>OY821781.1:10017500-20017500 GCA_963682175.1 Triglochin maritima | reverse complement strand
GGCACGTCACGGGAAACAAACCAACATATATAATATAATATGATCCACGTGGAAGTCAAATATACAAACTGACTGTGATTACGACAAAAGCTATACAATATGTAATCACCTCAAAAGAAAGAGACTGACAACTACAGGATCTGATCTCGGGGGCACCGTCCTCGGTCACCACCTCAAACTCTAACCCTGCTCGCTACGTGAAATGCAAACAACAAACATGCCTGAGTTCCCTGCAGGAACCCCGTATACCAAACCTCCTAAAAATATAAAAAGGAATTAAAGACAATGCAATGCTATGCACATGATCATCCGCCTCGGGCCCACAATAATGCCCTCACCGCCTCCGCGACACTGAACCACTCCTGCCACTAGGGTCAAGTCAGTCCACCGCTGCCTCACAAGGGTCAGTCGACACCACTGCTCCCCAAAAAGTGCAGGAAGGAACCCCCGGTACACGCCGCACCCAAGGAGCGAGTCAGCCCGCCGAATACACAACTCGGGTCAGACGACAGCCACTGCTCCCCCAAGAGTCGCCTAGCGCGCACCCTGCCGGAACATCCTCGGCCTACCGCTAAACCCTCGCAAACTGCCCAAGGTTTACGGTACACATCCCTCACACCCCGCTCGGTAAGAGAGGAAAAAGTACAACAATAATACGCCTTCGTCGAAGGTGAAATCCGTAGCTCTCAAAGCCGGTAATCAACCGTCGCCTCGGAGCCGGTAGTCGACCTGACATCGACGGATCGCGTGTGGATAAATCCACCAACCTGCGGCAGATCGGTCGACCGCTACAAGCACACCGGTCGACCGGTCCCCCACACAGTACACAGTACTGTACAAACAAATCTACCGGTCGAACCACGCCAACCGAATTACCGACCAATCGGTCGAACAAAAGTCATCTAGCGGTCGACCGTTTGGATGGTCTACGCTATACAATTTTATATAATATATATATCCGACCGGTCGAACCAAGGGGTCGTTCGACCGATAACAGGGATTTCAATATTTTGCCCAAGTCTCATTCGGTCGACCGGAACTGAACTACAGTTCGACCGAATCAACACAAGCACTCTACCGCTTAATTAAATGCTCAGTCGGTCGACCGAGAGTTAAAGAGCGGTCGACCGTTTTGATGGTCAAAGCTCCCAACCGACTTAGCATCGAATGGATCGGTCGAACAAGGTAAAGGACGTTCGACCGTTTAATAAGTCAAAATCCCCAACCGACCCATTCTCATTGTTATTCGGTCGACCGGCTAAGTGGTCCCGTTCGACCGATAACAGCATATCCCCTTTTTCCCGCACAAATCTGGCATAACGGTCGACCGTCTAACGACATCGTTCGACCGTTCGCGGGTAAACATCAATATAATAATAGGATCGGTCGACTGCCCACAGGCACCGGTCGACCGATCGTCGTCTTCAACCTCTGAATTGGTTGAATTCCGACGGGGAATTCGACACCAACGTCGATCCCCAACACTCACAAGGCACAAGTGAGTTATAATGAAGATTTGGCATACCTTTTTGGCGGTTGAAGAAGCCTCCCTAGCTTTGGCAACCTTAACCCAACACTTGACCTTCTTCTCCTCTTCTTCTTCTTCTCTCCTTCTTCTTCTTCTCTCTAACCTCTTCTCTCAAGCTCTGGTTGTTGAAAGGAAAGAAAACGTTTTATTAACCTTACCTTCCAATTTATAGGCAATCCAATTCTTATCCAACCTCCACCTCATCCAATCCTAAACCAACACCTCATGCTACACTAATCAAGGTTTAATTAGGTTAATTAGGTTTAGTTTAGTTTAATTAGGGTGCTTAGATTAGGTTATTACAATCTACCCTCAAAAGAATTTCGTCCGCGAAATTCGAAACAACTGACTTACCGAAACAACTCTGGATACTGCTTCCTGACATCCTCCTCGATCTCCCAGGTAGCCTCTCTGACACTGTGATGCTGCCACCTGACCTTCACCATCGGAATCGCTCTCCTCCTGAGCTGATGTACCATCTGATCCACAATCTCAACTGGTCTCTCATCTAATGACAAATCCTGCTGGATCTCCGGTACTGATATCTCTATCACATGAGCTGGATCGGCCACGTACTTCCTCAACATAGAAACATGGAAGACGTTGTGAAGTCCTGCAAACTGTGGCGGTAAAGCAATCCTATACGCCACCTCACCAACCCGATCCAATATCTCAAACGGTCCGACATATCTCGGACTCAACTTCCCCTTCTTCCCGAATCTCATCACACCTCTGGAAGGTGAGATCTTCAGGAAGACATGATCTCCTACATCAAAAGTCAGCTCACGCCTCCGCGTATCAGCATAACTCTTCTGCCTGCTCTGCGCCGTAGCTAGTCGTCTTCGAATCACGTCGACCTTCTCTGAATACAACTGGATAATGTCAGGTCCAACTAGCTGTCTCTCGCCCACATCACTCCAGCATACCGGCGATCTACACGGTCTCCCGTATAATGCCTCATAGGGTGCCATCCCAATACTCGAGTGGTAGCTGTTGTTGTAGGCGAACTCGATCAACGGCAAATGCTCATCCCAATGTCCTGCCCAGTCAAGTGTACACGCTCTCAGCATGTCCTCCAAAGTCTGTATCGTCCGCTCTGACTGGCCATCTGTCTGTGGGTGGAAAGCTGTGCTAAACTTCAGACGTGTCCCCAGTGCTCTGTGTAGACTCTCCCAAAATCTCGAAGTGAATCTGGGATCTCTGTCTGAAATAATACTGACTGGTACGCCATGAAGTCTGACAATCTCCTCAATATATAACTTAGCTAGACCCTCCAGAGCAAGAGTGGTCTTAATAGCTAAGAAATGCGCCGACTTGGTCAGTCGATCGACTATAACCCAAATCGCATCGTGGAATCTCCGTGTCTTCGGTAGCCCCGTAACAAAATCCATCGTCACGTGCTCCCACTTCCACTCGGGCAACTCAATCCTCTGCATCTGCCCTGCTGGTCTCTGGTGCTCGATCTTCACCTGCTGACAGACCAAACACCTCGACACGAAGTCTGCAACGTCCTTCTTCATACCTCGCCACCAGAAGTTCCGCTGCAGGTCTTTGTACATCTTGGTGCTCCCTGGATGAATGGAATATCTCGATCTGTGTGCCTCCTCCATGATATCATGTCTCAGGTCCTCTGTCTTCGGCACCCAGATACGGTCTCTGAATCTCAGACCTCCATCCACTCCAACTCTGAAGTCTGACCCATCTCTGGCAGCTAACGGTAACAAACTGCTCAACTCCTCATCTGTATTCTGAGCATGAATCACTGCTGATACTGTCTGAGGCTCTACTCTCAACCCTGCAATCACTGCACCCTCAGAGCTATCTGCAAATGGTCTCCACTCTGCTAAAGACTCCAGCAGTCGCCACTCCTGAATGCATAGGCCTGCTACTGATACCTCCACCTTCCGGCTCAAAGCGTCTGCAACTGTGTTCGCCTTCCCCGGATGGTATGAGATAGTGAAGTCATAGTCCTTAATGAACTCAAGCCATCTGCGCTGCCTCATATTCAGCTCCTTCTGCGAGAACAGATACTTCAGACTCTGATGATCCGTAAATACCTCAAACTGCTCGCCATAAAGATAGTGTCTCCAGGTCTTCAGTGCATGAACCACTGCTGCTAACTCCAAATCATGTGTCGGGTAATTCCTCTCATGGACCTTCAGCCGTCTGGATGCGTATGCGATCACCCTCCCGTGCTGCATAAGTACACATCCTAAGCCAACACCTGAAGCGTCACTATAAATCACGAATCCCCCCGTGCCACTCGGCAATGATAAAACTGGTGCTGTGGTCAACAGTCTCTTCAGCTCCTGAAAGCTGTCCTCGCACTTCTGCGACCAAACAAAAGTGACTCCCTTCTGCGTCAGAGCCGTCAGTGGTGCTGCCAATCTCGAGAAGTCTTTGATGAAGCGACGGTAATAACCCGCCAGTCCAACAAAGCTCCTAATCTCTGTCACGCTCGTAGGGGTCCTCCACTGTGTCACTGCCTCTACCTTCGCCGGATCCACTGATATCCCCTTTGCCGATACAATGTGTCCGAGGAATGCCACTCTGTCCAACCAAAACTCGCACTTTGAGAACTTAGCATATAACTGCTGAGCCCTCAAAATGCTGAGTACAATCCTCAAATGCTCTCTGTGCTGCTCCACATCTGATGAATAGATCAGAATGTCATCCACGAAGACAATCACAAATATATCAATATACTGCCTGAATGTCCGGTGCATCAGATCCATGAACGCTGCCGGAGCATTCGTCAATCCAAATGGCATCACTAAGAACTCATAGTGTCCATATCTCGTCCTGAAGGCTGTCTTCTGGATGTCCTCATCTCGAATCCTCAACTGGTGATATCCTGAACGCAGATCAATTTTCGAGAAAACCTTCGCTGACTGCAGCTGGTCAAAGAGGTCCTCGATCCTAGGTAAGGGATACCTATTCTTCACCGTCGCCTGGTTCAGCATCCTGTAGTCTATGCACATCCTCAAGGATCCGTCCTTCTTCTTCACAAACAAAACTGGTGCACCCCAAGGCGAGACGCTTGGTCTGATAAATCCAGAGTCCATCAACTCCTGCAACTGCTTCTTCAACTCTACCAACTCAGCAGGTGCCATCCGGTATGGAGCCTTCGACTGTGGTGTAGTGCCGGCTACCAACTCAATGCCGAACTCCAACTCCCGGTGTGGTGGTAAACCTGGAATCTCCGCTGGAAAAACATCCGCGAACTCCTGCACCACCTCAATGTCCTCTAGCCTCTGGGACTCTGCCTCCGCAACCACAAGTGTCGCCAGAAATGCTACACAACCCTGCTGTAACAGTCTCTGAGCTCTCACGGCAGATACAATAATGCGACCCCCTCTGCTTCTGATCCCTCTAATCAGAATATCAGGCAAACCCTTCCTCGGGATCAAAATCTTCTTCTCACGGCACAAGACTCGAACATCATATTGGGACAGCCAATCCATCCCAAGTATGACATCAAAGTCCTCCATCGGTAGCAAGACCAGGTCTGCCGGAAACTCCTGATCTCCCGAAACAACCGTGGCGCCGGGGACAAATCTCCCCACAGTGCCCACCAGACCCAGGGGTGTGCTAACCTCCAACGTGGCAGTCAACATCGCAAGGGTACAACCCAACACTCCCGCAAATCGCTCTGAGATGAACGAGTGTGTCGCGCCACAATCAAATAACACCCTAGCTACTGAACCTGCGACAAGAAGTGTACCTTCCACCACAGCGCCTCCATCACGAGCCTCCTCTGCCTGGATGGTGTAAACCCTGCCAGTGCGCTGCCCCTGCTGTGGTCGGAAAGGTGGTCTACCTCCTCCTCCTCCTCTGCCTGGTGCGGGTAAACCCGGTGGTCTGCTCGGCCCAGCTCCTTGGCTCGGAAAGCTCCTGATAAAGTGACCCATCTGGCCACAACCATGACACGCTCCGGGGGTGAAGCACAGCCCGGAGTGAAACCTCCCACAAGTACCACAAGGCTCAGGTCGTGGTACTGCAACTCCTGCTCCCTCGTATCGGGGCCTACTGCCCGGATTCCCTCCAGTCTGACCTCCTGGCCTCCCAGAGAACCTACCTGATGGCCTCCTCTCATCCTGGTAGTTCTCCCTGTAGTCACGATCAAGAACAGAGGCACTCTTCACTGCATCGGCCAACGTGCTCGGCATGTGTGTCAGCACCTTCGTCCTCAACTGCTTCTGGAGCCCTCGGACGAACTTTCCTGCTCTCTGCTCCTGTGTAACATACATCTCGGGACAATAACGCTCAAGGGCGTTGAACTTCCCGATGTAGCCTGCTAGGGTCATATCTCCCTGCTGAAGACTCAGAAACTCCTCCCTCTTCTGATCCTGGACATGCTGCGGAAAATACTGCTCGTTGAACTCGCCAACGAACTCCTCCCAGGCTATATCATCTCTGTCCGCAAACACCACTGCAGATGTGGACCTCCACCAGTTGGACGCAGCACCGCCCAAAACATAAGTAGCCAGGCCCACTCTCGCCTCTGGAGGACAACCAATAGCACTGAAGATCTTCTGCATCGTGAAGATCCACTCCTCCGCAGCCTCTGCGTCGTACTGCCCCAGAAAGGTAGGCGGATGCTGGCGCATAAACCGGTCATGCATAGCACCAGTCCCCGTCTGCCCAGTCTGTGCCGTCTGCTGCTGTAGCATCTCTGTCAGACGTCCGACCGTATCGAACAACGTCCGACGCTCATCCTCCCAAGCCTCATCCCTCGCAGTCTCACTCTCACCGCGAGTATGGGCAACCGCCTTCCCCCGTCTAGGAGGCATCTGCCAAAGGAAACAAGACAATATCAATATAATCTGTGCATGCATGATCCTCTAGACCTAACTCCTAACTCAAAGGTGGTTTCTTTGGACAAGTACGCCGAGATCAACGCTCTGATACCAAATTGTAACGTACCCGAAAACAGCGGAAAATTTAAACAATAAAAAAGACCGTCAACGGTCAACACTGGGCACGTCACGGGAAACAAACCAACATATATAATATAATATGATCCACGTGGAAGTCAAATATACAAACTGACTGTGATTACGACAAAAGCTATACAATATGTAATCACCTCAAAAGAAAGAGACTGACAACTACAGGATCTGATCTCGGGGGCACCGTCCTCGGTCACCACCTCAAACTCTAACCCTGCTCGCTACGTGAAATGCAAACAACAAACATGCCTGAGTTCCCTGCAGGAACCCCGTATACCAAACCTCCTAAAAATATAAAAAGGAATTAAAGACAATGCAATGCTATGCACATGATCATCCGCCTCGGGCCCACAATAATGCCCTCACCGCCTCCGCGACACTGAACCACTCCTGCCACTAGGGTCAAGTCAGTCCACCGCTGCCTCACAAGGGTCAGTCGACACCACTGCTCCCCAAAAAGTGCAGGAAGGAACCCCCGGTACACGCCGCACCCAAGGAGCGAGTCAGCCCGCCGAATACACAACTCGGGTCAGACGACAGCCACTGCTCCCCCAAGAGTCGCCTAGCGCGCACCCTGCCGGAACATCCTCGGCCTACCGCTAAACCCTCGCAAACTGCCCAAGGTTTACGGTACACATCCCTCACACCCCGCTCGGTAAGAGAGGAAAAAGTACAACAATAATACGCCTTCGTCGAAGGTGAAATCCGTAGCTCTCAAAGCCGGTAATCAACCGTCGCCTCGGAGCCGGTAGTCGACCTGACATCGACGGATCGCGTGTGGATAAATCCACCAACCTGCGGCAGATCGGTCGACCGCTACAAGCACACCGGTCGACCGGTCCCCCACACAGTACACAGTACTGTACAAACAAATCTACCGGTCGAACCACGCCAACCGAATTACCGACCAATCGGTCGAACAAAAGTCATCTAGTGGTCGACCGTTTGGATGGTCTACGCTATACAATTTTATATAATATATATATCCGACCGGTCGAACCAAGGGGTCGTTCGACCGATAACAGGGATTTCAATATTTTGCCCAAGTCTCATTCGGTCGACCGGAACTGAACTACAGTTCGACCGAATCAACACAAGCACTCTACCGCTTAATTAAATGCTCAGTCGGTCGACCGAGAGTTAAAGTGCGGTCGACCGTTTTGATGGTCAAAGCTCCCAACCGACTTAGCATCGAATGGATCGGTCGAACAAGGTAAAGGACGTTCGACCGTTTAATAAGTCAAAATCCCCAACCGACCCATTCTCATTGTTATTCGGTCGACCGGCTAAGTGGTCCCGTTCGACCGATAACAGCATATCCCCTTTTTCCCGCACAAATCTGGCATAACGGTCGACCGTCTAACGACATCGTTCGACCGTTCGCGGGTAAACATCAATATAATAATAGGATCGGTCGACTGCCCACAGGCACCGGTCGACCGATCGTCGTCTTCAACCTCTAAATTGGTTGAATTCCGACGGGGAATTCGACACCAACGTCGATCCCCAACACTCACAAGGCACAAGTGAGTTATAATGAAGATTTGGCATACCTTTTTGGCGGTTGAAGAAGCCTCCCTAGCTTTGGCAACCTCAACCCAACACTTGACCTTCTTCTCCTCTTCTTCTTCTTCTTCTCTCCTTCTTCTTCTTCTCTCTAACCTCTTCTCTCAAGCTCTGGTTGTTGAAAGGAAAGAAAACGTTTTATTAACCTTACCTTCCAATTTATAGGCAATCCAATTCTTATCCAACCTCCACCTCATCCAATCCTAAACCAACACCTCATGCTACACTAATCAAGGTTTAATTAGGTTAATTAGGTTTAGTTTAGTTTAATTAGGGTGCTTAGATTAGGTTATTACAATTAGACCTCGTTGTTCAACAATATAAATCAATATTTTAAGAAGCCAGAACCTCTTTAGTGTTCTTTCATGAAGTGAATTTTCAGAACTTCTACAATACCAATCATGAAAGTCAAGTCAAGAAAATTAACTCCTGGCTTTCAAAATATTATTCTACTGAGGAAACCACTTCTGCTAAATAGATGAAGTGATTCTTTCCAATGATTTAAGTAGGCTATAAATATAGAGTAAAAGAGCCCGCAAAATTAGAAATTGAGTTTGTTCTTATACAAGATTTCTGTGTTATTAGAACTTTAAAATTGTTATCCCAACTAATTCACGGAGTTACCCATGTAACGCTTAGCATGATGCTAGTTTATCCGAAATGACCACTTTGTTTAATTCAAAGCTCAGTGCATACAAGAAACTCTAACAATTCATCTTCATTACTTGTAAGTAAACCAATCCCCAACAACGCCATTGTAAGAATAGTGGCTGGAATTCGGTCATCTGGGTTCAACTCTTTTGAGTGGGCGACAAAGGAATTCAGAGCTCATCTAGGAAGTGTAGATGAGGGTAAGAAACTCATGACAAAAGCACAAAGAAATATCAGACAACGATATTCGAAGTGGGGGCGTGAAACGGAAGTGTGGGCTGAAACTTTGGTAAAACACTTTTGAAAGTGGAAAGCCGGTTTTGAGGTATGGATTTTTCAGAGAGTGAGACCAGGTGACCTCTTTCGAAAAGTGGTCGACTGGTCTGGTCTCTTCCTGGTCTAGAAATTTCTCTCTTGGCAAGAAATGAAGAAATTTATATGTTAGGATAACGTACGAGAGAAATGATGAGAAAAAAAAGAAAAGAAATGTATTTTATTTCTTTTCTTTTCTCTTGTTTGGATAAGCATTATGACAAATAAGTTTCTATCGTTTGGTTAACATCTTACGAGAGAAAAGAAAAAAAACATTCTAAATACTAAAATATATTTTTCTTTGTATTATACAATAACATACATCGTTTTACATTGTCCTAATAATGTTAAGAATTATAAATTATTACAAATAAAATATGTTCACCAAACCAGAGTTTTTCCTTCTCTAGAAACTCAATAATGTTACTAACTAACTTCAAGGCAACATATTTATAAAAAAAATGTTTCTCATGTAAAATTAAAAAAACAAACAAAATCTTCGGATATAGTTCGAATGAGTTTTTTTGTTCTTCCAACACAATGAAATGAGAAGATGAATAGAAGGGAATGTCTAGGTGGGGAAGAAAAGAAGGTAGAACAGTTGGGTGGGGGAAGACGGAATGGGAAACACGTATTTATGGGTAGCAAATTAGTTTTTTTTATAAAGGGTATTTTGGTCACTAAAATATTATTGATTCATTTTCTCTCCATTTCTCTGCAAATTTGGAGAGAAAGTTGAATTACAATTTGGTATTATAACTTTTATCTCCATTTCTTTTCTTTTCTTTTCCTTTCTTTTCTTTTTTCTCCTTAAGTCGTTATCCAAACGAGAGAAAATTCAACTTTCTTTTCTTTTCTCTCCTTAAGTTGTTAACCAAACAAACCCAAAATATTTGAAGATTTGTTTGTCTTTTTGGGATGTGGTTTGATTGTAATCGGGGATAATTTTGTGTCATACACCTATAAATAGAGGAAAATTCAAGGGTTTATTGAGGCAAAAATTCAGGGAGTGAATTGAAGCGAAAAATAGAGAGTTGCAGAAGGAAGATGCTTGGGTTTGAATAGTTTTCCTTTGTACTCTTATTATGAATTGAATGAGAAATCGTTTTGTTCTTTTTTATGTTATTCGTCTTTTAGAAGTGTTAAGGAAGAAGCCCTGGTCATTAACCGTAGAGCTCTAAAAGATATTAGTTTACATAAAACAAAAGATATTCGCAATCATGGTAATTAACATGGGACATTAATTACCGAGTTAAAATTGTCGTGTTGGTCATAGATCATTGTAGCTCTACAAGTGAGTGACAACACGGGTACACAAAAGAGGAAGATATTACTTTTGTATACTGAATAGACCTAATAAGTAAAATATTATAGAAATGTGTTTCTGTGTCATTAATATTTTATTGTGTCCTTGGTTCTTTGATATGTGACTTATATCTGATCACTTAAGAAATGCTAAATTAGACTAGTGTCTTAAACTATCGATGAGTGTAGTGTAAAGACATTAGTTGGTTAAGTGTGACTTTCGTTGGAGAAGATAGTTAGTCAAAAGATTATCATTGCCCCTCTTAATTGAGTGATGATATTAGTGGGCCCATTGATAAAGCAAAGTTATAATGTGCACAATGTGATTTGAGTTAAGTCACATATTTATAACTAGCATAAAGAGATCAAGAAATGAATACTAATACAAAGATGACACAATACTACTTTGTGTGTATTCTTAATATCATGAGGCAAGGGACGGACACAAGTGATGCACTCCATCACTAAATGGATCGGGTTTTGGTTCGAGTGGAATTAAGACATCTAACTAATTGGGAGCTATAATGTGTAGCTAGATACCACTTATAGCTTGTGGTATTAAGCTCTTAATATCACTGCCAACTTAGTTTAGATCGTCCCATAGATCACACCACAAAACTGGGAAACAAGAAATGTGGATTTTGAGTTCATAAGATGTGTCGGGTTTCATGTAGAAAATATGACACATGGGGTGAACAAGCAAAATCAAAATTATGTTGTGATTAATGACATAATTAGAATCTAAATTAAATTCATATATGATGTAAATATTATGGGGTGTAATGATTGATCATTACATAGGATAATATGTTACATAAGTTGTGAATTTACTACTAATCCCGAAATGTCAAATTTTGTAGGGGTTAAACCAAAATTTGACAAGTCTGCAGTACTATGCACAAACGTTCGACCGATTAACAGTAAACGGTCGACCGATCAGTGCACGGTCGACCGGACACGTCTCGACCGATAACACGGAATTTTCGTCTGTTCGAAACGGTCGACCGAACATTGCGATGAAATATTTTATTGTTGCGAACGGTCGACCGAATGTCGAACGGTCGACCAAAACTTGGTTCGAACGGTCGACCGAACCTCCAAACGGTTGACCGGTCCAGACGGTTTTATGCCGAATTAATTTAAGAATTAATTAGATCATGCATGGAATTGGTACATAATTGATTTAATTCGTGGCTAAGATTATTTGTTATCAAATAATGGATGGTTAGATGGAAGTTTGCATGAAATCATGGGCAAGAGGTTGCACATGAATAGGTAATTTGGAGAGAACTTATAAATACAAGTTTATCTCATTACCTCAAAATCAATTCATTATTTTATCATGCAAAAATCTCTCTCCATAATTCTCCACGAAATTTCCTTAATTCTTAAGATTAGTTTTAGTTTTCAGAGATCATCTTCTTAAGGGAACTAAAGAGGGGTTAGTAATTAGATTCTAAACCCTATTGGAGATCGAGAGGCTAGCTCTTCTCTCTCCAATCTTGTTTAGAGTTTGGTGAAATCTCGGAGGCATCCGGCGCAGCAACAAGCATCCTCAACGTCTCCGAATCTTCAAGAAGTTTTAGAGAACTTCTAGGTATGAATTTCGGAGTCCCATGTTTGTTTTAATAAAAGTTTTTAAAACTAGTTATTGAAACAAACCGATACATGCATGAAACAAATCATAGAAAATTGTAATTGATCCTTATTATGCATAAAATTTCGAAAATATATATATGCACAATTAAACATGAAATCCTGCAGTGGTATCAGAGCATAGGGTTCAATTTTCTAATGATTTGAAACTATAAATAGATTTAGTTTACCATCTAGGGTTCGAACAATTCGATTTTCCCGTTTTTCGGTCTTTAAATGTTTTGTTGGAATAATTATTTGTAATAATTCATTTTGAATGTTTTAAGTGGTTAAAAACATGCTATGTAATTATTAGAATTATGATTTAGACATTAGTCTAACTTACAATAATTTCGTTTTATAAAGAAATGATTATTTTGTAAGAGAATCAACGAAACTGAAAAGCTGCGGTTCATCTTTCCATTGGAAATTGGATGGACAGCGGTTCAAAATTATTTTTGAACTATGAATGGATGAAAAACGTTTTTAATGGATTTCAAGATGTTTTTCAAAGAATTGTTTGGGATTCTAGATGATTGATAAACTAGATTGTATAGTTTATAGCGATATTGCGTGCATGGATGCTCGAGTTGTCTTTGCAGGAATTGTGGGTTTATATGTTCCAAATCAGAAACTATGAATGTATGTAATTATTATTATACAGGGGCTTATTTATATGTAAAAGCCAAATTCTCTCTTTCTATCTTTAGATAATTGCATTGCATTTGAGAGGTTTTACATAGGACTTGCACTAGTCGGTTTTTATCGAATGTGAGGAGCATGTTTATTTTCTGTAAAATCTACATCTCCGGTGCAAGAGGAAGTCGCCGCTGTAGCGCATCGATCTAGGATCAGGGATCGAAGGGAACGTATAAACTCACACGATGTGGATTGTGTGAATGGTTTAATTTCTGTTTTTATCTTGCTATGCATGTGATGAATGTGTTGAATGTTAGGATGTGTATGAATGATAATATGCATGATAACCTAAAATTCTGAATCACATGTTAATATATGAAACTGTCCAACAAAATTAAGAGTAATTTTCCTTCTTATTTCATCCACTAGCAGCCATTGATCGATGGATACTCTACTCGCCCTTAGCGGGAGATAACTCCCTCCATCTTTGGGAATAGTGGGAGATATTATGGTAATCCCTACCACCCGTGTAATGAGAGTTCGGTCGGCGCATCCCAAGTCGATTGACTCGAAAGCACCATGCACAAAGTCCCCTCTGACTTACTTTCCCGAGTGATAGGAGCCGTGCGAGAAGAGAGAACACCTACTCACTTATTTCTTATATACACATGAACCAAAACCCCTACACTTAATGTCTCACAAACACGAATTATTGACTCACTAGGTTCAGGGTGGATTTCTTTGAATGTTTGAGCACTGAAACCCTATGATTACTCACCCCCAAGGGAAAACTGGGGTGCATCCTAACGACTCGATAAATCCTAAAGCCACAGTACTAGATATCCTAATGCATCCAGTTCAAGACAATTTTGGGAGCTTTATTTTTACTTTGCCTCTCAATGGTTTTGCACATGCTAAACACACGCAAAACCTACAAAACATTTTCTTTCGCAAACACATGAAGATTTTGAAAGAAATGTGAAAATTTTGAAGCACTAGGCAATCAAAAGAAGACAAGTCACCCAAGGATCATGGCAAGCAGATATATCGATATTAAATGCGGCACACTAACATGACCCTAACCATGCAAACAAAAGAAAACAAAATCGAAAGAAAAGACTCGACTATGTACACACGTAAAACACCCCCCACACCTACTTCATACATTGTCCTCAATGAATGCAAGCAAGATACTACATGGATTTATGCATGAAAAAGGAGAGATCTCACCAACATGTAGTACAAAGGGAAGTGCAAGGTCATGTTGATAGACACAACCCGAATTCCCTCGAAACCTGAGAGATGCTAAAGAAAGGATACAAATACGTGAAAGAAATGGGGCCCAAATACACAAGGGTTGGAGCCCACAACAATCGATGCTCACTGAAGGAGTCTTTTATTGTACTTTTTTTATTTTTTTATTTTTTATGTACAACAAATGGGCTCCCATCTTCATATGTCAAGGGACATCAAATGGGAACCTGCCATCACTCGAGCCAAAAATGCACATGCATGGGCTCGCGACATACAAATCAGAATTGTTTGACCACCTGATACCCTTATAAGCGTTGTGGTCGTTTGATGCCTCTTGAGAGTGAGCAAGATAGGAGTCATGAATGAGAGGTGAACCTCTATCAGGTTGAAGGGTATCAGGTGGTTGATTCTTAACCCACATAGGGTCCTCAGCAGATACAAAATGAAGATCATATGGCCCAGAGGCCATAAAAATGGTATCTTGTGGCTCAAAAGCCACATGATCAAAAGGTTGTGGCTCAAGGGCCACAAGATCAGAAGAATGTGGGTCAAGGGCCACAAGATCAGAAGAATGTGGCTCAAGGGCCATAAGATCAAAAGGATGTGGCACTGAGGCCACATGATCAGAACATAAGGCACCTTCTTGTGCCAGCCCAGGTGAAACATCTTCACCACCTTTAGGAGCTTCATCGAACAATTCTCTTAAGTACTTGAAGGTGCCCTCAACTTCAATCTCATCCAAACCCTGGATAAGGTTGACCCCAACAGGGTCATTGAAGGCACCCGACTTCTTGCCGATGGTGAAGATGTTAAAATCAGCGCATTGACTACCATAAGTCAAGCGCATCAGACCATTGCGACAATTGATCAATGCATTGGAAGTCGCAAGGAATGGTCGCCCCAGAATGACAGGAATTTGTCCAAGTGGGTTTGGCACAGGTTCAGTATCCAAGACAAAAAAGTCGACTGGATAAATGAACTCTCCCACTTTGATCAGCACATCTTCCACCACACCCCTCAGTTTCTTCATAGACCTATCAGCCAATTGAAGAGTGGTCTTTGCTTGTTTGAGGTCTCCAAGACCGAGGTGGACGTAGACAGAATATGACAGAAGATTAACAGATGCACCAAGGTCCAATAAGGCTCGATGTATGGACACATCACCAATCACACAAGAGATAGTAGGACAGCCAGGGTCCTTGTACTTGACTTGCATGGGTTGTGCCAAGAAAGAACTTACGTTAGCCGCAAGAAAAGCTTTCTTGGGAACATGAGTTTTTCTCTTCTTGGTGCATAAGTCCCTGAGAACCTTGGCATAAGGTGGCATTTGCTGAATCACCTCCAACAGAGGGATGTTCCCCTTAACTTGCCTAAACATCTGAAGCATCTTGTCATGCTGATCAGAGGTTTTCTTTTTAAGGCGCTCAGGGAATGGCGCCTTTGGGGCATAAGCATGCGAAGACACCCCAGAATTTAGGTCCAAAAAACATGAGTGGGGACCTCAGAATCTGGTTCCTTCGACATAAGAGGAGACAAGGGGACCTCAGGGTTCGGCCCCTTTGTCGAAGGAAATGTAGAAAGAACCTCAGGATCTGGCTCCTTCCTCGAAGTATTTGTGGAGGGAGCCTCAGGATCCGGCTCCCTCAAAGATGGTGATGACAAAGAAGGTACCCCAATGTGGTTATCCACCTCCTTACCCGACCTCAAAGTATGAATCACATTAATATGATGGGTCGGTTCAGAGGTAGCATGAGGTAAAGGTGTCCTTCCTTGAGAATGGGTACCCCGAGGATTCGCCTTAGGTTGACTCGGGAACTGACCCTTCTCGCGTTCATGGAGTTGATGAGCCAACTGGCTAACCTGCATTTCCAAAGCCTTGACTGTACTTTGCAACGTTTGAAAGGTCGGATCACAAGTAGGGTCCTTAGGGTCAACCCGCTGGGGTGGTGGAGTCTGGTTGGAATAACCCAACAATGAGGCATGAGCAGGTTGGTAATTTTGGTGCTGAGACCTTTGATGTGGGGGTTGGTAGGTCGCCGATGGGCGTGGAGGTTGATAAGGTGGAGGTTGAGGTTGAGCGTGCGAGCTCTGACCGTGACCCCCACCAGGCCCCCAAGAGAACTTAGGATGGTTACGCCATCCCGGGTTGTAGGAGTGACTGTACGGGTCGTTACGAGGCCTCTGTTGATACATCGCATTTGCATGCTCAGTATCCCTTGGAGCGTAAGCGCATTACAAGTCATCATGACCCGTAAGTCCACACCTACCACACCCGGGAGTAGCGACCTGAGCTACAGGAGCTCGGTCCAACTCTAAACTCTCAATCCTACGCATGAGAGCAGCCATTTTCGCCTCAGACGCGATAGTTGAGTCAACATGATATGATCCAGCTTGACCAGAAGACCTGGCGGCTGGTGGCTCTCTCATGGTATCCCACTCGAAGGTACGCTCAGCCATAGCCTCAAAAGTGTCCCATGCCTCCTCGATGGGTTTCATTTGGAAGTCACCCTGACACATCGACTCCAACAATGTGCGGGTGTTGTAGTTGATGCCCTCATAAACGATTTGGCACAGCTGCCATAACTCAAATCCATGATGAGGGCACTGCTGGAGAAGGTCATTGAACCTCTCAAAGAAACCATGAAACGATTCGGTCTCGGTCTGATACATTTCATGTATTTGGTGCCGTATCTGTTGAGTTTTCCTTTGAGGGAAAAATCTCTTCAGAAAGACGGTCACAAAGTCATCCCATGACCGAATCGAGCTCACCGGGAGGCTATACATCCATTTCTTCGCATTATCCTTCAATGCGAAAGAAATCATCCTCAACCGGACTGAATCCTCGTCAAGATGTTGAAGCTTGAACATAGAGCATACTTCCTCGAATTCGCGTATAAAGATATACGGATCCTCCTTATTGGCAGTAAAGGTTGGAAGCATGCTCACATATTGAGGTTTCAGCTCATAGTTGTTCCCGTGAGCAGGGGGAAGAACTATGCAAGAAGGCTGCGCGGCCCGAACAAGATGGGTCCGCTCCCACAAAGTCATCGGTCTATCATGTCGAGCTAAAGGTGGTGGTGCACCAAGAACTCGATCCTGACCGAATCTCCCTTCCTCTCGAGTCAGAGGAGGAGGAGAAGGAGGTCTACGTGGTGGCGGAAGCAGACCGAGGTATTCCATGTATGGAACCCGGTCTCCCTCGCGACCACGAGACGACTCGGCTTCATGCTCCAAAGGAGCACGAGGCGGAGATGGTCGATCACCAAGACCATCCATCTCAGAAGAATGCACTCTCTCTAGTCGAGCGCTCTCACCAGAACGAGCACAACCTCGCATAAAAATGCTCGACTCGACTCTAAACAACACACAACAGAAGGTGTACTAGAGGAGGAGACTAAACGTAGAGAATAGATGAGGAGAGGACTCAGATGAGGAGGGAAGAATCCCTAGAGCTAGCGTGGGTAGTGGGATCAGGAAGAAGCCTAACTAGCAAGCACGACTCAAACAATGTAAGGCAATGGGTCCTTAGGTTAGACGACGCCTAACTTGGAGGTCACTAGCCTCGACACGCCTCACCTCCCTACAATGAGGACCACAATGCCCAGCAAGTGATACCAGATCCGGGGATCCAGTACCTCCTACTATCGACAAGGTAGGCAACGCCGATCAGGTCATGACGGTCTCAACTAGATTACTCTCCTAGTGCGCCCGCAATCCTAGGGCCAATGTCTACTTGCTTTTAGTTAAGGCTTTATTAAGAGTGATTTTTGGGGCCAAGGAATGGGTGATGAAATCCCCCACCTTATCTTTTATGGGACAACCCCTCCTTAATAGCGTTTTGAACCTAGATCTAGCAATCAATCGCTCCAATCAAACGCTCAACTCACTCTTGTCCTGATGCAATTCCTACTAACTAATGCATGGGCATACGAGATGCATGAATGAGTGTAGGAAATGCGTACCTCACGCTAGCACTCAACAACTGAAAATAAAGCTAAAAAAAAGACAACTATATGCCTAAGTCAATACATGATGCGTGACCTAAACAAATAAGAACGTCTAGTCTTTTGCTTTGGATTTTAAGGCCAAGTTGATTAATGGGGGAGTGATTAATGATCTGGGAGCAAACAAGAAGTCACAGCATGCAAAATAGGGCTCCCAGATAACACAAATTACATAACTAACTACCAACAAAAATTTGAGAGCACGAATCCCTCACCAGGCCGCCAATTGGCGGTCTTCAACCGCTGATTGGCGGTCCTTTTGGAGCTTTTGCTCCTCAAACTTCTCCAGTAGCCTCCCCTGGATCCGATGGTTCCTTGAAAATAAGAAAAACTGGAAACAAAAAATTAAAAACCCCTCGAATCGTCCAAACCAACGTCTGGACAGAGCACCTCCCCGGCAACGGCACCAAAAACTTGATTGATCGTTTTATTTAAACCGCAAGTGCACGGCCACGTTGAAGCGGTGGCAAATATGGGTCGTCCACTGGGAGGTGTGTCGACAATTGGTTTGTTCGAAGGCAAGAGGTAAAAGAAGGAGAGAAAGGTTGGTTACACTAAACTACACTAAGATGCAAAAAGGAAATGAAGATAAGCAATAAAAACTAAACCCCAAAGGGGGTAGAGAAATAATGTGAACATAAAGAAGTGTGTGTGTGTGTGTTCATTAAGCTCCTCACAACATGTAGTGCATGAAATCATAAAACTACATCCAACTTTGCCTCCACATGGATGAAGTTAAGACTGCATCATTAAAACATACAAGACAATAATTGGAATGAAGCTACATGAACTCAAGTATAAAGACTAGACCCTACTATGCCTCCACATGAATTAAGATAAGACTACATCATTAAAACATACAAGACATTAGCTAAGGTAAAGGCAACAAGAGCACATACACTACAAATTGTGTTTCCAATATTAACTTCATCTATATCTTAACCTTATCATTCCCCATAAAATAGGTCCACTAATCAAAGCATAAGCTAAGCTTCATTCAAGATCATTAGCATATCAAAGATAAGAGTGAAACCCATTAGATGGTTATGGAAATCATATAAAGCTCAAGGGATAAAGATAACATACACTTAATACACTACATGATTATATCACATATTTCTCCACCCCCCAAATGGGGATGGAACTACTCACACATATTTAAACTAACTACTCTAACAAAGGAAAGCATTATAGTGAAATGAAACTACACTAATCAAGCAAAAATATTAAAGAAGCATAAAACTAAACAATCACCAAAGCAAACACATTAAAGGAAATTAACTAAGCAAGAATTAACAAGCTAATGAAAACATCTATTATTAACTCACTCAAATTACAAGCAACTCTTCCTCCACCAGAGTTTTGCTTCAAGGCTTCACTCTTAGTAGGGAAGATGCCACCAAAGAGAGAGATGGATACAATGGGAGGTGAAGAGTTCTATTTATAAGCATGGAAAAAGCTAATCCGGGACAATCCCCCGATGTGGGACTAAACCAATACCAAAAATAGCCTAAACACACAATAATACAAGTCCAGGAGAAAACTTAGCGGATCTGGGATGATCTAGACCGCCAATTGGCGGCCTATAAGGCCCAGATCCGTCTGGGTTTTGTGTTGGGCTTCTCTGGAAGAATTTCTGGTCTTTGATGCATCTACTTGGTTTGTTGGAGCTCCGACCCGAATCGAATTGCCAAAATACTCCCCATGATGGTGTGGAGTTTCCTGTTTTGCTTTTAGGTCCTTCGGTCTTACGATCAGGTCCTTCTCTCTTGCATCTTAGTCCCCATGTCTCATAATTAAGTCATTTTTCCTGCTTTTGGGTCCTTTAATGGCTCTTCTCTTCAAACCTCTTTACTCCTAAAAACTAAACATAAAACTCGTCACGTAGCATTGCTTAGGTGTAAGATAATGGATATAAGATACAAATATAAGCATGAAATGATGTCAATCACACAACGCTCTCAAAACTGCTGAAGTTGACATGGGCAAGGGTAGGGACAAGCATGTCCTTGCCGTCCATGGGAGGAGCCAAAAGATTGGTAAAGGAAAGGGCAAATTTGCCAAAAATGGTTCAATCAAGAGCAAGGGAGTAGGAGGTGCTCATAAGAGTGTCTCGAGGGGGAAATCTCAGAAATCTCCAACTCCCAATACGGAGTGCTTTCACTGCGGTGAAAAAGGACACATCCGGCCAAATTGCCCCAAGTACAAGGAAGACCTTGACAACGGAGTGATTGAACGTCGGCGCCCCAAAAAGGCCAAAGGTATATTTGTTATTGAAATAAATTTAGCCACCTCTGTCCAGGATTGGGTAATTGAAATCGGATCTTGTGCTCACATAGTTTCTAATGTGCATCTACTCAAGGATAGGAAGGAACTCGTACGGAATGAGATTGACTTGAAGGTCGGAAATGGTGCGAACGTGTCTGCAGTTGCACAAGGTTCTGTGGTGCTTCAATTATGTAGTGGTTTAAATTTATGTCTAAAGAATGTTTATTATGTGCCTTCGATTAGCAAGAACATTATTTCTGTATCATGTTTAGATATGGATAATTTTAATATAAATGTTTCAAATTCTTGTTTGTCTATATCGAAGAATGATGTTTTGTATGCAAATCATAAGGAATGATCTCTTTTTGCTTAAATTGAATAATAAACAAATCTTTAATATTAATAACAAAAGACTTAAGACCACTCACGAGAATGATACTCTCTTGTGGCACTATCGTCTTGGTCACATAAATGAAAAACGCATCAAGAAATTGCAAGAAGCTAACCTTCTTGTACTACTTGATTTTAAATCATTGGAGACGTGCCAACCATGTTTAATGGGAAAAATGACCAAAAAGCCTTTCAAGAAGAAAGGCCCAAGGGTGAGTGGCTTGTTGGATTTGATACATTCTGATGTATGTGGCCCAATGAGTACTAGTGCACGAGATGGTTTCAGGTACTTCATTACGTTCACGGATGATTATAGTCGTTATGACTATGTTTGTCTAATGAGAAACAAAAGTGAATCTTTTGACAAGTTCAAAGAATTCAAGAATGAAGTAGAGAACCAACTCGACAAGAAAATCAAGTCTCTACGAACAGATCGTGGATGTGAGTACTTAAGTGCCGAATTTGATTCATACCTAAAGGCGTTTGGTATTGTACCTCAACTCACCCCTCCCGGTACACCTCAGTGGAATGGGGTATCCGAAAGGAGGAATAGGACATTGCTCGACATGGTTCGGTCAATGATGAGTCATGCGGAATTACCTATTTACTTTTGGAGTTATTCACTACAAACTGCGGCTTACACACTAAATAATGTTCCATCCAAATCCGTGGAGAAAACTCCTTATGAGCTATGGAGTGGTAAAACACCTAAGCTCAATTTTCTCAAGATTTGGGGTTGTGAGGCTTACGTCAAGAAATTGATGTCGACCAAACTTCAACCAAAAGCGGATAAGTGCTTCTTTATTGGTTATCCTTGTGAGACAAGAGGATACTACTTTTGGCATATCACCTCCAATCGAGTGATTGTAGAGAGGGATGCCACATTTCTGGAAAAGGAATTTCTGGAAAGAGTAAAAAGTAGTGGGAGTAGGGTTGTACTTGAGGAAACACAAGATACTCTACAAGATCATGATATGAATGATGACATTCAAGATCATGAAGGCCCAACCGAGATTCCTTTGGTTAGTGGGAGCATGAGTGAGAGACTCTCGCAAGAAATTGTGAGAGAAACTCAATCTTCCCCACCAAGTGTACGTTCAAGAGTTGAACGTGAACCCACTCCTCAAGAAATTGTGGAAGAAGTTCGAGAGACACGAGAAGAACCAAAAGAACTAAGAAGGTCAACAAGGGAAATGAAGAAACCCGACTTGTATCTGGGACTTCATGAAATCATGGTACTAGATACAAATGATCCCTTGACCTTCCAAGAAGCAATGGAAAGGGAAGACTCCAAACTATGGCTCAAGGCCATGGAATCCGAAATAGAATCCATGTATGATAATCAAGTGTGGAACTTGGTTGACCTTCCTCAAGGGAAAAATGCCATTCAAAATAAATGGGTTTTTAAGAGGAAGATGGACATGGATGGGAACTTGACAACCTACAAAGCAAAGCTTGTAGCGAAGGGTTTCACTCAAGTTCAAGGAATTGACTATGATGAACCTTTTTCACCGGTTGCCATGTTCAAGTCTATTCGGATTATGCTCTCTATTGCCGCATTTCATGATTATGAAATATGGCAAATGGATGTCAAAACGGCGTTCCTTAATGGGAACTTGGAGGAGGATGTGTACATGGTACAGCCTGAAGGTTTTGAAGATCCAAAGAATAGCGAGAAGGTATGCAAGCTTCAAAGATCCATTTATGGATTAAAGCAAGCATCAAGGAGTTGGAACAAACGCTTTGACGAGGAAGTGAAGAAGCTTCACTTCATTCAAAGTAAGGAAGAACCTTGTATATACAAGAAGGTTAGTGGGAGCCATGTAGTATTCCTAATCTTATATGTCGATGACATATTGCTCATTGGTAATCATATTCCTTTGCTTGAGCAAACAAGAAGTTCATTGAAATCTGTATTTTCGATGAAAGATATGGGTGAGGCTCAATACATCTTGGGAATCAAGATATATAGAGATAGATCCCGTAGACTCATTGGCCTAAGTCAACGTACATACATTGACAATGTCTTGGAAAGGTTCACGATGAACAACTCCAAAAAGGGCAGTGTGCCAATGAGTATGGGTGTGCAACTCAAGAAGTCTCAACGTGCGCAATCACGGAAGGACTTAGAGTACATGAAGGATGTCCCTTATGCTTCGGCAATTGGGTCGATCATGTACGTGATGACTTGCACAAGACCCGATGTCTCGTATGCTCTAAGCATGACAAGTCGTCACCAATCCAACGCAGGTCCTGAGCATTGGACTGCGGTCAAGAATATCCTGAAGTACCTTAACCGGACTAAGGATAAGATTCTTGTTTATGGAGAACAAAGGGAATTGATAGCCGAGGGTTACTCGGATGCAAGTTTCATGAGTGATCCGGACGATAGAAGGTCGCAATCATGATACGTCTTCCTTCTGAATGGTGGAGATGGAGTTGGCGTAGTTGGAAGCAAAGCACTACGGTCGACTCAACCACTGCTTCCGAAGTAATGGCTGTCGCTGAAGCGAGGAAGGAAGGAGTGTGGATTAAGAAGTTCCTTGAAGAGCTTGGAGTAGTTCCCTCGAGCGAGGGACCAGTAGAGCTATTTTGCGATAATAGTGCATCTATCTCGCAAATCAATGATCCCAAATCACACCACAAAGTGAAGTACATGGATCGTAAGTACTTCGTGACACGTGACCTCATTGACGAAGGCAAAATAAATCTTTTATGGGTGGACACCAACAACAACACAGCTGATCCATTCACAAAACCCTTATCCCAAGCCAAGGGCGAAATGCATTTTGAGTCCATGGGATTGAGGAACCATGTAGATTGACTTGACGATTGATATGTAATGGGGTTTACCCTAGTTATTATTGTTTTATACATTGAGTATGTGTGTGAAAGAAAACTTTAATAACAAGTGGGCGATTGAAAGGGAATGTGTTCTAAAAGTTTTACTTTTAAATGTCAATTATTATGAATTGAATGAGAAATCGTTTTGTTCCTTTTTATGTTATTCGTCTTTTAGAAGTGTTAAGAAAGAGGCTCCTGGTCCTTAACCGTAGAGCTCTAAAAGATATTGGTTTACATAAAACAAAAGATATTCGCAATCATGGTAATTAACATGGGACATTAATTACCGAGTTAAGATTGTCGTGTTGGTCATAGATCATTGTAGCTCTACAAGTGAGTGACAACACGGGTACACAAAAGAGGAAGATATTACTTTTGTATTCTGAATAGACCTAATAAGTAAAATATTATAGAAATGTGTTTCTGTGTCATTAATATTTTACTGTGTCCTTGGTTCTTTGATATGAGACTTATATCTGATCACTTAAGAAATGCTAAATTAGACTAGTGTCTTAAACTATCGATGAGTGTAGTGTAAAGGCATTAGTTGGTTAAGTGTGACTTTCGTTCGAGAAGATAGTTAGTCAAAAGATTATCATTGCCCCTCTTAATTGAGTGATGATATTAGTGGGCCCCTTGATAAATCAAAGTTATAATGTGCACAATGTGATTTGAGTTAAGTCACATATTTATAACTAGCTTAAATATATCAAGAAATGAATACTAATACAAAGATGACACAATACTACTTTGTGTGTATTCTTAATATCATGAGGCAAGGAACGGACACAAGTGGTGCACTCCATCACTAAATGGATCGGGTTTTGGTTCGAGTGGAATTAAGACATCTAACTAATTGGGAGCTATAATGTGTAGCTAGATACCACTTATAGCTTGTGGTATTAAGCTTTTAATATCACTGCCAACTTAGTTTAGATCGTACCATAGGTCACACCATAAAATTGGGAAACAAGAAATGAGGATTTTGAGTTCATAAGATGTGTCGGGTTTCATGTAGAAAATATGACACATGGGGTGAACAAACAAAATCAAAATTGTGTTGTGATTAATGACATAATTAGAATCTAAATTAAATTCATATGTGATGTAAATATTATGGGGTGTAATGATTGATCATTACATAGGATAATATGTTACATAAGTTGTGAATTTACTACTAATCCCGAAATGTCAAATTTTGTAGGGGTTAAACCAAAATTTGACAAGTCTACAGTATTGTGCACAAACGTTCGACCGATTAACAGTAAACGGTCGACCGATCAGTACACGGTCGACCGAACACGTCTCGACCGATAACATGGAATTTTCGTCTGTTCGAAACGGTCGACCGAACATTGCGATGAAATATTTTATTGTTGCGAACGGTCGACCTAATGTCGAACGGTCGACCGAACCTCCAAACGGTTGACCGGTCCAGACGGTTTTATGCAGAATTAATTTAAGAATTAATTAGATCATGCATGGAATTGGTCCATAATTGATTTAATTCGTGGCTAAGATTATTTGTTATCAACTAATGGATGGTTAGATGGACGTTTGCATGAAATCATGGGCAAGAGGTTGCACATGAATATTTGGAGAGAACTTATAAATACAAGTTTATCTCATTACCTCAAAATCAATTCATTATTTTCTCATGCAAAAATCTCTCTCCATAATTCTCCACGAAATTTCCTTATTTCTTAAGATTAGTTTTAGTTTTCAGAGATCATCTTCTTAAGGGAACTAAAGAGGGGTTAGTAATTAGATTCTAAACCCTATTGGAGATCGAGAGGCTAGCTCTTCTCTCTCCAATCTTGTTTAGAGTTTGGTGAAATCTCGGAGGCATCCGGCGCAGCAACAAGCATCCTCAACGTCTCCGAATCTTCAAGAAGGTTTAGAGAACTTCTAGGTATGAATTTCGGAGTCCCATGTTTGTTTTAATAAAAGTTTTTAAAACTAGTTATTGAAACAAACCGATACATGCATGAAACAAATCATAGAAAATTGTAATTGATCCTTATTATGCATAAAATTTCGAAAATATATATGCACAATTAAATATGAAATCCTGCAGTGGTATCAGAGCATAGGGTTCAATTTTCTAATGATTTGAAACTATAAATAGATTTAGTTTACCATCTAGGGTTCGAACAATTCGATTTTCCCGTTTTTCGGTCTTTAAATGTTTTGTTGGAATAATTATTTGTAATAATTCATTTTGAATGTTTTAAGTGGTTTAAAACATGCTATGTAATTATTAGAATTATGATTTAGACATTAGTCTAACTTACAATAATTTCGTTTTATAAAGAAATGATTATTTTGTAAGAGAATCAACGAAACTGAAAAGCTGCGGTTCATCTTTCCATTGGAAATTGGATGGACAGCGGTTCAAAATTATTTTTGAACTATGAATGGATGAAAAACGTTTTTAATGGATTTCAAGATGTTTTTCAAAGAATTGTTTGGGATTCTAGATGATTGATAAACTAGATTGTATAGTTTATAGCGATATTGCGTGCATGGATGCTCGAGTTGTCTTTGCAGGAATTGTGGGTTTATATGTTCCAAATCAGAAACTATGAATGTATGTAATTATTATTATACAGGGGCTTATTTATATGTAAAAGCCAAATTCTCTCTTTCTATCTTTAGATAATTGCATTGCATTTGAGAGGTTTTACATAGGACTTGCACTAGTCGGTTTTTATCGAATGTGAGGAGCATGTTTATTTTCTGTAAAATCTATATCTCCGGTGCAAGAGGAAGTCGCCGCTGTAGCGCATCGATCTAGGATCAGGGATCGAAGGGAACATATAAACTCACACGATGTGGATTGTGTGAATGGTTTAATTTCTGTTTTTATCTTGCTATGCATGTGATGAATGTGTTGAATGTTAGGATGTGTATGAATGATAATATGCATGATAACCTAAAATTCTGAATCACATGTTAATATATGAAACTGTCCAACAAAATTAAGAGTAATTTTCCTTCTTATTTCATCCACTAGCAGCCATTGATCGAGGGATACTCTGCTCGCCCTTAGCGGGAGATAGCTCCCTCCATCTTTGGGAATAGTGGGAGATATAATGGTTGTCTATTGTTGTGCCACGATTAAATATATGGGGTGCGTTTCACCCTAGTGAACCCCAAGTATGTTTAGTTGTGAATACAATGGATAAACGTATCTCGTATCAAATGAAAATAAGTTTTCTTAACATTACCTAGAGCTCTCGCTCGGTTTTGGGAAAAAGTTTTTCTTACGAGGATATGTCGCATTCCCTCATAATTAAAACGACAAGAATCACAAGAGTTTGAAGATGCTAATGTTGCTAAAATTCAAAAAGGTTGTGATTAGAAAAAGTTTTTCTTACCTTGATGTTGTGATGTATTCGATAGCCCTTAGCTAGTCTATATTGCAATTGATGGGATCTTGGATTGCTGCATTTATGGGCAAAATTTTTATTTGCAGAATTTACATTTATATTCGATATATATGTGTCTTATAGACATAAAATTGGCATTAAAATCCTGTATGATTTATTTTGTAGAAAAATGTCGAACATCCAACCTATCGTACGATACATGATAGAAAAACACCCTTTAGCAAATGATGGCTCAAACTTCATTAGTTGGCAACTCAAACTCAACATCATGTTAAAGTTTGAGAAACTGTCTCACATTTTGGAAGGTCCAATCCCAAAATGGAATGAGAGACTAACCGATGAAGAGAAAGAGGCTACAACCAAGGGGGAAGACCAAGAGAACCAAGTTCACGGTCTTATGCTAGCATCCATGGGTGACTCGCTTCAAGCAAAATACTTGGATTCAAAACCCAAGAAGACCATGGAGGCTTTATCTAAGATGTTCTTGGATAGTGCCCGAAATGAGCGCTATAAGACTACCATCGCACTCACAAGGTGTCATATGGCGGAGGGAACATCGGTATCTATGCATTTTCTCACGATGCAAGGGTACCTTGAGAAGTTGGCAAAGCTCTCTTCACCAATGTCCGAGGACATTGCTGAAGATATGATTCTTGGCTCTCTAGTCCCGTCCTTTAAGGACTTTGTGATGCACTATCACGTGCGTGAAAAATAGGTGAGTCTTGAGGAGCTGCACAACGCTCTCAAAACTGCTGAAGTTGACATGAGCAAGGGTAGGGACAAGCAAGTCCTTATCGTCCATTTGGGAATTTATTGAGCGACGACTCCGTTGGTGTGGTGGTGGACCACGATGTTTTTCAGATCTGATTCTACCTGAGCGGAAGTGCGAACGCCTCCTCACTGATCCCTTGGCTTGTGTAGTCGCGTATGGGGATGTGTTGCCTGTGTGGTACCGGTTGTTGTAGACGGTGCGACCAGTGTGGTGGCGGCGATGTTGTGGACCGTGCAGCCTGTGTGGCGTCGGCGATGTTGCGGACCGTGGGGCCTGTGTGGCAGCGGGAACGATCATGGGACGGATGTCCGGTTTTGCGCTTAGTGGGAATGTTGTTTTATTGCTTGTATTCATGTCATGCTATACTAGTATGATACGACATATATGTGAGATTGTCATACGGGGTTTCCTTATGGAAACTCATGCATTGTTGTTATGATTATTTTCAGGACCACGTTAGGTTCCGGCGGGTGGTGACCGAGGGAGATTGCACTTGGGACTGGATCATGTTGTCTCCCTATTTTAGGTTGTCGTGATTACATGTATTATGTATTTCGTATTCTGATGTAATCACTATTTTGACAAACTCTTATGTAATATGGTGCACCATATATATTTGGGTATTTCTTGAGTAATGTCCCCACTCTTGATGATCTTTATCATTGTGGTTCATTTGATTTAAAATATTTAAATTTTCCGCTGTTCGGAGATGTTAGAGGAAGTACTGACTATGGTTCAATCAAAATAACCAAGTCGCAGAAGGATTGGTACAAGGACTGGATACAGTGAGGCGAGACGGATGTAAGAAATTCTAGATGGTGACGTTAAGCTGTTGGTAGATGGAAGAGTCACCCCTGTCACAAATCAAAGCATAAGTTATCGATGAAGTCTTCGCTGTTTGGCGGTGAATTTGCCTTGCAAACCTGAAATACAGGAACAACATTTTTTTCCCATTCGGAGATGTTCCTGGATTAAATATGATGTATGGTCATATACTCATATATTATGCTCTTACTATGCATTTCTTCTGTAGGTAATTATCCGATTTTATTATTCGAATTATCTTGTCCGAGTTCATTGGATAGTTAGGAACATTCAGATCGCATGGAAAAACAAGGAAAACATTGTGTTTTTATTCATAGAAAGATGAAAGTTTATCTTTAACAAGGACAAGTACTTAAAGTTATTCTATATCTCGTTTGGTCAAGGTAACACCCTTTTGACAAGCCATTGTTGGTGGGATGCCCATCAACAATTCCTCTTCCAAATTAAAATTAACCTCTACCAGTTGTTTAAAAAAAGAAAAATCATGTACTTTCGATTACTATTTTTAAAAGAAGTCAAATGTGAATTTGTTATTTCAATTTGTTCTTGTTCCAACGTACGATCTTGGGATATTCAAAAGTTGAACTACTTTTATATAGTTCACAAACTCAGAACTCAGAAGGTACATATTAGGCAAAAAGGTCACGGTTTTACAAGCTGCTGGGAATGACAATTTACCTGGGATGTTCTTGGAAGAAATCAACTTCAATTTAGATTTATCTTCTTGCTGCAAAAATTAAAAATGGAAGTGTCAAAAATCAAAAACAGTATGACAATTATGTTTTGTACAATAAATGATCCAAAGCTAAATAAGCTTACGTCTCTACTTATGGTTAGTTGCTCCTATGTAAAAAGATTAGTTACTTGAATAACATCAATTTTTGAAAATATAAATACCGAAATAAATCATTAGACCTCGTTGTTCAACAATATAAATCAATATTTTAAGAAGCCAGAACCTCTTTAGTGTTCTTTCATGAAGTGAATTTTCAGAACTTCTACAATACCAATCATGAAAGTCAAGTCAAGAAAATTAACTCCTGGCTTTCAAAATATTATTCTACTAAGGAAACCACTTCTGCTAAATAGATGAAGTGATTCTTTCCAATGATTTAAGTAGGCTATAAATATAGAGTAAAAGAGCCCGCAAAATTAGAAATTGAGTTTGTTCTTATACAAGATTTCTGTGTTATTAGAACTTTAAAATTGTTATCCCAACTAATTCACGGAGTTACCCATGTAACGCTTAGCATGATGCTAGTTTATCCGAAATGACCACTTTGTTTAAGGAAATTTTTTCAAAATGGAATTTTTTTTTAAAAAAATTCTCAAAATAAACCTCAAACCAAAGTATTTCTCAAACTAGACCCGCTGCCACCACGTGGTGACACGTGGCGGCGGCGGGTTTTGTTTTTTTGTGCATAGATAAATCGGCATCACCAGTGCCGAGTTCTCCCAGAGAGAACTCGGCACTGGTGATGCCGAGTTCTCCCAGAGAGAACTCGGCACGGGTGATGCCGAGTTCTCCCAGAGAGAACTCGGCACGGGTGATACCGAGTTCTCTTTGGAAGAACTCGGCACTGGTGATGCCGAGTTCGATTTGATTTTTTATTGCCCAACACTTCAAATTCCAGTCGAATTGAGTTGCTAGGAGAATAGTGATTCAGATAGAACTCGGCATTGGGGATGCCGAGTTCTATTTGGTCCTGTTCTCCTGGCACTCAAATCTTGTGTGAAAATGGGTGACGGCCAGGTGGCCCAGGTCTACAATAGAACTCGGCATTCTAGATGCCGAGTTTCATAGGCAGAAGTCCAATTCAATATAGGCTTAAGTAGGCAAATTTGCGGTCCTAAAAAATACATTACATTCATTCGTCTTACAATTATCGTCTTACAATTAATCAACTCTTAAAAAGGATTTAAGTCGTACATTCATTCAAGTCATAACAAAATACATTACAAATACATTACAAGTCTTACAATTAATCAACTCTTACATTCATTCGTCTCACTAAATAGTTACATACAAAATATTTTGCTATATAGGTTCCTTGCATCGCTTTCGGTTATGCCCTATACCGCCGCATCTCCCACACCTTACCTTTCTTCCAGAGTATTCGTCCATCTCGTTTCGGATTCGCGTTGATTTAGGCCGACCGGGAGGTCTTTTGGTTTGGGGAGGCTTCATTGTGATGGTGCCTCGATCTGGCCAATACCTCACATCAGGAATTGGGATAAATATCGGTTTGTACGCCTCCTTGTACATTTGAACCTCATAATACGGGGACACCAAATGTGAAGTGTTGACATTTGCATGTCTGCCACTGCAAACTGCTAGTACATGTGAACATGGGACGTGCATTGCAATTATGTATCCACAAGTGCAAGTAATAACTCCTTCTTCAAATTTCACGAGGTATTTTTTCTGGTCATTGGCTTCAACCTGGTACATCAGCTGGTGGTACCGAGTTACTGTATGTGTTCTGACCAGATTGCTGTTTGCCATCACCACGGTGTGGACTGTCGGTACATATGTTTCATTCCACGACTCGGCGACGTCCCTTCTTTTAACAAAGAATTTGTTCAAGCGGAGAAAGGTCATCAAAATCATGGTTGTAATTGGCATACCGCGTGCCCCTCGTAAGACATTGTTGAAGCTTTCTGACATGTTAGTTGTCATACATCCGAAACGTCGACCCCCGTCGTGACAACAAGTCCATCTTTCCAAAGGACCTTGATGTTGAATCCACTCGTATATCGGCTTATGTTCCTCTGCAATAGCCTTCATTAACTCTTCAAATTTCATAAATGAATGAGTTTTACCCGCTTCATAAAACTTGATTTGTCCCAATCTTTCCTTGCAATTTCGATGTTTAGCAAGATTTGCTTTCATGTGTCGAAGACAGAATCGATGTACATGACCCTCCGAAGGTGGAAATGCGGCTCGCACACAAGCATTTATTCCCAAAAATCTGTCGGTGATAATACACAAATCGGGTCGCCTTGTAACTCTACTTGCCAGCAAATGAAGGAACCACGTCCACGACTCTGTATTCTCGCTCTCTACAACAGCAAATGCCAAAGGAAAAATTCCGTTGTTTGCATCTGTGCCCACAACAATTAGCAATAAACCTCTATATTTGCTATAGAGGTGCGTTCCATCCACACTGACAACGGGTCTACAATAATGAAACCCACTAATTGAAGGCCCGAACGCCCAAAATACACGCTTAAACATCTCCTCGTCTGAATTTATCTGGACATACTCTATTTCGACAACAGATCCTTCATTGTTCTGACAGAGAACTGTGACGAACCTTCGCAAATCTTTAAAACTGTCTTCTTCGGCACCATATATTCGGTTCAACGCTTTTTGCCTAGCATGCCATGCTTTAGCGTAACCGATTTCAAGTGAGTATTTGGTCTTCACCCTTTCCATTATTTCAGCAGGAGTAATTGTGAACTTAGTTCTAACAGATGACATTATCAAGTCGCATACAAAATTAACACTGCATTGTTTGTTGTCGTTTAACAATATCGGATTGGAACAAGTGTGCTCGGCGTCGTATGTTTTAACTTGAAAATATCTGCAGCCTTTTGGAACAGACGCATGTAGACGCCATTTGCAGTTATCTTCATCACGACGAATACAATGAACAGTATACCGTTTCGTTGAAGAAACCACAACTGAATACTGAACAAACTTTTTAATGTGCCACGATTGCAAAGCATGAACCAAATCATCTTTGGTTGGGAAAATTCGTTTATCCCAGAAAGAACGACTATCTTGCGTATGCCAATCACTCTGTTCAAAATTGTTCGCAGCATCGAAGAATGAGTGTTCAATTACCGAATTCTCTATCCAGTTGTCGTCCTCGAAGATATCGGGAAGTTCATTAAGAGTTGGAATCATATCGTTGTTAGCAACTGCATCATCAACAACGTCGTCTTCACGGTTTATGGATTGACCCATCACATATATGACATACTGCGTCTCCGTGCACCTACAGATAATTAAAATTTAATGAAACACTAAACAATTTTTAAAAGTGGTAATTGTTTAAATAAATGTTTAAATCTTACCATCTCTCGCTCTCTACCCGCTCGAGGTCTGTATAAGGTATTATTCGGAGCCAATGGGTGATGAACTATCCAACGCACGGTGATGCTCCAGTACCATTCCATATACAGATGTGTGCTCTCTTCAGGAGTGACACCTAGGAGTGGTCGCTCAAACTGTAGATGATCTCTTCTGTGCGACCAATGCTGAATGAATTGGTGATTTTCCGCCAACCAATTCACATCCGACCTTCCCTGAGCCGATTTCACTACATGTCTCTCCATCGGCTCTGGAATGTGCTGCTGTAGACCGAACTGTCTCATCACTCGGTCTGGACAATGCATAACCACCTCACCAAAATTTATAAGCCAAGTACGGCTCGTCCAGATCTCTGAACCTTCCGTACATAATGGTGGTAACTGACTAAGATCCAAATTTACATAAGGCTCCCAGATCACTTGATCGAATTCCTGCACGTCCAGCTCATTCCGATAAAAATCAAGTGTCGTCGTCTTCGCACTACCCTTGAATGTTCTTGGTCGTCTCCAACGGGATCCTAATGGTGCCCTCTCGTCCTCCGGGTATACTAATGGTCTGTTCTTCAAAGGTCTCCCAATGTGTAAATGTTCCCAGCACCACAACTGCAGAACGTAAGAAAACCACACAAATGTTTCGTCGGAATCAGTGAGGCTTCGTCTAACATGTGATATAAGTGGGCCAGAGCCGCACTACCCCAACTGTACTCCGATGCGACTGCCAAATCTCCAAGCAAAGACAGATACTTCAAGTGAACCATCGTCCCACTCTTATCTGCCAAAATACTACATCCCAGCTGGAACAGAATGAAGGCTCTGGTGTGTCGTGTAACCGTCTCCTCGTCAGCATCAAAAGGCAACTGCTGAAACCGAGCTTGCAACCAAGCCAGAGTTACGGAACCCTTACGACCCAAGTCATCGGGGACCTGACCCAATAAATCCATGCAGACCTCTGACCAAATGTACTCCTGAGACTCACACACCGGCAAACCATCTACGCGCAAGCCGGTAATCATCGAGATGTCACACAAGGTGCACGTCATCTCACCATGTCGCAGGTGAAATGAATGAGTCTCCGGTCTCCAACGCTCGACCATCGCCCCCAGCAAGGTATGATCCAACTGAACTCGGCCCAACCGAGTGACTGTGTCAAACCCTGCCATATCTAGCAGAAACAGCATCCTCTCATCAGTGATCTGCCATTCGTTGAGCTTCGATCCATGCTCAACGCATTTTACACCATCAACATCCTTCTGCATAAATTTAGAGAAATGTAAGAATATTGAAACTCACGTGCAAATATTTAACTTGAAAACGTAAAATACTTACAAAATCTTTGAACAAGTCAGACTTGTGGTTGGCCTGCAAAACCAACACTGATCTGTCTACCGAACCCTGTGAAGCGTAGCTACCTCTAACTGAACCAGTACTAGAACCACCAAACTCCATCTGTACCGGCTGTAAACGTCGAACAATCTCTCCAATAAAATCAACTACAATAAACAACGTTACGAATCATGTCAGAATGTTTTTAAAAATTTTGACAGAACCTCTCCTATATTTTTCAAATTGGTAAATTTAAACCTGCATGGTAGAATAAACTAACAATACTACAAACTTCAATTCTAACATACATTCAAACTCACATACATTTAAACTCAAATAAATCACTTTTAAGTTAACATTCATTCAAATTAACATACATTCAAACATAAATAACAACAAAAAATCTAATTTTAATCACAATAATCATACTTCAATTCAACTATTTTTGAGATGACTACCGTAGACCTATAATCAACAATACTAACTTCAATAATCAACTATCAAACAAGAAATAAAACGTTTTGCCTAAAAACCCAAAATCGAATTCGAGTTTTCACCAAAACGGGTTCCTAAACCAACAAAAACACTACAATCATACATAAAACAACAATGTATATCATCCTAATACATAAAAAAGGCAATAAAACGGTGGAAATCGAAAAAAAATCGAAACCCTAACCTGAAAAACTCGGAAACTCGGCGGATGGGGGAGATGGGGGCGTCGGGCTGCTTATATAGCCCGACGGAACTCGGCGTTTGTAACGCCGAGTTCACTTTTTTTTAAGTGAACTCGGCGTTACAAACGCCGAGTTCTACCTTTAGAACTCGGCATCCTAGATGCCGAGTTTTATTTCAGTAACTGTTCTCCTGGGCGTCAATCGTCTCATACACGATCTGAGCGCCAGGAGAACAGTTTTCAAATAGAACTCGGCACTCTAACGGCCGAGTTCTATTTGAATCACCTCAGAAAACGTCAAGTGTTGGGCAATAAAAAATCAAGTAGAACTCGGCATCACCAGTGCCGAGTTCTTCCAAAGAGAACTCGGCATCACCAGTGACGAGTTCTCTCTGGGAGAACTCGGCATCACCAGTGCCGAGTTCTCTCTGGGAGAACTCGGCACTGGTGATGCCGAGTTCTCTATGCACAAAAAAACAAAACCCGCCGCCGCCACGTGTCACCACGTGGTGGCAGCGGGTCTAGTTTGAGAAATACTTTTGTTTGAGGTTTATTTTGAGAATTTTTTTTCAAAAAAATTCCATTTTGAAAAATTTTCCAATAATTCAAAGCTCAGTGCATACAAGAAACTCTAACAATTCATCTTCATTACTTGTAAGTAAACCAATCCCCAACAACGCCATTGTAAGAATAGTGGCTGGAATTCGGTCATCTGGGTTCAACTCTTTTGAGTGGGCGACAAAGGAATTCAGAGCTCATCTAGGAAGTGTAGATGAGGGTAAGAAACTCATGACAAAAGCACAAAGAAATATCAGACAACGATATTCGAAGTGGGGGCGTGAAACGGAAGTGTGGGCTGATACTTTGGTAAAACACTTTTGAAAGTGGAAAGCCGGTTTTGAGGTATGGATTTTTCAGAGAGTGAGACCAGGTGACCTCTTTCGAAAAGTGGTCGACTGGTCTGGTCTCTTCCAGGTCTAGAAATTTCTCTCTTGGCAAGAAATGAAGAAATTTATATGTTAGGATAACGTACGAGAGAAATGAAGAGAAAAAAAAGAAAAGAAATGTATTTTATTTTATTTCTTTTCTTTTTTCTTGTTTGGATAAGCATTACGACAAATAAGTTTCTATCGTTTGGTTAACATTTTACGAGAGAAAAGAAAGAAAATAAGCATTTTAAAATACCAAAATACATTTTTCTTTGTATTATACAATAACATACATCGTTTTACATTGTCCTAATAATGTTAAGAATTATAAATTATTACAAATAAAATATGTTCACCAAACCAGAGTTTTTCCTTCTTTAGAAACTCAGTAACGTTACTAACTAACTTCAAGGCAACATATTTATAAAAAAATGTTTCTCATGTAAAATTAAAAAAACAAACAAAATCTTCGGATATAGTTCGAATGAGTTTTTTTGTTCTTCCAACACAATGAAATGAGAAGATGAATAGAAGGGAATGTCTAGGTGGGGAAGAAAAGAAGGTAGAACGGTTGGGTGGGGGAAGACGGAATGGGAAACGCGTATTTATGGGTAGCAAATTAGCTTTTTTTATAAAGGGTATTTTAGTCACTAAAATATTATTGATTCATTTTCTCTCCATTTCTCTGCAAATTTGGAGAGAAAGTTGAATTACAATTTGGTATTACAACTTTTCTCTCCATTTGTTTTCTTTTCTTTTCTTTTCTTTTTTCTCCTTAAGTCGTTATCCAAACGAGAGAAAATTCAACTTTCTTTTCTTTTCTCTCCTTAAGTTGTTAACCAAACATACCCAAAATATTTGAAGATTTGTTTGTCTTTTTGGGATGTGGTTTGATTGTAATTGGGGATAATTTTGTGTCATACACCTATAAATAGAGGAAAATTCAAGGGTTTATTGAGGCAAAAATTCAGGGAGTGAATTGAAGCGAAAAATAGAGAGTTGCAGAAGGAAGATGCTTGGGTTTGAATTGTTTTTCCTTGTACTCTTATTTTTCATAGTAGAATTCTTCTATCGGTGATAGAGTCGGCGAGTCCATATACATCGTTTGTTTTCTTGTGTGGTGATTGTTTGCTTAATCTTGTTATTTGATTCGTTATCTCCTTTATACACAATCCCCATGGGGGTTGTAACATATTCATGTGATGAATCCCCAACAACCATAAGTCATTAAAATGTTTAACTGGAAGTTGTTATAGTATTATATGTTGGCTTAACGTTTAAAATGGTTAACATCTTACGAGAGAAAAGAAAGAAAAGAAACATTCTAAAATACCAAAATACATTTTTCTTTAACAATAACATACATCGTTTTACATTGTCCTAATTATGTTAAGAATTATAAATTATTACAAATAAAATATGTTCACCAAACCAGAGTTTTTCCTTCTCTAGAAACTCAGTAACGTTACTAACTAACTTCAAGGCAACATATTTAAAAAAATGTTTCTCATGTAAAATTAAAAAAACAAACAAAATCTTCGGATATAGTTCGAATGAGTTTTTTTGTTCTTCCAACACAATGAAATGAGAAGATGAATAGAAGGGAATGTCTAGGTGGGGAAGAAAAGAAGGTAGAATGGTTGGGTGGGGGAAGACGGAATGGGAAACACGTATTTATGGGTAGCAAATTAGGTTTTTTTATAAAGGGTATTTTGGTCACTAAAATATTATTGATTCATTTTCTCTCCATTTCTCTGCAAATTTGGAGAGAAAGTTGAATTACAATTTGGTATTATAACTTTTCTCTCCATTTGTTTTCTTTTCTTTTCCTTTCTTTTCTTTTTTCTCCTTAAGTCGTTTTCCAAACGAGAGAAAATTCAACTTTCTTTTCTATTCTTTTCTCTCCTTAAGTTGTTAACCAAACATACCCAAAATATTTGAAGATTTGTTTGTCTTTTTGGGATATGGTGTGATTGTAATTTGGGATAATTTTGTGTCATACACCTATAAATAGAGGAAAATTCAAGGGTTTATTGAGGCAAAAATTCAGGGAGTGAATTGAAGAGAAAAATAGAGAGTTGCAGAAGGAAGATGCTTGGGTTTGAATTGTTTTTCCTTGTACTCTTATTTTTCATAGTAGAATTCTTCTGTCGGTGATAGAGTCGGCGAGTCCATATACATCGTTTGTTTTCTTGTGTGGTGATTGTTTGCTTAATCTTGTTATTTGATTCGTTATCTCCTTTATACACAATCCCCATGGGGGTTGGAACATATTCATGTGATGAATCCCCAACAACCATAAGTCATTAAAATGTTTAACTGGAAGTTTTTATAGTATTATATGTTGGTTTAACGTTTAAAATGGTTAACATCTTACGAGAGAAAAGAAAGAAAAGAAACATTCTAAAATACCAAAATACATTTTTCTTTAACAATAACATACATCGTTTTACATTGTCCTAATTATGTTAAGAATTATAAATTATTACAAATAAAATATGTTCACCAAACCAGAGTTTTTCCTTCTCTAGAAACTCAGTAACGTTACTAACTAACTTCAAGGCAACATATTTAAAAAAATGTTTCTCATGTAAAATTAAAAAAACAAACAAAATCTTCGGATATAGTTCGAATGAGTTTTTTTGTTCTTCCGACACAATGAAATGAGAAGATGAATAGAAGGGAATGTCTAGGTGGGGAAGAAAAGAAGGTAGAATGGTTGGGTGGGGGAAGACGGAATGGGAAACACGTATTTATGGGTAGCAAATTAGGTTTTTTTATAAAGGGTATTTTGGTCACTAAAATATTATTGATTCATTTTCTCTCCATTTCTCTGCAAATTTGGAGAGAAAGTTGAATTACAATTTGGTATTATAACTTTTCTCTCCATTTGTTTTCTTTTCTTTTCCTTTCTTTTCTTTTTTCTCCTTAAGTCGTTTTCCAAACGAGAGAAAATTCAACTTTCTTTTCTATTCTTTTCTCTCCTTAAGTTGTTAACCAAACATACCCAAAATATTTGAAGATTTGTTTGTCTTTTTGGGATATGGTTTGATTGTAATTTGGGATAATTTTGTGTCATACACCTATAAATAGAGGAAAATTCAAGGGTTTATTGAGGCAAAAATTCAGGGAGTGAATTGAAGAGAAAAATAGAGAGTTGCAGAAGGAAGATGCTTGGGTTTGAATTGTTTTTCCTTGTACTCTTATTTTTCATAGTAGAATTCTTCTGTCGGTGATAGAGTCGGCGAGTCCATATACATCGTTTGTTTTCTTGTGTGGTGATTGTTTGCTTAATCTTGTTATTTGATTCGTTATCTCCTTTATACACAATCCCCATGGGGGTTGGAACATATTCATGTGATGAATCCCCAACAACCATAAGTCATTAAAATGTTTAACTGGAAGTTTTTATAGTATTATATGTTGGTTTAACGTTTAAAATGGTTAACATCTTACGAGAGAAAAGAAAGAAAAGAAACATTCTAAAATACCAAAATACATTTTTCTTTAACAATAACATACATCGTTTTACATTGTCCTAATTATGTTAAGAATTATAAATTATTACAAATAAAATATGTTCACCAAACCAGAGTTTTTCCTTCTCTAGAAACTCAGTAACGTTACTAACTAACTTCAAGGCAACATATTTACAAAAATGTTTCTCATGTAAAATTAAAAAAACAAACAAAATCTTCGGATATAGTTCGAATGAGTTTTTTTTTCTTCCAACACAATGAAATGAGAAGATGAATAGAAGGGAATGTCTAGGTGGGGAAGAAAAGAAGGTAGAATGGTTGGGTGGGGAAGACGGAATGGGAAACGCGTATTTATGGGTAGCAAATTAGGTTTTTTTATAAAGGGTATTTTGGTCACTAAAATATTATTGATTCATTTTCTCTCCATTTCTCTGCAAATTTGGAGAGAAAGTTCAATTATAATTTGGTATTATAACTTTTCTCTCCATTTGTTTTCTTTTCTTTTCCTTTCTTTTCTTTTTTCTCCTTAAGTCGTTTTCCAAACGAGAGAAAATTCAACTTTCTTTTCTTTTCTTTTCTCTCCTTAAGTTGTTAACCAAACATACCCAAAATATTTGAAGATTTGTTTGTCTTTTTGGGATATGGTTTGATTGTAATTTGGCATAATTTTGTGTCATACACTTATAAATAGAGGAAAATTCAAGGGTTTATTGAGGCAAAAATTCAGGGAGTGAATTGAAGCGAAAAATAGAGAGTTGCAGAAGGAAGATGCTTGGGTCTGAATTGTTTTTCCTTGTACTCTTATTTTTCATAGTAGAATTCTTCTGTCGGTGATAGAGTCGGCGAGTCCATATACATCGTTTGTTTTCTTGTGTGGTGATTTCTTGCTTAATCTTGTTATTTGATTCGTTATCTCCTTTATACACAATCCCCATGGGGGTTGGAACATATTCATGTGATGAATCCCCAACAACCATAAGTCATTAAAATGTTTAACTGGAAGTTGTTATAGTATTATATGTTGGCTTAACGTTTAAAATGGTTAACATCTTACGAGAGAAAAGAAAGAAAAGAAACATTCTAAAATACCAAAATACATTTTTCTTTAACAATAACATATATCGTTTTACATTGTCCTAATTATGTTAAGAATTATAAATTATTACAAATAAAATATGTTCACCAAACCAGAGTTTTTCCTTCTCTAGAAACTCAGTAACGTTACTAACTAACTTCAAGGCAACATATTTATAAAAAATGTTTCTCATGTAAAATTAAAAAAACAAACAAAATCTTCGGATATAGTTCGAATGAGTTTTTTTGTTCTTCCAACACAATGAAATGAGAAGATGAATAGAAGAGAATGTCTAGGTGGGGAAGAAAAGAAGGTAGAATGGTTGGGTGGGGAAGACGGAATGGGAAACGCGTATTTATGGGTAGCAAATTAGGTTTTTTTATAAAGGGTATTTTGGTCACTTAAATATTATTGATTCATTTTCTCTCCATTTCTCTGCAAATTTGGAGAGAAAGTTCAATTATAATTTGGTATTATAACTTTTCTCTCCATTTATTTTCTTTTCTTTTCTTTTCCTTTCTTTTCTTTTTTCTCCTTAAGTCGTTTTCCAAACGAGAGAAAATTCAACTTTCTTTTCTTTTCTTTTCTCTCCTTAAGTTGTTAACCAAACATACCCAAAATATTTGAAGATTTGTTTGTCTTTTTGGGATATGGTTTGATTGTAATTTGGGATAATTTTGTGTCATACACCTATAAATAGAGGAAAATTCAAGGGTTTATTGAGGCAAAAGTTCAGGGAGTGAATTGAAGCGAAAAATAGAGAGTTGCAGAAGGAAGATGCTTGGGTTTGAATTGTTTTTCCTTGTACTCTTATTTTTCATAGTAGAATTCTTCTGTCGGTGATAGAGTCGGCGAGTCCATATACTTCGTTTGTTTTCTTGTGTGGTGATTGCTTGCTTAATGTTGTTATTTGATTCGTTATCTCCTTTATACACAATCCCCATGGGGGTTCGAACATATTCATGTGATGAATCCCCAACAACCATAAGTCATTAAAATGTTTAACTGGAAGTTGTTATAGTATTATATGTTGGCTTAATGTTTAAAATGGTTAACATCTTACGAGAGAAAAGAAAGAAAAAAAACATTCGAAAATACCAATTGTTATAGGAACCGTAAGAGAGGCTCGGGGGATCGAGCGAGGCTTGCGAGGAGGACTAGGACCCGGGTGTGGGTGCCGAACCTCTCTAAACTCCGGTGTCGACAATTTTGTGGTTTGCATTGTCTCTTTCCTTAATCCTTCGCTTAGCATTTTAATTTCGCATTTTTTCTATCGATTAGAGGGCCATAGATCCTAACATTATATCGTGGTATACTTACTCATGTTTCAAAAACTTCCTAACCTAGAAGAGGACAACGAGCTCATATGGTTATTATCCTCAAACAAGATATTTCCTGCAAAATCTTACACCAACTTCTTATCAGATGGTGGTGTAAGACATTCACCTACTCATTAGATTAGGAAGAGTAAATGTCCCCTTAAAGTGAAATGTTTTTCTTGGCTTGTCTTCAATGACATAATCCGCTAATATTTGACAACTTGATGAAAATGGGCGTGCTTGGGCTAAATCGTTACCTCCTTTGCAAAACTCAACGTGAATCTGTAAACCACTCGTTTACCAATTGTGATTTCACGAAACAAATTCTCCTTGGTGTTGTTAACTTACTTAACATCATCTTAGATGATTTAGGTATTATTGAGTTATTTGATTTCAAGAGAGCAGACCTTGGCAATTAAAGCATGCATTCCTTGTTCACCATTGTTAGTTTGTGCCTTGAAAGTCCTAGTTTAGTCCTTTTGAGCTCTTAACCCAATTATTAGGTCTTTTATAGTCCTTGTGTAGAGACGGTGGGGACTGGGGACGGTCGGCTGTGGGCTTTGGGTGGTCAACGGTGGGGTTTTGGGGTTAAGGTTCATGTGTTTTCGATTTTTGGGGGTGATGGGTTTGGGGTTACAAAGGGGAAAGTTACAAAAATAATCTTATCAGACGTCGACTTTCGAGAAACCAACATGACTACTTATAAAGTTGTTATATACCACGTTGGTTACTGGAAAACCGACATGGTATATAGCTTACTACGTCAATTTGTCAAAACTAATGTAGATAGGGGGACATCATTTCAGCATTTGTAGTAGTATAACAAATCTCCAAATTTTATTTTTATGTCTACAACTCCTAATCAATCTGTATTTAAGGAATTGACGAACAAGATTGATGATATTCTAAGAAACATCTTTTAAGTCTTTTTAAGGGGGGATTGAAACCAGACTTGGAGACGAAACTGAGGGTGGATGAGCCCATGTCATTGAAAGAGACAGTGAGGCTAGATTGACTGTTTGACCGAGAGAAGCAGTTGACCACGAGGAGACGGAGAAACTTGACTACCATGACTCCCCAACCTCCTCCTCAGGTAACCTCCCAGCCCACTAAATTGATTACCATGACCTCAACAGAGCTAGACGGGGACAGGAAAGGAGGACAACTAAGGGGTTGTCGTAAAACAAGAAATAAAACCTACTATAATAGGAAAGAGAAGAAGGAAAGAAGAAGAAAAATGGAAGGGTTACAAGTGTATTTATAGAAGATTGGATGGTCTTGATTAATCTAGGCATAATCAGACGACTACAAATAAGATCTGGATGCTCCGGAGTACTCCAAACCTAATACCTGACCCGTAGAGAAATTTGGGCGTCAAACGCCCAACCGTGTCCACCAATGGTGGATTTGGAACCGCCACTGGCGGATCATTTGGGTCGGATTATCCTTAAATTTCCCTAGCAAGTTTATTTAACCAATTTAGCACGTGGGGTGCACTCGACGTCGTTGGTTCGAGCTTGTTTGGTCTAATTGTTGAATTACTCATCAGGTTCATGAGATTATGGACTTTTATGATCAACATATTTTTGTGACAATAAGTCCCTCTAGGTTTTCACCTAGGTCATTCTACACTAGTAATTTAGTTTTTGAGCATTACAAACAAGTCCAGAAGGCTTCCAAATCAATATTTTTTCTTGCATGTAGGTCCTTGCTTCATTTCTCTTCTTTATTACCTAAACCATGAAATGTAAGAAACAAATATCCGAGTAGAACAAATATGAGGTAAAATAAATGATATAAAACATAAATGCATTGTTTAATATGTTACTAATCAAATACCCCACATTTATCTTTTGCTAGTCCCGAGCAAAACAAAGAAATAAAAACAACTTTGGAAACGGGAAATCTTCACTCACTTTCGTAGGAATTATGGTTGCACTTAGCACGTGCAACAAGCCATTAAACCCCTTTGTCGCCAAGGAGGAGGAATGATGTCTCATGTGGGTTTTCGAAGGATATACCCACAAAATCCGAACATTGATGCATTATTCAACCTAACAACATGACTCAATGGACATACTTTTGTCGATCATTGGACATAGTAATCCTATGGGCTGACTCTATATATATAAATCATGTCCACACACTTAGGGAACCATTCGTGCTAGTTAATATGGACTTAAGTAAAAGACATGGGTAAACTTAATTCCTTGAAATGATACGTTGTGTAAAGTCCATTAAGGTTCTTATTTATATATTTTTTCCTTTTTCTTCTTTTTTGTTATTTTTATAACAAGGAATTAAAACTTGTTGGTGTTTAATTCTCCTAGGGTCCGGTTTCGTGGATCATTGCCTATGAGGACTTATGATTGACATCATTTCATACTCATATTTGTATCTTATATCCATTATCTTACACCTAAGCAATGCTACGTGACGAGTTTTATGTTTAGTTTTCAGGAATAAAGAGGTTTGAAGAGAAGAGCCATGAAAGGACCCAAAAGCAGGAAAAAAACACTTAATTGTGAGACCTGAGGACCAAGATGCAATGGAGAAGGACCTGATCGTAAGACCGAAGGACCTAAGAGCAAAACAGGAAACTCCACACCATCATGAGGAGTATTTTGGCAATTCGATTCGGGTCGGAGCTCCAATAAACAAAGTAGATGCATCAAAGACCAACAAAGACCACCAGGAAAGCCCACAACCAAAACCAACTCGATCTGGATCATATAGACCGCTAATTGGCGGTCCATATGTCTTCAGATCCGCTAAGATTTGTGCTGAGCTTGTATTAGTGTATTATTAGTCTATTGTTGGTATTGGTTTAGTCCCACATTGGGGGATTGTCCCCGATTAGCTTTTTCCATGCTTATAAATAGAACTCTTCACCTTCCATTGTAATTACCCATTGCTTGGTGGCATTCTCTCTACTAAGGAGTGAGCCTTGAAGCAAAAACTCAAGGTGGAGAAGAATGCTACCTTCAATGTGAGTCATTTGTTAATAAAATAATTCTTCTAGTTTCTTTTAATCTTGTCTTTTAATTTGTGCATGTTTGTTTAGTCTTTCCTTTCCTTTTATGTTTCTTTAATGCTTCTTGCCTTCTTAGTTAACTTTCATTTCAGTATTATGCTTTCTTTTGCTAATATAGTTAGTGTAATGAGTAGTGAGTAGTTCCATCCCCATTTGGGGGGTGGAGAAATATGTGATATAATCATGTAGTGTATTAAGTGTGTGTTATCTTTATCCCTTGAGCTTTATATGATTTCCATAACCATCTAATGGGTTTTCACTCTTATCTTTGATATGCTAATGCTCTTGAATGAAGCTTAGCTTATGCTTTGATTAGTGGACCTATTTTATGGGGAATGATAAGGTTAGGATATGGATGAAGTTAATATAGTAAACACAATTTGTAGTGTATGTGCTCTTGTTGCCTTTACCTTAGCTAATGTCTTGTATGTTTTAATGATGTAGTGAAATCTTAATTCATGTGGAGGCATAGTAGGGTATAGTCTTTATACTTGAGTTCATGTAGCTTCATGCCAATTATTGTCTTGTATGTTTTAATGATGTAGTCTTATCTTAATTCATGTAGAGGCAAAGTTGGATGTAGTTTTATGATTTCATGCACTACATGTTGTGAGGAGCTTAATGAACACACACACACTTCTTTATGTTCACATTATTTCTCTACCCCCTTTGGGGTTTAGTTTTCTTGCTTTTCTTCCATTTCCTTTTTGCATCTTAGTGTAGTTTAGTGTAACCAACCTTTCTTCCCTTTCTTTACCTCTTGCCTTCGCACAACCAAGCGTCGACACACCTTCCAGTGGACGACCCGTATTTGCCACCGCTTCAACGCGGCCGTGCACTTGCGGTTAAATATAAAACGAGATCAATCAACTTACACTATCACGTACACCCTCCCTCAAATCTCCACGTAGGGTGATTCCTACCATTCGTGTAACGAGAGTTTGGTCGTTGCATCCCAGGTTAGATGACTCGAAAACACCAGGTATTAAGTCTCCTCAGGCCTAATTTTCCCGAGTGATGGGAGCTATGCAAGAAGAGAGAACACCATACTAAATTAATTTTTATCTCCATATGAACCAAAACCCCTACACATAAGTTTTACAACAGGAGTTTAAGATTTCCTAACTTCAACAAACTTCCTTATAATAACAATTACAATTTCGTCGGCTCACTAGGTTCAGGGTGGACTTCTTTATTTGTATGAGTGCGGAAACCTTATTATTACTCTCCTTGAGGGAAAATTGTGGTCCATCCTAATGACTAGAGATAGGACCTAAAATCAGTGTACTAGACATCCTAATGCATCATGTTGAAGTCGATTTTGGGAGCTTTCTTTTTTACTCTACCTCTCAACGGTTTTATAAATTCAAAACACACTCAAAACTCACAAAACATGAAAATTTTGAAAGCAATATAAAAATTAAAGCACTTGGCAAGAAAAGAAGGCAAATTACCTAAGGATCATGGTATACCAAGACATATCAATATAAAATGCAACATACTATCATGACCCTAACAATACAATCAAAAGAAGAAGAAAAACGACTCTACTATGTACACACGTAAACCACTCCCCTACACTTACTTCATGCATTGTTCTCAATGAATGTGAGTATGATACTACATGGATTTATGCATGAACAAGAAATAATCTCACCAACGTGGAACGCAAAAGTCAGTTCATGGTTGTTGATGGACATAAATCCGAATTCTCTAAAACCTATGAGATACTTAAGAAGGGAATACAAGTACCTTAACAAATGAAGCCCAAATACTCAAGGATTGAGACTCACTACAACCATTGTTATTTATTTTGTTTTTTTAATATAACTATATACAAAGGGAGGTCTCGTCTTCCTTTGTAAAAGGACAACGAAAGGGAACCTTATAGTGGATCAATATACCTGGAATGGGAACATGGCACCACGTAGTTCCAAAATACTCATGTATGGGCTCCCTTCACAAAGTGCACCTGATATCAGGAGAGGTTCATGAGTTAGATGCAAAGACGCATGACTCAAATGATCAAACTGAAAGAGCTCGAACCTCTCAAGAGTTTGTGAACAAATGCACAACAGAAGAAGAGTTTCCCCTGTTGCAGTATTAAAATCATGATCATCAATCCACACTCTCCAACTAACAGGCTGGTGTGTTGGAACGAGGTCAAGAACCTTGTAATGCTTGCCCAACACACTAGGCGAACAGAAAGGGGGTCTTTCACCCAATATATCCATTAAGGACCACCTAATACCCTCATCAGTTCTTATGGAGGTAGGAGTTTTATAGAGTTGATGCTCCACGAAAGGTGGGTCGTTGAGGGGCACGACATTGAGATCATCTGGCTCAATGGCCACAGGACAAAAAGATAAGGCACAATCATGTGCCAACTCAAAATCATGTTGGTCCAAATTATTCTCAATTTGGATCGAATCCTCCACCGAGTGATCGTGAATTGAAACCCCAAGTCCCTCAGACTGACTAGGAGTTTGACTTTGAAAGATTGTACTTTGAATTTGTGGTTGTGGTAGTGGTTTGATGTCAAAAGATGAATTTGTTGGCTTTTTGGCCTTAATCTTTATTCATTTTAATGATTAATCAAACTAATCTTATTCAATCAACCTAATCAATCAAAGTGAGCAAACATGATTACATGCATTCCATCCATACTTGTATACTTGCAATCATCTTACTAGATTGTTCGAGATTCATCAATCAAAGGAGCATTGGGACAAAGACTGAAGAACGAAGATTAAGGGTGGCAATGGATCAGTTCCAGTTCTGGTACTAAGAGAATCAGAACCGGATCTATTTTATGTTTGGGTACCCAGAACCGAACCAGAATTGAGTCGGTTCCCAACATGGGTACCCAGAACCGGATCCGGTACAAAACCTATTTTTTCAATTTACCTAAATGTACATGTACAAGTAATTTTTTTCATTTCCACAGCAAGTAACCATTCCATCCATCTAATTTCAAAATGCAACATGTTGAAACCCAATCTAAACAACAAACTTAGAGCCTACTTGATACATCTTCAATTTATACAACCAAATACATGTTGAAAGAGAGCCTACATACAGATCATTTGTGGCTAATGTGATCTAAAAAGAGTTCTAAACCATAATTAAAAGAAAAAAACACAGCTTCACTTGGTCTCAAAATATCCATAAAATTAATATAAGCCTTTGACATAGGAAATATAAATGGGGTTTCATGACGCATCTCGGGACTTCGTCAAACCCAATCTATGAATCAAGAGAAAAACATGAGATTCCACCCATCATAGACTGCCAATACTGGAACCATAGCTCATGAATCTAGCTAGGTAGCTTGGACACAAGCCTATTAGAAAGCTGTGGATTCACACACAAGCAAAAAATGAAAAGCATATTAAATGAGATGTTGTTGATAAAATAAACTTAAATATAGCTTCTTAGACTTAATTCATTAAAAAAAACACATGTTAACTACATATGTTTGGAACCGCGAGTCCTACTTTGAATTTTACAAATCCCATCCTTTCCAAAGTTTAGAGCCAAATCATTTTCACATAATCCTTTCCAAAGTTTCTATCACAATCTTAGAAATCAGAGGAACCAAAACTAATACAACACCAAAGCCAAAGCCCTATCTTTCCAACCTAATCCAAAGTATTAAAAAAAACACAAAACCTGACTGAAACCTGAAATTCAGACCAAATAATTTTAGCATAAACTTAGAAATCAGAGAAAAAACCTTACAACAATACCTTTCCAACCTAATCCAAAGTAGGAAAAACACAAAACCCGACCGAAACACAAAATTCTGACCCAATAGTTTTGGAAAAATCTCAGAAATCAGAGGCTAAAACACCTAATATAGCACCAAATGCAAACTATAAACTTCCCAACATCATGCAAAGAAGGAAAAAAATAAAATAAATCGAAACAACTACGTTGGAAACCCTAAAAACCACACCTTTCTCCAAACAACGTGTGGAGAAGACCAAAGAGGTGACGTGGAGAAGACATGGGAGAGGCAGAGGGAGTAAGGAGGCGGCAGCCAAAAGGCCCAGGATTAAGGTTATTCGCTGGGTTGGGGCAAGGGTGGGGATGGGCATGTGGGTCTCTGTCACGTGTAGGTGTAGTGGGTTAGGTTAGTTTTTTTATAATAATATACCGGATCCAGTTCCAGTGGTCAGAACCACGACCGAACTGGATCCATGTCAGTTCTGAAATTGAATATCCAGATCGTATCCACATCTGTTTTATCCTAGTTTGGTTCCGGTTTGGTATTGCTTGATTCGGTTCAGTTTGATCGGTTTCGGATATCCTTTGTCACTCCTACTAGTAATCAAAGCTTTGGATCAAAACTTGTAATTTTTCATTTATTGAGTCTATAGTAAAATATGTAAACTTAAGCACTAGGATTCTGTCCCAACCAAGTTTGGTCCGACGAACCCCAAAAGTCAACCGAAATATCCCAACAGTAGAACTTAGGTTGCTCTCTGGAATTGTCCAGTCAGACGATCAAAGTGCCTCAGACTGGTTTTGGACTTTGCTCAAACGGTCGCATTTTAATTTAGCCTTAGAGCCCAATTGACTTGTCTAATTTTAGACGACCGAATTCCTGTCAGTCTACCGATTCCTTCTTGGCTTTAGTTGCCCAACGACTATTTCCACATGGCACTTGACCATTGTACTCAACGACTATTTGAGCCTTAACTATCAGCGCAAAACTCACGCTAACTTCGGTCAATAGAAATAGACACGGTCAATCGAACCTAAGTAATCAGAGCTCGACTAATCTTACTATGCACCTTGAAGTGGTGAAGCAAATGCAATTCGGTGAACCGAAATTAAATAGCACAAAATTGAAAATAGTTACTAGAAGTTGGTGAACAGTGATCCAAATCCTAGTAGGTCAATCAAGTGCCTTATTATGACCAGTCCGTCCTGCATGTTTTGTACAACCGTTCTTCAATTGATCGACAGAACTTGATCTTAAATCTACCTGAGCTTAAAGCAAATCCTTGCTTGTCATTGGTCCATATCTCACAAACTCCCAAATAGCTAGTAGAGCATGAAGGCTTATAAATAGGATCTCATGTGTTGGTTTTAGAACTCTTGAACACTCCCTATTGATCCATACTCAAAGCTAAATCCTCTACATCTTCAAACTCTCATTTTTCTACACTCAAAGACAAATGTCGCCACTTAAATATCCATTCAAATCTTATATCCAAGTGTGCAGTTAGAGTGTTTAGATTGTGATTCAACTTCCAAATCCAAGAATCAGCCAAGTGTTGTAAAGCTTCGAGGAAGCTCCCTTTCAGATTGTGAGAGGAGACACGAGAGATGCGTGGTTGTTTGCGAGCTCGGTGGTTGTACAAGGTGTTGATCTCGACCCAGAATAAAGATTGATTAGTGGAACTGTAAGCTTGGAGGGTCGAGCGTGGCTTGTAAGGAGGACTAGGACCGGGTGCGGTGCCCAACCTCTTTATACTCTGACGTCGAATTTTGTGGTTCGATTGTTCTTTACTTTAATCCTTCAATTAGTGTTTTAATTTCACATTTAGTTCGTGATTAGAGGGTCATCGATCATAACAGAATCCTGGTGTTGAGAAGAAAGGCCACCATCCTCATGTTCACTTAATTGTTGTCACTAGTGCAGAATGCACAATAGGCGTCGCACAACAGATGTCAGATATTCAAACATCCGACGTCTATAGGTATAGACGTCGGATGTTTGAATATTTGATGTCTATTGTGCGAGGTATAGACGTCGGATGTTTGGATATCACATTTAAGTTTGAGGTTGAAACCACATTTAAGGATGTCAAGAGGTTTTGAAGTTGACACCACATTTAAGGATTTGAAAGAAGATTTAAATTGTTTTCGAAATTGGCATGAATCACAAAGCTTGTCATTTTTTAAATCAATTTTTGGTAGCCCTCTAACCAATTGAAGTTTGGATAATTTGTGCAATTGCGACATACTAATATGTCCAAATGGTTATGCCATAACCAGGCTTCATCATGTGAGGCAACTAGACAAGTTTCAACATTCAAATTGCTAAGGTTATCAACATGCACAATGTAAATATTATTTGATCTATAACCTTTGAAAATGGTTTTCATGTCATGTTTAGAAATGATATGGCAAGTAGGTTTATCAAACACAACTAGGAAATTATTATCGGTTAATTGACTAACACTTAGTAAACTATGTTTTAAACCATCTACTAATAAAAAAAATCAATAGTTGGAGTAGAAGTGTTGCCAACATTACCAATGCCGACAATGTGAACTTTAGCGTTGTCTCCAAATGTGAAGGTTCCCCCTTCTTTGGCTTTATGCTTGATAGAACTGGGGAGTCTCCCATCATGTGCCTCGAGCACCCACTATCGAGAATCCACTTCCCGTTTCTCCTTGCTTTCATCTACAAACAAGGAAACAAGTGAAGACTTTGATACCCAAATTTGTTTGGGTCCTTGAGGGTTAGCTTTTGGTACCTAAACTTGAGTAGTCTTAGGTATCCAAACAATTGAATAATTTACTTTCTTAACAAGAGAGTTGTTCATTTTACCAAAATAAGATGTGGGTTTCTTTTGTTTCCCTCCATTGTATCCTAAGACATGTTTTGTTAGGGACTGAGTTTGGGTGCCAAGAAGCATGTCAAGCATTTTTCTTCCTAGGGTGAATTTCTCAAGATCTTTTGTAAGTTTCTTATTCTTGACAATAAGATCTTCATTGGTATGACTCTCTTTTGTAGATCTCAAAGTTTTTATCTCATCATTTAGTGTTTCATTTTCTTTAGCTAAAATGTCATATTAGATAGATAACTCTAGATGCACTTTTCTTCCTAGTTTGTTTTTATGACAAATCATTTCATAACGCTCAGCAAGTTCATGAAAAGCATCTAACAAGTCATCATAAGAAGGTGTTTCATGAAGGGATACCTCATCATCGTCAATTTCCACCATGTGAGGTTGGTCACTCGTCTTTGGTGATGTAGGTAGTCTTGAGTCGGAATCTTCATTAGTGGCCATGAAACACATGTGTGCTTCCTCATCTTGAGAGTACTCAGAGCCGTAAGTTGCGGATGAGCTTGAATCATCCCAAGTAGCCTTAAGAGACTTCTTCCCACCTTTCCCGCGATGATCCCTTCTTTTGTGATCATCATGTTCTCGTCTTCTAGGCCTCTCCTCTGTGTCTCTTCTTGAAGGTCTATCGTCTCTATCTCTCCTTGGTCGCTCATTCCTTTCTCTTCTAGGACGAAATCTCTTTTGTTCTCTTCGTTACCGACCTCCTCTAGCTCAGGTCGCAACTCCCGCTTGTAGTAGGTGTGGACTTACGGGAGTGACTTGGAGTGTGCTTACGCTCCAAGCGATACTGAGCATGCAAATGTGATGTATCAACAATGGCCTCGTAATGACCCGTACAATCACTCCTACAACCCGGGATGACGAAATCACCCTAACTTCTCATGGGGGCCTAGTGGTGGCAACAATTAGAGCTCGCATGCTGAACCTCAATCTCCACCTTATCACTCTCCAAGCCCATCGACGACCTACCAACCCACACATCAAAGGTCTCAGCCGCATACTCACCAACCTACTCAGGCCTCACCATCAGGTTATTCTAGTCAGACTCTACCTCAGCGGGTTGACCCAATGGACTCCACTCTTGAACAAACCTTTCACGCATTCATGCAGAGCACGCAAACCATGCTTGCGGCCAATAACTTAATGGTCAAAGCATTGGAATCGCAAGTTAGCCAGTTGGCTCATTAGCTCCATGAACGTGAGAATGGTCCATTCCCAAGTCAAGTCGAGGTGAATCCCCGGGATACCCAATCTCAAGGAAGGCCACTAGTACCTCAAGCTACCTCTGAACCGACCCATCATGTTAATGTGATTCATACTTTGAGGTCTGGTAAGGAGGTGAACAAACAAATTGGGTTGTCTTCCATGCAATTACCATCTCTTGGTGTCACCAGACCTGCGGTGATACCTACATCTATGAGGGAGCCAGATCCTGAGGTTCCCTCAACAAATACTTCCAAGAAGGAGCTTGATCCTGAGGTTCCTTCTACGTTTATTTCGACAATGGGGCCGAACCCTGAGGTCCCCTTGTCTCATCATGTGTCGAAGGAATAAGATTCTGAGACTGCTGAGGTTCCTTCGAAAGACCGTTATGCCCCGAAGCGTCATTCCATGAGCGCCTTAAAAAGAAAACTTCAGATCAGCATGACAAGATGCTTGAGATCTTTCGGCAAGTTAAGGTGAACATTCCTCTGTTGGAGGTGATTTAGCAAATACCACCTTATGCCACAGTTCTCAAGGATTTATGCACCAAGAAGAGGAAAACAGATGTTCCCAAGAGAGCTTTTCTTGCCGCTAATGTGAGTTCGTTGTTGGCCCAACACACGCAAGCCAAATACAAGGACCCTGGTTACCCAACTATTTCTTGTGTGATTAGTGAGGTGTCAATACATCGTGCTTTATTGGACCTAGTTGCATTTGTCAATCTTTTGTCGTATTCGGTCTACGTCTACCTTGGTCTTGGAGACCTCAAACAAACAAAAACCACTCTTCAAGTGGCTGATAGGTCAATGAATAAACCGAGGGTGTGGTGGAAGATGTTCTGATCAAAGTGGGTGAGTTCATTTATTAAATCGATTTCTTTGTTTTGGATATTGAACCTGTGCCAAACTCACATGGACAAATTCCTGTTATTTTGGGGCGACCATTTCTAGCGACTTCCAATACCTTGATCAATTGTCGTAATGGTATGATGCACTTGACATATGGTAGTCAGTGTGCTGATTTCAACATCTTCACCATCGGGAAGAAGTCAGGTGCCTTCGATGACCTTGTTGAGGTCAACGTTATCCAGGGAACGAATGAGATTGAAGTTGAAGGAACCTTCAAGTATTTCAGAGAGTTGTTCGATGGAGATCCTAATGGTGGTGGAGATGTTTCAACTGGGCTGGCACAAGAATGCGTCTTATCTTGTGATCATGTGGCCTTTGAGCCACATCCTTTCGATCATGTGGCTCTTGAGCCACAAGATACCATTTTTGTGGCCTCTGGGCCACCTTCTCTTCACTATGTATCTATTGAGGACCCCATGTGGGTTAAGAATCAACCACTTGATACCCTACATTTCGAACAACCAGACCGAGATCCACCTCTCATTCATGTCTCCTATCTTGCTCATTCTCAAGAGGCATCAAACTACCACAATGCTTATAAGGGTGTCAGGTGGTCATGCAATTCTATTTCTAGACTTTGTCATTTAGGTAATAAGTCCAGGGTGTCACTTTGTGTAGATGAAAGATCCCAATGCACCCAAATGTTAGTTGGAGGGTATATATTGATGACCCTCAACTTTGTCATGGAATGGAAACATATTTGTTTCCATTTCCTTTCACATACCCAAGTTTGGAGAGGCATGAACCACCATCCTTGGTTCATAAACCTATCAACAATCCTTTTATTTCTTATGTTGCGAGCCCATGTAGTTGCATTTCTGGCTCGAGAGATGACACGTTCCCATTTGATGTCCCTTGACAAATGAAGATGACAGCCCATTTTTGTACATAGTTATATTTGAAACAAAAAAGGACAAAAAGAAGAAGAAAGACTCCAAGAGTGATCATAGCTTGTTGTGGGCTCCAACCATTGTGTATTTGGCCCCTATTTGTTCCACGTATTTGTCTCCATTCTTACGTATTTCAAAGGTTTTGAGGGAAATTCGGGTTTGTGTCCATCAATATGACCATGAAAGTTTCCTTGTTCTTCAATGTTTGGTGAGATCTTTTACTTTTTCATGCAAAATACATGTAGTATAATGCATGCATACATTGAGGACAATGCATGAAGTGTGAGGGTGTTTTACGTGTGTACATAGTCGAGTCTTTTCGTTTTGTCTTGTGTGCATTGTTAGGGTCATGTTAGTGTGTTGCATTTAATATCAATATATCTGCTTGCCATGATCCTTGGGTGACTTGTCTTCTTTTGCTTTCCTAGTGCTTTAATTTTTCCATTTCTTTCAAAATCTTCATGTGTTTCCGAAAGAAAAAAATGCTTGGTGGGTTTTACGTTTGTTTAGCATGTGCAAAACCATTGAGAGGCAAAGTATAAAGGAAGCTCCCATAATTGACTTAACATGATGCATTAGGATATCTAGTATACCGGCTTTAGGTCTTATCTAGTCTTAAGGATGCACCCCTGTTTTCCCTCGGGGGAGAGTAATCATAGGGTTTCAGTACTGAAATAAACAAAGAAGTCCACCCTAAACCTAGTGGGTCAAATAATTCGTGTCTATTAGTATAAGGAAGTTTGTCGTAGTTAGGGACCCTTAAACTCTTGTTTTGAAACCTTAAGTGTTGGGGTTTTGGTTCATGTGTAGATAAGAAATGAGTGAGTAGGTGTTCTCTCTTCTCTCACGTCTCCTATCACTCGAGAAATTAGGTCTGAGGGGACTTAATGCCTGGTTGATTGACTTCATATCATGCATATATTCATGTCTTATATCCTCCTTTTTGAACTTAAGCAATGCTACGTAATGGGTTTTATGTTCAAGTTTCAGGACTAAACATGTTTGGGAAGAAGGGACACAAAAATGTCTTGAACGCAAGAAAAAGGATTGAATTGTGAGACTTATGGACTGATATGCAAGAGGGAAGGACCCAGATGTAAACCAAAAGGACCAATAAACAATGGAGAAACTCCACACCATCACGAGGAGTATTTTGGCAATTAGATTCGGGACTAGTCTTAAACAACTAATTCCAGTGCACTACAGGTGATGACTTGAAGTAATAAAGAAGCCAACCGAAACTAGGTCAAATCCGACCAAAAAAGACCGCCAATTGCCTGTCCTAGACAGCCAATTGGCGGTCCAAAATGCTTAGGATCAGACCCGACTTCTCGTGGGTGTGTAATATGTTATTTGTATCCCATTGCAAAAGTTTCATTAGTACCACATCGGGGGAATGTCCCCGATTATCTTTTTCCATGACTATAAATAGAACTCTTCTTCCTCCTTTGTAATTACTCATTGCTTGGTGTCATTCTCTCTACTTAGAGTAAGCCTTGGAGCAAAACTCAAGTGGAGAAGAATTCTACTTGTAATGTGAGTCATGTAAATAAAAAGATTTTTCTTAATTTGTTTTAATGTTTTCTCTTTTAATTCTTTCATGCATAGCTTAATTTTTTTTGTCTTAGTAGAAGTAATTAGAATGTTTCATTTTCTTAATGTAGTTTTTAGTTTAATGGGTAGTGAGTAGTTTCATCCCCCTTTGGGGGTGGAGTTGATGTTTATACATGTCATGAAAGAAGGAATGAATGTTATATGTTGTTTTATGTAATGAATACGAGTATGCTTGTTTGAATTAAAGAGAATACTTAACTTGATGGTTTCTTCCATAATCTTTAGATACATCCCATGCTCGTTTAGGTTCTTAATAACAAAATTGTTTATGCTCATATTAATCAACTAGGTTAGTGATTTGGATGATAGGTCTTGCCACAACCATTAGATACTTCTTATGCATAACAACACAACCTACCATTGTGCCCTATTGAATGCATTCCCCACCACTTTATTTAATGTGTACACACACTCCACCCCTTGGGGGTTATCTTCCTGATTCACATCTTTCTTTGATAGTACTTAGTTTAGTTTAGATTTCTCTCCCTTTCGATTTCTCTCGCTTTCATTTGCTTTCTTCGTCTTGCTAGTTTAGTATAATCAACTTCTCCTCCTCTTTGTTTCCTACTTGCCTTCAAAAGAACCAGAGTCGACACACCTCCCTGTTGATCGACTTGTACTTGCCTCGTCTTCATCGACGACTGTGCACTTGTGGTATTTAAAACGAACACATCACTAGTGCTTTCGAGTCATCTAACTTGGGATGCATCAACCGAACTCCCATTACACGGGTGGTTCGGATCGCCCTATGTGGAGATGTGGGGGAGGTGTACGTGATAGTGTAATTCCTCATAGGCAATGATGCACGAAACCTGACCCTGGGAGAATTACACACTAACTAGTAAAAAACAGAAAAATAGAAAAAAAAGGTAATACAAATAAGAACCTTAATGGACTCTACACTTTGTATCGCTTGAGGATGTTATGGTTGCTCATGTCCTTCACTTAAGTCATTAACTAACTTGCACGAATGGTTCATTAGGCTAGGTGTGTGGACTGAATACATATATAGAGTCGGCCCGTAGGATTACCGTGTCCAATGATCGACAATAGTAGGTCCGACGAGTCGAGTTGCTAGATTGAATAATGCATCATTGTTTGGATTTTGTGGATATATCCGCTGAAAACCCTTAGGAGACACCACTCCTCCTCCTTGGTGAAAGGAGGTTTAACGGCTTGTTGCACGTGCTAAATGCAACTATGATTCCTACGAAAGTGAGTTAGGATTTCCCTATTGTTGTATGTTGTTCCTTTGTTTGGTTTGCTCGGGACTAGAAAAATGTAAGTGTGGGGGTATTTGACTAGTAGCATATCATGTTTCATATTCCTGCTATATATCTTAAATTTTGCCCCAATATTGTGCTACTCGAGTGTTTGTTATATTTCAGGTATTACGTAATAAAGAAGAGAATGGAAGAGAAAAAGACTGAAACGTCAGAAGGAAGGACTTAAATGAAGCAAAATGGACCTCTTTGTCATGCACAATGACCCATCTGCAAGTGGGATGGACCTGGACGTAAGCCCGGAGGGACCAAATAGTAAACCGAGAAACTTCACACCATCATCAGGAATATTTTGGCAATTAGACTCGAGTGCAAACTCGAATGGCTGGCCAGGGCACGCCCCACGTGCATAATTGAAGAGATTAAGTAGATGAACGAAAATGAGTCGCACCTGACCAACTTAGACCGCCAATTGGTGGTCTCTTTTGGTCAGAATGCGACCTAGTTTCACACGGAAATGAGTTATGTGTTTATGTCTATTCTGAGAATGTTTCATAAGTCCCACATCGGAGGATTGTCTATAGTTTCCTTTTTCATGCCTATAAATAGAACTCTTCTTCCTTCTTTGTAATCTAAGCATTGCTTGGTGGCCATTCTCTCTACTCGGAGTAAAGCCTTGGAGCAAAACTCAAGTGCAGAAGAATGTTGTTGGTAATGTGAGATATCAATAAAATATTTTTTCTTAGTTTGTTCTAATGTTGTCTCTTTTAATGTTTGCATGTTTAGCTTAGATTTGTTCTCTTAATCTTAGTGTAATTAGTCGAATGTCTTTTTTTCTTAATACAATTGTTAGTTTAATGAGTAGAGATTAGATCCACCCCATTTGGGGTGGAAGTGATAGATTATGTGATAGTGATGAGTTCTTCTATTTGTGTCATTTCATGTGCTTAATGTAGATCTATACTCGTAGCATGCTTAAACATGTATTAGATAGGATAATATCCACACTAGGTACTTATCTCATGCAAGCTTTAAAGTTTATCTTGTTGCTTGTAATGGTTTGATGGAAATGACTTGTTATGTATAGATCCATGTTCACATTCACATGAATGATTTAGGTTGTATGTAGGATTAATTGATGCTCTAGTGGTCACACTAGGTACTTATTGCATGCTTGACAATCTGAAATCTACCTCAACTTTATGTGAGATATGCACGTTCATGGTTTGCCATGTAGTGTTGTGTATCCTACACTTAGATTCTACACTAGCTTCTACTTGTATGTCACACAAACTACACTTGTGCCTAATTGAAATGAAGACTCACTCACACACACACATACCTACATACCTCCACTCAATGAGGGTTTACTTTAATTGTTAATTAATTCATAGTTTAGTGTAATCAAACTTTTCTCCCCTTATTTTCCATTTGTCTTCTGAAGAACCAGAGTTGACACACCTCCCTGTGGACTCGACCCGTACTTGTCGTGTCTTCACCGACGCTATGCACTTGCGGTTATTATAACTGAATCAATCATTGATGCTTAGCAAATGCTTAGATTAGTGAGCCTATTTTATGGGGAATGATGAGGTTAGGATAATGATGCAGTGGATAAGGAGGATAGATGACATGTGTATTCATGTGCTCATATTGGCCTCATCCTAATTAACGTCTTGTATGTTTTAATGATTGTGTTAAATCTTATTTCATGTGGAAACATAGTGGGGTTTGGGCATTATGCATTTCATGTTAGACTCGTCTCAATTATTGTCTTGTATGTTTAATGATAATGTTTTATCTTATTTCATGTGAAGACAAAGTTGGATTTGACATTTATGGATTTCATGTTGTGATGAGCACCAATGAACACACATACACATATTCTTACTTCCGTATTCTTTTTCTACCCCCTAAGGGGTTTATTTATATCGTTTGTTTTCTTATTTAGTACGCATCGTAGTGTAATTCTAATCTCATATCTCTCTTTTCCTTTCCCACTCAAGTATTGTGAACTCTGACTCGCACGCACTCCTCGTGGACACGACCCGTACTTGTCGCGTCTTCACCGACGTCGTGCACTTGTGGTTTAATATAGCCGATTCAATCAAATATCATACACATAGATTGAACCACTAATAGATCTTTACACTTAGATTTCACAAAAAAGAGTTGTGTGGACTAGACTCATTGTGTAACCATTCTCAAGAAAGAAGTTCTTCAACCTCTCATACCGAGCTCTTGGTAAGTTTCAGACCATAAAGAGCCATCTTGAGATTGTACACGTGGTCCAGGGGAGTTTCATCTACAAACTCGGGAGGTTGACTTCTTCATGATAAAATGGTTAGGATCTATGACCCTCTAATCGCTAGATAAATGCGGAATTAAAAATAATAATCGAAGGATTAAAGGAAGAGACAATGCAAACCACAAAATCGACGACACAGAATTTAGATAGGTTCGGCACCCACACCCGGTTGCTAGTCCTCCTCGCAAGCCTCGCTCGATCCCCCGAGCCTTGCTTACGGTTCCACTAACCGATCTCCGTTCCGGTCCGAGATCAACGTCGTTTACAACTACGAGCCTCGCGAACAACCTCGCATCACTCTTGTCTCCTCTCACAACCCGAGACGAAGCTTCCTCGAAGCTTTACAACTATTTAGTGATTCTTGAATAGGGAGATGAAATCACAATATGACTAACACTCTATACTTGAGCACACCTGGATATGGATATGTGATGCATTGCATACATTGCATCATATGTCTTTCATTTAGATTAATTTTATATCAATAAATGCTACTAAGGTATGTGTTTAGTCTTATTTACAGAATACAGGGACCTGAATGCAAATTACCCATATCCCGAGCATAAATGCGTGCAAGAGACTCATTCCTGTCATAAAGACCAAGTTCAAGATTATCGGGATTCAAATGGAAGTCCATCCAAGCATAAAAGCATTCAAAGACCTAATTACAAAAAGGCTAAGGACTTAAGCACAAAAGTAGTTAGGGACTTAATTGCAAAAAGCCAAGGACCTAATTGCAAATTACGAGTAGCTTTTATTATTATGGAGAAAGTCTAAAGAAAAATGATTGACATCATTTCATGCTCATATTTGTATCTTATATCCATTATCTTTCACCTAAATAATGCTATGTTACGAGTTTTATGTTTAGTTTTCAGGAATAAATAGGTTTGAAGAGATGAAGCATAAAAGGACCCAAAAGCTGGGAAAAAGGACTGAATTGTGAGATCTGTGGACCAAGATGCAAGGAAGAAGGACCTGAATGCAAGACCGAAGGACCTAAGAGAAAAACAGAATACTCCTCACCATCATGGGGAGTATTTTGGCAATTCTATTCGGGTCGGAGCTCCAACATGCAAAATAGATGCATCAAATACCAACGAAGCTTTCCCGAAAAGCCCACAAGAAATTCCAGAGCGATCCGGACACTGTAGACCGCTAATTAGCGGTCCAAGACCGCTAATTGGCGGTCCTTTTTGGCCCAAATGCGCTCAAATTTCTCCACCACATGTATTAGAGGATATTTAGTCTATGTGTCGTATATGTTTAGTCCCACATCGGGGGATTGTCCCGGATTAGCTTTTTCCATGCCTATAAATAGAACTCTTCACCTCCTTTTGTAATCACTCCATATTTTAAGTGGCTATTCTTCCTACTAGAAGTGAGGCCTTGAACCACACACTAAAGTAGGAGGATGCTACTTTTAATGTGAGTCATTTTTATCAATAAAGTTTTGTGTTTCTTTCATTGTTTGTTTTATGCTTCTTTTACTGTTGTGCATATTTTAGTTTAATCGTCTTTTAATTCTAGCTTAGTTTTAATATGCTTTCTTTCCATAGTTTAATAATTAGTGTAATGTTTAGTGATTAGTTCCATCCCCTTTGGGGGGTGGAGTAGATGTACATACATGCATTAGAGAATGGGATGAATGCTTTAATTTCAATGTGTTGATTAAACATGAATGAATGCTTGCTTGTTTAGGATAGAATTTATAACTTGATGAGTTTTGCCAAAATGATTAGACACCTCTCATGCTTGTTTAGGTTCTGAAATAAACAACTTGCATATGTAAATGTTAATCAACCAAGTTGGTGAATAGATTTATAGGTTTTGCCATAACATTTAGACACTTCCTATGCTTGATAAACACTACCTTCATGTGCTTAAAGAATGTATTCTACACCCACCTCTTTGCTTGTGTGCACTCACTCCACCCCTTAGGGGTTTTCCATTCCTGAAATTCCAGCATTCTTGTTTTGTTCTTAGCTTAGTTCTTATTTCATCGTTTGTTTGCTTCTTCCACATTTCATACTTCTTAGCGTAGTGTAGCGTAGGTTAGCATAATCTATCTTTCTCTTCCCTATTTTGCCACTTGATTTCTGATAAACAAGAGGCTGCTCACCTCCCTGAGGACGACCCGTACTTTCCACCGCTTCATCGCGGCCGTGCACTTGCGGTTTAATTAAAACGTTCAACAAGTTTTTGGCGCCGTTGCCGGGGAGGTGCCAGTCCAGACTCTTGTTTGGACGATTCGAGTGGATTTAATTTGTGTTTTGTAGTTTTGCTTTGTTTCAGGAGACTTGGAGTCGTCCATAGGAACGCCTGGAGAAGTTTTGAGTCAATCTGGGCACTTCAGACCGCTAATCAGCGGCCTGAGACCGCCAATTGGCGGTCTGGTAAGCTCTGTTTGCTCTCTTATTTCTTTGGTCGGTTTTCATAATTGATGTAGTGATCTGGGATTTAATTTGGCATGTTTTGACTTATAGTTGTTCCCAGATCCATAATCAACCTCCTTTAAGCAACTTGGATCCTAAAACTCAAAGCAAAAGATTAGGCATTCTTGTTGTTTAGGTCATGCATCATGTATGTGACTTAGGCATTTAGATTGTCCTTTATCTTAGCTTTATTTTCTGTTGCTGAGAGCTGGCGTGAGGTACGCACCTTCTACTCTCATTCATGCATTTCGTATGAACATGCATTAGTTAGTAGGAAGTGCATTGAAACAAGTGTGAGTTGAGCGTTTTGTTTGGAGAGTTGATTGCTAGATTAGGACTCCAAAACGCTACTAAGGAGGGGCTGTCCCATAAAAGATAAGGTGGGGGATTTCATCACCCTTTCCTTCGCCCCAAAAACCACACTAATCAAGAGCCTAATTTTAAAATCAAGTAGACATTGGCCCTAAGGATCTTAGACGCATTAGGAGAGTGATCCGGTCCCGACCGTCATGACCTGATCGGCGTTGCCCACTTTGTCGATAGTAGGAGAGACGAGATCCCCGGATCTTGACTCACTTGCTGGGCTTTGTGGTCCTCGTTGTAGGGAGGTGAGGCGTGTTGAGGCCGTGTGACCTCGCAGTTAGGCGTCGTCTAGCTGTAAGGACCTATAGCGACCTTAGGATTGCTTGAGCCTTGTTTGCTTGTGTGCTTCTACCTGTACCCATCCGCCGTAGCATAAGGACTTCTTCCTTTCTCTCCTGAGTCATTCTTTCTCTCCTATGTTCCCCCGTGTTCTCCCCTACGTACATTCTTTGAAAAAAAAAAGAAAAAAAGAGAGTTGTGGTCTGTGTGTGCACCTTTGTGCATGCTTTCGTGGACACGAGACGAGAGTGGTCGTTTGACGAGGAGCGTTGTCAATCCGGCTTCGATCATCGATTTCTCGACACCTTCCTCCTCTCGTGTCACACGCAGTCCAGGTTCAATGGCTGCTAATTTCCGTGAGGAGGAGCAGTTGCTGGACCCACCTGTTCGACCAGTGCTTCCAGTTGTCGTTCCCATACCTCTACGTGATCGATGCTACCCGAGCCGTACAGCTCTACCCTCATGCATCGTATTACCAAAGGCTAATGGGAACCATTTTGAGGTTAAGCCTCAATTCATTTCCATGCTCCCTCATTTCACTGGGAAAGGTGACCCCTATATCTTTCTTAGGGAATTTGAGGAGGTCTGTGCTATGTTCAAGCTGCAACAACTTAGCACAGACTCCATCCATCTTAGGCTCGTTCCTTTTGTACTAAAGGATGACGCCAAGAAGTGGTTGTACAGCAACCAGGCGAATTCCTTTAGGACTTGGGATGAGTTTCAATCTGCATTCCTCAAGAAGTACTTTCCTAATCATCGGACTCAAAAATTGAGGAACGAAATCAATTCGTTCTATCAACATGAGACCGAACCATTTCATGCATATCTTGAGAGGTTCAAAGAGCTACTATCCTCGTGCCCTCACCGTGGCATTGAGTTGTGGCGTCTTTGTCAGATTGTGTATGAGGGTCTTCACATCCCGTCCAGAACGCTCCTTGAGTCCATGTGTCAAGGAGAGTTCTTGGGAAAGGATGAAAGGGAGGCATGGGCCTTCCTAGAAGACCTCGCTGAGAAAACCATGTAGTGGGAGAGTGTGAGGGAACCACCTGCATCATCTAGTATAGGAGCGAGGATCGCGAATGCAAACTCGACTAGATCGGGTACCGCATTTGCTATCGATACCACTACGGCCACCGAGGCACGCATGGCGGCCTTAATGCGCCGTATGGATTCGATTGAGCTCCAAAACCAACAAAGTGCACCTCACATGTCCACATCTGGTCCAGTTCCCTGTCATTCATGTGGTAGGATAGGTCATGTAGAAAGCGAGTGTGAGTCCATTCCTCCTGAGATGGAGCGTGTCAACGCCGTCTATGATAGAGCCAGGAATGACCCATACTCATCATCTTATAATCCTGGATGGAGGAACCACCCCAATTTTTCATGGAACCAAACTAATTCCCCGGGTGGTCCTCCAAACTCCTCTAGACCACCTTACCAATCACACCAACCTCCCATGCATGCGCATTCCTATCAGCCACCCCAAGCGCAAACCACCAATCAATCGGGTTTCCCAAATTCCAATAATATGGAAACCCGATTCAATTCGCTTGAGACCTTGACTCGTGGACTTGAAAACTCAATGAAATTTTTTATGTCAACCACGAGTGAAGTTCTCACTTCAAATCAGCAGACCATCAAATCTCTAGAGCTTCAGATGGGCCAATTGGCTCAGTCTGTACATGAGAGAGAGAGAGAGGGTCTTTTCCTAGCCAGCCTGAGGCTAACCCCCGCATGTACCAACAACAACAAATGCAAAATGAGAATGTGGTACCTCGAGGGAGGCAAGTGAACCATGTGGAGGAACCTGTTCACCATGTCAATTCCATTGTGACCTTAAGGAATGGAAAACAGGTTGACAATCACATTTCCTTGCCACAACAACCACCATCTATGCAGCCCCTCTGTGGGAATGGTGGTGAAGAAGAAGCTGAGGGTGAGGGTAATACACCAAAGCTTTCTTCTCAGGCACAGCAGAAAACCTACCTGCCAAAAGCTCCCTATCCAAGTAGGTTAAACAAAAAGCAGAGTGACAACATGGACAAGATAGTAGAGGTGTTTAAGCAAGTAAAGGTTAACATCCCCTTGTTGGATGTCATCCAACAAATACCTCAATATGCCAAAGTGTTGAAGGATCTCTGCACAACCAAGAGGAAGACCAATGTTCCTAAGAAAGCATTCTTGGCTGCAAATATCAGCTCACTTTTGTCCAATCCTACCTACACAAAATACAAGGACCCTGGGTGTCCTACTATTCAGTGTACGATAGGGGACACTAGATTGAGAAATGTTTTGCTTGATTTAGGATCAGCGGTCAACCTCCTCCCATTCTCTGTTTATCAACAGTTGAACTTGGGAGAATTGAAACCAACTAAGATCACCCTCCAACTGGCGGATAGATCCATTCGTATTCCCATGGGGATTATCGAGGACGTGCTTATCAAAGTTGGAGATTTTATATTTCTAGTCGATTTTGTTGTCCTCGATACCAATCCTGTTGCGAACACCCACTCTCAAATACCTATGATTTTGGGTAGACCATTTCTGGCAACCTCCAATGCTTTGATTAATTGTAGAAATAGTCTCATGAAGCTCTCATTCGGTAACATGAGTGCCGAGTTTCATGTGTTCAACTCTGGTAGGCAACAGGAACCCATGGATGAACCTTTAAATCTCAATCTCATCCGCCAATTGGAGAAAGCACCACAAAATCAACGAACACCCCTAACCCCAATGCAACCCGTTGAGAATGTTCGAGGGCCCAGCGAAAACTCATTGCCTGTCTTCGCAATGCAACAGGGAGCTGGCCTCGAACATGAATGTCCAAAGGGAGTGTTCGTTGCATGATTCAGTTGAGAGTACTAGTGAGAGTGAGACACCTCATCATATGCCTATACCAGAAGGTGTCTCTACCTCATGTCCCATGGCCATTGAGCCATTTGAGCTTCATATTGACTCCAACAAGGAAACAGCTATGACCGAGCTTATGCTTGATGATCTAAGTGATGGTGGGAAGTCCTTGTTGGATGACTTGGGGGAGAAGCCCCATTCTTAGTGATGCAAGTCTGCTGCATCCATCGAATGAGCCTGAGGAACTCATTCTGATGCACCCGCCTATTGGTTGGAAGGTTTTCTTCGATGAGCAATTAAACCCTAGTGAGGCAACACAACTTCATTCTTTGTTGCCCACACCCAACCAATATCATGAGGGGTTCGAGCCTTTCAGCTTTGACCTTTCACCCCGCATGACACCTCAGAGTACCAGTGGAGTTTGCCCATCTCGGCAAGTCTCTGGTCCTCAAAACATGATGTTCTCATTTGATGTTCCTTGACCAAATGATTATGAGAATATCTTGGTTGATGTGTATATCTTGTAAAAAAACAAAAAAAAAACAAAAAAAGAAAAAAACAAAAAGAAAAAAGAAAAAAAGTGTGTAATAAAAGACTCCTTCAGTGAGCATCGATTATTGTGGGCCCCAACCCTTGTGTACTTGGGCCCAATCTCTTCACGTATTTATCTCCCTTCTTCAGCTTCTCACAGGTTTTGAAGGAATTTGGGTTTGTGTTCATCAACATGACCCTGAACGTCCCTTTGTACGTCATGTTGGTGAGATCTTTCCTTTTTCATGCATATCTACATGTAGTATCTTGTTCACATTCATTGAGGACAATGCATGAAGTAGGTGTGGGGGGGGGGTGTTTTACGTGTGTACATAGTCGAGTCTTTTCTTTTGATTTTTTGTTTTCTTTTGTGTGCATTGTTAGGGTCATGTTAGTGTGCCGCATTTAACATTGATATATCTGCTTGCCATGATCCTTGGGTAACTTGTCTTCTTTTGCTTGCCTAGTGCTTTAAAATTTTCACATTTCTTTCAAAATCTTCATGTGTTTGCGAAAGAAAATGTTTTTGTAGGTTTTGCGTGTGTTTAGCATGTGCAAAACCGTTGAGAGGCAAAGTAAAAAGAAAGCTCCCAAAATTGTCTTGAACTTGATGCATTAGGATTTCTAGTTTACTGGCTTTAGGTCTTATCGAGTCGTTAGGATGCACCCCGGTTTTCCCTCGGGGGGCGTGTAATCATAGGGTTTCAGTACTCAAACATTTAAATAAGTCCACCCTGAACCTAGTGAGTAAATAATTCGTGTCTGTTAGTATAAGGAAGTTTGTCGTAGTCAAGGGCCCTTAATATCTTTTTGTGAAACTTAAGTGTAGGGGTTTTGGTTCTCATGTAGATAAATAAATAAGTGGTGTTCTCTCTTCTCGCACGGCTCCTATCACTTGGGAAAGTAGGTTTGAGGGGACTTTGTGCCTGGTGCTTTCGAGTCATCTGACTTGGGATGCGCCGACCGAACTCCCGTTACACGGGTGGTAGGGATCGCCCTATGTGGAGATTTGGGGGAAGGTGTACGTGATAGTGTAAGTCCTCATAGGCAATGATGCACGAAACCTGACCCTGGGAGAATCAAACACCAACCAATAAATGCTTCAAAAAAAGAAAAAAAAGAAAAGAAAAAAAGAGTCAAATAAGAACCAAAATGGACTTTACACATTGTATCACATTAAGAAGTTAAGGTTGCCCATGTCTTTCACTTAATTCCTTAGTTAACTCTCACGAATAACTCATTAGGCTAGGTGTGTGGACTGATTACATATATAGAGTCGACCAGTAGTATTACCGCGTCCCATGATCGACAAAATAAGTCCAACGAGTCGTGTAGCTAGATTGATTAATGCATCTTGTTCGGATTTTGTGGGTATATCCGCTGAAAACCCTCAGGAGACAACACTCCTCCTCCTTGGCGACAAGGAGGTTTAACGGCTTGTTGCACGTGCTAAGTGCAACCGTGATTCCTACGAAAGTGAGTTAGGATTTCTTGTTTTTTTCGCATGCTTTTCTCTTTCTTTGTTTTGCTCGGGACTAGCAAAAGTTAGGTGTGGGGGTATTTGATTGACATCATTTCGTGCTCATATTTGTATCTTATATCCATTATCTTTCACCTAAATAATGCTATGTTATGAGTTTTATGTTTAGTTTTCAGGAAGAAATAGGTTTGAAGAGATGAAGCATAAAAGGACCCAAAAGCTGGGAAAAAGGACTGAATTGTGAGATCTGTGGACCAAGATGCAAGGAAGAAGGACCTGAATGCAAGACCGAAGGACCTAAGAGAAAAACAGAATACTCCTCACCATCATGGGCAGTATTTTGGCAATTCTATTCGGGTCGGAGCTCCAACATGCAAAATAGATGCATCAAATACCAACAAAGCCTTCCAGAAAAGGCCACAAGAAATTCCAGAGCGATCCGGACACTGTAGACCGCTAATTGGCGGTCACTTTTGGCCCAAATGCGCTCAAATTGCTCCAGCACATGTATTAGAGGATGTTTAGGCTATGTGTGGTATCTGTTTAGTCCCACATCGGGGGATTGTCCCGGATTAGCTTTTTCCATGCCTATAAATAGAACTCTTCACCTCCTTTTGTAATCACTCCATATTTTAAGTGGCTATTCTTCCTACTAGAAGTGAGGCCTTGAACCACACACTAAAGTAGGAGGATGCTACTTTTAATGTGAGTCATTTTTATCAATAAAGTTTTGTGTTTCTTTCATTGTTTGTTTTATGCTTCTTTTACTGTTGTGCATGTTTTAGTTTAATCGTCTTTTAATTCTAGCTTAGTTTTAATATGCTTTCTTCCCATAGTTTAATAATTAGTGTAATGTTTAGTGATTAGTTCCATCCCCTTTGGGGGGTGGAGTACATGTACATACATGCATTAGAGAACGGGATGAATGCTTTAATTTCAATGTGTTGATTAAACATGAATGTATGCTTGCTTGTTTAGGATAGAATTTATAACTTGATGAGTTTTGCCAAAATGATTAGACACCTCTCATGCTTGTTTAGGTTCTGAAATAAACAACTTGCATATGTAAATGTTAATCAACCAAGTTGGTGAATAGATTGATAGGTTTTGCCATAACATTTAGACACTTCCTATGCTTGATAAACACTACCTTCATGTGCTTAAAGAATGTATTCTATACCCACCTCTTTGCTTGTGTGCACTCACTCCACCCCTTAGGGGTTTTCCATTCCTGAAATTCCAGCATTCTTGTTTTGTTCTTAGCTTAGTTCTTATTTCATCGTTTGTTTGCTTCTTCCACATTTCATACTTCTTAGCGTAGTGTAGCGTAGGTTAGCATAATCAATCTTTCTCTTCCCTATTTTGCCACTTGATTTCTGATAAACAAGAGGCTGCTCACCTCCCTGAGGACGACCCGTACTTGCCACCGCTTCATCGCGGCCGTGCACTTGCGGTTTAATTAAAACGTTCAACAAAAAATCAATGTGGATCTCCAAATATATAAAGAAATAAAGTCGGAGCTCAAAAGAAAGGGAAGAATCAATCCAGACGCGCAAAGGAGGATTAAATCATGGGAATGTTTGTTGAACGCTCGCGTCACGGACGCTGCTAACCCAGTTAGCACACTGGCTGATGTGGGAAACCCAGTCAGCAGACGCGGCTGAGTGCGCACTCTCCCCAGAAACAATTTCTTTGTTTAGTTTATTCCTCGTTTCGTACAAATTTCTCCATCCCTCATTAATGCGTCTCAAATCACTCACGTAATTTTGGCGCTCCTACACAGACTGAAGACTAGTTACTCAACATTCGTCCTCCTATTTCTTCCCTTCTCTTTATTAATAAATTCATTTTTTTCCGGACACACACATCAGTCATTTTCTTTAGTTTCTGGACAAGCGCATAACTTATTCCGGACACAGTTACTATTTATTCCGGACACAGTTACTACTTATTCCGGACAGACGTACTACTTACTCCTGAATTTTTTTGCTGTTGTTTTATTTTCCCGATGCGTCCACCATCACATTTAATGCTTTTCAAATCAGCACGTCCTCCGTCTTCTTTCTTATTCTTTGGCGCTTCACGGAGATACAAATATGAGTGTCTAGGTTATTCCGATCCTACGAACCATTCCTTCTTCTCTCCTTCCTCCATTTTTGTTGTACTGTAATGGCACTCGTAAATGTGTCCTCACAGCCGGCTCATGCCTCCAACGTCCCTCAAGTGATGATAAATTTTCCTTCCTTCGAAGAAGCCAAAGCATTTTACGTTTCATACGTCGATTCCTGTTGTTTTGGTGTGAAGATAAGGCAATCTCATTACGGTCATGGTGTTGTAATACGGGCCACTCTTACTTGCTCAAAGGAGGGTAATGCTCCCGGAAACCAAGGTGAAGGTAGACCGAAACATAGGTTATCCGGTAGGGTCGAATGCACTGCTCGGATTAGGGTCTCCGGCAATCCATCCAGAGGCTACGTAATTAACTACGTAGATCTCGAACATAATCACGCCATGCTGTCGGAAGACCAGATGCGCTTCCTCCGACAAAAACGATCCGTCCCAGAGTCCGCCAGAGCACGCATTTCGTGCAATGATGCTGCCGGTATATCTGCCGCCAAGACCATGCAATCTTTTGTGGTCGAAGCTGGAGGTCACGATAAATTGTCTTTCAACGAGCGGGACCTAAGGTTATTTATTCTCCACTTAACCTGGTTGAATTTACGCATTTAGCTTTGTCATAAAAATTATGTTTCGCAGGAATGTTGTGAACGAGGTTAGAAACCTCAAAATGGGACCAGGAGATGCGCAAGCTATCCAAGATTATTTCATCAGGATGCAGAAGAATGATTCCCGCTTCTTTTACGTAATGGATATGGACGACGAAGGCAGACTACGAAATGTGTTCTGGGCCGACAGACGTTCTCGAGCTGCTTACTCTTACTTTGGAGATGCAATATGTTTTGACACAACATACATAACAAACAAGTATGACATGCCTTTTGCCCCATTTGTGGGGGTAAATCACCACTACCAGTCCGTCCTACTCGGTTGCGCACTCCTCTCTTCCGAGACGACACAAAATTACATTTGGTTGTTCCAAACATGGTTGATGTGGATGAACGGTACGTGTTTTATTTTGTCCGGCTTTGTCCGTTTTACGTTATGTGCATGTCCGGTTACCCTTTACGTCTGTCCGGTTTACGTCTTTTGCTCGTCCGGTTTATCCCTTACGTCTGTCCGGTTTACGTTTTTTGCTCGTCCGGTTTACCCTTGACGTCTGTCCGGTTTACGTTATTTCTGTCCGGATTAACATATGTTTTTATCTTGATCGCGTTGTGTGCAGATACAAGCCCCCCAGCGATCATAACAGACCAATTTACCGCCGCTACTGATGTACGTGAAGTCTAACCGTCTAATCGTGATTTCGGGAAATGAACTGTCGCACCCAAAAATTCGTAATTTACTTTTCCCCGCGCAGAAGTTTTGGCTGACTGGACGCTGAACTGGCAGCTGACTGGTCCGTCCACGTAGGAAGCGTCATGGACGCGCGCGTCCGTGTATAACGACTCTTAAATCATACCATAAACACACAACAAAAATCCGGATCCAATCAGAGCATATTGTGCGGCGATTTAGCCGCAAGTTACATGTATTGTGCGGCGATTCCGCCGCACCCTGTCGATCCGCGCCTCCGAATTTTGTCCAGTCGTGGTGTGACGCGTGTACTTTCCAATTTTATACTTAGGTCCCTTGTATCAGCTATAAATAGCCCCGAGAACGATGTTGTGAGATGTTCCTATTTTTATTCCATAATTTAGTAATAAAGTTTTGTTGTTTTATCTTGTGTTTTTAGTTTCTTTTGTAATTTCTCTAGGACCCCTTCTCTTTCCCTCAATCCATGAGTTTATAACTCTTTCCAAAGGGTGGGGGTGACGGATTTAGGGTAATGAGAAGAAGAATGAAGTTATTATTCTAATTTCGTGTTAGGATATTTTGATTACTTGAGTTTGTGTTAAATCATTTATCATGTAATGCTTTATAACTAATATGATTTATTATAAGTTTCTGATTTCTCAAAACAAAACCCGACATCTAAAGCTCCACCCGCTGGACTCTCACCCTTTCTTTTCTTTATTCTTAATTTGTTTTTGTTGTTCTTGCCTTAGAAATCACAAACCAAAAATCTCAAACCAAAATTATGTTTTCTCTCTATTTCTTCCCTTAACTCGAAAATCACACAAATAACAATATCTCTCCCGCCTTGTGCTCGACCCGTACTTGCCACGTCTTCATTGACGTCGTGCACTTGCGGTAGAAATTTAATTCTCATCAAGTTTTTGGCGTCGTTGCCGGGGAGGCGACGCAGATTTTGTTTATTGTTGTGTTCTCGATTATATTCTGTTTATCTTGTGCACGATCTAAGTATTTGGATTTGTGTTTCAGGAGACAACAGAGTGCACGGTGAAATCTGAACGCAGCCGGAGCAAGCAGGGCGGCGAAATCGCCGCATATCAAGCACAAGCTGCGACGGATCCGCCGCACAACAGAGGCTTCTGGGCTTCAAATTTTTCTAGGGTTAGCGCCATCTCTGGGTGGACGCGTGGAGCTACTGAAATTTCGAGAGCGGGCGGTGAACCCGACTGAGCATTGCATAGGTAACCTTTGTTGCCTCTTTCCCCGTAATTTCTAGTTTCGGAAAATTTCCTTTTGTAGAACTGCACGTGTTAAGCTTAAATTCCATAATTGGCAATAATTCAACTCTGACCAAAAAATTGGCAAAACTAGAAGAACTTAGTGCATGCATCTAATGTTTTGTTTGCATTATTCTTGCTAAATTCTTGCAAATTAATTCTTGTTGAAGAGTACTGGAGGCAAGGTACGTATCGCGGTTTTTATCGATTACATTTAAGCATATAATCTAATTTGCATACAACCCTGCAATTGCCCCCCACTAAAGACCATTGTTTGACTATCTTTGATAGATTTAAGTTAAACTATCTTAAGGGCAACTCCGTAGGAATAGATACGGTGGGGATTTCATCACCTTTCTGTGGCCCACAAATCACAATCCTAAAGTGTCACCCAAACCTTAAAATTAAAATCAATAAGACATTGGCCCCTAAGGACTCAGACTCAATTAATGAGAAGATTGGTTTGACTTGCTATGACATGAAGCTGATCGAATTTAATTTGTTGTCTAGAAAGTGTTTTTGTGTTGACGAAAGTCTTCCAAGCGAAGTGGTTGTCTAATTGGCACCGACTCTGTCGGAAGCGCCCCCACTAGCTATACCCTGCCTGGCCAATTTGGTTTGATTAGTGAGGGAGGTGAATCAAGCGAATCAATTCGACTCAACCAGTTAGGAGTCGTCTAGATTTAAGCGACACTAGGTCTAGGATTGTTTGAATCGTGCTTGCTTAGGAAATTTCTGACCGACCCTCTTTTCTATCTTTAGAGTTAAGTTTCCCTTCTCATCTAAGTCTTCTTTCTCTTCTCATCTCAATTCTCTAGATTAGGATTCCTTTCTCATCTTTCCCCATTCTATTGTTTGTTTCCATTTTTGAAAAAAAAATTTAAAAAAATTTGATTCAAACCGGTGCACTCAGATTTGGATTCGGGACTTGAGTAATCGACTCTCACGAGTTCATCTAGATTACAGTCTGGAGCTTAGCCCCAATCCACCTTTTGCACCACCTCACCCGGATCCAATGGGTGAGAATGTTGTGAACCCGCCCATAACTCTGAGGGATCGATGCTACCCAGCGATGGCTGCTCAGCCATCGTGCATCGTTATGCCCACCATACAGGGTCGCGACTTCGAACTTAAGGCACAATACATGAGTATGTTTCCTAAGTTCACCTCTAGGGAAGAAACATATCTCTTCCTTAGAAAATTTGAGGAAATCTGCTCTCTTATGCAATACCAGCATATCTCTAAGGAGGCAGTGCGTCTGAAATTCGTGCCTCTAGCACTAAAGGACGACGCTAAGAAATGACTATATAGTCTAGCCGAAAAATCCATTAAAAGTTGGGCCGAGTTTGTTCAAATTTTCTTAAAGAAATATTTCCCCAACCATAAGACTATTAGGATTAGGAATGAAATTGTTGCATTCGTTCAATCTGAGAGCGACCCGTTCTATTCCTATTTAGAAAGATTTAAAAGTCTGTTGACCCAATGCCCTCATCATGGAATTCCAAGATGGAAATTGTGCCAAATTATCTATGAGGGATTGACAGCCACATCTTGGGTTATGCTAGAATCTGTAAGGCAATGAAGCTTTATGTCCAAAAATGAGAATGATGCCTGGACTTTTCTTGAGGATTTAGCTGAAAACAGTATGCAATGGGACAATGCTAGAGCATCGCTTAACCCGAGTATTGGATCTAGAATAGCAAGTCAACCCACACCAGGTGTCTTAGCTGTAGATGCCAATATAGCGGCTGAAGCAAAACTAGCTACCCTTATGCGCAGAATGGAAAGTCAAGAGCTACAAACCCGACCCCGAGTGAATCAAGCCTCGTCTATCCCTTGCTCTAGATGTGGTCAGACCAGTCATTTAATGGAGGATTGTGCGGACTGGGAACAAGTTAATGCAACGTTTAACCATGCTAGAAATGACCCATACGCATCAACCTATAAGTCGGGTTGACGTAATAATTCCAATTTCTCATCAAGCCAACAAGGTCAACCTCCTAGACAACAACCAAACCCGTATAACCAAAATAATACATCATCTGGGTTTACTAACAATGGAGATTATGATGTTAGGTGGACAAGCTTGGAAAATTTGATGAAGACTTTTATACAAACAACCAACAAGTCCTTCCAAAGGCTAGAGACACAAGTCAGCCAACTCACACAAATTGTAGGTGCAAGAGAAAATGGTCAGTTTCCAAGTCAACCTGAGGTGAATCCTAGATCTAATAATCAATATCAACCCTATCAACCACCTATAGGAAGTAACAACTCGAGACCAGTTCAAATGGTTAATGAGGGAGGATCATTCCAACAAATAAATGCAGTAGTTTCATTACGGTCCGGAAGACAAGTTGATAACAATGTGGTAAATCCTAAAACGTCTAATCAATCTAGCCATCAAGCAACCACATATGACCTAACCATTGAACCTGACGTCCAATCTGAAACGCTCAACCCACCTACTCAACCTGAACCCATAGCTCAACCTGAGCGAGTCTATGTTCCTAAAGCACCATTCCCCAATAGACTTAAGAAGAACTCAAGTGCACAAATGGAGAAAATCCTGGAAGTATTTAAGCAAGTTAAGGTGAATATTCCACTCCTGGATATGATTCAACAAATACCTGCTTATGCTAAATTCTTAAAAGATCTGTGCACTAAAAAGAGAAAAACAAATGTACCAAAGAAGACTTTCTTAACTGCAAACATAAGCTCTATTCTGTCCAACTCATCTCCTATAAAATATAAGGACCCTGGGTGTCCCACAATTTCATGTGCAATAGGAGATACTTTTATCAACAAAGCCCTTCTAGACCTTGGTGCTAGTGTTAACCTACTCTCGTTCTCTGTCTACGAGCAACTCAACCTTGGTCCACTAAAACCCTCTAAGACAACTCTTCAATTTGCTGACTGCTCTATTAAGAAACCAAGAGGTGTAGTCGAGGACGTTTTGATCAAGGTGGGTGACTTCATTTACCCAGTGGATTTTGTCGTACTAGATACTGCACATGTTGTAAATCCTAATAGACAAATCCCTGTAATACTAGGCAGACCCTTTTTAGCCACTTCTGAAGCATTGATAAACTGTCAAAATGGGCTCATGCAATTATCTTTTGGGAACTTAAAAGCTGAATTTAATATATTTCATGTTGATAGTGAGCCAGAAATAATATGCAATCAAAGTGATGTTGTGATGAGAGCACGTATCTATAAGATTTCTGAATCAAATAAATCATCACAAAATCAAAAAGAAAGTGCGAAAAAGGGGAGTAAGTCATCTACCCAACCACCATCACTCAAACAAACAAGAGAATCAATACATGTGAGGGGTGTGGAACCTTCATCTCAGGGCAACATGGGGAACAATTCAACTGGATACATGCACCAACATTGTGACATTCAATCCAGTTCTGATTATGTTGACTCTGAACAAATTCCATCCCTCCACCGCAGTTCACCCAGGTAATAAGTGCATTTGCTTTATATTTGCATACATTGAGGACAATGCATGATGTAGGTGTGTGGGGGGGGGGTGTTTATCTATATATCTATACATTCTATTAGTTTTGTTGTTTTAAAAAAAAATTAATGTTCCATGACATAGCTTAAGATTGAACTGCCAAAACCCGTGTACAAAATTCATTGAGTTTTTGTTCCTTATTATATAGTTCTGCTTGTAGAAATTATGACATAAATCTAAGTTCCAAAGAAATAACACATTACCCTTTAAGACATGTATGCACTTAAATTGGATGAATCAAATCTTTGAAGTGGTTGATAAAAAGCAGAGGTTGAGGAAACTATACCGGGAAGTGTGGACTTCTAATAGCAATTAAGCCTTGAGGAAAATAAAAGTAAAAATAAAGGAATAAAGTGAGGAAAACACATTTTGCAAAATGATTACAAAAGCCCAAGCCTTCGAGTCACTGGTCCGTAGGGGTATCTTGAAACCCGGTAACTTGAGTCTGCCAGTTCGGGATTATCGACCAAACTCACTACACGAATGCAAAAAGGGTAAAAGTGTCAAAAAAGCAAATGTGTTGAATCACGGGAAAAAAAATTACTTTAAGATACTCAAGGCCCAAAGCTAAAAGAATGATCCATGTTATGGTTGATCCGAATGATACCTCACCACCAGAGGAGGCGTGCAAAATAATTTAAGTGATAACATGTGTAGAAGGGTTAGTGGTGTGAATGTTGGAGGAACAAAGACCAAGTCAGATTCTTTATGAGTTAGATTTATATAATGAGCATGCAATAATTCAAAGTGAGATGTATAAGGTTGAGGTGGAGATATTTAGAGTTATTAATGAAATGTTGAATTAAGACTTTGTGGGTGTGTCAACTGAAAACCCTCATGAGACAAAACTCGTCCTCTAAGGAAACTGAGGGGTTTAAAGGCTTGTTGCACATGCTAAGTGCAACCGTGATTCCTATGAAAGTGAGTTAGGATTTCTCTGTTTTCATTTTTCTTATATTTTGGTTTGCTATGGACTAGCAAAATCTAGGTGTGGGGGTATTTGATGCATTGCATACATTGCATCATATGTCTTTCATTTAGATTAATTTTATATCAATAAATGCTACTAAGGTATCTGTTTAGTCTTATTTACATAATACAGGGACCTGAATGCAAATTACCCATATCCCGAGCATAAATGCGTGCAAGAGACTCATTCCTGTCATAAAGACCATGTTCAAGATTATCGTGATTCAAATGGAAGTCCATCCAAGCATAAAAGCATTCAAAGACCTAATTACAAAAACGCCAAAGACTTAAGCACAAAAGTAGCCAGGGACTTAATTGCAAAAAGCCAAGGACCTAATTGCAAATTACGAGTAGCATTTATTATTATTGAGAAAGTCTAAAGAAAAATCAATGTGGATCTCCAAATATATAAAGAAATAAAGTCGGAGCTCAAAAGAAAGGAAAGAATCAATCCAGACGCGCAAAGGAGGATTAAATCATACCATAAACACACAGCAAAAATCCGGATCCAATCAGAGCATATTGTGCGGCGATTTAGCCGCAAGTTACATGTATTGTGCGGCGATTCCTCCGCACCCCTGTCGATCCGCGCCTCCAAATTTTGTCCAGTCGTGGTGTGACGCGTGTACTTTCCAATTTTATACTTAGGTCCCTTGTATCAACTATAAATAGCCCCGAGAACGATGTTGTGAGATGTTCTTATTTTTATTCCATAATTTAGTAATAAAGTTTTGTTGTTTTATCTTGTGTTTTTAGTTTCTTTTGTAATTTCTCTAGGACCCCTTCTCCTTCCCTCCATCCATGAGTTTCTAACTCTTTCCAAAGGGTGGTGGTGACGGATTTAGGGTGATGAGAAGAAGAATGAAGTTATTATTCTAATTTCGTGTTAGGATATTTTGATTATTTGAGTTTGTGTTAAATCATTTATCATGTAATGCTTTATAACTAATATGATCTATTATAAATTTCTGATTTCTCTAAACAAAACCCGACATCTAAACCTCCACCCGCTGGACTCTCACCCTTCTTTGCTTTATTCTTAATTAGTTTTTGTTGTTCTTGCCTTAGAAATCAAAAACCAAAAATCTCAAACCAAAATTATGTTTTCTCTCTATTTCTTCCCTTAACTCGAAAATCACACAAATAACAATATCTCTCCCTCCTTGTGTTCGAGCCGTACTTGTCACGTCTTCATTGACGCCGTGCACTTGCGGTATAAATTTAATTCTCATCAATATGCAAGTGGTGAAGTTTTGGCTTGAGCGTTGAGGATTGAGAGATTCAAGATGTAGAGGATTTGGCTTTGAGTATTGGATTGATAGAGAGTGTTCAAGAGATCCAAAACTAACAAATGAGGTCCTATTTATAAGCCTTCAAGCTCAACTAGCCGTTTGGGAGTTGGTGGGGGAAATAGACCAATAGGAATGAAAGATGTGACTTAAGCTCGGGCAAATTTCGAGGCATCTTCGGTCGACTGTTAACATAATGGTAGTCCGAAGGATTGGTCTGAATTAAACATTCGGTTGACGGATTATATATTGGATTACTGTTCACCAACCTCCAGCAGCTTTTATCAATTTATCCCTAATTAAGTTCGATTAACCGAATTTCATTCGGTTCACCGTTCCATGGTGGACAGTAGGATTGGTAGGGCTCTGATCTACTCAAGTTCGGTTGACCGTGTACACTTTGGTAGACCGAAGTTAGCTCGAGTTTTGCGCTGACATTTATAGCTCAAATAGTCGTTAGGTACAACGATTAGTGCCACGTGTAAATAGTCATTGCGCACCTAAAGCCAATAAGGAATCGGTAGACCGATAGGTATTTGGTCGTCCGAAGTGGGACAAGTCAATTGGGCTCTATGGACTCGATTCGAATGCGACCGTTGGAGTAAAGTCAAAAGCCGGTCCAGGGCTATTCGATCGACCGAAGGTGGTTCAGTCTTCCGTTGGGGCAATTCCAGAGAACACTTAAGTTTTACTGGTGGGAAGTATTCGGGTATCCGAAAGGTGTTCGGTGACCGAACTAGACAGGATTCGGTTGACCGAAAGGGATTCGGTTTACCGATGATGGACTCAATAAATACAAAATTACATGTCTTGGTCCAAAGCTTTGATTACAAGTCTTGAGTCTTGATGTATTTGTCTCAATGCTCATTTCCTTGATTGTCTTGATCAACCTATTAAGATGTTTACAAGTATGTATGCAATGCATGTAATCGTGTTTGCTCACTTTGATTGATTAGGTTGATTGATTAAGATTAGTTTAATTAATCATCAAAATTAATATAGATTAAGGTCAAAAAGCCAACAATCTCCCATTTTTTATGGTGGGAAATCTATATCTTAATACTTGAGATTCAATTTAAGTTCCCCTCTTTTATATATGATTGCTCCCCCTTCATTTACGCAAACTATGCATGTTAGATCCCTAACCTAGGGTTAGTGGGCTAATGATGTTTAAAGTGTGGTTTGCATGGGGAAGGTGAATGTGCAGGAGTTGCATGGGAAGGTGAAGGGGCGAGCACTGTAGATGAGGGGAGAGAGAGTTGGGTGGTACTGTAACATCCGAGTTTTTAAATAAGGCTCTTCTTTCTTCTTCTTCTTTCTTCTCCTTCCTCATTTCTTCTTCCTTCCTTGCTGGTGCGCGCGGTGGGAGCAGCTGTCGCGGAGGGGGCAGACGAGGAAGACATTCGTGCGGAGGCTTAGCGTGAGGAGACCGGAGGAGGCGACGTGCGTGAGCGGAGCTCCGGCGTTTCGTCGTCGTGGTTGAGGTATGCCGCTCTCTAGTGTGGTTTTGTTGTTGACACTCACGAGAGGGTCGTGTTGGTCGGTCAGAGGAGGTCGGAGGCCTCTCCGACGTCGCGTTTGGGCGAAGAAACCTCGGCTGGTGCGAGGTTGAAGACAACCGGACGGTCGACCGGCCCTTGAGCGGTCGACCGATTGCAGGTGTATATTTACTACCTGTTGCGTTTCGGTTTACCGAGGCCTTGTGTTCGGTCGACCGGAACTTAAATATATTGGTTTATAATGCATGATGTTCGGACGTAGGCTTGAGTTCGGTCGACCGTTATATGACGTAGAAATGTTGGTTGACCCTAACTGTTATCGGTCGACCGAGACCCCTGAGTCGGTCGACCGATGGTTTAAAAGATTGAAAACGGTGTACTGTTAGTTTTCGGTCGACCGGGACCCCTGAGTCGGTCGACCGACAGGATGAATTGAATGTTGACCAAACTCCGGATTTTGACCTCGTTCGGTCGACCGGTTTTAGACCTTCGGTTGACCGTTAGGGGGGGTTGTGTTCTGTGCGCAACGGTAGACCGTGTTAGGGACGGTCGACCGATTCCTTTCTGGAAACGGTCGACCGAATTACCTCTTACGGTCGACCGTTTGGGCCCAGAACAGAATTCCTGGATCCCTTTTTGAACGCCAACTTTGCCACGGAAACCCGTGTCCTCGCCTTGTGCGTGAGCCGGGAGGTGACGGTGGGCGCGTGATGCGTGCCTGCCCAGGGACCGCCGTTGGGAAGAGTGTGGGTGTTCGGGACGCGTCAGTTCCATGTATGGAGCGTGACTAATGTGATGGATGGATTGGACTTATTGTAGTATAGCAGGCCTGAGGGATCGTGGATCCCAATGTTGTTGTTTGTGCGGGCACGCAACTGGCGTTGGGTGAGGTGACTACCGGCCCACGGGCTACGGAGGTCGCTGCCCTGCTTTTATAGCGGCGCGGTTGGTGTTTGCGGCTCGAGGAGCCTGATGACCTGGCAGACTTCGGTCTGGATTTATCCGATGTTGTGCCGGACTGTTGTGATGGACCACCGATGTTGTGCCGGTGATGCCGCCGAGGTTGTGCCGGCGATGGTGATTGTTGGGCCGAGGCTGTTCCGGCTATGTTGTTTTCCTCGGCTGGGCACCTACCGAGATGTTGTTGTTATACCTTCCGGGCGACGGCCCCGTTGGTCCCTGTGGCTCCGACCACTGAGATTTGCAGATCTGTATTCTATCGGCGCGCAGGCGTGACAGAGGCTCCCTGCCGAACCCTTGAGTAGTGTAGCTGCGTGTGGGGGGTGCGATGTCGCGTGCTGTAAGGTTGCATGTGCCTGCAGTAGGTCTCCTCGGGAGACTCATTGTTGATTGTCGGACTGATGTCCCGTTTTACCCTTCGGGGGAACTGTTTTCCTTTCTGTCGATGCCATGACATGATACTAGTATGATAGGTCCATTATTGTAATGCATGCATGTAGGTGAGTTGGCATACGGGGTTTCCTTCTGGAAACTCAGGCATTGTTGTTATATATTTTCAGGACCGCAGTAGGTCCAGTGGGGTGGTGATCGGCGGGCGCGCGCGTTTGGAGTCGGATCCTCTAGTCAGACCACTGAGGTTCACATGATTACGTTTATCTTCCCTTGTCGTTTTGTTGTAATCATGTATTCATTTTGGCAAACTCTGATGTATTATGGTGCACCGCTTTATTGTTTATGAGAAGTGACAGTCCCGCCTTGATTATTGTGCTCTTTGTCTTGATTATGAATTTTTAAATTTTCCGCTGTTTCGGGATGTTACAACTTGGTATCAGAGAGGTCGATTCCTATGCGGTTCCCAATGAAATCACCCTTGTAGTAATAGGATTCATGCATTTTATCTTTTAGCATGCATACATGGCTGAAGTTGTGATTGTTTCTCTTATCAGATGGCACCTAGGCGCGTGAGGAGTTCTCCACGCGATCGTGATCCCAATGACGACACATCTGGTGCTCATTGGGACAGGTTGGGCGAGTTTCTGGAGCGTCAGGCAACTCAGAGCGCCCAGGGCGGAGTGGGAGCTGAGCACGATCGGTTCATGCGTCAGCACCCGCCGACTTTTGATGGCAGGAGGGCCCCAGAGGTTGCAGAGGACTGGGTCTTCAGGATGGAGAAGATCTTCCGCGCTATTGGAGTAGCACCTGAGAGGATGGTGGAGCTGGCCACCTATGTGTTTGATGGCGAGGCCGCCAACTGGTGGAGATCTACGTCCACGGTGTTGTTTGATGATCGTGTGGATGTGAGCTGGGAGGAGTTCTTCGAGGTGTTTCATGAGCAGTACTTCCCCCATCATGTCAGGGATCAGAAGAGGGAGGAGTTCATGTCGCTGGAGCAGAAGGACATGACACTGACGAGCTACATCAGCAGGTTCAACGCTTTGGAGCGTTACTGCCCTGAGATTTGTGTGACCCCAGAGCAGCGGGCGAGGAAGTTCGTGAAGGGACTGAGACAGCCGCTTCGATCTCGGGTGATCAACAACATGCCGCGGACCCTTGCAGATGCGGTGAAGCATGCTACGATCATCGAGCAGGACCAGAGGGAGTGTAATCAGGAGGCACGGAAGGCGCCAGTGAGCACCGGTAGCAGAGTAGCTGGTCGTGGGGCAGGAAACCCGGGCAAGAGGCCCAGGTTCGATGGAGGAGGAGCACGTCAGTCAGGAGCGTGCACTTACTGCGGGAGGTTCCATCCAGGGCAGGAGTGTCCCCGTCGGACTGGAGCGTGCATGGGTTGTGGTCAGATGGGACACTTTGTCCGTGATTGTCCTCAGAGGCAGGGAGAGCCGAGCAGGAGGCCAGGACCACCAGCAGTAGGCAGAGGCGGAGGCAGTCGGTCAGTTGTTCCACCGGGCCAGAGCAAGAGGACCGGGCGAGTCTTCACTATCCAGGCTGAGGAGGCGAGGGACTCCAACACCGTCGTGGAAGGTACGCTTTCAGTTTCTGGTTCTGTAGCGCGTGTGTTGTTCGATTGCGGCACCACTCACTCCTTCATTTCGAAGAAGTTTGCTGGCGAGTTGGGTCGGACCCTTGTGCTGCTGACTGATGTTTTGGAGGTCAGCACGCCCATGGGTGAGGTGGGCACTGTGGGGAGCTTTTTCCCCGGCACCACAGTTGCTTCGGGAGACCATGATTTTCCGGCAGATCTGGTCTTGTTACCGATGGAGGACTTCGACGTCATACTGGGGATGGACTGGCTGTCACAGTACGACGTGCGGGTCTTTTGCCGTGAGAAGAAGATCCTGATTATGATGGAGGGCTTGCCAGATGTTCTGATCAGAGGTGCGAGGAGCAGAGGGGGTCGTCTGATTGTGTCTGCGGTTAAGGCACAAAGACTGTTACAGCAGGGATGCAGAGCGTTTGTGGCCACGCTGGTAGTTCCTGATCCTGAGACGAGGAGGCTGGAGGATATAGAGGTAGTGCAGGAATTCCCAGATGTTTTTCCAGCAGAGATTCCAGCGTTACCGCCGCACCGAGAGATTGAGTTCAGCATCGAGTTGGTTGCGGGTACGACACCTCAGTCGAAGGCACCTTATCGGATGTCACCTGCTGAGTTGACGGAGCTGAAGAAGCAGTTGCAGGAGTTGATGGAGTCCGGGTTCATTCGACCGAGTGTTTCTCCATGGGGAGCGCCTGTGCTCTTCGTGAAGAAGAAGAAGGATGGATCGTTGCGGATGTGCATTGACTACAGGATGCTGAATAAGGTTACCGTTCGGAACCGGTACCCTTTGCCCAGGATTGATGATTTGTTCGATCAGTTGCAGACGGCGAAAGTGTTCTCGAAGATCGATCTGCGTTCGGGTTATCACCAGTTGCGGATCAGGGAGGCGGATGTTCAGAAGACGGCCTTCAGGACGCGGTACAGCCACTATGAGTTCTTGGTGATGCCATTTGGACTGACGAATGCGCCTGCAACATTCATGGATCTGATGAATAGGACCTTCCAGCCGTACCTTGACAGATTTGTCGTGGTGTTCGTGGATGACATCTTGGTATACTCGCCTGACAGGGAGCAGCATCGAGAGCACCTGAGGATTGTGCTTGGCATCTTGAGGGAGCAACAGCTTTATGCCAAGTACACGAAGTGTGAGTTTTGGTTGGATCAGGTGGCTTTTCTGGGGCATATTGTGTCAGCAGATGGGATTTCAGTGGATCCGGCGAAGGTCGAGGTAGTGACTCAGTGGAGAGCCCCGACGAGCGTGACGGAGATCAGGAGCTTCGTAGGTCTGGCAGGGTATTACAGGCGGTTTATCCAGGATTTCTCCAAACTTGCGTCGCCGCTGACAGCGTTGACGCAGAAGGGCGTCAAGTTCGTTTGGTCCCAGAAGTGCGAGGACAGCTTTCAGGAGCTGAAGAGGCGATTGACGACAGCACCTATTCTGACGCTACCGAGTGGCAGTGGAGGCTACGTGATTTACAGCGACGCATCAGGGATAGGCTTGGGTTGTGTCCTGATGCAGCATGGGAAGGTGGTCGCGTAAGCTTCGAGGCAGCTGAAGGTGCACGAGAAGAACTACCCTACTCATGATCTGGAGTTGGCGGCGGTAGTGCATGCGTTGAAGACCTGGCGGCACTATCTGTACGGTGAGCAGTTCGAGGTCTTCACCGATCATCAGAGTCTGAAATACTTGTTCTCGCAGAAGGAGCTGAATATGAGGCAGCGCAGATGGCTCGAGTTCCTTAAGGACTACGATTTCACCATTTCCTATCATCCGGGGAAGGCGAATTCGGTTGCAGATGCGCTGAGCAGGAAGGTGGAGGTTTCTGTTGCGAGCCTGTGCATCCAGGAGTGGAGGCTACTCGAGGCTTTGTCAGAGTGGAGACCGTTCACCGAGGGTTCAGAGGGAGCAGTGATTGCTGGGCTTCGGGTGGAGCCGCAGACTGTCTCACGGTTGGTTCAGGCTCAGCAGGGGGATGATGAGTTAGCTGGGCTGCTACAGTTAGCTTTCAGAGATGGATCAGACTTCAGTGTGGGGGTTGATGGTGGTCTGAGGTTCCGGAGTCGGATCTGGGTGCCGAAGGTTGATGGGCTGAGAGATGACATCATGGAGGAGGCACACAGAGCTAGATACACCATTCATCCGGGGAGCACGAAGATGTATAAGGACCTGCAGCGGAACTTCTGGTGGAAGGGCATGAAGAGGGACATTGCAGAGCTTGTGGAGCGATGCTTAGTCTGCCAGCAGGTGAAGATTGAGCATCAGAGGCCGGCAGGACCGATGCAGAGTATTGAGCTTCCTGAGTGGAAGTGGGAGCACGTGACGATGGACTTTGTCACGGGATTGCCGAAGACGAGGAGATTCCACGACGCGATTTGGGTGATAGTCGATCGACTGACCAAGTCGGCGCACTTCTTAGCGATCCGGACCACGTTGCCTTTGGAGGGTCTAGCTAAGTTGTACGTGGAGGAGATTGTCAGGTTGCATGGAGTGCCAGTGAGCATCATCTCCGATCGAGATCCTCGTTTCACTTCCAGATTTTGGGGGAGTCTGCAGCAGGCGTTGGGGACGCGTCTGAAGTTCAGTACAGCGTTTCATCCGCAGACAGATGGTCAGTCAGAGAGGACGACTCAGACCCTGGAGGATATGCTTAGAGCATGCACACTGGATTGGGCAGGACACTGGGATGAGCACTTGCCACTGATAGAGTTTGCCTACAACAACAGCTACCACTCGAGTATTGGGATGGCACCGTACGAGGCGTTGTACGGGAGGCCTTGCAGATCACCGGTATGCTGGAGTGATGTGGGCGAGAGGCAGTTAGTGGGGCCAGAGATTGTGCAGATGTACTCAGAGAAGGTGGATGTGATCAGGAGGAGGCTGGCCACAACACAGAGCAGGCAGAAGAGTTATGCTGATCGACGCAGACGGGTGTTGAGTTTTGAGGTGGGCGATCACGTGTTTCTGAAGATTTCCCCAGCCAGAGGTGTAATGAGGTTTGGGAAGAAGGGGAAGCTCAGTCCGAGATATGTTGGACCGTTTGAGATCCTCGACCGAGTTGGAGAGGTTGCCTACCGGATTGCATTGCCGCCTCAGTTTTCGGGTCTGCATAATGTCTTCCATGTGTCGATGCTGAGGAAGTATGTGGCAGATCCGTCGCACATTATTGAGATAGCAGTGCCAGAGATTCAGCAGGACTTGTCGCTCGAGGAGAGGCCAGTCGAGATTGTTGATCGCATGGATCATCAGCTCAGGAGGAGGACCATTCCGATGGTGAAGGTCCGGTGGCAGCATCACAACGAGCGCAAGGCCACTTGGGAGATCGAGGAGGATGTCAGAAGGCAGTACCCAGAGCTTTTCGGTGAGTAGGTTGCTTTGATTTCGGGACGAAATCCTTTTAAGTTGGGTGGATTGTTAGATCCCTAACCTAGGGTTAGTGGGCTAATGATGTTTAAAGTGTGGTTTGCATGAGGAAGGTGAATGTGCAGGAGTTGCATGGGAAGGTGAAGGGGCGAGCACTGTAGATGAGGGGAGAGAGAGTTGGGTGGTACTGTAGCATCCGAGTTTTTAAATAAGGCTCTTCTTTCTTCTTCTTCTTTCTTCTCCTTCCTCATTTCTTCTTCCTTCCTTGCTGGTGCGCGCGGTGGGAGCAGCTGTCGCGGAGGGGGCAGACGAGGAAGACATTCGTGCGGAGGCTTAGCGCGAGGAGACCGGAGGAGGCGACGTGCGTGAGCGGAGCTCCGGCGTTTCGTCGTCGTGGTTGAGGTATGCCGCTCTCTAGTGTGGTTTTGTTGTTGACACTCACGAGAGGGTCGTGTTGGTCGGTCGGAGGAGGTCGGAGGCCTCTCCGACGTCGCGTTTGGGCGAAGAAACCTCGGCTGGCGCGAGGTTGAAGACGACCGGACGGTCGACCGGCCCTTGGGCGGTCGACCGATTGCAGGTGTATATTTACTGCCTGTTGCGTTTCGGTTGACCGAGGCCTTGTGTTCGGTCGAGCGGAACTTAAATATATTGGTTTATAATGCATGATGTTCGGACGTAGGCTTGAGTTCGGTCGACCGTTATATGACGTAGAAATGTAGGTTGACCCTAACTGTTATCGGTCGACCGAGACCCCTGAGTCGGTCGACCGATGGTTTAAAAGATTGAAAACGGTGTACTGTTAGTTTTCGGTCGACCGGGACCCCTGAGTCGGTCGACCGACAGGATGAATTGAATGTTGACCAAACTCCGGATTTTGACCTCGTTTGGTCGACCGGTTTTAGACCTTCGGTAGACTGTTGGAGGGGGGGGGTTGTGTTCTGTGCGCAGGGGTAGACCGTGTTAGGGACGGTCGACCGTTTCCTTTCTGGAAACGGTCGACCGAATCACCTCTTACGGTCGACCGTTTGGGCCCAGAACAGAATTCCTGGATCCCTTTTTGAACGCCAACTTTGCCACGGAAACCCGTGTCCTCGCCTTGTGCGTGAGCCGGGAGGTGACGGTGGGCGCGTGATGCGTGCCTGCCCAGGGACCGCCGTTGGGAAGAGTGTGGGTGTTCGGGACGCGTCAGTTCCATGTATGGAGCGTGACTAATGTGATGGATGGATTGGACTTATTGTAGTATAGCAGGCCTGAGGGATCGTGGATCCCAATGTTGTTGTTTGTGCGGGCACGCAACTGGCGTTGGGTGAGGTGACTACCGGCCCACGGGCTACGGAGGTCGCTGCCCTGCTTTTATAGCGGCGCGGTTGGTGTTTGCGGCTCGAGGAGCCTGATGACCTGGCAGACTTCGGTCTGGATTTATCCGATGCTGTGCCGGACTGTTGTGATGGACCACCGATGCTGTGCCGGTGATGCCGCCGAGGTTGTGCCGGCGATGGTGATTGTTGGGTCGAGGTTGTTCCGGCTATGTTGTTTTCCTCGGCTGGGCACCTACCGAGATGTTGTTGTTATACCTTCCGGGCGACGGCCCCGTTGGTCCCTGTGGCTCCGACCACTGAGATTTGCAGATCTGTATTCTATCGGCGCGCAGGCGTGACAGAGGCTCCCTGCCGAACCCTTGAGTAGTGTAGCTGCGTGTGGGGGGTGCGATGTCGCGTGCTGTAAGGTTGCATGTGCCTGCAGTAGGTCTCCTCGGGAGACTCGTTGTTGATTGTCGGACTGATGTCCCGTTTTACCCTTCGGGGGAACTGTTTTCCTTTCTGTCGATGCCATGACATGATACTAGTATGATAGGTCCATTATTGTAATGCATGCATGTAGGTGAGTTGGCATACGGGGTTTCCTTCTGGAAACTCAGGCATTGTTGTTATATATTTTCAGGACCGCAGTAGGTCCAGTGGGTGGTGATCGGCGGGCGCGCGCGTTTGGAGTCGGATCCTCTAGTCAGACCACTGAGGTCCACATGATTACGTTTATCTTCCCTTGTCGTTTTGTTGTAATCATGTATTCATTTTGGCAAACTCTGATGTATTATGGTGCACCGCTTTATTGTTTATGAGAAGTGACAGTCCCGCCTTGATTATTGTGCTCTTTGTCTTGATTATGAATTTTTAAATTTTCCGCTGTTTCGGGATGTTACAATGCATGTATAAGATACTCCCCCTAACAATATGCATAGTATGAGTAAATTGAAGCTCAATCCTTATCATTCCCCCCTTTGACATCAATTAAATGCAAACAATACAAGCATATGATGTAAAGGTATATGAATACATAATTCTCCCCCTTAATTAGATGATATAACATTATATGCTCCACCTATCACTAAGGCCTAAAAGCAATGATGTATGATATAAATTAAGCATGTAACAATCCTATATTGGAACCAAATGTTAAAGTTTAGGAGGATTGAAAATATTACCAAACTTTTGATCCTCGATTTGGTATTGGTTCCAATCTCCTTTCGATAGTGACGACGGTTTTATGAATTCGATTCAAATGATTTCCTTGAAGTTTGGAATCGATCTTTTATTGCTTGAGCCGATCGCTACCGATTCTCCTCCTTCTAAGTACTTACAAGTGAACGTTTTGGTTCCCAAACAACATTAGGTCCTTTGACATTAGTTTTTGGTACCCAAACCATTTTGGTCTTAGTTGCCCAAACACTTGAGGAACTCTTATTCACAAAGAAATATTTTTCATTCAATGTAGTATGACTAACATGGTTTTTGTAGTTGTTAACACAATAGCATAAACCATGCTTATTTAAGGATTGTCTTTGACTACCAATAAGCATGTTAAGCATTCTCTTTCCACTTGTGAATCTTTCAAGATCTTTTTGTAATTGAACATTCTTAGCAATTAGATCTTGAATATCATAACTACATGAAGGTTTTGCATTTGGAGTTGCAATTTCATCAACAAAATGAGTGTTCTCTAATGCAATTTTATCATGACCAGCAAGCAATTCATTCTTTTCATTCATGATAAATTTAATTTGAGATTGTAGCTCATTGTTTTTTCTTTCTTGCTAGTTTGTTATTTTGACAAATTTTCTCAAAATTTTCAAACAATTCATTGAATTCACGTTGAAGTTCATTATATGCATTTGAATTATTTGAATCAATTGAATCGCGACTAGAACAAGAACGTGCAGATGACAACAAGAATTTAGCCCCCTCCCCCTCCCCCTCCCCTCCCCCACTCCAATTTCTTTTCTAAGCCCACCACTACTTCCTGCAAATCAATTACACTGCAAAATAACCTGAAGAGGCGGCATGATGACAACTACAGATTTATAATACTTCATAAATCCTTAAAAGTTACATGATTTTTATATGGTAAATATAATACATATACTTTGTGAAAAATGATAATTTAATTTAAACGACTAAATATCATAAATATGATCATTGTAATAATTAAGAGTTTAACCTCAAGTTAAAGAACAAACTTCGCAAAAGAGCTATAGAAGCATTACTTGCAATACTTGTTGCGGTACAGAAACATCTATGGAAGACACTGGCATTGCAAATGTAAGCTGCAAAGCATAATTTCAGACAACTGTCTAACATAACAACATCAACATAACCCCGTCTAACATCAACATCAACATAGACAACTGTCTAAATTAACATTAATATGAAAATTACCAAAAAGTATCATCTGCATCACTTATCTTGAACAGCAATCGTACAGGACTAGCTTGAGCTCAAACAAGATGATCTAGGATAAATCATGCATTACTTACGTTTCCGTCTCGTCACCTTCATTGAAGGTATCTTCAGAGGCAGCGGAAGGGTGACAAATTTTCCCCACACTTTGCAGCCTAACTGTTTGTAATACATATGCATAGAAGAACGAGGTTTCTGTAGGTCCTTCGCAATATCAGACATGTCGGTCTCGAAATTGTCCACGAAAAGTGTGAGTACCAATATGTAACTAACCAAAAGATCCGTTTTATCTGTTGCCAGCTTTTGAGATTCTGGGTCAAGAAATAGCTGCTTGAACTTCTGGAGGATTGTACGTGGTATGTTGCATGAATTATATTTATAATCAGGGGCTGGCGACTTCCGGCTACTTGCTGACACGGTTCTGAAGTTCATCAAATGAGTAATATATGATAGTAGATGTGCAAGTTCTTTCTTCTTCATTTCATCCTGAAAGTTAATGTAACAACAAACAAAAAATTATCTACAGAATGTTATCTTTTAAATTACAAAAGGTGATATCTTTTAAATTAAGGAATATCTGAATATGCACATGAAGGGATGGTAAATAAAAACTAAAAGAACATACAAACAATCTAATTGGACCAAACATAAAGAAATAGCAAAAGTATGGACTGAATCCTTGCCTTACAAAAGGAAAAAAGAATTCTCAAATCTCCAGATTAGGAACCTATGCCACAAAAGTCCAAGTGCAACATGCAAACATGGTCCATGTGTGAAATTACAATAAGGCCAAGTTTGGTTCGCCAAAACTGGATCTCATGAAATCTAATTCCATGTAAGGAAATTACATTCTCATGAATGATAGAACTCCATACATTGCACGCTGTGTTAGTTAAAAACTAATATGAATTTAATAACATGGACTACTAGTCTACCACCAACGATTTCATTTTGCATGGCCTCTAAATGGACCTATTTCCCAAATCTCACGCCTACAATACACTATGATGTCACGGACTAATGATCAAAATGTTATAGACACAAAAAGAAAAAGATCAAAATGTTATGCTAATAATTTCTAACATGAAATGATTGACATCATTATAACGAAAATTTCCAAAACCAGTGTTGCTTCAATTTTGATTATAGCGTCTTTGGCCTCCAGATATGGTTGCCAATCTTGAATATCATATGATAATTACAATGGATAGGTCTACCTGTAAACAAAAGAATCATGATGAAAAAACCTTTGGTGATGGTACCCAATATCCACTATACGAAATTTTATCAAAGATAGAAATATCTAAGAATGTAGTCGAAAAGAAGCTGAGTAAATCATGAACAAGCACTACCCATTAATCACAATGTGCCAATTAGAGCAGGTTAATCCAATACCGAAGCATGATAGACCTTCGATCTTTAGGAAAAGTTACGTTGCGCTAGAACAAGTTTGAAGCAACTAGCGACGTCCACAATAACTGAAATTTTCTCAACTAGTTTGAAGCAACTAGTCCTGTCCACCATTACTGAAACTTCTCAAAATAACTACTCATTAAGTAAAGATAGATAAAGTAAGGACTTACTACACCTGTGTGCCAAATTTCCGTCAAGGTTTCTCTTGTTAATTGTGTTGCCAAATAGGAACTTTTGTAAGGCAACTAATGATACAGTCGTGTGTGTGGGTCCTAGAAGTGCATGTGGTTGTACAAGCTGGGGATACCAGGAATTCATGCTATGAAGTTATGAACTTACAAGCTGAACTCTGTAAATAATCATACTAATGGATGGACAAAAATGTGAAACAACCTCTAACCTCTTAAACTCAAGGAGCCAACAGGGACACACAAAAACAAAATATCATTGACAATTTGACAATTTCAGAAAAAATAATGAGTCAACAAGCATCTCTTATGTCTGAAGATGTACGGGAGACACTGTAACTTTCTTGGTTCTCATTGTCCCACCCCCCAAATGATGATCAATCACTTTTTTTGCTTGCAAAGTTAATTGCAAAAATTAAAAAAACCATATTTACTAACAGAGGTAAAGTCTCCTTTATCTTTCCTCTAATAAATACTAATAGCAGGCTATCAGTATTTCAAAGAAATATAGAGATGGCATAGGGAAAAAAGCAATTGAAATAGCACAAATTGACATCAATAAAGGCACATGATTTTTATCTGTAAACTAAGCAATAGGAAAGAAAATATACCTCAGCTTCCCTGATCATGCTAAGTCTACTTAGAACAAAACTTGGATAAGCATTTTCTTGGTAGATCTCGCTAGTAGAATCAAGATCTTTTCCAGACTTGACTATTTCCAGAATGTCAGCTAGAAGATTCCATTCAGCTTTTGGAATAATCTTATCCAAAAGATATGCCTTTTCGGGTGTTGTAGCAGCAAGATCATGAGGTGGAATATTAAAGACAACGAAGCCAGAACCTTCAACAGCTTCCTCATGGTCATTAACATCCTTAATTTGATTTTCTAGATATTCCTTGGCATTAGGATTATTCCGTTGTTCTTCCAAGGCTTGATATCGTCGAGTCTGTCGTGTTAATCAAATAAATTAGTAAGACCAAAATAGAAATCTCAACACAATGATATGAGGACAATACAGTTTTTCATAAAATCATTGTCGTCCAATATCCACTCGGTAAAACAACAATGACAACGCTATGTATTAATAGCGGAAAAGATTTGCCTAAACTATGGGCATCAGAAGATGGTTGTGGAAACCTCCAGAGACAAACATGTAAGATGACAATGACCAAGAATTTTGGATCTAATTTTATTCGTAGCTACAAAACATAAAAATTCAACAAATAAATCAATATACTTTGTCTACATGTGTTGTGCTGAGTGGGTATCATTGTCCATGTGCTGGTAACGTTTTGTATCTGCTGGTAGACACTTTGTAACTTAATATAACTATATAGCACCAAAACAAGTCATTATACTAGAAAAGAACGCTAAAAATGTTTAAGAAAAGATAGAGTGTAGTACATGTTCTTGCTTCTAATGGGAAGAAATCTTACGATGTTCTTGCTTTTCTTTGATCCATATAGGTTTGTAAGATATCTAAGTTTGTCAATTTTCCTTTCTTCTTCAACGGAGCCATCCTTTGCCTCATCAATGAGATTATCAACATAAGTTTTTCCTTTTACTCTTGGTTCTAATCTTAAAATCTGTATCACATTAATAGTACATGAAGATTAGGGGAAAAATTAGAAACGATGGTAGCGTAAATGTATACAACAACATAATAGAAGACAAGAAATTAAAACAAAATAGGAAAGGAAAAAATGTAGTAGACTTAAGCTACAAAAGCATTGCCTTTGAGTAACCAAAATAAAAATATATATGAATGAATACTCTTTGACTATTTACGTTGGCCAACATTAGTTAGAATTCGAACTCATTAAAGATTTACAAGTAAACTAATCTGGCGAAGGTCTACAGAGTGTGTTTGATTTGCAAAAACTCAGGTAATTTTTTTTCTTCTGATCGGCACAAAAGATGGGTAATAAATTGAAAATTAAAGCTATGGAGTCAAATTTGAATACCTAGTTTGGGCAAACATTGTTTTGTCGTGCAAAAATTGAATTTCTAAAACAAAGTGAGACCGGTTCAAAAAGAGCTCACAAACTTAATTTTCTAGCATATAATTTCATATTCCGAATGACTTACATGATAATCACACACTCACAGCACTTTCTCCTTGAGCCTAAGCAAAACATAGACAACTAAAAAATCCAACAAAATGATACAAACATACACAAATCTACATGATTTCCCAACTTAAAAAATAAAATGGTTTGAATGATCAGAGAGGAAATATATTTTAGAGAACACTGACTTTTTTCTGGCCTGTTCTATCAAGTTGAGGAGGTAACACATTATGTTGAGAGACAAAGGATTAAGAAGGTTAATGATTTATGTTGAAAAATAATGTTTTCCAATTTAAAATTTGACTCGCCCTTAATCATTTTCCTCATCACCCTCAATTTATGCTATAACTTAGCATTATTGGGTCGGGGAAATGCAGTAGACCTAGAAAATATGATGAATCTGAAGTCAATTTTAGATTAGGTAACATATGTGATCGTTTTTTTATCAATGCTTAATAAGAAGCTAGAAAAAAAGATTCCCAAACATAAAAACTTTTATTTCATCGCTGCACCAGTTTCTCCTTCAGCCGAAGGGAAAAAATAGAGAACCCAAAGACAATATAAAACTACAAGATTCACCTCACCATCATGACAGATTTGAAAAACGACAATCTTAAAGATCTAAGGGTCTCTTTGAAACCACATACTGGTAATCAGATTTCAATTCTAAATAATCAAGAACGAAAAGTGATTAACAATTGACACCCAACAAGGCAAAAACTAACAATTTCATACTAAAGCCAGGGCACGCCTAGGAACAAATACTGACATTTGATCGAATTTTCGAATATATGATTATTAAAATGTGATTCCAAACAGAACCTATTTTGACATTGTAGTGATTACTTATATTCCCCGCGGCTCCAGAAACAGCATCACAACTATCAAACCCAGAAAGGGTAGCAAAAGGCAAACCTTATTGGTAGCCACGGGGAGGATCTTAAGCGTACGCGACTCCCGATCGAAAACCCCGACCGAGTATGAGCAAAGCTGAGGAGCAGCCGCCTCTCCTCTATAGCTCTTCCCGACGAAATCGACTTTGGATCGCCCGGACGGCGAGACGACGAGCTCGACCCGGTTGGGGCGGCGCTTGTGGCGGTATAACTTGACGGCGACGTCGGGGTTGGTGGAGGGGTCGAAGCCGGATGGAAAGTAGCCAACGAAGGGGGCGGAGTGGGAGGGGAGGAACTCCATCGTGACTTCAATGGGTTCTGAGATGGGTTTGGGTGCGGGGTCGGGGATAGGGGCATGGTCCGGGTAGGGCTGGGGGGCCTTCCTTTTCTTCTTCTTCTTCTTCTTCTTCAGGGAGTGGACGGCGTCCGAGGACATGTTGGGGGCGGAAGGGGAGCGTTGGAAGGAATGGCAATTGGAGGGGTTTTGGGAGGGTAGGGTTTTGTGTTGTCGCTCCTCGGAAAGAGAGGTTTTTTTTTCCCGTGTGTTGTCAATTTTCTATTAAGTTTATTGTTTAATAAATTGTACGTAGTTTGTCTAGCTGTTGGACAACTTGCCTACGTAGAAAATGCCTATTTTTTGTTTTTCGTAGTTTTTAACGTGTTCTTGTGGGATGTAAAAGAGGTAAAAACTTATTTGATCGAGAGCGGTTTTGATTAGGGGTGCATACGGGTCGGGTTGAATCCGAAAATCGACCCGAATCTGACTTGTCTGAGCGGGTTGGGTCGGGTTGGAAAAAACTGAAAATCGATTTTTCGGGTCGGATTCGGGTTGACCCAACCCAACCCGAACCCGAAGATTTTTTTAATGCATTTTTCCAAATTATCGAGATTGTCCCCTCCCCTGAAGATGGAGATCTACCTGACCTAATCCTAAAAGAAATTGCACCTCTCAGCCCTCTCCTCGCCCAATGAACCTCTCCTCCCCCTCAACCCTCTCCCCGCCCCTCAACCCTCTCCTCACCCACTGAACCTCTCCTCGCGGCGACGCCCACTGGACCGTCACATTGAACCTCTCCTTGCCCCCTCAGCCCTCTCCTCGTGGCGACGCCCCCAAATCCCCACCCCTCTCCTCGCGGCTCCACTCCTCGCTGTTGATCCCTCCTCTCCATCGACCCCTCCGCTCTGCCTGGCTCCGTTGATCCCGCTCATGGGTTAATTTTGTTTGTTTTGGAGGTGGAATGAATGTTGTTTTTTTTTTGGAGGAAGTGGAATTTTTAGGGTTTGTGATGGGTGGTTTGTTTGTAGTTGTTGGTGTTTGTGAAGTTGATGTTGAGTATTAAATTGAATCTTGTGAAAAAAATTGGGATTTGATGGTTTTTTATGGGGGTTGTGTTTGCGAAGGAGTGAGGAAGAATGGATTTTGATGGTGGAAATGGAATTTCAAGGTGTTGCGGTGGCCGGTTGATTCATGTTGGTTTGTTTCGTAAAGTTGTTGATTAGTTTGAATTGTACGAAAAAGATTGGATTTGAATTTTTATGGTGTTAGGATGGGAGTTTTGTGGTTTGTGTTTTCTTTGAAAACATTAAGTCTGATGCTTCACGCTGAAGGTTTGAGCTTGTTGCTTGCATTTGGTTGTGCTTGGTGTTTCATGGTTGATTCATCTTATCAGTGTCCATGAAGTTGCCTTTGAAGCTTGACTTATTTATAAGTTGTCGATTGGGATTGGAATAAACTAAACTTACAGAATATAGCATGTGGTTGAAATCTTGCATTGGTGTTCTGAAATATATCTTAATTCAGGTCCAACCCGATCTGACCCAACCCAACCTGAAATTTTCGGGTCGGGTTGGGTTGAACCCAAATCGGTTCGGGTATGGGTTGGGTTGGGTTCTGGACCAAACCCGACCCAACCCCGACCCATGTGCACCCCTAGTTTTGATGAAGGTTATCCTCGTTGGATATGACATGGTAAAAATAAAATAAGCATGAAAGAAGAAGGTGATCATAGAGACCCAGCGAAGTATAACAATAATAGTGACTAGTTAGAGGATTTGATTGGAGATGTTGCCGACAATTATTGTGATAAACCCGATGTACTTGGTAGTCTACTATTTGACAATGAAAGACCTTTGTATCAATGTTGCACCGAGTTGAGTAGGTTGTCCGCAGTTTTAAGGTCGTATACCTTGAAAGTAGCAAACAGTTGAAGTTATGCCAATTTCACTGCCCTACTAAAATTGTTGAAAGAGATTCTTTCAAATAGAAACAAACTTTTGGATCGTACCTATGTGGCAGAAAAGATATTGCATCCCATGAGAATGCAGTATAGGAAAAAACATGTGTGTCCTAGTGATTGTATGCTATATATGAGTGACTCTGAAAACCTGCATTATTGTTCTATTTGTAGTGTCTTGCGCTACAAACAAAAGAAAAATATGAGTGCTAATAAGAACGAAAAACTACAAGGTCCCCCTGCAAATATATTGTGGTATCTTCCGATAATTCCTAGGTTGAAGTGTTTGTTTGCATGTTCTGAGGACTTGAAGAACCAGACATGACATGCATATTCTGGTTAATATTATATTGTTGAATTAATTATTATTTATATAAATATTATGATTTTTTTGATTTTTATATAGGAAATAAAATAGTAAAATACAGTGAATGATTAGTTGTTTCGGCGTCCTGCAGGTTCTCCCAAATGGAAGAAAATTGATTGTGTGACTTGGTTTATGTACCGATGGAATGAATCGTTGTGGTAGTTTGAGTAGCCTTCCTAGTTCGTAGCTTGTTTTGCTTGTTATTTACAATCTCCCACCATGAATAAGCATGAAACACAAATAACATGATGTTATCATCAATGATTTCATGTCCAAAACAACTGGTAAATGTCATTGATGTACTTGCGAGCCTTAATTGATGACCTAAAGAAATAATGGGAAGATGGTGAGCAAGTGTGGAATGCCCATCAACAACAATCATTGATTATGCGTGTCATGATTGTCTGCACAATAAATGACTTTCCCACATATGGAAATTTGTCGGGATATTCTTTGAAAGGCCAGAAAACTTGTCTGTGTTGTGAAGAGAACACATGTTACTTGTAGCTAGTGCATGACAGTAGGACGGTGTATCTTGGTCATTGAAGATTCCTTCCTATAAATCATCCATACCGTAGATTGAAGAAGGCATTCAACGAAAAACATGAATATAATGAAGCACCCAATATAATTAGCACCAAGCAAGTATGTGAACGTGAGAAAAATATTAAATCTTAATTTGGTAAGCCTTACAACTGCGTAAATGTTAAGAGCAGTTGGAAAAAGAAATCTATCTTTTTTTGACTTACCTTACTGGCAAACTTTAGAAGTTAGACATTGTATTGATGTCATGCATGTAAAAAAATTGTGATAGTTTGGTGGGAACTCTTTTAAGCATACTTGGTAATACTAAATATTGTCATAATGTCAGACTCGATCTACTTGAACTTGGTATACGAGCAAAACTAGCACTAGAGGATAAGGGGACGCATAAATTTTTACCACCAACTTGTTACACATTGTCCATAAAAGAGAAGATAACTTTGTGTCAAAGTCTACACGGTGTCGAAGTCTGCAGGGGTATTCTTCAATTTTTAGTAGTCTGGTTTGATGAAAAAATTGAAACTACTTCGTTTGAAGTCTCATGATTGTCATGTATTGATGCAACAACTTCTGTCTATTTCTATTAGATAGGTATTGCCGAAACACGTCAAACACTCAATTATCAAACTTTGTTTATTCTTTAACATGATTTGCAACAAAGTACTTGATCCGAACTAGTTGGATAAGTTGCAGAATGAAGTGGTTGTTACAATATGTTAGTTGGAGATTATGGTGCATTATGGTGGTTCATCTAGTCCGAGAAATGTGTTGTTCAATTCCAACAAAGTTCATCCTTTTATGGAAGAGCACATGTCCCTACTGAAAGGAAAGACATCCTACATGAAATGATCAACAAAGAGTTAATTCTCAAAATAAAATATTCATTGATTGGTTCAGGAAAATGGTGTACAACCATAATGTTTCTTAGATTTGAAGTTGTTTGCTTGTAGACCTAATCTTGTTGTCACATCTTATATTGGTTATGATGTCAATAGATACTCCTTCTACACCAAAATGAAAGACAATGAAATTAAGCACAATGTAAAACAACGGAGTTAGTTTAGTTGATGAAGCTTTGCATATCTCTAGTTCTAAACATAAAAATCCTATATATGCCAAGATGTCATACTACGGTCAAATTGAAGATATGTGGGCGTTGAGCTTCACCCAATTCGATGTGGCAGTATTTAAATGCAAGTGGGTGGACAATAACAATGGCATTCAGGTAGATGAGTTGGGATTTACCTTTGTGAACCCTAACAAACCAGGATTCAGGGAAGAACCTCTTATTTTGGCATCTTAAGCAAAACAATTTTTTATGTAGTAGGCCCTGTGATAATCAATGGTCAGTTTAGAAGAAAATGACAAATTATTTCTCAAGAAGATGTCAATGATATTGAAGAAATTACAGTATTACACCATTTTCAACCCAAGTGCATGAATTGAAGCAAGTCGATGATGATAGAAATCTTGATAACTTACTTATTCGGGAGGATCATTGTGTAGGAATATGGATTGAAGATCATGTTGGATTTTTGGCCTTAATCTATATTAATTTTAATGATTAATTAAACTAATCTTAATCAATCTACCTAATCAATCAAAGTGAGCAAACACGATTACATGCATTGCATATATATTTGTATACTTGCAATCATCGTAATAGGTTGATCAAGACAATCAAGGAAATGAGCATTGGGACAAAGACATCAAGACTCAAGACTTGTAATCAAAGCTTTGGACCAAGACATGTAACTTTGTATTTATTGAGTCCATAAGGTTTTATGTAAACTTGAGCACTAGGATTCTGTCTCGTCATTCATCGGTAAACCGAACCTATTTCGGTTAACCGAATCCTGTCTAGTTCGGTCCACCGAACACCTTTTGGATACCCGAATACTTCCCACCAGTAAAACTTAGGTGTTCTCTAGAATTGCCCCTACGGAAGACCGAACCACATTCGGTCGACCAAATAGCCCTGAACCGGTTTTGGACTTTGCTCCAACGGTCGCTTTCGAATTGAGTCCTTAGAGCCCAATTGACTTGTCCCATTTCGGACAACCGAATACTTATCGGTCAACCGATTCCTTATTGGCTTTAGGAGCCCAACGACTATTTACACGTGGCACTTGACCGTTATCGATAAACCAATTTCCCACTCAATGTCAGCAGAAAACCCGCACTAACTTCAGTCTACCGAAGTGTACACGGTCAACTGAACTTGAGTAGATCAGAGCCCAACCAATTCTACTGTCCACCATAGAACGGTGAACCGAATAGACTTCGGTTAACCGAACTTAATTAGGGCTAGATAGATAAAAGCTACTGGAGGTTGGTGAACGGTGATCCGATACATAATCGGTCAACCGAGTTCTTATTTTAGACCAATTCTTCGGACTACCATTTGGATAACGGTCGACCGAATATACTATGATTTCTGCCCGAGCTTAAGTCACATCTTGCATTCCTATTGGTTCATTTCCCCACCAACTCCCAAACGGCTAGTTGAGCTTGAAGGCTTATAAATAGAAGATCATTTGTTGGTTTTAAAGATCTTGAACACTTCCTATCTATCCAATACTCAAAGCCAAATCCTCTCCATCTTCAAGCTCTCAATCCACAACACTCAAGCCTAAACTTCACCACTTGCATATCCAATTCCATATCAATATCCAAGTGTGCTCAAGTATAGAGTGTTAGTTAGATTGTGATTCCAATTCTTTATTCAAGAATCACCAAGTTATAAAGCTTCGAGGAAGCTCCCTCTCGGGTTGTGAGAGGAGACACGAGCGAGGCGAGATTGTTCGCGAGGCTAGGTGTTGTAAACGACGTTGATCTCGGCCCGGAACGGAGATCGGTTAGTGGAACCATAAGTGAGGCTCGGGGGATCGAGCGAGGCTTGCGAGGAGGACTAGGACCCGGGTGTGGGTGCCGAACCTCTCTAAACTCCGGTGTCAACGAATTTGTGGTTTGCAATTGTCTCTTCCTTAATCCTTCAATAATTATTTTTAATTCCGCATTTATCTATCGATTAGAGGGCCATAGATCCTAATGGATCACAATTATCCTGAAAACAAAAAATGAAAAAGAAAATCTTAAAGTTTAACCTAGTAATTTATTAGTTTCTGTTAAGACCCCATGGGTTAATTCTATTTACGAACTGACCCATCTTACAATGTACATTGAGTTAATTCTTTTATTGTTTTTTTTTCAGGTGAATGAATGGCTGCTCCCAAGGATACATTTGCTTTTGACCGTACAGTTGCTATATAATGACGTGTTGTTACATTAATGGTTGTTGTTCATTACATTTGCTATTTTTAAATTTGGTGGTGTTTGGATTTGCTATTGTACCTTACTTTTATTTTAGTTGCATTTGCTATGGCAGACCCATGTCTTTTAAAGGACAAACCAGACTCTAAAGGTCATACGTGTCCATTAAAGGACCTTAGTGTCCTTTAAAGGACATAAGTGTTGTTCAAAAAAATATGATTGTTATTTGAGGACACTATCTTATTTTAAAGGAGACATTCGAGTTCCAAGGACGGATTTGTGCCTTAAAGAATAGACTCGTGTCCTGTAAAGGACATACGTGTCCTTTAAATGACATAAGTGTCATTTAAAGGACAAACTTGAGTTCAAAGGACAGATCTTTGCATTAAAGAACAAACTTGTGTCCTTTATAGGGCAGGCATGTGGTTTAAAGACACTTTCAAGTTTTAAAGAATAGACAAGTGCTTTAAAGGGCATGCGTGTCCTTTAAGGACATATGTCTCCTTTAAAGGACATAAGTGTCCTTTAAAGTGCAGACTTCTGGTTTAAGGTCCCTTTCAAGTTTTGAAAGAAACTTTTGAGTTAAAGGACAGACCAAAGTTTTAAAGGACACTTTGAGTTTTAATGGACACATTCTAGTTTAAAGGACATAAGTGTCATTTTAAGGGCAATAAGGACCCTTTCGAGTTTCAAGGACAAACCGTAGTTTTAAAAGACACTTCAATTTTTAATGTACACATTCTAGTTTAAAGGACATAAGTGTCCTTTTAAGGGCAATAAGGACACTTTTGAGTTTTGAGAACATACATTTTTTAAATATTTGGTCGGTCAGAAAAAATTCTTATTCCCTTGAAAATTTTCAAACAATTATAGTTTCAAAAGTTGTACCTAATTACAATTGAAAATATACAAAAAATGCATATAATTACAGATGACAAGATTCCACATTAATTTTATGCTATCAACAATTGGCTTTTGAATCCGGAGTCTGTAAGCAATTACATTGCCATTTTTCCTCTGATTGAGTGCAGATATTTGTCGTCCATTTAAGGTGTGGGATGTAAGTCTAGCCTCAAGCAATTTATCCAGTGAATGACAGATACTCTACAGTCATTGCTATTTGATGCTGGCATTGGCAATTATCCCTTTCATAGGACAATTTCCAGTCTATGTTGAGCTAGGATCTCCATAATTATACCATTATTAATGTTGTTTCTTACTGGACACCCACAAGTGTTGTTGGATCATCATGGTCTCGAACAACCCGTGGGATGCTGTTAAGTTAAGTTACTTTTTTAGTTCCTCCGTCCATGTTCAGTAGTGTCTAGTGACTTAATTTTATCAATTGTTGTGCAATGACTATGTCCTTTGGGTCCCAGTCATTTAGTGTGTGATCTACTGTGGATGAAGTCAACTGACGGCCTTTGGACATGATAGTGTAGGATCGTGTATGACCCTAATTCTAATCACTTTTTAAGTTAATCAATCTCTATTTGCTTAATCAAAGATGCACAACGGAATAAAAACAAACAAGCAAGTGAAGACAATAAATATGCAAACCACAATGGCACCATAAGATTTGTATAGAGGTTCAGCCTCCCGCCTACTTCCTCTCTTGCAAGCTCCACTCGATCTCCCTCGAGCTCTGCCTACGTCTTCACTATCAATCTCGTCCCGGGTTGAGATTAATCCTTTACACCACAAGCTCCACGAACAATCATTGCTAGCTTGATTTCTTCCTCTCACAACCCAGGAGGGAACACTCTGGGCTTTCACAAAAATCCTTGCTTCTTTGACAGACAATGTGAGTGGAACACACTCTCTAACTTGAGCACACTTTGAGTGAATAAGGAATTGATAAACTAAAGTGTGAAGTTTAGGCTTGGGGAGTATAGGTTTGGGGAATTTGAAAGCTTGGGAGTTTCTCTTAGATGTGTATGACAATTTGGAGTGTAAAAGTTGTCAAATTGTTTCTTGGTAATATCTATTTATAAGCTTGTGAGGTGTTATAGCCATTGTGATTAATAAGGTAAGTGTTTGTGTAAGAAGCACAAAATAGAAAAGCACAGGGCACAGTTCTAGGCAAGTTCGGTCAACCAAAATGGGTCTAACGGTTGACCGGAGTCTGTCCAGACATGGAGTCTAGAACAATCAAGAAATAAACGGTCGACCGAGCAGGGAATGGTCGAACGAAAACAACTCTAACTTAAGTTATTGGTCGAACTAAATGGTTGGTTCGGTTGACCGAAAGCTAACAAGCTCTATGGGGTTGTCAAAAATGTTTATGTTCGGTCGATCGAAATACTTGGGTTGGTCGACCGAAAATATCACGCACTATGAGGTTTGTCAAAACGTTTATGTTCGGTCGATCGAAACTAAGACAACGATCGATCGATGATCACTTGTATTTTGAGGTTTGGGAAAACCGACCGTTGTAGAATAAGACAAGTCTAACAGTTGTTTGACACGTGTAGATGGTCGAACAAAAGGCAAAAAACATTCGACCAGTTTAACACTATTGGCTAACAGGTTAACTGAGCCAATCGGTCGAACTGAGAACTAGTTTAGTCAACTGATTTTGCTCAGACAGTTTAGGTTTAAGTGTTTTCCGGTCTAAGTTTGGGCGACCTATTTAAGTTCAAATGATCTGAGATTTTGTGTGTGACTTCTATAAGGAATCTAGTATGTGTTTGAGTAGTTATTTACTCTAGTATTCTCAAGTACACAAAGTTCCTAAGACTCAAAAGAAATAAAAATTACATGTCTTCAATATCTTGATTACATGTCCTGACTTGAATTCCTTTCTTCCTTGAGTCTTGATCACCTGTAGAAGTTAGCACAATACAATATATATGCCATGCATAATGTATGCTACTCTACATTGATTATAATTAAGATTAGGTTGATTAAATGATCAAAACATAGATTGAGGCCAAAATGCCAACGATCTCCACCTTTTTTATGATGACAACCTATATCTTAATACCTGAAATTTCTAGATGTAAACTATGCTTATAAATGCTCCCCTACGAGTGTGCATAGTTTTTGTTCAATTTTGTAAGCAAATTTCATGTTACCCCTAATATTCTCTCCCCTTTCACATCCATCAAAAATGAGATTTTTCATTGAATTTATTCTCTCCCACAAAATTCTTGTAATGAACTTGCTCCCCCTTAATTTTAGACTTCAGTACCCTATTTAAAAGATGTTCATTAAGCTCCCATGATTGACATCATATCATGCATATATTCGTGTCTTATATCCTTTATTTTGAACCTAAGTAATGCTATGTAACGAGTTTTATGTTTAAGTTTGAGGAATAAACAGGTTTGAGAAGAAGAGACTCAAAAAGGACTTAAAGGCAAGAAAAATGATTGAATTGTAAGACTTATATACTGAGATGCAAGAGAGAAGGACCCAGATGTAAACCAAAAGGACCAATGAGCAAATCAAGAAGCTCCACACCATCATGAGGAGTATTTTGACAATTATATTGGGCCTAAACATCAACAACCAAATCGGGTTCACCAAACATGAAGAAATCATGTCAGAGACGAGCCACCTAAATTCATACTCGATCATAGACATCTGGACCGCCAATCAACGGTCTAGATGGCTCCAAGTGATCCATGTCTTAGTCGGGTGTTGGATTATGTTGTTTTATGTCCATTTATAGTATGCAATTAGTCTCATACCGGGGGATTGTCCCTGGTTATCTTTTTCATGACTATAAATAGAACTCGTCCTCCTCCTTTGTAATACATCTCCTTTGTTACAAGAATTTGATCTCATGTTGTAGCAGACCACCTTTCTCGTCTTGAGACGACCAACCCACAAGACCAAATTATTAATGACAAATTTCTTGACAAGAAATTGTTCACGATTGAAAATAACCCTTGGTTTGCCGACATCGTGAACTTCCTCGTGACCGAGCAACTTCCTGTGGGTTGGTCAAAATCTCACCAAATCAAATTTAGATCCTATGTCAAATTCTTTCATTGGGACGACCCCTACCTATTCAAATACTTCTCTAACCAAATTTTTAGGTGGTGCGTCCCAAATAACGAGTTCCAAAGTGTGCTCCAATTTTGACACTTTGAGGCATGTGGAGGACACTTTGGAGCAAAGAAAACTACCGCCAAGGTGCTCCAATCTGGATTTTACTGGCCTTCTCTTTTCAAAGATGCTTACGAATTTTGTAAGCAATGTGATTGGTGTCAGCGCCTTGGCAGGATTAGTCGATGTGATATGATGTCTTTGTAAAATGTCCTTGTCGTCGACTTCTTCAATGTGTGGGGCATCAATTTATGGGTCCTTTCCCAAATTCATTCAGGAATGTCTACATTCTGGTGGCCATGGACGATGTGTCTAAGCGAGTAGAGGCTCTCCCCACAAAGACCAATGACAACAAGGTGGTCACCAAATTCTTAAAGGACATTTTTGCGTAATTTGGTACTCCTTGTACCAAAATAAGCGATAGGGGTACCCACTTCGACAATCGCTTCTTTGAAGCTTGTGAGGAAGTATTCGATCACCCACAAGCTTGAAACCCCATACCATCCGCAAACTAGTGGGCAGGTCAAAGTTTCTAACTGCCAATTAAAGAAAATCCTTGAGAAGACGATTAATTCCTCGAGGAAGGATTGGTCGACTATACAGAATGACGCGTTGTGGGCTTTACGCACCATGTATAAGACCAATTTGGGTATGTCCCCATATCGGGTAGTGTATGGCAAGGCTTGCCACCTACCCGTCGAGCTCGAGCATCGTGCTTTCTGGGCGATTAAGAACCTAAATATGGATCTTGATCAAGCAGGGGTGCAACGTAAACTCGACATTGTGGAATTGGAAGAGCTATGCAATGATGCGTATGAAAATGCCAAAATTCATAAATCCCGAGGCAAGATGTTTCACGATCGTATGATTATGCGAAAGGTGTTTACGGTCGGGCAGAAGGTGTTGCTCTACAATTCTCGGCTTCATCTGTTTGCGGGTAAGCTCCGCAGTCGCTGGTCTGGTCCTTTTATTGTGAAAACCGTATTTTCTCATGGAGCGGTTGAAATTCTGAACCAAGGGAATGGGGACGTGTTCAAAGTTAATGGACAACACGTCCAACCTTAATTGGAGGGGGCACTGGCTGAAGTCGAGGAGGTCATGTTCCTTCATGAACCTCTCTTGCACTCAACCATTCATGTTCCTGCATGAATGATTGAGTTTTCATTTTTGTACATAGTTATATTTCAAAAAGAAGAAGAAGAAGAGAAAAGCAACGAGAAAGACTCAAGAAGTGAGCATTGATTGTTGTGGGTCCTAACCCTTGTGTATTTGGGCCCCATTTTTTCACGCATTTGTCCCACATCTTAAGTATTTCACAAGTTTTGAGGGCAATTCGGGTTTGTGTCCATTAACATAACCATGAAGTTTCCTTTGTGCTTCACGTTGGTGAGATTTTTTCTTTTTCATGCATATATCCATGTAGTATCATGCTCCCATTTATTGAGGACAATGCATGAAGTAAGTGTTGGGGGGGGGGGTGTTTTACGTGTGTACATAGTCAAGTCTTTCTCCTTTTGTTTTCTTTTCTTTTGTGTACATTGTTAGGGTCATGTTAGTGTGTTGCATTTAATATCGATATATCTGATTGTCATGATCCTTGGGTGACTTGTCTTCTTTTGCTTGCCTTGTGCTTTAAATTTTCTCATTTCTTTGAAAATCTTCATGTGTTCGCGAAAGAAAATGTTTGTGAGTTTTGCGTGTGTTTAACATGTGCAAAACCGTTGAGAGGTAAAGTAAAAGGAAGCTCCCAAAATTGTATTGAACATGATGCATTAGGATATTTAGTACACCAGCTTTAGGTCTTATCTAGTCGTAAGGATGCACCCCGATTTTCCCTCCGGGAGAGAGTAATCATAGGGTTTCGGTACAAAAACAAAGAAAGAAGTCCACCCATAACCTAGGGAGTCAAATAATTCGTGTCTATTAGTATAAGGAAGTTTGTCCTAGTCAGGGACCCTTAAACTCTTGTTGTGAAACCTTAAGTGTAGGTGTTTTGGTTCATGTGTAGATAATAAATAAGTGGGTAGAGTGTTCTCTCTTCTCGTATGGCTCCTACCACTCGGGAAATTAGGTCAGAGGGGACTTGGGATGCACCGACCGAACTCTCGTTACATGGGTGGTAGGGATCGCCCTTTGTGGAGATGTGGGGAAAGGTGTACGTGATAGTGTAAGTCCTCATAGGCAATGATGCACGAAACTTGACCCTGGGAGAATTACACACCAACTAGCAAAAAATAAAAAATGAAAAAAAGAAGAAAAAAAGAAAAGAAATGACAATGCAAATAAGAACCTTAGTGAACTTTACACTTTGTATCACTTGAGGATGTTAAGGTTGCCCATGTCTTTCACTTAAGTCCTTAACTAACTTGCACGAATGGTTTATTACGCTAGGTGTGTGGACTAAATACCTATATAGAGTGGTCTTGTAGAATTACCGTGTTCAATGATCGATGAAAATGATTCCATCGAGTCGTGTTTCTCGGTTGAATAATGCATCTATGTTTGGATTTTGTGGGTATATCCGCTGAGAACCCTCAGGAGACAACACTCCTCCTCCATAGAGACAAAGGGATTTAACGGCTTGTTGCACATGCTAAGTGCAACCGTGATTCCTACGAAATTGAGTTAGGACCAATGAGCAAAACTCTGTTTCCTGTTTGTTTTCCCTTCTTTGTTTTCCATTCATTGTTTTGCTCGGGACTAGCAAAAGGTAGGTTTAGGGGTATTTGATTGACATCATATCATGCATATATTCGTGTCTTATATCCTCGATTTTGAACCTAAGAAATGCTACGTAACGAGTTTTATGTTTATATTTTAGGAATAAACTGGTTTGAGAAGAAGAGACTAAAAAAACTTAAAAGCAAGGAAAAGGACTAAATTGTAAGACATATGGACTGAGATGCAAGAGAGAAGGACCCGGATGTAAACCAAAAGGACCAATAAGCAAATCAAGAAGCTCCACACCATCATGAGGAGTATTTTGGCAATTATATCCGGGCCTAAACATCAACAACCAAATCGGGTTCACCAAACATGAAGAAATGAAGTCAGAGATGAGCCACCTAAATCCATACTCGATCATGGACATCTGGACCGCCAATTAGCGGTTCTAGACCGTCAATCAGCGGTCTAGATGGCTCCAAGTGATCCATGTCTTAGTCGGGTGTTGGATTATGTTGTTTTATGTCCATTTATAGTATGCAATTAGTCCCATACTCGGGGATTGTCCCCGGTTACCTTTTTCATGGCTATAAATAGAACTCTTCTTCCTCCTTTGTAATACATCTCCTCTCTTGGTGGCCATTCTCTCTACTTGGAGTAAAGGTTGGAGCAAAACTCTAGTGGAAAGATGCTACTTGTAATGTGAGTGAGCAATAAAAAATGTTTTGTTAGTTTCTTGTTGTTTGTTTTAGTTCTTGCATGCTTAGTTGATTGCATTTGTTTTAATCTTTGTAGAATTAATTAACATGTTTTCTTTTCTTAATATGAATGTTAGCTTAATAATGTGTGAGTCGTTCCATCCTCCTTTGGGGGTGGAGTTGATGTTTGTACATGTCATGTAGAATGGAATGAATGATATATGTTGTTTTATGTGATGAATGTGAGTATGCTTGTTTGAAATAAAGGGAATACTTAACTAGATGGTTTTTGCCATATTCATTAGGTACATCCCATTCTTGTTTAGGTTCTTAATAATAAACTTGTTTATGCTCATATTAATCAACTAGGTTAGTGATTTGGATGATAGGTCTTGCCATTGGGTACTTGCTATGCATAGCAACACAACCTACACTTGTGCTCTATTGAAAAAAAACATTCATCACCACTTATTTCATGTGTACACACACTCCACCCCTTTGTAGAAGGGTTTCTCTTCCTGAATTCAAGTTTGCTTTATTAGTTAGTTTAGTTTCATTGTTGCTTGCTTTCGTACTCCTTGGTTATTGCTTACTAGTGTAGCATAGCATAGTTTTGTCTAGTTTAGTATAATCAACTTCTTCTCCCCTTTGTTTCTCACTTGCCTTCGAAAGAACCAAAGTCAACACACCTCCCTGTGGATCGACCCGTATTTGCCTCGTCTTCACCGACGGTCGTGCACTTACGGTATTTAAAACGAACACATCATCCCACTATCAATATGAGTATGATATGATGATTAAGTTTAATTCTATTCTCCCCTTTTAACATCAAATTAATATTAACATGTCAGCATGTGATGTATTACTCCCCTTTTGACATGCATTTGAAAATTTGGCAATTAGGCATAGGATGTGTTCTCCTAAATTTATAAGATTTGCAATGAATGATATCAATTAGGCAATATTTGCCTTTTTCTACCCCTTAAAGATGTACATGAAGCATATCCTAATTGATGAATGAATGTGATAAAAGATATGACAATTAAGCATTCAATTTCATATTGGAACCAATTCTTTAAGCTTTGGAGGATAATTTTTTTTACCAATCGTTATTCCTCAATGTGGGTTCCATTTTCCATTAATAGTGCGACCGACTTTAAATTTGACTCTTGATGCTTGGCCAGTCACCACCGATCTCCCAACTCTAAGCACCTACATGTGTAGATTTAGGTACCCAAATAATTTTGGGTCCTTGAACATTATCTTTGGGAACCCAAACCATTTTGGTTTTAGGAGCCCGCACACTTGACAAGATATGCTTTACAACTAAGTGATTTTCATTCAAAATAGTATGAACTACATGATTTTTATCATATGAATCATTATATCCTAAACCATGTTTTTGTAATGATTGTCTTTGACTCCCTAAAAGCATGTTAAGCATCTTGGTTCCATTTGTGAACTTCTCTAGATCTTTTCTTAGTTGAACATTACATGCCTTAAGATCTAGTTGTTCAATATCAATGGGTGTTGCATTTAGACTACCAAGTTCTAATGCATTAGTTTCATGTCTAGCAAGCACCTCATTCTTTTCATTCATGATTATTTCAATTTGGCATTGGAGATCATTGATAGTCTTTCTAGCATTTTTATTCTTCTCACAAATGATCTTATATTGGTTAACTAAATCATGAAATGCATTTTGAAGCTCCTCATATGCGTATAATTCATCATTAGCATTTAAGTTTGAACTATCACTAGACTATGGCTTAGTTGAGTATGAGATTGATCTAGTAGAGCAAGAGTTAGAATCTACCTCACTTTGTTCATCCTCAATAGCCATGAAGTATGAGTGAGCAACCTCCCTTCTACTTTGTAGGGATGATGATGATGAGGATGAAGAATCACCCCAAGTGGCTTTGTGAGCTACCCCCTTCCTTTCTCTTCTCTTCCTCTTCTTCTTTTCTCCTCTCCTTTTTCTCCTGCTTCTTCTTCTCCCTTTCTCTTCTCTCAATTTCACTCTCCTCCTTATCCTTTTTTTTTCTCTCTTCTCACTTCTTCTTCCTCTCATTTCTCCCTTATCTTTCTTGAGGAATTTGAAGAAGTCTTATGCAAGGACTTCAATGTCCTCATTCTGTTCTCTTCTCTTCTCCTTGGTTCGTCGGATTTTGCATGTAATGCCAAGGTTGGGTTCTTGGAGGCTTTCTTCTCCTTTCGATGACTCAATTGGAGTTCATCAGCCATGAGATTTCCAATTAGTTCCTCCATCTTTAGTTTGAATTGGTCATGTGCTTCTTTAATTGCAACCACCTTGTCTTCCCAATCGTTGCTTAGCGACCAGAGGAACTTCCTTGTCATTTCTCCTTCACTAATTTTTCTTCCAAGAATCAAAAGAGAATTAGTGATATCGGTGAAGCGAGTGTTCATTTCGCTTATGTTCTCACCGATTTGCAAAGAAAAAAATTTCATACTTATGCAAGAGGAGACTATTCCTAGTTTCTTTTGTTTTGCTATCACCCTCATGATGCATTTTTAGTCTATCCCAAATATCTTGTGCACTTTCACACCCTTTAATCCTATTGTATTCACCCTCATTTAATCCACAAAATAGGATGTTCATTATACTAGAGTTCATTTCATATTCTTTCATTTTGGCTCTAGTTAATGAGGCTAAATCTTCTTCACTAGGTGGTGTGTAGGGATTTTGAAGGAAAATCCAATACTCAATGTCATTTGAAATCAAGAATATTTTCATCACATTCTTCCAATAATCATAGTTTGACCCATTAAGCAAAGGAGGCCTAGTTGTGCATAACCCTTCTAGATGATTAGAACTAGATGATGTCATGCTAAAATACGGTTAAGTATATGAAATTTAACATCTATGCTCTGATACAAATTGTAGGATCGTGTATGGCCCTAATTCTAATCAGTTTTTAAGTTAATCAATCTCTACTTGCTTAATCAAAGATGCACAACGGAATAAAAACAAACAAGCAAGTAAAGACAATAAATATGCAAACCACAATGGCACTGGAACATTTTTATAGAGGTTCGGCCTCCCGTCTACTTCTTCTCTTGCAAGCTTTGCTCGATCTCCGCCTACGTCTTCACTATCAATCTTGATCCGGGCCGAGATTAAGCCTTTACACCACAAGCTCCACGAACAATCCTCACTAGCTTAATTTCTTCCTCTCACAACCCGAGAGGGAACACTTTGGTATTTCACCAAAATCCTTGCTTCTTTGACAGACAATGTGAGTGGAACACACTCTCTAACTTGAGCACACTTTGAGTGAATAAGGATTTGATAAACTAAAGTGTGAAGTTTAGGCTTAGAGAGTATATGTTTGGGGAATTGAAAGCTTGGGAGTTTCTCTTAGATGTGTATGACAATTTGGAGTCTAAGAGTTGTCAAATTGTGTCTTGGTAACATCTATTTATAAGCTCCTGAGGTGTTATAGCCGTTGTGATTAATAAGGTATGTTTTTGTGTAAGAAGCACAATATAGAAAAGCACAGGGCACAATTCTAGGCATGTTCGGTCGACCGAAACAGGTCTAACAGTCGACCGGAGTCTGTCCAGACTTGGAGTCTAGAACAGTCCAGAAGTAAATGATCGATCGAGCATAGAACGGTCGAACAAAAATAGCTATAACTAAAGTTATCGGTCGAACTAAATGGTTGGTTCGGTTGACCGAAAACTAACAAGCTCTATAGGGTTGTCAAAAATGTTTATATTCGGTCGACCGAAATACTTGGGTTGGTCGACCAAAAGTATCAAGCACTATGGGGTTTGTCAAAACGTTTATGTTGGGTCGATCGAAACTAGGTCCACGGTCGACCGGTGATCACTTGTATTTTGGTCTTTGGGAAAACCGTTCGTTGTAGAATAAGACAAGTCTAACGGTCATTTGACAGGTGTAGACGGTCGAACAAAAGTGTTAAAATGGTTGACTGGTTTAACACTATTAGCTAACAGATTAACTGAACCAATCGGTTGAATTGAGAACTAGTACGGTCGACCAATTTTGCTCAGACAGTTCAGGTTTGGTTTTAAGTGTTTTCTAGTCTAGGTTTGAGGGACCTATTGAAGTCCAAATGATCTGAGATTTTTGTGTGTGACTTCTATAAGGAACCTAGTGTGTTTTTGAGTAGTTATTTACTCTAGTATGCTCAAGTACACAAAGTTCCTAAGACTCAAAAGAAATACAAAATTACATGTCTTCAATAGCTTGATTATATGTCTTGACATGAATTCCTTTAATCCTTGAGTCTTGATCACCTGTAGAAGTTAGCACAATACAATATATATGCCATGCATAATGTGTGCTACTCTACATTGATTATAATTAAGATTAGGTTGATTAAATCATCCAAACATAGATTAAGGCCAAAAAGCCAACAGATAGCAGAGGTGCTCCTTCTTGGAATGGTGATCACCTTCCTTGGGTAGCATCCTCGATTTTGTTTTTGCTCCAACACATCAAGAAATGCGTCTATATACTGTCCATTAAAATGAGTACAATTAATTTAACATGTTAGGGGATTAAAAGAATACCGGATTCACAAAATGAAATATACTTACATCCATTGATAGATTTGACAATTTAGTGATTAGATCTTTTATTTAGATCTGTCAGCCTCACTGTGGCCATGTCCTTGCACCACATACTTGTTTTTCCCCGTTCCTATTAAGTTAAGAAGCACATTTTACTCGTCATTTGCCAACCCATCCATGACTTTCAGGTCGATGTTTTTATTGTATTGTGTGAATGGGTTGGCTAACCAGCTTTTTGTTGGATAATTTACTTGTTTGTATGAATTTTGATTTCCATCATATTACAACCTCTTCTGCACAATTGAGTCTTCTGTGATTTGTTCTCTTCTTCTCGTGAACCTCCTCCTCCTCCTCCTTCTTCTTAGTCGTCTTCTTTTGTCTTCTTCCTTCCTTTTGTTCACTTCCAGTTTTCCATTCTCTTCAACTTTCTTTTTCTTTTCTGCCTCCTTTATCTTCATTTCTTCCTCTTTTTTCCTCCTCTACTTTCCTTCTATTTTGTTCAGCTTCTTCTTCTTTTCTCTTCCTTTCCTCTTCATCATTCTTCTTCTTCCACTAGTTTAGAAAAGCCCATATACGTCGGATATACAGAGGTATATACAAAGGATTTTGGTGGTCCAACGACCAATGTCTATGCCCTATATAAACGTTGGCTTATACGACCAATGTCTATGCCCTATATAGACGTCGGACATCAGCTATATAGGGTAGCTGACGTCTATACCTTTAAATAACCCAAAAAATATTACAGCATGTAGCAGGCATTCAACCTATACATTAATCAACCATCTTATGCCCAAGTGCCCCAAGTTCATTAATCAACCATCTTATGCCCAAGTGCTCCAAGTTCATTAGTCAACCATCTTAAGTCCAAACCCAAGTATATTAATCCCACTTGCCTATTGTAGTATGGTACCCAACTTCCATTTAGAAGTAATGGAATGGTGGAGTACATCAACCCCACCAACCAAAAATCCTTCTTCGATATGGGACTAAACTACAACAGCTACAATAGGCGTCAGCTACGTAGGGTAGCCGACGTCTATACCATTAAATCATCCGTCCTAATGAAGCGAGCGAACATTGTCTTCTAGTATATCACTTGTTGGTTGTCAGTAATGAGTGGAATCTCCTTCTTGAAGGTTGTCCATGAACATTTTGACGGTTGAAAGTGATTGAAGGTTCGTAATATAAATATTTTTATTCATTAGAGCAAAAGGGCTTAAAAGGACATACCAGACCCTAAAAGTAAAGATCTTGACTGTTAAAGGACACAACCTCTACTATTTCAATGATAGACCCTGGTGAACTTAACATGACCATCTAGGTGGTTGTAAATCTTGGTTTAAACAAAATCAAGAAAACCCCAGACCAGTAAAAATGATGATGGTGTTTTTGACGACCACCTCATCGACTCTCTATCACTGATACTCGGGACTTCCATGTTTTGGATTCTAGCGATGGTACTCAGGACTTTCATGTTTGGGACTTCCATGTTTGATGTTATTTCTTCAGTTTTGATTTTTCTATTGGGGTCGACGTAGCGGATGATGATTTATGGGTTGTTTCAAAATGGCAGTTCTTTGAAAAATTGCGATTTACCACAGTTTTGTTGTTATGGAAAGAATTTGAATCATCCCTGTTCCCACCACTTTTTTGGGAAACCAACTGATTCCTACTCTATCGGAAAATAAATTTTGAATTGCTTTAAAAATCCAAAAAACTCCTCAAAATTCATTGACATGGCTAGTGACACGCAATGTCCATGTATCAATCCTCTTACAAACATCCATTTGTAACAGTCCATGTACAGGGCCAAGATTGTGGTTTGAGGACCCTTTTGAGTTTTAACGAACAAACTCATGTGTTTTAAAGGACATACGTATCTTTATAGTATTAATCATGTTTGTCCATTAAATCTATATCAAACATCCGTTTATTAATTGTGTCTCTATATAAACAAGTCCCCATCTACAAACATTCTAAACATTTTCTTTTACCCAAATTCTTCCAATTCCAATGATCTTCACCACTTTTCAATGGCTCATACGAAGGTCCTTGCCTTAAAGAAAGCGATGACCCCGACTAAGAAAACCACCGAGAAGAAAGGCAAGAAGTTGGTCCCTCTGGTGAAGAAAAGTTGTGTTAATCCCGACATGCCATCCACCTCGACAACACTGACGAAAGATTCCCGAAGACCTCATCCTTACTCTCCATCCTACATCTTCATCCCCCAAAAGGTGGAGTGAACCTTCATATCGATCAACATTGTCAATCAAATTCCGAAGTGGAAGATCGTAATTAAAGATCTTAAGGAAATCAGCCTCTACAACTTTTCTCGCCAAAGATAATCTGGGTGATTTGTTCCAAGACAAGCTTTTGATGAAATTTTCCTCCGAAGGTTGCGAAAAATTTAATTCCAACCTTGTATAAACCACCACTCAAGATGGCACTCAAAAGGCCCTCACATCCAAAATCAAACAATGTTTCTCTCACTGTCACTCCAAACGCCAGAGACGACATCTATGACTTGGCTTGGGAGGAGGTATGTGGCTCCATCGATCAATTCGTCAATGTTACCAAACTAATGGTGCCACCACAACAAAAACTCTTCGTCACTCATCTTCCAATAATTTGTAAAGTCCTTTGCCGATTCATCTCCTACAATCTTTTTGTTTGCAAAGGTCATCAAGATGAACTTGGTCATCAAATGATGAAATGCTTATTCAATCTTTGCACCCATGTGTTCATCTACAATCACATGTGCTATGTCTCTTGGCGCAAGCTTAATTTTCTTTCTTTTTCGATAATAATCTCCCTCATTGGCGAACACGTCAAATTAGGTTCAAATTCCGATATGTTTAATCTTCTCGAACCATCATCGACATATACATGCTCAAACAAATGAAAATTGAGGAGCAAAAAGTCACGGTGAAGCACCTCAAAAATGAAGAAGACAACTCCACCAACGATGACCAATCCCCGAACGACGAAGAAATGACCGATTCTCAATCTTTGTCACCTACTCTAACTAAACCCGCGATTTACCTAATATGGGATATGGAATCAGCTCGTGCTCCCCGACATTACACTCGCCCTGAATTGCCATCCGGTTCGGATGCTCAATGGAAGCCCTAACATGCTTATTGGCTTGAGAGGAGTATCGACAAGAATTACCATGAGATCCAAAAGTATGTAGGCTAGTGGATCGCAACTGACAAGGAATAAAAGAGCCCACTGATGATTTTCATGCTTTTGAGTTAACGACATTGAATTTGCTCAATGAAATCAACAACCAAATTCGTGTGGTTGGAGATTCTCGCCAAGCATTCACCAATTTTCAAAATGAGATCATGGATTTCCTTTACAATATGAACAAGTCGGACAACTAGCACATTTGTTTTGGTGGATCGATATGTGTTTACTCGGCCGTGTAGCACATTCCGGTGGACAAAAGTGTTTTCGGTCAACCACATAAGATGAGTTTCTGTCGCTTTACGACCTCAAACATTGAGAAAGGAAAATGAAAAGTGGGCATGGATTCCCAGGAGTGCACAAACAACCCCCATCCATAGAGTCAAACTGAAACTATAAGTCAAGAGAGCCTCCCTCGAAAAAAATAACTATATGTCAAGATAGCTAGATGAATATACTGGAAACATATTCCAATCCATATTCCTGAATTTCTTCCTTTGCTAAAATCATTATTTTTCTTTAACTTCTTGTTGTATAATCATGTCTTTTTTTACATTGACCATCCTAGCAAAATATTTTTCAAGCATTTGTCTTATATTGACCGAATGCATTTTGAATGTCCGAACTGGTGACTATTGTCTCAGATTCCATGGATCGACACGAGTTCGGTCGATCGCATACTTGTAAGGTTTACGCTGCTTTCCAACCTCAAATCTTGATAAAGGAAAAGGAAATTTGGCATGGTTGGTCAATTTTGAATTGCTTAAAAATCCCAAAAATGAATTTTTGAATTGCTTTAAAAAATCCAAAAAAATCCCAAACATTGGTTAAGGACCCTTTTGAGTTTTATAGAAATCTCACATGTGCTTTGAAGGACATACATATCTTTATAATGTTAATCATGCTTGTCCATTAAATCTATATCAAACATCCATTTATTAATTGACAACCTTACAGTAAAAACTTAATTGTGTAGAATTTTTCCAATCCATATTCCTGAATTTCTTCCTTCGCTAAATCAATATTTTTTAAAGGACATATGTGTCCTTAAAGAACATACTTGCTTTAAAGAACACATTTAAAGGACACATTCGAGTTCCAAGGACGGATTTGTGCTTTAAAGAACATACGAGTGTCATTTAAACGACATACATGTCCTTCAAATGACATAAGTGGGGCATACTTGAGTTCAAAGGACAGATCCTTGCTTTAAAGAACAAACTCGTGCCCTTTATAGGGACGACTTGTGGTTTAGGGACCCTTTCGAGTATTAAAGCACAAGCTTGTGGTTTACGGAGTGAGGACCCTTTCAAGTGTAGAGAACAGACAAGTACTGTAATGGACACGAAGCTATGTTATTGTTGCATGCAATATTGGTGTAATCGTATTTCCTTTTCTATGTTGCATTTCAATTGATTACTCACGTAACGTTTACTGGTGAATTACATGTAGCAATCATGAATTAATACTCGTACTTGTGTTTGCAAGTGTACAATTATGGTTGGTTTACTATTGTATCTTTATTTTATTAATCAAAAGGATGTCTCTCGGGGCATCTGAGAATGATTGGAGCTGTATGAAGGGAAACTCCCACCTATAGTGTTTGGCCATTAAATTTATATCAATTGTGTTATTAATTGTGTTACAATCTTACACTAAATACTGAATCCTATAGAACTTTTCCAATCCATATTCCTGAATTTCTTCTTTCTCTAATAATCTTGTCTTGTCTTACATTCACCATCCAAAATAAGTTCGGTCGACCCCATACCTGTAAGGTTTCCGTTTCTTTCTGACCTCAAATGTTGAGAAAGGAAAAGGTTAAAAAAATATAGCAAATCTAATGGATTTGGGTTGTCACCTAGCATCATTTATTGGGTGTCAAAAAAGTATAGCATATCCTTTTTGGGTTTCGTTATGACAGGACACAACCTTTCATTACACACTCTACAAAATCATAGGTTGTAGTGTGTTCAAATCATAAATCTTATACCCTAGAAAGGACATCATGTGTCGGCCATTACCATAACATCTGACGTGTTATGTGTCATTGTTAAGGAATAGAACATAGCCATAGTAAAAAGGTCGCACCAAAGACAAATAAAAATGACATATCACATGAGGACATTTTAGTGTGTCAAATACTTGGGAAATATGGTGCTAGGATAGTCAATATAAGACAAGACAAGATTATACGTCACGAAGTTAAAGAATAATATGGATTTTTAGCCAAGGAAGAAATTCAAGAATATGGATTAGGAAGGGGGTTGTTTGTGCACTCCTGGGAAGTAGGAATCCATGTCCAATTTTCCTTGAGAAAGGACTTTAGTGTCTTTTAATTGAAATAAGTGTCCTTTAAATGAACGGATTTTGGTGCTCTACCTGGAATCCATGCACACTTTTCCTTTTCCTTCTCAACATTAGAGGTCGGGAAGCAATTTAAACGTTATAGAAAGAAATTCAAATTGTACTTTTGAAAAGTTAGTTGTCTACTACTCTAAGATGCTTTTATAACACAACTTTCATTTTTGTCGCACCAACCTGTTGGCATCTTAATTTCATGAATGAAGAGAAGTAGAATAAATAGAATTAACCAGTCACACAAGAATACCTAGTGAAATTTATGCGATTCAAGTAGAAATTGTCGCTAAAAATCCAAACGAAAGGTCATCTTACGTTGGAATTTTCCTTGTATTTTTGTCATCCATGGAAAAGGAAAATATTTTCCCTCAAGTGTTCCATATGGCGAATCACTATAGTTATTTTGAAGGCCACATATTTAATATTTTTTAATGCATCTCAACTTTTTATGTCCAAAATACCCACACCACCTCCAAACCAAAAAACCCTTAGGTCCTTTAATCAACCACAAAATCCCCAACTCCTACCCTAAGATGACCCCAACTCTGGCGAGGAACAACCCGCCACCTCCAGGATCCAGGTTGTATACGAGTTGTAAAAATTATCGAATAAGTTCGCTCGTTTGACACAATAACCTGGGTTGTCCGGTCGAAACAACCTAGGTCATTTCATAAAACAACCTGCGTCATTTCACAAACCAACAATCTGGGTTTTTTGACCAACGAGCTAAGTTGTTTAACCTAACGACTTGGGTGGTTTGACAAAACAACCTACGCAACATTGGTGCATCACAACTCTTTTAGTGGAAAAAATAACTCAGCTCGTTTAGTGGAAAAAACAACCTAGCTCATTTTTTGTTCTCTCAAATCAGCAGTATTCCACACGCTCTTTATGAGCCCATCAGGTTCCTAATTTTGATTGTTTGGCTTCTCGACATCTTCTTTGTAACGAGTCTTGAATCACCTTATTTGGATATCGGAGGAGAGAGTTATGCATAAATTATTCATGATTTATCGATTCTCCAGTTTCCAAATACCATTCGTCTTGATACACCCTCATATCATTGGAATTTGGCATGTTGTAGAAACAAATATGTTCTCCTTTCAATTATCTTTCCAACGGATCTAGAATCATCAAATGACATATTTGGATGTGGATGTTATGGATAAAACAAGTAGCATGTGTTGGCAATCTAGACTTTTCCTTCCCTGCCAGGGATGGTCCCTGCCTTGCCAGGGAGGGCCCTGCCTGCCAAAGATAGTCTCAAGAAACAACCCAACTTATTTATCTCAAGAAAACGTTCGATCTTATTTATCTCAAGATACGACCCAACTTATTTACCACAAGAAAATGACCCAGGTTATAGCTCTAGAAAAGGGCTCAACTTATTCAGCTCAAGAAATGACCCAACTTATTTAGCTCAAGAAAACAACCTAGATTATTTTGTATTAAAAATGACCCACCTTATTTAGCTCAAGAAAATGACGTAGGTTATTTAGTGTTAAACAATGACCCAACTTATTTAGCTGAAGAAAACAACCCAACTTATTTAGTTGTAGAAAACATCTCCCGTCTCAATGTCTTGATTGAATTGGAATCTAACAACGTGCCAAAAATTGGTACACATATTAATATATATATATATATATATATGTTCAAATGAGCCAGTTTGTTAATTAAGTTTCACCTTTTTCTTGTAGTAAGTTTATTAAATTGCAGCTCGTTTGGTGAAAACGTCCCAGCTCATTAGGTTGAAAGAAGCCAACTCATTTTGTAGAACAACCCAACTTGTTTTGTGAAAAGGACCATGCTTGTTTGGTGAAAACAAGCCAGACCATTTGGTAGAATGACACAACTTGTTTGGTGAAAACGACAAAGCTCGTTTGGTCGAACAACCTAGCCCAGTGTGGGACGGGTGCGTCCCAACGCTGGCTCATTGTTCCAAACAAGTTGGCTCATTTTGTCCCGTACGGGACGCATCAGTACAGTGCAGGGATGCACCAATTCTGCCAAGGACGCAGTTTCGTCCCGAGTGAGCCACACTTGCATCCTGATTGGGACATGTACGTCCCGAGCGGGACCAACTGGAGCATACTGGGACAAAGTCATCCTTTGTGTCACACTTCCGTCCCAAGCAGGACATACTCATCCCTATGGAAGTTCCAATCATTTGTAATTGGATTTGTTGTTAATTAAGTTGTCTCATCTTTGGACAAGTTGTTTCATGTCTTAGAGAGAATATAAATAGATATATTTTTAAAATGAGCCAAGTTGTTAATTAAGCAATGAACAAGCCAACTCGTTTTGATCGAAGTACCCAGCTCATTTGGTGAAAACAAGTCAGGTCGTTTGGTAGAACGACACAACTTGTTTGGTGACGTGTTTTCAAATTAACCTATACTTAAAGCACATAATTAGGATGGGATACTTATACTTTATTACCTTCATTCTCCTTGTGTTCCCTTAAAGGTTGCGAGTATTGCAGATCGTTTGCATGAATAACTTGGTAAACCGGTCATCACGTCTTTTATGCACATTTTCGACCGATATTATCCACAACAACTAGTAGGATCGTAAGTAACTTTAATCATTTCAATGTCTGGTTCAATTATTGAGTCGTACTACATGTGTGTAATCATAATGATAAATGTTAATAGTTCTACTTGTGGAGCTCATGTATTCAACTATATTGTTAAGATTCTGGATGGGGAGAATCAAATGAAGTTCTTTCCTCAAGATGTGGACAAGTTGATACCATGCATGACTCTTGCTTTCCTTTCGCATTACATAAAGTAGTCGAGTCTGAAGTAGATGATTTTGTTGTACCAAAGAAAATGTGGGATTACATTCACTCATCTTCCTTAGATAACAATTTATTTACTTTAATTTTGCGAACCAAATTCTGGTATATTTAAGTCAGTGGTGGTGACACATGTTCATATGCCCAATTTATTGTATTTATCACATTTCTCTCGAAACACTGTGGGGACTCATTACCTCAAAATTTTCAAATGTTACTAACAACTATCGAGTTAGTCCCGCTCATGACGCAAAGGGTCGTGATACATGGAGGCCTGTTCGGGACAATTTAGTCTTCGTGTGGGACGAGCCAGTCCCACGTCGGAACGTGTGAGGCTTGCGATGGGACGAGTCAGGGACGATTCAAAGTCAGATGTCCCATGATGAGACATTTCACTTCGGCTACTGACAGGTCATTATTATACAAAGAGACACAACCTTTCCATACAAGACACAGCCTTTCATTATTGCGCGAAGAGACATAAACACACATTAAAAGGTATGCGAAGAGACTCAACCCTTCATTGCAGGGTCTATAAAATAATAGGTTATAGTGTCTTCCATTTATAGTTCATAAACCCTATTGCATTCGTAGATCCAGTTGTGTATTTGATTCCCCCCAAAAATTGTCCTTCAAACACAATGCCAACAATGACTACTCAAGTTGAAGATGAGTAGATCACTAGTGGATCAATATGAGGAGCTTGTCCCTCTATTGCAATATCAGGAGTTTTATGTCTACCCTGTCGTATCTGTAGGTGTGGTTTGAGGGCAACGAAGATGTGGTTCAACACTCCGAAATGCCATTTGATAAGTACTTCATCTGGGACGATGGAACACTGTACCACCGATGGAGAAACTCGACAAGAGCCTAAATGACCCAGGGACGCGGAAGGTTATCTGGAAACTTGTTAAGTTGTGTCAGACCCACTAGATAAACAAAACCCTCTTTTATCTTGTAGGCGACATCTGAGAGCATCACTCTCTTCCAATTGACTTAGAACAAATTTATAATTTTGTGTGTGTTTGTGTTTGTGTGTGTTGAATTCTTCAATGGAATGTTATATGGAAGCTTATAGTGTTCAATGGAATCCAAATCGATTTCTAAATGTGTGGGTTAGGGTAGAAACACAGTGCTCAATGATCTTGGTTGCTGGGTGACCAGAGGCCATCTTGACGCAACAAAATCATTAAGCAGTGTATTTCTACCACCACCCTAACCCACTCATTTAGAAATCATTTGGATAACCATTTTTATTAAACAAGATAATTTCGTGTGTGTTAGAATTTTTCTTTGTGTTTGTGTTTCTGTTCGTGGAATATGTAATGTTGAGTTTTTGAATGGAATGTTATATGCAAGTTAATAGTAGTCAATGAAAATTCATTATAGTGTTCAATGGAATGTTTTGTTTGTATATCTTTGGATATGTAATGGTATTTTCAAACGCGGAAGCTTATAGTGTTCAATAGAATTTCATTATAGTGTTGAATGGAATGTTAGATGACCGAAAGAAGAGACTTTATCCAAACTATGAAGAAAGAGTAATGAAAAGTAAAGAGCTTATGTTAGCACTTGTGGAACTTGCCTGTCATGCGACTTGTAAAGGTGGAGACAGGCGAAGAAAACAATAAAGTTTCTACCTAAGACAACAATGGAAGAAATTGTTATCAGCGTTAATACGACAGATTTTTGTAGTTTTTGTAAATATAATGCTTTCTATATGTTGTTAACTAAATTGGACATGACCCAGCTCAGTCCCAAGTATGGAGAATCCTTTCCATTGTCTTTCCAACGGATCTAGAATCATCAAATTCCATATTTAGATATGGATATTATGAATAAAACAAGTGACACGTGTTGGCTATCCAGACTTTTCCATCCCTGCTCGGGACGGTCCCTGCCCTGCCAGGAATAGGCCCTGCCCCGCAAGAGATGGTCCCTGCCCGTGATGGTCCCTTCCCTGCTAGGGACGGTCCCTTCCATGTCAGGGATGGTTCCTTCCATTCCAAGGATGGTGTCAAGAAGCAACTCAACTTATTTATCGCAAGAAAATGACCCAATTTATTTATCTCAAGAAAACAACCCAGCTTATTTACCACAAGAAAAGGACACAGTATATTTAGCTCTAGAAAATGACCCAACTTATTTAGCTCAAGAAACGACCCAACATATTTTGCTCAAGAAAACAACCTAGGTTATTTAGTACGAAAAAACAACCCACCTTATTTAGCTCAAGAAAATGATCCAGGTTATTTAGTATTAAAAATGACCCAACTTATTTAGCTGAAGAAAATAACCCAACTTATTTAGTCATAGAAAATGCCCACCATCTCAAAGTCTTGACTGAATTTGATTTTAACAATGTGCCAATTTTTTTTTGTCTTTGTGTTTGCATTTTTGTTTGTGTTTCTAATTGTGTAATATATATATATAGTGTTTAATGTAATTTTATTATAGTGTTCAATGGAATGCTTTGTCTGTATCTCTTTGGATATGTAATGTTGATTTTTTCATACTATCAGAATAATTGTTGGTCTTGTTAAATATAGAATTGTTTGACGAAACGGGTCAGTACCACGACTGTACGTCTCAATCCTCCAACGAGATGAATCTTCTATGTTCGGGACGATTTAGTCTCACAACTATTTCATTAAAATCATGTTGCACCAATACATTAAATTCAATTGAACGAAGTTTCAATTACATCCAACCAACAGTTTAAATTGTCTTATGTACAGGGATTGGCACTGGTGGGGGCGAGATTATCAACTACCGCACAAATTTCGATAATTGTCTTATGTACTGGGATTGGCACTGATATTTTACGATTCTTCCCGGGCATGTCCCTGTCAGGTCCTGTCCCTTCCCGGGCATGTCCCGTCCTGTTCTGATAAGGACCCGTCCTGAGCACTGACAAAGTCAACATTTGCCATTCTCATTTTTTTATTATAAAAAGCAACAAAGAAGATTATTTTGCGAAATAGTGAGATGGTTCGATGTGTGTACTTTCAAAAAAAAGTGCTACGATGGTTCAAATTCTTCGGTTAAAAACCCCCTTTTTCAAACCTTCATTCATCCAATTTCGTCCTTCCTAAACCCAAAATCAAAAACCCTAACTCCAAAATCCAGAACAATGGCAGCAAACGCGTCCGTCTTAACCACCACAGGTGTAAAGAAGGTGAGCGTGTTTTTCTATGGCTTGAGTAGGTCACCCCGAGGGACCATTTTTTACCTAGCATTGGTAACAAACCTTCTCTTGTTTCAGAAACCAAAGTTGTACTTCCAGCCCACAAAGTGTCTTTAGAAGGACCTCCTTTGTGTGGTTCCTAGATACTGCACCGATGTCATCGATGGACAATGACATCATGGAGTTCCTCGTCTCGAATTACGACGACAAAGAAAGAGGGTTGAAACTGAGATTGAAGGTATCTAACGTGGCAATGATATTTGGTCGGCCTATGGGCGGAAGGGTCCTTGATGGGTAAAAAAATAAGACAATCAAACGAGGTGGGACGTTTCTTGAAAAGGGAGATGTTGCAGCACATCTACAACATTTGCATGAAAAAGGAGATGACAATTTTTTTGTGAAGGTCCTAGTCTGTTTGTTGTTTAGTAGATTACTATTCTGTGACTGTACAGACAAAGCAAAGGAATGGTACGCTCCTTAGATCAAAAACCTAGAGGACATGCATAATTACACATGGGCGGAGGCGGTTTACGAATACCTAAGTGCCGACATTGAAAATTCCAGTAGAGATTTAACTAAGAAGAAAAATAGCGGAACCACTATAGACAAGAGAACGAGCTACATTGATGGTTGCGTAGCCATACTCTAGGTCAGACTTTTATCATATTCTTCTTGTTTTTACGTTGTGCCTCCTGATCGGGTCACATGCGTCCCATCCTGGACATTTGCATCCCAAGAGGGCTCCATATTATCCTATCAGTATTCCTATGTCCCGACTGAGACATATGATTTCCCATTTATTGAGCATCTAAATCGAAGTACCTAATTCCCAATACAATAATCAAAATATGCACAATATTGATCAAGGGTGGATCCATAATTTTTCGAACAGGGGCCTAAAGAGTCACACACAATGTTTTTTGGATTTGTTTTCAAAATAACATTTTTTATTTTTTTTTGCCAAAATAGACTTCAATAAAAAGTATTGGTCAAACTAGACTTGCTGCCACCACGTGGTGACACATGGAGGCGACGGGTTTTGTTTTTTTGTGCATAGAAAACTCGGCATCACCAGTGCCGACTTCTACTTGGAAGAACCCAGCACTGGTGATGCTGAGTTCTACTGGGTTTTTATTGCCAACACTTGAAATTTTCCACTCAACGTGAGTTGGCAGGAGAAGTGATTCAAATAGAACTCGGCACTGGGAGTGCCGAGTTCTAGTTGAACTGTTCTCCTGGCGCTCAGATCGTGAATGAGATGGTTGGACAGCCAGGAGAACAATGTCTTACATAGAACTCGGCATCTTAGATGCCGAGTTTAATGTGCAGAACTCGGCGTTTGTAACGTCGAGTTCACTTAAAAAAAAGAACTCGGCGTTACCAACGCCAACTTCCGTCGGGCTATAAAAGCAGCCTGACGCCCCCCTCTCCCCCTCCGCCGAGTTCTCGCGTTTTTAAGGTTAGGGTTTTGATTTTTTTCGTTTTCCACCGTTTTCTTGCCTTTTTTATGTATTAAGATGATATACATTGTTGTTTTATGTATGATTGTAGTGTTTTTGTTGGTTTAGGAACTCGTTTTGGTGCAAACTCAATTTCGATTTTGGGTTTTTAGGCAAAACGTTTTATTTCTTGTTTGTTAAGTGATTATTGATTTTAGTTTTGTTGATTGTAGGTCTACGGTAAAAATAGTTGAATTTAAGTTTGATTATTGTGATTAAAATTAGATTTTTTGTTGTTATTTTGCTTTGAATGTATGTTACTTTGAATGAATGTAAACTTAAAAATGATTTATTTGAGTTTAAATGTATGTGAGTTTGAATGTATGTTACTTTGAATGAATGTAAACTTAAAAATGCTTTATTTGAGTTTAAATGTATGTGAGTTTGAATGTATGTGGGAATTGAAGTTTGATTTTTTTAGTAATAATGTATGAGTTTCCATGTTGAGAAATACGTCGTTACTTCGATGTTTAGAATATGATGATGTTATTTGTAGTATTGTTAGTTTGTTCTACCGTGCAGGTTTAAATTTACGAATTTGAAAAATACAGGGGAGGTTTTGTCAAAATTTTAAATAAAATTATGACATGATTCGTAACGTTATTTATTGTAGTTGATTTTATTGGGGAGATTGCTCGACGTTTACAGACGTTTGCTACTACACTCGATTAAGGTAATTTCTAAAACATTTTAGTATTCTCAACTTTTTAAGTAGTTAGTAATGAAGAACAACCATCTCACTTTTTAACGTGTTATGTACATATGGAGTTTGGTGGTTCCAGTACTGGTTCAGTTAGAGGTAGCTACGCTTCACAGGGTCCGGTAGACAGATCAGTGTTGGTTTTGCAGGCCAACCACAAGTCTGACTTGTTCAAAGATTTTGTAAGCATTTTGCGTCTTCAAGTTAAATATTTGCACGTGAGTTTCAATATTCTGACATTTCCCTAAATTTATGCAGAAGGATGTTGATGGTGTAAAATGCGTTGAGCATGGATCGAAGCTCAATGAATGGCAGATCACTGATGCGAGGATGTTGTTTCTACTAGATATGGCAGGGTTTGACACAATCACTCGGTTGGGCCGAGTTCAGTTGGACCATACCTTGCTGGGGGCGATGGTCGAGCGTTGGAGACCGGAGACTCATTCATTTCACCTGCGACATGGTGAGATCATGTGCACCTTGCGTGACACCTCGATGAATACCGGCTTGCACGTAAATGGTTTGCTGGTGTGTGAGTCTCAGGAGTACGTTTGGTCAGAGGTCTGCATGGATTTATTGGGTCAGGTCCCCGATGACTTGGGTCGTAAGGGTTCCGTAACTCGGGGATGGTTGCAAGCTAAGTTTCAGCAGTTACCTTTTGATGCTGATGATGAGACAGTTACACGACATACGAGAGCCTTCATTCTGTTCCAGCTGGGATGCAATATTTTGGTAGATAAGAGTGGCACGACGGTTCACTTGAAGTGCCTGTCTTTTCTCGGAGATTTGACCGTCGCATCGCAGTACAGTTGGGGTAGTGCGGCTCTGGCCCACTTATATCACATGTTAGACGAAGCCTCACTGATTTCGACCAAACATCTGTGTGGTTTTCTTACGTTCCTGTAGTTGTGGTGCTGGGAAACTATCGGGATGACATTGTGATGTCCAAGACGAGTCTGTTAAGTTTGGGATGATTAAGTCACGCGACTGTTTCATTCAAATCATGCGGGAAACTACTTGTGCCTCCACGTCAGGAAACTCAACGTGGCAATACTATCATCAACTTCTGGCACTTCATAAGAGAACTGTAGATTATGACATAAGCATTGGCAATATGATCAAACAAAATCCACCAATTCAGCACGTGTGGTATTCCTCCTATATGTGTGGATGATTGATTGTTTTATTTAACCGCAAGTGCACGGCCACATTGGAGCGGTGGCAAATACGGGTCGTCCACTGGGAGGTGTGTCAACAATTGGTTTGTTCGAAGGTGAGTGGTAAAAGAGGGAGAGAAAGATTGATTACACTAAACTACACTAATCTAAACTAGTAAACTAACAAAGCTGAAATGAAATCACGAACAAACTAAGCTAAACAACTAATGAAGAAGATAAAACCTCAGGAATGAAAACCCCTAAGGGGTGGAGTGTGTGTTTGTGCACATGAAATAAGTGTGGTGTGGAATGCATACAAGAAGCTCAAGTTAGTTAGTGTTTGTTAATGCATAAGAGGTACCTAATGGAAAAACCTATCATTTACAACACTAACTTATGTGAATAATATGAGCAATGCAAGGTTGTTATTAAGACACTAAGACAAGCATGGAATGTACCTAAGCTATGGCAGAAACCATCAAGTAAGGTTCTTAATAATTCAAGCAAGCATACTAATATCTCTCACAAAACATTCATATTAAGCATTCATACCATCTACATAACATGTACACACATCTACTCCACTCCTAAAGGGGATGTAACTACTCACACATATTTAAGCTAACTACTCTAATAAAATGAACCATTATACTGAAATGAAACTATACTAATCAAGCAAGAAATATTAAAGAAGCATAAAACAAAACAAGCACCAAAGCAAACACATTAAAGGAAATTAACTAAGCAAGAATTAACAAGCTAATGTAAACATCTATTATTAACTCACTCAAATTACAAGCAGCCCTTCCTCCACCATAGTTTTGCTTCAAGGCTTCACTCTTAGTAGGGAAGATGGCCACCAAAGAGAGAGATGGATACAATGGCAGGTGAAGAGTTCTATTTATAAGCATGGAAAAAGCTAATCCGGGACAATCCCCCGATGTGGGACTAAACCAATACCAAAATAGCCTAAACAAACATTAATATAAGTCCAGGAGAAATCTTAGCGGATCTAGAATGATCCAGACCGCCAATTGGCGGTCTATAAAGCCAAGATCAAATTGGTTTTGGTTGTGTGCTTTTCTTGGTATATTTGTTGGTCTTGGATGCATCTACTTGGTTTGTTGGAGCTCCGACCCTAATCGAATTGCCAAAATACTCCCCATGATGGTGTGGAGTTTCCTGTTTTGCTCTTAGGTCCTTCGGTGTTACGATCAGGTCCTTCTCCCTTGCATCTTAGTCCCCAGGTTTCACAATTGAGTCCTTTTTTCCTGCTTTTTGGTCCTTTCATGGCTCTTCTCTTCAAACCTCTTTATTCCTGAAAACTAAACATAAAAATCGTCACGTAGCATTGTTTAGGTGTAAGATAATGGATATAAGATACAAATATGAGCATGAAATGATGTCAATCAAATACCCCCACACCTAAGTTTTTGCTAGTCATGAGCAAAACAAAGAAAGAGAAAAGCAAATGAGAAACAAGAAATCCTAACTCACTTTCGTAGGAATCACGGTTGCACTTAGCACGTGCAACAAGCTATTAAACCTCCTTGTTGCCAAGGAGGAGGAGTGTTGTATCCTGAGGGTTTTCAGCGGATATACCCACAAAATCCGAACAAGATGCATTATTCAATCTAGACACTCGATTCGTTGGATAAATTTTGTCGATCATTGGATGCGGTAATCCTACGGGCCGACTCTATATAGGTAATCCGTCCACACACCTAATCTAATGAATCATTCGTGCAAGTTAAATAAGGAATTAAGTGAAAGACATGGACAACCTCAAAATCCTCAAGTGATACAAAGTGTAAAGTCCATTAAGGTTCTTATTTGCATTTTTTTTTCATTTTGATGCTTTTCTCATTTTTCTTTTTTTTTCTTTTTTTCCTAGTTGGAGCTTCATTCTCCTAGGGTCAGGTTTCGTGCATCATTGCCCATGAGGAGTTACACTATCACGTACACCTTTCCCCAAATTTCCACATAGGGCAATCCCTACCACCCGTGTAATGGAAGTTCGGTCGGCGCATCCCAAGTCAGATGACTCGAAAGCACCAGGCACAAAGTCCCTTCAGACCTACTTTCCTGAGTGATAGGAGCCGTGCGAGAAGAGAGAACACCTACTCACTTATTTCTTATCTACACATGAACCAAAATCCCTACACTTAATGTCTCACAACAAGATTTAAAGGGTCTTTCTTTGACTACAACAAACTTCCTTAAGTTAACAAACACGAATTATTGACTCGCTAGGTTTAGGGTGAACTTCTTGAAATGTTTGAGCACTGAAACCCTATGATTACTCACCCCAAAGGAAAACTGGGGTGCATCCTAACGACTCGATAAATCCTAAAGCCACTATACTAGATATCCTAATGCATCAAGTTCAAGACAATTTTGGGAGCTTTCTTTTTTACTTTGCCTCTCAACGGTTTTGCACATGCTAAACACACGCAAAACCCACAAAACATTTTCTTTCGCAAACACATGAAGATTTTGAAAGAAATGTGAAAATTTTAAGGCACTAGGCAAGCAAAAGAAGACAAGTCACCCAAGGATCATGGCAAGCAGATATATCGATATTAAATGCAACACACTAACATGACCCTATCAATACACACAAAAGAAAACAAAAATCAAAGGAAAAGACTCGACTATATACAAACGTAAAAACACCCCCACACCTACTTCATGCATTGTCCTCAATGAATGTGAGCAAGATACTACATGGAGTTATGCACGAAAAAGAATAGATCTCACCAACGTGAAGTACACAGGGAAGTTTCTGGCTATGTTGATGGACACAACCCAAATTTCCTCAAAACCTGTGAGATGCTAAGGAAGTGATACAAATACGTGAAAGAATTGGGGCCCAAATCCTTAAGGGTTAGGGCCCACGACAAACGATGCTCACTGAAGGAGTCCTTTTTTTTAACAAACCTGAAAGCTCAACCACTCATGCAGGAGCATGAATGGTTGAGTGCGAGGGAGGTTCAGGAAGGAACATGACCTCCTCGACTTCGGCTGGTGCCCCCTCCAAGTAGGGTTTGAGGCGTTGTCCATTAACTTTGAACACGTCCCCATTCCCTGGGTTCAAGATGTCAACCGCTCCATGAGGATAGACGGTTTGGACAATAAATGGGCCAGACCAGCGACTGCGGAGCTTACCCACAAACAGATGAGGCCGGGAATTGTAGAGCAACACCTTCTGCCCGGCCGTAAACACCTTTCGCATAATCATGCGATCATGAAACATCTTGGCCCGGGACTTATGAATTTTGGCATTCTCGTACGCATCATTGCGTAGCTCTTCTAATTCCACAATGTCGAGCTTACGTTGTACTCCTGCTTGATCAAGATCCATATTCAGGTTCTTCATCGCCCAGAAAGCACGATGCTCAAGCTTGACAGGTAGGTGGCAAGCCTTGTCGTACACTACCCGATATGGGGACATACCCAAATTGGTCTTGTACGCGGTGCGGAAGGCCAACAACGTGTCATTCAACTTAGTTGACCAATTCTTCCTCGAGGAACTAACCGTCTTCTCAAGAATTTGCTTTAATTGACGGTTAGAGATTTCAACCTGCCCACTAGTTTGCGGATGGTATGGGGTCACATGCTTGTGGGTGATCGAATATTTCCTCATAAGCGCTTCAAAGGAGCGATTACAGAAGTAGGTACCCCTATCGCTAATTATGGTACGAGGAGTACCAAATCGTACAAAAATGTCCCTCAAGAATTTGGTGACCACCTTGTTGTCATTGGTCTTTGTGGGTGTAGCCTCAACCCACTTAGACACATAGTCAACGACGACCAGAATGTAAACATCCCCGAACGAGTTCGGGAAGGGACCCATGAAATCGATGCCCCACACATTGAAGATGTCGACAACAAGGACATTTTGCAAAGGCACCATGTCACGTCGACCAATCCTGCTAAGGCGCTGACACCTATCACATTGTTTACAAAAGTCGTAAGCATCCTTGAAAAGAGAGGGCCAGTAGAATCCAGATTGGAGCACCTTGGCAGCAGTTTTCTTTGCTCCAAAGTGTCCTCCACATGCCTTGGAGTGGCAGAAGTGGAGCACACTTTGGAACTCGGTATCTGGGACGCATGATGCATTGCATACATTGCATCATATGTCTTTCATTTAGATTAATTTTATATCAATAAATGCTACTAAGGTATGTGTTTAGTCTTATTTATAGAATACAGGGACCTGAATGTAAATTACCCATATCCCGAGCATAAACGCGTGCAAGAGACTCATTTCTATCATAAAGACCAAGTCAAGATTATCGGGATTCAAATGGAAGTCCATCCAAGCATAAAAGCATTCAAAGACCTAATTACAAAAAAGGCCAATGACTTAAGCACAAAAGTAGCCAGGGACTTAATTGCAAAAAGCCGAGGACCCGACTGCAAATTAAAGGACCAAAATATTATTTTGGAGAAATTCTAAAGAAAAATCAATTCGGATGCGCAAAGGACAGTTAAATCATACCATAAACACACAGGAAAAATCCGGATTAAATCAGAGCAGATATTGCGGCGAAATCGCCGCACCTTACATGTATTTTGCGGCGGAAACGCCGCACCCCTTGCGATCCGTGGCTCCGAATTTTGTCCAGTCGTGTCTTGACACGTGTACTTTCCTATTTTATACTTAGGTCCCTTGTATCGGCTATAAGTAGCCCCGAACAGATGTTGTAAAGAGTCTTAGTTTTTGTTCCATATTTTAGTAATAAAATTCTGTTCTTTTATTTCTTGTTTTTAGTTTTTTTTGTAGTTTCTCTAGGACCCCTTCTCCTTCCGTCAATCCATGAGTTTCTAACTCTCTCCAAAGGGTGGGGGTGACGGATTTAGGGTGATGAGAAGAAGAATGATGTTATTATTTTAATTTCGTGTTAGTATATTTTGATTACTTGAGTTTATGTTGAATCATTTATCATGTAATGCTTTATAACTAACGTGATTTATTATAAGTTTCAGATTTCTCTAAACAAAACCCGATATCGAAACCTCTACCCACTGGACTCTCATCCATATTTGCTTTATTCTTAGTTTATTTTTGTTGTTCTTGCTTTAGAAAAATTAAAAATCCAAAATCTCAAAACAACCTTATTTTTCTCTCTTTCTTTCCTTAATCGAAAATCACAAAAATAACAAATATCTCTCCCTCCTTGTGTTTGACCCGTACTTGCCACGTCTTCATTGACGCCGTGCACTTGCGGTATAAATAAAATTTCCCATCAAGTTTTTGGCGTCGTTGCCGAGGAGGCGACGAAAAATTTTGTTCATTTTTTTGTGATTTCGATTCTATTCTGTTTATCGTGTGCGCGATCTAACTATTTGGGTTGCGTTTCAGGAGACAACAGAGTGCGCGGCGAAATCCGGGCATATTCTGAGAAACAAGGGCGGTGAAATCGCCGCATTCAAAGAAGCATCTGCGGCGAATCCGCCGCACATCTGAAGCATCTCGGCTTCAAATTTTTCTGAGGTTGCCTCCATCTGTGGGTGGACGCGTAGAGCATCTGGAAATTTTGAGAGCAGGCGGTGAACCCGACTGAGCGTGTTTAGATAACCTTTGTTGCCTTTTTCCTCGTAATTTCTAGTTTCGAAAAATTTCCTTTTAGTAGAATTGCACGTGTTAGGGTAAAATTCCATAATTGGCAATAATTCAACTCTGACCTAAAAATTGGCAAAATTAGAAAGGCCTTAGTGCACACATCATTTAGTGTTTTGTATGCATTATTTTTGCTAAATTCTTGCAAATTAATTTTTGTTGAAGAGTGTTGGAGGCAACGTACGTGCACAGTTTTATCGATTGCAGTTAAGCATATAATTTAGTTTGCATACAACCTTGCAATTGCCCCCATTTAAAGACCAATGTTTGACTATCTTTGCTAGATTTAAGTTAAACTATCTTAAGGGCAACTCCGTAGGAAAAGATACGGTGGGGATTTCATCACCCTTCCGTGGCCCACAAATCACAATCCTTAAGTGTCACCCAAGCCTTAAAATTTAAATCAATTAGACATTGACCCCTAAGGACTCGGACTCAATTAAGGAGAAGATTGGTTTGACTTGCTATGAACTGAAGCTGATCGAATTTATTTTGGTGTCTAGAAAGTGTTTTTGTGTTGACGTAAGTCTTCCAAGCGAAGTGGTTGTCTAATTGGCACCGACTCTGTCGGAAGCGCCCCCACTAGCTATACACTGCCTGACCAATTTGGTTTGATTAGTGAGGGAGGTGAATCAAGCAAATCAATTTGACTCAACCAGTTAGGAGTCGTCTAGATCTAAGCGACACGAGGTCTAGGATTGTTTGAACCGTGTTTGTTTAGGAAACTTCTGACCAACCCTCTTATCTATCTTTTAGAGTTAAGTTTCCCTTCTCATCTGAGTCTTCTTTCTCTTCTTATCTCAATTCTCTAGATTAGGATCCCTTTCTCATCTTTCCCCCTTCTGTTGTTTGTTTTCATTTTAAAAAAAATCAATTGATTCTTGAATTTGAATTTGGAATTTAAATTTGGAATTTGAATTCAAAAATTGATTCAAACCGGTGCACGCAGATTTGGGTTCGGGATTTGAGCAATCGACTCTCACGAGTTCATTTAAATTCCAGTCTAGAACTTAGCCCCAATCCACCTGTTGCACCACCTCACCCGGATCCAATGGGTGAGAATGTAGTGGACCCGCCTAGGACTCTAAGGGATTGATGCTACCCAACGATGACTGCTCAACCATCGTGCATCGTTATGCCCGTCATACCGGGTCGCGACTTTGAACTGAAGGCACAATACATGAGTATGTTGCCCAAGTTCACCTCTAAGGAAGACCCTTATCTCTTCCTTAGAGAATTTGAGGAAATCTGCTCTCTTATGCAATACCAGCATATCTCGGAGGAGGCAGTGCCTCTGAAATTCGTGCCTCTAGCACTGAAGGACGACGCTAAGAAATGACTATATAGTCTAGCCAAAAGATCTATTAGGAGTTGGTCCGAGTTTGTTCAAGTTTTTCTTAAAGAAATATTTCCCCAACCATAAGACTATTAGGATTAGGAATGAAATTGTTGCATTCGTTCAATCTGAGAGCGAGCCGTTCTATTCCTATTTAGAAAGATTTAAAAGTCTGTTGACCTAATGCCCTCATCATGGAATTCCAAGATGGCAATTGTGCTAAATTATCTATGAGGGATTGACACTACATCTAGGGTTATGCTAGAATCTGTAAGCCAAGGAAGCTTTATGTCCAAAAATGAGAATGATGCTTGGATTTTTCTTGAGGATTTAGCCGAAAATAGTATGCAATGGGACAATGCTAGAGCACCGATTAACCCGAGTATTGGATCTAGAATAGCAAGTCGACCCAAATCAGGTGTCTTAGCTGTAGATGCTACTGTAGTTGCTGAATCAAAACTAGCTACCCTTATACATAGAATGGAAAGTCTAGAGCTAAAAACCCGACCCCTAGTCAATCATGCATCTTCTATACCTTGATCTAGATGTGGTCAGACTGGTCATATAATGGAGGATTGTGCGGACTTGGAACAAGTTAATGCCACCTTTAACCATTCTAGAAATGACCCATACGCATCAACCTATAACCCGGGTTGGCGTAATCATCCCAGTCTTTCATGGAACCAACAATGTCAACCTCCTAGACAACAACCAAACCCGTATAACCAAAATAATACAACATCTGGGTTTAGTAACAATGGAGATTATGATGTTAGATTGACAAGCTTGGAAAATTTGTTTAAGACTTTTATGCAAACAACCAACCAATCCTTCCAAAGGCTAGAAACACAAGTCAGCCAACTAGCACAAATAGTAGGTGAAAGAGAAAAGGGTCAGTTTCCAAGTCAACCTGAGGTGAACCCAAGATCTAATAATCAATATCAACCCTATCAACCACCTCTAGGAAGTAACAACCCTAGATCGGTTCAAATGGTTCATGAGGAGGGACCGTTCCAACAAATAAATGCAGTTGTTTCATTACGGTCCGGAAAACAAGTTAATAACAATGTAGTCAATCCTAAAGCTCCTAATCAATCTAGCCATCAAGCACCCACATGTGACCTGACCATTGAACCTGAAGTCCAATTTGAAAAGCCCAACCCACCTACTCAACCTGAACCTATAGCTCAACCTGGGAGAGTCTATGTTCCTAAAGCCTTATTCCCCAATAGACTCAAGAAGAACTGAAGTGCACAAATGGAGAAAATCTTGGAAGTATTTAAGCAAGTTAAAGTGAATATTCCACTCCTAGATATGATTCAACAAATACCTGCTTATGCTAAATTCTTAAAAGATCTGTGCACTAAAAAGAGAAAAACGAACGTACCAAAGAAGGCATTCTTAACTACAAATATAAGCTCTATTCTGTCAAACTCGTCTCCTATAAAGTATAAGGACCCTGGGTGTCCCACAATTTCATGTGCGATAGGAGATACTTTTATAAACAAAGCCCTTCTAGACCTTGGTGCTAGTGTTAACTTACTCTGGTTCTCTGTCTACGAGAAACTCAACCTTGACCCATTAAAACCCTCTAAGACAACCCTTCAATTTGTTGATTGCTCTATTAAGAAACCAAGAGGTATAGTAGAGGATGTTTTGATTAAGGTTGGTGACTTCATTTACCCAGTGGATTTTGTCATTCTAGACACCGAACCTGTTGTCGATCCTAAGAGACAAATCCATGTAATACTAGGCAGACCCTTTTTAGCTACTTCTGAAGCTTTGATAAATTGTCGAAATGGGCTCATGCAACTATCTTTTGGAAACTTAAAGGCTGAATTTAATATCTTTCATGTTGATAATGAACCAGAAATAGTATGCAATCAAAGTGATGTTGTGATGAGATCACGTATCTATAAGATTTCTGAATCAAATAAATCATCACAAAATCAAAAAAGAAGTGAGAAAAAGAGGAGTAATTCATCTACACACCCACCATCACTCGAGCAAATAAGAGAACCAATACATGTGAGGGGTGTGGAATCTGTGCCTCAGGACTCTCATTGCAACATGGGGAACAATTCATCTGGATACATGCACCAACATGGTGTCATTCAATCCAGTTCTGACTATGGTTGACTCTGAGCAAATTCAATCCCTCCACCACAGTTGACTCAGGTAATAAGTGCATTTGCTTTATCTTTGCATACATTGAGGACAATGCATGATTTAGGTGTGGGGGGGGGTGTTTATCTATCTATCTATCTATATATATATTCCTTATAATAAAAAAATTTAATGTTCCATGACATAGCTTAAGATTGAACCACCAAAACCCGAGTACAAATTGCATAGAGTCTTTGTTCCTTATTATATAGTTCTGCTTGTAGAAACTATGACATAAATCTAAGTTCCAAAGAAATAACCCATTACCCTTTAAGACATGTACGCACTTAAATTGGATGAATCAAATCTTTGAAGTAGTTGATAAAAAGCAGAGGTTGAGGAAAATATACCGGGAAGTGTGAACTTCTAATAGCAATTAAGCCTTGAGGAAAATAAAAGTAAATAATAATAATAATAATAATAATAATAATAATGGAATAAAGTGAGGAAAGCACATTTTGCAAAATGATTACAAAAGCCCAAGCTTTCGAGTCACTGGTCCGTAGGGGTATCTTAAAACCCGGTAACATGAGTCTGCCGGCTCGGGATTATCGACCAAACTCGCTACACGAATGCAAAAGGGTAAAAGTGTCAAAACAAGCAAATGTGTTGAATCACGAGAAAAAAAAACTTTAAGATACTCAAGGCCCAAAGCTAAAAGAATGATCCATGCCATGGTTTATCCGAATGATACTTCACCACCAGAGGAGGCGTGCAAAATAATTTAAGTGATAACATGTGTAGAAGGGTTAGTGGTGTAATTGTTGGAGGAACAAAGACCAAGTCAGATTTGTTATGAGTTAGACTTATATAATGAGCATGCAAGAACTCTAAGTGAGATGTATAAGGTCGAGGTGAAGATATTGAGAGTTATGAATGAAATGTTGAATTAAGACTTTGTGGGTGTGTCAACTGAAAACCCTCACGAGACACAACTCGTCCTCTAAGGAAACTTGGGGGTTTAAAGGCTTGTTGCACATGCTAAGTGCAACCGTGATTCCTACGAAAGTGAGTTAGGATTTCCTTGTTTTCATTTTTTTATACTCTGTTTGCTAGGGACTAGCAAAATCTAGGTGTGGGGGTATTTGATGCTTTGCATACATTGCATCATATGTCTTTCATTTAGATTAATTTTATATCAATAAATGCTACTAAGGTATGTGTTTAGTCTTATTTATAGAATACAGGGACCTGAATGCAAATTACCCATATACCGAGCATAAACGCGTGCAAGAGACTCATTTCTATCATAAAGACCAAGTCAAGATTATCGGGATTCAAATGGAAGTCCATCCAAGCATAAAAGCATTCAAAGACCTAATTACAAAAAAGGCCAATGACTTAAGCACAAAAGTAGCCAGGGACTTAATTGCAAAAAGCCGAGGACCCGACTGCAAATTAAAGGACCAAAATATTATTTTGGAGAAGTTCTAAAGAAAAATCAATTCGGATCTCCAAATATATGAAGAAATAAATTCAGAGCTCAAAAGAAAGGAAAGAAATCAATCCAGATGCGCAAAGGACAGTTAAATCATACCATAAACACACAGGAAAAATCCGGATTAAATCAGAGCACATAATGCGGCGAAATCGCCGCACCTTACATGTATTATGCGGCGGAAACGCCGAACCCCTTGCGATCCGTGCCTCCGGATTTTGTCCAGTCGTGTCTTGACGCGTGTACTTTCCTATTTTATACTTATGTCCCTTGTATCGGCTATAAATAGCCCCGAAACGATGTTGTAAAGAGTCTTAGTTTTTGTTCCATATTTTAGTAATAAAATTCTGTTCCTTTATTTCTTGTTTTTAGTTTTCTTTTGTAGTTTCTCTAGGACCCCTTCTCCTTCCGTCAATCCATGAGTTTCTAACTCTCTCCAAAGGGTGGGGGTGACGGATTTAGGGTGATGAGAAGAAGAATGATGTTATTATTTTAATTTCGTGTTAGTATATTTTGATTACTTGAGTTTATGTTGAATCATTTATCATGTAATGCTTTATAACTAATGCGATTTATTATAAGTTTCAGATTTCTCTAAACAAAACCCGATATCTAAACCTCCACCCGCTGGACTCTCATCCATATTTGCTTTATTCTCATTTTATTTTTGTTGTTCTTGCTTTAGAAAAATTAAAAATCCAAAATCTCAAACCAACCTTATTTTTCCTTTTTTCTTTCCTTAATCGAAAATCACAAAGATAACAAATATCTCTCCCTCCTTGTGTTCGACCCATACTTGCCACGTCTTCATTGACGCCGTGCACTTGCGGTATAAATAAAATTTCCCATCAACGCACCGCCTGAAAATTTGGTCAGAGCAGTATTTGAATAGGTAGGGGTCGTCCCAGTGGATGAATCTGACATAAGATCTAAATTTGGTTTGGTCAGATTTTGACCAACCCACAGGAAGTTGCTCGGTCACGAGGTAGTTCACGATGTCGGCAAACCAAGGGTTATCTTCGATCGCGAACAACTGCTCGTCAGGAAATTTGTCATCAGTAATTTGGTCCTGTGGGTTGGTCGTCTCTAGACGAGACAGGTGGTCAGCTACAACATTTCACACCCTTTTTTGTCTCGAATCTCGAGATCGAATTCTTGTAACAACAAGATCCATCTCAAGAGTCGGGATTTTGCGTCTTTCTTCGCCATGAGGTGCTTGATGGCTGTGTGATCAGAATAGATAATCACGTGGGAGCCAATCAAGTACGACCGAAATTTCTCCAAAGCAAATATGATCGCTAAGAATTCCTTCTCGGTCACAGTGTAGTTCAATTGGGCATCATTGAGTGTTCTACTGGCATAGTAGATCGCATGAGGCAATTTGTCCAATCGTTGCCCAAGCACTGCTCCCACAGTGAAGTCAGATGCATCACGCATTAACTCAAAGGGTTCAGTCCACACTGGTGCCTTAATAATGGGAGCTGAAGTCAACTCTTTCTTCAAGGTCAAAAAGGCATGGTGGCAATCCGGTGTGAACTCAAAAATTGCATCCTTAGCCAACAAGGCGGTGAGAGGTCGAGCAATTTTGCTAAAATCCCGAATGAACAGCCGATAGAATCTAGCATGCCCTAAAATGGCGCTGATATCCTTCACATTACGTGGCGGTAGGAGATTAGCAATAAAACCCAATTTGGCGGAATCGACCTCAATTCCCCTACTTGAGACCACATGTACTCAGAGGAGGAGACTACACGTAGAGAATAGATGAGGAGAGGACTCAGATGAGGAGGGAAGAATCCTTAGATCTAATGTGGGTAATGGGATCAGGTAGAAGCCTAACTAGCAAGCACAACTCAAACAACTTAAGGCTATGGGTCCTAAGGCTAGACGACACCTAACTTCGATGTCACTAGCCTCGACACGCCTCACCTCCCTACAACGAGCACCACAATGCCCAGCATGTGATACCAGATCCGGAGATCCAGTACCTCCTACTATCGACAAGGTAGGCAACGCCGTTCATGTCATGACGGTCTCAACTAGATTACTCTCCTAGTGCGTCCGCAATCCTTAGGGTCAATGTTTACTTGCTTTTAGTTAAGGCTTTATTAAGAGTGATTTTTGGGGCCAAGGAAAGGGTGATGAAATCCCCCACCTTATCTTTTATGGGACAGCCCCTCCTTAATAGCGTTTTGATCCTAAATCTAGCAATCAATCGCTCCAATCAAACGCTCACTCACTCTTGTGCTGATGCAATTCCTACTAACTAATGCATGGGCATACGAGATGAATGAATGAGTGTAGGAAATTGCATACCTCACGCCAGCACTCAACAACTGAAAATAAAGCTAAAAGAAAAGACAACTACGTGCCTAAGTCAATACATGATGTGTGACCTAAACAAATAAGAATGTCTAGTCTTTTGCTTTGGATTTTAAGGCCAAGTTGATTAATGGGGGAGTGATTAATGATCTGGGAGCAAACTAGAAGTCACAGCATGCAAAATGGGGCTCCCAGATAATGACAATTACAGAACTAAGTACCAGAACAAAATTGAGATGAAGACCAGCTCACCAGGCCGCCAGTTGGCGATTCCAGACCGCCAATTGGCGGTCAGTTTGGAGCTTCTATTCCTCAAACTTGTCCAGTAGCTTCCACTTGATCCTATGGTTCCCTGAAACTAAGAAAAACTGGAAACAAAAAAATTTAAAACCACTCAAATCGTCAAAACCAACGTCTGGACAGAGCACCTCCCCGGCAACGGCGCCAAAAACTTGATTGATCTTTTTATTTAACCGCAAGTGCACGGCCGTGTTGGAGCGGTGGCAAATACGGGTCGTCCACTGGAACGTGTGTCGACAATTGGTTTGTTCGAGAGGGAGAGAAAGATTGATTACACTAAACTACACTAATCTAAACTAGTAAACTAACAAAGCTGAAATGAAATCACTAACAAACTAAGCTAAACAACTAATGAAGAAGATAAAACCTCAGGAATTAAAACCCCTAAGGGGTGGAGTGTGTGTGTGTGCACATGAAATAAGTGTGGTGTGGAATGCATACAAGAAGCTCAAGTTAGTTAGTGTTTGTTAATGCATAAGAGGTACCTAATGGCAAAACCTATCATTTACAACACTAACTTATGTGAATAATATGAGCAATGCAAGGTTGTTATTAAGACACTAAGACAAGCATGGAATGTACCTAAGCTATGGCAGAAACCATCAAGTAAGGTTCTTAATAATTCAAGCAAGCATACTAAGGGTTTCGGCCCTTGTGAAGGAACCTCAGACTCAGATTCCTTCAACATATGATGAAACTCAGGGTTTGGCCCGTTGTCGAAATAAAAGTGGAAGAAGCCTCTGAATCAAGCACCTTCCTGGACGTATTTGTGGAGGCAACCTCATGATCTCGCTCTCTCGTAGATGTGGGTATCATCGCAGGTCCAATAGATGGTGATTACCAAGAAGACAAACCAATCTAGTGGTTTACCTCCTTACCAGACATCAAAGTATGAATAACATTAACATGATGGGTTGGTTCAGAGGTAGCTCGAAGAACTCGTGGCCTTCCATGAGATTGGGTACCCCGAGGAGTCACCTCGGGTTGACTTGGGAATTGACCATTCTCACATTCGTGGACCGGATGAGCCAACTAGTTAACTTGCACCTGCAATGTTTTGAATGAACTTTGCATGCTCTGCATGAACGCTTGAAGGGTTTGTTCAAGAGATGAGTCCTTTTGGTCAACCCCCTGGGGTAGTGGAGTTTGGTTAGAATAACCTAATGGTGAGGCCTGAGGAGGTTGGTGAATATGGGACTGAGACCTTTAATGTAGGGGTTGGCAGGTCATCGATGGGCATGGAGGGTGATAAGGAGGGAGTTCAGGTTGCGCGTGCGAGCTATGACCGCGGCCCCCACTAGGCCCCCAAAAGAAATTAAGGTGGTTTCACCATCTCAGGTTGTAGGAGTGACTGTACGGGTCATTACGGGGCCACTGTTGATACATCACATTTGCTTGCTCAGTATTGCTTGGAGTGTAAGCACATTCCAAGTCACTCTGTCGCACAACTCCGCACCTACTACATGCGGGAGTAGCGACTTGAGCCACGGGAGCTCGTTCCTACTCTAAACTCTCAATCCTACGTATGAGAGCAGCCATTTTCGCCTTAGACATGATAGTAGACTCAACTTGGTAAGATCCAGTTCGACAAGAAGACCTGGGGTCTGGTGACTCTGTCATGGTGTCATACTCAAAGGTACGTTCAACCACTAATTCAAAAGTGTCCCATACCTCATTAATGAGTTTCATTTGGAAATCACCTTAACACATCGACTCCAACAATGTACGGGTATTATAGTTGAGTCCCTAATAAACAATCTGGCACAACTGTCATAACTCAATTCCATGATCAGGGCACTAAAGAAGAAGGTCCTTTAACCTCTCGAAGAAAGTGTGAAGCAATTAGGTTTCAGTCTGATACATTTGATGTATCTGGTGCCATGTGTGTGGAGTCTTCTTTTGGGGGAAGAATCTCTTCAGAAAGATGATCACAAAGTCATCTCAAGGGACCGAATCGAGTTTGCCGGGAGGTTGTACATCCATTTCTTCGTGTTATCCTTCAACGCGAAAGAAATCGTCCTCAATCATACGGAATCCTCCTCAAACTGTTGAAGCTTGAACATGGAGCATACATCCTCGAATTCGCATTTAAAGATATATGGATCCTCTTTATTGGCAGTTAAGGTAGGAAGCCTGCTCACATATTTAGGTTTTAACTCATAGTTGTGCCCGTGAGTAGGTGGGAGAACTATGCAAGAAGGTAGCGCAGCCCGAATAGGATGGGTCTGCTCCCACAGAGTCATCGGTCTATCCCGTCGGTCTAAACGTGGTGGTGCACCCAGAACTCGATCCTGACCGAATCCCTCGGCCTCCTGAGTCAGAGGAGGAGGAGAAGGAGGTCTACGTGGTGGTGGGAGTGGACCAAGGTAATCCATATATGGGACCTGGTTTCCCCCACCTCCATGAGACGACTCAGACTCGTTCTCCAAAGGAGCTCGAGGCATAAATGGGTGATAAGATAGACCATCCATCTCAGAAGCAAAATGCACTCTCTCAAGTTGAGCGTTCTCACCAGAATGAGACCAACCTCGCATAAAATGCTTGACTCGACTCAAGAACTACACACAATAGAAGGTGTAATCAGATGATGGGACAACTCAAACAATATAGAAGAAGATAAGACTCGGACATGAAGGGAAGAATCCCTAGATCTAGCACGGGTACTGGGAGAGGGGAGAAGCCTAATCTAGCAAACATGACTCAAACAAGCTTAGGCTGGCTATGGGTCCTTAAGCTAGACGATGCCTAACTGTGACTCCCCGCACTCCTAAATGCCTCACCTCCCTAGGCCGAAGGTCGCAAAACCGAATGTGAAAGTCAAGACCCGGAGATCCCAAAAGTCTAAATGAAACTAAGCAAACAACGACGTCCAAGCCATGATGTCGAAAATAGGTTTGTCTCCTAAGTGTGCTTGAATCCTCGTGATCAATGTCAACTTGATTTTAGATTAAAGCTCTTGATTAATGTGATTTTGGGGGTAAAGGAGAGGGTGATGAAATCCCCCACCTTATCTTGTATGAGACAACACCCCATTAGAGTAGTTTGATTTCTAAACTAGTAATCAAGCCCTCCAATCAAATACTCACATCATGACTCTTGTCCTGATGCACCTTAGTAACTAATGCATGCTCTAACCACGCATCAATGAGAGAACGGGGTCATGTACCTCACGCTAGCAATCAAAAATAGAAAGTAAAGCTAAATGAAAAGCAAGCTATATGCCTAAGTCAAGTACATGATGCATCACTCAGACAAGCAAGAATGCCTAATCTTTTGCTTTAGATTTTAAAGGCCAAGTTAATTAAAAAGGGGATTGATTGGTTTATTTATTGATCTGGGAGCAATCTACAGGTCCATCCATGCCAAATTGAGCTCCCACATAACTATTGTATCATTACCAACAACCAGAAGAAAAATTTGGGGAAAAAGGAACTCACCAGGCCACCAATCAGTGGTCTCAGACTGCTAACTGCCGGTCTTGTTAGCTTCAAATGCTCCAAACTTTGTCCTACGTCTTCCCATTGCACTTTAAACGTCCTGAAATAAAATAACACCAAAACCAAATATCAAATCCACTCGAATCATCCAAATAATACTGTGGACAGAGCACATCCCCGACAATGGTGCCAAAAATTTGATTGATTCAGTTATAATACCATAAGTGCATGACCGTGATGAAGTAGTGGCAAGTACAGGTCGAGTCCACAGTGTGTGTCAACTCTGGTTATTCAGAAATCAAGTCAAAAATAAGGGGAGAAGAAGTTTGATTACACTAAACTAACAACTAATAAACGGGAAAGATGAAAGACAAAAGTATCCCGCTCTAGACAAATATGTCCTGCTCGGTCAACCAAAGAAGTTGGCTGGTTTGGTCCAAACAAGGTGGTTCCTTCGTCCAAAAAAGCTGGCAAATTTTGTCCAAATAATCTAGCTCTTCTGCTCCAAACAAGCTGCATCCTTGTTCCAAACAGTTGGTTTGGGACACGTGTCCCAATCTGGACGAGTCTATCGTGCTTTGTCTACCAAAGAAGTCGGCTCGTTGGTCCAAACAACCCGACTTGTTTTGTCCGAACCAGCTGCATCATTGTCCCCAACAGTTTGTTCGGGCCTCAAGTGTCCCACTCGACACGCAATTGTGTCCCCCTGTTGACGTAAGTGTCCCACTCCAGATGAGTATGTCCCGCTAGGTCGGCCAAAGAAGTTGGCTTGTTGGCTCCAAACAAGCTGGCTCATTGGTCTAAACAAGTTGGCTCCTATGGTCCAAACTAGTAGGCTCTTTTGGTCCAAAGAAGCATGGCATTGCTCCGAACAGATGATTCAAGACCCAAGTGTCCCTCTCGAGACACGTGTACCATTCCAGACGAGTCTGTCCTGCTCGGTCGACAAAGAAGTTGGATCGTTTGGTCCAAAAAGTTGGCTCATTAGTGCAAACAAGCTGGCTCGTTTTGTCCAAACAAATTGACTATTTGGGTCCAAACATGCTGGGTCCTTATTCTAAAGCGTTGGTTCGGGACCTGAGTGTCCCGCTTGGTATGTGTTTTCTTGTTATGGATACAAGTGACCCGCTCAATCGACCAAAGAAGTTGGCTCATTTGGACCAAACAGACTCACTCATTTGTCCAAACTAGCTGCCTCATTTGGTCCAAACAAGTTGGCTCTTTTGGTCCAAACAAGCTGGGTCACTGTTCCAAATAGTTGGTGTGGGACATAAGGGTCGAGCTCGGGATGCACGTGTGTCCCATTTTGGACGAGTCTGTTCTGCTCGGTCGAACGAAGAAGTTGTCTCGTTTAGTGTAAACAAGCTGGCTCGTCGGTCCAAACAAGTCGAGTCGTTCTTTCAAATAGTTGGTTAGAAAGTGTCCTGTTCCGGCCGCAAGTTGGTCTTGTTCTGGATGCAATTGTAGTCCAAACAAGCTGAGTCTTTGTTCCAAACAGTTGGTTCGAGACCCAAGTGTCCCACTCTGAACACGTGTCTAGTTCTGGATGAGTCTGTCGCACTCGGTCAATGATTGACATCATTTCATGCTTATATTTGTATCTTATATCCATTATCTTTCACCTAAACAATGCTACGTAACGAGTTTTTTGTTTGAATTTCCGAAATAAATAGGTTTGTAAAGAAGAGGCATAAAATGACCTAAAAGCTGGAAAAAAAGGACTGAGTTGAGAGACTCGAGGACTAAGATGCAAGATCGAAGGACATGAATGTAAGATCGAAGGACCAATGAGCAAACAAGAATACTCCACACCATCATGGGGAGTATTTTGGCAATTCTATTCGGGTTGGAGCTCCAGCAAGGGAAGTAGACGCCTCAAAGACAAACAAAGACATCCAGAAAAGCCCAGAAGAAAGCCCAACGCGATCTAAACCCTGTAGACTGCCAATTAGCTGTCTGGGACCGCTGATTGGCAGTCCGGGTTGGTCCGGATCCACTAAGATTTCTGTGGGGGCATGTATTAGAATGTATTTAGTCTATTTTTGGTATATGTTTAGTCTCATACCGGGGGATTGTTCCGGAGTACTTTTTTCTATGTCTATAAATAGAACTCTTAACCTTCTATTGTAATCACCCATTGCTTGGTGCCATTCTCTCTACTTGGAGTAAAAGCCTTGAAGCAAAATCTCAAGGTGGAGAAGAATGTCACTTGTAATGTGAGTCATGTAAATAAAATAAATATTCTTAGTTTCTTTTAATCTTGTCTTTTAATTCTTGCATGCTTCTTTAGTTTTACTTTTCTTTCAATAAGATTCTTTAATATTCCTTTCCTGCTTAGTTTAATTCCTTTCATTAGAATGTTGAATTTTTTTAATGTAGGTTGTAGTGTAATGATTAGTGAGTAGTTTCATCCCCTTTGGGGGTGGAGTAGATGTTTATAAATGTTGTGTAGATGGAATGAATGCTAAACATTGTTGCATGTGAGATTTGTTAGTGTGCTTGTTTGAATTAATGAGAACACTTAACTTGATGGTTGCTGCCATAATGTTCAGGTACATTCCATGCTTTCTTAGGTTCTTAATAACAAACTTGTCATGCTCATATTAATCACATAGGTTAGTGCTTTGAATGATAGGTCTTGACATGAGGTACTTCTTATGCATTATAAACACTAACTACACTTAAGCTTATTGTATCCATTCATCACTTCTTTTTTCATGTGTACACACTCTACACCCCTTGGGGGCTTTCCATTCTTGAATTCTATCTTCTTTTATTAGTCGCTTAGTTTTAGTTCGGATTGTGCTTTCATTGCCTTCCTTGTTGCTACTAGTTTAGTGTAGTTTAGTTTAATCAATCTTTCTTTCCTTTCTTTCCCACTCGCCTTCGAACTAACTAAAGTCAACACACCTCCATGTGGATCGACACGTATTTTCCACCGCTTCAACGCGGCCGTGCACTTGCGGTTATAATTAAAACGTTCAATCAAGTTTTTGGCGCCGTTGCCGGGGAGGTGCTCTGTCCATACTTTGGTTTGGACGATTCGAGTGGGTTTAATTTTTTGTTTTTAGTTTTTGTTTGTTTCAGGGATATCTTGGCATCAAGGGGAGGCAACTGGAGAAATTGGAGGAAGAAGGACACCAAAGTGACCGCAAATGAGCGGTCTGGGACCGCCAATTGGCGGCCTGGTCAGCTGACTTTGCTCCAAATTTTGTTCTGGTTGTTTGTTTCGTCAATTTAGTAGTCTGGGAGATCGATTTTGCATGTTTCAACCTGTAGTTAGCTCCCAAATTAATCAATTCCCCTTTTAAGACAACTTGAATCATAAACTCAAAGCAAAAGATTAGACTTCTTGCCATCTAGGTCATGCATAATTTGTAGACCTTACACGCATTTGTCTTTTCTTTTCTTTACATTATTGTTGTCGATTGCTGGCATGAGGTACATACGCCCATTCTCTCATTAATGCATGGTTAAAGCATGCATTAGTTAGTAAGGTGCATTGGGGCAAGAGTGAGGTGAGTGCTGGTTTGGTGAGTTGCTTGCTAGCCTAAGATTTCAAAACATCTTTCAGGGGCATCATCTATAGTCTTCAAAGATAAGGTGGGGGATTTCATCACCCTTCCCTTAGCCCCAAAAAGCACACTCAAGTAAAGTGTTAAACTAAAAGCAAGTAGACATTGGCCCTAAGGAATTCGGCCACCCTAGGAGAGTGATCGAGTTGAGACCGTCATGACCTGATCGACGTCACCTGCCTTGTCGATAGTAGGAGGTACTGGATCTCCGGATTTGGTATCACTTGCTGGGAAATGTGGTCTTCGTTGTTGGGAGGTGAGGCGTGTCGAGACTAGTGACCTCGAAGTTAGGCGTCGTCTAGCCTAAGGACCCATAGCCATAAGTTGTTTGAGATGTGCTTGCTAGATTAGGCTTCTACCCTCTCCCACTACCCACGCTAGTTTCTAGGGATTCTTCCATTCTCCTCTGAGTCATCTTCTTCTCACCTACTTCTACGTTCTAGTCTCCTCCCCTTTACACTCTCTCGTAGCGTTTTAGGGTCGAGTCGAGAACTTTTTGCGAGCTTCGCCTCGTGGTGGTGAGTGTGGTCGACTCGAGAGTATTTTTTTTTGTTGAGATGGATGGTTACATGGGCGACCATCTATATCATTGTTGGGACCAGGACAATTCTCCCTGGTATTCCGGACCCATGCAACCTGGGGTGGCTCAGACTCACACCCCGTATGGTTGGGACAATCTTAATTGTGTGGCTGAGCAATCTTCAGATTGGGATAATATGAGAGAGGCACAGACTGCTAGAACACAATCTAGTTATGTCAGATCATATGCTGGTCAACAAACTGAGACATTACAACAAACTTTGACCACTTTCATGCGTGCGGTAGATGACGTGAGTGCACTGGTGGCTCCAATAGCCGTACCGTGCGACTGTTGTGGGTTGAGTGGTCATGTATCGGGGAATGTCCTTTTGTTCCCCAGAGCCTGAGTATGAGCATACCTTTTCCCAAAATGCTCCAAATGACCATTACGGATCTGCATACAACCCGAGAGCGATGGATTCGTGGGGTGACAATTCTTATTCAAATTTTTATACATCATTTTCACCCCAGTATCATCCTCCCGAATACCCAGAATTCTACCAACACCCCACTTCAAATCATTGGACTCATTCTCAGCCCGTCAACACCCAACCCCTAAATTTCCCAAGCTCTGACTTGGACCTCATAGTTGACCGCATACCCGATTCCTTGAAACAAACTTTCCTTACGTTGATGGAAACCACTCAACAGTCCATACAAAACATGGTACTACAAGTGAGTCAAATGACGCAGCAATTACGTGAACGTGTGGAGAGTAACTTTTTTGTCAACATGAGAATTTATCTTCTGATATCGAACCACCACCACATCAACAAATTCAAAGCACAATATTTCAAAGTCAAACTCCTAGTCAGTCTGAGGGACTTGGGGTTTCAATTCACGATCACTTAGTGGAGGACTAGATTCAAATTGAGAATAACATGGACCAGCTTCCTTATGAGTCGGGGTACATGATTGTGCCTTATCTTTTTGTCCCGTGGCCCTTGAGCCACATGATCTTCATGTTGTTCCTCTTAAGGACTCACCTCTGGTGGAGCAAGCGCTCCCTACTACCCTTAATTTCAAACGACTTGATTAGAGTTTGCCTCTCACTATTGTTCCTGATAATCTTGGAAAAGATGGAACATCAAACAACTACATTGCTAATGAGGGTATTAGGAGTTCCTTGGAGGATACCTTGGGTAAGAGACCCACTTTTTGTTCGCCTGGTAAGTCAAACATGCCTAACGAGCTTCTTGACCTCGTTCCGACCCACCATCCTGTTGGTTGAAGAGTTTGGATTGCCGATCATAACTTCAGCACCGCAACGGGAGAAACTCTTCTTCCGTTGCCCCTTATTTCCCAAACTCTTTAGAGGTTCAAGCTCTTTCAGTTTGATCATTTGAATGAGACGCCTTTGTGTCTAATTCATGAACCTCTCCTTTCATCCTGTGCTCTTTGTGAGGGGGCGGCGCAAACATCAGTATTCTGGTCCGGCATGGTGTCATGTTCCTTTTCCAAGTGCATTGACCCACTTTTGAGGTTCCCATTTGTTGTCATTTGACAAATGATGATGAGAACGTATTTTTGTACATAGTTATATTAAAAAAATACAATAAAAGACTCCTTCAGTGAGCATCGATTGTTGTGGGCTCCAACCCTTGAGTATTTGGGCCTCATTTCTTTCACGTATTTGTATCCATTCTTTACCATCTCACAGGTTTTTAGGGAATTCAGGTTTGTATCCATCAACATAACCATGAACTTCTCTTTGTAGTTCACGTTGGTGAGATCTCTTCTTTTTCATGCATAAATCCATGTAGTATTTTCTCACATTCATTGATGACAATGCATGAAGTAGGTGTTGGGGGTGTCTTACGTGTGTACATAGTCGAGTATTTTTCCTTTGATTTTGTTTTCTTTTGGGTGTATTGAGAGGGTCACGATAGTGTGCTGCATTTAATATTAATATATCTGCTTGCTATGATCCTTGGGTGACTTGTCTTCTTTTGCTTGCCTAGTGCTTTAAAATTTTCACATTTCTTTCAAAATATTCATGTGTTTGTGAAAGAAAATATTTTGTGGGTTTTGTGTGTGTTTAACATGTGCAAAACCGTTGAGAGGCAATGTAAAAAGAAAACTCCCAAAATTGTCTTGAACTTGATGCATTAGGATACCTAGTATACCGGCTTTAGGTCTTATCGAGTCGTTAGGATGCACCCCGGTTTTCCCTCAGGGGGCGAGTAATCATAGGGTTTCAGTACTCAAACATTTAAAGAAGTCCACCCTGAACCTAGTGTGTCAATAATTCGTGTCGGTTAATATAAGGAAATTTGTTGTAGTCAAGGACCCTTTAAATCTTGTTGTGAGACATTAAGTGTAGGGGGTTTTGTTCATGTGTAGATAAGAAATAAGTGAGTAGGTGTTCTCTCTTGGACTTCTTTAAATTAGGTCTGAGGGGACTTTGTGCCTGGTGCTTTCGAGTCATCTGACTTGGGATGCACCGACTGAACTCCCGTTACACGGGTGGTTGGGATTGCCCTATGTGGAGATTTGGGGAAAGATGTACTGTTGAACGTTTTATTTAAAACCGCAAGTGCACGGCCGCGATGAAGCGGTGGCAAGTACGGGTCGTCCTCAGGGAGGTGAGCAGCCTCTTGTTTATCAGAAATCAAGTGGCAAAAATTGGGGGAGAAAGATTGATTATGCTACTCTACACTAAACTACGCTAAGAAGTATGAAATGCGAACGAAAGAAACAAACAATGAAATGACAACTAAGCTAAAGACAAAACAAGAATGCTGGAATACAGAAATGGGAAAACCCCTAAGGGGTGGAGTGAGTGCACACATGCAAATAGGTGGGTGTAGAATACATTCTTTAAGCACATGAAGGTGGTGTTTATCAAGCATAGGAAGTGTCTAAATGTTATGGCAAAACCTATCAATCTATTCACCAACTTAGTTGATTAACATTTACATATGCAAGTTGTTTATTTCAGAACCTAACACAAGCATGAGAGGTGCCTAATCATTTTGGCAAAACTCATCAAGTTATAAATTCTATCCTAAACAAGCAAGCATACATTCATGTTTTATCAACACATAAAAAATAAAGCATTCATCCCATTCTCTAATGCATGTATGTACATCTACTCCACCCCCAAAGGGGATGGAACTACTCACTAAACATTACACTAATTATTAAACTAAGCAAGGAAAGCATATTAAAACTAAGCTAGAAATAAAAGACGATTAAACTAAAACATGCACAAACAATAAAAGAAGCATAAACAAACAATGAAAGAAACACAAAACTTTATTGATAAAATGACTCACATTTCAAGTAGCATCCTCCTACTTTAGTGTGTGCTTCAAGGCCTCACTTCTAGTAGGAAGAATAGCCACTTAAAATATGGAGTGATTACAAAAGGAGGTGAAGAGTTCTATTTATAGGCATGGAAAAAGCTAATCCGGGACAATCCCCCGATGTGGGACTAAACCAATACCACAAATAGCCTAAACAAACATTAATACACGTACAGGAGAAAACTTGGTGGATTTGGGCCAAAAGTGACTGCCAATTAGCGGTCTTGGACCGCCAATTGGCGGTCAAAAAGATCCGGATCCAGTTGAATCTTCTTCTGGGCTTTGCTTTGTGTATTTGGTGGTCTTGGATGCATCTACTTTGTTTATTGGAGCTCCGACCCAAATAGAATTGCCAAAATACTCCCCATGATGGTGTGGAGTTCTCTGTTTTGCTCTTAGGTCCTTCTGTCTTGCGTTCAGGTCCTTCTCCCTTGCATCTTGGTCCCCAGATCTCACAATTCAGTCCTTTTTCCCAGCTTTTGGGTCCTTTTATGCTTCATCTCTTCAAACCTAATTATTCCTGAAAACTAAACATAAAACTCGTAACATAGCATTGTTTAGGTGAAAGATAATGGATATAAGATACAAATATAAGCATGAAATGATGTCAATCAAATACCCCCACACCTAACTTTTGCTAGTCCCGAGCAAAACAAAGAAAGAGAAAAGCATACGAAAACAAGAAATCCTAACTCACTTTCGTAGGAATCACGGTTGCACTTAGCACGTGCAACAAGCCGTTAAACCTCCTTGTCGCCAATGAGGAGGAGTGTTGTCTCCTGAGGGTTTTCAGCGGATATACCCACAAAATCCGAACAAGATGCATTAATCAATCTAGCTACATGACTCGTTGGACTCATATTGTCGATCATGGGACGCGGTAATACTACGGGTCGACTCTATATTTGTAATCGGTCCACACACGTAGCCTAATGAGTTATTCGTGAGAGTTAGTTAAGGACTTAAGTGAAAGACATGGGCAACCTTAACTTCTGAATGTGATACAATGTGTAAAGTCCATTTTGGTTCTTATTTGACCTTTTTTTCTTTTTTTTCTTTTTTTTCATCATTTTTTTTTCTTTTTTGTTTGGAGCATTTTATTGGTTGGTGTTTGATTCTCCCAGGGTCAGGTTTCGTGCATCATTGCCTATGAGGACTTACACTATCACGTACACCTTCTCCCAAATCTCCACATAGGGCGATCCCTACCACCCGTGTAACGGGAGTTCGGTCGGTGCATCCCAAGTCAGATGACTCGAAAGCACCAGGCACAAAGTCCCCTCAGACCTACTTTCCCGAGTGATAGGAGCCGTGCGAGAAGAGAGAACACCACTTATTTATTTATCTATATGGGAACCAAAACCCCTACACTTAAGTTTCACAAAAAGAGATTAAGGGCCGTCGACTACGACAAACTTCCTTATACTCACAAACACGAATTATTTGACTCACTAGGTTCAGGGTGGACTTCTTTAAATGTTTGAGTACTGAAACCCTATGATTACACGCCCCCGAGGGAAAACCGGGGTGCATCCTAACGACTCGATAAGACCTAAAGCCAGTATACAAAAAATCCTAATGCATCAAGTTCAAGACAATTTTGGGAGCTTTCTTTTTACTTTGCCTCTCAACGGTTTTGCACATGCTGAACACACGCAAAACCTACAAAACATTTTCTTTCGCAAACACATGAAGATTTTGAAAGAAATGTGGAAATTTTAAAGCACTCGGCAAGCAAAAGAAGACAAGTCACCCAAGGATCATGGCAAGCATATATATCAATGTTAAATGCGGCACACTAACATGACCCTAGGAGTACACACAAAAGAAAACAAAACCAAAGGAAAAAGAGTCGCATATGTACACACGTAAAACACCCCCCCACACCTACCTCATGCATTGTCCTCAATGAATGTGAACAAGATACTACATGGATGCATGCATGAAAAAGGAACGATCTCACCAACATGAAGTACAAGGGGACGTTCGGGGTCATGTTGATGGACACAAACCCAAATTCCCTCAAAACCTGTGAGAAGCTGAAGAAGGGAGATAAATACGTGAAGAAATTGGGGCCCAAGTACACAAGGGTTGGGGCCCACAACAATCGATGCTCACTGAAGGAGTCTTTTATTACACACTTTTTTGTTTGTTTTTGTTGTTATTGTTTTTACAAGATATATACATCAACCAAAATATTCTCATAATCATTTGGTCAAGGAACATCAAATGAGAACATCAAGTCATGAGGACCAGAGACTTGCCGAGATGGGCAAACTCCACTGGTACTCTGAGGTGTCATGAGGGGTGAAAGGTCAAAGCTGAAAGGCTCGAACCCCTCATGATATTGGTTGGGTGTGGGCAACAAAGAATGAAGTTGTGTTGCCTCACTAGGGTTTAATTGTTCATCAAAGAAAACCCTCCAACCAATAGGCGGGTGCATCGGAATGAGTTCCTCAGGCTCATTCGATGGATGCAGCAGACATGCATCACTAAGAATGAGGCTTCTCCCCAAGTCATCCAACAAGGACCTCCCACCATCATTTAGATCATCAAGCATAAGCTCGGTCATAGGTGGGTCCTTGTTGGAGTCAAAATGAAGCTCAAATGGCTCAATGGCCATGGGACATGAGGTAGAGACACCTTCTGGTATAGGCATATGGTGAGGTGTCTCACTCTCACTAGTACTCTCAACTGAATCATGCAACGAACACTCCCTTTGGACATTCATGTTTGAGGCAAGCTCACTCTGTTGCATTGCAAAGACAGGCAATGAGTCTTCGCTGGGCCCACGAACATTCTCAATGGGTTGCATTGGGCTTAGGGGTGTTCGTTGATTTTGTGGTGCTTTCTCCAATTGGCGGATGAGATTTAGATTTAAAGGTTCATCCATGGGTTCCTGTTACCTACCAGAGTTGAACACATGAAACTCGGCACTCATGTTACCGAATGAGAGCTTCATGAGACCATTTCTACAATTAATCAAGGTATTGGAGGTTGCCAGAAATGGTCTACCCAAAATCAAAGGTATTTGAGAGTGGGTGTTCGCAACAGGATTGGTATCGAGGACAACAAAATCGACTGGAAATATAAAATCTCCAACTTTGATAAGCACATCCTCGATAATCCCCATGGGAATACGAATGGATCTATCCGCTAATTGGAGGGTGATCTTAGTTGGTTTCAATTCTCCCAAGTTCAACTGTTGATAAACAGAGAATGGGAGGAGGTTGACCGCTGATCCTAAATCAAGCAAAACATTGCTCAATCTAGTGTCCCCTATCGTACACTGAATAGTAGGACACCCAGGGTCCTTGTATTTTGTGTAGGTAGGATTGGACAAAAGTGAACTGATATTTGCAGCCAAGAATGCTTTCTTAGGAACATTGGCCTTCCTCTTGGTTGTGCAGAGATTCTTCAACACTTTGGCATATTGAGGTATTTGTTGGATGACATCCAACAAGGGGATGTTAACCTTCACTTGCTTAAACACCTCTATTATCTTGTCCATGTTGTCACTCTGCTTTTTGGTTAACCTACTTGGATAGGGAGCTTTTGGAAGGTAGGTTTTCTGCTGTGCCTGAGAAGAAAGCTTTGGTGTATTACCCTCACCCTCAGCTTCTTCTTCACCACCATTCCCACTGAGGGGCTGCATAGATGGTGGTGGGTGTGGCAAGGAAATGTGATTGTCAACCTGTTTTCCATTCCTTAAGGTCACAATGGAATTGACATGGTGAACAGGTTCCTCCACATGGTTCACTTGCCTCCCCCGAGGTACCACATTCTCATTTTGCATTTGTTTTTGTTGGTACATGCGGGGGTTAGCCTCAGGCTGGCTAGGAAAAGACCCTTTCTCTCTCTCATGTACAGACTGAGCCAATTGGCCCATCTGAAGCTCTAGAGATTTGATGGTCTGCTGATTTGAAGTGAGAACTTGACTTGTGGATGACATAAAATTTTTCATAGAGTTCTCAAGTCCACGAGTCAAGTTCTCAAGCGAATTAAACCGGGTTTCGAAGTTGTTAGAATTTGGGAAACCTGGTTGGTTGGTGCTTGGAACTTGGGGTTGCTGATAAGATGGTGCATGCATGGGAGGTTGGTGTGATTGGTAAGGTGGTCTAGAGGAGTTTGAAGGACCACCCAGGGCATTAGTTTGGTTCCATGAAAAATTGGGGTGGTTCCTCCATCCAGGATTATAAGATGATGAGTATGGGTCATTCCTGGCTCTATCATAGACGGCGTTGACACGCTCCATCTCAGGAGGAATGGACTCACACTCGCTTTCTACATGACCTATCCTACCACATGAATGACAGGGAACTAGACCAGATGTGGACATCTGAGGTGCACTTCGTTGGTTTTGGAGCTCAATCGAATCCATACGGCGCATTAAGGCCGCCAAGCGTGCCTCGGTGGCCGTAGTGGTATCGATAACAAATGCGGAACCCGATCTAGTTGAGTTTGCATTCGCGATCCTCGCTCCTATACTAGATGATGCAGGTGGTTCCCTCACACTCTCCCATTCCATGGTTTTCTCAGCGAGGTCTTCTAGGAAGGCCCATTCCTCCCTTTCATCCTTTCCCAAGAACTCTCCTTGACACATGGACTCAAGGAGCATTCTGGACGGGATGTAAAGACCCTCATACACAATCTGACAAAGACGCCACAACTCAATGCCATGGTGAGGGCACGAGGATAGTAGCTCTTTGAACCTCTCAAGATATGCATGAAATGTTTCGGTCTCATGTTGATAGAACGAATTGATTTCGTTCCTCAATTTTTGAGTCCGATGATTAGGAAAGTACTTCTTGAGGAATGCAGATTGAAACTCATCCCAAGTCCTAAAGGAATTCGCCTGGTTGCTGTACAACCACTTCTTGGCGTCATCCTTTAGTGCAAAAGGAACGAGCCTAAGATGGATGGAGTCTGTGCTAAGTTGTTGCAGCTTGAACATAGCACAGACCTCCTCAAATTCCCTGAGAAAGATATAGGGGTCACCTTTCCCAGTGAAATGAGGGAGCATGGAAATGAATTGAGGCTTAACCTCAAAATGGTTCCCATTAGCCTCTGGTAATACGATGCATGAGGGTAGAACGGTACGTCTCGGGTAGCATCGATCACGAAGAGGTATGGGAACGACAACTGGAAGCACTGGTGGAGCAGGTGGGTCCAGCAACTGCTCCTCCTCACGGAAATTAGCAGCCATTGGACCCGAACTACGTGCGACACGAGAGGAGGGAGGTGTCGAGAAATCGATGACCGAAGCCGGATTGACAACGCTCCTCGTCAAACGACCACTCTCGTCTCGTGTCCACGAAAGCATGCACAAAGGTGCACACACAAACCACAACTCTTTTTTTTTCAAACAAAGAATGTACGTAGAAGAGAAGACTGGGGAACACAGGAGAGAAAGAATGACTCAGGAGAGAAGGGAAGAAGTCCTTAAGCTACGGCGGATGGGTACAGGTAGAAGCACACAAGCAAACAAGGCTCAAACAATCCTAAGGGCGCTATAGGTCCTTACAGCTAGACGACGCCTAACTGCAAGGTCACACGACCTCAACACGCCTCACCTCCCTACGACGAGGACCACAAAGCCCAGCAAGTGAGCCAAGATCCGGGGATCACGTCTCTCGTACTATCGACAAAGTGGGCAACGCCGATCAGGTCATGACGGTCGGGACCGAATCACTCTCCTAATGCGTCAAAGATCCTTAGGGCCAATGTCTACTTGATTTAAAATTAGGCTCTTGATTAGTGTGGTTTTTGGGGCGAAGGAAAGGGTGATGAAATCCCCCACCTTATCTTTTATGGGACAACCCCTCCTTAGTAGCGTTTTGGAGTCCTAAATCTAGCAATCAACTCTCCAAACAACGCTCAACTCACACTTGTTGCAATGCACTTCCTACTAACTAATGCATGTTCATACGAAATGCATGAATGAGAGTAGAAGGTGCGTACCTCACGCCAGCTCTCAGCAACAGAAAATAAAGCTAAGATAAAATACAATCTAAATGCCTAAGTCACATACATAATGCATGACCTAAACAAAAAGAATGCCTAATCTTTTGCTTTGAGTTTTAGGGTCCAAGTTGCTTAAGGGAGGTTTGATTATTGATCTGGGAACAAACTATAAGTCAAAACATGCCAAATTAAGTCCCAGACCACTATATCAGATAAAGTAAACAGACCAAAGAAATAAGAGAGCGATCTGAGCTTACCAGACCGCCAATTGGCGGTCTACAGTGCCCAGCTTGCTTCAAAACTTCCAGATGTTCCTCCTGCCGACTCCAAGTTTCCTGAAACAAAGAAAAACTACAAAACAAAAATTAAATCCACTCGAATCGTCCAAGCAAGAGTCTGGACTGGCACCTCCCCGGCAACGGCACGAAAAACTTGTTGAACGTTTTATTTAAAACCGCAAGTGCATGGCCGCGATGAAGCGGTGGCAAGTACGGGTCATCCTCATGGAGGTGAGCAGCCTCTTGTTTATCAAAAATCAAGTGGCAAAAATTGGGGGAGAAAGATTGATTATGCTACTCTACACTAAACTACGCTAAGAAGTATGAAATGCGAACGAAAGAAACAAACAATGAAATGACAACTAAGCTAAAGACAAAACAAGAATGCTGGAATACAGAAATGGGAAAACCCCTAAGGGGTGGAGTGAGTGCACACATGCAAAGAGGTGGGTGTAGAATACATTCTTTAAGCACATGAAGGTGGTATTTATCAAGCATAGGAAGTGTCTAAATGTTATGGCAAAACCTATCAATCTATTCACCAACTTAGTTGATTAACATTTACATATGCAAGTTGTTTATTTCAGAACCTAAACAAGCATGAGAGGTGCCTAATCATTTTGGCAAAACTCATCAAGTTATAAATTCTATCCTAAACAAGCAAGCATACATTCATGTTTTATCAACACATCAAAAATAAAGCATTCATCCCATTCTCTAATGCATGTATGTACATCTACTCCACCCCCCAAAGGGGATGGAACTACTCACTAAACATTACACTAATTATTAAACTAAGCAAAGAAAGCATATTAAAACTAAACTAGAAATAAAAGACGATTAAACTAAAACATGCACAAACAATAAAAGAAGCATAAACAAACAATGAAAGAAACACAAAACTTTATTGATAAAATGACTCACATTTCAAGTAGCATCCTCCTACTTTAGTGTGTGCTTCAAGACCTCACTTCTAGTAGGAAGAATAGCCACTTAAAATATGGAGTGATTACAAAAGGAGGTGAAGAGTTCTATTTATAGGCATGGAAAAAGCTAATCCGGGACAATCCCCCGATGTGGGACTAAACCAATACCACAAATAGCCTAAACAAACATTAATACACGTCAAGGAGAAAACTTGGTGGATTTGGGCCAAAAGTGACCGCCAATTAGCGGTCTTGGACCGCCAATTGGCCGTCAAAAAGATCCGGATCCAGTTGAATCTTCTTCTGGGCTTTGCTTTGTGTATTTGGTGGTCTTGGATGCATCTACTTTGTTTATTGGAGCTCCGACCCAAATAGAATTGCCAAAATACTCCCCATGATGGTGTGGAGTTCTCTGTTTTGCTCTTAGGTCCTTCTGTCTTGCGTTCAGGTCCTTCTCCCTTGCATCTTGGTCCCCAGATCTCACAATTTAGTCCTTTTTCCCAGCTTTTGGGTCCTTTTATGCTTCATCTCTTCAAACCTAATTATTCCTGAAAACTAAACATAAAACTCGTAACATAGCATTGTTTAGGTGAAAGATAATGGATATAAGATACAAATATAAGCATGAAATGATGTCAATCATGTACCTGATAGTGTAAGTCCTCGTAGGCAATGATGCACGAAACCTGACCCTGGGAGAATGAAACTCTAACTAGTAAGAAAAGGAAGAAAAAAAGTAAGAAAAGAAACAAAAAGAAAAAACTAATGAAAATAATAACCTTAATGGACTTTACACTTTGTATAACTTGAGGATGTTGAGGTTGTCCATGTCTTGCACTTAAGTCCTTAATTAACTTTCACAAATGATTCATTAGGCTAGGTGTGTGGACATATTACATATATAGAGTCGGCTCGTAGCATTACCGCGTCCAATGATCGACAAAATGAGCCATCGAGTCGTGTAGATAGATTGAAGAATGCATCTTTGTTCGGATTTTGTGGGTGTATCCATTGAAAACCCTCAGGAGACAACACTCCTCCTCCTTGGCGATACGGAGGTTTAACGGCTTGTTGCACATGCTAAGTGCAACCGTGATTCCTACGAAAGTGAGTTAGGATTTCTTGTTTTTCGTATGCTTTTCTCTTTCTTTCTTTTGATCGGGACTAGCAAAAGTTAGGTGTTGGGGTATTTTATTGACATCATATCATGCATATATTTGTGTCTTATATCCATTATCTTGAACCTAAACAATGCTACGTAACGAGTTTTATATTTGAGTTTTAGGAATAAACAGGATTGAGGAGAAGAGGCATAAAAGGACCTAGAAGCAAGGAAAAGGACTGAGTTGCAAGACTTGGGGCCTGAGATGCAAGAGGAAAGGACCCTGATGTAAGCCCAAAAGACCAAGGAGCAAATCAAGAAACTCCACACCATCATGAGGAGTAATTTGGTAAATCGATTCGGTCCTAAGCTCCAACAACCTACTTGGATGCATCAAACATAAAGACATGAAGCCAAACAACCACACACCAAATCCAGGGCGGATTCAAACAATATAGACCACAGATTGGCGGTCTAAGACCGTTGATTGGCGGTCAGTTTGGGTCCTAATCCGCTAAGACTTTGGCGTGTCGTGTATTAGGGTGTATTTAGTCTATTTTTGGTATATGTTTAGTCCCATACCGGGGATTGTCCCGGATTACCATTTTCTATGGCTATAAATAGAACTCCTCATCTTCCTTTTGTATTCACCCATTGCTTGGTGATATTCTCTCTACTTGGAGTAAAAGCCTTGAAGCAAAAACGCAAGGTGGAGAAGAATGTCACTTGTAATGTGAGTCGTGTAAATAAAATAATTGTTCTTAGTTTCTTTTAATCTTTTCTTTTAATTCTTGCATGCTTCTTTAGTTTTACTTTCCTTTCAATTAGCTTCTTTAATATTTCTTTCTTGCTTAGTTTAAATTCCTTTCATTAGAATGTTGAATTTTGTTAATGTAGGTTGTAGTGTAATGATTAGTGAGTAGTTCCATCCCCATTTGGGAGTGGAGAAATATGTGATATGATTATGTGATGTAGTAGGTGTGTGTTATCTTAATCCTTTGAGCCTTATATGATTTCCATAACCATCTAATGGTATTTCACTCTTGTCTTTGATATGCTAATGCTCTTGAATGAAGCTTAGCATATGCTTAGACTAGTGGACCTATTTTATGGGGAATGATGAGGTGAGGATAAGGATGGAATTAATATTGGAAACATGACTTGTAGTTGCATGTACTCTTGTTGCCTTTACCTTGGTTAATGCCTTGTATGTTTTAATGACAATGTACTATCTTATTTCATGTGGAGGCATAGTAGGGTTTAGTCTTTATACATGAGTTCATTTAGCTTCATTCCAATTATTGTCTTGTATGTTTTAATAATATTGTGTTATCTTAATTCATGTGGAGGCAAAGTTGGATTTAGTTTTATGATTTTCATGCACTTCATGTTGTGCTGAGCTTAATTGAACACATACACATATATTTGTACTCACATTCTTTCTCTACCCCCTATGGGGTTTAGTTTTATTGTGTATTTCCCATTTCCTTTCATATTCTAGTGTAGTTTAGTTTAATCAATCTTTCCCTTATTTCTTTCCCACTCGCCTTCGAACTAACCAAAGTCGACACACCTCCCAGTAGATCGACTCATATTTGCCACTACTTCAACGCGACCGTGCACTTGCGGTTATAATTAAAACGATCACTCACCTCCCCTTTACACTCTCTGGTAGCGTTTTAGGGTCCAGTCGAGCACTTTTTGTGAGCTTAGCCTAGTGGTGGTGAGAGTGGTCAACTCGAGAGTTTTTTTGTTGAGATGGATGGTTACATGGGCGACCATCCATATCATTGTTGGGACCAGGACAATTCTCCCTGGTATTCTGGACACATGCAACCTGGGGTGGCTCAGACTAACACCCCGTATGGTTGGGACAATCTTAATTATGTGGTTGAGCAATCTTCAGATTGGGATAATATGAGAGAGGCACCGACTGGTAGACCACCATCTAGTTATGTCGGATCATATGCTGGTCAACAAACTGAGACATTACAACAAACTTTGGCCTCTTTCATGTGTACGGTAGACGACATGAGTTCATTGGTGGCTCCCGTAGCCGTACCGTGCGACTGGTGTGGGTTGAGTTGTCATGTTATCGGGGAATATACTTATGTTCCCATAGAGTCTGTGTATGAGCATAATTTTTCCCAAAATGCTCAATATGACCATTACGCATCAGCGTACTAACTGAGAGGGATGGATTCATGGGGAGACCATTCTTATTCAAATTTTTATACATCATGCCCACCTCAGTATCCTCCTCCCGAATACCCAGAATTCTACCAACACCCTACTCCAAATCATTGGTCTCATTCTCAGCCCATCAACACCCAACCCCAAAATTTCCCAAGCTCTGACTTGGATCTCACAGTTGACCCTACACTTGATTCTTTAAAACAAACCCACCAAACGTTCATGAAAACCACTTAAAATTTATTGAAGTCCAACTTAATTCCTTGCAAACTATGGAAATGCAAGTGAGTCAAATGACACGACAATTACGTGAGCGTGAGGAGGGTAACTTTTCTTGTCAACATGAGGATTTATCTTCCGATATCGAACCACCACCACATCCACAAATTCAAAGCACAATCCTTCAAAGTCAAACTCCTACTCAGTATGAGGGACTTGGGGTTTAAATTCATGATCACTTGGTGGAGGATTCGATTCCAATTGAGAAAAACATGGACCGACTTCATTATGAGTCGGCACAGGATTGTGCCTTATCTTTTTGTCCTGTGGCCCTTGAGCCACATGATCTTCATATTGTGCCTCTTAAAGACCCACCTGTGGTGGAGCAAAAGCTCCCACGTACCCTTAATTTCAAACGACATGGTGGAGCAAAAGCTCCCAAGTACCGACCTTTCATCATGTTCTCTTTGTGAGGGGGGACGGCGCAAACTTGAGTATTCTGGTCCCGCATGGTGTCATGTTCCCTTTCCAAGTGCATGGACCCACTTTTGAGGTTCCCATTTGATGTCATTTGACAAATGAAGATGAGAACATATTTTTGTACATAGTTATATTAAAAAAAGACAAAAAAGTACAATAAAAGACTCCTTCAGTGAGCATTGATTGTTGTGGGCTCCAACCCTTGAGTATTTGGGCCTCATTTCTTTCACGTATTTGTATCCATTCTTTACCATCTCACAGGTTTTTAGGGAATTCAGGTTTGTGTCCATCAACATAACCATGAACTTCTCTTTGTACTTCACGTTGGTGAGATCTCTTCTTTTTCATGCATAAATCCATGTAGTATTTTCTCACATTCATTGATGACAATGCATGAAGTAGGTGTTGGGGGTGTCTTATGTGTGTACATAGTCGAGTATTTTTCCTTTGATTTTGTTTTCTTTTACGTGTATTGATAGGGTCACGATAGTGTGCTGCATTTAATATCGATATATCTGCTTGCCATGATCCTTGGGTGACTTGTCTTCTTTTGCTTGCCTAGTGCTTTAAAATTTTCACATTTCTTTCAAAATCTTCATGTGTTTGTGAAAGAAAATGTTTTGTGGGTTTTCTGGGTGTTTAACATGTGCTAAACTGTTGAGAGGCAAAGTAAAAAGAAAGCTCCCAAAATTGTCTTGAACTTGATGCATTAGGTTATCTTGTAGAACGGCTTTAGGTATTATCAAGTCGTTAGGATGCACCTCGGTTTTCCTTCGGGGGGCGAGTAATCATAGGGTTTCAGTATTCAAACATTTAAAGAAGTCTACCCTGAACCTAGTGAGCCAATAATTCGTGTCTGTTAATATAAGGAAGTTTGTGGTAGTCAAGGACCCTTTAAATCTTGTTGTAAGTCATTAAGTGTAGGGGTCTTGGTTCATGTGTAGATAAGAAAATAAGTGAGTAGCTGTTCTCTCTTCTCGCACGGCTCCTATCACTCGGGAAATTAGGTCTGAGGGGACTTTGTGCCTGGTCCTTTCGAGTCATCTGACTTGGGATGCACCGACAAAACTCCCGTTACACGGGTGGTAGGGGTTGCCCTATATGGAGATTTGGGGAAATGTGTACGTGATAGTGTAAGTCCTCATAGGCAATGATGCACGAAACCTGACCCTGGGAGAATGAAACTCTAACTAGTAAGAAAAAGAAAAAAAAGTAAGAAAAGAAACAAAAAGAAAAAAGTGATGCAAATAAGAACCTTAATGGACTTTACACTTTGTATCACTTGAGGATGTTGAGGTTGTCCCCGTCATTTACTTAAGTCTTTATTTAACTTACACGAATGATTCATTAGGCTAGGTGTGTGGACTAATACATATATAGAGTCGGCCCGTAGGATTATCGTGTCGAATGATCGACAAAATGAGTCATCGAGTCGTGTAGCTAGGTTGAATAATGCATCTTTGTTCGGATTTTGTGGGTGTATCCACTGAAAACCCTTAGGAGCCAACACTCCTCCTCCTTGGCGACAAGGAGGTTTAACGGTTTGTTGCACGTGCTAAGTACAACTGTGATTCCTACGAAAGTGAGTTAGGATTTCTTGTTTTTTCCATATGCCTTTCTCTTTCTTTGTTTTGCTCGGGACTAGCAAAAAGTTAGGTGTGGGGGTATTTGATTGACATCATTTCATGCTTACATTTGTATCTTATATCCATTATATTTCACCTAAACAATGCTACGTAACGAGTTTTATGTTTGAATTTCAGAAATAAATAGGTTTGAAGAGTAGAGTCATAAAAGGACCTAAAAGCAGGAAAAAAAGACTGAGTTGAGAGACTCGAGGACTAAGATGCAAGATCGAAGGACCTGAATGTAATATCAAAGGATCAATGAGCAAACAAAAATACTCCACACCATCATGGGGAGTATTTTGTTAATTCTATTCTGGTCGGAGCTCTTGAAAGCGAAGTAGATGCATCAAAAACAAACAAAGACATCCAGAAAAGCCCAGAAGAAAGCCCAGCGCGATCTAAACCCTGTAGACCGCCAACTAGCTGTCTGGGACCGCTGATTGGCGGTCCGGGTTGGTCCGGATCCACTAAGATTTCTGTCGGGGCATGTATTAGAGTGTATTTAGTCTATTTCTGGTATATGTTTAGTCCCATACCGAGGGATTGTCCCGGATTACTTTTTTCTATGACTATAAATAGAACTCTTAACCTTCTATTGTAATCACCTATTTCTTGGTGGCATTCTCTCTACTTGGAGTAAAAGCCTTGAAGCAAAAACTCAAGGTGGAGAAGAATGCCACTTGTAATGTGAGTCATGTAAATAAAATAAATATTCTTAGTTTCTTTTAATCTTGTCTTTTAATTCTTGCATGTTTCTTTAGTTTTACTTTCCTTTCAATTAGCTTCCTTAATATTCATTTCTTGCTTAGTTTAATTTCCTTTCATTAGAATGTCGAATTTTGTTAATGTAGGTTGTAGTGTAATGATTAGTGAGTAGTTCCATCCCCTTTGTGGGTGGAGTAGATGTTTATACATGTTATGTAGATTGAATGAATGCTAAACATTGTTGTATGTGAGAAATGTTTGTATGCTTGTTTGAATTAATGAGCACACTTAACTTGATGGTTTCTTCTATAATGTTTAGGTACATTCGATGCTTGATTTAGTTCTTAATAACAAATTTGTCATGCTCATATTAATCACTTAGGTTAGTGCTTTGAATGATAGGTCGTGCCACGAGGTACTTCTTATGCATTATAAACACTAACTACACTTGAGCTTATTGTATCAATTCATCACTTCTTATATCATGTGTACACACACTACACCCCTTAGGGGTTTTCCATTCCTGAATTCTACCTTATTTTATTAGTCGCTTAGTTTTAGTTCGTTTTGTGCTTTCATTTCCTTCCTTGTTGCTACTAGTTTAGTGTAGTTTAGTTTAATCAATCTTTCTCTCCTTTCTTTCCCACTCGCCTTCCAACAAACCAAAGTCGACACACATCCCTCTGGATCGACCCGTATTTGCCATCGCTTCAACGCGGCCGTGCACTTGCGGTTATAATTAAAACGTTCAATCAGTCAACCAAAGAAGTTGGCTCGTTTGGTCCAAACAAGAAGGCTCCTTGGTCCAAACAACTTAGCTCGTTTTGCCCAAATGATTAATACAATTATAATTAATCGCAAGTGCACGACATGGTGAAAACACAGCAAGTACGGGCCGAGTCCACTGGGATGTGTGTCAACTCGTGTTTTTCAGAATTCAAGTAGAAAATAAGGGGAGAAGAAGTTTGAATACACTAAACTAACAACTAACAAATGGGAAAGTGGAAAGCACAAGATTAACTAAAACTAAACGAAGCAAAAACCAAAGAAATATGAAATTCAGTAAGGAAAACCCCCAGGGGGTGTTGTGTGTGGACACATGTGTTAAGGTGGTGAAGAATGCATTCAATGAAGTAAAAGTGTAGGCGATGTTTTAGTGCATAGGAAGTACCTAACGATTGTGGTAAAACCTGTCATTTCAATCACGAACCTAGCTGATTAATATAAGCATACACAAGTTGGTTATTAAGAACCTAAACAAGCATGAGAAGTACCTAAAAGTTATGGCAAAACCCATCAAGTTAAGTATTCTCTTTTAAATAAACAAGCATACATTCACATTCACCATATATTGCATAAGACAACATTCATTCACAATCTTTATTGCATGTATAAACATCATCTCCACCCCCCACAGGGGATGGAACTAATCACTACACATTAAGCTAACAATTATATTAAGTAAGAAAGACATTCTAACTAATTATACTATGATTAAGGAAACAAGACTAAACTAAACATGCAAAAAGGAACAACATCAAGTTAACAAAAATTATTTTATTCATGACTCGCATTACAAGTAGCATCCTTCTCCACTTGAGGTTTGCTCCAAGGCTTCCTCCAAGTAGAGAGAATGACCACCAAGCAATGGGTTGGTTACAAAGGAGGAAGAAGACTTCTATTCATAGATATGAAAAATGCAACTGCGACCAATCCCCCAATGTGGGACTACTGAAACCCGAATGGGTCTTCATTACACGAGGTACAATTGTGTAAAGTCGGTGAAATCAACTAGAAACCTGTGTGGAGTCTAATTAACATCAAGTACATTTACATGAATACATGACTAATATAGTTAGACATGAGGTTAAGATGTACTTTGAGTTCTCAAGAATGAACTAAGTACCTAGTGTGACCATTAGGACATCAATTAACCATCCATACAACTTAATACATTAACGCATTCATAATCTATATTAAGCATATGAAATGACACAAGATAAGAACAACCATTCACCACACAAACAAATTGTCTACATCACCTCCACCCCAAATGGGGTGGATCTACTCACTAATCTTAATAACAACTATGGAAAGTAACAAATCTACACAAAAACATTAAAATACTTGGATAAAAGCAAAGTAGAAAATCAACCAACAAAACACAAAAATACTTGGATAGAAAGAAAACAAAAGAAGAGAGTAATCCAAATCTACCTTTACATTAAAGAAAACAATAGTTTACAAGTTCCAACCACCTCCTTATTCTTTCATCCCAAATGGGTAAAATCTAAGCTATTCTAATGGTGGAGCTGGAGAAGAAGAGGAAAGCAAGAAGAAATCATGCTATTTATAGAAGAAAGTGTGGCGTAAATGATTCTGGCGACAACTCGAAGGCTGAAATTGATTTCTCTAAATTCTGATGCATCCAATTAAGCAAGTCTGAGCCACGTTTAAAATTTGGGGAGATTTGGACCAAATTGATACGTCAAAATCCACCACTGGCGGATGTTTTGGCTCTGATCAGCTCGGATTTCTCCCAAAAGCTTAAGTGATGTATTTTACACCTGGGTGGGTGCGCTCGTGGTTTGCTGGATCGAGCCCATTATGTCTTAAATCCTCAAATACTTCTCAAGATCTTGATAATGAGGGATTTTTGCACCAAAAATATTTTCCTTATGCTTAGGTGTTTCCGGATTTCATCTGGGTCCTTCCTGATTTGCAGATGGGTCATTGTGCATCACAAACAAGTCCACCTTGCTTCATTTGAGTCCTTTCTTCTTGCATTTCAATCCTTTTCTCCTCATTTCTCTTCTTTATTACCTAAATCCTGAAACACATCAACCAAACACTCGAATAGCATAAAATTGTGGTAAAATAAAGGATATATAACATGTATGATATTGATACTAATCAAATACCCCCACACTTACCTTTTGCAAGTCCCGTGCAAAACAAAGAAAAATAAAAAATAAAAAGGGAAATCCTAAGTCATTTTCGTAGGAATCGTGGTTGCACTTAGCACGTGAAACAAGTCGTTAATCCCCCTTGTCGCCAAGGAGGAGTGGTGTATCCTGAGGGTTTTCAGCGGATACACGCACAAAATCCGAACATAGATGCATTATTCAACCTAGCAACATGACTCGATTAACCTACTTTTGTCGATCATTAGACATGGTAATTCTATGGACCGACTCTATATATGTATCTTGTCTACGTACTTAGCCTAGGGAACCATTTGTGCAAGTTAATTAAGGACTTAAGTGAAAGATATGGGCAACATTTACATCCTCAAGTGATACATCGTGTGAAGTCCATTAAGTTTTTTTTCTCTTTAGATAATAAGGAGTTAAAATTGGTTGGTGTTTCATTCTTAGAGTCCCATTTCGTGCATCCTTGCCTGTGAGGATTTACACTATCATGTGTTCCTTCACCCAGATCTCTACATAGGGCGATCCCTACCACCCATGTAATGGGAGTACGGTTGGTACATCCCAAGTCAAATGAAACGAAACCACCAGGTACTAAATTCCATTAGATCTAATTTCTCGAGTGATAGGATTCGTACGAGAAGAGAGAATACCATACTTTTATTATTTCTTATCTAAATGGCAACCAAAACTGCTACACTTAAGGTTTCAGAACATGAGTTCAAGGGTCCCTAACTTCAACAAACTTCCTTATACTAATAAGCACCAATTATTCGACTCACTAGGTTCAAGTTGGACTTCTTTATTTCTTTGAGTACTGAAACCCTATGATTACTGATTGACATCATTTCATGCTCATATTTGTATCTTATATCCATTATCTTACACCTAAGCAATGCTACGTGATGAGTTTTATGTTTATTTTTCAGGAATAAAGAGGTTTGAAGAGAAGAGCCATGAAAGGACCCAAAAGCAAGAAAAAAGACTTAATTGTGAGACTTGAGGACCAAGATGCAAGGGAGAAGGACCTGAACGTAAGACAGAAGGACCTAAGAGCAAAACAGGAAACTCCACACCTTCATGGGGAGTATTTTCTCAATTCGATTCGGGTCGGAGCTCCAACAAACCAAGTAGATGCATCCAAGACCAACAAATCCATCAAGCAAAGCCCACAACCAAAAGCAACGCGATCTGAAGTTTATAGACCGCCAATTGGCGGTCTTGGACCACTAATCGGCGGTCCATATGGCCCCAGATCCTCCAAGCTTTCACCTGGACTTGTATTATCATGTGTTTAGGCTATTTTTGGTATTGGTTTAGTCCCACATCGGGGGATTGTCCCAGATTAGCATTTTCCATGCTTATAAATAGAACTCTTCACCTTCCATTGTAATTACCCATTGCTTTGTGACATTCTCTCTACTAAGGAGTGAGCCTTGAAGCAAAAACTCAAGGTGGAGAAGAATGCTACCTTCAATGTTAGTCATTTGTTAATAAAATAATTCTTCTAGTTTCTTTTAATCTTGTCTTTTAATTTTTGCATGCTTGTTTAGTCTTTCCTTTCCTTTTAAGCTTCTTTAATATTTCTTGCTTTCTTAGAGTAATTTCATTTCAGTATTATGCTTCATTTTGATAATATAGTTAGTGTAATGAGTAGTGAGTAGTTCCATCCCCATTTGGGGGGTGGAGAAACATGTGATATAATCATGTAGTGTATTAAGTGTGTGTTATCTTAATCCCTTGAGCTTTATATGATTTCCATAACCATCTAATGGGTTTTCACTCTTATCTTTGATATGCTAATGCTCTTGAATGAAGCTTAGCTTATGCTTTGATTAGTGGAGCTATTTTATGGGGAATGATAAGGTTAGGATATGGATGGAATTAATATTGGAAACACAATTTGTAGTGTATGTGCTCTTGTTGCCTTTACCTTAGCTAATGTCTTGTATGTTTTAATGATGTAGTCTTATTTAATTCATGTGGAGGCATAGTAGGGTCTAGTCTTTATACTTGAGTTCATTTAGCTTCATTCCAATTATTGTCTTGTATGTTTTAATGATGTAGTCTTATCTTAATTCATGTGGAGGCAAAGTTGGATGTAGTTTTATGATTTCATGCACTACATGTTGTGAGGAGCTTAATGAACACACACACACACTTCTTTATGTTCACATTATTTCTCTACCCCCTTTGGGGTTTAGTTTTATTGCTTATCTTAAATGTCCTTTTGCATCTTAGTGTAGTTTAGTGTAATCAACATTTCTCTCCTTCTTTTACCACTCGCCTTCGAACGAATCAATCGTCGACACACCTCCCAGTGGACGACCCGTATATGCCACCGCTTCAACGCGGCCATGCACTTGCGGTTTAAATAAAACGATCAATCAAGTTTTTGGCGCCGTTGCCGGGGAGGTGCTCTGTCCAGACATTGGTTTGGAAGATTCAGGGGGTTTTTAATTTTTTGTTTTCAGTTTTTCTTAGTTTCAGGGATCCTAGAGCTCACGGGGAGGCTACTGGAGGAGTTGGAGCACCCAATCTTCAAAAAGGACCGCCAATCAGCGGTCTCAGACCGCCAATTGGCGGCCTGGTGAGGGTTTCGGATTCTCAGTTTTCTTCTGGTAGTCGATTAGTTTATTGTTGTTATCTGGGAGCCCTATTTTGCATGTTGTGACGTCTCGTTTGCTCCCAGATCATTAATCACTCCCCCATTAATCAATTGGCCTAAAATCCAAAGCAAAGGACTAGACGTTCTTACTTGTTTAGGTCACACATCATGTATTGACTTAGGCATATAGTTGTCTTTTCTTTTAGCTTTATTTTCAGTTGTTGAGTGCTGGCGTGAGGTACGCAATTTCCTACACTCATTCATGCATCTCGTATGCCCATGCATTAGTTAGTAGGAATTGCATCATGACAAGAGTGAGTGAGCGTTTGATTGGAGCGATTGATTGCTAGATTTAGGATCAAAACACTACTAAGGAGGGGCTATCCCATAAAAGATAAGGTGGGGGATTTCATCACCCTTTCCTTGGCCCCAAAAATCACTCTTAACAAAGCCTTAATTCTAAAAGCAAGTAGACATTGGCCCTAAGGATTTTGGACGCACTAGGAGAGTGATCTAGTTGAGACCGTCATGGCCTGATCGGCGTTGCCTACCTTGTCGATAGTAGGAGGTATTGGATCTCCGGATCTGGTATCACTTGCTGGGCATTGTGGTCCTCATTGTTGGGAGGTGAGGCGTGTCGAGGCTAGTGACCTCGAAGTTAGGCGTCGTCTAGCCTAAGGACCCTTTGCCTTACATTGTTTGAGCTGTGCTTGCTAGTTAGGCTTCTACCTGATCCCTTCACCCACGCTAGCTCTAGGGATTCTTCCCTTCTCCTCTGAGTCATCTTCTTCTCACCTACTTTTACGTTTTAGTCTCCTCCCCTTTACACTCTCTGGTAGCGTTTTAGGGTTGAGTCGAGCACTTTTTGCGAGCTTAGTCTCGTAGTGGTGAGAGTGGTCGACTCGAGAGTTGTTTGTTGAGATGGATGGTTACATGGGCGACCATCCATATGATTGTTGGGACCAGGACAATTCGTCCTGGTATTCCGGACCCATGCAACCGGGGGTGGCTCAGACGAACACCCCGTATGGTTGGGATAATCTTCATTGTGTGAATGAGCAATCTTCATATAGGGGTAACATGAGAGAGGCACCGACTGCTAGACCACAATCTAGTTATGTCGGATCATATGCTGGTCAACAAACTGAGACATTACAAGAAACTTTGGCCTCTTTCATGCGTATGGCAGACGACATGGGTGCACTGGTGGCTCCAGTAGCCGTATCGTGCGACTGTTGTGGGTTGAGTGGTCATGTTATCGAGGAATGTCCTTATGTTCCCCCTGAGCCTGAGTATGAGCATACATTTTCCCAAAATGCTCAATGTGACCATTACGCATCCGCGTACAACCCGAGAGTGATGGATTCGTGGGGAGACAATTCTTATCCAAATTCTTATACCTCATTTTCACCCCCGTATCCTCCTCCCGAATACCCAGAATTCTACCAACACCCCATTTCAAATCATTGGACTCATTCTCAGCTCATCAACACCCAACCCCAAAATTTCCCAAACTCTGACTTGGACCTCACTGTTGACCCCAAATTTGATTACTTAAAATAAACCCTCCAAACGTTCATGGAAACCACTCAAACTTTATTGAAGTCCAACTTGAATTCCTTGCAAAATATGGAAATGCAAGTAAGTCAAATGACACAACAATTCCATGAACGTGAGGAGGGTAACCTTTCTTGTCAACATGAGGATTTATCTTCTGAAATCGAACCACCACCACATCCACAAATTCAAAGCACAATCTTTGAAAGTCAAACTCCTAGTCAGTCTGAGGGACTTGGGGTTTCAATTCACGATCACTTAGTGGAGGATTCGATTCAAATTGAGAATAACATGGACCAGCCTCATTATGAGTCGGCACAGGATTATGCCTTATCTTTTTGTCCCGTGGCCCTTGAGCCACATGATCTTCATGTTGTGCCTCTTAAGGACTCACCTCTGGTCGAGCAAGAGCTCCCTACTACCCTCAATTTCAAACAACCTGATGTGAGTTTGCCTCTCACTATTGTTCCTGATCTGACTCATATTTGTATCTTATATCCATTATCTTACACCTAAGCAATGCTACGTGACGAGTTTTATGTTTAGTTTTCAGGAATAAAGAGGTTTGAAGAGAAGAGCCATGAAAGGACCCAAAAGCAAGAAAAAAGACTTAATTGTGAGACTTGAGGACCAAGATGCAAGGGAGAAGGACCTGAACGTAAGACAGAAGGACCTAAGAGCAAAACAGGAAACTCCACACCTTCATGGGGAGTATTTTGTCAATTCGATTCGGGTCGGAGCTCCAACAAACCAAGTAGATGCATCCAAGACCAACAAATCCATCAAGCAAAGCCCACAACCAAAAGCAACGCGATCTGAAGTTTATAGACCGCCAATTTGCGGTCCATATGGCCCCAGATCCGCTAAACTTTCTCCTGGACTTGTATTATCATGTGTTTAGGCTATTTTTGGTATTGGTTTAGTCCCACATCGGGGGATTGTCCCGGATTAGCTTTTTCCATGCTTATAAATAGAACCCTTCACCTTCCATTGTAATTACCCATTGCTTTGTGGCATTCTCTCTACTAAGGAGTGAGCCTTGAAGCAAAAACTCAAGGTGGAGAAGAATGCTACCTTCAATGTGAGTCATTTGTTAATAAAATAATTCTTCTAGTTTCTTTTAATCTTGTCTTTTAGTTTTTGCATGCTTGTTTAGTCTTTCCTTTCCTTTTAAGCTTCTTTAATATTTCTTGCTTTCTTAGAGTAATTTCATTTCAGTATGATGCTTCATTTTGATAATATAGTTAGTGTAATGAGTAGTGAGTAGTTCCATCCCCATTTGGGGGGTGGAGAAATATGTGATATAATCATGTAGTGTATTAAGTGTGTGTTATCTTAATCCCTTGAGTTTATATGATTTCCATAACCATCTAATGGGTTTTCACTCTTATCTTTGATATGCTAATGCTCTTGAATGAAGCTTAGCTTATGCTTTGATTAGTGGAGCTATTTTATAGGGAATGATAAGGTTAAGATATGAATGGAACTAATATTGGAAACACAATTTGTAGTGTATGTGCTCTTGTTGCCTTTACCTTAGCTAATGTCTCGTATGTTTTAATGATGTAGTCTTATCTTAATTCATGTGGAGGCATAGTAGGGTCTAGTCTTTATACTTGAGTTCATTTAGCTTCATTCCAATTATTGTCTTGTATGTTTTAATGATGTAGTCTTATCTTAATTCATGTGGAGGCAAAGTTGGATGTAGTTTTATGATTTCATGCACTAAATGTTGTGAGGAGCTTAATGAACACACACACACACACTTCTTTATGTTCACATTATTTCTCTACCCCCTTTGGGGTTTAGTTTTATTGCTTATCTCAATTTCCTTTTGCATCTTAGTGTAGTTTAGTGTAATCAACATTTCTCTCCTTCTTTTACCACTCGCCTTCGAACGAACCAATCGTCGACACACCTTCCAGTGGACGACCCGTATTTGCCACCGCTTCAACGCGGCCGTGCACTTGCGGTTTAAATAAAACGATCAATCAATTACTCTCCCCCAAAACAAAAACCGGGGTGCATCCTTACGACTAGATAAGACCTAAAGCCGGTGTACTAGATACCCTAATGCATCATGCTCAAGTCAATTTTGGGACCTTCCTTTTTACTTTGCCTTTAAATGGTTTTACACATGCTAAACACACGCAAAACCCAGAAAATATTTTCTTACGGAAATACATGAAGATTTTCAAAGAAATGTAAAAATTTAAACCACTAGGCAGTTTGATCTCTTTGGATCCGTTAAAAATTCACAGGCACATGTATTAGAGGGTGTTTATTCTATTTCTGGTATTTGTTTAGTCCCATACCGGGAGATTGTCCCGGATTACCTTTTTCTATGGTTGTAATAGAACTCTTCACCTTCTATTGTAAGGACTTCACATTTTGAGTGGCTATTCTTCCTACTGAAGTGAGGCCTTGAAGCAAACACTAAAGTAGGAGGATGTTACTTGAATTGTGAGTCATTTTTAATAATTTTTTTTGTTATGTTATTTGTTTCATGTTGTTTGTTTTAGTTAGTTTAATTTCATTTCATTAGTTTTGGTAGCTTAGTTTTATGCTTTCCTTGCTTAGTTTAATAATTAGTCTAATGTGTAGTGAGTAGTCCATCCCCTTTGGGGGGTGGAGTTGATGTTCATACATGCAAAAGAGAATGGAATGAATGCTTTATATACAATGTGTTGATAAAACATGAATGTATGCTTGCTTGTTTAGGATAGAACTTATGACTTGATGAGTTTTGCCAAAATGATTAGACACCTCTCATGCTTGTTTAGGTTCTGAAATAATCAGCTTGTGTATGTAAATGTTAATCAACTAGGTTAGTGAATGGATTGATAGGTTTTGCCATAACATTTAGACACTTCCTATGCATGACAATACTACCTTTATTTGTGCTTAAAGAATGTGTTCAACACCCACCTCTTTGCATGTGTGCACTCACTCCACCCCTTCGGGGTTTTCCATTTTTGAATTCCAGCACGCTTATTTCGTTCTTAGTTAAGTTTTAGTTCATCGTTTGTTGTTCGTTTATGCATGCATCACTTAATAGTGTAGTATAGCGTACATTAGGATAATCAAACTCTCTTCCCTATTTTCGCCACTTGATTTCGTGCTACCGAGAGGTTTCTCACCTCCCTGTGGACGACCCGTATTTGCCACGTCTTCACCGACGCCGTGCACTTGCGGTTTAATATAAAATGTTCATCAAGTTTTTGGCGCCGTTGCCGGGGAGGTGCCAGTCCAGAGTTTTGTTTGGACTATTCGAGTGGATTTAATTTGTGTTTTGTAGTTTTTGTTTGTTTCAGGAGACTTGGAGTTGCCAGGAGAGGCAGGTGGGGAAGTTTTGCGAGAAACTGGGCACTGTAGACCGCCAATCAACGGTCTGAGACCGCTAATTGGCGGTCTGGTGAGATATGTTTGTCTTCTCCTTTCTTTGTGTTGTTTCCATAATTCATTTAGGAATCTGGGACTCGATTTGGCATGTTCTGACTCTTAGATTGCTCCCAGATTAATAATCAACTTCTTTTAAGCAACTTGGACCCTAAAACCCAAAGAAAAAGATTAGGCATTCTTTCTTGTTTAGGTCATGCATCATGTATGCGACTTAGGCACGTAGATTGTCTTTTATTTTAGCTTTATTTTCAGTTGCTGAGTGTTGGCGTGAGGTACGCACCTTCTACTCTCATTCATGCATTTCGTATGAACATGCCTTAGTTAGTAGGAAGTGCATTGGAACAAGTGTGAGTTGAGCGTTTGTTTGGAGAGTTGATTGTTAGATTAAGAATCCAAAACGCAACTAAGGAGGGGCTGTCCCATAAAAGATAAGGTGGGGATTTCATCACCCTTTCCTTCGCCCCAAAAACCACACTAATCAAGAGCCTAATTTTAAAATCAAGTAGACATTGGCCTTACTGTGCCGCATGGATTCGATTGAGCTCAAAAACCAACAAGGTGCACCTCACATGTCCACATCTGGTCGAGTTCCCTGTCATTCATGTGGTAGGATAGGTCATGTAGAAAGAGAGTGTGCGTCCATTCTTCCTGAGATGAAACATTTCAACGCCATCTATGACAGAGCTAGGAACGACCCATACTCATCATCTTGTAATCCTGGATGGAGGAACCACCCCAATTTTTCATGGAACCAAAATAATGTAGGATTTCGTGTCCCCATGTCTGTATATATTTTTAAAATTTTAATACATCATACAAGATCGTTTTTATATTTTCAGCAATTTTATGTACGTAGTTTTGTGATTATTCTAATAACATGCAATCCTACACTTATTAAAATAATCCACAAAGGTAGAATCATACCTAAAGGTTCTCTAAAACCTTTTTGATGATCCGGAGTCGCGTTGCACGTTGAGTTGTCCACGGAATTGCCTCCGAGTGTTCACCAAACTCTAACACAAGATTAGAGAGAAAGGAGCTAGCCAATCAATCTCTAATAAGGTTTAGAATCTAGCTAATAACCCCTCTTTAACTCTCCTGAGATTCTGATCTCCAAATTTGATTTTACTAAGAGAATTTTCGTGGTGATTAGGGAGAGATTATTGAGAGAAAGATTTTACATTAGTATTAAACAAGTAGGAGTAGGGGTCCTTTTATAGTCTCCGAAAACATCCTCATCAAGAGCTATTCTTTAGCTACGATCCCTTGTTTATTCTCTCCTAAATTAATCTCCAATTTCCACATAATCACCCACAAAAAACGTTTTAATTAAATCTGGAATTATTCCACCCATGATTTAAGTAATCTCTTAATAATTCAGGCAGAATCGTTCTTGTTCGGTGGACCGAGTATAACTCGGTCAACCGAACCGTTCGGTTATAACAAGTGTTCGGTGCACCGTGAGCTAGACGGACGACCGAGTCCGCATGAGAAATATCCACTGGAAGAATTCGGTCAAACCAAGACTTTTACTCGGTCTACCGTTGACCCACCAAAATCACTCCTGCGACATAGTCATCGGATGACCGGGTCACCTTCGGTCTACCGAAAATACTACTACTCGGTTGACCGTTTCCAATCGGTTAACTGAACCCGATTGTCCAGACACTCTGGGCAATCTCGGTGAACCAATTGCGCTTACCCGTTCCCCGTTCGGTTAACCGATCCGAAGATGCCCCGGTCGACCGAACCATGAACGGTTCACCGTGTTTGACCCCGATTTTCCCTTTGTCAAATTTTGGATTTATTTCCAACAAAATTTGATCTTTTGGGGTTTTTAGCAAATTCACATCTTATGTAATATATTATCCTATGTAATATTAAATTATTACACCCCATAATATAAATACATCTCATATGAATTTATTATGATTCTAATTATGTTAATTCTCATAACATATTTATTTTAATTAATTCAGCACATGTGTCCTATTTTCTCATGAAACCAGACACATCATATGAACTTAAAATGAACCCTCTTGTTTCCCAGTTTTGTGGTGTGACCTATAGGAGGATCTAAGCCAAATTGGCAGTGATATTAAACACTTAATATCTTAGACTATAAGCGGTATCTAGCTACACATTATAGTCACCCAATTAGCATAGATGTCTTTGTTCATTCCGAACCAAAACATGATCCATTTAGTGATGTAAGTGCACCACTTGTGTCCGTCCCTTGCCTCATGATGTTAAGAATATATAAAAAGTAGAAATGTGTCACCTTTGTATTATATTCATTTCTTGATCTCTCTAAGCTAATTATAACTATGTAACAGAACTCAAGTCACATTGTGCACATTATAATTTTGCTTTATCAAGGGGCCCACTAATATCATCACTCAATTAAGAGGGGCAATGATAATCGTTTGACTAGCTATCTTTTCCAGCACAAGTCATGCTCAACCAACCATTGTCTTTATCACTATACTCATTGATAGCTTTTGACAATAATCAAATTAAGCACTTCTTGAGTGAAAAGATATAAGTCTCATATCTTAGGATCCAAGACACAGTAAAACATTAATGACACGAAACACAATTCCATAATGTTTTACTTGTTAGGTCTATTCAATATATAAAAGTAATATTTCCTCTTTTATATACTCGTGTTGTCATTTATTTGTAGAGCTACAACAAACGATGACCAACACGACAATCTTATCTCGGTAATTAATGTTCCATGTTAATTACCATGATTGTGAATAACTTTTGATTTATGTAAACCATTATCTTTTAAAGCTCTACGGTTAAGGACCAAGCGCCTCTTCCGTAACACTTCCAAAAGACGAATATCATAATCAAGGAACAAAATGTTTGCACATCCAATTCATAATAATTGACGTATAAAAGTAAAACTTTTAGAACACATTCCTTTCAATCTCCCACTTGTTATCAAAGTTTTCTCTCACATACATTCTCAATGTATAAAACAATAATAACTAGGGTAACCCTCTCTAATCACTCATCAAGCCAATCCACATGGTTCCTCGGACCCATGGACTCGAAATGCATTTCGCCATTGGCTTGGGATAAGGGTTTGGTGAATGGATCAGCTGTGTTGCTGTTTGTGTCCACCCATAACAGATTTATTTTGCCCTCGTCGATGAAGTCACGTGTGACAAAGTACTTACGATCCATGTACTTCACTTTGTGGTGTGATTTAAGATCCTTGATTTGCGAGATAGATGCACTATTTTCACAAAATAGCTCTATGGGTCCCTCAAACGAGGGAACTACTCCAAGCTCCTAAAGGAACTTCTTAATCCACACTCCTTCCTTGCTCGCTTCAGCGACAGCCATTACTTCGGAAGCGGTGGTTGAGTCGGCCGTAGTGGTTTGCTTCCAACTACGCCAGCTCACGGCTCCACCATTTAGAAGGTAGACGTATCCTGATTGCGACCTTCTATCGTCGGGATCACTCATAAAACTCGCATCCGACTATCCCTCAGCTATTAACTCCCTTTGTCCTCCATAAACAAGAACCTTATCTTTGGTCCGGTTAAGGTACCTTAGAATATTCTTGACCGCAGTCCAATGCGCAGGACCTGCGTTGGATTGGTGACGACTTGTCACGCTTAGAGCATACGAGACATCGGGTCTTGTGCAAGTCATCGCGTACATGATTGATCCTATTGCTGAAGCATAAGGGATATCTTTCATGTACTCCAAGTCTTTACGTGATTCAGCACGTTGAGACTTCTTGAGTTGCACACCCATACTCATTAGCACATTCCCCTTTTTGGAGTTGTTCATGCTGAACCTTTCCAAGACCTTGTCAATGTACGTACGTTGACTTAGGCCAATGAGTCTATGGGATATATCTCTATATATCTTGATTCCCAAGATGTATTGAGCCTCACCCATATCTTTCATCGAAAATGCAGATTTCAATGAACTTCTCGTTTGCTCAAGGAAAGGTATATGATTTCCCATGAGGAGTATGTCATCGACATATAAGATCAAGAACACTATGTGGCTCCCAATAACCTTCTTGTATATACAAGGTTCTTCCTTACTTTGGACGAAGTGAATCTTTTTGACTTCTTCATCAAAGCGCTTGTTCCAACTCCTTGATGCTTGCTTCAATCCATAAATGGATCTTTGAAGCTTGCATACTTTCTCGCTATTCTTTGGATCTTCAAAACCTTGAGGTTGTACCATGTACACATCCTCCTCCAAGTTCCCATTAAGGAACGCCATTTTAACATCCATTTCCATATCTCATAATCATGAAATGCGGCAATAGCGAGCATAATCCGAATAGACTTGAACATGGCAACCGGTGAAAAAGTTTCATCATAGTCAAGTCCTTGAACTTGAGTGAAACCTTTTGCTACAAGCCTCGCTTTGTAGGTTCTCAAGTTCCGATCCATCTCCATCTTCCTCTTGAAAACCCATTTATTTTGAATGACCTTTTCCCTTGAGGAAGGTCAACCAAGTTCCACACTTGATTATCATACATGGATTCTATTTCGGATTCCATGGCCTTAAACCATAGTTTGGAGTCCTTTCATCCCATTGCTTCTTGGAAGGTCGAGGGATCATCGGTATCTAGTACCATGATCTCTTGAAGTCCCAAATACATATCGGGTTTCTTCCTTTCCCTCGTTGACCTTCTAAGTTCTTTTGGTTCTACGTGTACTTCTCGAACTTCTTCCACAATTTCTTGCGGAATTGGTTCGTGTTTGATTCTCGAACGTACACTTGGTGGGGAAGATTGAGTTTCTCTCACAATTTCTTGCGAGGGTCTCTCACTCATGCTCCCACTAACCAAAGGAACCTCGGTTGGGCCTTCAGGATCTTGAATATCATCATTCATATCATGATCTTGTAGAGTATCTTGAGTTTCCTCAAGCACAACCCTACTCCCACTACTTTTTATTCTTTCCAGAAATTCCTTTTCTAGAAATACGTCATCCCTCTCCACAATCACTTGATTGGCGGTTATATGCCAAAAGTAGTATCCTCTTGTCTCACGAGGATAACCTATAAAGAAGCACTTATCCGCTTTTGGTTGAAGTTTGGTCGATATCAATCTCTTGACGTAGGCCTCACAACCCCAAATCTTGGGAAAATTGAGCTTAGGTGTTTTACCACTCCATAGCTCATAAGGCCTTTTCTCTACGGATTTGGATGGAACATTATTTAGTGTGTAAGCCGCAGCTTCTAGTGCATAACTCCAAAAGTAAAGCGGTAATTCAGCTTGACTCATCATTGATCGAACCATGTCGACCAATGTCCTATTCCTCCTTTCGGATACCCCATTCCACTGAGGTGTACCAGGAGGGGTGAGCTGTGGTACAATACCACACTCATTTAAGAATGAGTCAAATTTGGTACTTAAGTACTCACCTCCACGATCCGTTCGTAGAGACTTGATTTTCTTGTTGAGTTGGTTCTCTACTTCATTCTTGAATTCCTTGAACTTGTCAAAGGATTCACTTTTGTTTCTTATTAGATAAATATAGCCATAACGACTATAGTCATCCGTGAACGTAATGAAGTACCTAAAACCGTCTCTTGTACTAGTACTCATCGGACCACATACATCGGAATGTACCAAATCCAACAAGTCATTCGCTCTCGGTCCTTTCTTCTTGAACGGCCTCTTGGTCATTTTGCCCATTAGGCAAGGTTCGCACGTCTCCAATGATTTAAAATCAAGTTGACCAAGAAGGTTAGCTTCTTGCAATTTCTTGATGCGTTTTTCATTTATGTGACCAAGACGATAGTGCCACAAGAGTGTATCATTCACGTAAGTAGTTTTAAGTCTTTTGTTATTGATGTTTAAGATTTGTTTATTATTCAATTCAAGCAAATAGAGACCATTCCTCACGAATGCATTTCATAGAAAATACCATTCTTCGATATAGACAAGCAAGAATTTGAAATATTTATATTAAAATTATCCATATCCAAACATGAAACAGAAATAATGTTCTTGCTAATCGAAGGCACAAAATAAACATTCATTAAACATAAATTTAAATCACTAGATAATTGAAGCTCCACAGAACCTTGTGCAATCGCAGCAACGCTTGCACCATATCCGACCTTCAGAATCATCTCGTTCTTCACGAGTTCCTTCCTATCCTTTAGTAGCTGCAAATTAGAAATTATGTGAGCACAAGATCCGGTATCAATTACCCAATCGTGGACAGAGGTGGCTAAATTTATCTCAATAACAAATATGCCTTTGGCCTTTTTGGGGCGCTTACGTTCAATCACTCCATTGTCAAGGTCTTCCTTGTACTTGGGGCAATTTGGCCGGATGTGTCCCTTTTCACCGCAGTGAAAGCACTCCGTGTTGGGAGTCCGAGATTTCAAAGAATTCCCCCTCGAGGCGCTCCCACGAGCACCTCCTACTCCCTTTCTCTTGATTGACGTATTTTTGGTGAATTTGCCTTTACCTTTGGTGATCTTCTTGCTCCCTCCATGGACGGCTAGGACGTGCTTGTCCCGACCCTTGCCCATGTCAACTTCAGCCGTTTTGAGAGCGTTGTGAAGTTCCTCAAGACTCACCCCTTTCTCACACACATGATAGTGCATAATAAAGTCCTTATAGGACGGGGCTAGAGAGCCAAGAATCAAATCTTCCGCAATGTCATCGGGCATCGGGGAAGAGAGCTTCGACAACTTCTCAAGGTATCCTTGCATCGTGAGAAAATGCATGGATACCGATGTTCCGTCCGCCATGTGGCACCTTGTGAGTGCGATGGTGGTCTTATAGCGTTCTTTTCTAGCACTATCCATGAACATCTTTGTTAAAGCTTCCATGGTCTTCTTGGGTTTTGAATCCAAGTATTTCGCTTGAAGCGAGTCACCCATGGTGGCTAACATTAGACCGTGAACCTGGTTATCTTGGTCTTCCAACTTTGCTTTTGCCTCTCTCTCGTTATCGGTTGCCTTCTCATTTAATTTTGGGATTTCACCATCCAAAATATGACATAGTTTCTCAAACTTCAACACGATATTGAGCTTGAGTTGCCAACTTATGAAGTTTGAGCCATCATTTGCGAAAGGATGTTTTTCAATCATAGATCGCACAATAGGTTGAATATTCGACATTTCTACAAAATAAATTATATGGGATTTAATGTCGATTTTATGTTTTAAAAACAATACCGTAAATAAAAATTTGTCCATAAATGCAGCAATTCAAGATCCTATCAATTATAACATAAACTAGCTAAGGGCTATCAGATATATTATAAAATCAAGGTAAGAAAATATTTTTCTAATCATAACCATTTAGAAATATCGCAACATTTGCATTTTCAAACTCTTATGATTCTTGTCGTTTTAATTAGGAGGGAATTTTACTAATCCTCGTAAGAAAAACTCTCTTTCTCAAAACCGAGCTAGGGCTCCGGGTCTTGTTAAGAAAACTTATTTCATTTGATACGAGATACGTTTATCCATTGTATTCACAAACAAATATACTCGGTGTCCGCTAAGGGCGAATCACACCTCGTACATCTATTCGTGGCACAACAATAGACAACCTTATATCTCCCACTATCCCAAAGATGGAGGAAGCTATCTCCCGCTAAGGGCGAGCAGAATATCCCTCGATCGATGGCTGCTAGTGGATGAAATAAGAAAGAAAGATACTCTTAATTTTTTTTTGGTTGGACAATTTAAACATTTATGTGATTTTAGAATTTAGGTGATCATGCATATTTATCATCTATACATATCCTAACATTCATCCACACAATCACATATATATCAAGCACACAAACATAAATAAATCCATTCACACAAACATTGCGTGAGTTTATATGTTCCTGCGTCCTTGATCCTTGATCTTTGATCCTCGATCCTTGATCCTTATGCTTCCTCAGCGTCATCCACTTGCACCGTGGATGTTGATATTGCAAAAATATAAACATGCATCTCTTAATTTTGAAAAAATTGTCTAGTGCAAGTCCTATGTAAAAACCCTCTCATATGCATGCATCTACATAGAAATAAAATTTGGCTTTTACATACATAAGCCCCTGTGATTGAATAATAATAACATACACATTTATTCATTCATTCATTCACACATGGCTTCGATGGAACATATAAACTCACATATCCCTGCATTAGAGAACTCGAGCAACACATGTACATATACTATATATTACTCGATTTAGTTTATCACACATCTCTAAATCAAACAATTCAAAAATCATTTGAAATCAATTGAAAATGATTTTATGCATCCATAGTTCAATTCATAAAATATTTGAACCGCTGTTTATCCAATTTCTAATATTAAACATTTAAAGAAAGATAAACATATGCCTTTTTCGTTTTGTTGATTCCTTATAAAATAATCATTTAATTAAAACAAAAATTCTATAAATCAGACATAAGTCTAAATCTTAAATCTAACATTCACATGATGTGTTTTAAAACATTTAAAACAATCAAAAGAATCAATTAGAATCAAATCAACAAAACTATCGAAATCTCGAAAAAGACATAAAACATGAATTGTTTTGATTGTAGATGGTAAACTAAAATTAATTATATAGTCTAATTGTTGAAAATATGAACTAATTGCTGTGATACCACTGTAGCATTTCGTGTCCCCATGTCTGTATATATTTTTAAAATTTTAATACATCATACAAGATCGTTTTCATATTTTCAGCAATTTTATGTACATAGTTTTGTGATTATTCTAATAACATGCAATCCTACATTTATTAAAATTATCCACAAAGGTAGAATCATACCTAAAGGTTCTCTAAAACCTTTTTGATGATCCGGAGTCGCGTTGCACATTGAGTTGTCCACAGAATTGCCTCCGAGTGTTCACCAAACTCTAAACAAGATTAGAGAGAAATGAGCTAGCCAATCAATCTCTAATAAGGTTTAGAATCTAGCTAATAACCCATCTTTAAGTCTCATGAGATTCTGATCTCCAAACTTGATTTTACTAAGAGAATTTTCGTGGTGATTAGGGAGAGATTAATGAGGGAAAGATTTTACATTAGTATTAAACAAGTAGGAGTCGGGGTCCTTTTATAGTCTCCCAAAACATTCTTCTCAGGAGCTATTCTTTAGCCATGATCCCTTGTTTATTCTCTCCTAAATTAATCTCCAATTTCCACATAATCACCCACAAAAAACGTTTTAACTAAATCTGGAATTATTCCACCCATGATTCAATTAATCTCTTAATAATTCAGGCAAAATCGTTCTTGTTCGGTGGACCGAGTATAACTCGGTCTACCGAACCGTTCGGTTATAACAAGTGTTCGGTGCACCGTGAGCTAGATGGACGACCGAGTCCGCATGAGAAAAATCCCCTGGAAGAATTCGGTCAAACCAAGACTTTTACTCGGTCTACCGTTGACCCACCAAAATCACTCCTGCGACATAGTCATCGGATGACCGGGTCACCTTCGGTCTACCGAAAATACTACTACTCGGTTGACCGTTTCCAATCGGTTAACCGAACCCGATTGTCCAGACACTCTGGGCAATCTCGGTGAACCAATTGCGCTTACCCGTTCCCCATTCGGTTAACCGATCCGAAGATGCCCCGGTCGACCGAACCATGAACGGTTCACCGTGTTTGACCCCGATTTTCCCTTTGTCAAATTTTGGATTTATTTCCAACAAAATTTTATCTTTTGGGGTTTTTAGAAAATTCACATCTTATGTAATATATTATCCTATGTAATATTAAATTATTACACCCCATAATATAAATACATCTCATATGAATTTATTATGATTCTAATTATGTTAATTCTCATAACATATTTATTTTAATTAATTCAGCACATGTGTCCTATTTTCTCATGAAACCAGACACATCATATGAACTTAAAATCAACACTCTTGTTTCCCAGTTTTGTGGTGTGACCTATAGGAGGATCTAAGCCAAATTGGCAGTGATATTAAACACTTAATATCTCAGACTATAAGCGGTATCTAGCTACACATTATAGTCACCCAATTAGCATAGATGTCTTTGTTCAACCCGAACCAAAACATGATCCATTTAGTGATGTAAGTGCACCACTTGTGTCCATCCCTTGCCTCATGATATTAAGAATATATACAAAGTACAAATGTGTCACCTTTGTATTATATTCATTTCTTGATCTCTCTAAGATAACTATAACTATGTAACTTAACTCAAGTCACATTGTGCACATTATAATTTTGCTTTATCAAGGGCCCACTAATATCATCACTCAATTAAGAGGGGCAATGATAATCGTTTGACTAGCTATCTTTTCCAGCACAAGTCATGCTCAACCAATTATTGTCTTTATCACTATACTTATTGATAGCTTTTGACAATAATCAAATTAAGCACTTCTTGAGTGAAAAGATATAAGTCTCATATCTTAGGATCCAAGACACAGTAAAACATTAATGACACGAAACACAATTCCATAATGTTTTACTTGTTAGGTCTATTCAATATATAAAAGTAATATTTTCCTCATTTATATACTCGTGTTCTCAATTATTTGTAGAGCTACAACAATCGATGACCAACACGACAATCATATCTCGGTAATTAATGTTCCATCTTAATTACCATGATTGTGAATAACTTTTGATTTATGTAAACCATTAACTTTTAGAGCTCTACGGTTAAGGACCAAACGCCTCTTCCTTAACACTTCCAAAAGATGAATACCATAATCAAGGAACAAAATCTTTACACATCCAATTCATAATAATTGACATATAAAAGTAAAACTTTTAGAACACATTCCTTTCAAATAATGCCCCGGGTGGTCCTTCAAACTCCTCTCGACCACCTAACCAATCATACCAACCTCCCATGCATGCACAATCTTATCAGCCACCTCAAGCTCAAATCACCAATCAATCGGGTTTCCCAAAGTCCAATAATATGGAAACCCGATTCAATTCGCTTGAGACCTTGACTCGTGGACTTGAAAACTCAATGAATTTTTTTATGTCAACCACAAGTCAAGTTCTCACTTCAAATCAGCAGACCATCAAATCTCTAGAGCTTCAGATGGGCCAATTGGCTCAGTCTGTACATGAAAGAGAGAGGGTCTTTGCCTAGCTAGCCTGAGGCTAACCCCCGCATGTACCAGCAACAACACATGCAAAATGAGAACGTGGAACCTTGGGGGCGGTAAGTGAACCATGTGGTGGAACCTGTTCACCATGTCAACGCCATTGTAACCTTAAGGAATGGAAAAAAGGTTGACAATCACATTTCCTTGCCACCACCACCATCTATGAGGGCCCTCAGTGGGAATGGTGGTGAAGAAGAGGCTGAGGGTGAGGGTAATACACCAACGCCTCCTTCTCATGCACCGCAGAAAACCTACCAGCCAAAAGCTCCCTATCCAAGTAGGTTAACCAAAAAGCAGAGTGACACAATGGATAAGATATTAGAGGTGTTTAAGCAAGGGAAGGCTAACATCACCTTGTTGGATGCCATCCAACAAATACCTCAATATGCCAAAGTGTTGAAGGATCTCTGCACAACCAAGAGGAAGACCAATGTTCCTAAGAAAGCATTCTTGGCTGCAAATGTAAGGTCACTTTTGTCCAATCCCGCCTACACAAAATACAAGGACCCTGGGTGACCTACTATTCAGTGTACGATAGGGGACACTATCATGAGTAATGTATTGCTTGATTTAGGATCAGCGGTCATCCTCCTCCCATTTTCTGTTTATCAACATTTAACCTAGGGAGAATTGAAACCAACTAAGATCACCCTCCAATTGGCGGATAGATCCATTCGTATTCCAAAGGGGATTATCGAGGACGTGCTTATCAAAGTTGGAGATTTTATATTTCCAGTCGATTTCGTTGTCCTCGATACCAATCCTTTTGCGCACACCCACTCTCAAATACGTTTGATTTTGGGTAGACCATTTCTGGCAACCTCCAATGCCTTAATTAATTGTAGAAATGGTCTCATGAAGCTCTCATTCGGTAACATGAGTGCCAAGTTTCGTGTGTTCAACTCTGGTAGGCAACAAGAGCCCATGGATCAACCTTTAAATCTCAATATCATCCGCCAATTAGAGAAAGCACCGCAAAATCAACGAACACCCCTAACACCAATGCAACCCATTGAGAATGTTTGTAGGCCCAGCGAAAACTCATTGACTGTTTTTGCAATGCAACAGAGTGAGCTGGCATCAAACATAAATGTCCAAAAGGAGTGTTCGTTGCATGATTCTGTTGAAAGTACTAGTGAGAGTGAGACATCTCATCATACGCCTATACCATAAGGTGTCTCTATCTCATGTCCCTTGGCCATTGAGCCATTTGAGCTTCATCTTAACTCCAACAAGGACCCGCCTACGACCGAGCTTATGCTTGATGATATAAATGATGGTGGGAGGTCCTTGTTGGATGACTTGGGGAGAAGCGCCATTCTTAGTAATGCAGGTCTGCTGCATCCATCGAATGAGCATGAGGAAGTAATTCTGATGCACCCACCTATTGGTTGGAGTGTTTTGTTCGATGAGCAACTAAACCCTAGTGAGGCAACACAAATCCACTCATTCATGTTGCCTACACCCAACCAATATCATGAGGGGTTCGAGGCTTTCATCTTTGACCTTTCACCCCTCATGACACCTCAGAGTACCAGTGAAGTTTGCCCATCTCGGCAAGTCTCTGGTCCTCATAACTCGATATTCTCATTTGATGTTCCTTGACCAAATGATTATGAGAATATATTTGTTGATGTATATACCTTGTAAAAAAACAAAAAAACAAAAAAACATGTATGTAATAAAAGACTCCATGAGCGAGCATTGATTGTTGTGGGCCCCAACCCTTGTGTACTTGGGCCCTATTTCTTCACGTATTTGTCTCCCTTCTTTAGTATCTCACAGGTTTTGAGGGAATTCGGGTTTGTGTCCATCAACATAACCATGAACTTTCTTTTGCGCTTTATGTTGGTGAGATCTTTCATTTTTCATGCATAAATCCATGTAGTATCATGCTCACATTCATTGAGGACAATGCATGAAGTAGGTGTGGGGGGTGTTTTACGTGTGTACATAGTCGAGTCTTTTTCCTTTGATTTTATTTTCTTTTGTGTGCATTGTTAGGGTCATGTTATTGTGTTGCATTTAACATTGATATATCTGCTTGCCATGATCCTTGGGTGACTTGTCTTCTTTTGTTTGCCTAGTGCTATAAAATTTTCACATTTCTTTCAAAATCTTCATGTGTTTGCGAAAGAAAATGTTTTTGTTGGTTTTGCGTGTGTTTAGCATGTGCAAAACCGTTGAGAGGCAAAGTAAAAAGAAAGCTCCCAAAATTGTCTTGAACTTGATGCATTAGGATATCTAGCTTACTGGCTTTATGCCTTATCGAGTCGTTAGGATGCACCCCGGTTTTCCCTCGGGGGCGTGTAATCATACGGTTTCAGCACTCAAACATTTAAAGAAGTCCACCCTGAACCTAGTGAGTCAATAATTCGTGTCTGTTAATTTAAGGAAATTTGTTGTAGTCAAGGACCCTTGAAATCTTGTTGTGAGACATTAAGTGTAGGGGTTTTGGTTCATGTGTATATAAGAAATAAGTGAGTAGGTGTTCTCTCTTCTCGCACGGCTCCTATCACTCGGGAAAGTAGGTCTGAGGCGACGTTGTGCTTAGTGCTCTCGAGTCATCTGACTTAGGATGCACCGACTGAACTCTGTTAGACGGATGGTAGGGATCGCCCTATGTGGAGATTTGGGGGAAGGTGTACGTGATAGTGTAAGTCCTCATAGGCAATGATGCATGAAACCTGGCCCTGGGAGAATCAAACACCAACCAATATAATGCTCCAAAGAAAAAGAAAAAAAAAGAGTCAAATAAGAACCTTAATGGACCTTACACTTTGTATCACTTGAGGATGTTGAGGTTGTCCATGTCTTGCACCTAAGTCCTTAATTAACTTTCACGAATGATTCATTAGGCTAGGTGTGTGGACTGATTACATATATAGAGTCGGTCCGTTGCATTACCGCGTCCAATAATCGACAAAATGAGCCATCGAGTCGTGTAGCTAGATTGAATAAGGCATCCTTGTTCGACGCCTTTCCAACTTATGCGGGTGAAGAAACTGAGATGTTGACCGTGATTTCAGGTGCTTAATCAGAAGCTCCTTTTGCCAAAAGACTGAACTCCGACAATCTCCCAACTATGATAAAAAAATGCTAGGTGCAACCGTGATTCCTACGAAAGTGAGTTAGCATTTCTAGTTTTTCGTATGCTTTTCTCTTTCTTTGTTTTGCTCGGGACTAGCAAAAGTTAGGTGAGTGGGTATTTGATTGTCATCATTTCATGCTTATACATGTATCTTATATCCATTATCTTTCACCTAAACAATGCTACATGATGAGTTTTATGTTTGAATTTTAGAAATAAATAGGTTTGAAGATATGAACCATAAAAGAACCCAAAAGCAGAGAAAAATGACTGAATTGTGAGACCTGGGGACTTAGATGCAAGGGAGAAGGACATGAACGTAAGACCAAAGGACCAAAGAGCAAAACAAAAAACTCCACACCATCATGGGGAGTATTTTGGCAATTAGATTCGGGTCGGAGCTCCAATAAACAAAGTATATGCATCAATAACTGACAAAGAAATCCAGAAAAGCCCACAACGAATTCCAGCCGGATCCAGAACTTATGGACTACAAATTGGCGGTCTGGATCTCTCTGGATCCGCTAAAACTTCGCAGGCACATGTATTAGAGGGTGTTTATTCTATTTCTGGTATTTATTTAGTCCCATAATGGGGGATTGTCCCAGATTACCTTTTTCTATGGCTTTAAATAGAACTCTTCACCTTATATTGTAAGGACTTCACATTTTGAGTGGCGATTCTTCCTACTGAAGTGAGGCCTTGAAGCAAACACTAAAGTAGAAGGATGCTACTTGAATTGTGAGTCATTTTTAATAAAAGTTTTTTTGTTATGTTATTTGTTTCATGTTGCTTGTTTTACTTAGTTTAATTTCATTTAATTAGTTTTAGTAGCTTAGTTATATGCTTTCCTTGCTTAGTTTAATAATTAGTCTAATGTGTAGTGAGTAGTCCATCCCCTTTGGGGGGTGGAGTTGATGTTCATACATGCAAAAGAGAATGGAATGAATGCTTTATATACAATGTGTTGATAAAACATGAATGTATGCTTGCTTGTTTAGGATAGAACTTATGACTTGTTGAATTTTGCCAAAATGATTAGACACCTCTCATGCTTGTTTGGGTTCTGAAATAACCAGCTTTTGTATGTAAATGTTAATCAACTAGGTTAGTGAATGGATTAGGTTTTGCAATAACATTTAGACACTTCCTATGCATGAAAACACTACCTTTATTTGTGCTTAAAGAATGTGTTCAACACCCACCACTTTCCATGTGTGCACTCACTCCACCCCTTAGGGGTTTTCCATTTCTGAATTCCAGCACACTTATTTCGTTCTTAGTTAAGTTTTAGTTCATCGTTTGTTGTTTGTTTATGCATGTGTTACTTCGTAGTGTAGTATAGAGTAGATTAGGATAATCAAACTCTCTTCCCTATTTTTGCCACTTGATTTCTTGCAAACGAGAGGTTGCTCACCTTCCTGTGGACGACCCGTATTTGCCACGTCTTCACCGACGTCGTGTACTTTTGGTTTAAAATAAAACGTTCATCAGTAAGCAAAAGAAATCAAGTCACCCAAGGATTATTGCAAGCAGATATATCAGTATTGAATGCAACACACTAACTTGACACAAAAGAAAACAAAAAAACAAAGTGAAAAAACATGACTCCATATATATACAAATGTAAACCCCCCCCCACTTACTTCATGCATTGTCGTCAATGTATGCAAGCATGATACTACATGTATTTTAGAAGCACAAGGAAGTTTTCGTGGTCAAGTTGATGGACAACAACCCGAATTCCCCTCAAAAGCGGTGAGATACTTAAGATGTGAGACAAATACGTGAAATAAATGGGGCCCATACACACGAGGGATGGAGCCCACAAGAACCTATGCTCACTCTTGGAGTTTTTTTAAATATAACTATGTACAAAAATAAGTTCCTATCGTCATTTGTCAAAGGACATCAAATGGTAACCTCAAAAGTTGGGTCAATGTACTTGGAATGGGAACATGACACCACACGGGGCCAAAACACTCAATAGTGCCCCCCTCACGAAATGCACAAGATATAAGGAGAAGTTGATGATCAAGACACAAAGACGTCTGATTCAAAAGATCAAACTTAAAGAGCTCGAATCTCTCAAGAGTTTTCTCCTAATTGGGCAATGGAAGAAGAGTTTTTGCCATTGCAGTATTGACGTTATGATCATCAATCCAAACTTTCCAACTAACAGGATGCTGCGTCGGAACGAGGCCAATAACCTCATTATCCTTGCCCAACGCACCAGGCGAACAGAAAGTGGGTCTCTTACCCAAGGTATCCTCTCAGGAACTCCCAATACCCTCATTGGCAATGTAGTTGCTAGTGTCCCTTCATTGTCAATATGATCAGGAACAATAGTAAGAGACAAACACTCACCAGGTCGTATGAAATTAGGGGTATTAGGGAGTTCTTCCTCCACCAAAGGTGATTCCTTCAGAGGCACAACAGTAAGATCATGTGTCTCAAGGGCCACGGGACAAAAAGTTAAGGCAGAATCATGTGTCGACTCATAATGAAACTAGTCCATGCTATCTCAATTTGAATCAAATCCTCCACCATATGATCGCGTAGTGAAACCCCAAGTCCCTCAGACTGACAAGGAGTTTGACTTTGAAAGATTGTTCTTTGAATTTGTGGATAAGGTAGTTCTTCGATATCAGATGATAAATCATCACATTGACAAGAAAGGTCACCCTCCTCACATTAACTTAACTGTTGTGTCATCTGACTCACTTACATTCCCATAGTTTGCAAGGATTTTTGAGTGGTTTCCATGAACGTTTGGAGAGTTTGTTTCAAGGAATCATGCCTATGGTCAACTGTGAGGCTCAAGTTAGAATTTTGGAGATTTTTGGGTTGGGTGTTTGTGGGCTGAGAATGACTCCAATGATTGGTACTAAGGTGTTTGTAGAATTCTGGGTATTCGAGAGGAGGATACTAGGGTGGGCATCAAGTATGATACACAGGATTTCTAAAACTTCCCAATGAATATGTCCTCCCTGGGTAAGACGTGAATGTCTACGGGTCATAATGAGTACTTTGGGAAAAAGCATCATCATATTCGGGTTTGGGAGGAACATACGAACACTCTTCGAACACGTGACCACTTAAGTCACTCATTTCATCTGACGTGGCTTCTGGAACCACCAATGCAGTCAAACCCTCTACCGAACGCAAGAAAGTGGCCAAAGTTCCTTGTAATGTCTCAGTTTGTTGACCAACATATGATCCGACACAACTATAAGCAGTTGGTGCCTCTCTCATATTACCCCAATCTAGAGGGTGCTTAACCTCACAATTAAGATTGTCCCAACCATGCTAGGTGTTAGTCTGAGGCACCCCAGGATGCATGGGTCCGGAATTCCAAGGACAATAGTCCTTGTCCCAACAATGAAATGGATGGTTGCCCATGTAACCATCCATCTTGACAGAATACTCTCTAGTTGATCACTCTCACCACCACGAGGCCAAACTCGTAAAAAGTGCTCGACTCGACCTAAAATGCTTATAGAGAGTGCAAAGGGGAGGAGACTAGAACGAAGAAGTAGGTGAGAAGATGACTCAAAGGAGAAGGGAACGGTCCCTATAGCCACCATGGGTAAAGGTGAGGGTAGAAGCCTAATTTAGCAAACACAACTCAAACAACCTAAGGTCACTATAGGTACTTACATCTAGATGATACCTAACTACAAGGACACACAGCCTCAACACGCCTCACCTCCCTATGACAAAGACCGAGAAGCCCAGAAAATGAGCCCAGATCCGGAGATCTCATCTCTCCTACTATTGACAGAGTGGGCAACACCGATCTGGCAATGATGGTCGTGACTGGATCACTTTCCTAATGTGCCCGAGGTCCTTAGGGGTCAATGGCTACTTTATTTAAAAATTAGGCTTTTAAGAGGCGTTTTGTGGGGTTGAATGAAGGCATCATGAAATCCCCTACCTTATCTTGAAGCCTATAGGTGGTGCTCCTTAACATCAATTTTCCTTAAACTAGCATGCAACTCACCAAACAAGTACTCACCTCACTCTTGTTCCAATGCACCTTACAAACTATTGCATGTTTTTACCATGCATGAATGAGAGAATGGGTGCACGTGTAGGATCGTGTATGACCCTAATTCTAATCACTTTTTTTGCTAATCTCTACCTAAACAAGTTTTGCAATGGAATTAAAAAAAAGTAAGGAAAAGGCAAGCAAACCACACAAGTAGACAAGGCGATTGTTATAGCGGTTCGGCCTCCCACCTACTTCCTTTCTTGCAAGCTACGCTCGATCTCCCTCGAGCTCCTATCAATCTCGTTCTGGGACGATATTAAGCCTTTTACACCACAAGCTCCGCGAACAATCCTCGTTAGCTTGATTTCTTCCTCTCACAACCCGAGAGGGAACATTTCGGACATTCACCAAAATCCTTGCTTCTTGACAGACAATTGTGAGTGGAACACACTTTCTAACTTGAGCACACTTTGAGTGAATAAGGAATTTATAAACTAAAGTGTGAAGTTTAGGGAGAAGAAGGAGAAGGAAATTATGTTCAAACTAGAGACTCTGGCGATTCTAGGGTTTCCCTAGAATCGCCACAGACTCACGTGATCCCCCAACTACCGAACTCCATCTTTCTCCATCGTTTTCTTCTCAATTTGTTTGTTAGAAGGAGCCCGATGTGATCCCTCAACTATGGAGAGGACGGGTGAAGGCTCTAGGAGGCGTCCTGCCTCCCATAGTAGGTCAAGACCTCCTTCATCACAGCAACATGTTGTGCCTATGGGAGTGCCTCGCGCCTGTGCTGACTTGTTTCACTCTACAACCCGTGCACCGACTATGCTCCACTTTGTCCCCCCGGAGGAGGAAACTGGGAAAAGGGTGGGGGTCTATTCCAGAAAGGTTGTTATGGAGACGGTGAAAAAGTGCGCAAACGTGCTTGTAGGTCACCCTGTCGACTTCAAACCACATCAACCTACATTGGTCACACACCTGAAGAAGCTTTGAAAGATTTCAAGCCACTTAGAGGCCTTCTGGCGTTAGAAAAACATTATTATTTTTAGATTTACACTTGGCAAAGACAAGAAACATGCACTAGAGGGGGTGCTTGGTTTGTACGGGGCTCGCCCTTGGCATTATTGGAGTTGATAGTGGGGTTTAGATTTGAAAGAAAGAAGGTGGAATCCATGCCTATTTGGATGGGTTTCCCAAAGCATGACTTAAGATTCTGGTCACCCGCACTTTTGGAGGTTGTAGCAAGCATTATTGGCACACCACTTTACATGGATGAAGATACAACTGCGTGTCGGAAGCTTGCTTTTGCTCGAGTCTGTGTGCATGTCATGGTTGGGTTCATTGATGATTACTATTCGTGATGAGGAGGGTCGGGAGGACGAACTCTCTGTTGAATATGAATGGAAACCACCCTCATGTACTACATGTGCATCATTTGGTCACCCGGAAACCACCCTCAACGTCCGAATCTAAGCACCTCTACCCATAAGCAGGCAGAGTGGTGTGTCGTAAAGCAGAAACGTTGGAGCTCCAGAGCTGGTGATGACCAGCCCTTGTCTGGAATTGGAGGTTCTACTGTGACGGTGGTCGGATATGAGTTGCCAGGCAGGAGGGCTGGAAAGCTCCCGTGGATGACCTGGCATTGCCGAACCAGGAAGGTCCCCATGAAAAGGAAAGTTTGTCCTTGGCTTGCACCAGCAAAGGCAACCCGAGGGAAATCAACATGAATCTGGGCTCCATTAATGAAATTTTCCAATTAGATGACGTCCATGTTGAAGAGATACATACCGACTTAGCAAAGGCAACTCCCTCAGAAGCAACCCCCGAACCTAGGAAAGGAAATTACTCTCCTTTGTGCAATGATGTACATATCACGCAAGGGGAACATCGCATGCATGTGAACATACCAGATTTGATGCGGTCCAGAATTCCTCCCATACGGTCCAAAATTTTGTAAATTCCTATGCATGTGCAGCGGTAACTTAGGATAAGGAAACCTCATGGGATGTGGTGCACCCACGTGATGAGCCAACTCAAACACCCCTCACAGAAACATTTGAAGCTGATGTGGTCTAGGATTTGGAAGCCTCCTATGTGTGTGCATCTCTAAGTCGAAAACAGGAAATTTTAATTGATGTACTGCACCAACGTGATGGACCGGCCTCCAGCCGTGAATTCGAAGTCCCTCTGTGACTCAATGATGGCACGAGCAATCTAAGGTCCTGAAGTCACCCCCGCGACCTCGAGCATCTTCACCCAAGACCAAAGCTCCATCTCGTCTATCTTACTCTAATCGGGCCGAAGGGACCTCCCCTTCGCACTTCATCCCAATGTGGATCCTTGCCTGGAACATACGTGGCACGAATAAGCTTGGAGGCCCACGTATGGTGAGGGACAAAATATCTAGGACGCGTGCGGCCATGAGGCCCGGCCCAATAGCAGGAGCAGGGTGAGCTCCTGCTCCGGGCCTCATTCCGGGCCTCACTTTGAGGGGGCCTCAAAAAAAAATGTACATGGTCTTATTGGGTTGCAAAGAAAATTAGTATTAACACATAAATAACACTTAAACATTAATAAATTTCTCAAAAATATTGCTAAGAGGAAAAAAAAATCAATTAATATTGCATTAAGTTAGTGAATTTTTTATTATTTAAACTATGAGGATAATGTTTTTCAAATTTAGGAGTCTCGTTGTTGATTTTCGCACAGGGTCTCAAAAATTTCCGAGACGGCCCTGGCAGCCATTATGGGGATCTTGGAACACAAGCTGAAGCCACAGAAGGTATAACCATTTGTTAGTCAAATTTGGCCACGAGCAATGTGGGTGTCTAATTGCTCCATTTGTGTTGGTGGACGAATTCTTGTTGTGTGGGATGAGGGGCGCGTGGAGCTTGAGCTGGTTGAGTCTACCTGCCAACTTGTCATTACGAGTGTGGTATGGAAACACTCTTCTATTGCCTTTAATATAACATTTGTGTATGCCTCTAATGATGCAAGGGAATGATGAGACCTTTGGGAGGATCTTGCACGTCTGGGGCAGTCTATCATGTCGTGGCTGGTGGCGGGGGACTTCAACATCGTGCGCCATCCACATGAGAAGGAGGGAGGTGTGGGGGTTCCGATGCGCGTTGTGAAAGAGTTCAATGATTTAATCGACCAAGCCATGCTGTTGGAAGTGTCGACCTTAGGAGGTGTTTTTATTTGGACGAACTCGTCACAAGGATCAGACCGTATTGCTACCCGCATTGATCGAGCGTTTATGTCCGGGGTGTGGCTACACACCTTTCAGGACTCTTCTTGTGCCCTAGTGGAACGTGACCTTAGTGACCATTAAGGACATCTCGTTCAAGTGGAAGAGACAAACCTAAAACCACGGCATGGCCACTTCCAGTTAAAGCATGATAATTTTTTGGTCTAATAGCGGCCCGCGCGAGGGCGACGGCATCAAACCATTTCTACCTCCGCCCCGTCGCCCAGCTTGCCAGCGGCGTCAACGGCAAACGCGCCTTCCTCGTCGACACCTTGATGCTGGTGGGTGGTTAAGTGAATATCTTCTTGATCGCGCTGGCTAGAATCTTTTTTTTCCTTTTTTAATTTTACTTTTAAGTTTTCAGGTGAGGAGCTTGGAAGCGCAGGGGATACCGTCCAAGCAGGCCAAGGTCATCACGTCCGCCATCACAGAGGTGCTCAACGACAGCTTGGAAAACGTGGCACAGTCCTTTGTCAACCAGTGCGAGATGCAAAAGGTTTTTTTTTGTTTGCAAGCTGAGAACAATATATAAAAGGCTTACGAAATAATTCTATAGATACAAAAAAAGCACATACTATACTAGGGACATACAACTAATATGGTGATACCACGTAGTTGAAATACAGTGATTACTCGCCTCTTTGTGTCTCATCTACATTTTGCAGAAGCTTTCCACATCTGAGGGCATCCCATTTTGTTTCATTTCCTTTCTAATGAGTTCACAATCCAAGACATTCTGGTTAAAATGGATTACTACATCGAATCAATGGGTCAAAGCATGATAATTTTTTGGTTGTGGTACAGGATAAGTGGAAGTTAAGGGTGGGTGGCTCGCCTATGGCCCACCTTGCGCACCATCTGAACCGCACAGGTGAGGCTCTTACTGCCAAGAGTCGCACTACTTTTGGCCCCTTGGATTCCCTTGTCACGCGTGCTCGGGCTGAGTTGCAAGAGCGTAGAGATGCGGAGGATCACCACCAGGATGATGCTACACGTCATGTAGCGACGCGGCTAGCACGGTGAAAGTTTAAGAAGCATTGACATTTGAAGAATCGCTTAGTAGACAACATTCTCGTATTCAGTGGTTGACGAAGGGTGATTCGAATACGGCCTTCTTCCATACTTCTGTTAAGGCACGACGGGCTGTGAACATCATCCGAGCAATGGAAGTGGAGGGTGCACGCCTTGAAGGGGACGATAATATCCGTGGTGGCTTCCGGCGTTATTTTGCTAACCTCTTCTCTAATAATGTGCAGGTCTCTCCACTAGACCGTCGCCTCATACTCCTGAGGCTCGCTGAGGATGCCTGCGCCATGCTAGATGCCCTAGTAACCATGGAGGACCTTGAGCACGTGATCTTCCATACAAATGTGGATAAGGTCGGGCCCTGATGGGTTCAGCGCTATGTTTTTCCGGTCTGCATAGGGAATCATCAAGCTGGACGTTTATGCTATTGTACGTGCTTTTATGGTGGGCAAGGGCATGCACAAGTAATTTAATAAGACGAGTATTACACTTATTCCGAAGAAGCAGCAACCCCAAACAGCAAATGACTATAGGCCCATATCATTGTGCAATCTAATATATCACTTTATCACAAAAATTCTTGCTAATAGATTAAAGAAAGTGCTTGGACGTCTCGTAGGGCCTTCCCAAAGAACTTTTGTTCTAGGTTGCTGTATCTCGGACACCATTTTGCTGGCGCATGAGTTGTGTCACCAAATGCAGTTCGGTAATGGGGAGGGTCGTATGTGTATGAAACTTAATCTCCGGAAGGCATATGACTCTATTTCTTGGGAATTCTTGCGTCAGGGCCTTGAGCGCTTTGGCTTCTCGAACACATGGCCAAGTGGATTAAAACGTGCATCTGTGCATCCTTTGTAGTTTCGGTCAATGGATCATTCTCGGAGTTTTTTTGGGCAAGTAATGGACTGAGGCAGGGTGACCCAATTGCGTTGTATCTCTTCGCACTTTGCATGGAAATTCTGAGTGCCACTTTTCGGAAAGCTATCCGAGATGGCACACTTGACCCTATTCTTATGGGGGCAGGAGGAGGTATCGCATCTTTTCTTTACTGATGATCTGATGGTCTTTGCGAAGGCTACCAAGCACAATGTGGAGGCTATCCTAAACATTATTGCCATTTTTGTGCAGCAGTCCGGTCTACACTTGACTAAAACTAAGAGTCAAGTTTTTTTTGGAGGCTCGGTTCGGACAAAGTCTTGGATTCTCGCTCATATTGGCATGCATGAATTGGAGCTCTCCGTGACCTACCTTGGGCTTCCACTCTTTTCATCACGTATTTCTAAATAGGTCTGCAACCAACTGATGTGAAGGTTCGAGGGCATCTGGGTACGTGGAAGTAAGTTTTACTCTCCATGACTGGTCGGGTGGAGCTTGTACGCACGGTCCTTGCTTCCTTCAGCATCTATTGGACTTCATCTTTCCTTATTCCATGCAGGATTCACTAGGAGATAGAGAGTATTATGTGCCACTTCATTTGGGGTCATGGAAAGACAAGATCTGTAGTCATGGTATCACACGATTGTTGCTTGCCTCGTGAAGTCGGGTGTCTTGGTATTCGCAGTTTTGTCAGGTGGAATGATGCTGGGATGTTGCTCCTCTTCTGGATCCTAATTTCGGATGATGATTCTCTGTGGGCCAGGTGGATGCAGAGTAAGTACCTTAGAGGCAAAAGTATTTGGGTCGTTCGACCGCCAATGGTGTGCTCTTGGGCTTTGTGAGGCATTGTTTGGGTTCGTCTTGTTGCCCGTGAGATGTTTCAATATCAAATTGGGACCAGGGAGTTGGTGTGTTTCTTTGAAGATCCATGGTTAGGCCAACCACTTCTTTGTGAGGTGTTTGGGGAGCGTTTGTGGTATGACATAGACAACCTTCCGTGGGATATATGTGTGTCATCTTTCGTCCACGATGGGCAGTGTTCTTGCCTTTGCCAAGCTCTCAACAGATGGAGCACATATGGAATCATATTAAGACCATCTCGTCGAGTGGGGAAGCTGATGCCTTGACATGGGATGGGGGCACAATATTGCAAAAAAATTCTATGAAACAGGCTTGAGATCGTATCGCCTTCTGCTCCTTCGGTTCCATGGCACACAAGTGCAGAATGCACAATAGACGTCACTGAATAGACGTCGGATATAAAAACATCCGACGTCTATAGGTATAGACGTCGAATATTTTGTCATCCGACGTCTATAGGTTGTATAAACGTCGGTTTTTAGTATAACTGACGTCGATACCTCCTGAAAGAAGCAAAATATTTTTTGTTTATTTTTTGGGATTTATTTCGTATAAGAATTTATGTGGATTTGTTTTTTGGGATTTATTACGTGTAAGAATTTATGTGGATTTATTTTTTGGGACTTATTTTGTGTAATAATTTATGTGGATTTATTTTGTATAAGAATAATGTGAATTATTTGGATTGTTTTAAAAATAGTTACATCAATGTAACTTTCACATGCATGTGTGTTGTATACATGTGTGTGTATGGTCATATGTCTTGAAGTTTAGTCCCACATTGGAGAAAGTTTTTTGTTGGTGGAGTTGAAGTACTCCACCACTCCTTTTATTCTAAATGAGAGTTTCGTACCACACTACAAAACACAAGTCAGACACACACACACACACACACATATATATATATATATTTTTAATGATAAAAAGATTGGCAACTTGGGCCTAAGATGATTATATATTTTTTATACTATTTACTCGTGTATAGACGTCGGATGTATGACGTGGCCGATGTCTATCGGTCGTACTGTATGTATAGACGTCGGTCACCCCATATATCCGACGTCTATAGGCCGTAAAAGTTTAGTCCCACATCGACCAATTTTTTTTGCTGTTGTGGTTGAAGTACTCCACCACTCCTACACCGGTGAATGCAAACGAGTTTGGTCCCTTGGGCGACTTGGACTTGATTTACGTTGTTATTGGTCAAAAGATGGGCACTTGGGGGCACTTGGGCGACTTGGACTTGATTACTTTAGAGGTTGGTGCCTGTTATAGGCCGTAAACAAGCGTAATATTTTTGTTGGGTAAATTAAAGGTATAATAGACGTCGACTATAGATGACCGACGTCTATACACTATAGATCATTTTTGTATAGACGTCGGTCGTATATAGCCGATGTCTATACACTAGGGTATAGACGTCGGTGGAATATACGTCGGACACTTGGATCGCAAACATCCGTCGTATATACCATTGTATATCCCACGTATATGACACTTTTTCCACTAGTGGCACCAAATATGCGTGAGTTCCAAAGATGTTTGAGGCTGAGAGTCAACACTTCGGGCTTTCACCGAAATCCTTGCTTCTTGATAGACAATTGTGAGTGGAACACACTCTCTAACTTGAGAATTGATAAACTAAAGTGTGATGTTTAAGCTTGGAGAGTATAGGTTTAGGGAATTGAAAGCTTAGGAGTTTCTCTTAGATGTGTATGACAATTTGGAGTGTAAGAGTTGTCAGATTGTGTCTTGGTAACATCTACTTATAAGCTCCTCAGGGGTTATAGCCATTGTGATTAATAAAGGAAAGGTTTGTGTAATATACATAAAATAGAATAGCACAGGGTACAGTTCTTGGCAAGTTCGGTCGACCGAAATTGGTCTAACGGTCGACCTGAGTCTGTTCAGGCATGGAGTCCAGAACAATCCAGAAATAAATGGTCTACCGAGCATGGAACAGTGGAACGAAAATAGTTATAACTTAAGTTATCGGTCGAACTAAAAAGATGGTTCGGTTGACCGAAAACCAACATGCTCAATGGGGTTGTAAAAAATGTTTATGTTCGATCGACGAAAATGCTTGGGTTGGTCGACCAAAAATATCAGGCACTATGGGGTTTGTCAAAATGTTTAGGTTCGGTCCACCGAAACTAGGTCCACGATCGATCGGTGATCACTTGTATTTTGGGGTTTAGGAAAACCGACAATTGTAGAATAAGACAAGTATAACGGTCATTTGACACGTTTAGACGGTCGAACAAAAGGCACACAATAGTCAACCAGTTTAACACTATTGGCTAACAGATTAACTAAACCAATCGGTCGAACTGAGAACTAGTTCGGTCGACCGATTTTTCTTAGACAGTTCAGGTTTGGTTTTAAGTATTTTTCGGTCTATATTTGGGTGACCTATTGAAGTCCAAATGATCTGAGATTTTGTGTGTGACTTCTCTACGGAACCTAGTGTCTATGTGAATGGTTATTTACTCTTGTATTCTCAAGATTACATAGATCCTAAGACTCAAAAGAAATACAAAATTACATGTCTTCAATAGCTTGATTACATGTCTTGACATGAATTCCTTTCTTCCTTGAGTCTTGATCACCAGTAGAAGTTAGCACAATACAATATATTCACCATGCATAATGTGTGCTACTCTACATTGATTATAACTAAGATTGGGTAGATTAAATCATCAAAACGTAGATCAAGGCCAAAAAGCCAACAACACGTACCTCACGTCAGCACTCAAAAACAAAACATAAGGCAAAGAAAAGATAAATGCGTACAATGTCTAGAAATGATGCATGACCTAGATGGCAATCCACAAATCTTTTGCTTTGACTTTTAAGGTCTAAGTTGTATTAGGAGGGAAGCATACAAATAAATTAATTTTTGACATCAAAACAGAGCATGCAAGGAGTCAACAGTGGAAGGTATAAACTAGAAGTAAGTAGAGAAAGCTACTACCTAGTGAAACAGAAACGAAAAACTCCTCACCAAATCTACCACTAGTGGATTGTTTAGGGATTCTTGTCCCCAAAGTTCACCAGTTTGATCTCTACTCTGGTAGGCTCCCTTGTCCACTTGTTTCCCTGTCCAATAATAAAACTAAAGACAAATGTGAGAAAAAGCCCACCGAAATGATGGAAACAACAACGACTATGACCAATTCCACGACAATGGCAACAAAAACTTGATTGATCATTTTAATAACTGCAAGTGCCAGATGTTGGTGAAGACATGGCAAATACGTATCAAACCTCAAGGAGTTCCGAGTGTTTTTTCAACCATACTCGAGTGGGAAAGGAGAGGAGAATAAGTGGATTATGCTAACTAACTGCTCTAAAGTGTGAGTGAATTAACAATTAAACTCAACCCCCATGAAGTGGAGGTGTCTAGGTATGTGTGTGTGTGAGTGGGTGATTGATTCAATTTTAATAACCACCGGTGCACGACCACGATGAAGCGGTGGAAAATACTGGTCGAGCCCACAAGGAGGTGTGTCAACTCTGGTTCTTTAGAAATTGAGTGGGAAAGGAGAGGAGAAGTTTTTGATTATGCTAACTAACTACACTAAACTATGAAGGAATTAAAAATTAAACTAAACCTCCATGGAGTGGTGGTGTGTATGTATGTGTGTGTGAGTGAGTCTTCATTTCAATTAGGCACAAGTGTAGTTGTGTGGCATACAAGTAGAATCTAGTGTAGGATACACAACACTACATGGCAAACTATGAACGTGCATATTTCACATAAAGTTGAGGTTGATTTTAGATTGTCAAGCATGCAATAAGTACCAAGTGTGGAAATTAGAGAATCAATTAATCCTACGTACACACAACCTAAATCATTCTTGTGAATGTGCACCAAACATGCATCCAGACATAACAAGTCATTTCCATCAAACCATTACAAGAGACAAGATAAACTCTAAAGCTAGCACGAGATAAGTACATAGTGTGGACATTGTCTCATCTAATACACGATTAATCATGTTACGAGTATATATATCTACATTAAGCACATGAAATGACACAACTAAAAGAACCCATCACTATCACAAAATCTTCATCACCTCCACCCAAAATGGGGTGGATCTACTCTCTACTCATTAAGCTAACAATTGTATAAGGAAAAAAGACATTCTACTAAGTATACTAAGATTAAGAGAACAAAACTAAGCTAAACATGCAAACATTAGAATAGACAACATTAGAACAAACTAAGAAAAAATACTTTATTGATATCTCACATTACCAACAGCATTCTTCTCCAGTTGAGTTTTTCTCCAAGGCATTACTCCAAGTAGAGAGAATGCCCACCAAGCAATGTGATTGATCGTTTTATATTAACCGCAAGTGCACGGCCGCGTTGAAGCGGTGGCAAATACGGGTCGTCCACTGGGAGGTGTGTCGACACTTGGTTTGTGCGAAGGTGAGAGGTAAAGAAAAGGAAGAAGGATGTATTACACTAAACTACACTACAATGCTAAACTAGTAAACAAACAAGCTAAAATGAACTAAACAACTAAGCTAATCAACTAATGCAAAATATAAAATCACAGGAATGAAAACCCCTAAGGGGTGGAGTGTGTGTGTGTGTGCACATGAAATAAATGTGATATGAAAGGCATACAAGAAGCTCAAGTAGTTAGTGTTTGTTAATGCATAAGAAGTACCTAACTATGGCAAGACCTATCATTACAACACTAACTTATGTGCATAATATGAGCAATGCAAGGTTGTTATTAAGACACTTAGACAAGCATGGAATGTACCTAAGCTATGACAGAAACCATCAAGTAAGGTTCTTAATAATTCAAGCAAGCATACTAATATCAACACAAAACATTCATATTAAGCATTCAAACCATCTACATAACATGTACACACACCTACTCCACCCCCAAAGGGGATGGAACTACTCACACATTTTTAAACTAACTACTCTAATAAAATGAAGCATTATATGGAAATAAAACTATACTAATCAAGCAAGAAATATTAAAGAAGCATAAAACAAAACAAGCACCAAAGCAAACACATTAAAGAAAACTAAACAAGAATTAACATGCTAATGAAAACATCTATTATTAACTCACTCAAATTACAAGCAGCCCAACCTCCACCTGAGTTTTGCTTCAAGGCTTCACTCTTAGTAGGGAAGAAGGCCACCAAAGAGAGAGAGATCGATACAATGGGAGGTGAAGAGTTCTATTTATAAGCATGGAAAAAGCTAATCCGGGACAATCCCCCGATGTGGGACTAAACCAATACCAAAAATAGCCTAAACACACAATAATACAAGTCCAGGAGCGAGCTTAGCAGATTTGGGCTCATCCAGACCGCCAATTGTCTGTTCCAGACCGCCAATTGGCGGTCTATAAGGCCCAGATCCGTCTGGGTTTTGTGCTGGGCTTCTCTGGAAGAATTTCTTGGTCTTTGATGCATCTACTTGGTTTGTTGGAGCTCCGACCCGAATCGAATTGCCAAAACACTCCCCATGATGGTGTGGAGTTTCCTGTTTTGCTCTTAGGACCTTCGGTCTTACGATCAGGTCCTTCTCCCTTGCATCTTAGTCCTCAGGTCTCACAATTAAGTCCTTTTTCCTACTTTTGGGTCCTTTCATGGCTCTTCACTTCAAACCTCTTTATTCCTGAAAAATAAACATAAAACTCGTTACGTAGCATTGCTTCGGTGTAAGATAATGGATATAAGATACAAATATAAGAATGAAATGATGTCAATCAAATACCCCCACACCTAAGTTTTTGCTAGTCCCGAGCCAAACAAAGAAAGAGAAAAGCAAACGAGAAACACGAAATCCTAACTCACTTTCGTAGGAATCACGGTTGCACTTAGCACGTGCAACAAGCCATTAAACCTCTTTGTTGCCAAGGAGGAGGAGTGTTATCTCCTGAGGGTTTTCAGCGGATATACCCACAAAATCCGAACAAGATGCATTATTCAATCTAGACACTCGACTCGTTGGACAAATTTTGTCGATCAATAGACGCGGTAATCCTACGGGCCGACTCTATATAGGTAATCAGTCCACACCTAGCCTACTGAACCACTCGTGCAAGTTAAATAAGGAATTAAGTGAAAAGACATGGACAACCTCAAGATCCTCAAGTGATCCAAAGTGTAAGGTCCATTAAGGTTCTTATTTGCATTACACAATTTTTTTTGTTTCTTTTCACATTTTTTTTCTTTTTCTTTTTATTAGTTGGAACTTCATTCTCCCAGGGTCAGGTTTCGTGCATCATTTCCCATGAGGACTTACACTATCACGTACACCTTTCCCCAAATGTCCACATAGGGCAATCCCTACCACCCGTGTAACGAGAGTTCAGTCGGCGCATCCCAAGTCAGATGACTCGAAATTACCAGGCACAAAGTCCCCTCGGACCTACTTTCCCGAGTGATAGGAGCCGTGCGAGAAGAGAGAACACCTACTCACTTATTTCTTATCTACACATGAACCAAAACCCCTACACTTTATGTCTCACAACAAGATTTAAAGGGTCCTTGACTACAACAAACTTCCTAAATTAACAAACACGAATTATTGGCTCACTAGGTTTACGGTGGACTTCTTTGAATGTTTGAGCACTGAAACCCTATGATTACTCACCCCCAAGGGAAAACTGGGGTGCATCCTAACGACCTCATAAATCGTAAAGCCACTGTACTAGATATCCTAATGCATCAAGTTCAAGACAATTTTGGGAGCTTTCTTTTTACTTTGCCTCACAATGGTTTTGCCCATGCTAAACACACGCAAAACCCACAAAACATTTTCTTTCGCAAACACATGAATATTTTGAAAGAAATGTGAAAATTTTGAAGCACTAGGCAAGCAAAAGAAGACAAGTCACCCAAGGATCATGGCAAGCAGATATATCGATATTAAATGCAGCACACTATCATGACCCTAACAATGCAAACAAAAGAAAACAAAATCAAAAGAAAAGACTCGACTATGTACACACGTAAAACACCCCCCACACCTACTTCATGCATTGTCCTCAATGAATGTGAGCAAAAGACTACATGGATTTATGCATGAAAAAGGAAAGATCTCACCAACATGAAGTACAAAGGGAAGTTCATGGTTATGTTGATGGACACAAACCCGAATTCCCTCAAAACCGGTTGAGATCTTGAACCCAGGGAATGGGGACGTGTTCAAAGTTAATGGACAACGCCTCAAACCCTACTTGGAGGGGGCACCAGCCGAAGTCGAGGAGGTCATGTTCCTTCATGAACCTCCCTCGCACTCAACCATTCATGCTCCTACATGAGTGGTTGAGCGTTCATGTGTATATATGTTAAAAAAACTCCTTTGATGAGCATCGATTGTTGTGGGCCCCAACCCTTGAGTATTTGGGCCCCATTTCTTTCACGGACAATAAACGGGCCAGACCAGCGACTGCGGAGCTTACCCGCAAACAGATGAAGCCGGGAATTGTAGAGCAACACCTTCTGCCCGGTCGTAAACACCTTTCGCATAATCATGCGATGGTGAAACATCTTGGCTCGGGACTTAAGAATTTTGGCATTCTCGTACGCATCAATGCGTAGCTCTTCCAATTCCACAATGTCGAGCTTACGTTGTACTCCCGCTTGATCAACATCCATATTCAGGTTCTTGATCGCCCAGAAAGCACGATGCTCAAGCTCGACGGGTAGGTGGCAAGCCTTGTCGTACACTACCCGATATGGGGACATACCCAAATTGGTCTTGTATGCGGTGCGGAAAGCCCACAACGCGTCATTCAACTTAGTTGATCAATCCTTCCTCGAGGAACTAACCGTCTTCTCAAGAATTTGCTTTAATTGACGGTTAGAGATTTCGACATGCCCACTAGTTTGCGGATGGTATGGGGTCGCAAGCTTGTGGGTGATTGAATATTTCCTCATACGCGCTTCAAAGGAGCGATTACAGAAGTGGGTACCCCTATCGCTGATTATGGTACGAGGAGTACCAAATCGCGCAAAAATGTCCCTCAAGAATTTGGTGACCACCTTGTTGTCATTGGTCTTTGTGGGTATAGCCTCAACCCACTTAGACACATAGTCAACGGCCACGAGAATGTAAACATTCCCGAACGAGTTCGGGAAGGGACCCATGAAATCGATGCCCCACACATCGAAGATGTCGACAACAAGGACATTTTGCAAAGGCATCATGTCACGTCGACCAATCCTGCCAAGGCACTGACACCTATCACATTGCTTACAAAAGCCGTAAGCATCCTTGAAAAGAGAGGGCCAGTAGAATCCAGATTGGAGCACCTTGGCCGCAGTTTTCTTTGCTCCAAAGTGTCCTCCACATGCCTTGGAATGGCAGAAGTGGAGTACACTTTGGAACTCGGTATCTGGGACGCACCGCCTGAAAATTTGGTCAGAGCAGTATTTGAATAGGTAGGGGTCGTCCTAGTGGAAGAATCTGACATAAGATCTAAATTTGGATTGGTCAGATTTTGACCAACCCACAGGAAGTTGCTCGGTCACGAGATAGTTCACGGTGTCGGCAAACCAAGGGTTATCTTCGATCGTGAACAACTGCTCGTCAGGAAATTTGTCATCAATGATTTGGTCCTGTGGGTTGGTCGTCTCTAGACGAGACAAGTGGTCAGCTACAACATTTTCACACCCTTTTTTGTCCCGAATCTCGAGATCGAATTCTTGTAACAACAAGATCCATCTCAAGAGTCGGGATTTTGCATCTTTCTTCGCCATGAGGTGCTTGATGGCTGTGTGATCAGAATAGATAATCACGTGGGAGCCAATCAAGTACGACCGGAATTTCTCCAAAGCAAATATGATTGCTAAGAATTCCTTCTCGGTCACAGTGTAGTTCAATTGGGCATCATTGAGTGTTCTACTGGCATAGTAGATCACATGAGGCAATTTGTCCAATCGTTGCCCAAGCACTGCTCCCACAGCGAAGTCAGATGCATCACATTAACTCAAAGAGTTCAGTCCACACCGGTGCCTTAATAATGGGAGCTGAAGTCAACTCTTTCTTCAAGGTCAAAAAGGCATGGTGGCAATCCGGTGTGAACTCAAAAATGGCATCCCTAGCCAACAAGGCAGTGAGAGGTCGAGCAATTTTGCTAAAATCTCGAATGAACCGCCGATAGAATCCAGCATGCCCCAAAAAGGCGCGGATATCCTTCACATTACGTGGCGGTGGGAGATTAGCAATGATACCCACTTTGGCAGGATCGACCTCAATTCCCCTACTTGAGACCACATGTCCAAGTACAATCCCTCTCTTCACCATGAAGTGACATTTCTCCCAATTGAGAGCGAGGTTCTTCTCACGGCATCGCTTGAGGATAGGGCTCAAGTGATGAAGGCACTCATCAAAGGACGCGCCAAATATGGAAAAGTCGTCAATGAAGATCTCAAGGAAACGCTCAACCATATCGGAGAAGATGCTGATCATACACCTTTGAACGTTGCCGGCGCATTACATAACCCAAAGGGCATGCGACGGTAGGCAAACGTGCCAAAGGGACAAGTAAATGTGGTTTTCTCTTGATCCTCGGGGGCGATGGGAATTTGGTTGTAACCGAAGTATCCATCAAGAAAACAATAATACTCATGTCCGGCCAACCATTCCAACATCTGATCAATGAATGGCAACGGGAAATGATCTTTCGGCGTTGCCGCATTGAGCTTGCGATAATCAACGCAAACTCGCCAGCCAGTTTGCAGGCGTGTCGGGATAAGCTCATTATGCTCATTCTCCACAACCGTCACGCCTGACTTCTTGGGAACCAAATGGACAAGACTCACCCACGAACTATCAGAGATAGGATAGATTATGCCATGATCCAAGCACTTAAGAACCTCCTTTCGGAAGGCTTCTTTCAGTACAGGATTCAATCTTCGTTGTGGGTCCCTGCGGGGCCTAGAAACCTCTTCCATGTGGATCCGATGCTGAACAATACCTGGGCTAATTCCCTTGATATCCTTCAAGGACCACCCGATCGCCTCTTTGTTTTCAAAGAGTACTCTTTTGAGGGCAACCTCTTGATCTTTTTCAAGATCAGAAGCAATAATGAGTGGCAAGGTCTCATTATCCCCTAAAAAGATGTACTTCTGGTTATCGGGGAGCGGTTTAAGCTCGACCAAAGGTGGGTCCTTGTCGGATTCAGAGTTACTTTCAAGTGGCTCAAGGGCCACGGTGTAAGAGGAGCAAGCACCCAGATGTGCCTCCTCGTCCAGAGATATGCTGGCGGATTCCTCAAGATCCTCTTCACTCGCAACCTGGTCACTACGCACCTCAATAATATGTCGATGTGAGTCGAACATGCCTAATGAATCAGGCTCATCCGTGTCCTGGATGAAATTGGCTCCGACAGTGTCGTCGAAGAGCCCGGGTTGCTTACGAAGAGTGAAGATGTGGAAATCCGCCGTGAGGTTTCCAAAAGACAACCTCATCAAGCCATTGCGACAATTGATCAAAGCATTAGATGTTGCAAGAAATGGCCTCCCAAGGATCACAGGAATCTGTCCTTGTGGGTTGGATACAGGTTCGGTATCCAAGATGATGAAATCAACTGGAAATACGAACTCACCCACTTTGATAAGGACATCCTCCACACTCCCTCGTGGAATCTTGACGGATCTGTCAGCCAACTAGAGGGTTGTCCTCGTTGGTTTAAGATCGCCTATTCCAAGGTTGACATAGACTGAGTAAGGCAGGAGATTCACAGATGCCCCCAAATCCAATAGAGCTTGAGAGATTGTCACATTCCCAGTCATGCAAGAGACAGTTGGACAACCTGGGTCCTTGTACTTGACATTCATGGGTTGTGTCAATATGTAGCTCACATTGGCGGCCAAAAAGGCCTTTTTGGGCACATTTGTTTTTCTCTTGGTGGTGCAAAGATCCTTGAGGAACTTGGCATACGGTGGAATTTGTTGAACAACGTCCAACAACGGGATGTTCACCTTTACTTGCCTAAGTACCTCAACGATCTTGTCCCAATGCTTATCATGTTTTTTAGTCAACCGATGAGGGAATCGTGCCTTGGGGACATAAGAATCACGAGGAGGAGTCTCAGAATTAGGTTCCTTAACAGTCTCAAGACTCTCCTTGGATGTCTCGCCAACAGGGTCGGCTTCCGGCATTTTCACATTGTTGTCAACGACCCTTCCCGATCTCAAGGTATGAACGACATTGGCATGTTGGGAAGGGTCACTTTCAACATTGTGTACATTTTGCCTGGTATGAGCAGGCTGACCCCTGGGATTAACCACAGGTTGACTCGGTAACTGACCTTTCTCACGTTCATGGAGGTGATGAGCCAACTGGCTAACTTGCATTTCCAATGCTTTGACCGAATTATTGCTGGCCGCAAACAAGGATTGAGTGCTCTGCAAGAACGTTTGAGGGGTTTGTTCAAGGGTAGAGTCCTTAGGGTCAACCCGCTGGGGTGGTGGAGTCTGGTTAGAATAACCCGACGAAGAGGCCTGACCAGGTTGGTAATTTTGGTGCTGAGACCTTTTATGTGGGGGTTGGTAGGTCGCCGATGGGCGTGGAGGTTGATAAGGTGGAGGTTGAGCGTGCGAGCTCTGACCGTGGCCTCCACTAGACCCCCAAGAGAAGTTAGGATGGTTACGTGATTGATCGTTTTATATTAATCGCAAGTGCACGACCGTGTTGAAGCGGTGACAAATACGGGTCGTCCACTGGGAGGTGTGTCGACACTTGGTTTGTTCGAAGGTGAGAGGTAAAAGAAGGAGAGAAAGATGTATTACACTAATCTAAACTACAAAGCTGAAATGAAATGGAGAAGAAACGATAAAACTAAACCCCAAAGGGGGTAGAGAAATAATGTGAACATAAAGAAGTGTGTGTGTGTGTGCGTTCATTAAGCTCCTCACAACATGTAGTGCATGAAATCATAAAACTACATCCAACTTTGCCTCCACATGAATTAAGATAAGACTACATCATTAAAACATACAAGACAATAATTGGAATGAAGCTAAATGAACTCAAGTAAAAAGACTAAACCCTACTATGCCACCACATGAATTAAGATAAGACTACATCATTAAAACATACAAGACATTAGCTAAGGTAAAGGCAACAAGAGCACATACACTACAAATTGTGTTTCCAATATTAACTTCATCCATATCCTAACCTTATCATTCCCCATAAAATAGGTCCACTAATCGAAGCATAAGCTAAGCTTCATTCAAGAGCATTAGCATATCAAAGATAAGAGTGAAAACCCATTAGATGGTTATGGAAATCATATAAAGCTCAAGGGATAAAGATAACACACACTTCATACACTACATGATTATATCACGTATTTCTCCACCCCCCAAAAGGGGATGACACTACTCACACATATTTAAACTAACTACTCTAACAAAAGAAAGCATTATACTGAAATGAAACTACACAAATCAAGCACGAAATATTAAAGAAGCATAAAACAAAACAAACAAGCAAGCATGCATATGAAAGGAAATTAAACTAAGAGAGGAACAACACAATTAAAGGAAAACATCTATTATTAACTCACTTAATTACAAGTAGCCCTTCCTCCACCAGAGTTTTGCTTCAAGGCTTCACTCTTAGTAGGGAAGGTGGCCACCAAAGAGAGAGATGGATACAATGGGAGGTGGAGAGTTCTATTTATAAGCATGGAAAAAGCTAATCCGGGACAATCCCCCGATGTGGGACTAAACCAATACCAAAAATAGCCTAAACACATGATAATACAAGTCCAGGAGAAAGCTTAGCGGATCTGGGGCCATATGGACCGCCAATTAGCGGTCCAAGACCGCCAATTGGCGGTCTACAAACTTCAGATCGCGTTGCTTTTGGTTGTGGGCTTTGCTTGATGGATTTGTTGGTCTTGGATGCATCTACTTGGTTTGTTGGAGCTCCGACCCGAATCGAATTGTCAAAATACTCCCCATGAAGGTGTGGAGTTTCCTGTTTTGCTCTTAGGTCCTTTTGTCTTATGTTCAGGTCCTTCTCCCGTGCATCTTGGTCCTCAGGTCTCACAATTAAGTCCTTTTTCCTGCTTTTGGGTCCTTTCATGGCTCTTCTCTTCAAACCTCTTTATTTCTGAAATTCAAACATAAAAATCGTCACATAGCATTGCTTAGATGTAAGATAATGGATATAAGATACAAATATGAGCATGAAATGATGCCAATCAAATACCCCCACACCTAAGTTTTTGCTAGTCCCGAGCAAAACAAAGAAAGAGAAAAGCAAACAAGAAACAAGAAATCCTAACTCACTTTCGTAGGAATCACGGTTGCACTTAGCACGTGCAACAAGCCGTTAAACCTCTTTGTTGCCAAGGAGGAGGAGTGTTGTCTCCTGAGGGTTTTCAGCGAATATACCCACAAAATCCGAACAAGATACATTATTCAATCTAGACACTCGACTCGTTGGACAAATTTTGTCGATCAATGGACGCGGTAATCCTACGGGCCGACTCTATATAGGTAATCAGTCCACACCTATCCTAATGAACCATTCGTGCAAGTTAAATAAGGAATTAAGTGAAAAGACATAGACAACCTCAAGATCCTCAAGTGATACAAAGTGTAAGGTCCATTAAGGTTCTTATTAGCATTACCATTTTTTTTCTTTTTATTTCTTTTCACATTTTTTTTCTTTTTATTAGTTGGAGCTTCATTCTCCCAGGGTCAGGTTTCGTGCATCATTGCCCATGAGGACTTACACTATCACGTACACCTTTCCCCAAATCTCCACATAAGGCAATCCGTACCACCCGTGTAACGGGATTTCGGTCGGCGCATCCCAAGTCAGATGACTCGAAAGCACCAGGCACAAAGTCCCCTCAGACCTACTTTCCCGAGTGATAGGAGCCGTGCGAGAAGAGAGAACACCTACTCACTTAATTCTTATCTACACATGAACCAAAACCCCTACACTTAATGTGTCACAACAAGATTTAAAGGGTCCTTGACTACAACAAACTTCCTTAAGTTAACAGACACGAATTATTAACTCACTAGGTTCAGGGTGGACTTCTTTAAATGTTTGAGCACTGAAACCCTATGATTACTCACCCCCAAAGGAAAACTGGGGTGCCTCCTAACGACTCGATAAATCCTAAAGCCATTGTACTAAATATCCTAATGCATCAAGTTGAAGACAATTTTGGGAGCTTTCTTTTTACTTTGCCTCTCAACGGTTTTGCACATGCTAAACACACGCAAAACCCACTAAACATTTTGTTTTGCAAACACATGAAGATTTTGAAAGAAATGTGAAAAATTTGAAGCACTAGGCAAGCAAAAGAAGACAAGTCACCCAAGGATCATGGCAAGCAGATATATCGATATTAAATGCAGCACACTAACATGACCCTAACAATGCAAACAAAAGAAAACAAAATCAAAAGAAAAGACTCGACTATGTACACACGTAAAACACCCCCCCACACCTACTTCATGCATTGTCCTCAATGAATGCGAGCAAGATACTACATGGAGCTATGCATGAAAAAGAATAGATCTCACCAACGTGAAGTACACAGGGAAGTTTCTGGCTATGTTGATGGACACAACACAAATTCCCTCAAAACCTATGAGATACTAAGGAAGGGATACAAATACGTGAAAGAAATGGGGCCCAAATACTCAAGGGTTGGGGCCCACAACAAGAGATGCACACTGAATTTTCTTTTTAACATGTACAAAAAAAAGGGCTCCCATCTTCATATGTCAAGGGACATCAAATGGGAACCTGCCATTACTCGAGCCAAAAATGCACATGCATGGGCTCGCGACATACACATCAGAATTACTTGACCACCTGATACCCTTATAAGCGTTGTGGTCGTTTGATGCCTCTTGAGAGTGAGCAAGATAGGAGGCATGAATGAGAGGTGAACCTCTATCGGGTTGAAGGGTATCAGGTGGTTGATTCTTCACCCACATGGGGTCCTCGGCAGATACAAAATGAAGATCATATGGCCCAGAGGCCATAAAAATGGTATCTTGTGGCTCAAAAGCCACATGATCGAAAGGTTGTTTTCTCAAGGTTAACAAGATCAGAAGAATGTGGCTCAAGGGCCACAAGATCAAAAGGATGTGGCTCAAGGGCCACAAAATCAGAAGGATGTGGCACTGATGCCACATGATAAGAACATAAGGCACCTTCTTGTGCCAGCCCAGGTGAAACATCTTCACCACCTTCAGGAGCTTCATCGAACAATTCTCTGAAGTACTTGAAGGTGCCCTCAACTTCAATCTCATTCAAACCCTTGATAAGGTTGACCCCAACAGCGTCATTGAAGGCACCGGGCTTCTTGCCGATGGTGAAGATGTTAAAATCAGCGCATTGACTACCATAAGTCAAGCGCATCAGACCATTGCGACAATTGATCAATGCATTGGAAGTCGCAAGGAATGGTCGCCCCAGAATGACAGGAATTTGTCCAAGTGGGTTTGGCACAGGTTCAGTATCCAAGACAAAGAAGTCGACTGGATAAATGAACTCTCCCACTTTGATCAACACATCTTCCACCACACCACTGGGTTTCTTCATAGACCTATCAGCCAATTGAAGAGTGGTCTTTGTTTGTTTGAGGTCTCCAAGACCGAGGTGGACGTAGACAGAATATGGCAGAAGATTAACAGATGCACCAAGGTCCAATAAGGCACGATGTATGGAAACATCACCAATCACACAAGACATAGTAGGACAGCCAGGGTCCTTGTACTTGACTTGCATGGGTTGTGCCAACAAAGAACTCACGTTAGCCACAAGAAAAGCTTTCTTGGGAACATGAGTTTTTCTCTTCTTGGTGCATATGTCCTTGAGAACCTTGGCATAAGGTGGCATTTGCTGAATCACCTCCAATAGAGGGATGTTCACCTTAACTTGCCTAAACATCTCAAGCATCTTGTCATGCTGATCAGAGGTTTTCTTTTTAAGGCGCTCAGGGAATGGCACCTTTGGGGCATAAGGATGCGAAGGCACCCAGAATTCAGGTCCAAAGAAACACGAGTGGGGACCTCAGAATCTGGTTCCTTCGATACAAGAGGAAACAAGGGGACCTCAGGGTTCGGCCCCTTTGTCGAAGGAAATGTAGAAAGAACCTCAGGATCTGGCTCCTTCCTGGAAGTATTTGTGGAGGGAGCCTCAGGATCCGGCTCCCTCAAAGATGGTGATGACAAAGAAGGTACCCCAATGTGGTTATCCACCTCCTTACCAGACCTCAAAGTATGAATCACATTAATATGATGGGTCGGTTCAGAGGTGGCATGAGGTAAAGGTGTCCTTCCTTGAGAATGGGTACCCCGAGGATTCACCTCAGGTTGACTCGAGAACTGACCCTTCTCGCATTCATGGAGTTGATGAGCCAACTGGCTAACCAGCATTTCCAAAGCCTTGACTGTACTTTGCAACGCTTGAAAGGTCGGATCACAAGAAGGGTCCTTAGGGTCAACCCGCTGGGGTGGTGGAGTCTGGTTGGAATAACCCGACGATGAGGCATGAGCAGGTTGGTAGTTTTGGTGCTGAGACCTTTGATGTGGGGGTTGGTAGGTCGCCGATGAGCGTGGAGGTTGATAAGGTGGAGGTTGAGGTTGAGCGTGCGAGCTCTGACCGTGACCCCCACTAGGCCCCCAAGAGAAGTTAGGATGGTTACGCCATCCCGGGTTATAGGAGTGACTGTACGGGTCGTTACGGGGCCTCTGTTGATACATCGCATTTGCATGCTCAATATCCCTTGGAGCGTAAGCGCATTCCAAGTCATCATGGCCCGTAAGTCCACACCTACCACACCCGGGAGTAGCGACCTGAGCTACAGGAGCTCGGTCAAACTCTAAACTCTCAATCCTACGCTTGAGAGCAGCCATTTTCGCCTCAGACGCGATAATTGACTCAACATGATATGATCCAGCTCGACCAGAAGACCTGGCGGCTGGTGGCTCTCTCATGGTATCCCACTCGAAGGTACGCTCAGCCATATCCTCAAAAGTGTCCCATGCCTCCTCGATGGGTTTCATTTGGAAGTCACCCCGACACATCGACTCCAACAATGTACGGGTGTTGTAGTTGATGCCCTCATAAACAATTTGGCACAGCTGCCATAACTCAAATCCATGATGAGGGCACTGCTGGAGAAGGTCCTTGAACCTCTAAAAGAAACAATGAAACGATTCGGTCTCGGTCTGATACATTTGATGTATCTGGTGCCGTATCTGTTGAGTTTTCCTTTAAGGGAAAAATCTCTTCAGAAAGACGGTCACAAAGTCATCCCATGACCGAATCGAGCTCGCCGGGAGGCTATACATCCATTTCTTCGCATTATCCTTCAATGCGAAAGAAATCATCCTCAACCGGACTGAATCCTCGTCAAGCTGTTGAAGCTTGAACATGGAGCATACTTCCTCGAATTCGCGTATAAAGATATACGGGTCCCCCTTATTGGCAGTAAAGGTTGGAAGCATGCTCACATATTGAGGTTTCATCTCATAGTTGTTCCCGCGAGCAGGGGGAACAACTATGCAAGAAGGCTGCGCGGCCCGAACAGGATGGGTCCGCTCCCACAAAGTCATCGGTCTATCATGTCGAGGTAAAGGTGGTGGTGCACCAAGAACTCGATCCTGACCGAATCTCCGTTCCTCTCGAGTCAGAGGAGGAGGAGAAGGAGGTCTACGTGGTGGCGAAAGTGGACCGAGGTATTCCATGTATGGAACCTGGTCTCCTTCGCCACCACAAGACGACTCGGCTTCATGCTCCAAAGGAGCACGAGGCGGAGATGGTCGATCACCAAGACTGTCCATCTCAGAAGAATGCACTCTCTCGACTCGACTCTAAACAACACACATAGAAGGTGTACTAGAGGAGGAGACTAAATGTAGAGAATAGATGAGGAGAGGACTCAGATGAGGAGGGAAGAATCCCTAGAGCTAGCGTGGGTAGTGGGATTAGGAAGAAGCCTAACTAGCAAGCACGACTCAAACAATGTAAGGCAATGTGTCCTTAGGCTAGACGACGCCTAACTTTGAGGTCACCAGCCTCGACACGTCTCACCTCCCTACAACGAGGACCACAATTCCCAGCAAGTGATACCAGATCCGGAGATCCAGTACCTCCTACTATCGACAAGGTAGGCAATGTCGATCAGGTCATGACGGTCTCAACTAGATTACTCTCCTAGTGCGCCCGCAATCCTAGGGCCAATGTCTACTTGCTTTTAGTTAAGGCTTTATTAAGAGTGATTTTTGGGGCCAAGGAAAGGGTGATGAAATCCCCCACCTTATCTTTTATGGGACAGCCCCTCCTTAGTAGCGATTTGATCCTAGATCTACCAATCAATCGCTCCAATCAAACGCTCTCTCACTCTTGTCCTGATGCAATTCCTACTAACTAATTCATGGGCATACGAGATGCATGAATGAGTGTAGGAAATGCGTACCGCACACCAGCACTCAACAACTGAAAATAAAGCTAAAAGAAAAGACAACTATATGCCTAAGTCAATACATGATGCGTTACCTAAACAAATAAGAACGTCTAGTCTTTGCTTTGGATTTTAGGGCCAAGTTGATTAATGGGGGAGTGATTAATGATCTGGGAGCAAACCAGAAGTCAAAGCATGCAAAATAGGGCTCCCAGATAACACAAATTACAGAACTAACTACCAGACCAAATTTGAAAGTAGGAAGCCCTCACCAGGCCGCCAATTGGCGGTCTCCAACCGCTGATTGGCGGTCCTTTTGAAGCTTTTGTCCCTCAAACTTGTCCAGTAGCCTCCCCTTGATCCGATGGTTCCCTGAAACTAAGAAAACTGGAAACACAAAATTAAAAACCCCTCGAATCGCCCAAACCAAGGTCTGGACAGAGCACCTCCCCGGCAACGGCGCGAAAAACTTGATTGATCATTTTATATTAACCGCAAGTGCACGACCGCGTTGAAGCAGTGGCAAATTTAGGTCGTCCACTGGGAGGTGTGTCGACACTTGGTTTGTTCGAAGGCGAGAGGTAAAAGTAGGAGAGAAAGATGTATTACACTAATCTAAACTACAAAGCTGAAATGAAATGGAGAAGAAACGATAAAACTAAACCCCAAAGGGGGTAGAGAAATAATGTGAACATAAAGAAGTGTGTGTGTGTGTGTTCATTAAGCTCCTCACAACATGTAGTGCATGAAATCATAAAACTACATCCAACTTTGCCTCCACATGAATTAAGATAAGACTACATCATTAAAACATACAAGACAATAATTGGAATGAAGCTAAATGAACTCAAGTAAAAAGACTAAACCCTACTATGCCTCCACATGAATTAAGATAAGACTACATCATTAAAACATACAAGACATTAGCTAAGGTAAAGGCAACAAGAGCACATACACTACAAATTGTGTTACCAATATTAACTTCATCCATATCCTAACCTTATCATTCCCCATAAAATAGGTCCACTAATCAAAGCATAAGCTAAGCTTCATTCAAGAGCATTAACATATCAAAGATAAGAGTGAAAACCCATTATATGGTTATGGAAATCATATAAAGCTCATGGGATAAAGATAACACACACTTCATACACTACATGATTATATCACATATTTCTCCACCCCCGAAAAGGGGATGGCACTACTCACACATATTAAAACTAACTATAACAAAAGAAAGCATTATACTGAAATGAAACTACACTAATCAAGCACGAAATATTAAAGAAGCATAAAACAAAACAAACAAGCAAGCATGCATATGAAAGGAAATTAAACTAAGAGAGAAACAACACAATTAAAGGAAAACATCTATTATTAACTCACTCAATTACAAGTAGCCCTTCCTCCACCAGAGTTTTGCTTCAAGGCTTCATCTTCAAGGCTTCACTCATCAAAGGACATGCCAAATATGGAAAAGTCGTCCATGAAGATCTCAAGGAAACGCTCAACCATATCGGAGAAGATGCTGATCATACACCTTTGAACGTTGCCAGCGCATTACATAACCCAAAAGGCATGCGACGGTAGGCAAACGTGCCAAAGGGACAAGTAAATGTGGTTTTCTCTTGATCCTCGGGGGCGATGGGAATTTGGTTGTAACCGAAGTATCCATCAAGAAAACAATAATACTCATGTCCGGCCAACCATTCCAACATCTGATCAATGAATGGCAACGGGAAATGATCTTTCCGCGTTGTCGCATTGAGCTTGCTATAATCAACGCAAACTCGCCAGCCAGTTTGCAGGCGTGTCGGGATAAGCTAATTATGCTCATTCTCCACAACCGTCACGCCTGACTTCTTGGGAACCACATGGACAGGACTCACCCACGAACTATCAGAGATAGGATAGATTATGCCATGATCCAAGCACTTAAGAACCTCCTTTCGGACGGCTTCTTTCAGTACAGGATTCAATCTTCGTTGTGGGTCCCTGCGGGGCCTAGAAACCTCTTCCATGTGGATCCGATGCTGAACAATACCTGGGCTAATTCCCTTGATATCCTTCAAGGACCACCCGATCGCCTCTTTGTTTTCAAAGAGTACTCTTTTGAGGGCAACCTCTTGATCTTTTTCAAGATCAGAAGCAATAATGAGTGGCAAGGTCTCATTATCCCCTAAAAAGATGTACTTCAGGTTATCGGGGAGCGGTTTAAGCTCGACCAAAGGTGGGTCCTTGTCGGATTCAGAGTTACTTTCAAGTGGCTCAAGGGCCACGGTGTAAGAGGAGCAAGCACCCAGATGTGCCTCGTCGTCCAGAGATATGCTGGCGGATTCCTCAAGATCCTCTTCACTCGCAACCTGGTCACTACGCACCTCAATAATATGTCGATGTGAGTCGAACATGCCTAATGAATTAGGCTCATCCATGTCCTGGATGAAATTGGCTCCGACAGTGTCGTCGAAGAGCCCGGGTTGCTTACCAAGAGTGAAGATGTGGAAATCCGCCGTGAGGTTTCCAAAAGACAACCTCATCAAGCCATTGCGACAATTGATCAAAGCATTAGATGTCGCAAGAAATGGCCTCCCAAGGATCACAGGAATCTGTCCTTGTGGGTTGGATACGGGTTCGGTATCCAAGATGATGAAATCAACTGGAAATACGAACTCACCCACTTTGATAAGGACATCCTCCACACTCCCTCATGGAATTTTGACGGATCTGTCAGCCAACTGGAGGGTTGTCTTTGTTGGTTTCAGATCGCCTATTCCAAGGTTGACATAGACTGAGTAAGGCAGGAGTTTCACAGATGCCCCCAAATCCAATAGAGCTTGAGAGATTGTCACATTCCCAATCATGCAAGAGACAGTTGGACAACCTGGGTCCTTGTACTTGACATTCATGGGTTGTGTCAATATGTAGCTCACATTGGCGGCCAAAAAGGCCTTTTTGGGCACATTTGTTTTTCTCTTGGTGGTGCAAAGATTCTTGAGGAACTTGGCATACAGTGGCATTTGTTGAACAACGTCCAACAACAGGATGTTCACCTTTACTTGCCTAAGTACCTCAACGATCTTGTCCCAATGCTTATCACGTTTTTTAGTCAACCGATGAGGGAATGGTGCCTTGGGGACATAAGAATCACGAGGAGGAGTCTCAGAATTAGGTTTCTTAACAGGCTCAAGACTCTCCTTGCATATCTCGCCAACAGGGTTGGCTTCCGGCATTTTCACATTGTTGTCAACGACCCTTCCCGATCTCAAGGTATGAACGACATTGATTTATGCATGAAAAAGATATGATCTCACCAACGTGAAGCGCAATGGGAAGTTCATGGTTATGTTGATGGACACAAACCCGAATTCCCCTCAAAACCTGTGAAATACCAAAGAAGTGAGACATATACACGAAACAAATGGGGCCCATATACATAGGGGTTGGAGCCCACAACAAGTTGTGCTCACTCTTGGAGTATTTTTTAGAACTATGTACAAAAATGAGCTCCCATCTTCATTTGTCAAGGGACATCAAATGGGAACCCACGATCTCTCGAGCAAGAAATGCACTTGCATGGGCTCGCAACAATAGAAAAAGGAGAATTGTTGAGAGGTTTATGAAAGAAGGATGATGGTTCATGCCTCTAAAAACTATGATGTGCGAAAGGAAATGGAAACAAATATGTTTCCATTCCATGACAAAGTTGAGGGTCATCAATATATACCCTCCAACTAACATTTGGGTGCATCGGGATCTTTCATCCACACCAAGTGACACCCTGGACTTATTACCTAGATGATAAAGTCCAGAAACAGAATTGCATGACCACCTGACACCCTTTTAAACATTGTGGTCGTTTGATGCCTCTTGAGAATGAGACAGATAGGAGGCATGGATGAGAGGTGGATCTCTGTCTTGTTGTTTGAATTATTGGGTATCAGGTTGTTGATTCTTAACCCACATACGATCCTCAACATATACAGAGTGAAGAGCAGGCGGCCCTGAGGCCACAAAAATGGTATCTTTAGGCTCAAGGGCCACATGATCGAAAGGATGTGGTTCAAAGGCCACATGATCACAAGATAAGGCACCTTCTTGTGTCAGCCCAGTTGAAACATCTTCACCACCATCAGGATCTCCATCGAAGAACTCTCTGAAATACTGGAAGGTGCCTTCAACTTCAATCATCCATACCGTGGATAAGGTTGACCTCAACAGGATCGTCGAAGGCACCTGGCTATTTCTAGATGGTGAAGATGATGAAATCAGTGCACTGACTACCATATGTCAAGCGCATCAGACCATTTTGACAATTAATCAAGCCATTGGAAGTCGCTAGAAATGGTCTCCCAAAAATAACAGGAATTTGTCCTAGTGGGTTTGGCACAGGTTCAATATCCAAAACAAAAAAATCGACTGGATAAATGAACTGACCCATTTTGATCAGAACATCTTCCACCACTCCCCCCATTTCTTCATTGACCTATCAGCCAGTTGAAGAGTGGTTTTTTTTATTTGAGGTCTCCAAGACCGAGGTGGACATAGACCGAATACGACAACGGATTAACAGATGCACCTTGGTCCAATAAAGCTCGATGTATTGACACCTCACCAATCACACAAGAAATAGTAGGGCAACCAGGGTCCTTGTATTTTATTTGCGTGGGTTGTGCCAACCATGAAGTCACATTTTCCACAAGAAAACTTTCTTGGGAACATAGATTTTCTCTTTTTGGTGCATAAATCCTTAAGAGCCTTGGCATAAGGTGGCATCTGTTGAATCACCTCCAACAGAGGAATGTTCACCTTAACTTGCCGAAAGATCTCAAGTTTTCTTTTTTAGGTGCTCATGGAATGGCACATTCGGGGCATATGGGTCTTTCGAAGGAACTTTTGTATTCTGTTCTATAGAAACATGACCACAGAATATGATTCCTTCGACACATGATGAGACAAGGGGACCTCAGGGCTCGACCCCATTGTCGAAATAAAAATAGAAGGAACCTCATGATTAAGCTCCTTCCTGGAAGTATTCGTTGAGGGAACCTCAAAGGATCTGACTCCCTCATAGATATCGGTGTCACCACAGGTCTGGTGACACCAGGAGATGGTGATTGCAAGGAAGGAAACCCAATTTGTTTGTTAACCTCCTTACCATACCTCAAAGTATGAATCACATTAACATGATGGGTCGGTTCAGAGGTAGCTTGTGGCACTAGTGGGCTTCCTTGAGATTGGGTATCCCGGGGGTTCACCTCGGGTTGACTTGGGATTTGACCCTTCTCATGTTCATGGAGCTGATGAGCCAACTGGCTAACTTGCGCTTCCAGTGCTTTCACCGTGGAGTTATTGGCCTCAAGCATGGTTTGCGTGCTCTATATGAACGCGTTAGGAGTTTGTTGAAGAGTGGAGTCCCTTGGGTCAACCTGCTTAGGTAGAGTCTGACTAGAATAACCTGATGATGAAGGCTGAGTAGATTGGTGAGTATGGTGCTGAGACATTTGATGTGGTGATTGGTAGGTCGCCGATACGTGTGGAAGGTGATAAGATGGAGGTTGAGGTTGAGCGTGCGAGCTCTGACAATTGCCCCCACTAGGTCCCCATGAGAAGCTAAGGTGGTTTCGTCATCCCGGGTTGTAGGAGTGACTGTACGGGTCGTTACGGGGCCGCTGGTTATACATCGCATTTGCATGCTCAGTATCACTTGAACCGTAAACACACTCCAAGTCACTATGTCCCGTAAGTCCACACCTACTACAAGTAGGAGTAGCGACCTGAGCTACAGGAGCTCGGTCCAACTCTAAACCCTCAATCCCACACATGAGAGCAACCATTTTCGCCTCAGACACGATAGTTGACTCAACTTGGTATGATGCAACTCTAACAGAAGTCCTGGTTGCTGGTGGGTCTCTCATGGTGTCCCATTTAACGGTACGTTCAACCATTAATTCAAAAGTGTCCCACACCACATCGATGTGTTTCATTTGGAAATCAGGCTGACACATTGATTGACATCATATCATGCATATATTTGTGTCTTATATCCATTATCTTGAGCCCAAATAATGCTACGTAACGAGTTTTATGTTTGAGTTTTAGGAATAAACAAGATTGAGGAGAAGAGGCATAAAATGACCTAGAAGCAAGGAAAATGACTGAGTTGAAAGACTTGAGGACTGAGATGCAAGAGGGAAGGACCCGGATGAAAGCCTAAAGGACCAATGAGCAAATCAGGAAACTCCACACCATCATGAGGTGTATTTTGGCAATTAAATGTTGGCCCAACCATCACCAACAGAATTGGGTTCATAAAACACCAAAAAATCAATCCAAAACCGAGCCACCAAAATCCAGACTCGATCCAACACTTCTAGACCGCCAATTAGCGGTCCATTTGGATCCAAACCCGATAAGACTTGGCCAGGTGTTGTATTAGCATGTATTTAGTCCATTTATGGTATGCGTTTAGTCCCATACGGGGGGATTGCCCCGGATTACCTTTTTCTATGGCTATAAATAGAACTCCTCCTCCTCCATTGTATTCTACCCATTGCTTGGTGGCATTCTCTCTACTTGGAGTAAGCCTTGAAGAAAAACTCAAGGTGGATAAGAATGCTACCTTCAATGTGAGTCATTGTTAATAAAATAATTGTTCTTAGTTTCTTTTAATCTTGTCTTTTAATTTTTGCATGCTTCTTTAGTTTTACTTTCCTTTCCTTTTAGTATCTTTAATATTCCTTGCTTGCGTAGTCTAATTTCATTTCAGTAGAATGTTTCATTTTAATGTAGGTTGTAGTGTAATGATTAGTGAGTAGTTCCATCCCCATTTGAGGGTTGGAGAAATATGTGATATGATTATGTGGTGTATTAGGTGTGTGTTATCTTAATCCCTTGAGCCTTATATGATTTCCATAACAATCTAATGGGATTTCACTCTTATCTTTGATATGCTAATGCTCTTGAATGAAGCTTAGCTTATGCTTAGATTAGTGGACCTATTTTATGAGGAATGATAAGGTGAGGATATGGATGGAATTAATATTGGAAACACAATTTGTAGTGTATGTACTCTTGTTGCCTTTACCTTGGTTAATGTCTGGTATGTTTTAATGATAATGTGTTATCTTAATTCATGTGGAGGCATAGTGGGGTCTAGTCTTTATACATGAGTTCATTTAGCTTCATTCCAATTATTGTCTTGTATGTTTTAATGATATGATCTTATCTTATTTCATGTGGAGGCAAAGTTGGATTTAGTTTTATGATTTCATGCACTACATGTTGTGAGGAGCATAATTGAACACACACACATATTTATATTCACATTATTTCTCTACCCCCTATGGGGTTTAGTTTTATTGCTTATCTCCCATTTGCCTTTTGTATTGTAGTGTAGTTTAGTGTAATCAATCCTTTCTCTCCTTTCTTTACCACTCGCCTTCGAACAAACCAAAAGTCCACACACCTCCCTGTGGATCGACCCGTATTTGCCATCGCTTCAACGCGGACGTGCACTTGCAGTTTAATATAAAACGAATCAATCACACATCGACTCCAACAATGTACGGGTGTCGTAGTTGAGGGCCTCATATATAATCAGGCACAACTGCCATAGCTCAAGTCCATGATAAGGGCACTGCTGGAGAAGGTCTTTGAACTTGTCGAAGAAAGCATGAAATGATGCGCTCTCAGTCTGATACATTTGATGTATTTAGTGTTGTATCTGTTGAATTTTCCTTTGGGGAAGAATCTCTTTAGAAAGACGGTCACAAATTCATTCCAAGACCGAATAGAGCTCGCTGGGAGGCTGTACATCCATTTCTTCGCGTTATCCTTCAACACAAAAGAAATCATCCTCAACCAGACTGAATCCTCGTCAAGATGTTGGAACTTTAACAATGTGCATACCTCCTCGACTACACGTATAAAGATAAAAGGATCTTCCTTATTGGTAGTGAAGGTAGGAAGCATGCTCACATATTGAGGTTTCAATTCATAGTTGTTACCGCAAGTAGGTGGGAGAACAATGCAATAGGGTTGCACGACCCGAACAGGATGGGTCCACTCTCACAGAGTCATCGGTCTATCCCGTCGAGCTAAATGTGGTTGTTGATTAGTAGCATATCACATTTCATTCATACTATATATCCTTTATTTCACCAAAATTTTGTGCTACTCAAGTGTTTATTTAATGTGTTTCAGGGTTCAGGCAATAAAGAAGAGAAAGGAAGAGAAAAGGACCTAAAAACACGAGAGGAATGGGCTGATTTGGAAGGTTCTGGACCTATTTATAATGCAAGGATTGGATTGTAACTCAGGAAGGACCAAAGTGAAAGCCCTAAGTGTAAAGAAAAATATGTTGGTTACAAAAGTCCAGAATCTCCTGAACCTGAGGAGTAATTTGACAATTAAAACCAAATTGGCTCTAACCAACAGGTCCGGGTGCACCCCACATGTTTATTATGTTAACCAAAGATGTGGTTTAAATGTGGACACAATCAGAGCAAAATGATCCACCAGTGGCGGATTAAAATCCACCACAAGTGGATCGGTTTAAGTTCTTTGGCTCTCAAATTTTGGTCGTGGGTCGGATTATCGGGTCAAAGCATTATAAAACCTTAAGATCTGATTTACAACCGTCTGATTATGCCCAGATCCATCCAAACCCTCTAATCTTCTATAAATAGACTTGTAATACCTCCTCCCCCTTTTCTTCCTCCTTCCTCCATTAGAGTAGATTTTAGTTTCCTGTTTGACTAGTGTAAATAAGGGGGTTGGAGAGGAGTAAACTTTGTATTTTTATTTTTCCTTATTCTAGTTTAGTTATAGTTCTTGTTCTTTATGTTGATGTTTTCCTTTGATGCAATTTCTTCTTTTTTTGCAATGCAAAAAGGGAGGCTTAGCCTCTAATCTAATTAATCTAAAACTATTTACAACCTACAAAACATTAAGGATAAGTCTGCCAGTGTATGCCATATACATAACCGGCCTCTACACTACATTCTATATATCGCATCATTATATGCGTTGTAGTTAAAGGAGCATTTACATCCTCATTCTAAAGCATCAAGCGGAGCTAACTCCAAGTGGTCTAAAAAAGTTACGCTTCCTCTTCATCTCTTGCAAGTTTCTTGGCTTTATCCCCCAAGCACCGGGGCATATCTTCGAAAGCAACCATGATGTCCACTGGTGTCTACTTTTCACCCTCAAATATCCTTCGGTTTCGCTCGAGCCAGGATTCGTGAATCATAGCATTGAGCACCCATCTTCTTACCCCCTTATCGAGTCGGCTTCCGCACACATGTGAGAGGCGCATAGCCTCGCCTTGTAGGGATCTTGCTATGTTTGGCCTGAGGTGCATGATATCAAGAAGGCATCTCCATACCTCCTTTGTGTATTCACCTACCCAAAATAGGTGCTCCATATTGTCCTCCTTTTCTTAACAAAGTATATATGACGGATCATGCGTTGCTCCTCATTGAATCACGAGATTCTTTGTTAGTAGGCGTCCCTTCATTGCTCTCCATGCCGTGAGTGCATGTTTTGGGATGGCATGCTTGTGCCATACAATGCCAGCCCAAACCACCTTCCTCCCTGGCTCCCTCACCCAATTCCACACTTCCTTGATTCCAAGTGTAGCACCCTTACCGTGGGGTCTTGTTGGCTTATCCGTTCCTCCATGAATTTGAATTTGGATCACCCTTAAGCAAACTTCGTCCATCATGGTGGAGCATGGAGGAGGGAGGTTCCACTTACCCTCTCTTTTGAAGCACGAAGCTCTAGTGTCCCAAGGCACGCCCATCTCATAATGTAGCCTTTCACCCCAAATCTCGCATTGAAAAGGTTCTCCACACCATGGGTACTGGAAGAAACGTATCTCTTCCCCATTTCCCACCTCATATTGGATATGTCTTCTTGCGATATCTCGAACTCAAAGGAGCCCCCTCCATGCCCATAATGAAGTGGAGGGTGGTCGTGGAAGCCAAATAGAGCGATTCTTAAGGTACGTCCGGTGAGCACACTTGGCCTATAAACCGCCACCACGAGCCAAAAAAATCGGAGAAGGCCCACATCATTCCATTCCGTTAGACGTTTTAGTCCAAGGCCTCCCTCATCCTTAGGCATGCACACATCTTTCCAAGCCACCGCAACCCACTTCTTCTCCCCCCGCCAAATGAAATGGCACATAAGGCTATCTATTTATTTCAAAACTCTCCTAGGTAGGAGGAAAGCTGAGGTCTAATATATGCTAAGGGATGTAAGAACACTTCTCACGAGTTCCACTTGTACGGCTATGGATAAGAAGTTTTGCTTCCATGTGGTTAGACGTGACTTGAGCTTGTTTACAAGCGTCATACAATGAGTTCTCCCCCATCCTCCTGGAGAACAAGGGCAGCCCAAGGTAGACCACTGGAAAGTCCTTACATTCCATCCCAAGATGTGCTTCATTCCATGTTCCATGCACCACTTCACCCCCCATGAAAATCTGGCTCTTTGATGCATTAAACTTAAGCCCTGAGCATTCCGTGAAACAAGAACAATTTTAATGGCCCTAGCGTTCTCCTTGGTGGCCCTCGCAAAGAGTAGAACGTCATCGACAAAGAGTAAATGGGACACGGTGACATCTCCACATGCTAGTGATTCGAGTTTCCCTTCCATGACTGCCATCCTCACCATTTCGCTCAAGACCTCCCTGCACATCACAAATAAGTAGGGGGTCAAGGGGTCACCATGTCGCAAATCATTCTGTGTCCCAAACGGCGTGGAATTTGCTCCATTTACCGTCACCACGAAAGATGCCTCCACACAAGCCAAAATGAGCCTTCTCCACTTATCCGAGAATCCAAACCTCTTCATTACTTGATCAAGAAACTCCCAAAAGATAAAGTCATAAGCTTTCCGAATATCACATTTTATGCACATGCGTCCCCTCCCTTTCCCTAGGTGAAGCTTGTGGCAAAACTCATGTGCAAGTAGGATATTATTGCCAATGCGCCTTCCTTTGCCAAACGTACTTTGATTGTCCCCAATAAGTCGTGGTAATAGCCCCAATGTGAATCTATATGTCATGTTGCACAGAGCTATGGGTCGAAAATGCTCCACCAAAGTTGGTGCCTTATTCTTCAAGATGATCATGATCGACGTGTTGTTCTATTGGGCTCAGACCCTTCCACTTTCCAAACAACATGCCATGGACTTGACCATGTCACTCTTTATTATTTCCCATGCTGCTTTGAAGAATTTTGCGTTGAAACCATCAGGCCCTGGCACCTTGTCTACATTGGCATTCAACACCACATCTTGGAGTTCTTTTATTTCTAGCTTTCTTGTTAATTCGTCCCCCTCCGCCGATTGAAGTTGTGATAAGATAATTGATGGGTTAAGGGGTTGCACCTGAAATCATTTGCAAACAAGTTAGCATAAAACGTCGGAAGGCTTCCTGTATCTCTCCTTCTTTCTCCACGATGCTATCTCCCTCACCACTCTCCTCACTTGATTGGTGGTTGTCCTCACCCTAAGTTGCGCATGCAAAAATAGAGTATTCTGGTCCCCCTCTTTCAACCACTTAACCGTTCATTTTTTATGAATAATGAACTCCTCCCAAAAAAGAACATGAGCAAGTGTATCCTTTGCGGCCCCTTCAGCTAGGGAAAGTGCTTCATCGTTTGGGTAAATTGTCCTTTGCCTCCTCACATCCTCAAGTGCTGCTCGGGCCTCTTCCACCTTGTGGATTACATTTCCAAAGGTAATCCCACTCCAACTCCTAAGTGCCTTTTTGACTTTGTTCAGCTTCCCAACCATGTGATACATGGGGGCACCCTTCACATAAGTAGCCCAAGCTCTTTCAACTACCCCAAAAAACTCCTCATGATCCACCCAATCATTCTCAAACCTAAACATCTTTTTCCGCCTTCCGTTTTCATGATGAGCATTGCATGGTCACTCAAGTTCTTCTCGCCGACAACATAGAAGGATTTTGGGAACACCTCAAGCCACGCATTGTTCATTAAAATTGGGTGTATCCTAGTCTCGATGCATGCACTTCCCTCAGAAGAGTTCGACCAAGTAAATTCACCTCCCGTTGACGGCATCTCTAGAAGTTGAAGTGCATCAACACACTCATTAAATTCCTTCATTGCGACCTCATTTCTGGCACCTCCTCCACATTTCTCAGTTGTCATCCGAATGCAATTTAAATCTCCCCAACTATTCATGGCTACGATGCACTTTGTGCCGCTTCAAGTAGATCCCTCCACATTTCTCTCCTGTCTGTGTGCCCATTCTCTCCAAAGATAGCCATCATATTGAATTTGGTTCCATCCTTCCTCAAGCACCCATTGAAGTCGAGTAATTATATTGTTTCAAAGGTTACCCTCAAGTCTATTAGTTGGTCATTCCATAGCACTAATATCCACCCAGACTCCACAATCATGCTATTCGCCATCCATGCATGGGACCAAATTGCTCGCTTGAATCTTTCGACTTTTTTGTGCTTGACCTTGTGCTCCATAAGACACACCACATCTGGATTCACCTCCTTTATTCGACCCCTAATCATGAGTGCATGACCGGGTCCATTTGCTCCGTAAACATTCCAAATTAAGACATTCATGGGTTCAAGGTACGAGGTGAACCCCCTTTAGCTCCACACGAGTGCTTTTATTACAATTGCTCTTTCTCCTGGATCGCCTAAGCATGGGAGGTGGGGAACATGCCTTCTTCAACTTTGGCGTACATGCTTTCACGTGCCGTTCTTCCTCCCTCTCTTCTTCACCCTCAACAACGGGATCCTTCTTATTGCCGAGTACTTCAAATCTTCGCCCACTTGGTTGTGCCATCTTCTTTGCGTGTTCGTTTCCTCGTGGCACTCTCGAAGGTGATGCCCACCCTGCTTCCTCATGCACCAAGGAGGTTAGTCCACTTAGCCCTTCTACCACTTTCTTGGAATTGCCTATCGTTTTCTCACGCCCTTCAAGAATTCCCTCTTGCCCTTGTTACGATTTTCCCATCTTGCCATTGGTATCTTCTCCATGTGTTGCCTCTCCCACAAAGAACACCTCTCCTTCAAGTGTATCACGTGCTCCCTTCCCATGCAAATTTGCCTCTTCCATTTCACGTCTCCTTCCCACTTCATTAGAATAATCTTCTATTTTGTGTCCCCCAAGTGGAGTCATGTGGTCCTCCATTTTGTCCTTACCATGCATACTTGTCCTCTCCTTATTTGCCCATTTAAATCTAGAGCACTCAAGTCCCTTCCCATTGGCTCGTCCCAAAATAGAGCAAGTACTTTCCTCTTCCATTTCTCTTTGATCTTCTTGTCCACCAATAGGCTCATTCCCTTTTGCACTCTTGTTAGAATCAATTAGGGACTTGAGGACGACTCCCATTTTGTCTCCAAAGCTAATTCCTCTTGTACCACACGGCATTTCCTCATTAGTTCCTTCCAAAGTTTTAGAGGAGCAAGTATGTGCCCCATCCATGCTATTTCCCTCCATCGTTTCCCTCCCACATGTCCCCCCACGTGTCACCTCCTCACTTGCACCTTCATCCATGTCATCCCCTCTTTCATCCACGTCATCATCCCTTCCACCCTCTCCTTTCTCCTCTCCTCTCCGAGTAGCCACTTCCATCTCCGAGGAGCCAATGTTGCAAGGTGTCTTACCGTCCTCATGACTCGACCCATCTATGCCTTTGCTAGACCCATCCATGCTCCTCTCCTTTTAATGCCCATTGTCGGCCTTCCCATGATTTACAACTATCCATTTATCGACCTTCTCCTTTGGCGCCTCACCCTGTTTGTTTCCAACCACTCTTCTCCTTGGGCATTTCTCCACATCGTGACCAAATTACATGCATTCCTTGCAATAACCGGGCCTCCATTCATACTCCACGCTGACTCTATATGTGTCGTCTTCTTCCACTTGGACCTCCACCCCCAATTTGGGTAGGTGAAATCATGGGCCACTTCCACACACACCCTTGTGTAGGGCAACCTTCTCCCCAAAGCAGTTTGCTCTCCCAAGGACACTTACAATGTTGCTTAATGTTCTTTGTGACCAAAATCGGAGGTCGAGCTCCGGTAGCCGAATCCATATAGGAACCGTGGTGATACTTGCCCATTTCAATACCACATCCGGTGCCCATTCTTGAACCACTAGTGGAGAACCACGGATGAACCATGGTCCCCCTTCTAGCACACGCTTCCTATCTTCTCCAAGCATGAACTGGAAAAGTAGGAAACCTTGGCTTCTCTTGATGACCTCCATGCCGCCAACCAATCCCCACATCATGTGGAGGTGCTTCTCTAATGTCAGCAAGTGTGGTTTGAAAGAAATAAAGTAGCGAACTAGTACCTTATCCCACCTCTTCAAAGCATCGACCACTTATTGCTTGGAGCACATAGCCATCTTCTCCCTTCCCTTCCTGGCCGGCGGAATGAACTCTAGGTCCATGGATGCCCTTGGGTCAGCCATGAACAATTCGCTCCATTTCCTTGGGGGAGTAAGGACACTCCCTACAGGTGGTGCGTGAACTTCATCCCCCAAGTTCGAGGGTGAACCTTCCAATGGTGGTGGATGGAGATCCTTCTTTGCGCCATAATCCCCATCTTCTAGTTGCACACGAGTAGAACTATTCTTGGGATCCATTTTGATGCAATTTCTATTATGTTGTTGTTTGCTTAATCTTGTTTTCTTCATTTCCATTATGGGTTTATGTTGTTTTTATGCTTTCTTTAGTTTAGAGATGAGTAGAGAGTAGTCCATCTCCATTGGGGGTCGGAGAAGAAAGTGTTGTGATTATGTGATGTATTAGTGTGTGTGTGTGTTAATCGTACCATTGAACCTCACATAATTTCCATAACCATCTAATGGGATTTGCACTCTTATGTTTGATGTGCTAATGCTCTTGAGTGAATCTTACCACATGCTTAGATTAGTGGACCTATTTTATGGGGAATGATGAGGTGAGGATAATGATGGAGTGGAGGAAGGAAACATGACATGTGGTATCATGTGCTCTTACTGACCTCACCTTAATTAATATCTTGTATGTTTTAACGGTTGTGTAAATCTTATTTTATGTGGAGACATAGTGGGGTTTGGTCTTTATGCTTGAGTTCATTTAGCTTCATTTCAATTATTGTCTTGTATATTTTTAAGATAATGTTTTATCTTATTCTATGTAGAGGCAAAGTTGGATTCGGTTTTATGGTTTTCATGTACTACATGTTCTGATGAGCACAAATGAACACACACATATTTTCGTATTCGTATTAATTATGTACCCCCTAAGGGGCTTTGTTTTATTGTTTGTTTTCCGCTTTATACACATCGTAGTGTAATTTCGATTTCATCTCCCCCATCTCTATGAGACGACTCGGCCGTACGCTCCAAAGGAGATCGAGGTGGAGATGGGCGATCACCTCTACCATCCATCTCAGAAAAGTGCACACTCTCAAGTCGAGCGCTCTCGCCAGAATGAGCCCAACCTCGTAAAAAAATGCTCGAGTGGACTCAAAATTACACACGACAGAAGGTGTAATCAGAGGAAGAGACTACTCGAAGAATATAGAGGAGGAGAAGACTCAGATGAGAAGGGAAGAATCCCTAGAACTAGCGTGGGTAGTGGGTGATGGTGTAAGCCTAAGCTAGCAAACACTGCTCGAACAACCTAAGGTCTCAATAGGTCCTTACAGCTAGACAACACCTAACTTCTAGGTCACACATCCTCAACATGCCTCACCTCCCTACGGTGAAGACCATAAAGCCCAACAAGTGAGCCAAGATCAAAAGATATCCTCTCTCCTAGTATCGACAAAGTGGGTGAAGTCGACCAGGCTATGACGGTTGTGACCGGATCACTCGCATAATGCGCCCGAGTCCTAGTGGCCAATGTCTACATGATTTTAGAATAAGGCTTTACTTGAGTGTGGTTTGTGGGGCTATGGGAGGGCTGATGAAATCCCCCACCTTATCTTGTATGGGACAACTCCTCCGTTATAGCGTTTTGAGTCTTAATCTAGCAATCAACTCTCCAACCAAACGCTCACGTCACACTTGTCACAATGCACCTTACTAACTAATGCATGCTCTAACAATGCATGAATGAGAGAACGGGTGCATCTACCTCACGCCAGCAATCGACAACAAGAATGTAAAGAATAGAAAAGACGAGTGCGTGCAAGTTCTACAAATGATGCATGACCTAGATGGCAATGAATCTAATATTTTGCTTTGAGTTTTGAGGAGCAAGTTGATTAAACGAGGAATGATTGGTTTATTAATTAATTTGGAAGCAATCTACAGGTTCAAACATGCTAAATTGGGCTCCCAGACAACACTATTCCAAGTAAGAACACACACAAGAAATAGGAGTCGGAAACTGCTCACCAGACCGCCAATTGGAGGTCTTGGGCCGCTGATTGGCGGTCCGAGTATCTTCTTAATCCTCCAAATTTCTCCTTCGACGTCCTGAAACAAACCTAACTAAAAACAAAATATTAAATCCACCCAAATCGTCCAAACCAGAGTTTGCACAGAGTACCAATTGGTGGTCTTAGGGCGCCAATTGGCAGCCCAAGTTAGTCAGATGAGATTCATTTTCATTCCTTTGCTTAATATCTTCAATTATGCACGTGGGGTGTTCCCTGGTTAGCTATTTGAGTCTGCACCTGAGTCTAATTGCCAAAATACTCCTCATGATGGTGTGGAGTTTCTCGGTTTGCTATTTGGTCCCTCTGGACTTATGTCCAGCTCCTTCCCTCTTGTAGATGGGTCCTTGTGCATGACAGAGAGGTCCATTTTGCTTCATTTAAGTCCTTCCTTCATACGTTTTAGTCTTTTTTCTCTTCCCTTCTCTTCTTTATTACCTAATACCTGAAATATAACAACGAAGACTCGAGTAGCACAATATTGGGGTAAAATTAAGGATATATAGCATGAATTTGATACATGATATGCTACTAATCAGTGGGTCTTCCTTACATGAGGCACAACTGTGTAAAGTAGGTGAAATTAACTAGAAACTAGTGTAGAGTCTAATTAACATAAACTACATTTACATGAATACATGAGTAATATAGTTAGACATGAAGTTAAGATGCACTTTGGGTTCTCAAGAATGAACTAAGTACCTAGTGTGCCCATCAGGACATCAATTAACCATCTATACAACTTAATACATTCACGCATTCTCTACTAATCACACATCCACACATAACAAGCTTTACCATAACAAGATAGACCATTACAAGCAACAAGATAAACTCACGATCTAGCATGAGACAAGTACCTAATGTGGCTATATCCCATCTAATAAAAGTTTTAGCAAGTTACCTACATAGATCTACATTAAGCATATGAAATAACACAAGATAAGAAGAACCATTCACCACACAAATACATTGGCTACATCACCTTCACCCTAAATGGGCTGGATCTACTCACTATAACAAGTATGGAAAGCAAGAAATCTACACTAAACATGGCAAGAAAAGCAAAGTACAAAATCAACCAACAAAACACAAAAATACTTGGATGGAAAGAAAGTTAAAGAAGAGAGTAATCTAAATCTACCTTTAGATAAAAGAAAACACTAGTTTACAAGCTCCAACCACCTCCTTATTATTGCAGCCCAAATGAGTAAAACCTAAGCTATTCTAATGGTGGAGGTGCAGAAGAAGAGAAAAGGAAGAAGAAACCATGCTATTTATAGACAAAAGTATAGTGTAGATGATTCGGGGAGCGATACAATGACTGAAATTATTTCTCTAAGTTCTTGTGCACCCAATTAAGCAACTCTGAGCCACGTTTAAAATTTGTTGAGATTTAGACCAAATTGATCAGCCAATGGCAGATCAAAATCTACCACAGGCGGATGTTTTGCCTCTGATCCGCCTGGATTTCTCCCGGAAGCTTAAGTGATGTAATTTGCACTTGGGTGCACTATTGGTTTGCTGGATCAAGTCCGTTTGGTCTTAATTCCAAAAATACTTCTCAAGATCATGGTAATGAGGGATTTTTTCACCTTTTTTTCCCCTTGTTCACAGGTCCCTCTGAATTTTGTATGGGTCCTTCCTGATTTGCAGATGGGTCCTTGTGCATGACAAACATGTCCACTTTGCTTAATATGAGTCCTTTCTTCTTGCATTTCAGTCATTTTCTCTTCCTTTCCCTTCTTTATTACCTCAAACACATCAAACAAACACTCGAGTAACACAAAATTGGGGTAAAATAAAGGATATATATATAGCATGAATGCGATCTATACATGCTTTTAATCATCGACCGAGTGGGACAGACTTGTCTGGAGGACACACTAGGATCAAAAGATGGACACACTTGTGTCCCCAGGGCGACCCACTAGCGTCCAGAGCAGGACACACTTACGTCCCCAACGGGACCCACTTACATCCCGAGCGGGACACTTCGGTCCTGAACCAATTGTTTAGAACAATGACACAGTTTGTTTGGACCAAAAGTGGCAGCTTGTTTAGACAAAATGAGTCAGCTTGTTTGGACCAACAAGACAACTTGTTTGGACTAAACAAACCAACTTCTTTAGTCGATCAAGCGGGGCAGACTCTTCTAGAGTGGGACACTTATGTCCAGAGTGGAACACTTGTGTCCAGAGTGGGACACACTTGCATTCTGAACCAATTGCTTTAACAATGACCTAACTTGTTTGGACCAAACGAGCCAGCTTATTTGGACCAAACGAGCCAAATTGTTTGGACCAAACAAGTCAACATCTTTGGTCGACCGAGTGGGACAAACTTGTCTCGAGCAGGACACTTGCATCCACAACATGAAACACTTGCAACCTGAGTGAGACACTTGGGTCCCGAACCATATGTTTGGATCAATTACCTAGTTTGTTTGGACTGAAAGAGCTAGCTTGTTTGGACTAAACAAACTAGCTTCTTTGTCAACTGAGCGAGACATTCTTTTCCAAAGTGGGACACACTTGCATCCCGAACCAATTGTTTCGAACAACGACCAAGCTTGTTTGGACCAAAAGAGCCATCTAATTTGGACTAAACGAGTCAGCTTGTTTGAAACAACGAGCCAACTTGTCTTGACCAAACGAACGTCCTTTTTGTCGACAGAGCGGGACAAACTTGTCCGGAGCATGACACTTGCATTCAGAGCAGGAAGCACTTGTGTCCCGAGCAGAACACTTGGGTCACGAACAAACTACTTTGAACAACGACCCAGTTTGTTTGGACCAAACGAGTCAACTTCTATGATTGACTGAACGTGACAACCTTGTCCAAAGCAAGACACTTGCATCCATAGCGGGACCCATAAGCCTCCCTAGCGGGACCCACTAGTGTCCTGAGTGGGACCCACTTGCGTCCTGAACCAACTATTTCGAACAACGACCCAGCTTGTTTGACCCAAACAAGCCAATTTCTTTCGTCGACCTAGCTGAATAGACTCGTTTGGAGCCGGACACTTTTGTAAAGTGGGACACACTTGCATCTTGAACAAAGCATTTGGATCAATGACCCAACTTATTTGGACAAACCAGCCAGCTTATTTGGTCCAAACGAGCCCACTTCGATGGTCCACCGAGCGAGTATGTTGGGACAATATGAACCAACTTGTTTGGAACAATGAGCCTGCTCATTTGTGGCAAAAAATTAGCTTGTTTCGACCAAATCAGTGATGATCCAATGATCCAAACCCAATAGAAGATAACCAAAAGTAAATCACGAAATTGTCCAAAAATAAAGAGATAAAACCAAAAAAAGACCAAAATGATGCTTACATGATGGAAATCGATCTTAAAACTCCAGTGTATTAGGTAAGATGGTTGGAGTGGGGCAATATGTTGGCAGAATTAGGGCTGTTGGGAAGGAGAAAGGTATGATTTGTAATTATGACAAAAGTTAAAGAGTTGGAATTCATTTTAAGGCAGTGAAAAGTCAATGGCCCTCATATAAATAGACCCTCTGTCGTTGGGCTTATAATATATTTTCAGAAATGATGATATATAAGTTTATTTAGTTATCGGTAAACTATAAGAAATGGTTGGAGGAAAGAGTATAGTTGATTTGACAGCAAAAGCTTTGTATAAAGATCATGGTTGATAAGATGAAAGAGAAAGAGACTATGTGATGCTTAGTGTCAAAAAACTATAGCTTATCGGTATTGGATTTCATTATAACATGACACTACACAATCTTTCATACATAGTTAGTAGTGTGTTCCATTCGTAGTTCTTCTTCTTGTGTAATGAGGGATGTGTCATGATAATATGTTATGATACACACCATGGCAATATGTTACAAAATTATGCGAGTAGACGGGTGAACAATGCAAGAAGGTTGCGCGGCCCGAACAGGATGGGTCCTCTCCCACAGAGTCATTGGTCTATCCCATCGAGTTAAAGGTGTTGGTGCACCAAGAACTCGATCCCGACTGAATCCCTCTTCCTCCCGAGTCGAAGGAGGAGGAGAAGGAGATCTACGTGGAGGTGGGAGCAGACCAAGGTAATCCCTATATGGAACCCGGTCTCCCCCATCTCTATGAGACGACTCGGTCTCACGATCCAAAGGAGCTTGAGGTGGAGATGGGAGAACGCCTAGCCCGTCCATCTGAGAAAAATGCACTCTCTCAAATGGAGCTCTCTAATCAGTTTGTTTTTCTCTACTCATTTTAATTGTTGTTTCCGCTGCATCATACATAGAGATTAAGAAATTTATTAGGTTAATTAGAGACCATAACAATCCTACATTTGGTATCAAAGCACAGGTGCTAAATTTCATCTACTTAACCGTAGTTTAGCATGACATCTTTACCTAATCATGTAGAGGGTTTATGCACTACTAGACCACCATTGCTTAATGGGGCAAATTATGATTATTGGAAGAATATAATGAAAAATTTCTTAACATCTAGTGACCTTATAATTGATCTTTCTCCAAAACCCTTACACACCTCCTAAGGAAGAAGAATTAGCTACCTTAACTAGAGCCAAAATGGAGTATTAAATGTACCCTAGTATCATGAATATCCTTTATTGTGGCTTAAATGAGGGAGAATATAATAGGATTAGAGGTTGCGAAAGTGCATATGAGATTCGGCATAGATTACAAATGCATCATGAGGGAGATCGTAGAACTAAAGATACTAGAATTAGTCTCATGTATAAATATGATATTTTCATGATGCAAATCAGTGAGAACATAAGCAAGATGAACACTCGCTTCACGGATCTAACTAACTCTCTCAAAGTTCTTGTAACAAATTTTAGTGAGGGAGATATGGCACGAAAGTTCCTCCAGTCACTCAAAAAATAATGGGAAGAGAAGGTCATTGCAATTGAAGAAGCACATGACAGTTTCCAACTAAAGATGGAGGACACTAATTCACAATCTCCTGGCTTATGAACTTCAAATGAGTCATGGAAAAGAGAAAAAAGTCGCTGGAAAGAAAGCAACCTTGGTTTTGCACTCCATTGCAAAAGCCAATGAACCAAGGAGAAAAGAGGAGGATGAGGACATTGATGTTCTTGCAAAAGACTTCTTCAAGTTTCTTAAGAAAGAAAAGGGAGATAAGAAAGAAAGAAGAGGAAGAAGTGAGAAGATGGAAGGATAAATGGAGAAGAAAAATGAAAGAAGGGAGAGAAGGAGAGAAAAGGAAAAGAGCAAGAGAAAAGAAACGGAGGAAAAAGCTCACAAAGCAACATGGGATGATTCTTCATCATCATCCTCCATACAAAGTAGAAGAGAAGTTGCCCACATGTGCTTCATGGTCATAGAAGATGAACAAAGTGATGTATCTTCTAACACTTGCTCAACTAGATCATATTCCTGTCAAAGATCTAGATCTAATCATGATTCATACACATTTGATGAGCTTCAAAATGCATTTCATGAGTTAGTTGCGCAATATGAGATCATTTGTGATAAGAACAAGAATACTAGAAAGCTTATAAATGATCTCCAATGCCAAATTAATACTATCATGAATGAGAAGAATGAGGTGCTTGCTAGACTTGACAATCATGCATTAGAACTTGATAGTCTTAAAGCAACACTTATTGATGTTGGAGAACTAGATCTTAAGGCATGTAATGTACAATTAAGAAAAGATCTAGAAAAGTTTCACTAATGGAACTAAAATGTTTGACATGCTTCTAGGTAGTCAAAAAAATCATTAGAAGAACATGGTTTTGGATATAATACCAATTTCAAAAACCATGTAGTTCATACTACTTTGAAAGGCAAGCATATTTTTACGAAGCATAGTTCCTCAAGTGTATGGGCTCTCAAACCCAAAATGGCTTGGGTTCCCCAAGCTAACATTCAAGGACTCAAAATTGTTTGGGTTCCAAAATCTACACTTGTAGGTACTTAGAAGATGGGACATCGGTAGTGACCACTCCAAGCATACAAAGTCCTATTCCTACTAAGTTGGGTATCCGAGCTATTAAAAGGAGAATTGGAACCAAAGTAACGAGGACTACTAAGTTTTGTAACATCTTTAATCGTCCTAAGCATATAGGATTGGTTCGCATATGAAATTTAAATGCTTACTTGTCATATCATTTATTTCATATATCGATCAATTAAGAAGAGCTTAATGTATATCATTAAAGGGGAGCTTATCAAATATCATTATTATTTACAGGGAGTAATGAATTGCAAAATTAAGTGGGGGTAATTTATTACATTAGAAATTCAATGATCACATTATTTAAATTTTGATTGATGTCGAAGGGGGAGAAGAAACCTTGATGATTTAACTAACTATGCACATTCATAGGGAGAGCATTATATATGCATAATTTACACATAGAAAGGTGAAAATTAAAATCTAAATTTCAAGTATTAGGAATTTGTTTGCCATCATAAAAAAGGGAGATTATTGGCTTTTTGGTCTTAATCTCTGTTTTGATAATTTAACTAACCTAATCTCAATCAAAATCCAATTAAGTATAGCAAATATTATGCATGAAATAGAACTTGTATTGTGCTAACATCTAAAGGTGGTCAAGACTCAAGCAAGAATGGAATGAAATCAATACATGTAATCAAGATATTTGAAGACACGTAATTTTGCCTTTATTTGAGTCATAGGAATTTATGTAAACTTTATCATACAAGAGTTGTAATCTATTCACATACAAACTAGGTTCGTTGTAGAATTCACACAACAAATTTCACATCATTTAGACTTCAATAGATCACCCAAACCTAGGTCGGAAAATCACTCAAAGTAAATGTCAACCTGTCTGTGCAGAACGGTCGACCAAAATGAGTTTTCTGTTTGAACATTTCTACCAGTAAATTGGTACACCAAAAGTTATTTTACCAAGTTCCACCAGTCAACCTATTTTGATCTTTCGGTCGACTGTTAAACCCGTATTTTCAGGATGACCATTATACTTGTTGTACTCTCCAATGGTGGTATTTGTATATTTTCACCTAACCCCTAATTTGTTTTGGGCCACCGGTCAAACGATGCCATGACGGCGGTCGACCGGATGTAGACAAATTTGTGTGTCTAAAGTTCTTGTTATTTTCGATCAGACGAACTTTAATTTTACGTTTGACCGTTTAACCTTTACCCCGGCAAAAACCCTTAGGACATCGACCACCCCTAGTTTTTGTTCGGCCGTATTTCAAGTTGGTTTGAATGTTTCCTTATTTTCATGGAAATGGTCGACTGTTTATCCTATGTTGGTCGACCAGTATTGGATAGATTTGTTGAATCTTAGTTTCTATTTTGTGTATCTTACACAAATCTTTAATAAATCTTCCCCAATGGCTATATCTCTCTAGGATCTTATAAATAGAGGTTCCCACACCTTATTTACACAACTCTCATACTTTAAACGTACTCATACCCTAAAGAGAATTCTCTCACTCCTAGAATCCCAATTCCTACACACTCCAAGCTTAAACTTCACTTCTTCACCAAATCCATATCCTACTCAAGTGTGTTGAAGTTAGAGTGTTTTGTCACACATTTCCTTTTGTTGTCAAAGGTTGTAAAGGCTTCAGTGGAAACATCCTTATTAGTCGCATATCATGCATCATATTCATGTTATATATCCTTAATTTTACCCCAATATTGTGATACTCAAGTGTTTGTTATTATATTTAAGGTATTAGGTAATAAAGAAGAGAAGGGAAGAGAAAAATGACTGAAATGTAAGAAGAAAGGACTTAAATGAAGCAAAATGGACCTCTCAGTCATACACAATGACCCATCTGTAAGAGGGAAGGACCTGAATGTATGCAAGGAGGGACCAAATAGCAAACTGAGAAATTCCACACCATCATGAGGAGTAATTTGGCAATTAGATTCGGGTGCAGACTAAAACAACCAATCCGGATGCACCCCACGTGGCGAATTGAAGCAATGAAGAAGACAACCGAAATTGGGTCAAATCCGACAATTTATGACCGCCAATTGACGGCCCTAGACAGCCAATTGGTTGTCTAGTTTGGTCATGATCCAACCCGACTTCTCATCGTTCTGTATTATGTTGTTTATGTCCATTTTAGGCAGGTTATAATAGTCCCACATCGGGGGATTGTTCCTAGCTACCTTTTTCATGTCTATAAATAGAACTTTTCTTCCTCCTTTGTAAACTACCCATTGCTTGGTTGCCATTCTCTCTACTTGGAGTAAGACTTGGAGAAAAACTTAAGTGGAGAAGAATGCTACTTCTAATGTGAGTCATGTAAATAAAACAATTCTTCCTAGTTTTGTTTTAATGTTGTCTCTTTTTGAATGCTTGTAATTTTAGCTTAGTTTTGTTTTCCTAATCTTAGTATAAATAGTTAGAATGTCTTTCTTCCTTAGTATAATTGTGAGCTTAATGTTTAGTGATTAATTCCATCCCCCTTTGCGGGTGGAGATGATGTTTATACATGTAATGAAGAATGAGATGAATGCTATCTTTTGCAATATGTGATGAATGCAATTTTCAATTTGTTTAAAAGAGAATACTCTACTTTATGGGTTTTCCATAACCATTAGGTACTTCCCATGCTTATTTAGGTTCTTAATAACCAACTTGTTTATGCTCATGTTAATCAACAAGATTAGTGATTGGAATGATAGGTTTTGCCACAACCATTAGGTAGTTACTATGCATGAAAACACAACCTACACGTGTCCCTTATTGAATGCATTCTTCACCACCTCATCACATGTCTACACACTCCACCCCTTAGGGGTTTTCCTTACTGAATATCATCTTGCTTGGATTTGTGCTTCGTTTAGTTTTAGTTACTTTCGTGCTTTCATCTTTCTTGTTGGTTGCTTGCTTGTTTAGTGTAGCTTAGTGTTGAACGTTTTATATTAAACCGCAAGTGCACGACCACGTTGTAGCGGTGGCAAATACGGGTCCTCCACAGGGAGGTGAGCAGCCTCTCGTTTGCACGAAATCAAGTGGCAAAAATAGGGAAGAGAGTTTGATTATCCTAATCTACGCTACACTACACTACGAAGTATGAAATGCGAAAGAAAGCAACAAATGATGAACAACCAAACTTAACTAAGAACGAAATAAGAGTGCTGGAATTCAGAAATGGAAAATCCCTAAGGGGTGGAGTGAGTGCACACATGCAAAGAGGTGGGTGTTGAACACATTCTTTAAGCACAAATGAAGGTGGTGTTATTATGCATAGGAAGTGTCTAAATGTTATGACAAAACCTATCAATCCATTTCACCAACCTGGTTGATTAACATTTACATATACAAGTTGTTTATTTCAGAATCTAAACAAGCATGAGAGGTGTCTAATCATTTTGCCAAAACTCATCAAGTTATAAATTCTATCCTAAACAAGCAAGCATACATTCATGTTTTATCAAGACATTGTAAATAAAGCATTCATTCTATTCTCTAATGCATGTATGAACATCAACTCCACCCCCAAAGGGGATGGACCTACTCACTACACATTAGACTAATTATTAAACTAAGCAAGGAAAGCATATTAACTAAGCTACTAAAACTAATGAAATGAAATTAAACAAAGTAAAACAAGCAACATGAAACAAACAACATAATAAAGAAACTTTTATTAAAATGACTCACAATTCAAGTAGCATCCTCCTACTTTAGTGTGTGCTTCAAGGCCTCACTTCTAGTAGGAAGAATAGCCACTCAAAATGTGAAGTGATTACAATAGAAGGTGAAGAGTTCTATTTATAGCCATAGAAAAAGGCAATCCGGGACAATCCCCCGATGTGGGACTAAACAAATACCAAAAATAGCCTAAACAAACACTAATACATACGCTCCAGAAATCTTAGCGGATGCGGGAAGATCCAGACCGCCAATTGGCTGTCTACAGGATTCAGATCTGGCTCATTTTTGTTTTGGGCTTTCCTTGATATATTTGCTGGTCTTGGATGCATCTACTTCGTTTATTGGAGCTCCGACCCGAACCTAATTGCCAAAATACTCCCCAAGATGGTGTGGAGTTTTCTGTTTTGCTCTTTGGTCCTTTGGTTTTACGTTCAGGTCCCTCTCCCTTGCATCTTATTCCCCAGATCTCACAATTTAGTCCTTTTTCCCAGCTTTTGGGTCCTTTTATGCTTCATCTCTTCAAACCTATTCATTTTTGAAATTCAAACACAAAACTCATCACATAGCATTGTTTAGGTGAAAGATAATGAATATAATATACAAATATAACCATGAAATGATGTCAATCAAATACCCCCACACCTAACTTATGCTACTACCGAGCAAAACAAAGAAAGGGAAAAGCATACGAAAAACAAGAAATCCTAACTCACTTTCGTAGGAATCACAGTTGCACTTAGCATGTGCAACAAGCCGTTAAACCTCCTTGTTGCCAAGGAGCAAGAGTGTTGTCTCCTGAGGGTTTTCAGCGGATACTCCCACAAAATCCGAACAAAGATGCATTAATCAATCTAGCTACACGACTCGTTGGACTTATTTTGTCGATCATGGGACGCGGTAATACTACGGGTCGACTCTCTATATGTAATCGGTCCACACACATAGCCTAATGAACCATTCCTGCAAGTTAACTAAGGAATTAAGAGAAAGACATGGACAACCTCAACATCCTCAAGTGATACAAAGTGTAAAGTCCATTAAGGTTCTTATTTGCATTACCATTTTTTTCTTTTTGCTTTTTTTCTCTTTTTTTTCTTTTCTTTTTATTTGTTGGAGCTTCATTCTCCCATGGTCAGGTTTTGTGCATCATTGCCCATGAGGACTTACACTATTCCGTACATCTTTCCCCAAATCTCCACATAGGGCAATCCCTACCACCCGTGTAACGAGTGTTTGGTCGGCGCATCCCAAGGCAGATGACTCGAAAGCACCAGGCACAAAGTCCCCTCAAACCTACTTTCCCGAGTGATAGGAGCCGTGCGAGAAGAGAGAACACCTAGTCACTTATTTCTTATCTACACATGAACCAAATGAAGGGAATGTGTTCTAAAAGTTTTACTTTTAAATGTCAATTATTATGAATTGAATGAGAAATCATTTTGTTCCTTGTTTATGTTATTCGTCTTTTAGAAGTGTTAAGGAAGAGGCTCTTGGTCCTTAACCGTAGAGCTCTAAAAGATATTGGTTTACATAAAACAAAAGATATTCGCAATCATGGTAATTAACATGGGACATTAATTACCGAGTTAAGATTGTCGTGTTGGTCATAGAACATTGTAGCTCTACAAGTGAGTGACAACATGGGTACACAAAAGAGGAAGATATTACTTTTGTATATTGAATAGACCTAATAAGTAAAATATTGTAGAAATGTGTTTCTTTGTCATTAATATTTTACTGTGTCCTTGGTCCTTTGATATGAGACTTATATCCGATCACTTAAGAAATGCTTGATTAGACTAATGTTTTAAGCTATCGATAAGTGTAGTGTAAAGGCATTGGTTGGTCAAGTATGACTTTCGTTGGAAAAGATAATTAGTCAAAAGATTATCATTGCCCCTCTTAATTGAGTGATGATATTAGTGGCCCCCTTGATATAGCAAAGTTATAATGTGCACAATGTGATTTGAGTTAAGTCACATATTTATAACTAGCTTAAAGAGATCAAGAAATGAATACTAATACAAAGATGACACAATACTACTTTGTGTGTATTCTTAATATCATGAGGCAAGGGACAGATGCAAGTGGTGCACTCCATCACTAAATGGATCGGGTTTTGATTCAAGTGGAATTAAGACATATAACTAATTGGGAGCTATAATGTGTAGCTAGATACCACTTATAGCTTGTGATATTAAGTTCTTAATATCACTGCCAACTTAGTTTAGATCATCCTATAGGCCACACCACAAAACTGGGAAACGAGAAATGGGGATTTTGAGTTCATAAGATGTGTCGGGTTTCATGTAGAAAATATGACACATGGGGTGAACAAGCAAAATCAAAATTATGTTGTGATTAATAACATAATTAGAATCTAAATTAGATTCATATGTGATGTAAATATTATGGGGTGTAATGATTTATCATGACATAGAATAATATGTTACATAAGTTGTGAATTTACTACTAATCCCGAAATGTCAAATTTTGTAGGGGTTAAACCGAAATTTGACAAGTCTGCAGTACAGTGCACAAACGGTCGACCGAACGTGCATGGTCGACCGGACACGTCTCGGCCGATAACAGGGAATTTTCGTCTGTTTGGAACGGTCGACCGAATCTATCGGTCGGTCGACCGAACATTGCGATGAAATATTTTATTGTTGCGAGCGGTCGACTGAATGTTGAACGGTCGACCAAAACTTGGTTCGAGTGGTCGACCGAAGCTTCAAACGGTCGACCTGTCCAGACGGTTTTATGCAGAATTAATTTAAGAATTAATTAGATCATGCATGGAATTGGTCCATAATTGATTTAATTCGTGGCTGAGATTATTTATTAGTAAATAATGGATGGTTAGATGGAAGTTTGCATGAAATCATGGGCAAGAGGTTGCACATGGATAGGTAATTTGGAGAGAACTTATAAATACAAGTTTATCTCATTACCTCATTATTCAATTCATTGTTTTTCTCATGCAAAAACTCTCTCCATAATTCTCCACGCAATTCCCTTAATTCTTAAGTTTAGTTTTAGTTTTTAAGAGATCATCTTCTCAAGGGAACTAAAGAGGGGTTAGTAATTAGATTCTAAACCCTATTGGAGATCGAGAAGCTAGCTCTTCTCTCTCCAATCTCGTTTAGAGTTTGGTGAATACTCGGAGGCAATCCACTGGGCGATTCAACCGTCAACGCAACTCCGGATCTTCGAGAGGTTTTAGAGAACCTCTAGGTATGATCCTCTTTACAATTGTTTGTTTATTCTAATGCATGTTAAACAATTAGGATAAACAAATACATGTCTATATGAAAATCGAAGAAAATATGAATACTACAATCCTCTATGTTTATAAAATTTCGAAAATATATACATACTATAGGGCACAAAATCCATCACCAAAACCCCTACACTTAATGTCTCACAACAAGATTTCAAGGGTCCTTGACTACAACAAACTTCCTTAAATTAACAGAAACGAATTATTGACTCACTAGGTTCAGGGTGGACTTCTTTAAATGTTTGAGTGCTGAAACCCTATGATTACACGCCCCCTGGGGAAAACCGGGGTGCATCCTAACGACTCGATAAGACCTAAAGCCAGTAAGCTAGATATCCTAATGCATCAAGTTCAAGACAATTTTGGGAGCTTTCTTTTTACTTTGCATCTCAACGGTTTTGCACATGCTAAACACACGCAAAACCTACAAAAACATTTTCTTTCGCAAACCCATGAAGATTTTGAAAGAAATGTGAAATTTTTAAATCACCACACAAGCAAAAGAAGACAAGTCACCCAAGGATCATGGCAAGCAGATATATCAATGTTAAATGCAGCACACTAACATGACCCTAACAATGCACAATAACAGGAAGTGGGAAGGATCGGTTGCCCACTTAATGGTCCAAAAGTGGAGGCTCTTGGAGGATCTAGCGGATTGGAACTCGTTCATGGGGATGATTGTCCGTGTGGAGTTGGCGAGTTTGCGAGTTGAGCCAACTATCGTCCAGAGGATAGTGCTGAAGCAATGTGAGGATCCGGAGTCGAGTTCCTTACTTCAACTGGCCGAAGTTGAGGGATCAGAGTTGAGGGTCGCTGTGGATGGAGGTCTACATTTTCGGAATCGTCTGTGGGTTCCGAATGTGGATGGGTTGATGCAGGAAATGATGGAAGAAGCTCATTGCTCAAGGTACACCGTGCATCCCAGAAGTACTAAGATGTAGAAGGACCTACAGAGGAGTTTCTGGTGGAAGGGAATGAAGCGAGATGCCGCTGAGTTTGTTTTGAAGTGTTTGGTCTGTGAGCATGTCAAGATTGAGCACCAGCGTACAGCAGGTGTGATGCAGAGGATTGAGCTTCCAGAGTGGAAATGGGAACATGTGACCATTGACTTCGTTACTGGGTTGCTGAGGACCAGTCGCTCACACGACGCTCTTTGGGTGATAGTGGACCGCCTGACAAAGACCACTCATTTTCTGGCGACGTGGGTGACTGCATCCTTGGAGGATCTTACGAAGCTCTACATCTTGGAAATACTCAAGTTGCATGGAGTACCAACATTTATTATTTCAGATAGGGATCCTTGTTTCACTTCAAGATTTTGGGAAAGCATCCATAAGGCACTGGGACAAAGCTTAAGTTTAGCACAACATTCCATCCTCAGACTGATCGGCAGTCGGAGAGGACGATTCAGACTCTGGAGGACATGCTTAGGGCTTGCGCATTGGACCAAGATGGGAGTTGGGATGGTCATCTGCCATTGGTGGAGTTCGCCTACAACAATAGTTATCACGTGAGCATTGGCATGGCACCATACGAGGCTCTGTATGGTTGACCTTGTTGTTCACCTCTCTATTGGAATGAGGTAGGGGAGAGTCAACTGTTGGGATCAGAGATCGTGTAGTTATACTCTGATCGTGTGGACTTGATTCAGCGCAGATTGGTTGAAGCACAGAACCAGTAGAAGAGCTATGCTGATAGAAGTCGTCGAGAGCTGCAGTTTGAGGTTGGTTATCAAGTCTTTTTGAAGGTCTCCCCTGCAAAGGGCATGATGAGGTTCGGACAGAAGGGGAAGTTTAGTCTAAGGTATGTTGGCCCGTTCGAGATCCTGGAGCGTGTTGGTGCGGCGACGTATCGGGTGGCATTACCCCCGCAGTTCGCTAGCTTGCACATTGTGTTCCACATCTCGTTGCTAAGGAGGTTTGTTGGCGATCTGTCGCACGTGATCTCACATGAGCTTCTAGAGATTCAAACCAACATGACCTTGGAGGAGCGACCAGTGGAGATTCTAGAGCGTGCGGAACGGCAACTGAGGCGTCGAACCATTCCGATGGTGACGATTCGGTAGCAGCATCATAGTGCGAGTGATGAAATTTGTTCCACTTGGGAGTGTGAGGATGATGTGAGAAGTTTGTACCCTGAGCTTTTTGTGGAGAGTTAGGTATAGCAAATTTCGAGGATGAAACTTTGTTTAAGGGGGGTAGGTTGTAAGACCCGCTCGCCTGCAATACTATTATGTCTTATTCATCCTTATGCTTGATTATGGATCATCCTTATGTTGTTGTATGCTTCATGGGTTTTTGGTTGTGTTTCGGGAAAGTTCCCTTCCGGGGAAAAGTTCCCTTTTTGGCGAATTAAATTGAGTCGTAGGCGGGTGCGACCCGTCGGGCGGTTTTGTAATCTATTGACTTGATCGGGTCAATCGGGTGCGGTTTACTTGGTTATTTCGGCCTTGCTTGGTGTGTGGGGGCATGTAGGGTTCTTTGGGCTGGACTTGATGATGCAGCATCTTAGTCAGCAAGGGGGAATCCAATTTGGTGTGCAAACATTTGAATTATCATGTTTAAGGCATGTTTCAATGGGAGGATATTTGCAATCACTAGTTCCCTTTTCCTCTTCTTGCTTGTAACAAAAACCCCCTCTACCATAGACGTCCCTTGCTGTTTCCCCACCTCCTCCCACACAAAAATTCAACCTTTTCCACCCTCCCCAACTTCTGGACCAGCAGCTACTCCGGGCAGAAAAGGGCGCAACGTGTAAGGTGTCTTGGCGGGTGAAGGCTGCAACAACTCCCCTCTGGCGATCTTCTGGCAGCAGCAACCTCCCTCTCAGGTATTCTCCTAGCCCGTTAGTGGAGGAAGAAGTAGTGGGTGTTGGATGGAGGTTTGTCCAACACCAGTGGGCTGGCAGGTGTGACGTCTAGGGCTTTGATTGACATCATTTCATGCTTATATTTGTATCTTATAACCATTATCTTTCACCTAAACAATGCTACGTGATGAGTTTTATGTTTGAATTTCAGAAATAAATAGGTTTGAAGAGATGAAGCATAAAATGACCCAAAAGCGGGGAAAAAGACTGAATTATGAGACCTGGGGACTAAGATGCAAGGGAGAAGGACCTGAACGTAGGACCAAAGGACCAAAGAGCAAAACAGAAAACTCCACACCATCACGGGGAGTATTTTTGGCAATTAGATTCGGGTCGGAGCTCCAATAAACAAAGTATATGCATCAAAGACCGACAAAGAAATCCAGAAAAGCCCACAACAAATTCTAGCCGGATCTAGAACTTACCAATTGGCGGTCTGGGACCGCGAATTGGCGGTCCGGATCTCTCTGGATCAGCTAAAACTTTGCGGGCACATGTAGTAGAGGGTGTTTATTCTATTTCTGGTATTGTTTTAGTCCCATACCGGGGGATTGTCCCAGATTACCTTTTTCTATGGCTATAAATAGAACTCTTCACCTTCTATTGTAATCACCCATTGCTTGGTGGCATTCTCTCTACTTGGAGTAAGCCTTGGAGCAAAATCTCAAGGTGGAGAAGAATGCTACCATCAATGTGAGTCACCTAATAAAATAATTTTTCCAGTGTTTTGTTCTTATGTTGTTTCTTTATGCATGCTTAGCTTAGTTTTATTTCTTTAATTCTAGGCTAAAGTAGTTAGAATGTTTTTTTCTTCTTTAGTTTAATTGTTAGAGTAATGTATAGTGAGTTGATCCATCCCCCTTTGGGGGTGGATATGATGTTCATACATGCATTAAAGAATGGATATGAATGCTTTATATTTTGATTGTGTTGATAAATGTGAATGTATGTGTTGCTTGTTAGAATAGAATACTACACTTGATGGGTTTTGCCACACATCTTAGACACATCCCATGCTTGTTTAGGTTCTGAATGTTAATCAACTAGGTTAGTGAATGGATTGATTGGTTTTGCCATAACCTTTAGACACTTCCTATGCATGAAAACACTACCTACATTTGTGCCTATAGAATGCATTCCTCACCATCTTTCTACATGTGTGCACACACTCCATCCCTTAGGGGTTTTCCATTTCTGATTTCCATCTTTTAATTTCCCTCGCTTTCTAATCTTTTGTTGCTTTCTTTCGCATTTCTTACTTCGTAGGATAGATTAGTATAATCAAACTCTCTTTCCTTTTTGTGCCACTTGATTTCGTGCAAACGAGAGGCTGCTCACCTCCCTGTGGACGACCCGTATTTGCCACGTCTTCACAGATGTCGTGCACTTGCGGTTTAATTAAAACGTTCAACAGGCTTGCGTTGGTAGAAACCTACCAGGTAGTGTGGATAGTGGTGGACACCCTAGACTTCAGTGGTTGGATGGGCGTCCCTCCCATCATCACAACCCTTGTCTCATGCTTTCCTTAGTTGTTTGATAAAGAAACCAGAAAGGATGAGGCTGGGATATGGGGTGCACGTTGGGGGCAGGGTTATTGCATGCATATTTTGCGTGATGGGGAACTGACCTCTTGTTTTATGAACTTTTGATTTCTTGGTTGTTTTGTGAAAGCGTTTAGTATGCTGTAACCTGTGCTTTTTTCCATGAATTGTCTGCTGATTATAGATCACATGTTCTTGCATTATTTAGTGATTATATTCGGATAATCTTCCATGATTTATTGGCTGATTATAGATTACATGTCCATGCATTACTTAGTGATTATATTCAAACAATAACCCATGATCTTGTAGCTGAGTATAGATCATATGTGCTTGCATTATTTTGTGATTATATTTAGATAATATTCCAGGATTTGTTTGCTAACTTGAGATCACATGTCAATTCATTACTTAGTGATTATATTCAGACATATCCCATGATCTTGTTGCTGATTATAGATCATATGTTCTTGCTTTATTTCGTGATTATATTCAGACAATATTCCAGGATTTGTTTGCTGATTTAAGATCACATGTCCATGCATTGCTTAGTGATTATATTCAGATAATCTTCCGTGAATTTTTGCTGATTAAAGATCATATTTTCATGCATTATCTCATGATTATATTCATATAATATCGGATCAAATCCTATGTTTGCAACGAATATATGTTCTGAAATTTAGTAGTCATACTATTAAATGCTTGTGGTGATTATCCGTGGTATCTCTTACTATTGTGCTTGTTCTATCATTCATGCCTTGTATATATGTTACTGATATGAGGTATTATGGTGTGGTTATGCGTGGCACTTAGGAAATCAGACCTTATAACTCCATATCATGACCCGTAGATTAATTAATTAGTTGTCGTATTGATTAATCGATCCCGATCATGATTGCTTGCTGTTGTGAGTGCATTTTGATTTCTGATGGCAATGTTATGATTCCTGATTGGGATGTTCTGATTCGGATTTGTTTGGGGCTGTTAGGAGGGTATCTGGATACTCCTCCTTGAGCTCGTTCCGCATACTATAGCTATATTGGATCCTAGAAGCTTAAGTAGCTTGCATTGCATTTAATCTAATTAATAATTCTTGGCTCGTTCTATTTTCTGGGATGACGGGCCACGAGTGGGTCCTCTAGCCTCAGAGGCCATTCACATAAGACCTTCACATTGGGAGGCCAGGCATAAGATAAGTCCTGGGCAGGCGTGCTGCTATTCTGTCTCAAGGTAGATGATCCCAAGTTCGTGATGACACCATGTAGGTTTATTTCCGCGAATTGGGACATTTATCCGGTGCACCGCTTTGTGCCGATCGATGGGTCACTGTCGAGTGACTGCTTCTGACCAGCAGGGCTGGTGTTCTGGTGCCTTGCGAGGAATGTGTTGGGTGCGCCCGGCTGGCACGACTTATGGAGTTGTAGCCTTCTATTGCATTGATGTTGTTCTGTTTTGTTATGTTTTGATGCTTGTCTAGGTTAGACTTCATGCATAGTTCTGTTATTGTTTGGCTGGGGCATACTGGGTTTTCTTAATTGAAAACTCATGCATTTGTTAATGTGGTGCTTGCAGGTACATAGGTTCTCACAGGGCAGACTGGACGAGTGTTGAAGATTTTGTACACGAGCGATACGTCGACCGGAGTCTTGATGTCCATCTTACTTCCGCTTATTGTTATTGTATTTCCTTTGAGACTCAGATATTGTTGTTGAACTTTTCATATATGGATAATTTATTGCTTTAGTTATTCCTGTAAGCTATCTATCTCTGTATTCCTTTATTGTCGAGTCGTCTTGTTGGTCTGTGTTTTGTAACTCCTTCAGTCGTCGTGGAGGTCTCTGATCGCGACACTTGTAGTCTTTCCCAGTGTGCGTACCCACGGGATCGGGGGCGTTACAATTCAAGCACAGACTCAAATGATTGATGATTGAATCGTTTTAAATACCGCAAGTGCACAACGTCGGTGAAGATAGGGCACGTACGGGTAGATCCTCAAGGAGGTGTGTCAACTCTGGTTCTTCAGAAGTCAAGTGGAAAATATGGGGAGAAGAAGTTTGATTACACTAAACTAAGCTACACTAACTAGAAATTAATAACAAGACAGATGGAAGCACATGACAAACATGAAACTAAACTAGCAACTAACAAAAAAATAAAATTCGGGACGGAAAACCCCTAAGGGGTGGAGTGTGTGTACACATGTGATAAGGTGGTGAATAATGCATTTAATAAAGCACAAGTGTAGGTTGTGTTTTCATGCATAGGAACTACCTAATGGTTGTGGCAAAACCTATCATTCCAATCACCAACCTAGTTGATTAACATGAGCATAAACAAGTTGGTTATTAAAAACCTAAACAATCATGGGAAGTACCTTATGGTTATGGCAAAACCCATCAAGTTAAGTATTCTCTTTTAAACAAACAAGAATACATTCATATTCATCACATATTGCAAAAGATAACATGCATCTCATTCTCCGTACACGTATAAACAACATCTCCACCCCCAAAGGGGGATGGAACTAGTCACCACACATTACGCTACAAATTATATTAAAAAAGTAAGATATTATAACTAATTATACTAAGATTAAGAAAACAAACTAAGATAACATGAAAGCATTAAAAAAGACAACATTAAAACAAAACTATGAAGATTATTTTATTTACATGACTCACATTACAAGTAGCATTCTTCTTGACTTGATTTTTGCTCCAAGGCTTACCCTAAGTAGAGAGAATGACCACCAAGCAATGGGTAGTTTACAAAGGAGGAAGAGAAGTACTATTTATAGACATGAAAAAGGCAACTGGGGACAATCCCATTGTGGGAATAATGAAACTTTTACAAATAGATAAAAACAACATAATACAGAACCACGAGAAGCCGGGTCGCATCCTGACCCAACTAGAGAACCAATTTGCTGTCTACGGCCGCCAAATGGCGGTCATTTCTGGTCATATTCACCCATTTTCGGTTTGTCATCTTTTGTGCTTCAATTGTCCTCGTGAGGTGCACCCAGATCAGTTGTTTTAATCTAGACCAAAATCTCATTGTCAAAATACTACTCATGATGGTGTGGAGTTTCTCGATTTGCTAATTGTTCCTTTTATCTTACATCCAGGTCCTTCCCTCTTGCAGATAGGTCCATAAGTCTCACCGATCAGTCCTTTTTTCTCGCATTTTGATAATTTTCTCTTCATTTATCTTATTTATTGCCTAAACCCTGATACATATCAAATAAACACTCGAGTTGCACAATATGGGGTAAAATAAAGGATATATAGTATGAATGCAATGTATGATATGCTACTAATAAAATACCCCCACACTTACCTTTTTCTTGTCCCGTGCAAAACAAAGAAAGAGAAAAATGAAAGAAAGGAAAAACATACGAAAAACAGGAAAATCGTAGCTTACTTTCGTAGGAATCACGGTTGCACTTAGCATGTGCAACAAGCAGTTAAACCACCTTGTGCAAAGGAGGAGGAGTGGTGTCTCCTGAGGGTTTTCAGTCGATATACCCACAAAATCCGAACAATGATGCATTATTGGTTGAACGTTTTAATTAACCGCAAGTGCACGACCGCATTGAAGTGGTGGCAAATACGGGTCGATCCATAGGGAGGTGTGTTGACTTCAGTTGATTCGAAGGCGAGTGGTAAAGAAAGGAGAGAAATGAGTTATGATCTAAACTACACTACAATGCAAAAGGAATTGGAAATACGCAATAAAACTAAACTCCATAGGGGGTAGAGAAAGAATGTGAATACAAAATATGTGTATCTGTGTGTTCAATTATGCTCATCAAAACATGTAGTGCATCAAAATCATAAAACTAAATCCAACTTTTCCTCCACATGAAATAAGATAACACAATATCATGAAAACGTACAAGACAATAATGGAATGAAGCCCAATGAAGTCATGTATAAAGACCAAACCTCACTATGCCTCCACATGAAATAAGATTTACACAATCATTAAAACATAAAATACATCAATCAAGGAAAGGGCAACAAGAGTACATGCAACTACAAGCCATGTTTCCTTTATCAATTCCATCCTTATCCTCACCTCATCATTCCCCATAAAATAAGTCCACTAGTCTAAGCATATGCAAAGCTTCATTCAAGAGCATTAGCATATCAAAGACAATACTGGAATCCCATTAGATGGTTATGGAAATCATATAAGGCTCAAAGGATTAAGATAACACACACACACCTGATACATCACATAATCACATCACAATATTCTCCACCCCCCCAAATGGGGATGGAACTACTCACTAATCATTACACTACCACTTACATTAACAAAATGAAACATTCTACTGAAGGGAAATTAAACTAAGCAAAGAAGAAATATTAAAGAAGCTAAATGAAAGGAAACTAAACTAAAGAAGCATGCAAGAATTAAAAGACAATATTTAAAAAAACTAAAAAATTATTTTATTTACATGACTCACATTACAAGTGGTATTCTTCTCCACCTTGAGTTTTTACTTCAAGGTTTTTACTCCACCAAGAGAGAATTCCACCAAGCAATAGGTAGGATACAAAGGAGGAGGAAGACTTCTATTTATAGCCATAGAAAAAGGTAATCCGGGACAATCCCCCGGTATGGGACTAAATGTATACCAAAAATAGACTAGATACACCCTAATACATGACCCGACAAAGTTTTATCGGATCCGAACCAAAACAGACCGACAATCAGCGGTCTATATTGTTTGGATCTGGCCTGGTTTTCGAGTGTGGTTGTCTGGCTTGTTTGCTTCATGTTTGATGCACCCAAGTCGGTTGTTGGAGCTCAAGCCCGAATCGAATTGCCAAAATACTCCTCATGATGGTATGGAGTTCCTTCATTTGCTCAATGGCCCTTTGGTTTTACATTCGGGTCCCTCTTTTTTTTAAAAAGCAAAAGGGAGGCTTAGCCTCTAAAAATTGTATTACTAAGGAACTGTTTACATCTACCAAAATTTGTTCATTTAGTTCGCGGGCGTATGCCACATGCATAACCGGCTTCTCCCTACCACCTATTTGTACTCACGTGAAGGTCAAGTAGTATAAGGAAATAATTACATCTCTTCAAATTTCAGAAGTTGGAATTAGTTCCAAGTATCCTGAAAATGGCTCGCTTCTCCTTCATCTTTGGCGAGTTTCGATGCTTGATAGCTCATGCTCCGGATTATATCTTTGACTACAGCAATGGTAGCTTGCGGTTGCTGCCTCTCACCCTCAAAAATCCTATGGTTCCACTCATGCCAGCATTCATATATCGTAGCACTTACCACCCACTTTCTGACCACTTTGTCAAGTCGGCTTCCACTCGCATGTGAAAGTCGCAAGACCTCACTCTCTAAACCGCTTACGGCAGTTTGGTGGAGCTGCATGAGGTTGAGAAGATGCCTCCACACCTCCGTTGTGTATTGACAATTCCAGAAAAGATGCTCCATGTCTTCCTCTTGGTCTTCACATAGCACACAAGTTGGGTCTAGATTTACGCCTCGCTTTATCATTCGCCGCTTTGTGAGCAGACGCCCCTTCAATGGTCGCCAAGCTATGAGTGCGTGCTTTGGGACAGCAAATTTTTGCCATACTATCCCCGCCCAAAGGACTTTCCTGCCCGGTTGCCTCACCCGACGCTATACTTCCTTCATCCCAAGTGTTGCACCCGTCCCATCTGGTCTAACCGGTCTATCCTCTCCTCCATGAATGCGCACTTGGCTTATCCTTGAGCAAACTTCTTCCATCCTGCTGGATCGTGGGGGAGGGAGGTACCACGACCCTTCTCTGATGAAGTACGACACCTTTATGTCCCAAGGAACCCCCAACTCGTAGTGAAGCTGGTCACCCCAACTTGTGCATTGAAATGGTTCACCACACCAAGGAAATTGGAAAAAACGAATCGCTTCCCCATTTCCCATCTCATATTGGATGTGTCTCCTAGCAATATCTCGGACTCGCAGCAGCCCTCGCCATGCCCATGATAAGGTAGGTGGTGGTCTTGCAAGCCAAATGAAGCGGTTCCGTAGGTAGTTTCGCCGGACACACTTAGCCCAAAGGGAAGTGTTGTCCGCCACCACAAGCCAAAACTGTCGGAGAAGGCCCGCATCATTCCATTCCGTTAGCCTCCTTAATCCGAGGCCTCCTTCGTCTTTTGGAGTACAAACATCCTTCCAAGCCACTGCCACCCACTTCTTCTCCCCTCCCCAAATAAAATGGCACATTATGCTATCCAATTCATGCAAGACGCTTCTTGGTAGAAGAAACGTTGAAGTCCAATAAATGCTGAACGAGGTGAGGACACTCCATACTAGTTCCACTCTCCCAGCCATAGAAAGAAGCCTTTGTTGCCATGTTGAGACGCGAGCCATAAGTCTTGCATTCGGGTCCCTCTCTTGTGCATCTTAGTCCATAAGTCTTGCAACTTAGTCATTTTTCTTGCTTTTAGGTCCTTTTATGCCTCTTCTCCTCAATCCTGTTTATTCCTGAAACTTAAACATAAAACTCGTCAGGTAGCATTGTCTAGGTTCAAGATAATGGATATAAGACACAAATATATGCATGATATGATGTCAATCAAATACCACCACACCTAACTTTTGCTAGTCCCGAGCAAAACAAAGAAAGAGAAAATGAAAGAAATGAAAACTCATACGAAAAACAGGAAAATCCTAACTCACTTTCGTAGGAATCACGGTTGCACTTAGTACGTGCAATACGCCGTTAAACCTCCATGTCACCAAAGAGGAGGAGTGTTGTCTCCTAAGGGTTTTCAGCGGATATACCCCCAAAATCCGAACATAGATGCATTATTCAATCTACGCACTCGACTCGTAGGACATATTTTGTCGATCACTAGACACGGTAATCCTACGGGCCGATTCTATATAGGTATTAGTCCACACACCTAGCCTAATGAACCATTCATGCAAGTTAATTAAGGACTTAAGTGAAAGATATCGACAACCTCAACATCCTCAAGTGATACAAAGTGTAAAGTCCATTAAGGTTCTTATTTGCATTACCATTTTTTTCTTTTTGTTTCTTTTCTTACTTTTCTTTTCTTTTTCTTACTAGTTGGAGTTTCATTCTCCCAGGGTCAGGTTTCGTGCATAATTGCCTATGAGGACTTACACTATCACGTACACCTTTCCCCAAATCTCCACAAAGGGCAATCCCTACCACCCGTGTAACGGGAGTTCGGTCGGTGCATCCCAAGTCAGATGACTCGAAAGCACCAGGCACAAAGTCCCCTCAGACTTAATTTCCCGAGTGATAGTAGTCGTGCGAGAATAGAGAACACCTACTCACTTATTTCTTATCTACACATGAACCAAAACCCAACACTTAATGTCTCACAAAAAGATTGAAAGGGTCCTTGACTACAACAAACTTCCTTATATTAACGGACACGAATTATTGACTCATAAGGTTCAGGGTGGACGTCTTTAAATGTTTGAGTACTGAGACCCTATGATCACCCGCCCCCCGAGGGAAAACAGGGGTGCATCCTAACGACTCGATAAGACCTAAAGCCGGAATACAAGATATCCTAATGCCTCAAGTTCAAGACAATTTTTGGAGCTTTCTTTTTACTTTGTCTCTGAACGGTTTTGTACATGCTAAACACACATAAAAACCCACAAAACATTTTCTTTTGCAAAAACATGAAGATTTGAAAGAAATGTTATAATTTTAAAGCACTAGGCAAGAAAAAGATGACAAGCCACCCAAGGATCATGGCCAGCAGATATATCGATATTTAATGCAGCACACTAACATGACCCTAACAATGCACACACAAGAAAACAAAATCAAAGGAAAAAGACTCGACTATGTGCACACGTAAAACACCCCCCATATCTACTCCATGCATTGTCCTCAATGAATGTGAGCAACATACTACATGGATTTATGAATGAAAAAAGAAAGATCTAACCAATGTGAAGGACAAGGAAAGTGTTATGGTCATGTTGATGGACATAACCCCAAATTCCCTCAAAACCCGCGAGATGCTAAAGAAGGGATACAAATACGTGAAAGAAATGGGGCCCACAACAATCAATGCTCGCTCATGGAGTCTTTTATTGTACTTTTTTTAATATAAATATGTACAAAAATAAGTTCTCATCTTCATTTGTCAAAGGACAACAAATGGGAACCTCAAAAGTGGCTCAATGCACATGGAAAGGGAACATGACACCACGTGGGGCAAGAATACTCATGTTTGCCCCCCCCCCCCTCACAAAGAGCACAAGATGAAAGGAGAGGTTCATGAATCAGACGCAAAGGCGTCTCATTCAAAGGATCAAACTGAAAGAGCTTGAACCTCTCAAGAGTTTGGGAAATAAGGGCAACAGAAGAAGACTTTCTCCTGTTGCGGTACTGAAGTTATGATCGTGAATCCAAACTCCCCAACCAACAGGCTGGTGGGTCGGAACGAGGTCGAGAACCTCGTTAGGCATGTTCGACTCACCAGGTGAAGAGAAAGCGGGTCTCTTACCCAAGGTATCCTCCAAGGAACTCATAATACCCTTATTAGCAATGTAGTTGTTTGATGTTCCATCATTTCCAAGATGATCAGGAACAATAGTGAGAGGCACACTCTCATCAGGTTGTTTGAAATTAAGGGAACTAGGGAGGTCTTGCTCCACCAGAGGTGAGTCCCTAAGAGGCACAACATGGAGATCATGTGGCTGAAGGGCCACGGGACAAAAAGATAAGGCACAATCTTGTGCCGACACATAATGAAGCTGGTCCATGTTATTCTCAATTTGAATTGAATCCTCCACTAAGTGATCGTGAATTGAAACCCCAAGTCCCTCAGACTGACTAGGAGTTTGACTTTGAAAGATTGTGCTTTGAATTGGTGGATGTGGTGGTGGTTCGATATCAGAAGATAAATCCTCATGTTGACAAGAAAGGTTACCCTCCTCACGTTTACTTAATTGTTGCATCATTTGACTCACTTGCAGTGCCATATTTTGTATGGACTTTTGAGTGCTTTCCATGAACGTAAGGAAAGTTTGTTTCAAGAAATCAGGTATGCGGTCAACTATGAGGTCCAAGTCAAAGTTTGATAAATTTTGGGGTTGGGTGTTGATGGGCTGAGAATGAGTTCAATGATTTGGAGTAGGGTGTTGGTAGAATTCTGGGTATTTAGGAGGAGGATACTGGTGTGAAAATAATGTATACGAATTTGAATAAGAATTGTCTCCCCACGAGTCCATCCTTCTCGGGTTGTACGCGGATGCATAATGGTCATATTGTGCATTTTGGGAAAGGTGTGTTCATACTCAGGCTCTAGGGGAACATAAAGACATTCCCTGATAACATGACCACTCAACCAACAACACTCACACGGTATGGCTACTGGAGCCACCGGTGCACTCATGTCATCTACCACATGCATGAAAGAGGCCAAAGGTTCTTGCAATGTCTCAGTTTGATGACCAACATATGATCCGACGTAACTAGATGATGGTCTAGCAGTCGGTGCCTCTCTCATATTACCCCAATATGAAGATTGTCCCAACCATACGAGGTGTTTGTCTGAGGCACCCCAGGATGCATGGGTCCGGAGTACCAGGGAGAATTGTCCTGGTCCCAAAAATGATATGGATGGTCGCCCATGTAACCATCCATACAACAAAAAACTCTCGAGTCGACAACTCTCACCACCACGAGGCCAAACTCGCAAAAGTGCTTGACTAACCCTAAAATGCTAACAGAGAGTGTAAAGGGGAGGAGACTAGAACGTAGAAGTAGCTGAGAAGAAGATGACTCAGAGGAAAATGGAAGAATCCCTAAAGCTAGCGTGGGTAGTGGGAGAAGGTAGAAGCCTACTCTAGCAAGCACGGCTCAAACAATTATTGTTATGGGTCCTTAAACTAGACGCGCCTAACTTCGAGATCCTTAGTCTCGACACACTTCACCTCCCTACAACTAAGACCACAATGCCCAGCAAGTGATACCAGATCCGAAGATCCAGTACCTCTTACTATCGACAAGGTAGGCAACGCCGATCAGACCATGACGGTCTCAACTAGATCACTCTCCTAGTGCGTCCGAAATCCTTAGGGCCAATGTCTACTTTCTTTTAGAATTAAGGCCTTATTAAGAGTGATTTGTGGGGAAAAGGAAAGAGTGACGAAATCCACCACCTTACCTTGTATGGGACAGCCCCTCCTTAGTAGCGTATTGATCCTAAATCTAACAATCAACTCTCCAATCAAACGCTCACCTCACTCTTGTCTCAATGTAATTCCTACTAACTAATGCATGGTCATACAAAATGCATGAATGCGAGTAGGTAATGCGTACCTCACGACTAAAATAAAACACAACTACGTGCCTATGTCAAGTATTCAGGAGGAGGATACTGGTGTGAAAATGATGTATACTACTCAATCCTACTACGTGTTTGATGCACCCAAGTCGGTTGATGCACCCAAGTCGGTTGTTGGAGCTCAAGCCCGAATCAAATTGCAAAATTACTACTCATGATGGTGTGGAGTTCCTCCATTTGCTCAATGGCCCTTTGGTTTTACATTCGGGTCACTCTCTTGTGCATCTTCGTCCATAAGTCTTGCAACTTAGTCATTTTTCTTGCTTTTAGACCCTTTTATGCCTCTTCTCCTCAATCCTGTTTATTCCTTAAACTCAAACATAAAACTCGTTACGTAGCATTGTTTAGGTTAAAGATAATGGATAAAAGACAAAAATATATGCATGATATGATGTCAATCAATTATTCAACCTAGCAACTCGACTCGTGGGACCTACTTTTGTCGATCATTGGACACGGTAATCCTTTGGGCCAACTCTCTATATGTATCCATTCCACACACCTAGCCTAGTGAACCATTTGTGCAAGTTAATTAAGGACTTAAGTGAAAGACATGGTCAACCTTAACATCCTCAAGTGATACAAAATGTAAAGTACATTAAGGTTCTTATTTGCATTACCATCTGTCTCTTTTTTCTTTCTTTTGTTCTGGTTTTATTTCATCATTTTTTTACTAGTTGGTGTTTAATTCACTCAAGGTCAGGTTCCGTGCATCATTGCCTATGAGGACTTACACTGTCACGTACACTTTCCCCATAATCTCCACATAGGGCAATCCCTACCACCTATTTAACGGGAGTTCAGTCAGTGCATCCCAAGTCAGATGACTAAGTCCCATTGGACCTAATTTCTTGAGTGATAGGAGACGTGTGAGAAGAGAGAACATCCTACTCACTTATTTCTTATCCACACATGAACCAAAACCCTTACACTTACGGTTTCACAACAGGAGTTTAAGGGTCCCTCACTATGACAAACTTCTTTATACTAACAGGCATGAATTTCTCGACTAGGTTCAAGGTGGACATCTTATTTGTTTGGGTACTAAAATCCTATGATTATTCCCCCCCCCCCCCCCCGAGGGAAAACCGGGGTGCATCCTTACAACTAGATAAGACCTAAAGCCGGTGTACTAGATATCCTAATGCATCATGTTCAAGTCAGTTTTGGGAGCTTCCTTTTTACTTTGCCTCTCAATGGTTTTGCACATGCTAAACACACACAAAACCCACTAAACATTTTTTTTCGAAAACACATGAAGATTTTGAAAGAAATTTGACAATTTTAAAGCACTTTGCAAGCAAAAGAAGACAAGTCACTCAAGGATCATGGCAAGCAGATATGTCGACTTTAAATGCAGTACAATATCATGACCCTAACAATACGAACAAAAGAAAACAGAAGAAAAGGTAAAGGACTAGACTATGTACACGCGTAAAACACCCTCCCCACACTTACTTCATGCATTGTCCTCAATGAATGTAAGTATAATACTACATGTATTTTTGAATGAAAAAGTTAAGATGTCACCAAATATTGAAGCACAAGGAATGTTTTGTGGTCATGTTGATGGACACATACCCGAATTCCCCTTAAAACCTGTGAGATACATAAGAAGGGAGACAAATACGTGAAACAAATGGGGCAAAAATAAACAAGGGTTGGAGCCCACAACAACCTATGCTCACTCTTGGAGTCTTTTGTCTATTTTTTTCAAATATAACTATGTACAAAAATAAGTTCTCATCGTCATTTGTCAAAGGACATCAAATGGAAACCTCAAAAGTGGGTCAATGCACTTGGAATGGGAACATGACACCACGTGGGGCCAAAGTTCTCATGTGTGGGCCCCCTTCACAAAGTGTACAAGATATTGGGAGAGGTTGATGAATTGGACACAAAGGTGTCTGATACAAATAATCAAACTTAAAGAGCTCGAACCTGTCAAGAGTTTGGTCGTAATTGAGCAACAGAAGAAGAGTTTCTCTCATTGCAGTACTGAAGTTATTATTGTCAATCCAAACTCTCCAACCAGCAGGCTGGTGTGCCAGAACGAGGCTAACAACCTCATTATCCTTGCCCAACGCACCAGGTGAACAAAAAGTGGGTCTCTTACCCAAGGTATCCTCTAAGAAACTCCCAATACCCTCATTGGCAATGTAGTTATTTGATGTCCCATCATTTTCAAGATGACCAGGAACAATAGTAAGAGGCAAATTCTCATCAGGTCGTATGAAATTAAGGGTACTAGGGCGCTCTTAGTCGACCAGAGTTGAGTAAGAGGAACAACATTAAGATCACCTCTTCACAGACGTCGTGCACATGCGGTTATTAAAACGATGAATCATATACCAAGTTCTACTAGATCAAGTCTAGCTTTATAACGATCTTTAGTTACTAGGTATGTTCAGAAGATTTCCCAGTAAACTATCACAAACATTTTTTATTCTACGTGCATAACATCGATACAATGTGTAACTTTTAAAGTTTGCCACCAAGGTAGGTAAATAAATATGGATTTATTTTCCCAACTGCTCTTACCATTTTCACAGTTGAAAGGCTTGCCAAATTCACATTTAGTATTCGTCACACATTTATATACTTGTTTAGCACTGATTACTTTGGTGCTTTGTTATATTCCTGCTTTCCGTTTAAAGTCTTCTTCAATCTACGATAGATATGATTTACAGGAAGGAATCTCTGATGACCCAGATACACCGTCTTACAGTCATGCGCTAGCAGCAAGGACACGTGTTCTCTTCACATGGACATGCGTGGTGGCCTTTCACGGAATGTCCCGACATATTACCATATGTGGGAAAGTCATTTATCATGCAAAAGATCATCGCACGCATAGTAAATGACTATTTTCGATGGGCATCCCACACTTGCTCACCATCTTCCCACAATTTCTTTACATCATCAATTAAGGGTCTCAGGTACACATCGATGTTGTTTCCCAGTTATTTTGGACCAGAAATCATTAAAAACGACATCATGTCTTTGTGTGTCATGTTTAACCACGTAGGAGATTGCAAATAACAAGCAAAACATGCCACAAACTATGAAGGCTACTCAAACTACCATAAGGATTTATTCTGTCGGTACACAGATCAAGTCTCAGGTTTCTGGATTCCTCACCAAATAACGGGATGTCTGAATAGATTTTTTCCATTGAGGAGAATCTAAAGGATACCGACGCAACTGATCATTAACTGTCTCTCGATCTGCATCCCATGTCAGGTTCTTTGAGTCCTCAAAACATGCAAACAAACGCTTCAACCATGGAATTATGGCAAGATACCACAACACCTTTGAAGGGGCACCTTGTAGTTTTCTGTTCTCATATGCACTCATATTTTTCTTTTGATTGTACCGTGAGACATTACAAATAGGACAATAATGCAGGTTTTCAGACTTACCCATATATAGTCTACATTCATTAGGATATGCATGTGTTGTACTATATTGCATCCACATGGGACACAATATCTTTTTAGCCTCATAGGTACGATCTAGAAGTTCGTTGCTATCTAGAAGAATCTCCTTCAACAACTTCAGCAGGGCTCTGAAATTGACATCACTCCAACCGTTTGCTTCTTTCAATGTATACTACCATAAAACTGTTGGACAACCTTAAACTACGGGTTTATCACAATAATTATCGGCAACATCTCAGATCATATCATCTAACTGATCACTATGAGCACCTTCTTCTTTGGTGCTTATTTTATTTTGACCGTGTCATATCCAATGAGTATATCTTTCGTCAAAACCTTTCTCGAACCAATTAACTTTCATCTCTTTTGCATCTTGTAAGAACATGCTAAAACAACTACTACATGTACAGCAGACATTTCTCGCAATTTCTAGCATCTGCATTCTTCAGGGCACATTATAGAAATTCATCAATGCTAACCTCATACTCATCACTCAAACGACTAGTGAACAATCTCTATGTAAAGATAGATATAAATTTTGATCCATAATTTTCTACATATCAAGAGGAACAATCTCAATGTAAAGATAGATATAAATTTTGATTCTTAGTCCTCTAAAAGTTCAACTGCCAATAAACAATCCTACATCAACAGAACAACACATTCGAGTTCATAAAATGCCATTCCATTATAAATATCAAACAAATAAAACATTGATATTGCTTTTAAGTGGAATAATTAAATTCCTTGCAAATGGAAACATTGATCACACCTTCATGAGCAAGTGCTAGATTTTAAAAGATGGTTAGGGCTGGTCAAACATATTATGGCTGACATGGTAAGTCTAACATCACATCGGATTTTAAGTTGCCAATGTGGTTCGCCTAATACCACGTCGGATTCTCCATTTCTGACGTAGTCAGGGAGACGTAATACCCTTATTGACAGTAGTGTTAGGATCTATATTTGGCAAGTGCCCCGAATTCATTACTAATGACGGTTTCATGTCGTTGATGTCGGGTTCTCGATTGACTACGTCTGCCATATAGCGAAACATCTTTTGCAGCTTTGGAAATGGTGTAGGATCTACATCAACCGTGTCCATCTTCTGATCATCTATCTAACATTCTGTTTCACCACCAGTTATCTTATCACTGTCTACATCTTCATCTCGTCTTTCCTCATATTGTAGCTTACTATGTCTGCTTTATAATTACCAATATCCATTCGTGTGTGATGAGATGACTCAATACAAAGTGAGGAACTGAGGATGAAGCATCTGCTTTATATTGGCTACATATCAATGGCATCACATAAGAATCCTGAATCAATTGACTTGTCTGCATAGTATGATAATGTTTTAGTAGTTTATTAACAAACAATATACAACGGTCTTCGTACTATCAAATGAAGATAACATCGCTTTCTTGCTCTGATCATCAAATACATCAACATAGTTATACTTTTCATACGGTGGTCACACTAGTGTAGAAAAGACCATATACGTCGGATATACAAGGGTATATACGACAGATTTTGGCGGTATATACGACTATCGTATATTGCCCCAACGCCTATGCCCTGGTGTATAGACATCAGTTACATACGACCGACATCTATTATACCTTTAAATAACCCAAAAATATACATTACAGCTTATAAGGGGCATTCACTTTGTACAGTAATCAAGCCCAAGTGCCCGAAGTGCCAATTTTTTGATTATTAACAAAGCACACCAAGTCCAAGATGCCCAAGTGCCCCAACTCGATCTCATTCAGCAGTAAAGAAATGGTGGAGTACATCAACCACACCAACAACAAAAAATTCCAATGTGGGACTAAACTACACGTACAATAGGTGTCGGCTATATAGGGTGCTCGACGTCTATACATACATTACAGCCTATAGACGTTGGCTACCCTATAAAGCCGACGTATATACATGGGTAAGTAATATATAAAAAATTGCAACCATCTTAAGCCCAAGTTGCCAGTACCCCAAGTGTCAATATTTTGACCATTAAATATATATCTATCTCATTTGCCTATTGTAGTATGGTACCCAACTCTCATTTAGAAGTAAAGGAGTGGTGGAGTACATCAAGCCCACCAACAACAAAAAATTCTCCACTATGGGACTAAACTTCAACACATATGGGATAACTACATACTTTTCCTACTATAATTTTATCTAGTAATGGAGATGAATGATTCCTTACATGTTTTATATATATGTTATTATTTCTGATGTAGGTTTAAATGATGAGAAATGATTAAGGATATTAGATGAACGAAAAAATATTATAAATTTCTTATTTTAAATGATTAAGGAGGTATAGACGCCAATATAGTACAAAATCTGACATTTATATTTAACATAGATGTCGGCTATCCCTACATGCGACGTGCATACCTATAGACGTTGCATTTATGAGAGACCAACGTATATTTGGTGATGTTTATTCCCAATTTTGCACTAATGTCACTTGAATGTTAACGTCAGATCAAATGCTTCTTTTGGAAACCACAAACTTGACAAAGCTTTTCACATAATTCATCATTTTGCAATGCAACAGTAACATTGATTATCCGTCTGTAAGCGCCTTCATATTCTGGATTGTCGTCTCAAAATTGAACAATCCCACCAAAAAAACTAGTACAAATCAAAAGCTCATTAGTGTGGGTGTACAAAATTTGCCTATCATACATAACAATAACATCCATATAATCACTATCTATGAATTCCAAAAATATAATTCAATTGATTATCAAAACCAAAATCCATACTATAACAAAATCCAACCTTTGGAGTTCCTGTTTGCCAGAGAGAGGGAGAAAATGGTTAGGATTGGGAGGTGGGAGGAGGGCATGAAGGGGATGGTGGTCTCCTTCTAACCTAGGTAAGCAGGGTATCTCCATTTTCTATATGATGAAGATGGTATCTGCGATGTTGTTTTCATTGAAGGTGTAAAAATGAAAACGACATCCATGAAATCTTTTTTAGTTTAATAAAAATGGTACCATAGATGTCATTTATTTGCCTAATATTTTCTAAATAAGTTTTCCTACCTCATATTCTTCCAATTTGCTATTTTTATGATTTTTTTGAAAACATTTCCTATTATTCATCTCTTCCCTATGCCATTAAAAAAATCAAATAGAATAATCAGCTTGGGAAAAGAGAGAGAATACTTAGGAAACATTATGCTTTTTAATTGAAGGAAATATTATTACAACACATAAATATAAACACATTTAAAACTAAAACATATGACACAAAAATAGAAAAAACAACATGATATATGAAATCAACGCAAACCAAGCACCTAACACAGGAAGATAGCCGAGATACGAAAGATGAAAGCATAAATATAGTCAAACATCTCGACATGCTTTGCCTCAAGAGGGACATGCAACAGTGATAGGTCGGTGACGAAGGTGGAGAGACGAACAGTTGTTGTGAGAGGGACTCAAGAGTGATCAAGCTCGACAAGGAGGAAATGAAGGCTAGTGATTGACATCATTTCATGCTTATATTTGTACCTTATATCCATTATCTTACACCTAAGCAATGCTACGTGACGAGTTTTATGTTTAGTTTTCAGAAATAAAGAGGTTTAAAGAGAAGAGCCATGAAAGGACCCAAAAGCAGGAAAAAGGACCTAATTGTGAGACCTGGGGACCAAGATGCAAGGGGGAAGGACCTGATCGTAAGACAGAAGGACCTAAGAGCAAAACAGGAAACTCCACACCATCATGAGGAGTATTTTGTCAATTCGATTCGGGTCGGAGCTCCACTAAACAAGTTAGATGCATCCAAGACCAAGAAACACACCAAGGAAAGCCCACCAGAAGACCCAGACGGATCTGGGCTTTATAGGCCGCCAATTGGCGGTCTGGAACCGCCAATTGGCGGTCTGGATCATGCAAGATCCGCCCCAACTTCTCCTGGACGTGTATTAGTGTTCGTTTAGGCTATTTTTGGTATTGGTTTAGTCCCACATCGGGGGATTGTCCCGGATTAGCTTTTTCTATGCTTATAAATAGAACTCTTCACCTCCCTTTGTATCCATCTCTCTCTTGGTGGCCATCTTCCCTACTAAGAGTGAAGCCTTGAAGCAAAACTCTAGTGGAGGAAGAGCTACTTGTAATTGAGTGAGTTAATAATAGTAGTTTTCTTTTAATGATGTTGTTTCTCTCTTAGTTTAATTTCCTTTCATATGCATGCTTGTTTGTTTGTTTAGTTTTATGCTTCTTTAATGTTTCTTGCTTGAGTAGTATAAATTTCATTTCAGTATTATGCTTTCCTTTGCTAATTTAGTTAGTGTAATGAGTAGTGAGTAGTTCCATCCCCATTTGGGGGGTGGAGAAATATGTGATATAATAATGTAGTGTATTAAGTGTGTGTTATCTTTATCCCTTGAGCTTTATATGATTTCCATAACCATCTAATGGGTTTTCACTCTTATCTTTGATATGCTAATGCTCTTGAATGAAGCTTAGCTTATGCTTTGATTAGTGGACCTATTCTATGGGGAATGATAAGGTTAGGATATGGATGAAGTTAATATTGGAAACACAATTTGTAGTGTATGTGCTCTTGTTGCCTTTACCTTGGCTAATGTCTTGTATGTTTTAATGATGTAGTGAAATCTTAATTCATGTGGAGGCATAGTAGGGTATAGTCTTTATACTTGAGTTCATGTAGCTTCATTCCAATTATTGCCTTGTATGTTTTAATGATGTAGTCTTATCTTAATTCATGTAGAGGCAAAGTTGGATGTAGTTTTATGATTTCATACAATACATGTTGTGATGAGCTTAATAAACACACACACACTCTTTTATGTGCACATTATTTCTCTACCCCCTTTGGGGTTTAGTTTTATAGTTTCTTCTCAATTTCATTTCAGCTTTGTAGTGTAGTTTAGTGTAACCAATCCTTTTCTCCTTTCTTTACCCCTTGCCTTCGCACAAACCAAGTGTCGACACACCTCCCAGTGGACGACCCGTATTTGCCACCGCTTCAACGCGGTCGTGCACTTGCGGTAGAAATATAAAACGAAATCAAACAGCTAGCTCGACGAGAGCCTGGGTAGCGATTGGAAGTGGCACAAACGGTGTGACTTCATAAACATGCATTTGGTAATTTTCTTCATGCGGAAAGGTTTGGGAGAATTTCCATTCCCTATATCATAAAATTATCAAATGGAGATGACAAATGGAATTAGTATCTTCAAGGGGATTTTATTTTATTTTTGCAAAGAAAAAGGGAGGCACCGTCTCTAATTTATTGATGTATGTAAACCATTTACGGCCTACAAAATTTTGTCGATTACAGTCCTCGAGTTATGGTCGGTACATAACTGGAATCTACCTCTAGACTATCATAACTGTGACCACTATATAGGTGTCACAGCTAGTTCCAACTACTCTCATACAATCTCAAAACCTCGAGATTTTCTCTAATCTCCTTTATCCTTGTCCCCATCACTCGCACTGTTTCCTTGATAAGTATGCCCAGGTGCTCGGGACGACGCTTCTCATTATCGAATATCCATCGATTTCTCTCTTGCCAACACTCGTAGATGGTTGCAACAACAGCAAGTCTAGTGGTGGCCCATTGTGCCATGGAGCCTCGCATCACCTTCAGCTTCTCCACCTCCTCAGCAAGCATGCTTCCTATTCTTGTGTCCAGTTGTAGTATCCTTGACATTTGTGACCAGACTTGTCAGGAAAAACTGCATTCATAGAAGAGGTGTGCCTTATCCTCATCCCTCTCCTCACATAGTACATAGATAGGGTCGTGAATTGCTCCCCGAGCTCGAATAATTGCCTTTGTCATCAGACATCCTCGCATGGCCCTAGAAAGTGTAGGGGCATGTTTGGGTTTGTAATATTTGTACAAAACCATATATGTCCATCCCATGCTTCCTTTACTGAAAATACCTCACTCTTTGCTCCAACTCTTATTGGGGTGTCTATCCCTCCATGGATTGTAGTTTGCAAGATTCTGGGCCACAACACCTCCATCTCTAGGGATCTCGGCTCGGGGAGCGTCCAAACACAATCGTGAATAAAGTAAGATACCAAAGTATCCCTTGGAACCCCCATGTCAAACTGAAGGTGCTCCTCCTGGCGAATAGAGTAAAGGCTGCCCACACCATGGATCAGTGAAGAACCTTGTTGCTGCCCCATCTCGCACTTGGTATTGGATTTTGTCGTTTGCCAAATCTCAGATACTTAGAATGCCCCGCCACACCCACAACCAAACAAACGGGGATCTTGCTAACCATATATTATGATTTCGCAAATATTTCCTTCGCATACACTGAACCCAAAGTGAATCACACTAGTGCAGAACAGGGAATAAATGTCGCCAAATACGTGTTGCTCTCCCATAAATGCGACATCTATATGTATATACATTGGGTGTAAGGGAGGATTACATCTATACAAAACTATAGACGTTGGTTATTCTACAACCGTCGTCTATAGTTATGTATAGACATCGGTTGTTGTATAGCCGACGTCTATACCTCCTTAAAAATGTTATAAAAAATTTGGATTTTTTTTTGGATTTATACAATTGGGGATTTGAATACTTGTGTTTGTTTTCAGTTTAGGGATTAATGGAAATACCAATAGACAGAAGTTGGCTCTTTTTATGTTACCTGGGAATGGTGACTTGGTGATTGAGAATATGATAAGGAGTAATAGTGGAATTAAGAAATGGTTTTCATTTTAGAATCTTTTTATCTTACATGGGAATGTTGTTCTTTTTGGTGTTTGGTTGGAATGTTTTTTTCATGTTTTGATACTATGTTTTTTGTTTGTGAGGTTTGGTTAGAACCAATTTATTGGGGTGGAGTGCATGTTAAGGTGAACATTTTACCATGTCTTGATTTATATGATAAATTGATACATGTAGTTTAGTCCCACATTGGAGAATGATTTTTTGTTGGTTGGGTTGAAGTACTCCACCACTCATTGAGTTCTAAATGAGAGTTGGGTACCACACTACAGTAGACAAGTGGGATATATATATTTAATGGTCAAAAGTTTGGCACTTGGGGCACTGGGCACTGGGGCAACTTCGGCATAAGTTGATTGCAATTTATTTTTTTAATTGAAGGTATAGACGTCGGTTTTATATGGTAGATGACGTCTCTAGGCTGCCATATTTTTATTATTATATTAAGGTATAGACGTTGGTTCTATAGGGTAGCCGATGTCTATAGGTCGTAATGTCTGTATAGACGTTGGTCACCCTATATGGCTGACAACTATAGGTCGTAACAGTTTAGTCCCACATCAAAGAATTTTTTGTTGTTGGTGTGGTTCATGTACTCCATCACTCCTGTACTGCTAAACGTGAATGAGTTGGGGCACTTGGGCATCTTTGGCCTGATGTACTTGGTTAATGGTCAAAAGATTGGCACTTAGGGCCCTTTAGGCAACTTGGGCTTGATTAATGTTCGGGTTGAGTGCCTGTTATAGGCGGTAATTATTTTTTGGGTTAATTAAAGGTATAATAGATGGCTATATATAGCCGACGTCTATACATTGTATAGACGTCAGTCGTATATAGTCGACGTCTATACAGCAGGGCATAAGCGACAGGGAAATATACGTCGGGCACTTGGACCGCCAAAATCCCACGTCTATACCCTTGTATATCCGACGTATATGGGATTTTCTGCACTAGTGTCACCACCCTCTACAACTAGCCAAAGAAGGCGAAGTAGCCTAACATCATTCCAATCATTAAGTTTTCTTAGTGCCAAACTGCCCTCCTTCTTTAGTGTACAAACATCCTTCCAAGATACGGCCACCCACTTTGTAGGACCGCCCCATACAAAGTGGACCATGAGGCTCTCTACTTCCTTCAATACCTTCCTTCGGAAAACAAAAGTTGAAGTCCAATAGATACTCATAGACACAAGTATGCTTTGCACCAACTCCACATGGACCCATTATCGATAGAAAATTTCTCTTCCACGTGCTTAGTCGTTGTTTTACCTTGCTGATTAAACCCATGCAATGTTGTCTCCCCATCCATGAGGAGAAGAGTGGAAGGCCTAAGTACGTTACCAGAAAATTAGCACTCTCCATACCTAAGTGCGAACAAATCCAAGTTCCCTCGGTGGGTTCTCCTCCCATGAATACTAGACTCTTTGCTACATTCAGCTGCATCCTGGAGGTAGCCGAGAATTCTGTGAGAATGTGCTTGATCACCCTAGTGTTTGCTCTTGTAGCCGCAGCAAACACCATCACATCATCCGCAAAGAGAAGATAGGAGATTTGTACATCTCCACACCTTGCTGGTTCGAGAGTGCCCATAGAGCTCCTTTCTAAACATAGAGCTCAAGACCTCCATAATTAATAAAAAGAGGTAGGGAGGCAGTGGGTCACCTTGCCTCAGCTCATTCGATGCACAAAACGGTCTAGAGTTTCACCATTCACCGTGACAACAAAGGATGCCCGAACACAAGCCATTACGAGTTTACACCAATGGTCGGGGAAGCCCACCCGCTTGAGTACTTCATCAAGGAATTTCCAAGAGATAGAATCATATACTTTCCTAAGGCCCAACTTCAAACACATCCGCCCACATCCTCCTCCCAAGTGCATATTGTGGCATATCTCGTGAGTTAGCAAAATGTTATTGCTGATTCGCCTTCCACTCAAAAATGCATTTTGTATTTCCCCCACCAATCTAGGGGGAAGTACCTTCAATCAGTTTGCCAAAATCTTTGACATGAAGTGATACACCATATTGCTAACAGAAATGGGTCTATAATTGTGATAGATGAATAGTTGATTTGCTTCAGGAGGTTCCCGCCTCTCATGAAGGAATCGACAGCTTTGAAGTCTCTTCACACATTCCCAAGAGGTTTTGATTTTTTTTGCATTAAAGTCATCCAGACCTGGTGCCTTGTCCACGTTTGAGTGCTTCACCACCTCTTCTAATTCATTCATATCTAGTGGCCAGATAACTGCTCTCGCCTTGTCCTCCCCCAGCTTTGGAAGAGATAACATCGGGTCAATAGGTTGTACCTAAAAACCACTAGAAAACAAGTTAGAATAATTCCTTCGGAAGGCCTCCCAGATAGACTCTTCATCCTCAATAACCACCCTTTTCTCACTCAATCTCCTCACATTATTGGTGGCCCTCCTCACTCTAAGGGAAGCATGGAAAAATCTAGAATTTCGGTCACCCTCTCACAGTCATCGAACCCTTGATTTCTGTCTCAATAAAGCCTCCTCCCTGACCAAGGCACGGTCCAGGTCCTCCTAACATTGACTCTCATGTTGTAAGAGCTCCTCATCTAGATTCTCCTCCTTTTGTTTCCTGATTTCCGCAAACCAAAGCTGAGATTCGACTACCTTTTGTTCCACATTTCCGAAAGGCTCCTCACTCCACCTCTTTGGCGCTTCCTTCACCCCATTTAGCTTTGCCATCAATCTAAACATAGGAGTGCCTTCTACCCTCGTGGCTCATGCCTCCTTCACCACATCCTTGAACATCTCATGTTCAGCCCAGAAATTCACAAACCTAAACATGCGCTTCTTTCTAGGTCCCTCCTTCTCTGTAGCCATAATGAGCATCAAGTGGTCACTCAAATCCCTATCCCCCACGACATAGAAAGAATCAGGAAAAGCCTATAACCATGCATGGGACATTAAGATCCTATCATTCCGCGACTTAATGCACGCCTCCCCATGTGAAGAGTTGGACCACGTAAATTCACCTCCGGTAGACGGGACCTCCACAAGTTTAAGTCGATCCACACAAGCATTGAACTCATCCATGACCACAACGTAGAAACTTGCTCCTCCCCTCTTCTCACTAGCTCTTCTTATGCAATTGAAGTCTCCTGATTGGCATCATATGATGCATATATTTGTGTCTTATATTCTCCATTTTTAACCTAATCAATACTACGTAACGAGTTTTATGTTTAAATTTCAGGAATAAAACAAGTGAGAAGAAGAGACAGAAAAAGGACATAAGAGCAAGAGGACTGAATTGTCAGATTTATGGACTAAAATGCAAGAGGGAAGGACTCGGATGTAAACCGAAAGGACCAATGAGAAAACCAAGAAACTCCACACCATCATGAGGAGTATTCTAGCAATTAGATTCGGGCCGACACTCACACAACCAATGGGTGCATCAAACGCAATAAATTGAAGCATTGAAGAAGATATACAAATGTGGAGCGAATCAGACAATAAAGTGACCACCAATTGGCGGTCTTTGGTCCAATTTCGAGTCAGCTTCGCGTGGTTGTTTATTATGTTGTGTTTATCCATTTTAGTAGTTTCATTAGTCCCACATCGGGGGATTGTCCCGTGTTATCTTTTTCTATAACTATAAATAGAACTCTGCCTCCTCCTTTGTATTTACCCGTTGTTTTGTGGTCAATCCCTCTACTTAGAGTTAAGCCTTGAACAAAAACTCAAGTAGGGAGATGCGACTTGTAATGTGAGTCATTTAATATATAAAATTTTGTTAGTTTAATTTTCTCTCTTTTATCTTCTTGCATGTTTAACGTAATTTTATTTCAATAATCTTAGTCGACTAAGTTAACATGTTTTCCTCTTTTAACATAATAGTTAGCTTAATGATTAGTGAGTAATTTCATCCCCCTTTTGGGGGTGGAGATGATGTACATATATGTTGTGATGTTTGGATGTTTGATGAAATTTTGTGTAAACTTGCATGTTTGTATGTTCATTAGGGGCATTTTAATCATCTACATGTTGGGGGATTTTTTATGGATTTTGCCATAAGATTTAGACACTTCTCATGCTTAGTTTCCTCATGTTTATTGACTGAAATTTCCTGTTAAATATGCTACATGTTAGTTAAGTGTTTGTATTTGTTGTTGCTTGCTTGATTGATTGAAGAAACATTGTTTTGATGGGTTTTTCCATAAGATTTAGAGACCTCTCATGCTTAGCTTTGTTCTTCACATGTGTTTATGGTTTTTGATGAGTCTTGTCATATCTTTAGACACTTCTCATGTTGAGCCTAATCTTATGGTAAGCAAGTAGTAATTGTCGATACGTTGTGAATGGATTGATAGGTTTTGTCACATCTTTAGACACTTCCTATGCATGAAAACACACACACGACACACACATACATGTTTACATGCATCATTTATCACTTATTTCACTTCATATGTGCACACAATCCACCCCTTAGGGGTTTTCCTCCTGAATTCCAATCTATTTGTTAGCCTTTTAGTTTACTTTTAATCAATCGTTAGTTGCTTTCATTTGCAATTGCTACTTACTTGTTTAGTGTAGTTTAGCTTAGCATAATCAAATTTCTTTCCCCCTTTTTCACCACTTAATTTTGGACAAACCAGAAGCTACTCACCTCCCCGTGGATAGACCCGTACTTGCCCCGTCTTCACCGATAGTTTTGCACTTGCGGTTGTCAAAATGTTTAAACAAGTTTTTGGCACCGTTGTTGGGGAGGTGCTCAGTCCAGACTTTGGTTTGGATGATTCGAGTGGAAATATTGTTGTTGTTCTTTGTTTCAGGAGGCTGTAAAGATCAAGGAATGGCATAATAAGAAGTTTGGAGGCAATCAGAGACAAACAGACCGCCAATCAGTGGTTGTGGACCGCCAATAGGCAGCCTCATTAGCTCAGTTTGCTCCCTTCTTTTTACTGGTTGTTTCTGGTTTCAATATAGAGTTCTAGGCTTCAATTTGGCATGTTTTGACATGTAGTTTCCCCCCATATCAATAATCAATCCCTTTTAACTAGCTTGGACCCTAAAATCCAAAGCAAAAGACTAGGCATTCTTGTTTGTTTAGGTCAGGCATCATATACTTGACTTAGGCACGTAGTTTGTCTTTTGTTTAGTTTTACTTTCAGTTGTTGAGCGCTGGCGTGAGATATGTATTTCCTACTATCATTCATGCATTTGGTATGACCATGCATTAGTTAGTAGGAATTCCATTGCAACAAGTGTGAGTTGAGTGTTTGTTTGGAGAGTTGATTTCTAGATTATGAATCCAAAACGCTACTAAGGAGGGGATGTCCCATATAATAAAAGGTGGGGGATTTCATCACCCTTTCCTTTGCCCCAAAAATCACACTAATCAAGAGCCTAATTTTAAAATCAAGTAGACATTGGTCCCTAAGGATCTCGGGTGTATTAGGAAAGTGATCTGGTCACAACCATCATGGTCTGATCGGCGTCGCCCACTCTGTCGATAGTAGGAGAGATGAGATCTCCGGATCTTGGCTTACTTGCTGGGCCTTGTGGTTTTTGTCGTAGGGAGGTGAGGCATGTTGAGGTTGTGTAACCTCACAGTTAGGCGTCGTCTAGTTGTAAGGACCTATAGCGACCTTAGGTTGTTTGAGCCTTGTTTGCTTGTGTGCTTCTACATGTAATTACCCGTTGTAGCATAAGGACTTCTTCCCTTCTCTCCTGAGTTATTCCTTCTCATCTGAGTCTTCTCATCTTCTCATTTACGCACCCTTCTTTGTCTTTTTTGTTGTTTTAAAAATATATAAAAAATTAATTTAAGTTCGTTTGTGTAAGTACATTTGTGCATGCTTGTGTGGGCACGAGACGAGAGTGGTTGTTTGACGAGGCGCGTCATCAATCCTGCCTCGGTAATCAAGTTCTCGATGCGTTCTCCTTCTCGTGTCCCACACAGTCTGGGTTCCATGGCTGCTCAGTACCGCGAGGATGAGCAGTTGCTGGACCAACCTGTTCCACTATTTGCTCCCGTTTCTCTGCGTGATTGATGTTACCCGAGTCGTACTACTCTACCTTCTTGCATTGTATTGCCAGAGGTAAATGGGAACCACTTTGAGGTTAAGCCTCAGTTTATCTCCATGCTCCCTCACATCACTGGGAAGGGTGACCCCTATATCTTTCTCAGGGAATTTGAGGAGGTTTGTGCGATGTTCAAGCTGCAACAACTTTGCACAGACTTCATCCACCTTAGGCTTGTTCCCTTTGCACTAAAGGATGATACCAAGAAGTGGTTGTATAGCAACCAGGCAAATACCTTTAGAAGTTGGGATGAATTCCAATAGGCATTCCTCAAGAAGTACTTCCCAAATCATCGGACTCGAAAATTGAGGAACGAAATCAATTCATTCTATCAACATGAGACCGAATCATTCCATGCATACTCAGAGAGGTTCAAGGAGCTACTATTCTCATGCCCTCACCATGGCATCGAGTTGTGGCACCTTTTTCAGATTGTCTACGAGGGTCTTCACATCCCATCTTGAATGCTCTTTGAGTCCATGTGTCAAGGAGAGTTCTTAGGAAAGGATGAAGGGGAGGCATGTGCTTTCCTAGAAGACCACGCTGAGAAAACCATGCAGTGGGAAAGTGTGAGGGATCCACCACCATCATCTATCATAAGAGTGAGGATCGCAAATGCAAACTCGACTCGATCGTGGGCCGCATTTACCGTCGATACCACTACGACCACCGAGGCACGCATGGCGGCCTTAATGCATGTCTCACATGTGTCTGCATCTGGTCCAGTTCCCTGTTATTTATGTGGTAGGATAGGTCATGTAGGAGGCGAGTGTGCATGCATTCCTCCTGAGATGGAACAGGTCAATGTCATCTATGATAAATCCAGGAATGACCCACATTCATCATCATATAACCCTGGATGGAGGAACCACCCTAACTTTTCATGGAACCAAAACAATGCCCCGGGTGGTCCTTCAAACTTCTCTCGACCACCTAACCGACCACACCAACCTCCCATCCATTCACACTCTTATCAACCACCCCAAGCTTAAATCACCAACCCACCAGGTTTCCTAAATTGCAACAACATGGAAACCATGTTTAATTTGCTTGAGAACCTGACCCATTGCTTGAGAACTCAATGAAAAACTTTATGTGTTCCACAAGTCAAATTTTCACTTCAAATCAGCAGGCCATCAAATCTCTTGAGCTTTAGATGGGTCAATTGGCTCAGTCTGTACATGAAAGAGAGAGAGAGAGACTCTCCCAAGCCAGCCTGAGGCTAACCCCTGCTTGTACTAGCAACAACACATGCAAAATGAGTGTTTGGTACCTCGGGGGCGGCAAGTGAACCATGTGGAGGAACTTGTTCACCATGTCAATGTCATTGTAACCTTAAGGAATGGAAAGCAGGTTGACAATCACATTTCCTTGCCACCACCACTATCTTTGCAGCCCCTCGGTGGGAATGATGGTGAAGAAGAGGTTGGGGGTGAGGGTAATACACAAATGCCTCCTTCTCAGGCACCACAGAAAACCTACCTGCCAAAAGCTACATATCCTAGTAGGTTAACCGAAAAGCATAGTGACACAATGGATAAGATATTAGATTTCTTTAAATAAGTGAAGATTAACATCCCCTTGTTGGATGTCATCCAACCAATACCTCAATATGCCAAAGTGTTGAAAGATCTCTGCACAACCAAGAGGAAGTCCAATGTTCCTAAGAAAGCATTCTTAGCTACGAGTGTGAGCTCACTTTTTTCCAATGCCATATACACAAAGTACAAGGACCCATGTTGTCCTACAATTCAGTGTACTATTGGTTGTTCATGAGTAATGTATTGCTTGATTTAAGATAAGTGATCAACCTCCTCCCATCTTCTGTTTATCAACAGTTGAACTTGGGAGAATTGAAACCAACTATGATCACCCTCCAATTGGCGGACAGATCCATTTGTGTACCACAGGGGATTATTGAGGACGTGCTCATCAAAGTTGGAGATTTTATATTTTCAGAAGATTTTTTCGTCCTTGATACCAACCCTGTTGCGAACACTGTAGGATCTACTAGCCCCTAAACTTAGTCTAAAGGGGGGCTGGATAGACTAATTACGGTTTTAAGGATAACTATGCCAAATTTAAAGATAAGACAATAATGTAAAAGAGAGAACAAACAAACCACTACTCCGGATGTATAGAGGTATGGATCCAACCACCGGATCCTAGTCCTCTCTTACAATTGCTCTTACTCGAGCAACTTCGCGTCCTCCACTAATCCGATCTCCGTTGCGGGCCGAGATCACGCCTTTACACCACATGCTTTGCGAACACCCTCGCCTAGCTTGGACCACCTTCTCACAACTCGAGAAGAGCTTCACTCCTGAAGCTTGTACAACTCTTGAAGAATAAAACTTCAGCAACTAGTCTTGGCACTTGAAATGGATGATGCAATCTAGTGAAGATAGTTTCAAGTGAGAAGATTATGAGCACAAGGGTTTAGAGAAATTTGGAAGTAGTAATGAGATTTTGAGCTTATAGAAAGATTGGTAGCAATGTATGAGTGTTCTAAGCTCTATTTATAAGCTCCAAACAAGTTTTAGACGTTGGGTCTTAAGTGATAGTGACATGTGTAAGAAAACACAACTCAGAAATGACAGGACAGGTTTCTGGCGACAAACAGTCGACCGGATCGCGTTATGTGGTCGACCGATCATTAGCAGTGCTTGGTTCGGTCGACCGAAGATGCTAACGGTCGATCCAACTGGGCTCGAACTTAAGTGATCGGTCGAACGGTTTGGAATACCAATTCAACCAAAAAGAGGCAGTAGCACAGGGTCTGGAAAAGACTTAAGTTTCGGTCGATCGTGAATAGGGTTTCGGTCGACCGGTGGACATGTTAGATTTAAGACCCGATAACAACAAGTGTAATCGGTCGAATGAGGTAAGTGCAACGTTCGACCAAAAATGCCCAGTAAAACTGAGACAGGGAAGAATCAAGATTCGGTCGACCGTAAAGGGAAGTCCGGTCGACCGGAACACTAAATCCAAACTTGGGTTAGTTAGGAAAATGTGTATACGACCGTTGGAGTATACGACAAGTATAACGGTCATAATAAATACAAATACGGAAAACAATCGGTCGAACAGATATGAACTTTCGGTCGACCGAAAGTCCTACTCAGAGGACACGTGTCGATAAGAGATAGGTTGAAGGATTTGTATTTGGTAAAATAATCTTTCACTCGACAAGGTGAAACGGTCGAATAGAACAACTATTTCGGTCGACCAAAATATAACAGCAAAACAGGATATGAAGAAACGGTCGAACAAAATGTATATGTCGGTCGACCGATTTATAACAGGCAAAATAGATAGGATGAATGGTCAAACGGATTAAGGAATTTGGTCAACCATTTGTGCGAAATTTCGTTGCCTGGGAAAGTCTGGTGAAAAACGGTCGAACCAAAAGGTTCTACCGGTCAACCGATTTAGTGCAAATTTCCTGTTCTTCGGTTCTAATGAGTTTGGTTGAGTTTCTAATGAAGTCTATGTTATAAGGAAAATAATGTAAGACTTCTATAAGTATCCTAAGTGATGTGTAACGCAATGAATCATGAGTGTCAAGTGCCAAGTTACATTTGAAGCCTAAATACATGGAATTTAAACTTAGCTACTCTTCAATCTTCATCTTTAATTTAACTCAACCTTGAATCCTGAAATGTTAGATAACATACATAAATGCAAGCAATGATATTTCAATTGATACATGTTTTTGAGATGTTGATTAATCATCAAAACGGATTAACGATTATTAGCCAAAAAGCCAACAATCTCCCCCTTTTTTATGATGACAACTTATCAATCTAAATACATGTTTAAATTTGATTTTTATCATTCACAATCATTATCTAAAGCTCCCCCTATCTTATAGCTCCCCCTCTCTATAAGCATGTATTTATTTCTCCCCCTTTGGCATAAGCAAAAAGACTTATAAGATAATATGATAATCAATTTAAGCAATTGAGATATGATAACAGAAGCGAGATTATTAAGTCAAACACATGAGAGACAACAATAAACCATGCATTAAACTGAGAAGTGACGACATACATAAGAGACAACGTCAAAGGCAAAAACTACTCAAAGTTCAAAACAAAATACAACAATAAGTCAAGGTCTGAACCAACACCATCATAAGCCGAAATACAAAGACAATACGAGACACACGCTCCACATAAAAACAACACCGAATCACCCAAGCCTCTGATCACGCAGTAGAGAGGAGAGAGAGTCAAGAGAAGCTTCAATCCAGCCGAGCTGAGCGGATGTGGATGCCTCAAATGTATCAAAGCGATCAGAAATGGAGGCCTCAAGCGCATCAAAGCGTGCAGAAGTGGAGGCCTCGAAAGATTGAACTTGATCCGAAAGTTGTTGAAAATGATACTGATCAATGGAAGATGAAGATGACCACTGCCTTTGAGGCCAAGCAGCAGAGTCTCCCTCACCCCACCAGGAGCTAGAATCATGAGGAACATTACAAGGCATCCACCTCGGATCTTCGGAGACATCTTCTTCTTGTTCTTCTTCGCCTTCTTCTTCGGAGTTAACGTCTGAATCCTCAGCAGAGGAAAGAGGTGGAGAAGAAGGAGCAAGGGATTTCATTTTAGAGAGAGTGGTCTTACAAATAGGAAATTTGTAGACCAATGAAGCATATTGTTTCACATCGATTTGCCAATGTTCAAACACGTCAGAGAGCCACATAGGATAGGGAAGGTAGGAGCCACTACGATGAGTCATATGCAAGAGCATAAAGCTTGGCCAATCCACCAAGATTCCTTTGTAGAGACAATAAATGCACATGAGTGCCATGTTAGATATCTCATTACGATGGCCAAATTTAGGAAGGAGATTATATGAGACGATTTGGGCAAGGATACGAGGAACAGGATGTAAAAGTGAGGCATTGTGTTTGTATCGACCATTCACTAAAGGAGGTGGAATGGCATATAAATCGGTGACAATTTTAATAATGTGAGACTTCTATAAGTATCTAAAGTGATGTGTAATGCAATGAATCATGAGTTTCAAGTGCCATGTTACATTTGAAGCCTTAATACATGGAATTTAAACTTAGCTACTCTTCAATCTTCATCTTTAATTTAACTCAACCTTGAATCCTGAAATGTTAGATAAGACACATAAATGCAAGCAATGATATTTCAATTGATACATGTTTTTGAAATGTTGATTAATCATCAAAACGGATTAACGATTATTAGCCAAAAAGCCAACAATCTCCCCCTTTTTTTATGATGACAACTTATCAATCTAAATACATGTTTAAATTTGATTTTTATCATTCACAATCATTATCTAAAGCTCCCCCTATCTTATAGCTCCCCCTATCTATAAGCATGTATTTATTTCTCCCCTTTGGCATAAGAAAAAAGACTTATAAGATAATATGATAAGAAATTTAAGCAATTGAGATATGATAACGGAAGCGAGATTATTAAGTCAAACACATGAGAGACAACAATAAACCATGCATTAAACTGAGAAGTGACGACATACATAAGAGACAACGTCAAAGGCAAAAACTACTCAAAGTTCAAAACAAAATACAACAATAAGTCAAGGTCTGAACCAACACCATCATAAGCCGAAATACAAAGACAATACGAGACACACGCTCCACATAAAAACAACACCGAATCAGCCATGCCTCTGATCCCGCAGTAGAGAGAAGAGAGAGTCAAGCGAAGCTTAAAACCGGCCGAGCTGAGCGGATGTGGATGCCTCAAACGTATCAAACCGAGCAGAAATGGACGCCTCAAACACATCAAAGCGAGCAGAAGTGGAGGCCTCGAAAGATTGAACTTGATCCGAAAGTTGTTGAAAACGATGCTGATCAATGGAAGATGAAGATGACCACTGCCCTTGAGCCCAAGCAGCAGAGTCTCCCTCACCCCACCAGGAGCTAGAATCATGAGGAACATTACGAGGCATCCACCTCTGATCTTCGGAGATTTCTTCTTCTTGTTCTTCTTTGCCTTCTTCTTCGGAGTTAACGTCTAAATCCTTAGCAGAGGAAAGAGGTGGAGAAGAAGGAGCAAGGGATTTCATTTTAGAGAGAGTGGTCTTACAAATAGGAAATTAGTAGACCAATGAAGCATATTGTTTCACATCGATTTGCCAATGTTCAAACACGTCAGAGAGCCACATAGGATAGGGAAGGTAGGAGCCACTACGATGAGTCATATGCAAGAGCATAAAGCTTGGCCAATCCACCAAGATTCCTTTGTAGAGACAATAAATGCACATGAGTGCCATGTTAGATATCTCATTACGATGGCCAAATTTAGGAAGGAGATTATATGAGACGATTTGGGCAAGGATACGAGGAACAGGATGTAAAAGTGAGGCATTGTGTTTGTATCGACCGTTCACTAAAGGAGGTGGAATGGCATATAAATCGGTGACAATTTTAGCAAGTTCAGTGTTAGGAAGGACACTGAGAGGATACTCAAGGTAAATGTGGGTGCCCCCGGAATCTAAATGAAGAGCGTCAGATAAAAGGGAGGGTGTAACACTATATTCCTTGCCATTAATCATAGTGGTTAGAAATTGATGATTTTGGAATTTTCGAAGGTTGCAATAAAATTGTTGGACAAGGAATGGATAGTATGGTTTCGATGCAAATTTTGTGAGTACATAAGTTAATCGATTTGCATCTAAAAGAGGTTTTAATGAAAATGAAGCGAAATCCGCTACCTCAACCTTCCGACAAGGTATGACGTTGGCAACGGAGAAATTTTCGTCCCAAGCGTTTTGAGTGACATCATCAACGGGGAAGAAGTGAAGCAAGTGTGGTACCGGAGAAGTCGGAGCACGCAAAGAGGAGGGTTGTGCATCTTGTTTCTTCTTTGAGCGATGCTCGGTAACCCCCTCTTGAGTGGGTCGTTTCTTGGTGATGGTGATTTTTGACCGAACCATTTTGGAGGAGGATGGTGGAGAAGGAAGAAGGTGGTTGATGGGAGTTGAAAGATAGACAGACGAGTGGAGGAGGACGGCTGGAGAGGGTTGGCGGTCGACCGGAAAGGGAGGGTCGGCACTTAGGGTTTGAAGATTGGGAGGGGAGAAATGTCGAAGAAGGCCTCGCAGAAACCCTAATAAGCGCTGAAATAACACGAACGGTCGATCGCTCGCATAGCCCGGTCGACCGGTGGGTTAAAAAAATTTAAAACAACCACGACCGCACAGCTACTGGTCAAAATCGGTTGGACGACAAGAACACAACGGTCGACCGAGAGGAAAACATTTATGACCAGGGGAGCTACTGGCGTGATTCGGTCGGACGAAGTAAGGATATCGGTCGACCGAACAAAAAGTTTCAAAGAAGGTGGAGGTACTGACGATTTTCGGTCGGACGAAAAGAGGACGTCGGTCGACCGAAACAATGCGTGAAAGTTGCAGGGTGATTTTAGGTTGGACAAAAACACATACACGGTCGACCGCAAAACTGCTACGGTCGTCCGAAACTCAAGCACGGTCGACCGGACACTTAAGTGAACTTAAAGTCAGGTCGATCACACAAGAATCGGTCGAACGAAGTAGAGTAAGTGGTCGACCGAAACACACCAGGGAAACTCAAAAACAACCCAACAAGCGACCAGTCGACCGAAAACAATAATGCGGTCGACCGAACGAGAGAAAACTTTGAAAAACTGCTTTGAGAAACGGTAATCCGGTCCGACAGAACTACTCTTTGGTTCGACCGAATAAGGTTTGAAATGCCCAATTTTGAAAAACACCCAATAATTCCGCAAACATTTGTAGGGAAACCACAACCAAGTATCAAAATTCGACAACATCACATGAAATGTTCAAGTTATACGTCATTTAAGTTGCACATGCCTAGATTTAGCCTTATATGAATGAATTGATCAACGTCTAAAGGTTTTGTGAAGATATCCGCAAGTTGATCATTAGTGGGAACAATTATTAGCTTGATGTCTTCCTTTGTTGCATGATCTCTAAGAAATTGATGTCTAACCTCAATGTGTAAAGTTCTAGAATGCAATATGGGATTTTTCAAAAGATTTATTGCACTAGTATTATCACATAATATAGGAGTAGTTTGAAACTCAAGTTTCAAGTCTTTGAGGGTTTGCCTCATCCACAAGACTTGTGCACATGCACAACCGGCGGCAATGTTTTCGGCCTCGGTTGTCGACAATGCAACACTATTTTGTTTCTTACTAAACCAAGAGACAATCGATTTTCCCAAGAATTGGCAAGTGCCACTAGTACTATTTCGATCTAAAATGCAACCGGCATAGTCGGCGTCACTATAGGTAATATGATCAAAAGCTCTAGTCTTGGGGAAAAACAAACCAAATTCTTGAGATCCTTTGAGATAGCGAAAAATACGTTTTAAAGCATTGAAATGAGATTCTTTAGGACAAGCTTGAAAACGAGCACACAAAACACACGGAAAACATAATATCCGGATGACTAGCGGTAAGATAAAGTAAGGATCCGATCATACCTCGATATTTCTTGATATCCACCTCCTTGCCATTTTCATCTTTGTCTAGCTTAGTGCTAGTGCTCATGGGAGTGTTGTGTGGCTTGCTATCTTCAAGACCAAAGCGTTTTAAAAGCTCTCTTGTGTACTTTGCTTGGTATATGAAGTTCCCATCTTTAGTTTTCTTAATTGAAGTCCGAGGAAAAAGTTTAGTTCACCAATTAAGCTCATCTCGAACTCCCCCTGCATAGACTTGGAAAATTCTTTGCAATGACGCGAGTTACTTGCACCAAATATTATATCATCAACATAGATTTGTACCACTAGTAAATCATGATCATATGTTTTAACAAAAAGAGTGGTATCCACTTGACGCACACAAAAACCTTTGTCGATTAAGAAGTTCTTTAATCTCTCGTACCAAGCTCTAGGAGCTTGTTTGAGGTCGTAAAGAGCCTTCTTAAGTTTAAACACATGGTTTGGGTAAGTTTCATTTACAAATCCGGGGGGTTGTGCCACATAAACTTCTTCATTTATAAAGCCATTTAGGAAAGCACTTTTAACATCCATTTGAAATAATTTTATGTCCATGTAAGATGCATAAGCTAATAACATGCGAATGGCTTCCATTCGAGCGACGAGGGCATAAGTTTCATCAAAGTCTATACCCTCCTCTTGGCGATAGCCTTGAGCAACGAGTCTAGCTTTGTTTCTTATTACATTCCCATCTTCGTCAAGTTTATTTCGAAATATCCATTTAGTTCCAATAACCGTTTGGTTAGAAGGTTTTTCAACAAGTTCCCAAACATTATTTCGAACAAATTGATTTAGCTCTTCATGCATAGCCATTAGCCAAAATTCGTCATTACATGCTTGTTCAACTTTCTTAGGTTCTAATGAAGAGATAAATGCATAAGAATCACAAACTACATGTGCTTTCGATCGTGTCGTCACACCTTGAGAAAAACATCTCCGATCACAAAGTCCTTCGGATGATCCTTTCTATAGGTCCAATCCTTAGGAAGATCCTCCACGTCCTCTTGTGCAAACTTGGAGGCTCTTGATGAGACTCAAGAGGAGCATCTTGTGATGATACATGTCTAATTATATCCATGCAATCATCATCAAGAGAGGAGTTATCTACACAAGCTAACTCGTCAAAGTTAACGTGTAGAGATTCATCAACACAACTTGTTCGTTTATTATAGATTATATATGCTTTACTCCTATCGGAATACCCTAAAAAGATAGCATCATCAGATTTTGCATCAAATTTATCGAAGTTGTCTTTAGTATTGAGGACAAAACATTTTGAGCCAAAAGCTTTAAAATATGAAATTTTAGGAGTCCGGTCATGCCAAAGTTCAAACTAAGTTTTCTTTAAAATTGGTCGAATGAGAACACGATTCAACACATAGCAAGAGGTATTAACGGCTTCGCACCAAAAATATTTCGGAAGTCCTTTTTCCACAAGCATTGTTCTTGCCATTTCTTGAAGAGTTCTATTTTTCCTCTCAACTACCCCATTTTGTTGAGGAGTGCGAGGAAACGAAAAATTGTGCTTAATTCCATATTTTTCACAAAACTTTTGAAAGGATTCATTTTCAAATTCTCCTCCATGATCACTACGAATAGTGATTATTTTAGAATCTTTTTCTCTTTGAACACGTTTGCAAAAACTTTTAAATCTTTCAAAAGCGTCATACTTGTTAGCTAAGAACAAAACCCAAGTGAATCTCGAAAAGTCGTCAACAATCAAAAATGCATATCTCTTCCCTCTTAGACTTATGGTCCTTGAAGGTCCAAAAAGATCTAAGTGTAAAATCTCAAGGGGTTTTGAAGTTGACACCATATTTAGAGATTTAAAAGAAGAATTAAATGGTTTCCCAAATTGGCATGCATCACAAAGTTTGTCCTTTTTGAAATCAATTTTTGGTAGTCCTCTAACCAATTCAAGTTTGCATAATTTGTGCAATTGTGACATACTAATATGTCCCAAACGGTTGTGTCATAACCAAGCTTCGTCATGTGAGGCAACTAAGCATGTTTCAACACTTAGGTTTCTAAGATTATCAACATGCACAATGTAGATGTTATTTGATCTATATCCATTAAAAACAATTTTCATGTCATTTTTAGAGATGATATGGCAAGTGTGTTTGTCAAATACAACTAGAAAATTCTTATCGGTTAATTGACTAACACTAAGCAAGCTATGTTTTAACTCATCTACTAATAAAACTTTTTCAATGTTAGGAGTAGTAGAATTACCAACATTGCCGATGCCGACAATGTGTCCTTTTGCATTAACTCCAAATGTGACGGTTCCTCCCTTCTTAGGCTTTAAGTTGGATAGAACTTGGGAGTCTCCCGTCATATGCCTCGAGCACCCGCTATCGAGAATCTACTTCCCCTTTCTCCTTGCTTTTATCTACAATCAAAGAAACAAGTGAAGACTTTGGTACCCAAATTTGTTTGGGTCCTTAAGGGTTAGCTTCTGGTACCCAAACTTGAGTAGTCTTAGGTACACAAACATTTGAATAATTTGTTTTCGTAACAAGAGAGTTATTCATTTTAACAAAGTAGGAAGTGAGTTTCTTTTGTTTACCTCCCTTATAGCCTAGACCATGTTTTGTTAGAGATTGAGTTTGAGTTCCAAGAAGAATGTCAAGCATCTTTCTACCTAAGGTGAATTTCTCTAAGTCTTTCGTGAGTTGCATATTCTTGGCAATGAGATCTTCATTTAGATTATTATCTTTTGTAGATTTCATAATTGAAATCTCATCATTTAGAATCTCAATTTCTTTGGTTAGCATATCACATTTGATATATTGATCTAGATTCACTTTTCTAGCTAATTTGTTTTTATGACAAATCATTTCATAACGCTCGGCAAGTTCATGAAAAGCATCTAATAAATCATCATAAGGGGGTGTTTCGTTTAGGGATACCTCATCGTCGTCGATTTCCACCACGTGAGGTTGATCACTCGTCTTTGGTGATGGAGGAGGGCTCGAGTCGGAATCAACATTAGATGCCATGAAACTCATGTGTGCTTCTTCTTCTTGGGAGTATTCAGAGTTGGAGTCCTTTGATGAACTTGAGTCATCCCAAGTGGCTTTGAGAGCCCTTTTCCCATCCTTTTCGCGACGATCCCTTCTCTTGTAATCGTCACGTCTTTTAGGCCTCTCTTCCTTTTCCTTTCGGGGTGTCCTTTCATCTCTATCTTTTCTTGGTCTCTCATCCCTTTCTCTTCTAGGAGGATATCTCCTTTCTTCTCTTCGTTCACGATCCCTTAGCCTAAGCAAGGGGCAATCCTTCTTCATGTGGCCAGTTTTGTTGCACTCATAGCAAGTGAATGTCTGAGAGGATTCTCCTCTTCCTTTTGCAAATTTTCTCTTGGAGAGGAACTTCTTGAAGTTGTGGGTTAGGAAATCAACATCTTCATCGGTGTCCTCGTCTTCGATTGCGTCCGAATCCGAGGTTGCTTTCAAGGAAATTTGTTTTTCTTTACGCTTATATGCTTCCCGTTCCTTCTCCTTCTCTCTTCTTTCTTCCATTTGGATCTCATACGCCATGAGGCTTCCAATGAGATCCTCCATATTCAACTTTGAGAGATCTTTGGCTTCTTCAATAGCCGTAGTCTTTTTCTCCCAATCCAAAGTCAATGACCTAAGAAACTTTCGTACCCTATCACTTTCAATCACAACCGTACCAAGGTTCTTCAAAGAGTTAGTAATAAGAGTAAAGCGAGTATGCATCTCGCTAATGGATTCATTCGATTTCATAGAAAATATTTTATACTTTTGCATAAATGAATCTATTCTAGTTTCCTTAACGGAGGAACGACCTTCAAAGTGACTTTCTAACATATGCCAAGCTTCAAATGCGGAATCACATTCATTAATTCTACTATATTGTTCTTCGGTCAAGCCACACATAATTATGTTCATGAGTTTAGCATTCATTTGAATCATGGCTAATTCATCATCATCCATAGGGCTGCACATGGGTTGGGAAAAAACCCAACCTGAATCTGAACCCGAACCGGTATAGGTTCAACCCAACCCGACCCGAAATTTTCGGGTTGGGTCGGGTTGGATCGGGTTGAACACGAATTCGGAAATTTTCTCCCAAACTTGGTCGGATTCGGTCGACCAGTGCTTAAACGGTCGACCGGTGGCTTGAACACCCGAAATTTTCGGGTTGGAAACGGTCGACTGAGTGATGTTCGGTCGACCGGTTTATTTGGGAAAAAATAAAAAAAATAAAAATCGGGTTCGGGTTGGGTTGGGTCAACCCGACCCCCTCAACCAGAACCCGGCCCGAAAATTCGGGTTTTTGATTTTCCCAACCCGACCCGAACCCCTCCCCAACCCGACCCGACCAGTCGGGTTCCGGTTGGGTTTCGGGTTGAACCCAACCCATGTGCACCCCTAATCATCCATACGTTCTAATGGTTTGTCTTGTGTATAAGGTATTTGGAAGAACACCCATATTTTAACATCATAAGATTGTATGAATGTGGTCATATGTTTTTTCCAATAGGCATAATTTGTTCCATCAAACAAAGGAGGTCTTCCGGTGTGAAATCCCTCTCTTTGTTGGGTCATTCATACAAATGTGAATTTGTCGAAATGCAATTAACAAGGCTCTGATACCAAATGTAGGATCTACTAGCCCCTAAACTTAGTCTAAAGAGGAGGTGAATAGACTAATTACGGTTTTAAGGATAACTACGCCAAATTCAAAGATAAGACAATAATGTAAAAGAGAGAACAAACAAACCACTACTGCGGATGTATAAAGGTTTGGATCCAACCACCGGATCCTAGTCCTCTCTTACGAATTGCTCTTACTCGAGCAACTACGCGTCCTCCACTAATTCGACCTTTACCCCACACGCTTTGCGAACACCCTCGCCTAGCTTGGACCACCTTCTCACAACCCGAGAAGAGCTTCACTCCGGAAGCTTGTACAACTCTTGAAGAATAAAACTTCAGCAACTAGTCTTGGCACTTGAAATGGATGATGCAATCTAGTGAAGATGGTTTCAAGTGAGAAGCTTATGAGCACAAGGGTTTAGAGCAATTTGGAAGTAGTAATGAGATTTTGAGCTTAGAGAAAGATTGGTAACAATGTATGAGTGTTCTAAGCTCTATTTATAAGCTCCAAACAAGTTCTAGACGTTGGGACTTAAGTAATGGTGAGATGTGTAAGAAAACACAACTCAGAAATGACAGGACCGGTTTCTGGCTACAAAGGGTCGACCGGATCGCATTATGCGGTCGACCGATCATTAGCAGTGCTTGGTTCAGTCGACCGAAGATGCTAACGGTCGATCCAACTGGGCTCGAACTTAAGTGATCGATCGAACGGTTTGGAATACTAGTTAGATCGAAAAGAGGCAGTAGCACTGGCTCTGGAAAAGACTTAAGTTTTGGTCGACCGTGAATAGGGTTTTGGTCGACCGGTGGACATGTTAGATTTAAGACCCGGTAACAACAAGTGTAATCGGTCGAACAAGGTAAGTGGAACGTTTGACCGAAAATGCCCAGTAAAACTGAGACAGGGAAGAATCAAGATTTGGTCGACCGTAAAGGGAAGTCCGGTCGACCAGAACACTAAATCCAAACTTAGGTTAGTTAGGCAAATGTGTATACGACCGTTGGAGTATACGACAAGTATAATGGTCATAATAAATACAAATACGGAAAACAATATGTCGAACAGATATGAACTTTCGGTCGACCGAAAGTCCTACTCAGAGGACACGTGTCGATAAGAGATAGGTTGAAGGATTTGTATTTGGTAAAATAATTTCTCACTCGACAAGGTGAAACGGTCGAACAGAACAACTATTTCGGTCGACCGAAATATAACAGTAAAACAGGATATGAAGAAACGGTCGAACAAAATGTATATGTCGGTCGACCGATTTATAACAGGCAAAATAGATAGGATGAACTGTCGAACGGATTAAGGAATTTGGTCAACCCTTTGAGACAAATTTCGTTGCCTGGGAAAGTCTGGTGAAAAACGGTCGAACCAAAAGGTTCTACCGGTCGACCGATTTAGTGCAGATTTCCTATTTTTCGGTTCTAATGAGTTTGGTTGAGTTTCTAATGAAGTCTATGTTATATGGAAAATAATGTAAGACTTCTATAAGTATCCTAAGTGATGTGTAACGCAATGAATCATGAGTGTCAAGTGCCAAGTTACATTTGAAGCCTAAATACATGGAATTTAAACTTAGCTACTCTTCAATCTTCATCTTTAATTTAACTCAACCTTGAATCCTGAAATGTTAGATAACACACATATATGCAAGCAATGATATTTCAATTGATACATATTTTTGAGATGTTGATTAATCATCAAAACGGATTAACGATTATTAGCCAAAAAACCAACAAATATGCACTCTTAAATATCTTTGATTTTGGGTAGACCATTTCTGACAACCTCCAACGCCTTAATTGATTGTAGAAATGGTCTCATGAAGCTCTCATTTGGTATCCGCCAATTGGAGGCCCAAGACCGCCAATTGGTGGCCATTTTGGTCCAATTTCGAGTCGGCTTCGCGTGGTTGTTTATTATGTTGTGTTTATCCATTTTTAGTAGTTTCATTACTCCCACATCGGGGGATTGTCCCTATTATCTTTTTCTATGACTATAAATAGAACTCTTCCTCCTCCTTTGTATTTACACATTTCTTAGTGGTCAATCCCTCTACCTAGAATCAAGCCTTGAAGCAAAAACTCAAGTAGGGAGATGCGACATGTAATGTGAGTCATTTAATAAAAGAAATTTGTGTTAGTTTAATGTTCTCTCTTTATCTTCTTGCATGTTTAACTTAATTTCATTTCAATAATCTTAGTCGACTTAGTTAACATGTTTTCCTCTCTTAACATAATAGTTAGATTAATGATTAGTGAGTAATTTCATCCCCCTTTTGGGGGTGGAGATGATGTACATATATGTTGTGATGTTTGGATATTTGATAATTTTTTGTGTAAACTTGCATGTTTGTATGTTCATTGGGGGTATTTTAATCATATACATGTTGGTGGATTTTTTATGGATTTTGCCATAAGATTTAGACACTTCCCATGCTTAGTTTCCTCGTGTTTATTGACTGAAATTTCCTGTTGAATATGCTACATGTTAGTTAAGTGTTTGTATTTGTGGTTGTTTGCTTGATTGATTGAAGAAACATTGTTTTGATTGGTTTTGTCATAAGATTTAGACACCTCCCGTGCTTAGCTTTGTCCTTCACATGAGTTTATGGTTTTTATAAGTCTTGCCGTATCTTTAGACACTTCTCGTGCTGAGCCTAATCTTATGGTAACCAAGTAGTAATTGCCAATACGTTGTGTGAATGGATTGATAGGTTTTGCCACATCTTTAGACACTTCCTACGCATGAAAACACACACATACATGTTTACATGCGTCATTCATCACTTATTTGACTTCATATGTGCACACATTTCACCCCTTAGGGGTTTTTGTTCCTGAATTCCAATCTATTTGTTAGCCTTTAGTTTACTTTTAATCAATCGTTAGTTGCTTTCATTTGCATTTGTTACTTACTAGTTTAGTGTAGTTTAGCTTAGCATAATCAAATCTCTTTCTCCCTTTTTTGTCACTTGATTTCGGACAAGCCAGAAGCTACTCACCTCCCCGTGGATCGATTCGTACTTACCATGTCTTCACCGATGGTTGTGCACTTGCGGTTGTTGAAACATTTAAACATGTCTGCAAACCAGCCAAGGCATCGAGTCTGCTGGAGTGGTTCAACCAAGGTCTTCCCAAAGTGACCTTCGCTCCACGTGCCCATTTTTAGCATAGACCGTTGTTATTGCTATGTTTCTCCCATTTCACTTCTCCCTTCCCTCAAGCTACAACATTTGCGTGGTTTCATAAGTTACCTGAAGGTCCACCTTAAGCTCATTCCACAACACAAGAATTCTACCAGAATTTATAATCAAGTTGTTGGATGCCCACTCATGCCCCATATTGGTTTTCGAAATCGATCCAACTTTTGAGCTTCACTTTATGTTCGACGAGGCACATGATATCCGCTTTGGCCTCCTTTATTCGTCCCCGAATCATGTGTGCACGACCGGGGAGATTTCTACGTGCACATTCCACACAAGCACATTCATGGCTTCGCAATATGGGACTTTCGTCCCTTACCACCTCGGTATGCCTTTTGTTGTTCTGGCTCCTTCTCTCGAATTGCACGAAACACTTTGGGTGTGGTGAGAGAAACTCAAGGTCCATCGGAGGTGGTGGAGATATAGCCTTGCTCCCATTCCTCTTTTTCCCAACCTCTCACTGAGTGAGAACCTCATGTGCCCATTCGTCATCATCTTCCTCATTTGCACTTTCCCCTTCATCCTCTCTTCCTTCAAGTCCCGCAAGGACATTGAAACGACCAAAACCCTTGATGCTTGTCTTGTCCCTCATGGCCCTTGATTGGGTAAGGATGCCTCCTCTTGGGCATAGGTGGCTGGGGTCAGAGTTGCACCCCATGACCCCACTTAATCCATTTGTTTGCTTCTCCCCATAGTTGAGATTTTTCCCTCCACCTTGCATGTCACGTGGGTAATCTCCACATGATGATTCTCTTGCCATGTTGCCTTCTCTTGGAACAAAAGAAACACCTTTGGGATCCTCCCCTATGATTTGTGAACCAGAAATTTGTTTGTTTCCCCCACCAAGTTGTTGGTCCCTCATGATTGGCTCCCTTCTTGTGCACACATGACTCCATGCTGCCTGCTTTTGCGCAGCAGCCTTTGTCCTCCCCAAAGGACAAAACTCCTCCTTGGTTGGTGCATTCAAATTTTCCCCACTAGCACTCTCAATGTTGATTGGTTCCTGTTCTAAAAGCAAAGGTTTATTTTCCATTTGCTCAACCCTTACCAACTCCGTTCCATGGCTTGCTTCTTCCGTTGAGGCCTCCACCTCCGTTATGGCCTCCACTTGTTTCTTCACTTACTTCCTCATGCCTTCACCTTCCTCTTGCTCTTTTACCACTCTTCGAGGGTCACCACAATCCCCCTCCCCCACACCCCCGACTCCACTCTTAGATCTATTAAATTACAAATTAATTTTTTAAATTACGTTATGATTCATGTATCAAACTACAAGGTGACCAAGCATTTTAATTTGATTGCTTGGAATGTAATTTGATTACATGAAATTGAATGCAATAGAATCCAATTACAAACCAAGCAGGAGCTTAGTCTCGAAGTCAGAGCCAATGAGAATTCTAGAATATGAGATATAGGACTGCAACATAATCATGAGTAAAAAGATGGGTACTCCCGGAGTATTAAATTGAACATGTCCTTCGGGTGGGAAGCATGATGGTGGAGAAGCATGGAGAGATGGAGTGTAACATCCTCAACATAGCGGAAAATTTTAAAATTTTAATAACACACCATCAACAGAGGATATTACGCAAATACTGAACACAGGTGCACCAACATATATAATATATATATACGAACATCAGAGTATTTCAAAAGTTGTGATAACATCAAAAGACTATACAAATGGAAGCAGTAATCACTCGACCTCAACTGAGAGAAAGCTGGATCCGGTAGCGGTGCTCCTCTCCTCGGTCACCACCCTCTATCGCCGATCACGGCCTGAAAGTAACATGCAACAATGCCTGAGTTCCCTGAGGAAACCCCGTATGCGAAACTCTAAATACATGAACTGAAAGACACACAAGCATGCAATTCTACTAAACAAGAAAAACATCACAACGGGCTGGGCTCCAGGGCTCTTTCACCCAACCACAGCACACACCACAGTCGCGGGGCTCGAGGTCTAATTTCAACCAACCACCATAACACACACTCGTCGCCAAGCTGGGCTCCATGTCTAATCTCAACCAACCGCAGCTACCACGACACGACTAAGTGCTCCAGGTCTTTTTCAACAAACCCCTACACGCGGTCCCTGCTTAGACTCCAGGCCTTTTTCAGCCAACCCGAACGCACTACGGAGCTCCAGGTCTAATTCAACCAACCCCGCACAGACTAGCTGCGCTCCAGGTCTTTTTCAACCAACCGCAGCTCTCCTACAGTTACGGGGCTCCAGGTCTTTTTCAACCAACCACCACAACACTCGTGCACCCTAGCACACTTGTCGGAAGAACATCGGCACCTCAACTCGCCCCACACAGACGACCACAACAACAGCACCTCCATAGTGCAAAACAGGACACAAACGGTCGACCGAACCAAAAGTCCCGGTCGACGAATCAAGCAAATACAGGGCAATCGCATCGACCGGCACTCCATCGGTCGACCGTTTCCCACCAACCGCACTCGTTCGGTCGAACCAAAGTCAAGGGATGGACAACGCCCTATCCAACCCATGACGGTGCACACGGTCGACCGACAAAAGGGACCCGGTCGACCGAAACTCCCCAGTCTTTGCCTCCAATGCACAATCGGTCGACAGGCCCTGGGGCATCGTTCGACCGATTTGAGGCAGAACCCGAATTCTCTTCACGAACGGTCGACCGTTTGCACCAACCGGTCGACCGATCAGGCAGTGAAATCTGCTGACATTACTCGCGACGAGCCGAAAGGCCTGCCGTCGACTTCGAGATACTCACGATAATTAAGTGAGCAAACTTGACATACCGGAAGGCTTGAAGAAGCCTTAGAAGAACCGCGACGACGCCTCCATGAGCATGTCTCCCCAAATCACGATCTGTCGACGAACCTCGCGTCCAAACGATGATCTACCGCCTCCTCGACGATCCACAGCCACAACACCACCTCCAGCAACCTCCAACAACCAACCACAACCACCGAAACACGAGTGAGGTAGAGAGAGAATCCAAAACGAGCCGGAAGGGTTTAAGAAGCTAACACACACCTCAAACCACCACATTCGCTGCTCCTCACTTCGCCGGAGATCACCAACTCGCCGGAGCACGCCAACACCTACCGGAGATCACCAACTGAGGGGAGAGAGAGAGAGACGTGAGAACTGAGAGAGGGAGACGTGAGAGAAGAGAGGGAGAGAACTGACCCACCATAAATATATCCTCCTCCTCCAATCTCAACCATCCATTCCAATACATCCATCTCCACCACTCATCTCATCTCCATTCATCCAAGCCCTTCATCCATCTCCTTCCAATCCTAGCCGTCTATCTCCATCTCCCTAATCACCACCTAATCAACAACAAAAAACTCAATTAGGATTAGGATCCTACATGGAGTGAATCAAGAAAAGGAGGTATTCATAGAAGTGGTTTAGAAGAGAAAAGAAAGTATACGATGATTGAAATTAAGGAAGAGGAAATGAAATATTTGAGATTGGATTGACTGGGTGGCAGAAAGTGACAAACTATCTAAGATATACTTGAAGAAATGCACTACCCACTAAAAGCAAAAGACAACAAGGCTGTAAAACTAACCAAATCAGCCCTCACCCCGACAAATAATAAATTCTTTTCGCTATACCGTTGCACATCTTGAAAGCTTAAAGCCTTGAAGTCTATATTAGGCCGTTGGCTAAAATGATAAATCATATCTCATTTACAAACATAAAAGAAAAGAAAAATGATATTCATGTTAAAAACTTTCAAGTAATCGATTGCGGAGAGAGAAGACTAATGTGGTTAAAATTTAGATAACCATGACCTATCTTTAGGAAAGTTGACATAATATGTAATATGTAATTTAATGGAATGAAGCTATAACATAAAAAACATGCAAAAGACATAGTTTGCTATCATCTGAAAAGTACTTCACGTAAATGAAAAGGACACAATTCCAACACAAGACCATAACAACTAAAAAAAGAAATCAATGAGAGCATATTATCAGATGCCAAATTAACTGGAGAAAACTAGGTAAAATCTGATTTTAGTATACATGCTTGATTTATATATAACAGGAACAGAGCAACATATTATAACATCATAGAAATTACCTTTACAGTTTACATCGCCACAATTCCGAGCTCTTAATAGAACATCACACACGCCCACTTTACCGACAAGTAAAAAGACATCTTTATTGGGACGGCGAACACTGCCACCATTAATAATCAGAAAAACAGAATCCTGCAAGTTCCATAAGCATCTAAATTTTGTAGGTGCACTTCAGTCCCACAACCATCAATGCAAAGTTAAAGATGGTGGGTGGTATGCCAAATGGCAAGCAAACAAAGATGTTTACAAAAAGATACTATTTCGCTACGCAATAAACATAGTTAGCTGAAGTTTGAATTTAGAAACCAAGTAATAGTTAACGCAACACTAAGTGTAACATCCCCAAACAGCGGAAATTTAAAAATTTATAATCAAGACAAAGGAACTCAATAATCAAAGACGGGACTGTTACTTCTCATAAAACAAATAGCGGTGCACCAAATTACATCAGAGCTTGTCAAAATGATACATGATTACAACAAAACGACAAAAGAAGATAAAACGTAATCATGTCGACCTCAGCGGTCCGAGAAGAGGATCCAACTCCAAAATGCGCGTGCCCGCCGATCACCACCCAACTGGACCTACTGCGGTCCTGAAAAATATATAACAACAATGCCTGAGTTTCCAGAAGGAAGCCCCGTATGCCAACTCACCTATATGCATGCATTACGCAAAAGAACCTATCATTCTAGTAGCATGTCATGGCATCAACAGAAAGAAAAACAGTTCCCCCGAAGGGTAAAACAGGACATCAGTCCGACAGTCAACATCGGGTCTCCCGAGGAGACCTACTGCAGGCACATGCAGTCTTACAGCACGCGACATCGCACCCCTACACGCGGCTACACTACTCAAGGGTTCGGCAGGGAGCCTCTGTCACGCCTGCGGGCCGATAGAATACAGATTTGCAAATATCTATGGTCGGAGCCACGAGGACCAACGGGGCCGTCGCCCGGAAGGTATAACAACATCATCTCGATAGGTGCCCAGTCGAGGAATCAACATAGCTGGAACAGCCTCGGCCCAACAATCATCATCGCCGGCACAACCACGGCGGCATCACCGGCACAACATCGGTGGTCCATCACAAACGTCCCGCACAGCATCGGACGGGTCCAGAGCGAAGTCTGCCAGGTCATCAGGCTCCACGAGCCGCAAACACCAACCGCGCCGCTATAAAAGCAGGGCAGCGACCTCCGTAGCCCGTAGGCCGGTAGTCACCTCACCCAACGCCAGTTGCGTGCCCGCACAAACACCAAACATTATGATCCACGATCCCTCAAGCCTGCTATACTACAAGGAGTCCAATCAAGTCATCAACTTAGTCACGGTCCATACAAGGAGGTGACATGTCCCGAACACCAACACTTTTCCAACGGCGGTCCCTGTGCAGGCACGCAAAATGCGCCCACCGTCACCTCCCGGCTCACGCACAAGGCGAGGACACGGGTTTCCGTGGACAAAGTTGGCATTCAAAAGGGAACCAGGAATTCTGTCCTGGGCTCAAACGGTCGACCGGAAGAGGTGATTCGGTCGACCGGTTCCAGAAATGAATCGGTCCACCGTACGCCTAACACGGTCTACCGCTGCGCTCAAAACATAATCCACAACGGTCGAACAAAGATCTAAAACCGGTCGACCGAACGAGGTCAAAAACCAGAGTCTGGTCAACATTAAAAACAAATCTATCGGTCGATCGACTCAGGGGTCTCGGTCGACCGAAAACTAAAAGGGTCAACCTATTATTCTACGTCTAACGGTCGACCGAACGAAAACCAATGTCCGAACATCAAGCATAATAATCGAATAAACTTAAGTTACGGTCGACCAGATACAAGAACCCGGTCGACCGAAACACAACAGACAGGCAATAACACATGCATTCGGTCGACCGCCCGAAGGGTCCGGTCGACCGTGGGTCGTCTTCAACCTCGCGCCAGCCGAGGCTTTCCATGAAAATAACGCCAGAGAGGTCTCCGACCTCCCCGTCCGACCAAGACAACCCTCCCACGAGGGTTAGGAACCACAAAACCACACTAATGAGTCGACATACCTCAAGCAAAGACGACGAACCGCCGGAGCTCGCTCACGCACGTCGCCTCCGGTAGACCTCGAGCACGCGTCGCGCCTCCTCTGGACGTCTGACCTCTGCCCGCGCGTCGTCCTCGCCTCCTCCGATCGTCGCCTCAGCTGGATGAAGGAGAAGAAGAAGGAAATGGAGAGAATGAGAGAGAGAGAGAAGAAAACACGTTATAAACCCATCTCCTCGCTACAACACCCTATACACCAGCCCACACCTCCCCCTCACGTCCACAGTGCTCGCCTCCCTTCCCTTCCCCATGCAAAGCCAACTCTAATCCTCCATTAACCTCTTTAACCTAGGTTTGGGTTCTAACAATCCACCCAACTTAAAAGGATTTCGTCCCGAAATCAAAACAAACCACTCACCGAAAAGCTCTGGATACTGCCGCCTAACTTCCTCCTCGATCTCCCAAGTGGCCTCGCGCTCGCTGTGATGCTGCCACCTGACCTTCACCATCGGAATGATCCTCCTCCTAAGCTAATGATCCATGCGATCAACAATCTCGACCGACCTCTCCTCGAGCGACAAGTCCTGCTGAATCTCTGGCACTGCTATCTCGATAACGTTAGCTGGATCTGCAACGTACTTCCTCAACATCGAAACATGGAAGACGTTGTGAAGACCCGAAAACTACGGTGGCAATGCAATCCGGTAGGCAACCTCTCCAACTCGGTCGAGGATCTCAAACGGCCCAACATACCTCGGACTGAGCTTCCCCTTCTTCCCAAACCTCATCACACCTTGGGCTGGGGAAATCTTCAGAAACACATGATCGCCCACCTCGAAACTCAACACCCGTCTGCGTCGATCAGCATAACTTTTCTGCCTGCTCTGTGCTGTGGCCAGTCTCCTCCTGATCACATCCACCTTCTCTGCATACATCTGCACGATCTATGGCCCCACTAACTGCCTCTCGCCCACATCACTCCAGCATACCGGTGATCTGCAAGGCCTCCCGTACAACGCCTCGTACGGTGTCGTCCCAATACTTGAGTGGTAGTTGTTGTTGTAGGCGAACTCTATCAGCGGCAAGTGCTCATCCCAGTGCCCTGCCCAATCCAGGGTTCATGCTCTCAGCATATCTTCAAAGGTCTGAATCGTCCTCTTTGACTGACCATCTGTCTGCTGATGAAACGTTGTACTGAACCTCAGACGCGTCCTCAAAGCCTGCTGCAGACTCCCCCAAAATCTGGAAGTGAGTCGAGGATCTCGATCGGAGATGATGCTCACTGGCACTCCATGCAACCTGACTATCTCCTCCACGTACAACTTAGCTAGACCCTCCAAAGGCAATGTGGTCCTGATCGCTAAGAAGTGCGCCGACTTGGTCAGTCGATCGACTATCACCCAAATCGAATCGTGGAATCTCCTCGTCTTCGGCAATCCTGTGACAAAATCCATCGTCACGTGCTCCCACTTCCACTCAGGAAGCTCAATACACTGCATTGGTCCTGCTGACCTCTGATGCTCAATCTTGACCTGCTGACAGACTAAGCATTGCTCTACAAACTCTGCAATGTCCCTCTTCATGCCCTTCCACCAGAAGTTCCGCTGCAGGTCCTTATACATCTTCGTGCTCCCCGGGTGAATGGTGTATCTAGCTCTGTGTGCCTCCTCCATGATGTCATCTCTCAGCCCATCAACCTTCGGCACCCAGATCTGACTCCTGAACCTCAAACCACCATCAACCTCTACCCTGATGTATGATCCATCTCTGGAAGCTAACTGTAGCAGACCAGCTAACTCATCATCCCCCTGCTGAGCCTGAACCACCCGTGAGACCGTCTGCGGCTCCACCCGAAGCCCATCAATCACTGCTCCCTCTGAACCCTCTGTGAATGGTCTACACTCTGACAATGCCTTGAGTAGCCTCCACTCCTGGATGCACAGACTCGCATCTGACACCTCCACCTTCCTGCTCAGCGCGTCTGCAACCGAATTCGCCTTCCCGGATGATAGGAAATGGTGAAGTCGTAGTCCTTAATGAACTCAAGCCATCTGCGCTGCCTCATATTCAGCTCCCTCTGCGAGAACAAATACTTCAGACTCTGATGATCTGTGAAGACCTCGAATTGCTCGTCATACAGATAGTGCCGCCAGGTCTTCAATGCGTGAACTACCGCTTCCAACTCCAGATCGTGAGTGGGGTAGTTCTTCTCGTGCACCTTCAGCTGCCTCGAAGCGTACGCGACCACCTTCCCATGTTGCATCAGAACACAACCCAAGCCTATCCCTGATGCATCGCTGTATATCACATAACCTCCACTGCCACTCGGTAGAGTCAGAATAGGTGCTGTCGTCAATCGCCTCTTCAGCTCCTGGAAGCTGTCCTCGCACTTCTGGGACCAAACGAACTTGACACCCTTCTGCGTCAACGCTGTCAGCGGCGACGCAAGTCTGGAGAAATCCTGAATGAACCGTCTGTAATACCCTACCAGTCCCACAAAACTCCTGATCTCCGTCACGCTCGTCGGGGCTCTCCACTGAGTCACAACCTCGACCTTCGCTGGATCTACTGAAATCCAATCCGCTGACACAATATGCCCCAGGAAAGCCACGTGATCCAACCAAAACTCACACTTCGTGTACTTGGCGTAAAGTTGCTGATTCCTCAAGATGCCAAGCACAATCCTCAGGTGCTCTCGATGTTGCTCCCTGTCCTGCGAGTATACTAAGATGTCATCCACGAACACCACGACAAATCTGTCAAGGTACGGATGGAAGGTCCTATTCATCAAATCCATGAATGTTGCAGGTACATTCGTCAGTCCAAATGGCATCACCAAGAACTCGTAGTGGCCGTACCGCGTCCTGAAGACTGTCTTCTGAACATCTGCCTCCCTGATCCGCAACTGGTGATAGCCCGAACGCAGATCGATCTTCGAGAACACTCTCGCCGTCTGCAACTGATCAAACAAGTCATCAATCCTGGGCAAAGGGTACCGGTTCCGAACGGTAACCTTATTCAGCATATTGTAGTCAATGCACATCCGCAACGATCCATCCTTCTTCTTCACGAAGAGCACAGGCGCTCCCCATAGAGAAACACTCGGTCAAATGAACCTGGACTCCTTCAACTCCTGCAACTGCTTCTTCAGCTCTGTCAACTCAGCAGGTGCCATCCGATAAGGTGTCTTCGACTGAGGTGTCGTACCCGCTACCAACTCGATGCCGAACTCGATCTCTCGGTGCGGCGGTAACGCTGGAATCTCTGCTGAAAACACATCTGGAAACTCCTGCACTACCTCTATATCCTCCAGCCTCCTCGTCTCAGGATCAGGAACTACCAGCATGCCCACAAATGCTCTACATCCCTGCTGTATCAGTCTCTGTGCCTTAACCGCAGACACAATCAGACGACCCCCTCTACTCCTCGCGTCTCTGATCAGAACATCTGGCAATTCCTCCATCGGAATCAGGATCTTCTTCTCACGGCAAAAGACCCACACGTCGTACTGTGATAGCCAGTCCATCCCCAGTATGACGTCGAAATCCTCCATCGGTAACAAGACCAGATCTGCTGGAAAATCATGGTCTCCCGAAGTAACTATGGTGCCGGGGAAAAAGCTCCCCACAGTGCCCACCTCTCCCATGGGCGTGCTGACCTCCAAAACATCAGTCAGCAGCACAGGGGTCCGACCCAACTCGCCAGCAAACTTCTCCGAAATGAAGGAGTGAGTGGCGCCGCAATCAAACAACACCCGAGCTACCAAACCAGAAACAGAAAGTGTACCTTCCACAACGGTGTTGGAGTCCCTCGCCTCCTCAGCCTGAATAGTGAAGACTCGCCCGGTCTTCCTGCCCTGGCCCGGTGAAACAACTGATCGGCTGCCTCCGCCTCTGCCTACTGCTGGTGGTCCTGGCCTCCTGCTCGGCTCTCCCTGCCTCTGAGGACAATCACGGACGAAATGTCCCATCTGACCGGAACCCATACTCGCTCCAGTCCGACGGGGACACTCCTGTCCTGGGTGAAACCTCCCGCAGTAAGTGCACGCTCCAGACTGACGTGTTCCTCCTCCATCAAACCTGGGCCTCTTGCCCGGGATTCCCGCTCCACGACCGGCTACACGGCTACCGGTGCTCACTGGTGCCTTCCTCGCCTCCTGTAGACACTCTCTTTGGTCCTGCTCTATGATCGTAGCATGCTTCACCGCATCTGCAAGGGTCCGCGGCATGCTATTGATCACCCGAGATCATAGCGGCTGCCTCAGTCCCTTCACGAACTTCCTCGCCCGCTGCTCTGGGGTCACACAAATCTCTGGGCAATAACGCTCCAGGGCGTTGAACCTGCTGATGTAGCTCGCCAGAGTCATCTCCTTCTGCTCGAGCGACATGAACTCCTCCCGGTTCTGATCCCTGACGTGCTGGGGAAAGTACTGTTCATGGAACACCTCTAAGAACTCCTCCCAGCTGACATCCACATGGTCATCAGACAACACCGTGGAGGTGGATCTCCACCAGTTGGCGGCCTCGCCATCGAACACATAGGTTGCCAGCTCCACCATCCTCTCTGGTGCTACTCCAATAGCGCGAAAGATCTTGTCCATCCTGAAGACCCAGTCCTCCGCAATCTCCGGAGCCCTCCTGCCATCAAAAGTCGGTGGGTGCTGACGCATGAACCGATCGTGATCAGCTCCCACCCCGCCCTGCGCACTCTGGGCTTCCTGACGCTCCAGAAACTCGCCCAACCTGTCCCAGTGAGCGCCAGAAGTGTCGTCACTGGGATCACGATCGCGTGGAGAACTCCTCACGCGCCTAGGTGCCATCTGACAGAAGAAACAATCACAAACTTTTGCCATGAATGCATGCTAAAAGATAAAATGCATGAATCCTATTACTACAAGGGTGATTTCATTGGGGACCGCATAGGAATCGACCGCTCTGATACCAAATTGTAACATCCCGAAACAGCGGAAATTTAAAATTTTATAATCAAGACAAAGGAACTCAATAATCAAAGACGGGACTGGTACTTCTCATAAAACAAATAGCGGTGCACCAAAATTACATCAGAGTTTGTCAAAATGATACATGATTACAACAAAACGACAAAAGAAGATAAAATGTAATCATGTCGACCTCAGCGGTCCGAGAAGAGGATGCAACTCCAAAATGCGTGTGCCCGCCGATCACCACCCAACTGGACCTACTGCGGTCCTGAAAAATATATAACAACAATGCCTGAGTTTCCAGAAGGAAACCCCGTATGCCAACTCACCTATATGCATGCATTACGCAAATGAACCTATCATTCTAGTAGCATGTCATGGCATCAACAGAAAGGAAAATAGTTCCCCTGAAGGGTAAAACATGACATCAGTCCGACAGTCAACATCGGGTCTCCCGAGGAGACCTACTGCAGGCACATGCAGTCTTACAGCACGCGACATCGCACCCCCCACACGCGGCTACACTACTCAAGGGTTCGGCAGGGAGCCTCTGTCACGCCTGTGGGCCGATAGAATACAGATCTGCAAATCTCTGTGGTCGGAGCCACGGGGACCAACGGGGCCGTCGCCCGGAAGGTATAACAACATCATCTCGATAGGTGCCCAGTCGAGGAATCAACATAGCCGGAACAGCCTCGGCCCAACAATCATCATCGCCGGCACAACCACGGCGGCAACACCGGCACAGCATCGGTGGTCCATCATAAACGTCCGGCACAGCATCGGACGGGTCCAGAGCGAAGTCTGTCAGGTCATCAGGCTCCACGAGCCACAAACACCAACTGCGCCGCTCTAAAAGCAGGGAAGAGACCTTCGTAGCCCGTAGGCCGGTAGTCACCTCACCCAACGCCAGTTGTGTGCCCGCACAAACACCAAACATTGGGATCCGCGATCCCTCAGGCCTGTTATACTAAAAGGAGTCCAATCAAGTCATCAACTTAGTCACGGTCCATACAAGGAGGTGACACGTCCCGAACACCCACACTTTTCCAACGGTGGTCCCTGGGCAGGCACGCAAAACGCGCCCACCGTCACCTCCCAGCTCACGCACAAGGCGAGGACACGGGTTTCCGTGGACAAAGTTGGCATTCAAAAGGGAACCAGGAATTCTGTCCTGTGCTCAAACGGTCGACCGGAAGAGGTGATTCGGTCGACCGGTTCCAGAAATGAATCGGTCCACCGTACGCCTAACACGGTCTACCGCTGCGCTCAAAACACAATCCCCAACGGTCGAACAAAGGTTTAAAACCGGTCGACCGAACGAGGTCAAAAACCAGAGTCTGATCAACATTAAAAACAAATCTATCGGTCGACCGACTCAGGGGTCTCGGTCGACCGAAAACTAACAGGGTCAACCTATTATTCTACGTCATATAACGGTCGACCGAACGAAAACCAATGTCCGAACATCAAGCATAATAATCCAATAAACTTAAGTTACGGTCGACCAGACACAAGAACCCGGTCGACCGAAACACAACAGACAGGCAATAACACATGCATTCGGTCGACCGACCGAAGGGTCCGGTCGACCGTGGGTCGTCTTCAACCTCGCGCCAGCCGAAGTTTTCCATGAAAATAACGCCGGAGAGGTCTCCGACCTCCCTGTCCGACCAAGACAACTCTCCCACGAGGGTTAGGAACCACAAAACCACACTAATGAGTCGACATACCTCAAGCAAAGACGACGAACCGCCGGAGCTCGCTCACGCACGTCGCCTCCGGTAGATCTCGAGCACGCGCCGCGCCTCCTCTGGACGTCCGACCTCTGCCCGCGCGTCGTCCTCGCCTCCTCCGATCGTCGCCTCAGCTGGATGAAGGAGAAGAAGAAGGAAATGGAGAGAATGAGAGAGAGAAGAAAACACGTTATAAACCCATCTCCTCGCCTTAGGACCCTACACACCAGCCCACACCTCCCCCTCACGTCCACAGTGCTCGCCTCCCTTCCCTTCCCCATGCACACCACACTTACCCATGCAAAGCCAACTCTAATCCTCCATTAACCTCTCTAACCTAGGTTTGGGTTCTAACACTAACAACTAGCAAAGAAAATTTGCTTTTGTGATCTATGAAAGCTGATCGAGAGTTGTACTTGAGCGGTTCGAAGAATTGTAATATGGAAAGCTACTAATATTTCTAGAAGTGGTATCACAGTAAGAATCTGAAGTTTGGGGCGGGGGAGCCAACAACATTACATAATGTCATGCTGAAATTAGGCTACACCAGAGCTACTGTAAGTATATTTTGTCATTATTTAGGAAATAGGAAGAATCTCATATTCTACGAAAGAAAATATTCATGTGGGAACAACGTATACGCTTTGCTGGTTTGCATAGGTAAGTAAACCATGTAAGTTGTACAGGCTGAAGTGCGAGAGAAACAGAGACCATGTTCTTGAGCAAAAATGGGAGGAACATCTCCATGCTCTTGAGGCTAAACGGGTTGAATGGATCCGTGATCTTGAGGAGTATGAGACCATCCGACGAGGTGTCACCCATCGTTTGATAACTAGGCAATCATCTTGTAGCAAGTGGAGGAACTAATCTTGTTTTGTTTCCTATGGTCTTAGGAACTTTATAAGGGAAAACTATTTTAAATTCCTTCGCAACTATGTTTTTTGTATGACTCCATATTTAACTGTGGATTACCGCTAAAATCCTTTATCTAATGCAATATATGCCTGATTATCAAAAAAAAAGACTATGTTCTAAAATAAATATGTTCGACTTAATGCGTACAGAACCATAACCTTTCACTTCCAGGATGAAGATTGAAAGGAATAAAGTATGAATGGGTAGTGATGATGAACATCAAGATGATATATGGAGTGGTGTCATTGTGAGCAGGATGGAGAAGCAAACACAAACACTAGAAGACCAAATTGAAATAGAAAGATATCGGCAGGCAAAGTGAATGAGATGAGATGTGGTGGTATTCGCTGGTATAAGAAGAATAGAAAGTGATAGCGCAACCTTATATGGGTAGGGCAGAGAAAGGAGCCTTGCTTCCTGATCTTCCCCACACGAATGGAAACTAAGGGCACGCACAAACACCTCACCAGCATCCCAACTTCCGATACTTCAACATACTGTCACAATTTATCCACACACACACACACTGCACAAAAAAAAGGTTGAGCTGTGACATGAGATGGTCCTCACCGACAGCGGAGGGGCTGCTAAGCTTGACCATGAGTTTCAACCTCTCATCGGCCCCACACGCACCCAGAACGTGCAGATCCAGCGCACAGAGCCATCTTAGGACGCCGTTCATGGCGTGGAGGAGCAGATCCCCGTTGGTCTCCTTCCCAGGAGGAGTCTCCCTGTTGCCAATCTCGTCATCGTCGTTCGTCTTCAACAACAAATCTTTTCGAATCGAAGTTTTAAGTGAACTACTGTTGCTCGTCCCAAAACTACTTAAATCGTCTCAAAAATGATCTTTTTGCCCTTAACAATCAATTAATACCAATTTCGTCCCGTGTCTTTAAACAAGGTTTTTGACGCAGTTTTACTAACATTCCTAGTACCAACACCACGAAAATGTCTGGCGAAGTACCTAGATCAGGCGAGGTAACGAAGGCAGATTTTTTTTCCTACTCGGGCGTCTGCCTAAGACGCTTGTACCATCGTGGAGGCGTCTTAGCCAGACGTCCCGTTTTTTTTGTCAAATTAAAATTATGCGGTGTGTTATCTCAAATTATTTGACGTGATTACAATGGTCAGATTACAATGAGTTTTTTTGCAAGTGATGAAGATTCAAAAAAATTCCAGATCCAACATTTTTAAGATCTAAAATCCCCCTGCGATAAAATATCCTGACTTACAAATACCACCTCGACAGGTCGTTCGGGGGTCTCGGATCTGGAAATTTTTGAATTTTCGGTGTACCGAAGGGGTATCGGTCATCCGGATATAGTAATTATTAACTTATTAATTAATTAATTTAACAATTATCTAAATTTATAATCAATTATCTTTTTAATAAAAAAATATAAAAAAAAATAAAAAATTACGGGCGTCCGACGGAGCCGTCCCGCATAGGAGAGAGGTGTCTGGATAAGACGCCTCCCCCATGGGGGAGGCGTCTTAGACAGACGCCCGTCCCATGGGCGGGGCGTCTGGGTATAACCCCCCCCCCCCCCTCCCCAATGGGGGAGGCGTCTTAGTCAGACGTCTCTCTCCTACGTGGAGCGGCTCCGTCGGACGCCCTTAATTTTTTTTTTATTTTTTTATTAAAAGATGTTAGATATTTCACCAGATTCGAGTACACCGGGGCGTCCGTTGGCTCATTACTGACCTCCAAAACATTATTTTTTATGATTATAAGAGGAAGACGATGAGAGATGTGTGATAGGAGGGTAAAATGTCGCCTTATAGCAGTAGAAATGAGAGAAGTGGAAAATGGTAATCTGTTGGGACGATTTAAGTAGTTTTAGGATGACGAACAGCAGTTCAGAATTTTAAACCTAATCGACCAACCAAACCAATTTAAATACTACTAAAAAAGAATGTTGATAATAAAGAACATAGTTCAAATGTAATCCTCTTATGATAGTCTACATTGTGTTTGGCAAAAACATAACCACATGCTAATGTTAACGTTACCACAATGCCTCAAAAGAGAGGCTCTCACGAGCAACGTAAGGGGAAGACATATGTTACACAATCACAGAGGTACTGTCCAATTGACCGATTAATTTATGTGATGTTCTTTCGAATTGACCAATTAAGAAATGAAGCCGGTTTAGAGAACCCTTTGATTAGTTTTATTTTAATTTGACCAAGACAACCAAACTCTACCACAAAATCAAGCTAAACTAAAAATCCGACATGCCAAAATTAAACTAAAAATCTGACAGGCCAGAGAGCTGATTCCTTGAGTAGAAACACTAGTCAACAGTAGATTTCATTTCAAGACAAGTAGTATGAAATCTAAATGAACCAACATATTCCTGCTAGAGTGGCAATTCCGCGCAAGCTTTTGAGGAGAAGGGCACCAAATGTTCAACAGAAAAACAAAGGCGAATGAACAAACTCCATTACACACTAACCATCCCCACATATTGTAATCCCTGCATTCTCATTTTTCAGCTACACTGGAGAGTGCAGAAAAATTCCAGTAATTTCCTTTACAACCAAGATTGCATTCATTACCACAAATAGGATTAAACATAATTTGATTGAAAAAGATATGCAATACAACATGATGTTGGGATAAAAATTCAAATGGACAAAAGATAACAAGGAAAGCATCCGGCAAATGACAATCATCTGCTACTGTTTTGGCCAGTATCAACGACGACTTTGTGGATGCATTCTTTTCTACTGAAATTGAGGTTATAATGAAGTCCTAATCACATTTTCTTCTTCTTAGTCAGTTGATGTGGAGCCTTCAACTGCAACTCCTTCGTTTCCAGCTGAAAAAACAAATAAGGAACAACACAATAAAGGCATTAAATCATAACCATCTTGATCCTAAACAGAACAAATTTTGGGGGACCAACTACTCAAAGATAGACAAAATTGGAAAGATTTATTCATCTTAAAAACAAAATATTAAACCTAACGAATCAAACACACACACACACACATAAGCCTATTCGAAAAATACATATTCGTAGAGAACCAAAGTTCTGCATCAATTTTCCAGATATTAATTGCAGGCCGCAACGTTGTATTTGCAAAACATGACAATCAGCGCTACTTCCATATAATCAGCGTATCAACCGAAAATTGCATGTTCAAACTGAGTTCTTTCCCCTCTCATGCCACATACCTAATGCACCAGGCAGTGGACTTGGTATGTCCAAAATTGTGACACTTCACAAAGAAACACCAATATGTAACTTAAATTTCCCCTTTTGATAGTCAACCATAGTACAACACTATTGTCTAGAAATTCATCGTTTGTGGTGCCCATTCTGTTTCGAAACCACATAACAATGTGTTTTAAGAAATGCAACGTTGTTAAAAAGGAAAAAGAAAACCAGTATTCCGCAACTGCATTTGATTAGAAAACAACATTCCATTTCTACAAAAGAAAAGTCTATAGATATGGAAAATTGGCCGCTGTCCAACGAACAAATGCAACTTAGTAATAAGATGATGTATGTTCTTACCTGGTTGCTCCTCTTCTTGTTTTGGTTGTTCTTCTAGTACTTGCTCATCATAACCAGCAGAAGCATCGTCGAATTCATCTTCTTGAGCGCTGTAGATGGAGTTGAGGTAGTCGAGAGCTCCCCTGGTGAAGACAAGCTTGTTGGCATTCAAAACATCGAAGAGGTTGAGAGTTCTGGGCGTGAGCATCTTGACGGTTGGGACGTTCCTCCCCGACAACCTGACATTCTCGGGCACCTCCATCATTAAAAACGTGGTCTTCTGTGCCGGATCCAGACCCCACATTTTCATCGTAGCGATAAAATCCTTGGTCTTGGGCGGAGACGTGGAGGAAAAGGTTTGTTGTTCGTCGTCGATAACGAGTGCGTCCATGGCTTTGACGGCGCTGGCAATGGCGGTGGAGATGGCGAGGCGCTTCTCCTTGCGGTTGATCTTGATGGACCAGTCCTTGGGCTTGGGGCCGAAGATGACGCCACCACCGGGACGGAGAGGGGTCCGCTGGGAGCCACGACGGGCGCGGCCGAGCTTCTTCTGGGGAAAGGGCTTCTTGCCTCCGCCACGGACCTCGGCGCGGGTGAGGGTGGAGGCGGTTCCGCGGCGACGGTTCTGGAGGTCGGTGATGATGCCCCGGTGGACGACAGCGCGGGCGGTGTCAGGTGGGGCGGACTTGAGGCGGAGGTGAGCTTCACCCAGCTTCTCGCCGGAGACAGAGAGGACGGGGAGGGGTGGAAGGAGGTCGGAAGAGGTTTGGGAGGCTCGGATGGGGTTTGATTTCGATTTGAAGTATTTGAATGGTTTGAGTTTGTTGTTGCCATTGCAATTGGAGGAGAAGAGCGAGGAAGAGGAGGAGAAGGAAAGAGAGGACGACGACCAAGACACCGTTGTTGCCATTGCCATTGCCATTGCCATTCTTCTGACTGTGGGTTTGGTTTGTTTCGCGTTATCTATCCGGAAACACACTCCTGGCCTGACCTACCTCATCCGACAGACAGACACCTCACTAGTCACTCATGAATTCTTTCATGGGTTACAAAATTATTCATATAAAAAGAGGGGTTTATGTGCAATTATGTTAAAGAATTGGAATGAAACTAAAGTAAAGCTCCGCATCAGATCTGAGCTGTTGCTGCTGACGATGATGATGATTCAGTAGCAGTAGTGTAAGCAATCTACGATTGAATCTAAAGGTTCGGAATTACCTTTGGTGAAGAGAACTTGCGGCTGTGGAATGATTCGGCGATCACCTCACGGAATCCTCTGGAGCACCGGTCGGTCATCTACTCTCTTGGAGAAGAAGCACGAGTCCACAACCCAAGAGTCCACGGATTGACTTGGTGGATGTGGAGGGACGAATGGGAGAGAGAGGGAGAGGTGTCGGCTAGGGTTTGGTGGGGCTAGGGTTTGCACACAAGAAATTATCTATCCAATGGGAGGCTCCCCTCCTTATATAGATGGCCCCACCCTAAACCCTAATGCGCAGCCAATGAGAGTGTGCCACGTGTTAGTGCTTTGGGCAAACATCATCTTAATCCTTAGATTAATCCAATATCTCCCACTTGCACAACAGCACGTCAACAACACGTCATCTTCTTTTGTGTCCCTGACACATACGTATATATCCCTGATACATACAATCATAAGATGTCAATGTGTCACCTCTTCATGTGTCCCCGACACATATGTATACATCCCTGATATATACAACTATTTCTCTCTCCAAGAATGCATCCACAATACGCAAGTCTCTGATCATGTATCCCTGATACAAGACCATCTGTGTCCCCGACACATGTACTCTTCCGTTCATACGGACAAATGGGTCGTGCGACCGGTGATGCACCTGCAATTAGGAGTCTCAAACTAGAAACCTTACTAGAAGGCCAGAATGACAACATCCTCACAAAATAACAATTAAGCAGTCAAATGCACATCATTGTTCCCTAGGTTTACTCAGAAACTCACTTGACATGAACAATATCTTGATCCCTCGGAGAGAATACCTTTTTGTCCTCAAGGTACTTGCTACTGTATCCAATATAGTTGGGCCCAGCAAATACTTTTAGTGCAGTCGAGTCAAACCTTTCCCTTGCCCCAGACCACCATTACACTCAGAGTTGACTCCTTTCCCGAAGATGCCTCTTTAGACCGAATCTCTCATGGTCATAGATAACATCCCAAAGTAGCCACATCAACTCTTTGCTTCATGGTGTCGTCGAAGGTCACTGAGGGCAACTAAATGACAATCAAGTCTTGGACTCACACAGTGAAGGAGCAGGGATCCATCCTTTCACTTCCAAATGGTCGCTCAACACATGGTGTATGACAAGCATGTTATGGTGGATCATACTGTACACAACAGTATGTCTGTCTCTCAACACCATACAAGTCTTAGTCCAGTCGCACCCCCTCTGCGCCTGACCCGAGCTTCATCATTGTCGCCTTAACACTATACATGTGTCACCTGACGCCACATGTGATGCTCGCACTTGGCTTCTATAGGTCACACGAATCGTGGGAACATTCATGTCAATCCTCACCAACATAGGGGATCTCATCTTGATTCCTAATCAAGGCGACTGTCCTATCATGAACTTCTCTGGATCTATCATACAAGATCTCTTCATGATCAGTCTAATCTCTGCTCGCTATCAAAAAGCGCCAGAGGTGAATGCTCGTGTGAGTGAGCATTCTTCATCCTATTGACACAATAATATTTTATGCTAGAATAACTACATAAACCAAACAGATATAGTCGAAAGCAAAAACACAATTACTCATAAGAGGAAGTTAGACATGCCAATACATCAAAGTCTGCGCAAGCCTAAGGACTTCACATGAGACACAAACGAGTCCTTAGCTATAGCTTTGGTAAGAGGGTCAGCTACCATAAGACTAGTAGACACATGTCTTAACACAACTTCCTTTCTCGCTATGATGTCCTTCACAAAATGATACCTAGCCTGTATATGTTTGGTCTTTCCATGATATTTGGGATCTTTCACATAACAAAGGGCAGCCATGCTGTCACAATAGACAACAACAGGCTCATCAGATGTTTCTACTAGCCCAGTATGTTGTAAGAACCTCCTCAACCAAACTGCCTCTTGTACTACTACAGAGCATGTAACATACTCTGTTTCCATAGTCGACAGGGCTATACAGGTTTCTTCTTGTTGGACCATGAGATGACCCTATTAGCCAGCAAGAAAGCATAACCAGAGGTAGACTTCCTTTCATCAATGTCTCCAGCCCAATCGACATCACTATAGCCAATCAGGCGGAGATCTGATGCTTGGTAACACAGCATGTAGTTACTCGTTCCTTTGAGGTATCTCATGATTCTCTTGACCGCCTTCCAGTGCTCCATGCTTGGGTTGGACTGGTATCGACTCACCATGCCCACAGCATAACAAATGTCTGGCCTAGTACACATCATAGCGTACATAAGGCTTCCCACAGCATTGGAGTATGGAACCTTGCTCATTTTGGCCTTCTCTTCAGGAGTCTCAGGATGCTTATCAAGGCTTAAGTGCAAACTGATTGACATCATTTCATGCTTATATTTGTACCTTATATCCATTATCTTACACCTAAGCAATGCTACGTGACGAGTTTTATGTTTGAATTTCAGAAATAAAGAGGTTTGAAGAGAAGAGCTATGAAAGGACCCAAAAGTAGGAAAAATGACTTAATTGTAAGACCTGGGGACTGAGATGCAAGGCAGAAGGACCTGAACGTAAGACAGAAGGACCTAAGAGCAAAACAGGAAACTCCACACCATCATGGGGAGTATTTTGTCAATTCGATTCGGGTCGGAGCTCCACTAAGCAAAGTAGATGTATCCAAGACCAAGAAACACTCCAAGCAAAACCCACAAACAAAACCAACCGGATCTGAGCTTTATTGGCCGCCAATTGGCGGTCTGGATCAGCCCAAATCCACTAAGCTTTCTCCTGGACTTGTATTAATGTGTGTTTAGGCTATTTTTGGTATTGGTTTAGTCCCACATCGGGGGATTGTCCCGAATTAGCTTTTTCCATGCTTATAAATAGAACTCTTCACCTCCCATTGTATCCATCTCTCTCTTTGGTGACCATCTTCCCTACTAAGAGTGAAGCCTTGAAGCAAAACTCTGGTGGAGGAAGGGCTACTTGTAATTGAGTGAGTTAATAATAGATGCTTTCCTTTAATTGTGTTGTTTCTCTCTTAGTTTAATTTCCTTTCATATGCATGCTTGCTTGTTTGTTTCGTTTTATGCTTCTTTAATATTTCTTGCTTGATTAGTGTAGTTTCATTTCAGTATAATGCTTCATTTTATTAGAGTATTTAATTTAAATATGTGTGAGTAGTCCATCCCCTTTGGGGGTGGAATAGATGTGTGTACATGTTATGTAGATGGTTTGAATGCTTAATACGAATGTTTGTGAAAGATATTAGTATGCTTGCTTGAATTATTAAGAACCTTACTTGATGGTTTCTGCCATAGCTTAGGTACATTCCATGCTTGTCTAAGTGTCTTAATAACAACCTTGCATTGCTCATATTAATCACATTAGTTTAGTGTTGTGAATGATAGGTTTAACCATTAGGTACCTCTTATGCATTAACAAACACTAACTAACTTGAGCTTATAGTATGCATTCAACACCACACTTATTTCATGTGCACACACACACTCCACCCCTTAGGGGTTTCCATTCATGTCTTTGATCTTCTTCATTAGTTGTTTAGCTTAGTTGTTTACTTATTTCATTTCAGCTTGCTTGTTTACTAGTTTAGATTAGTGTAGTGTAGTGTAATACATCTTTCTCTCCTTCTTTTACCTCTCGCCTTCGAACAAACCAATTGTCAACACACGTCCCAGTGGACGACCCTTCAAATCCTCATGCAATAGTTAATAAAGCCATTTTACTAATCTAGATATTGAGGTCCATCATGATTTAACGACCCCAAAAAAACATTTTAAATGGCGGTAAATCAGCAAATAAAGAAGGTATTTGCCGCCAGTTGCAAGGTGGTTCACACAAAACACTTCTACCTTGCAACTCCCACTAGGCATGCGAGTTCCCAACAACGGTTTTCAAAAAAAATCCAATCAACATCACACAGATATGATTACTACATTACTTCCATATCGAGCTAATGATCCTCATTGGGAATTTAACCTCGTCGATGGGAACCTGCATGAGTCTTAAAGCAATAATATCGCAATAACAAAAAATAAAGGAGCCCCTCGTCTCCTCAGGGCAACAAACAGTCCACACTCCATAATTATTACAGTCCATAAATATTACAGTCCATTGCGATAATGATGCATTGCATACATTGCATCATATGTCTTTCATTTAGATTACTTTTACATCAATAAATGCTACTAATGTATGTGTTTAGTCTTATTTACAGAATACAGGGACCTGAATGCAATTTACCCACATCCCGAGCATAAACGCGTGCAAAAGACTCATTTCTATCATAAAGACCAAGTTCAAGATTATCGGGTTATGAATGGAAATGTATCCAAGCATAAAAGCATTCAAGTCCTAATTGCAAAAAGAACAAGGTCTTAACCACAAAAGTAATCGGGGACTTAACTGCAAAAAGTCAAGGACCTGATTGCAAATCACGAGTAGCTTTTATTCTCTTGGAGAAAATATATAGAAAAATCAATGTATATCTCCAAATATGTGAAGGAATTAATCCGGAGCTCAAAAGAATGGAAAGAATCAAACCAGACGCGTAAAGGAGGATCAAATCATACCATAAACATTCAACCAAAATCCGGACAAAATCAGGCCTGATTGTGCGGCGTTTCCGCCGCACCACACATACAATATGTGGCGTTTCCGCCGCCCAAGCATCGATCCGTGTGCTCCAATTTCATCCAGTCGTGTCTGGACACGTGTACTTTCCAATATTATACCTAGATCCCTTGTAGCAACTATAAATAGACCCGAGAACGATGTTAGAAGGGTCCTTAGTCTTTGGTGTTAGTTTTTATTCTTAACTTTAGTTTTGTAATCTTCTTTTCATTAATAAAATTCTGTCTTTTATTTCTTACTTTTAGTTTTCTTTTGTAATGTCTCAAGGACCCCTTCTTCCTCCCTCTATGAGTTTCTAACTCTTTCCAAAGGGTGGAGGTGACGGATTTAGGGTTAGAGAAGATGAATGAATGTTATTATTTTAAGTTCGTGATTAGTATATTTTGATTACTTGAGTTTATGTTAAATCATTTATCTTGTAATGCTTCATAACTAACATGATTTACTATAAGTTTCTGAATTCTCTAATCTAAACCTTAAATCTAAACCTCCACCCGCTGGACTTCCATCTTTAATTTTTGTGCTTTAGTTTTAATTGTTTTTGTTTCTTGCTTTAGATAATTAAATCAAAAATCCTAAAAACCCAAATTAATTCTTCTCTCCTTCTTTCCCCCAATCGAAATAACAAAAATAACGAAATCTCTCCCTCCTTGTGTTCGACCCGTATTTGCCACGTCTCCATTGACGCCGTGCACTTGCGGTATAAATATAATTCACATCAAGTTTTTGGCGCCGTTGCCGGGGAGGCGACGTAGATTTTGTTGTTTTTGTATTTCCGATTATATTTTGTTTATCGTATGCGCGATCTAACTATTTGGATTTGCGTTCCAGGAGACAACAGAGCGCGCGGTGAAATCTGACCACAATCTGAGCCATCTAGGCGGCGGAATCGCCGCACCACCAAGCGTATTTGCGGCGGAATCGCCGCACGACCTAGGGATCCGGTCTTCAAATTTTGAGGGCGTCGTCTGCATCGTCGGGTGGTCGTATTGAGCTACTGGAATCTCTGAGAGCAGGCGGTGAACCTGTCTGAGCATTGCGGAGGTAACTTTTCTCGCCTTTCTCGTAAAATCTGAATTGTTGCAAAGTTTCCTTTCGTAGAATTGCACGTGTTAGGGTTTAAAATTCCATAATTGGCAATATTTCAACTCTGACCTAAAATTCGTAAAATTAGAAAGACCTTAGTGCATGCATCTTATAATGTTTTGTTTGCATTATTCTTGCTAAATTCTTGCAAATCAATTTCTGTTGAAGAGTGCTGGAGGCAAGGTACGTATCGCGGTTTTTAACGATTGCATTTAAGCATATAATTTAATTTGCATACAACCTTGCAATTGCCCCCATTAAAAAGACCATTGTTTGACTATCTTTGTTAGATCTAAGTTAAACTATCTTAAGGGCAACTCCGTAGGAAAAGATACGGTGGGGATTTCATCACCCTTCCGTGGCCCACAAATCACAATCCTAAAGTGTCACCCAAGCCTTAAAATTTAAAATCAATTAGACATTGGCCCCTAAGGACTCGGACTCAATTAAGGAGAAGAATTGGTTTGACTTGCTATGACCTGAAGCCAATCGAATTCAATTTGGTGTCTAGGAAGTGTTTTTGTGTTGACGAAAGTCTTCCAAGCGAAGTGGTTGTCTAATTGGCACCGACTCTGTCGGAAGCGCCCCCACTAGCTATACACTACCTGGCCAATTTGGTTTGATTAGTGAGGGAGGTGAATCAAGCGAATCAATTCGACTCAACCAGTTAGGAGTCGTCTAGATTTAAGTGACACTAGGTCTAGGATTGTTTGAACTGTGCTTGTTCAGGAAATTTCTGACCAACCCTCTTTTCTATCTTTAGAGTTAAGTTTCCTTTCTCATCTGAGTCTTCTTTCTCTTCTCACCTACATTCTCTAGATTAGGATTCCTTTCTCATCTTGCCCCATTCTATTGTTTGTTTCCCTTTTGAAAAAAAAACATAAAAAAAACGAAAATTAAAAAAAAAAATTGTAATTAATTCTTGAAATTAAATTTGGAATTTAAATTTCGAATTTGAATTCAAAAATTGATTCAACCTGGTGCACTCAGATTTGGATTCGGGACTTGAGTAATCGACTCTCACGAGTTCATCTAAATTCCAGTCTGGAACTTAACCCCAATCCACCTGTTGCACCACCTCACCCGGATCCAATGGGTGAGAACGTAGTGGACCCGCCTGTTGCACAACCTATAACTCTGAGGGATCGATGCTATCCAGCGATGGCTGCTCAGCCATCGTGCATCGTTATGCCCACCATACTGGGTCGCGACTTCGAACTTAAGGCACAATACATGAGTATGTTGCCTAAGTTCACCTCTAGGGAAGATCCATATCTCTTCCTTAGAGAATTTGAGGAAATCTGCTCTCTTATGCAATACCAGCATATCCCTGAAGAGGCAGTGTGTCTGAAATTTGTGCCTCTGGCACTAAAAGACGACGCTAAGAAATGGCTATATAGTCTAGCCGAAAGATCTATTAGGAGTTGGGCTGAGTTTGTTCAAGTAATCCTGAAAAAATATTTTCCCAACCATAAGACTATGAGGATTAGGAATGAAATTGTTGCATTCGTTCAGTCTGAGAGCGAGCCGTTCTATTCCTATCTAGAAAGATTTAAGAGTGTACTGACCCAATGCCCTCATCATGGAATTCCAAGATGGCAATTATGCCAAATTATTTATGAGGGATTGACACCCACATCTAGAGTTATGGTAGAGTCCGTAAGCCAAGGGAACTTTATGTCGAAAAATGAAAATGATGCCTAGACTTTCCTTGAGGATTTAGCCGAAAACAGTATGCAATGGGACAATGCTAGAACACCGCTTAACCCAAGTATTGGATCTAGAATAGCAAGCCAACCCAAACCAGGTGTCTTAGCTGTAGATGCCAATATAGCGGCTGAAGCAAAACTAGCTACCCTTATGCGCAGAATGGAAAGTCTAGAGCTACAAGCCCAAACCCGAGTGAATCAAGCATCGTCTATCCCCTGCTCTAGATGTGGTCAGACTGGTCATGTAATGGAGGATTGTGCGGACTGGGAACAAGTTAATGCCATGTATAACCATGCTAGAAATGACCCCTGCGCATCAACCTATAACTCTGGTTGGCGTAATAATTCCAATTTCTCATCAAACCAACAAGGTCAACCTCCTAGACAACAACCAAACCCGTATGTCTAAAATAATACATCTTCTGGGTTTAGTAACAATAACGATCATGAGGTTAGTTTGACAAGCTTGGAAAATTTGATGAAAACCTTTATACAAACAACCAACCAGACCTTCCAAAGGCTAGAGACACAAGTCAGTCAACTAGCACAAATAGTAGGTGAAAGAGACAAGGGTCGGTTTCCAAGTCAACCTGAGGTGAACCCTAGATCTAATAATAATTCATATCAATCCTATCAAGCACCTTCAGGAAATAACAACCCTAGACCGGTTCAAATGGTTAATGAGGAAGGACCGTTCCAACAAATAAATGCAGTAGTATCATTACGGTCCGGAAGGCAAGTTGATAACAATGTGGTAAATCCTAGAGTGTCCGATCAATCTAGCCATCAAGCACCCACATATGACCTGACCATTGAACCTGACGTCCAATCTGAAACGCCCAACCCACCTACTCAATCTGAACCCGTAGCTCAACCTGAACCTGAGCGAGTCTATGTCCCTAAAGCCCCATTTCCCAATAGACTCAAAAAGAACTCAAGTGCACAAATAGAGAAAATCTTGGAAGTATTTAAGCAAGTTAAGGTGAACATTCCACTCCTAGACATGATTCAACAAATACCTGCTTATGCTAAATTCTTAAAAGATTTGTGCACTAAAAAGAGAAAAACGAATGTACCAAAGAAGGCATTCTTAACTGCGAACATATGCTCTATTCTTTCCAACACATCTCCTATAAAATATAAGGACCCTGGGTGTCCCACAATTTCATGTTCAATAGGAGATACTTTTATCAATAAAGCCCTTCTAGACCTTGGTGCAAGCGTTAACTTACTCCCATTCTCTGTCTACGAGCAACTCAACCTTGGTCCACTAAAACCCTCTAAGACAACCCTCCAATTTGCTGATTGTTCTGTTAAGAAACCAAGAGGTATAGTAGAGGACGTTTTGATTAAGGTTGGTGACTTCATTTATCCAGTGGATTTTGTCGTACTTGATACTGAACCTGTTGTAAATCCTAATCGACAAATCCCTGTAATTCTAGGCAGACCCTTTTTAGCCACTTCGGAAGCATTGATAAACTGTCGAAATGGGCTCATGCAATTATCTTTCGGGAACTTAAAAGCTGAATTTAATATCTTTCATATTGATAGTGAGCCAGAAATAATATGCAACCCAAGTGATATTGTGATGAGAGCACGTATTTATCAGATTTCTGAATCAAATAAATCATCACAAAAGAAAAAGGAAGTAAGAAAAAGGGGAGTAATTCGTAGAACCAACCACCATCACTCGAGCAAATAAGCGAACCAATACAAGTGAGAAGAGTGGAATCTTTTCCTCAAGTCAACATGGGGAATAATTCAACTCGATACATGCACCAATATGGTGTCATTCAATCCAGTTCTGACTATGGTTGACTTTGAGCAAATTCCATCCTTCCACCGCAATTCACCAAGGTAATAAGTGCATTTGCTTTATATTTGCATACATTGAGGACAATGCATGATTTAGGTGTGGGGGGATGTTTATGTATATATTTATCTATAGATCTGTCTTTTATTTCTTAAAAAAAAAATCATCAATGTTTCATGACATAGCTTAAGATTGAACTACTAAAACCCGTGTACAAATTGCATTGAATTTTTGTTCCTTATTATATAGTTCTGCTTGTAGAAATTGTGACATAAATCTAAGTTCCAAAGAAATAACACATTACCCTTAAGACATGTATGCACTTAAATTGGATGAATCAAATCTTTGAAGTGGTTGATAAAAAGCAGAGGTTGAGGAAAATATACCGGGAAATGTGGACTTCTAATAGCAATTAAGCCTTAAGGAAAATAAAAGTAAAAATAAAGGAATAAAGTGAGGAAAGCACATTTTGCAAAATGATTACAAAAGCCCAAGCCTTTGAGTCACTGGTCCGTAGGGGGATCTTAAAACCCAGTAACTTGAGTCTGCCAGCTCGGGATTATCGACCAAACTCGCTACACGAATGCAAAAAGGGTAAAAGTGTCAAAAAGCAAATGTGTTGAATCACGGAAAAAAAAGAAAAAAAAATATACACAAGGCCCAAAGCTAAAAGAATGATCCATGCCATGGTTGATCCGAATGATACTTCACCACCAGAGGAGGCGTGCAAAATAATTCAAGTGATAAACATGTGTAGAAGGGTTAGTGGTGTGAATGTTGGAGGAACAAAGACCAAGTCACATTTTTAATGAGTTAGATTTATATAATGAGCATGCAAAAATTCTTAGTGAGATGTATAAGGTTGAGGTGGAGATATTAAGAGCCATTAATGGAATCTTGATTTAAGACTTTGTGGGTGTGTCAACTGAAAACCCTCACGAGACAAAACTCGTCCCCCTTGGCAACAAGGAGGTTTAAAGGCTTGTTGCACATGCTAAGTGCAACCGTGATTCCTACGAAAATGGGTTAGGATTTCCCTATTTTTATTTTTCGTATCTTCTGTTTTGCTAGGGACTAGCAAAATCTAGGTGTGGGGGTATTTGATGCATTGCATACATTGCATCATATGTCTTTCATTTAGATTACTTTTACATCAATAAATGCTACTAAGGTATGTGTTTAGTCTTATTTACAGAATACAGGGACCTGAATGCAATTTACCCACATCCCGAGCATAAACACGTGCAAAAGACTCATTTCTATCATAAAGACCAAGTTCAAGATTATCGGGTTACGAATGGAAATGTATCCAAGCATAAAAGCATTCAAGTCCTAATTGCAAAAAGAACAAGGTCTTAACCACAAAAGTAATCGGGGACTTAACTGCAAAAAGTCAAGGACCTGATTGCAAATCACGAGTAGCTTTTATTCTCTTGGAGAAAATATATAGAAAAATCAATGTATATCTCCAAATATGTGAAGGAATTAATCCGGAGCTCAAAAGAATGGAAAGAATCAATCCAGACGCGTAAAGGAGGATCAAATCATACCATAAACATTCAACCAAAATCCGGACAAAATCAGGCCTGATTGTGCGGCGTTTCCGCCGCACCACACATACAATATGCGGCGTTTCCGCCGCCCAAGCATCGATCCGTGTGCTCCAATTTCGTCCAGTCGTGTCTGGACACGTGTACTTTCCAATATTATACTTAGATCCCTTGTAGCAACTATAAATAGACCCGAGAACGATGTTAGAAGGGTCCTTAGTCTTTGGTGTTAGTTTTTATTCTTAACTTTAGTTTTGTAATCTTCTTTTCATTAATAAAATTCTGTCTTTTATTTCTTACTTTTAGTTTTCTTTTGTAATGTCTCAAGGACCCCTTCTTCCTCCCTCTATGAGTTTCTAACTCTTTCCAAAGGGTGGAGGTGACGGATTTAGGGTTAGAGAAGATGAATGAATGTTATTATTTTAAGTTCGTGATTAGTATATTTTGATTACTTGAGTTTATGTTAAATCATTTATCTTGTAATGCTTCATAACTAACATGATTTACTATAAGTTTCTGAATTCTCTAATCTAAACCTTAAATCTAAACCTCCACCCGCTGGACTTCCATCTTTAATTTTTGTGCTTTAGTTTTAATTGTTTTTGTTTCTTGCTTTAGATAATTAAATCAAAAATCCCAAAAACCCAAATTAATTCTTCTCTCCTTCTTTCCCCCAATCGAAATAACAAAAATAACAAAATCTCTCCCTCCTTGTGTTCGACCCGTATTTGCCACGTCTCCATTGACGCAGTGCACTTGCGGTATAAATATAATTCACATCAGATTACTATTGCAAATGGAAATGAATGAATGAAATTACGCTCATCTCTCAATAAGGCAGTAAATAAAATCAGCAACCATTCATTCCATAGAAGCACAATCTTTCCATACGTTAGCACAATCCGACGTATGAAAAAAAATACCATAAAGTGTGCACCTTATTCAAACAATAAGGAAGTCATGCATAAGGAAACAATGCATGAATGGTGCACGAAAATAGGCAAAAAAAACGTGTTAGGTAATGACAACCAATCTCCACAATAATCATTCTCAAAACAGAATTTTTTTTTCTTTCCCTAATCAATATAATCATGATAGCACAAAATTATCCTACTTTTATTAGGAAAGAAAAAATCCGAAATTATATGGTGGAGAGCAACACATATTTTTGCATCAAAGGAAAGCATCCAAACATATTTTTAAGGCAATAAAATTCCAGCCCATAATATCTCCCAAAAATTTCAGAATTAGCCAATCTTTCCATAATCAATATAAGCATGCAATCAACAATAATTATGCTACTTGTAATGGAAAGAAAAATTCGAAATTCTTTGGTGGATGGCATCACATATATGCACATTTGATGAAAAGGAAATATTTCAAATGAAATGCATGCAATCATTCCAAAAGAAATCCGAAAATCCTTAATGAGATTAACATATATGTGCATTCAATCATAAAGAAAATATTTCAAATGAGAATGCTCTCATTCCAAAAATTCGAAATATACAATATGGTAACTCAATATTCATGTATGTGCATGATTTTGCAATCAACATCTAATCCTAGATGCATGCACACGTGATTAAAAATTACATATACATGAATAAGGCAACAAGCATCTAACCTTAGATGTATGTACAAGAGTTTAAAAAAATGCACAATCAAATCATACCATCCGAAATGTATGATCATATTATATGATACATGCAATAATTAACTCTTGTAAAAATATCATCACATTTCAAACAACATATATGCGCATATAATCAAGAACAAACAAACTCTAGCCGCAAGCTTCAAGGATGAAAGAAATATGCACAACAAACATAGATTAACATGTAACCCTAGGTACATGCATAAAGTGAAATCTAAGCTATGCGCAAGAACGAAATAATGATGAAACTTGTAATACAATTCGCATGTAATGAAATGAATCAAGAAAAACATGCGCAAGGGTGAGAAAAAATGCCATCAAACCCTAGGGGCATGATGAAGAGAAAAAAACTACACATGTATGTGATTTCTCTCAAAAGCTACCGAAATTATTTCAACATATATGAAATAAGAAAGTGCTCAAAAAATTCGGAGGTGACCAAGATGGCTCTGGTACCAATGTAAGCAATCTACGATTGAATCTACAGGTTCAGAATTACCTTTGGTGGAGAGAACCTGTGGCAGCGGAATGGATCGGCGATCACCTCACGGAATCCTCTGGAGCACCGGTCGGTCTTCTACTCTCTTGGAGAAGAAGTACGAGTCCACAACCCAAGAGTCCACGGATTGGCTTGGTGGATGTGGAGGGACGAATGAGAGAGAAAGGGAGAGGTGGCGGCTAGGGTTTGGTGGGGCTAGGGTTTGCACACAAGAAATCATCCATCCAATGGGAGGCTCCCCTCCTTATATAGATGACCCCACCCTAAACCCTAATGCGCAGCCAATGTGAGTGTGCCACGTGTCAGTGCTTTGGGCAAACATCATCTTAATCCTTAGATTAATCCAATAAGTAGCGGTAGCAGATGATTCAGTAGAAGTAGGTATGTTTTCGTCTACGTTTTTAATTGGGAGGAAGAAGAAGAATAAGAGGAGAAAAAAGAGTAGAATCGGTGGTTGCATCTGTTTGGTGGTGGTCCTCCTCCTCCTTCTATTCATTTGCTTTCTGTTGTTGTTCTCCTCCTCAAACTTCCCCCCAAACCCAAACCAACTCATCAGTAGCACTAGTACTACTACTACTACTACTGTTGTTGCTGCTGCTGCTGAAGGTGGGGAGGTGGGAGAGATGATGGTGGATATGTTGCCACACGACCTCCCTTTGACTCTCTTCCTTCCATCCCAACAGGCCTTTAAGGACGTCCTCCGACTCACCAAGCCGCCGTCGCCCCGTAACGACACCTCCCATCCTACTTATGCACTGCTCTCCCGCGTCATGGTTTCTCCGCCATCCCTCGGCCTCTGCTATCCACCGATGTGCTACAAAACGAGATCTGTCTCGATTTAGTGTCTGGCTACACACTGTGCATCTGGAAGAAGAACAAGAACAATAACAAGAAGACAAAGGACGACAACATGTCGTCGTCATCGGTGCTGGTGGTAAACGGCGTGGAGTCCACCGGACGGCTGGACTTGAGATGAGGAGAGCTGGTCGTGCACGTCATGGATGGTGTCCTAATGGATCCCGACCTTCGACACTCATTTACCGGCAACCAACGATTTCCCAATCTTCGGCCCTCATTTCCCGGCAACCAACAGGATTGCTAACAACAAACAATCCATCCCACAACACAACAGCCCAACAGGAATGAATATTTAGCAAATCATCTTCCTTCTGCAACCAATTTCTGTATTTTCAACTCAAACATGAACCCATACAAAGTTTTATTCGCATATGTGTTCAGTTTAAAGAGTGTGGAGTTGTTTTTTAACTTCTTTTGGTTGAAGGAAAATAAACCAACCATGACACCACCTCTCAGATGATGTGATGTTGCATAAAATTTAGGTAGAGCAGTAGATTTTACACTGTCCAATTAATTCTTTTGGTTCTTAGTACGAATGAACAAAGATTAAATAGCGAGTCGCTGAGACAATGAAATTAACATCTGCCCTAAACACATTTCTGGTACAATGAAAAGGGTTTTATCCTTAAATCTCAAAATTAATTCAATTGTAGAATGATGAGAATTAAATTTATACCGCAAGTGCACGACGTCTATGAAGACGTGGCAAATACGGGTCCAACACAAGGAGGGAGAGATTCTGTTTTTAGTGTGATTTCGATTGGAGAAAGAAGGAGAGAAGAATTAAGGTTGGTTTTGAGATTTTTGGGTTTTAGTTATTTAAAGCAAGAAACAAAAGCAATTAAAACTAAAGCAAGAACAAAGAAGTGAATTCCGTTGGGTGGAGGATTAGATTTAAGGTTTAGATTAGAAAATTCAGAAACTTATAATAAATCATATTAGTTATGAAGCATTAATGATAAGTGATTTAACATAAACTCAAGTAATCAAAATAGACTAATACGAACTTAAAATAATAACATTTATTCGTCTTCTCTTCACCCTAAATCCGTCACCTCCACCCTTTGGAAGGAGTTAGAAACTCATAGAGGGAGGAAGAAGGGGTCCTTGAGACATTACCAAAAGAGAAACTAAAAATAAGAAATAAAAGACAGAATTTTATTAATGAAAAGGAAGAATACAAAACTAAGATTAAAACAAAAAACTAACACCAAAGACTAAGGACCCTTCTAACATCGTTCTCGGGTCTATTTATAGTTGCTATAAGGGATCTAGGTATAATATTGGAAAGTACACGTGTCCAGACACAACTGGACGAAATTGGAGCACACGGATCGAAGCTTGGGCGGCGGAAACGCCGCATATTGCATGTGTGGTGCGGCGGAAACGCCGCACAATCTGGCCTGATTTTGTCCGGATTTTGGTTGAATGTTTATGGTATGATTTGATCCTTCTTTGCACGTCTGGATTGATTCTTTCCATTCTTTTGAACTCCGGATTAATTCCTTCACATATTTGGAGATATACATTGATTTTTCTATATATTTTCTCCAAGAGAATAAAAGCTACTCGTGATTTGCAATTAGGTCCATGACTAATTGCAGTTAAGTCCCTGGTTACTTTTGTGCTTATGTCTTTGTTCTTTTTGCAATTAGGACTTGAATGCTTTTATGCTTGGATACATTTCCATTTGTACCCCGATAAACTTGAACTTGGTCTTTATGATAGAAATGAATCTTTTGCACGCGTTTATGCTCGGGATGTGGGTAAATTGCATTTAGGTCCATGTATTCTGTAAATAAGACTAAACACATACCTTAGTAGCATTTATTGATGTAAAAGTAATCTAAATGAAAGACATATGATGCAATGTATGCAATGCATCATAGAACAAGAAAGACTCGATCTTTCTATATTATTTGTTAAGTCACTAACCCTAATTAGGGTGCTAATGGAGTTTAAGGTTGGAGTTTTTGCATGGGAAAGGGGAGTTGGTGAACAATAGAAGCATGAAGTACGGTGATCGTGTAGGGTGATAGTGGGGGTTGTTGTGTTGGGAATGGTGAAGTTGAAAGGAAACCAACGTTTACTTCATTCTTCTTTATTCTTCTTCATTTTCCTTCTCCCTTACTCTTCTCTCTCACTCTCATCTCTCCTTTTCCGGCGAAGCAGAGGAGGCGTGCGAAGACGTTGACAAAGTCGTAGCGTCAAGGCGTGAGGCGCATGGAGTATTATGAGAAGGGACATTCGAAAGTTTGTTGATCAGAGATGGCGTAGCGCGAGCGAGACTCCGACAAGTTCTGTCATCCTAAGAGGTATGCTGGTTCAATAGATGCATTTCGTTTTGCTCACACGTGTGGTGTTTGGTATTGGCTGGTCGGCGGAGGTCGAAGACTTTGCCGGCGTCGTGTGGGCAACAAGTTAGACTCAGTTCAACTAGGTAGTTGTCGGTCAACGGTCGACCAGTGTCTTCGTATGGTCGACCGAATGTAGTGTAAATTCCCGACTTTAACCAACACCGGTCGACCGATGTCTTGTGGCGGTGGACCGGTTTTGCCTGTGCTGGTAGGTCGGAGGAATGCATGTTGTTTTTCGGTCAACCGGGACTTCTAAGTCGCTCGGTCGTTGTTTTATGGACAGATCTGGACAGAGCATGGACTATCTAAACGGTCGACGGCTTATGACTTTGTCCGATCGGTACTTAAGTGGACTTTATGATTGTTCTACCGATTAGTTGATAGTTCGACCGATTGATGACAAGAAACTTCTAGGTTGCCCTGGTAGTTTCCGGTCGCCCGGGACCCTTGAGTTGGTCAACTGTTTGACTAGTATGATTTTGACCTGAGTCTGGATTTTGACCACGTATCGGTCTACCGATTTATAAGATTGTTCGACCGTTGGATTTAGGTTATGAGCAGAGAGGTCGACCGTTGCAGGCATTTGTTCGATCGTTCTTTTTGGGAACGGTCGACCGTTGCCTATTTCCGTCGATCGTTTGTGCTCAGAACTGAATTCTCAGTCTTAGTGAAGTGCCAACTCTGTTCACGGAAACCTATGTCCTCGCACAGAGCGTGAGTCAGGAGGTGGCAGTGGGTGCGTTGATCGTGCCTACCCAGGAACCGTCGAGTGGAAGAGTGTTGGTACTTGGGATGTGCCACCTCTGTTGATAGATTGTGGCGTAAAGAAATGCTATATTGACTCTCAATAGAGTAGTAGACCTGAGAGATCATGGATCCCAATGTATGATGATGTATGGCTCACGGAGCATAATGACCTGGCAGACTTCGGTCCGGAACCGTCCGATGTTGCGTCGGACGTAATGGTTGGCTCGACGGATGTTCCGGCGAGTTTGTCGTTGATGTTGTTCTGACGATGATATGACCGATGTTGTTCCGACACGATACCCCAGCTACGCACCAACTGAGTGATTGATGGACTGACTTGAGCGATGGATCCGTCGGTGTGATGTTGACCACAATGATTCAGATCTGATTCTTATGATGTGGAAGTGCGGATACCCCTCACCGAACCTCATGACTAGTGTAACTGCGTGTAGGGTGTGTTGCGTACTTTCCGTAAGACCGTATGTGCCTATGGTAGGTCTCCGAGTTAGACCCGATGATGATTGTGGGACTGATGTCCGGATTTACCCTTTGAGGGGAACTGTTTCCTTACTGGTAAGGACATGACATGCTACTAGTATGATATGTTTATTTTATTGTACTGTTGCATTCATATAGGTGAGTTTGGCATACGGGGTTTCCTTATGGAAACTCAGGCATTGTTGTTTCATTTATGTTTCAGGACCGCAGTAGGTTTTGTTAGGTTGTGACAGCGGCGGGCGCACACATTTCGGGGTCCAGATCATTTTCGGACTATTTAAGGTCGTCATGATTACCTGCATTTATCTTTCGTTGTATTGATGTAATCATCTATTTTGACAAACTCTGATGTATTATGGTGCACTGACGGGTTATATATACGAGTAACATTCCCGTTTGATGATCTTTTCCTTGCGATCTTTTATTGTTAAAATTTTAAAATTTTCGCTGTTCCGGGATGTTACATTATTAATTAGGATTCTGATAACGGACACTACGTGTCCGTGACGCGATACATGTCAGCACTCACTCAGCAAACACGTGGGCAGAATAAGGGTTGAACTGGCAAAGCGTTTGAAATTTGAAAAACAAAAATTCCTATGATCGCCGGAGAATGACTGTTGTGCATGGAAATCTTGACACCATTATTACGTGAAAAGACATATCCCAAAGGAAATTGAATGTGAAAAGACGCATGTCTTCGTAATAGGCTCTTTAAAAGAGATCCAGTTTCTAAACATAAGTCATAAAAGTGTTTTGAAACGAACACATGTTACCAAGGAACTACATAAGTCCAGAGCGAGTCCAGAGTCAATCTAGAGTCATTCCAGAGTCTGTCCAGAGTTTGTAGAAAATTAATATCGCACACGATGTAAGGAGTTGGAGGCTGTAGAGTCGTCCATAATGTTCTACCAGTGGAGAATGGCGAAGTGCTTGGGTGGCCGTAACAGAGCCATGCGAACTGGAAACCCAGACACATACAAGACAACTAGTCTAGTCCTTGAAGAATCTTTCTTTCAATTGAAGGCCCTCATGGAGGACAACGCCGGTTGCTAGAGTACTTCATGTCAAATTATCCCTACCCTTTTGGATCTTCATTTGATTAGGACCTGTAGGAGTTTTATTGTGTCTCGGCTTGTACTTCCTTTTCAGATTCGCTTCGTAATAAGATTGTGGGCGTTCTTTTAAACTTTGGACGTCTTTCCTATTGTTGTTTCACCTTTAGGTTTCATATTTTATTTTGAAAATAAGTCATACTGGTGGTTTTGAAACGTGAGTCTATCCAGAGTCATTTCTTTTCAGACCAAGGTTGACCAAGAGTTCAAATTTAGTCCAGAGTCATTCTAGAGTCAGTCCAAACTCAATCCAGCGCTAATCCCGCGTTATGCCAGAATGAACCCATTAATGTATCCATAGTCATTCCTTTTCGGACCAAGGTTGACCAAGAGTCAAAAATTAGTCCAGAGTCATTCCAGAGTCAATCCAACGATAATCTAGCGTCATGCAACAATGAATCCATAATGTATCCAGAGTCATTCCTTTTCGGACCAAGGTAGACCAAGAGTCCAAAATTAGTCCAGAGTCAATCCAGCAGTAATCCAGCGTCATGCTAGAATGAATCCAAAATGTATCCAGAGACATTCTTTTCAGACCAAGGTTGATGCAAAGTCCAAAATTAATCTAGAGTCAATCCAGACTCAATCCAGCGGTAATCCAGCGTCATGCTAGAATGAATCCATAATATATCCAGAGTCATTCCAGAAGGAGACCAGGGTTGACGCAGAGTCCAAATGTAGTCCAGAGTCATTCCAGTCTCAATCCAGTGGTATTCCAGTGTCATGCAAGTATGAATCCATAATGTATCCAGAGTCATTCCAGAAGGAAACCAAGGTTGACGTTGAGTCCAAATATAGTTCAGAGTCATTCCAGAGTCGATCCACAGTCATTCCAGATTGAGACACGGGTTACCCCAGAGTCTAAAAATATTCCACAGGTAATCCAGCATCATGGCAGCATGAATCCATACCGTATCAAGAGTCAGTCCACATGGAGACCAAGGTTAACCCAGAGTCAAACCACAGTCATTCCAGATCGAGACACGGGATACAAACATACATTAACAACGATTCATAAGGGACACGTGAAGATCAAACTAAATTTTGTAATCTATGAAGAGTGTTATACACATATGGTTCATATTGCACAACTTTACAAAAGAGAGACTAGAAAACAAATCTAGTGAATATTTGTTAGGGGACTTTTAAATCTTTAATCTGAAATCAAATACTTTGCTAATTCGCCCCTGATTGAGTGCAAATATTTAACATCCTTTTCCAAGGTCGGATCTGCAGCTCCCATTAAACATCTTACCCAGTGGATTACAAATAATCATTTGAACCTTGACCCAGATGTTGCAATTTTTTTCTTTCAAAGCTCAGCTTCCATTCGACACCCAAACACTGCCTCCAGAACTTTGCCATAGTAACAACCAATTCCTCGTGCGATCCGAATATATTAGATGGATCTTCGTCTTTCTCAAGAACGCGAGATAAGTTGTTGTAATGTGTGATTGATTGCGCTGGCGCGCACACAGATAGCAAGGACTAGTGCTCTGAGACTAGAAGTGGTTGTGCGATGACTGAGTGGTTGGGGTCCCAAGCCAATAATTTTCCCTCAATCATTTCTTTGTACAATCCAGACTTCCATAATGTAGTTGTACAAGGAATGAAAATAACCTTTCCAGCGTCAGAGCCAAAGATTTTTGGTTGTCTTTCCTCCAACAGACAAAGTAGTACATCCAATAGCTGTCAATTAAAATTGTTAGCAATTGTCATTCAAAGTGATTGAAAAAACATGTCCGAAGATGTAAAATAGTTATATCTGTTGAGAATTCTGAACCTTTCATAATCAGATCCTTAAAATCTCTCATTAAGCTGTGCAATATCATTCGACCATATATTTTGCCCAATGTCCATGGTACTGGATGTCAAATTTAAAATGACATTTATTTCGTCAACTGACAACCCAGACAGGGATGTGAGGTCTGATGTCTATGTCTCTACCCGCATTCACAACTGGTAGTGACCGAAGTTCAGTTGGAGTTGAAGGAGCTGAGGAAAGTAGGCCCTCATACTTAAGCCTTTTTGCATGAAATATTGTTCATTATTTTTACCTTTCCTCTTGTGTAATACCTTCTCCTCCGTAAATGTTTTTCGTAAACTTCGATTTTTTCTTCTTTCTGACCTCGAACATGTCTCATTTACATTTGTAGGTGTAATGGACGCAGTTGGCATATTAAAATGTGTAGGATCTTCAACCATCTCTTTATTTTCTGAGCCAAATAATTATTGAGCTGAGAAAATAATTATTTATCTCTGCAAGTTGTACCTCTTTCTCGGCCAATTGGGCACCTCGAAGTACAAGCTGGGAATCCTTTTTTGCCAGTAGGGAATCCATCATGGTTACTTGGTGGTTCTGTTCAGCCAATTTTGCAGTAAACTCAACCAACTGAACCTCCTTCACGGCTAATTGGTTATCCCTTTCTACTACTTGGGAATCCTTATCTTTCAGTTGGTTGATCTTCTCAACCAAAAGAATAGTCTCCTCTGCCAATTGGGCATCCGTATGAACCAACTGATTATTAAATTCAACCAAACGGGAGTTCTTATCAACAACTTCAGAGGCTTCTTGAAACAACTCATTGTAGTTCTTATTAGAGAATTATTTCTTCAAGTCGTTAATTTAATATCCAGGAAATTTACTTCCTCTTGAAGTGGGTCTCTTATTATAAAATGTTCACCGACAACGATCCTTTGGTCAGGAATGGGAGGAGGTAGTGGTTCGTCTCTTTGGGGGTCTGACCATTGGTAACTACTCTCCGATTAATCATTGTGGTCTCGGTTTATCTCCTCAAATTTTATGAGATCAACCTGACCACTTTCTATTTGGCTGAGGGTGACACCGATGCTTCACAGTTGTTTAGAAAACCGCACGCCACCAATCCATGAAACCCCTCTAATTACAAGGGATATGGAATGAGGAATCCCAATATTTATCTTTAAATGTTCCCCACGCCACACCTGTACAATGGCAACGCATCCAGTTACCTGACCAGTCTTCGAGCGTATGTTTCCTGAAGATTTTCTTTTTTTCAATATGACAGATGCTTTATACAACCCAGCGACTAGAAAGACTATGGACCAGGTCTAGATAGGTTATGGCACAAGACTGGAAAGGTTCTGGAGAAATGATGGAATGTATGGGGAAACGAAAGGTCATGTTGGAAATGGTGTTGGAAAGTGGACCGACGTCATCACGACGACCCAAAAATATCCCCCACGATTTGAAAGAATTTCAAGGATATCCACACGATCCCAGGACATGACTTATTCTTCCTATGTGTAGTAACCGCCAACAAAAATGCGAGATCACATATGTGCATCGGGACCCTTTCAAAATGCACTCATGGTGAGCGAGACAAAACAACTAGACACTCCAGAACACATGAATATATAGACACGGTCTGGGCGGGGATTCTGGATAGGGTCTGGCATTATAGCCATTTTACTTGATGACGTCTGGAAAATCTAGACACGGCCTGTAAATCATCTATAAGGGTCTGAAAAACGGGTCTTTCCAAATGGTCTGAAATATTCATTGCGTCAAGAATAACGTAATAGTTTGACAATTGATTAACATGTAAACACATACATTAAAACACCATTCAAAAACCAACAATTCTTTAAAATTATAAAGAATGTATTACAAACTAACAACAGAAAGTGATTACATTTCAGACTTGGAATTTGGATTATAAACTCTCATATCCCAATCAGAATAATTTGGACCCTCTAGATGCGGAATTATATGAATTGAGGAATCAACCTTGCATTTGGCCTTGCCTTTATCTTTAGAATTCTTCTTAACAATAGACTTCGACATTTTCTTTTGCTTAGAAACTCTTCAATTCAAAGGTGGACGTCTTTTTTTGCGAACTGGAATAGGATTCAACACTTCATCAGATTTGGTATTCTCAGTTGGCAATTTAGTAGACTGACAAGTGTGAGGGGACATCATAGAGATTTGATCTTTTATGTAGTCCAAGTACTTCACCACTACATATCTTTCGTGAGACATAAATGCTTCCTCAGCCAGTGACACACATCGACCAACAATGTCATCAAATCTAGCATTTCCATCCATTTTCAAGTCCGTTTTATCACGTGCAGTGGGAGTTTCATAGAGACGTCTGACGTCCTTCCAACAACGAAGTTTGTATGACGATGGAATTGTGGAAACATTGAATCGATTGAGAACAGCTAAAGCATGGCAACATAGAATTCCTTCATGTTCAAAGAGACGGCAAGTACACGAAATAATATGATCAACCGGTGAGTACTAATCAAACCTCTTCTCCTTGAAATCAGGAGAGTAGTCAAAGTGTACACGTTCTCGACCAGAAATATAAAGAACCTCGTTCTTGTTTTCACCATGCATAATATTACAATACAATATCCTACCAATTTGACACTGAAATCTTTTGAATGCACCAATTGTGTACAACTGGGACAATTGCTTCTCAAAAAGCAATTGGGAAATCAGTTGAGGACTCTTTTGACGATAATCAAAATCAGACTGTGCCTCCTTATCGTACTTGTGTTGCAAAGTAGACTCATATTGTTGTTTGAACTGCTTCAATGAGGTCTTTGAAGTGAGATACTTGTAAAAAACATTCATACTTTCACTCCACTGGGTAGAGGACATACCAGCAAAAAAGTACCCTCCAACAAAGGAAGACACCCAGTATTGACGAATATCGTAGATGGATTACAACCAAGAATTATTATCTAAGTAAAATTCTTATTTGAATTCCATCCATCTTGTCTAAAATGCAGACTCATCATCTGTATCATAAACTAACTCCTTCAATCGAGATAGAATTAGATATTTTTTGGGCACAGGTAGCTTGAAAAGAGTTTTGTTCATGATGCGCCAAATACAAAATCTATGCCTCGAATCTGGGAAGACATTACGAACAACGCCTGTAATGGCTTCACACTAATCGACTATGATGGCTGGTGGGGGGGTTCCTCTACACGTAAGTTATTACATACCACCCATGCAAGTAAGCCATGTCTGAAACAACCAAATATAACTATCAGGGGTCTCACATGCAAATAACGCACAACCTAGAAGAACATATTCGAAATGGTGGTTCACACCAACAAATAGAGCAAATGGCATGTCATATTTGTTGGTAAGATATGTTGTGTCGAAATAGATAACATCTCCAAAATAATCATAGGTTGCATGAGAACGAGAATCAGCCCAAAAACGTTTCTCAAACGACAATCATTGTCTATATCCATAACATAAAAGAAATTTGGCTCCAAAGACTACATCTTGGTAAAATGGTTCTACAGAGCTTGTATATCTCTTGGTCCAAGCTTTGTGTTACGAACTTCGTTCTAAACATTCGTGTGATATGTATAAAAATCATGCACTAGCGTGTGAAAACACATATAAAATGATCAGGATACATCCTGCAATCATTCTGGACAAACTCTGGACCAAATGCATATGTAACACTATCTCGACTAGACATATCCCAAAAGAACATACAAATTCCAGATGAATTACAGACAAAAAGAAGTATGAATTTAGTCTGGAAAAAGTTTGGAATCACTCTGGACACACTCTAGAACAAATGCATATGAGACACTATATCGACTAGACATATTCCAGGAAAAGACCAGACTAAATCCAAATGATTTCCTGTCAAAAAAGAAGTATGAATTTAGTCTGGCTTAAGTTAGGCCTGACTATGGATAAACTATGGAACAAATGCAAATGCAAGAATGTATCGTAGGAACATTTTCTAGAAGAAATCCATAGAATTCCATATGGTTTCAAGACCCTCATATGTATGAATTAAATCTTGAAGGATTCTGACACATTGTGGAAAAACTCTGGATCGCGTGCAAATGTATCACTAAAACGACCATACAGAGTCCATAAGAAATCCAGAGTATTTACAGAACATTTCTAGAATGAACTCATTCCAGAACAACAACTTATATGACAACGTTCAGGAAACCATTGCAATATGATTCTAGACAACAACTAGAAAGATCATGGCGAGCCTTTGAAGTTCATTAGGGTTATATTCAAGGTTACCTAACGTCTCTATCAATGAACGTGACATTTTCATGACCGCTGGCTTCGGAAACAAACGCTTGCATCGTCTTAGAAGCTGAAATTCTAGTTGCATCATTCGTGGCGATTCGAGCTTTCTTGACCTCTGAAATCTCACGTTTGCCGTGAAGAAAATGAAGTTGACGAACATCCAACATTTTATGATTATGTTCCAAACACACATCCGTGAGAATATAACCTTTTATGGGGTTACCAACAACCCTAATACGCGTAGGGCAGTAAACACGCATGGAAAGGCGTGAATGGACTTCACCCTGACTTTTGTTAGGGGGTGGAGCACCCTCCTTCGAGCAAGTCAATGTGCACCTATTAATAACGCCATGCACGTCCCAAGAATGTCAAATTTTGTTGTTGAAACCATTAACATCCGCAAAGGATGTATAAAAATCACGAATCTCTTCGAATGATTTGAACTCCATTCCCATGAATGACGTACAATAAGAACAAGTCTCTCTATCAGACGTGAGGAACATTTTCCATCGTCTTTGGGAATGGAACATGAGAGAAAGAGATTTAGAATGGGAGAGAAGAAGAGGGATGAAAGAGGAAAATAAGGAAAGTTCTTCGAAATTCCACTAAAAAGGGAGGGAAGAACTGAGGGAAGAAAGAACAATATAAGGAGGCAAATCCAGTTCAGGATTATCTTTGCGAGATTTGAAAGACATCACCATTATCCCGGGACGTGATCAGTGAGCTTCATTTGCACAGTAACCATTCAGGATTATCTCTGCAATTCCAGTATATAAGGAGGCAAATCCAGTTCAGGATTATCTCTGTGCAATCTTTGCGAGATTTCACAGGCATCACCTCTTGCCCAGAATCTGATTAGAACCTCTTGTTATGTGTTCTTGTTAATTAATTGTTAACTCACCAACTACTCATATCTTTTTTTAATATTTGTGATTGGTTTGATGATTCTTGTTCGGATGGTGAGGAAGTTTTGGTGTATCTAATTATTGTTAGGATCGATGACCCTCTAATATCTAAACTAAATGCGGAATTAAAACAATAAATGAGGGATTAAGAGATAGAACATGCAAATCACAAAATTTGACGACGCTGGAGTTAGAGAGGTTCGACACCGAACTCAGTCCTACTCCTCCTCGCAAGCCACGCTCGATCCTCCGATCCTCACTTACTGTTCGACTAACCGATCTCCGTTCTGGACCGAGATCAACGCCGTTTACAACCCGAGCCTCGCAAGCAACCTCACCTCGCTCATGTCTCCTTTCACAATCCGAGAGGGAGCTTTCTTGAAACTTTACAAGTGGTGATTCTTTGATATGGAAGTTGAATCACAATCTAACACTCTATACTTAGCACACTTGGATATTGATATGGAATGGATATGCGAGTGGTGAAGATGAAGCTTTGAGTATATTTGGATATTTAAACGTTTGGGAAATGAGAGGACAAAGTGTATGGACGAATTGAGAGTGTAGATTTCTTGTTTGTGTCTCTTGAGCTGTTGGGGAGTTGGTGAAGATATGGACTAATGAGAAGCAATATCTAAAAGAAGCTCGGGCAGAATGTAGAACAGGTTCGGTCGATCGTTTGAAGAATGGTAATCTGAAATATGATTGATGGACTGGTCATAAGAAGGGATTCAGTTGATCGAGTAAGGTTCGGTTATCCGATCACCAACTTCCAGTAACTATTTTCAGTTTCGCCATATTTAATTTTGGTTCACCGAATTACATTCGGTTCATCGTTCCAAGGTGGACAGTAAGAATAGTTGGGCTCTGAATAAACAGGTTCGGTGGACCGTGTATACTTTGGTTGACCGAAGTTATCATGGTTTGCGTTGACAATTAAAGCTCAAATAGTCGCTGAGTACAACGGTCAAGTGCCACGTGGAAATAGTCATTGGGTGCCACGTGGACAAGTCATTTAGGCTCTACGGCTTGATTCAAATGCGACCGTTGGAGCAAACTCCAAAACCGGTCCTAGGCACTTCGGCCGACCAAAGGTGGTTCGATCATTCGACTAGACAATTCCAAAGAGCAACTTAAGTTCTACTGTTGGATGATTTTGGTTGACCGTTTGGGGTTCGGTAGATCGAACTTGGTCAGGACAGAATCCTAGTGCTCAAGTTTACATTAAACCTTATGAACTCAATACATATAAAAGTACAAGTCTTTGTCCAAAGCTTTGATTACAAGCCTTCATTCTTGAGTCTTTGTCTCAATGTTCTTTCTCTTGAATATCTTGATCAACCTATTAAGATATTTGGCAAGCATATGCAATGCATGTAATCATGTTTGGCTACTTTGATTGACTAGGTTGATTGATTAAGATTAGTTTGATTAATCTTTAAAATCAATATAGATTAAGGTCTAAAAGCCAATAATTATTGTCATGAAGAATTTGTGACTCACAATGATTGATAAATAAAGGTCTTTCATTGATTTATATCATGATTGTAGGATCGAAATGGCATACTTAATGTCTAATCACTTAGTTAATTCTCCACTTGATTAAGCAAGAAATGCAGCGGAAAAAAATTTAAAGCAAGTAAGGAAGAAACAAGCAAACCACAAATGGACACGAAGATTTTATAGAGTTTGGCCACCCGCCTACATCCTCTATTGCAAGCTCCGCTCGACACTTCGAGCTCCACTCACGACTTCACTATCCGCTCCCCGTTCCGGGCCGGGAGACAATGCCTTTACAATATTAAAGCTAGCAAACAACCCTTGCCTAGCTTGGAATCCTCTTCTCACAATCCGAGAAGGATACTTCGGGCTTTCACCGAAGTCTCTACTCTTTGTCTTGGGCTTTCACCAAGACCCTTGTTTCTTGACAACAAAGTTTGAGTGGAACAATACTCTCTAACTTGAGCACACTTGAAGTATAATATGGAAATGATTAAAGGTGTAGGACTATGGGGCTTTTAGGATTGGAGAATTGGTCTCTAGTGTATAAGACAATTGGAAGTGGGAGAGGTGTCTAAATATTGTGTTTGGACCTCTATTTATATGCTCGTAAAGTTTTCTAGCCGTTGGGGATGAGTTGATTGATTGGTTGTAAGATACACAAGATAGGATTCTAAGTTCAGCGAATCTGTCCCTCAACAGTCAAACAAAAAGAGGCAAACGGTCGACCGAAAGATGTCCAAAAATGAAGTCCAGAAAGTACCATGAACAATTGGTCAAACTAACAAAGAGGCGGTCGAACCAACAAGGCTAAAGCTTATGTTCACTTATGTGAACGGTCGAACAATATACAGGGACGGTCAACCGTGCCAGGAGTTTTGGCTAAGGTAAATTGTGATCGGTCGAATGAAAGGTTTATCGACCGAAACCAGGAAGTTTGGGCACAAAATTTGTCTTCATCCGATCGACCGTTCTAAGGTCAACATTCGAGTGGTGGCCAATTGTATTCTAGGGGTAGGTTGAATTTATATGAATACAACTGTTGGAAGAATACGAAAGAATAATGGCCATATGAAATTACGGGAACGGTCGACCGGATAAGCTGGGAAAATTCACTTAGAGAGTCTAATATAATCGGTCTAACAGGGAACTGGTTCAGTCGACCGATTGGAACAGGAAATCTAGGTTTAGTTTTAAGTGATTTTCCGACTAAGGTTTGGGTGATCTATTGAAGTCCAATTGATGTAAAATTTTGTGTGACTTCTACAAGGAACCTAGTTTGTATGTGAGTAGTTTTTTTAACTCTTGTATACTCAAGATTACACAAGTTCCTAAGACTTAAAATAAAGTAAAATTACATGTCTTCATAAGCTTGATTACATGTCTTGACTTCAATTTCATTCTTCCTTGAATCTTGATCGCCTGTAGATGTTAGCACAATACAATATATCTTCCATGTATTATGTGTGCTACACTACATTTGATTGTGATTAATATTAGGTTGATTAAATCATCAAAATATGGATTAAGGCCAAAAAGCCAACAATGATTTAATTTCATTTCTCTAATGATTTCTAATTCTGTAAGACAATTTGCTGAAATAGTAGTTATTGAATTCTGTATGATGTTGTTTATGGTATCTATTTTTTTTAAATTTGAGCATGTTCAGTGATTCAGGATTTTGTTGATAGAGAGGTTGATGGACTGAAGCAAAGGTTGGATGTATGGTGAACGAAGTAGTTCTACATTAACGAATTGACTTAATCATTTTCTGGATTTCGCATTTGTATATAGTCAAAGTTCACAAATAATATTCCCTTGTTCTAAATGTAACAACTTCAAATGGAAGACACACGAAGATGTCTATGAAGATGTTATTTGTCATGATTTCACTCGTAATTGCACATGTTGGATTTTTAATGGCAAGAATTTTGAAACTTCAAATCCATCTACTTCACAAATTGAGGGAGAGAATGTTGAGGAATTTGATGACATGCATGACATGATCCATGATTTGTTACACAATCGAATGAATGCAAACAAGTTGCTTGATGAAAACATGGAAGATACATTTTATGTAGGTGACCAAACGACAAAGCTTTACTAATATTTAGAAGATGGAGAAGAATAACTATATTCTTGTTGTAAATTGGGTCTCACAAAATTGTCTTTCATCACAACGCTATTTTAGTTGAAGTGCGTAAGCAAGTGGAACTAAATAGTGAACTTGAAAATTACAATTATGATATTTGTTTTGACAAGAATTTCATGTCATACAAGGAATTGGAGACTTGCTCAAAAGATGGTCACCACAAGGATAAATGAGGATAATCGGCTAGTGTATTTGTTAATGAAGTTAGCATTGATCTTGCATGTTTCCCCCAACAACCATAGAGAGCCTTTTCAGCCATGAAGATCATTAAATTCCTGTCCGGAATAGGATATGATATGATATATTGTATGGTTGTTTGGTTACGTACATGGAATGATGTATTTACTACCATAGACAACCATACCATAATGGAAAGATTTTGAATTATGAAGCTCATAGATTTTTTTGTAATTTTTGATATTATTTTGTGTCATTGTAAAGACATTCTATGTTAACGATAAATTTTTAATATTGTGTTTAGTTAGTTTAATGATCGATGTGTAGTTATCAAAATTTCGCCCCCGTTGACTAAACCTTTTTGTATTCGCCAATCAACGATGACACAATACAATATGTCCACCATCAATGTTAGGTAAAAGTAAACTTCTATTTGTGATTACTTGAATCCAACAACATTTCTACATTCTAAATCAAACCATTTTTTCATCAGAATTGGAGAAAAGTGCAACATGATCACATCACCATTCCAATCTCTCCAACCAAAAATAACAATCTAAATTTCAAAACACCAATCCATCATGAACCATCCACCCTTGCATGAAGCAGTTATATGCCAATGCCATCCTCAACTACATATACCATTATCTGTGGTGAGTTGATGGTACAAAATGACCTTCTGTTTGGAGTTTACTTCATCACCCACGAGAGCATCATAAAAATAGGAGCAAAGCTGGTTTGAATATGTAAAAAACAAACAGAAGAAATGATAGGATATGATCAAATCAAATAAAGAACAACACTTTGAACAAACCAAATGACAAAGAGAGTAAATGAAAACCTACATAAAAAGCAAGCTATTCTAAAATAGTTAATAAGAAGTAAGATCACATGTAGAAGGAGAGTAAACCTTGAAACACCGTAGAAACCAAATCTGCACTAAAGAAATAGTCTTTCATAGTCCCAACTAACATAAATGAAAGTTACTACCTGACCCAAAAAAAGTTTGAGATTGAAGTTAACCTAGTAAACCACTCTCACATGTAACATCTGTCATGCTTCTTGGCCTCCGCTATGTAACATACCCTTTTGCACGACAAAGTGGAAGTTGAAGTCACAAGATAAAAAAAACGTGGAAAGAAAACAATGCATGCAAAAGGATTTCAATGAATAGACACAAAAAGAGGAGTTCCATTTAAGTCAAAAGTTAGAGTTGGAAAAAATGATTCAAACTCGATAAAGATAGTCAAATATACCCAAATGGCTTTACATGTATGACCTCAAAAGAGTAACAAGTGTGACACAAATGTAAGGTTGATGTGTATAGAGAGAACAACCAAAATCTATAGTCATAACTATACAACTACAAGTCAAAAACCAGCTAAGCAAGCACCACTTAAGTCTCGCAGTTTCCTGCAAAAAGATAGGGTCAGAATGATGTGAGCTTATAAAATTCATTATGCCAATTGTCTAAATTAGAACAAAAAATCAGATGGTCAAACAATTCACAGAAATAAACCATCAACAATGTCAGTAAATCAACCAAATGCTCTCAAGTCTTGACTATGGTATTATGACAACCATCAATTGAGCAACAATGTCTAAAAATGGCATTTAACAATATGCAAAATAAAGGAATCACAAAGGATTCAATAACCAAGATGGTCTGAACTTTTGGTTAATTCGATTTCAATTTGGTTCTTCTCAAGCAATCAATGATACATAAATGTATTGGGAATTCCAAAGAATCCCCACTGTTGGCAAGTGCGTTGTTCCGGTTAATGTATTACCCGTCCCGACACCCAACCAATAACTCTAAATGTTTTTGAAACATTGAAGTCCTCAATCACAAACATTTTCAATTTATTGTGGGGGTCTCATACATGAACCTTTGTCAATACAATAGATATCAAATTTGTATCTGCAGTCCTAGTGCCGCCACTAATCTCATAAAGAGTTTGCCCCTTTGGGCCAATATGCTCTGTGGGGCCAGTAACTCCAAAGAGTTTGAATGCTCCATAGAGCCAATAGTGCCAAAACCAATTTGGGAATATCTTTAAATTCAATTCTTATAGCTTGTAATAAAACACACAACAGTGAAATCATGGCAACGAAATACAAGCTACAACAATTCATGACTATAATCTGATTTATGAAGAGTCATGACTAACTATGCTAGTATGAAACCCAAGTTGGATTTTCAAAGCAATAACCATCTCTAAAATTTCCAAAGTCCAAAGGATATCATGAATTATGAAGTATATAAACACATCACAAGTATTGGAACATTCAAACATCGGCAAAAAGTCTTTCATTACCATATATTGATAAGCAAAAATGGTTCAAATATAATGTTTCGTTTATCACGATTGTTATCATCAAAGGTTCGTTCGTGCATTTTCACACCTACATTACACAAATTTTATAATAACTCGTGAAGACAACAACACTTACGAACTTTATATTACCAAAGACACAGCATGAATGCTAACATAAATATAATATATTTATGATATAGCTGGATGAAACCATAGAATGTAATCACTTTTTCCTAGACATGCATTATCTTAAACTTTGAAGACAAGAATAATACCTTTATTTGAGACAAAAAGTAAAAGGTGTAACTAATACAGCTTTAATAACGTGAGATGATAATTCTCACCAAAGCTATTGGATTAATCTAGGATTAATAAGATATTTGCCCAAAGCACTGACACATGGCACGTCCCTATTGGACTACACATTTAGGGTTTAGGGTGGAGCCATCTATATAAGGAGGGGAGCCTCCCATTGGAGATTTTGATCTCATGTGCAAAACCCTAGCCTCCACCCTAACCTAACCGCCACCTCCCTCTCCCTCAAATCTGTCCCTTCCACCAAGTAGGACTCTTGGGTTGTGGATTTGTTCTTCTTCTCCAAGAGAGTAGAAGACCGGCCGGTGCTCAAGAAGACTCCGTGAGGTGATCGTCGATTCTTCTTCCGCTGCCACAAGTTCTCTCCACCAAAGGTAAATCCGAACCTGTAGTCTAAATCGTAGTTTGCTAACATTGGTACCAGAGCCATCTTGGTCACCTCTGAGTTTTTGGTTTTTGAGCACCTTTCTTTATTTCATTTGAGTTGAGATAATTTCGGTGGTTCTTAGAAAGAAAAAAACGGATACATATGTTGTTGCTATTTTTCTTTCTCTCCATTCATGCGCCTAGGGTTTTATGGCAAATCTCCTCACCCATGCACATGTTTGTTTGTTTGTTTTTCGAATTCTATGTTGATCTTGCACCTACGGTTTGATGGTTGATTTCCTCACCTTGTGCATGTATCATTTTTTGATTTTTTTTGATGTACCTAGGGTTTGATGGTTGTTTTTTTCCTCCTCACCCGAGTACATGGTTTTTGGATTACTTGACTATATGGCTAGGGTTTGATGGCACATTTTCCTCACCCTAGCGCATGGCCTTTTGATTCATCTTATACATGTGATTAGTATTACAAGATTCAACATCCTTTTGCGCATAATATTTGTTTCATCTTTAAGCATGCATCTAGAGTTGAATATGGATGCTTCATTCTTGCGCATAATGTAGTTTTCTTGATATGCATGTCCCTAGGGTTACATGTTCACCTATGATTATTGCGCATAATGTGTATTCCATCCTTCAAGCATGCGGCTAGATTTTATTTTTCTCTGATTTTATGCGCATGTATGTTTAAGAGAAAGATGATGATTTTTGTTACAAGAGTTGGATATTGCATATATCTCATAATGTGATCATATATTTCAAATTATGTATCATATTTGTCTTTCAAAACTCTTGTTTATACATCTAAGGATAGAAGGTTGTTGCCTTATTCATGTGTGTGGAATTTTTGATCATATATGCATGCATCTAGATGATTGCCGAATTAGATGATGATTGCCGAATTATGTACATGTTTGTTGCTAACATTCGGCTATGTGTTTCTTTTGGAAGGATTGCATGCATTTCATTTGAAATATTTCCTTTTCATCAAATTTGCATATATGTGTTGCCCTCCACAAAAGAATTTCGAATTTTTCTTTCCAATACAAGTAGCATAATTATTGTTGATTGCATGCTTATATTGATTAAGGAAAGATTGGCAAATTCTGAAATTTTTGAGAGGATATTATGGGCTGGAGTTTTATTGCCTTAAAAGTATTTTTTGAATGCTTTCCTTTGATGCACAAATATGTGTTGCTCTCCACCATAGAATTTCGGATTTTTTCTTTCCTAATCAAAGTAGGATGATTTTTTATGCTATCATGATTATATTGATTAGGGAAAGAAGAAAAAATTCTATTTTTGAGAATGATTATTGTGGAGATTGGTTGTTATTACCTAACACGTTTTTTGCCAATATTCGTGCATTATACATGCATTGTTTCCTTATGCATAACTTCCTTCTTGTGTGAAAGAGGTGCACACTTTATGGTAATTTTTTCATACGTCGGATTGTGCTAACGTATGGAAAGATTGTGCTTGTATGGAATGAATGGTTGCTGATTTTATTTACTGTCTTATTGAGAGTTGAGCGTAATTTCATTCATTCATTTTCATTTGCAATAGATATCACAATGGGCTGTAATATTTATGGACTGTAATAATTATGGACTGTGGACTGTTTATTGCCCTAAGGAGACGATGGGCTCCTTTATTTTTATTGTTGCGATATTATTGCTATAAGGCTCATGCAGGTTCCCATCTAAGAGGCTAATTCCTTATGGGGGATCCTTAGCTTGATATGGAAGTAATGTATCAATCGATTTCTGTGTGATCTTGATTGATTTTTTTTGAAGGAAACATTTTTTTTGGAACCTACATGCCTAGTGGGAGTTGCAAGGTAGAAGTGTTTTGTGTAAACCACCTTGCAACCGGCGGCAATACTTTCTTTATTTGCTGATTTGCCATGATTTAAACGTTTTTTGGGGGTCATTAAATCATGATGGAGCTCAATATCTAGATTAGTAAAATGGCTTTATTAACTATTGCATGAGGATTTGATCGAATGCTTTATGTTTTCCTTTGGTATGAATGCTATAGCTATTAAGTCAGTTCATTTTTTGACTATTGTAGCTCGTTGTATTTTATGCTAGAACTCATGTATGGCTATGTGTTTTTTGTCCTAGATTTTTATGGCTGCTTCCAAAAGCATTGTCGCTGATCTGACTCGAGGAGATAAACTCAATGAAAGAAATTACGATCTGTGGCATCGTAAAATTGAGTATCTCTTAGAGGATCAGGACATGTTAGAAAATATAACCCAAACTATGTCTCCCCCGAGGAGGGGAACACTGCGCAGCATCGCAGAAATATGGATGTCTATAATGCATGGAAAAAGAAAGACCGTATTGCTCGCATTAAAATTCTGAGTTCGATGCGAGATGATCCGTTACTGCGGTTCGAAAAATTGCGAATTGCAAAGGCCTTGTGGGAAGCTGTGAAGTTTCAGTACGGAGTGACCTCCGTCACAAGGGCCCGCCAGCTTGGGCTCATGTTTGATGGGTATAAAATGCGCCAAGGTCACACAATGAGGCAGCATATTACCACAATGTCAAACATGATAAGCGAGCTGAGCGCTGCCGGTTGTGCTATGACCGATAAGGAGCAAGTGTCTGCTCTCATAAGATCATTGCCTTCGAAGAGTTGGGAGCATATGAAGGTCCATCTGACTCATGTTGATGACATCAAGACATTTAACCAGGCCGCAAAACACCTAGAGCTGGAGGAGGACCACATGCTTGCGGAAGGCCCTCTAACTGAAGGGTTTTCTGTTGAAGGTGGCGCTCCTCAGTGGAGTGCAGGTTTTAAGCGCAAAAGAGATAGAGCTCAGGGTTTTAAAGGCAAGAAGGGTGCAAATAAAAACAAAACAGAAAACAAAGCTGGAAAGAAACGACCTCGAGGATCCAGAGGTGGAAAAGATAAGTCTAATGGTACTTGTTTTAACTGCCGAAAGACTGGACATTTTGCTCGTGAGTGCACTGAGCAAAAGGTAATTACTGTGTGTAATCCCTCGAATTGTAACGTGACTAGTTCTGTGATGCTCAGTGATCATTCTCCTGTGTGGATTGTGGATTCAGGTGCCACGGACCACGTGACAAAGGATCGTTCTGCCTTCGTGGAATATCGCCGTGTTCCAAGTGGGAGGCGAATAAACATGGCGAACAACACTAGCATTGAAGTTCTTGGAGTTGGCACATGCAAAGTGGCTTTGCGAAGTGGCAGGATCCTATTACTTCACGACGTGTTGTATGCACCAGCTATACGGCGAAATATTATTTCTGTTGTTGTTTTGATGAGACATGGTTTCAAAGTTGTTTTTGAGAACAATAATATGGGTTTATATCTCGCTAACATTTATTATGGACGTGCCTTTCTTTCAGACGGTTTTATTGTGTTGGACGCAATTTATGATTTCAATCATAACACTAGTGCCTTTATGAGTCAAAGTTCCATGAATAATGATTCAGTTATGTGGCATGCTAGACTAGGTCACATTGGTGTTGACCGGATGAACACGTTGGCAAATGAGGGGTATTAGGAGAATGCTCCAAATTTGAATTGCCGACCTGTGAATCTTATCTAGCTGGAAAGGCAACTAGAAAACCGTTCGGAAAAGCCATTAGGGCTACTTCTCCTTTTAGAACTAATTCACTCGGATATTTGTGGACCTTTGAATGTGCGTACTAGACATGGACAAAGTCACTTCATCACATTTATTGATGACTACACTAGATATGGTCATAATTATCTTATTTCTCACAAGTCAGAAGCTCTAGAATGCTTTAAGAGATTCATGAGCTTGGTAGAGAATCAATTGGATAATAAGATAAAAACTCTCAGAACGGACAGAGGTGGGGAGTATCTCTCCATAATGTTGAACGAGTTATGTGATGAAAAGGGGATATCTAGACAACTCACTATGCCTTATACTCCTCAGCAAAATGGTGTTGCCAAGAGAAGGAATAGAACGTTGCTAGACATGGTTAGATCCATGATGGCGCATGCGAGCTTGCCAATTTCGTTTTGGGGAGATGCTCTAAAGACTGCGGCCTATATCCTCAATAGAGTTCCAACAAAATCGATTCCCTCAACTCCATATGACTTATGGACAGGACGAAAGCCTGATTTTAGTCTGCTGCGTCCTTGGGGATGCGCGGCATACATTCATTCTACTAGTCACCGACATGGAAAACTAGGACCTAGAGGGAAAAAGAGTATCTTTGTAAAGTACAGTGATCTCTCCAAAGGTTATGTTTTTATCGGGTTAGACGAGAATTAAAGAAGGACGGAACTGGAGTCTAGGGATTCCACATTCTTAGAAAATGATTTTCCAACTCTTGCTGGAGCTATCAAAGAGTCAGTGGACTTCTTTGAACAACAAGATGACGACATTGCCACTCCACGGGATCTGGAAGTTGAACATGAGGTTCCACCAGTCAATCCTAGTGGGAGCAGCAATGCTGAGGATCCGATAGCTCTCACGGAGGATGAGCCATCAGATACCCATCTGCGTCGAAGTAAACGCGGGCTCATTCCTCGTAGGCGGTTTCGCTTAGAGGAAGAGACCCTCATGATAGCTCAAGAAGAAATTGATTATGAATCATCTGGGATGACAATAATCGATGAGCAAGAACCGGAGACCTTGAAAAAGGCTTTGGAAGGTCCAAATGCGAAAGAGTGGTTAGAAGCTATAAAGGAAGAGTTGGAGTCGATGAAAGTTAATCGAGTCTGGGACTCGGTCGACTTACCGCCGAACCGAAAGGCCATTGGGGCAAAGTGGATCCTCAAGATTAAGAGGAAGGCGGATGGATCTATTGATAGATTCAAGGCTAGACTGGTAGCTAAAGGCTACACCCAAAGAGAAGGCGTGGATTTTGAGGAAACTTTTTCACCAGTGGTTAGGTTTGCCTCCATCGGCATTCTACTAGCTATTGTAGCTCAGATGGACTTAGAGCTTTACCAAATGGATGTAAAGATTGTTTTTCTCAATGGAGAACTTGAGGAGGAGATCTATATGGATCGATGTTTTACGTGTGTACATAGTCGAGTTTTTTCTTTCGATTTTGTTTTCTTTTGTTTGCATTTAGGGTCATGTTAGTGTAAAGGGGAGGAGACTATAACGTAGAAGAAGGTGAGAAGAAGATGACTCAGAGGAGAAGGGAAGAATCCCTAGAGCTAGCGAGGGTACAGGGTGAAGGTAGAAGCCTAACTAGCAAGCATGGCTCAAACAATGTAAGGCAATGGGTCCTTAGGCTAGACGACGCCTAACTTCGAGGTCACTAGCCTCGACACGCCTCACCTCCCTACAACGAGGACCACAATGCCCAGCAAGTGATACCAGATCCGGAGATCCAGTACCTCCTACTATCGACAAGGTAGGCAACGCCGATCAGGTCATGGCGGTCTCAACTAGATTACTCTCCTAGTGCGTCCGAATTCCTAGGGCCAATGTCTACTTGCTTTTAGTTAAGGCTTTACTTGAGTGTGCTTTTTGGGGCTAAGGGAGGGGTGATGAAATCCCCCACCTTATCTTTGAAGTCTATAGGTGATGCCCCTTAAAGATGTTTTGAAATCTTAGGCTAGCAAGCAACTCACCAAACAAGCACTCACCTCACTCTTGTTTCGATGCAAACCTTACTCACTAATGAATGTCCTAATGCGTGAATGAGTGATAAGGAATGCGTACCTCACTCCAGTAATCAACGACAAAATGTAAAGCAAAGAAAAGAAAGATGCATGCAAGGTCTACATATGATGCATGACCTAGATGGCAAGAAGTCTAATCTTTTGCTTTGAGTTTTATGGTCCAAGTTGATTAAAGGGGATTGAAATTAAATCTGGGAGCAAACTAAAGATCACAACATGCAAAATTGGGCTCCCAGATAACTAAAGTGAACAACATAACAACTGGAACAAATTTGAGAGCAATTGAGGCTCACCAGGCCGCCAATTGGCGGTCCCAGACCGCTGATTGGCGGTCGTTTTGTAGCTTCTGGTCCTCAAACTTCTCCCGTAGCCTCCCCTTGATCCTTAGGTTCCCTGAAACTAAACAACACTGGAAACAAAAAATTAAAAACCCCTCGAATCGCCCAAACCAACGTCTGGACAGAGCACCTCCCCGGCAACGGCGCCAAAAACTTAATTGATCGTTTTATATTTAACCGCAAGTGCACGGCCGCGTTGAAGCGGTGGCAAATACGGGTCGTCCACTGGGAGGTGTGTCGACGATTGGTTTGTTCGAAGGCGAGAGGTAAAAAGAAGAAGAGAAAGGTTGGTTACACTAAACTACACTAAGATGCAAATGGAAATGGAGATAAGCAATAAACTAAGCCCCAAAGGGGGTAGAGAAATAATGTGAACATAAAGAAGTGTGTGTGTGTTCATTAAGCTCCTCACAACAGGTAGTGCATGAAATCATAAAACTACATCCAACTTTGCCTCTACATGAATTAAGATAAGACTACATCATTAAAACATACAAGACAATAATTGGAATGAAGCTACATGAACTCAAGTATAAAGACTATACCCTACTATGCCTCTACATGAATTAAGATTTCACTACATCATTAAAACATACAAGACATTAGCTAAGGTAAAGGCAACAAGAGCACATACATTACAAATTGTGTTTCCAATATTAACTTCATCAATATCCTAACCTTATCATTCCCCATAAAATAGGTCCACTAATCAAAGCATAAGCTAAGCTTCATTCAAGAGCATTAGCATATCAAAGATAAGAGTGGAGACCCATTAGATGGTTATGGAAATCATATAAAGCTCAATGGATAAAAATAACACACACTTAATACACTACATAATTATATCACATATTTCTCCACCCCCCAAATGGGGATGAAACTACTAACTACTCATTACACTACTGATTAGACTAAGTAAAGAAAACATTTAACTAAGATACTAAAATTACTAAACAAGAAATTAAACAAAGTAAAGCAACCCACACAAAACAAACAACATAACAAAACAAGATTAAAAGAAACAAATAAACTTTTATTAACAATGACTCACATTGAAGGTAGCATCCTTCTCCACCTTGAGTTATTGCTTCAAGGCTCACTCCTTAGTAGAGAGAATGCCACCAAACAATGGGTAATTACAATGGAAGGTGAAGAGTTCTATTTATAGGCATGGAAAAAGCTAATCCGGGACAATCCCCCGATGTGGGACTAAACCAATACCAAAAATACACTAAGAATACACTAATACACGTGCTACAGAAAACTAGATGGATTCTGGGCTAAATGAACCGCCAATTAGCGGTTCCAGACCGCCAATTGGCGGTCTATAAGGTTTAGATCCGTCTAGTTTTCTTTGTGGGCTTTTCTTGAAGTGTTTCTTGGTCTTAGATGCATCTGGTTGGTTTAGTGGAGCTCCGACCCGAATCGAATTGACAAAATACTCCTCATGATGGTGTGGAGTTTCTTGTTTTGCTCTTAGGTCCTTCTGTCTTACGATCAGGTCCTTCCCCCTTGCATCTTGGTCCCCAGGTCTCACAATTAGGTCCTTTTTTCCTGCTTTTGGGTCCTTTCATGGCTCTTCTCTTCAAACCTCTTTATTTCTGAAAACTAAACATAAAACTCGTCACATAGCATTGCTTAGGTGTAAGATAATGGATATAAGGTACAAATATAAGCATGAAATGATGTCAATCAATCGACCTCAAGGTTTTGAAGTCAAAGGACAAGAACGCAAAGTGTGCAAGCTCAATAAGTCGTTATATGGCTTAAAACAAGTGTCTAGACAGTGGAACATTCGCTTCCATCAAGCTATATCAGAGAATGCGTTCTCTATGCTTGAGGAAGATCACTGTGTGTACGTTAAGAGATCCAATGGTAAATTTCTCATTCTGACCTTGTATGTTGATGACATACTCATGGCTGGCAATAGCAAAGAGTTGCTGAAATCCACTAAAGAGTGGTTGTCCTCTACGTTTGATATGAAGGACATGGGTGAAGCTAGCTACGTCCTTGGTGTCAAGATTGTTAGAGATATGTCCAAGAGACTTCTGGGATTGTCTCAAGAGACTTATATTAACAACGTCTTGAAGAAATACCATACGGACAAATGCAAATCAATCGACACTCCTGTTGAGAAGGGTTTGCACTTAAGCCTTGATAAGCATCCTGATACTCCTGAAGAGAAGGCCGAAATGAGCAAGGTTCCATACTCCAATGCTGTGGGAAGCCTTACGTACGCTATGATGTGTCCTAGGCCAGACATTTGTTATGTTGTGGGCATGGTGAGTCGATACCAGTCCAGCCCAAGCATGGAGCACTGGAAGGCAGTCAAGAGAATCATGAGATACCTCAGAGGAACAAGTAACTACATGTTGTGTTACCAAGCATCAGATCTCCGCCTGATTGGCTATAGTGATGCCGATTGGGCTGGAGAAATTGATGAAAGGAAGTCTACCTCTGGTTATGCTTTCTTGCTGGCTAATGGGGCCATCTCATGGTCCAGCAAGAAGCAAACCTGTATAGCCCTGTCGACTATGGAAGCAGAGTATGTTGCATGCTCTGCAGCAGTACAGGAGGCAGTTTGGTTAAGGAGGTTCTTACAACATACTGGGCTAGTAGAGACATCTGATGAACCTGTTGTTGTCTATTGTGACAGCATGACTGCCCTTTGTTATGTGAAAGACCCCAAATATCATGGAAGGACCAAACATATACAAGTTAGGTATCATTTTGTGAAGGACATCATAGCGAGAAAGGAAGTTGTGTTAAGACATGTGTCTACTAGTCTTATGGTAGCTGACCCTCTTACCAAAGCTATAGCTAAGGACTCGTTTGTGTCTCATGTGAAGTCCTTAGGCTTACGCAGACTTTGATGTATTGGCATGTCTAACTTCTTTTTATGAGTAATTGTGTTTTTTCTTTCGACTATATGTGTTTGGTTTATGTAGTTATTCTAGCATAAAATATTATTGTGTCAATAGGATGAAGAATGCTCACTCACACGAGCATTCACCTCTGGCGCTTTTTGATAGCGAGCAGAGATGAGACTGATCATGAAGAGATCTTGTATGATAGATCCAGAGAAGTTCCTGATAGGATAGTCACCTTGATTAGGAATCAAGATGAGATCCCCTATGTTGGTGAGGATTGACATGAATGTTCCAATGATTCGTGTGACCTATAGAAGCCAAGTGCGAGCATCACATGTGGCGCCAGGTGGCACCTGTATGGTGTTAATACGACAATGATGAAGCTCGGGTCAGGCGCAGAGGGGGTGCGACTGGACTAAGACTTGTATGGTGTTGAGAGACATACATACTGTTGTGTACAGTATGATCCACCATAACATGTTTGTCATACAACATGTGCTGAGCGACCATTTGGAAGTGAAAGGATGGATCCCTGCTCCTTCACTGTGTCAGTCCAAGACTTGATTGTCATTAGTTACCCTCAGTGACCTTCGACGACACCATGAAGCAAAGAGTTGATGTGGCTACTTTGGGATGTTATCTATGACCATGAGAGATTCGGTCTAAAGAGGCATCTTCGGGAAAGGAGTCAACTCTGAGTGTAATGCTGGTCTGGGGCGAAGGGAAAGGTTTGACTTGACTGCACTAAAAGTATTTGCTGGGCCCAACTGTATTGGATACAGTAGCAAGTACCTTGAGGACAAGAAGGTGTTCTCTCCGAGGGATCGAGATACCGTTCATGTCAAGTGAGTTTTTCAGTAAACCTGGGGAACTGTGATGTGCATTTGACTGCTTATTTATTGGATTTTGAGTATGTTGTCATTCTAGACTTCTAGTAAGGTTTCTAGTTTGAGACTCTTAAATTGCAGGTGCATCACCGGTCGCACGACCCATTTGTCCGTATGATCAGAAGAGTGCAAGTGTCGGGGACACAGATGATCTTGTATCAAGGATACATGATCAAAGACTTACGTATTGTGGATGTGTACTTGGAGAGAGGAGTAGTTGTATGTATCAGGGATATATACATATGTGTCGGGGACACATAAGGAGGTGACATATTGCCATTGTGTGATTGTATGTATCAGGGATATATGCATATGTGTCGGGGACACAAAAAGCAGATGACATGTTGTTATCGTGCTGTTGTGCAAGTAGGAGATATTGGATTAATCTATGATTAATAAGATATTTGCCCAAAGCACTGACACATGGCGCGTCCCTATTGGACTACACATTTAGGGTTTAGGGTGGAGCCATCTATATAAGGAGGGGAGCCTCCCATTGGAGATTTTGATCTCATGTGCAAAACCCTAGCCTCCACCCTAACCTAGCCGCCACGTCCCTCTCCCTCAAATCCGTCCCTTCCACCAAGTAGGACTCTTGGGTTGTGGATTTGTTCTTCTTCTCCAAGAGAGTAGAAGACCGGCCGGTGCTCAAGAAGACTCCGTGAGGTGATCGTCGATTCTTCTTCCGCTGCCACAGGTTCTCTCCACCAAAGGTAAATCCGAACCTGTAGTCTAAATCGTAGTTTGCTAACAAAAGCACAACAAGAAATCAGGACTTCTATAGCTTTGCTTGCCAACAATTCCCCATTTTAATTTTTTAATCCCAAGCTAGATATTATTTTCACAAGCCAAACCAAACTATTCAAGTGGGATTCATGGTTAACATGCCATAGGGGTTTGTTCTCACTCCAAAGTGGAAGCACATGCTCAAAAGGAGATGGAAATCATCGATGCTAGAATAGAGTCAATCATTTCTTAACTAAGCACAACATAATCATTGCTTAATAGCTCAACTAAACATGATTTTGTGTTAGAAAGAGCCCAAGTCAAATCCAACTTCTAATGCATCTAAATCCACCAATATAAGATTTAAGTCTATGAATCGTGGGACCATGAGTAGTTGGTTCTAATCCTACCAAAGACATACCTTCGAAAAACCCCATGTTGAACGTTTTATTTAAACCGCAAGTGCACGGCCGCGATGAAGCGGTGGCAAGTACGGGTCGTCCTCAGGGAGGTGAGTAGTCTCTTGCTTGTACGAAATCAAGTGGCGAAAAAAATGGAGAAGAGAGTTGGTTATGCTAACCTACGCTATGCTACGCTAAGAAGTATGAAATGTGGAAGAAGCAAACAAACGATGAAATAAGAACTAAGCTAAGAACAAAACAAGAATGCTGGAATTTCAGGAATGGAAAACCCCTAAGGGGTGGAGTGAGTGCACACAAGCAAAGAGGTGGGTGTAGAATACATTCTTCAAGCACATGAAGGTAGTGTTTATCAAGCATAGGAAGTGTCTAAATGTTATGGCAAAACCTATCAATCTATTCACCAACTTGGTTGATTAACATTTACATATGCAAGTTGTTTATTTCAGAACCTAAACAAGCATGAGAGGTGTCTAATCATTTTGGTAAAACTCATCAAGTTATAAATTCTATCCTAAACAAGCAAGCATACATTCATGTTTTATCAACACATCAAAAATAAAGCATTCATCCCATTCTCTAATGCATGTATGTACATCTACTCCACCCCCCAAAGGGGATGGAACTACTCACTAAACATTACACTAATTATTAAACTAAGCAAAGAAAGCATATTAAAACTAAGCTAGAAATAAAAGACGATTAAACTAAAACATGCACAAACAATAAAAGAAACATAAACAAACAATGAAAGAAACACAAAACTTTATTGATAAAATGACTCACATTAATAGTAGCATCCTCCTACTTTAGTGTGTGCTTCAAGGCCTCACTTCTAGTAGGAAGAATAGCCACTTAAAATATGGAGTGATTACAATAGGAGGTGAAGAGTTCTATTTATAGGCATGAAAAAAGCTAATCCGGGACAATCCCCCGATGTGGGACTAAACAGACACCAAAAATAGCCTAAACGAACATTAATACAAGTCCAGGAGAAATCTTGGCCGATCTGGACTAATCCAGACCGCCAATTGGCGGTCCAAAAGGTCCGGATCCAGTTGAGTTTTATTCTGGGCTTTTCTGTGTGCTTTTGGTGGTCTTTGATGCATCTACTTCGTTTGTTGGAGCTCCGACCCGAATCCAATTGCTAAAATACTCCCCATAATGGTGTGAAGTATTCTGTTTTACTCTTAGGTCCCTCTGTCTTGCAATCAGGTCCTTCTCCCATGCATCTTGGTCCCTAGATCTCACAATTCAGTCCTTTTTCCCAGCTTTTGGGTCCTTTTATGCTTCATCTCTTCAAACCTATTTATTCCTGAAAACTAAACATAAAACTCGTAACATAGCATTATTTAGGTGGAAGATAATGGATATAAGATACAAATATGAGCATGAAATGATGTCAATCAAATACCCCCACACCTAACTTTTGCTAGTCCCGAGCAAAACAAAGAAAGAGAAAAGCATGCGAAAAAACAAGAAATCCTAACTCACTTTCGTAGGAATCACGGTTGCACTTAGCACGTGCAACAAGCCGTTAAACCTCCTTGTCGCCAAGGAGGAGGAGTGTTGTCTCCTGAGGGTTTTCAGCGGATATACCCACAAAATCCGAACAAGATGCATTAATCAATCTAGCTACACGACTCGTTGGACTTATTTTGTCGATCATGGGATGCGGTAATACTACGAGTCGACTCTATATATGTAATCAGTCCACACACCTAGCCTAATGAGTTATTCGTGAGAGTTAGTCAAGGACTTAAGTGAAAGACATGGGCAACCTTAACTTCTGAATGTGATACAATGTGTAAAGTCCATTTTGGTTCTTATTTGACTCTTTTTTTTTCTTCTTTTTTTTCCTTTTTCTTTTTTTTCTTTTTCTTTGGAGCATTTTATTGGTTGGTGTTTGATTCTCCCCAGGGTCAGGTTTCGTGCATCATTGCCTATGAGGACTTACACTATCACGTACACCTTCCCCCAAATCTCCACATAGGGCGATCCCTACCACCCGTGTAACGGGAGTTCGGTCGGTGCATCCCAAGTCAGATGACTCAAAAGCACCAATCACAAAGTCCCCTCAGACCTACTTTCCCGAGTGATAGGAGCCGTGCGAGAAGAGAGAACACCACTTATTCTTCTACATGGGAACCAAAACCCCTACACTTAAGTTTCACAAAAAGAGATTAAGGGCCCTTGACTACGACAAACTTCCTTATACTAACAGACACGAATTATTTACTCACTAGGTTCAGGGTGGACTTATTTAAATGTTTGAGTACTGAAACCCTATGATTACACACCCCCCGAGGGAAAACCGCGATGCATCCTAACGACTCGATAAGACCTAAAGCCAGTAAACCAAAAATCCTAATGCATCAAGTTCAAGACAATTTTGGGAGCTTTCTTTTTACTTTGCCTCTCAACGGTTTTGCACATGCTAAACACACGCAAAACCCACAAAACATTTTCTTTTGCAAACACATGAAGATTTTGAAAGAAATGTGAAAATTTTAAAGCATTCGGCAAACAAAAGAAGACAAGTCACCCAAGGATCATGGCAAGCAGATATATCAATGTTAAATGCGGCACACTAACATGACCCTAGCAGTACAAACAAACGAAAATAAAACCAAAGGAAAAAGACTCAACTATGTACACACGTAAAACACCCCCCCACACCTAATTCATGCATTGTCCTCAATGAATGTGAACAACATACTACATGGATACATGCATGAAAAAGGAAAGATCTCACCAACATGAAGTACAAAGGGACGTTCAGAGTCATGTTGATGGACACAAACCCAAATTCCCTCAAAACCTGTGAGAAGCTGAAGAAGGGAGATAAATACGTGAAGAGATTGGGCCCAAGTACACAAGGGTTGGGGCCCACAACAATCGATGCTCACTGAAGGAGTCTTTTATTACACACTTCTTCTTCTTTTTTGTTGTTTTTTTTGTTGTTTTTTTGTTGTTTTTTTTAAAGATATATACATCAACCAAGATATTCTCATAATCATTTGGTCAAGGAACATCAAATGAGAACATCAAGTCAGGAGGACCAGTGACTTGCCGAGATGGGCAAACTCCACTGGTACTCTGAGGTGTCATGAGGGGTGAAAGGTCAAAGCTGAAAGGCTCGAACCCCTCATGATATTGGTTGGGTGTGGGCAACAAAGAATGAAGTTGTGTTGCCTCACTAGGGTTTAATTGCTCATCGAAGAAAACCCTCCAACCAATAGGCAGGTGCATCGGAATGAGTTCCTCAGGCTCATTCGATGGATGCAGCAGACTTGCATCACTAAGAATGGGGCTTCTCCCCAAGTCATCCAACAAGGACCTCCCACCATCATTTAGATCATCAAGCATAAGCTCGGTCATAGGTGGGTCCTTGTTGGAGTCAATATGAAGCTCAAATGGCTCAATGGCCATGGGACATGAGGTAGAGACACCTTCTGGTATAGGCATATGATGAGGTGTCTCACCCTCACTAGTACTCTCAACTGAATCATGCAACGAACACTCCCTTTGGACATTCATGTTTGAGGCCAGCTCACTCTGTTGCATTGCAAAGACAGGCAACGAGTCTTCGCTGGGCCCACGAACATTCTCAATGGGTTGCATTGGGGTTAGGGGTGTTCGTTGATTCTGTGGTGCTTTCTCCAATTGGTGGATGAGATTTAGATTTAAAGGTTCATCCATGGGTTCCTGTTGCCTACCAGAGTTGAACACATGAAACTCAGCACTCATGTTACCGAATGAGAGCTTCATGAGACCATTTCTACAATTAATCAAGGCATTGGAGGTTGCCAGAAATGGTCTACCCAAAATCAAAGGTATTTGAGAGTGGGTGTTCGCAACGGGATTGGTATCGAGGACAACAAAATCGACTGGAAATATAAAATCTCCAACTTTGATAAGCACGTCCTCGATAATCCCCATGGGAATACGAATGGATCTATCCGCCAGTTGGAGGGTGATCTTAGTTGGTTTCAATTCTCCCAAGTTCAACTGTTGATAAACAGAGAATGGGAGGAGGTTGACCGTTGATCCTAAATCAAGCAAAACATTGCTCAATCTAGTGTCCCCTATCGTACACTGAATAGTAGGACACCCCGGGTCCTTGTATTTTGTGTAGGTAGGATTGGACAAAAGTGAGCTGATATTTGCAGCCAAGAATGCTTTCTTAGGAACATTGGTCTTCCTCTTGGTTGTGCAGAGATCCTTCAACACTTTGGCATATTGAGGTATTTGTTGGATGACATCCAACAAGGGGATGTTAACCTTCACTTGCTTAAATACCTCTAATATCTTGTTCATGTTGTCACTCTGCTTTTTGTTTAACCTACTTGGATAAGGAGCTTTTGGCAGGTAGGTTTTCTGTTGTACCTGAGAAGAAAGCTTTGGTGTATTACCCTCACCCTCAGCTTCTTCTTCACCACCATTCCCACTGAGGGGCTGCATAGATGGTGGTGGTTGTGGCAAGGAAATGTGATTGTCAACCTGTTTTCCATTCCTTAAGGTCACAATGGAATTGACATGGTGAACAGGTTCCTCCACATGGTTCACTTGCCTCCCCCGAGGTACCACATTCTCATTTTGCATTTGTTGTTGTTGGTACATGCGGGGGTTAGCCTCAGGCTGGCTAGGAAAAGACCCTCTCTCTCTTTCATGTACAGACTGAGCCAATTGGCCCATCTGAAGCTCTAGAGATTTGATGGTCTGCTGATTTGAAGTGAGAACTTGACTCGTGGTTGACATAAAAATTTTCATTGAGTTTTCAAGTCCACGAGTCAAGGTCTCAAGCGAATTGAATCGGGTTTCCATATTTTTGGAATTTGGGAAACCCGATTGATTGGTGGTTTGCGCTTGGGGTGGCTGATAGGAATGCGCATGCATGGGAGGTTGGTGTGATTGGTAAGGTGGTCTCGAGGAGTTTAAAGGACCACCCGGGGCATTAGTTTGGTTCCATGAAAAATTGGGGTGGTTCCTCCATCCAGGATTATAAGATGATGAGTATGGGTCATTCCTGTCTCTATCATAGACGGCGTTGACACGCTCCATCTCAGGAGGAATGGACTCACACTCGCTCTCTACATGACCTATCCTACCACATGAATGACAAGGAACTGGACCAGATGTGGACATGTGAGGTGCACTTTGTTGGTTTTGGAGCTCAATCGAATCCATATGCGCATTAAGGCCGCCATGCGCGCCTCGGTGGCCGTAGTGGTATCGATAGCAAATGCGGCACCCGATCTAGTCGAGTTTGCATTCGCGGTCCTCGCTCCTATACTAGATGATGCAGGTGGTTCCCTCACACTCTCCCACTGCATGGTTTTCTCAGCGAGGTCTTCTAGGAAGGCCCATGCCTCCCTTTCATCCTTTCCCAAGAACTCTCCTTGACACATGGACTCAAGGAGCGTTCTGGACGGGATGTGAAGACCCTCATACACAATCTGACAAAGGCGCCACAACTCAATGCCATGGTGAGGGCATGAGGATAGTAGCTCCTTGAACCTCTCTAGATATGCATGAAATGTCTCGGTCTCAAGTTGATAGAACGAATTGATTTCGTTCCTCAATTTTTGAGTCCGATGATTTGGGAAGTACTTCTTAAGGAAGGCAGATTGAAACTCATCCCAAGTCCTAAAGGCATTCGCCTGGTTGCTGTACAACCACTTCTTGGCATCATCCTTTAGTGCAAAAGGAACGAGCCTAAGATGGATGGAGTCTGTGGTAAGTTGTTGCAGCTTGAACATAGCACAGACCTCCTCAAATTCCCTGAGAAAGATATAGGGGTCACCTTTCCCAGTGAAATGAGGGAGCATGGAAATGAATTGAGGCTTAACCTCAAAATGGTTCCCATTAGCCTCTGGTAATACGATGCATGAGGGTAGAGCTGTACGGCTCGGGTAGCATCGATCACGAAGAGGTATGGGAACGACAACTGGAAGCACAGGTGGAACAGGCGGGTCCAGCAACTCCTCCTCCTCACGGAAATTAGCAGCCATTGGACCCGAACTACGTGCGACACGAGAGGAGGGAGGTGTCAAGAAATCGATGACCGAAGCCGGATTGACAACGCCCTTCGTCAAACGACCACTCTCGTCTCGTGTCCATGAAAGCATGCACAAAGGTGCACACACAAACCACAACTCTTTTTTTTTCTTCAAATGAAGAATGTACGTAGAAGAGAAGACGAGGGAACACAGGAGAGAAAGAATGACTCAAGAGAGAAGGGAGGAAGTCCTTAAGCTACGGCGGATGGGTACAGGTAGAAGCACACAGGCAAACAAGGCTCAAACAATCCTAAGGTCGCTATAGGTCCTTACAGCTAGACGACGCCTAACTGCGAGGTCACACGGCCTCAACACGCCTCACCTCCCTAAAACGAGGACCACAAAGCCCAGCAAGTGAGCCAAGATCTGGGGATCTCGTCTCTCCTACTATCGACAAAGTGGGCAACGCCGATCAGGTCATGACGGTCGGGACCGGATCACTCTCCTAATGCGTCCGAATTCCTTAAGGCCAATGTCTACTTGATTTTAAAATTAGGCTCTTGATTAGTGTGGTTTTTGGGGCGAAGGAAAGGGTGATGAAATCCCCCACCTTATCTTTTACGGGACAGCCCCTCCTTAGTAGCGTTTTGGAGTCCTAAATCTAGCAATCAACTCTCCAAACAACGCTCAACTCACACTTGTTGCAATGCACTTCCTACTAACTAATGCATGTTCATACGAAATGCATGAATGAGAGTAGAAGGTGCGTACCTGACGCCAGCTCTCAGCAACAGAAAATAAAGCTAAGATAAAAGACAATCTAAATGCCTAAGTCACATACATGATGCATGACCTAAACAAGAATGAATGCCTAATCTTTTGCTTTGAGTTTTAGGGTCCAAGTTGCTTAAAGGAGGTTTGATTATTGATCTGGGAACGAACTATAAGTCAAAACATGCCAAATTGAGTCCCAGATAACTAGATCATTTAGAGAAACAACAGCAAGAAATTAAAAGATGAACAAAGCTCACCAGACCGTTGATTAGCGGTCTCAGACCGCTGATTGGCAGTCTTAAGTGCTCAGGTCGTCTGGAAATTTCTCCAGTAGCCTCCACTTGCTATTCCCAGTCTCCTGAAACAAAGAAAAACTACAAAACAAAAATTAAATCCACTCGAATCGTCCAAACAAGAGTCTGGACTGACACCTCCCCGGCAACGGTGCCAAAAACTTGTTGAACGTTTTATTTAAACCGCAAGTGCACGGCCGCGATGAAGCGGTGGCAAGTACGGGTCGTCCTCAGGGAGGTGAGTAGTGTCTTGCTTGTACGAAATCAAGTGGCGAAAAAAATGGAGAAGAGAGTTGGTTATGCTAACCTACGCTACGCTACGCTAAGAAGTATGAAATGTGGAAGAAGCAAACAAACGATGAAATAAGAACTAAGCTAAGAACAAAACAAGAATGCTGGAATTTCAGGAATGGAAAACCCCTAAGGGGTGGAGTGAGTCCACACAAGCAAAGAGGTGGGTGTAGAATACATTCTTTAAGCACATGAAGGTAGTGTTTATCAAGCATAGGAAGTGTCTAAATGTTATGGCAAAACCTATCAATCTATTCACCAACTTGGTTGATTAACATTTACATATGCAAGTTGTTTATTTCAGAACCTAAACAAGCATGAGAGGTGTCTAATCATTTTGGCAAAACTCATCAAGTTATAAATTCTATCCTAAACAAGCAAGCATACATTCATGTTTTATCAACACATCAAAAATAAAGCATTCATCCCATTCTCTAATGCATGTATGTACATCTACTCCACCCCCCAAAGGGGATGGAACTACTCACTAAACATTACACTAATTATTAAACTAAGCAAAGAAAGCATATTAAAACTAAGCTAGAAATAAAAGACGATTAAACTAAAACATGCACAAACAATAAAAGAAACATAAACAAACAATGAAAGAAACACAAAACTTTATTGATAAAATGACTCACATTAAAAGTAGCATCCTCCTACTTTAGTGTGTGCTTCAAGGCCTCAATTCTAGTAGGAAGAATAGCCACTTAAAATATGGAGTGATTACAATAGGAGGTGAAGAGTTCTATTTATAGGCATGGAAAAAGCTAATCCGGGACAATCCCCCGATGTGGGACTAAACAGACACCAAAAATAGCCTAAACGAACATTAATACAAGTCCAGGAGAAATCTTGGCCGATCTGGACTAATCCAGACCGCCAATTGGCGGTTCCAGACCGCCAATTGGCGGTCCAAAAGGTCCGGATCCAGTTGAGTTTTATTCTGGGCTTTTCTGTGTGCTTTTGGTGGTCTTTGATGCATCTACTTTGTTTGTTGGAGCTCCGACCCGAATCCAATTGCTAAAATACTCCCCATAATGGTGTGAAGTATTTTGTTTTACTCTTAGGTCCCTCTGTCTTGCAATCAGGTCCTTCTCCCTTGCATCTTGGTCCCTAGATCTCACAATTCAGTCCTTTTTCCCAGCTTTTGGGTCCTTTTATGCTTCATCTCTTCAAACCTATTTATTCCTGAAAACTAAACATAAAACTCGTAACATAGCATTATTTAGGTGAAAGATAATGGATATAAGATACAAATATGAGCATGAAATGATGTCAATCACCCCACTCCTCCAAAACGCAGCACAATGGTCTGGAGAGATTCCAAGACGATTTTGACGACCCTTCGTCAGCTTCGACGAGACTACAATGGGGCTCCAGCATGCTTTCCAGCAAGGTCTCCTTTTCCCCACTCCTCACCAACTTTGTCATATAGAAAGGGAAAAAGAAAGCTAGGGATTCTAAGCTCCAAACAAAGAAAAATATCTAAGATGAGAAAATTACAAGATAAACCCTTAGTTCTAAGAAAACAAAACAATTCTTTACACACAACATCCAATTTTTTCCAAGTTTAGGGGTTTGAAAGAAATATTTGACTTTCTATGCTCAAAGTGACACAAAATCAAAAAAAATCCCACACATTGACATCCTCTGAAAACTATGCTTATGTTTCCACTTCTCCCCAAAATACCCCTACCTAAACCGTGGGACCAGTCCTTTGACTTAACATCCTCGTTCTCTCTCTTTCCCTCTCTCTCTTTCTCGATGGCAGACGATACTTGATGCTACTCGATATGTGAGATAGGAGCTCGATATTAGTTTGCTAATGGTTCGATAGGAGCTCGATAGGACATATGGTTTTGTTTGCAGTTTGAACAACTCGATATTTATTCGATGGGAACTCGATAGAGCTCGATACGAGGTTGCAATCCAAGCACTGTATTTCTATGTGTGTGTTTTTAATTTATATGGAAGTTTATAGTGTTCAATTTTCCTTTCATTTTATCGATTGCCTCGATACGAGCTTGACATTGTTCGATAAATTACAATTCCTGAAGTTTTCCTTTTTTTAATGTTGTGCTCGATAGGCTCGATATGTAATTGACATGAAATGATGGTTGTTTTCCTATGAGGTTGATGTTCATTCAGATAGTATTCTCTCCTTATACCTCGATACAAGCTCGATTACAGCTTGATGATATCTGTGGTCTATGACTTAACTGAATAATGGAATTTTTTCACGTAAGATTTTCTAAGAGTGCACCAACACATACCAACACAACACCGTGATGTTTTGACTAAATTATAGTTGTGTTTGATAGGCTCGATATGTGCTCAACATGGATCGATGATCGTGCGATGAAAATACAAACATTAACAACATTCGAACATTAACAAAAATTACATTAACCAAAAACATTTTGTAACTTCAACATACACTTCATTAACATTTATTAAAAGTGTTGGATTTTTTTGCCTTAATCCATGTTTTAATGATTAACTAACTTAATCCTAATCACAATCAAATGTAGAGTAGCACACATTATAGATAGAACAAATATTTGTTGTGCTAACATCTACAGGTGATCAAGACTCAAGGAAGAATGGAATGAAGTCAAGACATGTAATCAATCTACTTGAAGACATGTAATTTTACCTTTTAATTGTGTCTTAGGAATTTATGTGAACTTGAGCATACAAGAGTTAAAATTTATTCACATACACACTAGGTTCCTTGTAGAAGTCACACACAAAATTTCAGATTAATTGGAATTCAATAGGTCACCCAAACATAGGTAGGAAAATCACATAAACCAAACTTCTGCTTGCTTGTGCAAAATGGTCGACTAAAATGTGTTTTCTTTTTGACCATTTCTAATAGTTAGTGGTTTAACTAATAATGATTTTACCTAACACTACCAGCGACCTTTTCTGACTTTTCGGTCGATCGTTTGACTCGTATTTCTGGACGACCGTTATACTTGTCGTATTCCCAAACGATGGTATTCGTATAAATCTACCTATACCCCTAAATACATTTGGCCACTAGTCAAATGATGCCTTGATAATGGTCGACCAGATGTAGAAAATTGGTTACACCAAACTAATAATGATATAGCCGTTGGGGAAGAATTAGGTGACTTGTGTGTAAGATATACAAATCATAAACTGAAGCTCAACAATTCTGTCCCATAACGGTTGACTGGTCCGGGATAGACGATCGACCATTTCCTTTAGAATATGGAAACGTTCGAACCAACAAAGACAATGGTCAAACTAGTTGGGCTACGCCTTAAGTTATCGGTCAAAATAGGTCAGGGGTTGGTCGACTGATATAATGGTTTAGGCTAGTGTAAAGGTAATCGGCCAGTGTATAATGTCGTATCCCCAACGGCTATACCCCTAAATACATTTGGCCACTAGTCAAATGATGTCTTGATAATGGTCGACCGGATGTAGAAATTTGATAATGGTTTAACTAATAATGATTTTACCTAACACTACCGGCGACCTTTTCTGACTTTTTGGTCGATCGTTTGACTCGTATTTCTGGACGACCGTTATACTTGTCGTATTCCCAAACAGTTGTATTCGTATAAATCTACCTATACCCCTAAATACATTTGGCCACTAGTCAAATGATGCCTTGATAATGGTCGACCGAATGTAGAAAATTGGGTACACCAAAACTGCTTGTTATTTTTGGTTGAACATATCTATAGTTTGTGTTCAACCAATTACCTTTACACTGGCCTAAACCATTATATCAGTCGACCAACCCCGGACCTAGTTTGACCGATAACTTAATGCGTAGCCGAACTGGTTTGACCATTGTCTTTGTTGGTTCGAACGTTTCCATATTCTAAAGGAAATGGTCGATCGTCTATCCCGGACCAGTCAACCGTTATGGGACAGAATTGTTGAGCTTCAATTTATGATTTGTGTATCTTACACACAAGTCACCTAATTCTTCCCCAACGGCTATATCTCTCGAGGAGCTTTTAAATAGAGGTCCATACACCTTATTTACACAACTCTCATACTTTTAATTGCTCCATATACTAGAGAAACTTCTCCCAATCATCAAACCTCCATTCCTCAAGAGCCTAAATTCACATATTTGATCAATTCCACATCTTACTCAAAGTGTGCTCAAGCTAGATAGTGTTTGATACACTCATTTTAGTTGTCAAGAAGCATAGATTTTGGTGAAATCCTGAGGCATGTTGTAAAAGTTTCTGTAAAAGACCGAAGCAACCTTATCGGATTGTGAGAAGAAGAAACCAAGCTTGTGAGGGTGTTTGCAAGGTTTGCCTTGTAAAGTTGTTCTCTCCTGGCCTGGAATGGGGAGTGGATAGTGAAGCAGTAGCCGGAGCTCGCAGAGTCGAGCGGAGCTTGCAAGAGAGGAAGTAGGCAGGTGACCGAACCTCTATTAAATCACCTTATCCACTTGTGGTTTGGATATCATTTCCCTACTTGTTTTAAATTGTTTTCTACTGCATATTTGATTGAATCAAGTAGAGAATTAGGTGAATTTAATTAGATTAATTAGGGCCACATCGATCCTACAAAAAATTCTTCTACGAAGTTGGTAACTAACACATTAACTTAACTAATACATTATCTAAAACAACTACACTTGTTTTCTGCTCCACCATGTGTGTTCTTCATAACCAAGAGGCACTGCAAGTGTTGGGGAGGTCATCTGGTCAGGGTCCTTGGGGATTGGTGCCTTGGCGAGGCAGGTCGCCCTATAGTTGGGTTAGGTGTGCTCCACCAAAAGGGGGTGGTGTCGGTGTTCTCGGGGTGGAAACTATGCAATTAAAATAAGGAAATATTGGTCGTTATTATAACAACATTAAACGTATAAGAAATAACAAAAATGTACCACTGTCGATAAGGAGGTCTGCCAACGTGTCTTGAGCGCCAGCTAAACGGCGCTCTAAATCGGCTATCATTTGACGGAGTTCCACCAGGGACTGCTTGGCCTCCTCCAATGGTTCCGAGGGTGGCCATGCCAGAGACACAGCGTCAGGAACATAAAAGGTGCATCGATAGGGGTTCAGGGTTACACACTGCCACATCACCTACACCACCCCGGTCGAGGATCCGACGCAGAGTCGTTCGGCGGGGTAACCGCAGAAGCATTGGAGGTCAACAAGAGGTGAGACCTTGGCGATGTCATCGTTATATTGCATTCATGGAATTGAATGCGGGAGTTCACGAAGGTTGAGGGAAGAACTGAGGAGGGCAGTGGCAAGCAAAGTTGGAAGATCTAATGTCGAAAAAAGGGAATGACGTTTTATACTAATAACTGACGTGTCACCGAAAACATCCTCAGTAATCATGCCATTGTTGATCGAGTAAATATCAAGCCCATCGTTCCCATCATCAAAGTGGACTCTCTTGCTTCATCATATCGGGCCATATCGAGCCAACCGTTGTTACAGTTTTCACGCTCTTAATTACGAAGGTGACATTTCTAGGGAAGGGAGCGTCGCGTCAACTATCGTGCTCATATTGAGTGCTCATCGAAGCAGACTCTCTTGTTTCATCATATCGCATGCATATCGAGCCAACCATTGGTAGCTCTTAATTACGGAGGTGACGTTTGGAGGGAGGGGAATCGAACCGTCAAAAATGCCCTCACTAACTGTGCCGGGAGCAGTCGCGTCAACTATCATGCTCATATCGAGTTCCCATTGAGCCCATCGATCTCATAGAAGAAGACTCTATTGCTTCATAACATCGCGTGCTTATCGAGATGCCCATTGGTAGCTCTTAATTATGGAGGTGACGTTTGGAGGGAGGGGAACCATTATAATGCAAAGAGATGCAACCATTCTATAAAGGACATAACCTTTCATAACGGAGTATATAAAATCATAGTATTTGATCCCCCAATTTAGTTGTGTATTCGATCTCCGGACCCCAAAAAAATCTCGTCCATTTAGTTGACCCCCCCAAATGGCCTTCCAACACGATGCCAACAATGACTTCTCTGAGGACGATGAGCACATCGTCGGTGGACAAATATGGGGAGGTGTAGGAACATGTATGGCCATAATTCTAATCACTTGTAAGTTAATCTCCTACTTGCTTAATCAAAGATGCAGCGTAATAAACAAACAAAAGCAAATAAAGAAGACAGTTCAAACCACAATGGCACCAGAAGATTTTTATAGAGGTTCGGCCTCCTACCTACTTCCTCTCCTGCAAGCTCCGCTCGACGATGCAAGCTCCGCCTATATCTTCACTATCCAATCTTGTTCCAGGCCGAGATTAGGCCTTTATACCACAAACTCGCGAACAATCCTCGCCGAGCTTGATTTCTTCCTCTCACAACCCGAGAAGGAACACTTTGGGCTTTCACCGAAGTCCTAGCTTGTTGACAAACAGTTGTGGAGTGGAACAACACTCTCTAATTCTTAGAGTGTACGACTGGGGAACTGAAAGCTTGGGAGTCTCTCTTAGATGTGTATGACAAGTTGGAGTGGAAGAGTTGTCAAATTTTGTCTTGGTAACATCTATTTATAAGCTCCCAAGGTGTTATAGCCGTTGTGTTTAATATGGTAAGTGTTTGTAAAAAACACAAAATAGAAAAGCACAGGACACAATTTTGGGCACGTTCGGTCGACCGTATCGGGCTTAACGGTCTACCAGAGGTCGTCCGGAAATGAAGTCCAGGAAAGTCCGGAAATGAGCAGGAATAAACGGTCGACCGAACAAAGGGCGGTTGAACCAACAAGGCTATAACTTAAGTTCATTTAAGTGAACTGTCAAACCAAAGGTATGAAACAGTCAATCGTTTTGGGGATTTTGCCAAGGAAAAAATGTAATTGGTCGAACACAAGATATAGATTCGTTCGACCGAAAATATCAGGCACCTAGGGGTTGTAAAAAATGTTTAGGTTCGGTCGACCGAAAATAACAGCCACTTGGGAAGACAGAAAAAGTCTTGTTCTCGTCAACCACCAAGAAGGCATCGTTTGACTGGTTGCCACAAGAAATCTAGGGGTTTAAAAAAATGACCGTTGGAGAATAAGACAAGTCTAACGGTCAGTTGACACGTGTAGACGGTCAAACAAAAGGCACAAAACGGTCGACCGGTTTAACACTGTTGGCTAATAGATTAACTAATCCAATTAGTCGAACTGAGAACTAGTGTAGTCGACCAATTTTGCTCAGACAGTTCAGGTTTTGTTTTAGGTGTTTTCGGTCTAAGTTTGGGTAACCTATTGAAGTCCAAATGATCTGAGATTTTGTGTGTGACTTCTCTAAGGAACCTAGTGTCTATGTGAATAGTTTTTGACTCTTGTATGTGTACACAAAGTTCCTAAGACTCAAAAGAAATACAAAATTATATGTCTTCAAGTCTTGATTACATGTCTTGGCTTGAATTCCTTTCTTCCTTGAGTCTTGATTACCTGTAGAGGTTAGCGCAAGACAATATATATGTTATGCATAATGTGTGCTACTCTACTTTGATTGTGATTAAGATTAGGTTGATTAAATCATCAAAACATAGATTAAGGCCAAAAAGCCAACACGAGGCTGTCCCCCGTTGAAATACCGGGAGTTTTACGTCTACCCTATCACACCTGTAGGTGCGGTTTGAGGGCAACAAAGCTCTGGTACAACACTCCCTGCAAGATTAGCAAAAAGTTCTTTGTCTTTGGCTCCTCTAAGCCAACCCTTTACTGTCGGTACTTCATCTGGGACGATGGTGTAGGATTTCTAGTTTAATTGCACATATTTATTTTCGAAATTTTTATGCACAATAAGGATCAATTACAATTTTTCTATGATTTGTTTCATGCATGCATCGGTTTGTTTCAATAACTAGTTTCAAAAACTGTATTAAAAAAACATGGGCTCCGAATTTCATACCTAGAAGTTCTCTAAAACTTCTTGATGATCCGGAGACGTTGAGGATGCTTGTCGCTGCGCCGGATGCCTCCGAGTATTGACCAAACTCTAACCAAGATCGGAGAGAGAAGAGCTAACCTCTCAATCTCCAATAGGGTTTAGAATCTAATTACTAACCCCTCTTTAGTTCACTTGAGAAGAAGATCTTCTGAAAACTAAAACTAAACTCAAGAATTAATGGAAATTCGTGGGTAATTATTGAGAGAGATTTTTGCACAAGAAGATAATGAATTAAATTAATGAGGTAATGAGATAAACTTGAATTTATAAGTTCTCTCCAAATTACCTATTCATGTGCAACCTCTTGCCCATGATTTCATGCAAACTTCCATCTAACCATCCATTATTTTCTAACAAATAATCTTAGCTACGAATTAAATCAATTATGGACCAATTCCATGCATGATCTAATTAATTCTTAAATTTATTCTGCATAAAACCGTCTGGACGGTCGACCGTGTTTGGAGGTTCGGTCGACCGTTCGTAACAAAAAAATATTTCATCGCGATGTTCGGTCGACCGACCGATTATACTCGGTCGACCGAAAACGAACAGACGAAATTCCTGTTACGTGTGCAACATTCGGTCGACCGTTTAGCGTCTAGCGGTCGACCGTTTTTGCACAATACTCGCCGACTTGTCAAATTTCGGTTTAACCCCTACAAAATTTGACATTTCGGGATTAGTAGTAAGTTCACAACTTATGTAACATATTATCCTATGTAATGATTAATCATTACACCCCATAATATTTACATCACATATGAATTTAATTTAGATTCTAAATATGTTATTAATCACAATATAATTTTGATTTTACTTGTTCACCCCATGTGTTGTATTTTCTACATGAAACCCGACACATCTTATGAACTCAAAATCGCCATTTCTTATTTCCCCGTTTGGTGGTGTGACCTATGGGAGGATCTAAACTAAGTTGGCAGTGATATTAAGAGCTTAATATCACAAGCTATAAGCGGTATCTAGCTACATATTATAGCTCCCAATTAGTTAGATGTCTTAATTCCACTATAACCAAAACCCGATCCATTTAGTGATGGAGTGCACCACTTGTGTCCGTCCCTTGCCTCATGATATTAAGAATACACACAAAGTAGTATTGTGTCATCTTTGTATTAGTATTCATTTCTTGATCTCTTTAAGCTAGTTACAAAGATGTGACTTAACTCAAATCACATTGTGCACATTATAGCTTTGCTTTATCAAGGGGCCCACTAATATCATCACTCTAGTTAGAGAGACAATGATAATCTTTTGACTAACTATCTTCTCCAACAAAAGTCATACTTAACCAACTGATGCCTTTACACTACACTCATCGATAGCTTAAGACACTAGTTTAATTTAGCAATTCTTAAGTGATCGGATATAAGTCTCATATCAAAGAACCAAGGACACAGTAAAACATTAATGACACAGAAAACACAATTCTATAATGTTTTACTTATTAGGTCTATTCAGTATACAAAAGTAGTATTTTCCACTTTTGTGTACCCGTGTTGTCACTTACTTGTAGAGCTATAATGATCTATGACCAACACGACAATCTTAACTCGGTAATTAATGTCCCATGCCAATTACCGTGATTGCGAATATCTTTTGATTTATGTAAACCAATATCTTTTAGAGCTCTACGGTTAAGGACCAAGAGCCTCTTCTTAACACTTCTAAAAGACGAATAACATAAACAAGGAACAAAATGATTTCTCATTCAATTCATAATAATTGACATTTAAAAGTAAAACTTTTAGAACACATTCCCTTCAATCTCCCACTTGTTATTAAAGTTTTCTTTCACATACATACTCCATGTATAAAACAATAATAACTTGGGTAAACCCCATTACATATCAATCATCAAGCCAATCTACATGGTTCCTTAATCCCATGGACTCGAAATGCATTTCGCCCTTGGCTTGGGATAAGGGTTTTGTGAATGGATCAGCTGTGTTGTTGTTGGTGTCCACCCATAAAAGATTTATTTTGCCTTTGTCGATGAGGTCACGTGTCACGAAGTACTTACGATCCATGTACTTCACTTTGTGGTGTGATTTGGGATCCTTGATTTGCGAGATAGATGCACTATTATCGCAAAATAGCTCTACTGGTCCCTCGCTCGAGGGAACTACTCCAAGCTCTTCAAGGAACTTCTTAATCCACACTTCTTCCTTGCTCGCTTCAGCGACAACCATTACTTCGGAAGCAGTGGTTGAGTCGGTCGTAGTGCTTTGCTTCCAACTACGCCAACTCACAGCTCCACCGTTCAGAAGGAATACATATCCTGATAGCGACCTTCTATCGTCTGGATCACTCATGAAACTCGCATCCGAGTAACCCTCGGCTATCAATTCCCTTTCCATAAACAAGAATCTTATCCTTAGTCCGGTTAAGGTACTTCAGGATATTCTTGACCGCAGTCCAATGCTCAGGACCTGCGTTGGATTGGTCACGACTTGTCACGCTTAGAGCATACGAGACATCGGGTCTTGTGCAAGTCATCGCGTACATGATCGACCCAATTGCCGAAGCATAAGGGACATCCTTCATGTACTCTAAGTCCTGACGTGATTGCGCACGTTGAGACTTCTTGAGTTGCACACCCATACTCATTGGCACACTGCCCTTTTTGGAGTTGTTCATCTTGAACCTTTCCAAGACCTTGTCAATGTATGCATGTTGACTGAGGCCAATGAGTCTACGGGATCTATCTCGATGTATCTTGATTCCCAAGATGTATTGAGCCTCACCCATATCTTTCATTGAAAATGCAGATTTCAATGAACTTCTCGTTTGCTCAAGCAAAGGAATATGATTGCCCATGAGCAATATGTCATCGACATATAAGATTAGGAATACTACATGGCTCCCACTAACCTTCTTGTATATACAAGGTTCTTCCTTACTTTGAATGAAGTGAAGCTTCTTCACTTCCTCGTCAAAGCGTTTGTTCCAACTCCTTGATGCTTGCTTCAATCCATAAATGGATCTTTGAAGCTTGCATACCTTCTCGCTATTCTTTGGATCTTCAAAGCCTTGAGGTTGTACCATGTACACATCCTCCTCCAAGTTCCCATTAAGGAACGCCGTTTTGACATCCATTTGCCATATCTCATAATCATGAAATGCGGCAATAGCGAGCATATTCCGAATAGACTTGAACATGGCAACCGGTGAAAAGGTTTCATCATAGTCAATTCCTTGAACTTGAGTGAAACCCTTCGCTACAAGCCTTGCTTTGTAGGTTGTCAAGTTCCCATCCATATCCACATTCCTCTTAAAAACTCATTTATTTTGAATGGCCTCTTTCCCTTGAGGAAGGCCAACCAAGTTCCACACTTGATTATCATACATGGATTCTATTTCGGATTCCATGGCCTTGAGTCATAGTTTGGAGTCTTCCCTTTCCATTGCTTCTTGGAAGGTCAAGGGATCATTGGTATCAAGTACCATGATTTCATGAAGTCCCAAATACATATCGGGTTTCTTCCTTTCCCTCGTTGACCTTCTAAGTTATTTTGGTTCTACGTGTACTTCTCGAACTTCTTCCATAATTTCTTGAGGAGTGGGTTCACGTTCAACTCTTGAACGTACACTTGGTGGGGAAGATTGAGTTTCTCTCACAATTTCTTGAGAGGGTCTCTCACTCATGCTCCCACTAACCAAAGGAATCTCGGTTGGGCCTTCATGATCTTGAATGTCATCATTCATGTCATGATCTTGTAGAGTATCTTGAGTTTCCTCAAGCACAACCCTACTCCCACTACTTTTTACTATTTCCAGAAATTCCTTTTCCAGAAATGTGGCATCCCTCTCTACAATCACTCGATTGGAGGTGATATGCCAAAAGTAGCAACCAATAAAGAAGCACATATCCGCTTTTGGTTGAAGTTTGGTCGGCATCAATTTCTTGACGTAAGCCTCACAACCCCAAATCTTGAGAAAATTGAGCTTAGGTGTTTTACCACTCCATAGCTCGTAAGGAGTTTTCTCCACGGATTTGGATGGAACATTATTTAGTGTGTAAGCCGCAGTTTGTAGTGCATAACTCCAAAAGTAAAGAGGTAATTCTGCATGACTCATCATTGACCGAACAATGTCGAGCAATGTCCTATTCCTCCTTTCGGATACCCCATTCCACTGAGGTGTACCGGGAGGGGTGAGTTGAGGTACAATACCAAACTCTTTTAGGTATGAGTCAAATTCGCCACTTAAGTACTCACCTCCACGATCCGTTCGTAGAGACTTGATTTTCTTGTCGAGTTGGTTCTCTACTTCATTCTTGAATTCTTTGAACTTGTAAAAGGATTCACTTTTGTTTCTCATTAGATAAACATAGCCATAACGACTATAATCATCTGTGAACGTAATGAAGTACCTGAAACCATCTCGTGCACTAGTACTCATTGGACCACATACATCGGAATGTATCAAATCCAACAAGCCACTCGCCCTTGGACCTTTCTTCTTGAAAGGTTTTTTGGTCATTTTTCCCATTAAACATGGTTGGCACGTCTCCAATGATTTAAAATCAAGTATACCAAGAAGGTTAGCTTCTTGCAATTTCTTGATGCGCTTTTCATTTATGTGACCAAGACGATAGTGCCACAAGAGAGTATCACTCTCGTGAGTGGTCTTAAGTCTTTTGTTATTGATATTAAAGATTTTTTTATTATTCAATTCAAGCAAATAGAGCCCATTCCTTATGAATGCATTTGCATAGAAAACACCATTCTTCGATATAGACAAGCAAGAATTTGAAATATTTATATTAAAATTATCCATATCTAAACATGATACAGAAATAATGTTCTTGCTAATCGAAGGCACATAATAAACATTCTTTAGACATAAATTTAAACCACTACATAATTGAAGCACCACAGAACCTTGTGCAACCGCAGAAACGTTCACACCATTTCTGACCTTCAATTCTATCTCGTTTCTTACGAGTTCCTTCCTATCCTTGAGTAGCTGCACATTAGAAACTATGTGAGCACAAGATCCGGTATCAATTACCCAATCCTGAACAGAGGTGGTTAAATTTATTTCAATAACAAATATACCTTTGGCCTTTTTGGGGCACCGATGTTCAATCACTCTGTTGTCAAGGTCTTCCTTGTACTTGGGGCAATTTGGCCGGATGTGTCCTTTTTCACCGCTGTGAAATCACTCCGTATTGGGAGTTGGAGATTTCTGAGATTTCCCCCTCGAGGCATTCTTATGAGCACCTCCTACTCCCTTGCTCTTGATTGAACCACTTTTGGTAGATTTGCCCTTTCCTTTACCAATCTTTTGGCTCCTCCCATGGACGGCAATGACTTGCTTGTACCTACCCTTGCCCATGTCAACTTCAGCAGTTTTGAGAGCGTTGTGCAGCTCCTCAAGACTCACCCCTTTTTCACGCACGTGATAATGCATCACAAAGTCCTTAAAGGATGGGGCTAGAGAGCCAAGAATCATATCTTCAGCAATGTCCTCGGCCATTGGTGAAGAGAGCTTTGCCAACTTCTCAAGGTACCCTTGCATCGTGAGAAAATGCATGGATACCGATGTTCCCTCCGCCATATGGCACATTGTGAGTGCGATTGTGGTCTTATAGCGCTCCTTTCGGACACTATCCATGAACATCTTAGATAAAACCTTCATGGTCTTCTTGGGTTTCGAATCCAAGTATTTCGCTTGAAGCGAGTCACCCATGGATGCTAGCATAAGACCGTGAACATGGTTCTCTTGGTCTTCCCACTTTGCTTTAGCCTCTTTCTCTTCATCGGTTAATCTCTCATTCCATTTTGGGAATGGACCTTCCAAAATGTGAGACAGTTTCTCAAACTTTAACACGATGTTGAGTTTGAGTTGCCAACTAATGAAGTTTGAGCCATCATTTGCTAAAGGGTGTTTTTCTATCATGGATCGTACGATAGGTTGGATGTTCGACATTTTCTACAAAATAAATCATACAGGATTTTAATGGCAATTTTTATGTTTATTATACATACATACAAATGTAAATGCTGCAAATAATATTTTTGCCCATAAATGCAACAATCCAAGATCCCATCAATTGTAATATAGACTAGCTAAGGGCTATCGAATACATTACAATATCAAGGTAAGAAAAACATTTCTTAATCACAACCTTTTTGAATTTTAGCAATATTAGCATCTCCAAACTCTTGTGATTCTTATCGTTTTAATTATAAGGGAATATGACCTATCCTCGTAACAAAAACTCTTTCCCAAAACCGAGCGAGGGCTCTAGGTAATGTTAAGAAAACTTATTTTCATTTGATACGAGATACGTTTATCCATTGTATTCACAACTAAACATACTTGGGGTTCACTAGGGTGAAACACACCTCATATATCTGATCGCGGCACAACAACAGACAACCATTATATCTCCCACTATTCCCAAAGATGGAGGGAGCTATCTCTCGCTAAGGGCGAGTAGAGTATCCCTCGATCGATGGCTGCTAGTGGATGAAATAAGAAGGAAAATTACTCTTAATTTGTTGGCCAATTTCATATATTAACATGTGATTCAGAATTTTAGGTTATCATGCATATTATCATTCATACACATCCTAACATTCAACACATTCATCACATGCACAGCAAGATTATAAAAACAGAAATTAAACCATTCACACAATCCACATCGTGTGAGTTTATATGTTCCCTTTGATCCTTGATCCTCGATCCTCGATCGATGCGCTACAGCGGTGACTTCCTCTTGCACCAGAGATGTAGATTTTACAGAAAATAAACATGCTCCTCACATTCGATAAAAACCGACTAGTGCAAGTCCTATGTAAAACCTCTCAAATGCAATGCAATTATCTAAAGATAGAAAGAGAGAATTTGGCTTTTACATAGAAATAAGCCCCTCTATAATAATAATTACATACATTCATAGTTGCTGATTTGGAACATATAAACTCACAATTCCTGCAAAGACAACTCGAGCATCCATGCACGCAATATTGCTATAAACTATACAACCTAGTTTATCAATCATCTAAAATCTCAAACAATTCTTTGAAAAACATTTTGAAATCCATTAAAAAGGTTTTTCATCCATCCACAAGTTCAAAAACAATTTTGAACCGCTGTCCATCCAATTTCCTAAAAGGAAAGACGAACCGCAGTTTTTCGGTTTTGTTGATTCTCTTACAAAACAATCGTTTATGCTTAAAATGAAATTATTGCAAGTTAGACTTATGTCTAAATCATAATTCTAATAATTACATAGCATGTTTTAAACCACTTAAAACATTCAAAATGAATTATTACAAAGAATTATTCCAACAAAACATTTAAAGACCGAAAAACCGGAAAATTGAATTGTTCGCACCCTAGATGGTAAACTAAATTTGTTTATAGTTTCAAATCATTAGAAAATTGAACCCTAAGCTATGATACCACAGTAGGATTTCTAGTTTAATTGCACATATTTATTTTCGAAACTTTTATGTACAATAAGGATCAATTACAATTTTTCTATGATTTGTTTCACGCATGCATCGGTTTGTTTCAATAACTAGTTTCAAAAACTGTATTAAAACAAACATGGGCTTCGAATTTCATACCTAGAAGTTCTCTAAAACTTCTAGATGATCCGGAGACGTTGAGGATGCTTGTCGCTACGCCGGATGCCTCCGAGTATTCACCAAACTCTAAACAAGATCGGAGAGAGAAGAGCTAGCCTCTCAATCTCCAATAGGGTTTAGAATCTAATTACTAACCCCTCTTTAGTTCCCTTGAGAAGAAGATCTTCTGAAAACTAAAACTAAACTCAAGAATTAATGGAAATTCGTGGGTAATTATGGAGAGAGATTTTTGCACAAGAAGATAATGAATTAAATTAATGAGGTAATGAGATAAACTAGTATTTATAAGTTCTCTCCACATTACCTATTCATGTGCAACCTCTTGCCCATGATTTCATGCAAACTTCCATCTAACCATCCATTATTTGCTAACAAATAATCTTAGCCACGAATTAAATCAATTATGGACCAATTCCATGCATGATCTAATTAATTCTTAAATTAATTCTGCATAAAACCGTCTGGACGGTCGACCATGTTTGGAGGTTCGATCGACCGTTTAGACCAGGTTGCGGTCGACCGTTAATAGTTCGGTCGACCGTTCGTAACAAAAAAATATTTTAATCGCGATGTTCGGTCGACCGACCGATTATACTTGGTCGACCGAAAACGAACAGACGAAATTCCTGTTACGTGTGCAACATTCGGTCGACCGTTTAGCGTCTAGCGGTCGACCGTTTTTGCACAATACTCGCAGACTTGTCAAATTTCGGTTTAACCCCGACAAAATTTGACATTTCGGGATTAGTAGTAACTTCACAACTTATGTAACATATTATCCTATGTAATGATTAATCATTACACCCCATAATATTTACATCACATATGAATTTAATTTAGATTCTAAATATGTTATTAATCACAACATAATTTTGATTTTGCTTGTTCACCGCATGTGTTGTATTTTCTACATGAAACCCGACACATCTTATGAACTCAAAATCCCCATTTCTTATTTCCCAGTTTTGTGGTGTGACCTATGGGGGGATCTAAACCAAGTTGGCAGTGATATTAAGAGCTTAATATCACAAGCTATAAGCGGTATCTAGCTACACATTATAGCTCCCAATTAGTTAGATGTCTTAATTCCACTCGAACGAAAACCCGATCCATTTAGTGTTGGAGTGTACCACTTGTGTCCGTCCCTTGCCTCATGATATTAAGAATACACACAAAGTAGTATTGTGTCATCTTTGTATTAGTATTCATTTCTTGATCTTTTTAAGCTAGTTACAAATATGTGACTTAACTCAAATCACATTGTGCACATTATAACTTTGATTTATCAAGGGGCCCACTAATATCATCACTCAATTAAGAGGGGCAATGACAATCTTTTGACTAACTATCTTCTCCAACAAAAGTCATACTTAACCAACTTATGCCTTTACACTACACTCATCGATAGCTTAAGACACTAGTTTAATTTAGCAATTCTTAAGTGATCGGATATAAGTCTCACATCAAAGAACCAGGGACACAGTAAAACATTAATGACACAGAAAACACAATTCTATAATGTTTTACTTATTAGGTCTATTCAGTATACAAAAGTAGTATTTTCCTCTTTTGTGTACCCGTGTTGTCACTCACTTGTAGAGCTATAATGATCTATGACTAACACGACAATCTTAACTCGGTAATTAATGTCCCATGTCAATTACCATGATTGCGAATATCTTTTGATTTATGTAAACCAATATCTTTTAGAGCTCTACGGTTAAGGACCAAGAGTCTCTTCCTTAACACTTCTAAAAGACGAATAACATAAACAAGGAACAAAATGATTTCTAATTCAATTCATAAAAATTGACATTTAAAAGTAAAACTTTTAGAACACATTCCCTTCAAATGGAACACCGATACCACCACTGGAGAAACCCAACGAGAGCATAAATGACTCAGGGATGTAGTGTAGAAGCTTGCTAAGTTGAGTCAAGCCGAAGATATAAACAAAACCATCTTTTGGGCTTGTAGGCGACATCTGAGCAGAGGATTCTCTTTTAATTGACTTGGAAGTGATTTATAAAATTTTTTGTGTTTTTTTTGTGTTTTTGTTTTTGTTTATGTGTTGTGTTCCTTGGAATTGTTTTTGTGTGTGTAATGTTGAATTTTTAAGTGGAATGTTATATGGAAGCTTAGAGTGTTCAATCCTATTTTAATGGGAATTCCTTATATGTAGTGTGTGACGAATGAGGTTGAAAACAACTACTTAAAAAATAACCACTAACAACAATCTCCTATCGAGTTCATATCGTGAACTTCGAGCATATCTAAAACTTCGAGAAAACATAAATACCCCAATAAATAACAACAAATATCAACATATGAGGTTTTATCGAGTGCCTATCGAGCTAATTTGCAAGCTAAATCAATATGACCTAAAACTGCAAATGGAAATCATATGTCCTATTAAACTAACATCGATTCTATCGAGCTCCTATCGAACTATTAGAGAAATAGGATGATAAGTCAAAGGAATAGGCCTCATGGTTTACGCAGGGGTATTTTGGGAGAAGTTGAAACATAAGGATAGTTTTTAGAAGATGTCAATGTGTGGGTGTTTTTTCGATTTTAGGTCACTTTGAGCATAGAAACTCAAATTCTTTTTTTAAATGGTTGCTACGAGAAGAAAAAGTGAAGCAGATGTGAAGAAATTTCATGAAAAGAATTTTCGTGGTGGTATGGGAGATGACTAGGAGAGACAACACAATGCGAAACATTGCTTCCGATTCAGACTTGGGAGGAGAAGTGACACATACGACAATCCTTGAGTTTTTTGGAATTTTTTACTTACTCAAGATTGTTGGATAAAACCAGATCGACTCAGATTAACTTAATAGAAATGGAAGATGGCTTGGGTTAAAAAGAGGACAGGGGAAGTAGCTTTTTTATCCGTTCCCTCTTTAGATCTATGGTTCTGCGTGGATTGAGGGAACACTAATTTTTCCTCATTAAATTTGAAACGTACGTTACAATCTGGGATCTTCCCAAACACGAATGTGTTGGTACGCCACATTTCCACACCATTTGCCTCCCTCTCTCTCTCGTTGTCGGTGCCTCACATCGAATCCGGGTTGGCGTTGTGCGTCTTCTAATCTTCCTTTTCCTCATCATTGTCATTCCTCTCCTCTGTGGCCCTCACTTTAGGGTGTTAATGTTTTTGTGTATTGTGGATTTATTTTTTATTGTTTTGGTGAATTTGGAGTGATTTCTGATTGGGTTGGATTATGGTTATTTTGGGGATTTGAAACGGTTTTCAAAGATTAATATTGCTTGATGCGGTGTTTGATTGCTTTTTTTGCATTTGGCTCTGTTTGTTTTTGTGGATTCATAGTGATTTTTTATTTAGTTGGGTTTTAGAGAATTTGATGGTTCTTGTTGATTTTTTAAATTTATTCAGTAGGAATAGGAGTTTCTTTGGTGTGGTCACATCTAAGAAGATGACAGCCGGGGTGGGGGGAATAGTGAAAAACAGGGGTTTCACGTTTACGGAGTGGTCAAGGAGGGAGAGGATATGATAGAGGGAGGCAGAGGCGTGGAGTACAAGCTAGTCGAGGGTCTTCCGACTACGAGGCCCAGGTTTTGGATCGGGTCGTTGTGGGATCTGTACTCGGCCTACACCGGCCCGCATAAGAGAAGGAGGTAGGTTTGGAGAATGGTGAGGATGAGGACATAGGTGGAGAGAGTGGTGGTGGTCAGGAGGGAAGGCCACCAGGTGGAGTCTACCAGGTGCTCAATTGCATCAATGTCATCTTCACTTGTGTTGTTGTGAACTTTGCTGTGACGGAGTGTGGTTTCTGTGCTTTGGGGGTGTGAAAAACATGCTCTTCAATATGAAGATTTCCTTTGTAATGCCCCCGATCTCTGTGGGTGCGCACACTGAGAAGAAACACTTGTGTCACGATCACAGACCTCCACGACGACCGAATGAGTCACAGTAGAAAGACAACAGACTACTCGACAAAATAGAAAAGACATGCATGGATAGCTGGCATATAAAAACAACTAAAATAGTTGAATATCAATATATGAAAAGACTCAATACAATACTTGAGTTTCCAAAAGAAAATACAACAATAAGCGGAAGTAAAGGTAACTGAAGACCCTCGTCGACGTGTCCCTCGTGTGCAAAATCTTCGACTACTTGTCCAGTCTACCCTATAGGAATCTAAGTACCTGCAAGCACCGTATTAACATATGCGTGAGTTTTCAATAAAGAAAACTCCGTATGCCCCCAGCCCAATCAGAGTTTTATAGAAGAATGCATGTAGTCTAACTAAGACAAAAGCATCAGACACACAACAAAAAAGCACAATATGCAACAGAAGTATACGACTCCAACAACCACACCAGTCAGGCGCACCTGAGCAAATTCCCCTAAAAGGAAACAAAACACCAGCCACACTGGTCAGAAACAAAACACCAGCCACGCTGGTCAGAAACAGAACACTAGCCACGCTGGTTAGAAACCGAAGCGGGTCGCTCGACAGTGACCCACTACTTGCCACAAAGCGGTACGCCGGATAGACGCCCCAAATCGCGGAAATAAATGTACATGGTGCCATCAGGAACTTGGAAACATCTAACCTGAGATAGAATGGCAGCGCACCTGCCGAAGACTTATCTTATCCCTGGCCTCCACATAGAGGTCTGATGCGAATGGCCTCCGAAGCTAGAGGACCAACTCGTGGTCCGTCGGCCCAGAAAACAGAACGTGCCCAGAATTATTTATCAAATTAAATGCAATGCAACCTACTAAAGTATCTAAAATCAAATATAGCTACAGAGTCCAGAACGAACTCAAGAGAGGATATAAGAATACCCTCCTCACAGCCCCAACAAAAATAAAAACCAAACGTCCCAAATCAGGGGTCAATTTGCATCCACAACCACGACCAATCTCAACCGGATTGGTAAAATGGTCTAACAACTAATCGAGTCGTCTACGGGTCATCACAAAGATGTTATATAGTCTGATATCCTAAGGGTCATACACATCCATATCATAACACTTCACTTCAGTAATATATAGACATGAAAGGGGTAGCATATTCATGCACATCAGTTAGAGATGTCATAATCCAACACACAACAATCGCTAACATGCAACATCAATTTCAAAGCATATATGCGATATGAACTAGAATTTCAGAGCATGATCAGAGCATACATGAGCATGAAATAGCTTATATATCAGTAATACAACATGGTGAAATATGCACATAATATCAGTAGACTCAATCTATCCAATATTATTATCTTTGCGTACATTCCAAAGCATATGTTGCATTAAGATATAATATGAATAACAGATAACAAGAAGGAGACAATTTAGTTCCTGAGTTCATGCATATCAATAATATCAGAGAATATAACCGAAATCAGATCATGAAAATATCATTTTTACTGCTGGACCTGAAACGATATAAACAGCAAACCATAGCAACCGACGCACATCATACAACCGACGACATCAATTAAATCACAGAAAATACAAGACTCATAGATATGGATATGAATCCCTGACCCTTCCAATCCACGTGCTCAGAGAACCCTTACAGGATGGTGGGAGAAGGTGAGTAGAGATCCGTCCAAGCAGCTCAGTCCAGCAACCGAGCAAGATGGCGTGCATCGTGCACTAACCGCATGGTTACCCCACCTTAGCTCACCCTGCTCAGACCAAGCTAGACCTCCAAATCCCTCTCACCCTTAGCCTCCCAAGGGTCCATCCCCACCCCCTCCTGACCCCAGCCACCATTTGGGAGGGCTGCACCAGCCAGCCAGCCAAGACAAGGAGTCTTAAGGGTTGAAGATAAACCCTAGTCACATCTTATGTGCACTAGCCACACCCAACCAGACCCGTTGCCACTCCAAATTGAGCACAGTAGGAAACCTCTTCACCCCTGGTCGGACCTCACCAGAGATCACTGGAGCTCTGGTGCATCTGGCTGCCCCACAGCCAACCCCATCTAGCGCACACACCATGCGCACGCTAGAGGGAACTCGGTTGATGGTGCAACCGACTGCACCAACCTCCAACATGGTGCAGGCTGGCCCTCCAGCCAACACCCCCTCCCATAAAACTCTTCAAGGGTCAGGAGCACACCTGATCTGCAAGAAGAACGCCTGAGCTAGCCGGAGATTCTGCCCACCACTCTTTTAGTCGCACCAAAAGTTACACTAGATATTGCTTCTTGCCTCGCCGGATTAGAAATTCGCCGGAGCAGCACCTGAGTGGCCTGACCACCTGGCTGAGGAGTGGAAGAAGTAGAGGAGACGTGAGGAAAAGGAATTGTTGTGCAGGGTCAGCTGGAGGGAGGCTTTTTGTTTGCTTGCAAAAACTCTTCAATTCCCAAATCATAATTCTCATTCAAGCCTCATGAAAAATAGCCAAAACCAGCACCAAAACAAATGCATGCTCTAATTTGTATCCAAACACCCTAATGCACACCCTAACTCCACACCACCTCACCTGGGCTCATCCCAGCACACGAACCACTCCACCCACTCGCATCCATGCTGAACCGATTGAGCTTAAAATGCGCACTCACCCGGTGAGTCGCACCCGATCGACCGACAAGGAAACTAAACCCGAATTAAGCATACAAGCATACCACAAACACAATTAGATAAGATAAGAACTAAATTATGCATAAATGAGGAGAATGGACTTATTATTAATAAAGCAGGAGAGCAGGTCTTACATCCTTACTCAACCACAAGTTAGAAGCTCTTGAGCACATCTTTCGGTTGAAGTTCCAACAAACCTCACTGCTCTTTCTTCTATGAGATTACAATTGAACTTTGTAACCCAACCTCTCAGACCACAATGATGACAACTATATTATAGAAATGTTCAAAATAACAACATATGGGTTTGTTTTTTAATTAGCTTTTATGTGTTTCTCTTGAAGAAAAGAAAAAAGAAAGAGAAACTTTATCTACCATAGTAGATGATAACATAGAGCTTTATCAAGTAAATTGTGTTTCTACCTGTCATTTTAGTGGGTTTGTTACCATCTTATGATCCAGTCAACACATTAAATGTGCATGAATCCACTTTAAGACAACTTGCCCTCTAAAACTCAAAGCAAAAGATTAGATTGATTATCATCTAGGTCATGCATCATTTGTAGACCTTGCATACATTCGTTTGTCTTTTCTTTACATTTCTATTGTCGATTACTGGCATGAGGTATTCCATTCCTCTCTTCTACATGCATTATTAAAACATGCATTAGTTAGTAAGGTGCAGAGGGACAAGTGTGAGGTGAGCATTTGTTTGGAGAGTTGATTGCTAGACTTAAGAAACAAAACACTACTAAGGAGGGGTATAATCGGAAATTTGAAAAGTCTTAAGAGAAATGAATGGATTTTCTTTCCAACAGATCTAGAATCACAAATGTTGGTATTCGGATGTGGATGTTATGAATAAAATAAGTGACATGTGTTGGAAGTCTCGACTTGTCATATCTAACTTTTCTATTTGATATTGATTGTATAATCCGAATTTGCACATGTAATTTGAGTATTTTTCCATCAATTTGCAGCACAATAGAGAGCATAAATGTGTGGAGTGGATTTCTTGTATCATTTTCTTCACTCTTAATTTATATATCGAATTTTGCATTTAAGTCCTTCTAGTTTTCAATATTTTCAGAAATTATCTAGAAAATGATAATAAAACACTTGACATTGCATTATTCAAATACAAAGTAAGATAATAGTGAATGTAACAAATGATAAATTACGATACTCATCATATACCCCGACACCTATCTTTGGCTAGTTCGGAGAAAAACAAAAATAAGAAACGTAGAAGATACAAACAGACACAAAATCCTAACTCACTTTGTTGGAATCACGGTTGAGAAAGAAAAATTTATATTATAGAAACTAAGCATCACATAAAAGAATGTGTTCTTAAGTGATCAAAAGTTACTACAACCTTAGATCTAACATGATTAAATTATGTATTATGAAATTATATCTTTGTTCTTCAAGATTTCAGTTATAAAACAAACGTAGTTAAATTCACTAAAAGAAAACAAATAAAAGATTAACAACAATAGGAACAAATACACTTTGAAGCTCACTTTTCTCAATCCTCTCATTCCTATCTACTCGATATGTCTACCTCATCCCACAGAGGGCTTAGCCACTCATTGCAGTGAGTGACATAGGGAAAATACAACAAGATTAAAAAGAATAAAAATGAAATATAACAAAGGAACCAACGATAAAAAAAAATACACAAACATCAAACTACTATAACAAAACAGAAAACAAGTAAAAGAAAAGAATGAATTCCATTGCTTCAATAACTCTGGAATTTTTGTCATTACACTTCGGAAAATTAAAATTAACAAGAAACAAGAAAGTTAGGGTTGTGGAGGAGGAGAGTCTCTCCTTTCCACCCCTTTATATGGCCAATACAAGTAGGGTTTTCTGTTCTTTCACTTCAGCAGTCTTCCACGCCATTTACGAGCCCCGTAGGTTCCAAATTTCGAAATAGGTCAAATAACACATTTGTGCACATAGACGTGTTCTTAGTACCACATCTAGAAGCACCTTATTTGGATATCAGAGCAGAAAGTTATGCACAAATTATTGATGATCAGTCAATTGTCTGGTTTCCAAATACAGTCTTGACAAACATTTTTCTCCCTCATATAATTTGAATTTGGCAAGTCTTAAAAGAAACTAATGGATTTTCTTTCTAACGAATATAGAATCATAAATGTGGGTGTTCGGATGTGGATGTTATGAATAAAATAAGTGGCATGTGTTGGAAGTCTCGACTTGTCATATCTAACTTTTCTATTTGATATTGATTGTATAATCCGAATTTGCACATGTAATTTGAGTATTTTTCCATCAATTTGCAGCACAATAGAGAGCATAAATGTGTGGAGTGGATTTCTTGTATCATTTTCTTCAACTCTTAATTTATATATCGAATTTTGCATTTAAGTCCTTCTAGTTTTCAATATTTTCAGCAATTATATCTACAAAATGATAATAAAACACTTGGCATTGCATTATTCAAATACAAAGTAAGATAATAGTGAATGTAACAAATGATAAATTATGATACTCATCATATACCCCGACACCTATGTATTTGCTAGTTCGGAGAAAAACAAAAATAAGAAAAATAGAAGATACAAACAGACACAAAATTCTAACTCACTTTGTTGGAATCACGGTTGAGAAAGAAAAATTTATATTATAGAAACTAAGCATCACATAAAACAATGTGTTCTTAAGTGATCAAAAGTTACTACAAACCTTAGATCTAACAAGATTAAATTATGTATTATGAAATTATATCTTTGTTCTTCAAGATTTCAGTTATAAAAGCGACGTAGTTAAATTCACTAAAAGAAAACAAACAAAAGATTAACAACAATAGGAACAACTATTTTTCCATAAATTTGCTGCACAATAGAGAGCATAAATGTGTGGAGTGGATTTCTTGTATCATTTTCTTCAACTCTTACTTTATATATCAAATTTTGCATTTAAGTATTCTACTTTTCAATATTTTCAGCAATTATATCTATTTTCTTGTAACCTACAAAATGAAGACAAAACACTTGACATTGCTATTCAAATACAAAGTAACATAATAGTGAATGTAACAAATGATAAATTATGATACTTATTATACACCCCCACCTATCTTTTGCTAGTTCGGAGAAAAATAAAAATAAGAAAATGGAAGATACAAACAAACACAAAATCCTAACTCATTTTCATAGGAATCACGGTTGCACTTAGCACATTCAACAAGCCGATAAACCCCCATGTTGCTATGGAGGAGGAGGAGTTTTGTCTCGTGAGGGTTTTCAACGGATATACCCACAAAATCCGAACGTTGAGGCATTATTCAAGCTAGAAACACGACTTGATCAACCTACTTTTGTCGATCATTGTACATGGTAATTCTATGGGCAGACTCTATATGTATATTTTGTCGACACACCTAGCCTAGGGAGTCATTCGTGCAAGTTACTTAAGGACTTAAGTGAAAGACATGCCAACCTTAATATCCTAAAATGATACATTGTGTAAAGAGATGTGCAAGAAAAGAGAACAAATACCATATTATTTCTTATTCTACATATGAACCAGAGCCCCAACAATTAAGGTTTCACCACAGGAGTTTAAGGGTCCCTAACCTCAAAAAACTTCCCTATACTAACATGCACAAAGTCCTTCAGAAAAAGGAGACTCACTAGGTTCACGGTGAACTTCTTTATTTGTTTGAGTACTAAACCCTATCATTACTCTCCTCCCAAGAGAAAATCACAGTGCATCCTGACGACGAAAGATAGCACCTAAAATTGGTGTACTAGATATTCTGATGCATCATGTTTAATTGGATTCTGGGTGCTTCCTTTTTACTTTGTCTCTAAACTGTTTTGTAATATGTTAAACACATGCAAAACCCACAAACATTTTCTCTCGCAAACACATGAATATTTTGAAAACTCATTTAGGCATACATGCATGCCATATAATGATCATTAATGCATCATCTATGAATCTAATGGAAAAATTAAAATGCTAGGAAAACAAAAGAAGACAAGTCACCTGAGGATTATTGTATAGCAAAATGTATCAACGTAAAATGTAACGCACTAACATGACCCTAAGAATAGAAAACAAAAGAAATAAACTAGCATATGTATACACGTAAAGCCCCCTGCTGACTTCTTGCATTGTCCTTATTGTAACAAATGGAAAATAAGGTGAGTTGCATAACAAACATTAAAGTACGATGATCTCACCAAAAATTAGCAAAATACCACTATAACCTACCACTTGCAGAAATACTATGAAACCTTGAGGGACATAAACTACAGAAATAGTTAAAAATTACAAGGCACCATTTTACTAAACGGGTAGTGCTCAAAACAAGCGACGGACCCATAAAGTAAATTACATAAAACACTATTTACAAACGATGGACCCATATCAAAATAATAATGAGCATCAAATGGGCACTGACCACCATCAGGACCGGTATTACGCAAATATTGGCCATCATCATTTGTTCAATTGACCCTTGTGAGTGGGACAAGAACTGGAACCATATATAATGGGTCTATTGTGCTCAGGCATTCCAAGTTTTTATTTGAAGGGCTGGGCCACATTGATGAGGCAAAGGCATTAGATCAATTTGTTTCAATATTCTCCCATTTGTTGCCTTTGAGAGCGTCTAGTATGTCATCCTTACAAAAAAAAATTGTAGGACGCGTGAATCAGATTAATTGGTTGTTTCAAGTCTCAAATTGATTACCAGCATTTTAAACATTGGACCCAACCTTCAAATTCTCAAAAGATAACGTCATTGACCCATCCGACAATTGATGTTTGCAGTTGACTATAGGATTTCATGCCCCTTTGTATGTATATATTTTAAAATTTTATTCATGCAAACAAGATCAATTTCCACATTTTTGATGATTTCATGTACATTGTTTTATATTTATTCTAATGCATATAAACTACATATATATATTAAAACAAATACAAGAGGATCATACCCAATGGTTCTCTAAAATCTTTATGAAGATCTGGAGTTGCATCGCCCGTCGATTCCCCACCAAGTGATCACCAAACGCCAAACAAGATTAGAGAGAAAGGAACTATAGCCTATTCAGTCTCTAAATCAAGCATAGAATCTAGCAAATAACCTCTCTAAAGCTCCCTGAGATTTTGATCTCCAAAATCTCGAAATTATTAAGAGAAATTCGGATGGATTAGGGGGGAGGGTTAGGGAGAGATAATAATTTTGCATTAACTTCATCAAGTAGGGAGAGGGGACCTATTTATAGACTCTCCCAACACCTACATCATTGGCTAATCACTAACCCATGATCCCTTGCTTTTCTCTCCCTAAAACAAATCACAAATTGACACATAATCATCGTCAAAACCGTTTGACCACAATTGGAATAAATCCAACTCATAATCAACACTAATCTCTTAACAATTCAAGGCGGAATTGTGCCGAACGGTCGACCGAATTAACCAACCGGTTGACTGATTGGAAATTAACCATGAAACCCGACAGTTGATCCATCACATGCTCTCAAAGTTACTGTGATATTTTTGTCGAACAGAACACACAAATGGTCGACCGGTTCTATACGAGAAACGACTACTGCATGTTTTTGGTTGGACCGAATCTCAACTCGGTCGACCGATTTCCATGAAGAAAAATTTATGGAAGTTCATGGTGGTTTAGGTCGAACTACGACTTCCATTAATTGACCGATCCATCCGAGAAAAAGTTCCTGGAATATTTTGGTCGACCTAAACGTCCATCCGGTCGAACGTTCTCACAGAAAACAACGACTGTGAATTTTCAGTTGACTAGTCTCTGAAACGTTCGACCGTTTTGACCGAATGTTGCCTTTGTCAAATTTTGGATTTATCTCCAACAAAATTTGATCTTTGGGTTTTTTAGCAAATTCATATATCATGTAATATATTATCCTATGTAATGTCAAACTATTACACCCCATAATACATACATCTCATAAGAATTTATTCATGATTCTAATTATGTCATTTTCACGACATATTGATTTTATCGATTCCCCACATATATCACATTTCACACGAAACCCGACACATCATATGAACACAAAATCAAGCTTCTTGTTTCCCAGTTTTGAGGTGTGACCTATAGGAGGATCTAAGCTTGATTGACAATGATATTAAACACTCAATACCATAAACTATAAGCTGTATCTTGCTACACTTTATACTTACCCAATTAGCATAAATGTCTTGTTCACTCGAACTAAACATGATCCATTTAGTGATGTAAGTGTAAGTTAATCGGTCACTAATCTAGAGGGGGTGAATAGATTATCTCCTAATTTTCTTAAACTATTGCACAATTAAAACATTAAGGGAAAGAATGCAAACCACAAGATGACTCCGGAGATTTATAGAGGTTCGATCACACCACCGTGATCTAGTCCTCTCCTCAAGTTCTGATCGATCCTCCGATCCCTACTCGAGAATTCACTATTATTTTCGTTCCAGGTCGAAGATAAACCCTCTTACAATCGGAGCCTTGAGAACACCCTCGTCTTGCTCGGATCTCCTCACACAACCCGAGAGGGTGCTTCCTCGAAGCTTTACAACACAATGGAAATTGAAGGTGGTTGTTGAACTCTAACTTGAATGCACTCAAGGATATGATTTAAGCTTGGAGTGAATTTAGTGGAAGTATGAGAGTTGGTGGAGCTTTGAAGGCTTGAAGATTGAGAGCACAAGAGTAGGATTGATATTTGGCAAGTGAGGTAGTGAATGTGTTTCTTAGGTGAAGCTTATATAGCCTTCAAAACAAATAGAGCCGTTATGGTAAGTTGGTGAGAATTGGACCAAGGGAAAACAAGATGTGACTTAAGCTCGGGCAGAAATCAAGACATATTCGGTCGACCGTTAGCCACACGGTAATCCGAATAGATGGTCAGACATAAGAACTCGGTTAACCGAATATAGGTCGGATAACCGTTCACCAACTTCCAGTAACTTTTTCCTAATATCGGATAATTAATTTCGGTTGACCGAGACATCTTCGGAGCACCGTTCAAAAGTGGACAGTAAAGATTTGATGCAATTCAGTGATCAAGTTCGGTAGACCGTGGCGTCTTCGGTTGACCGATACATGTGCGGGTTTTCGGCTGACATTGTTTGGGAAATTGGTTTATCGATAACAGTCGAAATATTATGTGGAAAAATAGTCGTTACTATCTTACATATAACAACACTTCAGTAATCCGAAGCTACATTGGTAGACTGGTATGGTTGTTTCAAAGGATGTGGCTAAACGACAAAATATAAGTATGGTGGAGTTAGTTGTGCCACGTGGGCTAATAAGATGAAGTCGGTTTAGGCCTAAAGACACATGGAAGTTCGGATGACCGATCTCGCTTCGGAATACCGAATAGCGATGTCCAGAGAAGTTTCGAAGCTACTGGGAATAGGTACACGGTCGACCGGGTAAGGTTCGGTACACCGAAACAATGATTCCAGGAGATCAAGTTTTGTACTTACTCTAAGGAGATGGTTGACAGAATAATGTTCGGTACACCGAAACAAGGGTTCCAGGAGATCAAGTGGTTACTAACTCTATAGGGAACAGTTTACCGATAGACACTCGGTTATCCATTGGGAACCTGGTTCGGTAAACCGATAAGGACACGGTCGACCGAGACAGACGGGTTTATCCTTTTGTGCATCAAGTGTACATTTGATCCTATAACTCAAATAAATGGAAAATTACATATTAAGTCCTTGCGCTTTGATTACAAGTCTTGAGCCTTGATCTTGAAGTTGATTAGTCCATTGGTTTGATCACCTACATTGTTATGAATACACAATATCTATGCAATTTGACAATATGATATGTGTGATGTTGTAATTGAAGTTATGCATATTATTAGTTTGTTAATCATCAAAATTAAGATTAAAGGGCCAAAAAGCCAACAATCACCCCTTTTTTGATGATGACAAACTAATGTCAAATTGTGTAAGTGCTCCCCCTATCAATATGCAAAAGATATGTTAACTCCCCCTTACTCAATTCATGAGTTTCATATATTTGAATTAGGCAATTTGTATCCATTTGTTCTACCCCTTTGGACATCCATCAAAAAGAACATAATAATGAAAGTTGGGTACCTAAAAGACACAATATGAAAATGAAATTGCATTACTTAAAAGGGAAGATAAGGCATAAAAGCAAACACACATAAGCAAATGGCAAAGCAAACAAACACAGCAAAAAACAAGAAGCAAGAACAAGCAACAAAGAAGCTCCATCATCTCATTTTGCGAGTCGAGAAAGACTTGACGAGAGTCTCCAACCACACGAATTTGATTATTGATCTTGTTCAGCGAGTTCGACGTCGACAATTGGAAGTTTTGGAAGTCGGAGGTGAGGTCTTGAATACCTTGATAGTTACGATTTACTAAACTCCGTACTTCATGAATCTCTTCGTAATTCCTGTCCAAGAGCTTCTCGTGACGATAGGCCCATGCCAGTTGGTTCCATTGAGCATCGGTGTCGGATGACCATTCGGGACGAACGTATCTCCGTGGACCACGAGACAAGCTAGGATCCCAATTTGGATTCACTTCGGCATCGTATGGAGGAGGAGACCAACGTGGAGCATCGGTGGAGACTTCATCATCCTCATTTTCAGAGGAATTGTCTTCCAAACTTCCTCTTCTACATGTGCTTGCTTCCCCGAACGCATCCGTTTGAGGGTGTATTTGTCAATGACCGTCTTGGAGGATTTGAAGAGATCGCGGTCAAATTGGATGTTGAAGTGATCGATGACCAGTGAGATCAACATAGGAAAAGGGAGAAAATTGCGCTTCTTCCGGGAAATGTAGATCATATGATTGATGATAAATAAGGGCCAATTTGTACGAGTACCGGTAGAGAGGTTGAAGAGGCACTTCATCATTTGGTGGCCGAGTTTGTCGTGGTGCCCTTTCCACACAAAAAGGTTGGTGGAAATGAAGCGGCAAAGAATATGGCCAACAACCGGAAGATGAGGAATGACAAGTTTGCCATCTTGAGGAACATCCGGTTGCGTCACCTCCAAAAATTGACTCATAGAGCCACAAACATTTTCCCAAGAGAGGTTGTAGATGTCCTCGCCGACGCTAGGAAGTCCGGTGATCTCCGAGAGGAGATAAGCAGTGAGAGTGAAGGAGATGGAATCAACTTGGGTGGTTAGCGCCGCTTGAGTACCATCAAGAGTGGTAGTCTCCCGGAGTTTTGCATAAAATTGACGACAAGCTTCGCGTAGAAAAGGACTGGAAGTTTGTCATGAAAGAAGATGCCAAGATTATCAACCATGAAATAGGTGGATAGACCAATCGACTCGAAATCTTTGAGGATGATCTTCCACTTCGGAATTGGATTTGCACCACTAATAGTGTAGTAGTGCTCCTCTGCCTTAAGATTGTAGAAGATGCCAAGGGCCGAAGATACTCGTCGACGGGTTCGCTCGCCGGATTAGTAGAAGAAAAAGGTATGTCGGGGTTGAGCCTTGTCTTCTTTGCCGGTGGAGCGGGTTTTTTTCCTCTCCTAGTTGTGGGTTTCATTGGTGGTTACACCGCCTTCTTGGAAGAGCAAATTTTTCTTGGACCCATGAAGAAGAATGGAGGAAGTGATGAAATGTTTGAAGTGAGAAAGGGAGGAAGCAAAAGTGTGCTTTGGAAGATTTTTGGCTTTGGGGATGATAGAAATGGAAGAGGGGATCCAAATATATAGAAGATGGGAGAATTTGGGGAGTTTCAAACATGAAAAACCGTGTCCAACAGTCATCCATTATTGTCTCGGAAGATCGTTGGACCATTTCCAACGGCTAGAAAAAACAGCACTTCGGTCGACCGAAAGGGCTTCGGTATACCGTCAGGAAGACAACAGTAGGTGATAAAGCTTTACTAGAACTGGGTCACGGAAGACCGAATCGTGTCCGGTCGTCCGTTGTGGAGGAAATAAGGGCGTACAAACTTTCCACAACGGTTATCCTATAAAAAATCGGATACCCAAGATTTCAAAAAAAACGTTTAAAAGGGATCAACGAAGAATTCAAAAATTCACCCAAAAGTCGCGGTCGTCCGAACTGAGTTCGGATAACCGATGGATTCGGAACAGGGAAGATTTCTAATTTTAGCACAGCAAATCCGTCGGTCGACCGCGTATGACACGATGTACCAAAACATTGAATCCAGACCAAGTCCGAATCCCTGTCCAGACACAATACGGTTCACCGAACCATGTTCGGTCATCCGTTTTGTGCGGACATACCAACAAATCAAACAATGCAATGAATTTTGAGCAAATGAGATGGATTATGATATTTATTTAGCACTACACATCCCTAGTTCTTGTATAATTTTATCAAATTGATCAACATTTAATGGTTTAGTAAATATATCCGCTAATTGATCATGTGTTGAAATAAATTGTAATTCAGTATCACCTTTAAGATCATGATCTCTAAGAAAGTGATGGCGAACATCTATATGCTTGGCTCTTGAATGAAGAATTGGATTTTTAGATAAGTTTATAGCACTAGTATTATCACAAAAAAGGGTATAGTTTGAAACTCAAGTCTCAAATCCTTGAGGGTTTGCCTCATCCAAAGGATTTGTGAACAACAACATCCGGCGGCCACATACTCGGCTTCAGTTGTTGAGAGTGCAACACTATTTTGTTTCTTACTAAACCAAGAAACTAAAGATTTTCCCAAGAATTGTTATGTCCCACTAGTACTTTTCCGATCGGATTTGCATCCGGCATAATCGGCATCACTATAGGCAATGAGATCAAAAGATCGAGTCTTGGGATAAAACAATCCAAAATCACAAGTAGCTTTCAAATATCGAAAAATTCTTTTCAATGCATGCATATGAGATTCTTTAGGACAAGATTGAAAACGAGAACAAAGGCAAACACTAAACATAATATCGGGTCTACTAGCGGTTAAATAAAGAAGTGAAACGATCATACCTCGACATTTTTTATTGTCAACTTCTTTGCCTTCTTCATCTTTATCCAATTTCAAGCTTGTGCTCATGGGAGTATTGTGAGGTTTGCTATCTTCATATCCAAATCGTTTGAGTAATTCTTTTGTGTATTTGGTTTGGTTGATGAAGTTTCCCTCTTAGGTTTGCTTGATTTGGAGTCCAAGAAAGAAGTTGAGTTCACCCATCAAGCTCATTTCAAATTCACCTTGCATAGACTTAGAAAACTCTTGGCATAGACAATCATTAGTAGAGCCGAAGATAATGTCGACAACGTATATTTGTACGATTAATAAATATTTATCTTTGGTCTTAGTAAATAATGTCGTGTCAACTTTTCCCATGGTGAATCCGTTTTCATGCAAAAAGGTCTTCAACCTTTCATACCAAGCTCTAGGAGCTTGCTTAAGTCCATAAAGAGCCTTCTTAAGCTTGAAAACATGATCCGGGTATGTGTCATTCACAAAACCAGGTGGTTGTTTAAAATAAACTTCTTCCATAATAAAACCATTCAAAAATGCACTTTTAACATCCATTTGAAAGAGTTTAAAATCCATGTATGATGCATATGCTAATAACATTATAATTGCTTCTAATCGAGCTACCAAAGCATAGGTTTCATCAAAGTCGATGCCTTCCTCTTGGTTGTAACCTTGAGCGACCAATCGAGCTTTGTTTCTAACCACTTGCCCGGATTCATCAAGTTTGTTTCGAAAAACCCACTTGGTGCCAATTACCGTTTGATCTTTGAGTCTCGGAACAAGCTCCCAAACATCATTATGAATGAATTGGTTTAACTCTTCATGCATAGCTATTAACCAAAATTCATTATCACATGCATCTTCTATTTTCTTAGGTTCAAGTTGAGATATAAATGCATATGAGTCACATATAACAAGAGCATTAGACCTAGTAACAATTCCTTTTGATACATCACCAATTACTAGATCCTTTGGATGATCCTTCTTATATTGCCAATCTTTTGGAAACTCTTGTTTTTCTTGAGATGTTTCATTTGGTTGTTCTTGAGTTGTTATATCACGAATATGGTCAATAAGTTCATCATCAAGGTTAGAATTATCCTTATATGGTTGTTCTTGAAAGTGAACATGCATGGATTCTTCTACACAACTAGTTCTCTTGTTATAAACTCGATATGCTTTACTCCTACTTGAATATCCTAAAAATATTGCTTCATCAGGTTTGGCATCAAATTTGTCTAAATTATCTTTGGTATTGAGAACAAAAACATTTAGAACCAAAAGCTTTGAAATATGAAATTTTTGGGGGTTTTCCAAACCAAAGTTCAAAGGGAGTTTTGTTTAAATTTGGTCGAATCAAAACAAGGTTAAGAATGTAACAAGCCATGTTAACCGTTTCACTCCAAAAATACTTTGGTGAGTCATTTTCACAAAGCATTGTTCTTGACATTTCTTGAAGAGTTCTATTCTTCCTTTCAACTACCCCATTTTGTTGAGGAGTTCTTGGGAAAGAAAAAGTATGTTCAATACCATTAGAATCACAAAATTCCTCAAAACCTTCATTTTCAAATTCACCATCATGATCACTACGAATTTTCAAAATCAAAGACTCTTTTTCTTTTTGAATTCGTTTTGTCAATTTTTCAAATTGCTTGAACGCTTCACTTATTTGCAAGAAACAAAACCCAAGTAAATCGAGTAAAATCGTCATTGATTTCAAATGCATATCTCTTGCCACCTAGACTTAAGGTTCTAGATGGACCAAAGAGATCCATATGCAAGAGTTCCAAAGGTTTTGAAGTAGAAACCATGTTAATTGACTTGAAAGAACTTTTAAATTGTTTTCCAAATTCACAAGCATTGCAAAGTTTATTTTTCTTGAAATCCAATTTCGGCAATCCTCTTACCAAGTCAAATTTAGCAAGTTTATGAAGTTGGCTCATACTAATGTGGCCTAACCTCTTATGCCATAACCAAGATTCGTCATTTGAAGCAACTAAGCATGTTTCCTTAGAAACTGAGTCAATGCTATCGACATGCACAACATAAAAATTTCCATATTTATATCCTTTAAATGTCGTTTTCAAAGTAGCTTTAGAAATGATGTATACAATATGTTGATCAAAGACAACTAAGAATTCCTTATCGGTTAATTGACTAACACGAAGAAAATTATGTTTTAAACCATCAAAAAGAAGCACATTTTGAATTTGAGTAGTATAATCATTACCAACATCGTCGATGCCAATAATGTGACCTTTAGAATTATCCCCAAATGTGACGGTTCCACCATTCTTTGATTTCAATGTTTTGAACATAGAGTGGTCCCCCGTCATGTTCCTCGAACATCCACTATCTACGATCCACTTCCCCTTCTTTTTCACCTACATTCAAAGAAGAAGAAGATAACTTTGGTACCCATATTTGTTTGGGTCCTTTGGGGTTAGCTTTAGGTACCCAAACTTGTTTGGTTCTAGGTACCCTAACATTTGACGAGAAATTCTTTTTCACTACACCATTTAAAGCATGCACAAAATAACTCTTAGAGTTTTTCTTTTTATTCATGTATCCTAAACCATGCTTTTCTAAAGATTGAATTTGACTACCAAGTAACATGTCTAGCATCTTCTTTCCTTTGGTGAATTTCTCAAGATCAATTCTTAATTGCTTATTGCATTCTTTAAGATCATGTATTTCTTTAGCATGAGATTCAACATTGATTTCTTTTAAGCTTTTATTTTCCAACACAAGCTTATAAACTTCATTTGACAATGATTCATTTATACAAGCTAGATCGTGATTAGCTTTCCTAGATAATTTACTTTTATGCCTTAATATGTCACATATTAAGCAATTCATGAAAAGAAATTCATGAAAAGCATCTAGTAATTCATCATATGAGTTTGATTCATGAGTTGAGATTACCTCATTTTCTCCATCTTTGGCGACATTGCAAGTGTTGGGTTCGTCTTGCTCGCTTGACGAAGATGCACCATCTAATTCTCCATCGATTTCTTCTTGAGTGTAGAGACATAGATGAGCTTCTTCATTTTCCGACTCACTTGAAGAACCGGAGGATGACTCGGATGACCCATCCCAAGTTGCCTCGAGGGCCTTTTTCTTCTCCTTATACTTCTTCTCTCTTCTTTTGAATCTCCTTTCTTTTTCTTCATTCTCTCTTCTCTTTTTCTCTTTCCTTTCCTTGGATTAAATTAGGGGACAATCTTTCTTTATATGTCCAACTTTATCACATCCATAAGAAATAGGACCTTTTGAGCTTTCTCCATCATCCCTTCTCTTTCTTTGAAATTTGTCTTTTATCCATCACTTCTTGAATCTCTTAACCATCATTGCAAGCTCTTCATCACTCTCATCGTCATCCGAATTTTCGGATTCAAAGTTAGCCTTAAGAGCAATGACTTTTTCTTTCTTTTTCGAGCTCTCCATCTCTTTTCTCCCATTCATTTGAATCTCATAAGCCATAAGGCTTCCGATAAGATCCTCCATTGACAATGTGTTCAGATCTTGAGCCTCCTCAATGCCGGTTGTCTTTTTCTCCCAATCGTTTGAGAGAGATCGAAGAATTTTTCTCACCTTGTCACCTTCATTTACCATCTTACCAAGATTTTTCAAATTGTTAGTAATCTCGGTGAAGCGAGTGTTCATCTCACTTATACTTTCACCGGGTTGCATAGAGAATAATTCATATTTACGCACAAATATATCAACCCTAGTTTCTTTCATTCTAGATGATCATTCATGATGAGATTCAAATAATTTCCATATCTCATAAGCGGTATTACATCCGCTAATCCTACCATATTCTTGAGTATCTACTCCACAAGCAAATATATTCATGAGTTTTGCATTCATCTCGGAATTAGCAATTATATCATCGGTTAATGTTGCTAATTGTTCACTAGTGGGTGGAACATATTTACTACCAAGGAATATCCACATTTTTAAGGAAATTGATTGGATGTAGATTCTCATTCTATTCTTCCAATGTGCATAATTATTTCTGGTAAGCAAAGGGGGTCTAGTGGTAGATAGTGTTTCTCTAAGTTGATTAGTGCTACTCTCCATGGCTAAATGGATTAGATGAGTAAACCTATGCTCTCATACCAAATGTAAGTTAATCGGTTACTAATCTAGAGGGGGGTGAATAGATTATCTCCTAATTTTCTTAAACTATTGCACAATTAAAACAATAAGGGAAAGAATGCAAACCACAAGATGACTCCGGAGATTTATGGAGCTTCGATCACACCACCGTGATCTAGTCCTCTCCTCAAGTTCCGATCGATCCTCCGATCCCTACTCGAGAATTCACTATTATCTTCGTTCCAGGTCGAAGATAAACCCTCTTACAATCGGAGCCTTGCGAACACCCTCGCCTTGCTCGGATCTCCTCTCACAACCCGAGAGGGTGCTTCCTCGAAGCTTTACAACACAATGGAAATTGAAGGTGGTTGTTGAACTCTAACTTGAATGCACTCAAGGATATGATTTAAGCTTGGAGTGAATTTAGTGGAAGTATGAGAGTTGGTGGAGCTTTGAAGGCTTGAAGATTGAGAGCACAAGAGTAGGATTGATATTTGACAAGTGAGGTGGTGAATGTGTCTCTTAAGTGAAGCTTATATAGCCTTTAAAACAAATAGAGCCGTTATGGTAAGTTGGTGAGAATTGGACCAAGGGAAAACAAGATGTGACTTAAGCTCGGGCAGAAATCAAGACAGATTCAGTCGACTGTTAGCCGCACGGTAATCCGAATAGATGGTCAGACATAAGAACTCGGTTAACCGAATATAGGTCGGATAACCGTTCACCAACTTCCAGTAACGTTTTCCTAATATCGGATAATTAATTTCGGTTGACCGTGACATCTTCGGAGCACCGTTCAAAAGTGGACAGTAAAGATTTGCTGCAATTCAGTGATCAAGTTCGGTAGACCGTGGCATGTTCGGTTGACCGATACATGTGCGGGTTTTCGGCTGACATTGTTTGGGAAATTGGTTTATCGATAACGGTCGAAATAATACGTGGAAAAATAGCCGTTACGATCTTACATATAACAACACTTCGGTCATCCGAAGCTACATCGGTAGACCGATATGGTTGTTTCAAAGGATGTGGCTAAACGACAAAATATAAGTATGGTGGAGTTAGTTGTTCCACGTGTGCCAATAAGATGAAGTCGGTTTAGGCCTAAAGACACATGGAAGTTCGGATGACCGATCTCGCTTCGGAATACCGAATAACGATGTCCAGAGAAGTTTCGAAGCTACTGGGAATAGGTACACGGTCGACCGGGTAAGGTTCGGTACACCGAAACAATGATTCCAGGAGATCAAGTTTTGTACTGACTCTAAGGAGACGGTTGACCGAATAACGTTCGGTACACCAAAACAAGGGTTCCAGGAGATCAAGTGGTTACTGACTCTATAGGGAACGGTTTACCGATAGACACTCGGTTATCCGTTGGTAACCTGGTTCGGTAAACCGATAAGGACACGGTCGACCGAGACAGACGGGTGTATGCTTTTGTGCATCAAGTGTACATTTGATCCTATAACTCAAATAAATGGAAAATTACATATTAAGTCCTTGAGCTTTGATTACAAGTCTTGAGCCTTGATCTTGAAGTTGATTAGTCCATTGGTTTGATCACCTACATTGTTAGGAATACACAATATCTATGCAATTTGACAATATGATGTGTGTGATGTTGTAACTGAAGTTATGCATATTATTAGTTTGTTAATCATCAAAATTAAGATTAAAGGGCCAAAAAGCCAACAGTAAGAACACTGATTGACATCATTTCATGCTTATATTTGTACCTTATATCCATTATCATACACCTAAGCAATGCTACGTGACGAGTATTATGTTTAGTTTTCAGAAATAAAGAGGTTTGAAGAGAAGAGCCATGAAAGGACCCAAAAGCAGGAAAAAAGGACCTAATTATGAGACCTGGTGACCAAGATGCAAGGGAGAAGGACGTGATCGTAAGACAGAAGGACCTAAGAGCAAAACAGGAAACTCCACACCTTCATGAGGAGTATTTTGTCAATTCGATTCGGGTCGGAGCTCCACTAAACAAGTTAGATGCATCCAAGACCAAGAAACACACCAAGGAAAGCCAACCAGAAGACCCAGACGGATCTGGGCTTTATAGGCCGCCAATTGGCGGTCTGGAACCGCCAATTGGCGGTCTGGATCATGCAAGATCCGCCCCAACTTCTCCTGGACTTGTATTAGTGTTCGTTTAGGCTATTTTTGGTATTGGTTTAGTCCCACATCGGGGGATTGTCCCTGATTAGCTTTTTCCATGCTTATAAATAGAACTCTTCACCTCCCATTGTATCTATCTCTCTCTTGGTGGCCTCCTTTCCTACTAAGAGTGAAGCGTTGAAGCAAACTCTAGTGGAGGAAGGGCTGCTTGTAATCTGAGTGAGTTCATAATAAAAGTTTCATTAGTTTGTTAATTCTTGCTTAGTTTAATTCCTTTAATGTTTTTGCTTTGATGCTTGTTTTGTTTTATGCTTCTTTAATGTTTCTTGCTTGATTAGTATAGTTTCATTTCAGTATTATGCTTGCTTCTGTTAATATAGTTAGTGTAATGAGTAGTGAGTAGTTCCATCCCCATTTGGGGAGTGGAGAAATATGTGATATAATCATGTAGTGTATTAAGTGTGTGTTATTTTTATCCTTTGAGCTTTATATGATTTCCATAACCATCTAATGGGTCTCCACTCTTATCTTTGATATGCTAATGCTCTTGAATGAAGCTTAGCTTATGCTTTGATTAGTGGACCTATTTTATGGGGAATGATAAGGTTAGGATATGGATGAAGTTAATGTTGGAAACACAATTTGTAGTGTATGTACTCTTGTTGCCTTTTCCTTAGCTAATGTCTTGTATGTTTTAATGATGTAGTCATCTTAATTCATGTGGAGGCATAGTAGGGTCTAGTCTTTATACTTGAGTTCATGTAGCTTCATTCCAATCATTGTCTTGTATGTTTTAATGATGTAGTCTTATCTTAATTCATGTAGAGGCAAGATTGGATGTAGTTTTATGATTTCATGCACTATATGTTGTGAGGAGCTTAATTGAACACACACACACATCTTTATGTTTACATCAGTTCTCTACCCCCTTTGGGGTTTAGTTTTATTGATTATCTTCATTTCCTTTTGCATTCTAGTTTAGCATTGTAGTGTAGTTTAGTGTAACCAATCCTTTTCTCCTTTCTTTACCCCTTGCCTTCGCACGAACCAAGTGTCGACACACCTCCCAGTGGACGACCCGTATTTGCCACCGCTTCAACGCGGCCGTGCACTTGCGGTAGAAATATAAAACGATCAATCAAGTTTTTGGCGCCGTTGCTGGGGAGGTGCTCTGTCCAGACCTTGGTTTGGACGATTCGAGGGGTTTTTGATTTTTTGTTTCCAGTTTTGTTTAGTTTCAGGGAACGAGAACATCAAGGGGAAGCTACAGGGAAAGTTGGAGCAAAAGAATCCACAACGGGACCGCCAATCAGCGGTTGCAAACCGCCAATTGGCTGCCTGGTGAGGTCTGCCTCCTCTCAAATTTCTTCTGGTGGTTTATTGCTTTACTTTAGTTATCTGGGAGCCCAATTGTGCATGCTGTGATCTTTAGTTTGCTCCCAGATTTAATTTCAATCCCCTTTAATCAACTTGGACCATAAAACTCAAAGCAAAAGATTAGACTTCTTGCCATCTAGGTCATGCACCATTGGTAGACCTTGCATGCATTTGTCTTTTCTTTGCTTTTCATTTTGTCGTTGATTGCTGGCGTGAGGTACGTGCACCCACATCCCTCATTCATGCATGTTTCTTTCATGCATTAGTTAGTAAGGTGCATCAGGACAAGAGTGAGAGAGCGTTTGATTGGAGCGATTGATTGCTAGATCTAGGATCAAATCGCTACTAAGGAGGGGCTGTCCCATAAAAGATAAGGTGGGGGATTTCATCACCCTTTCCTTGGCCCCAAAAATCACTCTTAATAAAGCGTTAACTAAAAGCAAGTAGACATTGGCCCTAAGGAATTCGGACGCACTAGGAGAGTAATCTAGTCGAGACCGTCATGACCTGATCGGCGTTGCCTACCTTGTCGATAGTAGGAGGTACTGGATCTCCGGATCTGGTATCACTTGCTGGGCATTGTGGTCCTCGTTGTAGGGAGGTGAGGCGTGTCGAGGCTAGTGGCCTCGAAGTTAGGCGTCGTCTAGCTTAAGGACACATTGCCTTACATTGTTTGAGCTGTGCTTGCTAGTTAGGCTTCTTCCTGATCCCGTTACCTACGCTAGCTCTAAGGATTCTTCCCTCCTCATCTGAGTCCTCTCCTCATCTATTCTCTACGTATAGTCTCCTCCTCTAGTACACCTTCTGTTGTGTGTAGTTTTAGAGTCGAGTCGAGCATTTTATGCGAGGTTGGGCTCGTTCAGGTGAGAGCGCTCGACTCGAGAGAGTGCTTATTTCTGAGATGGAAGATCTTGGTGATCGACCATCTCCGCCTCGTGCTCCTTTGGAGCAAGAGGCCGAGTCGTCTCGTGGTGGCGAGGGGGACCGGGTGCCATACATAGACTACCTCGGTCCGTTTCCACCACCACGTAGACCTCCTTCTCCTCCTCCTCTGACTCGAGAGGAAGGGAGATTCGGTCAGGATCGAGTTCTAGGTGCACCACCACCTTTATCTCGACAGGATAGGCCGATGACGTTGTGGGAGCGGACCCATCATGTTCGGGCCGCGCAACCTTCTTGCATAGTTGTTCCCCCTGCTCGCGGGAACAACTATGAGCTGAAACCTCAGTATGTGAGCATGCTTCCAACCTTTACTGCCAATAAGGAGGATCCGTATATTTTTATACGCGAATTCGAGGAAGTATGCTCCATGTTCAAGCTTCAACAGCTTGACGAGGATTCTGTCCGGTTGAGGATGATTTCGTTCGCATTGAAGGATAATGCGAAGACATGGATGTATAGCCTCCCGGCGAGCTCGATTCGGTCTTGGGATGACTTTGTGACCGTCTTTCTGAAGAGATTTTTCCCTCAAAGGAAAACTCAACAGATACGGCACCAGATACATCAAATGTATCAGACCGAGACCGAATCGTTTCATGGTTTCTTTGAGAGGTTCAAGGACCTTCTCCAGCAGTGCCCTCATCACGGATTTGAGTTATGGCAGCTGTGCCAAATTGTTTATGAGGGCATCAACTACAACACCCGCACATTGTTGGAGTCAATGTGTAAGGGTGACTTCCAAATGAAACCCATCGAGGAGGCATGGGACACTTTTGAGTCCATGGCTGAGCGTACCTTCGAGTGGGACACCATGAGAGAGCCACCAGCCACCAGGTCTTCTGGACGAGCTGGATCATATCATGTTGAGTCAACTATCGCGTCTGAGGCGAAAATGGCTGCTCTCATGCGCAGGATAGAGAGTTTGGAGATGGACCGAGTTCCTGTAGCTCAGGTCGCTACTCCCGGGTGTACTAGGTGTGGACTGTCGGGACATGATGACTTGGAGTGCGCTTACGCTCCAAGGGATACTGAGCATGCAAATGCGATGTATCAACAAAGGCCCCGAAACGACCCGTACAGTCACTCCTACAACCCAGGATGGCGTAACCATCCTAACTTCTCTTGGGGGTCTAGTGGAGGCCAAGGTCAGAGCTCGCACGCTCAACCTCAACCTCCACCTTATCAACCTCCACGCCCATCGGCGACCTACCAACCCCCACATCAAAGGTCTCGGCACCAAAATTACCAACCTGCTCATGCCTCATCGTCGGGTTATTCTAACCAGACTCCACAACCCCAACGGGTTGACCCTAAGGACTCCACTCTTGAGCATACCCTTCACGCGTTCATTCAGAGCACGCAATCCATGCTTTCGGCCAACAACAATTCGGTCAAAGCATTGGAAATGCAAGTGAGCCAGTTGGCTAATCAGCTCCATGAACGCGAGAAGGGCCAATTACCGAGTCAACCCGAGGTGAATCCTCGGGGTACCCATTCGCAAGGAAGGACACCTTTACCTCATGCTACCTCTGAACCGACCCATCATATTAATGTGATTCATACTTTGAGGTCTGGTAAGGAGGTGGACAACCACATTGGGGTGCCTTCCTTGTCATCACCATCTTTGAGAGAGCCGGATCCTGAGGCTCCCTCCACAAATACTTCCAGGAAGGAGCCAGATCCTGAGGTTCCTTCTACATTTCCTTCCACAAAGGGGCCGAACCCTGAGGTCCCTTTGTCTCCTCTTGTGTCGAAGGAGCCAGATTCTGAGGTTCCTTCGCATTCTTATGCCCCGAAGGCGCCATTCCCTGAGCGCCTTAAAAAGAAAACCTCTGATCAGCATGACAAGATGCTTGAGATGTTTCGGCAGGTTAAGGTGAATATCCCTCTTTTGGAGGTGATTCAGCAAATGCCACCTTATGCCAAGGTTCTCAAGGACTTATGCACCAAGAAGAGAAAAACTCATGTTCCAAAGAAAGCTTTTCTTGCGGCTAACGTGAGTTCTTTGTTGGCACAACCTATGCAAGTCAAGTACAAGGACCCTGGCTGTCCTACTATCTCTTGTGTGATTGGTGATGTGTCCATACATCGAGCCTTATTAGACCTTGGTGCATCTGTTAATCTTCTGCCATATTCTGTCTACGTCCACCTCGGTCTTGGAGACCTCCAACAAACAAAGACCCCTCTTCAATTGGCGGATAGGTCCACGAAGAAACCGAGGGGTGTGGTGGAAGATGTGTTGATCAAAGTGGGAGATTTCATTTATCCAGTCGACTTCTTTGTCTTGGATACTGAACCTGTGCCAAACCCACTTGGACAAATTCCTGTCATTCTGGGGCGACCATTTCTTGCGACTTCCAATGCCTTGATCAATTGTCGCAATGGTCTGATGCGCTTGACTTATGGTAGTCAATGCGCTGATTTCAACATCTTCACCATTGGCAAGAAGCCAGATGCCTTCAATGACCCTGTTGGGGTTAACCTTATCCAGGGCATGGATGAGAGTGAAGTTGAGGGCACCTTCAAGTACTTCAGAGAATTGTTCGATGAAGATCCTGAAGGTGGTGAAGATGTTTCATCTGGGCTGGCACAAGAAGGTGCCTTATGTTCTGATCTTGTGGCCCTTGAGCCACATCCTTGTGATCTTGTGGCCCTTGAGCCACATCCTTCTGATCTTGTGGCCCTTGAGCCACATTCTTTTGATCACGTGGCCCTTGAGCCACAACCTTTCGATCACGTGGCTTTTGAGCCACCAGATACCCTTTTTATGGCCTCTGGGCCACATGATCTTCATTCTATATCTGCTGAGGACCCCATGTGGGCTAAGAATCAACCACCTGATACCCTTCAACCTGGTAGAGGTTCACCTCTCATTCATGCCTCCTCTTTTGTTAACTCTCAAGAGGCATCGAACGACCACAATGCTAATAAGGGTGTCAGGTGGTCTAGCAATTCTGTTTTGTATGTTGCGAGCCCATACAGGTGCATTTCTGGCTCGAGAGATGGCGGGTTCCCATTTGATGTCCCTTGGTATATGAAGATGGGAGCCCATTGTTGTACATGTTAAAAAAAAAAAACCTTTAGTGAGCATCGATTGTAGTGGGCCCCAACCCTTGAGTATTTGGGCCCCATTTCTTTCACGTATTTGTATCCCTTCTTTAGCATCTCACAGGTTTTGAGGGGAGTTGGGTTGTGTCCATCAACATAGCCATGAACTTCCTTGTGTACTTCACGTTGGTGAGATCTCTTCTGTTTCATGCATACATCCATGTCGTATTTTGCTCACATTCATTGAGGACAATGCATAAAGTAGGTGTGGGGGGGTGTTTTACGTGTGTACATAGTCGAGTCTTTTCTTTTGATTTTGTTTTCTTTTGTTTGCATTGTTAGGGTCATGTTAGTGTGCTGCATTTAATATCGATATATCTGCTTGCCATGATCCTTGGGTGACTTGTCTTCTTTTGCTTGCCTAGTGCTTCAAAATTTTCACATTTCTTTCAAAATCTTCATGTGTTTGCGAAAGAAAATGCTTTGTGGGTTTTGCGTGTGTTTAGCATGTGCAAAACCGTTGAGAGGCAAAGTAAAAAGAAAGCTCCCAAAATTGTCTTGAACTTGATGCATTAGGATATCTAGTACGTGGCTTTAGGATTTATCGAGTCGTTAGGATGCACCCCGGTTTTCCCTCGGGGGGCGTGTAATCCTAGGATTTCAGTACTCAAACATTTAAAGAAGTCCACCCTGAACCTAGTGAGTCAAATAATTCGTGTCTGTTAGTATAAGGAAGTTTGTCGTAGTCAAGGGCCCTTAATATCTTTTTGTGAAACTTAAGTGTAGGGGTTTTGGTTCTCATGTAGATAAATAAATAAGTGGTGTTCTCTCTTCTCGCACGGCTCCTATCACCCGGGAAAGTAGGTCTGAGGGGACTTTGTGCCTGGTGCTTTCGAGTCATCTGACTTGGGATGCACCGACCGAACTCCCGTTACACGGGTGGTAGGGATCGCCCTATGTGGAGATTTGGGGGAAGGTGTACGTGATAGTGTAAGTCCTCATAGGTAATGATGCACGAAACCTGACCCTGGGAGAATCAAACACCAACCAATAAATGCTCCAAAGAAAAAGAAAAAAAAAGAAAAAAAAAGAAAAAAAAGAAAAGAAGAGTCAAATAAGAACCAAAATGGACTTTACACGTTGTTTCACATTCAGAAGTTAAGGTTGCCCATGTCTTTCACTTAATTCCTTAGTTAACTCTCACGAATAACTCATTAGGCTAGGTGTGCGGAGTGATTACATATATAGAGTCGACCCGTAGTATTACCGCATTCCATGATCGACAAAATAAGTCCAACGAGTCGTGTAGCTAGATTGATTAATGCATCTTGTTCGGATTTTGTGGGTATTTCCGCTGAAAACCCTCAGGAGACAACAATCCTCCTCCTTGGCAACAAGGAGGTTTAACGGCTTGTTGCACGTGCTAAGTGCAACCGTGATTCCTATGAAAGTGAGTTAGGATTTCTTTTTTTTCGTATGCTTTTTCCTTTCTTTGTTTTGCTCGAGACTAGCAAAAACTTAGGTGTGGGGGTATTTGATTGACATCATTTCATGCTTATATTTGTACCTTATATCCATTATCTTACACCTAAGCAATGCTACGTGACGAGTTTTATGTTTAGTTTTCAGAAATAAAGAGGTTTGAAGAGAAGAGCCATGAAAGGACCCAAAAACAGGAAAAAAGGACCTAATTGTGAGACCTAGGGACCAAGATGCAAGGGAGAAGGACCTGATCGTAAGACAGAAGGACCTAAGAGCAAAACAGGAAACTCCACACCATCATGAGGAGTATTTTGTCAATTCGATTCGGGTCGGAGCTCCACTAAACAAGTTAGATGCATCCAAGACCAAGAAACACACCAAGGAAAGCCCACCAGAAGACCCAGACGGATCTGGGCTTTAAAGGCCGCCAATTGGTGGTCTGGAACCGCCAATTGGCGGTCTGGATCATGCAAGATCCGCCCCAACTTCTCCTGGACTTGTATTAGTGTTCGTTTAGGCTATTTTTGGTATTGGTTTAGTCCCACATCGGGGGATTGTCCCTGATTAGCTTTTTCCATGCTTATAAATAGAACTCTTCACCTCCCATTGTATCTATCTCTCTCTTGGTGGCCTCCTTCCCTACTAAGAGTGAAGCCTTGAAGCAAAACTCTAGTGGAGGAATGGCTGCTTGTAATCTGAGTGAGTTCATAATAAAAGTTTCATTAGTTTGTTAATTCTTGCTTAGTTTAATTCCTTTAATGTTTTTGCTTTGATGCTTGTTTTGTTTTATGCTTCTTTAATGTTTCTTGCTTGATTAGTATAGTTTCATTTCAGTATTATGCTTGCTTCTGTTAATATAGTTAGTGTAATGAGTAGTGAGTAGTTTCATCCCCATTTGGGGGGTGGAGAAATATGTGATATAATCATGTTGTGTATTAAGTGTGTGTTATTTTTATCCCTTGAGCTTTATATGATTTCCATAACCATCTAATGGGTCTCCACTCTTATCTTTGATATGCTAATGCTCTTGAATGAAGCTTAGCTTATGCTTTGATTAGTGGACCTATTTTATGGGAAATGATAAGGTTAGGATATGGATGAAGTTAATGTTGGAAACACAATTTGTAGTGTATGTACTCTTGTTGCCTTTTCCTTAGCTAATGTCTTGTATGTTTTAATGATGTAGTCATCTTAATTCATGTGGAGGCATAGTAGGGTCTAGTCTTTATACTTGAGTTCATGTAGCTTCATTCCAATCATTGTCTTGTATGTTTTAATGATGTAGTCTTATCTTAATTCATGTAGAGGCAAGATTGGATGTAGTTTTATGATTTCATGCACTATATGTTGTGAGGAGCTTAATTGAACACACACACACATCTTTATGTTCACATCAGTTCTCTACCCCCTTTGGGGTTTAGTTTTATTGCTTATTTTCATTTCCTTTTGCATTCTAGTTTAGCATTGTAGTGTAGTTTAGTGTAACCAATCCTTTTCTCCTTTCTTTACCCCTTGCCTTCGCACGAACCAAGTGTCGGCACACCTCCCAGTGGACGACCCGTATTTGCCACCGCTTCAACGCGGCCGTGCACTTGCGGTAGAAATATAAAACGATCAATCAAACACCACTTGTGTCTATCCCTTGCCTCATGATATTAAGAGTATTATACAAAGTAGAAATGTGTCACATTTGTATTATATACTCATTTCTTGATCTTTTAAGCTAATTATAATTATGTAACTTAACACAAGTCACATTGTGCTCATTGTAATTTTGCTTTATCAAGGAGACCACTAATGTCATCACTCAAGCTAAGAGGGGCAATGATAATCTTTTGACCCTCTATCTTTTCCAGCATAAGTCATGTTCAACCAACTATTGTCTTTATCACTATACTCATTGATAGCTTTTGACACTAATCAAATCAAACACTTCTTATGTGAAAACATATAAGTCTCATATCTTAGGATTCAAGACATAGTGAAAACATCTATGACACATTACACAAATCTATAAAAGTAATCATTTACCTTTTTAATATACTTGTGTCGTCAAATATTTGTAGAGCTACAATAATCGATGACGAACATGACAATCTTATCTCGGTAATTCATGTTCCATGTCAATTACCATGATTGCAAATAACCTTTATTTTGTGTAAACCATTATCTTTTAGAGCTCTAGAGTTAAGAACCAAGAGCTTCTTCCCTAACACTTTTAAAAGACGAATACAATAATCAAGGAACAAAATATTTGCACATCCAATTCATAATAATTGACATATAAAAGTAAAACTTTTAGAGCACATCCCTTTCATTGACGTGGCCAAGAACCGTCTTCCAAGAATAGTTGCAATTTGGCCACTAGCATTAGCAATAGGTTCAGTTTCAAGGACTAAAAAGTCCATAGGATATATGAAATCACCACCTTTGACAAACACATCCTCAATCACTCCTTGCGGGACCTTAACAGATCGGTTTGTGAGTTGGAGTGTGGTTTTAGCTCACCAAGACTAAGTTACTTGTACATAGAGTATGGAATAAGGTTCACACTTGCACCAAGATCGACCAAAACTCTTTTAATTAATGTATCACCAATCAAACAAGAAATTGTTGGGCAACCAAAGTTTTATATTTGACTATGTGGATTGGGTTATCACAAAACTTACATTAGCAGTAAAAAACATCTTTTTGGGTACATTGGTCTTGTTTTTTCTCGAACACAAGTCTTTTAAGTCTTTAGCATAAGGTGTCATTTGTTTAATGACATCTAAAAGTGGAATGTTTACCTTGACTTGTTTAAAAACCTCTAAAATGTTGTCCGAATAAAAAAATGTGTGTTATTTTTTAGTCTATTTGGGTATGGTGCTTTAGGAATATATACTCGTTCCTTGTCAAGTTTAGGTTCATTTTGGTTCTCTAACCTAGTCATTGAGTCAGATTGGGTCGGTCCTGCCTGGTCATTGGAAAGTCTAACATGGTTGTCTATTACCCTACCAGACTGATGAGAATTTTATTTATACCGCAAGTGCACGACGTCAATGAAGACGTGGCAAGTACGGGTCGAACACAAGGAGGGAGAGATATTTGTTATTTTTGTGATTTTCGATTAAGGAAAGAAAGAGAGAGAAATAAGGTTGGTTTGAGATTTTTGGATTTTTAATTTCTAAAGCAAGAACAACAAAAACAAATTAAAAATAAAGCAAAGATGGATGAGAGTCCAGCGGGTGGAGGTTTAGAAATCGGGTTTTGTTTAGAGAAATCTAAAACTTATAATAAATCACGTTAGTTATAAAGGATTACATGATAAATGATTCAACATAAACTCAAGTAATCAAAATATACTAACACGAAATTAAAATAATAACATCATTCTTCTTCTCATCACCCTAAATCCGGCACCCCCACCCTTTGGAGAGAGTTATAAACTCATGGATGGAGGGAAGGAGAAGGGGTCCTAGAGAAACTACAAAATAAAACTAAAAACACAAAATAAACCAACAGAATTTTATTACTAAAGCAAGGAATAAAACAAGTTTTTTTTCAATACATGATTCGGCCTTATTTATAGGCTCAACCGGGGATCCCAATACATAAAAGAAAAGTACACGCGTCAATACAACATTGGAAAAAATTTGAGCGCACGGATCGACTTTTGTGCGGCTAATCCGCCGCATTTTTCCATGGGGTGCGGCGGAATCGCCACCGTTTTGGCTCAGATTCGATCCGGATTTTTACTGTGTGTTTATGCTATGATTTAAATGTCCTTTGCGCGTCTAGATTGATTTATTTCCTTTCTTTTGAGCTCGGAATTTATTTCTTCATATATTTGGAGATCCCAATTGATTTTTCTTTAGAACTTTTCCAAATTAATATTTTGGTACTTGTAATTGCAGTCGGGTCCTCGGCTCTTTGCAATTAAGTCCCTGGCTACTTTTGTGCTTAAGTCCTTGGCCTTTTTGTAATTAGGTCTTGAATGCTTTTATGCTTGGATGGACTTCCATTTGAACCCCGATAATCTTGACTTGGTCTTCATGACAGAAATAAGTCTCTTGCACGCGTTTATGCTCGGGATATGGGTAATTTGCATTCAGGTCCCTGTATTCTCTAAATAAGACCAAACATATACCTTAGTAGAATTTATTGATATAAAATTAATCTAAATGAAAGACATATGATGCAATGTATGTAATGCATCAAATACCCCCACACCTAAGTTTTGCTAGTCCCTAGCAAAACAAAATATAAGAAAAATGAAAACAGGGAAATCCTAACTCACTTTCGTAGGAATCACGGTTGCACTTAGCATGTGCAACAAGCCTTTAAACCCCTAAGTTTCCTTAGAGGACGAGTTTTGTCTCGTGAGGGTTTTCAGTTTACACAGCCACAAAGTCTTAATTCAACATTTCATTAATAACTCTCAATATCTCCACCTCAACCTTATACATCTTACTTAGAATTCTGGCATGCTCATTATATAAATCTAACTCATAAAGAATCTGACTTGGTCTTTGTTCCTCCAACATTCACACCACTAACCCTTCTACACATGTTATCACTTAAATTATTTTGCACGCCTCCTCTGGTGGTGAAGTATCATTCGGATCAACCATGACATGAATCATTCTTTTAGCTTTGGGCCTTGAGTATCTGAAAGTATATATTTTTTCCCGTGATCCAACACATTTGCTGCTTTTTTTGACACATTTACCATTTTTGCATTCGCGTAGCGAGTTTGGTCGATAATCCCGAGCTGGCAGACTCAAGTTACCGGGTTTTAAGATAACCCTACGGACCAATGACTCGAAGGCTTGGGCTTTTGTAATCATTTTGCAAAATGTGCTTTCCTCACTTTATTCCTTTATTTTTACTTTTATTTTCCTTAAGGCTTAATTTCTGTTAGAAGCCCACACTTCCCGGTATATTTTCCTCAACCTCTGCTTTTTATCAACCACTTCAAAGATTTGATTCATCCAATTTAAGTGCATACATGTCTTAAAGGGTAATGGGTTATTTCTTTCGAACTTAGATTTATGTCACAGTTTCTACAAGCAGAACTATATAATAAGGAACAAAACTCAATGCAATTTGTACTCAGGTTTTGGTGGTTCAATCTTAAGCTATGTCATGGAACATTGAATTTTATTTTTATTTTTTTTTGAAGAATATATATAGAATGATAGATATATAGATAAACACCCCCCACACCTAAATCATGCATTGTCCTCAATGAATGTGAGCAAGATACTACATGGATTTATGCATGAAAAAGGAAAGATCTCACCAACGTGAAGTACAAAGGAAAGTTCATGGCTATGTTGATGGACAAAAACCAGAATTCCCTCAAAACATGTGAGATGCTAAAGAAGGGATACAAATACGTGAAAGAAATGGGGCCCAAATACTCAAGGGTTGGAGCCCATACAAACGATGTTCACTGAAGGAGTCTTTTATTGTACTTTTTTTGAATATAATTATGTACAAACATAAATTCCCATCTTCATTTGTCAAAAGACATCAAATGGGAACCTCAAAAGTGGGTCAATGCACTTCGAAAGGGAACATGACACCACGCGGGACCAGAATACGCATGCGTGGCCCCCCTTCACAAAGAGCACCTGATGAAATGAGAGGTTCACGAATTGGACGCAAAGGCGTCTCATTCAAATGATCAAACTGAAAGAGCTTGAACCTCTCGAGAGTTTGGGAAATAAGGGGCAACGGAAGAAGAGTTTCTCCCGTTGCGGTGTTGAAGTTATGATCGTCAATCCAAACTCTCCAACCAACTGGCTGGTGCGTCGGAGCGAGGTCAAGAACCTCGTTAGGCAAGTCCGACTCACCAGGCGAACAAAAAGTGGGTCTCATACGCAAGGTATCCTCCAACGAACTCCTAATACCCTCATGAGCAATGTAGTTGTTTGATGTTCCATCATTTCCAAGATGATCATGAACAATAGTGAGAGGCAAACTCTCATCAGGTTGTTTGAAATTGAGGGTACTAGGGTGCTCTTGCTCCACCAGAGATGAGTCCTTAAGAGGCACAACATGAAGATCGTGTGGCTCAAGGGCCACGGGACAAGAAGATAAGGCACAATCTTGTGCCGACTCATGATGAAATTGATCCATGTTATTCTCAATGTGAATCGAATCCTCCACTAAGTGATCGTGAATTGAAACCCCAAGTTTCTCAGACTTGTAGGATTTCATGTTTAATTGTACATATATATTTTCGAAATTTTTATGCAAAATAATGATCATTCATATATTTTCTACGATTTGTTTTTCATGCATGCATCAGTTTGTTTTAATGATTGCTTAAAACACAACAAAACAAAGATTGGCTCCGAAATTCATACCTAGAAGTTCTCTAAAACTTCTTAATGATCCAGAGATGTTGAGGAAGATGATCGTTGCTTCCCGTTGCGCCAGATGCCTCCGAGTGTTCACCAAAACCCTAAACAAGGTTGGAGAGAAAGGAACTAGCCAATCAATCTCCAAACTAGCTTAGAATCTAGCTAGAAACCCCTTCCTTAGTCTCTGAGATTTCTCCTTCCAAAGACTTAGAAAACTTAAGAGAATTTTTGTGGCTTTTGTGGTGAATTAGGAGAGAAAAGAATTATCAAAACATCTAACATAATTAAGGAGAATAAGGACCTATTTATAGGCTCCAATCTTACTCTCAATCATGGCTATTCTTAAGCCATGTTTTCTTGAGATTTTCTCTCACAAACTAATTCCATAATGTATTATTTGCATCCACAAAACGTTTGACCAAGTTTGGAGCTAATCCAACCATTGATCAAATTAATCTCTTAATTATCAAAGGTAGAAAATCGATCGGGGTTCGGTTTACCAAGTTATACTCGGTTAACCGAACATGTCCCGATCGCTTTACGGAGTATTAGACGGACGACCGATTCTTAAGGTGAAAAATTCTCCTTAACCGATCGGACGAACCCGCGTCCAAAAACCGAATGCCATTCGCTTAACCGAAAATATCGGAACTGGACATTGTTCGGTCGCCCGTTTCTGGTTCGGAATACCGATCCAGAATTCCAGGCACTATGGTCAAGTTCGGTCAATCAGCTATGACCATCCATTCCACGTTCGGTTGACCGATCCACAGATCCTTCGGTCGACCGAACCATAACGGATTACCGAACTTTTACCCGATTTTGCCTTTTCAAATTTTGGATTTATTTCCAACAAAATTTGAACATTAGGGGGTTTTAGCAAATTCACAACTTATGCAATATCTTATCCTATGCAACAATAAATTATTGCACCTCATAATATATGCATCTCATATGAATTTATCATGATTCTAATTATGTTATATATATCACAACATAATTGATTTTACTTGTTCACCACATGTGTCATATTTTCTATAAGAAACCTGACACATCATATGAACCAAAAATCAAGCTTCTTGTTTCCCGGTTTTTGCAGTGTGACCTATGGGAGGATCTAGACTAAGTTGGCAGTGATATTAAGAGCTTAATATCACAAGCTATAAGCGGTATCTAGCTACACATTATAGCTCCCAATTAGTTAGATGTCTTAATTCCACTCGAACCAAAACCCGATCCATTTAGTGATGGAGTGCACCACTTGTGTCCGTCCCTTGCCTCATGATATTAAGAATACACACAAAGTAGTATTGTGTCATCTTTGTATTAGTATTCATTTCTTGATCTCTTTAAGCTAGTTATAAATATGTGACTTAAGTCAAATCACATTGTGCACATTATAACTTTGCTTTATCAAGGGGCCCACTAATATCATCACTCAATTAAGAGGGGCAATGATAATTTTTTGACTAACTATCTTCTCCAACAAAAGTCAAACCTAACCGACTAATGTCTTTGCACTACACTCATTGATAGCTTAAGACACTAGTCTAATTATGCATTCCTTAAGTGATCAGATATAAGTCTCATATCAAAGGACCAAGGACACAGTAAAATATTAATGACACAGAAACACATATCTATAATATTTTACTTATTAGGTCCATTCAGTATACAAAAGTAATATTTACCTCTTTTGCGTACCCGTGTTGTCACTCACTTGTAGAGCTACAATGATCTATGACCAACACGACAATCTTAACTCGGTAATAAATGTCCCATGTTTATTACCATGATTGCGAATATATTTTGTTTTATGTAAACCAATATCTTTTAGAGCTCTACGGTTAAGGACCAAGAGCCTCTTCCTTAACACTTCTAAAAGACGAATAACATAAACAAGGAACAAAATGATTTCTCATTCAATTCATAATAATTGACATTTAAAAGTAAACTTTTAGAACACATTCCCTTCAATCTCCCACTTGTTATCAAAGTTTTCTTTCACATACATTCTCAATGTATAAAATATTAATAACTAGGGTAACCTTCTCAAATCACCTATCAAGCCAATCCACATGGATCCTCGGATCTATGGACTCGAAATATATTTCGTCTCTTAGCTTGGTATGAAGGTTTGTTGAATGGATCAGTTGTTTTACTGTTGTGTCCACCCATTTATTTATTCTGTCTTTCTTTGGTGGTTGAGTTAGCCGTAGTGATATTACTCCTAACTACATTAGCTCATACCTCCACCTTTGATAATGATGACACATCATCATTCCAACCTCCTTTTGTCAAGAATCCCTATGAGAATTGCATCAAAATAGCCCTCGATTATTTTCTCATTTGTCCTCCATAAACAAGAACCTTATCTTTAGTCCGGTTAAGGTACTTCAGAATATTCTTGACCGCAATCCTACAAGTAGGACTTGCGTTGGATTGGTGACTACGTGTCACGCTTAGAGCATACGAGATATCGACTCTTGTGCAAGTCATCGTGTACATGGTCCTTCCTTTTGCCGAAGCATAAGGGATACCTTCATGTACTCCAAGTCTTTACGTCATTGGGCACATTTGAGACTTGTTGAGTTGCACAGCTATACTCGCACTTATTTCACATTGTCCATATCGGAATTGTTCACCCTGAACATTTCCAAGACCTTGTCAATGTATGCACGTTGACTTAGGCCAATGAGTCTATGGGTTGTATCTTAATGTATCTTGATTCTCAAGATGTGTTGAGCCTCATCCATTTCTTTTCATTGAAAATGCCGATTTCAATGAAATTTCTCGTTTGCTAATGCCAAGGTATATGATTGCTCATGAGCAATATGTCATCGACATATAAGATCAGAAGTACTACATGGCTCCCACTAATCTCCTTGTACATACAAGGTTCTCGTTTACTTTGAATGAAGTGAATCTTCTTCACCTCTTCATCAAAGCGTTTGTTCCAACTCCTCGATGCTTGCTTCAATCCATAAATGGATCCTCGAAACTTTCATTTCTTCTCGCTATTATTTGGATCATCAAAACCTTGAGGTTGTACCATGTACATATCCTCCTCCAAGTTCCCGTTTGAGGAACACCATTTTGATATCCATAATCCATATCCCACAATTGTGAAATGCGGTAATAGTGAGCTTAATCCGAATAGATTTTAACATGGCAACTTCTCAAAAATTTCATCAAAGTCAATTTCTTGAATTTGAGTATAACTTTTGCTACAAGCCTTGCTTTTTAGGTTGTCAAGTCACTATCCATGTCTATCTTCCTCCTAAAAGCTCATTTATACTAAATGACATTTTCTCTTGAGGAAGGCAAATCAAGTTCCATACTTGATTATCATACCTGGATTCTACTTCGGATTCCATAACCTTAAGCCATAATTTGGAGTCTTCCATTTCCATTGCTTCTTGGAAGGTCGAGGGATCTTTGGTATCTAGTACCACGATCTTATGAAGTCCCGCATACTTATTGGGTTTCTTCCTTTCCCTCGTCGACCTTCTCTATTCTTTTGGTTCTTCTCGTGTCTCTCGAACTTCTTCCACAATTTCTTGAGGAGTGGATTCACGTTCGACTCTCGAACGTACACTAGGTGTGGATGATTGAGATTCTCTCAATTTCTTGTAAGGATCTCTTGCTCATGCTCCCACTAACCAAATGAATCTCGGTTGGGCCTTCATGATTTTGAATGCAACATTCACATCATGATCTTGTAGAGTATCTTGAGTTTCCTCAAGCTTAACTTTACTCCCACTACTTTTCTCTCTTTTCCAGAAATTCTAGAAAAAACATATTTCTCTCTACAATCTTTCGATTGGAGGTGATACACCAAAAGTAGTATCCTCTTGTCATACGAGGACAACCTATAAAGAAGAACTTATCCGCTTTTGGTTGAAGCTTGGTTGACATCAATTTCTTGATGTATACCTCACAACCCCAAATCTTGAGAAAGTCGAGCCTAGGTGTCTTTCAACTCCATAGCTCACAAGACTTTTTCTCCACGGATTTGGATGGAACATTATTTAGTGAGTTTGTCATTATTTGTAGTGCATAATTCCAAAAGTAAATAGGCAATTTAGATTGACTTATTATTGATCGAACCATGTCGAGCAATATCATGTTCCTACTTTAGGAATGAGTCAAATTAGGTATCCTATGCACTTACCACTACGAACATTTCAGAGAGACTCAATATTCTTGTTGAGTTGGTTCACTACTCCATCCTCGAATTCCTTGAACTTGTCAAAGAATTCACTTTTGTTTCCCATTAGACAAATATAGCCATAATGACTATAGTTGTCCGCGAACAAAATGAAGTACCTTAAACCGTCTCTTACACTTGTACTCATTGGACCACATACATTGGAATGCATCATATCCAATAAGACACTCGTTTTCGTTCCTTTCTTCTTGAAAGGTCTCCTGGTCACTTACTTGACCAATCCGATAGTGTTACAAGAGTGTATCATTCACGTGAGTTTTCTTAGTTCTTTTTGTTATTGTTTGTTTGAGTTTGTTTATTATTAATTTCAAGCAAATAGAAACCATTCTATATGAATGTATTTGCATAGAAAATTCCATTCTTCGATATAGACAAGCAAGAATTAAATTTTTTATTAAAATTTATCCATATCTAAAACTTGATACAGAAATGTTCTTGCAAATCGAAAGCACATAACAAACACTCTTCAAAATCATAAATTTAAATCATTAGACTATTGAAGTTCCATAGAACCTTGTACAATCGCAGCTATGCTTGTACTATTTCCGATCTTCCATATCATCTCGTTCTCCACGAGTTCCTTCCTATCCTTCAATAGATGCACATCAAAATTATGTGAGCACAAGATCCGGTAACCATTACCAAATCAAGGACAGAGGTGATTAAATTTATCTTAATAATAAACATACCTACGGCGTTTCTCGGGCGCCTACGTTCAATCATCCCATTTTCAAGGTCTTCCTTGTACTTGGGGCAATTAGGTCGGATGTGTCCATTTTCACCGCAGTGAAAGCACTCCGTGTTGGGAGTCGGAGATTTGAAAGATTTCCCCTTTGAGGCACTCCTATGAGCACCTCCCACTCCCTTGCTCTTGATTGACGTATGTTTGGTAAATTTGCATTCACCTTTGTTGATCTTTTTGCTCCTCTCATGGACGGCTAGGACGTGATTGTCCCGACCCTTGCCTATGTCAACTTCTGCCATTTTGAGAGCGTTGTGAAGCTCCTCAAGACTCACCCCTTTTTCACGCACATGATAGTGCATCACAAAGTCCTTAAAGGACGGGGCTAGAGAGCCAAGAATCATATCTTCAGCAATGTCCTCGGGCATTGGTGAAGAGAGCTTTGCCAACTTCTCAAGGTATCCTTGCATCGTGAGAAAATGCATAGATACCGATGTTCCCTCCACCATATGGCACCTTGTCAGTGCGATGGTGGTCTTATAGCGCTCCTTTCGGGCACTATCCATGAACATCTTTGTTAAAGCTTCCATGGTCTTCTTGGGTTTTGAATCCAACTATTTCGCTTGAAGCGAGTCACCCATGGATGCCAACATTAGACCGTGAACCTGGTTCTCTTGGTCTTCCCACTTGGCTATCGCCTCTTTCTCATTACCGGTTGCCTTCTCATTCAATTTTGGTATTTCACCATCCAAAATATGAGATAGTTTTTCAAACCTCAACACGATATTAAGATTGAGTTGCCATTTCATGAAGTTTGAGCCATCATTTTGCAAAGGATTCTTTTCGATCATAGATCGCACAATTGGTTGGATATTAGACATCTCTACAAAATAAATTATATAGGATTTTAAAGTCAATTTTATGTTTTAAAATACATACACATATATCTAATATAAATGTAAATACTGCAAATAAAATTTTGCCCCTAAATGCAGTAATCCAAGATCCTATCAATTGCAATATAGACTAGCTAAGGGCTATCAAATATATCACAATATCAAGGTAAGAAAACTCTTTCTAATCACAACCTTTTTGAATTTTAGCAACATTAGCATCTTCAAACTCTTGTGATTCTTGTCGTTTTAATTATGAGGGAATATGACCTATCCTCGTAAGAAAAACTTTTTCCCAAAACCGAGCGAGGGCTTTAGGTAATGTTAAGAAAACTTATTTTCATTTGATACGAGATACGTTTATCCATTGTATTCACAACTAAACATACTTGGGGTTCACTAGGGTGAAACACACCTCATATATTTAATCGTGACACAACAATAGACAACCATTATATCTCCCACTATTCCCAAAGATGGAGGGAGCTATCTCCCGCTAAGGGCGAGCAGAGTATCCCTCGATCAATGGCTGCTAGTGGATGAAATAAGAAGGAAAATTACTCTTAATTTTGTTGGACAATTTCATATATTAACATGTGATTCAGAATTTTAGGTTATCATGTATATTATCGTTCATACACATCCTAACATTCAATCACATTCATCGTATGCATAACAGAAATTAAAAACAGAAATTTAAACCATTCACACAATCCACATCGTGTGAGTTTATATGTTCCCTTTGATCCTTGATCCTCGATCCCTGATCCTTGATCCTCGATCGATGCGCTACAACGGCGACTTCTTCTTGCACCGGAGATGTAAATTTTACAGAAAATAAACATGCTCCTCACATTCGATAAAAAGCGACTAGTGCAAGTCCTATGTAGAAACCTCTCAAATGAAATGCAATTATCTAAAGATAGAAAGAAAGAATTTGGCTTTTACATATAAATAAGCCCCTTTATAATAATAATTACATACATTCATAGTTGCTGATTTGGAACATATAAACTCACAATTCCTGCAATGACAACTCGAGCATCCATGCATGCAATATTGCTATAAACTATACAACCAAGTTTATCAATCATCTAGATTCTCAAACAATTCCTTGAGAAACATTCTGAAATCCATTAAAAACGTTTTCCATCCATCCATAAGTTCAAAAACAATTTTGAACCGCTGTCCATCCAATTTCCTAAAAGGAAAGACGAATCACAGTTTTTTCGGTTTTGTTGATTCTCTTACAAAACAATCATTTATGCTTAAAACAAAATTATTGCAAGTTAGACTTATGTCTAAATCATAATTCTAATAATTACATGGCATGTTTTAAACCACTTAAAGCATTCAAAACGAATATTACAAAGAATTATTCAACCAAAACATTTAAAGACCGAAAAACTGGAAAGTTGAATTGTTCGATCCCTAGATGGAAAACTAAATTTCTTTATAGCCTCAAATCATTAGAAAATTGAACCCTAAGCTCTGATACCACTGTAGTATTTCATGTTTAATTGTACATATATATTTTTGCAATTTTTATGCACAATAAGGATCATTCATATATTTTCTACGATTTGTTTTTCATGCATGCATCAGTTTGTTTTAATGATTCCTTAAAACACATCAAAACAAACATTGGGCTCCGAAATTCGTACCTAGAAGTTCTCTAAAACTTCTTGATGATCCAGAGATGTTGAGGAAGACGATCGTCGCTTCCCGTTGCGCCAGATGCCTCCGAGTGTTCACCAAAACCCTAAACAAGGTTGGAGAGAAATGAGCTAGCCAATCAATCTCCAAACTAGCTTAGAATCTAGCTACAAACCCCTTCCTTAGTCTCTGAGATTTCTCCTTCCAAAGACTTAGAAAACTTAAGAGAATTTTCGTGGCTTTTGTGGTGAATTAGGAGAGAAAAGAGTTAGCAAAACATCTAACATAATTAAGGAGAATAAGGACCTATTTATAGGCTCCAATCTTACTCTCAATCATGACTATTCTTAAGCCATGTTTTCTTGACATTTTCTCTCACAAACTAATTCCATAATGTATTATTTGCATCCACAAAATGTTTGACCAAGTTTAGAGCTAATCCAACCATTGATCAAATTAATCTCTTAATTATCAAAGGTAGAAAATCGATCGGGGTTCGGTTTACCAAGTTATACTCGGTTAACCGAACATGTCACGATCGCTTTACGGAGTATTAGACGGACGACCGATTCTTAAGGAGAAAAAATCTCCTTAACCGATCGGACGAACCCGCGTCCAAAAACCGAATGCCATTCGCTTAACCGAAAATATCGGAACTGGACATTGTTCGGTCGCCCGTTTCTGGTTCGGAATACCGATCCAGAATTCCAGGCACTATGGTCAAGTTCGGTCAATCAGCTATGACCATCTGTTCCACGTTCGGTTGACCGATCCACAGATCCTTCGGTCGACCGAACCATAATGGATTACCGAACTTTTACCCGATTTTGCCTTTTCAAATTTTGGATTTATTTCCAACAAAATTTGAACATTAGGGGGTTTTAGCAAATTCACAACTTATGCAATATCTTATCCTATGCAACAATAAATTATTGCACCTCATAATATATGCATCTCATATGAATTTATCATGATTCTAATTATGTTATATATATCACAACATAATTGATTTTACTTGTTCACCACATGTGTCATATTTTCTATAAGAAACCCGACACATCATATGAACCAAAAATCAAGCTTCTTGTTTGCTGGTTTTTGTAGTGTGACCTATGGGAGGATCTAGACTAAGGTTGCAGTGATATTAAGAGCTTAATATCACAAGTTATAAGCGGTATCTAGCTACACATTATAGCTCCCAATTAGTTAGATGTCTTAATTCCACTTGAACCAAAACCCGATCCATTTAGTGATGGAGTGCACCACTTGTGTCCGTCCCTTGCCTCATGATATTAAGAATACACACAAAGTAGTATTGTATCATCTTTGTATTAGTATTCATTTCTTGATCTCTTTAAGCTAGTTATAAATATGTGACTTAACTCAAATCACATTGTGCACATTATAACTTTGCTTTATCAAGGGGCCCACTAATATCATCACTCAATTAAGAGGGGCAATGATAATCTTTTGACTAACTATCTTCTCCAACAAAAGTCAAACCTAACCGACTAATGTCTTTGCACTACACTCATTGATAGCATAAGACACTAGTCTAATTATGCATTCCTTAAGTGATCAGATATAAGTCTCATATCAAAGGACCAAGGACACAGTAAAATATTAATGACACAGAAACACATTTCTATAATATTTTACTTATTAGGTCCATTCCGTATACAAAAGTAATATTTACCTCTTTTGCGTACCCGTGTTGTCACTCACTTGTAGGGCTACAATGATCTATGACCAACACGACAATCTTAACTCGGTAATAAATGTCCCATGTTTATTACCATGATTGCGAATATATTTTGTTTTATGTAAACCAACATCTTTTAGTGCTCTACCGTTAAGGACTAAGAGCATCTTCCTTAACACTTCTAAAAGACGAATAACATAAACAAGGAACAAAATGATTTCTCATTCAATTCATAATAATTGACATTTAAAAGTAAAACTTTTAGAACACATTCCCTTTAAGAATGACTAGGACTTTGACTTTGAAAGATTGTGCTTTGAATTTGTGGATGTGGTGGTGGTTCGATATCACAAGATGCATCCTCATGTTGACAAGAAAAGTTACTCTCCTCACGTTCACGTAATTGCTGCGACATTTGACTCACATGCATTGTTATATTTTGTATGGACTGTTGAGTGGTTTCCATGAACGTAAGGAAAGTTTGTTTCAGGGAATTAGGTATGCGGTCAACTATGAGGTTCAAGTCAGAGCTTGGGAAATTTTGAGGTTGGTTGTTGGTGGGCTGAGAATAAGTCCAATGATTTGAAGTGGGGTGTTGGTAGAATTCTGGGTATTCGGGAGGAGGATACTGGGGTGAAAATGAAGTATAAGAATTTGGCTATGAATTGTCTCCCCAAGAATCCAACACTCTCGGGTTGTACGCGGATGCGTAATGGTCATATTGAGTATTTTGGGAAAATGTATGCTCATACTCAGGCTTTGGGGGAACATAAGGACATTCCCTGATAACATGACCACTCAACCCACAACAGTCGCACGGTACGGCTACTGGAGCCACCGATGCACTCATGTCGTCTGCCATACGCATGAAGGAGGCCAAAGTTTGTTGTAATGTCTTAGCTTGTTGACCAGCATATGATCCAACATAACTAGATTGTGGTCTAGCAGGCAGTGCCTCTCTCATGTTACCCCAATATGAAGATTCCTCAGTCACACAATTAGGATTGTTCCAACCATATGGGGTGTTTTTCTGAGCCACCCCAGGTTGCATGGGTCCAGAATACTAGAAAGAATTGTCCTGGTCCCAACAATGATATGGATGGTCTCCCATGTAACCATCCATCTCAACAAAACACTCTTGAGTCGACCACTCTCACCATCACGAGGCTAAGCAAGCAAAAGTGCTCGAGTCGACCCTAAAACGCTAACAGAGAGTGTAAAGGGAAGGGGACTAGAACGTAGAAGTAGGTGAGAAGAAGATGACTTAGAGGAGAAGGGAAACTTAACTCTAAAAGATAGATGAGAGGGTTGGTCAGAAGTTTCCTAAACAAGCACGGTTCAAACAATCCTAGACCTAATGTTGCTTAAATCTAGACGACTCCTAACTGGTTGAGTCGAATTGGTTCGCTTGATTCACCTCCCACACTAATCAAACCAAATTGGCCAGGCAGTGTATAGCTAGTGGGGGCGCTTCCGACAGAGTCGGTGCCAATTAGACAACCACTTCGCTTTGGAAGACTTACGTCAACACAAAAACACTTTCTAGACACCAAATTAAATTCGATCAGCTTCAAGTCATAGCAAGTCAAACCAATCTTCTCCTTAATTGAGTCCGAGTCCTTAGGGCCCAATGTATAATTGATTTTAATTTAAGGCTTGGGTGACACTTTAGGATTGTGATTTGTGGGCCACGGAAGAGTGATGAAATCCCCACCGTATCTTTTCCTACGGAGTTGCCCTTAAGATAGTTTAACTTAAATCTTGCAAAGATAATCAAACATTGGTCTTTAGTGGGGGGCAATTGCAAGGTTGTATGCAAACTAGATTATATGCTTAAATGCAATCGATAAAAAACCACGCACCTACCTTGCCTCCAGCACTCTTCAACAAGAATTAATTTGCAAGAATTTAGAAAGAATAATGCAAACAAAACACTATATGATGCATGCACTAAGTTCTTCTAATTTTGCCCATTTTTAGGTCAGAGTTGAATTATTGCCAATTATGGAATTTGAGCCTAACACGCGCAATTCTACTAAAAAGAAAATTTTCCGAAACTAGAAATTACGAGGAAAAAGGCAACAAAGGTTACCTACGCCCGCTCAGTCAGGTTCACCGCCTGCTCTCGAGAATTTCCAGTTTCTCTACGCGTCCACCCAGAGATGGAGACGACCCCAGAAAAGTTTGAAGCCCAGATGCTCCAAACGTGCGTCGAATCCGCCGCAGGTTCTTCTTTGGATGCGGCGATTTCGCCGCCCTTCTTGCTCTAAATGTGCCCGGATTTCGCCACGCACTCTGTTGTCTCCTGAAATGCAAACCCAAATAGTTAGATCGCGCACACGATAAACAGAATAGAATCGAAATCACAAAAAAAAAAAACTTCGTCGTCTCCCCGGCAACGGCGCCAAAAACTTGATGAGAATTTTATTTATACCGCAAGTGCACGGCGTCAATGAAGACGTGGCAAGTACGGGTCGAACACAAGGAGGGAGAGATATTTGTTATTTTTGTGATTTTCGATTAAGGAAAGAAAGAGAGAGAAATATGGTTGGTTTGAGATTTTTGGATTTTTAATTTCTAAAGCAAGAACAACAAAAACAAATTAAAAATAAAGCAAAGATGGATGAGAGTCCAGCGGGTGGAGGTTTAGATATCAGGTTTTGTTTAGAGAAATCTGAAACTTATAATAAATCACGTTAGTTATAAAGGATTACATGATAAATGATTCAACATAAACTCAAGTAATCAAAATATACTAACACGAAATTAAAATAATAACATCATTCTTCTTCTCATCACCCTAAATCCGTCACCCCACCCTTTGGAGAGAGTTAGAAACTCATGGATGGAGGGAAGGAGAAGGGGTCCTAGAGAAACTACAAAAAAAAAACTAAAAACACAAAATAAACCAACATAATTTTATTACTAAAGCAAGGAATAAAACAAGTTTTTTTTTCAATACATGATTCGGCCTTATTTATAGCTTCAACCGGGGATACCAATACATAAAAGAAAAGTACACACGTCAATACAGCATTGGTAAAAATTTGAGCGCACGGATCGACTTTTGTGCCGCTAATCCGCCGCATTTTGTACATGGGGTGCGGCGGAATCGCCACCGTTTTGGCTCAGATTCGATCCGGATTTTTACTGTGTGTTTATGCTATGATTTAAATGTCCTTTGCGCGTCTAGATTGATTTCTTTCCTTTCTTTTGAGCTCGGAATTTATTTCTTCATATATTTGGAGATCCCAATTGAGTTTTCTTTAGAACTTTTCCAAATTAATATTTTGGTACTTGTAATTGCAGTCGGGTCCTCGGCTCTTTGCAATTAAGTCCCTGACTACTTTTGTGCTTAAGTCCTTGGCTTTTTGTAATTAGGTCTTGAATGCTTTTATGCTTGGATGGACTTCCATTTGAACCCCGATAATCTTGACTTGGTCTTCATGACAGAAATGAGTCCCTTGCACGCGTTTATGCTCGGGATATGGGTAATTTGCATTCAGGTCCCTGTATTCTCTAAATAAGACTAAACACATACCTTAGTAGCATTTATTGATATAAAATTAATCGAAATGAAATACATATGATGCAATGTATGCAATGCATCATAGATCTTAATGTGGTGACAAAATTATGAGGTTGACTGGTTCGTCCATTTGCTATTTGATTCCTTGGAGTTGACGGTAGGTTTGGATGTGTGACAACATTTATGTGGTTGACTAGTTCATCCATTTGGCTATTTGATTCCTTGGAGTTGACGGCAGGTTTGGACGGTCCAACCGGTTTTTCGTGATGATTCATGTTATTTTCACCTATACTATTTGTCCTTAGCATCGTGATGACATTAACTTGGTGTATAGGTGCAATCTCCTTCACTTCATTGATCGATGTTTGGTTATTTGGAAGACTTGGAAGAAAATTGAGTGGGCTAGGTTCAGGTTGGCTTTGAAAGGATCATGTTTCACGTTGGTTCATGGTTGGAGCTAATTGGCTCACATGGACCTTTAAACATTTAATGGTCTAAGTTGTGGTTGGCATATAATTGGCTCACAAAAATATATGAATTGCATTTAATGGACCTTTAAACATTTAATGTCCTCGTCCATTAGTACAACAAGCAACGCTGCTATCAGTTGCTGGCAACACTTGCTTCGGCTATATGATTTCAATTTGTGTTTCTACGGAGGATATCCTGTTGGATTTCGTGCCCATGCTTGGGTATATATTTTTTATATGCAAGCTAGATAGTTTTTCATGTTTATCCAATAATTATGCACAAAACTCCCTTATGGCATTTCAATAAGATGCATACTACATAACATTGAGATGCATATATATAACCATACCTAAAAGGATTGTCAACCCCTTTTCAATCGTCGGTAGTCGAATTGCAAACTGAATCACCTTATAAATTTCCTCCAAGTGTTCACCAAACTCTAAACAAGATTAGAGTAATTGAAGCTAGCCAATCAAATCTAATGCAAGATTAGAATCTAGCTAATAACCCCTTCTATACCATCAAGAATTGAATCTCCCACACTCAATTAATTAAGAGAATTTTGATGGAAGGATGGAGAAAAATATGGAGGAGAAAACCTTTTCTATTGACCTAAAAAGAAAGGAGGAGAGTCCTATTTATAGTGCATTCTCTAAAACACATCATGTGTAAAATCACCTACACATGATCCACATTAATTTCTCCTCTCAACCAATCATATTTTGACACATCATTCTCCCATAACATGCATTGACTATGATGGATTAAATTCATCCATTGGTCAGCAATAATCTCTTATTAATATGGGAAAAACGTGGGCAAATGGTCGACCAAAACTCCCAACCGGTCGACCGTTTGGTTATCTAGAAAAGTTCCTGATAATTTTGATCGGACTGTGTTACACGTCAGTCGACCATTCCCTTAGCAAGAAAGCTCCTAATAATTTCTGTAGAACAAAGTCCCACACCGGTCTATCGTTCCCTTACCAGGAAAGCTCTTGATAAATTTGGTCGAACCGCGTGTCCAACTGGTCGACTGTTTCCGAACTGAAAAGTTACCGTAGACCATTTATGAACTCAAAAGTTACTGTGGAATTCGGTTGGCCGATTTCCGAAAAATGTTCAACCATTTTTCTCTGTTTTTGCCATTACCAAATTTTGGATCAATATCCAACGAAATTTGAGCTTTGGGGTTTTAGCTAATTGATATGTTATAATGTTACTGATTACATTATATCTTGTAATATATTATCATATATGATGTTGAAACATCATACTCCATAATATATACATCTCGTACAAATTCATTTGTTATTCTAACCATGTTATCACGACGTATTAATTTTATTATTTTACCATATCTGTATCATTTCATATCATATGAAATTTAATACATCACATAAAATATAAAATCATATTTCTTGTTTCCTAGTTTTGTGGTGTGACCTATAGGAGGATCTATGTTGTGTTGGCAATGTGGTTGATCGTTTTATTTAAACTGCAAGTGCACGGCCGCGTTGAAGCGGTGGAAAATACGGGTCGTCCACTGGGAGGTGTGTCGACGTTTGGTTTGTGCCAAGGCGAGTGGGAAAGAAAGAGAAGAAAAAAATGTATTACACTACACTACACTAATCTAAACTAGTAAACTAGCAAAGCTGAAATGAAATCACTAAACAACTAAGCTAAACAACTAATGAAGAAGGTAAAAACTCAGGAATGAAAACCCCTAAGGGGTGGAGTGTGTGTGTGCACATGAAATAAGTGTGGTGTTGAATGCATACAACAAGCTCAAGTTAGTTAGTGTTTGTTAATGCATAAGAGGTGCAAAACCTTTCATTTACAACACTAAAACTTATGTGATTAATATGAGCAATGCAAGGTTATTATTAAGAACATAACAAGCATGGAGTATACCTAACTATGCCAGAAATCATCAAGTAAAGTTCTTATTAATTCAAGCAAGAATACTAATATTTCTCACAAACATTTATATCAAGCATTCATACCATCTACATAACATGTACACACATCTACTCCACCCCCCAAAGGGGATGAAACTACTCACACATATTTAAACTAACTACTATAACAAAATGAAGCATTATACTAAAATGAAACTACACTAATCAAGCAAGAAATATTAAAGAAGCATAAAAAAACAAGCAAACATGCATATGAATGGAAATTAAACTAAGAGAGAAACAACACAATTAAAGGAAAACAACTATTATTAACTCACTCAATTACAAGTAGCCCTTCCTCCACCAGAGTTTTGCTTCAAGGCTTCACTCTTAGTAGGGAAGATGGCCACCAAAGAGAGAGATAGGATACATGAGAGGAAGGAGAGTTTTATTTGTAGCCATAGAAAATGGTAATCCGGGACAATCCCCCGATGTGGGACTAAATAAATACCAAAAATAGACTAAGCATACAATAATACACGTACTCCCGAAAGCTAAGCGGATCCAGAGCTATCTGGACCGCCAATTGGCGGTCTATAAGATCCAGATCCGTTTGGTTTTCATGTTGGGCTTTGCTTGATGTATTTGTTGGTCTTGGATGCATCTACTTTGTTTATTGGAGCTCCAACCCAAATCGAATGATCAAAATACTCCCTCATGATGGTGTGGAGTTTTCTGTTTTGCTCTTAGGTCCTTCGGTCTTACATTCAGGTCTTTCAGCCTTGCATCTTCGTCCCCAGGTCTCACAATTAAGTCATTTTTCCCTGCTTTTGGGTCCTTTCATGTCTCTTCTCTTCAAACCTCTTTATTTCGGAAATTCAAACATAAAACTCGTCACATAGCATTGCTTAGGTGTAAGATAATAGATATAAGGTACAAATATAAGCATGAAATGATGTCAATCAAATACCCCCACACCTAAGTTTTTGCTAATCCCGAGCAAAACAAAGAAAGAGAAAAGCAAACGAGAAACAAGAAATCCCAACTCACTTTCGTAGAAATCACGGTTGCACTTAGCACGTGCAACAAGTCGTTAAACCTCTTTGTTGCCAGGAGGAGCAGTGTTGTCTCCTGTGGGTTTCAGCGGATATACCCACAAAATCCGAACAAGATGCATTATTCAATCTAGACACTCGACTCGTTGGACAAATTTTGTCGATCATTGGACGCGGTAATCCTATGGGCCGACTCTATATAGGTAATCAGTCCACACACCTAACCTAATGAACCATTCGTGCAAGTTAAATAAGGAATTAAGTGAAAGACATGGACAACCTCAACATCCTCAAGTGATACAAAGTGTAAAGTCCATTAAGGTTCTTATTTGCATTTTTTTTCTTTTTCTTCTTTTATTTTTCTTAGTTGGAGCTTCATTCTCCCAGGGTCAGGTTTTGTGCATCATTGCCCATGAGGACTTACACTATCACGTACAGTTTTCCCGAAATCCCTATAACCCGTGTAACGGGAGTTCGGTCGGCACATCCCAAGTCAGATGACTCGAAAGCACCAGGCAAAAAGTCCCCTTAGACCTACTTTCCCGAGTGATAGGCGCCGTGCGAGAAAAGAGAACACCTACTTACTTATTTCTTATCTACACATGAACCAAAACCCCTACACTTAATGTCTCACAACAAGATTTAAAGGTTCCTTGACTACAACAAACATTCTTAAGTTAACAGACACGAATTATTGACTCACTAGGTTCAGGGTGGACTTCTTTAATTTTTTGAGTACTGAAACCCTATGATTACTCTCCCCCGAGGGAAAACTGGGGTGCATCCTAATGACTAGATAAGTCCTAAAGCCACTGTACCAGATATCCTAATGCATCAAGTTCAAGACAATATTGGGAGCTTTCTTTTTACTTTGCCTCTCAACGGTTTTGAACATGCTAAACACACGCAAACCCACAAAACATTTTCTTTCACAACACATGAAGATTTTGAAAGAAATGTGAATATTTTAAAGCACTAGGCAAGCAAAACAAGACAAGTCGCCCAAGGATCATGGCAAGTAGATATATCGATATTAAATGCAGCACACTAACATGACCCTATCAATGCACACAAAAGAAAACAAAATCAAAGGAAAAGACTCGACTATGTACACACGTAAAAACACCCCCCCCCCCACACCTACTTCATGCATTGTCCTCATTGAATGTGAACAAAATACTACATGAATTTATGCATGAAAAAGAATAGATCTCACCAACGTGAAGTTCACAGGGAAGTTCATGGCTATGTTGATGGACACAACCCAAATTCCCTCAAAACCTGTGAGATGCCAAGGAAGGGATACAAATACGTGAAATAATTGGGGCCCAAATACTCAAGGGTTGGGGCCCACATCAAACGATGCTCACTGAAGGAGTCTTCTCTTTTTTTTTCTTTTTTTCTATACAAACATGAAAGCTCAACCACTCATGCACGAGCATGAATGGTTGAGTGCGAGAGAGGTTCATGAAGGAACATGACCTCCTCGACTTCGGCTGGTGCACCCTCCAAGTAGGGTTTGAGGCGTTGTTCATTAACTTTGAACACGTCCCCATTCCCTTGGTTCAAGATGTCAACCGCTCCATGAGGATAGATGGTTTGGACAATAAACGGGCCAGACCAGTGACTGCGGATCTTACCCGCAAACAGATGAAGCCGGGAATTGTAGAGAAACACCTTCTGCACGACCGTAAACACCTTTCGCATAATCATGCGATCGTGAAACATCTTGGTTTGGGACTTATGAATTTTGGCATTCTCGTACGCATCATTGTGTAGCTCTTCTAATTCCACAATGTCGAGCTTACATTGTACTCCTGCTTGATCAAGATCCATATTCAGGTTCTTGATCGCCCAGAAAGCACGATGTTCAAGCTCGACGGGTAGGTGGCAAGCCTTGCCGTGCACTACCCGATATGGGGACATACCCACATTGGTCTTGTACGCGGTGCGGAAGGCCCACAACGCGTCATTCAACTTAGTTGACCAATCCTTCCTCGAGGAACTAACCGTCGTCTGAAGAATTTGCTTTAATTGACGGTTAGAGATTTCGACCTGCCCACTAGTTTGCGGATGGTATAGGGTCGCAAGCTTGTGGGTGATCGAATATTTCCTCATAAGCGCTTCAAAGGAGCGATTACAGAAGCGGGTACCCCTATCGCTGATTATGGTACGAGTACCAAATCGCGCAAAAATGTCCCTCAAGAATTTGGTGACCACCTTGTTGTCATTGGTCTTTGTGGGTATAGCCTCAACCCACTTAGACACATAGTCAACGACCACCAGAATGTAAATATTCCCGAACGAGTTTGGGAAGGGACCCATGAAATCGATGCCCCGCACATCGAAGATCTCGACAACAAGGACATTTGCAAAGGCATCATGTCACATCGACCAATCCTGCCAAGGCGCTGGAACCTATCACATTGCTTACAAAAGTCGTAAGCATCCTTGAAAAGAGAAGGCCAGTAGATTCCAGATTGGAGCACCTTGGCAGTAGTTTTCTTTGCTCCAAAGTGTCCTCCACATGCCTTAGAATGACAGAAATGGAGCACACTTTGGAACTCAGTATCTGGGACGCACCGCCTGAAAATTTGGTCAGACCAGTATTTGAATAGGTAGGAGTCGTCCCAGTGAAAGAATCTGACATAAGATCTAAATTTGGTTTGGTCAGATTTTGACCAACCAACCGGAAGTTGCTCGGTGACGAGGTACTTCACGATGTCGGCAAACCAAGGGTTGCCTTCGATCGTGAACAACTGCTCCTCAGGAAATTTGTCATCAATAATTTGGTCATGTGGGTTGGTCGTCTCTAGACAAGACAGGTGGTCAGCTACAACATTTTCACACCCTTTTTTGTCCCGAATCTCGAGATCGAATTCTTGTAACAACAAGATCCATCTCAATAGTCGGGATTTTGCATATTTCTTCTCCATGAGGTGCTTGATGGTTGTGTGATCAGAATAGATAATCATGTGGGAGCCAATCAAGTACGACCGGAATTTCTCCAAAGCAAATATGATCGCTAAGAATTCCTTCTCGGTCATAGTGTAGTTCAATTGGGCATCATTGAGTGTTCTACTGGCATAGTAGATCACATGAGGCAATTTGTCCAATCGTTGCCCAAGCACTACTCCCACAGCGAAGTCAGATGCATCACACATTAACTCAAAGGGTTCAGTCCACACTGGTGCCTTAATAATGGGAGCTGAAGTCAACTCTTTCTTCAAGGGCAAAAAGGCATGGTGATAATCCGGTGTGAACTCAAAAATGGCATCCTTAGCCAACAAGGCGGTGAGAGGTCAAGCATTTTTGCTAAAATCCCGAATGAACCGCCGATAGAATCAGCATACCCCAAAAAGGCGCGGATATCCTGCACATTACGTGGCGGTGGGAGATTAGTAATAAGACCCACTTTGGCGGGATTGACCTCAATTCCCCTACTTAAGACCACATGTCCAAGTACAATCCCTCGCTTCACCATGAAGTGACATTTCTCCCAATTGAGAGCGAGGTTCTTCTCACGGCATCGCTTGAGGACAAGGCTCAAGTGATGAAGGCACTCATCAAAGGAAGCGCCAAATATGGAAAAGTCATCCATGAAGATCTCAACGAAACACTCAACCATATCGGAGAAGATGCTGATCATGCACCTTTGAAACGTTGCCAGCGCATTACATAACCCAAAGTGCATGCGACCGTAGGCAAACGTGCCAAGGGACAAGTAAATGTGGTTTTCTCTTGATCCTCGGGGGCGATGGGAATTTGGTTGTAACCGGAGTATCCATCAAGAAAACAATAATACTCATGTCCGGCCAACCTTTCCAACATCTGATCAATGAATGTCAACGTGAAATGATCTTTCCGCGTTGCCGCATTGAGCTTGCGATAATCAACGCAAACTCGCTAGTCAGTTTGCAGGCGTGTCGGGATAAGCTCATTATGCTCATTCTCCACAACCGTCACGCCAGACTTCTTGGGAACCACATGGACAGGACTTACCCATGAACTATCAGTGATAGGATAGCTTATGCCATGATCTAAGCACTTAAGAACCTCCTTTCGGACGACTTCTTTCAGTTCTGGATTCAATCTTCGTTGTGGGTCCCTGCGGGGCCTAGAATCCTCTTCCATGTGGATCCGATGCTGAACAATACTAGGGCTAATTCCCTTAATATCCTTCAAGGACCACCCGATCGCCTCTTTGTTTTCAAAGAGTACTCTTTTGAGGGCAACCTCTTGATCTTGTGCAAGATCAGAAGCAATAATAAGTGGCAATGTCTCAGTATCCCCTAAAAAGATGTACTTTAGGTTATCGGGGAGCGGTTTAAGCTCGACCAGAGGTGGGTCCTTGTCGGATTCAGAGTTACTTTCAAGTGGCTCAACGGCCACGGGGTAAGAGGAGCAAGCACCTAGATGTGCCTCCTCGTCCGGAGATACGCTGACAGATTCCTCAAGATCCTCTTCACTCGCAACCTGGTCCCTAGGCACCTCAATAATATGTCGATGTGAGTTGAACATGTCTAACGACTCGGGCTCATCCGTGTCCTGGATGAAATTGGCTCCGACAGTGTCGTCGAAGAGCCCAGGTTGCTTACCAAGAGTGAAGATGTTGAAATCCACCATGAAGTTTCCAAAAGACAACCTCACCAAGCCATTGTGACAATTGATCAAAGCATTAGATGTCGCAAGAAATGGCCTCCCAAGGACCACATGAATTTATCCTTGTGGGTTGGACACGGGTTCAGTATCCAAGATGATGAAATCAACTGGAAATACGAACTCACCCACTTTGATAAGGACATCCTCCACACTCCCTCGTGGAATTTTGACGGATCTGTCAGCCAACTGGAGGGTTGTCTTTGTTGGTTTCAGATCGCCTATTCCAAGGTTGACATAGACTGAGTAAGGCAGGAGGTTCATAGATGCCCCCAAATCCAATAAAGCTTGAGAGATTGTCACATTCCCAAACATTCAAGAGACAGTTGGACACCCTGGGTCCTTTTATTTGACTTGCATGGGCTGTGTCAATATTGAGCTCACATTGGCGGCCAAAAAGGCCTTTTTGGGCACATTTGTTTTTCTCTGGGTGGTGCAAAGGTCCTTGAGGAACTTGACGTACGGCGGTCTCAAGACTCTCCTCGGAAGTCTCGTCTCAAGACTCTCCTCGGAAGTCTCGCCAACAGGGTTGGCTTCAGGCATTTCCACATTGTTGTCAATGACCCTTCCCGATCTCAAGGTATGGACAACATTGGCATGTTGGGAAGGGTGACTTTCAACATTGTGTAGATTCTGCCTAGCATGAGCTGGCTGACCCCTAGGATTTACCACAGGTTGACTCGGGAACTAACCATTCTCGTGTTCATGGAATTGACGAGCCAACTGGCTAACTTGCATTTCCAAAGCCTTGACTGTACTTTGCATACTCTGCATGAACGTTTGAAGGGTCGGATCACTAGAAGGGTCCTTGGGGTCAACCCGCTGGGGTGGTGGAGTCTGGTTGGAATAACCCAACGATGAGGCATGAGCAGGTTGGTAATTATGGTGCTGAGACCTTTGATGTGGGGGTTGGTAGGTCGCCGATGGGCGTGGGGGTTGATGAGGTGGAGGTTGAGGTTGAGCGTGCGAACTCTGACCGTGACCCCAACTAGGCCCCAAAGAGAGGTTAGGATGGTTACGCCATCCCAAGTTGTAGGAGTGACTGTACGGGTCGTTACGGGGCCTCTGTTGATACATCGCATTTGCATGCTCAGTATCCCTTGGAGCGTAAGTGCACTCCAAGTCATCATGGCCCGCAGGTCCACACCTAGGAGTAGCAACCTCAGCTACAGGAGCTCGGTCCAACTCTAAACTCTCAATCCGACGCATGAGAGCAGCCAATTTTGCCTCAGACGCGATAGTTGACTCGACATGATATGATCCAGCCCGACCAGAAGACCTGTCGGCTGGTGGCTTTCTCATGGTGTCCCACTCGAAGGTACGTTCAGCCATTGACTTAAAAGTGTCCCATGCCTCCTCGATGGGTTTCATTTGGAAATCACCCTGACACATCGAATCCAACAATGTGCAGGTGTTGTAGTTAATGCCCTCATAAACAATTTGGCACAACTCCCATAGCTCAAGTCCATGATGAGGGCACTACTAGAGAAGGTCCTTGAACCTCTCAAAGAAAGCATGAAAAGATTCGGTCTCAGTCTGATACATTTGATGTATCTGGTGCCGTATCTGTTGAGTTTTCCTTTGAGGGAAAAATCTTTTCAGAACTACGATCACAAAGTCATCCCAAGAACGAGTGGAGCTCGCCGGGAGGCTGTACATCCATTTTGCGTTATCCTTCAACGCGAAAGAAATCATCCTCAACCGGACTTAATCCTCGTCAAGCTGTTGAAGATTGAACGTGGAGCACACTTCCTCGAATTCGCGTATAAAAATATACGGATCCTCCTTATTGGCAGAAAAGGTTGGAAGCATGCTCACATATTGAGGTTTTAGCTCATAGTTGTTCCCGCGAGCAGGGGGAAGAACTATGCAAGAAGGCTGCGCTGCCCGAACATTATGGGTCCACTCCCACACAGTCTTCTTTCTATCCTGTCGAGCTAAAGGTGGTGGTGCACGAAGAACTCGATCCTGACCGAATCTCCCTTCCTCTCGAGTCAGAGGAGGAGGAGAAGGAGGTCTATGTTGTAGTGGGAGCGGACCAAGGTAATCCATGTATCGACTCGGTCTCCCTCGCCACCATGAGACGACTCGGCCTCTTGCTCCAAAGGAGCACGAGGAGGAGATGGTCGATCACCAAGACCGTCCATCTCAGAAATATGCACTCTCTCTAGTCGAGCACTCTCACCAGAACGAGCCCAACCTCGCATAAAATGCTCGACTCGACTCTAAAAAACACACAATAGAAGGTGTACTCAGAGGAGGAGACTACTCGTTGAGAATAGATGAGGAGAGGACTCAGATGAGGAGGGAAGAATCCTTAGATCTAACGTGGGTAATGAGATCAAGTAGAAGCCTAACTAGCAAGCACGACTCAAACAACTTAAGGCTATGGATCCTTAGGCTAGACGACGCCTAACTTCGCGGTAACTAGCCTCGACACGCCTCACCTCCCTACAACGAGGACCACAATGCCCAGCAAGTGATACCAGATCCGGAGATCCAGTACCTCCTACTATCGACAAGGTAGGCAACACCGATCAGGTCATGACGGTCTCAACTAGATTACTCTCCTAGTATGTCCGCAATCCTTAGGGTCAATGTCTACTTTCTTTTAGTTAAGGCTTGATTAAGAGTGATTTTTTGGGCCAAGGAAAGGGTGATGAAATCCCCCACCTTATGTTTTATGGGACAACCCCTCCTTAGTAGTGTTTTGATCCTAAATCTAGCAATCAATCGCTCCAATCAAACGCTCAACTCACTCTTGTCCTGATGCCATTCCTACTAACTAATGCATGGGCATAAAAGATGCATGAATGAGTGTAGGAAATGCGTACCTCACGCCAGCGCTCAACAACTGAAGATAAAGCTAAAAGAAAAGACGACTATTTGCCTAAGTCAAGTACATGATGCATGACCTAAACAAGTAAGAACGTCTAGTCTTTTCATTGGATTTTAAGGCGAAGTTGATTAATTGGGGAGTGATTAATGATCTGGGAGCAAACTAGAAGTCACAACATGCAAAATAGGGCTCCCAGATAACGAAAATGATAGAATTAACTACCAGAAGAAATTTGAAAGCAAGAAACCCTCACCAGGCTGCCAATTGGCGGTCTCAAACCGCTGATTGGCGGTCCCTTTTGATGCTTAGGTGCTCCAACTCCTCCAGTAGCCTCCCCGTGAGCTCTAGGATCCCTGAAACTAAGAAAAACGGGAAACAAAAAATTAAAAACCACTCGAAACGTCCAAACCAAGGTCTGGACAGAGCACCTCCCTACAACGACGCCAAAAACATGGTTGATCGTTTTATTTAAACCGCAAGTACACGACCGCGTTGAAGAGGTGGCAAATACGGGTCGTCCACCGGGAGGTGTGTCGACGTTTGGTTTGTGCGAAGGCGAGTGGGAAAGAAAGAGAAGAAGAATGGATTACACTACACTACACTACACTAATCTAAACTAGTAAACTAGCAAAGCTGAAATGAAATCACTAAACAACTAATGAAGAAGGAAAAAACTCAGGAATGAAAACCACTAAGGGGTGGAGTGTGTGTGTGTGCACATGAAATAAGTGTGGTGTTGAATGCATACAATAAGCTCAAGTTAGTTAGTGCTTGTTAATGCATAAGAGGTAACGAATAGCAAAACCTATCATTTACAACACTAAAACTTATGTGATTAATATGAGCAATGCAAGGTTGCTATTAAGAACATAACAAGCATGTAGTATACCTAACTATGGCAGAAAGCATCAAGTAAAGTTCTTACTAATTCAAGCAAGCATACTAATATTTCTCACAAACATTTATATCAAGCATTCATACCATCTACATAAGATGTACACACGTCTACTCCACCCCCCAAAGGGGATGGAACTACTCACACATATTTAAACTCACTACTCTAACAAAATGAAGCATTATACTGAAATGAAACTACACTAATCAAGAAAGAAATATTAAAGAAGCATAAAACAAAAGAAACAAGCAAACATGCATATGAAAGGAAATTAAACTAAGAGAGAAGCAACACAATTAAAGGAAAACATCTATTCTTAACTCACTCAATTACAAGTAGCCCTTCCTCCACTAGAGTTTTGCTTCAAGGCTTCACTCTTAGTAGGGAAGATGGCCACCAAAGAGAGAGATAGGATACATGAGAGGAAGGAGAGTTCTATTTATAGCCATAGAAAAAGGTAATCCGGGACAATCCCCCAATGTGGGACTAAACAAATACCAAAAATAGACTAAACTTACACTAATACACGTGCTCCTGAAAGCTAAGCTGATCCAGAGCTATCTGGACCACAAATTAGCGGTCGCAGACCGCCAATTGGCGGTCTATAAGATCCAGATCCACCTGGTTTTCATGTTGGGCTTTGCTTGATGTATTTGTTGGTCTTGGATGCATCTACTTTGTGTATTGGAGCTCCGACCCGAATCGAATTGTCAAAATACTCCCTCATGATATTGTGGAGGTTTCTATTTTGCTCTTAGGTCCTTCGGTCTTACGTTTAGGTCCTTCTTCCTTGCATCTTAGTCCCCATGTCTCACAATTAAGTCCTTTTTCCCTGCTTTTGGGTCCTTTCATGTCTCTTCTCTTCAAACCACTTTATTTCTGAAATTCAAACATAAAACTCATCACGTAGCATTGCTTAGGTGTAAGATGATATAAAACATTTTATATCGTAAACTAGAAGAGGTATCTAGCTGCACATTATGTTTACACAAATAACAAAGATGTTTTGTTCATTAGAACATAACACGATCCATTTAGTGATATGTAATAAGATCACTTGTGTTTAATATTATACAAAGTAGGAATGTGTCATCTTCGTATTATATATTCTTTTCTTAATCTCTTAAGCAAATTATAAATATGCAACTTTACATAAGTCATATTGTGCACATTATAATTTTGCTTTATCGAGGAACCCATTAATATCATCACTCAAGTCAAGAGAGGAAATGATAATTTTTGACATGATTTTTTCCGGCACAAGTCATATATAACCAACCAATATCTTTATCACTATACATAATGATTGTTTTTGATAATAATCAAATTATACACTTCTCATGTGAGAAGATATAGGTTGCGTATCTTAGGATTCAAAGACACAATGAAAACATTAATGACACAAACAATTCCATAAAGTTTCATTTAGTAGGTCTATTCAATATATAAAAGAAAACACTTTCTATTTCATATACCCATGTTAAAATATTTGTAAAGCTACAATACCTTTTAACCAACATGACAATCTTATCTCGGTAATTAATGTCCCGTGTTAATCACCATGATTGTGAACTACTTTTGATTTATGTAAACTATTATCTCTTAGAGCCTCTTCCTTAACTCTTCTAAAAGACAAATACATTAATGAAGGAACAAAATATTTTTTCATTCAATTCATTATAAAAGATATATAAAAGAATACTTTTAGAACAAACATTCCTTTCAATCTCCCACTTGTTATCAAAGTCTTCTTTCACATACATTTATAATGTATAAAACTGAAATAACTAGGGTAACTGTAACATCCTGAAATAGCGGAAAATTTAAAACGAGATAACACAAGAATTAAGACCAAATAGGCAAGAACATTACTAATAAAATATTCAGAAGGTGCGCCAATACGTAGGAGTTTTCAAAAGATATGATTACAATAGAGTACGAGAAAATATAAATACAAGTAATCATACGATCTTGGAAAAGACTGGGGGATCCGATCCCAAAGTGCTCCCATCCTTAGTCGCCACCCACCCCACAAGTACTGCGGACCTGAAATACAAATGAATAACAATACCTGAGTTTCCATAAAGAAATCTCGTATACCAAGTCCACCTACATGCATAAAGAAGTACAGGGCAATGAGCCTATCATGCTAGTAATCACGACATACAAGAGTGCAACATGAACCTTCCCTCTCCACGACACTAAAGGACATCCGTCCTTCCAACAACAATATCAACTTTCCCGAAGAAATCTACTGCAGACATACGTGGTTTTACGGAGAGTACTCGACACACACCCACTTGCAACTATACTAATCATGAGGGTTCAGTAAGGAATGTGTGTACTTCTCCATAATAGATACAAATCTGATCTCCAGGAGATCACACAAGTTATACTCCTGGTATTGCTCACAAAGGTTGTAATCATCGGGCGCTCACACAAGCTGTACTCCCAAAATTGCTCACACAAGCTGAGAACAAGGGTCACTCACACAAGTTGTACTACCCCAGGGGTTGTTCACACAAGTTGTTCCACCCCTCCACTGGACAGAGCCCGATGGACATCCCGCTTCACGGAGCTGGGCACCATGCAATGCAACGCATAAGGATCCCACAGGTCTAGTACCTAGGGTGGGTCAATGCGAATGCAATGCAATATGACATACACTGCCTAAAAGTTAACACATGAACGTGTACCAAAAATATCCACACCTTTCCACCTGGTGGTCCCTGGGCAGGCACAATCATTGCTCCCACAGTCACCTCCTAGCACATGCACGAGGCGAGGACACGGGTTTCCGTGGACAAGGGTGGCACCACAAGGAAAACATGAAAATAAATTACTGGGCACCAACGGTCGACCGGAAAAGGAATAGCGGTTGACCGCTTACTCCTGAATTAGAAAGAGGATCGAACTACAATTCAACCGGTCGAACAAACATAAGCACAAACAGTCGACTAGAATGTCACAAGCGGTTGACCGTTTAGATGTTTATGCCAGACTAATACTAAAACATTGAGTGCCACCGTCGAACAGCAAAGGGGTCCCATTCGATCGAAAATAATGTAGGATATAATGGACCCTAGGATTAGTCTAAAGGGCGGGGTGAATAGACTAATTAAGTTCTTTAAAAGTTTAAGCAATTTAAAGCAAGAACAATATAATGTAAAGCATAAAGAGATGAAAACCACGACACGAATGTATAAAGTTTTAGATCCAACCACCGCATGCTAGTCCTCTCTTACGAATTTCTCTTCATCGAGCAACTTTGCGTACTCCACTTTTCCGATCTCCGTTCCGGGCCGAGATCAAGCCTTTAAACTTCAAGCTTGCAGACACCCTTGCCAAGCTTAGACCACCTTCTCACAATCCGAGAAGAGCTTCACTCCGGAAGATAATACAACACTTTTTTGGAGAATTGAGTAACCACTTCTAATCTTGAGCACTTGAATGAATGATTAATGCAATGATTGATTCAAGTGGAAAGATTGAGCACAAAGAGACGTTTTGAACAATTGAGAGTAGTATGAGAGTATGAGCTTTAGAGAAAGGATTGGTAACCTCAAAAGTATGTTTTAAGCTCTATTTATAAGCTCTACACTTAATCTAGCCATTGGGATTGAAGTGATAGTGTTTGAATAAGATACAAAAAATAAGGAAGTTCAAAACTCAAATCAGGACATAATCGGTTGACCGAATAGGGCTAAATAGTCGACCGATTTCTTGTAAATAAGAAAATGGTAGAGATGAAGTGCATACCGGTGGATCCACCAAGGCAAGAACTTAAGTGAACAGTCAAACCAGAGAAAGGAACGGTTGACCATTCAGGAGATTTGGCTAGGGTAAATTGTAATCGGTCGAACGAAAGGCTGGATAAACGATTCGACCAAAAACAAGAAGTTTGGAACTTGAATATTTCTTGAACCGGTCGACCACCGTCATGGCATTGTTTGACCAGTGGCAAAATACAAAAGAGGGGTTAGGTAAAAGTATGTGTATACGACTGTTGTACAATATGACAAATATAATGCTCATATTTAAGCCAAATACGGGTGGTCAAACAGTCGAACAAAACTTGAGTTTCGGTCGACCAGTTGTCACACTAACGGGGACACATGTCAAGATATAACCTATGGTCAAGAAGGAAGCGGTCAAACTTGGATATATCGGTTGACACAGGCAAACGGTCGAACTGGGATACAGAAATAGTCGACTGTTTGGGACACGTAAAGGACCTGTTAAAAATGGTCGTACCACAAGAAGTTTTGGTCGACCATTCAGGGAAATAACTTAGAGTCTGTTAAATTGGGTCGAACCAGATTTTCTACCGGTCGATCGAATGTAGCAGAATTCCAGTTATAAGTGGAATTTCTAAGTGTGATCGGTCACCTAATCGGTTTGATATGGAATTAAGTATGAGACTTCTATAGGTTTTCTATGGGTCATGCAATTCAATTCAATCAAGATTCCAAGTGCCCAAGGCACAATATAATCCTACGTACAAGAAACATAAATCCCATTTACTCTTCAATTTGATTTCGTCTTGTGTAGCACTTGTCTCCTGATATTGTTTGTAAAACCCAATATATGTGTACATATGCATGAGATGTTATGATAAAAATACATGTGTTTATTGATATGTTAATGAATCATCAAAACAGATTAACAATTATTAGCCAAAAATCCCACAAATAACATGGCTTTCAATTATTCTACCAAGACTTCCTCCAGTTGAACTAAACATGTATCGCTCGAACACTATCAAGGCGCACTTAAGCTATCGGTCGTACAAAATCTCTGGGCGGTCGACTGTTTAGATGTCTTAGCCTGAAATACACTAATCAACTAATGCGAACAGTCAAACGACAAAGGGGCCTCATTCGACCAAAAATAACAGGGTCGTCTTTCGCCCAACAATTGTTTATAACCGGTCGACCGCCGATAGTCATCGTGCGACTGGTGCTGGGAAAAACCTTGCATTACACTATGACTGCTCGACCACCAAAGCCATTCAGTTGACCATTCTACGACATACACTTGTCTGTCCATGGCCACTGGTGACACCTCTGGCCTCCGGCGACGGCCACAACCCTCACACACATCGGGTGAGCAAACTATTGAACTTGGCATACTTTTTTTGTGATTCACTCCACGCCATTACGTCTCAAAGTCGCACCGGAACACCTCGTCACGCCGTGTATCACTTCCTCTACCGTGCCCCCTTGTGTCTCGGTCGTACTTCTTCCAATCACCGACGACCGCAGAACTTAGGGAGAGAGAATGAGTGTGTGGGGGAGAGGGAGAGTGAAAAGAAAGAGAGGGATGGGTCTTTGCCTCTATATAGACCAACCCATCAAGGCACCCCATCCCCTACACAATCACCCTACAACACCCCCACCCATACCCCCATCACGTCACCACCCTTCCCTATGCAAACCCCAATTAGCCTTCAAACTCCCCACTAATCAAGATTAATTCTAAGCTAGGGTTTAGGATTTAACAGTAACCCTCTCATCTTACTCATGAAGCCACTCTACATGGTTTTTCAACTCTACAGACTCAAAATGCATTTCGCCTTTGGCATGTGATTAGGGTTTGGTGAATGGATTAACTGTGTTGTTGTTTGTGTCCACCCATAATAAATTTATTTTGCCTTCGTTGATAAAATCACAGGTGGCAAACTACTTGCGATCCATGTACTTCACATTGTGATGTGATTTAGGATCCTTAATTTGCGAGATAAATAAAATATTATCGCAAAATAGCTCTATGGGTCCTTCACTCGAGGGGACTACACCAAGCTCTTCAAGGAACTTCTTTATCCACACTCCCTTTTTCCTTGCCTCAGCGACAACCATCATTTATAAAGTGGTGGTTGAGTCAGCTGTAGTGGTATGTTTCCAGCTATGAGAATTCACGATTCCACCATTCAGAGGAAAGGTACATATCCTTCTTGAGACCTCCTATCGCCTAGATCACTCATGAAACTCAAATCCGAGTAGCCCTCAACTACTAGCTCCCTTTGTCCTCTGTAAACAAGAAACTTATCTTTGGTCCAGTTAAGGTATCTTTGGACCTGCGTTGGATTGGTGATGGTTTGTCACACTTAGAGAATATGAGACATCAGGTCTTGTGCAAGTCAATGTGTACATGATCGATCATATTGCTGAGGCATAAGGAATGTCCTTTATATACTAGAAGTCTTTATGTGATATTGCACGTTTAGACCTCTTAAGTTGCAGACCCATACTCATTAGAACATTGTCCTTTTTTGGATTTGTTCATATTGAACCTTTCCATGACCTTTTCAATGTACGTAATTGACTTAGGCCAATGAGTCGACGAGTTCTATCTCTATATATCTTGATCCCGAAGATCTATTGAGCCTCGCCCATGTCTTTCCTTGAAAATGCAGATTGCAATGAGTTTCTCATTTGCTCTAACAAAGGGATATGATTTCTTATAAGGAGTATATCATCGACATACAAGATCAAGAACACTGTGTGACCCCCACTGACCTTTTAAATATACAAGGTTCTTCCTTTCTTTGGTCAAAGTTAATCTTCTTAACTTCTTCGTCAAAGCACTTGTTGCAACTCCTCGATGCTTCTTCATTCCACAAATGAATCGTTTAAGCTTCCATACTTTCTCACTATTCTTTGGAAATTCAAAACCTCAAGGTTGTACCATGTACACATCCTCCTCTAAGTTCCCATTAAGGAACGTTGTTTTGACATCGATTTGCCATATTTCATAATCGTGAAATGCAGCACTAGTAAGCATAATCCAAATAGATTTGAACATGGCAACCGGTGAAAAAGTTTCCTCATAGTAAATTCGTTGAATTTGAGTGAAACCTTTCACTACAAGCATTGCCTTGTAGGTTGTCCAGTTCCCATCCATGTCCATCTTTCTCTTGAAAAACCATTTGTTTTGAACAACTTTCATTACTTGAGGGATGTCAACTAAGTCCCACACTTGATTGTCATACATGGATTGTATTTCGGATTCCATGGCTACAAACCATAGTTTCAAGTCTTTCCTTTTCATTGCTTCTTCAAAGGTCGAGGGATCATTGGTATCGAGTACCATGATTTTGTGAAGTACCAAATATATATCGAGATTCTTTCTATTCCTCCTTGACCTTCTATAAAACCGCTAACCCACCCTCTCCCTCACCCGACCCTATTTTTGGTTTGTGCCGATTCGAGGGAGGTGGGGCAATGGACGATCGTGGTTGGCCAGAAGTAGCTGGCGATGACAGTCGCGCACGATCTTGTTGGTCATGCCACCGTGTTGGAGGCGGTGGACACGGTTGCTGCCGCAGAAGACGACCGACCAGAGCTTGATGATCGTCCGACGGTGGGTCGCCGGGGCGATGACGTCGGCAAGAGTTGTCGGGTGTGGTGTGGTTTGGGGTTTGATTGACATCATTGCATGCTTATACTTGTATCTTATATCCATTATCTTTCACCTAAACAATGCTATGTAATGAGTTTTATGTTTAGTTTACAGGAATAAATAGGTTTGAAGAGATGAAGCATAGGAGGACCCAAAAGCTGGGAAAAAGGACTGAATTGTGAGATCTGGGGACTGAGATGCAAGGGAGAAGGACCTGAACGTAAGACCAAAGGACCAAAGAGCAAAACAGAAAACTCCACACCATCTTGGGTAGTATTTTGGCAATTAGATTCAGGTCGGAGCTCCAATAAACAAAGTAGATGCATCAAAGACCGACAAACGAATCCAGAAAAGCCCAGAATGCAATTTAGCCGGATCCAAATCTTATGGACCGCTAATTGGCAGTCTAGATCCTTCTAAATCCACTCAAATTTCTCCAGCACATGTATTAGAGGATGCTTAGGCTATTTTTGGTATTTGTTTAGTCCCACATCGGGGGATTATCCCGGATTGCCTTTTTCTATGGCTATAAATAGAACTCTTCACCTTCTATTGTAATCACTCCATATTTTGAGTGGCTATTCTTCCTACTAGAAGTGAGGCCTTGAAGCACACACTAAAGTAGGAGGATGCTACTTGAAATGTGAGTCATTTGTTAATAAAAGTTTCTTTGTTATGTTATTTGTTTCATTTTGCTTGTTTTACTCTGTTTAATTTCATTTCATTAGTTTTAGTAGCTTAGTTAATATGCTTTCTTTGCTTAGTTTAATAATTAGTCTAATGTGTAGTAAGTAGATCCATCCCCTTTGGGGGGTGGAGTTGATGTTCATACATGCATTAGAGAATGGAATGAATGCTTTATATACAATGTGTTGATAAAACAAGAATATATGCTTGCTTGTTTACTATAGAATTTATAACTTAATGAGTTTTGCCAAAATAATTAGACACCTCTCATGCTTGTTTAGGTTCTGAAATAAACAACTTGTTTATGTAAATGTTAATCAATTAGGTTGGTGAATGGATTGATAGGTTTTTCCATAACATTAGACACTTCCTATGCATGATAGCACCATCTTCATTTGGGCTTAAAGAATGTGTTCAACACCCACCTCTTTGCATGTGTGCACTCACTCCACCCCTTATAGGTTTTTCCACTTCTGAATTCCAGCACTCTTCTTTCATTCTTAGTTAAGTCTTAGTTAATCGTTTGTTGCTTTCTTTCGTATTTCACATTTCGTAGTGTAGTGTAGCGTAGAGTAGCATAATCAACTCTCTTCTCCATTTTTTCGCCACTTGATTTTGTACAAACGAGAGGCTGCTCACCTCCCTGAGGATGACCCATATTTGCCACCGCTTCAACGCAGCTGTGCACTTGCGGTTTAATATAAATCGTTCAACAAGTTTTTGGCATTGTTGCCAGGGAGGTGCCAGTCCGGACTCTTGTTTCGACGATTTGAGTGGATTTAATTTGTGTTGTGTAGTTTTTCTTTATTTCAGGAGACTTGGAGTCGCTAGGAGGAACACCTGGAGAAGTTTTGAGGCAACCTGGGCACTGTAGACCTCCAATCAGCGGTCTGGTGAGCTCTGTTCACTCTCTTCTTTCTTTGGAGTGTTTGCATAATTGATGTAGTGATATGAGACTTGATTTGGCATGTTTTGACTTATAGTTTGTTCCCTGTTGAGATTTTTATTTATACCGCAAGTGCACGGCCGCGTTGAAGCGGTGGCAAGTACAGGTCGAACACAAGGAGGGAGAGATTCTTATATTTTTGTGATTTTCTTTGATTAAGGAAAGCAAAAGAGAAATAGTGTTGGTTTGAGATTTTTGGATTTATATTTTTTTTATCTTTCTAAAGCAAGAACAACATGAACAAAAATTAAGAAGAAATAACTATGGATGAGAGTCCAGTGGGTGGGAGTTATGAATCTTCAAGTTAGATTAGAGATTACGAAAATTATTATAAATCAAGTGAGATATTAAGCATCATATGATAATTGATTTAACAAAAACTCATATGATCAAAACACTAACAAGAAATTAAAATAAAAACGATCTCTCTTCTCTAACCCTAAATCCGTCACCCCCACCCTTTGGAGGGTTTTAGAAACCCATGGGGAGAAGATGAGGAGAAGGGGTCATGGAGATCATCGAGAGAATACGGAAAAAAAAGGAAATATTATACTAAACTACGATCTACGAAAGTAAAAGCAATTATTCTAAGCACGCAACAAATTATTCTAAGAGAAAAATAAAGAACAACTAAATTACTCTACTGGAATTAAGAACAAGAAACATTAATCTAAAACTAAGCTTACGAAAGACAAAGATAATGGAGAATCAAAAGGGCAGAATTTTATTGCTTTAAAATGTAATACAAAAAATCCTTCACAACACAATTTCGGGGCTATTTATAACCGATACAAGAAACCCTAAGTATGCATCAGGAAGGACACATGTGATTACATAAGTGGACGAAATTGGGAGGCACGGATCACAACCCGAGCGGCGATTCCGCCGCATATTGACCTTTAGATGCGGCGATTCCGCCGCATGGATGGTCCAGATGAATTCGTTCTTTTGTTGGTGTGTTTTTGGTATGTTGTAGGTGGCCTCCACGCGTAGAAATCAATTATTGCATATCTTTGGAGATCCGAATTTGATTTCTTCTTGAATACTCCTCCAAAATAACTTTTTAGTCCTTCTAATTTGCGATCAGGTCCCTGGCTTCTTATGCAATCAATTGGACTTCAACTTGAGCTTGAACCTCTATCTACTTGGTCTTTGTGATCCATCTAAGTCCATTGCACGCGTTTTAGCTCGAATATTGGTAAATTGTATTGTAACTCCTGAATTCTGCACAATTGCTCAAAACAATACCTTAGTAGCATTTATTTATATAAAAATAATCTAAATAAAGACATATGGTGCAATGTATGCAATGCATCAAATACCCCTACACCTAGATTTTGCTAGTCTCGAGCAAAACAAAACATGAAAACTAAAAGTATGGAAGCAGGGAAATCCTAACTCACTTTCGTAGGAATCACGGTTGCACTTAGCATGTGCAACAAGCCTTTAAACCTCCAAGTTTCATTAGAGGACGAGTTTTGTCTCGTGAGGGTTTTCAGTTGACACACCCACAAAGTCTTAATTCAATATTTCATTAATAGCTCTCGATATCTCCACCTCAACCTTATACATCTCACTTAGAATTCTTGCATGCTCATTATACAAATCTAACTTATAAAAAGTTTGACTTGGTCTTTGTGCCTCCAACATTCACACCACTAACCCTTCTGCACATGATATCACTTAAATTATTTTGCACGCCTCCTCTGGTGGTGAAGTATCATTTGGATCAACCATGGCATGGATCATTCTTTTAGCTTTGGGCCTTGAGTATTATATATATTTTTTTTCTTTTCTTCCGTGATTCAACACATTTGCTTTTTGACACTTTTACCCTTTTTGCATTCGTGTAGCGAGTTTGGTCGACAATCCCGAGCTGGCAGACTCAAGTTACCGGGTTTCAAGATACCCCTACGGACCAGTGACTCAAAGGCTTGGGCTTTTGTAATCATTTTGCAGAATGTGCTTTCCTCACTTTATTCCTTAATTTTTACTTTTATTTTCCTCAAGGCTTAATTGCTATTAGAAGTCCACACTTCCCGGTATATTTTCCTCAACCTCTGCTTTTTATCAACCACTTCAAAGATTTGATTCATCCAATTTAAGTGCATACATGTCTTAAAGGGCAATGGGTTATTTCTTTGGAACTTAGATTTATGTCGTAGTTTCTACAAGCAGAACTATATAATAAGGAACAAAAACTCAATGCAATTTGTACTCGGGTTTTGGTAGTTCGATCTTAAGCTATGTCATGAAACATTGAATTCTTTTCTTTATTTTTTATTTTGTAAGAGATAGATAAAAATAAAACAGATAGGTAGATAACTAGTCACCCCCCTACACTTATTCCATGCATTGTCCCCAATGTATGCAAAATTAAATAATATAGGACATGCAAGAAAAATAAAGTTACCGCCTTCGGGATGACGACTCTCCACGGTCGGAGAGTGCTTTGTTCAGTTTGCTATTGAGGCGCTTCATCCCGCCCCACATTCGGGACCTATGCTCGTCAGAGTTTTCTGGGGTTGACTGAGCCCAGAATGCTGCGGAGTCTTCAGACGACTCACTTGATTGCATAGCATCCTCCATTTCTGGAGGTGTCCACAGGTCTGCTATAGTGCCACGGTAGGAGGATGTCTCTCGTTCCACCGTACAAGGGAGCATGTCGGCTTCGTACACCCAGAAAGACTCATAAGCCATGAAGTGCTTGCAGATAGTGGTGACAAGGCATGGCAGAGGTTGGGAGTTGCGTTGGTGGCCTTCTGCAATGGTGGTCATAAGTCGTCGGCACATACAATAAGTGCGATCACGGGTCATCAGGGAGTGAACGATGCCCATCTCAACGGTGCGAAAAGAAGTGTTGTGGGTATTACTCGTGACATTTTGGCAAGCCCACCTACATGCTGTAAAGACATTCCGGTACATGGATGTGCCCTTGATACCCCGATCACGGCTAAGCACACAATCTGGTCCCATGAGTGACCGATAGAAACTGAGTTCCTCGGATGGCAAAGTGGAGGCCCCTTGTGGTATGTCAGTCAAGTTGGAGATGATGTTGAGGTCAATCGCCCAGACTTTGTTTCTCCAATTCAGTAAAATGTACCACTGTCTAGGTCTATGTTAGTGATACTGCTATAGAACTCCTCCACTAAGCTAGGGCAGTACACATCATTGTTATTATGGACCAAGTAGCTCCAACTCCGTGCTATGATTTCGTCGTAAAAGTGGGTGCCGTTTTGATCACTAACAAGCAACGGGTGGAAGTTCTTCTCAGGAAACACCATGGTGATAGAATACTGCCAAATTGGTATATGTTAGATTTAGAAAAATAAGTCATGTACTTCCACCATTTTCCAAAATAAGTCATGTACCAATTATTAATTTTTTTTTTCCGTTTTTTTTCCATTTTTTTTCTTTTTTTCCGTTTTTTTGATAAATAAACTAAAACTCAATCAGAATGAGGAATTGCGTGTAAAAACACGACTTCCTCTGCAACATTGGAGGGACGATTTAAGTAGGGCTTCAATCGATGCCCGTTAACTTTAAAGTGTTCACCGTTCTCCAGATTACTGATCTCGACCGCTCCGTGAGGGAAAACAGTTTTGATCATGAAAGGGCCGGTCCAACGACTCTTTAGTTTGCCGGAAAAAAGATGAAGGCGAGAGTTATAGAGAAGGACCAAATGTCCAGGAGAAAAAGATTTCCTAACGATGGATTTATCATGAAAAATCTTGGTCTTTTCCTTATAAATTTTAGCATTCTCATAAGTCTCATTTCTTATTTCCTCAAGCTCAACTAAATCCAATTTCCGAGCATTACCAGCTGCCTCTAAATCCATATTCAGTTGCTTAATAGCCCAAAGGGCTCTATGCTCCAATTCGACCGGTAAGTGGCACGCTTTTCCATAGACTAACCGGTAAGGGGACATTCCTAAATTGGTCTTGAAAGCGGTCCGATAGGCCCACAACGCATCATTAATTTTTACAAACCAATCCTTACGTGAGGCATTAACCGTTTTTTCCAGAATTTGCTTGATTTGTCTTTTGGAAACCTCAACTTGTCCACTTGTTTGAGGGTGATACGGGGTAGCTAACTTATGAGTTATGGAATATTTTCTCATCAAAGCTTCAAATGATCGATTACAAAAATGAGTACCCCGGTCACTGATAATGGTACGTGGAGTACCGAATCGGGAGAAAATATTCTCCTTCAGAAATTTGACAACAACTTTGTTGTCATTGGATTTTGTGGGGATATCCTCAACCCACTTGGACACATAGTCCACAGCTAGCAAGATATACTCCTTCCCAAAAGACATTGGAAACAGGCCCATAAAATCGATGCCCCAAACATCGAAGATATCAACTATGAGAATAGGATGCAGAGGCATCATGTCTCTACGAGAGAGTTTTCCTAGCATTTGACATCTAGAGCAAGAATTACAAAATGCAAATGCATCCTTAACTAGGGTGGGCCAATAAAATCCACACTGTAAAACTTTGGCCGCGGTTTTCTTAGCTCCAAAATGTCCTCCACATGCTTGGTCATGACAAAAAGATAGAATACTTGCAAATTCCTCCTCAGGAACACATCTCCTAATGATTTGATCCGAACAATATTTGAAAAGATATGGGTCATCCCAATAAAAATTCTTCACTAGGGACCTAAATTTAGCTTGATCGTTCTTAGACCATTCAGTCGGGGTCACACCAGTAACTAAGAAATTGACTATATCGGCGAACCATGGTTCGCCAGACACAGCCAAAATTTGTTCATCCGGAAAGTTCTCATTCACTGGTGTGTTATTCACTGGGCTAAGATGAATTCTAGACAAGTGATCGGCGACTACATTTTCACAACCCTTTTTATCACGGATTTCGACATCAAATTCTTGCAGTAGTAGGATCCAGCGCAATAAACGCGGCTTGGCATCCTTTTTGTTCACTAAATGTCTTATGGCCGCATGATCCGTGTAAATAATCACATGTGTGCCTGTCAAATATTGTCGAAATTTTTCCAAGGCAAAAATGACTGCTAGAAATTCTTTCTCAGTTACCGTGTAGTTTAATTGGGCATCATTCAATGTTTTACTAGCATAATATATCACGTGAGGTTTCTTTTCAATTTTCTGACCCAACACCGCTCCTATGGCGTAATCCGATGCATCACACATTATCTCAAAGGGTTGGGTCCAATCGGGTGAATGAATAATGGGTGCCGACGTTAATTCCCTCGTAAGGTGGTTAAAGGACTCCAAACATTTATCAGAAAATTCAAACGTAGAGTCCTTCGCTAATAATTCAGTCAATGGTCTAGCCACCTTACTAAAGTCCTTGATAAACCTTCGATAGAATCCGGCATGCCCTAAAAATGAACGAATCTCTTTGACATTTGTTGGTGGAGGGAGATACTTAATCAAATCCACCTTGGCTTTATCCACTTGAATGCCATCCTTAGACACAATGTGACCAAGCACTATTCCATTCTTAACCATGAAATGACATTTTTCCCAATTTAAGGTCAAGTTCTTCTCCTTACACCTTACTAGTACTAATTCCAAATGGTTCAAACAATTGGCAAAAGTGGGACCAAAGACAGAGAAATCATCCATGAAAATTTCCATGAAATTATCCACCATATCAGAGAAGATGCTAACCATACATCTTTGAAATGTGGCAGGAGCATTGCACAAGCCAAAGGGCATGCGACGGAAAGCAAACGTGCCGAATGGGCACATGAAGGTAGTTTTCTCCTGATCCTCAGGAGCGATAGGAATTTGGTTATAGCCGGAATATCCATCTAGAAAACAATAATACTCATATCCGGCCAACCGATCTAACATTTGGTCTACGAAAGGAAGAGGGAAGTGGTCCTTACGGGTTGCAGAATTCAGTGTCCTATAGTCAATGCAAATCCTCCAACCGGTTTGGATACGGGTCGGGACTAACTCATTAAGCTCATTCTCAACTACCGTAACTCCAGATTTCTTAGGGACAACCTGAACAGGACTAACCCAAAGCACTATCGGATATAGGGTATATAATTCCATTGTCCAACCACTTAAGTATTTCCTTTTTGACCGCCTCAGTTAGGACCGGGTTAAGCCGCCTTTGCGGATCCCTCCGGGGTTGAGTATTATCTTCCAAATGGATCCTATGTTGGACTATAGATGGGCTAATCCCCTTGATATCGGCCATGGTCCATCCAATAGTTTCTTTATTTCTACTGAGGACTCTCAACAATTCCTTCTCTTGATTGGGGGTCAAATCCGATGCTATGATAACTGGGAGGGTGGATGAGGGTCCTAAAAATGCATACTTCAATGTAGTAGGGAGAGGCTTCAACTCTAGTGATGGTGGTTCTTGTAGTGAGGGTTTGGATTGAGGTCTTGGTTCGGCTAAAAGTCCACCTAAGGCTGACCAATTGGGTGAAGATCGATTCGAACCTATATAATTGATTTGGTCACAAATTGTGGCCTCACCACTCAGGTTCTTTTGAAAATCAACTTCATCCAATTGGGTGAAATTTAAGTAATCCGAAATCAACTCATCTTCACTACAATCCTGAATGTAATTCAATTCACTCGATTCATCAGAGAAAATTCCAGGTTGCTTCCCTAAGTTAAAAATATTTAGCTCAGCTGTCAAATTCCCAAATGACAATTTCATCAATCCATTCCTACAATTGATTAGGGCATTGGAAGTGGCTAAAAAAGGTCTTCCTAAGATCACAGGAATTTGATTGCTAGGGTTAGCAATAGGCTCCGTGTCTAAGACAACAAAGTCCACAGGAAATATGAATTCACCCACTTTGATCCGAACATCATCAACCACACCTCTAGGAATCTTAACATATCTATCAGCCAATTGGAGTGTGGTCCTAGTCTGTTTAACGTCTCCTATATCCAATTCTTTATATACAGAGTAGGGAAGTAGATTAACACTAGCACCCAAATCCAGCAAGGCCCTATTGATTAAGGTGTTACCAATTACACATGAAATAGTCGGACAACCAGGGTCTTTATATTTGATTTGTGTGGGTTGGGTTAACACAGAGCTTATATTTGCAGTTAAGAAGGCTCTTTTTGGTACTTGTGTTTTCCTTTTCTTGGTGCATAAGTCTTTTAAGAATCTTGCATAAGGTGGAATTTGTTGAATAGCTTCTAATAAAGGGATGTTTACCTTTACTTGCTTAAAGACTTCCAACATTTTCTCCATTTGATTTGTATGATTCTTATTAAGTCTATTAGGGAATGGTGCTTTAGGAATGAATACTCTTTCAGGTTCAGTGGGTTCAATTTCAATTGGTTCCTCAGATTGAATTGGTTGCTCATTGGATGGCTCAGGTGTGACAGAATTATTAGGCTCATTAGCCAAGGGGTGAGTGACATTGTTATTAACAGATTTTCCAGATCTTAATGTAAGTATAGCATTAATGTGTTGATTTTGCTCTTCTTCTTGAACCATATGAACTGGTCTTTTGTTATTGTTCACATTAGGAGGTGGTGCATTATGTGGTACATTAGGTGGAGGCCTAATGTGTGGAGGATTGAATGATTAAGGATTAAATGGTTGAGGTGGTTGATATGGCATATGTTGATGTGGTTGATATGCCATATGTTGATTATGTGGATTGTTAATTCTTGGGTTCACCTCGGGTTGGCTTGGGAATCTTCCTCTTTCTCTTTCACCTACAGCTTGTGCTAATTGACTTACTTGAGTCTCTAGCTTTTGAAAAGATTGAGTAGTTGTTTGAACAAATGTTTTCATTAAGTTTTCCAAATCAGTTAATCGGCCATCACTATTATTGTTGTTGTTGTTTGAGTACATTTGTTGTCTAGATGGTTGACCTTGCTGAGGAATGGGTGCAGGATTTGAATTCCCTTGGCTCCATGAAAAATTGGGATGGTTGCGCCACCCTGGATTATAGGTTGACGAATAAGGGTCATTCCTAGGACGATTAAATGCAGCATTAACTTGCTCCATGTCCGAAGAAATGTGTGCACATTCCTCCAAAACATGACCAGTTTGACCACACCTAGAGCAAGAAACAGAAGAGATTTGATTTACTAGGGGTCGGGTTTGAAGCTCTAGAGTTTCCATCCTACGCATAAGGGTGGCTAATTTCGCTTCAGCAGCTATAGAAGCATCTACAGCTAAGACTCCTGATCTGGATTGATTTGCTATTCTAGATCCAATACTTGGGTTGGTCGGTGCCCTAGCAATGTCCCATTGCATACTATTATCAGCCAAGTCTTCAAGAAAAGTCCAAGCATCATTCTCATTTTTGGACATAAAGCTTCCTTGGCTTACAGATTCTAGCATAACTCTAGATGTAGGTGTCAATCTCTCAGATTGAACGAATGCACAAATTTCATTCCTAATCCTAATAGTCTTATGGTTGGGGAAATATTTCTTTAAAAACACTTGAACAAACTCAGCCCAACTCCTAATGGATCTTTCAGCTAGACTATATAGCCATTTTTTAGCGTCGTCCTTCAGTGCTAGAGGCACGAATTTAAGACGCACTGCCTCCTCAGGGATATGCTGGTATTGCATAAGAGAGCAGATTTCCTCAAATTCTCTAAGGAAGTGATATGGATCTTCCTTAGAGGTGAACTTGGGCAACATACTCAGGTATTGTGCCTTGAGCTCGAAGTCGCGACCCGGTATGGTGGGCATAACGATGCACGATGGCTGAGCAGCCATCGTTGGGTAGCACTAATCCCTCAGAGTCATAGGTGGTGCAACAGGTGGGTCCACTACATTCTCACCCATTGGATCCGGGTGAGGTGGTGCAACAGGTGGATTGGGGCTAAGCTCTAGACTCGAATCTAGATGAACTCGTGAGAGTCGATTGCTCAAGTCTCGAACCCAAATCTGAGTGCACCGGTTTGAATTAATTTTTGAATTCAAATTTGAAATTTAAATTCCAAATTCAAATTCAAGAATCAATTACTTTTTGATTTTTTTTTATATTTTTTTTTCAAAAAAAGGAAAAAGAAAAAGAAAAAAAAAGAAACAAACAATAGAAGGGGAAAAGATGAGAAAGGAATCCTAATCTAGAGAATTGAGGTGAGAAGAGAACGAAGACTCAGATGAGAAGGGAAACTTAACTCTAAAAGATAGATGAGAGGGTTGGTCAGAAGTTTCCTAAACAAGCACGGTTCAAACAATCCTAGACCTAGTGTAGCTTAAGTCTAGACGACTCCTAACTGGTTGAGTCGAATTGATTCGCTTGATTCACCTCCCTCACTAATCAAACCAACTTGGCCAGACCGTGTATAGCTAGTGGGGGCGCTTCCGACAGAGTCGGTGCCAATTAGACAACCACTTCGCTTGGAAGACTTACGTCAACACAAAAACACTTTCTAGACACCAAATTAAATTCGATCAGCTTCAAGTCATAGCAAGTCAAACCAATCTTCTCCTTAATTGAGTCTGAATCCTTAGGGGCCAATGTCTAATTGATTTTAATTTTAAAGCTTGGGTGACACTTTAGGATTGTTATTTGTGGGCCACGGAAGGGTGATGAAATCCCCACCGTATTTTTTCCTACGGAGTTGCCCTTAAGATAGTTTAACCTAAATCTAGCAGAGATAGTCAAACATTGGTCTTTAGTGGGGGACAATTGCAAAGTTGTACGCAAACTAAATTATATGCTTAAATGCAATCAATAAAAACCGCACACGTACCTTGCCTCCAGCACTCTTCAACAATGAATTGATTTGCAAAATTTAGCATACATAATGCGAGAAAATCTTTAAATGATGCATGCACTAAGGCCTTTCTAATTTTGCAAAATTTTAGGTCACAAGTTGAATTAGTGTCAATTATGGAAGTTTGCCCTACACATGCAATTCTACCAAGAAGGAAATTTTTCGAAAATAGAAATTTCGAGGAAAAGGCAACAAAGGTTACCTACGCACGCTCAGTCGGGTTCGCCGCCCGCTCTCGACAATTTCCAGCTTCTCTACGCGTCCACCCAGAGATGAGTCACGTCTCAGAAAAATTTCACGCCCAGAAGTTCAACCCGTGCGGCGTTTCCGCCGCAAACTACACTGCTGGTGCGGCGATTTCGCCGCTTGGTCACCTTGGATTGCGTCCGTATTTTTGCGTCGTCTCTAATACTTCCTGCAAAGCACCGAGAAAACGTTAGATCCCGAAAAACCAAGATCCAAACAAAACAAACAAAAATCACAAAAAAACTTGAAATTCTCGTCGCCTCCCCGGCAATGGCGCCAAAAACTTGTTGAGATTTTTATTTATACCGCAAGTGCACGACCGCGTTGAAGCGGTGGCAAGTACGGGTCGAACACAAGGAGGGAGAGATTCTTATATTTTTGTGATTTTCTTTGATTAAGGAAAGCAAAAGAGAAATAGTGTTGGTTTGAGATTTTTGGATTTATATTTTTTTTATCTTTCTAAAGCAAGAACAACAAGAACAAAAATTAAGAAGAAATAACTATGGATGAGAGTCCAGTGGGTGGGAGTTATGAATCTTCAAGTTAGATTAGAGATTACGAAAATTATTATAAATCAAGTGAGATATTAAGCATCAAATGATAATTGATTTAACAAAAACTCATATGATCAAAACACTAACAAGAAATTAAAATAAAAACGATCTCTCTTCTCTAACCCTAAATCCGTCACCCCCACCCTTTGGAGGGTTTTAGAAACCCATGGGGAGAAGATGAGGAGAAGGGGTCATGGAGATCATCGAGAGAATACGGAAAAAAAAGGAAATATTATACTAAACTACGATCTACGAAAGTAAAAGCAATTATTCTAAGCACGCAACAAATTATTCTAAGAGAAAAATAAAGAACAACTAAATTACTCTACTGGAATTAAGAACAAGAAACATTAATCTAAAACTAAGCTTACGAAAGACAAAGATAATGGAGAATCAAAAGGGCAGAATTTTATTACTTTAAAATGTAATACAAAAAGATCCTTCACAACACAATTTCGGGGCTATTTATAACCGATACAAGAAACCCTAAGTATGCATCAGGAAGGACACATGTGATTACATAAGTGGACGAAATTGGGAGGCACGGATCGCAACCCGAGCGGCGATTCCGCCGCATATTGACCTTTAGATGCGGCGATTCCGCCGCATGGATGGTCCAGATGAATTCGTTCTTTTGTTGGTGTGTTTTTGGTATGTTGTAGGTGGCCTCCACGCGTAGAAATCAATTATTGCATATCTTTGGAGATCCGAAATTTGATTTCTTCTTGAATACTCCTCCAAAATAACTTTTTAGTCCTTCTAATTTGCGATCAGGTCCCTAGCTTCTTATGCAATCAATTGGACTTCAACTTGAGCTTGAACCTCTATCTACTTGGTCTTTGTGATCCATCTAAGTCCATTGCACGCGTTTTACCTCGAATATTGGTAAATTGTATTGTAACTCCTGAATTCTGCACAATTGCTCAAAACAATACCTTAGTAGCATTTATTTATATAAAAATAATCTAAATGAAAGACATATGATGCAATGTATGCAATGCATCATTCCCAGATCAATAATCAAACCTTATTTAAGCAACTTGGACCCTAAAACCCAAAGCAAAAGATTAGCCATTCTTTTTGTTTAGGTCATGCATCATGTATGTGACTTAGGCATTAAGATTGTCTTTTATTTTAGCTTTATTTTCAGTTGCTGAGTGTTGGCATGAGGTACGCACCTTCTACTCTCATTCATGCATTTCGTATGAACATGCATTAGTTAGTAGGAATGCATTGAAACAAGTGTGAGTTGAGCGTTTGTTTGGAGAGTTGATTGTTAGATTAAGACTCCAAAACGCTACTAAGGAGGGGCTGTCCCATAAAAGATAAGGTGGGGGATTTCATCAGCCTTTCCTTCGCCCCACAAACCACATTAATCAAGCGCCTAATTTTTAAAATCAAGTAGACATTGGCCCTAAGGATTTCGGGCGCATTAGGAGAATGATCTGGTCCCGACCGTCATGACTTGATCGGCGTTGCCCACTTTGTCGATAGTAGGAGAGACGAGATCCCCGAATCTTGGCTCACTTGCTGGGCTTTGTGGTCCTCATCGTAGGGAGGTGAGGCGTGTTGAGGCCGTGTGTCATCGCAGTTAGGCGTCGTCTAGCTGTAAGGACCTATAACGACCTTAGGATTGCTTGAGCCTTGTTTGCTTGTGTGCTTCTACCTGTACCCATCCGCCGTTGCATAAGGACTTCTTCCCTTCTCTCCTGAGTCATTCTTTCTCTCCTGTGTTCCCCTGTCTTCTCTTCTACGCACATTCCTTGTTAAAAAAAAGAAAAAAAGTTTTGGTTTGTGTGTGTGCACCTTTGTGCATGCTTTCGTGGACACGAGACGAGAGTGGTCGTTTGACGAGGAGCGTTGTCAATCCGGATTCGTTAGTCAATTTCTTGATGTCGTCCTCCTCTCGTGTCACACACAGTCCGGGTTCAATGGCTGCTAATTTCCGTGAGGAGGAGTAGTTGCTGGACCCACCTGTTTGACCAGTGCTTCCAGTTGTCGCTCTCATACCTCTACGTGATCGATGCTACCCGAGCCGTACTGCTCTACCCTCATGCATCTTATTGCCAGAGGCAAATGGGAACCATTTTGAGGTTAACCTCAGATTATTTCCATGCTCCCTCACTTCACTGGGAAAGGTGACACCTATATCTTTCTCAGGGAATTTGAGGAGGTCTGTGCTATGTTCAAGCTGCAACAACTTAGCACAGACTCCATCCATCTTAGGCTTGTCCCCTTTGCGCCGAAGGATGATGCCAAGAAGTGGTTGTACAACAACCAGGCGAATGCCTTTGGACTAGGGATGAGTTTCAATCTGCATTCCTGAAGAAATACTTCCCAAATCATCGGACACAAAAATTAAGGAACGAAATCAATTGGTTCTATCAACTTGAGACCGAGACATTTCATGCATATCTAGAGAGGTTCAAGGAGCTACTATCCTCATGCCCTCCCCATGGCATTGAGTTGTGGCATCTTTGTCAGATTGTTTACGAGGGTCTTCACATCCCGTCCCGAACGCTCCTTGAGTCCATGTGTCAAGGAAAGTTCTTGGGAAAGGATGAAAGGGAGGCATGGGCTTTCCTAGAAGACATTGCTGAGAAAACAATGCAATGGGAGAGTGTAAGGGAACCACCTGCATCATCTAGTATAGGAGCGAGGATCGCGAATGCAAACTCGACTAGATCGGGTGCCGCATTTGCTATCGATACCACTACGGCCACCGAGGCACGCATGGCGGCCTTAATGCACCGTATGGATTCGAATGAGCTCCAAAACCAAGAAAATGCACCTCACATGTCCACATCTAGTCGAGTTCCCTGTCATTCATGTGGTAGGATAGGTCATGTAGAAAGCGAGTGTGCGTCCAATCCTCCTGAGATGGAACATGTCAACGCCATCTATGACAGAGCTAGGAATGACCCATACTCATCATCTTATAATCCTGGATGGAGGAACCACCCCAAATTTTCATGGAACCAAAATAATGCCCCGGGTGGTCCTTCAAACTCTCTCGACCACCTAACTAACCACACCAACCTCCCATGCATGCACAATCTTATCAGTCACCCCAAGCTCAAATCACCAATCAATCGGGTTTCCTAAATTCCAATAATATTAAACCCGATTCAATTCACTTGAGACATTGACTCGTGGACTTGAAAACTCAATGAAATTTTTATGTCAACCACAAGTCAAGTTCTCACTTCAAATAAGCAGACCACCAAATCTCTAGAGCTTCAGATGGGCCAATTGGCTCAGTCTGTACATGAAAGAGAGAGGGTCTCTGTCTAGCCAGCCTGAGGCTAACCCCCGCATGTACCAACAACAACACATGCAAAATGAAAATGTGGTACCTCGGGGGGGTCAAGTGAACCATGTGGAGGAACCTGTTCACCATGTCAATTCCATTGTGACCTTAAGGAATGGAAAGCAGGTTGACAATCACATTTCCTTGCCACACCCACCACCATCTATGCAACCCCTTAGTGGGAATGGTGGTGAAGAAGAGGCTGAGGGGGAGGGCAATACACCAAGGCTTCCTTCTCAGGAACCGCAGAAAACCTACCTACCAAAAGCTCCCTATCCAAGTAGGTTAACCAAAAAGCAGATTGACACGATGGATAAAATATTAGAGGTGTTCAAGCAAGTGAAGGTTAACATCCCCTTGTTGGATGTCATCCAACAAATACCTCAATATGCCAAAGTGTTGAAGGATCTCTGCACAACCAAGAGGAAGACCAATGTTCCTAAGAAAGCATTCTTGGCTGCAAATGTAAGCTCACTTCTGTCCAATCCCGCCTACACAAAATACAAGGACCCTGGGTGTCCTACTATTCAGTGTACGATAGGGGACACTAGCATGAGTAATGTTTTGCTTGATTTAGGATCAATGGTCAACCTCCTCCCATTTCCTGCTTATCAACAGTTAAATTTGGGAGAATTGAAAACAACTAAGATCACCCTCCAATTGGTGGATAGCTCCATTCGTATTCCAAAGGGGATTATCAAGGACGTGCTTATCAAAGTTGGAGATTGTATATTTCCAGTCGATTTTGTCGTCCTCGATACCAATTCTGTTGCGAACACCCACTCTCAAATAACTTTGATTTTGGGTAGACCATTTCTGGCAACCTCCAATGCCTTAATTAATTGTAGAAATGCTCTCATGAAGCTCTCATTCGGTAACATGAGTGCCGAGTTTCATGTGTTCAACTCTGGTAGGCAACATGAGCCCATGTATCAACCTTTAAATCTCAATCTCATCCGCCAATTAGAGAAAGCACCACAAAATCAACGCACACCCCAAACACCAATGCAACCCATTAAGAGTGTTTATGGGCCCAGCGAAAACTCATTTCCTGTCTTTGCAATGCAACAGAGTGAGCTGGCATCAAACATAAATGTCCAAAAGGAGTGTTTGTTGCATGATTCAGTTGAGAGTACTAGTGAGAGTGAGACACCTCATCATATGCCTATACCAGAAGGTGTCTCTACCTCATGTCCCATGGCCATTGAGCCATTTGGGCTTCATATTGACTCCAATAAGGACCCACCAATGACCGAGCTTATGCTTGATGATCTAAATGATGGTGGGAGGTCATTGTCTGCTGCATCCATCAAATGAGCTTGAGGAACTCATTCTGATGCACCCACCTATTGGTTGGAGGGTTTTGTTCGATGAGCAACTAAACCCTAGTGAGGCAACACAACTTCATTCATTGTTACCCACACCCAACCAATCTCATGAGGGGTTCGAGCCTTTCGGCTTTGACATTTCACCCCTCATGACACCTCAGAGTACCGGTGAAGTTTGCCCATCTCGGCAAGTCTCTGGTCCTCATGACTTGATGTTCTCATTTGATGTTCCTTGACCAAATGATTATGAGAATAGCATTTTTGCTGTATATATCATGTAAAAATAAAAAAAATAAAAAGAAGAAAAAAAGAAGAAAAAAATGTAGAATAAAAGACTCCATGATCGAGCATTGATTGTTGTAGGCCCCAACCCTTGTGTACTTGGGCCCCATTTCTTCACGTATTTGTCTCCCTTCTTCAGTATCTCACAGGTTTTGAGGAAATTCAGGTTTGTGTCCATCAACCTAACAACGAACTTCCTGTTGCGCTTCATGTTGGTGAGATCTTCTCTTTTTCATGCATAAATCCATGTAGCATCTTGCTCACATTCATTGGGGACTTGCATGAAGTAGGTGTGGGGGGTGCTTTACGTGTGTACATAGTCGAGTCTTTTCTTTTGATTTTTGTTTTCTTTTGTGCGCACTGCTAGGGTCATGTTAGTGTGCTGCATTTAATATCGATATATCTGCTGGCCATGATCCTTGGGTGACTTGTCTTCTTTTGCTTGCCTAATGCTTTAAAATTTTCACATTTCTTTCAAAATCTTCATGTGTTTGCGAAATAAAATGTTTTGTTGGTTTTGCGTGTGTTTAGGATATACAAAACCGTTGAGAGGCAAAGTAAAAAGAAAGCTCCCAAAATTGTCTTAAACTTGATGCATTATGATTTCTAGTTTACTGTTTTTAGGTCTTATTAAGTCGTTAGGATGCACCCCGGTTTTCCCTCGGGGGGCATGTAATCATAGGGTTTCAACACTCAAACATTTAAAGAAGTCCACGCTGAACCTTGTGAGTCAAATAATTCGTGTATGTTAGTATAAGGAAGTTTGTCGTAGTCAAGGGCCCTTAATCTCTTTTTGTGAAACTTAAGTGTAGGGGTTTTGGTTCCCATGTAGATAAATAAATAAGTGGTGTTATCTCTTCTCGCACGACTCCTATAACTCGGGAAAGTAGGTCTGAGGGCACTTTGTGCCTGGTGCTTTCGAGTGATCTGACTTGGGATGCACCGACCGAACTCCCGTTACACGGGTGTTAGGAAAAAAAAGTGTCAAATAAGAACCAAAATGGACTTTACACATTGTATCACATTCAGAAGTTAAGGTTGCTGATTGACATCATTTCATGCTTATATTTGTATCTTATATCCATTATCTTACACCTAAGCAATGTTACGTGTTGAGTTTTATGTTTGAATTTCAGAAATAAAGAGGTTTGAAGAGAAGAGACATGAAAGGACCCAAGAGCAGGGAAAAAAGACTTAATTGTGAGACCTGGGGACTAAGATGCAAGGGAGAAGGACCTGAACGTAAGACCGAAGGACCAAAGAGCAAAATAGAAAACTCCACACCATCATGAGGGAGTATTTTGACAATTCAATTCGGGTCTGAGCTCCAATACACAAAGTAGATGCATTAAAGACCAAGAAACACATCAAGCAAAGCCCAGCGTCAAAACCAGACGGATCTGGATCCTGTAGACCGCCAATTGGCAGTCTAGAACCGCCAATTGGCGGTCCAGATCTTCCCAGATCCGATGAAACTTCTGGAGAGCGTGTATCAGATGATGTTTAGGCTATTTTTGGTATTTGTTTACTCCCACATCGGGGGATTGTCCCGGATTACCTTTTTCTATGGCTATAAGTAAAACTCTCCCTCCTCTCATGTAATAAATCTCCCTCTTTGGTGGCCATCTTCCCTACTAAGAGTGAAGCCTTGAAGCAAAACTCTGGTGGAGGAAGGGCTACTTGTAATTGAGTGAGTTAATAATAGATGTTTTCCTTTATTTGTGTTGTTTCTCTCTTAGTTTAATTTCCTTTCATATGCATGCTTGCTTGTTTGTTTTGTTTTATGCTTCTTTAATATTTCTTGCTTGATTAGTGTAGTTTCGTTTCAGTATAATGCTTCATTTTGTTAGAGTAGTTAGTTTAAATATGTGTGAGTAGTTCCATCCCCATTTGGGGGGTGGAGAAATATGTGATATAATCATGTAGTGTATTAAGTGTGTGTTATCTTAATCCCTTGACCTTTATATGATTTCCATACCATCTAATGGGTCTCCACTCTTATCTTTGATATGTTAATGCTCTTGAATGAAGCTTAGCCTATGCTTTGATTAGTGGACCTATTTTATGGGGAATGATAAGGTTAGGATATGGATGGAATTAATATTGGAAACACAAGTTGTAGTGTATGTACTCTTGTTGTCTTTACCTTGGTTAATGTCTTGTATGTTTTAATGATATAGTCTTATCATAATTCATGTGGAGGCATAGTGGGGTCTAGTCTTTATACTTGAGTTCATTTAGCTTCATTCCACTTATTATCTTGTATGTTTTAATGATGTGATCTAATCTTAATTCATGTGGAGGCAAAGTTGGATTTAGTTTTATGATTTCATGCACTACATATTGTGAGGAGCTTAATGAACACACACACACTTCGTTATGTTCACATTATTTATCTACCCCCTTTGGGGTTTAGTTTTCTTGCTTCTTTTCCATTTCCACTTGCACCTTAGTGTAGTTTAGTGTAACCAACCTTTCTCTCCTTTCTTTACCACTCGCCTTCGCACAAACCAAACGTCGACACACCTCCCAGTGGACGACCCGTATTTGCCACCGCTTCAACGCGGCCGTCCACTTGCGGTTTAAATAAAACGATCAATCAAGTTTTTGGCGCCGTTGCCGGGGAGGTGCTCTGTCCAGACCTTGGTTTGGACGATTCGAGTGGTTTTTAATTTTTTGTTTTCTATTTTTCTTAGTTTCAAGGATCCTAGAGCTCACGGGGAGGCTACCGGAGGAGTTGGACCACCCAAGCTTCCACAAGGACCGCCAATCAGCGGTCTAAGACCGCCAATTGGCGGCCTGGTGACGGTTTCTAACTCACAGTTTTCTTCTGGTAGTTGATTAGTTCATTTTTGTTATCTGGGAGCCCTATTTTGCATGCTATGACCTCTACTTTTCTCCCAGGTCATTAAACCAATCCCCATTAATCAACTTGGCCTTAAAATGCAAAGTAAAAGATTAGACATTCTTATTTGTTTAGGTTACGCATCATGAACTTGACTTAAGCATATAGTTGTCTTTTCTTTTAGCTTTATTTTAAGTTGTTCAGCGCTGGCGTGAGGTACGCATTTCCTACACTCATTCATGCATATTGTATGCCCATGCATTAGTTAGTAGGAATTGCATCAGGACAAGAGTGAGTTGAGCGTTTGATTGGAGCGATTGATTGCTAGATTTAGGATCAAAACGCTACTAAGGAGGGGTTGTCCCATAAAAGATAAGGTGGGGGATTTCATCACCCTTACCTTAGCCCCAAAAATCACTCTTAATCAAGCCTTAACTAAAAGCAAGTAGACATTGGCCCTAAGGATTGCGGACGCACTAGGAGAGCAATCTAGTTGAGACCGTCATGACTTGATCAGCTTTGCCTACCTTGTCGATAGTAGGAGGTACTGGATCTCCGGATCTGGTATCACTTGCTGGGCATTGTGGTCCTCTTGTAGGGAGGTGAGGCGTGTCGAGGCTAGTGACCTCGAATTTAGGCGTCGTCAAGCCTAAGGACCCATAGCCTTAAGTTGTTTGAGTCGTGCTTGCTAGTTAGGCTTCTACCTGATCCCACTACCCACGTTAGATCTAAGGATTCTTCCCTCCTCATCTGAGTCCTCTCCTCATCTATTCTCTACGTGTAGTCTCCTCCTTTGAGTATAGCTTCTGTTGTGTCTTGTTAGAGTCGAGTCGAGCATTTTTATGCGAGGTTGGGCTCGTTCTTGTGAGAGCACTCGACTAGAGAGAGTGCATATTTCTGAGATGGACGGTCTTGGTGATCGACCATCTCCGCCTCGTGCTCCTTTGGAGCAAGAGGCCGAGTCGTCTCGTGGGGGCGAGGGAGACCGGGTTCCATACATGGATTACCTCGGTCCGCTCCCACCACCACGTAGTCCTCCTTCTCCTCCTCCTCTGACTCGAGAGGAAGGGAGATTCGGTCAGGATTGGGTTCTTGGTGCACCACCACTTTTAGCTCGACATGATAGACCGATGACTTTGTGGGAGCGGACCCATCCTATTCGGGCCGCGCAGGCTTCTTGCATAGTTCTTCCCCTGCTCGCGGGAACAACTATGAGCTGAAACATCAATATGTGAGCATGCTTCCAACCTTTACTGCCAATAAGGAGGATCCGTATATTTTTATACGCGAATTCGAGGAAGTATGCTCCATGTTCAAGCTTCAACAGCTTGATGAGGATTCAGTCCAGTTGATGATGATTTCTTTCGCGTTGAAGGATAACGCGAAGAAATGGATGTACAGCCTCCCGGCGAGCTCCATTCGGTCTTGGGATGACATTGTGACCGTATTTCTGAAGAGATTTTTTCCTCAAAGGAAAACTCAACAGATACTGCACCAGATACATCAAATGTATCAAACTGAGACCGAATCTTTTCATGCTTTCTTTGAGAGGTTCAAGGACCTTCTCCAGCAGTGCCCTCATCATGGACTTGAGTTGTGGCAGTTGTGCCAAATTGTTATTGAGGGCATCAACTACAACACCTGCACATTGTTGGAGTCGATGTGTCAGGGTGACTTCCAAATGAAACCCATTGAGGAGGTATGGGACACTTTTGAGTCCATGGCTGAACGTACGTTCGAGTGGGACACCATGAGAGAGCCACCAGCTACCAGGTCTTCTGGTTAGGCTGGATCATTTCATGTCGAGTCAACTATCGCGTCTGAGGCGAAATTGGTTGCTCTCATTCATAGGATTGAGAGTTTAGAGTTTGACCGAGCTGCTGTAGCTCAGGTCGCTACTCCTGGGTGTAGTAGGTGTGGACTTAGGCATGATAACTTGGAGTGCGCCTATGCTCCAAGGGATACTGAGCATGCGAATGCGATGTATCAACAGAGGCCCCGTAACGACCCGTACAGTCACTCCTACAACCCTGGATGACGTAACCATCCTAACTTCTCTTGGGGGCCTAGTGGGGGTCACGGTCAGAGCTCGCACACTCAACCTCAACCTTCACCTTATCAACCTCCACGCCCATCGGCGAACTACCAACCCCTACATCAAAGGTCTTAGCACCATAATTACCAACCTGCTCATGCCTCGTCGTCGGGTTATTCCAACCAGACTCCACCACCCCCAACGGGTTGACCCCAAGGACCCTTCTTGTGATCCGGCCCTTCAAACATTGCAAAGTACAGTCAAGGCTTTGGAAATGCAAGTTAGCCAGTTGGCTCATCAATTCCATGAACGCAAGAAGGGTCAGTTGCCGAGTCAGCCTGTGGTAAATCCTAGGGGTCAACCTGCTCATGCTAGGCAGACTGTACACAATGTTGAAAGTGACCCTACCCATCATGCTAATGTTGTCCATACCTTGAGATCGCTAAGGGTTGTCGACAACAAAGTGGAAACGCCTGAAGCCAACCCGGTTGGCGAGACTTCCGAGGAGAGTCTTGAGCCTACCAAGGAACCTAATTCTGAGACTCCTCCTCGTGATTCTTATGTCCCCAAGGCACCATTCCCTCATAGGTTGACTAAAAAATGTGATGAGCATTGGAACAAGATCGTTGAGGTACTTAGGCAAGTCAAGGTGAACATCCCGTTGTTGGACGTTGTTCAACAAATGCCGCCATATGCCAAGTTCCTCAAGGACCTTTGCACCACTAAGAGAAAAACAAATGTGCCAAAAAAGGCATTTTTGGCCGCCAATGTGAGCTCAATATTGACACAACCCATGAATGTCAAGTACAAGGACCCAGGTTGTCCAACTGTCTCTTGCATGACTGGGAATGTGACAATCTCTCAAGCTCTATTGGATTTGGGGGCATTTGTGAATCTCTTGCCTTACTCTGTCTATGTCAACCTTGGAATAGGCGATCTTAAACCAACGAGGGCAACCCTCCAGTTGGCTGACAGATCCGTCAAGATTCCACGAGGGAGTGTGGACGATGTCCTTATCAAAGTGGGTGAGTTCGTATTTCTAGTTGATTTCATCATATTGGATATTGAACCCGTGTCCAACCCACGAGGACAAATTCCTGTGATCCTTGGGAGGCCATTTCTTGCGACATCTAATGCTTTGATCAATTGTCGCAATGGCTTGATGAGGTTGTCTTTTGGAAACCTCACGGCGGATTTCAACATCTTCACTCCTGGTAAGCAACCCGGGCTCTTCGACAATAGTGTCGGAGCCAATTTCATCCAGGACACGGATGAGCCCGAGTCATTAGGCATGTTCGACTCACATCGACATATTATTGAGGTGCCTAATGACCAGGTTGCGAGTGAAGAGAATCTTGAGGAATCCGCCAGCATTTCTCGGGACGAGGAGGCACATTTGGTTGCTTGCTCCTCTTTCCCCGTGGCCCTTGAGCCACTTGAAAGTAACTCTAAATCCAACAAGGACCCACCTCTGGTCGAGCTTAAATCGCTCCGCGATAACCTATAGTACATCTTTTTAGGGGATAATGAGACCTTGCCACTCATTATTCCTTCTGATCTTGCACAAGATCAAGAGATTGCCCTCAAAAGAGTACTCTTTGAAAACAAAGAGTCGATCGGGTGGTCCTTGAAGGATATCAAGGGAATTAGCCCTGGTATTGTTTAGCGTCGGATCCACATGGAAGAGGATTCTAGGCCCCGCAGGGACCCACAACAGAGATTGAATCCTGTACTAAAAGAAGCCGTCCGAAAGGAGGTTCTTAAGTGCTTGGATCATGGCATAATCTATCCTATCTCTGATAGTTCATGGGTGAGTCATGTCCATGTGGTTCCCAAGAAGTCAGGCATGACGGTTGTGTAGAATGAGCATAATGAGCTTATCCCGACACGCCTGCAAACTGACTGGCGAGTTTGCGTTGATTATCGCAAGCTCAATGCGGCAACGTGGAAAGATCATTTCGCGTTGCCATTCATTGATCAGATGCTGGAAAGGTTGGCCGGACATTAGTATTATTGTTTTCTTAATGGATACTCCGGTTACAACCAAATTCCCATCGCCCTCGAGGATCAAGAGAAAACCACATTTACTTGTCCCTTTGGAAGGTTTTGCCTACCCTCGCATGCCCTTTGGGTTATGTAATGCGCCGGCAAGATTTCAAAGGTGTATGATCAGCATCTTCTCCGATATGGTTGAGCGTTTCCTTGAGATCTTCATGGACGACTTTTCCATATTTGGCGCTTCCTTTGATGAGTGCCTTCATCACTTGAGCCTTGTCCTCAAGCGATGCTGTGAGAAAAACCTCACTCTCAATTGGGAGAAATGTCACTTCATGGTGAAGTGAGGGATTGTACTTGGATATGTGGTCTCAAGTAGGGGAATTGAGGTCGATCCCGCCAAAGTGGGTCATATTGCTAATCTCCCACCGCCGCGTAATATGAAGGATATCTGCGCCTTTTTGGGGCATGTTGGATTCTATCGGTGGTTCATTCAGGATTTTAGCAAAATTGCTCGACCTCTCACCGCCTTGTTGGCTAAGGATGCCATTTTTGAGTTCTCGCCGGATTGCCACCATGCCTTTTTGACCTTGAAGAAAGAGTTGACTTCAGCTCCCATTATTAAGGCACCGGTGTGGACTGAACCCTTTGAGTTAATGTGTGATGCATCTGACTTCGCTGTGGGAGCAATGCTTGGGCAACGATTGGACAAATTGCCTCATGTGATCTACTATGCCAGTAGAACACTCAATGATGCCCAATTGAACTACACTGTGACCGAGAAGGAATTCTTAGCAATCAAATTTGCTTTGGAAAAATTCCGGTCGTACTTGATTGGCTCCCACGTGATTATCTAGTCTGATAACACCGCCATCAAGCACCTCTTTTTAAGGATGCTTACGACTTTTGTAAGCAATGTGATAGGTGATAGTGCCTTGGCAGGATTGGTCGACGTGACATGATGCCTTTGCAAAGTGTCCTTGTTGTCGACATCTTCGATGTATGGGGCATTGATTTCATGGGTCCCTTCCCGAACTCATTCAGGAATGTTTACATTCTGGTGGCCGTTGACTATGTGTCTAAGTGGGTTGAGGCTATACCCACAAAGACCAATGACAACAAGGTGGTCACCAAATTCTTGAGGGACATTTTTGTGCGATTTGGTACTCCTCGTAGCATAATCAGCGATAGGGGTACCCACTTCTGTAATCTCTCCTTTGAAGCACTTATGAGGAAATATTCAATCACCCACAAGCTTGCGACCCCATACCATCTGCATACTAGTGGGCACGTCGAAATCTCTAACCGTCAATTAAAGCAAATTCTTGAGAAGACGGTTAGTTCCTCGAGGAAGGATTGGTCTACTAAGTTGAATGACGCGTTGTGGGCCTTCCGCACCGCGTACAAGACCAATTTGGGTATGTCCCCCTATCTGGTAGTGTACGACAAGGCTTGCCACCTAGCCGTCGAGCTTGAGCATCGTGCTTTCTGGGCGATCAAGAACCTGAATATGGATATTGATCAATCAGGAGTACAACGTAAGCTCGACATTGTGGAATTGGAAGAGCTACGCAATGATGCGTACGAGAATGCCAAAATTCATAAGTCCCGAGCCAAGATGTTTCACGATCGCATGATTATGCGAAAGGTGTTTACGGCCGGGCAGAAGGTGTTCCTCTACAATTCCCGGCTTCACCTGTTTGCGGGTAAGCTCCGCAGTCGCTCGTCTGGTCCTTTTATTGTCCAAACCGTCTATCCTCATGGAGCGGTTGACATCATGAACCCAGGGAATAGGGACGTGTTCAAAGTTAATGGACAACGCCTCAAACTCTATTTGGAGGGGGCACCAGCCGAAGTCGAGGAGGTCATGTTGCTTCATGAACCTCTCTCGCACTCAACCATTCATGCTCCTACATGAGTGGTTGAGCTTTCATGTTTGTATAGAAGAAAAAAAAAGAAAAGACTCGTTCAGTGAGCATCGTTTGTTATGGGCCCCAACCCTTGAGTATTTGGGCTCCATTTCTTTCAGGTATTTGTGTCCCTTCCTTTGCATCTCACAAGTTTTAAGGGAATTCGGGTTTGTGTCCATCAACATGACCTTGAACTTCCCTTTGTACTTTATGTTGGTGAGATCTCTCCTTTTTCATGCATAAATCCATGTAGTATCTTTCTCACATTCATTGAGGACAATGCATGAAGTAGGTGTGGGGGGGTGTTTTACGTGTGTACATAGTTGAGTCTTTTTTCTTTGATTTTATTTTCTTTTGTGTGCATTATTAGGGTCATGTTAGTGTGCTGCATTTAATATCGATATATCTGCTTGCCATGATCCTTGGATGACTTGTCTTCTTTTGCTTGCCTAGTGCTTCAAAATTTTCACAGTTCTTTCAAAATCTTCATGTGTTTGTCAAAGAAAATGTTTTGTGGGTTTTGTGTGTGTTTATCATGTGCAAAACCGTTGAGAGGCAAAGTAAAAAGAAAGCTCCCAAAATTGTCTTGAACTTGATGCATTAGGATATCTAGTACTATGGCTTTAGGATTTATCCAGTCGTTAGGATGCACCCCAGTTTTCCCTTGGGGGTGAGTAATCATAGGGTTTCAGTGCTCAAACATTTAAAGAACTCCACCCTGAACCTAATGAGTCAATAATTCGTGTTTGTTAACTTAAGGAAGTTTGTAGTAGTCAAGGACCCTTTAAATCTTGTTGTGAGACATTAAGTGTAGGGGTTTTGGTTCATGTGTACATAAGAAATAAGTGAGTAGGTGTTCTCTCTTCTTGCACGGCTCCTATCCCTCAGGAAAGTAGGTCTGAGGGGACTTTGTGCCTGGTGCTTTCGAGTCATCTGAGTTGGGATGCGCCGACCGAACTCCCGTTACACGGGTGGTAGGGATCGCCCTATGTGGATATTTGGGGAAAGGTGTACGTGATAGTGTAAGTCCTCATGGGCAATGATGCACAAAACCTGACCCTGGGAGAATGAAGCTCCAACTAATAAAAAGAAGAAGAAAAGAAACAAAAAGGAAAAAAATGGTAATGCAAATAAGAACCTTAATGGACTTTGCACTTTGTATCACTTGAGGATGTTGAGGTTGTCCATGTCTTTCACTTAATTCCTTATTTAACTTGCACGAATGGTTCATTAGGTTAGGTGCGTGGACTGATTACCGATATAGAGTCGGCCCGTAGGATTACCGCGTCCAATGATCGACAAAATTTGTCCAACGAGTCGAGTGTCTAGACTGAATAATGCATCTTGTTCGGATTTTGTGGGTATATCCGCTGAAAACCCTCAGGAGACAACACTTCTCCTTGGCGACATGGAGGTTTAACGGCTTGTTGCACGTGCTAAGTGCAACCGTGATTCCTACGAAAGTGAGTTAGGATTTCTTGTTTCTCGTTTGCCTTTCACTTTCTTTGTTTTACTCGGGAGTAGCAAAAACTTAGGTGTGGGGGTATTTGATTGACATCATTTCATGCTTATGTTTGTATCTTATATCCATTATCTTACACCTAAGCAATGCTATGTGACGAGTTTTATGTTTGAATTTCAGAAATAAAGAGGTTTGAAGAGAAGAGACATGAAAGGACCCAAGAGCAGGGAGAAGGACTTGAACGTAAGATCAAAGGACCTAAGAGCAAATGAGAAAACTCCACACCATCATGAGGGAGCATTTTGACAATTCGATTCGGGTCGGAGCTCCAATAAACAAAATAGATGCATCAAAGACCAACAAACACATCAAGCAAAGCCCAACATCAAAACCAGACGGATCTGGATCTGTCTCTTGACAAACCCAAAACTAACGGTCGGAAAAATAAGGTTCAGACAGTCGACCGAATGTCAAAACAAGGTCGACCAAAACTAGGCAGTGAAAACACAAACAAGACAATTGATCACTCGGTCGACCGAACGGCCTGTTACGGTCGACCGAATGTGGACAGACTTTTAGAATTCATGTTAAGTGTTTTCCGGTCTATGTTTGGGTGATCTATTGAAGTCCAAATTATGTGAAATTTCGTGTGTGACTTCTATAAGGAACCTAGTGTGTGTTTAAGTTGATTTTAGCTCAAGTATGCTCAATTTACACATGTTCCTAAGACTCAAAGAAAATACAAAATACATGTCTTCAAAAGAGCTTGATTACATGTCTTGACATGATTTTCCTTTCTTCCTTGAGTCTTGATCACCTGTAGAGGTTAGCACAAGGCAATATATATGCAATGCAATATGTGTGCTACACTACATGATCATAATTAAGATTAGGTTAATTAAATCATCAAAACATAGATTAAGGCCAAAAAGCCAATCCACAATTACATACTTGCTTAAACAAGTATATACCCAACGGTCATATTCGTATTAAAACAATTATACCCCAAATACATTTCATGTATCGGTCGACCGAGGACCTTGATCGATCGACCAAATGTCTGTCTCTTGACAAACCCAAACCCACTGGAGGAAAACGGTCGACCGCGAACCTTAGTTCGGTCGACCAATTAGACCATTGTTTGTCAACCCAGAGTGCCTGGTGAAAATCGGTCGACCGAACCCCTTTCAGAGTTCGACCGATTACTTAAGCGTACCTGAGTAGTAGTGTTGGGTGGTCGATCGTTACCTAATCGGTTGACCGAACTGAGTTCAAAACTGCTAAACGGGTGACCGTTCATCCCGATCCGGTCGACCGAATTAACTATTGGTTCCTGCGAGTTTCTGTATTGTGTATCCTACATCAACTCACACCCAATCCATCCCAACGGCTCCATTCTCTCTAATGCCTATATAAAGAGTTGTAAAACACATTTTAACACAACTCTCCCACTACATACTTGTCCAAAACATTAGAGAGAATCCCAAACACTCCAAGCCTCCAATTTCCACACTTAAGATCAATTCCACATCATAAGCTAAGTGTGCTCAAGTTAGAGAGTGTATTCCACTCAAGTTTTCGTTTGTGAAGAAGCAAGGACTTCGGTGAAATCCCGAAGTATTCCTCTCGGATTGTGAGAGAAGAAAGTCAAGCAAGCGAGGGTGTTCGCAGTGCTTGTTTTGTTAAAGGCGTTCTCTCCCGGCCCGGAACGGGGAGTTGTTAGTGAAGTCGTGAGCGGAGCTCGGTGATCCGAGCGGAGCTTGCAAGAGAGGACTAGGACCCGGGTGGGGTGCCGAACCTCTATAGAGCGGAGCTTGCATTATCCTCCCTTTACTTGCTTGTTTATTTTAAATTCCACTGCATCTCTTTGATTGTTTAAACAAGTAGGTAATTATGGATTAACCTTAATTGTGGACCCATAACCCACACGATCCAACAAATGGCACCATTCCAAAGGCATCCAAAAGCCACGAAATAATGTGCATCCAAACCCCAAATGCACCCCTTCCAATTCCACGTCACCTTAACATGCGCTCAGTCCAAACTCGCACCATTCACCCACTCGGACCCGCATTGAGTCGATCAAGCCAACAATTACGCACTTGCCCGGTGAGTCACACTCGATCGACCGACAAGGAACCCGATTAAAATTAAGCATACAGACATACCACAAACACAATTAGATAAGCTAAGAACTAAATTATGCATAAACGAGGAGAGTGGATTTATTAATATTATATCAGGAGAGCTGGTCTTACAGGTGCACTGATATCCTCTACCGCACGCATGATAGAGGCGAAAGGTTGTTGAAATGACTCACTTTGTTGATTAACATATGATCCAACACAACTAGGTGGTGGTATAGCAGTCAGTGCCTCTCATATTACCTCAATCTGAAGACTGCTCAACCACACAATTAAGATGGTCCCAATTATACAAGGTGTTTGTCTAAGGCACCCCAGGATGCATGGGTCCGGAATACTAGGGAGAATAGTCATGGTCCCAACAATGAAATGAATGGTCACCCATGTAACCACCCATCTCGACAAAGAACTCTCGAGTCGATCACTCTCACCACCACGAGGCCAAGCTCGCAAAAAGTGCTCGACTTGACCCTAAACTGCTTATAGAGAGTGTAAAAGGGAGGGGACTAGAATGTAGAAGTAGATGAGAAGAAGATGACTCAGATGAGAAGGGAAGAATCCCTAAAACTAGCGTGGGTAAAGGGTGACGGTAGAAGCCTAGTCTACCAAACACGGCTCAAACAAGCTTAGGCTGGCTATGGGTCCTTAACCTAGACGACGCCTAACTTTGAGCTCACGCGGCCTCAACACGCCTCACCTCCCTACAATGAAGACCACAGAGCCCAACAAGTGAGCCAAGATCTGGAAATCTCGTCTCTCTTGCTATTGACAAAGTGGGCGACACCGATCAGGCTATGACGGCTGCTACCAAATCACTCTCCGAATGCGCCTGAGTACTATTGACCAATGTCTACTTGATTTTAAATTAAGGCTTCACTTGAGTGTGGTTTTTGGGGCTAAGGGATGGGTGATGAAATCCCCCACCTTATCTTTAAGAGTATAGGTGGTTCCCCTTATAGATGTTTTGAAATCTTAGGCTAGCAAGCAACTCACCAAACAAGCACTCACCTCACTCTTGTTAAAATACATCTTACAAACTAATGCATGATCTAACCATGCATGAATGAGAGAACGGGTGCACGTACCTCATGCCAGCAATCGACAATAAGAATGTAAAGTAAAGAAAAGATAAGTGTGTGCAAGGTCTACAAGTGATCCATGACCTAGATGACAATTAGTCTAATATTTTGCTTTGAGTTTTATGGTCCAAGTTGTCTTAAAACGGGGTCATACAAGCCAAATTAATTACTGACATTTAAGCAGAGCATGCATGGCATCAATAATGGATGGAAACAACTAAAGATATGCAAGGGAAGTGATTGACATCATATCACGCATATATTGGTGTGTTATATCCTGTATTCTGAACCTAAGCAATGCTACGTAATGAGTTTTATGTTTAAGTTTCAGGAATAAATAGGAAAGAAGAAGAAGAGACACAAAAATGACCTGAACGCGAGAAAAATGATTGAACTGTGAGACTTATGGACTGATATTCAAGAGGGAAGGATCCAGATGTAAACCAAGAGGACCAATGAGCAAATTAGGAAGCTCCACACCATCATGAGGAGTATTTTGGCAATTAGATCTGGGCCTAAATATCAACAACCAAATCGGGTTCACAAAACATGAAGAAATAAACCCAGAATCAAGCCACCCAAAACCATACCCGATCAACCCAGACCGCCAATTGGTTGCCCCAGACCACCAATTGGTTGTCCCAGACCGCCAATTGGCGGTCCATTTGGATCCAAACCCGATGATACTTGCCAGGTGTTGTACTAGTATGTATTTAGTCCATTTATGGTATGCGTTTAGTCCCATACTTGTGGATTATCCTCGGTTATCGTTTTTCATGGCTATAAATAAAACACTTCTTCCTCCTTTGTAATTACCCATTGCTTGGTGGCATTATCTCTATTTGGAGTAAGCCTTCGAGCAAAACTCAAGGTGGAGAAGAATGCTACCTGTAATGTGAGACATGAAAATAAAATAATTCTTCATAGTTTGTTTTAATGTTGTCTTCTCTTTTAATTCTTGCATACTTAGTTTAATTTTGTTTTGTATTCTTTTCTTAATGAGTAGTGAGTAGTTCCATCCCCCTTTGGGGGGGAGTTGATGTTTATACATGTCATGTAGAATGGAATGAATGCTAAATGTTGTTGTATGTGAGAAATGTGAGTATGCTTGGTTGAATTAAAAAGAATACTTAACTTGATGGTTTCTGCCATAATCTGTAGGTACAATCCATGCTTGTTTAGGTTCTTAATAACAAACTTGTTTATGCTCATATTGATCACTTAGGTTAGTGATTTCGATGATAGGTATTGCGATGAGGTACTTCTTATGCATAACAACACTACCTACACTTGTGCTTTATTGCATGCATTCATCACAACTTATTTCATGTGTACACACACTCCACCCCTTAGGGGTTTCCATTCCTGATTTCCAGTGTGCTTTTATTAGTCACTTAGTTTAGTTTTATTTCATCTCGTGCTTTCATCTTCTTTGTTTGTTTCGTGCTAGTTTAGCATAGTTTAGTCTAGTTTAGTGTAATCAACTTCTTCTCCCCTTTGTTTCCCACTCGCCTTCAAACGAACCAGAGTCGACACACCTCCCTGTGGATCGACCCATACTTTCCCCGTCCTCACTGATGGTCGTGCACTTGCGGTATTTAACACGAACACATCAGGAAGCTACTGTAAAAAACAAAATTAAAATGGCTCACCAGAGCCGCCAGTGGCGAATTGTCTGGGGATTTTGGTCCCCAGACTTCACCAGAATGCTGCCACGCTACATTACGTCCCCTTGTCCACTTGTGGCCCCCTCCAGTAACAAAAAAACGAAAAAAAAGAAGCAAAACCCACCGAAATGGTTAACTCGACTACGAAAACGACACTCCCCGACGACGAAGCCAAAAACTTGATTGAATCAGTTAAAATACCGCAATTGCACGACCGCGTTGAAGCAGTGGAAAGCACGGGTAGGTCCACAGGGAGCGTGTGTGAGTCAGATTCATGATACTCGAGTGGGGAGAGAAGAAAGGAATGAGGTCGGAATTACACTATGATGCAATGAAATTGGAAAACAAACAATAAAAGAAAACCCCTTAGGGGGTAGATAAAGAATTCGAATACAAAAATATGTATATGTGTGTGTGTTCATTTGTGCTCGTCACAACATGTAGTACATGAAAACTGTAAACAAAATCCAACTTTGTCTCCACATGACATAAGATAAAACATTATCATTAAAACATACAAGATAATAATTGAAAAGAAGCTAAATGAACTCAAGCATAAAGACTAAACCCCACTATGTCTCCACATGAAATAAGATTTACACAATCATTAAAACATACAAGATATTAATTAAGGTGAGGCCGACAAGAGCACATACTACCACATGTGATGTTTCCTTCTTCCACTCCATCCTTATCCTCACCTCATCATTCCCCATAAAATAGGCCCACTAATCTAAGCATGTGCCAAGCTTTACTCAAGAGCAGAACACATCAAAGATAAGATTGAAAATCCCATTAGATGGTTATGGACTCAGGTGAGGTTCAAAGGTAGGATTAACATACACACACACACACACACTAATACATCACATAATCACAAGACTTTGTTATCCACCCCCAATGGGGATGGACTACTGTCTACTCATTAAGCTAACTAATTATACTAAGGAAGAAGTACATTCTAACTAGTTATACTAAGATTAGGAAAAAAACTAAGCAAAACAAACAAGCATTAAAAAACAGACAACATTAAAACAAAACTAGGAAGGATTATTTTATTTACATGACCCACATTACAAGTAGCATTCTTCTCCACTTGAGTTTGGTCCAAGGCTTACTCCTAGTAGAGAGAATGGAAACCAAGCAATGGGTAGATTACAAATGAGGAAGAAGAGTTCTATTTATAGGCATGAAAAAAGGAAACTAGCGACAATCCCCCGACGTAGGCCTAATGAAATTTTCCCAGAATAGACGTAAACACATAACCCATATCCACGCGAAACCGGGTTGGATTTCGAGAAAAAAAGACGGCTAATTGGCGGTTTTAGGCCACCAATTAGCGGTCCAATTTTCTCAGATCGGACACATTTTTGGATATCTTCTTCAGTGCTTCAATTAGTCACGTGGGGTGCACTCGGATGGGTAATTGGAGTTTGGGCCCAATTTAATTGCCAAAATACTCCTCATAATGGTACGGAGTTTCTCGGTTTGCTATTTGATCCTTTGGGATTACGTCCAGCTCCCTCCCTCTTGTAGATGGGTCCTTGTGTATGACCAAGAGGTCAATTTTGTTTCATTTAAGTCATTTCTTCTTACGTTTCAGTCTTTTTTCTCTTCCCTTCTCTTCTTCATTACCTAATACCTAAAATATAACAACAAACACTCAAGTAGCACAATATTGGGGTAAAATTCAGGATATATAGCATGAATATGTTGCATGATATGCTACAAATCACTGCCGCTTGTAGTGCATAAGTCCAAAAGTAAAGTGGCAATTCAGCTTGACTCATCATTGTTTGAACCATGTCGAGCAACACCCTATTTCTCCATTCCATTGAGATGTACCAGGTGGAGTGTGTTGTGGTATAATACCACATTCCTTTAGGAATGAGTCGAATTTGGTACTTAAGTACTCACCTCCACGATTGGTTCGTAGAGATTTGATCTTCTTATTGTGTTGGTTCTCTACTTTATTCTTGAATTCTTTGAAGTTGTCAAGGGATTCCCTTTCGTTCCTCATTAGATAAATGTAACCACAACAACTATAATTATCCGTGTATGTTATGAAGTATTTATAACCATCTCTTGCATTTGTACTTATTGGACCATCTACGTCGGAATGTATCAAATCCAACAAGTAACTTGCTCTTGCACACTTCTTCTTGAATGGTCGCCTTGTCATTTTTCACATAAGGCCAGGTTCTCATGTACCCAATGATTTAAAATCCATTTGACCAAGAAGGTTAGCTTCTTGCAATTTCTTGATGCATTTTTCATTGATGTGACCATGTCGATAGTGCCATAAGATTGTATCATTCATGTGAGTCGTCTTAAGTCTTTTGTTATTGATGTTTAAAACTTGTCAATTACTCAATTCAAGTAAATAGAGTCCTTGCCTTATGAAAGCATTTGCATAGAAAAATCCATTCTTCGATAAAGAGATGCAAGAATTTGAAATTCTTATTGCAAACTCATCCATATCTAAACATGATACATATATAATATTCTTGCTAACCGAAGGTACAAAATAGACATTCTTTAAACTTAAAATTAAACAACTAGATAAGTGAAGATCCACAGAGCCTTGTGCAATCGCAGTGATGCTTGCACCATTTCCGACCTTTAGAATCATTTCACCTCTTGCGAGGTCCTTCCTATCCTTTAGTAGCTGCACTTTGAAAATTATGTGAGTACAAGATCCGGTATCAAGTACCCAATCATGGATAGAGGTGGCTAAAATTATTTCAATAACATATATACCTCTGGCCTTTTTAGGGCGCTTACGCTCAATCAATCCATTGCCAAGGTCTTACTTGTGCTTGGGGCAATTAGGGTGGATGTGACCTTTTCCACCGCAGTGGAGGCACTATGTATTGCGAGTTGGAGACTTTGAAGATTTAGACATTGATGTACTCACATGAGAACCTCCTTCTCCTTTGCCCTTGATTGGCGTGTTTTTGGCTAATTTGTTCTTGCCGTTCCCTTTTGAAGGGAACGTGTTCTAAAAGTTTACCTTTATATGTCAATTACTATGATTGGATGTGCAAACAATTTGTTCTTTGATTAATGTATTCGTTTTTTGGAAGTGTTAAGGAAGAGGCTCTTAGTCCTTAACCGTAGAGATCTAAAAGATAATGGTTTACATAAATCAAAAGTTATTCACAATCATGTTAATTAACATGGTACATTAATTACCGAGATAAGATTGTCGTGTTGGTCATCGATTACTGTAACTCTACTAATATTTGACGATGCGAGTATATAAAAGAGGAAAATATTACTTTTATATATTGAATAGACCCAGCAAGTAAAACATTATGGAATTGTATTTTGTGTCATTAATGTTTTACTGTGTCATTATGGTAAAACACCTAAGCTCAATTTTCTCAAGATTTGGGGTTGTGAGGCCTACGTCAAATGATTGAAGTCGATAAAACTTCAACCAAAAGTGGATAAGTGCTTCTTCATAGGTTATCCTCGTGAGACAAGAGGATACTAATTTTGGCATATAACCTCCAATCGAGTGATTGTAGAGAGGGATGCTGTATTTCTAGAAAAGGAATTTTTGTAAGAATAAAAAGTATTGGGAGTAGAATTGTGCTTGAGGAAACTCAAGATATTCTACAAGATCATGATATGAAGGAAAACATTCAAGATCATTAAGGCCCAACCAATATTCTTGTGGTTAGTGGGACCGTGAGTGAGAAACCCTCGCATGCAATTGTGAGAGAAACTCAATCATCCCCGCCAAGTGTACGTTCGAGAATCGAACATGAACCAATTCCGCAAGAAATTGTGGAAGAAGTTCGAGAAGTACACGTAGAACCAAAAGAACTTAGAAGGTCAACAAGGGAAAGAAACAAACCTGATATGTTTTTGGGACGTCATCAGATCATGGTACTTGATACTGATGATCTCTCGACCTTTAAAAAAACAATAGAAAGAGAGGACTCCAAACTATGGTTTAAAGCCATGAAATCCGAAATAGAATCCATGTATGATAATCAAGTATGAAACTTGGTTGACCTTCCTCAAAGGAAGAAAGCCATTCAAAATAAATGGGTTTTCAAGAGGAAGATTGACATGGATGGCAACGTGACAACCTACAAAGCAAGGCTTGTAGGAAAAGGTTTCACTCAAGTTCAAGGAATTGACTATGATGAAACTTTTTACCGATTACCATGTTCATGTCTATTAGGATTATGCTCGCTATTGCCGCATTTCATGAATATGAGATATGGAAAATGGATGTCAAAATGGTGTTCCTTAATGGGAACTTGGAGGAGGATGTGTACATGGTACAACCTCAAGATTTTGAAGATCCAAAGAATAGAGAGAAGGTATGCAAGCTTCAACGGTCCATTTATGGATTGAAGCAAGCATCAAGGAGTTGGAACAAACGCTTTGACGAGGAAGTCAAAAAGATTCACTTTCTCCAAAGCAAGGAAGAGCCTTGTATATACAAGAAGGTTAGTGGGAGCCACATAGTATTTTTGATCTTATATGTCAATGACATACTCCTCATGGGAAATCATATACCTTTGCTTGAGCAAACGAGAAGTTCATCTAAATCTTCATTTTTAGCAAAAGACACAGGTGAGGCTCAATACATCTTAGGAATCAAGATATATAGAGATAGATCCAGAAGACTCATTGGCCTAAGTCAACGTACATACATTGACAAAGTCTTGGAAATGTTCATCATGAACAACTCCAAAAAGGGAAGTGTGCCAATGAGTACGAGTATGCAACTCAAGAAGTCTCATCATGCTGAAACACGTAAAGACTTGGAGTACATGAAGGATGTTCCTTATGCTTCAGCAATAGGGTCAATCATGTACGCCATGACTTGCACAAGACCCGATGTCTCGTATGTGTTGGCTTTTTGGCCTTAATCTATGTTTTGATGCTTTAATCAACCTAATCTTAATTGTAATCAAAGTAGTGTATCACACATATTGCATAACATATATATTGCATTGTGCTAACTTCTACAGGTGACCAAGACTCAAGGAAGAAAGGAAATCAAGACAAGACATGTAATAAAGCTCATTTGAAGACATGTAATCTTGCTTTATTTTGAGTCTTGGGAACTTTGTGTAATTGAGCATACTTGAGCTAAAACTCACTCACATACACACTAGGTTCCCTATAGAAGTCACACACAAAATTTCACATCCGTTGGACATCAATAGATCACCCAAACTAGAATAGGTAAACACATAAACCTTACTTGAACTATCAGGACCAAATCGGTCGACCGGAACGAGTTCTTCGTTCAACCGATTGGGTTGTCAATTCTGTTATAGGATTTAGTGTTAAAACCGATCGACCGTTTAAAATCTTTTGTTTGACCATCTATTCGTGTCACATGACCGTTAGACTTGTTGTATTCTACAACAGTTGGATTTCCCAAAACCTCAATTTTACCAAACATCCGGTCGACCGAAACTTTTCTAGCGGTCGACCGATCCAACATTTCTTGGTCGTCCTGAACACTCTGGAAGTTTTTGATCGAATGCCTCCTATACCTTGGTCGACCGAAACTCAATTTCTTCTTGAACCCAGGAGTGCCTGGAAGTTTCCGGTCGAACCGACAATTTGCCTAGTTCGACCGATCTATTCTTAACAGACCAAAATCCCTAGAACGGTCGACCAATTTACTTAGTTAGTTTAATTGTTCCCTTAAGTGAAGTTAAGTTGTATCCAATAATGACCAATCGATCGACCAGCATACTCATTTCGGTTGACCAATTTTGTGTTGTATTGTGTCCTGCAGGTTTCTGTTTTGTGTATCTTACACAAACACCTTATAAAATTTACCCCAATGGCTATAACCCCTTAGGAGCTTATAAATAGGTGTTCCATTGACACAATTAAACAACTCTTCCAATTCCTATTGTCATATACACTCAAGAGAAAGCTCCAAGTCTCTCATTCCCCAAATCATACTCTCCAAGCCTACACTTCCACACTTAGATCAATTTCATAGCCTAAGCTAAGTGTGCTCAAGTTAGAGAGTGAGTGATCCACTCAACCCACTGTTGTAAACAATCAAGGACTTCGGTGAAAGCCCGAAGTGTGCCTCTTAGATTGTGAGAGGAAGAAATCAAGCAAGCGAGGGTGTTCGCAGTGCTTGTGGTGTAAAGGCTTAATCTCGGCCCGGAACGAGGTTTATAGTGAAGACGCGAGTGGAGCTTGAGGGAGTTCGAATGGAGCTTGAAAGAGAGGAAGTAGGCGGGCGGCTGGACCTCTATAAAAATCCGGTGCCTTCTTGTGGTTTGCATTATTTCCTCATTACTTGCTTGTTTATGTTTTTAATTCCGCTGTACAATCCTTGATTGCTAAAACAAGTAGGTAATTAACTTAAAATCGATTAGAACTAAGCCGCATTCACGATCCTACAATTGGTATCAGAGATTTGTGAGCTGAATAGTATACTTTATCGTATTTTTAGCATGGCTAGCACATTTAATCATATAGAGGGATTATGCTCCACTAGGCCTCCTTTGCTGAATGAGTCAAACTATCACTATTTGAATAATAGAATGACGATATTCTTAATCTTTAATGACCTTAAGTATTGGATTTTCCTTCAAAATCCCTACACACCCCCAAATGAAGATGAATTAGACTCACTTTCTAGGGCCAAAATGAAAGAAATTGAGATGAATTCAAAAATAATGAACATTCTTTATTGTCGCCTTAATGAGGGTGAATACAATAGAATTAGGGGTTGTTAGAGTCCTTTTGAGATTTGGCATGGATTGCAAATGCATCATGAGGGTGATAGCAAAACTAAGGAAACTCGCATTAGTCTCCTCATGCATAAATATGAATTTTTTTCTATGCAAATCGCTGAAAACATAAGCGAAATGAACACTCGTTTGACCAATATTACTAACTCTCTTTTGGTTCTAGGAAGAAAAACAAATGAAGGAGAGATGAAAAAGAAATTCCTCCAGTCGCTAAGCAACGATTGGGAAGATAAAGTGGTCTCAATTAAAGAAGCACACGACCTTTCCCAACTCAAGATGGAGGAATTAATTGGAAATTTGATGGCATATGAACTCCAAGAACAAATTCACCTTGGCATTACATACAAAGCTGGATGAACCGAGGAGGAGAGTAGAAGATGAGGACATTGAAGTCCTAGCCAAAGACTTCTTCAAATACCTCAAGCTGGATAAAGAAGAAGAGAAGAGGTAGAAGGAGTGAGAAAAGAGAAGAAGAAAAGGAGAAGGAGGAGAGTGGAACTGAGAGACGAGAAAAGGAGAAGAAAATGGAGAGAAGGGAGAGGAGAAGAGAAAAGGAGAGAAGCAAGAGAAGAGAGAAGATGGAAGCTCACAAAGCTACTTGGGATGATTCTTCATCACAATCATCATCTTCTTCTTCCTTGCAAAGTAGAAGAGAGGTTACCCATTCATACTTCATGGCTATTGAAGATGATCAAAGTGAGGTAGACTCTAACTCTTGTTCTAGTAGTTCATGCTCAACTAAATCTTATTATACTGATAGCTCAAATTCTAGTGCTAATGTTGAAACATATACACATGATGAGATTCAAAATGTATTTAATAACTTAGTTAAACAATATAAGATCATTTCTGAAAATAACAAAAGTGCTTGAAAATTGATAAATGGTGTCCAAAGTCAAATTGAATCAATTATGCATGAAATGAATAAGGTGCTTGCTAGACTTGAATCTAATGCATTAACTCTTGATAATTTAAAAGCAACACCTATAAATGTTTAACAATTAGATCTTCATGCTTGCAATGTGCAATTAAGAAAAGATCTAGAAAAGTTTACAAATCGAACGAAGATGCTTAACATGCTTTTAGGAAGTCAAAGGCAATCTTTGCAAAAACATGGTTTAGGATATAATGATTCATATGTTAAAAACCATGTAATTCATACAACTTTAAATGAAAAACACTTAGTTGTAAAGCATAGTTCTTCAAGTGTGTGGGCTCCTAAAACCAAAATGGTTTGGGTTCCCAAAGCTAACATTCAAGGACCCAAAGTTTTTTGGGTACATAAATCTACACTTGTAGGTGCTTGAAGAGGAGATCGGTGGTGACCGGGCAAGCTTGAGAGTCGAATTCAAAGCTGGTTGTATCACCGAATGGATATTGGAACCAATTCAAAGCTTCAAAGTTTGGTATAATTTTCTATCCTCTTAAATTTTGAATAAATTGGTTCTAGTCTTCGTTTTAATATGCTCAATTGACATATCATATTCATTATTCATTGCATATCTTAAATTTGTAAAACATCCACTGCTTAAGTATCATAATTGTAGATGGATGTCAAAGGGGATAAAACATCACATGCATAATTGATATATGTTGCATGATGTTAAAAAGGAGAGAATAGAAATGAACTTAATTTATATATCATATTCACATTGATAGGGGGAGCTTAATGAATATCATTTAACTAGAGTAATGAAGTGCAAAATTTTGGGGGAGCAACTTCATTAGAAGACATCCAAATTCCATGTTTAATCTTATATTTTTGTTGATAATTGACGGGGTAAGTTGAAATTAAATAATAATTAAACAAAAACTATGCACATCCATGGGGGAGCATTTATATGCATAGTTTACATCTAGAAATTTCAAGTATTAAGATATAGGTTCCCATCATAAAAAATGTGGAGATTGTTGACCTTTTGGCCTTATTCTATGTTTTGATGATTTAATCAACCTAATCTTAATTGTAATCAAAGTAGAGTAGCACACATATTGCATAGCATATATATTGTATTGTGCTAACTTCTACAGGTGATCAAGACTCGAGGAAGAAAGAAAATCAAGACAAGACATGTAATAAAGCTCATTTGAAGACATGTAATCTTGATTTATTTTGAGTCTTTGGAAGTTTGTGTAATTGAGCATACTTGAGCTAAAACTCACTCACATACACACTAGGTTCCCTATAGAAGTCACACACAAAATTTCACATCAATTGGACTTCAATAGATCACCCAAACTAGAACCGGTAAACACTTAAACCTTTCTTGAACTGCAAGGACCAAATCGGTGTACCCGGAACGAGTTCTTCGTTCGATCGATTGGGTTGTCAATTCTGTTACAGGATTTAGTGTTAAAACCGGTCAACCGTTTAGAGTCTTTTGTTCGTCCGTCTATTCGCGTTACATGACCGTTAGACTTGACGTATACTACAACGTTTCGATTTCCCAAAACCTCAATTTTACCAAACAACCAGTCAACCGAAACTTTTCTAGCAGTCGACCGATCCAACATTTCTTGGTCGCCATGAACACTTTGGATGTTTTTCCGGTCGAATGTCTCCTACACCTTGGTCGATCGAAACTCATTTTCTTCTTGAACCCAGGAGTGCCTGGAAGTGTCCAGTTGAACCGACCATTTGCCTAGTTCGACCGATCCATTCTCAACAGACCAAACTGTTTAAACTTTTTTTAATTACCGCAAGTGCATGGCAACAATGAAGTGGTGGCAAGTACTGGTCGATCCATGGGGAGGTGAGTAGCCTCTGGTTTGTAAGAAATCAAGTGGTGAATAAAAGGAAAAGGGATTTGGTTATGCTAAGCTAAACTACACTAAACTAGTAAGTAAGAAATGCGAAAGAAAGCGACGAAAGATTGGAAATCAAGAAGAGAAATCCCTAAGGCGTGGAGTGTGTGCACATATGAAGTGAAATTAGTGATGAATGATGCATGTATGTGTGTGTGTCGTGTGTGTTGTCATGAATAGGAAGTGTTTAAAGATGTGGCAAACCCTATTAATCCATTCACACAATGTATCGGCAATTACTACTTAATTATAATAAGATTAGGCTCAGCATGAGAAGTGTAAAGATTTTGCAAGACTCATCAGAAACCATAAACTCATGTGAAGAACAAAGCTAAGTATGGGAGGTGTCTAAATCTTATGGCAAAACCCATCAAAACAAAGTTTCTTCAATCAATCAATCAAGCAAGCAGAAATACAAACACTTAACTAACATGTAACATATTTAACAGGAAATTTCAGTCAAGAAACATGAGGAAACTAAGCATGGGAAGTGTCTAAATCTTATGGCAAAACCCATCAAAATCCCCCAACATGTAGATGATTAAAATACCCCCAATGAACATACAAACATGCAAGTCTACACAATCAAAAAATTATCAAATATCCAAACTTCACGACATATATGTACATCATCTCCACCCCCAAAGGGGGATGAAACTACTCACTAATCAATAAGAAAAGAAAACAAAACGAAATTAAACTAAGCATGCAAGAAATGAAGGAGACAATAGGAAACAAACAAAAAAAAATATTAACATGACTCACATTACAAGTAGCATTCTTCTCCACTTGAGTTTTGCTTCAAGGCTTTACTCCAAGTAGAGAGAATGCCACCAAGCAATGGGTGAATACAAAGGAGAAGGAAGAGTTCTATTTATAGTCATAAAAAAGGCAATCGGGGACAATCCCCCGATATGGGACTAAACACATACTATAAATGGACATAAAACAATATTACCAACGACCCGACTAAACCTTGAATGCTTTGGACCAATTTGGACCACCAATTGGCAGTCTAGGATAGCCAATCGGCGGTCTGGAATGGTCGGATCGTGTCTGGATTTCGGTGGCTTGTTTCTGGCTTGATTGCTTGATGTTTGATGAACCCGATTTGGTTGTTGATGTTTGGGCCTGGATCTAATTGCCAAAATACTCCTCATGATGGTGTGGAGCTTCTTGATTTGCTAATTGATCCTTTTTGTTTACATCCATGTCTTTCTCTCTTGCATCTCAGTCCCCAAGTCTTACAACTCAGTCATTTTTCTTTGTTTTAGGTCCTTTTATGCCTCTTCTCCTCAAACTTGTTTATTCCTGAAACTCAAACATAAAACTCGTTACGTAGCATTGTTTAGGTTGAGATAATGGATATAAGACACAAATGAATGCATGAAATGATGTCAATGAAAAACCCCTAGAGCGGTCCACCAATCCAATTAGTTCGACCGTTCACATAAGTGAACTTAGCTGTATCCAATATTGACCAACAGGTCGACCGGCATACCCGTTTTTGTCGACCAATTTTGTGTTGTATAGTGTCCTGCAGGTTTCTGTTATGTGTATGTTACAAACACCTTCTGAAACATGCCCCAACGGCTATAACCCTTAGGAGCTTATAAATAGGTATTCCCTTGACACAATTAGACAACTATTCCAATTCCTATTGTCAAATACAGTCAAGAGAAAGATCCAATCTCCCGTTCCCCAAATCATATTCTCCAAGCCTACGCTTCCACATCCTAAATCAATTTCATATCCTAAGCTAAGTGTGCTCGAGTTAGAGAGTGGGTGATCAGGTTGATCCGACCCAAATGATCCGCCAATGACGGATCTGGTTCGTCGGTTTGACCCAAAATTTCTCTGGTGGGTCGGGTTCTCGGATCTGAGTTACAGTTGTCTGATTGCACCCAGATCCATCCAAACTCTCTATTCTTCTATAAATACACTTGTAATGCTCATTTCTTCTTCTTCCTTCCTATCCTCCTTAGCTTGGTTTCCTCTCTTATTTAGTAGAGTAGGTTTTATTTCTTGTTTATTAGAGTAGGTTTTAGTTTCTTCATTAGTAGTGCAGTGGAGGAGAAGAGGAGCAACTTTATACCCTTGATTTTCTTAATCAAGTTAAGTTTTTATGTTCTACATGTTTTTATCTTTCATCTGATGTAAAGTTTGTTCACTTGCTTTGGTTACTTTAGTTTCTTTATTTGCTTATGGGTTGTTTTGCTTTTGTTGTTTTCTTGGTTATGGAGATGAGTAGAGAGTAGTCCATCGCCATTGCGGGTGGAGGGTGATATGAAGTGTCGATGTGTTGTATTAGTGTGTGTGTGTGTTCAATCCAAATCTTGGACTCTCACATGAATCCCATTGCCATTTTGTTGGGTTCATCACTCTTGACTTTGATGTGCTAATGGTCTTAATTGATGCTTAGCACATGCTTTGACTAGTGGGTCCACTTTATGGGGAATGATGAGGTGATGATAAGGTTGGAATGGTAAAGAGATAAGGATGGCATGTGGGAGCGTGTGCACTTGTTGGGCTCATCTTAATTAATTTGTTGTATATTTTAATGGTAATGTTTTATCTTAATTCATGTGGAGACATAGTTGGGTTTGGTCATTATGGATTTCATGCATGTACTTTATGTCATTAAACATGTAATCATGTGGTTGTCTTTGTCCTCATCTTGAGTAGTGTTTTGTATGTTTTAATGATGGTGATAAATCTTAATCTATGTAGAAACACACTTAGGATTGTGGTATGATAAAATTTCCATGTTATGCATGGTATGAGCACTAAATGTTACACACACACGAATACGCATCTACACTTTTGCATTCATTCTCCATCTCCTACGGGATTCATTTTTTATTAGTCCTTATTGTTTCGTGTCTTTTTGTCATCTAGATTAGGTTCCCTCATTCTCCTTTCATTTCCCACTCGAGTATGGTAGTTACAACAACACTCACAACTCCTTGAGGTTCGAATCGTATTTGTCACGTCTTCACCGACGTCGTGCACTTGCGGTTATTAAAACGATCAATCATATCACATAAGTAGACGAAATGATCGTAGAATGTGTTTAACTTTAGAAAAATAAAGAATTTTCAATTGCATCCCTGTGAACAAATTATAGGTGTGATTTTTATCCACGGGGCTACATTTAGGATGTCAATCGGGATTTTGAATCTAAATAGCTTTCAACACTAGCGTTTGAAGCAAACCACAGTCAGGTCTAATAAAAATCAAGAACATATTGAATGAAAAAAAATCTCAAAAGGTTTTGGCATTGACGATGTCTCAAATCTATACAACCAGCAAAGTACATTTCGTACCTTAGATTATAATTGGCCCATGCTCCAGTTCATCATACAATAAACAATCGTGCTGATAACATATTATGAAATGAATAGACATGGAACAAAGAAGATGAAGATTTGGGGAAGAACAATTGTTGTATTTCATCATCTCCAAAGTATTACAATAGTCTCCTATTTATAGGCTAAATGGGGCAAATGAAATGGTGTATATATGTTACAAGAATGGCAAATGAGAATGTGAGAGGTTGATGAGAGTTATAGGAGGAGAATTGTAAAGCATCCATTATGTAATATTTCACAATAGAAGGGAAGACTTTTGAATATCGAAATAGAAATTTTCGGGTTCAGCCTTTCCAGTATCCACCCAATTAATATTGCAACCAAATATGTAGATTAGTACTGAATTAAAATGAATGTGAAATTGGAAATCTGGTAGCGGGAAAAAAAACTAGAGAAAATGATTGTGGCACCCACTGAAAGACCAAAAAATAACAAAATAACATAGATGTCATGATGTATGTAGAACTATAACCTGAGTCGATATAAAAAAATCCAATTAAACAATTTTTTCAACAGGCAACAAATAATTAAACACTGCCACGCAAACTTTATCATGGCTTCTCTACTTGGATGAAAATAAAAGAATCCCGGAATTCCAAACGGCAGCACACTGTTTAAATTGGCATGCAATCATGCCAGGCCTACAAATCTCTATTTCGTCACGAACTCATGACAGGGCAAAGGAATTGGCGTTTGGTGAAGGAATTAAACCAAATATGGAAATGGTGAGGGTATTCATAGGTAACGACGGTGGCAATGTTGTTCACAACCGGATGTGGGCACCTTACTATAGAAAAAAAAATATTCGTCGGATATACGGAGGTATATACGTCGGATATCAGGCAACCTAGATCCGACATTTATGTACATGTCGTCTATATAGAGACATCAGATGCTTAAAAGTCGACGTCTATACCTAAACAATAGACGAGTATGTCTTGTTCTGCACTAGTGGCAGTCATGTTACTGTTTGGGTATATCGGAAGACTGTGATGATGGGCAAACTTATTTTACTGATTTGTGATACCTACCTTCAAGTCAATAAATAAAAAACATAGATCGTATGAACTCAACATCCTAACCGCTACATTATTAACTCTCCTACCACACAAATAAATAAAAACAAGCATTGAGAACGTCCATCTCATGATACAGATTCGCTAAAGGAATCCTTGGTCGCAAGTCTTGTTAGCAAACAACGATTCTACAGGTTCAGGAGTACCTTTCTTGGAGAGAACCTGTGACAGCGGAAGGAAGATCGGAGGTCACCTTACGGAATCTTTTTCACTGGTCGGTCTCCTACTCTTTTGGAGAAGGAGCGCGAGTCCACAACCCAAGAGTCCACGGAATGAGCTTGGTGGAGGTGGAGGGACGAAATGGGAGAGAGAGAAGGTGGCGGCTAGGGTGGGTGGAGGCTAGGGTTTGCACACTTGTTGTTCCATCCAATGGGAGGCTCCCCTCCTTATATAGATGGCTCCACCCTAAACCCTTAAATGTGTAGTCCAATAGGGACGCACCACGTGTCAGATTTTGGGCAAATATCTTAATAATCCTAGATTAATCCAATATCTCCCACTTGCACAACAGCACGATAAGAACATGTCATCTGCTTTTGTGTCCCCGACACATATGCATATATCCCTGATACATACAATCACACTATGGCAATATGTCACCTCTTTGTGTCCCCGACACATATGTATATATCCCTGATACATACAACTACTCCTCTCTCCAAGTACACATCCACAATACACAAGTCTTTGATCATGCATCCTCGATACACGACCATCTGTGTCCCCGACACATGTACTCTTCCGATCATACGGACAAATGGGTCGTGCGACCGGTGATGCACCTGCAATTTAGGAGTCTCAAACTAGAAACCTTACTAGAAGGCCAGAATGACAACATCCTCATAAAACAACAAATAACCAGTCAAAATGCACATCACAGTTCCCCAGGTTTACTCAGAAACTCACTTAACATGAATGGTATCTCGATCCCTCGGAGAGAATACCTTCTTGTCCTCAAGGTACTTGCTACTGTATCCAATACAGTTGGGCCCAGCAAATACTTTTAGTGCAGTCGAGTCAAACCTTTCCCTTCGCCCCAAACCACCATTACACTCAGAGTTGACTCCTTTCCCGAAGATGCTCTTTAGACCGAATCTCTCATGGTCATAGATAACATCCCAAAGTAGCCACATCAACTCTTTGATTCATGGTGTCGTCGAAGGTCACTGAGGGCAGCTAATGACAATCAAGTCTTGGACTCACACAGTGAAGGAGCAGGGATCCATCCTTTCACTTCCAAATGGTCGCTCAGTACATGTTCTATGACAAACATGTTATGGTGGATCATACTGTACACAACAGTATGTCTGTCTCTCAACACCATACAAGTCTTACTCCAGTCGCACCCCCTCTGCTCCTGACCCGAGGTTCATCATTGTCGCCTTAACACCATACAGGTGTCACCTGGCGCCACATGTGATGCTTGCACTTGGCTACTATAGGTCACATGAATCGTGGGAACATTCATGTCAATCCTCACCAACATAGAGGATCTCATCTTGATTCCAAATCAAGGCGACTGTCCTATCATGAACTGCTCTGGATCTATCATAAAAGATCTCCTCATGATCAGTCTCATCTCTGCTCGCTATCAAAAGCGCCAGAGGCGAATGCTCATGTGAGTGACCATTCTTCAGCCTATTGCCAGAATAATATTTTATGCTAGAACAACTACATCAACCAAACAGATATAGTCGAAAGGAAAACACAATCACTCATAAAAGGAAGTTAGACATGTCAATGCATCAAAGTCTGCGTAAGCCTAAGGACTTCACATGGGACACAAACGAGTCCTTAGCTATAGCCTTGGTAAGAGGGTCAGCTACCATAAGACTAGTAGACACATGTCTTAACACAACTTCCTTTCTCGCTATGATGTCCTTCACAAAATGATACCTAACATGTATATGTTTTATCTTTCCATGATATTTGGGGTCTTTCACATAACAAAGGGCAGCCATGCTGTCACAATAGACAACACCAAGCTCATCCGATGTCTCTACTAGCCCAGTATGTTGTAAGAACCTCCTCAACCAAACTGCCTCCTGTACTGCTGCAGAGCATGCAACATACTCTGCTTCCATAGACGATAGGGCAATACAGGTTTGCTTCTTGCTGGACCATGAGATGGCCCCATTAGCCAGCAAGAAAGCATAACCAGAGGTAGACTTCCTTTCATCAATGTCTCTAGCCCAATCGGCATCACTATAGCCAATCAGGCGGAGATCTGATGCTTGGTAACACAGCATGTAGTTACTCGTTCCTCTGAGGTATCTCATGATTCTCTTGACTGCCTTCCAGTGCTCCATGCTTGGGCTAGACTCGCATCGACTTACCATGCCCACAACATAACAAATGTCTGGCCGAGTGCACATCATAGCGTACATAAGGCTTCCCACAACATTGGAGTATGGAACCTTGCTCATTTTGGCCTTCTCTTCAGGAGTCTCAGGATGCTTATCAAGGCTCAAGTGCAACCCCTTCTCAACAGGAGTGTCGATTGGTTTGCATTTGTCCATTTGGTATTTCTTCAAGATGTTGTTAATATAAGTCTCTAGAGACAATCCCAGAAGTCTCTTGGACCTATTTCTAACTATCTTGACACCAAGGACATAGCTAGCTTCACCCATGTCCTTCCTATCAAACGTGGAGGACAACTACTCTTTAGTGGATTTCAGAAACTCTTTGCTATTGCCAGCCATGATTATGTCATCAACATACAAGGTCAGAATGACAAATTTACCATTGGATCTCTTAACGTACACACAGTGATCTTCCTCAAGCATAGAGAATGCATTCTCTGATATAGCTTGATGGAAGCGAATGTTCCACTGTCTAGACGCTTGTTTTAAGTCATACAAGGATTTATTGAGCTTGCACACTTTGCGCTCTTGTCCTTTGACTTCAAAACCTTGAGGTTGATCCATATAGATCTCCTCCTCAAGTTCTCCATTGAGAAAAGCAGTCTTTACATCCATTTGGTAAAGCTCTAAGTCCATCTGAGCTACAATAGCTAGTAGAAGGCGGATGGAGGCAAACATAACCACGGGTGAAAAGGTTTCCTCAAAAATCCACGTCTTCTCTTCGGGTGTAGCCTTTAGCTACCAGTCTAGCCTTGAATCTATCATTAGATCCATCCGCCTTCCTCTTAATCTTGAGGATCCACTTGGCCCCAATGGCCTTTCGATTCGGCGGTAAGTCGACCAAGTCCCAGACTCGATTAACTTTCATCGACTCCAACTCTTCCTATATAGCTTCTAACCACTCTTTCGCATTTGGACCTTCCAAAGCCTCTTTCAAGGTCTCCGATTCTTGCTCATCGATTACTGTCATCCCAGATGATTCATAATTAATTTCTTCTTGAGCTTTCATGAGGGCCTCTTCCTCTAAGCAAAACCGCCTACGAGGAATGAGCCCGCATTTACTTCGACGCAGATGGGTATCTGATGGCTCATCCTCCGTGAGAGTGTTGAACGTTTTATATTAAACCGCAAGTGCACGGCCGCGATGAAGCGGTGGCACGTACGGGTCGTCCTCAGGGAGGTGAGTAGTCTCTTGCTTGTACGAAATCAAGTGGCAAAAATTGGGGGAGAAAGACTAATTATGCTACTCTACACTAAACTACTCTAAGAAGTATGAAATGTGAAAGAAGCAAACAAACGATGAAATAAGAACTAAGCTAAGAACAAAACAAGAATGCTGGAATTTCAGGAATGGAAAACCCCTAAGGGGTGGAGTGAGTGCACACAAGCAAAGAGGTGGGTGTAGAATACATTCTTTAAGCACATGAAGGTGGTGTTTATCAAGCACAGGAAGTGTCTAAATGTTATGGCAAAACCTATCAATCTATTCACCAACTTAGTTGATTAACATTTACATATGCAAGGTGTTTATTTTCAGAACCTAAACAAGCATGAGAGGTGTCTAATCATTTTGGCAAAACTCATCAAGTTGTAAATTCTATCCTAAACAAGCAAGCATACATTCATGTTTAATCAACACATTGAAATTAAAGCATTCATCCCATTCTCTAATGCATGTATGTACATCTACTCCACCCCCAAAGGGGATGGAACTACTCACTAAACATTACACTAATTATTAAACTATGGAAAGAAAGCATATTAAAACTAAGCTAGAATTAAAAGACGATTAAACTAAAACATGCACAATAATAAAAGAAGCATAAAACAAACAATGAAAGAACCACAAAACTTTATTGATAAAATGACTCACATTAAAAGTAGCATCCTCCTACTTTAGTGTGTGCTTCAAGGCCTCACTTCTAGTAGGAAGAATAGCCACTTAAAATATGGAGTGATTACAAAAGGAGGTGAAGAGTTCTATTTATAGGCATGGAAAAAGCTAATCCGGGACAATCCCCCGATGTGGGACTAAACCAATACCAACACTAGCCTAAACAAACATTAATACACGTCCAGGAGAAAATTTGGTGGATTTGGGCCAAAAGTGACCGCCAATTAGCGGTCTTGGACCGCCAATTGGCGACCAAAAAGATCCGGATCCAGTTGAATCTTCTTCTGGGCTTTGCTTGAAGTGTTTGTTGGTCTTGGATGCATCTGGTTGGTTTGTTGGAGCTCCGACCCGAATCCAATTGCTAAAATACTCCCCATGATGGTGTGAAGTATTCTGTTTTGCTCTTAGGTCCCTCTGTCTTGCGTTCAGGTCCTTCTCCCTTGCATCTTGGTCCCCAGATCTCACAATCCAGTCCTTTTTCCCAGCTTTTGGGTCCTTTTATGTTTCATCTCTTCAAACCTATTTATTCCTGAAAACTAAACATAAAACTCGTGACATAGCATTGTTTAGGTGAAAGATAATGGATATAAGATACAAATATGAGCATGAAATGATGTCAATCAAATACCCCCACACCTAACTTTTGCTAGTCCCGAGCAAAACAAAGAAAGAGAAAAGCATGCGAAAAACAAGAAATCCTAACTCACTTTCGTAGGAATCACGGTTGCACTTAGCACGTGCAACAAGCCGTTAAACCTCCCTGTTGCCAAGGAGGAGGAGTGTTGTCTCCTGAGGGTTTTCAGCGGATATACCCACAAAATCCGAACAAGATGCATTAATCAATCTAGCTACACGACTCGTTGGACTTATTTTGTCGATCATGGGACGCGGTAATGCTACGGGTCGACTCTATATATGTAATCCGTCCACACACCTCGCCTAATGAGTTATTCGTGAGAGTTAGTTAAGGACTTAAGTGAAAGACATGGGCAACCTTAACTTCTGAATGTGATACAATGTGTAAAGTCCATTTTGGTTCTTATTTGACTCTTTTTTTTATTCTTTTTCTTTTTTTCCTTTTTCTTTTTTTTTTCTTTGGAGAATTTTATTGGTTGGTGTTTGATTCTCCCAGGGTCAGGTTTCGTGCATCATTGCCTATGAGGACTTACACTATCACGTACACCTTCCCCCAAATCTCCACATAGGGCGATCCCTACCACCCGTGTAACGGGAGTTCGGTCGATAAATCCCAAGTCAGATGACTCGAAAGCACCAGGCACAAAGTCCCCTCAGACCTACTTTCCCGAGTGATAGGAGCCGTGCGAGAAGAGAGAACACCACTTATTTATCTATATGGGCACCAAAACCCCTACACTTAAGTTTCACAAAAAGAGATTAAGGGCCCTCGACTACGTCAAACTTCCTTATACTCACAAACACGAATTATTTGACTCACTAGGTTCAGGGTGGACTTCTTTAAATGTTTGAGTACTGAAACCCTATGATTACACGCCCCCTGAGGGAAAAACAGGGTGCATCCTAACGACTCGACAAGACCTAAAGCCAATAAACTAGAAATCCTAATGCATCAAGTTCAAGACAATTTCGGGAGCTCTCTTTTTACTTTACCTCTCAACGGTTTTGCACATGCTAAACACACGCAAAACCCACAAAAACATTTTCTTTCGCAAACACATGAAGATTTTGAAAGAAATGTGAAAATTTTAAAGCACTAGGCAAGCAAAAGAAGACAAGTCACCCAAGGATCATGGCAAGTAGATATATCGATATTAAATGCGGCACACTAACATGACCCTAACAATACACACAAAAAGAAAACAAAATCAAAAGAAAAAGACTCGACTATGTACACACGTAAAACACCCCCCCCCCCCACACCTACTTCATGCATTGTCCTCAATGAATGCGAACAAGATACTACATGGATATATGCATGAAAAAGGAAAGATCTCACCAACATGAAGTACAAAGGGACGTTCAGGGTCATGTTGATGGACAAAAACCCAACTTCCCTCAAAACCTGTGAGAAGCTGAAGAAGGGAGATAAATACGTGAAGAGATTGGGCCCAAGTACACAAGGGTTGGGGCCCACAACAATCGATGCTCACTGAAGGAGTCTTTTATTACACACCTTTTTTTTTCTTTTTCTTTTTTTCTTTTTTTTTCTTCTCTTTTTTTTGTTTTTTTTACAAGATATATACATCAACCAAGATATTCTCATAATCATTTGGTCAAGGAACATCAAATGAAAACATCAAGTCATGAGGACCAGAGACTTGCCGAGATGGGCAAACTCCACTGGTACTCTGAGGTGTCATGAGGGGTGAAAGGTCAAAGCTGAAAGGCTCGAACCCCTCATGATATTGGTTGGGTGTGGGCAACAAAGAATGAAGTTGTGTTGCCTCACTAGGGTTTAATTGCTCATCGAACAAAACCCTCCAACCAATAGGCGGGTGCATCGGAATGAGTTCCTCAGGCTCATTCGATGGATGCAGCAGACTTGCATCACTAAGAATGGGGCTTCTCCCCAAGTCATCCAACAAGGACCTCCCACCATCATTTAGATCATCAAGCATAAGCTTGGTCATAGGTGGGTCCTTGTTGGAGTCAATATTAAGCTCAAATGGCTCAATGGCCATGGGACATGAGGTAGAGACACCTTCTGGTATAGGCATATGATGAGGTGTCTCACTCTCACTAGTGCTCTCAACTGAATCATGCAACGGACACTCCCTTTGGACATTCATGTTCGAGGCCAGCTCACTCTATTGCATTGCGCAGACAGGCAATGAGTTTTCGCTGGGCCCACGAACATTCTCAACGGGTTGCATTGGTGTTAGGGGTGTTCGTTGATTTTGTGGTGTTTTCTCCAATTGGCGGATGAGATTTAGATTTAAAGGTTCATCCATGGGTTCTTGTTGCTTACCAGAGTTGAACACATGAAACTCGGCACTCATGTTACAGAATGAGAGCTTCATGAGACCATTTCTACAATTAATCAAGTCATTGGAGGTTGCCAGAAATGGTCTACCCAAAATCAAAGGTATTTGAGAGTGGGTGTTCGCAACAGGATTGGTATCGAGGACAACAAAATCGACTGGAAATATAAAATCTCCAACTTTGATAAGCACGTCCTCGATAATCCCCATGGGAATACGAATGGATCTATCCGCTAATTGGAGGGTGATCTTAGTTGGTTTCAATTCTCCCAAGTTCAACTGTTGATAAACAGAGAATGGGAGGAGGTTGACCGCTGATCCTAAATCAAGCAAAACATTGCTCATTCTAGTGTCCCCTATCGTACACTGAATAGTAGGACACCCCGGGTCCTTGTATTTTGTGTAGGTGGGATTGGACAAAAGTGAGCTGATATTTGCAGCCAAGAATGCTTTCTTAGGAACACTGGTCTTCCTCTTGGTCGTGCAGAGATCCTTCAACACTTTGGCATATTGAGGTATTTGTTGGATGACATCCAACAAGGGGATGTTAACCTTCACTTGCTTAAACACCTCTAATATCTTGTCCATGTTGTCACTCTGCTTTTTGTTTAACCTACTTGGATAGGGAGCTTTTGGCAGGTAGGTTTCTGTTGTGCCTGAGAAGAAAGCTTTGGTGTTTTACCCTCACCCTCAGCTTCTTCTTCACCACCATTCCCACTGAGGGGCTGCATAGATGGTGGTGGGTGTGGCAAGGAAATGTGATTGTCAACCTGTTTTCCATTCCTTAAGGTCACAATGGAATTGACATGGTGAACAGGTTCCTCCACATGGTTCACTTGCCTCCCCCGAGGTACCACATTCTCATTTTGCATTTGTTGTTGTTGGTACATGCGGGGGTTAGCCTCAGGCTTGCTACGAAAAGACTCTCTCTCTCTCATGTACAGACTGAGCCAATTGGCCCATCTGAAGCTCTAGAGATTTCATGGTCTGCTGATTTGAAGTGGAACTTGACTTGTGGTAGACATAAAATTTTTCATTGAGTTTTCAAGTCCACGAGTCAAGGTCTCAAGCGAATTGAATCGGGTTTCCATATTATTGGAATTTGGGAAACCCGATGGATTGGTGGTTTGCGCTTGGGGTGGCTGATAGGAATGTGCATGCATGGGAGGTTGGTGTGATTGGTAATGTGGTCTAGAGGAGTTGGAAGGACCACCCGGGGCATTAGTTTGGTACCATGAAAAATTGGGGTGGTTCCTCCATCCAGGATTATAAGATGATGAGTATGGGTCATTCCTGGCTCTATCATAGACGGCGTTGACACGCTCCATCTTAGGAGGAATGGACTCACACTCGCTTTCTACATGACCTATCCTACCACATGAATGACAAGGAACTGGACCAGATGTGGACATGTGAGGTGCACTTTGTTGGTTTTGGAGCTCAATCGAATATATACGGCGCATTAAGGCCGCCATGCGTGCCTCGGTGGCCGTAGTGGTATCGATAGCAAATGCGGAACCCGATCTAGTTGAGTTTGCATTCGCGATCCTCGCTCCTATACTAGATGATGCAGGTGGTTCCCTCACACTCTCCCATTGCATGGTTTTCTCAGAGAGGTCTTCTAGGAAGGCCCATGCCTCCCTTTCATCCTTTCCCAAGAACTCTCCTTGACACATGGACTCAAGGAGCGTTCTTGACGGGATGTGAAGACCCTCGTACACAATCTGACAAAGGCGCCACAACTCAATGCCATGGTGAGGGCATGAGGATAGTAGCTCCTTCAACCTCTCTAGATATGCATGAAATGTCTCGGTCTCAAGTTCATAGAACGAATTGATTTCGTTCCTCAATTTTTGAGTCCGATGATTAGGAAAGTACTTCTTGAGGAATGCAGATTGAAACTCATCCCAAGTCCTAAAGGAATTCGCCTGGTTGCTGTACAACCACTTCTTGGCATCATCCTTTAGTGCAAAAGGAACGAGCCTAAGATGGATGGAGTCTGTGCTAAGTTGTTGCAGCTTGAACATAGCACAGACCTCTTCAAATTCCCTGAGAAAGATATAGGGGTCACCTTTCCCAGTGAAGCGAGGGAGCATGGAAATGAATTGAGGCTTAACCTCAAAATGGTTCCCATTAGCCTCTGGTAATACGATGCATGAGGGTAAAGCGGTACGGCTCGGGTAGCATCGATCACGAAGAGGTATGGGAACAACAACTGGAAGCACAGGTGGAACAGGCGGGTCCAGCAACTGCTCCTCCTCACGGAAATTAGCAGCCATTGGATCCGAACTACGTGCGACACGAGAGGAGGAAGGTGTCGAGAAATCGATGACCGAAGCCGGATTGACAACGCTCCTCGTCAAAGACCACTCTCGTCTCGTGTCCACGAAAGCATGCACAAAGGTGCACACACACCAAAACTTCTTTTTTTTCAAACAAAGAATGTACGTAGAAGAGAAGACTGAGGAACACAGGAGAGAAAGAATGACTCAGGAGAGAAGGGAAGAAGTCCTTAAGCTACGGCGGATGGGTACAGGTAGAAGCACACAAGCAAACAAGGCTCAAACAATCCTAAGGTCGCTATAGGTCCTTACAGCTAGATGGTGCCTAACTGCGAGGTCACACGGCCTCAACACGCCTCACCTCCCTACGACGAGGACCACAAAGCCCAGCAAGTGAGCCAAGATCCAGGGATCTCGTCTCTCCTACTATCGACAAGGTGGACAACGCCGATCAGGTCATGACGGTCGGGACGGGATGACTCTCCTAATGCGTCCAAGATCCTTAGGGCCAATGTCTACTTGATTTAAAATTAGGCTCTTGATTAGTGTGGTTTTTGGGGCGAAGGAAAGGGTGATGAAATCCCCAACCTTATCTTTTATGGGACAGCCCCTCCTTAGTAGCGTTTTGGAGTCCTAAATCTAGCAATCAACTCTCCAAACAACGCTCAACTCACACTTGTTGCAATGCACTTCCTACTAACTAATGCATGTTCATACGAAATGCATGAATGAGAGTAGAAGGTGCGTACCTCACGCCAGCTCTCAGCAACAGAAAATAAAGCTAAGATAAAAGACAATCTAAATGCCTAAGTCACATACATGATGCATGGCCTAAACAAAAAGAATGCCTAATCTTTTGCTTTGAGTTTTAGGGTCCAAGTTGCTTAAGGGAGGTTTGATTATTGATCTGGGAACAAACTATAAGTCAAAACATGCCAAATTAAGTCCCAGACCACTATATCAGATAAAGTAAACAGACCAAAGAAATAAGAGAGCGAGCGGAGCTTACCCGACCGCCAATTGGCGGTCTCAGGCCGCTGATTGGCGGTCTACAGTGCCCAGCTTGCTTCAAAACTTCTCCATGTGCCCCTCCTGACCACTCCAAGTCTCCTGAAACAAAGAAAAACTACAACAAAAAAATTAAATCCACTCGAATCGTCCAAACAAGAGTCTGGACTGGCACCTCCCCGGCAACGGCGCCAAAAACTTGTTGAACGTTTTATATTAAACCGCAAGTGCACGGTCGCGATGAAGCGGTGGCAAGTACGGGTCGTCCTCAGGGAGGTGAGTAGTCTCTTGCTTGTACAAAATCAAGTGGCAAAAATTGGGGGAGAAAGACTGATTATGCTACTCTACACTAAACTACTCTAAGAAGTATGAAATGTGAAAGAAGCAAACAAACGATGAAATAAGAACTAAGCTAAGAACAAAACAAGAATGCTGGAATTTCAGGAATGGAAAACCCCTAAGGGGTGGAGTGAGTGCACACAAGCAAAGAGGTGGGTGTAGAATACATTCTTTAAGCACATGAAGGTGGTGTTTATCAAGCATAGGAAGTGTCTAAATGTTATGGCAAAACCTATCAATCTATTCACCAACTTAGTTGATTAACATTTACATATGCAAGGTGTTTATTTCAGAACCTAAACAAGCATGAGAGGTGTCTAATCATTTTGGCAAAACTCATCAAGTTGTAAATTCTATCCTAAACAAGCAAGCATACATTCATGTTTAATCAACACATTGAAATTAAAGCATTCATCCCATTCTCTAATGCATTGTATGTACATCTACTCCACCCCCCAAAGGGGATGGAACTACTCACTAAACATTACACTAATTATTAAACTACGGAAAGAAAGCATATTAAAACTAAGCTAGAATTAAAAGACGATTAAACTAAAACATGCACAATAATAAAAGAAGCATAAAACAAACAATGAAAGAAACACAAAATTTTATTGCTAAAATGACTCACATTAAAAGTAGCATCCTCCTACTTTAGTGTGTGCTTCAAGGCCTCACTTCTAGTGGGAAGAATAGCCACTTAAAATATGGAGTGATTACAAAAGGAGGTGAAGAGTTCTATTTATAGGCATGGAAAAAGCTAATCCGGGACAATCCCCCGATGTAGGACTAAACCAATACCAACACTAGCCTAAACAAACATTAATACACGTCCAGGAGAAAACTTGGTGGATTTGGGCCAAAAGTGACTGCCAATTAGCGGTCTTGGACCGCCAATTGGCGGCCAAAAAGATCCGGATCCAGTTGAATCTTCTTCTGGGCTTTGCTTGAAGTGTTTGTTGGTCTTGGATGCATCTAGTTGGTTTGTTGGAGCTCCGACCCGAATCCAATTTCTAAAATACTCCCCATGATGGTGTGAAGTATTCTGTTTTGCTCTTAGGTCCCTCTGTCTTGCGTTCAAGTCCTTCTCCCTTGCATCTTGGTCCCCAGATCTCACAATCCAGTCCTTTTTCCCAGCTTTTGGGTCCTTTTATGTTTCATCTCTTCAAACCTATTTATTCCTGAAAACTAAACATAAAACTCGTGACATAGCATTGTTTAGGTGATAGATAATGGATATAAGATACAAATATGAGCATGAAATGATGTCAATCAGAGAGCTATCGCATCCTCAGCAATGCTGCTCCCACTAGGATTCACTGGTGGAACCTCATGTTCAACTTCCAGATCCTGATCCTGTGGAGTGGCAAGGTCCTCATCTTGTTGTTCAAAGAAGTCCACTGACTCTTTGATAGCTCCAGCAAGAGTTGGAAAAACATTTTCCAAGAATGTGGCATTCCTATATTCCAGTTTCGTCCTTCTTTTTGACTATTTAAGAAAATTCCTCAAACATGAGTGCATCACTTTACTTATACGAGAATTGGTATATTCTTCACTCCGTCAAATGTCACGCCATAAAAGAAGGCTATAAAGGCGGACGTCAGAATTGACATGAATCATATGGAGAATTGTGGATGTGCAAGATTGAATTGTCCTCCTATTTAATAGGATGGTTGTCTTTGGGCCTCTTGAAGAGTGAAAACTGAAATGCATGGTCGTGCTCAAATGGATTAAAAGTTAATCATTTGTTTCAGCAGTTTGAACTCGTATTTCAAGAAATGATCTGAACGGAATGGGATGACATACTATCTTACCTGATGTTCAGATCAAGACAATAAAACACAAAGGAATTTATTATTTCACATTTGTTAAAGACAAGTGGGAGATTGAAGGAGGTGTAAAAAGAAAACTAGGAGGGAGAAGCTCTGGGGAAAGCATGGGGGTTCCTAGGGTTTCCTCGGGTCTAAACCTCTTTTCTTCCACCAAAACTCTTGATTTCTTCATCAAAATGGATCCTACAACTAGTTATTTGCAAGAAGGTGAGCTGATTGGGAGTGGTGGCAACGTTGAACACACCCATGAAGCACCAAAGCACCTTCCACTTTCGAGTTTGGAGAGTGGAGGGTCGGTTTCTTCACCATCTCAGGGGGGCGGAGTGGTCTCACCAAAGAGGTGGTCGGACCTTTTCAAATCCGGAGCAAGGGCAGTAACAACACTCTCCTTTGTTGAGCTGGAGGTGATAGGAGGAGAGAAGGTCGCGGTTTGTTATAGAGTGGACATGTGTGAAACACTTAAGAGGTGGGACAAAGTTTTACTTGGTTATTTCATTGATTTCAAGCCTCATCTACCCACGTGAAACACCTCCACAAATTATAGAGTTTAGTGGGTGGTTTGGAAGTGCTTCGCCGGAGGCAAGACTTTTTGTTATTCTGGTTTACTCTCGGGGAGGACGGGCAAAGGGTGCTTGAAGGAGGGCCTTGGTTCATTCGAGGCGCCCCCTTGGTTGTGCAAGCATGGTCCACCTAGGTCGTGATGAAACGTGCTAGGATAGTCACTATGCCTATTTGGATTCGCTTGCCGGAGTTGGACCTCAAGTTTTGGTCGGTAAAGATGTTGAGCAATATCATGAGTGTGCTTGGAAAGCCTCTCTACATGGATGTGAATACCGCCACGGGGAGGAGACTAGTATTTGCAAGAGTTTGCGTTGAGGTAAGTCTTGATTTCTCTTATCCAAGTTGGGTGGATGTTCGGATTGAGGGGGGAGAAGTTGAGAGGTGTTTGTGGAATACGAATGGAGGGCGACATATTGTAGTGAGTGCAATGAGTTGGGGCATCAGTTGGAGAAGTGCCCGAGGAGAGGACCACCACCTACTACCGGTTAGGTGAAGAAAACATCAGATCGGGTGGTGGTTGGTCGTCGTCATGGGGTAAGGAAATGAGGGGAGGGTGCGAATGGGGCTTTTGGAGACAGGTAGAGAGGGTAGGGATCTGGGGGGTTGAGAGAGGAAGTTGGGGTGGGGGTAGGAGTTAGGGAGGAGGAGGTGTTTCAGGTGGTGGTGGAGGCGGAGGAGGAGGCCGGGGGTGACAAGGGTGGAGAAGGGGGTGTGGGTGGTGAGGAAGATGATGATGTGGCATTGCAAGTTGGGGATTATGTGGAGGGTGAGGCCCTTTAGGAGGTGCCATGTGGCAAGGGGGGTCCATGTGGAAGGGGAAGGAAACAAGGGAGGAGGGAAAAGAGATGGTGTGTGCTCCAAGTTTTGAAGTGGCTAGTGAGAGATTGCCACGTGGAAATGAGGGTGAGTTGTTAGGAGAGGATAAGGTAGGAGAGTTTCTTGGTTTGCAAATAAAAGATGGGATAAGAACAAAGGACAAGAGAGGAGACAAAATCATCTTTTGTGAAAAGCATGTAAGTACTGGAGCTAATGAAAAGATTACAAGTGGAAAGGTGGTTAGTAGGGGGAGGAAGTCTTTCGAGAGTGGGGACCAGCATAAAGTGGGGAGGATTTCTGGGCTCTCACGTGAGGAGGTCTTGGTGCATGGGAGTTTGCATGCTAAGGGGCTTGAGACATGTGTATCTCGTGGATTGGAGGGTATGAATGGGAGGAGGGACGGAATTGGATGCCGTGAGGAGTGATCCGGGTATGAGTGGGGGTGCTGACGATGGAGTAGGAGAGGTGACATGTAAGATGGGTGTGGCCATGGTGCTTGGGGTAGATCATGGACGGGTATCGCCCAAGAGGGTGGCGAGGGAGGTGGAGAAAGGGCATGTGGAGGTTGGGAGGATGGGTGAGGGTGGAAGGCTTGAGGCTCTTGGAGGGGAGGAGGGTTGTTTGGGGGATATTGCGGAGGGGTGTGTGCTAAGTGCGGAGGTTGGGGAAAGGGCCAGTGCACCCGAAGAAAGTGGGAAGGAAGGGGTGAATCCGTTCTTCCTAAACCCAAGGAGGTCTAAGCGGTTCGTGGATAGTGAGTCCTCCTCACCTCACCCCGGGCTGATCAAAGTGACTCGACAAAAATGAAGGATGCAACAAAAAGCTCGTAGGGGTAACGGGCAGTGGCCCCATGACTCAACAATATGAATGTCAAATTTTGGAATGTGTGTGGTGCAAATGGACCCGGCCGCGCACACGTGATTCGGGGTCGTATTGTGGAGGCAAAAGCGGAGGTCGTTTTCTTAATGGAACATAAGGTGAAGTTGAAGAAAATTGAGCATTTTAAGAAGTCAATTTGGCCACATGCGTGGGCATCGAATGGAATGATTAGAGATTCCGGGAGAATCCTTGTACTATAGAATGAGAATGTAGTGGATCTCAAGGTCACTTTTGAGAATACACAGCTACTCCACTTGGAGGGGTCTGTGAAGCAAGATGGGAGGTCTATTGCTATCACGACAATTTATGGGGAAAATGAACACCTAGATCGTAGAGCACTTTGGGAGGACCTAGGGAGTGCGGCCCCGGCTTTGAGTGTCCTATGGCTGGTGGGAGGTGACTTCAACTATATAACGCACGACAGGGAGAAGCGTGGAGGTGCAGGGCTAAACTTGGCCGCAATGGAGGAGTTTAATGAGTGTGTGAACTCGTTACAATTGCTTGAGGTCCCTTCTACTAAAGGGGGGTTTACTTGGATGAATTCCTCAGAACGAGAAGCATGCATCAAAACTCGGATTGACTGCATCTTCATGTCAAATGCTTGGCTTGAGGCGTTCCCGGCATTCTACTATGTCGTGGGGATCGTGATCTAAGTGACCATGCCATGTCAATCCTTTTCACGGAGGTTATGGAGCACAAGATGAAGCGAATGTTCCACTTCTCCAACTTTTGGGTAAAGTATGAGGGCTTCATGAGGGTTGTTGAGGATGCATGGGCCACATGTTGAGGGGAAACCGATGTATCAATTGACAGCGAAGATACACAGTCAAACAAGCGGTTAAATTGTGGAGCGACAAGGAGTTTGGGAATGTAGAGAAGCGAGTGTGACTGTCGGTACAAATCTTGCGAGGATCAGATTGGAAAGGAGAGATAGACCAAGTGATACCTTCTTGCTTGCTGAGGAAGGTGTCGCCAAAGAAGAACTTGCTCGCGCATTGGTGTGGGAGGAATCCCTTGTGAGGCAAAAATCAACAGTTAAATGGTTGAGAGAAGGACACCCGAATACTCGATTCTTCCATGCTTCCCTACGTGTGAGGAGAGCCACCAACAATGTGAGGAGAGGTTGTGAGGAAGGCCACCTTTTCGAGGAGGAGGGGGAGATTAGGGAGGGGTTTAGGCATTGTTACTCTAATTTGTTTGCTAACTCTTTTCAGGTCAACTCCGACACACATAACGTAGTCCTACCTCAAGTGGGACAAAGTGATGGGGAGATGATCATATGGAAGCTAGAGATGAAGGAGGTGGAGGCAGTGGTCATGGGGGAAAATGAGGAACGAGCACCAGGGCCGGATGGTATGAATGCGTATTTTTTCAAGATAGCTTGGGGCATTGTGAGGAGGGACATGTTCAAGGTTTTCGATGACTTTCTGAAGAGTGGGAAGACATTGAAGAAAGTTAACTATATATTTATTACCTTGATACCGAAGAAGACTCCAACTACGGTGGATGACTATAGGTTGATCTCGCTTTGCAATATGAGGTATATATTCCTAGCAAAGATTCTAGCTAACCGGTTAACTATGATCTTGATGAGGCTTGTGGGAGATACACAAAGTGCATTTGTCAAAGGGAGAAGGATCAGCGACGACATCCTCCTCGCACATGAAGTGTGTCATAATATGCACTTGGAGAAGTGATTGATCATTTTATTTTAAACCGCAAGTGCACGGCCACGTTGAAGCGGTGACAAATATGGGTCGTCCACTGGGAGGTGTGTCGACGTTTCGTTTGTGCGAAGGCGAGTGGTAAAGAAAGGAGAGAAAGATTGATTACACTAAACTACACTAGAATGCAAAAGGAAATCAAAGATAAGCAATAAAACTAAACCCCAAATGAGGTAGAGAAATAATGTGAATATAAATATGTGTGTGTGTGTTCAATTAAGCTCCTCACAATATGTTGTGCATGAAATCATAAAACTACATCCAACTTTGCCTCAACATGAATTAAGATAACACTATATCATTAAAGCATACAAGACAATAAGTTGAATGAAGCTAAATGAACTCATGTATAAAGACTAAACCCTACTATGCCTCCACATGAAATAAGATACCATATTATCATTAAAACATACAAGGCATTAACCAAGGTAAAGGCAACAAGAGTACATACACTACAACTTGTGTTTCCAATATTAACTTCATCCATATCCTAACCTTATCATTCCCCATAAAATAGGTCCACTAATCTAAGCATAAGCTAAGCTTCATTCAAGAGCATTAGCATATCAAAGACGAGAGTGAAACCTATTAGATGGTTATGGAAATCATATAAGGCTCAAGGGATTAAGATAACACACACCTAATACACTACATGATTATATCACATATTTCTCCACCCCCCAAATGGGGATGGAACTACTCACTAATCATTACACTACAACCTACATTAACAAGAAACATTCTACTGAAATGAAATTACTACTAAGCAAGCAAGAATTATTAAAGACTAAAATGACATAAAACAAAACAAGCAAGCATGCATATGAAAGGAAATTAAACTAAGAGAGAAACAACACAATTAAAGGAAAACATCTATTATTAACGCACTCAATTACAAGTAGCCCTTCCTCCACCAGAGTTTTGCTTCAAGGCTTCACTCTTAGTAGGGAAGATGCCCACCAAAGAGAGAGATGGGATACATGAGAGGAAGGAGAGTTCCATTTATAGCCATAGAAAAAGGTAATCCGGGACAATCCCCCGATGTGGGACTAAACAAATACCAAAAATAGACTAAGCATAAACTAATACTCGTGCAACCGAAATCTTAGCGGATCCAGAGCTATCTGGACCGCCAATTCGCTGTCCCAGACCGCCAATTGGCGGTCTATAAGATCCAGATCCATCTGGTTTACATGTTGGGCTTTGCTTGATGTATTGGTTGGTCTTGGATGCATTTACTTTGTTTATTGGAGCTCCGACCCGAATAGAATTGTCAAAATACTCCAATGATGGTGTGGAGTTTTCTGTTTTGCTCTTAGGTCCTTTGGTCTTACGTTCAGGTCCTTCTCCCTTGCATCTCAGTCCCCAGGTCTCACAGTTAAGTCCTTTTTCCCTGCTTTTGGGTCCTTTCATGTCTCTTCCCTTCAAACCTCTTTATTTCTGAAATTCAAACATAAAACTCGTCACGTAGCATTGCTTAGGTGTAAGAAATGGATATCAAGTACAAATATAAGCATGAAATGATGTCAATGAAGAAGGCTCATGGACGTATGTGTATCAAGCTTGATCTAAGGAAGGCTTACGATTCGGTGTCGTAGGAGTTCCTTGCTCTTGTTATGGAGAGGTTCGACTTCCCCTTGCATTGGCAGAAGTTTATAATGGCATGTATGGAAGTATCGTTTGTTGTGACCGTCAATGGAGAAAATTCAAGCCATTTTCGAGCAACAAATGGACTTAGACAAGGTGATCCCTTGGCACCATATTTTTTGGTACTTTGCATGGAAGTGTTGAGTGAGATGATTAAGGAGGAGGTGGAAGGTGGGAGGCTGCAGCCGTTGGTATGTGGGGATGAGTTGTTCTCCCACTTGATGTTTGCGGATGATGCTTTGTTGTTTGCAAAGGGCACAAAGAGTCTTTTTTTCCAGTGTAAATGATGCTTTGATGTTTTCGGATGATGCTTTGTTGTTTACGGATGAGACTTTGATGTTTGCAATGCTCTAGTGATTAAGACAGTGTTGGATAGGTTCACGGCATGCTCGGGCCTTCATTTCAAAAACTCGAAGAGTCATTTTGGGGGGGGGGTGTGGAGCTCGGGGCATGGATTTGTGAGCATCTTGGGATGCCAAGGGTTGAGTTCCCGGTCATATACCTTGGGGTGCCTTTATACTCAAGAAGGATGGGTCGAACACATTCCATGACTCTTCTGGAAAAGATAAAGGCGAGGTTGAGCAGTTGGAAGCAATCACACCTTTCTATGGCTGATCGCGTAGAGCTTGTAAGGAGTGTGTTGGTGTCCTTGAGCCTCTTTTGGACTTCAGCATTCCTCATGCCAAGGTAAGTTCTAAAGGAAGTGGAGATCCTTATATGACAGTTTATTTAGGGAGCGCCAAAGAAATGTATCGCGGTGGCATGGAAAGATGTTTGTACACCAAAGAGTGAAAAGGGTTTGGGGCTAAAAAGGCTCACAGAGTGGAATGATGTGGGAATGGTGCGTCTTCTTTGGCTTGTGGTGGAGAACAAGGATTCGTTATGGGTGAGAAGCATGAGGAGGAAATACTTGAGGAGTCGCTCGATATGGGTTGTGCGTCCCCCATCGGGCTGCTCATGGGCTTGGAGAGGAATTTTGAGGTTGTGGGATATTGCAAGCAAGTATATTCAATATAGAGTTGGTGATGGTGAGCTCATTCAATTTTTCCAACATACGTGGTGTGGGGAACCTCTTTGTTTAAATGTTTTATTAATTACCACAAGTGCACAACGGCGATGAAGCGGTGGCAAGTACGGGTCGATCCACGGGGAGCTGAGTAGCGTCTGGTTTGTCAGAAATCAAGTGGCGAATAAAGGGAGAAAAGATGTTATTATGCTAAGGATAAACTACACTAAACTAGTAAGTAAGAAATGCGAAAGAAAGCACTGAAAGATTGGAAATCAAGAAGAGAAACCCCTATGGGGTGGAGTGTATGCACGTATGAAGTGAAATAAGTGAAGAATGATGCATGTATGTGTGTGTGTCGTGTGTGTGTTTTCATGCATAGGAAGTGTCTAAAGATGTGGAAAAACCTATCAATCCATTCACACAACATATCAGCAACTACTACTTGATCATCATAAGATTAGGTTCAGCATGAAAAGTGTCTAAAGATATGGCAAGACTCATCAAAAACCATAAACTCATGTGAAGAACAAAACTAAGTATGGGAGGTGTCTAAATCTTATGGCAAAACTCATCAAAATAAAGTTTCTTCAATCAATCAAACAAGCACAAATACAAACACTTAACTAACATGTAGCATATTCAACACGAAATTTCAGTCAATAAACATGAGGAAACTAAGCATGGGAAGTGTCTAAATATTATAGCAAAATCCATGAAAAATCCCCCAACATGTAGATGATTAAAATACCCCCGATAAACATATAAACATGTAAGTCTACACAATCAAAAATTCATCAAACATCAAAACTTCACAACATATATCTACATCATCTCCAGCCCCAAAAGGGGGATGGAACTACTCACTAATCATTAAGAAAACAAAACAAAACAAAATTAAACTAAGCATGCAAGAATTGATAGAGACAATATGAAACTAACTATGAAACTATTTTATTAACATGACTCACATTATAAGTAGCATTCTTCTCCACTTGAGTTTTGCTTCAAGCTTTTACTCCAACTAGAGATAATGCCACCAATCAATGGGTGAATACAAATGAGGAAGAGTTCTATTTATAGGCATGAAAAAGGTAACCAGGGACAATCCTCCGGTATGGGACTAAATGCATACTGTAAATGGACGTAAAACAACATAATACACGATCCAACTCAACCATGTCGCATTTGGACACATTTGGACCACTGATTATTGGTCTTCGACCGCCAATTCACGGTCTATATGTCTATCATCGAGTCTGGATTTTGGTGGCTCGGATCTGGCTTGATTTCTTGGTGTTTGATGAACCCGATTTGGTTGTTGATGGTTGAGCCCGGATTTAATTGCCAAAATACTCCTCATTAAGGTGTGGAGCTTCTTGATTTTCTAATTGATCCTTTTGGCTTTACATCTGGGTCCTTCTCTCTTTTTCATCTCAGTCCATAAGTTTTGCAACTTAGTCTTTTTCCTTGCTTTTGAGTCCTTTTTGCATCTCTTCTTTTTAAACCTATTTATTCGTGAATCATAAACTCATTACATAGAATTGCTTAGGCTAAAAATAGATGATATAACACACAAATATATGCATGATATGATGTCAATCAAATACCCCCACACCTAACTTTCGCTAGTCCAGAGCAAAACAAAGAAAGGGAAAAATGAAAGAAAGGAAAAAACATACGTAAAACAGGGAAATCCTAACTCACTTTCGTAGGAATCACGGTTGCACTTAGCACGTGAAACAACTGTTAAACCTCCTTATCGCCAAGGAGGGGGAGTGTTGTCTCCTAAGGGTTTTCAGCGGATATACCCACAAAATCCGAACATTGATGCATTAATCAACCTAGAAACACGACTCGATGGACTCATTTTTGTCGATCATTGGACGCGGTAATTCTACGAGCCGACTCTATATATGTAATCAGTCCACACACCTAGCCTAATGAATCATTCGTGAAAGTTAATTAAGGACTTAAGTGAAAGACATGGGCAACCTTAACTTCTTAAAGTGATACATTGTGTAAAGTCCATTAAGGTTCTCACTTGACTCTTTCTTTTTTTCTTTTCTTCATTCATCATTTTTTTATTTTTTATTTCTTTGGAGCATTACATTGGTTGGTATTTGATTCTTCCAGGGTTGGGTTTCATGCATCATTGACTATGAGGACTTACATTATCACGTACACCTTCCCCCAAATCTCCACATAGGGCGATCTCTACCACCCGTGTAATGGGAGTTCGGTCGGTGCATCCCAAGTCAGATGACTCGAAAGCACCAGGCACTAAGTCCCCTCGAACCTAATTTCCCGAGTGGGAGGAGCCGTGTGAGAAGAGAGAATACCACTTATTTATTTATTTATCTACATGGGAACCAAAACCCCTACACTTAAAGTTTCACAACAAGATTTTAAGGGTCCCTAACTACGACAAACTTCCTTATACTAACAGACACGAATTATTTGACTCACTAGGTTCAGGGTGGACTTCTTTAGTTGTTTAAGTTCTGAAACCTTCTGATTACTCGCCCCCCGAGGGAAAACCGGGGTGCATCCTTACGACTACATGGGACCTAAAGCCGGTATACTAGATATCCTAATGCATCAAGTTCAAGACAATTTTGGGATCTTTCTTTTTACTATGCCTCTCAACGATTTTGCACATGCTAACACACATGCAAAACCCACAAAACATTTTCTGTTGCAAACACATGAAGATTTTGAAAGAAATGTGAAAATTTTAAAGCACTAGGCAATCCAAAGAAGACAAGTCACCCAAGGATCAAGGCAGGCAGTTATATCACTATTAAATGCAGCACACTATCATGACCCTAACAATACAAACAAAAGAAAACGAAAAGCAAAATGAAAAAGACTCGACTCCACATATATACAAACGTAAAGTACCCCTCCCACACACTTACTTCATGCATTGTCCTCATTGAATGTTAGTACGATAATACATGGATTCATGCACGAAAAAAAGGATCTCACCAACGTGAAACATAAAGTGAAGTTCATGGTTATGTTGATGGACATAAACCCGAATTTCCAAAAACCTGTGAAATACTTACGAAGGGATACAAATACATGAAAGAAATGGAGCCCAAATACTCAAGGGTTGGGGCCACAACAACCAGTGCTCACTTGTAGAGTCTTTTGTGTTTGTTTTTTTTTTTTTTCATTTCTAAACAAGATATATACCTCAACAAGGATATTCTTATATTCATATGGTCAAGGAACGTCAAATGAGAACATCGAGTCATGCAGACCAGAAATTTGCCAAGATGGGCCCACTTCATTGGTACTCTGAGGTATCGTGAGGGGTGAAAGGTCAAAACTGATCGAACCCCTCATGAAATTGGTCCAGCGTAGGCAACATGAATGAGTGGAGTTGTGTTACCTCACTAGGGTTTAGTTGCTTATCGAACAAAACCCTCCAACCAATAGGCGAGTGCATGGGAATGAGTTCCTTAGGCTCATTCGAGAGATGCAACACACCTGCTTCACCAAGAATGGGGCTTCTCCCCAAGTCATCCAATAATGACCACCCAACATCCTTTGTATTATCAAGCATAAGCTCGATCACAGGTGTGTCCTTGTTGGAGTCAAGATGAAGCACAAAAGGCTCAACGACCATGGGACATGGGGTAGAGACACCTTCTGGTAGGGGCATATGCTGAGGTGTGTCTCCCTCACTGATAGTCTCAACTAAATCGTCTAACAAACACTCCCTCTGTATATTCATGTTTGATGTCAGTTCACTCTGTTGCATTGTGATTGGCATTATTTCATGTTTGTATTTGTATCTTATATCCATTATCTTTCACCTAAACAATGCTATGTTACGAGTTTTATGTTTAGTTTTCAGGAATAAATAGGTTTGAAGAGACGAAGCATAAAAGGACCCAAAAGTTGGGAAAAGGGACTGAATTGTGAGATCTGGGGACTAAGATGCATAGGAGAAGGACCTGAATGTACGACAGAAGGACCTAAGAGCAAAACAGAATACTCCACACCATCATGGGGAGTATTTTACCAATTTGATTCGGGTCGGAGCTCCAACAAGTCAAGTAACCGCATCAAAAACCAACAATACCAGAAAGCAAAGCCCACAACAAATTCCAACGCGATCCAAAGTTTATGGACCGCCAATTGGCAGTCTTGGACCGCTAATTGACGGTCCATATTACTCAGGATCCGCCCAAATTTCTCCTGGACTTCTATTAATGTTTGTTTAGGCTATTTTTGGTATTGGTTTAGAACCACATCGGGGGATTGTCCCGGATTAGCTTTTTCCATGGCTATAAATAGAACTCTTCACCTCTTATTGTAATTGTAGGATTTCATGTTTAATTACGCCTATATATTTTCGGAATTTTAAGCATAATAAGGATCTTATACAATTTTCTATGATTTATTTCATGCATGTACTAGTTTGTTTCAATAACTAGTTTTAAAACTTTTATTCAAACAAACCAAGGATTCCGAAATCATACCTAGAAGTTCTCTAAAACTTCTTGAAGATTCGGAGACGTTGATGACGCTTCTCGCCCCGCCGGATGCCTCCGAGATTCACCAAACTCTAAACGCGATTGGAGAGAGAAGAGCTAGCCTCTCGATCTCCAATAGGGTTTAGAATCTAATTACTAACCCCTCTTTAGTTTCCTTAAGAAGAAGCCCTCTTGAAACTAAAACTAAACTTAAGAATTAAGGAATTTTCGTGGAGAATTATAGAGAGAGATTTTTGCACAAGAAAATAATGAATTAATTTTGGAGGTAATGAGATAACCTTGTATTTATAGGTTCTCTCCAAATTACCTATTCATGTGCAACCCCTTGCCCATGATCTCATGCAAAATGCCATCTAACCATCCATTATTTAATAATAAATAATATTAGCCACGAATTAAATCAATTATGGACCAATTCCATGCATGATCTAACTAATTCTTAAATTAATTCTGCATAAAACCGTCTGGCCGGTCAACCGTTCGCGAGGTCCAGTCGACCGTTTCGACCGAGTTTCGGTCAACCGATCAATATTCTCGGTCGACCGTTCGCAACAAAAAGGTTCATCGCAATGTTCGGTCAACCGACCGAGAATACTCGGTCGACCGAAAACGAACAGACGAAATTCTCGTTACGCTCGATACACATCCGGTCGACCGTGCAATATTACGGTCGACCACGCAACATTCGGTCGACCGTTTATGGTCTAGCGGTCGGCCGTTTTTGCACAGTGCATGCAGACTTGTCAAATTTCGGTTTTAACCCCTACAAAATTTGACATTTCGGGATTAGTAGTAAATTCACAACTTATGTAACATATTATCCTATGTAATGATTAATCATTACACCCCATAATATTTACATCACATATGAATTTAATTTAGATTCTAATTATGTTATTAATCACAACATAATCTTGATTTTGCTTGTTCACCCAATGTGTCATATTTTCTACATGAAACCCGACACATCCTATGAACTCAAAATCCCCATTTCTTGTTTCCCAGTTCTGTGGTGTGACCTATGGGAGGATCTAAACTAAGTTGGCAGTGATATTAAGAGCTTAATATCACAAGCTATAAGCGATATCTAGCTACACATTATAGCTCCCAATTAGTTAGATGTCTTAAATCCACTCGAACCAAAACCCGATCCATTTTGTGATAGTGTGTATCACTTGTGTCCGTCCCTTGCCACATGATATTAAGAATACACACAAAGTAGTATTGTGTCATCTTTGTATTAGTATTCATTTCTTGATCTCTTTAAGCTAGTTATAAATATGTGACTTAACTCAAATCACATTGTGCACATTATAACTTTGCTTTATCAAGGGGCCCACTAATATCATTACTCAATTAAGAGGGGCAATGATAATCTTTTGACTAGCTATCTTCTCCAACAAAAGTTGGACTTAACCAACTAAAGCCTTTACACTACACTCATCGATAGCTCAAGACACTAGTCTAATTAAGCAATCCTTAAGCGATCGGATATAAGTCTCATATCAAAGGACCAAGGACACCGTAAAATATTAATGACACAGAAACACATTTCTATAATATTTTACTCATTAGGTCTATTCAGTATACAAAAGTAATATTTTCCTCTTTTGCATACCCGTGTTGTCACTCACTTGTAGAGCTACAATGATCTATGACCAACACGACAATCTTAACCCGGTAATTAATGTCCCATGTTAATTACCATGATTGCGAATATCTTTTGTTTTATGTAAACCAATATCTTTTAGAGATCTACGGTTAAGGACCAAGAGTCTCTTCCTTAACACTTCTAAAAGACGAATAACATAAACAAGGAACAAAACGATTTTCTCATTCAATTCATAATAATTGACATTTAAAAGTAAAACTTTTAGAACACATTCCCTTCAATCTCCCACTTGTTATTAAAGTTTTCTTTCTCATACATACTCAATGCATAAAACAATAATAACTAGGGTAAACCCTATTACATATCAATCATCAAGCCAATCTACATGGTTCCTCAATCCCATGGACTCGAAATGCATTTCGCCCTTGGCTTGGGATAAGGGTTTTGTGAATGGATCAGCTGTGTTGCTGTTGGTGTCCACCCATAACAAATTTATTTTGCCTTCGTCGATGAGGTCACGCGTCACGAAGTACTTACGATCGATGTACTTCACTTTGTGGTGTGATTTGGGATCCTTGATTTGCAAGATAGATACACTATTGTCGCAAAATAGCTCTATTGGTCCCTCGTTCGAGGGAACTACTCCAAGCTCTTCAAGGAACTTCTTAATCCACACTCCTTCCTTGCTCGCTTCAGCGACAGCCATTACTTCGGAAGCAGTGGTTGAGTCGGTTGTAGTGCTTTGCTTCCAACTACGCCAACTCACAGCTCCACCATTCAGAAGGAAGACGTATCCTGATTGCGACCTTCTATCGTCTGGATCACTCATGAAACTCGCATCCGAGTACCCTTCAGCTATCAATTCCCTTTGTCCTCCATAAACAAGAATCTTATCCTTAGTCCGGTTAAGGTACTTCAGGATATTCTTGACCGCAGTCCAATGCTCAGGACCTGCGTTGGATTGGTGATGACTTGTCACGCTTAGAGCATACGAGACATCGGGTCTTGTGCAAGTCATCGCGTACATGATCGACCCAATTGTCGAAGCATAAGGGACATCCTTCATGTACTCTAAGTCCTTACGTGATTGTGCACGCTGAGACTTCTTGAGTTGCACACCCATACTCATTGGCACACTGCCCTTTTTGGAGTTGTTCATCTTGAACCTTTCCAAGACCTTGTCAATGTATGTACGTTGACTGAGGCCAATGAGTCTGCGAGATCTATCTCGATATATCTTGATTCCCAAGATGTTTTGAACCTCACCCATGTCTTTCATCGAAAATGCAGATTTCAATGAACTTCTCGTTTGCTCAAGCAAAGGAATATGATTGCCCATAAGCAATATGTCATCGACATATAAGATTAGGAATACTACATGGCTCCCACTAACCTTCTTGTATATACAAGGTTCTTCCTTACTTTGAACGAAGTGAAGCTTCTTCACTTCCTCGTCAAAGCGTTTGTTCCAATTCCTTGATGCTTGCTTCAATCCATAAATGGATCTTTGAAGCTTGCATACCTTCTCGTTATTCTTTGGATCTTCAAAACCTTGAGGGTGTACCATTTACACATCCTCCTCCAAGTTCCCATTAAGGAACGCCGTTTTGACATCCATTTGCCATATTTCATAATCGTGAAATGCGGCAATAGCGAGCATGATCCGAATAGACTTGAACATGGCAACCGGTGAAAAAGTTACATCATAGTCAATTCCTTGAACTTGAGTGAAACCCTTCGCTACAAGCCTCGCTTTGTAGGTCGTCAAGTTCCCATCCATGTCCATCTTCCTCTTAAAAACCCATTTATTTTGAATGGCCTTTTTCCCTTGAGGAAGGTCAACCAAGTTCCACACTTGATTATCATACATGGATTCTATTTCGGATTCCATGGCCTTAAACCATAGTTTGGAGTCTTCCCTTTCCATTGCTTCTTGGAAGGTCAAGGGATCATTGGTATCTAGTACCATGATTTCATGAAGTCCCATATACAAATCGGGTTTCTTCCTTTCCCTTGTTGACCTTCTAAGTTCTTTTTGTTCTTCTCGTGTCTCTCGAACTTCTTCCACAATTTCTTGAGGAGTGGGTTCACGTTCAACTCTTGAACGTACACTTGGTGGGGATGATTGAGATTCTCTCACAATTTCTTGTGATGGTCTCTCGCTCACGCTCCCACTAACCAAAGGAATCTCGGTTGGGCCTTCATGATCTTGAATGTCATCATTCATGTCATGATCTTGTAGAGTATCTTGACTTTCCTCAAGCACAACCCTACTCCCACTACTTTTTACTCTTTCTAGAAATTCCTTTTTCCAGAAATGTGGCATCCCTCTCTACAATCACTCGATTGGAGGTGATATGCCAAAAGTAGTATCCCCTTGTCTCACGAGGATAACCAATAAAGAAGCACTAATCCGCTTTTGGTTGAAGTTTGGTCGACATCAATCTCTTGACATAAGCCTAACAACCCCAAATCTTGAGAAAACTGAGCTTAGGTGTTTTACCACTCCATAGCTCATAAGGAGTTTTCTCCACGGATTTGGATGGAACATTATTTAGTGTGTAAGTCGCAGTTTGTAGTGCATAACTCCAAAAGTAAAGAGGTAATTCCGCATGACTCATCATTGACCGAACTATATCGAGCAATGTCCTTTTCCTCCTTTCGGATACCCCATTCCATTGAGGTGTACCGGGAGGGGTGAGTTGAGGTACAATACCAAACTCCTTTAGGTATGAGTCAAATTCGGCACTTAAGTACTCACCCCCACGATCCGTTCGAAGAGACTTGATTTTCTTGTCGAGTTGGTTCTCTACTTCATTCTTGAATTCTTTGAACTTGTCAAAAGATTCACTTTTGTTTCTCATTAGATAAACATAGCCATAACGACTATAATCATCCGTGAACGTAATGAAGTGCCTGAAACCATCTCGTGCACTAGTACTCATTGGACCACATACATCGGAATGTATCAAATCCAACAAGCCACTCGCCCTTGGGCCTTTCTTCTTGAAAGGCTTTTTGGTCATTTTTCCCATTAGACATGGTTGGCACGTCTCCAATGATTTAAAATCAAGTAGACCAAGAAGGTTAGCTTCTTGCAATTTCTTGATGCGCTTTTCATTTATGTGACCAAGACGATAGTGCCACAAGAGAGTATCATTCTCGTGAGTGGTCTTAAGTCTTTTGTTATTGATATTAAAGATTTGTTTATTATCCAATTCAAGCAAATAGAGACCATTCCTTATGAACGCATTTGCATAGAACACACCATTCTTCGATATAGACAGACAAGAATTTGAAATATTTATATTAAAATTATCCATATCCAGACATGATACAGAAATAATATTCTTGCTGATCGAAGGTACATAATAAACATTCTTCAGACATAAATTTAAACCACTACTCAATTGAAGCACCACAGAACCTTGTGCAACCGCTGACACGTTTGCACCATTTCTGACCTTCAATTCTACCTCGTTCCTTACGAGTTCCTTCCTATCCATGAGTAGCTGCACTTTAGAAACTATGTGAGCACAAGATCCGGTATCAATTACCCAATCCTGGACAGAGGTGGCTAAATTTATTTCAATAACAAATATACATTTGGCCTTTTTGGGACGCCGACGTTCAATCACTCCGTTGTCAAGGTCTTCCTTGTACTTGGGGCAATTTGGCCGGATGTGTCCTTTTTCACCGCAGTGAAAGCACTCCGTATTGGGAGTTGGAGATTTCTGAGATTTCCCCCTCGAGGCACTCGCACGAGCACCTCCTACTCCCTTGCTCTTGATTGAACCACTTTTGGTAGATTTGCCATTTCCTTTACCGATCTTTTGGCTCCTCCCATGGACAGCAAGGACTTGCTTGTCCCTACCCTTGCCCATGTCAACTTCAGCAGTTTTGAGAGCGTTGTGAAGCTCCTCAAGACTCACCCCTTTTTCACGCACGTGGTAGTGCATCACAAAGTCCTTAAAGGACGGGGCTAGAGAGCCAAGAATCATATCTTCAGCAATATCCTCGGGCATTGGTGAAGAGAGCTTTGCCAACTTCTCAAGGTATCCTCGCATCGTGAGAAAATGCACAGATACCGATGTTCCCTCCGCCATATGGCACCTTGTGAGTGCGATGGTGGTCTTATAGCGCTCCTTTCGGGCACTATCCATGAACATCTTTGATAGAGCCTCCATGGACTTCTTGGGTTTTGAATCCAAGTATTTCGCTTGAAGCGAGTCACCCATGGATGCTAGCATAAGACCGTGAACTTGGTTCTCTTGGTCTTCCCACTTGGCTTTAGCCTCTTTCTCTTCATCGGTTAATCTCTCATTCCATTTTGGGATTGGACCTTCCAAAATGTGAGATAGTTTCTCAAACTTTAACACGATGTTGAGTTTGAGTTGCCAACTAATGAAGTTTGAGCCATCATTTGCTAAAGGGTGTTTTTCTATCATGGATCGTACGATTGGTTGGATGTTCGACATTTTTCTACAAAATAAATCATATAGGATTTTAATGCCAATTTTATGTTTTAATACACATGCATACATATATCGAATATATAAATGTAAATGTTGCAAATTAAAATCTTTGCCCATAAATGCAACAATCCAAGATCCTATCAATTGTAATATAGACTAGCTAAGGGTTATCGAATACATTACAATATCAAGGTAAGAAAACATTTTCTAATCACAACCTTTTTGAAGTTTAGTAACATTTAGCATCTTCAAACTCTTGTGACTCTTGTCGTTTTAATTATGAGGGAATACGACATATCCTCGTAAGAAAAACTTTTTCCCAAAACCAAGCGAGGGCTCTAGGTAATGTTAAGAAAACTTATTTTCATTTGATACGAGATACGTTTATCCATTGTATTCACAACTAAACATACTTGGGGTTCACTAGGGTGAAACACACCTCATATATTTAATTGTGGCACAACAACAGACAACCATTATATCTCCCACTTTTCCCAAAGATGGAGGGAGCTATCTCCCGCTAAGGGCGAGCAGAGTATCCCTCGATCAATGGCTGCTAGTGGATGAAATAAGAAGGAAATTTATTCTTAATTTTTGTTTGGACAATTTAACATGTGATTTAGAATTTTAGGTTATCATGCATATTATTAATCATACACATCCTAACATTCCACACATTCATCACATGCATAGCAAGATAAAAACAGAAATTAAACATTCACACAATCCACATCGTGTGAGTTTATATGTTCCCTTTGATCCTCGATCCCTGATCTTCGATCCTCGATCGATGCGCTACAGCGGCGACTTCCTCTTGCACCGGAGACGTAGATTTTACAGAAAATAAACATGCTCCTCACATTCGATAAAAAACTGACTAGTGCAAGTCCTATGTAAAACCTCTCATATGCATATGCAATTTATCTAAAAGATGGAAATAGAGAATTTGGCTTTTAAATACATAAGCCCCTGTATTATAACAATTATAAACATTCATAGCTGCTGATTTGGAACATATAAACTCACAATTCCTGCAAAAACAACTCGAGCATCCATGCACGCAATATCGCTATAAACTATCCAACCTAGTTTATCAAGCATCTAGAATCTCAAACAATTCTTTGAAAAACATTTTGAAATCCATTAAAAACGTTTTTCATGCATCCATAGTTCAAAAATTAATTTTGAACCGCTGTCCATCCAATTTCCTATGGAAAGATGAATCGCAGTTTTTCGGTTTTGTTGATTCTCTTACAAAATAATCGTTTATACTTAAAACGAAATTATTGCAAGTTAGACTTATGTCTAAATCATAATTCTAATAATTACATGACATGTTTTAAACATTCAAAACATTTAAAACGAATTATTATAAAGAATTATTTCAACAAACATTTAAAGACCGAAAAAAACCGGTAAAACGAATTGTTTAAATCCTAGATGGTAAACTCAATTTGTTTACAACCATAAATCATGAGAAAATTGAACCCTATGCTCTGATACCACTGTAGGATTTCATGTTTAACTATGCCTATATATTTTCGGAATTTTAAGCATAATAAGGATCTTATACAATTTTCTATGATTTATTTCATGCATGTACTAGTTTGTTTCAATAACTAGTTTTAAAACTTTTATTAAAACAAACCAAGGATTCCAAAATCATACCTAGAAGTTCTCTAAAACTTCTTGAAGATTCGGAGACGTTGATGACGCTTCTCGCCGCGCCGGATGCCTCCGAGATTTCACCAAACTCTAAACGAGATTGGAGAGAGAAGAGCTAGCCTCTCGATCTCCAATAGAGTTTAGAATCTAATTACTAACCCCTCTTTAGTTTCCTTGAGAAGAAGCCCTCTTGAAACTAAAACTAAACTTAAGAATTAAGGAATTTTCGTGGAGAATTATAGAGAGAGATTTTTGCACAAGAAAATAATGAATTAATTTTGGAGGTAATGAGATAACCTTGTATTTATAGGTTCTCTCCAAATTACCTATTCATGTGCAACCCCTTGCCCATGATCTCATGCAAAATTCCATCTAACCATCCATTATTAAATAATAAATAATATTAGCCACGAATTAAATCAATTATGGACCAATTCCATGCATGATCTAATTAATTCTTAAATTAATTCTGCATAAAAACCGTCTGGCCGGTCAACCGTTCGCGAGGTCCGGTCGACCGTTTTGACTGAGTTTCGGTCAACCGATCAATATTCTCGGTCGATCGTTCGCAACCAAAAGGTTCATCGCAATGTTCGGTCGACCGACCAAGAATACTCGGTCGACCGACCAAGAATACTCGGTCGACAGACCAAGAATACTCGGTCGACCGAAAACGAACAGACGAAATTCTCGTTACGCTCGATACACATCCGGTCGACCGTGCAATATTACGGTCGACCGTGCAATATTCGGTCGACCGTTTATGGTCTAGCGGTCGACCGTTTTTGCACAGTGCATGCAGACTTGTCAAATTTCGGTTTTAACCCCTACAAAATTTGACATTTCGGGATTAGTAGTAAATTCACAACTTATGTAACATATTATCCTATGTAATGATTAATCATTACACCCCATAATATTTACATCACATATGAATTTAATTTAGATTCTAATTATGTTATTAATCACAACATAATCTTGATTTTGTTTGTTCACCCCATGTGTCATATTTTCTACATGAAACCCGACACATCCTATGAACTTAAAATCCCCATTTCTTGTTTCCCAGTTCTGTGGTGTGACCTATGGGAGGATCTAAACTAAGTTGGCAGTGATATTAAGAGCTTAATATCACAAGCTATAAGCGGTATCTAGCTACACATTATAGCTCCCAATTAGTTAGATGTCTTAATTCCACTCGAACCAAAACCCGATCTATTTTGTGATAGTGTGTATCACTTGTGTCCGTCCCTTGCCACATGATATTAAGAATACACACAAAGTAGTATTGTGTCATCTTTGTATTAGTATTCATTTCTTGATCTCTTTAAGCTAGTTATAAATATGTGACTTAACTCAAATCACATTGGGCACATTATAACTTTGCTTTATCAATGGGCCCACTAATATCATTACTCAATTAAGAGGGGCAATGATAATCTTTTGACTAGATATCTTCTCCAACAAAAGTTGGACTTAACCAACTAATGCCTTTACACTACACTCATCGATAGCTCAAGACACTAGTCTAATTAAGCACTCCTTAAGAGATCGGATATAAGTCTCATATCAAAGGACCAAGGACACCGTAAAATATTAATGACACAGAAACACATTTCTATAATATTTTACTCATTAGGTCTATTCAGTATACAAAAGTAATATTTTCCTCTTTTGCATACCCGTGTTGTCACTCACTTGTAAAGCTACAATGATCTATGACCAACACGACAATCTTAACCCGGTAATTAATGTCCCATGTTAATTACCATGATTGCGAATATCTTTTGTTTTATGTAAACCAATATCTTTTAGAGCTCTACGGTTAAGGACCAAGAGTCTCTTCCTTAACACTTCTAAAAGACGAATAACATAAACAAGGAACAAAACGATTTTCTCATTCAATTCATAATAATTGACATTTAAAAGTAAAACTTTTAGAACACATTCCCTTCAGTAATCACTTCATATTTTAAGTGATTATTCTTCCTACTAGAAGTGAGGTCTTGAAGCACACACTAAAGTAGGAGGATGCTACTTTTAATGTGAGACATTTTAATACAAGTTTTCTTTATTATGTTGTTTGTTTTATGTTTCTTGTTTTGCTTTGCTTAATCTCATTTCATTAGTTTTATTAGCTTAGTTAATATGCTTTCTTTTTTTAGTTTAATAATTAGTGTAATGTTTAGTGAGTAGTGTCATCCCCTTTGGGGGGTGGAGTAGATGTACATACATGCAAATGAGAATGGATTGAATGTTTTATTTCCAATGTGTTGATAAAACATGAATGTATGTTTGCTTGTTTAGGATAGAATTTATAACTTGATGAGTTTTGCCAAAATGATTAGACACCTCTCATGCTTGTTTAGGTTCTGAAATAAACATCTTGCATATGTAAATGTTAATCAACTAAGTTGGTGAATAGATTGATAGGTTTTGCCACAACATTTAGACACTTCCTATGCATGATAACACCACCTTTAGTTGTGCTTAAAGAATGTGTTCAACACCCACCTCTTTCCTTGTATGCACTCACTCCACCCCTTAGGGGTTTTCCCATTTCTGTATTCCAGCATTCTTCTTTTGTTCTTAGCTTAGTTGTCATTTCATTGTTTGTTTCTTTCGTTCGCATTTCATACTTCTTAGCGTAGTTTAGTGTATAGTAGCATAATCAATCTTTCTCCCCCAATTTTTGCCACTTGATTTCTGATAAACAAGAGGCTGCTCACCTCCCTGAGGACAACCCGTACTTGCCACCGCTTCATCGCGGCCGTGCACTTGCGGTTTAATATAAAACGTTCAATCAAGTTTTTGGCGCAGTTGCCGGGGATGTGTCAGTCCAGACTCTTGTTTGGACGATTCGAGTGGATTTAATTTTTGTTTTGTAGTTTTTCTTTGTTTCAGGAGACTTGGAGTTGAAAGGAGAGGCATCTGGACAAATTTGGAGGAAAGTTGGGCAGTTTGGACCGCCAATCAGCGGCCTGAGACTGCCAATTGGCGGTCTGGTGAGCTGCTTTTGCCTTCATATTTCTTTGTCGTGTTGACATAATTGATCTAGTAATCTGGGACTCAATTTTGCATGTTCTGACTCTTAGATTGTTCCCAGATTAATAATCAACTTCCCTGAAGCAACTTGGACCCTAAAACTCAAAGCAAAAGATTGGGCATTCTTTTTGCTTAGCTCATGCATCATGTATGTGACTTTGGCATTTAGATTGTCTTTTATCTTAGCTTTATTTTCTGTTGCTGAGAGCTGGCGTGAGGTACGCACCTTCTACTCTCATTCATGCATTTCGTATGAACATGCATTAGTTAGTCGGAAGTGCATTGCACCAAGTGTGACTTGAGCGTTTGTTTGGAGAGTTGATTGCTAGATTAGGACTCCAAAACGCTACTAAGGAGGGGTTGTCCCGTAAAAGATAAGGTGGGGAATTTCATCACCCTTTCCTTCACCCCAAAAACCGCACTAATCAAGAGCCTAATTTCTAAAATCAAGTAGACATTGGCCTTAAGGAATTCGGACGCATTAGGAGAGTGATCCGGTCCCGACCGTCATAACCTGATCGGCGTTGCCCACTTTGTTGATAGTAGGAGAGACGAGATCTCCGGATCTTGACTCACTTGCTGGGCTTTGTGGTTCTTGTCGTAGGGAGGTGATGCGTGTTGAGGTCGTGTGACCTCGCAGTTAGGCGTCGTCTAGCTGTAAGGACCTATAGCGACCTTAGGATTGCTTGAGCCTTGTTTGCTTGTGTGCTTCTACTTGTACCCATCCGCCGTAACATAAGGACTTCTTCCTTTCTCTCCTGAGTCATTCTTTCTCTCCTGTGTCCCCCCGTTTTCTCCTCTACGTACATTCTTTATTATAAAAATAAAAAAATTTGGTGTGTGTGCACCTTTGTGCATGCTTTCGTGGACAAGAGACGAGAGTGGTCGTTTGACGAGGAGCATTGTCAATCCGACTTCGGTCATCGATTTCTCGACACCTTCCTCCTCTCGTGTCGCACATAGTTTGGGTTCAATGGCTGCTAATTTCCTCGAGGAGGAGCAGTTGCTGGACCCACCTGAGTGTCCTGTTGTCGTTCCCATACCTCTACGTGATCGATGCTACCCGAGCCGTACTACTCTACCTTCATGCATCGTATTGCCAGAGGCTAATGGGAACCATTTTGAGGTTAAGCCTCAGTTTATCTCCTTGCTCCCTCATTTCACTGGGAAAGGTGACCGCTATATCTTTCTCAGGGAATTTGAGGTGGTTTGTGCTATGTTCAAGCTTCAACAACTTAGCACAGACTTCATCCATCTTAGGCTTGTCCCCTTTGCGCCGAAGGATGACGCCAAGAAGTGGTTGTACAACAACCAGGCGAATGCCTTTAGGACTTGGGTGAGTTTCAATCTGCATTCCTCAAGAAGTACTTCCCAAATCATCAGACTCAAAAATTGAGGAACGAAATCAATTCGTTCTATCAACTTGAGACCGAGACATTTTATGCATATCTAGAGAGGTTCAAGGAGCTACTATCCTAATGCCCTCACCATGGCATTGAGTTGTGGCGCCTTTGTCAGATTGTGTACGAGGGTCTTCACATCCCGTCAAGAACGCTCCTTGAGTCCATGTGTCAAGGACAGTTCTTGGGAAAGGATGAAAGGGAGGCATGGGCTTTCCTAGAAGACCTTGCTGAGAAAACCATGCAATGGGAGAGTGTGAGGGAACCACCTGCATCATCTAGTATAGGAGCGAGGATCGCGAATGCAAACTCGACTAGATCGGGTACCGCATTTGCTATCGATACCACTACGGCCACCGAGGCACGCATGGCGGCCTTCATGCGCCGTACGGATTCGATTGAGCTCCAAAACCAACAAAGTGCATGATTGATCGTTTTATATTTAACCGCAAGTGCACGGCCGCATTGGAGCGGTGGCAAATACGGGTCGTCCACTGGGAGGTGTGTCGACACTTGGTTTGTTCGAAGGCGAGAGGTAAAAGAAGGAGAGAAAGGCCGTATTGATTACACTAAACTACACTATGGTGCAAATGGAAATGGCAGAAAAGCAAGAAAACTAAACCCCAAAGGGGGTAGAGAAATAATGTGAACATAAAGAAGTGTGTGTGTGTTCATTAAGCTCCTCACAACATGTAGTGCATGAAATCATAAAACTACATCCAACTTTGCCTCCACATGAATTAAGATAAGACTACATCATTAAAACATACAAGACAATAATTGGAATGAAGCTACATGAACTCAAGTATAAAGACTATACCCTACTATGCCTCCACATGAATTAAGATTTCACTACATCATTAAAACATACAAGACATTAGCTAAGGTAAAGGCAACAAGAGCACATACACTACAAATTGTGTTTCCAATATTAACTTCATCCATATCCTAACCTTATCATTCCCCATAAAATAGGTCCACTAATCAAAGCATAAGCTAAGCTTCATTCAAGAGCATTAGCATATCAAAGAGAAGAGTGAAAACTCATTAGATGGTTATGTAAATCATATAAAGCTCAAGGGATAAAGATAACACACACTTAATACACTACATGATTATATCACATATTTCTCCACCCCCCAAATGGGGATGGAACTACTCACTACTCATTACACTAACTATATTAGAAAAAGAAAGTATAATACTGAAATGAAAGTTAACTAAGAAGGCAAGAAGCATTAAAGAAACATAAAAGGAAAGGAAAGACTAAACAAACATGCACAAATTAAAAGACAAGATTAAAATAAACTAGAAGAATTATTTTATTAACAAATGACTCACATTGAAGGTAGCATTCTTCTCCACCTTGAGTTTTTGCTTCAAGGCTCACTCCTTAGTAGAGAGAATGCCACCAAAATAGGTAATTACAATGGAAGGTGAAGAGTTCTATTTATAAGCATGGAAAAAGCTAATCGGGGACAATCCCCCGATGTGGGACTAAACCAATACCACAAATAGCCTAAACATATGATAATACAAGTCCAGGAGAAAGCTTAGCGGATCTGGGGCCATATGGACCGCCAATTAGCGGTCCAAGACCGCCAATTGGCGGACTATAAACTTCAGATCGCGTTGCTTTTGGTTGTGGGCTTTGCTTGATGGATTTGTTGGTCTTGGATGCATCTACTTGGTTTGTTGGAGCTCCGACCTGAATTGAATTGACAAAATACTCCCCATGAAGGTGTGGAGTTTCCTGTTTTGCTCTTAGGTCATTCTGTCTTACGTTCAGGTCCTTCTCCCTTGCATCTTGGTCCTCAGGTCTCACAATTAAGTCCTTTTTCCTGCTTTTGGGTCCTTTCATGGCTCTTCTCTTCAAACCTCTTTATTTCTGAAATTCAAACATAAAACTCGTCACATAGCATTGCTTAGATGTAAGATAATGGATATAACATACAAATATGAGCATGAAATGATGTCAATCAAATACCCCCACACCTAAGTTTTTGCTAGTCCCGAGCAAAACAAAGAAAGAGAAAAGCAAACGAGAAACAAGAAATCCTAACTCACTTTCGTAGGAATCACGGTTGCACTTAGCACGTGCAACAAGCCGTTAAACCTCTTTGTTGCCAAGGAGGAGGAGTGTTGTCTCCTGAGGGTTTTCAGCGGATATACCCACAAAATCCGAAGAAGATGCATTATTCAATCTAAACACTCGACTCGCTGGACAAATTTTGTCGATCAATGGACGCGGTAATCCTACGGGCCGACTCTATATAGGTAATCAGTCCACACCTAGCCTAATGAACCATTCGTGCAAGTTAAATAAGGATTAAGTGAAAAGACATGGACAACCTCAAGATCCTCAAGTGATACAAAGTGTAAGGTCCATTAAGGTTCTTATTTGCCTTACCATTTTTTTCTTTCTTTTTGTTTATTTTCACATTTTTTTTTCTTTTTCTTTTTATTAGTTGGAGCTTCATTCTCCCAGGGTCAGGTTTCGTGCATCATTGCCCATGAGGACTTACACTATCACGTACACCTTTCCCCAAATCTCCACATAGGGCAATCCCTACCACCCGTGTAACGGGAGTTCGGTCGGCGCATCCCAAGTCAGATGACTTGAAAGCACCAGGCACAAAGTCCCCTCAGACCTACTTTCCCGAGTGATAGGAGCCGTGCGAGAAGAGAGAACACCACTTATTTATTTATCTACATGGGAACCAAAACCCCTACACTTAAGAGTTTCACAAAAAGAGATTAAGGGCCCTTGACTACGACAAACTTCCTTATACTAACAGACACGAATTATTTGACTCACTAGGTTCAGGGTGGACTTCTTTAAATGTTTGAGTGCTGAAACCCTATGATTACACGCCCCCCGAGGGAAAACCGGGGTGCATCCTAACGACTCGATAAGACCTAAAGCCAGTAAACGGGGAGCTTTCTTTTTACTTTGCCGTAGTGGCTTTAGGTCTTATCGAGTCGTTAGGATGCACCCCGGTTTTCCCTCGGGGGGCGTGTAATCATAGGGTTTCAGCACTCAAACATTTAAAGAAGTCCACCCTGAACCTAGTGAGTCAAATAATTCGTGTCTGTTAGTATAAGGAAGTTTGTCATAGTCAATGGCCCTTAATCTCTTTTTGTGAAACTCTTAAGTGTAGGGGTTTTTGGTTCCCATGTAGATAAATAAATAAGTGGTGTTCTCTCTTCTCGCACGGCTCCTATCACTCGGGAAAGTAGGTCGGAGGGGACTTTGTGCCTGGTGCTTTCGAGTCATCTGACTTGGGATGCACCGACCGAACTCCTGTTACACGGGTGGTAGGGATCGCCCTATGTGGAGATTTGGGGGATGGTGTACGTGATAGTGTAATTCCTCATAGGCAATGATGCACGAAACCTGACCTGGGAGAATCAAACACCAACCAATAAAATGCTCCAAAGAAAAAGAAAAAAAAGAAAAGAAAGAAAAAAAGAGTCAAATAAGAACCAAAATGGACTTTACACATTGTATCACATTCAGAAGTTAAGGTTGCCCATGTCTTTCACTTAAGTCCTTGACTAACTTTCACGAATAACTCAATAGGCTAGGTGTGTGGACGGATTACATATATAGAGTTGACCCGTAGTATTACCGCGTCCCATGATCGACAAAATAAGTCCAACGAGTCGTGTAGCTAGATTGATTAATGCATCTTGTTCGGATTTTGTGGGTATATCTGCTGAAAACAATGGCGACAAGGAGGTTTAACGGCTTGTTGCACGTGCTAAGTGCAACCGTGATTCCTACGAAAGTGAGTTAGGATTTCTTGTTTTTCGTATGCTTTTTCATTTCTTTGTTTTGCTCGGGACTAGCAAAAGTTAGGTGTGGGGGTATTTGATTGGCATCATTTCATGTTTATATTTGTATCTTATATCCATTATCTTTCACCTAAACAATGCTATGTTACGAGTTTTATGTTTAGTTTTCAGGAATAAATAGGTTTGAAGAGATGAAGCATAAAAGGACCCAAAAGCTGGGAAAAAGGACTGGATTGAGAGATCTGGGGACTAAGATGCATAGGAGAAGGACCTGAATGTAAGACAGAAGGACCTAAGAGCAAAACAGAATACTCCACACCATCATGGGGAGTATTTTACCAATTTAATTCGGGTCGGAGCTCCAACAAGTCAAGTAACCGCATCAAAGACCAACAATACCAGAAAGAAAAGGCCACAACAAATTCCAATGCGATCCGAAGTTTATGGACCGCCAACTGGCGGTCTTGGACCGCTAATTGGCGGTCCATATTACTCAGGATCCGCCCAAATTTCTCCTGGATTTGTATTAATGTTTTGTTAGGCTATTTTTGGTATTGGTTTAGTCCCGCATCGGGGGATTGTCCCGGATTAGCTTTTTCCATGGCTATAAATAGAACTCTTCACCTCCTATTGTAATCACTCCATATTTTAAGTGGCTATTCTTCCTACTAGAAGTGAGGCCTTGAAGCACACACTAAAGTAGGAGGATGCTACTTTTAATGTGAGTCATTTTAATACAAGTTTTCTTTATTATGTTGTTTGTTTTATGTTTCTTGTTTTGCTTTGCTTAATCTCATTTCATTAGTTTTATTAGCTTAGTTAATATGTTTTCTTTATTTAGTTTAATAATTAGTGTAATGTTTAGTGAGTAGTGCCATCCCCTTTGGGGGTGGAGTAGATGTACATACATGCAAATGAGAATGGATTGAATGTTTTATTTCCAATGTGTTGATAAAACATGAATGTATGTTTGCTTGTTTAGGATAGAATTTATAACTTGATGAGTTTTGCTAAAATGATTAGACACCTCTCATGCTTGTTTAGGTTCTGAAATAAACATCTTGCATATGTAAATGTTAATCAACTAAGTTGGTGAATAGATTGATAGGTTTTGCCACAACATTTAGACATTTCCTATGCATGATAACACCACCTTTAGTTGTGCTTAAAGAATGTGTTCAACACCCACCTCTTTGCTTGTGTGCACTCACTCCACCCCTTAGGGGTTTTCCCATTTCTGTATTCCAGCATTCTTCTTTTGTTCTTAGCTTAGTTGTCATTTCATCGTTTGTTTCTTTCGTTCGCATTTCATACTTCTTAGCGTAGTTTAGTGTAGAGTAACATAATCAATCTTTCTCCCCCAATTTTTGCCACTTGATTTCTGATAAACAAGAGGCTGCTCACCTCCCTGAGGACGACCCGTACTTGCCACCGCGTCATCGCGGCCGTGCACTTGCGGTTTAATATAAAACGTTCAATCACATTGCAAAGACAGGCAATGAGTTTTCACTGGGCCCACAAACATTCTCAACGTGTTGCATTGGTGTTAGATGTATTTGTTGATTTTGTGGTGCTTTCTCTAATTGGCGGATGATGTTGATATTTAAAGGTTGGTCCAAGAGTTCTTGTTGCCTACTGGAGTCGAACACATGAAACTCGGCACTCTTGTTACCGAATGAGAGCTTCATGAGACCATTTCTACAATTAATTGAGGTGTTAGAGGTTGCCAGAAACGGTCTACCCAAATCAAAGGTATTTGAGAGTGGGTGTTCGCAACAGCGTTGGTATTGAGGACGACAAAATCTACTAGAAATATAAAATATCCAACTTTCCTGAGCACATCCTCAATAATCCCCTTTGGGACACGAATGGATCTATCCACCAATTTGAGGGTGATCTTAGTTGGTTTCAGTTCTCCCAAGTTCAACCGTTGATAAACAGAAAATGGGAGGACGTTGACCGTTGATCCTAAATCAAGCAATACGTTACTCATCTTAGTGTCCCCTATCGTACACTGAATAGTAGGACACCCATGGTTGTTGTACTTTGTGTAAGTGGGATTGGACAAAAGTGAGCTTACACTTGTAGCTAAGAATGCTTTCTTAGGAACATTGGTCTTCCCCTTGGTTGTGTAGAGATCTTTCAACACTTTGGCATATTGAGGTATTTGTTGGATGACATCCAACAAGGGGATGTTAACCTTCACTTGCCTAAAAACATCTAATATCTTATCCATTGTGTCACTCTGCTTTTTGGTTATCCTACTAGGATATGGAGCTTTTGGTAGGTAAAATTTTTGAGGTGCTTGAGAATGAGACGTTGGTGTATTACCCTCAGCCTCAGCCTCTTCTTCACCATCATTCCCACTGAGGGGCTGCACAGATGATGGTTGTGGCAGCAAGGAAATGTGATTGTCAACCTGCTTTCCATTCCTTAAGGGTACAATGACATTGACATGGTGAATATGTTCCTCCACATGGTTCACTTGCCCCCCCCCCCCCCCCCCCCGAGTTACCAAACTCTCATTTTGCATGTGTTGTTGCTGGTACATGCAGGGGTTAGCCTCAGGCTGTCTTGGCAAAGTCCCTCTCTCTCTTTCATGTACAGACTGAGTCAATTGGCCCATTTGAAGCTCTAGAGATTTGATGTTCTGCTGATTTGAAGTGAGAACTTGACATGTGGATGACGTAAAGTTTTTTGTTGAGTCCTCGAGTCCACGAGTCAAGGTCTCAAGGTAGGCATGAAAAAAGATAACCGAGGACAATCCCCCGGTATGGGACTACATGCATACTATAAATGGACGTAAAACAACATAATACACGTTCCGACTCAACCATGTCGCATTTGGACACATATGGACCACTGATTATTGGTCTTCGACTGCCAATTCGAGGTCTAGATGTGTATGATCGAGTCTGGATTTTGGTGGCTCGGATCTGGCTTGATTTCTTGGTGTTTGATGAACCCGATTTGGTTGTTGATGGTTGGGCCCGGATTTAATTGCTAAAATACTCCTCATTAAGGTGTGGAGCTTCTTGATTTTCTCATTGATCCTTTTGGTTTTACATCCGGGTCCTTCTCTCTTTCAACTCAGTCCATAAGTTTTGCAACTTAGTCTTTTTCCTTTCTTTTGAGTCCTTTTTGAATCTCTTCTTCTCAAACCTATTTATTCCTGAAACATAAACATAAAATCGTTAGATAGCATTGCTTTGGCTAAAAATAGAGGATATAAGACACAAATATATGCATGATATGATGTCAATCAAATACCCCCACACCTAACTTTTTCTAGTCCCAAGCAAAACAGAGAAAGGGAAAAATGAAAGAAAGGAAAAAACATACGTAAAATAGGGAAATCCTAACTCACTTTCGTAGGAATCACGGTTGCACTTAGCACGTGCAACAACCATTAAACCTCCTTGGCACCAAGGAGAGGGAGTGTTGTCTCCTGAGGAGTTTCAGCAGATATACCCACAAAATCCAAACATTGATGCATTAATCAACCTAGAAACAAGACTCGATAGACTAATTTTCGTCGATCATTGGACGCGGTAATTCTATGAGCCAACTCTATATATGTAACCAGTCCACACATCTAGCCTAAATAATCTACGCATGCAAGAATTGAAAGAGATAATATGAAACTAACTAAGAAAAGTATTTATTAACATGACTCTCATTACAAGTAGCATTCTTCTCCACTTCCCATTAAGGGCGAGAAGAGAATTTCAAAGGAAGTGTTTGGACTAGTAAAAGACTCGATTAGGGGCATGGGTGAGCGGATTGGAGAGCTTGCAAAGGACGTTGGGAGGCTACGAGATTTCAAGAAAGAATGGAGCTGATCTGCTGATACGACAAAGGAATATAGGAGTATACATGTATACTAGTTTTGTAATACGGATATAGCGTAGCTTGTATGTGTTTATACACTAAGTATTGCCCGCATACTTTCAATTTTGGTTTTGTAGCTTGTACAAAACTTTTTACTTAATAACACTTATTAAAGTATTAATCTCTATATAAGAACAAGATCATGTTCTTAGAAATGTGCTGCATTTTTATTGCAACGTCTTTGGTTATGTTTGGTTTGTAATAAGATTGCATGGAATTCAATGTCATTTAATGAGATACCATATTCTCATAATATTAAATCATTGCATTCAAATTACCTCATCTGTTAATGTGGGAACTCATCGCAAGAAACTCAACGTAATTAAAAATTAATTTAGTATTGACATAGCCGAAATATATAACCGAGCATATTCTTGGAGATCTGACACCCTTTCGGACATCGTCTTCATCCAGTTTCCATGATGCGACATCTTTGAGTAACTTGAAGAAAGTTGTTACATAATATATCGGATATTTACGCTGGTGCACTTGGAAAACTTTAAAATTACGGAAATACACCCTAAAAGTTTGAATTTACAATGATGCACTCGAAAAATTTACGAAATTACAATGGTGAACCTATAAGTGACGTTGTTAGCCTCTGTCACATTTAAGTTTGACGGACATTTGATTACACCCTTTAATTAAAGGGATATTTATAGTAGTACACTCGGAAAATATCGAAATTACGGGAATACACCCCGTAAAGTTTGAATTTACAGTTGTGCACTTGAAAAACTTATGAAATTACAATGGTGCACCTGTAACAGACGCTGCTATCATTCGTCCAATTTAAGTTCAACAGACGTTTGATTACACCTTTTAATTAAACCTGACCCGTTTAATTACCCCAAATCCAATTCCATCCACCTCCCACTTCCATCACCCCAAACCCCAACCTCCCACTTCCATCGCTCCTGAATCCCCTATCCACCTCCCACTTAAAAATTGAACACCTATAGAAAAGCAAGCCAAACTGTAGACAATCTTCAACCAAAACAAACTTAAGAGTTTAGCCCAAATTGTAGTCAAGAATGAGTAGTAAAATTTAAGAAAAATTCAGAGATAATGTAGGTCAAAGTGCACCCAAGATTGAGCCCTAAAATGTATCGATGATTGAGCCAAATTGCAGTCAATCTTCAACCAAAAGCAACTTAAGAATTTAGCCCAAATGGCAGCTAAGAATGATTAGTAAAATTCTGGACAATTCAGTGATAATACAGCCAAGAATGAGTAGTAAAATTCTAGAAAAATTCAGAGATAATGCACATCAAAGTGCAACCAAGAAAGAGTCCTAAAATGCATCCAAGATTGAGCCAAATTATGGGTCAATCTTTAACCAAAAATAACTTAAGAATTTAGCACAAATTGCAGCCAAGAATGGGTAGTTAATTGAAGAGCAATTCAGTGATAACGCAGGTTGAAATATGATAGTACAAGTTTATTTGATAGGTACACGTCGAATTTTCACAGAACCATGATTACGTCGCTAATTTCCAAACTTTTGATCGGTACGGAAGTAAAAAAACCCGATGAAAAATAACGGTCCATTACTGGAGACGTAAACGGAGGCACGCGATTGTGGAACCTACTATTACAGATAGGTAGGAGGTCAATTACAAGTTTATTTGATAGGTACACGTCCAATTTTCACAGAACTATGGGCATGTTGCCAATTTCCAAACCTTTGAACGACATAGAAGTAAAAACCCCAATCCCAAACAGGACCATTGCAATAATTAATGGACATGTGGCAGGTGGAAGTGGGAGATGGATAGAAGTGAGAGGTTGGGGTTTGGGGCGATGTAAGTGGGAGGTGGACGGGGGTTCGAGAGCGATGGAAGTAGGAGGTTGGGGTTTCGGGTAATGGAAGTAGTGTTGGTGTTTTGGCCTTAATCTATGTTTTGATGATTTAATCAACCTAATCTTAATTGTAATCAATGAGAGTAGCACACATATTGCATTTCATATATATTGTTTTGTGCTAATTTCTACAAGTGATCAAGACTCAAGGAAGAAATGATTCAAGTCAAGACATGTAATCAAGCTCATTTGAAGACATGTAATTTGCATTTCTTTGGGTCTTAGGAACTTTGTGTAATTGAGCATACTTGAGCTAAAACCTACTCAAACACACACTAGGTTCTTTATAGAAGTCACACATAAAATTTCATATTATTTGGACTTCAATAGATCACCCAAACGTAGACCGGAAAACACTAAACCAGAACTTGAACTGTCTGCCCACATTCGTTCGACCGAGTTAACACATTTTTCAGACCGTTAGATTTATCGTATTATACCCAACAGTCATATTCGTATTATTTACATACACCCAAAATACATTTAGTGTATTGGTCGACCGAGGACCTTGTTCGGTCGACCGAACTAAGATATCTTGACAAACCCAAAGTGTCTGTTGGTTTTCGGTTGACCGGGAAACTTGTGTCGGTCGACCGAATTTTATCTTGTTTGTCAACCCCGTAGAGCTTGTTATAAATCGGTAGACCAATCCTATCTCGGTGTTCGACCGATAACTTAAGTGTACCTAAGTCATAGCCTTTGGCGATCGATCGTTCCTTAACCGGTCGACCGAACCGAGTCCGAAATTGCCCAACGATCGACCGAACTTATGCAGACTTGCATCCTGCAACTTTCTGTTTTGTGTATCTTCCACAATCCCTTACCAAACTTTTCCCAACGGCTATAACTCACTTAGAGCTTATAAATAGGTGTTCCCATGACACAATTACATAACTCTTACACTTCCATTTGTCATATACACTTAATAGAAAACTCCAAGTCTCCCAATTCCCAAATCTACTCTCCAAGCCTAAACTTTCACACTTTGCATCAATTCGATATCTTACTCAAGTGTGCTCAAGATTAGAGAGTGTTGTTCCACTCATTCGGTGTCAAAGAAGTAAGGGTCTTGGTGAAAGCCCAACACAAAGAGTATAAAGTTCGGTGAGAGCCCGAAGTGATCCCTCTCGGATTGTGAGAGGCGGAGCCAAGCTCGGCGAGGGTTGTTCGCCAGTTTGAAGATTGTAAAGGCGTTCTCTCCCGACCCGGAACGGGGAGTGGTTAGTGAAGTCGTGAGCGGAGCTCGGTGATCCGAGCGGAACTTGCAAGAGAGGACTAGAACCCGGGTGGGGTGTCGAAACTCTGTAAAATCCCCCGTCTCCATTGTGGTTTATTTATCTACCTTGTTTGCTTGTTTATTTGTTTAAATTCAGCTGCATATACTTGATCGATTAAACAAGTAAATAATTAGCCTAAAAGTGATTAGAATTAGAGACCCTCACGATCCTACAAGTGGGAGGTGGATGGAATTGGATTTGGGGTAATTAAATGGGTCGAGTTTAATTAAAGGGTGTCATCAAACGTTCGTGAAACTTTAATGTGACGGAGGCGAACGACGTCAGTTATGGGTGCACCATTGTAATTTCATAAGTTTCTCGAGTATACCATTGTAAATTCAAACTTTTGGGGTTTATTCTCGTAATTTCAATATTTTCCAAGTGCACTACTATAAATATCCCTTTAATTGAAGGGTAATTAAATGTTATAATCAAACGTTCGTCAAACTTAAATATGATTGTGGCTAACGACGTCAGTTACGGGTGCACCATTGTAATTTCATTAGTTTTTCGAGTGCACCATTGTAAATTCAAACTTTTGGGGGTGTATTTCCGTAATTTCGATGTTTTCCGAGTGCACCACTGTAAATATTCCTAATATATATGGTATACAAACTCCAATGTTAAAGTTAGTATAACTTGATTAATTTCGTTATTAGATTACAGTGTGATTAAAAATTTACTCAACCAGACAATAAAATTTAATTAAAGCTAAAATCTGATTTAAATATAACATCCTTGATTATGAAAAAAAAATATAACATTAATTCTTTCAATGACGTGTTGTAAAATAAAATATTATTGATCCAACAGTATGATCGCGCATAACCTAACCAAGCCCACAATGAGCCTTTGAAGTCTATTTGTCATAACCCGCTCAGGTTGTGGGTGTTAATTAGTTGAGATTCATTTTACATGGATATGAATATATGATGAAATGACAACTTTTACAAGTCACCATTAAATTTTTTGGAATTCCGCGTGTATTTTAGAGATTTATATTTTAAGTAAACGTAGTACCAACAACATTTTGTTTGTCCAAAAAAAATTACCAGTCACTTGTCATTGGTCTTTGAGTTCCCAACTACATCTGTTTAAATTAGCAATACTTGCGAAGAAGGTATTTTGTTTATAGACGTCGGGTGTAGAATAGGTCGACGTCTATACCGCGACCTCTCCAACAATATACGTTGACCATATTAACAGCCGACGTATATTGGGTGACGAGTATGCACTCTTTTGCACTAGTGTTATTTCCAACTATAAGTATGGTTTTATTACAATCCACGTATAAGTGGGTTCCCCACACCTAAAAAGGTTAGAGCAATAGTTTCTGGGTAAATAGTGGTGTTTATTCCAACCGCATTAATGAAAGTTTACTGTGTCGTACATCTTCTTTGTTCACTGGATGGTGCGGAAGAGGAGTGAAACCCTAACCCTAACGGAGCCCGACGACTAGGAGTAGGGAGAGGTAAGGAGGCTAGCAAAATGTGTAACCATTTTAATTTTTTTCGAACCCTCTCATATATCGAGGGGAGCTAGGGTTTCCATGGGCTAGAGTTTCCATGAACATGTTTTCTTTGGGCTTACCTCTTTGTAGCCCAATATCTCCTACTTGCGTTGATTTCATCGGAACTTTGTTAGGGATATAGGTAGAAGTGCATCTCCTCAATAGGAGATTGTCTAATTTGTTTGCGCTATCATGGATCTAACCATGTCTAGCAATATTGATACGTTGTATTCCTTCTGTCAGCAACACCATTTCGGTTAGGGCTATAAGGTGTAGTTAATTGTCAAGATATTCTATTTTCATCGCACAATCTTCGAAACATATGGAAGAGATACTCTCGACAACTATCTCTTCAGTTTTTATCTTGTGATCCAATTGATTCTCAACCATGCAAGCTCATAATTTTTTTTAAGTATTCTAGAACTTCTAGTTTGTGGTAAATAAGAAAAATATGACCATACCTATTAAAGCCATCCATAAATGTGATGAAATAATTTCGTCTATGTCTAGTGCGCGCATTTAAAGGTTTATGAAAATCTGAGTGGATTAATTTTAAGGGAGAAGTAGCTCTATTATGTTTTCTAAACGGTTTTTAAGTTACTTTTCCTGCTAGACAAGATTCACAAGTCAGCTATTCAAATTTGAAGCATTCACCTGAAAACCCTTTCTTTATCAGTTACGTCTATAGTATTTAATTGGGCACATAAAAGAACTATTATTATGATTACCCAAATCAGATATGATGTCCAACAAAAGAAAATCGTTGGAGAGAACAGCATGACCATAATAAGCACCATTCAGGTTCAATCCCGCATTATTGTTAAAAAATAACCTTAAAACCATTAGATATCAAAACAATAACAAAAGCTATAGTTCAGGTATAGATGACACATACAACACATCATTAAGTTGCAGGGTTTGGCCATCTTGCAAATTCACTTTGCATGTTCCTGTCCCAAGAACTTTCATACTTGAGTTGTTTGCAATGCAAATATATCCCCACTCAAAACACAATGATATTGCACATAGTCAAAGCAATGCCTCTCGTTATATGGTTTGTTGCACCTTCTTCTCAGTGCAATCACGATCAAAATGTACAACTTTGCGATAGTTGATGAAAGTCACCTTTTATTTGTCCTTCTCGCCTCTGGATCCACATAACTGTTTCTTGTCATTTTTGTCTCCATTCCCACCTTTCTTTTTTTCCCTTAACGCCATTAGCTCCTTGCGCGTTACTCCTTTCACGCTTGAATTCAACACGTGGTTTAGTGCTAGCCTCAACAACAAATGCTTCCATGCATTAGGGTGGTACCCGCCACCATGTGATCCTCCTTAAGCTCAAGGTTCTTCGCCGCCTGGTTGAAGGTTTTGATCTCATCAACATGTGTTAGATACACCTTCATGCGTTCCCAAGATTTAAGATGGGAAACTAATCAATGACGATACTTGCTCTTAATCGGTTTTAGCACGACTAACCGCATTTAATTCGCTTATGATGTTTGACATTGAAGTTATGTCCTGCCTTTAGGTGTGACCCTGACACATCCTGCAACCGTCTAACATGAATCCAAGATACGAGCTCTTATGACTGCTGTCAGATCATATTGAAGCTTACAATTTTCCATAAGGACTTGGCAGACCGATGCTTCTCCAAATGGAGCAACAGGTCATCTTTCACAGAACTCATTATAATTATACGACCGACCTACTCGGTCCTTCCTTTTTAGGCACGCATTATTGTAGGACTCAAGGTCTCTACATTGCTGCGAAGTGTTTTCCTCCTTTGGTGGCTTTATGGTTCAGGATGTAGTTTTCAGTATATCCTGATCCTCCAGAAGGTATAGAATTTTACCATACCGCATATCGTAGTTATTCCAATTCAATTTCTCTCCACGAGTTAGATCAGTGAAAACACTTTTGGAAGCAGCCACTAAGTCTAAAACATAATACATGGTATAAACTCTATCATAAAACTAAACCAGCAAAATATAAAACTAATACGTACACCTAGAAACAAGTGCACTTGCTCTAAAAGAGGTAACAAGTATTCAATCAAAACCTTATCGAAATACTATAAAATACTATAAAAACAAATGACCCACCCAATAAGCACTGTTATATAAATCATGCATAGGCAAGTGAGAAATAACACATGCATACACCTCAAACTCGTGAGTCGTGTTATACTTATAAGGTGGTTAACACAACAATTCTACACTTAACTCCCACTAAAATTTTATTTCGTCTGTACGTTTCGAAAAATATTATATTCAAACAGAACGAAACAAGTCCATATAAGACTACATAAGATCACACAAAACTTAATAAATTTCAACAATTTGAATCGAGTGAAAGATATTTCTCAAAATTTTATTTTAATACGTACAACTAAATTAAATCAACTAATTTAACTCAATTTATTCATCCAATAATGTTGAAAATAAACTCAAAATAAGTCCACGTAAGACTATAAAAGAAATCGATCGAAAGTCAAAAATGAAAACCTTGCCACACCAAAAGAATGCCGGAACTCGGGTCCAAAAAACCCCCAACATGGGACGGTCATGGTATATCAAACCAGTCGACCGACTGCCCCTCCTAGGGAGGAACACTCTGACTAATCGACTGATTTTAAGGACTGTCAACCAGTCTGGATCTCTATCCGACAGAGTCTAAACCGGTTAACCGGTTTCATGTACGTGTCGGCTGGTTCGATGGAAAATAGACAAAAAATGTATTTTCAAATATTTTCTGGATATAACTATCTTTAATCATGCAATAGAATATATTCACATGAATTCTACATGCATATACAAGAAAAAAATTGTATCTAACTTGCATCTAAACAAGATTTATTATCAAAATCAATGTATCATGCATATTAAATTATGAATATTTATTAATGTTTACTTAGATCAAACAACAACAAATATTGTGATCTAAATATGTTGGGTTACGATGAAACGCAGCACAAAAACAACATAGAAACAATTTCTAAATTCATCAACCACCCAAGATCCATACACATGATAATAATGTGGAAACCTAACGTACAACGATTTATACATTTGATGCGTGCCTTTCTTTTCTCACGGAGGAGGTGTAGAGAATCACTATTGTGATTCCTCTACTCGGGAAAAACAAAACACAGACTAAACTCCACCAACACGTTAGCTAGAACGAGAGAGACTAAAAGGAGGAAGTGGAAGAGCAACTTTCTTCCTTGGTGGAGAGAGAGGGGACGGCTAAAAGGAGGCGACGGCTAAGGTTAGGAGGAAAAACTAGGTTTGCATCCTTTTCTCCTGTTATTTATAAGTCTCTCCAAAGATAACCCTAATCTCATTAGGTAAATTAGCTTAATGGGCCCCTTTAGCCATCCATGTGTTAAGTCCATTGGATCAATGTGTGTAACCCTTTGTAGGACTTGATTGTATTAGTAACGCGCGCAATGGTTGACACATAGATCGTACTTGGTTTCTAGCTAAACATTACGACTCCTAATATAATCGGATTAAATTCCTTTCAATTATTTATCCATTGCCACCTTGATTAATGGACACCTCCTTCAATCTCCCACTTGTTCTTAACAAGTGTGTAATAATAAATTCCTTTGTGTTTTATTGTCTTGATCTGAACATCAGGTAAGATAGTATATCGTCCCATTTCGTTCAGATCATTTCTTGAAATCCGAGTTCAAACTGCTGAAACAAATGATTAACTTTTAATCCATTTGAGCACGACCATGCATTTCAGTTTTCACTCTTCAAGAGGCCGAAAGACAACCATCCTATTACATAGGAGGACAATTCAATCTTGCACATCCACAATTCTCCACATGATTCATGTCAATTCTGACATTTGCCTTTATAGTCTTCCTTTACGGCGCGACATTTGACGGAGTCAAGAATATACAGTTCTCGTATAAGTAAAGTGATGCACTCATGTTTGAGGAATTTACTTAAATAGTCAATGAGAAATCTTATGAAATTCCAAATATCTTAAAGATTCTTGATTGGTACGTTTTATAATTAACCGCAAGTGCACGGCCGCGTTGAAGCGATGGAAAATACGGGTCGATCCACAGGGAGGTGTGTCGACTTTAGTTTGTTCGAAGGCGAGTGGGAAAAAAAGGAGAGAAAGATTGATTACACTAAACTACACTAAGATGCAAAAGGAAATGGACAATAATCAATAAAACTAAATCCCATAGGGGGTAGAGAAAAGAGTGTGAATACAAAGATATGTGTATGTGTGTGTGTTCAATTATGCTCATCAAAACAAGTAGTGCATGAAAACATAAAACTACATCCAACTTTGCCTCCACATGAAATAAGATAACACAATATCATTAAAACATACAAGACAATAATTGGAATGAAGCTAAATGAACTCATGTATAAAGACTAAACCCTACTATGCCTCCACATGAAATAAGATAGTACATTATCATTAAAACATACAAGGCATTAACCAAGGTAAAGGCAACAAGAGTACATGCAACTACAAGTCATGTTTCCAATATTAATTCCATCCTTATCCTCACCTCATCATTCCCCATAAAATAGGTCCACTAGTTTAAGCATATGCTAAGCTTCATTCAAGAGCATTAGCATATCAAAGACAAGAGTGAAATACCATTAGATGGTTATGGAAATCATATAAGGCTCAAAGGATTAAGATAACACACACCTACTACATCACATAATCATATAACATATTTCTCCACCCCCCCAAATGGGGATGGAACTACTCACTAATCATTAGACTACAACCTACATTAAAATGAAACATTCTACTAAAATAAAACTAAACTAAGCAAGCAAGAAATATTAAAGAAACTAAAAGGACATAAAACTAAAGAAGCATACAAGAATTAGAAGACAAGATTAAAAGAAACTAAGAAAAATTATTTTATTAAAATGACTCACATTGAAGGTAGCTCTCTTCTCCACCTTGAGTTTTGCTTCAAGGCTTACTCCAAGTTGAGAGAATGCCACCAAGCAATGAGTGAATACAAAAGGAGGAGGAGTTCTATTTAGAGCCATAGAAAATGGTAATTCGGGACAATCCCCCGGTATGGGACTAAACATATACCAAAAATAGACTAAATAGACCCTAATACAACACCCGACCAAGTCTTATCGGGTTTGGATCCAAATGGACCACCAATTGGCGATCTTGGACCCCTAATTGGTGGTCTATAACTGTTGGATCGAGTCTAGATTTTGGTGGCTCGGTTCTGGATTGATTTCTTGGTGTTTGATGAACCCAATTTGGTTGTTGATGGTTGCGCCCGGATTTAATTGCCAAAATACTCCTCATGATGGTGTGGATTTTCTGATTTGCTCATTGGTCCTTTAGGCTTTCATTCAGGTCCTTCCCTCTTGCATCTCAGTCCTCAAGTCTTCCAACTCAGTCCTTTTTCGTGCTTCTAGGTCCTTTTATGCCTATTCTCCTCAATCATGTTTATTCCTAAAACTCAAACATGAAACTCGTTACGTAGCATTGTTTAGGCTCAAGATAATGGATATAAGACACAAATGTTTGCATGATATGATGTCAATCAATTCTCATAGTGGGTTAGTCCAATATATGTTCTCCAACATATATCAATGTAATTGACTAGACATCAAATGTCTCTATAGCCCATGAAATGGCGCTATCAATCAACTTACAAACTAGTCTTTACAAGTCATTGATGTCCAACTCAATGACCTAGACCAGGGACAACAATAAAATACACATTCAAGTTCACATTATCGTGTTTCATTTATCAAATCACATATTGACAAACCTATTTGAATTTATAATTTATTTTGGACAATTATTTAATTCTAAACCATAATTAAATAAATGTTAATTTCATTTCATTTGACAAACGTAAACAATACCAATATTCGTGAACGTCTTCATAATACTAGATATTACATAATCAAAGCCATTCTACAATGTGCTCTTTTCCTACGGGCCTAGTAGGACTCTCATGCTTGGCCTGAGGTGATGGTTTAGTTAACGGATCGGCCACATTGTCGTCCCTATGAACCTTGCAATATTCACATCTTTCCTTGCAGTGATATCTCGTATTACATGAAACTTCCTGAGAATATGTTTGGATTTCTGGTGAGATCTAGGTTCCTTCGCTTGAGCAATGACACCATTATTATCACAATAAAGGGCCACTCCTCTATCAATGCTTGGAACTACAACAAGCTCAGTAATGAACTTATTTATCCAAACCCCTTCCTTTGTAGCTTTTGAAGCTGCAAGGTATTCTGCTTCAGTTGTAGAATCAGCCACAGTGCTTTGCTTTGAACTTTTCCAGCTCACTACTCCTCCATTCAGACGAAAAATCCTTTTACTAACATGACAATTTTATCTCGGTAATTAATGTACCGTGTTAATTACCAGGACTGTGAATTTCTTTTGTTTTATGCAAACAATTATGTTTTAAAGCTCTATGGTTAAGGATCATGATCATCTTCCTTAACACTTCCAAAAAAACAAATACATTAATCAAGTAACACTACAGGAGAACTGGGATTCACCAACATACAATAACCGTCGAACATATCCATCCGTCGGTGATAACCTACACCGATGGAAAAATATCTGCCGGAGTTGAAGGCGTTGGTGGACAGTATCACCGACAGATGCACCGGCGGACAAGTGTCGTCGGAATAGTTTTTGTTGCCAATTTTCCCACCAATTTTTGGTGTGGTTTTCTTCGGGAAGGATAACACTGACGGATGCTTCATCGGTGTACTAGTCCGACGGAACTATCCGTCAGTGTAGGTACACGAACCAACATTTTCTTTGGTTGTTATCCGACGAATGAGAATATAGACCGACGAATACCTTCTGTCGGTGTAAGTATCGATGATAGACATCGACAGATATCCATTGGTGTACTGAAAAGTGAACTCCGTATACACCGATGGATATTCGCCGGTGTAAGACCCTTGATGTGTTCATTTTAAATACCGCAAGTGCACGACGTCGGTGAAAATATGGCAAGTACGGGTCAATCCACAGGGAAGTGTGTCGACTCAGGTTCTTTCAAAGGTAAGTGGGAAAAGAGGGGAAGAAGTTGTGATTACACTAAACTAAACTACACTAGACTAGTAAGCAACAAACGAAGTCGACGAAAGCAAGCAACAATGAAACTAAACTAACTAATAAAGCAAGCTGAAATTCAGGAATGGAAACCCCTAAGGGGTGGAGTGTGTGCACATATGAACTGAAATAAGTGATGAATGACGCATGTATGTGTGTGTGCCTTCATGCATATGAAGTGTCTAAAGATTTGGAAAAACCTATCAATCCATTCACACAACGTTTCGGCAATTACTACTTGATTAGCATAAGACTAGGCTCAGCATGAGAAGTGTCTAAAGATATGGCAAGACTCATCAAAACCATGAACTCATGTGAAGAACAAAGCTAAGCGTGGGAGGTGTCTAAATCTTATGACACAACTCATCAAAATAAAGTTTCTTCAATCAATTAAGCAAGCAAACACAAATACAAACATATAACTAACATGTAGCATATTCAACAGGAAATTTTAGTCAATAAGCATGAGGAAACTATGCATGGGAAGTGTCTAAATCTTATGGCAAAACCCATCAAAAATCCCCCAACATGTAGATTATTAAAACACCCCCCGAAGAACATATAAACATGCAAGTCTACACAATCAAAATTTCATCAAACATCCAAACTTCACAACATATATGTTCATCATCTCCACCCCGCAAAGGGGGTGGAACTACTCACTACTCATTCAGAAAAGAAGACAAAATGAAATTAAACTAAACATGCAAGAATAAAAAGAGAAGGCAACATTAAAACAAACTAAGAAAATTTATTTTATTAACATGACTCACATTACAAGTAACATTCTTCTTCACTTGGTTTTTCTCCAAGGCTTACTCTAAGTAGAGAGAATGTCACCAAGCAATGGGTAAATACAAAGGAGGAGGAAGAGTTCTATTTATAGTCATGCAAAAAGGTAATCGGCGATAATCCCCCGATGTGGGACTAATGAAACTTCTACAAATGGATAAAAACAACATAATATACAACCACGAGATGATGGATCGGATCCGGAGCATTTGGACCACCAATTGGCTGTCAATGACGGCCAATTGGCGGTCACATTTGGTCGGATTCCACCCATTTTCGGTTGGCTTCTTTACGGCTTCACTTCTCCACGTGTAGTTCACTTGAATCAGTTGTTTGAGTCTAGGCTTGAATCTAATTGCCAAAATATTCCTCATGATGGTGTGGAGTTTCTCAATTTGCTTATTGGTCCTTTTGGTTTACATCCGGATCCTTCCCTCTTTCAAATCAGTCCATAAGTCTCGCAACTCAATCATTTTTCTTGCGTTGAGATCCTTTTTGTGTCCCTTCTTCTCCACTTGTTTATTTCCGAAACTTAAACATAAAACTCGTTACGTAGCATTGTTTAGGTTCAAAATAGAGGATATAAAATAGGAATATATGCATGATATTATGTCAATCAACCCTCAAATGGAAAATTTTGGTCTGACTGAAGTTATCCGTCGGTGTTGTTACTAATTTCCATCGGTGGTACTATCGTCCGACGGAAAGGTATATCAGCCAGTGTTACGTACCCTACACCGATGAATGAATCACCAACGGATATATATCCGTCAGTCATCCCTTATTTCTAGTAGTGTAACAAAATGTGTGTACATTTAATTTATAATAACAGACATGTAAAAGAATACTTTTACAACACACATTCATTTCAATCTCGCACTAGTTATTGAAGTCTTTTTTCACAAACATTTATAACATATAAAACTGAAATAACTAGGGTAACCCTCTTATCTTACTCATCAAGCAACTCTACATGGTTCTTCAAACTCAAGGACTCGAAATACATTTCACCTTTGGCTTGAGATAAGGGTTTGGTGAATGGATCAGCTGTGTTGTTGTTTGTGTACACCCATAATAAATTTATTTTGCCTTCGCCGATGAAATCACGGGTGGAAAAGTACTTACGATACATGTACTACACCTTTTGATGGGATTTAGGATCCTTGATTTGCGAGATAGATGCACTATTGTTGCAAAACAACTCTATAGGTCCCTCACTCGAGGGAACTACTCCAAGCGCTTCAAGGAACTTCTTAATCCACACTCCTTCCTTGCTCGGTTCAGCGACAACCATCACTTCTGAAGTTGTGGTTGAGTCGGTTGTACTGGTATGTTTCCAGCTACGCCAACTCACGGCTCCACCATTCAGAATAATGAGATATCTTGATTGAGACCTCCTATCATCTGGATCTCTTATGAAACTTGCATCAAAGTAGCCCTCGGCTACCAGCTCCTTTTGTTCTCCATAAACAAGAAACTTATCTTTGGTCCAGTTAAGGTACCTCAGAATATTCTTGATCGCAGTCCATTAATGATCAGGACCTACATTGGATTGGTGAAAAGTTGTCACGCTTAGAGAATACGAGACGTTGGGTCTTGTGCAAGTTATCGCGTACATGATCAATCCTATTGCGGAAGCACAAGGAATGTATTTCATGTACTCTAAGTCTTTACATGATATAATATGTTGAGACTTCTTGAGTTGCATATCCATACTCATTCGCACATTACCCTTTTTGGAATTGTTCATATTGAACCTTTCCAAGACCTTGTCGATGTATGTATGGTTACTTAGGCCAATGAGTCTACAAGGTTTATCTCTATATATCTTGATCCCCATGATGTATTGAGCATCGCCCATGTCTTTTATTGAAAATGCATATTTAATTTAAATTCTCACTTGCAGCAATAGCGAGCATAATCTGAATAGATTTGAACATGGCAACCGGTGAAAAAATTTCATCATAGTCGATTCCATGAATTTGAGTGAAACTTTTCACAACAAGTCTTTCCTTGTATGTTGTCAAGTTCTCATCCATGTCCATGATCTCTTGTTTATTTCTCCTCTAATTATCCCATATCTACATTTCACCAAGGTGGATTAAATCTAACCATTAATCAACAAAAATGTCTTTTTAATATATGCATAAATGTAGGCAAACGGTCAGACTATTTTTCGTTGTTTTTTACTTTACCAAATTTTGGATTAATATACAACAAATTTTGGGCTTTGGGATTTTTTCAAAATTCATATATTATAATGTTGGAGATCACATTATAGCATGTAATATATTATCATATATAATGTCAAAATATTATACCCCATAATATATATCTCTCTCATACAAATTTATTTGTTATTCTAACCATGTCGTTATTACTGTTCGCTTTTTGGCAAATAATCGTTAATCTGTTTTGATGATTAATTAACATATCAATAAACACATTTATTTCTATCATAACATATCATGTGTATGTACACATATATTTGGTTTTACTAACCATTTCAGGAGACAATTGCTACACAAGACATGAAATCAAGTTGAAGAGTACATAGGATTTTTGTTTCTTGTACTTAGGATTATATTGTAACTTGGGCACTTGGAATCTTGATTGAATTCAATTGCATGACCCATAGAAAACCTATGGAAGTCTCTTACTTAATTCCATATCAAACCGACTTTGTTAGGTGATCGATCACACTTAGAAATTCCACTTAGAATAGGAATTCTGCTTCATTCGGTCGACCGATAGGCCATCTGGTTCGACCCATTTTAACAGACTCTAAGTTCTTTGCTTGAACGGTCGACCGGAATTTCTTGTGGTTCGACCATTTTTAACAGGCCCTTTACCTGTCCCAAACAGTCGACCGGTTCATTATTCCAGTTCGACCGTTTGCTTGTGTCAACCGATATATCCCAGTTCGACCGATTCCTTCTTGATCATAAGTTATATCTTGACACGTGCCCCATTAGTAAGACACTTGGTCAACCAAAACTCAAGTTTTTTTCGACCGTTTGACCTCTCGTACTTGGCTTAATATGACTTTTATACTTGTCGTATTATACAACAGTCGTATACACATACTTCCACCTAACCCCTCTTTTGTATTTGGCCACCGGTCGAACAATGCCATGATGGCGGTCGACTGGTTCAAGAAATATTCATGTTCCAAACTTCCTGTCTTCGGTTGAATCATTTATCCAGCCATTCGTTCGACCGATTACAATTTACCCTAGCCAAATCTCCCTAAACGGTGGACCGTTCCTTTATCTGGTTCGATCGTGCACTTAAGTTCGTGCCTTGGTGGATCGACTAGTCTGCACTTCATCTTGACCATTTTCTTATTTACAAGAAACTGGTCGACCGGAAAGGTCGACCGATTATGTCCTAATTTGAGTTCTAAACTTCCTTGTTTTTTGTATCTTACTCAAATCACTACCACTTCAATCTCAATGGCTAGATTAAGTTTAGATCTTATAAATAGAGCTTAGAACATACTTTTGAGGTTACAAATCCTTTCTCTAAAGCTCATACTCTCATACTACTCTCAATTGCTCTAAACTTCTCTTTGTGCTCAATCTTTCCCTTGAATCACTCATTGCATTCATCAATCATTCAAGTGCTCAAGATTAGAAGTAGTTACTCAAATTCTCCAGCAAAGTGTTGTATTAGCTTCCGGGGTGATGCTCTTCTTGTATTGTGAGAAGGTGGTCCAAGCTTGGCGAGGGTATTTGCAAGCTTGAAGTGTAAATGCTTGATCTCGGCCCAGAACGGAGATCAGAATAGTGGAGTACGCGGAGTTGCTCGAGGAAGAGCAATTCGTAAGAGAGGACTAGGATCTGGTTGGATCCAAACCTCTATACATATGTGGCGTGGTTTGCATCTCTTTCTCCTTTATATTTTATTGTTCTTACTTTAAATTGCTTAAACTTTTAAGAACTTAATTAGTCTATTCACTCCCCCCTTTAGACTAATCCTAGGGCCCATTAGATCGTAGAATTACGATATATTGATTTTATTATTTTGTCACATGTATATTATTTCATAACACTTGAAACTTAATACATCATATAAAATATAAAATCACATCTCTTGTTTCTTAGTTGTGTGGTGTGACCTATAGGAGGATTAAGTTATGTTGGAAATGATATTCAACATTTAATATCATAAACTATAAGTGGTATCTAGATATAAATTATAGTTACCCAAATAACAGATGTTTTGTTCACTCGAACAGAACACAATCGATTTAGTGATATGTAATATATTACTTGTGTCTATCCCTTGCCTCATGATATTACAAACATTACACAAAGTAGGAATGTGTCATCTTGGTATTATATATTTCTTTTTTGATCTCATAAGCTAATTATAAATATGTAACTATACATAAGTTACATTGTGCACATTATAATTTTGCTTTATCAGGGGTCCAATAATATCATCATTCAAGTGAAGAGGGGCAATGATAATCTTTTCACATGTGTTATTTTCCCGCACAAGTTGTATATAACCAATTAATATCTTTATCACTATATGTAACGATATCTTTTGATAATAATCAAATTATATACTTCTCGTGTGAAAAGATATAGATCACATATCTTACTATTCAAAGACACAATAAAAATATTAATGACACAAACACAATTCCATAATGTTTCATTTACTAGGTCTATTCAATATATGAAAGAAAATAATCTCCACCTCATATACTCATGTTGTTAAAATATTTGTAGAGCTACAATACCCTTTAACCAACATAATAATTTTTTCTCGGTAATTAATGTTCCATGTTAATTACCATGACTGTGAATTTCTTTTAATTTATGCAAACCATTATCTTTTAGAGCTCTACGGTTAAGGACCAAAAGCATCTTTATTAACACTTCGAAAAGAGGAATACATTAATCAAGTAACAAAATATTTTTGTACATTCAATTCATAATAAAAGACATGTAAAAGAATACTTTTAGAACCCACATTCCTTTCAATTACACACTTGTTATCGAACCCTCTTATCTTACTCATCAAGCCACTCTACATGGTTCTTCAAACCCATGGACTCAAAATGCATTTCACCTTTGGCTTGCGATAAGGGTTTGGTGAATGGATCAGCTGTGTTGCTATTTGTGTCCACCCATAAAAAAAATTGCCTTCATCGATGAAATCACGGGTAACAAAGTACTTGTGATCCATGTACTTCACCGTGTGATGAGATTTAGGATCCTTGATTTGCGATATAGATGTGTTATTACCGCAAAACAGCTCTATGGGTCCCTCACTCGAGGGAACTACTCCAAGCTCATCAAGGAATTTCTTAATCCACACTCCTTCCTTGCTCGCTTCAGCGACATCCATCAGTTCTGAAGTGGTGGTTGAGTCGGCCGTTCTGGTGTGTTTCCAGCTACGCCAACTCACGGCTCCACCATTCAGAATAGAGACATATCCTCATCGAGACCTCCTCTCGTCTGGATCTCTCATGAAACTCGCATCCGAGTACCCTCGGCTACTAGCTCCCTTTGTCCTCCATAAACAAGAAACTTATCTTTGGTCCGGTTAAGGTACCTCAGAATATTCGTGACCGCAGTCCAATGATCAGGACCTACGTTGGATTGGTGATGGCTAGTCTCACTTAGAGAATAGGAGACATTGTGTCTTGTGCAAGTCATCGCGTACATGATCAATCCTATTGAGGAAGCACAAGGAATGTCTTTCACGTACTCTAAGTCTTTAAGTGATATTGTATGTTGAGACTTCTTGAGTTGCATATCCATACTCATTGGCACATTGCCCTTTTTGGAATTGTTCATATTGAACATTTCCAAGACCTTGTCATTGTATGTATGTTGACTTAGGCCAATGAGTCTACGAGGTCTATCTCTATATATCTTGATCCCCAAGATGTATTGATCATCGCCCATGTCTTTTATTGAAAATGCAGATTTGAATGAACTTCTCATTTGCGGCAATAACGAGCATAGGCCGAATATATTTGAACATGACAACCAATGAAAAAGTTTCATCATAATCGATTCCCTGAATTTGAGTGAAACCTTTAACTACAAGTCTTGCGTTGTAGGTTGTCATGTTCTCATCCATGTCCATCTTCCTCTTAAAAACCCATTTGTTTTGAACGACTTTCTTTCCTTGAGGAAGGTCAACCAAGTCCCATACTTAATTGTCATACATGGATTGTATTTCGGATTCCATGATTATAAACCATAGTTTGGAGTCTTTCCTTTCCATTGCTTCTTGAAAGGTCGAGGGATCGTCGATATCAAGTACCATGATCTCGTGTAGTCTCAAATACATATCGAGCTTCTTTCTATCTCTCGTTGATGTTCTAAGTTCTATTGTTTCTATGTGTGCATTTTGAACTTCCTGAACGACTTCCTCAATTTCTTGCGGAATTTGTTCATGCTCAATTCTTGAACGAAGACTAGGTGGGGATGATTGAGTTTCACTCACAATTGCTTGTGAGGGTTGCTCTCTCATACTCCCACTAACTAAAGGAACCTCGGTTGGGTCTTCAGGATCTTGAATATCATCATTCATATCATGATCTTGTAGAGTATCTTGAGTTTCCTCAAGCACAACTCTACTCCCACTATTTCTTATTCTTTGGGGAAATTCTTTCTCTAAGAATAGGACATTCATCTCCCTAATCACTCGATTGGAGGTTTTATGCCAAAAGTAGTACCATATTATCTCACGATGATAACCTATAAAGAAGTATTTATCCGCTTTTGGCTAAAGTTTGACCGACATCAATCTCTTGACGTTGGCCTACAAGTGTAGATTTAGGTACCCAAACAACTTTGGGTCCTTGAATGTTAGTTTTGGGAACCCAAACCATTTTGGTTTTAGGAGCCCACACACTTGAGGAACTATGGTTAATGAACATATGCTTGCCATTTAGTGTAGTGTGAGATACATGGTTTTTCAATTTTGAATTGTAACCTAAACCATGTTTTTGCAAGGATTGCCTTTTACTTCCTAATAACATGTTAAGCATATGAGTTCCATTTGTGAATCTTTCTAAATCTTTTCTTAATTGCAAATTACAAGCTTGAAGATTTAGTTGATCACAATCTATGGGTGTTGCTACTAATTTATCAATATTTGATGCATTCTTTTCAAATTTAGCAATCACCTCATTCTTCTCATTCATGCATGTTTCAATTTGGCTTTGGAGATCTTTGATTAACTTTCTAGCATTCTTGTTTTTATCACAAATGATCTCATATTGTTTAACTAAGTCATGAAATGCATTTTGAAGCTCATCATGTGTATAGGTTTCTTCATTAACACTAGAATGTGAGCTATCACTATAATATGACTTAGTTGAGCATGAATTACTAGAGCAAGAGTTAGATTCTACCTCACTTTGATCTTCAATAGCCATGAAGCATGAGTGAGCCACTTCTTTTCTACTTTGCAAGGAAGACGACGATGAAGATGGTGATGAAGAATCATCCCATGTAGCCTTGTGTGCTTCCTCCTTCCTTTCTCTTCTCTTGCTCTTCTCTTTTTCTCTTCTCCTCTCCCTTCTCTCCTTCTTCTTCTCCCCTTCTTTTCTCTCATTTTCACTCTCTTCCTTCTCCTCCTTTTCTCTTTTCTCACTTCTTCTACCTCTTCTTTCACTCTTTTCTCCTTTATCCTTCTTGAGGTATTTGAAGAAGTCTTTTGCTAGGACTTTGATGTCCTCATCCTCTACACTTCTCCTTGGTTGGTCAATATTTGCATGCAATCCCAAGGTGATTTTGTTCTTGGAGGCTTCCTTCTCCTTCCGATGGTTAATTTGGAGCTCATAAGCCATGAGATTTCCAACGAGTTCCTCCATCTTTAATTTAGAAAGATCATGCGCCTCTTCAATTGCGACGACTTTATCTTCCCAATCGATGCTAAGTGACCGGAGGAACTTCCTTGTCATCTCTCCTTCATTGATTTTTCTTCCAAGAACCAAAAGAGAGTTAGTGATATCGGTGAAGCGAGTGTTCATTTCGCTTATGTTTTCACCGATTTGCATAGAAAAAATCTCATATTTATGCATGAGGAGACTAAAGTGAGTTTCCTTAGTTTTGCTATCCCCCTCATGATGCATTTGCAATCTATGCCAAATCTCATATGCACTAACACACCCTCTAATCCTATTATATTCACCCTCATTTAGCCCACAATATAGAATATTAATAATTTTTGAGTTCATCTCAATTTCTTTCATTTTGGGCCTAGTGAGTGAATCTAATTCATCTTCATTTGGGGGTGTGTATGGATTTTGGAGAAACATCCAATACTTAAGGTCATTTGAAATTAGGAATATTTTCATCATATTCTTCCAATAATCATAATTTGACCCATTTAGCAAAGGAGGTCTAGTGGTGCATAAACCTTCTACATGATTAGATGTGCTAGCCATGCTAAAAATACGATTAAGTAAAGAATTTAGCTAACAAAGCTCTGATACCAAATGTAAGATCGTGTGGGTTATGGGTCCACTAATCACTTTTACGCTAATCACCTACTTGTTTAATCGATCGAGTTATATGCAGCGGAATTTAAACAACTAAAGCAAGTAGGGAAGAAATAATGCAAACCACAAAGACACGTCGGTTTTTATAGAGGTTCGGCACCCCACCCGGGTCCTAATCCTCTCTTGTAAGCTCCGCTCGACTCCGCGAGCTCCGCCTACGTCTTCACTAACCACTCCCCGTTCCGGGCCGGGAGAGAACGCCTTTTACAAAACAAACTCCCCGAACAACCTCGCGAGCTTGACTTTCTTCTCTCACAAACCGAGAGGAACACTTCGGGCTTTCACCGAAGTCCTTGCTTCCTTTGACAACAACAATATGAGTGGAGCAACATTCTCTAAGCTTGAGCACACTTGAGTAGGATTAAGGAATTGATCACTAAGTATGGTGATGCATTGCATACATTGCATCATATGTCTTTCATTTAGATTAATTTTATATCAATAAATGCTACTAAGGTATGTGTTTAGTCTTATTTACAGAATACAGGGACCTGAATACAAATTACCCATATCCCGAGCATAAATACGTGCAAGAGACTCATTCCTGTCATAAAGACCAAGTTCAAGATTATCGGGTTTCAAATGGAAATGCATCCAAGCATAAAAGCATTCATGACCTAATTACAAAAAGGACAAGGACTTAAGCACAAAAGTAGACAATGACTTAACTGCAAAAAAAGCCAAGGACCTAATTGCAAATTACGAGTAGCTTTTATTATTATGGAGAAAATCTAAAGAAAAATCAATGTGGATCTCCAAATATATAAAGAAATAAAGTCGGAGCTCAAAAGAAAGGAAAGAATCAATCCAGACGCGCAAAGGATATTGAAATCATACCATAAACACACAGGAAAATTCTGGATTAAATCGGAGCTACAAAGGTGGCGAATCCGCCGCACCTTATGTACAAAATGCCCCGAATCCGCCGCACAAACTTAGATCCATGCTCTAAAATTTTTACCGGTTGCGTGTTGACGCGTGTACTTTCCTATTTTATACCTAAGTCCCTTGTATCGGCTATAAATAGCCCTGAAACGATGTTGTAGGGGATCTTCTTAATTTTAACCTTAGTTTTTAATTCTTAGTCTTAGTTTTGTATTCTTCTTTTTAGCAATAAAATTCTATTGGTTTATTTTGTGTTTTTACTTTTCTTTCTTAGTTCCTCTAGGACCCCTTCTCCCTCCCTCCATCTATGAGTTTCTAACTCTTTCCAAAGGGTGGAGGTGACGGATTTAGGGTGAAGAGAAGAAGAATAAAAGTTATTATTTTAATTTCGTGTTAGTATATTTTGATTACTTGAGTTTATGTTAAATCATTTATCATGTAATACTTTATAACTAATATGATTTATTATAAGCTCTGAATTCTCTAATCTAAACCCTATATCTAACCCTCCACCCAACGGAATTCATCATCCTTGTTCTTATTTTAGTTTTATTTGTTCATGTTTCATACTTTAGAAAATTAAAAACCAAAAATCTCAAAACCAAACTTATTCTTCTCTCCTTCTTTCCCTTAACTCGAAAATCACAAAAATAACATTATCTCTCCCTCCTTGTGTTCGACCCGTACTTGCCACGTCTTCATTGACGTCTTCATTGACGTCGTGCACTTGCGGTATAAATTTAATTCTCATCAAGTTTTTGGCGCCGTTGCCGGGGATTTTTCTTGTGTGTTTTCGGTATGATATAAAATAAATCTAAATGATATAAAATAAATCTAAATGGAAGACATATGATGCAATGTATGCAATTCATCATGTGGAAATTTGAGGCTTTGAGTGTTTGGGATTTTCTCTAATGTTTGGGACAAGTTTGTAGTGGGAGAGTTGTGTTAAAATGTGTTTTACAACTCCTTATATAGGCATTAGAGAGAATAGAGTCGTTGGGATTGATTGGGTATGAGTTGATGTGTGATTACACAAAACAGAAAACGCAGGACCCAATTCTGGCTGAATTCGGTCGACCGAAACGGGAAGAACGGTCGACCGTTTGGCAGTTTTGAACTCAGTTCGGTCGACCGGTTAGGTAACGGTCGACCGCCCAACGCTACGACTTAGGAAAACTTCAGTCATCGGTCGAACAAAAGAAAGGGGTACGTTCGACCGATTTCATCCAGGCACTTTGGGGTTGACAACAATTGGATATTCGGTCGACCGAAACAAGTCTAGCGGTCGACCGTTTTTCAACAGGAGAATCGGGTTTGTCAAGAGATGGACAAATGGTCGACCGATCGTGGTCCTCGGTCGACTGATACATAAAATGTATTTGGGGTATTTTTGGTTTAATAAGAATACGACCGTTGGGTATATACGACAAAAGTAACGGTCGGAAAAATAAGCACAAACGGTCGACCGAAAGAAAAGGTACAGTCGACCGAAACTAGACAGGGAAACGCAAACAAGATTAATTGCATCCGGTCGACCGAACGGCCTGTATCGGTCGACCGAATGTGGGCAGACAGTAAGGGTTCAGGTTTGGTGTTTTCCGGTCTAAGTTTGGGTGATCTATTGAAGTCTAAATTATGTGAAATTTTGTGTGTGACTTCTATGAGGAACCTAGTGTGTGTTTAAGTTGATTTTAGCTCAAGTATGCTCAATATACACAAGTTCCTAAAGACTCAAAGAAATATAAAATACATGTCTTCAAATGAGCTAGATTACATGTCTTGACTTGATTTCCTTTCTTCCTTGAGTCTTGATCACCTGTAGAGGTTAGCACAAAACAATATATATGCAATTCAATATGTGTGCTACTCTACATGATCATAATTAAGATTAGGTTAATTAAATCATCAAAACATAGATTAAGGCGAAAAAGCCAACAGTCCTTATATAGGCTTCAAAGCTCTTAGAGTCGTTGGGGAGTGGGTGAGAAAGTTGACCCATGAAATGTGATGATGTGACAAAAGTTCGGGCAGAATTTGCACGCTTCTCGGTAGACCGTTAATCCAACGGATTACCGAAGATGGTCATTTCGGTTTACCGAATCTTATTCGGTTAACCGCTCACTGAACTCCAGTAGCTCTCTAACTAGAAACCCTAATACAATTCGGTTTACCGAAACCTATTCGGTGAACCGTTCCAAACTGGACAGTAAGATTGGTAGGGTTTGTTTATGCTAAGTTCGATTGACCGTGTATACTTCGGTAGACCGAAGTTTGCGCGGGTTTTGCGCTGACATGCCTGGGAAATTGTTTATCAATAACGGTCAAGTTAAATAGCCGTTGAGCTCCTAAAGCAATATGATTCGGTCGACCGAATGAAGTTCGATGAACCGAATATGGATAAGTCAATTGGGCTTTAGGTCAAGATTTAAATACGACCATTTGGAGCAAAGTCCAAAACTGGTCTAGGCTAATTCGGTCTACCGAAGGTGGTTCGGTGTACCGAGGTGGTTATTCCAGGGAACACCTAAAGGATTCTATACAGTTGACCGCAAGGTGTTCGGTGGACCGAACTCTACATGATTCGGTTTACCGAGAGGGGTTCGGTTAACCGTGGGTATACGGGACAGAATCCTAATGTGCTCAAGTTTACATTTATCCTTAGGACTCAATTTATACTAAATTACATATTGGTCCAAAGCTTGATTACATGTCTTGAGTCTTTATCTTCTTGTCCCAAAGCTCCTTAGCTTGATTCTTCATCAACCTATTAAGAAAATCGCAAATACACGAATATATATGCAATGCATGTATTCATGTTTGCTTACTTTGAATGTCTAGGTTGATTGATTAACTATAGATTAAGATTAGATTACTTAATTATCAAAACTAAATAAAGATTAAGGCCAAAAAGCCAACACATTATTCAGTGTGTATGTCACAACTAGTAGTACATAACTCGAAAAGTAAGTGGCAATTCAGCTTGACTCATCATTAATCAAACCATGTCGAGCAACATCCCATTTTTCCATTCGAACACACCATTCCACTGAGGTGTGAAGGCTTGAGTCAAATGCGACTGTTGGTGCGAGTCCAAAATCGGTACAAGGCACTTCGGTCGACCGAAGGTGTTTTAGTTGTCTGACCGGACAATTCCAGTGAGCATCCTAAGGCCTACTGTTTAATGATTTTGGTTGACCGTTTGACTTGGTCGGAACAGAATCCTAGTGCTCAAGTTTACATTAAACCTTATGGACTCAATACATATAAAATTACAAGTCTTGGTCCAAAGCTTTGATTACAAGTCTTCATTCTGAAGTTTTGTTCCAATGCTCTTTCTCTTGAATATCTTGATGAACCTATTAAGATAATTGGCAAGTATATGCAATGCATTTAATCATGTTTGCCTACTTTGATTGACTAGGTTGATTGATTAAGATTAGTTTTATTAATCATCAAAATGAAAATAGATTAAGGCCTAAAAGCTAAAAAATCTCCCCCTTTATGATGATGGCAAACCTATATCATAATACTTGAGATTCAATTTAAATTCTTCTCTTTTCTATATGAGGTATTCCCCTTCATATATGTAAACTATGCATGTATATAATGCTCCCCCTAACAATATGCATAGTATTAAACAATTGAAGCTCAATCCTTATCATCCTACCCCTTTTGACATCAATCAAATGCAAACATTAAAAGCAATAAATGCAATGGTTAGGATTACATAATTCTCCTCATTAATTAGATGATAAAACATTGTATGCCCCTGTCACTAAGGCCTAAAGACAATAATTTGTGTTATCAATTAGGCATAAATCCCCCTGTATTAGAATCAATTCATTTAAAACTAAGAGGATTGACAATTTTACCAACTTTTGATCCTCGATTTTGCATTGGTTCCAATCTTCTTTTGATAGCGACGACTGCTTTATGAATTCAATCCATATGTTTTGTTTGAATCTTGGAATAGATCTTTTCTTGCTTGAGCTGGTTGCTATCAATTTTTCTCCTTCTATGTACCTACAAGTGATGATTTTGGTACCTAAACAACTTTGGGTCCTTTTACGTTAGTTTTTGGTACCCAAACCATTTTGGTTTTTGGTGCCCAAACACTTGAGGAACTTTTATTCACAAAGAAATGCCTTCCATTCATGGTAGTGTGAACAAGATGGTTTTTGTAGTTGTTAACATAATATTCCTAACCATGCTTATCTAAAGATTGTCTTTGACTACCTATAAGCATATCAAGCATTTTCTTTCCATTAGTGAATCTTTCAAGATTTTTTGGAAACTGACAATTTTAGCAACGAGATCGTGTGTATCATCACTAGATGAAGATTTTGCATTTAGAGTTGCAATTTCATTAATCAAATGAGTGTTCTCTAATACAATTTTATCACGCTAGATTCAATTTGACATTGTAGCTCCTAGTTTTTCTTTCTAGATAGTTTGTTCCTTTGAGAAATTTGTTCAAAATTCTCAAGCAATTCGTTGACTTCAAATTGAAATTCATTATATGAATTTCAATTTGAATTATTACAATAGCTAGAAGATATCTCACTTTCTTCATCTTTTATTGCCATGAAGCACATGGAGGCGAATTCACCTACAATTAGTGAAGATGATGTTGAATCATTCCAACTTGCTTTGAGGGCTTTCTTCTTCCCTTTTCTTTTGCTTTTCTTCTTTTCTTTCCTCCATTCCTTTTCTTATTTGAGGAACTTTTTGAATTACTATGCCACCATTTCTTCTTCAATGTAACTATCTCCTTTTATGGAGTTGGCGATGGTGTGTCATACCAATGATTTCTTGGCTCCCTTCTCCTTACGGTCTTTCATTTGTATCTCATATGTCATGAGCCTACAAATAAGCTCCTCGACTAACAACTTAGTGAGATCTTGTGCTTCTTCAACAGCAGTCGTCTCCTCCCATTCGTCGGTGAGTGACCGGAGAATCTTTCGAGTCATTTCTCCCTTGCTAAATTTTTGCCAAGTGCTTTAAGAGAGTTAATGATCTCGGTGAAGCGAGTGTGCATCTCGCTTATGTTCTCACTGGATTGCATAAGAAGAGTTCATATTTATGCATAAGTAAAATAATCCTAGTTTCTTTCATTCTACTTGAACCCTCGTGGTGTATTCTAATGTAGGCCAAATATCATATGCACTTTCACAAACTCTTTCCCTATTGTATTACCCTTAATTTAACCCACAATACAATATGTTCATGGTATGGGAATTCATCTTCGCTTCCTTAATTTTGGGTTTACTTAGGGATATAATCTCATCGTCATTTGGAGGTGTGTATGGGTTTAAAATGAAGGTTCAATATTTCAAATCATGTGATTGCAAATAGATTCTCGTTGTCTTCTTCCAATAATCATAATTTAGGTCATTAAACAATGGTAGTCTAATTCTGGACAAGTCTTAACAATGATTAGAGGTAGATGTCATGCTAAATTAGGATTAAGTAAATTACATTAGCAATCTAATGCTCTGATACCAATTACTAGGACTGATGGCCCTCTAATCTCTAAACTAAATGTGGAATTAAAATACTAATTCAGGGATTAAGAGATAGAACAACCAAACCACAAAACGACACCAGAGAGTTAGAGAGTTTCAGCACAGACCCGGTCCTACTCCTCCTCGGAGCCCCGTTTGATCCTCTGAGCCCTGTGGTGTCAAATTAAGTTTAATCGTAAGTGCACGGCCGTCGGTGAAGACGGTGCAAGTACGGGTCAATCCACATGGAGGTGTGTCGACTCTGGTTCTTTTGAAGGCAAGTGGGAAATGAGGGGAGAAGATGTTGATTAAACTAAACTACGCTACACTAGTAAGCAACAAACAAGGAAAAATGAAACTACGAGAAGAAATAAAACTAAACTAAGTAACTAGAAAAGCAAGTTGGAATTCAGGAAGAGAAACCCCTAAGGGGTGGAGTGTGTGTACAAATGAAATAAAGTGTTGAGGATTGCATTCATTAGAACACAAGTGTAGGTAGTGTTGCTATGCGTAGGAAGTACCTAATGGTTAGCAAAACATATCATTCAAATCACTAACTTTCTTGATTAATATGAACATAAGCAGGTTTGTTATTAAGAACCTAAACAAGCATGTGATGTACCTAATGAATATGGCAGAAACCATCAAGTTAAGTATTCCATTTACTTCAAATAAGCATACTCACATTCATCACATAAAACAACATATAATATTCATTCCATTGTTCACGACATGTATAAACATCAACTTCATCCCAAATAGCGATGGAACTACTGACTACTCAATAAAAGAAGCCCAAAACAAAATTAAGCTAATTAAGATTGTAAAAGGAGACATGCTAATTACTTCTACTAAGATTATGACAAACAAAATTAACTAAGCATGCAAGAATTAAAAAACAACAAAAAACTTAACAAAACATTCTTTATATCTCACTCACATTACAAGTAGCATCTCTCCACTAGAGTTTTGCTACAAGGCTTTACTCCAAGTAGAGAGAATAACCACCAAGAGAGGAGTCCAAATACAAAGGAGTAAGAATTCTATTTATATTCATAGAAAAATGTAATCGGGGACAATCCCCCGATGTCGAACTAATGCACTACTGAAAATAGACATAAAACACTCTAATATGTAACCCAGCTAAACATTATCGGATCTGGAGAAGCCCTGACCGCCACTTGGCGGTCTTTAGATCTTGGAATGTATCATGGTTTGAAGGAAGTTTTGCTGGGTTGATTTCTTCATGTGTAGTGCACCAGAGTTGGTTGTTGGAGTTTAGGCCCGTATTGAATTGTCAAAATACTCATCATGAAGGTGTGGAGTTTCTCGATTTTCTTCTAGGACCATTTGGTACATTCGGGTCATTATGTTGAACGTTTTATATTAAACCGCAAGTGCACGGCTGCGTTGAAGCGGTGGCAAATACGGGTCGTCCTCAGGAAGGTGAGCAGTCTCTCGTTTGCACGAAATCAAGTGGCAAAAAATGGGAAAGAGAGTTTGATTGTCCTACTCTACGCTATACTACACTACGAAGTACGAAATGCGAAAGAAAGCAACAAACGATGAACTACCAAACTAAACTAAGAACGAAATAAGTGCCGGAATTCAGAAATGGAAAACCCCTAAGGGGTGGAGTGAGTGCACACATTTAAAGAGGTAGGTGTTGGACACATTCTTTAAGCACAAATGAAGGTGGTGTTATCATGCGTAGGAAGTGTCTAAATGTTATGGCAAAACCTATCAATCTATTCACCAACCTAGTTGATTAACATTTACATATACAAGTTGTTTATTATAGAACCTAAACAAGCATTAGAGTGTCTAATCATTTTGGCAAAACTCATCAAGTTATAAATTCTATCCTAAACAAGCAAGCATACATTCATGTTTTATCAACACATTGTAAATAAAGCATTCATTCCATTCTCTAATGCATGTATGAACATCAACTCCACCCCCCAAAGGAGATGGAACTACTCACTACACATTAGACTAATTATTAAAATAAGGAAGGAAAGCATATTAACTAAGCTAGTAAAACTAATGAAATGAAATTAAACAAAGTAAAACAAGAAACATGAAACAAACAACATAATAAAGAAACTTTTATTAAAGTGACTCACATTTCAAGTAGCATCCTCCTACTTTAGTGTGTGCTTCAAGGCCTCACTTCTAGTAGGAAGAATAGTCACTTAAAATATGAAGTGATTATAATAGAAGGTGAAGAATTCTATTTATAGCCAAAGAAAAAGGCAATCCGGGACAATCCCCCGATGTGGAACTAAACAAATACCAGAAATGGACTAAATACACACTAATACGCGACCCACCAAAATCTTAGCGGATTATGGTCAAAACAGACCACCAATTAGCGGTCTTGGACAGCCAATTGGCTGTCTACATGGTTTGGATCCCGCTGGGGTTTCTTCTGGGCTTTTCTGGATGTCTTTTGTGATCTTTGATGCATCTACTTCGCTTGCTGGAGCTCCGACCCGAATCTAATTGCCAAAATACTCCCCAAGATGGTGTTGAGTTTTCTGTTGGTCTTTGTGAATGGAATGTGTTCTAAAAGTTTTACTTTTAAATGTCAATTATTATGAATTGAATGAGAAATCATTTTGTTCCTTGTTTATGTTATTCGTCTTTTAGAAGTCTTAAGGAAGAGACTCTTGGTCCATAACTGTAGAGCTCTAAAATATATTGGTTTACATAAAACAAAACATATTCGCAATCATGGTAATTAACATGGGACATTAATTACCGAGTTAAGATTGTCGTGTTGGTCATAGATCACTGTAGCACTACAAGTGAGTGACAACACGAGTACACAAAAGAGGAAAATATTACTTTTGTATACTGAATAGACCTAATAAGTAAAACTTTATAGAATTGTGTTTTCTGTGTCATTAATGTTTTACTGTGCCTTTGGTCCTTTGATATGAGACTTATATCCGATCACTTAAGAATTGCTTAATTAGACTAGTGTCTTGACCTATCGATGAGTGTAGTTTAAAGGCATTGGTTGGTTAAGTATGACTTTTGTTGGAGAAGATAGTTAGTCAAAAGATTATCATTGCCCCTCTTAATTGAGTAATGATATTAGTGGGCCCCTTGATAAAGCAAAGTTATAATGTGCACAATGTGATTTGAGTTAAGTCACATATTTATAACTAGCTTAAAGAGATCAAGAAATGAATACTAACACTAAGATGACACAATACTACTTTGTGTGTATTCTTAATATCATGAGGCAAGGGACGGACACAAGTGGTGCACTCCATCACTAAATGGATCGGGTTTTGGTTTGAGTGGAATTAAGACATCTAACTAATTGGGAGCTATAATGTGTAGCTAGATACCGCTTATAGTTTGTGAGATTAAGCTCTTAATATCATTGTCAACTTAGTCTAAATCATTCCATAGGTCACACTGCAAAAACCGGGAAACAAGAAGCTTGATTTTTGGTTCATATGATGTGTCGGATTTCTTATAGAAAATATGACACATGTGGTGAACAAGTAAAATCAATTATGTAGTATATAACTTTATTAGAATCGTGATAAATTCATATGAGATGCATATATTATGGGGTGCAATAATTTATTATTGCATAGGATAATATATTGCATAAGTTGTGAATTTGCTAAAAACCCCAAAAGTTCAAATTTTGTTGGAAATAAATCCAAAATTTGAAAAATGCTAAATCGGGTAAAAGTTCGGTAATCCGTTATTGTTCGGTCGACCGAAGGATCTATGGATCGGTCAACCGAACGTGGAACGGATAGTCATAGTTGATTGACCGAACTTGACCAAAGTGCCTGGAACTCTGGTACGGTCTACCGAACCAGAAACGATCGACCGAACAATGTCCAGTTTCGATATTTTCGGTTAACCGAATGGCACTCGGTCTTAGACGAGAATTCGTCTGATCGGTTAAGGAGAATTTTTCTCCTTAAGAATTGGTCATCCGTCCAATACTCGGTAAAACAATCGTGACATATTCGGTTAACCGAGTGTGACTCGGTAAACCGAACTGCGATCGATTTTCTGTCTTTGATAATTAAGAGATTAATTTGATCAATGGTTGGATTAGCTCCAAACTTGGTCAAACGTTTTGTGGATGCATGTAATGCATTTTGGAATTAGTTTGTGAGAGAAAATGTCAAGAAAACATGACTTAAGAATAGCCATGATTGATAATAAGATTGGAGCCTATAAATAGGTCCTTATTCTCCTTAATTATGTTAGAAGTTTGCTAAATATTTTCTCTCTTAAATTCACCACAAAAATCCACGAAAATTCTCTTAGTTTTCTAAGTCTTTGGAATGAGAAATCTCAGAGATTAAGGAAGGGGTTTGTAGCTAGATTCTAAGCTAGTTTGGAGATTGATTGGCTAGCTAATTTTTCTCCAACCTTGTTTAAGGTTTCGGTGAACACTCGGAGACATCCGGCGCAACGAGAAGCGACGATCGTCTTCCTCAACGTCTCTGTAACATCAAGAAGTTTTAGAGAACTTCTAGGTATGAATTTCGGAGTCTCTTATGTTTGTTTTAATAAGTTTTTGAAACTAGTTATTGAAACAAACTAATACATGCATGAAATAAATCGTAGAAAATTGTAATTGACCCTTATTATACGTAAAAATTTCGAAAATATATATGTATGATTAAACATGAAATCCAAAACTTTGGTCCTTCGGTCTTACGTTCAGGTCCTTCTCCCTTCCATCTTAGTCCCCATATCTCACAATTCAGTTTTGTTTCCCTGCTTTTGGGTCATTTTATGCTTCATCTCTTCCAACCTATTTATTTCTGAAATTCAAACATAAAACTCGTCACGTAGCATTGTTTAGGTGATAGATAATGGATATAAGATACAAATATAAGCATGAAATGAGACCATTTGGTAGGTCTATGTCAGGGTCCAACAAATCAACAAGACAACGGTCGGACACCAAAGGGGTCTCATTCGATCGAAAATAACGAGGGCTTCTCAAGCTCCAAACTAACGAACACAAGACGATACACAAGTTAATTGTCAAACTGGGTCTAAGGTTGTCGACCATTTAGATGGTCTTGGCCCGACGTAAACTAAACAACAATGCAACGGTCGAACAACAAAGGGGTCCCGTCCGATGAAAATAACAGACTGTCTCAGTCCATAAGTATCACAATTCAATCCTTTTTGTGTCTCTTCTTCTCAAGCTTATTGATTCTTGAAACTTAAGCATAAAACTCGGTACGTAGCATTGCCTATTTTCAAAATAGAGGATTTAAGATACGAATATAAGCATGATAAGATATCAATCAAATACCCCTACATCTAGTTATCGCTAGTCTCGAGTATAACAAAGTAAGAGAAAAATTAAAGAATGGAAAAACATACGAAAAACAGGAAAATCCTAAGTCACCTTCGTAGGAATCATGGTTAAACTTAGCACGTGCAACAAGCCGTTAAACCTCCTTGTCACCAAGAATGAGGAGTGTTGTCTCCCGAGGGTTTTCAGCTTATATAACCACAAAATCCGAACATAAATGCATTATTCAACCTAGCAACACGACTCGATGGAGTCATTTTTGTTTATCATTGGATACGGTAATACTACAGGTCAACTCTATATAAGTATTTAGTCCACACATAGTCTAATGAACCATTCGTGCAAGTTAGTTAAGAACTTAAGTGAAAGGCATGGGCAACCTTAACATCCTCAAGTGAAATAAAGTGTAAAGTCCATTAAAATTCTTATTTGCATTATCATTTCCATTCATTTCATTTTTTTCTTTTTGTTTTTCTCTTTTTCTTTTCTTTTTTTCTTTTTGTTTTTTTGCTAGTTGGTGTGTAATTCTCCCAGAGTCAGGTTTCGTGCATCATTGTTTATGAGTACTTACACTATCATGTACACTTTTCCCCACATCTCCACGAAGGGCGATCCCTACCACCCGTGTAACGGGAGTTCGGTCGGTACATCCCAAGTCAGATAACTCGAAAGCACCAGACACTAAGTCCCCTCGGACTTAATTTCCTAAGTGATGAGAGTCGTGCGAGAAGAGAGAACAACCTACTATACTATTTCTTATCTACAAATGAACCAAAACCCAACACATAAGGTTTCACAACAAGAGTTTAAGGGTCCTGGCTACGACAAACTTCTTAATACTAACAGACACGAATTATTTGACTCACTAGATTCAGGGTTGACTTTTTTGTTTATTTGATTACTGAAACCCTGTGATTACTCTCCCCCCGAGGGAAAACTAGGATGCATCCTTAGGACTAGATAGGACCTGAAGTCGGTGTACTAGATATCCTAATGCATCAAGTTCAAGACATTTTTTGGAGTTTCCTTTTACTTTGCCTCTCAATGGTAAAACTCAAGTTTAGAGTAAAACTCTTGTACGAGAGGTGGCACGTACAAGGTTTCGTCACCCTTAAACAACAAAAACGACCACCCTTTGGCTACGATACAATAGCAAAAGGGTTCTCCGAAATCCCGAATGAGGGAGGCAAAATTTAATTGTAGGGCTGGCCATACCTGCACCTACCTTGGTGAGCTTTAACGAAGGAGCGCGTGTCGACGGAGAAGAGTTGGTTGCACAAAGATTAGTCACTGATGTGCGCAACCAGGAATGTGAAATGAACACAAACCCATAGAGACCAGTACAGATTAACAGAGGAGACTCACCAGAGAAACCAGGGACCAAAACGCGTTAAACTGACCACTAATTGTCAATGAAGAACAACTAATTGGCGGTCGGAACATGCGTCCAGTTCTTCGAATTTCTTGCCTACGACAGCTGTGAGATATGGGATGTTTCTGTGGTGGAAGAAAGTGCGAGGGAGGTTCTTGAAGGAACATGACCTCCTCGGCATCAGCTGGTGCCCCCTCCAAGTAAGGTTTCAGGCGTTGTCTAATAACTTTGAACACGTCCACATTCCCTTGGTTCAAAATTTCGACCGCTCCATGAGGAAATGCGGTTTGCACAATAAAAGGGTCAGACCAGCGACTACGGAGCTTACCCGCAAACAGATGAAGTTGGGAATTATAGAGCAACACCTTCTGCCCAGCCATAAACATTTTTTGCATAATTATGCGATCGTGAAACATCTTAGCTCAGGACTTGTGAATTTTGACATTTTCATACGCATCATTGCGTAGCTCTTCCAATTCCACAATGTCGAGTTTACGATGCACCCCTGCTTGATCAAGATCCATAGTCAGATTCTTAATTGCCTAGAAAGCACGATGCCCGAGCCCGACGGGTAGGTGGCAAGTCTTGGCATACACTACCCGACATGGGCACATACCCAAATAGGTCATATACACAGTGCGGAAAGCCCACAACGCGTCATTCAGTTTAGCTGAGAAATCCATCCTCGAGGAATTAACCGTCTCCTCAAGGATTTTCTTTAATTGACGGTTACAGACATCGACCAGCCCACTAGTTTGCGGATGATATGGGGTCGTAAGCTTGTGGGTGATCGAATACTTCCTCATAAGCGCTTCAAAAGAGCGATTGCAAAAGTGGGTACTCTTGTCACTGATTATGGTATAAGGCATACCAAATCGTGCAAAAATGTCCTGTAAGAATTTGGTGACCACCTTGTTGTCATTGGTCTTTGTAGATATAGCATCTACCCACTTAGACACATAGTCAACGGCCACCAGAATGTAAACATTCCCAAACCAAATCGTGAAATGGCCCATAAAGTCGATGCCCCACACATCGAAGATGTCGACGATAAGGATATTTTGCAATGGCATCATATCACGTTGATTAATCCTGCCAAGGCGCTGGTACATATGACATTGCTTACAAAATTCATAAGCATCTTTGAAAAGCGAGGGCCAATAGAATCCAGATTGGAGCACCTTGGAGGCAGTTTTCTTTGCTCCAAAGTGTCCACCACATGCCTCAGAGTGGCACAATTGGAGCACACTTTGGAACTTGTTATTTGGGACGTATCGCCTGAAAATTTGGTCAGAGTAGTATTTGAATAGATAGGGGTCGTCCCAGTGAAAGAATCTAACATAAGATCTAAATTTGTTTGGTCAATTTTGACCAACCCACAGGAAGTTACACGGTCACGAGGTAGTTCACGTTGTCGGCAAACCAAAGGTTTTCTTCAATCGTGAACAATTGCTCGTCAGGAAATTTGTCATTAATAATTTGGTTGTGTTTTGGTCGCCGGAAGACGAGAAAGGTAGTCCGCTACAACATTTTCACACCTTTTTAACAACAAAATTCATCTCAAGAGTTGAGATTTTGCATCTTTATTTGTCATGAGGTGTTTAATGATTGTGTGATCAGAAAAGATAATCACGTGGGAGTCAATCAAGTACGACCAGAATTTCTCCAAAGCGAATATGATTCGCTAAGAATTCTTTCTCGGTCACAGTGTAGTTCAATTGGGTATCATTGAGTATTCTACTAGCATAGTATATCACGTGAGGCGATTTGTCCAATCGTTACCCAAGCACTGCTCCCACAGCGAAGTCAGATGCATCACATCAACTCGAAGGGTTCTGTCGACACCGGTGCCTTAATTATGGGAGCTGAAATCAACTCTTTCTTCAATGTCAGAAAAGCATGGTGGAATTCTGGTGTGAACTCAAAAATGACATCCTTAGCCAACAAGACGGTGAGATGTCGAGCAATTTTTCTAAAATCTCAAATGAACCGCCGATAGAATCCAACATGCCAAAAGAACGCGCGGATATCCTTCACATTACGCGACGGTGGGAGATTAGCAATAAGACCCACTTTGGCGGGGTCTACCTCAACTCCCCTACTTGAGATAACATGTCCAAGTACAATACCTCGCTTCACCATTAAGTGACATTTCTCCCAATTGAGAGTGAGGTTCTTCTCACGACATCGCTTGAGGACAATTCTCAAGTGATGAAGACACTCATAGAAGGAAGCGCCAAATATGGAAAAATCGTCTATGAAAATCTCAAGGAAACGCTCGAGCATATCGGAGAATATGCTGATCATACACCTTTGAAACGGCCAGTGCATTACATAACTCAAAGGGCATGTAGGCAAACATGCCAAAGGGACATGTAATTATGATTTTCCCTTGATCCTCGGGGACGATGGGATTTTGGTTGTAACCGGAGTATCTATCAAAAAAACAATAATACTCATGTCCGGGCAACCTTTCCAACATCTGATCGGCATCGCCACAAGAACTTGATTGAAAATAAGTTTTAAGTGCAAGTGCAAGACGTCGGTGAAAACAAGGCAAGTACGGGTTGTGTCCACGGGGAGATGTGTCAACTCTAATTTGTTCGAAGGTAAGTGAGAAAAAGATGGGAGAAGAGATTGATTACACTAACTAGACTATGCTACACTACACAAGTACAAAACAAACAAAGAATATGAAATCACTAAATAAAACTAAACTAAGTGACCAATAAAAGAAACTGGAAATCAAAAATGGAAAAAGTCCCTAAGGGGTGAAGTGTGTGCACATGAAATAAGTGGTGATAAATGCATTCAATAAGCACAAGTGTAAGTAGTTTTTGTTATGCATAAGAAAAACATCATGGTAAAACCTATCATCCAAATCGCTAACCCAAGTGATTAATATGAGCATGACAAGTTTGTTATTAAGAAAAGAATGAAATTTACCAAAAGATTATGGCAGAAACTATCAAGTTAAGTATTCTTTTTAATTCAAACAAACATACTAACATTTCTCACATACAACAAAATTAAGCATTCATTCCATTTTATATAACATGTATAAACATCAACTAAACTCCTAAATGGGATGGAACTACTCACACATTACTAAACTAACATTCATATTAAGAAAAAACATGCTAATTAATTCTACGAAGATTAAATAACAAAATTAACTAAACATGCAAGAATTAAAGGAAACAACAATTAACTAACAAAATATATTTTATTGCTCACTCACATTTATAAGTAGTCTATCTCCACCAGAGTTTTGCTCTAAAGTTTTACTCCTAGTAAAGAGGATGATCACCAAGTTAGGAGATGTCTTACAAAGGAGGAAGAAGAGTTTTCTATTTATAGCCATGTAAAAGGTAATCAGGGACAATCCACCGGTATGGGACTAAACGCATACCGATATAAGCATAAAACACCTTAATACACATCCGACAGAAGACGGGTAGGATCCGGAGACAAATGGACCACTAATTTGTGGTCTGAATCTCCTAGATCCGGCCCAGTTTTGTCTACGGTGTTTGTAGCTTCGTTTCTTCTATAGTGTACTCTAATTGGTTGTGAGTTACGACCCGAATCATATTGTCAAAATACTCCTCATGAAGGTGTGAAGTGCTTGATTTTGTTAATTAGTCATTTTTGGTTTACATTTGGGTCATTCGCACTAGCATCTTAGTCCGTAAGTCTTGCAACTTAGTTTTTTTTGAATCTTTTTTTCTCAAACTTGTTTAAAGCTGAAATATAAACATAAAACTCATCACGTAGCATTGCTTAGGCTAAAAATAAAGAATAAGACACAAATATATGCATGATATGATATCAATCAAATGGCAACACGAAATGATCTTTCCGCGTTGCCGCATTGAGCTTGCGATAATCAACGCAAACTCACCAATCAGTTTGCAGGCGTGTCGGTATAAGCTCATTATATTCATTCAACAACCGTCACGCATCACTTTTTGGGAACCACATGACAAGACTCACCCACAACTATCAGAGATAGAATATATAATATCATGATCCAAGCACTTAAGAAACTTCTTTCGGACGGATTCTTTCAGCACATAATTCAATCTACGTTGTAGGTCCCGACGGGACCTGGTTTTCTTTTTCATGTGACCCTGATGCTTGACAATACCAGAGTTAATTCCCTTGATGTCCTTCAATGACCACCTGATAACCTCTTTGTTTTCAAATAGCACTTTTTTGATGGCAGTCTTCTGATCTTTTGAAAGATCAGAAGCAATAATGAGTGGCAATGACTCGTTATCCCCTTAAAAGATGTCATTAGGGTTATCGGGGAGCGATTTAAGCTCGACCGAAAGTGGTCCTTGTTGGATTCAGAGTTAATTTCAAGTCACTCAAGGGTCATAGGGTAATAGGACCAAACACCCAGATGTGTCTCCTTATCCAGAAGTTCAAAGGCGGATTCCTCAAAATAATCTTCAATCACAACATATTCATTAGGCACCTCAATAATATGTCGATGTGAGTCGAACATGCCCAATGACTCAAGATCATCCTTGTCCTGAATGAAATTGATTCCGACAGCATCATCGAAAAACCTGGATTTCTTCCCAAGATTAAATATGTTGAAATCCACCGTGAGATTTTCAAAAGACAACATCAAGTCATTGCGACAATTGATTAAACATTAGTTGTCGCAAGAAATGACCTCCCAAAAGGTCACTGAAATTTGTCCTTGTGGGTTGGACATAGGTTCAGTATCTAAGATGACGAAATCAACTGGGAATACAAACTCACCCACTTTAATAAGGACATCTTTCACACTTCCTCGTGGAATCTTGACAGATCTGTCAGCCAACTGGAGGGTGGTCCTCGTTGACTTAAGATCCCCTATTCCAAGATTGACATAGACAGAGTAAGGCATGAGGTTCAAAGATGCTCCCAAATCCAATATATCTTGAGGAATTATCATTTTACTGATCATGCAAGAAACAGTTGGACAACCGAGATCCTTGCACTGTTGGGGGGAAAATTACGTCGATATTTTTAGGTCATATCACGTCGGGTTTCCTGTTCAAATATACCGACGTTATAATTAGGAGACGTAATAAGGAAGAAGTTACCACGTCAATTGTAAAACCGACGGGATATAAGAGCATATTACGTCGGTTTTTTATTCACAAACCGACATGGTAAGGCAATCATATAATAGACATTCTACGTGGGTTATTCAAAAACCAGCGTGACAATCATATAATAGACATTCTACGTCGGCTTTTAAAAAACCGACGTAAAAATCCTGCTGGAACAAAAAAAAATTATTCCTTATATTATATATATATAGTTTGTACATATTCCTTATATTTTCAATTTAAATATATTCCTATTATTTTATGACTAGGATAAGAAAAGTTGTTTAATTGTAACTCAACTAATAAAACATCTAGTTTGGACAGACCTATTGCACATTCTTATGAAAATTGACTATTAAGAGTTAAGACCTGTAGGCTTGAAGATAAATTAAATTAATGAAACAGTAGAGTACATAGTTTTGCGTTCAGTAAAAGAATAAAAGAATTTAAACAACTCAACTGCAATCAAGTCAGTTATGTTTAACTGCACAAACAACTCAAAAGATTACCTTAATTGCTGAATGTCCCAACTCAATCTCCCAACTGTTTTCAGGATTTCTTTAAATGAAATGATTTACATAAAAACGCCGATGTAATAAAAATCAAGAAAGAAACCAGCTGGAATCTGCTTGACAAAATAAAAGAGTCTGAATGGTGATCTTGAGGCCTGAAAACGATTAAGATTTTTTGAATGATTAGAAAGACCATCTCAAATTATAAATTCACATGCTGAAACGATTAAGAAATGACATGAATCATCAAGCAATAAGGTGACATACTTCTGTTTGTCTTTCAGTTGACCACAGAAAAGGGCATTGCCCGGCATCGGTAGCTGGGTTTTGTTCGATTTGTCTTCTGGATTGGAGATTCTAATGTAAGTCTCTTGCCCAAGGTACCATTAGTCGAGATATACAGAGCACAAGTTCCAAATGCCAACATTATCAAGGTCCACTGAAATTGCAGTCCAAGCTCCTGGAAACACCTGATGTAGAGACAAACAACCATAAAACAAGTTGTAACTGGTTGCTGTTGGCTTTCATAGAGAGAAATATGTTCAGGAAATTAAAAGGTCATAATTTCTATTTGAAAAATCTGCAGTAACTTATGAGTTGTAATTAGAACACAAATCTATTTGTTATTGTTAAATTGGCCAGTGAATTAAGACATACAACAAGATGCAGCACAAACATAGAGAAGTCATCGTGAAATTAGAATATGCCCACATGTGTGTTTTGTTTTTTTGAAAAAAACTCCGAAAATACATAATCTAAACTTAAGTACCTGCAGGAATCATTTCAAGAATAATATGCTTGAGGTTATCAACTATTAACAGTTTATTAAAAAAAGTTGGTTTTAATGGTCTAAAGAATTTGTGTTGGGAAAGCGTTGCATTATAAAATGAATTTTTTAAAAGTCAAACGAGCTGCACGCTCAAACAAAAGGCTTCAATTCGAAATTGTAACCATACTTGTGTTGTAGATCTTGCAATAGCATCCCACTTGTTATACGAATTTCTGCTATTTTCGGTCCACATTCCATATTCCATCCTAAAATTTAGAGTAACGCAAAATTACATAGTTTAAAGAAAATTTCTTTTGGCATTGGCCTGCAAAGCAGGTAATCAATATATTACCAAGTGAAAAATAGCCACGAAGGAAAAATCACATAGTTGCAAATTCCAAATGAATGAGCCATTTTGCTGTATTTGCTGTATGGAAATTCCCAACACTACATTAATCAAATCAAAACCAACTATTTTGGTAGACTTGTTCTTACACATCTTCAACTATTATACCATAAGCAAAACCACAATTCCGAAACACAAATCCACAGACCAAACATAAATCCATAAGCTATTTTTACCCCAAAAAATCAAACTTGAACACCCATCTGTCTTAGAATTAAAATGCACTCCCTATCTATCCCAACCTCACAACTCACACTGCTACGATCAAATCAAAGCACCAGCAATTTCAGTAAACTATTAACCCACATAACCACAACATAAACTCAAATTCCAACTAAAAAACAAAACTAATCATACCAAACTCAAACCAGCAATTTCAGTAAATTCCAACTGAAAAACAATCAAACACAGCCAAACACAAACAAACAAACAAACCTCCCAAACAGCACCCTCAATGCGATTCCAGCTTTGTGGAGAGCAAGGCTTGGTGGTGGTAGGGGGCGGAAGGGTCGCAATTTGGTGGTGCTGAAAGCGAGGCTGGTCTGGACAGTCGTGGTTGGGCTGGGCTGGACGGTCGTGGTCGGGCTTGTCTAAACGGTTGGGGTCATGCTGGTCTGGTCGGGATGGTCGGTGGAGGGGAGGGATTGGACTAGGCTGGCAGAGATCAGGGCTGGTCTGGTCGGGATCTGGACGGGCGGAGGAGGGGAGGGGAGGGATCGGGCTGGGTTGGTCAGGTCAGGTCGGGATCTGGACGAGCGGCGGAGGGGAGGGATCGGGCTGGTGTGCTCGAGGTCTGGACGGTGGGGGTCGGCTGGTGGGGGAGTTGGGGTTGTAGGGTTAGGGATTTGGAAGTTTGATTTGTGATACAAATACGGTGAAAAAATAAAAAACAAGGAAAACACGTCGGTTTGTTCGAATGGAAATGTTTAGTAGCCGCTTTCCGGGACGTTGTGGGGGACGCTGCTGAGTTGGACAAATCCAACTCAGTCAAAGTTTTAATATTTTTTATGCATAGGGGGCAGTCGCATTTAATGCATCTCAAATCAGACGTGCTCCAAATCATATCATTTCTTTTGGCGCTCCCACCTGCTCCATACCTCTTTTTGACGAAGATGCACGAAATGGCCACCGTCACTTCTTCCGTTCTTTTTCGTTCATTTCTCTTCGTTTTGAGAAAAATCTTCACTCAAATGGAAATACCATTAAACGTTCCTAAGGAGAAGATGATTTTCCCCTCTTTCGAAGGAGCAAAGAATCTTTTACAACGACTATGTTGATGCTTGTGGTTTTGGTGTTAAGCTACGACATACTCATTACGACGCTGGTGTTGTTACCCGGGCCACTCTTACTTGTTCCAAGGAGCGTAAGGCACCAACAGACCAAGGTCAAGGCATAATGAAGTCACGTTTATCGAGTAGAGTTCAATGCACGGCTCGCATCAGGGTTTCTGGAAACCCAGCAAGGGGTTACCAGATTAACTTTGTCGATCTCAATCATAACCATGAAATGCTTCAGGAGCACCAGATGCGTTTTCTAAGACAGAAAAGATTTGTACCTGAGGCCGTCATAGCACGAATAACGTGCAATGATGCTTCTGGGATCTCTGCTGCTAAGACCATGCAATCGTTTGTTGTGGAGGCTGGGGGGCATGACAAACTTACTTTTAACGATAGAGACCTAAGGTTTGAAAACTTTTGTACATTATTTTGTTTGTAGAAATCAGCGGCCTTAATATTTTTTGTGTGTGCAGGAATGTTATAACCGAAGTAAGGAATTTGAAAATTGGACCTGGCGATGCACAAGCTCTTCAGAACTATTTCATTAAGATGCAGAAGATTGATGCAATGTTTTTCTATGTCATGGATATGGATGACGAGGGAAGACTAAGGAACGTTTTCTGGGCCGACTGCCGTTCCAGGGCTGCCTATTCATACTTTGGGGATGTTATATGTTTCGACACTACGTACCTCACAAACAAATACGACATCCCCTTTGCACCATTTGTGGGAGTTAATCACCATTTCGAGTCTGTGTTGCTCGGTTGCGCTTTGCTGTCTTCCGAGACCACTGAAAACTACATATGGCTCTTTCAGACGTGGCTTTCGTGTATCGGAGGTACGTTTGTAGAGTTCTTACTCGCTTTGATTGGATTGTCCTTTAGGAATTTTGAGTTACTGTTTTTCCTTTTTAAGTGATGTGTGTTCCTTTTTAAGTTTTGCCTGTTCATTTTTAACTTCTTCTAAAACCTTTTGAGTGACTGTTTTTCCTTTTTAAGTGATATTTGTTCCTTTTTAAGTGATGTCTGTTCCTTTTTAAGTTTTGTTTCTTCCTTTTTAATTTCTTCTAAAACCTTTTGAGTGATTGTTTATCGTTTTTAAGTGATGTCTGTTCCTTTTTAACTTCTTCTAAAACCTTTTGAGTGACTGTGTGTCCTTTTTAAGTGATGTCTGTTCCTTTTTAACTGATGTTTGTTCCTTTTTAAGTGATGTATGTTCCTTTTTAAGTGAAGTATGTTCCTTTTTTAGTCTTGTATGTTCCTTTTTAAGTGTTGTCTGTCCCTTTTTAAGTGATGTATGTTCCTTTTTAAGTGATGTATGTTCCTTTTTAACTGATGTCTGTTCCTTGTTATCTGACGTCTGTTCCTTTTTTAGTGTTGTCTGTTCCTTTTTAAGTGATGTATGTTCCTTTTTAAGTGATGTCTGTTCCTTTTTATCTGACGTCTGTTCCTTTTTAAGTTATGTATGTTCCTTCTTAAGTGATGTTTGTTCTTTTTTTAGTGTTGTATGTTCTTTTTTAAGTGATGTATGTCCCTTGTTAAGTGATGTATGTTCATTTTTAAGTCATGTTTGTTCATTTTTAATTGATGTATGTTCCTTCGTAAATGAGTTTTGTTCCTTTTTTAGTATTGTCTGTTCCTTTTTAAGTGATGTTTGTTCATTCTTAAGTGATGATTGTTCCTTCTTAAGTGATGTTTGTTCCTTTTTTAGTGTTGTCTGTTCCTTTTTAAGTGATGTCAGTTGCTTTTTAAGTGATGTCTATTCCTTTTTAATTGATGTTTGTTCCTTTTTAAGTTACCTCGTTTCCTTTATAGCGATTTTTCTTTTTCCTTGCAGATATCCCTCCACCAACTATCATAACGGACCAATGTGGGGTCATTACTGCTGTTGTAAGGAATGTCTTCTCAAATGCGAGACACCAATTTTGCATTTGCCACATAATGAACAAAGCTCTCGTGAAGTTGCCGACGAAGTATCGACATCACATGTTATTTGATCTAAATTTGATTGTCTACGACTCAAAAAAACCCAGCTGAATTTGAGCGGAATTGGCACAGTTTCCTGGTTGATTTTGACCTTCAAGAACATAGTTGGTTCCAAACAATTTACGGTATCCGTGAGTCTTAGGTACCTGCTTACTTGTGTGATTATTTTTTCTCTGGAATGGCTTCTACCCAGAGAAGCAAAAGTATGAACTCCTTCTTCGACAAGTACTTATCTTCTAGAATCACCCTTAAACAGTTCGTTCAACAATACGAACTTGCTCTCCGTCACAAGTACGAGAAGGAAGCTCAATCGGATTTCGATTGCCTGCATAAGAAACCCCAAATGGTTTCAATATATCCCTTCGAGAGTCAAATGAGCGAGTTGTATACCGTAGGGGTTTTCAAGAAAGTACAGTTACAAATTGGTAAGACGATGAACTGCGACCAAACCGAGGAGTTGCAATCAGCCGACGTGTTTCATTACAAGGTGACTGAACGTGTACGGGTGAGCAACTATTATCGAAGTGTTTCCTTGTACAGAGGACATGTCTGAACTTGACATGCGATTGTAAACTGTTTAAGCGTGTTGGTATTCTTTGCTGTCACCTCCTGGTCGTATTTGCACGGCTAGATCCTAATGCATTACTCCCGTCGTCTTACATCACAGATCGATGGCGGAAGGATATTCGTCGGAGCTATGGAGATAAGATGTACCAAGACGATGGCGTATTGGAGAAGGATGCGATGAGTCGTCACGCTGACATAATGGGTCGCCCTCTTTGGATTGCACAGAAAGCATTCATTTCTCATGAAAGGTATCTTAAGGTCATGAAGTGTATGGAGTGGCTCAGGTCTCGTATTAACATTCCCCACGCCCCTCCCATAGTTGATGAAGTTGTACCCGGCGGTACCTCTTTGCGCAATCCAGACAAAGTAACCCATCCAGGAAGACCGCCTACTAGACGTCGGGTTTCCTTAGCCGAAAAAATTCTTCAAAGAAGCCAAAAAAGGGCCTCACAGCAGAAAAGAGCAAGTATCGAAGGAAGGGCAAATCACTTATGCATCTGGTCGCACCTATACCAGGGGATCCAGGTTTTGACGATTGGGACATGAAGATGTATTACGACCAACTTGCTCCTTAATTATGTACCAAGGCATGGTTTTTCAATTTTGTACACTTTTGTAAGACAACAGTTTATTCTTAAGTGTAAAGTTGTTCCCTTTTAATTGTGAGTTGTAGCTTTTAAAGTGTGAAGTTATCCTTTTTAGTGTAGTTGTTCCTTTCTAAGCTTGCGGTTCTCCTTTTTAATAATTGCTTGTTCCTTTTTATGTTTGCGGTTCTCGTTTTTAAGTGTGAGTTGTTCCTTTTTAAGTGAGTTTACATTTTTAAGTGTGAAGTTTTCCTTTCTTGTGTTTTTCGTTCCTTTTTAAGTTTGTGGTTCTCCTTTTTAACTGTGAGTTGTACATTTTTAATTGTAGTATGTTCCTTTTTAAGTGAGTTTACATTTTTAAGTGTGAAGTTTTCTTTTCTAGTGTTTTTTGTGCCTTTTTAAGTTTGCGGTTCTGCTTTTTAACTGTGAGTTTTACCTTTTTGAGTGCAGTTGGTTCCTTTTTAATAATTGCTTGTTCCTTTTTATGTTTGCGGTTCTCCTTTTTAAATAAGCGTTGTACCTTTTTAAGTGTAGTCTATTCCTTTTTAAATCAGTGCACCTTTTTAAGTGTGAAGTTTTGCCTTTTTAGTGTTTTTTTGTTCTTTTTAAGTTTGCGGTTCTCCTTTTTAACTCTGAGTCGTACCTTTTTAAGTGATGTTTGTTCCTTTTTATGAATTGCTTGTACCTTTTTAAGTGAGCGGTTCTCCTTTTTAACTGTGACTTGTACCTTTTTAAGTGATGTATGTTCATTTTTATGAATTGGTTGTACCTTTTTAAGTGAGCGGTTCTCCTTTTAAACTGTGAGTTGTACCTTTTTAATTGTAGTCTGTTCCTTTTTAAGTGAGTTTACCTTTTTAAGTGTGAAGTTTTCCTTTCTTGTGTTTTTTGTTCCTTTTTAAGTTTGCGGTTCTCCTTTTTAACTATGAGTTGTACATTTTTAAGTGCAGTTGGTTCCTTTAATAATTGCTTGTTCCTTTTATGTTTGCGGTTCTCCTTCTTAAATGAGTGTTGTACATTTTCAACTCAGTGCACCTTTTTAAGTGTGAAGTTTTGCCTTTTTAGTGTTTTTTTGTTCCTTTTTAAGTTTGCGGTTCTCCTTTTTAACTCTAAGTTGTACCTTTTTAAGTGATGTATGTTCCTTTTTATGAATTGCTTGTACCTTTTTAAGTGAGAGGTTCTCCTTTTTAACTGTGTCTTGTACCTTTTTAAGTGATGTCAGTTCTTTTTTATGAATTGCTTGTACCTTTTTAAGTGAGCGATTCTTCTTTTTAACTGTGAGTTGTACTTTTTTAATTGTAGTATGTTCATTTTTAAGCGAGTTTACATTTTTAAGTGTGAGGTTTTCCTTTCTTGTGTTTTTTGTGCCTTTTTAAGTTTGCGGTTCTGCTTTTTAACTGTGAGTTTTACCTTTTTGAGTGCAGTTGGTTCCTTTTTAATAATTGATTGTTCCTTTTTATGTTTGCGGTTCTCCTTTTTAAATGAGCGTTGTACCTTTTCAACTCAGTGCACCTTTTTAAGTGTGAAGTTTTGCCTTTTTAGTGTTTTTTTGTTCCTTTTTAAGTTTGCGGCTCTCTTTTTTAACTCTGAGTTGTACCTTTTTAAGTAATGTATGTTCATTTTTATGAATTGCTTGTACCTTTTTAAGTGAGAGGTTCTCCTTCTTAACTGTGACTTGTACCTTTTTAAGTGATGTATGTTCCTTTTTATGAATTGCTTGTACCTTTTTAAGTGAGCGGTTCTCCTTTTTAACTGTGAGTTGTACTATTTTAATTGTAGTTTGTTCCTTTTTAAGCGAGTTTACATTTTTAAGTGTGAAGTTTTCCTTTCTTGTGTTTTTCGTTCCTTTTTAAGTTTGTGGTTCTCTTTTTTAACCGCGAGTTGTACATTTTTAAGTGCAGTTGGTTCCTTTTTAATAATTGCTTGTTCCTTTTTATGTTTGCGGTTCTCCTTTTTAAATTAGCGTGGTACCTTATTATGTGTAGTCTGTTCCTTTTTAAGTGAGTGTACCTTTTTAAGAGTGAAGTTTTACTTTCTAGTGTTTTCTGTTCCTTTTTATGTTTGTGGTTCTCCTTTTTAACTTTGAGTCGAACCTTTTTTAGTGTAGTCTGTTCCTTTTTAACTGATGTATGTTCCTTTTTAAGTGTTGTCTGTTCCTTTTTAAGTGAAGTTTGTTCCCTTTTTAGTCTTGTATGTTCTTTTTTAAGTGATGTTTGTTCCTTTTTAAGTTATGTTTGTTCCTTCTTAAGTGAAGTTTGTTCCTTTTTTAGTGTTGTATGTTCCTTTTTAAGTGATGTTTGTCCTTTTTTAAGTGATGTTTGTCCCTTTTTAAGTGATGTATGTTCCTTTTTTAGTGTGGTATGTTCCTTTTTAAGTGATGTATGTTCCTTTTTAAGTGATGTTTGTTCCTTTTTAATTGATGTTTGTTTGTTTAAGTTACCTCGTTTCTTTATAGCGATTTTTCTTTTTAAGTGATGTCAGTACCTTTTCAAGTGTGAAGTTCTATCTTAAATGTTGGAGCTATTACTTTGGAGTATGAAAAAGTTTTAATTACAACTATAAAATGTATTTGTTAATTTACAAACCACTACTTCAATTCGACACAGCAGCGGGAGTCCCTCAATAAAGTAATGGCCATTTCACCCCTGATGGAGTGAAGTGTCTTGGGGTTTTTCATTTCCATTGGGTTGACCTTTCGCATGAGAAATTTGATCCAATAGTATAGAAAAACACTGCAGTCGTTGCTTCCCGGCAATTGTCTTTGGCACGTTTCCCTCAGTATTGGTTACACTAAACTACACTACAATGCTAAACTAGAATGCAAAAGGAAATGCAGATAAGCAATAAAACTAAACCCCAAAGGGGGTAGAGAACTGATGTGAACATAAAGATGTGTGTGTGTGTGTGTTCAATTAAGCTCCTCACAACATGTAGTGCATGAAATCATAAAACTACATCCAATCTTGCCTCTACATGAATTAAGATAAGACTACATCATTAAAACATACAAGACAATGATTGGAATGAAGCTACATGAACTCAAGTATAAAGACTAGACCCTACTATGCCTCCACATGAATTAAGATGACTACATCATTAAAACATACAAGACATTAGCTAAGGTAAAGGCAACAAGAGTACATACACTACAAATTGTGTTTCCAATATTAACTTCATCCATATCCTAACCTTATCATTCCCCATAAAATAGGTCCACTAATCAAAGCATAAGCTAAGCTTCATTCAAGAGCATTAGCATATCAAAGATAAGAGTGGAGACCCATTAGATGGTTATGGAAATCATATAAAGCTCAAGGGATAAAAATAACACACACTTAATACACTACATTATTATATCACATATTTCTCCACCCCCCAAATGGGGATGGAACTACTCACTACTCATTACACTAACTAAATTAGCAAAGGAAAGCATAATACTGAAATGAAAATTATACTACTCAAGCAAGAGACATTAAAGAAGCATAAAACTAAACAAACAAGCATGCATATGAAAGGAAATTAAACTAAGAGAGAAACAACATCATTAAAAGAAAACTTCTATTATTAACTCACTCAATTACAAGTAGCTCTTCCTCCACTAGAGTTTTGCTTCAAGGCTTCACTCTTAGTAGGGAAGATAGCCACCAAGAGAGAGATGGATACAATGGGAGGTGAAGAGTTCTATTTATAAGCATGGAAAAAGCTAATCGGGGACAATCCCCCGATGTGGGACTAAACCAATACCAAAAATAGCCTACACGAACACTAATACAAGTCCAGGAGAAGTTGGGGCGGATCTTGCATGATCCAGACCGCCAATTGGCGGCCTATAAAGCCCAGATCCGTCTGGGTCTTCTGGTGGGCTTGCCATGGTGTGTTTCTTGGTCTTGGATGCGTTTAGCTGGTTTAGTGGAGCTCCGACCCGAATCGAATAGACAAAATACTCCTCATGATGGTGTGGAGTTTCCTGTTTTGCTCTTAGGTCCTTCTGTCTTACGATCAGGTCCTTCCCCCTTGCATCTTGGTCCCCAGGTCTCACAATTAGGTCCTTTTTCCTGCTTTTGGGTCCTTTCATGGCTCTTCTCTTCAAACCTCTTTATTTCTGAAAACTAAACATAAAACTCGTCACATAGCATTGCTTAGGTGTAAGATAATGGATATAAGGTACAAATATAAGCATGAAATGATGTCAATCAAATACCCCCACACCTAAGTTTTTGCTAGTCTCGAGCAAAACAAAGAAAGGAAAAAGCATACGAAAAAAACAAGAAATCCTAACTCACTTTCGTAGGAATCACGGTTGCACTTAGCACGTGCAACAAGCCGTTAAACCTCTTTGTTGCCAAGGAGGAGGAGTGTTGTCTCCTGAGGGTTTTCAGCGGATATACCCACAAAATCCGAACAAGATGCATTATTCAATCTAGACCTCGACTCGTTGGAAATATTTTGTCGATCAATGGACGCGGTAATCCTACGGGCCGACTCTATATAGGTAATCAGTCCACACCTAGCCTAATAAACCATTCGTGCAAGTTAAATAAGGAATTAAGTGAAAGACATGGACAACCTCAAGATCCTCAAGTGATACAAAGTGTAAGGTCCATTAAGGTTCTTATTTGCATTAACATTTTTTTTTCTTTTTGTTTCTTTTCACACATTTTTTTTCTTTTTTTCTTTTTATTAGTTGGAGCTTCATTCTCCCAGGGTCAGGTTTCGTGCATCATTGCCCATGAGGACTTACACTATCACGTACACCTTTCCCCAAATCTCCACATAGGGCAATCCCTACCACCCGTGTAACGGGAGTTCGGTCGGCGCATCCCAAGTCAGATGACTCGAAAGCACCAGGCACAAAGTCCCTTCAGACCTACTTTCCCGAGTGATAGGAGCCGTGCGAGAAGAGAGAACATCTACTCACTTATTTCTTATCTACACATGAACCAAAACCCCTACACTAATGTCTCACAACAAGATTAAGAGGGTCCTTGACTACAACAAACTTCCTAAATTAACAAACACGAATTATTGACTCACTAGGTTCAGGGTGGACTTCTTTGAATGTTTGAGCACTGAAACCCTATGATTACTCACCCCCAAAGGAAAACTGGGGTGCATCCTAACGACTCGATAAATCCTAAAGCCACGTACTAGATATCCTAATGCATCAAGTTCAAGACAATTTTGGGAGCTTTCTTTTTACTTTGCCTCTCAACGGTTTTGCACATGCTAAACACACGCAAAACCCACAAAACATTTTCTTTCGAAAACACATGAAGATTTTGAAAGAAATGTGAAAATTTTGAACCACTAGGCAAGCAAAAGAAGACAAGTCACCCAAGGATCATGGCAAGCAGATATATCGATATTAAATGCAGCACACTATCATGACCCTAACAATGCAAACAAAAGAAAACAAAATCAAAGGAAAAAGACTCAACTATGTACACACGTAAAACACCCCCCCACACCTACTTCATGCATTGTCCTCAATGAATGTGAGCAAGATGCTACATGGATTTATGCATGAAAAAGGAGAGATCTCACCAACATTAAGTACAAAGGGAAGTGCAAGTTCATGTTGATGGACATAACCCGAATTCCCTCAAAACCTGTGAGATGCTAAAGAAGGGATACAAATACGTGAAAGAAATGGAGCCTAAATACACAAGGGTTGGGGCTCACAACAACCAATGCTCACTGAAGGAGTCTTTTATTGTACTTCTTTTTTTTTCTTTTTTTTTCTTTTTTTTTCTTTTTTTTCTTTTTTTTATATATAACTATGTACAAACATAAGTTCCCATCTTCATTTGTCAAAAGACATCAAATGGGAACCTCAAGAGTGGGTCAATGCACTTGGAAAGGGAACATGACACCACGTGGGGCCAGAATACGCATGCGTGGGCCCCCTTCACAAAGAGCACCAGATGAAATGAGAGGTTCATGAATTGGACGCAAAGGCGTCTCATTCAAAGGATCAAACTGAAAGAGCTTGAACCTCTCGAGAGTTTGGGAAATAAGGGGCAACGGAAGAAAAATATCTCCCGTTGCGGAACTGAAGTTATGATCATCAATCCAAACTCTCCAACCAACAGGCTGGTGGGTCGGAACGAGGTCAAGCACCTCGTTATGCATGTCCAACTCACCAGGAGAACAGGAAGTGGGTCTCATACCCAAGGTATCCTCCAAGGAACTCCTAATACCCTCATGAGCAATGTGGTTGTTTGATGTTCCATCATTTCCAAGATGATCAGGAACAATAGTGAGAGGCAAACTCTCATCAGGTTGTTTGAAGTTGAGGGTACTAGGGAGCTCTTGCTCCACCAGAGGTGAGTCCTTAAGAGGCACAATATGAAGATCCTGTGGCTCAAGGGCCACGGGACAAAAAGATAAGGCACAATCCTGTGCCGACTCATAATGAAGCTGGTCCAAATTATTCTTAATTTGAATCGAATCCTCCACTAAGTGATCGTGAATTGAAACCCCAAGTCCCTCAGACTGACTAGGAGTTTGACTTTGAAAGGTTGTGCTTTGAATTTGTGGATGTGGTGGTGGTTCGATATCAAAAGAAGAATCCTCATGTTGACAAGAAATGTTACCCTCCTCACGTTCATGGAATTGCTGTGTCATCTGGCTCACTTGCATTTCCATGGTTTGCAAGGAATTCAAGTTGGACTTCAATAAATTTTGTGTGGTTTCCATGAATGTTTGGAGAGTTTGTTTCAAGGAATCAGGTATGCGGTCAACGATGGGGTCCAAGTCAGAGCTTGGGAAATTTTGGGGTTGGGTGTTGATGGGCTGAGAATGAGTCCAATGATTTGGAGTGGGGTGCTGGTAGAATTCTGGGTATTCGGGAGGAGGATACTGGGGTGAATATGAAGTATAAGAATTTGAATAATAATTGTTTCCCCATGAATCCATCACTCTCGGGATGTACGCGGATTCGTAATGGTCATATTGAGCATTTTGGGAAAATGTGTGCTCATACTCAGGCTCTGGGGGAACATAAGGACATTCCCCGAAATCATGACCACTCAACCCACAATAGTGACACGGTACGGCTACTGGAGCCACCGGTGCACTCATGTCGTCTACCGCATGCATGAAAGAGGCCAAAGTTTGTTGCCCAGAGTATGATCCAACATAACTAGATGGAGATCTAGCCGTCGGTGCCTCTCTCATATCACCCCTATATGAAGATTGCTCAGTCACATAATGAAGATCATCCCAACCGTACGGGGTGTTCGTCTGAGCCACCCCCGGTTGCATGGGTCCGGAATACCAGGGAGAATCATCCTGGTCCCAACAATGATATGAATGGTCGCCCATGTAACCATCCATCTCAACAAACAACTCTCGAGTCGACCACTCTCACCACCACGAGACTAAGCTCGCAAAAAGTGCTCGACTCGACCCTAAAACGCTACCAGAGAGTGTAAAGGGGAGGAGACTATAACGTAGAAGAAGGTGAGAAGAAGATGACTCAGAGGAGAAGGGAAGAATCCCTAGAGCTAGCGAGGGTACAGGGTGAAGGTAGAAGCCTAACTAGCAAGCATGGCTCAAACAATGTAAGGCAATGGGTCCTTAGGCTAGACGACGCCTAACTTCGAGGTCACTAGTCTCGACACGCCTCACCTCCCTACAACGAGGACCACAATGCCCAGCAAGTGATACCAGATCCGGAGATCCAATACCTCCTACTATCGACAAGGTAGGCAACGCCGATCAGGTCATGGCGGTCTCAACTAGATTACTCTCCTAGTGCGTCCGAATTCCTAGGGCCAATGTCTACTTGCTTTTAGTTAAGGCTTTACTTGAGTGTGCTTTTTGGGGCTAAGGGAGGGGTGATGAAATCCCCCACCTTATCTTTGAAGACTATAGGTGATGCCCCTTAAAGATGTTTTGAAATCTTAGGCTAGCAAGCAACTCACCAAACAAGCACTCACCTCACTCTTGTTTCGATGCAAACCTTACTCACTAATGAATGTCCTAATGCGTGAATGAGTGATAAGGAATGCGTACCTCGCTCCAGCAATCAACGACAAAATGTAAAGCAAAGAAAAGAAAGATGCATGCAAGGTCTACATATGATGCATGACCTAGATGGCAAGAAGTCTAATCTTTTGCTTTGAGTTTTATGGTCCATGTTGATTAAAGGGGGAGTGATTAATGATCTGGGAGCAAACGAGAAGTCATAGCATGCAAAATTTGGCTCCCAGATAACACAAATTACAGAACTAACTACTAGAAGAAAGTTGAAGGCACGAATCCCTTACCAGGCCGCCAATTGGCGGTCTCCAACCGCTGATTGGCGGTCCTTTTGGAGCTTCGGGTCCTCAAATTTCTCCAGTAGCCTCCCATTGATCCGTCGGTTCCCTGAAACTACAAAAAACTGGAAACAAAAAATTAAAAACCCCTCGAATCGTCCAAACCAAGGTCTGGACAGAGCACCTCCCCGGCAACGGCGCCAAAAACTTGATTGATCGTTTTATATTTAACCGCAAGTGCACGGCCGCGTTGAAGCGGTGGCAAATACGGGTCGTCCACTGGGAGGTGTGTCGACACTTGGTTCGTGCGAAGGCAAGGGGTAAAGAAAGGAGAAAAGGATTGGTTACACTAAACTACACTACAATGCTAAACTAGAATGCAAAAGGAAATGAAGATAAGCAATAAAACTAAACCCCAAAGGGGGTAGAGAACTGATGTGAACATAAAGATGTGTGTGTGTGTGTGTTCAATTAAGCTCCTCACAACATGTAGTGCATGAAATCATAAAACTACATCCAATCTTGCCTCTACATGAATTAAGATAAGACTACATCATTAAAACATACAAGACAATGATTGGAATGAAGCTACATGAACTCAAGTATAAAGACTAGACCCTACTATGCCTCCACATGAATTAAGATGACTACATCATTAAAACATACAAGACATTAGCTAAGGTAAAGGCAACAAGAGTACATACACTACAAATTGTGTTTCCAATATTAACTTCATCCATATCCTAACCTTATCATTCCCCATAAAATAGGTCCACTAATCAAAGCATAAGCTAAGCTTCATTCAAGAGCATTAGCATATCAAAGATAAGAGTGGAGACCCATTAGATGGTTATGGAAATCATATAAAGCTCAAGGGATAAAAATAACACACACTTAATACACTACATTATTATATCACATATTTCTCCACCCCCCAAATGGGGATGAAACTACTCACTACTCATTACACTAACTAAATTAGCAAAGGAAAGCATAATACTGAAATGAAAATTATACTACTCAAGCAAGAGACATTAAAGAAGCATAAAACTAAACAAACAAGCATGCATATGAAAGGAAATTAAACTAAGAGAGAAACAACATCATTAAAAGAAAACTTCTATTATTAACTCACTCAATTACAAGTAGCTCTTCCTCCACTAGAGTTTTGTTTCAAGGCTTCACTCTTAGTAGGGAAGATGGCCACCAAGAGAGAGATGGATACAATGGGAGGTGAAGAGTTCTATTTATAAGCATGGAAAAAGCTAATCGGGGACAATCCCCCGATGTGGGACTAAATCAATACCACAAATAGCCTAAACGAACACTAATACAAGTCCAGGAGAAGTTGGGGCGGATCTTGCATGATCCAGACCGCCAATTGGCGGTTCCAGACCGCCAATTGGCGGTTCCAGACCGCCAATTGGCGGCGTATAAAGCCCAGATCCGTCTGGGTCTTCTGGTGAGCTTGCCATGGTGTGTTTCTTGGTCTTGGATGCGTCTAGCTGGTTTAGTGGAGCTCCGACCCGAATCGAATTGACAAAATACTCCTCATGATGGTGTGGAGTTTCCTGTTTTGCTCTTAGGTCCTTCTGTCTTACGATCAGGTCCTTCCCCCTTGCATCTTGGTCCCCAGGTCTCACAATTAGATCCTTTTTCCTGCTTTTGGGTCCTTTCATGGCTCTTCTCTTCAAACCTCTTTATTTCTGAAAACTAAACATAAAACTCGTCACATAGCATTGCTTAGGTGTAAGATAATGGATATAAGGTACAAATATAAGCATGAAATGATGTCAATCATGAAGAAACAGGAATCACCTCTCCAGATCACCACCCTTTGGTTATGTGTAGGTGCGATCACCTTCAGGACAATGTTCAGCTCATCGGGGCTCAACGTGGCCAATGCATCCATGTCAACGTCTGGCCTACTCTCTCTCCCGTGATGAGCCAACTTGAAATCGTCATTCCCATCCCGCTTTATTTTTTTGTTCATGCTCCTCTGGAGCCTTCTTTCTCCCCTTTTCCGCTCCTCTTCTTTTTTCTTCCTTTCTTTCACCTCATCTTCTTGTTTTTTGGCCATTGAGCATGATCCTTTGGCCCCCCAGTCTGCCCTCATGGGTTTTTCCTTTCCCTCATCCTCCTTTTTCTCCTTCTGCTTATCCCCCTCTCTTCTCTCCTCTATTCGTTTCTCTTCTTTCTCCCTCTCTTTCTCTTTCTCATTTTCCTCCTCTACCGTCTTTCTTTCTACCTCTTCCCTCAACCTCTTCTCTGAAGCTTCAGCCTCCCTCCTTTTATCATCGGCCTTCCTCTTCTCTCTTCTCTCCCTGTCTCTCTTCTCGACTTCTTTCCTCTCTCTTTCCTCTTCCTCCCTCCTCTTTTCCTCTTCTATTCTCTTCTGTTCTCTCTCCCTCTTTTTTTCCTCCTCCTTCCTCTTCTCTTGTCTTTCCCTCTCCTCTCTCCTTTTCTCCTCCTCTATTCTCTTCTGTTCTCTCTCCCTCTGTTTTTCCTCCTCTTTCCTCTTCTCTTCTCTTTCCCTCTCCTTTTCTCCTCCTCTATTCTCTTCTGTTCTCTGTCCCTCTGTTTTTCCTCCTCTTTCCTCTTCTCTTTTCTTTCCCTCTCCTCTTTCCTTTTCTCCTCCTCTTGCCTCTTCTGTTCTCTCTCCCTCTCTTTTCCTCCTATTTCCTCTTCTCTTCTCTTTCTCTCTCCCTTTCTTTCTCTTTTTCCTTCTCTTTCCTCTTCTCTTCTCTTTCCCTCTCCTCTCTCTTTTTCTCCTCTCTCCTGCTCTCTTCATTTTCTCTTTCTCTTTTCCTCTCAATCTCATTCTCTCTTTCCCTCCTATTCTCCTCCTCTCTTTCCTGCTCTTCATCCCTCCTTTCATCCTGTCTCCCTTCCTGTCCACCTTCTATACAATATCCTCGAAGAGATGCAATCTCTTCCCTTAGGGTCTCATTTTCCTCCCGGGACTTCCTAAGTTCCTCATTCAACCTCTTAACCTCTTCATTTGCCTCATTCAGGGCAACTCCTGCTTGAAGCCATTTTGTTTTCAACATTGCAAACACCAATTCTTCCCGTAGTGGGTCCCGAGGGATGCTACATTCCCTCAATTGCAGCCTTGGTTCGGTGCTTGTTGACTGGCAATCACTATTGGTTCGTAGGGTTGGCTGAGTTTTTACAGCCAGACCAATGATTTCCCTCTCTTTCTACGTCAGGGTCGTCGGATGAGTCTGATTGAAGTCGCTCTCGTAAATTTTGAAAGGGTGATGCCCCTTTCCTCCCATTTCTTCAGGATGAGCCGTTTTCCAAACATGCTCGACCAACGATTCCACCTAGGATGGCCTCCCATTTTAGGCTCTACCAGGTTGAACTTCTCACACAACCATACCTAAGAAAGAGATATCGATTAATTCAAAAACAATAATATAAAAAGGAAAAGTATAACATATAAAGGAAGAAGCATAACTTAAAAAGGAACAAACCAAACTTAAAAAGGAACAAACCAAACTTAAAAAGTGACAAGTATAACATAAAAGGAAGAAACATAACTGAAAAAGGAACAAGCATAACATAAAAAGGAAGAAATCAAACTTAAAAAGGAACAAACCAAACTTAAAAAATGAACAAGTATAACATAAAAAGGAAGAAGCATAACTGAATAAGAAACAAGTATAACATAAAAAGGCAGAAACATAACTTAAAAAAGAACAAATGAAACTTAAAAATGACCAGTATAACATAAAAAGGAACAAGTATAACATAAAAAGGAACACACGAATCTTAAAAAGGAATAACTCTAACTTAAAAAGGAACAAACGAAACTTAAAAAGGAAGAAGTATAACTTAAAAAGGAATAGGAACAAACGAAACTTAAAAAGGAACAAACATAACATAAAAAGGAACAAACGTTACCTAAAAACAAACAAACAACAACTTAAAAAGGAATAAACAAAACTTAAAAATGAACAACTTTAACATAAAAAGGAACAACTTGAACATAAAAAGAAACAAACGAAACTTAAAAAGGAACAAGCGAAACTTAAAATGGAACAAGTATAACATAAAAAGGAAGAAGCGAAACTTAAAAAGGAACAAGTATAACATAAAAAGGAAGAAGCATAACTTAAAAAGGAACAAGTACAACATAAAAATGAACAAACGTTTTCTTAAAAAGGAACAAGTACAACATAAAAAGGAACAAACGTTTTCCTAAAAAGGAACAAACAACAACTTAAAAAGGAACATTTGACATCCATCAAAAAATTGATATGAATAAAAACAAAGATTATACAATTGAAGGTCAATGTGGATGTCTTGTAATGAAGTTTTGCCCCCTAAATTTTGCACTTCATTACTCTAAGAAAATGATATTCATTAAACTCTCCCTATCGATATGAATATGATTTTGCAATTTAGTTAAATTTTATTGCTCCCTTATTAACATCAAGCAAATACTACAATTAAGCATGTGATGTTTTCATTTCCCCTTTTTACATCCATTTAAACAATTTTTCTCTTAAAACTATGGATGTTATTCAAGCATTTAAGATTTGCAATGAATGGGTTAATGATATGTCAATAAAGTTCATTTAATCTAGACTAGAACCAATTTGATTAAAAAAATTAGAGGATAATTAAATTATACCAACTTGAAGCTTGAATTGGTTCTACCCTTCATTCGGTGTTGCACCCGGCTTTCAATTTGACTCTTAAGCTCGCCCGATCACCACCGATTTCTCCCTCAAGCACCTACAAGTGTAGATTTAGGTACCCAAACAACTTTGGGTCCTTGAATGTTAGCTTTGGGAACCCAAACTATGTTGATTTTAGGAGCCCACACATTTGAGGAAGTATGCTTTATAACTAAGTGTTTTCCATTCAAAGTTGTATAAGATGCATGGTTTTTCAATTTTGCATTAAATCCTAAACCATGTTTTTGCAAATATTGTCTTTGACTTCCTAATAGCATGTTAAGCATCTTAGTTCCATGTGTGAACGTTTCTAAATCTTTTCTTAATTGCACATTGCAAGCTTGAAGATCTAGTTGTTCACAATCTATAGGTGTTGCTTTTAACTTGTCAAGAGTTGATGCATTAGTTTCAAGTTTAGCAAGCACCTAATTCTTCTCTTTCATGATTAGTTCAATTTGGCATTTGAGATCATTTATTTTCTTTCTAGCATTTTTGTTCTTTTCGCAAATAATCTCATATTGTTTAACTAAATCATGAAATGCATTTTGAAGTTCCTCATGAGAATATGTTTCTTCTTTGGAACATGAACTGTCACTAGCATATGACTTAGATGAGCAAGAATATGATCTACTAGAGTAAGAGTTAGAGGATACCTCACTTCCTTCATCTTGAATTGCCATGTAGCACATATGTGCATATTCCTTTGTTGATGAAGGTGTGGTTGATTTGGATGACGATGAAGACGATGAATCGTCCCAAGTAGCCTTGTGAGCTTCCAACCTCTTCTCTTTTCTCTTACCCTTCTCCTTTTCTCTCCTTCTCTCCCTCCTCTCATTTTTCTTCTCCTTCTCTTTTCTCTCATTTCCACTCTCTTCCTTCTCCTTCATTTCTCTCTTTTCACTTCTTGTCTCCCTCCTCTCATTTTTCTCTTCTTTATCCTTCTTGAGGTATTTGAAGAAGTCTTTTGCTAGGACTCCATTGTCCTCATCTTCTACACTCCTCCTTGGTTGGTCAATATTTGCATGTAATCCCAAGGTGAATTTGTTATTGGAGGCTTCATTCTCCTTCCGATGGTTAATTTGGAGCTCATAAACCATGAGATTTCCAACGAGTTCCTCCATCTTTAATTTTGAAAGATCATGAGCCTCTTCAATTGCGACGACTTTATCTTCCCAATCGATGCTAAGTGACCGGAGGAACTTCCTTGTCATCTCTCCCTCATTGATTTTTCTTCCAAGAACCAAAAGAGAGTTAGTAATATCGGTGAAGCGAGTGTTCATTTCGCTTATGTTCTCACCGATTTGCATAGAAAATATTTCATATTTATGCTTGAGGAGAGACTAATGCGGGTTTCCTTAGTTTTGCTATCCCCCTCATGATGCATTTGCAATCTATGCCAAATTTCATATGTACTTTCACAACCCCTAATTCTATTATATTCACCCTCATTAAGGCCACAATACAAGATATTCATAATTTTCGAATTCATTTCGATTTCTTTTATTTTGGGTCTTGTAAGTGAATCCAATTCATCTTCATTTGGGGGTGTGTATGGATTTTGAAGAAACATCCAATACTTAAGGTCATTAGAAATTAGGAAAATCTTCATCCTAATCTTCGAATAATCATAATTAGACCCATTAAGCAAAGGAGGTCGAGTTGTGCATAAACCCTCTACGTGATTAGATGTACTAGCCATGCTAAAAATACGATTAAGTATACGATTTAGCGCACAAAGCTCTGATACCAAATGTAGGATCGTATGGGTCGGTTATGCTAATCACTTTTAAACTAATTACCTACTCGTTTATCAATCAAAGATATGTGCAGCGGAATTTAAACTAAACAATCAAGTAAAGGGAAGATAATGCAAACCACAATGGACTCGGGGGTTTTACAGAGGTTCGGCCACCGCCTACGTCCTCTCTTGCAAGCTCCGCTCGCGTCTTCACTATCCACTCCCCGTTCCGGTCCGGGAGAGAACACCTTTTACAAAACAAGCTCCACGAACACCCTCGTGATCTTGACTTTCTTCTCTCACAATCCGAGAGGAACACTTCGGGCTTTCACCGAAGTCCTTGCTTCTTTTACAAATGAGAACTTGAGTGGAACACACTCTCTAACTTGAGCACACTTAGCTAATGATGTGGAATTGATGCTAAGGTGTGGAATTGTAAGATTGGAGTGTTGGATTGCGGAGATTTGAGCTTGGGAGTTTCTCTCTAATGTATTGGGCATGTATGTGTTGGGAGAGTTGTGTTAAAATGTGTTTTAAAACTCTTTACATAAGCATTAGAGAGAATAGAGCCGTTGGGATTGATTGGTTGTGAATTGAAGTGTGATACACAAAACAGAAAACGCAGGACCCAATTCTGAGTTAATTCGGTCGACCGAATCGGGATGAACGGTCGACCGTTTGGCAGTTTTGAACTCAGTTCGGTCGACCAGTTAGGTAACGGTCGACCGCCCAACGCTACGACTTAGGTACACTTGACTGATCGGTCGAACTCCAAAAAGGAATGGGTCGACCGATTTGTACCAGGCACTCTGGGGTAGACAAACAATAATCGATTCGGTCGACCGAGCTAAGGTATAGCGGTTGACCGATTTCCTCCAGTAGGTTTGGGTTTGTCAAGAGACAGTCATTCGGTCGACCGATCAAGGTCCTCGGTCGACCGATACATGAAATGTATTTGGGGTATAATTGGTTTAATATGAATACGACCGTTGGGTATATACGACAAAACTAACAGTCCGAAAAATAAGTTTCACACGATCGATGATTGACATCATTTCATGCTTATATTTGTACCTTATATCCATTATCTTACACCTAAGCAATGCTACGTGACGAGTTTTATGTTTAGTTTTCAGAAATAAAGAGGTTTGAAGAGAAGAGCCATGAAAGGACCCAAAAGCAGGAAAAAGGACCTAATTGTGAGACCTGGGGACCAAGATGCAAGACAGAAGGACCTGATCGTAAGACAGAAGGACCTAAGAACAAAACAGGAAACTCCACACCATCATGAGGAGTATTTTGTCAATTCGATTCGGGTCGGAGCTCCACTAAACAAGTTAGATGCATCCAAGACCAAGAAACACACCAAGGAAAGCCCACCAGAAGACCCAGACGGATCTGGGCTTTATAGGCCGCCAATTGGCTGTCTGGAACCGCCAATTGGCGGTCTGGATCATGCAAGATCCGCCCCAACTTCTCCTGGACTTGTATTAGTGTTTGTTTAGGCTATTTTTGGTATTGGTTTAGTCCCACATCGGGGGATTGTCCCGGATTAGCTTTTTCCATGCTTATAAATAGAACTCTTCACCTCCCTTTGTATCCATCTCTCTCATGGTGGCCTCCCTCCCTACTAAGAGTGAAGCCTTGAAGCAAAACTCTAGTGGAGGAAGGGCTGCTTGTAATCTGAGTGAGTTCATAATAAAAGTTTTCATTAGTTTGTTAATTCTTGCTTAGTTAAATTCCTTTAATGTTTTTGCTTTGATGCTTGTTTAGTTTTATGCTTCTTTAATGTTTCTTGCTTGAGTAGTATAAATTTCATTTCAGTATTATGCTTTCTTTTGCTAATATAGTTAGTGTAATGAGTAGTGAGTAGTTCCATCCCCATTTGGGGGGTGGAGAAATATGTGATATAATTATGTAGTGTATTAAGTGTGTGTTATTTTTATCCTTTGAGCTTTATATGATTTCCATAACCATCTAATGGGTCTCCACTCTTATCTTTGATATGCTAATGCTCTTGAGTGAAGCTTAGCTTATGCTTTGATTAGTGGACCTATTTTATGGGGAATGATAAGGTTAGGATATGGATGAAGTTAATATTGGAAACACAATTTGTAGTGTATGTGCTCTTGTTGCCTTTACCTTAGCTAATGTCTTGTATGTTTTAATGATGTAGTGAGATCTTAATTCATGTGGAGGCATAGTAGGGTATAGTCTTTATACTTGAGTTCATGTAGCTTCATTGCAATTATTGCCTTGTATGTTTTAATGATGTAGTCTTATCTTAATTCATGTAGAGGCAAAGTTGGATGTAGTTTTATGATTTCATACAATACATGTTGTGATGAGCTTAATGAACACACACACACACTCTTTTATGTTCACATTATTTCTCTACCCCCTTTGGGGTTTAGTTTTATAGTTTCTTCTCAATTTCATTTCATCTTTGTAGTGTAGTTTAGTGTAACCAACCTTTCTTCCCTTCTTTTTACCTCTCGCCTTCGAATAAACCAAGTGTCGACACACCTCCCAGTGGACGACCCGTACTTGCCACCGCTTCAACGTGGCCGTGCACTTGCGGTAGAAATATAAAACGATCAATCAAGTTTTTGGCGCCGTTGCCGGGGAATCACGGTTGCACTTTGCACGTGCAACAAGCCGTTAAACCTCCTTGTTGCCAAGGAGGAGGAGTGTTGTCTCCTGAGGGTTTTCAGCGGATGTACCCACAAAATCCGAACAAGATGCATTATTCAATCTAGACCTCGACTCGTTGGAAATATTTTGTCGATCAATGGACGCGGTAATCCTACGGGCCGACTCTATATAGGTAATCAGTCCACACTCATAACTTAATGAACCATTCATGCAAGTTAAATAAGGAATTAAGTAAAAGACATGGACAACCTCAAGATCCTCAAGTGATACAAAGTGTAAGGTCCATTAAGGTTCTTATTTGCATTACCTTTTTTTTCTTTTTGTTTCTTTTCACACAATTTTTTTTTCTTTTATTAGTTAGAGCTTCATTCTCCCAGGGTCAGGTTTCGTGCATCATTGCCCATGAGGACTTACACTATCACGTACACCTTTCCCCAAATCTCCACATAGGGCAATCCCTACCACCCGTGTAACGTGAGTTCGGTCGGCGCATCCCAAGTCAGATGACTCGAAAGCACCAGACACAAAGTCCCCTCAGACCTACTTTCCCGAGTGATAGGAGCCGTGCGAGAAAAGAGAACATCTACTCACTTATTTCTTATCTACACATGAACCAAAACCCCTACACTAATGTCTCACAACAAGATTAAGAGGGTCCTTGACTACAACAAACTTCCTAAATTAACAAACACGAATTATTGACTCACTAGGTTCATGGTGGACTTCTTCTAATGTTTGAGCACTGAAACCCTATGATTACTCACCCCCAAAGGAAAACTGGGGTGCATCCTAACGACTCGATAAATCCTAAAGCCACGTACTAGATATCCTAATGCATCAAGTTCAAGACAATTTTGGGAGCTTTCTTTTTACTTTGCCTCTCAACGGTTTTGCACATGCTAAACACACGCAAAACCCACAAAACATTTTCTTTCGAAAACACATGAAGATTTTGAAAGAAATGTGAAAATTTTGAAGCACTAGGCAAGCAAAAGAAGACAAGTCACCCAAGGATCATGGCAAGCAGATATATCGATATTAAGTGCAACCGTGATTCGTAGGAATCACGGTTGCACTTAGCACGTGCAACAAGCCGTTAAACCTCCTTGTTGCCAAGGAGGAGGAGTGTTGTCTCCTGAGTGTTTTCAGCGGATATACCCACAAAATCTGAACAAGATGCATTATTCAATCTAGACCTCGACTCGTTGGAAATATTTTGTCGATCAATGGACGCGGTAATCCTACGGGCCGACTCTATATAGGTAATCAGTCCACACTCATAACTTAATGAACCATTCGTGCAAGTTAAATAAGGAATTAAGTAAAAGACATGGACAACCTCAAGATCCTCAAGTGATACAAAGTGTAAGGTCCATTAAGGTTCTTATTTGCATTACCTTTTTTTTTCTTTTTGTTTCTTTTCACACAATTTTTTTTTCTTTTTATTAGTTGGAGCTTCATTCTCCCAGGGTCAGGTTTCGTGCATCATTGCCCATGAGGACTTACACTATCACGTACACCTTTCCCTAAATCTCCACATAGGGCAATCCCTACCACCCGTGTTACGGGAGTTCGGTCGGCGCATCCCATGTCAGATGACTCGAAAGCACCAGGCACAAAGTCCCCTCAGACCTACTTTCCCGAGTGATAGGAGCCGTGCGAGAAGAGAGAACATCTACTTACTTATTTCTTATCTACACATGAACCAAAACCCCTACACTAATGTCTCACAACAAGATTAAGAGGGTCCTTGACTACAACAAACTTCCTAAATTAACAAACACGAATTATTGACTCACTAGGTTCAGGGTGGACTTCTTCGAATGTTTGAGCACTGAAACCCTATGATTACTCACCCCCAAAGGAAAACTGGGGTGCATCCTAACGACTCGATAAATCCTAAAGCCACGTACTTGGACTACCTCGGTCCATTCCCACCACCACGTAGCCTCCTTCTCCTCCTCCTCTGACTCGAGAGGAAGGGAGACTCGGTCAGGATCGAGTTCTTGGTGCACCACCACCTTTAGCTCGACATGATAGACCGATGACTTTGTGGGAGCGGACCCATCCTGTTCGGGCCGCGCAGCCTTCTTGCATAGTTGTTCCCCCTGCTCGCGGGAACAACTACGAGCTGAAACCTCAGTATGTGAGCATGCTTCCAACCTTTACTGCCAATAAGGAGGATCCGTATATTTTTATACGCGAATTCGAGGAAGTATGCTCCATGTTCAAGCTTCAACAGCTTGACGAGGATTCTGTCCGGTTGAGGATGATTTCGTTCGCATTGAAGGATAATGCGAAGAAATGGATGTATAGCCTCCCGGCGAGCTCGATTCGGTCTTGGGATGACTTTGTGACCGTCTTTCTAAAGTGATTTTTCCCTCAAAGGAAAACTCAACAGATACGGCACCAGATACATCAAATGTATCAGACCGAGACTGAATCGTTTCATGGTTTCTTTGAGAGGTTCAAGGACCTTCTCCAGCAGTGCCCTCATCATGGATTTGAGTTATGGCAGCTGTGCCAAATTGTTTATCAGGGCATCAACTACAACACCCGCACATTGTTGGAGTCGATGTGTCAGGGTGACTTCCAAATGAAACCCATCGAGGAGGCATGGGATACTTTTGAATCCATGGCTGAACGTACCTTCGAGTGGGATACCATGAGAGAGCCACCAGCCGCCAGGTCTTCTGGTCAAGCTGGATCTTATCAAGTTGACTCATCGATCGCGTCTGAAGCGAAAATGGCTGCTCTCATGCGTAGGATAGAGAGTTTGGAGATGGACCGAGCTCCTGTAGCTCAGGTCGCTACTCCCGGGTGTACTAGGTGTGGACTGTCGGGACATGATGACTTGGAGTGCGCTTACTCTCGAAGGGATACTGAGCATGCAAATGCGATGTATCAACAAAGGCACCGAAACGACCCGTACAGTCATTCCTATAACCCGGGATGGCGTAACCATCCTAACTTCTCTTGGGGGTCTAGTGGAGGCCACGGTCAGAGCTCGCACGCTCAACCTCAACCTCCACCTTATCAACCTCCACGCCCATCGGCGACCTACCAACCCCCACATCAAAGGTCGCAGCACCAAAATTACCAACATGCTCATGCCTCATCGTCGGGTTATTCCAACCAGACTCCACCACCCCAGGGGGTTGACCGTAAGGACCCTTCTTGTGATCCGACCTTTCAAGCGTTGCAAAGTACAGTCAAGGCTTTGGAAATGCAGGTTAGCCAGTTGGCTCATCAACTCCATGAACGCAAGAAAGGTCAGTTCCCGAGTCAACCTGAGGTGAATCCTCGGGGTACCCATTCTCAAGGAAGGACACCTTTACCTCATGCCACCTCTGAACCGACCCATCATATTAATGTGATTCACACTTTGAGGTCTGGTAAGGAGGTGGATAACCACATTGGGGTACCTTCTTTGTCATCACCATCTTTGAGGGAGCCGGATCCTGAGGCTCCCTCCACAAATACTTCCAGGAAGGAGCCAGATCCTGAGGTTCTTTCTACATTTCCTTCGACAAAGGGGCCGAACCCTGAGGTCCCCTTGTCTCCTCTTGTGTCGAAGGAACCAGATTCTGAGGTCCCCACTCTTGTTTCTTTGACCTAAATTCTGGGGTGCCTTCGCATCCTTATGCCCCTAAGGCGCCATTCCCTGAGCGCCTTAAAAAGAAAACCTCTGATCAGCATGACAAGATGCTTGAGATGTTTCAGCAGGTTAAGGTGAATATCCCTCTTTTGGAGGTGATTCAGCAAATGCCACCTTATGCCAAGGTTCTCAAGGACTTATGCACCAAGAAGAGAAAAACTCATGTTCCCAAGAAAGCTTTTCTTGCGGCTAACGTGAGTTCCTTGTTGGCACAACCCATGCAAGTCAAGTACAAGGACCCTGGCTGTCCTACTATCTCTTGTGTGATTGGTGATGTGCCCATACACCGAGCCTTATTGGACCTTGGTGCATCTGTTAATCTTCTACCATATTCTGTCTACGTCCACCTCGGTCTTGGAGACCTCAAACAAACAAAGACCACTCTTCAATTGGCTGATAGGTCTATGAAGAAACCGAGGGGTGTGGTGGAAGATGTGCTGATCAAAGTGGGAGAGTTCATTTATCCAGTCAACTTCTTTGTCTTGGATACTGAACCTGTGCCAAACCCACTTGGATAAATTCCTGTCATTCCGGGGCGACCATTTCTTGCGACTTCCAATGCCTTGATCAATTGTCGCAATGGTCTGATGCGCTTGACTTATGGTAGTCAATGCGCTGATTTCAACATCTTCACCATTGGCAAGAAGCCAGGTGCCTTCAATGACCCTGTTGAGGTCTAACTTATCCAGGGTTTGGATGAGATTGAAGTTGAGGGCACCTTCAAGTACTTCAGAGAATTATTCGATGAAGATCCTGAAGGTGGTGAAGATGTTTCACCTGGGCTGGCACAAGAAGGTGCCTTATGTTTTGATCACGTGGCTTTTGAGCCACATTCTTCTGATCTTGTGGCCCTTGAGCCACATTCTTCTGATCATGTGGCCCTTGAGCCACTTCTTTTTGACCACGTGGCCCTTGAGCCACATCCTTTTGAGCACGTGGCTTTTGAGCCACAAGATACTATTTTTATGGCCTCTCGGCCACATGCTCTTCATTCTGTATCTGCTGAGGACCCCATGTGGGTTAAGATTCAACCACCTGATACCCTTATACCAGATAGAGGTTCACCTCTCGTTCATGCCTCCTCTTTTGCTAACTCTAAAGAGGCATCAACCGACCACAATGCTTATAAGGGTGTCAGGTGGTCGAGCAATTCTGTTGTGTATGTTGCGAGCCCATACATGCGCATTTCTGGCTCGAGAGATGGTGGGTTCCCATTTGATGTCCCTTGACATATGAAGATGGAAGCCTATTGTTGTACATAGTTAAAAAAAGACTCCTTCAGTGAGCATCGATTGTTGTGAGCCCCAACCCTTGAGTATTTGGGCCCCATTTCTTTCACGTAATTGTATCCCTTCTTTAGCATCTCACAGGTTTTGAGGGAAGTTGGGTTGTGTCCATCAACATAGCCATGAACTTCCTTGTGTACTTCACGTTGGTGAGATCTCTTCTGTTTCATGCATGCATCCATGTAGTATCTCGCTTGCATTCATTGAGGACAATGCATGAAGTAGGTGTGGGGGAGTGTTTTACGTGTGTACAAAGTTGAGTCTTTTTCCATTGATTTTGTTTTCTTTTGTTTGCATTGTTAGGGTCATGATAGTGTGCTGCATTTAATATCGATATATCTGCTTGCCATGATCCTTGGGTGACTTGTCTTCTTTTGCTTGCCTAGTGTTTCAAAATTTTCACATTTCTTTCAAAATCTTCATGTGTTTTCGAAAGAAAATGTTTTGTGGGTTTTGCATGTGTTTAGCATGTGCAAAACCGTTGAGAGGCAAAGTAAAAAGAAAGCTCCCAAAATTGTCTTGAACTTGATGCATTAGGATATCTAGTACGTGGCTTTAGGATTTATCGAGTCGTTAGGATGCACCCCAGTTTTCCTTTAGGGGTGAGTAATCATAGGGTTTCAGTGCTCAAACATTCGAAGAAGTCCACCATGAACCTAGTGAGTCAATAATTCGTGTTTGTTAATTTAGGAAGTTTGTTGTAGTCAAGGACCCTCTTAATCTTGTTGTGAGACATTAGTGTAGGGGTTTTGGTTCATGTGTAGATAAGAAATAAGTGAGTAGATGTTCTCTCTTCTCGCACGGCTCCTATCACTCGGGAAAGTAGGTCTGAGGGGACTTTGTGCCTGGTGCTTTCGAGTCATCTGACTTGGGATGCGCCGACCGAACTCCCGTTACACGGGTGGTAGGGATTGCCCTATGTGGAGATTTGGGGAAAGGTGTACGTGATAGTGTAAGTCCTCATGGGCAATGATGCACGAAACCTGACCCTGGGAGAATGAAGCTCCAACTAATAAAAAGAAAAAAAAAATTGTGTGAAAAGAAAAAAAAAGAAAAAAAAAGGTAATGCAAATAAGAACCTTAATGGACCTTACACTTTGTATCACTTGAGGATCTTGAGGTTGTCCATGTCTTTTACTTAATTCCTTATTTAACTTGCACGAATGGTTCATTAAGTTATGAGTGTGGACTGATTACCTATATAGAGTCGGCCCGTAGGATTACCGCGTCCATTGATCGACAAAATATTTCCAACGAGTCGAGGTCTAGATTGAATAATGCATCTTGTTCGGATTTTGTGGGTATATCCGCTGAAAACCCTCAGGAGACAACACTCCTCCTCCTTGGCAACAAGGAGGTTTAACGGCTTGTTGCACGTGCTAAGTGAAACCGTGATTCCTACGAAAGTGAGTTAGGATTTCTTGTTTTTCGTATGCTTTTTCCTTTCTTTGTTTTGCTCGAGACTAGCAAAAACTTAGGTGTGGGGGTATTTGATTGACATCATTTCATGCTTATATTTGTACCTTATATCCATTATCTTACACCTAAGCAATGCTACGTGACGAGTTTTATGTTTAGTTTTCAGAAATAAAGAGGTTTGAAGAGAAGAGCCATGAAAGGACCCAAAAGCAGGAAAAAGGACCTAATTGTGAGACCTGGGGACCAAGATGCAAGACAGAAGGACCTGATCGTAAGACAGAAGGACCTAAGAGCAAAACAGGAAACTCCACACCATCATGAGGAGTATTTTGTCAATTCGATTCGGGTCAGAGCTCCACTAAACAAGTTAGATGCATCCAAGACCAAGAAACACACCAAGGAAAGCCCACCAGAAGACCCAGACGGATCTGGGCTTTATAGGCCGCCAATTGGCGGTCTGGAACCGCCAATTGGCGGTCTGGATCATGCAAGATCCGTCCCAACTTCTCCTGGACTTGTATTAGTGTTCGTTTAGGCTATTTTTGGTATTGGTTTAGTCCCACATCGGGGGATTGTCCCGGATTAGCTTTTTCCATGCTTATAAATAGAACTCTTCACCTCACTTTGTATCCATCTCTCTCTTGGTGGCCTCCCTCCCTACTAAGAGTGAAGCCTTGAAGCAAAACTCTAGTGGAGGAAGGGCTGCTTGTAATCTGAGTGAGTTCATAATAAAAGTTTTCATTAGTTTGTTAATTCTTGCTTAGTTAAATTCCTTTAATGTTTTTGCTTTGATGCTTGTTTAGTTTTATGCTTCTTTAATGTTTCTTGCTTGAGTAGTATAAATTTCATTTCAGTATTATGCTTTCTTTTGCTAATATAGTTAGTGTAATGAGTAGTGAGTAGTTCCATCCCCATTTGGGGAGTGGAGAAATATGTGATATAATTATGTAGTGTATTAAGTGTGTGTTATTTTTATCCTTTGAGCTTTATATGATTTCCATAACCATCTAATGGGTCTCCACTCTTATCTTTGATATGCTAATGCTCTTGAGTGAAGCTTAGCTTATGCTTTGATTAGTGGACCTATTTTATGGGGAATGATAAGGTTAGGATATGGATGAAGTTAATATTGGAAACACAATTTGTAGTGTATGTGCTCTTGTTGCCTTTACCTTAGCTAATGTCTTGTATGTTTTAATGATGTAGTGAGATCTTAATTCATGTGGAGGCATAGTAGGGTATAGTCTTTATACTTGAGTTCATGTAGCTTCCTTCCAATTATTGCCTTGTATGTTTTAATGATGTAGTCTTATCTTAATTCATGTAGAGGCAAAGTTGGATGTAGTTTTATGATTTCATACAATACATGTTGTGATGAGCTTAATGAACACACACACACTCTTTTATGTTCACATTATTTCTCTACCCCCTTTGGGGTTTAGTTTTATAGTTTCTTCTCAATTTCATTTCATCTTTGTAGTGTAGTTTAGTGTAACCAACCTTTCTTCCCTTCTTTTTACCTCTCGCCTTCGAATAAACCAAGTGTCGACACACCTCCCAGTGGACGACCCGTACTTGCCACCGCTTCAACGCGGCCGTGCACTTGCGGTAGAAATATAAAACGATCAATCAATCGACCGAAAGTCAAAACACGGTCGACCAAAACTAGGCAGTGAAAACCCAAACAGGACAATTGATCACGCGGTCGACCGAACGGCCTGTTACGGTCGACCGAATGTGGGCAGACTTTTAGAGTTCAGGTTTAGTGTTTTCCGGTCTAAGTTTGGGTGATCTATTGAAGTCCAAATTATGTGAAATTTTGTGTGTGACTTCTATAAGGAACCTAGTGTGTGTTTAAGTTGATTTTAGCTCAAGTATGCTCAATTTACACAAGTTCCTAAGACTCAAAGAAAATACAAAATACATGTCTTCAAAAGAGCTTGATTACATGTCTTGACTTGATTTTCCTTTCTTCCTTGAGTCTTGATCACCTGTAGAGGTTAGCACAAAGCAATATATATGCAATGCAATATGAGTGCTACTCTACATGATCATAATTAAGATTAGGTTAATTAAATCATCAAAACATAGATTAAGGCCAAAAAGCCAACATAAAGATATATAGATCCTCCTTATTGGTAGTGAAAGTAGGAAGCATGCTCACATATTGAGGTTTCAATTCATAGTTTCTCCCGCGAGCAAGCGGGAGAACTATGCTAGAAGGTTGCGCGGCCCGAACAGGATGGGTCCGCTCCCACAAAGTCATCGGTCTCTCCAGTCGAGCTAACGGTGGTGGTGCACCAAGAACTCGATCCTGACCGAATCCCTTTTCCTCTCGAGTCAGAGGAGGAGAAGGAGGTCTACGTGGATGTGGGAGCGGGCCGAGGTAATCCATGTAAGGAACCTGGTCTCCCCAATCTCCATGAGACGACTCGGTCTCACGCTCCAAAGGAGCTCGAGGCAGAGATGGGCGAACACCTAGCTCGTCCATCTTAGAAAAATGCACTCTCTCAAGTCGAGTGCTCTCACGAGTATGAGCCCAACCTCGCATAAAATGCTCGACTCGACTCTAAAACCACACACAAAAGAATGTGTAATCAGAGGAGGAGATTACTCAAAGAATATAGAGGAGAAGAACACTCAAATGAGAAGTGAAGAATCCTTAGAACTATCATGGGTAGTGGGTGAAGGTAGAAGCCTAACCTAGCAAACACGGCTCAACAACCTAAGGTCACTTGAGGTTCTTACAGCTAGACAACGCCTAATTTCGAAGTCACACGGCCTCAACACGCCTTACCTCCCTACGATGAAGACCACAAAGCCCAGCAAGTGAGCCAAGATCCAGAGATCTCGTCTCTCCTACTATTGACAAAGTGGGTGATGCATTGCATACATTGCATCATATGTCTTTCATTTAGATTATTTTTATATAAATAAATGCTACTAAGGTATTGTTTTGAGCAATTGTGCAGAATTCAGGAGTTACAATACAATTTACCAATATTCGAGCTAAAACGCGTGCAATGGACTTAGATGGATCACAAAGACCAATTAGATAGAGGTTCAAGCTCAAGTTGAAGTCCAATTGATTGCATAAGAAGCCAGAGACCTGATCGCAAATTAGAAGGACTAAAAAGTTATTTTGGAGGAGTATTCAAGAAGAAATCAAATTCGGATCTCCAAAGATATGCAATAATTGATTTATACACGTGGAGGCCACCTACAACATACCAAAAACACACCCACAAAAGCACGAATTCATCTGGACCATCCATGCGGCGGAATCACCGCATCTAACGGTCAATATGCGGCGGAATCGCCGCTCGGGTTGCGATCCGTGCCTCCCAATTTCGTCCACTTATGTAATCACACGTGTCCTTCCTGATGCATACTTAGGGTTTCTTGTATCGGCTATAAATAGCCCCGAAATTGTGTTGTGAAGGAACTTTTTTGTATTACATTCTATGCAATAAAATTCTGCCCATTTATTTCTCCATTGTCTTTTTTTCTTTTTTAAGCTTAGTTTTAGATTAATATTTCATGTTCTTAATTTCAGTAGAGTAAAATAATTTAGTTGTTCTTTATTCTTCTCTTAGAATAATTTGTTGTATGTTTAGAATAATTGTATTTGTTTTCGTAGATCGTAGTTTAGTATAATATTTCTTTCTTTTTGTTTTCATAGTCTCTCGATGATCTCCATGACCCATTCTCGTCATCTTCTCCCCATGGGTTTCTAAAACCCTCCAAAGGGTGGGGGTGACGGATTTAGGGTTAGAGAAGAGAGATCGTTTTTATTTTAATTTCTTGTTAGTGTTTTGATCATATGAGTTTTTGTTAAATCAATTATCATATGATGCTTAATATCTCACTTGATTTATAATAATTTTCGTAATCTCTAATCTAACTCGAATATTCATAACTCCCACCCACTGGACTCTCATCCATAGTTATTTCTTCTTGTTGTTCTTGCTTTAGAAAGATAAAAAAAAAATCCAAATATCTCAAACCAACACTATTTCTCTTTTGCTTTCCTTAATCAAAGAAAATCACAAAAATATAAGAATCTCTCCCTCCTTGTGTTCGACCCGTACTTGTCACCGCTTCAACGCGGTCGTGCACTTGCGGTATAAATAAAAATCTCATCAAGTTTTTGGCGCCGTTGCCGGGGAGGCGACGAGAATTTTAAGTTTTTTTGTGATTTTTTTTGTTTTGTTTGGATTTTGGTTTTTCGCGATCTAACGTTTTCTTTGTGCTTTTCAGGAAGTCGTAGAGAGGACACAAAAATCCGGAGACCATCCGATCTGGACAGGCGGCGAAAACGTCGCATCACCAGTAGAGTTTGCGGCGGAAACGCCGCACGGGTTGAATATCTGAGCCTGAAAATTTTCCGGAACGCGACTCATCTCTGGGTGGACGCGTCGAGCACTGGAAATTATCGAGAGCGGGCGGCGAACCCGACTGAGCGTGCGTAGGTAACATTTGTTGCATTTTCCTCGTAATTTCCATTTTCGGAAAATTTCTTGTTTGGTAGAATTGCATGTGTAGGGCAAACTTCCATAATTGACACTAATTCAACTTGTGACCTAAAATTTTGCAAAATTAGAAAGGCCTTAGTGCATGCATCATTTAAATATTTTCTCGCATTATGTATGCTAAATTTTGCAAATCAATTCATTGTTGAAGAGTGCTAGAGGCAAGGTACGTGCGTGGTTTTTATTGATTGCATTTAAGCATATAATTTAGTTTGCATACAACTTTGCAATTGTCCCCCACTAAAGACCAATGTTTGACTATCTCTGCTAGATTTAGGTTAAACTATCTTAAGGGCAACTCCGTAGGAAAAGATACAGTGGGGATTTCATCACCCTTCCGTGGCCCACAAATAACAATCCCAAAGTGTCACCCAAGCCTTAATTAAAATCAATTAGACATTGGCCCCTAAGGATTCAGACTCAATTAAGGAGAAGATTGATTTGACTTGCTATGACTTGAAGCTGATTGAATTTAATTTGGTGTCTAGAAAGTGTTTTTGTGTTGACGTAAGTCTTCCAAGCGAAGTGGTTGTCTAATTGGCACCGACTCTGTCGGAAGCGCCCCCACTAGCTATACACGGCCTGGCCAAGTTGGTTTGACTAGTGATGGAGGTGAATGAAGCGAATCAATTCGACTCAACCAGTTAGGAGTCGTCTAGACTTAAGCTACACTAGGTCTAGGATTGTTTGAACCGTGCTTGTTTAGGAAACTTCTGACCAACCCTCTCATCTATCTTTTAGAGTTAAGTTTCCCTTCTCATCTGAGTCTTCTTTCTCTTCTCACCTAAATTCTCTAGATTAGGATTCCTTTCTCATCTTTTCCCCTTCTATTGTTTGTTTCCTTTTTTCTTCTTTTTCTTTTTTTTTGAAAAAATATATATATATAAAAATCAAATAGTGATTGATTCTTGAATTTGAATTTGGAATTTAAATTTCGAATTTGAATTCAAAAATTAATTCAAACCGGTGCACTCAGATTTGGGTTCGGGACTTGAGCAATCGACTCTCACGAGTTCATCTAGATTCCAGTCTAGAGCTTAGCCCCAATCCACCTGTTGCACCACCTCACCCGGATCCAATGGGTGAGAATGTAGTGGACCCACCTGTTGCACCACCTATGACTTTGAGGGATCGGTGCTACCCAACGATGGCTGCTCAGCCATCGTGCATCGTTATGCCCACCATACCGGGTCGCGACTTCGAACTCAAGGCACAATACCTGAGTATGTTGCCCAAGTTCACCTCTAAGTAAGATCCATATCTCTTCCTTAGAGAATTTGAGGAAATCTGCTCCCTTATGCAATACCAGCATATCCCTGAGGAGACAGTGCGTCTTAAATTCGTGCCTCTAGCACTGAAGGACGATGCTAAAAAATGGCTATATAGTCTAGCCGAAAGATCCATTAGGAGTTGGGCTGAGTTTGTTTAAGTGTTTTTAAAGAAATATTTCCCCAACCATAAGACTATTAGGATTAGGAATGAAATTTGTGCTTTCGTTCAATCTGAGAGCGAGCCATTCTATTCCTATTTGGAAAGATTTAAGCACCTTCTGACCCAATGCCCTCATCATGGAATTCCAAGATGGCAATTGTGCCGAATTATCTATGAGGGATTGACACCTACATTTAGAGTTATGCTAGAATCTGTAAGCCAATGAAGCTTTATGTCCAAAAATGAGAATGATGCTTGGACACTGCTAGGGCACCGACCAACCCAAGTATTGGATCTAGAATAGCAAATCAATCCAGATCAGGTGTCTTAGCTGTAGATGCTTCTATAGCTGCTGAAGCGAAATTAGCCACCCTTATGCGTAGGATGGAAACTCTAGAGCTTCAAACCCGACCCCTAGTAAATCAAATCTCTTCTGTTTCTTGCTCTAGGTGTGGTCAAACTGGTCATGTTTTGGAGGAGTGTGCACACATTTCTTCGGACATGGAACAAGTTAATGCTGCATTTAATCGTCCTAGGAATGACCCTTATTCGTCAACCTATAATCCACGGTGGCGCAACCATCCCAATTTTTCATGGAGCCAAGGGAATTCAAATCCTGCACCCATTCCTCAGCAAGGCCAACCATCTAGACAACAAATGTACTCAAACAACAACAACAATAATAGTGATGGCCGATTAACTGATTTGGAAAACTTAATGAAAATATTTGTTCAAATAACTACTCAATCTTTTCAAAAGCTAGAGACTCAAGTAAGTCAATTAGCACAAGTTGTAGGTGAAAGAGAAAGAGGAAGATTCCCAAACCAACCCGAGGTGAACCCAAGAATTAACAATCCACATAATCAACATATGGCATATCAACCACATCAACATATGTCATATCAACCACCTCAACCATTTAATCCTCAATCATTCAATCCTCAACACATTAGGCCTCCACCTAATGTACCACATAATGCACCACCTCCTAATGTGAACAATAACAACAGACCAGTTCATATGGTTCAAGAAGAAGAGCAAAATCAACACATTAATGATATACTTACATTAAGATCTGGAAAATCTGTTAATAACAATGTCACTCACCCTTTGGCTAATGAGCCTAATAATTCTGTCACACCTGAGCCATCCAATGAGCCACCAATTCAATCTGAGGAACCAATTGAAATTGAACCCACTGAACCTGAAAGAGTATTCATTCCTAAAGCACCATTCCCTAATAGACTTAATAAGAATCATACAAATCAAATGGAGAAAATGTTGGAAGTCTTTAAGCAAGTAAAGGTAAACATCCCTTTATTAGAAGCTATTCAACAAATTCCACCTTATGCAAGATTCTTAAAAGACTTATGCACCAAGAAAAGGAAAACACAAGTACCAAAAAGAGCCTTCTTAACTGCAAATATAAGCTCTGTGTTAACCCAACCCACACAAATCAAATATAAAGACCCTGGTTGTCCGACTATTTCATGTGTAATTGGTAACACCTTAATCAATAGGGCCTTGCTGGATTTGGGTGCTAGTGTTAATCGCTTCCCTACTCTGTATATAAAGAATTGGATATAGGAGACCTTAAACTGACTAAGACCACACTCCAATTGGCTGATAGATCTGTTAAGATTCCTAGAGGTGTGGTTGATGATGTTCTGATCAAAGTGGGTGAATTCATATTTCCTGTGGACTTTGTTGTCTTAGACACGGAGCCTGTTGCTAACCCTAGCAATCAAATTCTTGTGATCTTAGGAAGACCTTTTTAACCACTTCCAATGCCCTAATCAATTGTAGGAATGGATTGATGAAATTGTCATTTGGGAATTTGACTGCTGAGCTAAATATTTTTAACTTAGGGAAGCAACCTGGAATTTTCTCTGATGAATCGAGTGAATTGAATTACATTCAGGATTGTAGTGATGATGAGTTGATTTCGGATTACTTAAATTTCACCCAATTGGATGAAGTTGATTTTCAAAAGAACCTGAGTGGTGAGGCCACAATTTGTGACCAAATCAATCATATAGGTTCGAATCGATCTTCACCCAATTGGTCAGCCTTAGGTGGACTTTTAGCCGAACCAAGACCTCAATCCAAACCCTCACTACAAAAACCACCATCACTAGAGTTGAAGCCTCTCCTTACTACACTGAAGTATGCATTTTTAGGACCCTCATCCACCCTCCCAGTTATCATAGCATCGGATTTGACCCCCAATCAAGAGAAGGAATTGTTTAGAGTCCTCAGTAGGAATAAAGAAGCTATTGGATGGACCATGGCTGATATCAAGGGGATTAGCCCATCTATAGTCCAACATAGGATCCATTTGGAAGATAATACTCAACCCCGTAGGGATCCGCAAAGGCGGCTTAACCCGGTCCTAACTGAGGCGGTCAAAAAGGAAATACTTAAGTGGTTGGACAATGGAATTATATACCCTATATCCGATAGTGCTTGGGTTAGTCCTGTTCAGGTTGTCCCTAAGAAATCTGGAGTTACTGTAGTTGAGAATGAGCTTAATGAGTTAGTCCCGACCCGTATCCAAACCGGTTGGAGGATTTGCATTGACTATAGGAAACTGAATTCTGCAACCCGTAAGGACCACTTCCCTCTTCCTTTCATAGATCAAATGTTAGAACGGTTGGTCGGATATGAGTATTATTGTTTTCTAGATGGATATTCCGGCTATAACCAAATTCCTATCGCTCCTGAGGATCAGGAGAAAACTACCTTCACGTGCCCATTCGGCACGTTTGCTTTCCGTCGCATGCCCTTTGGCTTGTGCAATTCTCCTGCCACATTTCAAAGATGTATGGTTAGCATCTTCTCTAATATGGTGGATAATTTCATGGAAATTTTCATGGATGATTTCTCTGTCTTTGGTCCCACTTTTGCCAATTGTTTGAACCATTTGGAATTAGTACAAGTAAGGTGTAAGGAGAAGAACTTGACCTTAAATTGGGAAAAATGTCATTTCATGGTTAAGAATGGAATAGTGCTTGGTCACATTGTGTCTAAGGATGGCATTCAAGTGGATAAAGCCAAGGTGGATTTGATTAAGCATCTCCCTCCACCAACAAATGTCAAAGAGATTCGTTCATTTTTAGGGCATGCCGGATTCTATCGAAGGTTTATCAAGGACTTTAGTAAGGTGGCTAGACCATTGACTGAATTATTAGCGAAGGACTCTAAGTTTGAATTTTCTGATAAATGTTTGGAGTCCTTTAACCACCTTACGAGGGAATTAACGTCGGCACCCATTATTCATTCACCCGATTGGACCCAACCCTTTGAGATAATGTGTGATGCATCGGATTACGCCATAGGAGCGGTGTTGGGTCAGAAAATTGAAAAGAAACCTCACATGATATATTATGCTAGTAAAACATTGAATGATGCCCAATTGAACTACACGGTAACTGAGAAAGAATTTCTAGTAGTCATTTTTGCCTTGGAAAAATTTCGACAATATTTGATAGGCACACATGTGATTATTTACACGGATCATGCGGCCATAAGACATTTAGTGAACAAAAAGGATGCCAAGCCGCGTTTATTGCGCTGGATCCTACTACTGCAAGAATTTGATGTCGAAATCCGTGATAAAAGGGTTGTGAAAATGTAGTCGCCAATCACTTGTCTAGAATTCCTCTTAGCCCAGTGAATAACACACCAGTGAATGAGAACTTTCCGGATGAACAAATTTTGGCTGTGTCTGGCGAACCATGGTTCGCCGATATAGTCAATTTCTTAGTAACTGGTGTGACCCCGACTGAATGGTCTAAGAACGATTAAGCCAAATTTAGGTCCCTAGTGAAGAATTTTTATTGGGATGACCCATATCTTTTCAAATATTGTTCGGATCAAATCATTAGGAGATGTGTTCCTGAGGAGGAATTTGCAAGTATTCTATCTTTTTGTCATGACCAAGCATGTGGAGGACATTTTGGAGCTAAGAAAACCACGGCCAAAGTTTTACAGTGTGGATTTTATTGGCCTACCCTATTTAAGGATGCATTTGCATTTTGTAATTCTTGCTCTAGATGTCAAATGCTAGGAAAACTCTCTCGTAGAGACATGATGCCTCTGCATCCTATTCTCATAGTTGATATCTTCGATGTTTGGGGCATCGATTTTATGGGCCCATTTCCAATGTCTTTTGGATAGGAGTATATCTTGCTAGCTGTGGACTATATGTCCAAGTGGGTTGAGGTTATCCCCACAAAATCCAATGACAACAAAGTTGTTGTCAAATTCCTGAAGGAGAATATTTTCTCTCGATTCGGTACTCCACGTACCATTATCAGTGACCGGGGTACTCATTTTTGTAATCGATCATTTGAAGCTTTGATGAGAAAATATTCCATAACTCATAAGTTAGCTACCCCGTATCACCCTCAAACAAGTGGACAAGTTGAGGTTTCCAATAGACAAATCAAGCAAATTCTGGAAAAAACGGTTAATGCCTCACGTAAGGATTGGTCTGTAAAAATTAATGATGCGTTGTGGGCCTATCGGACCGCTTTCAAGACCAATTTAGGAATGTCCCCTTACCGGTTAGTCTATGGAAAAGCGTGCCACTTACCGGTCGAATTGGAGCATAGAGCCCTTTGGGCTATTAAGCAACTGAATATGGATTTAGAGGCAGCTGGTAATGCTCGAAAATTGGATTTAGTTGAGCTTGAGGAAATAAGAAATGAGGCTTATGAGAATGCTAAAATTTATAAGGAAAAGACCAAGGTTTTTCATGATAAATCTATCGTTAGGAAATCTTTTTCTCCTGGACAGTTGGTCCTTCTCTATAACTCTCGCCTTCATCTCTTTTCCGGCAAACTAAAGAGTCGTTGGACCGGCCCTTTCATGATCAAAACTGTTTTCCCTCACGGAGCGGTCGAGATCAGTAATCCGGAGAATGGTGAAAACTTTAAAGTTAACGGGCATCGATTGAAGCCCTACATAAATCGTCCCTCCAATGTTGCAGAGGAAGTCGTGTTTTTACACGCAATTCCTCATTCTGATTAAGTTTTAGTTTATTTCTCAAAAAAAACATTAAAAAAACGAAAAAAATAAAAATGGGAAAAAAATTAATAATTGGTACATGACTTATTTTGGAAAACGGTGGAAGTACATGACTTATTTTTCTAAATCTAACATATACCACTTTAGCAGTATTCTATCACCATGGTGTTTCCTGAGAAGAATTTCCACCCGTTGCTTGTTAGTGATCAAAACGGCACCCACTTTTACGACGAAATCATAGCACGGAGTTGGAGCTACTTGGTCCATAATAACAATGATGTGTACTGCCCTAGCTTAGTGGAGGAGTTCTATAGCAGTATCACTAACATAGACCTGGACAGTGGGTACATTTTACTGAATTGGAGAAACAAAGTCTGGGCGATTGACCTCAACATCATCTCCAACTTGACTGACATACCACAAGGGGCCTCCACTTTGCCATCCGAGGAACTCAGTTTCTATCGGTCACTCATGGGACCAGATTGTGTGCTTAGCCGTGATCGGGGTATCAAGGGCACATCCATGTACCGGAATGTCTTTACAGCATGTAGGTGGGCATGCCAAAATGTCACGAGTAATACCCAAAACACTTCTTTTCGCACCGTTGAGATGGGCATCGTTCACTCCCTGATGACCCGTGATCGCACTTACTGTATGTGCCGACGGCTTCTGACCACCATTGCAGAAGGCCACCAACGCAACTCCCAACCTCTGTCATGCCTTGTCACCACTATCTGCAAGCACTTCATGGCTTATGAGTCTTTCTGGGTGTACGAAGCCGACATGCTCCCTTGTACGGTGGAACGACAGACATCCTCCTACCGTGGCACTATAGCAGACCTGTGGACACCTCCAGAAATGGAGGATGCTATGCAATCAAGTGAGTCGTCTGAAGACTCCGCAACATTCTGGGCTTAGTTAACCCCAGAAAACTCTGACAAGCATAGGTCCCGAATGTGGGGCGGGATGAAGCACCTCAATAGCAAACTGAACAAAGCACTCTCCGACCGTGGAGAGTCGTCATCCCGAAGGCGGTAACTTTATTTTTCTTGCATGTCCTATATTATTTAATTTTGCATACATTGGGGACAATGCATGGAATAGGTGTAGGGGGGTGACTAGTTATCTACCTATCTGTTTTATTTTTATCTATCTCTTACAAAATAAAATAAAAAAAATCAATGTTTAATGACATAGCTTAAGATCGAACTACCAAAACTCGAGTATAAATTGCATTGAGTTTTTGTTCCTTATTATATAGTTCTGCTTGTAGAAACTACGACATAAATCTAAGTTACAAAGAAATAACCCATTGCCCTTTAAGACCTGTATGCACTTAAATTGGATGAATCAAATCTTTGAAGTGGTTGATAAAAAGCAGAGGTTGAGGAAAATATACCGGGAAGTGTGGACTTCTAATAGCAATTAAGCATTGAGGAAAATAAAAGTAAAAATTAAGGAATAAAGTGAGGAAAGCACATTCTGCAAAATGATTACAAAAGCCCAAGCCTTTGAGTCACTGGTCCGTAGGGGTATCTTGAAACCCGGTAACTTGAGTCTGCCAGCTCGGGATTATCGACCAAACTCGCTACACGAATGCAAAAAGGGTAAAAGTGTCAAAAAGCAAATGTGTTGAATCACGGAAGAAAAGAAAAAAAATATATATAATACTCAAGGCCCAAAGCTAAAAGAATGATCCATGTCATGGTTGATCCAAATGATACTTCACCACCAGAGGAGGCGTGCAAAATAATTTAAGTGATATCATGTGTAGAAGGGTTAGTGGTGTGAATGTTGGAGGAACAAAGACCAAGTCAAACTTTTTATAAGTTAGATTTGTATAATGAGCATGCAAGAATTCTAAGTGAGATGTATAAGGTTGAGGTGGAGATATCGAGAGCTATTAATGAAATATTGAATTAAGACTTTGTGGGTGTGTCAACTGAAAACCCTCACGAGACAAAACTCGTCCTCTAAGGAAACTTGGAGGTTTAAAGGCTCGTTGCACATGCTAAGTGCAACCGTGATTCCTACGAAAGTGAGTTAGGATTTCCCTGCTTCCATACTTTTAGTTTTCATGTTTTATTTTGCTCGAGACTAGCAAAATCTAGGTGTAGGGGTATTTGATGCATTGCATACATTGCATCATATGTCTTTCATTTAGATTATTTTTATATAAATAAATGCTACTAAGGTATTGTTTTGAGCAATTGTGCAGAATTCAGGAGTTACAATACAATTTACCAATATTCGAGCTAAAACGCGTGCAATGGACTTAGATGGATCACAAAGACCAATTAGATAGAGGTTCAAGCTCAAGTTGAAGTCCAATTGATTGCATAAGAAGCCAGAGACCTGATCGCAAATTAGAAGGACTAAAAAGTTATTTTGGAGGAGTATTCAAGAAGAAATCAAATTCGGATCTCCAAAGATATGCAATAATTGATTTATACACGTGGAGGCCACCTACAACATACCAAAAACACACCCACAAAAGCACGAATTCATCTGGACCATCCATGCGGCGGAATCGCCGCATCTAACGGTCAATATGCGGCGGAATCGCCGCTCGGGTTGCGATCCGTGCCTCCCAATTTCGTCCACTTATGTAATCACACGTGTCCTTCCTGATGCATACTTAGGGTTTCTTGTATCGGCTATAAATAGCCCCGAAATTGTGTTGTGAAGGAACTTTTTGTATTACATTCTATGCAATAAAATTCTGCCCATTTATTTCTCCATTGTCTTTTTCTTTTTTAAGCTTAGTTTTAGATTAATATTTCATGTTCTTAATTTCAGTAGAGTAAAATAATTTAGTTGTTCTTTATTCTTCTCTTAGAATAATTTGTTGTATGTTTAGAATAATTGTATTTGTTTTCGTAGATCGTAGTTTAGTATAATATTTCTTTCTTTTTGTTTTCATAGTCTCTCGATGATCTCCATGACCCCTTCTCCTCATCTTCTCCCCATGGGTTTCTAAAACCCTCCAAAGGGTAGGGGTGACGGATTTAGGGTTAGAGAAGAGAGATCGTTTTTATTTTAATTTCTTGTTAGTGTTTTGATCATATGAGTTTTTGTTAAATCAATTATCATATGATGCTTAATATCTCACTTGATTTATAATAATTTTCGTAATCTCTAATCTAACTCGAAGATTCATAACTCCCACCCACTGGACTCTCATCCATAGTTATTTCTTCTTGTTGTTCTTGCTTTAGAAAGATAAAAAAAATCCAAAAATCTCAAACCAACACTATTTCTCTTTTGCTTTCCTTAATCAAAGAAAATCACAAAAATATAAGAATCTCTCCCTCCTTGTGTTCGACCCGTACTTGCCACCGCTTCAACGCGGCCGTGCACTTGCGGTATAAATAAAAATCTCATCAGTGGGCAACGCCGATCAGGCTATGATGGTCATGACCGGATCACTCTCCTAATGCGCCCGAGTCCTAGTGGCCAATGTCTACTTGATTTTAGATTAAGGCTTTTGATTAGGAGTAATTTTTGGGGCAAAGGAAAGGGTGATGAAATCCCCCACCTTATCTTGTATAGGGCAACCCCTCCTTAGTAGTGTTTTGGGCCTTAATATAGCAATCAACTCTCCAAATAAATGCTCACCAAACTCTTGTTGCAATGCACCTTACTAACTAATAAATGCTCTAACCATGCGTGAATGAGAGAACGGGTGCACGTACCTCATGCCACTAATTGACAACAAGAATGTAAAGAAAAGAAAAGATGAGAGTGTGCAAGGTCTTGGGCGCCAATTGACGGTCACTTTTTGTGGGATCGGACCATTTTCGGATATCTTCATTAGTGCTTCAATTCTTCATGTGGCATGCACTCAAATCGGTTATTGGAGTCTGGGCCCGAATATAATTGCCAAAATACTCCTCATGATGGCGTGGAGTTTCTCAGTTTGCTATTTGATCCCTCCGGGCCTACGTCAAAGTCCTTCTCTCTTGCAGATGGGTCCTTGTGTATGACCAAGTGGTCCATTTTGCTTCATTTAACTCATTTCTTCTTACATTTCAATCATTTTTCTCTTCTCTTCTCTTCTTTATTTCCTAATACCTGAAACATAACAACAAACACTTGAGTAGCACAATATTGGGGTATAAATAAGGATATATAGCATGAATATGATGCATGATATTCTACTAATCAATTAGTCTTGATTAATTTTGTGATATTGTCTGATTAAAGTACGTTGAATTAGTGAAATTGTATGAAATTGTATGATTATTGTTTGATTAGTCTTATGATTAATTTTGTATGATTAATGTGATATTTAGTGAAACTAATATAAGTTAAGTATGATTGAAATTACAGTAGGAGAACTATTTTTAGACAATGAGTGAACTTTTTTCTATCTCATCTTGTTTATATGTACAATTTTAGTAGTCAAAGTTGAAACTTAGACTATTATTAAAGGAACTTGAAGAAGAAACATGTCCTTATGTTGTATGATTAAATAAATGTGTGTACCGCTGAAGTTAATGAAGTTAAATGTGTCCTTATGTTGTTTGATTGGAACTGAAATTGGGTTTTGTTAATTAAGAGATTAAATGTGATATTCTGAGTAGACACCGGTGAAGATCCTTTCGATCGTGAGGAAGTTGGTTGGAAATTTGTGAGTCGAAGTTGTCTGGAAATTTGTGATTCGAAATTTGTGATATTCAAAGTTGGAGTGTATTGTATTGTATTTAGGATTGGATTGGATTTAGGATATTATGTATGCATGGAGTAGTACACCCTTAGAGAATTGTATTTAAGATTAGATTAGATTTGAATATGTTAAAATTAGATCGTATGATTTAAATTTGATGAATTGACGATGTTGTGATGCTTGTCGTTGAAAAGTGAATATTTTTTCTCGTCAATAAAGGTTTTCTGAAAAAAATTGGTATCGAAAATATATGGGAGGTTCTGTCGAAATTTAGTTAGAATTTCAAATAAATTTTGAAGTGTTTGCGGTTCAGTAAATTGATTGGAATTTCAGATTTGAAATTGAAGTACATATACGATTTTGCCTTAACGATTTAACTTCAATTTTAGGATTCACTTTCAGAATTGATTTTGGATTACATACTCTATCATGACTTACGAATTTCATTTTGCATTTAAATTAGATTTGGATTTATGAATTGATATTGGATTTTGGATTCAAGTTTGGATTTTGGATTAACGTTTAGATTCAATTTGGATTTTGTAATCGATTTTGGATAACAATTTTCTTGTATTATATTATTCAGACAGAAGTTGGATGTATGACCAAAGAGCTAGTCAAACATTCACCGATAATTTTGAGGCATTCCTGAAACTAGCATTTAGTTCCAAGAACTAGGACATTCAAGATAGAAGGATCTTGTGCCCGTGCAAAAAATGTTGCAAGAACAAGTGGGCAACCAGAGGGAACATTATCGATGATGTTGTTAACGGTTTCACTCAAAAATATAGCAATGGGTTTTTCACGGAGAATCCTTTGCTAGTACGAGTGCCCAAATAGTAGTCCCGACAAATGTAGCTCCTACAACAGAAAATGAGTCGAGTGAAGATGAGATAGATGACATAGAAGGGATGCTACATGACATCATCGTAGGTGGTAATGCCAACGACGATGCATTGAGACACGGAATAACGGAATACGCTCAAAGGTTTTTGGATTACTTGAAAGACAAAGAGCAATCATTGTATCTGAGATGTAAACCAGAATTGACAAAGTTGTCATTTGTCATCAAAGTGTTTCATATGAAGAGCACTTGTAGATGATCAGACACTTCATCCAACAAATGGTTGGTGTATCAAGCTAAATTATTGTCAGAGAGAGTTTGTCTGCCGAAAGATACGTATGAGACAAAGAAATTGGTTCGAGATTTAGGATTTTATTATTAAAACATTCATATGTGCAAAAATCATTCCATTTTGTACTGGAAAGAGAACGACAATGGCAATTCAGGTGCGATATGCGGAGAATCTTGTTGGTTAACAGTGGAGGGGGAAGATGAAGTAGACATGCAAGAATTGGGTTTTAAAAAATCCAAAAAATAATCATGTTATGGTTTTACGACACTTCCCATTGAAGCCAAGGCTTCGCAGGTTGTATCTCTCTGCTGATATTGCGAAGTCGATGCGATGGCATTCAGGAGAACGTAAAAAATATGGGAAATCAAGTCATCCACCTGATTCTACTTGTTGGGCTGAGTTGGACAACAAACATCCAAGTTTCGCTTCAAACATAAGAAATGTAAGGCTAGGGTTGGCCACCCACGGCTTTCAGACATTCTACCAAACTCAACACAATATATGGCCCGTAATTCTCGTGTCATATAATATCCCGCCATGGATGAGTATGAAGCATCAGTTCTTTATGATGTCGCTGATCATACCCAGTCGCCCTGGTAACAAGATAGATGTTTGATTGCAATCGGTAATCAAAGAGCTGAAAGAATTTTGGGAAGAAGGTTGGGATACTTATGATGCTTACACTAAGTCGTGTTTCACGTTAAGGGCTGCCATGATGTGGACTATAAATGACTCACCTGCTTATGCCGATCTGAGTGGGTGGATGGCTAGAGGATAAAAAGGTGTGTCCCTATTGTATGGAAGATACCCATTCTATTTATTTGAGCATAGTGGGAAGAATGTGTATTTGGGTCATCGTCGATGGCTTGAATCAAATCACCGTTGGAGGAGAAACAAAGAGAGCATTTGATGGTAAAGAGGAACATCAAACTCAATCAGAATACAAATCTGGGGAAGAAGTTCTTGCCAACTTGCAAAACTGTTCTGTAGGTGACGGGAATAACTGGACAAAGAGAAGTATTTTTTTCCAACGGCCTTATTGGAGAGGTTTTTAGTGCCACACAATATTGATGTGATGCACACGGAGCGGAATGTTTGTGATAGTTTGTTGAATACAATATTAACCCCAAAAGGAGCCAAAGATAACGCAAAATCAATGAATGACTTGAATGAAGTAGGTATAAGATGGGATCTGTATGTCACGTATGATGAGGATGGCAAAGTGACATCTTATGCACCAGCTTCTTCCTGGATGAGCGCTACTGAGATGCAAAACATTTGTAGTGTTCTTCATTCAGTGAAGGTGCCATATGGGTATTCATCCAACATATCTCGATGTGTTAACGAGAAAAAATGTAAGACTATCTCACTAAAAAGTCATGATCATCACGTATTGATGCAAGAAATATTAAGTCTGTCCATTAGAAAGAGTCATGCAGTCAAAGAGGTGCAAGAACTATTTATCAACCTGAGTCCGTTCTTTCGCAGTTTGTGTTCTAAAGATTTTCAACGACTAGAGTTGAACATTGGTCTCATTCTCTGCCGGCTGGAAATGATATTTCCAACAAGTTTTTTGATGTAATGTTGCATTTACCTGTTCACCTAGCTTGGGAGGCATGATAGCAAGACCGGTTGAATATCGTTGGATGTATCCGTTTAAGAGATATATGAATAGGTGTAAGGGGTACATTCAAAACAGCAATAGACCAGAATGGTCAATTGCCGAAGGTGTTCTCGCAGAGGAGTGCACCACCTTTTGCTCAAGATACTTGAAGAGTGTGGAGACAGTTTTTAATAAGCCTTTCAAAAATGATGGAGGTGAAAGACCGTTAGGCACAGGCAAAATGTTTGTTCTGGACCCTGTCGATCTTGAAAAAGCTTACAATTGGGTGTTAAATAATACTGCAATTGTTGATGAATATCAAGAGTAAGTTAGGACTACACTTGTGTTATTTTAGCAATGTCTTTAACTCATTGTTAACTCACAATTACACATTCAACTGTTTCAGACATTTTAACTGTTACACCGCTTTCCTTGGAGTAGGAGTATGTTGCAATCGACGACAACAATCAAATGTTCAACATAAGACTTTTAATGAGTGCTTTAGGAAGACTATTTGAAAGGAAAACTGTGGAAACATCGATATCGAAGCACTTGCTCGAGGTCTGGACAACATGGGGAGGAGGTATTTAGGATATATCATCAATGGGATTAGGTTTTGCACACAGAAGCGTGAGTCGAAAGCCAATACATAGAATAGTTGAGTATTTGTAAATGCAACAACAGAAAGTTATTCCACAACACAAGATAGGAATCCTGTTACAGAATGGGACCAATGTTATTTGAACATGTCGACTATTTTGGTGTATTGTTAGACATAATCAAACTTCAGTACTATGCTGATTTGAAGTTTGTTTTGTTCAAGTGCAAGTGGTACGACGTTTTGTGTCAAGATAACACTATTAGAAGTGATGAATACGGGTTCACATTGGTGAATGCAAATCGATTTCTGAAACCAGAAGAACCTTTTGTATTTGCATCTCATGTAAAGCAAGTTTTTTATGTTGCTGAGCCGAAAGATAGAGGAAGCAACGATCAATGGTTAGTGGTTGTCCGAATGTTTCCAAGAGATTCATATAACATACAGGACGATGGAGATAGAGTTCAGATTGACGATATTAGTTTGGTGAAGTTTGTGAGACATGATCTAGAGCCACTTGTGGTGGAATAGTTCATTATTTAGTGAGTAGGAAAACCATTATTCTCTTACTTTTAAACTTTATAGAAGCAATAATGACAGTATGCTAAATTGTTATGTTCTGTAATTCAGATATGGCTCGACGATGCAACACTGGTCTAGAGGACAGGGATGACACATATGTATGTCCTCGACGTACAGATTCACATGAGTCTAATGAAAAGGCTCCCGTAGACGAGATTGAGCCTTGACCCTCTGCAGGTGAAGCCAGTAGGAGTAGGAGTATGGGACGTGGTCCCACTCAGTGTTTGGAAGAATGATCGAAGAAGGACCAATCTCCGATCGATTTCACATCAGAGGGGGTCTTGATTGAATCAGTTAAAAATACTACAAGTGCACGGCCGTGTTGAAGTGGTGGCCAATACGGGTCGGTCCACAGGGAGCGCGTGTGAGTTAGAGTCATGATACTCGAGTGGGGGAGAAGAAGTGAGAGATGTGATCGAAATTATATTACGACGCGTAGGAAATCGAAAAACAACACAATAAAAGGTAACCCCTTAGGGGGTAGAGAGAGAAAGCGAATATGAAAATATGTTTGTGTGTATGTTCAAATGTGCTCATCAAAACATGTCATACATGAAATCCATAAAACTCAATTCCAACTTTGCCTCCACATGAAATAAGATAAAACCTTATCATTAAAACATACAAGACAATAATTGAAATGAAGCTAATATGTTCACATGCATCATGACTCAAATCCTACTATGTCTCCACATGAAATAAGATTTATCACAATCATTAAAACATACAAGACATTAATTAGGATAAAGCCAACATGAGCACTTGCATGCACATGTCTTGTTTCCTTCTTCCACTCCATCCTTATCCTAACCTCATCATTCCCCCATAAAATAGGCCCACTAATCTAAGCATGTGCTAAGCTTCATTCAAGAGCATTAGCACATCAAAGATAAGAGTGAAATTTCATTAGATGGTTATGAAAATCATGTAAGGCTTAAAGGATTAAGATAAACACACACATTAATCCATCACATGATCAAATCACCTTCTTCTCCACCCCCCAATGGGGATTGCATGAAAAGAACATAAACCCATTAAAGAAATGTAGAAGACTAGATTAAAGAAATTGCATAAAATGGAAAGCATCAACATAAAGAACAAGAACTAAAGTAGATTAAGAAATAAAAATACAAAGTTTACTCCTCTCCAACCCCCTTATTACACTACTAAAACAGGAAACTAAAACCTACTCTAATAGGGGAAGGAGCAAGAAGAGGTAGAGAGGAGGGATTACAATGGTATTTATAGAAGAAATAAGGGTTTGTATGGATCTGAGAGCAATACGACGGCTGTCATACCTTTCTCTATATTCTGGTGCGCCCAATTAATCAACTCCAAGCCACAGGAGAAATTGGGGATCTATTGGAGCAAAACGATCCAACACTGGCGGATCGTTTGTGCCTGATCGGTCCCGATTTCTTTTAGGAACTTCAATGTTGTATTTGGCACGTTAGGTGAAGCCCTGGTCCACTGTCTTGAACCTCTTTGAGTTTAATTGACAAAATACTAATCTTGTTCAAGTCATGTGTCACAATACTTTGCATTTCACATTCATGTCCCTACGGGTTTTCACTTGGGTCCTTCCTGATTTGCGATCCAGTCCTTGTACATTACAAATGGGTCCAGAAGTCTTCAATTCAGTCCATTATTGTTGCATTCAGGTCTTTTTTGTTCCATTTTCTCTTCTTTGTTACCTAACACCTGAAACACTACAACAATAACTCAAGTAGCATAATATTGGGTAAAATAAAGGATATATAGCATGAATATGATGCATGATATGCTACTAATCAGGTACCCAGAGGACCCATGGTCGAAAGTTGAAAGAAATTCATTGGGTCACTTGCGAGGAGGTCACAAATACTTCCCCCACGTTATGCAGATTGGAGATTGGTGCCCAAGAAGGAAAAGGATGTGGCATGGCAATAGATTTTGGTAACATTTCACACCATCGTAACTTATTTATATCTATTTGATTTGATTACGGACTAACCCCGTTTTACATGCACATTTGACAACTTCTGAGTGATTTAGAGACAAGGTCATGAGGTCTCTAAACAAGAAGTGGAAGGAATACAAATCTGACCTCTACAAGAAGCGGGTGTGCCGACACAGACCCGGAAGAGTGAATGGCCAGACCACCACAAAGCATCTCTGTCGAGCATTGGTCGACTCTTTTAGATTATTGGGTCAGCGAGGATTTTCGGTATACTTTGATTTTAATAATTTTAATGTTATTTAATTAATATGAAAACTAACATTGTGATTTAATTTTTGATGCAGAAAAAGAGTGACATCAACAGGAAAAACAGGATGAGCCTAATTATTCCACATACCTATGGTACGAAGTCTGTCGTATGACATAAGGAGAAGATGGTATTTTGGGGTCTAAATTTGATTCATTTGAGTTATTTTTTATGCAATCTAACTATTTTTTTGATTTTTGTTGCAGATTCCAGAAGACCCGGGTACCCTAGAGCCCATCCGGACAGACATGTCGATTAAACTCCACAACAAGAACCATCCAGAAGCCTCTCAACTCATTGTAACCTAATTACACGTATAGTGATTTATAATTATTACTACGTTTCACGTTTGTATTGAAGTTTAACTATTGAAATGTTTTATTTCAGCAGCAATTTGAGACTATGAGAGGATCGGGTGAGACGAGCTCTCAGGGCTCTATCCCCTCGGTCGCTCCTGATGATCCTGTTGGCACCGTGTTGGGCGACGAACATGGACGGGTTTGTATATATTCCAGCTACGTCACGCTGGCGGATATGTACGAGGCTCATGATGCCAAGCAGAGCAGAACGCAGTGCTAAAGTGGACGTGGAGCAGAACGACGAAGCAGCTGCGGAGTTGAAGCGCGTCAGTAGTGAGCTCACGATGACTCAAGATAAGCTGAAGACGGTGGAATCCGTGCTCAGTAAGATGCAACTTCAAATGAACTTTCTGAGTGAGAAGGCAGGTTACACGATCGAGGTAATCTAAACGTGTTTAGTTAAATTGTCGCATTTATTAGTTTATGTCAAATAATATATAATGTTTGTAACGTGCAGGATCACGACGTCACCCCTCTTTGCACACCACTGCCACCGCTGAGACGAGATGACGATCAGGGGCCTACAGGCAGAGCATGGACGGGAGGTTGGATGGCTTAGTCATTGCATTTAATATGTTTTTTATGTGAATGAATGAATCAAACTCATTTGTGAATCAAACTCATTTTTGAATGAATGAATGTTTTATCAATTGTTTGGTTTTGACTTGAGTTATTGAATGTATACGAGTGGATGTATGAATGGTTGTGTTGTTGTGAATGAATGGAATACATTTGATTTTCTTTGAACAGGGAAAATTGGAATTCGGGAAAAGCCAATTGACTTTTTTCGAATTCTGGGAGGCATTTACACCGATGGATATCCATCGGTGTAAACATTCACTTTCAAATACACCAACGGATATCCGTCGGAGAACATCAGCGAGTAGGGGTGCGCAAAATTCGGTCCGGTCCGGGCACCCGGACCGAACCGGACCGATTTTTTTCGGTCCGGTCTTCGGTCCACAAAATTTTGGAAATTCGGTCTTCGGTCCGGACCGAAAATTTAAGGGGAAAATCCGGGTTTTGGACCGACCCGAACCGAACCTATTCGGTCCGGTCTTCGGTCCGGACGTCCCGAAAATTCGGGTTTCGGTCCGGTCCGGTGCTGGACCGAAGCTCACCCCTATCAGCGAGACATACACCGGCGATAGGTCTTCGTTGGTCTATATCTTCATTTGTCGGATAAGAACCTGCAAATCTATTGGTCGGTGTCTCTACACCGAAGGATAGTTCCGTCAGACTAGTACACTAACGGATGATCCGTCAGTGTTATCCTCTTAGACGAAAACCACGCAAAAAAATGTCGGGAAAATTGGCGTCAAAAATTATTTCGACGACACTTGTTCGTTGGTGCATCCGTTGATGTACTTCTACACCAACTTGAGTAATTCTGACGGATGTATATCCATCGATGTAGTAGGTTAATTATCACCAACGGATGGATATGTGCACTGACGGTAATTGTCCATCAGTGAAGGCAAGTTATCCTGTAGTGATTATTGTATGCCATGTAAACTAGTTTCATATGCATGTAGGTGGACTTGGTATACGAGGTTTTCATTATGAAAACTCAAGCATTCTTCTATGTTTGCATTTCAGGTTTTGAGCGGGTGGCGACCGAGGACGAGCACACCAGTATCGGATCGTCCAGCTCATTTTCTTAGATTGATTGTCTGATATGTATTCTGTCCTTTCCCTGTATTTTGATGTATTCAGACCTCGAACCTCTTTTTGTAATGGTGCACCTTATGATATGTTAATTGAGTAATTTCCCCGGTATTCTAGTCTCATGTTGTCTCGAGTTTTCATTTAAATTTTTCGCTTTTTTCCCAGGGACATTACAATAACAATACACTCTTGAAGATCACAAATGCACGATCACATAATCACACTAAAAATACCTTTGGATTACCTACCTTTTCAAGTTAGACATAAAAGCTTCAAATTAACTACGACTCAAGCATCTCACTTTAACTCATTATTTTACAACCCAAAATTCCATAGCTGGATAATAAACTTTTATTTACATAAATTTTCCCATTGATCAATGACTACCCAAAAATACCTTTCATTTACATTTAATTTACTCAAAAAATTTAACCATGATAATTAAACTTCATTCCCCCCCCCCCCCCCCCCCCATTAGACTTCAAAGCTATGATTTTTTGTTCTTTACCTCCAAGCGTTTGAACGCTTGGTGTTCTATGGGAAGTAAAAAAAATAGAAAATCTACGTTGTGAGACATGTAACTAAACCACAAAATAAAATAAGTCAGTCACTAACTGAGAAGCTATATAAAAAAACAAACTGCTAAGCGCAAAAGTGTGTGCTACCCTGTTACTACGCAATTGGGTCCTAAACCCATTGTTTGCAAGTAATGATGTCTTTTCTATCTTTTTCTTTTATGTTCTCTCTCTCTCATGTGTTGAGAGTCACACTTTGATAAATTAATTTTTTGTTCAAGAAGTGGAAATTATAACTAAGTATTAAATCAATAAAGTACGTATTTCTAGCAAAAAGTATTGATTCTTTAATTAGTTATTAGTGGACACCCGTAGAAAGGTCATCAATTTTTCATTTTCAAACAAAATCTGCATTAATTAACTTGGAGCTTGCAATTGATGTTTGGTGGTACCAACTTCATCTTAGTCGTCTCTCCGAGTTTGGAATTAAAGTGGTACACATTTTCGCTTTATAATTCTTTGAAGTTTAGAATTGGTTACAAATTGTTGATCATTTTGTTCTTGATTGTATAAGTTAAAATAAAATTTTGATTTTAATTATCTACAACAAGCAACCATAGTTCATTCAAGTTTCATTTCAATTTAGTGGTTAGATCTCTTTCTTGTTTTTTGAGCATGTTTTGGCTTAGATTTGATGCTTTCATGAAATTTAGTATGATTGGTGAGTAGTTTCATCCCCATATGAGGTGAAGAGTGATGTAATTCCATATTTCTATGAATATGTATTACTAGTCCAGAGTCTTGTGGATATGTAATATCATTTCCATGTTCATATGATGTGTTGCTCTTAATGTCTTTGATATGTTAATGGTCGCACTAGATACTTGGCATACACTTTTGTTGATGGGTTTTTCCACTTGAATGATGCGTGGGAATATGAATAATAGGTCTAGGTGTATCTCGTGATATTTAAGTGATGTATATGCATGTCTTATATGCATTTTGCATAAATCTTTGGTTATGTCTTGTATGTTTTAATGATCAACGATAATCTAAGATCATGTGAAGACATAGTTAAGGATGGAGCTCTTGTAGATTTACATGTTGATGGATTTGATGTTGTGTTGGTTTTATGGATAGTTGCGTGTATGATACATAACGTCAATTACACACATCTATGCAACACATTTCACATTGTGCTCAATGATATATACTACTCGCATTGTCGACACTCACAAACACACACTCTCCACCTCCTAAATGTTTAGTCATCTTGTTTTACACTTAATCCTTCATCTTACTTCCTAAGTAGTTTACGTTTAGAGGGGGGTTGTGCATTTGAAAATAATTTTCCTTTGACCAGAACTTCTCACTACTACAAATAGTGACTTTATCGACGGACACATGTCGACGGAATTTAAGTCGGCATGTCCTTCCGGAGGGCTTTTCGTTGGCCCATTGACAATTCCGTCGCTGCTAGCGTGAAATTTTGTGTTTGTGCCTAATAGTTTTGGTGTCAGTTAAGGGAAAAAAATTATTTTTCCTTTGTTTCTCTCTACCATGTAGAATGTACTAAGATCTTTTCCCTCAGCTTCTCATACTCGCAACAGAAAATCAACGAAAAATGAAGGAAATTTATAATTTAATGATTATCCTTATTACATAAATTTAACAAAATATTCAAATCATATTTTACAAAATTAAACGATATGATTTTGACGTATTCTACAAAACTTATACCGTAAAACTAGATAATAAAGATTAACCATCATAATGCATCTTCAATTCTGTATTGTCTTGTTAAAACAATAATCTAAAATAAAATAATATTCTATTTTTAATTTGGTGTATCGTTGAAAGATAAATGACTACAATAATCTTATTGATTAAATTTATGAAATAAAATTCATAATTTTTTGTTTCAAACTTTTCAACAATTAGGTCCGTGTATTTATACTATACACTTCACACATTACATGTTTTCAATTTGTTAAAGTAAACCAAAAATACAATGCTGATTTAAAATGTAACGTATAACATATTCTTGAAATAACTTAGTTATACATTTATATATAAAAATTATACCTTTTTACATAAATCATAATTAATCAATTTTTTTAACTTTCCAGTGGATTCTATTAACATGCACAAACAACAAAATCTACGTCAAAAAGGAATTGGTGCCATTATTTTCCCGCTGACCACAAAATCCATTTTCCTATGGAGTCCACAACCCCCATGTTGCGATTTCTCTTTTAGTGTAGTGTAGCAATTGGTATCTCTCTTTTCGTTCCATTCAACTATGATTTAAGAGTCAAACTGACACATGCTCCTTGTGGATTGACCAGCGATTGCCACATCTACAATGATGATGTGCCCTTTGGGTAAAACACCAACAAGGATCAAACGTCTCCGTAGCCAAATATCATGTGACATTTGATCTTTGCACAACTAGATTTTCTGATCCTTAATTTGACTTAAATTCCTACAAGTGTCACATTAATATATGATTCGTCTGACTCTTTAAAATGAATTTACATATATTATTTGAGGTTGGTTACAAGTTTTGAATCCTTGCTCCACGATTCTTGAATTGTTTTGAACACCTCTTAAGATGGAGATTTGCACAAAATACAATATAATACGTATCCATGCGTATTAGATATTAGAGTGTACGTGATGTCAATCATGTGTTTAGTTAGATTAAGTGCTGAATTAGAAGCTCATCATCAAAATAGAACTAGATTAAGGCTAATAAGACAAAATGAATTATATTGATAAAATCTTTGAATTTAGTAATTAAAATGTGATAAAAACAAAAAGGTTAATTAGGCACTCGCCGTCTTCTTTCATTGTTTAATTGTTTGTCATATTAACTTTTGCATTTGAATATCATTTCAACTGAAGTATGGTTCAAAATACATGTCCACTCAGATAAAATTTGCATGACAAGTGGCAGTTTCGACTTCTTTTAAGCTACAGAGTTTACCTAATAATATGGATTTGAATTTATAAAGAACTAAATAGCCATTAGTACATATATATATATCTTGATAATGATGAAAAGAAGAATTTTGTTGATGTTGAGAAAATTAAGGAATCAAAAAAATGTTTGAAAATACATTTTTAAACCAAACATACCTTAAGTATCACCAAACCGTGGTTTTTATGGTTGTCAAGTTGTTGATGAGTGCTCTCACGTCGAATATAATAACGATATTTTCAAACTTGATAATCGTAGTCTTTTATGATTTTGGATTATTGCAGTTTAATCTCTTTATTTGTGTTATTCCAATCCATTTGTTCTAATCTGATACTTAAGACATAGATAGCATTTTCGAGAGACGTAAACACATATTTGTGTTCCATTTATCACGGCGGTTAGTTTGAGTATTGCATTTATTATTCTTCAACCATTTTTAATATAGTGAGTTTTCTTTAATTGGTTATTACCTAAGAGGTTTTCAATATGAATTGTAACCTTATGATTTATAAAGGAAGTGTTAGCAAACAACGATTCTACAGGTTCAGGAGTACCTTTCTTGGAGAGAACCTGTGGCAGCGGAAGGAAGATCGGAGGTCAGCTTACGGAATCCTTTTCAGCGGTCGGTCTCCTATTCTCTTGGAGAAGGAGCGTGAGTCCACAACCCAAGAGTCCACGGAATGAGCTTAGTGGAGGTGGAGAGACGAAATGGGAGAGAGAGAAGGTGGCGGCTAGGGTGGGTGGAGGCTAGGGTTTGCACACTTGTTGTTCCATCCAATGGAAGACTCCCCTCCTTATATAGATGACTCCACCCTAAACCCTTAAATGTGTAGTCCAATAGGGACGCGCCATGTGTCAGTGCTTTGGGCAAATATCTTATTAATCCTAGATTAATCCAATATCTCCCACTTGCACAACAGCACGATAACAACATGTCATCTGCTTTTGTGTCCCCGACACATATGCATATATCCCTGATACATACAATCACACAATGACAATATGTCACATCTTTATGTGTCCCCGACACATATGTATATATCCTTGATACATACAACTACTCCTCTCTCCAAGTCCACATCCACAATACGCAAGTCTCTGATCATGTATCCTCGATACACGACCATCTGTGTCCCCGACACATGTACTCTTCCGATCATATGGACAAATGGGTCGTGCGACCGGTGATGCACCTGCAATTTAGGAGTCTCAAACTAGAAACTTTACTAGAAGGCCAGAATGACAACATCCTTATAAAACAACAAATAAGCAGTCAAAATGCACATCACAGTTCACCAGGTTTACTCAGAAACTCACTTAACATCAACGGTATCTCGATCCCTCGGAGAGAATACATTCTTGTCCTCAAGGTACTTACTACTGTATCCAATACAGTTGAGCCCAGCAAATACGTTTAGTGTAGTCGAGTCAAACATTTCCCTTCGCCCCAGACCGCCATTACACTCAGAGTTGACTCCTTTTCCCGAAGATGCCTCTTTAGACCGAATCTCTCATGGTCATAGATAACATCCCAAAGTAGCCACATCAACTCTTTGCTTCATGGTGTCGTCGAAGGTCACTGAGGGCAACTAATGACAATCAAGTCTTGGACTCACACAGTGAAGGAGCAGGGATCCATCCTTTCACTTCCAAATGGTCGCTCAGCACATGTTGTATGACAAACATGTTATGGTGGATCATACTGTACACAACAGTATGTCTGTCTCTCAACACCATACAAGTCTTAGTCCAGTCGCACCCCCTCTGCGCCTGACCCGAGCTTCATCATTGTCGCCTTAACACCATACAGGTGCCACCTGGCGCAACATGTGATGCTCGCACTTGGCTTCTATAGGTCACATGAATCGTGGGAACATTCATGTCAATCCTCACCAACATAGAGGATCTCATCTAGATTCCTAATCAAGGTGACTGTCCTATCATGAACTGCTCTGGATCTATCATACAAGATCTCCTCATGATCAATCTCATCTCTGCTCGCTATCAAAAGCGCCAGAGGCGAATGCTCGTGTGAGTGAGCATTCTTCAGCCTATTGACGGAATAATATTTTATGCTAGAACAACTACATCAACCAAACAGATATAGTCGAAAGGAAAACACAATCACTCATGAAATGAAGTTAGACATGTCAATGCATCAAAATCTGCGTAAGCCTAAGGACTTCACATGGGACACAAACGAGTCCTTAGCTATAGCCTTGGTAAGAGGGTCAGCTACCATAAGACTAGTAGACACTGTTGGCCTTTTGGCCTTAATCCTTGTTTTGATGATTTAATCAACCTAATCTTAATCATAAGTAATGTAGAGTAGCACACATATTGCATTGCATATATATTGCATGTGCTAACCTCTACAGGTGATCAAGACTCATGGAAGGAAGGAAATCAAGTCAAGATTTGTAATAAAGCTATATGAAGACTTGTAATCTTGAATTTATTTTGAGTCTTAGGAACATGTGTAAATTGAGCATACAAGAGCTAAAAACTTATCACATACACACTAGGTTCCTTAGAGAAGTCACACACAAAATTTCACCTTATTTGGACTTCATTAGATCACCGAAACCTTAGTCGGAAATCACTTAAAACCTAAACCCAGATTTCCTGTGTGAACCGGTCGACCGAACCAGTTCTCAGTTCGACCGGTTTATAACAAACTCTCCACAGTGATTTTACCGAACTCTACCGGTCGACCGATCCCGAATTTTAATATGGCCGTTTTTCTTGTCGTATTCCTATAACGGTCGTATTCGTATAAAACAAACTTAACCCCAAAGTACATTCGGTAACCGGTCGTCCGGTTGAACAGAAACCAAATTCCCTGCTATCGGTAGACACATCTTCGTTCGATCGTTGCACCTTTGTCTCAACCGAATACCCTTATCGGTCGACCTCCCCATACTTTGGTTCGACCGATTAACTTAAGTAGAGTTAAGTTCTAGCTCGTTTGTCCGACCGAGTATTCATTTGTTCGACCGATCTCCTTGAAATCAAGTTAACGGTCGACCGGTTTTGAAGTTTCGGTCGACCGGTTCTGGACAGATTTGCAGCCCGATTTTCTGCCTTGTGTATCTTGCACAAAACCCAATCAAATCTTGTCCAAACGGCTAGAAATCTTTAGGAGCTTATAAATAGAGGATCAAGACATGTTGTTAACACAACTCTGCAACTCCAATTGTCCCATACATTAGAGAGAAACCTCAATCCTCAAAGCTCCCATTTCTACACTCCATAAGCCTAAACTACACACACTTGATCAATCACTCATCCTACTCAAAGTGTGCTCAATTAGAGAGTGAATCCCACTCAGTTACAAAGTTTGTCAAAAGAGTATAGACTTCGGTGAGAGCCCGAAGTGATCCTTCTCAGATTGTGAGAAGAGGATTCCAAGCTCGGCGAGGGTTGTTCGCGAGTTTGACGGTTGTAAGGCGTTGTCTCCCGGCCCGGAACGGGGAGCGGATAGTGAAGTCGTAGGCGGAGCTTGCGGAGTCGAGCGGAGCTTGCAAGAGGACTAGGACCCGGGTGGGGTGCTGAACCTCTATAAAAACGCCGAGTCGATTTGGGGTTTGCTTGTTCCTTTTCCCTACTATTCTTTAAATTGTTTCCGCTGCGTTTATTGTTTGATTAGTTATGGATTAGCGTAATAGTGATTAGTGGACCCATAACCCACACGATCCTACAGACACATGTCTTAACACAACTTCATTTCTCGTTATGATGTCCTTCACAAAATGATACCTAACATGTATATGTTTGGTCTTTCCATGATATTTGGGGTCTTTCACATAACAAAGGGCAGCCATGCTGTCACACTAGACAACAACAGGCTCATGCGATGTCTCTACTAGCCCAGTATGTTGTAAGAACCTCCTCAACCAAACTGCCTCCTGTACTGCTGCAGAGCATGCAACATACTCTGCTTCCATAGTCGACAGGGCTATATAGGTTTGCTTCTTGCTGGACCATGAGATGGCCCCATTAGCCAGCAAGAAAGCATAACCAGAGGTAGACTTCCTTTCATCAATGTCTCCAGCCCAATCGGCATCACTATAGCCAATCAGGCGGAGATCTGATGCTTGGTAACACAACATGTAGTTACTCGTTCCTCTGAGGTATCTCATGATTCTCTTGACTGCCTTCCAGTGCTCCATGCTTGGGCTAGACTGGCATCGACTCACCATGCCCACAACATAACAAATGTCTGGCCTAGTACACATCATAGCGTACATAAGACTTCCCACAGCATTGGAGTATGGAACGTTGCTCATTTTGGCATTCTCTTCAGGAGTCTCAGGATGCTTATCAAGGCTCAAGTGCAAACCCTTCTCAACAGGAGTGTCGATTGGTTTGCATTTGTCCATATGGTATTTCTTCAAGATGTTGTTAATATAAGTCTCTTGAGACAATCCCAGAAGTCTCTTGGACCTATTTCTAACTATCTTGACACCAAGGACGTAGCTAGCTTCACCCATGTCCTTCATATCAAACGTGGAGGAGAACCACTTTTTAGTGGATTTCAGCAACTCTTTGCTATTGCCAGCCATGAGTATGTCATCAACATACAAGGTCAGAATGACAAATTTACCATTGGATCTCTTAACGTACACACAGAGATCATCCTCAAGCATAGAGAACACATTCTCTGATATAGCTTGATGGAAGCGAATGTTCCACTGTCTAGACGCTTGTTTTAAGTCATACAAGGACTTATTGAGCTTGCACACTTTGCGCTCTTGTCCTTTGACTTCAAAACCTTGAGGTTGATCCATATAGATCTCCTCCTCAAGTTCTCCATTGAGAAAAGAAGTCTTTACATCCATTTGGTAAAGCTCTAAGTCCATCTGAACTACAATAGCTAGTAGAAGGCGGATGGAGGCAAACCTAACCACGGATGAAAATGTTTCCTCAAAATCCACTCCTTCTCTTTGGGTGTAGCCTTTAGCTACCAGTTTAGCCTTGAATCTATCAATAGATCCATCCGTCTTCCTCTTAATCTTGAGGATCCACTTGGCCCCAATGGCCTTTCGGTTCGGCGGTAAGTTGACCAAGTCTCAGACTCGATTAACTTTCATCGACTTCAACTCTTCCTTTATAGCTTCTAACCACTCTTTCGCATTTGGACCTTCCAAAGCCTCTTTCAAGGTCTCCGGTTCTTGCTCATCGATTACTGTCATCCCAGATGATTCATAATCAATTTCTTCTTGAGCTATCATGAGGGACTCTTCCTCTAAGCGAAACTGCCTACGAGGAATGAGCCCGCGTTTACTTCGACGTAGATGGGTATCTGATGGCTCATCCTCCGTGAGAGCTATCGGATCCTCAGCATTGCTGCTCCCACTACGATTGACTGGTGGAACCTCATGTTCAACTTCCAGATCCCGATCCTGATCCTGTGGAGTGGCAATGTCCTAATCTTGTTGTTCAAAGAAGTCCACTAACTCTTTGATAGCTCCAGCAAGAGTTGGAAAAACATTTTCCAAGAATGTGGCATCCCTAGATTCCAGTTCCGTCCTTTCATTCTCGTCTAACCCGATAAAAACATAACCTTTGAAGAGATTACTATATTTTACAAAGATACATTTTTTCCCTCTAGGTCCTAGTTTTCCATATCGGTGACTAGTAGAATGAATGTATGTTGCGCATCCCCAAGGATGCAACAGACTAAAATCAGGCTTCCGTCCTTTCCATAACTCATATGGAGTTGAGGGAACCGATTTTGTTGGAACTCTATTGAGGATATAGGCAACAGTCATTAGAGCATCTCCCCAAAATGAAATTGGCAAGCTCGCATGCACCATCATGGATCTAACCATGTCTAGCAACGTTCTATTCCTTATCTCGACAACACCATTTTGCTGAGGAGTATAAGGCATCGTGAGTTGTCTAGATATTCCCTTTTCATCACATAACTCCTTGAACATTATGGAGAGATACTCCCCACCTCTGTCCGTTCTGAGAGTTTTTATCTTATTATCCAATTGATTCTCTACCAAGCTCATGAATTTCTTAAAGCATTCTAGAGCTTCTGATTTGTGAGAAATAAGATAAATATGACCATATCTAGTGTAGTCATCAATAAATGTGATGAAGTAACTTTGTCCATGTCTAGTACGCACATTCAAAGGTCCACAAATATCTGAGTGAATTAGTTCTAAAGGAGAAGTAGCCTTAATGGTTTTTCCGAACGGTTTTCTAGTTGTCTTTCCAATGTGACCTAGTCTAGCATGCCATATAACTGAATCATTATTGGAGAGAACCTGTGGCAGCGGAAGGAAGATCGGAGGTCACCTTACGGAATCATTTTCACCGGTCGGTCTCCTACTCTCTTGGAGAAGGAGCGCGAGTTCACAACTCAAGAGTCCACGAAATGAGCTTGGTGGAGGTGGAGGGGCGAAATGGGAGAGAGAGAAGGTGGCGGCTAGCGTGGGTGGAGGCTAGGGTTTGCACACTTGTTGTTTCATCCAATGGGAGGCTCCCCTCCTTATATAGATGGCTTCACCCTAAACCCTTAAATGTGTAGTCCAATAGGGACGCGCCATGTGTCAGTGCTTTGTGCAAATATTGGATTAATCCTAGATTAATCCAATAGGAAGGTAAATTTCAATAAAGATGTGGTTAGGATGTGACCATGAACCAAGAATAACTGAACCGGATCGGTGAGAACCAACCTTAGACTGGATTTTATTTTTAAAGAAGTAATTATTTTTGTAAGTAAATTTATTATTTATTATTAGTTTAATGATAAAATTGTATTTTAATGTTGATTTGTTGCAATTTAGCACTAGTTAGGATTAATTTAGTGTAAATTTTTTTGTTTCTCGTGAAACCGAGTTTAAACAATATTTTTGTTGTTTAAAAAATTAATTTGAGGGAATATCATATTTGGCGGTCAAGGAAATACGAACCAGATCGGATTGGGCAAGATTTTTGAAAAATAACTATAGATTTTTGACATATGTAGGATTTGAAAATGAAGCTTCAGTGATCCAAGCAAATGAAAAATCAAAAGATGAGATTTGTAAATGTTATCATTTCAAACTAACATGTTTACCTGAACAAGGTAAAAATAAATAACGTTATTTATAAATTCTGGATTTATGAATTCCATGTTCCCACGGATTTTCAAATGACACATAAGTACAGTGTGTTACTCTTCTATTATATGTTCCTAGTGCAGGCTTCGAAATATGACCCTTCTCGAACCATGAACTCCCGTTGCAAAAAAATAATTGTAGCTTGTGAATGGTTTTTTTTTTTGGAGAAAGTTGAGCTTGTGAATGTTGTAATATGAATAATTTAGTTGCACATATTGAAGCTTCATTAGAACAAATGTGAAAATGGATGCCTCTGTTTGAGTTTGCATATGTGGACTTCAAGCTTGATTAGAACAAATGTGAAATTGGATGTCTTTGCTTGGGTCGATTAGCATATGTGGAGCTGTAGAGGTCCAAAGAGCCTTGAATATTTGTATAGTTCGGACCACCGAAATAAATCTTCAGTCAATCCACCGAAATCGCTCTTTCATAGTTTTATATAGGGGTGACAATAGTTATCCAGAATCGGTCAAACCGAACCGGATCCGGTGGTACAAAACTGGAACCGAACCGGGATAAAATGGATATGGATCGGATATGGATTTTAATTTTCAGAACCGACCCGGATCCGGTTCTTACCGTTGGAACACGATCCGGAACCGGATCCGTTTAATCGTTAAAAAAACCCCAAATTAACCCACCTTTTGCTGAATCACCAAACCAAACCCGTAACCCTACTTCCCCAAATCCCACCGAAACCCTTTCTTCATCTTCGGCCGCCGCCTCCGCCCCTCTTCCACTGCGCAACGATCGCCCCCTCCACTCCCTCTCCCACTTCCTCTCCCTCTCCGGTTCTCCACGCGGCCCTCCGGTCTTCTCCACGTGCCTCCGCTTTCTCCACGCGAGACCCATCTTCGATTTCGTCTCACTCTCCGGTTCAAGATCTCTGATTCTCCACACGCCCTCTTACACCACTTTCTGGTTTCGTTTTATTTCTCATTTTATTTCTGGTTTTATTTCTGATCTGGGTTGAGTATTTCAAGTTTATTCAAGTCATGGTTTTTGTTTTGATTTGGGTTGAGCATTTCAAGTTTATTCAAGTTCTGTTTTTTGTTTTATTTCTGGTTTTTGTTTTGATTTGGGTTGAGCATTTCAAGTTTATTCAAATCTGGTTTTTGTTTTATTTCTTGAAATTCTATTTGGAGTGATACGGGATCTGCTCTGGAAGTAATACGAGTCAAATCAGTTCAAATACAGGTTGCTTTTGGAGTTTGAACTCACTTCCAAAATGAAAACGAACTAATATTATCATACAACTTGATGTTAATATCCTCAGATTGTAATTAGGTGTGTACTGTAAAAAAAGATTCTAAATCATAGATGCAAAAAATGAACTGTTTCTTGAGTTTAGCTTAGCTTAATTACGTACATATTAGTTTAGATGTGAAATTCTATTTGTAAAAATTTTGTATGAGGGCAGCCCATGGAGAATTTTGTATGAGAGCAGCCCATGGAAAATTTTGTGCATTTTCAACCAATATTGAGAATTAGTTGTGTGTTACTTGTGATGATCCAGGAAGGACAAAAGTGACAAACTGATATAAGATTTACGGGATGGAGACAATGATAATGTGTATTTTGAACGCATTTGTGTATTTTTTACTCATTTGTGAACAAGGAGATCTTGTGTGAAAATATAAATTACTCATGTGTGTATTTTTTTACTTTAACATTATAATTCTACTCGTGTGATAAGTCTGTAATTCATGTGTTTTTGTAGTTAATATGACATCCAATGATTTAATTGGTCATATGGACGAAGGTGGGGTAGTGTTTCGTCTACACCGTTAGTAGAGGAATCAACAAATCCATCCATTGAATGCACTGAAACTGCACCTACACCATGTGCTAGGCCACCTCTAGTAGACTCTAGTAGTGTCCGTACTAAGAAGTTGACATCCAATGTTTGGCTTGAGTTTGATTAAAAAAATTGATGGCAAAGACAAAGCAACTTGTAGGAGTTGTAAAAAGGTTTTGAACACATGTAGTGCAAATGGGACAAGCAATTTACATAAGCATTTGTTGAATTGTCCTAGACAGAGTAATAGAGATCCTCGACAGATGTTTTTGGATAAGGCAAAGAAGAGTTAAGAATAAGGAAGTATTTCACCGTTTACAACAACGTGAAAACAAACTCGCTCTTCGAAGAGAGGATGTGCCTAGTGAAGATGATTAGACTAATTGTGAAAAAATATGTGAGAAGCTGAAGAGATTTTATGAGACAACATTGCTTTTTTCAGGTTCCAAGTTTGTAACTTCAAATTTAGGATTCCCCAAAATTTGTGAGATTCGATTGGCTTTGATGGAATGGTGTTATAGTCCTGATCAGATAATATCGTCAATGACTTCTGAAATGTTAGTCAAGTTTAAAAAATATTGGGATACAACTAATGAAGTCCTAGGAGTTGGTTTTGTATTGGATCCAAGGTATAAGCTATGCTTGTTGGACTTCTATTTTGAGAAGATTTACGGGGAAGAGAAGGATGAGTCAGAAGTAGATCGAGTTAGAAAGGTTTGCTAGGCTTTGCTTCATGAGTACCAAACAAAGTCCTCTAGTGCAATAGAGACAGATGGTAGCTCTGTTATGACAAAATCCGAGGCCAAAATGAGTGATTATGATTTGTTTGTCAATTCAAAGAAAAGAAAGAGGGGATATGTAAAATCAGAATTAGACCACTACTTGGATGATGATGTTTTGCCAAGGGATAAGAACTTTGAAATATTAACTTGGTGGAAATCTAATGGTATCAAATATCTTACTTTGCAAAAACTTGCTCGAGATATTTATGCGGTCATTGTTTCCACCGTATCTTCTGAGTCGGCATTCAACATGGGTGGTAGATTGATTAGTCCCCATCGTAGTAGGTTACATCCTGATACAGTTGAAGCTTTAGCATGTTCTCAAAGTTGGTTGTCGTCCGAGATGCAAGGTATATTAGATATAGTTACGTGATTTATATTATTATTTGTTTTCATTGCTTTTTTATTTGTTTTTGGCATTGAAGCAGGGTTTTCAGAGTCAAACAGGCTTAAGTATGCGACAATCATCCATGATATGGATGTTGACATCTCAAAGGTGTCTGAAGATAGTCAAGAAATTGAGGTTTAATTTGCTAAATGTACTCTTGTATAAAATATAGTCTGATGTATACCATTCAAATTCTTTTTGGTTGATTTTTTATAGGTTTGAAGATCAGGAGAACGTGGGGTGACCAGCTCTTCATGGCAATTTGCATGCACAAGTTGTTTAGTTATGTTTTTTTGTGTTTTGAGACCAACTGAAACTATGTTTTTCCTTTTAATTATGGTTCAAAATACTTTTTCAACATGTTTTGGTTGTATAAATTGAAGATGCGGGTTTTGCTCTTGGTATGTTGATTATAAACTTGTTGTTGGATAAACAATAGTTGTTGGATAAACTGTTTGGAGATGAAATATAAATGCAAATTTAGGGGGGCAAAAATAATTTTTGCATATCGGATCCGGTTCCACCCGATCCGGTTCTAGGTACCCATCAACCAAATGGATACGGTTCTGGGTATCCAAGATAGGAACCGATCCGGATCCGGATCCGGTTATGGATCCCAATTTATAATATGGATCCGGTTCTGGTTCTACTAGTACCCGAACCGGAACCGATCCGTTGCAATCCCTAGTTTTATAAGAGCACCCATCTCACTCAACATATAGTGCATTATACTTTCCTTATTCAAAGCTGAGCCCTCTTCCACGACCAAAGATATACTAGTCCCAGTACACTTATTTAACCCTCTTTCTCTCATGACTCTCCTCACCTTCTCAACATCATCCCATCGCCCTTGAGCAGCATAAATGTTAGACAACAACACATAACACCCAACGTCATCTGGTTCAAATTCCATCATCCTCTTCGCCACAATCTCCCCTAGCACCCAATTTGATTGTGAGACGCACGCCGCAAGCATGGCACCTTGCAATGCCACTGGTGTCGCCTTGTCCATGTGTACTTCGGATCTTTCGAGCATCCCCTTGCGGGCAAGGAGGTCGACCATGCAGCCATAGTGCTCAATGTTAGGTTTTACCTTGTGTACACGGACCATACGGTCAAAACACCACCATGCTTCCATGACGAGACCAGCATGTGTGCATGCACAGAGGATGCACACCAGGGTGGCCTCGTTTGGTCTTGATTGGGTGTTTTCCATCTCCAAGAACAATTCAATGGCCTTCCCAGCCTTGCCGTGCAATCCGTACCCCATGATCATAGAGTTCCATGAAACAACACTTCTTTTCGGCATCCCATCAAACACCTTTCTCGCGGATTCCAATTCACCGCACTTCGCGTACATAGTGAGCAATGCAGTGGAGAGAAGTACATCTGGCAAGACATTCCATCGGGCATTGTTAATGTGGTAATGGATCCATCTCCCGAGATCTAGTTGACCCAAGCGCCCACACGCAGTGAGTACACTCAAAAGTGTGGCCTCGTTGGGGAAAACATCCGCGTTACCCCCTGCCACCATCAAGTCAAATAACTTCATGCAATCTTCATACACCTTTTCCCTAACATAAAGCGCTAGCATCATGTTCCATGACACCACATTGCGCTCTGGCATCTTGTCGAACACGACCCGAGCCGGTACAATGTCCCCTAGCTTCACATACCCATCGAGAAGCGCATTCCAAGTGACCACATCAGCCCCTGGCATTTCCATAAACAACTTCTCAGCAGTTTCCATCTCCCCGATTCCAGCATAACCAAGAATAATCACATTCCAACTCACATTATCTTTCGCCGGCATTTCGTCAAACACCTCCCGTGCAGCCGAAACCATTTTATTCTTAACATACCCATCAATCATCGCGTTGAAGAAGAACGGAGCCGAAACGAAACACCTCCCCTCCTCGTACAGCAATCTTGCCGATCCGACATCCCCAAAGAAAGAGTACATCCGAACAAACGAGCTTAAAGTGTGGATACCAGAATCAAGTCCCGACTTCACGGCACGTCCGTGCGCAGCCTTACTATCCTGAACCGCACAAGCGTCGGTAAGGACGGTGGAGAGAATCGGGAAGGTGAAGTGGTTGGGAGGGACAGACACGGCGTGGCGGCGGTAGAAGGCGAGGGCAGTGGAGGGGGTGGGGAGGAGTGCTTTGAGGAGGATGTTGGAGACGAAGGCGTCGGGGGAGGCGAGAAATGGGAAGAGGCGGAGGGCGTGGCGGACGAGGGAGGCGTGGCAGAGGTGCCGGATGGCTCGGCCGGCGGGGAGGGGGTGGTGGAGAAGGGATGTTACGAGGAGTTGAGCGTGGATTTGGCGGAATTGGGGGAGGCTGGAGGGTGTTAATGGGAGGGACTCTAGTTTCCGGAGGAGAGGGTGGCTCAGCTTCAGGTTGTTAAGGTCGATTGGGGGAGGGATTTCGGTGGACATCTGGTGTTGGTCTTTTCTTTTTTGGTCTTGGCGGGCCTGATATGAATCCAGCTTACATATATTATGTGATAACGTTCCCTTTCGGTATTTTTTTTACTTAATTGATATTCAACCTCCGAAAAATTATTTAAATCGTCTCAACCAATTACCATTTTATCATTCTGTCATTTCTACTTATATAACTCGTCATTTCACCCTCCTAACAGTACTCTCTCTTCATATTACACTAATATTCACCCAAAATCATGTCTCGAAGACCCGGAAAAGAACCAACGGACGCCCTCGTATATTCGAATATGGTAAAATGTCTTGTTTAGTTTTTGTATATTTAAAAAAAATTGGGTCGGGCCTTTCTAGGGAGACGCCCGACCCAATTGGGGGCGTTTGACGGCGTCTTAGTTTAGTAATTAGTTAAATTGATTAATTATTATAATTAGTTTAATGATCAATTTGTAAATCCATTAACGAAATTTTATTTCTAAACTTGAATTAATAGTCATCAGGTTACCGTGGAGGAAAAGAAAAATCAATTCCCTTACGCGCTGTACATAGTTTAGCAAATGAGTCAGGTCCCTGTCATAATTTGTTTTGCCCCAGAACTAAGACGGTTGATCTGTCGGTGACCCTCTGGATAAACTGTAAGTATGTAGTTGTGTTGTCCATGAGTACTATTAGAAACAACGACACATCCATCACGATCTCGTCGCTCGACTACCTTTACCAAAAAAAGACAACCGCAACTTTTTCTTTTCGTGTTCTTCCTTAGTGCAATATTCGTATCACGAGAACTCATTTCATTTCTTCGATCGCATCTCGGATAACAATCCGTCCGATTAGCTGTTTTTGATTTGTAGGATGATATTACCAAAAAAATCTGGCTCCGATGTCAACTTGTTTCACTCATTTGCACGTTTCCTCAATTGTTGTAAATACTTGTTTAGTATCAAAACAACTCACTGTAATCTACTTCATCACTACCAAAAAACTTGTTTTAAGACACTAGACAAAATGAGTATTAAATGAATTGTGAAGGGTAAAATGGTAATTGTTGGGACAATTTAAGTAATATTCCGGTGACGGATAGTAGTTCCTTTTTTATGTTAAAACTTTAATTTATAGTTTACTAGAACAATGTTTGCATTTGGACTTTGGAAATTAATTTGCTAAAGTATGTTTAATAGAGTAATAATATACACTGAATCTCAATTAACATTTAATTAAAGGGAAATCATGTATACCCATCATCCACACAATATATAACGCCACACTCCATTATGGACGTTTGTGACACTTACAAAGTTGCATTTGAGTCTCATTAGAGAAGCATAGTTTTTTGTCGTTCGAAAAACTGCAATTGGACCCAAATGTCACCATTTATTTTGTTTTGTTTGAGAATTCTATAACATTTAGGTTACACCACCAACTTTTTGGACTTTCTTACTTCCAACGTAATAAAAGTTAAATGATTACCTAAACTATCACTAAATGAAGTTGATTTCAAATAAAGTCAATTCTTCTAACTTTAATCTGAATTGCATCAAACTTTTATTCAAACTTTAATTTTCTAAATGTTTGAGTCACCAAATTACAACATCATAACTAGGTTTTATGAAATACGTTTTCCATATAAATTATTGTACTGTAATCATTTGATATCCAATAATATAGATATGTGTTTTAATTGACTAACTTACATGAGCAATATCTATATCAACAAAATTTGGGGGGAAAACTGAAAGAGATTTTTACAATTAGTTTGGTCGCAAAATTAAAACTTATGAAAGAAATTGATTTAAGAAGATATATGTGTAGCATTTCAATATACAATAAAAACTCTACAAGTTGAGATGTCAATCGAAAAAAATTATGTCTTCACTAACTCATACTAGCTAGTTGCTCACTGAAACGGTTCAAGAAACACACAAAAATAAAAAAATAAATACAAAAGCTAGTTTCCCAAAAGTAACGTGAGACTCCCACTTCAAACGTAGTTTTTAGAATTTCAAACACAAAAGTTGGCCGGTATCTCAAATAGATCATAGGTCCATCATTATGTGTCTCTAATCATGCGAATCTAGTGGGTGTGTTTGTTATGCCCCTAACCCTTGTTTAGGGTGCTAATTGAGTTTATTGAGTGAGTTTGCACGGGGAAGGGAAGAGTAGGTGGGAGGTACGGTGTTTATGCCCCTAACCCTTGTTTAGGGTGAACAGTGGGTGGAGGCTTAGGGTGATGGGGTAGGGGATGGTGAGGTGATGGGTGAGGTGGGTTTTTAAAGCAAAAACCCAACTCTATCTCTCTCACTTTTGCTCCCTCTCTCACATTTTCCTTCCTTTTCCGGCGAACCAGAGGTGGTGGAGGCAACTCCGGCGAGTGGAGTCGAGCACGACATTGCGGACGTGAGGTGCGTTGGAGCGGGGGTTGTTGTTGGACGTCTTGAGCGGAACTCCAGCGTGCTCTGTCTTGCTTTTGAGGTATACCGGTTCTTTATTTGTTGTTGTTGTTACTCACCCACGTTGGAGTGGAGTTGTGATCGGTCGCTGGAGGTCGGAGATCTTACCGGCGATGTGAAACGACGTAAAATCCTCGACAGGTGCGAGGTTGCTGTCGACCAATGGTCGACCGGTGCCTTCGGACGATCGACCCATTTTACTGTTTTGCCTGACTTTAACCAATACCATGTAAGATCATGATGGTCTCTTATTCCAATCACTATTGGGCTAATTACCAACTTGTTTAAGCAATCAAAGAATGCACAACGGAATTAAACAAAAACAAACAAGTAAAGCAAACCACAATGATGACACCGAATTTTTATAGAGGTCCGGCCTCCCGCCTACTTCCTCTCTTGCAAGCTCCGCTCGAGCTCCGATCGCATCTTCACTATCAACCTCGTTCTGGGCCGAGATTAAGTCTTTTACAAAACAAGCTCCACGAACACCCTCGTGAGCTTGACTTTCTTCTCTCACAATCCGAGAGGAACACTTCGGGCTTTCACCGAAGTCCTTGCTTCTTTACAACTGAGAACTTGAGTTGAACACACTCTCTAACTTGAGCACACATAGCGTAGGATGTGGAATTGATGCTAAAGTGTGGAAGTTTAGGATTGGAGAGTAGATTTGGGGATTGGGAGACTTGGGAGTTTCTCTTAGGTGTATGTGACAATAGGAAGTGTAAGAGTTGTGTAATTTTGTCATAGGAACACCTATTTATAAGCTCTAAGTGAGTTATAGCCGTTGGGACAAGTTTGGTAAAAGATTGTGGAAGATACACAAAACAGAAACTTGTAGGATGTAATTCTGCAGAAGTTCAGTCGACCGTTGGGCAATTTTGGACTCGGTTCGGTCGATCGGTTAAGGAACGGTCGACCGCCAAAGGCTATGACTTAGGTACACTGAAGTTATCGGTTGAACACCGAGATAGGTTCGGTCGACCGATTTATAACAGGCTCTACGTGGTTGACAACCAAGTTCAAAATCGGTCGACCGAAACAAGGTCCACGGTCGACCGAAAACCGACAGGCACTTTGGGTTTGTCGAGTTATCATACGTTTGGTCGATCGGTTTAGGTCCTCGGTTGACCGATATACTAAATGTGTTTTGGGGTATATGGAAATAATACGAATACGACTGTTGGGTATAATATGACAAATCTAACGGTCGGATAAATAAGTTTACACGGTCGACCGAAAAGGTATGCACGGGCAATCGAAATCGGGCAGTAAAACACTAACAGGATTTATGATCACTCGGTCGACCGAATGGTCTGTTTCGGTCGACCGAATGTGGGCAGGCTGTTCATGTTTTGGTTTGGTGTTTTCCGGTCTAAGTTTGAGTGATCTATTGAAGTCCAAATTATATGAAATTTTGTGTGTGACTTCTATAAGGACCTAGTGTGTGTTTGAGGTCTTTTTTGCTCAAGTATGCTCAATTACACAAAGTTCCTAAGACTCAAAAGAAATACAAATTATATGTGTTCAAAAGAGTTTGATTACATGTCTTGACTTGATTTTCTTTCTTCCTTGAGTCTTGATCACCTGTAGAAGTTAGCATATAACAATATATATGCAATGCAATATGTGTGCTACTTTACATTGATTATAATTAAGATTATGTTGATTAAATCATCAAAACATAGATTAAGGCCAAAAAACCAACAATCTCCTTTTTTTAATGATGACAACCTATATCTTAATACTTGAAGTTAAACTATGCATATAAATGCTCCCCTATGGATGTGCATAGTTTTGTTCAATTATAATAAAATTTCAAGTTATCCCTTTAATTATCTTTCCCCCTTGACATCCATAAAAAATTATAAAGATTTAAGCAACGAATTTTGGATGTCTTGTAATGAAGTTGCTCCCCCTAAATTTTGCACTTCATTACACTAAGAAAATGATATTCATTAAGCTCTCCCTATCAATATGTTCTAATTCTCCCCTTTTAACATCAACTAAATATTACAATTAAGTATGTGATTGTATTAATCCCCTTTGACATCCATTTAAAAATTTGACACTATAGCGATGGATGTGATTCAAATTTTAAGATATGCAATGAATCAATCTAAATGATATGTCAATAAGCATATAAAAACCTAAACTAGAACCAATTGATTATGGAAATTTAGAGGATTTGAAATTTATACCCACTTTGAAGCTTTGAATTGGTTCCAATCTCCATTTGGTGATGCAACCGACATTGAATTTGACTCTCAAACTTGCCCTGTTACCACCAATTTCCTCCTCAAGCACCTACAAGTGTAGATTTAGGTACCTAAACAACTTTGGGTCATTATGTAACATCCTCAAGCAGCGGAAAATTTTAAAATTTATAAACACTCAATCAACAGAGGATATTACGCAATAAAAGGGACACAGGTGCACCAACATATATATAATATATATCCGAACATCAGAGTATACAAAAGTTGTGATTACATCAAAAGCATATACAAAGGAAGCAGTAATCACACAAGCTCAACTGAGAGAAAGCTGGATCCGGTAGCAGCGCTCCTCTCCTCGGTCACCACCCCCTAACGCCGATCACGGCCTGAAAGTAAACATGCAACAATGCCTAAGTTTCCAGAAGGAAACCCCGTATGCCAAACTCTATATGTATGAAATAAAAGCATCCTAGCATGCAATTCTACAACCCAAGAAAAGCAGGTCAACACGCCCAGCACCAGGGCTCTCTCAAACTCAACCACAGGACACACTACTGGTACGGGGCTGCAGGTCTAATCTCAACCAACCGCCGCACCCACCACAGTCACGGGGCTCCAGGTCTAATCTCATCCAACCGCCGCGACACACTCGTCGCCAAGCTGGGCTCCAGGTCTAATCTCAACCAACCGCAGCTACCACGACACGACCAAGGGCTCCAGGTCTATTTTCAACCAACCCAAACGTCTAAGGGCTCCAGGTCTATTTTCAACCAACCCCTACACGCGGTCCTTGCTCAGGCTCCAGGTCTAATTTCAACCAACCCGAACGCACTACGGAGCTCCAGGTCTAATTTCAACCAACTCCGTACAGACTAGCTGGGCTCAAGGTCTATTTTCAACCAACTGCAACTCTCACACAGTTACGGGGCTCCAGGTCTATTTTCAACCAACCACCGCAACCCTCGTGCACCTCGCACACTTGTCGGAAGAACATCGGCACCACGACTCGCCCCACACGGGCAACCACGACCATAGCACCTCCATAGTGCAAAACAGGACACAAACGGTCGACCGAACCAAAAGTCCCGGTCGACCGAATCAAGCAAATACAGGGCAATCCACTTCGACCGGCACTCCATCGGTCGACCGATTCCCAACACCACACTCGTTCGGTCGAACCCAAATCAAGGGACGGTTGACCGTTTAGATGGTCAACTCCCGGTTCAACGAACAAAACGACGAATCAGTCGACCGACAAAAGGGGGCCCGGTCGACCGAAAGTCACTAGGGAAGGATCCCTCAAACCCACAACAAATTCGGTCGAACACCGAGCACATCTCGTTCGACTGAATCTGTCCAGGGAAATATCCCTCACTCGCGCCATGAATTCGGTCGAACGCCGAGCACATCTCGGTCGACCGAATTCCTCCAGAGCGTTCCCCACGCTCAGCGCACAAGTCCGGTCGACCGAACCCTCATTCGTCGAACCGATCACTATGCTCACTTAAGTCACGGTCGGACGAAAATCAACGAGCGGTCGACCGTTTAGATGGTCTAAGCCCCCAACCGACTTAAGACAGTGCACACGGTCGACCGACAAAGGGGACCCGGTCGACCGAAACTCACCAGGCTTGCCTCCAATGCACAATCAGTCGACCGCCCCACATGCATCGTTCGACCGATTTGAGGCAGGGCCCAAATTCTCTTCACGCGATCAGGTAGTGAAATCTGCTGCATGTTTACTCGCGACGAGCCGAACGGCCTACCGTCGACTTCCAAATACTCACGGTAATTAAGTGAGCGAGCTTGACATACCTAAAGGTCTGAAGAGACCTTTGAAGCACCGCGACGACGCCTCCACGAGCGCGCCTCCCCAAACACGATCCGTCAACGACTCTCGCGTCCAAACGACGATCAATCACTTCCTCGACACACTCGAGCACTCCAACTCCTCCACCAAACCTACCACCACGATCACAGGACACGTGAGGTCGAGAGAAAGAAAAGGAAATGCGAGGGATGGGTTAGCAAAACCACAATCACCTCCGGCCACCACAACGACTCCGAAGAACTCCTCCACCACACGCCGGAGATCACCACCACCTTCCTCGCCGGAGAGCACTGAGAGAGGGAGAGAACGCGAGTGAGAGAGAGAGACACGAGAGAGAGAGTGAGAAAGAGAGAGACTCACCACAATAAATATCTCCTCCTCCTCTAATCTCAACCATCCAATCCAATCCAATCCATCTCCACCACTCATCTCATCCCCTCTCCATCTCAACCCTCCATCCATCCATCCTCAATCCCAGCCGTCCATCTTCATCTCCCCCTAATCTCCACCTAAACAAGATTAAGGCACAATTAGGATTAGGATTAGGTTAGAATCCTACAATCCACCCTCCTAAAAGAATTTCGTCCTCGAAATTAAGACTGAAGCTCACCAAACAACTCTGGGAACTCCTTCCGGACCTCCTCCTCAATCTCCCAAGTGGACTCTCGCTCACTGTGGTGTTGCCACCTGACCTTCACCATCGGAATGGTCCTCCTCCTCAATTGATGCTCCATCCGATCCACAATCTCCACCGGTGTCTCCTCAAGAGACAAATCCTGACGGATCTCTGGAACCTCCAACTGAATCACATGAGAAGGATCCGCTACGTACTTCCTCAACATCGACACGTGGAAGACGTTGTGAAGACCTAAAAATTGCGGCGGCAACGCAACCCTGTAGGCGACCTCTCCAACCCGATCGAGAATCTCAAACGGCCCGACATACCTCGGACTGAGCTTCCCCTTCTTCCCGAACCTCATCACTCCTCGAGATGGTGAAATCCTCAGGAAGACATGGTCACCCACCTCAAATTTCAGCTCTCGTCTACGCCTATCCGCGTAGCTCTTCTGTCTGCTCTGCGCTGTCGCTAGTCTCTGCCTGATCACATCAACCTTCTCAGCATACATCTGTACAATCTCAGGACCAAGTAGCTGTCTCTCGCCTACATCACTCCAGCATACCGGTGATCTACACGGTCTCCCGTACAGGGCCTCGTACGGTGCCATCCCAATACTCGAATGGTAGCTGTTGTTGTAGGCGAACTCGATCAATGGCAGATGCTCATCCCAATGACCTGCCCAATCCAGAGTACACGCTCGCAACATATCCTCTAGCGTCTGGATGGTCCTCTCAGACTGACCGTCTGTCTGCAGATGAAATGTCGTACTGAACTTCAACCGAGTCCCCAAGGCCTGCTGCAAACTCCCCCAGAATCTGGAAGTGAACCACGGATCTCGATCTGAAATAATACTCACGGGCACTCCATGAAGCCTGACAATCTCCTTAATATACAACTTAGCTAGACCCTCCAGAGGTAGAGTGGTCCGGATAGCTAAGAAATGCGCCGACCTGGTCAGTCGATCGACTATAACCCAAATCGCGTCGTGGAATCCTCTCGTCTTCGGCAGCCCGGTGACAAAATCCATCGTCACGTGCTCCCACTTCCACTCTGGAAGCTCGATCCTCTGCATCGGCCCTGCAGGTCTCTGGTGCTCAATCTTCACCTGCTGACAAATCAGACATCTGCCAACAAATTCTGCGATCTCCGTCTTCATCCTCTTCCACCAGAAATTCCTCTGAAGATCTCTAAACATCTTCGTGCTGTCCGGGTGGATCGAATAACGGGATCTATGCGCCTCCTCCAGAATGTCCTGCCTCAGATCTCCTCCCTTCGGCACCCAGACACGGCCTCTGAACCTCAGCCCCCCATCAACTCCAATACTGAAGTCTGATCCATCTCTGGCAGCTAACTGCAGCAACCCAGTTAACTCATCATCAGTACTCTGAGCCTGAACAATACTCGAGACCAACTGAGGCTCCACTCTCAGCCCGGCGATCACTGCACCTCGCGACTCATCGGTGAACGGTCTCCACTCGGTCAACACCTCCATCAGCTTCCACTCCTCGATACAAAGACCTGCTGCGGTGACCTCCACCTTCCTGCTCAAAGCATCAGCAACCGAATTCGCTTTCCCCGGATGGTACGAGATGGTGAAATCATAATCCTTAATCAGCTCGAGCCATCTGCGCTGCCTCATATTCAGATCCTTCTGCGAAAACAGATACTTCAGGCTCTGATGGTCTGTGAACACCTCGAATCGCTCGCCATACAAGTAATGCCTCCAGGTCTTCAAAGCGTGCACCACTGCCGCCAGCTCCAAATCATGAGTGGGGTAGTTCCTCTTGTGCACCTTCAACTGCCTCGAAGCATATGCAACCACCTGCTCATGCTGCATGAGTACGCATCCCAGTCCAACGCCTGACGCGTCATTGTAAATCACAAAACCACCACTGCCACTGGGAAGTGTCAGAACTGGAGCAGTCGTCAACCGACTCTTCAGTTCCTGAAAACTGTCCTCGCACTTCTGGGACCACACGAACTCGACGCCCTTCCGCGTCAGAGCCATCAACGGCGAAGCCAACCTCGAGAAATCCTGGATAAAACAGCGATAATAACCTGCCAGACCCACAAAGCTCCTGACCTCTGCCACACTCGTCGGGGCTCTCCACTGTGTAACAACCTCAACCTTCGCTGGATCTACAGAAATCCCATCACCAGACACGATGTGTCCCAAGAAGGCGACACTGCTCAGCCAGAACTCGCACTTCGACAGCTTGGCATACAACTGATGGTCCCGCAAAATGCCAAGTACAACTCTCAAGTGCTCTCGATGCTGCTCCACATCTGGCGAGTAGACCAAAATATCGTCCACGAAGACAATCACAAACCGGTCGAGGTACTGACTGAACGTCCTGTTCATCAAATCCATAAACGCTGCAGGCGCGTTCGTCAACCCAAACAGCATCACTAGAAACTCGTAATGCCCGTACCTCGTCCTGAAAGTTGTCTTCTGCACATCTGCCTCTCTGATCCTCAGCTGATGATAACCGGATCGCAGATCAATCTTCGAGAATATCTGCGCTGACTGCAACTGGTCAAACAGGTCCTCGATCTTGGGCAAGGGATACCGATTCCTCACGGTAACCTTGTTCAACATCCTGTAATCTATACACATCCGCAGTGATCCATCCTTTTTCTTCACGAAGAGTATCGGCGCTCCCCAAGGCGAGACACTGGGGCGGATAAACCTCGTATCCATCAGATCCTGCAACTGCCTCTTCAGCTCTGCCAGCTCCGCAGGTGCCATCCGATAGGGCGCCTTCGACTGCGGCGTAGTCCCAGCTACCAAGTCGATCCCAAACTCAATCTCTCTGTGAGGCGGCAACCCAGTGACATCATCTGCAAAAACATCGGGGAACTCCCGAACAATCTCGATGTCGTCCAATCTCTTCGCCTCTGGATCTGGAATTACCAAAGTGGCCACAAAAGCTCTGCAACCCTGCTGCAACAACTTCTGTGCCCTCACTGCTGATACGATCACTCGGCCTCCTCTATCTTTCGCCCCCCTGATCAACACGTCAGGTAGACCCTTCCTCAGGATCAGAATCTTCTTCTCCCGGCACAAAACTCGCACATCGTACTGGGACAGCCAATCCATCCCCAGTATGACGTCGAAGTCCTCCATCGGCAACAAGATCAGGTCAGCCGGAAACTCCTGATCTCCCGAAACAATCGTGGCGCTGGGGAGGAAGCTCCCCACAATGCCCACCAGACCTAAGGGTGTGCTGACTTCCAACGTGGCAGTCAACATCACAGGGGTACGACCCAACACGCTCGCAAATCGCTCCGAGATAAACGAGTGTGTGACCCCACAATCAAACAGCACTCTCGCACTCAACCCAGCAACAAAAAACGTACTTTCCACCACCGTGCTGGCATCTCTCGCCTCATCTGCCTGGATGGTAAAGACCCGTCCAGTCCTCTGACCCTGCTGCTGCGACGGCGCAAAAGGTCGACGACCTCCGCCTCTGCCTCCTGCCGGCTGTCCCGACTGCCTGCTGGACCCGCCTGGCCCACTCGGACAATCTCTCATAAAATGGCCTGGCTTGCCACACCCGTGGCACACTGCACGGCCCCAACACTCTCCAGAGTGAACTCAGCCACAACCTCTGCACGCCTCTGGCTGGCGCGATCCACCTCCTCCGATCCAGGGCCTCTTGCCCGGGTTCCCTGCTAGTGGAGCACCCGGACGTCCACTGACCTTCCCCGGTGCTCTCCTGGCCTCAGCATAATTCTGCTGGTAATCCTGATCAATGAGCGTCGCAAATCTCACCGCATCTGCCAGCGTCTGCGGCATACTGTAGGTCACCTGAGTACGGAGGTGCTTCCTCAGCCCCCGTATAAACTTCCTCGCCCTCTGCAGCGGCGTCACACATATCTCCGGACAGTAACACTCCAGCGCGTTGAACCTCCGGGTATACTCAGCCAGGGTCGCATCTCCCTGCTCGAGAGCCATAAACTCCTCTCGCCTCCCATCTCTGACATGCTCTGGGAAATACTGCTCGTTGAACTCCCGCAGGAAATCCTCCCAGCTGATCTCAGTCCTGCCCTCAAACACCACCGCAGATGTGGTCCTCCACCAGTTGGACGCGTCTCCGCCCAACACATAAGCTGCCAAGCCTGTCTGCCTCTCAGGCGGGCACTCAATCGCCCGAAGGATCTCCTGGATCTTCAGGACCCAGTCCTCCGCAGCCTCAGACTCTCCTCTACCATCAAAGGTAGGCGGGTGTTGTCTCAGAAAGTGGTCGAGCATCGCTCCTGCCACCGCTGGCTCTCCTCTGCCTGACTGGCGATCCAACATCGCTCCCAGTCGACCCACCGTGTCATAGAGCATCCGCCGCTCCTCAGCCCAGTCCGTACTCCCAGTATCCCCACTGGTGTCACGGTCCCGTGGGGGAGGTCTCACGCGTCTCGGAGGCATCTACACACAAAGAACAACACACATCAAAACCATGAATGCATGAACTAATGCAGACTCTAAAACTGTAAGGGTGGTTTCTTTGGATAAGGACACTGGAATCGACCGCTCTGATACCAAGTTGTAACATCCTCAAGTAGCGGAAAATTTTAAAATTTATAAATACACAATCAACAGAGGATATTACGCAATAAAAGGGACGCAGGTGCACCAACATATATATAATATATATCCGAACATCAGAGTATACAAAAGTTGTGATTACATCAAAAGCATATACAAAGGAAGCAGTAATCACACGACATCAACTGAGAGAAAGCTGGATCCGGTAGCAGCGCTCCTCTCCTCGGTCACCACCCCCTAACGTCGATTACGGCCTGAAAGTAAACATGCAACAATGCCTGAGTTTCCAGAAGGAAACCCCGTATGCCAAACTCTATATGTATGAAATAAAAGCATCCTAGCATGCAATTCTACAACCCAAGAAAAGCATCTCAACACGCCCAGCACCAGGGCTCTCTCAAACTCAACCACAGGACACACTACTGGTACGGGGCTGCAGAACTAATCTCAACCAACCGCCGCACCCACCACAGTCACGGGGCTCCAGGTCTAATCTCAACCAACCGCCACGACACACTCGTCGCCAAGCTGGGCTCCAGGTCTAATCTCAACCAACCACAGCTACCACGACACGACCAAGGGCTCCAGGTCTATTTTCAACCAACCCAAACATCTAAGGGCTCCAGGTCTATTTTCAACCAACCCCTACACGCGGTCCTTGCTCAGGCTCCAGGTCTAATTTCAACCAACCCGAATGCACTACGGAGCTCCAGGTCTAATTTCAACCAACTCCGTACAGACTAGCTGGGCTCCAGGTCTATTTTCAACCAACCGCAGCTCTCACACACTTTCGGGGCTCCAGGTCTATTTTCAACCAACCACCGCAACCCTCGTGCACCTCGCACACTTGCCGGAAGAACATCGGCACCACGACTCGCCCCACACGGGCAACCACGACCATAGCACCTCCATAGTGCAAAACAGGACACAAACGGTCGACCGAACCAAAAGTCCCGGTCGACCGAATCAAGCAAATACAGGGCAATCCACTTCGACCGGCACTCCATCGGTCGACCGATTCCCAACACCACACTCGTTCGGTCGAACCCAAATCAAGGGACGGTCGACTGTTTAGATGGTCAACTCCCGGTTCAACGAACAAAACGACCAATCGGTCGACCGACAAAAGGGGGCCCGATCGTCCGAAAGTCACTAGGGAAGGATCCCTCAAACCCACAACAAATTTGGTCGAACACCGAGCACATCTCGGTCGACCGAATCTGTCTAGGGAAATTTCCCTCACTCGCGCCATGAATTCGGTCGAACGCCGAGCACATCTCGGTCGACCGAATTCCTCCAGAGCGTTCCCCACGCTCAGCGCACAAGTCCGGTCGACCGAACCCTCATTCGGTCGAACCGATCACTATGCTCACTTAAGTCACGGTCGGACAAAAATCAACGAGCGGTCGACCGTTTAGATGGTCTAAGCCCCCAACCGACTTAAGACAGTGCACACGGTCGACCGGCAAAGGGGACCCGGTCGACTGAAACTCACCAGGCTTGCCTCCAATGCACAATCAGTCGACCGCCCCACAGGCATCGTTCGACCGATTTGAGGCAGGGCCCAAATTCTCTTCACGAACGGTCGACCGTTTGCACAAACCGGTCGACCGATCAGGTAGTGAAATCTGCTGCATGTTTACTCGCGACGAGCCGAACGGCCTACCGTTGACTTCCAAATACTCACGGTAATTAAGTGAGCGAGCTTGACATACCTAAAGTTCTGAAGAGACCTTTGAAGCACCGCGACGACGCCTCCACGAGCGCGCCTCCCCAAACACGATCCGTCGACGACTCTCGCGTCCAAACGACGATCAATCACTTCCTCGACACACTCGAGCACTCCAACTCCTCCACCAAACCTACCACCACGATCACAGGACACGTGAGGTCGAGAGAGAGAAAAGGAAACGCGAGGGATGGGTTAGCAAAACCAAAACTCACCTCCGGCCACCACAACGACTCCGAAGAACTCCTCCACCACACGCCGGAGATCACCACCACCTTCCTCGCCGGAGAGCACTGAGAGAGGGAGAGAACGTGAGTGAGAGAGAGAGACACGAGAGAGAGAGAGTGAGAGAGAGAGACTCACCACAATAAATATCTCCTCCTCCTCTAATCTCAACCATCCAATCCAATCCAATCCATCTCCACCACTCATCTCATCCCCTCTCCATCTCAACCCTCCATCCATCCGTCCTCAATCCCAGCCGTCCATCTTCATCTCCCCCTAATCTCCACCTAAACAAGATTAAGGCACAATTAGGATTAGGATTAGGCTAGAATCCTACACATTGAATGTTAGCTTTGGGAACCCAAACCATTTTGGTTTTAGGAGCCCACACACTTGAAGAGCTATGCTTTACAGCTAAGTGCTTTCCATTTAAAGTTGTATGAATTAAATGGTTTTTAACATATGATTCATTATATCCTAAACCATATTTTTGCAAAGATTGTCTTTGACTTCCTAAGAGCATATTAAGCATCTTAGTTCCATTAGTGACTCTTTCTAAATCTTTTCTTAATTGCACATTGCAAGCTTGAAGATCTAGTTGTTCACTATTACTAGGTGTTGCTTTTAGACTATCAATAGTTGATGCATTATTTTCAAGCCTAGCAAGCACCTCATTCTTCTCATTCATGCATCTTTCAATTTGGCTTTGGAGATCATTTATCAATTTTCTAGCATTCTTATTTTTTCCACAAACGATCTCATATTGTTTAACTAAGTCATTAAAAGCATTTTGAAGCTCATCATCTGTATATGTTTCATCATTTGCACTAGAATTTGAGCTATCACTATAATAAGACTTAGTTGAGCATGATCTAATAGAATAAGAGTTAGAGTCTACCTCACTTTGATCATCTTCAATAGCCATGAAGCATGAATGGGCAACCTCTCTTCTACTTTGCAAGGAAGATGATGATGGTGATGAAGAGTCATCACATGTAGCCTAGTGAGCTTCCTCATTCCTTTCTCTTCTCTTGCTCGTCTCCTTTTCTCTTCTCCTCTCCCTTCTCTCATTTTTCTTCTCCCATTCTCTTCTCCCATTTTCGCTATACTCCTTCTCCTTTTATTTTTCTCTTTTCTCACTTCTTCTACCTATTCTTTCATTTTTTCTCCCTTATCCTTCTTAAGGTATTTGAAGAAGTCTTTGGCTAGGACTTCAATGTCCTCATCTTCAACACTCCTCCTTGGTTGTTCAATATTTGCATGTAATCCCAAGGTAGGTTTGTTCTTGGAGGCTTCCTTCTCATTCCGATGGTTAATTTGGAGTTCATAAGCCATGAGATTTCCAATTAGCTCCTTCATCTTGAGTTGGAAAGGTCACATGCTTCTTCAATCGTGACCACCTTATCTTCCCAATCGTTGCTTAGCGACCGAAGGAATTTCCTTGTCATCTCTCATTCATTTAGTTTTCTTCCAAGAACCAAAAGAGAGTTAGTAATATCGGTGAAGCGAGTGTTCATTTCGCTTATGTTTTCACCGATTTCATAGAAAAATCTCATATTTATGCATGAGGAGACTAATGTGGGTTTCCTTAGTTTTGCTATCACCTTCATGATGTATTTGCAATCTATGCCAAATTTCATATGCACTTTCACAACCCCTAATTCTATTGTATTCACCGTCATTAAGGCCACAATAAAGAATGTTCATAATTTTAGAATTCATCTCAATTTCCTTCATTTTGGCCCTGGAATGTGAGTCTAATTCTTCTTCATTTGGGGGTGTGTAGGGATTTTGAAGAAACATCCAATACTTAAGGTCATTTGAAATTAGGAAAATATTCATCATATTCTTCTAATAATCATAATTAGACACATTAAGCAAAGGATGTGTAGTTGTGCACAAACCCTCTACATGATTAGAAGTTGAAGCCATGCTAAAAAATTACGGTCAAGTAATGAAATTTAGCTCACAAGGCTCTAATACCAAATGTAAGATCACGAGGGTCTCTAATTCTAATCACTATTAGGCTAATTACGTACTTGTTCAAGCAATCAAAGAATGCACAGCGGAATTAAACAAAAACAAGCAAGTAAAGCAAACCATAATTATGACACCGTATTTTTATAGAGGTTCAGCCTCCCGCCTACTTCCTCTCTTGCAATCTCCGCTCGAGCTCTGCTCGCATCTTCACTATCAACCTCGTTTCGGGCCGAGATTATTTACAAAACAAGCTCCACGAAAACCCTCGTGAGCTTGACTTTCTTCTCTCACAATCCGAGAGGAACACTTCGGGTTTTCACCGAAGTCCTTGCTTCTTTATAACTGAGAACTTGAGTGGAACACACTCTCTAACTTGAGCACACTTAGCGTAGGATGTGGAATTGATGCTAAAGTGTGGAAGTTTAGGCTTGGAGAGTAGATTTGGGGATTGGGAGACTTGGGAGTTTCTCTTAGGTGTATATGACAATAGGAAGTGCAAGAGTTGTGTAATTTTGTCATAGGAACACCTATTTATAAGCTCTAAGTGAGTTATAGTCATTGGGACAAGTTTGGTACAAGATTGTGGAAGATACACAAAACAGAAACTTGTAGGATGCAATTTTGCAGAAATTCGGTCGACCGGATCGGTAAGTTCGGTCGACCGTTGGGCAATTTTAGACTTGGTTCGATCGATCGGTTAAGGAACGGTCGACCGCCAAAGGCTATGACTTAGGTACACTGAAGTTATCTGTTGAACACCGAGATAGGTTCAGTCGACCGATTTATAACAGGCTCTACGTGGTTGACAACCAAGTTCAAAATCGGTCGACTGAAACAAGGTCCACGGTCGACCGAAAACCGACAGGCACTTTGGGTTTGTCGAGTTATCATACGTTTGGTCGATCGGTTTAGGTCCTCGGTTGACCGATATACTAAATGTGTTTTGGGGTATATGGAAATAATACGAATATGACTGTTGGGTATAATATGACAAATCTAACGGTCGGATAAATAAGTTTACACGGTCGACCAAAAAGGTATGCACGGGCAATCGAAATCGGACAGTAAAACACTAACAGGATTTATGATCACTCGGTCGACCGAATGGTCTGTTTCGGTCGACCGAATGTGGGCAGGCTGTTCATGTTTTGGTTTGGTGTTTTCCGGTCTAAGTTTGAGTGATCTATTGAAGTCCAAATTATAAGAAATTTTGTGTGTGACTTCTATAAGGAACCTAGTGTGTGTTTGAGTAGTTTTTTGCTCAAGTATGCTCAATTACACAAAGTTCCAAAGACTCAAAAGAAATGCAAATTACATGTCTTCAAAAGAGCTTCATTACATGTCTTGACTTGATTTCCTTTCTTCCTTGAGTCTTGATCACCTGTATAAGTTAGCACATAACAATTTATATGCAATGCAATATGTGTGCTACTTTACATTGATTATAATTAAGATTAGGTTGATTAAATCATCAAAACATAGATTAAGGCCAAAGAGCCAACACACCAGTCGAACGATGCCAGGAGGCGGTCGACCAGTTGCATGTGTGCCAGTGGGTCAGTGGCTTTCCTGTTGATTTTTGGTCGACCGTTCCTGTTTTTGGTTCGACCGGAACTTAAGTGAACTTGATTATAATGCATGTTGTTCGACCAATGTTTATATCTTGTTCGACCATTGTATTACTTAGACTATTGGGATGACCCTGGTAGTTTTCGGTCGACGGGGACCCTTGAGTCGGTCGATCGAATAGATTTGTGTGATTTTGACCAGACTACGGGTTTTGACCCCGTATTCGGTCGACTAGTTTTAGATTTTTGTCCGACCGTTTGGACTTAAGTGATGCGTTGAGAGTTCGACCGTTGCAGACTTTCGGTCGACCGAACCTATTGGGAACGATCGACCGGTTAGGCTTTTTCGGTCGACCGTTTGTGCGTAGAACTGATTTCCTGGTCCTTGTGTTGTGTCAACTCTGTCCACGGAAACCCGTGTCCTCGCTTAGAGCTTGAAGCGGGAGGTGACGGCGGGTACGTTGCTCGTGCCTGCCTAGGGGCCACCGTGTGGAAGAGTGTGGACACTTGGGTCGTGCCACCTCCATTGATGGACAGTGGTGTGACGTGATGTTGTTTGACTCTCTGTAGAGTAGTAGACCTGAGGGATCGCGGATCCCAATTCATGTTGATGCATGGCTCGTGGAGCATGATGACCTTGCAGACTACGGTCGGGACCCGTCCGATTTTGTGCCGGACGTATGTTGTACCGCCGAGGTTGTGCCGACGATGCCGCTGAGGTTTTTGCCGACGATGATGGTGCTGACGATGTTCCGGCTTGTGTTTGTGCCGTCCGATGTTGTGTCAGACGTATATTGTACCGCCGATGTTTTGCCGGCGATGCCGCCAATGTTGTGTCAGCGATGCCGCCAATGTTGTTCCAGCGATGATTCCTCGATTGGGCACCTATCAGGGAATGTTTGGACCGACCGGGCTACAACTTCGTTGGGGTGGTGTAGACCACAGGGTTACCTTGCGCGGAAGTGCGGACGCTCCTCACCGATCCCTTGGCTCGAGTAGTCGCGTGTGGGGATGCGTCACGTACTGTCCGCAAAACCGTATGTGCCTGCGGTAGGTTTTCGAAGGATACCCATTGTGTGTGCTGGACTGATGTCCTTGTTGACCCTTTGAGGGTATTTGTTGTTGCCGAGGGACTGAGCTCATGTTTTACCCTTGGAGGGGATTTGTTGCATTGCAGATGTTGATATGACATGCTACTCGTATGATATGTTCATTTACCGTACTATTGCATTCATATAGGCGAGCTTGACATACGAGGTTTCCTAATGGGAAACTCTGGCATTGTTGTTGATTAATGTTTCCGGACCGCAGTAGGTCGTGTCGGGTGGTGACAGCGTGTGCACGCATTTTAGGGTCAGGATCCTCTTCGGACACTTCAAGGTCGTCGTGATTACCTGTATTCATTTGTTTGTATTGATGTAATCATGTCTTTTGACAAACTCTGTTGTATTTGGTGCACCGACTAATTATATTTATGAGTAACATTCCCGCTTGGTTGTTGTTATCATGAAATCTCCTTATTGTTTAAAATTTCAAAATTTCTGCTGTTTCGGGATGTTACAGTGTTAGGTTTGCAAGAATTGGAAAAACATTTAGAATTCCAATTCCCAAAACTCTAGTTTCTTGTGTATATATATTATTTTAAAGTGGAGATAATTTCAATTTTACAACATAATGAGAATGATATTTTTAGGATTAAATATAGGAAACTGGTCCCTTAATTTTTAAATGTAAGTGAAAAAGTCATCTCAAGTACAATGTCTAGATTCGTTGAACATCAATGTAGACACCAAAAAATTGTCTATATATATTAAAAAATATTAGTAAAAATAAGAGATTTGACTTAGTCAAAGATATGATATTATAATTTGTGGAATAAAAATCCCTATTGAAAAAATCAATTTGTTTAAAGTGGGAAAAAATGTTAAGGAGACAAAATATTATAAATGAAATAATGGAAAGATGGGATTTGTCATGGAGGGTAATTGATTCTTATAATATATATTAGTAAAATAAGATGTAAAATATATGAATCAAGAGTTGGTCTCTATTCCTACCTCTCAAACTAAATCAACAAGTAATTTCATACATGAGTCCAAATTGTTATGTCAAGGAAAATTAGAGTTAGACCATATTGGATTCCATTATAAAGGTCAAATTTAATCGACAAAGATAACACCAAGTTCATGTGTGGTGGTTACATATTATGCAATATGATTGTATTCTAAAGAAAATGAAAGATTGCAAATCACGTTTTTGGATACCTAAAAATCACTGCTAATTCTGTGGACCAAATCAAACCTATTATGTGTTTAGACCTGAATTAAAGAAAAGAAGGTTGTGGATGAATCGTGAATTCCACTATTCTAGGAAGGTAATTGAAAGTTTAAAAAAAAGCAATTAAATAAAACATGGGCAAGCACACTGTACGTACGTGATGTCTCTCTCAACCTCAAGTTCCTCTCAAGCCATGCACACGATCCGGCCAACTGATTCTTCAACGTTCAGGATTTCCTCACGTACGTCTACCATGATCAAGCACCTTGACCAGGTGTGTCGTGTGGATCCTGGATTTTTCGAGCAGGGGGCTAAAAATCATACATATTTTCTTTTTATAATAACATCTGAATTGCTAAACATCGCCCCAAAATTACTTAAATCGCCCCTTGAAATTACCAAATTGCTATTCCTCCTATTTTTGCTTATATATCTCACAATTTCACTCTTTTATCAAAATTTTCTCTTCCTATACCTACTACAGAAGATTACGAATGTCTCGAAGGCCAGGCAAGCAGCCAGCAGTTCCCCCGGTGTACCCGTATACGGTAACCTTACGTTATTTATTTGTTTTCAAAAAAAATTAAAAAAAGTGGTCGGCGTCCGAGGACGCCCGCCCCATGCGGGGGGCGTCTCCCTCGGACGACGACCATTAGCGGGAGACGTCTGCGGAAGACGTCTCCCCGATGGAGGAGACGTCTTCGGAATACGTCTCCCCTAAGGAGGAGGCGTCTCCGACAGACGCCTCCACCATGCGGGAGGCGTCTCTCGCAGACGCCTCCACAAATTTTTTTATTATTAAATCTGATAATTACTTTAATAAATTGTGATAAATCTGAAAATTTAATTTAACAAATTCTTATTAAGTTTAACATTTGTGATATTTAGTTTTAACAATTTTTGATTTAGTTTAACAATTGTTTTAATTTAGTTTAACAAATTTTGATTTAGTTTAACAATTGTGATAATTTAGTTTAACAAATTTTGATTTAGTTTAACAATTGTGATAAATATGATAATTTAGTTTAACAAATTTAACAAATTTGTATTTAAAAGTTCAATTAATAGTCATCGGGTCACAGTGGAGGGAAAGACAAGTCGATACCATTACACGTCTTCCGTTCTTTAGAGGATGATTTAGCACCGCGTCATCCACGTAGACGGGGGATATCTGCTTCGGTCAGGAGGGAGAGAGAGGATTTACGTCGTCGTGAGGAGGATGATGATTCCTTCGATGATGAGCATGTGGACAGTCCCGACGACGGGAGCGACGATGATGACCCGTATGAGTTAGAGCGCCCGGAGGTGGAGAGGCAGGGGGAGTATAGCAGAGGACGTGGTCGAGCGGGTAGTTCTACTTCCGCCGGATGGATGGTGCGGAAGGGTAGGGGTGGGAGGTTTACGACCGGGGATTCGAGCTCGTGCATTGTAGATCCCCGCGCTCAGAAGAAGAAGAGGGTCCAGGACGATTCTTGGATCGTGAGCAGTATGACGCCTGGTGGTCCTTTAGATGGGAGCGTCATTCCTAGTTTCTGGGGTCACATCACTAGACGGATCTGGGACGGAGAGGATCGGAAGGTTCTGAAGTGCCATAATCGGCACGGAGCCTGTACAACACTACAGGGTTGGCGGTCTACACTGAGTGCTAATATCAGAGAGGAGATTAGTGCCACGCATTTGGGGCACTTACCGTACAACATGTTCCCTTATCTCGACATGCCTTTGATTTCTGCATTTGTGGAGCGGTGGCAGCCTGACACCAACACTTTTCACATGCCTTTCGGAGAGATAACGATCATGCTTCACGATGTTTTCCAGATGCTGCGCATTCCTGTGGATGGTCGTCTGGTTAGTGCTCAGGGGTCGACGTCTGAGCTGAGGTGTTATGTGGCAGAGTTGCTTGGTGTCACACCTGATGGTCTGGCGAGAGATACAGCTTTATGGAGTGGTGGTGGTGTCGGCATCGACTCCCTTGAGGACATATGCATACGGGCACGACCTCCGCGGGCCGATGATACACAGTTGACGGCGTACCTATTCTTGATGCACGGAGCCGTCTTGTTTGTCGACAAGAGTGGTTGCCGGATCAGACCACGCGATCTATTGGAGGCTAGGGACCCGGACACCGTTCGTGAGTACTCATGGGGCTCAGCGACGTTGGCATACCTGTACCGTCAGCTTGGGATAGCTAGCCGTGCGGATTGTTCTAGGATTGCAAGTTGTCTTACGCTGCTGCAGGCGTGGATATACGAGTACTTTCCCGTATTGCGCCCGCATCGTGAGTGGAAGATTATCGAGGAGGGTCATCCACGTTCGGGTATGTGGGCCGTTCGGAGCGAGGATAAGAGCGATGGACGATTGCGTTCAATCCGCGCACGGCTAGATCAGATGACTGCATCAGAGGTATCAAACTTTACACCATTTACATTTATTTATTTAATTTTAAGATGTATTATTATTAATGTGTTAAAGTTTAGGTGGAGTGGTTACCCTATGGTCCTGACCCAGCAGCGGAGGTCCCGATGACTTTATTGATGGGCCTTATTCGTTATCGGGATATCATAGAGCCTTATATGCCCGATCGTGTCTTGCGTCAGTTAGGATATGTTCAGGTGATCCCGGTTGACATCCCGACACCAGAGCATGCGGTGCGGTTTGCGACTGCAGCGACGTACGATGTCAGGTTCCCCGTTTCTACAGGGGAATCGACTTGGCGGACATTTCCGAGATCATGCCGATTGTTCCTTGGCGACTTTAGACGTAGTCGCGACCCCTCCGAGTGTGATGCACGTTATCTTGATTGGTTCGGTAGTTACTCACATCCTGTCATCGTCCGTGGTGCCTCCTGGAGAGCAGCTCGACCACCAGATAGGACCTGTGGCGATCTGGTAATTTTTTCATTTTATCTATATTTATTTGTACCGTATATTTTGTTAATGTACGCTAATGTTAATGTTATGTGCAGTGGATGGGTAAGATGATACGGGCTGTAGAGCCATTCTTGCAGAGGAGGGATGAGCTGCCAGACGATGATATGAGAGCTGCATGCGGAGATTTGGATGAGATCATACAGTCGTGGCATACTCAGTTAGGCATCTCCGACCATGATTCGGATGATGAGTAGGCTGATCTGTTGTACCGTACTCTTAGTATTTGCATTTATATTTGTTTATCTGTCGTACGCTTATTATTTGTATTTGTGTTTGTGTTTGCTAACATGTCGTACGCTTATTGTTTGTATTTGTGTTTGCTTATCTGTCATACGCTTATTATTTTTATTTGTGTTTGCTAACCTATCGTACTATTATATATAATGCAAATAAAGCAAACATATCAAAACATATTACATAATAAAGCAACACTATATAATGTACAAAATATCAAAACATATTACATAATTGTACAAACATATCAAAACATATTACATAATTGTTGCCAATATGCTATCCTATTTTGGTACTCCAGCTCCCATCCAATAACACTCTCATCTCGTATTTGAAACCACCGAGTCACTATAGGAGGTACGGGGAATCCCTCATTCAAATCCAAACGAATGTAATGAGCGTAACTCCCTAAATGAGCAATAATCAACTCTCTGCACGGTCTCGTCACGGTAGGCAGACTCTCCCAAGGTAGAACTGTAAGACATGGGTACAACGAACCATCATTTCCGAGAGAGAAGAACATAACTGCACACTTGTAAAAATTTGCAATGGGAAACAAGTCCGTCCACGTCTCCATGTAGTGATTCTCGCCACAAGGTCCCCCGCCCCAATTAATCCGGTGACGAGCCTGCGCCACACCGTCGTAGTATACGTGCTCATGAAAAGATGGGTTCGCAGCTAGCTCATTTGAAATCGAACGACGGGCGAGTTGCCAATTGTCTTCACCACCGTGGAAAACATCGGCGACACATCGAAATCCACAGTTTCCATCAGGACGTACATCATTCCACTGGTGTAGGAATGGCATAATGATTCCTGGAATTCTATCCGCATATGGGAAGTCGTCTACGTCAGTCCGCCCAGTCACTACAATATAAACAAAAAATACAGTTACATATAATAACAAAAGATACATATTTATTGAAATAAATAACAAAATTATAATAACAATAAATATAGGGATGGTATACCTGATCCTCCCCTCACAGACGAAGAACCAGAAGATCGACAACGACCTTTGCTTCCACTACCGGAAGAACGACCACGACCTCTACTCCCACTACCTGAAGATCGACCACTACCTCGCTCTGCATACTCAAACGCACTAGGGTCCCGTCGTGTCGACTTTCCCCTTGGTCGACCTCGTAGCTTTGTTTTTTCTGCAGGCTCTCTCAAATTCGAATGTTCGGGGTGTAACTGCTCGAATAAAACCCGAGAGGCAGATCGAATTACGGTAGGGTCACTTCCTGCAATCTCATCAACCAGGCTGCGAAAATGTTCGGCGTCTTGAGCCACCTGAGACACAAACTTTGCGTTCCCGGCTCCTTCCCCAATGACAAGTGTCCTCCAGAACGGATGAATCTGCTCTAAGTAAATTCCGTTGTCTGATTGAAGACATCCGCGGATGGTACATGCGCAAGGTATCCCATGAGAAGTCAGAAAAGCGCACTCACAACGATATTCAACTTCATCATCTAACTGTTGCATTCTCTTCACCTCCTGACTCAGCAATTGCAAGCAGTGATGTGAAACTCGACCATTTATGTGACGATATAGAGCATGTCCGAAATTAGTCAAATTTCGCCGTCTCGAGTCTTCATGAAAGTTTCGAATATTCGTCAGCTGCATTTCAATAGCCGCGTTGACGCGTTCGAAAAGAGTGTCCAGAGCTGCTGTCGATGTAGAAATCCACTCTTTTAGAGCCGAATGAGCACTTTCGACCCTACAATTCGTGGTGTTCCCAAAATGAAGGACTTTGTTCGTCCAATTTAGCACAAACTTTTCTTTATGCACCAACCACGTGGTGTCCAGATACTCCGTGATAGCCGGCCACGATCTATACAAATCTTTCAGAGCATACAAAGCTCTATCATACTCGGCTTCTGAAGTAGAAAGCATGATTTTCCTCCATCTTCCACGCCTCAAAGTCTCTGCCATCTGCTTATTCTTGCCGAATACGTGGTATGCGTAGTTGAATACGTCTTTGTTGATGTGCCATGTGCAGAGTAAATGAGCAGAGTCAGGAAAAACCTCTCTCACTGGTCGCATAAGGCCTAACTTCCGGTCTGTTATTATTGCAGTCGGGCTGACAGTCCCGAATAACAGATCTCACAACTTCTCCATCACCCACAGATAACTGGAGTAAGATTCATCCATTAAAATCGCATATCCAATAAGGAAATTCATAATTGTTGGTGTGACCCCAATCATTTCGAACAAAGGCATCTTATACTTGTTCGTCTTGTAAGTCGAATCCATGCAGATAACGAAAGGATATGTCCGCAACAACTGGACTGATGTCGGATGTGCCAAAAAAGCGTGAGTGACGACATCAGTTTCTGGATCCGCCATAATCCAATGTAAGTACTCACACTGCACTGCTTGATAGAGAAACTGCTGGACGGGATTCCGGTCTTCAGATTTTGTCCTCCTCATGTAATCTCTGAAATTATAAATATGCCTTTGATTTGGATTGTCCTCCGGGAATTTTTCTTTTACTGCCTTCAAGATGTTCCGTGGTTTTGCTTGTGCCTCAGTCATATCACGAACAATCTTCTTCGCCCCAGAACTTAGACCACTAATTTGACGATGACCCTCTGGATAAACTGTCAGTCTGTGGTTGTGATGTCCATGACCACTATTAAAAACCACAACCCATCCATCACGATCTCGTCGCTCCACCAGTTTTATTAAGAAACGGCAACCGTAACCCTTTCTTTTGGTGTTTCTTCGAAGTGCAGTATCCATATCCCGAGACTCCATTTGATTTCGCCGGTCGCATCTCAAATAACAATCCATCCGACTATCTGATCTTGTTTTGTACGACGACACGACCAAAAAAAACCCAGCTCCGATAGCTACTTGTTTGGCCGATTTACTTGCTTCATCGATTGTTGCAAAGATTTGTGTAGTTTGAAATAACTCACTGTAATCCACTCCATCACCACCGAAATCTTCCAACGGAACCTACAAAAATAAAATCGAAATTAAAAAAATCAAAAAAATTCAGGCGTCTGGATTAGACGCCTACCCCATGGGGGGGACGTCTGAGTTAAACGCCCTCCCCAAGGGTGAGGCGTCTGCGTAGGACGCCTGACCGAAGGGAAGGGTGTCTACTAAAGACGCCTTACCCAAGGGGAGGACGTCTACATAAGACGCCTCTCCCATTGCGTAGGCGTCTGCGTTAGACGCCTCGACCAAGGGGAGGACGTCCTACGCAGACGCCCTCCCCTTGGGGGAGGCGTCTAATGCAGACGCTCAACCCAAAATTTGCCCCGCGCCAGACTTACCTCACCGGATGCATCACCATCGCCAGACATTTTCGTGGTGTTTTTACTTATAAATTATGAATATACAAGACCGTATGCCTAATTTATAGACACGGGACGATATGGGTATTAAATATATTGTTAAGGGCAATTTGGTAATTTCAAGGGGCGATTTAAGTAGTTTTGGGGCGACGTTTAGTAGTTCCCTAATAACATTCTTTGCGGCTTCATGTCTTGAAATTGCTTCATAATTTCTTCATTTTCAATAGACTGAAAAATCTCATTTTCTATGTATGTGATAAAACAATAATTCAATCAATCATCGCTCATCTGAGTCTAAAGTCTAGTCTTGACAATCTTCATAGTTGAGAATGTTATTCAACAGTTGCAGTTGCTACCGACAATGTTAATGTTACTTCATAAGCAAATAAACTAAATGATATACCACACTGAGTTTGTTTTCGACCATCTTTCTTGTAAGTTTTGTAATACAATGCAAATCTAAAAATATGAAGACATCCTCACATGAGCAATATAGTTGTCAAGTTGTATTTCAAGTATCAGACGATCATTCCCATTAAACTCTACAAGATAAAAGTTAACAAATTCTCATAATCTCTGTGTATCAAATGCTGAAAAAGAATTTTGGGGATCCAAACACATCATACATAAGAACAACTCATTATTACGTTCTAAGAACTAGATTTCTAGATAAACATACACTTTCTTCGAACCAATCACGTAGTGAGGTGACTAGGTCGAAGATGGTACCTCATACATATCTCACATTAAGCTTGAAGAATTTCTTCTAGTTTGTCCATTTCGAGGAAAACAAAAATTCAAGTGTTAGGAGAAACATATTGCTTGATCTTTTGCTAAAATAAAGATAGATTATGCCAATCATCAATTGCATGTTTAAATCATGCAACTAAGGTAACAAGTTTAATTTCCATATTATCACCAATTGTGCAAGACATTAATGTGGTTAAGCTAGCTAGGCAAATAAATGCACAATATATATGACAAGACAAATAAAAATATCAACAAATATAAAACGTTAAAAAACTAAGTAACAAAAATAATCACAGAACATTAGACAAACAAACAGTAATTGGGCTGAGATTGGGATATGGGCCCGGATTGGGTTTGGGCAATTAGGGTTTAGGCTCTTTTATTTTAATTTAGTGGATGGGCCCATGCAAAACCCGGGCCCATACGTAGGCCCGCCACTGACCATGACCACCAACTATATTGTAGTGTCTAATGTTATAAATACCTACTTTAGGATTGATTCTAATATGCCCACTTCGAAGATTGATCCCAGAATCTATACAACATTGTTTTTCGAGTGTGAATTAACTTCGCAATTCTGGGATAAGACCACTACAATAGACTTGAACATTCAGCGAAATAACTCAACTGAATTTAGAATGAGGGTCCAAAATCGACTCGATTCATGGAACCTCAAATAGCACACTGATTAATGCCTTTTTATAGACCATTTGGCTAAAAAGAAACAACAGAACTTTTCGGAGATCCTCAAACTCCATTGAATATTTGGTTCATAATTGTTTTGACTTATCTGAATTTTGGTTAGGTACTAGAAAAAGGCAAGGTGAACTCCTTCAGCAAACAATTGGCATGAAGAGAGCAAGATCTTCAGCCGTTGGTGCCCCGAGTGATGCTGCGATTTGGTTTTGTACCCTTCTAGCGCGCATATATCGGACTGGGCTGATGAACAGCACCGGTGTCACTATTTGCGAGGGAACTCCTTGGGGGAGAATCTCACCAATTCGACAATGAATTAGGGATCGACGCTGCAGCTGAACAATGGGGCGAAGTATGAAAGTCGTGTTTCAAGTGGCTTGCTCATTAATATGCTTTATAATACCTTTCGCTGTCGTAACAGTTCTTGCTTGGCTGATTATGTAGGCTAATACGTCCACCTTATTTGTATCCCTTACGCGAAACTGAGATGTTACCTTTAAACCGTGGTCGTGGATCAAGGAAGGGTACTTTATTTATGCTAATCAACCTACTAGCCGTCAAAAACTGGTTTGAATTTATAAAAGAATATATCGCCATTACTACACATACATAATATATATATCATGATAACGGTGCAAAGAACAATTTTGTTGTTGTTCAGAAAATTATGGAATGAAAACAATGTCTACAAACACTATTTTACACCAAACAAACCCTAAGTCGCACCAAACCGTGGTTTTTATGGTTGTCAGGTTGTTCATGAGTGCTATCATGTCGAATATGATAACCAAATCTCAAACTTGATAACCATTGTGTTTTATAATTTTGGATTTTTGCAGTTTAATCTCTCTGATTGTGTTATACAAGTCATATATTTCCAATTCATTTGTTCTAATCTGATACTTAAAGACCTAAATAGCATTATCGAAAGACGTAGACACATATTTGGGTTTTTCTTATCAAGTCGGTTAGTTAGAGTATTACATACATTTATTATGCTTCAACTAATTTTTAATATAATGAGTTTTCTTTAATTGGTTATTACCTAAGACATTTTCAATATGAATTGTAACCTTATGGTTTAATTGTAATGTAAGGTAATTTCAGTAAAGACATGGTTTGGATGTGACCATGAACCAAGAATAGGAACGGACCGGGAATTGAAACGGATTGGTGAGAACCAGTCTTAGACCATTTTTTTAAAGAAGTAATTATTTCTGTAAGTAAATTTATTACTTAATATTAGTTTAATGTTAAAATTGTAAGAGTTTGTATTTTATTGTTGATTTGTTGCAATTTAGCACTAGTTAGGATTAATCTAGTGTAAAATTTTTCTTTCTCGCGAATTGAGTTTTCACAATGTTTTTATTGCTTCAAAATTAATTTGAGAGAATATCATTTTTTCTGTCAAGGGACTAGGAATCGGATGATCCAAGCAAAGGAAAAATCAAAAGATGAGAATTGTAAATGTTGTCATTTCAAACTGACATGTTTCCTAAACATGGCAAAAAAAAGTTATTTATAAATCCTGGATTTATAAATCCCATGTTCCATGGAATTTTCATATGACATGGAATTACGATGTGTTGCTCTTCTAGTATATGTTCCCAGTGCAAGCTTTGAAATATACCCTCCTCGATGTTAGCAAACAACGATTCTACAGGTTCAGGAGTACCTTTCTTAGAGAGAACCTGTGGCAGCGGAATGAAGATCGGAAGTCACCTTACGGAATCATTTTCACCGGTCGATCTCCTACTCTCTTGGAGAAGGAGGGACGAAATGGGAGAGAGAGAAGGTGGCGGTTAGGGTGGGTGGAGGCTAGGGTTTGCACACTTGTTGTTTCATCCAATGGGAGGCTCCCCTCCTTATATAGATGACTCCACCCTAAACCCTTAAATGTGTAGTCCAATAGGGATGCGCCATGTGGCAGTGCTTTAGGCAAATATCTTATTAATCCTAGATTAATTCAATATCTCACACTTGCACAACAGCACGATAACAACATGTCATCTGCTTTTGTGTCCCCGACACATATGCATATATCCCTGATACATACAATCACATAATGACAATATGTCACATCTTTATGTGTCCCCAACACATATGTATATATCCCTGATACATACAACTACTCCTCTCTCCAAGTACACATCCACAATACGCAAGTCTCTAATAATGTATCCTCGATACACGACCATCTGTGTCCTCGACACATGTACTCTTCCGATCATACAGACAAATGGGTCGTGCGACCGGTGATGCACCTGCAATTTAGGAGTCTCAAACTAGAAACCTTACTAGAAGGCCAGAATGACAACATCCTCATAAAACAACAAATAAGCAGTCAAAATGCACATCACAGTTCCCCAGGTTTACTCAGAAACTCACTTAACATGAACGGTATCTCGATCCCTCGGAGAGAATACATTCTTGTCCTCAAGGTCCCATCTACTGTATACAATACAGTTGAGCCCAGCAAATACGTTTAGTGTAGTCGAGTCAAACCTTTCCCTTCGCCTCAGACCACCATTACACTCAGAGTTGACTCCTTTCCCGAAGATGCCTCTTTAGACCGAATCTCTCATGGTCATAGATAACATCCCAAAGTAGCCACATCAACTCTTTGCTTCATGGTGTCGTCGAAGGTCATTGAGGGCAACTAATGACAATCAAGTCTTGGACTCACACAGTGAAGGAGCAGTGATCCATCCTTTCACTTCCAAATGGTCGCTCAGCACATGTTGTATGACAAACATGTTATGGTGGATCATACTGTACACAACAATATATCTGTCTCTCAACACCATACAAGTCTTAGTCCAGTCGCACCCCCTCTGCGCCTGACCCGAGCTTCATCATTGTTGCCTTAACACCATACAGGTGCCACCTGGCGCCACATGTGATGCTCGCACTTGGCTTCTATAGGTCACATGAATCATGGGAACATTCATGTCAATCCTCACCAACATAGAGGATCTCATCTTGATTCCTAATCAAGGTGACTGTCCTATCATGAACTGCTCTGAATCTATTATACAAGATCTCCTTATGATCAGTCTCATCTCTGCTCGCTATCAAAAGTGCCAGAGTCGAATGCTCGTGTGAGTCTATGCACTAGTGCAGAATGCTCGATAGACGTCACCAAATAGACGTCGGATGTCCAAACAACCGACGTTTATAGGTATAGACGTCAGATATTTGGACATCCGACGTCTATAGGTTTGTAGAAACGTCGGTTGTTTAGTATAACCGACGTCTATACCTCCTGTAAGAAGAAAATAATTTTTGTGTATTTTTTGGATTTATTTTGTATAAGAATTTATGTGGATTTCTTTCGTATCAGAAATAACGCAATTTTTTGGGATTTATTTCGTGTAAAAATTAACACATTTTTTTGGAATTTATTTTGTATAAGAAATATTGCAATTTTTAGGATTTATTTCATGTAAAAATTTATGTGGATTATTTTGTATAAGAATAATGTGGATTTAAAAATAATTACAATCACATGTGTGTTGTGTTGTACACATGTGTGTGTATGGTGACATGTTTAGTCCCACATTGGAGAAAGTTTTTTAATGGTGGAGTTGAAGTACTCCACCACTCCTTTACTTCTAAATGGTAGTTTGGTACCACACTACAAAATGCAAGTGAGATACATATATATATTTAATGGTCAAAAGATTGGCACTTGGGGCTTGATTAAAATGGTTGCAACGTTTTTTTTGCTATTAACCCATGTATAGACGTCGGATGTATAACGTGACCGACGTCTATAGGTGATGCTGTATGAATAGACGTCGGTTAATGTATATATCCGACGTCTATTTGGTGTAATAGTTTAGTCCCACATCGGAGAATTTATTTTTGTTGGTGTGGTTGATGTACTCCACCATTCCTTTATTGCTGAACGCGAACGACTTGGGGCACCTGCGCATGTTGGGCTTGATATTCGTGGTTATTTGTCAAAAGTTTGGCACTTGGGGCACTTGGGCAACTTGGGCTTGATTAATGTGAGTGCAGAATGCCCGATATACGTTCCAATATTTTTTTTGTTAATTAACATATAATAGACGTCGGTCGTATATAGCCGACGTGTATACACTGTATAGACGTCGGTCGTATATAGCCGACGTCTATACAACAAGGAATAAACGACGGGGAAATAGACGTCGGGTACTTGGACCATCGAAATCCGACGCCTATACCACTATATATCCGACTATATGGACTTTTCTGCACTAGTGATGGGTCCACAAACTAATCACAATTAAGCCCTAATTAACTACTCGGTCGATAGATCAAAGATGTGCAACGGAAATAAAAACAAATCAAACACAAGTAGAAAGGTAATGCAAACCACAAGAAGACACGTCGGTTTTATAGAGGTTCGGCCGCGCCTACGTCCTCTCTTACAAGCACCTCTCGAATCTCCGTTCGAGCCCCTCTTGCGTCTTCCCTATGCCTCCCCGTTCCGGGCCGGGAGCAACGCCTTTTACAAGTCTTCAAGCTGCGAACAAGCCTCGCCGAGCTTGGCACCACCTCTCACAAACCGAGAGAATCACTTCGGGCTTTCACCGAAGTCCTTGCTTCTTTGTCTTGGGCTTTCACCAAGACCCTTGCTCTCTTGACAACAAATGTAACTTGAGTGGGATTCACTCTCTAATTGAACACAACAATTGCTAGATTGATTGTATGATGAATGATGTGGAAATTAGGCTTTGGATGGCTAATTTGGAGCTTGGAGGTTGTGGAAAATCTCACCATAGGTTTGACACTTTGGAGTTGTGAAATCTTGTGGAAAACTAAGTGTGAACCTCTATTTATAAGCTCCTAAAGATTTCTAGCCGTTTGGACAAGATTTGATTGGGGTTTGTGCAAAGCACACAAAACATAAAATCAGATTCAGAAATCTGTCCAGAAACGCTCGACCGAACCCTTGAGTAAGTAAATGGATCGGTTGACCGAACAAAGGTATTGGTCGACCTAACACTTAAGTTCTATAAGTCAACGGTCGACCGAACAGGTACCGGTCGACCGAACTACAAGGTTCGGTAGAGGGAAAACTCGATCGGTTGAACTAAACTTGTGTCGAACGATAGCAGGTAGATTTTACCTAATAGAACGGTCGACCGAACAAGGTATTTTGTTCGATTGGTTCAAAAGTATTTGGGGGTGTATTAAGAGAAAAATGTGTATACGACCGTTGTATAATACGACAAATATAACAATCGTATTTTTACCAGAAATAGCAAACGAAAAGGTCGACCGAAGGTCTACCGGTCGACCGAACAGGTCTGGGTAAACGGTTAAACAGAAGTGTGATCGGTTGAACTGATTGGTCTGGTATAACAAATATTGTGTATAACCGGTCGACTGAAAGGTGAACAGTCGACCGAACTCAGGCAGACTGACGACCAATGTTTTAGGTGTTTAGGTGATCTAATGAAGTCCAAATGATATGATATTTTGTGTGTGACTCCTACAAGGAACCTAGTGTGTGAATGCATGCATATTAGCTTAAGTTATGCTCAATTCACATAAGTTCCTAATACTCAAAGAAAGGTAAAATTACATGTCTTCAATCCTAGCTTGATTACATGTCTTGACTTGATTTTTCTTCTTTCTTGAGTCTTGATCACCTGTAGAGGTTAGCACAAAGCAATATATATGCAATGCAATATGTGTGCTACTCTACATGATCATAATTAAGATTAGGTTAATTAAATCATCAAAACATAGATTAAGGCCAAAAAGCCAACCTCTATTATACAAGATCTCCTTATGATCAGTCTCATCTCTGCTCGCTATCAAAAGTGCCAGAGGCGAATGCTCGTGTGAGTGAGCATTCTTCAGCCTATTGACAGAATAATATTTTATGCTAGAACAACTACATCAACCAAACAGATATACTCGAAAGGAAAACACAATCACTCATAAAAGGAAGTTAGACATGTCAATGCATCAAAGTCTGCGTAAGCCTAAGGACTTCACATGGGACACAAACGAGTCCTTAGCTATAGCCTTGGTAAGAGGGTCAGCTACCATAAGACTAGTAGACACATGTCTTAACACAACTTCCTTTCTCGCTATGATGTCCTTCACAAAATGATACCTAACCTGTATATGTTTGGTCTTTCCATGATATTTGGGGTCTTTCACATAACAAAGGGCAACCATGCTGTCACAATAGACAACAACAGGCTCATCTGATGTCTCTACTAGCCCAATATGTTGTAAGAACCTCCTCAACCAAACTGCCTCATGTACTGCTGCAGAGCATGCAACATACTTTGCTTCCATAGTCGACAGGGCTATAGAGGTTTGCTTCTTGCTGGACCATGAGATGGCCCCATTAGCCAGCAATAAAGCATAACCAGAGGTAGACTTCCTTTCATCAATGTCTCCAGCCCAATCGGCATCACTATAGCCAATCAGGCGGAGATCTGATGCTTGGTAACACAGCATGTAGTTACTCGTTCCTCTGAGGTATCTCATGATTCTCTTGACTGCCTTCCAGTGCTCCATGCTTGGGCTAGACTGGCATCGACTCACCATGCCCACAACATAACAAATGTCTGGCCTAGTACACATCATAGCGTACATAAGGCTTCCCACAACATTGGAGTATGGAACCTTGCTCATTTTGGCCTTCTCTTCAGGAGTCTCAGGATGCTTATCAAGGCTCAAGTGCAAACCCTTCTCAACAGGAGTGTCGATTGGTTTGCATTTGTCCATATGATATTTCTTCAAGATGTTGTTAATATAAGTCTCTTGAGACAATCCCAGAAGTCTCTTGGACCTATTTCTAACTATCTTGACACCAATGACGTAGCTAGCTTCACCCATGTCCTTCATATCAAACGTGGAGGACAACCACTCTTTAGTGGATTTCAGCAACTCTTTGCTATTACCAGCTATGAGTATGTCATCGACATACAAGGTCAGAATGACAAATTTACCATTGGATCTCTTAACGTACACACAATGATCTTCCTCAAGCATAGAGAACACATTCTCTGATATAGCTTGATGGAAGCGAATGTTCCACTGTCTAGACACTTGTTTCAAGCCATACAAGGACTTATTGAGCTTGCACACTTTGCGCTCTTGTCCTTTGACTTCAAAACCATGAGGTTGATCCATATAGATCTCCTCCTCAAGTTCTCCATTGAGAAAAGCAGTCTTTACATCCATTTGGTAAAGCTCTAAGTCCATCTGAGCTACAATAGCTAGTAGAAGGCGGATGGAGGCAAACCTAACCACGGGTGAAAAAGTTTCCTCAAAATCCACTCTTTCTCTTTGGGTGTAGCCTTTAGCTACCAGTCTAGCCTTGAATCTATTAATAGATCCATCCGCCCTCCTCTTAATCTTGAGGATCCACTTGGCCCCAATGGCCTTTCGGTTCGGCGGTAAGTCGACCAAGTCCCAGACTCAATTAATTTTCATCGACTCCAACTCTTCTTTTATAGCTTCTAACCACTCTTTCGCATTTGGACCTTCCAAAGCCTCTTTCAAGGTCTCCGATCTTGCTCATCGATTAGTGTCATCCCAGATGATTCATAATCAATTTCTTCTTGAGCTATCATGAGGGCCTCTTCCTCTAAGCGAAACCGCCTACGAAGAATGAGTCCGCATTTAATTCGACGCAGATGGGTATCTGATGGCTCATCCTCCGTGAGAGATATCAGATCCTCAGCATTGCTGCTCCCACTAGGATTGACTGGTGGAACCTCATGTTCAACTTCCAGATCCTGATCCCGTGGAGTGGCAATGTCCTAATCTTGTTGTTCAAAGAAGTCCACTGACTCTTTAATAGCTCCAGCAAGAGTTGGAAAAACATTTTCCAAGAACGTGGCATCCCTAGATTCAAGTTCCGTCCTTCTTTCATTCTCGTCTAACCCGATAAAAACATAACCTTTGGAGAGATTACTGTATTTTACATAGATACACTTTTTCCCTCTAGGTTCTAGTTTTCCATATCAGTGACTAGTAGAATGAATGTATGCCGCGCATCCCCAAGAATGCAGCAGACTAAAATCAGGCTTCCGTCCTGTCCATAACTCATATGGAGTTGAGAGAACCGATTTTGTTGGAACTCTATTGAGGATATAGGCAGCAGTCATTAGAGCATCTCCCCAAAACGAAATTGGCAAGCTCGCATGCGCCATCATGGATCTAACCATGTCTAGCAACGTTCTATTCCTTCTCTCGGCAACACCATATTGCTGAGGAGTATAAGGCATAGTGAGTTGTCTAGATATCCCCTTTTCATCACATAACTCCTTGAACATTATGGAGAGATACTCCCCACCTCTGTCCGTTCTGAGAGTTTTTATCTTATTATCCAATTGATCCTCTACGAAGCTCATGAATTTCTTAAAGCATTCTAGAGCTTCTGATTTGTGAGAAATAAGATAAATATGACCATATCTAGTGTAGTCGTCAATAAATGTGATGAAGTAACTTTGTCCATGTCTAGTACGCACATTCAAAGGTCCACAAATATCCGAGTGAATTATTTCTAAAGGAGAAGTAGCCCTAATGGGTTTTCCGAACGGTTTTCTAGTTGCCTTTCCAGCTAGACAAGATTCATAGGTCGGTAATTCAAATTTGGAGCATTCTCCTAATACCCCCCTCCTTTGCCAACCTGTTCATCCGGTCAACACACATGTGACCTAGTCTAGCATGCGACATAACTGAATCATTATTCATGGAACTTTGACTCATAAAGGCACTAGTGTTATGATTGAAATCATAAATTGCGTCCAACACAATAAAACCGTCTCAAAGAAAGGCACGTCCATAATAAATGTTTGCAAGGTATAAACCCATATCATTGTTCTCAAAAATAACTTTAAAACCATGTCTCATCAAAACAACAACAAAAATAATATTTCACCGTATAGATGATGCATACAACACGTCGTGAAGTAATAGGATCTGGCCACTTCGCAAAGCCACTTTGCATGTGCCAACTCCAAGAACTTCAATGCTAGTGTTGTTCGCCATGTTTATTCGCCTCCCACTTGGAACACGACGATATTCCACGAAGGCAGAACGATCCTTTGTTACGTGGTCCGTGGCACCTGAATCCACAATCCACACAGGAGAGTGATCAGTGAGCATCACAGAACTAGTCACGTTACAATTCAAGGGAATACACACAGTAATTACCTTTTGCTCAGTGCACTCACGAGCAAAATGTCCAGTCTTTCGGCAGTTAAAACAAGTCACATTAGACTTATCTTTCCCACATCTGGATCCTCGAGGTCGTTTCTTTCCAGCTTTGTTTTCTGTTTTTTTATTTGCACCCTTCTTGCCTTTAAAACCCTGAGCTCTATCTCTTTTGCGCTTAAAACCAACACTCCTCCGAGGAGCGCAAACTTCAGCAGCAAACACTTCAGTTAGAGGGGCTTCCGCAAGCATGCGGTCCTCCTCCAACTCTAGGTGTTTTGCGACCTGGTCAAATGTCCTGATGTCATCAGCATGAGTCAGATGGACCTTCATATGCTCCCAACTCTTCGAAGGCAATGATCTGATGAGAGCAGACACTTGCTCCTCATCGGTCTTAGCACGACCGGCAGCGCTCAGCTCGCTTATCATGTTTGACATTTCGGTAATATGCTGCCTCATCATGTGACCTTGGTGCATTTTATACCCATCAAACATGAGCCCAAGCTGGTGGGCCCTTGTGACGGAGGTCACTCCGTACTGAAACTTCACAGCTTCCAACAAGGCCTTCGCAGTTCGCAATTTTTCGAACCGCAGTAACAGATCATCTCGCATCGAACTCAGAATTGTAATACGAGCAATATAATCTTTCTTTTTCCATGCATTATAGACATCCATATTTCTGCGATGCTGCGTAGTGTTCCCCTCCTTGGGGGGAGACATAGTTTGGGTTATATTTTCTAACATGTTCTGATCCTCTAAGAGATACTCAATTTTACAATGCCACAGATTGTAATTTCTTTCATTGAGTTTATCTCCTCGAGTCAGATCAGCGACAATGCTTTTGAAAGCAGCCATAAAAATCTAGGACAAAAAACCACATAGCGATACATGAGTTCTAGCATAAAATACAACTAGCCGCAATAGTCATAAAAAAAACTAACTTAATAACTATAGCATTCAGACCAAAGGAAAACATAAAGCGTTCGATCAAATCCTAATGCAATAGTTAATAAAGCTATTTTACCAATTCATATATTGCGCTCCATCATGATTTAATAACCCTAAAAATGTATAAATCATGGCAAATCAGCAGCAAATAAATAATTATCCACCGGTTGCAAGGTGGTTTACACAAAACACTTTTACCTTGCAACTCCCACTAGGCATGCAAGTTCCAAAAAAACGTTCCTTTCAGAACATTCCAATCAAGATCACAAAGAAATTAATTGCTACATTACTTCCATATCGAGCCAAGGATCCCCCATAGGGATTTAGCACTGTAGATGGGAACCTGCATAAGCCTTATAGCAATAATATCGCAATAATAAAAATAAAGGAGCCCCTCATCTCCCTAGGGCAATAAACAGTCCACAGTCCATAATTATTACAGTCCATAAATATTACAGCCCATTGCGATATCTATTGCAAATGGAAATGAATGAATGAAATTACACTCAACTCACAACAAGGCAGAAAAAATAAATCAGCATCCATTCACACCATTCATATCATACAAGCGTAATCTTTCCATACGTTAGCACAATCACACGCATGAATAAAGTGTACACCACTTCCAAATAAGAAGGAAGTAATATATAAGGAAACAACACATATATGGAGCATAAGAAAAACGTATATGGAAATACCAATCGATCTCCATAATAGTATCTCAAAACAGAAAATTTCTTTTCTTTCCCCAATCAACATAATCATGAGAGCGTAAAAATTATCCTACTCGCATTAGGAAAGAAAAATCCGGAAAAAATCCTCAATGATATCAACACATGTATGTGGATTTAATCATAAAGGAAATATTTCAATGAAATGCATGCTATCGTCCAAAAAATCTGAAATTCCTTAAATGAGATCAACATATATATGTTCATCAAAGGAAAGCATTCAAAAAATACTTTTAAGGCAACAAAACTCCAGCCCATAATATGCTCTAAAAAATTTCAGAATTTGCCAATCTTTCCTTAATCAATATAAGCATGCAATAAACAATAATTATGCTACTTGTATTGGAAAGAAATTTCGAAAATTTCAAGAGAACAACACGCATATATGCGCATTTTTCAGTAAGGAAACCAATCAATCATATGCATGTTAATGCTCCAAAAACAGCCATATCCGAAATTCTTTGGAGCAACAAGGCAGCACAATTATCATGCATATGCATATGGCAATAAACATCTACTCTAGATGCATGCTCATATTGAAAAATGCTAAATAAACAAGCATATACATGAAATTCCAGCAAACATGATATCTAGTCATGCATGTACACGAATCAGAGATAACAACATTTGATTCATCCATGCATTCCAACATGCATGATGATATACAAATGACATACAAACATTATCATCTAATTCAAGCATGAAAAAATATCAGAGAATTAAACTACTGATTATCATATAAAACATGCGCAAAAACAGAAGATCATCATGATAGGGTTAACACAGATTTCATGTATACATGCTCAAAGATTAGAATAAATAATATCTAACCCTAATTCGGAAAAATCAGGAAAAATAGACATCTGATTTCATGTATACATGTGCATGATTTAGAAGATTCAACATGGAAAATAACTTCTGATTTTATCTAATACATGCGCAAAGAATAGAGGAAACAACACAGAAAAAACAGAATTCTGGTCACATCTATGTATGTGCAATGATAGGAGAGCAACATATCATATTGGCTCGAAATAAAATCAGGAAAAATCCATCTTAAACCATGCATACATGCGCAAGAATGGAGGAGCAAAATCTAGCCCTAGATGCATGCTCTAATGACCCAAAACATGCGCAACAAGTAGAGTCTAGTCTAAACCCTAATCGCATGTTAGAAAGAACTCAGCAAACATGCACCACTTATATCTCTAAATGAACGATCATATTATTTCATTTAAAGATAAAAAACTCTGAGTTTTCATTTCCAGAATATCAAAAACGAATTTGAAAGAAAAAACATGAACAATCAACATATATAACATGCGCATCATGTAAATAAGCAATGCTGATTTTTCTGTTATCTTTCTTTCTCCAAAAAACATAACCACCGAATTTTTATCTCAAATCAGATTATCATGAAACAAAAATTCGTCAAGCATGGTGAGGATTCGAAGGTAACCGAGATGGCTCTGGTACCAATGTTAGCAAACAACGATTCTACAGGTTCAGGAGTACCTTTCTTGGAGAGAACCTGTGGCAGCGGAAGGAAGATCGGAGGTCACCTTACGGAATCCTTTTCACCGGTCGGTCTCCTACTCTCTTGGAGAAGGAGCGCGAGTCCACAACCCAAGAGTCCACGGAATGAGCTTGGTGGAGGTGGAGGGACGAAATGGGAGAGAGGGAAGGTGGCGGTTAGGGTGGGTGGAGGCCAGGGTTTGCACACTTGTTCCATCCAATGGGAGGCTCCCCTCCTTATATAGATGGCTCCACCCTAAACCCTTAAATGTGTAGTCCAATAGGGACGTGCCATGTGTCAGTGCTTTGGTTAAATATCTTATTAATCCTAGATTAATCCAATACTCGAACCATGAACTCCTGTTGCAAAAATAATAATTGTAGCTTGTGAATTTTTTTTTGGAAAAATTAAGTTTATCTTGTCAATGCTGCAATATTAATAATTTAGTTCCGTATATCGAAGCTTGATTAGAAAAAATGTGAAATTGGATGGTTCTGATTGAGTCGATTTTCAAAGATTGACCTTAAGTTTGATTAGAACAAATGTGAAATCGGATGCCTCTGCTTGGGTCGATTTGCATATGTGGACCCGTAGTGATCCAAAGAGAGACTTAAATATTTGTATATGTGAATAACCTTTGCAATTCCGGGATAAGACCACTGCAATAGACTTGAACATTCAGCGAGATAACTCAAAGAAATTTAGATTGAGGGTTCAAAATCAACTCGATTCAGGGAACATTGAATGGCACACTGATTAACGCCGCTTTATGGACCATTCGCTAGAAAGAAACAATATGATCCTCAAACTCCATTGAATATTTGGTTAATAATTGTTTTGACTTAATTTAATTTTGGTCAGGTACCCTAAAAAGTCAAGGTCAACAAACAATTGGCATTAAGAGAGCAAGATCTTTAGCCCTTGGAGCCCCAAGTGATGCTGCGATTCATTTTGGTTTGGGATCTTTCTATGCGCATTCGACTAGGCTAATGAACACCACGTACTGGTGTCACTATTTTTGGGTGGCAACTCCTTTGGGATAACCTCACAAGTTCGATAATGAATTAGCGATCGACGTTGCAGCTGAACAATGGGGCAATGTATCATTTGGCAAACAAACTCCATCTAGAAGTAATTCTGTTTGCTACGCTAATTGTTGGATCGTGTGGGTTATGGGTCCACAATTAAGGCTAATCCTAATTCTCTACTTGATTAAGCAATCAAATGCGCAGCGGAATAAACAAACAAAAGTAGAGAAAGAAAGATAATGCAAAGCACAATGGAAGTCGGGGATTTTTATAGAGGTTCGGCACCCCACCCGGGTCCTAGTCCTCTCTTGCAAGCTCCGCTTGGATTACCGAGCTCCGCTCACGACTTCGATGACCACTCCCCGTTCCGGGCCGGGAGAGAACGCCTTTTACAAAACAAGCACCGCGAACACCCTCGCTTGCTTGACTTTCTTCTCTCACAATCCGAGAGGAACACTTTGGGCTTTCACCGAAATCCTTGCTTCTCTTACAACAATGAGAACTTGAGTGGAACACACTCTCTAAACTTGAGCACACTTGAATGAGATTGGATTTGTGACTAAAGTGTGGACGGTTTGAGGCTTTCAGTGTGTTGGGTTTCTCTCTAATGTTTTGGGCAAGTATGTAGTGGGAGAGTTGTGTTAAAATGTGTTTTACAACTCTTTATATAGGCATTAGAGAGAATAGAGACGTTGGGATTGATTGGGTGTGAGTTGATGTAGGATACACAAAACAGAAACTCGCAGGACCCAATTCTGAGTTAATTCGGTCGACCGGATCGGGATGAACGGTCGATCATTTGGCAGTTTTGAACTCAGTTCGGTCGACTGGTTAGGTAACGGTCGACCGCCCAACGCTACGACACAGGTACACTTAAGTAATCGGTCGAACTCCGAAAGGGGTCCGATCGACCGATTTCCACCAAGCACTCTGGGGTTGACAAATAATGGTCTATTCGGTCGACCGTTTTCCTCCAGTAGGTTTGGGTTTGTCAAGAAACAGACATTCGGTCGACCGATCAAGGTCCTCGGTCGACCGATACATGAAATGTATTTGGGGTGTAATTGTTTTAATACGAATACGACCGTTGGGTATATACGACAAAACTAACGGTCGGAAAAATAAGGTTCACAGTCGACCGAAAGTCAAAACACGGTCGACCGAAACTAGGCAGTGAAAACAAAAACAGGACAATTGATCACTCGGTCGACCGAACGGCCTGTTACGGTCGACCGAATGTGGGCAGACTTTTAGAGTTCAGGTTTAGTGTTTTCCGGTCTAAGTTTGGGTGATCTATTGAAGTCCAAATTATGTGAAATTTCGTGTGACTTCTATAAGGAACCTAATGTGTGTTTAAGTTGGTTTTAGCTCAAGTTTGCTCAATTTACACAAGTTCCTAAGACTCAAAGAAAATACAAAATACATGTCTTCAAAAGAGCTTGATTACATGTCTTGACTTGATTTTCCTTTCTTCCTTGAGTCTTGATCACCTGTAGAGGTTAGCACAAAGCAATATATATACAATGCAATATGTGTGCTACTCTACATGATCATAATTAAGATTAGGTTAATTAAATCATCAAAATATAGATTAAGGCCAAAAAGCCAACAATCTCCCCCTTTTTGATGATGTCAACCTATATCTTAATACATGTAATTTTTATATGTAAACTATGCATATTAATGCTCCCCCTATGGATGTGCATAGTTGTTGTTCAATTTTATTCCAAATTCCAAGTTACCCCCTTAATTATCTCTCCCCCTTTGACATCCATCAAAAAATGATATTAATAAAAACAAAGATTATACAACTGATGGTCAATGTTGATGTCTTGTAATGAAGTTGCTCCCCCTAAATTTTGCACTTCATTACTCTAAGAAAATGATATTCATTAATCTCCCCCTATCGATATGAATATGATTTTGCAATTAAGTTCAATCTTATTGCTCCCCTATGGACGTCAAGAAAATACTACAATTAAGCATGTGATGTTTTAATTTCCCCTTTTTGACATCCAATTAGAAAATTAGACTCTTAAAACTATGGGTGTTTTTCAAACATTTAAGATTTGCAATGAATGAGTGTATGATATGCCAATTAAGCATGTAGTAGTCTAGACTAGAACCAATTTAATCAAAAAAATTAGAGGATAAGAAGTTATACCAACTTGAAGCTTGAATTGGTTCCAATATCATTTGGTGATGCAACTGGAATTGAATTTGACTCTTGAGCTCACCCGGTCACCACCGATTCCTTCCTCAAGCACCTACAAGTGTCGATTTCGGTACCCAAACAACTTTGGGTCCTTGAATATTAGCTTTGGGAACCCAAACAATTTTGGTTTTAGGAGCCCACACACTTGAGGAACTATGGTTTACAACTAAGTGCTTTCCATTTAATGTAGTGTGAGATACATGGTTTGTCAATATAGCATTGTATCCTAAACCATGTTTTTGTAACGATTGCCTTTGACTACCTAATAGCTTGTTAAGCATCTTAGTTCCATTAGTGAATCTTTCTAAATCTTTTCTTAATTGCACATTGCAAGCTTGAAGATGTAGTGGTTCACAATCTATAGGTGTTGCTTTTAACTTGTCAAGAGTTGATGCATTAGTTTCAAGTTTAGCAAGCACCTCATTCTTCTCATTTATGATTAGTTCAATTTGGCATTGGAGATCATTTTTTTGCTTTCTAGTATTTTTGTTCTTTTCGCAAATAATCTCATATTGTTTAACTAAATCATGAAATGCATTTTGAAGTTCCTTATGAGAATATGTTTCTTCTTGGGAACAAGAACTATCACTAGCATGTGACTTAGATGAGCAAGAATGTGATCTACTAGAGTAAGAGTTAGAGGATACCTCACTTCCTTCATCTTGAATTGCCATGTAGCATATATGTGCATATTCCTTTGTTGATGAAGGTGTGGTTGATTTGGATGACGATGAAGACGATGAATCGTCCCAAGTAACCTTGTGAGCTTCCAACCTCTTCTCTTTTCTCTTACCCTTCTCCTTTTCTCTCCTTCTCTCCCTCCTCTCATTTTTCTCCTCCTTCTATTTTCTCTCATTTCCACTCTCTTCCTTCTCCTTCTTTTCTCTCTTTTCACTTCTTCTCTCCCTACTCTCATTTTTCTCTTCTTTATCCTTCTTGAGGTATTTGAAGAAGTCTTTTGCTAGGACTTCAATGTCCTCATCTTCTACAGTCCTCCTTGGTTGGTCAATATTTGCATGTAATCCCAAGGTGAATTTGTTCTTGGAGGCTTCCTTCTCCTTTCGATGTTTGATTTGGAGTTCATACGCCATGAGATTTCCAATTAATTCCTCAATCTTGAGTTGGGAAAGATCGTGTGCTTCCTCAATTGCCACCACCTTATCTTCCTAATCGTGGCTTAACGACCGGAGGAATTTCCTTGTCATCTCTCCTTCATTTAATCTTCTTCCAAGAACCAAAAGAGAGTTAGTGATATCGGTGAAGCGAGTGTTCATTTCGCTTATGTTTTCACCGATTTGCATAGAAAAATTCTCATATTTATGCATGAGGAGACTAATGCGGGTTTCCTTAATTTTGCTATCCCCCTCATGATGCATTTGTAGTCTATGCCAAATTTCATATGCACTTATACAGCCCCTAATTCTATTGTATTCACCCTCATTACGACCACAATACAAGATGTTCATGATTTTCGAATTCATTTCGATTTCTTTCATTTTGGGTCTTTTAAGTGAATCTAATTCATCTTCATTTGGGGGTGTGTATGGATTTTGAAGAAACATCCAATACTTAATGTCATTTGAAATTAGGAAAATGTTCATCCTATTCTTCCAATAATCATAATTAGACACATTAAGCAAAGGAGGTCTAGTTGTGCATAATCCTTCTATGTGATTAGATGATGTTGAAGCCATGCTAAAAATACGATTAAGTAATGAATTTAGCACATAAGGCTCTGATACCAAATGTTGGATCGTGTGGGTTATGGGTCCACAATTAAGGCTAATCCTAATTCTCTACTTGATTAAGCAATCAAATGCGCAGCGGAATAAACAAACAAAAGTAGAGAAAGAAAGATAATGCAAAGCACAATGCAAGTCGGGGATTTTTATAGAGGTTCGGCACCCCACCCGGGTCCTAGTCCTCTCTTGCAAGCTCCGCTTGGATCACCGAGCTCCGCTCACGACTTCGATGACCACTCCCCGTTCCGGGCCGGGAGAGAACGCCTTTTACAAAACAAGCACCGCGAACACCCTCGCTTGCTTGACTTTCTTCTCTCACAATCCGAGAGGAACACTTTGGGCTTTCACCGAAATCCTTGCTTCTCTTACAACAATGAGAACTTGAGTGGAACACACTCTCTAAACTTGAGCACACTTGAATGAGATTGGATTTGTGACTAAAGTGTGGACGGTTTGAGGCTTTCAGTGTGTTGGGTTTCTCTCTAATGTTTTGGGCAAGTATGTAGTGGGAGAGTTGTGTTAAAATGTGTTTTACAACTCTTTATATAGGCATTAGAGAGAATAGAGACGTTGGGATTGATTGGGTGTGAGTTGATGTAGGATACACAAAACAGAAACTCGCAGGACCCAATTCTGAGTTAATTCGGTCGACCGGATCAGGATGAACGGTCGATCGTTTGGCAGTTTTGAACTCAGTTCGGTCGACTAGTTAGGTAACGGTCGACCGCCCAACGCTACGACACAGGTACACTTAAGTAATCGGTCGAACTCCAAAAGGGGTCCGATCGACCGATTTCCACCAAGCACTCTGGGGTTGACAAATAATGGTCTATTCGGTCGACCGTTTTCCTCCAGTAGGTTTGGGTTTGTCAAGAAACAGACATTCGGTCGACCGATCAAGGTCCTCGGTCGACCGATACATGAAATGTATTTGGGGTGTAATTGTTTTAATACGAATACGACCGTTGGGTATATACGACAAAACTAACGGTCGGAAAAATAAGGTTCACAGTCGACCGAAAGTCAAAACACGGTCGACCGAAACTAGGCAGTGAAAACAAAAACAGGACAATTGATCACTCGGTCGACCGAACGGCCTGTTACGGTCGACCGAATGTGGGCAGACTTTTAGAGTTCAGGTTTAGTGTTTTCCGGTCTAAGTTTGGGTGATCTATTGAAGTCCAAATTATGTGAAATTTCGTGTGACTTCTATAAGGAACCTAATGTGTGTTTAAGTTGGTTTTAGCTCAAGTTTGCTCAATTTACACAAGTTCCTAAGACTCAAAGAAAATACAAAATACATGTCTTCAAAAGAGCTTGATTACATGTCTTGACTTGATTTTCCTTTCTTCCTTGAGTCTTGATCACCTGTAGAGGTTAGCACAAAGCAATATATATACAATGCAATATGTGTGCTACTCTACATGATCATAATTAAGATTAGGTTAATTAAATCATCAAAATATAGATTAAGGCCAAAAAGCCAACAATCTCCCCCTTTTTGATGATGTCAACCTATATCTTAATACATGTAATTTTTATATGTAAACTATGCATATTAATGCTCCCCCTATGGATGTGCATAGTTGTTGTTCAATTTTATTCCAAATTCCAAGTTACCCCCTTAATTATCTCTCCCCCTTTGACATCCATCAAAAAATGATATTAATAAAAACAAAGATTATACAACTGATGGTCAATGTTGATGTCTTGTAATGAAGTTGCTCCCCCTAAATTTTGCACTTCATTACTCTAAGAAAATGATATTCATTAATCTCCCCCTATCGATATGAATATGATTTTGCAATTAAGTTCAATCTTATTGCTCCCCTATGGACGTCAAGAAAATACTACAATTAAGCATGTGATGTTTTAATTTCCCCTTTTTGACATCCAATTAGAAAATTAGACTCTTAAAACTATGGGTGTTTTTCAAACATTTAAGATTTGCAATGAATGAGTGTATGATATGCCAATTAAGCATGTAGTAGTCTAGACTAGAACCAATTTAATCAAAAAAATTAGAGGATAAGAAGTTATACCAACTTGAAGCTTGAATTGGTTCCAATATCATTTGGTGATGCAACTGGAATTGAATTTGACTCTTGAGCTCACCCGGTCACCACCGATTCCTTCCTCAAGCACCTACAAGTGTCGATTTCGGTACCCAAACAACTTTGGGTCCTTGAATATTAGCTTTGGGAACCCAAACAATTTTGGTTTTAGGAGCCCACACACTTGAGGAACTATGGTTTACAACTAAGTGCTTTCCATTTAATGTAGTGTGAGATACATGGTTTTTCAATATAGCATTGTATCCTAAACCATGTTTTTGTAACGATTGCCTTTGACTACCTAATAGCTTGTTAAGCATCTTAGTTCCATTAGTGAATCTTTCTAAATCTTTTCTTAATTGCACATTGCAAGCTTGAAGATGTAGTGGTTCACAATCTATAGGTGTTGCTTTTAACTTGTCAAGAGTTGATGCATTAGTTTCAAGTTTAGCAAGCACCTCATTCTTCTCATTTATGATTAGTTCAATTTGGCATTGGAGATCATTTTTTTGCTTTCTAGTATTTTTGTTCTTTTCGCAAATAATCTCATATTGTTTAACTAAATCATGAAATGCATTTTGAAGTTCCTTATGAGAATATGTTTCTTCTTGGGAACAAGAACTATCACTAGCATGTGACTTAGATGAGCAAGAATGTGATCTACTAGAGTAAGAGTTAGAGGATACCTCACTTCCTTCATCTTGAATTGCCATGTAGCACATATGTGCATATTCCTTTGTTGATGAAGGTGTGGTTGATTTGGATGACGATGAAGACGATGAATCGTCCCAAGTAACCTTGTGAGCTTCCAACCTCTTCTCTTTTCTCTTACCCTTCTCCTTTTCTCTCCTTCTCTCCCTCCTCTCATTTTTCTCCTCCTTCTATTTTCTCTCATTTCCACTCTCTTTCTTCTCCTTCTTTTCTCTCTTTTCACTTCTTCTCTCCCTACTCTCATTTTTCTCTTCTTTATCCTTCTTGAGGTATTTGAAGAAGTCTTTTGCTAGGACTTCAATGTCCTCATCTTCTACAGTCCTCCTTGGTTGGTCAATATTTGCATGTAATCCCAAGGTGAATTTGTTCTTGGAGGCTTCCTTCTCCTTTCGATGTTTGATTTGGAGTTCATACGCCATGAGATTTCCAATTAATTCCTCCATCTTGAGTTGGGAAAGATCGTGTGCTTCCTCAATTGCCACCACCTTATCTTCCTAATCGTGGCTTAACGACCGGAGGAATTTCCTTGTCATCTCTCCTTCATTTAATCTTCTTCCAAGAACCAAAAGAGAGTTAGTGATATCGGTGAAGCGAGTGTTCATTTCGCTTATGTTTTCACCGATTTGCATAGAAAAATTCTCATATTTATGCATGAGGAGACTAATGCGGGTTTCCTTAATTTTACTATCCCCCTCATGATGCATTTGTAGTCTATGCCAAATTTCATATGCACTTATACAGCCCCTAATTCTATTGTATTCACCCTCATTACGACCACAATACAAGATGTTCATGATTTTCGAATTCATTTCGATTTCTTTCATTTTGGGTCTTTTAAGTGAATCTAATTCATCTTCATTTGGGGGTGTGTATGGATTTTGAAGAAACATCCAATACTTAATGTCATTTGAAATTAGGAAAATGTTCATCCTATTCTTCCAATAATCATAATTAGACACATTAAGCAAAGGAGGTCTAGTTGTGCATAATCCTTCTATGTGATTAGATGATGTTGAAGCCATGCTAAAAATACGATTAAGTAATGAATTTAGCACATAAGGCTCTGATACCAAATGTTGGATCGTGTGGGTTATGGGTCCACAATTAAGGCTAATCCTAATTCTCTACTTGATTAAGCAATCAAATGCGCAGCGGAATAAACAAACAAAAGTAGAGAAAGAAAGATAATGCAAAGCACAATGCAAGTCGGGGATTTTTATAGAGGTTCGGCACCCCACCCGGGTCCTAGTCCTCTCTTGCAAGCTCCGCTTGGATCACCGAGCTCCGCTCACGACTTCGATGACCACTCCCCGTTCCGGGCCGGGAGAGAACGCCTTTTACAAAACAAGCACCGCGAACACCCTCGCTTGCTTGACTTTCTTCTCTCACAATCCGAGAGGAACACTTTGGGCTTTCACCGAAATCCTTGCTTCTCTTACAACAATGAGAACTTGAGTGGAACACACTCTCTAAACTTGAGCACACTTGAATGAGATTGGATTTGTGACTAAAGTGTGGACGGTTTGAGGCTTTCAGTGTGTTGGGTTTCTCTCTAATGTTTTGGGCAAGTATGTAGTGGGAGAGTTGTGTTAAAATGTGTTTTACAACTCTTTATATAGGCATTAGAGAGAATAGAGACGTTGGGATTGATTGGGTGTGAGTTGATGTAGGATACACAAAACAGAAACTCGCAGGACCCAATTCTGAGTTAATTCGGTCGACCGGATCAGGATGAACGGTCGATCGTTTGGCAGTTTTGAACTCAGTTCGGTCGACTAGTTAGGTAACGGTCGACCGCCCAACGCTACGACACAGGTACACTTAAGTAATCGGTCGAACTCCGAAAGGGGTCCGATCGACCGATTTCCACCAAGCACTCTGGGGTTGACAAATAATGGTCTATTCGGTCGACCGTTTTCCTCCAGTAGGTTTGGGTTTGTCAAGAAACAGACATTCGGTCGACCGATCAAGGTCCTCGGTCGACCGATACATGAAATGTATTTGGGGTGTAATTGTTTTAATACGAATACGACCGTTGGGTATATACGACAAAACTAACGGTCGGAAAAATAAGGTTCACAGTCGACCGAAAGTCAAAACACGGTCGACCGAAACTAGGCAGTGAAAACAAAAACAGGACAATTGATCACTCGGTCGACCGAACGGCCTGTTACGGTCGACCGAATGTGGGCAGACTTTTAGAGTTCAGGTTTAGTGTTTTCCGGTCTAAGTTTGGGTGATCTATTGAAGTCCAAATTATGTGAAATTTCGTGTGACTTCTATAAGGAACCTAATGTGTGTTTAAGTTGGTTTTAGCTCAAGTTTGCTCAATTTACACAAGTTCCTAAGACTCAAAGAAAATACAAAATACATGTCTTCAAAAGAGCTTGATTACATGTCTTGACTTGATTTTCCTTTCTTCCTTGAGTCTTGATCACCTGTAGAGGTTAGCACAAAGCAATATATATACAATGCAATATGTGTGCTACTCTACATGATCATAATTAAGATTAGGTTAATTAAATCATCAAAATATAGATTAAGGCAAAAAAGCCAACAATCTCCCCCTTTTTGATGATGTCAACCTATATCTTAATACATGTAATTTTTATATGTAAACTATGCATATTAATGCTCCCCCTATGGATGTGCATAGTTGTTGTTCAATTTTATTCCAAATTCCAAGTTACCCCCTTAATTATCTCTCCCCCTTTGACATCCATCAAAAAATGATATTAATAAAAACAAAGATTATACAACTGATGGTCAATGTTGATGTCTTGTAATGAAGTTGCTCCCCCTAAATTTTGCACTTCATTACTCTAAGAAAATGATATTCATTAATCTCCCCCTATCGATATGAATATGATTTTGCAATTAAGTTCAATCTTATTGCTCCCCTATGGACGTCAAGAAAATACTACAATTAAGCATGTGATGTTTTAATTTCCCCTTTTTGACATCCAATTAGAAAATTAGACTCTTAAAACTATGGGTGTTTTTCAAACATTTAAGATTTGCAATGAATGAGTGTACGATATGCCAATTAAGCATGTAGTAGTCTAGACTAGAACCAATTTAATCAAAAAAATTAGAGGATAAGAAGTTATACCAACTTGAAGCTTGAATTGGTTCCAATATCATTTGGTGATGCAACTGGAATTGAATTTGACTCTTGAGCTCACCCGGTCACCACCGATTCCTTCCTCAAGCACCTACAAGTGTCGATTTCGGTACCCAAACAACTTTGGGTCCTTGAATATTAGCTTTGGGAACCCAAACAATTTTGGTTTTAGGAGCCCACACACTTGAGGAACTATGGTTTACAACTAAGTGCTTTCCATTTAATGTAGTGTGAGATACATGGTTTTTCAATATAGCATTGTATCCTAAACCATGTTTTTGTAACGATTGCCTTTGACTACCTAATAGCTTGTTAAGCATCTTAGTTCCATTAGTGAATCTTTCTAAATCTTTTCTTAATTGCACATTGCAAGCTTGAAGATGTAGTGGTTCACAATCTATAGGTGTTGCTTTTAACTTGTCAAGAGTTGATGCATTAGTTTCAAGTTTAGCAAGCACCTCATTCTTCTCATTTATGATTAGTTCAATTTGGCATTGGAGATCATTTTTTTGCTTTCTAGTATTTTTGTTCTTTTCGCAAATAATCTCATATTGTTTAACTAAATCATGAAATGCATTTTGAAGTTCCTTATGAGAATATGTTTCTTCTTGGGAACAAGAACTATCACTAGCATGTGACTTAGATGAGCAAGAATGTGATCTACTAGAGTAAGAGTTAGAGGATACCTCACTTCCTTCATCTTGAATTGCCATGTAGCACATATGTGCATATTCCTTTGTTGATGAAGGTGTGGTTGATTTGGATGACGATGAAGACGATGAATCGTCCCAAGTAACCTTGTGAGCTTCCAACCTCTTCTCTTTTCTCTTACCCTTCTCCTTTTCTCTCCTTCTCTCCCTCCTCTCATTTTTCTCCTCCTTCTATTTTCTCTCATTTCCACTCTCTTTCTTCTCCTTCTTTTCTCTCTTTTCACTTCTTCTCTCCCTACTCTCATTTTTCTCTTCTTTATCCTTCTTGAGGTATTTGAAGAAGTCTTTTGCTAGGACTTCAATGTCCTCATCTTCTACAGTCCTCCTTGGTTGGTCAATATTTGCATGTAATCCCAAGGTGAATTTGTTCTTGGAGGCTTCCTTCTCCTTTCGATGTTTGATTTGGAGTTCATACGCCATGAGATTTCCAATTAATTCCTCCATCTTGAGTTGGGAAAGATCGTGTGCTTCCTCAATTGCCACCACCTTATCTTCCTAATCGTGGCTTAACGACCGGAGGAATTTCCTTGTCATCTCTCCTTCATTTAATCTTCTTCCAAGAACCAAAAGAGAGTTAGTGATATCGGTGAAGCGAGTGTTCATTTCGCTTATGTTTTCACCGATTTGCATAGAAAAATTCTCATATTTATGCATGAGGAGACTAATGCGGGTTTCCTTAATTTTACTATCCCCCTCATGATGCATTTGTAGTCTATGCCAAATTTCATATGCACTTATACAACCCCTAATTCTATTGTATTCACCCTCATTACGACCACAATACAAGATGTTCATGATTTTCGAATTCATTTCGATTTCTTTCATTTTGGGTCTTTTAAGTGAATCTAATTCATCTTCATTTGGGGGTGTGTATGGATTTTGAAGAAACATCCAATACTTAATGTCATTTGAAATTAGGAAAATGTTCATCCTATTCTTCCAATAATCATAATTAGACACATTAAGCAAAGGAGGTCTAGTTGTGCATAATCCTTCTATGTGATTAGATGATGTTGAAGCCATGCTAAAAATACGATTAAGTAATGAATTTAGCACATAAGGCTCTGATACCAAATGTTGGATCGTGTGGGTTATGGGTCCACAATTAAGGCTAATCCTAATTCTCTACTTGATTAAGCAATCAAATGCGCAGCGGAATAAACAAACAAAAGTAGAGAAAGAAAGATAATGCAAAGCACAATGCAAGTCGGGGATTTTTATAGAGGTTCGGCACCCCACCCGGGTCCTAGTCCTCTCTTGCAAGCTCCGCTCACGACTTCGATGACCACTCCCCGTTCCGGGCCGGGAGAGAACGCCTTTTACAAAACAAGCACCGCGAACACCCTCGCTTGCTTGACTTTCTTCTCTCACAATCCGAGAGGAACACTTTGGGCTTTCACCGAAATCCTTGCTTCTCTTACAACAATGAGAACTTGAGTGGAACACACTCTCTAAACTTGAGCACACTTGAATGAGATTGGATTTGTGACTAAAGTGTGGACGGTTTGAGGCTTTCAGTGTGTTGGGTTTCTCTCTAATGTTTTGGGCAAGTATGTAGTGGGAGAGTTGTGTTAAAATGTGTTTTACAACTCTTTATATAGGCATTAGAGAGAATAGAGACGTTGGGATTGATTGGGTGTGAGTTGATGTAGGATACACAAAACAGAAACTCGCAGGACCCAATTCTGAGTTAATTCGGTCGACCGGATCAGGATGAACGGTCGATCGTTTGGCAGTTTTGAACTCAGTTCGGTCGACTAGTTAGGTAACGGTCGACCGCCCAACGCTACGACACAGGTACACTTAAGTAATCGGTCGAACTCCGAAAGGGGTCCGATCGACCGATTTCCACCAAGCACTCTGGGGTTGACAAATAATGGTCTATTCGGTCGACCGTTTTCCTCCAGTAGGTTTGGGTTTGTCAAGAAACAGACATTCGGTCGACCGATCAAGGTCCTCGGTCGACCGATACATGAAATGTATTTGGGGTGTAATTGTTTTAATACGAATACGACCGTTGGGTATATACGACAAAACTAACGGTCGGAAAAATAAGGTTCACAGTCGACCGAAAGTCAAAACACGGTCGACCGAAACTAGGCAGTGAAAACAAAAACAGGACAATTGATCACTCGGTCGACCGAACGGCCTGTTACGGTCGACCGAATGTGGGCAGACTTTTAGAGTTCAGGTTTAGTGTTTTCCGGTCTAAGTTTGGGTGATCTATTGAAGTCCAAATTATGTGAAATTTCGTGTGACTTCTATAAGGAACCTAATGTGTGTTTAAGTTGGTTTTAGCTCAAGTTTGCTCAATTTACACAAGTTCCTAAGACTCAAAGAAAATACAAAATACATGTCTTCAAAAGAGCTTGATTACATGTCTTGACTTGATTTTCCTTTCTTCCTTGAGTCTTGATCACCTGTAGAGGTTAGCACAAAGCAATATATATACAATGCAATATGTGTGCTACTCTACATGATCATAATTAAGATTAGGTTAATTAAATCATCAAAATATAGATTAAGGCCAAAAAGCCAACAATCTCCCCCTTTTTGATGATGTCAACCTATATCTTAATACATGTAATTTTTATATGTAAACTATGCATATTAATGCTCCCCCTATGGATGTGCATAGTTGTTGTTCAATTTTATTCCAAATTCCAAGTTACCCCCTTAATTATCTCTCCCCCTTTGACATCCATCAAAAAATGATATTAATAAAACCAAAGATTATACAACTGATGGTCAATGTTGATGTCTTGTAATGAAGTTGCTCCCCCTAAATTTTGCACTTCATTACTCTAAGAAAATGATATTCATTAATCTCCCCCTATCGATATGAATATGATTTTGCAATTAAGTTCAATCTTATTGCTCCCCTATGGACGTCAAGAAAATACTACAATTAAGCATGTGATGTTTTAATTTCCCCTTTTTGACATCCAATTAGAAAATTAGACTCTTAAAACTATGGGTGTTTTTCAAACATTTAAGATTTGCAATGAATGAGTGTATGATATGCCAATTAAGCATGTAGTAGTCTAGACTAGAACCAATTTAATCAAAAAAATTAGAGGATAAGAAGTTATACCAACTTGAAGCTTGAATTGGTTCCAATATCATTTGGTGATGCAACTGGAATTGAATTTGACTCTTGAGCTCACCCGGTCACCACCGATTCCTTCCTCAAGCACCTACAAGTGTCGATTTCGGTACCCAAACAACTTTGGGTCCTTGAATATTAGCTTTGGGAACCCAAACAATTTTGGTTTTAGGAGCCCACACACTTGAGGAACTATGGTTTACAACTAAGTGCTTTCCATTTAATGTAGTGTGAGATACATGGTTTGTCAATATAGCATTGTATCCTAAACCATGTTTTTGTAACGATTGCCTTTGACTACCTAATAGCTTGTTAAGCATCTTAGTTCCATTAGTGAATCTTTCTAAATCTTTTCTTAATTGCACATTGCAAGCTTGAAGATGTAGTGGTTCACAATCTATAGGTGTTGCTTTTAACTTGTCAAGAGTTGATGCATTAGTTTCAAGTTTAGCAAGCACCTCATTCTTCTCATTTATGATTAGTTCAATTTGGCATTGGAGATCATTTTTTTGCTTTCTAGTATTTTTGTTCTTTTCGCAAATAATCTCATATTGTTTAACTAAATCATGAAATGCATTTTGAAGTTCCTTATGAGAATATGTTTCTTCTTGGGAACAAGAACTATCACTAGCATGTGACTTAGATGAGCAAGAATGTGATCTACTAGAGTAAGAGTTAGAGGATACCTCACTTCCTTCATCTTGAATTGCCATGTAGCACATATGTGCATATTCCTTTGTTGATGAAGGTGTGGTTGATTTGGATGACGATGAAGACGATGAATCGTCCCAAGTAACCTTGTGAGCTTCCAACCTCTTCTCTTTTCTCTTACCCTTCTCCTTTTCTCTCCTTCTCTCCCTCCTCTCATTTTTCTCCTCCTATTTTCTCTCATTTCCACTCTCTTCCTTCTCCTTCTTTTCTCTCTTTTCACTTCTTCTCTCCCTACTCTCATTTTTCTCTTCTTTATCCTTCTTGAGGTATTTGAAGAAGTCTTTTGCTAGGACTTCAATGTCCTCATCTTCTACAGTCCTCCTTGGTTGGTCAATATTTGCATGTAATCCCAAGGTGAATTTGTTCTTGGAGGCTTCCTTCTCCTTTTGATGTTTGATTTGGAGTTCATACGCCATGAGATTTCCAATTAATTCCTCCATCTTGAGTTGGGAAAGATCGTGTGCTTCCTCAATTGCCACCACCTTATCTTCCTAATCGTGGCTTAACGACCGGAGGAATTTCCTTGTCATCTCTCCTTCATTTAATCTTCTTCCAAGAACCAAAAGAGAGTTAGTGATATCGGTGAAGCGAGTGTTCATTTTGCTTATGTTTTCACCGACTTGCATAGAAAAATTCTCATATTTATGCATGAGGAGACTAATGCGGGTTTCCTTAATTTTGCTATCCCCCTCATGATGCATTTGTAGTCTATGCCAAATTTCATATGCACTTATACAGCCCCTAATTCTATTGTATTCACCCTCATTACGACCACAATACAAGATGTTCATGATTTTCGAATTCATTTCGATTTCTTTCATTTTGGGTCTTTTAAGTGAATCTAATTCATCTTCATTTGGGGGTGTGTATGGATTTTGAAGAAACATCCAATACTTAATGTCATTTGAAATTAGGAAAATGTTCATCCTATTCTTCCAATAATCATAATTAGACACATTAAGCAAAGGAGGTCTAGTTGTGCATAATCCTTCTATGTGATTAGATGATGTTGAAGCCATGCTAAAAATACGATTAAGTAATGAATTTAGCACATAAGGCTCTGATACCAAATGTTGGATCGTGTGGGTTATGGATCCACAATTAAGGCTAATCCTAATTCTCTACTTGATTAAGCAATCAAATGCGCAGCGGAATAAACAAACAAAAGTAGAGAAAGAAAGATAATGCAAAGCACAATGCAAGTCGGGGATTTTTATAGAGGTTCGGCACCCCACCCGGGTCCTAGTCCTCTCTTGCAAGCTCCGCTTGGATCACCGAGCTCCGCTCACGACTTCGATGACCACTCCCCGTTCCGGGCCGGGAGAGAACGCCTTTTACAAAACAAGCACCGCGAACACCCTCGCTTGCTTGACTTTCTTCTCTCACAATCCGAGAGGAACACTTTGGGCTTTCACCGAAATCCTTGCTTCTCTTACAACAATGAGAACTTGAGTGGAACACACTCTCTAAACTTGAGCACACTTGAATGAGATTGGATTTGTGACTAAAGTGTGGACGGTTTGAGGCTTTCAGTGTGTTGGGTTTCTCTCTAATGTTTTGGGCAAGTATGTAGTGGGAGAGTTGTGTTAAAATGTGTTTTACAACTCTTTATATAGGCATTAGAGAGAATAGAGACGTTGGGATTGATTGGGTGTGAGTTGATGTAGGATACACAAAACAGAAACTCGCAGGACCCAATTCTGAGTTAATTCGGTCGACCGGATCAGGATGAACGGTCGATCGTTTGGCAGTTTTGAACTCAGTTCGGTCGACTAGTTAGGTAACGGTCGACCGCCCAACGCTACGACACAGGTACACTTAAGTAATCGGTCGAACTCCGAAAGGGGTCCGATCGACCGATTTCCACCAAGCACTCTGGGGTTGACAAATAATGGTCTATTCGGTCGACCGTTTTCCTCCAGTAGGTTTGGGTTTGTCAAGAAACAGACATTCGGTCGACCGATCAAGGTCCTCGGTCGACCGATACATGAAATGTATTTGGGGTGTAATTGTTTTAATACGAATACGACCGTTGGGTATATACGACAAAACTAACGGTCGGAAAAATAAGGTTCACAGTCGACCGAAAGTCAAAACACGGTCGACCGAAACTAGGCAGTGAAAACAAAAACAGGACAATTGATCACTCGGTCGACCGAACGGCCTGTTACGGTCGACCGAATGTGGGCAGACTTTTAGAGTTCAGGTTTAGTGTTTTCCGGTCTAAGTTTGGGTGATCTATTGAAGTCCAAATTATGTGAAATTTCGTGTGACTTCTATAAGGAACCTAATGTGTGTTTAAGTTGGTTTTAGCTCAAGTTTGCTCAATTTACACAAGTTCCTAAGACTCAAAGAAAATACAAAATACATGTCTTCAAAAGAGCTTGATTACATGTCTTGACTTGATTTTCCTTTCTTCCTTGAGTCTTGATCACCTGTAGAGGTTAGCACAAAGCAATATATATACAATGCAATATGTGTGCTACTCTACATGATCATAATTAAGATTAGGTTAATTAAATCATCAAAATATAGATTAAGGCCAAAAAGCCAACAATCTCCCCCTTTTTGATGATGTCAACCTATATCTTAATACATGTAATTTTTATATGTAAACTATGCATATTAATGCTCCCCCTATGGATGTGCATAGTTGTTGTTCAATTTTATTCCAAATTCCAAGTTACCCCCTTTATTATCTCTCCCCCTTTGACATCCATCAAAAAATGATATTAATAAAAACAAAGATTATACAACTGATGGTCAATGTTGATGTCTTGTAATGAAGTTGCTCCCCCTAAATTTTGCACTTCATTACTCTAAGAAAATGATATTCATTAATCTCCCCCTATCGATATGAATATGATTTTGCAATTAAGTTCAATCTTATTGCTCCCCTATGGACGTCAAGAAAATACTACAATTAAGCATGTGATGTTTTAATTTCCCCTTTTTGACATCCAATTAGAAAATTAGACTCTTAAAACTATGGGTGTTTTTCAAACATTTAAGATTTGCAATGAATGAGTGTATGATATGCCAATTAAGCATGTAGTAGTCTAGACTAGAACCAATTTAATCAAAAAAATTAGAGGATAAGAAGTTATACCAACTTGAAGCTTGAATTGGTTCCAATATCATTTGGTGATGCAACTGGAATTGAATTTGACTCTTGAGCTCACCCGGTCACCACCGATTCCTTCCTCAAGCACCTACAAGTGTCGATTTCGGTACCCAAACAACTTTGGGTCCTTGAATATTAGCTTTGGGAACCCAAACAATTTTGGTTTTAGGAGCCCACACACTTGAGGAACTATGGTTTACAACTAAGTGCTTTCCATTTAATGTAGTGTGAGATACATGGTTTTTCAATATAGCATTGTATCCTAAACCATGTTTTTGTAACGATTGCCTTTGACTACCTAATAGCTTGTTAAGCATCTTAGTTCCATTAGTGAATCTTTCTAAATCTTTTCTTAATTGCACATTGCAAGCTTGAAGATGTAGTGGTTCACAATCTATAGGTGTTGCTTTTAACTTGTCAAGAGTTGATGCATTAGTTTCAAGTTTAGCAAGCACCTCATTCTTCTCATTTATGATTAGTTCAATTTGGCATTTGAGATCATTTATTTGCTTTCTAGTATTTTTGTTCTTTTCGCAAATAATCTCATATTGTTTAACTAAATCATGAAATGCATTTTGAAGTTCCTTATGAGAATATGTTTCTTCTTGGGAACAAGAACTATCACTAGCATGTGACTTAGATGAGCAAGAATGTGATCTACTAGAGTAAGAGTTAGAGGATACCTCACTTCCTTCATCTTGAATTGCCATGTAGCACATATGTGCATATTCCTTTGTTGATGAAGGTGTGGTTGATTTGGATGACGATGAAGACGATGAATCGTCCCAAGTAACCTTGTGAGCTTCCAACCTCTTCTCTTTTCTCTTACCCTTCTCCTTTTCTGTCCTTCTCTCCCTCCTCTCATTTTTCTCCTCCTTCTATTTTCTCTCATTTCCACTCTCTTTCTTCTCCTTCTTTTCTCTCTTTTCACTTCTTCTCTCCCTACTCTCATTTTTCTCTTCTTTATCCTTCTTGAGGTATTTGAAGAAGTCTTTTGCTAGGACTTCAATGTCCTCATCTTCTACAGTCCTCCTTGGTTGGTCAATATTTGCATGTAATCCCAAGGTGAATTTGTTCTTGGAGGCTTCCTTCTCCTTTCGATGTTTGATTTGGAGTTCATACGCCATGAGATTTCCAATTAATTCCTCCATCTTGAGTTGGGAAAGATCGTGTGCTTCCTCAATTGCCACCACCTTATCTTCCTAATCGTGGCTTAACGACCGGAGGAATTTCCTTGTCATCTCTCCTTCATTTAATCTTCTTCCAAGAACCAAAAGAGAGTTAGTGATATCGGTGAAGCGAGTGTTCATTTCGCTTATGTTTTCACCGATTTGCATAGAAAAATTCTCATATTTATGCATGAGGAGACTAATGCGGGTTTCCTTAATTTTGCTATCCCCCTCATGATGCATTTGTAGTCTATGCCAAATTTCATATGCACTTATACAGCCCCTAATTCTATTGTATTCACCCTCATTACGACCACAATACAAGATGTTCATGATTTTCGAATTCATTTCGATTTCTTTCATTTTGGGTCTTTTAAGTGAATCTAATTCATCTTCATTTGGGGGTGTGTATGGATTTTGAAGAAACATCCAATACTTAATGTCATTTGAAATTAGGAAAATGTTCATCCTATTCTTCCAATAATCATAATTAGACACATTAAGCAAAGGAGGTCTAGTTGTGCATAATCCTTCTATGTGATTAGATGATGTTGAAGCCATGCTAAAAATACGATTAAGTAATGAATTTAGCACATAAGGCTCTGATACCAAATGTTGGATCGTGTGGGTTATGGGTCCACAATTAAGGCTAATCCTAATTCTCTACTTGATTAAGCAATCAAATGCGCAGCGGAATAAACAAACAAAAGTAGAGAAAGAAAGATAATGCAAAGCACAATGCAAGTCGGGGATTTTTATAGAGGTTCGGCACCCCACCCGGGTCCTAGTCCTCTCTTGCAAGCTCCGCTTGGATCACCGAGCTCCGCTCACGACTTCGATGACCACTCCCCGTTCCGGGCCGGGAGAGAACGCCTTTTACAAAACAAGCACCGCGAACACCCTCGCTTGCTTGACTTTCTTCTCTCACAATCCGAGAGGAACACTTTGGGCTTTCACCGAAATCCTTGCTTCTCTTACAACAATGAGAACTTGAGTGGAACACACTCTCTAAACTTGAGCACACTTGAATGAGATTGGATTTGTGACTAAAGTGTGGACGGTTTGAGGCTTTCAGTGTGTTGGGTTTCTCTCTAATGTTTTGGGCAAGTATGTAGTGGGAGAGTTGTGTTAAAATGTGTTTTACAACTCTTTATATAGGCATTAGAGAGAATAGAGACGTTGGGATTGATTGGGTGTGAGTTGATGTAGGATACACAAAACAGAAACTCGCAGGACCCAATTCTGAGTTAATTCGGTCGACCGGATCAGGATGAACGGTCGATCGTTTGGCAGTTTTGAACTCAGTTCGGTCGACTAGTTAGGTAACGGTCGACCGCCCAACGCTACGACACAGGTACACTTAAGTAATCGGTCGAACTCCGAAAGGGGTCCGATCGACCGATTTCCACCAAGCACTCTGGGGTTGACAAATAATGGTCTATTCGGTCGACCGTTTTCCTCCAGTAGGTTTGGGTTTGTCAAGAAACAGACATTCGGTCGACCGATCAAGGTCCTCGGTCGACCGATACATGAAATGTATTTGGGGTGTAATTGTTTTAATACGAATACGACCGTTGGGTATATACGACAAAACTAACGGTCGGAAAAATAAGGTTCACAGTCGACCGAAAGTCAAAACACGGTCGACCGAAACTAGGCAGTGAAAACAAAAACAGGACAATTGATCACTCGGTCGACCGAACGGCCTGTTACGGTCGACCGAATGTGGGCAGACTTTTAGAGTTCAGGTTTAGTGTTTTCCGGTCTAAGTTTGGGTGATCTATTGAAGTCCAAATTATGTGAAATTTCGTGTGACTTCTATAAGGAACCTAATGTGTGTTTAAGTTGGTTTTAGCTCAAGTTTGCTCAATTTACACAAGTTCCTAAGACTCAAAGAAAATACAAAATACATGTCTTCAAAAGAGCTTGATTACATGTCTTGACTTGATTTTCCTTTCTTCCTTGAGTCTTGATCACCTGTAGAGGTTAGCACAAAGCAATATATATGCAATGCAATATGTGTGCTACTCTACATGATCATAATTAAGATTAGGTTAATTAAATCATCAAAATATAGATTAAGGCCAAAAAGCCAACAATCTCCCCCTTTTTGATGATGTCAACCTATATCTTAATACATGTAATTTTTATATGTAAACTATGCATATTAATGCTCCCCCTATGGATGTGCATAGTTGTTGTTCAATTTTATTCCAAATTCCAAGTTACCCCCTTAATTATCTCTCCCCCTTTGACATCCATCAAAAAATGATATTAATAAAAACAAAGATTATACAACTGATGGTCAATGTTGATGTCTTGTAATGAAGTTGCTCCCCCTAAATTTTGCACTTCATTACTCTAAGAAAATGATATTCATTAATCTCCCCCTATCGATATGAATATGATTTTGCAATTAAGTTCAATCTTATTGCTCCCCTATGGACGTCAAGAAAATACTACAATTAAGCATGTGATGTTTTAATTTCCCCTTTTTGACATCCAATTAGAAAATTAGACTCTTAAAACTATGGGTGTTTTTCAAACATTTAAGATTTGCAATGAATGAGTGTATGATATGCCAATTAAGCATGTAGTAGTCTAGACTAGAACCAATTTAATCAAAAAAATTAGAGGATAAGAAGTTATACCAACTTGAAGCTTGAATTGGTTCCAATATCATTTGGTGATGCAACTGGAATTGAATTTGACTCTTGAGCTCACCCGGTCACCACCGATTCCTTCCTCAAGCACCTACAAGTGTCGATTTCGGTACCCAAACAACTTTGGGTCCTTGAATATTAGCTTTGGGAACCCAAACAATTTTGGTTTTAGGAGCCCACACACTTGAGGAACTATGGTTTACAACTAAGTGCTTTCCATTTAATGTAGTGTGAGATACATGGTTTTTCAATATAGCATTGTATCCTAAACCATGTTTTTGTAACGATTGCCTTTGACTACCTAATAGCTTGTTAAGCATCTTAGTTCCATTAGTGAATCTTTCTAAATCTTTTCTTAATTGCACATTGCAAGCTTGAAGATGTAGTGGTTCACAATCTATAGGTGTTGCTTTTAACTTGTCAAGAGTTGATGCATTAGTTTCAAGTTTAGCAAGCACCTCATTCTTCTCATTTATGATTAGTTCAATTTGGCATTTGAGATCATTTATTTGCTTTCTAGTATTTTTGTTCTTTTCGCAAATAATCTCATATTGTTTAACTAAATCATGAAATGCATTTTGAAGTTCCTTATGAGAATATGTTTCTTCTTGGGAACAAGAACTATCACTAGCATGTGACTTAGATGAGCAAGAATGTGATCTACTAGAGTAAGAGTTAGAGGATACCTCACTTCCTTCATCTTGAATTGCCATGTAGCACATATGTGCATATTCCTTTGTTGATGAAGGTGTGGTTGATTTGGATGACGATGAAGACGATGAATCGTCCCAAGTAACCTTGTGAGCTTCCAACCTCTTCTCTTTTCTCTTACCCTTCTCCTTTTCTGTCCTTCTCTCCCTCCTCTCATTTTTCTCCTCCTTCTATTTTCTCTCATTTCCACTCTCTTTCTTCTCCTTCTTTTCTCTCTTTTCACTTCTTCTCTCCCTACTCTCATTTTTCTCTTCTTTATCCTTCTTGAGGTATTTGAAGAAGTCTTTTGCTAGGACTTCAATGTCCTCATCTTCTACAGTCCTCCTTGGTTGGTCAATATTTGCATGTAATCCCAAGGTGAATTTGTTCTTGGAGGCTTCCTTCTCCTTTCGATGTTTGATTTGGAGTTCATACGCCATGAGATTTCCAATTAATTCCTCCATCTTGAGTTGGGAAAGATCGTGTGCTTCCTCAATTGCCACCACCTTATCTTCCTAATCGTGGCTTAACGACCGGAGGAATTTCCTTGTCATCTCTCCTTCATTTAATCTTCTTCCAAGAACCAAAAGAGAGTTAGTGATATCGGTGAAGCGAGTGTTCATTTCGCTTATGTTTTCACCGATTTGCATAGAAAAATTCTCATATTTATGCATGAGGAGACTAATGCGGGTTTCCTTAATTTTGCTATCCCCCTCATGATGCATTTGTAGTCTATGCCAAATTTCATATGCACTTATACAGCCCCTAATTCTATTGTATTCACCCTCATTACGACCACAATACAAGATGTTCATGATTTTCGAATTCATTTCGATTTCTTTCATTTTGGGTCTTTTAAGTGAATCTAATTCATCTTCATTTGGGGGTGTGTATGGATTTTGAAGAAACATCCAATACTTAATGTCATTTGAAATTAGGAAAATGTTCATCCTATTCTTCCAATAATCATAATTAGACACATTAAGCAAAGGAGGTCTAGTTGTGCATAATCCTTCTATGTGATTAGATGATGTTGAAGCCATGCTAAAAATACGATTAAGTAATGAATTTAGCACATAAGGCTCTGATACCAAATGTTGGATCGTGTGGGTTATGGGTCCACAATTAAGGCTAATCCTAATTCTCTACTTGATTAAGCAATCAAATGCGCAGCGGAATAAACAAACAAAAGTAGAGAAAGAAAGATAATGCAAAGCACAATGCAAGTCGGGGATTTTTATAGAGGTTCGGCACCCCACCCGGGTCCTAGTCCTCTCTTGCAAGCTCCGCTTGGATCACCGAGCTCCGCTCACGACTTCGATGACCACTCCCCGTTCCGGGCCGGGAGAGAACGCCTTTTACAAAACAAGCACCGCGAACACCCTCGCTTGCTTGACTTTCTTCTCTCACAATCCGAGAGGAACACTTTGGGCTTTCACCGAAATCCTTGCTTCTCTTACAACAATGAGAACTTGAGTGGAACACACTCTCTAAACTTGAGCACACTTGAATGAGATTGGATTTGTGACTAAAGTGTGGACGGTTTGAGGCTTTCAGTGTGTTGGGTTTCTCTCTAATGTTTTGGGCAAGTATGTAGTGGGAGAGTTGTGTTAAAATGTGTTTTACAACTCTTTATATAGGCATTAGAGAGAATAGAGACGTTGGGATTGATTGGGTGTGAGTTGATGTAGGATACACAAAACAGAAACTCGCAGGACCCAATTCTGAGTTAATTCGGTCGACCGGATCAGGATGAACGGTCGATCGTTTGGCAGTTTTGAACTCAGTTCGGTCGACTAGTTAGGTAACGGTCGACCGCCCAACGCTACGACACAGGTACACTTAAGTAATCGGTCGAACTCCGAAAGGGGTCCGATCGACCGATTTCCACCAAGCACTCTGGGGTTGACAAATAATGGTCTATTCGGTCGACCGTTTTCCTCCAGTAGGTTTGGGTTTGTCAAGAAACAGACATTCGGTCGACCGATCAAGGTCCTCGGTCGACCGATACATGAAATGTATTTGGGGTGTAATTGTTTTAATACGAATACGACCGTTGGGTATATACGACAAAACTAACGGTCGGAAAAATAAGGTTCACAGTCGACCGAAAGTCAAAACACGGTCGACCGAAACTAGGCAGTGAAAACAAAAACAGGACAATTGATCACTCGGTCGACCGAACGGCCTGTTACGGTCGACCGAATGTGGGCAGACTTTTAGAGTTCAGGTTTAGTGTTTTCCGGTCTAAGTTTGGGTGATCTATTGAAGTCCAAATTATGTGAAATTTCGTGTGACTTCTATAAGGAACCTAATGTGTGTTTAAGTTGGTTTTAGCTCAAGTTTGCTCAATTTACACAAGTTCCTAAGACTCAAAGAAAATACAAAATACATGTCTTCAAAAGAGCTTGATTACATGTCTTGACTTGATTTTCCTTTCTTCCTTGAGTCTTGATCACCTGTAGAGGTTAGCACAAAGCAATATATATGCAATGCAATATGTGTGCTACTCTACATGATCATAATTAAGATTAGGTTAATTAAATCATCAAAATATAGATTAAGGCCAAAAAGCCAACAATCTCCCCCTTTTTGATGATGTCAACCTATATCTTAATACATGTAATTTTTATATGTAAACTATGCATATTAATGCTCCCCCTATGGATGTGCATAGTTGTTGTTCAATTTTATTCCAAATTCCAAGTTACCCCCTTAATTATCTCTCCCCCTTTGACATCCATCAAAAAATGATATTAATAAAAACAAAGATTATACAACTGATGGTCAATGTTGATGTCTTGTAATGAAGTTGCTCCCCCTAAATTTTGCACTTCATTACTCTAAGAAAATGATATTCATTAATCTCCCCCTATCGATATGAATATGATTTTGCAATTAAGTTCAATCTTATTGCTCCCCTATGGACGTCAAGAAAATACTACAATTAAGCATGTGATGTTTTAATTTCCCCTTTTTGACATCCAATTAGAAAATTAGACTCTTAAAACTATGGGTGTTTTTCAAACATTTAAGATTTGCAATGAATGAGTGTATGATATGCCAATTAAGCATGTAGTAGTCTAGACTAGAACCAATTTAATCAAAAAAATTAGAGGATAAGAAGTTATACCAACTTGAAGCTTGAATTGGTTCCAATATCATTTGGTGATGCAACTGGAATTGAATTTGACTCTTGAGCTCACCCGGTCACCACCGATTCCTTCCTCAAGCACCTACAAGTGTCGATTTCGGTACCCAAACAACTTTGGGTCCTTGAATATTAGCTTTGGGAACCCAAACAATTTTGGTTTTAGGAGCCCACACACTTGAGGAACTATGGTTTACAACTAAGTGCTTTCCATTTAATGTAGTGTGAGATACATGGTTTTTCAATATAGCATTGTATCCTAAACCATGTTTTTGTAACGATTGCCTTTGACTACCTAATAGCTTGTTAAGCATCTTAGTTCCATTAGTGAATCTTTCTAAATCTTTTCTTAATTGCACATTGCAAGCTTGAAGATGTAGTGGTTCACAATCTATAGGTGTTGCTTTTAACTTGTCAAGAGTTGATGCATTAGTTTCAAGTTTAGCAAGCACCTCATTCTTCTCATTTATGATTAGTTCAATTTGGCATTTGAGATCATTTATTTGCTTTCTAGTATTTTTGTTCTTTTCGCAAATAATCTCATATTGTTTAACTAAATCATGAAATGCATTTTGAAGTTCCTTATGAGAATATGTTTCTTCTTTGGAACAAGAACTATCACTAGCATGTGACTTAGATGAGCAAGAATGTGATCTACTAGAGTAAGAGTTAGAGGATACCTCACTTCCTTCATCTTGAATTGCCATGTAGCACATATGTGCATATTCCTTTGTTGATGAAGGTGTGGTTGATTTGGATGACGATGAAGACGATGAATCGTCCCAAGTAACCTTGTGAGCTTCCAACCTCTTCTCTTTTCTCTTACCCTTCTCCTTTTCTCTCCTTCTCTCCCTCCTCTCATTTTTCTCCTCCTTCTATTTTCTCTCATTTCCACTCTCTTCCTTCTCCTTCTTTTCTCTCTTTTCACTTCTTCTCTCCCTACTCTCATTTTTCTCTTCTTTATCCTTCTTGAGGTATTTGAAGAAGTCTTTTGCTAGGACTTCAATGTCCTCATCTTCTATAGTCCTCCTTGGTTGGTCAATATTTGCATGTAATCCCAAGGTGAATTTGTTCTTGGAGGCTTCCTTCTCCTTTCGATGTTTGATTTGGAGTTCATACACCATGAGATTTCCAATTAATTCCTCCATCTTGAGTTGGGAAAGATCGTGTGCTTCCTCAATTGCCACCACCTTATCTTCCTAATCGTGGCTTAACGACCGGAGGAATTTCCTTGTCATCTCTCCTTCATTTAATCTTCTTCCAAGAACCAAAAGAGAGTTAGTGATATCGGTGAAGCGAGTGTTCATTTCGCTTATGTTTTCACCGATTTGCATAGAAAAATTCTCATATTTATGCATGAGGAGACTAATGCGGGTTTCCTTAGTTTTGCTATCCCCCTCATGATGCATTTGTAGTCTATGCCAAATTTCATATGCACTTATACAACCCCTAATTCTATTGTATTCACCCTCATTAAGACCACAATACAAGATGTTCATGATTTTCGAATTCATTTCGATTTCTTTCATTTTGGGTCTTTTAAGTGAATCTAATTCATCTTCATTTGGGGGTGTGTATGGATTTTGAAGAAACATCCAATACTTAATGTCATTTGAAATTAGGAAAATGTTCATCCTATTCTTCCAATAATCATAATTAGACACATTAAGCAAAGGAGGTCTAGTTGTGCATAATCCTTTTATGTGATTAGATGATGTAGAAGCCATGCTAAAAATACGATTAAGTAATGAATTTAGCACATAAGGCTCTGATACCAAATGTTGGATCGTGTGGGTTATGAGTCCACAATTAAGGCTAATCCTAATTCTCTACTTGATTAAGCAATCAAATGCGCAGCGGAATAAACAAACAAAAGTAGAGAAATAAAGATAATGCAAAGCACAATGGAAGTCGGGGATTTTTATAGAGGTTCGGCACCCCACCCGGGTCCTAGTCCTCTCTTGCAAGCTCCGCTCAGATCACCGAGCTCCGCTCACGACTTCACTGACCACTCCCCGTTCCGGGCCGGGAGAGAATGCCTTTTACAAAACAAGCACCGCGAACACCCTCGCTTGCTTGACTTTCTTCTCTCACAATCCGAGAGGAACACTTCGGGCTTTCACCGAAATCCTTGCTCCAAAGATGGATATAATGCAAGACTTGATCTTGTTGATCTTGGTATACGAGCAATGTTGGCACCAGAGAAGAAAAGAGACCAGAATTACTTACCTCCAGCTAGTTATACATTGTCTAGAAAGGAGAAAAGAATTCTCTGTAAGTGTTTGCACGATGTAAGGATTCCACAAGGTTGTTCTTCAAATATCAGTAGTCTTGTTGTTATGAAGGATTTGAAACTTGTGGGGATGAAGCCTCACGATTGTCACACTTTAATGCAACTGTTGTTACCTGTAGCACTGAGATCCATATTACCGAAAGAGTTTAGACATGCAATAATAAAGTTGTGTTTCTTTTTCAATAAGATTTGCAGTAAAGTGATCGATCCCGTGCAGTTAGATAAGTTGCAGAATGAAATTGTGGTGACATTATGTCAGTTGGAGATGTTCTTTCCCCCTACTTTTTTCGACATTATGATTCATCTAGTTATTCATTTGGTTAGAGAAGTTAAATTGTGTGGACCAGTTTTTTAAGGTGGATGTATCCTTTCGAGAGTTATATGAAAGTGTTGAAAGGTTATTGTAAAAATCGTCAAAGACCAGATGCTAGTATTGTTGAAGGACACATAGCTGAGGAGGTTATCAAGTTTTGCACTGGATACCTAGCAAACACCAAAACATTGGACTTCCGAAGAATCGTCATGATAAACGTACCAATGGTAAAGGGACACGTGGGATAAAAATGTTAAATCCAAATGGCGAGGACTTAATGATAGCATATTTTTATATGTTGTGAAATTCTAATGAAGTTCAACCTTACCTAAATGAACACATGAAGTTTCTAAAGGAAAGAAATCCTTTGTGGAGTGATCAACAAGTAATAAATAGTCACAATAAAAATTTCATCTCTTAGTTCAAAAATCTGGTTTACAAGCGTGATGTTTCGGAGACAATACAATGGTTGGCCTATGGTCTGCATTCTATTGTTATAAGTTACAGTGGTTATGATATCAATAGATATTCTTTCTACACAGTATGTGAACATGCGAAAAGTGATGTTCAGAACAGTGGCATCATCTTAATAGCAGAGTCTTTGCATATGTCTAGTTCTAAAGACAAGAATCATGTATACGCCGACATGTCCTATTACGGTGTAATTGAAGACATATGGGAGCTAGACTTTGTTAAATTCAAAGTACTTGTATTTAGATACAAGTGGACTGATAATAAAAGTGGAGTTCGAGTGGATGACTATGAGTTCACTTTAATTGATTTTTCAAAAAAAAGGGTATAAAGGAGAACATTTTATTCTTGCTTCCCAAGCGAAATAAGTCTTCTATGTGGCTGATCCATGTGATAAGAAATAGGCAGTAATTCTGGAAGGGAAGAAAAAAATTGTATCAGATGATAGTCTGATCGAGTATGAAGAGACACCACCTTTCTCTAAGCAAGCACCTGAGTTGAACTCAGCAGACGAAGAAATAAATGTTGAGACTTGTATGTTTAGAGATGACCACGGGGAAGGTATATGGATTGAAAATCCAATAAGAAAAAAATCCAGTAAAGGTGCAAATTTTCTGTTGTAACACATTGTAATAGACATTTAATGTCTTGACCTTTTATTTTTTAATGCCTTGAGTTTATCTTTTATTGTACTATGGCTTCGAAAAGGAAACCCACTCCCTCAGAGTATTTTATCATGTTTGCATTTCAGGGCGTCCTTAGGTGCTGAGTAGGTGGTGACCGAGGATTAGCGCACACCAGGACCAGATCCCCAGTTGTATGGTTGTATGATTACGTGTATTTGTACTTCCTTGTATTCGATGTAATCATACCTTGAAACTTCTGTGTAATGGTGTACCATCTTTTGGAATGTTGACGAGTAATTTTCCCGCTCTTTCTGGTCATATTTCATGTGATAATTCATTTTAAATTTTCTACCTTTTCGGGGACGTTACAACTTGGTATCAGAGCAAGCTGGTTCCTGTGTATTCAGCCAAAGAAAACACCTTTAGGAGTAGTTTGGATAAAATTTTGGACTTTCTTTCAATAGATCATGCATGCATAGTTGAATCGATTCATCTTCTTGGTTGTTGTGATAGATGCCTCCTAGACGTGTGAGACCTGCACCGGCGAAAGTAGCCCCAGCCCAACGACTAGAGGCGCGGTGTGGGGGGGGGGCAGCGGACACTCTATGGGACGGTAGAGAGACTTGGCACGTTTTTGGAGCACCAGTTGGCCCTTACTGAGCAGGCAGGAGTAGGCGTAATGCACAAGAGATTCATGCACCATCATCTGCCTGCTTTTGAAGGTGGAATTGATCCGGAGGCAGCAGAGGACTAGGTTTTCATGATCCAGAGGATATTCCGGGTGTTGGAGGCTTCGTGGAGATGAAGGGGATCTGACCACTTATGTGTTGGGCGGTTCAGCGTCCAATTGGTGGAGAACCACTCCACCGTTGTGTTCAACGATAGAGAGGATGAGAGCTGGGAGGAGTTCCTAGAGGAGTTCAACCACAAATACTTTCCGCAACATGCTAGGGACGCGAAGCGAGATGTATTCTTGGCCCTGAAGCATAAGGAGTTGACGCTGGAGGGCTATGCCAACAAGTTCAACAACATGGAGTGCTACTGCCCGAGATATATGTCACCCTGGAGCAGCGAGTGATGAGGTTTATGCGGGGACTTCGTACGAAGCTGAGGACCCACGTACTCACCGACATACTACAAACCCTGACGGATGCCGTGAAGTTTGCAACTATCCTAGACAAGGATTACCAGGAGCCCTGGAAGTCGTAGGGGAATGTTGGTGGACGTTGAAAGGAATGTGTTCTAAAAGTTTTACTTTTATATGTCAATTGTTATGAATTGAACGTGCAAATATTTTGTTCCTTGATTATTGTATTCGTCTTTTAGAAGTGTTAAGGAAGAGACTCTTGGTCATTAACTGTAGAGTTCTAAAACATAATGGTTTACATAAATCAAAACTTATTCACAATCAGGTAATTGACATGAAAGATTAATTACCGAGATAAGATTGTCGTGTTGGTCATCGATTATTGTAGCTCTACAAATATTTGACGACACGAGTATATAAAAGAGAAAAATATTTACTTTTATATATTGAATAGACCTAGCAAGTGAAACATTATAGATTTGTGTTATGTGTCATTAATGTTTTCGCTGTGTCTTGAATCCTAAGATATGAGACTTATGTATTTTCACATAAGAAGTGTTTAATTTGATTATTGTCAAAAGATGTCATTGAGTATAGTGATAAAGGTAATAGTTGGTTAAGTATGACTTATGCTAGAAAAGATAGTTCATCAAAGGATTATCATTGTCCCTCTTTACTTGAGTAATGATATTAGTGGGCCCTTTGATAAAGCAAAATGATAATTTGCACAATGTGACTTTTGTTAAGTTACATATTTATAATTAACTTAAGAGATCAAAAAATGAATATATAATAAAAAGGTGACACATTTCTACTTTGTATAATATTCTTAATATCATGAGGCTAGGGATAGACACAAGTGATATTTTACATATCACTAAGTGGATCGTGTTTAGTTCGAGTGAGCAAAATATTTTTGTTATTTGGGTAACTATAATGTGTAGCTAGATACCATTTATAGTTTATGATATAAAATGTTTTATATCATTGTCAACATAACTTAGATTCTCCTATAGGTCACACCACAAAACCGGGAAACAAGAAATATGATATTATATTTTATTTGATGTATTAAGTTTCATGTGTTGTGAAATAATATACATGTGGTAAAATAATAAAACCAATATGTTGTGAAAACAACATGGTTAAAATAATAAATAAATTCGTATGAGATGTATATATATTATGGGGTGTAATGTTTTGACATTATATATGATAATATATTACATTATATAATGTGATCTACAACATTATAACATATGAATTTGCTAAAACCCCAAATTGCAATTTTTTTTGGATATTAATCCAAAATTTGGTGGAGTCAGAAATAGTGAAAAATGGTCCAACCGTTTGGCCACATTTTTGCATATATAAATAAGAGAATTTTTACTGATTAATTGCTCGATTTAATCCACCTTTGTCAAAGGTAGTTATGGGATGATGATGTGGCAAAATTAACAAGAGATCATGTGCAAAGTGGTTTGCACATGATGTGGTTCAGTGGAGATGTAAACAAGAGAGCATGTGTAAGTGGTTTGCACATGATGTGGGTTAGAGGAAATCCTATAAGTAGGTCCATCCTCCCTTCTTTGTTAATACTAATGCAAAAATTCTCTCTCCCTAACCACCCAATAATCCATCCAAAAATTCTCTTAATTATTCAAGTTTTTGAAGATTAAATTCTCAAGAGCTTTAAAGGGGTTATTAGATAGATTGTAACCTTGATTTAGAGATTTATTTGCTAGCTCCTTTCTCTCTAATTTTGTTTGGAGTTTGGTGAACACTTGGGAGATTGATTGACTAGCACCTTTCCTGTCCTGGGGTTTGTTTGGGATGTGGTCAACATGGAAACTATATCCGAGAGTGCCCTAAGAGGCAGGGCGAGCAAAGTAGGGGACTAGGAGAACTGATTGCAGGGAGAGGCAGAGTCAGCTAACCCGTTGCATTAGCAAAGTAGGGAAAGAAAGTTGGATGGGTCTTCGCCATCCAAGCTGAGGAGGCGAGGGACACCGACATCGTGATTGAAGGTACACTTTTTATTGATGGTCATGTTTCTAGAGTCGTTTTCGATTGTGGCGCTACGTACCCCTGTGCAGCTGACTACCAGTTTGGAAGTCAGTACGCCCATGCGAGAGGTGGGCACAGTGGGGAGCTTTCTCCCTAGAACCATAGTTGTTTCAGGAGACCAAGATTTTTGAGAAGATCTAGTTTTGTTACCGATAGAGGACGTTGATGTCATACTAGGGATGGATTGGTTGTCGCAGTACGATGTTTGGGTCTGTTGCCGTGAGAAGAAGATCTTGTTTCCAAGGAAGGACCAACCTGATGTGTTGATTAGAGGAACAAAGAGCAGAGGATTGTTCCTACAGTGAAGGCTCAGAAGTTTTTACACCAGGGTTGCAGAGCGTTCTTGGATACTCTGTTAGTTTCCGACCTCATAACGAGGGGATTGGAGGACATTGAAGTTGTGTAGGACTTTCGGGAGGTATTTCCAACATATATCACTGGCCTACTGCCATACCGAGAGATTGAGTTTGTCATTGAGTTGATAGTTGGTACAACTCCACAGTCGAATGCTCCATATCGGATGACACCTAGAGAGTTGGCGAAGCTAAAAAAGCAGTTGCAGGAGTTGATGGATTCCAGGTTCATCCGACCAAGTGTCTCACCTTAGGAGCGCCAATGGTTTTCATGAAGAAGAAGGACGAGTCGTTGTGGATGTGCATCGACTACAGGATGTTGAACAAAGTTACAGTCAGGAACCGATACCCATTACCCAGGATCGAGGACCTCTTTGATCAATTGCAGACTGTGAAGGTTTTCACCAAGATCGATCTGCACTCAGGTTACCACTAATTGATGATCAAGGAGGAGGACGTCTAGAAGACAACCTTCAGGACTCGGTACAGACAATAAGAGTTCCTAGTGATGCCATTTGGATTGACGAATGCACCTGCAACATTCATGGATCTAATGAATAGAATGTTCAAGCTGTACCTCGACAATTTTGTCATCGTCTTCAAGGATGACATTCTGGTCTACTCTCTAGATAGAGAGCAGCACAGGGAGCATCTGAGGACAGTACTTGGCTTCTTAAGGGACCAGAATCTTTATGCCAAGTACTCAAAGTGCGAGTTTTGGTTGTACCAGGTAGCATTTTTGGGCACATTGTGTCTAAGGATGGGATCGCGGTGGACCTAGTGAAGGTGGAGGTTGGTACACAGTAGAAGGCCCTGACGAGCGTGACTGAGATCAGGAGCTTTGTGGGACTTGTAGGCTACTATCGTCATTTCATCAAAGACTTCTCCAGACTCGCTTCACCACTAACGACACTAACACAAAAGGGAGTTATGTTCGTTTGGTCCCAGAACTGTGAGGATGGCTTTCAGGAGTTGAAGAGACGGCTGACGACTGTACTGATTTTGACTTTTTTGAGTGGCAGTGGTGGGTACGTGATCTACAGTAATGCATCAGGTATTGGCTTGGGTTGCGTGCTCATGCAACATGATAAGGTAGATGTATATGCTTCGAGGCAGCTGAAGATGCATGAGAAGAACTACCCCACACATGTTTTGGACCTAGCAGCGGTGGTTAATGCGTTGAAGACCTGTAGGCACTATATGTACAAAGAGTGGTTTGAGGTCTTCACAGATCACCAGATTATGAAGTATTTGTTCTCACAGAAGGAGCTAAATATGAGGCAGCGCAGATGGATCTAGTTCATCAAGGACTACGACTATTTCCTATCACTTGGGAAAGACGAATTCAGTTGCGGATGCCTTAAGCAGGAAGGTGGAGGTTTCGATGACCAATCTGTGCATTCAGTAATGGAAGTTGATTGAGACTCTCGCAGAGTGGAGGCCATTAACTGAGGGATCAGAGGGGGTCGTGATGGCCAGACTGAGAGTAGAGCCTCAGATTGTATCGAGGATCGTGCACGCCCAGAGTGGAGATGATGAGTTGCCCAACTTGGTGTTGGCTACGAAGGAAGGACCTGACTTCAGTATGGTGGTAGATGGGGGTCTAATGTTAAAGAACCATGTCTGGGTGCCGAAGGGGGAAGATCTGAGAAAGGAAATCATGGAGAAGGCACATAAAGCTCGATACTCTATCCATCTGGGGGGCACAAAGATGTTCAAGGACCTGCAGTTGAATTTCTGGTGGAAGGGGATGAAGAGGGACATAACAGAGCTTGTGTCCAAATGCTTAGTCTACCAGTTGGTGAAGATTAAGTACTAGAGACCAACAAGATTGATGTAGAGGATCGAGCTGCCAGAGTAGAAGCGGGAGCATGTGACTATGGACTTCGTCATAGGTCTGCCGAAGTCGAAGATGTTTCATAACACGATTTGGGTCATTGTCGATCGACTAACCAAGTCAACACACGTCTTAGCGATTAAGACCATGTTGCCTCTAGAGGGTCTAGCTGATTTGTACATCGAGGAGATAAGCTACATGGAGTGCCAGTGAGCATCATCTTTAATAGAGACCCCAGGTTTACATCCAAGTTTTGGGGGAGTTTGCAGAAAGCCTTGTGGACGCAGTTGAAGTTCAGTACAACTTTTATCTACACACAGATGGTTAGTCAGAGAGGACTATCCAGATATTAGAGGATATGCTGAGAGCTTGCACTCTGGATTAGGTAGGACATTTGGATGATCACTTGTCGCTGATAGAGTTCGCCTACAATAACAGCTTCCACGCTAGCATTGGGATGGCACCGTATGAGGTGTTGTACTAGAGGCCATGCAAATCACCAGTTTGCTGGAGTAAGGTAGGCGAGGGGTAGTTGGTTGAACGTGAGCTAGTACAAATGTATGCAGTGAAGGTTGACGTGATCAGAAGGAGGCTGGCATCAACACAAAGTCGACAGACGAGCTTTGCATATAAGCGCAGGCGTGAGTTGAGCTTTGAGGTTGGAGACCACGTGTTTTTGAAGATCTCTCCAGCCTAAGGAGTGATGAGGTTCGGGAAGAAGGGGAAGCTCAACCCAAGGTATGTCGAACCCTTTGGGATTCTGGATTGCGTTGGGGAGGTGGCCTATTGGATTGCTTTGCCGTCGTAGTTTTCGATTCTCCATAATGTCTTCCACGTCTCGATGCTGAGGAAGTATGTGGTGGGCCCAGCCCACATCATTGAGATAGAGGATCCAGACATCTAGCAGGATTTATCACTTGAAGAGAGGCACGTAGGGATTATGGATCGCATGAAACAATAGCTTAGAAGGAGGACCATTCCGATGGTGAAGGTGCGATGACAGCACCACCAACGCTTGCGAGGCCACCTGGGAGATAAGGAGGAAGTTCGGAGGAAGTATCTGGAGCTTTTCGGTGAGTCGCTTGTTTCAAATTTCACGGAAGAAATTTCTTTTAGGAGGGTGGATTATTAAGACCGAACCATTCACTAGGGAACTAAACATGCTTCGGGGTGGTTCGCTTTGGCTAATGGTGTTTTGACTTGGTCGTTGCTTGGAAGCATGTGGGGGTATGGTGAGGTGAGCGTGAGGTATGGGTAACCATGACGGGTGGTTAGGGTGTGGTATAAGAGAATACACACACCATTCTTCTCCTCTTCTTCGTCACTCTCATTTCTTTGAACTCCACCATTTCCTCTTCCATCCACCACTTTCTCTCCCCTATTTTTTGCAATCGGAGGACCTACCGGAGGCGTTGAAGGTGGAGTTGCATGAACGACACAAGGAGGGGCAAGGTGGTGTACGGGGAAGATGTGACCAACGAGGAGGCAACGCAAGGAGGCGATCAGAGCTCCGATTTACTCTGGCAAACACAAAGAAAGGTATGCCAAGTTCATTAGGTTGCTCACACAAGGTGTGTAAGGGATTTGTTGCTCATCGTCTGAGGCCTCGCTGCCGACGAGGGTCAGCTAAAGGTCGGGCATCGACCGACACAATGAGGCAACACTTTGGCATTGCCTGGCGTAGCCCAGGCACCAGTCGACCAGATGTAGTTAGATTGGGGGATTGTGAAGTCCCTGATATTTTTGGTCGGACGGGACCCCTTTGACATTCAACCGTTGCTTTGTTTTCTAATGTTTTCCTAGCCTAGATCTTCCAAATGGTCGACTGCCCATAGACTTTGGTTCATCTGTTGACTTACGTTGTTACCCCAGTGTTCAACTGGTTTGTACCTATGTTCGAACGTTTCCTTCATATAAAGAAATGGTCGACTAGTGTGTCGATTTTGGTCGACCGTTGGTGCCCAGAATTGAATCTTTTCCTATTTGCTATGTGTCATTTTTTTCTCTCGAAAACCCGTGTCCTTGCTTCGAGCGTGAGCCAGGAGGTGATGGTAGATGCGATGATCGCACCTGCCTAGGGACCACCGAGCGATGGAGTGGGGATGATTGACACACATGCCACCCCTGTGGCTTATTCTTTACTTGCACCATGTTGCATTCCACACCCTATGTAGTAGACCTGAGGGATCATGGATCCCAATGCATTGCATTGTTACCCAGCTCCCCGAAGCAAGATGACCTTCCAGCCTGTGTGCCGACGAGATGATCGTGAGACCTTGATGGCGACGGGGATGACCGACCAACGATTATTCTGGTAGGTAGCCTAACTGTGGCACGCCCGATGAGTTGAGTGACTAGAGTAAAGACTCTTGTGGATGTGGTGTTGTCCACGAGATCAGATATGTATCTATGATGTGGAAGTTTGTTTAACCCTCAACGAACCCTCATGATTAGTGTAGTCACGAGTGGGTGTGTGGTGTACTCTCTGTAAGGTTGCATGTGGCTACGGTAGGTCCATTTAGAGGACACGGTGTTGTTGGTGGGACCATTGTCTCTTATTTCCCCTAGATGGGCATGATTTTACTTGCATTCTTCATGCCATGATATACTAGTATGATAAGGTCATTGTAAGTTCCTTCATATATCTTTAGGGGGACTTGGCATACAGGGTTTTTGTTATGAAAACTCAGACATTTTATCATGTTTGTATTTCAGGCCTCCTTAGGTGTGGGTGGCGATCGAGGAGGAGTTCACACCGGGACCGGATCCTCCAGTCGTATCTTTTAGGTTGTATGATTACCTGTATTTGTACTTCCTTATATTCATTGCAATCATACCTTGAAACTTTTGTGTATTGGTGCACCATCTTTTGTAATGTTAATGAGAAATTTTCCCGATCTTTCTGGTCCTATTTCATGTGATAGTTTGTTTTAAATTTTCCATTTTTTTGAAGACGTTACAACTACACTACATGTCTGACGACACCCTCGTGGAGTTCAATCTCTATGACAACTCGCACTGCTGGAAAATTGGCCTACCACGTCACCTCTACCACGTCTGTTTTAATAAATCGACGTGGAAGCCACCCTTCCATGTAGTTTTAGTAAAACTGATAGGGAAGAGCCCCTACCACGTCGGTTTTAGTAAAACCGACGTGGAAGACCCCTTGACCACATTGCTTTTGGAAAACCGACGTTGAAGGGGGGTCATCCACACCAATTGTCATTAACCGACATGGTAGGGTGGTCTTCCACACTGGCCTTTTAATAGTTTGACGTGGGAGGGTTGAATTTTTTTTGGGTATAGGCACGCAAACCGAAACGAAATCCCGCCAATCCGGAAATCAACAAACATGTGGAGCCACCTACCTCTCTCCGACCACACCGACCTTCCCGTCCCAAAGTGGAAGAAGTCTAGAAGTAGAGATGGGAGAAAGATCCATTTCCTTCTCCACCGCGCTTTCCATCCACTGCCTATCTGCTTCGGACCTTGCAATCCCACGTCCTCCACGACTCCAACGTTCATCCCAAACCCTCGTCGGAATCCACTCCTCCGCCTCCAAACCCCAACCACAACGTTCCACCCAAACCCTCTTCCGAATCCACTCCTCCGCCTCCAAACCCCGACCCCGCCGTCCCTTCTTTGGTGACCGATTCAAGTCTTTGGCCAGAAATCAACCAAGGACGTCAGAATGACAGCATGGTCGAGTCGATTGTTGTGGTTTGTACTGATAATCTATATCAGCTATGTTGGATACTTACCATCACCTCGATACTTAGCTTTTGGAGATGAACTTTCCTAGGTCTTTGGCATCATTTAAGTGTGTTCTAATGTCTTGATCTTGTTGCTATTTGCTCGGATGCTATTTACGAGCCTTTTTTCATTCTGAAATTTTTACAAATGAGCATACGAATGGCTGCTAAATTTTGGGACAAGAAAATAATCCACACATGATTGTTACTAAAAAATTTAGTTACTGATGTTGTGGTTGGATGGTTTAGGAGATGGTCGATCTTTTGATCTTGTCTCGACTGCTTCCTTTTGGTATATATGTATGGCATTTTTTTTTTGGGTAATTGAATTCCATCAACACATTTATTTTATTGTTTACGTTATCTGAAATTATATAAGTTGTTGCTATATATATGTGTGGCATTTTGTTTTTTTGGTAAGCATTATTTATTTACAATTTCAGTGGTTCCACATGTTAATACTCTTTTTGCAGTCCGAGAAAAATGAGCTTCGTGATGAAAAACAAGGATTGAAGGTTGAGAAAGATAGCTTAGAGCAACAACTCAAAGCTCTGAGCATGCCTCCGAGCTTCTTACCACACCTTGCAATGTTGCCAAATCCATTCGTGTCGCCTCCCCGTACAGCCGGAGGCAAGCTGATGATGCCATACATGGGCCTCCCACGGTTCATGTATCTGTTCCATTCGCCGGCAAATGTTGTCGACAAGAATGAACTTCTGCCTGCTGCTTTACAATTTCTATGGGGGTATTTTTTCGTTCTTAATTTATAGTCTTGTGTAAGATTGAACATGACTGGATTCTTCTATTATGAGGTAATGAACAATATGTTAATCTTTAATAGCAATAAGCATCAAGCTAACTTTCCTGCTGGAGCTCACAGACAGCTTACTAATCTTCATTTCTCTTGCTTATTGAAATTTCATTTTATTTAATGCTAATGTTAGTGTCATTGTACTTCTTTCCTTACATGCCTTTTGATTTGGTTTTATTCAGATATGTTTATAAGAAACTTCTACGTGTGTGTGTTTTTCCGTTTACAAACATCAATGTGATTATGTTGATTCATCTTATATTAAATATAAGATTTCAGTATACTATTGCAGTCTTGCTTAGATTTTAATTGGAAATCTCTATTTTCTGCATGCTTCTTACAATCCCTGCTATGTATAAATAAAAATAAAAATAACAAAAACACCCTACTAGTCGGTTTTCAAGAAAACTGACATTGTAAGGAGTTTACCTCGTCGGTTTAATAGTAAACCGACATAGTAGGGTAATTGTTTTCCTGTTTTTAGACCCTACAACGTCGGTTTTCTATAAAACTGGCATTGTAGAGTGTATACCATGTCGCTTGTCTATAAAACCGACTTTGTAGGGTATAAAAACCGAAATATTGATTAAGGGATCTACCACGTCAGTTTTCTATGTAACCGACGTGGTAGACTCCTACTACCACGTCGGATTTTAAACCTACGTGAAAGAGTACTCCCGTATAATGTCTCCCACCTACCACATCGGTCAACCAAAGTGGTCAACCCAACGTGGTAGTGAGTTAATATCCAACGTTATAGCCATTTTTTCCAGCAGTGCCAGGAGATGGATCCAACACTAGAGCTTACAAAGTTTACATTGCTTGAATGGCTCTAACTTGAGCACATGGGAATCAAGTTGGCTTTGGGGATTTCCAAATGAAGGAATGGAAGCATGAGAGTATTGAGGAAATAGAAATCCAGGAGGTGTATGAAAGTTAGTGTGTAAAGTTATATGTATAGGCTAACAAAGATTAGGGATAAGAACTCTTGAAGGAAAAAAGAAAGTAAAGGGTCGTGACATTTGTTGTATAGAATTGGAAAACTCAATGTATAGTTAGTTGCCCGATGCTCCTATGGTCAAAGTAAACTGGACAAATTTTGACCTCAATCAGATGGCTCAGTCAAAAACTAGTGTCCGATTTCGGGTAACAGTAACATCAAATTTTGCTGACTTGGTGAATCGGACGGCTCAAGCAAGTATGAATCATCTGAATGCAAAGATTTGACATGTTCTATTAGTCTCGAGTTGTCTTATGAAAAGGTGATTAGAGTAGAACAAATTTGGATATAGCCGCTGGGATAAATGTGATAATCTGACACAAGAAACAATTATATTGGGTATAAACCTTCGCTAAAAGCAATTAGGAACATATGACTCAATAAGGCATGAGTCATTTGTTGGACTAAGTCATTTTTCAAGTGCATCAGATAACTAAATAATGAACAAGTCGTCACATGGGTTGGGCCAAGACACTTAAGAGTCGGGACGACTAAGACTTGAACTAGTCGTCGGAAACAAGTCAAGGGTGGATGTGTTTGGCTACTAACAGTGTGAATCAAAGGACCTAACTAAGGATGAGTCATAGGACTCTGGATGGACTGGAAGTGGTTTGTTACTATAGAAGGCCTTTGGAGAACTCAAAGTCGAGCGAGTCCTCAATTTGAAAGAGTGAGCTGCTCTATTTGTTACATATCAACTCTAACCTTGAATACAAGTCTTGACTTAAATCATTGCTTCACGAGTCTTGATCACCTACAAAGATAGAGATAGGGACAATATATTATGTATTCATGAGTGCACTTGTGTGGGTAAGACGAGTCATGTGTGAATATATTGAGTGCTAGAGTAAACGGTCATCATCAAAATTAAGAACGGATTCAGCCAAATTATCCAACAATACCCCCTTTATTGGTGATGTCAACTCTAATACTTAATCTTGAGCAAGGTCGATGAAAAATATTTAAATAGTTTAAGCTCCTCCTATCTATGTTCTCAAAGTGTGATTTGCAAGTGTTGCTCCCCTTTCCTATATGCATATTGAAGGTTGTTCTGCCCTTTTGACATTTATAAAAATAAACTCCAGTGATATATGTAGAACAAATGAAATAGCAGACTAGGAATAAAAGTTCATTGTTTGAAAAGGGATACAAGGATTACACTACAAAGCAAAGATGCATCATAAAATAACCAAAGAAATGACATAAAGAAAAGCATAACTGATACGAAATGATTAGATTTTGGAATCGATCGTTGGGTCTTTTTATTGGTTAATTAATGCACAATAAGAAGACTATGTTTCAATTCATCTACAAGAATCACATTCTCTATTTAGGTGGAGGAATCATTAGCAACATTACCTATGTTGACAATACATTACTGCAGAATATGGTGATGACATTGGTTTTTTTGGCCTATCACGTCGGGTTGACCGACCCTAGATGACTGATGTGTGTCTGGAGGGACATGGTGCGGGAGGCGATACCACGTCGACCAATACACCAACGTGGTATGTAGGTCAACCACGTCGGTATTTACCAATAATACCGACGTGGTTTTTACAACATACCACGTCAGCCGCAACCACACAACCGACACTGATGTCCTATTATTAAAACAAGAAATTTGTAAAAAATTCTATAATAAAAATATACCACGTCGGTTAGTTGGCAAATGAGCGACGTGGTTTGTAGACACACCACGTCAGTTGAAACAGAAGGCCGACCTTGTCTGTCCTATTATTAAAAAATTCAAAAAAAATTCAAAAAATAGAATATACCACGTTGGTTAGTTGGCAAATAACAACCGACATGGTATGCCCTTTATTTGAATTTTTTTGTGAAATGTCACATCGGTTTCAATGAAATACCCGACATGTTATGTCCTTATATGAATTTTATTGTTTAATTTTGATTTTATTTTAAATTTCACATACAAAAACATCCTACAATTCAAATAGAAATACACCACAAAAAATTCCCTGCAATTGAAACAAGCATATGCCACATCAAATCTGATTGTGTTTTACCCAATGTATATTTAAAAAATATCATATATATATGTATCTCACTTTACACTATGTGTTGGCTTTTTGGCCTTAATCTATGTTTTGATGATTTAATTAACCTAATCTTAATTATAATCTTGTAGAGTAGCACACATATTGCATTGCATATATATTGCTTTGTGCTAACCTCTACAGGTGATCAAGACTCAAGGAAGAAAGGAAATCAAGTCAAGACATGTAATCAAGCTCATTTGAAGACATGTATTTTATATTTCTTTGAGTCTTTAGGAACTTGTGTATATTGAGCATACTTGAGCTAAAATCAACTTAAACACACACTAGGTTCTTTATAGAAGTCACACACAAAACTTCACATAATTTGGACTTCATTAGATCACCCAAACATAGACCGGAAAACACTAAACCTGAACCCTAATTGTCTGCCCACATTCGGTCGACCGATACAGGCCGTTCGGTCGACCGGGTGATCAATTAATCTTGTTTGTGTTTCCCTGTCTAGTTTCGGTCGACCGCACCATTTCTTTTGGTCGACCGTTTGTGCTTAATTTTCCGACCGTTACTTTTGTCGTATATACCCAACGGTCGTATTCGTATTAAACCAAAAATACCCCAAATACATTTTATGTATCGGTCGACCGAGGACCACGATCGGTCGACCGTTTGTCCATCTCTTTACAAACCCGAATCTCCTGTTGAAAATCGGTCGACCGCTAGACCTGTTTCGGTCGACCGAATATCCAATTGTTTGTCAACCCAAAGTGCCTGGACGAAATCGGTGGACCGAACCCTGTCTTGTGTTAGACCGATGACTTAAGTTTTCCTAAGTCGTAGTGTTGGGCGGTCGACCGTTGCTTAACCGGTCGACCGAACTTTGTGCAAAACTGCCAAACGGTCGACCGTTCTTCCCGTTTTCGGTCGACCGAATTCAGCCAGAATTGGGTCCTGCGTTTTCTGTTTTGTGTAATCACACATCAACTCACACCCAATCAATCCCAACGGCTCTATTCTCTCTAATGCCTACATAAGGAGTTGTAAACACATTTTAACACAACTCTCCCACTACAAACTTGTCCCAAACTTTAGAGAGAATCTCAAACACTCCAAACATCAATTTCCACACTTTAGGGATCAATTCCTTAATCCTACTCAAGTGTGCTCAAGTTTAGAGAGTGTTGTTCCACTCAACCTTTGTTCAAGAAGCAAGGACTTTGGTGAAAGCCCGAAGTGTCCCTCTCGGATTGTGAGAGGAAGAATTCAAGCAAGCGAGGTTGTTCGCGGTGCTTGTGGTGTAAAAGGCGTTCTCTCCCGGCCCGGAACGGGGAGTGGTTAGTGAAGTCGTGAGTGGAGCTCGGTGATCCGAGCGGAGCTTGCAAGAGAGGACTATGACCCGGGTGGGGTGCCAAACCTCTATAAAAATCCCTCGACTTCTTGTGGTTTGCATTATCTTTCTTTCTCTACTTGTTTTGTTTATTATTCCGCTGCGCATTTGATTGCTTGATCAAGTAGAGTTTGTTTAGGATTAAAATCAGTAATTAGCCTTAATTGTGGACCCATAGACCCACACGATCCTACAATTGTTATCAGAGCCTTGTTCGTTAATTTTGTTCTTAATCGATTAATTAACATGACTCTTAATGCATCCACACCTTTAGAATCTTGTAAACCACCACACTTTGATGTAAATAATTTTGTTTCATGGAAAAGTAAAATGATATCATTTATTAAATCCATGAACATTAACATGTGGTTTATGATTCAAACTCCATATGAATCACCTAGATATAATTTTAGTAAATGGAGTTTAGAAGATGAGAAAAATGCATCCCTAAATGCTAAGGCTATGAATGTCATATTTTGTGCATTAGGAGATGAACTTTTTAATGTTGTTTGCTCATGTGATAGTGCTTATTCAATATGGAAAACATTAGAAAAGAATTTTGGTGAAGGAGATTCACCAACCGGGAAGAAAGGAGAAGCAAATCCGAAGGATGTAGCTCAAGCAAAGAAGATCGAGATTAACTCAACATCTTCATCATCATCAAGCTCATCCGATGGAGAAAGTGAAGATGAGGTATCTTCTAGCTATTCTTCGAGTAGTAGTTCAAAAGATAATGCCCATGATTTTAATGAACTACAAAATGCATTTCAAAGATTATTTGAAAAATATAAAGAACTTCACAAGACTAATCAAGTAGCAAATGAGCAAATCCATGATCTTAAATGTCAAAATGCATCTATCTTAGATGATAAAGTTGATTTTCTTGCTAAAATTGAAGTTCTAACTTTAGAGAATGCATGCTTGAAGGAAGAAAATTTAAATGTTAAAAATACCTCATCTCATGCAATTGATAGTCATATGCTAGAAATTGATACTAATGACTTGCTTATTAAACTTGATAAATCTCATTTAGAAAGCAATAAACTATTACATGACTTGAATTGTATGAATCAAAAGGTTGCAAATTTAGAGATTCACATGCTTAACAAGAATGCAAAGCATACATCTATGATTAAAAATCTAAATTGCTTAAATGAATCTCTAGCAACTAAAAATAGTGAACTAAATGCATTAAACATAAAATTGTCAAATAAATTGCATAAGTTCACACATGGCAACACAAGTAATTATTATGTTATGAACTTTCCTGTTCAAAACAATTATTATGATCATAATGCCTTGAAGAGAAAAACTAGTGTAGAGGTACCAAAATCAACTTGGATTTGGGTACCAAAAGCTAAACTTAATGGACCCAAGCAAAAATGGGTACCAAAGTCTACACTTGTAGGAGCTTGAGGAGGAGATTGGTGGTGACCGGGTAAGTCAAAGCGTCAAATTCGAATCCGGTTGCATCACTAAGTCAAGATTGGAGCTATTCAAGATTCAAGTTTGGTATAAATTTCTATCTTTGAAATTTCTGAAAATTTAGCTCTAATCTAGTTTATATGCTTAATTGTCATATCCTCAGAGTTTAATTCATTGCAAATCATTAACCCTATTCATTGCAAATCATATATCACATCCATTGATTATAAATGTCAAATTTTAAATGGATGTTAGAATAAGGCTTAAATTGAAGCTAAATTGAACTTAAATTGAATCATCCTCATAGTTTCCATCTAGCCTTATTGATAGGGGGAGCTTATATGTTATAACTTTTATTAGAGTAATGAAGTGCAAAATTTAGGGGGAGCAACTTCATTACAAGACATCCAAATTTTATGCTTAAAGTCATAATTAATTTTGTTTTTTGATGGATGTCAAAGGGGGAGAGATAATTAAGGGGGTAACTTGGAATTTTGTAATCAAATTGAACAAAAACTATGCACATCCATAGGGGGAGCATTATTATGTATAGTTTACAAATACAAAATCCATGTATTAAGATATAGTTAAGATATAGGTTGCCATCATCAAAAAAGGGGAGATTGTTGGCTTTTTGGCCTTAATCTATGTTTTGATGATTTAATTAACCTAATCTTAATTATAATCTTGTAGAGTAGCACACATATTGCTTTACATATATATTGCTTTGTGCTAACCTCTACAGGTGATCAAGACTCAAGGAAGAAAGGAAAATCAAGTCAAGACATGTAATCAAGCTCATTTGAAGACATGTATTCTATATTTCTTTGAGTCTTTAGGAACTTGTGTATATTGAGCATACTTGAGCTAAAATCAACATAAACACACACTTGGTTCCTTATAGAAGTCACACACAAAATTTCACATAATTTGGACTTCATTAGATCACCCAAACTTAGACCGGAAAACACTAAACCTGAACCCTAACTGTCTGCCCACATGCGGTCGACCGATACAGGCCGTTCGGTCGACCGGGTGATCAATTAATCCTGTTTGTGTTTCCCTGTCTAGTTTCGGTCGACCGCACCATTTCTTTCGGTCGACCGTTTGTGCTTAACTTTTCGACCGTTACTTTTGTCGTATATACCCAACGGTCGTATTCGTATTAAACCAAAAATACCCCAAATACATTTTATGTATCGGTCGACCGAGGACCACGATCGGTCGACCGTTTATCCATCTCTTGACAAACCCGAATCTCATGTTGAAAATCGGTCGACCGCTAGACCTGTTTCGGTCGACCGAATATCCAATTGTTTGTCAACCCCAAAGTGCCTGGACGAAATCGGTGGACCGAACCTTGTCTTGTGTTAGACCGATGACTTAAGTTTTCCTATGTCGTAGTGTTGGGCGGTCGACCGTTGCTTAACCGGTCGACCGAACTTTGTGCAAAACTGCCAAACGGTCGACCGTTCTTCCCGTTTTCGGTCGACCGAATTCAGCCAGAATTGGGTCCTGCATTTTCTGTTTTGTGTAATCACACATCAACTCACACCCAATCAATCCCAACGGCTCTATTCTCTCTAATACCTATATAAGGAGTTGTAAAATACATTTTAACACAACTCTCCCACTTCAAACTTGTCCCAAACTTTAGAGAGAATCTCAAATACTCCAAACCTCAATTTCCACACTTTAGTGATCAATTCCTTAATCCTACTCAAGTGTGCTCAAGTTTAGAGAGTGTTGTTCCACTCAACCTTTGTTCAAGAAGCAAGGACTTCGGTGAAAGCCCGAAGTGTCCCTCTCAGATTGTGAGGGGAAGAATTCAAGCAAGCGAGGTTGTTCGCGGTTCTTGTGGTGTGAAAGGCGTTCACTCCCGGCCCGGAATGGGGAGTGGTTAGTGAAGTCGTTAGCGGAGCTCGGTGATCCGAGCGGAGCTTGCAAGAGAGGACTAGGACCCGGGTGGGGTGCCGAACCTCTATAAAAATCCCTCGACTTCTTGTGGTTTGCATTATCTTTCTTTCTCTACTTGTTTTGTTTATTATTCCGCTGCGCATTTGATTGCTTTATCAAGTAGAGTTTGTTTAGGATTAAAATCGGTAATTAGCCTTAATTGTGTACCCATAGACCCACACGATCCTACACTATGATCATTTAAATGTATATACCAAAAATGTCACACGCACACACACACAAATATATAAAAGTTAACCTATTACACATAATCTCAAAATTTATAATACGCATACTTGCAAAAAAGTTAAAGTTGTAAGGTTGTTCAAGGGGGTTTGCCTCTCGTAATTAGGTTTGCCAGTGTAACGTCCCCGAAAACAGCGGAAAATTTAAACAATATGAAAGACCGTCAACGGTCAACAAGGGCACGTCACGGGAAACAAACCAACATATATATGATATAAAAGATCCACGTGGAAGTCAAACATACAAACTGACTGTGATTACTGAAGGGAATGTGTTCTAAAAGTTTTACTTTTAAATGTCAATTATTATGAATTGAATGAGAAAATCGTTTTGTTCCTTGTTTATGTTATTCGTCTTTTAGAAGTGTTAAGGAAGATGCTCTTGGTCCTTAACCGTAGAGCTCTAAAAGATATTGGTTTACATAAAACAAAAGATATTCGCAATCATGGTAATTAAAATGGGACATTAATTACCGGGTTAAGATTGTCGTGTTGGTCATAGATCATTGTAGCTCTACAAGTGAGTGACAACACGGGTATGCAAAAGAGGAAAATATTACTTTTGTATACTGAATAGACCTAATAAGTAAAATATTATAGAAATGTGTTTCTGTGTCATTAATATTTTACTGTGTCCTTGGTCCTTTGATATGAGACTTATATCTGATCGCTTAAGGAGTTCTTAATTAGACTAGTGTCTTGAGCTATCGATGAGTGTAGTGTAAAGGCATTAGTTGGTTAAGTCCAACTTTTGTTGGAGAAGATAGCTAGTCAAAAGATTATCATTGCCCCTCTTAATTGAGTAATGATATCAGTGGGCCCCTTGATAAAGCAAAGTTATAATGTGCACAATGTGATTTGAGTTAAATCACATATTTATAACTAGCTTAAAGAGATCAAGAAATGAATACTAATACAAAGATGACACAATACTACTTTGTGTGTATTCTTAATATCATGTGGCAAGGGACGGACACAAGTGATACACACTATCACAAAATGGATCGGGTTTTGGTTCGAGTGGAATTAAGACATCTAACTAATTGGGAGCTATAATGTGTAGCTAGATACCGCTTATAGCTTGTGATATTAAGCTCTTAATATCACTACCAACTTAGTTTAGATCCTCCCATAGGTCACACCACAGAACTGGTAAACGAGGTATGGGGATTTTGAGTTCATATGATGTGTCGGGTTTCATGTGGAAAATATGACACATGGGGTGAACAAGCAAAATCAAGATTCTGTTGTGATTAATAACATAATTAGAATCTAAATTAAATTCATATGTGATGTAAATATTATGGGGTGTAATGATTAATCATTACATAGGATAATATGTTACATAAGTTGTGAATTTACTACTAATCCCGAAATGTCAAATTTTGTAGGGGTTAAAACCGAAATTTGACAAGTCTGCATGCACTGTGCAAAAACGGTCGACCGCTAGACCATAAACGGTCGACCGAATGTTGCGCGGTCGACCGCAATATTGCACGGTCGACCGGATGTGTATCGAGCGTAACAAGAATTTCGTCTGTTCGTTTTCGGTCGACCGAGTATTCTCGGTCGGTCGACCGAACATTGCGATGAACCTTTTTGTTGCGAACGGTCGACCGAATATATGGATTGGTCGACCGAAACCTGGTCTAAACGGTCGACCGGACCTCGCAAACGGTCGACCGGCCAGACGGTTTTATGCAGAATTAATTTAAGAATTAATTAGATCATGCATGGAATTGGTCCATAATTGATTTAATTCGTGGCTAATATTATTTATTATTAAATAATGGATGGTTAGATGAAATTTTGCATGAGATCATGGGCAAGGGGTTGCACATGAATAGGTAATTTGGAGAGAACCTATAAATACAAGGTTATCTCATTACCTCCTTAATTAATTCATTATTTTCTTGTGCAAAAATCTCTCTCCATAATTCTCCACGAAAATTCCTTAATTCTTAAGTTTAGTTTTAGTTTCAAGAGGGCTTGTTCTCAAGGAAACTAAAGAGGGGTTAGTAATTAGACTCTAAACCCTATTGGAGATAGAGAGGCTAGCTCTTCTCTCTCCAATCTCGTTTAGAGTTTGGTGAAATCTCGGAGGCATCCGGCGCGGCGAGAAGCGTCATCAACGTCTCCGAATCTTCAAGAAGTTTTAGAGAACTTCTAGGTATGATTTCGGAATCCTTGGTTTGTTTTAATAAAAGTTTTAAAACTAGTTATTGAAACAAACTAGTACATGCATGAAATAAATCATAGAAAATTGTATAAGATCCTTATTATGCTTAAAATTCCGAAAATATATAGGCATAATTAAACATGAAATCCTACAGTGGTATCAGAGCATAGGGTTCAATTTTCTCATGATTTATGGTTGTAAACAAATTTAGTTTACCATCTAGGATTTAAACAATTCGTTTTACCGGTTTTTTCGGTCTTTAAATGTTTGTTGAAATAATTCTTTATAATAATTCATTTTAAATGTTTTGAATGTTTAAAACATGTCATGTAATTATTAGAATTATGATTTAGACATAAGTCTAACTTGCAATAATTTTGTTTTAAGTATAAACGATTATTTTGTAAGAGAATCAACAAAACCGAAAAACTGCGATTCATCTTTCCATAGGAAATTGGATGGACAGTGGTTCAAAATTAATTTTTGAACTATGGATGCATGAAAAACGTTTTTAATGGATTTCAAAATGTTTTTTCAAAGAATTGTTTGAGATTCTAGATGCTTGATAAACTAGGTTGGATAGTTTATAGCGATATTGCGTGCATGGATGCTCGAGTTGTTTTGCAGGAATTGTGAGTTTATATGTTCCAAATCAGCAGCTATGAATGTTTATAATTGTTATAATACAGGGGCTTATGTATGTAAAAGCCAAATTCTCTATTTCCATCTTTTAGATAAATTGCATATGCATATGAGAGGTTTTACATAGGACTTGCACTAGTCGGTTTTTTATCGAATGTGAGGGGCATGTTTATTTTCTGTAAAATCTACGTCTCCGGTGCAAGAGGAAGTCGCCGCTGTAGCGCATCGATCGAGGATCGAAGATCAGGGATCGAGGATCGAAGGGAACATATAAACTCACACGATGTGGATTGTGTGAATGTTTAATTTCTATTTTTATCTTGCTATGCATGTGATGAATGTGTGGAATGTTAGGATGTGTATGATTAATAATATGCATGATAACCTAAAATTCTAAATCACATGTTAAATTGTCCAAACAAAAATTAAGAATAAATTTCCTTCTTATTTCATCCACTAGCAGCCATTGATCGAGGGATACTCTGCTCGCCCTTAGCGGGAGATAGCTCCCTCCATCTTTGGGAATAGTGGGAGATATAATGGTTGTCTGTTGTTGTGCCACAATTAAATATATGAGGTGTGTTTCACCCTAGTGAACCCCAAGTATGTTTAGTTGTGAATACAATGGATAAACGTATCTCGTATCAAATGAAAATAAGTTTTCTTAACATTACCTAGAGCCCTCGCTCGGTTTTGGGAAAAAGTTTTTCTTACGAGGAGAGGTCGTATTCCCTCATAATTAAAACGACAAGAGTCACAAGAGTTTGAAGATGCTAAATGTTACTAAACTTCAAAAAGGTTGTGATTAGAAAATGTTTTCTTACCTTGAAATTGTAATGTATTCGATAGCCCTTAGCTAGTCTATATTACAATTGATAGGATCTTGGATTGTTGCATTTATGGGCAAAGATTTTAATTTGCAACATTTACATTTATATATTCGATATATGTATGCATGTGTATTAAAACATAAAATTGGCATTAAAATCCTATATGATTTATTTTGTAGAAAAATGTCGAACATCCAACCTATCGTACGATCCATGATAGAAAAACACCCTTTAGCAAATGATGGCTCAAACTTCATTAGTTGGCAACTCAAACTCAACATCGTGTTAAAGTTTGAGAAACTATCTCACATTTTGGAAGGTCCAATCCCAAAATGGAATGAAAGATTAACCGATGAAGAGAAAGAGGCTAAAGCCAAGTGGGAAGACCAAGAGAACCAAGTTCACGGTCTTATGCTAGCATCCATGGGTGACTCGCTTCAAGCAAAATACTTGGATTCAAAACCCAAGAAGACCATGGAGGCTCTATCAAAGATGTTCATGGATAGTGCCCGAAAGGAGCGCTATAAGACCACCATCACACTCACAAGGTGCCATATGGCGGAGGGAACATTGGTATCTGTTCATTTTCTCACGATGCAAGGATACCTTGAGAAGTTGGCAAAGCTCTCTTCACCAATGCCCGAGGACATTGCTGAAGATATGATTCTTGGCTCTCTAGCCCCGTCCTTCAAGGACTTTGTGATGCACTACCACGTGCGTGAAAAAGGGGTGAGTCTTGAGGAGCTTCACAATGCTCTCAAAACTGCTGAAGTTGACATGGGCAAGGGTAGGGACAAGCAAGTCCTTGCCGTCCATGGGAGGAGCCAAAAGATTGGTAAAGGAAATGGCAAATCTACCAAAAGTGGTTCAATCAAGAGCAAGGGAGTAGGAGGTGCTCGTGCGAGTGCCTCGAGGGGGAAATCTCATAAATCTCCAACTCCCAATACGGAGTGCTTTCACTGCGGTGAAAAAGGACACATCCGGCCAAATTGCCCCAAGTACAAGGAAGACCTTGACAACGGAGTGATTGAACGTCGGCGCCCCAAAAAGGCCAAAGGTATATTTGTTATTGAAATAAATTTAGCCACCTCTGTCAAGGATTGGGTAATTGATACCGGATCTTGTGCTCACATAGTTTCTAATGTGCAGCTACTCATGGATAGGAAGCAACTCGTAAGGAATGAGGTAGAATTGAAGGTCGGAAATGGTTCGAACGTGTCTGCGGTTTCACAAGGTTCTGTGGTGCTTCAATTGTGTAGTGGTTTAAATTTATGTCTAAAGAATGTTTATTATGTACCTTCGATCAGCAAGAATATTATTTCTGTATCATGTCTAGATATGGATAATTTTAATATAAATATTTCAAATTCTTGTCTGTCTATATCGAAGAATGGTGTGTTCTATGCAAATGCGTTCATAAGGAATGGTCTCTATTTGCTTGAATTGGATAATAAACAAATCTTTAATATCAATAACAAAAGACTTAAGACCACTCACGAGAATGATACTCTCTTGTGGCACTATCGTCTTGGTCACATAAATGAAAAGCGCATCAAGAAATTGCAAGAAGCTAACCTTCTTGGTCTACTTGATTTTAAATCATTGGAGACGTGCCAACCATGTCTAATGAGAAAAATGACCAAAAAGCCTTTCAAGAAGAAAGGCCCAAGGGCGAGTGGCTTGTTGGATTTGATACATTCCGATGTATGTGGTCCAATGAGTACTAGTGCACGAGATGGTTTCAGGTACTTCATTACGTTCACGGATGATTATAGTCGTTATGGCTATGTTTATCTAATGAGAAACAAAAGTGAATCTTTTTACAAGTTCAAAGAATTCAAGAATGAAGTAGAGAACCAACTCGACAAGAAAATTAAGTCTCTACGAACGGATCGTGGAGGTGAGTACTTAAGTGCCGAATTTGACTCATACCTAAAGGAGTTTGGTATTGTACCTCAACTCACCCCTCCCGGTACACCTCAATGGAATGGGGTATCCGAAAGGAGGAATAAGACATTGCTCGATATGGTTGGGTCAATGATGAGTCATGCGGAATTACCTCTTTACTTTTGGAGTTATGCACTACAAACTGCGGCTTACACACTAAATAATGTTCCATCCAAATCCGTGGAGAAAACTCCTTATGAGCTATGGAGTGGTAAAACACCTAAGCTCAGTTTTCTCAAGATTTGGGGTTGTGAGGCTTACCTTAAGAGATTGATGTCGACCAAACTTCAACAAAAAGCGGATAAGTGCTTCTTTATTGGTTATCCTCGTGAAACAAGGGGATACTACTTTTGGCATATCACCTCCAATCGAGTGATTGTAGAGAGGGATGCCACATTTCTGGAAAAGGAATTTCTAGAAAGAGTAAAAAGTAGTGGGAGTAGGGTTGTGCTTGAGGAAACTCAAGATACTCTACAAGATCATGACATGAATGATGACATTCAAGAAGGCCCAACCGAGATTCCTTTGGTTAGTGGGAGCGTGAGCGAGAGACCATCACAAGAAATTGTGAGAGAATCTCAATCATCCCCACCAAGTGTACGTTCAAGAGTTGAACGTGAACCCACTCCTCAAGAAATTGTGGAAGAAGTTCGAGAGACACGAGAAGAACCAAAAGAACTTAGAAGGTCAACAAGGGAAAGGAAGAAACCCGATTTGTATCTGGGACTTCATGAAATCATGGTACTAGATACCAATGATCCCTTGACCTTCCAAGAAGCAATGGAAATGGAAGACTCCAAACTATGGCTTAAGGTCATGGAATCCGAAATAGAATCCATGCATGATAATCAAGTATGGAACTTGGTTGACCTTCCTCAAGGGAAAAAAGCCATTTAAAATAAATGGGCTTTTAAGAGGAAGATGGACATGGATGGGAACTTGACGACCTACAAAGCGAGTCTTGTAGCGAAGGGTTTCACACAAGTTCAAGGAATTGACTATGATGAAACTTTTTCACCGGTTGCCATGTTCAAGTCTATTCGGATCATGCTCGCTATTGCCGCATTTCACGATTATGAAATATGGCAAATGGATGTCAAAATGGCGTTCCTTAATGGGAACTTGGAGGAGGATGTGTACATGGTACAACCTCAAGGTTTTGAAGATCCAAAGAATAGCGAGAAGGTATGCAAGCTTCAAAGATCCATTTATGGATTGAAGCAAGCATCAAGGAGTTGGAACAAACGCTTTGACGAGGAAGTGAAGAAGCTTCACTTCGTTCAAAGTAAGGAAGAACCTTGTATATACAAGAAGGTTAGTGGGAGCCATGTAGTATTCCTAATCTTATATGTCGATGACATATTGCTTATGGGCAATCATATTCCTTTGCTTGAGCAAACGAGAAGTTCATTGAAATCTGCATTTTCGATGAAAGACATGGGTGAGGCTCAATACATCTTGGGAATCAAGATATATCGAGATAAATCTCGCAGACTCATTGGCCTCAGTCAACGTACATACATTGAAAAGGTCTTGGAAAGGTTCAAGATGAACGACTCCAAAAAGGGCAGTGTGCCAATGAGTATGGGTGTGCAACTCAAGAAGTCTCAACGTGCGCAATCACGTAAGGACTTAGAGTACATGAAGGATGTCCCTTATGCTTCGGCAATTGGGTCGATCATGTACGCGATGACTTGCACAAGACCCGATGTCTCGTATGCTCTAAGCGTGACAAGTCGTCACCAATCCAACGCAGGTCCTGAGCATTGGACTGCGGTCAAGAATATCCTGAAGTACCTTAACCGGACTAAGGATAAGATTCTTGTTTATGGAGGACAAATGGAATTGATAGCTGAAGGGTACTCGGATGCGAGTTTCATGAGTGATCCAGACGATAGAAGGTCACAATCAGGATACGTCTTCCTTCTGAATGGTGGAGCTGTGAGTTGGCGTAGTTGGAAGCAAAGCACTACGACCGACTCAACCACTGCTTCCGAAGTAATGGCTCTCGCTGAAGCGAGCAAGGAAGGAGTGTGGATTAAGAAGTTCCTTGAAGAGCTTGGAGTAGTTACCTCGAGCGAGGGACCAATAGAGCTATTTTGCGACAATAGTGCATCTATCTCGCAAATCAAGGATCCCAAATCACACCACAAAGTGAAGTACATGGATCGTAAGTACTTCGTGACGCGTGACCTCATCGACGAAGGCAAAATAAATCTGTTATGGGTGGACACCAACAACAACACAGTTGATCCATTCACAAAACCATTATCCCAAGCCAAGGGCGAAATGCATTTCGAGTCCATGGGATTGAGGAACCATGTAGATTGGCTTGATGATTGATATGTAATAGGGTTTACCCTAGTTATTATTGTTTTATGCATTGAGTATGTATGAGAAAGAAAACTTTAATAACAAGTGGGAGATTGAAGGGAATGTGTTCTAAAAGTTTTACTTTTAAATGTCAATTATTATGAATTGAATGAGAAAATCGTTTTGTTCCTTGTTTATGTTATTCGTCTTTTAGAAGTGTTAAGGAAGAGGCTCTTGGTCCTTAACCGTAGAGCTCTAAAAGATATTGGTTTACATAAAACAAAAGATATTCGCAATCATGGTAATTAAAATGGGACATTAATTACCGAGTTAAGATTGTCGTGTTGGTCATAGATCATTGTAGCTCTACAAGTGAGTGACAACACGGGTATGCAAAAGAGGAAAATATTACTTTTGTATACTGAATAGACCTAATAAGTAAAATATTATAGAAATGTGTTTCTGTGTCATTAATATTTTACTGTGTCCTTGGTCCTTTGATATGAGACTTATATCTGATCGCTTAAGGAGTTCTTAATTAGACTAGTGTCTTGAGCTATCGACGAGTGTAGTGTAAAGGCATTAGTTGGTTAAGTCCAACTTTTGTTGGAGAAGATAGCTAGTCAAAAGATTATCATTGCCCCTCTTAATTGAGTAATGATATCAGTGGGCCCCTTGATAAAGCAAAGTTATAATGTGCACAATGTGATTTGAGTTAAATCACATATTTATAACTAGCTTAAAGAGATCAAGAAATGAATACTAATACAAAGATGACACAATACTACTTTGTGTGTATTCTTAATATCATGTGGCAAGGGACGGACACAAGTGATACACACTATCACAAAATGGATCGGGTTTTGGTTCGAGTGGAATTAAGACATCTAACTAATTGGGAGCTATAATGTGTAGCTAGATACCGCTTATAGCTTGTGATATTAAGCTCTTAATATCACTACCATCTTAGTTTAGATCCTCCCATAGGTCACACCACAGAACTGGTAAACGAGGTATGGGGATTTTGAGTTCATATGATGTGTCGGGTTTCATGTGGAAAATATGACACATGGGGTGAACAAGCAAAATCAAGATTCTGTTGTGATTAATAACATAATTAGAATCTAAATTAAATTCATATGTGATGTAAATATTATGGGGTGTAATGATTAATCATTACATAGGATAATATGTTACATAAGTTGTGAATTTACTACTAATCCCGAAATGTCAAATTTTGTAGGGGTTAAAACCGAAATTTGACAAGTCTGCATGCACTGTGCAAAAACGGTCGACCGCTAGACCATAAACGGTCGACCGAATGTTGCGCGGTCGACCGCAATATTGCACGGTCGACCGGATGTGTATCGAGCGTAACGAGAATTTCGTCTGTTCGTTTTCGGTCGACCGAGTATTCTCGGTCGGTCGACCGAACATTGCGATGAACCTTTTTGTTGCGAACGGTCGACCGAATATATGGATTGGTCGACCGAAACCTGGTCTAAATGGTCGACCGGACCTCGCAAACGGTCGACCGGCCAGACGGTTTTATGTAGAATTAATTTAAGAATTAATTAGATCATGCATGGAATTGGTCCATAATTGATTTAATTCATGGCTAATATTATTTATTATTAAATAATGGATGGTTAGATGGAATTTTGCATGAGATCATGGGCAAGGGGTTGCACATGAATAGGTAATTTGGAGAGAACCTATAAATACAAGGTTATCTCATTACCTCCTTAATTAATTCATTATTTTCTTGTGCAATAATCTCTCTCCATAATTCTCCACGAAAATTCCTTAATTCTTAAGTTTAGTTTTACTTTCAAGAGGGCTTGTTCTCAAGGAAACTAAAGAGGGGTTAGTAATTAGACTCTAAACCCTATTGGAGATAGAGAGGCTAGCTCTTCTCTCTCCAATCTCGTTTAGAGTTTGGTGAAATCTCGGAGGCATCCGGCGTGGCGAGAAGCGTCATCAACGTCTCCGAATCTTCAAGAAGTTTTAGAGAACTTCTAGGTAAGATTTTGGAATCCTTGGTTTGTTTTAATAAAAGTTTTAAAACTAGTTATTGAAACAAACTAGTACATGCATGAAATAAATTATAGAAAATTGTATAAGATCCTTATTATGCTTAAAATTCCGAAAATATATAGGCATAATTAAACATGGAATCCTACAATTACAACAAAGCTATACAACATGTAATCACCCCAAAAGAAGGAACAGACAAACTACAGGATCAGATCCCGGGCGCACCCTCCTCGGTCACCACATCGACTCTAATGCTGCTCGCTACCTGAAATGCAAACAATTGAAACATGCATGAGTTCCCTGTAGGAACCCCGTATGCCAAACCGTCTAAAATACAAAATGGAATTAAAGACAATGCAATGCAATGCACAAGATCATCCACCTCGGGCCCACAATAATACCCCTCTCCGCCTCCGCGGTACTGAACCACTCCTACCACCACAAGGGTCAAGTCACTCCACCGCTGCCTCACAAGGGTCAGTCGGCACCACTGCTCCCCAAGAGCCGCAGAAAGGAACCCTGGCACTACGCCTGTAACGCCCCCGATCTCACGGGTACGCACACTAGGAAAGACTACAAGTGTCGTGATCAGAGACCTCCGCGACGACCGAAGGAGTTACAAAAGACAGACCAATAACGACTCGACAATACGTAGAGAGATCATACATGGATATACTAACATAAAACATGACTGAAAAGTGAGAGATTATCCATATATGGTAACAAGGTCAAATACATCACATCGAGTTCAAAAGGGAAATACATCATAAATAATGCGGAAGCAAAAGACAAACTGAAGAATCTGGTCGACGTGTCCCTCGTGTACAGATTCTTCGACTACTCGTCCAGTCTACCCTGTAGGAATCTAAGTACCTGCAAGCACCGCATCAACAAATGCGTGAGTTTTCTATAAAGAAAACCCAGTATGCCCCTGGCCCAATCAGAGTTATATGGAAGAATGCATGCAATCTATCTAAGACAAAAGCATCCAAAACAGAAACAGAAACAGAAAAGCACATAATGCAACAGAAGGCTACGACTCCATAAGCCGTGCCGGTCGGGCGCACCCGAATCATTCCTCAATAGGAACCAAAAAACCAGCCTCGCTGGTCAAACGCGGTCACTCGACAGTGACCCACCGCTCGGCACAAAGCGGTGCGCCGGATAAGTGTCCCAATTCGCGGCAAGTGACCTACATGGTGCCATCGCGAACTTAGGAATACCAACCCTGAGACAGAATGCCAGCGCGCCTGCCCAGGACTTATCTTACACCTGGCCTACCAACGTGAAGGTCTTATGCGAATGACCTCTGGAGCTAGAGGACCCACTCGTGGCCCGTCGGCCCAGAAAACAGAATGTGCCCAGAATTACTAATCAGATTAAATGCAATGCAAGCTACTTAAGCATCTAAAATCTAATGCATCTATAGTGTGTGGAATGAGATCAAGGAAAGGTATCTGGATACCCTCCTAACATCCCCCAAACAAATTAAAATCAGAACATCTCAATCAGGAATCAAACGAAACTCACAACAGCAAGCAATCATAACCGGATCGGCAAATCAAGATAATAGCTAATCGAGTCATCTACGGGTCATGATAAGGATGTTATAAGGTCTGATATCCTACGGGTCATACATAACCATATCGTAACACTTCACTTCAGTAACATGTAGACATGAAAGATACAATGGGATCATGCATTACAGCTAGATATATCAAAATCAAACTCCACAATAATCGATAGCATGCATCCTTAATTCCAGAGTTTATAGGCGGTGATAACTGAAATCTCAGAGCATGATCAGAGTTGATATGGGTATGGATTACATGTATATCAGTAGGATAATCATGTTGGAACATGCATAAAATATCAGTAGACGATATAGATCTCTAAACTAGCATACATGCATGTAACATGTTAATATGTTGCTTTAGAACATGACACGATCAGCACATGATATGAAAGAGCTCGTTTACATTCATAAGTGCATGCATGACTACAACATCAGGAATACACACACATCAGATCATATAACCACATTATATCTGCTACTGAAACACAACAAGTCATATAAAGCAAAACACATTCAACACATAGAGCACGATAACTAACAAAAGACAAGCTAACAAGTTCAATCGACTCAAACAGATGCATGAGCCCTTGACCACTCCAACCCACGTGCTTAGAGTATCCCTCTCAGGCCGTCTATGGTGGGAGAGGGTCAGTAGAGATCCATCCAAGCAGCTCAGCCCAACAACCGAGCAAGCTGATGCACATGGTGCACTAACCGCATGGCTAGCCCATTCAGGTGCATGCTGCTCGGACCGAGCTAGCCCATCTAGATCCCCCTCACCCCTAGCCTCCCTAGGGTTGTTCCACGCCTTTTCCTGACCCTTGCAACCGTCTAGAAGGGCTGGACCAGCCAGCTGATCCAAAGAAAGAGTCAAAAGGGTTGAAGACAAATCCTAGTCGGATCTTGTGTGCACCAGCCACCCCCAACCAGATCCGTGTCCACACCAAAACTCCACCCAGAAGAAACCTCATCACTCCTGGTCAGACCTCACCGGAGCTCACCGGAACCCCGGTCCCTCTGGCTGCCCCATAGCCAGCCCCATCTAGCGCATGCTCCATGCGCACGCTAGAAGGGAACTCGGTTGTTTGTGCAACCGATTGCACCAACCACCAACATGGTGCTGGCTGGCCCTCCAGCCAACACCCCCTCCCACAAAACTCTTCAAGGGTCAGGAGCATACCTGAATTCACGAAAACTTTGCCCGAGATTACCGGAGATCAGCCCACCCAGATCTTCGTCTAGTTTCTCCCAGAAGATGCACTCTAGCTTGCTCTACTTGACTCGTCGGAGCTCCAATCACTAGCACACCGGAGAGGGAGATGGAGAGGGTCTGAATTTCGTGGGTGAGGGAGTGAGAGGGTAGGGATGGCTTGGGTTGAGGGGGTTTTGTTTGCAAACAACCCTCCAACTTCCATAGGCTTCATGGCTATTCAAGTCACATTAAGGCATGCCAAAATGGCACCATTCCAAAGGCATCCAAAAGCCACGAAAATGCACATCCAAACCCTAATGCATCCCTTCCAATTCCATGTCACTTCAACACGGTTTTAGTCCAAAATCGGCCCTACACTCACTCGGGCCCAAATTGAGTCGATCGAGTCAAACCACCGCGCACTAGCCTGATGTGTCGCACACGATTGACCAATGAGAAATCCGATCACATATACTTAAACAAACATACCATAACACCAATTGACATTCTAAGAACTAAATTATGCATAACCAAGGAGAGTGGACTTATTATTATTATAGCGGGAGAGCGGTTCTTACAACCTACCCCCCTTAAATAAATTTCGTCCTCGAAATTTGCTATCCCTAACTCTTAATAAGAGCTATGGATACAAACTCCTTACATCATCCTCCGGACACAACTTTGCAGTAACAACAAAAACAAGGGGTACTGCAAAAACATTGCCAACAATGGCCATAAGACAATGAAATACAAGTGTCACGATAGCCATAGATTCTGAGAATTAATCATGAACAAATCACATGAATCCAACAACTAACAACCTATATACGTATGACCTAACAACATCAAGCCAATGATGCATGATCATAATGTCTATTGACAACAAACTAATTAGGACGGTCACACAAAATACGGTCATTGAACATACATGGAAATATAATATATTTATATCTATATGCACAAGGTGTATGAGAACAACAAATAAAACATGGAATTAATGACAAGATCTCGATACACAATATTCATGCACAAGATATATCTAGGCAGCAATTAAATCATGTGCTAATAACAAGATCTCCGTGCGTTTATATGTGTACATGCACATGATGTATGAGGATAGCAATTATGACGTGTAATCATAATAAGATCTCGATGTATAAATATATCTGGGCATGATGTATCTACACAACCAATAAATCATGGAATCATAGTCATAATATCACAACACGAACTTACTAGCATGCACGACATGCACTCACGTCATGATGCACATAACAGAAGCAACAACAATTATAATAAATTAGGTAAAACACATGCCATGATAATCATAGATCATGAGAATTAAACATGCAACCTGTGGGAGCTATGGTCATGTTGAGATGATTACACAACACTTCACTCTACTATAACGCAATCGTGGGTTTAGAATTCATTTCTGCATGAATCTAGGTATATTTAGGGGATATATGTGACCATATGCATAATATAAGATCCCACGATGGAATCATGATAATACAAGTGACATGCATGCATGCATGAATGGATGGCAAATCACTTCTGATTCCAACATTTTAGAGCATAGCATCATGCACATAGTTGAATTAAAATGTTCGGTTAGCCTTTACATGTAGTGCAATTTCCTGTTTCCAGCGATGATGTCATGCGTACAAGTATAGATTCCTAACAATAATCTAAACATGAATATTCCCATAAATCTAGTAGCTAAATAATACATAGGCATACAACATCTTTACAACCACTTAGTTAGGAAAGAATCACATGTATTTAGCAAATAAAGATATATTAACATGTAGCACCTTCACAACAGTTAAATTATGGGATAAAAATAAACAATAAAATCAGATCTCAAAGGATAATTATACAAGTATCCGTTGTACCTATTTAACAGAAAATGTAACTCACACAATAGCATGTATTCAGTATGAGAAACACATCCATAACAAAAAGAGGTATCACAAAAGAGATACTACAAGCATTATATGACAGGAACATTAAATTTCAGACCACATGCACGTTAGTTCTAGCCACACTCAACATGATCAGAGATGATATGAACATGCACAAGTATATAACAATAACATAAGGTTATAAAACATGCTTGTGTTATCAATAGTCCAAACCGATTTATAAATTGATCTACATGCATGCATTCAGATTTGCTTACTACTTATAAGCCATAGAATGAGTTGCATGAAACATGAATGAGTTCTGATTTCATTTTCATGTGAGAGCATAACAAGACATATCAAAGGAGGTATATGTGATATGGCTACTGCTGGAACGAAATCAAACAAGATTACCAATCATAGCAATCGACACATATCAGCCCTACCGATTGCATTATCAACTATATGGGATTATGCAACCTATTCTCAGATGAGATGTCATGAATATATCTTAGGAAATCGTCTGATCAGAGCGTATACTTGTATTGGTCGTTAGTGGACTAAAATCAGAATGAGTGATGCTGTATTATATAGACCTATAAGCTAGATCATGCATAGATATAAGGTCTAAAATAAGTGATGACTTATGAACTACTAACGTAACAAGTCATGAAATCATGCAAGATTAGGTGACCTAAAATAGTAACAATTCATGTAACTAATGTTTGAACGAAATTATAAATCCATACATGAATATAAGACCTAAATCAGCAAGCACCTCATGCAAGGAAATCTGGACTCATTGCTAACTCACGCATAGACCTAGGATCAGTAATGATTCATGCAAATATCATCTTAACTAAGTCATGAAATAATGAAGGAGCATGAGTTCTAAAATCAGTAACACCCTACAAAAATCGCATGTTACAGTACGTTAAATACATTAACAGATCAACGAAGAAATCATAATTTCAACCACAAGAGGTGGTAGCAAATCACGCACAACATGCATGCAAACACAACACCGACTTGCTCCCCACAGCCCAGCCTCATCCCTTCTGGTTTCTTCATCAAACCAACAAGGAAAGCATGAAGAAAGGGTCGTGCTAGTGGGAGAAAAGCCCAACCAACCTGTGAAATTCGAATGGTGCTATACAGTCCACACTATCGGGTGGATCTCCACTTGTGCACTCCGAACCGCAGGTCGGCTAACCCAATGGGGCTGGACTAGACTTCATCCAACACCCACTCTACATCCTCTTATGCTAAGGGGGTAGAAGCATACCTGAAACTGGTGGAGAAGAACCTTCGATTTTGCGGGAATACCGCTGCAATTGCCTCCCATGCTTGCTAGCTAGTCGCCTCTTGCACTTGCACTTCTTGCTTGCTTGACCGGCTGGACTTCTTGGTGATCTCGACACCAAAACGGCGGAGCAGGCAAGGGTACTAATAAAGGTAGATAGGGCTGGGTGGTTTTGGTCTCCAAGCACACAAGGCAATCCACAAGAAAGCAATTTAACCAATGCAAATATGATCTATCACAATCAGAATGCAATTCTAAAAGATGGGAAGTTACAGACAGGGTTTGGGCAAGATGCCCCACTGGTGAGTCTCTGGATTCTGTACACTTCAGGGACCGACCTGCTCTGATACCAAGTTGTAATGCCCCCGATCTTACGGGTACGCACACTAGGATAGACTACAAGTGTCGCGATCAGAGACCTCCGCGACGACCGAAGGAGTTACAAAAGACAGACCAACAACGACTCGACAATACGTAGAGAGATCATACATGGATATACTAACATAAAACATGACTGAAAAGTGAGAGATTATCCATATATGGTAACAAGGTCAAATACATTACATCGAGTTCAAAAGGGAAATACATCATAAATAATGCGGAAGCAAAAGACAAACTGAAGAATCTGGTCGACGTGTCCCTCGTGTACAGAATCTTCGACTACTCGTCCAGTCTACCCTGTAGGAATCTAAGTACCTGCAAGCACCGCATCAACAAATGCGTGAGATTTCTATAAAGAAAACCCAGTATGCCCCTGGCCCAATCAGAGTTATATGGAAGAATGCATGCAATCTATCTAAGACAAAAGCATCCGAAACAGAAACAGAAAAGCACATAATGCAACAGAAGGCTACGACTCCATAAGCCGTGCCGGTCGGGCGCACCCGAATCATTCCTCAATAGGAACCAAAACACCAGCCTCGCTGGTCAAAGGCGGTCACACGACAGTGACCCACCGCTCGGCACAAAGCGGTACGCCGGATAAGTGTCCCAATTCTCGGCAAGTGACCTACATGGTTCCATCGCGAACTTAGGAATACCAACCCTGAGACAGAATGCCAGCGCGCCTGCCCAGGACTTATCTTACGCCTGGCCTCCAAACGTGAAGGTCTTATGCGAATGGCCTCTGGAGCTAGAGGACCCACTCGTGGCCCGTCGGCCCAGAAAACAGAATGTGCCAAGAATTATTAATCAGATTAAATGCAATGCAAGCTACTTAAGCATCTAAAATCTAATGCATCTATAGTGTGTGGAATGAGATCAAGGAAAGGTATCTGGATACCCTCCTAACATCCACCAAACAAATTAAAATCAGAACATCTCAATCAGGAATCAAACGAATCTCACAACAGCAAGCAATCATAACCGGATCGGCAAATCAAGATAATAGCTAATCGAGTCATCTACGGGTCATGATAAGGATGTTATAAGGCCTGATATCCTACGGGTCATACATAACCATATCGTAACACTTCACTTCAGTAACATGTAGACATGAAAGATACAATGGGATCATGCATTACAGCTAGATATATCAAAATCAAACCCCACAATAATCGATAGCATGCATCCTTAATTCCAGAGTTTATATGCGGTGATAACTGAAATCTCAGAGCATGATCAGAGTTGATATAGGTATGGATTACATGTATATCAGTAGGATAATCATGTTGGAACATGCATAAAATATCAGTAGATGATATAGATCTCTAAACTAGCATACATGCATGTAACGGGTTAATATGTTGCTTTAGAACATGACACGATCAGCACATGATATGAAAGAGCCTGTTTACATTCATAAGTGCATGCATGACTACAACATCAGGAATACACACACATCAGATCATATAACCACATTATATCTGCTACTGAAACACAACAAGTCATATAAAGCAAAACACATTCAACACATAGAGCACGATAACTAACAAAAGACAAGCTAACAAGTTCAATCGACTCAAACAGATGCATGAGGCCTTGACCACTCCAACCCACGTGCTTAGAGTATCCCTCTCAGACGTCTATGGTGGGAGAGGGTCATTAGAGATCCATCCAAGCAGCTCAGCCCAACATCCGAGCAAGCTGATGCACATGGTGCACTAACCGCATGGCTAGCCCATTCAGGTGCATGCTGCTCAGACCGAGCTAGCCCATCTAGATCCCCCTCACCCCTAGCCTCCCTAGGGTTGTTCCACACCTTTTCCTGACCCTTGCCACCGTCTAGAAGGGCTGGACCAGCCAGCTGATCCAAAGAAAGAGTCAAAAGGGTTGAAGACAAATCCTAGTCGGATCTTGTGTGCACCAGCCACCCCCAACCAGATCCGTGTCCACACCAAAACTCCACCCAGAAGAAACCTCATCACTCCTGGTCAGACCTCACCAGAGCTCATCGGAACCCCGGTCCCTCTGGCTGCCCCACAGCCAGCCCCATCTAGCGCATGCTCCATGCGCACGCTAGAAGGGAACTCGGTTGTTGGTGCAACCGATTGCACCAACCACCAACATGGTGCTGGCTGGCCCTCCAGCCAACACCCCCTCCCACAAAACTCTTCAAGGGTCAGGAGAATACCTGAATTCACGAAAACTTTGCCCGAGATTACCGGAGATCAGCCCACCCAGATCTTCGTCTAGTTCCTCCCAGAAGATGCACTCTAGCTTGCTCTACTTGACTCGTCGGAGCTCCAATCACTAGCACACCGGAGAGGGAGATGGAGAGGGTCTGAATTTCGTGGGTGAGGGAGTGAGAGGGTAGGGATGGCTTGGGTTGAGGGGGTTTTGTTTGCAAACAAACCTCCAACTTCCATAGGCTTCATGGCTATTCAAGTCACATTAAGGCATGCCAAAATGTCACCATTCCAAAGGCATCCAAAAGCCACGAAAATTCACATCCAAACCCTAATGCATCCCTTCCAATTCCATGTCACTTCAACACGGTTTTAGTCCAAAATCGGCCCTACACTCACTCGGGCCCAAATTGAGTCGATCGAGTCAAACCACCACGCACTAGCCCGATGTGTCGCACACGATTGTCCAATGAGAAATCCGATCAAATATACTTAAACAAACATACCATAACACCAATTGACATTCTAAGAACTAAATTATGCATAACCGAGGAGAGTGGACTTATTATTATTATAGCAGGAGAGCGGTTCTTACAACCTACCCCCCTTAAATAAATTTCGTCCTTGAAATTTGCTATCCCTAACTCTTAATTATGGTTAATTAGGTTTAGTTTAGTTTAATTAGGATGTTTAGATTAAGGTTATTACAATCTACCCTCCTTTAAGGAATTTCGTCCGCGAAATTCGAAATAACTGACTTACCGGAATAACTCTGGATACAGCTTCCTGACGTCCTCCTCGATCTCCCAGGTTGCCTCTCTGATACTGTGATGCTGCCACCTGACCTTCACCATCGGAATCGCTCTCCTCCTGAGCTGATGTACCATCTGATCCACAATCTCAACTGGTCTCTCGTCTAACGACAAATCCTGCTGGATCTCAGGTACTGCTATCTCAATCACATGAGCTGGATCGGCCACGTACATCCTCAACATAGAAACATGGAAGACGTTGTGAAGTCCTGCGAACTGTGGCGGTAATGCAATCCTATATGCCACCTCCTCGACTCGATCCAATATCTCAAAAGGTCCGACATACCTCGGACTCAGCTTCCCCTTCTTCCCGAATCTCATCACCCCTCTGGAAGGTGAGATCTTTAGGAAGACATGATCTCCTGCATCAAAAGTCTGCTCACGCCTCCGCGTATCAGCATAACTCTTCTGCCTGCTCTGTGCGGTAGCTAGTCGTCTCCTTATCACGTCGACCTTCTCTGAATATAACTGTATAATGTCAGGTCCAACTAGCTGTCTCTCGCCTACATCACTCCAGCATACCGGCGATCTACACGGCCTCCCGTATAATGCCTCATATGGTGCCATCCCAATACTCGAGTGGTAGATGTTGTTGTAGGCGAACTCTATCAGTGGTAAGTGCTCATCCCAATGCCCGGCCCAGTCAAGTGTACACGCTCTCAGCATGTCCTCCAATGTCTGTATCGTCCGCTCTGACTGGCCATCTGTCTGTGGGTGGAAAGCTGTGCTAAACTTCAGACGTGTCCCCAGTGCTCTGTGTAGACTCTCCCAAAATCGCGAAGTGAATCTGAGATCTCTATCTGAAACGATACTGACTAGTACACCATGAAGTCTAACAATCTCCTCTATATATAACTTAGCTAGAACATCTGGGGCAAGAGTGGTCTTAATAGCTAAGAAATGCGCCGACTTGGTCAGTCGATCGACTATAACCCAAATCGCATCGTGGAATCTCCGTGTCATCGGTAGCCCCGTAACAAAATCCATCGTCACGTGCTCCCACTTCCACTCGGGCAACTCAATCCTCTGCATCTGCCCTGCTGGTCTCTGGTGCTCGATCGTCACCTGCTGACAGACCAAACACCTCGACACAAAGTCTGCAACATCCTTCTTCATCCCTCGCCACCATAAGTTCCGTTGCAGATCTTTGTTCATCTTGGTGCTTCCTGGATGAATGGAATATCTCGATCTGTGTGCCTCCTCCATGATATCATGTCTCAGGTCCTCTGTCTTCGGCACCCAGATACGGTGTCTGAATCTCAGACCTCCATCAACTCCAACTCCGAAGTCTGACCCATCTCTAGCAGCTAACTGTAACAAACTGCTCAACTCCTCATATGTAGTCTGAGCATGAATCACTATCGATACTGTCTGAGGCTCTACTCTCAATCCTGCAATCACTGCACCCTCAACGCTATCTGCAAATGGTCTCCACTCTGCTAAAGACTCCAGCAGTCGCCACTCCTGAATGCATAGGCCAGCTACTGATACCTCCACCTTCCGGCTCAAAGCGTCTGCTACCGTGTTCGCCTTCCCTGGATGGTAAGAGATAGTGAAGTCGTAGTCCTTAATGAACTCAAGCCATCTGCGTTGCCTCATGTTCAGTTCCTTCTGCGAGAATAGGTACTTCAGACTCTGATGATATGTAAACACCTCAAACTGCTCGCCATACAGGTAGTGTCTCCAGGTCTGCAGTGCATGAACCACTGCTGCTAACTCCAAATCATAAGTCGGGTAATTCCTCTCATGGACCTTCAGCTATCTAGATGCGTACGCAATCACCCTCCCGTGCTGCATAAGTACACATCCCAAGCCAATACCTGAAGTGTCACTATAAATCACAAATCCACATGTGCCACTCGGCAAAGACAAAACTGGTGTCGAGGTCAACAGTCTCTTCACCTCCTGAAGGCTGTCCTCGCACTTCTGTGACCATACAAAAGTGACTCCCTTCTGCGTCAAAGACGTCAGTGGTGCTGCCAATCTTGAGAAGTCTTTGATGAAGCGACGGTAATAACCTGCCAGTCCAACAAAGCTCCTAATCTTCGTCACGCTCGTAGGGGTCCTCCACTGCATCATTGCCTCTACCTTCGCCGGATCCACTGATATCCCCTCTGCTGATACAATGTGTCCGAGGAATGCCACTCTGTCCAACCAAAACTCGCACTTTGAGAACTTAGCATATAACTGCTGAGCTCTCAAGATGCTGAGTACAATCCTCAGATGCTCTCTATGCTGCTCCACATCTGGTGAATAGATCAAAATGTCAACCACAAAGACAATCACAAATCTATCAATATACTGCCTGAATGTCCGGTTCATCAGATCCATGAACGCTGCCGGAGCATTCGTCAATCCAAATGGCATCACCAAGAACTATTGGATTAATCTAAGGATTAAGATGATGTTTGCCCAAAGCACTGACACGTGGCGCACTCTCATTGGTTGCGCATTAGGGTTTTGGGTGGGGCCATCTATATAAGGAGGGGAGCCTCCCATTGGATGGACTAATTTTGTTTGCAAACCCTAGCCCCACAAAACCCTAGCCGCCACCTCTCCCTCTCTCTCCCATTCGTCCCTCCACATCCACCAAGCTAATCCGTAGACTCTTGGGTTGTGGACACGTGCTTCTTCTCCAAGAGAGTAGGAGACCGACCGGTGAGAAGGATTCCGTAAGGTGACCTCCGATCTTCCTTCCGCTGCCACAGGTTCTCTCCAAGAAAGGTACTCTTGAACCTGTAGAATCGTTATTTGCTTACATTGGTACCAGAGCCATCTCGGTTACCTTCGAATCCTCACCATGCTTGACGAATTTTTGTTTTATGATAATATGATTTGAGATAAAAACAAAATATTCGGTGGTTATGTTTTTGGAGAAAGAAAGAAAACAGAAAATCAGCATTGCTTATTTACATGATGCGCATGTTATATATGTTGATTGTTCATGATTTTTTTTTCAAATTCGTTTTCATATTCTGGAAATGAAAACTCAGAGGTTTTTGATCTTTAAATGAAATAATATGATCATTCATTTAGAGATATAAGTGGTGCATGTTTGCTGATTTCTTTCTAACATGTAATTACGGTTTAGACTAGTTTCTACATGTTGCGCATGTTATGGTTCATTAGAGCATGCATCTAGGGTTAGATTTTGCTACTCCATTCTTGCGCATATGTGCGTGGTTTAAGATGGATTTTTCCTGATTTTATTTCGAGCCAATATGATATGTTGCTCTCCTATCATTGCACATACATAGATGTGACCAGAATTCTGTTTTTTTCTGTGTTGTTACCTCTATTCTTTGTGCATGTATTACATAAAATCAGAAGTTATTTCCTATGTTGATTCTTCTAAATCATGCACATGTATACATGAAATAAGATGTCTATTTTTCCTGATTTTTACGAATTAGGGTTAGATATTATTTATTCTAATCTTTGAGCATGTATACATGAATATTGAGTTACCATATTGTATATTTCATTTTTTTTGGAATGAGAGCATTCATTTCATTTGGAATATTTCCTTTATGATTGAATGCACATATATGTTAATTGATTTGAAATATTTCCTTTTCATCAAATGTGCATATATGTGATGCCATCCACCAAAGAATTTTGAATTTTTCTTTCCATTACAAGTAGCATAATTATTGTTGATTGCATCCCTATATTGATTATGGAAAGATTGACTAATTCTGAAATTTTTGGAAAGATATTATGGGCTGGAATTTTATTGCCTTAAAAATATGTTTGGATGCTTTCCTTTGATGAAAAAATATGTGTTGCTCTCCACCATATAATTTCGGATTTTTCTTTCCTAATCAAAGTAGGATAATTTTGTGCTATCATGATTATATTGATTATGGAAAGAAGAAAAAAATTCTGTTTTGAGAACGATTATTGTGGAGATTGGTTGTCATTACCTAACACATTTTTTTGCCTATTTTCGTGCCCCATTCTTGCATTGTTTCCTTATGCATTACTTCCTTATTGTTTGAATGAGGTGCACACTTTATGGTATTTTTTTTTCATACGTCGGATTGTGCTAACATATGCAAAGATTGTGCCAATGTGGAATGAATGGTTGCTGATTTTATTTACTGCCTTATTGAGAGATGAGCGTAATTTTATTCATTCATTTCCATTTGCAATAGTTATCGCAATGGGCTGTAATATTAATGGACTGTAATAATTATGGACTGCGGACCGTTTATTGCCCTGAGGAGACGAGGGGCTCCTTTATTTTTTATTATTGCGATATTATTGCTATAGGACTCATGCAGGTTCCCATCGACGAGGCTAAATCCCTAATGGGGATCATTAGCTCGATATGGAAGTAATGTAGTAATCATATCTGTGTGATGTTGATTGTTTTTTTGAAAACCATTTTTTTGGAACTCGCTTGCCTAGTGGGAGTTGCAAGGTTGAAGTGTTTTGTGTAAACCACCTTGCAACCGGCGGCAATTTTTTTTTGCTGATTTACCATGATTTAAAATGTTTTTTTGGGGTCATTAAATCATGATGGAGCTCAATATCTAGATTAGTAAAATGGCTTTATTAACTATTGCATGAGGATTTGATCGAATGCTTTATGTTTTCTTTTGGTCTAAATGCTATAGCTATTTAGTTAGTTTATTCTTTATGATTATTGTAGATCGTTATATTTTATGCTAGAACTCATGTATCGCTATGTATTTTGATTGTCCTAGATTCATTATGGCTGCTTCCAAAAGCATTGTCGCTTATCTGACTCGAGGAGATAAACTCAATGAAAGAAATTACGATCTGTGGCATCGTAAAATTGAGTATCTCTTAGAGGATCAGGATATGTTAGAAAACATAAACCAATCTATGTCTCCCCCCGAGGAGGGGAATACTGTGTAACATCGCAGAAACTTGGATGTTTATAATGCACGGAAAAAGAAAGACCGAATTGCTCGAATCACAATTCTAAGTTGAATGAGGGACGATCTGTTACTGCGGTTCGAAAAGTTTTGAACTACAAAGGCCTTGTGGGAAGCTGTGAAGTTTCAGTACGGAGTGACCTCCGTCACAAGGGCCTGTCAGCTTGGGCTTATGTTTGATGGGTATAAAATGCGCCAAGGTCACACAATGAGGCAGCATATTACCGCAATGTCAAACATGATTAGCGAACTGAGCGCTGCCGGTCGTGCTAAGATCGATGAGGAGCAAGTATCTGCTCTCATCAGATCGTTGCCTTCAAAGAATTTGGAGCATATGAAGGTCCATCTGACTCATGCTGATGACATCAGGACATTTGACCAGGCCGCAAAACACCTAGAGCTGGAGGAGGACCGCATGCTTGCGGAAGCCCCTCTAACTGAAGTATTTGCTGCTGAGGCTGGCGCTCCTCGGAGGAGTGCAGGTTTTAAGCGCAAAAGAGATAGAGCTCAGGGTTTTAAAGGCAAGAAGGGTGCAAATGCAAACAAAACAGAAAACAAAGCTGGAAAGAAACAACCTCGAGGATCCAGACGTGGGAAAAATAAGTCTAATGTGACTTGTTTTAACTACCGAAAGACTGGACAGTTTGCTCGTGAGTGCACTGAGCAAAAGGAAATTACTGTGTGTAATCCCTCGAATTGTAACGTGACTAGTTCTGTGATGCTCACTGATCACTCTCCTGTGTGGATTGTGGATTCAGGTGCCACGGACCACATAACAAAGGATCGCTCTTCCTTTGTGGAATATCGCCGTGTTCCAAGTGGGAGGCGAATAAACATGGCAAACAACACTAGCATTGAAGTTCTTGGAGTTGGCACATGCAAAGTGGCTTTGCGAAGTGGCCGGATCCTATTACTTCACGACGTGTTGTATGCACCAGCTATACGGTGAAATATTATTTCTGTAGTTGTCTTGATGAGACATGGTTTTAAAGTTGTTTTTGAGAACAATGATATGGGTTTATACCTTTCTAACATTTATTTTGGACATGCTTTTTCTTTCTGACGATTTTATTGTGTTGGACGCAATTTATGATTTCAATCATAAAGCTAGTGCCTTTATGAGCCAAAGTTCCATGAATAATGATTCAGTTATGTGGCATGCTAGACTAGGTCACATTGGTGTTGACCGGATGAACAGGTTGGCAAAGGAGGGGGTATTAGGAGAATGCTCCAAATTTGAATTGCCGACCTGTGAATCTTGTCTAGCGGGAAAGGAAACTAGAAAACCGTTCGGAAAAGCCATTAGGGCTACTTCTCCTTTAGAACTAATTTACTCAAATATTTGTAGACCTTTGAATGTGCGTACTAGACATGGACAAAGTTACTTCATCACATTCATTGATGACTTCACGAGATATGGTCATATTTATCTTATTTCTCGCAAGTCAGAAGCTCTAGAATGTTTTAAGAAATTCATGAGCTTAGTTGAGAATCAGTTGGATAATAAGATAAAAACTCTTAGCACGGATAGAGGTGGTGAGTATCTCTCCATAATGTTCAAGGAGTTATGTGATAAAAAGGGGATATCTAGACAACTCACTATGCCTTATACTCCTCAGCAAAATGGTGTTGCCGAGAGAAGGAATAGAACGTTGCTAGACATGGTTAGATCCATGATGGCACATGCGAGCTTACCAATTTCGTTTTGGGGAGATGCTCTAATGACTGCTGCCTATATCCTCAATAGAGTTCCAAAAAAATCGGTTCCCTCAACTCCATATGAGTTATGGACAGGACGGAAGCCTGATTTTAGTCTGCTGCGTCCTTGGGGATGCGCGGCATACATTCATTCTACTAGTCACCGATATGGAAAACTAGGACCTAGAGGGAAAAAGTGTATCTTTGTAAAATACAGTGATTTCTCCAAAGGTTATGTTTTTATCGGGGTAGACGAGAATGAAAGAAGGACGGAACTGGAGTCTAGGGATGCCACATTCTTGGAAAATGATTTTCCAACCCTTGCTGGAGCTATCAAAGAGTCAGTGGACTTCTTTGAACAACAAGATGAGGACATTGCCACTCCACGAGATCATGATCTGGAAGTTGAACATGAGGTTCCACCAGTCGATCCTAGTGGGAGCAGCAATGCTGAGGATCCGATAGCTCTCACGGAAGATGAGCCATCAGATATCCATCTGCGTCGAAGCAAACGCAGACTCATTCCTCGTAGGCGGTTTCGCTTAGAGGAAGAGGCCCTCATGATAGCTCAAGAAGAAATTGATTATGAATCATCCGGGATGACAGTAATCGATGAGCAAGAACCGGAGACCTTGAAAGAGGCTTTGGAAGGTCCAAATGCTAAAGAGTGGTTAGAAGCTATAAAGGAAGAGTTGGAGTCGATGAAAGTTAATCGAGTCTGGGACTTGGTCGACTTACCGCCGAACCGAAAGGCCATTGGGGCCAAGTGGATCCTCAAGATTAAGAGGAAGGCGGATGGATCTATTGATAGATTCAAGGCTAGACTGGTAGCTAAAGGCTACACCCAAAGAGAAGGCGTGGATTTTGAGGAAACCTTTTCACCCGTGGTTAGGTTTGCCTCCATCCGCCTTCTACTAGCTATTGTAGCTCAGATGGACTTAGAGCTTTACCAAATGGATGTAAAGACTGCTTTTCTCAATGGAGAACTTGAGGAGGAGATCTATATGGATCAACCTCAAGGTTTTGAAGTCAAAGGACAAGAGTGCAAAGTGTGCAAGCTCAACAAGTCCTTGTATGGCTTAAAACAAGCATCTAGACAGTGGAACATTCGCTTCCATCAAGCTATATCAGAGAATGCGTTCACTATGCTTGAGGAAGATCACTGTGTGTACGTTAAGAGATCCAATGGTAAATTTGTCATTCTGACCTTGTATGTTGATGACATACTCATGGCTGGCAATAGTAAAGAGTTGCTGAAATCCACTAAAGAGTGGTTGTCCTCCACATTTGATATGAAGGACATGGGTGAAGCTAGCTACGTCCTTGGTGTCAAGATAGTTAGAGATAGGTCCAAGAGACTTCTGGGATGGTCTCAAGAGACTTACATTAACAACGTCTTGAAGAAATACCACATGGACAAATGCAAACCAATCTACCCTCCTGTTGAGAAGGGTTTACACTTAAGCCTTGATAAGCATCTTGAGACTCCTGAAGAGAAGGCCAAAATGGACATGGTTCCATACTCCAATGCAGTCGGAAGCCTCATGTACTCTATAATGTGTACTAAGCCAGTTGTTATGTTGTGGGTGTGGTGAGTCGATACCAGTCCAACTCAAGCATGGAGCATTTTGTGAAGGACATCATAGCGAGAAAGGAAGTTGTGTTAAGACATGTGTCTACTAGTCTTATGGTAGCTGACCCTCTTACCAAAGCCATAGCTAAGGACTCATTTGTGTCTCATGTGAAGTCCTTAGGCTTACGCAGACTTTGATGTATTGGCATGTCTGACTTCCTTTTATGAGTGATTGTGTTTTTCCTTTCGACTATATCTGTTTGGTTGATGTAGTTGTTCTAGCATAAAATATTATTTTGTCAATAGGTTGAAGAATGCTTACTCACACGAGCATTCGCCTCTGGCGCTTTTGATAGCGAGCAGAGATGAGACTGATCATGAAGAGATCTTGTATGATAGATCCAGAGTAGTTCATGATAGGACAGTCGCCTTGATTAGGAATCAAGATGAGATCCTCTATGTTGGTGAGGATTGACATGAATGTTCCCACGATTCATGTGACCTATAGAAGCCAAGTGCGAGCATCACATGTGGCGCCAGGTGACACCTGTATGGTGTTAAGGCGACAATGATGAAGCTCGGGTCAGGAGCAGAGGGGGTGCGACTGGACTAAGACTTGTATGGTGTTGAGAGACAGACATACTGTTGTACACAGTATGATCCACCATAGCATGTTTGTCATACAACATGTGCTGAGCGACCATTTGGAAGTGAAAGGATGGATCCCTGCTCCTTCACTGTGTGAGTCCAAGACTTTATTGTCATTTAGTTGCCCTCATTGACCTTCGACGACACCATGAAGCAAAGAGTTGATGTGGCTACTTTGGGATGTTATCTATGACCATGAGAGATTCGGTCTAAAGAGGCATCTTCGGGAAAGGAGTCAACTCTGAGTGTAATGGTGGTCTGGGGCGAAGGGAAAGGTTTGACTCGACTGCACTAAAAGTATTTGCTGGGCCCAACTGTATTGGATACAGTAGCAAGTACCTTGAGGACAAGAAGGTATTCTCTCCGAGGGATCGAGATACCGTTCATGTCAAGTGAGTTTCTGAGTAAACCTGGGGAACAGTGATGTGCATTTGACTGCTTAATTGTTATTTTTGTAAGGATGTTGTCATTCTGGCCTTCTAGTAAGGTTTCTAGTTTGAGACTCCTAAATTGCAGGTGCATCACCGGTCGCACGACCCATTTGTCCGTATGATCGGAAGAGTACATGTGTCGGGGACACATATGGTCTTGTATCAGGGATACATGATCAGAGACTTGCGTATTGTGGATGCATTCTTGGAAGAGAGAAATAGTTGTATATGTCAGGGATGTATACATATGTGTCAGGGACACATGAAGAGGTGACACATTGCCATGTTATGATTGTATGTATCGGGGATATATACGTATGTGTCAGGGACACAAAAGAAGATGACGTGTTGTTGACGTGCTATTGTGCAAGTGGGAGATATTGGATTAATCTAAGGATTAAGATGATGTTTGCCCAAAGCACTGACACGTGGCGCACTCTCATTGGTTGCGCATTAGGGTTTTGGGTGGGGCCATCTATATAAGGAGGGGAGCCTCCCATTGGATGGACTAATTTTGTTTGCAAACCCTAGCCCTACAAAACCCTAGCCGCCACCTCTCCCTCTCTCTCCCATTCGTCCCTCCACATCCACCAAGGTAATCCGTAGACTCTTGGGCTGTGGACACGTGCTTCTTCTCCAAGAGAGTAGGAGACCGACCGGTGAGAAGGATTCCGTAAGGTGACCTCCGATCTTCCTTCCGCTGCCACAAGTTCTCTCCAAGAAAGGTACTCTTGAACCTATAGAATCGTTATTTGCTTACAAGAACTCATAGTGTACGTATCTCGTCCTGAAAGCTTTCTTCTGGATGTCCTCATCTCGGATCCTCAACCGGTGATATCCTGAACGCAGGTCAATCTTCGAGAAAACCTTCGCTGACTGCAGCTGGTCGAAAAGGTCCTCGATCCTAGGTAAGGGATACCTATTCTTCACCGTCACCTGGTTCAGCATCCTGTAGTCTATGCACATCCTCAAGGATCTGTCATTCTTCTTCACAAACAAAACCGGTGCACCCCAAGGCGAAACACTCGGTCTGATAAATCCAGAGTCCATCAACTCCTGTAACTGCTTCTTCAACTCTGTCAACTCAGCAGGTGTCATCCGGTATGGAGCCTTCGACTGCGGTGTAGTGCCAGTTACCAACTCAATGCCGAACTCCAACTCCCGGTGTGGGGGTTAACCTGGAATCTCCGCAGGAAAAACATCAGCGAACTCCCGCACCACCTCAATGTCGTCTAACCTCTGAGACTCTACCTCCGCAACCACAAGTATCGCTCAAAATGCTGCACATCCCTGCTGTAACAGCCTCTGAGCCCTCACAGCAGATACAATAATGCGACCTCCTCTTCTTCTGACCCCTCTGATCAGAATATCAGGCAAACCTTTCCTTGGGAACAAAATCTTCTTCTCACGGCACAAGACTCGAACATCATATTGGGACAGCCAATCCATCCCAAGTATGACATCAAAGTCCTCTATCGGTAGCAAGACCAGGTCGGCCGGAAACTCCTGATCTCCCGAAACCACCGTGGCGCCGGGGATAAATCTCCCCACAGTGCCCACCAGACCCACGGGTGTGCTGACTTCCAAGGTGGCAGTCAACATGACAAGGGTACAGCCCAACACTCCCGCAAATCGCTCTGAGATGAACGAGTGTGTCACGCCACAATCAAAGAGCACTTTAGCTACTGAACCAGCAACCAGAAGCGTACCTTCCACGACAGCGCCTCCATCCCTAGCCTCCTCTGCCTGAATAGTGTAATCTCTGCCAGTGTGCTGTCCCTGCTGTGGTCCAAAAGGTGGTCTACCTCCGCCCCCACCTCGGCCTGGCGCTGGTAGTCCCGGTGGTCTGCTCGGCCCAGCTCCTCGGCTCGGACAGCTCCTAATAAAGTGACCCAGCTGGCCACACCCATGACAAGCTCCGGTGGTAAAACACTGCCCAGAGTGAAACCTGCCACAACTACCACAAGGCTCAGGTTGTGGTGCTGCAGCTCCTGCTCCCTCGAACCGGGGCCTCTTGCCTGGATTTTCCCTAGTCTGACCTCCTGGCCGCCCAGAGAACCTACCCAAAGGCCTCCTCTCCTCCTGGTAGTTCTCCCGGTAATCACGATCGAGAACAGTAGCACTCTTCACTGCATCTGCTAACGTGCTCAGCATATGTGTCAGCACCTTCGTCCTCAACTGCTTCCGGAGCCCCCGGACAAACTTCCCAGCCTCTGCTCCTGCGTGATATACATCTCAGGACAATAATCCTCAAGGGCGTTGAACTTCCCGATGTAGCCTGCCAAGGTCATGTCTCCCTGCTGAAGACTCAGAAACTCCTCCCTCTTCGCATCCTGCAGAAAATACTGCTCGTTGAACTCGCCAACGAACTCCTCCCAGGCTATATCATCTCTATCCGCAAACACTATTGCAGATGTGGACCTCCACCAGTTGGACGCAGCACCTCCCAAAACATATGTGGCCAGACCCACCTTCGCCTCGGGAGGACAACCAATAGCACTGAAGATCTTCTGCATCGTGAAGATCCACTCCTCTGCGGCCTATGCATCGTACTGCCCCAGAAAGGTATACGGATGCTGGCGCATAAACCGGTCATGCATAGCACCAGTCCCCGTCTGCCCAGTCTGTGCTGTCTGCTGCTGTAGCATCTCCGTCAGACGTCCGACCGTATCGAACAACGTCCGACGCTCCTCCTCCCAAGCCTCATCCCTCGCAGTCTCACTCTCACCGCGAGTATGAGCGACGACCTAACCCCGTCTAGGAGGCATCTGCCAAAGGAAACAAGACAATCATCAATATAAATTATGCATGCATGATCCTCTAAGACCTAATTCCTAACTCAAAGGTGGCTTCTTTGGACAAGTACGTCGGGATCAACGCTCTGATACCAAATTGTAACGTCCCCAAAAACAGCGCAAAATTTAAACAATATAAAAGACCGTCAACGGTCAACAAGGGCACGTCACGGGAAACAAACCAACATATATATGATATAAAAGATCCACGTGGAAGTCAAACATATAAACTGACTGTGATTACAACAAAAGCTATACAACATGTAATCACCCCAAAAGAAGAAATAGACAAACTACAGGATCAGATCCCGGGGGCACCCTCCTCGGTCACCACCTCGACTCTAATGTTGCTCGCTACCTGAAATGCAAACAATTGAAACATGCCTGAGTTCCCTGCAGGAACCCCGTATGCCAAACCTCCTAAAATACAAAATGGAATAAAAGACAATGCAATGCAATGCACATGATCATCCACCTCGGGCCCACAATAATACCCATCTCCGCCTCCGCGGTACTGAACCACTCCTACCACCACAAGGGTCATGTCAGTCCACCGCTGCCTCACTAGGGTCAGTCAGCACCACTGCTCCCCAAGAGCTGCAGAAAGGAACCCTGGCACTACGCCGCCACCCCAGGAGCGAGTCAGCCCGCCGAATGCACAACTCGGGCCAGACGACAGCCGCTGCTCCCCCAAGAGCCGCCAGACGCGCACCCTACCGGAACATCCTCGGCCTACCGACAAACCCCAGCAAACAACCCAAGGTTTACGGCAATCATCTCTCACACCCCGCTCGATATGAGAGGCCCAACAATAATACGCCCTCGTCGAAGGTGAAATCCGTCGCTCTCAAGGCCGGTAATCGACCGTCACCTCGGAGCCAGTAGTCGACCAAAACTCGACGGCTCGCGTGTGGATAAATCCACCAAAATGCGGCAGATCGGTTGACCGCTACAAGCACACCGGTCGACCGGTCTTCCACACAGTACTCAGTATTGTACAAACAAGTCTATCGGTCGAACCACGCCAACCGAATTACAAACCAATCGGTCGAACAAAAGTCATCTAGCGGTCGACCGTTTGGATGGTCTACGCTATACAGTATTTTAATATATATATATATATATATATACATATCCGACCGGTCGAACCAAGGGTTCGTTCAACCGGTAACAGGGATCTCAGCATTTTGCCTAAGTGATACAGTTCGACCGGAACTGAAATACAGTTTGACCGAAACATCACAGGCACTCTACTGCTTAATTAAAATGCTCAGTCGGTCGACCGAAAGTTAAAGAGCGGTCGACCGTTTGGATGGTCAAAGCTCCCAATCGACTTAGCATCGAATAGATCGGTCGAACCAGGTTAAGGGCGTTCGACCGTTTAATAAGTCAAAACCCCAAACCGACCTATTCTCATTGTTTCGGTCGACCAGCTAAGTGGACCCATTTGACCGATAACAGTATTAAACCCTTTTTCCCGTACGAATCTGGCATAACGGTCGACCGTCCTCAGACATCGTTCGACTGTTTGCGGGTGCAAAACAATATAATAATAAAATCGGTCGACTGCCCACAGGCACCGGTCGACCGATTGTCGTCTTCAACCTCTGAATAGGTTGAAATCCGACGGGGAATTCGACACCAACGTCGATCCCCAACACCCACAAAGCTTAAGTGAGTTATATTGAAGACTTGGCATACCTTTTTGACGTTTGTGGAAGCTTCCCAAGCTTTGGCAAGCCTAACCCAACTCTTCTCCTTCACTTCCTCTCCTTCTTCTTCTCTCCTTCTTCTTCTTCTCCAAATTCGCCTCTCTCACTCTCTGATTAATCTTGAGGATGAAGAAAACGCTTCAGATAAACCTAACACTTCTATTTATAGCAATTCCAAAACTTATCCAAACCTCCACCTCATGTTTTACTGTTCAAGGCTTAATTAAGGTTAATTAGGTTTAGTTTAGTTTATGGTTATTACAGTCAGTGCGTGTGTGATTTTAGGTTGAATATTAAATATGACTACACATTAAAATTTACATTTTTTTTAGAATTTACTAAATTGGTTAACCTAAGCAATGACGTGGCTAATCCCTATATGGGCGTAATGTGCTAACCAGACGACCAAATACAAATCGGTCCACCAGAACCACTAACTAGAATCACCAGTTTGGACAACCGAAAGGCATTCAGCCATTAGAAGACAAAATGCTTTTGAAATATTATGCTACGATGACCAAAAGATACCATGTCGGTTTTAGGTGAACATAATTCGGTAGACGTGGTAATGCGTACATTCACGTCGTCCATAAATTATCCAACATGATAAGCCTAAAACCACGTCTGTCCATGTCGAACATATAATGGCAGACGTGGTAACGTGAACATTCACATCAACCGGAAACTAGCCGATGTGATACGCCTAAAACCACGTCGGTGCACGTTGAACATATTACAACCGACGTAGGAAGTCTAACATCACATCGGATTTTCAGCTGCCGACGTGATTCACCTAATACCACATTCTTGTTCCGCTGTAGAGAGGGCGACGTAATACCCATATTTTCCAGCAGTGATATAACCTTTAAATTTATGCCCAATTGTGATGGTTCCCCTTTCTTTGAGTCCAAGCCAGTGAATACCAAGGGGTCTTGGCCTTCACCTACATCTAAATAAGAGTGATAACTTTGGTACCCAAGTTTGTTTGGGTGTTTTGGGGTTAAGTTTTGGTACCCAAACTTATTTAATCTTAGACACCTCGACATTTGAAGAAAACTTATGTTCAACATATGAATTATTTGATGTTCAAAAATAATAGTTTCTTTATTTCTTTTCGGATATATAAACATATCCTAAGTTCCTAACCATTCTTTTGAAGTGATTGAATTTGACTACCCCATAACATTTCAAGCATTTTCTTCTCTTTTGTAAACTTTTCAAGATCTTTGCTTAGTTCAATAATGCATTCTCATAGATCTTGTAATTCACTATCATGAGATTTGGCATTAAGAACTTTTAAGCTATCATTCTCTAATGGAATCTTCTTATTTTCCTTAACCAAAGAATCATTTTAACATGCAAAATCATGGTTAAGGTTTTTAGAAAGTTTGTTCTTTGGGCATATCATCTCATAGTGTTTGATTGGGTTTTGACTTGAGTGAATTTTAGGTCGATTGGACGACTGAAAGAGGTGTAAGTCGTCCGATTTGACCCAGATTTTAAACCTATTATTCATGCCAAATTTACAATCAATCCTATGACTCCATTAATGAAAAATACATGTCCTCTTGAAGCTTTCATTACATCTGTTGAATCTTGAATGTTTGTAAAATGCTCGAAACAAGATTATGATAAAAAACCAACAATCCCCGCCCCCCTCGTATGAATGGCAATGCTTAATCTTAATTTGTGATTAATGTCTAATTTCTCCTTAAAATGTATGCATATTTCATTTTAACTCTCTCCCTTTCGATTTCCAGCTTTTTAACACTTTAATCTCAAATATCATTCCCCCTTTTGTTGGCTTTTTGGCCTTAATCTATGTTTTGATGATTTAATTAACCTAATCTTAATTATGATCATGTAGAGTAGCACACATATTGCATTGCATATATATTGCTTTGTGCTAACCTCTACAGGTGATCAAGACTCACGGAAGAAAGGAAAATCAAGTCAAGACATGTAATCAAGCTCTTTTGAAGACATGTATTTTGTATTTTCTTTGAGTCTTAGGAACATGTGTAAATTGAGCATACTCGAGCTAAAATCAACTTAAACACACACTAGGTTCCTTATAGAAGTCACACACGAAATTTAACATAATTTGGACTTCAATAGATCACCCAAACTTAGACCGGAAAACACTAAACCTGAACCCTAATAGTCTGCCCACATTCGGTCGACTGCAACAGGCCATTCGGTCGACCGAATGATCAAGTGTCCTGTTTGTGTTTTCACTGCCTGGTTTCAGTCGACCGTGTGAACTTATTTTTCCAACCGTTAGTTTTGTCAAATATACCCAACGGTCGTATTCATATTAAACCAAAAATACCCCAAATACATTTCATGTATCGGTCGATCGAGGACCTTGATCGGTCGACCGAATATATGTCTCTTGGCAAACCTAAACCTTCTGTTGAAAATCGGTCGACCGCTAGACCTTGTTTCGGTCGACCGAATAGATCATTGTTTGTCGACCCCAAAGTGCTTGGTACAAATCGGTCCACCGAACCCTTTCCTGAGTTCGACCGATCACTTAAGTGTACCTAAGTCGTAGCGTTGGGTGGTCGACCGTTACCAAACCGGTCGACCGAACTTAGTTCAAAACTGCCAAACAGTCGACCGTGAATACCGATCTGGTCGACCGAATTAACTCAGAATTGGGTCCTACGAGTTTCTGTTTTGTGTAACTTACACCAACACTCACCCAATCAATCCCAACGGCTCTATTCTCTCTAATGCCTATATAAAGAGTTGTTAAACACATTTTAACACAACTCTCCCACTACAAACTTGTCCAATACATTAGAGAGAATCCCAAACACTCCAAGCCTCCAATTTCCACACTTAGTGATAAATTTCTTATTTCTACTCAAGTGTGCTCAAGTTTAGAGAGTGTTGTCCCACTCAATCTTTGTGCAAGAAGCAAGGGTCTTGGTGAAAGCCCAAGACACAAGTATAGACATCGCTGAGATCCCAAAGTAATCCTCTCGGATGGTGAGAGGTGGAGCCAAGCTTAGCGAGGGTTGTTCGCGAGCTTGAAGACTTGTAAAGGCGTTCTCTCCCGGCCCGGAACGGGGAGTGGATAGTGAAGTCGTGAGCGGAGCTTGCAAGAGAGGACGTAGGCGGTGTCCGAACCTCTGTAAAACCCCCGTGTCCATTGTGGTTTGCATTTCTATTCCTTTACTTGCTTGTTTGTTTTTAAATTCTGCTGCATATCTTTGATTGTTAAACACGTAGGTAATTAGGGTTAAAAGTGATCAGCATAGCCGACCCGTACGATCCTACACCTTTGACATCCATCAAAATGTAATATGGTTCTTTTAAGTACTTGATGGTTACAATAAGAGTATGGAGTCATTGAAGTTAAATTCGTTGATAAAGTGATATTACTGCTCTTATATGACTGCAAGAAATGAATACTAAGATATCAATTAAATGTAAGTGTGTTCTTCTTTAGTCCCCCATGAACTATGCAATCAATCTATGAATGAGTAGGATATGAAAGATAACAAGATTAATCCATACTCACAGAAAACACTAAAAGATGGAAGTATTAGCACAATAAAGGATATATCAACAAGCACAAGTAGAAGATGTTATCAACTAAGAATAATCAGACTTGGTTACGTTTACGAACAAGTTTAAAGATACCAAATTAAAGAAATTAAAGATGTGGCATTTAAGCTCATGATTAATATCAAGATTGACAGGTTCCTTAAGCGTAATTGTTGATATCACTTGTTAATAACACGTTACAAGATGTGATTTTTAAATATGATCATGATATTAATTGAATATTTTCCATAATAAAATATGTAAGCTAATGAATAGTATTGTTGTTGCTATACTAATTAACCGCAAGTGCACGACCGTCGGTGAAGACGGGTCGATCCGCAAGGAGCGCTGCCAACCTTTGAGTGAGCAAAATTAAGTGGGAAATAATGGTGGAAGAAGAGATTATTACACTACTACTGAAAAGACAATTATACTAAGAACGCAAAACAAACTAGATTACGATGCAAATGAAAACTAAAGAAATTCAGCAAACTATATGAATGAAATATGGATGAACCCCAAAGGGGTGGAGTGTGTGCACATATGAGGTAAGAGAAGTAATGAATAATGCATGTAAGCATGTATTTGTATGCGTGTCATGTGTGTGTCTTCATGCACAGAAAGTGTCTAAAGATTTGGCATGACCTATCTATTCACACAACATATTAGCAATTACTACTTGATTATCACAAGATGATGCTCAACATGAGAAATGTCTAAAATTGTAGCAAGACTCATCAAAAACCAGGAACTCATGTGAAGAACAAAGCTAAGCATGGGAGGTATCTGAATTTCATGGCAAAACCCATCAAACTAATTTTTTCCATTCAATCAAGGGAGTAAACACTAATACAAACACACGACTGATATGTAGTGTTTAAACGTTTTAAATACCACAAGTGCACGGCCGCGATGAAGCGGTGGCAAGTATGGGTCGATCCATAGGGAGGTGAGTAGCCTCTAGTTTGTTAGAAATCAAGTGGCGAATAAAGGGAGAAAAGATGTGATTACGCTAAAGCTAAACTACACTAAACTAATAAGTACGAAATGCGAAAGAAAGCACGAAAGATTGGAAATCAGAAAGAGAAACCCCTAACGGGTGGAGTGTGTGTACATATGAAGTGAAATAAGAGATGAATGATGCATGTAAGCATGTATGTATGTGTGTGTGTCGTGTGTGTGTATTCATCCATAAGAAGTGTCTAAAGATGTGGCAAAACCTATCAATCCATTCACACAACATATTGACAATTACTACTTGATTAACATATGATTAGGCTAAGCATGAGAAGTGTCTAAAGATATGGCAAGACTCATCAAAAACCATAAACTCATGTGAAGAACAAAGGCAAGCATGGGAGATGTCTAAATGTTATGGCAAAACCCATCCAAACAAAGTTTTTTCAATCAATCAAGAAAGCAAACATAAATACAAACACCTAACTAACATGTACCATATTCAACAGGAAATTTCAGTCAATAAACATGAGAACACAAAGCACGGGAAGTGTCTAAATCTTATGGCAAAACCCATAAAAATGCCCCAACATGTAGATGATTAAAATACCCCCAATGAACATACAAAACATGCAAGTCTACACAATCAAAAATTCATCAACTATCCAAACTTCACAATATATATGAACATCATCTCCACCTCCCAAAGGGGATGGATGTACTCACTACACATTATGTAATGCCTCCGATCTCGTGGGTACGCACACTGGGAAAGAATACAAGTGTCACGATTAGAGACCTCCGCGACGACCGAAGGAGTTACAAAAGACAGACCAAACAACGACTCGACAAATACATAGAGAGATCATACATGGATAGACTAACATAAAACATAACTGAAAGGTGAGAGAATATCCATATATGGTAACATGGTCAAATACATTACATCGAGTTCAAAAGGGAAATACACCATAAATAATGAGGAAGCAAAAGACAAACTGAAGAAGCTGGTTGACGTGTCCCTCGTGTACAGAATCTTCGACTACTCGTCCAGTCTGCCCTGTAGGAATCTAAGTACCCGCAAGCACCACATCAACATATGCGTGAGTTTTCTATAAAGAAAACCCAGTATGCCCCAGGCCCAATCAGATTTATATGGAAGAATGCATGCAATCTATCTAAGACAAAAGCATCTGAAACTGAAACAAAAAAGCAGATAATGCATCAGAAGGCTACAACTCCATCAGTCCAGCCAATCCGGTAAAACCGCAGAAATCCCTCGAAGGGAACTAGAATACCAACCATGCCGGTCAGAACACAACAGAAAAGCATCAAATACAACAAAATGCTACAACTCCATAAGTCGTGCCGGTCGGGAGCACCCGAACAATTCCTCGAAAGGAATCATAACACCAGCCTAGCTGGTCAAAGGCGGTCACTCGACAGTGACCCACCGCCTGGCACAAAGCGGTGCGCCAGATAAGTATCCCAATCCCGGCAAGTGACCTACATGGTGCCATCGCGAACTTGGGAACACCTACCCTGAGACAAAATGGCAGCACATCTGCCCAGGACTTATCTTACGCCTGGCACAGAATCACATAGATATGAAAGGGGGCAATAAATAGATGAATCACAGCAAGAGATATCATATTCAAACATCATCGTGATAGATAACATGCATCTTCCGATTCAGAGCATATAAGCGAATAAAATTAACAACTCTAGACGTGATCAGAGGTGGCATAAGTATGAAATAACATGCATATCAGTATGCTAACATGATGAGCATGTTCATGACAAACAACAATCACAAAATCAATATTTAAACTAGGGCACATACATGCATCCGCTTTTACTCATTTCATTAAGATGTATCATGGATAGCATATAATATGAAGGGGCTAGATTACTTTCAGATATGCATGCCTGACTCCAGAATTAGAAATTACACATAAAATCAGATTATATAGACATATATCATCACTGCTGGAGCACAACAATTCGTATATAGAACAACAAAAATCAAACCTAGAACATGAAACTTACAACAACTACTTAACCCAAGCCACCCGACTCACATCCAACCACGTGAGCCTCTGATCCGTCCAACCCAAGTGCTTAGAGGATACCTCTCAGGAGATCTGGAGTGGGAGGAGGTCAGTGGGGATCAGTCAAGGTTGCTCAATCCACCCACCGAGCAAGATGACGCATGAAGTGCACTAGCTGCATGGCCAACCCACTTCAGCGCATCCCGCTCAGACTACGCAGCCCCAACCAGACCCCTCACATCCCTAACTTCCCTAGGGTCCATCCCCACCCCCTCCTGACCCCAGCCACCGTCTAAGAAGGCTACACCAGCCATCCGACCCAAACAAAGAGTCAAGAGGGTTGAAGACAAATCCTAGTCGGATCTTGTGTGCACCAGCCACACCCAACCAAATCAGTGTCCACTCCAAAACTTAGCCCAGAAGAAACCTCATCACTCCTGGTAAGATCTCACCGGAGCTTTCCAGAGCCCCGGTTCCTCTGGCTTGCCCACATCCAGCCCCATCTAGCGCATGCTCCATGCGCACGCTAGAAGGGAGCTCGGGTGATGGTGCAACCGATTGCACCAACCACCAACATGGTACTGGCCGGGAGGAAAAGGGAGGAAGAGGATGGTTGGGAGGGCCTTATAGTTTTTCACACAACTCTCCAACTTCTTAGCTATCAAGCCACATCAAGACTTGCCAAAAATTGCACCAGCAAGGACATCCATAAGCCTCCCTTGAAGGATGCGTGTAACTCCCAAGCTCCCTTCCTATTCCACGCCACCCCCAACCTGGGCTCAGCCCAAAACCGTCCCTACACTCACTCGGGCCCAAATTGAGTCAATCGAGTCAAACCACCGTGCAGTAGCCCGATGTGTCACACCCGATCGACCAACGAGAAATCCGATCAAATCTACTTAAACAAACATACCATAACACAAATTGACATTCTGAGAACTAAATTATGCATCACCGAGGAGAGTGGACTTATTAATATTATAGAAGGAAAGCGGGTCTTACACATTATGCTAGCAATTAAACTAAAGAAGAAAGGAGATATTCTAACTAATTTAGCCTAATATCAAAGAAACAAGACTAAGCTAAGCATTAATAAAAAAAGACAACATGAGAACAAAACAATGAAAAATTATTTTAGTAAATGACTCACATTACTAGCAGCATTCTTCTCCACCTGGAGTTTTTTGCTCCAATGCTTACTTCAAGTAGAGAGAATGTCACCAAGCAATGGGTGAATACAAATGAGGAGGAAGAGTTCTATTTATAGGCGTGAAAAATGGTAACGGGGACAATCCCCTGGTATGGAACTAAACGCATACTATAAATGGACATAAAACAACATAATACATGACCCGACTCAACCATGAAACATTTGGACCAATTTGGACCGCCAATTGGCGGTCTGGGACAGCCAATTGGAGGTCTAGATAGCTTGGAATGAGTCTGGATTTTGGTGGTTCGTTTCTGGCTTGGTTTCGTGATGTTAGATGAACCTGATTTGGTTGTTGATGATTGGGCCCGGATCTAATTGCCAAAATACTACTCATAATACTACTCATTAGTCCTTTTGGTTTTACATTCTGATCCTTCTCTCTTGCACCTCAGTTCATAAGTCTTGCAACTTAGTCCTTTTCTTGCTTTTGAGTACTTTTTGAATCTCTTCTTCTCAAACTATTTATTCCTGAAACTTAAACATAAACTTGTTACATATCATTGCTTAGGCTAAAAACAAAGGACATAAGACACAAATATATGCATGATATGATGTCAATCAAATACCCCAACACCTAAATTTTGCTAGTCCCGAGCAAAACAAAGAAAGAGAAAAATGAAAGAAAGGAAAATTCATTTGTAAAACAAGGAAATCCTAACTCACTTTCGTAGGAATCACAGTTGCACTTAGCATGTGCAACAAGCCGTTAAACCTCCCTGTCTCCAAGGAGGAGGAGTGTTGTCTCCTCATGGTTTTCAACGGATATACCCACAAACTCCGAACAAAGATTCATTATTAAACCTAGAAACACGACTCGATGGGCTTATTTTCGTCGATCATCAGACACGATAATTCTATGGGCCGACTCTATATATGCAATCAATCCACACACCTAGCCTAATGAATCATTCGTGCAAGTTAGTTAATGACTTAAGTGACAGACATGGGCAACCTTAACATCCTCAAGTGATACAAAGTGTAAAGTCCATTAAGGTTCTTATTTGCCTTTCTTTTTTTCTTTTTATTTTTTTCATTCAATTTTTCTTCTTTTTGGAGCATTATGGATTACACTAGTTGGTGTTTGCTTTTCCCAGGGTCGGATTTCGTGCATCATTGCCTATGAGGACTTACACTATGACGTAAACCTTCCCCCAAATCTCCATATAGGGCGATCCCTACCACCCGTGTAACGAGTGTTCGGTTGGTGCATCCCAAGTCAGATGACTCGAAAGCACCAGGCACAAAGTCCCCTTAAACCAAATTTCTCGAGTGATAGGAGTCGTGCGAGAAGAGAGAACACTACTTATTTATTTATTTATCTACTTGGGAACCAAAACCCCTACACTTAAAGTTTCACAACAAGATTTTAAGGGTCCCTGACTACGACAAACTTCCTTATACTAACAGACACAAATTATTTGACTCACTAGGTTCAGGGTGAACTTCTTTAGTTGTTTGAGTATTGAAACCCTATGATTACTCGCCCCCCGAGGGAAAACCGGGGTGCATCCATACGACTATATAAGACCTAAAGTCGGTATACTAGATATCCTAATGCATCATGTTGGGAGCTTTCTTTTTACTTTGCCTCTCAATGGTTTTGTTCAAGCTGAACACACGCAAACCCACAAAACATTTTCTTTCGCAAACACATGAAGATTTTGAAAGAAATGTGAAAATTTTAAAGCCCAAGGCAAGCAAAATAAGACAAGTCACCCAAGGATCATAGCAAGCAGATATATCGATATTAAATGCAGCACACTAACATGAATCTAACCGTGCACACAAAAGAAAACAAAAGAACGCAAAAGAAAATGAGAAAGACTCGACTATATACACACGTAAAACACCCACACACACACCTACTTCATGCATTGTCCTCGATGAATGTTAGTATGATGCTACACAGATTTTTGCATGAAAAAGAAAAGATCTTACCAAGTTGAAGCACAAGGAAAGTTTCATGGTCATGTTGATGGACATAAACCTAAATTCCCAAGAAACTTGTGGGATACTTAAGAAGGGATACAAATACGTGAAAGAAAATTTGGCCCAAATAAACAAGGGTTGGGGCCCACAACAATCATTGCTCACTGGTGGAGTCTTTTATTGCTCTTTTTTTCTTTTCTTTTCTTTTCTTTCTTTCTTTTTTTCTTTTCTTTTTATTTGTTTTTTTACTTCTAAACAAGATATATACATCAACAAAGATATTCTCATAATCATTTGGTCAAGGAACATCAAATTAGAACATCGAGTCATGCGGACCGGAGATTTGCCAAGATGGGCCCGCTTCATTAGTACTATGAGGTGTCATGAGAGGTGTACGGTCAAAGCTGAAAGGCTCGAACCCCTCATGATATTGGTTGGGCGTAGGCAACATAAATGAGTGGAGTTGTGTTGCCTCACTAGGGTTTAGTTGCTCATCAAACAAAACCCTCCAACCAGTAGACGGGTGCATCCAAATGAGTTCCTCAGGCTCATTCGTGTGATGTGACACACCTGTCACACTAAGAATGGGGCTTCTCCCCACGTCATCCAACAAGGACCACCCAAGCTCCTTTATATTATCAAGCATAAGCTCTGTCGTAGATGGGTCTATGTTGGAGTCAAGATGAAGGTCAAATGACTCATTAGTCATGGGACATGGGGTAGAGACACCTTCTGGAATGGGCATATGATAAGGTGTGTTCCCCTCACTAACAGTCTCAACTAAATCATCTAACAAACACTCCCTTTGTATATTCATGTTTGATGCTAGCTCACTCTATTGCTTTGCAAAGACATGCAATGAGTTTCGCTGGGCCCACAAACATTCTCAACGGATTGCATTGGTGTTAGGGGTGTTTGTTGATTTTGTTGTGTTTTCTCTAATTGGCGGATGAGATTGAGATTTAAAGGTTGGTCCATGGGCTCTTTTTGCCAACCAGAGTTGAACACATGAAACTCAGCACTCATGTTACCGAATGAGAGCTTCATGAGACCATTTCTACAATTAATTAAGGCGTTAGAGGTTGCCAGAAATGGTCTACCCAAAATCAAAGGTATTTAAGAGTGGGTGTTTGCAATAGTGTGGTATTGAGGACGACAAAATCTACCGGAAATATAAATCTCCAACTTTGATAAGCACGTCCTCAATAATCCCCTTTGGGACATGAATGGATCTACCCGCCATTTGGAGGGTGATCTTAGTTGGTTTCAGTTCTCCCAAATTCAACTGTTGATAAACAGAAAATGGGAGGAGAGGTTGACCGCTGATCCTAAATCAAGCAAAACATTACTCATGCTAGTGTCCCCTATCATACACTAAATAGTAGGACACCGAGGGTCCTTGTATTTTATGTATGTGGGATTGGAGAAAAGTGAGCTTACACTAGCAGCTAAGAATGCTTTCTTAGTAACGTTGGTCTTCCTCTTGGTTGTGCAGAGATCTTTCAACACTTTGGCATATTGAGGTATTTGTTGGATGACATCCAACAAGGGGATGTTAACCTTCACTTGTTTTAAGACCTCTAATATCTTATCCATTGTGTCACTCTGTTTTTGGTTAACCTACTAGGATATGGAGCTTTTGGCAGGTAGGTTTTCTTTGGTGCCTGAGAAGGAGGCGTTGGTGTATTACCCTCACCTTCAGCCTCTTATTCATCATCATTCCCACTGAGGGGCTGCACAGATGGTGGTGGTGGAAAGGAAATGTGATTATCAACCTGCTTTCCATTCCTTAAGGTTACAATGGCATTAACATGGTGAAAAGGTTCGTCCACACGATTCACTTGCCTCCCCCGAGGTACCAAACTCTAATTTTGCATGTGTTGTTGCTGGTACATGCGGGGATTAGTCTCAGGCTAGCTTGGCAGAGTCCCTCTTTCTCTTTCATGTACAGACTGAGCCAATTGACCCATCTAAAGCTCTAGAGATTTGATGGTCTGCTGATTTGAAGTCGGAACTTGACTTGTGGATGACATAAAGTTTTTCATTGAATTTTCAAGTCCACGAGTCAAGATCTCAAGTGAATTGAATCGGGTTTCCTTATTGTTGGAATTTGGGAAACCCGATTGATTGCTGATTTGAGCTTGGGGTGGCGGATAAGATTGTGCATACATGGGAGGTTGGTGTGGTTTGTTAGGTGGTCAAGAGAAGTTTGAAGTGTATGATCTACTAGCCCGTAAACTTAGTCTAAAGGGGGGGTGAATAGACTAATTAAGGTTTTTAAGATAACTATGCCAAATTAAAAGATAAGACAATAATATTAAAGAGAGAACAAATAAACCACTACTCCGGAAGTATAGAGGTTTGGATCCAACCACCGGATCCTAGTCCTTCTTACGAATTGCTCTTACTCGAGCAACTTCGCATCCTCCCCTAATCTGATCTCCGTTGTGGGCCAAGATCACGCCTTTACACCACAAGCTTTGCGAACACCCTCGCCTAGCTTGGACCACCTTCTCACAATCCGAGAAGAGCTTCACTCCGGAAGCTTTGTACAACTCTTGAAGACTAATACTTCAGCAACTAATCTTGAGCACTTGAAATGAATGATGCAATCAATGGATGGTGATTTCAAGTGAGAAGATGTGAGCACAAGGGTTTAGAGCAAATTGAGAGTCGTAATGAGATTTTGAGCTTGGAGAAAGATTGGTAACCTTGTATGAGTGTTATAAGCTCTAAACTAGTTCTAGCCGTTGGGATTGAAGTGATGAAAAGATGTGCAAGAAAACACAATTCAGAAAGTGACAGGGCACATTTCTGGCGATGAACGGTCGACCGGATCGTGTACCACGGTCGACCGGAATTAACAAGTGGTCGGTTCGGTCGAGCGAAGACACTAACAGTCGTTCCAATTTGGCTAGAACTTAAGTGATTGGTCGAACGGTTTGGAATACCAGTTCGACCGAAAATGGACAGTAGGACAGGATCTGAAAAAGACATAAGTATCGGTCGACCGCAAGTACAAGTTCGGTCGACCGGTTGACATTTTGGATTTTAGATACGATAACAACAAGTGTAATCGGTCGAACCAAGTTTGTTGATAGTTCGACCGAAAATGCCCAGTAAGAATGGGACTGGGAAGAATCAAAACGCCGTCGACCGTTAAGGAGAATTCGGTCAACCGAAAGACCAAATCCAAAATGAGGTTAGTTGAGAAAATGTGTATACGACCGTTGGAGTATACGACAAGTATAACGGTCATATTTAATACAAATATGGAAATACAATCGGTCAAATAGATACGAAGATTCGGTCGATCAAAGTTCTCACTAGCGGGACACATGTCGACAAATGATAGGCTGAAGGATTTGTATAGGGTAAACTAATTTCTATCACTCGACAAGGTGAGACGGTCGAACAAAACAATTGTTTCGGTCGACCAATTTCCGACAGAATGTATATTCCGGTCGACCGATTTCAGACAGGCAAACCAAATAGAAGGCACGGTCGAACGGGAAATGAATATGGGTTGACCATTTTGGACAGATTTCGTTTCCTGGGAAGGTCTGTTGAAATTCAGTCGAACCAAATGGTTCTACCGGTCGACCGTTTTAGTACAGTTTTCCTGTTATACGATTTTAATGAGTTTAGATGATTTCCTATTGAAGTCTAGGATAGTTGGAATGAGTGTGAGACTTCTATAGGTATCCTAAGTGATGTGTAATGCAATGAATCAAAGATTTCAAGTGCCAAGTTACATTTGTGGCCTAAATACATGGAATTTAAACCTAAGTACTCTTCAATCTTCATCCTTAATTCAACTCAAAACTTGATTCCAGAAACGTTAGATAATATACGTAAATGCAAGAAATGATCTTTTAATTGATACATGTTTTTATTGATACGTTGATTAATTATCAAAACGGATTAACGATTATTAGCCAAAAAGCCAACAATCTCCCCCTTTTTGATGATGAAAACATATCAATCTAAATACATGTTTACATTTAATTTTTATCATTTAAAATCGATATCTAAAACTCCCCCTATCTTATAGCTCTCCCTATCTATAAGCATGTATTTATTTCTCCCCCTATGGCATAGTCATAAGATATAGTAACGAAAGCGAAGTTATTAAGCCAAAACATATGAGAGACAATAATAAACCATGCATTTAACTTAGAATCCAAAACAAACATCAAAGGCAACGTCGAAATCAAATAGTACAATAGGTTCAAAACAAAATACAACACAGCCAAAGTTTGAAACACAACATGATAACCCGAAGTACAACGAAAAAATGATACACACGCTCCACAAAACCAACACCGAATCACCCAAGCCTCTGATCACGCAGCTGCGAGGAGAGAGAGTCAAGAGAAGCTTCAATCCAGCCGAGCTGCGCAGATGTGGAGGCCTCAAGCGCATCGAAACGAGCATTATAGGATGCCTCAAGCGCATCAAATCGAGCAGAAGTGGAGGCCTCGAAAGAGTGAACCTGATCCGATAGTTGATGAAAATGATATTGATCAATGGAAGAGGAAGAGGACCACTGCCCTTGAGCCCATGCAGCAGAATCTCCCTCACCCCACCAGGAGCTGGAATCATGAGGGACATGACGAGGCATCCACTTCGGATCTTCGAACACCTCTTCTTCTTCTCCTTCATCTTCTTCAGAATTAGCGTTTGATTCCTCAGCAGAGGAATGAGGTGGAGAAGGAGGAGGAATGGACTTCATCTTTGAGAGAGTAGTCTTACAAATGGGAAATTTGTAGACCAAAGAAGGATATTTCTCCACATCGATTTGCCAATGCTCAAACACCGCAGTGAGCCACATCGGATAGGGTAGGTAAGAGCCACTCCGATGAGTCATATGCAAAATCATAAAAGTTGGCCAATCCACCAAGATTCCTTTGTAGAGACAGTAAATGCACATGAGTGCCACGTTAAATATCTCATTTCGATGACCAAATTTCGGAAGAAGGTTGTTTGAAACGAATTGGGCAAGGATACGAGGAACAAGATGTAATAGTAAGGCATTATATTTGTAACGACCGTTCACTAAGGGTGGTGGAATAGCATACAAGTCAGTGACAATGTTTGTAAGTTCGGTGTTTGGAAGAGCACCGAGAGGATACTCAAGGTAAATGTGGGTGCCCCTCGAATATAAATGAAGAGCGTCGGACAATAGGGCGGGGGTAACACTAAATTCCTTGCCATTGATCATGGTTGTTAGAAAGTGATGATTTGGGACTTTACGAAGATTTCAATAGAATTGTTGGACTAGGAATGGATAATATGGTTTAGATGGAATTTTTGTGAGTAAAAAGGTTAGCCTATTTGCATCTAATAGATGTTTTAACGAGAATGAAGTGATGTCCGCTACCTCAACCTTGCGACAAGGGATGATGTTGGCAACGGAGAAGTTTTCGTCCCAAGTCTTTTGAGCGGCATCTTCAATGGGGAAGAAGTGAAGCAAATGTGGTACCGGAGAAGCCAGAGCATGAGAAGAGGAGGGTTGTGCGTCTTGTTTCTTCTTTGAGCGACGCTCGGTAACCCCCTCTTGAGTGGGTCGTTTCTTGGAGAGAGATATCTTCAAGTGAACCATTGCGGATGAGGAGGGTGGAGAAGGAAGAAGGTGGTCGATGGGAGTCGAAAAATGGACAAACAAGTGGAGGAGGACGGTTGGAGAGGGCTGGTGGTCGACCGGAACAGGAGGGGCGACACCTAGGGTTTGAACAGTGGAAGGGGAAGAATGAAGAGGAAAGCCTCGTAAAAGCCCTAATATGTGTTGAAACGACACGTTCGCATGCCCCGGTCGACCGGTGGGTTAATATTTTTTTTTAAAACCCACAACTGCACAACCATTGGTCAAAATCGGTCGGACGGGAATTACGAAATGGTCGACCGAGAGCAAAAAATGGAAGACCAGGGCACCTACTGGCGTGTTTCGGTCGGACGAAAAATAGATAACTGGTCGACCGAAGGAAGAGTTTCAAAAAACGTGGAAGTACTGTCGCTTTTCGGTCGAACGTAAAAGAGATAAACGGTCGACCGAAACAAGGAGTTTCAAAGAACATGGAAGTACTGTCGATTTTTGGTCAGACGAAAAAGAGGTCGTCGGTCGACCGAAAGAGGGAGTGAAACAAGGAAACTGCTTGGGTGATTTTTTGGTTGGACAAAAACACACACACGGTCGACCGAATTGACTCTATGATCGTCCGTACCTCAAAAATGGTTCGATCGGACACTTAAGTGAACTTAAGTCAGATCGACCAAACGAGAAACGGTCGAACTAAATAGAGTAAGTGGTTGACCGAAACACATCAGGAAAAACTAAAAACAACACATCAAGCGACCGGTCATCCGAACACATTAATGCGCTCGACCGAAGGCGAAACAAGTTTTAAAACTGCTTGGAGAAACAGTAATCCGGTCGAACGAAACTTCATTTCGGTTTGACTGAATAAAGTTTGAAAATGCCCAATTTTGAAAAACACCCAATAAATCCGCAAACACTTGGAAAGAAACCTCAACCAAGTATCAAAATTCGATAAAGACACATCAAATTTCCAAGTTATACGTCATTTAAGTTGCACATGCCTAGATTTAGCCTTATATGAAAGAATTGATCAACGTTTAAAGGTTTTGTGAAGATATCCGTAAGTTGATCATTAGTGGGAACAAATATAAGCCTAATGTCTTCCTTTGTTGCATGATACCTAAGAAAATGATGTCTAACCTCAATGTGTTTAGTTCGAGAATGCAATATGGGATTTTTCGAAAGATTTATTGCACTAGTATTGTCACAAAGTATAGGAGTCGTTTGAAACTCAAGTTTCAAGTCTTTGAGGGTTTGCCTCATCCACAAGACTTGTGCACATGCACAACCGGCGGCAATGTATTCAGCCTCGGTTGTCGACAATGCAACACTATTTTGTTTCTTACTAAACCAAGTGACAAACGATTTTCCCAAGAATTGGCAAGTGCCACTAGTACTTTTACGATCTAAAATGCAACCGGCATAGTCAGCGTCACTATAGGCAACAAGATCAAAAGCTCTAGTCTTGGGGTAAAAGAAACCAAATTCTTGAGATCCTTTGAGATAGCGAAAAATACGTTTTAAAGCATTGAAATGAGATTCTTTTTGACAAGCTTGAAAACGAGCACAAAAACACACGGAAAACATAATATCCGGACGACTAACGGTAAGATAAAGCAAGGATCCGATCATACCTCGATATTTCTTGATATCCACCTCTTTGCCATTTTCATCTTTGTCTAACTTAGTGCTAGTACTCATGGGAGTGTTGTGTGGCTTGCTATCTTCAAGACCAAAGTGTTTTAAGAGTTCTCTTGTGTACTTTGCTTGGTGTATGAAGTTCCCATCTTTAGTTTGCTTAATTTGAAGTCCGAGGAAGAAGTTTAGTTCACCAATTAAGTTCATCTCGAACTCCCCCTGCATAGACTTGGAAAATTCTTTGCAAAGATGCGGGTTACTTGCACCAAATATTATATCATCAACAGATTTGTACCACTAGTAAATCATGATCATAAATTTTAACAAAAAGAGTGGTATCCACTTTACCCACACAAAAACCTTTGTCGATTAAGAAGTTCTTCAACCGCTCATACCAAGCTCTAGGAGCTTGTTTAAGGCCATAAAGAGCCTTCTTAAGTTTAAACACATGGTTTGGGTAAGTTTCATTTACAAATCCGGGGGGTTGTGCCACATAAACTTCTTCATTTATAAAGCCATTTAGGAAAACACTTTTAACATCCATTTGAAATAATTTTATGTCCATGTAAGATGCATATGCTAATAACATGCGAATGGCTTCCATTCGAGCGACGGGGGCATAAGTTTCATCAAAGTCTATACCCTCCTCTTGGCGATAGCCTTGAGCAACGAGTCTTGCTTTGTTTCTAATTACATTCCCATCTTCGTCAAGTTTGTTTCGAAAGATCCATTTAGATCCAATAACCATTTGGTTAGAAGGTTTTTCAACAAGTTCCCATACATTATTTCGAACAAATTGATTTGGCTCTTCATGCATAGCCATTAGCCAAAATTCGTCATTACATGCTGGTTCTACTTTCTTAGGTTCTAATGTAGAGATAAATGCATAAGAATCACAAACTATATGTGCTTTAGATCGAGTTGTCACACCTTGAGAAACATCTCGAATCACAAAGTCCTTCGGATGATCCTTTCTATAGGTCCAATCCTTAGGAAGATCCTCCACGTCCTCTTGTGGAAAACTTGGAGGCACTTGATGAGACTCAAGAGGGACATCTTGTGATGATACATGTCTAATTATATCCATGCAATCATCATCAAGAGAGGAGTTATCTACACAAGCTAACTCGTCAAAGTTAACGTGTAGAGATTCCTCAACACAACTTGTTCGTTTATTGTAGATTCTATATGCTTTACTCCTATCGGAATACCCTAAAAAGATTGCCTCATCAGATTTTGCATCAAATTTATCCAAGTTGTCTTTAGTATTGAGGACAAAACATTTTGAGCCAAAAGCTTTAAAATATGAAATTTTAGGAGTCCGGTCATGCCCAAGTTCAAACGGAGTTTTCTTTAAAATAGGTCTAATGAGAACACGATTCAACACATAGCAAGAGGTATTAACGGCTTCGCACCAAAAATATTTTGGAAGCCCTTTTTTCACAAGCATTGTTCTTGCCATTTCTTGAAGAGTTCTTGATTGGCATCATTTCATGTTTATATTTGTATCTTATATCCATTATCTTTCACCTAAACAATGCTATGTTATAAGTTTTATGTTTAGTTTTCAGGAATAAATAAGTTTGAAGAGAAGAGCCATGAAAGGACCCAAAAGCAGGAAAAAAAGGACTTAATTGTGAGACCTGAGGACCAAGATGCAAGGGAGAAGGACCTGAACGTAAGACAGAAGGACCTAAGAGCAAAACAGGAAACTCCACACCTTCATGGGGAGTATTTTGTCAATTCAATTCGGGTCGGAGCTCCAACAAACCAAGTAGATGCATCCAAGACCAACAAATCCATCAAGCAAAGCCCACAACCAAAAGCCACACGATCTGAAGTTTATAGACCGCCAATTGGCGGTCTTGGACGCATTCATTTTTTTCTTTACTTTTCTGTTGTTGATCGTTGGCATGAGGTACGTGTATTTTTCTCTTCTACATGCATAGTTAAAGAATGAATTAGTTAGTAAGGTGCATCGGGACAAGTGTGAGGTGAGGGTTTGATTGGAGAGCTGATTGCTATATTTAAGACTCAAAATGCTACTAACGAGGGGGTTGTCCTATACAAGATAAGGTGGGAGATTTAATCACCCCTTCATTTGCCCCCAAAAATCACACTAATATGAAGCCCAAAATAAAATCAAGTAGACATAGGCCCTAAGGACTTCGGGTGTTAGGAGACAATCTCATTCTGGACGTCATGACCTGAACGTCGTCCTTTGCTTAGTGGCATTGAGACTTTTGGGACCTCCGGGTCTTAACTTTCTCATTTGGCTTTGTGACCTTCGACCAAGGGAGGTGAGAGATTCTGGAGTGTGGGGAGTCACGGTTAGGCGTCGTCTAACCTAAGGACCTATAGTCAACTTTAGGTTTGCTTGAGCTGTGTTTGCTAGTTTAGGCTTCTACTCAATCCCACTACGCACGCTATTTCTTAAGGCTTCTTCTCCTCTCATTTCGGTCATCTTCCCCTCTACTTCTATCATTTAGTCTCCTCCCCTTTACACCAATTCTCTTAGTGTTTTAGTGTCTAGTCTAACACTTTTTGCGAGGTTGATCTCGTAGTGGTGAGAGTAATCGATTTGAGAGTGTTATTGTCGAGATGGATGGTTACATGTGCTATCATTAATTTAATTGTTGGGACCAGTACCACTCTCTCTGGTATGCCCAACCCATGCATCCTGGGGTGCCTCAGATAAACACGCAACAGGGTTGGGACAATTTCAATTGTGTGACTGAGCAGTCTTTAGATTGTGGTGATATGAGAGAGGCACCCACTGCTACACCATCATCTAGTTGTGTTGGATCATATGTTGGTGAACAAATAGAGTCATTACAATAAAGTTTAGCCTCTTTCGTGCATGCAGTAGAGTGTATGAGTGCATCGGTGGTTCCAGAAGCCACATCAGATGACTAGAGTGCTTTAACTGGTCATGTGTTCGAAAAATGTTTGTATGTTCTTCTTGAATCCAAATATGATGATACTTTTCCCCAAAGTACTCATTATGACCCATACGCACTCATGTATAACCCTGGGAGGACATATTCATGGGAAAACCATAGAAATCCTGAGTGTCATATATCATGCCCACCGCAATATCCTCCTCCGAACACCTAGATTTCTACCAACGCCCAAGTACCAATCATTGACCTCATTCTCAGCCCATGAACATGAAAGGAATGTGTGTTCTAAAAGTATTCTTTATATGTCTTTTATTATGAATTGAATGTATAAACATTTTGTTTCTGGATTAAGTTATTCGTCTTTTAGAAGAGTTAAAGAAGAGGCTCTTGGTCCTTAATAGTAGAGCTCTAACAGATAATGGTTTACATAAATCAAAAGTAGTTCACAATCATGGTTATCAACATGGAATATTAATCACCGAGATAAGATTGTCATGTTTGTTAAAAGAAGTATTGTAGCTCTATAAATATTTTAGCAACATGAGTATATGAAATAGAAAATATGTTCTTTCATTTATTGAATGGACCTAATGAACAAACCATTATGAAATTGTGTTTGTGTCATTAATGTTTTCATTGTGTCTTTGAATCCTAAGATATGAAACCTATATCTTTTTCACATGAGAAGTGTACAATTGTATTACTATCAAAAACTATCATTGAGCATAGTGATAAAGGTAATACTTGATTATACATGACTTCTGCCGGAAAAGATGATATATCAAAAGATTGTCGTTGCCCTTCTTGACTTGGGTGATGATATTAATCAGCCCATTGATAATGCAAAATTATAATGTGCACAATATAACTCGTGTATAATCACATATTTATAATTTGCTTAAAAGATCAAGAAAAGAATATATATATATATAATTTAGAGGCTAAGCCTCCCTTTGCTCTTGCAAAAAAAGAATATATATATATATATATATATATATCATACAAAGATGTTACATTCATACTTTGTATAATATTCCTAATATCATGAGGGAATGGATAGACACAAGTGATATTATTTCATATCACTAAATGGATCGTGTTCTTTTCTAGTGAACAAAATATCTTTTTTATTTGGGTAACTATAATGTGTAGCTAGATACCGCTTATAGTTTTTGATATAAAATGTTTTATATCTTTGCAACCATAACTTAGATCTTCTTATAGGTCACACCACAAAACTGGGAAAAAGGAAATATAATTTTGTATTTTATGTTATGTATTAGATTTCATATGATGTGAAATGATATACATATGGTAAAATAATTAAATTAATACGTCGTGATAAAGAATGGTAATAACAAATGAATTTGTATGAGATGTATGTATTTTGGGGTATGATGCTTCAACAACATATATGATAATATATTACATAATATAATGTAATCAGTAACATTATAACATATGAATTTGCTAAAACCTTAAAGGTCAAATTTTGTTGGGTATTGATCCAAAATATGGTAAAGCCCAAAATAGTGCAAAACAGTCCAACAATTTCTGAAACCGGTCGACCGAATTCAATAGTAACTTTTGAGTTCAGAAATGGTTGACTGGCTGGATACACGGTTCGATCGAAATTATCAGGAGTGTTCCTGGTAAGGGAACGGTCGACCAGTGTTGCTCTTGGTTCGGCTGAATTTATCAGGAGCGTTCTTGGTAAGGGAACGGTCGGCCAACATGAAACACAATCCGACCAAAATTATGAGGGACTTTTCCTGGTAGCAAAACGGTCGACTAGAGAGGCACTCAATTCGACCGAAATTATCATGAACTTTCCTAGATAACCGAACAAAAGACCGGTGGGCCGATTTGGTCAACCGCTTGCCCACATTTTTGCCCATATTAATAAGAGATTTTTGTTGATCAATGGGTGGATTTAATCCATCTTGGTCAATGGAAGTTATGGGATAATGATGTGTCAAAATACGATTGGTTGAGAGGAGAAATTAACATAGATCATGTGTAACTGATTTTACGCATGATGTGGGTCTGAGGATGCCCTATAAATAGGTCTCTCCCCCTTTCCTTTTGAATTAATGCAAACAAATTCTCTCCTCCCGATTTTCTCCATCTTGTCCATCAAAAACTCTCTTAATTAATTAAGTGTTGTAGCTTCAATTCTTGAAGATATAGAAGGAGTTATTAGCTAGATTCTAACCTTGTATAAGATTTGATTGACGAGCTTCAATCATTCTAATCTTGTTTAAAGTTTTGTGAACACTTGGAGAAGGTGCTTCGGACGATCCGGTTTGCAACTCGACTTCCGACAATTGAACACGATTTGACAATCCGTTTAGGTATGATTATATATATGCATTTTAATATTATGTAGTATACATTTTATTGAAATGCTATAAGGCAGTTTTGTGCATAATTATTGGATAAATGTGAAAAACAATCTTGCTTGCGTATAAAAAAAGTGTACCCAAGCATAGGGACAAAATCCAACAGTGGTATCACCACTTTTGCTTCATATTTTCAATAATTGAACTACTTAATTTCATTTAGTTTACCATCTCCTGATTAAGTAATTCATAAATTTGCCCTTTTGAGCCTTTTTTGCATTTTTGATGGATGCATCAAATTGGAATCCTAGATTTTTATGTTTCTTATTTTCCTACATCAGTTTGTAATGTTAGAAAATATATTAACCACTAAGATCAATGGATAAATTATGATCTTTAAGGAGAAACAAAGAAAATCGCGCAAATAGGACTGTTTTGTCGATTTTGATTCTAATCGTTCTTTTGAGGATTTTAAATGTTTTAAAACACGTCATATGAATGTTCAAATCGAGTTTTAGACTTGTGTCTAATTGTGTGGAATTTTCATCTAATTTAAATGATTATTTTACTGGGAATTGACAAAACATAAAGGGGAAGATTTTCCTCAAAGTTTTCTTTTGGGAATATAAATAAATTTTGGTTCAAATATTTATATATCTTGAACTTTGAATGCTTGAATCATTTTAAAGGATTTCAAATGATTTTTGAATTATTTAATTGAGAGATGAATGATCAACTAAATAGTATAAGGTAGCATATGTACAATTTTTGCACTTATTCTGTTTTGCAGGGATAAGTGAGTGTTGTATATATATGTTCCTATCAATGCCATGTGTGAATGTATGATATGTAGATCACTTGTGTAATTGATAAAGTTGTTTTTTTAATTAGTCATAGGGCTTGATGTATATGTAAAAGCATTTTTTGCATGCATATGAGAATGAGAGGGGACTTTATGGGACTTGCACTAGCCAATTTAATTTTTTTGATTAGATTCAAATTGGGGGCTTGCATTTTTAAATATTATGCAATATTTACATCCATGGTTCAAGAATAAGAAGCAAAGGTCAAAGATGCGGGAACATATAAACTCACACCAATGTGTGAATGGATTTACATTATGTTTATGCAGTTGACTTATATGTGATTGAATGATTGATTGGTTAGGATATGTATAAATGGATGCATACATGACTACCAAAATTTTAGTGTAACATATGAATTGTTTAACTGTCCAAACTAAAAATTAAGACCACTCTTTCTTATTTCATCCACTAGAAATTTTGAGATTATGCCTAATAAATTAACATATATATATATATATGTGTGTGTGTGTGTGTGTGTTGTGTGTGTATGATATTTTTTGTATATACATTTCAAGGATCCCAGTGTAAAGTGAGATATATAATATTACATTTGGTAGAACGCATTTATATGCGATGATCAGAATGTCGTGGTGTATGAATGTTTCAATTGCATGGAAGTTTATGTGGTGCATTTCTGTTTCAATTGCAGAGACTTTTATATGAAATTATTAACTAAAATCAGAATATAACAATAAAATTCATTTAAGGACATAAGAATAAAAATCATTTAATTGATCTTGTGTTGTGTTATATATAGTTTGTTTTATTGTTTGCCTTAAATGAATTTTATTGTTTTATTATGATTTTATTTTTAATATTGCATAAAAGTTACTGCAATTGAAATAGAAATGCACCACGTAAAATTAAACTACTGAATGTGGTTACTACATAGTCAGGTATATGGAAGAATTTGTTGAAAAAAGAGTGACAGTGGGAGATTTAAGATCACTCAATTTTGATATCGATTTTATGTTACGTTCTATATGTTTTGTGATATAATTTATATGTTAAGAAATGAGTATGTTTACTTTGTAGTCGTTCAAAGTATCCCTTCAACCATTTTCTCAGGAAGAGATAGACATCATATAGCTTAAAGATGTCATCAGCTATATGATGTTAGCCACTTTGTTGAAGAATGTAAGTTTATCTGGTGATGGTGTCATCTTTAAGCTTTGATTATAATAGATGAATATATACATGATGTGTCATTGGTGCTGATGTGTAGGATTTTCAACATAAGATTTAGACCAAACCAAACTGCAAAACAGAATCTGAGACATTGCAGCCACATTCAACCTACTAACTGAGAATTCTAGTATGACATGCATAGTGCACGTAAAGCAACAACAACATAGTTTAGAGACATTTCATATTCAAAGGCAGTTGAATTAACGGAACGTAGTTTACACATAAAGATAGTTTACAGGAATACCTTCACTACCTGAACAACCTTACAACAATTGTTTTTTCCAAGCGTACATATGTTTCTGTTGGATATACATATTATAAATTTTGAGATTATGTACAACAGCTTAACAGATTATGTTGTGTGTGTATGAAATTTTTGGTATATATATTTCAAGGATCCTAGTGTAAAGTGAAATATATATATAATATTACATTGGGTAGAACACATTTATATGTGATGATTAGAATGTTATGGTGTATGCTTGTTTCAATTGCAGGGACTTTTATGTGAAATTAAAAAATAAAATCAGAATAAAATAATAAAATTCATTTAAGGACATAACACGTTGGTTGTCGTAGAAACCGACGTGGAATGTCTTTTCATGAAAGGGAATACCATGTCGTCATTGTTCGCCAACTAACCAACGTGGTATATACTATTATTTGTTTTTTTCCCAAATTCTTTTTAATAAAAAGACAGACCATGTTGGCCTTTAGTTTGAACTGACGTTGTGGGTCTACACACCATGTCGGTCAATTACCGACAAATTGACAAGGTATGTCCTATTATTGGAATGTTTTCTGAATTTCTTATTTTAATAATAGGACTTCCGAATCAGTTGGCTAGGTGCGGCCAACGTGGTATATTCCACATACGATGTCGGTGTTATTGCTAAATACCAAAGTGGTTGACCTACATACCATGTCGGCGTATTGGCCGACGTGATATCCCCCTGTTTCGATTAAGCTTAAACCGCAAGTGCACGACCGTAATGAAGCAGTGGCAAGTACGGGTCAAATCCACAGGGTGGTGTGTCAACTCTGGTTCTTCAGAAATCAATTGGTAAATAAGGGGAGAAGAAGTTTGGTGACACTAAACTAGCAAGCAACAAATGAGAAACATAACAACTCATGACTAACTAAAACTAAACTAAGAAACTAACAAATGAGAAAGGTAAGATTTAGTAAAGACAACTTCTAAGGGGTGGTGTGTGTATACACACGTCATAAGGTGGTGAAGAATGCATTCAATGAGGCACAAGTATAGATTGTGTTTTCATGCATAGGAGTGTCTAATGGTTGTGACAAAACTTATCATTCCAATCACTAACCTAGTTGATTACTATGAGCATAAACAAGTTGGTTATTAAGAACCTAAACAAGCATGGGAAGTGTCTAAAAGTTGGGGCAAAACCCATCAATTTAATATTCTCATTTAAACAAACCAGCATACATTCACATTCATGACATATTTCATAAGATAGCATTCATTCACATTCTTTAGTACATGTATAAACATCATCTCCACCCCCAAAGGGGGATGGAACTACTCACTACATATTAAGCTAACAATTATACTAAGAAAGAAAGACATTCTAACGAGTTATACTAAGATTAGGAAAATAAACTAAGATAAACTTGCAAGCATTTCAAAAGAGATAACATTCAAACAAAATTAGGAAAAAATATTTTATTGATGACTCACATTACAAGTAGCATTCCCTCTACCTGAGTTTTGCTTCAAAGGTTTATTCCAAGTAGAGAGAATGACCACCAAACTTTGGGTTAGTTACAAAGGAGGAAGAAGAGTTCTATTTATAGACATGAAAAAGGTAACTGGGGACAATCCCCCGATGTGGGACTACTAAAACATGCCTAAAATGGACATAAACAACATAATACACAACCACAAGAAACCGTGTCGGATTATGACCAAACTAGACCGCCAATTGGTTGTCATAGTTGGTTTGATTCAACCTAGACTCGGATGCCTTCTTAATTGCTTCAATTCTTCACGTGGGGTGCACTGTGATCGGTTGTTTCAGTCTGCGCCTGAATCTAATTGCCGAAATACTCCTCATGATGGTGTAGTATTTCCCAGTTTGCTATTTGATCCCTCCGGGCTTACGTCGAACTCCTTCCCTCTTGCGGATGGATCCTTGTGTATTACAAACATGTCCATTTTGCGTCATTTAAGTCATTTCTTCTTACGTTTTGGTCATTTTTCTCTTCCCTTCTCTTGTTTATTACTTAATCCTGAAATATAACAACAAACACTCGAGTAACACAAAATTAGGGTAACAGAAAGGATATATAGCATGAGTATGATGTATGATATGCTACTAATCACCCCCTCCCTTACCAGGTGCCCATGAACACACGTCGGTCAGCTAGGATCGGTCAACCCGACATGATATGTCGAAATATCCGACGTAATAACCTCATTCTACAACAGTGCCACCTGAGATACATATACATAAATCACCTGTAAGTCAGTGTTTAGATTTCCCAAGCCCGGTGGTTAAACAAGGTGTTAGAGTTGTGGTTTGTTCCATGCAAGAGGTGAGTGAAGCTTTGCAAAGGTGGGACAATGTTTTAGTTGGTTATTTTGTTGATTTTAAGCCTCACCTCCCAACACTTGAGAACTTCTTGCCTAAGCTATAGGGAATTTCCAGGGGGGGTGAAAGTTATACTAAGGAGGCGTGGGTTCCTCCTATTTCGTTTCATGGTGACGGAGGATCAAATGTATGTGCTAAAAAATTGGCCTTGGTTTGTGAAGGGGTCGCCCTTGGTGGTGCAAAGATGGACACCGGAAATGGTGATGTGAAGGGTTGATATCACCTCCATACCAATATGGATACGTTTTCTAGATTTGGACTTGAGGTTCTGGTCGGCAAAAAATTTGAGCACGATTGCAAGTATTCTAGGTAAGCCTCTCTACATGGATGACAACAAAGCTTTGGGGCGGAGCTGGCCTATGCGAGGGTGCATGGAAGTTGATCATGAGTTTGACTACCCATCCACCATGGATGTTCAGATAGAAGGGGTCAACTCGGAGGAGGTTAACATCGAGTACGAGTGGCACCCCGGGTACTGCGGGGATTGAATGGAGTTTGGGCACACACCAATAAATTGTCCAAGTAAGCCCACCGTGAATAAAGGAGGTCAAGGTGGTCATTCTCAGAAGGAGTGGGTTGACATAGGATGGGGCATGGAAAGGAAAAGGAAGTGGAGTCGTGTGGGGGTGAACGTGAAGCTAGCATCGTGTGTGAGGACAAGAATGTTCCGGAGACTACAGAGGAAATGGATGGGAAGGAGGTTGTTGGTGAGCTTGCTGGGGCACCAAATGTAGAAGGAGAAGGGGAACATAATGGAGAAGATGGAGCTCTTGAAATGGTCGCGGTTGCAACGGTAACAAGGTCAATACTAGCAAACACAATGGAAGGGGGACAAAAAGAAAAAAGCAAAAGTTGCTCCCCTGCTGCACCAATTATAGGAGGGGATGATGATCCTCTTGCTCCACTTGTTTTCTCAACTGGAGAGGAGCGAAGAAAAAGGGACAAGCTACATGGTGCCATGTGGAAAGGAGGCACACTTGTGTGTGCCGAACGAAGTGGCATCCTATGCTAGTAGGGGAATTGTCTTGTGCCAAACTGAGCCAAATGATAGTTGGCTCTCTCCAAAGCATGTGGTGCGTGAACCTGGACAAGCTAGCTTGGATGCAAGAATAATAAGAAGTGAAGGAGGCTTAGGACCGGGGCATTTTGAAATACTAGTGGGTCTAGCGGAAGTTGCAAATGATGATGCCCATGCGAAGGAAATGATGTGGAGGGATGTGGTGAGGACTCTCCAAAACACTTGATGGTTCGTACACCGCAGCCGAAGGCTATCAAGCATGTATCATTAAGATCGGAGCAACAAAGAGCCAACTGAGGATGCAAGGGGGTCCATTTGCCTCTTTTGAAACCATGATTATCCTTGCGTGAAATGTGCGTGGAACGAACCTGCCGTCCATGCACACATGATAAGGGATAAATAAAGGAGGCTAAAGCTGACATCATATGCCTCGTGGAACATAAGGTCAAGGTTAAGAAGCTCGAGCGTTTTCGAAAAGCAATTTGGGTGCATAGTTGGGTGGTAAATAGCATGATCGTGGATTCGGGGCATATCCTTGTGATGTGGAATGAACAACAAGTAGATATTCGGGTCACCTTTGAAACACCACAAGTACTACACTTGGAAGGAATCTGCCGAGGAAGTGGGAAAAATGTAGCTATCACGACTGTTTATAGAGCAAATGGGCATTTGGAGCGGCGTAGATTGTGGGCGGACCTTGAATTACTAGCACCAAATGTGTCCATCCCATGGCTTCTTTGTGGAGACTTCAATTGCATTAGACGCTGTCATGAGAAGAGGGGGGCTCGGGCTTCAACTGGACGACAATGGAGGAGTTGAATGCTTGCATTGATAGGCTGCAAGTGGTAGAGGTGCCATCCGAGGGGAGTGATTTCACATGGTCTAACTCATCCCAAGGCGACGCATGTATAGAGACCTGAATAGATAGGATGCTTATGTCCCTTTCTTGGCTTGACACATTCCCGGAGTCCTACTATGTTGTTGGGAACAATGACCTTAGTGACCATGCGATACTCACGATGAAAACCATGTCGGATAACATGCACAAGAAGAGGATGTTCAGATTCGTAAATTTCTAGAGCAAGCACGAGAAGTTTTTAGAAGTGGTTCGCAGTGCATGGGCCACACTCATGGACGGGAACCCTATGTACCGAGTGGTGGAAAGTTGCACAAGGTCAAGATGGTGCTCAAACAATGGAGTGAGGAGAGATTTGGACATGTTGAAATAGGGTGTTTGAGGCCCAACAAAGGCTAGCTCAAGTAAGGCTCCATCGGCTAGATGCCCCAGGGGATTCCTCCCTCTATGACATGGAACAAAGTTGTAAGGATGAGCTACAGTTGGTCTTGTCAAGAGAGGAGTCACTCTTGAGGTAGAAATCGAGGGTGCGGTGGTTGCAGATGGTGACCAAAACACTAGATTCTTCCATGCTTCCCTTAGAGTAAGGAGAGACACCAATAATATGAGACATGTGAGCGAACATAGAGAGCTCGTGGAGGAGGAGAGTGCCATTCGTAAGGTGTTTCGATGCCATTTCTTTGACTTGTTTTCTAATGATTTTCAGGTTACACCGATATCTTCTCTTCTACCCACCTCCCTCAACTCAATGCCGATAAGTCAAGGAGCCTTGTTGTAGCAATTGATATGAAGGAACTCGAGGAGGTGGTTCTCCACTCAAATGTGGACAAGGTGCCCGAGCCAGATGGTTTCAATACAAAGTTCTTCAAGGCATCTTGGGGGTTGTGAAAAAGGATATGTTCAAGGCAGTTGACGATTTTATGAGAAGTGGAAAGCTCCTCGCCCAAGTAAACTACACTTCAATCACGTTGATCCCCAAGAAGGCTACGCCATCCACGGTCGATGACTACTAGCCAATTTCCCTTCGTAATATGCTCTACCGTTACATTTCCAAGGTCTTGGCAAATCAGTTGAAGGTTTCCTACCCCGGATGATTGGACCACGAGAGACGAATCGGTGACAACATATTTATTATCCACGAGATCTACCATACCATGGACGTTGAACGTGGCCCATCAAGGGTGTATTTGAAGCTTGAGTTAAGGAAAGCATACAACTCGTTAGCGTGGAGTTTTCTTTTTGAGGTTCTCCAGCGGTTTGGCTTCCCAGACCATTGGTAATGCTTAATTATGGCTTGTGTACGGGCGTCCTTTGTCGTGACAATAAATGGAGCAAACTCAAGACCGTTCAAGGCAACAAATGGACTACGACAAGGTGATCCGATAGCTCCCTATCTTTTTGTCCTTTGGATGGAGGTACTTAGCTTAATGATCAAGGAGGCTACTGAGAATGGACGGTTGTAATTGCTCAACTGTGGTGGCATCTCAGTGTCACACCTTTTGTTTGTTGATGATGTTATGCTATTCGCGAAGACTACATAGAAGAATGCACGAGAGATGAATAAGATACTTATCAAATTTTCTGAGTGTTCGGGGCTGCACATAAATACAACCAAGAGTCAAGTGTTCTTGGGACGAAACATTTTCCTTAAAAGAATCATGGATATGGGGAAATCACTTGTGGGGGCGGAGCAAGCTCATATGGTTCAAGAATCATATCCCAAAGTAGACCATCACCACGGGCACGCGATGCGAGGACGTTTGCTGACAAAGACGTTGATGAAGGCACAAGGGGCGACTCATGACATGGACTGTGCACTATGTAATGCAGATGAGGAGGATATGGGACACCTATTTTGCGCATGCCTTTTCACGAGGGAGGTCTGGACGAAAGTACTCCAAGGGCTAAGGTTGGGCGTCGACATCAGGAACACACTCGATGAGGAGGTGAAAAGCATGCAAAAAGTGAAGGGCGGAAGAGTACATAAGATTGCAATGAAGCTAGCCTTCAGTGAGGTTATATGAGTGATGGCAGGAGTGGAACAGACGAGTGTGCGACAATGTGAAGAGGCACCTGTCGGACATCATTACATTGGTTAAAGACACAGTTTGGGTTATGGGCTCAAGGATGAAGGACCTTGTCGAGGACCCGGAGGCATTGCGAGTTTTCAAAAAGTGTGGAGTTAGAAGTCTAGCAAGGGGACTATTTGTTAGTGAGTCTTGGACTAATGGGAACTTGTCTGCCAGGCATGTAGATAGCATGCCCTGTAGTTCCTTCATTAGCTAAACTTTTGTAGGTTGTAAATCGTAGTTTACACATTAATGAAATTTCGAGGTTATGTCTCCACTTTGCTTTGCAAAAAAAGAGATGGAAATGGTTGTAGACATGACAAGTGTATTTAATCATTTGTTTGTAATTTGTGACCTTGCTAGTTGGTCTTCTTAAATGATTAATTTAAATGGTTGATCGCAAGCCACTACTGAAATGATTGGTATAATTGTGCGCAATGTTATCATCCTAATGATTAATGTGATTTGAATCCATTAATTCATATGTGTTAGCACGTTTATTCATATAAACTAGCGAGTTCTAGTTTAATCACCGTTCATGATGGACAATGAATATTGAATTTATATCATTGGTCTCTGTGGACACATGTTTATGAGTAAATTAAGATTTAATCATTACCAAATACATGTTAACTAACCGATGAGTTAATGAATATTGATAGACCCATCAGTGAGTTATTTCGATGGGATAACAAGTGTGATAAATTACACACTAACAATTTAATACTGAAAAATGAATGTGGTTTTGACACTACTGGGCTCTACGGAGCATGACTCTTCATATCATACTGAGCCTGACATGGCAATGGTCTCTGTAAGAGACTAATCGTGGTTGTAGGACCGAAGAGTCAGATATGATCTTTATTATATTGACACAAGTTGGTTTATAGGCCCCCAAAATAAACTGAATTGAATGAGATTGAAACTAAAAGTGTTCTAAGTTATTATGATTACAGAATGGGTGTGGGGATGGGTCATACACTAACTAGAAGACCGCACGTGCCAGCGATGGGATTTCTGTAGAATTCCCGATACACATATGTATCATTAATGACATGATTGAGAACTATGTATCACTAATGAAATGAATGAGAACTATGATGCAAGGTTGTTCTCTAGTTCATATATATGGCCTAATGACTACCATCATTTGGAAATGAGATATATGATGCAAGAATATGTTGTAGTTCACTATGTCGTATTGTCAATTGAAGTTCCATATTTGTGATGCATGTATATTATTTGTAATATATCATTACTGATTGTGTTCGTTAACTGATTGTCATATTTTAATTTTTTCGCATGATTATGATTCTCTATGATTAGCGGTTGGTACTTGCGAATTGTCGAGTTCACAAAAAAATTGTTACCATTTTCCAGATTATTTTAGACCTACCAGGATTATTTATTTGGTTGAATTATCAGAGTGCGCAACAGGAAATGACTGTGAATCACTTTAACGCACTAGTCGAGGTGTGTGAGCACCTAAGTGGGGCTTGGGGCATTTGTTGCCCGAAGACCTCAGCAAAGTAGAAGCACTGAAAAACCAGTTTGCTTACATAATCACCAAAGCTCAAGGGAAGGTGTGAATACCAAATATGTCTAGATTATCTGATATTTTTTACTCCTGATTAAATGGGATTCAATTGTTTGGGGTTTGGGATTAAATAAAATACTTTTTTTAGCGTTCGAATTTCATTTTCTAGATCATTTAATCAATAAAAGGGCTTTTTTATATTGTTTAATAAATGGTAATTAGGTTTGTAATCATAAATTTGATCTAAAAACTCAAGCCTATTGATCAGCTCTCAAATTACACTAATAGATTGAAACCAAAACACCACAAATTCATAATATTATAGTAGTTTATGTTTGCACTTTTTTAACATTGTGAAACTTACTATCGATTATACGGAACTAACAACTTATTACTGTCAGAGCATAGCCGAGGTTCCCGAGCAGCTTCATCCTGAAAAGGGAGTGTCCTTTCTCCACCCAGTAATAAAAGTTCCGAGGGAAGCAGCCCGAGGAGCAGTTGCAAGGGTAATATTCCTTTTTCTACCAACACATATTTTTTGTCTGAATGTCTTCTTTTAAAATAACATTGTTTTTGTGTGAATCACAGGTCAAAAACATGGCTCATTTCAATGACAATCTGGAGTCCATGGATGAATTTCTCACCTTATTGGGTCGCCGTACTAGGATACTTGACAAAAAGGGAGCGGCCTATCCATCATGATTTTCTTTCTTTATTTTTGCATATTTGTTTTAATCGCCTGATTCTTTTTGCATTTTGATGATAAGCCTATAATGAAAAGTTATGGACCACATTTTATGATCCAATTCAGCCTCGAATTGTGGTGCTAGTATTGGTGCATTCATATAATCTAAGCGGTGGTGTTGATTGAACCTAATCAAGTGCACTAGTGCCCACCGTGATCGGGTGCAATGGCAGGTCATGATCCAAGATTCCAAGTCCATCAATCTGCGGAAAATTGGAGGCTGACAGTGTCATTTCACTTTTCGCATTTCAAGATCGACGCAAACAATCATCCTAATTTTATTTCATTGTTTTCCTTTCTTTCTGTCCATGTTTGTTTCGTCATATCGCTTTTAGTCATTCAATTCTTCCTTGCACATGTTTTTTTCTCAAGTTGACAACAGACATATTTCTTCAATTTCTGCATATCGTTAGCAACTAAATTGATCTATTCGTTTTTATGTTTGTTCTATCATATTGGTTTTAGTTGCACGATTTTTGCTTCAACCTTTTTTTATCAAGCATCCACTTATTTGTTATGGTTTAATTGATATAATCTTTACTTCGCTTGGTTTCTTGAAGAATACCTACTTTCACTGGGTTTGGTTTGCTTTATTGGTAGAATTTGCAGGAAACACTAGTTTTCAGTCGACATATATCAAGGAGGAATCTTCACAGGAATGTGACCTACACTCATAAAAAATTAAATTTGAAGGTAAAAATTGTTGTTACCATTTTTCCCTAAGATGTTTACTATACAAAAATGTTCACTCAACATTATGTTTTAATTTGCAGTATAAATCTGAAGAAGCTTCGTGGTCTCTTGGGTCAACATTATAACGTTCATGAATGACATTGTCAACTGTTTCTGAAATATTGTTACACATCAACTAGTTATAAGCTAATCTTTAAATCATTCTTTTCTTCTGATAAAATCTTTAGATAATAATAGCGAGCGCCATCCAAGAACAAGCTTATCTTGAATATGATATCAGGTACACATGTTTAACTGAATTGCTAAACATCGCCCCAAAATTACTTAAATCGTCCCTTGAAATTATCATTTTGCCCTTCTCTCATTTCTACTGCTATAACGCGACATTTTACCCTCCTATCAAACATCTCTCTTCATATTCCTCTTATAATCATAAAAAATAATGTTTTGGAGGTCAGTAATGAACCAACGGACGCCCCAGTGTACTCGAATCTGGTAAAACATCTAACATCTTTTTAATAAAAAAATAATAAAAAATAATAAAAAATTACGGGCGTCTGACGGAGCCGCCCCCACGTAGGAGGGGGCGTCTGGCTAAGACGCCTTCCCCATGGGGGCGGCGTTTTACCCAGAGGCCTTACCCATCGGGGAGGCGTTTTACCCAGACGCTCCGCCCATGGGACAGGCGTCTGTGTAAGACGCCTCCTCCATGGGGGAGGCGTCTTAGCCAGACGCCCCCTCCTACGTGGGGGCGGCTCCGTCAGACGCCCGTAATTTTTTATTATTTTTTTAAAAAGATAATTGATTATAAATTTAGATAATTGTTAAATTAATTAATAAGTTAATAATTACTATATTCGGATGACCGATACCTCTTCGGTACACCGAAAATTCAAAAATTTCCAGATCCAACAATTTCAAAATCCAAAAAATTTCCAGGGGGCGCTGCCCCCTTGCCACCCCCGCCACCTCACCGGCGAGGTGGAATGCCGCTCGCTCACCGGGGAGCGAGACCCCCGAACGACCTGTCGAGGTGGTATTTGTAAGTCATGATGTTTTACCACCGGGGGATTTGGAACTTAAAAAATGTTGGATCTGGAATTTTTTTGAATCTTTATCACTTGCAAAAAAACTCATTGTAATCCGACCGGTTACCACCGAAAACTTGCAAAGAAACGTCAAATAATTTGAGATAACACACCGTATAATTTTAATTTGACAAAAAAAAATAAAAAAAAATGGGACGTCTGGCTAAGACGCCTGTACCATCGTGGAGGCGTCTGGCTAAGACGCCTCCACCATGGTCGAGGCGTCTTAACCAGACGCCTAGACAATGGTATAGGCGTCTGGCTAAGACGCCTGTACCATCGTGGAGGCGTCTGGCTAAGACGCCTCAACGATGGTGGAGGCGTCTTAGCCAGACGCCTCCACGATGGTACAGGCGTCTTAGCCAGACGCTCGTGTCGGAAAAAAAAATCCGCCTCCGTTACTTCGCCTGGTCTAGGTGTTTCGCCAGACATTTTCGTGGTGTTGGTACTATGAATGTTAGTAAAACTGAGTCAATAACCTTGTTTAAAGACACGGGACGATATGGGTATTAAATATGTTGTTAAGGGTAATTTGGTAATTTCAAGGGGCGATTTAAGTAGTTTTGGGGCGACGTTTAGTAGTTCCCATGTTTAACTCTGAAATTATATGTTTACACTTTATGGTCACAATTTTTGGATAAACAAAATTTTGAAGGTACCCTTCAGTAAAGCATTTTCTGCAAGCTTTACATTGTTTCATAAACTAATAAAAGTGTTCGTGGTAACATCGGGTGTGATTTCATGATTGTGTTATCCTCTTATCGACTCACTATTTTTTTAATTTTCTTTTGAGGTTCGATGCCGATTGAAGGCTTTGAAGGAAATTGAGATGCAACAGATTGAAGACTTCATTATCTGTAAGTTCAAATTTTACAACATGTATGGAGGGAAGAAATCGAATTTTAATTCGCGGATATTGAGCTTGTCCAATCGGATATAGACAAATGTTTAGCCTATGATGAAAAAGTTATGGACCACATTTGAGATACAAATGAGCCTTGAATTGTGTTGCTGGTATTGGTGTTGATTGGATCCAATCAAGTGCACCAGTGCCGACCGTGATCGGGTGCAACAGCAGGTCATGATCCAAGTCCATCAATCTGAGCCAAATCAGACCCTTTCGACATGACATCTCAAACAACTGGCTTGGGCACATGGATTCTTTTCAGTGAAGAAGGTCGACGGATTCCTTTTGTTCTTCACCTTTGTCGGGTGGCTTTAGCAATTAAGATTGAGGCCAATTTTCCTTCGTGAAATCATGAGTTCACTTATTTAGAACTACCGCACCCAGATAGTTAATTTCAGTAGGTAATTATTGCAATAGTTGAGATGAGGAGGACTCAGATGAGGAGGGAAGAATCCCTAGAGCTAACGTGGGTAATGGGAGAAGGTAGGGAGGTGAGGCGTGTCGAGGCTAATGACCTCGAAGTTAGACGTCGTCTATCCTAAGGATTCATTACCTTACATTGTTTGAGTCGTGCTTGCTAGATTAGGCTTCTAGCTTCTACCTTCTCCCATTACCTACGTTAGATTTAGGGATTTTACCATTGAATTTGAGGCATTGTTTAAATAGGTGGAACATGTGAATTTTAATGTATAGAGTGTTGCTGTAATTGTTGTGAGAGTTGCGGTTGGGTGAAAAAGCCCTGAAGCCCAGCTAGTTTGTGCGGGGTTGGGTTATAAAGCCCTGGAGCCCAGCTAGTTTGTGCGGGGTTGGGTGAAAGAGCTCTGCAGCCTGAGCAAGGACCGCGTGATAAGGGTTGAGTGAAAAAGCCCTGGAGCCCTTAGAACGTTCGGGTTGGGTGAAAGAGCCCTGGAGCCTTGGTCGTGTCATTGTAACTGGGGTTAGGGCTGGCAAATTCGTGTTTCGTGTCGTCTTTGACACGAACACGAATTGACACGAATTATTTTTTCTCGACCCGAACATGAACACGAACACAAATTAATAAGAAATAGTCGACACGAACACGAAAATCTAATCTTAAACCCGAACACGAATTTGGTATCCGAACACGACCCACGTTGACACGAATCCATTTTTCGTCTTCGTGTTGACACGAACACGAATTAACCCGAATAACTCGAACTAACTTGTTACTCTCCTAGTGCGTCCGAAATCCTTAGGGCCAATGTCTACTTGCTTTTAGAATTAAGGCTTTTATTAAGAGTGATTTTTGGGGCAAAGGAAAGGGTGATGAAATCCCCCACCTTATCTTTTATTGGACAACCCCTCCTTAGTAGTGTTTTGATCTTAAATCTAGCAATCAACACTCCAATCAAACGCTCAACTCACTCTTGTCCCGCTGCACCTTACTAACTAATGCATGATCTAAACATGCATGAATGAAAGATTTGGGTGCACGTACCTCACACCAGCAATCAACAACACAAATGTAAAGCAAAGAAAAGACGAATGCGTGCAAGGTCTACAAATGATGCATGACCTAGATGACAAGAAGTCTAATATTTTGCTTTGAGTTTTATGGTCCAAGTTGATTAACGGGGGAGTAATTAATGATCTGGGAGCAAACTACAAGTCACAGCATGCAAGATTGCGCTCCAAGCAACTACATTGAAGCAAAGAACAACCAGAACAAAACTGAGAGAAAATGAAGGCTCACCAGGCCGTGAATTGGCGGTCCCAGACCGCTGATTGGCGGTCACTGTTGAGTGTTTTGCTCTCAAATTCCTCCAGTTGCTTCCCCTTGATCCTCAGGATCCCTGAAACAAATCAAAACTAAAAAAGAAAAATTAAAACCACTCGAATCGTCCAAACCAAAGTCTCGACATAGTACAATCCCCGACAACGGCGCCAAAAACTTGATTGATACGTTTTAATTAACCGCAAGTGCACGACCGCGTTCAAGCGATGACAAATACGGGTCGATCCACAGGGAGGTGTGTCGATTTTTTGTTTGTTCGAAGGCGAGTTGGAAAGGCGAAATGATTGATTACACTAGTAAACTAGAAAGGAGGAAATGAAAACACGAAATGAACTATACTAAGTAACTAAAATTAGAAGATAGAACTCAGGAATGGAAAGCCCCTAAGGGGTGGAGTGTGTTTGTGCACATGAAATAAGTGTGGTGAATGCATACAAGAAGCTCAAGTGTAGTTAGTGTTTGTTAATGCATAAGAAGTACCTAATGGCAAGACCTATTATTTACAACACTAACCTAGGTGATTAATATGAGCATGACAATGTTGTTATTAAGAACATAAACAAGCATGGAATGTACCTAGCACTATGGCAGAAACCATCAAATAAAAAGTCTTATTAATTCAAGCAAGCATACTAACATCTCTCACAAACAATAATGTCTAGCATTCATACCATTTACATATCATGTACACACATCTACTCCACCCCCAAAGGGGATGGAACTACTCACTCATATTTAAACTAACATTTATACTAATTATAAGAAAACTAAACAACAAGTTTAACTTAAAGGACATAAAACACAAGAAGCATGAAAGCATATGAAAAAGAAATTAAATTAAGAAACAAACAACATAACTAAAGAAGAAACATCTATTATTACTCACTCAATTACAAGTAGCCTCTCTCCACCAGGGTTTTTGCTTCAAGGCTTGAACCCCTAGTAGAGAGGATGGCAACCAAGAGAGAGATGGGGTACAAGAGAGGAGGGAGAGTTCTATTTATGGCCATAGAAAAAGGTAATCCGGGACAATCCCCCGGTATGGGACTAAACAAATACCAAAAATTGCCTAAACACACTCTAATACACGCTCCACAGAAATCTTATCAAACCCGGTACAACCCGAACCACCAATCAGCGGTCCCAGACCGCCAATTGGCGGTCTACAGGGTTTGGATCCGCCTGGTTTTTGTTCTGGGCTTTTCTGGATGGATTTGTTGGCCTTTGATGCATCTACCTCGCTCGTTGGAGCTCCGACCCGAATAGAATTGCCAAAATACTCCCCATGATGGTGTGGAGTATTCTTGTTTGCTCATTGGTCCTTCTATTTTGCATTCATGTCTTTCGATCTTGCATCCTAGTCCTCGAGTCTCTCAACTCAGTCCTTTTTCCTTCTTTTAGGTCCTTTCATGCCTCTTCTCTTCAAACCTCTTTATTTCTGAAATTCAAACATAAAGCTCATTACGTAGCATTGTTTAGGTGAAATATAATGGATATAAGATACAAATGTAAGCATGAAATGATATCAATCAAGGACCATTCTGATGGCGAAGGTCATGTGGCAGCACCACAGTGAGCGAGATGCCACTTGGGAGATTGAGGAGGACGTCCGGAAGGAATTCCCGGAGTTGTTTGGTGAGTTTGCTCTAATTTCGAGGACGAAATTCTTTTAGGAGGGTGGATTGTGAGATCCTAATCCTAATTGGGTTTTAATTGTTGTTTAGGTGGTCTTTAGGAGGAGATGGGACGAACGACTGAGATGGAGTGGTGTTGGATGAGTGGTTGAGACGAAAGGTGGGTTGCTTATAAGGTGGATTTTCTCTCTCTCTCTCTCTCTCTCTCTCTCTCTCTCTCTCTCTCTCTCTCTCTCACACACACACACACACACACACACTCTTCTCTCTTCCACTCTTTCACGCATCTCTCTCTCCCCCTCTTAGCGATTGTGCTCCGGCGAGGAGAAGTGGGGTTTGGCGAGTGTTGGTTGGTGGAGGTGAGTGTTGGTTGCTAAACCCATCCCTTGTTTCTTCTTATTTTTCTCTCTCTTAACCTTCCTTGTTTCTAGTTGTTGTGGTTGGTGTGGAGATTGAAGGAGGTGGAGGTGTGGCTGTGAAACAACGATGAGGTGCGATCGTTGATCGAGCGAGCGTTTGTCGGTGGATCGTGATTTTGGAAGAAGTGCTCGGAAATGCCGTCGAGGTTCTTCGAAGGTTTCTTCAAACCATCACGGTATGTCAAACTTGTTGTCGTAGCTCACTTTGTTTGTATGAGTATTTGGAAGTCGACAGTAGGCCGAAAGGCTCGTCGCAAGCAAAAGTGCAGCAGATTTTACTGCTGGATTGGTCGACCGTTTGCCCCAACCGGTCGACCGTTCCTAGTGAGAATTCGGGTTTCTGCGTAACACCAGTCGAACGATGCCCTTGGGCGGTAGACCGGTTGTGCATTTGAGGGAAGTCTGGTTGGTTTCAGTCGAATGGGGCCCATTTGTCGTTCGACCGTGTGCATTGTTGTAGGTCGGTTGGAGCGTTGACCATCCAAACGGTCGACCGCCTGTTTGACTCGTCCGACCGATGACTTAAGTTGAATTGTGGTAGGGTTCGACCGAAGGTGGTTCGGTCGACCGGTGTTGTTTGGACGTATGGTGGATTTTACTGGTGGAATTCGGTCGGTCGAGAGTGCTCGGAGGTTCGACTGTTGATGATGTTGAGCGATGGTGGATTTCACTGGTGGGTTTCGGTCGAACGGGTCCCTTTTGCCATTCGACCGGTTGCTCGTTATGTTCGTTGAACTTGGGAGGCGACTTTCTAAACGGTCGACCGTCCCTGACTTTGGTTCGACCAAACGTAAATTGTTGGTGGGAATTGTTCGAGCGATGGAGTGCCAGTCGAACCAATTGCCCTATTAGTGAGATTCGGTCGACCGAGACTCTTGGTTCGGTCGACCGTTTGTGTCCAGTTTTGCACATTGGAGGTGTTGTTGTTGTGGTCATCCTTGTGAGGCGAGTTGTGGTGCCGATGTTCTTCTGGCAAGTGTGCTAGTGAGCACGGATGTTGCGGTGGTTGGTGAAAGAGCCCTGGAGCCCCGTAACTGTTGTGAGAGCTGCGGTTGAGTGAAAAAGTCCTAGAGCCCAGCTAGTCTGTGCGTGATTGGGTGAAAAAACCTTGGAGCTCCGTAGTGTGTTTAGGTTGGGTGAAAAAACCCTGGAGCCCTTAGACGTTCCAGTTAGTTGAAAGATCCCTGGAGCCCTGGTCGTGTCGTGGTAGTTGCGGTTGGATGAGAAAGCTCTGGAGTCCAGCTTGACGACATTGTGTGTTGCGGTGGTTGGGTGAAAAAGCTATGAAGCCCAGCCTTGTTGTTTGTGTTTTTCTTTGTTGATAGAAATGCATGCTAGAGTGTTTCAGTTTCATGCATTGTAGAGTTTGGCATACGGGGTTTCCTTCTGGAAACTCAGGCATTGTTGCATGTTTGCTTTTCAGGTCGTGATCGACGTTAGGGGTGGTGGTGACCAAGGAGAGGAGCACCGCTACCAGATCCAGTTTTTTCTCGTTTTGAGGTCGGAGTGATTACTTGTATTTGTTGTATAACCCTTTCTGATGTAATCACACTTTTGAAATACTCGGATATATATTATATATATATGTTGGTGCACCTGTGTTCCTTATATTTGAGTAATATCCTTTGCTTTGTTTGTATGTGATAAAATTTTAAATTCTTCCGCTGTTTTGAGGATGTTACATGTAATTTATTCAATAAATAGGATCTACTGCTAATGTTCGATCATATGCTGAATCATGGTAGTAGATTGCGAAAAATGTACAAATACTCTTTCAAAAAGCTTATACCAAGATTAGCAATATAATTTTTGTTTGAGATATTAATTTTACCAGTAATGGAAGAAAATCACCGAAGTTCAGTGACACTGAGGCCACAAGAAAAGGTGCAAAATGCTTTCACACAACTTTTAGGAGATAAAAGAGTTTTGCCTCCGTGAGGTCTTAATGTCTCATATATCTGTACAGTTTTGACCCTCTCTCTCTATCTAGGTGCACAGAAGACATGTCTGCTGACGTGCATTAAACCTATTCGATATAGGAGCTTTTATGAATTTGTACATATTATAAGGCCACGGAAATATATTATACGGCCAAGGAATAAAGGTCTATTTATTCGAGGGTGATTGATTTTTTGTAGCCTTAAAAAGAATACCAAATCTCACATTTGCCATTACCATTTCGGTCATAATTACAAATCACTCTATTCTCTTTCCCAACATCTCTAATTTTCCCAACATATTTCTCCCATAAATTCTAGAAACCTCAATGCAACTATCCTACCTAATACACTAGAGCATTAAGATCAATTTCCATTATGTAAGCTTTATTTTGGTCTTTTTCTGTTTTATCTTTTGTTGACCTTTTGACTAATAATCGTTAATCAGTTTTGATGATTAATCAACATATCAATAAACACATTAACATTTATTTTATCATAGCATGCATATGTACACATATATTGTATTTATTAACATTTCAGGAGACGAATGGGCTCAACACAATAAATCAAGTTGAAGAGTAGATAGGTTTTATATTTCTTGTTCTTAGGATTAATATGTAGCTTGAGCACTTGAATCATGATGTATTGCATAACATGACCCTAAGGAAACCCATAGAAGTCTCACACTTAATTTGATATCAAACCGACTTCATTAGGAGATCGACAAAACTTAGAAATTCCATTTAACATCGGAATTCTGCCTCAACCGGTCGACCATCTGGTTCGACTAGTTTTAACAGACTCCTAATTCCTTTCCCATACAGTTGACCAACAACACTTCTGGTTTGACTGATTCTTAAAGCTTGTCTCATGTCCCAATCGGTCGACCGATTCTCATACCCAGTTCAACCGATTCTATTTGTAAGCCGACAATTCCCAGTTCAACCGTTTCATCCTTTGTGCACCAGTTATATTGTGATATGTATCCCATAATCGGTCAACCAAAACATCACTTTGGTTCGACCATTTGACACTTCGTATTTCATTCGATACGATTGTTATACATGTCGTATTATACAATGGCCATATACAATATTTCTACCAACCCTACTCGTATACATGGCTACTGGTCGAATAATGCCAAGACGGCGGTCGACGGGATCAGACTCAATTAGAAATCCCAAACTTCCTATTATTTTCGGTCTAATTGAATATTTGGTTGTTTCGACCGTTACATCAATTGTTTAATATTATTCTGGCCAATTCTACCTTAACGGTCAACCGACCCATTTTATTGTTCGACCATTCACTTAAGTTACTGCCTGGCTGGATCGACCAGTATACTCTTTCTTTCGACCAGTCTCTTATTTTCATGAAACTGTTCGACCGAATAGCCCGAGACGGTCGATCGTTTTTGTCCTGATTTGAGTTCTGAACTTCCTGATTTTATGCATTTCACTAAATTCACTACAATTTCTATCCCAACGACTACATTATGTTTGAAGCTTATAAATAGATCTCAAAACAACCTTACACGGTTACCAATCCTTTCTCTAAGACATACTCTTACTACTCTCAATTTGCTCTAAACAACCTTTGTGCACACATCATTGAAGGAGGTGGAGGTGTGGCTGTGAAACAACGAGGAGGTGCGATCGTTGATCGAGCGAGCGTTTGTCGGTGGATCGTGATTTTGGAAGAAGTGCTCGGAAATGTCGTCGAGGTTCTTCGAAGGTTTCTTCAAACCATCACGGTATGTCAAACTTGTTGTCGTAGCTCACTTTTGTTGTATGAGTATTTGGAAATCGACGGTAGGCCGAAAGGCTCGTCGCAAGCAAAAATGCAGCAGATTTTATTGCTGGATTGGTCGACCGTTTGCCCCAACCGGTCGACCGTTCCTAGTGAGAATTCGGGTTTCTGCGTAACACCAGTCGAACGATGCCCTTGGGCGGTAGACCGGTTGTGCATTTGAGGCAAGTCTGGTTGGTTTCAGTCGAATGGGGCCCCTTTGCCGTTCGACCGTGTGCATTGTTGTAGGTCGGTTGGAGCGTTGACCATCCAAACGGTCGACCGCCTGTTTGACTCGTCCGACCGATGACTTAAGTTGAATTGTGGTAGGGTTCGACCGAAGGTGGTTCGACTGTTGTTGATGTTGAGCGATGGTGGATTTTACAGGTGGAATTCGGTCGGTCGAGAGTCTCGGAGGTTCGACTGTTGTTGATGTTGAGCGATGGTGGATTTCACTGGTGGGTTTCGGTCGAACGGGTCCCTTTTGCCATTCGACCGGTTGCTCGTTATATTCGTTGAACTTGGGAGGTGACTTTCTAAACGGTCGACCGTCCCTGACTTTGGTTCGACCAAACGTATATTGTTGGTGGGAATTGTTCGAGCGATGGAGTGTCAGTCGAACCAATTGCCCTATTAGTGAGATTCGGTCGACCGAGACTCTTGGTTCGTTAATTTTTATCGCAATTTGAAGACTACAAGTTTACTTGATCTTGGCTGAAATGAACCGTAGCTCAGTAACATAACAAGAAGTTTGACTATATCTCAAAATTTTCCCGGTTGTAGGATAATGTTGATGCATAGATGTATGACTCCACAGCTAGCAATCAACCCCCAATTTATACATCTTGTATAGCAACCTGTGGACATAAATTTTGAAGCAATGTTGGAGAAGCACAATCCTCAAGTGTGGCTCTTGGAGGAGTAAGAAGGTTGGTGAAAGCTCCATCAAGGCTGGATCTTTGAATTTGGTGTCTAGAAGATGTTATTTCTATTTTTAGATATTTTAATGTCATTAACTTGTTTCCTAAAATAGTCTATCGTAATACGTTTCTTGGTTAAATTATCCTAGTCGTAAGCCTACAAAAGGAAGTCACGTGTTGTTGGTTAGAGGAGAAAAAACTTGAAGTCTTCTACTCTTCTCTGAAATACTCTTCCAAACTCTCTACCTCTTGTCTATTCCGCTGGGAGACTTGGTCATCTCGAATCGAGTTGTTCCCTCTAATTATTTCTAAACTTCTTCTACCTTCCAAGAACTAAAACACACCTTAGCTACATGATTGATATGCCAACGAAATGTTTCCCTTCCTTCTCCATTTGCTAATGTTCTATCACGTGGATCATTCACGTTCGTCTCCTTTAGGCAGTTGCTATTGCAAATAGGGACTAGGAGTGTCTTGGCCCCCTTAGATTTTGAAATTTGCTATACCAATTCAACTTGGATTTACCTGGCTCTCCTCCCCTTCCCCCACTGGATTTTGGATTTTACATAGTTAAGGACACAATTGGGTTGACCGTCCTAAATTTTAGATTTTACCTTGTAAATTAATTATACGTCAAACTAGAAATCTAAACCCCTCGGGATTTTCTCATGGTGTCAAATAAATTGTGTCCTTGACTTGAGATCCTAACACTTCCCCTGCTCGTATGGTAAGACGGCGACACCGGAAGAAACCAAACTATATAAACTTGAATCCAAGTCTAAACTTTTATTTTGCAGGCAGTTTGCAAGAAAAAATCAAATCCTAATTAATTTTAAAAAAATAAATCCAATACGAGTTACTGAATTTGGACAGCTAAAGCCCAGTCAAGCAGATACAAAAAAGTGTGTAGAGTAAACAATTAGGCAACAGAAATTAAAACACAAATATACAATAAATTATTTTGCAGAAGATCTTTGTACTTTAGGCATTATTAAAAAAAAGATGACATTATAGACACCGACTTGACCATTAACTACACCCATGATCAAAACTCTTAAAAAAGGAAAGAAAAACATTGTCTGTAATATTAATATTTCAAAATATAAAAGATTCGATCGGATGGAAACGTTAATATTCTTATTGTGAAGTCGCAGTTGTAACTTATGTGTTGCATTTGCATGATTGTATATTAATATTAGGTTTTTTTGCTTGGGTGCACATCGTAGGTCTCATAATTGACGATATGCATCTGAAATTTTACTATTACCGGAAATACATCTGTAAACTGAACTTATTTGTTCATGTGCACATCTACCGCTATTAGAACTCAGTCATCGTTTTCGTCCAACATCGTTAGAAATTTTACAAAATAAATCTCGTAAAATAACAAATATTCTTAATATAAAAAACTCTCTCATAGCTATATGCACGGAGGAGGGCTAGTGTTCAAGGAATATGGTGGTGGTAGGCGAGGAGAGGCTATATGTTAAGTCCCTAACCTTGCTTAAGGACTAATCCCGTGATTAGTGGAGGTTTGCATGGGAAATGGAAGGAGGAATAGTGACGGGTGATGGGTGTAGGGGCCGGTTACTGTTGGTTGAGTTAGTTTTGAGGAGAAAACCATCATTTCTTCATTTCTTCTCCTTCACCCAACCACTCTCTCACATTCTCTTCCTTTTTCCGGCGACCCAGAGGTGGTGGAGACGACTCCGGCATGTGGAGGCTAGCTTGGAGTCGAGGAGGCAAGGACGTGCTCCGTCTTCCCTTGAGGTGTGTCGGCTTAGTGGTGTGGTTTTGTTGTATCCCCACGTTGGTGGGAAGTTGTGGTCGGTCGCAGGAGGTCGGAGACTTCGCCGGCGACGAGAGAACGACGTAAAATCGTAGGCAGGCGCGGGGTTGTTGTCGACCAACGGTCGACCGGTGCCTTCAGGCGGTCGACCGGTTTTACTGTTTTGCCAACTTTAACCAACATCAGTCGAACGATGCCATGTGGCGGTCGACCGGTTGCATGTATGTTGCTGGGTTGGAGGTTTTCTGTCGGATTTCGGTCGACCATCCTTAGCTTTTGTGTTCGACCGGAACTTAAGTTTACTTGACTATTATGCATGTTGTTCGACCGATTTTGTTATATTGTTCGACTGTTACATGACATAGACTATTAGGATGATCCTAGTAGTTTTCGGTCGACCGGGACCCCTGAGTCGGTCGACCGAATAGACTTGTATGATTTTGACCAACTCTGGATTTTGACCTCGTATTCGGTCGACCAGTTTTAGATCGTTGTCCGACCGTTTGGACTTAAGTCATGCGCATAATTGTTCGACCGTTGCAGACTTTCAGTCGATCAAACCTATTGGGAACGGTCGACCGATTAGGCTTTTTCGGTCGACCGTTTGTGCGCAGAACCTAATGGAAACTCAGGCATCGTTGTTTGATTCATGTTTCAGGACCGCAGTGTTAGGATCTATGGCCCTCTAATCGCTTAGAAAAATGCGGAATTAAAAATATTAAGCGAAGGATTAAGGAGTAGAGACAATGCAAACCACAAATCGTCGACACCGGAGTTTAGAGAGGTTCGGCACCCACACCCGGGTCCTAGTCCTCCTCGCAAGCCTCGCTCGATCCCCCGAGCCTCGCTTATGGTTCCACTAACCGATCTCTGTTCCGGGCCGAGACCAACGCCGTTTACAACACCGAGCCTCGCGAACAACCTCACCTCGCTCGTGTCTCCTCTCACAACCCGAGAGGGAGCTTCCTCGAAGCTTTTACAACTCTTTGATTCTTTGATATGGAAGTTGAATCACACTCTAACTAACACTCTATACTTGAGCACACTTGGATATGATATTGGATTGGATATGCAAGTGGTGAAGTTTAGGCTTGAGTGTTGTGGATTGAGAGCTTGAAGATGGAGAGGATTTGGCTTTGAGTATTGGATAGATAGGAAGTATTCAAGCTAGCCAAAGAAACCAAATGAAGTCCTATTTATAAGCCTTCAAGCTCATATAGCCGTTTCGGAGTTGGTGGTGAATGGACCAATGAGAAAGCAAGATGTGACTTAAGTTCGTCCAGAAATCGAGACATATTCGGTCGGCCGTTATCCATATGGTAGTCCGAAACATTGGTCTGAACTATGAACTCGGTTGACCGATTAAGTATCGGATCACCGTTCACCAACCTCTAGTAGCTTTTATCTATTTAGCCCTAATTAAGTTCGGTTCACCGAAGTCCATTCGGTTCACCGTTCCAAGGTGGACAGTAGAATTGATTGGGCTCTGTTCATGTCTAGTTCGGTTGATCGTCTATACTTCGGTAGACCGAAGTTAGCGCGGGTTTTGCGCTGACATGCGTGGGAAATTGTTTTACCAATAACGGTCAAGTTAAATAGCCGTTGGGCTCCTAAAGCAATATGATTCGGTTGACCGAATGAAGTTCGGTGTACCGAATATGGATAAGTCAATTGGGCTTTAGATCAAGATTTAAATACGACCGTTGGAGCAAAGTCCAAAACCGGTCCAGGCTAATCCGGTCGACCGAAGGTGTTTCGGTCTTTCGTTGGGGCAATTCCAGAGAACACCTAAGTTTCACTGTTGGGAAGTATTCGGCTATCCGACAGGTGTTCGGTGGACCAAACTAGGTAGAGTTCGGTTAACCGAAATAAGTTCGGTTAACCGAGAAATGACGTGACAGAATCCTAGTGCTGAAGTTTACATAAAATCGTATGGACTCAATAAATATAAAGTTACATGTCTTGGTCCAAAGCTTTGATTACATGTCTTGAGTCTTGATGTCCTTGTCCCAATGCTCATTTCCTTGATTGTCTTGATCAACCTATTAAGATAATTGCAAGTATACAAACATATATGCAATGCATGTAATCGTGTTTGCTCACTTTGATTGATTAGGTTGATTGATTAAGATTAGTTTAATTAATCATCAAAATTAATATAGATTAAGGCCAAAAAGCCAACACGCAGTAGGTTCTGTCGGGTGGTGACAGCTGGCGCACACATTTTGGGGTCAGGATCCTCTTTGGACTCTTCGAGGTCCTCATGATTACTTGTACCCGTCTTTCATTGTATTTTTGTAATCATGTCTTTTGACAAACTTTGTTGTATTTTGGTGCACCGACTGTTGATTTATATAAGTAACATTCCCGTTGATGAGTTTTATTTGGTGATCTCTTTCTTGTCTAAAACTTTAAAATTTTCCGTTGTTTCGGGATGTTACACTATATGCATGGATGCTGGAATGGGAAGGTGGTGGAGGAGGGGAAGTGGGAGGTGGTGGCGGCGACGCTGGAGAAGACGAAGAATGTGAATTTGATGGTGGAGGGATGGGGAGAGGAGGAGGTGTGTTGGTGTTTGGGAATGGTGGGGATGGTGGGAAGTATGTTAATTTGTGCCGGAGGTGGAGGGAAATGCAGATGTTGAGGGGTTTGCTAATTGGCTTGTTCAGGGCGTTGGCTTCAGATATGAATACATGATTAGAGGGGGTGGGCTGGTCATACTTTGATTTTTTTTGAAATACACAATAAACCGGCAAGTGTACAATTGCAAAGTCTTGTAACGTTTCCTATTACCAGTTGCATGATTGTATATGAATATTTTTGGTACCCTTTGAGAAAATAAAGACGACTCCGTTTTTTACATTGAGATTATGGTTGTGCAAAATCCAGTCCGGGTTCGGTCTGGACCGGTTGGAACCGGTCCGAGTTCCGGTCCGGACATTTCAGAAATACCGGTTGCGGTCCGGTCCGATTTCTGTTTTTTATATTAAAAAATCTGGTCCGGTCACCAGTCCACACCAATCCGGTATGATCTGGTCTCCAGTCCGGACTTCGGAAAAAATCTGGTCCGGTCCAAACCGGATGCTCACCCCTAATTGAGATCATCCACCGGTCGTGCTTACAAAAATTGTGAAATACATAATAACCGACAAGTGTACAAATACAAGTCCACGCGTATTAATAACCGACAAGTGTACAAATACAAGTCCACACGTATTAATAACCGACAAGTGTACAAATACAAGTCCACGCGTATTACCAACGTAAACTTAAAAGCTGACACAAAATAGTCAACGCAGTCTCACGACAGAAAACCAAATCCAGTGATACTTACCTCCTACAAACAAAACCACCCCTTCCCGATAATAAACAAAACAAAACACAAATTAAACATCACCAAGCAAAAACCTAGTTTGAATATACAAGCCCATACTTCTCTAAACAGCAACACCGAAATCAAAGTAACAATTTTTTGTAAAATGAAAGAGCCTGCTTGAATTTTCGCACATTACTTGCATATTCCTGTCACTTTCGTAGAGAAGACATTGCCTACACGTACCAATTCCAAAGCTTAACCTCAACCTTACATCCCTTCGTCGCGGCCGGCGTCGCCACCATCTTAACCATCGGAACCCAGACTGTAACTTCTTCGCACGTAACCCTAAACTCCGTCTTTGCCGTCTTTAACGCGCCGGCCAGAATCCCCAGTTTCCCCACAACCTCTACCACGACAGGCAAACTCTTCTTCCCTCTCATCTCCCTCGCCACCGCCCCCACCAACTTCTTCCCCTTACTAAACACCTCCACACCCAACGAACTCTTCTCTCCAGCCCTACTTTCGAACCCTGACATCACCGCGTCACCTAGCGGAGTATCGCCGGACGAGAGAATGACATGGGAATCGTCGTAGACGTATTCCATGCGTTTGCTCGGATTGGTGGTGGAGAAGTTGAGTTGGGTGACGGAGTGGAGGGAATTGGAGGGTGAGACGCTAAAGGTGGCGAGGCGGAGGGTTGAGAGGGAAAAGATGGGGAGTTTCGGGAGGTATATGGCGTAGAAGATGCCGTAGGCGGTGGCGAGGAGGATGATGAGGAGAAAGAGAATGAGGGTTGTCAAGAGACAGCAGCGGCAGCAGCAGCCACGACGACGGGGAGAGGATGGGGAGTAATAGCGGCGGGGACGGGGAGGGAGAAAGCGGTTCTTCAAGGCATCCGGGGGAGGAACGAGGGGCTTCATGGCCGACGGCCTTGGCGGGTTAGTTGGTAAGACCTTATCGGACATTGTTTGATCAGAAGTGGAGATCTAGAGGTTTTGACTTTCTAGAGGAAGGAGGTTGTGAATGTATGGAAGGACGTGTGTTTAGATCCTTGTTTATATAAATAATAATGTAATTTCTTAAGTGTTTTTAAAATAACCGAAATATCATAGTTGACCTTTAATACTTCATAATTTCCGGAAAATATCCAATTCTGAAGGCATCATAAATCCCACTTTTCTATTGACCATTTTAGGTGTTAGATAATCCTCTGGCGCTTACATGGCGTGAAATGGAGAGTCGAGCTTATAGAACTTATCTATAAGATTATCCAGTTGAGGTTAACATACGGCAAAAATGAGTGACAAAATAAAACAATTGAGTTTTTTCCTTCCAAAATGCAACATTTACTACTTACTATAGGTAGGTGATTCTTACTCTTAAAGTAGTCTCGACCACGGTTTTAAAAACCGAACCGGACCGGACAGTTCGACCCGGTCGGACCGGGAACCGATGGTCCGGCGGTCGGTTCAGCCAAAAAACCGAGCCTCTAGTCGAACCGTTCTGAACCGGATTGGACTGGGTCGGACCGAACATAAAAATATTTCGAATTTTCTTAATTTTTAAAAAATCAGAAAATATGAGGATTTTAGATTCTTAATCCAAATATTGCTTTCTCTAATTCTTATTCAAGCAACTTTATCGAGTTAAGTAAAGATAACAAATTTGTTGAGTTAAGTAAACATAACAAATTTGCTGAATTAAGTAAATTGTGATTAATATCATGTATTATATTTAATGTTTGGTATGTATATATTAAATAGTTTTACATAAATCGGATCAAACCGGTCCGACCACCGGTCCGACCGTTAATATTTATTCGGTCCGGTCCAACTTCAGGTCTAAAAAATGATGACGTCATCAACAGTTCGACCGTGGTTCGACCACATTGAACCAAAACCAGAGTTTTATCGGTTCGATGACCGGTTCGGTTCTGAAAAAACTTGGTCTAGACAACTATAAAATTTCCAAGTCTAGGCGGAGTCATCGTTAGTTGAACTAGCAAAAAGCACATATTATTATAACTATAAATTTATGATGGGGTAAATAATAGTTTAACCTCCAAATTATAAAAATGATACAAATTTCTACTCTACCTTTTATATGTCTCACTGACAGGAGCATATCGTACATCGCATTTATATTATATCCTTTATTTTACCATATCTGTGTGTTATTCACGTGTTTAATTCATGTATTTCAGGTATTAGGTTATAAAAAAAGAAACAAAAATGATCAAATTGCAAAGAAAAATGACCAAATTGAAAGTATTTTAGTCTTTGCATAGGAGAACGATCGGACGGAAGAAAATAAACGATCGACCGTTTCAAGAGTTTTGTGTGGTTTTGAAAGTGACAAAATCAACATGGTCGACTGTTAAGGGTATAACGGTTGAACGAATCTCAAAAGATTTGCTGTCCAATTTTGGGTCCATTTCGGTCGACCACTAAGAGGGTCTTGGTCGATTGGTAGTCTTGACTCAGAATTGGGTATTAGCGTGATATTCAATAAAGTTGTTGGAGAGAAAAAGATAAGAAAATGGTATGACAAACAATCAGACGGAAGACGAAATCGGTCGGTCGTTAAGGCTCTCGCAGACTTAGTTACGTTTTGGGTGGATTTTTGGGTTTGGTTTGGATACTCTATTGAAGTCAAAATATTGTGAAACTTTATAAGTCACTTAAATGTGTGTGTGTGAGGGAAGAATTCAATCCAAATGCTCAAGTTCACATCAATTCCTAAGGACTCAAGAAAATCAAAATTATATTCAATATAGTCTTCATTTATTGATCATTTTGTGCATATTTTGGTCGCATTTCATCACTTCGAATCTGAAACTTGTTGCATCCAAAAGATATACAAATATAGAGTATGATGTGTGCATGTGAGAGTTTATATTTGATTAAAGCATATTTAGTGCTATGTTTAGCTATTATCATCAAAACAACTATATGATTATCCAAAAAGCCAACAATCTTTCCTTTTTGATGATGACAAACCTATACACTATATATATGTTAATTATGTTCTAGTATGCGCACGAACTCCCCCTACGACAATGCATATCCCAAAAGATGTAAAACTCCCCTACCTATATGCATATCTTCACATGTATATATGAAATGAATTTTATGAGATCATTAGCCATCATATAGTGCTTTTCCCTTTCGACATCATCAAATATAAACAACAGAAGTATATTAGCCAAAAAGAGAATAGATAAGCATGAAAGTCAAGAAAGTACAACATACAAACCACATAAACCATAAGACAAGCATGACATATATAGAAAAGAGTCTTATAAACACAAAGACAGACATAAAGGTATCACGAAGGTATAAGCACATAGAAGCAAAACAAAAGACATCAAACATCACGCACAAACAACGTCAATAGAAAGAGAAGTTTAAGACACCAAACAACAATATAAGATGGAAAAAAACTGCAAAGATTAAAAGACATCAAATCAATCCATCTTCTGGTTCCGTAGGAGCTCGATAACGGAGTCAATGCCGCTTTGAACGGTGTCAAGGCGAGCTGAAGTGGATTCCTCCAACCTAGTCATCTTAACGTTCATATATACGATCAATCTTTCCCGGAGATAGTGGTATCCAAAGGGGTCATACTGAGGCTCATCAACGTCACAATCGTACCAACCAACACCATCACCTCAACCCTCACAATGATGTCCATGACCACCATAGGGTGACTTGTAGTATTGATCCCAAGAGGGATCCTCTTTTTCGTTAGCACCGCCTTCTACTTCCATAGCAATAAGAGTATCGTATATCTTGAGGTGGAACCGATGGAGGTGCCTCAACAGGATTGGGATAAGAAGCAGGAGCAACGACGGGTTCAGGTGTGGGGGCCACCCTCGAGGAAGTCTTCAACTTAAGCTAGGAGGCCTTGTTGATTAGGTACTTGTGAACAACCTTTAGAAAATGAGTTGTGTTGATCTTGAACTCATGAAATACATAAGACAATTACATAGGAAAGGGAAGAGATTTACCCTTTCCATACCACAGGTGTTGGGAGAGGAACATGGCCTAATTGACCAGAATCTCCTCAGAGAGACAAAAGATACAAGCAAGTTCAAGTTCCGATATCACATTGTGCTGACCATTCTTGGGAAAGAGGTTACAAGACACAATCACTACTAACTACAGTACCGGGTTTCACCAATGGTAGCTATCCGAAAGTACCGGGTTTCACTGACGGTAGCTATCCGTTGGTGCTTCTCATCATCCATCGTTGTAGGTTAACACCGACGGATATCCGTCCGTCAGTGTTATATACGTCAGTGTTATGTTACTCCGACGGATAGACGTCGTCGGTGTTATATTCGTCGGTGTTATGTTACTCCGAAAGATAGACGTCGTCGGTGTTAATTTTGAAATGAAATTTCCAACCAAATTTTTTTGCCGTCGCACCGAACAACACCGGTGGTGTACCACCGGCGGATACATACTCCGACGGTTGTACATATCCACCGACAGTTACGTACCGTCGATAATAAATCTTCGTAAGCTACACCGAGCAAGAGGATGCATATGAGATAGATTATGAATGGGTTTGCCTTTTCTATTCCTAAGTGGTTGGATTGCATAGAGATCTTTAACTATATCATTCGGATCAACTTGAAGAGCTTCAATCGGGTGATCAACGTAATATCGACCCCATAAAAAAGAATGGAAATAACTATTTGAAGTCGACTGGGTGTGACTTCATAAGGTTGACCGGTTATCATGGTTTGAGGAATACACAAATTAAGATCCGGACGATGAAGATTACAAAAAAATATTGCAGAATGATTGCAAAGTAGTGATGAGGAAGAAATAATGTGCACAAAATGGTGATATGATTGACTTCAAGAACACGAGATAAAGGGAGATTGGGAAAATCATTCACCTCTACAAAGAGACAAGGGATGAAGGATGTGGAGTAGCAGCCATCCCTATCGACCTTGGCCTCATCGATCAGAATGAAGGCATGGGTTGGAGGATGAGGAGGGTGCCGAACGTTGGGTTCCGTTAGTGTTTGGTCATAAATCCTCTTGGAGCGGCGATCCGTGCCAACAGAGGACTCCGAGATATCCTTGCCCTTCCCCTTGGAAGTGCAAATCTTCCACCGTGGTGCCATGGATGGTGGGGCAGAGGTGGTGAAGAGGAGTGGTGGAAGTTGGTATTTAAGGTGGAGAGGGTGGTGGAGATGGTAGGTCGACGTATGGTTCGACCAAAGAAGGTAAGGGAACAATTAGGGTTTGGAGAGGAATTGGGTGAAAGGAGGAGAAATTAAGGATAAAACCCCCAAATCTGGCTAATCAAGGCACACTGGTCGACCGAACTCATGAAACAGTCAATAAGGGTGCTCGACAAAGTTGGAAAACTCGACGGATGTTTGATTGCAAGAATCCATTTTTCAATTTTTCCAGAGTTTTGCCGATGATTTGGGGTAAACTAAACTTGCTCAAATCATTACATCAACGGCATTGTTGATCTAACAGATGATCATCTCGTTGTAGCCCAAAATACTTTCTCTTTCATTGCAGCATTGTTGGACAGGGCAGTTAGAGATCCATCGACGAATCTAACATTGATTTTCACTTGCAATGCGATCATCATTGTCTATGACATGTGAGGTAGTTTTCCCTAGTCAGAACTGTTACTATCAATGACCCTCTAATCACAAACTAAATGAGGAACTAAAGTAAATGAAGGGATAAAGATAGAACATGCAAACCACATTAAACTTCCATTAATTGGACAAAGTACTAAGAGAAAAGATGAATAGGAGGTTAGTTGAAGAAGAAGAACATGTTGTAGTATTTCGTGCCCTTATGTATGTATATATTTTTCGAATTTTATACATGCATGTAGGATCGACTATCATATTTTCAAAGATTTTACGTACATTATTCTATATATTATTTTAATACAATGCAATCTACATTTATATCAAAATAAATAGAAGATGATCATACCCAAAGGTTCTCTAAAACCTTTATGAAGATCTGTAGTTTCGTTGCATGATGAATCGCCTGCCGATTTGCATCCAAGTGTCCACCAAATTCTAAACAATATTAGAGAGAAATGAGCTAGCCAATCAATCTCTAATTCAAGGTTAGAATCTAGCTAATAATTCCATACATTAATGACACTTCTAAAACAAGAAATAGGTCTATTCAATAATGTTTTACTTGCTAGGTCTATTCAATTCCATAGTGTTTTACTTGCTAGGTCTATTCAATATATAAAAATAATCATTTTCCTCTTTCATATAATAGTGTCGTTAAATATTTATAGAACTACAATAGTCTTTAACTTACACGACAATCTTATCATGGTAACTGATGTTCCATGTCAATTTTCATGATTGTGAATTAACTTTTGATTTATGTAAACCATTATTTTTAAAGCTCTACAGGTCAGGACCAAGAGTCTCTTCCTTAACACTTGTAAAAAATAAATACATTAATAAATGGACAAATGATTACACATTCAATTCATAATAATCAACATATAAAACTAAACTTTTAGAACACATTCCCTTCACATGCAAACCACAAAGTCAACACAATATTTTTATAGAGGTTCGACACCCCACTTAGGTCCTAGCCCTCTCCTCGTATCCCAATCAATCCTTCGACCCCTACTCGAGTATACACTATCTGATCTCCGTTCCGGCCCGAGATCAACACCTTTACAACACGAGCCTTGCGAACACCCTCATCTTGCTCGATTTTCTCATTTCACAACCCGAGAGGGAGCTTCCTTGAAACTTTTCAACTTTTGTTATTTTTGGATATAGAATTGGGATCACTAGCTAACACTTTGATGTTTGAGCATATTTGGATATGATATACAATGGATACACAAGTGGTGAAGTTTTGTCTTTGAGTGTAGAAAATGAGAGTTTTTAGATGTAGAAAGTATGACACTAAGGTATGGATCAATAGGGAGTCTTCAAGTTGTGCAAAACAAAGGTATAAGATCATATTTATAGGCTTTCAAGCTCTACTAGCCGTTTGGGAAAGTTGGTGGGATTTGGACCAATCAAAAATAAGATTTCACTTAAGTTCGTGTAGAGATTTGTATAGGTTTGGTCGACCATTGGAAGAATGGTTGTCCGAATGCACGGCGGTATAATACAGGGACCTGAATGCAAACCCGAATTCCCTCAAAACCTGTGAGATGCTAAAGAAGGGATTCAAATACGGTAAATAAATGTGCCCAAAAACTCTTGGAGCCATACAAACGAAACTCACTGAAGGAGTCTTTTATTATACTTTTTTTAATATAATTATGTACAAACATAAGTTCCCATCTTCATTGGTCAAAGGACATCAAATGGGAACCTCAAAAGTGGGTCAATGCACTTGGAAAGGGAACATGACACCACGCGGGGCCAGAATACGCATGCGTGGGCCCCCTTCACAAAGAGCATCTGATGAAATGAGAGGTTCATGAATTGGACGCAAAGGCGTCTCATTCAACGGATCAAACTGAAAGAGCTTGAACCTCTCAAGAGTTTGGGAAATGAGGGGCAACGAAAGAAGAGTTTCTCCCGTTACGGTGCTGAAGTTATGATCGTCAATCCAAACTCTCCAACCAACTGGCTGGTGCGTCGGAGCGCGGTCAAGAACCTTGTTAGGCAAGTCCGACACACCAGGCGAACAACAAATGGGTCTCATACCCAAGGTATCCTCCAAGGAACTCCTAATACCCTCATGAGCTATGTAGTTGTTTGATGTTCCATCATTTCCAAGATGATCAGGAACAATGGTGAGAGGCAGACTCTCATCAGGTTGTTTGAAATTGAAGGTACTAGGGAGATCTTGCTCCACCAGAGGTGAGTCCTTAAGAGACACAACATGAAGATCATGTGGCTCAAGGGCCACGGGACAAGAAGATAAGGCACAATCCTGTGCCGACTCATAATGAATTTGGTCCATGTTTTTCTCAATTTGAATCGAATCCTCCACTAAGTGATCATGAATTGAAACCCCAAGTCCCTCAGACTGACTAGGCGTTTGACTTTCAAAGATTGTGCTTTGAATTTGTGGATGTGGTGGTGGTTCGATATCAAAAGGTGAATCCTCATGTTGACAAGAAAAGTTACTCTCCTCACGTTTACGTAATTGCTGCGACATTTGACTCATTTGCAGTACCATATTTGGTGTGGATTCTTGAGCTGTTTTCATGAACGTCAGGAAAGTTTGTTCCAAGGAATCAGGTATGCGGTTAACTATGAGGTTCAAGTCAGAGCTTGGGAAGTTTTGAGGTTGGGTGTTGGTGGGCTGAGAATAAGTCCAATGATTTGAAGTGGGGTGTTGGTAGAATTTTGGGTATTCGGGAGGAGGATACTGGGTGAAAATGAAGTATAAGAATTTGGATATGAATTGTGTCCCCATGAATCTAGCACTCTCGGGTTGTACGCGGATGCGTAATGGTCATATTGAGCATTTGATCCGACATAACTATATTGTGGTCTAGCAGTCGGTGCCTCTCTTATGTTACCCCAATATGAAGATTGCTCAGTCACACAAAGAGCATTATCCCAACCATACGAAGTGTTCGACTGAGCCACCCCAGGTTGCATGGGTCCGGAATACCAGGACGAATTGTCCTGGTCCCAACAATGATATGGATGGTCGCCCATGTAACCATCCATCTTCACAAAGAACTCTAGAGTCGACCACTCTCACCACCATGAGGCTCAACTCGTAAAAAGTGCTCGACTAGACCCTAAAAACGCTACCAGAGAGTGTAAAGGGGAGGAGACTATAACATAGAAGAAGGTGAGAAGAAGATGACTCAGAGGAGAAGGGAAACTTAACTCTAAAAGATAGATGAGAGGGTTGGTCAGAAGTTTCCTAAACAAGCACGATTCAAACAATCCTAGACCTAAGGGAGCCTAATTCTAGACGACTCCTAACTGGTTGAGTCGAATTGGCTCGTTTGATTCACCTCCCTCACTAATCAAACCAACTTGACCAGGCGGTGTATAGCTAGTGGGGGCGCTTCCGACAGAGTCGGTGCCAATTAGACAACCACTTCGCTTGGAAGACTTACGTCAACACAAAAACACTTTCTAGACACCAAATCAAATTCGATCAGCTTCAAGTCATAGCAAGTCAAACCAATCTTCTCCTTAATTGAGTCCGAGTCCTTAGGGGCCAATGTCTAATTGATTTTAATTTTAAGGCTTGGGTGACACTTTAGGATTGTGATTTGTGGGCCACGGAAGGGTGATGAAATCCCCACCGTATGTTTTCCTATGGAGTTTCCCTTAAGATAGTTTAACTTAAATCTATCAAAGATAGTCAAACATTGGTCTTTTTAGTTGGGGGGCAATTGCAAGGTTGTATGCAAACTAGATTATATGCTTAAATGCAATCGAAAAAAACCGCGCACGTACCTTGCCTTCAGCACTCTTCAACAAGAATTAATTTGCAAGAATTTAGCAAGAATAATGCAAAACAACACACTATATGATGCATGCACTAAGTCCTTCTAATTTTGCCAATTTTTAGGTCAGAGTTGAATTATTGCCAATTATGGAATTTTGCCCTAACCCGTTCAGTTCTACGAAAAGGAACTTTTCGAAAATTAAGATTTTACGAGAAAAGCAAGAAAAGTTACCTCCGCAATGCTCAGACGGGTTCGCCGCCCGCTCTCGAAACTTCCCAGATGCTCTACGCGTCCACCCAGAGATGGAGACGACCTCAGAAAAAAATGAAGCCCAGATGCTTTAAATGTGCGGTGGATCCGCCGCATGTTGTACTTGAGTTGCGGCGATTTCGCCTCCCTTATAGCTCCGAATGTGCCCGGATTTCGCCGCGCACTCTGTTGTCTCCTGAAACACAAACCCAAATAGTTAGATCGCACACACGATAAACCGAATAGAATCGAAATCACTAAAAATAAACAAAATCTTCGTCGCCTCCCCGGCAACGGTGCCAAAAACTTGATGAGATTTTTATTTATACCGCAAGTGCACGACGTCAATGAAGACGTGGCAAGTACTGGTCGAACACAAGGAGGGAGAGATATTGTTAGTTTTGTGATTTTCGATTAAGGAAAGAAAGAGAGAGAAATAATTTTGGTTTGAGATTTTTGGTTTTTTTAATTATCTAAAGCAAGAACAACAAAAACAATAAAGAAAATAAAGTAAAGATGGATGGGAGTCCAATGGGTGGAGGTTTAGATATCGGGTTTAGATTAGAGAATTCTGAAACTTATAATAAATCACATTAGTTATAAAGCATTACATGATAAATGACTCAACATAAACTCAAGTAATCAAAATATACTAACACGAAATTAAAATAATAACATTATTCTTCTTCTCATCACCCTAAATCCGTCACCCCCACCCTTTGGAGAGAGTTAGAAACACATGGATGGAGGGAAGGAGAAGGGTTCCTAGAGAAACTACAAAAGAAAACTAAAAACAAGAAATAAAAGAACAGAATTTTATTACTAAAGTATGGAACAAAAACTAAGGACCATTTACAACATCGTTTCGGGGCTATTTATAGCCGATACAAGGGATCCCAATATATAAAAGGAAAGTACACACGTCAATACAACATTGGTAAAAATTTGAGCACACGGATCAACTTTTGTGCGGCGGAATCGCCGTAATTTGTACATGAGGTGCGGCGGAATTGCCACCTTTTTGGCTCAGAATCGACCCGGATTTTTCCTGTGTGTTTATGGTATGTTTTAGCTGTCATTTGCGCGTCTGGGTTAATTATTACATATCTTTGGAGATCCGAGTTAATTTCTTCATATATTTGGAGATCCAAATGGATTTTTCTCTAGAACTTCTCCAAAATAATCTTTTGGTACTCGTAATTTGCAGTCGGGTCCTCGGCTTTTGCAATTAAGTCCCTGACTAATTTTGTGCTTAAGTCCCTGGCCTTTTTGTAATTAGGTATTTGAATGCTTTTATGCTTGGATGAACTTTCATTTGAATCCCGATAATCTTGACTTGATCTTTATGATAGAAATGAGTCTCTTACACGCATTTATGCTCGGGATATGGGTAATTTGCATTCAGGCCCCTGTATTATGTAAATAAGACTAAACACATACCTTAGTAGCATTTATTGATATAAAATTAATCTAAATGAAAGACATATGATGCAATGTATGCAATGCATCAAGTGTAGAAAATGAGAGTTTTTAGTTGTAGAAAGTATGACACTAAGGTATGGATCAATAGGGAGTCTTCAAGTTGTGCAAAACAAAGGTATAAGATCTTATTTATAAGCTTTCAAGCTCTACTAGCCGTTTGGGAAAGTTGGTGGGATTTGGACCAATCAAAAATAAGATTTCACTTAAGTTCGTGCAGAGATTTGCATAGGTTCGGTCGACCATTGGTAGAATGGTTGTCCGAAACAAAAGGAAGGCTTGGTCAATATAAAGTGTTCAGAGAACTGAATATGGTTCCGTTAATAGATCACCAAGTTATAGTAACTTTTCAATTGCGACCAATTAAATTTCGATTCACCGAATGATGTTCGTTTTGTCATTCTATGGTGGACAGTAAGGATTAGTCTAGATTTAATAATTGAGTTTGGTAGTTCGGGACAACTTTGGTCTTCTGAATTAATAGTTTGTCTTTTAACACCAATGGTTGGGAATCAAAGATTCGTTGTGAGTAGAATGACTATATTGACACGTGGAAAGAGTCGTTGCGTGTGAGAGGCCAAGAAGTAAACAGTTGACCGATAGGAGATTGGTTGTCCGAAAATGGACAAGGCAAATGGTCTCTAAGACAATATACAAGTGTGACTGTTGGAGTAAAATCCAAAATGGTCCAAGGGGATTCGGTCGACCGAATGACAATCGGTCGTCCAAGTGGACAATTCCAGAGAGGATTCTAACAACTACTAATGAGATGATTTCGGTCATCCGTTAGATGTTCGATTGTCCGAACAGCGCTGGGATAGAATCCTAGTGCTCAATAAATTGAAAATTACAAGTCTTCGTCCAAAGCTTTGTAACAATCTTGAGTCTTTGTTCCAATGCTTCTCCTTTTGATGATCTTGATCAACCTATTAAGATGATTTGCAATGCATGTAATCATGTTTGCCCACTTTGATTGACTAGTTTGATTGATTAAGATTAGTTTGATTAATTATCAAAATTAACATGGATTAAGGCCTAAAATCCAACAATCTCCTCTTATGTTATGATGACAGACATATATCTTAGTACTTGAGATTCAATTTACTTCTTCCCCTCTCTATATGATTTCTCCCCTTCATGTATGTTATGCATATATGTAATGCTCCCCCTATCAATTTAGATATTATATATCAATTGAAGCTAAATCTCTTATCATTCTCCCAATTTTGACATCAATCAAATGCAAACATTAAAGGCATAAGATGCAAAGGTTAGGATTACATGAGTCTCCCCCTTAAGTAGATGATAAATATGAAATGAATGTGTATTCTAAAAGTATTCTTTTATTAAGAATTGAATGTATAAACATTTTGTTCCTTGATTAATGTATTCGTCTTTTGGAAAAGCTAAGGAAAAGGCTCTGGGTTTTTAACCGAGGAGCTCTAAAAAATAATGGTTTGCATAAATCAAAATTAATTCACAATCATGGTGATTAACATGAAACATTAATTGCTGAGAGAAGATTGTCATGTTGGTTAAAGGATATTGTAGCTCTAGAAATATTTTAACAAAATGGATATATAAAATAGGAAGTGTTTTCTTTTATATATTGAATCGACATAATCAATGAAACATTATAGAATTGTGTTTGTGTCATTAATATTGTTTTCATTGTGTCTTTTAATCCTAAGATATAAGACCTATATCTTTTCATATGAGAAGTTATAATTTAATTATTATCAAAAACAATCATTACGTATGGTGATAAAGATATTACTTAGTTATAAATGACTTGTGCCAGAAAAGATCATATGTCAAAAAATTATCATTACCCTTCTTAACTTAAGTGATGATATTAATGGACCCTTTGATAAAACAAAATTATATGTGCACAATGTAACTTATGTATAGTTACATATTTATAATTAGCTTAAGAGGTCAAGAAAAGAATATATATAATACAAAGATGACACATTCCTACTTTGTATAATATTCATAATATCATGAGACAATGAATAGACACAAGTGATATTATTATATATCACTAAAAGAATCAGGTTTTGTTCTAATGAACAAAACATCTTTGTTATTTTGGTAACCATAATGTGTAGCTAGACACCGCTTATAGTTTATGATATAAATTGTTTTATATCATTGCCAACATAACTTTGATCCTCTTATAGGTCACACCACAAAACTGGAAAACAAGAAATATGATTTTTTTATTTTATGTGATGTATTAAATTTTGTATGATATGAAATTATATACATATGGTAAAACAATAAAATTAATATGTCGTAATAACTACATGGTAAAAATAACAAATAAATTTGTATGAGATGGATATATTATAGGGTATAATGTTTTGGCATTATATATGATAATGTATTACATGATATAATGTGATCTACAACATTATAACATATTAATTTGCTAAAATCCCAAAACTCAAAATTTGTTGGAGATTAATCCAAAATTTGTGAAAGTACAAATAGAAGAAAACAGTAGACCGGTGGATGACTCGATCGACCGAAATTATCAGGAGGATTCTTGGTAAGGGAATGGTGGAACGACATGAAACATAGACCAACCAAAATTATCAGAGATTTTTCCTGGGTGACTCGCTTCAAGCGAAATACTTGGATTCAAAACCCAATAAGACCATATAAGCTTTAACAAAGATGTTCATGGATAGTGCTAGAAAAGAGCTCTATAAGACCACCATAGCACTCACAAGGTGCCACATTGCGGAGTGAACATCGGTATCCATGCATTTTCTCACTATGCAAGGATACCTTGAGAAGTTAGCGAAGCTCTCTTTCCCGATGCCCGATGACATTACGGAAGATTTGATTCTTGGCTCTCTACCCCCGTCCTATAAAAACTTCGTTATGCACTATCATGTGCGTGAGAAATGGGTGAGTCTTGAGGAGCTTCACAATGCTCTCAAAACGGCTGAAGTTGGACAAGAATGTCCTAGCCGTACACGGTGGGAGCAAAAAGAACACCAAAGGTAAAAGCAAAAGCAAATTCACCAAAAAGATGTCAATCAAGAGCAGGAGAGTAGGAGGTGCTCATGTGAGTGCTTCGAGGGGCAAATCTTCGAAATCTCCAACTACAACCACGGAGTGCTTTCACTACAGTGAAAAAGGACACATCCAGCCAAATTGCCCCAAGTACAAGGAAGACCTTGACAATGGAATGATTGAGCGAAAACGCCCCCAAAAGGCTAAAGGTATATTTTATTGAAATAAATTTAGTCATTTCTGTCCATGATTGGGTAATTGTTACCGGATCTTGTGCTCACGTAATTTCTAATGTGCAGCTACTAAAGGATAGGAAGGAACTCGCGAAAACGAGATGATTTTGATGGTTGGAAATGGTGCAAACGTTGCTGCGATTGCACAAGGTTCCATGGAGCTTCAATTATCTAGTGGTTTAAATTTATGTTTAAAGAACGTCTATTATGTGCCTTCGATTAGCAAGAAGATTATTTATGTATCATGTTTGGATATGGATAATTTTAATATAAATATTTCAAATTCTTGCTTGTCTATATCGAAAAATGGTATTTTCTATGCAAATGCATTCGTGAGGAATGGTCTCTATTTGCTTTAATTGAATAATAAACAAATCTTAAACATCAATAGCAAAAGACTTAAAACTAATCACGTGAATGATACACTCTTGTGACACTATCTTCTTGGTCACATAAATGAAAAACGCATCAAGAAAGTATAAGAAGCTAACTTTCTTGGTCAACTTGAGTTTAAATAATTGGAGACGTGCGAACCTTGCCTAATGGGCAAAATGACCAAAAGGCTTATCAAGAAGAAAGGTCCGAGAGCGAATAACTTACTGGATTTGATACATTTTGATATATGTGGTCCAATGAGTACAAGTGCAAGAGACGGTTTTAGGTACTTCATTACGTCCACAGATGACTATAGTCGTTATGGTTATATTTATCTTATGAGAAATAAAAGGGAATCCTTCGACAAGTTCAAACAATTCAAGAATGAAGTAGTGAACCAACTCAACAAGAAAATCAAGTGTCTACGAACTGATCGTGGAGGTGAGTACTTAAGTACCAAATTTGATTCGTTCATAAAGGAGTGTGGTATTATGCCACAACTCACTCCGCCCGGTACACCTCCATGGAATGGGGTATCCGAAAGGAGAAATAGAACATTGCTCAACATGGTTCGATCAATGATGATTCAAGCTGAATTGTTGCTTTACTTTTGAAGTTATGCACTAGAAGCTGCAGCTTACACACTAAATAATGTTCCATAAAAATCCCTAGAGAAAATTTCTTATGAGCTATGGAGTCGTAAAACACATAAGCTCGATTTTCTCAAGATTTTGGATTGTCAGGCCTGTGTTAAAAGATTGATATCGACCAAACTTCAACCAAAAGTGGATAAACACTTCTTTATAGGCTATCTTCGTGAGACAAGATGATATTACTTTTGGCATAAAACCTCCAATCGAGTGATTATCGAGAGAGATGTTGTATTATTCGAGAAAGAGTTTCTCGAAAGAATAAAGAGTAGTGAGAGTACAATTGTGCTTGAGGAAACTCAAGAAATTCTACAAGATCATGATATGAATGATAACATTCAAGATCATGAAGGCTCAACCGAGGTTCCTTTGGTTAGTGGGAGCATGAGTGAGAAACCCCCACAAGCAATTATGAGTGAAACTCAATCATCCACGCCAAGTGTACGTTCAAGAATTGAACATGAGCAAATTCCGCAAGAAATTGTTGAAGAAGTTCAAGAAGTCCACGTGGAACCAAAAAAACTTAGAATGTCAACGAGGGGAAGGAAGAAACCTGATATGTATTTGGGATTTCATGAAATCATGGTACGTTCAAGAAGCAATGGAAAGAGAAGACTCCAAACCATGGTTTAAAGCTATAGAATCCGAAATAGAATCCATGTATGATATTCATGTATGGAACTTGATTGACCTTCCTCAAGGAAAGAAAGTCGTTCAGAATAAATGGGTTTTTAAGAGGAAGATGGACATGGATGGGAACTTCAGAACCTACAAAGCGAGGCTTGTAGCGAAGGGTTTCACTCATATTCAAGGAATTGATTATGATGAAACTTTTTCACAGATTGCCATGTTCAAGTCTATTCGGATTATGCTCGCTATTGCCGCATTTCATGATTATGAAATATGGCAAATGGATATCAAAACAACGTTCCTTAACGGGAACTTGGAGGAGGATGTGTACATGGTACAACCTCAAGGTTTTGAAGATCCAAAGAATAATGAGAAAGTATGCAAGCTTAAACGGTCCATTTATGGATTGAAGCAAACATTAAGGAGTTGGAACAAACATTTTGACAAAGAAGTCAAAAACTTTGACTTCGTCCAAAGTAAGGAAAACCGTTGTATATACAAGAAGGTCAGTGGGAGCGACATAGCGTTTCTGATCTTATATGTCGATGACATACCCCTCATGGGAATCGTATCCCTTTGCTAGAGCAAACGAGAAGTTCATTGAAATCTGCTTTTTTCAATGAAAGACATGGGTGAGGCTCAATACATCTTAGGAATCAAGATATATACAGATAGACCCCGTAGACTCCTTGGCCTAAGTCAACGTACGTACATCGACAAGGTCTTCGAAAGGTTCAGCATGAACAACTCCAAAAAGGGCAATGTGCCAAAGAGTATGGGTGTGCAACTCAAGAAGTCTCAACGTGCGATATTACGTAAGGGCTTAGAGTACATGAAAGATATTCCTTATGCTTCGGCAATAGGATCAATCATGTACGCCATGACTTGCACAAGACCCGATGTCTCGTATGCTCTAAGCGTGACAAGTCGTTACCAATCCAATGCAGGTCCTGAGCATTGGACTGCAGTCGAGAATATTCTGAGATACCTTAACCGGACCAAAGATAAGTTTCTTGTTTATGGAGGAAAAAGAGATCTAATAGCCGACGGCTATTCAGATGCGAGTTTCATGAGTGATCCCGACGATAGGAGATCGCAATCAGGATATGTCTTTCTTTTGAATAATGGAGCCATGAGCTGGTGTAGTTGGAAGCAAAACCACTACGCCCGCCTCAACCACCACTTCTGAAGTTATGGTTGTCGCTCAAGCGAGCAAGGAAGGAGTGTGGATTAAGAAGTTCTTTGAAGAGCTTGGGGTATTTCCCTCAAGAGAGGGACCCATAAAGCTATTTTACGACAATAGTGCATCTATCTCGCAAATCAAGGATCCTAAATCACACCACAAAGTGAAGTACATGGATCGCAAGTACTTTGTCACACATGACTTCATCGACGAAGGCAAAATAGATTTATTATGGGTGGACACAAACAACAACACAACTGATCCATTCACCAAACCCTTATCCCAAGTCAAAGGCAAAATGCATTTCGAGTCCATGGCTCTGAGGAACCATGTGGAATGGCTTGATGAGTGATTTGAGAGGGTTTCCCTAGTTATTATTGTTTTATACATTGAGAATGTACGTGAAAGAAAACTTTGATAACAAGTGGGAGATTGAAGGGAATGTGTTCTAAAAGTTACTTTTATATGTCAATTATTATCAATTGGATGTGCAAACATTTTGTTCCTTAATTAATGTATTTGTCTTTTAGATGTCTTAAGGAATTGGCTTTTGGTCCTTAACTGTAGAGCTCTCAAAGATAATGCTTTACATAAATCAAAAGTTATTCACGATCATGGTAATTGACATGGAACATTAATTACCGAGATAAGATTGTCGTATTGGTTAAAGAATATTGTAGCTCTACAAATATTTAACGACACAAGTATATAAAAGTGGAAAATGGTTACTTTTATATATTGAATAAACCTAGCAAGTGAAACATTATGGAATTGTGTTGTGTGTCATTAATGCTTTCGTTGTCTTGAATCCTAAGATATGAGATTTATGTATTTTCACATGAGAAGTGTTTAATTTGATTATTGTCAAAAGCTGTCAATGAGCATAATGATGAATGCAATAGTTGATTGAGCTCGACTTGTGCTGGAAAAGATAGTTAGTCAAAAGATTATCATTGCCTCTCTTAGCTTGAGTGATGATATTAGTGGCCTCTTTGATAAAGCGAAATTATAATGTGCACAATGTGACTTGTGTTAAGTTGCATATTTATAATTAGCTTAAGAGATCAAGAAATGAGTATATAATACAAATGTGACACATTTCTACTTTGTATAATACTCTTAATATCATGAGGCAAGGGATAAACACAAGTGTTGTCTTTACATCACTAAATGGATCATGTTTAGTTTGAGTGAACAAGACATCTTTGCTAATTGGGTAACTATAATGTGTAGCTAGATACCACTTATAGTTTATGATATTAGGTGTTTAATATCATTACTAATATGACTAACATCCTCCTATAGGTCATACCACAAAACTGGGAAACAAGAAGCTTGATTTTGTATTCATATGATGTATCGGTTTCATGTGAAATAGGATAATGTGGTGAAACAACAAAATTAATATGTCGTGAAAAATGGCATAAATAGAATCATAAATAAATTCATATAAGATGCATGTGTTATGGGGTGTAACAATTTGACATTACATTAATCAGGGAAAAGCAGGATCTGACTCCGAACACGCTCCTCCTCGGTCACCACCTCCTACTGCCGCTCACGGCCTGAAATAAAACATGACTATGCCTGAGTTTCTCATGAGGAAACCCCGTATGCCAAACTCCTATCACAATAATGGACTAGACATCTATAAGCATGTATGTTATGAAATGCAGTAAACAAACATCGTCTCACTGGGCTTCCAGGAACTCTCTCCCTACCACAGTAGACACAAAACAGTAACGAGTCTCGTGGGTCCTCTAGCCTAACCCTCACACGTGCCCCAGGCACCTCAGCCGGAACATCCTTGGCTACAACACAACGCTGGATCACTATCAGGCAGGCAACGTCCGTACCGTTGCCCCTCCAGGGCCAGGGACCCATTGCCTTCACAGCTGATCCGGTGAACCACTCTCAGGCCGGCAATGTCCGTACCGTTGCCCCTTCAGGGTCGGGGACCCGTTGCCCTTGAGCTGGCTCCACAACACCAACGAACCACTCTCAGGCCGGCAATGTCTGTACCGTTGCCCCCAAAAAGGTCGGGGACCCGTTGCCCTTGAGCTGACTCCACAACACCAAAATAACACAAAACTGCACCAAAACGGTCGAACAAAACCACCAAACCGGTCGACCGAATCCTCTCCATAGGACTGGCCCAACCGAAAAACCTGTCAACCGGTCGAACGACAAAGGGGACCCGTTCGACCGAATTCCACCAGTAAAAACCCCTTGCCGCATAAAAAGCACAAACGGTCGAACAACACATGATCAACGGTTGACCAAAAACGGGCAGTAAAATCCAATTCATAACAAAGTACACCGGTCGACCAAAACAGTAAAAAGGGGCAAACGAACTTTAAGTTATTTTAAGTCATCAGTTGAACGAGGTCTTAGGGCGATCGACTATTTTGTGGTCTACACCCCCAACCGACTTAAAATAGTGTTTCGGTCGAACGACAATGGGTCCCGTTCGACCGAAAGTCACCAGTAACGCCCTCTCTTCGCTTAACATGCACCACTGGTTGACCACCCAAGGGTATCGTTCGACCGGTGCGAGAGATAACTCCAAAATTACACTACAACCGGTCGACCGTTACAGTGCAGAAAACTGTTGCACAGGTCCGACGAGCCATCTGGCCTACCGTCGACCACTCCAACACTCACGAAAGCATAAATGAGTATCAAACTAAAGCTTGACATACCTTGAAAGCTTGAAGAATCCTTTGAAGATCCAACGACGAGCTTTTCCCTCACAAACCCAAATTCCGGAGACAACCAACCGAGTCACGATCTACTCAACTCCGGAGAACGTCAGAGCTTCACCTCGCCTCACCAAAACCACCGCCTCCGGCGGACTCCCAAAGTTGCGGATCAGAATAGAGAGAGAGAATTTGAGCGGGAGAGAGAATAACACGAGAGAGAGGGAGAGGGAGAGAGAATAACCCACCAACTCATATACTTCTCCTCTCCTCTCATCTCCACCATCCACCTCATCTCCACCAACTCAATCCAAGCCCTCCATCATAATCCACCAATTAGCAACCTAAAAGGCAATTAACCCAATTAATAAGGGTTTAGGATATTACACTAGGCACCTTCTAGTTACTAGATTGGTAACAAAACACAGTTCGCCGAACTGATCTACGAATTGGGGTTTCTGTGAGACTCAAACTCAAATTGTGCTTTCGTTGTGCAACTTTTTCTGCTTTTGGTTAATTGAGTATGTTATTTAATTTCTTTATTTTTTTTATAACACCGAACCATATTTGTAGTTTCTTTGATAAACTATCGCTCATCACTTACGATCCGGACATTTGTAACCTAAACCAACAAAACCTCTGTCTTAGATTTTATTTACTCTAAGGATATTTTATTAGTAGATAAGTACTTACTCTAATGTTTAGTCTCGTCTCTTGTTTATTTGTCATCTACGAACTGCAAACTAATTAAGTTTGATTTGGTTTAGCATGTTTTAATTCCCAAACTGATTGAGCCATTCCGATTAATTAGTAGGACTTGCTTCATGAATATCTTCAAAATGTCTAACTATTTGTTGGATTGCCAACTAAATGATGTGATACATTGAAAGTCTTACTTCCAGACACGTTAGGGCTACACGTTCTCTTTACCTTAGTCTTCAATTTTCTGCGTGTGTGAACTTACACAACTACATGCGGCACACGTTTTCTTTACTTTAGTCGTCAATTTCATAAACTTTATATCTAATAGTTTTGGGGGAAGAACCCTTATGTAACTATAATTGCAAAAAAAAAAATTAAGTCAAAGACAAAGCAATCACATGGCCAATGGGATAGAAAACATTTTGTGGGCTACTGTGGGATAAAATAAAGATGATTTGGATGCTGTAGTTGTCAACTGATGGGAAGAACTGTTTCTTGAGGGGGAAAGAGCTGTGAACTGTTGGTTTCTTATTATAATTTTTTATTTTATTTTCAGGTTCTGTGTTCTAATTTGTAATAATAACGAAGACTAGGAAAGTAGGAATGGTAGCCAAGCATCAAATGGTCAATGTAATATTCTTCTATTATTTTAAAGTATTGCGAATATTGTTTTTTTAGCAATTTAAATTCGAACGGTTAGAAGGGGTTTATCTTTGCCACGATGGAAATGAGAGTTAAGCTGTCGGTGCACTCTTGACCGTGAGAAAGGAAAAGTAGAAACCAAATTTATTGAATTTGATTAAGGGATCATCGATTTGTGTTATTTGATTCTTGTTGTAAAACGATTACACAGTTGTGTTTATATAGGCTATAATTCTAGCCGTTTGAGTATACATGATTTGTTGCTTTCCTTTTGTTGTTGTCTTTCTTGGAGAGATTTGGATCCTGATGAGGATGCGATGAGGATTTGTTTTATATTAAAAAATCTGGTCCGGTCACCAGTCCACACCAATCCGGTATGATCTGGTCTCCGGTCCGGACTTCGGAAAAAATCTGGTCCGGTCCAAACCGGATGCTCACCCCTAATTGAGATCATCCACCGGTCGTGCTTACAAAAATTGTGAAATACATAATAACCGACAAGTGTACAAATACAAGTCCACGCGTATTAATAACCGACAAGTGTACAAATACAAGTCCACGCGTATTACCAACGTAAACTTAAAAGATGACACAAAATAGTCAACGCAGTCTTACGACAGAAAACCAAATCCAGTGATACTTACCTCCTACAAACAAAACCACCCCTTCCCGATAATAAACAAAACAAAACACAAATTAAACCTCACCAAGCAAAAACCTAGTTTGAATATACAAGCCCATACTTCTCTAAACAGCAACACCGAAATCAAAGTAACAATGTTTTGTAAAATGAAAGAGCCTGCTGGAATTTTCGCACATTACTTGCATATTCCTGTCACTTTCGTAGAGAAGACATTGCCTACACGTACCAATTCCAAAGCTTAACCTCAACCTTACATCCCTTCGTCGCGGCCGGCGTCGCCACCATCTTAACCATCGGAACCCAGACTGTAACTTCTTCGCAAGTAACCCTAAACTCCATCTTTGCCGTCTTTAACGCGCCGGCCCGAATCCCCAGTTTCCCCACAACCTCTACCACGACAGGCAAACTCTTCTTCCCTCTCATCTCCCCCGCCACCGCCCCCACCAACTTCTTCCCCTTACTAAACACCTCCACACCCAACGAACTCTTCTCTCCAGCCCCATTTTCGAACCCTGACATCACCGCGTCACCTAGCGGAGTATCGCCGGACGAGAGAATGACATGGGAATCGTCGTAGACGTATTCCATGCGTTTGCTCGGATTGGTGGTGGAGAAGTTGAGTTGGGTGACGGAGTGGAGGGAATTGGAGGGTGAGACGCTAAAGGTGGCGAGGCGGAGGGTTGAGAGGGAAAAGATGGGGAGTTTAGGGAGGTATATGGCGTAGAAGATGCCGTAGGCGGCGGCGAGGAGGATGATGAGGAGAAAGAGAATGAGGGTTGTCCAGAGACAGCAGCGGCAACAGCAGCCACGACGACGGGGAGAGGATGGGGAGTAATAGCGGCGGGGACGGGGAGGGGGAAAGCGGTTCTTCAAGGCATCCGGGGGAGGAACGAGGGGCTTCATGGCCGACGGCCTTGGCGGGTTAGTTGGTAAGACCTTATCGGACATTGTTTGATCAGAAGTGGAGATCTAGAGGTTTTGACTTTCTAGAGGAAGGAGGTTGTGAATGTATGGAAGGACGTGTGTTTAGATCCTTGTTTATATAAATAATAATGTAATTTCTTAAGTGTTTTTAAAATAACCGAAATATCAGAGTTAACCTTTAATACTTCATAATTTCCGGAAAATATCCAATTCTGAAGGCATCATAAATCCCACTTTTCTAGTGACCATTGTAGGTGTTAGATAATCCTCTGGCGCTTACATGGCGTGAAATGGAGAGTCGAGCTTATAGAACTTATCTATAAGATTATCCAGTTGAGGTTAACATACGGCAAAAATGAGTGAAAAAATAAAACAATTGAGTTTTTTCCTTCCAAAATGCAACATTTACTACTTACTATAGGTAGGTGATTCTTACTCTTAAAGTAGTCTCGACCACGGTTTTAAAAACCGAACCGGACCGGACAGTTCGACCCGGTCGGACCGGGAACCGATGGTCCGGCGGTCGGTTCAGCCAAAAAACCGAGCCTCTAGTCGAACCGTTCTGAACCGGATTGGACTGGGTCGGACCGAATATAAAAATATTTCGAATTTTCTTAATTTTTAAAAAATCAGAAAATATGAGGATTTTAGATTCTTAATCCAAATATTGCTTTCTCTAATTCTTATTCAAGCAACTTTATCGAGTTAAGTAAAGATAACAAATTTGTTGAGTTAAGTAAACATAACAAATTTGCTGAATTAAGTAAATTGTGATTAATATCATGTATTATATTTAATGTTTGGTATGTATATATTAAATAGTTTTACATAAATCGGATCAAACCGGTCCGACCACCGGTCCGACCGTTAATATTTATTCGGTCCGGTCCAACTTCAGGTCTAAAAAATGATGACGTCATCAACAGTTCGACCGTGGTTCGACCACATTGAACCAAAACCAGAGTTTTATCGGTTCGATGTCCGGTTCGGTTCTGAAAAAACTTGGTCTAGACAACTATAAAATTTCCAAGTCTAGGCGGAGTCATCGTTAGTTGAACTAGCAAAAAGCACATATTATTATAACTATAAATTTATGATGGGGTAAATAATAGTTTAACCTCCAAATTATAAAAATGATACAAATTTCTACTCTACCTTTTATATGTCTCACTGACAGGAGCATATCGTACATCGCATTTATATTATATCCTTTATTTTACCATATCTGTGTGTTATTCACGTGTTTAATTCATGTATTTCAGGTATTAGGTTATAAAAAAAGAAACAAAAATGATCAAATTGCAAAGAAAAATGACCAAATTGAAAGTATTTTTGTCTTTGCACAGGAGAACGATCGGACGGAAGAAAATAAACGATCGACCGTTTCAAGAGTTTTGTGTGGTTTTGAAAGTGACAAAATCAACATGGTCGACTGTTAAGGGTATAACGGTTGAACGAATCTCAAAAGATTTGCTGTCCAATTTTGGGTCCATTTCGGTCGACCACTAAGAGGGTCTTGGTCGATTGGTAGTCTTGACTCAGAATTGGGTATTAGCGTGATATTCAATAAAGTTGTTGGAGAGAAAAAGATAAGAAAATGGTATGACAAACAATCAGACGGAAGACGAAATCGGTCGGTCGTTAAGGCTCTCGCAGACTTAGTTACGTTTTGGGTGGATTTTTGGGTTTGGTTTGGATACTCTATTGAAGTCAAAATATTGTGAAACTTTATAAGTCACTTAAATGTGTGTGTGTGAGGGAAGAATTCAATCCAAATGCTCAAGTTCACATCAATTCCTAAGGACTCAAGAAAATCAAAATTATATTCAATATAGTCTTCATTTATTGATCGTTTTGTGCATATTTTGGTCGCATTTCATCACTTCGAATCTGAAACTTGTTGCATCCAAAAGATATACAAATATAGAGTATGATGTGTGCATGTGAGAGTTTATATTTGATTAAAGCATATTTAGTGCTATGTTTAGCTATTATCATCAAAACAACTATATGATTATCCAAAAAGCCAACAATCTTTCCTTTTTGATGATGACAAACCTATACACTATATATATGTTAATTATGTTCTAGTATGCGCACGAACTCCCCCTACGACAATGCATATCCCAAAAGATGTAAAACTCCCCTACCTATATGCATATCTTCACATGTATATATGAAATGAATTTTATGAGATCATTAGCCATCATATAGTGCTTTTCCCTTTCGACATCATCAAATATAAACAACAGAAGTATATTAGCCAAAAAGAGAATAGATAAGCATGAAAGTCAAGTAAGTACAACATACAAACCACATAAACCATAAGACAAGCATGATATATATAGAAAAGAGTCTTATAAACACAAAGACAGACATAAAGGTATCACGAAGGTATAAGCACATAGAAGCAAAACAAAAGACATCAAACATCACGCACAAACAACGTCAATAGAAAGAGAAGTTTAAGACACCAAACAACAATATAAGATGGAAAAAAACTGCAAAGATTAAAAGACATCAAATCAATCCATCTTCTGGTTCCGTAGGAGCTCGATAACGGAGTCAATGCCGCTTTGAACGGTGTCAAGGCGAGCTGAAGTGGATTCCTCCAACCTAGTCATCTTAACGTTCATATATACGATCAATCTTTCCCGGAGATAGTGGTATCCAAAGGGGTCATACTGAGGCTCATCAACGTCACAATCGTACCAACCAACACCATCACCTCAACCCTCACAATGATGTCCATGACCACCATAGGGTGACTTGTAGTATTGATCCCAAGAGGGATCCTCTTTTTCGTTAGCACCGCCTTCTACTTCCATAGAAATAAGAGTATCGTACATCTTGAGGTGGAACCGATGGAGGTGCCTCAACAGGATTGGGATAAGAAGCAGGAGCAACGACGGGTTCAGGTGTGGGGGCCACCCTCGAGGAAGTCTTCAACTTAAGCTAGGAGGCCTTGTTGATTAGGTACTTGTGAACAACCTTTAGAAAATGAGTTGTGTTGATCTTGAACTCATGAAATACATAAGACAATTACATAGGAAAGGGAAGAGATTTACCCTTTCCATACCACAGGTGTTGGGAGAGGAACATGGCCTAATTGACCAGAATCTCCTCAGAGAGACAAAAGATACAAGCAAGTTCAAGTTCCGATATCACATTGTGCTGACCATTCTTGGGAAAGAGGTTACAAGACACAATCACTACTAACTACAGTACCGGGTTTCACCAATGGTAGCTATCCGAAAGTACCGGGTTTCACTGACGGTAGCTATCCGTTGGTGCTTCTCATCATCCATCGTTGTAGGTTAACACCGACGGATATCCGTCCGTCAGTGTTATATACGTCAGTGTTATGTTACTCCGACGGATAGACGTCGTCGGTGTTATATTCGTCGGTGTTATGTTACTCCGAAAGATAGACGTCGTCGGTGTTAATTTTGAAATGAAAGTTCCAACCAAATTTTTTTGCCGTCGCACCGAACAACACCGGTGGTGTACCACCGGCGGATACATACTCCGACGGTTGTACATATCCACCGACAGTTACGTACCGTCGATAATAAATCTTCGTAAGCTACACCGAGCAAGAGGATGCATATGAGATAGATTATGAATGGGTTTGCCTTTTCTATTCCTAAGTGGTTGGATTGCATAGAGATCTTTAACTATATCATTCGGATCAACTTGAAGAGCTTCAATCGGGTGATCAACGTAATATCGACCCCATAAAAAAGAATGGAAATAACTATTTGAAGTCGACTGGGTGTGACTTCATAAGGTTGACCGGTTATCATGGTTTGAGGAATACACAAATTAAGATCCGGACGATGAAGATTACAAAAAAATATTGCAGAATGATTGCAAAGTAGTGATGAGGAAGAAATAATGTGCACAAAATGGTGATATGATTGACTTCAAGAACACGAGATAAAGGGAGATTGGGAAAATCATTCACCTCTACAAAGAGACAAGGGATGAAGGATGTGGAGTAGCAGCCATCCCTATCGACCTTGGCCTCATCGATCAGAATGAAGGCATGGGTTGGAGGATGAGGAGGGTGCCGAACGTTGGGTTCCGTTAGTGTTTGGTCATAAATCCTCTTGGAGCGGCGATCCGTGCCAACAGAGGACTCCGAGATATCCTTGCCCTTCCCCTTGGAAGTGCAAATCTTCCACCGTGGTGCCATGGATGGTGGGGCAGAGGTGGTGAAGACGAGTGGTGGAAGTTGGTATTTAAGGTGGAGAGGGTGGTGGAGATGGTAGGTCGACGTATGGTTCGACCAAAGAAGGTAAGGGAACAATTAGGGTTTGGAGAGGAATTGGGTGAAAGGAGGAGAAATTAAGGATAAAACCCCCAAATCTGGCTAATCAAGGCACACTGGTCGACCGAACTCATGAAACAGTCAATAAGGGTGCTCGACAAAGTTGGAAAACTCGACGGATGTTTGATTGCAAGAATCCATTTTTCAATCTTTTCCAGAGTTTTGCCGATGATTTGGGGTAAACTAAACTTGCTCAAATCATTACATCAGCGGCATTGTTGATCTAACAGATGATCATCTCGTTGTAGCCCAAAATACTTTCTCTTTCATTGCAGCATTGTTGGACAGGGCAGTTAGAGATCCATCGACGAATCTAACATTGATTTTCACTTGCAATGCGATCATCATTGTCTATGACATGTGAGGTAGTTTTCCCTAGTCAGAACTGTTAGTATCAATGACCCTCTAATCACAAACTAAATGAGGAACTAAAGTAAATGAAGGGATAAAGATAGAACATGCAAACCACATTAAACTTCCATTAATTGGACAAAGTACTAAGAGAAAAGATGAATAGGAGGTTAGTTGAAGAAGAAGAACATGTTGTAGTATTTCGTGCCCTTATGTATGTATATATTTTTCGAATTTTATACATGCATGTAGGATCGACTATCATATTTTCAAAGATTTTACGTACATTATTCTATATATTATTTTAATACAATGCAATCTACATTTATATCAAAATAAATAGAAGATGATCATACCCAAAGGTTCTCTAAAACCTTTATGAAGATCTGTAGTTTCGTTGCATGATGAATCGCCTGCCGATTTGCATCCAAGTGTCCACCAAATTCTAAACAAGATTAGAGAGAAATGAGCTAGCCAATCAATCTCTAATTCAAGGTTAGAATCTAGCTAATAATTCCATACATTAATGACACTTCTAAAACAAGAAATAGGTCTATTCAATAATGTTTTACTTGCTAGGTCTATTCAATTCCATAGTGTTTTACTTGCTAGGTCTATTCAATATATAAAAATAATCATTTTCCTCTTTCATATAATAGTGTCGTTAAATATTTATAGAACTACAATAGTCTTTAACTTACACGACAATCTTATCATGGTAACTGATGTTCCATGTCAATTTTCATGATTGTGAATTAACTTTTGATTTATGTAAACCATTGTTTTTAAAGCTCTACAGGTCAGGACCAAGAGTCTCTTCCTTAACACTTGTAAAAAATAAATACATTAATAAATGGACAAATGTTTACACATTCAATTCATAATAATCAACATATAAAACTAAACTTTTAGAACACATTCCCTTCACATGCAAACCACAAAGTCAACACAATATTTTTATAGAGGTTCGACACCCCACTTAGGTCCTAGCCCTCTCCTCGAATTCCAATCAATCCTTCGACCCCTACTCGAGTATACACTATCTGATCTCCGTTCCAGCCCGAGATCAACACCTTTACAACACGAGCCTTGCGAACACCCTCATCTTGCTCGATTTTCTCATTTCACAACCCGAGAGGGAGCTTCCTTGAAACTTTTCAACTTTTGTTATTTTTGGATATAGAATTGGGATCACTAGCTAACACTTTGATGTTTGAGCATATTTGGATATGATATACAATGGATACACAAGTGGTGAAGTTTTGTCTTTGAGTGTAGAAAATGAGAGTTTTTAGATGTAGAAAGTATGACACTAAGGTATGGATCAATAGGGAGTCTTCAAGTTGTGCAAAACAAAGGTATAAGATCATATTTATAGGCTTTCAAGCTCTACTAGCCGTTTGGGAAAGTTGGTGGGATTTGGACCAATCAAAAATAAGATTTCACTTAAGTTCGTGTAGAGATTTGTATAGGTTCGGTCGACCATTGGAAGAATGGTTGTCCGAATGCACGGCGGTATAATACAGGGACCTGAATGCAAACCCGAATTCCCTCAAAACCTGTGAGATGCTAAAGAAGGGATTCAAATACGGTAAATAAATGTGCCCAAAAACTCTTGGAGCCATACAAACGAAACTCACTGAAGGAGTCTTTTATTATACTTTTTTTTAATATAATTATGTACAAACATAAGTTCCCATCTTCATTTGTCAAAGGACATCAAATGGGAACCTCAAAAGTGGGTCAATGCACTTGGAAAGGGAACACGACACCACGCGGGGCCAGAATACGCATGCGTGGGCCCCCTTCACAAAGAGCATCTGATGAAATGAGAGGTTCATGAATTGGACGCAAAGGCGTCTCATTCAACGGATCAAACTGAAAGAGCTTGAACCTCTCAAGAGTTTGGGAAATGAGGGGCAACGGAAGAAGAGTTTCTCCCGTTGCGGTGCTGAAGTTATGATCGTCAATCCAAACTCTCCAACCAACTGGCTGGTGCGTCAGAGCGCGGTCAAGAACCTTGTTAGGCAAGTCCGACGCACCAGGCGAACAACAAATGGGTCTCATACCCAAGGTATCCTCCAAGGAACTCCTAATACCCTCATGAGCTATGTAGTTGTTTGATGTTCCATCATTTCCAAGATGATCAGGAACAATGGTGAGAGGCAAACTCTCATCAGGTTGTTTGAAATTGAAGGTACTAGGGAGATCTTGCTCCACCAGAGGTGAGTCCTTAAGAGACATAACATGAAGATCATGTGGCTCAAGGGCCACGGGACAAGAAGATAAGGCACAATCCTGTGCCGACTCATAATGAATTTGGTCCATGTTTTTCTCAATTTGAATCGAATCCTCCACTAAGTGATCATGAATTGAAACCCCAAGTCCCTCAGACTGACTAGGCGTTTGACTTTGAAAGATTGTGCTTTGAATTTGTGGATGTGGTGGTGGTTCGATATCAAAAGGTGAATCCTCATGTTGACAAGAAAAGTTACTCTCCTCACGTTTACGTAATTGCTGCGACATTTGACTCATTTGCAGTACCATATTTGGTGTGGATTGTTGAGCAGTTTTCATGAACGTCAGGAAAGTTTGTTCCAAGGAATCAGGTATGCGGTCAACTATGAGGTTCAAGTCAGAGCTTGGGAAGTTTTGAGGTTGGGTGTTGGTGGGCTGAGAATAAGTCCAATGATTTGAAGTTGGGTGTTGGTAGAATTCTGGGTATTCGGGAGGAGGATACTGGGTGAAAATGAAGTATAAGAATTTGGATATGAATTGTCTCCCCACGAATCTAGCACTCTCGGGTTGTACGCGGATGCGTAATGGTCATATTGAGCATTTGATCCGACATAACTATATTGTGGTCTAGCAGTCGGTGCCTCTCTTATGTTACCCCAATATGAAGATTGCTCAGTCACACAATGAGGATTATCCCAACCATACGAAGTGTTCGACTGAGCCACCCCAAGTTGCATGGGTCCGGAATACCAGGACGAATTGTCCTGGTCCCAACAATGATATGGATGGTCGCCCATGTAACCATCCATCTTCACAAAGAACTCTAGAGTCGACCACTCTCACCACCACGAGGCTAAACTCGTAAAAAGTGCTCGACTCGACCCTAAAAACGCTACCAGAGAGTGTAAAGGGGAGGAGACTATAACATAGAAGAAGGTGAGAAGAAGATGACTCAGAGGAGAAGGGAAACTTAACTCTAAAAGATAGATGAGATGGTTGGTCAGAAGTTTCCTAAACAAGCACGATTCAAACAATCCTAGACCTAAGGGAGCCTAATACTAGACGACTCCTAACTGGTTGAGTCGAATTGGCTCGTTTGATTCACCTCCCTCACTAATCAAACCAACTTGACCAGGCAGTGTATAGCTAGTGGGGGCGCTTCCGACAGAGTCGGTGCCAATTAGACAACCACTTCGCTTGGAAGACTTACGTCAACACAAAAACACTTTCTAGACACCAAATCAAATTCGATCAGCTTCAAGTCATAGCAAGTCAAACCAATCTTCTCCTTAATTGAGTCTGAGTCCTTAGGGGCCAATGTCTAATTGATTTTAATTTTAAGGCTTGGGTAACACTTTAGGATTGTGATTTGTGGGCCACGGAAGGGTGATGAAATCCCCACTGTATGTTTTCCTATGGAGTTGCCCTTAAGATAGTTTAACTTAAATCTAGCAAAGATAGTCAAACATTGGTCTTTTTAGTGGGGGGGCAATTGCAAGGTTGTATGCAAACTAGATTATATGCTTAAATGCAATCGAAAAAAACCGCGCACGTACCTTGCCTTCAGCATTCTTCAACAAGAATTAATTTGCAAGAATTTAGCAAGAATAATGCAAACAACACACTATATGATGCATGCACTAAGTCCTTCTAATTTTGCCAATTTTTAGGTCAGAGTTGAATTATTGCCAATTATGGAATTTTGCCCTAACACGTGCAGTTCTACGAAAAGGAACTTTTCGAAAATTAAGATTTTACGAGAAAGGCAAGAAAAGTTACCTCCGCAATGCTCAGACGGGTTCGCCGCCTGCTCTCGAAACTTCCCAGATGCTCTACGTGTCCACCCAGAGATGGAGACGACCTCAGAAAAAAATGAAGCCCAGATGCTTCAAATGTGCGGTGGATCCGCCGCATGTTGTACTTGAGATGCGGCGATTTCGCCTCCCTTATAGTTCCGAATGTGCCCGGATTTCGCCGCGCACTCTGTTGTCTCCTGAAACGCAAACCCAAATAGTTAGATCGCGCATACGATAAACAGAATAGAATCGAAGTCACTAAAAATAAACAAAATCTTCGTCGCCTCCCCGGCAACGGTGCCAAAAACTTGATGAGATTTTTATTTATACCGCAAGTGCACGACGTCAATGAAGACGTGGCAAGTACGGGTCGAACACAAGGAGGGAGAGATATTGTTAGTTTTGTGATTTTCGATTAAGGAAAGAAAGATAGAGAAATAATTTTGGTTTCAGATTTTTGTTTTTTTAATTATCTAAAGCAAGAACAACAAAAACAATAAAGAAAATAAAGTAAAGATGGATGGGAGTCCAATGGGTGGAGGTTTAGATATCGGGTTTAGATTAGAGAATTCTGAAACTTATAATAAATCACATTAGTTATAAAGCATTACATGATAAATGACTCAACATAAACTCAAGTAATCAAAATATACTAACACGAAATTAAAATAATAACATTATTCTTCTTCTCATCACCCTAAATCTGTCACCCCCACCCTTTGGAGAGAGTTAGAAACTCATGGATGGAGGGAAGGAGAAGGGTTCCTAGAGAAACTACAAAAGAAAACTAAAAACAAGAAATAAAAGAACAGAATTTTATTACTAAAGTATGGAACAAAAACTAAGGACCCTTTACAACATCGTTTCGGGGCTATTTATAGCCGATACAAGGGATCCCAATATATAAAAGGAAAGTACACACGTCAATACAACATTGGTAAAAATTTGAGCGCACGGATCAACTTTTGTGCGGCGGAATCGCCGCAATTTGTACATGAGGTGCGGCGGAATCGCCACCTTTTTGGCTCAGAATCGACCCGGATTTTTCCTGTGTGTTTATGGTATGTTTTAGCTGTCATTTGCGCGTCTGGATTAATTATTGCATATCTTTGGAGATCTGAGTTAATTTCTTCATATATTTGGAGATCCAAATGGATTTTTCTCTAGAACTTCTCCAAAATAATCTTTTGGTACTCGTAATTTGCAGTCGGGTCCTCGGCTTTTGCAATTAAGTCCCTGACTAATTTTGTGCTTAAGTCCCTGGCCTTTTTGTAATTAGGTATTTGAATGCTTTTATGCTTGGATGAACTTTCATTTGAATCCCGATAATCTTGACTTGATCTTTATGATAGAAATGAGTCTCTTACACGCATTTATGCTCGGGATATGGGTAATTTGCATTCAGGCCCCTGTATTATGTAAATAAGACTAAACACATACCTTAGTAGCATTTATTGATATAAAATTAATCTAAATGAAAGACATATGATGCAATGTATGCAATGCATCAAGTGTAGAAAATGAGAGTTTTTAGATGTAGAAAGTATGACACTAAGGTATGGATCAATAGGGAGTCTTCAAGTTGTGCAAAACAAAGGTATAAGATCTTATTTATAAGCTTTCAAGCTCTACTAGCCGTTTGGGAAAGTTGGTGGGATTTAGACCAATCAAAAATAAGATTTCACTTAAGTTCGTGCAGAGATTTGCATAGGTTCGGTCGACCATTGGTAGAATGGTTGTCCGAAACAAAAGGAAGGCTTGGTCAATATAAAGTGTTCAGAGAACTGAATATGGTTCCGTTAATAGATCACCAAGTTATAGTAACTTTTCAATTGTGACCAATTAAATTTCGATTCACCGAATGATGTTCGTTTTGTCATTCTAGGGTGGACAGTAAGGATTAGTCTAGATTTAATAATTGAGTTTGGTGGTTCGGGACAACTTTGGTCTTCTGAATTAATAGATTGTCTTTTAACACCAATGGTTGGGAATCAAAGATTCGTTGTGAGTAGAATGACTATATTGACACGTGGAAAGAGTCGTTGCGTGTGAGAGGCCAAGAAGTAAACAGTTGAACGATAGGAGATTGGTTGTCCGAAAATGGACAAGGCAAATGGTCTCTAAGACAATATACAAGTGTGACTGTTGGAGTAAAATCCAAAATGGTCCAAGGGGATTCGGTCGACCGAATGACAATCGGTTGTCCGAACAGCGCTGGGATAGAATCCTAGTGCTCAATAAATTGAAAATTACAAGTCTTCGTCCAAAGCTTTGTAACAATCTTGAGTCTTTGTTCCAATGCTTCTCCTTTTGATGATCTTGATCAACCTATTAAGATGATTTGCAATGCATGTAATCATGTTTGCCCACTTTGATTGACTAGTTTGATTGATTAAGATTAGTTTGATTAATTATCAAAATTAACATGGATTAAGGCCTAAAATCCAACAATCTCCTCTTATGTTATGATGACAGACATATATCTTAGTACTTGAGATTCAATTTACTTCTTCCCCTCTCTATATGATTTCTCCCCTTCATGTATGTTATGCATATATGTAATGCTCCCCCTATCAATTTAGATATTATATATCAATTGAAGCTAAATCTCTTATCATTCTCCCAATTTTGACATCAATCAAATGCAAACATTAAAGGCATAAGAGGCAAAGGTTAGGATTACATGAGTCTCCCCCTTAAGTAGATGATAAATATGAAATGAATGTGTATTCTAAAAGTATTCTTTTATTAAGAATTGAATGTATAAACATTTTGTTCCTTGATTAATGTATTCGTCTTTTGGAAAAGCTAAGGAAAAGGCTCTGGGTTTTTAACCGAGGAGCTCTAAAAAATAATGGTTTGCATAAATCAAAATTAATTCACAATCATGGTGATTAACATGAAACATTAATTGCTGAGAGAAGATTGTCATGTTGGTTAAAGGATATTGTAGCTCTAGAAATATTTTAACAAAATGGATATATAAAATAGGAAGTGTTTTCTTTTATATATTGAATCGACATAATCAATGAAACATTATAGAATTGTGTTTGTGTCATTAATATTGTTTTCATTGTGTCTTTTAATCCTAAGATATAAGACCTATATCTTTTCATATGAGAAGTTATAATTTAATTATTATCAAAAACAATCATTACGTATGGTGATAAAGATATTACTTAGTTATAAATGACTTGTGCCAGAAAAGATCATATGTCAAAAAATTATCATTACCCTTCTTAACTTAAGTGATGATATTAATGGACCCTTTGATAAAACAAAATTATATGTGCACAATGTAACTTATGTATAGTTACATATTTATAATTAGCTTAAGAGGTCAAGAAAAGAATATATATAATACAAAGATGACACATTCCTACTTTGTATAATATTCATAATATCATGAGACAATGAATAGACACAAGTGATATTATTATATATCACTAAAAGAATCAGGTTTTGTTCTAATGAACAAAACATCTTTGTTATTTTGGTAACCATAATGTGTAGCTAGACACCGCTTATAGTTTATGATATAAATTGTTTTATATCATTGCCAACATAACTTTGATCCTCTTATAGGTCACACCACAAAACTGGAAAACAAGAAATATGATTTTTTTATTTTATGTGATGTATTAAATTTTGTATGATATGAAATTATATACATATGGTAAAACAATAAAATTAATATGTCGTAATAACTACATGGTAAAAATAACAAATAAATTTGTATGAGATGGATATATTATAGGGTATAATGTTTTGGCATTATATATGATAATGTATTACATGATATAATGTGATCTACAACATTATAACATATTAATTTGCTAAAATCCCAAAACTCAAAATTTGTTGGAGATTAATCCAAAATTTGTGAAAGTACAAATAGAAGAAAACAGTTGACCGGTGGATGACTCGATCGAACGAAATTATCAGGAGGATTCTTGGTAAGGGAATGGTGGAACGACATGAAACATAGACCAACCAAAATTATCAGAGATTTTTCCTGGGTGACTCGCTTCAAGCGAAATACTTGGATTCAAAACCCAATAAGACCATATAAGCTTTAACAAAGATGTTCATGGATAGTGCTAGAAAAGAGCTCTATAAGACCACCATAGCACTCACAAGGTGCCACATTGCGGAGTGAACATCGGTATCCATGCATTTTCTCACTATGCAAGGATACCTTGAGAAGTTAGCGAAGCTCTCTTTCCCGATGCCCGATGACATTACGGAAGATTTGATTCTTGGCTCTCTACCCCCGTCCTATAAAAACTTCGTTATGCACTATCATGTGCGTGAGAAATGGGTGAGTCTTGAGGAGCTTCACAATGCTCTCAAAACGGCTGAAGTTGGACAAGAATGTCCTAGCCGTACACGGTGGGAGCAAAAAGAACACCAAAGGTAAAAGCAAAAGCAAATTCACCAAAAAGATGTCAATCAAGAGCAGGAGAGTAGGAGGTGCTCATGTGAGTGCTTCGAGGGGCAAATCTTCGAAATCTCCAACTACAACCACGGAGTGCTTTCACTACAGTGAAAAAGGACACATCCAGCCAAATTGCCCCAAGTACAAGGAAGACCTTGACAATGGAATGATTGAGCGAAAACGCCCCCAAAAGGCTAAAGGTATATTTTATTGAAATAAATTTAGTCATTTCTGTCCATGATTGGGTAATTGTTACCGGATCTTGTGCTCACGTAATTTCTAATGTGCAGCTACTAAAGGATAGGAAGGAACTCGCGAAAACGAGATGATTTTGATGGTTGGAAATGGTGCAAACGTTGCTGCGATTGCACAAGGTTCCATGGAGCTTCAATTATCTAGTGGTTTAAATTTATGTTTAAAGAACGTCTATTATGTGCCTTCGATTAGCAAGAAGATTATTTATGTATCATGTTTGGATATGGATAATTTTAATATAAATATTTCAAATTCTTGCTTGTCTATATCGAAAAATGGTATTTTCTATGCAAATGCATTCGTGAGGAATGGTCTCTATTTGCTTTAATTGAATAATAAACAAATCTTAAACATCAATAGCAAAAGACTTAAAACTAATCACGTGAATGATACACTCTTGTGACACTATCTTCTTGGTCACATAAATGAAAAACGCATCAAGAAAGTATAAGAAGCTAACTTTCTTGGTCAACTTGAGTTTAAATAATTGGAGACGTGCGAACCTTGCCTAATGGGCAAAATGACCAAAAGGCTTATCAAGAAGAAAGGTCCGAGAGCGAATAACTTACTGGATTTGATACATTTTGATATATGTGGTCCAATGAGTACAAGTGCAAGAGACGGTTTTAGGTACTTCATTACGTCCACAGATGACTATAGTCGTTATGGTTATATTTATCTTATGAGAAATAAAAGGGAATCCTTCGACAAGTTCAAACAATTCAAGAATGAAGTAGTGAACCAACTCAACAAGAAAATCAAGTGTCTACGAACTGATCGTGGAGGTGAGTACTTAAGTACCAAATTTGATTCGTTCATAAAGGAGTGTGGTATTATGCCACAACTCACTCCGCCCGGTACACCTCCATGGAATGGGGTATCCGAAAGGAGAAATAGAACATTGCTCAACATGGTTCGATCAATGATGATTCAAGCTGAATTGTTGCTTTACTTTTGAAGTTATGCACTAGAAGCTGCAGCTTACACACTAAATAATGTTCCATAAAAATCCCTAGAGAAAATTTCTTATGAGCTATGGAGTCGTAAAACACATAAGCTCGATTTTCTCAAGATTTTGGATTGTCAGGCCTGTGTTAAAAGATTGATATCGACCAAACTTCAACCAAAAGTGGATAAACACTTCTTTATAGGCTATCTTCGTGAGACAAGATGATATTACTTTTGGCATAAAACCTCCAATCGAGTGATTATCGAGAGAGATGTTGTATTATTCGAGAAAGAGTTTCTCGAAAGAATAAAGAGTAGTGAGAGTACAATTGTGCTTGAGGAAACTCAAGAAATTCTACAAGATCATGATATGAATGATAACATTCAAGATCATGAAGGCTCAACCGAGGTTCCTTTGGTTAGTGGGAGCATGAGTGAGAAACCCCCACAAGCAATTATGAGTGAAACTCAATCATCCACGCCAAGTGTACGTTCAAGAATTGAACATGAGCAATGATGAGAATTTTATTTATACCGCAAGTGCACGGTGTCAATGAAGACGTGGCAAATACGGTTCGAACACAAGGAGGGAGAGATTTTGTTATTAGTGTGATTTCGATTGAGGGGAAGAAGGAAGAAGAAATAAGTTGTGTTTTTGGTATTTTTGATTTAATTATCTAAAGTACGAAACAAAAGCAATTAGAATTAAAACAAGAAATAAGAATAGAAATCCGTTGGGTGGAGGTTTAGATTTAGGTGTAGATTGGAGAATGGAGAAACTTGAAATAAATCATGTTAGTTATGAAGCATTACAAGATAAATGATTTAACATAAACTCAAGTAATCAAAATATACTAATCACGAACTTAAAACAATAACATGCATTCATCTTCTCTACCCCTAATTCCATCACCTCCACCCTTTGGAAAGAGTTAGAAACTCATGGAGGGAGGAAGAAGAAGGGATCCTAGAGACATTAAAATAAAATAAAAACAAGAATTAAAAGAACAGAATTTTATTGCTAAAAAGAAGATTACAAGACAAAGACTAAAAATAAAAACCTAAGACTAAGGACCAAAGACCCTTCTAACATCGTTCTCGGGTCTATTTATAGTTGTTACAAGAGACCTAAGTATAGAATTGGAGAGTACACGTGTCCAGACACGACTGGTCAAAATTGGAGCACACGGATCGACTAGGGGGCGGCGTTTCCGCCGCATGATGCATGTAATGTGCGGCGATTTCGCCGCATGATCTCCTCAGATTTAATCCGGTTTTTGATTGAATGTTTATGGTATGATTTGATTCTCCTTTGCGCGTCTGGATGATTTCTTTCCAATCTCTTGAGCTCCGGATTAATTCCTTCCATTGTTGGAGATTTATAATTGATTTTTTCTATATATTTTCTCCAAGAGAATAAAAGTTACTCGTGATTTGCACTTAGGTCCTTGACTTTTTGCAGTTAAATCCCCGGCTACTTTTGTGCTTAAGTCCTTGTTCTTTTTGCAATTAGGACTTGAATGCTTTTATGCTTGGATACATTTCCATTCGTAATCCGATAATCTTGAACTTGGTCTTTGTGATAGAAATGAGTCTTTTGCACGCGTTTATGCTCGGGATGTGGGTAAATTGCATTCAGGTCCCTGTATTCTGTAAATAAGACTAAACACATACCTTAGTAGCATTTATTGATGTAAAAGTAATCTAAATGAAAGACATATGATGCAATGTATGCAATGCATCAAATACCCGCACACCTAGATTTTGCTAGTCCCTAGCAAAACGGAAGATAAGAAAAATAAAAACAGGGAAATCCTAACTCACTTTCGTAGGAATCACGGTTGCACTTAGCATGTGCAACAAGCCTTTAAACCTCTTTGTTGCCAAGGAGGAGGAGTGTTGTCTCCTGAGGGTTTTCAGCGGATATACCCACAAAATCCTGAATCAACATTTCATTAATAGCTCTCAATATCCCTACCTCAACTTTATATATCTCACTAAGAATTTTTGCATGCTCATTATATAAATCTAACTCATTAAAAATATGACTTGGTCTTTGTTCCTCCAACATTCACACCACTAACCCTTCTATACATGTTTATCACTTGAATTATTTTGCACGCCTCCTCTGGTGGTGAAGTATCATTCGGATCAACCATGGCATGGATCATTCTTTTAGCTTTGGGCCTTGAGTATTATTATTATTTTTTTCTTTTCTTCCGTGATTCAACACGTTTGCTTTTTGACACTTTTACCCTTTTGCATTCATGTAGCGAGTTTGGTCGATAATCCCGAGCTGGTAGACTCAAGTTACCGGGTTTCAAGATACCCCTACGGACCAGTGACTCAAAGGCTTGGGCTTTTGTAATCATTTTGCAAAACGTGTTTTCTTCACTTTATTCCTTTATTTTTATTTTTATTTTCCTCAAGGCTTAATTGCTATTAGAAGTCCACACTTCCCGGTATATTTTCCTCAACCTCTGCTTTTTATCAACCACTTCAAAGATTTGATTCATCCAATTTAAGTGCATACATGTCTTAAAGGGTAATGGGTTATTTCTTTGGAACTTAGATTTATGTCATAATTTCTACAAGCAGAACCATATAATAAGGAACAAGAACTCAATGCAATTTGTACTCGGGTTTTGGTAGTTCAATCTTAAGCTATGTCATGAAACATTGATTTTTTTTTTTTTTAAAAGAACAAAACAAACAAATAGATATATACATAGATAAACACCCCCCCACACCTAAATCATGCATTGTCCTCAATGTATGCATAGATAAAATAAATGCACTTATTACCTGCGTCGGCTTGCGGTAGAGGGGTTGAATTTGCTCAGAGTCAACCGTAATCAGAACTGGATTGAATGACACCATATTGGTGCATGTATCCAGTTGAATTGTTCCCCATGTTGACTTGAGGAAAAGATTCCACTCTTCTCACTTGAATTGGTTCGTTTATTTGCTCGAGTGATGGTGGTTGAGTAATTGAATCACTCCCTTTTTTCTTACTTCCTTTTTGCTTATGTGATGATTTATTTGATTCAGAATTCTGATAAATACGTGCTCTCATCACAACATCACTTGGGTTGCATATTATTTCTGGCTCATTATCAATATGGAAGATATTAAATTCTGCTTTTAAGTTCCCGAAAGATAATTGCATGAGCCCATTTCGACAGTTTATTAATGCTTCCGAAGTGGCTAAAAAGGGTCTACCTAGAATTACAGGGATTTGTCGATTAGGATTTACAACAGGTTCAGTATCAAGTACGACAAAATCCACTGGATAAATGAAGTCACCAACCTTAATCAAAACGTCCTCTACTATACCTCTCGGTTTCTTAACAGAACAATCAGCGAATTGGAGGGTTGTCCTAGAGGGTTTCAGTGGACCAAGGTTGAGTTGCTCGTAGACAGAAAATGGGAGCAAGTTAACGCTTGCACCAAGGTCTAGAAGGGCTTTATTGATAAACGTATCTCCTATTGAACATGAAATTGTGGGACACCCCGGGTCCTTATATTTTATAGGAGATGTGTTGGAAAGAATTGAGTATATGTTTGCAGTTAAGAATGCCTTCTTTGGTACATTTGTTTTTCTCTTCTTAGTGCACAAATCTTTTAAGAATTTAGCATAAGCAGGTATTTGTTGAATCATGTCTAAGAGTGGAATGTTTACCTTAACTTGCTTAAATACTTCCAAGATTTTCTTTATTTGTGCACTAGAGTTCTTTTTGAGTCTATTGGGAAATGGGGCTTTAGGCACATAGACTCGCTCAGGTTCAGGTTGAGCTACAGGTTCAGGTTGGGTAGGTGGATTGGGCTTTTCAATTTGGACGTCGGGTTCAATGGTCAAGTCATATGTGGGTGCTTGATGGCTAGATTGATTAGTCATTCTAGGGTTTACCACATTATTGTCAATTTGTCTTCCGGACCGTAATGATACTACAGCATTGATTTGTTGGAACGGTCCTTCCTCATTAACCATTTGAACCGGTCTAGGGTTGTTATTTCCTGAAGGTGGTTGATAAGATTGATATTGATTATTAGTTCTGGGGTTCACCTCAGGTTGACTTGGAAATTGGCCCTTTTCTCTTTCACCTATTATCTGTGCTAATTGGCTGACCTGTGTCTCTAGCCTTTGGAATGATTTGTTGGTTGTTTGTATAAAAGTTGTCATTAAATTTTCTAATTTTGTCAACCTAACCTCATGATTTCCATTATTACCCCCAGATGATGTATTATTTTGGTTATATGGGGTTGGTTGTTGTCTAGGAGGTTGTCCTTGTTGGGTCCACGAAAAATTGGGATGATTACGCCAACCTGGGTTATAGGTTGATGCGTAAGGATCATTTCTAGAATTGTTATATGTGGCATTAACATGTTCCAGGTTCACACAGTCCTCCATTAAATGACCAGTCTGACCACATCTAGAGCAAGGGGTAGGGGATGCTTGTCGGGTTTGGTTTTGCAGCTCTAAACTTTCCATTCTGCGCATAAGGGTGGCTAGTTTTGCCTCAGCCGCTATGTTGGCATCTATAGCTAAGACACCTGGTCGGGGTTGACTCGCTATTCTAGATCCAATACTCGGGTTGATGGGTGTTCTAGCATTGTCCCATTGCATACTATTTTCAGCTAAATCCTCAAGAAAAGTCCAGGCATCATTTTCATTTTTGGACATAAAATTCCCTTGGCTCACAGATTCTAGCATAACCCTAGATGTGGGTGTCAATCCCTCATAGATAATTTGGCACAATTGCCACTTCGGAATTCCGTGATGAGGGCATTGGGTCAAGACACTCTTAAATCTCTCAAGATAGGAATAGAACGGCTCGCTCTCAGACTGAACGAATGCAACAATTTCATTCCTAATCTTCATAGTCTTATGGTTGGGGAAATATTTTTTAAAGAAAACTTGAACAAATTCAGCCCAACTTCTAATAGATCTTTCGGCTAGACTATATAGCCATTTCTTAGCGTCATCCTTTAGTGCTAGAGGCACAAATTTCAGACGCACTGCCTCTTCAGGGATATGCTGGTATTGCATAAGAGAGCAGATTTCCTCAAATTCTCTAAGGAAAAGATATGGATCTTCCCTAGAGGTGAACTTAGGCAACATACTCATGTATTGTGCCTTAAGTTCGAAGTCGCGACCCGGTATGGTGGGCATGACGATGCACGATGGCTGAGCAGCCATCGTTGGGTAGCACCGATCCCTCAAAGTTATAGGTTGCGCAACAGGCGGGTCCACTACGTTCTCACCCATTAGATCCGGGTGAGGTGGTGCAACAGGTGGATTGGGGTTAAGTTCCAGACTGGAATCTAGATGAACTCGTGAGAGTCGATTACTCAAGTCCCGAATCCAAATCTGAGTGCACCGGGTTGAATCAATTTTTGAATTTAAATTCGAAATTTAAACTCCAAATTTAATTTCAAGAATTAATTACTCTTTTTTTTCGTTTTTTTTTTAAATTTATGAAAATGGAAACAAACAATAGAAAGGTAAAGATGAGAAGGGCAAGAAGACTCAGACGAGAAGGGAAACTTAACTCTAAAGGATAAAAATTAGGGTTGGTCAGAAATTTCCTGAACAAGCACGGTCAAAACAATCCTAGACCTAGTGTCACTTAGATCTAGACGACTCCTAACTGGTTGAGTCGAATTGATTTGTTTGATTCACCTCCCTCACCAATCAAACCAAGTTGGCCAGTTAGTGTATAGCTAGTGGGGGCGCTTCCGACAGAGTCGGTGCCAATTAGACAACCACGTCGCTTGGAAGACTTCCGTCGACACAAAAACACCTTCTAGACACCAAATTGAATTCAATTAGCTTCAGGTCATAGCAAGTCAAACCAATCTCCTCCTTAATTGAGTCTGAGTCCTTAGGGGCCAATGTCTAATTGATTTTAAATTTTAGGCTTAGGCGACACTTCAGGATTGTGGTTTGTGGGCTACGGGAGGGTGATGAAATCCCCACCGTATCTTTTCCTACGGAGTTGCCCTTAAGATAGTTTAACTTAAATCTAGCAAAGATAGTCAAACAATGGTCCTTTTAATGGGGGCAATTGCAAGGTTGTATGCAGCTAAATTATATGCTCTAATGCAATCGATAAAAACCTCGATACGTACCTTGCCTCCAGTAATCTTCAACAAGTATTAATTTGCAAGAATTTAGCAAGAATAATGCAAGCAAAACATTATATGATGCATGCACTAAGGTCTTTCTAATTTTGCCAATTTTAGGTCAGAGTTGAATTATTGCCAATTATGAAATTGTAACCCTAACACGTGCAATTCTACGAAAGGAAACTTTTCAACTATTCAGATTTTACGAGAAAGGCAAGAAAAGTTACCTCCGCAATGCTCAGTCGGGTTCGCCGCCCGCTCTCGGAGATTCCAGTAGTTCAATGCGACCACCCAGAGATGCCGACGATGCCCCAGAAATTTGAAGACCAGAACCCTAGCTTGTGCGGCGCTACCGCCGCAAGTAACCTTTTAGATGCGGCGATTCCGCCGCCCAAGTGTCTCAGAACGCTCCCGGATTTCGCCGCGCGCTCTGTTGTCTCCTGCTACACAAATTCAAATACTTAGATCGCGCACAACGTAGACAGGATAAAATCGAAAACACAAAAACACAAAATCTGCGTCGCCTCCCCGCCAACGGCGCCAAAAACTTGATGAGAATTTTATTTATACCGCAAGTGCACGGTGTCAATGAAGACGTGGCAAATACGGGTCGAACATAAGGAGGGAGAGATTTTGTTATTAGTGTGATTTCGATTGAGGGGAAGAAGGAAGAAGAAATAAGTTGTGTTTTTGGTATTTTTGATTTAATTATCTAAAGTACGAAACAAAAGCAATTAGAATTAAAACAAGAAATAAGAAGAGAAATCCGTTGGGTGGAGGTTTAGATTTAGGTGTAGATTGGAGAATGGAGAAACTTGAAATAAATCATGTTAGTTATGAAGCATTACAAGATAAATGATTTAACATAAACTCAAGTAATCAAAATATACTAATCACGAACTTAAAACAATAACATGCATTCATCTTCTCTACCCCTAATTCCATCACCTCCACCCTTTGGAAAGAGTTAGAAACTCATGGAGGGAGGAAGAAGAAGGGATCCTAGAGACATTAAAATAAAATAAAAACAAGAATTAAAAGAACAGAATTTTATTGCTAAAAAGAAGATTACAAGACAAAGACTAAAAATAAAAACCTAAGACTAAGGACCAAAGACCCTTCTAACATCGTTCTCGGGTCTATTTATAGTTGTTACAAGAGACCTAAGTATAGAATTGGAGAGTACACGTGTCCAGACACGACTGGTCAAAATTGGAGCACACGGATCGACTAGGGGGCGGTGTTTCCGCCGCATGATGCATGTAATGTGCGGCGATTTCGCCGCATGATCTCCTCAGATTTAATCCGGTTTTTGATTGAATGTTTATGGTATGATTTGATTCTCCTTTGCGCGTCTGGATGATTTCTTTCCAATCTCTTGAGCTCCGGATTAATTCCTTCCATTGTTGGAGATTTATAATTGATTTTTTCTATATATTTTCTCCAAGAGAATAAAAGCTACTCGTGATTTGCACTTAGGTCCTTGACTTTTTGCAGTTAAATCCCCGGCTACTTTTGTGCTTAAGTCCTTGTTCTTTTTGCAATTAGGACTTGAATGCTTTTATGCTTGGATACATTTCCATTCGTAATCCGATAATCTTGAACTTGGTCTTTGTGATAGAAATGAGTCTTTTGCACGCGTTTATGCTCGGGATGTGGGTAAATTGCATTCAGGTCCCTGTATTCTGTAAATAAGACTAAACACATACCTTAGTAGCATTTATTGATGTAAAAGTAATCTAAATGAAAGACATATGATGCAATGTATGCAATGCATCAAGCAAATTCCGCAAGAAATTGTTGAAGAAGTTCAAGAAGTCCATGTTGAACCAAAAAAACTTAGAATGTCAACGAGGGGAAGGAAGAAACCTGATATGTATTTGGGATTTCATGAAATCATGGTACGTTCAAGAAGCAATGGAAAGAGAAGACTCCAAACCATGGTTTAAAGCTATAGAATCTGAAATAGAATCCATGTATGATATTCATGTATGGAACTTGATTGACCTTCCTCAAGGAAAGAAAGTCGTTCAGAATAAATGGGTTTTTAAGAGGAAGATGGACATGGATGGGAACTTCAGAACCTACAAAGCGAGGCTTGTAGCGAAGGGTTTCACTCATATTCAAGGAATTGATTATGATGAAACTTTTTCACAGATTGCCATGTTCAAGTCTATTCGGATTATGCTCGCTATTGTCGCATTTCATGATTATGAAATATGGTAAATGGATATCAAAACAACGTTCCTTAACGGGAACTTGGAGGAGGATGTGTACATCGTACAACCTCAAGGTTTTGAAGATCCAAAGAATAATGAGAAAGTATGCAAGCTTAAACGGTCCATTTATGGATTGAAGCAAACATTAAGGAGTTGGAACAAACATTTTGACAAAGAAGTCAAAAACTTTGACTTCGTCCAAAGTAAGGAAGACCGTTGTATATACAAGAAGGTCAGTGGGAGCCACATAGTGTTTCTGATCTTATATGTCGATGACATACCCCTCATGGGAATCGTATCCCTTTGCTAGAGCAAACGAGAAGTTCATTGAAATCTGCTTTTTTCAATGAAAGACATGGGCGAGGCTCAATACATCTTGGGAATCAAGATATATACAGATAGACCCCGTAGATTCCTTGGGCTAAGTCAACGTACGTACATCGACAAGGTCTTCGAAAGGTTCAACATGAACAACTCCAAAAAGGGCAATGTGCCAAAGAGTATGGGTGTGCAACTCAAGAAGTCTCAATGTGCGATATTACGTAAGGGCTTAGAGTACATGAACGATATTCCTTATGCTTCGGCAATAGGATCAATCATGTACGCCATGACTTGCACAAGACCCGAGTGATCCCGACGATATTGCACAACGTGCGATATTACGTATGGAGGAAAAAGAGAGCTAATAGCTTACGGCTATTCAGATGCGAGTTCCATGAGTGATCCCGACGATAGGAGATCACAATCAGGATATGTCTTTCTTTTGAATGGTGGAGCCGTGAGCTGGTGTAGTTGGAAGCAAAACCACTATGCCCGCCTCAACCACCACTTCTGAAGTTATGGTTGTCGCTCAAGCGAGCAAGGAAGGAGTCTGGATGAAGAAGTTCTTTGAAGAGCTTGGAGTATTTCCCTCAAGCGAGGGACCCATAATGCTATTTTACGACAATAGTGCATCTATCTCGCAAATCAAGGATCCTAAATCACACCACAAAGTGAAGTACATGGATCACAAGTACTTTGTCACACATGACTTCATCGACGAAAGCAAAATAGATTTATTATGGGTGGACACAAACAACAACACAACTGATCCATTCACCAAACCCTTATCCCAAGTCAAAGGCAAAATGCATTTCGAGTCCATGGGTCTGAGGAACCATGTGGAATGGCTTGATGAGTGATTTGAGAGGGTTTCCCTAGTTATTATTGTTTTATACATTGAGAATGTACGTGAAAGAAAACTTTGATAACAAGTGGGAGATTGAAGGGAATGTGTTCTAAAAGTTACTTTTATATGTCAATTATTATCAATTGGATGTGCAAACATTTTGTTCCTTAATTAATGTATTCGTCTTTTAGATGTCTTAAGGAATTGACTTTTGGTCCTTAACTGTAGAGCTCTCAAAGATAATGCTTTACATAAATCAAAAGTTATTCACGATCATGGTAATTGACATGGAACATTAATTACCGAGATAAGATTGTCGTATTGGTTAAAGAATATTGTAGCTCTACAAATATTTAACGACACAAGTATATAAAAGTGGAAAATGGTTACTTTTATATATTGAATAAACCTAGCAAGTGAAACATTATGGAATTGTGTTGTGTGTCATTAATGCTTTCGTTGTCTTGAATCCTAAGATATGAGATTTATGTATTTTCACATGAGAAGTGTTTAATTTGATTGTTGTCAAAAGCTGTCAATGAGCATAGTGATGAATGCAATAGTTGATTGAGCTCGACTTGTGCTGGAAAAGATAGTTAGTCAAAAGATTATCATTTCCTCTTTTAGCTTGAGTGATGATATTAGTGGCCCCTTTGATAAAGCGAAATTATAATGTGCACAATGTGACTTGTGTTAAGTTGCATATTTATAATTAGCTTAAGAGATCAAGAAATGAGTATATAATACAAATGTGACACATTTCTACTTTGTATAATACTCTTAATATCATGAGGCAAGGGATAAACACAAGTGTTGTCTTTACATCACTAAATGGATCATGTTTAGTTTGAGTGAACAAGACATCTTTGCTAATTGGGTAACTATAATGTGTAGCTAGATACCACTTATAGTTTATGATATTAGGTGTTTAATATCATTGCTAATATAACTAACATCCTCCTATAGGTCATACCACAAAACTGGGAAACAAGAAGCTTGATTTTGTATTCATATGATGTATCGGTTTCATGTGAAATAGGATAATGTGGTGAAACAACAAAATTAATATGTCGTGAAAAATGGCATAAATAGAATCATAAATAAATTCATATAAGATGCATGTGTTATGGGGTGTAACAATTTGACATTACATTAATCAGGGAAAAGCAGGATCTGACTCCGAACACGCTCCTCCTCGGTCACCACTCCTACTGCCGCTCACGGCCTGAAATAAAACATGACTATGCCTGAGTTTCTCATAAGGAAACCCCGTATGCCAAACTCCTATCACAATAATGGACTAGACATCTATAAGCATGTATGTTATGAAATGCAGTAAACAAACATCGTCTCACTGGGCTTCCAGGAACTCTCTCCCTACCACAGTAGACACAAAACAGTAACGAGTCTCGTGAGCCCTCTAGCCTAACCCTCACACGTGCCCCAGGCACCTCAGCCGGAAAATCCTTGGCTACAACACAACGCTGGATCACTATCAGGCCGGCAATGTTCGTACCGTTGCCCCTCCAGGGCCAGGGACTCGTTGCCTTCACAGCTGATCCGGTGAACCACTCTCAGGCCGGCAATGTCCGTACCGTTGCCCCTTCAGGGCCGGGGACCCGTTGCCCCTTCAGGGCCGGGGACCCGTTGCCCCTTCAGGGCCGGGGACCCGTTGCCCCTTCAGGCCCTTGAGCTGGCTCCACAACACCAACGAACCACTCTCAGGCCGGCAATGTCTGTACCGTTGCCCCCAAAAAGGTCGGGGACCCGTTGCCCTTGAGCTGACTCCACAACACCAAAATAACACAAAACAGCACCAAAACGGTCGAACAAAACCACCAAACCGGTCGACCGAATCCTCTCCATAGGACTGGCCCAACCGAAAAACTCGTCAACCGGTCGAACGACAAAGGGGACCCGTTCGACCGAATTCCACCAGTAAAAACCCCTTGCCGCATAAAAAGCACAAACAGCCGAACAACACATGATCGACGGTTGACCAAAAACGGGCAGTAAAATCCAATTCATAACAAAGTACACCGGTCGACCAAAACAGTAAAAAGGGGCAAACGAACTTTAAGTTATTTTAAGTCATCAGTTGAACGAGGTCTTAGGGTGATCGACTATTTTGTGGTCTACACCCCCAACCGACTTAAAACAGTGTTTCGGTCGAACGACAATGGGTCCCGTTCGATCGAAAGCCACCAGTAACACCCTCTCTTCGCTTAACATGCACCACCGGTTGACCACCCAAGGGTATCGTTCGACCGGTGCGAGAGATAACGCCAAAATTACACTACAACCGGTCGACCGTTACAGTGCAGAAAACTGCTGCACAGGTCCGACGAGTCATCTGGCCTGCCGTCGACCACTCCAACACTCACAAAAGCATAAATGAGTATCAAAGTAAAGCTTGACATACCTTGAAAGCTTGAAGAATCCTTTGAAGATCCAACGGCGAGCTTTTCCCTCACAAACCCAAATTCCGGAGACAACCAACCGAGTCACGATCTACTCAACTCCGGAGAACGTCAGAGCTTCACCTCGCCTCACCAAAACCACCGCCTCCGGCGGACTCCTAAAGTTGCGGATCAGAATAGAGAGAGAGAATTTGAGCGGGAGAGAGAATAACACGAGAGAGAGAGGGAGAGGGAGAGAGAATAACCCACCAACTCATATACTTCTCCTCTCCTCTCATCTCCACCATCCACCTCATCTCCACCAACTCAATCCAAGCCCTCCATCATAATCCACCAATTAGCAACCTAAAAGGCAATTAACCCAATTAATAAGGGTTTAGGATATTACACTAGGCACCTTCTAGTTACTAGATTGGTAACAAAACACAGTTCGCCGAACTGATCTACGAATTGGGGTTTCTGTGAGACTCAAACTCAAATTGTGCTTTCGTTGTGCAACTTTTTCTGCTTTTGGTTAATTGAGTATGTTATTTAATTTCTTTATTTTTTTTATAACACCGAACCATATTTGGAGTTTCTTTGATAAACTATCGCTCATCACTTACGATCCGGACATTTGTAACCTAAACCAACAAAACCTCTGTCTTAGATTTTATTTACTCTAAGGATATTTTATTAGTAGATAAGTACTTACTCTAATGTTTAGTCTCGTCTCTTGTTTATTTGTCATCTACGAACTGCAAACTAATTAAGTTTGATTTGGTTTAGCATGTTTTAATTCCCAAACTGATTGAGCCATTCCGATTAATTAGTAGGACTTGCTTCATGCATATCTTCAAAATGTCTAACTATTTGTTGGATTGCCAACTAAATGATGTGATACATTGAAAGTCTTACTTCCAGACACGTTAGGGCTACACGTTCTCTTTACCTTAGTCTTCAATTTTCTGCGTGTGTGAACTTACACAACTACATGCGGCACACGTTTTCTTTACTTTAGTCGTCAATTTCATAAACTTTATATCTAATAGTTTTGGGGGAAGAACCCTTATGTAACTATAATTGCAAAAAAAAAATTAAGTCAAAGACAAAGCAATCCCATGGCCAATGGGATAGAAAACATTTTGTGGGCTACTGTGGGATAAAATAAAGATGATTTGGATGCTGTAGTTGTCAACTGATGGGAAGAACTGTTTCTTGAGGGGGAAAGAGCTGTGAACTGTTGGTTTCTTATTATAATTTTTTATTTTATTTTCAGGTTCTGTTTTCTAATTTGTAATAATAACGAAGACTAGGAAAGTAGGAATGGTAACCAAGCATCAAATGGTCAATGTAATATTCTTCTATTATTTTAAAGTATTGCGAATATTGTTTTTTAGCAATTTAAATTCGAACGGTTAGAAGGGGTTTATCTTTGCCACGATGGAAATGAGAGTTAAGCTGTCGGTGCACTCTTGACCGTGAGAAAGGAAAAGTAGAAACCAAATTTATTGAATTTGATTAAGGGATCATCGATTTGTGTTATTTGATTCTTGTTGTAAAACGATTACACAGTTGTGTTTATATAGGCTATAATTCTAGCCGTTTGAGTATACATGATTTGTTGCTTTCCTTTTGTTGTTGTCTTTCTTGGAGAGATTTGGATCCTGATGAAGATGCGATGAGGATTTGTTTCTTGACTGGTGGTGATTGACGGTAATGAACATTAGGACTGAGCCAAGTATTTCAACACTCCCTCCCAAGTTGAGTCCGTAAGAGGTTGAATGATCTCAATTTGTGAAGAATGTTATGAAATTGCTTTTGGTCCAATGAGTTGGTGAAGATATCCACGAGTTTATCTTTGTTTTGAATATATGGGACTTCGATTTGTTTTGCTTAGATTTTTTCTCCGATGAAATGACAATCAACCTCTATATGATTTGTTGGTTCGTGGATAACAGGATTGGAGGCAATGTGGCGGGCAGCGTGATTATCACAGTACATTTGCATGGGCTCTTGGTAAGGAATCTTCATTTATTTGAGGAGTTGTTTGAGCCACATTAGTTCGCTAGTGGTGGAGTCCTGTATTCAGCTTCAGCACTAGATTTTGCAACAACATTTTGATTTTTGCTTCTCCAAGTGACTAAGTTTCCACCAACGAACATATAGAAACACGTGGTAGACTTGTGATCGTGGCTACCTGCAGCCCAGTCTGCATTAGCATAACTAATTATTGAATTAGAATTGTTTCTTTTCATCCATATCCCTTAACCTGGTGTTGTCTTTAAATATCTAAGGATTCTATCTATGATGTCTAGATGGTGTGTGTGGGGAGGATGCATGAACTGACTTATTGTGCTGACAACATAAGTTATCCAAGCCTGGTAACAGTGAGATAATGTGTTTTCCCACTAATCTAATTGTCCTATGTCGTTTATAGGTTACTCATCGGTGGGACTTACCTTCCAGTTTGTCTCGATGGGAGTATTGATAGATTTGGATCCTAATTTACCGATTTCTTTAAGAACATATATGACATATTTCAAATGAGATAAAACAAACATTTCTTAGAGTATGCAATTTCAATGCCTAAAAAATACTTCATGAGTCATAGATCGATCTTTGATGACAATTCTTTTTATGGATATGAGTAGCATTATAAGTGATACAATCGTGTAGTTGAGACGGAGTACAAGTAGGTCTCGTGGACTTTCTTGTGAGAGCCTCTTCTTGAGGTTCTTCTGGTTCGTCATGTGACTCATTTGGTTCACTTGTGGTATGTTCGTCTCCCTCGGATATGGGAGTCTCCTCAAGAGATTGTGAGATATCAAACAAGTATATATGGTAGGAAGATGGGATGTCTCACATGTCAGAGTAGTCTTTCTAGATTCGAAATACGATTCATTTTCAAAAAAGATACATCTCTAAAAATGTATAGTTTATAGAGGATCGTAACATTTGTACTCCTTTTGGAAGGAATACCCAAGAAAGACACTACTACAAAAAACGTTTTCGTCGACGGACGGTTCCGTCGACATAAGACCCCATTTTCGTCGGTAATAGTACCTGCCAACGGAATTTCCGTCAGCAAAAGTCCATCAGGAAGAGTCCGAGGGAATTTCCGTCAGCAAAAGTCCGCCTGCACAAAGGAAGACACAATAATTCAAGATTAAATCAAACAAATACCAACTCAAGTGGAGATTATATATTAGCAATATACGACAAGAAGAAATTCTGCAACACAAGTCTAAATATACCACAAGAATTTATGCAACACAAGTACAAATATACCACAAGAAGAAATTATGCAACATAAGCTAACGTAGAACCAGAAAGAGGGAAACCAAGTAACCACATCTCTTAATTTCATATATTTTTTTGATAGGAATGTGCATTTGCTACTTTTCTTGATTGTTATAGTGCACACATAGTCACTGCCACTTTGAACATCTTTCCCTGCAACTTTGAACATCTTTGGGGTGAGGATCCCTTTAGCATAATAAACAAAAGATACCAAACTCACAAGAAAGTCTTTGCAAAGAAAATCAAGTTCTCCAGGAAACCACCAATCCGGTAACAGAAGCAATACAACATCAATAGAAACTGTATACTTCATTATGTGCTAGAAGCGAAAAAGAGTAGAAAAGAAGAATTATTGTCAACCTAAAGAAAAGCAACAAACTATTTAATTAATTTTCCAAACTTGTATTTTGTGGATTCTGGACCACCATAATGAAATTATGAAATGAAACTCCCATTTTTTGGAAAATTGCGGTCAACTAAGCAAACACATGGTCTTTATTATAACTGATACCTAATGGCATTAAATTAGATAGTATGAGATGTTCAGAACATGGGTGTTAAATTAAACAAGGAAAGTAGATTATAGAGAAAGGATTCTGTATCTGAAATGCCTACTGGAATTAATTCCATGCATGTAACCATTAATTAATTCTAGTTAGGAGCCTGGACGGTTTGTAAGTGGCAACGGCTGAATTAGCCCTCGGATTGATCCTGCACCAGCGAGCAGCGAAATCACAAGGCAGGTGAAGCTCAACATCTTCAACATCTCCCACTTGAGGGGGTTAATGGCCAAAATACGCAGTCTCCTAGCAATCCTACGAAGTCAGCAATTCCACGAAGTCATAGAAGAATGGAAAAAAACATTGCATCAACAGCGGTTATAACAACAAACATACAAGTCTTTATAAAAGTAAAACCACCAAACAAAAATCCAAAGTGTAACATTTACAACTTAGATGTCTACACAAAATCTAGATCTTGGTTATGCTAAGTGCTTGATAAAACAAAGCTTACCAAACCCCTTAAACAAAGCTGGACAAACCCTTATCAAACCCACCCCTTTCCTCAACTTCCCAAAACAAAGCAACAGAAACACCACAATATCCACTAAAACCAAACAACGATCGCACAAAACTCGAACCCAAACGACCAAAGACTCCATGTTTACCCAAATCAACCATACCTCACTATTCTCGAACAACAGGAAAGAAACCAAACCACAAACTTACAAACATTTAAATCGAAAAAAGTCCAAACCAGCCCTTCCCTCACCTTTCCAAACCAGGAACATTTACTAAATTAAACCATGAAAATGCTTAACAAAAACAAACAAAGATCCACCTTTACCTCATACCAATTCTTTCCTACCATTCCCAAACCACAGGAAACAAATCAAACCCCAAAAGCACAAAACTCTTTACAAAACCAACCAAAGATCCAACATTTTCCTGAAACGTCTAAACTGGTTTAACAAACACACAAGGGTTGGACTATGTCATTACTTCCCTATTACAAAACTTTTAATGGAAGGACGACTACCAATATTTAATAGTTTCAAACAAACATTATTTTGTGGACCAAGTGAAGCCAACTAGCAGGGAAAAAACAAAAATGACAAGTCTGAATGTGCGAAAACATATGCTGAATGAAAAGAAAACTCAAAGTTTTCTTCCTTACATGTGGTAGGGAGATGAGATCAGAGCATGGTGTTCAAGCTCCATCCACAAGGATGGGTTGAATGATCCCATGCCCCCTTGAAGAACACCGTGCATGTTTTGGCTTCGACCTCCCTGAGCAATACCTGAAATAAAGCATGGAAATAATGAGAAACCACCATGCAACTAATGTTTACAGCTGGTATGGTATCGGAAAGCTCCACAAGGAAATTGGCAGAGGTGCTAAGCTATTCCAACTCGTCTTCAATGTTATCCCATATCACATATGCTTAGGAGATTTTCACCAAAAAACAAAAAAACCTAAAAGATGCCGATGTCGAGAAGAACCATCAAACTTCTTCCTCATCTCATTCCAATGCACTGCAAACACCCAACGGATTCACCGAACGAAAACCCTAACGACACATGACTTAAAACATAAAAGAACAAAAAACACCATGTCACGGAACGAAAACCTTAACACCTCAAAACCTCGTCGATCCAGCCCTCCCCTCCGTCCACTCTCTCTCTCCCAACCTGATCCTCTTCAACCCCAACTCTCCGTGACCGTCGACGAAATGGCAGATGCCGAACACGAGCCTGGAGCAGAGCTCCTCGCACTCGGCCCCGTCTTGTGCTTTGCCATGGTGGGGAAGAGGGAGGATATGACCTCTCGAGATTGAGGCAGAGATGGCGTCATAGGGATCTAAGGTTTTCGAGGTGTTGGGGTGGACGGCGAGCCGATGATTTGGGTTGGAAGCGTCTGGTTGGAAATGGGTTTTGGACTTTCTTCCTATTTGCCCCAATCTAAATGACCGCGAAACAAAAATTTCGTTGATGGACCGGATTCTTAACCATACCGACGGATTTGCCATCAATAATATTTCCGACGATAATTCCGTCGGAAAAAATCCGTTGGTAAAGGTAATCTTTTTAGTAGTGACAGTTTTGAGAAACTACGAACTTATCGTATCATTTTTTATTAACATAGCAAGTGTAACAAAAATCTTAAAAGGTGATCAACACTCATACGTTTACCATCCCAGATTTCTAGAGGTTGTTTATTTGGAATTACAAGACTAAGAACTCGATTAATAAAATACACAAGAGTTAATATGGCTTCGGACCAGAAAAGTTTTGGTACCTAGGTTGGAAATAAAAGGGATCTAGTGACATTCCGAAGATAATGATTTTTTCATTCAGAAATATCATTTTGTTCAGGAGTGTTAATACAAGTGGTTTGATGAAATATACATTTTTCCGTATTTGATATACATTTATATACGAATGTTATTGTTCGGATATGGATATTATCCGTATTTGATCCGGATCAACCGGATATTGATTCAGATATAACTAAAAAGATCCAGTAGGATACAGATCTGAATACATAGGTCAAAAAAATTTCCATATTCGGTACGGATGTTGGCAGATCCGATCCATTGACTTTGATTTGTATTCGATCCTGTTGACACCAAAAAATACATCTCAAATAAAAGAAAATTTTCTAATGATCGTCAACCAATTGTCGTCCCAGATTAGTGGAGATGTATGCAATTTGGAACTATATTGATTGTAGACTAAGCAATAACATCAAAATAAAAATTAAGAAATTATTGAAGTGCAATTTGATGTAACATTTCAGTGATTAATCTCTTAATCTATTTTTATTAAATTGGACATGGAAATAGTCAAAACATAAAAAGAGGTGGAATTTCACAAGATTCGAAGGTAAAAATAAAATTTTACGATTGAGAAAATAAAGAAATAAATAAATACCAAGACCATGCATATCCAACGGGGGTACTAATCCTAATCCACATGTATTCAATCTTCCACCTCATACCAACGTCCAACAGACCAATACCATATTCCACGTTAACCCATGATCCTCCACATCAACCTTAACCTCCCATGCTAATTCAACCTTATAAAGAGACATTCCCTGATCATGAGAGATGGTTACACACACGACACCATACTCCACATTGACCCCATCTCCGTCAAACTCAAACCAATCCCCACGATCACCAAATCAACATCCACGTCTCATTTCACTCCCCACTCTATAAATATTGGGTGAGTTTTCCAAATCAGAGGTTAGACGCACACACATACCAGAGTTACAAAAAAGAGAGAAAGTCAAAACGAGAAGTAGAGGGAGGAGAAGGCACGCGACTGTCCACGACGACTCCGGCAACGACGACTCTACTTCGTAGCTGCGCCAACTTGCAGCAACAACGGCTCCAGCAATAACGTTTTCTTCGTAGCAACTCCAGCTTCGTCGACTCCGGCTTCATCAAACGTTCGCAACGACTCCGACAAGTGCAACATTAGCGCTGACGATTGCTTTGTCAAAATAATAATAATAATAATTTTAATAGCAATATTTTGGTTGCTATGGGTACAGACGTGAACTTCGGTTTGTTTCCTTTGTCGTTTGCTGTTGTTGAAAAAGAATCGGGCAGCTCATGGCAGTGGTTCCCAAGTATGACCAGCCTTATTTTAACCCTAGGGAAAAACAACATCTCGGATGCCATTTTTTCCTTGGTTGAAAACGACGCCAGTGGTGCCGTTTTCAATTGAGCTAAAAATGACACTAGTGATGCCGATTTCACTTAATAAAAACAATACTATAGGTGTTGTTTTCAATGTGCATATTTTGCCAAATAAGTTTCTGCGGTTCATATTTTTCAATTTTTTTTGCTTTTTTTGAAATTTTTTCCTATCTTGTACCTACATGGGTTAGCACGTAAATGCAGATTTCCTGCATTTCCATTCATAAAATTTCAAAGAAGCATACCAAGATATCTTCTTAAGAAACTAAACACTAATGGAGAAGAACGTACATGGTAGCATGAGAAACTACGCAAATTGATGGTTGAAAATTGTATGCCAGCTCCCATACAACTATACAATTGGAAGATACGGTGTTAATCTTTCACAAGTAATCAATCAATAAACACCTTAAACAAGTTTACAAATAGTCCCCTTAAATGGACAAAACTACAAATTCACTCCTAAACGTGGATAAATTGCTACAATATATACATTGTATCAATTGAATTGCAAAATCAATCCTAAAATACAAATAGTCCCTTTAAATAGACAACATTACAAAATCACCCCTCAAATTGGATAAATCGTAAACACAAGCCTTTCAAGTTGTAAAATATGTCAACCAACTTTAAAATATGAAAATAATATTAAAACACAAATATTGATTACTCTAATAATAAAAGAGGATGCAACTCAAGCTTGATCTTGGGTTCCATCTCTCTTATCGTTGGAGTGTTCAGAAACTAAAATACAGACTACCTTAGTCGCAGGCGAGGATGCACGCCAAGCATGATCTTGGGTTCCCTCTCTCTCACCCACAACAGAGTCTTCATTTAACAAACAAAATGAACAAACCCAAATACATATATCGAAATCCCTCCTGGTTACAAGGCTAAACTGACCAAGACGCCAATAATCGTCCAAATAACATACATACATAACACCTCTGGGTCACGAGGCTAAACTGACCAAAACATCATAATACCTATATCAAAAGGATAATTCTCTAAACAAGTCAAATACATATACAATACCTCCTAGGTTATGAGGCTAAACTAATCTAACTATGGACGATCTTTAGTAATGAAATAAACTAAATTCGTTAAACCCAAACAATATATACATAATATTCTCCTAAACAACATAATAAATCGTTTACAAGGTCTCCTCAATACGAGACTACACCATACATATACAATACCTCATTGTTATGAGACTAAACTAATTAAAATCCGTCAATCTTCATCATAAAGACGAAGTCAACATTTAACAAACTATATACAAAAACATTCTCCTGGTTATGAGATCAAACTAACTATTTGATGATGTTTAATATAACACTCATCGTCGATATCATAAAGACGCATACAAATCCCTGCAAGGTTATGAGGCTAAACTAACCGTTTGTACGATATTCTAATATAAGAATTATCGTTGATAAATCAAATATATATAATCCATCCTTGTGAGGGGGTTAAACTCACTAATATCAGGTTGTCTTCATCATATAGTTGAAGTGTCTAAACACATACAAAACCCCTCCTAGGTTATGAGGCTAAACTGACTATATTGTGTCGATATATCACAACAAAATGGAGATGAGTTGATGATTCCTCGTCCTACACATATCAAAATATAAAAATCCTTCCATTCGTGCAACAAATAAATATGTCCAACTCTCGTATTTCATATTTATTCTTTTAATTTGATGAAAGAAAATGTTGCATTTATTTACTTTCTCGCTAATTATTTGCATTTATTTAATTCCCTGTACAAATGAATTATATGAGTATGACATGATGAGGCATTCTTCTACACGAAGTTATAAGGTGTGGAATTTCATCATGAATTCTTGAGAGGTCTTCGCAACACCAAAATATAATACATAAAAAAGAACAAAAAACCACGTTAAACCGAATGGCTTGCCCAGTGTGACCTCTCATCCTCGTAGTCATGTCTCATGTCATTAATCTAACAGAAAATCTTCCACATTGTACAGAAACAAAAATTTGCTATGGAAACTAACGTGAAGATGGTATTTATGGCTCCTGTTGCTTTCGGCTCCTTTGAACCAACCTTGTTCAAATACTATTTTGAACACGGCATCATGACGGGTTATGAGATTGAAGTACCCATCAATCCCTCAACTCCTAGTTCAGTGGGAAACATCGTAGTCGCTTCAGAAAATGAACGATTGGAAATTTCCATCCTGAACTTGTAGTTGCTGATATTCCTGAAACACATGCCAAAATTTTGAAGAAGAAAAGGAACAAGACACGCAAGTCAAAGGTGAAGGGAGCTATATCATTGTCCAATCAGTCACCAAATAGTTCTTGCAACCTTGGTTCAACAAGCAAACTAGTGAAGTGTCATGTACGACCCCAAAAGTCGTTATTGGGAAATTTCAAGGCTCATAAAAGGGTTGGAGGAAACCCGAAGGCTCTCGACGACAAACAAATGTCACTTATCCTGAATAAGATTAATGATTATGAGATGGTAGCTCTCTCTAGTAGAGACGTCTATCGTCTTACTGGAGTACGCATGACTGAAAATATTACGATGGATGATTGCATCACAATTCTAGCTCGCGTGTTGGTATGTGCAATTAAACTGCGAATGAGAGCGTAGAAATTGGGAGTCAGCTTAACATCTCTGCCTGTTTTTAGCAGTTCTCCCATTTCGATGGAGTGTAGAGTTATCTCGTCCTCTCCACTTATAAGAAGTCCTTTTAGGCCATATCCTAAGAAGATGAAAGTTTCCCGAAGTGGGAAATCTGCTTTAATTGATGGGAGTCATTTCAGTCTAACTAGCGATGAGCTAGAAGTAATGGAACCTGAATATTCCGTGAGCATATAGACGAGTAATCAATATGATATTTTGAGGAGAGTGGATGAAGAAACGCCTATGTTAAGAAGAAAGAAACATGTCCGGACTTCTATTTGGGAAGTGATTGGTAGTGGGACATCACATTCGTCCGTATTTGGACGCATTTCCCATCATGCAAAGACAAGGACTGAAGCCCGACGTGTTAGAATGAATTGGGATGGAAATATCGAAATCGAAACAAATCCTGAGGTACGAAGGAAAGAAAGGTCCAACAAGTCGGAAATCAAACGAATTAATTTATCTAAAAGGCAAATTTTAACAGTGTTTGTCAAATCTGATGATGAGCTGGAGGGTACAAGGTCAACAATTGATAGTGATACCCTTATTCACAGTTGTTATATGGTAAATACAAGTGAAAATCCCTACAAAAAACGAGGAGAGAAACAAACGACGACCTACCGAACACTTTAGAAGAACTCCGAGACATAGTCTCCCAATCAGGTGTGGATACAAGAAGAAAAGAAAGAGCTAAGCAAAAGTTGAGAAGTCTAGAGATGCAACCAATGGCCCAAGATGAATTAGGGAATTCAAGGCAAGACGCCCCCCAGGTTTCCAGGATGAGCTGGTTCTAAGGGTTATGCTAGTGGTGGAGAAGAAATACTAGTTCAGATTGTGTATACAACTGGAGAATCTTCAAGAGAAGAACATTTCAAAAAGCAAATAGAAGATCTTCAACAAATGGTCTTGCAACTGTCTGCAACCATCGAGTCAATGAATTTGGAAAAGGAACGAGAAGTCGTCGGACAAAGGGACATGGTCGAACAAGTCGTGAATGCTCGATTCTCAGAGATGAGCAACACTGATCAAAGACCGTTAAATCTCCTAAACCCTTACACAATTCCATATCCAGTAAAGCATTTGGAAACCAGACTACCTGTCGGACATGTACAGCCAAAATTCACTAAATATAACGGGACAGGAGAACCACAAGAACATTTAGCTCATTTTACAGCTTAGTGTGGAGAATCTCACAAACGACGACTCATTTTTGCTAAAGTTGTTTGTCCTTTCGTTGAGCAGACCAACTTTTGAATGGTATGGGACGTTGAAACCAAACACTGTCCCCAATTGGAGTACCATGCAAACATTGTTTATTCAACAGTTTTTCACTACCGTTAGGAAAGTTTTGATTGCAGAGTTGAGCATTCTCAAACAAAGAATTGGAGAATCATCCACTGACTTTATACTACGATAAAGGAATACTTTGCTGTATTGTTCACAGGAAATTGAACAAGCTAAAGTTCAATTGCTGTCAAAGCAATTTTAGGGCTCAACTCGGGTGGAAATTGGTCGGAAAAGATATACGAACTTTCGAGCGTTTGAACACTAAAGCTCAGGCTGTCGAATTATTCTTACAGTAATATCCGAACATTTTCCCTACTACTCCTTCATCTTTGGGGACTTCCAAAGTGAAAATGGATGAAAAGAGAAAAGAGGTTAAGGAGAGTGCAACACATTCACCCAAGGAAGGAGAAAGGAAGGGAAACAGGAAACACCTCAACAAGTTCCAAGACCCCAAACCACCATGGCAGAGAGAAGAAACAAACCTTATTCCTTTCGAAGAGATAAAATAAAGAAGGTCTTTCAACACGCAATAGAAGTGGGAAATGTTTGCCTTCCGGAACCAAAATGGCCAAGTGATGTCGACAAATCAAGAGAACCAAAATACTGCTTGTACCACTTGATTTTAGGAGATTTTTCCAGATGATGAATGCTTTGAAAAGCTCCAAGAGTAATCTTTGTGTCAGTGAGAACATCATAAACAATTCTTCTTGTGGGACATACGAAGAACTATGGTCCTTTGGAAGAAAAAAAAACTACGAAGATGGGAAGATGTTGATAAAATAATATATATAATGCAACCATTTTGGGAAGGTGGAAAGTGGCAACTCTTGGTCGTAGATTTAATGCACATGGAAATAACTATGTTCAAAAGCATGGCCGCATATATCAGCGGAGAGAACAACCATAAACCAAAATGTATCGTAAATACCGCTTTGTTGAGATTGAGAATATTTTGGTGGAAATTCATGAAGGAGAAAATGGACTACGATGACGACTATGATGTTAGACGGAAATTCGAGGGAGGTGTGACGAGTCTTAAATTTAACCGCAAATGTACGTATCGTGTAGGAAACGGGTCGAACATAAGGAGAGGTTGCTAATTTCAGTCAATTTTATGTTCAATGAAGCACGAGTAATGATGATGTTATATTCAATAGTGTTTGATATTTTTGGTATTTTGTTTTATGATGAGATTAAGAGATAATGTAAATATTTTTTCGGGTTTTTTCTATAACAAGAGTGCAATAAAAAATTACAATTAGCTCATACACTTAGATGGTGAAAACATTTGGATAGGCATGAATTGGAGTAGTGTTGCACATTTCATTAAGAACATGAGATTAAGTTTTGTAAGCATGACTTGAAGTGATCAGACTATCAAATCATTAAATAACAACTAGCTTAGATCTAACTACAACATAAATTCTTGCAAGCAAAGAAGCAACGATGTAATTCTAAGCATAAATTAAGAAACTTATAAGTAACATTAACCAATCAAATAATTATAAATCAACTACCTCTTTCAAGTGAATTAGCAAAAGTAATAACAAATCAAAATACTAAGGAAAATTTGACTTTCTATGCTCCAAGTTGCCCAAAATTGAAAAAAGAAGCTCCCACTTTGACATCCTCTGAAAAATATGCTTATGTTTCTATTTCTCCCCAAAATACCCCTGCCTAAATCGTGGGTCTATTCCCCTCTTACTTAACATGGAATGACCTCTTTCTCTCGCTCTCAGGTAGGGATGGCAACATATCGGTTCCGGTATTGGGAGAACCAGAACCGGATCCATTTTTCATTTCGATATCCAGAACCGAACTGGATCCGGGTCGGTTCCCAACTTGGGTATCTAGAACCGGATCCATTGGAACTGGATCCGATACAAAACTTGTATTTTTCAAGGAATTCTTTGCTTATTTGCTCAACAAACTCATACAAAAGAATTGTTCAAATCTTTTGCCGATGGTGAGGTTACATAGGTTGGAGTGGGAGGGGGAAATCCTATTTCTCCGATGTAGGACTAAATTTTCCACACTTCAATCTCGTTGACAAAGCAATATCTATTTAGCAGAACATTAATTAACGACACCAGTGAGTTGGTAGAGTGGAAAATGTCATCTACATTGCCCTTTCAACCAAGGTTGAAATATTGTGATTGATGATTTTTTTAGAAAATTCGGTTCCGGATCCTGTTCCGGGTCCAATGGCTAGAACCGGATCCAAACCGGAACCAGGTCGGTTCTGAAGTTGGATATCCAAATCGGACCATATCCATTTTACTCCAATTCAGTTCTGGTTCGGATTGACCGGTTCCTGATACCCATTGCCACCAGTGCTCTTAGGCGCATCTAGCTCAGATTTTTCAGTTGGGAGTGAGGACCAGATTCAGCCCACAGTAGCCAATATTGAGTTGAGATCGTCCCCCACTGAGTTTGGAGGACCCCCATTGGAATGCACAAGTTGTTTTACTATTCTTGTAATCGAAATAGGTCAACAAAGAGAATGGGTAAGTGAAATTGTAAAAGATTGATGTCAGTGTTACTTTGTTGTATTTGCTTTCTATTTTCAAACTTTGTTGAAATTTTGTTTGAATCTGCCTTTTGTGGGGTAGTTGTGCTTGATTAAGCTCGATAGAGATTGATGGATGACAATTTTTGATGGTTGAAGACGATGACAGACAGTTTTGATGGTACTCGAGGATACACGATAGATTTGCTCGATATTCCATTTCCAATTGTTTTAGAGTTCAATGATACTAGAGGTACACGACAGATAGTGCGGGTCGATGTGTATGCTTGCACTACTGTAGAAAAGGGAATATACGTCGGATATATGGGGGTATATACGTTGTCTATAAGCATTCCCAGATCCGACGTCTATGTATACGTCGTATATACATAGACATCGGTCGCGTAAAATCCGACATCTATACGTAAAGAATAGACGTCGACCATTATATATGACCGACGTCTATACCTAATGCATAGACGTTGGCCGTTCTATATATCCGACGTCTAGTCTTTAGGTATGACGTCGGTCGTATATAACGACCGACATCTATACCTTTCTTCATAAGAATAGACGTCGGCTAATACGAACAACCGACGTCTATTCCTAAACCTGGACAAAAAAATAGCAATCAGGCCTGCACCAAAAGCACTGCATAGCAAATACATTCTTCTTGCACTAAATTTGTTCACAAACACAAATACATACACACTTTCATCCACATATACATACAAGCATACATACACAAACACATACAAGCATACACAATCATTCAACACACTTGACATTAATTCATACATAAACACTTGACATTCATTCTAAAAGTGAGGCGATTATATTAAGGCATAACATTGTATGTTTGTAATACAAGTGAACTTGTTAACTAAATTACAAAAAAATGTTAGTGACATGAGAACCTCTTAGTTCATCAACATGTTTATGATAAAATAGTGAGCCCATTGGTCGCGAGTATCATTGAGCTCATGTTGTGAGTAGGGATCACTATTCTTTTGAAAGACCTATAAAAATATTAAATCTAAATAATGAAACTACAATTATACAACTGAATAACGATCTACATTACCTCAGATAGGCATACGTCTTGAGTTGCAAATTCGAGAATTTCCTTCATGTATTTCATCACGTCATAACCACATTCCGTATTTCCAGTCTGCTTCCGGTACTACAAACATAGAAATTCGTTAAATATATGTTCCTAACTTAATTAACAAAAATGGGAGAAAGAACTTACTCCCATTCCATGCCATGTTACTCCCGCTTTGGGGTTGTTCTCCTGCAACCTAAAACTTTGTAAACCTTCATTGTCCTGTGTAGGACAAGTTATTGAAAACCTTCATCAATAATACAAATAAAAATCCACGAATTAAAAATACGATGACTAAAACGAACTTACAGATTTATAAGTTTCTTTATGGAGTCCCTTGGTGTATTCGACCCCAACAGATCATATGCCGAATTAGTCGCGGGGAATACAACGACAAGCATCCAATGAGCCATGTTATATATATAATTTGAAGTTTATTACAAAATAAAACTCCACTTTGAATTAACAAGTTTACCTCTCATGATAAAGGAGCAGATAATATCGTTTGTCTTCTTCTTTCATGAGAGTCCCAAGCTGATCTGATTTATCGTCCTTCCCGTATATATATGTAGATGCACGGATAAATCCAAATACTTGATCATCGGGAAAGACTGACCTTTTGGCGTCATAAAGGTGTATACAAGAGTAAAAATTACATCTTATTACAATTACGATAAAATTATTCAATACATTTCATCTTATACCAAAGAAAACACTTACTTCACTTGCACGTCGATAATCACGATGCACAATGAATCCATTGCTAAGAACTGCATGAAATCCTCTTTGGTGACGTACAAAGACGAAGGCAACCCTTTAACCCCCTCCTCCAAAACCCAGGTACTGAAGGATTGTGATTCCCTACCTACGATACATTGATACAACATTTTGCACCTACATGGAAGCAAATTAATGTTGATCGGAAGTTAGTTGTTTGACCTTTTGCTCCGGGGACTTGACACCTTTCAAATATATAAACAACTGTTAAAAATACAATTGTTAACAAATTTGAAATTTACAGTCTTTCAAATTAAAGTATACCTCATTGTGTCATTTAGTCAAAATTATTGCTAAACCACTTACAATTATTTTTTCACATTGAACATAGAAGATAAAACAGAATATTAAAGACATTTTTCAAAAATAACAAATGGAGATTCAATTATTCTTCCTAATCAACTCGTTCTTTAACCAAGAATTGTTATTAGGGAACAGTTTGATCTCCCGATGTGGTTTGATATCATTAGATTCATTCATAGCCACAATAAATTTCACATTTTCAAAACATAAGGAAAATAATGATGACAATTATCTAAAGCAAAGAAAACTCACAATCAGAACGTAGGGCGTTTCCCACACAACGTCGCTCAATCCTCATGCTAATCTATTAACAATGTCGTTCATTCCTTGCGCCCACAACTGCACCAAATCAAATAAAACTAAATAAAAAAACTCAATCCACAACTACACCAAACGGATACACCACTTTATTACTCATTAAGATATTAGACCCACTCCAATAGAAACACTATTTGACACACATGCAATGGCGTATGTATTGCCACATTGGTTATAATAATGGCTTGTAGATGTCACTTAATTACCTGTAAACTTATTTCATTAATAAAAATTGAATAGTCAGAAGCAACAAAAAACCAATAAGTCGGCATCATTTTGAAATATGAGGAAATGCTAGCTTTTCTTCATCAATTTAGGGACTAGAATCAAACATAATGAAATTACAACAACAATATAAAAACTAATTTCTTTCGATGCACGTGTGTTTGATATAGGTAGCATCACAATTTTTTACTTCTACTAAATTTTTAGTGTTACATAACACAAAATTAGTCCCTCCCACTAGTGCACTACCAATCGTCAAATTCTTCCCTTACTCATTTTATTGCAAAAAAATTGATGCCTCTGTGCCTTGAACAACACTCGTTCATCTCCACCCCAAAAAAATTCTCACGACGAACAGAAACACAACCTTCATTTGGCACTTATCAAAATAACTCCAACCACCCAAACAAAAATGCCTCATTTCAATAAAACCCCAACAAACAATACAAGAAACAGAAACCAAAAGAAAAATCAGAAATGTGGGAAACAAAAGTTGAAAATGGGTTTACTTCTGAGGAAGAGGAGATGCGGAGGTGTTTGGGAGATTCGAGGCTGTCGAGTCCGAGGAGGAAAATGTCGAAGTCGTGGAGGCACGAAGGTCGATGTGGATGTCGCGAAGGCTAGGTTTTGGTCGGAGATCGGTCATGGAGAGTAGGGTTTTGGTCAGAGATCGGGTTAGTGGAGGCTAGGGTTTGCAAAAGGGTGTCTCTGGAACAAATGATAAAATCCGTAACTCTTCGATCTCTAAGGACCTATAGACGTCGGCCAGAAACACCAACCGACGTCTATAACTCGACGTCTATAGACCTGGGGGTATCGACGTCCGCTCTAAGATATGTCCGGTGTCTATAAGTGGGATATAGACGTCAGTTTAAATGGGTATTCCAACAACCGACGTCTATATGGCCCCACAGACGTTGGTTTTTTTGGCCGACGTCTATTCTCTCTTTGCCCCAATAGACGTCGGACTTAGAATGGCCGACGTCTATTGGGCAACGAGTAAAGATTATTCTGCACTAGTGTCGATAGTTATACTTTGTTATGGTTCGATTGAACTCGATATATGTTCGATTAAAACTTGATGTGTTTGATAGAAACTCGATAGAGCTCGATAGGTTACAATTATTATTCTTAATTGCACTATTTTGACCCTTTTATGTTTTTTATCGTATCAAGTTTGGCTGTTAATGTATTGGTTGTGTACAATGGTGTTTGGGAATGGATGGTAGAGATTGAACTTTTAAGGTTGTAAAGGGATCATGATAGAAAAAGATGTAACGTACTTGCAACTACTTGAAATTTTGCATAAGGCATTTGATGTTGATAAGTTGAAGTATGAGCTTACACTGGAGCTCCCCTACAAAACACATGCGCAACCATATAAACCTATTGAAATCACAGACAATTCCGACGTTCGTTTCTTTGTCTTTGAAATATTGCAGTACAAGATCCCTGTATGTGTGTCTCTAGTTAAGAAGAATGTACTTGTTGAATCATCACCCAATTCCAACTTTAATAAAGAAGCTAGGAGTCAGGTTGGGACTTTTGTTCCCCAAGCATATCCCATGGCTACCGGAGGTGAGATAGTTGTTCCTGAAGTTCATGTCCCCACCAATTGAATGAGTATCATTCCAAAGTGAATGCCAATGTTGCTTTGAACTTAAGTGACGAAGACAGAAATTGGAAAGAAGATTCCGAAGGAGATAGTAGTGAAGACTTGCCACTCCCACACTTACGGCCCCCAACGGTAAGAGACCCATAACCCATAATACCAGGAAATCGAACACACGGGACAAGTTGTAGTCGTCCAAGTAGAAAGAAAAATAACACAAGATTCTAGCCACACTCATACGACCTCTGCCGGTGAATCACTTGGAGAATTCCACTTTAGTAAGACTTTTAAAAGCAAGGGTGAATTCAAAACCAAAGCAGCTCTCTTTGCAATGAAGAATAATTTTGAGTTTGTAGTGAAGAAGTCTAGTAAAGAGGTGTGGTATATCAGCTACAAGGATCCTATTTGTGGTTGGAAGTTGAGGGACAAAAAACAAGTGCTTTCACCAATGTTTAAGCTTAATGTCTTCCACAATGTACATAATTGCACATTGGAACTCAGACAAAATGATCACCGACAAGTAGCACCTTGGGTCCTTGTGACGGTACTAGCTAGTTGGCAAAAAAACATAAGGGAGGATATGAAGGAACAATACAACATAAATATGAGTTAGGAAAAGGCATGGAGATGTAGAGAGAAGGCACTTACGTATGTGAGGGTAATCGTATTCAAAGTTACCTGCGTACCTGTACATGTTGGAGCAAAAGAATCCATGCACAATCACTCATTTTCTCATAGAAGATGACAACTTCCTATATTGCTTCTTCTCTCTTGGAGCCTCAAGAAGGGGATTTAGATGGTGTCGTGCTATGATATGTGTTGATGACACATTCTTGAAGACCAGATACGGTAGGCACATGTTATGTGTTGTTGCATTGGATGCAAACAACCACTTGTATCCTATTGTGTTTGCCCTGGTGGATAGTGAGAATAACAACTTTTGGACCTATGTCATTAATAAATTGAAGGACGCCATTGGGGACGTCGAGAACCTAGATTTTATATCGGACAAACATGATAGCATTATTCATGCTTTCGAGACGATATTTCTAGATGCCCATCACGGTGCATGCTACCACCTCATCTGTATGAATGTCGTTGCAAAGCTCAAGACATACCACTTCCATAAAAAGATGTGGTGTGCAACATACACATTTCGAAAGTTAGATTTCCACAAACACTTTAACATGATAAAAGAAATTGACCCTCCCTTATCAGAGCTTGAACCAGGTGGAATTGTGGGAACTAAGTTCTACACAAGAGGGTGGGAGACACCTCTAGAATCCCACAAAACCGATGGTGACTGACTGGCTTAACCCTAACGAGGACGTCAGGTGTTCAAGTGGGGTAGGTTGTAACACCCCAAACATTTGTCCCACATTGCCTATCATAAAAATGTTAGTGTGGGATATAATGACATGAGTCCACTACCACATCACTTACCAACTTAAGTTTTGTGGCAATAGATGGGTGTTGTGGGCCAGTGGGCTCATGGGGGACGGACCGGGACCCAGGCTCTGTATGGGCTCATGGACAAGACATTATAGTTCTTATGGAATGTTTCAAATTATAGGAATACCTTGTATTCATGCGGTTGCTGCAACTTTTGATCGTGGGGTCAATATCTACACATTGTGTTCCCCATTTTTCGCTACAGAGTCGTGGAGGGAGACATATAAAGAAACAATTTACCCTTGTGGTAACGAGCATGAATGGACTACTCCTGATGACATAAAGAATATGTAAGTGAAAGTGCACGTTGAAAGAAATCTAGTTGGTCGTCCGAAGAAGATAAAAGTAGGAAGGATAAAGAGAAAACGTCTACCATCTCTAGGGGAAGTTGTGGTCAAATCGCGCGAGTGCAGTAAATGCGGTGGAAGTTGACACAATAAGAGAGGATGTAAAGTTAGACTCTAATGTTTTCCTTTTTTTAATGTTGTGCTCGATAGGCTCGATATGGGCTTGACGATAACTCGATGCTTTAAGACATTAACGAACAATCTTAAGGTTGAATTTATTAAATGTTGTGCTCTATAGGCCCGATATCAGCTTGACATGGATCGATGGTTGTTTTCCTTTAAAGTTGACGTTTGTTTAGATCTATTCTCTCCTTGTATCTTGATACGGGCTCGATGATAGCTCGACAATAGCTCGATGCTTTATTACTTAACAAAAAATGTTAAAGTTGATTTTATTAAATGTTGTGCTCGATAGTCCTGATACGAGCTCAACATGGATCGATGGTTGTTTTCCTGTAAAGTTGACATTTGTTTAGATATGTTCTGTCTTTGTACCTCGATACAACGATAGCTCGACATAGCTCGGTGCTTTCTGACTTAACGAACAATCTTAAGGTTGAATTTATTAAATGTTGTGCTCGATAGGCTCGATAGGAGCTCAAGATGGATCAATGGTTGTATTCCTATAGAGTTGACGTTCGTTTAGATTTGTTCTCTCCATGTACCACAATACAGGCTCGATGATAGCTTGACATATCTCGATGATGTATGACTTAATGAGCAATCTTAAGGCTGAATTTACTAAAGTTGTGCTCGATAGGTCTCGTACGAGCTTGACATGAATCAATGATTATTTTCCTATAAAGTTGACATTCGTTTAGATCTGTTCTCTCCATCTACGTCGATATGGGCTCAACAATAGTTCAACATAGCTCGATGCTTTATGACTTAATGATCAATCTTAAGGTTGAATTTATTAAATGTTGTGCTCGATAGGCCCGATATGAGCTCGACATGGATCAATGGTTGTTTTCCTATAAGTTGGCGTTCATTTAGATCTGTTCTCTCCTTTTCCTTGATACAGGCTGGACGATAGCTTGACATAGTTCGATGCTTTATTACTTAACGAACAATCTTAAGGTTGAATTTATTAAATGTTGTGCTCCATAGGCCCGATACGAGCTCGACATGGATCGATGGTTGTTTTCCTTTAAAGTTGACATTTGTTTAGATATGTTTTGTCCTTGTACATTGATACGACGATAGCTCGACATAGCTCGGTGCTTTATGACTTAACGAACAATCTCAAGGTTGACTACGATGTCTATACAGGGATGATACAACACATTCACACATTGGAACAATAACAAAAATCACATTAACCGACATAAGATTTTATAACTTCAACATTTACTTGATTAACACATTAACAATCAGAATAAAAAAACATTCAAATAGATTTAAAACATATTAACTAACAAAAACGTTTCTACAAAGTTTGAAACTAAAACATTAACTAAAACAACTTTGACAATTTCCTTGTCCACCCAGTGTGTTTTTGTAGCCCGGAGGTACTTCAGGTGCTGGGGAGGTGGTGCTGGGGAGGTCGTGTGGTCAGGGTCCTCGGGGATGGGTGTCTCGGCGAGGTAGGTAGCCCCACAGTTTGGGCAGTTGTGCTCCACGAAGGGGGGGGGGGTGTTGGTGTCCTCATGGTTGTAACTACGCAATTAAAATAAGGAAATATCAGCCATTATTATAACATTAACATATAACGTGTAAGAAATAACAAAAACGTACCACTGTCGATGAGGTCTACCATCATGTCTTGGGTGAAGGCTAAATGACGCTTTCCATAGGCCACAATTCGATGGAGTTCCGCCAGGGTCTGTTTGACCTCCTCAAGTGGTTCCCGGGGCGGAGGCACCGCGTCAGGCTCATAAAAGGTACAACAGTAGGGGTCTGGTGCCCTACACCTACTACGTCACTTGCACCGCCCCAGTGGAGGTCTGGCACATAATCATTCTGCGGGGTAACCATAGAAGCATTGGAGGTCAATAAATGGTGAGACCTCGGCAATGTCATCATTATACAACATTCTCGGCCGTGAATGTGGATGTCACGAAGGTTGAGGGAAGAACCGAAGTTGGCAGTGGCAAGCGAAGTGGAAAGATGTAATACCGAAAGAAGGGAATGACATTTTATACTCATAACTGACGTTACGTTTGGAGGGAAGGACAACAAACCATTGAAAACATCCTCAATAATCGTGTCATTGTTGGTTGTGTAAACTATCGAGGTCACATCGAGCCACTATAAAGATCACATCGAAATGCCCTTTAGTGTAGTTTTCACGCTTCACTCTTAATTACTGAGGTAACATTTGAGAGAAGGAAACACAACCATAAAAAACGCGCTCTATAATCATCCCATTGTTGGTCGCATAAACTATCAAGCCACTATCTAGTGCATATCGAGCTCATCAATCCCAACAAAGAGGACTCTCTTGCTTCATCAAATCAAGGTCACATCAAATCACCCTTTGGTGTAGTTTTCACGCTTCGCTCTTAATTACTGAGGTGACATTTGGAGGAAAGGAAACCAAACCGTCAAAAACATCCTCAATAATCGTGTCATTGTTGGTCGAGTAAACTATCAAGTGCATATCGAGCTCATCGATCCCAACAAAGAGGACTCTCTTGCTTCATCATATCTAGGTCACATTGAACCACCCTTTAATGTTCCATGTAATCACCATGATTGTGAATTACTTTTGATTTATGTAAAACATTATCTTTTAGAGCTCTACAGTTAAGGACCAAGAGCCTCTTCCTTAACACTTCTAAAAGACGAATACATTAATCAATGAACAAAATGTTTGCACATTAATTAATTCATAATAAATGACATATAATAGAATACTTCTAGAACACATTCCTTTCAATAAAAGCATTAACCATTTGAAGTAATCATGGAATTTACATGTGCTTGGTTTGGGGGACCTCCTCCAGTTTCAGACGACTCCATTCGAACTACGGTACTTTGCATCCTTTCGAGGACTTCACTTTCGAGTGATTGTTGAACAACGAGGAAGCCTTCATCAGATGGGGAAAGAGCCAACACCAGGGCCTCATTTTGTTCCCCAAAACTGCCTCAGATATGACTGTGTGGTTGTCATCCTTTTATGTTAAACTTCCAATCAGGGATTGATTCCTCGATCGCAAACCAATACTGGTTCTTCTAGCCCTGGCACCAATAAACATAGTCCTTTCCCTTCTAACAAGGCATGAACTGGTCATCGATCCCGGTGAAGAATGCGACCAGGGATGAATCCCAAGTAAACTTCATTGAAGGGTCACAGAACGAGTCATCCTAGGCTGGAATCCATTCGGAGTACAACGTGTTTATGACAATAGCATCTTTGCGATATGGACCTGGGAAGGCAATGAGACGTCTCCTTGTCATATGCTGAGTCGCGTCAATATGCTACAAAAGAGTCAACATGTTGAAAGTAAGGAATAACATCTTCAAATATTTACATGCAATTATCAAGTTCCAATCGAGCTCACATGTAGACTATCGACCTCACATGTAAACTATCGAGCTCCTATCGAGTTCACAGGTTAAATATGAAGCTCCTATTGAGCTCTTATTGAGCTCACATTCGAACTATCGAGCACCTATCGAGCCAGTCGAGTTACGATTATAAAATAATGAAATTTGCTTTAAATTACTTACATCTTCGGTGAGCCACGATCGGATTACAATCATCGCTAAGAACCATGGTGGACCGTAATTCTCCGACTTCACATCAACATTCTTCTCGTTGGGGATCCTCCCCATGATCCACCGTTCCAATGTCTTCAGTGGTTTGTGCTCTGGCTTCTTCAAAGTGTCAAGCACTAATGACTCATCATTTCGGTTCGATGGCCACGATTTTTTGGTTGGGTCAGTGTAGTGTAGATATCCTGAAGATTTTTTGGGGGACGTCTCTTCCTCAATGGGGTGGACGGATACTTCAACTTTGTAACCTTCTAGTAGATCATCTTCATTATCTTATATGGACAACTTATTCTCATCAGAGCATGGTCTCAAAGGTGCTTTTAACAAATACACGATCTTAGCCAGCATGGTCGACGAAGTCTCATCGGATGGTGGTCTCAAAGGTGCTTCTAGGAAAGACACGATCTTAGCCATCTAGTCCATTGATTGACATCATTTCATGCTTACATTTGTATCTTATATCCATTATCTTTCACCTAAACAATGCTACGTAACGAGCTTTACGTTTGAATTTCAGAATAAAGAGGTTTAAAGTGAAGAGGCATGAAAGGACCCAAAAGAAGGGAAAAAGGACTTAATTGTGAGACATGGGGACTAAGATGCAAGGGAGAAGGACCTGAACGTAAGACTGAACAACCTAAGAGCAAAACAGAAAACTTCACACCATCATGGGGAGTATTTTGGCAATTCGATTCGGGTCGGAGCTCCAACAAGCAAAGTAGATGCATCCAAGACCAACAAATACATTAAGAAAAGCCCAGAATGAAAACCAACTCGATCCGAATCCAGGAGACCGCCAATTGGCCGTCTGGGACCGCTAATTGGCGGTCCGGATCACTCTAGATCCGCTAAGACTTCTCGAGCGCGTGTATTAGAGGATGTTTAGTCTATTTTTGGTATTTGTTTAGTCCCACATCGGGGGATTGTCCCGGATTACCTTTTTCTATGGCTATAAATAGAACTCTTCACCTTCCATTGTAATCACTACACATTTGGTGGTCATTCTTCCTACTTGAAGTGAGGCCTTGAAGCAAACACTAAAGTAGGAGGCTGCTACCTGTATTGTGAGTCATTTTAATAAAAGTTTCTTTGTTATCTTGCTTGTTATGTTGCTTGTTTCATGTTGCTTGCTTTACTTTGTTTAATTTCATGTTTAGTAATCTTAGTAGCTTAGTTAATATGTTTTCCTTGCTTAGTGTAATCATTAGTTTAATGGGTAGTGAGTAGTTTCATCCCCTTTGGGGGGTGGAGCAATGTTTATACATTTTAGGTAGATGGAATGAATGCTATACATTTGTGTATGTGAAAAATGCTAGTATACCTGTTTGATTAAAAAGAATACTTAATTGATGGTTTCTGCCATAGTCTTAGGTACATTCCATGCTTGTCTAAGTGTCTTAATAACAAACTTGTCATGCTCATATTAATCACCTAGGTTAGTGTTTTAAATGATAGGTTTTGCCATTAGGTACTTCTTATGCATATCAAACACTACATACATTTGTGCTTAATGAATGCATTAATCACCACTCATATTATGTGTACACACACTCCACCCCTTAGGGGTTTTTAAATTCCTGATTTCCAGCTTCTCCTTCTAGCTTATCTTTCTTCTTAATAGTTGCTTAGCTTAGCTTAGTTTAGTTCATTTCATGTTTTCAATTCCTAGCTTCTAGTTTATTAGTTTAATGTAGTTAGTTTAGTGTAATCAATCTCTTCGTCTCTTTCTTTTCCACTCGCTTTCGAACAAACCAAAAGTTGACACACCTCCCTGTGGATCGACCCGTATTTACCACCGCTTCAATGCGACCGTGCACTTGCGGTTTAATATAAAACTATCAATCAAGTTTTTGGCGCCGTTGCCACGGAGGTGCTCTGTCCAGACTTTGGTTTGATCGATTCGAGTGGTTTTAATTTTTTGTTTTTTGTTTTTGTTGGTTTCAGGGATCGTAGAGCTCACGGGGAGGCTACGGGACGAGTTGAAGCACAAAAGATTCAACAGGGACCGCAAAACAGCGGTCTTGGACCGCCAATTGGCGGCCTGGTAAGCGTTTCTTGCTCTCTGTTTTCTTATGGTAGTTGGTTCTATCATTTTAGTTAGCTGGGAGCACTATTTTGCATGCTATGACTTCTAGTTTTCTCCCAGATCATTAAACCAATCCCCATTAATCAACTTGGCCTTAAAATCCAAAGCAAAAGACTAGACATTCTTACTTGTTTAGGTCACGCATCATGTACTTGACTTAGGCATGTAGATGTCTTTTCCTTTAGCTTTATTTTCAGTTGTTGAGTACTGGCTTGAGGTACGCATTTTCTACACTCATTCATGCATCTTGTGTGCCCATGCATTAGTTAGTCGGAATTACATCAGGACAAGAGTGAGTTGATCGTTTGATTGGAGCGTTGATTCCTAGATTAAGGACCAAAACGCTACTAAGGAGGGGTTGTCCCATAAAAGATAAGGTGGGGGATTTCATCACCCTTTCCTTCGCCCCAAAAATCACTCTTAATCAAGCCTTAACTAAAAGCAAATAGACATTGGCCCTAGGATTTCAGACCCACTAGGAGAGTGATTTAGTTGAGACCGTCATGGCTTGATCGGTGTCGCCTACCTTGTCGATAGTAGGAGGTACTGGATCTCCAGATCTAGTATCACTTGCTGGGCATTGTGGTATGTATACGTTGTAGGGAGGTCAGGCGTGTCGAGACTAGAAATCTCGAAGTTAGGCGTCGTCTAGACCAAGGACCCATTGCCTTACATTGTTTGAGCCGTGCTTGCTATTTAGGCTTCTACCTTCACCCTTTACCCATGCTAGCTTTAGGGATTCTTCCCTTCTCCTCTGAGTCATCTTCTTCTCATCTACTTCTACGTTCTAGTCTCCTCCTCTTTACACTCTCTGGTAGCGTTTTAGGGTCGAGTCGAGCACTTTTTGCGAGTTTAGCCTCGTGGTGGTGAGAGTGGTCGACTCGAGAGTTTTTTGTTGAGATGGATGGTTACATGGGCGACCATCCATATCATTGTTGGGACTAGGACAATTCTTCCTGGTACTCCGGACCCATGCAACCTGGGGTTGCTCAGACTAACACCCTGTATGGTTGGGACAATCTTAATTGTGTGACTGAGCAATCTTCATATTGGGGTAGTATGAGAGAGGCACTGACTACTAGACCATCATCTACTTACGTCGGATCATACACTGGTCATCAAACTCAGACATTGCATGAAACTTTGGCCTCTTTCATGCGTGCGGTAGACGACATGAGTGCACCGGTGGCTCCAGTAGCCGTTGTTGTGCGACTCTTGTGGGTTGAGTGGTCATGTTATCGCGGAATGTCCTTATGTTCCCCCAGTTATTCAAATTCTTATACTTCATTTTCACCCCAGTATCCTCCTCCCGAATACCCAGAATTCTACCAACACCCCACTTCAAATCATTGGACTCATTCTCAGCCCATCAACACCCAACCCCAAAATTTCCCAAGCTCTCACTTAGACATCATAGTTGACCGCATACCTAATTCCTTGAAACAAAATTTCCTTACGTTCATGGAAACCACTCAACAGTCCATACAAAATATGGCACTGCAAGTGAGTCAAATGTCGCAGCAATTACGTGAACGTGAGGAGAGTAACTTTTCTTGTCAACATGAGGATTCATCTTTTGATATCAAACCACCACCACATCCACAAATTCATAGAAAAATCTTTCAAAGTCAAACTCCTAGTCAGTCTGAGGGACTTGGGGTTTCAATTCAGGATCACTTAGTGGAGGATTCGATTCAAATTGAGAAAAACAAGGACCAAATTCATTATGAGCCGGCACAAGATTGTGCCTTATCTTTTTGTCCCGTGGCCCTTGAGCCACATGATCTTCATGTTATGCCTCTTAAGGACTCACCTCTGGTGGAGTAAGAGCTCCCTAGTACCCTCAATTTCAAACAACCTGATAAGAGTTTGCCTCTCACTATTGTTGCTGATAATCATGGAAATGATGGAACATCAAAGAACTACAATGCTCATGAGGGTATTAGGAGTTCCTTGGAGGATACCTTGGGTATGAGACCCACTTTTTGTTCACCTGGCGCGTCGGACATGCCTAACGAGGTTCTTGACCTCGTTTCGACGCACCAGCCTGTTGGTTGGAGAGTTTGGATTGACGATCATAACTTCAGCACCGCAACGGGAGAAACTCTTCTTCCGTTGCCCCATATTTCCCAAACTCTTGAGAGGTTCAAGCTCTTTCAGTTTGATCCTTTGAATGAGACGCCTTTGCGTCCAATTCATGAACCTCTCATTTCATCTTGTGCTCTTTGAAGGGGGCCCACACATGAGTATTCTTGCCCCGCGTGATGTCATGTTCCCTTTCCAAGTGCATTGACCCACTCTTGAGGTTCCCATTTGATGTCTTTTGACAAATGAAGATGGGAACTTAGATTTGTACATAGTTATATATAAATAAATAATAAATAATATAAAAAAGAAAAAAAAGAAAAAAGAAAAAGTACAATAAAAGACTCCTTCGGTGAGCATCGATTGTTGTGGGCTCCAATGCTTGTGTATTTGGGCCCCATTTCTTTTACGTATTTGTATCCCTTCTTTAGCATCTCACAGGTATTGAGGAAATTCGGGTTTTTGAACATCAACATAACCACAAACTTTCCTTTGTACTTCACGTTGGTGAGATCTATTTATAGTCATAGCAAAAGGTAACCGGGGGTAATCCCCCGGTATGGGACTAAACTCTTGTTATAAATGCACATACAACAACATAATCGAACACCAACTAATCCAGGAATCATTTGAAGTCATTTGGACCACCAATTGGCACTTTGGGACAACCAATTGGCGGTCTGGAATGGCTTGATGGGGTCTCGTTTTGGGTGGCCTGATTCTGGATTGATTTCGTCATGTTTGGTGAACCCGATTTGGTTGTTAATGTTTAGGCCTGGATCTAATTGCCAAAATACTTCTCCTGATGGTGTGAAGCTTCTTTATTTGCTCATTGGTCCTTTTGGTTTACATCTAGGTCATTCTCTCTTGCATCTTAGTCCATAAGTCTTGCAATTCAATCTTTTTTCTTGCTTTTGGGTCTTTTTGTGTCTCTTCTTCTCACTTGTTTTATTCCTGATACTTAAACATAAAACTCATTACGTAGCATTGCTTAGGTTAAGAATAAAGAATATAAGACACAATTATATGCTTGATATGATGTCAATCACTGGGTCATACTCTTACTGATAAAATTTACCTTATAAGAGCGCTAATGGTAATAGATGATAACACATGAATCAAAGACTGCCTCACAATACACCTAAATCCCACTACGATATATCCTACTGCACTACAAACCTGAGGTAAAGGTAAACACGGTGGTGGTGGTTCTGGCATATGGGGTCACCACGGACGGGACTTTTGTTTTTCACTTCTTCTTTTTTGACTTGACCAAACGTTGCTGGACTTGGGATCACATTTTTCCAATTCCTTCCTCTTTTTAAGCACTTTGCCACTTAAATACACTTAAGGGACAAACACTCCCTTATTGACATTTAGTCACAAACTCAATAACTACAACATTACTTGTCCCATTTTCATGTTTAATGTGGAACCTCCCCCACCACCTTTTGGATGGACTCTCCTTCATATATACTTCATGATCACGAACCCACCTATCTACCCTATTAGGTGTTATGATCAGACGATCTCCTATCTCGGAGAAATTTAGTGTTTCCCATTGGCATATGCACCCATTCGCCAGTTCTCGCCTTAATGATTCCTTGTCTCAGTTAAAGTATTGACTTATTTCCCATTTGGGACACTAATAACCCTGTTAACTCCAATCATCCTGAGGGAAATCCGAGCGCACCCTCATAGAGTTCAGGTGGTACTAAAGACGACTATTAGACATATATAACGCATCAGTATTCAACTTGCATGAGTTACTTTTTAGTTGCCTCAATAGGGTGTCTTGCACACGACTTATTACAATGCAAGACCCACAAAGTGACAAAACTTTTTTGTTGAAAAAAAGAAAAGAAAAAGAAAATGGCAATCATAACAGAGAAGTTATACACAAGATATGTGATGGGAAGTATTACATAAACACAATATCATGGACCTACAAACACGGGAAAGAAATCATACTAAATTTCTAAAGTGACAAAAACAAAAAACACTTCCCCCACATCTAAATAATGCATTGTCCCTAAGGCAATATTTACGTCCAATACAAAGGAAAGATGTAAGTTGGAGGGATATAGCCTGGCAATAAAGTGTGCTTGTTGTGATGCTCATTATTGGGACCATTGAAGTTTTTTTAAAATATCGGGTTGCCTCCCGTCGAGCGCCACTATTTAATGTCTACATTGCTCAATCTTATTTTGCATCCTGCAAAAACAAAATTGTGTCAGTTCCAACCTTATCATGACCAAGATATGTCTTTGCCCTTTGACCATTAACTTTGAATGTCCTTGTTCCATCGGTCAACTCAACTACACTATACAGGAACACCTTCACCACTTGGTATGGTCCCATCCATCTTGATTTCAACTTCCCTGGGAAAAGCCTTAGCCTAGAATTATAAAGTAGCACTTGATTGCCTTCTTTAAAATCTTTAGGTTTGATTTTTGAATCATGCAGCATTTTGATCCTCACTTTATAGATCCTAGAACTCTCATTAGCTTGGTGTCTCATCTCCTCCAATTCATTCACCTGCAAAATCATGTTTCTACAAACATTTTGAAGATGAAAGTTAAGTAACTTAAGAGCCCAATAGGCCTTGTGTTCAAGTTCCACAAGTAAATAACAATATGTCCAAAAAATTAACTTATAAGGAGACATACCCAAAGGTGTTTGTATGCTATCCTATAAGCCCACAATGTGTCATTTAACCTTAAAGACCAATCTTTCCTAGATGCGCTAATAGTTCTTTCCAATATTTTTTTAATTCTCTATTGGATAGTTCGACTAAGCCGCTTGTTTGAGGTTGATAAGGTGTAGTAGTCTTGTGGTTTACATTATACTTGGATAGAAGTTTATCAAAAATACAATTATGGAGGTGTGAACCGCCATCACTAATGATTACCATAGGTGTACCATAATGAGTAAATATGAACGTTTTCAAAAACCTGGTAACAACGTTAGCATCATTTTTAGGACATGCTATTGCTTCTACCCACCTACTCACATAGTCCACAACCACAATATTTCAGAAATGATCCCATAAAATCAATGCCCCAAACATCAAATAATTGACATTCAACCATATTATTTAGTGGCATGTCATCTCTCCTAGTCACATTTCCAAACCTTTGACAAGAATCACAACTTTTAACACAATTGAAAGCATCTTTAAATAAGGACGGTCAAAAGAAACCTGATTGCAGCACCTTTGCAGTTGTTCGAATTTATCCATGGTGTCCTCCTTCTTGTTGAACATGAAAAAAGTGAAAAATACTTTCAACTTCTTCCTCGGGCACACATCTCCTAATGAAGCCATCTGCACATCTCTTAAAGAGATATGGTTCATCCCAAACATAGTGTTTTGAAAGAAAAACTTCTTCTTTTGTTGCGAAAAATGTTAGGAGGCAAACTTTGGCAACTAAAAAATTAACAATGTCAGCATACCACTAGAATTTAGAACAATCATTACCAGACATTCGTCAGGACATTCCTTAAACACAGGTTTTGTCTCAAATCTTACCACAAAATCATAGTCAAGACTTGAAATTTTCAGACCCCTTCTTGTCTTTGTTGTCAATGTCAAATTCTTGTATCAATAATACCCAATGAAGCAACCAGGTTTTGTATCTTATTTTTTCATTAAATATTTTAAAGCACCATGGTCTATGTACACAACTACTTTTGACATAAGCAAATAGGATCTGAATTTTTCTATTGCAAATATTACAACCATCATTTCTTTTTTGGTAGTGATGTAATTGATTTGTGCATCATTGAATGTTTTACTTGTATAATGAATTGTGTGGTTTTTTTATCAATCATTTGACCAAAAATTGCACCCATAGTTTCATCACTCGCATCACACATAATCACAAAAGGAAGTTCCCAATTTGGTTTGAAACAATTGGTGTGTTAATCAATTTATTCTTCAAGAAATCAAAAGATTTGACACATTCATCATCAAAAATAAAAGGAACATCCTTCGCAAGTAAATTAGTCATGGGCCTACCAATTTTTGAGAAATCTTTGATAAAAACTTGCATGTCCTAAAAAAGCTCTTACATCTTTTAAATTCGACGGATAAGGAATTTTTTGATTAATTCGACCTTAGTCCTGTCAACTTCTATGACATGACATGAAACTTAATGTCCCAAATCGATCCCCTCATGCACCATAAAATGCCATTTTTCCCAATCAAGCACAAAATTATTTTGTTCACATCTTAAACGTACGTCATTCAAGTTTTTCAAACATTTATCAAATGTGGACCCTAAGGTAGAAAAACCATCCATCAATACCTCCATGCAGTTATCAATAAAATAAGAGAAAAGAGATAACATATAGTGTTGAAAAGGAGCAGGTGCATTACAAAGTCCAAAAGGCATGTTTCTAAAAGCAAAAGTTCCATAGGGACAAGTGAATGTTGGTTTTTCTTGATCCTCAGGGCAATGGGTATTTGATGGTACCAACTATAGTCATCTAGAAAACAGTAATAATCATATCCTGCAAGCTTTTCTAGCATTTCATCAATAAAAGGCATGGGAAAATGATCCTATCTAGTTGCATCATTCAATTTTCTGAGGTCTACTACCACCCTCCAGCCAATCACAATTTTAATGGGAATCAATTCATTTTTGCATTTTTTTATTACTGTATACCTCCTTTTTAGGAACACAATGCGAAGGACCAACCCACAGAATAAAAAATAGGAAAGATTATACCAGCATCCAACCATTTCATAATTTCTTTACGCACTACCTCTTGCATATGTGGATTTAGTCTTCTTTGAGGTTGCACAATTTCCTTTTTATCATCCTCCAATAAAATTTTGTGCATACAAAGTGTGGGGTTTACTCCTTTAATATCATCAAAAGTCCACCCAATCACCTTTTTGTGCTCTCTTAAAATCCGTAAAAGCTTCTCTTCCTCACTATCCTGCAAAAGTGATGAGCTAATCGTAGGCATGGTATTACCCTCACCCAAAAAAACATATTTCAAGTGAGGGGGTAATGGTTTTAGTTCAGGTTTGACAAAAATTTCAGCCTTGGTTGCATTAGCAGAATTTGACTCAAATAATGTTAAAACATTTGAATTAAATTTCCAAGACTTCCTTTCCATATAATTTAGCATGCATACTACAAGGATTTCTTCTTCAGACAAGTCATGTTTGTCAATTAAAGAGAGATGATTTGGAAGATCTAAATATGATGCAGTTTCATAACCAATGCAATCGACCCTAAACTCTTCATCCCTAGCATTAATAGGTTGTTTCATTGTTTGGAAAACATTAAAAACAATATTTTCATCATTAAGTCTGAACGTTAATTCCCACATGTCAACATCAATTAAACCCCTACTAGTGCGTAAAAAGGGTACGGTCTTCCAAAAATGATAGGTACATCTTTGTCTTCTTCCATATCTAGGACCATGAAATCGGCTGGGAAAATAAACTTACCCACATTGACCAAAACATCCTCAACAATAACTATAGGGAAATTAATAGAGCGATCAACAAGCACTAAAGTAACCATAGTGGGTGTGGGTTCCTCTAACCCAACTCTACAAAATTAGGATAAAGGCATTAAATTCACACTAGACCCAAGATCACACAATGCTTTTTCAAATTCACAACCACCAATTTCACAAGGTACAGAAAAGCCCCCAGCATCCCTCAACTTAGGTGGTAACTAACGTTGAACGATTGCAGAGCACTCTTCATTCAAACAAATTGACTCACACTCTTCTAATTTTTTCTTATTGGTGATTATCTCCTTCAAAAATTTAGCATGTGTAGGCATTTGGGCTATGGCTTCTACTAGCGGTATGTTGATATGCAATTTCTTAAACACCTCTAGAAATTTAGCAAACCTACCGTCATCCTTAAAGTTCACTAGCCTACCCGAAAATGAAGTTTCGAAATATCAAGAAAATTAGTAGGTTGATGATTGAACATTTTAATTATAACCGCAAGTGCACGACCACGTTGAAGCGGTGGAAAATACGGGTCGATCCATAGGGAGGTGTGTCGACTTTGGTTAGTTCGAAGGTGAGTGGGAAAAAAATGAGAGAAAGATTGATTAAACTAAACTACACTAAACTAGTAGCAACAAGGAAGGAAATGAAAGCACAAAATGAACTAAAATTAAGCGACTAATAAGAGAAGATAGAAATCCGGAATGGAAAACCCGTAAGGGGTGGAGTGTGGGTACACATGAAATAAGAAATGATGAATGCATACAATAAACTCAAGTGTAGTTAGTGTTTGTTAATGCATAAGAAGTACCTGATGACAAGACCTATCATTTAAAGCACTAACCTAGGTGATTAATATGAGCATGACAAGTTTGTAATTAAGAACATAAACAAGCATGGAATGTACCTAAACATTTTGGCAGAAACCATAAAGTTAAGTGTTCTCATTAATTCAAAGAAGCATACTAACATTTCTCACATACAACAATGTTTAGCATTCATTCCATCTACATAACATGTATAAACATCTACTCCACCCCCCAAAGGGGATGGAACTACTCCACTAATCATTACACTACAAACTACATTAACAAAACATAACATTCAATGAAAGGTAATTAAACTAAGCAAACAAGAAATATTAAAGAAGCTAAATGAAAGGAAATTAAACTAAAGAAGCATGCAAGAATTAAAAGACAAGACAATATTAAAAAAACTAAGAAAAAATAATTTATTAACAAGACTCACATTGTAAGTGGCATTCTTCTCCACCTTGAGATTTTACTTCAAAGCTTTTACTCCAAGTAGAGAGAATGTCACCAAGCAATGGGTGATTACAAATGAGGAGAAAGAGTTCTATTTATAGCCATAGAAAAAGGTAATCCGGGACAATCCCCCGGTATGGGACTAAATGTATACCAAAAATAGACTAAACACAACCTAATACATGACCCGCTAAAGTCTTCGCGGATCCAGACAAAAACCGACCGCCAATCAGTGGTCTTGGACCGCTAATTGGCGGTCTATATTGTCTGGATCCGGCCTTGTTTTGGTGTGTGGTTGTCTGGCTTCATTTCTTCATGTTTGATGCATCCGAGTAGGTTGTTGGAGCTCATGACCGAATCGAATTGCCAAAATACTCCTCATGATGGTCTGGAGTTTCTTGATTCGCTCCTTGGTCCTTTTGGCTTACATCCATGTCCTTCCCTCTTGCATCTCAGTCCCCAACTTTTGCAACTCAGTCCTTTTCCTTGCTTCTAGGTCCTTTTATGCCTCTTCTCCTCAATCCTGTTTATTCCTAAAACTCAAACATAAAACTCGTTACGTAGCATTGTTTAGGTTCAAGATTATGGATATAAGACACAAATATATGCATGATATGATGTCAATCAGTTGAGAAAGAGTACTTCCCTTTTGGGTAGATATCTCCTTGTTGACCTCAGATTTATATGGTTTAAATCATCCTTGCTCGATTTCAATAAGGTTTTCAACTCCTTTATTTGTCGTTCCTTTCATTGCATAAGTGCGCCATGCGATTGCCATGGTCTCCTCTCTTGGGTTGTTAACTGTATTGCTCGGCAAACCTGCTTGTGGTATGGATTGTTGAGTCTGAATTTGGATTAATTGGCTCATCATAGTCACAAAGACTCCATGGTTTGGATCAATTTATCAAGCTTCTCGTCAGGAAATGATTCCCTCTTGTATGGCGGTTGATATGGAACTTGATTTTGAGTTGGGTAGGGTGCTCTTGGTTGTTGGAATTGGTTGTTTTGATTTCCACCCCACGAGAAATTTGGGTGATGCTTCCAATATTCGTTATACATGTTTGAGAAAGCACATTGAGGAACATTCTTATACCCTTGAGCATAAGCTACTTCTTGTTGTGACATGTCTTGACAATCTGAATTTGTAAGACAACTACCTGCAATATGATTTGAGCCAAAACAAATAATCAGCAGCCTCCGCCTAGGTTAACCATTGGTTGCTATCTCCACCTCCTGAATATCACTATCTGAACCATATTGGTCTTCTTGAACGGCTATCACTCCAGTCCTTCCTTCACACTCAAGTCGTACTAGGATTAGATGTTGTGATCTCCTACCTTTCATGCAACACCAATTGTCCACCAATTCCTGAAAACACACTAAACAACAGAATTTTTAGTTCTATTCAGATCTGATTTTTTTAATCAGAAAATTGAAAATTTCTTTCTTTTTCTTCCCCGGCAACGGTGCCAATTTTGATAAGTTTTTGTTAAGCTCTCAAAATGCCACAACTTATAACCTAAAATAGCAAGGGTAAGTAGGGATTGAATCCACAAGGGAGAATTTAAGAAGTCATTCTTAATCGACTCAATCAAGAAATAAGAAAATAATGTTTTTTGGATCGTGAAATTGTGAACTATAACTACGGAAATCGCAAATTAAAATAGTAGGAAACTATCAAAAAAATGCTAAGAGTTTGAATCCACTAGTGATCAATTTTGATACAATCCTTTAATTACGAAGTGCAGACAACAATTTCATATGGACTAGCATTGATGTGATTTAACTAAATAATGAGGTCGCAAGCAACTTACACTATTCTCAATATATCATACCGGCGTAAGCAACATATATGATAATTATACCTATCTTAGGCACATGAGCATTTATAACAAGAAGTCAATAACACATTATAACACATGCTATTAGATTGTTACAACTTACAACTCTCACAGGAATGATTTTGAACTGTTAGAAGAATTTATCTACTAGATTCAATCACATGTAGCGAGCAACTATCATACATGAAACAATTAATATGCATTAAGAACAAGTAGAGAAAAAGAGATCACATATGACTTATTTTTAACACAAGGTGGTGAAGAAGTACATCAAAATTTGAACACTAGTTTCATCATAACCTTAGCATAGAAAATTAGCTACTCTTTGTAGTAAACAAATAACAACAAAAATTCTGAAATTTGATACATAAATGAGAAACTGGGATTTAAAGGAGTAGAAAAGTGCTTAGAAATTGGTAGAGATGACGGAGAAGCACGGACAACAACTCCTTCCCACTCCAACAGTCTTGACAACCTTATTTCTTCTTCGGAAAACCCAATCAGCACTCCAAACTTACTCTTGTTGATGCTGAGATGGTTGGAGACAAGTTTTCAAGGCTAGGGTTAGTTTTTTCTGGCCTAATGATGGGTTTTCTCTTGGGGTTTGGTAAAGTGACGAATTTAAGGGATAATTTCCCCTTTTTCTTTCATTAAGGAGTGTGGAAATAATTTTGGAAGGTTTTGTGGTCTCACAGGATCATAATTGGTAACTTTTCCTTTCTTCTCTTTCGATCAAAATCTTTCCTTCTTTGTAAGGATTTGCAATCATCTATAAAAAGCACAAAAGAGTAACATTTAGACTAGATAATATCCAAAATATTTCCTAATTCATGATTATTTTCATAAATATGTTTATGATTATGGTAATAATTATGTACTAAATATGAAGTTATCACTACAAAATCCTCGTAGAACTGTCAAGCAAGTTCCATTGAATCAAATGTCATTCCCTTTGTAGGAAGGCTAGACGGGGTGGTAAAGTTAACACCAATGTCATTTGTAGATATATCACATCAACATCTTTGTCAATGGTAGCCGGTAAATCATCATCATTGCTGCCACTTTTATTTCACACATAAGGTGGGAAATCATCAATGTCTCCAAACACTAGATTCATGAAAAAATTTAAAAGAGTTTCGATACATGCATTGAACAAAGACTGGATATGAATGGAAGTGAAGGGAAAAGTTTGGTAGATTAGGACAGCAACTTTGTCCACCATTAAAGCTCCACTAGAGCTGTGGTTGGTGAGAAAGGGGGAACAAGTAGGGGTGGATGCACAGTAGTGCCTGGGGGCATGTGCCCTACCATTAAAATCCCAAAAATCAAACTCCAAGCCTAACATATAGCTTGTTATAGAATTGTATGTGAATGTGATAGAGTTGGAACCTCAATTATATGGGCTTTATGGGCTTTCATGTTACGAACTACTGAATAGAGGTGGAGTAGGACCCCAACTGGAAGGTATTGGTCATGGACTCGTGGGGATTGCCTAAAAATCCCCAAGTCCCCAACTCCAAGCCATAGATTTTGGCATTTTGATTCACCCCCAATGACCCACTCACGAAACACCGCAGTAGCCAACAAGCTCCGCAACATCCCGGAGAGCTCGCACCCCAACAACCCTCTGAGCAAGCACGCAGCAATGCCAACACAGTAGGCAGCAAGTTAGTCTTTTTTACTTTCCAATCTTCTTATAATTGTTGTATATCAATCTCCCTTTTTTAATTGCATAGTTGGGTTTTTTTTCAGATTAATTTTGGATAGTTTTTCTTTTTTTCAATTTTTAATTTTAGAATGTTATGTTTTTTGGTGCAAAATTCGAAATGTTTTGTGACTTTTGTCATTTTTTTGATTGTTTGTGTATTTCCTTGGAAGATGTTTAATTTCAGAACATATTATTATGTCATTATGTGTTTTCATTGTTAGGAAATCGTATTGTTTTAGTTTTTATTTTTAAGATTTAATTTCAACTTTTTTGTCAATTAGAATGATTATTGATTTGTTTTGGGAAAATTAGATAATTGATAGTGGATTAAATAATTTTCAGAATGAAGAGGAAAAACACAGGGATATTTCATGTTTCTTTTCAAAAAGAACACGTACTCCAAACTCCACCGCAAAGAAGTGAACAAAATTCTCTTCCACCTCAAACAAGTGAACAAAATCCTCCTCCACATCAAGCAAGTGAAAAATATGACACATCCAACTCGCGACAAAGACCTATATATGATACAATCGCAAGTTGGGAATACCCGTCTGATAGCAAAGTGACAACGCACCTTTCCAGGTCTTATCTTACGCCTGCCCTGGTAGTATCCGTATAAAACTGCGTCGGATCCTATTCTAAATTTATTTTAAATTTATATAACCCACAGCCCCGTTTTCACGGTTTAGGCTACGCACCTTTCCAGGTCTTATCTTACGCCTGACCTCTCTAAATAGAGGTGTTACAGATAGGTCTCTCTACATAGAGGTCCTACCATTGGGCCCGCCAGCCCCTCAACAAAAGTGCCCAAGGTTAATTATGAATTTTGGAATGCACATGCAATTCATTTAACGCAATGCATACACACATAGACATGTATAATTAATAACGATGAAAACCATGCTATGAGCGCCCCTCACTATCCTGCGAAAGTGATGAAATAATCGCTGGCATGGTATTACCCTCACCCAGAAAAACATATTTCAAGTGAGGGGGTAATGGTTTTAGTTCAGGTTTGACAAAAAATTAGCCTTGGTTGCATGAGCAGAATTTGACTCAAACAATGTTAAAAATTTTGAATTAAATTTCCAAGACTTCCTTTCCATATAATTTAGCATGCTTACTACAACGATTTCTTCTTCAGACAAGTCATGTTTGTCAATTTCAGTTGAATTTGTTATGTATTTGTGAATTAAAGAGAGATGATTTGGAAGATCTAAATATGATGCAGTTTCATAACCAATGCAATCCACCCTAAACTCTTCATCCCTAGCATTAATAGGTTGTTTCATTGTTTGGAAAACATTAAAAACAATATTTTCATCATTAAGTCTGAATGTTAATTCCCACATCTCAACATCAATTAAAGCCCTACTAGTGCGTAAAAAGGGTACGGTCTTCCAAAAATGATAGGTACATCTTTGTCTTCTTCCATATCTAGGACCATGAAATCGACTGGGAAAATAAACTTACCCACATTGACCAAAACATCCTCAACAATAACTATAGGGAAATTAATAGAGCGATCAACAAGCACTAAAGTAACCATAGTGGGTGTGGGTTCCTCTAAACCAACTCTACAAAATTGGGATAAAGGCATTAAATTCACACTAGACCCAAGATCACACAATGCTTTTTCAAATTCACAACCACCAATTTCACAAGGTACAGAAAAGCTCCCAGCATCCCTCAACTTAGGTGGTAGCTAACGTTGAACGATTGCAGAGCACTCTTCATTCAAACAAATTGACTCACACTCTTCTAATTTTTTCTTATTGGTGATTCTGTCCTTCAAAATTTTAGCATGTGTAGGCATTTGGGCTATGGCTTCTCGAAGCGGTATGTTGATATGCAATTTCTTAAAAACCTCTAGAAATTTAGCAAACCTACCGTCATCCTTAAAGTTCACTAGCCTACCCGAAAATGAAGTTTCGAAATATCAGGAATATTGGTAGGTTGATGATTGAACGTTTTAATTAAAACCGCAAGTGCACGACCACGTTGAAGCGGTGACAAATACGGGTCGATCCACAGGGAGGTGTGTCCACTTTGGTTAGTTTGAAGGAGAGTGGGAAAGAAAGGAGTGAAAGATTCATTAAACTAAACTACACTAAACTAGTAGCAACAAGGAAGGAAATGAAAGCACAAAATGAACTAAAACTAAGCGACTAATTAAAGAAGATAGAAATACGGAATGGAAAACCCGTAAGGGATGGAGTGTGTGTACACATGAAATAAGAAATGATGAATGCATACAATAAGCTCAAGTGTAGTTAGTGTTCGTTAATGCATAAGAAGTACCTGATGGCAAGACCTATCATTTAAAGTACTAACCTAGGTGATTAATATGAGCATGACAAGTTTGTTATTAAGAACATAAACAAGCATGGAATGTACCTAAACATTATGGCAGAAACCATAAAGTTAAGTGTTCTCATTAATTCAAAGAAGCATACTAACATTTCTCACATACAACAATGTTTAGCATTTATACCATCTACATACACATGTATAAACATCTACTCCACCCCAAAAGAGAATGAAACTACTCACTAATCATTACACTACAAACTACATTAATAAAACAAAACATTCTAATGAAAGGCAATTAAACTAAGCCAACAAGAAATATTAAAGAAGATAAATGAAAGGAAATTAAACTAAAGAAGCAAGCAAGAATTAAAAGACAAGACAATATTAAAATAAACTAAGAAAAAATAATTTATTAACATGACTCACATTGTAAGTGGCATTCTTCTCCACCTTGAGTTTTTGCTTCAAGGCTTTTCCTCCAAGTAGAGAGAATGCCACCAAGCAATGAGTGATTACAAATGAGGAGGAAGAGTTCTATTTATAGTGATAGAAAAAAGTAATCCGGGACAATCTCCCGGTATGGGACTAAATGTATATCAAAAATAGACTAAAGACAACCTAATACTTGACCCGCAAAAGTCTTAGCGGATCCGGACCAAAACCGACCGCCAATCAGCGGTCTTGGACCGCCAATTGGTGTCTATATTGTCTGGAACTGGCCTGGTTTTGGTGTTTGGTTGTCTGGCTTCATTTCTTCATGTTTGATGCATCTGAGTAGGTTGTTGGAGCTCAGGATCAAATCTAATTGCCAAAATACTCCTCATGATGGTATGGAGTTTCTTGATTTGCTCCTTGCTCCTTTGGGCTTACATCCGGGTCATTCCCTCTTGCATCTCAGTTCTCAAGTCTTGCAACTCAGTCATTTTCCTTGCTTCTAGGTCCTTTTATGCCTCTTCTCCTCAATCCTGTTTATTCCTAAAACTCAAACATAAAACTCGTTACGTAGTATTGTTTAGATTCAAGATAATGGATATAAGACACAAATATATGCATGATATGATGTCAATCAAATACCCCCACACCTAACTTTTGCTAGTCTCGAGCAAAACAAGGAAGAGAAAAATAAAAGAAAGGAAAAAGCATACGAAAAACAGGGAAATCCTAACTCACTTTCGTAGGAATCACTGTTGAACTTAGCATGTGCAACAAGCCGTTAAACATCCTTGTCGCCAAGGAGGAGTGTTGTCTCCTGAGGGTTTCAGCAGATATACCCACAAAATCCGAACATAGATGCATTATTCAATCTAGAAACTCGACTCGATGGACTCATTTTTATCGATCAATGGACGCGGTAATCCTACGGGCCGACTGTATATAGGTATTAGTCCACATACCTTGCCTAATGAACCATTCGTGCAAGTTGAATAAGGACTTAAGTGAAAGACATGGACAACCTCAACATCCTCAAGTGATACAAAGTGTAAAGTCCATTAAAGTTCTTTTTTGTATTACCATTTTTGTTTCTTTTCTTACTTTTTGTTTCCTTTTTCTTACTAGTTGGAGTTTCATTCTCCCAGGGTCAGGTTTCGTGCATTATTGCCTATGAGGACTTACACTATCACGTACACCTTTCCCCAAATCTCCACATAGGGCAATCCCTACCACCCGTGTAACGGGAGTTCGATCGGCGCATCCCAAGTCAGATGACTCGAAAGCACCAAGCACAAAGTCCCATCAGACCTACTTTCCCGAGTGATAGGAGCCGTGCGAGAATAGAGAACACCTACTCATGTATTTCTTATCTACACATGAAGCAAAACCCCTACACTTAATGTCTGACAACAAGATTTAAAGGGTCCTTGACTACAACAAACTTCCTTAAATTAACAGACATGAATTATTGGCTCACTAGGTTCAGGGTGGACTTCTTTAATTGTTTGAGTACTGAAACCCTATGATTACTCGCCCCCCACGAGAAAACCGGGGTGCATCCTAACGACTAGATAAGTCCTAAAGCCACTGTACTAAATATCCTAATGCATCAAGTTCAAGACAATTTTGGGAGCTTTCTTTTTTACTTTGCCTTTCAACGGTTTTGCACATGTTAAACACACGCAAAACCCACAAAACACTTTCTTTCGCAAACACATGAAGATTTTAATAGAAATGTGAAAATTTTAAAGCGCTAGGCAAGCAAAATAAGACAACCACCGAAGGATCATGGCAAACAGATATATCGATATAAAATGTAGCACACTAACATGACCCTATCAATACACACAAAAGAAAGCAAAATCAAAGGAAAAAGACTCGACTATGTACACACGTAAAACACCCCCCCCCAAAACTACTTCATGCATTGTCCTCGATGAATGTGAGCATGAAACTGCATGAATTTATGCATGAAAAAGAAAAGATCTCACCAACGTGATGTACAAAAGGAAGTTCATGGTTATGTTGATGGACACAAACCCGAATTCCCTGAAAACCTTGTGAGATGCTAAAGAAGGGATACAAATACGTGAAAGAAATGAGACCTAAATACACAAAGGTTGGAGCCCACAACAATCAATGCTCACTCATAGAGTCTTTTATTGTACTTCTTTTTTCTTTTTTTCTTTTTTTCTTTTTTTCTTTTTTTCTTTTTTAATATAACTATGTACAAAAAATAAGTTCCCATCTTCATTTGTCAAAGGACATCAAATGAGAACCTCAAAAGTGGGTCAATGCACTTGGAAATGGAACATGACACCACGTGGGGCCAGAATACTCATGTTTGGCCCCCCCTTACAAAGAGCACAAGATGAACGGAGAGGTTCATAAATTAGACGCAAATGCATGTCATTCAAAGGATCAAACTGAAAGAGCTTGAACCTCTCAAGAGTTTGGGAAATAAGGGGCAACGGAAGAAGAGTTTCTCCCACTGCGGTACTGAAGTTATGATCGTCAATCCAAACTCTCCAACCAACAGGCTGGTGGGTCGGAATGAGGTCAAGAACCTCGTTAGGCATGTCTGACTCACCCAGCGAACAAAAAATGGTTATCTTACCCAAGGTATCCTCCAAGGAACTCCTAATACCCTCATTAGCAATGTAGTTGTTTGATGTTCCATCATTTCCAAGATGATCAGGAACAATAGTGAGAGGCAAACTCTCATCAGGTTGTTTGAAATTGATGGTACTAGGGAGCTCTTTCTCCACCAGAGGTTTGTCCTTAAGAGGCACAACATGAAGATCATGTGGCTCAAGGGCCACGGGACAAAAAGATAAGGCAGAATCTTGTGCCAACTCATAATGAAATTGGTCCATCTTTTTCTCAATTGAAATCGAATCCTCCACCAAGTGATCGTGAATTCAAACCTCAAGTCCCTCAGACTGACTAGAAGTTTGACTTTGAAAGATTGTGCTTTGAATTCGTGGATGTGGTGGTGGATCGATATCAGAAGAGAAATCCTCATGTCGACAAGAAAGGTTACCCTCCTCACGTTCACGGAATTGTTGTGTCATTTGACTCACTTGCATTTCCATAGTTTGCAAGGAATTCAAGTTGGACTTCAATAAATTTTGAGTGGTTTCCATGAACGTTTTGAGGGTTTGTTCTAAATAATGAAGTCTGGGCTCAACTGTGAGGTGCAAGTCAGAGCTTGGGAATTTTGGAGGTTGGGTGCTGATGGGCTGAGAATGAGGCCAATGATTTGGAGTAGGGTGTTGGTCGAATTCGGGGTATTCGGGAGGAGGATACTGGGGTGGGCATGATGTATAAAAATTTGAATAAGAATGGTCTCCCCATGAATCCATCCCTCTCGGGTTGTACGCGGATGCATAATGGTCATATTTAGCATCTTGGGAAAAAGTATGCTCATATTCAGGCTCTGGGGGAACATAAGGACATTCCCCGATAACATGACGACTCAACCCACAACAGTCGCACGGTACAGCTACTGGAGCCACCGGTGCACTCATGTCGTCTACCGCACGCTTGAAAGAGGCCAAAGTTTGTTGTAATGTCTCAGTTTGTTGACCAGCATATGATCCAACATAACTAGATGGTGGTCTAGCAGTCGGTGCCTCTATCATATTATCCCAATCTGAAGATTGCTCAGCCACATAATTAAGATTGTCCCACACATATGAGGTATTAGTTTGAGCCACCAAGGGTTGCATGGGTCCGGAATACCAGGGAGAATTGTCATGGTCCCAACAGTGATATGGATGGTCGCCCATGTAACCATCCATCTCAACAAAAAAACTCTCGAGTCGACCACTCTCACCACCATGAGGCTAAGCTCACAAAAAGTGCTCGACTCGACCATAAAATGCTACCAGAGAGTGTAAAGGGGAGGAGACTAGAACGTAGAAGTAGATGAGAAGAAGATGAGTCAGAGGAGAAGGGAAGAATCCCTAGAAACTAGCGTGGGTAGTGGGAGAGGGTAGAAGCCTAATCTAGCATGCACAACTCAAACAATTTATGGCTATGGGTCCTTAGGCTAGACGACGCCTAACTTCAAGATCACTAGTCTCGACATGCCTCACCTCCCTACAACGAAGACTATAATGCCCAGCAAGTGATACCAGATCTGGAGATCCAGTACCTTTGACTATCGACAAGGCAGGCGACGTCGATCAGGTCATGACGGTCTCAACTCGATCACTCTCCTAATGCATCCCAAATCCTTAGGGTCAATGTCTACTTTCTTTTAGATTAAAGCTTTACTTAAGAGTGATTTTTGGGGCCAAGGAAAGGGTGATGAAATCCCCCACCTTATCTTTTATGCGACATCCCTTCCTTAGTAGCATTTTGATCCTAAACCTAGCAATCAATTCTCCAATCAAACACTCACTTCACTCTTGTCCCGGTGAACCTTACTAACTAATGTATGCTTTAACCATGCATGAATGAGAGAATGGGTGCACGTACCTCACACCAGCAATCGATAACAAGAATGTAAATAAAAGAAAAGACAAATGCGTGCAAGGTCTACAAATGATGCATGACCTAGATGGCAAGAAGTCTAATCTTTTGCTTCGAGTTTTATGGTCCAAGTAGATTAAAGGGGATTGATTTTTAATCTGGGAGCAAACTAAAAGTCGAAACATACAAGATTGCACTCCCAGACAACTAATATGAAAAAACAAACTACCAGAACAAAACTTGAAGCTAAAGACACTCACCAGGCCGTCAATTGGCGGTCAGTTTGGTGTCTTTTGACCTCCATTTCCTCCAGTAGCTTCCCCTTGATCCGGAGGTCCTTGAAACAAACCAAAACTAAAAACAAAAAATTAAAATCACTCGAATCGTCCAAACCAAAGTCTGGACATAGCACCCCCCCATAACGGCGCCAAAATCTTGATTGAACGTTATAATTATAACCGCAAGTGCACGGCCGCGTTAAAGCGGTGGAAAATACGGGTCGATCAATAGGGAGGTGTGTCGACTTTGGTTAGTTCGAAGGCGAGTGGGAAAGAAAGGAGAGAAAGATTGATTAAACTAAACTACTCTAAACTAGTAGCAACAAGGAAGGAAATGAAAACACAAAACAAACTCAAACTAAGCGACTAATAAAAGATGATAGAAATCAGGAATGGAAAACCCCTAAGGGGTGGAGTGTGTGTACACATGAAATAAGGAGTGATGAATGCATACAATAAGCTCAAGTGTAGTTAGTGTTTGTTAATGCATAAGAAGTACCTAATGACAAGACCTATCATTTAAAGAACTAACCTAGGTGATTAATATGAACATGACAAGTTTGTTATTGAGAACATAAACAAGCATGGAATGTACCTAAACATTATGGCAGAAACCATAAAGTTAAGTGTTCTCATTAATTCAAACAAGCATACTAACATTTCTCACATACAACAATGTTTAGCATTCATTCCATCTACATAACATGTATAAACATCTACTCCACCCCCAAAGAGGATGGAACTACTCACTAATCATTACACTACAAACTACATTAACAAATAAAACATTCTAATGAAAGGTAAAACTAAGCAAACAATAAATATTAAAGAAGCTAAACGAAAGGAAATTAAACTAAAGAAGCATGCAAGAATTAAGAGACAAGACAATATTAAAAAAACTAAGAAAAAATAATTTATTAACAAGACTCACATTGTAAGTGGCATTCTTCTCCACCTTGAGTTTTTGCTTCAAAGATTTTACTCCAAGTAGAGAGAATGCCACCAAGCAATGGGTGATTACAAATAAGGAGAAAGAGTTCTATTTATAGCCATAGAAAAATGTAATCCGGGACAATCCCCCGGTATGGGACTAAATGTATACCAAAAATAGACTAAACACAACCTAATACATGACCCGCCAAAGTCTTAGCGGATCCAAACCAAAACCGACCGCCAATCAGCGGTCTTGGATCGCCAACTGGCGGTCTATATTGTCTGGATCTGGTCTGGTTTTGGTGTGTGGTTGTCTGGCTTCATTTCTTCATGTTTGATGCATCCGAGTAGGTTGTTGGAGCTCAGGATCAAATCGAATTGCCAAAATACTCCTCATGATGGTCTGGAGTTTCTTAATTTGCTCCTAGGTCCTTTTGGCTTACATCCAGGTCCTTCCCTCTTGCATCTCAGTCCCCAACTTTTGCAACTCAGTCCTTTTCCTTGCTTCTAGGTTCTTTTATGCCTCTTCTCCTCAATCATGTTTATTCCTAAAACTCAAACATAAAACTCGTTACGTAGCATTGTAATGTGACGAATTTAAGGGATAATTTTCCCTTTTTCTTTCATTAAGGAGTGTGGAAATAATTTTGGAAGGTTTTGTGGTGTCATCAGGATCATAATTGGTAACTTTTCCTTTCTTCTCTTTCGATCAAAATCTTTCCTTCTTCGTAAGGATTTGCAATCATCTATAAAAAGCACAAAAGAGTAACATTTAGACTAGATAATATCCAAAATATTTCCTAATTCATGATTATTTTCATAAATATGTTTATGATTATGGTAATAATTGTGTACTAAATATGAAGTTAGCACTACAAAATCCTCGTAGAATTGTCGAGCAAGTTCCAATGAATCAAATGTCATTCCCTTTGTCGGAAGGGTAGACGGGGTGGGAAAGTTAACAGCAATGTCATTTGTAGATATATCACATCAACATCTTTGTCAATGGTAGCTGGTAAATCATCATCATTGCTTCCACTTTTATTTCACACATCAGGTGGAAAATCATCAATGTCTCCAAACACTAGATTCATGAAAAAAAAATAAAAGAGTTTCGATAAATGCATTGAACAAAGACTGGATATGAATGGAAGTGAAGGGAAAAGTTTGGTAGATTAGGACAAATCTTTGTCCTCCATTAAAGCTCCACTAGAGCTGTGGTTAGTGAGAAAGGGGGAACAAGTAGGGGTGTATGCACAGTAGTGCCTGGGGGCATGTGCCCTACCATTAAAATCCCAAAAATCAAACTCCAAGCCTAACATATAGCTTGTTACAGAATTGTATGTGAATGTGATAGAGTTGGAACCTCAATTATATGGGCTTTATGGGCTTTCATGTTACGAACTACAGAATAGAGGTGGAGCAGGACCCAAAGTGGAAGGTATTGGTTGTGGACTCGTGGGATTGCCTAAAAATCCCCAAGTCCCCAACTCCAACCCCTAGATTTTGTCATTTTGATTCACCCCCAATGACCCACTCACGAAACACCGCAGTAGCCAACAAGTTCCGCAACATCCCGGAGAGCTCGCACGCCAACAACCCTCTGAGCAAGCGAGCAGCAATGGCAACGCAGCAGGCAGCAAGTTAGTCTTTTTTACTTTTCAATCTTCTTATAATTGTTGAATTTCAATCTCCCTTTTTTTAATTTCATAGTTGGGTTTTTTCAGATTAATTTTGGATAGTTTGTCTTTTTTTCAATTTTTAATTTTAGAATGTTATGTTTTTTTGGTGCAAAATTCGAAAAGTTTTGTGACTTTTGTCATTTTTTTGATTGTTTGTTTGTGTATTTCCTTGGAAGATGTTTAATTTCAGAACATATTATTATGTCATTATGTGTTTTCATTGTTAGGAAATCGTATTGTTTTAGTTTTTATTTTTAAGATTTAATTTCAACTTTTTTGTCAATTAGAATGATTATAGATTTGTTTTGGGAAAATTAGATAATTGATAGTGAATTAAATAATTTTCAGAATGAATAGGAAAACCCCCAGGGATATTTCATGTTTCTTTTCAAAAAGAACACGTACTCCAAACTCCTCGCAAACAAGTGAACAAAATTCTCTTCCACCTCAAACAAGTGAACAAAATCCTCCTCCACATCAACCAAGTGAACAATATGACACATCCAACTCGCGACAAAGACCTATATATGATACCATCGCAAGTTGGGAATACCCGTCTGATAGCAAAGTGACAACGCACCTTTCCCGGTCTTATCTTACGCCTGCCCTGGTAGTATCCGTATAAAATTGTGTTGGATCCTATTCTAAATTTATTCTAAATTTATATAACCCACAACCCCGTTTTCACGGTTTAGGCTACGCACCTTTCCAGGTCTTATCTTACGCCTGACCTCTCTAAATAGAGGTGTTACAGATAGGTCTCTCTACATAGAGGTCCTACCATTAGGCCCGCCGGCCCCTCAACAAAAGTGCCCAAGGTTAATTATGAATTTTGGAATGCACATGCAATTCATTTAAAGCAATGCATACAAACATAGACCTTAATTATTAATAACGATGAAAACCATGCTATGAGCGCCCACTGATAACCCATGCGCATCCTAACATCCACACTATATAACATGCATACATCTCTATATGGAAGTAAGGACATGATCATACAATCATCGCAAGAACAACATAAACAAGGCACAACACAAAGTACTGCTATCTATGTGTCATGAAACAAAAGTCACAGTATCGTATTCTTGACCTATATACATTCATCAACATCATCACACTCATGACAACAACAATAACAGTTATGAGACTAAGAAATACAAGTGCCCTAATAACCATAGAGTCTGAGAACTAATCATGAACCATTCACATGAATCCAACCACTAATATTACATGAATATATGTCATGTTGACAACGATTTAATCATGAAGGCCACATAAATTCAGCAACTAATAATATCTATGACATATTAACAGCAAATTAATCATGAAGATCACATAAATTCAGCAAATAATAATACATGAATATATGTCATATTGACAACAAATTAATCATGAAGGCCACATAAATTCAGCAATTAATAATACATGAATATATGACATATTGACAACAATTTAATCATGGAGATCACATAAATTCAGAAACTGATAATATATGATATATTGACAACAAACTAATCACCAAGATCACGTAAAATCTAGCAACAATAATACATGATCGTATGATATCTTAACAACAACTAATCACGAAATAATCACATAATTTCAGAAACTATATATATATATATATATATATATATATATATATATATATATATATCAAAGTGAGATATCTTAACAACAACTAATCAAGAAATGATCACATAATTTCAGTAACTAAAATATACATGAACGTTATCTTAACAACAACTAATCAAGAAATGATCACATAATTTCAGTAACTAAAATATACATGAACGTGAGATATCTTAACAGAAACTAATCACGAAATAATCACATAATTTCAGTAACGAAAATATACATGAACGTGAAATATCTTAACAGTAACTAATCACGAAATAATCACATAATTTCTGTAACGAAAATATACATGACCGTGAAATATCTTAACAATAACTAATCACGAAATAATCACATAATTTAAGTAACGAAAATATACATGAACGTGAGATATCTTAACAGAAACTAATCACGAAATAATCACATAAAACCAGCAACTACGAATCCAAGCAGCAAACAAGGTGCAACACGCGAGACAAAATGATGCATGCAATGCACCCGACGTGCTTCCCTCATGACCTAGCCACACATCCTTGATTTCTCTCCCCGAACCACCTGATAACGTGTGCCTAAGGTCGTGCTGAAGGGGAAGAACGTCCCAGCCAGCCACAACAAACCAGAGATCATGCCACAACCAACCCAACCGGACTGATCACCACCAGCGTGTATTCCCTAGACGTGTGACCGGACAATCCCTTTGGTGCTGGATGAACCTTCATCCAACACCCCCACTTGTTATCCTCCTTTTCGGCCAGAAGCATACCTGAGAAATGAATAAAAAACGTGCTCCAAGCCGCCGAAGAAATCTGCTGCCCGCCTCTCTTCCTTGCTCGCCATCTCTTCTTGCTTGCTTGAGCTGCTGCCTCACCGAAACAGCTGCTGTACATTGCTTGGTCTCTGCCACCAGAGAGGGAGAAGGTTTGTGCGTGGGGAGTGAGGGGAATGAGCAAAACAAAGTGACGTCTAGGGTTGTCCAGCTTTGTGCAAGCAAAAAGCACAAAAGGTCACGCATGAATGCCCATAAATCTCTTGATCTCTTTCCATATTTTGCTCTATTCAAATTCAAATGCACGCTGACAAGGAGGCAACATCACCCTGCTGACTCACGCAGCCCTACACGACCATGCCCATTTCGTAAGACCCACTCTCCTGCTCTTAATAAAATCATATTTTATCTTCATGCTTGTTTATGTGTTATTTGATTGTATGGTTGCTATTTTGTATGTTTATATTTCATTTCGGGAAAGTTTTGGTTTAGGAAAAAGTTTCCTTTTTGGACGAACAAATACGACTCGTTGGTGGGTGCGACTCGACGGGCGAGTGTGCAATTGCGTTGCTCAATCGGGTCAGTCTTGTGCTTGTGAAATTCAGCTCTTGCCTTGTGTGTGACGTGTAGGACTGAGTGTGCTAAGGAGGGGGGATGATGTGGCATCTTAGTCGGCAATGGACGATTTGATTATCTATATAGTAAATTATATCATTTTCTAACATACCAGAACAAGATTTATTTTCTTTATTTTTACTTGGTTATGCAGTAGAAAAAATATTAAATTTATTTTTCTCCCATCTAAAATAGAGAGTGTATGGAGATTACATCACATCCAACATATCCACGTCCCAGAACACAAAATCTATCAACGTAGTACATATTAAAAAAGAAAGAGAAACTTTAAAATAAGGACGCATAAAGTAAAGTTGTATCCCGAACACTTAATCCTACACGTCCTTCGTTAGTCTTCTTCTAAAGGTATAGCACCCGGTTCTATCAAAGTTAGAAAATTTATTTGGGCCCGGTAAATTGTCTGTTGTAGTGAAGTTCAACTCTTGAGAAGTTTATTCCTGCAAAAATAACTAGTAAGCAATACCCTTGAAACAATTAAAATCCACCAAAAGCTTAGAGTCATACCACAATGTGGTTTGATATTGGACTAGATGATCCAAATACATTTGGGTCAAATGTTCCCTGCAACAAAAACTAAAGATATTGAATATGTAGTAATATTAAGTTACAAAAAATATAATTTTTTTACCGTTAATAACTCCATGAATCTTTGATTTTTTATATCTGAGACGCTTCCAACAAGATTAACCTTTTTTTTCTCTTTGATTGCTTTTCCACCCAATTTTTGGGTGTACGATGTCTCATTCTTCCATCTTTTTTGTTAAGTCCCTTGGCATTGCTAAAATGTTTTGGTGTTCCAACCGTTGCTAAACTATCTTCTTCTTCTGCATTTATTTGATGACTACCTCCAAGCACCAAATATTACCACTCCTCGTAATAAAACCTGTAAATACTCCCAATGGCCGATATTCTCTATTTGTGCTAGCTCTATGTTGTGTCAAAAGTAATAACATCTCCAAAAAGTGCATAATCTGCAATCATTCTTGCATCAGCCCAAAATATATTGGTAACCAACTCCTCACTATCCAACTGCAATGCATAAAAAAGATGGATCTTCCAACGTCCGTTGTTGGAAATACTTCAATATACTTCCTACTTCTCCATACACTAGGTCTCGTTGTCTCTTTGTTCTGAGGTAACATTTTTGATCCAACCGTGTGTAATCAAGGTGAGCTCTCCCTCCAGCTGGTCTACCTGCAAATTCGTACATAGCTTTTCCTCGAATTCCAGAATTTTCTGCTATGTCCACATCTAAGGGTTGGGTATCAGATTTATTTCTTTGTGAAGGTATCATGTGAGAACAAGGACTCAAGTGTTAGCAAACAACGATTCTACAGGTTCAGGAGTATCTTTCTTGGAGAGAACTTGTTGCAGCGGAAGGAAGATCGGAGGTCACCTTACGAAATCCTTTTCACCGGTCGGTCTCCTACTCTCTTTGAGAATGAGCGCGAGTTCACAACCCAAGAGTCCACAGAATGAGCTTGGTGGAGGTGGAGGGACGAAATGGGAGAGAGAGAAGGTGGCGGCTAGGGTGGGTGGAGGCTAGGGTTTGCACACTTGTATTTCCATCCAATGGGAGACTCCGCTCCTTATATAGATGGCTCCACCCTAAACCCTTAAATGTGTAGTTCAATAGGGACACGCCATGTGTCAGTGCTTTGGGCAAATATCTTATTAATCCTAGATTAATCCAATATCTCCCACTTTCACAACAGCACGATAACATGTCATCTGCTTTTGTGCCCCCAACACATATGCATATATCCCTGATACATACAATCACACAATGACAATATGTCACCTCTTTATGTGTCCCCGACACATATGTATATATCCCTGATACATACAACTACTCCTCTCTCCAAGTACACATCCACAATACGCAAGTCTCTGATCATGTATCCTCGATACACGACCATCTGTGTCCCCGACACATGTACTCTTCCGATCATACGGACAAATGGGTCATGCGACCGGTGATGCACCTGCAATTTAGGAGTCTCAAACTAGAAACCTTACTAGAAGGCTAGAATGACAACATCCTCATAAAACAACAAATAAGCAGTCAAAATGCACATCACAGTTCCCCAGGTTTACTCAGAAACTCACTTAACATGAACGGTATCTCGATCCCCCGGAGAGAATACCTTCTTGTCCCCATGGTACTTGCTACTGTATCCAATACAGTTGGGCCCAGCAAATACTTTTAGTGCAGTAGAGTCAAACTTTTCCCTTCGCCCCATACCACCATTACACTCAGAGTTGACTCCTTTCCTGAATATGCCATTTTAGACCGAATCTCTCGTGGTCATAGATAACATCCCAAAGTAGCCACATCAACCCTTTGCTTCATGATGTCGTCAAATGTCACTGAGGGCAACTAATGACAATCAAGTCTTCGACTCACACAATGAAGGAGCAGGGATGCATCCTTTCACTTCCAAATGGTCGCTCAACACATGTTGTATGACAAACATGTTATGGTGGATCATACTGTACACAACAGTATGTCTGTCTCTCAACACTATACAAGTCTTAGTCCAATCACACCCCCTCTGCGCCTGACCCGAGCTTCATCATTGTCGCCTTAACACAATAGAGGTGCCTCCTGGCGCCACATGTGATGCTCGCACTTGGCTTCTATAGGTCACATGAATTGTGGGAACATTCATGTCAATCCTCACCAACATAGAGGATCTCATCTTGATTCGTAATCAAGGTGGCTGTCCTATCATGAACTACTCTCGATCTATCATACAAGATCTCCTCATGATCAGTCTCATCTCTGCTCGCTATCAAAAGCGCCAGAGGCGAATGCTCGTGTGAGTGAGCATTCTTCAGCTTATTGACAGAATAATATTTTATGCTAGAACAACTACATCAACCAAACAGATATAGTCGAAAGGAAAACACAATCACTCATAAAAGGAAGTTAGACATGTCAATGCATCAAAGTCTGTGTAAGCCTAAGGACTTCACATGGGACACAAACGAGTCCTTAGCTATAGCCTTGGTAAGAGGGTCAGCTACCATAAGACTAGTAGACACATGTCTTAACACAACCTCCTTTCTCGCTGTGATGTCCTTCACAAAATGATACCTAACCTGTATATGTTTGGTCTTTCCATGATATTTGGGGTCTTTACATAACAAAAGGAAGCCATGCTGTCACAATTGACAACAACAGGCTCATATGATGTCTCTACTAGCCCAGTATGTTGTAAGAACCTCCTCGACCAAACTGCCTCCTGTACTGCTGCAAAGCATGCAACATACTCTGCTTCCATAGTCGACAGGGCTATACAGGTTTGCTTCTTGCTGGACCATGGGATGGCCAATTAGCCAGCAAGAAAGCATAACCAGAGGTAGACTTCCTTTCATCAATGTCTCCAGCCCAATCGGCATCAGTATAGCCAATCACGCGGAGATCTGATGCTTGGTAACACAGCATGTAGTTACTCGTTCCTCTGAGGTATCTCATGATTCTCTTGACTGCCTTCCAGTGCTCCATGCTTGGGCTAGACTGGCATCGACTCACCATTCCCACAACATAACAAATGTCTGTCCTAGTACACATCATAGCGTACATAAGGCTTCCCACAACATTGGAGTATGGAACCTTGCTCATTTTGGCCTTCTCTTCAGGAGTCTCAGGATGCTTATCAAGGCTCAAGTGCAAACCCTTCTCAACAGGAGTGTCGATTGGTTTGCATTTGTCCATATGGTATTTCTTCAAGATGTTGTTAATATAAGTCTCTTGAGACAATCCCAGAAGTCTCTTGGACCTATTTCTAACTATCTTGACACCAAGGACGTAGCTAGCTTCACCCATGTCCTTCATATCAAACGTGGAGAACAACCACTCTTTAGTGGATTTCAGCAACTCTTTGCTATTGCCAACCATTATTATGTCATCAACATACAAGGTCAGAATGACAAATTTACCATTGGATCTCTAAACGTACACAGTGATCTTCCTCAAGCATAGAGAATGCATTCTCTGATATAGCTTCATGGAAGCGAATGTTCCACTGTCTAGACTTATTGAGCTTGCACACTTTGCGCTCTTATCCTTTGACTTCAAAACCTTGAGGTTGATCCATATAGATCTCCTCCTCAAGTTCTCCATTGAGAAAAGCAGTCTTTACATCCATTTGGTAAAGCTCTAAGTCCATCTGAGCTACAATAGCTAGTAGATGGCGGATGAAGGCAAACCTAACGACGGGTGAAAAGGTTTCCTCAAAATCCACGCCTTCTCTTTGGGTGTAGCCTTTAGCTACCAGTCTAGCCTTGAATCTATCAATAGATCCATCCGCCTTCCTCTTAATCTTGAGGATCCACTTGGCCCCAATGGCCTTTCAGTTTGGGGGTAAGTCGACCAAGTCCTAGACTCGATTAACTTTCATCGACTCCAACTCTTCCTTTATAGCTTCTAACCACTCTTTCACATTTGGACCTTCCAAAGTCTCTTTCAAGGTCTCCGGTTCTTGCTCATCGATTACTGTCATCCCAGATGATTCATAATCAACTTCTTGAGCTATCTTGAGGGCCTCTTCCTCTAAGCGAAACCGTCTACGAGGAACGAGCCCGCGTTTACTTCGACGCAGATGGGTATCTGATGTCTCATCCTCCGTGAGAGCTATCAGATCCTCAGCATTGCTGCTCCCACTAGGATTGACTGGTGGAACCTCATGTTCAACTTCCAGATCCTGATCCCGTGGAGTGGCAATGTCCTCATCTTGTTGTTCAAAGAAGTACACTGACTCTTTGATAGCTCCAGCAAGAGTTGGAAAAACATTTTCCAAGAATGTGGCATCCCTAGATTCCAGTTCCGTCCTTCTTTCATTCTCGTCTAACCCGATAAAAACATAACCTTTGGAGATATTACTGTATTTTACAAAGATACACTTTTTCCCTCTAGGTCGTAGTTTTCCATATCGGTGACTAGTAGAATGAATGTATGCCGCGCATCCCCAAGGATGCAACAGACTAAAATCAGGCTTCCATCCTGTCCATAACTCATATGGAGTTGAGGTAACCGATTTTGTTGGAACTCTATTGAGGATATAGGCAGCAGTCATTAGAGTATCTCCCCAAAACGAAATTGGCAAGCTCGCATGCGCCATCATGGATCTAACCATGTCTAGCAATGTTCTATTCCTTCTCTCGGCAACACCATTTTGCTGAGGAGTATAAGCCATAGTGAGTTGTCTAGATATCCCCTTTTCATCACATAACTCCTTGAACATTATGGAGAGATACTCCCCACCTCTGTCCGTTCTGAGAGTTTTTATCTTATTATCCAATTGATTCTCTACCAAGCTCCTGAATTTCTTAAAGCATTCTAGAGCTTCTGATTTGTGAGAAATAAGATAAATATGACCATATCTAGTGTAGTCATCAATAAATGTGATGAAGTAACTTTGTCCATGTCTAGTATGCACATTCAAAGGTCCACAAATATCTGAGTGAATTAGTTCTAAAGGAGAAGTAGCCCTAATGGCTTTTCCGAACGGTTTTCTAGTTGCCTTTCCAGCTAGACAAGATTCCCAGGTTGGCAATTCAAATTTGGAGCATTCTCCTAATACCCCCTCCTTTGCCAACCTGTTCATCCGGTCAACACCAATGTGACCTAGTCTAGCATGCCACATAACTGAATCATTATTCATGGAACTTTGACTCATAAAGGCACTAGTGTTATGATTGAAATCATAAATTGCGTCCAACACAATAAAACCGTCTGAAAGAAAGGCACGTCCATAATAAATGTTAGCAAGGTATAAACCCATATCATTGTTCTCAAAAACAACTTTAAAACCATGTCTCATCAAAACAACAACAGAAATAATATTTCGCCGTATAGCTGGTGCATACAACACGTCGTGAAGTAATAGGATCCGACCACTTCGCAAAGCCACTTTGCATGTGCCAACTCCAAGAACTTCAATGCTAGTGTTGTTCGCCATGTTTATTCGCCTCCCACTTGGAACACAGCGATATTTCACGAAGGCAGAACGATCCTTTGTTACGTGGTCCGTGGCACCTGAATCCACAATCCACACAGGAGAGTGATCAGTGAGCATCACAGAACTAGTCACGTTACAATTCAAGGGATTACACACAGTAATTACCTTTTGCTCAGCGCACTCACGAGCAAAATGTCCAGTCTTTCGGCAGTTAAAACAAGTCACATTAGACTTATCTTTCCCACCTCTGGATCCTCGAGGTCGTTTCTTTCCAGCTTTGTTTTCTGTTTTGTTTTTATTTGCACCCTTCTTGCCTTTAAAACCCCTAGCTCTATCTCTTTTGCGCTTAAAACCTGCACTCCTCCGAGGAGCGCCAGCTTCAGCAGCAAACACTTCAGTTAGAGGGGCTTCGAAAAGCACGCGGTCCTCCTCCAGCTCTAGGTGTTTTGCGGCCTGGTCAAATGTCCTGAAGTCATCAGCATGAGTCAGATGGACGTTCATATGCTCCCAACTCTTCGAAGGCAATGATCTGATGAGAGCAGACACTTGCTCCTCATCGGTCTTAGCACGACCGACAGCACTCAGCTTGCTTATCATGTTTGACATTGCGGTAATATGCTGCCTATCGCGTAACCTTGGTGCATTTTATACCCGTCAAACATGAGCCCAAGCTGGCGGGCCCTTGTGACGGAGGTCACTCCGTACTGAAACTTCACAGCTTCCCACAAGGCCTTTGCAGTTTGCAATTTTTCGAACCGCAGTAACAGATCATCTCGCATCGAACTCAGAATTGTAATGCGAACAATACGGTTTTTCTTTTTCCATGCATTATAGACATCCATATTTCTGCGATGCAGCGCAGTGTTCCCCTCCTCGGGGGGAGACATAGTTTGGGTTATATTTTCTAACATGTCCTGATCCTCTAAGAGATACTCAATTTTACGATGCCACAGATCGTAATTTCTTTCATTGAGTTTAGCTCCTCGAGTCAGATCAGCGACAATGCTTTTGGAAGCAACCATAAAAATCTAGGACAAAAAACCACATAGCGATACATGAGTTCTAGCATAAAATACAACGAGCCGCAATAGTCATAAACTAACTTAATAACTATAGCATTCAGACCAAAGGAAAACATAAAGCGTTCGATCAAATCCTCACGCAATAGTTAATAAAGCTATTTAACCAATTCATATATTGCGCTCAATCATGATTTAATAACCCTAAAAAACGTATAAATCGTGGCAAATCCGCAGCAAATAAATAATTATCCGTCAGTTGCAAGGTGGTTTACACAAAACACTTCTACCATATAACTCCCACTAGGCATGCAAGTTCCAAAAAAACGTTCCTTTCAGAACATTCCAATCAAGATCACACAGAAATTAATTGCTACATTACTTCCATATCGAGCTAAGGATCCCCCATAGGGATTTAGCACTGTAGATGGGAACCTGCATAAGCCTTATAGCAATATTATCGCAATAATAAAAATAAAGGAGCCTCTCGTCTCCCTAGGGCAATAAACAGTCCACAGACTATAATTTTTACAGTCCATAAATATTACAACCCATTGCGATATCTATTGCAAATGGAAATGAATGAATGAAATTACGCTCAACTCTCAATAAGGCAGCAAAAATAAATCAACATCCATTCACACCATTCATACCATACAAGCGCAATCTTTCCATACGTTAGCACAATCACACGCATGAATAAAGTGTACACCACTTCCAAATAAGAAGGAAGTAATTAATATATAAGGAAACAACGCATATATGGAGCATAAGAAAAACATATAAATACCAATCAATCTCCATAATAGTATCTCAAAACAGAAATTTTCTTTTCTTTCCCCAATCAACATAATCATGAGAGCGTAAAAATTATCCTACTCGCATTAGGAAAGAAAAATCCGGAAAAAATCCTCAATGAGATCAACACATGTATGTGGATTTAATCATAAAGGAAATATTTCAAATGAAATGCATGCTATCATTCCAAAAAATCCGAAATTCCTTAAATGAGATCAACACATATATGTGCATCAAAGGAAAGCCTTCAAAAAAATACTTTGAAGGCAACAAAAACTCCAACCCATAATATGCTCTAATTTTTTTTCAGAATTTGCCAATCTTTCCTTAATCAATATAAGCATGCAATAAACAATAATTATGCTACTTGTATTGGAAAGAAAAAATTCGAAATTTTCAAGAGAACAACAAGCATATATGCGCATTTTTCAGCAAGGAAACCAATCAATCACATACATGTTAATGTCCAAAAACAGCCATATCCGAAATTCTTTGGAGCAACAAGGCAACACAATTATCATGCATATGCATATGGCAATAAACATCTACTCTAGATGCATGCTCATATTGAAAAATGCTAAATAAACAACCATATACACGAAATTTCAGCAAACATGAGATCTAGTCATGCATGTACACGAATCAGAGATAACAACATTTGATCCATCCATGCAATCCGGCATGCATGATGATATACAAATGACATACAAACATTATCATCTAATTCAAGCATGAAAAAATATCAGAAAATTAAACTACAGAATATCATATAAAACATGCGCAAAAACATAAGATCATCATGATAGGGTTAACACAGATTTCATGTATACATGCTCAAAGATTAGAATAAATAATATCTAACCCTAATTCGGAAAATCAGGAACAATAGACATCTGATTTCATGTATACATGTGCATGATTTAGAAGAATCAACATGGAAAATAACTTCTGATTTTATCTAATACATGCTCAAAAAATAGAGGTAACAACATAGAAAAAACAGAATTCTGGTCACATCTATGTATGTGCAATGATAGGAGAGCAACATATCATATTGGCTCGAAATAAAATCAGGAAAAATCCATCTTAAACCATGCATACATGAGCAAGAATGGAGGAGCAAAATCTAACCCTAGATGGATGCTCTAATGAACCAAAACATGCGCAACAAGTAGAGTCTAGTCTAAACCCTAATCGCATGTCAGAAAGAACTCAGCAAACATGCACCACTTATATCTCTAAATGAACAATCATATTATTTCATTTAAAGATAAAAAACCTCTGAGTTTTCATTTCCAGATTATCAAAAACGAATTTTGAAAGAAAAAACATGAACAATCAACATATATAACATGCGCATCATGTAAATAAGCAATGCTGATTTTTCTGTTATCTTTCTTTCTCCAAAAAACATAACCACCGAATTTTTATCTCAAATCAGATTATCATGAAACAAAAATTCGTCAAGCATGGTGAGGATTTGAAGGTAACCGAGATGGCTCTGGTACCAATGTTAGCAAACAACGATTCTATAGGTTTAGGAGTACCTTTCTTGGAGAGAACCTGTGGCAGCGGAAGGAAGATTGGAGGTCACCTTACGGAATCCTTTTCACCGGTCGGTCTCCTACTCTCTTGGAGAAGGAGCGCGAGTCCACAACCCAAGAGTCCACGGAATGAGCTTGGTGGAGGTGGAAATGGGAGAGAGAGAAGGTGGCAGCGAGGGTGGGTGATTGACATCATTTCATGCTTATATTTGTATCTTATATCCATTATCTTACACCTAAGCAATGCTACGTGACGAGTTTTATGTTTAGTTTTCAGAAATAAAGAGGTTTGAAGAGAAGAGCCTTGAAAGGACCCAAAAGCAGGAAAAAGGACTTAATTGTGAGACCTGGGGACCAAGATGCAAGACAGAAGGACCTGATCGTAAGCCAGAAGGACCTAAGAGCAAACCAGGAAACTCCACACCATCATGGGGAGTATTTTGGCAATTCGAGTCGGGTCGGAGCTCCAACAAGTCAAGTAACCGCATCAAAGACCAACAATACCAGAAAGAAAAGCCCACAACAAATTCCAACACGATCCGAAGATTTTGGACCGCCAATTGGCGGTCTTGGACCGCTAATTGGCGGTCCATATTGCTCCGGATCCGTCGAAATTTCTCCTGGACTTGTATTAATGTTCGTTTAGGCTATTTTTGGTATTGGTTTAGTCCCACATCGGGGGATTGTCCCCGATTAGCTTTTTCCATGCTTATAAATAGAACTCTTCACCTTCCATTGTAATTACCCATTGCTTGGTGGCATTCTCTCTACTAAGGAGTGAGCCTTGAAGCAAAAACTCAAGGTGGAGATGAATGCTACCTTCAATGTGAGTCATTTGTTAATAAAATAATTCTTCTAGTTTCTTTCAATCTTGTCTTTTAATTTGTGCATGTTTGTTTAGTCTTTCCTTTCTTTTTATGTTTCTTTAATGCTTCTTGCCTTCTTAGTTAACTTTCATTTCAGTATTATGCTTTCTTTTGCTAATATAGTTAGTGTAATGAGTAGTGAGTAGTTCCATCCCCATTTGGGGGTGGAGAAATATGTGATATAATCATGTAGTGTATTAAGTGTGTGTTATCTTTATCCCTTGAGCTTTATATGATTTCCATAACCATCTAATGGGTTTTCACTCTTATCTTTGATATGCTAATGCTCTTGAATGAAGCTTAGCTTATGCTTTGATTAGTGGACCTATTTTATGGGGAATGATAAGGTTAGGATATGGATGAAGTTAATATTGGAAACACAATTTGTAGTGTATGTGCTCTTGTTGCCTTTACCTTAGCTAATGTCTTGTATGTTTTAATGATGTAGTGAAATCTTAATTCATGTAGAGGCATAGTAGGGTATAGTCTTTATAGTTGAGTTCATGTAGCTTCATTCCAATTATTGTCTTGTATGTTTTAATGATGTAGTCTTATCTTAATTCATGTAGAGGCAAAGTTGGATGTAGTTTTATGATTTCATGTACTACATGTTGTGAGGAGCTTAATGAACACACACACACACTTCTTTATGTTCACATTATTTCTCTACCCCCTTTGGGGCTTAGTTTATTGCTTATCTCCATTTCCATTTGCATCTTAGTGTAGTTTAGTGTAACCAACCTTTCTTCCCTTTCTTTACCTCTCGCCTTCGCACAAACCAAGTGTCGACACACCTCCCAGTGGACGACCCGTATTTGCCACCGCTTCAACGCGGCCGTGCACTTGCGGTTAAATATAAAACGATCAATCAAGTTTTGGCGCCGTTGCCGGGGAGGTGCTCTGTCAAGACGTTGGTTTGGACGATTCGAGGGGTTTTTAATTTTTTGTTTTTAGTTTTAGCAAGTTTCAGGTAACCTAAGCATCCAGGGGAAGCGACTGGAGGAGTTGGAGAGCCAAAGAAGCAAAACGGACCGCCAATTGGCGGCCTGGTGAGCCTCAATTGTTCTCAAATTTGTTCCAGTTGTTATATTGTTCATGTTAGTTATCTGGGAGCACAATTTTGCATGCTGTGACTTCTACTTTGCTCCCAGATTTAATTTCAATCCCCTTTAATCAACTTGGACCATAAAACTCAAAGCAAAAGATTAGACTTCTTGCCATCTAGGTCATGCATCATTTGTAGACCTTGCATGCATTTGTCTTTTCTTTTCTTTACATTTTGTTGTTGATTGCTGGCGTGAGGTACGTGCACCCCGATCTCTCATTCATGCATGTTTCGATCATGCATTAGTTAGTAAGGTGCATCGGGACAAGAGTGAGTTGAGCGTTTGATTGGAGTGATTGATTGCTAGATTTAAGCTCAAAACGCTACTAAGGAGGGGCTGTCCCATAAAAGATAAGGTGGGGGATTTCATCACCCTTTCCTTGTCCCCAAAAACCACTCTTAATAAAGCCTTAACTAAAATCAAGTAGACATTGGCCCTACGATTGCGGGCGCACCAGGAGAGTAACCTAGTTGAGACCGTCATGACCTGATCGGCGTTGCCTACCTTGTCGATAGTAGGAGGTACTGGATCTCCGGATCTGGTATCACTTGCTGGGCATTGTGGTCCTCGTTGTAGGGAGGTGAGGCGTGTCGAGGCTAGTGACCTCGAAGTTAGGCGTCATCTAGCCTAAGGACCCATTGTCTTACATTGTTTGAGCCGTGCTTGCTAGATTAGGCTTCTTCCTGATCCCGTTACCCACGCTAGCTTTAGGGAATCTTCCCTTCTCCTCTGAGTCATCTTCTTCTCACCTTCTTCTACGTTATAGTCTCCTCCCCTTTACACTCTCTGTAGCGTTTTAGGGTCGAGTCGAGCACTTTTTGCGAGCTTGGCCTCGTGGTGGTGAGAGTGATCGACTCGAGAGTTCTCTGTTGAGATGGATGGTTACATGGGCGACCATCCATATCATTGTTGGGACCAGGACGATTCTCCCTGGTACTCCGGACCCATGCAACCTGGGGTGGCTCAGACGAACACCCCGTATGGTTGGGATAATCGCAATCGTGTGACTGAGCAATCTTCATATTGGGGTAATATGAGAGAGGCACCGACTACTAGACCACCATCTAGTTACGTCGGATCATATGTTGGTCATCAATCTGAGACATTACAAGAACCTTTGGCCTCTTTCATGCATGTGGTAGATGACATGGGTGCACCGGTGGCTCCAGTAGTCGTACCGTGTCACTATTGTGGGTTGAGTGGTCATGATTTCGGGGAATGTCCTTATGTTCCCCCAGAGCCTGAGTATGAGCATACATTTTCCCAAAATGCTCATTATGACCATTACGCATCCGCGTACAATCCGAGAGTGATGGATTCGTGGGGAGACAATTCGTATTCAAATTCTTATACTTCATTTCCACCACAGTATCCTCCTCCCGAATACCCAGAATTCTACCAACACCCCACTCCAAATCATTGGACTCATTCTCAGCCAATCAACACCCAACCTCAAAATTTCCCAAGCTCTGACTTGGACCTCATCGTTGACCGCATACCTGATTCCTTGAAACAAACTTTCCTTACGTTCATGGAAACCACTCAACAGTCCATACAAAATATGACACTGCAAGTGAGTCAAATGTCGCAGAAATTACGTGAATGTGAGGAGAGTAACCTTTCTTGTCAACATGAGGATTCTTCTTTTGATATCGAACCACCACCACATCCACAAATTCAAAGCACAACCTTTCAAAGTCAAACTCCTAGTCAGTCTGAGGGACTTGGGGTTTCAATTCACGATCACCTAGTGGAGGATTCGATTCAAATTGAGAATAACTTGGACCAGCTTCATTATGAGTCGGCACAGGATTGTGCCTTATCTTCTTGTCCCGTGGCCCTTGAGCCACATGATCTTATTGTTGTACCTCCTAAGGACTCACCTCTGGTGGAGCAAGAGCTCCCTAGTCCCCTCAATTTCAAACAACTTGATGAGAGTTTGCCTCTCACTATTGTTCCTGATCATCTTGGAAATGATGGAACATCAAACAACTACATTGCTCATGAGGGTATTAGGAGTTCCCTGGAGGATACTTTGGGTATGAGACCCACTTCCTGTTCTCCTGGTGAGTTGGACATGCATAACGAGGTGCTTGACCTCGTTCCGACCCACCAGCCTGTTGGTTGGAGAGTTTGGATTGACGATCATAACTTCAACAGCGCAACGGGAGAAACTCTTCTTCCGTTGCCCCTCATTTCCCAAACTCTTGAGAGGTTCAAGCTCTTTCAGTTTGATCCTTTGAATGAGACGCCTTTGCGTCCAATTCACGAACCTCTCATTTCTTCTAGTGCTCTTTGTGAAGGGGGCCCACGCATGAGTATTCTGGCCCCGCGTGGTGTCATGTTCCCTTTCCAAGTGCATTGACCCACTCTTGAGGTTCCCATTTGATGTCTTTTGACAAATGAAGATGGGAACTTATGTTTGTACATAGTTATATAAAAAAAGAAAAAGAAAAAAAAGAGTTCAATAAAAGACTCCTTCAGTGAGCATCGATTGTTGTGAGCCCCAACCCTTGTGTATTTGGGCCCCATTTCTTTCACGTATTTGTATCCCTTCTTTAGCATCTCACAGGTTTTGAGGGAAGTTGGGTTGTGTCCATCAACATAGCCATGAACTTCCTTGTGTACTTAACGTTGGTGAGATCTCTCCTTTTTCATGCATAAATCCATGTAGTATCTTGCTTGCATTCATTGAGGACAATGCATGAAGTAGGTGTGGGGGGGTGTTTTACGTGTGTACATAGTTGAGCCTTTTTCCTTTGATTTTGTTTTCTTTTGTTTGCATTGTTAGGGTCATGATAGTGTGCTGCATTTAATATCGATATATCTGCTTGCCATGATCCTTGGGTGACTTGTCTTCTTTTGCTTGCCTAGTGCTTCAAAATTTTCACATTTCTTTCAAAATCTTCATGTGTTTTCGAAAGAAAATGTTTTGTGGGTTTGGCGTGTGTTTAGCATGTGCAAAACCGTTGAGAGGCAAAGTAAAAAGAAAGCTCCCAAAATTGTCTTGAACTTGATGCATTAGGATATCTAGTACGTGGCTTTAGGATTTATCGAGTCGTTAGGATGCACCCCAGTTTTCCTTTGGGGGTGAGTAATCATAGGGTTTCAGTGCTCAAACATTCAAAGAAGTCCACCCTGAACCTAGTGAGTCAATAATTCGTGTTTGTTAATTTAGGAAGTTTGTTGTAGTCAAGGACCCTCTTAATCTTGTTGTGAGACATTAGTGTAGGGGTTTTGGTTCATGTGTAGATAAGAAATAAGTGAGTAGATGTTCTCTCTTCTCGCACGGCTCCTATCACTCGGGAAAGTAGGTCTGAAGGGACTTTGTGCCTGGTGCTTTCGAGTCATCTGACTTGGGATGCGCCGACCGAACTCCCGTTACACGGGTGGTAGGGATTGCCCTATGTGGAGATTTGGGGAAAGGTGTACGTGATAGTGTAAGTCCTCATGGGCAATGATGCACGAAACCTGACCCTGGGAGAATGAAGCTCCAACTAATAAAAAGAAAAAAAAAGAAAAAAAATGTGTGAAAAGAAACAAAGAGAAAAAAAATGTTAATGCAAATAAGAACCTTAATGGACCTTACACTTTGTATCACTTGAGGATCTTGAGGTTGTCCATGTCTTTCACTTAATTCCTTATTTAACTTGCACGAATGGTTTATTAGGCTAGGTGTGGACTGATTACCTATATAGAGTCGGCCCGTAGGATTACCGCGTCCATTGATCGACAAAATATTTCCAACGAGTCGAGGTCTAGATTGAATAATGCATCTTGTTCGGATTTTGTGGGTATATCCGCTGAAAACCCTCAGGAGACAACACTCCTCCTCCTTGGCAACAAAGAGGTTTAACGGCTTGTTGCACGTGCTAAGTGCAACCGTGATTCCTACGAAAGTGAGTTAGGATTTCTTGTTTCTCGTTTGCTTTTCTCTTTCTTTGTTTTGCTCGGGACTAGCAAAAACATAGGTGTGGGGGTATTTGATTGACATCATTTCATGCTTATATTTGTATCTTATATCCATTATCTTACACCTAAGCAATGCTACGTGACGAGTTTTATGTTTAGTTTTCAGAAATAAAGAGGTTTGAAGAGAAGAGCCATGAAAGGACCCAAAAGCAGGAAAAAGGACTTAATTGTGAGACCTGGGGACCAAGATGCAAGACAGAAGGACCTGATCGTAAGACAGAAGGATCTAAGAGCAAACCAGGAAACTCCACACCATCATGGGGAGTATTTTGGCAATTCGAGTCGGGTCGGAGCTCCAACAAGTCAAGTAACCGCATCAAAGACCAACAATACCAGAAAGAAAAGCCCACAACAAATTCCAACACGATCCGAAGATTTTGGACCGCCAATTGGCGGTCTTGGACCGCTAATTGGCGGTCCATATTGCTCAGGATCCGTCGAAATTTCTCCTGGACTTGTATTAATGTTCGTTTAGGCTATTTTTGGTATTGGTTTAGTCCCACATCGGGGGATTGTCCCCGATTAGCTTTTTCCATGCTTATAAATAGAACTCTTCACCTTCCATTGTAATTACCCATTGCTTGGTGGCATTCTCTCTACTAAGGAGTGAGCCTTGAAGCAAAAACTCAAGGTGGAGATGAATGCTACCTTCAATGTGAGTCATTTGTTAATAAAATAATTCTTCTAGTTTCTTTCAATCTTGTCTTTTAATTTGTGCATGTTTGTTTAGTCTTTCCTTTATTTTTATGTTTCTTTAATGCTTCTTGCCTTCTTAGTTAACTTTCATTTCAGTATTATGCTTTCTTTTGCTAATATAGTTAGTGCAATGAGTAGTGAGTAGTTCCATCCCCATTTGGGGGTGGAGAAATATGTGATATAATCATGTAGTGTATTAAGTGTGTGTTATCTTTATCCCTTGAGCTTTATATGATTTCCATAACCATCTAATGGGTTTTCACTCTTATCTTTGATATGCTAATGCTCTTGAATGAAGCTTAGCTTATGCTTTGATTAGTGGACCTATTTTATGGGGAATGATAAGGTTAGGATATGGATGAAGTTAATATTGGAAACACAATTTGTAGTGTATGTGCTCTTGTTGCCTTTACCTTAGCTAATGTCTTGTATGTTTTAATGATGTAGTGAAATCTTAATTCATGTAGAGGCATAGTAGGGTATAGTCTTTATACTTGAGTTCATGTAGCTTCATTCCAATTATTGTCTTGTATGTTTTAATGATGTAGTCTTATCTTAATTCATGTAGAGGCAAAGTTGGATGTAGTTTTATGATTTCATGTACTACATGTTGTGAGGAGCTTAATGAACACACACACACACACACTTCTTTATGTTCACATTATTTCTCTACCCCCTTTGGGGCTTAGTTTATTGCTTATCTCCATTTCCATTTGCATCTTAGTGTAGTTTAGTGTAACCAACCTTTCTTCCCTTTCTTTACCTCTCGCCTTCGCACAAACCAAGTGTCGACACACCTCCCAGTGGACGACCCGTATTTGCCACCGCTTCAACGCGGCCGTGCACTTGCGGTTAAATATAAAACGATCAATCAGTGGGTGGAGGTTAGGGTTTGCACACTTGTTGTTCCATCCAATGGGAGGCTCCCCTCCTTATATAGATGGCTCCACCCTAAATCCTTAAATGTGTAGTCCAATAGGGACGCGCCATGTGTCAGTGCTTTGGGCAAATATCTTATTAATCCTAGATAAATCCAATATCAAGTGCAAAGGATGATTGTGCTCCTTAATGAACTCCACTACCTCATATTTACCTGTGTCTCTTTGTAGATGAATAACTAATTTTTCTTTACATCTGCATCTAGTTTCAGCTCTTGGTCGCTTAGTTTGACATTCTCTTTTATCTTTTCTTCTGTATCCTTCTTTTGAACAAGCATATCACTAATGCAGAATAGTCATTACTCGTCCCCCAATAAACGTCGGTTGTTTTAATAGCCGACGTCTATGGGTATAGACATCGACCAATACAACAACCGACGTCTATAGGGTCCTATAGACGTTGGTTGTTTGAATACCAATGGAAGCCGACGTCTATACTCCGATGGTCATTCTCTAGGTCTACAGAGGTCTAGGTATAGACGTCGGTCATACACACAAGCCGACGTCTATGCCCCATGCATAATAGACGTCGACGTATAGACGTTGGCTAGTATGTATGACCGGCGTCTATAGGTCTTATAGAGATCGAGGAGTTATGTATTTTTTTCATTTATAACAGACAAACCCTAGCCTCCGCTAACCCGACCGATATCTGAAATTTTCCTCCGCCTCCATCCGGCCTTCCTCCACCTCCCTCCGCGACTTCGATCATTTTCCTTCGCCTCCGCATCTCCACTTCCTCCCGGAAGCCGAGTATTCGTCAGAAGTAAACCCCATTTTCACCTTTTGTTTCTTGTACTGTTTGTGCAAGAGATGAGACATGACATGCATTTTGTTTCTATAAAAGTTGCTAATTCGTGTGGTTCAAATCAAGGGTTCGTCCAAACCCAAACCCCCTCTTTGGTGGGATTTTCTGGTTTAAAATTGTGATTTTTGAGGCTTCTAGACTCCTTGTTCCCGAAAATATATGCTTTTCTCTTTGCATTGGATTGGTATATGTAAGGATGTCTGCGAGAAACACAACATTTTTGGATTTTGGATTTTTCACAATTTATACTGGTTTGTCTGTGTTCCAGATTGTTCTTGTGAAGTTGGAAGCTTCGGTGTGGAAGTCAGTTAGAAGTTGGGAAGTTCTGTTATCACTTGGGTTTTGTGATCTTTGTTCTAAATTTGGGACCTCTTAATTATGATGAGACATGAGATGCATTTTGTTGTTGGTTACTCTTAATTAAGATGAGAATTGAGATGCATTTTGTTGTTGGTTAAATTTTTGTTGATGGTTTGATATCATTAGATATTTTTTTGTCTTTGCTGCTGATGATGATCACATATTTCTATTTCGGCAATGCATTTGTTTTCTGATCGAGTAGGGAGGGCCATTCGAGGGTGTGTTTGATTTTTGGATTTGGGGTTCCATTTTGAATATTTTTTGTGTTGATTTTTAATAGATTATTGTTTGCATGATGTGTTTTAGACAATGCAGTTGATATTATCTTATTTGTTTGGTGTAGTTGTGGATTGAGTTTTTTTTATTTGGTGCAGTTGTGGGCGCGAGGACTGAGCGACGTCATTGCTGGATTAGCGCGAGGATTGAGCGACGTTGCTGTGTGGGAAGCGTCCAAGATTTGATTGTGAGTTTTTCTTTGTTTTAGATAATTGTGAAGATTATTTTCCTTATTTTTAGATAATGTTCATAAGATAAAGTGAAATTTATTGTGGCTATGAATGAATCTAATGATATCAAACCACATTTAGGAGATCAAATTTTACCCCAATAACAATTCTTGGTTAAAGAACGAGTTGATTAGGAAGAATGATCAAATCTCTGTTTGTTATTTTTGGAAAATCACTTTAATATTCAGTTTTATCTTATATGTTGAAAGTAAAAAAAATAATTGTAAGTGGTTTAGCTGCGTATAGTACTAGACATGTACGACGTTTGATTCCATGGGTAATTCGACTAGTATAAACAAGTCACTATGTTGGCTTTTTGGTCTTAATCTATGTTTTGATGATTTAATCAACCTAATCTTAATGATAATAAATGTAGAGTAGCACACATTAAGCATGACATAAATATTGTATTGTGCTAACTTCTATAGGTGATCAAGACTCAAGGAAGAAAAGATTCAAGTCAAGACATGTAATCTTAATTTATTTTGAGTCTTAGGAACTATGTGTACTTTAGCATACAAGAGTAAATAACCAATCACACACACACACACTAGGTTCCTTATAGAAGTCACACACAAAATCTCATAACTTTTGGACTTCAATAGGTCACCCAAACTTCGACCGGAAATCACTAAACCTAAACCTAAGCTTTCTGAGCAAATTCGGTCAACTAAAACAAGTTTTCTGTTCGACCGGTTTTTATCCGTTTATTCTCTTAGACTCACACTCTTGTTCTACTATATCAAATTCTTGCTCCACTAAATCAAATTATAGTGATAGCTCATGTTTTAAAGAAGAAACACATACACATGATGAACTTCAAAATGCATTTCATGATTTAGTTAAACAATATGAGATCATTTCTGAAATTATAAGAATGCTAGGAAGACTACCAATGATCTCCAAAGTCAAATTGAAATAATCACGAATGAAAAGAATGAGGTGCTTGCTAGACATGAAACTAATGCATTAAAACTTGGTAGTCAAAATGCAACCCCCATTGATGTTGAACAATTAGATCTTCATAGCTGCAATGTGCAATTAAGAAAAGATCTAGAAATATTCACTATGGAACAAAAATGCTTGACATACTATTAGTTAGTCAAAGGCAATCTTTGGATAAACATCGTTTAGGATATAATGCTTCTTATGTTAAAAACTATGTAATTCACACTACCTTAAATGGAAAGCAAGTTTTTGTGAATCATGGTTCTTCAAGTGTGTGGGCTCCTAAAACCAAAATGGTTTGGGTTCCCAAAGCTAATGTTCAAGGACCCAAAGTAGTTTGGGTGCCTGCATCTACACCTATAGGTGCTTGAAGAAGGAGATCGGTAGTGACCGGGCAAGCTTGCAAAGTCAAATTCAAAGCCAGTTCCACTACCAAAAGGAGATTTCACCAATTCATGGATCAAGTTGGGTAAAATTTAACTATGCTCTACATTTATATTAGATTGGTTCTAATATAGGTTAAATTGAATGCTCAATTTCATATCTTTATCACATTCTTTGATCAATTAGGATATGCTTCATGTAAATCATTAAGGGGAGAAAAATGGATCTCATTGCCTAATTGATATCATTCATTGCATATCTTGTAAATTTGAAACACATCCTATGTTGTATTGTCAATTATTCCAATGGATGTCGAAAGGGGAGATAAAATATCACATGCTTAGTTGTTATATTTGATTGATAGGAGAATAGAATTGAACTAAATGAAATATCATATTCATATTGATAGGGGAGCTTACTGAATATCATATACATAGGGTAATGAAGTGCAAATTTTAGGGGGAGCAACTTCATTACAAGACATCCTAAAATTCCATGTTTAATCTTGTTTTCGATGGACCTCAAAGGAGGAGAAATTATTAGGGGAGATGACTTGAAAATTGATTAAATTGATCGAAAACTATGCACATCCATAGGGAGAGCATTTATATGAATAGTTTACATCTAGAATTTGCAAGTATTAATATATAGGTTGCCATCATAAAAAAAGTATTAATCTATGTTTTGATGATTTAATCAACCTAATTTTAATGATAATCAATGTAGAGTAGCACACATTATGCATGGCATATATATTGTATTGTGCTAACTTCTACAGGTGATCAAGACTCAAGGAAGAAAGGATTCAAGTCAAGAATGTAAGACCTCATTTGAATACATGTAATCTTAATTTATTTAGAGTTTTAGGAACTGTGTACTTGAGCATACAAGAGTAAATAACCAATCACACACACTAGGTTCCTTATAGAAGTCACACACAAAATGTCACAACTTTTGGACTTCAATAGGTCACTCAAACTTAGACCGGAAATCACTAAACCAAAACCTATGCTTTCTGAGAAAATTCGGTCGACCAAAACAAGTTTTCTGTTCGACCAGTTTTGATCGGTTTATTTTGATAAAACATACAATGATATACCGGTCGACCGTTGAGACCTTTTTGTTCGACCGTCTACACGTGTCAAGTGACCGTTAGACTTGTCTTATTCTACAATGGTCGGATTTCCTAAACCCAGAATTCTAGTGTTCATCGGTCGACCATGTCCGTAGTCTCGGTTGATCGAACATAAGTGTTTTCACCAACCCCAAACGACCTATTAGTCTTGGTCGAACGATTCCAAGAAACTGATCAACCGAACCTAGATGTTTCCTTGAACCCCAGAGCTCCTGATATTTTCGGTCGACCCATCCAACCTTTTAGTTCAATCGTTCACTTAGTTATAGCCTAGTTGTTTCGACCATTCCCTGCTCGGTCGACCATTGTGACCTGCACTTTTGTGTTTTGTGTTTCTCACAAAAACATTTCCTATACTTGTCACAATGGCTATAACTCTTCTAGAGATTATAAATAGAGGTTTCCCAACCTTGTTTAGAAAACTCTCCTACTACTATTTGCCTCCTACATTAGAGAGATCAATCCAAACACTCCAAGCCTCAATTTCCACACTTTAGTCTTAAATCCTATACTACTCAAGTGTGCTCAAAGTTAGAGTGTCATACTCTTGGTTACTTGTTGTTGTCAAGTTGGTGTAAAGGTTTCAGTGAAAGCCCAAAGTATCCCTCTCGGATTATGAGAGGAGGAGCGAAGCTCGACGAGGGTTGTTCGTGAGCTTGAAGTTTGTAAAGGCGTTGTCTCCCGGCCCAGAACGGGGAGCAGATAGTGAAAACGTGAGTGAAGCTCGAAGTGTCGAGTGGAGCTTCCAAGAGACGAGTTAGGCGGGTGGCTGAACCTCTGTAAAATTCCTTGAGTCTATTGTGGTTTGCATATTTCCTTCCCATACTTGCTTGCTTAGTTTTATTCCGATGTGCATTCTTGTTTGTTTAAGCAAGTAGGTAATTAACCTTAAAAGTGATTAGAATTAGAGGCCATAATGATCCTACACACTTATCATGCATTATTTAACTAAGTTCAATTCCAATTTGAAGTTAGAAAAATAGAAATATCATCCACACATAATATCTTTGTGTCATCACAAACACTATTTTGGTGTTGTGTCGAATTTTGAGGGGTTTGGAGTAGTGTGTTTGTACCATTTTTCTTGTTAATCCCAAGATAAGAAGATTTTTAGATAGTAAATTTTAGGGGAGGTTCTGTCAATATTTCAAAAAAATTATAATCCCAATTGTTATTAATAACATGATATTTTATGTTTAACATGTTTTTTCGTCTTCAAATTATAATCCAAGTAATTGTATTAAAATTATAACTTAGATTTTATATTAAAAGACTATAACTTAGATCATGTAAAAAACTTATGTTTAGTTTAGTGAGTTCATACATTTATATATGTTTATTAATGTTTAGCTTAGTTAAATGTTTATCTATTTATGTTTATTTTTGCTGAAAACAACTAATTTTGTTTAGTTAAATGTTTATTTATGTTTAGTTTCTAATAACTCATCGACTACCTTAAGCAACTTGGCCTTTAATAACCTATAACAAAATATTAGACAATATTTGCTAAGTTATTCATTATATAAGACTTTCCATTCATCGTATTTATTTTTTATTTTACGATTTCTGTCGTAGATTGTTGGCGTATGGTACGTAATCTCTTTCAGTCATCATTCATTAGAAATCACACATTAGTTAGTAGCACATTAGTTAGTAGGACTTGCATTGGAACAAAAGTGAGGTGAGTGTTTGTTTGGTGTGTTGTTTGTTAGATTAAGGTATGAAAAACACCTAGGGGGCAGTCACCTAGAGGAGATGAGGTAGGGGATTTCATCACCCTTTCCTTGACCCAAAAACCAGATAATAAAAGAGCCTTAATAAAATCAATTTACACGTTGGCCCTTAGGATTTCCGGACGCATTAAGGAGAGGAAACCGCTTAAGACCGTTATGGCATGAACATCATTGCCCATCTAGTCTCCTTGAAATTTTAGGAACCTTCGGGTTCTTGAATTCTTAGAGACTAGGGGTCCTCGATGTTTAAGGCCGTTTTGGCCTGAACGTCGTTACCCATCTAGTCTCCCTGAGAGTTTAGGAACCTCCGGGTACTTGATTTCCTACAGAGTAGTGGTCCTCGGTGGGACCTTGAAGTTAGGCGTCGTGTAGTGCTAAGGACGTATAGTAGATTTTAGGCTTGCTTTGGCCTTGATTGCTTAGTTAGGTTTCTAACCTTCCTTATTCCCACACTAGATTAAGGGCTTCATCTCCTCTCTCCTGAGTCATTCTTTTCTCATCTTCATGTCTCCGGATCATCTCATCTACGAACACATTCTTTTGAATTGAAATCTTCAATAATAGCTATCATTTTTCTTAATGTTTAGATTGAAATGGGTCAAGAGTGGATTGTTTCAAACCGGTTGAGTGATGAGTATGAGAACGGAGTGAATATGTTCTTAGAGGTTGCCAAAAATCATTCAAAGAATACGAATGACAGAGACATGGCGTATTGTCCATGCAGTAAGCGTCATAATATGTCAGTGCTGACTTTTCGGAAAATAAAAGATCATTTGTTTGAGAAAGGTTTCGACCCAAGTTGCAGACGGTGGATATGGCATGGTAAAAATGAATTATTTAGTTGTTCCAGGAATGACGGGGACAATGTTAGTGCGGGAGATCACTTAGAGGAAATGGTTCACGATATAGTTGAAAAGTTTTCGTCCAACCCTGATTTACTTGGTAGTTTGTTGAGTGATAATGAGAAGTCTTTGTATAAAGGTTGCACCAAATTTACTAGATTGTCAGCGGTGTTGAAGTTGTACAATTTAAAAGTAGGAAATGGTTGGACCGATGCCAGTTGCACATCACTATTTAAGCTGTTGAAAGAGATGCTTCCAGAGCATAATGAATTGCCAGATAGAACTTATGATGCTAAGAAAGTGTTGTGTCCTATGGGAATGGAATATAGGAAGATACATGCATGTTCAAACGATTGTATATTGTATAGGGGTGAGTTTGAAAACTTACATTCTTGTGCCAGGTGTAATGTTTCACGATACAAAATGAAATGCAGTGGACCGAACCACAATGTAGATGATGATGAGTTGAAAATCAAAGGACCTCCTCCTAAAGTTTGGTTGTATCTTCCGATAATACCAGGGCTTAAACGTTTGTTTGTGGGTAAGGAGGATTCCAAAAACATGACATGGCATGTTGATCATGAGAAACCAAAAGATTAGTTGTTACGTCATCCTGCAGATTCACCTCAATGGAAAAAAGTAGACTACGACTTTCCTGTGTTTGGTAAAGAATCCATGAATGTACGACTTGGACACTGTACAAACGGAATGAATCCTTTCGGTAGTTTGAGCAGAATTCACAGTTCGTCGCTTGTTCTACTTGTAATTTACAATCTACCTCGTGAATATGCATGAAACACAAATATATTACGTTGTTCTTAATGATATCTGGTCTGAAGCAACCTGGAAACGACATAGATGTGTATTTAAGACCCTTAATTGATGACCTAAAGAGATTGTGGGATGATGGAGAACGAGTTTTTAGATGCTTATCATCAGTAGTCATTTGTAATGTGGGCAATGATTTTTTGCACGATTAATGACTTTCTAGCTTATGGTAATCTGTGTGGATATTCTTCAATGGTCATAAAGCTTGTCCAATTTGTGAAGATAATACATGCTCCATGTAACTGGTTAATGGTTCTAAGACAGTCTATCTTGGTCATCGAACATTTTTGCCAACTCCCATCTTTATCGTAGGTTGAAGAAGACATTTAATGGAAAACAAAGTTTTAAAATCCGCCAGTTGAAATCAGCATCGAAAAGGTGTATGAACATATAATGAGCGTTGAATGTGAATTTGGAAAATCGTACAAATGAGAAAATGACAAAAGTCCTTGGAAAAAAGATCCATATTTTTGATCTCCATAACTGGAAAACTTTAGAAGTTAGACACTGTATTGATGTGATGCATGTAGAGAAAAATGTTTGTGATAGTCTTGTTGGTACTCTGTTGAACATACCTTGTAAGGCAAAAGATGATGCTAGACTTGATCTTGTTGACCTTGGTATACGAGCAATGTTGGCACCAAAGAAGAAAGGAGACCAGAACTACTTACCTCCAGCTAGTTATACAATGTGTAGAAAGGAGAAAAGCATTCTCTGTCAGTGTTTGCATGATATAAGGGTTCCACAAGGTTATTCTTCAAATATCAGTAGTCTTGTTGTTATGAAGGTTTTGAAACTTGTGGGGATGAAGTCTCACGATTGTCACACATTAATGCAACAGTTGTTACCTGTAGCACTGAGATCCATATTACCGAAACATGTTAGACATGCAATAATAAAGTTGTGTTCCTTTTTCAACAAGATTTGCAGTAAAGTGGTTGATCCCGTGCAGTTAGATAAGTTGCAGAAGGAAATTGTGGTGACATTATGTCAGATGCAGATGTTCTTTCAACCTGCTTTTTTCGACATTATGATTCATCTAGTTATTCATTTGGTTGGAGAAGTTAAACTGTGTGGACCAGTTTTTTTAAGGTGGATGTATCCTTTGGAGCGTTATATGAAAGTGTTGAAAGGTTATTGTAAAAATCGTTAAAGGCCAGATGCTAGTATTGTTGAATGATACATAGCTGAGGAGGTAATCGAGTTTTGCACTGGATACCTACCAAACACCAAAAGTATTGGACTTCCAAACAATCATATAAGGAACATTCCGATGGTAAAGGGACATGTTGGATGAAAATGGTAACTCCAAATGGCGAGTACTTAATGACAACATATTTCTATGTGTTGTGCAATTGTAATGAAGTTTAACCTTACCTAAATGAACACATGGAGCTTCAAAAGGAAGGAAATCCTTTATGGAGTGATCAACAAGTTATTAATCGTCATAATAAGAATTTCATCTCTTGGTTCAAAAAGGTGGCTTACAAGCGTGATGTTTCGGAGACAATACAGTGGTTGGCAGACGGTCTGCATTCTGTTGTTACAAGTTACAATGGCTATGATATCAGTGGATATTCATTCTACACAATCTGTGAAGATGCCAAAAGTGTTGGTCAAAATAATGGGGTCACTTTAATAGCAAAGTCTTTGCATGTGTCTAGTTCTAAAGACAAGAATCATGTATACACCGACATGTCCTATTACGGTATAATTGAAGACATATAGGAGCTAGACTTTGTTAAAATCAAAGTACCTGTATTTAGATGCGAGTGGACTGATAATAAAATGGAGTTCGGGTGGATGACTTGGGGTTCACAGGCAATGTTATAAAGGAGTGTCCTTTAACGTCCGTTGTAAAACCGACGTGGTAGGACACCATCTATAACGTCGGTCTATTAATACAACCGACGTGGTAGGATCTTTATTAAAAAATGGAAATACCCTACAACGTCGATTGTATTGACGACCCACGTGGTACGTTCTTTTTTTAAAAAAAATGCAAAAATTAAAAGAAATAACCTACAACGTCGATGGTATTTTCATTCGACGTACGAGACAACCTCTATAACGTCCTCTTCGATAAAAACCCGACGTCATAATATGAACCCTATCGCGTTGGTGTTTTTATACAACCGATGTGGTCGGATCTTTAATAAAAAACTGAAATCCCTACAACGTCGATCATATTGACGACCGATGTGGTACGTCATTTTATAAAAAAAATAAAAAAAATGAAAAGAAATATCCTACAACGTCGATGGTATTTACAACTAACGTGCGAGAGAACATTTATAACGTCAGTTTTAATAAAAGATCGACGTGGCAAGTACTTTAATATAAAAAATAGAAATCCCCTACAACGTCGGTATAATTGTGGACCGACGTGCTAGGTTCTTTAATAATAATAAAAAAATCCTACAACGCCAGTGGTATTTACAACCGACGTGCTAGACTATCTATAATGTCGGTTATGTTATCAGACCGACGTTGTTGGACATTTATCTTTTTTTTTTTTTTTGTTTGATACCTTTATTTCAAACTCAAACCCTACAGTTCATATTCAATCAAGCAATTCACAACATTCATATCTACCAAACAAGTATGTAATTCTCACAACATATTCAGTCCACCAATAACATCAATCATATCTATCAAATGGACAACATTAAATTAACATATACAAATGCATCTAGTTAATACTACAACATACAATGAAACTTTAGTTTTGACGTTTTCATTTTTTGCTCATAGGATCCTCGATCCATATTTCTTCATGATGATCATCTCGAATAATTAAGTTGTCAATAGTTCTGTCATCATCGAGCGATTTAAGTTCAGGTACTTGTGCAAACGGGGGAATTTCTCCAATCTCATTAACATATTCTTCAGCCACAATTTGTTGTTTTCCTTCTAAAACTACCGACCATTCATTAGCACATTAATCTTTTACATAAAATATCTATTTTGCTTGAGATGCCAGAACGAAAGGATCTTCCTTAAAACCTTAATTTTAAATTTTTACCAAAGTAAACCCTAAATCATGCTCTTGAAGACCGTTCTTGTTTTCCACCCACTCGCATTTAAATACCACAACATTGAATTTAGTAAAATTCTGCTCCCATATTGTTAACCCTCCATCCCCAATCGACCCCAAATCCCTAACCTTTTTCCCCCAAATTCACATCTCCCTCTCTCTCCCTCATCCTCTTTTCCTTCTCAGTGTAGCTCCGGTGAAAACGAGGAAGACGACGACGGCAGTGTCCGCGCGTGTGCGCGGAGGGGAAGGCGTCCCCTTCTCCAGCGAGTTCTTCTCGACTCGTTTTGAGTCAAGGTACGCCACACGCCTCCGATTTTGGTTCCGTGGGGTCTAGAGGGAAATGTTGGGCTGTCAGAGATGACTCCGGTGGTTGTGGGAGTGTGGCCGGTGCGGGATTGCGGTTTGTAGTCGAAGTTGAGGTCGCGGGGTTGCTACTGCATTTGTGGCCGCGAGTTTGGGCCAACGTTGGAGCCGCGGCATCCCGGGGCTGGCCGACCGGTCGTGGGGTGCTGCAGGGCCAGAGGGTCGGCTGCCAGGGAGGTGCTGGATCGGTTGGGGTTGGGGAGACGGTTTGGTAAACTGCATATTATCCATGCAATCTATGGTATTGTGTTGGTTGACTAATAATTGGATATTTTGTGGAAGAAATCTTGTGATTTAATTGTATTTGATTTGTTCAGAATTGGTTGGGTTAGTTGCAAAATAAATACTAAACTTTATAGTTTTTGATTAAAGAATAGATAATTGGATTACTTGCTGGGAAATCCTGAAATTAGTTGTATTTGGTTTAATAATTAATAACTGGATAAATTGCCTTGAAAACTTTAGATTTGGTTGTATTTGCTTGATTAAGTAATAATTGGACTAATTGCTCTTCTACCTTGAACTTGTGAGAATTTGGGAATTATAAGGAAACTTTAGAAGAATTACATTTATACCCTTGTACCTTGGTTGTGGATTTAGAGCTACACTTTCTTCATGCTGCTTATATGATTTTGTGGTTTGGTTCATGTTTATTGCTCTATATTAGTTCTGGGTTGTGTGACCCTGTTGTGGCATTAATTGCATTTTTCCTCCTTGTCTTGTGTGGTTGTGTGAGAGGTTCGTGGAATCAACTGTTTATCCACGTTGTTGCGAGTAGTCGTTTGACCGTTGCTCACGGACTCGGACGTGTGGTTGGCTAGTGAGGATGATGTGTGAGGCACGTATGACTAGATGTTAGGGTGTTTCCCTAGTTGGGGCTGTCCAGGATGGTTTTCCAGCGTTGTTACGAGTGACCGTTGGAGCTATGCTCGCGGGCTCAGGCGTTGTGGTTGGATTCCCGGAGTCGGGTTTGTCCCTTGTGTTGTTATGGTTCGGAATGGTCCACCCACGTTGTGACGAGTGACCGTTAGGGAGCGTTGCTCACGGGCTCGGGCGTGTGGTCGACTTCCGAAGCCGGATGCAGAACTGGTCAGCTCATCAGCGTTGTGACAGGTGGCCGTTAAGGAGCGTTGCTCATGGCCTCGGGCGCGTGGTTGGAGTAGGGCATTGCCTTGTGGGCCAGATGCGCGGTCTGGTCGAGGGTGCACGCTCAGCCTGGCTGGGAGCGTGGTCGTCTTGGGACGTGTGACAGTTCTGCCGTGAGAGCGGGTCGAGTGTTGCCTTGTGGGTTGGATGCGCGGTGGGGTTTGAGGTGCACGCTCGACCTCACTGGGTGCGTGACCGCCTTCGAACACGAGACCAGTGTAAGCCGTCAGGGACGACTAGACCTTGTTCGGTGTCGGGTTGGGGTGGTGTGTTGAGTCTTGATTTGAGACTCAGGCGTGCCTGTTCGTGTGCAGGTGGGACGCGGTAGGTGTATGGAGACGACTTGGGCTTGGGACTGGATCTGTTGAGCTCAGTATCATGTATTTTTCCTACTCCTTTCCGTAGTTGTATAGTAGGGTTCAGAGTTCTTGTATTTTCCTTCCGCTTTGTACTCTGGCATTGTCACTTGATATATTTTAATTGAGGCCTCGAGTTGGTTATTTCAGTTAATGTTCATTTTCCGCTTCATTTTGGTGTTGTGATTGTTGTTGTGTCCCGAGTGCAGATTAGGGACGTTACAGCTTGGTATCAGAGCTCAGGTCAGTCCATTCGCGTACAACCCAAGTCGAAACCTTTTAGCGTTGTCTCGTTAGTCTTATAAGTGTGTTATTTCTTATTTTTGTGGGCGAATGTCACCTCGTCGAGGTGTCTGAGCAAGACGTGTAGACTCTACATATAGTTTCCAGGAGTGGGACCAACGAGTGATTCGAGACTAGTTAGAGCGTTTGGGCGCGTTTATGGAGGAGCACGCCAGGAGGCCTCTACATGAGGACGGGGGCAAGATTCTAGACCGCTTTATGCGGCAGCACCCATCGACCTTTGTTGGAGGTACATACCCAGAGGTAGTGGAAGACTGGATTTTCAGGATCCAGCAAGATTTGGAGGCGATTGCTTGTCCGCCTGAGAGGCAGGTAGGGTTGTCCACGTACGTTTTTGGTGGATTGGCGATCAGTTGACGGAGGTGTACTGTCATGGTGGTCTTTGGAGGTGCGACCGCCATCATTTGAGAGGATATCCTGGGGGAGTTCAGGAAGAAGTATTTTCCGCAGCACGTTCGTGATCGTTTGAGGCGTGAGTTTCTGTCACTTCAGCAGAACGATCTAAGCTTGGATCAATATATCTACAAGTTCATTTCTCTCGAGAGATAATGTGCGGAGATCTTTAGTACGCCCGAGCAGAGAGCGATGAAGTTTACTGATGGATTTCAACAACCACTTCGGCGAGCAGTACTTACCAGTATGCCTCGGACACTGGAGGACACATATCGTAGTGTGATGACTTTGGATGTTGAGTACCTGAGTCGCACCCAAGAGAGCAGGGGGGTTGGCGGCGGGACAGATTGGTTTTGTGGAGGGTGTAGGCGGTAGTTATCGCGACTGGAGTCAGCTCAGTGGAAGATTCGAGGGTCGTCCTGAGAAGAAGTAGCGGTCAGCTGAAGGAAGTGCCAGTGATGCTTGTGGACGTTGTCGTCGTTCACACCCGGGACGAGAGTGCAGCTGGGTGACTGGTGGATGCCTAGAATGTGGACAGTTGGGTCACAGGACACGTGATTACCCCGGTCATAGAGGAGCAAGCAGCGGAAGTGGCGGTAGAAGCATTGGTAGAGGAGTAATGGCGAGGTCCTATTTTTTCCCTTACGGGAAGTTGGGGGACGTTGCATGTGACTGCAAGGCACAGAGACTGGGTATCGGGCATAACAAGTTTGCAGCTGGGTTGTCGAGGACCATTGGACGTGTTTTTGTGGCACGCTTGGATGATTCTGCAGCTACGTCTGCTGAAGGGGTGGAAGGTACGCTTGTTGTTGCCGATCATGTGACCAAGATTTTATTTGATAGCCGTGCTACACATTCCTTCATTGCTGAGAGATTTGCGAAGTGTATTGGACCTTAACCCCTGAGTCTGGCCTCCCGTCTCGAGGTCAGCTACCCCGTAAGATAGATGTTTGTGCTTGGGAAGTTCCTAATTGGTGTACCAATTGTGTCGGGCGACGAGCGCTTCCCTGTTTACTTGGTGTTGTGGATGATAGTGGACTTTGACGAGATACTCAGAATAAACTGGTTGTCCCATTATGACTTCCTAGTTCATTACCGAGAACGGGAGATTTTGAATTCAATGGCAATGGATCAGTGTCTATGATCCGTGGTGTGCGCAGTAGTGATGGTTGTATTATTAGTTCCGCTCAAGAGGTGCAGAAGCTTTTGAGTCAGGGTGTGCAGCATTTCTAGCGAGCGCAGTGTTGACTGAGAGTTAGTGACCCAGATTGGAGTATGTGTATCGACTGTCGGATGTTGAAATAGGGTGATTGTCAGGAACCGCTACCGTCATGGAGTATCGATGACATCGTTGATCAATTGAAGTCTGTGAAGGTTTTCTGGAAAATTGACTTGAGGTCTGGATACCATCAGTTGAGGATCAGAGATGCTGAGGTGTCGAAGATAGCTTTCGCACGAGATATAGACATTATGATTCTTGGGGTTGTCTGGGATGTGATGTGATGAACAGGGCTTTTAAGTCGTTCTGGGATCAGTGGGTGATTGTATTCGTGGACGATATCTTAATATATTTGACAAACCTTTAGATGCATAGAAAGCATTTGCGGACCGTACTAGAGGTGTCGAGGGAGCTGCAGTAGTATGCTAAGTATTGAAATTGAGTTTTGGCTTGATAACATGGCATTCCTAGGGCACATCTTGTTAAAGGACAGTACCTAGGTGAACCAGCGAAGATTGAGACAACGACGTAGTGGCGGACAACCACATCAGTGTCAGAGGTCAGAAGCTTGTGGGATGGACAGGTTATTACCTATGCTCGGAGTCAGAAAGGGGAAAGTTCAGTTGCTCGTCAACTAGCCTATGGGTGGAGACTGTTGGAGGACCTAGTTCAGAGGAGTCCGTTTGTAGCAGCAATGAGCGGGGTTATGCTGGTCAGTGTATGGTTGAGTCAGACATAGTGGAGCGCATTGTCCGCGCAAAGATAGAGGATCCAGAGAGGGCCACGTTGATGCAGTCAGTAGAGATTGAGAAGTTAGATTTCTGGATAGCATCAGATGAGGGCCTGAGGTTCCGGAGTAGACGGTGGGTGCCAACGATAGCAGACCTGTGGAGAGAGGTCATGGAGGAGACTCATCGTGCTCAATACACGATCCATTCAGGGAGCACGAAGATGAATAGTGATGTCTAGAGGCATGACCGGTGGCGAGGCATGAAGAAGGATATCACGAAGTTCGTGTCATGGTGTTTGGTCTACTAGCAGGTGAAGATCGAGCATCAGACGCCTGCATGCGTGTGGCAGAGGATTGAGTTTCCAGAGTGGAAGTGAGAGCACGTGACCGTGGATTTCGTTACCGAACTACTCAAGACGAGATGTTTCGACGAAACAATCTGGGTGATTGTGGACCGACCGACCAAGTCGGCGTACTTTCTGGCGATACGGATGACGTTGCCGTGAAGCAGCTTGGCATAGTTATATGTTGATGAGATAGTCAGGTTGTACGGAGTACCGGTATCCATCTTCTCAGATCGAGACACGAGGTTCACGTATGGTTTTTGGGGGTCACTTCAAAGAGCATTGGGGACGAAGTTGAAGTTGAGTACGACTTTACACCCTCAGACGGGTGGTCAGTCAGAGATGACCATATAGACACTTGAGGAAATGTTAAGAGCATGTACCTTGGACTGGGCATGTAGTTGGGATGAGTATTTACCGCTGATTGAGTTTGCATACAACAACTTCTATGTCAGTATAAGGATGACACCGTATAAGGCATTGTACGGACGACCGTGCAGATCACCCTCGTGTTGAGGCGAGGTGTGCGAAAGACAGTTTGTTGGACCAGAGATCGTCCGACAGTGCGCAGAGAATGTAGATGTTATTAGAAAGAGATGGGCCACAATGCAGAGTAAAAAAAATAGTTATGCAGATAAGTGCCGACGGGAATTGACTTTTGTAGTTGGAGATCATGTGTTCTTGAGGATCTCTCCTGCTAAGGGAGTTGTGAGGTTTGGGCATAGAGGGAAGTCGAGTCCGAGATACATAATGTTGCTCGAGATTCTACATCGAGTTGGTGCAGTTGCTTATCAGATTGCCTTGCCACCTCATTTTTCGGGACTGCACAATGTATTCCACATTTCCATGCTAAGGAAGTATGTTGTTGATCCTTCGCACGTGGTGGAGGTGGATATACCTGGGGTGAAACCTGATTTGTAGTTGGAGGAGCGACCAGTGGAGATAGTTGATCGGAAGAGAGTCACCCCGATGGTTAAGGCATGGTGAGACTACCATGTCCCGCGATAGGCAACGTAGGAGATCGAGGCGGATGTGCGGAAATACCCAGAGCTTGTCGATGTGTAGTGTGCCTCTACTTCGTGGACGAAATTCGTTTTTGGTGGGGTGATTGTTAACCCTCCATCCCCAATCGATCCCAAATCCCTAACCTTTTTCCCCCAAATCCATATCTCTCTCTCTCCCTCATCCTCTCTTCCTTCTCAGTATAGCTCCAGCGAAAGCGAGGAAAACGCCGACGGCAACGTCCGCGCGTGTGTGCGGAGGGGAAGGCGTCCCTTTCTCCGGCGAGTTCTTCTCGACTCGTTTTGAGTCAAGGTACGCCACCTGCCTCCGATTTTGGTTCCGTGGTGTCTAGAGGGAAATGTTGGGCTGTCAGAGATGACTCCGGTGGTTGTGGGAGTGTGGCCGGCGCGGGGTTGTAATTTGTAGTCGGAGTTGAGGTCGCGGGGGTGCTACTGCATTTGTGGCCGCGAGTTTGGGCCAACGTTGGAGCCGCGGCATCCCGGGGCTGGCCGGCCGGTCATGGGGTGGTGCAGGGCCGGAGGGCCGGCTGCCAGGGAGGTGCTGGATTGGTTGGGGTTGGGGCGACGGTTTGGGTAAATTGCATATTATCCATGAAATATATGGTATTGTGTTGGTTGCTTAATAATTGGATATTTTGTGGAAGAAATTTTGTGATTTAATTGTATTTGATTTGTTCAAAATTGGTTGGGTTAGTTGCAAATTAAATACTGAACTTTATAGTTTTTGATTAAAGAAAAGATAATTGGATTACTTGCTGGGAAATCCTGAAATTAGTTGTATTTGGTTTAATAGTTAATAACTGGATAAATTGGCTTGAAAACTTTAGATTTGGTTGTATTTGCTTGATTAAGTAATAATTGGACTAATTTCTCTTCTACCTTGAACTTGTGAGAATTTGGGAATTATAAGGAAACTTTAGAAAAATTACATTTATACCCTTGTACCTTGATTGTGGATTTAGAACTACACTTTCTTCATGCTGCTTATATGATTTTGTAGTTTGGTTCATGTTTATTGCTCTATATTAGTTCTGGGTTGTGTGACCCGTGCTGTGGCATTAATTGCATTTTTCCTCCTTGTCTTGTGTGGATGTGTGAGAGGTTCGTGGAATCGACTGTTTATCCACGTTTTTGCGAGTAGCCGTTTGAGCGTTGCTCACGGACTCAGACGTGTGGTTGAGTAGTGAGGATGATGTGTAAGGCACGTATGACTAGATGTTAGGGTGTTTCCCTAGTTGGGGCGGTCCGGGAAGGTTTACCAGCGTTGTTACGAGTGAACGTTGGAGCTATGCTCGCTGGCTCTGGCGTTGTGGTTGGATTCCCGGAGTCGGGTTTGTCCCTTGTGTTGTTATGGTTCAGAATGGTCCACCCACGTTGTGATGAGTGACCGTTAGGGAGCGTTGCTCATGGGCTCGGGCGCGTGGTTGGAGTAGGGCGTTGCCTTGTGGGCCTGATGCGCGGTCTGGTCGAGGGTGCACGCTCGGCCTGGCTGGGCGCGTGGTTGCCTTAGGACGTGTGACAGTTCTGTCGTGAGAGCAGGTTGAGTGTTGCCTTGTGGGTTGGATGCGCGAAGGGGTTTGAGGTGCACCCTCGACCTCACTGGGTGCGTGACCGCCTTGGAACACGAGACCAGTGTGAGTCGTCAGGGACGGCTAGACCTTGTTCAGTGTCGGGTTGGGGTGGTGTGCTGAGTCTTGATTTGAGACTCTGGCGTGCCTGTTCGTGTGCAGGTGGGACGCGGTAGGTGTCTGGAGGCGACTTGGGCTTGGGACGCGTGGACTGGATCTGTTGAGCTCTGTGTCATGTTTTTTTCCTACTCCTTTCAGTACTTGTGTAGTAGAGGTCAGAGTTCTTCTATTTTCCTTCCGCATTGTACTCTGGCGTTGTCACTTGATATATTTTAATTGAGGCCTCGAGTTGGTTATTTCAGTTAATGTTCCTTTTCCGCTTCCTTTTAGTGTTGTGATTATTGCTGTGTCCCGAGTACGGATTAGGGACGTTACACATATTTCTTCAATCTAACCATAATAAGACATATTGGCATATATTGGATTTCTATCTTTCGAACTACAGATGTGAAACGATTAAGCTACCAAAGTGACCCCACTATTCTGCATTGTGCTTTTCTCATCCTCCATTTTGGAATAGAAAGAAAAACCATTGATATCATAACCATTATAAGATGTCACTGTAGGATTTGGCCTCTCTGGCAACCACTTCAAATTTTCAGAAACATTACGGTTGTACACAATTTCCCTGAACCAATCAACGAAGGCCTTTTTATGAGAATTAATTACTTGTTGATCAGTCCAAGAAGGATGTGTTTTCCCTCACTATGGTCATGTGCTCATCCAAATAAGGTTGGACTTCATCAGAATTGCACAACACATAGAAATACGCTTTTAAGAGATCCTCAGCTTTTGGATTTATCATCTTCGGGCCACATGTACCTTTACCTTCAATCATATTTTCATGTCTATTCTTAGCAATTCCCACACTCTTAGTATGAGCCAAGTACTCATTACAAAACTCAATTAACTCTTGAGCTATGTAACCTTCAACGATGCTCGCATCTGGCCTTCGTCGATTCTTACAATAATCTTTCAACTCACCCATGTAATGTCGAATGGATAGATCCACCTCAAAAATATCGGACCGAGTAGCTTAACTTCTCTAACCAGAGGAATCACCAAATGAACCATAATGTCAAAAAAAGACGGCGGAAAGTACATCTCCAACTGACATATCGTAACAACTACTTCATTCTGAAATTTATCCAAATACTTTGGATCAATTACTTTGATGCAAATCTTGTTAAAGAACAAGCAAAATTTGATAATAGCATGTCTAACGTGTTTTGGCAATATCGATCTAATGGAACCGGTAACAATTGTTGCATAACACATAACAATCACGAGACTTCAAACCAATTAGTTTCAAATCTTTCATTGAAACAAGACAACTAATATTTGACGAATACCCCTATGGCACTTTAACACCATGTAGACACTGGCACAAAGCTAATTTCTCCTTTCTAGATAGAGTGTAACAGGCTGGTGGTAAATACTTGCAAGTACCTTTACTCTCTGGTGCCAATTTTGCTCGAATACCAAATTCAACTAAATCAAGTCTAGTAGTATATCCATCTTTAGTCTTACCCGGTATGTTAAGAATAGTTCCTAACAAACTCTCACAAACATTTTTCTCGACATGCATCACATTAATACAGTGTCTAACTTTCAAAGTCTACCAATAAGGAAGGTGAGAAAAATGGATTTTTTTTCCAGCTACTCTTATCATTTCCGCGTTTGTAAGGCTTGCCGAATTTGCATTGAATGTTCGTCACCCGCTCAAGAACTTGTCTTCCACTGATTTCTATAGGAAGTTCTTCGAATTCCTGCTTCCCGTTAAATGCCTTTTTCATTTTACGATACGGATGACTCATAGGAAGAATTTTGCGATGACCAAGATAAACTGTCCTACTGCCATGCAAAAGCTGCAAAGAACATGTGTTTTCTTCACAAATAGGATACGCTTTGTGCCCTATCACATAATAGCCAGACAGATTTTCATATACAGGGAAGTCATTAATTGTGCAAAATATCATCGCACACATTGTAAATGACTGTTCACAGTAAGCATCCCACACTTGCTCACCATCATTCCATAATTTCTTCAAGTCATCAATTAATGGAGCCAAATACACATCTATATCATTGCCTGGTTGTTCTGGACCAGAAATCATTAAAGACAATATCATGTATCTATGTTTCATGCATAACCATGGAGGTAGATTATACATCACTAGTAGAACAGGCCACAGACTATGATGGCTACTCAAATTCCCGTAAGGATTCATTCCATCAATACACAAACCAAGTCTTAGATTTCTGGATTCTTGACCGAACACCGGAAATTCTGAATCGATCTTCTTCAACTGCGGAGAATCAGAAGGATGTCGAAGCATCTAATCATTCACTTTATCATGATCCACGGGGCAGGCAAACAAACGTTTCACCCTTGGAATGATCAGAAAATACCACAACACCTTCGCAGGCGGCCCTTGTACTGGTACATCACCACTCACAATTTTCTTTGGTTTATACCGTGACGCGTTACAAACCGAACAACAATGCAGATTTCCATATTGAACCCTCTATAATATGCAATCATTTGGGCATGCATGTATTTTCCTATACTGCATACCCATTCGACACAAGATCTTTTTGGCCTCATATGTACGGTCTGGAAGTTCGTTGTTTTCTGGAAGAATTTCTTTTAACAACTTAAGTAAGGCAGTAAACCCAACATCACTCCAACCATTCGAGGCTTTCAAGGTATATAACTGTAACACTGCAGACAATCTACTAAAATTGTTGCAACCCAGATACAAAGGTTTTTCATTGTCTAACAACAAATTACTAAGTACTTGTGGTTTATCATCAAACTTTTCGGCAACATCTCGAATCATATCTTCTAACCGATCATCATCATTAACATCTTTCTGTGAAGGACTATCACTTTCTTTAAGTATTTCATTCCCACCATGCCATATCCAATGCGTATAAACTTCATCAAAACCTTTCTCAAACAGATGAGCCTTGATTTCTTTTACATCTCTTAAGAACATGTTAAGACACTTTCTACACGGACAGAAGACATTTCCTTCATTTCTAAAATGTGCATTCTTTTTTGCGAACTCTAGGAATTTATCAACTCTGTACTCATACTCATCACTCAATCGACTTGCAAAAATCCAATTTCGATTCATTTTTATCTATACAACAACACAAAATATCATGATATCAAATAAACTACTGCATATTAACACAAAATTAACCAAATCCAAAATCCCCAGGCAAGATAAGCAGATCCACAAAATCACAAGAAACCCTTAAAATTCGGGCAAGATACGGGCAAGATAAGCATATCCATAAAATCACAATAAACCATTAAGCAGACAATATCCACAAAAGATCCAAAAAATAGGCAGACAAGATCAACAAATCAAATAAACTGAGAAATCAAAAATCGTGTAAAAAAGGGACCTTGTTCGAGTTGATGTGCGCCTGAAGAAGACGGAGAGAGAGATATATCGAAGTCTGGCTGCAGTGTGCTCTGATAGGTGATATGGGGTTAGGTCTTAGGGGTGAGCCACAAGATCCACAAAATAGGCAGACAATATCCACAAAATCAACCAAACCAGAGAAAACAACCAAAAATCGTCTAAAATAGGGACCTTGTTGGAGTTGATGTGAGCTCGAAGAGGACGGAGATCAGACAGATCGGAGGATGTGAGCCTTAGAAGCAATGTAACCTAGCAGTGTGCTCGGAGAGGTGTTATGGGGTTTGCGACTGAGAGGTGAGAGGTTGGCTGCACAAGGGTTTGACAAAAAAAATATTACCACGCCGGATCTCATGTTTAAACCGACGTGATAATGGATCAACCATGTCGGGTAATTTTCCATATCTGACGTGATAATAAATTTTGGATTCTATTTTGTTTTGGTTAAGATTCAAACCCCGTCCAGAGAAATGTAACTCACAGCCAATTTAAATGATGGCTCGGATCTACCCCGTCGAATGGAATGAATATCCGACGTGATAATGGGTTGGAATACCACGTCGAATAGAATGAATATCCACGTGATAATGGATTGGAATTCCACATCGAATGGAATGAATATTTGACGTGATAATTGGTCTACCATGTCGGATTTGAATAAAATCCGACGTGGTAGACCCGTTAATCTGCTATGCTTTTCAAAAACTGATTTTTTGTCAAGATTCTCACACTCACACCTACAAAGTAGCAAAGAAACCAATAATGGTTTTTCTTTCCACTCGTCCATTAACTTTCATGGAAATTACCTCACACCCTTAATTTACTCCACACAACATACTCACTCATGACTCTCCTCTCTCTCACCTCACACCGCCACCCGAGAAGTGAAGATTCCTGCCCCAACTCCTCCACTTCTCCTCTTTCCGTCTTGGAACCAACACAACCTTTCTCCCTCTGTTAACCACCCCGAGGTAGAGGTAACCCACTTCCACTTACAGTCCCAAATCTGGAAAAGTTAGCCTTACTTGTAAAAACATTTTCTTAGATCGTAGTTGCATGTTTAACAAACTGTAAGAATATTTGGTTGTGGATTACTTGTTCAAATGATTAAGATTGTCGATTTTTTGGTCCTATCTATGGGTTTGCAATGGGTAAAAACCGGAGAAAGGTGAGGCCTGTAGTGAGTTTACTGATGTGGAAGGGTTTAGTGGGGGTTTTGATGGATTGGGGTGTTTGGAAGAGAAATTGATGGATTCGGGTTTGGGAGTTGTGTGTTTGTGTTGTGGATGCTGGAATTGGTTTTTTTTTTATGTTTGTTTAGTTTCTTGCCAAGTTTAGGAAGTGGTTGCTTAACTTCTTCGGTCAGGAGTTATGTTGCTGCTATTCTTTATTTTTTTTCAGGGATATGTAATGTATTTGTTAAACATTTGAGTAGTTACCGTGGTAAATGTTTATTTGTAGTTTGCGTAATTATATTAGTCAATTCTCCCACATCTTGAATATTTTGCATAACTTCTAGAATCATTTGTTGTGAACATAGTTGCATGTATATAGATACTATATGGCAGGTTATGCACCGATATTATATTCATAATGACGCATGTAGATTGATTCCTCAAAGTTTCAAATTTTATGTGATTTGTTTAGAGGTTTGGGTAAGCTAAAGGATTCAGATAATAACATAAAGATAGAGGAGCAAATGTACATCCTCAACTAGTACGTTCTATATACTACAATTTTTTATTGCTAAATAGGCTTGCGTGCAATTATTAGATTAAGATTTTTTGTATTATATTTAATGTCCTATTCAACTTCAATTAAACGGTGTTGACATTTGGGCTTACATATTTTTATTTTTTGGTAAGGTACGGAATGACTTCTAATTCCCTGGTAGCATTAGATTATGATGAAAAGTTGTTTGTAATGCCATCATTCCTACTGCTTTGTGAAGAAAAATTGGATTATAGAAAGTTCCTCAGAATTTAGTACACATTGCCCCCATTCACCGGCGTTCACATTATTGTTGCCTCAAAGTTTCAAAAATCTATGTGAATTGTTTAGAGGTTCAAGTAACCTAAAGGATTCAGATAACAACATAAGGGTAGAGGAGCAAATGTACATTTTCTTAAGTACTTTAGGCCACGGTGACAGTAATAGATCGTTACAATCAAGAATGCAACCTTCCGGGGAAACAATAAGTCGGTATTTTTATGAGGGAACTGATGTTGTGTTTGAGTGGGCAAGTAATATGATCAAACCATATACAAGTCTAGCCACAACTCCCCAACACATAGTAGAGGGTTGTGGTGGGAAATATTTTCCGTACTTTAAAGACTGTATTGGGGCTCTCGACGGGACACATGTAGATGCATTTGTTCCCATCGACATGCAAATTCCTTATCGATCTAGTAGGGACCCGAAAAGGTGCATGATTGACATTATATCTTGCCTATATTTGTGTCTTATATACATTATCTTTCACCTAAACAATGCTACGTAATGAGTTTAATGTTTAAATTTCAAGAATAAGTAGGTTTGAGAAGGAGAGACTATAAAAGGACTTAAAAGCAAGAAAATGGACTAAGTTGCAAGACTTATGGACTAAGATGCAAGAGAGAGGGACCCGAATGCAAAACCAAAAGATCAATGAGCAAATGAAGAAAATCCACACCAACATTAGGAGTATTTTGGCAATTGGATTCAAGTCGCGGCCTACACAACCGATTAGAGTGCATCATACATGAAGAAAGCCATCTAGGAAAGCCCACACAAAATCCAGACCGGATCCAAACCCTGTAGACCGCCAATTGGCGGTCTGGGACCGCTGATTCACGGTCTTGGTTGGTCCAGATCCGATGCGGTTTAGTCGGGTCGTGTATTAGGGTGTTTTATGTCTATTTTTAGTAGTGTATTAGTCTCATATCGGGGGATTGTCCCCGATTGCCTTTTTCTTTGCCTATAAATTGAACTCATCCTCCTCCTTTGTAAAATACACATACTTGGCCATGCTCTCTACTTGAAGTGAGCCTTGGAGAAAAATCTCAAGTAGGGAGAGGCTACTTGTATTGTGAGTTTGAAATTAATAAAGTTTTTCTTTAGTTATGTTGCTTCTTCCTTTAGTTTACTTTCCTTTCATTTAATTTCCTTTCATATGTCTTGCATGCTTCTTTACTTTTATTTCCTTTCAATTAGCTTATTTAATATTTCTTGCTTACTTAGTTTAATTTCCTTTCAGTAGAATGTTTCATTTTGTTAATGTAGGTTGTAGTGTAATGATTAGTGAGTAGTTACATCTTCATTTGGGGGGTGGAGAAAAATGTGATGTGATTATGTGATGTATTAGGTGTGTGTTATCTTAATCCTTTGAGCCTTACATGAGTTCCATAACCATCTAATGGGATTTCATTCTTGTCTTTGATATGCTAATGCTCTTTAATTAAGCTTAGCATATGCTTAGACTAATGGACCTATTTTATGGGGAATGAGAAGGTGAGGATATTGATGGAATTAATAAAGGAAACATGACTTGTAGTTGCATGTACTCTTGTTGCCCTTACCTTGGTTGATGTCTTGTATGTTTTAATGATTGTGTCAATCTTATTTCACGTGGAGGAATAGTGGGGTTTGGTCATTTTACACAAGTTCATTTAGCTTCATTCCAATTATTGCCTTGATTGTTTTAATGATATTGTGTTATCTTATTTCATGTGGAGGCAAAGTTTGATTTCGTTTTATGATTTTCATGCACAAAATGTTGTGATGAGCACAATTGAGCACACACATACATATATCTTTGTATTCACATTCTTTCTCTACCCGCTATGGGGTTTAGTTTTATTGCTTATTTTCCATTTCCTTTTGCATTTTAGTGTAGTTTGATCATAACTCATTTCTCTCATTTCTTTCCCACTCACCTTCGAACAAACTAAAGTCGACACATCTCCCCATGGATCGACCCATATTTGCCACCGCTTCAACGCGGCCGTGCACATACGGTTATAATTAAAACGTTCAATCATGTTTTGGGCGTCGTTGTCGGGGATCTTAATGGACTTTACACTTTGTAACACTTGAGGATGTTGAGGTTGTCCATGTCTTTCACTTAAGTCCTTATTTAACTGCACGAATGGTTCATTAGGCTACGGTGTGCACTAATACATATATAGAGTCGGCCAGTAGGATTACCGCATCCAATGATCGATAAAAATGAGTCAATCGAGTCTAGTTTCTAGATTGAATAATGCATCTATGTTCGGATTTTGTGGGTATATCCACTGAAAACCCTCAGGAGACAACACTCCTCCTCTTTGACGACAAGGAGGTTTAACGGCTTGTTGCACGTGCTAATTGCAACCGTGATTCCTACGAAAGTGAGTTAGGATTTCCCTGTTTTTCGTATGCTTTTTCCTTTCTTTCATTTTTCTCTTTCTTTGTTTTGCTCGGGACTAGCAAAACTTAGGCTTGGGGTTTTTTTGTTGACATCATATCATGCATATATTTGTGTCTTATATCCATTATCTTTTTCCCAAAAAATGCTACGTAACGAGTTTAATGATTGAATTTCAGGAATAAGTAGGTTTGAGAAGGAGAGACTATAAAAGGACTTGAAAGCAAGAAAAAGGACTAAGTTGCAAGACTTATGGACTAAGATGCAAAAGAGAGGGACCCGAATGCAAAACCAAAAGATCAATGAGCAAATGAAGAAACTCCACACTATCATGAGGAGTATTTTGGCAATTGGATTCGGGTCGCAACCTACACAACCGATTAGAGTGCATCATACATGAAGAAAGCCATCCAGGAAAGCCCACACAAAACCCAGACCGGATCCAAACCTTGTAGACCGCCAATTGGTAGTCTGGGACCGCTGATTGGTGGTCTTGGTTGGTCAGGATCAGATGTGGTTTAGTCGGGTCATGTATTAGGGTGTTTTATGTCTATTTTTAGTAGTGTATTAGTCCCATATCGGGGGATTATCCCTGATTGCCTTTTTCTTTGACTATAAATAGAACTCCTCCTCCTCCTTTGTAAAATAAACATAGTTGTTGGCCATGATCTTTACTTGAAGTGAGCCTTGGAGCAAAATCTAATGTAGGGAGAGGCTATTTGTATTGTGAGTTTGAAATTAATAAAGTTTTTCTTTAGTTATGTTGCTTCTTCCTTTAGTTTACTTTCCTTTCACTTAATTTCCTTTCATATGTCTTGCATACTTCTTTAGTTTTATTTCCTTTCAATTAGCTTCTTTAATATTTCTTGCTTGCTTAGTTTAATTTCCTTTCAGTAGAATGTTTCATTTTATCCCCTCTCTTTTCGAGCTAACAAATCTGAAACGTCGGATCAGTAGGAAATTTGGATCAATAGAGATACAAGGAGAGAACAAACACAAACATCGAGCTTTTATTGATAGTAACTATTACCGAGGTACAATGAGAGAACACAAACACAAAGACAAACAAAAAATACAAACACAAAGACAAACAAAAAATACAAACACAAACACACAAAAATTATATCTCTCTTCCTAGTCAATCGGAAGAGAATGATCTACTCATATGTCACCTGCAAGCCCAAAAGATATTTTTATTTATCTCTTGTCTCTGACTCAACTTAGCAGACTTCCAAACAAGCTTCTGAATCCCTAGGTCCTTTACACTATGGTCAGGTTTATCCACCGGTGGTACCGGTGTTCCATCATCCCAGATGAAGTACTGACAGCGACGGGTTGGCTCCAAGGAGCCGCAAACATAGAACATCTTCCTAATCTTGTTCGGAGTGTTGGACCACAACTCTGTTGCCTTCAGCCCGCACCTACAGGTGCGATATGGCACTCCTGGTATCGGGGGACAACCTCCCCATATTGGTCCACCAACGATTTGCTTAGCTTCGTCGGATGAGTAATCTGAGTCATTTTGTTGGAAGGCCATTTTTTTAGGTGGAATAACACACTTAGTTGGGACTTGGGAAGGGACCGAATACACAACTAAATGGAAGAAACCCTAACCTCTGATTTTATAGACCTTGTAATGAAGGGTTACGCCTCTTCGCGTGAAAGGTTGTGTTGTCTCCCACGTGGAAGATCATTATCAATTTTGGTCGAACCCCGAAATTGATTATGATGTACCATGTCAGATTTCCTTTATAGTCGACGTCATAGATCCATTAACACGTTGAATATTCGTGAAGTCAAATGTGGTAGACCATTATCAATTTTTGGTCGAACATATATAAATTTGAAATGTCGGATCAGTAGGAAATTTGTTGTTTGTCGACATGTACTCCTTTTCAGACTCGCTTGGCAATAAAATTTTGAATATTTTTTAAAAAGTTGGACGTCTTTCCTTTGATTGTTCTTTGTTTATTTTGCAAATAAGTCATACTTGTCCTTTTGAAACATGAGACCATACGGAAACAATACAGATCTAATACAACTGTAATCCAATGTCATTCCAGAATGAAATCAGAATCTCAACAGAGTCCCAATTTTGTATGTTAGATAATCTGGAGTCAATCCAAATTTAATACAACAAAATTCCAGCAACATACCACATCGGATTCGTTCACGCAGACGTGATAAACTAACGCTTATCACGTCGGATATTCGTGAAATCCACGTGGTAGAGCATTATCAATTTTTGTCACAGTTATATAAATTGGATGTGAATTACACTTTTGTGCAGTGGGTTTGAATCTGGAAAAAAAAAGAAACCGAAATTTATTATGGTCGACCACGTCGGATATTCGTGAGTCCAACATGGTAGATTATTATCAATTTTGGTATATTCAGGCGTTTGAGCTTCGAAAACTCATCAGCGGGGAATGACCGTTGAGCATCGAAAACTGGACATAGCATTTATACATGAAACGACACATCTTAAACGACATTGATTGCAAAACACTTTTAGGACTTTGGAAGAGATCTGGTTTCTACATAAGGCATGCAAGTATTTTGAAATGAACACATGTTATCAAGGAACAAACGTGCGTCCAGATGAGTGAAGAGTCAATCCAGAGCAATTCCTGAGTCTATCATATGTGTTCAACAAACAAACAACGCAGACGATATAAGGAGTTGGAGGCTGTGGAGTCATCCATAATGTTCTGCAGGTGGAGAATGATGAACTGCGTTGAGTACTGGAAGAACACGATGCGAAGTGAAAACCCGGTCACATACAAGACAACCGGTGTAGCCCTTGCAGAACCTTTCTTAAAATTGAAGGACCTCAAGGAGCAACGACGACAGTTGGTAGAGGATGTCATGTCGAATTATCCCCTCCCTTTATGAGCTTACAAATCTTAAACTCTAAATCAGTAGGAAATTTGTTGTTTGTCGACATGTACTCCTTTTTAGATTCGCTTGGCAATAAAATTGTAAATGTTTTTAAAGAAGTTGGCTGTCTTTCCTTTGGTTGTTCTTTGTTGATTTTGCAACTAAGTCATACTGGTCCTTTTGAAACGTGAGACCATCCAGAAACAACATAGATTTAATACTACTGTAATCCAATGTCATTCCAGAATGAAATCGGAATCGCAACAGAGTCCAAATTTTGTAGGTTAGATAATCTGGAGTCAATCCAGATTTAAGACAACAGAATTCCAGCATCATACAACCTCGGATTCGTTCACGCGGACGTGATAAACTAACCTTTATCACGTCAGATATTCGTGAAATCCGACGTGGTAGAGCATATCAATTTTGGTCGAACAATTATATAATTTGAATGTGAATTACACTTCTATGTGGTGGGTTTGAATCTGAAAAAAAAAGAAACCAAAATTGAATATGGTCTACCACGTCAGCTTTCCTTCATTGCCGACGTGGTAGATCAAATATCACGTCGGATATTCGTGACATCCATGACATCTGACGTGGAAGATCATTATCAATTTTGGTCGAACCTTGAAATTGATTAGACCACGTTGGATTTCCTTAATAGCCAACGTCGTAAAGCCATTATCACGTCGGATATTCGTGACGTCCGACGTGGTAGCCCATTATCAATTTTGGTATATTCAGGCGTTTGAGCTTCGAAAATTGATCAGCGGGGAATGACCGTTGAGCATCGAAAACTGGACATAGCATTAGTACATGAAAAGGCACATCTTATAGGAAATTGAATGCGAAAAGACTTTTCAGTCTTGAAAGAGATCTAGTTTCTACATAAGGCATACAAGTATTTTGAAACGAACACATGTTATCAAGTAACAAACGTGAGTCCAGACGAGTGAAGACTAAATCTAGAGTAATTCTGGAGTCTATCGTATGTGTTCCACAAACGAACATCGCAGACGATGTAAGGAGTTGGAGGTTGTGGAGTCATCCATAATGTTCTGCCGGTGGAGAATGATGAACTGCGTTGAGGACTGAAAGGGCACGATGTGAAGTGGAAACTGATTGACATCTTATCATGCATATTTTTGTGTCTTATATCCATTATCTTTCACCTAAACAATGCTACGTAACGAGTTTAATGTTTACGTTTCAGGAATAAGTAGGTTTGAGGAGAAGAGGCACCAAAAGGACTCAAAAGCAAGAAAAAGGACCAAGTTGCAAGTCTTATGGACTAAGATGCAAGAGAGAGGGCCCCGAATGCAAAACCAAAGACCAATGAGCAAATGAAGAAACTCCACACCATCATGGGCAGTATTTTGGCAATTCTATTCGGTCCGGAGCTCCAGCAACCGACTTAGATGCATCAAACACAAGAAAAGACATCCAGAAAAGCCCACACGAAACAATAGCCCGATCCAAACCCTGTAGACCGCCAATTGAGGGTCTAGGACCGCTGATTGGCGGTCCAAGTTGCTCCGGATCCGCTAAGATTTCGTTGGCTCGCGTATTATAGTGTATTTAGTCTATTTCTGGTATATGTTTAGTCCCATACCGGGGGATTGTCCCGGATTACCTTTTTCTTTGGCTATAAATAGAACTCCTCCTCCTCCCTTGTATTCATCACTCTCTTGGTGGCCATCCTCTCTACTAGGAGTAAAAACCATGAAGCAAAAAACCTGGTGGAGAGAGGCTACTTGTATTGTGAGTTTGAAATTAATAAAGTTTTCGTTTAGTTGTGTTGCTTATTTCTTAGTTTAATTTCCTTTCATATGTCTTGCATGATTCTTTAGTTTTATGTTCTTGTAGCTTCTTTAATATTTCTTGCTTGCTTAGTTTTATTTCCTTTCAGTAGAATGTTTCATTTTATTGTTAATGTATGTTGTAGTGTAATGATTAGTGAGTAGTTCCATCCCCATTTGGGGGGTGGAGAAATATGTGATATGATTATGTGATGTATTAGGTGTGTGTTATCTTAGTCCTTTGAACCTTACATCATTTCCATAACCATCTAATGGGATTTCACTCTTGTCTTTGATATGCTAATGCTCTTGAATGAAGCTTAGCATATGCTTAGATTAGTGGACCTATTTTATGGGGAATGATGAGGTGAGGATATGGATGGAATTGATAAAGAAAACATGGCTCGTAGTTGTATGTGCTCTTATTGCCCTTACCTTGGTTAATGTCTTGTATGGTTTAATGATTGTCTAAATCTTATTTCATGTGGAGGCATAGTGAGGTTTGGTCTTTATACATGAGTTCATTTAGCTTCATTCCAATTATTGTCTTGTATGTTTTAATGATATTGCGTTATCTTATTTCATGTGGAGGCAAAGTTGGATTTAGTTTTATGATTTTTATGCACTACATGTTGTGATGGGCATAATTGAACACACACATACACATATCTTTATATTAACATTCTTTCTCTAACCCCTATGGGGTTTAGTTTTATTGCGTATTTCCCATTTCTTTTTGCATTGTAGTGTAGTTTAGATCATAACTCATTTCTCTCCTTTCTTTCCCACTCGCCTTCGAACAAACTAAAGTCGACACACCTCCCTATGGATCGACCCGTATTTGGCACCGCTTCACCTCGGCCGTTCACTTGCGGTTATAATTAAAACGAATCAATCAGAAACCCAGTCACATACAAGACAACAGGTGTAGCCCTTGCAGAACTTTCTTAGAATTTAAGGACCTCGAAGAGCAACGACGCTGGTTGGTAGAGGACTTCATGTCAAACTATCCCCTCCCTTTTGGAGCTAACAAATCTGAAACGTCGGATCAGTAGGAAATTTGTTGTTTGTCGGTATGTACTCCCTTTCAGATTCATTGGCAATAAAATTGTAAACGTTTTTTAAAAAGTTGGACGTCTTTCCTTTCGTTGTTCTTTGTTTATTTTGCAAATAAGTCATACTGGTTCTTTTGAAATGTGAGACCATCCAGAAACAACACAGATTTAATACAACTGTAATCCAATGTCATTCCAGAATGAAAACGGAATCGCAACAGAGTCCAAATTTTGTAGGTTAGATAATCTGGAGTCAATCCAGATTTAATACAACAGAATTCCAGCAGCATACCACGTCGGATTCGTTCACGCAGACGTGATAATATAACCATTCCACGTCGGTTTAACTAAACACCGAGGTGGTAAGGTTACACTACCACGACGGCTTAGATTTCAGACGACGTGATAGTGGCCCTACCACGTCGGTCTTCAGGGCCGACGTGGTAGTGTATGAATAATTTAAAAAAATCATATATGAACTCTTCCTCGTCGGTCAGTGTAAACGCCGACGTGGAAGACACCCTACCACACCAAATTCTAGGACATGGTAGGGTGTTGGAAAATGCATTGTTCCGCGTCGGCCATTGATGAGCCGACGTTGTAAACTCTCTGCCACGTCGGTTTAGTAAAGTGCGGCGTGCTAGGGTCGATGTGGTAGTCCAACTTTCCAGCAGTGCCTTTGCTTATTTGTTGAATTTGTTTTCTCACTTTGATTGTTTGATGTATTTGTTTTGACTATCTGTTGGTGATTTTAATTTGAATCTTTGGATGTTTGGTTATTTGGATGACTGGTGGTTTTGAATATTATTTTGAATACATGGTTAGTTTATTGTTGTTTCTTTTTGGCCTTATATTTGCACTTCCATTATATACTCTCATGACATGCTTTCAAATTCCAAATTATACTCATCATTGTCATCTTTTTAATCATGCCAAAGGGGGAGAAATAAATACATGCAAATATGCATAATAGATAGGGGGAGCTTTATGATTTTTTATTATAATAACATGTATTTAGATTGATAAGTTTTCATCATCAAAAAGGGCGAGATTGTTGCCTTTTTGGCTAATAATCGTTAATCCATTTTGATGATTAATTAACATATCAATAAACACATGTAGATCTTTAATAACATCATATGAATGTGTACACATCTTTTGTATTTCTAACATTTTAGGTGTCAAGTGTTGCTGAAAGACAAGAAATCGAGTTGAATAATAGATAGGATTTATATTTCTTGTTCTTACGATTATAGTGTAACTTGGCACTTGAATCTTGATGTATTGCATTGCATGACCCTTAGAAAACCTATAGAAGTCTCACACTTAATTCCATATCAAACTGACTTTGTTAGGTGATCGACCAAACTTAGAAATTCCACTTAGAATAGGATTTCTGCTTCAACCGGTCGACCGATAGACCATCTAGTTCTACCGGATTTAACAAACTCCAAATTCTTTTCTCAAACGGTAAACCAACAACACTTGTGGTTCGACAGATTCTCAGCAAGCATTTTCCCTGTCTAAATCGATCGACCGTTTACTTATACCCGTTCGACAATTTCATCATGTCAGCCGATATAACCAAGTTTGACCGATTCTATTTTCCTCACCAGTTATATCTTGCACGTGTTCCGGTTAGAGTGACAACCGGTTGACCAAATTTCAAGTTTTGTTCGACCATTGGCCTTTCCCTATTTTTCTTAAATATAACCATTATACTTGTCGTATTTTACAATGCTCATATTCTTATACTCACCTAACCCCTCTTTTGGAATTGGTCAACCAGTCGAACAATGCCATGACGGTGGTCGATCGGTTCAAGAATTAGTCTAGCTCCAAAACTTCCTGTTATTTTCGGTCGGATGAATTCCTTATTTGTTCGACCGTGAACATATTTGCTTAGATCTATCTTGACCAAAATCCTCCAAATGGTACCGGTCGAACGATACGGTATAAACGGTCGCATAATCCTCCAAATTTGTCCAATACCGGTCGACCGATACGGTATAAACTTTACCCCAGTTCGATCGTTCACTTAAGTTCTAGCCTAGTTGGTTCGACCGATCTGCACCTCAGTTCAAATGTTTTATTATTTATAACAAAATGGTCGACCGATATACCCTATATGGTCGATCATTGGTGTCATGATTTGGTTCCTGTCATTTGCTATTTTGTGTATCTTACACAACTCATTACCTAATTAATCCCAACGGCTAACTTAAGTTTAGAGCTTATAAATAAAGCTTAGAACATACTTTTCAAGTCACCAATCCTTTCTCTAAAGCTCACACTCTTATACTACTCTCAATTTGCTCTAAACATCTTTTGTGATCAAATCTTTCCACTTGAACCTTCATTACATTCATCAATCTTTCAAGTGATTGAGATTAGAAGTGGTTACTGAATTTCTACTACAAAGCATTGTAATAGCTTCCAGAGTGAAGCTCTTCTCGGATTGTGAGAAGGTGGTCCAAGCTGGGTGGGGGTATTCACAAAGTTTAAAGTGTAAAGGATTGATCTTGGCCCGGAACGGATATCGGAATAGTGGAGAACATGAAGTTGCTGGAGGAGGAGCAATTCGTAAGAGAGGACTAAGATCTGGTGGTTGGATCCAAACCTCTATACATCCCTGTCGTGGTTTGCCTAACTTTGCCTTTACTTTATATTGTTCTTGTTTTAAATTTTTTAAAATCTTAAAGAACATAATTAGTTTATTGACCCCTCATTTAGACTAATATTAGGGCCCATTAGATCTTACAAAATCTACATTAAGCATATGAAATGGCACAAGATAAGAGGAACCCATCACCAACACATAACTTAATCTACATCACCTCCACCCTAAATGGGATGGAACTACTCTCTACTCGTGGTTACAACTATGGAAAGCAAGAAATCTACACTAAACATGCCAAGAAAAGCAAAGTAGAAAATCAACCAAGAAAACTCAAAAATACTTGGATGGAAAGGAAGCTAAAGAAGAGAGGAACTAAAATCTAACATTAGATTAAAGAAAAACCTATGTTACATGTTCCCTCTGTTGGCTTTTTGGCCTCAATCTATATTAATTTTGATGATTAATTAAACTAATCTTAATCAATCAACCTAATCAATCAAAGTGAGCAAACACGATTACATGAATTGCATATATATTTGTATACCTGCAATCATCTTAATAGGTTGATCAAGACAATCAAGGAAATGAGCATTGGGACAAGGACATCAAGACTCAAGACTTGTAATCAAAGCTTTGGACCAAGACATGTAACTTTTATATTTATTGAGTCCATAAGGTTTTATGTAAACTTGAGCACTAGGATTCTGTCCCGTCATTTCTTGGCAAACCGAACTTATTTCGGTTCACCGAACTCTACCTAGTTCGGTCCACCGAACACCTATCGGATAGCCGAATTCTTCCCAACAGTGAAACTTAGGTGTTCTCTGGAATTGCCCCAAGGGAAGACCGAACCACCTTCGGTCGACCGAATAGCCCTGGACCGATTTTGGACTTTGCTCCAACGGTCACATTCAAATCAAGACCCTAGAGCCCAATTAACTCGACCCATCTCGGACGACTGCACACATGTCGGTCTTCCAAATCCAAATTGGCTTTAGGAGCCCAACGGCTATTTAACTTGACCGTTATCGATAAACAATTTCCCACGCATTGTCAGCGGAATACCCACGCTACTTCGGTCTACCCAAGTATACACGGTCAACCGAACATGTGTAGATCAGAGCCCAATCAATTCTACTCTCCACCTTGGAACGGTGAACCGAATGGATTTCGGTGAACCGAATTTAATTAGGGCTAAATAGATAAAAGCTACTAGATGTTGGTGAACGGTGATCCGATACTTAATCTGTAACGTCTCGAAAACAGCGGAAAATTTGAACAATAATAAAGGCCGTCAACGATCAACACTGGGCACGTCACGGGAAAACAACCCAACATATATAATATAAATATGATCCACGTGGAAGTCAAATATACAAACTGACTGGGATTACAACAAAAGCTATACAATATGTAATCACCTCAAAAGGAAGAGACTGACAACTACAGGATCTGATCCCGGGGGCACCCTCCTCGGTCACCACCTCGACTCTAGAACTGCTCGCTACCTGAAATGCAAACAATTGAAACATGCCTGAGTTCCCTCCTAGAACTCCGTATGCCAAACCTCCTAAAATACAAAAATGGAATTAAATACAATGCAATGCACATGATCATCCACCTCGGGCCCACAATAATGCCCCTCTCCGCCTTCGCGGTGCTGAATCACTCCTGCCACCACAAGGGTCAAGTCAGTCCACCGCTGCCTCACAAGGGTCTGTCGGCACCACTGCTCCCCAAAACTGTAGAAAGGAACCCTAGCACTACGCCGCCACCCGAGGAGCGAGTCAGCCCGCCGAATGCACAACTCGGGCCAGACGACAGCCGCTGCTCCCCCAAGAGCCGCCAGACGCGCACCCTGCCAGAACATCCTCGGCCTACCGACAAACCCCAGCAAACAGCCGAAGGTATACGACACCCATCCCTCATACCACGCTCGATATGAGAGGCCAACAATAATACGCCCTCGTCGAAGGTGAAATCTGTCGCTCTCAAGGCCGGTAATTGACCGTCGCCTCGGAGCCGGTAGTCGACCTATACTCGACGGTTCGTGTGTGGATAAATCCACCAACCTGCGGCAGATCGGTCGACCGCTAAAAGCACACCGGTCGACTGGTCTTCCACACAGTACTCGGTACTGTACAAACAAGTCTATCGGTCGAACCACGCCAACCGAATTACCGATCAATCGGTCGAAGAAAAGTCATCTAGCGGTCGACCGTTTGGATGGTCTACGCTATACCAAATTTATATAATATATATATCCGACCGGTCGAACCAAGGGCCCGTTCAACCGACAACAGGGATTTCAGCATTTTGCCCAATTCATATTCGGTCGACCGGAACTGAAATACAGTTCGACCGAAACATCACAGGCACTCTACTGCTTAATTAAATGCTCAGTCGGTCGACCGAAAGTTAAAGAGCGGTCGACAATTTTGATGGTCAAAGCTCCCAACCGACTTAGCATCGAATAGATCGGTCGAACCAGGTTAAGGGCGTTCGACCGTTTAATAAGTCAAAAACCCAAACCGACCTATTCTCATTGTTTCGGTCGACCGGCTAAGTGGACCCGTTGGACCGATAACAGCATCAACCTTTTTTCCCGCACAAATCTGGCATAACGGTCGACCGTCCATAGACATCGTTCGATCGTTTGCGGGTGCAAATCAATATAATAATAGAATCGGTCGACTGCCCACAGGCACCGGTCGACCGATCGTCGTCTTCAACCTCTGAAGAGGTTGCAATCTGACGGGGAATTCGACACCAACGTCGATCCCCAACACTCACAAGGCTTAAGTGAGTTATATTGAAGACTTGGCATACCTTTTTGAAGCTCGTGGATGCCTCCCAACCTTTGGCAACCTCAACGCAACTTCTTCTCCTTCTCTCCTTCTTCTTCTCTTCCAAAATCACCACTCTCACTCTCTGAGGAAACCAAGTTATGAAGAAAACATTTTAATTAAACCTAACACCTCTATTTATATCAATTCCAAATCTTATCCAATTCTTCCACCTCATGCTTTACTATTCATGGCTTAATTAGGTTAATTAGGTTTAGTTTAGTTAATTAGGGTGTTTTAGATTTAGGTTATTACAATCTACCCTCCTTAAAGGAATTTCGTCCGCGAAATTCAGAACAACTGACTTACCGGAATAACTCTGGATACTGCTTCCTGACATCCTCCTCGATCTCCCAGGTAGCCTCTCTGACACTGTGATGCTGCCACCTGACCTTCACCATCGGAATCCCTCTCCTCCTGAGCTGATGTACCATCTGATCCACAATCTCAACTGGTCTCTCATCTAATGACAAATCCTGCTGGATCTCTGGTACTACTATCTCTATCACATGAGCTGGATCGGCCACGTACTTCCTCAACATAGAAACATGGAAAACGTTGTGAAGTCCTGCGAACTGTGGTGGTAAAGCAATCCTATATGCTACCTCCCCGACTCGATCCAATATCTCAAAAGGTCCGACATATCTCGGACTCAGCTTCCCCTTCTTCCCGAATCTCATCACCCCTCTGGAAGGTGAGATCTTCAGGAAGACATGATCTCCTTCCTCAAAAGTGAGCTCACGCCTCCGCGTATCAGCATAACTCTTCTGCCTGCTCTGTGCTGTAGCTAGTCGTCTCCGAATCACGTCGACCTTCTCTGAATATAACTGTATAATGTCAGGTCAAACTAGCTGTCTCTCGCCCACATCACACCAGCACACCGGCGATGTACACGGCCTCCCGTATAATGCCTCATATGGTGCCATCCCAATACTCGAGTGGTAGCTGTTGTTGTAGGCGAACTCTATCAACGGCAAGTGCTCATCCCAATGCCCGACCCACTCAAGTGTACACGCTCTCAGCATGTCCTCCAATGTCTGTATCGTCCGCTCTGACTGGCCATCTGTCTATGGGTGGAAAGCTGTGCTGAACTTCAGACGTGTCCCCAGTGCTCTGTGTAGACTCTCCCAAAATCGCGAAGTGAATCTGGGATCTCTATCTGAAATGATACTGACTGGTACACCATGAAGTCTGACAATCTCCTCAATATATAACATAGCTAGACCATCCAGAGCAAGAGTGGTCTTAATAGCTAAGAAATGCGCTGACTTGGTCAGTCGATCGACTATAACCCAAATCGCATCGTGGAATCTCCGTGTCTTTGGTAGCCCTGTAACAAAATCCATCGTCACGTACTCCCACTTCCACTCGGGCAACTCAATTCTCTGCATCTGCCCTGCTGGTCTCTGGTGCTCGATCTTCACCTGCTGACAGACCAAACACCTCGACACAAAGTCTGCAACGTCCTTCTTCATCCCTCGCCACCAGAAGTTCTGCTGCAGATCTTTGTACATCTTGGTGCTCCCTGGATGAATGGAATATCTCGATCTGTGTGCCTCCTCCATGATATCATGTCTCAGGTCCTCTGTCCTCGGCACCCAGATACGGTCTCTGAAACTCAGACCTCCATCAACTCCAACTCTGAAGTCTGACTCATCTCTAGCAGCTAACTGTAACAAACTGCTCAACTCCTCATCTGTAGTCTGAGCATGAATCACTGCTGATACTGTCTGAGGCTCTACTCTCAATCCTGCAATCACTTCACCCTCAGAGCTATCTGCTAATGGTCTCCACTCTGCTAAAGACTCCAGCAGTCGCCACTCCTGAATGCATAGGCCTGCTACTGATACCTCCACCTTCCGGCTCAAAGCGTCTGCAACTGTGTTCGCCTTCCCCGGATGGTAAGAGATAGTGAAGTCATAGGCCTTAATGAATTCAAGCCATCTGCGCTGCCTCATGTTCAGCTCCTTCTGCGAGAACAGGTACTTCAGACTCTGATGATTTGTAAACACCTCAAACTGCTCGCCATAAAGATAGTGTCTCCAGGTCTTCAGTTCGTGAACCACTGCTGCTAGCTCCAAATCATTTGTCGGGTAATTCCTCTCATGGACCTTCAGCTGTCTGGATGCGTACGCGATCACCCTCTCGTGCTGCATAAGTACACATCCTAAGCCAATACCTGAAGCATCACTATAAATCACAAATCCACCAGTACCACTCGGCAAAGACAAAACTGGTGCCGTGGTCAACAGTCTCTTCAGCTCCCGAAAGCTGTCCTTGCACTTCTGGGACCATACAAAAGTGACTCCCTTCTGCGTCAGAGCCGTTAGTGGTGCTGCCAATCTCGAGAAGTCCTTGATGAAGCGACGGTAATAACTCGCAAGTCCAACAAAGCTCCTAATCTCTGTCACGCTCGTAGGGGTCCTCCACTGTGTCACTGCCTCTACCTTCGCCGGATCCACTGCTATCCCCTCTGCCGATACAATGTGTCCGAGGAACGCCACCCTGTCCAACCAAAACTCGCAATTTGAGAACTTAGCATATAACTGCTGAGCCCTCAAGATGCTGAGTACAATCCTCAGATGCTCTCTGTGCTGTTCCACATCTAGTGAATAGATCAAAATGTCATCCACGAAGACAATCACAAATCTATCAATATACTGCCTGAATGTCCGGTGCATCAGATCCATGAATGCTGCTGGAGCATTCGTCAATCCAAATGGCATCACCAAGAACTCGTAGTGTCCATATCTCGTCCGAAAAGCTGTCTTCTGGATGTCCTCATCTCGGATCCTCAACTGGTGATATCCTGAACGCAGGTCAATCTTCGAGAAAACCTTCGCTGACTGCAGCTGGTCAAAGAGGTCCTCGATCCTAGGTAAGGGATACCTATTCTTCACCGTCACCTGGTTCAGCATCCTGTAGTCTATGCACATCCTCAAGGATCCGTCCTTCTTCTTCACGAACACAACCGGTGCACCCCAAGGTGAGACGCTCGGTCTGATAAATCCAGACTCCATCAACTCCTGCAACTGCTTCTTCAACTCTGTCAACTCAGCAGGTGCCATCCGGTATGGAGCCTTTGACTGTGGTGTAGTGTCAGCTACCAACTCTATGCCGAACTCCAACTCCCGGTGTGGTGGTAAACCTGGAATCTCCACTGGAAAAATATCCGCGAACTCCTGCACCACCTCAATGTCCTCCAAACTCTGAGGCTCTGTCTCCGCAACCACAAGCGTCGCTAAAAATGCTGCACAACCCTGCTGTAACAGCCTATGAGCTCTCACGGCAGATACAATAACGCGACCTCCTCTGTTTCTGACCCCTCTGATCAGAATATCAGGCAAACCCTTCCTTGGGATCAAAATCCTCTTCTCATGGCACAAGACTCGAACATCATATTGGGACAACCAATCCATCCCAAGTATGACATCAAAGTCCTCCATCGGTAGCAAGACCAGGTCTGCCGGAAACTCCTGATCTCCCGAAACAACCGTGGCGCCGGGGACAAATCTCCCCACAGTGCCCACCAGACCCAGGGGTGTGCTGACCTCCAAAGTGGCAGTCAACATCGCAAGGGTACAGCCCAACACTCCCACAAATCGCTCTGAGATGAACGAGTATGTCGCGCCACAATCAAAGAGCACCCTAGCTACTGAACCAGCAACAAGAAGTGTACCTTCCACAACAGCGCCTCCATCCCGAGCCTCCTCTGTCTGGATGGTGAAAACTCTGTCAGTGCGCTGCCCCTGCTGTGGCCTAACAGGTGGTCTACCTCCGCCTCCACCTCTGCCTGGTGCTGGTAATCCCGGTGGTCTGCTCGGCCCAGCTCCTCGGCTCGGACAGCTCCTAATAAAGTGACCCAGCTGGCCACATCCATGACAAGCTCCAGTGGTGAAACACTGCCCAGAGTGAAACCTGCCACAACTACCACAAGGCTCAGGTCGTGGTGATGCAGCTCCTGCTCCCTCAAACCGGGGCCTCTTGCCCGGATTCCCCCCAGTCTGACCTCCCGGCCCCCCCAGAGAACGTACCCGATGGCCTGCTCTCATCCTGGTAGTTCTCTCTATAGTCACGATCAAGAACAGTGACACTCTTCACGACCTCGGCTAACGTGCTCGGCATACCCGTCAGCACCTTCGTCCTCAACTGTTTCCGGAGTCCTCAGACGAACTTCCCCGCTCTCTGCTCCTGTGTGATATACATCTCGGGACAGTAACGCTCAAGGGCGTTTAACTTCCCGATGTAGCCAGTCAGGGTCATGTCTCTCTGCTGAAGACTCAGAAACTCCTCCCTCTTCGCATCCTGCACATGCTGCGGAAAGTACTCCTTGTTGAACTCGCCAACGAACTCCTCCCAGGCTATATCATCTCTATCCGCAAACACCATTGCAGATGTGGACCTCCACCAGTTGGACGCAGCACCGCCCAAAACATATGTAGCCAGGCCCACCTTCGCCTCTGGAGGACAACCAATAGTACTAAAGATCTTCTGCATCGTGAAGATCCACTCCTCTGCAGCCTCTGCATCATACTACCCCAGAAAGGTAGGCGGATGTTGGCGCATAAACCGGTCATGCATAGCGCCAGTCCCCGTCTGCCCAGTCTGTGCTGCCTGCTGCTGTAGCATCTCAGTCAGACGTCTGACTGTAGCGAACAACGTCTGACGCTCATCCTCCCAAGCCTCATCCCTCGCAGTCTTACTCTCACCGCGAGTATGAGCGACGACCTTCCCCCGTCTAGGAGGCATCTGCCAAAGGAAACAAGACAATCATCAATATAAAATTATGTATGCATGATCCTCTAAGACCTAATTCCTAACTCAAAGGTGGTTTCTTTGGACAAGTACGCCGGAATCAACGCTCTGATACCAAATTGTAATGTCCCGAAAACAGCGGAAAATTTGAACAATAATAAAGACCGTCAACGGTCAACACTGGGCACGTCACGGGAAAACAACCCAACATATATAATATAAATATGATCCACGTGGAAGTCAAATATACAAACTGACTGGGATTACACCAAAAGCTATACAATATGTAATCACCTTAAAAGGAAGAGACTGACAACTACAGGATCTGATCCCGGGGGCACCCTCCTCGGTCACCACCTAGACTCTAGAACTGCTCGCTACCTGAAATGCAAACAATTGAAACATGCCTGAGTTCCCTGCTGGAACCCTGTATGCCAAACCTCCTAAAATACAAAAATGGAATTAAATACAATGCAATGCAATGCACATGATCATCCACCTCGGGCCCACAATAATGGCCCACTCCGCCTCCGCGGTACTGAACCACTCCTGCCACCACAAGGGCCAAGTCAGTCCACCGCTGCCTCACAAGGGTCAGTCGGCACCACTGCTCCCCAAAAATGCAGAAAGGAACCCTGACACTACGCTGCCACCCCAGGAGCGAGTCAGCCCGCCGAATGCACAACTCGGGCCAGACGACAGTCACTGCTCCCCCAAGAGCCGCCAGAGGTGCACCCTGGCGGAACATCCTCGGCCTATCGACAAACCCCAGCAAACAACCCAAGGTTTACGGCACTCATCCCTCATACCACGCTCGATATGAGAGGCCAACAATAATACACCCTCGTCGAAGGTGAAATCCGTCGCTCTCAAGGCCGGTAATCGACCGTCGCCTCGGAGCTGGTAGTCGACCTATACTCGACGGCTCGCGTGTGGATAAATCCACCAACCTGCGGCATATTGGTCGGCCGCTAAAACTACACCGGTCGACCGGTCTTCCACACAGTACTCGGTACTGTACAAAAAAGTCTATCGCTCGAACCACGCCAACCGAATTACCGACCAATCGGTCGAACAAAAGTCATCTATCGGTCGACCGTTTGGATGGTCTACGCTATACCAAATTTATATAATATATATATCCGACCGGTCGAACCAAGGGACCGTTCAACCGACAACAGGGATTTCAGCATTTTGCCCAATTCATATTCTGTCAACCGGAACTGAAATACAGTTCGACCGAAACATCACAGGCACTCTACTGCTTAATTAAATGCTCAGTCGGTCGACCGAAAGTTAAAGAGCGGTCGACCGTTTTGATGGTCAAAGCTCCCAACCGACTTAGCATCGAATAGATCGGTCGAACCAGGTTAAGGGCGTTCGACCGTTTAATAAGTCAAAAACCCAAACCGACCTATTCTCATTGTTTCGGTCGACCGGCTAAGTGGACCCGTTCGACCGATAACAGCATCAACCCTTTTTCCTGCACAAATCTGGCATAACGGTCGACCGTCCATAGACATCGTTCGACCGTTTGCGGGTGCAAATCAATATAATAATAGAATCGGTCGACTGCCCAAAGGCACCAGTCGACCGATCGTCGTCTTCAACCTCTGAACAGGTTGCAATCTGACGGGGAATTCGACACCAACGTCGATCCCCAACACTTACAAGGCTTAAGTGAGTTATATTGAAGACTTGGCATACCTTTTTGAAGCTCGTGGATGCCTCCCAACCTTTGGCAACCTCAACGCAACTTCTTCTCCTTCACTTCTTCTCCTTCTCCTTCTCTCCTTCTTCTTCTCTTCCAAAATCACCACTCTCACTCTCTGAGGAAACCAAGTTATGAAGAAAACATTTTAATTAAACCTAACACCTCTACTTATATCAATTCCAAATCATATCCAATTCTTCCACCTCATGCTTTACTATTCATGGCTTAATTAGGTTAATTAGGTTTAGTTTAGTTAATTAGGGTGTTTTAGATTTAGGTTATTACAATCTACCCTCCTTAAAGGAATTTCGTCCGCGAAATTCAGAACAACTGACTTACCGGAATAACTCTGGATACTGCTTCCTGACATCCTCCTCGATCTCCCAGGTAGCCTATCTGACACTGTGATGCTGCCACCTGACCTTCACCATCGGAATCCCTCTCCTCCTGAGCTGATGTACCATCTGATCCACAATCTCAACTGGTCTCTCATCTAATGACAAATCCTGCTGGATCTCTGGTACTACTATCTCTATCACATGAGCTGGATCGGCCATGTACTTCCTCAACATAGAAACATGGAAAACGTTGTGAAGTCCTGCGAACTGTGGTGGTAAAGCAATCCTATATGCTACCTCCCCGACTCGATCCAATATCTCAAAAGGTCTGACATATCTCGGACTCAGCTTCCCCTTCTTCCCGAATCTCATCACCCCTCTGGAAGGTGAGATCTTCAGGAAGACATGATCTCCTTCCTCAAAAGTGAGCTCACGCCTCCGCGTATCAGCATAACTCTTCTGCCTGCTCTGTCCTGTAGCTAGTCGTCTCCGAATCACGTCGACCTTCTCTGAATATAACTTTATAATGTCAGGTCAAACTAGCTGTCTCTCGCCCACATCACTCCAGCACACCGGCGATCTACACGTCCTCCCGTATAATGCCTCATATGGTGTCATCCCAATACTCGAGTGGTAGCTGTTGTTGTAGGCGAACTCTATCAACGGCAAGTGCTCATCCCAAAGCCCGACCCAGTCAAGTGTACAAGCTCTCAGCATGTCCTCCAATGTCTGTATCGTCCGCTCTGACTGGCCATCTGTTTATGGGTGGAAAGCTGTGCTGAACTTCAGACGTGTCCCCAGTGCTCTGTGTAGACTCTCCCAAAATCGCGAAGTGAATCTGGGATCTCTATCTGAAATGATACTGACTGGTACACCATGAAGTCTGACAATCTCCTCAATATATAACATAGCTTGACCATCCAGAGCAAGAGTGGTCTTAATAGCTAAGAAATGCGCTGACTTGGTCAGTCGATCGACTATAACCCAAATCGCATCGTGGAATCTCCGTGTCTTCGGTAGCCTCGTAACAAAATCTATCGTCACGTGCTCCCACTTCCACTCGGGCAACTCAATTCTCTGCATCTGCCCTGCTGGTCTCTGGTGCTCGATCTTCACCTGCTGACAGACCAAACACCTCGACACAAAGTCTGCAACGTCCTTCTTCATCCCTCGCCACCAGAAGTTCCGCTGCAGATCTTTGTACATCTTGGTGCTCCCTGGATGAATGGAATATCTCGATCTGTGTGCCTCCTCCATGATATCATGTCTCAGGTCCTCTGTCCTCGGCACCCAGATACGGTCTCTGAATCTCAGACCTCCATCAACTCCAACTCTGAAGTCTGACTCATCTCTAGCAGCTAACTGTAACAAACTGCTCAACTCCTCATCTGTAGTCTGAGCATGAATCACTGCTGATACTGTCTGAGGCTCTACTCTCAATCCTGCAATCACTGCACCCTCAGAGCTATCTGCTAATGGTCTCCACTCTGCTAAAGACTCCAGCAGTCGCCACTCCTGAATGCATAGGCCTGCTACTGATACCTCCACCTTCCGGCTCAAAGCGTCTGCAACTGTGTTCGCCTTCCCCGGATGGTAAGAGATAGTGAAGTCATAGGCCTTAATGAATTCAAGCCATCTGCGCTGCCTGATTGACATCATTTCATGCTTATATTTGTACCTTATATCCATTATCTTACACCTAAGCAATGCTATGTGACGAGTTTTATGTTTAGTTTTCAGAAATAAAGAGGTTTGAAGAGAAGAGCCATGAAAGGACCCAAAAGCAGGAAAAAGGACCTAATTGTGAGACCTGGGGACCAAGATGCAAGGGGGAAGGACCTGATCGTAAGACAGAAGGACCTAAGAGCAAAACAGGAAACTCCACACCATCATGAGGAGTATTTTGTCAATTCGATTCGGGTCGGAGCTCCACTAAACCAGCTAGACGCATCCAAGACCAAGAAACACACCATGGCAAGCCCACCAGAAGACCCAGACGGATCTGGGCTTTATAGGCCGCCAATTGGCGGTCTGGATCATGCAAGATCCGCCCCAACTTCTCCTGGACTTGTATTAGTGTTCGTTTAGGCTATTTTTGGTATTGGTTTAGTCCCACATCGGGGGATTGTCCCCGATTAGCTTTTTCCATGCTTATAAATAGAACTCTTCACCTCCCATTGTATCCATCTCTCTCTTGGTGGCCATCTTCCCTACTAAGAGTGAAGCCTTGAAGCAAAACTCTAGTGGAGGAAGAGCTACTTGTAATTGAGTGAGTTAATAATAGAAGTTTTCTTTTAATGATGTTGTTTCTCTCTTAGTTTAATTTCCTTTCATATGCATGCTTGTTTGTTTAGTTTTATGCTTCTTTAATGTCTCTTGCTTGAGTAGTATAATTTTCATTTCAGTATTATGCTTTCCTTTGCTAATTTAGTTAGTGTAATGAGTAGTGAGTAGTTCCATCCCCATTTGGGGGTGGAGAAATATGTGATATAATAATGTAGTGTATTAAGTGTGTGTTATTTTTATCCCTTGAGCTTTATATGATTTCCATAACCATCTAATGGGTCTCCACTCTTATCTTTGATATGCTAATGCTCTTGAATGAAGCTTAGCTTATGCTTTGATTAGTGGACCTATTTTATGGGGAATGATAAGGTTAGGATATGGATGAAGTTAATATTGGAAACACAATTTGTAGTGTATGTGCTCTTGTTGCCTTTACCTTAGCTAATGTCTTGTATGTTTTAATGATGTAGTGAAATCTTAATTCATGTAGAGGCATAGTAGGGTATAGTCTTTATACTTGAGTTCATGTAGCTTCATTCCAATTATTGTCTTGTATGTTTTAATGATGTAGTCTTATCTTAATTCATGTAGAGGCAAAGTTGGATGTAGTTTTATGATTTCATGTACTACATGTTGTGAGGAGCTTAATGAAGACACACACACACTTCTTTATGTTCACATTATTTCTCTACCCCCTTTGGGGCTTAGTTTATTGCTTATCTCCATTTCCATTTGCATCTTAGTGTAGTTTAGTGTAACCAATCTTTCTTCCCTTTCTTTACCTCTCGCCTTCGCACAAACCAAGTGTCGACACACCTCCCAGTGGACGACCCGTATTTGCCACCCCTTCAACGCGGCCGTGCACTTGCGGTTAAATATAAAACGATCAATCAAGTTTTTGGCGCCGTTGCCGGGGAGTTTTTGGCGACGTTCACCCACATCCCTCATTCACGCATCTCGTATGCCCATGCATTAGTTAGTAGGATTTGCATCAGGACAAGAGTGAGAGAGCGTTTGATTGGACCGATTGATTGCTAGATCTAGGATCAAATCGCTACTAAGGAGGGGCTGTCCCATAAAAGATAAGGTATAAAAGACTCCTTCAGTGAGCATTGATTGTTGTGAGCCCCAACCCTTGTGTATTTGGGCTCCATTTCTTTCACGTATTTGTATCCCTTCTTTAGCATCTCACAGGTTTTGAGGGAATTCGGGTTATGTCCATCAACATGAACTTGCACTTCCCTTTGTACTTAATGTTGGTGAGATCTCTCCTTTTTCATGCATAAATCCATGTAGCATCTTGCTCACATTCATTGAGGACAATGCATGAAGTAGGTGTGGGGGGGTGTTTTACGTGTGTACATAGTTGAGTCTTTTTCCTTTGATTTTGTTTTCTTTTGTTTGCATTGTTAGGGTCATGATAGTGTGCTGCATTTAATATCGATATATCTGCTTGCCATGATCCTTGGGTGACTTGTCTTCTTTTGCTTGCCTAGTGGTTCAAAATTTTCACATTTCTTTCAAAATCTTCATGTGTTTTCGAAAGAAAATGTTTTGTGGGTTTTGCGTGTGTTTAGCATGTGCAAAACCGTTGAGAGGCAAAGTAAAAAGAAAGCTCCCAAAATTGTCTTGAACTTGATGCATTAGGATATCTAGTACGTGGCTTTAGGATTTATCGAGTCGTTAGGATGCACCCCATTTTTCCTTTGGGGGTGAGTAATCATAGGGTTTCAGTGCTCAAACATTCAAAGAAGTCCACCCTGAACCTAGTGAGTCAATAATTCGTGTTTGTTAATTTAGGAAGTTTGTTGTAGTCAAGGACCCTCTTAATCTTGTTGTGAGACATTAGTGTAGGGGTTTTGGTTCATGTGTAGATAAGAAATAAGTGAGTAGATGTTCTCTCTTCTCGCACGGCTCCTATCACTTGGGAAAGTAGGTCTGAAGGGACTTTGTGCCTGGTGCTTTCGAGTCATCTGACTTGGGATGCGCTGACCGAACTCCCGTTACACGGGTGGTAGGGATTGCCCTATGTGGAGATTTGGGGAAAGGTGTACGTGATAGTGAAAGTCCTCATGGGCAATGATGCACGAAACCTGACCCTGGGAGAATGAAGCTCCAACTAATAAATAGAAAAAAAGAAAATAATGTGTGAAAAGAAACAAAAAGAAAAAAAAATGTTAATGCAAATAAGAACCTTAATGGACCTTACACTTTGTATCACTTGAGGATCTTGAGGTTGTCCATGTCTTTCACTTAATTCCTTATTTAACTTGCACGAATGGTTTATTAGGCTAGGTGTGGACTGATTACCTATATAGAGTCGGCCCGTAGGATTACCGCGTCCATTGATCGACAAAATATTTCCAACGAGTCGACGTCTAGATTGAATAATGCATCTTGTTCGGATTTTGTGGGTATATCCGCTGAAAACCCTCAGGAGACAACACTCCTCCTCCTTGGCAACAAAGAGGTTTAACGGCTTGTTGCACGTGCTAAGTGCAACCGTGATTCCTACGAAAGTGAGTTAGGATATCTTGTTTCTCGTTTGTTTTTCTCTTTCTTTGTTTTGCTCGAGACTAGCAAAAACTTAGGTGTGGGGGTATTTGATTGACATCATTTCATGCTTATATTTGTACCTTATATCCATTATCTTACACCTAAGCAATGCTATGTGACGAGTTTTATGTTTAGTTTTCAGAAATAAAGAGGTTTGAAGAGAAGAGCCATGAAAGGACCCAAAAGCAGGAAAAATGACCTAATTGTGAGACCTGGGGACCAAGATGCAAGGGGGAAGGACCTGATCGTAAGACAGAAGGACCTAAGAGCAAAACAGGAAACTCCACACCATCATGAGGAGTATTTTGTGAATTCGATTCGGGTCGGAGCTCCACTAAACCAGCTAGACGCATCCAAGACCAAGAAACACACCATGGCAAGCCCACCAGAAGACCCAGACGGATCTGGGCTTTATAGGCCGCCAATTGGCGGTCTGGAACCGCCAATTGGCGGTCTGGATCATGCAAGATCCGCCCCAACTTCTCCTGGACTTGTATTAGTGTTCGTTTAGGCTATTTTTGGTATTGGTTTAGTCCCACATCGGGGGATTGTCCCCGATTAGCTTTTTCCATGCTTATAAATAGAACTCTTCACCTCCCATTGTATCCATCTCTCTCTTGGTGGCCATCTTCCCTACTAAGAGTGAAGCCTTGAAGCAAAACTCTAGTGGAGGAAGAGCTACTTGTAATTGAGTGAGTTAATAATAGAAGTTTTCTTTTAATGATGTTGTTTCTCTCTTAGTTTAATTTCCTTTCATATGCATGCTTGTTTGTTTAGTTTTATGCTTCTTTAATGTCTCTTGCTTGAGTAGTATAATTTTCATTTCAGTATTATGCTTTCCTTTGCTAATTTAGTTAGTGTAATGAGTAGTGAGTAGTTCCATCCCCATTTGGGGGTGGAGAAATATGTGATATAATAATGTAGTGTATTAAGTGTGTGTTATTTTTATCCCTTGAGCTTTATATGATTTCCATAACCATCTAATGGGTCTCCACTCTTATCTTTGATATGCTAATGCTCTTGAATGAAGCTTAGCTTATGCTTTGATTAGTGGACCTATTTTATGGGGAATGATAAGGTTAGGATATGGATGAAGTTAATATTGGAAACACAATTTGTAGTGTATGTGCTCTTGTTGCCTTTACCTTAGCTAATGTCTTGTATGTTTTAATGATGTAGTGAAATCTTAATTCATGTAGAGGCATAGTAGGGTATAGTCTTTATACTTGAGTTCATGTAGCTTCATTCCAATTATTGTCTTGTATGTTTTAATGATGTAGTCTTATCTTAATTCATGTAGAGGCAAAGTTGGATGTAGTTTTATGATTTCATGTACTACATGTTGTGAGGAGCTTAATGAAGACACACACACACTTCTTTATGTTCACATTATTTCTCTACCCCCTTTGGGGCTTAGTTTATTGCTTATCTCCATTTCCATTTGCATCTTAGTGTAGTTTAGTGTAACCAATCTTTCTTCCCTTTCTTTACCTCTCGCCTTCGCACAAACCAAGTGTCGACACACCTCCCAGTGGACGACCCGTATTTGCCACCCCTTCAACGCGGCCGTGCACTTGCGGTTAAATATAAAACGATCAATCAAGTTTTTGGCGCCGTTGCCGGGGAGTTTTTGGCGACGTTCACCCACATCCCTCATTCACGCATCTCGTATGCCCATGCATTAGTTAGTAGGATTTGCATCAGGACAAGAGTGAGAGAGCGTTTGATTGGACCGATTGATTGCTAGATCTAGGATCAAATCGCTACTAAGGAGGGGCTGTCCCATAAAAGATAAGGTATAAAAGACTCCTTCAGTGAGCATTGATTGTTGTGAGCCCCAACCCTTGTGTATTTGGGCTCCATTTCTTTCACGTATTTGTATCCCTTCTTTAGCATCTCACAGGTTTTGAGGGAATTCGGGTTATGTCCATCAACATGAACTTGCACTTCCCTTTGTACTTAATGTTGGTGAGATCTCTCCTTTTTCATGCATAAATCCATGTAGCATCTTGCTCACATTCATTGAGGACAATGCATGAAGTAGGTGTGGGGGGGTGTTTTACGTGTGTACATAGTTGAGTCTTTTTCCTTTGATTTTGTTTTCTTTTGTTTGCATTGTTAGGGTCATGATAGTGTGCTGCATTTAATATCGATATATCTGCTTGCCATGATCCTTGGGTGACTTGTCTTCTTTTGCTTGCCTAGTGGTTCAAAATTTTCACATTTCTTTCAAAATCTTCATGTGTTTTCGAAAGAAAATGTTTTGTGGGTTTTGCGTGTGTTTAGCATGTGCAAAACCGTTGAGAGGCAAAGTAAAAAGAAAGCTCCCAAAATTGTCTTGAACTTGATGCATTAGGATATCTAGTACGTGGCTTTAGGATTTATCGAGTCGTTAGGATGCACCCCATTTTTCCTTTGGGGGTGAGTAATCATAGGGTTTCAGTGCTCAAACATTCAAAGAAGTCCACCCTGAACCTAGTGAGTCAATAATTCGTGTTTGTTAATTTAGGAAGTTTGTTGTAGTCAAGGACCCTCTTAATCTTGTTGTGAGACATTAGTGTAGGGGTTTTGGTTCATGTGTAGATAAGAAATAAGTGAGTAGATGTTCTCTCTTCTCGCACGGCTCCTATCACTTGGGAAAGTAGGTCTGAAGGGACTTTGTGCCTGGTGCTTTCGAGTCATCTGACTTGGGATGCGCTGACCGAACTCCCGTTACACGGGTGGTAGGGATTGCCCTATGTGGAGATTTGGGGAAAGGTGTACGTGATAGTGAAAGTCCTCATGGGCAATGATGCACGAAACCTGACCCTGGGAGAATGAAGCTCCAACTAATAAATAGAAAAAAAGAAAATAATGTGTGAAAAGAAACAAAAAGAAAAAAAAATGTTAATGCAAATAAGAACCTTAATGGACCTTACACTTTGTATCACTTGAGGATCTTGAGGTTGTCCATGTCTTTCACTTAATTCCTTATTTAACTTGCACGAATGGTTTATTAGGCTAGGTGTGGACTGATTACCTATATAGAGTCGGCCCGTAGGATTACCGCGTCCATTGATCGACAAAATATTTCCAACGAGTCGACGTCTAGATTGAATAATGCATCTTGTTCGGATTTTGTGGGTATATCCGCTGAAAACCCTCAGGAGACAACACTCCTCCTCCTTGGCAACAAAGAGGTTTAACGGCTTGTTGCACGTGCTAAGTGCAACCGTGATTCCTACGAAAGTGAGTTAGGATATCTTGTTTCTCGTTTGTTTTTCTCTTTCTTTGTTTTGCTCGAGACTAGCAAAAACTTAGGTGTGGGGGTATTTGATTGACATCATTTCATGCTTATATTTGTACCTTATATCCATTATCTTACACCTAAGCAATGCTATGTGACGAGTTTTATGTTTAGTTTTCAGAAATAAAGAGGTTTGAAGAGAAGAGCCATGAAAGGACCCAAAAGCAGGAAAAATGACCTAATTGTGAGACCTGGGGACCAAGATGCAAGGGGGAAGGACCTGATCGTAAGACAGAAGGACCTAAGAGCAAAACAGGAAACTCCACACCATCATGAGGAGTATTTTGTGAATTCGATTCGGGTCGGAGCTCCACTAAACCAGCTAGACGCATCCAAGACCAAGAAACACACCATGGCAAGCCCACCAGAAGACCCAGACGGATCTGGGCTTTATAGGCCGCCAATTGGCGGTCTGGAACCGCCAATTGGCGGTCTGGATCATGCAAGATCCGCCCCAACTTCTCCTGGACTTGTATTAGTGTTCGTTTAGGCTATTTTTGGTATTGGTTTAGTCCCACATCGGGGGATTGTCCCCGATTAGCTTTTTCCATGCTTATAAATAGAACTCTTCACCTCCCATTGTATCCATCTCTCTCTTGGTGGCCATCTTCCCTACTAAGAGTGAAGCCTTGAAGCAAAACTCTAGTGGAGGAAGAGCTACTTGTAATTGAGTGAGTTAATAATAGAAGTTTTCTTTTAATGATGTTGTTTCTCTCTTAGTTTAATTTCCTTTCATATGCATGCTTGTTTGTTTAGTTTTATGCTTCTTTAATGTCTCTTGCTTGAGTAGTATAATTTTCATTTCAGTATTATGCTTTCCTTTGCTAATTTAGTTAGTGTAATGAGTAGTGAGTAGTTCCATCCCCATTTGGGGGTGGAGAAATATGTGATATAATAATGTAGTGTATTAAGTGTGTGTTATTTTTATCCCTTGAGCTTTATATGATTTCCATAACCATCTAATGGGTCTCCACTCTTATCTTTGATATGCTAATGCTCTTGAATGAAGCTTAGCTTATGCTTTGATTAGTGGACCTATTTTATGGGGAATGATAAGGTTAGGATATGGATGAAGTTAATATTGGAAACACAATTTGTAGTGTATGTGCTCTTGTTGCCTTTACCTTAGCTAATGTCTTGTATGTTTTAATGATGTAGTGAAATCTTAATTCATGTAGAGGCATAGTAGGGTATAGTCTTTATACTTGAGTTCATGTAGCTTCATTCCAATTATTGTCTTGTATGTTTTAATGATGTAGTCTTATCTTAATTCATGTAGAGGCAAAGTTGGATGTAGTTTTATGATTTCATGTACTACATGTTGTGAGGAGCTTAATGAAGACACACACACACTTCTTTATGTTCACATTATTTCTCTACCCCCTTTGGGGCTTAGTTTATTGCTTATCTCCATTTCCATTTGCATCTTAGTGTAGTTTAGTGTAACCAATCTTTCTTCCCTTTCTTTACCTCTCGCCTTCGCACAAACCAAGTGTCGACACACCTCCCAGTGGACGACCCGTATTTGCCACCCCTTCAACGCGGCCGTGCACTTGCGGTTAAATATAAAACGATCAATCAAGTTTTTGGCGCCGTTGCCGGGGAGTTTTTGGCCACGTTCACCCACATCCCTCATTCACGCATCTCGTATGCCCATGCATTAGTTAGTAGGATTTGCATCAGGACAAGAGTGAGAGAGCGTTTGATTGGACCGATTGATTGCTAGATCTAGGATCAAATCGCTACTAAGGAGGGGCTGTCCCATAAAAGATAAGGTATAAAAGACTCCTTCAGTGAGCATTGATTGTTGTGAGCCCCAACCCTTGTGTATTTGGGCTCCATTTCTTTCACGTATTTGTATCCCTTCTTTAGCATCTCACAGGTTTTGAGGGAATTCGGGTTATGTCCATCAACATGAACTTGCACTTCCCTTTGTACTTAATGTTGGTGAGATCTCTCCTTTTTCATGCATAAATCCATGTAGCATCTTGCTCACATTCATTGAGGACAATGCATGAAGTAGGTGTGGGGGGGTGTTTTACGTGTGTACATAGTTGAGTCTTTTTCCTTTGATTTTGTTTTCTTTTGTTTGCATTGTTAGGGTCATGATAGTGTGCTGCATTTAATATCGATATATCTGCTTGCCATGATCCTTGGGTGACTTGTCTTCTTTTGCTTGCCTAGTGGTTCAAAATTTTCACATTTCTTTCAAAATCTTCATGTGTTTTCGAAAGAAAATGTTTTGTGGGTTTTGCGTGTGTTTAGCATGTGCAAAACCGTTGAGAGGCAAAGTAAAAAGAAAGCTCCCAAAATTGTCTTGAACTTGATGCATTAGGATATCTAGTACGTGGCTTTAGGATTTATCGAGTCGTTAGGATGCACCCCATTTTTCCTTTGGGGGTGAGTAATCATAGGGTTTCAGTGCTCAAACATTCAAAGAAGTCCACCCTGAACCTAGTGAGTCAATAATTCGTGTTTGTTAATTTAGGAAGTTTGTTGTAGTCAAGGACCCTCTTAATCTTGTTGTGAGACATTAGTGTAGGGGTTTTGGTTCATGTGTAGATAAGAAATAAGTGAGTAGATGTTCTCTCTTCTCGCACGGCTCCTATCACTTGGGAAAGTAGGTCTGAAGGGACTTTGTGCCTGGTGCTTTCGAGTCATCTGACTTGGGATGCGCTGACCGAACTCCCGTTAAACGGGTGGTAGGGATTGCCCTATGTGGAGATTTGGGGAAAGGTGTACGTGATAGTGTAAGTCCTCATGGGCAATGATGCACGAAACCTGACCCTGGGAGAATGAAGCTCCAACTAATAAATAGAAAAAAAGAAAATAATGTGTGAAAAGAAACAAAAAGAAAAAAAAATGTTAATGCAAATAAGAACCTTAATGGACCTTACACTTTGTATCACTTGAGGATCTTGAGGTTGTCCATGTCTTTCACTTAATTCCTTATTTAACTTGCACGAATGGTTTATTAGGCTAGGTGTGGACTGATTACCTATATAGAGTCGGCCCGTAGGATTACCGCGTCCATTGATCGACAAAATATTTCCAACGAGTCGACGTCTAGATTGAATAATGCATCTTGTTCGGATTTTGTGGGTATATCCGCTGAAAACCCTCAGGAGACAACACTCCTCCTCCTTGGCAACAAAGAGGTTTAACGGCTTGTTGCACGTGCTAAGTGCAACCGTGATTCCTACGAAAGTGAGTTAGGATATCTTGTTTCTCGTTTGTTTTTCTCTTTCTTTGTTTTGCTCGAGACTAGCAAAAACTTAGGTGTGGGGGTATTTGATTGACATCATTTCATGCTTATATTTGTACCTTATATCCATTATCTTACACCTAAGCAATGCTATGTGACGAGTTTTATGTTTAGTTTTCAGAAATAAAGAGGTTTGAAGAGAAGAGCCATGAAAGGACCCAAAAGCAGGAAAAATGACCTAATTGTGAGACCTGGGGACCAAGATGCAAGGGGGAAGGACCTGATCGTAAGACAGAAGGACCTAAGAGCAAAACAGGAAACTCCACACCATCATGAGGAGTATTTTGTCAATTCGATTCGGGTCGGAGCTCCACTAAACCAGCTAGACGCATCCAAGACCAAGAAACACACCATGGCAAGCCCACCAGAAGACCCAGACGGATCTGGGCTTTATAGGCCGCCAATTGGCGGTCTGGATCATGCAAGATCCGCCCCAACTTCTCCTGGACTTGTATTAGTGTTCGTTTAGGCTATTTTTGGTATTGGTTTAGTCCCACATCGGGGGATTGTCCCCGATTAGCTTTTTCCATGCTTATAAATAGAACTCTTCACCTCCCATTGTATCCATCTCTCTCTTGGTGGCCATCTTCCCTACTAAGAGTGAAGCCTTGAAGCAAAACTCTAGTGGAGGAAGAGCTACTTGTAATTGAGTGAGTTAATAATAGAAGTTTTCTTTTAATGATGTTGTTTCTCTCTTAGTTTAATTTCCTTTCATATGCATGCTTGTTTGTTTAGTTTTATGCTTCTTTAATGTCTCTTGCTTGAGTAGTATAATTTTCATTTCAGTATTATGCTTTCCTTTGCTAATTTAGTTAGTGTAATGAGTAGTGAGTAGTTCCATCCCCATTTGGGGGTGGAGAAATATGTGATATAATAATGTAGTGTATTAAGTGTGTGTTATTTTTATCCCTTGAGCTTTATATGATTTCCATAACCATCTAATGGGTCTCCACTCTTATCTTTGATATGCTAATGCTCTTGAATGAAGCTTAGCTTATGCTTTGATTAGTGGACCTATTTTATGGGGAATGATAAGGTTAGGATATGGATGAAGTTAATATTGGAAACACAATTTGTAGTGTATGTGCTCTTGTTGCCTTTACCTTAGCTAATGTCTTGTATGTTTTAATGATGTAGTGAAATCTTAATTCATGTAGAGGCATAGTAGGGTATAGTCTTTATACTTGAGTTCATGTAGCTTCATTCCAATTATTGTCTTGTATGTTTTAATGATGTAGTCTTATCTTAATTCATGTAGAGGCAAAGTTGGATGTAGTTTTATGATTTCATGTACTACATGTTGTGAGGAGCTTAATGAAGACACACACACACTTCTTTATGTTCACATTATTTCTCTACCCCCTTTGGGGCTTAGTTTATTGCTTATCTCCATTTCCATTTGCATCTTAGTGTAGTTTAGTGTAACCAATCTTTCTTCCCTTTCTTTACCTCTCGCCTTCGCACAAACCAAGTGTCGACACACCTCCCAGTGGACGACCCGTATTTGCCACCGCTTCAACGCGGCCGTGCACTTGCGGTTAAATATAAAACGATCAATCAAGTTTTTGGCGCCGTTGCCGGGGAGTTTTTGGCGACGTTCACCCACATCCCTCATTCACGCATCTCGTATGCCCATGCATTAGTTAGTAGGATTTGCATCAGGACAAGAGTGAGAGAGCGTTTGATTGGACCGATTGATTGCTAGATCTAGGATCAAATCGCTACTAAGGAGGGGATGTCCCATAAAAGATAAGGTATAAAAGACTCCTTCAGTGAGCATTGATTGTTGTGAGCCCCAACCCTTGTGTATTTGGGCTCCATTTCTTTCACGTATTTGTATCCCTTCTTTAGCATCTCACAGGTTTTGAGGGAATTCGGGTTATGTCCATCAACATGAACTTGCACTTCCCTTTGTACTTAATGTTGGTGAGATCTCTCCTTTTTCATGCATAAATCCATGTAGCATCTTGCTCACATTCATTGAGGACAATGCATGAAGTAGGTGTGGGGGGGTGTTTTACGTGTGTACATAGTTGAGTCTTTTTCCTTTGATTTTGTTTTCTTTTGTTTGCATTGTTAGGGTCATGATAGTGTGCTGCATTTAATATCGATATATCTGCTTGCCATGATCCTTGGGTGACTTGTCTTCTTTTGCTTGCCTAGTGGTTCAAAATTTTCACATTTCTTTCAAAATCTTCATGTGTTTTCGAAAGAAAATGTTTTGTGGGTTTTGCGTGTGTTTAGCATGTGCAAAACCGTTGAGAGGCAAAGTAAAAAGAAAGCTCCCAAAATTGTCTTGAACTTGATGCATTAGGATATCTAGTACGTGGCTTTAGGATTTATCGAGTCGTTAGGATGCACCCCATTTTTCCTTTGGGGGTGAGTAATCATAGGGTTTCAGTGCTCAAACATTCAAAGAAGTCCACCCTGAACCTAGTGAGTCAATAATTCGTGTTTGTTAATTTAGGAAGTTTGTTGTAGTCAAGGACCCTCTTAATCTTGTTGTGAGACATTAGTGTAGGGGTTTTGGTTCATGTGTAGATAAGAAATAAGTGAGTAGATGTTCTCTCTTCTCGCACGGCTCCTATCACTCGGGAAAGTAGGTCTGAAGGGACTTTGTGCCTGGTGCTTTCGAGTCATCTGACTTGGGATGCGCTGACCGAACTCCCGTTACACGGGTGGTAGGGATTGCCTTATGTGGAGATTTGGGGAAAGGTGTACGTGATAGTGTAAGTCCTCATGGGCAATGATGCACGAAACCTGACCCTGGGAGAATGAAGCTCCAACTAATAAATAGAAAAAAAGAAAATAATGTGTGAAAAGAAACAAAAAGAAAAAAAAATGTTAATGCAAATAAGAACCTTAATGGACCTTACACTTTGTATCACTTGAGGATCTTGAGGTTGTCCATGTCTTTCACTTAATTCCTTATTTAACTTGCACGAATGGTTTATTAGGCTAGGTGTGGACTGATTACCTATATAGAGTCGGCCCGTAGGATTACCGCGTCCATTGATCGACAAAATATTTCCAACGAGTCGACGTCTAGATTGAATAATGCATCTTGTTCGGATTTTGTGGGTATATCCGCTGAAAACCCTCAGGAGACAACACTCCTCCTCCTTGGCAACAAAGAGGTTTAACGGCTTGTTGCACGTGCTAAGTGCAACCGTGATTCCTACGAAAGTGAGTTAGGATATCTTGTTTCTCGTTTGTTTTTCTCTTTCTTTGTTTTGCTCGAGACTAGCAAAAACTTAGGTGTGGGGGTATTTGATTGACATCATTTCATGCTTATATTTGTACCTTATATCCATTATCTTACACCTAAGCAATGCTATGTGACGAGTTTTATGTTTAGTTTTCAGAAATAAAGAGGTTTGAAGAGAAGAGCCATGAAAGGACCCAAAAGCAGGAAAAATGACCTAATTGTGAGACCTGGGGACCAAGATGCAAGGGGGAAGGACCTGATCGTAAGACAGAAGGACCTAAGAGCAAAACAGGAAACTCCACACCATCATGAGGAGTATTTTGTCAATTCGATTCGGGTCGGAGCTCCACTAAACCAGCTAGACGCATCCAAGACCAAGAAACACACCATGGCAAGCCCACCAGAAGACCCAGACGGATCTGGGCTTTATAGGCCGCCAATTGGCGGTCTGGATCATGCAAGATCCGCCCCAACTTCTCCTGGACTTGTATTAGTGTTCGTTTAGGCTATTTTTGGTATTGGTTTAGTCCCACATCGGGGGATTGTCCCCGATTAGCTTTTTCCATGCTTATAAATAGAACTCTTCACCTCCCATTGTATCCATCTCTCTCTTGGTGGCCATCTTCCCTACTAAGAGTGAAGCCTTGAAGCAAAACTCTAGTGGAGGAAGAGCTACTTGTAATTGAGTGAGTTAATAATAGAAGTTTTCTTTTAATGATGTTGTTTCTCTCTTAGTTTAATTTCCTTTCATATGCATGCTTGTTTGTTTAGTTTTATGCTTCTTTAATGTCTCTTGCTTGAGTAGTATAATTTTCATTTCAGTATTATGCTTTCCTTTGCTAATTTAGTTAGTGTAATGAGTAGTGAGTAGTTCCATCCCCATTTGGGGGTGGAGAAATATGTGATATAATAATGTAGTGTATTAAGTGTGTGTTATTTTTATCCCTTGAGCTTTATATGATTTCCATAACCATCTAATGGGTCTCCACTCTTATCTTTGATATGCTAATGCTCTTGAATGAAGCTTAGCTTATGCTTTGATTAGTGGACCTATTTTATGGGGAATGATAAGGTTAGGATATGGATGAAGTTAATATTGGAAACACAATTTGTAGTGTATGTGCTCTTGTTGCCTTTACCTTAGCTAATGTCTTGTATGTTTTAATGATGTAGTGAAATCTTAATTCATGTAGAGGCATAGTAGGGTATAGTCTTTATACTTGAGTTCATGTAGCTTCATTCCAATTATTGTCTTGTATGTTTTAATGATGTAGTCTTATCTTAATTCATGTAGAGGCAAAGTTGGATGTAGTTTTATGATTTCATGTACTACATGTTGTGAGGAGCTTAATGAAGACACACACACACTTCTTTATGTTCACATTATTTCTCTACCCCCTTTGGGGCTTAGTTTATTGCTTATCTCCATTTCCATTTGCATCTTAGTGTAGTTTAGTGTAACCAATCTTTCTTCCCTTTCTTTACCTCTCGCCTTCGCACAAACCAAGTGTCGACACACCTCCCAGTGGACGACCCGTATTTGCCACCGCTTCAACGCGGCCGTGCACTTGCGGTTAAATATAAAACGATCAATCAAGTTTTTGGCGCCGTTGCCGGGGAGTTTTTGGCGACGTTCACCCACATCCCTCATTCACGCATCTCGTATGCCCATGCATTAGTTAGTAGGATTTGCATCAGGACAAGAGTGAGAGAGCGTTTGATTGGACCGATTGATTGCTAGATCTAGGATCAAATCGCTACTAAGGAGGGGATGTCCCATAAAAGATAAGGTATAAAAGACTCCTTCAGTGAGCATTGATTGTTGTGAGCCCCAACCCTTGTGTATTTGGGCTCCATTTCTTTCACGTATTTGTATCCCTTCTTTAGCATCTCACAGGTTTTGAGGGAATTCGGGTTATGTCCATCAACATGAACTTGCACTTCCCTTTGTACTTAATGTTGGTGAGATCTCTCCTTTTTCATGCATAAATCCATGTAGCATCTTGCTCACATTCATTGAGGACAATGCATGAAGTAGGTGTGGGGGGGTGTTTTACGTGTGTACATAGTTGAGTCTTTTTCCTTTGATTTTGTTTTCTTTTGTTTGCATTGTTAGGGTCATGATAGTGTGCTGCATTTAATATCGATATATCTGCTTGCCATGATCCTTGGGTGACTTGTCTTCTTTTGCTTGCCTAGTGGTTCAAAATTTTCACATTTCTTTCAAAATCTTCATGTGTTTTCGAAAGAAAATGTTTTGTGGGTTTTGCGTGTGTTTAGCATGTGCAAAACCGTTGAGAGGCAAAGTAAAAAGAAAGCTCCCAAAATTGTCTTGAACTTGATGCATTAGGATATCTAGTACGTGGCTTTAGGATTTATCGAGTCGTTAGGATGCACCCCATTTTTCCTTTGGGGGTGAGTAATCATAGGGTTTCAGTGCTCAAACATTCAAAGAAGTCCACCCTGAACCTAGTGAGTCAATAATTCGTGTTTGTTAATTTAGGAAGTTTGTTGTAGTCAAGGACCCTCTTAATCTTGTTGTGAGACATTAGTGTAGGGGTTTTGGTTCATGTGTAGATAAGAAATAAGTGAGTAGATGTTCTCTCTTCTCGCACGGCTCCTATCACTCGGGAAAGTAGGTCTGAAGGGACTTTGTGCCTGGTGCTTTCGAGTCATCTGACTTGGGATGCGCTGACCGAACTCCCGTTACACGGGTGGTAGGGATTGCCCTATGTGGAGATTTGGGGAAAGGTGTACGTGATAGTGTAAGTCCTCATGGGCAATGATGCACGAAACCTGACCCTGGGAGAATGAAGCTCCAACTAATAAATAGAAAAAAAGAAAATAATGTGTGAAAAGAAACAAAAAGAAAAAAAAATGTTAATGCAAATAAGAACCTTAATGGACCTTACACTTTGTATCACTTGAGGATCTTGAGGTTGTCCATGTCTTTCACTTAATTCCTTATTTAACTTGCACGAATGGTTTATTAGGCTAGGTGTGGACTGATTACCTATATAGAGTCGGCCCGTAGGATTACCGCGTCCATTGATCGACAAAATATTTCCAACGAGTCGACGTCTAGATTGAATAATGCATCTTGTTCGGATTTTGTGGGTATATCCGCTGAAAACCCTCAGGAGACAACACTCCTCCTCCTTGGCAACAAAGAGGTTTAACGGCTTGTTGCACGTGCTAAGTGCAACCGTGATTCCTACGAAAGTGAGTTAGGATATCTTGTTTCTCGTTTGTTTTTCTCTTTCTTTGTTTTGCTCGAGACTAGCAAAAACTTAGGTGTGGGGGTATTTGATTGACATCATTTCATGCTTATATTTGTACCTTATATCCATTATCTTACACCTAAGCAATGCTATGTGACGAGTTTTATGTTTAGTTTTCAGAAATAAAGAGGTTTGAAGAGAAGAGCCATGAAAGGACCCAAAAGCAGGAAAAATGACCTAATTGTGAGACCTGGGGACCAAGATGCAAGGGGGAAGGACCTGATCGTAAGACAGAAGGACCTAAGAGCAAAACAGGAAACTCCACACCATCATGAGGAGTATTTTGTCAATTCGATTCGGGTCGGAGCTCCACTAAACCAGCTAGACGCATCCAAGACCAAGAAACACACCATGGCAAGCCCACCAGAAGACCCAGACGGATCTGGGCTTTATAGGCCGCCAATTGGCGGTCTGGATCATGCAAGATCCGCCCCAACTTCTCCTGGACTTGTATTAGTGTTCGTTTAGGCTATTTTTGGTATTGGTTTAGTCCCACATCGGGGGATTGTCCCCGATTAGCTTTTTCCATGCTTATAAATAGAACTCTTCACCTCCCATTGTATCCATCTCTCTCTTGGTGGCCATCTTCCCTACTAAGAGTGAAGCCTTGAAGCAAAACTCTAGTGGAGGAAGAGCTACTTGTAATTGAGTGAGTTAATAATAGAAGTTTTCTTTTAATGATGTTGTTTCTCTCTTAGTTTAATTTCCTTTCATATGCATGCTTGTTTGTTTAGTTTTATGCTTCTTTAATGTCTCTTGCTTGAGTAGTATAATTTTCATTTCAGTATTATGCTTTCCTTTGCTAATTTAGTTAGTGTAATGAGTAGTGAGTAGTTCCATCCCCATTTGGGGGTGGAGAAATATGTGATATAATAATGTAGTGTATTAAGTGTGTGTTATTTTTATCCCTTGAGCTTTATATGATTTCCATAACCATCTAATGGGTCTCCACTCTTATCTTTGATATGCTAATGCTCTTGAATGAAGCTTAGCTTATGCTTTGATTAGTGGACCTATTTTATGGGGAATGATAAGGTTAGGATATGGATGAAGTTAATATTGGAAACACAATTTGTAGTGTATGTGCTCTTGTTGCCTTTACCTTAGCTAATGTCTTGTATGTTTTAATGATGTAGTGAAATCTTAATTCATGTAGAGGCATAGTAGGGTATAGTCTTTATACTTGAGTTCATGTAGCTTCATTCCAATTATTGTCTTGTATGTTTTAATGATGTAGTCTTATCTTAATTCATGTAGAGGCAAAGTTCGATGTAGTTTTATGATTTCATGTACTACATGTTGTGAGGAGCTTAATGAACACACACACACACTTCTTTATGTTCACATTATTTCTCTACCCCCTTTGGGGCTTAGTTTATTGCTTATCTCCATTTCCATTTGCATCTTAGTGTAGTTTAGTGTAACCAACCTTTCTTCCCTTTCTTTACCTCTCGCCTTCGCACAAACCAAGTGTCGACACACCTCCCAGTGGACGACCCGTATTTGCCACCGCTTCAACGCGGCCGTGCACTTGCGGTTAAATATAAAACGATCAATCACTGCCTCTTGTTCAGCTCCTTCTGCGAGAACAGGTACTTCAGACTCTGATGATCTGTAAACACCTCAAACTGCTCGCCATAAAGATAGTGTCTCCAGGTCTTCAGTGCGTGAACCACTGCTGCTAGCTCCAAATCATTTGTCGGGTAATTCCTCTGATGGACCTTCAGCTGTCTGGATGCGTACGCGATCACCCTCCCGTGCTGCATAAGTACACATCCTAAGCCAATACCTGAAGCGTCACTATAAATCACAAATCCACCTGTGCCACTCGGCAAAGACAAAACTGGTGCCGTGGTCAACAGTCTCTTCAGCTCCCGAAAGCTGTCCTTGCACTTCTGCGACCATACAAAAGTGACTCCCTTCTGCGTCAGAGCCGTTAGTGGTGCTGCCAATCTCGAGAAGTCCTTGATGAAGCGACGGTAATAACTCGCCAGTCCAACAAAGCTCCTAATCTCTATCACGCTCGTAGGGGTCCTCCACAGTGTCACTGCCTCTACCTTCACCGGATCCACTGCTATCCCCTCTGCCGATACAATGTGTCCGAGGAACGCCAATCTGTCCAACCAAAACTCGCACTTTGAGAACTTAGCATATAACTGCTGAGCCCTCAAGATGCTGAGTACAATCCTCAGATGCTCTCTGTGCTGCTCCACATCTGGTGAATAGATCAAAATGTCATCCACGAAGACAATCACAAATCTATCAATATACTGCCTGAATGTCCGGTGCATCAGATCCATGAATGCTGCTGGAGCATTCGTCAATCCAAATGGCATCACCAAGAACTCGTAGTGTCCATATCTCGTCCGAAAAGCTGTCTTCTGGATGTCCTCATCTCGGATCCTCAACTGGTGATATCCTGAACGCAGGTCAATCTTCGAGAAAACCTTCGCTGACTGCAGCTGGTCAAAGAGGTCCTCGATCCTAGGTAAGGGATACCTATTCTTCACCGTCACCTGGTTCAGCATCCTGTAGTCTATGCACATCCTCAAGGATCCGTCCTTCTTCTTCACGAACACAACCGGTGCACCCCAAGGCGAGACGCTCGGTCTGATAAACCCAGAGTCCATCAACTCCTGCAACTGCTTCTTCAACTCTGTCAACTCAGCAGGTGCCATCCGGTATGGAGCATTTGACTGTGGTGTAGTGTCAGCTACCAACTCTATGCCGAACTCCAACTCCCGGTGTGGTGGTAAACCTGGAATCTCCACTGGAAAAACATCCGCGAACTCCTGCACCACCTCAATGTCCTCCAACCTCTGAGGCTCTGTCTCTGCAACCACAAGCGTCGCTAAAAATGCTGCACAACCCTGCTGTAACAGCCTATGAGCTCTCACGGCATATACAATAACGTGACCTCCTCTGTTTCTGACCCCTCTGACCAGAATATCAGGCAAACCCTTCCATGGGATCAAAATCCTCTTCTCACGGCACAAGACTCGAACATCATATTGGGACAGCCAATCCATCCCAAGTATGACATCAAAGTCCTCCATCGGTAGCAAGACCAGGTCTGCCGGAAACTCCTGATCTCCCGAAACAACCGTGGCGCCGGGGACAAATCTCCCCACAGTGCCCACCAGACCCAGGGGTGTGCTGACCTCCAAAGTGGCAGTCAACATCGCAAGGGTACAACCCAACACTCCCGCAAATCGCTCTGAGATGAACGAGTGTGTCGCGCCACAATCAAAGAGCACCCTAGCTACTGAACCAGCAACAAGAAGCGTACCTTCCACAACAGCGCCTCCATCCCGAGCCTCCTCTGTCTGGATGGTGAAAACTCTGCCAGTGCGCTGCCCCTGCTGTGGCCTAACAGGTGGTTTACCTCCGCCTCCACCTCTGCCTGGTGCTGGTAATCCCGGTGGTCTGCTCGGCCCAGCTCCTCGGCTCGGACAACTCCTAATAAAGTGACCCAGCTGGCCACATCCATGACAAGCTCCAGTGGTGAAACACTGCCCAGAGTGAAACCTGCCACAACTACCACAAGGCTCAGGTCGTGGTGATGCAGCTCCTGCTCCCTCAAACCGGGGCCTCTTGCCCGGATTCCCCCCAGTCTGACCTCCCGGCCTCCCAGAGAACCTACCTGATGGCCTGCTCTCATCCTGGTAGTTCTCTCTGTAGTCACGATCAAGAACAGTGGCACTCTTCACGGCCTCGGCTAACGTGCTCGGCATACGCGTCAGCACCTTCGTCCTCAACTGTTTCCGGAGTCCTCAGACGAACTTCCCCGGTCTCTACTCCTGTGTGATATATATCTCGGGACAGTAACGCTCAAGGGCGTTTAACTTCCCGATGTAGCCTGCCAGGGTCATGTCTCTCTACTGAAGACTCAGAAACTCCTCCCTCTTCGCATCCTGCACATGCTGTGGAAAGTACTGCTCGTTGAACTCGCCAACGAACTCCTCCCAGGCTATATCATCTCTATCCGCAAACACCACTGCAGATGTGGACCTCCACCAGTTGGACGCAGCACCGCCCAAAACATATGTAGCCAGGCCCACCTTCGCCTCTGGAGGACAACCAATAGCACTGAAGATCTTCTGCATCGTGAAGATCCACTCCTCTCCAGCCTCTGCATCATACTACCCCAGAATGGTAGGCGGATGCTGGCGCATAAACCGGTCATGCATAACGCCAGTCCCCGTCTGCCCAGTCTGTGTTGCCTGCTGCTGTAGCATCTCAGTCAGACGTCCGACCGTATCGAACAACGTCTGACGCTCATCCTCCCAAGCCTCATCCCTCGCAGTCTCACTCTCACCGCGAGTATGAGCGACGACCTTCCCCCGTCTAGGAGGCATCTGCCAAAGGAAACAAGACAATCATCAATATAAAATTATGTATGCATGATCCTCTAAGACCTAATTCCTAACTCAAAGGTGGTTTCTTTGGACAAGCACGCCGGAATCAACGCTCTGATACCAAATTGTAAAGTCCCGAAAATAGTGGAAAATTTGAACAATAATAAAGACCGTCAACGGTCAACACTGGGCACGTCACGGGAAAACAACCCAACATATATAATATAAATATGATCCACGTGGAAGTCAAATATACAAACTGACTGGGATTACACCAAAAGCTATATAATATGTAATCACCTTAAAAGGAAGAGACTGACAACTACAGGATCTGATCCCGGGGGCACCCTCCTCGGTCACCACCTAGACTCTAGAACTGCTCGCTACCTGAAATGCAAACAATTGAAACATGCCTGAGTTCCCTGCTGGAACCCCGTATGCCAAACCTCCTAAAATACAAAAATGGAATGAAATACAATGCAATGCAATGCACATGATCATCCACCTCGGGCCCACAATAATGCCCATCTCCGCCTCCACGGTACTGAACCACTCCTGCCACCACAAGGGCCAAGTCAGTCCACCGCTTCCTCACAATGGTCAGTCGGCACCACTGCTCCCCAAAAATGCAGAAAGGAACCCTGACACTACGCCGCCACCCCAGGAGCGAGTCAGCCCGCCGAATGCACAACTCGGGCCAGACGACAGTCGCTGCTCCCCCAAGAGCCGCCAGAGGTGCACCCTGCCGGTATGACCGACCAAAGTGTTTACGACACTCATCCCTCATACCACACTCGATATGAGAGGCCAACAATAATACGCCCTCGTCGAAGGTGAAATCCGTCGCTCTCAAGGCCGGTAATCGACCGTCGCCTCGGAGCCGGTAGTCGACCTATACTCGACGGCTCGCGTGTGGATAAATCCACCAACCTGCGGCAGATCGGTCGGCCGCTAAAACTACACCGGTCGACCGGTCTTCCCCACAGTACTCGGTACTGTACAAAAAAGTCTATCGGTCGAACCACGCCAACCGAATTACCGACCAATCGGTCGAACAAAAGTCATCTAGCAGTCGACCGTTTGGATGGTCTACGCTATACCAAATTTATATAATATATATATCCGACCGGTCGAACCAAGGGCCCGTTCAACCGATAACAGGGATTTCAACATTTTGCCCAATTCATATTCGGTCAACCGGAACTGAAATACAGTTCGACCGAAACATCACAGGCACTCTACTGCTTAATTAAATGCTCAGTCGGTCGACCGAAAGTTAAAGAGTGGTCGACCATTTTGATGGTCAAAGCTCCCAACCGACTTAGCCTCGAACAGATTGGTCGAACCAGGTTAAGGGCGTTCGACCGTTTAATAAGTCAAAAACCCAAACCGACCCATAGACATCGTTCGACCGTTTGCGGGTGCAAATCAATATAATAATAGAATCGGTCGACTGCCCACAGGCACCGGTCGACCGATCGTCGTCTTCAACCTCTGAACTGGTTGCAATCCGACGGGGAATTCGACACCAACGTCGATCCCCAACACTCACAAGGCTTAAGTGAGTTATATTGAAGACTTGGCATACCTTTTTGAAGCTCGTGGATGCCTCCCAAGCTTTGGCAACCTCAACCCAACTTCTTCTCCTTCACTTCTTCTCCTTCTCCTTTTCTCCTTCTTCTTCTCTTCCAAAATCACCACTCTCACTCTCTGAGGAAACCAAGTTATGAAGAAAACTTTGAATTAAACCTAACACCTCTATTTATATCAATTCCAAATCTTATCCTATTCTTCCACCTCATGCTTTACTCTTCATGGCTTAATTAGGTTAATTAGGTTTAGTTTAGTTAATTAGGGTGTTTTAGATTTACGTTATTACATAATTGGTCAACCGAGTTCATAGTTCAGACCAATGTTTCGGACTACCGTGTGGATAATGGTTGACCGAATCTGTCTCGATTTCTTGCCGAACTTAAGTCACATCTTGCTTTCTCATTGGTCCATTCACCACCAACTCCCAAAGGGCTATATGAGCTTGAAGACTTATAAATAGGACCTCATTTGGTTGCTTTGATGATCTTGAACACTTCCTATCTATCCAATACTCAAAGCCAAATCCTCTCCATCTTCAAGCTCTCAATCCACAACACTCAAGCCTAAACTTCACCACTTGCATATCCAATTCCATATCAATATCCAAGTGTGCTCAAGTGTAGAGTGTTAGTTAGATTGTGATTCCAATTCCTTATTCAAGAATCACCAAGTTGTAAAGCTTCGAGGAAGCTCCCTCTCGGGTTGTGAGAGGAGACACGAGCGAGGCGAGGTTGTTCACGAGGCTCGGTGTTGTAAACGGCGTTGGTCTCGGCCTGGAACGGAGATCAGTTAGTGGAACCGTAAGCGAGGCTCGGGGGATCGAGCGAGGCTTGCGAGGAGGACTAGGACCCGGGTGTGGGTGCCGAACCTCTCTAAACTCCGGTGTCGACGATTTTGTGGTTTGCATTGTCTCTTTCCTTAATCCTTCGTTTAGCATTTTAATTCCGCATTTATTGTAGCGATTAGAGGGCCATAGATCCTAGCAATTGGTATCAGAGCATTAGGTTGCTAATTTCATTTACTTAAGCGTAATTTGGCATGGCATCTACTTCTAATCATTGTGAAGGATTATCCACATCTAAGCCACCTTTGTTTAATGGATTAAACTATGACTATTGGAAGAAAAGAATGAGAATATTTTTGCAATCAAATGATTTGAAATATTGGACATTCATATTAAACTCATATACACCTCCTAATGATGATGAAATTGTATCCTTAACAAAACCCAAAATTAAGGAAGCGTAGATGAATTCCCGCATTATGAATATCTTGTATTGTGGGTTAAATGAAGGGGAATACAATAGGGTAAGAGGTTGTGAAAGTGCTTATGATATTTGACATACATTAGCAATGCATCATGAGGGTTTAACTAGATTGAAAGAAACTAGGATTAATTTGCTCATGCATAAATATGAATTATTTTGTATGCAATCTAGTGAAAACATAAGTGAGATGCACACTCGCTTCACCGAAATCATTAACTCTCTTAAAGTACTTGGCAAGGATTTTAGCAAGGGAGAAATGACTCGAAAGATTCTTCGGTCACTCACTGACGATTGGGAGGAGAAGACGACCACCATCGAAGAAGAACAAGATCTCACCAACTTATCGGTCGAGGAGCTAATGGGTAGTCTCATGACATATCAGATACAAATGAAAGACCACAATGAGAAGAGATTCAAGAAATCCTTGGGGCTACATGCCGTCGCCAATTCGATCAAAGGAGATAGTCATATCGAGGAACAATTGGTGGCGCATCAATTTAAGGAGTTTCTCAAAGACGAGAAAGAAAGGAGAAAAGAGAAGAAGAGCAAGAGAAAAGAGAAGAATAAGAAAGCTCTCAAAGAAACTTGGGATAGTTCATCATCTTCATCAATTCAAGGTGAATTCGCCTTGATGTGCTTCATGGCAATAGAAGATGATGATAGTGAGGTACCTTCTTGCTCTAGTCGTGATTCAATTGATTCAAATAATTCAAATGCATATAATGAACTTCAACTTGAATTCAATGAATTGCTTGAAAATTTTGAGAAAATTTGTCAAAAGAATAAACTAGTAAGAAAGAAAATTAATGAGCTACAATCTCAAATTGAATCTATCATGAATGAGAAGAATGAATTGCTTTCTAGTCATGATAAAGTTGCATTAGAGAACACTAAATTGATTGATGAAATTACAACTCTAAATGCAAAACCTTCATGTAGTGACACTATTCAAGATCAAATTGCTAAAAATGTTCAATTACAAAAGGATCTTGAAAAATTCACAAGTGGAAAGAAAATGCTTGATATGCTCATAGGGAGTCTAAAACAATCTTTAGATAAGCATGGTGTAGGCTATTTTGTTAACAACTACAAAACCCATGTTATTCACACTACTATGAATGGAAAGCATTTCTTTGTGAATAAGAGTTCCTCAAGTGTTTGGGCACTTAAGACCAAATGGCTTGGGTACCAAAGATTAGTGTCAAAGGACCCAAAGTTGTTTGTGTACCACAATCTTCACTTGTAGGTACTTAGAAGGAAAATCGATAGCGATCGGCTCAAGCTACAAAAGATCGATTCCAAGCTTCAAGGAAATCATTTGGATCGAATTTATAAAGTCCTCGTCGCTATCGAAAGGAGATTGGAACCAATACAAAATCGAGGATCAAAAGTTGGGTAATATTTTCAATCCTCTCAATTGTGACTATTTTAACATTTGGTTCTAATCTAGGGATATTACATGCTTTATTGATGTCATACATCATTGCTTTTAAGCCTAAGTGATAGGGGGAGCATATAATGTTATATCATCTAATTAAGGGGGAGATTTATCTAATCATATACCTTTACATCATATGCTTGTATTGTTTGCATTTTATTGATGTCAAAGGGGGAGAATGATAAAGATTGAGCTTCAATTTACTCATACTATGCACATTGTTAGGGGGAGCATCTTATACATGCATAGTTTACATATATGAAGGGGGAGCATCTTATACATGCATAGTTTACATATATGAAGGGGGAGCAATCATATAGAATAGGGGAGAACTTAAATTGAAACTCAAGCATTAAGATATAGATTTGCCATCATCAAAAAAGGGGAGATTGTTGGCTTTTTGGCCTTAATCTATATTAATTTTGATGATTAATTAAACTAATCTTAATCAATCAACCTAATCAATCAAAGTGAGCAAACACGATTACATGCATTGCATATATGTTTATATACTTGCAATCATCTTAATAGGTTGATCAAGACAATAATGGAAATGAGCATTGGGACAAGGACATCAAGACTCAAGACTTGTAATCAAAGCTTTGGACCAAGACAAGTAACTTTTATATTTATTGAGTCCATAAGGTTTTATGTAAACTTGAGCACTAGGATTCTGTCCCATCATTTCTCGGTAAACCGAACTTATTTCGGTTCACTGAACTCTACCTAGTTCGGTCCACCGAACACCTATCGGATAGCCAAATTCTTCCCAACAGTGAAACTTAGGTGTTCTCTGGAATTGCCCCAACGGAAGACTGAACCACCTTCGGTCGACCGAATAGCCCTGGACCGGTTTTGGACTTTGCTCCAACGGTCGCATTCAAATCAAGACCGTAGAGCCCAATTAACTCGACCCATCTCGGACGACCGCACACATGTCGGTCTACCGAATCCATATTGGCTTTAGGAGCCCAACGGCTATTTAACTTGACCGTTATCGATAAAACAATTTCCCACGCATTGTCAGCGGAATACCCACGCTACTTCGGTCTACCCAAGTATACACGGTCAACCAAACTTGTGTAGATCAGAGCCCAATTAATTCTACTGTCCACCTTGAAACGGTGAACCGAATGGACTTCGGTGAACCGAATTTAATTAGGGCTAAATAGATAAAAGCTACTAGAGGTTGGTGAACGGTGATCTGATATTTAATCGGTCAACAGAGTTCATAGTTCAGACCAATGTTTCGGACTACCGTGTGGATAACGGTCGACCGAATCAGTCTCGATTTCTGGCCGAACTTAAGTCACATCTTGCTTTCTCATTGGTCCATTCACCACCAACTAGCAAACGACTATATGAGCTTGAAGGCTTATAAATAGGACATCATTTGGTTGCTTTGACGAAATAAAAAAAGAAGCAGGAAAAACGACAGCACACAAGAACCAACGAAAACCCAAAGCATACCTCTCCTCAGGTGCTGCCATCTCTCGCTTCCTCAGCCTGGATAGAGTAGACTCGTCCAGCTGGCCTTCCCTGCTCCGGCCTCGCAATAGGTCGACTAACTATGCCCTTGCCTGTCTCTCATGGTCAAGGTCTCCTGCTCGGCTCTCCCTGATGGTTCGGGCACTCCCTGACGAAGTGTCCAAGCTGACCGCACCCGAAACAAGTCCCCGAGCGAAACAAACACGGTCAACCCGGTTGGATCCTGCTACAGTTCCTGCACACCTTTGGTCTGCGAGAGCTGCTCCCCTCAGGTTGTCGAGTGTCACTCTCCTCAATCCTGGGCCTCTTGCTCTGACTTCCCCCGGCACTGACCGCATCTCGTCCCCTGGTCTTCCCCTGGGTCTTCCCGGCCTCCGCGTAGTTCTCCTGATAGTCCTGATCTATAAGGGTCGCAAACCTCACTGCATCTGCTAAAGTCTGTGGCATACTATAAGTCACGCGCGTACGGAGCTTCTTTCGAAGCCACTGTATGAACTTTCTCGCCCGCTGCACTAGAGTCACACAGATCTCAGGACAATAACGCTCCATAGCGTTGAACTTGCACGTGTAAACTGCCAGTGACATCTCCCCTTGCTCAAGGCTCGTAAACTCCTCTCGCTTCCCATCCCTGACATGCTCTGGGAAATACTGCTCATTGAACTCTCCGAGAAAGTCCTCCCTACTGACATCCTCTCTGCCCGCAAAGACCACTGCAGACGTGGTCCTCCACCAGCTGGATGCGTCACCACCCAAGACATAAGTGGCCAGACCCACCATCCTCCCCGGATGAACTCTTATCGGTCGAAAGATCTCTTGGATCTTGAAGACCCAATCCTCATCAGCCTCTGAGTTACCCCTACCATCAAAAGTAGGCGGATGCTGACGCATAAACCGATCTTGCACCGCCCCAGCCCCTACTGACTCCTCTCGGCCAGACTAGCGCTCCAGAAGCACGCCCAATCTGTCAACCGTCTGGTAGAGCATCCGTCGCTCCACCGCCCAATCTGTGCCACCAGTCTCATTGCTCGTGCTACGGTCACGAGAAGGAAGTCGCGCGCGTCTCGGAGGCATCTGACACCAAAATCAAAACAACAACAATCAACATGATGAATGCACGCATGATCTACAAAAAGAAATGCATGCCTCTATCCACTACTCCTAAGGGTGGTTTCTTTCGATGAGTACACTGGAATCGACCTGCTCTGATACCAAGTTGTAACATCCCTGAAACAGTGGAAATTTTTAACTTTTAATAAAAAGATAATCAAAGGATATCAACCTCACACAGGGGATGCTACTCGAAGCTATATATATAAAATATGGTGCAGCACCGTATACAGGAGTTGTCAAAAGAGTGACTACATCAAAATACAACATACAAATATACAAGTAGTCATAATAACCTCAAAATCGACACGAGGACCCGACTCCAAGATGCACTCGTCCTCAGTCACCACCCAAACAGCCCCCGAGGGGAACCTGAAATCGACAACAATGTCGTGAGTTTCTCGAAGGAAACTCCGTATGCCACACCTACATGCAATGCAAAACATGACCTATCATACTAGTATTATGCCAAACATAAATCATAACAGATCATTTCCCAAACGGGTGATAAGGTCATAATAGTCATTTCCCCAACCGGGGTTCATTAGTCATAAGTCTATTTTTGGACATCCGTATATACCCACCGCAGGCACATGCGGTCATACGAAAAATACGCGACACACCCCCACTCGCAGCTACAGTAGTCATATGGGTTCAGTGAGGGTCACACGCACTTCTGTGTCATCATCAGATCTGATCAGTGGTCGAAGACCACAATCCGCTAGAGCCGTCACTCTGGTCGGTCATACTCGCCAGTCGTGCCACAGCTGGACGATCATACTCGCCGGAACAACATCGGTCGAGCACATCCGCCGGAACAACATCGGTCAGTCATCTCCGTTGCCACACAGGCTAAGGCACAGAACTCTGTTGCACAAGGGCTAACAATCATCTCCATCGCCACACAGGCTAAGGTTATCTCCTTCACCACAAAGGCTAAGGTCATCTCTGTCGCCACACAGGCCGACAGTCATCTTGCACCGTAGAGTCATATCATATAGATCATGCAAAGGGGAATATGGTCCCACAGGTCTACTACCTAGGTCTCAATTCACATGTCATATCATGGGAACATAAGCAATAAATGCAATCCACGCACCAACGCACTCATAAACAACCAATGCAAATACTGGGCTCCAACGGTCGACCGAAAAAGGTCATACGGTCGACCGATTGGTCGTTAAAATAGGTAATTGGTTCGAACCATAATACAACATTCGAACCAAACAAACATCAAACGGTTGAACGACAATGGGCTTCCGGTCAACTGAAAAACATCAGGGCCTTCAACATTTCTCTAAGTCATCACCGGTCCACCGAAACATGAATCGATCGACCCTACTTAACTCATCTTAAGTCATCGGGCGAACGAGATCTCAGGGCGGTCGACCGTTTAGAAGTCAACACCCACAACCGACTTAAAACAGTACAGCGGGTCGGACTGGTCAAAGCAGTGGTCGACCGTTTAGATGGTCAACGCCCCCAACCGACATACTACAGTGCCTTCAGTCGAACGGCAATGGGGACCCGGTCGACCGAAAGCAACACAGGGTCTTCATCTTCTCACTCAAACGGACAACCGCTCGACCACCCATAGGGTATCGTTCGACCGGTGCGAGGGAGAACGCCCCAATTACACTACGACCGGTCGACCGAAAACATGCGTCGGTCGACCGAACAGAGCAGAACTTCTGCCACTCTATTCCGACGAGTCCTTCGGCCTATCGTCGCACACTCAAACACTCACACCACTTAGGTGAGCGTAAAAGCAAGGCTTGTCATACCTTGAAAGCTTGAAGAAGCTTCCGAAGAGCAACGGCGATCCCTCCACGAGAAAGAACGTATCTCCGGCGAACTCGACTTGCCGGCGCACCCTCTTCTCCTCCTTTCCTTTCCACCAATCTACCAGTGAGAGAGAGAGAGAGAGAGAGTTGAGAGGAAGAGTTGAGGGAGAGAGAAAAGAAAAATTGAGAGGGAAAATGGGATGAAATGGGTTGGGTTTGATTTATATACTCTCACTTAAAAGGGGTTAAGGTTTTTAAACCTAATTCACCTTAATCAAAATGATTAGGTTCTCACAATCTACCCTCCTTAAGGAATTTCGTCCTCGAAATTCAAACAACCAGCAACTCCAAAGCTCCAGTTCCTTCCAACCATTCTACGTGCAGACGAAATAAAAAAAGAAGCAGGAAAAACGACAGCACACAAGAACCAACGAAAACCCAAAGCATACCTCTCCTCAGGTGCTGCCATCTCTCGCTTCCTCAGCCTGGATAGAGTAGACTCGTCCAGCTGGCCTTCCCTGCTCCGGCCTCGCAATAGGTCGACAAACTATGCCCTTGCCTGTCTCTCATGGTCAAGGTCTCCTGCTCGGCTCTCCCTGATGGTTCGGGCACTCCCTGACGGTTCGGGCACTCCCTGACGAAGTGTCCAACCTGACCGCAACCCAAACAAGTCCCCGAGCGAAAGAAACACGGTCGTCCCGGATGGATCATGCTACACTTCCTGCACACCTTTGGTCTGCGAGAGCTGCTCCCCTCAGGTTGTCGAGTGTCACTCTCCTCAATCCTGGGCCTCTTGCTCTGACTTCCCCCGGCACTGACCTCATCTCGTCCCCTGGTCTTCCCCTGGGTCTTCCCGGCCTCCGCGTAGTTCTCATGATAGTCCTGATCTATAAGGGTCGCAAACCTCACTGCATCTGCTAAAGTCTGTGGCATACTATAAGTCACGCGCGTACGGAGCTGCTTCTGATGCCCCTGTATGAACTATCTCGCCCGCTGCACTGGAGTCACACAGATCTCAGGACAATAACGCTCCATAGCGTTGAACTTGCGCGTGTAAACTGCCAGTGACATCTCCCCCTGGTCAAGGCTCATAAACTCCTCTCGCTTCCCATCCCTGACATGCTCTGGGAAATACTGCTCATTGAACTCTCCGAGAAAGTCCTCCAAACTGACTTCCTCTCTGCCCGCAAAGACCACTACAGACGTGGTCCTCCACCAACTGGATGCGTCACCACCCAAGACATAAGTGGCCAGACCCACCATCCTCTCCGGAGGAACTCCTATCGCTGATACCAAGTTGTAACATCCCCGAAACAGTGGAAATTTTAAACTTTTAATAAAAAGAGAATCAAAGGATATCAACCTTACACAGGGGATGCTACTCGAAGATATATATATATATATATATATATATATATATATATATATATATATATATATAATATGGTGCATCACCGTATACAGGAGTTGTCAAAAGAGTGACTACATCAAAATACAATATACAGATATACAAGTAGTCATAATAACCTCAAAATCGACACGAGGACCCGACTCCAAGATGCACTCGTCCTCAGTCACCACCCAAACAGCCCCCGAGGGGAACCTGAAATGGACAACAATGTCGTGAGTTTCTCGAAGGAAACTCCGTATGCCACACCTACATGCAATGCAAAACATGACCTATCATACTAGTATTATGCCAAACATAAATCATAACAGATCATTTCCCAAACGGGTCATAAGGTCATAATAGTCATTTCCCCAACCGGGGTTCATTAGTCATAAGTCTATTTTTGGACATCCGTATATACCCACCGCAGGCACATGCGGTCATACGAAAAATACGCGACACACCCCCACTCGCAGCTACACTAGTCATATGGGCTCGGTGAGGGTCGCGTGCACTTCCGAGTCATCATCAGATCTGATCAGTGGTCGAAGACCACAATCCGCCAGGGCCGTCACTTTGGTCGGTCATACTCGCCAGCCGTGCCACAGCTGGACGATCATACTCGTCGGAACAACATCGGTCGAGCACATCCGCCGGAACAACATCGGTCGGTCATCTCCGTCGCCACACAGGCTAAGGCACAAAACTCTGTTCCACAAGGGCTAACATTCCTCTCCATCGCCACACAGGCTAAGGTCATGTCCTTCGCCACAAAGGCTAAGGTCATCTCTGTCGCCACACAGGCCGACAGTCATCTTGCACCGTAGAGTCATATCATATAGATCATGCAAAGGGGAATATGGTCCCACAGGTCTACTACCTAGGTCTTAATGCACATGTCATATCATGGGAACATAAACAATAAATGCAATCCACGCACCAACGCACTCATAAACAACCAATGCAAATACTGGGCTCCAACGGTCGACCGAAAAAGGTCATACGGTCGACCGGTTGGTCGTTAAAATAGGTAATTGGTTCGAACCACAATCCAATGGTCGAACCAAACAAACATCAAACGTTCGAACGACAATGGGCTTCCGGTCGACCGAAAAACATCAGGGACTTCAACATTTCTCTAAGTCATCACCGGTCCACCGAAATATGAATCGATCGAACCCTACTTAAGTCGTCTTAAGTCATCGGTCGAACAGGATCTCAGGGCGGTCGACTGTTTAGAAGTCTACACCCCCAACCGACTTAAAATAGTACGGCCGGTCGGACTGGTCAAAGCAGCGGTCGACCGTTTAGATGGTCAACGCCCCCAACCGACATACTACAGTGCCTTCGGTCGAACGGCAATGGGGACCTGGTCGATCGAAAGCAACACAGGGTCTTCATCTTCTCACTCAAACGGACAACCGCTCGACCACCCATAGGGTATCATTCGACCGGTACGAGAGGGAATGCCCCAATTACACTACGACCGAAAACATGCGTCGGTCGACCGAACAGAGCAGAACTTCTGCCACTCTATTCCGACGAGTCATTCGGCCTACCGTCGAACACTCAAACACTCACACAACTTAGTTGAGCGTAAAAGCAAGGCTTGTCATACCTTGAAAGCTTGAAGAAGCTTCCGAAGAGGAACGGCGATCCCTCCACGAGAAAGAGCGTATCTCCGGCGAACTCGACTTGCCGACGCACCCTCTTCTCCTCCTTTCCTTTCCACCGATCTACAAGTGAGAGAGAGTGTGTGTTGAGAGGAAGAGTTGAGGGAGAGAGAAAAGAAAAAAAGAGAAGGAAAATGGGATGAAATGGGTTGGGTTTGATTTATATACTCTCACTTAAAAAGGGTTAAGGTTCTTAAACCTAATTAACCTTAATCAAAAGGATTTGGTTGTCATAGTAGCGTGGAGCTAGGATATGGATCTGGACAGCAACCTTCCAGCGATCTCCGTCCGTCTTCTCCAGCAACCTTAGGTATGCCTTAGGCCCAGGAGTAGAGTAAAGGGTGGGGATGTTGGCTGGAGGGCCGGCCAGCACCACTTTGGTTGGTGGTTTATTCGGTTGCACCACCAAACCGATTCTCCCACTTAGCGCATGCCTGATTGGTGCGTTGGGTGGGCTGACTGTTGGCACATCCAGGCATGCTGGAGCTCTGGTGAGGTCTGACCAGGCTTGGGGTAGATACTCCAGGGCTGAGGGGGGGGGGGTGATGGTCACGGCTGTGGGCTGGTGTGGCTGGTGCACACAAAAACCGCGTCTAGGGTTTGTCTCCATCTTGGCAGAGCGACTGATCTCAGGCGACTGAGTGGTTGGCTGGTGTCAGGTGGGGTGGGGATGGACCCTTGGGAGGCTGGGGATGCAAGGGTTTAGGGTGGACTTGACTGGCCTGTGCATGGGGGCGCAAGAGTGAGCTGACCGCTATTTGGGTTGGTGCAACTCGCAAGTCTCGTGTACGGTGGCTCGGCTGGAATGGCTCAGCCTGATCTCTCCGACTCTTTCCCCACCCCAAGACATCCTGGAGGAGTGGTCTGATCTGGTGGTTGGATGGACTAGGGAGGCTCATGCATGTCATGATTGCTTTGTTGTATTGATGCAATTGATATTTGTGGTGTGTATCAAATGTTTGATGTGTGTTGTGGTTCTATTTTCATTCCAACAACAATCTGATTTATGTATCTAATCTGATGTTTTGGATTTATTCTTATTCATACATGCACTCATATGAGAATGATTTCACTAGATATATATGTAGAATATACAACTCGCTACATGCCATGATTATTGTATGTTAGTTGATACCTCATGCCTGAATAGATTATGTATGGATGCTCTTGAATTCCTGATTTTCGTATGCATGTTCTATTAGGTTGAGGTACTGTTATATATGTTTATACATGCTCTTATAATATCTGATTATGTTCTAAGTTTGCACAATTAAATGTTTGTAGGTCCTTAATCTAGATGATTATGCCATGTAACTCTCGTAGCATTCTAATCTTGATATGCTTTGCTGCTGTGTATGTTTTATCACATTTATTGTGTATATATCTTACTAATCTGATGTATCCTTCTGTGAATGCGTGTTGCCATTTAGAAACTCAACCTCATAACTCGTATACATGACTCGTAGATATCGAGGTTGTATTGTCATGCTTGTTTAGTTGAATTTGGTTATGATTGTTTGTTTGCTTTAGCATCTTGAAGTTGCTGATGTGATTGTATTAATTCTGATATGTTTTGAGTTGTGATGGGTGTATTGGTATGGTCATCACATTGGGCTCATTCTGGACTATGTAGCTATATATAGATAGATAGATAGATAGATAGATAGCTTGCATTGCATTGCATCTAATTAATAAATGAATTTTGGGCACGTTTGATTCTGGGCCGACGGGCCATGGGTAGGGCCTCTATGTAGAGAGGCATATCCACAAAGACCTATAGGTACAGAGGTCAGGTGAAGATTGTGACCTGGACAGGCATGCTGTCATTCTGTCTGAGGTTAGGCGTTCCCAATGTCACGATGATATCATGTAGGTTTTTACCGTAAATTGGGGTATCTATCAGGCGTACCACATTGTGCCAAACGGTGGGTCACTATCGAGTGACCTGCTTTTGATTCTGACCAGTAAGGCTAGTGGGCTGATTCCTACGTTGAGGGTTCCCTTCGGTTGTGACCCGAGCGGCGTAGTTATGTAGAGTTGTGGTCATTATGTTGCATTTTGTTGATTTTTGTTGCATGTGTGGTAGATAGGTTTCATGCATAACTTTGTACTCTATTTTTTGGACCCGGGGCATATGATTGACATCATTTCATGCTCATATTTGTATCTTATATCCATTATCTTTCACCTAAATAATGCTATGTTACGAGTTTTATGTTTAGTTTTCAGGAATAAATAGGTTTGAAGAGATGAAGCATAAAAGGACCCAAAAGCTGGGAAAAAGGACTGAATTGTGAGATCTGTGGACCAAGATGCAAGGAAGAAGGACCTGAATGCAAGACCGAAGGACCTAAGAGCAAAACAGAATACTCCTCACCATCATGGGGAGTATTTTGGCAATTCTATTCGGGTCGGAGCTCCAACATGCAAAATAGATGCATCAAATACCAACAAAGCCTTCCGGAAAAGCCCACAAGAAATTCCAGAGCGATCCGGACACTGTAGACCGCTAATTAGCGGTGCAAGACCGCTAATTGGCGGTCACTTTTGGCCCAAATGCGCTCAAATTTCTCCTGGACTTGTATTAATGTTCGTTTAGGCTATTTTTGGTGTTTGTTTAGTCCCACATCGGGGGATTGTCCCGGTTTGCCTTTTTCCATGGCTATAAATAGAACTCTTCACCTTCCATTGTAATCACTCCATATTTTAAGTGGCTATTCTTCCTACTAGAAGTGAGGCCTTGAAGCACACACTAAAGTAGGAGGATGCTACTTTTAATGTGAGTCATTTTATCAATAAAGTTTTGTGTTTCTTTCATTGTTTGTTTTATGCTTCTTTTATTGTTTTTGCATGTTTTAGTTTAATCGTCTTTTAATTCTAGCTTAGTTTTAATATGCTTTCTTTCCATAGTTTAATAATTAGTGTAATGTTTAGTGAGTAGTTCCATCCCCTTTGGGGGGTGGAGTAGATGTACATACATGCATTAGAGAATGGGATGAATGCTTTAATTTCAATGTGTTGATTAAACATGAATGTATGCTTGCTTGTTTAGGATAGAATTTACAACTTGATGAGTTTTGCCAAAATGATTAGACACCTCTCATGCTTGTTTAGGTTCTGAAATAAACAACTTGCATATGTAAATGTTAATCAACTAAGTTGGTGAATAGATTGATAGGTTTTGCCATAACATTTAGACACTTCCTATGCTTGATAAACACCACCTTCATGTGCTTAAAGAATGTATTCTACACCCACCTCTTTGCTTGTGTGCACTCACTCCACCCCTTAGGGGTTTTCCCTTCCTGAAATTCCAGCATTCTTGTTTTGTTCTTATCTTAGTTCTTATTTTATCGTTTGTTTGCTTCTTCCACATTTCATACTTCTTAGTGTAGCGTAGTCTAGATTATCATAAACAACTTTCTTCCCCCTATTTTTTGCCACTTGATTTCGTACAAGCAAGAGGCTGCTCACCTCCCCTGAGGACGACCCGTACTTGCCACCGCTTCATCGCGGCCGTGCACTTGCGGTTTAAATAAAACATTCAACAGCATACAAGGTTTTCTTTATTGAAAACTCACGTATATATGTTGATGTTTTTGCCTCAGGTACTTAGGTTTCTTCAGGGGTGGACTGGATGAGTTTCGAAGGATTTTGTACACGAGGGACACATCGACCAGAGTCTTCTAGTATCTTTGCTTCTGCATTTATTGTATTTCCCTTTTTAACTCGATGTATTGTAATTGAACTATTTCCATATATGGATAATCTATTGTTTCAGTTATATTCTACTTTCTCTATCAATGTATGTTCTTTTATGTCTTGTCAAGTCGTGTAGCCTCTTAGTGCAACTCCTTCGGTTGTCGTGGATGAGTCTGATCGCGACACTTCTTTTGGATTCCCCAATGTGCGTACCCGCGAGATCGGGGGTATTACATAATAGAACTTCACTTTGAAAGATTGTGCTTTGAATATTTGCATGTGGTGGGTGTTCAATATAAGATGGGGAGTCCTCACATTGACACGAAAAAGTCACTCTCCTCACTTTCACTTAATTTTTGTGTCAACTGACTCAATTTCATTCTCGATTTTTCAAAGGAATTCAAATTGGACTGAATCAAAGTATGAGTAGTTTGCATGAATGTGTGAAGGGTTTGTTCTATGGAATAAAGTCTCTGGTCAATTGTGAGTTTCACTTCTTGTTTATTAAAATGTGGGACTTGGGTATTTGTACGTTGAGATTCATTTCATTGGTCAACATGTTGTGATTGGTATGGAGTTTGGAATTAAATTGGAGGATAATGTTGGGGATGAAATGGCATGCATGAGCTAAATTCATCTTGGTAACCCCATGAAATTTTTTGGCGCTTGATTGACATCATTTCATGCTTATATTTGTATCTTATATCCATTATCTTACACCTAAGCAATGCTATGTGACGAGTTTTATGTTTAGTTTTCAGAAATAAAGAGGTTTGAAGAGAAGAGCCATGAAAGGACCCAAAAGTAGGAAAAATGACTTAATTGTGAGACCTGGGGACCAAGATGCAAGACAGAAGGACCTGATCGTAAGACAGAAGGACCTAAGAGCAAAATAGGAAACTCCACACCATCATGGGGAGTATTTTGTCAATTCGATTTGGGTCGGAGCTCCACTAAACAAGTTAGATGCATCCAAGACCAAGAAACAATCCAAGGAAAGCCCACCATAAGATCCAGACCGATCTGAAGCTTATAGGCCGCCAATTGGCGGTCTGGAACCGCCCAGATCCACTAAGTTTTCTCCTGGACTTGTATTAATGTGTGTTTAGGCTATTTTTGGTATTGGTTTAGTCCCACATCGAGGGATTGTCCCGGATTAGCTTTTTCCATGCTTATAAATAGAACTCTTCACCTCCCATTGTATCCATCTCTCTCTTTGGTGGCCACCTTCCCTACTAAGAGTGAAGCCTTGAAGCAAAACTCTGATGGAGGAAGAGCTACTTGTAATTGAGTGAGTTAATAATAGAAGTTTTCTTTTAATTGTGTTGTTTCTCTCTTAGTTTAATTTCCTTCCATATGCATGTTTGCTTGTTTGTTTTGTTTTATGCTTCTTTAATATTTCTTGCTTGATTAGCATAAATTTCATTTCAGTATTATGCTTGCTTTTGTTAATATAGTTAGTGTAATGAGTAGTGAGTAGTTCCATCCCCATTTGGGGGGTGGAGAAATATGTGATATAATCATGTAGTGTATTAAGTGTGTGTTATCTTAATCCCTTGAGCTTTAAATGATTTCCATAACCATCTAATGGGTCTCCACTCTTATCTTTGATATGCTAATGCTCTTGAATGAAGCTTAGCTTATGCTTTGATTAGTGGATCTATTTTATGGGGAATGATAAGGTTAGGATATGGATAGGAATTAATATTGGAAACACAAGTTGTAGTGTATGAACTCTTGTTGCCTTTACCTTAGCTAATGTCTTGTATGTTTTAATGATGTAGTCTTATCTTAATTCATGTGGAGGCATAGTAGGGTCTAGTCTTTATACTTGAGTTCATTTAGCTTCATTCCAATTATTGTCTTGTATGTTTTAATGATGTAGTAAAATCTTAATTCATGTGGAGGCAAAGTTGGATGTAGTTTTATGATTTCATGCACTACATGTTGTGAGGAGCTTAATTACACACACACACCACACACACATCTTTATGTTCACATCATTTCTCTACCCCCTTTGGGGTTTAGTTTTTCTTACTTCTTTTCCATTTCCATTTGCATCTTAGTGTAGTTTAGTGTAACCAACCTTTCTTCCCTTTCTTTACCTCTCGCCTACGAACAAACCAAGTGTCGACACACCTCCCAGTGGACGACCCATATTTGCCACCACTTCAACGCGGCCGTGTACTTGCGGTTAAATATAAAACGATCAATCAAGTTTTTGGCGCCGTTGCCGGGGAGGTGCTCTGTCCAGACCTTGGTTTGGACGATTCGAGGGGTGTTTAATTTTTTGGATTCAGTTTTTCTTAGTTTCAGGGAACCAGAAGATCAAGGGGAGGCTACTGGACAAGTTTGAAGGAGAGAAGCTTCAACTTGACCGCTAATTGGCGGTTTGGAACCGCCAACTGGCGGTCTGGTGAGGTCATCTTGCCTTGAAATTTTTTCTGGTAGTTTGTGTTCTTCCATTTTGTTATCTGGGAGCTCTATTTTGCATGCTTTGACTTCTGGTTTGCTCCCAGATCATTAATCACTCCCCCATTAATCAACTTGGCCCTAAAATCCAAAGCAAAAGACTAGACGTTCTTATTTGTTTAGGTCACGCATCATGTATTGACTTAAGCATATAGTTGTCTTTTCTTTTAGCTTTATTTTCAGTTGTTGAGTGCTGGCGTAAGGTACGCATTTCCTACACTCATTCACGCATCTCGTATGCCCATGCATTAGTTAGTAGGATTTGCATCAGGACAAGAGTGAGAGAGTGTTTGATTGGAGCGATTGATTGCTAGATCTAGGATCAAATCGCTACTAAGGAGGGGTTGTCCCATAAAAGATAAGGTGGGGGATTTCATCACCCTTTCCTTGGCCCCAAAAATCACTCTTAATAAAGCCTTAACTAAAAGCAAGTAGACATTGGCCCTAAGGAATTCGGACGCACTAGGAGAGTAATCTAGTTGAGACCGTCATGACCTGATCGGCGTTGCCTACCTTGTCGATAGTAGGAGGTACTGGATCTCCGGATCTGGTATCACTTGCTGGGCATTGTGGTCCTCGTTGTAGGGAGGTGAGGCGTGTCGAGGCTAGTGACCTCGAAGTTAGGCGTCGTCTAGCTTAAGTACCCATTGCCTTACATTGTTTGAGCCGTACTTGCTAGTTAGGCTTCTTCCTGATCCCACTACCCACGCTAGCTCTAGGGATTCTTCCCTCCTCACCTGAGTCCTCTCCTCATCTATTCTCTACGTTTAGTCTCCTCCTCTAGTACACCGTCTATTATGTGTTTGTTAGAGTCGAGTCGAGCATTTTATGCGAGGTTGGGCTCGTTCTGGTGAGAGCGCTCGACTCGAGAGAGTGCGTTCTGCTGAGATGGACGGTCTTGGTGATCGACCATCTCCGCCTCGTGCTCCTTTGGAGCAAGAGGCCGAGTCGTCTCGCGGTGGCGAAGGAGACCGGGTGCCATACATGGAATACCTCGGGCCACTTCCGCCACCACGTAGACCTCCTTCTCCTCCTCCTCTGACTCGAGAGGAAGGGAGATTCGGTCAGGATCGAGTTCTAGGTGCACCACCACCTTTAGCTCGACAGGATAGGCCGATGACGTTGTGGGAGCGGACCCATCCTGTTCGGGCCGCGCAGTCTTCTTGCATAGTTGTTCCCCCTGCTCGCGGGAACTATGAGCTGAAACCTCAATATGTGAGCATGCTTCCAACCTTTACTGCCAATAAGGAGGATCCGTATATCTTTATACGCGAATTCGAGGAAGTATGCTCCATGTTCAAGCTTCAACAGCTTGACGAGGATTCAGTCCGGTTGAGGATGATTTCTTTCGCATTGAAGGATAATGCGAAGAAATGGATGTATAGCCTCCCGGCGAGCTCGATTCGGTCATGGGATGACTTTGTGACCATCTTTCTGAAGAGATTTTTCCCTCAAAGGAAAACTCAACAGATACGGCACCAGATACATCAAATGTATCAGACCGAGACCGAATCGTTTTATGTTTTCTTTGAGAGGTTCAAGGACCTTCTCCAGCAGTGCCCTCATCATGGATTTGAGTTATGGCAGTTGTGCCAAATTGTTTATGAGGGCATCAACTACAACACCCGCACATTGTTGGAGTCGATGTGTCAGGGTGACTTCCAAATGAAACCCAACGAGGAGGCATGGGACACTTTTGAGGCTATGGCTGAGCGTACCTTCGAGTGGGACACCATGAGAGAGCCACCAGCCGCCAGGTCTTCTGGTCGAGCTGGATCTTATCAAGTTGAGTCATCGATCGCGTCTGAGGTGAAAATGGCTGCTCTCATGCGTAGGATTGAGAGTTTGGAGATGGACCGAGCTCCTGTAGCTCAGGTCGCTACTCCCGAGTATAGTAGGTGTGAATTGTCGGGACATGATGACTTGGAATGCACTTACGCTCCAAGGGATACTGAGCATGCAAATGCGATGTATCAACAAAGGCCCCGAAACGACCCGTACAGTCACTCCTACAACCCGGGATGGCGTAACCATCCTAACTTCTCTTGGGGGCCTAGTGGGGGTAACGGTCAGAGCTCGCACGCTCAACCTCAACCTCCGCCTTATCAACCTCCACGCCCATCGGCGACCTACCAACCTCCACATCAAAGGTCTCAGCACCACAATTACCAACCTCCTCAGACCTCTTTGTCGGGTTATTCTAACCAAACTCCACAACCCCAACGGGTTGACCCTAAGGACTCCACTCTTTAACAAACCCTTCACGCGTTCATTCAGAGTACACAATCCATGCTTTCGGCCAACAACAATTCGGTCAAAGCGTTGGAAATGCAAGTTAGCCAGTTGGCTAATCAGCTCCATGAACGCGAGAAGGGCCAATTACCGAGTCAACCCGAGGTGAATCCTCGGGGTACCCATTCGCAAGGAAGGACACCTTTACCTCATGCTACCTCTGAACCGACCCATCATATTAATGTGATTCATACTTTGAGGTCTGGTAAGGAGGTGGACAACCACATTGGGGTGCCTTCCTTGTCATCACCATCTCTGAGGGAGCCGGATGCTGAGGCTCCCTACACAAATACTTCCAGGAAGGAGCCAGATCCTGAGGTTCTTTCTACATTTCCTTCGACATGTTTTTCATCATTGTTTCGTGAATCTGTCTTGACGTGATATATATGGGAAATATGGGTACTGGTTTGGATTCCCTTAGTCGAGCTAGTCGATTTGAGTACCAATTCAACCCAATTTGGACTTCTATAGACTTATGTGAAGGGAATGTGTTCTAAAAGTTTTACTTTTAAATGTCAATTATTATAAATTGAATGAGAAATCATTTTGTTCCTTGTTTATGTTATTCGTCTTTTAGAAGTGTTAAGGAAGAGGCTCTTGGTCCTTAACCGTAGAGCTCTAAAAGATATTTGTTTACATAAAACAAAAGATATTCGCAATCATGGTAATTAACATGGAACATTAATTACCGAGTTAAGATTGTCGTGTTGGTCATAGATCATTGTAGCTCTACAAGTGAGTGACAACACGGGTACACAAAAGAGGAAAATAGTACTTTTGTATACCGAATTGATCTAACAAGTAAAATATTATAGGAATGTGCTTCTGTGTCATTAATATTTTACTGTGTCCTTGGTCCTTTGATATGAGACTTATATCCGATCGCTTAAGGAGTTCTTAATTAGACTAGTGTCTTGAGCTATCGATGAGTGTAGTGTAAAGGCATTAGTTGGTTAAGTATGACTTTCGTTGGAGAAGATAGTTAGTCAAAAGATTATCATTGCCCCTCTTAATTGAGTGATGATATTAGTGGGCCCCTTGATAAAGCAAAGTTATAATGTGCACAATGTGATTTGAGTTAAGTCACATATTTATAACTAGCTTAACGAGATCAAGAAATGAATACTAATACAAAGATGACACAATACTACTTTGTGTGTATTCTTAATATCATGAGGCAAGGGACAGACACAAGTGGTGCACTCCATCACTAAATGGATCAGGTTTTGGTTCGAGCGGAATTAAGACATCTAACTAATTGGGAGCTATAATGTGTAGCTAGATACCGCTTATAGCTTGTGATATTAAGCTCTTATTATGACTGCCAACTTAGTTTAGATCCTCGCATAGGTCACACCACAAAACTGGGAAACAAGAAATGGGGATTTTGAGTTCATAAGATGTGTCGGGTTTCATGTAGAAAATATGACACATGGGGTGAACAAGCAAAATCAAAATTATGTTGTGATTAATAACGTAATTAGAATCTAAATTAAATTCATATGTGATGTAAATATTATCGGGTGTAATGATTAATCATTACACCCGATAATATGTTACATAAGTTGTGAATTTACTACTAATCCCGAAATGTCAAATTATGTAGGGGTTAAACCGAAATTTGACAAGTCTGCAGAACAGTGCTCCAACGGTCGACCGGTTAGCAGTAAACGGTCGACCAATCGGGCACGGTCGACCGGACATTTCTCGACCGATAACAGGGAATTTTCATTTGTTCGAATGGTCGACCGAATGTAATCGGTCGGTCGACCGAACATAGTGATGGAATAATTCCTGTTACGAACGGTCGACCGAGTTATTGAACGGTCGACCGGGTTATTGAACGGTCGACCGGTCCAGACGGTTAATGCAGAATTAATTTAAGAATTAATTAGATCATGCATGGAATTGGTCCATAATTGATTTAATTCGTGGCTAATATTATTTATTATTAAATAATGGATGGTTAGATGGAATTTTTCATGAAATCATGGGCAAGAGGTTGCACATGAATAGGTAATTTGGAGAGAACTTATAAATGCAAGTTTATCTCATTACCTCCTTAATTTCATTCATTATTTTCTTATGCAAAATTCTCTCTCCATAATTCTCCACGAAAATCCCTTAATTCTTAAGTTTAGTTATAGTTCTTAAGAGATCATCTTCTCAAGAGAATTAAAGAGGGGTTAGTAATTAGATTCTAAACCCTATCGGATATTGAGAGACTAGCTTCCCTCTCTCCGATCTTGTTTAGTGTTTGGTGAATACTCGGAGGCATCCGGCGCAGCGAGAAGCATCCCCAACATCTCCGAATCTTCAAGAAGTTTTAGAGAACTTCTAGGTATGAATTTCGGAGCCCATATTTGTTTTAATAAAGTTTTGAAACTAGATATTGAAACAAATTGATGCATGCATGAAATAAATCATAGAAAATTGTAAATTGATCCTTATTGTGCATAAAAAATTTCGAAAATAAATATGTACAATTAAACATAAAATCCTACAGTGGTATCAGAGCTTAGGGTTCAATTTTCTCATGATTTAAGGCTATAAACGAATTTAGTTTACCATCTAGGATTTAAACAATTCGATTTATCAGTTTTTTCGGTCTATGAATGTTTGTTGATGTAATTCTCCATAATAATTCGTTCTGAATGTTTTAAGCGTTTTAAAACATGCCATGTAATTATTAGAATTAAGATTTAGACATTTGTCTAACTTGCAATAATTTCGTTTTAAGTATAAACGATTATTTTGTAAGAGAATCAACAAAATCGAAAAACTGCGGTTCATCTTTCCATTGGAAATTGGATGGACAATGGTTCATAATTAATTTTTGAACTATGGATGCATGAAAAACGTTTTTAATGGATTTCAAAATGTTTTTCAAAGAATTGTTTGGGATTCTAGATGCTTGATAAACTAGGGTGGATAGTTTATAGCGATATTGCGTGCATGGATGCTCGAGTTGTTTTTGCAGGAATTGTGAGTTTATATGTTCCAAATCAGCGCCTATGAATATTTATAATTGTTATAATACAGGGGCTTATGTATGTAAAAGCCAAATTCTCTATTTCCATCCTTTAGATAGTTGCATATGCATATGAGAGGTTTTTACATAGGACTTGCACTAGTCGGTTTTTTATCGAATGTGAGGAGCATGTTTATTTTCTGTAAAATCTACATCTCCGGTGGAAGAGGAAGTCGCCGCTGTAGCGCATCGATCGAGGATCGGGGATCGAGGATCAATGATTGAAGGGAACATACAAACTCACACGATGTGGATTGTGTGAATGTTTAATTTCTGTTTTTAATTTCTGCTATGCATGTGATGAATGTGGTGAATGTTAGGATATGTATGAATATTAATATGCATGATAACCTAAAATTCCAAATCACATGTAAATATATGAAATTGTCCAACAAAAATTAAGAATAATTTCCTTCTTATTTCATCCACTAGCATCCATTGATTGAGGGATACTCTGCTCGCCCTTAGCGGGAGATAGCTCCCTCCATCTTTGGGAATAGTGGGAGATATAATGGTTGTCTATTGTTGTGCCACGATTAAATGTATGAGGTGCGTTTCACCCTAGTGAACCCCAAGTATGTTTAGTAGTGAATACAATGGATAAACGTATCTCGTTTCAAATGAAAATAAGTTTTCTTAACATTACCTAGAGCCCTCACTCGGTTTTGGGTAAAAGTTTTTCTTACGAGGATAGGTCGCATTCCCTCATAATTAAAACAACAAGAATCACAAGAGTTTGAAGATGCTAATATTGCTAAAATTCAAAAAGGTTGTGATTAGAAAAATGTTTTTCTTACCTTGATGTTGTAATGTATTCGATAGCCCTTAGCTAGTCTATGTTACAATTAATGGGATCTTGTATTGTTGCATTTATGGGCAAATTTTTTATTTGCAACATTTACATTTATATTCGATATATGTATGCATATGTATTAAAACATAAAATTGGCATTAAAACCTATATGATTTATTTTGTAGAAAATGTTGAACATCCAACCTATCGTACGATCCATGATAGAAAAACACCCTTTAGCAAATGATGGCTCAAACTTCATTAGTTGACAACTGAAACTCAACATCGTGTTAAAGTTTGAGAAACTATCTCACATTTTGGAAGGTCCAATCCCAAAGTGGAATGAGAGATTAACCGATGAAGAGAAAGAGGCTAAAGTCAAGTGGGAAGACCAAGAGAACCAAGTTCACGGTCTTATGCTAGCATCCATGGGTGACTCGCTTCAAGCGAAATACTTGGATTCAAAACCCAAGAAGACCATGGAGGCTTTATCAAAGATGTTCATGGATAGTGCCCGAAAGGAGCGCTATAAGACCACCATCGCACTCACAAGGTGCCATATGGCGGAGGGAACATCGGTATCTATGCATTTTCTCACGATGCAAGGATACCTTGAGAAGTTGGCAAAGCTCTCTTCACCAATGCCCGAGGACATTGCAGAAGATGTGATTCTTGGCTCTCTAGCCCCGTCCTTTAAGGACTTTGTGATGCACTATCACGTGCGTGAAAAAAGGGTGAGTCTTGAGGAGCTGCACAACGCTCTCAAAACTGCTGAAGTTGACATGGGCAAGGGTAGGGACAAGCAAGTCCTTGCCGTCCATGGGAGGAGCCAAAAGATTGGTAAAGGAAAGGGCAAATCTACCAAAAGTGGTTCAATCAAGAGCAAGGGAGTAGGAGGTGCTCATAAGAGTGCCTCGAGGGGGAAGTCTCAGAAATCTCCAACTCCCAATACGGAGTGCTTTCACTGCGGTGAAAAAGGACACATCCGGCCAAATTGCCCCAAGTACAAGGAAGACCTTGACAATGGAGTGATTGAACGTCGGCGCCCCAAAAAGGCCAAAGGTATATTTGTTATTGAAATAAATTTAGCCACCTTTGTCCAGGCTTGGCTAATTGATACCGGATCTTGTGCTCACATAGTTTCTATTGTGCAGCTACTCATGGATAGGAAGGAACTCGTAAGGAACGAGGTAGAATTGAAGGTCGGAAATGGTGCGAACGTGTCTGCGGTTGCACAAGGTTCTGTGGTGCTTCAATTATGTAGTGGTTTAAATTTGTCTAAAGAATGTTTATTATGTACCTTCGATTAGCAAGAATATTATTTCTGTATCATGTCTGGATATGGATAATTTTAATATAAATATTTCAAATTCTTGTTTGTCTATATCGAAGAATGGTGTTTTCTATGCAAATGCGTTCATAAGGAATGGTCTCTATTTGCTTGAATTGAATAATAAACAAATCTTTAATATCAATAACAAAAGACTTAAGACCACTCACGAGCATGATACTCTCTTGTGGCACTATCGTCTTGGTCACATAAATGAAAGGCGCATCAAGAAATTGCAAGAAGCTAACCTTCTTGGTCTACTTGATTTTAAATCATTGGTGACATGCCAACCATGTCTAATGGGAAAAATGACCAAAAAGCCTTTCAAGAAGAAAGGCCCAAGGGCGAGTGGTTTGTTGGATTTGATACACTCTGATGTATGTGTTCCAATGAGTACTAGTGCACGAGATGGTTTCAGGTACTTCATTACGTTCACGGATGATTATAGTCGTTATGGCTATGTTTATCTAATGAGAAACAAAAGTGAATCTTTTGACAAGTTCAAAGAATTCAAGAATGAAGTAGAGAACCAACTCGACAAGAAAATCAAGTCTCTACGAACGGATCGTGGAGGTGAGTACTTAAGTGCCGAATTTGACTCATACCTAAAGGAGTTTGGTATTGTACCTCAACTCACCCCTCCTAGTACACCTCAGTGGAATGGGGTATCCGAAAGGAGGAATAGGACATTGCTCGACATGGTTCGATCAATGATGAGTCATGCGGAATTACCTCTTTACTTTTGGAGTTATGCACTACAAACTGCGGCTTACACACTAAATAATGTTCCATCCAAATCCGTGGAGAAAACTCCTTATGAGCTATGGAGTGGTAAAACACCTAAGCTCAATTTTCTCAAGATTTGGGGTTCTGAGGCTTACGTCAAGAGATTGATGTCGACCAAACTTCAACCAAAAGCGGATAAGTGCTTCTTTATTGGTTATCCTCGTGAGACAAGAGGATACTACTTTTGGCATATCACCTCCAATCGAGTGATTGTAGAGAGGGATGCCACATTTCTGGAAAAGGAATTTCTAGAAAGAGTAAAAAGTAGTGGGAGTAGGGTTGTGCTTGAGGAAACTCAAGATACTCTACAAGATCATGACATGAATGATGACATTCAAGATCATGAAGGGACAACCCAGATTCCTTTGGTTAGTGGGAGCGTGAGCGAGAGACCATCACAAGAAATTGTGAAAGAATCTCAATCGTCCCCACCAAGTGTACGTTTAAGAGTTGAGCATGAATCGATTCCTCAAGAAATTGTGGAAGAAGTTTGGGAGACACGAGAAGAACCAAAAGAACTAAGAAGGTCAACAAGGGAAAAGAAGAAACCCGATATGTATTTGGGACTTCATGAGATCATGGTACTAGATACCAATGATCCCTTGACCTTCCAAGAAGCAATGGAAAGGGATGACTCCAAACTATGGCTTAAGGCCATGGAATCCGAAATAGAATCCATGTATGATAATCAAGTATGGGACTTGGTTGACCTTCCTCAAGGTAAAAAGGCCATTCATAATAAATGGGTTTTTAAGAGGAAGATGGACATGGATGGGAACCTGACAACCTACAAAGCAAGGCTTGTAGCGAAGGGTTTCACTCAAGTTCAAGGAATTGACTATGATGAAACTTTTTCACCGGTTGCCATGTTCAAGTCTATTCGGATCATGCTCGCTATTGCCGCATTTCACGATTATGAAATATGGCAAATAGATGTCAAAACAGCGTTCCTTAATGGGAACTTGGAGGAGGATGTGTACAAGGTACAATCTCAAGGTTTTGAAGATCCAAAGAATAGCGAGAAGGTATGCAAGCTTCAAAGATCCATCTATGGATTGAAGCAAGCATCAAGGAGTTGGAACAAATGCTTTGACGAGGAAGTAAAGAAGCTTCACTTCATTCAAAGTAAGGAAGAACCTTGTATATACAAGAAGGTTAGTGGGAGCCATGTAGTATTCTTAATCTTATATGTCGATGACATATTGCTTATGGGCAATCATATTCCTTTGTTTGAGCAAACGAGAAATTCATTGAAATCTGCATTTTCAATGAAAGATATGGGTGAGGCTCAATACATCTTGGGAATCAAGATATACCGAGATAGATCTCATAGACTCATTGGCCTGAGTCAATATACATACATTGACAAGGTCTTGGAAAGGTTCAAGATGAACAACTCCAAAAAGAGCAGTGTGCCAATGAGTATGGGTGTGCAACTCAAGAAGTCTCAACGTGCTCAATCACGTAAGGACTTAGAGTACATGAAGGATGTCCCTTATGCTTCGGCAATTGGGTCGATCATGTACGCGATGACTTGCACAAGACCTGATGTCTCGTATGCTCTAAGCGTGACAAGTCGTCACCAATCCAACGTAGGTCCTAAGCATTGGACTGCGGTCAAGAATATCCTGAAGTACCTTAACCAGACTAAGGATAAGATTCTTGTTTATGGAGGACAAAGGGAATTGATAGCTGAAGGTTACTCGGATGCGAGTTTCATGAGTGATCCAGACGATAGAAGGTCACAATCAGGATACGTCTTCCTTCTGAATGGTGGAGCTGTGAGTTGGCGTAGTTGGAACCAAAGCACTACGGCCGACTCAACCACTGCTTCAGAAGTAATGGTTGTCGCTGAAGCGAGCAAGGAAGGAGCGTGGATAAAGAAGTTCCTTGAAGAGCTTGGAGTAGTTCCCTCGAGCGAGGGACCAATAGAGCTATTTTGCGACAATAGTGTATCTATCTCGCAAATCAAGGATCTCAAATCACACCACAAAGTGAAGTACATGGATCGTAAGTACTTCGTGACGTGTGACCTCATCGACGAAGGCAAAATAAATCTGTTATGGGTGGACACCAACAGCAACACAGCTGATCCATTCACAAAACCCTTATCCCAAGCCAAGAGCGAAATGCATTTCGAGTCCATGGGATTGAGGAACCATGTAGATTGGCTTGATGATTGATATGTAATGGGGTTTACCCTAGTTATTATTGTTTTATGCATTGAGTATGTATGAGAAAGAAAATTTTAATAACAAGTGGGAGATTGAAGGGAATGTGTTCTAAAAGTTTTACTTTTAAATGTCAATTATTATGAATTGAATGAGAAATCATTTTGTTCCTTGTTTATGTTATTCGTCTTTTAGAAGTGTGAAGGAAGAGGCTCTTGGTCCTTAACCGTAGAGTTCTAAAAGATATTTGTTTACATAAAACAAAAGATATTCGCAATCATGGTAATTAACATGGAACATTAATTACCGAGTTAAGATTGTCGTGTTGGTCATAGATCATTGTAGCTCTACAAGTGAGTGACAACACGGGTACACAAAAGAGGAAAATAGTACTTTTGTATACCGAATTGACCTAACAAGTAAAATATTATAGGAATGTGTTTCTGTGTCATTAATATTTTACTGTGTCCTTGGTCCTTTGATATGAGACTTATATCCGATCGCTTAAGGAGTTCTTAATTAGACTAGTGTCTTGAGCTATCGATGAGTGTAGTGTAAAGGCATTAGTTGGTTAAGTATGACTTTCGTTGGAGAAGATAGTTAGTCAAAAGATTATCATTGCCCCTCTTAATTGAGTGATGATATTAGTGGGCCCCTTGATAAAGCAAAGTTATAATGTGCACAATGTGATTTGAGTTAAGTCACATATTTATAACTAGCTTAAAGAAATCAAGAAATGAATACTAATACAAAGATGACACAATACTACTTTGTGTGTATTCTTAATATCATGAGGCAAGGGACAGACACAAGTGGTGAACTCCATCACTAAATGGATCAGGTTTTGGTTCGAGCGGAATTAAGACATCTAACTAATTGGGAGCTATAATGTGTAGCTAGATACCGCTTATAGCTTGTGATATTAAGCTCTTAATATCACTGCCAACTTAGTTTAGATCCTCGCATAGGTCACACCACAAAACTGGGAAACAAGAAATGGGGATTTTGAGTTCATAAGATGTGTCGGGTTTCATGTAGAAAATATGACACATGGGGTGAACAAGCAAAATCAAAATTATGTTGTGATTAATAACGTAATTAGAATCTAAATTAAATTCATATGTGATGTAAATATTATGGGGTGTAATGATTAATCATTACATATGATAATATGTTACATAAGTTGTGAATTTACTACTAATCCCGAAATGTCAAATTATGTAGGGGTTAAACCGAAATTTGACAAGTTTGCAGAACAGTGCTCCAACAGTTGACCGGTTAGCAGTAAACGGCCGACCGATCGGGCACGGTCGACCGAACATTTCTCGATCGATAATAGGGAATTTTCATCTGTTCCAACGGTCGACCGAATGTAATCGGTCGGTTGACTGAACATAGCGATGGAATAATTCCTGTTACGAACGGTCGACCGAGTTATTGAACGGTCGACCGAAACCTGGTTCGAGCGGTCGACCGAACCTCCAAACGGTCGACCGGTCCAGACGGTTAATGCAGAATTAATTTAAGAATTAATTAGATCATGCATGGAATTGGTCCATAATTGATTTAATTCGTGGCTCATATTATTTATTATTAAATAATGGATGGTTAGATGGAATTTTGCATGAAATCATGGGCAAGAGGTTGCACATGAATAGGTAATTTGGAGAGAACTTATAAATACAAGTTTATCTCATTACCTCCTTAATTTCATTCATTATTTTCTTATGCAAAATTCTCTCTCCATAATTCTCCACGAAAATCCCTTAATTCTTAAGTAAAGTTTTAGTTCTTAAGAGATCATCTTCTCAAGATAATTAAAGAGGGGTTAGTAATTAGATTCTAAACCCTATCGGAGATTGAGAGACTAGCTTCCCTCTCTCCGATCTTGTTTAGAGTTTGGTGAATACTCGGAGGCATCCGGCGCAGCGAGAAGCATCCCCAACATCTCCGAATCTTCAAGAAGTTTTAGAGAACTTCTAGGTATGAATTTCGGATCCCATATTTGTTTTAATAAAGTTTTGAAACTAGATATTGAAACAAATTGATGCATGCATGAAATAAATCATAGAAAATTGTAAATTGATCCTTATTGTGCATAAAAAAATTCGAAAATAAATATGTACAATTAAACATGAAATCCTACATTATGGAGAGACTTTTTAAGTCCATGCGTCACTTCAAGCGGGATTTGAGTTCAATAGCTTTCTAATTGGTCCATAATCCTTTATTCTAGCCCAATTCTCTTTATTCCTGAAATTCATGTAAGCATACCCGAGTAGAACTAGTAGAGGATAAAACTAAACAATTATAGCATCGATATTATACATGATATGCTACTAATCGCGGTTTATTGGATATTTCAGTAAGCTTGCTTGACCTCTACGGTTTTGTCGGGTAAGGATGTCAATTTTGAGTTCACACTACAATGCCAAAATCTCTTCTTGACTTTCAAGAGAGAGCTGACTTCATCTCCCACAATTAAGGTGCCGGTGTAGACAAACTCTTTGAGTTGATGTGCGACGCATCCAACCTTGTGTAGGAGCAATGTTTGGGCAACGATTCAAAAAATTGCCTCATATGATTTACTATACCAATAGAACACTCAATGATTCCCAAATGTAATATATTGTGATTTAGAAGGAATTCTTAGCCATCAATTTCACTTTAGAGAAATTTCAGTTGTACTTGATTAGATCCCATGTGATTATCTACTCTGATCACACAACAATCAAGCATCTCATGGCAAAGAAGGATGTTAAATCGCAACTCTTGAAATGGATCTTAATGCTTCCAGAATTTGACTTAGAGATTCAAGACAAAAAATGGTCTGAAAATGTTGTAGCTAACCACTTGTCTCGTCTGGAGATGACCAACCCACAAGACCAAAATATCAAAGGCAAAATTCCTGATGAGCAATTGTTCAATATCAAGGATAGCATTGGTTTGCCGATACCATGAACTACCTCATGACCAAGCAACTTTCTGTGGGTTGGTGAAAATCTGACCAAGCAAAATTTAGATCGTCAATTAGATTCTTTCACTGGGACGACTCCTATCTATTCAAATACTGGCCTCACCAAATTCTCAGGCGATGTGTACCAGATAGCGAGTTCCATAGTATGGTCCATTTTTGTCATCTAAGGCATGTGTGGGACACTGCCGAGGTACTGCAGTATGGATTCTATTGGCCCTCTCTTTTCAAAGATGCTTATGGATTTTGTAAATGATGTGATAGGTGTCACCATCTTCCTAAGATAGGATGACGATATATGATGTCTTTGCAAAATATCCTCCTCATCGACATCTTCGATGTGTGAGACATCTACTTCATGGATCCTTTCCGGAATTTGTTTAGAAATGTTTACATTCTGCTAATCATTGATTATATGTCCAAATAGGTTAAGTCTATCCCCACAAAGACAACTGATAACAAAAATGGTCACCACATTTCTTACGAACATTTTTCACGATTTGGTATACCTCGTACCACAATCAGTAACTGGGCTACCTGCTTCTGCAACTGCTCCTTCGAAGCGTTGATGAGGAAGTACTCGATCGCCCACAATCTTACAACCTCATATCATCTGCAAAACTAGTGGGCAAGTTTAGATTTCTAACTGTCAATTGAAGAAAATCCTCAAGAACACGGTTAATTCCTTGTGGAAGGATTGATCAACCAAATGGAATGATGTGTTGTGGGTTTTTTACACAATGTACATGACCAATTTGGGTATGTCCTCGTATTGGGTAGAGTACGACAAGGTTTTCATCCACAAGTTGAACTGCAGCATCATGCATTATGGAGTTGAACCTAAATATGGATCTTAATCAAGCATGTGCTCGTCATAAGCTTGACATCGTAGAGTTGAAAGAGTTGCACAACAATGCGTATGAGAACGTTGAAATTCATAAATCCCGAGCCAAGATGTTTCACAATCGCATGATCATACGCAAAGAATTTACGACCTGGCAGAAAGTGCTTCTTTATCATTCCAGCTTCATCTGTTTGCAGGTACTCTCCGCACCCGCATGTTTGATCCCTTTAATGTGTAGATCGTGTTCCCTCAAGGAACCGTTGAAATCTTGAAACCAAGCAATGGAGACATGTTCGAAGTTAATGAACAACGTCTTAAACCAAACTTGGCGAAGGCACCAGCTGAAGTCGAGGAGGTCGTGTTCCTTTACGAAACCCCTCGCACTCTACCATATTATCACTAACCTTCGGAAACCCTTTGATGTTTATATTGTCGCCGTTGCGGGAGGGTGGGCACCTCTCCTTTATGGAATCGGGGAATGACAGTATGCCCACACGTTGTTTAATGTATTTCATGGTTCGCTTAAGGAAGACTCAGACAAACGATAATCGTTTTGAGTTCACTTTAAATGGCACTGCATATCCGCTCACACCGGAAATCATTGTCACAATGACCCATATTGTGTCTGAGGGTTGCGTTAAACGTTCTTAGCCTTTACATTTTTATAGATATGTCATGGGACAGGGCAACCCAATGAACCATCATGGGTGTTTGAGCAACACATATATGTAAAGGAATGTGCAAGTTGCCGCTTTGTGGGCATGTCTGACATCATGTATGTCATAACAACCAAGTAACTACACTGAACATATACCAATCTATTCCACATAGTCACACATCACACACAGAATAGGAGGAGATTGAGATAGAACTTGAGCAACCCACACCATGCTATATGCATACTTTTCTCGACAACTGGAAGGAAGACGATAACAACAAGAAGGCTTGTGTGCATTCTTTTGAAAGCTCTATGGATTTAGAGACCCTTTCTGCCCAAGATTTCAATTACTTGTCTTCGACCAAGCAAAATGTGGTGATTTTGCTCTAACTTCTTAAACATCTTACATAGCTTGTGATTTTGCAACAAAATCACAAGCTATGTAAGATGTTTAAGAAGTTAGAGCAAGGGGGTTCTTCTTTGAAGGGGGCTTCCTCTTTGAAAAGGACTTTCTCCACTCAGTCCAAGCAAAATTGATTGCATTTTACATGTGCCTTGCATTTTATTCAATGCATACATTATGGACAATGCATGGAATAAGTGTGGGGTGTCTTACCATTTTATATACGTTGAAGTTGAGTCTTTTTCCTTTGTTTTTGTTTTCTTTTGTTTGTATTGTTAGGATCACGTCAGTATAAAGAAGTTTGTGCTTGTGCAAATGGAATGATTATATTTTCAAGACCTTTAAACTTGTTTAGTGAGATTAGTCGTGTAGGCATTTTGATTTGTTTGTCAATGTGGGTTGGAATAGATGAAGGGGTTTCTCTCATCTCGCATGACTCCTATTTCTTGAGAAATTAGGTCCACGGTGGACTATACAACAGGTGATTTTGAGTCATCTAACTTTGATAACGCCAGTTGAACTCCCATTGATTGATCATTTAAATTTACCACAAGTGCATGATGTCAGTTAAGACGCGACAAGTACGGGTCGTACCACGAGGAGTTGTGTTTTGTTGTTCCCACCATACTCGAATGGGAGAGGGAAGGAGTTGGAGATGATTACCTTAAACTAACTAAAGTAAAATAAGGATGAATCAACAATCTAACGAAACCCCCTTGGAGTGGAGGTGTGTAGTGAGATGTGTGTGTATAGTGTGTCCAAGCAATTAGGGATAAGTATAAAGTGGGTGATCACAATTAGAAGCTAGTGTGGAATGTAGTTCTTAAAAACCTACATTTACATGGTATACATAACTAGTTTAGTTTGACGTGAAGTTAAGATCAATTTAATGAATTCTCAAGTATGCAATAAGCACCTAATATGACCATTAAAGCATCAATCAATCCTAAGCATAATCTTAGTTCATTCATGCAACATAAACCAAATCAAGCATCCATACAATTTCAAGCCAATTCCATCAACAAAGAGAAACCATCACAGGCAACAAGTTAAACCTTAGATATAGCAAGAAACAAGTACGTAGTGTGGCCATTATCTTATCTACAACAAGTTTAAACATACTACAAGTGTAGATCTATATTAAGCACATGAAAATGGCATTAACATGAGGAACCCATCAACATACAACACCATTAACTACATCACCTTCACCTGAAATGGGGTTGATCTACTCTCTATTCATAACAACAAGCATGGAAAGCAAGAAATCTAAACTAAACATGACAAGAATAAACTACTAAATCAACCAAAATGTAAAAATACTTGGATAGTTAGGAAAGAAGAGATGAACTCAAATCTAACTTTAGATTAACCAAAGAGTGAGATTACGTGCTTCATCCATCACCATTTCTCTATTGCCTAATTGGGTAAAACTTAAGCTATTCTAATGGTGGAGATGGAGAAGATGAGGAAAGATAGGAGAAACATTGTTATTTATATAAGAAAGAGAGGTGTAGATGAATCTGAGAGCAATCCAACAGTTGTAGTCGATTTCTATATAGTCTAGAGCACCCAAATAAGAACACCTAAGCTACTGCCGAAATTGGGGCAGAATTCGACCGACTTGACCCGCCCCAGGCGGGTCATGTTGGTCTAATCCACCTCAAACCCATTTATTGTATACCCAACCATACAATATACAGGTATGAAGTTGTCTACCCATACCATACCTAAAGCAAAAAGGTACGGTAACACGCCTATTTAGAGGTCTACATTTGTGCCATGGTGGAAATTGTCCGTGAGTCGTGAGTCGTAGTAGTACAGTGAAAGTTTATTGCAAAGAATCCAGCACATTTTTTTAAATGAACTTATTAAACAAATTGATTTTACAATCCATACTAGGGGCGAGCAAGGACCTATCCGAGTTCCGGTCCAAACCGGAGCCAACCGGTCCGATCTCCAAGGGGGGCCGGAGCCGATCCGGTTCCGGTCCGGTTTTTTTTTTAATTTTAAAGTTAAAAACTGATTCTGGACCAGACCGGTCTCCGGTCCAGTGCCGATCCGGGTCCAGTCTGGTTGCTCACCTCTAGTCCAGACCAACAGAGGGAATTGTATTACAATCTTGGCTGAAATTACAAATTAAATTTAGAAACTATATTATCATTTTACTAGGAAAAAACATAAGAAAACAACCACTATATTTAATTATCTTCCATTTAAATGAGAACTCATAAAATGCTTCAAGAAGCACATTCACTAGACAAAGTATGCTACATTACCAGTTTTACAAATTTCATCTGTAATCATTGAGGACCCGTTCGGCTTCAGATTTTAGCAAACGAGTCTATCAGAATCCAGATTCTTGAAATGTTTGTTGCCAAACAAGAATTTGGATTATGATTTTTGATAACGAAAAGAATAACTACTTGTAGGAATCCAAAAAATTTAAGTTGTATTAACCTTAATACCCTCGTTTTATAGTATTTTTATTAGATAACTTAATAATTAGAAATTAATATTTTAATATCTTTTATTAGATACATTTCATATTTTATATGTTATGATTATTTAGTATTAGGAACTAATATTAAAGACATTCATTCGACATTAAAACATAATACTCAATTTGAGTAATTTTTTTAATATCTCTTACAATAATAGTCAAACAATATATTATGACTATTTTTGTCATTTTACATTTAGAATATAAGCAAGAATTTATTACATCCAAATAAATTTTGTTTCTCATAAGAATCATGTTTCTTTCATTTTTCGCTTAGAATCTGAATTCTCGTTAGAATCATATCTAAGAATATGTTGCCAAACAGCCCTAGGTAAAGCAAACACTAAGGTAGAAGCTAAAGGGATCAAAACATGACATGAAATACAAAAACAAGTTGGAAATTTGTACGCAAGCCTACCAACTACAAGAAAGGCAACTCCTTTGCAAAGAGAAACGTAAGAGTTTCACTGATATATTCTATTACATCTGTGCACCAAAAAGATTGTAGAACCAATAGCCGCTTCTACGACATTGAACGCCTTGCAAGATAAATCTGCAAAAATCAATCATACATTAATAATTTTGAATTCAATCATTCGATATGATTTTTATAGAGTGAACAAATAAACTAAGCTGACACACTGGATGGTGAGGATCATGAAGCACATCCACGCGCATGTCTGTGATTCTTTGAATCACTCGAATTTTCATATCCTGTAAAATACTTTTTTTTGGAATTACTAATCATCCAATCAAAATTTTAAGATAAATTAATTTACAAATTACCTGAACATAGTTCGAGTTTTTGGCGACTTGAGGAATCCATTCAGCAAGCAACTGAAACAAAAATTTGATTGAACATTTGAAGTTAACGATAAATAGTAACTAAAAGATAAAGCTTATAAAAGGAAATACCAATATGCCTCTGAATATTGTTCTCCTCGACAGAAGTGGAAATCTAACGAATAGATGTTGTCAAACAGCCCCCCCCCCCCCCACACACACACAACTCGCATAACTGAAATGTCATCAGAATACAAGCTCATGTTAAATAAAATATCACAATGCCATTACAACACAAATTTTCAAAAAATAAATCTATTAACATTGAGATTTGTTCATTCGATGACATATGTCAAGTAATCACAAAAGTTAGGGCTGTGCATTTTCAGGTCCGGTCCGGGTTTTTGGACCGGACCGGACCGATCGGGTCGGGTCGGTCCTGACCCGGATGAGAATCGGGTCGGGTTTCGGGTTTTGTTTTTGGTAAAATTCGGGTTTCGGTCCGGTCCAGACCGAAACCCGACTAAAACCGATAAAACCCGGACCGGACCGGATCCGCGTAACCCGAAAACTTTCGACCCGTTAACCCGTGAAAAATCCACCAAATCGAAAACAGAAGAAAACCCGTTCTCTACTTCTCCCCATTCTCACTTCGCCTAAATCCCTAACCCTAGCCTCCGCCGCACACATCACACCGCACGCCCATCAAGCCTTCCTGCGACGGTGCGACCTGTTCAGTCATCTCCTCCGTTCAGTCCTCTCCTCCATTCCGTCGATCGGCGTCCTACCTCTCCGTTCTCCAGTCTACCTCGTTCCTCTCTGGTGGTCGACCTCGTTCTCCGCACTCCGTTGTAGGTGCGCTTTCTGATCTGTAAGCTTTTGATCTGTAAGCTTCGATATCCCATTTTCTTGCAGTAGAGAAACAAATATTGAACGAACATGTTCTGAATATTTCTTTTTTGATGAAGTTCCTGCATGTTAATTTCATTTTGTGTTGAAATGAAAAACAATCCTTTTCTTGGTTGCTGTATTGGCTCCGTTTAGTTTCCTGCCGTTCACTTTACTGGCTACCCTCCTGCTTTTTCCAGTTCTCCTTGCTGCCTTTTGGATTGGCAATTCAGTCATGAGTTATGCAAATTTTAGTGTTATGTTTTGTTGCTTTCATTCCAGAAAACCACACAAATTCGTGGTTTTCATTGCAGTGTGTACATTACATATACTCACTATGTCTTTAAATTTTCCTTAACTATGTATTAAATCTTCTTTATATTCTCTTTTCTCTATTATAAATTGAGAATTGTGTGTTTGCACTTTGCAGGGGGATTTATATCACTGGCAGTAGTTTGATTGGTGCTGCTATTCAAGCTCTCAGGATCACTTGTGAATATTAACGTTAACCATAACTTCCAGGTGTCAAGTGTGTTCATCTTGGTCATTACTTTTGTTGTTGATTTTATTCTAAATGATAGAGTCTTAAAAGTAGAAGACATGTAATACGTGTTAATGTTTCTCCCCAAGATTGCATAGATATTAATTGTGTGCTAAGTACATAAGTAATACAATCTTATCTTCTAAGGACTTCTTTATAGCCTCATATTGCAACAGCCAAATCAGGTATTAATTTTTATAATAAATATATATTGGTGCAAGGATGTGAAAATTGATCGAGTATATATTGGCTCTTGTACTGGTGGGATTCGTGGGAAAACGAAAGATTTTCAGGTTTTAATTACAAACAGGTTTTTATCATAAACAGGTCCAAACCCACCCGGACCGGACCGGTCCAAACCCACCCGGTCCGGTCCGGTCCGGTCTTCGGTCCACTCATGATGGAATCGGTCCGGTCCGGTCCAAACCCGGACCCAACCGGTCCGGTCTCCGGTCCGGACCCTGGAGAGGGTTCGGGTCCGGTCCGGTCCGGGTTTGGACCGGTGCACAGCCCTAATTGATGGGCTGATGCTGTTCCGGTTATGTTTTTCTCAGATGGGCACCTACTGAGATGATGATTGATGGACCGACCGAGCGACGGCTCCGTTGGTGTGGTTTTGACCACGAAGTTACAGATATGTTTCTTATGGCGTGGACTTGGCGGATGCTCCTTGCCGAACCCCATGTTTAGTGTAGCCGCGTGTGGGGAGCGTCACGTCTTGTTCCGCTAGACCGTATGTGCCTACGGTAGGTCTCCTTGGGAGACCCGATGATGATTGTCGGACTGATGTCCTATGTTACCCTTCGGGGGAACTGTTTTCCTTACTGTTGATGACATGACATGCTACTAGTCTGATATGTTCATTTGTACTACTGTATGCATATAGGTGAGCTTGGCATACGAGGTTTCATTATGAAACTTAGGCATTGTTGCTGCATGTTTTATTTCAGGACCGCAATAGGTTTAATTGAGTGGTGATCAGCGGGCGCGCGCATTTTGGGATCAGATCCTCTCGTTCGGACCACTGAGGTCGACGTGATTACTTGTATGTCCTTTGTTTTATTTGATATAATCATGTAGTTTTTGACAAATTCTGATGTAATTTGGTGCACCGCTTATATGTTTTATGAGAAGTAACAATCCCTCTTTTGATTATTGGTCTCTGTTATCTTGATGATAATTTTTAAATTTTCGATGTTTCGGGATGTTACAATATTGTTTTGGATGACTAAGGAAAAACTAATTTTACGACCAAGAAAACTTGGGCCCCGTTTCGATGCTCCATTTCAAGACCATGTTTTTAACCCTACATTTGATCAGGTGCCGTCCAACTTGAAATAGTGGTCCCAAACCTGTAGTTTTCGATTCCATAAAGTGTTTGGTTAAAATCATGATTTTTGCAACTACTACATTTCATTATAACATCTTGCGACAAAAACACCATAATTTTGCCACCGATAAAAAAGACACCACAATTTTGCTCACAAATCACAGCAAAAACAGCAGCTACGAACTCCAAATAAGCCTGAATTTAAACAAAACACATTGTTTCCAAGTGGAGCTTTGACGCCTTAGGAGTGCTTGGGTAGATAGTATGGGTAATGCATAATGTTGTTGCTTGAGTATTTCAATTTTGTTTCCAAGTGGAGCTTTGACGCCTTAGGAGTGCTTTGCTTGAGTTATCGACAATTCTGTTTTGTACATTAGTAAATGCGTAGTTATCGTGCTTTTAGTTTATGTTTTTCGTATATTAGTTATTTTTACACTATATCATTGTTCTTAATTTTTTCACAGGACAAGGACAACTCTGAGTTGGTTCCTCCACTTCATGGATCTGCTGCGCAAGTTGATGCCATACACAACTTTTGTTAGGGCTGTGCACCGGTCCAAACCCGGACCGGACCCGAACCCTCTCCAGGGTCCGGACCGGAGACCGGACCGGTTGGGTCCGGGTTTGGACCGGACCGGACCGATTCCATCATGAGTGGACCGAAGACCGGACCGGTCGGTCCGGTCCGGTCCGGGTGGGTTTGGACCTGTTTATGATAAAAACCTGTTTGTAATTAAAACCTGAAAATCTTTCGTTTTCCCACGAATCCCACCAGTACAAGAGCCAATATATACTCGATCAATTTTCACATCCTTGCACCAATATATATTTATTATAAAAATTAATACCTGATTTGGCTGTTGCAATATGAGGCTATAAAGAAGTCCTTAGAAGATAAGATTGTATTACTTATGTACTTAGCACACAATTAATATCTTGCAATCTTGGGGAGAAACATTAACACGTATTACATGTCTTCTACTTTTAAGACTCTAACATTTAGAATAAAATCAACAACAAAAGTAATGACCAAGATGAACACACTTGACACCTGGAAGTTATGGTTAACGTTAATATTCACAAGTGATCCTGAGAGCTTGAATAGCAGCACCAATCAAACTACTGCCAGTGATATAAATCCCCCTGCAAAGTGCAAACACACAATTCTCAATTTATAATAGAGAAAAGAGAATATAAAGAAGATTTAATACATAGTTAAGGAAAATTTAAAGACATAGTGAGTATATGTAATGTACACACTGCAATGAAAACCACGAATTTGTGTGGTTTTCTGGAATGAAAGCAACAAAACATAACACTAAAATTTGCATAACTCATGACTGAATTGCCAATCCAAAAAGCAGCAAGGAGAACTGGAAAAAGCAGGAGGGTAGCCAGTAAAGTGAACGGCAGGAAACTAAACGGAGCCAATACAGCAACCAAGAAAAGGATTGTTTTTCATTTCAACACAAAATGAAATTAACATGCAGGAACTTCATCAAAAAAGAAATATTCAGAACATGTTCGTTCAATATTTGTTTCTCTACTGCAAGAAAATGGGATATCGAAGCTTACAGATCAAAAGCTTACAGATCAGAAAGCGCACCTACAACGGAGTGCGGAGAACGAGGTCGACCACCAGAGAGGAACGAGGTAGACTGGAGAACGGAGAGGTAGGACGCCGATCGACGGAATGGAGGAGAGGACTGAACGGAGGAGATGACTGAACAGGTCGCACCGTCGCAGGAAGGCTTGATGGGCCTGCGGTGTGATGTGTGCGATGGAGGCTACGGTTAGGGATTTAGGCGAAGTGAGAATGGGGAGAAGTAGAGAACGGGTTTTCTTCTGTTTTCGATTTGGTGGATTTTTCACGGGTTAACGGGTCGAAAGTTTTCGGGTTACGCGGATCCGGTCCGGTCCGGGTTTTATCGGTTTTAGTCGGGTTTCGGTCTGGACCGGACCGAAACCCGAATTTTACCAAAAACAAAACCCGGAACCCGACCCGATTCTCATTCGGGTCTGGACCGACCCGACCCGATCGGTCCGGTCCGGTCCAAAAACCCGGACCGGACCTGAAAATGCACAGCCCTACCATCAATCATTATCGCCGGAACAACATCGGCGGCATCACCGACACAACATCGGTGGTCCAACAATACGTCCGGCACAGCATCGGACGGGTCCAGACCGAAGTCTGTCAGGTCATCAGGCTCCACGAGCCGCAAACACCAGCTGTGCCGCTATAAAAGCTGGGCAATGACCTCCTTAGCCATCTAGGCCGGTAGTCACCTCACCCAACGACAGTTGCGTGCTCGCACAACATCATACATTGGGATCCACGATCCCTCAGGCCTGCTACTCTATAATGAGTCCATCAATCTATCACATCAAGTCACGATCCATACACGGAGGTGACACGTCCCGAACACCCACACTCTTCCACTTGGCGGTCCCTGGGAAGGCACGCGTAACGCGCCCACCGTCACCTCCTCGCTCACGTACAAGGCGAGGACACGAATTTCTGTGGACAGAGTTGACATCCTAAAAAGGACAGGGCATTCAGTTTTGTGCACAAACGGTCGACCGAAAGAGTCAACCCGGTCGACCGTTCCCAGAAAGGTTCGGTCGACCGAAAGTCTACAATGGTCGAACTCTCTGCGCAAAACCTAAGTCCCAACGGTCGAACAGAGATCTAAAACCGGTCGACCGATACAAAGTCAAAATCCATAGTCTGGTCAACATCAAATCCATACTACTGGTCGACCGACTCAGGGGTCCCAATCGACCGAAAACTACCAGGGCATCCTAGCAGTTCTAAGTCATAAACGGTCGAACACATATAAAGAAACGGTCAAACAAGCATGCATCAAATCCAGTACACTTAAGTTCCGGTCGAACGAACACAAGAAACAGATTGACCGAAACACAACATCCAATCCCGACCAACCAGCACAATGGCACTACCGGTCGACCACCATAGGGCATCGTCCGACAGGTGATGGTTAAAGTCGGGCAAAATAAACTACATCGGTCGACCGCTCGAAGGAACCCGGTCGACCGTTGTTCGTTTGCATCCTTGCACCAGCCAAGGATTTACGTTGTTCTCGTCGCCGGAGAAGTCTCCGACCTCCCTCGACCGGCCAACACAACCCTCACATGAGGGTGAGCAACAATATCACACTAAGAAGTCGGCATACCTCAAAAAAATGATGAAACCGCCGGAGCCTCACTCGCTCAACGTCGTCTCCGTCACCTTCTCTCGCGTCCACCTCCGCACGCCTCACGTCGGGACCGCTCGCCTACCCCACCGGAGTCGTCTCCTCCGTCGCTGCTCGCCGCACAAGGAAAGGGAGAAAGTGAGTGAGAGAGAGGTTGAGTGAAAGCATAGGAAGATGGAATGGAGAGAGAGAAATGTTTTCTCTAAAAAAACCACCCAAACCTCATCATCACAGCCACCTCCACCCCATCACCCTACCCCTCATACCACTATTCACGCTCCAACCCATGCAACCCACTATTCACTCTCCTTCCCCATGCAAAGCCTCCACTAACCCAGGATTAACCCTAATCAAGGGTTAGGGACATTACAAATATGGTCCCTTCAAGATTTCGTTTCCTTCCGGGGCCACTCCAAAATAATAGATCACAAGTTGTTTCCGTGGTCATCCAAAACAATAGATAACAAGTGTGTATTTCTATAACATGGTACATTTCAAAATGTCAATGCCTTTCACCTTTCATGCTCTCTTTTCAGGTTTCAACTTCCAACGGACAAATTCTAACTAAAAACTCGTGACAAAACTTACACTACCAAAACCAAGACTCGTATCATGACACTAAACTTTCTTGCTACGTTGTTTCTCATGTCCGTTGCTCTAGTTTGATCCTGATGTTTAAGGTTTGGACATAAATGTCTACAGTTATGTCTCAACCCAAATCCAATTTACAAAAGAGTTTGCGCAAAATCCTATACAATCCAACCCTGAAATAGGCATGATATGACTTACTCATTAACAAATAGCATGTTAACAACCTGTCTATTAATCTTTCCTTACCATACACTAACTATGTAACATGAAAGTTTTGAAAAATAAGATATACCTTGTATCGTCCATATAATTCGTATTTGGCAATATTGTAATGCAGAAGTATCACACCCATCTCCACAAATGATTATACCAATCATTCATCATGATGTCTGGCCATGTTCGCCCACTTATCTTCAACGTATTACAATCACGGAAAATAGCTGATATGATTTGTATAGCCGCATTCATCTCACGTGTCATAGCATTTGGTGCTATATCATTTTCATTTAAATCAAAAACTCTCTTAAAATCTTCAATTTTCTTCTCATACTTCAGATACACCTCAGAAAGTAGGTTCGACCTTTCCAACTCGTCACAAAATATGTAACGCCCCGAAACAGCGGAAAATTTAAAACTTTAAACAAATAAAGAATTAACACTGGGGTCGTCACCAAACCACGAGTACATATATATATAATATGGGAAACTGTACAATACAAGAGTTAAGGATGATTACAACCCAACACCAAAAGCTATACAACACATGTACAAGGGAAAGATCATCCACCTCGAAGAACAAAAGAGACAGGATCTGGTCTGGGTGCTCCTGTCCGCAGTCACCACCTCCTAATGACGCGTACGACCTGACATAAAACATGAATATGCCTGAGTTTCCCGTGGGAAACCCCGTATGCCAAACCCCTAAAATATGAACATAATATGTGAAATGAAACATGAAATGAAATGCAGTAAAACATAACAATCTCCCGTGCACACCAGGCACCCGCTCCTCAGAGCCACAACCACAACGTGCACACAAGGCACCGCCGGTCAGAGTCTCGGCCAACGCTCCGTAGAGCCAAAACACGTGCACACAAGGCACCGCCGGTCAGAGTCTCGGCCAACGCTCCGTAGAGCCACAACACGTGCACACAAGGCACCGCCGGTCAGAGTCTCGGCCAACGCTCCGTAGAGCCACAACACGTGCACACAAGGCACCGTCGGTCAGAGTCTCGGCCAACGCTCCGTAGAGCCACAACACGTCCCTCCTCTCAGGCCGGCAATGTCTGTACGGTCGCCCCAAAAAGGCCGGAGACCCATTGCCCTCGAGACGGATCCAACAACACACGGCACCAGCATCCATATGCAAAACAGTGCCCAAACGGTCGAACGGAAGAACTCAAACGGTCGACCAAACACCACAACTATTCCTCAGAAAAACCGAAATAACGTCCAACCGGTCGAACGGCAAAGGGGCCCCGTTCGACCAAAATCCAACAGGGAAAATCCTCTCTTGCTCAAAAAGCACCAACGGTCGAACGACTCACCAATCACGGTCGACCGAAAACATCCAGGGAAATCCCCCAACAAAACCGCACTACACGGTTGAGTGAAACCGCACTTCCGGTCGACCGGCCAATAAGTTAACTTAAACCCCGGTCGGACGAAGTCAATGAGCGGTCGACCGTTTAGATGGTCAACGCCCCCAACCGACCTACAACAGTGCTTTTCGGTCGACCGGCAAAGGGGACCCGTTCGACCGAAAACACGCAGAGCCTTTCTCCCCTGGTAAAACGTACCACCGGTCGACCACTCGAAGAGTATCGTTCGACCGGTACACGGGTTTTCCGCCCAAATTACACTACGACCGGTCGACCGCGCCATCCCGTCGGTCGACCGTTGCAGAGCAGAAAAGCTGCTGCAAGGATCTCGACGAGCCTTCCGGCCTACCGTCGGCCACTCCAACCCTCGCAAAGGCTAAAAGGAGATCTACACTAGAGCTTGGCATACCTTAAGGCTTGAAGAAGCCTTTGAAGAACTCACGAAGTCGCCTCCACAAGCGCTTCACCTCTTTCTCCGGCCACACGATCTGACGAGCCCCGAACCACACGATCCGGCGAGCTTCGAGCACCTCCTCACCTTAGAGAGCTACAGATCAAGAGAGAGAGAGAGAGATAGACTTGAGTGAGAGAGAGGAAAACGAGTGAGGGAGAGGGAGAAGAATCCACACCTTAACTCCTCCTCCTTCAATCTCCACCCTCCACCCCATCTCCTCCCACCATCTCAGCCCTCCATTTCCACCACTTCTAATCCACCACCTAATCACCATAAAACCCAATTAGCAAAGGATTAGGACATAACAATCCACCCTCCTTAAAGAATTTCGCCCTCGAAATTAGAACCAAATTCTCACCGAACAACTCCGGATACTTCTTCCGGACCTCATCCTCGACCTCCCAAGTGGCTTCACGCTCGCTATGGTGCTGCCACCTGACCTTCACCATCGGAATGGTTCTCCTCCTGAGCTGGTGCTCCATCCGGTCTACAATCTCCACGGGCCTCTCCTCGAGAGATAAGTCCTGACTGATCTCCGAAACACAGATCTCGATCACATGCGACGGATCGGCAACGTATTTCCTCAACATAGAAACATAGAAAACGTTGTGAATACCCGATAACTGCGGCGGCAAAGCAATACGGTAGGCAACCTCTCCGACACGATCAAGAATCTCAAACGGTCCGACGTACCTTGGACTGAGCTTCCCTTTCTTCCCGAATCTCATCACTCCACGAGCTGGTGAAATCCTCAAGAAAACGTGATCGCCCACCTCAAATCTCAACTCTCGTCTACGCCTATCCGCGTAACTCTTCTGTCTGCTCTGGGCCGTCGCTAACCTCTGTCTGATCACGCCAACCTTCTCAGCATACATCTGAGAAATCTCTGGTCCAACCAACTGCCTCTCGCCTACCTCACTCTAGCATACCGGCGATCTACAAGGCCGACCGTACAGAGCCTCGTACGGTGCCATCCCAATGCTCGAATGGTAGCTGTTGTTGTAGGCGAACTCGATCAACGGCAGATGTTCATCCCAAAATCCTGCCCAATCCAGAGTACACGCTCTCAGCATATCCTCTAGCGTCTGGATAGTCCTCTCTGACTGCCCGTCCATCTATGGATGAAAAGCTGTGCTGAACTTCAACTGAGTCCCCAAAGCCTTCTGCAGACTACCCTAAAATCTGGAGGTAAACCTCGAATCTCGATCAGAGATAAGACTCACAGGTACACCATGTAACCGGACTATCTCCTCGATGTACAGCTTCGCCAAACCCTCCAAGGGTAAGGTGGTCCTGATCGCCAGAAAATGCGCCGACTTGGTCAGTCGATCGACTATGACCCAAATCGCGTCGTGAGATCTCCTCGTCTTCGGCAAACCAGTGACGAAATCCATCATCACGTGCTCCCACTTCCACTCTGGCAGATCCATACTCTGCAACTGCCCTGCTGGCCACTGGTGCTCAATCCTCACCTGCTGGCAAACCAAGCACCTGGATACGAAGTCTGCTACGTCTCGCTTCATCCCTTTCCACCAGAAACTCCGTTGTAAATCTTTATACATCTTCGTACTCCCCAGGTGAATGGAATATCTGGCTCTATGTGCCTCCTCCATAATAGTATCCCTCAGATCACCTGCCCTCGGTACCCAGATCCGACCTCTGAACCTCAAGCCCCCATCGACTCCGACACTGAAGTCTGATCCGTCCTTAGCAGCTAACTGCATCAGACTGTCCAGCTCATCATCTGCTCTCTGAGCCTGAACAACTCCTGAAACTGTCTGCAGCTCCACTCGAAGTCCCGCAATCACTGCCCTCTCAGAGCCCTCAGTAAAAGGTCTCCACTCCGTGAAGGCCTCAAGCAACCTCCACTCCTGAATACACAAGCTGGCAGCTGATAACTCCACCTTCCTACTCAAGGCATCCGTGACAGAATTTGCCTTCTCCGGATGATACGAAAGGGTGAAGTCATAATCCTTTATGAACTCTAACCATCTGCGCTGCCTCATATTCAACTCTATCTACGAGAAGAGATACTTCAGACTCTGGTGATCTGTGAAAACCTCAAACTGCTCTCCATATAGATAATGCCTCCAGGTCTTCAGCGCGTGAACCACCGCTGCCAACTCCAGATCATGAGTCGGATAATTCTTCTCATGAACCTTCAACTGCCTCGAAGCATAAGCGACCACTTTCCCGTGCTGCATCAACACGCAACCCAGACCGATGCCAGAAGTGTCACTGTAAATCACATAGCCTCCGCTACCACTTGGTAACGTCAAAATCGGTGTTGTAGTCAATCGCCTCTTCAGCTCCTGGAAACTGTCCTCGCACTTCTGGGACCAAACGAACTTGACACCCTTCTGTGTCAAAGCCGTCAGTGGGGAAGCAAGTCTGGAAAAGTCCTGAATAAACCAACGATAATAACCTGCTAAGCCCACAAAACTCCTGATCTCAGACACACTGGTCGGAGCTCTCCACTGAGTCACAGCCTCGACCTTCTCTGGATCCACAGAAATCCCGTATGCTGACACTACATGTCCCAGAAAGGCCACCCGATCTAGGCAGAAATCACACTTCTTGTACTTAGCATAGAGCTGCTGATCTCTCAGAATGCTAAGCACAATCCTCAGGTGCTCCCGATGCTGCTCTCTGTCTGGTGAGTATACCAGTATATCATCCACGAAGACAATCACAAACCTGTCGAGATACGGCTGAAAAGTCCGATTCATCAGATCCATAAACGCTGCTGGTGCATTCGTCAGTCCAAACGACATCACCAAAAACTCATAATGCCTGTACCTCGTCCTGAACGTTGTCTTCTGGACATCTGCATCCCGAATCCTCAACTGATGGTAACCGGATCGCAGATCGATCTTCGAAAAGACCCTTGCTGACTGCAACTGATCGAAAAGATCCTCGATCCTGGGTAAAGGATAACGATTCCTAATAGTAACCTTATTCAACATCCGATAATCAATACACATCCTCAGCGAGCCATCCCTCTTCTTCACGAAGAGCACTGGAGCCCCCCAGGGTGAAACACTGGGCCTGATCAACCCTGAATCTAGCAGATCCTGCAACTGCTTCTTCAGCTCAGCTAACTCCGCAGGCGCCATCCTATACGGAGCCTTTGACTGTGGTGTAGTCTCTGCTACCAGATCGATACCAAACTCGATCTCTCTGTGAGGAGGTAACCCGGTGATCTCATCAGAAAATACCTAAGGAAAATCCTGAACAACCTCGATATCCTCCAACTTCTTCACCTCAAAATCTGGCACCACTAGCGTCGCTAAGAATGCTCTACAACCCTGGTGAATCATCCTCTGAGCCTTCACTGCCGAAACCAAAATCCGACCATCTCCACTCTTAGTCCCTCTGATCAGCAAATCAGGAAGATCCTTTCTCGAGATCAGAATCTTCTTCTCTCGGCACAAGACTCGAACGTCGTACTGGGACAACCAATCCATCCCAAGTATGACATCGAAGTCTACCATCGGTAATAAGACCAGGTCTGCCGGGAACTCCTGGTCTCCCGAAGCAACTGTGGCACCGGGGAGGAAGCTCCCCACAATGCCCACCAAACCCAAGGGTGTGCTGACTTCCAACGTGGCAGTCAACATCGCTGGGGTACGGCCTAACACGCTCGCAAACTGCTCAGAGAAGAACGGGTGTGTGGCCCCGCAGTCGAAAAGCACTCTAGCAATCAACCCATCAACATAAAGCGTACCTTCCACCACAGCGCTGGCGTCTCTAGCCTCCTCCGCCTGAATGGTGAAGACACGTCCCACACTCTTCCCCTGCTGGGAGGGTGCAACAGGTCGACTCGGTCCAGCTCCGCTAGCTGAGGAGGAACCCGGTCGTCCACTAGGTCCACCTGACCTGCTCGGGCAGAAACGAATGAAGTGACCCATCTGGCCACAACCATGGCATGCACCTGATCGAGCCCCACACCCGCGCCCGGGGTGAACTCTACCACACTGCCTGCACTGCCCCGACTGCTGTGATCCACCACTATCAATCCGGGGCCTCTTGCCCGGATTTCCCAAAATCTGATCTCCAGGTCGCACACTGGCCTTCGTGTGCACCTTCCTGGCCTCTACCGTCTCCTGGTAGTCCTTCTCCATAATCGTCGCAAACTTCACTTCATCAGCTAAAGTCTGCGGCATACTCGTGGTCATACGTGACCTGAACTGCGGCCTCAACCCTCGGATAAACTTCCGAGCTCTCTGCTCCGGTGTCACATAAGTATCCGGGCAGTAACGCTCCAGGGCGTGAAACCTGCTAATATAAGCCGCCAGCGTCATCTCTCGCTGCTCGAGTTCCAGGAACTCCTCCTTCTTCCTATCCCGCGCATGCTGGGGAAAATACTGCTAGTTGAACTCCGCGAGGAATTCCTCCCAGCCCACCTCCTCGCTGTCCTCAAACACAACAGCCGACGTGGACCTCCACCAGTTGGCCGCCTCTCCGTCCAACACATAGGTGGCCAGATCCACCTGCCTCTCAGAAGGACAACCGATCGCTCTGAAGATCTTTCGGATCTTGAAGACCCAATCCTCAGCTGCCTCCGGCTCACCACTGCCGTCAAAGGAAGGAGGGTGCTGTCGCATAAATCGATCCAGCACTGCCCCCGCCCCTGCCTGCTCGGCCTGTGCAGACTGGCTCTCAAGAAACTCGCCCAACCTACCAAGAGTCCCCTGAAGGGTCCTCCTCTCTGGCCTCCCTACTAGTCTCCTCACTGGCGTCCCTATAACGTGAAGGTTGCCTCACACGTCTCGGAGGCATCTACACAAGAGGACAGGAAACGACAATGAATTAATGATTATGAATGAATGAATGATGAATGAAAACTAAATGCAAGACCTCTAAGGTGGTTTCATTGGACAAGCACACCGGGACCGAAAGCTCTGATACCAAATTGTAACGCCCCGAAACAGCGGAAAATTTAAAACTTTAAACAGATAAAGAATTAACACTGGGGTCGTCACCAAACCACGAGTACATATATATATAATATGGGAAACTGTACAATACAAGACTCAAGGATGATTACAACCCAACACCAAAAGCTATACAACACATGTACAAGGGAAAGATCATCCACCTCGAAGAACAAAAGAGACAGGATCTGGTCTGGGTGCTCCTGTCCGCAGTCACCACCTCCTAATGACGCGTACGACCTGACATAAAACATGAATATGCCTGAGTTTCGGGTGGGAAACCCCGCATGCCAAACCCCTAAAATATAAACATAATATGTGAAATGAAACATGAAATGAAATACAGTAAAACATAACAATCTCCCGTGCACACCAGGCACCCGCTCCTCAGAGCCACAACAACAACATGCACACAAGGCACCGCCGGTCAGAGTCTCGGCCAACGCTCCGTAGAGCCACAACACGTGCACACAAGGCACCGCCGGTCAGAGTCTCGGCCAACGCTCCGTAGAGCCACAACACGTGCACACAAGGCACCGCCGGTCAGAGTCTCGGCCAACGCTCCGTAGAGCCACAACACGTCCCTCCTCTCAGGCCGGCAATGTCTGTACGATCGCCCCAAAAAGGCCGGAGACCCATTGCCCTCGAGACGGATCAAACAACACACGACACAAGCATCCATATGCAAAACAGTGCCCAAACGGTCGAACGGAAGAACCGAAACGGTCGACCGAACACCACAACTATTCCTCAGAAAAACCGAAATAACGTCCAACCGGTCGAATGACAAAGGGGCCCCGTTCGACCGAAATCCAACAGGGAAAATCCTCTCTTGCTCAAAAAGCACCAACGGTCGAACGACTCACCAATAACGGTCGACCGAAAACATCCAGGGAAATCCCCCAACAAAACCGCACTACACGGTCGACCGAAACCGCACTTCCGGTCGACCGGCCAATAAGTTAACTTAAACCCCAGTTGGACGAAGTCAATGAGCGGTCGACCGTTTAGATGGTCAACGCCCCCAACCGACCTACAACAGTGCTTTTCGGTCGACCGGCAAAGGGGACCCGTTCGACCGAAAACACGCAGAGCCTTTCTCCCCTAGTAAAACGTACCACCGGTCGACCACTCGAAGAGTATCGTTCGACCGGTACAAGGGTTTTCCGCCCAAATTACACTACGACCGGTCGACCGCGCCATCCCGCCGGTCGACCGTTGCAGAGCAGAAAAGCTGCTGCAAGGATCTCGACGAGCCTTCCGGCCTACCGTCGGCCACTCCAACCCTCGCAAAGGCTAAAAGGAGATCTACACTAGAGCTGGGCATACCTTAAGGCTTGAAGAAGCCTTTGAAGAACTCATGAAGTCGCCTCCACAAGCGCTTCACCTCCTTCTCCGGCCACACGATCCGACGAGCCCCGAACCACACGATCCGGCGAGCTTCGAGCACCTCCTCACCTCAGAGAGCTACGGATCAAGAGAGAGAGAGACATGAGTGAGAGAGAGGAAAACGAGTGAGGGAGAGGGAGAAGAATCCACACCTTAACTCCTCCTCCTTCAATCTCCACCCTCCACCCCATCTCCTCCCACCATCTCAGCCCTCCATTTCCACCACTTCTAATCCACCACCTAATCACCATAAAACCCAATTAGCAAAGGATTAGGACATAACAAAATACAATGTTGCTAACTCATTGGCTATCTGATAACTATCAGGAAAAGATGAACCCTCGAACAATTTTTGTTCATTAAGAAACTCTTTGGTTATACTCATTAGTTCGTTCGATTTGTTGTTTGTGCAATCCAAAATCTGCACTTTTCTACGTCTTCCGCATTTTTTTCCAGTTGTAGTCGATACCAATACATGTTCGTCGACTGAATCTACAAATTAACATTAGAATTGTATCAAAATAAACAAGAATATGTGTTATGCACAAAAATTAAAAGGTATAAACTGAATACGTGTCCAGCCAAATTAAAATGGGTTGGTCTTGATCTTTTGATGTATGTCTTTCATTTTGGTCGGGGTTTTAGTCTTTAACTTGTAGACAAATGGTCAATTTGTTTTTCTGTTGTATGTTTTATCATTTGTATGCCTATTTTTTACCCTCTATCAATGATAAGAAAATACAAACCTTCAAATTTTAAAAAGATTAAAAATAATACATATTCAATTTTGATAGAATAATTGCTTAGGATTTGAAGCCACGGAAAATAAGAGCATGTGTTGTAAGAAACAAAAACATGTATAAAGGCATGAAAACCTTGATAAAATATGTATCTAGGTCCCGTTTGGACAACTTCTTTTTGATCCATTGTTTTCATTCCCAAGGAGGCTGCAACCAATACAAAACGAAGTTTTCGAAAGTGTGTTTTTTTATACTAATTCTAGGTGATTCCGTAAAAACGTAGTTTTCAATCAAGATGTGTTTTTTTGTAATTATATTGATCGAAACAACCTATGGTTTCCCCTAATACAAACTTGACTATTCTTGCTTCTTACATGTCAATGATCCAACATACACCAACACCCTTCTAATCCATATCAGTATGATTCATCTTGTGGGCCCATTATAAAGGATTCATTCTACAAAAGGCACCATTTAGATAGCAAATGTACCCAAACTGCAACTCTAATACGCGTTAAGAGTATATTTACATCAAAAAGAAAAAAACTTCAAATTTATCAAATTGACCCCAAAAAATGCTTATACCATTAAAAGACAACTTATCTAATCCTTTGTTTTACTTTCCCATCCAAACAGCAAATTAAATTTCAAAAACTACATTTTTTAAAGGTTTCTGATAATACACGTGGATGAGAAACACGTGTCAGCACCCACTCAGCAAACACGTTGGCAAAATCAGGGTTGAACTAGCAAAGCTTTTCAAATTTGAAAAACAAAAATTCCCGGGATCGTCGGAGAATGAATGGTGAGCATGGAAATCTGGACATACCATTAATACGTGAAAAGACATCCTAAAGGAAATTGAATGTGAGAAGACGCATCTCTTCGTAATAGGGTCTTTAAAAGAGATCTAGTTTCTAAACATCATACAAGTGTTTTGAAACGAACACATGTTACCAAGGAACAAACGGGAGTCCAGAGGGAGTCCAGAGTGAATCCATAGTCATTCTAGAGTCCGTCCAGAGGCTTTAGAAAATGAATATCGCAAGCGATGTAAGGAGTTGGAGGCTGTAGAGTCGTCCATATTGTTCTGCCGGTGGATAATGACGAACTGCTTGGGTGACCGCTTAGAGTCATGAGAACTGGAAACCCAGACACATACAAGACAACTGGTCTAGCCCTTGAAGAAGTTTTTTTTGAATTGAAGGCCCTCGAGAAGGAGCGAAGCCGGTTGCTAGAAGACTTCATGTCGAATTATCCCCGCCCTATTGGATCTTCATCTGATTAGCACCAGTAGGAGTTTTGTTGTCTCGACATGTACTTCCTTTTCAGATTCGCTTCGTAATAAAATTATGGACGTTTTTTTTAAAACTTTGGACGTCTTTCCATTGTTTCTTCTTTGTGTTTCATATATTATTTTGAAAATAAGTCATAGTGGTTGTTTTGAAACGTGAGTCCATCCAGAGACATTCCTTTTCAGACTGAAGTTGACCAAAAGTCCAAAATTAGTCCAGAGTCATTTCAGAATCAATCCAGACTCAATTCAGCGGTAATCTGGCGTCATGGCAGAATGAATTCGTAATGTATCCAGAGTCATTCTAGAAAGAAACCAAGGTTGACGCATAGTCTAAAATTAGTCTAGAGTCATACCAGAGTTGTTCCAGCGATAATCCAGTGTCAATTCAGACTCAATCCATTGGATTGAGTCTGGATTCTTCTTTGAGTTTCATATTTTATTTTGAATATAAGTTATACTGGTGGTTTTGAAACATGAGTCCATCTAGAGTCATTCTTTTTCAGACTGACGTTGACCAAAAGTCCAAAATTAGTCCATGGTCATTCCAGTGTCAATCCAGCGGTAATCGAGAGTCAGGCCAGAATGAATCCATAATGTATCAGGAGTCATTCCAGAAAGAGACCAAAATTATTCCAGAGTCATTCCAGACTCAATCCAGCTGTAATCCAGCGTCACGCCAGAATGAATCCATAATATACCCAGAGTCATTCCAGACTCAATCCAGCTGTAATCCAGCGTCACGCCAGAATGAATCCATAATATACCCAGAGTCATTCCAGAAGGAGAACAGGGTACATGTAGAGTCCAAATGTAGTCCAGTCATTCCAGAGTCAATTCAGACTCAATGCAACGGTAATCCAACGTCATGCCAGAAAGAATGCATAATGTATCCAGAGTCATTCCAGAAGTAAACCAAGGTTGACACATAATCCAAAATTAGTTCAGAGTCATTCCAACGGTAATCCAAAGTCAATTAAGACTCAATCCGCTGGATTGAGTCTGGATTCTTCTTTGAGTTTCATATTTTATTTTGAAAATAAGTCATACTGGTAGTTTGTGGTTTTGAAACTTGAGATTTGGAATGTGAGAGAAGAAGAGGGATGAAAAAAGAAAATAAGGAAAGTTCTTCGAAATCGCACTAAAAAGGAAGGGAAGAACTGAGCGAAGAAAGATCAATATAAGAAGGCAACACCGGTTCAGGATTATCTGTGCGCAATCTTTGCGATATTTCAAAGACAACAACATTATCCCCAGACGTGATGGGTGAGCTTCATTTGCACAGTAACCGTTCAGGATTTTATCTGCAAATTCAGTATACAAGGAGGCAAATCAAGTTCAGGATTATCTTTGCGCAATCTTTGCGAGATTTCAAAGACATCACCATTATCCCAGGACGTGATGGGTGTGCTTCATTTGCACAGTACCCGTCGAACAAAATATATGATTCTAAAATTACGTGGAAATTGTTGACGTGGAAAGAAAACACTAACAAATATCCATGTCCTCAGCGTCTGTGACGCTCGGGCGTCCTTAAATCATTCTTCTTTTTTAAAATCAATTTTTTTCTCTAAAGTACAGTTTTGAGTGTTATCCACACGGGTCCTTATAATTCTGCATCAGAAGTACAACTAAAACTTCAGTTATATATATATATATATATATATATATATATATGACCTTACAACTACAGAAAAGTGGTAGCCAAATGTTTTGAAAAACGAGGTGGACAAGAAGTGGGCAAGATGGGGGCAACCATAAATTAAACAAATAGAAACATGAAAGGAGAAAATAATTATGGCGATGTCTACCTAATTGACATTCAATTGTGTCATTTCTCAAAGCTAAACAATGAGTTGTGATTCCTTTTTTAACACATTTCTTTACAACCTACACAAAAATTGGTGAAACAAGTAAATTAGTTCAAATTGGAGAAAAGAACAAATAAACATATGTACTTTTTTATTTTCATAGAGAAGTGATACAAGCAAGGAAAAGGAAACCCAGAAACAAGGTACACACACCACACACGCCAGAAAAAAATAAAAAAACAGCCTAGTTTCATTCAACGTGGGAAAAACAACACCAAAATCAACCTTAAAGCTAGTTTGTTGCAACAAGGACAGGTCCCCAGTTCTCTTTCGCCAAATTTCCCCACAACTAACGTTTTCCTCTCAAACAAGATTTTGTTTCTGGCAAGCCATATATTCCACCAATGCGCTAAATGTCCAAGCTTTCCAGCATCTCTCCAATGCCCTTTCGGGGATCTGTCGGATCCTAATCCTAATTGAGTTTTAATGATGTTTAGGAGGTGATTAGGAAGGGATGAGATGGACGGCTGAGATGAAGTGGAGTGGATGGATGGTTGAGATGGATTGGAGAAGATATTTATGGTGAGATCTCTCTCTCTCACTCTCTCATGACTCTCTCTCGTTTCTCTCTCTCACACTCGCTCTCTCCCTCAGCATGGTGGACGGAAGAAGAGGTGTTCCTCGACGAAGGTGGTGGTTGGAGGTGAGTTCGTGGTTTTGTCAACAAGTTCCTTTGCTTTGGTTCTCTCTCTCTCTCAACCTTACTCATGTTCTGTGGTCGTGGTTGGTGGGTGGAGGTTGACGGAGGTGTTGGAGTGCTCGAGTTTGTCGAGGAGGTGGTGATCGTCGTTCGAGCGGGATGTTCGTCGACGAATCGTGTTTTGAGGAGAAGTGCTCGTGGAAGCGCCGTCGAGGTTCTTCGAAGGTTTCTTCAAACCTTCACGGTATGTCAACATGCTCACTTTAGTAGTGTGAGTATTTGGAAGTCAATGGTAGGCCTTCCGGCTCATTCTAAGTAAACATGCAGTAGATTTTACTGCCTGATTGGTCGACCGGTTGGTGCAAACGGTCGACCGTTCTTAATGAGAATTCGGGTCTTCCTCACATCAGTCAAACGATGCCCTTGGGGCGGTCGACCGGTTGTGCATTTGAGGCAAGCCTGGTGGTTTTCAGTCGAACGGGGCCCCTTTGCCATTCGACCGTGTGCACTGCCATAGGTCGGTTGGGGGCGTTGACCATCTAAACGCTCGACCTCCTGTGTGACTTTGTCCGACCGGTGACTTAAGTGGGATTAGTGGTTCGTTCAACCGAAAGTGGTTCGGTCGACCGGACTTGATGATTGAGCGTGGGGGAATTCCCTGGTGGAGTTTGGTCAACCGAGAGTGCTCGGGGGTTCGACCGAATTTGCTGTTGAGAGTGAGGGATTTTCTCCTGGTGACTTTCGGTCGAATGGGGCCCCTTTGTCGTTCGACCGATTGGTCATTTTGTTCGTTGAACATGGGAGGCGACTTCTAAATGGTCGACTGGGCCATGACTTTTGGTTTGACCGAACAAGTGTTGTTGGTGGGGATTGGTTGACCGATGGAGTGCCGGTCGAGGAAATTGCCATGTATTTGTGAGATTCGGTCGACCGGGACTTTTGGTTTGGTTGACCGTTTGTGTCCAGTTTTGCACGTTGGAGGTGTAGTAGTGGTCGTCCGTGTGGGGCGAGTTGTGGTGCCGATGTTCTTCAGGCAAGTGTGTTAGAGAGCACGAGTGTTGCGGTGGTTGGGTGAAAGAGCCCTGGAGCTCCGTAACGGTGTGAGAGTTGTGGTTGGGTGAAAAAGCCCTGCAGCCCAGCTTGGAAAAGGTGTGTGTTGCGGTGGTTGGGTGAAAGAGCCCTGGAGCCCCGTAACTGTGTGAGAGCTGCGGTTGGGTGAAAGAGCCCTGGAGCCCAGCTAGTCTGTGCGGTGTTGGGTGAAAAAGCCCTGGAGCTCCGTAGTGCGTTCAGGTTGGGTGAAACAGCCCTGGAGCCTGAGCATGGACCGCGTGTCAGGGATTGGGTGAAAAAGCCCTGGAGCCCTTGGTCGTGTGGTGGTAGCTGCAGTTGGGTGAAAAAGCCCTAGAGCCCAGTTTGACGACGAGTGTGGGTTGTGGTGGTTGGGTAAAAAAGCCCTGCAGCCCCGTAACGGTCGTGTGTGTTGTGGTTGGGTGAAAAAACCCTGGAGCCCAGCCTGGTTGTGATGCTTTTCTTGTTGGTGGAATTGCATGCTAGGGTGTCTTTCGGTTCATGCATTGTAGAGTTTGGCATACAGGGTTTCCCTCTGGATACTCAGGCATTATTGCATGTTTGCTTTTCAGGCCGTCATCGGCGATAGGGGGTGGTGACCGAGGAGAGGAGCACTGCTACCTGATCCTGCTTTCTCTCATTTGAGGTCGGAGATATTACTTGTATTTATTGTTTAGCCCTTTGAAATGTAATCACATTTTTGGAATATTCGAATATATATTGTATATATATATATGGTGCAGTTGTTTCCTTTTATTGCGTAATATCCTCTGTTGATTGTTTTTTAGAAAATTTTAAATTTTTCTGCTGTGTTGAGGAAGTTACAACTTGGTATCAGAGCGGTCGGTTCCAGTGTCCTTATCCAAAGAAACCACCCTTAGAGTTTTAGAGTCTGCATTAGTTCATTCATTCATGGTTTTGATGTGTGCAATCTTCTTTGTGTATAGATGCCTCCGAGATGCGTGAGACCTCCCCCACAGGACCGTAGCACCAACGATGAGACTGGGGGCACAGACTGGGCAGAGGAGCGACGGATGATCTATGACACGGTGGGGCGACTGGGTGTGATGTTAGATCGGCAGTAAAGCCGAGGAGAGCCAGCAGCGGTAGGAGCGATGGTCGACCGCTATATGAGACAGCCCCCGCCTACCTTCGATGGTAGAGGAGAGTCTGAGGCTAGAGAGGACTGGGTCCTGAAGATTCAGGAGATCTTTCAGGCGATTGAGTGCCGTCCTGAGAGGCACACAGGCATGGCAGCATATGTGTTGGGCGGAAACACGTCCAACTGGTAGAGGACCACATCTGCGGTGGTGTTTGAGGGCAGGACTGATATTAGCTGGGAGGACTTCTTGCGGGAGTTCAATGAGCAGTATTTCCCAGAGCATGTTAGAGATGGGAGGAGAGAGGAGTTCAGGACCCTCAAGCAGGGAGAGGCGACCCTGGCTGAGTATACCCGGAGGTTCAACGTGCTGGAGCGTTACTGTCCGGAGATCTGTGTGACGCCGCTGCAGAGGGCAAGGAAGTTTGTACGGGGGCTCAGGAAGCACCTCCGTACTCAGGTGACATACAATATGCCACAGACGCTGGCCGATGCCGTGAGGTTTGTCACGATCATTGATTAGGATTATAAGCAAAATTATGCTGAGGCCAGGAGAGCACCGGGGATGGTCAATGGACGTCCGGGTGCTCCGCTAGCAGGGAACCCGGGCAAGAGGACCCAGATTGGAGGAGGTAGATCACACCAGCCTGAGGCGTGCAAATGTTGTGGTCGAGTTCACTTCGGAGAGTGTTGGGGTCGTTTGGGGGTTTGTCACGGGTGTGGCAAGCCAGGCCATTTTGTGCGGGATTGTCCGAGTGGGCCGAGTGGGTTCAGCAAACATCCAGGGCCGCCAGCAGCAGGCAGAGGCGGAGGTCGCCCCTTTTGCACCGCTACAGCAGGGTCAGAGGACTGGACGGGTCTTTACCATCCAGGAAGATGAGGCGAGAGACACTAACACGGTGGTGGAAGGTACACTCTTCGTTGTTCGGTTGAGTGCTAAAGTGCTGTTTGATTGTGGGGACACACACTCGTTCATTTCGGAGTGATTTGCGAGCGTGTTGGGCCGTACACCTGCGATGCTGACTGCCACGTTGGAAGTCAGCACACCCTTGGGTCTGGTGGGCATTGTGGGGAGCTTCCTCCCCAGCGCCACGATTGTTTCGGAAGATCAGGAGTTTCCGGTTGACCTGATCTTGTTGCCGATGGAGGACTTCGACGTCATACTGGGGATGGATTGGCTATCCCAGTACGATGTGCGAGTCTTGTGCCGGGAGAAGAAGATTCTGATCCCGAGGAAGGGTCTACCTAATGTGCTGATCAGGGGGACGATGGATGGAGGAGGCAGAGTAGTCGTATCAGCAGTGATGGTACGAAAGTTGTTGCAGCAGGGTTGCAGAGCTTTCATGGCCACTCTGGTAGTTTCAGATCCAGAGGCGAGGAGATTGGAGGACATTGAGATAGTCCAAGATTTTCCAGAGGTGTTTTTCGACGATGTCTTCGGGTTGCCGCCTCAGAGGGAGATTGAGTTTGGTATTGATTTGGTAGCTGGGACTACGCCGCAGTCGAAGGCGCCGTATCAGATGGCACCTGCTGAGCTGGTAGCGCTGAAGAAGCAATTGCAGGATCTGATGAATACAGGGTTTATCCGCCCATGTGTCTCACCTTGGGGAGTGTCGACTCTTCGTGAAGAAGAAGGATGGATCGTTGCGGATGTGTATTGACTATAGGATGCTGAACAAGGTTACTATTAGGAATCAGTATCCCTTGCCCAGGATCGAGGACCTGTTTGACCAGTTGTAGTCAGGGAAGGTGTTCTCTAAGATTGATCTGTGATGCGGTTATCATCTGTTGAGGATCAGAGAGGCAGATGTGCAGAAGACAGCTTTCAGGACGAGGTATGGGCATTACGAGTTTTTGGTGATGTCGTTCGGGTTGACGAACGTGCCTGCAGCGTTTATGGATTTGATGAACAGGACGTTCAGTCAGTACCTCGACCGGTTTGTGATTGTCTTCCTGGACGATATTTTGGTCTACTCGCCAGATGTGGAGCAGCATCGAGAGCACTTGAGAGTTGTACTTGGTATTTTGAGAGATCATCAGTTAGATGCCAAGTTTTCGAAATGCGAGTTCTGGTTGAGCGGTGTCGCCTTTCTGGGACACATTGTATCGGGAGCTGGGATTTCAGTAGATCCAGCAAAGGTTGAGGCCGTGATGCAGTGGAGAGCCCCGACTAGTGTGGTAGAGATTAGGAGTTTTGTGGAACTGACGGGGTACTATCGCCGTTTTATTCAGGATTTCTCCATGTTAGCTTCGCCGTTGACGGCTTTGACGTAGATGGGCGTCAAGTTCGTGTGGCCCCAGAAGTGCGAGGACAGTTTCCAGGAGCTGAAGAGTCGACTGACGAATGCTCCAGTTCTGACACTTCCCAATGGTAGCGGTGGGTTTGTGATTTACAGTGACGCGTCAGGCGTTCGACTGGGATGCGTACTCATGTAGCACTGACAGGTGGTTGCGTACGCTTCGAGACAGCTGCAGGTGCACGAATGGAACTACCCGACTCATGATTTGGAGTTGGCGGTAGTTGTGCATCCTTTGAAGACTTGGAGGCATTACTTGTATGGTGAGCAGTTCGAGGTTTTCACAGATCATCAGAGCATGAAGTATCTGTTTTCACAGAAGGAGCTGAATATGAGGCAGCGTAGATGGCTCGAGCTAATTAAGGATTTTGATTTCACCATCTCGTATCATCCGGGGAAGGCAAATTCCGTGGCCGATGCTTTGAGCAGGAAGGTGGAGGTTACCGCAGCAGGTCTTTGTATCCAGGAGTGGAAGCTGCTTGAGGCGTTGACCGAATGGCGACCGTTCACCGATGAGTCGCGAGGTGCTGTGATTGCTGGGCTGAGTGTGGAGCCTAAGTTGGTCTCGAGTATTATTCAGGCTCAGAGTTCTGATGATGAGTTAGCTGGGTTGTTACAGTTAGCTGCCAGAGATGGATCAGACTTCAGTATTGGAGTTGATGGTGGGCTGAGGTTCAGAGGTCGTGTCTGGGTGCCGAAGGGAGGAGAGTTGAGGAAGGACAGATCCCGTTATTCGATCCACCCAGGCAGCATGATGATCTATATAGATCTTCAGAGGAATTTCTGGTGGAAGAGGATGAAGATGGAGATCGCAGAGTTCATTGACAGATGTCTGATTTGTCAGCAGGTGAAGATTGAGCACCAGAGACCTGTAGGGCCGATGCAGAGGATCGAGCTTCCTGAGTGGAAGTGGGAGCACATGATGATGGATTTTGTCACCGGGCTGCCGAGGATGAGAGGATTCCATGATGCGATTTGGGTTATAGTCGATTGATTGACATCATTTCATGCTTATATGTGTATCTTATATCCATTATCTTACACCTAATCAATGCTACGTGACAAGTTTTATGTTTGAATTTCAGAAATAAAAAGGTTTGATGAGAAGAGGCATGAAAGGACCTAAAAGATAGGAAAAATGACTGAATTGTGAGACATGAGGACTAAGATGCTATAGAGAAGGAACCTGAACGTAAGACCGAAGGACCAAAGACCAAAACAGAAAACTCCACACCATCATGGGGAGTATTTTGGCAATTCTATTCGGGTCGGAGCTCCAACAAGCGAAGTAGAAGCATCCAAGACCAACAAATACATCAAGAAAAGCCTAGAATAAAAACCAGATGGATCCGGATCCTGTAGACCGCCAATTGGCGGTCTGGGACCGCTAATTGGCGGTCCGGATCTCTCCGGATCCGCTAAGATTTTGCGTTCACATGTATTAGTGTTTGTTTAGGCTATTTGTAGTATTTGTTTAGTCCCATACCGGGGGATTGTCCGGGACTACCTTTTTCTATGGCTATAAATATAACTCTCCCTCTTCTCATGTACCCCATCTCCTCTCTTGGTGGCCATCTTCTCTACTAAGAGTGAAGCCTTGAAACAAAACTCTGGTGGAGAAAGAGGCTACTTGTAATTGAGTGAGTAATAAATAAATGTTTTTCTCTAGTTGTGTTGTTTCTTTCTTAGTTTAATTTCCTTTCATATGCTTGCATGCTTGTTTTGTTTTATGTCCTTTTAGTTCTTTAATATTTCTTGCTTGCTTAGTATAGTTTCATTTTAGTAGAATGTTTCATTATGTTAATGTAGTTAATGTAATGAGTAGTGAGTAGTTCCATCCCCATTTGGGGGGGTGGAGAAATATGTGATATGATCATGTAGTGTATTAGGTGTGTGTTATCTTAATCCCTAGAGCCTTATATGATTTCCATAACCATCTCATGGGATTTCACTCTTATCTTTTATATGCTAATGCTCTTGAATGAAACTTAGCTTATGCTTAGATTAGTTGACCTATTTTATGGGGAATGATATGGTGAGGATATGGATTCAATTAATATTCGAAACACAATTTGTAGTGTATGTTCTCCTGTTGCCTTTACCTTGGTTAATGTCTTGTATGTTTTAATGATAATGTGTTATCTTAATTCATGTGGAGGAATAGTATGGTCTAGTCTTTATACATGAGTTCATTTAGCTTCATTCCACATATTGTCTTGTATGTTTTAATGATATGATCTTATCTTATTTCATGTGGAGGCAAAGTTGGATTTAGTTTTATGATTTCATGCACTACATGTTGTGAGGAGCATAATTGAACACACACACACACATCTTTATTTTCACATTATTTATCTACCCCCTATGGGGTTTAGTTTTATTGCTTATCTTCCATTTCCTTTTGGATTTTAGTGTAGTTTAATGTAATCAACCTTTCTCTCCTTTCTTTCCCACTCGCCTTCGCACAAACCAAAAGTCGACACACCTCCCTGTGGATCGACCCGTATTTGCCTCAACTTTAACGCGGCCGTGCACTTGCGGTTTAATTATAAAACGTTCAATCAAGTTTTTGGTGTCGTTGTCGGGGAGGTGCTCTTTCCAGACTTTGGTTTGGACGATTCGAGTAGTTTTAATTTCTTGTCTTTAGTTTTTGTTTGTTTCAGAGAACCTTCGGATCAAGGGGAGGCTACTGGACGAATTGGAGCACAAAATCTTCAACAGGGACCGCCAATTGGTGGCCTGATGAGCTTTGCTTGCTCTCAGTTTTGTTCTGGTAGTTGTTTGCTTCAAAGTTGTTGTCCTGGAGCACAATTTGGCATGTTTTGACTTCTAGTTTGCTCCCAGATCATTAAACCAATCCCCATTAACCAACTTGGCCTTAAACTCCAAAGCAAAAAATTAGACATTCTTACTTGTTTAGGTCACGCATCATGTACTTGAGTTACGCACGTAGTTATCTTTTCTTTTAGCTTTATTTTCAGTTGTAGAGTGTTGACGTGAGGTACGCATTTCCTACACTCATTTATGCATCTTGTATGACCATGCATTAGTTAGTAGGAATTGCATCAGGACAAGAGTGAGTTGAGCATTTGATTGGAGCGTTGATTGCTAGATTTAAGATCAAAACGCTACTAAGGAGGGCTGTCCCATAAAAGATAAGGTGGGGGATTTCATCACCCTTTCCTTCGCCCCAAAAATCACTCTTAATGAAGCCTTAACTAGAAGTAAGTAGACATTGGCCCTAGGATTTCGGACGCACTAGGAGAGTAATCTAGTTGAGACCGTCATGGCCTGATCGGCATTGCCTACCTTGTCGATAGTAGGAGGTACTGGATCTCCGGATCTGGTATCACTTGCTGGGCATTGTGGTCTTCGTTGTAGGGAGGTGAGGTGTCTCGAGGCTAGTGACCTTGAAGTTAGGCGTTGTCTAGCCTAAGGACCCATTGCCGTACATTGTTTGAGTCGTGCTTGCTAGTTAGGCTTCTACCTTCACCCACTACCCAAGCTAGCTCTAGGATTCTTCCCTCCTCATCTGAGTCCTCTCCTCATCTATTTTCTACGAGTAGTCTCCTCCTCTAGTACACCTTCTGTTGTGTGTTATCTTAGAGTCGAGTCGAGCATTTTATGCGAGGTTGGGCTCGTTCTGGTGAGAGCGCTCAACTTTAGAGAGTGCACTTTTCTGAGATGGACGGTCTTGGTGATCGGCCATCTCCGCCTCGTGCTCCTTTGGAGCGTGAGGCCGAGTCTTCTCTTGGTGACGGGGGAGATTGGGTTCCATACGTGGATTACCTCGGTCCACTCCCACCACCACGTAGACGTCCTTCTCCTCCTCCTCTAACTCGAGAGGAAGAGGGATTCTGTCAGGATCGAGTTCTTGGTGCACCACCCCCTTAGGTCGACAGGATAGACTGATGTCTTTGTGGGAGGGGACCCATCCTGTTCGGCCGCGCAACCTTCTTGCATAGTTCTTCCCCCAGCTCGCGGGAACAACTATGAGCTAAGACCTCAATATGTGAGCATGCTTCCTACCTTTACTGCCAATAAGGAGGATCTGTATATTTATATACGTGAATTCGAGGAAGTATGCTCCATGTTCAAGCTTCAACAGCTTGATGAGGATTCACTCCGGTTGAGGATGATTTCTTTCGCGTTGAAGGATAACGTGAAGAAATGGATGTAAGGCCTCCCGGCGAGCTCTATTCGGTCTTGGGATGACTTTGTGACCATATTTCTGAAGAGATTATTCCCTCAAAGGAAAACTCAACAGATACGGCACCAGATACACCAAATTTATCAGACTGAGACCGAATCATTTTATGCTTTCTTTGAGAGATTCAAGGACCTTCTCTTGCAGTGCCCTCATCATGGAATTGAGTTGTGGCAGGTATGCCAAATTGTTTATGAGGGCCTCAACTACAACACCCGCACATTGTTGGAGTCGATGTGTCAGGGTGATTTCCAAATGAAATGCATCGATGAGGCATGGGAAACTTTTGAATTGATGGCTGAACGTACCTTTGAGTGAGACACCATGAGAGAGCCACCAGCCACCAGGTTTTCTGGTAGAGCTGGATCATATCACGTTGAGTCAACTATCGCGTCTGAGGCGAAAATGGCTGCTCTCATGCGTAGGATTGAGAGTTTAGAGTTGGACCGAGCTCCTGTAGCTCAGATTGCTACTCCCGGATGTGGTAGGTGTGGACTGATGGGTCATGATGACTTGGAATGCGTTTACGCTCCAAGGGATACTGAGCATGCAAATGCGATGTATCAACAGAGGCCCCTTAACGACCCGTAGTCACTCCTACAACCCGGGATGGCGTAACCATTCTAACTTCTCTTGGGGGCCTAGTGGGGGTAACGAACATGGCTCTCACACTCAACCTCAACCTCCACCTTATCAACCTCCACGCCCAACGGTGACCTACCAACCCCCACATCAAAGGTCTCTGCATTATACTTACCAATCTCCTCAGGCCTCATCGTCAGGTTATTCTAGCCAAATTCCACCACCCCAGCGGGTTGACCCGAAGAACCCTTCTTGTGATCCTACCCTTCAAGCGTTCATGTAGAGCATGCAAAGTACTGTCAAGGCATTGGAAATGAAAGTTAGCCAGTTGGCTAATCAGCTCCATGAACGCGAGAAGGGCCAGTTACCGAGTCAACCCGGGGTGAATCCTCGGGGTACCCATTCTCAAGGAAGGCCACCAGTACCTCATGCTACCTATGAACCGACCCATCATATTAATGTCATTCATACTTTGAGGTCTGGTAAGGAGGTGGATAACCACATTGGGGTGCCTTCCTTTTCATCACCATCTCTTGGTGTCACCAGACCTACGGTGATACCTGCATCTCTGAGGGAGCCGGATCCTGAGGTTCCCTCCACAAATACTTCCAGGAAGGAGCCTGATCTTGAGGTTCTTCTACATTTCCTTCGACAATGGGGCCGAACCCTGAGGTCCTCTTGTCTCCTCTTGTGTCGAAGGAATCAGATTCTGAGGTCCCCACTCATGCTTCTTTGGACTAGAATTCTGAGGTTCCTTTGCAACACGCTTATGCCCCGAAGGCGCCATTCGCTGAGTGCCTTAAAAAGAAAACCTTGGATCAGCATGCAAAGATGCTTGATATGTTTTGGCAAGTTAAGGTGAACATCCCTCTGTTGGAGGTGATTCAGCAAATGCCACCTTATGCCAAGGTTCTCAAGGACTTATGCACCAAGAAGAGAAAAACTCATGTTCCAAAGAAAGCTTTTATTGCGGCTAACGTGAGTTCTTTGTTGGCACAATCCATGCAAGTCAAATACAAGGACCCTGGTTGTCCTATTATCTCTTGTGTGATTGGTGATGTGTCCATACATCGAGCCTTATTGGACCTTGGTGCATCTGTTAATCTTCTGCCATATTCTGTCTACGTCCACCTCGGTCTTGGAGACCTTAAACAAACAAAAACCACTCTTCAATTTACTGATAGGTCTATGAAGAAACTGAGGGGTGTGGTGGAAGATGTGCTGATCAAAGTGGGAGAGTTCATTTATCCAGTCCTCGATCCTCGATCCCTGATCCTCGATCCTCGATTGATGCGCTACAGCGGCGACTTCTTCTTGCACCGGAGATGTAGATTTTACAGAAAATAAGCATGCTCATCACATTCGATAAAAACTGACTAGTGCAAGTCCTATGTAAAACCTCTCATATGCAATGCAATTATCTAAAAGATAGAAAGAGAGAATTTGACTTTTACATACAAATAAACCTCTGTATAATAATAATTACATACATTCATAGTTGCTGATTTGGAACATATAAACTCACAATTCCTGCAAAAACAATTAGAGCAACGCATACACGCATGTCCAATCCAAACTATTTAATCTAGATTATCAAGCATCTAAAATCAAACAATTCTAGAAAAATCATTTGAAATCCATTAAAATGATTTTCATGCATCCATAGTTCAAAATTAATTATTTTGAACCGCTGTTCATCCAATTTCCAAAAGGAAAGATGAACACTAGTCCTTTTCGATTTTGTTGATTCCTTTATAAAATAATCATTTAAAATAAAACGAAAATTATATAAATAAGAAAAATGTCTAAATTTCAATTCTAACAATCATGTGTGATGTTTTAAAACATTAAAACCATCAAAACGAATTTATTAAAATTTTATCAACAAAACATCGAAAAACTCGAAAAAGACATAAAACCGAATTGTTTTGATTCTAGATGGTAGTCTAAATTGATTTTATAGTTTAAATCAAAGATAATATGAATCAAAAGCTCTAATACCACTGTTGGATTTCGTGTCCTATAGTATGTATATATTTTCGAAATTTTATAAACATATAGGATCGTAGTATTCATATTTTCTTCGATTTTCATATAGACATGTATTTGTTTATCCTAATTATTTAACATGCATTAGAATAAACAAACAATTGCAAAGAGGATCATACCTAGAGGTTCTCTAAAACCTCTTGAAGATCCGGAGTCACGTTGACGGTCGAATCGCCCGGTGGATTGCCTCCGAGTATTCACCAAACTCTAAACGAGATTGGAGAGAGAAGAGCTAGCCTCTCAATCTCCAATAGGGTTTAGAATCTAATTACTAACCCCTCTTTAGTTCCCTTGAGAAGATGATCTCTTAAAAACTAAAACTAAACTTAAGAATTAAGGAAATTTCGTGGAGAATTATGGAGAGAGTTTTTGCATGTGAAAAAAAATGAATTAATTTGAGGTAATGAGATAAACTTGTATTTATAAGTTCTCTCCAAATTACCTATTCATGTGCAACCTCTTGCCCATGATTTCATGCAAACTTCCATCTAACCAACCATTATTTGCTAACAATTAATCTCAGCCACGAAGTAAATCAAGTATGGACTAATTCCATGCATGATCTAATTAATTCTTAAATTTATTCTGCCGAAAACCGTCTGGACCGGTCGACCGTTTGGAGGTTCGGTCGACTGCTCGAACCAAGTTTCGGTTGACCGTTCAACATTCAGTCGACCGCTCATAACAATAAAATATTTCATCGCAATGTTCGGTCGACCGACCAATAGATTCGGCGAAGTGAGGATCGGCGAAGGTGGTGGTTGGAGGTGAGTTCGTGGTTTTGCCAACTCGTTCCTTTGCTTTGGTTCTCTCTCTCTCAACCTTACTCGTGTTTTGTGGTCTTGGTTGGTGGGTGGAGGTTGACGGAGGTGTTGGAGTGCTCGAGCTGGTCGAGGAGGTGGTGATCGTCGTTCGAGCGGGATGTTCGTCGACGGATCGTGATTTGAGGAGAAGTGCTCGTGGAAGCGCCGTCGAGGTTCTTCAAAGGTTTCTTCAAACCTTCATGGTATGTCAACTCACTCACTTTAGTAGTGTGAGTATTTGGAAGTCGACGGTAGGCCTTTCGGCTCGTCGCAAGTAAACATGCAGCAGATTTTACTACCTGATCGGTCGACCGGTTGGTGCAAATGGTCGACCATTCTTAATGAGAATTCGGGTCTGCCTCACATCGATCGAACGATGCCCTTGGGGCAGCCGACCGGTTGTGCATATGAGGCAAGACTGGTGGTTTTCGGTCGAACGGGGCCCCTTTGCCGTTCGACCGTGTGCACTGTCATAGGTCGGTTGGGCGTTGACCATCTAAACGGTCGACCGCATGTGTGACTTTGTCTGACCGGTGACTTAAGTGGAATTAGTGGTTGATTCGACCGAAGGTGGTTCGGTCGACCGGACTAGATGATTGAGCCTGGGGGAATTCCCTGGTGGAATTCGATCGACCGGGAGTGCTCGGGGGTTCGACTGGATTCGTTGGTGCGAGTTGGGGGAATTCCCTGGTGGAATTCGATCGACCGAGAGTCCTCGGGGATTCGACCGAATTCGCTGTTGAGAGTGAGGGATTTTCCCTGGGTGACTTTCGGTCAAACGGGGCCCCTTTGTCGTTTGACCGATTGGTCGTTTTGTTCGTTGAACATGGGAGGCGACTTCTAAATGGTCGACTGGGCCCTAACTTTTGGTTCGACCGAACGAGTGTTGTTGGTGGGGATTGGTCGATCGATGGAGTGCTGGTCGAGGCAATTGCCCTGTATTTGTGAGATTCGGTCGGCCGAAACTTTTGGTTCGGTCGACCATTTATGTCCAGTTTTGCACGTTGGAGGTGTAGTTGTTGTGGTCATCCGTGTGAGGCGAGTTGTGTTGCCGATGTTCTTCTGGCAAGTGTGTTAGAGAGCACGAGTGTTGCGGTGGTTGGGTGAAAGAGCCCTCGAGCCCCGTAATGGTGTGAGAGTTGTGGTTGGGTGAAAAATCTCTGGAGCCCAGCTTGGAAAAGGTGTGTGTTGTGGTGGTTGGGTGAAAGAGCCGTGGAGCCCCGTAACTGTGTGAGAGCTGTGATTAGGTGAAAGAGCCCTAGAGCCTAGCTAGTTTGTGCGGGGTTGGGTGAAAAAGCCCTGGAGCTCCGTAGTACATTCACGTTGGGTGAAAGGGACCTGGAGCCTGAGCATGTACCGCGTGTCAGGGGTTGGGTGAAAAAGCCCTGGAGCCCTTGGTCGTGTCATGGTAGCTGCGGTTGGGTGAAAAAACCCTGGAGCCCAGCTTGACAACGAGTGTGGGTTGTGGTCGTTGGGTGAAAAAGCCCTGGGGCCCCGTAACGGTCGTGTGTATTGTGGTTGGGTGAAAAAGCCTTGGAGCCTAGCCTGGTTGTGATGTTTTTCTTGTTGGTAAAATTGCATGTTAGGGTGTCTTTCCATTCATGCATTGTGGAGTTTGGCATTCTAGCTTTAAGTTAGTAATTGCTAAGCAATGCGGGGCATGCTGTAATTCATTGTCGTAGATGGTGGAACTTGTGATAGAATTGTGCTAGATAAGAATCTGAGCTTGTACCCAGCATGTTCCGAATGCTTTGGGTGTTGGTTGGGTTGGTTTGTATGTAAGTCTGTTTACACAAATCAATAAAATTCGAGGTTGCGCCTCCCTTTTGCTCTGCAAAAAAAAAGTTTGGCATATGAGGTTTCCTTCTGGAAACTCAGGCATTGTTGCATGTTTGCTTTTCAAGCTGTGATCGGCTATAGGGGGTGGTGACCGAGGAGAGGAGCACTGCTACCTGATCCTGTTTTCTCTCATTTGAGGTCGGAGTGATTACTTGTATCTATTGTTTAGCCTTTTGAAATGTAATCACACTTTTGGAATATTCGAATATATTGTATATGGTGCACATGTTTCCTTTTATTGCGTAATATCCTCTGTTGATTGTTGTTTAGAAAATTTTAAATTTTTCCGCTGTGATGAGGATGTTACAGGATCCTTCCTCCAAACCCTCCAGAAATAATGGGAATCCACATGAACTTCAAAGTGCTTGCCTAATTTCTATGCTAATTTCCTCAATGAAGACATCACACTCTAAAAAGGTTCGAGAATTCTATCCTCAACCCATTTATCACTCCTAAATTTTACTTTCCACCCCCACGACCCCACACTTCATTCCCACCTGCATAACCTCTTCCATACTTAGTATTGGGAATGTATTATGAAATCGCTAAGAGGAGTCACAATAGTCTCTATCCCTACTCACCCATTACCACAAAAATGGACTAGGTCAATTGGACCTCCCCTAAGTTTGGGTTGACACACGATTTTCGAGAAGACCATCGGGTAACCTTATAATATCCTGAACCTTTATTAACTAGGTTAATTGGTTTTTAGGTGCCTAATTGGTGGATTAAGATGGAGGGTTGGGATTGATTTTGTGGTGATGAGGTGGATGGCGGAGATGAGAGGAGAGGTATATGAGTTGGTGAGTTTCTCTCCCTCTCCCTCTCGTTATTCTCTCTCCCGTTCAAAGTCTCTCTCTCTCTCTATCTTGATCCACAGCTCTTGGAGGCGAGGTGGAGCTCACACGTTCTCCGGGTCGAGTAGATCGAGATTCGCTTGGTGGTTGCCGGAGTAGAGGAGACCGTGTTCGTGAAGTTCTCCGAAGAAGGAGCGTGTGGAGAAGCTCGCCGTTTGGTCTTTAAAGGCTTCTTCAAGTCTTCAAGGTATGTCAAGCATTACTTTGATGCTCACTTACGCTTTCGTGAGTGTCGGAGTGGTCGACGGTAGGCCGGATGGCTCCTCAGACCTGTGCAGCAGTTTTCTGCACTGTAACGGTTGACCAGTGGCATGGTTCGGTCGACTGGTCGTAGTCTAAATTGGGCAAAATCTCTCGCACCGGTCGAACGATACCTAAGGGTGGTGGACCGGTAGTGGATGTTGAGCGAGAGAGGGAGAATTTGGGTGTTTTCAGTCGAACGAGACCCCTTTGCCAGTCGACCGAGCACTGTTGTAGGTCGATTGGGGCGTTGACAATCCAAACGGTCGTCCGCCTAGTTGACTCGTTCGACCGACAATTTAAAATAACTTAAAGTTTGTCCAACCGCGTGATCGTTCGGTCGACTGGAATACTATGTTTGAATTGGATTTTCTACTGCCCGTTTTTGGTCGACCGGTGATCGTGTGTGGTTCGACCGTTTGTGGTTTTTATTGCGACATGGAGTTTTTACAGGTCGAATTCGGTCGAACAGGTCCCCTTTACCGTTCAACCGGTTGACAAGTTTTTCGGTTGGGCCAATCCTATGGAGAGGATTCGGTCGACCGGTTTGGTGGTTTTGTTCGACCGTTTGGTACGGTTTTGTGTGGTTTTATTGTTGTGGAGCCAACTCAAGATAGCAACGGGGCTCCGGCCTTTTTGGGGCAACGATACAGACATTACCGGCCTGAGAGTGGTTCATGAGTGTTGTGGGGCCAGCCCAAGATGGCATCGTGTCTCCGGCCTTGGAAGGGCAACGGTACAGACATTTCCGGCCTGAGGGTGGTTCGTGTGTGTGGTGCCAGCTCAAGATGGCAACTGTTCTTCGGCCTTAGAGGGGCAACGGTATAGACATTGCTAGCCTGAGAGTGGTTTACCGGAGCAGCTCAAGATGACATCGGGTCTCCGGCCCTAGAGGGGCAACGATACAGACATTACCGACATGAGAGTGATCCAGCGTTGTGTTGTAGCCGAGGGTGTTTCCAGCTGTGGTGCCTAGAGCATGTGTGAGGGTTGGGCTAGAGGACCCACGAGACCCGTCACTGCTCGGTGTCTACTGTGGTAAGGAGAGAGTTCTCGGCGCCCAGTGAGACGATGATTGTTTATTGAATTTCATATCATACATGCTTTAGATGTCTAGTTCATTTATTGTGATAGAAGTTTGGCATACGGGGTTTCCTTCTGGGAAACTCAAGAATAGACATGTTTTATTTCAGGCCTTGAACGACACTAGGAGGTGGTGACTGAGGAGGAGCACGTTCGGGGCCAGATCGTGCTTTTCTTATTTTTGAGGTCTGAGTGATTACATGTATATTTTCCTTATCTTTTGTTGTAATCACACTTTTGAAACTATTAGATATATATATTGTATATATGTTGGTGCACCAGTTGCCTGTTTTCTTTGGTAATATCCTCGTGTTGTGTTTTATTAAAATTTAAATTTCTTCCGCTTTTGAGGATGTTAGAAACGTCATCCTCTATCCCCTTTACTACCATTCCAAAGGAAGCTAAGTTGCATTATGTTCATTTTCTTTGCAACTAAATTAGGGTTTTTTGCTACAGTACACCCCGCAAGTGTCCAAATTGGCCATATGCACCTGCTTTTTCGGTATTGCCGCATATGCATCTAGTGAGCATCCTATTTGCGCAAATGCACCTGGGTCGTTCGTGGGCCCCACTCCAGAGAGACGACGTGAATGGGCCGTTAACGGCCGTCCGAATCGGTTCGTGATCCGTTTGGTTGGACGTGTGATTTGGGATTGACTGTAGCCAAATAAATTTTACTAAGACTAATCTAAGACCATGACGAAACCATTACAGTGCTGGAATCACTCTGCAATGAATCACTCTGGATCTACTCTGGCATCACTCTGGATCGTCTATGGAATCACTCTGTATCGACTCTGGAATAGGTCTAGATCGTCTCTGGAATCATTCCGGATCGTCTCTTGAACCAATCTGGATCGACTCTGGAATCATTCTGGATCGACTTTGGACAATCTGGATCGGCTCTTGAATCACTCTGTATCGTCCATGGAATCGCTCTGTATCGAATCTGGAATCGTTCTGGATCGTCTCTGGAATCGTTCTGGATCGTCTCTGGAATCAATCTGGATCGACTCTGGACAATGTGGATCGACTCTGGAATCACTCCGGATCTCGATACAGAGCGAATCTGGATTAGCTCTGGAATAACATGTCCGTCTCTAAACAATTATATGACTTATATAGAAGCTTTATCTCTTTCAAATACGGACAAGTCTTTTCGCATACAAATTCATTTGCAATACGTCTTCTCACGTATTGATGGTAAGTCCTGATCTCGATGTTCAACATTCGTTCCCCTCTGATCACGGGAACCTTTGCGCTTCAACTTACGAAGGAATTGCTAGATCAACCCCCTTTTGTGGACACGTATTTGCCTAGTGGTCTCTGTCGTGTGACGCGTCATTCTAGAGCCATTCCAGGGTCGAACAACCAGGTCTCATACGTGTCCGTGGGACTACAGTCACTGTATCCAGAGGGATTCCAGAGACGATCCAGATTGATTCCAGAGTTGATCCAGATTGATTCCAGAGACGATCCAGAACGATTCCAGAGATGATCTAGAACGATTCCAGAGTCGATACAGAGCGATTCCATAGACGATCCAGAGTGATTCCAGAGTCGATCCAGATTGTCCAGAGTCGATCCAGATTGATTCTAGAGTCGATCCAGATTGGTTCCAGAGACGATCTAGAACGACTCCAGAGACGATCCAGATCGATTCGAGAGTCGATACAGAGCGATTCCATAGACGATCCAGAGTGATGCCAGAGTTGATCCAGAGTGATTCCATACAGAGTGATTCCAGCACTGTAATGGTTTCATCATGGTCTTAGATTAGTCTTAGTAAAATTTATTTGGCTACAATCAATCCCAAATCACAAGTCCTACCAAACGGATCACGAACCAATTCGGATGGCCGTTAACGACCCATTCACGTCGTCTCTCTGGAGTGGGGCCCACGAACGGCCCAGGTGCATTTGCGCAAATAGGATGCTCACCATATGCATATGCGGCAAAACGGAAAAAGCAGGTGCATATGACCAATTTGGACACTTGTGGGGTGTACTGTAGCAAACCCCCCCACTAAATTAAGGACCACATAGATTAGATGGGAAACTTGGCCATAACAGACCCCAAACACCAAGACAAGAACTGACCTTTCAGCCCCGCTAATCATAGGTCCATCTCCAAAATACGGTTTCAATCACGAGGTTTGATTTTCAAAGGCGACAATGGTAACTCAACATATTTACAAGGGGAAGACTCCATTTTACACTCAAACATGGCCACCCGGAACCTACCATTTCCTTATTTTCCATGTTAATATGTAATAGTGAAGACTTATTGAAATTTACCGATGACTCAGTTACCCATTCAAAACTTATGACTGAGGAAAACAACATTCCAACTGCCTCCTTACTCCCACTAAGAAAAAAGCATGGTACCATTTGCCTATTGAAGGAAGTGTCTCCTCGCTAGACCTACTACTGACTACCCAGAATCAATCCCACGTGTTATTTTAATTTTAGGGTTAATTATGGTTTGACCCCCTAAACAATGCTTTGGTATTACTTTGCCCCCCTGAACTTTCAAAGTTAACAGTTACCTCCCCTGAACTTTAATTTTGTAACACTTTGCCCCCCTGAACTTCAAAAACTCATTATTTAACACACATTCGACTTTGTTTCCTAATTGTTTTTGTGGTATCTCTAATACACTCCTAAACCTATAATTACGTGAAAGTTTGGATCGAAATGGAGGTCGGATATGGTTGGAATTCTACGTAAGCCTAAGGACTTCACATGAGACACAAACGAGTCCTTAGCTATAGCCTTGGTAAGAGGGTCAGCTACCATAAGACTAGTAGATACAAGTCTTAACACAACTTCCTTTCTCGCTATGATGTCCTTCACAAAATGATACCTAACCTGTATATGTTTGGTCTTTCCATGATATTTGGGGTCTTTCACATAACAAAGGGCAGCCATGCTGTCACAATAGACAGCAACAAGCTCATAAGATGTCTCTACAAGCCCAGTATGTTGTAAGAACCTCCTCAACCAAACTGCCTCCTGTACTGCTGCAGAGCATGCAACATACTCTGCTTCCATAGTCGACAGGGCTTTACAAGTTTGCTTCTTGCTGGACCATGAGATGGCCCCATTAGCCAGCAAGAAAGCATAACCAGAGGTAGACTTCCTTTCATCAATGTCTCCTGCCAATCGGCGTCACTATAGCCAATCAGGCGGAGATCTGATGCTTGGTAACACAGCATGTAGTTACTCGTTCCTCTGAGGTATCTCATGATTCTCTTGACCGCCTTCCAGTGCTCCATGCTTGGGTTGGACTGGTATCGACTCACCATGCCCACAGCATAACAAATGTTTGGCCAAGTACACATCATAGCGTACATAAGGCTTCCCACAGCATTGGAGTATGGAACCTTGCTCATTTTGGCCTTCTCTTCAGGAGTCTCAGGATGCTTATCAAGGCTTAAGTGCAAACCCTTCTCAACAGGAGTGTCGATTGGTTTGCATTTGTCTATATGGTATTTCTTTAAGATGTTGTTAATATAAGTCTCTTGAGACAATCCTAGAAGTCTCTTGGACCTATCTCTAACAATCTTGACACCAAGGACGTAGCTAGCTTCACCCATGTCCTTCATATCAAACGTGGAGGACAACCACTCTTTAGTGGATTTCAGAAACTCTTTGCTATTGCCAGCCATGAGTATGTCATCAACATACAAGGTCAGAATGACAAATTTACCATTGGATCTCTTAACGTACACACAGTGATCTTCCTCAAGCATAGAGAACACATTCTCTGATATAGCTTGATGGAAGCGAATGTTCCACTGTCTAGACCCTTGTTTTAAGCCATATAAGGACTTATTGAGCTTGCACACTTTGCGCTCTTGTCCTTTGACTTCAAAACCTTGAGGTTGATCCATATAGATCTCCATCTTAAGTTCTCCATTGAGAAAAGCAGTCTTTACATCCATTTGGTAAAGCTCTAAGTCTATCTGAGCTACAATAGCTAGTAGAAGCGGATGGAGGCAAACCTAACCACGGGTGAAAAGGTTTCCTTAAAATCCACGCCTTCCCTTTGGGTGTAGCCTTTAGCTACCAGTGTAGCCTTGAATCTATCAATAGATCCATCCGCCTTCCTCTTAATCTTGAGGATCCACTTGGCCCCAATGGCCTTTCGGTTTGGCGGTAAGTCGACCAAGTCCCAGACTCGATTAACTTTCATCGACTCCAAATCTTCCTTTATAGCTTCTAACCACTCTTTAGCATTTGGACCTTCCAAAGCCTCTTTCAAGGTCTCCGGTTCTTGCTCATCGATTATTGTCATCCCGGATGATTCATAATCAATTTCTTCTTGAGCTATCATGAGAGCCTCTTCCTCTAAGCGAAACCGCCTACGAGGAATGAGCCCGCGTTTGCTTCAACGCAGATGGATATCTGATGGCTCATCCTCCGTGAGAGCTATCAGATCCTCAGCATTGCTGCTCCCACTAGGATCGACTGGTGGAACCTCATGTTCAACTTCCAGATCATGATCTCGTGGAGTGGCAATGTCCACATCTTGTTGTTCAAAGAAGTCCACTGACTCTTTGATAGCTCGAGCAAGGGTTGGAAAATCATTTTCCAAGAATGTGGCATCCCTAGACTCCAGTTCCGCCTTTGGAGAAATCACTGTATTTTACAAAGATACACTTTTTCCCTCTAGGTCCTAGTTTTCCATATCGGTGACTAGTAGAATGAATGTATGTCGTGCATCCCCAAGGACGCAGCAGACTAAAATCAGGCTTCCGTCCTGTCCATAACTCATATGGAGTTGAGGGAACCTATTTTGTTGGAACTCTATTGAGGATATAGGCAGCAGTCATTAGAGCATCTCCCCAAAACGAAATTGGTAAGCTTGCATGCGCCATCATGGATCTAACCATGTCTAGCAACGTTCTATTCCTTCTCTCGGCAACACCATTTTGTTGGGGAGTATAAGGCATAGTGAGTTGTCTAGATATCCCCTTTTCATCACACAACTCCTTGAACATTATGGAGAGATACTCACCACCTCTATCCGTTCTAAGAGTTTTTATCCTATTATCCAACTGATTCTCAACTAAGCTCATGAATTTCTTAAAACATTGTAGAGCTTCTGACTTGTGAGAAATAAGATAAATATGACCATATCTAGTGAAGTCATCAATGAATGTGATGAAGTAACTTTGTCCATGTCTGAGTGAATTAGTTCTAAAGGAGAAGTAGCCCTAATGCCTTTTCCGAACGGTTTTCTAGTTGCCTTTCCAGCTAGACAAGGTTCACAGGTCGGCAATTCAAATTTGGAGCATTCTCCTAATACCCCCTCCTTTGCCAACCTGTTCATCCGGTCAACACCAATGTGACCTAGTCTAGCATGCCACGTAACTGAATCATTATTCATGGAACTTTGGCTCATAAAGGCACTAGTATTACGATTGAAATCAGAAATTGCATCCAACACAATAAAACCGTCAGAAAGAAAAGCACATCCATAATAAATGTTAGAAAGGTATAAACCCATATCATTGTTCTCAAAAACAACTTTAAAACCATGTCTCATCAAGACAACAACAGAAATAATATTTCGCCGTATAGTTGGTGCATACAACACGTCGTGAAGTAATAGGATCCGGCCACTTCGCAAAGCCACTTTGCATGTGCCAACTCCAAGAACTTCAATGCTAGTGTTGTTTGCCATGTTTATTCGCCTCCCACTTGGGACACGGGGATATTCCACGAAGGCAGAACGATCCTTTGTTACGTGGTCCGTGGCACCTGAATCCACAATCCACACATGAGAATGATCAGTGAGCATCATAGAACTAGTCACGTTACAATTCGAGGGATTACGCACAGTAATTACCTTTTGCTCAGTGCACTCACGAGCAAAATGTCCAGTCTTTCGGCTGTTAAAACAAGTCACATTAGACTTATCTTTCCCACCTCTGGATCCTCGAGGTCATTTCTTTCCAGCTTTGTTTTCTGTTTTGTTTGCATTTGCACCCTTCTTGCCTTTAAAACCCTGAGCTCTATCTCTTTTGCGCTTAAAACCTGCACTCCTCCGCGGAGCGCCAGCTTCAGCAGCAAACACTTCAGTTAGAGGGGCTTCCGCAAGCATGCGGTCCTCCTCCAACTCTAGGTGTTTTGCGCCCTTGTCAAATGTCCTGATGTCATCAGCATGGGTCAGATGGACCTTCATATGCTCCCAACTCTTCGAAGGCAATGATCTGATGAGAGCAGACACTTGCTCCTCATCGGTCTTAGCACGACCGGCAGCGCTCAGCTCGCTAATCATGTTTGACATTGCGGTAATATGCTGCCTCATTGTGTGACCTTGGCGCATTTTATACCCATTAAACATAAGCCCAAGCTGACGGGCCCTTGTGACGGAGGTCACTCCTTACTGAAACTTCATAGCTTCCCACAAGGCCTTTGCAGTTCGAAACTTTGCGAACCGCAGTAACAGATCGTCCCTCATTGAACTTAGAATTGTGATTTGAGCAATTCGGTCTTTCTTTTTCCATGCATTATAAACATCCAAGTTTCTGCGATGTTGCACAGTATTCCCCTCCTCGGGGGGGGGGGGGGGACATAGATTGGTTTATGTTTTCTAACATGTCCTGATCCTCTAAGAGATACTCAATTTTACGATGCCACAGATCGTAATTTCTTTCATTGAGTTTATCTCCTCGAGTCAGATCAGCGACAATGCTTTTGGAAGCAGCCATAAAGCATCTAGGACAGTCAAAATACATAGCGATACATGAGTTCTAGCATAAAATATAACGAGCTACAATAGTCATAAAAAAATAAACTGTCTTAATACCTATAGCATTCAGACCAAGAGAAAACATATAGCATTCGATCAAATCCTCATGCAATAGTTAGGAAAGCCATTTTACTAATCAAGATATTGAGCTCCATCATGATTTAATGACCCAAAAAAACGTTTTAAATCATTGTAAATCAGCAAATAAGAAAGATATTTGCCCCCGGTTGCAAGGTGGTTCACACAAAACACTTCTACCTTGCAACTCCCACTAGGCATGCGAGTTCCCAAAAACGGTTTTAAAAAAAACAATCAACATCACACAGATATGATTACTACATTACTTCCATATCGAGCTAATGATCCCCATTATGGATTTAGCCTCGTCGACGGGAACCTGCATGAGTCTTATAGTAATAATAAAAAATAAAGGAGTCCCTCGTCTCCTCAGGGCAATAAACAGTCCACAGTCCATAATTATTACAGTCCATAAATATTACAGTCCATAAATATTACAGCTCATTGCGATAACTATTGCAAATGGAAATAAATAAATGAAATTACGCTCATCTCTCAATAAGACAGTAAATAAAATCAGCAATCATTCATTCCATACAAGCACAATCTTTCCATACGTTAGCACACTCCGACGTTTGGAAAAAAAATATCATAAAGTGTGCACTTCATTCAAACAATAAGGAAGTAATGCATAAGGAAACAATTCATGAATTGTGCACGAAAATAGGCAAGAAAATGTGTTAGGTAATGACAACCAATCTCCACAATAATCATTCTCAAAAAAGATTTTTTTTCTTCTTTTCCTAATCAATATAATCATGATAGCACAAAATTATCCTACTTTGATTAGGAAAGAAAAATCCGAAATTATATGGTGGAGAGCAACACATATTTTTGCATCAAAGGAAAGCATCCAAACATGTTTTTAAAGGCAATAAAATTCCAGCCCATAATATCTCCCAAAAAATTTCAGAATTAGCCAATCTTTCCATAATCAATATAAGCATGCAATCAACAATAATTATGCTACTTGTAATGGAAAGAAAAATTCGAAATTCTTTGGTAGATGACATCACATATATGCACATTTGATGAAAAGGAAATATTTCAAATGAAATGCATGCAATTATTCTAAAAGAAATCCGAAAATCCTTAATGAGATTAACATATATGTGCATTCAATCATAAAGGAAATATTTCAAATGAAATGCATGCAATTATTCCAAAAGAAATCCAAAATATCCTTAATGAGATTAACATATATGTGCATTCAATCATAAAGGAAATATTTCAAATGAAATGCATGCAATTATTCCAAAAGAAATCCGAAATAACCTTAATGATATTAACATATATGTCCATTCAATCATAAAGGAAATATTTCAAATGAAATGAATGCTCTCATTCCAAAAATCCAAAATATACAATATGGTATCTCAATATTCATGTATGTGCATGATTTTGCAATCAACATCTAATCCTAGATGCATGCACATGCGATTAAAAATTACATATACATGAATAAGGCAACAAGCATCTAACCTTAGATGTATGTACAAGAGTTTAAAAAAATGCACAATCAAATCATACCATCCGAAACATATGATCACATTATATGATACATGCAATAATTAACTCTTGTAAAATTATCATCATATTTCAAACAACATATATGCGCAAATAATCAAGAATAAACCAACTCTAGCCGCAAGCTTTGGTTGAAAGAAATATGCGCAACAAACATAGATTAACATGTAACCCTAGGTACATGCATAAAGTGAAATCTAAGCTATGCTCAAGAATGAAATAATGATGAAACTTGTAATACAATTCGTATGTAATGAAATGAATCAAGAAAAAACATGGGCAAGGGTGAGAAAAAATGGCATCAAACCCTAGGCGCATGATGAAGAGAAAAAACTACACATGTATGCAATTTCTCTCAAAAGCTACCGAAATTATTTCAACATATATGAAATAAGAAAGTGCTAAAAAAATTCGGAGGTGACGAAGATGACTCTGGTACCAATGTTAGGAATCTACGATTGAATCTGCAGGTTCAGAATTATCTTTGGTGGAGAGAACCTGTGGCAGTGGAATGGATCGACGATCACCTCACGGAATCCTCTGGAGCATCGGTCGGTCTTCTACTCTCTTGGAGAAGAAGCACGAGTCCACAACCCAAGAGTCCACAGATTGGCATGGTGGATGTGGAGGGACGAATGGGAGAGAGAGGGAGAGGTGGTGGCTAGGGTTTGGTGGGGCTAGGGTTTGCACACAAGAATTAGTCCATCCAATGGGAGGCTCCCCTCCTTATATAGTTGGCCCCACCCTAAACCCTAATGCGCAGCCAATGAGAGTGCGCCACGTGTCAGTGCTTTGGGCAAACATCATCTTAATCCTCAGATTAATCCAATAGCAAAGCACTGCATAGTTTGACATCTGAAATTACAACCAATTAATGAACAAAGTCATTTAAACAAAAAAAAGATAAAGACTCACATTACATCCGCTCGTCTCCACCAAATAAATAAGATAATCTTTGAATTGCATCGCAACGTCATAATGCATCTCAGATCACAATGAAGATGAGTGTCTCTCAGCACTTGCATCCTTCAATAAGAAAGTAAGAAACGTAACACTTAAATATATTGATAACACGAAAACAATAAAACAACTACAATTTTTTGGTATTTGCAATTAAATTTGTTAAAATTTTCAATTACACAACCTTAAAAGGGCCAAGTACTCTGAAATGCATCGTTAAGTACTTGAGCATTGGTACTCCAACTTCGGCGAAATGATGATCAAATACATAATTGCCCGGATTAGTCAACGTGAAATTGTTCAACTTCAATGTGTTCAGTTCTCTTCTGACAACGACGAACAAATGTTTGAAAGCACCATGCATCTCATCTTTATTTGTTTTTGCATGCACTCGATTACCACCCATATTAAAACTTTGTTCAATTCTTCCAACTGCTCTTTGTATTCCAGATACGAATTTTTAAACAGTTACCGTTGCTTTTCTGGTTTCAATATCCCAAACATGCTGAATCGTAAAAGGCTCTGCATTGAGCTGCGACATCTCACATCATTCTCAGATTCATTCCGACTTCTTTAATGCAGCCAACATGATATGGAAATCATATCCACTGAACTCGGACTTCAGTGTGGAAATCTTCAACTTCTCCCTCCTAAGTTTTCTTTTTAACCATTTTCGTTTAGCTTTCAACTGCTTCTTTGATAACCATGAATAGGAACAAACAAAGGGTCTATCAGATCTGAAATGATTCCATGAAGAGCACCAAACAAAACATATACCCGGTCTAAAGCTCGAAAATCGGTGGCACGCTCGTTTCGTCATCTCTAAGACAACAACGACAGAACACCAACTCTGTGGCCAAACTGAGATGAATTGATCACCCTAGTCTAGTGATTGACATCATTTCATGCTTATATTTATATCTTATATCTATTATCTTTCACCTAAACAATGCTATGTTACGAGTTTTATGTTTAGTTTTCAGGAATAATTAGGTTTGAAGAGATGAAGCATAAAAGGACTCAAAAGTTGGGAAAAAGGACTGAACTGTGATATCTGTGGACCAAGATGCAAGGGACAAGGACCTGAACGCAAGACAGAAGGACCTAAGAGCAAAACAGAGAACTTCACGCCATCATGGGGAGTATTTTGGCAATTCTTTTTGGGTCGGAGCTCCATTAAACGAAGTAGATGCATCTAAGACCACCAAATACACTAAGTAAAGCCCAGCACAAATTCCAGACGGATCCGGACTTTTTAGACGGCCAATTGGTGGTCCAAGACCGCTAACTGGCGGTCACGTTTGGCCCAAATCCGCTAAGATTTCTCAGGGTTACGTATTAGTGTGTATGTAGTCCATTTCTGGTATTTGTTTAGTCCCACATCGGGGGATTGTCCCGGATTAGCTTTTTCCGTGCCTATAAATAGAACTCTTCACCTCCTATTGTAATCACTCCATATTTTAAGTGGCTATTCTTCCTACTAGAAGTGAGGCCTTGAAGCACACCCTAAAGTAGGAGGATGCTACTTGAAATGTGAGTCATTTATCAATAAAGTTTTGTGTTTCTTTCATTGTTTGTTTATGCTTCTTTTATTGTTTGTGCATGTTTTAGTTTAATCGTCTTTTATTTCTAGCTTAGTTTTAATATGCTTTCTTTGCTTAATTTAATAATTAGTGTAATGTTTAGTGAGTAGTTCCATACCCTTTGGGGGATGGAGTAGATGTACATACATGCATTAGAGAATGGGATGAATGCTTTATTTTTGATGTGTTGATAAAACATGAATGTATGCTTGCTTGTTTAGGATAGAATTTATAACTTGATGAGTTTTGCCAAAATGATTAGACACCTCTCATGCTTGTTTAGGTTCTGAAATAAACAACTTGCATATGTAAATGTTAATCAACTAAGTTGGTGAATAGATTGATAGGTTTTGCCATAACATTTAGACACTTCCTATGCTTGATAAACACCACCTTCATGTGCTTACAGAATGTATTCTACACCCACCTCTTTGCATGTGTGCACTCACTCCACCCCTTAGGGGTTTTCCCATTTCTGTATTCCAGCATTCTTCCTTTGTTCTTAGCTTAGTTATTATTTCATTGTTTGGTTCTTCCTTTCGCATTTCCTACTTCTTAGCGTAGTATAGAGTAGATTAGCATAAACATCTTTCTCCCCCTATTTTTTCCACTTGATTTCGTACAAGCAAGAGGATACTCACCTCCCTGAGGACGACCCGTACTTGCCACCGCTTCATCGCGGCCGTGCACTTGCGGTTTAATATAAAACGTTCAATCAAGTTTTTGGCGCCGTTGCCGGGGAGGTGCCAGTCCAGACTCTTGTTTGGACGATTTGGGTGGATTTAATTTGTGTTTTGTAGTTTTTCTTTGTTTCGGGAGACTGGGGATAGCAAGAGGAGGCTGCTGAAGAAATTTCCAGACGACCTGAGCACTTCAGACCGCCAATCAGCGGTCTGGTGAGCTCTGTTCATCTTTTAATTTCTTTGTGTTGTTGCTCTACATGATCTAGTAATCTAGGACTCAATTTGGCATGTTTTGACTTATAGTTCGTTCCCAGATCAATAATCAAACCTCCTTTAAGCAACTTGGACCCTAAAACTCAAAGCAAAAGACTAGGCATTCTTTCTTGTTTAGGTCATGCACCATGTATGTGACTTAAGCATTTAGATTGTCTTTTATTTTAGCTTTATTTTCAGTTGCTGAGTGCTGGCGTGAGGTACGCACCTTCTACTCTCATTCATGCATTTCGTATGACATGCATTAGTTAGTAGGAAGTGCATTGCAACAAGTGTGAGTTGAGCGTTGTTTGGAGAGTTGATTGTTATATTTAGGACTCCAAAACGCTACTAAGGAGGGGCTGTCCCGTAAAAGATAAGGTGGGGGATTTCATCACCCTTTCCTTCGCCCCACAAACCACACTAATAAAGAGCCTAATTTTAAAATCAAGTAAACATTGGCCTAAGGATTTCGGGCGCACTAGGAGAGTGATCTGGTCCCGACCGTCATGACCTGATCGGCGTTGCCCACTTTGTCGATAGTAGGAGAGACGAGATCCCCGGATCTTGACTCACTTGCTGGGCTTTGTGGTCCTCGTCGTAGGGAGGTGAGGCGTGTTGAGGCCGCGTGACCTCGCAGTTAGGCGTCGTCTAGCTGTAAGGACCTATAGCGACCTTAGGATTGCTTGAGCCTTGTTTGCTTGTGTGCTTCTACTTGTACCCATCCGCCGTAGCATAAGGACTTCTTCCCTTCTCTCCTGAGTCATTCTTTGTCTCCTGTGTTCCCCAGTCTTCTCTTCTACGTACATTCTTTGTTTGAAGAAAAAAAAAGTTTTGGTGTGTGTGCACCTTTGTGCATGCTTTCGTGGACACGAGACGAGAGTGGTCGTTTGACGAGGAGCGTTGTCAATCCGGCTTCGGTCATCGATTTCTCGACGCCTTCCTCCTCTCGTGTTGCACGTAGTTCGGGTCCAATGGCTACTAATTTCCGTGAGGAGGAGCAGTTGTTGGACCCGCCGGCTCCACCAGTTCTTCCAGTTGTCGTTCCCATACCTCTTCGTGATCGATGCTACCCGAGCCGTAACGCTCTACCCTCATGCATCGTATTACCAGAGGCTAATGGGAACCATTTTGAGGTTAAGCCTCAATTCATTTCCATGCTCCCTCGCTTCACTGGGAAAGGTGACCCCTATATCTTTCTCAGGGAATTTGAGGAGGTATGTGCTATGTTCAAGCTGCAACAACTTAGCACAGACTCCATCCATCTTAGGCTCGTTCCTTTTGTACTAAAGGATGACGCCAAGAAGTGCTTATACAGCAACCAGGCGAATGCCTGTAGGACTTGGGATGAGTTTCAATCTGTATTCCTTAAGAAGTACTTACCAAATCATCGGACTCAAAAATTGAGGAACGAAATCAATTCGTTCTATCAACATGACACCGAACCATTTAATGCATACTTAGAGAGGTTCAAGGAGCTACTATCCTCATGCCCTCACCATGGCATCGAGTTGTGGCACCTTTGTCAGATTGTTTACGAGGGTCTTCACATCCCGTCAAGAACGCTCCTTGAGTCCATGTGTCAAGGAGAGTTCTTGGGAAAGGATGAAAGAGAGGCATGGGCTTTCCAAGAAGACATCGCTGAGAAAACCATGCAATGGGAGAGTGTGAGGGAACCACCTGCATCATCTAGTATAGGAGCAAGGATCGCGAATGCAAACTCGACTAGATCGGGTGCCGCATTTGCTGTCGATACCACTACGGCCACCGAGGCGCGCATGGCGGCCTTAATGCGCCGTATGGATTCGATTGAGCTCCAAAACCAACAAAGTGCACCTAACATGTCCAAATCTGGTCTAGTTCCCTATCATTCATGTGGTAGGATAGGTCATGTAGAAAGGGAGTGTGAGTCCATTCCTCCTGAGATGGAGCGTGTCAACGCCATCTATGATAGAGCCGGGGATGACCCATACTCATCATCTTATAATCCTGGATGGAGGAACCACCCCAATTTTTCATGGAACCAAACTAATGCCCCGGGTGGTCCTTCAAACTCCTCTAGACCACATTACCAATCACACCAACCTCCCATGCATGCACATTCCTATCAGCCACCCCAAGCGCAAACCACCAATCAATCGAATTTCCCGAATTCCAATAATATGGAAACCCGATTCAATTCGCTTGAGACCTTGACTCGTGGACTTGAAAACTCAATGGAAATTTTTATGTCAACTACGAGTCAAGTTCTAACTTCAAATCAGCAGACCATCAAATCTCTAGAGTTTCAGATGGGCCAATTGGCTCAGTTTGTACATGAGAGAGAGAGAGGGTCTTTGCCTAGCCAGCCTGAGGCTAACCCCCGTATGTACCAGCAACAACACATGCAAAATGAGAATGTGGTACCTCGGGGGAGGCATGTGAACCATGTGGAGGAACCTGTTCACCATGTCAATGCCATTGTCACCTTACGGAATGGGAAACAGGTTGACAATCACATTTCCTTGCCACAGCCACCACCATCTATGCAGCCCCTCAGTGGGAATGGTGGTGAAGAAGAAGCTGAGGGTTAGGGTAATACACCAACGCTTCCTTCTTCTCAGGCACCACAGAAAACCTACCTGCCAAAAGCTCCTTATCCAAGTAGGTTAACCAAAAAGCAGAGTGACAACATGGACAAGATATTAGAGGTATTTAAGCAAGTGAAGGTTAACATCCCCTTGTTGGATGTCATCCAACAAATACCTCAATATGCCAAAGTGTTGAAGGATCTCTGCACAACCAAGAGGAAGACCAATGTTCCTAAGAAAGCATTCTTGGCTGCAAATATAAGCTCTCTTTTGTCCAATCCCACCTACACAAAATACAAGGACCCTGGGTGTCCTACTATTCAGTGTACGATAGGGGACACTAGATTGAGCAATGTATTACTTGATTTAGGATCGGCGGTCAACCTCCTCCCATTCTCTGTTTATCAACAGTTGAACTTGGGAGAATTGAAACCAACTAAGATCACCCTCCAATTGGCGGATAGATCCATTCGTATTCCCATGGGGATTATCGAGGACGTGCTTATCAAAGTTGGAGATTTTATATTTCCACTCGATTTTGTTGTCCTCGATACCAATCATGTTGCGAACACCCACTCTCAAATACCTTTGATTTTGGGTAGACCATTTCTGGCCACCTCCAATGCCTTGATTAATTGTAGAAATGGTCTCATGAAGCTCTCATTCGGTAACATGAGTGCCGAGTTTCATGTGTTCAACTCTGGTAAGCAACAGGAACCCATGGATGAACCTTTAAATCTAAATCTCATCCGCCAATTGGAGAAAGCACCACAAAATCAACGAACACCCCAAACCCCAATGCAACCCGTTGAGAATGTTCGTGGGCCCAGCGAAAACTCATTGCCTGTCTTCGCAATGGAACAGAGTGAGCTGACCTCGAACATGAATGTCCAAAGGGAGTGTTCGTTGCATGATTTAGTTGAGAGTACTAGTGAGAGTGAGACACCTCATCATATGCCTATACCAGAAGGTGTCTCTACCTCATGTCCCATGGCCATTGAGCCTCTTGAGCTTCATATTGACTCCAACCAGGACCCACCTATGACCGAGCTTATGCTTGATGATCTAAATGATGGTGGGAGGTCCTTGTTGGATGACTTAGGGAGCAACCCCGTTCTTAGTGATGCAGGTCTGCTGCATCCATCGAATGAGCTTGAGGAACTCATTCCGATGCACCCGCCTATTGGTTGGAGGGTTTTGTTCGATGAGAAACTAAACCCTAGTGAGGCAACACAACTTCATTCTTTGTAGCCCACACCCAACCAATATCATGAGGGGTTCGAGCCTTTCAGCTTTGACCTTCCACCCCTCATGACACCTCAGAGTACCAGTGAAGTTTGCCCATCTCGGCAAGTCTCTGGTCCTCAAAACTTGATGTTCTCATTTGATGTTCCTTGACCAAATGATTATGAGAATATCTTGGTTGATGTATATATCTTGTAAAAAAACAAAAAAAACAAAAAGAAAAAAAAAGTGTGTAATAAAAGACTCATTCAGTGAGCATCGATTGTTGTGGGCCCCAACCCTTGTGTACTTGGGCCCAATCTCTTCACGTATTTATCTCCCTTCTTCAGCTTCTCACAGGTTTTGAGGGAATTTGGGTTTGTGTCCATCAACATGACCCTGAACGTCCCTTTGTACTTCATGTTGGTGAGATGTTTCCTTTTTCATGCATATCTACATGTAGTATCTTGTTCACATTCATTGAGGACAATGCATGAAGTAGGTGTGGGGGGTGTTTCACGTGTGTACATAGTCGAGTCTTTTCTTTTGATTTTTTGTTTTCTTTTGTGTGCATTGTTAGGGTCAAGTTAGTGTGCCGCATTTAATATCGATATATCTGCTTGCCATGATCCTTGGGTGACTTGTCTTCTTTTGCTTGCCTAGTGCTTTAAAATTTTCACATTTCTTTCAAAATCTTCATTTGTTTGCGAAAGAAAATGTATTTGTGGGTTTTGCGTGTGTTTAGCATATGCAAAACCGTTGAGAGGCAAAGTAAAAAGAAAGCTCCCAAAATTGTCTTGAACTTGATGCATTAGGATTTCTAGTTTACTGGCTTTAGGACTTATCGAGTCGTTAGGATGCACCCCGGTTTTCCCTCGGGGGGCGTGTAATCATAGGGTTTCAGTACTCAAACATTTAAAGAAGTCCACCTTGAACCTAGTGAGTCAAAGAATTCGTGTCTGTTAGTATAAGGAAGTTTGTCGTAGTCAAGGGCCCTTAATCTCTTTTTGTGAAACTTAAGTGTAGGGGTTTTGGTTCCCATGTAGATAAGTAAATAAGTGGTGTTCTCTCTTCTCGCACGGCTCCTATCACTCGAGAAAGTAGGTCTGAGGGGACTTTGTGCCTGGTGCTTTCGAGGCATCTGACTTGGGATGCACCGACCGAACTCTTGTTACACGAGTGGTAGGGATCGCCCTTTGTGGAGATTTGGGGGAAGGTGTACGTGATAGTGTAAGTCCTCATAGGCAATGATGCACGAAACCTGACCCTGGGAGAATCAAACACCAACCAATAAAATGCTCCAAAGAAAAAGAAAAAAAAAGGAAAAAAAAGAAAAAAAGAGAGTCAAATAAGAACCAAAATGGACTTTACACATTTTATCACATTCAGAAGTTAAGGTTGCTCATGTCTTTCACTTATGTCCTTGACTAACTTTCACGAATAACTCATTAGGCTAGGTGTGTGGACGGATTACATATATAGAGTCGACCCGTAGTATTACCGCGTCCCATGATCGACAAAATAAGTCCAACGAGTCGTGTAGCTAGATTGATTAATGCATCTTGTTCGGATTTTGTGGGTATATCCGCTGAAAACCCTCAGGAGACAACACTCCTCCTCCTTGGCGACAAGGAGATTTAACGGCTTGTTGCACGTGCTAAGTGCAACCGTGATTCCTACGAAAGTGAGTTAGGATTTCTTGTTTTTCGTTTGCTTTTCTCTTTCTTTGTTTTGCTCGGGACTAGCAAAAGTTAGGTGTGGGGGTATTTGATTGACATCATTTCATGCTTATATTGGTATCTTATATCCATTATCTTTCACCTAAACAATGCTATGTTACGAGTTTTATGTTTAGTTTTCAGGAATAAATAGGTTTGAAGAGATGAAGCATAAAAGGACTCAAAAGCTGGGAAAAAGGACCGAACTGTGATATCTGGGGACCAAGATGCAAGGGAGAAGGACCTGAACGTAAGACAGAAGGACCTAAGAGCAAAACAGAGAACTCCACACCATCATGGCGAGTATTTTGGCAATTCTATTCGGGTCGGAGCTCCAAGAAACGAAGTAGATGCATCTAAGACCACCAAATACACTAAGCAAAGCCCAGCACAAATTCCAGACGGATCCAGACTTTTTAGACCGCCAATTGGCGGTCACTTTTGGCCCCAATCCACTAAGATTTCTCTGGGTTTCGTATTAGTGTGTATTTAGTCCATTTCTGGTATTTGTTTAGTCCCACATCGGGGGATTGTCCCGGATTAGCTTTTTCCATGCCTATAAATAGAACTCTTCACCTCCTATTGTAATCAATCCATATTTTAAGTGGCTATTCTTCCTACTAGAAGTGAGGCCTTGAAGCAAACACTAAAGTAGGCATGCGAGTTCCCAAAAACGGTTTAAAAAAAACAATCAACATCACACAGATATGATTACTACATTACTTCCATATCGAGCTAATGATCCCCATTATGGATTTAGCCTCGTCGACGGGAACCTGCATGAGTCTTATAGCAATAATATCGCAATAATAAAAAATAAAGGAGTCCCTCGTCTCCTCAGGGCAATAAACAGTCCACAGTCCATAATTATTACAGTCCATAAATATTACAGTCCATAAATATTACAGCTCATTGCGATAACTATTGCAAATGGAAATAAATAAATGAAATTACGCTCATCTCTCAATAAGACAGTAAATAAAATCAGCAATCATTCATTCCATACAAGCACAATCTTTCCATACGTTAGCACAATCCGACGTTTGGAAAAAAAATATCATAAAGTGTGCACTTCATTCAAACAATAAGGAAGTAATGCATAAGGAAACAATTCAAGAATTGTGCACGAAAATAGGCAAGAAAATGTGTTAGGTAATGACAACCAATCTCCACAATAATCATTCTCAAAAAAGATTTTTTTTCTTCTTTTCCTAATCAATATAATCATGATAGCACAAAATTATCCTACTTTGATTAGGAAAGAAAAATCTGAAATTATATGGTGGAGAGCAACACATATTTTTGCATCAAAGGAAAGCATCCAAACATGTTTTTAAAGGCAATAAAATTCGAGCCCATAATATCTCCCAAAAAATTTCAGAATTAGCCAATCTTTCCATAATCAATATAAGCATGCAATCAACAATAATTATGCTACTTGTAATGGAAAGAAAAATTCGAAATTCTTTGGTAGATGACATCACATATATGCACATTTGATGAAAAGGAAATATTTCAAATGAAATGCATGCAATCATTCTAAAAGAAATCCGAAAATCCTTAATGAGATTAACATATATGTGCATTCAATCATAAAGGAAATATTTCAAATGAAATGCATGCAATTATTCCAAAAGAAATCCAAAATATCCTTAATGAGATTAACATATATGTGCATTCAATCATAAAGGAAATATTTCAAATGAAATGCATGCAATTATTCCAAAAGAAATCCGAAATATCCTTAATGATATTAACATATATGTCCATTCAATCATAAAGGAAATATTTCAAATGAAATGAATGCTCTCATTCCAAAAATCCGAAATATACAATATGGTAACTCAATATTCATGTATGTGCATGATTTTGCAATCAACATCTAATCCTAGATGCATGCACATGCGATTAAAAATTACATATACATGAATAAGGCAACAAGCATCTAACCTTAGATGTATGTACAAGAGTTTAAAAAAATGCACAATCAAATCATACCATCCGAAACATATGATCACATTATATGATACATGCAATAATTAACTCTTGTAAAATTATCATCATATTTCAAACAACATATATGCGCAAATAATCAAGAATAAACCAACTCTAGCCGCAAGCTTTGGTTGAAAGAAATATGCGCAACAAACATAGATTAACATGTAACCCTAGGTACATGCATAAAGTGAAATCTAAGCTATGCTCAAGAATGAAATAATGATGAAACTTGTAATACAATTCGTATGTAATGAAATGAATCAAGAAAAAACATGGGCAAGGGTGAGAAAAAATGGCATCAAACCCTAGGCGCATGATGAAGAGAAAAAACTACACATGTATGCAATTTCTCTCAAAAGCTACCGAAATTATTTCAACATATATGAAATAAGAAAGTGCTAAAAAATTCGGAGGTGACGAAGATGGCTCTGGTACCAATGTTAGCAATCTACGATTGAATCTGCAGGTTCAGAATTACCTTTGGTGGAGAGAACCTGTGGCAGTGGAATGGATCGACGATCACCACACGGAATCCTCTGGAGCACCGGTCGGTCTACTACTCTCTTGGAGAAGAAGCACGAGTGCACAACCCAAGAGTCCACAGATTGGCATGGTGGATGTGGAGGGACGAATGGGAGAGAGAGGGAGAGGTGGTGGCTAGGGTTTGGTGGGGCTAGGGTTTGCACACAAGAATTAGTCCATCCAATGGGAGGCTCCCCTCCTTATATAGTTGGCCCCACCCTAAACCCTAATGCGCAGCCAATGAGAGTGCACCACGTGTCAGTGCTTTGGGCAAACATCATCTTAATCCTCAGATTAATCCAATAGCAAAGCACTGCATAGTTTGACATCTGAAATTACAACCAATTAATGAACAAAGTCATTTAAACAAAAAAAAGATAAAGACTCACATTACATCCGCTCGTCTCCACCAAATAAATAAGATAATCTTTGAATTGCATCGCAACGTCATAATGCATCTCAGATCACAATGAAGATGAGTGTCTCTCAGCACTTGCATCCTTCAATAAGAAAGTAAGAAACGTAACACTTAAATATATTGATAACACGAAAACAATAAAACAACTACAATTTTTTGGTATTTGCAATTAAATTTGTTAAAATTTTCAATTACACAACCTTAAAAGGGCAAAGTACTCTGAAATGCATCGTTAAGTACTTGAGCATTGGTACTCCAACTTCGGCGAAATGATGATCAAATACATAATTGCCCGGATTAGTCAACGTGGAATTGTTCAACTTCAATGTGTTCAGTTCTCTTCTGACAGCGACGAACAAATGTTTGAAAGCACCATGCATCTCATCTTTATTTGTTTTTGCATGCACTCGATTACCACCCATATTAAAACTTTGTTCAATTCTTCCAACTGCTGTTTGTATTCCAGATACGAATTTTTAAACAGTTACCGTTGCTTTTCTGGTTTCAATATCCCAAACATGCTGAATCGTAAAAGGCTCTGCATTGAGCTGCGACATCTCACATCATTCTCAGATTCATTCCGACTTCTTTAATGCAGCCAACATGATATGGAAATCATATCCACTGAACTCGGACTTCAGTGTGGAAATCTTCAACTTCTCCCTCCTAAGTTTTCTTTTTAACCATTTTCGTTTAGCTTTCAACCACTTCTTTGATAACCATGAATAGGAACAAACAAAGGGTCTATCAGATCTGAAATGATTCCATTAAGAGCACCAAACAAAACATATACCCGGTCTAAAGCTCGAAAATCGGTGGCACGCTCGTTTCGTCATCTCTAAGACAACAACGACAGAACACCAACTCTGTGGCCAAACTGAGATGAATTGATCACCCTAGTCTAGTGATTGACATCATTTCATGCTTATATTTATATCTTATATCCATTATCTTTCACCTAAACAATGCTATGTTATGAGTTTTATGTTTAGTTTTCAGGAATAAATTGGTTTGAAGAGATGAAGCATAAAAGGACTCAAAAGCTGGGAAAAAGGACTGAACTGTGATATCTGTGGACCAAGATGCAAGGGACAAGGACCTGAAAGCAAGACAGAAGGACCTAAGAGCAAAACAAAGAACTTCACACCATCATGGGGAGTATTTTGGCAATTCTTTTCGGGTCGGAGCTCCATTAAACGAAGTAGATGCATCTAAGACCACCAAATACACTAAGTAAAGCCCAGCACAAATTCCAGAAGTATCCGGACTTTTTAGACCGCCAATTGGTGGTCCAAGACCGCTAACTGGCGGTCACGTTTGGCCCAAATCCGCTAAGATTTCTCAGGGTTACGTATTAGTGTGTATGTAGTCCATTTCTGGTATTTGTTTAGTCCCACATCGGGGGATTGTCCCGGATTAGCTTTTTCCGTGCCTATAAATAGAACTCTTCACCTCCTATTGTAATCACTCCATATTTTAAGTGGCTATTCTTCCTACTAGAAGTGAGGCCTTGAAGCACACACTAAAGTAGGAGGATGCTACTTGAAATGTGAGTCATTTATCAATAAAGTTTTGTGTTTCTTTCATTGTTTGTTTATGCTTCTTTTATTGTTTGTGCATGTTTTAGTTTAATCGTCTTTTATTTCTAGCTTAGTTTTAATATGCTTTCTTTGCTTAATTTAATAATTAGTGTAATGTTTAGTGAGTAGTTCCATACCCTTTGGGGGATGGAGTAGATGTACATACTTGCATTAGAGAATGGGATGAATGCTTTATTTTTGATGTGTTGATAAAACATGAATGTATGCTTGCTTGTTTAGGATAGAATTTATAACTTGATGAGTTTTGCCAAAATGATTAGACACCTCTCATGCTTGTTTAGGTTCTGAAATAAACAACTTGCATATGTAAATGTTAATCAACTAAGTTGGTGAATAGATTGATAGGTTTTGCCATAACATTTAGACACTTCCTATGCATCATGAACACCACCTTCATGTGCTTAAAGAATGTATTCTACACCCACCTCTTTGCATGTGTGCACTCACTCCACTCCTTAGGGGTTTTCCCATTTCTGTATTCCAGCATTCTTCCTTTGTTCTTAGCTTAGATATTATTTCATTGTTTGGTTCTTCCTTTCGCATTTCCTACTTCTTAGCGTAGTATAGAGTAGATTAGCATAAACATCTTTCTCCCCCTATTTTTGCCACTTGATTTCGTACAAGTAAGAGGATACTCACCTCCCTGAGGATGACCCGTACTTGCCACCACTTCATTGCGGCCGTGCACTTGCGGTTTAATATAAAACGTTCAATCATCTAGGAAGAGGCAGAGCCACGAAGGAAGAAATCTGACTCCACCACCAACACAGGTGGCCAAACTCGGATAAATCAATAGTAGCAGAAAATCGAACCTGGTCTAGGGTTTCAGGTTCCGGCCATGAGTTGAGACGAAGGTACGAAAGAAGAACTTCAACACGCACCTAGAAGAACTCCAACTCCGACCATCCCAGGCTGCGACGGTTGTGCCCAAACTCAGATGAATCGGTCAATACTAGCAGCGCGTGTGATGGTGCTGACCTATGCCTGGAAAAGGAGGGACGTCACCACGACGGTGGTGATGCTACGAGTTGGGGCTAGGTTACAGTCGGGACGACACCAGAATTTATTTTGGGATCATTATATACGGACGTGGGCGTCCGTGACGCGTCTTACAGCGCACCCAAAAGTTGGCGAGTCAGCGTCTAGTCAGCTTGACACGTCACCCTTTCCAAATGCGCCTTTAATGGTTTTTTTTACGGTTTTCCTAGTACGACGGTTGCTTTTCGAACCCAGATAAGACAGCGCCAGACACCCTACTCACGATGGTTCGGATACCAAGGAAGATAACAAATATCCAGATCAAAATGAGAGTCCCGCTTTCTTTCTCGTTGGAGTACCTGTGAACGGAGGAAGCCAAAAGAGAGTTTCTCTCGGTCTCTTCCCCTCTCAACGATAATGGATTCTTCGACTCTTGCTGTCGATAGCGAACCTGTGCCAGAGTCGGTGGGTCTATTCAGTTTTTTTTCCATTCGTTGTTCTTTTTTTGAGGAACTTTCGTTTCTTCAATTATTTGTTTTAGGGAATCACCTACTACTTCCGGGAATCCAGGTGCTCCTGGACGGCCATCCGAATGCAGTTTGACAGGATGAAGAAGGTTGACAATGAGGTTTTCCGAAGCACCCCTTTCGGTCACTTCCTAGACCTTCTTAACATTACTACGTACAACGAAATAGTCAGTTGGTTCGTCGAACACTAAGATGCGAAGGAGGTGGGGCTGAGAATAAGATCAGGGGTAGTTCCGCTGACACCTGAAGACGTTGCCCTAATTTTGGGCTTAAGTATGCATGGGAAGACCGTTGTGATGGAACCATTGGGTGTACAAAGGCGAGAAGGGGTGAACCTTGACAACACACAACTATTAGGTCATCTGACGGCAACCAGTGTCATGGGCGAGACGGAGGAGTACGTTCGTCTACTGATTTCTTTCATCTTCAACCATTTTTTGTTCTTTGATGGAACACTTCTACCGAAGCCATGGTTCATGAACGATTTGAGGGACATCAGACCCATAAACAGATACGCATGGGCACATGCAGTTCACGGAGCCCAAGTTGGGGGCCTGGAGAAAACAACTTAGAACTGAGGGAGAGGAGAAAGGCAAGGAACTTCATTATGAGGCAGGGGAACGTCGACGGTTGTGTGGCAATATAACAAGTAAGCGTTTTTTGCTCTTTAGGTTATGCGCTTGTTCCGTTTAAATTGCGAGTCTGTCCGGAATAAGTTGTTTATCTGTCCATATTAAGTAGTGTGTCTGTCCAGATTAAGTTGTGTGTCTGTTCGGATTAAATTGTTTGTCTGTCCAGATGAAGTTGTTTGCCTGTCCAGATTAAATTGTTTGTCTGTTCGGAATAAGTTGTGTGTCTATTCAGATTTAGTTGTGTGTCTATCCAGATTAAATTGTATCTGTTCGGATTAAATTGTGTGTCTGTTCAGAATAAGTTGTGTGTCTGTTCAGATTAAATTGTGTGTCTCTTCGGAATAAGTTGTGTGTCTGTTCCGATTAAGTTGTGTGTCTGTGAAGATTAAATTGTGTGTCTGTTCAGATTAAATTGTGTGTCTGTTCGAAATAAGTTGTGTGTCCGTTCATATTTAATTGTGTGTCTGTTCGGAATAAGTTGCGTGTCTCTTCAGATTAAATTGTGTGTCTCTTCGGAATAAGTTATGTGTCTATTCGGAATAAATTGTGTGTCTGTTCAGATAAAGTTGTGTGTCTGTTCCTATTTAGTAGTGTGTCTGTTCGGAATAAATTGTTTGTCTGTTTGGATTAAATTGTGTATCTGTTCGGAATAATTTGTGTGTTTGTTCAGAATAAGTTGTGTGTCTGTTCGGATTAAATTGTGTGTCTGTTCGGAATAAGTTGTGGCTATGTTTGGAATAAGTTGTGTGTATGTCCATATTAAGTTGTGTGTCTGTTCGGATTAAGTTGTGTGTCTGTTTAGAATATCAACGTATGTCTGTTCAGTCATTCTAAACAGTTGAACTTTTGCATTTGAAGGTGTGGCTTTGTGAGAAATTCAGATTGGGGGAGCCCAGACGCGGAGCATATCCACGAATGAAAAGTTGGACGGAAATGTTTGGGAAATGTTTAACCCTGAGGAAATGGGAGGAACGCGGAATTACCTTACCTCAGATTTACAATGGCAAGTTCGACCTGATGGGGGCTCCATCACTAGGTGAAAGGGAGCTGGAACGTATTAGTTCTGTTCGAACTCCTGTTCGAAAGGGCTCAGCTTCAACATGCAGTTTGCCAAGGCTCCAACTGACAGACTGCAACATTCCATGTGACCCGCTGCTCCAAGAGTTGGAGCTGAGTGAAGTGAAGACGAAATGGCTGCAAGCCGAAGCTACCCTTAAGAAGGCGATAGAAGAGGTTAACGGCCTGAAGGAAGAACTGAGGATGTCCCAGGAAGAGTGTGGGAGGCTGAGGGAAGAAATTGTATATCTTCGAGGGACATGGACATGTGAAAATACTTGTGGGGAGAAAGACGAAGATCTAAATAAAGAGGAGAAGGAAGAAGAGAGGAAGAGGGAAGAGAAGAAGAAAGAAGAGAGGAGGAGAGGAAAGAAGAAGAGAGGAAGAGGGAGGAGAAGAAGAGGGAGGAGCAGAGAGAGAAGGATAAGGAAGAAGAGAGGAAGAGGGAAGACAAGAAGAGAGAGGAGGAGAAGGAAGAAGAGAGAAAGAGAGAGGAGGAGAAGGAAGAAGAGTGAAAGAGAGTGGAGAAGGAAGAGAGAAAGAGGGAGGAGGAGAAGGAGCAAGAGAGAAAGAGAGAGCAGGAGAAGGAGAAGGAAGAAGAGAGAAAGAGAGTGGAGGAGAGGAAGAAGGAAGAAGAGGAGAAGGAAGAAGAGAGAAAGAGAGTGGAGAAGGAGGAAGAGAAGAAGAGGGAGGAGGGGACGAAGATGGAAGAGAAGAATAAAGAATAGGAGAAGGAACAAGAGAGCAATGCAAGGAAACCAAACTGGGGGTGTGAAAAGACAACACTCGATGGCCATCGTGGAGAAGCATATGAAGGAAGATGAAGAGCGAGGCAAGAAGAAGAAGGTGGAAGAAGAGTAAAAGAGAAGAGACAGAGCGGCTCAAAGGAGCCTAAAGAAAAAAAGGAAAAAAAAATAGAGGACAATTATAGGTTGGCTGTCCACATACGAGGGACAAGAGACATGATGTTGACATGACTTCATTGGGAACGTTGTCAGCTGATGTGGTCAACATGATATTGAACTTGACTGAACCAACAAGGACAATAGAGAGGTGATCTGGAGAGGAGATATGTGTAGTCTAACACGCACCGATCTGAAGGAACTGATAACGCCTGGGATGGATATGACCGACCAAACTATCGAAGCTATGCTTTAGGTTCTCGAAGAAAGACGCCCACCACAAAAAGTTATATGCATATCAACATTCGAGTCAGGGCGAATTGTGGGTGGCCAAGGCAGAGCAATTGATGATTTTATCCTCCCTAAAATAAAAGGTGTGTCTCCAACTGAGACCGTAATCGCACAACCATGTTGGTCTGTAGGTCATTGGAGTCTGGTGGTTGTCCACGGCCCGTCCAAGGAGATCTTGGCGTTCAACAGTATCTCTACGGAGCTAGAGCGAGGTAAATATCCAGAGCAGACCATAGGCGTACATGAATGCGTAGCAGCAGATGTGGCTGAATACTGAAGGGACCTACTAAAGGTGGACTGGCCCTTGAGAATCCTTAGGAAAAATAGCCAACGACGACAACTGGGGAGCAACGATTGTGGAGCCTATGTTTTATACTAGATAAGGTGCCTAATGCTAAAACTTGACCCGACGATGGAGAAGAACCCCAAGAACATCCACTGTATCAGGGGTGAATTGGCGGTCATGTTACTTAGGGACCGCCGTTCGTGTGTGCAGATCTGAAGTCCAATTTTTTTAGTGTTGAGTTTTTACATGTACAAATTACAAACTGTTTTTTTCGTTATTTTTTTAGTATTATGTTTTCTAAATGTACAAATTACAAACTCTTTCCTTTCGTTTTCAACGATAGGTTTGTTGTTTGAGCTGAAAAGCAACACACCTAAAACCAAACAGTCACAGAACTTATAACTGAACAGATCCACACCGTAAACCGAATAGATCCACACCTTAAGCCGATCAGTCACACAACTTAATCTGGACAGACAACCAACCTAATCTGGACAGATACACCTTAAACCTAACAGACACACAACTTAAACCGAACAGATCCACACCTTAAACCGAATAGTCACATAACTTAATCTGGACAGACAACCAACCTAATCTGGACAGATACACCTTAATATGAACAACCACACAACTTAAACCGAACAGATGCACACCTTAAACCTAACAGACACACAACTTAATCCAAAAAATCCACACCTAAAACTGAAGAGTCACACATCTTAAACCGAACGGATAGACACCTTAAACCGAACAATCACAACAACTTAATCCGAACAGATCCACACCTGAAACCGAACAGTCACACAACTTAAACCGAACAGAGCCACACCTAAAACCGAACAATCACACAACTTAATCCGAACAGATCCACACCTTAAACTGAAGAGTCACACACCTTAAACCGAACATATCCACACCTTAAACCGAACAATCACAACAACTTAATCCGAATAGATCCACACCCACCTTAAACCGAACAGTTACACAACTTAAATGGAACAAAGCCACGCCTAAAACCAAATAATCACACAACTTAATCCAAACAGATTCACACTTTAAACTGAATAGTCACTCACCGTTAACCGAACATATCCACACCTTAAACCGAACTTATCCAAAACTTAAACCGAACAATCACACAACTTAAACCGAACAAGGACACAACTTAATCCGAACTTACCGTGTATACCAACCATTTACAGATCCAAACAGATCAACAATTAGAAGTTTCTTGGTTTTACAATAACTAAAAATAACAAGAAATATTAAATTAAGGAGGAAGTTCCTTGTAATACAAATTCATGTCCCCATCAGAGAAATCAGGATCCTCGGGTTTCGGTGCGACTTCGTGCAGCGACGATGTAACCTTCATTTTGAACTTTCTCTTCTCTTGCTGGGCATGCTTTTTATGGCTTTTTTAATTATCTTCTCAGCTAAAGACACTCGACGTCTAGTCGGTGATCTTCCAATACGTCTGACCTTATCTGGATTAAGAATCGATGTACCCGCAGACTCAGGTTCATCAAGTCGAACCAAGAACTGGGTAGTGTGCATACGTGCCTTAAGCAATTCAATACGCTTCACGGCCTGAAGATACCTTTCGTGGGAAATGAAGGCTTTCTTTGCGATCCAAACGGTACGACCCATGATGTCGTCATGACGACGAAGCACATCCTTCTCCATTACGCCATCGTCTGGGTACATGTTATCTTGATAGCTCCTTTGAATATCCTCTCACCATCGATTAAGGATGTAAGAGTCTGGGAGCAATGCATTAGGATTTAAGCGTCCAAGTACAACAAAAACGTGGCAGCATAGAAGGCCAATGTGCTGAAACATTCTACAATCACATGTGAAGTTCATAGATATGTTTTGTACTAGGAAACGTTTTGACAGTAGCTGCTCACCAGCCAAAACACGTTCAGATACCTTGTAATGAAATGTGTCATTCGTATTGTACTCCTCCGTTATATCGCAGTATATCATCTTCCCAATTTCTAACTGCACTTTCTTGAAAACCCCTACCGTATACAACTCACTCATCTCTCTCTCGAAGGGATACATTGAAACCAATTGGGGTCTCTTATGAAGACAATCAAAATCTGCTTGAGCTTCCTTCTCGTACTTATGGCAGAGCGCAAGTTCGTATTGTTAAACAAACTGCTTAAGGGTGCTCTTCGAAGTAAGATACTTGTCAAAAAAGGCGTTCATACTCACGCTTCCTTGAGTAGATGTCATTCCTGCGAAAAAACTATCACCAACGAATGCAGGTATCCAAGACTCTCAGATTGCATAAATCGATTTGAGCAAGCTATGGTTCTGCTGGTCAAAATCAAGAAGGAAACCCTGCCAATTACAATCAAATTCTGCTGGGGTTTTGGAATCATATACAATCAATTTCAGATCAAATAACATGTGCTTCCGATGCAACGTTGGCAACTTCACGGGAGCTTTGTTCATTATGTGCCATATACAGAATCTGTGTCTTGAATCTGGGAAGACATTCCTTACAGCAGCAGTAATGATGCCACATTGATCTGTTATGATGGCTGGGGGAGTTATATCTGCAGAATCGGGGAAATTTAAAAGGAGTGAGTCATATATTGAAAGGTACAAAATCCTACTTTGAAAACTTTAACCGAACAGTCACACAACTTAAACCGATCAGACACACAACTTAAACCGAACGGATTCACACATTAAACCAAACAGTCACACAACTTAATCCGAACATATCCACACCTTAAACAGAAGAGTCACACACCTTAAACTGAACAGATCCACACCTTAAACCGAACGGATCCAAATCTTAAACCAAACAGTTCCACCACTTAAACCGAACAGTTCCACCACTTAAACCGAACAGACACACACCTTCAACTAAACAGTCACAAACCTTTAACTGGACATAGCCACACCTTGCCGTTCATGCACGACAACCATGTTTTGAACAACCATATGTAATTTTCAGTGGTCTCAGAAGACAGCAAAGCGCAACCGAGCAAAACTGACTCAAAATGGTGATTAACTCCTTCAAATGGGGCAAAGCGCATGTCGTATTTGTTTGTAATGTAGGTAGTGTCGAAACATATTGCGTCTCCAAAGTATGAATATGCAGCTCTAGAACGACAGTCAGCCCAAAACAAGTTCCGTAGTCTTCCTTCGTCATCCATATCCATTACATAGAAAAACATTGAATCAATCTTCTACATCCTAATGAAATAGTTCTGAAGAGCTTGTGCATCACCAGGTCCCATCTTCAAATTTCTATCTTCGTTTATAACGTTCCTGCACACAGAACCCACAAAGACCAAGCCCAAAATGTTAAACTTCAATTATGTTAGGTGGAAAGAACACAAACCTTAAATCCCTTTCGTTGAAAGCCAATTTGTCATGACCTCCAGCCTTGACCACAAAAGATGGCATTGTCTTAGCAGCCGATATCCCAGCAGTATCATTGCACGATATGCGTGCTTTGGCGGCCTCAGGGAGGATTCGTTTTGTCTGAGAAAACGCATTTGCTCCTGGTCAAGCATGGCGTGGTTATGTTTAAGATCCACAAAGTTAATGTGGTAACCCCTTGCTAGGTTTCCGGAGACCCTTATCTGAACATTGCATTGGACTCTACTGGATAACCTAGGCTTCAATTTCCCTTGCCCTTGGTTTGTTGGTGTCGTGGCCTCCTTGGAGCAAGTCAGCATGGCCCGTATAACAACACCACGATCGTAATGAGATTGCCTTATCTTAACACCAAAACCACAAGAATCGGCATAGTCCACGTAAAATATTTTGGCTTCTTCGAAAGAAGGAAAAAACATCTCGTCCTTAGGAACGTTTGCCGGCTTCTCCACTTGGGAAGGCAAATTAACGATTTCCATTGGAGTACAGAGGAAGGACCACATAAGAGAAGGGAAGAAAAAGGAGGACACATCTTGAGATGAAAATGAAAAGTCTTCTGTTGTGTAGGATCTCCAAAATGAGGAATGGAGTGATTTGAGACGCATTAATGAGGGATGGAGGGAGGGATGGAGAGATGGAGTGATTGCTCAGGACATTTGTACGAGCAACCAAAGAATTGAGGGATAAAATAAAAAAAAGATTCTCTTTTCTCTGCTGACATGGAGCGTGCTAACTAAGCCGCATCCTCAAGAGCGGCCGTTTATCATTTTCCTTTAGGGTCTCAACTCTGAAACTCTGAAGAGGCATTTTTAGATTTGGATATATTATATTACATTAAATGGATGGATGGGCCCATCTCGACTCTTTGTTGTTTCCAAACTTTAGGTTGAAGTAAATATAAAACAAAGGCTGAGTCAGAAAAATGTAAGCAATCGTCACTTATTTACGAAATCAAACGAACAAATGTCTTGGTGCATTACAGAATCTGTTTTCGTTTCGGAAACAAATCTTAAAATAATAAAAAATTAATAATATTTTTTTAGTATCCCAAATTGTGTCTATTTTCGTTTCGTCAAATATTAAATTATGAAAAATTGTAAGTGGATTCATTTTTTAAGCTCTTTCTTGGACTCCATTAACAAATGTCTCACACTCATTCTCTCTCTTCTCACATGTCCAGTCATTTTATTTTTTTATTTGTTTATTCATTTCTCTCTCTTCTTACACTTCCACTCGATTCATTTTTTTATTTTTTTATTTCTAGGGTTCCAATCACCATAGTGCTCATCATAGGTTTGCACGTCCCAAGATATGTGGATTAGTGGATATGCATATATGTATTGGATGTTTGCATATCCAGATATATCCACGTCTGAATGTGTGGATATGTAGTTATATCTGGATGTGTGCACATGCAGATATATCCGACTACTCCAAAAGCACATAAGTAGAATTCATATATACCCACATGAGAGAGGTTCGGCATCGCACCCCGGTCCTAGTCCTCCTCGGAAGCCTCGCTCGATCTCCCGAACCTCGCTTACGGTTCCACTAACCGATCTCTGTTGTAGGTCGAGATCAACGTCGTTTACAACACCGAGCCTCGCGAACAATCTTTGCCTCGTTCGTGTCTCCTCTCACAACCCGAGAGGGAGCTTCTTCTAAGCTTTACAACACTTGGGTGATTCTTGAATTTTGAAATAGAATCACAATCTAATATTTTATACCTGAGCACACTTGGATATTGAATTGGAATGGATATGCAAGTGGTGAAGTTTTGGCTTGAGTGTAGAAGAATGAGAGCTTGAAGATGGTGAGGATTTGGTTTTGAGTATAGGATGGATAGGACATGTTCAAGAGATGTAAAACCAACAAATGTGATCCTATTTATAAGCCTTCAAGCTCTACTAGCGTTCAAGAGTTGGTGAGATGTGGACCAACGAGAAACAAGGATTTGCTTAAAGCTCGGGCAGAATTTAAACCATGTTCGGTCGACCATTTATGTAACGGTATTCCGAAACACATATATTTGGTTGAAAGAATATACTTCGGATGACCGTTCACCAACTTCCAGAAACTATTTTCAATTTTGCCCTATTTAATTTAAGTTAACCGAATGTCATTCGGTTTACCGTTCCAAGGTGGACAATAAGATTGTTTGGGTTTTGATTACTCACGTTCGGTTGACCATCTATACTTTGGTAGACCGAAGTTAGCGTAGGTTTTGCACTGACAGTTACAACGGTCAAGTGTTACATGTAATTAGTCATTGGGTGCCTAAAGACAAGAATGACTCGGTTGACCGATGGACATTCGGTCGTCCGAATTAGAACAAGTCAATTGGGATCTAAGGCTCGATTCAAATGTGACAGTTGGTGCAAAGTCCAAACACAGTCTTGGGCTATTAGATCGACCGAATGTGGTTCGGTCTTCCGTCATGGCAATTCTAGAGAGCAACCTAAGGTTTACTGATGGGAAGGATTCGGGTAACCGATATGTGTTCGGTGGTTCGAACTAGAAAATTTTCAATTGACCATGAACGGTTCGGTTTATCGAAACTTGGCGGGACAGAATCCTGGAGCTCAAGTTTACATAAAACCTTATGGACTCAAAAAATATAAAATGACATGTCTTGGTCCAATGTTTTGATTACAAGTCTTGAGTCTTGATGTCTTTGTCCCAATGCTTCTCTTCTTGCTTATCTGGATCAACCTATTAAGATGATTACAAGTATACACATATGTATGCAATGCATGTAATCGTGTTTCCTTACTTTGATTGATTAAGATTAGTTTGATTAATCATCAAAATTAATATAGATTAAGGCCAAAAGGCCAACATATGTGGCTCCCACTAACGTTCTTGTATATATAAGGTTCTTTACTTTGGACGAAGTTAATCTTTTTGACTTCCTCGTCAAAGCGCTTGTTCCAACTCTTTGATGCTTGCTTCAATCCATAAATGGATTGCTGAAGCTTGCATACTTTCTCGCTATTCTTTGGATCTTCAAAACCCTGAGGTTATACCATGTACACATCCTCATCCAAGTCCCCATTGAGAAACGTTGTTTTGACATCCATTTGCCATATTTCATAATCATGAAATGCGGCAATAACGAGCATAATCCGAATAGACTTGAACATGACAACCAGTGAAACAGTTTCATCATAATCAATTCCTTGAATTTGAGTGAAACATTTTGCTACAAGTCTTTCTTTGTAGGTTGTCAAGTTCTCATCTATGTCCATCTTCCTATTAAAGACCCATTTATTTTGAACGACTTTCTTTCCATGAGGAAGGTCAACCGAGTTCTATACTTGATTGTCATACATGGATTGTATTTCGGATTCCATGACTTTAAACCATTGCTTCTTGAAAGGTCGAGGGATCATTGGTATCAAGTACCATGATCTCATGAAGTCCCAAATACATATCGGGTTTCTTCCTTTCCCTCGTAGACCTTCTAAGTTTTTTTGGTTCCACGTGTACTTCTTGAACTTCTTCCACAATTTCTTGTGGAATTTGTTCATGTTCAATTCTCGAACGTACACTTGGCGAGGATGATTGAGTTTCACTCACAATTGCTTGCGAGGGTCTCTCGCTCATGCTCCAACTAACCAAAGGAACCTAGGTTGTGCCTTCATGATCTTGAATATTATCATTCATATCATTCTACTCCCACTACTTTTTATTCTTCCCAGAAACTCTTTCTCTAAGAATAAAACAACTCGGCAATCACTCGATTTGGGGTTTTATGTCAAAAGTAGTATCAGTTTCACGAGGATAACCTATAAAGAAGTGCTTATCCGCTTTTGGTTGAACTTTGCTCGACATCAATCTTTTGACGTAGGCCTCACGACCCCAAATCTTGAGAAAACTGAGCTTAGGTGTTTTACCACTCCCTAGCTCATAAGGCATTTTTTCTACGGATTTGGATGAAACATTATTTAGTATGTAAGCCACAACTTCTAGTGAATAACTCCAAAAGTAAAGTGGTAATTTAGCTTGACTCATCATTGATCGAACCATGTCGACCAATGTCCTATTTCTCCTTTCGGATACCCCATTCCACTGAGGTGTACCGGGCGGATTGAGTTGTGGTACAATACCACACTCCTTTAGGAACAAGTCGAATTTGGTACTTAAGTACTCACCTCCACGATCGGTTCATAGAGACTTGATTTTCTTGTTGAGTTAGTTCTCTACTTCATTCTTGATTTCTTTGAACTTGTCGAAGGATACACTTTTGTTTCTCATTAAATAAATATAACCATAACGACTTTAATCATCCGTGAACGTAATGAAGTACCTAAAACCATCTCTTGCACTTGTACTCATTGGACCACAGACATCGGAATGTATCAAATCCAGCAAGTTATTCGCTCTTGCACTTCTTGATCATTTTGCCCATTAGGCAAGGTTCGCATGTCTTTAATGATTTAAAATCAATTTGACCAAGAAGGTTAGCTTCTTGCAATTTTTTGATGCGTTTTTCATTTTTGTGACCAATACGATAGTGCCACAAGATTGTATCATTCACGTACGTGAGTCGACTTAAGTCTTTTGTTATTGATGTTTAAGATTTGTATATTAGTTAATTCAAATAAATAGAGTTCATTCCTAATGAATGCATTTGCATAGAAAATTCCATTCTTCGATATAGACAAGCAAGAGCTTCAAATATTTATAATAGAGTCATCCATATCTAAACATGATACAGATATAATATTCTTGTTAATTGAAGGTACATAATAGATGTTCTTTCAACATAAAATTAAACCACTAGATAATTGAAGATTCACGGAGCCTTGTGCAATCGCAGCGACGCTTGCACCATTTCCAACGTTCAAAATCATCTCACCTTTAATGAGTTCCTATCATTTAGTACCTGCACATTGGAAATTATGTAAGCACAAGATCCAGTATCAATTACCCAATCATGGATAGATGTGGAAAAAATTATCTCAATAACAAATACACTTTTAGCCTTTTGGGGCGTTTTCACTCAAAGTTGTCAAGATCCTCCTTGTACTTGGGGCAATTCAGGCGGATGTGTCTTTTTCCACCGCAGTGGTAACCCTCCATATTAGGAATCAGAGATTTCGAAGAATTCCCCCTCGTGGTACTCGCATGAGCCCCTGCTACTCCATATCCCTTCTTTTTTGCCAATTTGTTCTTGCCTTTACCTTTGGTAATCTTCTTACTCCCACCATGGCCGGCTAGAACATTCTTATCCCGACCCTTCCCCATGTCAACTTTAGCCATTTTGAGAGCGTTTTGAAGCTCCTTAAAACTCACCCCTTTCTCACGCACATGATAGTGCATGACGAAGTCCTTGTAGGATGGGGCTAGAGAGACAAGGATCAAATTTTTCGCAATGTCATAGGACATTGGGGAAGAAGTTTTGCTAACTTCTCAAGGTTGTAGGATCGTGTGGGTTATGGGTCCACTAATCACTTTTACGCTAATCCCTAACTAATCAAACAATAAACGCAGCGGAAACAATTTAAAGACTAGTAGGGAAAAGGAACATGCAAACCACAAATCGACTCGACCTTTTTATAGAGGTTCGGCACCCCACCCGGGTCCTAGTCCTCTCTTGCAAGCTCCGCTCGACTCCGCGAGCTCCACCTACGACTTCACTATCCACTCCCCGTTCCGGGCCAGGAGAGAATGCCTTTACACCACAAGCAACGTGAACAACCCTCGCTTGCTTGAATTCTTCCTCTCACAATCCGAGAGGGACACTTCGGGCTTTCACCGAAGTCCTTGCTTCTCTTGACAACAAATGTAACTGAGTGGGATTCACTCTCTAATTGAGCACACTTTGAGTAGGATGAGTAATTGATCAAGTGTGTGAAGTTTAGGCTTATAGAGTGTAGAATTGGGAGCTTTGAGGATTGAGGTTTCTCTCTAATGAGTTGGGACAATTGGAGTTGGAGAGTTGTGTTAACAACATGTCTTGATCCTCTATTTATAAGCTCCTAAAGATTTCTAGCCGTTTCGACAATATTTGATTGGGTTTTGTGCAAGATACACAAAGCAGAAAATCTGGCTGCAAATCTGTCCAGAACCGGTCGACCGAAACTACTAAACCGGTCGACCGTTCACTTGATTTCAAGGAGAACGGTCGAACAAAAGAATACTCGGTCAGACAAACGCGCTAGAACTTAACTCTACTTAAGTTAAACGGTCGAACCAAAGTATGGGGCGGGCGACCGTTTAGGGGATTCGGTTTAGACAAAGGTGCAACGGTCGAACGAAGAATGAGTCGACCGATAGCATGGAATTTTGTTTCTTGAAGAAATGTTCAACCGGTCGACCGAAACAAGGTCGTCGTTCGACCGGTTACCGAATGTATTTTGGGGTTAAGTTTGTTTTATATGAATACGACCGTTATAGGAATACGACAAGGAAAACGGTCATATTAAAATCAGGGATCGGTCGACCGAAAAGGTAGAACCGGTCGACCGGTAGAGTTCGGTAAAATCACTGTGGAGAGTCTGTTATAAACCGGTCGAACTGAGAACTGGTTCGGTCGACCGGTTCACACAGGAAATCTAGGTTTAGGTTTTAAGTGATTTCCGACTAAGGTTTGGGTGATCTAATGAAGTCCAAATAAGGTGAAATTTTGTGTGTGACTTCTCTAAGGAACCTAGTATGTATGTGATAAGTTTTTAGCTCTTGTATGCTCAATTTACACATGTTCCTAAGACTCAAAATCAAATCAAGATTACAAGTCTTCATATAGCTTTATTACAAATCTTGACTTGATTTCCTTCCTTCCATGACTCTTGATCACCTGTAGAGGTTAGCACATGCAATATGTGTGCTACTCTACATTACTTATGATTAAGATTAGGTTGATTAAATCATCAAAACAAGGATTAAGGCCAAAAAGCCAACAATCTCCCCCTTTTTGATGATGGCAGCCTATATCTTAATACTTGAAATTTTTAAATGTAAACTATGCATATAAATGCTCCCCCTATGGATGTGCATAGTTTTTGTTCAATTGTAGCCAATTTTCAAGTTACTCCCCTTTAATTATCTCTCCCCCTTTGACATCCATCAAAAACAAAAATAATTATGACTTTAAGCATAGAATTTGGATGTCTTGTAATGAAGTTGCTCCCCCTAAATTTTGCACTTCATTACTCTAATAAAAGATATAAGATTTAAGCTCCCCCTATCAATAAGGCTAGATGGAAACTATGAGTAGGATTCAATTTAAGTTTAATTTAGTTTCGATTTAAGCATTATTCTAACATCCATTTACAATATGACATTTATAATCAATGGATGTGTATATATGATTTGCAATGAATAGGGTAAATGATTTGCAATGAATTGAACTTCTAAAGATATGACAATTAAGCATGTAAACTAGATTAGAGCTAAATTTTTAGAAATTTCAAAGATATAAATTTATACCAAACTTGAATCTTGATTAGCTCCAATCTCATTTGGTGATGCAACCGGATTTGAATTTAACTTTTGAGATCACCCGGTCACCACCAATCTCCTCCTCAAGCACCTACAAGTGTAGATTTAGGTACCCAAACAACTTTGGGTCCTTGAACATTAGCTTTTGGGATCCAAACCATTTTGGTTTTGGGTGCCCACACACTTGAGGAACTAGACTTAACAAATAAATACTTGCCATTTAAGGTAGTATGAGATACATGGTTTTTCAAATGCACATTGTATCCTAAACCATGTTTAGCTAATGATTGTCTTTGATTACTCAAAAGCATATCAAGCATTTTTGTTCCTTTTGTGAACATTTCTAGATCTTTCCTTAGTTGCATATTTGAAGCTCTAAGATCTAAATGTTCATCAACAATCGGTGTTTTACTTAGACTAGCAAGTGATGATTCATTTCATTCAAGTCTAGCAACCACCTCATTCTTTTCATTCATGATTAATTCAATTTGGCATTTGAGATCATTTATAGTTTTTCTAGCATTTTTGTTCTTTTCACAAATGATCTCATATTGTTTAACTAAATCATGAAATGCATTTTGTAGCTCGTCATGTGTATATGATTCATCATTAGCATTAGAATTAGAGCTAGCACTAGAATATGATTTATTTGAACATGAATTACTTCTAGTGGTGTAAGAGTTAGGAGATACCTCACTTCCTTCTTCTTGAATTGCCATGTAGCACATATGCGCATATTCCTTTGTTGATGAAGGTGCGGTTGATTTGGATGATGACGACGATGTATCGTCCCAAGTGGCCTTGTGAGCTTCCAACCTCTTCTCTTTTCTCTTACTCCTCTCCTTTTCTCTCCTTCTCTCCCTTCTCTCATTTTTCTTTTCCCCTTCTCTTCTCTCATTTTCGCTCTCCTCCCTCTCTTTTTCTTTTTCTCTTTTCTCACTTCTTCTACCTTTTCTTTCATTATTTTCTCCCTTATCCCTCTTGAGGTATTTGAAGAAGTCTTGGGCAAGGACCTCAATGTCCTTCTTCCACCCTCCTTGGCTCATCAAAATTTGCATGCAATGCCACCATGGAGTTTTTCTTTGAAGCTTCCTTCTCTCTTCGATGACTCAATTGGAGCTCATAGGCCATGAGATTTCCAATGAGTTCCTCCATCTTCAATTTAGAAAGATCGTGCGATTCTTCGATTGCCACGACCTTGTCTTCCCAATCGTTGCTCAATGACCGGAGGAATTTTCGAGTCATCTCTCCTTCATTTATCCTTCTTCCAAGAATCAAAAGAGAGTTAGTAATATCGGTGAAGCGAGTGTTCATGTCGCTTATGTTCTCACCGATTTGCATAGAAAATATTTCATATTTATGCATGAGAAGACTAACCCTAGTTTCTTTAGTTTTACTATCACCCTCATGATGCATTTGTAACCTATGCCATATTTCATTTGCACTTTCACAACCACTAATTATATTGTATTCTCCCTCATTAAGGCCACAATAAAGAATGTTCATGATTTTAGAATTCATTTCAATTTCTTTCATTTGAGCCCTAGATAGAGAATCTAAATCATCTTCATTTGGGGGTATGTAAGGATTTTGAACGAACTTCCAATACTTAAGGTCATTTGATATTAAAAAGATTTTTATTCTATTTTTCCAATAATCATAATTTGACCCATTAAGCAAAGGAGGTCTTGTGGTGCATAAACCCTCTAAGTGATTAGATGTTGAAGCCATGCTAAAATTACGGTAAAGTAATGAAATTTAGCTAACAAGGCTCTAATACCAAATGTAGGATCGTGTGGGTTATGGGTCCACTAATCACTTTTACGCTAATTCCTAACTAATCATACAATAAACGCAGCGGAAACAATTTAAAGACTAGTAGGGAAAAGGAACATGCAAACCACAAATCGACTCGACGTTTTTATAGAGGTTCGGCACCCCACCCGGGTCCTAGTCCTCTCTTGCAAGCTCCGCTCGACTCCGCGAGCTTCGCCTACGACTTCATTATCCACTCCCCGTTCCGGGCCGGGAGAGAACGCCTTTACACCACAAGCAACGCGAACAACCCTCGCTTGCTTGAATTCTTCCTCTCACAATCCGAGAGGGACACTTCGGGCTTTCACCGAAGTCCTTGCTTCTCTTGACAACAAATGTAACTTAGTGGGATTCACTCTCTAATTGAGCACACTTTGAGTAGGATGAGTAATTGATCAAGTGTGTGAAGTTTAGGCTTATAGAGTGTAGAATTGGGAGCTTTGAGGATTGAGGTTTCTCTCTAATGAGTTGGCACAATTGGAGTTGGAGAGTTGTGTTTACAACATGTCTTGATCCTCTATTTATGAGCTCCTAAAGATTTCCAGCCGTTTGGACAAGATTTGATTGGGTTTTGTGCAAGATACACAAAGCAGAAAATCTGGCTGCAAATCTGTCCAGAACCGATCGACCGAAACTACTAAACCGGTCGACCGTTCACTTGATTTCAAGGAGAACGGTCGAACAAAAGAATACTCGGTCGGACAAACGCGCTAGAACTTAACTCTACTTAAGTTAAACGGTCGAACCAAAGTATGCGGCGGTCGACCGTTTAGGGGATTCAGTTTAGACAAAGGTGCAACGGTCGAACGAAGAATGAGTCGACCGATAGCATGGAATTTTGTTTCTTGAAGAAATGTTCAACTGGTCGACTGAAACAAGGTCGTCGTTCGACCGGTTACCGAATGTATTTTGGGGTTAAGCTTGTTTTATATGAATACGACCGTTATAGGAATACGACAAGGAAAACGGTCATATTAAAATCCGGGATCGGTCGACCGAAAAGGTAGAACCGGTCGACCGGTAGAGTTCGGTAAAATCACTGTGGAGAGTCTGTTATAAACCGGTCGAACTGAGAACTGGTTCGGTCGACCGGTTCACACAGGAAATCTGGGTTTAGGTTTTAAGTGATTTCCGACTAAGGTTTGGGTGATCTAATGAAGTCCAAATAAGGTGAAATTTTGTGTGTGACTTCTCTAAGGAACCTAGTGTGTATGTGATAAGTTTTTAGCTCTTGTATGCTCAATTTACACATGTTCCTAAGACTCAAAATCAAATCAAGATTACAAGTCTTCATATAGCTTTATTACAAATCTTGACTTGATTTCCTTCTTTCCATGTGTCTTGATCACCTGTAGAGGTTAGCACATGCAATATATATGCAATGCAATATGTGTGCTATTCTACATTACTTATGATTAAGATTAGGTTGATTAAATCATCAAAACAAGGATTAAGGCCAAAAAGCCAACAAAGGTATCCTTGCATAGTGAGAAAATGCAAGGATAACGATGTTCCCTCCCCCATGTGGCACCTTTTGAGTGCAATGGTGGTCTTATAGAGTTATTTTCTAGCACTATCCATGAACATCTTTGTTAAAGATTCCATGGTCTTCATGGGTTTTGAATCCAAGTATTTCGCTTGAAGCGAGTCACCAATGGAGGCTAACATTAGACTGTGAATTTGGTTCTCTTGGTCTTTGCACTTAGCTTTAGCCTCTTTCTCATCATCGGTAACCTTCTCACTTAATTTTGGGATTTCACCATCCAAAATGTGAGATAGTTTTTCAAACCTCAACATGATGTTGAGCTTGAGTTGCCAGCTTATGAAGTTGGAGCCATCATTTGCCAAATGATGTTTTTCAATCATAGATCGTGCAATAGGTTGAATATTTGACATTTCTACAAAATAATTTATAAGGGCTTTCATGTCAATTTTATGTTTGAAAAATAAATATCGTAAATAATTAAATATGTCCATAAATGTAGTAATTCAAGATCCTATCATTTATAACATAAACTAGCAAATGACTATCGAATATATTATAAATTCAAGGTAAGAAACATTTTCTAATCATAACTATTTTAATATTTTGCAAACGTTTTGCATTTCAAACACTTATGATTCTTGTCTTTTTAATTAATAGGGAATTTTGTACAATCCTCCTAAGAAAAACTCTTCTTCTCAAAACCGAGCGAGGGCTCTAGGTCTTGTTAAGAAAACTTATTTCATTTTATATGAGATACGATTGTCCATTGTATTCATGAACAAATACACTTAGTGTTCACTAAGGGTGAAACTCACTTCATGTACTTTCATGGCACAACAATGAATATCATTATATCTCCCATTATTCCCAAAGATGGAGGAAGTTATCTCCCGCTAAGGGCGAGCATAATATCCCTCGATTGATGGCTTTTAGTGGATGAAATAAGAAAGAAAATCCTCTTAATTTTTGGTTTGGATAATTAAACATTTATATGTGATTTTAGAATTTAGGTAATCATGCATATTAACATTTATACACATCCTAACATTCAATCATACAATCACATACATGTCAAGCACATAAACATAAAATAAATCCATTCACACACATATTGGTGTGAGTTTATATGTTCCTGTGTCCTCGACCATTGCGTCTTCTTCGCGACTTCTTCTTGCACCATGGATGTAAATATTGCAAAATATAAACATGTATCTCTCAATTTCGAAAATTGTCTAGTGCAAGTTCTATGTAAAAGTCGTCTCATATGCATGCATACAGAATAAATAGCTTTTACATATACATAAGCCCCTATGATTGAATAGTAATAATAACAAATACACATCATGCATTCACATATGGCTTCGATGGAATGTATTGTTGCCTTTTTGGCGTTAATCTATGTTTTGATGATTCAATCAACCTAATCTTAATTATAATCAGTATAGAGTAACACACATAATGCATAGCATAAATATTGTATTGTGCTAACTTCTACAGGTGATCAAGACTCAACAAAGAGGGAAATGAAGTCAAGACATGCAATTAAAGCTATATTGAAGACATGTAATCTTAATTTCTTTTAAGTCTTAGGAACATTGTGTAATTGAGCATACTTGAGCTAAAATCAACTTAAAAACACACTAGGTTCCCTAAAGAAGTCACAAACAAAATTTCACATCAATTGAACTTCAATAGATCACCCAAACTAGAACCGAAAAACACTTAAAACTATCTTGAACAGCCAGGACCAAATCGTTCGACCGATTGGGTTGTTTATTCTGTTACAACATTTAATGTTCAATCGGTCAACCCTTTAGTATCTTTTGTTCGAGTGTCTACATGTGTCACATGACCGTTAGACTTGTCCTATTCTACAACGGTCGGATTTCCCAAAACCCCATTTTTACCAAACTTTCGGTCGACCGATCAAACATTTCTTGGTCGCCCTGAACACTTTGGAAGTTTTCGGTCGAACGTCTCCTAGACCTTGGTCAACCAAAACTCAAATTCTTCTTGAACCCAGGAGTGCTTGGAAGTTTCCGGTCGAACCGACCATTTGCCTAGTTCGACCAATCCATTCTTAACAGACCAAAAACCCTAGAACGGTCGACCAATCCCCATATTTAGTTCAACCCTTCACTTAAGTGAACATAAGTTGTAGCCAAAATTGACCAACTGGTCGACCGGTTTACCCGATTCGGTCGACTAATATTGTGCTGAATTGTGTTCTGCACTTCACTGCTTTGTGTTTCTCATACAAACACTTACCCATTTAATCTCAATGGCTATAACTCACTTTGAGCTTATAAATAGGTGTTGCGTTGACACAATTAGACAATTCTTCCAATTCCTATTGTCATATACACCTAAGAGAAAGCTCCAAGTCTCCCATTCCCCAAATCCTACTCTCCAAGCTATACTTCCACATCTTAGATCAATTCTATATCCTAAACTAAGTGAGCTCAAGTTACAGAGTGAGTGTTCCATTCAAACATACTGTTGTGAAGAAGCAAGGACTTCGGTGAAAGCCCGAAGTATCCCTGTCGGATTGTGAGAGGAAGAAATCAAGCTAGCGAGGTTGTTCGCGGTGCTTATGGTGTCAAGGCTTAATCTCGGCCCGGAACAAGGTTGATAGTGAAGACGTGAGCGGAGCTCGAGGGAGATCGAGTGGAGCTTGCAAGAGAGGAAAGTTGTGGGAGGCCGAACCACTATAAAAATTCTGGTGCCTTCTTGTTGGTTTGCATATTTACTTTGCTTGCTTGTTTTTTTTTTAAATTCCACTGTGTCTTTGATTGTTAAGCAAGTAGAGTTTGTTTAGGGTTAAAATTGATTAGAACTAAGCAGCATTTACGATCCTACGCGTATAAACTCACTTATCCCTACAAAAGAGAACAAGCGCAACACATGCACATATACTATATATTACACTATTTAGTTCATCCTTCATCTCTTAATAAAACAATTCCTAAAACATTTGAAATCTAGTAAAAATGATTCATGCGTCCATAGTTCAAAATACAAAAACATTTGAACCGAAGTTTATCTAAATTCCCAAAAGAAAAACTTTAAGGAAAATAAACTTATTTGCCTCTTTCGTTTTGTCGATTCCTTGTAAAATAATCATTTACAAATAAACAAAAACTCTAAAAAATTAGACACATGTCTAAATCTTAATTCTAACATTCATATGACATGTTTTAAGACATTTAAACTATCAAAAGAATCAATTAGAATTAAATGAACAAAACTATCGAAAAACTCGAAAGAGACATCAAACACGAATTGTTTTGTTTGGAGATGGTAAACTAAAATTTAATTATATAGTATAATCATTGAAAATATGAATTAAAATCTCTGATACAATTGTTGGATTTCGTGCCCTATATTTTTGTATATTTTAAATGTTTATACATGCCTACAAGATTGTTTTCCATATTTTTCGACGATTACATGCATACAATCATGTGTTTTATTTTAATACAATGTAATCTACATATATATTAAAATAAATAGAAGAAGATAACACCCAAAGGTTTTCTAAAACCTTATGAAAATCCGAAGTTGTGTTGTGTGTTGAATCGTCCACCAATTAGCCTCCAAGTGTTCACAAAACTCTAAACAAGATTAGAGAGAAATGAGCTAGCCAATCAATCTCTAATTCGTGGTTATAATCTAGCTAATAACTCCTCTAATGCTCTTGAGAATTTAATCTCCAAAAGCTTGAAAAATTAATAGAATTTTGGGATGGATTAGTGGGGAGGTTAAGGAGAGAGAAAAATTGTGCATTAACAAAAACAAAGATGGAGAGAAGACCTATTTATAGTGTCTCCTCAAAACCATTTCATGTGTAATACACTAACCCATGATCTCTTGCTTTTCTCTCCTCTAAACTAATCACAAATTGACACATAATCATCCCTTATCCACGTTTGATCAAATTGGAATAAATCCAACTCATGATCAACACTAATCTTTTATTAATCAAACTAGAATCGTGGCAAATGGTCAACTGGAATTACCAATCGGTCGACCGAACGGGTGAGTTTTGAAAATTTCGGTCAGACCATGAGACAGACGGTCGACCGAATCCCCATCAGAAAAGTTTGTGATAATTTTTGGTCAAACCACGTTTCACTCTGGTTGACCGTTCCCTTATCAAAATTGTTCCTGATAATTTTCGGTCGACCGTGTCCTACGCCGATCGACCGTTCTGACACCAAGATATTCTCCTTGATGTTTTCAGTCAAACCATGTGTAATCCGATCTCTATCTGGTTGACCTTTCTAAAGAATCCGGTCGATCGATCACAAAATGGTCTACCATTTTGACCCGTTTTTTCCTTTGTCGAATTTTGGATTTATACCCAACAAAATTTGACCTCTAAGATTTTAACAAATTCTTATGTCATAATGTTACGGATCACATTATATTATGTAATGTATTATCATATGTAATGTCAAACATCACACCCCATAATACATACATCTCATATGAATTTATTTATGATTCTAACTATGTCATTTTCACGACATATTGATTTTATCGATTGACCAACTGTATACTATTTCATAGCACATGAAACTTGATACATCATATGAATATCAAATCAAACTTCTTGTTTTCTAGTTTTGTGGTGTCACTTATAGGAGGATCTAAGTTATATTGGCAATGATATTAAACACTTAATATCACAAACTATAAGCGGTATCTAGCTACACATTATAGTTACCCAATTAGCATAGATGTCTTGTTCACTTGAACTAAACACGATCCATTTAGTGATGTAAGAACATCCCTTGTGTCTATCCCTTGCCTCATGATATTAAGACTATTATACAAAGTAGAAATGTGTCACTTTTGCATTATATAGTCATTTCTTGATCTTTTAAGCTAATTATAAATATGTAACTTAACACAAGTCACATTGTGCACATTATATTTTGCTTTATCAAGGGGCCCACTATTATCATCACTCATTGTAAGAGGGGCTATTATAATCTTTTGACTAACTATCTTTTCTAGCACAAGTTGTTAGCAAACAATGATTCTACAGGTTCAGGAGTACCTTTCTTGGAGAGAACATGTGGCAGCGGAAGGAAGATCGGAGGTCACCTTACGGAATCCTTTTCACCGGTCGGTCTCGTACTCTCTTGGAGAAGGAGCGCTAGTCCACAACCCAAGAGTCCACGGAATGAGCTTGGTGGAGGTGGAGGGACGAAATGGGAGAGAGAGAAGGTGGCGGCTAGGGTGGGTAGAGGCTAGGGTTTGCACAGTTGTTGTTCCATCCAATGGGAGACTCCCCTTCTTATATAGATGGCTCCACCGTAAAACCCTTAAATGTGTGGTCCAATAGGGACGCGCCATGTGTCAGTGTTTTGGGCAAATATCTTTTTAATCCTAGATTAATCCAATATCTCCCACTTGCACAACAACACGATAACAACATGTCATCTGCTTTTGTGTCCCCGACACATATGCATATATCCCTGATACATACAATCACACAATGGCAATATGTCACCTCTTTATGTGTCCCCGACACATATGTATATATCCCTCATACATACAACTACTCCTCTCTCCAAGTACACATCCACAATACGCAAGTCTCTGATCATGTATCCTCGATACACGACCATTTGTGTCCCCAACACATGTACTCTTCCGATCATACGGACAAATGGGTCGTGCAACCGATGATGCACCTGCAATTTAGGAGTCTCAAACTAGAAACCTTACTAGAAGGCTAGAATGACAACATCCTCATAAAACAACAAATAAGCAGTCAAAATGCACATCACATCTCCCCAGGTTTACTCAGAAACCCACTTAACATGAACGGTATCTCGATCCCACGGAGAGAATACCTTCTTGTCCTCAAGGTACTTGCTACTGTATCCAATACAGTTGGGCCCAGCAAATACTTTTAGTGCAGTCGAGTCAAACATTTCCCTTCGCCCCAGACCACCATTACACTCAGAGTTGACTCCTTTCTCGAAGATGCCTCTTTAGACTGAATCTCTCATGGTCTTAGATAACATCCCAAAGTAGAGACATCAACTCTTTGCTTCATGGTGTCGTCGAAGGTCACTGGGGGCAACTAATGACAATCAAGTCTCGGACTTACACAGTGAAGGAGCAGGGATCCATCCTTTTACTTCTAAATGGTCGCTCAGCACATGTTGTATGACAAACATGTTATGGTGGATCATACTGTACACAACAATATGTCTGTCTCTCAACACCATACAAGTCTTAGTCCAGTCGCACCCCCTCTGCGCCTGACCCGAGCTTCATCATTGTCGCCTTAACACCATACAGGTGCCACCTGGCGCCACATGTGATGCTCACACTTGGCTTCTATAGGTCACATGAATCGTGGGAACATTCATGTCAATCCTCACCAACATAGAGGATCTCATCTTGATTCCTAATCAAGGCGACTGTCTTATCATGAACTGCTCTGGATCTATCATACAATATCTCCTTATGATCAGTCTCATCTCTGCTCGCTATCAAAAACGCCAGAGGCGAATGCTCGTGTGAGTGAGCATTCTTCAGCCTATTGACAGAATAATATTTTATGCTAGAACAACTACATCAACCAAATAGATATAGTCGAAAGGAAAACACAATCACTCATAAAAGGAAGTTAGACATGTCAATGCATCAATGTCTGTGTAAGCCTAAGGACTTCACATGAGACACAAACGACTCCTTAGGTATAGCCTTGGTAAGAGGGTCAGCTACCATAAGACTAGTAGACACATGTCTTAACACAACTTCCTTTCTCGCTATGATGTCCTTCACAAAATGATACTTAACCAGTATATGTTTGGTATTTCCATGATATTTGGGGTCTTTCACATAACAAAGGGCAGCCATGCTGTCACAATAGACAACAACAGGCTCATCCGATGTCTCTACTAGCCCAGTATGTTGTAAGAACCTCCTCAACCAAACTGCCTCCTGTACTGCTGCAGAGCATGCAACATACTCTGCTTCCATAGTCGACAGGGCTATACAGATTTGCTTCTTGTTGGACCATGAGTTGGCCCCATTAGCCAGCAAGAAAGCATAACCAGAGGTAGACTTCCTTTCATCAATGTCTCCAGCTCAATCAGCATCACTATAGCCAATCAGGCGGAGATCTGATGCTTGGTAACACAACATGTAGTTACTCATTCCTCTAAGGTATCTCATGATTCTCTTGACTGCCTTCCAGTGCTCCATGCTTGGGCTAGACTGGCATCGACTCACCATGCCCACAACATAACAAATGTCTGGCCTAGTACACATCATAGTGTACATAAGGCTTCCCACAGCATTGGAGTATGGAACCTTTCTCATTTTGTCCTTCTCTTCAGGAGTCTCAGGATACTTATCAAGGCTCAAGTGCAAACCCTTCTCAACATGAGTGTCGATTGGTTTGCATTTATCCATACGGTGTTTCTTCAAGATGTTGTTAATATAAGTCTCTTGAGACAATCCCAGAAGTCTCTTGGACCTATTTCTAAGTATCTTGACACCAAGGACGTAGCTAGCTTCACCCATGTCCTTCATATCAAATGCGGAGGACAACCACTCTTTAGTGGATTTCAGCAACTCTTTGCTGTTGCCAGCCATGAGTATGTCATCAACATACAAGGTTAGAATGACAAATTTACCATTGGATCTCTTAACGTACACACAGTGATCTTCCTCAAGCATAGAGAATGCATTCTCTGATATAGCTTGATGGAAGCGAATGTTCCACTGTCTAGATGCTTGTTTTAAGCCATACAAGGACTTATTGAGCTTGCACACTTTGCACTCTTGTCCTTTGACTTCAAAACCTTGAGGTTGATCCATATAGATCTCATCCTCAAGTTCTCCATTGAGAAACACAGTCTTTATATCCATTTGGTAAAGCTCTAAGTCCATCTGAGCTACAATAGCTTGTAGAAGGCGGATGGAGGCAAACCTAACCACGGGTGAAAAGGTTTCCTCAAAATCCACGCCTTGTCTTTGGGTGTAGCCTTTAGCTACCAGTCTTGCCTTGAATCTATCAATAGATCCATCCACCATCCTCTTAATCTTGAGGATCCACTTGGCCCCAATGGCCTTTCGGTTTGGGGGTAAGTCGACCAAGTCCTAGACTCGATTCACTTTCATCGACTCCAACTCTTCCTTTATAGCTTCTAACCACTCTTTCGCATTTGGACCTTCCAAAGCCTCTTTCAAGGTCTCTTGTTCATGCTCATCGATTACTGTCATCCCAGATGATTCATAATTAATTTCTTCTTGAGCTATCATGAGGGCCTCTTCCTCTAAGCGAAACCGCCTACGAGGAATGAGCCCACGTTTACTTCGACGCAGATGGGTATCTGAAGGCTCATCCTCCGTGAGAGCTATCGGATCCTCAACATTGCTGCTCCCGCTAGGATTGACTGGTGGAACCTCATGTTCAACTTCCAGATCCTGATCCCGTGGAGTGGCAATGTCCTCATCTTGTTGTTCAAAGAAGTCCACTGACTCTTTGATAGCTCCAGCAAGAGTGGGAAAAACATTTTCCAAGAATGTAGCATCCCTAGATTCTAGTTCCGTCCTTTCATTCTCGTCTAACCCGATAAAAACATAACATTTGGAGAGATTACTGTATTTTACAAAGATATAATTTTTCCCTCTAGGTCCTAGTTTTCCATATCGGTGACTAGTAGAATGAATGTATGCCGCGCATCACCAAGGATGCAGCAGACTAAAATCAGACTTTCGTCCTGTCCATAACTCATATGGAGTTGAGGGAACCGATTTTGTTGGAACTCTATTGAGGATATAGGCAGCAGTCATTAGAGCATCTCCCCAAAACGAAATTGGCAAGCTCGCATGCGCCATCACGGATCTAACCATGTCTAGCAACGTTCTATTCCTTCACTCGGCAACATCATTTTGCTGAGGAGTATAAGGCATAGTGACTTGTCTAGATATCCCCTTTTCATCACATAACTCCTTGAACATTATGGAGAGATACTCCCCACCTCTGTCCGTTCTGAGAGGTTTTATCTTATTATCCAATTGATTCTCTACCAAGCTCATGAATTTCTTAAAGCATTCTAGAGCTTCTGATTTGTGAGAAATAAGATAAATATGACCATATCTAGTGTAGTCATCAATAAATGTGATGAAGTAACTTTGTCCATGTCTAGTACGCACATTCAAAGGTCCACAAATATCCGAGTGAATTAGTTCTAAAGGAGAAGTAGCCCTAATGGCTTTTCCGAACGGTTTTCTAGTTGCCTTTCCAGCTAGACAAGATTCACAGGTCAGCAATTCAAAATTGGAGCATTCTCCTAATACCCCCTCCTTTGCCAACCTGTTCATCCGGTCAACATCAATGTGACCTAGTCTAGCATGCCACATAACTGAATCATTATTCAAGGAACTTTGACTCATAAATGCACTAGTGTTATGATTGAAATCATAAATTGCGTCCAACACAATAAAACCGTCTGAAAGAAAGTCACGTCCATAATAAATGTTAGCAAGGTATAAACCCATATCATTGTTCTCAAAAACAACTTTAAAACCATGTCTCATCAAAACAACAACAGAAATAATATTTTGCCGTATAGCTGGTGCATACAACACGTCGTGAAGTAATAGGATCCGGCCACTTCGCCAAGCCACTTTGCATGTGCCAACTCCAAGAACTTCAATGCTAGTGTTGTTCGCCATGTTTATTCGCCTCTCACTTGGAACACGACGATATTCCACGAAGGCAGAACGATCCTCTGTTACGTGGTCCGTGGCACCTGAATCCACAATCCACACAGGAGAGTGATCAGTGAGCATCACAGAACTAGTCACGTTACAATTCAAGGGATTACACACAGTAATTACCTTTTGCTCAGTGCACTCACGAGCAAAATGTCCAGTCTTTCGGCAGTTAAAACAAGTCACATTAGACTTATTTTTCCCACCTTTGGATCCTCGAGGTCGTTTCTTTCCAGCTTATTTTTATGTTTTGTTTTTATTTGCACCCTTCTTGCCTTTAAAACCATGAGCTCTATCTCTTTTGGTCTTAAAACCTGCACTCCTCCGAGGAGCGCCAGCTTCAGTAGCAAACACTTCAGTTAGAGGGGATTCCGCAAGCATGTGGTTCTCCTCCAGCTCTAGGTGTTTTGCGGGCTGGTCAAATGTCCTGATGTCATCAGCATGAGTCAGATGGACCTTCATATGCTCCCAACTCTTCGAAGGCAATGATCTGATGAGAGCAGGCACTTGCTCCTCATCGGTCTTAGCACGATCGGCAGCGCTCAGCTCGCTTATCATGTTTGACATTGCGGTAATATGTTGCCTCATCGTGTGATCTTGGCGCATTTTATACCCATCAAACATGAGTCCAAGCTGGCGGGCCCTTGTAACGGAGGTCACTCCGTACTGAAACTTCACAGCTTCCCACAAGGTCTTTGCAGTTCGCATTTTTTCGAACCGCAGTAACAGATCATCTCGCATCGAACTCAGAATTGTAATGCGAGCAATACGGTCTTTCGTTTTCCATGCATTATAGACATCCATATTTCTGCGATGCTGTGCAGTGTTCCCCTCCTCGAGGGGAGACATAGTTTGGGTTATATTTTCTAACATGTCCTGATCCTCTAAGAGATACAAAATTTTACGATGCCACAAATCGTAATTTCTTTCATTGAGTTTATCTCCTCGAGTCAGATCAGAGACAATGCTTTTGGAAGCAGCCATAAAAATCTAAGACAAAAAACCACATAGCGATACATGAGTTCTAGCATAAAATACGAGCCGCAATAGTCATAAAAAATAAACTAACTTAATAACTATAGCATTTAGACCAAAGGAAAACATAAAGCGTTCGATCAAATTCTCATGCAATAGTTAATAAAGCTATTTTACCAATTCATATATTGCGCTCCATCATGATTTAATAACCTTAAAAAAATGTATAAATCATGGCAAATCAGCAGCAAATAAATAATTATCCGCCTGTTGCAAGGTGGTTTACACAAAACACTTCTACCTTGCAACTCCCACTAGGCATGCAAGTTCCAAAAAAATGTTCCTTTCAGAACATTCCAATCAAGATCACACAGAAATTAATTGCTACATTACTTCCATATTGAGCTAAGGATCCCCCATAGGGATTTAACACATTAGATGGGAACCTGCATAAGCCTTATAGCAATAATATCGCAATAATAAAAATAAAGGAGCCCCCGTCTCCCTAGGGCAATAAACAGTCCACAGTCCATAAATATTACACCCCATTGCGATATCTATTGCAAATGGAAATGAATGAATGAAATTATGCTCAACTCTCAATAAGGCAGCAAAAATAAATCAGCATCCATTCACACCATTCATACCATACAAGAGCAATCTTTCCATACGTTACCACAATCACACGCATGAATAAAGTGTACACCAGTTCCAAATAAGAAGGAAGTAATATATAAGGAAACAACGCATATATGGAGTATAAGAAAAAACGTATATGGAAATACCAATCAATCTCCATAATAGTATCTAAAAACAGAAATTTTCTTTTCTTTCCCCAATCAACATAATCATGAGAGCGTAAAAATTATCCTACTCGCATTAGGAAAGAAAAATCCAGAAAAAATCCTCAATGAGATCAACACATGTATGTGGATTTAATCATAAAGGAAATATTTCAATTGAAATGCATGCTATCATTCCAAAAAAATCCAAAATTCCTTAAATGAGATCAACACATATATGTGCATCAAAGGAAAGCATTCAAAAAATACTTTTAAGGCAACAAAACTTCAGCCCATAATATGCTCTAAAAAATTTCAGAATTTGCCAATCTTTCCTTAATCAATATAAGCATGCAATCAAAAAAAATTATGCTACTTGTAATGCAAAGAAAAAATTCGAAATTTTCAAGAGAACAACAAGCATATATGCGCATTTTTCAGTTAGGAAAAAAATCAATCACATGCATGTTAATGCTCCAAAAACAGCCATATCCGAAATTCTTTGGAGCAACAAGGCAACACAATTATCATGCATATGCATATGGCAATAAACATCTACTCTAGATGCATGCTCATATTGAAAAATGCTAAATAAACAAGCATATACACGAAATTCCAGCAAACATGAGATCTAGTCATGCATGTACACGAATCAGAGATAACAACATTTGATTCATCCATGCAATCCGACATGCATGATGATATACAAATGACATACAAACATTATCATCTAATTCAAGCATGAAAAAATATCAGAGAATTAAACTACTGATCATCATATAAAACATGCGCAAAAACAGAAGATCATCATAATAGGGTTAACACATATTTCATGTATACATGCTCAAAGATTAGAATAAATAATATCTAACCCTAATTCGGAAAAATTAGGAAAAATAGACATCTGATTTCATGTATACATGTGCATGATTTACAAGAATCAACATGGAAAATAACTTCTGATTTTATCTAATACATGTGCAAAGAATAGAGGTAACGACACAGGGAAAAAAAGAATTCTGGTCACATCTATGTATGTGTAATGATAGGATAGCAACATATCATATCGGCTCGAAATAAAATCAGGAAAAATCCATCTTAAACCATGCATACATGCGCAAGAATGGAGGAGCAAAATCTAACCCTAGATGCATGCTCTAATGCACCAAAACATGCGCAACAAGTAGAGTCTAGTCTAAACCCTAATCGCATGTTAGAAAGAACTCAGCAAACATGCACCACTTATATCTCTAAATGAACGATCATATTATTTCATTTAAAGATAAAAAAACCCTCTGAGTTTTCATTTCCAGAATATCAAAAACAAATTTCAAAGAAAAAACATGAACAATCAACATATATAACATGCGCATCATGTAAATAAGCAATGCTGATTTTTCTGTTATCTATCTTTCTCCAAAAAAATATAACCACCGATTTTTTATCTCAAAATCGGTGGGACGAAATGGGAGAGAGAGAAGGTGGCGGCTAGGGTGGGTGGAGGCTAGGGTTTGCACACTCGTTCCATCCAATGGGAGACTCCCCTCCTTATATAGATGGCCCCACCCTAAAACCCTTAAATGTGTGGTCCAATAGGGACACGCCATGTGTCAGTGCTTTGGGCAAATATCTTATTAATCCTAGATTAATCCAATACGAGTCGAGCTCAACCAACTATTGCCTTTATCACTATGCTCATTGACAAGTTTTGACACTAATCAAATTAAATATGGGAGATATTACGGTAATTTTAATTTGATTATTGTCAAATTACATGAATTCATTTCCGATTTAATGCAAATATAGGGGTAACCAAATATATCGGGGTTAACCACGGCGACGTCGGTAGCCGAATATATCTTGGCTAACCACAATGATGTTGGCAATAAGATTATCTGGGATAGTCAGATATATCTAATTCTCCCCCCGTCAATATGAGAGAAGGAGATAGAATGAGTTGAAAAAGTTTATGTTAATGTTTGAATGTGACAAGTGAGAGAAAAAAATACAAAATGAAGTGAGTGGAGTGTCAAAATGATAGAGAAGGAAATAATAAATAAAAAAATGTAATGTGTAGGTGTGAGAAGATGGAGAATGAGTGGGGCCTAAAACGTGAGCCCATGTAGCACTACTTTTAAATTATTTTTCAACGTTTGGAATATTGTGGACTATATCAAATGATTATATAAATGATCTGTATTTCTTATCTATTGTGAAGTTGCATGTGATCAGTTGCAATTCACATCATTTGGTTAATTGGAAACAACCGCATTGTTTTACAGTGGTAGCATTGCGTACATCCGACCCCCTTAACTCGCTTAAGCAAGAAACTCTTTTGAGGTATTGGGGTAGTGTTGAACTTTTTATTATCCCAAATTGAAGAAAGTGAGACTAATGTGCTTCAATTTCTTGTGTAAAAAGTGCACCAAAGTGTCGAATGGCATGCAAGACCTAAGCAAACGATGATGGTTACCTACACAAGTCTCTTCTTAATGGTTAGACCTCTCACAACCAGTCGAATTTGTCCGCCTGTGATGAGGTAATTAACTTTGGTAAGTAAGTCTCTTACCCTTTTTCTCACCCTAAATCTACCAGTACTGATGTGTACTGGCATAAATACATGGGTTAGTAAAACGTGTACCCCAGGGGTATAATATTACGTGGCACATGTGAGATTTTACAAAAGAAAATCGATTCTTCTTCCTCATGCACCTCCGTACCTACGAGTTGACGCATCCGTCAGCCGCTTTTAATGAGATTTGCACCCTCCCATCACTCGCCACTCCAAGGCAGCAACACCTCACCTGGAAGTTTTGAAATTCAAATTTTGTGGGGAATTTTTAATCTCCTAAATCCACATTGTTGCTCCTCATCTCCTAAATACCGTCCGATCGTTTTGTTACCCAAGATCCTGAGGGCGTTATGAAGTCCAAACCCATTCTGAAGTCCGACGTTACACCAGGTCCTCAATCTTCTTGCACTCTTCCCTGCTCTTCCACAAAACTCGATATTATTCATTTATTACAATTCATTTATTGTTTGTCGTAGCTTATTGTTCATTTTGTTCAAGGTAGTTTATTTTTTCATCTTGTCCCTTGTAGTTATTGTTAAATTTGTATTTTGTATGGATTTGCCTCAATTTTGAGCTCATGTTTGCTTCACTACAACATTTATTGCAACAACCATTTTGTTCCTCGTACATAGTAATATTTTACCTCTTCCTCGTATTTATGTTCAATATATCTCACTATAGAGGTTATGGAGCCTTATTCAGACTCCATCTATGATTGATTCCTTCGCCATCAAAGAAGTCAAATAGTTATGATTGGCCACCAACGTCTAGCCAAACTAAAAACATGTCACGCATCTCAAAAATCATTTCATCCATTTCTTTTCTTTTGATTTGATGGTTCCGGTAGTGAGTCTCCCCAGCTCTCACAAGATGACCCCCAACCCCCATTTAAGTTACTGCATCAACCTTACAAACTCAATCTATGGAAGGATCCTCCAAGGAATCCAAAATCAATGTGTATTTTGCCTCTTTTGATGAGGTCTTAAAATATTATGATGGCTTTGGTACTTCAATGGGCTTAAACATGAAGACCACCAAATGAATCAGAAAGATAACCATCTTGTTCGTGTCGTCACTGGGTATCGATGTGTCGGGCCACCGTCGGAGGTAACCTTTACCACTATGTATTATTCATTTAATTTTTATTTTCTAAATGGTTCACTATTACCTTCAGGGGGTATGTTCTTATATATCGTTGTTCTTATATATAATGGATATAAGATACAAATATAAGCATGAAATGATGTCAATCAAATACCCCACACCTATGTTTTTGCTAGTCCCGAGCAAAACAAAGAAAGAGAAAACAAACGAGAAACAAGAAATCCTAACTCACTTTCGTAGGAATCACGATTGCACTTAGCACGTGCAACAAGCCGTCAAACCTCCTTGTTGCCAAGGAAGAGTGTTTTCCCTGAGGGTTTTCAGCGGATATACCCACAACTATATAGGTAATCAGTCCACACACGTAGCCTAATGAACCATTCGTGCAAGTTAAATAAGGGATTTAGTGAAAGATATGGACAACCTCAACATCCTCAAGTGATACAAAGTGTAAAGTCCATTAAGGTTCTTATTTGCATTTTTTTTTGTTTTTTTTCTTATTTTTTTTCTTCTTATTTTCTTTTCTTTTTATTACTTGGAGTTTCATTCTCCGAGGGTCAGGTTTCATACATCATTTCCCATGAGGACTTACACTATCACGTACACCTTTCCCCAAATCTCCACATAATGCAATCCCTACCACCCTTGTAACGGGAGTTCGGTCGGTGCATCCCAAGTCAGATGACTCGAAAGCACCAGACACAAAGTCCCCTCAGACCTACTTTCGCGATTGATAAGAGCCGTGCGAGAAGAGAGAACACCTACTCAGTTATTTCTTATCTACACATGAACCAAAACCCCTACACTTAATGTCTCACAACAAGATTTAAAGTGTCCTTGACTACAACAAACTCCCTTAAATTAACTGACACGAATTATTGACTCACTAGGTTCAGGGTGGACTTGTTTAAATGTTTGAGCACTGAAACCCTATGATTACTCACCCCTGAGGAAAAACTGGTGTGCATCCTAACGACTAGATAAATCATAAAGCCACTGTACTAGATATCCTAATGCATCAAGTTCAAGACAATTTTGGGAGATTTCTTTTTACTTTGCCTCTCAACGGTTTTGCACATGCTAAACACACACAAAACCCACAAAACATTTTCTTTCACAAACACATGAATTTGAAAGAAATGTGAAAATTTTGAAGCACTAGGAAAGCAAAAGAAAATAAGTCACCCAAGGATCATGACAAGCTGATATATCAATATGAAATGCAGCACACTAACATGACCCTATCAATGCACACAAAAGAAAATAAAATCAAACGAAAAGACTCAACTATGTACACACGTAAAACACCCCCCTACACCTACTTCATGCATTGTCCTCAATGAATGCGAGCAAGATACTACATGGATTTATGCACCAAAAAGGAAAGATCTCACCAACATGAAGCGCAAAAGGAAGTTCGTGGTTATGTTGATGGACACAACCCAAATTCCCCTTAAAACCTGTGAGATACTTAAAAAGGGAGACAAAATACGTGAAAGAAAAGGGGCCCAAATACTCAAGGGTTGGAGCCCACAACAATCGATGCTCACAACAATCTTTTTATTTTATTTTATTTTAGCTATGTACAAAAATGGGCTCCCATCTTGATATGTCAAGGGGCATCGAATGGGAACCCGCCATCTCTCGAGCCAAAAAAGCACATGCATGGGCTCACAACATACAAAGCAGAATTGCTAGACCATCTGATACCCTTATAAACGTTGTGGTCGTTTGATGACTCTTGAGAGTGAGCAAGATAGGAGGCATGAACGAAAGGTGAACCTCTGTCTGGTTGTTTGAAATGTAGGGTATCAGGTGGTTGATTCTTAACCCACATGGGGACCTTAGCAGATACAGAATGAAGAGCATGTGGCCTAGATGCCATAAAAATGGTATCTAGTGGCTCAAGAGCCACGAGATCAAAAGGATGTGGCTCTAAGGCCACAAGATCAAAAGGATGTGGCTCAAGGGCCACAAGATCAAAAGGAGGTGGCTCTAAGGCCACATGATCAGAATATAAGGCACCTTCTTGTGCCAGCCCAGGTGAGACATCTTCACCACCTTCAGGATCTCCATCGAACAATTCTCTGAAGTACTTGAAGGTGCCCTCAACTTCAATCTCATCCAAGCCCTGGATAAGGTTGACCCCAACAGGGTCATTGAAGGAACCTAGCTTCTTGCCGATGGTGAAGATGTTGAAATCAGCGCATTGACTACCATAAGTCAAGCGCATCAGACCATTGCAACAATTGATCAAGGCATTGGAAGTCGCAAGGAATGGTTGCCCCAGAATGACAGGAATTTGTCCAAGTGGGTTTGGAACAGGTTCAGTATCCAAGACAAAGAAGTCGACTGGATAAATGAACTCTCCCACTTTGATCAGCACATCTTCCACCACACCCCTCGGTTTCTTCATAGACCTATCAGCCAATTGAAGAGTGGTTTTTGTTTGGTTAAGGTCTCCAAGACCGAGGTGGACGTAGACATAATATGACAGAAGATTAACAGATGCACCAAGATCCAATAAGGCTCGATGTATGGACACATCACCAATCACACAAGAGATAATAGGACAACCAGGGTCCTTGTATTTGACTTGCATGGGTTGTGCCAACAAAGAACTCATATTACCCGCAAGAAAAGTTTTTTTTGGAACAAGAGTTTTTCTCTTCTTGGTGCATAAGTCCTTGAGAACCTTGGCATAAGTGGCATTTGCTGAATCACCTTCAAAAGAGGGATGTTCACCTTAACTCGCCAAAACATCTCAAGCATCTTGTCATGCTGATCCGAGGTTTTCTTTTTAAGGCGCTCAGGGAATGACGCCTTCGGGGCATAAGAGTGTTGCGAAGGAACATCAGAATTCTGGTCCAAAGAAGCATGAGTGGGGACCTCAGAATCTGATTCCTTCGACATAAGAGGAGACAAGGGGACCTCAGGGTTGGGCCCCATTGTCGAAGGAAAGGTAGAAGGAACCTCTGGATCAGGTTCCTTCCTAGAAGTATTGGTGGAGGCAACCTCAGGATCCGGCTACCTCAGAGATGCAGGTATCACCGCAGGTCTGGTGACACCAAGAGATGGTGCTTGCAAGGAAGGCACCCCAATGTGGTTGTCCACCTGCTTACCAGACCTCAACGTATGAATCACGTTAATATGATGAGTTGGTTCAGAGGTAGCATGAGGCACAAGTGGCCTTCCTTGAGAATGAGTACCCCGAGGATTCACCTCGGGTTGACTCGGTAACTGGCCCTTCTCGCGTTCATGGAGATGATTAGCCAACTGGCTAACTTACATTTCCAAAGCCTTGACAATACTTTGCATGCTTTGCATGAACGCTTGAAGGGTAGGATCACAAGAAGGGTTCTTTGGGTCAACCCGCTGAGGTGGTGGAGTTTGGCTAGGATAACCCGACGATGAGGCCTGAGGAGATTGGTAAGGATAGTGCTAAGACCTTTGATGTGGGGGTTGGTAGGTCATCGATGGGCGTGGAGGTTGATAAGGTGGAGGTGGAGGTTGAGCGTGCGAGCTCTGATCGTTACCCCCACTAGGCCCCCAAGAGAAGTTAGGATGGTTACGCCATCCCAGGTTGTAGGAGTGACTATACGGGTCGTGACGGGGCCTCTGTTGATACATCGCATTTGCATACTCAGTATACCTTGGAGCGTAAGCGCATTCCTCGTCATGGCCCGTCAGTCCACACCTACCACATCCAGGAGTAGCAACCTGAGCTACATGAGCTCGGTCCAACTCTAAACTCTCAATCCTACTCATGAGAGCAACCATTTTTGCCTCAGATGCGATAGTCGACTCAACTTGATATGATCCAGCTCGACCAGAAGACCTGGCGGCTGGTGTCTCTCTGATGGTGTCCTACTCAAAGGTACGTTCAGCCATCAATTGAAACGTGTCCCATGCCTCATCGATAGGTTTCATTTGAAAATCACCCTGACACATCGACTCCAACAATGTGCGGGTGTTGTAGTTGAGGCTCTCATAAACAATCTGGCACATCTGCCAAAGATCAATTCCATGATGAGGGCACTGCAAGAGAAGGTCCTTGAACCTCTCAAAGAAAGCATAAAATGATTTCGTCTCAGTCTAATACATTTGGTGTATCTGGTGCCGTATCTGTTGAGTTTTCCTTTGAGGGAAAAATCTCTTCAGAAATACGGTCACAAAGTCATCCCAAGACCGAATAGAGCTCGCCGGGAGGCTGTACATCCATTTCTTCGCGTTATCCTTCAACGCGAAAGGAATCATCCTCAACCGGACTAAATCCTCATCAAGCTGTTGAAGCTTGAACATGGAGCATACTTCCTCGAATTTGCGTATAAAAATATACGGATCCTCCTTAGTGGCAGTGAAGGTAGGAAGCATGCTCACATATTGAGGTTTCAGCGCATAATTGTTCCCGCGAGCTGGGGGAAGAACTATGCAAGAAGGCTACGCGGCCCGAACAGGATGGGTCCGCTCCCACAAAGTCATCGGTCTATCATGTCGAGCTAAAGGTGGTGGTGCACCAAGAACTCGATCCTGACCGAAGCCCTCTTCCTCTCGAGTCAGAGGATGAGGAGAAGGAGGTCTACTTGGTGGTGGGAGCGGACCGAGGTAATCCACATATGGAACCGGGTCTCCCCCGTCACCACGAGAAGACTCGACCTCACGCTCCAAAGGAGCACGAGGTGGAGATGGTCGATCACCAAGACCGTCCATCTCAGAAAAATACAATCTCTCAAGTCGAGCGCTCTCACCAGAACGAGCCCAACCTCGCATAAAATGCTCGACTCGACTCTAAAAACACACAACAGAAGGTGTACTCAGAGGAGGAGACTACTCGTAGAGAATAAATGAGGAGAAGACTCAGATGAGGAGGGAAGAATCCTTAGATCTAGAGTGGGTAATGGGATTAGGTAGAAGCCTAACTAGCAAGCACGACTCAATCAACTTAAGGCTATGGGTCCTTAGGCTAGACGACGCCTAACTTTGAGGTCACTAGCCTCGACACGCGTCACCTCCCTACAACGAAGACCACAATGCCAAGCAAGTGATACCAGATCCGGAGATCCAGTACCTCCTACTATCGACAAGGTAGGCAACGCCGATCAAGCCATGACGGTCTCACCTAGATTACTCTCCTAGTGCGTCCGAAAACCTAAGGTGAATGTCTACTTGCTTTTAGTTAAGACTTGATTAAGAGTGATTTTTGGGGCGAAGGAAAGGGTGCTGAAATCCCCCACCTTATCTTTTATGGGACAACTCCTCCTTAGTAGCGTTTTGATCCTAAATCTAGCAATCAACGCTCCAATCAAACGCTCAACTCACTCTTGTCCTGATGCAATTCCTAGTAACTAATGCATGGCCATACAAGATGCATGAATGAGTGTAGGAAATGCGTACCTCACGCCAGCGCTCAACAACTGAAAATAAAGCTAAAATAAAAGACAACTACGTGCCTAAGTCAAGTACATGATGCGTGACCTAAACAAGTAAGATTGTCTAGTATTTTACTTTGGATTTTATGGCCAAGTTGATTAATGGGGATTGGATTAATGATCTGGGAGCAAACTAGAAGTCAAAACATGCCAAATTGTGCTCCCAGACAACTACTTTGAAGCAAACAACTACCAGAAGAAAACTGAGAGCAAGCGAAGCTGACGAGGCCGCCAATTGGCGGTCCCTATTGAAGATTTTGTGCTCCAACTCGTCCAGTAGCCTCCCCGTGAGCTCTAGGATCCCTGAAACCAACAAAAACTTCAAACAAAAAATTAAAACCACTCGAATCGTCCAAACCAAAGTCTGGACAGAGTACCTCCCCGGCAACGGCGCCAAAAACTTGATTGATTCGTTTTATATTAAACCGCAAGTGCACGACCGCGTTGAAGCGGTGGCAAATACAGGTCGATCCAAAGGGAGGTGTGTCGACTTTTAGTTTGTGCAAAGGCGAGTGGGAAAGAAATGAGAGAAAAGTTGGTTACACTAAACTACACTAAAATGCAAAAATGAAATGGAAGAGAAGCAATAAAACTAAACCCCATAGGGGGTAGAGAAATAATGTGAATATAAAGATGTGTGTGTGTGTGTGTTCAATTATGCTCCTCACAACATGTAGTGCATGAAATCATAAAACTAAATTCAACTTTGCCTCCACATGAAATAAGATAAGATCATATCATTAAAACATACAAGACAATATGTGGAATGAAGCTAAATGAACTCATGTATAAAGACTAGACCCTACTATGCCTCCACATGAATTAAGATAACACATTATGATTAAAACATACAAGACATTAACCAAGGTAAACGCAACAAGAGTACATACACTACAAATTGTGTTCCAATATTAATTCCATCCATATCCTCACCTTATCATTCCCCATAAAAGAGGTCCACTAATCTAAGCATAAGCTAAGCTTCATTCAAGAGCGTTAGCATATCAAAGATAAGAGTGAAATCCCATTAGATGGTTATGGAAATCATATAAGGCTCAAAGGATTAAGATAACACACACCTAATACACTACATGATCATATCACATATTTCTCCACCCCCAAATGGGGATGGAAGTACTCACTAATCATTACACTACAACCTACATTAAAATGAAACATTCTACTGAAATGAAACTATACTAAGCAAGCAAGAAATATTAAAGAAACTAAAATGATATAAAACAAAACAAGCATGCAAGCATATGAAAGGAATTTAAACTAGGAAAGAAACAACACAACTAAAGGAAAACATCTATTTATTACTCAGTTAATTACAAGTAGCCTCTTTCCCCACCAGAGTTTTGCTTCAAGGCTTCACTCTTAGTAGAGAAGATGGCCACCAAGAGAGGAGATGGGGTACATGAGAGGAGGGAGAGTTCTATTTATAGCCATAGAAAAAGGTAATCCGGGACAATCCCCCGGTATGGGACTAAACAAATACCAAAAATAGCCTAAAAACACTAATACATGTGCACGCGTAATCTTAGCAGATCAGGAGAGATCCGGACCGCCAATTGGCGGTCCCAGACCACCAATTGGCGGTCTACATGATCCGGATCCATCTGGTTTTCATTCTGGGCTTTGCTTGATGTATTTGTTGGTCTTGGATGCATCTACTTCGCTTGTTGGAGCTCCGATCCGAATAGAATTTGCCAAAATACTCCCCATGATGGTGTGGAGTTTTCTGTTTTGCTCTTTGGTCCTTCGGTCTTACGTTCAGGTCCTTCTCCCTTGCATCTTAGTCCCCAGGTCTCACAATTCAATTCTTTTTCCTATGTTTTAGGTCCTTTCATGCCTCTTCTCATCAAACCTCTTTATTTCTGAAATTCAAACATAAAACTTGTCACATAGCATTGCTTAGGTGTAAGTTAATGGATATAAGATACAAATATAAGCATTAAATGATGTCAATTAGTAGTCTAATTAATAACAACTACATTTGCATGAATACATAACTAATATAGTTAGACATGAAGTTAAGATTAACTTTGGGTTCTCAAGAATGAACTAAGTACCTAGTTTGGACATTAGGAGATCAATTAACCTTCCATACAACTTAATGCATTCATGCATTCTCCACTAATCAAGCATCCACACATAAGAAGCTATTTTCCATAACAAGATAAGCCATTACAAACAACAAGATACACTCTAGATCTAGCATGAGAGAAGTACCCAACATGGTCACTTTCCCATCTAATACAAGTTTAGGCAAGTTACATGCCTAGATCTACAATAAGCATATGAAATGGCACAAGATAAGAGGAACCCATCACCAACACATCACATAATCTACATCACCTACACCCCAAATGGGGTGGAACTACTCTCTACTAATGGTAACAACAATGGAAAGCAAGAAATCTACACTAAACATGACAAGAAAAGCAAAGTAGAAAATCTACACAAAAATACTTGGACAGAAAGGAAGCTAAAGACAAGAGGAAAATATTCTGCCATTACATTAAATAAAACATTAGTTTACAATCTCCATCCACCTCCTTATTCTTGCAGCCCAAATGGGTAAACCTAAGCTATTCTAATGGTGGAGGTGGAGAGAAAGACGAAAGGTAGGATAAACAATTCTATTTATAGAACAAAGTGTGGTTGAGATAAACCTGAGAGCAATCCAATGGTTGTAAATAATTTCTCTATGTTTTGGTGTACCCTATTAAACTGACTCGAGCTGATTGACATCATTTCATGCTTATATTTGTATCTTATATCCATTATCTTTCACCTAAACAATGCTATGTTACGAGTTTTATGTTTGAATTTCAGAAATAAATAGGTTTGAAGAGATGAAGCCTAAAAGGACCCAAAAGCAGGGAAAAAGGACTGAATTGTGAGACATGGGGACTAAGATGCAAGGGAGAAGGACCTGAACGTAAGACCAAAGGACCAAAGAGCAAAACAGAAAACTCCACACCATCTTGGGGAGTATTTTGGCAATTAGATTCGGGTCGGATCTCCAATAAACAAAGTATATGCATCAAAGACCGACAAAGAAAACCAGAAAAGCCCACAATGAATTCCAGCCAGATCCAGATGTTATGGACCGCCAATAAGCGGTCTGGGACTGCTATTTGGCGGTGTGGATCAATCTGGATGCACTCAAACTTTGCTAGCACATGTATTAGAGGATGTTTATTCTATTTTTTGTATTTGTTTAGTCCCACATCGGGGGATTGTCCCAGATTGCCTTTTTCTTTGGGTATAAATAGAACTCTTCACCTTCTATTGTAACAACTTCACATTTTGAGTGGCTATTCTTCCTACTAGAAGTGAGGCCTTGAAGCACACACTAAACTAGGAGGATGCTACTTGAATTATGAGTCATTTTAATAAAAGTTTCTTTATTATGTTGTTTGTTTCATGTTGCTTGTTTTACTTTGTTTAATTTCATTTCATTAGTTTTAGTAACTTAGTTAATATGGTTTCCTTTCTTACTTTAATAATTAGTCTAATGTGTAGTGAGTAGTGCCATCCCCTTTGGGTGGTGGAGTTCATGTTCATACATGCATTAGAGAATGGAATGAATGCTTTATTTACATTGTCTTGATAAAACATGAATGTATGCTTGCTTGTTTAGGATAGAATTTATAACTTGATGAGTTTTGCCAAAATGATTAGACACCTCTCATGCTTGTTTAGGTTCTGAAATAAACAACTTGTATATGTAAATGTTAATCAACTAGGTTGGTGAATGGATTGATAGGTTTTGCCATAACATTTAGACACTTCCTATGCATGATAACACCACCTTCATTTGTGCTTAAAGAATGTGTTCAACACCCACGTCTTTGCATGTGTGCACTCACTCCACCCCTTACGGGTTTTCCATTTCTGAATTCCAGCACTCTTATTTCGTTCTTAGTTAAGGTTTAGTTAATCATTTGTTGTTTGCTTATGCATGTGTTATTTCGTAGTGTAGTGTAGCGTAGATTAGGATAATCAAACTCTCTTCCCTATTTTTGCCACTTGATTTCGTGCAAACGAGAGGCTGCTCACCTCCCTGAGGATGACCCGTATTTGTCACCGCTTCAACGCGGTCGTGCCAGTCCAGACTCTTGTTTGGACGATTCGAGTGGATTTCCTTTTTTGTGGTTTTTCTTTGTTTCAGGAGACTTGGGGTTGCCAGGAGGGACAACTGGAGAAATTTTGAGTCAACCTGGGCACTGTAGACCGCCAATCAGCGGTCTAGTGAGCTTTGTTTACCCTCTTCTTTCTTTGGCATGTTTTCATAATTGATGTAGTGATCTGGGACTTGATTTAGCATGTTTTGACTTATAGTTTGTTCCCAGATCAATAATAAAACCTTCTTTAAGCAACTTCGAACCTAAAACCCAAAGCAAAAGATTAGGCATTCTTTCTTGTTTAGGTCTTGCATCATGTATGTGACTTAGGCATGTAGATTGTCTTTTATTTTAGCTTTATTTTCAGTTGCTGAGTGCTGACGTGAGGTACGCACCTTCTACTCTCATTCATGCATTTCGTATGAACATGCATTAGTTAGTAGGAAGTGCATTGAAACAAGTGTGAGTTGAGCATTTGTTTGGAGAGTTGATTGTTAGATTAAGACTCCAAAACGCTACTAAGGAGGGACTGTCCCATAAAAGATAAGGTGGGGGATTTGATCACCCTTTCCTTCACCCCACAAACCACACTAATCAAGAGCCTAATTTTTAAAATCAAGTAGACATTGGCCCTAAGGATCTCGGACGCATTAGGAGAGTGATCCGGTCACGACCGTCATGACCTGATCGGTGTTGTCCACTTTGTCGATAGTAGGAGAGACGAGATCTCTGGATCTTGGCTCACTTGATGGGCTTTGTGGTCCTCATCGTAGGGAGGTGGGGCATGTTGAGGACGTGTGACCTCGCAGTTAGGCGTCGTCTAGCTGTAAGGACCTATAGCGACCTTAGGATTGCTTGAGCCTTGTTTGCTTCTGTGCTTCTACCTGTACCCATCCGCCGTAGCATAAGGACTTTTTCCCTTCTCTCCTGAGTCATTCTTTCTGTCCTGTGTTCCCCTATCTTCTCCTCTACGCACATTCTTTGTTAAAAAAAAGAAAAAAGTTTTGGTTTGTGTGTGTGCACGTGCATGCTTTCGTGGGCACGAGACGAGAGTGGCCGTTTGACGAGGCACGTTGTCAACCCTGCTTCGGTAGTCGATTTCTCGATGCCTTCCTCCTCTCGTGTCGCACACAGTCTAGGTTCAATGGCTGCTAATTTCCGTGAGGAGGAGCAGTTGCTCAACCCACCTGTTCTTCCAGTTGTCGCTCCCATACCTCTCCGTGATCGATGCTACCCGAGCCGTACAACTCTACCCTCATGCATCGTATTGCCAGAGCCAAATGGGAACCATTTTGAGGTTAAGCCTCAGTTTATTTCCATGCTCCCTCGCTTCACTGGGAAAGGTGACCCTTATATCTTTCTCAAGGATTTTGAGGAGGTCTGTGCAATGTTCAAACTGCAACAACATAGCACAAACTCCATCCATCTTAGGCTTGTCCCCTTTGCGCTGAAGGATGATGCCAAGAAGTGGTTGTACAGCAACCAGGCAAATTCCTTGAGGACTTGGGATGAGTTTCAGTCTGCATTCCTCAAAAAGTATTTTCCAAATCATCGGACTCAAAAATTGAGGAACGAAATCAATTCGTTCTATCAACATGAGACCAAATCATTCCATTCATATTTAGAGAGGTTCAAGGAGATACTATCCTCATGCCCTCACCATGGCATCGAGTTGTGGCGCCTGTGTCAAATTGTTTACGAGGGTCTTCACATCCCGTCCCGAACGCTCCTTCAGTCCATGTGTCAAGGAGAGTTCTTAGGAAAGGATGAAAGGGTGGCATGGGCTTTCCTAGAAGACCTCGCTGAGAAAACCATGCAATGGGCGAGTGTAAGGGAACCACCTGCATCATCTAGCATAGGAGCGAGGATCGCAAATGCAAACTCGACTAGATCGGGTGTCGCATTTGCCGTCAATACAACTACGGCCACCGAGGCACGCATGGCAGCCTTAATGCACTACATGGATTTGATTGAGCTCCAAAACCAGTACGATGTATCTCATGTGTCTGCATCTGGTTCAGTTCCATGTCATTATGTGGTAGGATAGGTCATATAGGGGGTGAGTGTGCATCCATTCCTCCTGAGATGGAGCATGTAAATGCCATCTATGATAAATCCAGGAATGACCCTTATGCATCATCATATAACCCTGGATGGAGGAACCACCCTAATTTTTGATGGAATCATAACAATGCCTCAGGTGGTCCTTCAAACTTTTCTCGACCACCTAACCGACCACACTACCCTCCCATGCATTCACAATCTTATCAGCCACCCCAAGCTCAAATCACCAATCAACCGGGTTTCCCAAATTCCAATAATATGGAAACCCAATTCAATTCGCTTGAGACCTTGACTCGTGGACTTGAAAACTCAATGAATTTTTTTATGTCAACCAAAAGTCAAGTTCTCACGTCAAATCAGTAGACCATCAAATTTCTAGAGCTTCAGATGGGCCAATTGCCTCAGTCTGTACATGAAAGAGAGAGGGTCTTTGCCTAGTCAGCCTGTGGCTAACCCCCGCATGTACCAGCAACAACACATGCAAAATGAGAATGTGGTACCTCGGGGGCGGCAAGTGAACCATGGTCAATTCCATTGTAACCTTAAGGAATGGAAAGCAAGTTGACAATCACATTTCCTTGCCACCACCACCACCATCTATGCAGCCCCTTAGTGGGAATGGTGGTGAAGAAGAGGGTGAGGGTGAGGGTAATACACCAATGCCTCCTCAGGCACCGCAGAAAACCTACCGGCCAAAAGCTCATATCCAAGTAGGTTAACCAAAAAGCAGAGTGACACAATGGATAAGATATTAGAGGTGTTTAAGCAAGTGAAGGTTAACATTCCCTTGTTGGATGCCATCCAACAAGTACCTCAATATGCCAAAGTGTTGAAGGATCTCTGCACAACCAAGTGGAAGACCAATGTTCCTAAGAAAGCATTCTTGGCTGCAAATGTAGGCTCACTTTTGTCCAATCCCGCCTACACAAAATACAAGGTCCCTGGGTATCCTACTATTCAGTGTACAATATGGGACACTAGCATGAGTAATGTATTGCTTGATTTAGGATCGGCGGTCAACCTCCCATTTTTGGTTTATCAACAGTTGAATTTGGGAGAATTGAAACCAACTAAGATCACCCTCCAATTGGTGGATAGATCCATTCGTATTTCAAAGGGGATTATCGAGGACGTGCTTATCTAAGTTGGAGATTTTATATTTCCAGTCGATTTTTTTGTCCTCGATACCAATCCTGTTGCGAACACCCACTCTCAATTACCTTTGATTTTGGGTAGACCATTTCGGGCAAATTCCAACGTCTTAATTAATTGTATAAATGGTCTCATTAGCTCTCATTCGGTAACATGAGTGCCGAGTTTCATGTGTTCAACTCTGGTAGGCAATAGGAGCACAATGACCAACCTTTAAATCTCAATATCATCCGCCAATTAGAGAAAGCACCACAAAATCAACGAACACCCCTAATACCAATGCAATCCATTGAGAATGTTTGTGGGCCCAGCGAAAACTCATTGCCTGTCTTTGCAATGCAACAGAGTGAGTTGTCATCAAACATGAATGTCCAAAAGGAGTGTTCGTTGCATGATTCAGTTGAGATTACTACTGAGAGTGAGACACGTCATCTTATGCCTATACCAGAATGTGTCTCTATCTCATGTCCCTTGGCCATTGAGTCATTTGAGCTTCATCTTGACTCCAACAAGGACTCACCTACGACCGACCTTATGCTTGATGATATAAATGATGGTGGGAGAAGCCCCACTTTTAGTGATGCGGGTCTGCTGCATCCATCGAATGAGCTTGAGGAACTCATTCCGATGCACCCACCTAATGGATGGAGTGTTTTGTTCGATGAGCAACTAAACCCTAGTGAGGCAACACAACTCCACTCATTCATGTTGCCTACACCCAACCATTATCATGAGGGGTTCGAGCCTTTCATCTTTGACCTTTCACCCCTCATGACACCTCAGAGTACCAGTGAAGTTTGCGCATCTCGGCAAGTCTCTGGTCCTCATAACTTGATGTTCTCATTTTATGTTCCTTGACCAAATGACTATGAGAATATCTTTGTTGATGTATATACCTTGTAAAAAAAGACTCCATGAGCGAGCAGTGATTGTTGTGGGCCCCAACCCTTGTGTACTTGGGCCTAATTTCTACACGTATTTGTCTCCCTTCTTCAGTATCTCACAGGTTTTGAGGGACTTCGGGTTTGTGTCCATCAACATAACCACGAACTTCCTTTTGCGCTTTATGTGGTGAGATCTTTCATTTTTTCATGCATATATCCATGTAGTATCTTGCTCACATTCATTGAGGACAATGCATGAACTAGGTGTGGTGGGGTGTTTTACGTGTGTATAGTTGAGTCTTTTATTTTGATTTTTGTTTTCTTTTGTGTGCACTGCTAGGGTCATGTTAGTGTGCTGCATTTAATATTGATATATCTTCTTTCCATGATCCTTGGGTGACTTGTCTTCTTTTGCTTGCCTAATGCTTTAAAATTTTCACATTTTTTTCAAAATCTTCATGTGTTTGCGAAAGAAAATGTTGTTGTAGGTTTTGCGTGTGTTTAGCATCTGCAAAACCGTTGATAGGCAAAGTAAAAAGAAAGCTCCCAAAATTGTCTTGAACTTGATGCATTAGGATATCTAGTTTACTGGCTTTAGGTCTTATCGAGTCGTTAGGATGCACCTCGGTTTTCCCTCAGGGGCGTGTAATCATAGGGTTTCAGCACTCAAACATATAAAGAAGTCCACCCTAAACCTAGTGAGTCAAATAATTCGTATATGTTAGTATAAGGAAGTTTGTCGTAATCAAGGGTCATTAATCTCTTTTTGTGAAACTTAAGTGTAGGGGTTTTGGTTCCCATGTAGATAAATAAATAAGTGGTGGCCTCTCTTCTCACACGGCTCCTATCACTCGGGAAAGTAGGTCTGAGGGGACTTTGTGCCTGGTGCTTTCGAGACATCTGACTTGGGATGCACCGACCGAACTCCCGTTACACGGGTGGTAGGGATTGCCCTATGTGGAGATTTGGGGGAAGGTGTACGTGATAGTGTAAGTCATCATAGGCAATGATGCACGAAACCTGATCCCGGGAGAATGAAACACCAACCAATAAAATGCTCCGAAAAAAAAGAAAAAAGGAAAAGAAAAAGAAAAAAGAGAGTCAAATAAGAACCTTAATGGACTTTACACATTGTATCACATTCAGAAGTTAAGGTTGCCCATGTCTTTCACTTAAGTCCTTAACTAACTTTCACGAATAATTCATTAGGCTATGTGTGTGGACCGATTACATATATAGAGTCGACCCATAGTATTATCGCGTCCCATGGTCGACATAAATAAGTCCAACCAGTCGTGTATCTAGATTGATTGATGCATCTTTTTTCGGATTTTGTGGGTGTATCCGCTGAAAACCCTCAGGAGACAACACTCCTCCTTGGCGACAAGGAGGTTTAACGGCTTGTTGCACGTGCTAAGTGCAACCGTGATTCCTACGAAAGTGAGTTAGGATTTCTTTTTTTTCGTATGCTTTTCTCTTTCTTTGTTTTGCTCGGGACTAGCAAAAGTTAGGTGTGGGGGTATTTGATTGACATCATTTCATGCTTATATTTGTATCTTATATCCATTATCTTTGACCTAAACAATGCTATGTTACGAGTTTTATGTTTGAATTTCAGAAATAAATAGGTTTGAAGAGATGAAGCATAAAAGGACCCAAAAGCAGGGAAAAAGAACTGAATTATGTAACCTGGGGACTAAGATGCAAGGGAGAAGGACCTGAACGTAAGACCAAAGGACCAAAGAGCAAAACAGAAAACTCCACACCAACTTGGGGAGTATTTTGGCAATTAGATTCGGGTCGGAGCTCCAATAAACAAAGTATATGCATCAAAGACCGACAAAGAAAACCATAAAAGCCCACAACGAATTCCAGCTGATCCAGATGTTATGGACCGCCAATTAGCGGTCTGGGACCGCTAATTGGCGGTCTGGATCCGCTCAAACTTCGCTAGCACATGTACTAGAGGATGTTTATTATATTTCTGGTATTTGTTTAGTCCCACATCGGGAGATTGTCCCGGATTGCCTTTTTCTTTGGCTATAAATAGAACTCTTCACCTTCTATTGTAATCACTTCACATTTTGAGTGGCTATTCTTCCTACTAGAAGTGAGGCCTTGAAGGACACACTAAAGTAGGAGGATGCTACTTGAATTCTGAGTCATTTTAATAAAGTTTCTTTATTATGTTGTTTGTTTCATGTTGCTTGTTTTACTTTGTTTAATTTCATTTCATTAGTTTTAGTAGCCTAGTTAATATGCTTTCCTTGCTTAGTTTAATAATTAGTCTAATGTGTAGTGAGTAGTTCCATCCCCTTTGGGGGTGGAGTTGATATTCATACATGCATTAGAGAATGGAATGAATGCTTTATTTACAATGTCTTGATGAAACATGAATGTATGCTTGCTTGTTTAGGATAGAATTTATAACTTGATGAGTTTTGCCAAAATGATTAGACACCTCTCATGCTTGTTTAGGTTCTGAAATAAACAACTTGTATATGTAAAGTTAATTAACTAGGTTGGTGAATGGATTGATAGGTTTTGCCATAACATTTAGACACTTCCTATGCATGATAACACCACCTTCATTTGTGCTTAAAGAATATGTTCAACACCCACCTCTTTGCATGTGTGCACTAACTCCACCCCTTAGGCATTTTCCATTTCTGAATTCCAGCACTCTTATTTCGTTTTTAGTTAAGTTTTAGTTAATCGTTTGTTGTTTGCTTATGCATGCGTTATTTCGTAGTGTAGTGTAGCGTAGATTAGGATAATCAAACTCTCTTTCCTATTTTTGCTACTTGATTTAGTGCAAACGAGAGGCTGCTCACCTCCTTGAGGACGACCCGTATTCGCCACCGCTTCAACGCGGCCGTGAACTTGTGGTTTAATATAAAACGTTCAACACGAGCCATGGCCAAAATTATGGTTCCAGATTTACCAAGTGATCCACCCCAGCCGGATTATTTGGGTCGGATCCGCCCGAAACTTCTTGTGTAACTTAAGTTGTGAATTTTACTCATAGGGAGCACTTCTGGTCGATTGGTTTGAGCCCTTTTGTTCTTAACTCCCCAAAAACTACTCAAGATCATGGTATTGAGGGATTTGCGTCATAAATATTTTCCATGCGTTCAAGTCCCTCTGGATTTCGTCTGGGTCCTTTCTGATTTGCAGATGGGTTCTTGAGCATGACAAACATGTCAAAAATGTTTCAAATGAGTCCTTTATTCTTGCATTTAGGTCTTTTTCTCTTCCTTTCTCTTCTTTATGTTGAATCCCGAGAGAAATCAAATAAGTGCAAAAATTAAAAAAAATCATATCAAAATCCCTCGAAGCATGTTGGATCTTGCGTATTAATTGCTTCTAATCTAGATATAAGAGACATTGAATTATACCTTATCAAGTTGTTCCTAACTTGATACGAATCTCCATGATCCAAGAAGTGGTTGTTAGTATCTGAGTTGTCCTTCTCGAACGGTTGACGAACTAGTTGCTTAGTTTTCCCGAAAGCTCCAAACGGATGAAGCCTCCAACGAAATCCACCAAGAGTTAACTATACGGCTTTCTTTCTTGTGCTAGCAATAATTTAAAGCCCTCTCTTTAACCCTAATCTCCACAGAAAAATTAATTCCCAAACTAATTTTGGTGGTGGTTGTTCTCAACGCTTGAGAGAGAGGAAAAACGGAATAGAGAAAGGCAAGAAGGGTTTTTTCATTAGCCACACAATCTGCACTGATTAATACCCCTTTTATAGAAGAAATTAGTGTAAGATGAGGTAGTAAATCATGAAGAACATGCAGGCCGTTTTCTTGCCATGTTCTAATCGTTTCATTTTACCAATTCCAATTAGTGCGCATATACACATCACATGCATAACAACCCACTAATTACATTTGTTGCCATTAATAGCAAATGCATAGCATTCCTATTATTATATTTTTCCTTATGTAACCATCATTGTATCTAATACAAAAGTATAATTATTCTATTTTATTTTCTTCTCATGCTGATTTGAGACAATTGATTAGGATTATGTTGTCATCCAATGACAACGATTTTTGATATAATACTGATGATCAATTAAATTCAATATATATCCAATATAATATATTTTATTTTCCATCACATTTATATCTAAAATCATGAGTGTCTACATAGAGCTCCTGTAGGTGTGACCCATTGGGATCCATGTCATGTTGGAAATGAAATTAAATCCAATTTAATTCCATAAGTCATAAGAGATATCTAGCAATACATTATGACTACAAATTGACTTACATGATATGTAACTAAACATATTATTATGTCCATAACCAAAAATTGTTCCCAGAACAATTTTTTTGTGTTAATTCTTTTGTCACATGATATCACGAATAAGTCCAAGGTAGCAGTGTGCATCCTTACGACATTATTCTTTACTTGATACCCGAATTGATTGTACATATGATCTAATAATATTGTGCACATACAATCATATTCCTATCACGGGCCCGATGATATCATCACTCAATCAAGAGGGACAACCGTTTCTTGATGGACACTATCACTTAGCATAATCCTATGTATCGAGCTAAAACCAGTATGGCTACCTGTTACAGTTAGCGTTGGGTTGTTACCACAAACACATATTTCCTACCCCTGTGCAATGCACATCTCAACTATAGAATCCTACACAGATGAAACATAAATGACATTAACACAATTCTTATAATATTTCATTTTAGGGTCTGTCCAATGTCATATTCCAAACGTGCATCCATAAGATTAAAGCACCAACAATAATCCACATACTAATCTCTAGTGTGACCTCGGTTCCTTTGCTTGAGCAATAGCCCCATTTTCTGTAGGATTTTGTGTCCCTATGTACTTGTATATTTTAAATTTTTTAATACAAACATACATGATCGATTTCATATTTTCAGCAATTTTATGTACATTGTTTTGTGTTTATTCTAATATCATGCAAACCTACATATATTAAAATAAACAAACAAGAGAGGTTCATACCCATCGATTCACTCGCCGATTCGCCTCCAAGTGTTCACCAAACTCTAAACAAGATCAGCGAGAAATGAGCTAGCCAATTCACTCTCTAAATTAAGGTTAGAATCTAGATAATAAGCCCTTTATGCTCCCTGAGAATTTAATCTCCAAAATCTTGAAATAATTAAGGAATTTTCGGATGGATTAATAGGGTGGTTAGGGAGAGAGAAATGTTTACATTAAATAAAACAAAGAGGGAGAGAAGACCTATTTATAGGGTCTCCCAACACCCACATCATAGGCTAACCACTAACATATGATCTCTTGTTTTTCTCTCCCTAAAATCAATCACAATTTGACACATAATCATTCACATCCACATTTAACAATAATTGGAATAATTCCAATACATGACTAATACTAATTCCTTATTAATTCGGGCAAAACCGTATTAACTGTTTTTTGCCTTTTACCAAATTTTTGATTTATATCCAATAAAATTTGATCTTTTGGGTTTTTAGCAAATCCATATATCATGTAATATATTATCATATGTAGTGTCAACCATTACACCCCATAATACATACATCTCATATGAACATATAAATGATTTCAACTATGTCATTTTCATGACACATTGATTTTATCGATTCACCACATATATTATTTCACACGAAATTCGATACATCATATGAATATAAAATCAACCTTCTTGTTTCCCAGTTTTGTGGTGTGACCCATAGGAGGATCTAAGTCAATTGACAATGATATTAAACACTTAATATCATAAACTATAAACGGTATCTAGCTACACATTATAGTTACCCAATTAACATAAATGTCTTTGTTCACTCAAACTAAACACGATCAATTTAGTGATGTAAGGACATCACTTGTGTCCATCCCTTGCCTCTTGATATTAAGATTGTTATACAAAGTAGAAATGTGTCACCTTTGTATTTTATATTCATTTATTGATCTCTTAACCTAATTATAAATATGTAACTTAACATAAGTCACATTGTGCACATTATAATTTCGCTTTATCAAGGGGCCCAGTAATATCATCACTCAAGAAAAGAGGGGCAATGATAATCTTTTGACGAATTATCTTTTCCAACATAAGTCATGTTTAACCAACTATTGCCTTTATCACTATACTCATTGATAGCTTTTGACAATAATCAAATTGAACATTCTTTATGTGAAAAGATATAAGTCTAATATCTTAGGATCCAAGACACAGTAAAACATTAATGACACAAAACACAATTCCATAAAGTTTTACTTGCTAAGTCTATTCAATATATAAAAGTAATCTTTTCCTCTTTTATATACTCGTGTCGTCAAATATTTGTACAGCTACAATAATCGATAAGCAACAAGACAATCTTATTTTGGTAATTAATGTTCCATGTTAATTACCATGATTGTGAATAACTTTTGATTTATGTAAACCATTATCTTTTAGATCTCTACGGTTAAGAACCAAGAGCCTTTTCCTTAACACTTCCAAAAGACGAAAACATTAATCAAGGAACAAAATGTTTGCACATCCAATTCATAATAATTGACATATCAAAGTAACTTTTAGAACACATTCCTTTCATTGTTGTCACAATAGAGGTCTACTATCTCAGATATGGTAGGAACCACTCTGAGTTCTTCAATGAACTTCTTGATCCAAACTTCCTCTTTGGCTGCTTCCGAGGCAGCTATGTATTCAGCCTCGGTGGTTGAATCTGTCGTGGTTTCTTGCTTTAGAGCTTTTCCAACTCACAACACCACCATTGAGATTAAACACATACCCTGATTGTGATTTGAAATCATCATGGTCGGAATGGAAACTAGCATCAGTGTAACCCCATACAACGAGCTCAATCTCACCACCACATATGAGAAACATATCCTTTGCATTTCGAAGATACTTAAGGATATTTGTGACAGCAGCCGAATGTGACACTTAAAGGGTAAGAGACATCCAGCGAGTTCACAACATAGCATACATAATGGATCTAATGGCAGAACCATATGGAACCTTAATGATACGGTTTAGCTCATAAATTCCTAAAGGACACTGAGTCTTGCTCAAATGTGTACCATGTGACATGGGCAAGAATCCCTTCTTGGAATCTTGCATGGCGAATCGTCTCAGGACCTTGTCAATGTATGCACTTTGACTAAATCCAATGAGTCCTTTAGACGTATGTGAAGGGAATGTGTTCTAAAAGTTTTCTTTAATATGTCAATTATTATGAATTGGATGTGCAAACATTTTGTTCCTTGATTAATGTATTCGTCTTTTAGAAGTGTTAAGGAAGAGACTGTTGGTCCATAACTGTAGAGCTCTAAAAAATAATGGTTTACATAAATCAAAAGTTATTCACAATCATGGTAATTGACATGGAACATTAATTTCCGAGATACGATTGTCGTGTTGGTTAAAGAGTATTGTAGCTCTACAAATATTTAACGTCACGAGTATATAAAAGAGGAAAATGGTTACTTTTATATATTGAATAGACCTAACAAATAAAACATTATGGAGTTATGTTTAAGTGTCATTAATGCTTCATTGTGTCTTGAATCCTAAGATATGAGACTTATATCTTTCACAGAAGAAGTGTTTAATTTGATTAGTGTTAAAACTATCATTGAGTATATTGATAAAGGCAATAATTGGTTGAACATAACTTATACTTGAAAATATAGGTAGTTAAAAGATTATCATTGCCCCTCTTAGCTTGACTGATGACATTAGTGGGCCCCTTGATAAAAGCAAAATTATAATGTGCACAATGTGACTTGTGTTAGGTTACGTATTTATAATTTGCTTAAGAGATCAAGAAATGAGTATATAATGCAAAGGTAACACATTTCTACTTTGTATAATACTCTTAATATCATAAGGCAAGAGATAGACACAAGTGATGTTCTTACATCACTAAATGGATCATGTTTAGTTTGGGTGAACAAGACATCTATGCAAATTGGGTAACTATAATTTGTAGCTAGATACCGCTTATAGTTTGTGATATTAAGTGTTTAATATCATTGCCAATATAACTTAGATCCTCCGATAGGTCACACCACAAAACTGGGAAACAAGAAGCTTGATTTTATGTTTATATGATGTATCGGGTTTCATGTGAAATGGGATACATGTGGTGAATCGATAAAATCAATATATCATGAGAATTAACATAATTACAATCATAAATAAATTCACATGGGATGTATGTATTATGGGGTGTAATAGTTAGACATTACATAATTTTATATGTTACATGATATATGAATTTGCTAAAAAACCCAAGGATCAAATTTTGTTGGATGTAAATCCAAGATTTGACAAAGGCAAAATCGGGACAAAACGGTAGACCGTTTTGAGATCGGTTGACCGAACAGAGGTCGGATGCACATGGGTCAACAGAAAATTATCAGGACGTGTCTTGATAATAGGATCGATCGACTGGGTGTAATACATGGTCGACAAAAAACTCCAGAAGATATCTTGGTGATATAGCGGTCGACCGGTATGTGGACACGGTCGACCGAAATTTACAAGGAGCAATTTTGGTAAGTAAATGATCGACCGGGGTGAGTCGTGGTTCGACCAAAAATTTTCGGGGACTTTTCTTATAAATATTAGGTCGACCGAACTTGTCAAAGTCAGAACCGTTCGGTCGACCGAGTGGTGATTTCGGTCGACCATTTGGCACGATTCTGCCTAGAATTATTAAGAGATTAGTGTTGATCATGGGTTGGATTTATTCCAATTATGGTCAAATGGTATTGAGGGTGATTATGTGTCAGTTTGTGATTGGTTTAAGGGAGAGAAAAATAAGAGATCGTGGGTTAATGGGTAGCGCATGATGTGGGTGTTGGGAGAATCTATAAATAGGTCTCCTCTCCCAACTTGTTTAAGTTAATGCAAAAATATTCTCCCTCCCTAACCTCTCCACTAATCCATCCGAATTTATCTTAATTATTTCGAGCTTTTGGAGATTAAATTCTCAGGGAACTTTAGATGGGTTATTAGGAAGATTCTAAGCTTCATTTAGAGATTGAATAGGCTAGCTCCTTTCTCTCTAATCTTGTTTAGTGTTTCGTGAACACTTGGAGGTGAATCAACTTGCGATTCGAGGAGCGACGCAACTCCGAATCTTCATAAAGGTTTTAGAGAACATTTGGGTATGATCCTCTTATATTTGTTTTAATATATATGTAGTTTATATGCCATTAGAATAAATATAAAACAATGTACATGAAATCTTCAAAAATATGGAAATCGATATTGTATGCATGTATAAAAAATTCTAAAATATACACATACATAGGGGCACAAAATCCTACAGTACCTGGTAGATCTTATTGCATATTACATAGACAACCTCACCCAAATCTTTCATTGAGAACATTTTCATGAACAAAGATTTGACAGAACTAATAAAAGGAATGTAATTTCTGATCAGATCTATATCATCGACATACAACACTAGAAAGAAAATTGCACTCCCACTAACCTTCTTGTATACACAAGGTTCCTCTTCACATTCGACAAAGTCAAACTTCTTGACTTCTTTGTCATATCGAAGATTCCAACTCCTAGATGCTTGCTTGAGTCCATAAATAGACTTTCGAAGTTTGCATACCATATTAGCTTTTTCAGGATCGTCAAAACCCTTGGGCTGTACCATGTACACATCCTCTTCTAAATCGCCATTTAGAAAAGTGGTTTTGACATCCATTTGCCAAATTTTATAGTCATGAAAAGCGGCAATAGCTAGAAGGATCTGAATTGACCTGAACATCGCTACAGGTAAAATTTGTATCGTAATCAATTTCTTGAATCTGCCTGAAACCCTTCTCAACCAATCATGCCTTGTATGTAGTCAAATTACCATCCATGTCACTCTTCCTTTTGAAAACCCACTTGTTTTCAGTAGGCTTGATTCCTATTGGAGGATCAACCAAGTTCCAAACATGATTGTCTTACATGGACTGTATTTAGGATTTCATGGATCCAAGACAATCATCATAGTTGGGCCTATGCATGACTTCATGAGTAGTTTTAAGTTTTTTATTATTGATGTTTAGCATGGGTTTTTCCATTCTAAGCATATATAAACCATCTTGAACATAAGAACATCCATAGAATAAACCATCTTTATAAAAACAACAACATTTGTAAAAGTAAATTTATATCCTACATTGTCCAACAATGATATGGAAATGATGATCTTAGAAACAGAAGGAACATAATAAACATTGCTTAAACATAAAATAACGCCACTAGGCAAATACAAATTTACATCGCCAACGGCTACAACTGCAACTATTACCCCATTACAGACTCGTAGTTGTAGTTCGCCCTTGCTTAACTCTCTCCTACTTCTTAGTGCCTGCATATTTGAAAAAATATAAGCACATGATCCGGTATCCAATACCCAATCATTAGTAAAGATACTGAGACTAACATCAATAACAAATACACATGACGTGGACACAATCTTGCCGTCCTCCTTGTCCTTGAGGAATTTGGAGTAGGTCTTCTTCCAGTGTCCCTTGCCTTTGCAATAGAAACACTCGGCATCTGGAGATACCTTCGACTCAAGCTTAGATGAGTTCACTCTTGGAGGAACCTTTACTTTGCTCTTGCCTTTGGCTTTCATCTTGCCTTTGCCTTTCTTGATCTTCTTTCCCATAACACTCACCATCAGCACATTAGAAGAGCTACTCTTCTTAACGTCCCTTTTGGTGGTTTTAAGCATGCCATGTAGCGCAGCCAAACTCTTCTCCAACCCATTTATGTGGTAATTCATTACAAACTGTGAATACCTTGGAGAAAGAGAATTAAGAGCTATGAATTACAACACTCAACGAACATAAACAACCTTTAACAGGAAAGTATGAGCAAACTAGCTGGAGATTCCCATCCTGACACATTACGCATGCCAAACCTACAAAAAATATAATCAACAACACATGAGCACCATAAAGGTACCTTATATGCTACCCTATCAGTTTAAGTTCAATTACCCTGATATTTGCATAACAGAAAAACTAATATCACAATTCTAGATATAAATCGGTTTGAACATCTTTCTCAAAAAACCTTAAAATATCGTTCAAACACTAGTGCAGAATTGGCTTTACTCGTCGCCCAATAGACGTCGGCCGTTACAACCACCGACGTCTAGTGTGGAGAGGACAGAATAGACGTCGGTTGTAATGGAAGACGACGTCTATGTGACACTATAGACGCCGGGTTTTGGAATAACACGTTTAGCCGACGTCTATACCCTATAGACGTCGACCTATACACGTCGGTGGTTTGTGTACCTTTTATATCCGACGTCTATAGGGTATAGACGTCTCCATATAGACGTCGGACGTAATGGACAACCGACGTCTATACGTCATCCACATAGACGTCGAGGTATAGACGTCGGCGTTATATAACATCCGACATCTATAGGTCTTAAAGAAATCAGACAGATGGTTTTCTTTCATTCATTTCAGACGAAACCCACCCAAAAACACTAGCCGTCCCGCGACCGAACTCTCCTCTGCGACCAACCTCCGACCGATCTGCACCGTCTCCGGCACCGCAGCGAGCTCCCAAACTCTCCTCCACATCTCTGGCCCTCTTCTCCTTCTTCCCCCGTCTTACTCCATCTCTCTCCACATGTAAGTTTTCTTCCATCAACCATTTGTATTTTCTTCCAAAAGAATATCGGGCTTTGTTTGGATCTCCCCTTCCACTTGCGAGTTATTAACTACTATCACAAACAAATGGTGGTATGTGTTTGTATGGAATCCATCAAAGCCCTCATTCAACCCTTTACGTTCATCTTCGATAAGTATGGAGTTTGTTTGACCTTAACTAGTACTGTAATTTTGTTGTCAACCATACACAACTGATAGAAATGTTTTCATAGTTAGGTCATGCTAATCCTTTTTTCGGTGATAAGGCTTGCAGATAACAATGATTTGTAGTTTTAGTCGGTGTTCAATACTTAAAGATTTCGATGTGCTAAACTTTCTTCAGGCAATCAATCTACCAGTTGTACCAAAATGACAACTCAAGAAGAATTTCTTGCTAACTAAACTTACTGTTATATCTTTTGCCATAAGCTGTGGACTGTGGTGTCTTGTAAGTTCTAACGTTTCTAGGTTCAAAGTACATGAAGGAATCTTACTAAAATATAAGATAACTTGAAAAAAATGTGTATGAAATCAATGTGTGTAGCTTAAATGAAATAACAAATGAGTATTGGATCACTTAAAGTTCGTAGTCGCTATATAATTTCCTTGATCTGTTTTATTTTCTTATTTTATGTTGTTGCACCACCTTCTTAAGCATTTTGAAGATTATGAAGGTTGAACTTGCCCTAAAACACACACGTGCACACACACACACACAATGGTGGTATGAGTTTCGTTTTGGCAATATTAGGTATTTGTTTTTTGACTCTGTAAGCTCTTCCGCACTGTGTGGTCAATTTTTTTTTTTTTTGCAATTTCATTCCAAGATCAAATGGTACTTCCAATGTTTATCAGAAGTTTGTTAATTAAATGCTACAACGCTTGCCATTAGAAATAATAATATCCCATTAGACGATAATTCCGGAAGATAATCCGAATTAGAATAAATCTTTAGTTTAGTGAGTTCATACATTTATTTGTGTTTATTTATGTTTTGTCTAGTTAAATGGTTATTTATGTTTATTTATGCTGAAAAAATGATCTTTCATGTTTATTTATGTTTTGTCTAGTTAAATGTTTATTTATGTTTTGTCTAGTTAAATGTTTATTTACTTTGTTTAGTTAAATGTTTAGTTTATAATAACTCATTGCCCCCCTTAAACAACTTGGCCTTTAATAACCCAAAGCAAAAGATTAGACAATATTTGCTAAGTCATTCACCATATAGGATTTGCATGCATTGTATTTTTCGATTATTTACGATTTCTGTCGTAGATTGCTGGCGTAAGGTACGTACTATCTTTCACTCATCATTCATTAGAAAGCACGCATTAGTTAGTAGGACTTGCATTGGAACAAGAGTGAGGTGAGTGTTTGTTTGGTGTGTTGTTTGTTAGATTAAGGTATGAAAAACACTTAGGGGGCAGTCACTTATAGGAGATGAGGTGGGGGATTTCATCACCCTTTCCTTGGCCCAGAAACCACTTAATAAAAGAGCCTTAATAAAATCAATTAGACGTTGGCCCCTAGGAATTTCGGACGCATTAAGGAGAGGAAACCGTTTAAGACCGTTATGGCTTGAATGTCGTTGCCCATCTAGTCTCCCTGAGATTTTAGGAACCTCCGGGTTCTTGATTTCCTATAGATTAGTGGTCCTCGATGTTTAAGACCGTTTCGGCCTGAACGTCGTTGCCCATCTAGTCTCCCTGAGATATTAGGGACCTCCGGGTTCTTGATTTCCTACAGACTAGTGGTCCTCGGTGGGACCTCGAAGTTAGGCGTCGTCTATTACTAAGGACCTATAGTGGACTTTAGGTTTGTTTTGGCCTTGATTGTTTAGTTAGATTTCTAACCTTCCTTATTCCACGCTAGATTATGGACTTCATCTCTTCTCCTCTGAGTCATTCTTTTCTCATCTTAATGTCTCCGAATCTTCTCATCTACGAACACATTCTTTTAAATTGAAAATTTATTTATTTTCTTCAATAATAACTATCATTCTTGCTTCTGTTTAGATTGAAATGGATCGAGAGTGGATAGTTTCAAACAGATTGAGTGATGAGTATGAGAACGGAGTGAATATGTTCTTAGAGGTTGCCAAAAAACATTCTAAGAAAATGAAAGACAGCGACATGGCGTATTGTCCGTGCAATAAGTGTCATAATATGTCAGTGTTGACTTTTCGGAAAATGAAAGATCATTTGTTTGAGAAAGGTTTCGACCCAAATTACAGACGGTGGATATGGCACGGCGAAAATGAATCATGTAGTCGTTCCAAGAATGATGGAGAAGATGTTAGTATGGAAGATCACTTAGAGGAAATGGTTCAGGATATGGCTGAAAAGTTTTCATCCAACCCCGATTTACTTGGTAATTTGTTGAGTGACAATGAGAAGTCGTTGTATAAGAATTGTACCAAATTCACTAGATTGTCAGCGGTGTTGAAGTTGTACAATTTAAAAGCTGGAAATGGTTGGTCCGATGTGAGTTTCACATCAATGTTGAAGTTAGTGAAAGAGATGCTTCCAGATGATAATGAGTTGCCAGATAGAACTTATGATGCAAAGAAAGTGTTGTGCCCTATGGGAATGGAATATAGGAAGATACACGCATGCCCGAATGATTGTATATTGTATAGGGGTGAGTTTGAAAACTTACATTCCTGTCCCAGGTGTAATGTTTCAAGATACAAAATGAAACGTAGTGGACCAAACCACAATGAAGAGGCTGATGAGATGAAAATCAAAGGACCTCCTGCTAAGATTTTGTGGTATCTTCCGATAATACCAAGGCTTAAACGTTTGTTTGTGGTATCTTCCAGTTTGATGACCGTCTTGAGCCCTTAGGCATGCTGTCTGATAATTGGAAAAGTTTTCTGGGTAGCTTAGCGAGGGCCAAAGTTGACATTTGTTTATCCAGTTGGGCTGATGTAGATGAGAAGTTGAAGGACACAATATGGGATAATGTGCAGGTAATGGTTCCATTATAGATTTCTATAGTTTTAGTTGAACTTTTGATATATATAAAGTTAACGTGTTGTAGGAATCTTTTGAGTTCCAATCCACTGACAAGTTGAAGAAGAAGTGGATGACATACATGTCAGTTCGTTGGAGGGATTTCAAAACAAATTTAACGAACAAGTACATATTCGGAGACTACTAGGATAGAAATCCATGCGATGTCTATAACTTTATCACTCCGAATCAATGGGAGCTATTCAGAAAATCCAGAGATAGCCCGGAGTTTGAGGTATACTAAGTTTAATTTATAATATAGTAACTGAGTTTCAAAACAAACTTGTTAGTTATTGATTTTAGTGACAATCTAATAAACTTGATTTTAGGTCATCCGAGCAAAAAACCAAAAGATTAGATCTTCTAACAAGTATACCCATCGTATGTCTCGAGCGGGGTACCAGAAGTTAGAAGCACAAATGATGGCTGAAAAAATTGCTCAGAAGAGACAGGAGGCAATTGACTCCGGTATGAGTGAGGAGCAAGCAAGTAACCTATCTCCTCCTTCTCCCGTAGCTCGTTGTGATTCTTGGAAGAGAGCGAGAGTAAACTCCAGAGGGGAGTACGTCACAGACGAGTCGCAAGCTATCGGCTCAAAGATAGTAAGTTGCATCACTTATATATATGTTATTAATTCAGAATCATTAATTTTATATTGCTCAAATGATAGTAAATATTGTTTTAAACTTAGGACTCTCTGAAGTTGAGAGAATCTCAAGGCGAATTTGCTTCCGATGGTCGGAATGATATTCTACGCGAGGCCTTGGGAAACGACGAACACCCCGGTCGTGTGCGAGGGGTAGGGAGTAGAGTTGGACTTCGACAATATTATGGGAAGACTCAACGGTCTACTTCGACGACTGGTCATAACAAATGCCAGCAAGAGATCGCAGATTTGAAGAAGTCTTTGCAACTTCTTACGGAGAGATTGGATCGTGATTTGCCTACTTCTCCTACCCGTCGTAAGACCGGTTCTTCCACGGAGACTACTCCAGTTCCGCCAGTGTTCCACCCTCATCGACTTGATGATTTCGTGTCTCATTCTTGAGAATTGGCCCTCGTCGACAGTCCCTCGTTTGGAAAGTTCGCGGATGGATCTAGATGTGCTTTATTTGTCGAAGACCCTGATCGAAGATTGGTGGGACACGGGAAAGTTTATAACATCTCCAGACACCACTTCACAGAGGTAGGAGAGGGAGAATTGAAGGTTGTAGTTGAGAGTTGCTTAGATCTTGGTGCTTTTGTGCCATTTCCGGAAGAAGAGATTGTTACTCTCGGCGATGCTATCGGTGGGTTCGTGCGTTGGCCTAGTTATTTAGTAGAGCTAAACGACAAACATGAGGTATAGTTTAACTTTGAAAGACTTTAAACTTCAAATTTGTTAACAATTGTATTTTAACGGTTCTATACATCTTTGTAAGGTGTCAAGCCCCCGGAGCAAAGGGTCAAACAACCAATCTCCGATCAACATTAATTCGCTTCCAAGTAGGTGCAAAATGTTGTATCAATGTATGGTAGGTAGGGAAGCACAATCCCTAAGTACCTTGGACTTGGAGGGGGATAAAGGGTTGCCTCCTGCTTTGTACGTCACCAAAGAGGATATCATGCAGTTCATGGCGATGGATTCGTTGTGTATCATGATTATCGACGTGCAAGTGAAGTAAGTGTCTTTTTGTATACAATGAAAAGTATTGAATAATTTTATCAAAACTATAATAAATTATAATTTTTATACTTGTAGACATCTTTACGGCGCCAAAAGGTCAATATTTCCCGAGGATCAAGTATTTGGATTTATCAGTCCATCTACATATATATACCGGAATGATGATAAATCGGGTAAACTTGGGACATTCTTTAAAGAAGAAGACAAAAGATATTATCTGCTCCCTTATCATGAGAGGTAAACTTTGTAATTCAAAGTGAAATTTTATTTTGTAATAAGCTTCTAATTATATATATAACAGGGCTCATTTGATGCTTGTCGTTGTATGCCCCACGACTAATTCGGCATATTGGTTTGATCCGTTGGGGTCGAATAAACCAAGGGACTCAATAAAGAAACTTCTAAATATGTAAGTTCGTTTAGTTGTCAAAAAAGTAATTCTTGGATTTTTATTAGTATTATTGAATGATATTTTCACTTGTGCTACTCAGGGCATTTAAGGTTTACAGAGCTTTAGGTGGTAGTAGAACAACCACAAAATCTGGAATAACATGGCATGGAATGAGAGTACGTTCTTTCCCATTTTTGTTAATTAAGTTAGGAACAAATATTTAGCGAATTCCTATGTTTGTAGTACCGGAAGCAGGTTGGAAATACGGAATGCGGTTACTACGTGATGAGATACATGGAGGAAATCCTCGATGTGGCAACTCAAGACGTATGTCTAACCGAGGTAATGTAGATCGTTATTCAATTGTATATTCAATTGTAGTTTCAATATTTAGTTATTAATATTCAACACACTTGTATTTTTTTGATAGGTTTTCCCAAAAAGTAGTGATCCATTCTCGCAACAGGAGCTCGATGAAACTCGCGACCGATGGGCTCGCTATTTCATCAGAAACATGCTGACGAACTAAGAGGTTCTACTGCCAATTGTATTTTTTGTAATTTAGTTAACAAGTGCACTTGTATTACAAACCTACACTTTATGGCTTAATATAATCGCCTTAATTTTAGAATGAATTAATTGCAAGTGTGTGTTGAATGTCAATTGTGTGGTTGTATTTTTGTGTTTGTGTTTGTGCATGTATGCTTGTGGATGTATGTGGATGTATGCTTGTGAATGTCAATTGTATGGATGTATATGGGATGTATATGGATGTATGTGGATGTATATGGATGTATGTGGATGAAATTTATTGGTGAACGAATTTGGTGCAATTGTATGTATACGACGACGATGACTAAAAACAATTTCGTCGGATCCTTTTTTTTTTGTCCAGGTTTGGGAATAGACGTCGGCTGTCTCTATAAGCCGACGTCTATTCCTCTGAAGAAAGGAATAGACGACGGCTTTCTATGTAATCCGACGTCTATCCCTAAAGTATAGGCATCGTATGTTAGTTACCCGACGTCTATCCCTAAAGTATAGGCGCGTATGTTAGTTAACCGACGTGTATACCTAAAGTATAGGCGTCGTATGTTCATTAACTGACGTCTATACATTAAAGAATACACGTCGGAGTCTAATTAAGGCCGACGTCTATTTGTTAGGTATAGACGTCGGCTATACGATGGCCGACGTCTATGTATAGACGACGCACACATATACGTCGGATAGGGGTGTGCTTATAGCCGACGTGTATAAGCCCTTACATCCGACGAATATTCCATTTTCTGTAGTAGTGAAACGTTTAGATAAACTCAAAAAAAGAGAAGTCATAGACTCTTTAAAATTACTATCACTAGTAAGTTTCAACAATCAATGGAAAACAACTTAAAATATCAGAATCATTTGAAAATACATCTATAATAAAACATGCTATATAATGCAGGTCAAATTCTGAAATCATTTTCAGAAAATCATCTTAAATCACATCATATCATCTCATTAAATTGATCTGGTGCCTGGCCAAGGCATCTAAATCATGGCTACATGTGGATACCGAAGCACCCAACAATGCCACGTGAGGGACCCATGATTGGTCGTTTTAATTACCGTAAGTGCACAACGTCAGTGAAGACATGGCAAATACAAATCAGTCCACGAGGTGTTTTGTGTGTTGTTGTGATAACCATACTTGATTGGGTAGAAGAGGAGAATGTGATGTTAAGCTACACTAACTAAACTAGACTAGGAATTAATGACAATTATACCTAAACTGCCATGGAGTGGAGGTGTGTAAGTGTGTGTGTGAGTGAGTCTTCATTTCATTTAGCACAAGTGTGTAAAGTAACTGATATCAGCTAGAAGCTAGTGTGGAGTCTAATTAATATCAACTACATTTAGATGAATACATGAGTAATACAGTTTGACATGAAGTTAAGATGCACTTTGGGTTCTTAAGAATGAACTAAGTACCTAGTGTGGACATTAGGACATCAATTAATCCTCTATACAAATTAACACATTCATGCATTCTTTACTAATCAAGCACCCATACATAACAAGTCATTTTCCAGAACAAGATAAGCCATTACAAGTATGGGTGCAAATGGTTACCAACTATCCGAGTATTCGATTACAAAAATTCTATTTAGTTGGTATTTGGTAAGTTCCATGTCACCGATTTTATTTCGGATAACAATTTGGTTTAAAAAAATTTAGCAATTAGAAATCGGATACGAATTTGGATACAAGGTATTTCAAATTCGAATTATCCGAATTATTCGGACAGATGGTAAAATACACATATTAATATTCAAAAATTAGTATTCGAAAATTTAGTATTCGAAAATTTTGATTCGAAAAATTTGATTCGAAAATTTAGCATTCGAACATTTTGATTCAAAAATTAATTACAATATACATATCTATTGAATTTCAGATAATATCTGAATACCAATTAGTATTCACATTTTCTGAAGATTCATATTCAAATTCGGATAGTTCCACTAATTTCGGATTCGAATTCGAATTTGATAATGGATTATGGAATTCGGATTCAAAATCGGATATACTAGGTATCCTAGTCAAATTATTCGAGTTGCACTCCTAATTAGAAGCAACAAGATCAACTCTACATCAAGCATGAGAGAAGTACCCAACATGACCATTCTCCTATCTAATACAAGTAAAGTTACATGCATAGATCTATATTAAGCATATGAAATGACACAAGATAAAAGTAACCCATCACCAACACATCACATAGTCTACATCACCTCCACCCCAAATGGGGGTGGAACTACTCCCGCCTTTAGATTACCAAAAGAGTAACATTACAAGCTTCAACTCCCACCTTCCTCTACCGCCAAAGTGGGTAAAACCTAAGTTATTCTAATGGTGGAATGGAGAAGATGAGGAAAGGTAGGAGAAACGTGACTATTTATAGAAGAAAGTGTGGTGTAGATAAATATAGGGGCACCAACTGTTGTAGTCGATTTCTCTATTGTCTGGTGCACCCAAACAGGAAGATCCGAGCCACTGTAGAAATTGGGGAAGATTCTCACGAACTAGATCCATCCCAAATGTGGTTCATGACTTAAATCTTCCAAATAAACACATAGGGTGCACTCCTGGTCATCTGGTTCGTGCCTGCTTGTTCTTAATTCCCCAAATACTACTCAAGATCATGGTATTGAGGGATTTGTGCTAGCAATATTTTCCGTGCGTGGTCCCTCTGGATATCGTCAAGGTCCTTCCTGATTTGGAGATGGGTTCTTGAGCATCACAAACATGTCCAAAATGCTTCAAATGGGTCATTTATTCTTGCATTTAAGTCATTTCTCTTCCTTTCTCTTCTTTATTACTTTAAACTTGAAACACATTAAATAAACACTCGAGTAACACAAATTTGGGGTAGAATAAAAGACATATAGCATGAATGCAATGTATGATATGTGCACTTAGCATGTGCAACAAGCCGTTAAACCTCCTTGTCACCAAGGACGAGGAGTGTTGTATCCTGAGGGTTTTCAGCAGATACACCCACAAAATCTGAACATAAATGCATTATTCAACCTAGCAACACAACTAAAGGGACCTACTTTTATTGATCATAAGACTTACGGGGCTACTGTTGATACAACTATTTTTGCCTCAGATGCGATAGTCGACTCAATTGGTATGATCCAGTTCGACCAAAAGACCTCGCTACTAGTGGCTCTCTCATGGTGTCACACTCAAGGGTACGTTCAGCCATTAATTCAAAACTATCTCGTGCCTCATCTATGGGTTTCATTTGGAAATCAACCTTACACATCGACTCTAACAATGTGCGAGTGTTGTAGTTGAGGCCCTCATAAACAATATGGTACAACTACCATAGCTCAAGCCCATGATGAGGTAACTGCAGGAGAAGGTCCTTGAACCTCTCAAAGAAAGCATGAAACGATTAGGTCTCAGTCTAATACATTTGATGTATCTGGTGTCGTATCGGTTAAGTCTTCCTTTGAGGGAAGAATTGCTTCAGAAAAATGGACACGAATTCATCCCAGAATGGAATCGAGTTCGCTGGGAGGTTGTACATCTATTTCTTTGTGTTATCCTTCAAAGCAAAAGAAATCATCCTCAAGCAGACTAAATCCTCGTCAAGTTGTTGAAACTTGAACATGGAGCATTCCTCCTCAAATTCACGTATAAAGATATACGGATCCTCTTTATTGGGTGAAGGTAGGAAGCATGCTCAAATATTTAGGTTTCATTTCATATTTGTTCCCGCAAGCAAGTGGGACACCTATGCAAGAAGGGTACCCAGCCCGAACAAGATGAGTCCACTTCCACAAAGTCATCGGTCTATCCTATCGAGCGAGAGGTGGTGGCGCACCCAGAACTCGATCCTGACCAGGACCCTCTTCCTCTAGGGTCGGAGGAGGAGGAGGAGGAGGATGTCTACATGGTGGTGGAAGTGGACCGATAAACTTCATGTATGGAACTTGATCTCTCGCATCCCCATCAGACTACTCAGCCTCATGCTCCAAAGGAGCTGAAGGGGGAGACGGACGATCACCTAGACTGTCCATTTCAGAAGAAAAATGCACTCTTTCAAGTCGAGCGCTCTGATTGATTCGTTTTAATTATAACCGCAAGTGCATGGCCGCGTTGAAGTGGTGGCAAATACCAGTCAATCCACAGGGAGGTTTGTCGACTTTAGTTTGTTCGAAGATGAGTGGGAAAGAAATGAGAGAAAGGAGTTATGATCTAAACTACACTACAATGTGAAAGGAATGAAAAATACGCAACAAAACTAAACCCCATAGGGGGTAGAGAAAGAATGTTAATACAAATATATGTGTATGTGTGTGTGTTCAATTAAGCACATCACAACTTGTAGTGCATGAAAATCATAAAACTAAATCCAACTTTACCTCCACATTAATTAAGATAACACAATATCATTAAAACATACAAGACAATAATTGTAGTGAAGCTAAATGAACTCATGTGTAAAGACCAACCCTTACTATGCCTCCGCATGAATTAAGATTTACACAATCATTAAACCATACAAGACATTAACCAAGGTAAAGGCAACAGGAGTACATGCAACTACAAATCATGTTTCCTTCATCAATTCCATCCATATCCTCACCATATTATTCCCCACAAAATAGGTCCACTAATCTAAGCATATGCTAAGCTTCATTCAAGAGCATTAGCCAAAGACAAGAGTGAAATGCCATTAGATGGTTATGAAAATCATGTAAGGTTCAAAGGATTAAGATAACATACGCCTAATACATCACATAATCATATCACATATTTCTCCACCCCTCAAATGGGGATGAAACTACTCACTCATATTTAAACTACAACCTACATTAAAATGAGACATTCTACTAAAAGGAAATTAAACTAAGCAAGCAAGAAATATTAAAGAAGCTAAAAACACATAAAACTAAAGAAGCATGCAAGACATACGAAAGGAAATTAAACTAAGAAAGAAACAACATAACCAAATAAAAAAAATCTATTATTACTTACTTAATTACAAGTATCTTCTCTCCACCAGGGTTTTTGCTTCAAGGCTTTTACTTCTAGTAGAGAGGATGGCCACCAAGAGATTGATTATAAATGAGGAGGAAGAGTTTTATTTATAGCCAAAGAAAAAGGTAATCCGGGACAATCCCTCGGTATGGGACTAAATGTATACCAAAAATAGACTAAACACAACCTAATACATGACCCACCAAAGTCTTAGCGGATCTGGACCAAAACCGACCGCCAATCAATGGTCTTGGACCGCCAATTGGTGGTCTATATTGTCTGGTTACATCTTGATTTTGGTGTGTGGTTGTCTGGCTTCATGTCTTCATGTTTGATGCATCCGGGTAGGTTGTTGGAGCTCAGGACCGAATTGAATCCTCATGATGGTGTGGAGTTTCTTGATTTCCTCTTTGGTCCTTTGGGCTTACATCCGGGTCCTTCCTTCTTGCATCTCAGTCCCTAAGTCTTGCAACTCAGTCCTTTTCCTTACTTCTAGGTCCTTTTATGCCTCTTCTCCTCAATCTTATTTATTCCTAAAACTCAAACATAAAACTCGTTACGTAGCATTGTTTAGGTTCAAGATAATGGATATAAGACACAAATATATGCATGATATGATGTCAATCACGCTCTCACCAGATTGAGCCCAACCTCGCATAAAATGCTCGACTCGACTAAAAAAAGGTACATACAACAGAAGGTGTAATTTGAGGAGGAGACTACTAGTAGAATATAGAAGACGAGAAGACTCAGATGAGAAGAGAAGAATCCCTAGATCTAGCATGGGTAGTGGGTGAGGGTAGGAGCCTATCTAGCAAACAAGGCTCAAACAACATATAGTCACTATAGGGACTTACAACTAGACATCGCCTAACTGCGAGGTCACACAAGACCACATAGCCCATCAAGTGATCCAAGATCTGGACATCTCGTCTCTTCTACTATTGAGAAAGTGGGCAACGCCGATCAGGCTATGACGGTCATGACTGGATCACTCTCCTAATGCGCCCGAGGTTCTTAGGGTTCAACGTTTACTTGATTTTAGATTAAGACTCCTCAAATTAGTGTGATTTTTGGGTGAAGGAAGGGGTGATGAAATCCCCCCTATCTTATATGGGACAAACCCCTCCTTAGTAGCATTTTGAGTCTTAATCTAGCAATCAACTCTACAAACAAACGCTCACCTCACACTTGTCCCAATGCACCTTACTAACTAATGCATGTAGAAGAGAGTGGGTGCGTGTACCTCACGCCAGCAACTGACAATAAGAAAGTAAAGCAAAGGAAAGACAATATGCATGCAAGGTCTACTGATGATGCGTGACCTAGAAGGCAATTGATCTAATCTTTTGCTTTGTGTTTTAGGGTCGAAGTTGTATAAAAAACATATTGATTGGAGTCTGGACAAACCACCTTCCCAAGCAGCGACACCAAAAACTATAAATGTCTTCCCCATTGCATTTTAAATGTCCTTCAATAAAACAAAAATAAAAACAAAAGATCAAATCCACACAAATCGTCCAAACCAGAGTTTGGAGAGAGTACCTCTCAGGCTACGACGCCAAAAACATGATTGATTCGGCTATAATAACCAGAAGTTGCATGACCACAATGAAGCGGTGGCAAGTATGGGTCCAATCCACATGGAGGTGTGTCAACTCTGGTTTTTCAGAAATTGAGTGGAAAATAATGGGAGAAGAAGTTTGATGACACTAAACTAGACTACATTAAAGAAGCAATTAACAAACAAGAAAGATGGAAGCACAAGACTAACTAAAACTAAAACTAAGCAACTAACAAACAAGAAAGATGAAATTCAGTAAGGAAAACCCCTAAGGGGTGGAGTGTGTACACGTGTGATAAAGTGATGAAGAATGCATTCAATAAGGCACAACTGTGGGTTGTGTTTTCATGCATAGGAAGTACCTAATGGTTGTGACAAAACCTATCATTCCAATCACTAACCTAGTTGATTGATTAGCATGAGTACAAACGAGTTGGTTATTAAGAACGTAAACAATCATGGGAAGTACCTAAGGTTTATAGGGAAAACCCATCAAGTTAAGTAGTCTTTTAAACAAACAAGCATACATTTACATTCATCACATATTGCATAAGATAGCATTAATTCCCATTCTTCAATACATGTATAAACATCATCTCGACCCCCAAAGGAGGATGGAACTACTCACTACATATTATGCTGACAATTATGTTAAGGAAGAAAGGCATTCTGAACTAATTCTACTAAGATTACAAAACTAAGCTAAACATGCAAGGATTAGAAGAGACAACATTGGAACAAACTAGGAAAAAATATTTTATTGATGACTCATAATGATAAGTAATATTCTTATCCACTTGAGTTTTGCGCTAAGGCTTACTCCAAGCAAAGAGAATGACCACCAAGCAAGAGTAAGAAGAGGCTATTTATAGACATGAAAAAGGTAACCGGTGACAATCCTCCGATGTGGGACAAATGAAACTTCTACAAATAGACACAAACATCATAAACCACCACTACATGAAATAAAGTTAGATATTGACTAAAGTAGACCGCCAATTGGAGGTCAAAGACCGCCAATTGGTGGTCACATTTAGTTTGACTTGCCTCAATTTTGGACTTCGTCTTAATTTCTTCCATTCTAGACGTGGGATGCACCGGGATCGGTTGTTTGAGTTGGCACCCAATCTAATTACTAAAATACTCCTCATGATGGTGTGGAGTTTCTCAACTTGCTAATTGGTCCTTTACGCTTAGACCCGGGTCTTTCCTGTTGGCTTTTTGGCCTTAATCTATGTTTTGATGATTTAATTAACCTAATCTTAATTATGATCATGTAGAGTAGCACACATATTGCATTGCATATATATTGCTTTGTGCTAACCTCTACAGGTGATCAAGACTCAAGAAAGAAGAAAAATCAAGTCAAGACATGTAATCAAGCTAGGATTGAAGACATGTAATTTTACCTATCTTTGTGTATTAGGAACTTATGTGAATTGAGCATAACTTAAGCTAATATGCATGCATTCACACACTAGGTTCCTTGTAGGAGTCACACACAAAATATCATATCATTTTGACTTCATTAGATCACCTAAACACCTAAAACATTGGTCTCCAGTCTGCCTGAGTTCGGTCGACCGTTCACCTTTCGGTCGACCGGTTATACACAATATTTGTTATACCTGACCAATCAGTTCAACCGATCACACTTCTGTTTAACCGTTTACCCAGACTTGTTCGGTCGACCGTTTAGTTTGCTATTTTTGGTAAAAATACGACCGTTATATTTGTCGTTTTATACAACGGTCGTATACACATTTTTCTCTTAATACACCCCCAAATACTTTTGAACCGGTCGAACAAAATACCTTGTTCGGTCGACCGTTCTATTAGGTAAAATCTACCTGCTATCGGTCGACACAAGTTTAGTTCAACCGATCGAGTTTTTCCTCTACCAAACCCTGTAGTTCGGTCTACCGGTACCTGTTCGGTCGACCGTTGACTTATAGAACTTAGGTGTTAGGTCGACCTGTACCTTTGTTCGGTCAACCGATCCATTAACTTACTCAAGGGTTCGGTCGACCGATTCTGGACAGATTTCTGAATCTGATTTTCTATTTTGTGTGCTTTGCACAAACCCCAATCAAATCTTGTCCAAACGGCTAGAAATCTTTAGGAGCTTATAAATAGAGGTTCACACTTAGTTTTCCACAAGATTTCACAAATCCAAAGTGTCAAACCTATAGTGAGATTTTCCACAACCTCCAACCTCCAAATTAGCCATCCAAAGCCTAATTTCCACATCATTCATCATACAATCAATCTAGCAATTTTTGTGCTCAATTAGAGAGTGAATCCCACTAAAGTTACATATGTTTTTCAAAAGAGTATAGACTTCGGTGAGAGCCCGAAGTGATCCTTCTCGGATTGTGAGAGGAAGATTCCAAGCTCGGCGAGGGTGGTTCGCGAGTTTGACGGTTGTAAGGCGTTGTCTCCCGGCCCGGAACGGGGAGCGGATAGTGAAGTCGTAGGCGTAGCTCGCGGAGTCGAGCGGAGCTTGCAAGAGAGGACTAGGACCCGGGTGGGGTGCCGAACCTCTATAAAAACGCCGAGTCGATTTGTGGTTTGCTTGTTCCTTTTCCCTACTATTCTTTAAATTGTTTCCGCTGCGTTTATTGTTTGATTAGTTAGGGATTAGCGTAAAAGTGATTAGTGGACCCATAACCCACACGATCCTACATTTGGTATCAGAGGCTTGTTAGCTAAATTTCATTACATTACCGTAATTTTAGCATGGCTTCAACATCTAATCACTTAGAGGGTTTATGCACCACAAGGCCTCCTTTGCTTAATGGGTCAAATTATGATTATTGGAAAAATAGAATGAAAATCTTTTTAAGATCATATGACCTTAAGTATTGGAAGTTTATTCAAACTCCATACATCCCCCCAAATGAAAATGAGTTAGATTCTTTATCTAGGCCTCAAATGAAAGAAATTGAAATGAATTCAAAAATTATGAATATTCTTTATTGTGGCCTTAATGAGGGAGAATACAATAGAATTAGGGGATGTGAAAGTGCCAATGAAATATGGCATAGGTTACAAATGCATCATGAGGGTGATAGCAAAACCAAAGAAACTAGGATAAGTCTCCTCATGCATAAATATGAAATATTTTCTATGCAAATCGGTGAGAACATAAGCGACATGAACACTCGCTTCACCGATATTACTAACTCTCTTTTGATTCTTGGAAGAAGGATAAATGAAGGAGAGATGACTCAGAAATTCCTCCGGTCATTGAGCAACGATTGGGAAGACAAGGTCGTCGCAATTGAAGAATCGCACGATCTTTCAAAATTGAAGATGGAGGAACTCATTGGAAATCTCATGGCCTATGAGCTCCAATTGAGTCATCGAAAAGAGAAGGAAGCTTCAAAGAAAAACTCCACGGTGGCATTGCATGCAAACTTTGATGAGCCAAGGAGAGTGGAAGAAGAGGACATTGAGGTCCTTGCCCAAGACTTCTTCAAATACCTCAAGAGGGATAAGGAATAAAAGAATGAAAGAAGAAGTATAAGAAGTGAGAAAAGAGAAAAAGAAAAGGAGAAGGAGGAAAGTGAAAATGAGAGAAAAGAGAGGGGGAAGAAAAATGAGAGAAGAGAGAGGAGAAGAGAAAAGGAGAAGAGTAAGAGGAAAGAAAGGAAGGAGGATGCTCACAAAGCCACTTGGGATGACTCTTCATCTCAATCATCATCATCCTCTTCCTTGCAAAGTAGAAGAGAGGTTGCCCATTCATGCTTCATGGCCATTGAAGATGAACAAAGTGAGGTAGCTTCTAACTCCTCTAAATCTTATTCCACCAGAAGTAATTAATGTTCAAGTAAATCATATTCTAGTGCTAGCTCCAATTCTAATGCTAATGATGAATCATATACACATGATGAGCTACAAGATGCATTTCATGATTTAGTTAAACAATATGAGATCATTTGTGAAAAGAACAAAAACGCTAGAAAAACTATAAATGATCTCAAATGCCAAATTGAATTAATCATGAATGAAAAGAATGAGGTGGTTGCTAGACTTGAATCAAATGAATCATCACTTGCTAGTCTAAGTAAAACACCTATTGTTGATGAACATTTAGATCTTAGAACTTCAAATATGCAACTAAGGAAAGATCTAGAAATGTTCACTAAAGGAACAAAAATGCTTGATATGCTCTTAAGTAGTCAAAGACAATCCTTAGCTAAACATGGTTTAGGATACAATATGCAATTGGAAAACCATGTATCTCATGCTACTTTAAATGGCAAGCATTTATTTGTTAAGTCTATTTCCTCAAGTGTGTGGGCACCCAAAACCAAAATGGTTTGGATCCCAAAAACTAATGTTCAAGGACCCAAAGTTGTTTGGGTACCTAAGTCTACACTTGTTGGAGCTTGAGGAGTAGATTGGTGGTGATCGGGTGAGCTCAAAAGTTAAATTCAAATCCTGTTGCATCACCAAATGAGATTGGAGCTAATCAAGATTCAAGTTTGGTATAAATTTCTATCTTTGAAATTTCTGAAAATTTAGCTCTAATCTAGTCAATATGCTTAATTGTCATATCTTTAGAAGTTCAATTCATTGAAAATCATTTACCCTATTCACTGCAAATCAATTATCACATCCATTGATTTTAATTGTCAAATTTTAAATGGATGTTAGAATAAGGCTTAAGTTGAAACTTAAATGAACTTAACATGAATCATACTCATAGTTTCCATGTAGCCTTATTGATAGGGGGAGCTTAAATGTTTTATCTTTTAGAGTAATGAAGTGCAAAATTTAGGGGGAGCAACTTCATTACAAGACAACCAAATTCTATGCTTAAAGTCATAATTATTTTTGTTTTTGATGGATGTCAAAGGGGGAGAGATAATTAAGGGGGTAACTTGGAATTTGGCATAAAATTGAACAAAACTATGCACATCCATAGGGGGAGCATTAATATGCATAGTTTACATATACAAATTCCATGTATTTAGATAGAATTAAGATATAGGTTGCCATCATCAAAAAGGAGGAGATTGTTGGCTTTTTGGCCTTAATCTATGTTTTGATGATTTAATTAACCTAATCTTAATTATGATCATGTAGAGTAGCACACATATTGCATTGCATATATATTGCTTTGTGCTAACCTCTACTGGTGATCAAGACTCAAGAAAGAAGAAAAATCAAGCCAAGACATGTAATCAAGCTAGGATTGAAGACATGTAATTTTACCATTCTTTGAGTATTAGGAACTTATGTGAATTGAGCATAACTTAAGCTAATATGCATGCATTCACAGACTAGGTTCCTTGTAGGAGTCACACACAAAATATCATATCATTTGGACTTCATTAGATCACCTAAACACCTAAAACATTGGTCGCCAGTCTGCCTGAGTTCGGTCGACCGTTCACCTTTCGGTCGACCGGTTATACACAATATTTGTTATACCAGACCAATCAGTTCAACCGATCACACTTCTGTTTAACCGTTTACCCAGACTTGTTCGGTCGACCGTTTAGTTTGCTATTTTTGGTAAAAATACGACCGTTATATTTGTCGTTTTATACAACGGTCGTATACACATTTTTCTCTTAATACACCCCCAAATACTTTTGAACCGGTCGAACAAAATACCTTGTTTGGTCGACCGTTCTATTAGGTAATATCTACCTGCTATCGGTCGACACAAGTTTAGTTCAACCGATCGAGTTTTCCCTCTACCGAACCCTGTAGTTCGGTCTACCGGTACCTGTTCGGTCGACCGTTGACTTATAGAACTTAAGTGTTAGGTCGACCAGTACCTTTGTTCGGTCAACTGATCCATTAACTTACTCAAGGGTTCGGTCGACCGATACACCTTTCGGTCGACCGTTTCTGGACAGATTTCTGAATCTGATTTCCTGTTTTGTGTGCTTTGCAGAAACCCCAATCAAATCTTGTCCAAACGGCTAGAAATCTTTGGGAGCTTATAAATAGAGGTTCACACTTAGTTTTCCACAAGATTTCACAACTCCAAAGTGTCAAACCTATAGTCAGATTTTCCACAACCTCCAACCTCCAAATTAGCCATCCAAAGCCTAATTTCCACATCATTCATCATACAATCAATCTAGCAATTGTTGTGCTCAATTAGAGAGTGAATCCCACTAAAGTTACATTTGTTGTCAAAAGAGTATAGACTTCGGTGAGAGCCCGAAGTGATCCTTCTCGGATTGTGAGAAGAAGATTCCAAGCTCGGCGAGGGTGGTTCGCGAGTTTGACGGTTGTAAGGCGTTGTCTCCCGGCCCGGAACGGGGAGCGGATAGTGAAGTCGTAGGCGTAGCTTGCGGAGTCGAGCGGAGCTTGCAAGAGAGGACTAGGACCCGGGTGGGGTGCCGAACCTCTATAAAAACGCCGAGTCGATTTGTGGTTTGCTTGTTCCTTTTCCCTACTATTCTTTAAATTGTTTCCGCTGCATTTATTGTTTGATTAGTTAGGGATTAGCGTAATAGTGATTAGTGGACCCATAACCCACACGATCCTACATTTGGTATCAGAGCCTTGTTAGCTAAATTTCATTACTTTACCGTAATTTTAGCATGGCTTCAACATCTAATCACTTAGAGGGTTTATGCACCACAAGGCCTCCTTTGCTTAATGGGTCAAATTATGATTATTGGAAAAATAGAATGAAAATCTTTTTAAGAATAAATGACCTTAAGTATTGGAAGTTTATTCAAACTCCATACATCCCCCCAAATGAAAATGAGTTAGATTCTTTATCTAGGCCTCAAATGAAAGAAATTGAAATGAATTCAAAAATTATGAATATTCTTTATTGTGGCCTTAATGAGGGAGAATACAATAGAATTAGGGGATGTGAAAGTGCCAATGAAATATGGCATAGGTTACAAATGCATCATGAGGGTGATAGCAAAACCAAAGAAACTAGGATAAGTCTCCTCATGCATAAATATGAAATATTTTCTTTGCAAATCGGTGAGAACATAAGCGACATGAACACTCGCTTCACCGATATTACTAACTCTCTTTTGATTCTTGGAAGAAGGATAAATGAAGGAGAGATGACTCAGAAATTCCTCCGGTCATTGAGCAACGATTGGGAAGACAAGGTCGTCGCAATTGAAGAATCGCACGATCTTTCAAAATTGAAGATGGAGGAACTCATTGGAAATCTCATGGCCTATGAGCTCCAATTGAGTCATCGAAAAGAGAAGGAAGCTTCAAAGAAAAACTCCACGGTGTCATTGCATGCAAACTTTGATGAGCCAAGGAGAGTGGAAGAAGAGGACATTGAGGTCCTTGCCCAAGACTTCTTCAAATACCTCAAGAGGGATAAGGAAGAAAAGAATGAAAGAAGAAGTAGAAGAAGTGAGAAAAGAGAAAAAGAAAAGGAGAAGGAGGAAAGTGAAAATGAGAGAAAAGAGAGGGAGAAGAAAAATGAGAGAAGAGAGAGGAGAAGAGAAAAGGAGAAGAGTAAGAGGAAAGAAAGTAAGGAAGGCGGAAGCTCACAAAGCCACTTGGGATGACTCTTCATCTCAATCATCATCCTCCTCTTCCTTGCAAAGTAGAAGAGAGGTTGCCCATTCATGCTTCATGGCCATTGAAGACGAACAAAGTGAGGTAGCTTCTAACTCCTCTAAATCTTATTCCACTAGAAGTAATTCATGTTCAAGTAAATCATATTCTAGTGCTAGCTCTAATTCTAATTCTAATGATGAATCATATACACATGATGAGCTACAAGATGCATTTCATGATTTAGTTAAACAATATGATATCATTTGTGAAAAGAACAAAAACGCTAGAAAGACTATAAATGATCTCAAATGCCAAATTGAATTAATCATGAATGAAAAGAATGAGGTGGTTGCTAGACTTGAATCAAATGAATCATCACTTGCTAGTCTAAGTAAAACACCTATTGTTGATGAACATTTAGATCTTAGAACTTCAAATATGCAATTAAGGAAAGATCTAGAAATGTTCACTAAAGGAAAAAAATGCTTGATATGCTCTGAAGCAGTCAAAGACAATCCTTAGCTAAACATGGTTTAGGATACAATATGCAATTGAAAAACCATGTATCTCATACTACTTTAAATGACAAGCATTTATTTGTTAAGTCTATTTCCTCAAGTGTGTGGGTACCCAAAACCAAAATGTTTGGATCCCAAAAGCTAATGTTCAAGGACCCAAAGTCGTTTGGGTAATAAGTCTACACTTGTAGCAACTTGAAGAGGAGATTGGTGGTGACCGGGTGAGCTCAAAAGTTAAATTCAAATCCGGTTGCATCACCAAATGAGATTGGAGCTAATCAAGATTCAAGTTTGGTATAAATTTCTATCTTTGAAATTTCTGAAAATTTAGCTCTAATCTAGTCAATATGCTTAATTGTCATATCTTTAGAAGTTCAATTCATTGAAAATCATTTACCCTATTCATTGCAAATCAATTATCACATCCATTGATTTTAATTGTCAAATTTTAAATGGATGTTAGAATAAGGCTTAAGTTGAAACCTAAATGAACTTAACTTGAATCATACTCATAGTTTCCATGTAGCCTTATTGATAGGGGGAGCTTAAATGTTATATCTTTTAGAATAATGAAGTGCAAAATTTAGGGGGAGCAACTTCATTACAAGACATCCAAATTCTATGCTTAAAGTCATAATTATTTTTGTTTTTGATGGATGTCAAAGGGGGAGAGATAATTAAGGGGGTAACTTGGAATTTGGCATAAAATTGAACAAAAACTATGCACATCCATAGGGGGAGCATTAATATGCATAGTTTACATATACAAATTCCATGTATTTAGATAGAATTAAGATATAGGTTGCCATCATCAAAAAGGGGGAGATTGTTGGCTTTTTGGCCTTAATCTATGTTTTGATGATTTAATTAACCTAATCTTAATTATGATCATGTAGAGTAGTACACATATTGCATTGCATATATATTGCTTTGTGCTAACCTCTACAGGTGATCAAAACTCAAGAAAGAAGAAAAATCAAGTCAAGACATGTAATCAAACTACGATTGAAGACATGTAATTTTACCTTTCTTTGAGTATTAGGAACTTATGTGAATTGAGCATAACTTAAGATAATATGCATGCATTCACACACTAGGTTCCTTGTAGGAGTCACACACAAAATATCATATCATTTGGACTTCATTAGATCACCTAAACACCTAAAACATTGGTCGCCAATCTGCCTGAGTTCGGTCGACCGTTCACCTTTCGGTCGACCGGTTATACACAATATTTGTTATACCAGACCAATCAGTTCAACCGATCACACTTCTGTTTAACCGTTTACCCAGACTTGTTCGGTCGACCGTTTAGTTTGCTATTTTTGGTAAAAATACGACCGTTATATTTGTCGTTTTATACAACGGTCGTATACACATTTTTCTCTTAATACACCCCCAAATACTTTTGAACCGGTCGAACAAAATACCTTGTTCGGTCGACCGTTCTATTAGGTAAAATCTACCTGCTATCGGTCGACACAAGTTTAGTTCAACCGATCGAGTCTTTCCTCTACCAAACCCTGTAGTTCGGTCTACCGGTACCTGTTCGGTCGACCATTGACTTATAGAACTTAGGTGTTAGGTCGACCTGTACCTATGTTCGGTCAACCGATCCATTAACTTACTCAAGGGTTCGGTCGACCGATTCTGGACAGATTTCTGAATCTGATTTTCTATTTTGTGTGCTTTGCACAAACCCCAATCAAATCTTGTCCAAACGGCTAGAAATCTTTAGGAGCTTATAAATAGAGGTTCACACTTAGTTTTCCACAAGATTTCACAAATCCAAAGTGTCAAACCTATAGTGAGATTTTCCACAACCTCCAACCTCCAAATTAGCCATCCAAAGCCTAATTTCCACATCATTCATCATACAATCAATCTAGCAATTGTTGTGCTCAATTAGAGAGTGAATCCCACTAAAGTTACATTTGTTGTCAAAAGAGTATAGACTTCGGTGAGAGCCCGAAGTGATCCTTCTCGGATTGTGAGAAGAAGATTCCAAGCTCGGCGAGGGTGGTTCGCGAGTTTGACGGTTGTAAGGCGTTGTCTCCCAGCCCGGAACGGGGAGCGGATAGTGAAGTCGTAGGCGTAGCTCGCGGAGTCGAGCGGAGCTTGCAAGAGAGGACTAGGACCCGGGTGGGGTGCTGAACCTCTATAAAAACGCCGAGTCGATTTGTGGTTTGCTTGTTCCTTTTCCCTACTATTCTTTAAATTGTTGGCGCTGCGTTTATTGTTTGATCAGTTAGGGATTAGCGTAATAGTGATTAGTGGACACATAACCCACACGATCCTACATTTGGTATCAGAGCCTTGTTAGCTAAATTTCATTACTTTACCGTAATTTTAGCATGGCTTCAACATCTAATCACTTAGAGGGTTTATGCACCACAAGGCCTCCTTTGCTTAATGGGTCAAATTATGATTATTGGAAAAATAGAATGAAAATCTTTTTAAGATCAAATGACCTTAAGTATTGGAAGTTTATTCAAACTCCATACATCCCCCCAAATGAAAATGAGTTAGATTCTTTATCTAGGCCTCAAATGAAAGAAATTGAAATGAATTCAAAAATTATGAATATTCTTTATTGTGGCCTTAATGAGGGAGAATACAATAGAATTAGGGGATGTGAAAGTGCCAATGAAAAATGGCATAGGTTACAAATGCATCATGAGGGTGATAGCAAAACCAAAGAAACTAGGATAAGTCTCCTCATGCATAAATATGAAATATTTTCTTTGCAAATCGGTGAGAACATAAGCGACATGAACACTCGCTTCACCGATATTACTAACTCTCTTTTGATTCTTGGAAGAAGGATAAATGAAGGAGAGATGACTCAGAAATTCCTCCGGTCATTGAGCAACGATTGGGAAGACAAGGTCGTCGCAATTGAAGAATCGCACGATCTTTCAAAATTGAAGATGGAGGAACTCATTGGAAATCTCATGGCCTATGAGCTCCAATTGAGTCATCGAAAAGAGAACGAAGCTTCAAAGAAAAACTCCACGGTGTCATTGCATGCAAACTTTGATGAGCCAAGGAGAGTGGAAGAAGAGGACATTGAGGTCCTTGCCCAAGACTTCTTCAAATACCTCAAGAGGAATAAGGAAGAAAAGAATGAAAGAAGAAGTAGAAGAAGTGAGAAAAGAGAAAAAGAAAAGGAGAAGGAGGAAAGTGAAAATGAGAGAAAAGAGAGGGGGAAGAAAAATGAGAGAAGAGAGAGGAGAAGAGAAAAGGAGAAGAGTAAGAGGAAAGAAAGGAAGGAGGAAGCTCACAAAGCCACTTGGGATGACTCTTCATCTCAATCATCATCATCCTCTTCCTTGCAAAGTAGAAGAGAGGTTGCCCATTCATGCTTCATGGCCATTGAAGATGAACAACGTTAGGTAGCTTCTAACTCCTCTAAGTCTTATTCCACTAGAAGTAATTCATGTTCAAGTAAATCATATTCTAGTGCTAGCTCTAATTCTAATGCTAATGATGAATCATATACACATGATGAGCTACAAGATGCATTTCATGATTTAGTTAAACAATATGATATCATTTGTGAAAAGAACAAAAACGCTAGAAAGACTATAAATGATCTCAAATGCCAAATTGAATTAATCATGAAAGAAAAGAATGAGGTGGTTGCTAGACTTGAATCAAATGAATCATCACTTGCTAGTCTAAGTAAAACACCTATTGTTGTTGAACATTTAGATCTTAGAACTTCAAATATGCAATTAAGGAAAGATCTAGAAATGTTCACTAAAGGAAAAAAAATGCTTGATATGCTCTTAAGTAGTCAAAGACAATCCTTAGCTAAACATGGTTTAGGATACAATATGCAATTGAAAAACAATGTATCTCATACTACTTTAAATGGCAAGCATTTATTTGTTAAGTCTATTTCCTTAAGTGTGTGGGTACACAAAACCAAAATGGTTTGGATCCCAAAAGCTAATGTTCAAGGACCCAAAGTCGTTTGGGTACCTAAGTCTACACTTGTAGGAGCTTGAGGAGGAGATTAGTGGTGACCGGGTGAGCTCAAAAGTTAAATTCAAATCCGGTTGCATCACCAAATGAGATTCGAGCTAATCAAGATTCAAGTTTGGTATAAATTTCTATCTTTGAAATTTCTGAAAATTTAGCTCTAATCTAGTCAATATGCTTAATTTAACATATCTTTAGAAGTTCAATTCATTGAAAATCATTTACCCTATTCATTGCAAATCAATTATCACATCCATTGATTTTAATTGTCAATGGATGTTAGAATAAGGCATAAGTTGAAACCTAAATGAACTTAACTTGAATCATACTCATAGTTTCCATGTAGCCTTATTGATAGGGGGAGCTTAAATGTTATATCTTTTAGAATAATGAAGTGCAAAATTTAGGGGGAGCAACTTCATTACAAGACATCCAAATTCTATGCTTAAAGTCATAATTATTTTTGTTTTTGATGGATGTCAAAGGGGGAGAGATAATTAAGGGGGTAACTTGGAATTTGGCATAAAATTGAACAAAAACTATGCACATCCATAGGGGGAGCATTAATATGCAAAGTTTACATATACAAATTCCATGTATTTAGATAGAATTAAGATATAGGTTGCCATCATCAAAAAAGGGGAGATTGTTGGCTTTTTTGCCTTAATCTATGTTTTGATGATTTAATTAACCTAATCTTAATTATGATCATGTAGAGTAGCATACATATTGCATTGCATATATATTGCTTTGTGCTAACCTCTACAGGTGATCAAGACTCAAGAAAGAAGAAAAATCAAGTCAAGACATGTAATCAAGCTACGATTGAAGACATGTAATTTTACCTTTCTTTGAGTATTAGGAACTTATGTGAATTGAGCATAACTTAAGATAATATGCATGCATTCACACACTAGGTTCCTTGTAGGAGTCACACACAAAATATCATATCATTTGTACTTCATTAGATCACCTAAACACCTAAAACATTGGTCGCCAGTCTGCCTGAGTTCGGTCGACCGTTCACCTTTCGGTCGACCGGTTATACACAATATTTGTTATACCAGACCAATCAGTTCAACCGATCACACTTCTGTTTAACCGTTTACCAAGACTTGTTCGGTCGACCGGTAGACCTTCGGTCGACCGTTTAGTTTGCTATTTTTGGTAAAAATACGACCGTTATATTTGTCGTTTTATACAACGGTCGTATACACATTTTTCTCTTAATACACCCCCAAATACTTTTGAACCGGTCGAACAAAATACCTTGTTCGGTCGACCGTTCTATTAGGTAAAATCTACTAGCTATCGGACGACACAAGTTTAGTTCAACCGATCGAGTTTTCCCTCTACCGAACCCTGTAGTTCGGTCGACCGGTACCTGTTCGGTCGACCATTGTCTTATAGAACTTAAGTGTTAGGTCGACCAGTACCTTGTTCGGTCAACCGATCCATTAACTTACTCAAGGGTTCGGTCGACCGATACACCTTTCGGTCGACCGTTTCTGGACAGATTTCTGAATCTGATTTCCTATTTTGTGTGCTTTGCACAAACCCCAATCAAATCTTGTCCAAACGGCTAGAAATCTTTAGGAGCTTATAAATAGAGGTTCACACTTAGTTTTCCACAAGATTTCACAACTCGAAAGTGTCAAACCTATAGTCAGATTTTCCACAACCTCCAACCTCCAAATTAGCCATCCAAAGCCTAATTTCCACATCATTCATCATACAATCAATCTAGCAATTGTTGTGCTCAATTAGAGAGTGAATCCCACTAAAGTTACATTTGTTGTCAAAAGAGTATAGACTTCGGTGAGAGCCCGAAGTGATCCTTCTCGGATTGTGAGAAGAAGATTCCAAGCTCGGCGAGGGTGGTTCGCGAGTTTGACGGTTGTAAGGCGTTGTCTCCCGGCCCGGAACGGGGAGCGGATAGTGAAGTCGTAGGCGTAGCTTGCGGAGTCGAGCGGAGCTTGCAAGAGAGGACTAGGACCCGGGTGGGGTGCCGAACCTCTATAAAAATGCTGAGTCGATTTGTGGTTTGCTTGTTCCTTTTCCCTACTATTCTTTAAATTGTTTCCGCTGCTTTATTGTTTGATTAGTTAGGGATTAGCGTAATAGTGATTAGTGGACCCATAGCCCACACGATCCTACATTTCCATCTTGAAGATATGTCCATAGCCCACACGATCCTACACTAACGCTTAGGAAGTGGATCAAACACTAACGCTTATGATCCTACTAATGCTCTACAAAGAGTTCCACGTCAAACTCATACATGATCCTCACTCACACCGTGATGCTACCACCGAACCTCCACCATCAGGATGATTGTCCTCCGCAACTGCCGCTCAGCACACTCCAGAATCTCCACAGGCCGCTCCTCCATGGTCAAATCTATAGGATCGTGAGGGTCTCTAATTCTAATCACTATTAGGGTAATTACCTACTTGTTTAATCGATCAAAGATATGCAGCGCAATTTAAAACTAAACAAGCAAGTAAGGGAATGGAAAATGCAAACCACAATGGACACGGGGGATTTTATAGCGGTTCGGCACCCCACCCGGGTCCTACTCCTCTCTTGCATGCTCCGCTCGGATCATCGAGCGCCGCTCATGACTTCACTAACCACTCCCCGTTCCGGGCTGGGAGAGAACGCCTTTATAACACAAGCATCGCGAACACCCCCGCTTGCTTGACCTTCTTCTCCTCACAATCCGAGAGGGAACACTTCGGGCTTTCACCAAAATCCTTGCTTCTTAAATAACAAGTAAGTGGGACAACACTCTCAAAATATTGAGCACACTTTGAGTATGATTTGGATATGATCAAATGTGTCGAATTTAGGCTTAGAGTGTAGGATTGGGGAAATTGGAGCTTGGGAGTCTCTCTCTAGTGTATGTAACAAATGGAAGTGTGATAGATATGTAATTGTGTCAAGGGAACACCTATTTATAATCTCCTAAGATATTATAGCCATTGGAGTTGAGTTGGGTAAGAGTTGTTTAAGATACACAAAACAGAAATCTGCAGGACCAAAAACTAAGTAAGTTCGGTCTACCGGATCGGGCTGAATGGTCGACCATTTGGAAAATTTGACCAAGGTTTGGTCCACTGGTTAGATAAAGGCCAACTGTCAAAGGGTATAATCTAGGTACACTTAAGTTATCGGTTGAACACCGAGATAGGTTCGGTCGACTGGTTTATAACAGGCTCTTTGGGATTGACAAACAAGATCATATTCGGTCGACCGAAACAAGGTCCACGGTCGACTGAAAACTAACAGGCAGTTTGGGTTTGTCAAGACATCTACGTTCGGTCGACCGAACAAGGTCCTCGGTCGACCGATAGGGAAAAGTTTTTTTGGGGTATTTGGAAATAATACGAATACGACCATTGGGTATATACGACAAAACAAACGGTCGGAAATGTGTTGTTACTCGGTCGACCGAATAGATCTGGATAGTCGACCAAACTTGGGCAGTAAAACACTAACAGGATATATGATCACTCGGTCGACCGAACGGTCTGTTTCAATCGACCTAATGTGGGCAGACAGTTTAGGTTAAGGTTTGGTGTTTTCCGGTCTATGTTTGGTTGATCTATTGAAGTCCAAATTATATGAAATTTTGTGTGTGGCTTCTATAAGGAACCTAGTGTGTGTTTGAGTAGGTTTTAGCTCAAGTATGATCAATTACACAAAGTTCCTAACACTCAAAGAAATACAAATTACATGTCTTCAAATGAGCTTGATTACATGTCTTGACTTGATTTCCTTTCTTCCTTGAGTCTTGATCACCTATAGAAGTTAGCACAAAGTAATATATATGCAATGCAATGTGAGTGCTACTCTACAATGATTTATAATTAAGATTAGGTTGATTAACTCATAAAAACATAGATTAAGGCCAAAAAGCCCAACAATTTCCCCCCTTTTGATGATGACAACCTATATCTTAATACTTGAAATTTTTAGTTGTAAATTATGCATATAAATGCTCCCCCTAAGGATGTGCATAGTTTTTGTTCAATTATAATCAAATTTCAAGTTACCTCCTTTATTATCTCTCCCCCTTTGACATCCATAAAAAATTATAAGATTTAATCATAGAATTGTGGATGTCTTGTAATGAAGTTGCTCCCCCTAAATTTTGCACTTCATTACACTAAGAAAATGACATTCATTAAGCTCCCTTATTAACATCAAGTAAATATTACAATATAGCATGTGATGTATTAATCCCCTTTTTGACATCCATTTAAGAATATGACACCAAAACATTGGATGTGATTCAAATTTCAAGATATGCAATGAATCAATATATGATTTGTCAATTAAGAAAATAAAATCTGGACTAGAACCAATTTATTCAAAATTTTAGAGGATAAGAAATTATACCCACTTTGAAACTTGAATTGGTTCCAATCTTCATTTGGTGATGCAACCGACATTGAATTTTACTCTCAAGCTTGCCCGGTCACCACTGATTTCCTCCTCAAACACCTAGTGTAGATTTAGGTACCCAAACAACTTTGGGTCTGAATGTTAGCTTTGGGAATTCAAACCATTTTTGTTTTAGGAGCCCACACACTTGAAGAGCTATGTTTTACAACTAAGTGTTTTCCATGTAAAGTTGTATGAATTACATGGTTTTTAACATATGATTCATTATATCCTAAACCATGTTTTTGCAAAGATTGCCTTTGAATTCCTAAAGCATATTAAGCATCTTAGTTCCATTAGTGAATCTTTTGAAATCTTTTCTTAATTGCACATTGCAAGCTTGAAGATCTAGTTGTTCACGATTACTAGGTGTTGCTTTTAGACTATCAATACTTGATGCATTATTTTCAAGCCTAGAAAGCACCTCATTCGTCTCATTCATGCATGTTTCAATTTGGCTTTGGAGATCATTTATCAATTTTCTAGCATTCCTATTTTTGTCACAAATGATCTCATATTGTTTAACTAAGTCATTGAAAGCATTTTGAAGATCTCATGTGTATATGTTTCATCATTTTCACTAGAATTTGAACTATCACTATGATAAGACTTAGTTGAGCATGATCTAATAGAACAAGATTTAGAGCATACTTCACTTCCTTCATCTTGAATTGCCATGTAGCACATATGTGCATATTCCTTTGTTGATGAAGGTGTGGTTGATTGGGATGATGATGAAGACGATGAATCGTCCCAAGTAGCATTGTGAGCTTCCAACCTCTTCTCTTACTCCTATCATTTTCTCTCCTTCTTTCCCTTCTCTCATTTTTCTTCTCCTTCTCTTTTCTCTCATTTTCACTCTCCTCCTTCTCCTTCTTCTTTTCTCTCATTTCACTTCTTCTACCTCTTCTTTCATTCTTTTCTTCTTTATCCTTCTTGAGGTATTTGAAGAAGTCTTTGGCTAGGACTTCAATGTCCTCATCTTCTACACTCCTCCTTGGAGGCTTCTTTCTCCTTTCGGTGGTTAAATTGGAGCTCATAAGCCATGAGATTTCCAATTAGCTCCTCCATCTTGAGTTGGGAGAGGTCGTTGCTTCTTCAATTGCGACCACCTTATCTTCCCAATCGTTGCTTAGCGACCGGAGGAACTTCCTTGTCATCTCTCCTTCATTTTGTTTTCTTCCAAGAACCGAAAGAGAGTTAGTAATATCGGGGAAGAGAGTGTTCATTTCGCTTATGTTTTCACCGATTTGCATAGAAAAATCTCATATTTATGCACGAGGAGACTAATGCGGATTTCCTTAGTTTTGCTATCACCCTCATGATGCATTTGCAATCTATGCCAAATTTCAAATGCACTTTCACAACCCCTAATTCTATTGTATTCACCATCATTAATGCCACAATAAAGAATGTTCATGATTTTAGAATTCATCTCAATTTCTTTCATTTTGGGCCTAGAAAGTGAATCTAATTCATCTTCATTTGGGGGGGTGTAGGGATTTTGAAGAAACATCCAATACTTGAGGTCATTAGATATTAGGAATATTTTCATCTTATTCTTACAATAATCATAATTTGACCCATTTAGCAAAGGTGGTGTAGTGGTGCACAATCCCTCTACATGATTAGATGTTGAAGTCAAGCTAAAAATACGATTAAATATGCGATTTAGCTCACAATGCTCTGATACCAAATGTAGGATCATGAGGGTCTCTAACTCTAATCACTATTAGGTAATTACCTACTTGTTTAATCGACCAAATATATGCAGCGGAATTAAAAACCAAACAAGCAAGTAAAGGAATGGAAAATGCAAACCACAATGGAGACGGGGGATTTTACAGAGGTTCGGCACCCCACCCGGGTCCTAGTCCTCTCTTGCAAGCTCCGCTCGGATCACCGAGCTCCGCTTATGACTTCACTAACCACTCCCCATTCCAGGCCGAGAGAGAACGCCTTTACAACACAAGCATTGCGAACACCCTCGCTTGCTTGACCTTCTTCCCCTCCCAATCCGAGAGGGAACACTTCATGCTTTCACCGGAATCCTTGCTTCTTGAACTACAAGTGATGGAACAACACTCTCTAAATATTGAGCACACTTTGAGTATGATTTGGCTATGATCAAATGTGTGGAATTTAGGCTTCGAGTGTAGGATTGGGGAAATTGGAGCTTGGGAGTTTCTCTCTAGTGTATGTGACAAATGGAAGTGTGAGAGATGTGTAATTGTGTCAATGGAACATTTATTTATAAGCTCCTAAGGTATTATAGCCGTTGGAGTTGAGTTGGGTAAGAGTTGTGTAAGATACACAAAATAGAAATCTGCAGGACTGAAAACTAAGTGCGGTCTACCGGATCGGGATGAACGGTCGACCGTTTGGCAAATTTGACCAAGGTTCGGTCAACCAGTTAGATAATGGCCGACCGCCAAAGGCTATAATCTAGGTACACTTATGTTATTGGACGAAAACCGAGATAGGTTCGGTCGACCGATTTATAACAAGCTCTTTCGGATTGACAAACAAGATCATATTCGGTCAACCGAAAACTAACATGCAGTTTGGCTCTGTCAAGACATCTAAGTTCGGTCAACCAAACAAGGTCCTCGGATGACCGATAGAGAAAAGTAATTTTGGGTTATTTGGAAATACGACAAAACAAATGGTCAGAAATTTGTTGTTACTCGGTCGACCGAAAAGGTCAAGACGGTCGACCGAACTTGGGTAGTAAAATAATAACAGGATATATGATCACTCGGTCGATCGAATGTTCTATTTCGGTCGACCGAATGTGGGCAGATAGTTCAGGTTAAGGTTTGGTGTTTTCCGGTCTATGTTTGGGTGATCTATTGATGTCCAAATTATATGAAATTTTGTGTGTGACTTCTATAAGGAGCCTAGTGTGTGTTTGAGTAGGTTTTAGCTCAAGTATGATCAATTACACAAAGTTCCTAAGACTCAAAGAAATACCAATTACATGTCTACAAATGGGCTTGATTACATGTCTTGACTTGATTTCCTTTCTTCCTCTAGTCTTGATCACCTGTAGAAGTTAGCACAAAGCAATTTATATGCAATGCAATATGTGTACTACTCTACATTGATTTATAATTAAGATTAGGTTGGTTAAATCATCAAAACATAGATTAAGGCCAAAACGCCAACAAAATCCTCTCGAATCTCAGGCAGCTTATGAGAGATTACGTGCGTAGGGTCACCAATGTACTTCCTCAACATCAAAATGTGGAATACGTTGTGCAATCCAGCAAACTGCGATGGCAAGGCCACCCGATATGTGACTCCTCCGACGCGCTCCAGACCCTCGAATGGTCCGACATACCTCGGACCTAGCTTCCCTTCCCGCTCGAACCGCATCACACCTTTCGCAAGTGAAACCTTCACGAAGACATGGTAACCGACCTCGAACTGCCACTCTCACCTACTCCGACAAGCATGGCTCTTCTGCTGGTCTTTAGCTGCTACCAGTCGACACCATATCAGATCCACCTTCTCCGCATACAACTGGACGATCTATGGTCCCACCAACTGTCTCTCCTCGACCTTCCTCCAGCACAACAGGGAATGACAAGGCCGACTATACAAAGCCTCGTACGGTACCACGTTGATGCGCGCGTGGTAGCTATTGTCGTAGGCGAACTCCACCAATGACAAATGCTCATCCCAGCTCCCTGAGAGATCCAACGTAGAAGCCCTAAGCATATCCTCTAGAATCTGAATCGTCCTCCTTGACTGACCGTCTATCTGCGGGTCTCTAAGGCCCGATGCAATCTCTCCCATAACCTCAAAGTGAAGTGGGGATCCCAATCTAAGATGATTGACATTGGTACTCAATGCAGTCTGACTATCTCTGCAATGTAAAGCTTCGTCCAACCCTCAAACAAAGCTATCACCTGAGTCACTAGAAAATGCATTGCTATGGTCGGATGATCCACAATCACCCAAATGGCATCATGTGACTGATGGGTCCTCGGCAAACCCGTGACGAAGTCCATCATTACTCCTACTTTCACTTTGAAAGCTTAATACACTACACCGTGCCTGTTGGACGCTGGTGCTCGATCTTGACCTACTGACACACCAAACACCTCGAGACAAACTCTGTGATGTCCCTCTTCATACCCTTCCACCAGAAATTTCATTGTAGATCCTTGTACTTCTTCGTACTCCATGGATGAATTGTATACCTCGAACCGTGAGCCTCATCCATAAAATCCGCTCTCTGTCCATGAACACTTGAAATCCACATCCATTCCTGATATCTCTGACCCCCCATCTACCATTACTGCTACGTGGAAATCTGAACCTTCTTACTGGCCGCCTGAAACAACACTCCAGACTTACGGTCCCACCGTGCTTCTGCACAACCTGCTCGATGATAGTCGGGTCGACGCGCAAGCTAGCCATCTCCACACGACCAAATTCCTCCACGAACGGCCACCAATTTGCCAGATCCTGCAGCAAGTTCCACTCTTGCACCCTGAAATTATCCAGTAAGCCTTCCCACTTCCTACTGAGAGCATCTGCTACTGAATTCATGTTCCTCGGATGATAGGAGATGGTGAAATAGGAGTCCTTGATGGACTCCAGCCATCACCGGTAACTCATGTTCAACTCCTTTTGAGAGAACAAGTACTTCAAGCTGGTGATCCGTGAAGACATCAAATTGCTCCCTATAATGATAATATCTCCATATCTTCAGCACGAACACCACTGCTACGAGCTCCAAGTCATGTGTGGGGAATTTCTCTCATGCACTTTCAGCTGCCTCAATGCATATGCCACGACCCTATTGTTCTGCATAAGCACGCAACCCAATCTAGTCCTCGATGCATCACTATAGATCACGAAGCCTCCCCACCCACTCGGAAGCGTAAACACCGATGCCAAAGTCAACCTCCTATTAAGCTTCTGGAAACTGTCTTCACACTTCTAGGTCAACTCAAACTTCACCCCCTTCGTGGTCAGAGCCGTTAACAGTGTGACGATCTTGGAGAAATCAATGATAAATTGCCGATAATAACCCGTGAGTCCAACAAAACTCCAGATCTCCAACACATTGGTCGGCACCTTCCATTCCAGAACTGCCTCAACCTTGGAAGGATCCACAATAATGCCTTCCTTTGACACAATGTGACCAAGAAATCCCACCTGTTCCAGCCAGAACTCGCACTTAGAGAACTCCAATATAGTCCATGTTGGAGTTCCCCATGTTGCCCCCTACTCGAGTAATAAATCAGAATGTCATCCACGAAGATGATGACAAACTGATCCAGAAACAACTTAAACCCTCAGTTCATCAGGTTCATGAATGTTGCAAGCACATTCATCAACCTGAAGGGCATCACCAAGAATTAAAAGTGCCCATACCGCGTCCTGGATGACGTCTTCTAAATGTCCTCCTCTCAATCCTCAGTTGGTGATTAGTAGACCTCAGATCAATCTTGGAAAACACATTCTCCTTCTGTAGTTGGTCGAACAGATCATTGATCCTGGGCAGGGGATACCGATTCTTGATCGTGACCTTGTTCAGTATCCGATACTCTATGCACATATGCATCGACCCATCCTTTTTCTTGACCAACAATACTGGAGCTCCCCATAGAGAAACACTTGGTCTGATAAACCCTTTGTCTAGCAGTTCCTCCAACTGGTCCTTCAACAAAGCCCACTCTGTCGGAGCCATACGATACGGTGCCTTTTAAATTAGAATCGTTCTTGACACAAGATTGATGGAGAACTCGATCTCCTGAAGTGAAAGTAGTCCCTAAATGTCTTTGGGAAACACATCTGGAAGCTCCCAAACTACGTCGATCTCCTCCAGAGACCTAGTAGTCACCTCAGCCAACAAGACACTGGCCAGGAACAAGCTACACCCCCTCTCGAGCAACCACCTCACCTTTAGTGTAGAGAACACCACACGCCCGTCCCGACGACTGACACCCTTGACCATCAACAGGGGTCCACTAAGCCTAGGAATCACCACCTTCTTAGCCCGACACTTGATGCTAGTGTTGTGGTCAAAAAATCAATCCATGCCCAGAATGATGTCAATCCATCATCGGCAACACAATGAGGTCATCCAGAAGATCCTGATCTGCAAGAACCACTGACACCCTAGGAAGATATGTCCTCACTGCTAGGACATTGCCGACATGAGTGGTGTCTCCAAACTGAAGCTCAGTTCCACTAGCTCCTTATCCACTACGACTGTGAACCCTATGATATGAAGGAATGCGTAGTCCTACAGTCAAACAATGCCTTAGCAGAAATACCAACAAGCAAAATTTTACCTTCGACGGCCACATTTGATTTCTCCACATCCTCAGCTCGGATCGCGAAAACTTGGCATGCTGCTCTACACCTCTGGAACGATCGTGACCACCGGAATTCCATCCCTGTCTGTCCCTGGATTACTATGTTTCTATTGGCACCATGCTATCCTCCATTCTTTTGTGGACAATCACGGATGTAGTGTCCTATCTGACTACAACCCAGAGCAGCACCAAAATGCCTGATGCAGTCCTTCGTGGAATGAGTCCTGCCACAGTGATCACACAGGCCTCCTCCTGACCTGCAACCCTTCTTCTCTTCATGGTGGGTTTTCTTCAACGAACCCTGTCCTCACTTTCCACGATCCTACTGTCCACAAGGAGCATCGAATGACCTCTTACGCTCAGACTGTCTTTTCTGGTAGTCCACCTCTAGCAACGAAGCACACTTGATTGCCTTCTCGAGGGTCTAAGGCATCCGGATCAGCACCTTTGACAACAATCCCCTCTGTAGTCCCCTCACGATCTTCATGGCTCTCTGCTCTGGAGTGGTGTAGATTCCAAGACAATAGTTCTCCAGGATAGTACTTGTTTATATAAGCCTCCAAGCTCAACTCCCGTTGTTCCACTGCTAGGAACTCTTCTCTCTTCCGGTCCTAGACATGATATGGAAAGAATTTATGGTTGAACTACACCAGGAACTCCTCCCAACTGATATATGTCTTGTCCTTGAACATGACTCCAGTTGTCGCTCTCCACCAGCTAACTGCATGATCCTGGAAGACATAGGTAGCCAACTCCATCTGCCTCTTGGGGGACATTCGATCACCCCAAAGATCCTCTGAATCCTGTAGACCCACTCTTTAGCCACATCAGGGTCCACTCCGCATCAGACATCGGCGGCTAGTGCCTCATGAAGCGATCATGCATAACTATTGTACTCTACCCCTAAGGTCTCTCCAACTGGTGCTCCAGAATGACACCCAAATGCCCAACTCACTGAAATAGCAGCCTCCGGTCTTCATCCCAATCGTCTGTCACCACAGAGTTGCCCAACCTTCGTCTAGGAACCATCAGTCTGACAAATATGTAAAATGCCATGCTTAGTATCTAAATGCAAACTAATGAAAAAAGTAAATTTACCACTACGTCTTCGGCACTATGCCCACTGGAGATTTTTCAGAATCTGTACACTTTAGGACTGACGTTGTTAAGACCTAAGCATGGTTAGTGACTAATCGGGTTTATAAACTTAAACCTTGGTTAGTTAAGTAGCAAATCTTGATTAGATGACTTTTATGTGATAATATATTCTTGGATTTTTTTACTTGGAAGTAATCATGTTTAGTGACTAATCAAGTTTATTAGCATAAACCGTGCTTAGTGAGAAGATATTTTGGAGAAGATATTTTGTTGGAGAAGATATTTGTGTTGGAGAAGATATTTTTTAGAAGATATTTTGGTAGAAGAAGATATTTGTTGAGAAGAAGATATTTTGTTAGTTGGATTAGTAGACCTAATCTTGCTTAAGTCCTAATCAGGTTTAATTAATCCTAAACATTGGTTAATCATGTTTAGTTGGTGATTAACAAGAATATGTTTTCGGATGATTAATGAGGGACTAATCTTGATTCATGCTAATCTGGTTTAATTAAGCTTAAGCCATTATTAAGTTGTGAGTCTCCAATCTAGGTTTAGGTGCTAAATCTTGATTAATGGCTTAATGTGCTTGTTTAGGGCTATGTCCAATGAAATTGGATTGCTTAGGGAGTTTGCGAAGGGAGAAGAGGCCATGTGGGTACGCTTGCACGGTGTGGGAATGCACACCTTGAAGTCTATATAAGGAGGGGGTGGAGAGGAGAAAGTAAAGTTTGCTTCCTCCACTTAACTTCACTTCACTTCTTTCTTTCCTTCTCTTCTCTCCTTCCAATGCCAACTTCTCTCCCTCTCTTCCTCCTTTCTGCAAGAGGAGGAAGTGGCTACCAGAGATAGAGGTGGCTAACCGGGTGGGGGCTGAGGTGGTGAAGGTTGTGGTGCAACATCGACACAAGGAGGAGCAAAGGTGTAGTGGTGGCCAACGGTGGAGGAGCAATCTTGGTGGCTGTCGGTGGTGGAGGAGCTTGGTGTAGGCTAAGCTCACGGCTGCAAGGGGAAGGTTACTAGACATGGTAAACTACAGCAAGATCCGATGAACTTTGTAAAGCATGCGAGAGGTATGCCAAGTAATAGTTTTTCTCACACAAGAGTGTGATTGTGGTGGAGGCACACCGCCAGCTGTTCGGAGGCCTAGCCGGTGACGAGCGAGGGTCGGGGAGATGCCGACGAGGAGGGGGGACCTGCTGGACAGCTGCCTCGCCGACCGCCAGGACAAGGACAGGCTAGGAGGTAGCTTTACCGGCCACCCGGGATGCCTTGTTTGCTGGTTGTTTTGCGCCAAGAAGGGTGTTGTTGGAGGGGCAGTGATGGTCTGAGGTGGTGGTGCGGCTACTCTCCTTTTCCCTTCTTCTCTCCCTTCTCTCCATTTTCTTCTCCTTTTCTCTTCTCTCGATTTCACTCTCCTCCTTCTCCTTTTCTTCTTCTCTTATCTCACTCCTACCTCTTCTTTTCTCCCTTATCCTTCTTGTGGTATTTGAAAAAGTCTTTGGCTAGGAATTCAATGTCCTCATCTTCTACCTTCCTCCTTGGTTCATCAAGTTTGCATGTAATGCGAAGGTGGGTTTGTTCTTGGAGGCTTTCTTCTCCTTTCGATGGTTGATTTGAAGTTCATAAGCCATCAAATTTCGAATTAATTCCTCCATCTTTAGTTGGGATAGGTCATGAGCTTCTTCAATAGCAACCACCTTATATTCCTAATTGTTGCATAGAGACCGGAGGAACTTCCTTGTCATCTCTACTTCATTGATTTTTCTTCCAAGAACCAAAAGATAGTTAGTGATATCGGTGAAGTGAGTGTTTATTTCGCTTATGTTTCACTGATTTGCATAGAAAATATCTTATATTTATGCATGAGGAGACTAATGCAAGTTTCCTTAGTTTTGCTATCACCCTCATGATGCATTTGCAATCTATACCAAATTTCAAAAGCACTCTCACAACCCGTAATTCTATTGTATTTACCCTCATGAAGGCCACAATATAAGATGTTCATATTCTTTGAATTCATTTCAATTTCATTCATTTTGGCCGTAGATAAAGTGGCTAATTCATTTTCATTTGGAGATGTGTAGGGATTTTGAAGGAAAATCCAATACTTAAGGTCATTAGAAACTAGCAAAATTTTCATTTTATTCTTCCAATAATCATAATTAGACTCATTAAGATAATGTAGATGTCATGATAAAGATATGATTAAGTATGCAATTTAGCTCACAAGGCTCTGATACTAAGTGTAGGATCGTGTATGACCCTAATTCTAATCACTTTTAACCTAATTACCTACTTGCTTAAGCAATCAAGAATGCACAGCATAATTTAAAACAAGCAAGCAAGTAATCGAAGGAAATATGCAAACCACAAAAGAAGCTGACATTTTTATAGAGGTTCGGCACCCCACCCGGGTCCTAGTCCTCTCTTGCAAGCTCCGCTCACGACTTCACTATCAACTCCCCGTTCCAGGCCAGGAGAGAACTCCTTTACAATCTTCATGGTCTCGAACAACTCTCGCCGAGCTTGGCTCCTCCTCTCACAATCTGAGAGGGACACTTCGGGCATTCACCGAAACCTTTACAAGACTTTGAAAAAACAAACTTGAGTAGGACAATCACTCTCTATACTTGAGCACACTTGAGAAAGATAAGAATTGATCTAAAGTGTGGAAATTGAGGCTTGGAGTTTTTCGAATGATCTCTCTAATGTAGGAGGCAAGTATGTGTGGGAGAGTTGTGTAATTATGTCTGGGACAACTCTATTCTAAAGCTCCTAAGGGGTTATAGCCGTTGGGACAAGTTTTGTAAGTGTTTGTGTAAGATACACAAAATAGAAACCTGCAGCACACAATTCAAAACAAGTACGGTCGACCAAATCGGATCTCACGGTCGACCGGTAGGAAATTTGGAACAAGGTTCGGTCAACCGATAAGGGAACGGTCGAACGGATCCGGCTATAACTTAGGTTCACTTAAGTCATCAGTCGGACAACGAGATAGGTTCCGTCGACTGTAAACTTCCAGACTCTATGGGGTTGATAAAAACATTCATATTCGGTCGACTGAAACAAGGTCCACGGTCGACCGATAGGCATTTGGATTTTGTGGTTTGGATGAATATTTAGAATATGACCGTGCGTATAATATGACAAGTCTAACCGTCAAAAACTATGTGTAGACGATCGACCGAAAAGGTCTAAATGATCGACCGGTTAGGTAGTAAAATTCACTATTTGTTAAAAGAAACAAACGGTCGACCGAAGGTCTGAACAATCGACCGAAATGGCTCAGGCAGTTCTAGTTAGTGAATTCCGGTCTAAGTTTGGGTGATCTATTGAAGTCCAATTGATGTGAGATTTTGTGTGTGTCTTCTATAGGGAAACTAGTGTGTGTTGGATTAGTTTTTTTCCACAAGCATGCTCAATTAAATAATGTTCCTAAGACTCAAAAGAAATGAAGATTACATGTCTTCAATATAGCTTTGATCACATGTCTTGACTTTATTTTCCTCTTTCTTGAGTCTTGATCACCTGTGGAAGTTAGCATAATACAATATATATGCTATGCATAGTGTGTGCTATTCTACATTGATTATAATTAAGATTAGGTTGATTAAATCATCAAAACGTAGATTAAGGCCAAAAAGCCAACAAACTTCAGGTTGTGTGAGCACCCCAACATGCTCCGTGAGTTATTTCACCTTGTGTGAGCACCACGACATTTCTTTGCGATAACTTCAGCTTGTGTGAGCACCACGACATGTTCGGTGGGTTATTTCAGCTTGTGTAAGAACAAGATCATATTTGTAGTGATGACTCGGAAGTACGTGCAACGTTAACTAAACCCTCATTCTAGTGTATCTGTGAGCAGGGGTATGTCACGTACTCTTTGTAAGACTGCGTATGTTGCCAGTGGGTATCCAAGGGAACCAGATGAAGTTTGTTGAGACTAGTGACCATATTTCCCCATATCGGGGGAATGTTTGCATGGTTTTATGTTTGTCATATGATGATACTAGTATGTTGGGTTATGCATTGTATTTTCATGTATAAGGGCTTGGCTACATAGTTTTCTTATGAAAACTGATTAATCATTTCAATTAACCGCAAGTGCATGACGTTGATGAAGATGTGGCATAGGCGACTTGGCCTCGTGCTCTAAGGGAGCTCGAGGTGGAGATGGACGATCACTGTTTGAGAATAAAGCTTTCAACCGAAAGTGCACGACCGTGATGAAGTGGTGGAAACTACAGGTTGAGTCCACAAGGAGGTGTGACAACTCTGGTTCTTTAGAAATCAAGTGGGAAATATGGAGAGAAGAGTTTTGATTATACTAAACTAGGCTACACCAACCTGGCAATTAACAAATGAGAAAGAGGAGAGCAAAAGACTAAGTAAAACTAAACTTACAAAGAAAGTTGAAATTCAGTAAGGAAAACCCTTAAGGGGTGGAGTGTGTGTACACATGTAATAAGGTGGTGTAGAATGTATTAGGGCACAAGTATAGGTTGTATTTTCATGCATAGAAAGTGTCTAATGGTTGTGGCAAAACCTATCAATCCAATCACTAACCTAGTTGATTAACATGAGCATACACAAGTTGGTTATTAAGAACCTAAATAACCATTGGAGGTGTCTAATAGTTGTTGCAAAACACATGAAGTTAAGTATTCTAATCTAAACAAACAAGCATACATTCACATTCATCAACACATTTCATAAGATAGTATTCATTTCTATTCCTCATTATATGTATAACATCATCTCCACCCCTAAAGGGGGGTGGAACTACTCACTATACATTAAGCTAACGCTTATATTAAGGAGAGAAAACATTCTAACGTTTTATACTACGATTAACAAAACTAAGAAAATTTATTTTATTCATGACCCACATTAGAAGTAGCATCTCTCCACTTTGAGTTTTGCTCCGAATGCCTACTCTAACTAGAGAGAATAGCCACCAAGTAAAGGGTAGATTACAAAGAGGAAGAAAATTTATATTTATAGACCTGAAAAAGGAACCTGGGAACAATCTCCTTGTGTGGGACTAATGGGACATACTAAAAATGGACATAAACAACCTAATACACAACCAAGAGAACACTGGTTGGATCTAGATCAAAAGGGCCCGCAAATTAGCTGTCTAGAGCTGCCAATTGGCGGCTGGATTGCTCTTATGCGACCCCATTTTGGAAGACGTCTTAAAGGATTCAATTCTTCACATGGAGTGCACCACGATCAGTTGTTTAAGTCGAGACCCAAATCTAATTGCCAAAATACTCATCATGATGGTGTGGAGTTCCTCAATTTGCTAATTGGTTCTTCTGGCTTACATCAGGTCCTTCTCTCTTGCAGCTAAGTACAAAGGTCTCACCGATCAGTCATTTTTCCTTGCGTTTTAGTCGATTTTCTTTTCTCTTCTCTCCTTTATTACTTAATACCTGAAATATAACAAGAAATACTAGAGTAGCACAAATTTGGGGTAAAATAAAGGATATATAGCATGAGTATGATGAATGATATGTTAGTAATCAAATACCCCCACACATAGCTTTTGCTAGTCCCAGGCAAAACAAAGAAAAAGAAAAATGAAAGAATAAAAACACATACGAAAAATACTTCTTCGACCACTGTGATACCAGACTTCTTGGGCACAACCTGGATAGGACTTACCCAAGCACTCTCCGAAATGAGAAAAATGATGCATTGTCTAAACACTTGATGATCTCTTTCTTAACTACTTCTGTCATGGTTGGATTTAAATGTCTTTGTGGGTCACGACGTGGTCGTGGCTCATCCTCAATATAGATGTCGTGTTGAACGATGTTGGGACTTATCCCTTGGATGTCCTTTGAGGACCACCCTATAGGTGCTTTGTGTTCCTTAGGACCTGCATCAAACGTTCTTCCTGATCATCAGTCAACATCGATGAGTTAATCACCGGAAATGACATATCGGGGCCAAGAAAAACGTGTTTCAGTTCCTTGGAGAGCTCTTTAAGCTCAATGGTGGGTGGCTCCGCAAGGTGAGGCGTGATATCTAGGTCGACATGTAAGATAGGAGGAGCTCACATGTACTGAATAGCATGCACATAATAGCTCTACTTGCCCCCATCCTCTTCATGAATATCATCAAAGAGATCATTGGTCAACCTATCATGAATTGGGGGTGTTCTTCTAATTCCTCTTCTAAGTCCAAGATAAGATTGACTTCCATGGGGTCATCAAAAGGGCACAGTTTCTTAGCCATGTTAAGCACATGAAATGTCGCGGTCAATTTCCTGAACGTCAATTTCAGGAGTCTTGTGCGATAATTGATTAAAGCATTGGACATCACTAAGAATAGTCTACCCAGGATCAATGGAATCTGAGACTGGGTATGCACAACCAGTTTCGTGTCAAGGACAACAAAGTCAACACGGAATATAAAATCACTGACCTTGATCAGAACATCCTTAATGACCTCTTTCAAGACTTTGATCGAACGATCAACCAATTAGAGAGTTGTCTTCGTCGGTTTGAGCTCGTATAGGTTTAATTTCTGATACATAGAAACAGGTAAGAGGTTACCCGCTGACTCCAAATCCAACAAGACATTGTTAATGTGAGTGTCTCCAATGATGCATGAAATCGTAGGACTTTTTGGATCATTCAATTTCACATACATTGTGTTCGATAGGATCGAACTCACATTCGCTCGCATGAGCATCTTCTTAGGGACATTAGTTTTCCTCTTAGTAGTTCATAGGTCCTTCAAAAAAATTGCATACGGGGGTACTTCTTGGATCAGGTCTATCAAGGGATGCTGACATTCTTTTTGAAGACCTCCAACATCTTCTCAATACAATCACTATGCTTCTTTGTTAACCTACTTTGATAAGGAGCTTTTGGTAAGTAAGGTTACCTTGGTGCTTCAGAGGGGGACTACAAATCTTGGCAAACCGACTCGCCTTCCTTGGGAACCGACGGAGAAACTTCCTCAACATTGGGCTCCTTGTCCCTACTGTCCCCACATGGGGGTGGCATAGAATAATGTGGCAGCAAGGACACATAGTTGTTAACCTGCTTCTGTAGGATTTCGTGCCCCTATGTATGTATATATTTTTAAAAAATTATACATGCATACAAGATCGATTTCCATATTTTCGACAATTTGATGTACATTATTTTATACTTATTCTAATATCATGTAATCTACATAAATATAAAAATAAATAGAAGAGGATCATACCCAAAGGTTCTCTAAAACATTTATGAAGATCCAGAGTTGCGTTGCCCGTTGAATCGTCCGCCGATTCGATCTCTAAATCGATGTTAGAATCTAGCTAATAACCCCTCTAAAGCTCTTGAGAATTTAATCTCCAAAAAGTTGAATAATTTGGAGAATGTTCAGATGGATTAATAAGGGGGCTGGGAAGTGAGGATGGACCTATTTATAGGATTTCCTCTAACCCACATCATGTGCGAACCACATACACATGATCCGTTATTAATATCTCCACTAGACCACATCATGTGCCAACCACTTACACATGATCTCTTGTATACATCTCCACTAAAGTACATCATGTGCAAACCACTTTACACATGATCTCTTGTTTATTTTGCCACATCATCATCACATAACTACCTTTGACCAAGGTGGATTAAATACAGCAATTAATCTGTAAAAATTCTAAAATTAATATATGCAAAAACGTGGTCAAATGGTTGGAACATTTTTCACTGTTTTTTACTCCATCAAATTTTGTATTAATATCCAAAAAAAATTGGAATTTGGGGTTTTAGCAAATTCATATGTTATAATGTTGTAGATCACATTATATCATGTAATATATTATCATATACAATGTCAAACATTACACCCCACAATATATATATATCATACGAATTTATTTTTATTCTAACCATGTCCGTTTCACGACATATTGATTTTATTATTTTACCACATGTATATTATTTCATGACACGAAACTTAATACATCATATAAAATATAAAATTATATTTCTTGCTTCTCAGTTTTGTGGTGTGACCTATAGGAGGATCTAAGTAATGTTGGCAACGATATAAAACACATTATATCATAAACTGTAAGAGGTATCTAGCTACACATTATAGTTACCCAAATAACAAAGATGTTTTGCTCACTCGAACTAAACACGATCAACTTAGTGACATGTAAAATATCACCTGTATCTATCCCTTGCCTGATGATGTTAAGAATATTATACAAAGTAGAAATGTGTCATCTTTGTATTATATATTCATTTCTTGATCTCTTAAGCTAATTATAAATACGTAAGTTAACACAAGTCACATTGTGCACATTATAATTTTGCTTAATCAAGGGGCCCACTAATATCATTACTCAAGTAAAGAGGGACAATAATAATCATTTGACGAACTATCTTTTCCAACAAGTCATACTTAACCAACTATTGCCTTTATCACTATACTCAATGACAACTTTTGACAATAATCAAATTAAACACTTCCTATGTGAAAAGACATAAGTCTCATATCTTAGAATTCAAGACACAGTAAAAACATTAATGACACAACACAATTCCATAATGTTTCACTTGTTAGGTCTATTCAATATATAAAAGTAACCATTTTCCCTTTTATATACTCGTGTCGTCAAATATTTGTAGAGCTACAATAATCGATGACCAACACAACAATCTTATCGCGGTAATTAATGTTCCATGTCAATTACCATGATTGTGAATAACTTTTATTTATGTAAACCATTATCTTTTAGAGCTCTACAGTTAAGGACCAAGAGCCTCTTCCTTAACACTTCTAAAAGATGAATACAATAATCAAGGAACAAAATGTTTGCACATTCAATTCATAACAATTGACATATAAAAGTAAAACTTTTAGAACACATTCCTTTCAGCTTCCCATTTCTCAGAGTCACAATAGCATTGACATGGTCCACGAGTTCTTCCATACAGTTCACTTACGGCCCTTGGGGTCTCGAACTTGAAATTTGTGTGTTCGGTTGATGATGAGCACGGGGTTAGCCACAGGGTGGCTAAGCCGAGTCCCTCGCTCTCTCCGATGTATAGACTGTGCCAATTGGCCCATTTGAAGCTCTAGAGACTTGATGATCTGCTAGTTTGAAGTTAGAACTTGACTTGTGGATGACATGAAGTTTTTCATTGAGTTCCCAAGTCCATGAGTCAATGTCTCAAGTGATTTGAATATGGTTTCCAAATTGTTGGAGTTTGGGAAACATGGTGGGTTAGCGAGTTGAGCTTGGGGTGGCTGATAAGATTGTGAATGCATGGGAGGTTGGTGTTGTCGGTTAGGTGGTCTGGAGAATTGTTAAGGACTACCATGGACATTGTTTTGGTTGCAGGAAAAGTTAGGGTGGTTCGTCCATCCAAGGTTATATGATGATGAATATGGGTCATTCCTTGGTCTATCAGAGATGGCATTGACATGCTCCATCTCAAGAGGAATGGATACACACTCACCTCCTAAATGACCTATCCTACCACATATAACAAGGAACCATACCACATCCAGAATCACGAGTTCCACACCAACACTGGCATGCACATGTTGTACAAAGTTCCACACCAACATGAGTCACACGAAAAAGAAATAAATAAATAAAATCTTTTTTAACAATTAAAATAGAAGGTGCGCAGATGAGAAGGAATGACTCAAGTGAGAAGGGAAGAAGTCCTTATGCTATAGCGGGTAGGTATTGTTCAAAGCACAGAAGCAAACAATGCTCAAACTGAAAGGAATGTGTTCTAAAAGTATTCTTTTATATGTCATTTATTATGAATTGAATGTGCAAAAATTTTGTTCCTTGATTAATGTATTTGTCTTTTGAAGTGTCAAGGAAGAGACTCTTGGTCCTTAACCGTAGAGCTCTAAAAGATAATGGTTTGCATAAATCAAAAGCTATTCACAATCATGGTAATTAACATGGAATATTGATTACTGATTTAAGATTGTCGTGTTAGTTAAGAGTATTGTAGCTCTACAAATATTTAACAACATGAATATATAAAAGAGGAAAATGATTACTTTTATATATTGAATAGACCTAACAAATGAAACATTATGGAATTGTGTTTAGTACCATTAATGTTTCATTGTGTCTTGAATCCAAAGATATGAGACCTATATCTTTTCACATGAGAAGTGTATAATTAAATTATTGTCAAAAGCTATCATTGAGTGTAGTGATAAAGATAATAGTTGGTTATACATGACTTGTGCTAGAAAAGATGATCTGTCAAAAGATTATCATTGCCCCTCTTGACTTGAGTAATGATATTAATGGTCCCATTGATAAAGCAACATTATAATGCGCACAATATGACTTATGTTAAGTTACATATTTATAATTAGCTTAAGATGACACATTCCTACTTTGTATAATATTCCTAATATCATGAGGTAAGGGATAGACACAAGTGATTTTATGCATCACTAAATGGATCGTGTTTAGCTTGAGTGAGAAAAACATCTTTGTTATTTGGGTAGGTATAATGTATAGCTAGATAACGCTTATAGTTTATGATATAAAGTGTTTTATATCATTGCCAACATAACATAGATCCTCCTATAGGTCACACCACAAAACTGGGAAACAAGAGATGTGATTTTATATTTTATATGATGTATTAAGTTTCATGTGTTATGAAATAATATACATGTGGTAAAATAATAAAATCAATATGTCGTGATAACGACATGATTAGAATAAATAAATTTATATGAGATGTATATATTATGGGGTATAATGTTTTGACAGTATATACGATAATGTTTTACAAGATATAATGTGATCCACAACATTATAGCATATCAATTTGCTAAAACCAGAAAGTCCAAATTTTGTTAGATATTAATCCAAAATTTGGTAAAGTCAAAAATAGTGAAAATTTGTCAAACCGTTTGCCTACATTTTTGCATATATTAATAAGAGATATTTGTTCATTAACGGTTGTATTTAATCCACCTTACTCAAAGGTAGTTATGGGATGATGATGTGGCAAAATAAACAAGAGATCATGTGCAAAGTGGTTTACACATGATGTGGTTTAGAGAAGAAAAAAACAAGATATCATTTGCAAAGTGGTTTGCACATGATGTAGTTTATAGGAGAAATAAACAACAGATCATGGGCAAAGTGGTTTGCACATGATGTGGTTTAGTGGAGAGATTAACAAGAGATCATGTGTAAGTGGTTGGAACATGATGTGGGTTTGAAGAAATCCTATAAATAAGTCTCTCATACCTTCGTTGTTCAAATTAATGCAAAAATTCTCTCCTCTCCTTTTCTCCATCATTCCATCCGAAAATTCTCTCTAATTAATTGCTGGAGATTAAATTCTTGGAGGAAAAGGGTTTATTAGCTAGATTCTAACGTCGCATTAGATATTGATTGGCTACCTTCAATCTCTCTATTATTGTTTAGAGTTTGGTGAACACTTGGAGAAATTCCGAGGCGATTCAAGTGCAACACCACTCCGGATCTTCGAAAAGGTTTTAGTGAACCATTTGGGTATGATCTTGTTCTATACAATTTAATATTAATTTAGGATACACATATTAAAATGTATAGTCTATTTTTTGTACATAAAAATTATTGAAAATATGAAAAACGATCCGACATGCATGTATAAAATTTTAAAAATATATACAAGCATAGGGTACGAAATCCAACACGAACAACAGATGACCACTTTAGGTACATACAATTAGACGCCGCCTAACTGCGAGGTCACGTGGCCTCAACATGCCTCACTTCCCTACAACAAAGACTACAAAGTCCAGCAAGTGAGCCAAGATCTGGAGATCTCGTCTCTCCTACTATCGACAAAGTGGGCAACACCGATCAGGCTATGACGGTCGTGATCAGATAACTCTCCTAATGCGCCTGAGGTCCTTAGCGGTCAATGTCTACTTGATTTTAAAATTAGGGTTTTTGAGAGGTGTTTTGTGGGGCTGAAGGAAGGGGTGATGAAATCCTTCACGTTTTCTTGAAGACTATCGGTGGTCCCCTTAAAGATGTTTTGAATCCTTCATCTAGCAAGTAACTCACCAAACAAACACTCACCTCACTCTTGTTCCAATGCAAGTCCTACTAACTAATGCGTGATCATACTAACTAATGCATGAATGTGAGTAGGAGATGCATACCTCACACCAACGCTCATCAACTAAAAGTAAAGCTAAATAAATGACAAGCTACGTGCCTAAGTCAAGTACATGATGCATGACCTAAACAAGCAAGAATGCATAATCTTTTGCTTTGCATTTTAATGGCCAATAGGATTAAAAAGGTGATTGATTGGGTTCTTGTTTAATCTGGGAGCCGTCTTCAGGTCAAGACATGCATATGTGGGCCCCCAGACAACTATGTTCCGCTCATAAACAACCAGAAGAAATTATGCGGCTAATGAAACTCTCCATCCCGCCAATCAGCGGTCGCAGACCACTATTTGGCGGTCTTTGTGGCTTCAACAGCTCCCAACATTTTCCTGCGTGGAGGTCCTGAAATAAAATACAACTAAAAACAAAAGATTAAATCCACTCGAATCGTCCAATCCAGAGTTTGGATATAGCACCTCCCCAACAGCAGTGCTAAAAACTTATTTAAGATTAAAGTTTTCAACCGCAATGGCATGGCCGCGATGAAGCAGTGACAGGTACAGGTCGAGTCGACAGGGAAGTGTGTCAAGTCTGGTTCCTAAGAAATTAAGTGACAGATATGGAGAGAAGAGTTTTTATTACACTAAACTAGGCAAGACTAACCTAACAACTAACATGTGAGAAAGCGGAGAGCACAAGACTAACTAAAACTAAACTAAACAACTAACAAAGAGAAATGAAATTCAGTAAGGAAAACGCATGAGGGGTAGAGTGTGCATACACATGTAATAAGGTTGTGAAGAATGCATTCAATAGGGCACAAGTATAGTTTGGGTTTTCATGCATAGGAAGTGTCTAATGGTTGTGGCAAAACCTTCACAAACCTAGTTGATTAACATAAGCATACACAAGTTAATTATTAAGAACCTAAACAATCATTGGAGGTGTTTAATAGTTGTGGCAAAACCCATCAAGTTAAGTATTCTAATATAAACAAACAAGTATACATTCACATTCATGAACACATTTCATAAGATAGCATTCATTTCTTCATTACATGTATAAACATCATCTCCACCCCGAAAGGGGATCGAATGAATCACTACACATTAAGCTAACACTTATATGAAGGAGTGAAAACATTGTAACAAATTATACTACGATTAAGGGAACAAAAGTAATCCAAACCTACAAGGATTAAAAGAGACAACTTAAAACTAAGAAACTTTATTTTATTAATGACTCAAATTGCAAGAGCATCTCTCCACTTTGAGTTTTGCTCCAAAGGCTTACTCTATGTAGAGGGAATGGCCACCAAGCAAAGGGTAGATTACAAAGGAGGAAGACGAGTTATATTTTTAAACATGAAAAAGGCACCTGGGAACAATCTCACGGTGTGGGACTAATGGAACATACTAAAAATAGACATAAACAACCTAATACACAACCGAGAGAAGACTGGTTGGATCTTAATCAATGGGGGGCGCTAATTAGCAATCTGGAGCCGCCAATTGGTTGTCTGGATTGCTCTGATGCGACCCAATTTTGGATGACATCTTAAAGGATTCAATTCTTCATGTAGAGTGCACCCTGATCAGTTGTTTAAGTCGAGGCCCGAATCTAATTTCCAAAATACTCCTCATGATGGTGTGGAGTTTCTCGATTTGCTAATTGGTTCTTCTGGCTTACATCTAGGTCCTTCTCTCTTGCAGATAGGTACATAGGTCTCACTGATCAGTCATTTTTCCTCGTGTTTTAGTCATTTTCTCTTCCCTTTTGGTCTTTATAACCTAATACCTAAAATATAACAACAAACACTAAAGTAGCACAAATTTGGGGTAAAATTAATTGATATATAGCATGAGTATGATGGAGGATATGATTCTAATCAATCACCTAGGTCGTCCATTTTAGAAAAAAATGCACTTTCTCAAGTTGAGCGCTCTCACTAGAACGAGCCCAACCTCAACTAAAATGCTCGACTCAACTCAAAAACTACACATGACAGAAGGTGTAATTAGAGGAGGAGACTAATCGAAAATAGAGAGGAGGAGAAGACCTAGACCTAGTGTGGGTGAGGGTAGAAGCCTAATATAGCAAAGATGTCTCAAACAAGCTTAGGCTGGCTATGACTCCTTAGACTAGACGACGCCTAACTGCGACTCCCCACACTTCTGAATGCCTAACCTTTCTCGGCTGAAGGTCACAAAGCCGAATGAGAAAGTCAAGAACTGAAGGTCCCAAAAGTCTCAATTCAACTACGAGGGTGTTCGGTTGGCTACCTCGGAATGGAATGGAATGGAATCATAAATTCATACCAAGCTGGAAGCTGGAGTGGATATCATTCCCATTCTTGATTTTCAGTGTTTAGTTTATATCATGAATGGATTCTGACTCCGATTCATGTTGCTTGGTTTATCCCAGGAATGGAATCATATGTTTTCTCTTTTTGTTTATTATTTCAACATGTAATATGTATTCAATAGTCGAAATATTAACATCCTTAAAACTTGGGTGACGCGGAATGGATGCTCGTCGGGTTGCCGCGGAGGAATGGGAGGGTGGTAGTTGGTTGGATTGGGGGACGACGTGTAGTTGGTCGGCCTAGGGGAAGAATTTGGGGACGTCGTGTAGTCAGATCGGTAATGGACGGCGATCGGGGGGGGGGGGGGATGTTCTCGGGGAGGGACGACGATCGGGGGAAATGAAGAGAGGGGGTGGGAGTCAGCGCCGGGGATGAAGAAAGGAGATGTTATCGTGAGGGTTGGATTAGGGGTGGGGATGTTGTGAGGATTAGGGGTGAAATGTGGAATGGATTCTTATTCTGGGATGGGTGGGTAAGTTTCTGAATCTAGGGTATGGGTTAAGAATGGATTCTAATTCATTCCCATTCATGGGCCTAAAATAAGCAAACCAAACACCAGAATGGAATGAAATCCATTCCATTCCATTCCAAGCATCCCAACCAAACACCCCTTAAGCAAACAATGTCGTTCAAGCCATGAAGTCAAGAATGGGGTTGTCTCCTAAGCGTGCCCGGATCCTAGGGCCAATGTCTACTTGATTTTAGATTATGGCTTTTGATTAAGAGTGGTTTTTTTCAAAGGAATTGGTGATGAAATCCCCCACCTTATCTTGTACGGGACAACCCCCATATGGTGCTTTGATTCATAATCTAGCAATCAACTCACCAAACAAGCACTTACCTCACTCTTGTCTTGATGCACTTTACTAACTAATGCATGCTTTAACAATGCATGAATGAGAGAATCGGGTGCACGTACCTCGTGCCAGCAATCAACAACAACAATGTAAAGAAAATAAAAACGATTGTGTGCAATGTCTACAACTGATGCGTGACCTAAATTGCAATCCGGCTAATCTTTTGCATTGAGTTTTAATGTCCAAGTTGTCTTAAAGAAGGGGAACATGCATGCTTAATAGCTTGAATCAAGAATGTGCAGCATGTATAGGTCAAAGATAACAAAACAAATGAAAAACGAAAAAAAATCCACCAAAATGGTTGACGCGACTAGAAATCTAACTCCATGGTAACAGCGTTGATTGATCGTTTTATATTTTAACCGCAAGTGCACGGCCGCGTTGAAGCGGTGGCAAATACGGGTCGTCCACTGGGAGGTGTGTCGACACTTTGTTTGTGCGAAGGCGAGAGGTAAAGAAAATGAAGAAGGATGTATTACACTAAACTACACTACAATGCTAAACTAGTAAACAAACAAGCTGAAATGAAATAACTAAACAACTAAGCTAAAAAACTAATGAAGAAGATAAAAAGACAGGAATGGAAACCCCTAAGGGGTGGAGTGTGTGTGTGTGCACATGAAATAAGTGTGGTGTTGAATGCATACTATAAGCTCAAGTGTGGTTAGTGTTTGTTCATGCATAAGAAGTACCTCATGGCAAGACCTATCATTTACAACACTAACCTAGGTGATTAATATGAGCAATGCAAGGTTGTTATTAAGACACTTAGACAAACATGGAGTGTACCTAAGCTATGGCAGAAACCATCAAGTAAGGTTCTTAATAATTCAAGCAAGCATACTAATATTTCTCACAAAACATTCATATTAAGCGTTCATATCACCTACATAACATGTACATACATCTACTCCACCCCCAAAGGGGATGGAACTACTCACTACTCATTACACTAACTATATTAACAAAAGAAAGCATAATACTGAAATGAAAGTTAACTAAGAAAGCAAGAAGTATTAAAGAAGCTTAAAAGGAAAGGAAAGACTAAACGAACATGCATAAATTAAAAGACAAGATTAAAAGAAACTAGAAGAATTATTTTATTAACAAATGACTCACATTGAAGGTAGCATTCTTCTCCACCTTGAGTTTTTGCTTCAAGGCTCACTCCTTAGTAGAGAGAATGCCACCAAGGAATGGGTAATTACAATGGAAGGTGAAGAGTTCTATTTATAAGCATGGAAAAAGCTAATCCGGGACAATCCCCCGATGTGGGACTAAACCAATACCAAAAATAGCCTAAACAAACCATAATACACGTCCAGGAGAAAACTTATCGTATCTGGAATGATCCAGACCGCCAATTGGCGGCCTATAGGATCCAGATCCGTCTGGATTTGTTTGTGGGCTTTTCTTGAAGTGTGTCTTGGTCTTGGATGCATCTACTCGGTCTGTTGGAGCTCCGACCCGAATCGAATTGCCAAAATACTCCCCATGATGGTGTGGAGTTTCCTGTTTTGCTCTTAGGTCATTCGGTCTTACGATCAGGTTCTTCTCCATTGCATCTCAGTCCCTAGGTCTCACAATTAAGTCCTTTTTCCTGCTTTTGGGTCCTTTCAGGGCTCTTCTCTTCAAACCTCTTTATTCTTGAAAACTAAACATAAAACTCGTTACGTAGAATTGCTTAGGTATAAGATAATGGATATAAGATACAAATATGAGCATGAAATGATGTCAATCAAGCGTCAAAAACTCGATTGATCATTTTAACGCAAGTGCATGCCATCAGTGAAGATGTGACAAATATGGGTTGGGTCCATGATGAACGAGTGTAGGTCATCATCGACGATACTCGAGTGGGGGAAGAAAATGAAGAGAGTGTATGAACTATGCTATGAAAGCGACGTAAAGAAAATAGAATTAACAAGAAAAACAAATCCCGTAGGAGGTGGAGAATGAATGTGAAAGTGTAGATGTGCATCCATGTGTCTATAACATTTTGGCCCTCAATATATGCATAACATGAAATCCATAATAGCCAAACCCAACTATGTCTCCACATGAAATAAGTTTTAACATAATCATAAAAACATACAAGACATTAATTAGGATGAGACCAACAAGAGCACATGCTCACACATGTCATGTTTCCTACTTATCCACTCCAATCTTATCCTCACCCATCATTTCCCATAAAGTAGGCTCACAAATCTAAGCATGTGCTAAGCATCAATTAAGAGCATTAGCACATCAAAGATGAGAGTGAGGACCCACAAAATGGTTATGTAACTCATGTGAGGCTCAAAGATTAAGATTAAACACACACACTAATACAACACACCCACATTTCTCATCACTCTCCAGTACCCCCAATGGGGATAGACTACTCTCTACTCATTAACATAAACAAGAAGTAAAATAACCCATAAGCAAGAAAGAAATCTAGAGTTAAACAAAACAAGGAAAAACTTGCATCAAATGAAATGGAACATTAAAACAAAATTATAAGAAATTATTTTATTAATGACTCACATTACAAGTAGTATTCCCTGTACTTGAATCTTGCTCCAAAGGCTTACTCCATGTAGAGAGAATGGTCACCAAAACAATGGGTTATTACAAAGGAAGAAGAGGTGTTCTATTTATAGACATGCAAAATGGCAACTAGGGACAATCCCCTGGTGTGAGACTAATGAAACATACCTAACATGGACATAAACAACATGACCCACAACCACGTGAAAGAGGGTCGGATCGTGACCAAAATGGACTACCAATTGAAGGTCTGGGGCCTCCAATTGAAGGTCACTTTCTATCCGATGTGACCAGAGTTCAGATATCTTCTTAAATGCCTCAACTCTTAACGTGGGGTGCACTCAAAATGGTTGTTGGAGTCTAGGCCGAATCTAATTGACAAAATATTCCTCATGATGGTGTGCAGTTTCTCAATTTTCTATTTGGTCCTTTCGGCTAACATCCAGGTCCTTCCCTCTTGCAGATGGGTCCTTATGTATGACTAACAAGTCCAGTTTGCTTCATTTAAGTCCTTTCTTCTTATATTTCAGCCATTTTCTCTTCCATTCTCTTCTTTATTACCTAATACCCAAAATACACAACAAACACTTGAGTAGCAAAATATTGGTGTAGAATTAAGGATATATAGCATGAATATGATGCATGATATACTACTAATAAAAAACTCACGACTTTGTATCATGTTTTGTTTTCAGGACCTCGTTAGGTACTGACGTGGGTTACGACGGAGGATGAGAGTACACTGAGCCGAATTTAGAAGTCTATCATTTATTAAGTCCTTTCCCTTTAATGTAGTAATCTGTTAAACCTTTTGTAATGGTGCACCGATATATTTGATAGTCTTTTGAGTAATCTCCCCGGTTACATGTCTTCATGCATGTTTTAAAATTTTCCACTGTAGGATGTGTTTTTGGGGATATTGTAGACCTACTATGATACCAAGGTGTAATGCCCCCTATCTTGCGGGTACGCACACTGGAAGAACAACCCATGTCACGATTAGAGTCTCCACGATAATCAGGAGGGTTAGAATGGAAACAAGACACAGAGATACAAGACTCAATACAAAAGCATACATGTATAGAAGACACGAGAATATAATAAAAGGAAACATCTATATATGAGATCTTATATCGAGTTTATTACATCAAAAGTTTGATAGAAGGAAGTACATAAAATGCGGAAGTAGACAACATAAGAACACTCGGCCGGAGTGTCCCTTGTGTACATAATCTTCAGAAGTTCCTCTAGTCCGACCCCTGTGCAACCTAAGTACCTGAGGCACAACAACAACAGAACAAGCGTGAGTTTTCATAAAGAAAACCCAGTATGCCCCTGGCCAAAAAATAGAAAGGGATGAATTCATGAATCCTATCATGAGACAATGCAAGACAATGAGCACAACTCTAATAGTAGTACTCCACAATTGGGCCGAGCCAGGCGCTAATCCTCTACATAGGAATGTGCCCACCAGCCTCACTGGTCAAACCACAAGAGGTACACCCCACAGAGTGACCCACCGCCCGGCACACGATAGTCTTCCGGATTGATGGCCCAACTCGCGGAACAACCTATATGATGACATCACGATATTGGGCACGCCTGTCGTGTAGCAAAATGACATTGATCACATCCAAGTCTTATCTTAACCTGGCCCCACCCATGCGCCTCATTACATCAACCACAACATATGTGCATGCAACTATATGGCAAGATAGCATACAACAAGTGCATTCACATGAACGTCATAATATAGCATAGCAATAATATATATAACAACTACTGAAATCGACATATCAACCATTATATGAACATAATAAAAGGGCCAAACTATAGTTAAGGGTCATAGTATATCGATCATCATATTATCCAACAAGAAATGCATGCACCACGCCACATAAACGAAATCAAATGCCTCAACAGAGATCTCCGCCGGCCACCCACCGGCCCCACCCATCAGGGGACCGACAACGCCAGCCAAGGCCGACTGACCGCTGACGCCGACCACGTGGAGGCGGTTGTGCCAGGTGATTAGTAGCATATCATACTTCGTACTCATGCTATATATCTTTTATTTTACCCAATTTTGTGCTACTCGAGTGTTTATTGCTATATTTTACGCAAAAAGAAAAAAAAGTACACAAAATACTCTTTGACAGAGCATTGATTTTTGTGGGCCCCAACCCTTGTGTATTTGGGTCATATTTCTTTCACGTATTTGTCGTCCTTCCTTAGTATTTCAGAGGTCTTGAGGGGAATTCAGGGTTGTATTCATGAACATAACCATGAACTTCCCTTTGTGCTTCAGGTTGGTGAGATCTTTTCTTTTTCATGAATAACTCCATGTCGTATCATGTTTCCATTCATTGAGGACAATGCATGAAGTAAGTGTGTGTGTGTGGGGGGGGTGTTTTACGTATGTACATAGTTGAGTCTTTTCCTTTGATTTTGTTTTCTTTTGTGTGCATTGTTAGGGTCATGTTAGTGTGCTGCATTTAATATCGATATATCTGCTTGTCATGATCCTTGGGTGACTTGTCTTCTTTTGCTTGCGTTGTACTTTAAATTTTCACATTTCTTTCAAAATCTTCATGTGTTTGCGAAAGAAAATCTTTTGTGGATTTTGCGTGTGTCTAGCATGTGGCTCAAGGGCCACAGGACAAAAAGATAGGGCACAATAATATGCTGCCTCTTAATTAAGTTGGTCCATGTTATTCTCAATTTGGATCGAATCCCCCACCATGTGATCGTGAATTGAAACCCCAAGTCCCTCAAGCTGACTAGGAGTTTGACTTTGAAAGATTGTGCTTTGAATTTGTGAATGTGGTGGTGGTTCGTTATCAGAAGATAAATCCTCATGTTGACAAGAAAAGTTACCATCCTCACATTCACGTAATTACTGCGTCATTTCACTCACTTGCATTGCCATATTTTGTATGGACTGTTGAGTGGTTTCCATGAACGTAAGAAAAGTTTGTTTCAAGGAATCCGGTGTGTGGTCAACTATGAGGTCCAAGTCAGAGCTAGGGAAATTTTGGGGTTAGGTGTTGATGGGCTGAGAATGAGTCCAATGATTTGGAGTGGGGTGTTGGTAGAATTCTGGGTATTCAGGAGGAGGATACTAGGGTGAAAATGATGTATAAGAATATGAATAAGAATTGTCTCCCCACAAATCCATCCCTCTCGGGTTGTACGCGGATGCGTAACGATCATATTGAGCATTTTGGGAAAAGGTATGCTCATACTCAGGCTCTGGGGGAACTTAAGGACATTCTCTGATAACATGACCACTCAACCTACAACAGTCGCACGGTACGGGTACAGGAGCCACCGATGCACTCATGTCGTCTACCACGTGCATTAAAGAGGCCAAAGGTTCTTGCAATGTCTCAATTTGATGACCAACATATGATCCAACGTAACTAGATGATGGTTTAGGAGTCGGTGCCTCTCTCATATTACCCCAATATGAATATTGCTCATTAACATAATTATGATTGTCCCAACCATACGGGGTGTTTGTCTGAGACACCCCAGGATGCATGGGTCCAGAGTACCAGGGAGAATTGTCCTGGTCCCAACAATGATATAGATGGTCACCCATGTAACAATCCATCTCAACAAACAAAAAACTCTCGCGTCGACCACTCTCACCACCACGAGGCTAAGCTCGCAAAAAGTGCTCGACTCGACCCTAAAACGCTAACTGAGAGTGTAAAGGGGAGGAGACTAGAATGTAGAAGTAGGTGAGAAGAATATGACTTAGAGGAGAAGAGAAGAATCCTTAGAGCTAGCGTGGGTAGTGAGAGAAGGTAGAAGCATAATATAGCAAGCATGGCTCAAACAATTTGTGGCTTATGGGTCCATAGGCTAGACGACGTCTAACTTCGAGATCACTAGTCTTGACACGCCTCACCTCGCTACAACGAAGACCACAATGCCCAGCAAGTGATACCAGATCCGGAGATCCAGTAAGTCCTACTATCGACAAGGTAGGCAACGCCGATCAGGCCATGACGGTCTCAACTAGATCACTCTTCTAGTTCGTCCGAAATCCTTTTGGCCAATGTCTACTTGCTTTTAGAATTAAGGCTTTATTAAGAGTGATTTGTGGGGCAAAGGAAAGGGTGATGAAATCCCCCACCTTATTTTGTATGGGACATCCCCTCCATAGTAGCGTTTTGATCATAAATCTAGCAATCAACTCTCCAATCAAACACTCACCTCACTCTTGTCCTGATGCAATTCCTACTAACTAATGCATGGTCATATAAAATGCATGAATGAGAGTAGGAAATGCGTATTTCACGCCAACACTCATCAACTGAAAGTAAGCTAAAATAAAAGACAACTACGTGCCTAAGTCAAGTATATGATGCATGACCTAAACAAGTAAGAATGCCTAATGTTTTGCTTTGGCTTTTAGTGGCCAAGTTGATTAAAGGGGATTGATTGTAACCTGGGAGCAAACTAAAAGTCAAAAGTTGTAAGATTGCGATCCGAGACAACTACACTGAAACAGAAAACAACCAGAACAAAAATGGGAGCAATTGGCTGTCCCAGACCACTGATTGGCGGTCACTGTCGTGTCTTTCATTCTCGAATTCCTCCAGTTGCCTCCGCTTTCTGTTGAGGAACCTTGAAACAAACTAAAACTAAAAACAAAAAATTAAAAACCACTTGAATCGTCCAAACCAAAGTCTGGACAAAACACCTCCCGGGAACAGCGCCAAAAACATGATTGAAGGTTTTGAAATAACCGCAAGTGCACGACCGTGTTGAAGCAGTGGCAAATACAGGTCGATCCACATGGAGGTGTGTCGTCTATGGTTAGTTCGAAAGCGAGTGGAAAACAAAGGAGATGAAGTTGTGAATACACTAAACTAAGCTAGGAAAGAACAATTGATTGACATTGTTTCATGCTTACATTTGTATCTTATATCCAATATCGTTCACCAAAACAATGCTACGTAATGAGCTTTATCTGTGAATTTCTAAAATAAATAGGTTTGAAGAGAAGAGGCATGAAAGGACCTAAAAGTAGGAAAAAGGACTGAGTTGAGAGACTCGAGGACTAAGATGCAAGATCGAAGGACCTGAATGCAAGATATAATGACCAATGAGCAAACAAGAATAGTACACACCATCATGGGGAGTATTTTGGCAATTCTATTCGGGTCGGAGCTCCAGCAAGCAAAGTAGATGCATCAAAGACCAACAAATCCATCCAGAAAAGCCCAAAAGAAAACCTAGATGGATCCAAACCCTGTAGACCGCCAATTGGCAGTCTGGGACCGCTGATTGTTGGTCCGGGTTTCTCCGGATCTGCTAATATTTCTTTGGGTTGTGTATTAGAGTGTGTTTAGTCTATTTCTGGTATTTGTTTAGTCCCATATCGGGGGATTGTCCCGGATTACCTTTTTCTATGGCTATAAATAGTACTCTTCCTCCTCTCTTGTACCTCATCTCTCTCTTGGTGGCCATCCTCTCTACTAGGAGTTAAAGCCTTGAAGCAAAAACCCTGGTGGAGAGAGGCTACTTGTAATTGAGTGAGTAATAATAGATGTTTTCTTTTGGTTATGTTGTTTCTTTCTTAGTTTAATTTCCTTTCTTATGTCTTGCATGCTTCTTTAGTTTTATGTTCTTTTAGTTAAACTTTTTCTTTTAGTCTTCTTATAATTAGTTTAAGCTTGTTTTCTTTCCTTAGTATAAATGTTAGTTTAAATATGTGTGAGTAGTTCTATCCCCTTTGGGGTGGAGTAGATGTGTATACATGTTATGTATATGGAATGAATGCTAGACATTGTTGTTTGTGAGAGATGTTAGTATGCTTGTTTGAATTAATAAGAACTTTTACTTGATGGTTTCTGCCATAATGTTTAGGTACATTCCATGCTTGTTTATGTTCTTAATAACAAACTTGTCATGCTCATATTAATCACTTAGGTTAGTGCTTTAAATGATAGATCTTTCCATTAGGTACTTCTTATGCATTAAGAAACACTAACTAAACTTGAGCTTATTGTATGCATTCACCACACTTATTTCATGTGCACACACACTCCACCCCTTAGGGGTTTTCCATTCCTGATTTCTATCTTCTGTTATTAGTTACTTAGCTTAGTTTTAAGTCATTTTATACTTTCATTTCCTTCTTTGTTGTTTACTTGTTTTAGTGTAGTGTAGTTTAGATCATAACTCCTTTCTTTCCCACTCGCCTTCAAGCAAACTAAAGTCGACACACCTTCCTGTGGATCGACCCGTATTTGCCATCGCTTCAACGCGGTCGTGCACTTGCGATTAATTAAAACATACCAATCAAGTTTTTGGGGGTGGAGTGTGTCGACTTTAGTTTCCACTCACCTTCGACTATGGTTAGTTCAAAGGCGAGTGGGAAACAAAGGAGAGGAAGTTGTGAATACACTAAACTAAGCTCGGAAAGAACAATCAATAAAACGAAACCCCATAGGGGGTAGAAAAAGAATGTGAATAGAAAAATATGTGTATGTGTGTGTGTTCACGTGTGCCCATCACAACATGTAGTGCATGAAAATAATAAAACTAAATCAACCTTTGCCTCCACATGAAATAAGATAACACAATATCATTAAAACATACAAGACAATAATTGGAATGAAGCTAAATGAACTCATGTATAAAAACCAAACCCCACTATGCCTCCACATGAAATAAGATTTACACTCATTAAAACATACAAGACATTAACCAAGGCAAAGGCAACAAGAGTACATGCAACTACAAGTCTTGTTTCCTTTATCAATTCCATCCATATCCTCAACTCACCATTCCCCATAAAAGAGGTCCACTAATCTAAGCATATGCTAAACTTCATTCAAAAGCATTAGCATATCAAAGACAAGAGTGAAATCCCATTAGATGGTTATGGAAATCATGTAAGGTTCAAAGGATTAAGATAACTCACACCTAATACATCACATATTTCTCCACCCCCCAAATGGAGATGAAACTACTCACTAATTATTACACTACAAACTACATTAACAAAATGAAACATTCTAATGAAAGGAAATTAAACTAAGCAAACGAGAAATATTAAAGAAGCTAAATGAAATTAAATTAAATTAAAGAAGCATGCAAGAATTAAAAGACAAAACAATATTAATAGAAACTAAGAAAAATTATTTTATTAACATGACTCACATTGCAAGTGACATTCTTCTGCACCCTCAATTTTGCTTCAAGGCTTTTACTCCAAGTAGAGAGAATGCCACCAAGCAATGGGTGAATACAAAAGAAGAGGAAGAGTTCTATTTATAGGCATGGAAAAAGGTAATCTGGGACAATCCCCCCGGTATGGGACTAAAAGCATACCAAATATGGACTAACTACAACTTAATCTAACATCCGACCAAAGCATGTGTGTTTTGAAGAAATATGGACCGCTGATTGGTGGTCTGGGACCGCTAATTAGCGGTCTATATTCGTATAATCGTGTCGGGATTTGTTTGGCTTGGTTCTAGCTTGATTTCTTGGTGTTTGATGAACCCAATTTGGTTGTTTATGGTTGGGCCCGGATTTAATTGCCAAAATACTCCTCATTAAGGTGTGGAGCTTCTTGATTTGTTCATTGATCTTTTTGGTTTTACATTCGAGTCCTTCTCTCTTTCATCGCAGTTCATTAGTCTTGCAACTTAGTCTTTTTCCTTTCTGAGTCCTTTTTTGAATATCTTCTTCTCAAACCCATTTATTCCTGAAACTTAAACAAAAACTCGTTACGTAGCATTGTTTGGGTGAAAGATAATGGATATAAGACACAAATATATGCATGATATGATGTCAATCAGAGGTGGTTGTGCCGAGTGCTTAGTAGCATATCATACTTCGTACTCATGCTATATATCCTTTATTTTACCCAATTTTGTGCTACTCGAGTGTTTATTGTTATATTCCAGGTATTAGATAATAAAGAAGAGAATGGAAGAGAAAAAAGACTGAAACGTAAGAAGAAAGGACTTATATGAAGCAAAATGAACCTGTCTGTCATACACAACAACCCATTAGCAAGAGGGAAGAACCTGGATGTAAGCCCTAAGGGACCAAATAGCAAACCGAGAAACTCCACACCATCATGAGGAGTATTTGGCAATTAGATTTGGGCATAGAATCAAACAACCAATCCAGGTGCACCCAATGTGGAGAATTGATGGAATGAAGAGGCCAACCTAAATTGAGTCCAATCAATTTAAGATCGCCACTTGGCGGCCCCAGATATTCAATTGGCAGTCCATTTTGGTTACGATCTGACCCTGTTTCGTGTGGTTGTGGGTTATGTTGTTTGTGTCCATGATACGTATGTTTCATTAGTCCCACACTGGGGGATTGTCCCTAGTTGCCTTTTTTATGCCTATAAATAGAACTCTTCTTCCTCCTTTGTAATCTACCCATTTCTTGGTGGCCAGTCGCTCTACTTAGAGTAAGCCTTGGAGCAAAACTCAAGTGAAGAAGAATGATACTTGTAATGTGAGTCATGTAAATAAACTAATTCTTCTAGTTTTGTTTTAATGTTGTCTCTTTTAATGCTTGCATATTTAGCTTAGTTTTGTTTTCCTAATCTTAGAATAATTAGAGAGAATGAATTTCTTTCTTTGTATAATTGTTAGCATAATGTGTAGTGAGTAGTTTCATCCCCCTTTGGGGGTGGAGATGATATTTATACATGTAATGAAGAATGGGAATGAATGCTATCTTTTGCAATGTGTTTTGAATGTGAATGTATGCTTGTTTGTTTAGGCTAGAATACTTAACTTGATGGGTTTTGCCACAACTATTACACACCTCTCATGCTTGTTTAGGTTCTCAATAACCAACTTGTGTATGCTAATGTCAATCAACTTGGTTAGTGATTGGATTGATAGGTTTAGCGACAACCTTTAGACACTTCCTATGCATGAAAAGACAACCTATACTTGTACGCTATTTAATGCATTCTTCACCACCTTATTACATGTCTACACACACTCCACCCCTCATAGGTTTCCCTTTCTGAATTCCATCTTTTTTTGTTAGTTGTTTAGTTTAGTTTAGTTTAGTTTAGTTAGTCTTGCGCTTTTATCTTTCTCATTTTTAGTTGCTAGGTTAGTATAACCTAGCTTAGTGTAATCAAAACTCTTCTCCCCTTATTTGCCACTTGATTTCTGAAGAACCAGAGTTGACACACCTCCATGTGGATTCAACTCGTACTTGACACCGCTTCATCATGGCCATACACTTGTGGTTATTATAACTAAAACAATCACCATGCAACAGGCCCACCAAGGCTAGCATTCCTGCATTGTTTGGGAGGACAGACTAGGTGCACCACGAGCCGTTGACGACACATCAGAGGCTCCCTTCCGTGCGCCACCAAGGGCCACCGCTCCGACTGGTGGGTACCAACCCTGCCATCGTTAAATGGCTGAAATGCCCCCAAAAGAGGCGATGTTAGGGAGAAGACCACCACCGCCCACAGCGCCACCCCCACCTCCACCCCTCGTCGGCGCCCAGGTCAGATCTCTCCTTCCGTAGCTCTCCGGAACTCTGCCACCCACCAGCCAAGCTACGCCAGCCGACCCACCGACGGAGGCGTGCCTAAGCAAGCTGCTGTAAGTGGAAGATGGGACATGCACGCGACAACCACTGGTCAGAGGGTGTTGGCCCCTTGCCTGGTCTCACCGAACCTCGTCGGGGTTCGGTGCCACCACCTCCAGCCAAGCTAGGGACGCGCACCTTGCTTGGCATGTGGCCAGCCGTACGACACCCAAGCCTACAACCCTCTATAAACCTTGATCAGGAGCATACGTTAGTTTGGAAGGGAGAAGTGATTGTCAAATATGTGCACCTCTTGGAAGCGGTCCATGCCTCTTGAATGCCAAAAGTCACCGGAGACGCTCGTCTTGCACGATGCCGCGATCGGAGAGCTCGCCGGAGAGGGAGGTGGAAGGATTTTAATTGGAGGAGAGGACTGAATGGTTGCAAGAACAAGCCAACTCACATTCTACTCATGAACATGCAAAAAATGCCAAGTCAATAGTCTCTCCATAGTCACCCATTAACGTCATTCATTCCCTTCCACTTTTGCACCAATTTCAAAGAATTTCAAAAGCCTCCATGCCACCTTACTTTACCATTCACGTCCCTCCAGGTGGCTGCTACCAAGCACCACGTTACATGCCTTGCCACGTCACCTTCCTTAAATAGCAAAATGCGCCACGAGTGTTGTATCATTAGTGTTGCACCACCATCAGAACCGCCTTCTCGCGCCCGACGCCTACTCTTGCCCGCTCTTCCAAGCCAAAAGCCAACCCTTGAGGCGCATGGAGTATAGGGCTCCTCACCACCACTAGTCGACCAGTACCAAGCTTAGCCTAGGTGCGCCCACGCGCGGACCGACCATAATTGAAACTTTCCCGAGAAAGGAAACTGTCTCGAATTTAAACAAGCACATCACATACATAAAGTAAGATAAATTCAAGCAACACAAAACATACAAAGGCAACAGAATGACACATGATAAGCACTTTATTAATGTACGAGGAAGTGGATCTTACTTGTAGATTCATATGAGTAAGCCCAAAAGTCCCCCTAAGTCAATGCATATCCAAGAAATAAGACTCCTATCTATATGCATGTAGATGAATGAAAGTGATGTGCATATGTGGCTTATGAACATGATTTATTCTCCCCCTTTGCATCATAAAAAAGGGTAAGCAATGAATCAAAATAGCCAAAAATGAGAGAAATAAAGATACAATACATAAAAGCCACATTAAACCAGACAACATAGAATCCAACATAAACATAGCATAGATAAAAAAAAAGTCTCACAATCAAAATAAACCAAAGCATAGTTCTAAGGCAATAGCAACTGCGACAAAAGCAACCACGCAAAAAGGGAATTAGTAAGCAAGTGGAACTCAAAGCATGAAACACAGAAATTAGTCCAACCTCTGATTGTTCAAGTAGCCAAGGATGGAATCCCAACTATCCTGAAGTAAGTGAAAATGGTGACTAGACTTAGAGTAGAAATGGAACGAAGATTCCTCAAGATGATCGATCAACGTGTGGTCTCGAGCTGAAAATGGGAGGCCGACTCCTCTAAGCGATCAAGGCACTGAAAGTATCTTCCTTAAATTGGTTGAAGCGCGAGCCGAGATAGTCGAAGTGCTAATGAATGGCAGACTAGTCATCAAGAGCCAGAGGAGGTGCATCAGAGCAATCACGCCCATCTCCCCAAGAGTAGGAGGAAGGAGTTGTGTAGGGTGAGGGGAAATGATGGTCCTAAGATGGATCGATGAACTCAGAATAGGCGGGAGGCTACACGTCCATGTTTTCGGGAGGGGCGTCTGTGACAGGTGGCTCGGTGGGTGTAGAATCATTTGTAAATAGGTCGGTGTCGGTGGTGGTTGTAGCAGTAGGAGAAGAAGAGGACGCGGCTTTGGCTTTCATCTTCTTATACAAGCTCTTCATGATCGGGATCCTATTGATATCTTTCGCTGAGGAGTGAAGATCGACTAAAGGTCACAGAATAGATAGGTCAATCGAGCAGGAAAAGGAAGATATTTTCCTTTCCGGTAGAACATTTGCTCAAAGATAAACATAGGCCAATGGACCAGAATGCCACTGTAAAGATAGAAAATGCAACATATCTCATGCTCGGACACCTCGTTGGGATGACCACATTTGGGTAAAAGATTGTATTAGATGATATAGGCCAAAACACGAGCCAATCGACGCATGAGAAACAAGTTATGTACAACTTTCCCTTTACCATTGCAAGGCAGCGAAGTGGCATAGAGGGCGACTATCATATCATCAATAGTCACTCCAATAGCCGATGCCAGGTGGGCAACATAAATGTCAAGACACCCAAATTCAAGGTCAAGAATGGATGAAAGGCTACTAGGGGTTAACTTATAATCAATGACATTTATGATAGTCCTAAATACAAGTATTTTTTTGTCGGGACGACGGAGATTGCAATAAAATTATTGGACTATGTATGGATAGTACTGAGTAGGAAGCAAAGATGTGCAAAGTGGAAAAAAAATTAAGGAAGAAGTTCTGAAAGATTAAGAGAATCTAAATCCTCGACTTTAACCGAGCTAGGCGATGAATGAAACGAAGTTGAAGCACTCAATCCACGTCTATTGAGCATCATCATCAGTAGCCATGAATTGTTGAAGTGGACGAGGTTGAGGGGTGTAGGAGGAGGTCGAAGCGGCGACACGATGGAAGAGGAGGGTCAGAGGTGGGAGGTGGAGATGATTGGAGCGATGAAAAGGGGGATCTTTGGTGGGGGAAAGCGTGGAGATGGATAGGGGATGGAGTTTTGGTGGTTGGAGGCAAGATTACACTTAAATATCGACCAGTTCTGGGTGATCGTCGACAGGAGGACGGGTATGGTTAGGTTTTGAGGGGGGAAACATATTGAAGAAGAAAGTGAAAAAGGCATACTTTAAAAATAATGGAATACGGAGAAACGGTAGATCAAAAACACATATGGAGAAACGGTCGACCAGAAACAGGAAACAGTCGACTAGGGACGGTAAAACAATAGACAGAGTCAGTCCGAACGTGAAATGATTGACCAAAACCATTGGCGGCCGACTAATTCAGATCACAAAATCCGACAAAGTCTACTGGATCCAAATCGAATTGACAATGGTCGACCGGTCCAAATAGTGTTCGACCGTTTCACTTAAGTGAACTAGAGATTGAATCCGGTCAACCGAGACGTACCCAATGGTTGACTATTTAGCATTTAATGGTCCTTTTAAGTGTTCGATCGACCACAAAACTCAGGTTCCAACTGATTGATCAGGATGGGATTTGAAATTCAATTTTGTTTGAATCAGGATCGACCAGTTAACCTAAATGGGTCGACCGATCAACTAGACTGAGAGTGACTCAGATCACTTCACCATATATTTGATGGGCATCATTTCATGCTCATATTTGTATCTTATATCCATTATCTTACATCTAAGCAATGCTATGTGACGAGTTTTATGTTTGAATTTCAGAAATAAAGAAGTTTGAAGAGAAGAGCCATGAAAGGACCCAAAAGCAGGAAAAAGGACTTAATTGTGAGACCTGAGGACCAAGATGCAAGGGAGAAGGACCTGATCGTAAGACCAAAGGACCTAAGAGCAAAATAGGAAACTCCACACAATCATGGGGAGTGCTTTGGCAATTCGATTCGGGTCGGAGCTCCAACAAACCAAGTAGATGCATCGAAGACCAAGAAATTCTTCCAGAGAAGCCCAGCACAAAACCCAGACGGATCTGGGCCTTATAGGCCGCCAATTGGCGGTCTGGATGAGCCCAAATCTGCTAATTAAGCTCGCTCCTGGACTTGTATTAATGTGTGTTTAGGCTATTTTTGGTATTGGTTTAGTCCCACACCGGGGGATTGTCCCGGATTAGCTTTTTCCATGCTTATAAATAGAACTCTTCACCTCCCACTGTATCCATCTCTGTCTTTGGTGGCCACCTTCCCTACTAAGAGTGAAGCCTTGAAGCAAAACTCTGGTGGAGGAAGGGCTACTTGTAATTAGTGAGTTAATAATAGATGTTTTCCTTTAATTGTGTTGTTCCTCTCTTAGTTTAATTTCCTTTCATATGCATGCTTGCTTGTTTGTTTTGTTTTATGCTTCTTTAATATTTCTTCCTTGATTAGTGTAGTTTCATTTCAGTATAATGCTTTCTTTTGTTAGAGTAGTTAGTTTAAATATGTGTGAGTAGTTCCATCCCCATTTGGGGGGTGGAGAAATATGTGATATAATCATGTAGTGTATTAAGTGTGTGTTATCTTTATCCCTTGAGCTTTATATGATTTCCATAACCATCTAATGGGTTTTCACTCTTATCTTTGATATGCTAATGCTCTTGAATTAAGCTTAGCTTATGCTTTGATTAGTGGACCTATTTTATGGGGAATGATAAGGTTAGGATATGGATGAAGTTAATATTGGAAACACAAGTTGTAGTGTATGTGCTCTTGTTGCCTTTACCTTAGCTAATGTCTTGTATGTTTTAATGATGTAGTCTTATCTTAATTCATGTGGAGGCATAGTAGGGTCTAGTCTTTATACTTGAGTTCATCTAGCTTCATTCCAATTATTGTCTTGTATGTTTTAATGATGTAGTCTTATCTTAATTCATGTGGAGGCAAAGTTGGATGTAGTTTTATGATTTCATGCACTACATGTTATGAGGAGCTTAATGAACACACACACACACACACATCTTTATGTTCACATTATTTCTCTACCCCTTTGGGGTTTAGTTTTATCGTTTCCTAGTCATTTCATTTCAGCTTGCTTGTTTACTAGTTTAGATTAGTGTAGTGTAGTGTAATACATCTTTCTCTCCTTTTCTTTACCTCTCGCCTTCGCACAAACCAAGTGTCAACACACCTCCCAGTGGACGACCCGTATTTGTCACCGCTTCAACGCGGTCGTGCACTTGCGGTTAAATAAAACGATCAATCAAGTTTTTGGCGCCGTTGGCGGGGAGGTGCTCTGTCTAGACGTTGGTTTGGACGATTCGAGGGGTTTTTAATTTTTTGTTCCCAGTTTTTCTTAGTTTCAGGGAACCATCGGATCAAGGGGAGGCTGCTGGACAAAATTGAGGAACAGAAGACCTAAAAGGACCGCCAATCAGCGGTTGGAAACCGCCAATTGGCGGCCTGGTGAGGGCTTCCTACTTTCAAATTTTTTCTGGTAGTTAGTTCTGTAATTTGTGTTATCTGGGAGCCCTATTTTGCATGCTTTGACTTCTGGTTTGCTCCCAGATCATTAATCACTCCCTCATTAATCAACTTGGCCCTAAAATCTAAAGCAAAAGACTAGACGTTCTTATTTGTTTAGGTCGCGCATCATGTATTGACTTAGGCATATAGTTGTCTTTTCTTTTAGCTTTATTTTCAATTGTTGAGTGTTGGCGTGAGGTACACATTTCCTACACTCATTCATGCATATCGTATGCCCATGCATTAGTTAGTAGGAATTGCATCAGGAGAAGAGTGAGAGAGCGTTTGATTGGAGCGATTGATTGCTAGATCTAGGATCAAATCGCTACTAAGGAGGGGCTGTCCCATAAAAGATAAGGTGGGGGATTTCATCACCCTTTCCTTGGCCCCAAAAATCACTTTTAATAAAGTCTTAACTAAAAGCAAGTAGACATTGGCCCTAGGATTGCGGGCGCACTAGGAGAGTAATCTAGTTGAGACCGTCATGACCTGATCGGCATTGCCTACCTTGTCGATAGTAGGAGGTACTGGATCTCCGGATCTGGTATCACTTGCTGGGCATTGTGGTCCTCGTTGTAGGGAGGTGAGACGTGTCGAGGCTAGTGACCTCGAAGTTAGGCGTCGTCTAGCCTAAGGACCCATTGCCTTACATTGTTTGAGCCATGCTTGCTAGTTAGGCTTCTTCCTGATCCCACTACCCATGCTAGCTCTAGGGATTCTTCCCTCCTCATCTGAGTCCTCTCCTCATCTATTCTCTATGTTTAGTCTCCTCCTCTAGTACACCTTCTGTTGTGTGTTGTTTGGAGTCGAGTCGAGCATTTTTTTGCGAGGTTGGGCTCGTTCTGGTGAGAGCGCTCGACTAGAGAGAGTGCATTCTTCTGAGATGGACAGTCTTGGTGATCGACCATCTCCGCCTCGTTATCATTTGGAGCATGAAGCCGAGTCGTCTCATGGTGGCGAGGGAGACCGGGTTCCATACATGGAATACCTCGGTCTACTTCTGCCACCACGTAGACCTCCTTCTCCTCCTCCTCTGACTCGAGAGGAAGGGAGATTCGGTCAGGATCGAGTTCTTGGTGCACCACCACCTTTAGCTCGACATGATAGACCGATGACTTTGTCGGAGCGGACCCATCCTGTTCGGGCCGCGCAGCCTTCTTGCATAGTTGTTCCCCCTGCTCGCGGGAACAACTATGAGCTGAAACCTCAATATGTGAGCATGCTTCCAACCTTTACTGCCAATAAGGGGATCCGTATATCTTTATACGCGAATTCGAGGAAGTATGCTCCATGTTCAAGCTTCAACAGCTTGACGAGGATTCAGTCCGGTTGAGGATGATTTCTTTCGCATTGAAGGATAATGAGAAGAAATGGATGTATAGCCTCCCGGCGAGCTCGATTCGGTCATGGGATGACTTTGTGACCGTCTTTCTGAAGAGATTTTTCCCTCAAAGAAAAACTCAATAGATACGGCACCAGATACATCAAATGTATCAGACCGAGACCGAATCATTTCATGGTTTCTTTGAGAGGTTCAAGGACCTTCTCCAGCAGTGCCCTCGTCATGGATTTGAGTTATGGCAGTTGTGCCAAATTGTTTATGAGGGCATCAACTACAACACCCGCACATTGTTGGAGTCGATGTGTCAGGGTGACTTCCAAATGAAACCCATCGAGGAGGCATGGGACATTTTTGAAGCTATGGCTGAGCGTACCTTCGAGTGGGATACTATGAGAGAGACACCAGCCGCCAGGTCTTCTGGTCGAGCTGGATCATATCATGTTGAGTCAACTATCGCGTCTGAGGCGAAAATAGCTGCTCTCATGCATAGGATTGAGAGTTTAGAGTTGGACCGAGCTCCTGTAGCTCAGGTCGCTACTCCCAGGTGTGGTAGGTGTGGATTTACGGGCCATGATGACTTGGAATGTGCTTACGCTCCAAGGGATACTGAGCATGCAAATGCGATGTATCAACAGAGGCCCCGTAACGACCCGTACAGTCACTCCTACAACCCGGGATGGCGTAACCATCCTAACTTCTCTTGGGGGCCTAGTGTGGGTCACGGTCAGAGCTTGAGGATCTTGAGGTTGTCCATGTCTTTTCACTTAATTGCTTATTTAACTTGCACGAATGGTTCATTAGGCTAGGTGTGGACTGATTACCTATATAGAGTCGGCCCATAGGATTACCGCGTCCATTGATCGACAAAATTTGTCCAACGAGTCGAGTGTCTAGATTGAATAATGCATCTTGTTAGGATTTTGTGGGTATATCCGCTGAAAACCCTCAGGAGACAACACTTGTCCTCCTTGGCAACATAGAGGTTTAACGGCTTGTTGCACGTGCAAAGTGCAACCGTGATTCCTACGAAAGTGAGTTAGGATTTCTTGTTTCTCGTTTGCTTTTCTCTTTCTTTGTTTTGCTCGGGACTAGCAAAAACTTAGGTGTGGGGGTATTTGATTGGCATCATTTCATGCTCATATTTGTATCTTATATCCATTATCTTACATCTAAGCAATGCTATGTGACGAGTTTTATGTTTGAATTTCAGAAATAAAGAAGTTTGAAGAGAAGAGCCATGAAAGGACCCAAAAGCAGGAAAAAGGACTTAATTGTGAGACCTGAGGACCAAGATGCAAGGGAGAAGGACCTGATCGTAAGACCAAAGGACCTAAGAGAAAAACAGGAAACTCCACACCATCATGGGGAGTGTTTTGGCAATTCGATTCGAGTCGGAGCTCCAACAAACCAAGTAGATGCATCAAAGACCAAGAAATTCTTCCAGAGAAGCCCAACACAAAACCCAGACGGATCTGGGCCTTATAGGCCGCCAATTGGCGGTCTGGATGAGCCCAAATCTGCTAAGCTCGCTCCTGGACTTGTATTAATGTGTGTTTAGGCTACTTTTGGTATTGGTTTAGTCCCACATCGGGGGATTGTCCCGGATTAGCTTTTTCCATGCTTATAAATAGAACTCTTCACCTCCCATTGTATCCATCTCTCTCTTTGGTGGCCACCTTCCCTACTAAGAGTGAAGCCTTGAAGCAAAACTCTGGTGGAGGAAGGGCTACTTGTAATTGAGTGAGTTAATAATAGATGTTTTTCTTTAATTGTGTTGTTCCTCTGTTAGTTTAATTTCCTTTCATATGCATGCTTGCTTGTTTGTTTTGTTTTATGCTTCTTCAATATTTCTTGCTTGATTAGTGTAGTTTCATTTCAGTATAATGCTTTCTTTTGTTAGAGTAGTTAGTTTAAATATGTGTGAGTAGTTCCATCCCAATTTGGGGGTGGAGAAATACGTGATATAATCATGTAGTGTATTAAGTGTATGTTATCTTTATCCCTTGAGCTTTATATGATTTCCATAACCATCTAATGGGTTTTCACTCTTATCTTTGATATGCTAATGCTCTTGAATGAAGCTTAGCTTATGCTTTGATTAGTGGACCTATTTTATGGGGAATGATAAGGTTAGGATATGGATGAAGTTAATATTGGAAACACAAGTTGTAGTGTATGTGCTCTTGTTGCCTTTACCTTAGCTAATGTCTTGTATGTTTTAATGATGTAGTTTTATCTTAATTCATGTGGAGGCATAGTAGGGTCTAGTCTTTATACTTGAGTTCATTTAGCTTCATTCCAATTATTGTCTTGTATGTTTTAATGATGTAGTCTTATCTTAATTCATGTGGAGGCAAAGTTGGATGTAGTTTTATGATTTCATGCACTACATGTTGTGAGGAGCTTAATGAACACACACACACACTTCTTTATGTTCACATTATTTCTCTACTCCTTTGGGGTTTAGTTTTATCGTTTCTTAGTCATTTCATTTCAGCTTGCTTGTTTACTAGTTTAGATTAGTGTAGTGTAATACATATTTCTCTCCTTTTCTTTACCTCTCGCCTTCGCACAAACCAAGTGTCGACACACCTCCCAGTGGACGACCCGTATTTGCCAGTGCTTCGACGCGGCCGTGCACTTACGGTTAAATAAAACGATCAATCAGTCAACCATATGGTTGACCAGTACACTTGTAACCATCGACTGATGGACCAAATTGAGAGTGAAATCTGAGCCTCTCCTAAACCGGTTGACCCAGATTGAGAGTGAATATAAACCAAATTTCACGTAACGGTCGACTGAAGGATGACACATGGTCGACCAGTACCCCAAATTCAAAGCAATTTCAAACACTTCAGTGAAACGGTTGACATGGAAGAAAATATCGGTCGACTGTTGAACTAGAACTGTGAGTTAATCATAACTCACCACAACCCCTAAACAAAAAACAACACTCCAAATAAATCAATCAAGCAATTTAATCAACAATGGAGGTTGACATCCAAGTTTGTCGAATTTTATACAAATTATGATGCATGACATGAAGAATTACACATCTTTAGACTAAACATTCCAAGGTTGAGTCTTATGTTATCAAAATGATCAATATTCAAAGGCTTTGTAAATATATCCGCTAATTGATCACATGTTGGAAAAAATTCAAGTGAAATTTCTACCTTGGATGTATGATCTCTAAGAAAATGATGTCTAACCGCTATGTGCTTGGTTTTAGAATACAAGATTGGATTTTTAGAATGGTTTATGGCACTAGCGTTATCAAAAAATATAGGAATAGTGTAAATATATGTTGTGATTTTTGGATGTTTGATGAGTTTTGATTGTGTAAACTTGCATGTTTGTATGTTCATTGGGAATATTTTAATCATCTACATGTTGGGGGATTTTTGATGGGTTTTGCCATATGATTTAGACACTTCCCATTCCTAGTTTCTTCATGTTTATTGACTGAACTTTCGTGTTGAATATGCTACATGTTAGTTAAGTGTTTGTACTTGTGGTTGCTTGCTTGATTGATTGAAGAAACTATGTTTTGATGGGTTTTGCCATAAGATTTAGAAACCTCCCATGCTTAGCTTTGTTCTTCACATGAGTTTATGGTTTTTGATGAGTCATGTCATATATTTAGACACTTCTCATGCTGAGCCTAATCTTATGATAATCAAGTAGTAATTGCTGATACCTTGTGTGAATGGATTGATAGGTTTTGCGACATCTTTAGACACTTCCTATGCATGCAAATAGACACACGACACACATTCATGTTTACTTGCGTCATTCATCACTTATTTCACTTCATATGTGCACACACTCCACCCTTTAGGGGTTTTTCTTCCTGAATTCCATTTTATTTCTTAGCCTTTTAGTTTAGTTTTAATCAATCGTTAGTTGCTTTCATTTGCATTTGTGACTTACTAGTTTAGTGTAATTTAGCTTACCATAATCAAATCTCTTAACCCTTTTTCACCACTTGATTTCGGACTCACCTTCCTGTGGATCGACCCGTACTTGCCACTGCTTAATCGTGGTCGTGCACTTGCGGTTATTAAAATGTTTAAACAAGTTTTTGGCATCGTTGCCGGGGAGGTGCTCAGTCCAGACTTTGGTTTGGAGGATTCGAGTGGATTTAATCTTTTGTTTGTAGTTTTTCTTTATTTCATGAGGTTGTAAAGATCAAGGGAAGGTACCTGAAGAAGTTTGGAGGCAAACAGAGACAAACAGATCGTCAATCTACGGTGGTGGACCACCAACTGACAGCCTGGTTAGCTTAGTTTGCTCCCTTCTTTTTTTTGGTTGTTTCTGGTTTCAATATAGAGGTCTGGGGTTCAATTTGATATGTTTTGGCTTGTAGTTTTCCCCTAGATCAATAATCAATCCCTTTAATCAACGTGGACCCTAAAATCCAAAGTAAAAGACCAGGCATTCTTGATTGATTAGGTCTTGTGATGCATTGCATACATTGCATCATATGTCTTTCATTTAGATTAATTTTATATCAATAAATGCTACTAAGGTATGTGTTTAGTCTTATTTACAGAATACAGGGACCTGAATGCAAATTACCCATATCCCGAGCATAAATGCGTGCAAGAGACTCATTCCTGTCATAAAGACCAAGTTCAAGATTATCGGGATTCAAATGGAAGTCCATCCAAGCATAAAAGCATTCAAAGACCTAATTACAAAAAGGCCAAGGACTTAAGGACAAAAGTAGTCAGGGACTTAATTGCAAAAAGCCAAGGACCCGACTGCAAGGACCAAAATATTATTTTGGAGAAATTCTAAAAAAATCAATTTGGATCTCCAAATATACAAAGAATTAATTCGGAGCTCAAAAGAAAGGAAAGAAATCATCAGGATGCGCAAAGGACATTTAAATCAAACCATAAACACGCAGGAAAAATCCGGATCGAATCAGACACATTTTTTAGGTGAATCCGCCGCACAACACATGTAATGTGCGGCGGAAACATCGCCCCCCTGTGGACCCATGGCTTCGGATTTTTCCCAGTCGTGTCTCGCCACGTTTACTTTCCTATTTTATACCTAGGTCCCTTGTATCGGCCATAAATAGCCCCCAAACGATGTTGTAGAGGATGTTCTTATTTCTATTCCATAATTTAGTAATAAAGTTTTGTTGTTTTATCTTGTGTTTTTAGTTTCTTTTGTAATTTCTGTAGGACCCCTTCTCATTCCCTCCATCCATGAGTTTCTAACTCTCTCCAAACGGTGGGGGTGACGGATTTAGGGTGATGAGAAGAAGAATGAGGTTATTATTCTAATTTCGTGCTAGGATATTTTGATTACTTGAGTTTGTGTTAAATCATTTATCATGTAATGCTTTATAACTAATATGATTTATTATAAGTTTCTGATTGCTCTAAACAAAACCCGACATCTAAACCTCCACCCGCTGGACTATCACCCTTCTTTGCTTTATTCTTAATTTGTTTTTGTTGTTCTTGCCTTAGAAATCAAAAACCAAAAATCTCAAACCAAAATTATGTTTTCTCTCTATTTCTTCCCTTCACTCGAAAATCACACAAATAACAATATCTCTCCCTCCTTGTTTTCGACACGTACTTGCCACGTCTTCATTGACGCCGTGCACTTGCGGTATAAATTTAATTCTCACCAAGTTTTTGGCGCCGTTGCCGGGGAGGCGACGCAGATTTTGTTTATTGTTGTGTTCTCGATTCTATTCTGTTTATCTTGTGCGCGATCTAAGTATTTGGATTTGTGTTTCAGGTGACAACAAAGTGCGTGGTGAAATTTGAACGCAGCCGGAACAAGCAGGGCGGCGAAATCGCCGCATATCAAGCACAAGCTGCGGCGGATCCGCCGCACAACAGAGGCTTCTGGGCTTCAAATTTTTCTGGGGTTAGCGCCATCTCTGGGTGGACGCGTGGAGCTACTGAAATTTCGAGAGCGGGCGGTGAACTCGACTGAGCATTGCATAGGTAACCTTTGTTGCCTCTTTCCTCGTAATTTCTAGTTTCGGAAAATTTCCTTTTGTAGAACTGCACGTGTTAAGCTTAAATTCCATAATTGGCAATAATTCAACTCTGACCTAAAAATTGGCAAAACTAGAAGTACTTAGTGCATGCATCATATAATGTTTTTTTGCATTATTCTTGCTAAATTCTTGCAAATTAATTCTTGTTGAAGAGTGTTGGAGGCAAGGTACGTATCGCGGTTTTTATCGATTGCATTTAAGCATATAATCTAATTTGCATACAACCTTGCAATTGCCCCCCACTAAAGACCATTGTTTGACTATCTTTGCTAGATTTAAGTTAAACTATCTTAAGGGCAACTCCGTAGGAAAAGATACGGTGGAGATTTTATCACCTTTCCGTGGCCCAAAAATCACAATCCTAAAGTGTCACCCAAGCTTTAAAATTAAAATCAATTAGACATTGACCCGTAAGGACTCAGACTCAATTAAGGAGGAGATTGGTTTGACATGCTATGACTTGAAGCTGATCGAATTTAATTTGGTGTCTAGAAAGTGTTTTTGTGTTGATGTAAGTCTTCCAAGCGAAGTGGTTGTCTAATTGGCACCAACCCTGTCGGAAACGCCCCCACTAGCTATACACTGCCTGACCAAGTTGGTTTGATTAGTGAGGGAGGTGAATCAAGCAAATCAATTCGACTCAACCAGTTAGGAGTCGTCTAGATTTAAGCGACACTAGGTCTAGGATTGTTTGAACCGTGCTTGTTCAAGAAACTTCTGACCCACCCTAGAGCCTATCTTTTAGAGTTAAGTTTCATTTCTCATCTTTCTTCTTTCTATTGATTGTTTCCCTTTTAAAATTCTATTTTTTTTGAAGAAAAAAAAACGAAAACAAAATTGTAATTAATTCTTGAAATTGAATTTGGAATTTAAATTTCAAATTTGAATTCAAAAAAAAATATTCAAACCGGTGCACTCATATTTGGGTTCGGGACTTGAGCAATCGACTCTCACGAGTTCATCTAGATTCCAGTCTAGAGCTTAGCCCAATCCATCTGCCGCACCACCTCACCCGGATCCAATGGGTGAGAATGTTGTGAACCCGCCCATAACTCTGAGGGATTGATGCTACCCAGCGATGGCTGCTCAGCCATCGTGCATCGTTATGCCCACCATACAGGGTCGCGACTTCGAACTTAAGGCACAATACATGAGTATGTTGCCTAAGTTTACCTCTAGGGAAGACCCATATCTCTTCCTTAGAGAATTTGAGGAAATCTTCTCTCTTATGCAATACCAGCATATTTCTCAGGAGGCAGTGCGTCTAAAATTCGTGCCTCTAGCACTGAAGGACGACGCTAAGAAATGGCTATATAGTCTAACCGAAAATTCCATTAAAAGTTGGGTTGAGTTTGTTCAAGTATTCCTAAAAAAATATTTCCCCAACCATAAGACTATGAGGATTAGGAATGAAATTGTTGCATTCGTTCAATCTGAGAGCGAGCCGTTCTATTCCTATCTAGAAAGATTTAAAAGTGTGCTGACCCAATGCCCTCATCACGGAATTCCAAGATGGCAACTGTGCCAAATTATTTATGAGGGATTGACACCCACATCTAGGGTTATGGTAGAATCCGTAAGCCAAGGGAACTTCATGTCAAAAAATGAAAATGATGCCTGGACTTTTCTTAAGGATTTAGCTGAAAACAGTATGCAATGGGACAATGCTAGAGCACCGCTTAACCCGAGTATTGGATCTAGAATAGCAAGTCAACCCAAATCAGGTGTCTTAGCTGTAGATGCCAATGTAGCGGCTAAAGTAAAACTAGCTACCCTTATACGCAGAATGGAAAGTCTAGAGCTACAAACCCGACCCCGAGTGAATCAAGCCTCGTCTATCCATTGCTCTAGATGTGGTCAGACTGGTCATTTAATGGAGGATTGTGCGGACTTGCAACAAGTTAATGCCACGTTTAACCATGCTAGAAATGACCCATACGCATCAACCTATAACTCGGGTTGGCGTAATAATTCCAATTTCTCATCAAGCCAACAAGGTCAACCTCCTAGACAACAACCAAACCCGTATAACCAAAATAATACATCATCTGGGTTTAGTAACAATGGAGATTATGATGTTAGGTTGACAAGCTTGGAAAATTTGATGAAGACTTTTATACAAACAACCAACCAGTCCTTCCAAAGGCTAGAGACACAAGTCAGCCAACTCGCACAAATTGTAGGTGCAAGAGAAAAGGGTCAGTTTCCAAGTCAACCTGAGGTGAATCCTAGATCTAATAATCAATATCAGCCCTATCAACCACCTCTAGGAAGTAACAACTCGAGACCAGTTCAAATGGTTAATGAGGAAGGACCGTTCTAACAAATAAATGCAATAGTATCATTACGGTCCGGAAGACAAGTTGATAACAATGTGGTAAATCCTAGAACGTCTAATCAATCTAGCCATCAAGCAACCAAATATGACCTAACCATTGAACCTGACGTCCAATCTGAAACGCCCAACCCACCTACTCAACCTGAACCCATAGCTCAACCTGAGCGAGTCTATGTTCCTAAAGCTCCATTCCCCAATAGACTTAAGAAGAACTCAAGTGCACAAATGGAGAAAATCCTGGAAGTATTTAAGCAAGTTAAGGTGAATATTCCACTCGTGGATATGATTCAACAAATACCTGCTTATGCTAAATTCTTAAAAGATCTGTGCACTAAAAAGAGGAAAACAAACGTACCAAAGAAGGCTTTCTTAACTGCAAACATAAGCTCTATTCTGTCCAACTCATCTCCTATAAAATATAAGGACCCTAGGTGTCCCACAATTTCATGTGCAATAGGAGATACTTTTATTAACAAAGCCCTTCTAGACCTTGGTGCTAGTGTTAACCTACACCCGTTCTCTGTCTACGAGCAACTCAACCTTGGTCCACTAAAACCCTCTAAGACAACTCTTCAATTTGCTGACTGCTCTATTAGGAAACCAAGAGGTGTAGTCGAGGACGTTTTGATCAAGGTGGGTGACTTGAGTCTGTCAGCTTGGGATTATCGACCAAACTCGCTACACGAATGCAAAAAGGGTAAAAGTGTCAAAAAAGCAAATGTGTTGAATCACGGAAAAAAAATACTTTAAGATACTCAAGGCCCAAAGCTAAAAGTATGATCCATGCCATGGTTGATCCGAATGATACTTCACCACCAGAGGAGGCGTGCAAAATAATTTAAGTGATAACATGTGTAGAAGGGTTAGTGGTGTGAATGTTGGAGGAACAAAGACCAACTCAGAATTTTCATAAGTTAGATTCATATAATGAGCATACAAGAATTCGAAGTGAGATGTATAAGGCTAAGGCAGGGATATTGAGAGTTATTAATGAGTGTTGAATTAAGACTTTGTGGGTGTGTCAACTGAAAACCCTCACGAGACAAAACTCGTCCTCTAAGGAAACTTAGGGGTTTAAAGGCTTGTTGCACAGGCTAAGTGCAACCGTGATTCCTACGAAAGTGAGTTAGGATTTCCCTGTTTTCATTTTCCTTATATTCTGTTTTGCTAGGGACTAGTAAATTCTAGGTGTGGGGGTATTTGATGCATTTCATACATTACATCATATGTCTTTCATTTAGATTAATTTTATATCAATAAATGCTACTAAGGTATGTGTTTAGTCTTATTTACAGAATACAGGGACCTGAATGCAAATTACCCATATCCCGAGCATAAATGCGTGCAAGAGACTCATTCCTGTCATAAAGACCAAGTTCAAGATTATCGGGATTCAAATGGAAGTCCATCCAAGCATAAAAGCATTCAAAAATCTAATTACAAAACGGCCAAGGACTTAAGCACAAAAGTAGTCAGGGACTTAATTGCAAAAACCCAAGGACCCGACTGCAAGGACCAAAATATTATTTTGGAGAAATTCTAAAAAAATCAATTTGGATCTCCAAATATACAAAGAATTAATTCGGAGCTCAAAAGAAAGGAAAAAAATCATCTGGATGCGCAAAGGACATTTAAATCATACCATAAACACGCAGGAAAAATCCGGATCGAATCAGACACATTATTGAGGCGAATCCGCCGCACAACACATGTAATGTGCGGCGGAAACGCCGCCCCCCTGTGGACCCGTGGCTTCAGATTTTTCCCAGTCGTGTCTCGCCACGTGTACTTTCCTATTTTATACCTAGGTCCCTTGTATCGGCTATAAATAGCCCCGAAACGATGTTCTAGAGGATTTTTTTATTTTTATTCCATAATTTAGTAATAACGTTTTGTTGTTTTATCTTGTGTTTTTAGTTTCTTTTGTAATTTCTCTAGGACCCCTTCTCCTTCCCTCCATCCATGAGTTTCTAACTCTCTCCAAAGGGTGGGGGTGACGGATTTAGGGTGATGAGAGGAAGAATGAGGTTATTATTCTAATTTCGTGCTAGGATATTTAGATTACTTGAGTTTGTGTTAAATCATTTATCATGTAATGCTTTATAACTAATATGATTTATTATAAGTTTCTGATTTCTCTAAACAAAACCCGACATCTAAACCTCCACCCGCTGGACTCTCACCCTTCTTTGCTTTATTCTTAATTTGTTTTTGTTGTTCTTGCCTTAGAAATCAAAAACCAAAAATCTCAAACCAAAATTATGTTTTCTCTCTATTTCTTCCCTTAACTCGAAAATCAGACAAATAACAATATCTCTCCCTCCTTCTGTTCGACCCGTACTTGTCACGTCTTCATTGACGTCGTGCACTTGCGGTATAAATTTAATTCTCACCATCTTGCATCATATACTTGACTTAAGCACGTAGTTTTTCTTTTGTTTTAGCTTTACTTTCAGTTGTTGAGCGCTGGCGTGAGCTATGCATTTCCTACTCTCATTCATACATTTCGTATGACCATGCATTAGTTAGTAGGAATTGCATTGCAACAAGTGTAAGTTGAGCGTTTGTTTGGAGAGTTGATTTCTAGATTAGGACTCTAAAACACTACTAAAGAGGGGTTGTTCCATATAAGATAAGGTGGGGGATTTCATCACCCTTTCGTTTGCCCCAAAAGTCACACTAATCAAGAGCCTAATTTTAAAATCAAGTAGACATTGGACTGTAAGTGATTGACATCATTTCATGCTTATATTTGTATCTTATATCCATTATCTTATACCTAAGCAATGCTACGTGACGAGTTTTATGTTTGAATTTCAGAAATAAATTGGGTTGAGGAGATGAAGCATAAAAGGACCCAAAAGCAGGGAAAAATGACTGAATTGTGAGACCTAGGGACTAAGATTCAAGGGAGAAGGACTTGAACGTAAGACCGAAAGACCAAAGAGCAAAACAGAAAACTCCACACCATCATGGGGAGTATTTTGGCAATTCGATTCGGGTCGGAGCTCCAATAAACGAAGTATATGCATCAAAGACCAACAAAGACATCCAGAAAAGCCCAAAACAAATTCGAGATGGATCCAGAACCGATAGACCGCCAATTGGCGGTCTGGGACCGCTAATTGGCGGTCTGTTTGGCTCTGAATCCGCTATGCTTTGGCGGTCATGTGTATTAGAGTGTGTTTATTCTATTTCTGGTATATGTTTAGTCCCATACCGGGGGATTGTCCCGGATTACCTTTTTCTATGGCTATAAATAGAACTCTTCACCTTCTATTGTAATTACCCATTGCTTGGTGGCATTCTCTCTACTTCGAGTAAGCCTTGAAGCAAAACTCAAGGTGGAGAAGAGTGCTACCTTCAATGTGAGTAATTTTAATAAAATAATTGTTCTTAGTTTCTTTTAGTCTTGTCTTTTAATTCTTGAATGTTTCTTTAGTTTATGTTCCTTTCAATTAGCTTCTTTAATATTCCTTTCTTGCTTAGCTGAATTTCCTTTCAGTATAATGTTTCATTTTGTTAATGTAGTTAGTTTAATTATGAGTGAGAAATTCCATCCCCTTTTGGGGTGGAGTAGATGTGTGTACATGTTATGTAGGTGGTATGAATGCTAGATATTATTGTTTGTGAGAGATCTTAGTATGCTTGCTTGAATTAATAAGAACTTTGACTTGGTGGTTTCTGCCATAGTATAGGTACATTCCATGCTTGTTTATGTTCTTAATAACAACCTTGTCATGCTCATATTAATCACCTAGGTTAGGGTTTTAAATGATAGGTCTTGCCATTAGGTACTTCTTATGCATTAACAAACACTAACTACACTTGAGCTTCTTGTATGCATTCTCCACACTTATTTCATGTGCACACACACTCCACCCCTTAGGGGTTTTTCATTTCTGAGGTCTATCTTCCTTTATTAGTTGCTTAGTTTAGTTTGTTTTGTGATTTCATTTCCTCCTTTCTAGTTTACTAGTTTAGATTAGTATAGTTTAGTGTAATCAATCTTTCTCTCCTTTCTTTCCCACTCGCCTTCGAACAAACCAAAAGTCGACACACCTCCCTGTGGATCGACCCGTATTTGCCACCGCTTCAATGTGGCCATGCACTTGAGGTTTAATTAAAACGTATCAATCACTAAGGATCTCGGGCGCATTAGGAGAGGGATCCGGTCGCGACCGTCATGGCCTGGTCAACCTCGCCCACGCTATCGATAGTAAGAGAGACGAAATCTCTGGATCTGGGCTCACTTGCTGGGCTTTGTGGTCTTCATCATAGGGAGGTGAGGCGTGTTGAGGCCGCGTGACCTCGCACTTACGCATTGTCTTGCTGTAAGGACCTAAAGGGACCTTAGGGTGTTTGAGCATTTTTTATTTGTGTGCTTCTACCAGTACCTACCTGTCGTAGCATAATGACTTCTTCCCTTCTCTCTTGAATCATTCCCTCTCATATGTGTCTTCTCGTCTTCTCCTCTACGTACATTCTACCTATTACCCGTTGTGGAGGTTCTTGAAGATCTTGATGTGGCTCGGGAGGTGTCTCTTGAGATGATACACTTTGAATTATCTCCATGTAATCATCATCAAGAGGAGTGTTGTCCACTCTTGCCAACTCGTCAAAGTTGACATGTAAGGACTCCTCCGCACAATGAGTTCTTTTGTTATAGATCCTATATGCTTTACTCCTATTTAAGTACCCTAGAAAGATAGCCTCTTCAGATTTGGCGTCAAACTTATTTAAGTTATCCTTAGTGTTGAGGACAAAACATTTTGACCCAAAATCTTTGAAGTAAGAGATTTTCAAAATCTTGTCATGCCAAAGTTTAAAACATTTTTTCTTCAAAATTGGTCGAATAAGCACTCGGTTTGAAACATAGCAAGTGGTGTTGACCGCTTCACACCAAAAATACTTTGGCAAAATATTTTCACAAAGCATGGTTCTTGCCATCTCTTGAGGACTCCTATTTTTCCTCTCAACAACCCCATTTTATTGAGTAGTGCAATGAAAGGAGAAGTTGTTGGCAATACCATGTTTTTCGCAAAAGTTTTGGAAAGTTCATTATCTTATTCACCACCATGGTCACTATGAATCTCCAAGGTTTTAAATCATCTTCTCTTTGAATACGTTTGCAAAAGTTTTTGATGTTTTCAAAGGCATCAAATTTGTTTGCCAAGAAAAGAACCAAAGTAAACCGAGTAAAATCATCAATGATAACAAAAGCATATTTTTTCCCACCAAGGCTAATGGTCCTTGATGGTCCAAAGAGATCCAAATACAAAAGCTCAAGAGGTTTTGAAGTTGAAACCACATTTGTACACTTAAAAAACTTTTAAATTGTTTTTCAAGTTGACAACCATCACAAAGTTTATTCTTTTGGAAGTCAAGTTTTGGAAGTCCTCTTACTAAATCATACTTACGCAATTTATGCATTTGAGTCATAGTAATATGTTCCAAACGGTTCTGCTACAACCAAGTTTCATCATTTGAGGCAATCAAGAAAGTTTCATGTGAGATGGAGTCAATGTCATCAACATACACCACATAAACAATTTCTTGTCTAGTTCCTTTAAAAGTGGTGTTCAAGTTGATTTTAGATATGATGTAACACATGGGTTGATAAAAAACAACTAGGTAGTTTTTATCTTTGAGTTGACTAACTCTTAAAAGTTAATGTTTCAAACCATCAACTAGCCACATCGTTGATGCCAACAATGAAACCTTTAGCATTGTCTCCAAAGGTGATGGTTCCCCCTTTCTTTGATTGTACTTGATAGAACATTCGAGTCTCCTGTCATGTGTCTTGAACATCCACTATCCAAGATCCATTTCCCTCTTCTCTTTGTCACATACAACCAAAGAGCAAAATGGGGCTTTTGGTACCCAAATTTGTTTGGGTCCTTGTTGGTTAGCTTTAGGTACCCAAACTTGTTTAGTTTTAGGCACCCAAAAATTTGAGGAAAAAAATTTCTTCACATAAAATTTGTTTGCATGAACAAAATATGTTGTGGGTTTCTCTTGTGAAGCATGCATATATCCTAAGCCATGTTTTTGAAGAGATTGAATTTGACTACTTATTGATCATTTTAATAACCGTAAGTGCACGATGTTGGAGAAGATGCAGGAAGTACGAGTCCAACCTCAAGTAGTTGTGAGTGTTGTTCTTTCAACCATACTCAAATGGGACAGGAGAGGATAGAGATGATTAAGCTAACTACACTAGACTAAACTATGAATGAATTAACAATTAAACTAAACCCCCATGGAGTGGAGGTGTGTAGGTATTCATTAACAATTAAACTAAACCCCCATGGAGTGCGTGTGTGTGTGGGTATTCATTATTACATAAGGCACAAGTGTGTAAAGTAGGTGAAATCAATTAGAAACTAGTGTGGAGTCTATTAACATCAACTACATTTACATGAATAAATGACTAATATAGATATACATGAAGGTAAGATGAACTGTATGTTTTCAAGCATGAACTAAGTACCTAGTGTGGACATTACAACATAATTAACCCCTTCGTACAAATTAATCCATTTATGCATTCTCTATTAATCAAGTATCCATACATATAAAGTCATTTCGATAAAATCATTACAAGCAACATGATAAACTCTATAGCTAGCATGAGATAAGTACCTAGTGTGGACATTATCTCATCTAATACAAGTTTAAGCATGCTACAAGTATAGATCTATATTTCAAGCAACAAGATAAACTCTATGCTAGCATGAGATAAGTACCTAGTGTGGACATTATCCCATCTAAAATAATTTTAAGAATGCTACAAGTATAGTTCTACATTAAGCACATGAAATCGCAGAAATGAAAGAACCCATCACTAACATTACATAATCTACATCACCTCCACCCCAAATGTGGTGGATCTACTCTCTACTCATTAAGCTAACTAATTATACTAAGATTTAAGGAAACAAAAAACTAAGCTAAACATACAAGATTTAAGGGAAACAACATTAAACAAAAAAGAAAATATTTTATTTACATGACTCACATTACAAAGTGGCATCCTCTCCACCTTGAGTTTTGCTTCAAATGCTTACTCCAACTAGAGGTAATGACCACCAAGCAATGGGTTATTTTCAAAGGAAGAAGATGAGTTCTATTTATTGGCATATAAAAAGGCAATTGGGGACAATCCCCCGATGTGGGACTAAAGAAACTTCTACAAATACAATACTCCTCATGATCGTGTGGAGTTTCTCAGTTTGCAATTTGGTCTCTCTGACTTACATCCAGGTCCTTCCCTCTTGCAGATAGGTTCATTTTTATTGTGTCCAGGTCCCTCTGGATTTCATTTAGATCCTTCCTTATTTGCATATGGGTCTTTGAGCATGACAAACATGACCAATTTTCTTCATTTTAGTAACACAAAATTGTATTATTATGAAAATTGATTTGCATATAGGTTCATTTGAGGAACCCCTGATGGGATCTTCTTGCAATTCAGTCTTTTTCTCTTCCATTCTCTTCTTTATTACCTAATACCTGAAAATACACAATAAACACTCGAGTACCACAAAATTGGGGTAAAATTAATGATATATAGCATGAATATGATGCATGATATGCTACTAATGAAATGCCCCCACACTTATCTTTTGCTAGTCCCGAGCAAAACAAAGAAAGAGAAAAATAAAAGAAAGGAAAAACATATGAAAAATAAGGAAATCCCAACTCAATTTCGTAGGAATCACAGTTTCAATTAGCATTTGCAGCAAGCCGTTAAACCATTCTGAGGGTTTTCAGTGGATACACCCACAAAATCCGTACATAGATGCATTATTCAACCTAGCAACACAACTCGATGGACCTACTCTTGTCGATCATTGGGCATGGTAATCCCACATGCCGACTCTATATATGTATCATGTACACACACCTAGCCCAGGGAATCATTCGTACCAGTTAATTGAGGACGTAAGTGAAAGACATGGGCAACCGAACATCCTCAAGTGATACATTGTGTAAAGTCCATTAAGGTTGTTATTGGTATTTTTTCTTCTTTCTTTTTCATCATTTTTTCTTTCTTTCTAGAGAGTAAGGAATTAAAATGGTTGGTGTTTTATTCTCCAGGGTATGCTTTCGTGCATCATTGTCTGTGAGGACTTATACTATCACGTACACCTTCCCCCAAATCTCCACTTAGGGCAATCTTTAAGTCAGATGCATCCCAAGTCTCCGTGTAACGAGAGTTCGGTCGATGCATCCCAAGTCAGATGACTCGAAAGTACCAGATACTAAGTCCCCTCGGACGTAAATTTTCTGAGTCATAGGAGCCGTGCGAGAAGAGAGAACACGACACTAAATTATTTCTTATCTACAGAGGAACAAAACATCCTACACTTAATGTTTTACAACAGGAGTTTAATGGTGCCTGACTACAACAAACTTCCTTATAGTAACAGACACGGATTATTCGACTCACTAGGTTTAGGTGGACTTCTTATTTTGTTTGAGTGTTGAAACCCTATGATTACTCTCCCCTGAGGGAAAATCAGGGTGCATCCTTACGACTAGATAAGACCTAAAGTTGGTGTACTAGATATCCTAATGCATCATGTTCAAGTCAATTTTGGGTGCTTCTCTTTTGATTGTCTCAAAATGGTTTTTCATACGCTAAACACACGGAAAACCCACAAAACATTTTCTTTCGAAAAAACATGAAGATTTTGAAAGAAATGTGAAAATTAAAGGACTCGGCAAGCAAAAGAAGGGAAGTCACCCAAGGATACTGGTATAGCAAGATATATCAATATAAAATGTAGCACACTATCATGACCCTAACAATACAAACAAAAGAAAACAAGAAAAGTGAAAATGAATCAACTCCATATATATTCAAACGTATTGTTGTCAATGTATTCAAGCTTGATAGTACATGTACTTATGCATGAAAAACTTACGATGTCACCAAAATTTGAAGCACAAGGAAAATTTTGTGGTTATGTTGATGGAAACAAACCGGAATTCCCTAAAAACCTATGCGACACCTATATGAAGGGAGACAAATAGGGCCCAAAATACACAAGGGTTGGAACCCTCAACAATCAACGCTCACTTGTGGAGTTTTTTTGAAACTATTTACATTAATGGGCTCCCATCTTCATTTGTCAAGGGACATCGAATGGGAACCCGTCATCTCCTGAGCCTCAAATACACATGTATAGGCTCACCACATGATAGACACTATTTAGAGATTTATGTACTAGAGATGATGGTTGATTCCTCTCAAAACCAGGGTTGGTGAAAGGAATTGGAAACAAATATTTTCCCTTCGACCATAAGGTTGAGGGTCATCAATATATACCCTCCAACCAACATTTGGGTACACAGGGATGACTTCATCCACCCCGAGTGACACCCCGGACTTATTACTCAGATGATGAAGTCCAGAAGTAGAATTTCTTGACCACCTGACACCCTTACAGGAATTGTGGTCGTTTGATGCCTCATGAAAATGAGCTAGATGGGAGGCATGAATGAGAGGTGAAACCTCATGATGTTGTTTGAATTGTTGGGTATCATGTGGTTGAGTCTTGACCCATATTGGATCCTCAACAGAGACAGAGTGAATAGCAGGTGGCCCAGAGGCCACAAAATTGGTATCTTATGGCTGAAAAGCCACAAGATCAAAGGGAAGTGGCTCAATGGCCACATGATCACATGAAAAGGCACATTTTTGTGCCTGCACATTAGAAACATCTTCATCACCATCAGGATCTCCATCAAATGACTCTCTGAAATACATAAAGGTGCCCTCGAATTTAGTCTCATCTGTGACATGCATAAGATTGACCTCTAGAGGGTCATCGAAGGCATCGAGCTTCCTTCCTCAGACCGATGGGTAGTCAGAGAGGACAATTCAAACTCTGGTGGACAAGTTCAGTGCTTGTGCGTTGGATCTTGCTGGGAGTTGGCACGATCATCTAAAAATGGTGGAGTTTGCCTACAACAACAGTTATCACGCGAGCATTGACAAGGCACTGTACGAGGCTCTATATGGTCGACCTTGTCATTGACCTCTATGTTGGAGCAAGGTGGGTGAGAGATAGCTGCTGGGACCAGAGATTGTGCAGTTGTACTCTGATCGTGTGTATCTGTTCCGGCACAGAGTGGCTGCAGCTCAGGACCGGCAGAAGAGTTCTGCAGATAGGAGGGGTCGGGAGCTGTAGTTCGAGGTTGGTGATCACGTCTTTCTGAAGGTTTCACCTACGAAGGGAATGATGAGATTCGGATGAAAGGGGAAGCTGAGTTTGAGATATGTTGGTCTGTTCGAGATCCCGGAAAGAGTTTGTGCGGTGGTGTATCGTGTGGCTTTGCCACCATACTTCGCTAGCTTGCACAATGTGTTCAACATCTTTATCCTGAAGAGATATGTTTGAGATCCATCGCATGTGATTTGCACGAGCTGCCAGAGATTCAGAGCAACATGACCGTGGAGGAGCGACTAGTGGAGATTTTGGAGCATGCAGAGCGGCACCTGAGGCGTCAGACCATTCTGATGGTGAAGGTCCATTGGCAGCACCACAGTGTGAGTGAGGCCACTTTAGAGTGTGAGGAGTTTGTATCCCGAGCTTTTTGTTCAGAGTTAGGGATAGCAAATTTCAAGGATGATTTTTTTAAGGGGGGTAGGTTGTAAGACCTCTCTCTCGCTACTCTATTAAGTCTTATTTCATCCTTATGCTTGATTATGTGTTATCTTTATGCTTGATGTTTTTTTTGAATTTATGCTTTCTTTTGGGAAAGTTTACTTTTTGAGCGAGTTAAATTGACTCGTAGGCGGGTGCGACTCGTCGGGTATTTTTTTTCAGTCGATAAACTCAATCTGGTCAATCGGGTGTGATTTGCAAGTGAGAGTCGACTTGTGCTTTGGTGAGGGCATGTCAGGATGACTGGTCAGGGATGGATGACTTGGCATCCTAGTCAGCAAGAGGAGATCTTGGTCTGATTGCAAATATTTGAATCAAGGGATATTTGGCATCTTTTGATTGTACATTTTTGGAATTAAAGAATTGCCTTTTCCTTTGTTTCTTTGAAACCAAAAACCCTACAATCGTCCCCTACCCCATCTCCCTCTCCATGCACACAACCTCAGACCTTCCCATCTCCCTCTCCGGAGTGCTGGTGGCTCGAGCTCCGGCGAGTCAAGTGCAGCTAGCAAGGTGTGGTTGCCTTGTGCGGCTTGAGGAAGCATTTCGTGGGTTGTTCCCCGGCGACCTCAGGCAAGCTTCCGGTGAACTCAGGTATGCTCTAGACCCGGTGTAAGTTTCTGACTAGGGGTGGTGGCTGGATGGGCCGACCATCACCAGTAGGTTGGTGGTACAATCGGTGGCACCACCAACCAATTCACACCTAGCACGCTATAGGGTTGCGCGCGTGGATGGCTTGTTGTAGCAGCCAGGGGATGTCGGAGCTTCGATAGGCTCTGGATGGGTCTGCCACCTCCGGTTAGAAATCTCAAGGGAGATGTCGTGGTTCTGGTGAGGGTCTAGGGTGGCTGGTGCACCCGATCTCCACCTTGGGGTTTCTTGATGGTGCGGTTGTAGCTCCCGACTGCCAACGGGTGCGGCTGAAATCCGCTTGTGGCTGGACCCTATGCACATGAAGAGAGACTCCATGGAAGGGGGAGGCTGTCTAGAGCTATGGTGGAACAGACAAGAGAGGTCCGAGGCCGGGGAGATGCATGCGTCACCATCCTAGTGATTGATTGGTCCATGAGTGTCCTATCGGGTCTTGTGCTTGACTAGCCCCATTGTATGACTTCAGCCACATCATTGACCCTCAGAGATGTCTTAAGGGAGGTCTAGAAGGATGGAGTTGCAACTAGATTGGGTTGAATTCATGGTCTGGTATTAGGGTTTTCGATACTATGTTTGTTAGTGATTTCGTTAGTGATGTTTGTAATAGTTGTATGTTTATATGTGTGGTTTGAATTTTCGTATGTTTGAGATCTATTACATAGTGGAATGATGTCATAATATCAGATATGCATGCCTGAGGTAATTAAACATTTTAGTAATGTATTCATGTTGGTACATGCGATATAGGGTTGTGTTGCAATCGTGACTTGTATTGTGCATGTGTATTTCGACTATGACTTCTTTTATGTAATCTTAAGCTAAGGTTCAATAATTACACCTCATGCTTACTGTAACCCAGAGGTTTATATGTTTTATAAATGTGTGCATGCATGTAAATTCGGAAATTATATTCATAGCTAAAGGTACCCATCGTGTCATGAGTAGTACAATATGCATGCTTGCATGATGACAATTAGAAGTCTGTTTCAAGTATATGTTGTTAGACCCTAACCTCATTTTGGGCTAATCTCGTGATTAGTGGAGGGTTTAGCATGGGGAAGAGGAGGTGTATAGTGGGTTGGTGATGGGTGATGGAGTAGGGGGCCGGTTACTGTTGGGTTTTGTTGGTTTTGAGGAGAAAACCATCACCTCTCTCCATTTCCTCTCTTCTTCTTCACTCAACCATTTCTCTCACCCTTTCTCTCTTCTTGTCCGGCGATCCAGAGAGTGTGGCGGTGACTCCAGCGCGTGGAGGCAAACGTGAAGCGTACGTGATCGGGGTTGCTGTCGAGCGTCGACGTTGAGCGGATCTCCGACGCGCTCCGTCTTCTTCTCGAGGTATGCCTGGTTCATAATGTGTTTTGGTTGTTCACCCTCGTGTGAGGGTCGTGTTGGTCAGTCGGGGGAGGTCGGAGACCTCTCCGCCGACGTGTTTTGCGTAAATCCTTGGCTGGCGCAAGGTTGAAGATGACCAACGGTCGACCGGCTCCCTTCGGGCGGTCGACCGAATGTAGTGTATTTTGCCAATTTTAACCATCACCGGTCGAACGATGCCTTGGGGCGGTCGACCAGTCGTGCATTTTGCTGGTGGATCGGATTGCATGTTTGTTTTCGGTCGACCAGAACATCAGTGTACTTGATAATATTGCATGTTGTTCGACCGTTTTCGATATATCATTCGACCGTTATATGACGTAAACTATTAAGATGACCCTGGTAGTTTTCGGTCGACCGGGACCCCTGAGTCTGTTGACCGAATAGTCTTGTTGATTTTGACCAACTCCGGATTTTGACCTAATGTTCGGTCGACCGGTTTTAGACTGTCGTTCGACCGTTTGGACTGTAGTGATGCACAGAATAGTTCGACCGTTGTATACTTTCGGTCGACCAAACCTATTGGGGATGGTCGACCGGTTAGGCTCTTTCAGTCGACCATTTGTGTGCAGAACTGGATTCCTGGTCTGGTGTTTGTGTCAACTCCATCCATGGAAACTCGTGTCCTCGGTTAGAGCGTGACTTCTTGGTGATGCCGTTTGGACTGAGGAATGCACCTGCAACATTCATGGACCTGATGAATAGGACCTTTCAGTCGTACCTCGACCGATTTGTGGTGGTATTTATGGATGACATCTTGATGTACTTGCCTGATAGGGAGCAGCATCGGGAGCACTTGAGGATTGTGCTTGGCATCTTGAGAGATCAGGAGTTGTATGCCAAGTACACGAAGTGCGAGTTTTGGTTGGATCAGGTGGCGTTTCTGGTGCATATTGTGTCAGCAGATGGGATTTCAGTGGATCCGGCGAAGGTTGAGGTTGTGACTCAGTGGAGAGCCCCAACGAGCGTGACAGAGATAAGGGGCTTCGTGGGACTTGCTGGGTATTACAGACGGTTCATTCAGGACTTCTCCAGACTTGCTTCGCCACTGACAGCGTTGACGCAGAAGGGCGTCAAGTTCGTTTGGTCCCAGAAGTGCGAGGACAGTTTCCAGGAGCTGAAGAGGCGACTGACGACAGCGCCGATTCTGACGCTACCGAGTGGCAGCGGAGGCTTTGTGATTTACAGCGATGTGTCAAGGGTTGGCTTGGGCTGTGTTTTGATGCAGCACGGGAAGGTAGTTGAATAAGCTTCGAGGAAGCTGAAGGTACATGAGAAGAACTACCCTACTCATGATCTGGAGTTAGCAGCGGTGGTTCACACGTTGAAGACCTGGCGACATTATCTTTATGGCGAGCAGCTCGAGGTCGTCACAGATCATCAGAGCCTGAAGTATTTGTTCTTTCAGAGGGAGCTGAATATGAGGCAGCTAAGATGGCTTGAGTTCATTAAGGACTACGACTTCACCATCTCCTATCATCTGGGGAAGGCGAATTCGGTTGTGAATGCACTAAGTAGGAAGGTTGAGGTGTCAGTTGCGGCTTGTGCATGCAGGAGTAGAGGCTACTCGAGACGTTGTCAGAGTGGAGGCCGTTCACAGAGGGCTCGTAGGGAGCACTGATTTGTGTCAAGGTTTCTTTGTGTCTAGAACGTGTCCAGAATTTGTATCGTGGACCGTGTCCAGAATTTGGCCAACCTGGACACAGGTGTCTAGAATTTGTCCAGAGTGGCTTGTGGGCACAAAAGTTGGCCAACCATGATACATTCTGTACTCATTTCTGGACACATTTTGGGGACACAAAACCTGGGTACGAGCCAATCCAAAATGTGTTCTGAATGGTCTGCATAGTGTGTCCAGAGTGAGTACAACATCCCAACATGTGCCCAGAATCAATTTACAATGTCGAGCGTCAATATAGTGTAATAGAGTAGTGTAACAGCTCTAAATGAACTCAACGTTATGGGAAAATTACCATCAAGCTGTATCAAGAGTCCAGAATTTGTGTGTCCATAGTGTGTCCAAACTGAGCCCAAAATTTGTCCAGAATGTGTCCAGTTCGAGTCTAGATTGTCTAGAGTGTGTCCAGAATGTTCACTGATTCTGGACACACTCTGGATAAATTCTGGACTCGCAAAATTTGGCCACGAGCTAGTTTGGAAGTGGTCTACAATGTGTCTAGAATCAATCCAATCCGGACATATTCTGCACGTATTCTGGAATGGCTCGTGTCCTTTTTGGACTGATTCTGGACACAAAAAATTTGGCTAACCTGGACACATATGTCCAGAATTTGTCCATAGTGGCTCATGGGCACAAATTTTGGCCAACTTGGATACATTTTGGACTCATTTCTCGACAAATTCTGGACACACAAAAACCTTTGCACGAACCAGTCCAGAATCATTCCAAAATGTATCCAGAATGGTGTCCTAGTGTTCACTACTTCTGTACACACTCTGGACAAAATCGCGTCAATGAATTTTTTCAAAATATGTCCAGAATGGTATCTAGGTCGGCCAAATTCATGTGAATGAATTTGTCTAGAGTGTGTCCGGTTTGAGTCGAGAATGTTCACTAATTTTGGACACACTCTAGACAAATTCTAGACTCACAAAATTTGGCCACGAGCCAGTCTAGAATTTGTCCAAAATTAATCCAATTTGGACACATTCTGCACGAATTTTGGACTGGCTTGTGTCCATTTTGCACTAATTTCTTGACAAACTCTGGACACACAAAATTTGGTTGAGGCAACGAAAAACCTAAAAGTACATACTCAAAATGATGGTTGACGCCAACCAAAGGAGCAAAAGGCATATCATATTTATTTATTAGATAGGTTGTGTCAAAACAAACTGCATGTAACGCCACTGATCTCGTGGGTACGTACACTGGGAAAGGAACACAAGTGTTGCCATCAGAGACTTCCACGCCAACCAAAGGAGTTACAAAAGAAAGAGAATACCTACTAACTCGACAATACATAACAGACATACATGGATAGACAAATAGGATATAACTAAAAAAATGATTATCCATGTAACGCCCCTGATCTGGCGAGTATGCACACCGGGAAAGACATACAAGTGTCGCGATCAGAGACCTTCGCAACGACTGAAGGAGTTACAAAAGACAGACCAAAGAAGACGACTTGACAAGGAATAAAGGACATACATGGATAGACAACTTACAGAAATAACTGAAGCAATAAATTATCCATATATAAAAAGGTTCAACAACAATATTTGAGTCTCTAGGGAAATACAATAACATAAAATGGAAGTAAGATAAACTGAAGACTCTAGTCGACGTGTCCCTCGTGTCAAGTCTACCCTGTAGAAAACTAAGTACGTGCAAGCACCGCATTAACATATGCATGAGTTTTCAATAATGAAAACCCAGTATGCCCCTGGACAAATCGGAGTTTTACAGAATTATGCATGCAGTCTAACTAAGACAAAGGCATCAGAAACATAACAGAAAGCATCAAATGCAACAGAAGGCTACGACTCCATAAGTCGTGCCAACCAGGCGCACCCGACACATTCCTCACAAGGAATCAGAACACCAGCCTCACTGGTCAGAAGCGGTCACTCGATAGTTACCCACCGCTCGGTACGAAGCGGTGCGCTGGATAAATGTCCAAATTCGCGGAAATAAACCTACATGGTGCCATCGCGAACTTGGGAACATCTACCTTGAGACAGAATGGCAGCGCGCCTACCCAGGACTTATCTTAAACCTGGCCTCCCAACATAAAGGTCTTATGCGAATGGCCTCTGAAGCTAGAGGACCCACTCGTGGCCCGTCGGCCCAGAAAATAAAACGTGCCCAGAATTATTAATCAAATTAAATGCAATGCAAGCTACTTAAGCATGTAAGATCTAATATACCTACAAGATACAAAACGAGCTCAAGGAAGAGTATCCGGATCCCCTCCTAACAGCCCCAAACAAATTAGAATCATAACAACCCAATCAGGAATCAAACAAAACTGACAACAACAAGCAACCATAACCGGATCAGACAATCAACTCAACCACTAGTCAATGTCATCTACGGGTCATGAAAAAACCATTATTAGGTCTGATTTCCTAAGGGTCTTGCTCAACCTAAATGAACATAACAAACCAGTAATGCATAGACATGAATGAGTACTGAACTGGTGTATTATAGAGCAAGAGAAATTGCATTCGAACCACACCGTACTAGAAAACACGCATAATTCATTTCAGAGCATATATTCGAATATAATGAATATGTCAGCACATGATCAGTAGTTATATATGTACGAAATAACATGATAATCAGTAAGCTAATAAGATGCACATGTGCATAATATTAACATTCCAAAGATATATCTTCAACTAACTTTATGCATGCGATCAGGTTACATAGGGTAAATAAGCTTATGATGGTTAATATATAACATGGACGGATATAATAGCGTTCCCCAATGAGAACATGACATTAATATCAGAGGATAAACATCAAATCAGATAATGAATATATCACATCTCCTGCTGGACCAGAATCAGTTCGACTAACAAATCATAATAACAACACATGCCACACACAACCGATACCATCGATTAAAATATTGAAAATACTAGATCACAGCCATGCATATGCTACCCTGATCCATCTCACCACATTCTCAGAGTACCCGTTCCAAGTCGGTTTGAGGGGGGGAAAGTCGGAGGAGGTCAGTCAGCCATTCACTCTATCAACCGAGCGAGAGTCGCACGAGTGCACCAACTACAAGGTCAGCCCACCCTTGCGTCCCCAGCTCTGACCAAGCGAGCCAGAATCGATCACTCTCAACCCTAACCTCCCTAGGATCCGTCTCCACCCCCTCCTGACCCCAGCCACCAACTGGAATAGTCAAGAGAGTTGACGACAAACATAGTCGGTCGGATCTTGTGTGCACCAGCCACACCCCAATGGATCCGGGACCACCTTCAGACTCAACTTAGAGAGACCACCTTCACCTCTGATCAGACCTCACAGGAGCATCCTGGAGCTCCGTGCATTTGGCTGCCCCATAGCCAACCCTACCTAGCGCACACACTATGCGCACACTAGAGTGAACTCGGTTGATTGTGCAACCGATTGCACCAACCACCAACATGGTGTTGGCCGGCCCTCCAGCCAACACCCTCCCATAAAACTCTTCAAGGGTCAGGAGCATACCTCATTTGCAAGGAGAATGCCTGACTTAGCCGAAGATTCTTCCCACCAAACATCTAGTCGTGCCACAGGTTGCACTAGCATCGCTTCTAGCCTTGCCGGATTTGAAGTTTGCTGGAGCACCACCTGAGTGGCCTGACCACGTGGCTGAGGAGTGGAAGAGGTGGAGGAGACGTGTGGGAGGTGAAGAGGTGTGCAAGGTTCGTCTGGTGGGAGAGGTTTTTTTGTTTGCAACAACTCTCCAACTTCCATATTCTTCATGGCTATTCAAACCACCACAAAACATGCCGAAAATGGCACCAAGCAAAGGAATCCAAATGCCACCAAGTAATGTGCATCCAAGCCCCAAATTCAACCCTTCTAATTCCATGCCACCTCAACATGGGCTCAGCCCAAACTCGCACCATTCACCCACTCGGATCAAATTGAGTCGATCAAGCTAGCAAATGCGTACTCGCCTAGTGAGTCACCCTCAGTTGACGAACAAGGAACCCGATTAAAATTAAGCATACATACATACCACAAACACAATTAGATAATCTAAGAACTAAATTATGCATAAATGAGGAGAGTGGACCTTTTAATGTTATAGCAAGAAAGCGGGTCTTACAATCCATGTATACATAAAAGATCCAATTACAATACATCTAGTTTTAAAAGGGAAATACATCAAAATAAATGCGGAAGCAAAGATAACAAGAATACTCTGGTCAATGTGTCCCTCGTGTATAGAATCATCAACTACTCGTCCAGTCCTCCCTGTAGGAATCTAAGTACCTGAAAGCATCGCATTAACATATGCGTGAGTTTTCAATAAAGAAAACTCAGTATGCCACAACCAAAAATTAATAGAAATATGCATGGAGTCTAACTAAGACAATAGCATCAGAAAAACTACACAAAAGCACAATACGCAACACAAGGCTACGACTCCAACAGCAGCCCTAGTCGGGCACGACACCCGAACAAATTCCTCGAAAAGGAAACAAAAAACCTGCCACGCTGGTCAAAAATAGAAGCGGGTCACTCGACAGTGACCCACCACTTGGCATAAAGTGGTACGCCGGATAGACGCCCCAAATCGTGGAAATAAACCTACATGGTGCTATCGCGAACTTGGGAACATCTAACCTGAGACAGAATGACAACGTGCTTTTCCAGGACTTATCTTATGTTTGGCCTCCATATAGTGGTCTTGTGTGAATGGCCTCTGAAGCTAGGAGACTAACTCATGGCCCGTTGGCCCAAAAAATAGAATGTGCCTAGAATACTTATTATATGCAATGCAAGCTACTTAAGCATTTATAATCTAGTGTAGCTATAGAGTCCAGAACGAGCTCAAGGAAGGATAAATGAATACCCTCCTCACAGCCCCAAACAAAATCAGAACCAGAACATCCCAATCAGGGACCAAAATACACTCACAACAGCAAACAATCACAACAGGCTTGGTAAATGTAGATAACAACTAATCGAGTCATCTACTGGTCATGATAAGGATGTTATAGGGTCTAATGTCATATGCAACATACATAACTACATCATAACACTTCACATCAGTAACATATAGATTTGACAGAAGTAACTGAATCATGCATAGCAGCAGAAGATATCTCAATCGTGTTAGATGCGGGAGAAAGACGGGGAGCACCACACCAAGCCACCCCAGAAAACACGCCTCCACCAGACGCACATGGACCGCCAAACAGCGGTTCAGAAGTTGCGCCTTGTGCCCTTCTTCGGCTCCCGTTATTGTCCATGTTGAGGACCTTCTATTGCCATAACTAGATCCATACTTTGATCTACGCAATTGGTGGACACAAATGAAAGAAGAAAACAAACTACTTAACACTCATAAGCAAAAACGAGATTTGCACCAAACACTCATCTTTTCTTTCTTCTTTCTCACTTGACTTGACTTGTTTTGGCTTGTTTTACAAATGGACAACTCTTGTGCTTATATAGGCACTTACAAAGACTCTTCAACTTAACCTAAAAGACAAACATAACATAAACTACATAAAGATGATCATTCAAGATCATTACAACCTCTACTTAAATTGCATCATAAAATAGGACGAAAATCATAGAAAAAATGAAGAGTCCCTTGTCTCTTCCTTTCCTACAACCTTTTGCCTTCCTTCTTGTTGAGTCATCAACTCTTAGATGACTCACCCTCCACAGGTGATGTGGCAAGTGACTAGGATGTCACCTAGGATTAAGTTCAATTCTCAATACTCCTCCTTGAACTTAATCCTCTTCCATCCACCATCCCAAGATGATTTCGCAACTTCACATACACACAGATTGGCATGGCTTTTGTGAATATGTCAGTCACTTGATCTTCACTTCTCACATGCACTAAGTCTACATCCTTTTCTTTCATATGTTCACGAATGAAATGAAACCTTGTGTCAATGTGTTTGCTCCTTTCTTGATGGACCGGATTTTTAGCTAGCTCGATAGCAGATTTGCTATCCATGTACACCTTCGTAGCACTTGTCTGGCTTGAACATAGCTCTTTCAACAATTCTCTAAGCCATATTGCATGACACACACATGCACTTGCCGCCACATATTCCGCTTCGCAAGTTGATAATGTGACGATGGGTTGCTTCTTTGATGACCAGGAGAAAGTCGTGTCACCAACATAAAAAACAAAACCCGAGGTACTCTTTCTATCATCCACATCCCCACTCCAATCACTATCAGTATATCAATAGAGTATCTCTTTGTCAACACATTCTCCATAGAATAAACCAAGGGAAAGAGTACCTTTGATGTAGCGAAATATTCGCTTAACCGTCGTCCAATGTTCCATGGTTGGACTCTCCATGTACCGGCTCACCAAGCCAACTCCATATACAAGATCTGGTCGGGTGCATGTTAGTTATCGTAGACACCCTACTGCACTTTTCTACATTGTTGCATCAACCAACTCACCTTCTTCGTGTTTGGATAACTTTAATCCAATGCCACCGGTGTGTTCATGGGCTTGCAATCACCCATCTCGAAGCGCCCCAACACATCTTTAGCATAGCCTTCTTGTGACACAAAGATCCCGTCCCCTCCTTGTTTGAACTCCAAACCAAGAAAGTAGGACATGAGTCCAAGATCAGTCATCTCGAACTCCTTTTTGATGATGTGTTTGAAATCAGCAAGTATCCCATCGTTGCTACCTGCAAAAACAAGATCATCAACATACAAGGCTACGATCAATATGTCATTGCCTTCTTTCTTCACATAGATTGCATGTTCATGTGGGCATTGCAAGAATCCATTTTGCTTGAAGTAGGCATCAATCCTTGCATTCCATGCCCTCGGGGCTTGCTTCAAGCCATATAGTTCATTCTTTAACTTTAGCACTTTCACCTCTTTCCCTTTCTTTTCATAGCCCGGCAGTTGCTCCACATAAACTTCTTCTTCGAAAACTCCATTCAAGAAAGCGGACTTTACGTCTATATGATGCATGCGCCACTTTCTTTGAGCTGCAAGTGAGGTTAGGAGACGGATTGTCTCCATGCGTGCCACCGGAGCAAACACTTCTTCATAATCTATGTCGGCCCTGTACTTGTAGCCTTTTGCCACCAATCGTGCTTTGTACCTTTCAACTTCTCCTTGTGCCGTCATCTTTCTTTTGTACACTCATTTGACGCCAATCTCTTTGTGTCCTTTTGGCAATGAGACTAGTTCCCATGTTTCATTCCTTTCGATGGATCGCATTTCTTCATCCATCGCGGCGCACCATTTTGCATCCTCCATCGCCTCTTCAAAAGGAATATTATCTCCTTGTCCTAGAAGACACAATATCTTTTGCTCGCTTGTAATCTCCTTTGATCTCATCTCCTCCACATGGTTAGAAGTCGCCACTTCTTCTCTTTCTTCTTCTTCTTCGCACCTCCCATCATGTTCATGTTCGACTTCAGCATGCATGACATGGTTTGTGACTCCGTCGTCACTTACAAACAAGGCCATTCCTCCTTCGCAAGCACTCTCCTCCATGGCAATAAGGTTGGAGTTTTCTTCCACCCTTTTCTTTGACCAACACTCGCTTGCATAGTGTCCATGCTTCCCACAATTGAAGCACTCAATCTCCTTCTTCGATCCACGATCACCACGGCCACGGCTGGATCTCTCCTCCACCTCCTTTTGTGACCAACATTCTTTCGCAAAATGGCCACGCTTCCCACACTTGAAGCACTCGACCTCCTTCTTCTTTGGACGGCCTCCATAGTCACGACCGCTTCCACGATCTACGTTGCGAGGTTTCTCCTCCTTAAGCGACATCTTTGCTTGCAAGCCTCCTCCAAGACATCTTGTCTCTTCTTCTTCTTTCTTTGCTCGTGTGCCTCCAACGAGCTTGCTAGGTCGTCGACGGTCATCTTCTCGAGGTCCTTTGATTCCTCGATAGCACACACAACATTTTCAAAGTCTTCGGTGAGAGAACGCAGCACCTTCTCCACCACTCTTCCTTCAGTCAATGCCTCCCCATTTCTCTTCAATTTGTTCGCCACCACGCGAACCCTCGTCACGAAATCGGCAACACCTTCCGATTCCTTCATTTTCAACGCCTCGAACTCACCTCAAAGCATTTGGAGGCGCACTTGCCTCACCCGATCAGCACCCTTGTAGCTCTTCTCAAGGGTGTCCCACGCCTCCTTCGACATCTTCGCTTCAGCGATCTTCTCAAAACCACTCTCATCCACCGCTTGGAAGAGAAGGAGGAGAGCACTCTTGTCTTTGGCTCTTCTCTCCTTTTGTGTTTTGATTTGTGCGACAGTTGCCACCCCCGTCACGGCCTCCTCCTCGAAGCCGCTTTCCACAAGATTCCAAGCATAATGCGCACCGAGCAGGGCACGCATTTGGATACTCCAATTGTCGTAGTTCCCCTTCAAAAGGCGAGGCAACGATACATAACCAAACGAGGTCATCCCTGAGCTCCCCATCAGACGAGGCTTTGATACCAGATGTTAGATGCGGGAGAAAGATACGGAGCACCACACCAAGCCACCCCAGAAAACACGCCTCCACCAGACGCACATGGACCGCCAAATAGCGGTCCCAAACCGCCAATTGGTGGTTCAGAAGTTGCGCCTGGTGCGCTTCTTCGGCTTGCCTTGTTGTCCATGCTGAGGACCTTCTATTGCCATCACTAGATCCATACTTTGATCTACGCAATTGGTGGACACAAATGAAAGAAGAAAATAAACTACTTAACGCTCATAAGCAAAAACGAGATTTGCACCAAACACTCATCTTTTCTTTCTTCTTTCTCACTTGACTTGACTTGTTTTGGCTTGTTTTACAAATGGACAACTCTTGTGCTTATATAGGCACTTACAAAGACTCTTCAACTTAACCTAAAACACAAAGATAACATAAACTACATAAAGATGATCATTCAAGATCATTACAACCTCTACTTAAATTGCATCATAAAATAGGACGAAAATCATAGAAAAAATTAAGAGTCCCTTGTCTCTTCCTTTCCTACAACCTTTTGCCTTCCTTCTTGTTGAGTCATCAACTCTTAGATGACTCACCCTCCATAGGTGATGTGGCAAGTGACTAGGATGCCACCTAGGATTAAGTTCAATTCTCAATAAATCGCACCACACAACAATGGATAATATGCATCATCAACTTCAGAGCATGAATACAATAGGAACCAAAATTTCAGAACATGATCAGAGAATATATGAGCATGGAATAACATATTTATCAGTAGTATAACATGGTGAAAACATGCACATAATTTCCGAAAACTAAATCTATTCATAATCAGTATATAAGTGTACATTTGGATTCACAAGCTGCATTAAGATATAACATGAATCACATAAAGCATGGATAAGTCCGATTTCCTTCCTAAATGCATGTGTATCACTCATAACACCTCCTATTTGTGCATGACAAGAATAATAGAACAAGAGCAACAATAGTAGATAGCACGGTTAACCACTACGAGCATTACGTAGCATGAAAACTAAATTTCAGAACGTGCAAGTGTTCGAGATGTAAAACTTAGCAATTAATCCTGGATTATAGGAATATATTTACGAGATAATGCATGAGCATGTGATCTATAATCAGCAACCAATTCATGAAACATTATCTGAATATAATCATGAAACCATGCAAGAATACATGACCTATAATCAGCAGCAAATCATAGTAGAGGATCTGAGTATGGTCACGAAATGATACAAGGATATATGCTCTATAATCAGTAATCAAATCATGGAAGATTATCAGTATATAATCACTAGATACTGCAAGTACGTGTAATCTATCATCAGCATACAATCATGGAATATAATCTGAATATAAACATCCATTAACGCATGAATATGTGACCTATAGTCAGAAGACAAATCATGGAATATTATCTGCATATGATCATGGCATAATGCAAGAATACGTGACCTAAAGTCAGCAGCAATTCATGAAAGAAAATCTGGACATAATCACTAAGTCAAACATCCACATAGGATCTGTGATCAGTAATGATTCATGCCAATATCATCTGAACAAAGTCATGAAATAATACAAGAACATGAGTTCTAAAATCAGTAAACACACCCTAGAAAAATCACATGTTACAGCATGTTAAATACATTAACAAATCAACCAAGAAATCATAATTCCAAACAAGAGGTGGGTAGCAAATCACACACAACATGCATGCAAACACAACCCTAACTTGCTCCCCACACTCCAGCCTCATCCCTTCTAGTTTCTTCATCAAAACCCCCAAGGAAAACATGAAGCAAGGGTCATGCTAGTGGGATAAAATCCCAGCCAGCCGTTGGAGTCCAAAATGTGCACCACAGTCCACCTTATCGGGTAGATCTCCACCAGCACAAACCCTAGACTTCAGATCGGCCAGCCCACTCGTGTTGGACAAACCTCCGTCCAACACCATCTCTTCTTCCTACTCTAAAGGGCTAGGAGCATACCTGATCATCAAGATGAAAGCCGGAGTTAGCCGGAGATTCTGCCCACCAATTCCTCTCCTAGCCGCACAAAAGTTGCACTAGACGTTGCTCCACCAAGATCGCTGAAGATCATCCCAGAAGCACACCGGAGAGGGAGGTGGAGATGATCTGAGGTGGGTGATTTTCATGGATATTTGGCTATGGTAGGGCTTTTGTCTTAAGGAACAAGAGAACAGGAGTGATTGCAAATAACTCTCCAATTCAAGACATTCCAAAAGCATACAATTCAAATGTTTGCAAATCTCAAGAGATCTCCTCTTGCTGATGTGGCAGCCTCATGACCCAGCCTTCACACCTCAGCCCTAAATGTCTCCTCAAAGCCCAAGCCAAACCACCCATGCGACTTGCACCCGATCGACCCAATTAAGTCAACCGATTGCAAAACTGCCTGACGGGTCACACCCGCCCACGAGTCGCTTTAACTCGACCAAAAAGGAAACTCTTCCCCAAAAGGAAATTTTCCAAAGCAAAGCATAAAATCACAAAACATATATCATACACTAAGAAAACACAAAATCGAGCATAAGGACGAATAACACTTAATAAGGTAGCAGGAGAGCGGGTCTTACACTGTATCTCCAAAATAACCGTAGGCGGCACGAGAACAAGAATCAATCAAAAAGACATTTTTAGACGTCCATCGACGTCCATATCCACAACATAAAAAATTGGAATCCAAACTCTACATCTTGATGAAATTATTCTGAAGAGCTTGGGCATCGCCTGGTCCCAGCTTAATGTTATGAACCTTACCCAACACGTTCCTGTGATGAAAGTAAATGGTCAAAATTGTGATGAATTAACGTGTCTCAGAACGTGTGTCCAGGACGTGTCCAGAATGTGTGTCCAGGACGTGTCCAGAATGTGTGTCCATAACGTGTGTCCAGAATGAGTAACCAAAACGTGCGTCTAGAAAGTGTGTCAAGAATGAGTGTCCAGAATGTTGACACAAACCACTGACAAGTTGTCACACATTTTGGACACACATTTTAGACACACGTTCTAGACTGCATCTAGAGACAATCATGACCATTCTGGACTTACATCCTGGACACACGTTTGGGACACAATGCATGACCATTCTGGCCATGTGCCTTTCCGACTAATAACACAACCTATTTTTTGCTCACCTAACATCTCTTTCATTGAATGTGACATTTTCATACCCGACAACTTCAACAACAAAAGCTTGCATGATTTTGGAAGCTGAAATACCTACTGTATTGTTTGAGGCAATTCATAGTTTCTTTGCTTCAGAAACATCACGTTTGCCACGAAGAAAGCGTAGTTGACGGGCGTCCAGCATGTTACGATTATACTCCAAACAAACGTCAGTGAGAACATAACCTTCATCGAGTTCCCAGCAACCCTAACACGCGTAGGATAGTTGATACGTAGACAACCGTGAATGGACTTCACCCTGCCCTTGGTTAGGCAGTGGACCGCCCTCCTTGGAACACATCAAAGTGGCTCTGGTGATAACACCATGCGTGTGATGAGAATGTCTATTCTTGATGTTGAATCCATTAACATTCGCAAACGAGGTATACATGGGCATATTCAAATGTCTTGAAAGACATTCTGGCATATGGTTGAGAGGAAAAACCCGTGGGTGGACTCTCTTGCTGGTTGACGCGAGTAACAATCTCCCTCGCCGAGGAAAAAAAGAGGTTTTCTTTGTGTGATAAAGAAGAGAAAATAAGGTAAGAGAAGAAGAGAGGGTTGCTATCAATCTTCTGGTTTGGAAAAAGGTTATGACCGTATTTGGAAAGTGAATAGTACCATGCATTTGGAATGTAAACATCACCTAAAATGTAGCGCCTTACATTTATGTGAAAAAATCATTGTCGTGGAAAGGGTGATCTACGTCAATGATGCATAAATCATGCATACATTGGTGTCTTATATCCATTATTTTGAGCCTAAACAATGCTACGTAACGAGTTTTGTGTTTGAGTTTCAGGAATAAATAGGGTGGCGGAATAAATAGGCATAAAACGACTCAAAAGCAAGGAAAAAGATTAAGTTGCAAGACTTTTGGACTGAGATGAAAGAGAGAAGGACCCGGATGTAAAACCAAAAGGATCAATGAGTGAATCAAGAAGCTCCACACCTTAATGAGGAGTATTTTGGCAATTAAATCTGGGTCAAACCATCAACAACCAAATCGGGTTCATCAAACACCAAGAAATCAAGCCACCCAAAACCTGACCAATCAAGCCCATTCAAACCACCAATGGTCGTCCCAGGCTGCCAATTGGCCGTCCATTTTGTCCCAAATTACACGTGGTTCGGTCGGGTGTTGAATTTGGTTGTATTCAGTCCATTTATGGTATGCGTTTTAGTCCCATACCGGGGGATTGTCCCCGATTGCCTTTTTCTTTGGATATAAATAGAACTCCTCATCCTTTGTATTCATCCATTGGTTGGTGGCATTCTCTCTACTTGGAGTAAAAGCCTTGAAGAAAAAACTCAAGGTGGAGAAGAATGTCACTTACAATGTGAGTCATGTAAATAAAATATTTTTTCTTAGTTTCTTTTAATATTGTCTTGTCTTTTAATTCTTGCATGCTTCTTTAGTTTTATGTGCTTTCAATTAACGTCTTTAATAATTGTTGTTTGCTTAGTTCAATTTTGTTTCAGTAAAATGTTTCATTTTATTAATGTAGATTGTAGTGTAATAATTAGTGAGTAGTTTCATCCTCATTTGTGGGGTGGAGAAATATGTGATGTGATTATGTGATGTATTAGGTGTGTGTTATCTTAATCCTTTGAACCTTACATGATTTCCATAACCAGCTAATGAGATTTCACTCTTGTGTTTGATATGCTAATGCTCTTGAATGAAGCTTAGCATATGCTTAGATTAGTGGACCTATTTTATGGGGAATGATAAGGTGAGGATATGGATGGAATTGAAAAGGAAACATGACTTGCAGTTGCATGTACTCTTGTTGCCTTTACCTTGATTAATGTCTTGTATGTTTAATGATTGTGTAAATCTTATTTCATGTGGAGGCATAGTGAGGTTTGGTCTTTATACATGAGTTCATTTAGCTTCATTCCAATTATTGTCTTGTATGTTTTAATGATGTTGTGTTATCTTATTTCATGTGGAGGCAAAGTTGGATTTAGTTTTATGATTTTCATGCACTACATGTTGTGATGAGAATAATCGAACACACACATACACATATCTTTGTATTCACATTCTTTCTCTACCCCCTACGGGGTTTACTTTTATTTCTAAATTTTCCATTTCCTTTTGCATTGTAGTGTAGTGTAGTTTAGATCATAACTCCTTTCGCTCCTTTCTTTCCCACTCGCCTTCGAACAAACTAAAGTCGACGCACCTCCCTGTGGATTGACCCGTATTTGCCACTGCTTCAACGCGGCCATGCACCTGCGGTTATAATTAAAATGTATCAATCAAGTTTTTGGCGCTGTTGTCGGGGAGGTGCTTTGTCCAGACTTTGGTTTGGAAGATTCTATGGGTTTAATTTTTTTGTTTTTTGTTTTTGTTTGTTTCAGGTATATCTTGGCATCAAGGGAAAGCAACTGGAGAAATTGGATGTAGAAGGACACCAAAGTGACCGCCACTTAGCGGTCTGGGACCGCCAATTGGCGGCCTGGTGAGCTGACTTTGCTCCAAATTTTGTTCTGGTTGTTTGTTTCTTCAATTTAGTAGTCTGGGAGTTCAATTTTGCTTGTTTCAACCTGTAGTTAGCTCCCAGATTAGACAATGTTTAAGACAACTTTGACCATAAAACTCAAAGTAAAAGATTAGACTTCTTACCATCTAGGTCATGCATCATTTGTAGACCTTCCACGCATTTGTTTATCTTTTCTTTACATTCTTGTTGTCGATTTCTAGCGTGAGGTACGTGCACCCATTCTCTCATTCATGCATGGTTAAAGCATGCATTAGATAGTAAGGTGCATCGGGACAAGAGTGAGGTGAATGTTTATTTGGTGAGTTGCTTGCTAGCCTAAGATTTCAAAACATCTTTAAGGGGCATCACCTATAGTCTCCAAAGATAAGGTGGGGGATTTCATCACCCCTCCCTTAGCCCCAAAAAGCACACTCAAGTAAAGCCTTAATCTAAAAGCATGTAGACATTGGCCCTAAGGATTTTAGACACATTAGGATAGTGATCGCGTTGAGACTGTCATGACCTGATCGGCGCCGCCTGCCTTGTCGATAGTAGGAGGTACTGGATCTCCGGATATGGTATCACTTGTTGGGCATTGTGGTCTTCGCTGTAGGGAGGTGAGGCGTGTCGAGACTAGTGATCTCGATGTTAGGCGTCGTTTAGCCTAAAAACCCATAGCCATAAATTGTTTGAGCCATACTTGCCAGATTAGGCTTCTACCCTCTCCCACTACCCACGCTAGTTTCTAGGGATTCTTCCCTTCTCCTCTAAGTCATCTTCTTCTTACCTACTTCTACATTCTAGTCTCCTGCCCTTTACACTCTGTTAGCATTTTAGGGTCAGGTCGAGCACTTTGTGCGAACTTAGCCTCGTGGTGGTGAGAGTGGTCAACTCGAGGGTTTTTTGTAGAGATGGATGGTTACATGGGCGACCATCCATATCATTGTTGGGACCTGGACAATTCTCCCTGGTATTCCAGACCCATGCAACCTGAGGTGGCTCAGACTAACACCCTGTATGGTTGAGACAATCTTAATTGTGTGGTTGAGCAATCTTCAGATTGGGATAATATGAGGGAGGCACCGACTGCTAGACCACCATCTAGTTATGTCGGATCATATGTTGGTCAACAAACTGAGAATTACAACAAACTTTGGCCTCTTTCATGCGTGCGGTAGACGGCATGAGTGCACCGGTGGCTCCAGTAGCCGTACCGTGCGATTGTTGTGGGTTGAGTGGTCATGTTATCGGGAAATGTCCTTATGTTTTCCCAGAGCCTAAGTATGACCATACATTTTCCCAAAATGCTCAATATGACCATTACGCATCCGCGTACAACCCAAGAGCGATGGATTTGTAGGGAGACATTTCTTATTCAAATTCTTATACATCATTTTCACCCCAGTATCCTCCTCCCAAAGACCCAGAATTCTACCAACACCCCACTTCAAATCATTGGACTCGTTCTCATCCTATCAACACCCAACCCTAAAATTTCCCAAGCTCTGACTTGGACCTCATAGTTGACCGCATACCTGATTCCTTCAAACAAACTTTCCTTACATTCATGGAAACCACTCAACAGTCCATACAAATATGGCACTGCAAGTGAGTCAAATGACGCAGTAATTACGTGAACGTGGGGAGAGTAACTTTTCTTGTCAACATGAGGATTTATCTTCTGATATCGAACCACCCCACATCCACAAATTCAAAGCACAATCTTTCAAAGTCAAACTCCTAGTCAGTGTGAGGGACTTGGGGTTTCAATTCACGATCACATGGTGGGGGATGTGATCCGAATTGAGAATAGCATGGACCAGTTTCATTATGAGTCGGCACAGGATTGTGCCTTACCTTTTTGTCCCGTGGCCCTTGAGCCACATGATCTTCATGTTGTGCCTCTTAAGGACTCACCTTTGGTGGAGCAAGAGCACCCTAGTACCCTTAATTTCAAATGACCTGATGAGAGTTTGCCTCTCACTATTGTTCCTGATCATCTTGGAAATGATGGAACATCAAACAACTACATTGCTAATGAGGGTATTAGGATTCCTTGGAGGATACCTTGGGTATGAGACCCACTTTCTGTTCGTCTAGAAATCGACATGCATAACGAGGTTCTTGACCACGTTCCGACCCACTAACCTATTGGTTGGAAATTTGGATTGATGATCATAACTTCAGTACCGCAACGAGAGAAACTCTTCTTCCATTGCCCCATATTTCCCAAACTCCTGAGAGGTTCAAGCTCTTTTAGTTTCATCCTTTGAATGAGACACCTTTGTGTCTAATTCATGAACCTCTCCTTTCATCTTGTGCTCTTTGTGAGGGGGTCCCAAACATGAGTATTCTGGCTCCACATGGTGTCATGTTCCCTTTCGAAGTGCATTGACCCACTTTTGAGGTTTCCATTTGATGTCCTTAGTGGAGGATTCAATTCTAATTGAGAATAACATGCACCAGCTTCATTATGAGTTGGCACAGGATTGTGCCTTACCTTTTTGTCCCGTGGCCCTTGAGCCACATGATCTTCATGTTATGCCTATTAAGGACTCACCTCTGTTGGAGCACGAGCTCCCTACTACCCTTAATTTCAAACGACCTGATGAGAGTTTGCCTCTCACTATTGTTCCTGATCATCTTGGAAATGATGGAACATCAAACAACTACATTGCTAATGAGGGTATTAGGAATTCCTTGGAGGATACCTTGGGTATGATACTCACTTTCTGTTCGTTTAGTGAGTCGGACATGCATAACGAGGTTCTTGACCTCGTTCCGACCCACGAACCTGTTGGTTGGAGAGTTTGGATTGACGATCATAACTTCAGTACCACAATGGGAGAAACTCTTCTTCCGTTGCCCTTTATTTCACAAACTCTTAAGAGGTTCAAGCTCTTTCAGTTTGATCCTTTGAATGAGACGCCTTTGCGTCTAATTCATAAACCTCTCCTTCATCTTGTGCTCTTTGTGAAGGGGGCCCAAACATTAGTATTCTGGCCTCGCGTGGTGTTATGTTCCCTTTCCAAGTGCATTGACCCACTTTTGAGATTCCCATTTGATGTCTTTTGACAAATGAAGATGGGAACTTATTTTTGTACATAGTTATATTCAAAAAAAAGATACAATAAAAGACTTCATGAGCGAGCACTGATTGTTGTGGGCATCAACCCTTGTGTATTTGGGCCCCCTTTCTTTTACGTATTTGTATCCCTTCTTTAGCATCTCACAAGTTTTGAGGGAATTCGGGTTTGTGTCCATCAACATAACCATGAACTTCCCTTTGTACTTCACATTAGTGAGATCTTTTCTTTTTCATGCATAAATCCACGTAGTTTCATGCTCACATTCATTGAGGACAATGCATGAAGTAGGTGTGGGGGGTGTTTTACGTGTGTACGTAATCGAGTCTTTTTCTTTTGATTTTGTTTTCTTTTGTGTGTATTGATAGGGTCATGTTAGTGTGCTGCATTTAATATCGATATATATGCTTGTCATGATCCTTGGGTGGCTTGCCTTCTTTTGCTTGCCTAGTGCTTTAAATTTTCAACAATTTTTTTCAAAATCTTCATGTTTTTGCGAAAGAAAATGTTTTGTGGGTTTTTGTGTGTGCTTAGCATGTGCAAAACCATTGAGAGGCAAAGTAAAAAGAAAGCTCCCAAAATTGTCTTAAACTTGATGCATTAGGATATCTTGTATTCCGGCTTTAGGTTTTATCTAGTCGTTAAAATGCACCCCGGTTTTCCCTCGGGGGCGAGTAATCATAGGGTTTCAGTACTCAAACAATTAAAGAAGTCCACCCTGAACCTAGTGAGTCAATAATTCGTGTCTGTTAATTTGAGGAAGTTTGTTGTAGTCAAGGACCCTTTAAATCTTGTTGTGAGACATTAAGTGGAGGGGTTTTGGTTCATGTGTAGATAAGAAATAAGTGAGTAGGTGTTCTCTCTTCTCGCACGGCTCCTATCACTCAGAAAATTAGGTCGGAGGAGACGTTGTGCCTGGTGCTTTCGAGTCATCTGACTTGGGATGCACCGACCGAACTCCTGTTACACGGGTGGTAGGGATTGTCCTATGTTGAGATTTGGGGGAAGGTGTACGTGGTAGTGTAAGTCCTCATAGGCAATGATGCACGAAACCTAACCATGGGAGAATGATACTCCAACTAGTAAGAAAAACAAAAGAAAAATGAGTAAGAAAAAAAACAAAAAGAAAAAAAAATGGTAATGCAAATAAGAACCTTAATGGACTTTACACTTTGTATCACTTGAGGATGTTGAGGTTGTCCATGTCTTTCAACTAAGTCATTATTTAACTTGCACGAATGGTGCTTTAGGCTAGGTGTGTGGACTAATAACTATATAGAGTCGGCCCGTAGGATTACCGTGTCCAGTGATCGACAAAATATGTTGTACGAGTCGAGTGTCTAGATTGAATAATGCATCTATGTTCGGATTTTGTGGGTATATCCGTTGAAAACCCTCATGAGGCAACACTCCTCCTCCTTGGTGAGAAGGAGGTTTAACGGCTTGTTGCACATACTAAGTGCAACCGTGATTCATACGAAAGTGAGTTACGATTTCCCTGTTTTTCGTATGAGTTTTCCTTTCTTTCATTTTTCTCTTTCTTTGTTTTGCTCGGGACTAGAAAAAGATGGTGTAGGGGTATTTGATTGGCATCATATCATGCATACATTCGTGTCTTATATCCATTATTTTGAGCCTAAACAATGCTACGTAACGAGTTTTGTGTTTGAGTTTCAGGAATAAATAGGGTTGAGGAGAAGACGCATAAAAGGACTCAAAAGCAAGGAAAATGACTAAGTTGCAAGACTTTTGTTCTGAGATGAAAGAGAGAAGGACCCGGATGTAAAAGCAAAAGGATCAATGGGCAAATCAAGAAGCTCCACACCTTAATGAGGAGTATTTTAGCAATTATTTCCGGGTCAAACCATCAACAACCGAATCGGGTTCATCAAACACGAAGAAATCAAGCCAAAATCAAGCCACCCGAAACATGACCGATCAAGCCCTTTCAAACCCCCAATTGGTTGTCCCAGACCGCCAATTGGTGGTCCATTTTCTCCCAAATTACACGTGGTTTGGTCGGGTGTTGAATTATGGGGAATGATGAGGTGAGGATATATATGGAATTGAAAAGGAAACATGACTTGTAGTTTCATGTACTCTTGTTGCCTTTACCTTGTTTAATCTCTTGTATGTTTTAATGATTGTTTAAATCTTATTTCATGTGGAGGCATAGTGAGGTTTTGTCTTTATACATGAGTTCATTAAGCTTCATTCCAATTATTGACTTGTTTGTTTTAATGATGTTGTGTTATCTTATTTCATGTAGAGGCAAAGTTGGATTTAGTTTTATGATTTTCATGCACTACATGTTGATTAGGTTTTTCGATTGAATTCAACGTAATAACGATACGATACCTATATTTATTAGCTCCAATTGTTCCCAGAGCATAATCGAAAACACACACATGCACATATCTTTGTATTCACATTCTTTCTCTACCCCCAATGGGATTTACTTTTATTGCTGAATTTTCCATTTCCTTTTGCATTGTAGTGTAGTTTAAATCATAACTCCTTTCTCTCCTTTCTTTCCCACTCGCCTTCGAACAAACTAAAGTCGGCACACCTCCCTGTGGATCAACCCGTATTTGCCACCGCTTCAACGCAGTCGTGCACTTGCGGTCAACGTCGGACGCATGCATGATATGCGCTGTTAAGTGAAAGGAATGTGTGTTCTAAAAAAAATCTTTTATATATCTTTTGTTTTGAATTGAATATAGAAATATTTTGTTCCTTGATTAATGTATTCGTCTTTTGGAAGTGTTAAGGAAGTGGCTATTGGTCCTTAACCAAAGAGCTCTAAAAGACAATGGTTTACACAAATCAAAAGTTATTCACAATCTTGGTAATGAACATGAGACATTAATTACCAAGATAAGATTGTCATGTTGGTTGAAGTATATTATAGCTCTACAAATATTTAACAACATGAGTATATAAAAGAGTAAATATTTACTTTTTTATATTGAAAAAACCTAATAAATGAAAACATTATGGAATTGTGTTTGTGTCATTAATATTTTCATTGTGTCTTTGAATCCTAAGATATGAGACCTATATCTTTCTCACATAAGAGGTATATAATTTGATTACTATCAAAACATATCATTACGTAAAGTGATAAAGATATTGGTTAGTTATACAACTTATGCTGGAGAAAGTTATATGTCAAAAGATTATCATTGCCCCTTTTGACATTAGTGATGATATTATTTGGCTCCTTTATAAAGTGAAATTATAATGTGCACAATGTAACTTATGTATAGTTACGTATTTATAGTTAGCTAAGAGATCAAGAAAAGGAAATAAAATACAAACATGACACATTCCTACTTTGTATAATATTCTTATGATAGGAAGACGGGCCATGTGCGCACCAGCGGCGCGTGGCCATCAGTCAGAGGTTGTCGAGCCTCGTGTGGCCTCGTCCGACCTCACCAAGGTCTGGCGATGCTGCCTTGGGTAAATTCCTCTGTACCCGTCTCTAAACACTGATCAGGAACATAACTGAGTTTGGAAGGGGAAGAGATCACTGGAGATGTGCGCTGCTTGGAAGAGGTGCGTGCCTCTTCAACGCCGAAAGTCGTCGGAGATGCTCACCTTGGACACCACCTGCTGCTGCCATTGGAGAGCTCGCAGGAGAGGGGGGTGGAAGGATTTTTGTTGGAGGAGAGGACTGAATGGTTGCAAGCACAAGCCAACTCACATTCCACTCATGAACATGCCAAAAATGCCAAGTCAATATTCTCTCCATAATCACCCAATAACGCCATTCATTCCCTTTCTTTTTTATATCAATTCAAAGAATTTCAAAAGCCTCCACGCCACCTCCACACGCCACCTCACTCCTCTGTTCACGTCTCTCCAGGTGGCTACCACCAAACGCCATGTCGCACGCCTTCCCTCGTGATTGATTCAGTTATAATAACCACAAGTGCACGACCACGATGAAGCGGTGGCAAGTACAAGTCAAGTCCACAAGGTGGTGTGTCAACTCTGGTTCTTCAGAAATCAAGTGGAAAATAAGGGGAGAAGAAGTTTGATGACATTAAACTAGGCTACACTAAACAAGCAATTAACGAATAAGAAAGATGAAAGCACAAGACTAACTAAAACATAAAATAAGCAACTAACAAACAAGAAAGATAAAATCCAGTAAGGAAAACACCTAAGGGGTGGAGTGTGTGTACACATGTGATAAGGTGGTGAAGAATGCATTGACTAAGGCACAAGTGTAGGTTGTGTTTTCATGCATAGGAAGTACCTAATGGTTGATGGTTGTCGCAAAACCTATCATTCCAATCACTAACCTAGTTGATTGATTAACATGAGCATAAACAAGTTGGTTATTAAGAACCTAAACAAACATGGGAAGTACCTAAGGTTTATGGAAAAACCATTCAAGTTAAGTATTCTCTTTTAAACAAACAAGCATACATTCACATTCATCACTTGTTGCATAAGATAGCATTCATTCTCGTTTTCATTACATGTATAAACATCATCTCCACCCCCAAAGGGGGATGAAACTACTCACTACACATTAAGGTAATTCTTGGATATGGAAATGGAATCACTATCTAAACACTCTATACTTGAGCATACTTGGATATGATAGGAATTGATATGCAAGTGGTGAAATTAAGCTTTGAATGTGTTGGATCTTTGAAGGCTTGAGAATTTTAGAGCTCAAAGAGTACGAATAATTTTAGAGAGTAGTGTGTTAGTTTTTTATCTCTTGAACAAGGTTTTTATATGCTTCAAAGCAAATATAGCCATTTGGGATAATTATTGAAATTTGGACCAATGAGAAGCAAGATTTGACTTGAGTTGGGGTAGAAATCTGCTTAGGTTCATTCGACCATTTCCATACGGTTGTCCGAAACGAAAGTTGACTTGGTCAAAATTAGGCATTCGCTTGTTCGATTAATCGATCACCAACTTCCAGTAATTTTTTCCGATTTCAACTAATTAATGTTCTGTTCACCAAATGGGGTTAGGTTCTCCACTCTAAGGGGGACAATAAGAATTGGTCGACCTCTGATCATAGCTTCAGTCCTCCAGATCAATGCTTTATCGTTTAATACCAACGGTTGGAAATCAAATATATGTTCTTAGTCCAACGGCTATATTGACATGTGAAAGAGTTGTTGTGTGCCATAGGCCAAGACGTAAACGGTTGACTGATACGGGATCAGACATCCAAAAATGGACAAGGCAAATGGGCTCTAAGACAAAATACATGTTTGGCCGTTGGAGTGAAATCCAAAACCGGTCCAAGGGGATTTGGTCGATTGAATGACAGTTGGTCATCCGAGTAGACAATTCCAGAAAGCATCCCAATGGCTACTGATGAGATGATTTTGGTCATTCGTTCGGTGTTCGGTTGACCGAACAGGAGTGGGACAGAATCCTAGTGCTCAAGTTTACATATGGTCCTATGGACTCAATAAATAGAAAATTACCAGTCTTAGTCCAAAGTTTTTTTACAATCTTTAATCTTTATCCCAATGCTCTCCTCTTGATAATCTTGATCAATCTGTTAAGATGATTTGCAGGTATACAAGTATATATGCAATGCATGTAATCATGTTTACCCACTTTGATTGACTAGGTTGATTGATTAAGATTAGTTTGATTAATCATCAAAATTAACATGGATTAAGACCTAAAAGCCAACAATCTCCGCATTTTTTTATGGCAAACATATATCTTAATGCTTGAGATTCAATTTAATTCTCCCCCTTTCTATATGATCCCCCCCTTCATATATGTTAGCTATATGAATCAATTGAAGCTCAATCACGAACAGGGGTAGGACAAAATCTTAGTGCTCAAGTTTACAAATGATCAAATGGACTCAATAAATAGAAAATTACAAGTCTTGGTCCAAAGCTTTGTTATAATCTTGAGTCTTTGTCCCAATGCTCCTCCTCTTGATGATCTTGATCAACCTATTAAGATGATTTGCATGTATACAAGTATATATGCAATGCATGTAATCATGTTTGCCCACTTTGATTGATTATGTTGATTGACTAAGATTAGTTTGATTAATCATCAAAATCAACATGGATTAAGGCCTAAAAGCCAACACAAACATAGTTTAGTATAGTTGTAGTGTAATAAATCAACTTTTCTCTCCTAACTCCCATTGGAGAATGGTTTAGGCGATAAACCGAACAAACTCCTTGCAATTCAACCCATGCTTGCCACTGCTACAATGGCTCCATGCACTTGCGGTAAAACACTCAACATTCCTATTAGAGTATGCTAGAAAGATATCCTCATCGAATTTAGCATCAAAGTTATCGAACTTATGTTTAGTATTCAGGACAACACAATTTGATCCAAAAGCTTCGAAAATAAGATCTTGAACTTTTCAGACCATAGTACGAGATGATTTTTCTTCAAGAGAATGCAAAAGAATAGTTGTGCTCAATTCCATGGTTTTCACAAAAAATCTCAAAATGTTAATTTTAAATTTTTCTTTATGATCGCTTCTCATTTTCACAATATGAAAATTCTTTTCATTTGGAACATGTTCCCAATACTTTTGGAATTCATCAAAGGCAGCATGCATGTTTGCCGAAACAAAACTTATATAAACCTTGTAAAATAATCGATGGCAACTAATGTATTATCTCTTTCCACCTAAACTAACAGTTGTAGATGGTTCAAAGAGTTAATATGTAATAGTTTGAGAGGATTTGAAGTAGAAATCACATTGGTTGATTTGAAGGTGTTGTTAAATAGTTTTCCAAATTGAGTTGCATCACAAAGTTTATGCTTTTTGAAATCAAGATGTGGCACTCCTCTTACCAAGTCATATATTGATAATTTATGGATCTACTTCATACCAATATGGCCCCTTCCTCTTACGCCATAGCCATTTTTCGTCGTTTGAGGTAATAAAACAAGTGAATGAACTTATATTATCTAAATAAATTACATACACATTTCCATGTCTGACCCCTGAATTTGGTTTTTTAATAACTTTTAGAAATAATATAACAAATAGGTTGACAAAATAACACAAGAAAGATTTGCCGATTAAATGACTAACATTGAGCAGGCTATATTTGAAATCATCCATAAGCGAATTCTCTATTTGGGTATTAGAACCGTTACAGACATTGTTGATGCCAACAAGATAAACCTTCGCATCCTCCTCAAACATGATGGTTCCTCCTTTCTAGGATTCGAGAGTCTTTGATATGGAGGGGATCTCCCATCATGTACCTCGAACATCCACTATCGAGTATCTACTTCCCTCTTCTCTTGGTTCTCACCTATATCCAAACAAGATGCCTTATATCTCCAAATTTCTTTGGGTTCGTTGGGGTTAACTTTATGTATTGAAACTTGTTTAGTCTTAGGCACCAAAATGTCGGATGAAATATTTGTCTAATATAAGAATCACTACCATTTCATTCACAAACAAAATAGTTTCTCTATTTATTTTGGGTGGTATGAACATATCATAAGCCATGTTTTGAAGAGATTGAATTTGGCAACCAAAGAGCCTGCCAAGCATTTTCTTTTTCTTAGCAAATTTTTCAAGATCCTTTTGCAATTGGGCATTAGAAGCAATTAAATCATTTGAGTTACTAGATGCAAGTTTGTCTATAAGCACTTTCTACTACTTTTTAAAGATATATTCTCTAATTCATGTTTTTTTTTATTCTCAAGAAGGTATGTGTTTGCAAATGCAAGATCATGGTTAATCTTTTTAACTAACTTGTTCTTATAACATACACATTAGTAGTTATTCAGAAGTTTATGCAATGCATCAATTACTTAATGCTATTAAAGGAAATTTGTTTCAAGAGTTGAGGATGCCTCTTCTTCTCCTTAAGCAATATGACATTACTTGGAGCTCTTGTCCTCCCTTGAAGATGACATGACACTAAACAATGCCCATATCTTATCTTTCTTGAACAACAAGAGACACTCTTTGCTTCTTCCTTATCTGACTAACTTGATGTGAGGAACTTGACACACTCTCTCTCTCCCCTATTGTCACTACTGGAAAAATGACCACAACGTTGGATATTAAGGGCGTACAATGTCGGGTTGACCACCTTGGTTGACCGACATGGTAGGTGGGGCACGTTATACGAGGGTACTCTTTCACATCGGTCTCAAATCCGACATGATAGTAGGGGTCTACCACGTCGGTTATCAAAGAACCGACGTGGTAGATCCCTTAATCAATTTTTTATTTTTTTATTTTTCAATTTTTATACTCTACAACATCGGTTTTCTTAGAAACCGACGTTGTAGACCCCCTACAATGTGTGGTATGGTATTTTTTATTATTCATTTTTTTATTTCTTTTTTTAATTTGATGTTTGTAATTCACACTCAATCCCTACAACATTCATTTTATAGAGAAGAAGGTGGCTAACAAGGACATTAACTTTCATTCCACTTCCTTCCCATGCTCACACCACATATGATACGACGGTTAAGATTGAGAAAAAATAGAAATAAAGAGTAAACTTTTATCATGTTTCAATATAAGATATCATGTATTATAACAAAAATATGTTGGCAGGAAATGAACTACTTCCTCAACACAACAACCACGTTTAGTGAAGTTGAGAGAGAATGCATACCTGCAACAGGTCCCAACACCACCAAAAATACTTCAAGAACTTCTCTTATGATATTTCCACCCTAAAAAGCAAGGGAAAATGCTCATTAAAATTAAAATGCCAGATCAATGTTAAGAAGACAAATTTCTTCTCATTGGAAACCTTGGCATTTATTCCTTCTGCAATTTGAAGGGATACACCGACAATGAATGGTAAACTCAGTTAAACAGAAAGAGTGTGATAAGAAAATGTATGGCATCCACACTACCAAATGAGCACAGCCCATTCTAGAGTCTATAAATGATATGTAAGCATTTGAAACCACGATTCAAGGCAACAATGTGATAACTAATAAGAAATGACAACACTTTCAAACAAAGTAGAACATCTATGGAAATTATTTGAATCCTTCTTTGTCTTTTTTTATCACATCCTTTCATTCTCGGATAAAAAATGCTCAGTCACAGTACATTTGAAATTCAAAAATAGGCAGTAACAGCAACCAAGGACGTAACAACACTAATCAAACCATTTTATATATTTTTAGAAAAAGAAGGAAACTGAAAAGGCAAACTCACCCATCCAATCTAAACCTCTCACGCAAGTCGATCAAATGTGGGGATGTAAAGAGCTTGATCCTCAACCCACAGTTGCGCAATATGGACTCCGTCAACGAGCAAGTCGAACCCAAACAACAACAAAAACTGAAAATGCAAACATGAAAACCCTAAGAAACGTGGGAAGAGTACCACTAACAACCTTCCCTTTTGTACCGGTGACATGGATGACCTTGAGGTCCTTCAACGGCTCATGCATCCAGCTCCAGAACGTTGAGGTAGTGGGACATGAGGTGGAAGTGGTTGCCACGGTTGCAGCCGTCACCGCGGGCGCAAGTGGTGATGAGGGACGAGAGGTGGGAGAGGGCGTTTTGGTACGAAGAAGCTCTAGAATCCGAATCCGCCATGGATGGGGATGGGGATAGGGTTTTGATGGTTGTTGTTGCGCGGAGGACAAGAGATGGAGAAGAGTAGTGGAAGAAGTGGTTCTGGTGGTTGATTGTGGGATGATTGGGTTTAAGGGTGTTTGTGGCTATGGGGACGAGGTTTAAGTTTAATCAGAGTTGTAATTCATGCGTTGGGCGGCTTGCACTTCCTACCATGTCGGTTAACTAAACCTGACCCGGAAGACACCCTTCGACGTCGATTAACTAAAAGAACGTTGTTGTAGGCTTTCAATTCTTTTTTTAAAAATATTAGAAAATATATTTTAAAAAGCCCTTCCACGTCGGTTAATTAATACCAATGTGGAAGACCCCCTACCACATCAGTTAATATAAACTGACGTGGTAGGGTTTGAATTTTTAAAATATATATTAAAAAGACCCCTTACCATGTAGATTAACTAAAACATACATGGTAGGGGGTCTTCCACGTCAGTTTTAATTAACCGACGTGGTGGTGGCGACGTGGTAGGCCAATTTTCCAGCAGTGTGTCGTTCTTTTCATTCCCATTCTTCTTCATTCTCTGATGTTTCTCCCTCGTTTCCTTTCTAGTGTTGATCTTTAGGAGGGACGATCTTTCTTGAAGTATCCTAGTTTGTTGCATTCAATGCACAAGGCTCCCTTTAAACTTTTGCCTTTGTATTTCTTTTTGCTAGGGAACCTTCATTTCGTCACCACTATCATTTTCATCATCTTCTTATCCATCGGATTCGAACACAACTTTTAGGGTCATCATTCGTTCTTTCTTCTTTGAGTTTTTTTTCTTTCATTCATTTGTATTTCAAATGTCATGAGGCTACCAATAAAATAGTACATCTTGAATTTTGACAAGTCTTGAGCTTCATTAACTGTGGTTTCTTCTTCTCCCAATCATTGGTGAGGGATTGAAGGATCTTCCGCACCTTGCCTCTTTCAGCAATAACCTTACTAAGATACTTCAAAGCTTTAGTGATCCTGGTGAAGAGCGCATGGTCTCACTGCATTTCATAGAAAATATTTCATACTTTTCGTTGAATTAATCGACTCTAGTAACCTTAATTCTAGATGAGCCCTCATGATGTGATTCAAGCAACTTTCAAATCTCATAATAAGTGGTATCACATCCATTAACCGTCTATACTCTCTCTCATTGATGTGAGTTTGATCGATCACTAATCTAGACAGGGTGAATAGATTATATGGCAATTTAGCAAAATAATGCACAATTAAAACAATGAAGAAAAGAATGCAAACCAAAAGTCGACTCCGGTGATTTTATAGAGGTTCGACTAGACCACTGTTATCTAGACCTCTCCCCAAGCTTCGATCTCTCCTCCGATCCCTACTCGAGAATTCACTAATCTCTTCATTCCAGGTCGAAGATAAACCCTCTTACCATCGGAGCCTTGCGAACACCCTCGCCTTGCTCGAATCTCCTCTCACAAACCAAAAGGGAGCTTCCTCAAAGCTTTACAGCGCAATGAAAGCTGATTGAAGTTGTTGAACTCTAACTTGAATGCACTCAAAGGATTGGAGTGAATTGATTAAGTTTGAGAGTTGGTGGAGCTTTGAAGACTTGGAGTTTGAGAGCACAAGAGTATTAAAGATTTTTGGCAAGTATCTATTGTGTCTCCTAGATGAAGCTTTTGTAGCCTTCAAAGTAAATGGAGTCGTTATTGTGAGTTGGTGAAGTTTAGGACAATAAGAAGCAATTGATCACTGAAGCTCAAGCAAAATTTAGAACTGGTTTGGTCGACCGGGAAATAAACGTTCGTCCGGAACACTGTGGGTGTATTGGTCAGAATGAAGCACTCACAGAGTAAAATCTCTTCCGCTAACCAATCACCAACTTCTAGTAACTTTTTTTAATTTCGACCAATTAAACTTTGGTTGACCGAATAGCATTCGGTTCAGTATTCTAAAATGGACAGTAAGAAATGGTTGGGCTCTGATGGCCAAGTTCGGTTGACCACTGGATATTCGGTAGACCAAAGTCCGCATGGGTTTTCCGCTGACAATTGTGGCTCAAAAGTTGGTTAACGGGTAACAGTCAAATGACACGTGGAAAAGAGTCGTTGCGCTCTAATTAGCAACAAGGATTCAGTCGACCGAGGAAGGCTTGGTAGATCGTTTAGGGACATTTCAAAATTTGTTGCTAGATGACAAAAGATAGGTCCGTTGAAAAACCTTCAACGGATTTATTGCCATGTGAGCCAATAGGATATGGTCGTTTGGATTAAAAATGAAGGCTAGGCTCGGATGACCGATCCCAATTCGGTAGACTAAATCAAGATTTCCAGGGAAGGTCCAAACGCTACTGAGTAGATGGAAACGGTTGACCGATACATTTGGAAGTCCGAAACATGAATTCCAGGGAAGGTCTGAACTCTACTGAGTAAATGGAAATGGTGCACCGAAGGGAACTCGGTCGTCCGTTTGGTACAGATTCGGTAGACCAAGGAAAACACGGCGACAGGCAGAGACGGGTTTATCCTTTTGTGCATCAAGTGTACATTTGCTCCTATGACTCAAATAATAGGAAATTACATGTGAAGACCTTGAGCTTTGATTACAAGTATTGAGCCTTGATCTTGAAGTTGATTAGTCCTTTGGTTTGAGCACCTACAATGTTAGGAATATACAATATATATGCAATTTCACAATATGGTGTGTGATGTGTTAATTGGAGTTGTGCATAATATTAGTTTATTAATCATCAAAATTAAGAGTAATGAGACCAAAAGGCCAACAATTGACACCACAATGAAAGATGTTCAAGATCTTGCTTTCACCTCCGCTACCTTTTAGTCATCATCGACCATTCTTTTGAGCTTCTCACTACTAGGTACGATGAAGAGTCTGTGAAGAAATGTCCATAGCTTGAAATCAGTATTCTAGATACATATTTTGATTCGTATCATCCAACAGCTATAGTTATCACTGGTCAACGAGAGAGGCCTAGATCTGAATAAACTATTTTCTTGAAAGTAGTGATACTCATTACGATGAAGTAGATGCAAATAAGTAATGTAATGCTTTGATACCAAAGGTAGGATTGATGGCCTAGTTTTGAAAATGGGTGAATAAAATGTAAACCTTGTCTAATGCAAACATTATGGGATTAAAAAAATTAAGTAAAGCATAGCAAACCCTTAATAGGACTCCTGATGTATAGAGGTTTGATGGCGCTGACATAGAAAGGTGTCAAGTTCGAATGGTCCCAGAAGTGTGAGGACAACTTCCAGGAGTTGAAGAGACGGCTGGCGACTGCACCGATTCTGACTCTTTCGAGTGGCAGCGGTGGATACGTGATCTATAGTGACACATCAGGGATTGGCTTGGGTTACGTGCTCATGCAATACGAGAAGGTGGTGGCATATGCTTCGAGGAAACTAAAGGTGCACGAGAAGAACTACCCCACACATGACTTGGAGCTAGTAGTTGTGGTTCATGCGTTGAAGACCATGAGGCACTATCTGTACGGAGAGCGGTTTAAGATCTTTACAGACCACCAGGGTCTGAAGTATCTATTCTTGCAGAAGGAGGTGAATATAAGGTATCGTAGATAGTTCAAGTTTATCAAGGACTAAGACGTTACCATTTCTTATCCCCTTTGGAAGGCAAATTCTATTGCAAATGCCCTAAGCAGAAAGGTGGAGGTTGCAGTGGTCAGTCTGTGCTTTCAAGAATGGAAGCCTATTGACACTTTGGTAGAATAGAAACCATTTGCTGTGCAATCAGAGGGGGTTGTGATTGTTGGACTGAGAGTGGAGGCTCATATAGTCTCGAGTATCATGCAGGCACAGAGTGACATGATGAGTTGACAAACCTGATGTAGTTGGCTATGAAGGAAGGATATGATTACAGTATAGGGGTTGATGGGGGTCTAAGGCTCAAGAACCGTATCTTGGTGCCAAAGGTAGAAGATCTAAGGGAGGAAATCATGGAGGAAGCACACAGAGCCCGATACTCTATCCATCCGGGGAGAACGGAGATGTTCAAGGACCTGCAGCTGAACTTATAGTGGATGGGTATGAAGAGGGACATAGTAGAATTTCTATCCATATGTTTGGTTTGTCAATAGGTGAAGATTGAGTATCAGAGACCAGCAGGGTCAATGCAGATGATCGAGCTACCTGAGTGGAAGTGGGAGCATGTGACGATGGACTTTGTCACAGGTCTGCCGAAATCGAAGTGATTTCATGTCTCGATTTTGGTCATCGTCAATCGACGGACCAAGTTGGCACACTTCTTAGTGATCAGGACCACATTGCCTCTGGAGGGTCTAACTAAGTTGTACATCAAGGAGATAGTTAGATTGCACGGAGTACCAGTGAGCATCATCTCTCATCGAGACCCCAGGTTTACATCTAGGTTTTGGGGGAGTTTGCATAAAGTCTTTGGGAAGCGGTTGAAGTTCAGAATAGCTTTTCACCTGGAAATAGATGGTCATTCAGAGAGGACTATCTAGATACTAAAGGATATGCAAAGAGCTTGCACTATGGATTGGCCAGGACATTGCGATGATCACTTGCTGCTGATAGAGTTCTCCTACAACAACAGCTTCCACGAAAGTATTGGGATGGCACCGTATGAAGCATTCTACGGGAAGCCATGTGGACCACTGGTTTTCTAGAGTGAGGTAGGCAAGAGATAGTTGGTTGGGCTTGAAATAGTGTAGATGTACGCAGAGAATGTCGATGTGATCAGGAAGACGCTTGCATCAACACAGAGTAGGCAGAAGAGCTACCCAGATAAGCGTAGACGGGAGTTGAGTTTTGAGGTCAGCGACCATGTGTTTTTGAAAATCTCCCCAGCCAGGGGGTAATGAGGTTCGGTAAGAACATGAAGCTCAGTCTGAGGTATGTCGGGTTGTTCGAGATTCTGGACCACGTTGGAGAGGTTGCTTACTGGATTGCCTTGCCACCGTAGTTTTTAGGTATTCACAATGTCTTCCATGTTTTGATGTTGAGGAAGTGTGTGGCAGACCCATCCCACATCATTGAGATAGAGGTTCCACAGATCCAGCAAGATATGTCATTAGAGGAGAAGCCGTAGAGAACGTTGATCGCATGGAGCACCAGCTCAGGAGGAGGATCATTTCGATGGTGAAGGTGTGATGGCAGCATTATATCGTTCGTAAGGCCACTTGGGAGATCAAGGAGGAGGTTCGTAAGAAGTACCCAAAGCTTTTCGGTGAGTTGCCTGTTTAAATTTCGCCAACGAAATTTCTGTGAGAAGGGTGGAATGTTAAGTTCTAAACCTCAATTTGATGCCTAAGGTTGCTTAGGAGTAGGTTTAGTACTAACCCTTATTTCAGTTAGCTTGGAGAGGTTGTGGAGGTGTGTGCCATACTTGGCATGGTGGGAAGTGTGTGGCAGCATGGGCTTCCATGCCTTGCTTTATTCTTTTGGGTCCAGAGTGAAGTGGGAGCCTTCTCACTTCATTCTCCGTTCTTCCAACCCCATTCCCATTCCACTCTTCCCTTCATCATTTCTCTTTCCACTCCACCATCCTCTATATCCTCTCCTCTTCTTCAAGTGTGATCCGGCGGTGGTGTGAGAGTGTGAGGCGACTGGAGAGAGGCATGGATCTAGCAAGGCAATCAGAGCTAGTGGTGCTTGACAAACGGTGATAGTAGGAGATGCAGCGACAAGGCTAGCTTCGGTGACCTTCACTCTCAATGTATGTCGTGGGATTAGGTGTTTGGGTGAGTATTGTGGCCAGAGTTGTGACTTTGGTTGCCGAGGGAGGGTGTCCTCCTGTTGTGGTGGCTTCGGTGGTGGACCACCAAGTCGTGTTACTTCCAAATCGGTCACGATGGGCTTGACCAGTGGCAGTAGCGAGCTGCGTGGAGAGGGTCTACCGACCTAGCCACAGTCGGGGCGGTGGATCAACACGATGGCTGGGCTCAGGCTTGGGTTGGTCGAGTGGGTCAAGCCACGTGCTCGTTGTTGCACCATGTCGTGCATGTTTACATTAACCTTGGTTGTTGCATGTTCTTCATGTTATTGTTAATTACCACGTTAGTGACATTGGGAATGCTTATGTTATGCTTAGTTGACACATCACCTGATATTACGTATGAGTTGTATTCAAGTTGGTTGTTACACTGTCAAGTAGTGTTGCATCCATGATTAATATAACATGATACTTTTGTTGTGTTTTGCATGCTTCCATGTTAGTGACCTTGGTAGGACTTTTAAATATCTTGCGTGCCATGTTGACTAGGTGTGTGTGGGGGGGGGGGGGGGGGAAGGATTTTGGTTACTAATGATGCATGTGTACTGTTACGTATTGTTCATGCTACTACTTGTTCATGACCATGCCTTAACTAGAGTTCATTGTTATGACAATTGATTATTATGCTCATTTCATTATTTAGTATAATATGTCATAGCTAGTGTTAACATGTTATACCCACTTGTTTAATTAAGATACATGATCATGATCGACCTTGTTGTGAGATGCATATCCAATTGTCTTCATCTATGGCACAACCTTACCATCTTTAGACACGTGTAAATAGTCATATATTGTGCATGTATTGGAGCTAGTCACTCACCACCTCGTTATTATTTGATGAGACAAACACTGACTTTTGAGATGCATATTAGTGATCATGTTGTGTATAACGGATGATCATAGATTTAAATGTAGTTAGTTGTTGTTTCACTATTCTCCCATATCTCATTGTATCAACGTGGTGAGTGGACCACGTACTGATGTGCTCGATCCTCGGAAACTTGTGTCCTCGCCTCGAGCGTGAGCTAGGAAGTGACGGTGGGTGTTATAGTTGCGCCTGCCCAGGGACCACCGAGCGAGAAAGTGTAGCCATGTGACAAACTGTTTTCTCCGAAACTCGTGTCCTCACTTCGAGTGTGAGCCAGAAGATGGCGGTGAGTGCAATGCTCATGCCTGCCCAGGGACCGTCAAGCGAAAGAGTGTGCACCTTTGTGTTGATAATCTTTAGTATGACATATTGCATTTCATTGGGTCATCGTATGTAGTAGAATCGAGGGATCGTGGATCCCTATGCATTGTTTTTAGGCAGCTCCATGGAGTGAGATAACTATCTAGACTTCAGTTAGGTGGAGATGACCGCCCGGCCCTTGTGTTAGCAGAGATGACTATCCGGACTTGTTTCGGAGGAGATGACCGTCTAGGTTGTGGCAAGGCTTGACGGATATGACCGCCCAGAGCGACGGCTCTGGCGGATGTTGTGACCTGAGGACCACGAGATCAGACAGATCTATGACTTGGAAGTGTCTGCGGCCCTCACCAAACCCTCATGTTAGTATAGTTTTGAGTGGGGGTGTGTCGCATACTCTTTGTAAGACCGCATGTGCCTGCGGTGGGTGCCATCGGGTAACCCGATGTTGTTGGTGGGACTGTTGTCCATTATGCTCCGGGTTGGGGAATATTTTCCATGTTCTTACCATTATGCCATGTGATACTAGTATGATAGGAGCATGACACTGTACATTCACAAATATATATATATATAGATGGACTCACATACTAAGTTTTCATTATGAAAACTCATGCATTTTATCATGTTGCATTTCAGGGCCTCGTTAGGTGCTGAATGGGTGGCGACGGAGGATGAGGGCACACTGGACCATATCCTCTAGTCTTATCTTTATGTTATTGTCTTTCCTTGTATTATGTATTTCCATATTACTTGATGTAGTCAAACTTCGAATCTTTGGTGCACCTTATTTTGAGTATCTCAAGAGTAATTTTCCCTTTTACTCTAGTCTATATTCTTTAAACTTCATTTAATTTTCCATTATTTTGGAACGTTACATGTTGTCCTCAAGATAGGAGTTAGTCATTTAGCTGATTAGCATTTCACAGGATGGGTTTGTTGTCGACTAAGGTTTTTTAGACATCCTATTGTGTTGAACTTGATTTCAGTAATTAAGTACCCAAGCTTATATACCATCCATGACTCAAATAAAGATAAAATTATATAGTTTCTTTGAGTTTTGATTGTAATTCTTGACTTCAATCCATCACTCCAAGAATCTTGCATGTGTCTTAGTATTGATTAAGTGTTAGATTAGAGAGTCATTATCGAAATAAAGTCAAATTAAGGTTGTTTCCGGTCCAATACAAATCTGACGATGGAAATTAAAAATTCCGACTTAACACCGTCTAACACTTATTTATAGGCATGGAAATTAATTTCCATTGCCTTATTTGTTGGCAATAGCACTTAATTTTTCGGTCCAAACCTTATATCAGAATGACACAAACAACATATTTTATTGTATGCAAAAATATGTTGTATATTCTTAAAATAAATTCTATCTATTTGAAGAATAATCACTTGACTGTTGTGGATTGATGTATTTTTCTTAGGGGTGTAAATGGGACAGGTATTATCCGTTTACCCGTCCCATTTAATAAGTAGGTACGGGTACGGTTTTTGTACCCATTTAAAAAATTATACCAGCTTACCCATACCTGCTTTACCCGTTTAATAAATGGGGCGGGTACGGGTATACCTCTACCCATACCCCTTTACCCATTTACCCATTTAATTATTTAATTAGTATATAATATATGTTCAAATAATGAAAATTGAGATTTTTGTTGGCAAAAGTGGTTGTTTGTGAGAAAATTGATGATTTCTCATCATTTTGGCTTAATTTCTAATCTCAAAAATCGTAAATTTAGCATCTTTTTTGCTTAAATCCTTATCATCAAATTATTAGGTTCTTCCAAGTTGAGTTTTGTTAGCAAAAGTACCCATTTTGTTAGCAAAAATTATACCTACAAACGGGTATGGGACGGGTACGGGTACAATAATATTCAAACGGGTATATACCCGTACCCATATCAGTTTAGCTATGCGGGTATGAATACAGGTATGACCATACCACCTCATACCTGACCCGTATACACCCCTAATTATTCTTATTAAGAAATAAATATTTCTGCTCATGCAAACTTGCAATGTCTTTTGTTAAACTTCCAGGGCTAGCCCGATTAACGGGCCCGGAACCGAATCCATTCGGGCCGGTTTCCGGATTTAACCCATGATCTCATGTAGCTTTAACCCAACCTTAACCACTACACCAACACATGCTTGCGTTATTATTCTGGATTGCTAAACTTCGCCCGTAAATTACTTAATTCACCGGTGCCAATTACTATTTTGCCATTCCCCCATTTCTACTTATATATCTTCATTTCACTCTCCTACCACCACTCTCTTCATCTTCCACTCATAATCATCAAAAATAATGTCTCGGAGGCCAGGAAAGGAGCCCGCGGACGCCCCGATGCACTCGAATACGGTAAAATTTTCAATTTATTTCAAGTTTCAAAAAAAATTGAGAGGGAGTCCGCAGGAACGGCCGGCCCATTGGGGGGGCGGCTCCCGCCTAACGCCCACCCCTTAGGGGAGCGGCTCCCGCAGCCGCCCCCTTATAGGGTGGGCATCTCCGACAGATGCCCCCTCAAAAAAACATTACTTTTTATTTTTATTTAGTTATAAGTATTAATTAGTAAATATAATTAGTATTGGTTGGTAATTAGTTAAAATAATTAATATTATTTTAAATTTAGTAAATTAAATCCATTTAACAATATTTTATTTCTAAAATTTAATTAATAGTCATCGGGTTACCGTGGAGGAAGAGGAAAATTCATACCCTTACGCGTACATGCTTACAAAGAGGATTCAGCACCTCGTTATCCACGTAAACGAGGTATATCTGCTTCGGTTAGGAGAGAGAGGGATAGTTTACGTCGTCGTCAGACACAAGATGATTCCTTCGATGATAAGGAAGTTCCGGATGAGGTGGAGAGTAACGACAAGAGTGACGATGGGGTCAGTGTGGGTTGGAGTTGGAGCAGCAGGGGGAGTATGGTAGAGGACATGAGCGAGATGAGCAGTGTGGTAGAGGATGGGGGCGACATGGTAGTTCTTCTTCTTTTGTGTGGGTAATTTGGAAAGGTAGAGGTGGTAGGTTTGTGACGCGTCATTCGAGTTCGTGTACTGCAGATGCCCGAGCTCGGAAGAAGATGAGGGTTGAGGACGATTCTTGGATCATTACTGCTGTGATGCCCGGTGGTCCTTTAGATGGGAGCGTCATTCCTAGTTTCAGGGGCCACATCGCTAGACGCATTTGGGAGGGCGAGGATCGGAAGGTTCTAAAGTGCCATAATCGACACAGAGCATGTAATACATTGCAGGGTTGGCGTTCAGTTTTAAGTGATGATATCACAGGGGCCATTACTGATAACGGATTGGGTCACTTGCCTTACAGCATGTTCCCCTGCCTTGACATGCCGTTGATATCTGCATTTCTAGAGTGATGCTAGCCTGACACCAACTCTTTCCACCGGCCTTTCATAGAGATGATGATCATGTTGCATGACGTGTTCCCGATCCTTCGCATTCCTATTGAGGGTCGTATGGTCGGTGCTCAGGATCGACGGCTGAGCTGAAGAGTTATGTAGCAGAGTTGCTCCGGGTGAGCGTCGATGGTCTTGTGAGGGATAGCCCCTTTTGGAGTGGTGGTGGTGTTAGCATCGACGTTGTCGACGACTTATGCCGACGGGGATGACCTCCGTGGGCCGAGGATACGCAGTTGACTGCCTACCTGTTCTCACTGCTCGGATGCGTCTTGTTTGTCGACAAGAGCGGTTGCAGGATCAGACCACACGATATATTGGAGATGAGGGACCCAGATACCATTGTTTTGTACTCATGGGGGTTAGCATACCTGTATCGCCAGTTGGGGATAGCTAGTCGTGCTAATTGTTTTGGTATTGCGGGTTGTGTTACGCTGTTGTAGGCTTCAATATATGAGTATTTTCCTCCATTCCGACTGCATCAGGAGCGGAAAATCATTGAGTCGGGCTATCCTCGTTTGTGCATGTGGGTCGTCCGGGACAAGGATATGAGCGAGGGGCAACTCCGTACTATTCGTAGACGACTAGATCAGATGACCGTATCGTAGGTATAAAACTCTATACCATTTACGTTATTTAATTTTAATTATTATTATTATTAACGTGTCAACGTTTAGGTTGAGTGGTTGCCATATGGTCTTGAGCCTGGTGTGGTGGTGCCGAGGACTTTATTGATGGGACTTATTTGCCTGATCGCGTCTTGCGTCAGTTAGAATACGTTGAGGTGATTCCGGTTGATATCCCGACCCCAGAGTATGCAGTGCGGTCTACGATTGCGGTGACGTACAATGTGAGGTACAGCACTTCGATGGTGGAATCGATTTGGTGGACATTTCCGAGAGGAGGCCGACTTCACCTTGGCGATCTCACACGTAGCCGTGACACCTCCACTTTGTTGGATTTCATGTTTAATTATACATATATATTTTCGAAATTTTTATGTATAATAAGGATCATCTACAATTTTCTACGATTTATTTCATGCATGTATTGGTTTGTTTCAATAACTAGTTTTAAAAACTTATTAAAACAAACATGAGTCTACGAAATTCATACCTAGAAGTTCTCTAAAACTTCTTGAAGATTCGGAGACGCTGTGGATGCTTGTTGCTGCGCCGGATGCCTCCGAGATTTCACCAAACTCTAAACGAGATTGGAGAGAGAAGAGCTAGCCTCTCGATCTCCAATAGAGTTTAGAATCCAATTACTAACCCCTTTAGTTTTCTTGAGAAGATGACCTCTTGAAACTAAATCTAAACTTAAGAATTTGTGGAAATTTCGTGGAGAATTAAGGAGAGAGATTTTGCATGAAAAACAATGAATTAATTCAACTAAGGAGGTAATGAGATAACTTGTCTTTATAAGTTCTCTCCAAATTACTTATTCATGTGCAACCTCTTGCCCATTATTTCATGCAAAATTCCATCTAACCATCCATTGTTTGATGACAAATAATCTTAGCCACGAATTAAATCAATTATGGACCAATTCCATGCATGATTTAATTAATTCTTAAATTAATCCTGCAGAAAACCGTCTGGACCGGTCGACCGTTTGGATGAAGCGGTCGACCGTTCGTAACAGGAAATGTTCCATCTCAATGTTCGGTCGACCGTCCGATTACACTCGGTCGACCGTTCGAACAAAGGAAAATTCCATGTTATCGGCCGAGACACATCCGGTCGACCGCGCCACATCCGGTCGACCGATCAACAGTAAACGGTCGACCGTTTGTGCACAGTTTTGCAGTTGGTCAAATTTCGGTTAAACCCCTACAAAATTTGACATTTCGGGATTAGAAGTAAATTCATAACTTATGTAAAATATTATCCTATGTAATGATAAATCATTACACCTCATAATATTTACATCACATATGAATTTGATTTAGATTCTAATTATGTTATTAATCACAACATAATTTTGATTTTGCTTGTTCACCCCATGTGTCATATTTTCTACATGAAACCCGACACATCCTATGAACTCAAAATCCCCATTACTCGTTTCCCAGTTTTGTGGTGTGACCTATGGGAGGATCTAAACTAAGTTGGCAGTGATATTAAGAGCTTAATATCACAAGCTATAAGCGGTATCTAGCTACACATTATAGCTCCCAATTAGTTAGATGTCTTAATTCCACTCGAACCAAAACCCGATCCAATTAGTGATGGAGTGCACCACTTGTGTCCGTCCCTTCCCTCATGGTATTAAGAATACACACAAAGTAGTATTGTGTCATCTTTGTATTAGTATTCATTTCTTGATCTCTTTAAGCTAGTTATAAATATGTGACTTAACTCAAATCACATTGTGCACATTATAACTTTGCTTTATCAAGGGGCCCACTAATATCATCACTCAATTAAGAGGGGCAATGATAATCTTTTGACTAACTATCTTCTCCAACGAAAGTTATACTTAACCAACTAATGCCTTTACACTACACTCATCGATAGCTCAAGACACTAGTCTAATTAAGAACTCCTTAGGCGATCGGATATAAGTCTCATATCAAAGGACCAAGGACACAGTAAAATATTAATGACACAGAAACACATTCCTATAACATTTTACTTATTAGGTCAATTCAGTATACAAAAGTAATATCTTCCTCTTTTGTGTACCGGTGTTGTCACTCACTTGTAGAGCTACAATGATCTATGACCAACACGACAATCTTAACTCGGTAATTAATGTCCCATGTTAATTACTATGATTGCAAATCTCTTTTGTTTTATGTAAACCAATATCTTTTAGAGCTTTACGGTTAAGGACCAAGAGTCTCTTCCTCAACACTTCCAAAAGACGAATAACATAAACAAGGAACAAAATGATTTCTCATTCAATTCATAATAATTGACATTTAAAAGTAAAACTTTTAGAACACATTCCCTTCAATCTCCCACTTGTTATTAAAGTTTTCTTTCTCATACATACTCAATGCATAAAACAATAATAACTAGGGTAAACCCCATTACATATCAATCATCAAGCCAATCTACATGGTTCCTCAATCCCATGGACTCGAAATGCATTTCGCCCTTGGCTTGGGATAAGGGTTTTGTTAATGGATCAGCTGTGTTGTTGTTGGTGTCCACCCATAACAGATTTATTTTGCCTTCGTCGATGAGGTCACGCGTCACGAAGTACTTACGATCCATGTACTTCACTTTGTGGTGTGATTTGGGATCCTTGATTTGCGAGATAGATATACTATTGTCGCAAAATAGCTCTATTGGTCCCTCGCTCGAGGGAACTACTCCAAGCTCTTCAAGGAACTTCTTAATCCACACTCCTTCCTTGCTCGCTTCAGCGACAACCATTACTTCGGAAGCAGTGGTTGAGTCGGTCGTAGTGCTTTGCTTCCAACTACGCCAACTCACAGCTCCACCATTCAGAAGGAAGACGTATCCTGATTGCGACCTTCTATCATCTGGATCACTCATGCAACTCGCATCCGAGTAACCCTCAGAAATCAATTCCCTTTGTCCTCCATAAACAAGAATCTTATCCTTAGTCCGGTTAAGGTACTTCAGGATATTCTTGACCGCAGTCCAATGCTCAAGACCTGCGTTGGATTGGTGACGACTTGTCACGCTTAGAGCATACGAGACATCCGGTCTTGTGCAAGTCATCGCGTACATGATCGACCCAATTGCTGAAGCATATGGGACATCCTTCATGTACTCTAAGTCTTTACGTGATTGCGCACGTTGAGACTTCTTGAGCTACACACCCATACTCATTGGCACACTGCCCTTTTTGGAGTTGTTCATCTTGAACCTTTCCAAGACCTTGTCAGTGTATGCACGTTGACTGAGGCCAATGAGTCTACGGGATCTATCTCGATATATCTTGATTCCCAAGATGTATTGAGCCTCACCCATGTCTTTCATTGAAAATGCAGATTTCAATGAACTTCTCGTTTGCTCAAGCAAAGGAATATGATTACCCATGAGCAATATGTCATTGACATATAAGATTAGGAATACTACATGGCTCCCACTAACCTTCTTGTATATACAAGGTTCTTCCCTACTTTGAATGAAGTGAAGCATCTTCACTTCCTCGTCAAAGCGTTTGTTCCAACTCCTTGATGCTTGCTTCAATCCATAAATGGATCTTTGAAGCTTGCATACCTTCTCGCTATTCTTTGGATCTTCAAAACCTTGAGGTTGTACCATGTACACATCCTCCTCCAAGTTCCCATTAAGGAACGCCATTTTGACATCCATTTGCCATATTTCATAATCATGAAATGCGGCAATAGCGAGCATGATCCGAATAGACTTGAACATGGCAACCGGTGAAAAAGTTTCATCATAGTCAATTCCTTGAACTTGAGTGAAACCCTTCGCTACAAGCCTTGCTTTGTAGGTTGTCAGGTTCCCATCCATGTCCATCTTCCTCTTAAAAACCCATTTATTATGAATGGCCTTTTTATCTTGAGGAAGGTCAACCAAGTCCCATACATGGATTCTATTTCGGATTCCATGGCCTTAAGCCATAGTTTGGAGTCATCCCTTTTCATTGCTTCTTGGAAGGTCAAGGGATCAATGGTATCTAGTACCATGATCTCATGAAGTCCCAAATACATATCGGGTTTCTTCTTTTCCCTTGTTGACCTTCTTAGTTCTTTTGGTTCTTCTCGTGTCTCTCGAACTTCTTCCACAATTTCTTGAGGAATCGATTCATGCTCAACTCTTGAACGTACACTTGGTGGGGACGATTGAGATTCTTTCAGAATTTCTTGTGATGGTCTCTCGCTCACGCTCCCACTAACCAAAGGAATCTCGGTTGGGCCTTCATGATCTTGAATGTCATCATTCATGTCATGATCTTGTAGAGTATCTTGAGTTTCCTCAAGCACAACCCTACTCCCACTACTTTTTACTCTTTCTACAAATTCCTTTTCCAGAAATGTGGCATCCCTCTCTACAATCACTCGATTGGAGGTGATATGCCAAAAGTAGTATCCTCTTGTCTCACAAAGATAACCAATAAAGAAGCACTTATCCGCTTTTGGTTGAAGTTTGGTCGACATCAATTTCTTGACGTAAGCCTCACAACCCCAAATCTTGAGAAAATTGAGCTTAGGTGTTTTACCACTCCATAGCTCATAAGGAGTTTTCTCCACGGATTTGGATGGACCATTATTTAGTGTGTAAGCCGCAGTTTGTAGTGCATAACTCCAAAAGTAAAGAGGTAATTACGCATGACTCATCATTGACCGAACCATGTCGAGCAATGTCCTATTCCTCCTTTCGGATACCCCATTCCACTGAGGTGTACCGGGAGGGGTGAGTTGAGGTACAATACCAAACTCCTTTAGGTATGAGTCAAATTCGGCACTTAAGTACTCACCTCCACGATCCGTTCATAGAGACTTGATTTTCTTGTCGAGTTGGTTCTCTACTTCATTCTTGAATTCTTTGAACTTGTCAAAGGATTCACTTTTGTTTCTCATTAGATAAACATAGCCATAACGGCTATAATCATCCGTGAACGTAATGAAGTACCTGAAACCATCTCGTCCAGTAGTACTCATTGGACCACATACATCGGAATGTATCAAATCCAACAAGTCATTCGCCCTTGGACCTTTCTTATTGAAAGGCTTTTTGGTCATTTTTCCCATTAGACATGGTTGGCACGTCTCCAATGATTTAAAATGAAGTAGACCAAGAAGGTTAGCTTCTTGCAATTTCTTGATGCGCTTTTCATTTATGTGACCATGACGATAGTGCCACAAGAGAGTATCATTCTCGTCAGTGGTCTTAAGTCTTTTGTTATTGATATTAAAGATTTGTTTATTATTCAATTCAAGCAAATAGAGACCATTCATTATGAACGCATTTGCATAGAAAACATCATTCTTCGATATAGACAGACAAGAATTTGAAATATTTATATTAAAATTATCCATATCCAGACATGATACAGAAATAATATTCTTGCTAATCGAAGGTACATAATAAACATTCTTTAGACATAAATTTAAACCACTACATAATTGAAGCACCACAGAACCTTGTGCAACCGCAGACACGTTCGCACCATTTCCGACCTTCAATTCTACCTCGTTCCTTACGAGTTCCTTCCTATCCATGAGTAGCTGCACATTAGAAACTATGTGAGTACAAGATCCGGTATCTATTACCCAATCGTGGACAAAGGTGGCTAAATTTATTTCAATAACAAATATACCTTTGGCCTTTTTCGGGCGCCGACATTCAATCACTCTGTTGTCAAGGTCTTCCTTGTACTTGGGGCAATTTGGCCAGATGTGTCCTTTTTCACCGCAGTGAAAGCACTCCGTATTGGGAGTTGGAGATTTCTGAGACTTCCCCCTCGAGGCACTCTTTTGAGCACCTCCTACTCCCTTGCTCTTGATTGATCCACTTTTGGTAGATTTGCCCTTTCCTTTACCAATCTTGTGGCTCCTCCCATGGATGGCAAGGACTTGCTTATCCCTACCCTTACCCATGTCAACTTCAGCAGTTTTGAGAGCGTTGTGCAGCTCCTCAAGACTCACCCCTTTTTCACGCACGTGGTAGTGCATCACAAAGTCCTTAAAAGACGGGGCTAGAGAGCCAAGAATCAGATCTTCAGTAATGTCCTCAGGCATTGGTGAAGAGAGTTTTGCCAACTTCTCAAGGTACCCTTGCATCGTGAGAAAATGCATAGATACCGATGTTCCCTCCGCCATGTGGCACCTTGTGAGTGCTATGGTGGTCTTATAGCGCTCCTTTCGGGCACTATCCATGAACATCTTGGATAAAGCCTCCATGGTCTTCTTGGGTTTTGAATCCAAGTATTTCGCCTGAAGCGAGTCACCCATGGATGCTAGCATAAGACCGTGAACTTGGTTCTCTTGGTCTTCCCACTTGGCTTTTGCCTCTTTCTCTTCATCGGTTAATCTCTCATTCCATTTTGGGATTGGACCTTCCAAAATGTGAGATACTTTCTCAAACTTTAACACGATGTTGAGCTTGAGTAGCCAACTAATGAAGTTTGAACCATTGTTTGCTAAAGGGTGTTTTTCTATCATGGATCGTACGATAGGTTGGATGTTCGACATTTTTCTACAAAATAAATCATATGGGTTTTAATGCCAATTTTATGTTTTAAACACATACACATATATCGAATATAAATGTAAATACTGTAAATAAAAAAATTTGCCCATAAATACAGTAATCCAAGATCCTATCAATTGTAATATAAACTAGCTAAGGGCTATCGAATATATCACAATGTCAAGGTAAGAAAAACTCTTTCTAATCACAACCTTTTTGAATTTTAGCAATATTAGCATCTTCAAACTCTTGTGATTCTTGTCGTTTTAATTATGAGGGAATGTGACCTAACCTCGTAAGAAAAACTCTTTCCCAAAACCGAGCGAGGGCTCTAGGTAATGTTAAGAAAACTTATTTTCATTTGATACGAGATACGTTTATCCATTGTATTCACAACTAAACATACTTGGGGTTCACTAGGGTGAAACACACCTCATACATTTAATCGTGGCACAACAACAGACAACCTTTATATCTCCCACTATTCCCAAAGATGGAGGGAGCTATCTCCCGCTAAGGGCGAGCAGAGTATCCCTCAATCAATGGCTGCTAGTGGATGAAATAAGAAGGAAATTATTCTTAATTTTTGTTGGACAATTTCATATATTTACATGTGATTTGGAATTTTAGGTTATCATGCATATTAATATTCATACACATCCTAACATTCACCACATTCATCACATGCATAGCAGAAATTAAAAACAAAAATTAAACATTCACACAATCCACATCGTGTGAGTTTATATGTTCCCTTCGATCCATGATCCTCGATCCTTGATCCTTGATCCTCGATCGATGCGCTACAGCGGCGACTTCCTCTTGCACCGGAGATGTAGATTTTACAGAAAATAAACATGCTCCTCACATTTGATAAAAACCGACTAGTGCAAGTCCTATGTAAAAGCCTCTCATATGAAAATGCAATTATCTAAAGGAAGAAAATTTCAGCTTTTACATACAAATAAGCCCCTGTATAATAATAATTACATACATTTGTAGTGTCTGATTTGGAACATATAAACTCACAATCCTGCAAAGCAACTCAAGCATCCATGCACGCAATTGCTATAAACTACAAAATCTAATTTATCAATCATCTAGAATCCTAAACAATTCTTTGAAAAATATTTTGAAATCCATTAAAAACATTTTTCATTCATCCATAGTTCAAAAATTTATTTTGACCCAATGTCCATCCATTTTCCAATGGAAAGATGAACTGCAGTTTTTCGGTTTTGTTGATTCTCTTACAAAATAATCGTTTTTAAATAAAACGAAATTATTGTAAGTTAGACTAATGTCTTAATCTTAATTCTAATAATTACATGGCATGTTTTAAAACTCTTAAAACATTCAGACGAATTATTACAGAGAATTATATCAATAAAACATCCATACACCGAAAAACCGGTAAACCTAATTATTTAAATCCTAGATGGCAAACGAAATTCGTTTACAACCTTAAATCATAAGAAAATTGAACCCTAAAGCTCTGATACCACTGTTGGATTTCATGTTTAATTATACATATATATTTTCGAAATTTTTATGTATAATAAGGATCATCTACAATTTTCTACGATTTATTTCATGCATGTATTGGTTTGTTTCAATAACTAGTTTTAAAAACTTATTAAAACAAACATGAGTCTACGAAATTCATACCTAGAAGTTCTCTAAAACTTCTTGAAGATTCGGAGACGCTGTGGATGCTTGTTGCTGCGCCGGATGCCTCCGAGATTTCACCAAACTCTAAACGAGATTGGAGAGAGAAGAGCTAGCCTCTCGATCTCCAATAGAGTTTAGAATCCAATTACTAACCCTTTTAGTTTCCTTGAGAAGATGACCTCTTGAAACTAAATCTAAACTTAAGAATTTGTGGAAATTTCGTGGAGAATTAAGGAGAGATATTTTGCATGAAAAAACAATGAATTAATTCAACTAAGGAGGTAATGAGATAACTTGTATTGATAAGTTCTCTCCAAATTACCTATTCATGTGCAACCTCTTGCCCATTATTTCATGCAAAATTCCATCTAACCATCCATTGTTTGATGACAAATAATCTTAGCCACGAATTAAATCGATTATGGACCAATTCCATGCATGATTTAATTAATTCTTAAATTAATCCTGCAGAAAACCGTCTGGACCGGTCGACCGTTTGGATGAAGCGGTCGACCGTTCGTAACAGGAAATGTTCCATCTCAATGTTCGGTCGACCGTCCGATTACACTCGGTCGACCGTTCGAACAAATGAAAATTCCATGTTATCGGTCGAGACACATCCGGTCGACCGCGCCACATCCGGTCGACCGATCAACAGTAAACGGTCGACCGTTTGTGCACAGTTTTGCAGTTGGTCAAATTTCGGTTAAACCCCTACAAAATTTGACATTTCGGGATTAGAAGTAAATTCATAACTTATGTAAAATATTATCCTATGTAATGATAAATCATTACACCTCATAATATTTACATCACATATGAATTTGATTTAGATTCTAATTATGTTATTAATCACAACATAATTTTGATTTTGCTTGTTCACCCCATGTGTCATATTTTCTACATGAAACCCGACACATCCTATGAACTCAAAATCCCCATTACTCGTTTCCCAGTTTTGTGGTGTGACCTATGGGAGGATCTAAACTAAGTTGGCAGTGATATTAAGAGCTTAATATCACAAGCTATAAGCGGTATCTAGCTACACATTATAGCTCCCAATTAGTTAGATGTCTTAATTCCACTCGAACCAAAACCCGATCCAATTAGTGATGGAGTGCACCACTTGTGTCCGTCCCTTGCCTCATGGTATTAAGAATACACACAAAGTAGTATTGTGTCATCTTTGTATTAGTATTCATTTCTTGATCTCTTTAAGCTAGTTATAAATATGTGACTTAACTCAAATCACATTGTGCACATTATAACTTTGCTTTATCAAGGGGCCCACTAATATCATCACTCAATTAAGAGGGGCAATGATAATCTTTTGACTAACTATCTTCTCCAACGAAAGTTATACTTAACCAACTAATGCCTTTACACTACACTCATCGATAGCTCAAGACACTAGTCTAATTAAGAACTCCTTAGGCGATCGGATATAAGTCTCACATCAAAAGGACCAAGGACATAGTAAAATATTAATGACACAGAAACACATTCCTATAACATTTTACTTATTAGGTCAATTCAGTATACAAAAGTACTATCTTCCTCTTTTGTGTACCGGTGTTGTCACTCACTTGTAGAGCTACAATGATCTATGACCAACACGACAATCTTAACTCGGTAATTAATGTCTCATGTTAATTACCATGATTGCGAATCTCTTTTGTTTTATGTAAACCAATATCTTTTAGAGCTCTACGGTTAAGGACCAAGAGTCTCTTCCTCAACACTTCCAAAAGACGAATAACATAAACAAGGAACAAAATGATTTCTCATTCAATTCATAATAATTGACATTTAAAAGTAAAACTTTTAGAACACATTCCCTTCACACTTGTCATGCATATTATTTGGATTGGTTCGGTAGGTACTCACATCCATCTCTCGTGCGTGGTACCACCCCGAGACCTGATAGACCACTAGATAGGACATGTGGCGATGCGGTAAGTTTTTATAAATTATTTTTTATTTGTAATGTATATTTTTTATTGTTAATATACACTGATTTTGATGTTAAATATAGTGGATGAGTAGAGTGATACGCCTTGCACAACCATTCTTGGAGAAGAGAGACCTGATGCCGGACGACGACACGAGAGATGCAGGTGTAGATTGGGATAACTTGATAGAGGCGTGGAACATTCAGTTGGGCATTTCTGACCATGATTTGGAGGATGAGTCGTAGTTGTAGTCGGCTTTTACATATATTTTTTTATTATATGTTGGGATCTTATTATTTGTATTTGTTTTTGCTTTCTGTTGTACTCTTATTATTTATTTCTGACAAACATATTTTCTCCTTATTTGCTTATATATATATAATGCATTTTAAATTTGAAATCTGATAAAAAAAGCAACACGATATAATGTACGAACAAATTATACATTAAAAATACAATAATTTAACCAATACATTACACATTACAATCAAAATCTACTACGTAACTGGTCCCAATATGCTCTCCTATTTTCACACTCAATCTCCCATCCAAGAACACTCTCATCTCGCATTTGACACCATAGGGTCGCTATAGGAGGTACTGGGAATCCCTCAGCTAATTCTAAGCGAAGTAATGTATGTAACTCCCTAAATGAGCAATGATCAACTCTATGCATGGTTATGCATGGTAAACGGACTCTCCCAAGGTAGCACCGTAATACACGGGTACAACGAATCATCCATTCCCACTGAGAAATATATAACTGCACACTTGTAAAAATTGGCACTCGGGAAAAAGTCGCACCAAATCTCAATATAGTGGTCCTCTCCACAAGATCCTCCGCCCCAATCAATTCACTGATGAGCCTACACCAAACCATCATAATAAACATGCTCATAAATGGGATGCGCTCCTATCTCATTAGAAATCGCACGGCGGGCCTAAAACCAATTGTCTTGACCATCATGGAAAACATCGGCAACACATCGAAATCTACAGTTGTCATCAGCACGTACATCATTCCACCGCTCCAGAAATGGTAAGATGATTCCTGGAAGTCTATCCACATATGGGAAGTTATCTACATATGGTTTATAGGATGATATTGCCAAAAAAACCAGCTCTAATGCCAACTTGTTTCACCTATCTATTCGCATCATCGATTGTTGGTAATACGTGCGGACTTACAAAAAGCTCACTGTAATCTACTCCATCACCACCAAATTCTTGCTACGGAATCTGAAATAATTTAAAATAACACAACATATAAATTTTAAATAAAAAAAATTGGGCATCTCTCTAGGATGCCTACCCAAGGGGGCGTCCTATCCGGACCCCCCCCCTCATGGGGGAGGCGTCCTAGCCAGACGCTCGGGGGTGGTGTTGGTACTGGTAGAATGAGAAAAATTAGGACAGAAGCCTTCGTTTAAGAAACAGGATGAATTGGGTATTAAATGGATTTTGAATGACAAACGGTAATTGGGACGGACGATTTTAGTAAGTATCGGGCGACGTTTAACAAACAGTTGAATACATGATTAGAAATCTAATCTTTACTTTTAAGGTGTTGCACGATGCAAATGATACCGAATATTGTTATTTATTATATTATTTATTATTTTGTGTCGAAGAGTCACAATAGTTATATTTAATATAAGGCATACTTATATACTAGTATTTGGTCGAATGATGATAAACTCTATGATGATACTTGTTTTAATATGTGGATCGCTAGATGTGTTCGTTTGGGGTGAATATAGAAAATCGTTCTAAAATGGTTCATTTTATTTATTTACTATTACTACAACTTCTTCTACACATAACATATTTTATTAAATAATAATCAGTAGAGAAATCGAAGATTTAATCCTATATTAAACTCATGACTTGATCACTTTAAAACCATAAGAAGAAATCAATTGAGTTATTCTCAAGCTAGTGTTAGAAAATAAAATACGTGAATTGCTTATTATGTTTAATATTTATTTCATACACGCTATATTTACAAATATTATGCGAAAGTATATATATTATAACTTTGTCGAGTAAGTAATTCTCAGATAATTACATTTCCAAAAATATTGAATTTCCCTATATATTTTCCCCATTCAAATAACTTTAAAAATATCCAATGATATATAATATCCACCTAAGATATTAATGAAACTAAAATTTGTACCATTGAACTTACAAAATACATTCACGATTTATTATGTACGCATATTTGTACATCATATCCATAATCATTAATTACAATTGAAATGATTAAACTTCACAAAAAATCTCAAGCTTACCTACCAAATTTGTTACTCAACTTTGAATGTCCACACATAACATATTTTACTAGGGAAATGTTAGAAAAAAATTGCTTTTATATAAAACATGGAAAAAATTGTAGTATTTAATATATATTTGTTGTTATTATGTAATATTTCATTGACATTCATTGTCTATATTTTTAATTATATTATATTACTCAAAATCTTTTGTAGTATTTAATTTATATCTGTTGTTATTATTAATATTTTATTGACAAAGTAAACTTATTTGGTCGTTCATATTTTTACTTATATTATTTACACTCAAAGATTTAAACAAAGTTAATTAGTTGTAGCATTGGTAGGTAGAGCTTATCAAAATTGTTGTTGATGCTGGTTTGAATCTCATGTATTAGCATGACAAAGAAAAACTACGAGCTCCATGGACCCGAAAACAATATAAAAAAAGGCGATAAAAGAAAATTTAAAAACCCATCAGCCCAAAAAAAGGAAACCCGGTCTAGTTACCGGCTCTGGATTTCAGTCCAATTCCGGTTCGGGCCGGTTTTGGACTGTACATGTACAGGCCTAACCTTAACAATTAGCAATAGTTGTGGGCGTTAAATTCGGATTCAATAGTGACATCACTAATGCATCCCTAGATTGGATTTGCTATTGTATTCACAACTCAATAAAATTATACTTCGTATTGTAAAATTTGTTCAACGTATCCATATGTAAATGTCCAACTTTTATTTTAGACATGCCACAAAATTGAAATTATATTTTACGTAACAGAAGGACAAATGTAGGTAATTAGGTATTCATGCCATGCTTGTAAAAAAAAAATCAATTGACAAATATTTTTTAATATCAGTGTAATATTCACTATATCATTTGACACATGTTTGACAGGGTTATCAGCTTTTTAATAATAGGATTATATGCATGTAAGTATGTAACTCATGCGCAGAACATTGTGTTCTGGGCCTTGTTCACGAAAGAGGGAAAATGCGGGTGGGATTCCCGTTGCATGCGAAGGATGCGGGATCTTGATATGGTCCACGTCGTTGCCTACATATACGGTGAATTTCAAAACAACATTGTTTTATCTTTGTTTTGTTTAATATTTAATTAGTGATTTCAGAAATTATTTTAAAATTTTAGCTAAATTTTTAGTTACATATATATTATTTATAATTAATATATATATATATATATATATATATATATATTATTTAATTATTAAATAGTAAACTGCATATACATCCGCTTCACATCCCTTATATGCAAGATACGATCACCCCGCATTCAAGAATATCCCAGTGACAAGAAAAAAAACTATTTAAGGTTTATCGATACTAAATTTAGGAGTGTCAATAGATATTTGAAATACAATTGCATCCGTATTTGAAAATAAAAATTTTTACTGGAAAAAGAATATCCGAAATCCATATTCATACCTGGGATGAAGTATTCGTCAACTTGCGGAGCGAATATGGATATTGGCGTATCCGATCCGAATAACATCCACTCTGGGACTACATGTTTGTATCCGTATTTGTATCTGTATACTTATACAATACATTATTATAAGTAAAAGTATCCATATATTCCACATTGTACGATTATATTTTGAATATAGATTTTAAATTAATTTACTCAAATAAAAATGTATCCACTTATTAGATTTGATTAAAATATTTAAACATTCAATATTGTTATTATTTTCAAAATATGAAACTAGTAGTTAACATAAATTAAATTAACATTTGAAACTAAATAAATGTGACTGTGTATAAGATTTTTTGTAAGTGAAAACCAAAAACATTATAAGGTTGGTCATTATGTTTACGGATGCAGATATTATCTGCATCCACTCCAAATCCGTCAAATATCCGAACAAATATAGGCTTCTTATATCCGCAACACAATCTGTATCTATAAATTTTATGCGAATAAAAAATAGATATACTTATATCCGATCCTCGTCGGTTGATTACTAAAAGAACCGTGATAGACGGACGCAGGCGTCACGGACGCGCCTTACGTGGATTTGTACAGCTCAGATATTTTTCTTTGAGTCAGCGTCCAGTCAGCGAAATTTCTCTTCGCGCGTTTTGGTCTTTTTAGAAAAAGCTGGTTCTTTAAGTTAAACGATTCATTTCCCAATACACAGATAAGACAGTGTGCAGACCCTAGGACATCGTGCAGTCTCATTATTCGTGCAGAGCCCACACTTATCATAATAAAATATTTGTTTTTAAGTTTTACGTTGGATCAACTTAATTTGTCTAGCTTACTTTATGTGTGTGTGCAGTTTACATTATGTGTTTGTCCTGTTTACGTTATGTGTATGTCCGGAATAAGTGTATATTGTTGTACGGAATAAGTGTATTTGTTGTCCGGAATAAGTGTATTTGTTGTCCGGTTTAAGAATAAAGTGTGTCCAGAAACGGAACATAAAGTTTGTCCGGAATAAGTTGATTTGTTGTCCGGAATAAGTTGATTTGTTGTCCGGAATAAGTGTATTTGCTGTCCGGAATAAGTGTATTTGCAGTCCGGAATAAGTGTAGTTGTCCAGAATAAGAAGAAAGTGTGTCCAGAAACGGAACAGAAAGTTTGTCCGGAATAAGTGTATTTCCTGTCCGGAATAAGTGTATTTGTTGTCCGGAATAAGTGTATTTGTTGTCCGGTTTAAGAATAAAGTGTGTCCAGAAACGTAACATAAAGTTTGTTCGGAATAAGTGGATTTGCTGTCCGGAATAAGTGTATTTGCTGTCCGGAATAAGTGTATTTGCAGTTCGGAATAAGTGTAGTTGTCCAGAATAAGAAGAAAGTGTGTCCAGAAACGGAACAGAAAGTTTGTCCAGAATAAGTGTATTTGTTGTCCGGAATAAGTGTATTTGTTGTCCGGTTTAAGAATAAAGTGTGTCCAGAAACGGAACATAAAGTTTGTCCGGAATAAGTGTATTTGCTGTCCGGAATAAGTTTATTTGCTGTCCGGAATAAGTGTAGTTGTCCAGAATAAGAAGAAAGTGTGTCCAGAAACGGAACAGAAAGTTTGTCCGGAATAAGTGTATTTGCTGTCCGGAATAAGTGTATTTGTTGTCCGGAATAAGTGTATTTGCTGTCCGGAATCGGAATAAGTGTATTTGCGGTCCGGAATAAGTGTAATTGCAGTCCGGAATAATATATGGCTTCATTATTGTCGGAATAAACGAATCAATATATGGAATGCAATAATATGATGTCAAAACAAAAAAACGTCCGCAAAGCGCGCTCCCTCTGTCCGCTCGCTTTGCGGGGGGGACTCACGTCCCCCGCAGGGGCTGCCGCCCCCTGCCACCCCGTAGTAGTGAATTTTCGCTTTTGTAGTGGTGTGGTACGAAATAAGTCTAATAAAAATGTGAAGATTAGGTGGTGGAATCTTAAAGGAGAAAAATGTATTAGATTTATGGATAGACTTATGGCAGATGGACCTTGGGATGTTGTAGGAGACGCTAATAGTATGTGGGAGGGTATGTCATCTTACATTCGACGAGTGACTAAATAAATTTGTGGGGAGAGTAGAGGAGGTAGACTAGATTCGAGAGACACGTGGTGGTGGATTGATGATGTACAACAGGCAATTAAAACTAAGAAAGAATGTTATAAGAAGTGGTTTAAAGATAAAAATGAAACTAACTTAGAAGAGTATAGATTGGCTAATAAAAAAGCTAAGAAAGCAATAAGAGATGCTAGAGGGTATTTATGAGAATTTATACCAAAAGTTGGGATCAAAGGAGGGAGATGTTGGAGTATATAAGTTGGTTAAAATAAGAGAGAAGAAAACTAGAGACCTTAATCAAGTTAAATGCATTAAAGATGATAATAATAACATTTTAGTTAAGGCGGAGGATATCAAGGAAATGTGGAGAGGGTATTTTGATAAGTTGTTTAATGGAGAAGATGACAGTGACACTTTTGAAGTGGATGATACAATTGAGGAATATAATAGAGGATTTGTACAGAGGATAAGAGAAGTTGAGGTTAAGGAAGCCTTAAAAATGATGAAAGTTGGTAAGACTTTAGGACCATACGAGATCCGGATTGAGGTATGGAAATGTCTTGGGGATAAAGCAGTAACGTGGTTAACTAAATTGTTTAGTAGTATCTTTGAGAAAAATAAAATACCAAATGAGTGGAGAATGAGTACTTTGGTGCCAATTTACAAGAATAAAGGGGATATTCTAAGTTGCACTAATTATAGAGGTATCAAGCTCATGTGTCATACTATGAAATTGTGGGAAAGAGTAATTGACCACCGTCTAAGGAAAGAGACATGTGTTAGAGGTAATCGATAGGGGTCATATTTCTTATTAGACAACTTATGGAGAGGTATAGATAACAAAAGAAAGATCTACACATGGTTTTTATTGATTTAGAAAAGACATATGATAGAATTCCAACAAAAGTTATGTGGTGGGCCCTAGAGAAGAAGAATGTATCAACAAAATATGTGAATTTAATTAAAGATATGTACGAAGAAGTTGAAACTAACATTATAATTTTTGATGGTGTGACTAAAGCATTTCCGATTAAGATCGGGCTTCATCAGGGTTAAGCTTTAAGTCCATATCTCATTGCTTTAGTAATGGACGAGGTGACAAAAGACATACAATGTGAGGTTCCATGGTGTATGCTTTTTGTGGATGATGTAGTATTAATTGACGAGAATAGGATAGGCGTGAAGAGAAAACTAGAGTTGTGGAGAAATACTTTAGAAACAAAAGGTTTTAAACTAAGTAGATCTAGAACTGAATATATGAAGTCTTGTTTCAGTACCGTTAATACCGAGGAAGAGAAAATTATATTAGATGGGCAAGTGATCCATAGAAAAGATATTTTTAGATAGCTTGGATCAATACTTCAAAAAGATGGGGAGATCGATGAAGATGTTAACCATAAGATTACAGCAGGATTGATGAAATGGAGACAAGCCCCAGGTGTCTTATGTGACAAGAATATTCCACTTAAGTTAAAAAAGGAAAATTTTATAGAACCTCAATGACCCACAATGCTATATGGTGCAGAATGTTGGGCCACTAAACGACAACATATACAAAAAATGAGTGTATCTGAAATGAGGATGTTGAGGTGGATGTGTGGCCATATGCGAATGGATCGGATAAGAAATGAAGACATTCGTGAGAGAGTTTGAGTTGCTCCAATGGAAGAGAAAATTATACAACATAAACTGAGATGGTTTGGACATGTACAAATAAGACCTTTGGAGTCACCTATAAGAATAGGAGTATTGAATCGGATCGAAGACACAAAGAGAGGTAGAGGTAGACCACGATTGACTTAGGAGGAAGCGGTCAAAAGAGATCTAAAAGATTGGAATGTGCCTCGGGAATTTGCATTGGATAGAAACATGTGGAAGAAGGCGATTCACGTGCCTGAATCGTGACTCCTTAGAGATTCATTTGTAGCCTACCCCAACTAGTTTGGGATTAAATGCTTTATTGTTGTAATTAGTCACAAATGAAAATAATATAAATAAATTACTTAATCAACTAACCGTGGTAGTCTTCTTTAAAACAACACATATTATGATTGATTACATGCTGAAGGACTTCATTTCCTATATCAAACTTTGAATCCAAAGCTACAAAACTGAGTAAGAGCATCAAACGTGGAGAATCAGATATTATGAAGAATTTAAAGTTCAAATTTGAAACTGCTAATTAAGCAACAAAGGTGGTGATGAGCAGCAAGAAGATGTGGTATGAAGACTCAAGAGAGCACCAACATTCTTTTTAAGGGGGGCGAAGACTAGGATCGGTAAGTGGTGTAGTAGAGACAGTGTATTCAGTTTATAGGTCTATTTTCTTCTTCTATATTCAGTGTGGGTTATAATCAGATAATCAAATGGATACCAGTAAGCAAGGTTTAGGCGGGCGGTCGCCTAGGCAGTCATATGCGACCACCCGCACACCGGACACATCTGGTCGCCTAGGCGACCATGTGAACACATTTGTGTGCGGTGTGTGCGATCGCCTAGGCAACCATGTCCACAACAACACAGTAGCAACTAGCAATGGCTAGTTTAAACTAGCCGCTGCTGCTACAGTCAACTAAAGTTTTATTTTCTTTAATCGTTTTTTAACCCTCCCCCACTACTTATTCTAATAAATACCTTCCCCCCACCACCACCCATTTCATTCTACACCTACAACTCTCTCAATCTCTCATTCCCAATTCTCAAACTCTTCCAAGCTTTCATGTTTCAACTCCACCACTCTAGTGTTCATGAATTCCCGCGTTCGAAGTTCTTTTTTCGATTCGATAAATCAAGTGCACACTTTCTAACTTTTTCTTTTAGCTCAGTATTTTTTGTTAATTTAGAATATTAATTAATGACTTATGTACCCAAAACAATTTTGTCAATGATACACGATGATTATGATTACTTAAGACCTAGTAGAAGTAATTACCCTGGTTGGAAATCTGCCCATTACTTAAATTTGAATGAAAAAATTGAATAGTTTGTGAATTATGTGGTAGAATAACTAATGGTGGTATTGCCGCCACAAACAACATATCGCCCACAAACCTTGTGATAAAGCCCCTGACAGTTTAAGAGCCGAAATAGCCGATAACATGTCCACTACTAGTAGAATTCAAATGAATCAAAATGCATATTTAGATTCTTTCGTTGACTTTGGAGATGACATACCCACGGGTAGGTCTGGTACCGGTACCGGTTCCGGCATGACCCAATAATTGACATCATATCATGCATATATTTGTGTCTTATATCCTTTATTGTTAGCCTAAGCAATGCTACATAACGAGTTTTATGTTTAAGTTTTAGGAATAAACATGTTTGAGAAAAAGAGTCTCAAAAATGACTTAAAAGTAAGAAAAATGACTAAGTTGCAAGACTTATGGACTGAGATGCAAGAGAGAAGGACCTGGGTGTAAACCAAAGGACCAATGAGCAAATAAAGAAGCTCCACACCATCATTAGGAGTATATTGGCAATTAGATTTGGGACTAAACATCAACAACCAAATTGGGTTCACCAAACATCAATAAATCAATCTAGAAACAAGTCATTCAAATTCATACTCGATCCAACCAATCTAGACCGCCAATTGGATGTCCCAAACTAACAATTGGCGGTCCAAATCACTCCAAATGGTTCATGGTTTAGTTGGGTGTTCGATTATGTTGTTTTATATCATTTATAGTATGCATTTAGTCCCATACCAGGGGATTGTCTCCTGTTACCTTTTTTCATGGCTATAAATAGAACTCTTCCTCATTCTTTGTAAACATCTCCTCTCTTGGTGGTTCATTCTCTCTACTAGGAGTAAAGCCTTGGAGCAAAACTCTGGTGGAGAGATGCTACTTGTATTGTGAGTGAGCAGCAAAAAATGTTTTGTTAGTTTCTTTGTGTTTCTTTTAAGTCTTGCATGTTTAGTTAATTTCGTTTGTTTTAATCTTCTTAAAAACAATAGCATGTTTTCTTTCCTTAATATGAATGTTATCTTAATAATGTGTGAGTAGTTTCATCCCCCTTTGGGGGAGGAGATGATGTACATATATGTTGTGAAGTTTGCATGTTTGATGATTTTTTGACTGTGTAGACTTGCATGTTTATATGTTCATCGGGGGTGTTTTAATCATCTACATGTTGGGGATTTTGTTGGTTTTGTCATAAGATTTAGACACTTCCCATGCTTATTTTCCTCATGTTTATTGACTGAATTTTTCTATTAAATATGCTACATGTTAGTTATGTGTTTGTATTTGTGTTTGCGTGCTTTGATGAGTTTTGTTGAGTTTTGCCATAATATTTAGACACTTGTCATGCTTGGCTTTGTTCTTCACATGAGTTCCTCGTTTATGATGAGTATTGCCATAACATTTAGACACCTCTTATGCTGAGCCTAGTATTATGCTAATCAAGTAGTAATTGTCGATACATTGTGTGAATGGATTGATAGGTTTTGCCACATCTTTAGACACTTCCTATGCATGAAGACACACATATGACACACACACATACATACTTACATGCGTCATTCATCACTTATTTCAGTTCATATGTGCACACACTCCACCCCTTAGGGGTTTCCATTCCTGATTTCCAGTTTGCTTTTATTAGTCACTTAGTTTAGTTTATTTCGTCTCGTGCTTTCATCTTCTTTGTTTGTTTCATGCTAGTTTAGCGTAGTTTAGTTTAGTGTCATCAATCTCTTCTCCCCTCTTTTCTCACATGCCTTCGAACGAACTAGAGTGGACACACCTCCCTGTGGATCGACCCGTATTTATCACGTCCTCACCGACGCTTTGCACTTGCGGTATTAAAAACGAACACATCACCCAACATCCCAACCCCCTTTGGCTCGTCAAAAGAGAAGGCAAAATACTTGAGGACCAATAGATCGACCCGTATTTGCCACCTCTTCACCAACGTCGTGCACTTGCGGTATTAAAACGAACACATCACCCAATATCCCAACCCCTTTTGACTCCTCAAAAGAGAAGGCAAAATACTTGAGGACCAATAGATCGATTTTGTAGTCAATCTCAAGATGTTGATTGGACCCAACAAACCAGAATTGAACGACATTTTAAGAATGAAGATCGTACAACAATTAATAAAAAATGAGCTGATTTTTTTATAGATGTGGAATACCCTTCTTTTAATGTTGATACAACTGAATCTAAGGAAGTCATTGATGCTACTTCCACATATGGTCCTGGCCTAAAATTCTTCACTTAACATGAAGTTAGCGATACATGCCTTAAAAAAGAGTCACTAGGGGTTTTCGAAGTTCATATAGGCAAGATTGAAAATTATATGAATGTACAATAATGACGGATGCATGGACCGATAGGTCCGATACAAGTTTAACAAACTTTTTAATGAATTGTCCGTCAGGAAAAATGCTTTTACGTTCAGTTCATGCGGGTGAAAGCAATATGTGTTATAAAAGTTTACTTTTTTATGTATTTTGTTATCAATTAAATGGTTAATCATTTTGTTCCTTGATTAATGTGTTCGTCTTTTAGAATAGTTAAGTAATAAGTTCTTGGTCTTTTACCATAGAACTCTAAAAGATAATGGTACATAAATAAAAAATAATTCACAATCATGGTAATTAACATGGAACATTAATTACCAATATAAGATTGTCATGTCGGTTAAAAGATATTGTTGCTCTACAAGTATTTAACATAAGTATATAAAAGAGAATATATTTTATTTTATATATTTAATAATCCTAATAACATTATAGAATTGTGATGGTTCATTAGTGTTTTCATTGTCTTTGAATCATAAGATATGAGACCTATATCATTTTCACATGAGAAGTGTGTAATTTAATTATTATCAAAAACTATCATTCCGCATAGTGATAAATATATTAGTCAATTGTATATGGCTTGTTCCGGAAAAAGGATATATGTCAAAAAATTGTCATTGTCCCACTTAACTTAAGTGAAGATATTATTGGCCCCCTTCATAAAAGAAAATTATAATGTACATAATGTAACTTATGTATAATTACATATTTATAATTTTCTTAAGAGATCAAAAAAAAATTAATACAAAGATGACACATTCCTACTTTGTATAATATTCCTAATATCATGAGGCAATGGATAGAAATAAGTGATATTATTTCATATTATTAAGTGGATCATGTTCTGTGCTAGTGAACAAAATATTTTTGTTATTTAAGTAACTATAATGTGTAGCGTGATACTGTTTATAGTTTGTGATATAAAATGATTTATATCATTACCAACATAACTTACATCTTCTTATAGCTCACACCATAAAATTGGGAAACAAAAAATATGATTTTATATTTTATAACATGTATTAAATTTCCTGTGATATCAAAAAATATACAAATGGTAAAGTGATAAAATTAATATATCGTAATAACGACATTGTTAGAATAACAAATAACAAATAAATTTATATGAGATGTATATATGTTATGGGGTATAATATTTTGACATATATGTATATATGATAATATATAATGTGATCCGTAACATTATAACATATAAATTTGCTAAAACCCCAAAACTCAAATAATATTGGATATTGGTCCAAATTTGTGAAGGCAAGAACAGGAGAAAACGGTTGACCATTCCGTGAACCAATCGACCGAATTTTTCAGTAACATTTTAAGTTCAGAACGGTCGAACGGATGGGCACAACGGTTAACCAAAATTATCATGAACTTTCTTGGTAAGGGAACGGTCGACCAACATGAAACGAGATCCGACCAAAATTCTTAGAAACATTTCAAGATAACGGAATGGTTGACCGGTTAGGTATTTCATTCGATCATTTACCCATGTTTTGTCCTCATTAATAAAAGATTGTTGTTGATTAATAGTGGGATTTTCATCCACGTTGGTCAATGAAACTTAGAGAAGGATGATGTGTCAAAATATGATTGATGGATAGAAGAAACTACCATAGAACATGTGTGGGTAGTTTTACACATGAGGTAGTTCGGAGAATAGACTATATATATAGTTCTCCTTTGTTCTTTTGAAAATAATACAGATTTTCTCTTCCATATTTTTCTTCATCCCTCCATTAAACTCTCTTAATTAATTGAGTGCTAGTCATTGAAAGATCTAATCCTTGGTGGTATAGAAGGGGTGATTAGTTAGATTCTAACTTTGCATTATATTTGATTGACTAGCTTCAATCATTCTAATCTTGTTTAGAGTTTGGTGAACAGTTACAGAAAGTTTTCAAAGAGAATTCGATTGCAGCTCGATTTCCGACCATCGAAAAGGGTTTGACAATCCTTTTAAGTATGATTTAATTTATGCATTTCATTATTATGTAGAATACATTTTATCAAAATGCTTTAGGTAATATTGTACACAAAATTATTGAATAAATATGAAAAGTAATCTTGCTTGTGTATAAATAATATATATATATATATATATATATATATATACACACGGAAGCATAAGGACGAAATCCAACAAGTCACACACAGCTAACTACTTGTTCAAGTTAATTGACAATGTTGTTGAAGAAGTAGGGGAGGAGTGCGTGGTTCATGTTTTCACCGACAACGCTACCGTGTACGTAGCCGCTAGGAAGATGTTGATGCGAAAGAGGGAGCATCTTTTCAGGACTCCTTGCGCCGCACACTGCATCGACCTCATCCGAGGATATCGGGAAGTTATTTTTGAATACAATCGCCTTAAGCCGACAGATCATGAGGCATTTTAATGACCACACCTTATTACTCTCGTGAATGCGAAAAGCCATCGAGGGCAACTTGTTAAGGCAGATGGCCACCCAATTTGCTACAACTTTCTTGACATTGCAGAGGCTCTATTTCAAGAAGGAACAAATCATATCCTTTTTTGTCTCCGTCGACTACAACTACCCGAATGCTACCTGGATGAAAAAAAAGAGGTTGAAGGAAACCTCCACCCAAGTGGTCGTAGCCATTCTTCAGCAACGCTTCTGGGCCAACGTTGTGGAAGCACTCAAAGCATCACAACCAATAGTCAATGTTTTCAGGTTGGTGGACGGCAACAAGAAACCAGCAATGGGTTATCTTTATGACGCAATGAAAAAGGTCAAGGAAATCATCATCCAAAACTTTGGGAGTTACCCAAAACATTATCAAAAGATCATCTACTGTATCGACAAGAGATAGGGTGAAGGAAGAATGATGAGTTCTCCACTACACTCAGTTGGATTCCTACCTAATCTGGGAACCTTTTTCTCAACTCCGGTAGATGAACGAACCACAGCCATGAACGAGCACATGCCAGGCTTCGTAGACGTTATTTACCGCCTTGTTCGTACTCGTGAAGCTCAAGACAAGTGATCAACCTTGCTGGATCATTACACATCTGAACTGTGAATGTTCAAGGACATTGTAAAGAGACAACACACCAAAAGAAGATCGAATATGGGTGATGTGCGTACGGGGCAGACATGAAGAGGCTGACACTAAAGGTTCTTGGCCGAACGTGATTGGCTTCCAGTTGCTAGCGTAATTGGAGTGTGTTTGAGTAAATGCACACGAAGAGAAGAAACTGATTGGCGACGAAAAAGTTGAATGATTTGGTCTTCGTGAACTACAACCAAAAGTTGCTGCAAAGATTCGAAACAAGAATAGAACATCCTGGTTTCTTTGATCCTATCGGTGTGGACTACGACCTCTGGGAGGATCATCCTTCATTACCAGAAATTGAGGATTCGGTCTTCGCTGGGGAGGATCTAACGTGAGCTGAGGTAAAGTAAGCTGCCTTAGCACCTTCATCTTCATGAAGACGGGCTCGTCGATCCACGACTTCTTCAGGTGCATGGAGTTGTTAGATGAAGATAGCAACATAACTCGTTATAGTTATGGAGATCCAGGTGCATGGAGTTTTGAAGCTCCCCAGGATGTCGATGAAGACTTCATTCCAACATATGATGAAAAAATTGACAAGGAGGACGTCTACATTGACGATCCAAACGACACCGAGGAATAGAACGGTATTTTAATTTTTTTGCTTTCAAAATTGAATTGCTAACTCAAAAATTAATAAAATAAAAGGCCTAAGTGTTTAGGTGGGTAGAGGGGGTACCTAGTGAGACTATGGTCGGTGATCTAGGTATCTTTTTGAAGCCCAAACATGTAAGATTTGTTTCTATATTTTATTTGCATTTTTCCTGTTTTTTAATTAAAACAAAAAATAATAATAATAAGGTTTTTGCTTGCATGCCATTTCAAAATACTATATTTCCGATTCTGTCATCACTAAATAGTTATTTGTATTAATGTCACTAAAACAATATACAAATTACATTAATATCACTAAAAACTATTCAAAATCCAATAATGTCATTCTGTTAACTTTTTCCGTTAATATCGTTACTATTCCGTTAACACCGTTAAAAATATATATTATTTTAATAGTAATATTTACAAATTCTACCTTATATAATTTAATAACATAGTAATCCAAATCTGTCTTTTTTATGATCTTCATAGCAACACACTTAAATTCTAAAATTTTTTTTTTTTATTTTCACAAGTACAAACGGTGGTGTTGTGTGTTTTGGTTTTTTTGCTGTGAAAATTAAAATTCTTGATTTTTGGAATTTAAGTGGTTTGCTATGAAAATCATAAAATGTTTTGCTGTGATAAATTAAATTCCAAAATTCTTAAACCGAATTAAACCTTTATGATTTTCACAGCAAAACACTTAAATTTCAAATATCAAGAATTTTAATTTTCACAAGTACAAGCGGTGGTGTGGTGTGTTTTGGTGTGTTTTTGCTGTGAAAATTAAAAGTCTTGATTTTTGAAATTAAAATGGTTTTGTCAAAACCTTTTCGATGGTCAACAAAACATCATTCCAACAGTGATTCGTCTTTTGGAAGTGTTAAGGAAGAAGCTCTTGGTCTTTAACCGTATAGCTCTAAAAGATAATGGTTTACATAAATCAAAAGATATTCACAATCATGATAATTAACAAGGAACATTAATTAATGAGATAAGATTGTCATGTTGGTTAAAGAGTATTGTAGCTCTACAAATATTTAACGACATGAGTATATAAAATAGGAAGATGATTACTTTTATATATCAAATAGACCTAACAAATGAAATATTATGGAGTAGTATTTTGTGTCATTGATATTTTATTGTGTCTAGAATCCTAAGATATAAGACTATTGTCATTTCACATAAGAAATGTGTGAGTTTATTATTGTCAAAAGTTATCATTAAGTATAGTGATAAAGGTAATAGTTTATTATACATAACTTATGTTGGAAAAGCTATTATGTCAAAAGAATATCGTTGTGCCTCTTGACTTGAGTGATGATATTAATGGGTCCCTTGATAAAGCAAAATTATAATGTGCACAATGTGACTTATGTATAGTTACAAATTTATAATTAGCTTAAAAGATCTAGAAATTGATATATAATACAAAAATGACACATTTCTACATTGTATAATATTACCATGAGGCAAGGGATAGTGTAACACCCGCTCTCCTGATATTATAAGAAGTCATTTTTAATCTCTTTTGCTTGATTTTGGATTTATATTATGTTTGTTTCTGTGGTATGTTTATTCTTGTTTCGGGAAAGTTTCCATTGTCGGTGAAAGTTTCCTTTCTGGGAACGATTTCTCTTCGGGGAAACTTTCCTATTTGAGTAAAAGTTTTCTTTTTGGGAGAAGTTTCCTTTTGGGTCGAGCGGGTATGGCGTACCAGGTGTGTACGCAACTAAACTCGATTGTTTTGGCTTTGGTTGTAGGTGGTGTTAGTTTTCTTTCTCTCTATGCCACGTGGGATGTTGTGTGAGACTTGGTAAGTAAGCATGTGAGGTGACTCCAAGTCAGCAATCAAGGATGCAATTAGCATGGAAAAAGGAAGGATCATGGGAGATTTTGGTGCACATGTTGGTGTTGCATTTTGGTCAGTTTTACTTTGGATTTGATTTGCTCTTAGTTTGCGAGCAAGTGGTGTAGCACTACTGCAGAAAAGGGAATACACGTCGGATGTACGGGGGTATATACGTCGGATAGTAGCATTCCCAGATCTGACATCTATGTGTACGTCGTCTATACATAGACGTCAGACGTGCTTTATCCGACGTCTATTCCTAAAGAATAGACGTCGGCCCTTATATAGGACCGACATCTATGCTTTAGGTATAGATGTCGGTTAAATAACAGACGACGTCTATTCTTTAGGAATAGACGTCGTCTGATACATACAACCGAGGTCTATACCTTTCTTCAGGGGAATAGATGTCGGCTAATACAAACATCCGACGTCTATTCCTAAACCTGGACAAAAAAAATAAATAGCATCCTGCACACTTGTATTTAGTCATCGTATTTGTAATTCATGTACATACAATCTGCACCAAATTCGTTCACAAATACATACACACTTTGATCCACATGTACATACAAGCATACATGCACAAACATACAACATACATGCACAAACACAAACATACAAGCATACACAATCATTCAACACAGTTGGAATTAATTCATACATAAACAATTGGCATTCATTCTAAAATTGAGGCAATTATATTAAGGCATAAATTGTATGTTTGTAATACAAGTGAACTTCTTAACTAAATTACAAAAAATGGTAGTGATAGGAGAACCTCTTAGTTCATCAACATGTTTTTGATAAAATAGCGAGTCCATCGGTCGCGAGTTTCATCGAGCTCCTGTTGCGAGAAGGGATCACTACTTTTTGGGAAGACCTATCAAAATACAAGTAAAAAATTTAATATCTAAATATTGAAACTACAACTATACAAGTGAATAACGATCTATATTACCTCGGATAGGCATGCATCTTGAGTTGCCAATTCGAGGATTTTCTCCATGTATCTCATCACATAGTAAACACATTCCGTATTTCTAACCTCCTTCCGGTACTAAAAACATAGAAATTCGCTAAATACATGTTCCTAACTTAATTAACAAAAATGGGAGAGAACGTACTCTCATTCCATGCCATGTTATTCCTACTTTTGTGGTTGTTCTCCTGCCACCTAAAGGTCTGTAAACCTTAATTGCCCTGAGTAGCACAAGTTAAACCTTCATTCAATAATACTAATAAAAATCCACGAATTACAAATACGATAACTAAAACGAACTTACAAATTTAGAAGTTTCTTTATTGAGTCCCTTGGTTTATTCGACCCCAACGGATCAAACCAATATGCCGAATTAGTCGTGGAGCATACAACGACAAGCATCTAAGGAGCCCTATTATATATATAATTAGAAGCTTATTACAAAATAAAATTCCACTTTAAATTACAAAGTTTACCTCTCATGATAAGGGAGCAGATAATATCTTTTGTCTTCTTCTTTCATGAAAGTCCCAAGCTTACCCGATTTATCGTCATTCCCGTATATATATGTAGATGGACTGATAAATCTAAATACTTGATCGTCGGGAAAGACTGACCTTCTGGCGTCATAAAGATGTCTATAAGAGTAAAAATTATACTTTATTACAGTTTCGATAAAATTATTCAATCCATTTCATTTTATACCAAAGAAAACACTTACTTCACTTGCACGTCGATAATCATGATACACAATGAATCCATCGCCAAGAACTGCATGATATCCTCTTTGGTGACGTACAAAGCCGAAGGCAACCCTTTATCCCCCTCCTCCAAATCCCATCTACTAAAGGATTGTGCTTCCATACCTACCATACATTGATACAACATTTTGCACCTACTTGGAAGCGAATTAATGTTGATCGGAGATTGGTTGTTTGACCCTTTGCTCCGGGGGCTTGACACCTTACAGATATATATATATATATATATATATATATATATATATATATATATATATATAACCGTTAAAAATACAATTGTTAAAAAATTGAAATTTAAAGTCTTTCAAAATTAAACTATACCTCATTTTAGTCGTTTAGCTCTACTAAATAACTAGGCCACCACACAAACCCACCGATAGCATCGTCGAGAGTAACAATCTCTTCTTCCGGAAATGGCACCAAAGCACCAGCATCTAAGCAACTCCCCACTGCAACCTTCACTTCTCCCTCCCCCACCTCTGTGAACTGGTGTCTAGAGATGTTATAAACTTTCCTGCGTCCCACCAATCTTCGTCAGGGTCTTCGACAAATAAAGCACATCTAGATCCATCCTCGAACTTCCCAAACGAGGGACAGTCGACGAGGGCCAATTCTCTAGAATGAGCCACGAAATCATATTTTTGATCAGGGTGGAACACTAGCTGCACTTGAGGAGTGGTCTCCGGGGAAGAACCGGTCCTACGACGGGTAGGAGAACTAGGCAAATCACGAATTAATCTCTCCAAAACAAGTTGCAATGTATTCTTCAAATCTACGATCACTTGCTGGCATTTCGTATGACCAATCGACGAAGTAGACCGTTGAGTCTTTCCATAATATTGTCGCAGTCCAACTCTACTCCCTACCCCACACACGACCGGGGTGTTCGATGTTTCCCAAGGCCTCGCGTAGAATATCATTCCAACCATCGGAAGCAAATTCGCCTTGAGATTCTCTCAACTTCAGAGAGTCCTAAAGTTTAATTTTTTTACCAACAATTGAAAAATATAATTTATTGAATATGAATTAATAACATATACAAGTGATGCAACTTACTATCTTCGAGCCGATCGCTTGCGAGTCGTCTGTGACGTACTCCCCTCTGGAGTTTACTCTCGCTCTCTTCCAAGAATCACAACGAGCTACAGGAGAAGGAGATAAGTTACTTGCTTGCTTCTCAGTCATACCGGAGTCAATTGTCTCTTGTTTCTTCGGAGCAATTTTTTCAGCCATCATTTGTGCTTCTAACTTTTGGTACCCGCTCGAGACATACGATGTGTACATTTGTTAGAAGATCTAATCTTTTGGTTTTTGGCTCGGATGGCCTAAAACCAAGTTTATTAGATTGTCATTTAAAACAATAACTTAATTAAACTCAGTTACCTCAAACTCCGGGCTATCTCTGGATTTCTGAATTGCTCTCATTGATTCGGAGTGATAAAGTTATTGACATCGCATGGATTTCTATCCTGGTAGTCTCCGAATATGTACTTGTTCGTTAAATTTGTTTTGATATCCCTCCAACGAACCGACATGTATGTCATCCACGTTTTCTTCCACTTCTTAGTGGATTGGAACTCAAAAGATTCCTACAACACGTTAACTTTATATATCCCAAAAGTTCGACTAAAACTATAGAAATCTATAATGGAATCATTACCTGCACGTTATACTATATTCTGTCCTTCAACTTCTCATCTACATCGGCCCAACTCGACAAACAAATGTCAACTTTGGCCCTCACTAAGCAACCCAGATAACTTTTCCAATTATCAGACAGCAAGCCTATCGGCTCAAGACGGTCATCAAATTGGATTGGAACTCTACCGTCTCTATTTCTTCTCCCCACGAATTCTTTCACGAGACAAGGACCTCGTGAACTGTATGTCTTCGAGCCTTCAGACTCTGATGGAGTGGGTTTCTTTTTCGGAACCATGATACTATAAAAGATAAACTCAAGGCATTAAAAAATAAAAAGTCACGACATTAAATGATTATTACAATGTGTTACAACAGAAAATTTGCACCTTTACTGGTTTTTTTCCTTAATGCATTTTCAATCCATATACCTTCACCGTGGTCATCTCTAAACTTACAAGTCTCAACAATAATTTCTTCGTCTACTGAGTTCAACTCAGGTGCTTGCTTAGAGAAAGGTGGTGTCTCTTCATACTCGATCAGACTATCATCTGATACAAAAAAATTCTTCCCTTCCAGAATTACTGCCATTTCTTATCACATGGATCAGCCACATAGAAGACTTGTTTCGCTTGGGAAGTGAGAATAAAAGGTTCTCCTTTATTCCATTTTTTTGAAAAATCAATTAAAGTGAACCCATAGTCATCCACTCGAACTCCACTTTTATTATCAGCACACTTGCATCTGAATACAGGTACTTTGAATTTAACAAAGTCTAGCTCCCATATGTCTTCAATTACACCGTAATAGGACATGTCGGCATATACAGGATTCTTGTCTTTAGAACTAGACACATGCAAAGACTCTGCTATTAAGATGACGTCACTGTTCTGAACAACACTTTTGGCATCTTCACAGACTATGTAGAAAGAATATCCATTGATATCATAACCATTATAACTTATAACAACAGAATGCGGACCGTAGGCCAACCATTGTATTGTCTCAGAAACATCACGCTTGTAAGCCACATTTTTTAACAAGGAGATGAATTTTTTATTGTGACTATTTATTACTTGTTGATCACTGCACAAAGGATTTCTTTCCTTTAGAAACGTCATGTGTTCATTTAGGTAAGGTTGAACTTCATTAGAATTGCACAACACATAAAAATATGGTGTCAGTAAGTCCTCGCCATTTGGATTTAACATTTTCATCCCACGTGTCCCTTTACCATCGGCACGTTTATCATGACGATTCTTCGGAAGTCCAACAGTTTTGGTGTTTGCTAGGTATCCAGTGTAAAACTCGACAACCTCCTCGTCTATGTATCCTTCAACAATACTAGCATCTGGTTTTTGACGATTTTTACAATAACCTTTCAACACTTTCATATAACGCTCGAAAGGATACATCCACCTTAAAAAACTGGTCCACACAATTTAGCTTCTCTAACCAAATGAATAACTAGATGAATCATAATGTTGAAAAAAGCAGGGGGAAAGAACATCTCCAACTAACATAATGTCACCACAATTTCATTCTTCAGCTTATCTAACTGCACGGGATCGACCACTTTACTGCAAATTTTATTGAAAAAGGAACACAACTTTATTATTACATGTCTAACATCTTTCAGTAATATGGATCTCAGTGCTACAAGTAACACCTGCTGCATTAAAGTGTGACAATCGTGAGATTTCATCCCCACAAGTTTCAAATCCTTCATAACAACAAGACTACTGATATTTGAAGAATAACCTTGTGGAACCCTAACATCGTGCAAACACTGACAGAAAATTCTTTTCTCCTTTCTAGACAATGTATAACTAGCTAGAGGTAAGTAATTCCAGTCTCCTTTCATCTTTGGTGCCAACCTTGCTCATAAACCAATATCAACAAGATCAAGTCTTGCATTATATCCATCTTTGGTTTTACCGGGTATGTTCAACAGAGTGCCAACAAGACTATCACAAACGTTTTTCTCTACGTGCATCACATCAATACAATTTCTAACTTCTAAAGTTTTCGAGTAAGGGAGATAAAAAAATATGGAACTTTTTTTCCAACGACTTTTGTCGTTTGCTCTTTGTACGGTTTTCCAAATTCACATTCAACGTTCATTACACGTTCGTACACCTTTTCGACGCTGATTTCAACTGGCAGATTTTGAAACTCCTATTTTCCGTTAAATGTCTTCTTCAACCTACGATAGGGGTGGGTGTTCGGAAAAAATCTCCGATGACCAAGATAGACTGTCTTAGAACCATTAACTAGTTGCAAAGAGCATGCATTTTCTTCACAAATTGGACAAGCTTTATGACCTTTGACTGAATATCCAGACAGATTACCATAAGCTGGAAAGTCATTAATCGTGCAAAATATCATTGCCCGCATTATGAACGACTCCTGACGATAAGAATCCAAAACTGGCTTTCTGTCATCCCACAATCTCTTTAGGTCATCAATTGAAGGTCTTAAATACACATCGATGTCGTTTCCAGGTTGTTTCGGACCAGAAATAATTAAGGACAACATAATATATTTGCGTTTCATGCATAACCACGAGGCCAGATTGTAAATCACAAGCAGAACATGCCAAGAACTGTGAATGCTACTCAAACTACCGAAAGGATTCATTCCGTCCGTACAAAGTCCAAGTCGTACATTCCTTGATTCTTCACCAAACACAAGAAAGTCGAAATCTACTTTTTCCCAATGAGGTGAATCTGCAGGATGACGTAGCAACTGATCATTTGGTTTCACACGATCAGCATGCCATGTCATGTTCTTGGAATCCTCCTTACCCGCAAACAAACGTTTAAGCCTTGGTATTATCGGAAGATACCAAAAAATCTTAGCAGGAGTTCTTTTGATTTTCATCTCATCCTCCTCTTCATTGTGGTTCAGTCCACTACGTTTTATTTTGTATCGTGAAACATTACACTTGAGACAAGAATGTAAGTTTTCAAACTCATCCCTATATAATATACAATAGTTTGGGCATGAATGTATCTTCCTATATTCCATTCCCATAGGACACAACACATTTTTAGCATCATAAGTCCTATCTGGCAACTCATTATCATCTGGAAGCATCTCTTTCAATAATATCAACATTGATGAGAAACTGACATCGGACCAACCATTTCCTGCTTTTAAATTGTACAACTTCAACACCGCTGACAATCTAGGGAATTTGGTACAACTCTTATACAACGACTTCTCATTGTCACTCAACAAACTACCAAGTAAATCCGGGTTGGACGAAAACTTTTCAGCCATATCCTGAACCATTTCCTCTAAGTGATCTTCCACACTAACGTTGTTTCCGTCATTCTTGGAACGACTAAATGATTCATTTTCGTTGTGGCATGTCCACCGTCTGTAATTTGGGTCGAAACCTTTCTCAAACAAATGATATTTCATTTTCCGAAAAGTTAGCACTCACATATTATGACACTTATTGCATGGACAATACGCCATGTCACTGTCCTTTTTTTTAATGTTTTTTGGCAACCTCTAAGAACATATTCACTCTGTTCTCATACTCATCACTCAATTTGTTTGAAAGAATCCACTCTCGATCCATTTCAATCTAAACATTAACAAAAATGATAGTTATTATTGGGGGAAATAAATAAAATTTCAATTTAAAAGAATGTGTTCGTAGATGAGAAGATTCGGAGACATTAAGATGAGAAAAAAATACTCAGAGGAGAGGAGATGAAGTCCTTAATCTAGCATGGGAATAAGAAAGGTTAGATACCTAACTAAGCAACAAGGCCAAAACAAGCCTAAAGTCCACTATAGGTCCTTAGTACTAGAAGATGCCTAACTTCGAGGTCCCACCGAGGACCACTAGTCTGTAGAAAATCAAGAACTCGGAGGTCCTTAATATCTCAGGGAGACTAGATGGGAAACAACGTTCAGGCCGAAATGGTTTTAAACATCGAGGACCACTAATCTGTAGGAAATCAAGAACCCGGAGGTTCCTAAAATCTCAGGGAGACTAGATGGGCATTGACGTTCAGGCCATAATGGTCTTAAATTGTTTCCTCTCCTTAATGCGTCCGGAAATCCTAGGGGCCAACGTCTAATTGATTTTATTAAGGCTATTTTATTAAGTGGTTTTTGGGCCAAGGAAATGGTGATGAAATCCCCCACCTCATCTCCTTTAGGTGTCTGCCCCTAAGTGTTTTTCATACCTTAATCTAACAAACAACACACCAAACAAACACTCACCTCACACTTGTTCCAATGCAAGTCCTACTAACTAATGCGTGCTTTCTAATGAATGATGAGTGAAAGAGATTACATACCTTACGCCAGTAATCTACGAGAGAAATCGTAAATTTAATAATAAATACGATGAATGCAAATCATATATGATGAATAACTTAGCAATATTGTCTAATGATTGATACGTTTTAATTAAACCGCAAGTGCACGGCCGCGTTGAAGTGGTGGCAAATACAGGTCGATCCACAGGGAGATTGGTCAACTTTAGTTTGTGCGAAGGCGAGTGGGAAAGAAAGGAGACAAAGGAGTTATGATCTACACTACACTACAATGCGAAAGTAAATGGAAAATAAGCAATAAAACTAAACCCCAAAGGGGGTAGAGAAAAGAGTGTGAATACAAAGATATGTGTATGTGTGTGTGTTCAATTAAGCTCATCACAATATGTAGTGCATGAAAATCATAAAACTACATCCAACTTTTCCTCCACGTGAATTAAGATAACATAATATCATTAAAACATACAAGACAATAATTGGAATGAAGGTAAATGAACTCATGTATAAAGACTAGACCCTACTATGCCTCCACATGAAATAAGATAGCATATTATCATTAAAACATACAAGGCATTAACCAAGATAAAGGCAACAAGAGTACATGCAAACATAGAAGGCATTAACCCAATCATCAATTCCATCCATATCCTCACCTTATCATTCCCCATAAAATAGGTCCACTAATCTAAGCATAAGCTAAGCTTCATTCAAGAGCATTAGCATATCAAAGACAAGAGTGAAATCTCAATAGATGGTTATGGAAATCATATAAGGCTCAATGGATTAAGATAACACACACCTAATACACCACATGATCATATCACACATTTCTCCACCCCCCAAATGGGGATGGAACTACTCACTTATCATTACACTACAACCTACATTAAAATCAAACCTTCTACTGAAATGAAACTAAACTAAGCAAGCAATAAATATTAAAGAAACTAAAAGGACACAAAACAAAAGAAGCATGCAAGCATATGAAAGGAAATTAAACTAAGAAACAAAATATTTAAGAAACAGCATTCATACCATCTACATAACATGTACACACATCTACTCCACCCCCAAAGGAGATGGAACTACTCACTCATATTTAAACTAACATTTATACTACGGAAAGAAAACATGCTTAAACTAATTATAAGAAAACTAAACAACAAGTTTAACTAAAAGAACATAAAACGAAAGAAACATGCAAGACATAAGAAATGAAATTAAAATAAGAAAGAAACAACATGACCAAAAGGAAACATCTATTATTACTCACTCAATTACTAGTAGCATCTCTCCACCAGGGTTTTTGCTTCAAGGCTTGAACTCCTAGTAGAGAGGATAGCCACCAACAGAGAGCTGGGGTACAAGAGAGGAGGGAGAGTTCTATTTATAGCCATAAAAAAGGAAATCCGGGACAATCCCCAGGTATGGGACTAAACAAATACCAAAAATAGACTAAACACACTCTAATACACACCCCCACATAAATCTTAGCGGATCCGGACCAAAAGAGACCGCCAATTAGCGGTCTACAGTGTTCGGATCACTGTGGATTTCGTTCTGGGCTTTTTCGGATGTATTTGTTGGTCTTTGATGCATCTACTTCGCTTGTTTGAGCTCCGACCCGAATAGAATTGCCAAAATACTCCCCATGATGGTGTGGAGTATTCTTGTTTGCTCATTGGTCCTTCTATCTTGCATTCATGTCCTCGAGTCTCTCAACTCAGTCCTTTTTCCTGCTTTTAGGTCCTTTCATGCCTCTTCTCTTCAAACCTATTTATTTCTGAAATTCAAACATAAAGCTGTTACATAGCATTGTTTAGGTGAAGATAATGGATATAAGATACAAATGTAAGCATGAAATGATGTCAATCAAATACCCCCACACCTAACTTTTGCTAGTCCCGAACAAAACAAAGAAAGAGAAGCATACGAAAAACAAGAAATCCTAACTCACTTTCGTAGGAATCACGGTTGCACTTAGCACGTGCAACAAGCCGTTAAACCTCCTTGTTGCCAAGGAGGATGAGTGTTATCTCCTGAGGGTTTTCAGCGGATATACCTGATTGATCATTTTATATTAACCGCAAGTGCACGGTCGCGTTGAAGTGGTGAAAATACGGGTCGTCCACTGGGAGGTGTGTCAACGCTTGGTTTGTGCGAAGGCGAGTGGTAAAAAATGGAGAGAAAGGTTGATTACACTAAACTACACTAAGATGCAAAAGGAAATGAAGATAAGCAATAAAACTAAACCCCATAGGGGGTAGAGAAATAATGTGAATATAAAGATGTGTGTGTGTGTGTGTTCAATTAAGCTCCTCACAACATGTAGTGCATGAAATCGTAAAACTACATCCAACTTTGCCTCCACATGAATGAAGATAAGACTACATCGTTAAAACATACAAGACAATAATTGGAATGAAGCTAAATGAACTCAAGTATAAAGACTAGACACTACTATGCCTCCACATGAATTAAGATAAGACTACATCATTAAAATATACAAGACATTAGCTAAGGTAAAGGCAACAAGAGTACATACACTACAAATTGTGTTTCCAATATTAACTTCATCCACATCCTAACCTTATCATTCCCCATAAAATAGGTCCACTAATCAAAGCATAAGCTAAGCTTCATTCAAGAGCATTAGCATATCAAATATAAGAGTGAAAACCCATTAGATGGTTATGGAAATCATATAAAGCTCAAGGGATAAAGATAACACACACTTAATACACTACATGTTATATCACATATTTCTCAACCCCCCCCCCCCCCCCAAATGGGGATGAAACTACTCACACATATTTAAACTAACTACTCTAATAAAATGAAGCATTTTACTAAAATGAAACTATACTAATCAAGCAAGAAATAAAGAATCTTAAAAAGGAAAGGAAAGACTAAACAAGCATGCACAAATTAAAAGACAAGATTAAAAGAAACTAGAAGAATTATTTTATTAACAAATGACTCACATTGAAGGTAGCATTCTTCTCCACCTTGAGTTTTTGCTTCAAGGCCACTCCTTAGTAGAGAGAATGCCACCAAGCAATGGGTGATTACAATGGAAGGTGAAGAGTTCTATTTATAGGAATGGAAAAAGCTAATCCGGGACAATCCCCCGATGTGGGACTAAACCAATACCAGAAATAGACTAAGAATACAGTAATACACGTGCTCCACAAATCATAGCGGATCCAGAGTGATATAGACCGCCAATTGGCGGCCTATATGATCCAGATCGAGTTGGTTTTGGTTGTGGGCTTTTCTTGATGGATATGTTGGTCTTGGATGCATCTACTTTGCTTGTTGGAGCTCCGACCCGAATCGAATTTCCGAAATACTCCCCATGATGGTGTGGAGTTTTCTGTTTTGCTCTTAGGTCCTTTGGTCTTACGTTCAGGTCCTTCTCCCTTGCATCTCAGTCCCCAGGTCTCATAATTAAGTCCTTTTCCTGCTTTTGGGGTCCTTTCATGGCTCTTCTCTTCAAACCTCTTTATTCCTGAATAATAAACATAAAACTCGTCACGTAGCATTGCTTAGGTGTAAGATAATGGATATAAGATACAAATATGAGCATGAAATGATGTCAATCAAATACCCCCACACCTAAGTTTTTTCTAGTCCCGAGCAAAACAAAGAAAGAGAAAAGCAAACGAGAAACACGAAATCCTAACTCACTTTCGTAGGAATCACGGTTGCACTTAGCACGTGCAACAAGTCGTTAAACCTCTTTGTTGCCAAGGAGGAGGAGTGTTGTCTCCTGAGGGTTTTCAGCAGATATACCCACAAAATCCGAACAATATGCATTATTCAACCTAGACCTCGACTCGTTGGACAAATATTGTCGATCATTGGACGCGATAATCCTACGGGCCGACTCTATATAGGTAATCAGTCCACACCTAGCCTAATGAACCATTCGTGCAAGTTAAATAAGGAATTAAGTGAAAGACATGGACAACCTCAACATCCTCAACTGATACAAAGTGTAAAGTCCATTAAGGTTCTTATTTGCATTACCATTTTTTTCTTTTTGTTTCTTTTCTCATTTTTTTCTTTTTATTAGTTTGAGCTTCATTCCCCCAGGGTCGGGTTTCGTGCATCATTGCCTATGAGGACTTACACTATCAAGAACACCTTTCCCCAAATCTCCACATAGGGCAATCCCTACCACCCGTGTAACGGGAGTTCGGTCGGCGCATCCCAAGTCAGATGACTAGAAAGCACCAGGCACCAAGTCCCCTCAGACCTACTTTCCCGAGTGATAGGAGCCGTGCGAGAAGAGAGAACACCTACTCACTTATTTCTTATCTACACATGAACCAAAACCCCTACACTTAATGTCTCACAACAAGATTTAAAGGGTCCTTGACTGCAACAAACTTCCTTAAATTAACAGACACGAATTATTGACTCACTAGGTTTAGGGTGGACTTCTTTGAATGTTTGAGCACTAAAACCCTATGATTACTCACCCCCAAGGGAAAATTGGGGTGCATCGTAACGACTCGATAAATTCTAATAACACAGTACTAGATACCCTAATGCATCAAGTTCTAGACAATTTTGGGAGCTTTCTTTTTACTTTGCCTCTCAACGGTTTTGCACATGCTAAACACACGCAAAACCCACAAAACATTTCCTTTCGCAAACACATGAAGATTTTGAAAGAAATGTGAAAATTTTAACGCACTAGGCAAGCAAAAGAAGACAAGTCACCCAAGGATCATGGCAAGCAGATATATCGATATTAAATGCAGCACACTAACATTACCCTAACAATGCAAACAAAAGAAAACAAAATCAAAGGAAAAAGACTCAACTATGTACACACGTAAAACACCCCCCCCCACACCTACTTCATGCATTCTCCTCAATGAATGTGAGCAAGATACTACATGGATTTATGCATGAAAAAGGAGAGATCTCACCAATCATGAAGTACAAAGGGAAGTTCAAGGTCATGTTGATGGATACAAACCCGAATTCCCTCAAAACCTGTGAGATGCTAAAGAAAGGATACAAATACGTGAAAGAAATGGAGCCCAAATACACAAGGGTTGGAGCCCACAACAATCAATGCTCACTGAAAGAGTCTTTTATTGTTTTTTTATATATAACTATGTACAAACATAAGTTCCCATCTTCATTTGTCAAAAGACATCAAATGGGAACCTCAAGAGTGGGTCAATGCACTTGGAAAGGGAACATGACACCACGGGGGGCCAGAATACGCATGTGTGGGCCCCCTTCACAAAGAGCACCAGATGAAATGAGAGGTTCATGAATTGGACGCAAAGGCGTCTCATTCAAAGAATCAAACTGAAAGAGCTTGAACCTCTCAAGAGTTTGGGAAATATGAGGCAACGGAAGAAGAGTTTCTCCCGTTGCGGTGCTGAAGTTATGATCGTCAATCCAAACTCTCCAACCAACAGGCTGATACGTCGGAACGAGGTCAAGAACCTTGTTAGGCATGTCCGACACACCAGGCGAACAAAAGGTGGGTCTCATACCCAAGGTATCCTCCAAGGAACTCCTAATACCCTCATGAGCAATGTAGTTGTTTGATGTTCCATCATTTCCAAGATGATCAGGAACAATAGTGAGAGGCAAACTCTCATCAGGTTGTTTGAAATTGAGGGGACTAGGGAGCTCTTGCTCCACCAGAGGAGAGTCCTTAGGAGGTACAACAATAAGGTCATGTGGCTCAAGGGCCACGGGACAAGAAGATAAGGCACAATCATGTGCCAACTCGTAATGAAGTTGGTCCATGTTATTCTCAATAGGGATCGAATCGTCCACCAAGTGATCGTGAATTGAAACCCCAAGTCCCTCAGACTGACTAGGAGTTTGACTTTGAAAGATTGTGGTCTGAATTTGTGGATGTGGTGGTGGCGGTTCGATATCAAAAGATGAATCCTCATGTTGACAAGAAAAGTTACCCTCCTCACGTTCACGTAATTGCTGCGACATTTGACTCACTTGCAGTACCATATTTTGTATGGACTGTTGAATGGTTTCCATGACCGTAAGGAAAGTTTGTTTCGAGGAATCAGGTATGTGGTCAACTTTGAGGTCCAAGTCAGAGCTTGGGAAATTTTGGGGTTGGGTGTTGATGGGCTAAGAATGAGTCCAATGATTAGAAGTGGGGTTGTTGGTAGAATTCTGGGTATTCAGGAGGAGGATACTGGGGTGGAAATGAAGTATAAGAATTTGAATACGAATTGTCTCCCCACGAATCCATCCCTCTCGGGTTTGTACGCAGATGCATAATGGTCATATTGAGCATTTTGGGAAAAGGTATGCTCATACTCAGGCTCTGGGGGAACATAAGGACATTCCCCGAAATCATGACCACTCAACCCACAATAGCGACACTGTACGGCTACTGGAGTCACTGGTGCACTCATGTCGTCTGCCATACGCATGAAAGAGGCCAAAGTTTGTTGTAATGTCTTAGTTTGTTGACCAGCATATGATCCGACATAACTAGATTGTGGTCTAGCAGTCGGTGCCTCTCTCATGTTACCCCAATATGAAGATTGCTCAGTCACACAATTAAGATTGTCCCAACCATACGGGGTGTTAGTCTGAGCCACCCCAGGTTGCATGGGTCGGGAGTACCAGGGAGAATCGTCCTGGTCCCAACAATGATATGGATGGTCGCCCATGTAACCATCCATCTCAACAAAGAACTCTCGAGTCGATCACTCTCACTACCACGAGGCCAAGCTCGCAAAAAGTGCTCGACTCGACCCTAAAACGCTAACAGAGAGTGTAAAGGGGAGGAGATTAAAACGTAGACGTAGGTGAGAAGAAGATGACTCAGAGGAGAATGGAAGGAATCCCTAAGGCTAGCGTGGGTAACGGGAGAGGGTAGAAGCCTAATCTAGCAAGCACGACTCAAACAATGTAAGGCAATGGGTCCTTAGGCTAGACGACGCCTAACTTCGAGATCACTAGTCACGACACACATCACCTCCCTACAACGAAGACCACAATGCCCAGCAAGTGATACCAGATCCGGAGATTCAGTACCTCCTACTATCGACAAGGTAGGCAACGCCGATCAGGCCATGACGGTTTCAACTAGATCACTCTCCTAGTGCGTTCAAAATCCTTAGGGCCAATGTCTACTTGCTTTTAGAATTAAGGCTTTGATTAAGAGTGATTTTTGGGGCCAAGGAAAGGGTGATGAAATTCCCCACCTTATCCTTTATGGGACAGCCCCTCCTTAGTAACGTTTTGAGCTTAAATCTAGCAATCAATCACTCAAATCAAACACTCAACTCACTCTTGTCCCGATGCACCTTACTAACTAATGCATGATCGAAACATGCATGAATGAGAGATTTGGGTGCACGTACCTCACGCCAGCAATCAACAACAAAATGTAAAGCAAAGAAAAGACAAGTGCATGCAAAGTCTACACATGATGCATGACCTAGATGGCAAGAAGTCTAATCTTTTGCTTTGAGTTTTATGGTCCAAGTTGATTAAAGGGGATTGAAATTAAATCTGGGAGCAAACTAGAAGTCACAGCAAGAACAATGGTACTCCCAGATAACTAAAACGAACCAACACGCAACCAGAACAAAAGTGAGAGAAAATGAGGCTCACCAGGCCGCCAATTGGCGGTCCCAGACCAATGATTGGCGGCCCCTTTTGCGTTATTGGCTCCCAAATTCCTCCAGTCCCTTTCCCTTGATCCTAACAATGCTTGACACACACAAAAACTAAAAACCAAAAATTAAAAGCACTCGAATCGTCCAAACCAAAGTCTGGACAGAGCACCTCTCTGGCAACGGCGCCAAAAACTTGATTGATCGTTTTATATTAACCGCAAGTGCACGGCCGTGTTGAAGCGGTGGAAAATATGGGTCGTCCACTGCGAGGTGTGTCGATGCTTGGTTTGTGCGAAGGTGAGTGGTAAAAAATGGAGAGAAAGGTTGATTACAATAAACTACACTAAGATGCAAAAGGAAATGAAGATAAGCAATAAAACTAAACCCCATTGGGGGTAGAGAAATAATGTGAATATAAAGATGTGTGTGTGTGTGTGTTCAATTAAGCTCCTCACAACATGTAGTGCATGAAATCATAAAACTACATCCAACTTTGCCTCCACATGAATTAAGATACGACTACATCATTAAAGCATACAAGACAATAATTGGAATGAAGCTAAATGAACTCAAGTATAAAGACTAGACCCTACTATGCCTCCACATGAATTAAGATAAGACTACATCATTAAAACATACAAGACATTAGCTAAGGTAAAGGCAACAAGAGCACATACACTACAAATTGTGTTTCCAATATTAACTTCATCCATATCCTAACCTTATCATTCCCCATAAAATAGGTCCACTAATCAAAGCATAAGTTAAGTTTCATTCAAGAGCATTAGCATATCAAAGATAAGAGTGAAAACCCATTAGATGGTTATGGAAATCATATAAAGCTCAAGGGATAAAGATAACACACACTTAATACACTACATGTTATATCACATATTTCTCAACCCCCCCCCCCAAATGGGGATGGAACTACTCACACATATTTAAACTAACTACTCTAATAAAATGAAGCATTATACTAAAATGAAACTATACTAATCAAGCAAGAAATAAAGAAGCTTAAAAGGAAAGGAAAGACTAAACAAGCATGCACAAATTAAAAGACAAGATTAAAAGAAACTAGAAGAATTATTTTATTAACAAATGACTCACATTGAAGGTAGCATTCTTCTCCACCTTGAGTTTTTGCTTCAAGGCTCACTCCTTAGTAGAGAGAATGCCACCAAGCAATGGATGATTACAATGGAAGGTGAAGAGTTCTATTTATAGGCATGGAAAAAGCTAATCCGGGACAATCCCCCGACGTGGGACTAAACCAATACCCGAAATAGACTAAGAATACACTAATACATGTGCTCCACAAATCTTAGCGTATCCAGAGTGATATGGACCGCCAATTGGCGGTCTATATGATCCATATCGAGTTGGTTTTTGTTGTGGGCTTTTCTTGATGGATATGTTGGTCTTCGATGCATGTACTTTGCTTGTTGGAGCTCCGACCCGAATCGAATTGGCAAAATACTCCCCATTATGGTGTGGAGTTTTCTGTTTTGCTCTTAGGTCCTTCGGTCTTACGTTCAGGTTCTTCTCCCTTGCATCTCAGTCCCCAGGTCTCACAATTAAGTCTTTTTTCCTGCTTTTGGGTCCTTTCATGGCTCTTCTCTTCAAACCTCTTTATTCTTGAAAACTAAACATAAAACTCGTCACATAGCATTGCTTAGGTGTAAGATAATGGATATAAGATACAAATATGAGCATGAAATGATGTCAATCAATACCCACAAAATCCGAACACAGATGCATTATTCAATCTAGAAACTCGACTCGATCGACTCATTTTTATCGATCATTGGACGTGGTAGTCCTACGGGCCGACTCTATATAGGTATTCAGTCCACACACCTAGTCTAATGAACCATTTGTGCAAGTTAAATAAGGACTTAAGTGAAAGACATGGACAACCTCAACATCCTCAAGTGATACAAAGTGTAAAGTCCATTAAGGTTCTTATTTGCATTACCATTTTTTTTCTTTTTGTTTCTTTTCTTATTTTTTTCTTCTTTTCTTCTTATTAGTTGGAGTTTCATTATCCCAGGGTCAGGTTTCGTGCATCATTGCCTATGAGGACTTATACTATCATGTATACCTTTCCCCAAATCTCCACATAGGGCAATCCCTACCACTCGTGTAACGGGAGCTCGGTCGGCGCATCCCGAGTCAGATGACTCGAAAGCACTAGGCACAAAGTCCCCTCAGACCTACTTTCCCGAGTGATAGGAGCCGTGCGGGAAGAGAGAACACCTACTCACTTATTTCTTATCTACACATGAACCAAAACCCCTACACTTAATGTCTCACAATATGATTTAAAGGGTCCTTGACTGCAACAAACTTCCTTAAATTAACAGACACGAATTATTGACTTACTAGGTTCAGGGTGGACTTCTTTAATTGTTTGAGTACTGAAACCCTATGATTACTTGCCCCCCCGAGGGAAAACCGGGATGCATCCTAATGACTAGATAAGTCCTAAAGCCACTGTACTAGATATCCTAATGCATCAAGTTCAAGACAATTTTGGGAGCTTTCTTTTTACTTTGCCTCTCAACGGTTTTGCACATGCTAAACACACGCAAAACCCACAAAACATTTTCTTTCACAAACACATGAAGATTTTGAAAGAAATGTGAAAAATTTAAAGTACTAGGCACCCAAAAGAAGACAAGTCACCCACAGATCATGGCAAGCAGATATATCGATATTAAATGCAACACACTAACATGACCTTAACAATGCACACAAAAGAAAACAAATCAAAGGAAAAGACTCGCCTATGTACACACGTAAAACACCCCCCACACCTACATCATGCAATGTCCTCAATGAATGTGAGCATGAAACTATATATATTTATGCATGAAAAAAGGGAAGATCTCACCAACATAAAGCGCAAAAGGAAGTTTGTTGTTATGTTGATGGACACAAACATAAATTCCCTCAAAACCTGTGAGATGCTAAAGAAGGGGTACAAATACGTGAAAAGAAATGGGGCCCAAATCAAGGGTTGGATCCCACAACAATCAATGCTCACTGAAGGAGTTTTTTTTCTTTTTAAAAAAAAACTATGTACAACAATGGGCTCCCATCTTCATATCTCAAGGGACATCAAATGGGAACCTGCCATTTCTCGAGCCAGAAATGCACATGCATGGGCTCGCAACAGACAAAAAAGAATTGTTTGACCACATGACACCCTTATAAGCATTGTGGTCATTTGATGCCTCTTGAGAGTGAGCAAGATAGGAGGCATGAATGAGGGGTGAACCTCTTTCTGGTTGTTTGAAATGTAGGTTATCAGGTGGTTGATTCTTAACCCACATGGGGTCCTCAGCAGATACAGAATGAAGAGCATGTGGCCTAGAGGCCATAAAAATGGTATCTTGTGGCTCAAGAGCCACATGATCGAAATGATGTGGCTCAAAGGCCATCACAAGATAATGCACCTTCTTGTGCCAGCCCAGGTGAAACATCTTCACCACCTTCAGGATCTCCATCGAACAGTTCTCTGAAATACTTGAAGGTTCCCTCAACTTCAATCTCATCCTTGCCCTGGATAAGGCTGACCCCAAAAGTGTCATCGAAGGCACCTGGCTTCTTGCCAATGGTGAAGATGTTGAAATCAGCGCATTGATTACCATAAGTTAAGCGCATCAGACCATTGCGGCAATTGATCAAGACATTGGAAGTCGCTAGAAATGGTCGCCCTAGAAAAACAGGAATTTGTCCAAGTGGGTTTGGCACAGGTTCAGTATCCCAAACAAAGAAGTCGACTGGATAAATGAACTCTCCCACTTTGATCAGCACATCTTCCACCACGCCCCTCGGTTTCTTCCTAGACCTATCAGCCAATTGAAGAGTGATTTTTGTTTGTTTGAGGTCTCCAGGACCGAGTTGGACGTAGATTGAATATGGCAGAAGATTAACAGATGCACCAAGGTCCAATAAAGCTCAATGTATGGACACATCACCAATCACACAAGAGATAGTAGGACAACCATGGTCCTTGTATTTGACTTGCATGGGTTGTGCTAACAAAGAACTCACGTTAGCCGCAAGAAAAGCTTTCTTTTGAACATGAGTTTCTCTATTCTTTGTGCATAAGTCCTTGAGAAACCTTGGCATAAGGTGGCATTTGTTGAATCACCTCCAATAGAGGGATGACCTTAGCTTGCCGAAATATCTCAAGCATCTTGTCATGCTGATCCGAAGTTTTGTTTTTAAGGCGCTCGGGGAATGACACCTTCAGGGCATAAGGGTTTTGCGAAGGAATCTCAGAATTCTGATCCAAAGAAGCATGAGTAGGGACCTCAAAATCTGATTCCTTCGACCCAAAAGGAGACAAGGGGACCTCAGGGTTCGGCCCCATTGTCGAAAGAAATGTAGAAGGAACCTCAGGATCAAGCTCCTTTCTGGAAGTATTTGTGGAGGGAACCTCAGGATCTGGCTCCCTCAGAGATGCAGGTATCACCGCAGGTCTGGTGACACCAAGAGATGGTGATTGCAAGGAAGGCACCCCAATGTGGTTGTCCACCTCCTTACCATACCTCAAAGTATGAATCATATTAATATGATGGGTCGGTTCAGAGGAAGCATGAGGCACTGGTGGCCTTCCTTGCGAATGGGTACCCCGGGGATTCACCTCGGGTTGACTTGGCAACTGACTCTTCTCGCGTTCATGGAGCTAATGAGCCAACGGGGTAACTTGAATTTCCAATGCTTTGACCGAATTATTGCTGGCCGCAAACATGGTTTGTGTGCTCTGCATGAACGCTTGAAGGGTTTGTTCTAGAGTGGGGTTCGTCGGGTCAACCCGTTGGGGGTAGTGGAGGTTGGTTAGAATAACCCGACGATGAGGCATGAGGAGGTTGGTAATTATGGTGCTGAGACCTTTGATGTGGGGTTGGTAGGTCGCCGATGGGCGTGGAGGTTGATAAGTATGAGGTGGAGGTTGAGGTTGAGCCTGCGAGCTCTAACCGTGGCCCCCACTAGGCCTCCAAGAGAAGTTAGGATGGTTACGCCATCCCGGGTTGTAGGAGTGACTGTATGGGTCGTTACGGGGCCTCTGTTGATACATTGCATTTGCATGCTCAGTATCCCTTGGAGCATAAGCGCATTCCAAGTCATCATGGCCCGTAAGTCCACACCTACTACACCCGGGAGTAGCGACAATTGATCATTCTAAACACACGCAAAACCCACAACATTTTCTTTCGCAAACACATGAAGATTTTGAAAGAAGTGCGAAAATTTTAAAGCACTAGGCAAGTAAAAGAAGGCAAGTCACCCAAGGATCATGGCAAGCAGATATATCGATATTAAATGAAGCACACTAACATGACCCTAACAATGCACACAAAAGAAAATAAAATCAAAGGAAAAAGACTCGACTATGGACACACGTAAAACACCCCCCACACCTACTTCATGCATTGTCCTCAATGAAAGGGAGCATGAAACTACATGGATTTATGCATGAAAAAGAAAAGATCTCACCAACGTGAAGTACAAAGGGAAGTTCATGGTCATGTTGATGGACACAAACCCAAATTTTCTCAAAACCTGTGAGATGCTAAAGCAGAGATACAAATACGTGAAAGAAATGGGGTCCAAATACACAAGGGTTGGGGCCCACAACAATCAATGCTCACTGAAGGAGTCTTCTTTTTCTTTTCTTTTTCTTTTTCTTTTTTCTCTTTTTTTATTTTTTAACTATGTACAAAAATGGGCTCTCATCTTCATATGTCAAAGGACATCAAATGGGAACCCACCATCTCTCGAGCGAAAAATGCACCTGCATGGGGTCGCAACATACAAAGCAGAATTGCTAGACCACCTGATACCCTTATAAGCGTTGTGGTCATTTGATGCCTCTTGAGAGTGCGCAAGATAGGAGGCATGAACGAGAGGTGAACCTCTGTATGGTTGTTTGAAATGTAGGGTATCAGGTGGTTGATTCTTAACCCACATGGGGTCCTCAGCAGATACAGAATGAAGAGCATGTGGCCCAGAGGCCATAAAAATGGTATCTTGTGGCTCAAGAGCCACATGATCAAAAGGATGTGGCTCAACGGCCACGTGATCAAAAGGAGGTGGCTCTAAGGCCATGTGATCAAAATGATGTGGCTCTAAGACCACGTGATCAGAAGATAAGGCACCTTCTTGTGCCAGCCCAGGTTAAACAACTTCACCACGTTCAGGATCTTCATCGAACAATTCTCTGAAATACTTGAAGGTTCCCTCAACTTCAATCTCATCCATGCCTTGGATAAGGTTGACCCCAACAGGGTCATTGAAGGTACCTGGCTTCTTGGCGATGGTGAGGATGTTGAAATTAGCGCATTGACTACCATAAGTGAAACACATCAGACCATTGCGACAATTGATCAAGGCATTGGAAGTCGCTAGAAATGGTCGCCCCAGAATGACAGGAATTTGTCCAAGTGGGTTTGGCACAGGTTTAGTATCCAAAACAAAGAAGTTGACTGGATAAATGAACTCTCCCACTTTGATCAGCACATCTTCCACCACGCCCCTCGATTTCTTCATAGACCTATCAGCCAATTGAAGAGTGGTTTTTGTTTGTTTGAGGTCTCCAAGACCGAGGTGGACGTAGATAGAATATGGTAGAAGATTAACAGATGCACCAAGGTCCAATAAGGCTCGATGTATGGACACATCACCAATCACACAAGAGATAGTAGGACAACCAGGATCCTTGTATTTGACTTGCATGGGTTGTGCCAACAAAGAACTCACGTTAGCCGCAAGAAAAGCTTTTTTTGGAACATGAGTTTTTCTCTTCTTGGTGCGTAAGTCATTGAGAATCTTGGCATAAGGTGGCATTTGCTGAATCACCTCCAACAGAGGGATGTTCACCTTAACTTGCCGAAACATCTCAAGCATCTTGTCATGCTGATATGAGGTTTTCTTTTTAAGGCGCTCAGGGAATAGCACCTTCGGGGCATAAGGGTGTTGCGAAGGAACCTCAGAATTCTGGTCCAACGAAGCATGAGTGGGGACCTCAGAATCTGATTCCTTCGACACAAGAGGAGACAAGGGGACCTCAGGGTTTGGCCCCATTGTCGAAGGAAATGTAGAAGGAACCTCAGGCTCAGGCTCATTCCTGGAAGTATTTGTGGAGGGAACCTCAGGATCTGGCTCCCTCAGAGATGCAGGTATCACCGCAAATCTAGTGACACCAAGAGATGGTGATGACAAGGAAGGCACCCCAATGTTGTTATCTACCTCTTTACCAGACCTCAAAGTATGAATCACATTAATATGATGGGTTAGTTCAGAGGTAGCATGAGGCACTAGTGGCCTTCCTTGAGAATGGGTAACCCGAGGATTCACCTCGGGTTGACTCGGTAACTGGCCATTCTCGCGTTCATGGAGCTGATGAGCCAACTGGCTAACTTGTATTTCCAATGCTTTGACCGAATTGTTGCTGGCCGCAAACATGGATTGTGTGCTTTGAATGAACGCTTGAACGGTTTGTTCAAGAGTGGGGTCCTTCGAGTAAACCCATTGGGGGTAGTGGAGTTTGGTTAGAATAACCCGACGATGAGGTCTGAGGAGTTTGGTAATTATGGTTTTGAGACCTTTGATGTGGAGGTTGGTAGGTCGCCGATGGGCGTGAAGGTTGATAAGGAGGAGGTTGAGGTTGAGCGTGCGAGCTCTGACTGTTACCCCAAGTTAGGATGGTTACGTCATCCCGGGTTGTAGGAGTGACTGTACGGGTCGTTACGGGGCCTCCGTTGATACATCACATTTGCATGCTCAGTATCCCTTGGAGCGTAAGCGCATTCCAAGTCATCGTGGCCCGTAAGTCCACACCTACCACATCCGGGAGTAGAGACATGAGCTACATGAGCTCGGTCCAACTCTAAACTCTCAATCCTAAGCATGAGAGCAGCCATTTTCGCCACAGACGCGATAGTTGACTCAACTTGATATGATCCAGCTCGACCAGAAGACCTGGTGGCTAGTGGCTCTCTCATGGTGTCCCACTCAAAGGTGCGTTCAACCACTAATTCAAAAGTGTCACATGCCTCATCGATGGGTTTCATTTGGAAACCACCTTGACACATTGACTCCAACAATGTGCGGGTGTTGTAGTTGAGCCCTCATAAACAATTTGGCATAACTGCCACAACTCAATTCCATGATGAGGGCACTGCAAGAGAAGGTCCTTGAACGTCTCAAAGAAAGCATAAAATGATTCGGTCTCAGTCTGATACATTTGGTGCCGTATCTGTTGAGTTTTCCTCTTAGGGAAAATTTTCTTCAAAAAGACAGTCACAAGTCATCCCAAGACCGAATAGAGCTCACCGGAAGGCTGTACATCCATTTCTTCCTGTTTTCCTTCAACGCGAAAGAAATCATCCTCAGCCGGACTGAATCCTCATCAAGTTGTTGAAGCTTGAACATGGAGCATACTTCCTCAAATTCACGTATAAAAATATACGGATCCTCCTTACTGGCGGTGAAGGTAGGAAGCATGCTCACATACTGAGGTTTCAGCTCATAGTTTTTTTCACGAGCTGGGAAAGAACTATGCAAGAAGGTTGCGCGGCCTGAATAGGATGGGTCCTCTACCACAAAGTCATTGGTCTATCCTGTCAAGCTAAAGGTGGTGGTGCACCAAGAACTCGATCCTAACCGAATCCCTCTTCCTCTCGAGTCAGAGGAAGAGGAGAAGGAGGTCTACGGGGTGGTGGGAGCGGACCGAGGTAATCCATGTATGGAACCCGGTCTCCCCCGTCACCATGAGAAGAGTTGGCCTCACGCTCCAAAGGTGCACGAGGCAGAGATGGTCGATCACCAAGACCGTCCATCTCAGAAAAATGCACTCTCTCAAGTCGAGCGCTCTCACCAGAACGAGCCCAACCTCGCATAAAATGCTCGACTCGACTCTAAAATAACACACAACAGAAGGTGTACTAGAGGAGGAGACTACTCGTAGAAAATAGATGAGGAGACGACTCAGATGAGGAGGGAAGAATCACTAGAGCTAGCGTGGGTAATGGGAGAAGGTAGAAGCCTAATCTAGAAAGCATGGCTCAAATAATGTATGGCAATGGGTCCTTAGGCTAGACGACACCTAACTTCGAGGTCAGTAATCTTGACACTCCTCACCTCCCTACAACGAAGACCAAATGCCCAGCAAGTGATACCAAATCCGGAGATCCAATACCTCCTACTATCGACAAGGTAGGCAACGTTGATCAAGCCATGACGGTCACCACTAGATTACTCTCCTAGTGCGTCCAAAACCCTTAGGGTCAATGTCTACTTGCTTTTAGAATTAAGGCTTTTATTAAGAGTGATTTTTGGGGCCAAGGAAACGGTGATGAAATCCCCCACCTTATCGTTTATGGGACAACCCCTCCTTAGTAGCGTTTTGATCTTAAATCTAGCAATCAACACTCCAATCAAACGCTCAACTCACACTTGTCCTGATGCAATTCCTAGTAACTAATGCATGGTCATACAAAAATGCATGAATGAGTGTAGGAAATGCGTACCTCACGCCAGCGCTCAATAACTGAAAATTAAACTAAAATAAAAGACAACTATGTGCCTAAGTCAAGTATATGATGCATGACCTAAACATGTAAGAATGTCTAATCTTTTGCTTTGGATTTTAATGGCCAAGTTGATTAATGGGGGAGTGATTAATGATCTGGGAGCAAACTACAAGTCACAACATGCAAGATTACGCTCCCAGACCACTACACTGAAGCAAAGAACAACCAAAACAAAACTGAGAGCAAATGAAGCCCATCAGGCCGCCAATTGGCGGTCCCAGACCACTGATTGGCGGTCACTGTTGAGTGTTTTGCTCTCCAATTCCTCCAGTCGCCTCCCCTTGATCCTCAGGATCCATGAAAAAAATCAAAACTAAAAAAAGAAAAATTATAACCACTCGAATCGTCCAAACCAAAGTCTGGACAGAGCACCTCCCGGCAATGGCGCCAAAACTTGATTGATACGTTTTAATTAAACCGCAAATTCACAGCCACGTTGAAGCGGTAAAAAATACGGGTTGATACACAGTGAGGTGTGTCGACTTTAGTTTGTGCGAAGGCGAGTGGGAAAGAAAGGAGTTATGATCTACACTACACTACAATGCGAAAGTAAATGGAACATAAGCAATAAAACTAAACCCCAAAGGGGGTAGAGAAAAGAGTGTGAATACAAAGATATGTGTATGTGTGTGTGTTCAATTAAGCACATCACAATATGTAGTGCATGAAAGTCATAAAACTACATCCAACTTTGCCTCCACATGAATTAAGATAGCACAATATCATTAAAACACACAAGACAATAATTGGAATGAAGCTAAATGAACTCATGTATAAAGACTAGACCCTACTATGCCTCCACATGAAATAAGATAGCATATTATTATTAAAACATACAAGGCATTAACCAAGATAAAGGCAACAAGAGTACATGCAAACATACAAGGCATTAACCCAATCATCAATTCCATCCATATCATCACCTTATCATTCCCCATAAAATAGGTCCACTACTCTAAGCATAAGCTAAGCTTCATTCAAGAGCATAAGCATATCAAAGACAAGAGTGAAATCTCATTAGATGGTTATGGAAATCATATAAGGCTCAAGAGATTAAGATAACACACACCTAATACACCACATGATCATATCAAACATTTCTCCACCCCCCAAATGGGGATGGAACTACTCACTTATCATTACACTATAACCTACATTAAAATCAAACCTTCTACTGAAATGAAACTAAACTAAGCAAGCAAGAAATATTAAAGAAACTAAAATGACATAAAACAAAAGAAGCATGCAAGCATATGAAAGAAAATTAAACTAAGAAAGAAATAACATAACTAAAGAAAAACAGTTATTATTACTCACTCAATTACAAGTAGCATCTCTCCACCAGGATTTTTGCTTCAAGGCTTGAACTCCTAGTAGAGAGGATGGCCACCAACAGAGAGATGGGGTACAAGAGAGGAGGGAGAGTTCTATTTATAGCCATAAAAAAGGAAATCCGGGACAATCCCCAAGTATGGGACTAAACAAATACCAAAAATAGACTAAACACACTCTAATACACGCCCCCACATAAATCTTAGCGGATCCGGACCAAAAGAGACCGCCAATTAGCGGTCTACAGTGTTCGGATCACTCTGGATTTCGTTCTGGGTTTTTTCGGATGTATTTGTTGGTCTTTGATGCATCTACTTCGCTTGTTGGAGCTCCGACCCAAATAGAATTGCCAAAATACTCCCCATGATGGTGTGGAGTATTCTTGTTTGCTCATTGGTCCTTCTATCTTGCATTCATGTCCTCGAGTCTCTCAACTCAGTCATTTTTCCTGCTTTTAGGTCATTTCATGCCTCTTCTCTTCAAACCTATTTATTTCTGAAATTCAAACATAAAGTTGTTACATAGCATTGTTTAGGTGAAGATAATGGATATAAGATACAAATGTAAGCATGAAATAATGTCAATCATCTAATCTTTTGCTTTAAGTTATTAAAGGTCAAGTTGCTCTGGGGGCAATGAGTTATTAGAAACTAAAAATAAATAAATATTTAACTAAACAAAATAAATTGTTTTCAGCATAAATAAACATAAATAAATAAACATTTAACTCAGTTAAACATTAATAAACATAAATAAATGTATGAACTCACTAAACTAATTAAACATAAGGTTTTTAGATGATCTAAGTTATAGTCCTTTTAATATAAAATTTAAGTTATTATTTTAAAATATCATGTTATTAATAACAATTGAGATTATTATTATTTTAAAATTTTGGCTGAACCTCCCCTAAAATTTGTTATGTAAAAATCTTCAAATCCTGGAATTTACAAGAAAATTTTATAACAGTACACGATATAAACTTGATCTCAATTCTACATAATTCATCACAAACACACTACACATGTTTACATTTAGTCATATGTTTACATTTTCCACACAACAAAATTGGCTTCTTGGTTAAAGAACAAATAGCTAAACGCTAGTCCTTAATACATGTTATCTGTGGACTTAGTTATCTCATGAGCAAGCTACCAACAAACTCCATTAACAACGATTATTGACAAATACATAACTAAGTGGACACAAGCATACAATTTATTACTTATATATTTATATTTCTTCCAAACATATTACAATGCATCAGTTTTCAACACACAATGGATAAATTACTAACAACAATTCAAACTAAGAGACAAAATAAGTGGAATCACGAACCAGCAAACACGCGTCACTAGTGTAGAATATGTTTTACTTGTCGCCAAAAAGACGTCGGCCGTTATACATGCCGACGTCTAGTAGGGAGAAGATAGCATAGACGTCGGTCGTTACCATGGCCGACGTCCATGTTGTACTATAGACATCGGTTATTGGAATACCACGTTTATTCGACGTCTATAGGGTATAGACGTCGACCTATAGACGTTGGATGTTATAGACGACCGACATCTATACCTGCATATAGACGTCGGAGTATAGACGTCGGCCGTCTATAACATCCGACGTCTATAGGTCTTAAAGAAATCGAACATACGTGTTTTTTGTCATTCATTTCAGACGAAAACATACCCAAACCCTAGCCGTCCCGCGACCGAACCCTCCTCCGCGACCGATCTCCGACCGATCTGCACCGTCTCCGGCACCGCAGCGACGTCCCAACCTCTCCTCCCCTTCTCCGGCCCTCTTCTCCTTCTTCCTCCGTCTTCCTCCACATCCTAACCAATGTAAGTGTTAAGTTCGTTTTTGTTGGTTTATTTTCGGATTTTTTTGTAGTAACGATTCTTTTCTATGTTAGTAAACTTCTCCTCTCGTTTAATCTTCAATATATTCGTATTTTCGTGATTTGGAGTTAAACTTGACATTTTGGTTTTCTTGCATCAATACTCTCCTGATCTTGAGCTAATACTCTTCTGATTATGATTTACTTGCATCAATACTCTCTTGATCTTGAGCTAATGTAATCCACATCTTTATATTCAAACCATATTTTTAAATATAGCATTGATTTAGAACCCTATCACCAATGTAATTACGTTATATTGCATCACAACATTTTGTTTTGGCCATATTTATGGATGTTGATACTCTTAAATTAGACGTGGTTATGCTAAGCAAAAAAAATGTTTGGCTTGTCATGTGAATATGAGTGAAATAAAAGACGTAGGTAGGTGAAACTGGAACTTCTAATTTAATCAAGTTAACTTGAGCTCATCATGTCAAATTCGGCTAAGTTTCAATTTGTTTGAGTTTGACTTGAAACTAATTTTTTAATGTGAAATATCTAAAGTAATTTTGAAACAATTACTTGTAACTTGGATTCAAATGCGACCCTAATAAACATTCAATTCTAAATTTTAAATGTTTATTTAGTTACATGTTTATTTAGTTAAATTTTTATTTATGCTTAAGATATTCTTTTATTTAGAAAAGTTTTAATGTTTAACTCATCAACCCCCTTAAACAACTTGGCCTTTAATAACCTAAAGCAAATGATTAGACAATATTTGCTAAGTCATTCATCATATAGGATTTACGTTCTTCGTATTTATTATTTATTTACGATTTCTGTCGTAGATAGCTGGCGTAAGGTACATACTATCTTTCACTCATCATTCATTAGAAAGCATGCATTAGTTAGTAGGACTTGCATTGGAACAAGAGTGAGGTTAGTGTTTGTTTGGTGTGTTGTTTGTTAGATTAAGGTATGAAAAACATTTAAGGGGCAGTCACCTATAGGAGATGAGGTGGGGGATTTCATCACCATTTCCTTGGCCCAACCCCGAGGATATGGCTGAAAAGTTTTCGTGCAACCTCGATTTACTTGGTAATTTGTTGAGTGACAATGAGAAGCCGTTGTATAAGAATTGTATCAAATTCACTACATTGTCAGCGGTGTTGAAGTTGTACAATTTAAAAGCTGGAAATGGTTGGTCCGATGTGAGTTTGACATCAATATTGAAGTTATTGAAAGAGATGCTTCCAGATGATAATGAGTTACCAGATAGAACTTATGATGCTAAGAAAGTGTTGTGTCCTATGGGAATGTAATATAGGAAGATACATGCATGCCCGAACGATTGTATATTGTTTTGGGGTGAGTTTGAAAACTTACAATCCTGTCCCAGGTGTAATGTTTCACGATACAAAATAAAACGTAGTGGACTGAACCACAATGAAGAGGCGGATGAGATGAAAATCAAAAGACCTCCTGCTAAGATTTTTTGGTATCTTCCGATAATACCAAGGCTTAAACGTTTGTTTGCGGGTAAGGAGGATTCCAAGAACATGACATGGCATGCTGATCGTGTGAAACCAAATGATCAGTTGCTACGTCATCCTGCAGATTCACCTCAGTGGGAAAAAGTAGATTTCAACTTTCTTGTGTTTGGTGAAGAATCAAGGAATGTACGACTTGGACTTTGTACGGACGGAATGAATCCTTTCGGTAGTTTGAGTAGCATTCACAGTTCTTGGCATGTTCTGCTTGTGATTTACAATCTGGCCTCGTGGTTATGCATGAAACACAAATATATTATGTTGTCCTTAATTATTTCTGGTCCGAAACAACCTGGAAACGACATCGATGTGTATTTAAGACCTTCAATTGATGACCTAAAGAGATTGTGGGATGACAGAAAGCCAGTTTTGGATTCTTATCGTCAGGAGTCGTTCATAATGCGGGCAATGATATTTTGCACGATTAATGACTTTCCAGCTTATGGTAATCTGTCTGGATATTCAGTCAAAGGTCATAAAGCTTGTCCAATTTGTGAAGAAAATGCATGCTCTTTGCAACTAGTTAATGGTTCTAAGACAGTCTATCTTGGTCATCAGAGATTTTTGCCGAACTCCCATCCATATCGTAGGTTGAAGAAGGCTTTGAACGGGAAAAAGAGTTTCAGAATCCGTCTGTTGAAATCAGCGTCGAAAAGGTGTACGAACGTGTAATTTGGAAAACCGTACAAACGAGCAAACGAAAAAAGTAGTTGGAAAAAAAGATTCATATTTTTTGATCTCCCTTACTGGAAAACTTTAGAAGTTAGACATTGTATTGATGTGATGCACGTAGAGAAAAACGTTTGTGATAGTCTTGTTGGCACTCTGTTGAACATACCTGGTAAAACCAAAGATGGATATAATGCAAGACTTGATCTTGTTGATATTTGTATACGAGCAATGTTGGCACCAGAAAAGAAAGGAGACTGGAATTACTTACCTCCAGGTAGTTATACATTGTCTAGAAAGGAGAAAAGAATTCTCTGTCAGTGTTTGCACGATGTAAGGGTTTCACAAGGTTATTCTTCAAATATCAGTAGTCTTGTTGTTATGAAGGATTTGAAACTTGTGGGGATGAAGTCTCACGATTGTTACACTTTAATACAACAGTTGCTACCGGTAGCACTGAGATCCATATTACGGAAAGATGATAGACATGCAATAATAAAGTTGTGTTACTTTTTCAATAAGATTTGTAGTAAAGTGGTCGATCCCGTGCAGTTAGATAAGTTGCAGAATGAAATTGTGGTGACATTATGTCAGTTGGAGATGTTTTTCCCCCTGCTTTTTTCGACATTATGATTCATCTAGTTATTCATTTGGTTAGAGAAGTTAAAATGTGTGCCCCAGTTTTTTTAAGGTGGAAGTATCCTTTCGAGCATTATATGAAAGTGTTGAAAGATTATTGTAAAAATCGTCAAAGACCATATGCTAGTATTGTTGAAGGATACATAGCTGATGAGGTTATCGAGTTTTGCACTGGATACCTAGCAAACACCAAAACTGTTGGACTTCCGAAGAATCATAATGATAAACGTGTCGATGGTAAAGGGACACGTGGGATGAAAATGTGAAATCCAAATGGCGAGGACTTAGTGACAACATATTTTTATGTGTTGTGCAATTCTAATGAAGTTCAACCTTACCTTAATGAACACATGAAATTTCTAAAGGAAAGAAATCCTTTGTGGAGTGATCAACAAGTAATTAATAGTCACAATAAAAATTTCATCTCTGGGTTCAAAAATCTGACTTACAATCGTGATGTTTCTGAGACAATACAGTGGTTGGCCCATGATCCGCATTCTGTTGTTATAAGTTACAGTGGTTATGATATCAATGGATATTCTTTCTACACAGTTTGTGAAGATGCGAAAAGTGATGTTCAGAACAGTGACATCACCTTAATAGCAGAGTCTTTGCATGTGTCTAGTTCTAAAGACAAGAATCCTGTATACGCCGACATGTCCTATTACGGTGCAATTGAATGACATATGTGAGCTAGACTTTGTTAAATTCAAAGTACATGTATTTAGATGCAAGTGAGCTGATAATAAAAGTGGAGTTCGAGTGGATGACTATGGGTTCACTTTAATTGATTTTTCAAACAAATGGTATAAAGGAGAACCTTTTATTCTCGCTTCCCAAGCGAAACAAGTCTTCTATGTGGCTGATCCATGTGATAAGAAATGGGCATGATGACCCTACAACATGATGACACTGCAGACTACGGTCTGGACCCGTCCGATGTTGTGTCGGACGTACGTTGTACCGCCGAGGTTGTGTCGGCGATGCCGCCGAGGTTTTTGCCGGCGATGATGGTGCGGACGATGTTCCAGCTTGTGGTTATGCCGTCCGATGTTGTGTCAGACGTATGTTGTACCGCCGATGTTATGTCGGCGATGCTGCCGATGTTGTTCCGGCGATGATCCCCGATTGGGCACCTATTTTGGGATGTTGACCAACCGGGTTATGACTCCGTCGAGGTGATGTAGACCACGTGGTTCTTTGCGCGGAAGTGCGGACGCTCTTCACCGATCCCTTTGGCTTGAGTAGTCGCGTGTGGGGGTGCGTCGCGTACTGTTCGTAAGACCGTATGTGCCTACGGTAGGTTTCCGAGGGAGACCCGTTGTTGTTGCTGGACTAATGATCTCATGATTGTTTAAATTTTTAAATTTCCGCTGTTTCGATATGTTACTTGCTACTTTTGCATTGTAGCAGTGTAATAGCTAATGTAGCATCTATGTCGAAGGCATTTATTAACTACAAAAAGAATACAAAAAATAGTACATTGAAAACTAAATAAAATATTAGGTAACAAAAGCCAAAGGTTGAAAATACACTTACTGTCTACTTTCTTTTGTTGATCCATTTCAGCAATCTAGCCAAAAAGTCATTTGAAAAAATTCCGTCAAGTTAAGTTTAGTTGGAAATCCCGCAATCAGAGTCTAAGAATCAAGGGTTTAGATCTAAACCAAAGAAAAGACATTCAAGAACATCAAAAAAGTGTCAGCATCAGAAAACACGTGCTTGGGACCTTTCGGTTATTGGAAAGCATTAACCCAAATTCAGCATTTTTCCTTGTAAGCACTTAAATTTTCAAGTTGGTTGTGTTAAAAACCTGTATTTTAATATAAGATTTTCTATTGAATAATCATGACCAGTAACAATAAACAACAACAAAACCAGGTGTATGCTTCTGTTGAGAAACATTAATAAGATTTTTAAACAAATCACATTTAAAACATCAACTATCATGACCTAGATCATTCTGATGAATTAGGTCATGGACACTCTCTTTCTCTTTCTGTCACGTTATCATGATCAACCTTCTTTTTTTTCCTTCACTATTTACCAATTTACCATGACCTAGGTCATCACACTATCTTTCCTCGATATTATTAATTTCCTTATCAACTTTTATTTTATTCCAAAATCATTTATATTTACCAAAAAACATTAATAATCTATTTGGAAAAACCAAAATACCAATAAATCTTGTATTGCTTTTTTATCATTTTTTATCTATTTTTTGAAATCTTATTTTTTTTAAATATGTTTTCTAATTATTTTTATTTTTAATTTTTTTTAAATTGTATTTTTAAATTTTTCCTGAATCGACCTCCACAAATGAATGTGCACACCCCACGGATTTAACAACCTCACCCCCTTTTTTGTTTTAATTAGTTTGAATTTTTGTATAATATTTAGTTGTAAATAATTTATTATGGTGGATAAGAGAATTTATTTTTTTATTGAATAAAATAACCCAATTTTTCAATACGTTCCCTCCTACACATCATTTGGAGGTCGATTTTGAAAAAACTAAAAAAATCAATTAAATTTTTTTAAAAATAAAAAACAATTATAAAACATATTTTTAAAAAAATTAAAAAAACAAAAATATTATAAATAATTTATAAAAACAAAACAAGATCAAAAACAAAAATAAAAAAAAATAAAAAATCAAACGACCGACCTCGTTGACAAACGATCGGGTCGTCCTCCCGCAACTATGTCGGTCGCCTATGTAGCAACCTGCACTGTGTCGGTCATCGCCGGATGTAACCACGTCCACATCCTGAAACAACCACATCCTAAAACACCAAAAATCAGTCCAAAGCAACCACATCCTAAAACAACCACATCCAAAGAATCGCATTTTTAAACAAATTTGTTATATCCCTAACCCAATTAGTGGGCTAATAGTGGCTAAGTGGTGTTTAAGGGTTGCATGGGGAATGAAGGAGACATGATGTGATGGAGGCATGGGTGTAGGGAATGGAGTAGGGGATGGGTGGGGTTAATGGCTGAGATTTGGGTTGGTTAAAGAAAAAACCAACGTTTCTCTCTTCCTTTCCTCTCTTCTTCTTCCATTTTTCATCTCTCGCCCAAACTTCTTTTCTCTCACTCACACATTCTCTCTTCTCTTTTCCGGCAATCCAGAGGTGGTGGAGGTAGCTCCGGCGGTGGCAGCAAGTGTGGCACCGAGGCTTGAGGCGCGTGGCGTTGACACGAGGAGGTGATCGTGCAAACGATTGCAAATCGGAGGAAGTGGCGGGTGAACTCCGGCGAGCGCCGTCAACCGCGAAGAAAGGTAAGCCGGTTCAATAGTTTGTTTTGCTTGCTCACACTAGTTGTGTGATGTGTTGGCTGGTCGGTGGAGGTCGGAGACCTCGCCGGCGTCGTGCGAGCAGCAAGTCAGACCTAGTTCGGCTAGGTAGTTGTCGGCCAACGGTCGACCAGATCCTTCAGGCGGTCGACCGGATGTAGTGTATTTTCCCGACTTTAACCAACACCGGTCGAACAATGTCTTCCGGCAGTAGACCAGTTGTGCTTATGCTGGTGGGTCGGAGAAATGCCTGGCAGATTCTGGTTGACCGCTCGTGACTTTTGTCCGACCGGTAACTTATGTAACTTAATACTTGTTTGACTGATTGATTGTTAGTTCGACCAATAAATGACTAGAACCGTTAGGTTGCCCCTAGTAGATTCCGGTCGACCGGGACCCCTGAGTCGGTCGACCGTGTGACTTGTATGATTTTGACCAGTGTTCGGATTTTGACCCCGTATCGTTGGACCGGTTTTATATGATTGTTCGACCATTGGGACTTAGGTTATGAGTAGAGAGTTCGACCGTTGCAGGCATTTGTTCGACCAGACCCCTTGGGAACGGTCGACCGGATTGCATATTTCGGCCGACCGTTTGTGCTCTGAACTGAATTCTCAGTCATAGTGAAGTACCAACTCTGTTCTTGCCGATGCGTGATTTGGTGAGCCAGGAGGTGACGGTGGGTGCGTTGATCGTGCCTGCCCTGGGACGGTCGAGTGGAAGAGTGTGGGTACTTGGGACAAGCCACCTCTGTTGATAGACTTTGGCGTAATTTGGTGTTGTGTTGACTCGCAGTAGAGTAACATACTTGAGAGATCATGGATCTCAATGTATGTTGATGCATGACTTTTGGAGCATGATGACCTAACGGACTACGGTCCAGAACCGTTCGATGTTGTGCCAAACGTATGTTGTGTCGGACGTATGTACCGTCGATGTTGTTCCGGCGATGATGTTGTCGACGATGTTCCGGCTTGATGCTGCTGATATTGTTCCGGCATGATATCTCAGCTAGGCACCTTCTGAATGATTGATGGACTGACCTGAGCGACGACTCCGTCAGTGTGGTGTTGACCACGATGTTTCAGATCTGATTCGTATGACGCGGAAGTGCGGACGCTCCTCACCGAACCCTTGCTAGAGTAGTCGCGTGTGGGGTGTGTTGCGTACTGTCCGTAAGACCGTATGTGCCTACGGTAGGTCTCCAAGTGAGACCCGATTATGTTGTGGACTGATGTCCTGTTTTACCCTTTGAGGGGATATGTTTCCTTATTGTTGATGACATGACATGTCACTAGTATGATATGTTCATTTTATTGTACCGTTGCATTCATATAGGTGAGCTTGACATACGGGGTTTCCTAATTGAAAATTCAAGCATTGTTGTTTCATTTATGTTTCAGGACTACAGTAGGTTCTGTGGGGTGGTGATAGTGGGCGCACACATTTTGGGGTCAAGATCCTCTTTGGACTATTCGAGGTCGTCATGATTATCTGTATTCATTTCGTGTATTGATGTAATCAAGTATTTTGACAAACTCTGTTGTATTATGGTGTACCGACTGGTTAGTTTTATGAGTAACATTCTGCTTGATTTCCGTTATCTTGAGATCTCTTTATTGATTAAAATTTCAAATTTTTTTGTTCCGGGATGTTACAAAATTAGACCTACTATATCCTTGGACGGAGGAGTACCGGGAGTGGACAACCAGCTAGAGAGAACTAAATCGAGGCTTTCGATCCCCATCTAACTTATCAAACTGACGCCTGACGGCTGAAATTCGATTCAAGGACCAAAAATTAGTGGAGTCTTAAAGGATGGCTAAGATGAATTTGAAGAATAAAAAATGAATATTGAATGGACAAGATTAACTTTAGTTCGTAACAAGTTTACAGAGATCACATCAAATAAATAAATCCAATATTTAATGCGGAAGTAGATCAATTGAATTGCATGAGCTACAAATTGAATATTGAAGGGTAATGAACTAATGATTCGTTTAAATTTCTAAAATAATGACGGAAACTAAATCAGATAAATTAATTGAATATTTAATGTGAAAGTAGACCAAATCAATTGTGTTAGTTAAAATTTTGAAATTTCAATGGTCGCGATTAATTTTAGCTCCTAGGAAAGTATGCGTGAGCGGATTAAATCAAATAACTTATTTTTTCCTACAAAATTACCGTGGCGTAAATGCGTATTACTAAAATCCATAGAAAAGTTGCGTGAGCGGATTAAAATCTAAATATCATTTTTTATCTTATGGATGCCCAAGATTGATTTGAGAGAATGAAAACATTATCATTAAACGAGTAAGATCGAATTAAGGGAGAAAAATTGCAAGAGTGGATTAAAATCTGAAAATGATTTTTTATCTTATAGATGAGCAAGATTGATTTCAGTCTACAAAAAAGTTACCAAAGAATGATTAAGATTCAATTGAGGGACAATAATTTAGTAGAATCTTAATAGCATACAAAACATATATAGTAGACTTAGTGGGATCTTCATAGACGGCCAAGATTGATTAGAGGGGCAAAAAACTCATTAACGAATGGTAAAGATCTATCTCGAGGACAAAATATAATAGAGGGCCAAAATTAGTAGACGACCATGATCGAGCTGAGGGATAAAAAAAATTAACGAACCACTAAGATCGATTTAAAGGATAAAAAATTAGTGGGAATCATAATACTATATAGATATGATGGCCAAAATTTTAATTTCGAGATACAAGTCCAGGACAATTCTAGAAAGCATAAAAATCAAATGAAGGACCAAAAGTAAAAAGACAAAGTAAAAAACACACAATGCATCAAAAAGGGTATTCGCTGAATAATGTAAACATGCTCGAGAAGAGAAGAGCGAAAAATGTGCACTAAATCTGAAAATTAATACAAAACGTTGAAAAAGTCAGAAAGCCACAGACGTAACTAAAGTAAAATTTCATCTTCCACTGAAACCTCAAATACATTACCGGATAAGCCGGATCATCCGAGTTGACCAACCGCGCATAATTTTGCCAATTTTTCTCCTATAAATCAAGTTGCCCATAGCTGGATGGAGAAAAAAATAAGATAAAATAAAATAACTTTACCATCTTTTATCTTCATTGGCTGCCCTAAACTTCTTACTCAAATCATGAACCCTAATTCTTCGTCAGAGGACGACAACTCCCCAGCATCGAGGCGAGGGCATACCCAAGCATGTGCTTCATGCAAGCACCAACGCAGGAAGTGCCAACCCGAGTGCAAACTCGCCCCTTACTTCCCCGGCGACCGGCCAAATACTTTCCGCAATGCACACCGCCTTTTTGGAGTTAGCAAAATACTCCGAGCAATAAATCATTCCGAGACCAGGGGCCTTCATGAGCCTGTTATGCAGACGATCTTGTTCCACTCCAATGCTCGTGAGCAAGACCCGGTGTGCGGGTGTATCAGAATCATTATGCAGTTGAAAAACCAAATCGATTTCAAATTGATGGAGTGGAAGAGGGCACAAGAGCATCTCTCTTTCTTAGAATGTTTTATCAACCAACAGCAACGGCAAGAAGAACGTCACCCTGGAGCTGTCAATAGTAATATTGCCACAACCACACGTCATCAAACCTTAGTGAATCTTGATGTGAGTGGTGGGAGTTATAAAGCTGAGATGGAGCAACAACCGATAAGATTCAATCCCACCAACAACGATGATCCTAATCATACATTTCATCCGTCCTATACGAGCAAACAATTTCATCGCGAAAATCATCAGGAACATGCGTTGCAAAATGGTTTGAACGAGGATTTAACTTCTGTAAACATGTTCGGATCCTTAGACCACCGGTCCTTGATAAACTTCGACGCTAATCAACTTCTTGGAGCCGTTAATCAAGAAAATTTTGGTGGTGAAAGAGGAAATAGTTACCAACAACAAGAGGAACAACCCAACGCTAATGACCAACCATATGTTTGACAGAATGGTAATGTGAGAATTGGAGATCAATTTTTTTGGGTGAATTTATTAATATAGAATGAAATGACTATTAAAAAGTGTAAATATTTTCTCTTTTTTTCCGTCAAAGAAGTATAACGATTTTGGTTGTTGTTATTCAACTGTTCATTTTTGCAACGTCACTTGGTTGTACGAATTAAAGTAGATACCAGAGGTTTGGTTAAATTGCAGTTCAGTTATTTACTTTGTATGGTTACTACTAAAATTTGATTCTCTTCTGTAGAAGTTCATTTGAATCTTGTATTTCTTCCACCAAGGTAAATTTTAGTTCTCAAAGTATAAGTGCTAAGAAATGACAAACATAACCGAGCAAGAAATTTCGAGGAGGATAAAGACCGCTCGGTCTTTATCAGTAAGTACACTATCTTCATGTCCATGCTTGCAAATGTTTCAAATAGCACGTCTTTCTACTTCCTTCCGTTTCATCCCTTCATCTTCTTATCAACTTGGCACACGGGAATAAACTTAAAATGTAATCACAAGTCATCAGTCCACTCCATTTATTAGTTTATTCAAAGTATTTACTAAAACAAATTATAAATTTATATAGGGCAACGATAGAATAAGCTCTAAACTTATTTAAGTTTTAAGTAAGCCACTTGTGTGAGACTTAATAAGTCGTAGTATAAGTTATTGAACCGTAATATTATACTTTGATAACTAATATATTTATGTTGTAATATTATATCACAAGTTGGAATGAACATAAAAATCGTAAATTTTATACAATTTCTGTCTACTTAGCAGAATGTAACATGAGTATCTAAACCGTAATATCAATCATATGTAAGTAATATGGTTATATCACGTGTTGGAATGAATGTAAATTCAAATTAATAATTTGTAATTTTTATCAAAATGACATATCTCTTGGCATGAATCACCAAAGCCTTTGATTTTTTATATGCATTTACAATTCATATGGTAGATCAAATCCAACCATCAGATTTTTCGTTCGACATTTGGATTTCAAGAACTTAACTGTATATATAGGACAATGATAGAATAAGTTCGGGTATTATTTAATCTTACGTAGGCTCCTTGTGTGAGACGTAATGAGGAGTAAGTTGTTAAACCATAATATGATGCCTTGATTAGTAATATTATTAGACTATCGTAATATGATATCATATGTTGGAATGAACGTGAAAATCATGAATTTCATACAACATGTCTACAACTTATAATTAAGTTCCTAAACTGTGAAACAATGGAGTTAAGCGAAATTTGAAACGCAACAATAATTAAGCGAAAGCTATGAAACACAACCTGTAACATCCCCGAACAGCGGAAAATTTAAACTTTTTAAATCATAAGAAACACGTGGACAAACCATCAAGAGTGGGGACATCACTTAAAGAAATACATAAATAAATTTGGTGCACCATAATACAATACGAGTTTGTCAAAAGAGTGATTACATTACAACACGAAACACAAGGTACATGTAATCACGACAACCTAAAAGTAGGCAGACGACAAGATCCAGTCCCAACGTGCAATCTCCCTCGGTCACCACCCGCCGGAACCTAACGCGGTCCTGAAAAAGATGCAACAACAATGCCTGAGTTTCCATAAGGAAACCCCGTATGACAAGCTCACCTATATGCCCTAACATACTAGTATAGCATGGCATGGAATACAAAGCAGTAAAACAACAACGCCACCAAGGGCCAAACTGGACATCCGTCCCGCGATCGTTTCCGCTGCCACACAGGCCCCGCGGTCTACAATCGCCACCGCTGCCACACAGGCCTCACGGTCCGCAACATCGCCGTCGCCACACAGGCCGCACGGTCCACAAACACCGGTACCACACAGGCCACACGGTCCAACCTCACCGCCGCCACACAGGCCGCACGGTCCAAACATCGGGTCTCCGCAGAGACCTACCGTAGGCACATACGGTCTAACGGACAATACGCAACACATCCCCACACGCGACTACACAAGCCAAGGGATCGGTGAGGATGCGTTCGCACTTCCGCGTAAGGTAGAAATCAGATCTGAATACATCGTGGTCCACCACCACCACACCAACGGAGCCGTCGCTCAGGTCGGTCCATCAACCGGCGCCACACAGACCGCACGGGATATCACTCGATAGGTGCCCAATCGAGCTACCTGCCGGAACACATCATCGGCAGTCCATCGCCGCAACCACACAGGCTACGCGCGATCCTCCCTGCCGCCACACAGACCGCACAGGGGCCCTACCGCCGCCACACAGGCCGCACGGCACGTGCAATAACTGCCATCAAGGCCAGTCAAACATATCCGCCACACAAGGCCAGACAATCGACAGATCCGAACCGAAGTCCGCAGGGTCAACGAGCTCCACGTGCAACACCAACTCCGGCTCCAACCGAGCAGGGTCGCGACCTCCGTCGCCGTCAATAGGCCGGTACCTCTCTGGACCTCCGTCGCCAATCCTGACCGGTAGTCTCTGTGCCTCCGTAGCCATCGGTCGGTAGTCACTGCACCCGACAGCAGTTGCGTGTTGCTGAAGCAATGGGATCCGCAATCCCTCAGGCCGCTACTCTAACGCTAGTCAAACGATCCACCAGATATAGTCACGATCCATACATGGAAGTGACGCGTTCCGGACACCCACACTCTTCCACCCGGCGGTCCCTGGGCAGGCTCGCATAACGCGCCCACCGTCACCTCCCGGCTCACGCACAAGGCGAGGACACGGGTTTCCGTGGACAGAGTTGGCATCCTAAGTGGAACCAGGAATCCTGTCCTGTGCAAAACGGTCGACCGAAAGAGACACGGTCGACCGTTTTCCTCAAGGGAATTCGGTCAACCGAAGTGACAACCGGTCGACCGCTTCCACAAGGGAATCGGTCGACCGAAAGTGACAACTCGGTCGACCGTTTCCACAAGGGAATCGGTCGACCGAAGCGTCTGTCACGGTCGAACTATTTGCGCAACACATAAATTCCAACGGTCTACCGAAGGTCTAAAACCGGTCGACCGAACGAGGTCAAAATCCGGAGTCTGGTCAACGCTCAAATCCAATCTATCGGTCGACCGACTCAGGGGTCTCGGTCGACCGAACACTTACAGGGTCAACCTAATATTTTCTATGTCATCAAACGGTCGACCGAAGCTTACGTATCCTACCGGTACACTCAAGTTCCGGTCGACCGAACGAGGGACGCGGTCGACCGAAACACGACAGACAGTGAAAATACACCACGATCGGTCGACCGTCCAAGGGACCCGGTCGACCGACAGACGTCTTCAACCTCGCGCCAGCCGAGGTTTTGACGTCGAAACACGTCGCCGGCGAGGCCTCCGACCTCGCCCGACCGACCCCAACCTCACCCCAACGTGGGTGATCAACTAAGGCCTCTAATGCAAGAACTTGGCATACCTTATCTTGAAGATCGACGAAGAACCCGGAGCTCACCACCTTGCTTACCTCCGACGCTCACCACCTCGCACCGCACCACCGCCAACACTCCTTGCCTCACGCGCGCCTTGCTCGCACCGCTACGCCGCCCGAGCTTCAGAGGAGAGGAAGGAATGGATGGAGAGGAGAAGGTTTGAAGAAGAAGAAGAAAAGAAGGAACGTGAGAGAGAGTGAGAAGGAAGAGAGAGATATCTGTTTTCTCCTCACCACAACCAAAACCAACAGCAGCCTACTACCTCACCTCAGCCCCCAACACATCACCACCACACTCCTACACCCGCAGCCACAGTAACCGGCCTCCCCCATCACTTCTCTCTCCTCCAACAGCAACACCAACAGCAACCACAACACTTCTCCTGTTCCCCCTCAACTTCCCATGCAAACAACATCATCAACTCCACCTAACACATCATTAGAACCTTAATTAAGGTCAGGGATATAACACAACCAAAGTTCCTAAACTAAATTATGAATCATATATATGAAGTATGATCAAATCGTCATTATATAACATCATGTATTGGATTGAATATAAATCCAAAGTATTATTTTTGTAATTTTTATCAAATAGACGTACATCTTCACAAAAAACACCAAATCCTTTGATTTTTAATCTAGACTTACAACTCATATGGTAGATAAATCTAACGGTTAGAGTTTTTGTTCGAAAATGGGATTTCAAATACCACATGGGGTGAACAAAAGTAAGCCTGAGCTTACTTTAAACTTTTTCTATATGTATATATAGAAAGTATTGCAATGAGATCAGATCTCATTTATTAAATGACGCCTTTAGATTTTTGTAAATTATCTTGCATTATCTTCACGTATCTAATAAAACAATACACTAAAAAAAACGTCTCTCCACTCCAACTCCCACTTCTTCCCTGACTCACGAGCCCAACATCTAGAACCTCCTCCGAACCGCCACTGACTCCAATGCTTATCCTTGAAATCACCGACGCCACCACCATCACCACCGACCCTACCGTTGAGGAGCTCTCTGGTGCTCCTTTCTTCTTTCGCTAAGAATCCCTCTTGCATCAAAGCTGATGGCGCGTAAATCGCACATGATGATGTCGTAAGATGTGTTGGTATTGAAGCTCTCGAGCTTGATGTGGTTGCAAAGCACGACGAGGTTGTAGTCGAAGCCCTAGAGCTATGGCCGCTCTGGTTGTAGTAGGAGGCCAAAAACTTGGGTTACGTCAGCGAACTTTTTGCAGTGGCAACAAGACGATTTTATTAGTTAATGACCTAATTAGACAAATGTAGAGCATTAGTAAACAACATAGGAGTCTGTTAGACATCTAAAACATTTAACTAAGAACACAACAACTTCACCACTTCAACTCGAACTTGGAAAAACCTCGATACGACATATTTTTTCTGGCAATAACATGACCTTTAGTCAATAATTGGATTACTTTGTTAAACAAAAAAAAAAACTTCACCGAAAGACATGTTTCCTTTTGTGTAATATCCATCAGAGAGGGAAGTCAACACTGACGAATAGCAATATGAGTCGGTCTTAATTTACACTGACGGCTAAAAACCATAATTAATTTAATTATGTTTCCTAAATATTAAGCCACTTAACATAATTTATTATCATGAATAATAATTAATTTAGACATTTCATATGCAAAAATTAAAATAAATTTAGTTCATGCATAAAATTGAATATGTATTTTTCAATTTGACGCAATGTTTATTAAAAGCCAATATTATAATATCTGTAAATTACATAACCATATGTATATAATTGTTAAAACCCGACATTGGAAAGTCCATAAAACGGAGACAGATCACGTCAATGTTTAAGAAAAACCAACGTGATATGTATACATACCACGTCGGTTGTCGGATCTGACTTAAAAATCATTTTTGCAGCAGTGCTATTATGTCGTTTCCAGACTTACTTTTTAGGTTTGGGTCCTTGATGACCACAAAACAAGTCAATATTAATATATTTACACGCACACACACAAATTCTTTAGTTAGCTCGGGGTCTATTTTTTTCTATTTTAAGTCCCCACAATATCCACGACTCATTTAAAATTATAAGGTATATTAAGGCTATGGGTAGTTATGCTAATAAAATGATCTAATGATGGATATTAATTGTAGATTAGCCATAAATTAGATCTAACGGTAAGATTGAAAATGGCTTAAATTAGTAAGATAAGCACTGGACTCACTAGAACTTTGATCTCTCTCTATATATATATGTATATTCAAACTCTAGTGAGCCCATGACTCATCATACTAATTTAAGTTCCCTATAATCTCACTGTTATGGTTAATCTACAATTAATATCCACTATTAGATCTTTTAATTAGCATAACCATCATATCCTTAATCTACCTTACAATTTCAGATGAATTGTGAATATGGTAGGGGCTTAAAATACGTAGATTAAGCCTCGGGTTCACTAGAGAATTATTGTATATTTACATAGCTCGAATAATAATGTTAATGTTTGTAGTGTCGGTAGAAACCTCGTCATAATTAGGTTCGTCAATCGTGTTGTGTCATATATACTAATCCTGTCGTATACATCGGTATATTTAAGCCTTATATGCAGGGGTGGATCCAGATTTTGTTTTGGGTGGGACAGACTGTCCACATTGGTCGATTTTTTTCCGGAGGACCCACAACTTTAAAATGATACTTTAAATAAATAAAAAAATTAAAAAAATTTAAAAAAATATCTTTCCTATTTTTAACATTTTTCCAAACCTGAATACATTAAAATTCAAACGTCCAAAAGAAATTTTTACAACCATAAAACATTATACATCAATTAAATATATTTTATTCTTACAACTCAAATTCCAATATCCAAACACAAAGCAAGTTGTTTGGGAAGATTTATTGGTTATGTTCGTTCTTAAGTTTAAAATCGATAAAATCTAGACAAATAGAGAGAGCAAAATAGTGTATAAGTATAACCTAAAATTAGAAAAAAGAATTTTGTAATGATTGTTACTATTTATGCTTATTGCTATTTTCGTTCATGGAATTGCAACCTTTAGATTTATTATTCATTCTATGACTTTTTGTATAGAATAATGACCTTGATGAATAAGTTTCCTATAAATGCTAGATTATTTTAAGTTTACATTCCATTTTTGTCCAACATACGAACTCGACAATATCAAAGTGAGATATAACATATGTCAATAAGCATAATTGTACTAGAAAAATAAGATTGCACATCATAATAAAAAATTCAAATCCCAAACATCCACAACACCTAACTAAAATCTATGCAATGTTCATTTTTCAATTAAAAAATTATCAAACTTACACAACAATGCAAGTCAAAAAGATTATAGCTTATCTTCCAAATGTAGTTGTTCAAAATCTTCCTAGTCCCCAATCTGAATCAAATTGACTCTAAAACAATGTTCACGTAGGCGGTCGCCTAGGCGGTAGGAGACCACCCGTCGCAGTGGTCGCCTGGGCGATTGGCTCGCCTAGGCGAGAGCCGTTGGAGGCACCCTAACGGCTCTCTCCTTTTTTTTCTTCAAAAATTACAAGTTTGCCACTATCCCAAATCCTATATAAACCCCTCCAAACCTCTTCATTTTTCACACATCTCTCATTCTCTTCTTCTTCATAATTCTATTCTCATCATCAAGTTTCCTAATCATCAAGTTTTTGCGATTAAGTCTCCGTTTTGATGCTTAGTTTTGAAATTGGAAAGTGAAGTCTCTAATCCGGTTCTTCATTCTTCAACCGCCAAAATGAAGTGCACTCTTTCTAACTTCTCTTTAGAATAAAATTAATTAGTATTTTATTTTCATATTAGTCTAAATTTTTATATTAGTCTAGTTTTAAGATATGGCTTACGTACCCGACACTAGTCTCCCTATGCATCACGAGAGTTACGATGACCTAAGACCTACCCGTACAAATGACCCTGGTTGGAATACTGCCCATTACATTAGTGCTAATGATAAAAACTGCATTGTCTGTGAGTTATGTGATAAGGAAACTAGAGGTGGTATAGCCCGTCACAAACAACATCTTGCACACACACCCGGTAGCAATGCTAGACCTTGTGATAAAGTTCCTGACTCCATTAAACAAGACATAACAGCATACATGATTAGAAACAGTAGGACATTACAAAACGAAAATGTATGTCTTGATGATTATGTAGACCGAGAAAACATAGAATTTGATCTGGAAACCGGGTCGGGTTCCGGTTCTGCTCGGACCCCAACCTCCCGTTCTCGCCCCGTTCCTGGTCGAAAGAGACAAAAACAACGTTTGTGGGCACCATTTTGCGGACGTGGGAAAGATGTGATTTTCGGTCCCCAACAAACAACCATCGAAAGAACCTTTAGAAAAGAAGATAGGAAAACAATTAATCAAAAATGGTCTAGGCTTTTCTATAGATGTGGTTGTAGGATTTCATGTTTAATTATGCCTATATATTTTTGGAATTTTAAGCATAATAAGGATCTAATACAATTTTCTATGATTTATTTCATGCATGTACTAGTTTGTTTCAATAACTAGTTTTAAAACTTTTATTAAAACAAACCAAGGATTCCGAAATCATACCTAGAAGTTCTCTAAAACTTCTTGAAGATTCGGAGACGTTGATGACGCTTCTCGCCGCGCCGGATGCCTCCGAGATTTCACCAAACTCTAAACGAGATTGGAGAGAGAAGAGCTAGCCTCTCGATCTCCAATAGGGTTTAGAATCTAATTACTAACCCCTCTTTAGTTTCCTTGAGAAGAAGCCCTCCTGAAATTAAAACTAAACTTAAGAATTAAGGAATTTTCGTGGAGAATTATGGAGAGAGATTTTTGCACAAGAAAATAATGAATTAATTAAGGAGGTAATGAGATAACCTTGTATTTATAGGTTCTCTCCAAATTACCTATTCATGTGCAACCCCTTGCCCATGATCTCATGCAAAATTCCATCTAACAATTCATTATTTAACAATAAATAATATTAGCCACGAATTAAATCAATTATGGACCAATTCCATGCATGATCTAATTAATTCTTAAATTAATTCTGCATAAAACCGTCTGGCCGATCGACCGTTCGCGAGGTCCGGTCGACCGTTTCGACCGAGTTTCGGTCAACTGATCAATATTCTCGGTCGACCGTTCGCAACAAAAAAGTTCATCGCAATGTTCGGTCGACCGACCGAGAATACTCGGTCGACCGAAAACGAACAAACGAAATTCTCGTTACGCTCGATACACATCCAGTCGACCGTGCAAAATTGCGGTCGACCGCGCAACATTCGGTCGACCGTTTATGGTCTAGCGGTCGACCGTTTTGCACAGTGCATGCAGACTTGTCAAATTTCGGTTTTAACCCCTACAAAATTTGACATTTCGGGATTAGTAGTAAATTCACAACTTATGTAACATATTATCCTATGTAATGATTAATCATTACACCCCATAATATTTACATCACATATGAATTTAATTTAGATTCTAATTATGTTATTAATCACAACATAATCTTGATTTTGCTTGTTCACCCTATGTGTCATATTTTCTACATGAAACCCGACACATCCTATGAACTCAAAATCCCCATTTCTTGTTTCCGAGTTCTGTGGTGTGACCTATGGGAGGATCTAAACTAAGTTGGCAGTGATATTAAGAGCTTAATATCACAAGCTATAAGCGGTATCTAGCTACACATTATAGCTCCCAGTTAGTTAGATGTCTTAATTCCACTCGAACCAAAACCCGATCCATTTTGTGATAGTGTGTATCACTTGTGTCCGTCCCTTGCCACATGATATTAAGAATACACACAAAGTAGTATTGTGTCATCTTTGTATTAGTATTCATTTCTTGATTTCTTTAAGCTAGTTATAAATATGTGACTTAACTCAAATCACATTGTGCACATTATAACTTTGCTTTATCAAGGGGCCCACTAATATCATTACTCAATTAAGAGGGGCAATGATAATCTTTTGACTAGCTATCTTCTCCAACAAAAGTTGGACTTAACCAACTAATGCCTTTACACTAAACTCATCGATAGCTCAAGACACTAGTCTAATTAAGAACTCCTTAAGCGATCGGATATAAGTCTCATATCAAATGACCAAGGACACAGTAAAATATTAATGACACAGAAACACATTTCTATAATATTTTACTTATTAGGTCTATTCAGTATACAAAAGTAATATTTTCCTCTTTTGCATACCCGTGTTGTCACTCACTTGTAGAGCTACAATGATCTATGACCAACACGACAATCTTAACCCGGTAATTAATGTCCCATGTTAATTACCATGATTGTGAATATCTTTTGTTTTATGTAAACCAATATCTTTTAGAGCTCTACGGTTAAGGACCAAGAGCCTCTTCCTTAAGACTTCTAAAAGACAAATAACATAAACAAGGAACAAAACGATTTTCTCATTCAATTCATAATAATTGACATTTAAAAGTAAAACTTTAGAACACATTCCCTTCAATCTCCCACTTGTTATTAAAGTTTTCTTTCTCATATATACTCAATGCATAAAACAATAATAACTAGGGTAAACCCTATTACATATCAATCATCAAGCCAATCTACATGGTTCCTCAATCCCATGGACTCGAAATGCATTTCGCCCTTGGCTTGGGATAAGGGTTTTGTGAATGGATCAGCTGTGTTGTTGTTGGTGTCCACCCATAACAGATTTATTTTGCCTTCGTCGATGAGGTCACGCATCACGAAGTACTTACGATCCATGTACTTCACTTTGTGGTGTGATTTGGGATCCTTGATTTGCGAGATAGATGCACTATTGTCGCAAAATAGCTCTATTGGTCCCTCGCTCGAGGGAACTACTCCAAGCTCTTCAAGGAACTTCTTAATCCACACTCCTTCCTTACTCGCTTCAGCGACAGCCATTACTTCGGAAGCAGTGGTTGAGTCAGCCGTAGTGCTTTGCTTCCAACTACGCCAACTCACAGCTCCACCATTCAGAAGGAAGACGTATCCTGATTGCGACCTTCTATCGTCTGGATCACTCATGAAACTCGCATCCGAGTACCCTTCAGCTATCAATTTCCTTTGTCCTCCATAAACAAGAATCTTATCCTTAGTCCGATTAAGGTACTTCAGGATATTCTTGACCGCAGTCCAATGCTCAGGACTTGCGTTGGATTGGTGACAACTTGTCACGCTTAGAGCATACGAGACATCGGGTCTTGTGCATGTCATCGCGTACATGATCGACCCAATTGCCGAAGCATAAGGGACATCCTTCATGTACTCTAACTCCTTACGTGATTGCGTACGTTGAGACTTCTTGAGTTGCACACCCATACTCATTGGCACACTGCCCTTTTTGGAGTTGTTCATCTTGAACCTTTCCAAGACATTGTCAATGTATGTACGTTGACTGAGGCCAATGAGTCTGCGAGATCTGATATATCTTGATTCCCAAGATGTATTGAGTCTCACCCATGTCTTTCATCGAAAATGCAGATTTCAATGAACTTCTCGTTTGCTCAAGCAAAGGAATATGATTGCCCATAAGCAATATGTCATCGACATATAAGATTAGGAATACTACATGGCTCCCACTAACCTTCTTGTATATACAAGGTTCTTCCTTACTTTGAACGAAGTGAAGCTTCTTCACTTGCTCGTCAAAGCGTTTGTTCCAACTCCTTGATGCTTGCTTCAATCCATAAATGGATCTTTGAAGCTTGCCTACCTTCTCGCTATTGTTTGGATCTTCAAAACCTTGAGGCTGTACCATGTACACATCCTCCTCCAAGTTCCCATTAAGGAACGCCGTTTTGACATCCATTTGCCATATTTCATAATCGTGAAATGCGGCAATAGCGAGCATGATCCGAATAGACTTGAACATGGTAACCGGTGAAAAAGTTTCATCATAGTCAATTCCTTGAACTTGAGTGAAACCCTTCGCTACAAGCCTCGCTTTGTAGGTCGTCAAGTTCCCATCCATGTCTATCTTCCTCTTAAAAACCCATTTATTTTGAATGGCCTTTTTCCCTTGAGGAAGGCCAACCAAGTTCCACACTTGATTATCATACATGGATTCTATTTCGGATTCCATGGCCTTAAGCCATAGTTTGGAGTCTTCCCTTTCCATTGGTTCTTGGAAGGTCAAGGGATCATTGGTATCTAGTACCATGATTTCATGAAGTCCCAGATACAAATCGGGTTTCTTCCTTTCCCTTGTTGACCTTCTAAGTTCTTTTGGTTCTTCTCGTGTCTCTCGAACTTCTTCCACAATTTCTTGAGGAGTGGGTTCACGTTCAACTCTTGAACGTACACTTGGTGGGGATGATTGATATTCGCTCACAATTTCTTGTGATGGTCTCTCGCTCACGCTCCCACTAACCATAGGAATCTCGGTTGGGCCTTCATGATCTTGAATGTCATCATTCATGTCATGATCTTGTAGAGTATCTTGAGTTTCCTCAAGCACAACCCTACTCCCACTACTTTTTACTCTTTCTAGAAATTCCTTTTCCAGAAATGTGGCATCCCTCTCTACAATCACTCGATTGGAGGTGATATGCCAAAAGTAGTATCCCCTTGTCTCACGAGGATAACCAATAAAGAAGCACTTATCTGCTTTTGGTTGAAGTTTGGTTGACATCAATCTCTTGACGTAAGCCTCACAACCCCAAATCTTGAGAAAACTGAGCTTAGGTGTTTTACCACTCCATAGCTCATAAGGAGTTTTCTCCACGGATTTGGATGGAACATTATTTAGTGTGTAAGCCGCAGTTTGTAGTGCATAACTCCAAAAGTAAAGAGGTAATTCCGCATGACTCATCATTGACCGAACCATATCGAGCAATGTCCTATTCCTACTTTCGGATACCCCATTCCATTGAGGTGTACCGGGAGGGGTGAGTTGAGGTACAATACCAAACTCCTTTAGGTATGAGTCAAATTCGGCACTTAAGTACTCACCCCCACGATCCGTTCGAAGAGACTTGATTTTCTTGTTGAGTTGGTTCCCTACTTCATTCTTGAATTCTTTGAACTTGTCAAAAGATTCACTTTTGTTTCTCATTAGATAAACATAGCCATAACGACTATAATCATCCGTGAACGTAATGAAGTACCTGAAACCATCTCGTGCACTAGTACTCATTGGACCACATACATCGGAATGTATCAAATCCAACAAGCCACTCGCCCTTGGGCCTTTCTTCTTGAAAGGCTTTTTGGTCATTTTTCCCATTAGACATGGTTGGCACGTCTCCAATGATTTAAAATTAAGTAGACCAAGAAGGTTAGCTTCTTGCAATTTCTTGATGCGTTTTTCATTTATGTGACCAAGACGATAGTGCCACAAGAGAGTATCATTCTCGTGAGTGGTCTTAAGTCTTTTGTTATTGATATTAAAGATTTGTTTATTATCCAATTCAAGCAAATAGAGATCATTCCTTATGAACGCATTTGCATAGAACACACCATTCTTCGATATAGACAGACAAGAATTTGAAATATTTATATTAAAATTATCCATATCCAGACATGATACAGAAATAATATTCTTGCTGATCGAAGGTACATAATAAACATTCTTTAGACATAAATTTAAACCACTACACAATTGAAGCACCACAGAACCTTGTGCAACCGCAGACACGTTCGCACCATTTCCGACCTTCAATTCTACCTCGTTCCTTCCTATCCATGAGTAGCTGCACATTAGAAACTATGTGAGCACAAGATCCGGTATCAATTACCCAATCCTGGACAGAGGTGGCTAAATTTATTTCAATAACAAATATACCTTTGGCCTTTTTGGGGCGCCGATGTTCAATCACTCCGTTGTCAAGGTCTTCCTTGTACTTGGGGCAATTTGGCCGGATGTGTCCTTTTTCACTGCAGTGAAAGCACTCCGTATTGGGAGTTGGAGATTTCTGAGATTTCCCCCTCGAGGCACTCGCACGAGCACCTCCTACTCCCTTGCTCTTGATTGAACCACTTTTGGTAGATTTACCCTTTCCTTTACCAATCTTTTGGCTCCTCCCATGGACGGCAAGGACTTGCTTGTCACTACCCTTGCCCATGTCAACTTCAGCAGTTTTGAGAGCGTTGTGAAGCTCCTCAAGACTCACCCCTTTTTCACGCACGTGGTAGTGCATCACAAAGTCCTTAAAGGACGGGGCTAGAGGGCCAAGAATCATATCTTCAGCAATGTCCTCGGGCATTGGTGAAGAGAGCTTTGCCAACTTCTCAAGGTATCCTTGCATCGTGAGAAAATGCACAGATACCGATGTTCCCTCCGCCATATGGCACCTTGTGAGTGCGATGGTGGTCTTATAGCGCTCCTTTCGGGCACTATCCATGAACATCTTTGATAGAGCCTCCATGGTCTTCTTGGGTTTTGAATCCAAGTATTTCGCTTGAAGCGAGTCACCCATGGATGCTAGCATAAGACCGTGAACTTGGTTCTCTTGGTCTTCCCACTTGGCTTTAGCCTCTTTCTCTTCATCGGTTAATCTCTCATTCCATTTTGGGATTGGACCTTCCAAAATGTGAGATAGTTTCTCAAACTTTAACACGATGTTGAGTTTGAGTTGCCAACTAATGAAGTTTGAGCCATCATTTGCTAAAGGGTGTTTTTCTATCATGGATCGTACGATAGGTTGGATGTTCGACATTTTTCTACAAAATAAATCATATAGGATTTTAATGCCAATTTTATGTTTTAATACACATGCATACATATATCGAATATATAAATGTAAATGTTGCAAATTAAAATCTTTGCCCATAAATGCAACAATCCAAGATCCTATCAATTGTAATATAGACTAGCTAAGGGCTATCGAATACATTACAATATCAAGGTAAGAAAACATTTTCTAATCACAACCTTTTTGAAGTTCAGTAACATTTAGCATCTTCAAACTCTTGTGACTCTTGTCGTTTTAATTATGAGGGAATACGACCTATCCTCGTAAGAAAAACTTTTTCCCAAAACCGAGCGAGGGCTCTAGGTGATGTTAAGAAAACTTATTTTCATTTGATACGAGATACGTTTATCCATTGTATTCACAACTAAACATACTTGGGGTTCACTAGGGTGAAACACACCTCATATATTTAATTGTGGCACAACAACAGACAACCATTATATCTCCCACTATTCCCAAAGATGGAGGGAGCTATCTCCCGCTAAGGGCGAGCAGAGTATCCCTCGATCAATGGCTGCTAGTGGATGAAATAAGAAGGAAATTTATTCTTAATTTTTGTTTGGACAATTTAACATGTGATTTAGAATTTTAGGTTATCATGCATATTATTAATCATACACATCCTAACATTCCACACATTCATCACATGCATAGCAAGATAAAAACAGAAATTAAACATTCACACAATCCACATCGTGTGACTTTATATGTTCCCTTCGATCCTCGATCCTCGATCCCTGATCTTCGATCCTCGATCGATGCGCTACAACGGCGACTTCCTCTTGCACTGGAGACGTAGATTTTACAGAAAATACACATGCTCCTCACATTCGATAAAAAACCGACTAGTGCAAGTCCTATGTAAAACCTCTCATATGCATATGCAATTTATCTAAAAGATGGAAATAGAGAATTTGGCTTTTACATACATAAGACCCTGTATTATAACAATTATAAACATTCATAGCTGCTGATTTGGAACATATAAACTCACAATTCCTGCAAAACAACTCGAGCATCCATGCACGCAATATCGCTATTAACTATCCAACCTAGTTTATCAAGCATCTAGAATCTCAAACAATTCTTTGAAAAACATTTTGAAATCCATTAAAAATGTTTTTCATGCATCCATAGTTCAAAAATTAATTTTGAACCGCTGTCCATCCAATTTCCTATGGAAAGATGAATCGCAGTTTTTCGGTTTTGTTGATTCTCTTACAAAATAATCGTTTATACTTAAAACGAAATTATTGCAAGTTAGACTTATGTCTAAATCATAATTCTAATAATTACATGACATGTTTTAAACATTCAAAACATTTAAAACGAATTATTATAAAGAATTATTTCAACAAACATTTAAAGACCGAAAAAACCGGTAAAACGAATTGTTTAAATCCTAGATGGTAAACTAAATTTGTTTATAGCCATAAATCACGAGAAAATTGAACCCTATGCTCTAATACCACTGTAGGATTTCATGTTTAATTATGCCTATATATTTTCGGAATTTTAAGCATAATAAGGATCTTATACAATTTTCTATGATTTATTTCATGCATGTACTAGTTTGTTTCAATAACTAGTTTTAAAACTTTTATTAAAACAAACCAAGGATTCCGAAATCATACCTAGAAGTTCTCTAAAACTTCTTGAAGATTCGGAGACGTTGATGACGCTTCTCGCCGCACCGGATGCCTCCGAGATTTCACCAAACTCTAAACGAGATTGGAGAGAGAAGAGCTAGCCTCTCGATCTCCAATAGGATTTAGAATCTAATTACTAACCCCTCTTTAGTTTCCTTGAGAAGAAGTCCTCTTGAAACTAAAACTAAACTTAAGAATTAAGGAATTTTCGTGGAGAATTATGGAGAGAGATTTTTGCACAAGAAAATAATGAATTAATTAAGGAGGTAATGAGATAACATTGTATTTATAGGTTCTCTCCAAATTACCTATTCATGTGCAACCCCTTGCCCATGATCTCATGCAAAATTCCATCTAACCATTCATTATTTAATAATAAATAATATTAGCCACGAATTAAATCAATTATGGACCAATTCCATGCATGATCTAATTAATTCTTAAATTAATTCTGCATAAAACCGTCTGGCCGATCGACCGTTCGCGAGGTCCGGTCGACCGTTTCGACCAAGTTTCGGTCAACCGATCAATATTCTCGGTCGACCGTTCGCAACAAAAAGGTCCATCGCAATGTTCGGTCGACCGACCGAGAATACTCGGTCGACCGAAAACGAACAGACGAAATTCTCGTTACGCTCGATACACATCCGGTCGACCGTGCAATATTGCGGTCGACCGCGCAACATTCGGTCGACCGTTTATGGTCTAGCGGTCGACCGTTTTTGCATAGGGCATGCAGACTTGTCAAATTTCGGTTTTAACCCCTACAAAATTTGACATTTCGGGATTAGTAGTAAATTCACAACTTATGTAACATATTATCCTATGTAATGATTAATCATTACACCGCATAATATTTACATCACATATGAATTTAATTTAGATTCTAATTATGTTATTAATCACAACATAATCTTGATTTTGCTTGTTCACCCTATGTGTCATATTTTCTACATGAAACCCGACACATCCTATGAACTCAAAATCCCCATTTCTTGTTTCCGAGTTCTGTGGTGTGACCTATGGGAGGATCTAAACTAAGTTGGCAGTGATATTAAGAGCTTAATATCACAAGCTATAAGCGGTATCTAGCTACACATTATAGCTCCCAGTTAGTTAGATGTCTTAATTCCACTCGAACCAAAACCCGATCAATTTTGTGATAGTGTGTATCACTTGTGTCCGTCCCTTGCCACATGATATTAAGAATACACACAAAGTAGTATTGTGTCATCTTTGTATTAGTATTCATTTCTTGATCTCTTTAAGCTAGTTATAAATATATGACTTAACTCAAATCACATTGTGCACATTATAACTTTGCTTTATCAAGGGGCCCACTAATATCATTACTCAATTAAGAGGGGCAATGATAATCTTTTGACTAGCTATCTTCTCCAACAAAAGTTGGACTTAACCAACTAATGCCTTTACACTACACTCATCGATAGCTCAAGACACTAGTCTAATTAAGAACTCCTTAAGCGATCGGATATAAGTCTCATATCAAATGACCAAGGACACAGTAAAATATTAATGACACAGAAACACATTTCTATAATATTTTACTTATTAGGTCTATTCAGTATACAAAAGTAATATTTTCCTCTTTTGCATACCCGTGTTGTCACTCACTTGTAGTGCTACAATGATCTATGACCAACACGACAATCTTAACCCGGTAATTAATGTCCCATGTTAATTACCATGATTGCGAATATCTTTTGTTTTATGTAAACCAATATCTTTTAGAGCTCTACGGTTAAGGACCAAGAGCCTCTTCCTTAACACTTCTAAAAGACGAATAACATAAACAAGGAACAAAACGATTTTCTCATTCAATTCATAATAATTGACATTTAAAAGTAAAACTTTTAGAACACATTCCCTTCAGTGGAATATCATTCAACACTGTAAGGACGCCTGAGTGGAAGGAAGCAATATCCGCTACTTGTACTTACGGACCCGGACTTAAACCCATGACGTATCATGAAGTTAGTGACTCGTGCCTTAAACAGGAAATTGACTACACTAGAGGTATACTAGAGTCGTACAGACAAGATTGGGCAACATACGGGTGCACGTTGATGACAGATGGCTGGACTGATAGGTCCGGTAGGAATATAATCAATTTTCTAGTAAATTGTCCGACAGGTACCATGTTCATGAGGTCTGTAGATGCTTCCGACCACTCTCACACCACAGACTACCTGTACTAGTGATTGACATCATTTCATGCTTATATTTGTACCTTATATCCATTATCTTACACCTAAGCAATGCTACGTGACGAGTTTTATGTTTAGTTTTCAGAAATAAAGAGGTTTGAAGAGAAGAGCCATGAAAGGACCCAAAAGCAGGAAAAATGACCTAATTGTGAGACCTGGGGACCAAGATGCAAGGGGGAAGGACCTGATCGTAAGACAGAAGGACCTAAGAGCAAAACAGGAAACTCCACACCATCATGAGGAGTATTTTGTCAATTCGATTCGGGTCGGAGCTCCACTAAACCAGCTAGATGCATCCAAGACCAAGAAACACACCAAGGCAAGCCCACCAGAAGACCCAGCCGGATCTGGGCTTTATAGGCCGCCAATTGGCGGTCTGGTTAAGCCCAAATCAGCCAAGATTCTTCCTGGACTTGTATTATCATGTGTTTAGGCTATTTTTGGTATTGGTTTAGTCCCACATCGGGGGATTGTCCCGGATTAGCTTTTTCCATGCTTATAAATAGAACTCTTCACCTCCCATTGTATCCATCTCCCTCTTGGTGGCCATCTTCCCTACTAAGAGTGAAGCCTTGAAGCAAAACTCTAGTGGAGGAAGAGCTACTTGTAATTGAGTGAGTTAATAATAGAAGTTTTCTTTTAATGATATTGTTTCTCTCTTAGTTTAATTTCCTTTCATTTGCATGCTTGTTTGTTTGTTTAGTTTTATGCTTCTTTAATATTTCTTGCTTAAGTAGTATAAATTTCATTTCAGTATTATGCTTTCCTTTGCTAAATTAGTTAGTGTAATGAGTAGTGAGTAGTTCCATCCCCATTTGGGGGGTGGAGAAATATGTGATATAATAATGTAGTGTATTAAGTGTGTGTTATTTTTATCCCTTGAGCTTTATATGATTTCCATAACCATCTAATGGGTCTCCACTCTTATCTTTGATATGCTAATGCTCTTGAATGAAGCTTAGCTTATGCTTTGATTAGTGGACCTATTTTATGGGGAATGATAAAGTTAGGATATGGATGAAGTTAATGTTGGAAACACAATTTGTAGTGTATGTACTCTTGTTGCCTTTTCCTTAGCTAATGTCTTGTATGTTTTAATGATGTGTCTTATCTTAATTCATGTAGAGGCATAGTAGGGTCTAGTCTTTATACTTGAGTTCATGTAGCTTCATTCCAATCATTGTCTTGTATGTTTTAATGATGTAGTCTTATCTTAATTCATGTAGAGGCAAGATTGGATGTAGTTTTATGATTTCATGCACTACATGTTGTGAGGAGCTTAATTGAACACACACACACACACCTTTTTATGTTCACATCAGTTCTCTACCCCCTTTGGGGTTTAGTTTTATTGCTTATCTTCATTTCCTTTTGCATTCTAGTTTAGCATTGTAGTGTAGTTTAGTGTAACCAATCCTTTTCTCCTTTCTTTACCCCTTGCCTTCGCACAAACCAAGTGTCGACACACCTCCCAGTGGACGACCCGTATTTGCCACCGCTTCAACGCGGCCGTGCACTTGCGGTAGAAATATAAAACGATCAATCAAGTTTTTGGCACCGTTGCTGGGGAGGTGCTCTGTCCAGACCTTGGTTTGGACGATTCGAGGGGTTTTTAATTTTTTGTTTTTAGTTTTTCTTAGTTTCAGGGAACACTCTGATCAAGGGGAGGCTACTGGGAGAGCCTGAGGACCAGAAGACCAAAAGGGACCGCCAATCAGCGGTTGTAGACCGCCAACTGGCGGCCTGGTGAGGTCATCTTGCCTTGAAATTTTTGCTGGTAGTTGTTTTCTTCTATTTGGTTATCTGGGAGCTCTATTTTGCATGCTTTGACTTCTGCTTTGCTCCCAGATCATTAATAACTCCCCCATTAATCAACTTGGCCCTAAAATCCAAAGCAAAAGACTAGACGTTCTTATTTGTTTAGGTCACGCATCATGTATTGACTTGAGCATATAGTTGTCTTTTCTTTTAGCTTTAAATTCAGTTGTTGAGTGCTGGCGTAAGGTACGCATTTCCTACACTCATTCACGCATCTCGTATGCCCATGCATTAGTTAGTAGGATTTGCATCAGGACAAGAGTGAGAGAGCGTTTGATTGGAGCGATTGATTGCTAGATCTAGGATCAAATCGCTACTAAGGAGGGGCTGTCCCATAAAAGATAAGGTGGGGGATTTCATCACCCTTTCCTTGGCCCCAAAAAAACCACTCTTAATAAAGCCTTAACTAAAAGCAAGTAGACATTGGCCCTAAGGAATTCGGACGCACTAGGAGAGTAATCTAGTCGAGACCGTCATGACCTGATCGGCGTTGCCTACCTTGTCAATAGTAGGAGGTACTGGATCTCCGGATATGGTATCACTTGCTGGGCATTGTGGTCCTCGTTGTAGGGAGGTGAGGCGTGTCAAGGCTAGTGACCTCGAAGTTAGGCGTCGTCTAGCTTAAGGACCCATTGCCTTACATTGTTTGAGCCGTGCTTGCTAGTTAGGCTTCTTCCTGATCCCGTTACCCACGCTAGCTTTAGGGATTCTTCCCTCCTCATCTGAGTCCTCTCCTCATCTATTCTCTACGTATAGTCTCCTCCTCTAGTACACCTTCTGTTGTGTATAGTTTTAGAGTTGAGTCGAGCATTTTATGCGAGGTTGGGCTCGTTCTGGTGAGAGCGCTCGACTCGAGAGAGTGCTTATTTCTGAGATGGAAGATCTTGGCGATCGACCATCTCCGTCTCGTGCTCCTTTGGAGCAAGAGGCCGAGTCGTCTCGTGGTGGCGAGGGAGACCGGGTTCCATACATGGACTACCTCGGTCCATTCCCACCACCACGTAGACCTCCTTCTCCTCCTCATCTGACTCGAGAGGAAGGGAGATTCGGTCAGGATCGAGTTCTTGGTGCACCACCACCTTTAGCTCGACATGATAGACCGATGACTTTGTGGGAGCGGACCCATCCTGTTCGGGCCGCGCAGCCTTCTTGCATAGTTGTTCCCCCTGCTCGCGGGAACAACTATGAGCTGAAACCTCAGTATGTGAGCATGCTTCCAACCTTTACTGCCAATAAGGAGGATCCGTATATTTTTATACGCGAATTCGAGGAAGTATGCTCCATGTTCAAGCTTCAACAGCTTGACGAGGATTCTGTCCGGTTGAGGATGATTTCGTTCGCATTGAAGGATAATGCGAAGAAATGGATGTATAGCCTCCCGGCGACCTCGATTCGGTCATGGGATGACTTTGTGACCGTCTTTCTGAAGAGATTTTTCCCTCAAAGGAAAACTCAACAGATACGGCACCAGATACATCAAATGTATCAGACCGAGACCGAATCGTTTCATGGTTTCTTTGAGAGGTTCAAGGACCTTCTCCAGCAGTGCCCTCATCATGGATTTGAGTTATGGCAGCTGTGTCAAATTGTTTATGAGGGCATCAACTACAACACCCGCACATTGTTGGAGTCGATGTGTCAGGGTGACTTCCAAATGAAACCCATCGAGGAGGCATGGGATACTTTTGAATCCATGGCTGAACGTACCTTCGAGTGGGATACCATGAGAGAGCCACCAGCCGCCAGGTCTTCTGGTCGAGCTGGATCTTATCAAGTTGACTCATCGATCGCGTCTGAAGCGAAAATGGCTGCTCTCATGCATAGGATAGAGAGGGAGATGGACCGAGCTCCTGTAGCTCAGGTCGCTACTCCCGGGTGTACTAGGTGTGGACTGTCGGGACATGATGACTTGGAGTGCGCTTACTCTCCAAGGGATACTGAGCATGCAAATGCGATGTATCAACAAAGGCCCCGAAACGACCCGTACAGTCATTCCTATAACCCGGGATGGCGTAACCATCCTAACTTCTCTTGGGGGTCTAGTGGAGGCCACGGTCAGAGCTCGCACGCTCAACCTCAACCTCCACCTTATCAACCTCCACGCCCATCGGCGACCTACCAACCCCCACATCAAAGGTCGCAGCACCAAAATTACCAACATGCTCATGCCTCATCGTCGGGTTATTCCAACCAGACTCCACCACCCCAGCGGGTTGACCCTAAGGACCCTTCTTGTGATCCGACCTTTCAAGCGTTGCAAAGTACAGTCAAGGCTTTGGAAATGCAGGTTAGCCAGTTGGCTCATCAACTCCATGAACGCGAGAAAGGTCAGTTCCCGAGTCAACCTGAGGTGAATCCTCGGGGTACCCATTCTCAAGTAAGGACACCTTTACCTCATGCCACCTCTGAACCGACCCATCATATTAATGTGATTCATACTTCGAGGTCTGGTAAGGAGGTGGACAACCACATTGGGGTGCCTTTCTTGTCATCACCATCTTTGAGGGAGCCGGATCCTGAGGCTCCCTCCACAAATACTTCCAGGAAGGAGCCAGATCCTGAGGTTCTTTCTACATTTCCTTCGACAAAGGGGCCGAACCTTGAGGTCCCCTTGTCTCCTCTTGTGTCGAAGGAACCAGATTCTGAGGTCCCCACTCATGTTTCTTTGGACCTGAATTCTGGGGTGCCTTCGCATCCTTATGCCCCAAAGGCGCCATTCCCTGAGCGCCTTAAAAAGAAAACCTCTGATCAGCATGACAAGATGTTTGAGATGTTTCGGCAGGTTAAGGTGAATATCCCTCTTCTGGAGGTGATTCAGCAAATGCCACCTTATGCCAAGGTTCTCAAGGACTTATGCACCAAGAAGAGAAAAACTCATGTTCCCAAGAAAGCTTTTCTTGCGGCTAACGTGAGTTCCTTGTTGGCACAACCCATGCAAGTCAAGTACAAGGACCCTGGCTGTCCTACTATCTCTTGTGTGATTGGTGATGTGTCCATACATCGGGCCTTGCTGGACCTTGGTGCATCTGTTAATCTTCTGCCATATTCTGTCTACGTCCACCTCGGTCTTGGAGACCTCAAACAAACAAAGACCACTCTTCAATTGGCTGATAGGTCTATGAAGAAACCGAGGGGTGTGGTGGAAGATGTGCTGATCAAAGTGGGAGAGTTCATTTATCCAGTCGACTTCTTTGTCTTGGATACTGAACCTGTGCCAAACCCACTTGGACAAATTCCTGTCATTCTGGGGCGACCATTTCTTGCGACTTCCAATGCCTTGATCAATTGTCGCAATGGTCTGATGCGCTTGACTTATGGTAGTCAATGCGCTGATTTCAACATCTTCACCATTGGCAAGAAGCCAGATGCCTTCAATGACCCTGTTGGGGTTAACCTTATCCAGGGCATGGATGAGAGTGAAGTTGAGGGCACCTTCAAGTACTTCAGAGAATTGTTCGATGAAGATCCTGAAGGTGGTGAAGATGTTTCACCTGGGCTGGCACAAGAAGGTGCCTTATGTTTTGATCACGTGGGTTTTGAGCCACATTCTTCTGATCTTGTGGCCCTTGAGCCACATTCTTCTGATCATGTGGCCCTTGAGCCACTTCTTTTTGACCACGTGGCCCTTAAGCCACATCCTTTTGAGCACGTGGCTTTTGAGCCACAAGATACTATTTTTATGGCCTCTCGGCCACATGCTCTTCATTCTGTATCTGCTGAGGACCCCATGTGGGTTAAGATTCAACCACCTGATACCCTTATACCAGATAGAGGTTCACCTCTCGTTCATGCCTCCTCTTTTGCTAATTCTAAAGAGGCATCAACCGACCACAATGCTTATAAGGGTGTCAGGTGGTCGAGCAATTCTGTTGTGTATGTTGCGAGCCCATGCATGCGCATTTCTGGCTCGAGAGATGGTGGGTTCCCATTTGATGTCCCTTGACATATGAAGATGGAAGCCTATTGTTGTACATAGTTAAAAAAAAAAAAAAAAGAAAAAAAAAACTCCCTGAGTGAGCATCGATTGTTGTGGGCCCCAACCCTTGAGTATTTGGGCCCCATTTCTTTCACGTATTTGTATCCCTTCTTTAGCATCTCACAGGTTTTGAGGGAAGTTGGGTTGTGTCCATCAACATAGCCATGAACTTCCTTGTGTACTTCACGTTGGTGAGATCTCTTCTGTTTCATGCATACATCCATATAGTATTTTGCTCACATTCATTGAGGACAATGCATGAAGTAGGTGTGGGGGGGTGTTTTACGTGTGTACATAGTCGAGTCTTTTTCCTTTGATTTTGTTTTCTTTTGTTTGCATTGTTAGGGTCATGATAGTGTGTTGCATTTAATATCGATATATCTGCTTGCCATGATCCTTGGGTGACTTGTCTTCTTTTGCTTGCCTAGTGCTTCAAAATTTTCACATTTCTTTCAAAATCTTCATGTGTTTGTGAAAGAAAATGTTTTGTGGGTTTTGCGTGTGTTTAGCATGTGCAAAACCGTTGAGAGGCAAAGTAAAAAGAAAGCTCCCAAAATTGTCTTGAACTTGATGCATTAGGATATCTAGTACGTGGCTTTAGGATTTATCGAGTCGTTAGGATGCACCCCAGTTTTCCTTTGGGGGTGAGTAATCATAGGGTTTCAGTGCTCAAACATTCAAAGAAGTCCACCCTGAACCTAGTGAGTCAATAATTCGTGTTTGTTAATTTAGGAAGTTTGTTGTAGTCAAGGACCCTCTTAATCTTGTTGTGAGACATTAGTGTAGGGGTTTTGGTTCATGTGTAGATAAGAAATAAGTGAGTAGATGTTCTCTCTTCTCGCACGGCTCCTATCACTCGGGAAAGTAGGTCTGAGGGGACTTTGTGCCTGGTGCTTTCGAGTCATCTGACTTGGGATGCGCCGACCGAACTCCCGTTACACGGGTGGTAGGGATTGCCCTATGTGGAGATTTGGGGAAAGGTGTACGTGATAGTGTAAGTCCTCATGGGCAATGATGCACGAAACCTGACCCTGGGAGAATGAAGCTCCAACTAAGAAAAAGAAAAAAAAGAGAAGAAAAAAAAATGTGTGAAAAGAAACAAAAAGAAAAAAAAATGGTAATGCAAATAAGAACCTTAATGGACCTTACACTTTGTATCACTTGAGGATCTTGAGGTTGTCCATGTCTTTCACTTAATTCCTTATTTAACTAACACGAATGGTTCATTAAGTTAGGTGTGTGGACTGATTACCTATATAGAGTCGGCCCGTAGGATTACCGCATTCCATGATCGACAAAATAAGTCGAACGAGTCGTGTAGCTAGATTGATTAATGCATCTTGTTCGGATTTTGTGGGTATATCCGCTGAAAACCCTCAGGACACACCACTCCTCCTCCTTGGCAACAAGGAGGTTTAACGGCTTGTTGCACATGCTCAGTGCAACCGTGATTCCTACGAAAGTGAGTTAGGATTTCTTGTTTTTTTCGTATGCTTTTTCCTTTCTTTGTTTTGCTCGAGACTAGCAAAAACTTAGGTGTGGGGGTATTTGATTGACATCATTTCATGCTTATATTTGTACCTTATATCCATTATCTTACACCTAAGCAATGCTACGTGACGAGTTTTATGTTTAGTTTTCAGAAATAAAGAGGTTTGAAGAGAAGAGCCATGAAAGGACCCAAAAGCAGGAAAAAAGGACCTAATTGTGAGACCTGGGGACCAAGATGCAAGGGGGAAGGACCTGATCGTAAGACAGAAGGACCTAAGATCAAAACAGGAAACTCCACACCATCATGAGGAGTATTTTGTCAATTCGATTCGGGTCGGAGCTCCACTAAACCAGCTAGATGCATCCAAGACCAAGAAACACACCAAGGCAAGCCCAGCAGAAGACCCAGCCGGATCTGGGCTTTATAGGCCGCCAATTGGCGGTCTGGTTAAGCCCAAATCAGCCAAGATTCTTCCTGGACTTGTATTATCATGTGTTTAGGCTATTTTTGGTATTGGTTTAGTCCCACATCGGGGGATTGTCCCGGATTAGCTTTTTCCATGCTTATAAATAGAACTCTTCACCTCCCATTGTATCCATCTCCCTCTTGGTGGCCATCTTCCCTACTAAGAGTGAAGCCTTGAAGCAAAACTCTAGTGGAGGAAGAGCTACTTGTAATTGAGTGAGTTAATAATAGAAGTTTTCTTTTAATGATATTGTTTCTCTCTTAGTTTAATTTCCTTTCATTTGCATGCTTGTTTGTTTGTTTAGTTTTATGCTTCTTTAATATTTCTTGCTTAAGTAGTATAAATTTCATTTCAGTATTATGCTTTCCTTTGCTAAATTAGTTAGTGTAATGAGTAGTGAGTAGTTCCATCCCCATTTGGGGGGTGGAGAAATATGTGATATAATAATGTAGTGTATTAAGTGTGTGTTATTTTTATCCCTTGAGCTTTATATGATTTCCATAACCATCTAATGGGTCTCCACTCTTATCTTTGATATGCTAATGCTCTTGAATGAAGCTTAGCTTATGCTTCGATTAGTGGACCTATTTTATGGGGAATGATAAAGTTAGGATATGGATGAAGTTAATGTTGGAAACACAATTTGTAGTGTATGTACTCTTGTTGCCTTTTCCTTAGCTAATGTCTTGTATGTTTTAATGATGTAGTCATCTTAATTCATGTAGAGGCATAGTAGGGTCTAGTCTTTATACTTGAGTTCATGTAGCTTCATTCCAATCATTGTCTTGTATGTTTTAATGATGTAGTCTTATCTTAATTCATGTAGAGGCAAGATTGGATGTAGTTTTATGATTTCATGCACTACATGTTGTGAGGAGCTTAATTGAACACACACACACACACCTTTTTATGTTCACATCAGTTCTCTACCCCCTTTGGGGTTTAGTTTTATTGCTTATCTTCATTTCCTTTTGCATTCTAGTTTAGCATTGTAGTGTAGTTTAGTGTAACCAATCCTTTTCTCCTTTCTTTACCCCTTGCCTTCGCACAAACCAAGTGTCGACACACCTCCCAGTGGACGACCCGTATTTGCCACCGCTTCAACGCGGCCGTGCACTTGCGGTAGAAATATAAAACGATCAATCAAGTTTTTGGCACCGTTGCCGGGGAGGTGCTCTGTCCAGACCTTGGTTTGGACGATTCGAGGGGTTTTTAATTTTTTGTTTTTAGTTTTTCTTAGTTTCAGGGAACACTCTGATCAAGGGGAGGCTACTGGGAGAATCTAAGGACCAGAAGACCAAAAGGGACCGCCAATCAGCGGTTGTAGACCGCCAACTGGCGGCCTGGTGAGGTCATCTTGCCTTGAAATTTTTGCTGGTAGTTGTTTTCTTCTATTTGGTTATCTGGGAGCTCTATTTTGCATGCTTTGACTTCTGGTTTGCTCCCAGATCATTAATAACTCCCCCATTAATCAACTTGGCCCTAAAATCCAAAGCAAAAGACTAGACGTTCTTATTTGTTTAGGTCACGCATCATGTATTGACTTGAGCATATAGTTGTCTTTTCTTTTAGCTTTAAATTCAGTTGTTGAGTGCTGGCGTAAGGTACGCATTTCCTACACTCATTCACGCATCTCGTATGCCCATGCATTAGTTAGTAGGATTTGCATCAGGACAAGAGTGAGAGAGCGTTTGATTGGAGCGATTGATTGCTAGATCTAGGATCAAATCGCTACTAAGGAGGGGCTGTCCCATAAAAGATAAGGTGGGGGATTGATCGTTTTATATTTCTTGCTTCCTAGTTTTGTGGTGTGATTTATACCGCATAAAACACAAAATTATATTTCTTGCTTCCTAGTTTTGTGGTGTGATTTATACGAGAATCTAAGTTATGTTGGCAATTATATAAAACACTTTATATCATAAATTATAGCAGTATCTAGCTACACATTATAGTTACCCAAATAACAAAGATGTTTTGTTCTCTAGAACAAAACATGATCCACTTAGTGATATAAAAGAATATCAATAATGTCTATCACATGCCTCATGATTTTAGGAATATTATACAAAGTAGGAATATGTTATATTTGCATTATATATTATTTTCTTGATCTCTTAAGCAAATTATAAATATGTAACTATATATAAGTTATATTGTGCACATTATAACTTTGCTTTATGAATGCCATATTAATATCATCACTCAAGTCAAGTGGGACAACGATAATCTTTCGACATATGATCTTTTCCAGTACAAGTCATTTATAACCAACTAGTATCTTTTTCATTATACGTAATCATAGTTTTTGATATGGGTTAATTGAGATGGTACACCTCGTTAAAGTCTAAATTGAGCGCATGCACCAGTGTTTCCATATATTAGGCTCATGCACCTCACCAACCTTTTTTCTTACTGTTGTGCACCTCTGCCATTAAAAAGGGTGTTAAGTTACCATTTTGGTTGGACATTTTGCACATTGCACCTTGTAATTTTTGCTAATAATATATTCTATTAAAGATATCCTTATAAAATAACAAATATCCTTATAATAGTCATTTCTCATCCCTTTCTCTCAAGTCCTCTCTCTCTTCTTTCCTTTCTCTCTAAAGTCCTCTCTGTTCTTTCCTTTTTCACTCATCCCTCTCTCTCAAGTCCTCTCTCTCTCTTCTCTTCCTTTCTCTCTCATCCCTCTCTTCTCTTCCTTTCTCTCTCATCACTCTCTCTTCTCTTCTTCTTTTGCAAAGCAAAAGGGAGGCTTGGCCTCAAATTCTATAAACTAAAGAATGTTTACAACCTAGAAAAATGGATAATATGTGCACGGGTGTATGCAACATGCATACTCGGCCTCTACCCTACGTTTTACATGATAAAACAAAGATGCATTGTCGGTATAGGTAACTAGCAGAAAATACAAAGATGTATCAGTTATACTAAGTCCACGTGATCTGAAATTGTTGTTCTTCTTCTTCACTTTTCGTAAGCTTCTTTACTTTGTCCCATAGGCACCGAACAATGTCCTTTATGACAACCCCTATATGTGTTGGGTGCTGCTGTTCTCCCTCGACGATCCTTCGGTTTCGCTCGAGCCAACACTCATGTATCATAGCATGGAAGACCCATCACCTCACCACATTTGCAAGCCGGCTTCCTTGCACGTGTGAAATACGTATAGCTTCACCTTCTAAGGAGTGTGCTATGCTGGGGCTGAGCTTCAAGAGGTTTAGGAGTGCTGCCCAAACCTCCCTTATGTAAGTGCACCCCCAAAAAAGGTGCTCTATATCTTCCTCTTCCCTCTCGCAAAGGCTGCAAACCGGGTTGTGCTTTGCTCCTCTTTGGTTCATGACTCTCTTTGTAAGTAGACATGGTATGCTTGTGCCGTGAGTGCATGCTTTGGAATGGTATGCTTGTGCCGAACCATACCAGCCCAAGCTACCTTCCTCCCCGGTGTCTTAACCCATCTCCACACTTCTTTGATTCCAAGTGCAGGACCCATTCCGTCAATCCTCTTTGGCTGGTCCATACCTCCATGGATTTGGGTGTTCAATCTTCATGTGGACGTCCTCCATGAAAGTGGAACTTGGGGGGGGGGGGGGGGTAGGTTCCACTCCCCATCTCTAATGAAATAAGAAACTTTCATGTCCCACGGCACTCCTAATTCATAGTGTAGCCGCTCCCCCCAACTCGCACATTGGAGTGGTTCTCCACACCAAGGGTATTTAAAGAAACAAATTTCTTCACCACTCCCCACCTCGTATTGGATGTTCCATCTAGCAATGTCTCAGACCCGAAGTAGCCCTCTCCATGCCCAAGAGGAAGTAGAAGGTGGTCGTTCCAGCAAAATGGAATGATTCTTCAAGTATTTCCGACACACACACTTCACCCAAAGTGCATTTCCCTCCGCCACCACAAGCCAAAATAAGCAAAGTAGGCCCACATCGTTCCAATATGTGAGGCATTTACGACCAAGACCCCCTTCATCTTTAGGCGTACATACATCTTTCCAAGCTACCGCTACCCACTTCTTCGGGCCTCCCCATATGAAATGACACATAAGGCTCTCGATTTCTTGCAAAACTTTCCGAGGAAGTAGGAAATCGGACGTCCAATATATGCTAAGGGAGACAAAGACACTCCTTACTAGTTCCACCCGTCTAGCAATGGATAAGAAATTCTTTTGCCAAGTACTAAGTCGTGCCTTTATCTTGTTCATAAGTGTCGCGTAATGAGTCCTCCCCATCCTCTCGGAGAATAATGACATCCCGAGGTAGGTCACCGGGAACTGCTTTTGCTCCATCGCAAGGTGTGCTGCAATCCTACCTCATATGGCACTCCACCCCCCTTGAAAATTTGACTTTTGGACACACTAAAGATCAACCCCGAGCAAGTTGTGAATTCCTCAAGTACATCTCTAATGGCTCGTGCATTTTCCTTCGTTGCCTTAGAAAATAAGAGGACATCATCAGCAAATAGCAAGTGCGATATCGGGACATCTCCACAAGTGAGTGGTTGAATATGTCCATCCATAACCGCCTTCTTCACCATCTCACTCAAAACCTCCAAACACATAACAAACAAGTAGGGAGCCAATGGGTCACCTTGTCTCAAGCCGTTTCTTGCCACAAAGGAGGTGGGGTTAGCATCATTAACCGTGACCACAAAGGAGGCTTTAACACAATTCATGATGAGCCTCCTCCACTTATTTGGGAAGCCAAATCTGAGCAGCACATCGGCTATAAAGGCCCACGAGATGGAGTCATAGGCTTTCCGGATATCAAGCTTTATGCACATTCGTCCCTTCCCTTTGTCGAGATGAAAGTTATGGCATAGTTCCTGTACGAGGAGGATATTGTCCCAAATCCTCCTCCTTTGACAAAGGCACTTTGACTCTCCCCAAGGAGGCGTGGTAGCAGCCCCTTCAAGTGGTTCACAAGTACTTTGGATGTGAATCGATAGGTCATGTTGCACAGTGCTATGGGTTGATAATCCTCCACCAAAAGTGGTGCTTTTTTCTTTGGGATGAGAAAGTGATGCTTTTTTCTTTGGGATGAGCGTGATCTAGGTGGAGTTCCATTGAGCCAGCACCTTCCCACTTTCTAGGCAAGAGCTCATGGCTTTGAACACATCTCTCTTGATGAGCTCCCATGCGACTTTGAAGAACTTTGCATTGAAACCATCGGGTCCCGGTATGTCCCGCTTCAGCACCACAACTTCTAGCTCCTTCATGCCAAGCTTGCGTGTTAGCTCAGTCCCTTCCTCTAGTAGAATTTGTGGCAGGATGATGGAGGGGGGAAGTGGTTTTACCTGGAAATCATTAGCAAACAAATTAGCATAAAAATGTCGGAAGGCATCCCGGATCTCTCCCTCCTCTTCCACGAAGGTGGCACCCTCACACACTCGTCTCACTTGGTTGGTGGCTCTCCTCACTCTAAGATGTGCATGGAAAAACACAGTGTTTCGATCCCCCTCTTTTAGCCACTTCACTCTTGATTTTTTTTCGAATGATGGACTCCTCCCAAGCAAGAGTTCGTGCAAGGCACTCCTTTGCTGCCCCCTCAGCAAGTGAGCTCACCATCCAGTGGGTGGTCCACCCTTTGCTTCATCACTCCCTCAAGTGTAACACGGGTCTCTTCCATCTTTTGAGTAACGTTTCCAAACTTTGATGCACTCCACCGGATAAGCCTCTTCTTAACTTCGTTTAGCTTGCCCACCACCCAAAACATGGGAGTTCCCCTCACATATTTGGTCCAAGCTCTTCCTACTATTTCACGAAATTCTCATGTTCAGCCCAATGGTTTTCGAAATGGAACAACTTCTTCTTTCGGCTTTCGTTGCCTTCCGTCTTCATGATGAGCATTGCCTGATCACTTAGGTCATTTTCACCAACAAGATAGTAGGATTCCGGGAACAACTCAAGCCATGCATTATTCATTAGGATCTGGTCAATCCTCGTCTCAATACATGCACTTCCATCGGATGAGTTTTACCAAGTGAACTCACCACCGGTGGATGGCATCTCAAGGAGCTGAAGTGCATCAATGCACTCATTAAATTCCGACATAGCAATCTCATTTCCAGCAGCACCTCCACGTTTCTCACTCGCCCTTCGGATGCAATTGAAGTCTCCCCCACTATCCACGGCCTTGAAACAAGTGGTACCACTTGAAGAAGATTATTCCACAATGCTCTCCTATCCACATGCACATTCTCCCCGTAGATCGGCGTGCTATCAAACTCGGTTCCGTCCCTTCTTAAGCTGGCCTTGAAATGGAGTAATTGCGGTGTTTCAAAGGTAACGCTCATATCCATTATTTGACCATTCCAAAGCACCAAGATCCTCCCGGAGTCTACAGTGAAACTATTCAACATCCAATCATGTGGCCAAATCGCTTGTTTGAAACGTTCAATCTTTTTGTGCTTAACCTTATGCTCCACAATACACACCACATCCGGGTTTACTTCCTTTATACGACCCCCTATCATTAGTGCACGTTCGGGTCCGTTTGCGCCGCGCACATTCCACACTAGGATATTCATGGGTTCAAGGTGCGGGGTGACCCCCTTTACCTCCACACGAGATGGTTGTGCTACTTATTTTCCTCCTGGAGCGCCTAAGTGTTAGTGGTTGAGAGCTTACTTTCTTCACGCATGTCTCCATCCCTTCTTCACCACCCATCCCCGAATCCACCCCACGTCCAAGTACCTCAAATCTCCCCCCACTTTGTGTTGCTACTTGCTTCATAGGTTCCTTTCCACGTGCCAATCTCGAAGGAGAAGCCCAACTCGTCTCCTCATGAACCAAAGAAGCGAGCCCATTTGGTTCGTTGTCCCCATCCTTGGAGATGCATTCCCTCGCCTCATTTCCTTCAAGCCTACCCCCTTGTGTACTTTGCGTGGCCTACATCTTGCAAATGTTGGTGTCCCCTTGACTTGCCTCCTCCCCCACAAACCCCCTCTTCTTCACGCATATATTGTGTGTCCATTCCATACACAAAATCCCTTCCATATTTCCCACTCATTTCAATTTGAGTATCCTCCACTAAGTGGCCCCCAAGCATATCCACATGGTCCCCCACTTTGCCTTTACCAAAGGACCCCTCTTCTTCACGCATATATGGTGTTTCCATTCCATGCACAAAACTCATTCCACATTTCCCACTCATTTTAATTTGAGTATCCTCTACTAAGTGGCCCCAATCATATCCACATGGTCCCCCTCTGTCTTTACCAAAGGTGCTTTGCCTCTCCTCATTGGCCCAAGAATGTGTAGAGAACTCAAGTCTCTCATTGGCTGGTCCGAAAATGGGTGTAGCACTTTCCCCACCCACTTCCCTTTGCTTCTTTGGTTCTCCAATAGCCTCCCTCCTTTGTGCACTCTTGTTTGAAACCATTGGAGATGTTTGGAGGCCATCCATTTTGTCCTCACAAACATTTTGTCCCTTGCCACATGGCCTGCCCTCATTTTCTCCCTCCAATATTGTTGAGGAGCAAAAATGTGTCTCATTTAACCTGTTGCCTTCCATTTCTGCCTTGTCACATGTCCCTCCACATGGCATCTCCCCATTTGCACCTCCATCCACCTTAGCTCCTCCTCCCTCCACGTCATCATCCCTTCCACCTACTCCACTCGCCATTCCTCTCCGGTCAGCCCCTTCCACAACCGAGGCTACCTTCTTTTCTTCACCATTCAAGTGTGGGATCGTGTGGGTCTATGGGTCCACAATTAAGGCTAATTACCTACTTGTTTAAGCAATCAAGATATGCACAGTATTAGAATTGAACTTAATCCTATGTGGCGTCCTAGTCACCCGCCACATCATCAATGCTTGATGACACATCAAGGAGGAGATGAGTCAACACATGAGAAGACAAAAGGTTGAGGGAGTGGAAGAGACAAGAGTCTTTTCATTTTTTGAGTAATTTTCGTCCTAATTATGTATGCAATTTAAGTAGAGGGTGTAATGATCTTCAATGATCATGTTTATGTAGTCTTTATGTTTGGAAGTTGTAGGGTCATGTAAGTGCCTATATAAAGCACTAGAATTCACCATTTGTAACACAACAACAACATATATCAAGCATTAGAAGTTGAGCCACGAAATTGTGTGAGAAAAGAGTGAGTATGTGAGTAGAAAGAAGAAGAAGAGTGTGCATTGCAAAATCGGTTTTTTTGCTTTGTGAGTAGGGAGCCACCTTCTTTCCTTCGTGCCCCTCCAGTAACATAGATCAAGAATGGATCTAGTGGAATCAAAATAAGGCCAAATGAATGGTGATCAGGGTGGTCTAAGGCAGCACACGAGGCGCGCCTTTTAGACCGCCAATTGGCGGTTGGGGACCGCCAATCAGCGGTCCCTGTAGCCCAGGAGACGGGTAATCTCCTGTGGTGGGTTGATCAGTAGCTCCCCGTCCTCCTCCCGTCCTCGAACATCTGGTATCAGAGCCTCGTCCGATGGGAAGCTCGGGAATGACCTCGTTTGGTCATGCGTCGTTGCCTCGATTGTCGAAAGGCAACTACGACAATTGGAGTATCCAAATGCGTGCGCTGCTGGGTGCGCTTGATGCTTGGGATCTTGTGGAGAGCGGCTTCGAGGAGGAGGCCGAGACGGGAGAAGAAACTGTCGCACAAATCAAAGCACAAAAGGAGAGAAGAGCCAAAGATAAGAGTGCTCTCTTCCTTCTCTTCCAAGCGGTGGATGAGAGTGGCTTTGAAAAGATCGCTGAAGCGAAGACGTCGAAGGAGGCGTGGGACACCCTTGAGAGGAGCTACAAGGGTGCTGATCGAGTGAGGCAAGTGCGCCTCCAAATGCTTCGAGGCGAGTTCGAGGCGATCGGAAGGTGTTGCCGATTTCGTGACGAGAGTTCGCATGGTGGCGAACAAATTAAAAAGAAATGGGGAGGCGCTGACCGAAGGAAGAGTGGTGGAGAAGGTGTTGCGTTCTCTCACCGAGGACTTCGAGAATGTGGTGTGCGCAATCGAGGAATCAAAGGACCTCAAGAAAATGACTATTGATGATCTAGCTAGCTCGTTGCAGGCACACGAGCAAAGAAAGAAGAAGAAAAGACAAGATGTCTTAGAGGAGGCGTTGCAAGCGAAGATGTCGCTTAAGGAGGAGAAACCTCGCAACGTAGATCGTGGAAGCGGTCGTGATTATGGAGGCCATTCAAGAAAGAAGGAGGTCGAATGCTTCAAGTGTGGGAAGCGTGGTCATTTTGCGAAAGAATGCTGGTCGCAAAAGAAGGTGGAGGAGAGCTTCAGCCGTGTCCGTGGTGATCGCGGATCGAAGAAGGTGATTGAGTGCTTCAATTGTGGGAAGCATGGACACTACGCAAGCGAGTGTTGGTCGAAGAAAAAGGTGGAAGAAAACTCCAACCTTGTGGCCGTGGAGGAGAATGCTTGTGATGAGGATGTGGTCTTGCTTGCCGACAAAGGAATGGAAGGCGAACAAGAAGGTGTTTGGTATCTCGATACGGGAGCAAGCAACCACATGTGTGGAAATAGACACATGTTCGCACATTTGGAGGAAGGAGTACATGGGCACGTTTCGTTTGGAGATGCATCAAAGGTGCGCGTGGAAGGGAAAGGTCACATCATGATCCAAGTAAAGGATGGATCTCAAAAGCTTATCTCCAATGTGTTCTTTGTGCCCGATATGAAGACGAACATTTTAAGCATGGGACAACTCCTGGAGAAAGGGTTCCCGATCTTGATGAAGGATCGACACATGACCGTGCGAGGACAAGATGGACATCTGATTGCAAAGGTAGAAATGTCCAAAAATCGAATGTTTAAATTGAATCTAACCTGTGCTCGTGCTAGATGTTTGAATGCATGCATTAAGGGAGATTGGTTGTGGCATATGCGACTTGGACACTTGAACTTCGGCGGGATCCAAGAAATTGCGCAAAAGGGAATGGTGCATGGTCTGCCGATGACCGAATCCAAAGACGGATTTTGTGAAGGTTGCATGGTTGGAAAATTACCAAGGAAGAGTTTTCCAAAGCAAGCTGAACATAGAGCAAAGAAGGTGCTAGAGTTGGTGCATACCGACATATGTGGACCGATCACTCCACACTCGATTAGTAAGAATCGTTATTTCTTAACGTTTATTGATGACTTTTCACGGAAAATGTGGGTGTACTTCTTGAAGGAGAAATCTGAGGCTTTTCGCATGTTCAAGAAGTTCAAGGCATATGTGGAGAAACAAAGTGGCAACAACATCAAGACATTAAGGTCTGATCGAGGAGGCGAGTTCACATCAACCGAGTTCAACAACTTTTGTGAGGAGAATGGCATAAAACGTCATTTGACGGCTCCATACTCACCACAACAAAATGGTGTAGCTGAAAGGAAGAATAGAACCATCATGGACATGGTTCGAAGTATGTTGAAAAGCAAGAACGTGTCAAAAGAGCTATGGGCCGAAGCTGTGGCCTGTGCAGTGTATACGTTGAATCGTTGCAAAACTGCAAGTTTGGAGGGAGTAACTCCACAAGAAGCGTGGAGTGGCTATAAGCCAACCGTAGCACATATGAAGGTGTTTGGAAGCACAACATATGCACATGTACCAAAAGAAAGAAGGATAAAACTTGATGATAGGAGCATCAAGCTTGTATTTGTTGGCTATGATGAACGATCGAAAGCTTATAGGCTTCTCGATCCAACTAACAACAAAATTGTCATTAGTCGTGATGTACAGGTTAACGAGGAGGTAACATGGGAGTCCAAAGAGGAGATTCCACAAGTGCCAAATGAAGAACAAGAAGAGGAGATAGCCAACCCCACTGATCATGAAACGGTTCCATCTGACAAACATGACGAGATGAGACCAAGGAAGTTCAAGACACTTCGTGAAATCTATGAGACGACGAGTGAGTTGCACATGGTGTGTCTTCTCACACAAAACAAAAGCTCTGCCAATCCGCTTGTATGTGAAGTTGAGAAATCAACTTGGGATGGTGGACGGAAGAGGATTAAGTTCAAGGAGGAGTATTGAGAATTGAACTTAATCCTATGTGGCATCCTAGTCACCCGCCACATCATCAGTGCTTGATGACACATCAAGGAGGAGATGAGTCAACACATGAGAAGACAAAAGGTTGAGGGAGTGGAAGAGACAAGAGTCTTTTCATTTTTTGAGTAATTTTCGTCCTAATTATGTATGCAATTTAAGTAGAGGGTGTAATGATCTTCAATGACCATGTTTATGTAGTCTTTATGTTTGGAAGTTGTAGGGTCATGTAAGTGCCTATATAAAGCACTAAAATTCACCATTTGTAACACAACAACAACATATATCAAGCATTAGAAGTTGAGCCACGAAAGTGTGTGAGAAAAGAGTGAGTATGTGAGTAGAAAGAAGAAGAAGAGTGTGCATTGCAAAATCGGTTTTTTTGCTTTGTGAGTAGAGAGCCACCTTCTTTCCTTCGTGCCCCTCCAGTAACATAGATCAAGAATGGATCTAGTGGAATCAAAAAAAGGCAAAATGAATGGTGATCAGGGTGGTCTAAGGCAGCACACGAGGCGCGCCTTTTAGACCGCCAATTGGCGGTCGGGGACCGCCAATCAGCGGTCCCTGTAGCCCAGGAGACGGGTAATCTCCTGTGGTGGGTTGATCAGTAGCTCCCCGTCCTCCTCCCGTCCTCCAACATCGCGGAATTTAAATAAAGCAAGCAAGTAAAGGAATCGAAAAACAAACCACAATCACACGGGGGATTTTTATAGAGGTTCGGCACCCCACCCTGGTCATAGTCCTCTCTTGTAAGCTCCGCTCGACTCCGCGAGCTCCGCCTACGTCTTCACTAACCACTCCCCGTTCCGGGCCGGGAGAGAACGCCTTTTACAAAACAAACTCCGCGAACAACCTCGCGAGCTTGACTTTCTTCTCTCACAATCCGAGAGGAACACTTCGGGCTTTCACCAAAGTCCTTGCTTCTTGAACAAAGGTTGAGTGGAACAACACTCTCTAAACTTGAGCACACTTGAGTAGGATTAAGGAATTGATCACTAAAGTGTGGAAATTGAGGTTTGGAGTGTTTGGGATTCTCTCTAAAGTTTGGGACAAGTTTGTAGTGGGAGAGTTGTGTTAAAATGTGTTTTACAACTCCTAATATAGGCATTAGAGAGAATATATCCGTTAGGACTAGATTTGATTGGGTTTTGTGCAAATCACACAAAGCAGAAAATCGGGCTGCAAATCTGTCCAGAAACGGTCGACCGAAAGGTGAAACGCTTGACCGAACTCTTGGGTTCGTTGAAGACACGGTCGACCGAAATATGGAATGGTCGACTGAACTCTTAAGTTTGTTAATGAAACGGTCGACCGAACTTATGTTTCGGTAGAGGGAAATTTGGATCGGTTGACCGAAATTATATCGACCGATAGCAGGTAATTTTGACAAGATAAAACGGTCGACCGGACAGGGTAGATGGTTCGACCATTGATCAAAGTATATTGGGGTGTATATTGTTTTAATACGAATACGACCGTTAGGTATATACGACAAAAATAACGGTCGGAAAAGTAAGTTCAAACGGTCGACCGAAAGAGATGGTGCGGTCGACCGAAACTGGACAGGGAAACACAAACAGGATTACTTGATCATCCGGTCGACCGAACGGCCTGTTGCGGTCGACCGAATGTGGGCAGACAGTTAGGGTTCAGGTTTAGTGTTTTCCGGTCTAAGTTTGGGTGATCTATTGAAGTCCAAATTATGTGAAATTTTGTGTGTGACTTCTATAACGAACCTAGTGTGTGTTTAAGTTGATTTTAGCTCAAGTATGCTCAAAATACACAAGTTCCTAAAGACTCAAAGAAATACAAAATACATGTCTTCAAATGAGCTTGATTACATGTCTTTACTTGATTTCCTTTCTTCCTTGAGTCTTGATCACCTGTAGAGGTTAGCATAAAGCAATATATATGCAATGCAATATGTGTGCTACTCTACATGATCATAATTAAGATTAGGTTAATTAAATCATCAAAACATGGATTAAGGCCAAAAAGCCAACAATCTCCCCCTTTTTGATGATGGCAACCTATATCTTAACTCTATCTTAATACATGGAATTTGTATTTGTAAACTATGCATATTAATGCTCTCCCTATGGATGTGCATAGTTTTTGTTCAATTTTATACCAAATTCCGAGTTACCCCCTTAATTATCTCTCTCCCCCTTTGACATCCATCAAAAACAAAAATAATTATGACTTTAAGCATAGAATTTAGATTTCTTGTAATGAAGTTGCTCCCCCTAAATTTTGCACTTCATTACACTAATAAAAGATATAACATTTAAGCTCCCATATCAATAAGGCTAGATGAAAACTATGAATATGATTCAAGTTAATTTCATTTAAGTTTCAACTTAGGCCTTATTCTAACATCCATTTAAAATTTGACATTTATAATCAATGGATGTGATATATGATTTGCAATGAATTAAACTTCTAAAAATATGACAATTAAGCATATAGAATATCTAGACTAGAACCAATATTATCGAAAAATTTAGAAGATAAGAAAGTATACCAACTAGCAGCTTGAATTGGTTCCAATCTCAATTGGTGATGCAACCGGAATTGAATTTGACTCTTGAGCTCACCCGGTCACCACCAATTCCTTCCTCAAGCACCTACAAGTGTAGATTTAGGTACCCAAACAACTTTGGGTCCTTGAATATTATCTTTGGGAACCCAAACCATTTTGGTTTTAGGAGCCCACACATTTGAGGAAGTATGCTTTACCACTAAGTGCTTTCCATTTAAAGTTGTATAGGAAGCATGATTTTTCAATTTTGCATTAAATCCTAAACCATGTTTTTGCAAAGATTGTCTTTGACTTCCTAATAGCATGTTAAGCATCTTAGTTCCATCGGTGAACTTTTCTAGATCTTTTCTTAATTGCACATTACAAGCATGAAGATCTAATTGTTCAACATCTATAGGTGTTGCTTTTAATTTATCAAAATTTGATGCAAAGTTTTCTAGTTTAGCAACCACCTCATTTTTCTCATTCATGCATGTTTCAATTTTGCTTTGGAGATCTCTGATTATCTTTCTAGCATTCTTTTTTTTATCACAAATGATCTCATATTGTTTAACTAAGTCATGAAATGCATTTTGAAGCTCATCATGTGTATAATTTTCATCGTTTGCACTAGAATCTGAGCTATCACTATAATATGACTTAGTTGAGCATGAATTACTAGAGCAAGAGTTAGATTCTACCTCACTTCCTTCATCTTGAATTGCCATGTAGCACATGTGTGCATATTCCTTTGTTGATGAAGGTGTGGTTGATTTGGATGACGATGAATCGTCCCATGTAGCCTTGTGAGCTTCCAACCTCTTCTCTTTTATCTTACTCTTCTCCTTTTCTCTCCTTCTCTCCCTCCTCTCATTTTTCTTCTCCTTCTCTTTTCTCTCATTTCCACTCACTTCCTTCTCCTTCTTTTCTCTCTTTTCACTCCTTCTACCTCTTCTTTCATTCTTTTCTTGTTTATCCTTCTTGAGGTATTTGAAGAAGTCTTTTGCTAGGACTTCAATGTCCTCATCTTCTACACTCTTCCTCGGTTGGTCAATGTTTGCATGTAATCCCAAGGTGATTTTGTTCTTGGAGGCTTCCTTCTCCTTCCGATGGTTAATTTGGAGCTCATAAGCCATGAGATTTCCAACGAGTTCCTCCATCTTTAATTTAGAAAGATCATGCGCCTCTTCAATTGCGACGACTTTATCTTCCCAATCGATGCTAAGTGACCGGAGGAACATCCTAGTCATCTCTCCTTCATTGATTTTTCTTCCAAGAACCAAAAGAGAGTTAGTCATATCGGTGAAGCGAGTGTTCATTTCGCTTATGTTCTCACCGATTTGAATAGAAAATATTTCATATTTATGCATGAGGAGACTAATGCGGGTTTCCTTAGTTTTGCTATCCCCTTCATGATGCATTTGAAGTCTATGCCAAATTTCGTATGCACTAACACAACCCCTAATTCTATTGTATTCACCCTCATTTAGCCCACAATACAAGATGTTCATGATTTTCGAATTCATTTCAATTTCTTTCATTTTGGGCCTAGTGAGTGAATCTAATTCATCTTCATTTGGGGGTGTGTATGGATTTTGGAGAAACATCCAATACTTAAGGTCATTTGAAATTAGGAATATTTTTATCCTATTCTTCCAATAATCATAATTTGACCCATTTAGCAAAGGAGGTCGAGTGGTGCATAATCCCTCTACGTGATTAGATGTACTAGCCATGCTAAAAATACGATTAAGTATGCAATTTAGCGCACAAGGCTCTGATACCAAATGTGAGATCGTGTGGGTCTATGGGTCCACAATTAAGCCTAATTACCTACTTGTTTAAGCAATTAAGATATGCACAGCGGAATTTAAATAAAAAAAGCAAGTAAAGGAATAGAAAAACAAACCACAATCACACGGGAGATTTTTATAGAGGTTCGGCACCCCACCCGGGTCCTAGTCCTCTCTTGTAAGCCCCGCTCGACTCCGCGAGCTCCGCCTACGTCTTCACTAACCACTCCCCGTTCCGGGCCGGGAGAGAATGCCTTTTACAAAAACAAACTCCGCGAACAACCTCGCGAGCTTGACTTTCTTCTCTCACAATCCGAGAGGAACACTTCGGGATTTCACCAAAGTCCTTGCTTCTTGAACAAAGGTTGAGTGGAACAACACTCTCTAAACTTGAGCACACTTGAGTAGGATTAAGGAATTGATCACTAAAGTGTGGAAATTGAGGTTTGGAGTGTTTGGTATTCTCTCTAAAGTTTGGGACAAGTTTGTAGTGGGAGAGTTGTGTTAAAATGTGTTTTACAACTCCTAATATAGGCATTAGAGAGAATATATCCGTTAGGACTAGATTTGATTGGGTTTTGTGCAAATCACACAAAGCAGAAAATCGGGCTGCAAATCTGTCCAGAAACGGTCGACCGAAAAGTGAAATGGTCAACCGAACTCTTGGGTTCGTTGAAGACATGGTCGACCGAAATATGGAATGGTCGACTGAACTCTTAAGTTTGTTAATGAAACGGTCGACCGAATAGGGTTACCGGTCGACCGAACTTATGTTTCAGTAGAGGGAAATTTGGATTGGTTGACCAAAATTGTATCGACCGATAGCAGGTAATTTTGACAAGATAAAATGGTCGACCGGACAGGGTAGATGGTTCGACCGTTGATCAAAGTATATTGAGGTGTATATTGTTTTAATACGAATACGACTGTTAGGTATATACGACAAAATAACGGACGGAAAAGTAAGTTCAAACGGTCGACCGAAAGAGATGGTGCGGTCGACCAAAACTGGACAGGGAAACACAAACATGATTACTTGATCATCCGGTCGACCGAACGACCTGTTGCGGTCGACCGAATGTGGGCAGACAGTTAGGGTTCAGGTTTAGTGTTTTCCGGTCTAAGTTTGGGTGATCTATTGAAGTCTAAATTATGTGAAATTTTGTGTGTGACTTCTATAAGGAACCTAGTGTGTGTTTAAGTTGATTTTATCTCAAGTATGCTCAAAATACACAAGTTCCTAAAGACTCAAAGAAATACAAAATACATGTCTTCAAATGAGCTTGATTACATGTCTTTACTTGATTTCATTTCTTCCTTGAGTCTTGATCACCTGTAGAGGTTAGCACAAAGCAATATATATGCAATGCAATATGTGTGCTACTCTACATGATCATAATTAAGATTAGGTTAATTAAATCATCAAAACATAGATTAAGGCCAAAAAGCCAACATCAAGCACTTGCTCTATGCCTCCAAACTTCTTTCACTTGATTTCCTATTTCCAGCCTTGCCTCGACGAACTACAACCCATTGCTCAACTCTCTCATTTTGCACCCCAACATGCTTCTTTGGGTCTACTTGTCTCCTTGGGCACTTCTCCATAGTATGACCAAACTCCTCACAATCCACGCAATACCAGGGTATCCATTCATACTCCACGTTTACTCGATGTGTGCCAGCCTCTTCCACTTGAACCTCCACCCAACTCGGGCAGGTGAAGTCATGGTCCACTTCCATGCATACCCTAGCATAGGCTAATCTCCTCCCCAAAGCGGTTTTCTCATCCATGTATAACGGCCTCCCGAGGACGCTTACAATGTTGCTCAATGTTCTTTGCGACCAAAATCGGAGGTCGTGCTCCGGGAGACAAATCCAAATGGGGACCGTAGTGATGTGATGCATTGCATACATTGCATCATATGTCTTTCATTTAGATTACTTTTACATCAATAAATGCTACTAAGGTATGTGTTTAGTCTTATTTACAGAATACAAGGACCTGAATGCAATTTACCCACATTCCGAGCATAAACGCGTGCAAAAGACTCATTTCTATCATAAAGACCAAGTTCAAGCATATCGGGTTTTAAATGGAAATGTATCCAAGCATAAAAGCATTCAAGACCTAATCACAAAAAGAACAAGGACTTGAGCACAAAAGTAGTCGGGGTCTTAATTGCAAAAAGTCAAGGACCTAATTGCAAATCACGAGTAGCTTTTATTATCTTGGAGAAAATATATAGAAAAATCAATGTATATCTCCAAATATATGAAGGAATTAATCCGGAGCTCAAAAGAATGGAAAGAATCAATCCAGACGCGCAAAGAAGGATCAAATCATACCACAAACATTCAACCAAAATCCGGACAAAATCAGGCCAGATTGTGCGGCGTTTCCGCCGCACCACACACACAATGTGCGGCGTTTCCGCCGCCCACACATCGATCCGCGTCTCCCAATTTCGTCCAGTCGTGTCTGGACACGTGTACTTTCCAATATTATACCTAGATCCCTTGTAGCAACTATAAATAGACCCAAGAACGATGTTAGAAGGGTCCTTAGTCTTTGGTGGTAGTTTTTATTTTTAATCTTAGTTTTGTATTCTTCCTTTTCATTAATAAAATTCTGTCTTTTATTTCTTACTTTTAGTTTTCTTTTGTAATGTCTCAATGACCCCTTCTTCCTCCCTCTATGAGTTTCTAACTCCTTCCAAAGGGTGGAGGTGACGGCTTTAGGGTGAAGAGAAGACGAATAAATGTTATTATTTTAAGTTCGTATTAGTCTATTTTGATTACTTGAGTTTATGTTAAATCATTTATCATGTAATGCTTCATAACTAATATGATTTATTATAAGTTTCTGAATTCTCTAATCTAAACCTTAAATCTAAACCTCCACCCGACGGAATTCACCTCTTCGTTCTTGTTTTAATTTTAATTGTTCTTGTTCTTGCTTTAGATAATTAAAACCCAAAAATCTCAAAACCCAATTATTTCTTCTCTCCTTCTTCCCCTTAATCGGAAATCACACTAATAACAGAATCTCTCCCTCCTTGTGTTCGACCCGTATTTGCCACGTCTTCATTGACACCGTGCACTTGCGGTATAAATTTAATTCACATCAAGTTTTTTGCGCCGTTGCCGAGGAGGCGACGTAGATTTTGTTTTTTTTTGTTGATTTCGATTTTATCCTGGTCATCTGGTGCGCGATCTAAATATTTGGATTTGTGTTTCAGGAGACAACAGAGTGCACGGCGAAATCCGAGCACCATCTGAGCTAAACGGGCGGCGGAATCGCCGCACATCAAGAGGAACCTGCGGCGGAATCGCCGCACACCTGAGGCATCTGGGCTTCAAACTTTTCTGGGACGCGACTCATCTCTGGGTGGACGCGTAGAGCTACTGAAATTTTGAGAGCAGGCGGCGAACCCGACTGAGCATTGCGTAGGTAACTTTTGTTGCCTTTTTCCTCGTAATTTCTATTTTCAGAAAATTTCCTTTTTATAGAATTGCATGTGTTAGGGCAAAATTCCATAATTTCCAATAATTCAACTCTGACCTAAAATTGGCAAAATTAGAAAGGCCTTAGTGCATGCATCATCTAGTGTTTTGTATGCATTATTCTTGCTAAATTCTTGCAAATTAATTCTTGTTGAAAAGTGCTGGAGGCAAGGTACGTATCGTGGTTTTAACGATTGCATTTAAGCATATAATTTAGTTTGCATACAACCTTGCAATTGCCCCCCTCTAAAGACCATTGTTTGACTATCTTTGCTAGATCTAAGTTAAACTATCTTAAGGGCAACTCCGTAGGCAAAGATACGGTGGGGATTTCATCACCCTTCCGTGGCCCACAAATCACAATCCTAAAGTGTCACCCAAGCCTTAAATTAAAATCAATTAGACATTGACCCCTAAGGACTCGGACTCATTTAAGGAGAAGAATTGGTTTGACTTGCTATGACCTGAAGCCGATTGAATTTAATTTGGTGTCTAGAAAGTGTTTTTGTGTTGACGTAAGTCTTCCAAGCGAAGTGGTTGTCTAATTGGCACCGACTCTGTCGGAAGTGCCCCCACTAGCTATACGCGGCCTGGCCAAGTTGGTTTGATTAGTGAGGGAGGTGAATCAAGCGAATCAATTCGACTCAACCAGTTAGGAGTCGTCTAGATCTAAGCGACACTAGGTCTAGGATTGTTTGAACCGTGCTTTCTTAGGAATTTTCTGACCAACCCTCTTTCTATCTTTAGAGTTAGGTTTCCCTTCTCATCTGAGTCTTCTTTCTCTTCTCACCTAAATTCTCTAGATTAGGATTCCTTTCTCATCTTTCCCCATTCTATTGTTTGTTTCTCTTTTGAAAAAAATAAAATATTAAAAAAAACGAAAATATAAAAAAAAATTGTAATTAATTCTTGAAATTAAATTTGGAATTTAAATTTCGAATTTGAATTCAAAAATTGATTCAGCCCGGTGGACTCAGATTTGGATTCGGGACTTGAGTAATCGACTCTCACGAGTTTATCTAGATTCCAGTCTGGAACATAGCCCCAATCCACCTGTTGCACCACCTCACCTAGATCCAATGGGTGAGAACGTAGTGGACCCACCTGTTGTGTAACCCATAACTCTGAGGGATTGATGCTATCCAGCGATGGCTGCTCAGCCATCGTGCATCGTTATGCCCACCATACCGGGTCGCGACTTCGAATAAGGCACAATACATGAGTATGTTGCCTAAGTTCACCTCTATGGAAGACCCATATCTCTTCCTTAGAGAATTTGAGGAAATCTGCTCTCTTATGCAATACCAGCATATTCCTGAGGAGGCAGTGCGTCTGGAATTCGTGCCTCTAGCACTGAAGGATGACGCTAAGAAATGGCTATATAGTCTAGCCGAAAGATCTATTAGAAGTTGGGCTGAGTTTGCTCAAGTTTTCCTAAAAAAATATTTCCCCAACCATAAGACTTTGAGGATAAGGAATGAAATTGTTGCATTCGTTCAGTCTGAGAGCGAGTCGTTCTATTCCTATCTAGAAAGATTCAAAAGTGTTCTGACCCAATGCCCTCATCATGGAATTCCGAGATGGCAATTATGTCAAATTATTTATGAGGGATTGACACCCACATCTAGGGTTATGGTAGAATCCGTAAGCCAAGGGAACTTTATGTCAAAAAATGAAAATGATGCCTGGACTTTCCTTGAGGAATTATCTGAAAACAGTATGCAATGGGACAATGCTAGAACACCGCTTAACCCGAGTATTGGATCTAGAATAACAAGTCAACCCAGACCAGGTGTCTTAGTTGTAGATGCGAACATAGCGGCTGAAGCAAAACTAGCTACCCTTATGCGCAGAATGGAAAGTTTAGAGCTATAAACCCAAAACCTAGTGAATCAAGCCTCGTCTATCCCTTGCTCTAGATGTGGTCAGACTGGTCATGTAATGGAGGATTGTGCGGAATGGGACCAAGTTAATGCCATGTATAACCATGCTAGAAATGACCCATACGCATCAACCTATAACTCGGGTTGGCGTAATAATTCCAATTTCTCATCAAACAAACAGGGTCAACCTCCTAGACAACAACCGAACCCGTATAACCAAAATAATACATCATCTGGGTTTAGTAACAATAACGATCATGAGGTTAGGTTGACAAGCTTGGAAAATTTGATGAAAACTTTTATACAAACAACCAACCAGACCTTCCAAAGGCTAGAGACACAAGTCAGCCAACTAGCACAAATAGTAGGTGAAAGAGAAAAGGGTCGGTTTCCAAGTCAACCTGAGGTGAACCCTAGATCTAATAATTCACATCAAGTTTTTGATGCTAGCCCTTTTCAGAACAACATTTGGAGCCCATTCTTGAACCACTAGGGGGCACCCACGGATGAACCATGGTCCACCTTCAAGCACCCACTTTCTATCCTCTCCAAGAGTGAACTGGAAGAGGAGGAAGCATTGACTCCTCTTGATTACCTCCATGCCTCCAGCCAAACCCCACATCTTGTGGAGGTGCTTCTCAAGTGTTGGCAAGTAGGGTTTGAAGGCAATAAAGTAACCAACTAAAACTTTGTCTCATCTCTTCAAAGCATCGACCACTTCTTGTTTTGAGCACAAAGCCATCTTCTCCCCTCCCTTCATGGCCGGAGGGATGAACTCTAGTGTCGTGGAACCCTTGGTCCAGCCTTGAACAACTGACTCCACTTACTTAGGGGAGTAATGACACTCCTTAGATGTGGTGCGTGAACTCCACCCCCAAGTTTGGGGTTGAGCCTTACAATGGTGGTGGATGGATATCCTCTCTTGCGCCACAATCTCCATCCTCTAGTAGCAAATGTGTAGAACTCAGCTTGGGATCCATTTTGATGCAAAAACCAAGATATTTGGTGGGGAAAGAGGTCGGAAACCCTAGAGAAAACTAGGTTTCCCATGCTTTTCGCCACTCCTTCTCTCTTCTCTTGCTCTCTCTTACTTCTTTCCTTTCTCTCTCAAGTCCATCTCCCTCTTCTCTTCCTCTCTCTTTTTTCCTTTCTCTCATCTCTTCCTCTCTGTCTCTCTTCTTTCCTTTCTTTCTGCTACCTCGCTCTCTTCTCTTCTCTCTAACTCTCTTATTCTCTCTTCTCTTCCTTTCTCTCTCATCCCTCTCTTCTTTCCTTTCTCTTTCCTCCCTCTATGTTCTCTTCCCCTCACTCTCCTCCATCTCTCTTCTTTCCTTTCTCTCTCTTCTCTTCGTCTCTCTCTCCTCCCTCTCTCTTCTCCTTTCTTCTCTTCCTCTCACTCTCTCACTCTCTTCTTCTCACTCGTTTCTTCTACATTATCTCTCCACTCTCTCATTCTCCCCACTCTATCTCTCTAACTCTCTTCTTCTCTTCCCCTCTCATTCTTCCCTCTCTCTTCTCTTCCTCTCTCTCTTTTTTGCAAAGTAAAAGGCAGGCATAACCTTGAAATTTCATTTATGAGTAAACTATGATTTACAACCTACAAAATTGTGCGAATAAAACACCCACGGGACATGCTATCTACCTGCCCAGCCTACAAAGATCCCCATGAGTCACTGGTCCATTACAAATAGCCCCCTAGCTACTCTATCAAATGTATACTTCTAACTTCATACTTCTTTGAAAGCTTGCATCGCCTCCGGGTCTGCTACAAGGTCCTGCATCCTTGAGCCCACTACCCAAACCATGTCTTTAACCAATGTAATGATATCCAACGGGCGCCTCTTCTCTTGGTCAAACACTCTTCTATTCCGCTCATGCCAACACTCATATATAACCGCACTAAAGGTTAGCTTCATTGTTGTCATGTGCACTCATCCACCCTTCACTTGAAGCAAAAGTTTGGCCTCCTTATCAAGTGTATTTCGGATGTCATTGCCCAACTTTAACGCTTGTACTGCTCACGTCCAGACCTCCCACGTGAAGGGGCACGCCCAAAAGAGGTGTCCCATATCCTCCTCAGTCTTATTACATAGTACACAATCAAGGTCATGAGCAACACCCCGTGCCTTCATCAAACTCTTTGTCATCAAACGTCCTCGTATCGCGTGCCATACGGTAATGGCTAGCTTAAGGACATGATTCTTGAACCAGATGAGCTTACTCCACCCCACAAGTGCCTTTCTTGGGGAAACCCATGTCCATGCTTCATTTAAGGAGAAGTTTTCCTTCTTGGCAGCTAGCTAGTGGGCCATAACTCCATCATCTTCATGGGACGTGGAGGAGGAAGGTTCCACGTGCCATGTCGAATAAAATGTGCCACAAGCGTGTCCTTAGGCATCAAAACATCATAGTGTAGCCGTGCTCCTCACATAAGAACGGCTGCCACACCATGGGTCAAGAAAGAAATGTATGTGGCTGCCATCTCCCACTTGAAACCGGATATGTTCGCGAGCAATGTCCCGTACTCTCAATATGCCCCTCCATGCCCACGAGCACACCGTTGGCCGGCGTGCTAGCCAAATTGTGCGGTTGTTTAAGTACTTTCCTCACATGCATCTGACCCATAAATACTCATCATCGGACACAATCAACCACAACGTTCTCAACAATCCTGCATCGTTCCAATCTTCTAGTCGTCTCAATCCCAAGCCACCCCCACTTTTGGGCATGCAAATATCCTTCCATGCGACTGCCACCCACTTCTTTGGCCCTGCCCAAGTAAACTAGATCATAATACTCTCCATCTCCTTTAGCACCAATCTTGGTAGAAGAAAGGCAGACATCCAATAGATACTATAAGACACCAACACACTTTGCACTAGCTCCACCCCACCAGCCATGGACAGAAAGTTCCGCTTCCAAGAACTAAGCTTCGCTCTCAGCTTTTCCACCAACCCCACATAGTGGTTCTTCCCAAGGTGAGAGGTAAACAACGGGAGCCCAAGATAGGTCATCGGAAAGTACACCCTTGCCATCCCTAGATGGTCACATATCCATGCACCTACCGTGAGTCACATTTCTCCCCAAGAACACTTGACTCTTGGTTGTATTAAGGTGCAACGCCGAACACTTAGACAATGTGGTCAGTATCTTATTTATTTTCCATTCATTCTTCTTGGTAGCCTTTGCAAACAACATGACATCATCAACAAACAAAAGATGTGATACCGAAATGTCACCACACTTGAGTAATTCTAGCCTCCCATTTTTAGAAGCCTCCTTTATCATTAAGCTATGTACCTCCATACAAAGAACAAAAAGTTAGGGAGCTATCAGATCACCTTGCCTTAAGCCATTTGAAGCCTTGAATGGTCGTGAATTTGCTCCATTCATTGTCACAACAAATGACGCCTGCACACAAGACATAATCAAGCGTCGCTAATGGTCTGGGAAGCCAAATCGCTTGAGTACCTCAAGTAGAAACCCCCATGACAGTAAATCACATGCTTTCCTCAAATCAAGTTTCAAACACACCCTTGTTGGGCCACGTTCAACGTGCATGTTGTGGCATATCTTGTGAGCAAGCAAAATGTTGTCACTGATTCGTCTTCAGCGGATGAATGCACTTTACTCCTCTCCAATCAACCAGGGTAGGACAACCTTCAACTGATTTTCCAAAACGTTGGAAATGTAACGGTAGAGCATATTACAAAGGGAGATGGCCCGGTAGTCATTGACTGTGGACGACGTAGCTTTCTTGGGAATCAACGTGATAGACGTGTGGTTTACTTGGGCAATGAGCTTTTCACTTCGCATAAAGTCATCAACCACCTTGAACATATCCTTCTTCATCACCCCCGAGACGCCTTGAAGAACTTTGCATTAAAACCATCGAGCCTGGGTGCCTTGTCGACATTTGAGTGGAGTACCACCTCCTCAAGTTCCTTCATGTCAACTGCTGCAACAAGGCTCCTTGCCTCATCCGGATTGAGTTGAGGAAGGTGGGTAGTAGTGGGTATCAGTGTAACTTAAAAATCACTAGCAAACAAGTCAAAAAAACGACGTTGAAATGCCTCACGGATGTCACTCTCCTCTGCCACAAGTTCTCCATTTTCGCTCACAAGCCTCATGTTATTGGTTGCTCTCCTCATTCGAAGGGAAGAATGGAAGAATCTAGTATTTCGGTCACCATCCCGCAACCACCGCACCCTCAATTTCTACCACACGAGTGATTCTTCTCTTGACAAGGCCAGCTGCAACTCATCCTTACAACTGTGTTCCAGATCATAGAGGGAGGAGTCCCTCGGGTTAGCTGCTCGATCGAGTCTCACTCCCGCTAGCCGTTGTTGGGCCTCAGACACCCTATTTTAACCATGCCCGACGTTTCTCCTAACTCCACTGCTTGAGTGCCATCTTAACCTTGTGCAACTTTGCCACCACTCGGAACATAGGCTTCCCGTCGACGAGAGTGGCCCAAGCATTTCGAACCACTTCTAAAAACTCCTCGTGCTTGCTGCAGAAATTTAAAAATATGAACATCCTCTTCTTGCGCGTGTTGTCCTGCTTGGTTCTCATTGTGAGTGTGGTGTGGTCACTAAGATCCTTGTCCCCAACAACATAGAAGGACTCCAGGAATGTATCAAGCCAAGTGAGGACATTAACATCGTATCAATCCGGGTTTCAATACATGTGTCGCCTTGGGATGAGTTAGACCAAGTAAATTCACTTCCTCTGGCTGGCACTTCGACCACTTTCAACCACTCAATGCAAGCATTGAACTCCTCCACTGTTGACCCATTAAAACCTGATCCCTCTCTCTTCTCATAGCAGCATCGAATACCATTGAAGCCTCCACAAAGAAGCCATGGAATGGACACGTTTGGTGCTAGTTGTTCAAGATCCACCTATAATTTATGCCGCTCCAAATGCCCATTGGCTCCATAGATAGCCGTGATGGCCACTGATTTCCCACTTCCTCGGTCCATCCCTTCCACGTGTAGTAGTTGTGAAGGGAATGTGTTCTAAAAGTTTTGCTTTTAAATGTCAATTATTATGAATTGAATGAGAAATCATTTTGTTCCTTGTTTATGTTATTCGTCTTTTAGAAGTGTTAAGGAAGAGGCTCTTGGTCCTTAACCATAGAGCTCTAAAAGATATTGGTTTACATAAAACAAAAGATATTCGCAATCATGGTAATTAACATGGGACATTAATTACCGAGTTAAGATTGTCGTGTTGGTCATAGATCATTGTAGCTCTACAAGTGAGTGACAACACGGGTACACAAAAGAGGAAGATATTACTTTTGTATACTGAATATACCTAATAAGTAAAATATTATAGAAATGTGTTTCTGTGTCACTAATATTTTACTGTGTCCTTGGTCCTTTGATATGAGACTTATATCCGATCACTTAAGAAATGCTTGATTAGACTAGTGTCTTAAGCTATCGATAAGTGTAGTGTAAAGGCATTGGTTGGTCAAGTATGACTTTCGTTGGAAAAGATAGTTAGTCAAAAGATTATCATTGCCCCTCTTAATTGACTGATGATATTAGTGAGCCCCTTGATAAAGCAAAGTTATAATGTGCACAATGTGATTTGAGTTAAGTCACATATTTACAACTAGCTTAAAGAGATCAAGAAATGAATACTAATACAAAGGTGACACAATACTACTTTGTGTGTATTCTTAATATCATGAGGCAAGGGACGGACACAAGTGGTGCACTCCATCACTAAATGGATCGGGTTTTGATTCAAGTGGAATTAAGACATCTAACTAATTGGGAGCTATAATGTGTAGCTAGATACCGCTTATAGCTTGTGATATTAAGTTCTTAATATCACTGCCAACTTAGTTTAGATCCTCTTATAGGTCACACCACAAAACTGGGAAACGAGAAATGGGATTTTGAGTTCATAAGATGTGTCTGCAGTACAGTGCACAAACGGTCGACCGGTTAACCGTAAACGGTCGACCGATCGTGCACGGTCGACCGGATACGTCTCGACCGATAACAGGGAATTTTCGTCTGTTCGGAACGGTCGACCGAATCTATCGGTCGGTCGACTGAACATTGCGATGAAATATTTTATTGTTGCGAGCGGTCGACCAAATGTTGAACGGTCGACCGAAACTTGGTTCGAGCAGTCGACCGAAACTTGGTTCGAGCAGTCGACCGAACCTCCAAACGGTCGACCGGTCCAGACGGTTTTATGCAGAATTAATTTAAGAATTAATTAGATCATGCATGGAATTGGTCCATAATTGATTTAATTCGTGGTTGAGATTATTTATTTGTAAATAATGGATGGTTAGATGGAAGTTTGCATGAAATCATGGGCAAGAGGTTGCACATGAATAGGTAGTTTGGAGAGAACTTATAAATACAAGTTTATCTCATTACCTCATTAATTAAATCATTGTTTTCTCATGCAAAAATCTCTCTCCATAATTCTCCACGAAAATTCCTTAATTCTTAAGATTAGTTTTAGTTTTCAGAGATCATCTTCTCAAGGGAACTAAAGAGGGGTTAGTAATTAGATTCTAAACCCTATTGGAGATTGAGAGGCTAGCTCTTCTCTCTCCAATCTCGTTTAGAGTTTGGTGAATACTCGGAGGCAATCCACCGGGCGATTCGACCGTCAACGCGACTCTGGATCTTCGAGAGGTTTTAGAGAACCTCTAGGTATGATCCTCTTTACAATTGTTTGTTTATTCTAATGCATGTTAAACAATTAGGATAAACAAATACATGTCTATATGAAAATCGAAGAGAATTATGAATACTACGATCCTATATGTTTATAAAATTTCGAAAATATATACATACTATAGGGCACGAAATCCAACAGTGGTATCAGACCTTTTGATTCATATTATCTTTGATTTAAACTATAAAATCAATTTAGACTACCATCTAGAATCAAAACAATTCGGTTTTATGTCTTTTTCGATTTTTCGATGTTTTTGTTGATAAAATTCTAATAAATTCATTTTGATGGTTTTATATGTTTTAAAACATCACACATGATTGTTAGAATTGAAATTTAGACATTTTTCTAATTTATAGAAATTGCGTGTATGCGTTGCTCGAGTTGTCTTTGCAGGAATTGTGAGTTTATATGTTCCAAATCAGCAACTATGAATGTATGTAATCATTATTATACAGGGGCTTATGTGTATGTAAAAGCCAAAATTCTAGCTTTCCGTCTTTTAGATAATTGCATTTGCATATGAGAGGTTTTTACATAGGACTTGCACTAGTCGGTTTTTATCGAATGTGAGGAGCATGTTTATTTTCTGTAAAATCTACATCTCCGGTGCAAGAGGAAGTCGCCACTGTAGCTCATCGATTGAGGATCAAAGATCAGGGATCGAGGATCAAGGATCGGAGGGAACATATAAACTCACACGATATGGATTGTGTGAATGGTTTAATTTCTGTTTTTAATTCTGCTATGCATGTGATGAATGTGATTGAATGTTAGGATGTGTATATGCATGATAACTAAAATTCCGAATCACATGTTAATAAATGAAATTGTCCAACAAAATTAAGAGTAGTTTTCCTTCTTATTTCATCCACTAGCAGCCATTGATCGAGGGATACTCTGCTCGCCCTTAGCGGGAGATAACTCCCTCCATCTTTGGGAATAGTGGGAGATATCATGGTTGTCTATTGTTGTGCCACGATTAAATATATGAGGTGCGTTTCACCCTAGTGAACCCCAAGTATGTTTAGTTGTGAATACAATGGATAAACGTATCTCGTATCAAATGAAAATAAGTTTTCTTAACATCACCTAGAACCCTTGCTCGGTTTTGGGAAAAAGTTTTTCTTACGAGGATAGGTCACATTCCCTCATAATTAAAACGACAAGAATCACAAGAGTTTGAAGATGCTAATATTGCTAAAATTCAAAAAGGTTGTGATTAGAAAGAGTTTTTCTTACCTTGATATTGTAGTGTATTCGATAGCCCTTAGCTAGTCTATATTACGATTGATGGGATCTTGGATTACTGCATTTACGGGCAAAATTTTATTTGCAGTATTTACATTTATATTCTATATATATGTATGTATTTTAAAACATAAAATTGACATTAAAATCCTGTATAATTTATTTTGTAGAAATGTCTAATATCCAACCAATTGTGTGATCTATGATCGAAAAGAATCCTTTGCAAAATGATGGCTCAAACTTCATGAAATGGCAACTCAATTTTAATATCGTGTTGAGGTTTGAAAAACTATCTCATATTTTGGATGGTGAAATCCCAAAATTGAATGAGAAGGCAGCCGGTAATGAGAAAGAGGCGATAGCCAAGTGGGAAGACCAAGAGAACCAAGTTCACAGTCTAATGTTGGCATCCATGGGTGACCCGCTTCAAGCGAAATACTTGGATTCAAAACCCAAGAAGACCATGGAAGCTTTAACAAAGATGTTTATGGATAGTGCCCGAAAGGAGCGCTATAAGACCACCATCGCACTCACAAGGTGCCACATGGCGGAGGGAACATCGGTGTCCAAACATTTTCTCACAATGCAAGGATACCTTGAGAAATTGTCGAAGCTCTCTTCTCCAATGCCCGAGGACATTGTCGAAGATCTGATTCTTGGCTCTCGAGCCCCGTCCTTTAAGGACTTTGTGATGCACTATCATGTGCGTGAAAAAGGGGTGAGTCTTGAGGAGCTTCACAATGCTCTCAAAACGGCAGAAGTTGACATGGGCAAGGGTCGGGACAATCACGTCCTAGCCGTCCATGAGAGGAGCAAAAAGATCAACAAAGGTGAAGGCAAATTTACCAAAGATACGTCAATCAAGAGCAAGGGAGTAGGAGGTGCTCATAGGAGTGCCTCAAGGGGGAAATCTTTCAAATCTCCAACTCCCAACACGGAGTGCTTTCACTGCGGTGAAAAGGCACACATCCGACCTAATTGCCCCAAGTACAAAGAAGAGCTTGAAAATGGGATGATTGAACGTAGGCGCCCGAGAAACACCGTAGGTATGTTTGTTATTGAGATAAATTTAATCACCTCTGTCCCTGATTTGGTAATAGTTACCGGATCTTGTGCTCACATAATTTTGATGTGCAGCTATTGAAGGATAGGAAGGAACTCGTGGAGAACGAGATGATATTGAAGATTAGAAATAGTACAAGCATCGCTGCGATTGTACAAGATTCTATGGAACTTCAATAGTCTAGTGATTTAAATTTATGCTTTGAAGAATGTTTGTTATATGCCTTCCATTAGCAAGAACATTTCTGTATCAAGTTTTAGATATGGATAAATTTTAATAAATATTTTAATTCTTGCGTGTCTATATCGAAGAATGAAATTTTCTATGCAAATACATTCGTATAGAATGGTTTCTATTTGCTTGAAATGAATAATAAACAAACTCAAACAAACAATAACAAAAGAGAAACTAAGATAACTCACGTGAATGATACAATCTTCTAGCACTATCGGATTGGTCAAATAAATGACCAAGAGACCTTTCAAGAATAAAGGAACGAAACGAATAACTAATTGGATATGATACATTCTAATGTATGTGGTCCTATAAGTACAAGTGCAAGAGATAGTTTAAGGTACTTCATTTTGTTCATGGACAACTATAGTCATTATGGCTATATTTGTCTAATGGGAAGCAAAAGTGAATTCTTTGACAAGTTCAAGGAATTCGAGGATGAAGTAGTGAACTGACTCAACAAGAATATCGAGTCTCTATGAAAGGTTCGTAGGGGTGAGTGCTTAGCATACCTAATTTGACTCATTCCTAAGGTAGGAACATGATATTGCTCGACATGGTTCGATCAATAATAAGTCAATCTAAATTGTCTATTTACTTTTGGAATTATGCACTACAAATAATGACAAACTCACTAAATAATGTTCCATCCAAATCCGTGGAGAAAATGTCTTGTGAGCTATGGAGTTGAAAGACACCTAAGCTCGACTTTCTCAAGATTTGGGGTTGTGAGGTATACATCAAGAAATTGATGTCGACCAAGCTTCAACCAAAAGCGGATAAGTGCTTCTTTATAGGTTGTCCTCGTATGATAAGAGGATACTACTTTTAGTGTATCACCTCCAATTGAAAGATTGTAGAGAGAGATATGGTTTTTCTGGAATTTCTGGAAAAGAGAGAAAAGTAGTGGGAGTAGAGTTAAGCTTGAGGAAACTCAAGATACTCTACAAGATCATGATGTGAATGTTGCATTCAAAATCATGAAGGCCTAGCCGAGATTCATTTGGTTAGTGGGAGCATGAGCGAGAGATCCTTACAAGAAATTGTGAGAGAATCTCAATCATCCTCACCTAGTGTGCGTTCGAGAGTCGAACATGAACCTATTCCTCAAGAAATTGTGGAAGAAGTTCGAGAGACACGAGAAGAACCAAAAGAACTAAGAAGGTCAATGAGGGAAAGGAAGAAACCCAATAAGTATGTGGGACTTCATTAGATCATGGTACTAGATACCAAAGATCCCTCGACCTTCCAAGAAGCAATGGAAAGAAAAGACTCCAAACTATGGTTAAAAGCCATGGAATCCGAAGTAGAATCCATGTACGGTAATCAAGTATGGAACTTGATTTGCCTTCCTCAAGAGAAAATATCATTTTGTATAAATGAGCTTTTAGGAGGAAGATAGACATGGATAGTAACTTGACAACCTACGAAGCAAGGCTTGTAGCAAAAGTTATACTCAAATTCAAGAAATTGACTTTGATAAATTTTTTGAGAAGTTGCCATATTAAAATCTATTCGGATTATGCTCACTATTACCGCTTTTCACATTTGTGGGATATGGAAGATGGATATCAAAATGGCGTTCCTTAAACAGGAACTTGGAGGAGGATATGTACATGGTACAACCTCAAGGTTTTGATGATCCAAATAATAGCGAGAAGAAATGCAAGTTTCGAGAATCCATTTATGGATTGAAACAAGCATCGAGGAGTTGGAACAAACGCTTTGACGAAGAGGTGAAGAAGATTCACTTCATTCAAAGTAAAGGAAAACCTTGTTGATACAAGGAGATTAGTGGGACCCATGTAGTACTTCTGATCTTATATGTCGATGACATATTGCTCATGAGAAATGATTTACCTTAGCATTAGCAAACGAGAAATTTCATTAAAATCGGCATTTCAATGAAAAGAAAATGATGAGGCTCAACACATCTTGAGAATCAAGATACATTGAGATACATCCCGTAGACTCATTGGCTTCAGTCAACGTGCATACATTGACAAGGTCTTGGAAATGTTCAGGGAGAACAATTCCGATATGGGCAATGTGCCAATAAGTATGAGTATAGGTGTGCAACTCAAGAAGTCTCAACGTGCTCAATCACGCAAAGACTTGGAGTACATGAAGGTATCCCTTATGCTTCGGCAAAAGGAAGGACCATGTACACGATGACTTGCACAAGACTCAATATCTCGTATGCTCTAAATGTGACAAGAGGTCACCAATCCAACGCTAGTCCTAATCGTAGGATTGCGGTCAAGAATATTCTGAAGTACCTTAACCGGACTAAAGATAAGGTTCTTGTTTATGGAAGACAAAGGAGAAAAATAGCCGAGGCCTATTTTGATGCAATTCTCATAGGAATTCTTGACAATAGGAGGTTGGAATGATGATGCGTCATCATTATCGAAGGTGGAGGTATGAGCTAGTGTAGTTAGGAGTAATATCACTACAGCTAACTCAACCGCCAACGAAAGACAAAATAAATAAATAGGTGGACACCAAAGTGACACAACTGATCCATTCAACAAACCTTCATACCAAGCTAAGAGACGAAATATATTTCGAGTCCATGAATCCAAGGATCCATGTGGATTGGCTTGATAGGTGATTTGGGAAGGTTACCCTAGTTATTAATGTTTTATGCATTGAGAATGTATGTGAAAGAAAACTTTGATAACAAGTGGGAGATTGAAGAGAATGTGTTCTAAAAGTTTTGCTTTTAAATGTCAATTATTATGAATTGAATGAGAAATTATTTTGTTTCTTGTTTATGTTATTCGTCTTTTAGAAGTGTTAAGGAAGAGGCTCTTGGTCCTTAACCGTAGAGCTCTAAAAGATATTGGTTTACATAAAACAAAAGATATTCGCAATCATGGTAATTAACATGGGACATTAATTACCGAGTTAAGATTGTCGTGTTGGTCATAGATCATTGTAGCTCTACAAGTGAGTGACAACACGGGTACACAAAAGAGGAAGATATTACTTTTGTATACTGAATAGACCTAATAAGTAAAATATTATAGAAATGGGTTTCTGTGTCACTAATATTTTACTGTGTCCTTGGTCCTTTGATATGAGACTTATATCCGATCACTTAAGAAATGCTTGATTAGACTAGTGTCTTAAGCTATCGATAAGTGTAGTGTAAAGGCATTGGTTGGTCAAGGATGACTTTCGTTGGAAAAGATAGTTAGTCAAAAGATTATCATTGCCCCTCTTAATTGAGTGATGACATTAGTGGGCCCCTTGATAAAGCAAAGTTATAATGTGCACAATGTGATTTGAGTTAAGTCACATATTTACAACTAGCTTAAAGAGATCAAGAAATGAATACTAATACAAAGGTGACACAATACTACTTTGTGTGTATTCTTAATATCATGAGGCAAGGGACGGACACAAGTGGTGCACTCCATCACTAAATGGATCGGGTTTTGATTCAAGTGGAATTAAGACATCTAACTAATTGGGAGCTATAATGTGTAGCTAGATACCGCTTATAGCTTGTGATATTAAGTTCTTAATATCACTGCCAACTTAGTTTAGATCCTCTTATAGGTCACACCACAAAACTGGGAAACGAGAAATGGGGATTTTGAGTTCATAAGATGTGTCGGGTTTCATGTAGAAAATATGACACATGGGGTGAACAAGCAAAATCAAAATTATGTTGTGATTAATAACATAGTTAAAATCTAAATTAAATTCATTTGTGATGTGAATATTATGGGGTGTAATGAGTGATCATTACATAGGATAATATGTTACATAAGTTGTGAATTTAATACTAATCCCGAAAAGTCAAATTTTGTAGGGGTTAAACCGAAATTTGACAAGTCTGCAGTACAGTGCACATACGGTCGACCGGTTAACCGTAAACGGTCGACCGATCGTGCACGGTCGACTGGACACGTCTCGACCGATAACAGGGAATTTTCGTCTGTTCGGAACGGTCGACCGAATCTATCGGTCGGTCGACTGAACATTGCGATGAAATATTTTATTGTTGCGAGCGGTCGACCGAATGTTGAACGGTCGACCGAAACTTGGTTCGAGCAGTCGACCGAACCTCCAAACGGTCGACCGGTCCAGACGGTTTTATGCAGAATTAATTTAAGAATTAATTAGATCATGCATGGAATTGGTCCATAATTGATTTAATTCGTGGTTGAGATTATTTATTTGTAAATAATGGATGGTTAGATGGAAGTTTGCATGAAATCATGGGCAAGAGGTTGCACATGAATAGGTAGTTTGGAGAGAACTTATAAATACAAGTTTATCTCATTACCTCATTAATTAAATCATTGTTTTCTCATGCAAAAATCTCTCTCCATAATTCTCCACGAAAATTCCTTAATTCTTAAGATTAGTTTTAGTTTTCAGAGATCATCTTCTCAAGGGAACTAAAGGGGGGTTAGTAATTAGATTCTAAACCCTATTGGAGATTGAGAGGCTAGCTCTTCTCTCTCCAATCTCGTTTAGAGTTTGGTGAATACTCGGAGGCAATCCACCGGGCGATTCGATCATCAACGCGACTCCGGATCTTCGAGAGGTTTTAGAGAACCTCTAGGTATGATCATCTTTACAATTGTTTGTTTAATCTAATGCATGTTAAACAATTAGGATAAACAAATACATGTCTATATGAAAATCGAAGAAAATTATGAATACTACGATCCTATATGTTTATAAAATTTCGAAAATATATACATACTATAGGGCACGAAATCCAACAAGTTGGGGTGTTTCATAGGTGACCCAAAGATCGACTTGTTGTTCGCTCCACATCATAAAAATGCACCCCAAGTACACTATCTTGTTATTTGTTGCCCAACTATGTGCTCAAATTGCTTTATGAAAATGCTCGAGCTTCTTCACCTTGACCTTATATTCCACGAGGCATACGATGTCAGCTTTGGCCTCCTTTATTCGTCTCCTTATCATGTGTGCGCGGTCGGGGAGGTTTGCGCCACGCACATTCCACGCACAGATGATCATGGTTTTGGAAGAGGGGATCGGGTCCCCTTGCATCCTCGGTTGGCTCTTTATTGCTCCAATCACAATGATACACACTTGATTGTCTCCGGTTGTGGGATACTAGCCACCAAAAGTTGTAGGGAATCCTCACGTCCCTCTGCAATATTTTCTTCACATGGGTGGGCACTGGCCTCTTCAGTTGTGACATCCACTAGACCGTCTAACACATTGAAACTTCCCAGTCTTGAGCCTCCTTCACTTTGCATTTTTCGAGTATCCAAGATAGCTTGCCCAGGTTCACGCCCCACACGCTTTAGAGAGAGCCAACTATCATTTGGTTCACTTTGGCACAAGGGCAGTTTCTCACTAGAATGGGATGGCACTTCCTTGGGACACACTAACGTATGCCTCCATTCCACATGGCACGCTGTAGTTGGTCCCTTTTTCTTTGCTCCCCTGCTTTCCACATGACGTGGTCTGAGTGGTGTCCACCTCTCTAGTTGAGAAAACAAGTGGAGCCAAGGGATCATCACCCCCTCCTATGATTGGTTCACTTTGGCACAAGGCAAACTTCTCACTAGCATGGGACGCCACTTCCTTGGGCATACGAATGTGTGCCTCCTTTTCTCCCCTCCTTTTCACATGGTGTGGTTTGAGTGGTGTCCTCCTCTCCACCTGAAAAAACATGTGGAGAAAAAGGAGCATCACCCCTCCTCTGATTGGTGTTGTCGGGGGTAGCTTTTACTTTTGCTTTTCTCTTTTTGTCCCCCTTCTTTTGCTGACCATGTTTCCGTTATCGTTACAGCCACCCCCATTTCAGGATCTCCATCTTCTCCATTTTGTTTCCCATTCCCTTCTCCGTTTGGTGCTCCAGCATGCTCACCAGCAACCTCTTTCGCATTCATCTCTTGTATGTTCTCTGGAGTAGACGTGTCCCCACACACAATGCTAGCTTCACATCCACCCCCATGTGCCTCCACTTTCTTCTCTTTGCCACACCCCTTACTTACCTCAACCCACTCCTTCTGAGTTTTTCCCCTTGGTCTCCTTTCTTCATGGTGGGCTTCCTTGGAAAATTAGTCGGTGTGTGCTCGAACACCAAACAATCCCCGTAGTACCCGAGACGCCACTCATACTCCATGCTTACCTCCTACATGTTGACCCCTTCTATCTGAACATCCATGGTGGTTGTGTAGGATTTCATGTCCCCATGTATGTATATATTTTAAATTTTTTAATACAACATTCAAGATCGATTTCATATTTTCAATAATTTTTATGTACATAACTTTGTGTTTTATTCTAATATCATGCAACCCTACATTTATTAAAATAAACCACAAAGTAGAATCATACCTAAAGGTTCTCTAAAACCTTTTTGAAGATTCGGAGTCACGTTGCCCGTTGAATCGTCCACGGATTTGCCTCCGAGTGTTCACCAAACTCTAAACAAGATTAGAGAGAAAGGAGCTAGCCAATCAATCTCTAACAAGGTTTAGAATCTACCTAATTACCCCTCTTTAAGCTCCTGAGATTCTTATCTCTAAAAATTAAATTTACTAAGAGATTTTCGTGGTGATTAGGGAGAGATTAATGAGAGAAAGAATTTTTGCATTAGTATTAAACAAGTAGGCATAGGTGCCCTTTTATAAGCTACCAAAACATCCTTATCAAGAGCTATTCTTTAGCCATGATCCCTTGTTTATTCTCTCCTAAAATTAATCTCCAATTTCCACATAACCACCCACAAAAAACGTTTTAATTAAATCAGGAATTAATCCACCCATGATCTAATTAATCTCATAATAATTCAGGCAGAATTGTTCTTGTTCGGTGGACCGAGTATAACTCGGTCAACCGAACCGTTCGGTTCTAACATGTGTTCGGTGCACCGTGAGATAGACGGTCGACCGAGTCCGCATGAGAAAAAATCCCCGGAAGAATTCGGTCGAACCACGTCTTTTACTCGGTCTACCGTCGACCCACCAGAATCGCTCCTGGGACATAGTCATCGGATGACCGTGTCATCTTCAGTCTACCGAAAATACTACTTCTCGGTTGACCGTGCATACTCGGTTGATCGAACCCAATTGTCCAGGCACTCCAGACTATTTCGATCAACCAATTGCGCTTACTCGTTCCCTATTCGGTTAACCAATCCGAAGATACCCGGTCGACCAAACCATGAACGGTTCACCGTGTTTGACCCCGATTTTGCCTTTGTCAAATTTTGGATTTATTTCCAGCAAAACTTGATCTTTTGGGGTTTTTAGCAAATTCACATCTTATGTAAAATATTATCCTATGTAATATTAAATTATTACACCCCATAATATATACACCTCATATGAATTTATTATGATTCTAATTTTGTCAATTCTCATGACATATTGATTTTATTCATTCACCACATGTGGCATATTTTAACATGAAACCTGACACATCATATGAATTTAAAATCAACCCTCTTGTTTCCCAGTTTTGTGGTGTGACCTATAGGAGGATCTAAGGCAAATTGGTAGTGATATCAAACACTTAATATCTCAGACTATAAGCGGTATCTAGCTACACATTATAGTCACCAATTAGCATAGATGTCTTTGTTCAACCCGAACCAATACATGATCCATTTAGTGATGTAAGTGCACCACTTGTGTCCGTCCCTTGCCTCATGATATTAAAAATATATACAAAGTAGAAATGTGTCACATTTGTATTATATTCATTTCTTGATCTCTTTAAGCTAATTATAACTATGTAACTTAGCTCGAGTCACATTGTGCACATTATAATTTTGCTTTATCAAGGGGCCCACTAATATCATCACTCAATTAAGAGTAGAAAATTTTGGTTTTCAAGTGGAAAAATGGTAGGGATGACCTAGGAAACCCATAGGAACCCCCATGCTTCCCCAGAGTTTCTCTTCCTTTTTCTCATCTTTCCTTTCTCTCTCTTCTCTTCGTCTCACTCTTCTTCGTCTCTCATCCCTCTCTCTAATACCTCTCACATCCCTCTTATGAGAAATCATTGACGTGCTTATGTGTGCCAACTTATGACATAGAGAGAGGGAGGAGTTAGAGACAAAGAGAAGAGAGAGAAAGGAAAAAAGAGAGAAAGACGAAAAGAAGAGAGAGGGAGGAGAGAGGGGGGAAGATAAGAAGAGAGTTAGAGAGAGAGAGTGGGGAGAATGAGAGAGAGAGAAGAGAGAGCGTAGAAGATGTTGGCTTTTAGTCCTTAATCCATGTTTTGATAATTTATTCAACATAATCTTAATCGCAATGTAATGTAAAGTAGCACACATTATGCAAAGCATATATATTGCGTTGTGCTAACATCTACAAGTGATCAAGACTCAAGGAAGAAATAAATTCAAGTCAAGACATGTAATCAAGCTTTTGCAGACAAGACATGTAATTTTACTTGTAATTGAGTCTTAGGAAATTGTCTATACTTGAGGATACTAGAGTAAATATCTACTCACATACACACTAGGTGTTGAACGTTTTATTTAAAACCGCAAGTGCACGGCCGCGATGAAGCGGTGGCAAGTACGGGTCGTCCTCAGGGAGGTGAGCAACCTCTTGTTTATCAGAAATCAAGTGGCACAAAAAGGTGGAAGAAAGTTGTTTATGCTAATCTAAACTACGCTAACTACGAAGAAGCAAATGTGAAAGAAAGAGATTAACAAATACTTCAACTAAGCTAGAGAAACTTGATACTATGCAGGAATCAGTAAGAGAGAGACCCCTTAGGGGGTGGAGTGACTACACATACACAATAAGGATTAAGGAGGCAAGAATATCTTCCTATAGGCACAAGTGTAGGTAGTGTTTGCATGTATAAGAGGTGTCTACTTATCATGGCAAAACCCATCAATTAAATCACTAACCTATTTTGATTAACATTCATAAACACAAGCTGGTTATTTAAGAAACTAAACAAGCATGGGAGGTGTCTTAAAACTTGTGGCAAAACCCATCTAGTGAAGTGTTCTATTGTAACAAGCAAGCATGCATTCATATTAATCAACACATTTCAAAATAAACATCCTTCCTTCCTTAATTGCATATATGATAATCATCTCCACCCCCCCAAAAGGGGAGTGGTTTTACTCATTACACATTACACTAACTATTACACTAAGATAAGAAGACATATTAACTAAGCTAGATTTAATAAAAGACAATTAAACTAAAACATGCACCAACACTAAAAGAAGCACAAAACAAAGAAACTTTTATTGATTGAAGACTCACAATACCAGTAGCATCTCCCCCATTGAGTTTCTTGCTTCAAGGCTTTCACTTCAATTAGGGAGAATGGCCACAAGCATGGAGTAATTACAATGGAAGGTGAAGAGTTCTATTTATAGCCATGGAAAAAGGCAAACCGGGACAATCCCCCGATGTGAGACTAAACAAATACCATAAATAGCATAAACACGCTCTAATACACAAGCCACAAAAAGCTAAACGGATTGAGATCCACCTGGACCGCCAATTAGCGGTCTACAGGATCCGGATTAGTCTGGGCTTTCTTGGAGGCTTTCCTGGATGGTATTCTTTGTCTTTGATGCATCTACTTGGTTTGTTGGAGCTCCGACCCGAATCGAATTGCTAAAATACTCCCCATGATGGTGTGGAGTATTCTGTTTTGCTCTTAGGTCCTTCTGTCTTGCATTCAGGTCCTTCTCCCTTGCATCTTGGTCCCCAGATCTCACAATTCAGTCCTTTTTCCCAGCTTTTGGGTCCTTTTATGCTTCATCTCTTCAAACTTATTTATTCCTGAAAATAAACATAAAACTCGTAACATAGCATTGTTTAGGTGAAAGATAATGGATATAAGATACAAATATAAGCATGAAATCATGTCAATCAAATACCCCCACACCTAACTTTTGTTAGTCCCGAGCAAAACAAAGAAAGAGAAAAGCATACGAAAAACAAGAAATCATAACTCACTTTCGTAGGAATCACGGTTGTACTTAGCACGTGCAACAAGCCGTTAAACCTCCTTGTCGCCAAGGAGGAGGAGTGTTGTCTCCTGTGGGTTTTCAGCGGATACACCCACAAAATCCGAACAAGATGCATTAATCAATCTAGCTACACGACTTGTTGGACTCATATTGTCGATCATGGGACGCGGTAATACTACGGGTCGACTCTATACATGTAATCGGTCCACACACCTAACCTAATGAGTTATTCGTGAAAGTTTAGTCAAGGACTTAAGTGAAAGAAAAGGGCAACCTTAGCTTCTAAATGTGATACAATGTGTAAAGTCCATTTTGGTTCTTATTTGACTTTTTTTCTTTTTTTCTTCTTCTTTTTTTCTTTCTTTTCTGTGGAGCATTTTATTGGTTGGTGTTTGATTCTCCCAGGGTCAGGTTTCGTGCATCATTGCCCATGGGGACTTACACTATCACGTACACCTTCCCCTAAATCTCCACATAGGGCGATCCCTACCACCCGTGTAACGGGAGTTCGGTCGGTGCATCCCAAGTCAGATGACTCGAAAGCACCAGGCATAAAGTCCCCTCAGACCTACTTTCCCGAGTGATAGGAGCCGTGCGACAAGAGAGAACATCTCTTATTTTTTTATCTACATGGGAACCAAAACCCCTACACTTAAGTTTCACAGAAAGAGATTAAGGGCCCTTGACTACGACAAACTTCCTTATACTAAAAGACACAAATTATTTGACTCACTAGGTTCAGGGTGGACTTCTTTAAATGTTTGAGTGCTGAAACCCTATGATTGCACGCCCCCCGAGGGAAAACCGGGGTGCATCCTAACGACTCGATAAGACCTAAAGTCAGTAAACTAGATATCCTAATGCATCAAGTTCAAGACAATTTTGGGAGCTTTCTTTTTACTTTGTCTCTCAACGGTTTTGCACATGCTAAACACACGCAAAACCCATAAAACATTTTCGTTCGCAAACACATGAAGATTTTGAAAGAAATGTGAAAATTTTAAAGCACTAGGCAAGCAAAAGAAGACAAGTCACCCAACGATCATGGCAAGCAGATATATCAATGTTAAATTCGGCACACTAACATGATCGTAGCAGTACAACCAAAAGAAAACAAAAAAAACACAAAACAAAAAAGACACAAACTATGTACAAACATGAAAACACCCCCCCCCACACCTAATCCATGCATTGTCCTCAATGTATGGCAAAATGGTGCCAATGCATGGATAGTGTGTACCGGACTAATGACAGAGGCCAGAAGTGCCCGAAGAGGCACCTCTCTCAAGAGCCGACAACTTCCTATAGATCTTCCGGTTTTGCTTGGTTAAGATGACGTTCTGCTGCTTGACCACCATCTTAGAAATGTCGGTGTTAAGAGCGTTCCTGAGCTCACAGACGAGCTTGAGGAACTGGCTCTAACATCCTCCTCCATATAGTCAGTCACCCATGCCTCAGGAAGGCAATGGCGAAATGATGGTGTCATCTTCGCTACCTCGAGGTCGGTGCCTTGGCGACTCAGCATGCTCTCAAATCGTGGGATGTCCAACATGCCACACAATTTGGTAACCAGAGTCGGCAAACAGTGTATATCTTTCAGCCTGGCGTTCACCAAAACGTTGAACAATGTTCGACAAATGCAGTGTCGTGAACCGTCCATCAGACTATACACGATTCGCAAACTAGGTGTAAAAAATGTGGAGGTCCGCTCTTGGCCCAGCACATTTCTAAACACCCACCTGGCTACAATGTGCACATTGGAGTAAATGTGCGCATTAGGTACTCCCCTATGTGATGATATAGGCTGCCCACGCCCAGCATAGATCGATAAAAATTGATATCGTGGGTTGGCGCGAGCTCATCAACCAAGGGGATCCCAGTCGCGTCGGAGATTAGATGGGGTGTCACGGTGTGTTTCACCCCTCTGAGAGTGATACTGAACTCGAGTGGACCGGTCTGGTCACGCTCGAGTTTAGTAAAGAATTCATGTACGAGAGGCTCTACGTACATGGATTCATTGCCCTCATACAATAAATGGTACCACCCTTTAGCTACGATTCGATCGTAGAGGGGTTCTCCGAATTCATGAATCAGGGAGGCAAAATTGAGTTCTGGAATTAAATGATGGCTGGCCATACCTGAACTTACCTTGGCAAGCTTTAGCGGCGAGCCACACGACGGTGAAGACGAACACGGAACGAGTGGAGAGAAGGCCACCGCACGCCGACTCCAGCCCCAAAACAGAACCCAAACCACTCTCCCAACAGAAAACTCCAAAGAAAACACCCAGACGAAAAAAACAAAGGAAACGAAGATAAATCGACCGCTGATTGGCGGTTTAAACCGCTGATTGGCGGTTTCAAACCGCTGATTGGCGGTCCGTTCTTCGGATCTGGGGCACAACTTTTGGTGGAGGCGACAGACAAAAGAGAAACGCGTTTTCTTCTGATGGAAAAATGTGTAGGGCAATGGACAAACGCGTTATTAACAAGGGAAAAGGAAAATATCACATAGGCCTTCCATTTTTTTGCTTTTTATCATTTTGTTCTTTTTTTCTTTTTCTTTTTCTTTTTTTTTCTTTTTTTTCTTTCAACCGAACAATGATATGTACAACCAAATGGGGGGATGGATCACATCAAGTGACCACATCCGTGGGGAGTTCGTGCAAAGGCACAACTTCCACCTCGACCTCTGCCGTGGCCTTGAACACGTCCCCATTCCTAGGATTTTGAATCTCAACTGCCCCATGAGGGGAGATGGTTAAAACAATGAAGTGCCCTGACCAATGGCTCCGAAGTTTCCCCGAAAACAAATGGAGGCGAGAATTATACAACAAGACCTTTTGTCCCACCTCGAAAGTTTTGATTCGCACCAAGCGATCGTGGAAAGTTTTAGTGCGGGACATGCAGATCTTGGCATTCTCAAAAGCTTCATTTCTCAACTCCTCCGACTCGTTGAGGTCTAACTTGCGATTGGCACCGGAAACATCAAGGCTCATGTTAAGATGTTTGATTGCCCATAATGCCCGGTGCTAAAGTTCTACCGGAAGATGGCAAGCTTTGCCATAAACTAGCCGGTAGGGGGACATGCCAAGGTCGATTTTAAATGCAGTGCGGAAAGCCCACAATGCATCATTAAGCTTGACCGGCCAATCTTTCCTTGAAGCATTAACCGTTTTCTCAAGAATTTGCTTGAGTTGACGGTTGGAAATTTCCACCTGGCCACAAGTTTGAGGATGATAAGGTGTGGCCAACTTGTGCGTGATGGAGTATTTCCTCAGCACTGCCTCAAGGGATCAGTTCACAAAGTGTGTCCCCCGATCACTTATGATACAACGAGGTGTCCCAAACCTCGCGAAGATGTGTTCTTTAAGAAATTTGATCACAACCTTGCGATCGTTAGTGCGAGTGGGGATTGCTTCAACCCACTTTGACAGATAATCGACCGCCACCACGATGTAAGTGTGACCATGGGACACGGGGAAAGGACCCATGAAGTCAATTCCCCAAACATCAAAGATGTTAACCACTAAGATAGGATTGAGTGGCATCATATCTCGTCTACCAATGCAGCCCACACGTTGACACCTATCGCATGCTTTGCAAAATGCAAAAGCGTTTTGGAACAACGTGGGCCAGTAAAAACCGCATTGGAGAACTTTGGCAGTGGTTTTCTTGGCACCGAAGTGCCCACCACATGCCTCCTTATGGCAAAAGGACAAGACACTCTGAATCTCGTCGTCAGGAATGCACCTCCTTATGATTTGATCAGCACAATACTTAAATAAGTATGGATCATCCCAATAGAAGTGCTTGATTAACGACTTGAATTTCACTGTCTCACTGTGTCTCCAATGAGCCGGCACCTCCCAGGTTGCTAAATAGTTCACAATGTCAGCGAACCAGGGGGGTGAGGCTATTGCCATAAGGTTCTCATCAGGAAAAAACTCGTTCACCAGTGGATCCGGTGAAAGATCAATGGGGATGCGAGATAGGTGATCAGCCACGACATTCTCGCATCCCTTCTTGTCCCGTATTTTAAGGTCGAATTCTTGTAACAACAAGATCCAACGCAGGAGACGGGGTTTCGCATCCTTTTTGGACAAAAGGTAGCGAAGAGCTGAGTGATCAATGTAGATGATGACATGCAACCCTATGAGGTACTGGCGAAATTTTTCCAACGCAAATATGATCGCGAGGAACTCTTTCTCAGTAACGGAGTAGTTAAGCTGGGCATCATTGAGAGTACGACTTGCATAATAGATCACATGAGGCAATTTGTCGACTTTCTGACCCAAAACCGCTCCTATCGCGTAATCAGAACCATCACACATCATCTCGAACGGTAGAGTCCACACCGGTGCCTTAATAATAGGAGCGGAGGTCAACTCACGCTTCAGAAACTCAAAAGCAGTCAGGCACTCGGGTGTGAACTCAAACAAGGTTCCTTTGGCAAGCAAGCTCGTCAAAGGACTAGCTATCTTGCTGAAATCCTTAATAAATCGCCGGTAAAAACCGGCGTGTCCAAGGAATGAACGGATTTCTTTTACCGAGGTGGGTGGCGGAAGCTTAGAAATAAGCTCAATCTTTGCCCTATCCACCTCAATACCATCACGAGATACCACGTGGCCCAACATGATGCCTTTTGTGACCATGAAATGACACTTTTCCCAATTAAGGGCTAAGTTCGTTTCCGAACACCTTTTGTGAACAAGGCTTAGGTTGTGCAAGCACTCATCAAAGGAGGTGCCATGAACCGAGAAATCATCCATGAAGATCTCAAGGAAGTTCTCGACCATATCGGAAAAGATACTTAACATGCAACGTTGGAATGTTGCAGGTGCATTGCATAGTCCAAAAGGCATCCGTCTATAAGCAAACGTCCCAAAAGGACAAGTGAACGTAGTTTTCTTCGGGTCTTCGGGGGCGACTGGGATTTGATTGTACCCCAAATAACCATCAAGGAAACAATAATAGGCGTGCCCCGCGAGTCTCTCCAACATCTGGTCGATGAAAGGTAGAGGGAAGTGGTCCTTACGCGTGACCGCGTTCAACTTCCTATAGTCAATACAAACTCGCCACCCAGTTTGAAGTCGTGTGGGTACAAGCTCATTGTTAACAGTGATACCCGACTTCTTGGGCACAACCTGGACAGGACTTACCCAAGTACTGTCCGAAATGGGGAAAATGATGCCATGATCTAAACACTTGATGATCTCTTTCTTAACTACTTCTGTCATGGCTGGATTTAAACACCTCTATGGGTCGCGACGTGGTCGTGCCTCATCCTCCATAAAGATGTGGTGTTGCACGACGTCGGGACTTATCCCTTTGATGTCCCTCGAGGACCACCCAATGGCTGATTTGTGCTCCTTTAGAACTTGAATCAAACGTTTTTTCCTGATCACCAGTCAACGTCGATGAAATAATCACCGGAAATGACCTATTGGGACCAAGAAAAACGTGTTTCAATTCCTTGGGGAGTTCTTTGAGCTCAGGCATGGGTGGCTCCTCAAGGCGAGGCGTGATATCTAGCTCGAGATGTAAGATAGGAGGAGCTCGCATGTACTGAACAGCATGCACATCATTGCTCAACTCGACCCCGTCCTCTTCATGATCGGAGTCATCCATGAAGTAATCATTTAAATTCTCATGAATCAGGGGGTACTCTTCTTCCAATTCTTCTTCCAGGTCCCGGATAAGATTGACTGCCATGGGGTCTTCGAAAGATGTCGGCTGCCTAGCCATATTGAACACATGGAATGTCGCGGTCAAGTTCCCGAACGACAATTTCATGAGTCCAGTACGACAATTGATCAAGGCATTTGACGTTGCCAAAAAAGGTCTACCCAAAATCAATGGAATCTGAGAGTGGGTAGTCTTAATTGGTTCGGTCTCAAGGACGACGAAATCAACAGGAAATATGAAATCACCGACCTTGATTAGGACATCTTCAATGACCCCCAACGGGACTTTGATCGAACGATCAGCCAACTGCAAAGTTGTTTTCGTAGGCTTGAGAGTGCCTAGGCTTAATCGTTGATACACAGAAGCAGGTAAGAGGTTAACCGCCGACCCTAGATCTAGCAAAACATTGTTAATGCGAAAATCACCAATGATACATGAAACTGTTGGACTGCCCGGGTCCTTCAATTTCACGTACGTAGGGTTCGAGATGATAGAGCTCACATTAGCCGCCAAAAAGGCTTTGCTAGGGACGTTGGTTTTCCTCTTAGTTGTACAGAGATCCTTCAGGAATTTTGCATATGGAGGTATTTGTTGAATCATGTCTAACAAAGGTATGTTGACATTCACTTTCTTAAATATCTCCAGCATTTTATCCACACTGTCACTCTGTTTCTTAGACAACCTACTTGGATAAGGAGCTTTTGGTAGGTATGTCTTGGGCGGAGCCGGAGAAGGAGGCTTTGGTGTATTACTCTCACCCTCGGCCTCTTTCTCACCATCATCCCACAAGGGGGCGGCAAAGATGGATTTTCTGGCAAGGATACGTGGTTGTTGACCTGTTTCCCATTTCTCAGGGTCACAATGGCATTAACATGGTCCACAGGTTCTTCCACGTAGTTCACTTGCCCCCCTGTGGTGTTGAACTTGCATTTTGCATGTTCGAGTGTTGTTGAGCACGGGGGTTAGCCACAGGTTGGCTAGGCAGGCTCCCTCTCTCTCTCATGTACAGACTGAGCCAACTGACCCATCTGAAGCTCGAGAGATTTGATGGTCTGCTGATTCGAAGTGAGAACTTGACTCGTGGACGACATAAAGTTTTTTACAGAGTTCTCAAGTCCATGAGTTAAGTTCTCAAGCGCATTAAACCAGGTTTCCAAGTTGTTTGAATTTGGGAAACCTGGTTAGTTGGTGTTCTGACTTTGGGGTGACTGATGAGACTGTGAATGCATGGGAGGGTAGTGTGGTCGGTTAGGTGGTCGAGAAAAGTTTGAAGGACCACCTGAGGCATTGTTATGGTTCCATGAAAAATTAGGGTGGTTCCTCCATCCAGGGTTATATGATGATGAATATGGGTCGTTCCTGGGTCTATCATAGATGGCATTTACATGTTCCATCTCAGAAGGAACGGATGCACACTCACCCCCTATATGTCCTATCCTACCACATAAATGACATGGAACTGAACCAGATGCAGACACATGAGATACATCGTGATGGTTTTGGAGCTCAATCGAATCCATACGACGCATTAAGGCCGCCATGCGTGCCTTGGTGGCCGTAGTGGTATCGACGGCGAATGCGGCACCCGATCTAGTCGAGTTTGCATTTGCGATCCTCGCTCCTATGCTAGATGATGCAGGTGGTTCCCTTACACTCTCCCATTGCATGGTTTTCTCAGCGAGGTCCTCTAGGGAAGCTCATGCCTCCCTTTCATCCTTTCCTAAGAACTCTCCTTGACACATGGACTCAAGGAGCGTTCGGGACGGGATGTGAAGACCCTCGTAAACAATCTGACACGGGCGCCACAACTCGATGTCATGGTGAGGGCATGAGGATAGTAGCTCCTTGAACCTCTCTAAGTATGCATGGAATGATTCGGTCTCATGTTGATAGAACGAATTGATTTCGTTCCTCAATTTTTGAGTCTGATGATTTGGAAAATACTTTTTGAGGAATGCAGACTGAAACTCATCCCAAATCCTAAAGGCATTCACCTGGTTGCTGTACAACCACTTCTTGGCATCATCCTTAAGCGCAAAGGAGACAAGCCTAATATGAATGGAGTCTGTGCTAAGTTGTTGCAGTTTGAACATAGCACAGACCTCCTCAAATTCCCTGAGAAAGATATAGGGGTCACATTTCCCAGTGAAATGAGGGAACATGGAAATAAACTGAGGCTTGACCACAAAATGGTTCCCATTTGCCTCTGGCAATACGATACATGAGGGTATAGCTGTACGGCTCGGGTAGCATCGATCACGAAGAGGTATGGGAACGACAACTGGAAGCACTGGTGGAGAAGGTGGGTCCAGCAACTGCTCCTCCTCACGGAAATTAGCAGCCATTGAACCCGGACTGCGTGCGACACGAGAGGAGGAAGGTGTCGAGAAATCGATGACCGAAGCCGGATTGACAACGCTCCTCGTCAAACGACCCCTCTCGTCTCGTGTCCACGAAAGCATACACAAAGGTGCACGCACACAAACCAAAACCTTTTTTTTCTTTTTTTTCTTTTTTTTAAAGAATGTGCGTAGAGGAGAAGACGGGGGAACACAGGAGAGAAAGAATGACTCAGGAGAGAAGGGAAGAAGTCCTTATGCTACGGCGGATGGGTATAGGTAGAAGCATACAACCAAACAAGGCTCAAGCAATCCTAAGGTCGCTATAGGTCCTTACAGCTAGACGATGCCTAACTGCGAGGTCACACGGCCTCAACACGCCTCACCTCCCTACAACGAGGACCACAAAGCCCAGCAAGTGAGCCAAGATCTGGGGATCTCGTCTCTCCTACTATCGACAAAGTGGGCAACGCCGATCAGGTCATGACGGTCGGGACCGGATCACTCTTCTAATGCGCCCCAAATCCTTAGGGCCAATGTCTACTTGATTTTAAAAATTAGGCTCTTGATTAGTGTGGTTTGTGGGGCGAAGGAAAGGGTGATGAAATCCCCCACCTTATCTTTTATGGGACAACCCCTCCTTAGTAGTGTTTTGGAGTCCTAATCTAGCAATCAACTCTCCAAACAAACGCTCAACTCACACCTGTTTCAATGCACTTCTTACTAACTAATGCATGTTCATACGAAATGCATGAATGAGAGTAGAAGGTGCGTACCTCACGCCAGCTCTCAGCAACAGAAAATAAAGCTAAGATAAAAGACAATCTAAGTGCCTAAGTCACATACATGATGCATGACCTAAACAAAAAGAATGCCTAATCTTTTGCTTTGAGTTTTAAGGTCCAAGTTGCTTAAGGGAAGTTGATTATTAATCTGGGAGAAATCTAAGAGTCAGAACATGCAAAATTGAGTCCCAGATTACTAGATCAATTATGGAAACATGACAAAGAAATAAGAAGGCAAAAGCAGCTCACCGGACCGCTGATTGGCGGTCCAAACTGCCCAGCTTTCCTCCAAATTTTTCCAGATGCCTCTCCTTTCGACTCCAAGTCTCCTGAAACAAAGAAAAACTACAAATCAAAAATTAAATTCACTCAAATCGTCTAAACAAGAGTCTGGACTGGCACCTCCCCGGCAACGGCGCCAAAAACTTGTTGAACGTTTTATTTAAAACCGCAAGTGCACGGCCGCGATGAAGCGGTGGCAAGTACGGGTCGTCCTCAGGGAGGTGAGCAGCCTCTTGTTTATCAGAAATCAAGTGGCACAAAAAGGTGGAAGAAAGTTGTTTATGCTAATCTAAACTACGCTAACTACGAAGAAGCAAATGCGAAAGAAAGAGATTAACAAATACTTCAACTAAGCTAGAGAAACTTGATACTATGCAAGAATCAGTAAGAGAGAGACCTCATAGGGGGTGGAGTGACTACACATACACAATAAGGAGGCAAGAATATCTTCCTATAGGCACAAGTGTAGGTAGTGTTTGCATGTATGAGAGGTGTCTACTTATCATGGCAAAACCCATCAATTAAATCACTAACCTATTTTGATTAACATTCATAAACACAAGCTGGTTATTTAAGAAACTAAACAAGCATGGGAGGTGTCTTAAAACTTGTGGCAAAACCCATCTAGTGAAGTGTTCTATTATAACAAGCAAGCATGCATTCATATTAATCAACACATTTCAAAATAAACATCCTTCCTTCCTTAATTGCATATATGGTAATCATCTCCACCCCCCCCCCCCCCCCCAAATGGGGAGTGGTTTTACTCTTTACACATTACACTAACTATTACACTAAGATAAGAAGACATATTAACTAAGCTAGATTTAATAAAAGACAATTAAACTAAAACATGCACCAACACTAAAAGAAGCACAAAACAAAGAAAATTTTATTGATTGAAGACTCACAATACCAGTAGCATCTCCCCCATTGAGTTTCTTGCTTCAAGGCTTTCACTTCAATTAGGGAGAATGGCCACAAGCATGGAGTAATTACAATGGAAGGTGAAGAGTTCTATTTATAGCCATGGAAAAAGGCAAACCGGGATAATCCCCCGATGTGGGACTAAACAAATACCATAAATAGCATAAACACGCTCTAATACACAAGCCACAAAAAGCTAAACGGATTCGGATCCACCTAGACCGCCAATTAGCGGTTCCAGACCGCCAATTGGCGGTCTACAGGATCCGTATTAGTCTGGGCTTTCTTGGAGGCTTTCCTGGATGGTATTCTTTGTCTTTGATGCATCTACTTGGTATGTTGGAGCTCCGACCCGAATCGAATTGCTAAAATACTCCCCATGATGGTGTGGAGTATTCTGTTTTGCTCTTAGTTCCTTCTGTCTTGCGTTCAGGTCCTTCTCCCTTGCATCTTGGTCCCCAGATCTCACAATTCAGTCTTTTTTCCCAGCTTTTGGGTCCTTTTATGCTTCGTCTCTTCAAACCTATTTATTCCTGAAAACTAAACATAAAACTCGTAACATAACATTGTTTAGGTGAAAGATAATGGATATAAGATACAAATATAAGCATGAAATGATGTCAATCACTAGGTTCCTTATAGAAGTCACACACAAAATCTCAGATCAATTGGACTTCAATAGGTCACCCAAACATAGACCGAAAATCACTAAACCTTAAACTAAAACTGCTTGTGCTAAATTGGTCGACCAAACGATCTCCAGTCAACCGAATGATCAGTTTATTCAGTAAGGCAATAGTGATTCATCCAGCTTGACCGGTCGACCATTTTGACCATTTCGGTCTACGATCTACACGTGTCATTTGACCGTTAGACTTGTCGTTTTATACAACGGTCGGATTTTTCTAAACCCCAAATAATTTGGCCACCGATCGATCGTTCCCTAGACCCCGGTCGACCGATCGTAGATTTCTCATGAAGCCCAAAGTGTCTGGAAGTTTCCGGTCGACCGTTCTTAAGACCTTGGTCGACTGAACCTATATTTACTCTTGCCAAAACTCCCTGAATGGTCGACCGGCCCACCTTTGTTTGACCGTTCACTTAAGTTTTAGCCAGCTCCGGTCGACCGCTGAACCCGTTTCGGTCGATCGATTTTATCTAGAATAGTGTGCTAAGTTTTTCTATTTTGTTTCTTACACAATCTTTTACCACACTTAACACAACCACTATAATTCTCTTAGAGCTTATAAATATAAGTTCCCCAACCTTATTTACACAACTCTCCCACTTTCAATTGACCCACATACTAGAGAGAAGTCTCCCAATCCTCAAATCTCCTAAACATACACTCCAAGCTTTAAACTTCACCACTTGATCATATTTCCAAATCATACTCAAGTGTGCTCATTTTAGAGAGTGTGTTCCACTCACTTTGTTGTCAAAGAAGCAAGGATTTCGGTGAAAGCTCGAAGTGTTACCTCTCAGGTTGTGAGAGGAAGAAATCAAGCTCGACGAGGATTGTTCGCGAGTTTGTTGTGTAAAGGCTTAATCTCGGCCCAGAACGAGATTGAATAGTGAAGATGTAGGCGGAATTAACAGAGTCGATCGGAGCATACAAGAGAGGAAGTAGGCGGTGGTCGAAACTCTATAAAAATCTATAGGTCATCTTTCTTGGTTTGATTGCTTTTCTTTCTTTACTGGTTTGTTTATTCCATTGTGCATATTTGTTGCTTAAGCAAGTAGAGGATTACGCTTAAAATTGATTAGAATTAGCGAGCCATAATGATCCTACAATTGGTATCAGAGCATAGGTGGTAAGTTTGATATACTTCAGGTATTTTAGCATGTCATCATCTAGCTCTAATCATATAGAAGGCCTTTGCACAACCCGACATCCTTTGCTAAATAGATCGAATTATGATTATTGGAAAAATAGAATGAAAAAATTTTTGATTTCTAATGATCTCAAATATTGAATGTTTCTCCAAAATTCAAATACCCCTCCTAAGGAAGAAGATCTAGCCACATTATCTAAGGCTAAAATGAAAGAAGTAGAAATGAACTAAAAAATAATGAAGATCTTGTATTGTGGCCTAAATGAGGGTGAATACAATAGAATTAGGGGTTCTAAAAGTGTATATGAAATATGGAATAGGCTTCAAATGCACCATGAGTGAGATAGCAAAACTAAAGAAATATGTATTAGTCTCCTCATGCATAAATATGAATTTTTTTCTATGCAAATTGGTGAGAACATAAGAGAAATGAACACTCACTTCACCGATATCACTAACTCTCTTTGTGTGCTTGGAAGAAAGATCAATGAAGGAGAGATGACAAGAAAGTTTCTCTGATCGCTCAACAACGATTGGGAAGACAAGGTCGTTGCAACCGAGGAAGCTCACGATCTTTCCAAACTTAGGATAGAGGGACTAATCGGGAACCTCATGGCTTTTGAACTCCAAATCAACCATTGAAAGGAGAAAGAAGCCTCTAGGAAGAACCCAACCTTGACATTACATGCAAATTCTGATTAACCAAGGATGAGAGTAGAAGATGAGGAAATTGAGGTCCTTGCTAAAGACTTCTTCAAATACCTCAAGAAAGACAAGGGAGAAATGAAATAAAGAAGAGGAAGACGAAAGTGAGAAGAGAGAAGAGAGAAAAAGAAAATAATAAGGAGGAGAGGGAAAATGAGAGAAGAGAAAGGGAGAAAAAAAAGGGAGAGAAGAAGAGAAAAGTAGAAGAGGAAGAAGCTCACAAAGCAACATGGGATGACTCTTCATCCTCATCATCATCTGATTGACATCATTTCATGCTCATATTTGTATCTTATATCCATTATATTACACCTAAGCAATGCTACGTGACGAGTTTTATGTTTAGTTTTCAGGAATAAAGAGGTTTGAAGAGAAGAGCCATGAAAGGATCCAAAAGCAGGAAAAAGGACTTAATTGTGAGACCTGGGGACTAAGATGCAAGGGAGAAGGACCTGATCGTAAGACCGAAGGACCTAAGAGCAAAACAGAATACTCCACACCATCATGGGGAGTATTTTACCAATTCGAGTCGGGTCGGAGCTCCAACAAGTCAAGCAACCACATCAAAGACCAACAATACCAGAAAGAAAAGCCCACAACAAATTCCAACAGGATCCGAAGATTTTGTACCGCTAATTGGCGGTCCATATTGCTCAGGATCCGTCGAAATTTCTCCTGGACTTGTATTAATGTTCGTTTAGGCTATTTTTGGTATTGGTTTAGTCCCACATCGGGGGATTGTCCCCGATTAGCTTTTTCCATGCTTATAAATAGAACTCTTCACCTTCCATTGTAATTACCCATTGTTTGGTGGCATTCTCTCTACTAAGGAGTGAGCCTTGAAGCAAAAACTCAAGGTGGAGAAGAATGCTACCTTCAATGTGAGTCAATTGTTAATAAAATAATTCTTCTAGTTTCTTTTAATCTTGTCTTTTAATTTGTGCATGTTTGTTTAGTCTTTCCTTTCCTTTTATGTTTCTTTAATGCTTCTTGCCTTCTTAGTTAACTTTCATTTCAGTATTATGCTTTCTTTTGCTAGTATAGTTAATGTAATGAGTAGTGAGTAGTTCCATCCCCATTTGGGGGGTGGAGAAATATGTGATATAATCATGTAGTGTATTAAGTGTGTGTTATCTTTATCCCTTGAGCTTTATATGATTTCCATAACCATGTAATGGGTTTTCACTCTTATCTTTGATATGCTAATGCTCTTGAATGAAGCTTAGCTTATGCTTTGATTAGTGGACCTATTTTATGGGGAATGATAAGGTTAGGATATGGATGAAGTTAATATTGGAAACACAATTTGTAGTGTATGTGCTCTTGTTGCCTTTACCTTAGCTAATGTCTTGTATGTTTTAATGATGTAGTGAAATCTTAATTCATGTAGAGGCATAGTAGGGTATAGTCTTTATACTTGAGTTCATGTAGCTTCATTCCAATTATTGTCTTGTATGTTTTAATGATGTAGTCTTATCTTAATTCATGTAGAGGCAAAGTTGGATGTAGTTTTATGATTTCATGCACTACATGTTGGGAGGAGCTTAATGAACACACACACACTTCTTTATGTTCACATTATTTCTCTACCCCCTTTGGGGTTTAGTTTTATTGCTTATCTTCATTTCCTTTTGCATTCTAGTTTAGCATTGTAGTGTAGTTTAGTGTAATACATCCTTCTTCCTTTTCTTTACCTCTCGCCTTCGCACAAACCAAGTGTCGACACACCTCCCAGTGGACGACCCGTATTTGCCACCGCTTCAACGCGGCCGTGCACTTGCGGTTAAATATAAAACGATCAATCAAGTTTTTGGTGCCGTTGCCGGGGATGACTCTTCATCCTCATCATCATCCTTCATGCAAAGTAGAAGGGAGGTTGTCCACACATGCTTCATGGCTATTGAAGATGAAGAAAGTGAGGTATCCTCTAACTGATGCTCAACTATGTCATACTGTAGTGATAGCTAAAACTCTAGTACTAATGATGAATCATACACATATGATGAGCTCCAAAATGCATTTCATGACTTAGTTAAACAATATGAGATCATTTGTGAAAAGAACAAAAATGCTAGAAAGTTGATAAATGATCTCCAATGCAAACTTGAAATAAGCATGAATGAGAAAAATGAGGTGCTTGCTAGACATGAAACTAATGCATTAAAACTTGGAAGTCTAAAAGCAACACCTATTGATGTTGAACTATTAGATCTTAAAGCTTGCAATGTGCAATTAGGAAAAGATCTCAAAAGGTTCACAAAAGGAACTAAGATGCTTGACATGCTTTTAGGTAGTCAAAGACAATCATTAGACAAACATGGTTTGGTATATAATGCTTCATATGCTAAAAACCATGTAGTTCATACTACCTTGAATGACAAGTATTTAATTGCAAAGCATTGTTCTTCACGTGTGTGGGCTCCGAAAACCAAGATGGTTTGGGTTCCCGAAGCTAATGTTCAAGGACCCAAAGTAATTTGGGTACCTAAATCAACACTTGTAGGTGCTTAGATATGGGAGATTGGTAGCGACCGACCAAAGCACGCAAAGTCAAAATTCAAAGCCGGTTGCACTATCGAAACGAAGATGGAACCAAAGCATGAGGATCACTAAGGTGGGTAATATTTTTAATCCTCCTAATCATATAGAATTGGTTCCAATAGGACTTTGAATGCTTAAGTGTAATATCCTTTATATCATTCATTTGATATTCTAAAATGGGGAGAAAAACATCACATGCTCATTTGTCATAATTTTAAATTGATGTCACAAAGGGGATAACTTTGAGCTTAATAAGACCAATTCATATTGATAGGGGGAGCATAATGAAAAGCTTAATCAAGAAAGAGTAATGAAGTGCAAAATCAAGGGGGAGCAACTTCATTACAAGAAAAGGACATCATAAATTCCATGATAAATTTTATTTTGATGGATATCAAAGGGGGAGAGAATATTGGGGGTAAAGAAATTGAACTTTGCATAAAATTAAACAAAAATCCATGCACACTCATAGGGGGAGCATTTTCGTGCATAGTTTACTTCTTTATATTTCAAGTACTAAGATTATTAAGATATAGGTTGTCATCATCAAAAAGGTGGAGATTGTTGGCTTTTAGGCCTTAATCCATGTTTTGATGATTTATTCAACCTAATCTTAATCGCAATCTAATGTAGAGTAGCACACATTATGTAAAGTATATTTATTGTTTTGTGCTAACATCTACAAGTGATCAAGACTCAAGGAAGAAAGGAATTCAAGTCACGAAATGTAATCAAGCTTTTGAAGACATGTAATTTACTTGTAATTAAGTCATAGGAACTTGTATATACTTGAGCATAGTAGAGTTAATATCTACTCACATACACACTAGGTTCCTTATAGAAGTCACACACAAAATCTCAGATTAATTGGACTTCAATAGGTCACCCAAACTTTGACCGGAAATCACTAAATCTTAAACTGCTTTTGCTAAATCGGTCGACCAAACGATCTCAGGTCGACTGAATGATCAGTTTATTCAGTTAGCCAATAGTGATTCATCCAGCTTGACCGGTCGACCATTTTGACATTTTCAGTCGACCGTCTACACGTGTCATTTGACCGTTAGACTTGTCGTTTTATACAACGGTCAGATTTTCCTAAGCCCCAAAATATTTTGGCCACCGGTCGATCATTCCCTAGACCCCGATCGACCGATCGTAGATTTTTCTTGAAGCCCAAAGTGTCTGGAGGTTTCCGGTCGACCGTTCCCAAGACCTCGGTCGACCGAACCTATTTTTACTCTTGCCAAAACTTCCTGAACAGTCAACTGACCCACCTTTGTTCTACCATTCACTTAAGTGAACTTAAGTTTTAGCTAGTTTAGGTCGACCGCTGAACCCATTTCGGTCGACCGAATTTGTCCAGATCAGTGTGCTGAGTTTTTCTATTTTGTTTCTTAGACAATCTTTTACCACACTTAACACAACGATTATGATTCTCTTAGAACTTATAAATAGAGATTCCCCAACCTTATTTACACAACTCTTCTACTTTCAATTGAACCACATACTAGAGAGAAGTATCCCAATCATCAAATTGTACTCAAGTGTGATCAAGTTAGAGAGTGTGTTCAAATTGTGGGATCGTGTGTGACCCTAATTCTAAGCACTTTTTAACCTTAATCAATCTCTACTTGCTTAATCAAAGATGCACAGCGGAATAAAAACAAACAAGCAAGTAAAGACAATAAATTTGCAAACCACAATGTTACCCAGGGGATTTTATAAAGGTTCCGCCTCCCACCTACTTCCTCTCTTGCAAGCTCCACTTGATCTCCCTCGAGCTCTTCCTATGTCTTCACTATCAATCTCGTTTCGGGCCGAGATTAAGCCTTTACTCCACAAACTCGCAAACAATCCTCGCCGAGTGATTGACATCATATCATACATATATTTGTGTCTTATATCATTTATTTTTAACCTAAGCAATGCTACGTAATGAGTTTTATGTTTAAGTTGCAGGAATAAAACAAGTGAGAAGAAGATACACACAAAAAAACCTAAGAGCAAGAAAAAAGACTGAATTGTAAGACTTGTGGACTGAGATGCAAGAGAGAAGGACCCGGATGTAAACCAAAAACACCAATAAGTAAATCAAGAAGCTCCACACCATCACGAGGAGTATTTTGGAAATTAGATCCGGGCCAACCATCAACAACCAAATCGGGTCCACTAAACATGAAGCAATCTAGTGAAAAACAAGCCACCCAAAAACAGACCCCATCAAGCCAATCCAGACTGCTAATTCGCTGTCCAAAACTGCCAATTGGCTCCAAATGACACATGCTTTGGTCGGGTGTTAGATTAGGTTGTTTGTAGTCCATTTATGGTATGCTTTTAGTCCCATACCGGGGGATTGTCCCCGGTCACCTTTTTTCATGCCTATAAATAGAACTCTTCTTTCTCCTTTGTAATCACCCATTGCTTGGTAGCATTCTCTCTACTTAGAGTAAGCCTTGGATCAAAACTCAAGTGGAGAAGAATTCCACTTGTAATGTGAGTCATGTAAATAAAATAATTTTTTAGTTTGTTTTAATGTTCTCTTCACTTTTAATTCTTGCATGCTAAGTTTAATTTCATTTTATTTTCTTTTCTTAATGAGTAGTGAGTAGTTCTATCCCTCTTTGGGGGGTGGAGATGATGTACATATATGTTGTAAAGTTTGGATGTTTGATGATTTTTTGATTGTGTAGACTTGCATATTTATATGTTCATCAGGGGTGTTTTAATCATCTACATGTTGAGCGATTTTTGATGGGTTTTGTCATAAGATTTAGACACTTCCCATGCTTAGTTTCCTCATGTTTATTGACTTAAATTTCCTGTTGAATATGCTACATGTTAGTTATGTGTTTGTATTTGTGTTTGCTTGCTTGATTGATTGAAGAAACTTTGCTTTGATGGGTTGTGCCATAAGATTTAGACACCTCTCATGCTTAACTTTGTTCTTCACACGAGTTCAGGGTTTATTATGAGTCTTGCCGTATCTTTAGACACTTCTCATGCTGAGCCTAGTCTTATGCTAATCAAGTAGTAATTGCCGATAGGTTGTGTGAATGGATAGATAGGTTTTGCCACATCTTTAGACACTTCCTATGCATAAAAACACACACATGCGACACACACATACATGCTTACATGCATCATTCATAACTTATTTCACTTCATATGTGCACACACTCCACCCCTTAGGGGTTTTCATTCCTGAATTCCAGCTTGCTGTCTTAATTAGTTTAGTTTCATTGTTGCTTGCTTTCATCGTCTTTGTTTGTTGCTTACTTGTGTATCATAGTATAGTTTAGTCTAGTTTAGTGTAATCAACTTCTTCTCCCCTCTTTTTCCACTTGCCTTCGAATGAACCAGAGTCGACACACCTCCTTGCGGATCGACCTGTATTTGTCACATCTTCACTGACGCCGTGCACTTGCGGTATTTAAAACGAACACATCACCGAGCTTGATTTCTTCCTCTCACAATCCGAGAGGGAACACTTCGGGCTTTCATAGAAATCCTTGCTTCTTGACAGACAATTGTTAGTGGAACACACTCTCTAACTTGAGCACACTTTGAGTCAATAAGGAATTGATAAACTAAAGTGTGAAGTTTAGGCTTCGAGAATATAAGTTTGGGGAATTGAAAACTTGGGAGTTTCTCTTAGATGTGTGTGACAATTTGGAGTGTAAGAGTCGTCAAATTGTGTCTTCGTAACATTTATTTATAAGCTCGAAGAGAGTTATAGCCATTGTGATTAATATGGTAAGTGTTTGTGTAAGAAGCACAAAAAAGAATAGCACAGGGCACACATCTGAGCAAGTTCGGTTGACCGAATCGGGTTTAATGGTCAACCGAAGGTCGTCCGGAAATGAAGTCCAGGAAAGTCCAGAAACACATGGTCGACTGACCAGGGAACGGTCGAACTAAACCTGGCTATAACTAAGTTCTCTTATGTTAACGGTCGAACTAAATGGTTGGTTTGGTCTAACGAAAACTAACAGGCTCTATGGGTTTTTCAAACATGTTTAGGTTCGGTCGAACACAATGGTTAGGTTGGTCGAGCGAAAATAACCAACACTTGGGGATTGTCAAAACGTTTATGTTCGGTCGACCGAAACAAGGTCCACGTTCGACCGGTGGTCACTTGTATTAGGGGTTTTGGGAAAACCGACTGTTGTAGAATAAGACAAGTCTAATGGTCTTTTGACACGTATAGGGAGAGGGATGAGAGAGAAAGGAAGAGAAGAGAAGAGACGGAAGAAGAAAGTTAGAGAGAAGAGAGAGAGGAAAAGAAGAGAGAGGGATGAGAGAGAAAGGAAGAGGACAGAGAGAAGAAGAGAGTTCGAGAGAGAAGAGAGAGGGGAGGAGAGAAAGGAAAGAAGAAGAGAATAGAGAAGGATGAGAGAGAAAGGAAAGAAGATAGAGGAAGAGAAGAGAGGGAGGGAGGAGAGAGGAAGAGAAGAGAGAAGGAGGACAGAGAGAAAGGAAAGAAAAGAGAGAGGAAGAGAAGAGAGATGGACTTGAGAGAGAAAGAAAAGAAGAGAGAGAAGACAGAGGGATGAGAGAAAGGAAGAGAAGAGAGAAAGGGAAGAGAGAGAAAGGAAAGAAGAGAGAGGGATAAGAGAGAAAGAAAGAGAAGAGAGGGGGATAAGAGAGAAAGGAAGAGAAGAGAGAGGGAGGAGAGAGAGGAAGAGAAGAGAGAGAAAGGAAAGAATAGAGAGAGAAAGAGAAGAGGAGAGAGGAAAGAAGAGAGAGAGGAAGAGAAGAGATAGGGATGAGAGAGAAAGGAAGAGAGGAGAGAGAGACGACTTGAGAGAGAGGGATGAGAGAGAAATGAAAGAAGAGAGAGAGAAAAGGGAGAGGACTTGAGAGAGAAAGGAAAGAATAGAGAGAGGGATGAGAGAGGACTATTATAAGGATATTTGTTATTTTATAATGATATCTCTAATAGAAAATATTATTAGGAAAATTTACAAGTTGTAATGTATAAAATTTCAACCAAAACCGTAACTTAATACCCTTATTAACGACAGAGGTGCGCAGCAGTAAGAAAAAAGGATGGTGAGGTGCATGAGCCTAATAAATGGAAACACGGGTGCATGCGCTCAATTTAGACTTTAACGAGGTGTATCAACTCAATTAACCTTTTTGATAATAATCAAATTATACATTTTTTATGTGAAAAGATATAGATATCATATCTTAGGATTCAAAAACACAATGAAAACATGAATGACACAAACACAATTCCATAATCTTTTCATTTATTTGGTCTATTAAATATATAAAAGAAAATACTTTCAATTTCATATACTCATGTTGTTAAATAATTTGCAGAACTACAATACCTCTTAACCAACATGACAATCTTATCTTGGTGATTAATATTCCTTGTCAATCACCATGATTGTGAATTACTTTTAATTTATGTAAACCATTATCTTTTAGAGCTCTACGTACGGTGAAGGACCAAATGTCTCTTCCTTTACTCTTCTAAAAGACGAATACATTAATCAATGAACAAAATGTTTATACATTCAATTCATAATAAAATACTTATAAAAGAATACTTGTAGAACACACATTCCTTTCAATTTCTATGATGATGTCAATGTGTGGACTTTGTTCCAAATATTGAGCTACTTCAAGCATAGAGACTTAAATCTCTCTTTAATAATCGTGTTGCTGGACCATATCCGTCCATTTAGAATCATTAATAATCATGCATTACCCGTTTGTACATGAATGTGAACACATGTCATGTCTTGTACACATTTAGTGCCCATTAGGGTTACACGACTATTATCTATTTAGTACATGATTACACCATTTTTACTTATTTAATATTCAATATTGCATTTTTTGCATGATTAAAATAACAATAATAATAGTAAACAATGTATTAGTAAATTCTAGTAGGATTTGTATTTTTAAAATGTTTAAAATATAAATTAAGTATCAGAATATTGTATTTAATAATGACTAAATGCTTAGGCTATTTACATAAATATTACTCATGGATGTTGGTCTAATAGATGTGTATTTCTTGTATTCTTGTATCCATGTATACAATTAGTTATCATCTATTGTTGTGTTTCTATCATGTTTAACGCTTAAATCTAAATTTCATTCATTTATTAAGAAAAGTAACCCCCATGCTATTTTGCACCCCCATTCCACACGTGCTGACGTGGCATTCTGACATGAACAAAAAGACAAACATCTCGTTCTTTAGTTTATTTATATTTATATCATCCATACGTTTGATATACTATACTCGTAATTAGACCTGTCAATTTTGGACCCGACACTATTACACGACACGATAAGGAGACACGATGTAGACACGACTTTACACGATTTTTGTTTGTATGATTGAAATGATTTATTATGATGTTTTGTGAACATACAAATATAAAATAATTGGTACACGATTTGACACGAACACGACACGATAACACGATAAGTTATTTTTGTACACGAAACAGACACGAACTGCATCTTTTGTTAGATAATCAATTGTTTTGCTTGATAATAGTCAATTAAGATATTATTTAGACTGAAAAATATCAATTTAACATGTCATTTAACTATTTTCAATCTAAACATGATGAAATTTTTTCAATTTATACTATATACGATAACACGAAATCCTGACACGAATGCAGAACTGTCAGACACGATAGTACACGAACACGACCCAATTGACATGTCTACTCGTAATACCCAATCATCTTTACGTAGTTACCCACACTATCAAAAGTAGCTGCTCTTTGAAAAGTAGTAACTGCATACCTGCTCTGCCAAAAGTATCCGTACATTTTCAGTATACTGAATTTCGAAATATTTCCATTTTTAAGGGAAAACGTATATAAAATCTAACCAATCATCCATTTCATTCCTCTCTCACCATCTAGCATTGATTCTGATTTTACCCCATAATACTTCTCAATTTACCCAAAACACTACTACTACTACCAAAATAGGTATTACATCTCCCTTAATATGTTGCTTTTTCAAAAGTGACGTACTAAATGGCATTATACATCAGTTGGTATAAAACCAACGTGAATCTAACGTATAACCTAATATTATGTCGGTTATTGCGAAATGGATTGAAATCTGTCTTACCAAATCCGTTATCTGGAAACAGACGTGGTAAGCCCAATTTTTTAGATGCTTTCGAGATCCTTACTCCCAAAAAAAACACAACCCCAACCCGACCCCATCCGCCTCCGCAGACTGCCCCACCCACCCCACTTCTTCCTCACCACCTCTCTACTGCAGCCCAAAACTCCACCACCGCCTCACCAGTCACCACCCACTCACGCCCGCCCAGAACCCCACCACCAACCACGCTTGCCTAGCAGGCCAAAACTCCACCACGACCCCAATCACCTCATCATGCCCACCACCATCTCCCCACCTGAGACAACCACTTTTCATCGAAACGTCTCCGGCCTCCGGTGGGTGTGGTCTTGAACTCCACGCTCCTCCGCGGCCTCGACGAACCCCTTCTTCATGTCGTAAACATCGGAGAACGAGAGCCTCCTCTCATCCCATGACTTCCGCACCCACCACGCCTCCCTCTCTAACCTCCCAACCCTCTCCTCCCCACCTTATCCCTCTACCTCTTCACTCCTCCCTTCGCCTCTGGTCCTCTCTCTGCCACCTCCCTCGAACCCACTTCAAATATAGTAACTTTGGTTGATATTTGTTTTTGGGTAACATCATTTTACCTATGTATTGTTGGAATATCGGTAACTTTGGTTGAGATTTTTTTTCTTTACACTCTTGTTTTGGTTGGAAATTGGGGTTTAGGTTTTTTTTATGTGGTGCAAAGACTTGATTGTGATTTTTTATTGGAATGGTATTATATTTACTGTGATTTTGGTTGAGTAGGGTTTTTTGTTAATGTAATTTGGTTGGTAGTTGGAATTGTGGGGTTTGATGTGTGGAAATATATGATATTGATTGGAATCGGTGTATAATCTTATTGTGATTTTTGTTGAGTTGGGGGTTTTTGGGATGTAATTTGGTTGTTCGTTGGGGTTTTGGGGTATGGTTTGGTCAAAATATTTGATTTTGTTTTTGGAATAGGAGTATTATATTTGCTATGAATTTGGTTATGTTTGGTCTTTGTGGTAAAGTAATTTGGTCGGAAGTTGGGGTTTTGGTGACTGATGTGGGGAAATATTTGATTTTATTGGAGTAGGAGCATTAAATTTGTTGTGATTTTGGTTGATAAGGTTTTTTAGTTCATTGATTTCAATTAGTTGTTGTGTTTTAGCTTTTTATTGTTAATTGTTGGGAAATTAAGTTCAAATTCGCAAGTACATGGTCGCGTTGGAGCGGTGGTAAGTACGGGTCATGTCCACGAGGAGTGAGTGCGGGTCGTCTTCGTTCATACTCGAGTGGGGGAAGAAAAATGAAGATTGGGAGTATCTAAACTAACTAATATGACACAAATGCTTAAATGAACCTAAGATGATTAGTCTCATAGGGGGTAGAAAATGCATGCAAATGTGTAGATGTGTAATACATGTTTGTGTTGGAGGACGGGAGGAGGACGGGGAGCTACTGATCAACCCACCACAGGAAAATGCCCGTCTCCTGGGCTACAGGGACCGCTGATTGGCGGTCCCCAACCGCCAATTGGCGGTCTAAAAGGCGCGCCTCGTGCGCTGCCTTAGACCGCCCTGATCTTCATGCATTTTGACTTCAATGGACTCCACTAGATCCATGCTTGATCTATGCAACTGGGGGGGCACGAAAGAAAGAAGCTGACTCTCTCTTTCTACTCACATCCTCACTCTTTTTCCATACAATTTCGTGGCTCAACTTGTAATCTATTGTTGTTGTATTGTTGTTCTCATACAAATGGTGAATTCTAGTGATTTATATAGGCACTTACATGACCCTACAACTTCCAAATATAAAGACTACATAAACATGATCATTCAAGATTATTCCACCCTCTACTTAAATTGCATACATAATTAGGATGAAAATTACACAAAAAATGAAAGGGCTCTTGTCTCTTCCACTCCCTCAACCTTTTGTCTTCTCATGTGTTGGCTCTTCACCCCCTTGATGAGTCATCAAGCAATGATGATGTGGCGGGTGACTAGGACGCCACATAGGGTTAAGTCGCCACCTAGGATTAAGTTCAATTCTCAATACTCCTCCTTGAACTTAATCCTCTTCCAGCCACCATCCCAAGATGATTTCGCAACTTCACATACAAACAGATTGGCAGGGCTTTTGTGAATATGTCAGCCACTTGATCTTCACTTCTCACATGCACTAATTCTACATCCTTTTCTTTCATATGTTCACGAATGAAATGAAACCTTGTGTCGATGTGTTTGCTCCTTTCGTGATGGACCGGATTTTTAGCCAGCTCGATAGCAGATTTGCTATCCATGTACACCTTCGTAGCACTTGTCTGGCTTGAACATAGCTCTTTCAACAATTCTCTAAGCCATATTGCATGACACACACATGCACTTGCCGCCACATATTCCTCTTCGCAAGTTGATAATGCGACGATGGGTTGCTTCTTTGATGACCATGAGAAAACCGTGTCACCAACATAAAAAACAAAACCTGAGATACTCTTTCTATCATCCACATCCCCACTCCAATCACTATCAGTATATCCATAGAGTATCTCTTTGTCAACACATTCTCCATAGAATAAACCAAGGGAAAGAGTACCTTTGATGTAGTGAAATATTAGCTTAACCGCCATCCAATGTTCCATGGTTGGACTCTCCATGTACCGGCTCACCAAGCCAACTCCATATACAAGATCTGGTCGGGTGCATGTTAGGTATCGTAGACACCCTACTGCACTTTTGTACATTGTTGCATCAACCAACTCACCTTCTTCGTGTTTGGATAACTTTAATCCACATGCCACCGGTGTGTTCACGGGCTTGCAATCACCCATATCGAAGCGCCCCAACACATCTTTAGCATAGCCTTCTTGTGATACAAAGATCCCGTCCCCTCCTTGTTTGAACTCCAAACCAAGAAAGTAGTACATGAGTCCAAGATCAGTCATCTCGAACTCCTTTTTCATGATGTGTTTGAAATCAGCAAGCATCCCATCGTTGCTACCTGCAAAAACAAGATCATCAACATACAAGGCTAAGATCAATATGTCGTTGCCTTCTTTCTTCACATAGATTGCATGTTCATGTGGGCATTGCAAGAATCCATTTTGCTTGAAGTAAGCATCAATCCTTGCATTCCATGCCCTCGGGGCTTGCTTCAAGCCATATAGTGCCTTCTTTAACTTCAGCACTTTCACCTCTTCGCCTTTCTTTTCATAGCCCGGCGGTTGCTCCACATAAACTTCTTCTTCGAGAACTCCATTCAAGAAAGCGGACTTTACGTCCATTTGATGCATGCGCCACTTTCTTTGAGCTGCAAGTGAGGTTAGGAGACGGATTGTCTCCATGCGTGCCACCAGGGCGAACACTTCTTCATAATCTATGCCGGCCCTTTGCTTGTAGCCTTTTGCCACCAATCGTGCTTTGTACCTTTCAACTTCTCCTTGCGCCGTCATCTTTCTTTTGTACACCCATTTGACACCAATCGATTTGTGTCCTTAAGGCAATGAGACTAGTTCCCAAGTTTCATTCCTTTCGATGGATCGCATTTCTTCATCCATCGTGGCGCACCATTTTGCATCCTCCATTGCCTCTTCAAAAGGAATATTCTCTCCTTGTCCTAGAAGACACAATATCTTTTGCTCTCTTGTAATCTCCTTTGATCTCATCTCCTCCACATGGTTAGAAGTCGCCACTTCTTCTCTCTTCTTCTTCTTCTTCTTCTTCTTCTTCTTCGTACCTCCCATCATGTTCATGTTCGACTTGAGCATGCATGACATGGTTTGTGACTCCGTCGTCACTTACAAACAAGGTCATTCCTCCTTCGCAAGCACTCTCCTCCACGGCAATAAGGTTGGAGTTTTCTTCCACCCTTTCCTTCGACCAACACTCGCTTGCGTAGTGTCCATGCTTCCCACAATTGAAGCACTCAATCACCTTCTTCGATCCGCGATCACCACGGACACGGCTGGAGCTCTCCTCCACCTTCTTTTGCGACCAGCATTCTTTCGCAAAATGACCACGCTTCCCACACTTGAAGCATTCGACCTCCTTCTTTCTTGGATGACCTCCATAATCACGACCGCTTCCACGATCTACATTGCAAGGTTTCTCCTCCTTAAGCGACATCTTCGCTTGCAACGCCTCCTCTAAGACATCTTGTCTCTTCTTCTTTCCTTGCTCGTGTGCCTCCAACAAGCTTGCTAGATCATCAATAGTCATCTTCTCGAGGTCCTTTGATTCCTCTATTGCGCACACCACATTCTCGAAGTCCTCGGTGAGAGAACGCAACACCTTCTCCACCACTCTTCCTTCGGGCAGCACCTCCCCATTTCTTTTTAACTTGTTCGCCACCATGCAAACTCTCGTCACGAAATCGGCAACACCTTCCGATTCCTTCATTTTTAACGCCTCGAAGCATTTGGAGGCGCACTTGCCTCACTCGAGCAGCACCCTTGTAGCTCCTCTCAAGGGTGTCACACGCCTCCTTTGACGTCTTCGCTTCAGCGATCTTTTCAAAGTCACTCTCATCCACCACTGGAAGAGAAGGAAGAGAGCACTCTTATCTTTGGCTCTTCTCTCCTTTTGTGCTTCGATTTGTGCGACGGTTTCTTCTCCCGTCTTGGCCTCCTCCTCGAAGCCGCTCTCCACAAGATCCCAAGCATCATGCGCACCCAGCAGCGCACGCATTTGGATACTCCAATTGTCGTAGTTGCCTTTCGACAATTGAGGCAACGACGCATGACCAAACAAGGTCATTCCCGAGCTTCCCATCGGACGAGACTCTGATACCAGATGTTGGAGGACGGGAGGAGGATGGGGAGCTACTGATCAACCCACCACAGGAGGATGCCCGTCTCCTGGGCTACAGGGACCGCTGATTGGCGGTCCCCAACTGCCAATTGGCGGTCTAAAAGGCACGCCTCGTGCGCTGCCTTAGACCGCCCTGATCTTCATGCATTTTGCCTTAAATGGACTCCACTAGATCCATGCTTGATCTATGCAACTGGGGGGGCACGAAAGAAAGAAGCTGGCTCTCTCTTTCTACTCACATACTCACTCTTTTTCCATACAATTTCGTGGCTCAACTTGTAATCTATTGTTGTTGTATTGTTGTTCTCATACAAATGGTGAATTCTAGTGCTTTATATAGGCACCTACATGACCCTACAACTTCCAAATATAAAAACTACATAAACATGATCATTCAAGATCATTACACCCTCTACTTAAATTGCATACATAATTAGGACGAAAATTACACAAAAAATGAAAGGACTCTTGTCTCTTCCACTCCGTCAACGTTTTGTCTTCTCATGTGTTGACTCTTCACCCCCATATGAGTCATCAAGCAATGATGATGTGGCGGGTGACTAGGACGCCACATAGGGTTAAGTCGCCACCTAGGATTTAGTTCAATTCCCAATAGTTTGTGTATAATTAAGCCCTAATGACATGCATACCATAGAAATCTATAAAAACCAAACAACAAGTGTCTTTCCACATTAAAGTATACAAAACACTACTTAAGATTTATCGTCATCATTAAAGTATACAAAACACTACTTAAGATAAGACTAAAGATAATCACAATATTACATGTCAATCTTATCTCTTTATCCACTCCGATCTTATCATCATCTCGTCATTCCCCATAAAATGGACCGAATGACCAAATATCATCTTTAAGTATTTTCGTATACATAAATTATCCAATGACCAAATATCATTTCATTTCTCTATTATGCTAAAACATTTACCCATTCATGAAATGTTGCATTACCTGAAGCAATTGAAAAATTATCACATGAGTTTTGCGTAATTACTAACTCAAAAAGATTTGAGAGGAGAGAAAAAAAATGTTGGGAAGATAGAGGAATAAGGTAACAGAAAAAAGATTGAAAAAGTTGGAGTGTAACGTCCCGAAACAATAGAAAATTTAAATTTTAAAAAGAAGACCACAAGAATTAAGATCATAAAAACGGGAACGTTACTCAAAAAATATCCAAGAGGTGCATCATATTACATCAGAGTTGTCAAAATTGTATGACTACATCAAGTACAGGGAAGTGTAAACATAAGTAATCATACAACCTAGGAAAGTACGATAGAGGATATGATCCTAGAGTGCTCTCGTCCTCGGTCGCCACCCGTCAGAACATACTGCGGTCTTGAAATGCAAATGTGATAACAATGTCTTTGTTTCCATAAGGAAACCCGGTATACCAAACACACTTATTGAAAGGAATGTATTCTAAAAGTTTTACTTTTATATGTCAATTATTATGAATTGGATGTGCAAACATTTTGTTCCTTGATTATGGTATTCGTCTTTTGGAAGTGTTAAGGAAGAGACGTTTGGTCCTTAACCGTAGAGCTATAAAAGATAATGGTTTACATAAATCAAAAATTATTCACAATCATGGTAATTAACATAGAACATTAATCACCAAGATAAGATTGTCGTGTGTGTCATCGATTGTTGTAGCTCTACAAATAATTGACGACACGGGTATATAAAAGAGGAAAAGATTACTTTTATATATTGAATAGACCTAACAAGTAAAACATTATGGAATTGTGTTTCATGTCATTGATATTTTACTGTGTCTTGGATCCTAAGATATGAGACTTATATCTTTTCACTCAAGAAGTGCTTAATTTGATTATTGTCAAAAGCTATCAATGAGTATAGTGATAAAGACAATAGTTGGTTGGAAATGACTTGTGCTAGAAACGATAGCTAGTCAAACGATTGTCATTGCCCCTCTTAAATTGAGTGATGATATTAATGGGCCTCTTGATAAAGCAAAATTATAATGTGCACAATGTGACTTGAGTTAAGTCACATAGTTATAATTAGCTTAGAGAGATCAAGAAATGAATATAATACAAAGGTGACACATTTCTACGTTGTATATATTCTTAATAATATGAGGCAAGGGACGGACACAAGTGGTGCACTTACATCACTAAATGGATCATGTTTGGTTCGGGTTGAACAAAGACATCTATGCTAATTGGGTGACTATAATGTGTATCTAGATACCGCTTATAGTCTGAGATATTAAGTGTTTAATATCATTGCCAATTTGGCTTAGATCCTTCTATAGGTCACACCACAAAACTAGGAAACTAGAGAGTTGATTTTAAGTTCATAAGATGTGTCGGGTTTCATGTGAAAATGGGACACATGTTGTGAATTAATTAAAATCAATATGTCATGAGAATTGACATAATTAGAATCATAATAAATTCATATGAGATGTAAATATTATGGGGTGTAATAATTAATTATTACATATGATAATATATTACATAAGATGTGAATTTGCTAAAAACCCCAAAAGATCAAATTTTGCTGGAAATAAATCCAAAATTTGACTAAGGCAAAATCGGGGTCAAACACGGTGAACCGTTCATGGTTCGGTCGACCGGGGCATCCTCGGATCGGTTAACCGAATAGGGAACGGGTAAGCGCAATTAGTTGACCGAGATTGTCTAGAGTGCCTGGACGATCGGGTTCGGTTCACCGATTGGGAACGGTCAACCGAGAAGTAGTATTTTCGATAGACCGAAAGTGACCCGGTCATCCGATGACTATGTCCCAGGAGCGATTCTGGTGCGTCAACGGTAGACCGACTACAAGACGTGGTTCGTCCGAATTCTTCCAGGGAATTTTTCTCATAAAGATTCAGTCGACCGTCTAGCTCGCGGTGAACCGAACACGTGTTATAACCGAATGGTTCAGTTGACCGAATAATACTCGGTCTACCGAACAAGAACGATTCTGCCTGAATTATTAAGAGATTAATTAGATCATGGGTGGATTAATTCCAGATTTAATTAAAACGTTTTTGTGGGTGATTATACGGAAATTAGAGATTAATTTTAGGAGAGAATAAGCAAGAGATCATGACTAAAGAATAGTTCTTGATAAGGATGTTTTGGGAGACTATAAAAGGACCCCTACTCCTACTTGTTTAATACTATTGCAAAAATTCTTTCTCTCATTAATCTCTCCCTAATCACCACGAAAATCTCTTAGTAAAATTAAGTTTTAGAGATAAGAATCTCAGGAGCTTAAAGAGGGGTAATTAGCTTGATTCTAAACCTTATTAGAGATTGATTGGCTAGCTCCTTTCTCTCTAATTTTGTTTAGAGTTTGGTGAACACTCGGAGGCAAATCCGTGGACGAATCAACGGGCAACGCGACTCCGAATCTTCAAAAACGATTTAGAGAACCTTTAGGTATGATTTTTCCTTTGTGGTTTATTTTAATAAATGTAGGGTTGCATGATATTAGAATGAACACAAAGTTATGTACATAAAAATTGTTGAAAATATGTAATCGATCTTGTATGTTGTATTAGATATTTTAAAATATATACATACGTGGGGACACGAAATCCTACAGTGGTATCAGAGCATTTAGTTCATATTTTCAATAATTAGACTATATAATTAATTTTAGTTTACCATCTACAATCGAAACAATTCATGTTCGATGTCTTTTTCGAGTTTTCCGATAGTTTTGTTGATTTAATTCTAATTGATTCTTTTGATAGTTTTAAATGTTTTGAAACATGTCATGTGAATGTTAGAATTAAAATTTAGACTTATGTCTAATTTATAGAATTTTCGTTTTTAATTAAATGATTATTTTATAAAGAATCGACAAAACGAAAAAGGCATATGTTTATCTTTCTTTAAATTTTTATTATTGGAAATTGGATAAACAGCGGTTCAAATATTTTGTGTATTGAACTATGGATGCATAAAATCATTTTTAATGGATTGCAAATGATTTTAGAATTGTTTGATTTAGAGATGCATGATAAACTAAATCGAGTAATATATAGTATATGTACATGCGTTGTGCAAGTTCTCTAATGCAGGGATATGTGAGTTTGTATATTCTGAAGAAGCCGTGAATGAATGAATGTGTATGTTATAATTATTCAATCACAGGGGCTTATGTATATCTGAAAGCCAAATTTTATTTCTATGTATATGCATGCATATGATAGAATTTTTACATAGGACTTGCACTAGATAATTTTCAAAATTGAGAGATGCATGTTTATATTTTTGCAATATCAACATTCATGGTGCAAATTTTATAATATATCGGAAAGCCCTTAGCTAGTTTATATTATAATTGATAGGATCTTGAATTGCTGCATTTGTGGACAAATTTTTATTTGCGGTATTGTTTTTAAAACATAAAATTAATATTAAATACCATATAATTTATTTTGTAGAAATGTCGAATATTCAACCTATTGTGCGATCTATGATTGAAAAACATCATTTGGCAAATGATGACTCAAACTTCATAAGCTGGCAACTCAAGCTCAATATCGTGTTGAAGTTTGAGAAACTATCTCATATTTTGGATGGTGAAATCCCAAAATTAAATGAGAAGGCAACCGATAGCGAGAAAGAGGCAAAAGCCAAGTGGGAAGACAAAAAGAACCAGATTCACGGTCTAATGTTGGCATCCATGGGTGACTCGCTTCAAGCGAAATACTTGGATTCAAAACCCAAGAAGACCATGGATGTTTTAACAAAGACGTTCATGGATAGTGCTAGAAAAGAGCGCTATAAGACCACCATCGCGCTCACAAGGTGCCACATGGCGGAGCGAACATCGGTATCTATGCATTTTCTCACGATGCAAGGATACCTTGAGAAGTTGTCGAAGCTCCCTTCCCCGATGCCCGATGACATTGCGGAAGATTTGATTCTTGGCTCTCTAGTCCCGTCCTATAAGGACTTTATTATGCACTATCATGTGCGTGAGAAAGGGGTGAGTCTTGAGGAACTTCACAACGCTCTCAAAACGGCTGAAGTTGACATGGGCAAGGGTCGGGACAAGCACGTCCTAGCCGTCCATGGAGGGAGCAAGAAGATCACCAAAGGTAAAGGCAAATTCACCAAAAATACGTCAATCAAGAGCAAGGGAGTAGGAGGTGCTCATGGGAGCGCCTCAAGGGGGAATTCTTAGAAATCTCTGACTCCCAACACGGAGTGCTTTCACTGCGGTGAAAAGGGACACATCCGGCCAAATTTCCCCAAGTACAAGGAAGACCTTGACAATGGAGTGATTGAACGTAAGCGCCCCAAAAAGGCCAAAGGTATATTTGTTATTGAGATAAATTTAGCCACCTCTGTCCATGATTGGGTAATTGATACCGGATCTTGTGCTCACATAACTTCTAATGTGCAGCTACAAAAGGATAGGAAGGAACTCGTGAAGAACGAGATGATTTTGAAAGTCGGAAATGGTGCGAGCGTTGCTGCGATTGCACAAGGTTCTGTGGAGCTTCAATTATCTAGTGGTTTAAATTTATGATTAAAGAATGTTTATTATGTGTCTTCGATTAACAAGAATATTATTTCTGTATCATGTTTGGATATGGATAATTTTAATATAAATATTTCGAACTCTTGCTTGTCTATATCGAAGAATGGTATTTTCTATGCAAATGCATTCGTGAGGAATAGTCTCTATTTGCTTGAATTGAATAATAAACAAATCTTAAACGTCAATGACAAAAGGCTTAAAACTACTCACGTGAATGATACACTCTTGTGGCACTATCGTCTTGGTCACATAACTGAAAAACGCATCAAGAAATTGCAAGAAGCTAACCTTCTTGGTCAACTTGATTTTAAATCATTGGAGACGTGTGAACCTTGCCTAATGGGCAAAATGACCAAGAGGCCTTTCAAGAAGAAAGGACCGAGAGCGAATGACTTGTTGGATTTGATACATTCTGATGTATGTGGTCCGATGAGAACTAGTGCAAGAGACGGTTTCAGGTACTTCATTACGTTCACGGATGACTATAGTCGTTATGGCTATATTTATCTAATGAGAAATAAAAGTGAATCCTTTGACAAGTTCAAGGAATTGAAGAATGAAATAGAGAACCAACTCAACAAGAAAATCAAGTCTCTACGAACGGATCGTGGAGGTGAGTGCTTAAGTACCGAATTTGACTCATTCCTAAAGGAGTGTGGTATTGTACCACAACTAACCCCTCCCGGTACACCTCAGTGGAATGGGGTATCCGAAAGGAGGAATATGACATTACTCGACATGGTTCGATCAATGATGAGTCAAGCTGAATTGCCGCTTTACTTTTGAAGTTATGCACTAGAAGCTGCGGGTTACACACTAAATAATGTTCCATCCAAATCCGTAGAGAAAACGCCTTATGAGTTATGGAGTGGTAAAACACCTAAGCTCAATTTTCTCAAGATTTGGGGTTGTGAGGCCTACGTCAAGAGATTGATGTCGACCAAACTTCAACTAAAAGTGGATAAGTGTTTCTTTATAGGTTATCCTCGTGAGACAAGAGGATACTACTTTTGGCATATAACCTCCAATCGAGTGATTGTAGAGAGGGATGTCGTATTTCTAGAAAAAGAATTTCTGGAAAGAATAAAAAGTAGTGGGAGTAGAGTTGTACTTGAGGAGACTCAAGATATTCTACAAGATCATGATATGAATGGTGACATTCAAGATCATGAAGACCCAACCAAGGTTCCTTTGGTTAGTGGGAGCGTGAGTGAGAGACCCTCACAAGAAATTGTGAGAGAAACTCAATCCTCCCCACCTAGTGTACGTTTGAGAATCGAACACGAACCAATTCCACAAGAAATTATGGAAGAAGTTTGAGAAGTACACGTAGAACCAAAAAAACTTAGAAGGTCAACGAGGGAAAGGAAGAAACCCGATATGTATTTGGGACTTCATGAAATCATGGTACTAGATACCGATGATCCCTCGACCTTTCAAGAAGCAATGGAAAGAAAGGACTCCAAACTATGGCTCAATGCCATGGAATCCGAAATAGAATCCATGTACGATAATCAAGTGTGGAACTTGGTTGAAATTCCTCAAGGGAAAAAGGTCATTCAAAATAAATGTGTTTTCAAGAGGAAGATGGACATGGATGTGAACTTGACAACCTACAAAGCGAGGCTTGTAGCAAAAGGTTTCACTCAAGTTCAAGGAATTGACTATGATGAAACTTTTTCACCGGTTGCCATGTTCAAGTCTATTCGGATTATGCTCGCTATTGCCGCATTTCATGATTATGAGATATGGAAAATGGATGTCAAAATGCCTAAGTCACATACATGATGCATGACCTAAACAAAAAGAATGCCTAATCTTTTGCTTTGAGTTTTAAGGTCCAAGTTGCTTAAGGGAAGTTGATTATTAATCTGGGAGAAATCTAAGAGTCAGAACATGCAAAATTGAGTCCCAGATTACTAGATCAATTATGGAAACATGACAAAGAAATAAGAAGGCAAAAGCAGCTCACCGGACCGCTGATTGGCGGTCCAAACTGCCCAGCTTTCCTCCAAATTTTTCCAGATGCCTCTCCTTTCGACTCCAAGTCTCCTGAAACAAAGAAAAACTACAAATCAAAAATTAAATTCACTCAAATCGTCTAAACAAGAGTCTGGACTGGCACCTCCCCGGCAACGGCGCCAAAAACTTGTTGAACGTTTTATTTAAAACCGCAAGTGCACGGCCGCGATGAAGCGGTGGCAAGTACGGGTCGTCCTCAGGGAGGTGAGCAGCCTCTTGTTTATCAGAAATCAAGTGGCACAAAAAGGTGGAAGAAAGTTGTTTATGCTAATCTAAACTACGCTAACTACGAAGAAGCAAATGCGAAAGAAAGAGATTAACAAATACTTCAACTAAGCTAGAGAAACTTGATACTATGCAAGAATCAGTAAGAGAGAGACCTCATAGGGGGTGGAGTGACTACACATACACAATAAGGAGGCAAGAATATCTTCCTATAGGCACAAGTGTAGGTAGTGTTTGCATGTATGAGAGGTGTCTACTTATCATGGCAAAACCCATCAATTAAATCACTAACCTATTTTGATTAACATTCATAAACACAAGCTGGTTATTTAAGAAACTAAACAAGCATGGGAGGTGTCTTAAAACTTGTGGCAAAACCCATCTAGTGAAGTGTTCTATTATAACAAGCAAGCATGCATTCATATTAATCAACACATTTCAAAATAAACATCCTTCCTTCCTTAATTGCATATATGGTAATCATCTCCACCCCCCCCCCCCCCAAATGGGGAGTGGTTTTACTCATTACACATTACACTAACTATTACACTAAGATAAGAAGACATATTAACTAAGCTAGATTTAATAAAAGACAATTAAACTAAAACATGCACCAACACTAAAAGAAGCACAAAACAAAGAAAATTTTATTGATTGAAGACTCACAATACCAGTAGCATCTCCCCCATTGAGTTTCTTGCTTCAAGGCTTTCACTTCAATTAGGGAGAATGGCCACAAGCATGGAGTAATTACAATGGAAGGTGAAGAGTTCTATTTATAGCCATGGAAAAAGGCAAACCGGGATAATCCCCCGATGTGGGACTAAACAAATACCATAAATAGCATAAACACGCTCTAATACACAAGCCACAAAAAGCTAAACGGATTCGGATCCACCTAGACCGCCAATTAGCGGTTCCAGACCGCCAATTGGCGGTCTACAGGATCCGTATTAGTCTGGGCTTTCTTGGAGGCTTTCCTGGATGGTATTCTTTGTCTTTGATGCATCTACTTGGTATGTTGGAGCTCCGACCCGAATCGAATTGCTAAAATACTCCCCATGATGGTGTGGAGTATTCTGTTTTGCTCTTAGTTCCTTCTGTCTTGCGTTCAGGTCCTTCTCCCTTGCATCTTGGTCCCCAGATCTCACAATTCAGTCTTTTTTCCCAGCTTTTGGGTCCTTTTATGCTTCGTCTCTTCAAACCTATTTATTCCTGAAAACTAAACATAAAACTCGTAACATAACATTGTTTAGGTGAAAGATAATGGATATAAGATACAAATATAAGCATGAAATGATGTCAATCACTAGGTTCCTTATAGAAGTCACACACAAAATCTCAGATCAATTGGACTTCAATAGGTCACCCAAACATAGACCGAAAATCACTAAACCTTAAACTAAAACTGCTTGTGCTAAATTGGTCGACCAAACGATCTCCAGTCAACCGAATGATCAGTTTATTCAGTAAGGCAATAGTGATTCATCCAGCTTGACCGGTCGACCATTTTGACCATTTCGGTCTACGATCTACACGTGTCATTTGACCGTTAGACTTGTCGTTTTATACAACGGTCGGATTTTTCTAAACCCCAAATAATTTGGCCACCGATCGATCGTTCCCTAGACCCCGGTCGACCGATCGTAGATTTCTCATGAAGCCCAAAGTGTCTGGAAGTTTCCGGTCGACCGTTCTTAAGACCTTGGTCGACTGAACCTATATTTACTCTTGCCAAAACTCCCTGAATGGTCGACCGGCCCACCTTTGTTTGACCGTTCACTTAAGTTTTAGCCAGCTCCGGTCGACCGCTGAACCCGTTTCGGTCGATCGATTTTATCTAGAATAGTGTGCTAAGTTTTTCTATTTTGTTTCTTACACAATCTTTTACCACACTTAACACAACCACTATAATTCTCTTAGAGCTTATAAATATAAGTTCCCCAACCTTATTTACACAACTCTCCCACTTTCAATTGACCCACATACTAGAGAGAAGTCTCCCAATCCTCAAATCTCCTAAACATACACTCCAAGCTTTAAACTTCACCACTTGATCATATTTCCAAATCATACTCAAGTGTGCTCATTTTAGAGAGTGTGTTCCACTCACTTTGTTGTCAAAGAAGCAAGGATTTCGGTGAAAGCTCGAAGTGTTACCTCTCAGGTTGTGAGAGGAAGAAATCAAGCTCGACGAGGATTGTTCGCGAGTTTGTTGTGTAAAGGCTTAATCTCGGCCCAGAACGAGATTGAATAGTGAAGATGTAGGCGGAATTAACAGAGTCGATCGGAGCATACAAGAGAGGAAGTAGGCGGTGGTCGAAACTCTATAAAAATCTATAGGTCATCTTTCTTGGTTTGATTGCTTTTCTTTCTTTACTGGTTTGTTTATTCCATTGTGCATATTTGTTGCTTAAGCAAGTAGAGGATTACGCTTAAAATTGATTAGAATTAGCGAGCCATAATGATCCTACAATTGGTATCAGAGCATAGGTGGTAAGTTTGATATACTTCAGGTATTTTAGCATGTCATCATCTAGCTCTAATCATATAGAAGGCCTTTGCACAACCCGACATCCTTTGCTAAATAGATCGAATTATGATTATTGGAAAAATAGAATGAAAAACTTTTTGATTTCTAATGATCTCAAATATTGAATGTTTCTCCAAAATTCAAATACCCCTCCTAAGGAAGAAGATCTAGCCACATTATCTAAGGCTAAAATGAAAGAAGTAGAAATGAACTAAAAAATAATGAAGATCTTGTATTGTGGCCTAAATGAGGGTGAATACAATAGAATTAGGGGTTCTAAAAGTGTATATGAAATATGGAATAGGCTTCAAATGCACCATGAGTGAGATAGCAAAACTAAAGAAATATGTATTAGTCTCCTCATGCATAAATATGAATTTTTTTCTATGCAAATTGGTGAGAACATAAGAGAAATGAACACTCACTTCACCGATATCACTAACTCTCTTTGTGTGCTTGGAAGAAAGATCAATGAAGGAGAGATGACAAGAAAGTTTCTCTGATCGCTCAACAACGATTGGGAAGACAAGGTCGTTGCAACCGAGGAAGCTCACGATCTTTCCAAACTTAGGATAGAGGGACTAATCGGGAACCTCATGGCTTTTGAACTCCAAATCAACCATTGAAAGGAGAAAGAAGCCTCTAGGAAGAACCCAACCTTGACATTACATGCAAATTCTGATTAACCAAGGATGAGAGTAGAAGATGAGGAAATTGAGGTCCTTGCTAAAGACTTCTTCAAATACCTCAAGAAAGACAAGGGAGAAATGAAATAAAGAAGAGGAAGACGAAAGTGAGAAGAGAGAAGAGAGAAAAAGAAAATAATAAGGAGGAGAGGGAAAATGAGAGAAGAGAAAGGGAGAAAAAAAAGGGAGAGAAGAAGAGAAAAGTAGAAGAGGAAGAAGCTCACAAAGCAACATGGGATGACTCTTCATCCTCATCATCATCTGATTGACATCATTTCATGCTCATATTTGTATCTTATATCCATTATATTACACCTAAGCAATGCTACGTGACGAGTTTTATGTTTAGTTTTCAGGAATAAAGAGGTTTGAAGAGAAGAGCCATGAAAGGATCCAAAAGCAGGAAAAAGGACTTAATTGTGAGACCTGGGGACTAAGATGCAAGGGAGAAGGACCTGATCGTAAGACCGAAGGACCTAAGAGCAAAACAGAATACTCCACACCATCATGGGGAGTATTTTACCAATTCGAGTCGGGTCGGAGCTCCAACAAGTCAAGCAACCACATCAAAGACCAACAATACCAGAAAGAAAAGCCCACAACAAATTCCAACAGGATCCGAAGATTTTGTACCGCTAATTGGCGGTCCATATTGCTCAGGATCCGTCGAAATTTCTCCTGGACTTGTATTAATGTTCGTTTAGGCTATTTTTGGTATTGGTTTAGTCCCACATCGGGGGATTGTCCCCGATTAGCTTTTTCCATGCTTATAAATAGAACTCTTCACCTTCCATTGTAATTACCCATTGTTTGGTGGCATTCTCTCTACTAAGGAGTGAGCCTTGAAGCAAAAACTCAAGGTGGAGAAGAATGCTACCTTCAATGTGAGTCAATTGTTAATAAAATAATTCTTCTAGTTTCTTTTAATCTTGTCTTTTAATTTGTGCATGTTTGTTTAGTCTTTCCTTTCCTTTTATGTTTCTTTAATGCTTCTTGCCTTCTTAGTTAACTTTCATTTCAGTATTATGCTTTCTTTTGCTAGTATAGTTAATGTAATGAGTAGTGAGTAGTTCCATCCCCATTTGGGGGGTGGAGAAATATGTGATATAATCATGTAGTGTATTAAGTGTGTGTTATCTTTATCCCTTGAGCTTTATATGATTTCCATAACCATGTAATGGGTTTTCACTCTTATCTTTGATATGCTAATGCTCTTGAATGAAGCTTAGCTTATGCTTTGATTAGTGGACCTATTTTATGGGGAATGATAAGGTTAGGATATGGATGAAGTTAATATTGGAAACACAATTTGTAGTGTATGTGCTCTTGTTGCCTTTACCTTAGCTAATGTCTTGTATGTTTTAATGATGTAGTGAAATCTTAATTCATGTAGAGGCATAGTAGGGTATAGTCTTTATACTTGAGTTCATGTAGCTTCATTCCAATTATTGTCTTGTATGTTTTAATGATGTAGTCTTATCTTAATTCATGTAGAGGCAAAGTTGGATGTAGTTTTATGATTTCATGCACTACATGTTGGGAGGAGCTTAATGAACACACACACACTTCTTTATGTTCACATTATTTCTCTACCCCCTTTGGGGTTTAGTTTTATTGCTTATCTTCATTTCCTTTTGCATTCTAGTTTAGCATTGTAGTGTAGTTTAGTGTAATACATCCTTCTTCCTTTTCTTTACCTCTCGCCTTCGCACAAACCAAGTGTCGACACACCTCCCAGTGGACGACCCGTATTTGCCACCGCTTCAACGCGGCCGTGCACTTGCGGTTAAATATAAAACGATCAATCAAGTTTTTGGTGCCGTTGCCGGGGATGACTCTTCATCCTCATCATCATCCTTCATGCAAAGTAGAAGGGAGGTTGTCCACACATGCTTCATGGCTATTGAAGATGAAGAAAGTGAGGTATCCTCTAACTGATGCTCAACTATGTCATACTGTAGTGATAGCTAAAACTCTAGTACTAATGATGAATCATACACATATGATGAGCTCCAAAATGCATTTCATGACTTAGTTAAACAATATGAGATCATTTGTGAAAAGAACAAAAATGCTAGAAAGTTGATAAATGATCTCCAATGCAAACTTGAAATAAGCATGAATGAGAAAAATGAGGTGCTTGCTAGACATGAAACTAATGCATTAAAACTTGGAAGTCTAAAAGCAACACCTATTGATGTTGAACTATTAGATCTTAAAGCTTGCAATGTGCAATTAGGAAAAGATCTCAAAAGGTTCACAAAAGGAACTAAGATGCTTGACATGCTTTTAGGTAGTCAAAGACAATCATTAGACAAACATGGTTTGGTATATAATGCTTCATATGCTAAAAACCATGTAGTTCATACTACCTTGAATGACAAGTATTTAATTGCAAAGCATTGTTCTTCACGTGTGTGGGCTCCGAAAACCAAGATGGTTTGGGTTCCCGAAGCTAATGTTCAAGGACCCAAAGTAATTTGGGTACCTAAATCAACACTTGTAGGTGCTTAGATATGGGAGATTGGTAGCGACCGACCAAAGCACGCAAAGTCAAAATTCAAAGCCGGTTGCACTATCGAAACGAAGATGGAACCAAAGCATGAGGATCACTAAGGTGGGTAATATTTTTAATCCTCCTAATCATATAGAATTGGTTCCAATAGGACTTTGAATGCTTAAGTGTAATATCCTTTATATCATTCATTTGATATTCTAAAATGGGGAGAAAAACATCACATGCTCATTTGTCATAATTTTAAATTGATGTCACAAAGGGGATAACTTTGAGCTTAATAAGACCAATTCATATTGATAGGGGGAGCATAATGAAAAGCTTAATCAAGAAAGAGTAATGAAGTGCAAAATCAAGGGGGAGCAACTTCATTACAAGAAAAGGACATCATAAATTCCATGATAAATTTTATTTTGATGGATATCAAAGGGGGAGAGAATATTGGGGGTAAAGAAATTGAACTTTGCATAAAATTAAACAAAAATCCATGCACACTCATAGGGGGAGCATTTTCGTGCATAGTTTACTTCTTTATATTTCAAGTACTAAGATTATTAAGATATAGGTTGTCATCATCAAAAAGGTGGAGATTGTTGGCTTTTAGGCCTTAATCCATGTTTTGATGATTTATTCAACCTAATCTTAATCGCAATCTAATGTAGAGTAGCACACATTATGTAAAGTATATTTATTGTTTTGTGCTAACATCTACAAGTGATCAAGACTCAAGGAAGAAAGGAATTCAAGTCACGAAATGTAATCAAGCTTTTGAAGACATGTAATTTACTTGTAATTAAGTCATAGGAACTTGTATATACTTGAGCATAGTAGAGTTAATATCTACTCACATACACACTAGGTTCCTTATAGAAGTCACACACAAAATCTCAGATTAATTGGACTTCAATAGGTCACCCAAACTTTGACCGGAAATCACTAAATCTTAAACTGCTTTTGCTAAATCGGTCGACCAAACGATCTCAGGTCGACTGAATGATCAGTTTATTCAGTTAGCCAATAGTGATTCATCCAGCTTGACCGGTCGACCATTTTGACATTTTCAGTCGACCGTCTACACGTGTCATTTGACCGTTAGACTTGTCGTTTTATACAACGGTCAGATTTTCCTAAGCCCCAAAATATTTTGGCCACCGGTCGATCATTCCCTAGACCCCGATCGACCGATCGTAGATTTTTCTTGAAGCCCAAAGTGTCTGGAGGTTTCCGGTCGACCGTTCCCAAGACCTCGGTCGACCGAACCTATTTTTACTCTTGCCAAAACTTCCTGAACAGTCAACTGACCCACCTTTGTTCTACCATTCACTTAAGTGAACTTAAGTTTTAGCTAGTTTAGGTCGACCGCTGAACCCATTTCGGTCGACCGAATTTGTCCAGATCAGTGTGCTGAGTTTTTCTATTTTGTTTCTTAGACAATCTTTTACCACACTTAACACAACGATTATGATTCTCTTAGAACTTATAAATAGAGATTCCCCAACCTTATTTACACAACTCTTCTACTTTCAATTGAACCACATACTAGAGAGAAGTATCCCAATCATCAAATTGTACTCAAGTGTGATCAAGTTAGAGAGTGTGTTCAAATTGTGGGATCGTGTGTGACCCTAATTCTAAGCACTTTTTAACCTTAATCAATCTCTACTTGCTTAATCAAAGATGCACAGCGGAATAAAAACAAACAAGCAAGTAAAGACAATAAATTTGCAAACCACAATGTTACCCAGGGGATTTTATAAAGGTTCCGCCTCCCACCTACTTCCTCTCTTGCAAGCTCCACTTGATCTCCCTCGAGCTCTTCCTATGTCTTCACTATCAATCTCGTTTCGGGCCGAGATTAAGCCTTTACTCCACAAACTCGCAAACAATCCTCGCCGAGTGATTGACATCATATCATACATATATTTGTGTCTTATATCATTTATTTTTAACCTAAGCAATGCTACGTAATGAGTTTTATGTTTAAGTTGCAGGAATAAAACAAGTGAGAAGAAGATACACACAAAAAAACCTAAGAGCAAGAAAAAAGACTGAATTGTAAGACTTGTGGACTGAGATGCAAGAGAGAAGGACCCGGATGTAAACCAAAAACACCAATAAGTAAATCAAGAAGCTCCACACCATCACGAGGAGTATTTTGGAAATTAGATCCGGGCCAACCATCAACAACCAAATCGGGTCCACTAAACATGAAGCAATCTAGTGAAAAACAAGCCACCCAAAAACAGACCCCATCAAGCCAATCCAGACTGCTAATTCGCTGTCCAAAACTGCCAATTGGCTCCAAATGACACATGCTTTGGTCGGGTGTTAGATTAGGTTGTTTGTAGTCCATTTATGGTATGCTTTTAGTCCCATACCGGGGGATTGTCCCCGGTCACCTTTTTTCATGCCTATAAATAGAACTCTTCTTTCTCCTTTGTAATCACCCATTGCTTGGTAGCATTCTCTCTACTTAGAGTAAGCCTTGGATCAAAACTCAAGTGGAGAAGAATTCCACTTGTAATGTGAGTCATGTAAATAAAATAATTTTTTAGTTTGTTTTAATGTTCTCTTCACTTTTAATTCTTGCATGCTAAGTTTAATTTCATTTTATTTTCTTTTCTTAATGAGTAGTGAGTAGTTCTATCCCTCTTTGGGGGGTGGAGATGATGTACATATATGTTGTAAAGTTTGGATGTTTGATGATTTTTTGATTGTGTAGACTTGCATATTTATATGTTCATCAGGGGTGTTTTAATCATCTACATGTTGAGCGATTTTTGATGGGTTTTGTCATAAGATTTAGACACTTCCCATGCTTAGTTTCCTCATGTTTATTGACTTAAATTTCCTGTTGAATATGCTACATGTTAGTTATGTGTTTGTATTTGTGTTTGCTTGCTTGATTGATTGAAGAAACTTTGCTTTGATGGGTTGTGCCATAAGATTTAGACACCTCTCATGCTTAACTTTGTTCTTCACACGAGTTCAGGGTTTATTATGAGTCTTGCCGTATCTTTAGACACTTCTCATGCTGAGCCTAGTCTTATGCTAATCAAGTAGTAATTGCCGATAGGTTGTGTGAATGGATAGATAGGTTTTGCCACATCTTTAGACACTTCCTATGCATAAAAACACACACATGCGACACACACATACATGCTTACATGCATCATTCATAACTTATTTCACTTCATATGTGCACACACTCCACCCCTTAGGGGTTTTCATTCCTGAATTCCAGCTTGCTGTCTTAATTAGTTTAGTTTCATTGTTGCTTGCTTTCATCGTCTTTGTTTGTTGCTTACTTGTGTATCATAGTATAGTTTAGTCTAGTTTAGTGTAATCAACTTCTTCTCCCCTCTTTTTCCACTTGCCTTCGAATGAACCAGAGTCGACACACCTCCTTGCGGATCGACCTGTATTTGTCACATCTTCACTGACGCCGTGCACTTGCGGTATTTAAAACGAACACATCACCGAGCTTGATTTCTTCCTCTCACAATCCGAGAGGGAACACTTCGGGCTTTCATAGAAATCCTTGCTTCTTGACAGACAATTGTTAGTGGAACACACTCTCTAACTTGAGCACACTTTGAGTCAATAAGGAATTGATAAACTAAAGTGTGAAGTTTAGGCTTCGAGAATATAAGTTTGGGGAATTGAAAACTTGGGAGTTTCTCTTAGATGTGTGTGACAATTTGGAGTGTAAGAGTCGTCAAATTGTGTCTTCGTAACATTTATTTATAAGCTCGAAGAGAGTTATAGCCATTGTGATTAATATGGTAAGTGTTTGTGTAAGAAGCACAAAAAAGAATAGCACAGGGCACACATCTGAGCAAGTTCGGTTGACCGAATCGGGTTTAATGGTCAACCGAAGGTCGTCCGGAAATGAAGTCCAGGAAAGTCCAGAAACACATGGTCGACTGACCAGGGAACGGTCGAACTAAACCTGGCTATAACTAAGTTCTCTTATGTTAACGGTCGAACTAAATGGTTGGTTTGGTCTAACGAAAACTAACAGGCTCTATGGGTTTTTCAAACATGTTTAGGTTCGGTCGAACACAATGGTTAGGTTGGTCGAGCGAAAATAACCAACACTTGGGGATTGTCAAAACGTTTATGTTCGGTCGACCGAAACAAGGTCCACGTTCGACCGGTGGTCACTTGTATTAGGGGTTTTGGGAAAACCGACTGTTGTAGAATAAGACAAGTCTAATGGTCTTTTGACACGTATAGGGAGAGGGATGAGAGAGAAAGGAAGAGAAGAGAAGAGACGGAAGAAGAAAGTTAGAGAGAAGAGAGAGAGGAAAAGAAGAGAGAGGGATGAGAGAGAAAGGAAGAGGACAGAGAGAAGAAGAGAGTTCGAGAGAGAAGAGAGAGGGGAGGAGAGAAAGGAAAGAAGAAGAGAATAGAGAAGGATGAGAGAGAAAGGAAAGAAGATAGAGGAAGAGAAGAGAGGGAGGGAGGAGAGAGGAAGAGAAGAGAGAAGGAGGACAGAGAGAAAGGAAAGAAAAGAGAGAGGAAGAGAAGAGAGATGGACTTGAGAGAGAAAGAAAAGAAGAGAGAGAAGACAGAGGGATGAGAGAAAGGAAGAGAAGAGAGAAAGGGAAGAGAGAGAAAGGAAAGAAGAGAGAGGGATAAGAGAGAAAGAAAGAGAAGAGAGGGGGATAAGAGAGAAAGGAAGAGAAGAGAGAGGGAGGAGAGAGAGGAAGAGAAGAGAGAGAAAGGAAAGAATAGAGAGAGAAAGAGAAGAGGAGAGAGGAAAGAAGAGAGAGAGGAAGAGAAGAGATAGGGATGAGAGAGAAAGGAAGAGAGGAGAGAGAGACGACTTGAGAGAGAGGGATGAGAGAGAAATGAAAGAAGAGAGAGAGAAAAGGGAGAGGACTTGAGAGAGAAAGGAAAGAATAGAGAGAGGGATGAGAGAGGACTATTATAAGGATATTTGTTATTTTATAATGATATCTCTAATAGAAAATATTATTAGGAAAATTTACAAGTTGTAATGTATAAAATTTCAACCAAAACCGTAACTTAATACCCTTATTAACGACAGAGGTGCGCAGCAGTAAGAAAAAAGGATGGTGAGGTGCATGAGCCTAATAAATGGAAACACGGGTGCATGCGCTCAATTTAGACTTTAACGAGGTGTATCAACTCAATTAACCTTTTTGATAATAATCAAATTATACATTTTTTATGTGAAAAGATATAGATATCATATCTTAGGATTCAAAAACACAATGAAAACATGAATGACACAAACACAATTCCATAATCTTTTCATTTATTTGGTCTATTAAATATATAAAAGAAAATACTTTCAATTTCATATACTCATGTTGTTAAATAATTTGCAGAACTACAATACCTCTTAACCAACATGACAATCTTATCTTGGTGATTAATATTCCTTGTCAATCACCATGATTGTGAATTACTTTTAATTTATGTAAACCATTATCTTTTAGAGCTCTACGTACGGTGAAGGACCAAATGTCTCTTCCTTTACTCTTCTAAAAGACGAATACATTAATCAATGAACAAAATGTTTATACATTCAATTCATAATAAAATACTTATAAAAGAATACTTGTAGAACACACATTCCTTTCAATTTCTATGATGATGTCAATGTGTGGACTTTGTTCCAAATATTGAGCTACTTCAAGCATAGAGACTTAAATCTCTCTTTAATAATCGTGTTGCTGGACCATATCCGTCCATTTAGAATCATTAATAATCATGCATTACCCGTTTGTACATGAATGTGAACACATGTCATGTCTTGTACACATTTAGTGCCCATTAGGGTTACACGACTATTATCTATTTAGTACATGATTACACCATTTTTACTTATTTAATATTCAATATTGCATTTTTTGCATGATTAAAATAACAATAATAATAGTAAACAATGTATTAGTAAATTCTAGTAGGATTTGTATTTTTAAAATGTTTAAAATATAAATTAAGTATCAGAATATTGTATTTAATAATGACTAAATGCTTAGGCTATTTACATAAATATTACTCATGGATGTTGGTCTAATAGATGTGTATTTCTTGTATTCTTGTATCCATGTATACAATTAGTTATCATCTATTGTTGTGTTTCTATCATGTTTAACGCTTAAATCTAAATTTCATTCATTTATTAAGAAAAGTAACCCCCATGCTATTTTGCACCCCCATTCCACACGTGCTGACGTGGCATTCTGACATGAACAAAAAGACAAACATCTCGTTCTTTAGTTTATTTATATTTATATCATCCATACGTTTGATATACTATACTCGTAATTAGACCTGTCAATTTTGGACCCGACACTATTACACGACACGATAAGGAGACACGATGTAGACACGACTTTACACGATTTTTGTTTGTATGATTGAAATGATTTATTATGATGTTTTGTGAACATACAAATATAAAATAATTGGTACACGATTTGACACGAACACGACACGATAACACGATAAGTTATTTTTGTACACGAAACAGACACGAACTGCATCTTTTGTTAGATAATCAATTGTTTTGCTTGATAATAGTCAATTAAGATATTATTTAGACTGAAAAATATCAATTTAACATGTCATTTAACTATTTTCAATCTAAACATGATGAAATTTTTTCAATTTATACTATATACGATAACACGAAATCCTGACACGAATGCAGAACTGTCAGACACGATAGTACACGAACACGACCCAATTGACATGTCTACTCGTAATACCCAATCATCTTTACGTAGTTACCCACACTATCAAAAGTAGCTGCTCTTTGAAAAGTAGTAACTGCATACCTGCTCTGCCAAAAGTATCCGTACATTTTCAGTATACTGAATTTCGAAATATTTCCATTTTTAAGGGAAAACGTATATAAAATCTAACCAATCATCCATTTCATTCCTCTCTCACCATCTAGCATTGATTCTGATTTTACCCCATAATACTTCTCAATTTACCCAAAACACTACTACTACTACCAAAATAGGTATTACATCTCCCTTAATATGTTGCTTTTTCAAAAGTGACGTACTAAATGGCATTATACATCAGTTGGTATAAAACCAACGTGAATCTAACGTATAACCTAATATTATGTCGGTTATTGCGAAATGGATTGAAATCTGTCTTACCAAATCCGTTATCTGGAAACAGACGTGGTAAGCCCAATTTTTTAGATGCTTTCGAGATCCTTACTCCCAAAAAAAACACAACCCCAACCCGACCCCATCCGCCTCCGCAGACTGCCCCACCCACCCCACTTCTTCCTCACCACCTCTCTACTGCAGCCCAAAACTCCACCACCGCCTCACCAGTCACCACCCACTCACGCCCGCCCAGAACCCCACCACCAACCACGCTTGCCTAGCAGGCCAAAACTCCACCACGACCCCAATCACCTCATCATGCCCACCACCATCTCCCCACCTGAGACAACCACTTTTCATCGAAACGTCTCCGGCCTCCGGTGGGTGTGGTCTTGAACTCCACGCTCCTCCGCGGCCTCGACGAACCCCTTCTTCATGTCGTAAACATCGGAGAACGAGAGCCTCCTCTCATCCCATGACTTCCGCACCCACCACGCCTCCCTCTCTAACCTCCCAACCCTCTCCTCCCCACCTTATCCCTCTACCTCTTCACTCCTCCCTTCGCCTCTGGTCCTCTCTCTGCCACCTCCCTCGAACCCACTTCAAATATAGTAACTTTGGTTGATATTTGTTTTTGGGTAACATCATTTTACCTATGTATTGTTGGAATATCGGTAACTTTGGTTGAGATTTTTTTTCTTTACACTCTTGTTTTGGTTGGAAATTGGGGTTTAGGTTTTTTTTATGTGGTGCAAAGACTTGATTGTGATTTTTTATTGGAATGGTATTATATTTACTGTGATTTTGGTTGAGTAGGGTTTTTTGTTAATGTAATTTGGTTGGTAGTTGGAATTGTGGGGTTTGATGTGTGGAAATATATGATATTGATTGGAATCGGTGTATAATCTTATTGTGATTTTTGTTGAGTTGGGGGTTTTTGGGATGTAATTTGGTTGTTCGTTGGGGTTTTGGGGTATGGTTTGGTCAAAATATTTGATTTTGTTTTTGGAATAGGAGTATTATATTTGCTATGAATTTGGTTATGTTTGGTCTTTGTGGTAAAGTAATTTGGTCGGAAGTTGGGGTTTTGGTGACTGATGTGGGGAAATATTTGATTTTATTGGAGTAGGAGCATTAAATTTGTTGTGATTTTGGTTGATAAGGTTTTTTAGTTCATTGATTTCAATTAGTTGTTGTGTTTTAGCTTTTTATTGTTAATTGTTGGGAAATTAAGTTCAAATTCGCAAGTACATGGTCGCGTTGGAGCGGTGGTAAGTACGGGTCATGTCCACGAGGAGTGAGTGCGGGTCGTCTTCGTTCATACTCGAGTGGGGGAAGAAAAATGAAGATTGGGAGTATCTAAACTAACTAATATGACACAAATGCTTAAATGAACCTAAGATGATTAGTCTCATAGGGGGTAGAAAATGCATGCAAATGTGTAGATGTGTAATACATGTTTGTGTTGGAGGACGGGAGGAGGACGGGGAGCTACTGATCAACCCACCACAGGAAAATGCCCGTCTCCTGGGCTACAGGGACCGCTGATTGGCGGTCCCCAACCGCCAATTGGCGGTCTAAAAGGCGCGCCTCGTGCGCTGCCTTAGACCGCCCTGATCTTCATGCATTTTGACTTCAATGGACTCCACTAGATCCATGCTTGATCTATGCAACTGGGGGGGCACGAAAGAAAGAAGCTGACTCTCTCTTTCTACTCACATCCTCACTCTTTTTCCATACAATTTCGTGGCTCAACTTGTAATCTATTGTTGTTGTATTGTTGTTCTCATACAAATGGTGAATTCTAGTGATTTATATAGGCACTTACATGACCCTACAACTTCCAAATATAAAGACTACATAAACATGATCATTCAAGATTATTCCACCCTCTACTTAAATTGCATACATAATTAGGATGAAAATTACACAAAAAATGAAAGGGCTCTTGTCTCTTCCACTCCCTCAACCTTTTGTCTTCTCATGTGTTGGCTCTTCACCCCCTTGATGAGTCATCAAGCAATGATGATGTGGCGGGTGACTAGGACGCCACATAGGGTTAAGTCGCCACCTAGGATTAAGTTCAATTCTCAATACTCCTCCTTGAACTTAATCCTCTTCCAGCCACCATCCCAAGATGATTTCGCAACTTCACATACAAACAGATTGGCAGGGCTTTTGTGAATATGTCAGCCACTTGATCTTCACTTCTCACATGCACTAATTCTACATCCTTTTCTTTCATATGTTCACGAATGAAATGAAACCTTGTGTCGATGTGTTTGCTCCTTTCGTGATGGACCGGATTTTTAGCCAGCTCGATAGCAGATTTGCTATCCATGTACACCTTCGTAGCACTTGTCTGGCTTGAACATAGCTCTTTCAACAATTCTCTAAGCCATATTGCATGACACACACATGCACTTGCCGCCACATATTCCTCTTCGCAAGTTGATAATGCGACGATGGGTTGCTTCTTTGATGACCATGAGAAAACCGTGTCACCAACATAAAAAACAAAACCTGAGATACTCTTTCTATCATCCACATCCCCACTCCAATCACTATCAGTATATCCATAGAGTATCTCTTTGTCAACACATTCTCCATAGAATAAACCAAGGGAAAGAGTACCTTTGATGTAGTGAAATATTAGCTTAACCGCCATCCAATGTTCCATGGTTGGACTCTCCATGTACCGGCTCACCAAGCCAACTCCATATACAAGATCTGGTCGGGTGCATGTTAGGTATCGTAGACACCCTACTGCACTTTTGTACATTGTTGCATCAACCAACTCACCTTCTTCGTGTTTGGATAACTTTAATCCACATGCCACCGGTGTGTTCACGGGCTTGCAATCACCCATATCGAAGCGCCCCAACACATCTTTAGCATAGCCTTCTTGTGATACAAAGATCCCGTCCCCTCCTTGTTTGAACTCCAAACCAAGAAAGTAGTACATGAGTCCAAGATCAGTCATCTCGAACTCCTTTTTCATGATGTGTTTGAAATCAGCAAGCATCCCATCGTTGCTACCTGCAAAAACAAGATCATCAACATACAAGGCTAAGATCAATATGTCGTTGCCTTCTTTCTTCACATAGATTGCATGTTCATGTGGGCATTGCAAGAATCCATTTTGCTTGAAGTAAGCATCAATCCTTGCATTCCATGCCCTCGGGGCTTGCTTCAAGCCATATAGTGCCTTCTTTAACTTCAGCACTTTCACCTCTTCGCCTTTCTTTTCATAGCCCGGCGGTTGCTCCACATAAACTTCTTCTTCGAGAACTCCATTCAAGAAAGCGGACTTTACGTCCATTTGATGCATGCGCCACTTTCTTTGAGCTGCAAGTGAGGTTAGGAGACGGATTGTCTCCATGCGTGCCACCAGGGCGAACACTTCTTCATAATCTATGCCGGCCCTTTGCTTGTAGCCTTTTGCCACCAATCGTGCTTTGTACCTTTCAACTTCTCCTTGCGCCGTCATCTTTCTTTTGTACACCCATTTGACACCAATCGATTTGTGTCCTTAAGGCAATGAGACTAGTTCCCAAGTTTCATTCCTTTCGATGGATCGCATTTCTTCATCCATCGTGGCGCACCATTTTGCATCCTCCATTGCCTCTTCAAAAGGAATATTCTCTCCTTGTCCTAGAAGACACAATATCTTTTGCTCTCTTGTAATCTCCTTTGATCTCATCTCCTCCACATGGTTAGAAGTCGCCACTTCTTCTCTTTCTTCTTCTTCTTCTTCTTCTTCTTCTTCGTACCTCCCATCATGTTCATGTTCGACTTGAGCATGCATGACATGGTTTGTGACTCCGTCGTCACTTACAAACAAGGTCATTCCTCCTTCGCAAGCACTCTCCTCCACGGCAATAAGGTTGGAGTTTTCTTCCACCCTTTCCTTCGACCAACACTCGCTTGCGTAGTGTCCATGCTTCCCACAATTGAAGCACTCAATCACCTTCTTCGATCCGCGATCACCACGGACACGGCTGGAGCTCTCCTCCACCTTCTTTTGCGACCAGCATTCTTTCGCAAAATGACCACGCTTCCCACACTTGAAGCATTCGACCTCCTTCTTTCTTGGATGACCTCCATAATCACGACCGCTTCCACGATCTACATTGCAAGGTTTCTCCTCCTTAAGCGACATCTTCGCTTGCAACGCCTCCTCTAAGACATCTTGTCTCTTCTTCTTTCCTTGCTCGTGTGCCTCCAACAAGCTTGCTAGATCATCAATAGTCATCTTCTCGAGGTCCTTTGATTCCTCTATTGCGCACACCACATTCTCGAAGTCCTCGGTGAGAGAACGCAACACCTTCTCCACCACTCTTCCTTCGGGCAGCACCTCCCCATTTCTTTTTAACTTGTTCGCCACCATGCAAACTCTCGTCACGAAATCGGCAACACCTTCCGATTCCTTCATTTTTAACGCCTCGAAGCATTTGGAGGCGCACTTGCCTCACTCGAGCAGCACCCTTGTAGCTCCTCTCAAGGGTGTCACACGCCTCCTTTGACGTCTTCGCTTCAGCGATCTTTTCAAAGTCACTCTCATCCACCACTGGAAGAGAAGGAAGAGAGCACTCTTATCTTTGGCTCTTCTCTCCTTTTGTGCTTCGATTTGTGCGACGGTTTCTTCTCCCGTCTTGGCCTCCTCCTCGAAGCCGCTCTCCACAAGATCCCAAGCATCATGCGCACCCAGCAGCGCACGCATTTGGATACTCCAATTGTCGTAGTTGCCTTTCGACAATTGAGGCAACGACGCATGACCAAACAAGGTCATTCCCGAGCTTCCCATCGGACGAGACTCTGATACCAGATGTTGGAGGACGGGAGGAGGATGGGGAGCTACTGATCAACCCACCACAGGAGGATGCCCGTCTCCTGGGCTACAGGGACCGCTGATTGGCGGTCCCCAACTGCCAATTGGCGGTCTAAAAGGCACGCCTCGTGCGCTGCCTTAGACCGCCCTGATCTTCATGCATTTTGCCTTAAATGGACTCCACTAGATCCATGCTTGATCTATGCAACTGGGGGGGCACGAAAGAAAGAAGCTGGCTCTCTCTTTCTACTCACATACTCACTCTTTTTCCATACAATTTCGTGGCTCAACTTGTAATCTATTGTTGTTGTATTGTTGTTCTCATACAAATGGTGAATTCTAGTGCTTTATATAGGCACCTACATGACCCTACAACTTCCAAATATAAAAACTACATAAACATGATCATTCAAGATCATTACACCCTCTACTTAAATTGCATACATAATTAGGACGAAAATTACACAAAAAATGAAAGGACTCTTGTCTCTTCCACTCCGTCAACGTTTTGTCTTCTCATGTGTTGACTCTTCACCCCCATATGAGTCATCAAGCAATGATGATGTGGCGGGTGACTAGGACGCCACATAGGGTTAAGTCGCCACCTAGGATTTAGTTCAATTCCCAATAGTTTGTGTATAATTAAGCCCTAATGACATGCATACCATAGAAATCTATAAAAACCAAACAACAAGTGTCTTTCCACATTAAAGTATACAAAACACTACTTAAGATTTATCGTCATCATTAAAGTATACAAAACACTACTTAAGATAAGACTAAAGATAATCACAATATTACATGTCAATCTTATCTCTTTATCCACTCCGATCTTATCATCATCTCGTCATTCCCCATAAAATGGACCGAATGACCAAATATCATCTTTAAGTATTTTCGTATACATAAATTATCCAATGACCAAATATCATTTCATTTCTCTATTATGCTAAAACATTTACCCATTCATGAAATGTTGCATTACCTGAAGCAATTGAAAAATTATCACATGAGTTTTGCGTAATTACTAACTCAAAAAGATTTGAGAGGAGAGAAAAAAAATGTTGGGAAGATAGAGGAATAAGGTAACAGAAAAAAGATTGAAAAAGTTGGAGTGTAACGTCCCGAAACAATAGAAAATTTAAATTTTAAAAAGAAGACCACAAGAATTAAGATCATAAAAACGGGAACGTTACTCAAAAAATATCCAAGAGGTGCATCATATTACATCAGAGTTGTCAAAATTGTATGACTACATCAAGTACAGGGAAGTGTAAACATAAGTAATCATACAACCTAGGAAAGTACGATAGAGGATATGATCCTAGAGTGCTCTCGTCCTCGGTCGCCACCCGTCAGAACATACTGCGGTCTTGAAATGCAAATGTGATAACAATGTCTTTGTTTCCATAAGGAAACCCGGTATACCAAACACACTTATTGAAAGGAATGTATTCTAAAAGTTTTACTTTTATATGTCAATTATTATGAATTGGATGTGCAAACATTTTGTTCCTTGATTATGGTATTCGTCTTTTGGAAGTGTTAAGGAAGAGACGTTTGGTCCTTAACCGTAGAGCTATAAAAGATAATGGTTTACATAAATCAAAAATTATTCACAATCATGGTAATTAACATAGAACATTAATCACCAAGATAAGATTGTCGTGTGTGTCATCGATTGTTGTAGCTCTACAAATAATTGACGACACGGGTATATAAAAGAGGAAAAGATTACTTTTATATATTGAATAGACCTAACAAGTAAAACATTATGGAATTGTGTTTCATGTCATTGATATTTTACTGTGTCTTGGATCCTAAGATATGAGACTTATATCTTTTCACTCAAGAAGTGCTTAATTTGATTATTGTCAAAAGCTATCAATGAGTATAGTGATAAAGACAATAGTTGGTTGGAAATGACTTGTGCTAGAAACGATAGCTAGTCAAACGATTGTCATTGCCCCTCTTAAATTGAGTGATGATATTAATGGGCCTCTTGATAAAGCAAAATTATAATGTGCACAATGTGACTTGAGTTAAGTCACATAGTTATAATTAGCTTAGAGAGATCAAGAAATGAATATAATACAAAGGTGACACATTTCTACGTTGTATATATTCTTAATAATATGAGGCAAGGGACGGACACAAGTGGTGCACTTACATCACTAAATGGATCATGTTTGGTTCGGGTTGAACAAAGACATCTATGCTAATTGGGTGACTATAATGTGTATCTAGATACCGCTTATAGTCTGAGATATTAAGTGTTTAATATCATTGCCAATTTGGCTTAGATCCTTCTATAGGTCACACCACAAAACTAGGAAACTAGAGAGTTGATTTTAAGTTCATAAGATGTGTCGGGTTTCATGTGAAAATGGGACACATGTTGTGAATTAATTAAAATCAATATGTCATGAGAATTGACATAATTAGAATCATAATAAATTCATATGAGATGTAAATATTATGGGGTGTAATAATTAATTATTACATATGATAATATATTACATAAGATGTGAATTTGCTAAAAACCCCAAAAGATCAAATTTTGCTGGAAATAAATCCAAAATTTGACTAAGGCAAAATCGGGGTCAAACACGGTGAACCGTTCATGGTTCGGTCGACCGGGGCATCCTCGGATCGGTTAACCGAATAGGGAACGGGTAAGCGCAATTAGTTGACCGAGATTGTCTAGAGTGCCTGGACGATCGGGTTCGGTTCACCGATTGGGAACGGTCAACCGAGAAGTAGTATTTTCGATAGACCGAAAGTGACCCGGTCATCCGATGACTATGTCCCAGGAGCGATTCTGGTGCGTCAACGGTAGACCGACTACAAGACGTGGTTCGTCCGAATTCTTCCAGGGAATTTTTCTCATAAAGATTCAGTCGACCGTCTAGCTCGCGGTGAACCGAACACGTGTTATAACCGAATGGTTCAGTTGACCGAATAATACTCGGTCTACCGAACAAGAACGATTCTGCCTGAATTATTAAGAGATTAATTAGATCATGGGTGGATTAATTCCAGATTTAATTAAAACGTTTTTGTGGGTGATTATACGGAAATTAGAGATTAATTTTAGGAGAGAATAAGCAAGAGATCATGACTAAAGAATAGTTCTTGATAAGGATGTTTTGGGAGACTATAAAAGGACCCTACTCCTACTTGTTTAATACTATTGCAAAAATTCTTTCTCTCATTAATCTCTCCCTAATCACCACGAAAATCTCTTAGTAAAATTAAGTTTTAGAGATAAGAATCTCAGGAGCTTAAAGAGGGGTAATTAGCTTGATTCTAAACCTTATTAGAGATTGATTGGCTAGCTCCTTTCTCTCTAATTTTGTTTAGAGTTTGGTGAACACTCGGAGGCAAATCCGTGGACGAATCAACGGGCAACGCGACTCCGAATCTTCAAAAACGATTTAGAGAACCTTTAGGTATGATTTTTCCTTTGTGGTTTATTTTAATAAATGTAGGGTTGCATGATATTAGAATGAACACAAAGTTATGTACATAAAAATTGTTGAAAATATGTAATCGATCTTGTATGTTGTATTAGATATTTTAAAATATATACATACGTGGGGACACGAAATCCTACAGTGGTATCAGAGCATTTAGTTCATATTTTCAATAATTAGACTATATAATTAATTTTAGTTTACCATCTACAATCGAAACAATTCATGTTCGATGTCTTTTTCGAGTTTTCCGATAGTTTTGTTGATTTAATTCTAATTGATTCTTTTGATAGTTTTAAATGTTTTGAAACATGTCATGTGAATGTTAGAATTAAAATTTAGACTTATGTCTAATTTATAGAATTTTCGTTTTTAATTAAATGATTATTTTATAAAGAATCGACAAAACGAAAAAGGCATATGTTTATCTTTCTTTAAATTTTTATTATTGGAAATTGGATAAACAGCGGTTCAAATATTTTGTGTATTGAACTATGGATGCATAAAATCATTTTTAATGGATTGCAAATGATTTTAGAATTGTTTGATTTAGAGATGCATGATAAACTAAATCGAGTAATATATAGTATATGTACATGCGTTGTGCAAGTTCTCTAATGCAGGGATATGTGAGTTTGTATATTCTGAAGAAGCCGTGAATGAATGAATGTGTATGTTATAATTATTCAATCACAGGGGCTTATGTATATCTGAAAGCCAAATTTTATTTCTATGTATATGCATGCATATGATAGAATTTTTACATAGGACTTGCACTAGATAATTTTCAAAATTGAGAGATGCATGTTTATATTTTTGCAATATCAACATTCATGGTGCAAATTTTATAATATATCGGAAAGCCCTTAGCTAGTTTATATTATAATTGATAGGATCTTGAATTGCTGCATTTGTGGACAAATTTTTATTTGCGGTATTGTTTTTAAAACATAAAATTAATATTAAATACCATATAATTTATTTTGTAGAAATGTCGAATATTCAACCTATTGTGCGATCTATGATTGAAAAACATCATTTGGCAAATGATGACTCAAACTTCATAAGCTGGCAACTCAAGCTCAATATCGTGTTGAAGTTTGAGAAACTATCTCATATTTTGGATGGTGAAATCCCAAAATTAAATGAGAAGGCAACCGATAGCGAGAAAGAGGCAAAAGCCAAGTGGGAAGACAAAAAGAACCAGATTCACGGTCTAATGTTGGCATCCATGGGTGACTCGCTTCAAGCGAAATACTTGGATTCAAAACCCAAGAAGACCATGGATGTTTTAACAAAGACGTTCATGGATAGTGCTAGAAAAGAGCGCTATAAGACCACCATCGCGCTCACAAGGTGCCACATGGCGGAGCGAACATCGGTATCTATGCATTTTCTCACGATGCAAGGATACCTTGAGAAGTTGTCGAAGCTCCCTTCCCCGATGCCCGATGACATTGCGGAAGATTTGATTCTTGGCTCTCTAGTCCCGTCCTATAAGGACTTTATTATGCACTATCATGTGCGTGAGAAAGGGGTGAGTCTTGAGGAACTTCACAACGCTCTCAAAACGGCTGAAGTTGACATGGGCAAGGGTCGGGACAAGCACGTCCTAGCCGTCCATGGAGGGAGCAAGAAGATCACCAAAGGTAAAGGCAAATTCACCAAAAATACGTCAATCAAGAGCAAGGGAGTAGGAGGTGCTCATGGGAGCGCCTCAAGGGGGAATTCTTAGAAATCTCTGACTCCCAACACGGAGTGCTTTCACTGCGGTGAAAAGGGACACATCCGGCCAAATTTCCCCAAGTACAAGGAAGACCTTGACAATGGAGTGATTGAACGTAAGCGCCCCAAAAAGGCCAAAGGTATATTTGTTATTGAGATAAATTTAGCCACCTCTGTCCATGATTGGGTAATTGATACCGGATCTTGTGCTCACATAATTTCTAATGTGCAGCTACAAAAGGATAGGAAGGAACTCGTGAAGAACGAGATGATTTTGAAAGTCGGAAATGGTGCGAGCGTTGCTGCGATTGCACAAGGTTCTGTGGAGCTTCAATTATCTAGTGGTTTAAATTTATGATTAAAGAATGTTTATTATGTGTCTTCGATTAACAAGAATATTATTTCTGTATCATGTTTGGATATGGATAATTTTAATATAAATATTTCGAACTCTTGCTTGTCTATATCGAAGAATGGTATTTTCTATGCAAATGCATTCGTGAGGAATAGTCTCTATTTGCTTGAATTGAATAATAAACAAATCTTAAACGTCAATGACAAAAGGCTTAAAACTACTCACGTGAATGATACACTCTTGTGGCACTATCGTCTTGGTCACATAACTGAAAAACGCATCAAGAAATTGCAAGAAGCTAACCTTCTTGGTCAACTTGATTTTAAATCATTGGAGACGTGTGAACCTTGCCTAATGGGCAAAATGACCAAGAGGCCTTTCAAGAAGAAAGGACCGAGAGCGAATGACTTGTTGGATTTGATACATTCTGATGTATGTGGTCCGATGAGAACTAGTGCAAGAGACGGTTTCAGGTACTTCATTACGTTCACGGATGACTATAGTCGTTATGGCTATATTTATCTAATGAGAAATAAAAGTGAATCCTTTGACAAGTTCAAGGAATTGAAGAATGAAATAGAGAACCAACTCAACAAGAAAATCAAGTCTCTACGAACGGATCGTGGAGGTGAGTGCTTAAGTACCGAATTTGACTCATTCCTAAAGGAGTGTGGTATTGTACCACAACTAACCCCTCCCGGTACACCTCAGTGGAATGGGGTATCCGAAAGGAGGAATATGACATTACTCGACATGGTTCGATCAATGATGAGTCAAGCTGAATTGCCGCTTTACTTTTGAAGTTATGCACTAGAAGCTGCGGGTTACACACTAAATAATGTTCCATCCAAATCCGTAGAGAAAACGCCTTATGAGTTATGGAGTGGTAAAACACCTAAGCTCAATTTTCTCAAGATTTGGGGTTGTGAGGCCTACGTCAAGAGATTGATGTCGACCAAACTTCAACCAAAAGTGGATAAGTGTTTCTTTATAGGTTATCCTCGTGAGACAAGAGGATACTACTTTTGGCATATAACCTCCAATCGAGTGATTGTAGAGAGGGATGTCGTATTTCTAGAAAAAGAATTTCTGGAAAGAATAAAAAGTAGTGGGAGTAGAGTTGTACTTGAGGAGACTCAAGATATTCTACAAGATCATGATATGAATGGTGACATTCAAGATCATGAAGACCCAACCAAGGTTCCTTTGGTTAGTGGGAGCGTGAGTGAGAGACCCTCACAAGAAATTGTGAGAGAAACTCAATCCTCCCCACCTAGTGTACGTTTGAGAATCGAACACGAACCAATTCCACAAGAAATTATGGAAGAAGTTTGAGAAGTACACGTAGAACCAAAAAAACTTAGAAGGTCAACGAGGGAAAGGAAGAAACCCGATATGTATTTGGGACTTCATGAAATCATGGTACTAGATACCGATGATCCCTCGACCTTTCAAGAAGCAATGGAAAGAAAGGACTCCAAACTATGGCTCAATGCCATGGAATCCGAAATAGAATCCATGTACGATAATCAAGTGTGGAACTTGGTTGAAATTCCTCAAGGGAAAAAGGTCATTCAAAATAAATGTGTTTTCAAGAGGAAGATGGACATGGATGTGAACTTGACAACCTACAAAGCGAGGCTTGTAGCAAAAGGTTTCACTCAAGTTCAAGGAATTGACTATGATGAAACTTTTTCACCGGTTGCCATGTTCAAGTCTATTCGGATTATGCTCGCTATTGCCGCATTTCATGATTATGAGATATGGAAAATGGATGTCAAAATGGCGTTCCTTAATGGGAACTTGGAGGAGGATGTGTACATGGTACAACCTCAAGGTTTTGAAGATCCAAAGAATAGCGAGAAAGTATGCAAGCTTCAAAGATCCATTTACGGATTAAAGCAAGCATCAAGGAGTTGGAACAAGCGCTTTGACAAAGAAGTCAAAAAGATTCACTTCGTCCAAAGTAAGGAAGAGCCTTGTATATACAAGAAGGTTAGTGGGAGCCACATAGTGTTTTTGATCTTATATGTCGATGACATACTCCTCATGGGAAATCATATACCTTTGCTTGAGCAAACGAGAAGTTCATTGAAATCTGCATTTTCGATGAAAGACATGAGTGAGGCTCAATACATCTTGGGAATCAAGATATATAGAGGTAGATCTTGTAGACTCATTGGCCTAAGTCAACGTACGTACATTGACAAGGTCTTGAAAAGGTTCAGCATGAACAACTCCAAAAAGGGCAATGTGCCAATGAGTATGGGTGTGCAACTCAAGAAGTCTCAACGTGCTGAATCACGTAAAGACTTGGAGTACATGAAAGATATCCCTTATGCTTCGGCAATAGGATCAATCATGTACGCGATGACTTGCACAAGACCCGATGTCTCGTATGCTCTAAGTGTGACAAGTCGTCACCAATCCAACGCAGATCCTAAGCATTGGACTGCGGTCAAAAATATTCTGAGGTACCTTAACCGGACCAAAGATAAGTTTCTTGTTTATGGAGGACAAAGGGAGTTAATAGCCGAGGGCTATTCGGATGCGAGTTTGATGAGTGATCCCAACGATAAAGGGTCGCAATCAGGATACGTCTACCTTCTAAATGGTGGAGCCGTGAGCTGGCATAATTGGAAGCAAACCACTACGGCCGACTCAACCACCTCTTCCAAAGTAATGGTTGTCGCTGAAGCGAGCAAGGAAGCAGTGTGGATTAAAAAGTTCTTTGAAGAGCTTGGAGTAGTTCCCTCGTGCGAGGGACCCATAGAGCTATTTTGCGATAATAGTGCATCTATATCGCAAATCAAGGATCCCAAATCACACCATAAAGTGAAGTACATGGATCGTAAGTATTTGTCACACGTGACTTCATCGACGAGGGCAAAATAAATCTGTTATGGGTGGACACAAATAGCAACACAGCTGATCCATTCACCAAACCCTTATCTCAAGCCAAGGGCGAAATGCATTTCGAGTCCATGGGTCTGAGGAACCATGTAGATTGGCTTGATGAGTGATTAGAGAGGGTTACCCTAGTTATTATTGTTTTATACATTGAGAATGTATGTGAGAGAAAACTTTGATAACAAGTGGGAGATTGAAAGGAATGTGTTCTAAAAGTTTTACTTTTATATGTCAATTATTATGAATTGGATGTGCAAACATTTTGTTCCTTGATTATGGTATTCGTCTTTTGGAAGTGTTAAGGAAGATGCGTTTGGTCCTTAACCGTAGAGCTCTAAAAGATAATGGTTTACATAAATCAAAAATTATTCACAATCATGGTAATTAACATAGAACATTAATCACCAAGATAAGATTGTCGTGTGTGTCATCGATTGTTGTAGCTCTACAAATAATTGACGACACGGGTATATAAAAGAGGAAAATATTACTTTTATATATTGAATAGACCTAACAAGTAAAACATTATGGAATTGTGTTTCATGTCATTGATATTTTACTGTGTCTTGGATCCTAAGATATGAGACTTATATCTTTTCACTCAAGAAGTGCTTAATTTGATTATTGTCAAAAGCTATCAATGAGTATAGTGATAAAGACAATAGTTGGTTGGAAATGACTTGTGCTAGAAACGATAGCTAGTCAAACGATTGCCATTGCCCCTCTTAAATTGAGTGATGATATTAATGGGCCTCTTGATAAAGCAAAATTATAATGTGCACAATGTGACTTGAGTTAAGTCACATAGTTATAATTAGCTTAGAGAGATCAAGAAATGAATATAATACAAAGGTGACACATTTCTACGTTGTATATATTCTTAATAATATGAGGCAAGGGACGGACACAAGTGGTGCACTTACATCACTAAATGGATCATGTTTGGTTCGGGTTGAACAAAGACATCTATGCTAATTGGGTGACTATAATGTGTATCTAGATACCGCTTATAGTCTAAGATATTAAGTGTTTAATATCATTGCCAATTTGGCTTAGATCCTTCTATAGGTCACACCACAAAACTAGGAAACTAGAGGGTTGATTTTAAGTTCATAAGATGTGTCGGGTTTCATGTGAAAATGGGACACATGTTGTGAATTAATTAAAATCAATATGTCATGAGAATTGACATAATTAGAATCATAATAAATTCATATGAGATGTAAATATTATGGGGTGTAATAATTAATTATTACATATGATAATATATTACATAAGATGTGAATTTGCTAAAAACCCCAAAAGATCAAATTTTGCTGGAAATAAATCCAAAATTTGACTAAGGCAAAATCGGGGTCAAACACGGTGAACCGTTCATGGTTCGGTCGACCGGGGCATCCTCGGATCGGTTAACCGAATAGGGAACGGGTAAGCGCAATTAGTTGACCGAGATTGTCTAGAGTGCCTGGACGATCGGGTTCGGTTCACCGATTGGGAACGGTCAACCGAGAAGTAGTATTTTCGATAGACCGAAAGTGACCCGGTCATCCGATGACTATGTCCCAGGAGCGATTCTGGTGCGTCAACGGTAGACCGACTACAAGACGTGGTTCGTCCGAATTCTTCCAGGGAATTTTTCTCATAAAGATTCAGTCGACCGTCTAGCTCGCGGTGAACCGAACACATGTTATAACCGAATGGTTCGGCTGACCGAATAATACTCGGTCTACCGAACAAGAAACGATTCTGCCTGAATTATTAAGAGATTAATTAGATCATGGGTGGATTAATTCCAGAATTAATTAAAACATTTTTGTGGGTGATTATATGGAAATTAGAGATTAATTTTAGGAGAGAATAAGCAAGAGATCATGGCTAAAGAATAGTTCTTGATAAGGATGTTTTGGGAGACTATAAAAGGACCCCTACTCCTACTTGTTTAATACTAATGCAAAAAAAAATTCTCTCATTAATCTCTCCCTAATCACCACGAAAATCTCTTAGTAAAATTAAGTTTTAGAGATAAGAATCTCAGGAGCTTAAAGAGGGGTAATTAGCTTGATTCTAAACCTTATTAGAGATTGATTGGCTAGCTCCTTTCTCTCTAATTTTGTTTAGAGTTTGGTGAACACTCGGAGGCAAATCCGTGGACGAATCAACGGGCAACGCGACTCCGAATCTTCAAAAACGTTTTAGAGAACCTTTAGGTATGATTTTTCTTTTGTGGTTTATTTTAATAAATGTAGGGTTGCATGATATTAGAATGAACACAAAGTTACGTACATAAAAATTGTTGAAAATATGAAATCGATCTTGTATGTTGTATTAGATATTTTAAAATATATACATACATGGGGACACGAAATCCTACAGTGGTATCAGAGCATTTAGTTCATATTTTCAATAATTAGACTATATAATTAATTTTAGTTTACCATCTACAATCGAAACAATTCATGTTCGATGTCTTTTTCGAGTTTTCCGATAGTTTTGTTGATTTAATTCTAATTGATTCTTTTGATAGTTTGAAATGTTTTGAAAGAGGTCATGTGAATGTTAGAATTAAAATTTAGACTTATGTCTAATTTATATAATTTTTGTTTTTAATTAAATGATTATTTTATAAAGAATCGACAAAACGAAAAAGGCATATGTTTATCTTTCTTTAAATTTTTATTATTGGAAATTGGATAAACAGTGGTTCAAATTTTTTGTGTATTGAACTATGGAAGCATAAAATTATTTTTAATGGATCTATAGTCGGGGGGTTTGGTGAGGGACGGCCGCACTTCTGTGTCAGTAGAATCAGATCTGAAACTCGTGGTCAACACCACCACAATGGAGTCGTCGCTCAGGTCGGTACACTTACTTGACTGTGCCGCAGTCAAGCTACCTGCCGGAATACATTGTCGGCAGTCCACCGTCGCCATCAAGGTTAGTCGAAGGTATCCGTCGCCCATATGTTCGGCCAATCGACTGATCCGGACCAAAGTTTGCGGGGGTCATCATGCTCCGTAGAGCCATGCAACATCGTGCATTGGGATCCACACTACCTAAGGGCTACTACTCTAGTATGAGTCAAAGCAAAGCATTACACTACGCCACAATCTATAATACATAGGTGGTACGTCCCAAATGTCTACACTCTTCCACTCGACGGTCCTTAGGCAGACACGATCAATGCACCCGCCGTCACCTCTCGGCTCATGTGATAGGTGAGGACACAGACTTTTGTGGACAGATTTGACACTTCACAAGAACAATGGCTCAGTCCTGGGCCAAAACGGTCGACCGCTCTCCAGGGATAGGGAGACGCTTGAGCAGATGCTTACAACATTCGAACCCTGAGCTTAAGGCTAAAGCCACAATGGTCAAACTTAAGATCATGGCGGTCGACCAGTTAGTCGGCAAACACTAAGACTAGTTAGCCAGCAAACACATTCGGAGAAAACACTAAGACCAGTTGACCGCAAACAGACGTTCGATCGTTAGCCGGCAACTACTTGGCCTTGCCAGGTACATCTTGCTGCTCCTCGTCGCCAGCGAGATCTCCGACCTCCGGCGACGAGCAAAACCTCACACACATGTGTGAGTACAAAACTAATGCAAGAACTTGACATACATTTCTTCTTGTGATTGTCGGAGTTCACCGGAGATCGCTCGACGTCACCTCTGGACAACAACCATGCACTTCCAACACTCCGCACCATGTTGGCTTTGCTTGCACCTTAGCTTCGCTTGCCTTGCTCTGCTTCCTCCGACACCAGAGACTGTGGATCTAAGAGGGGGAGAGGGAGAGATGAATGCTTGGGTGAGGAAGGGATTGAAGAAGAAGAAGAATGGAGGAAGGGATGAATGCCTTTAAGCAAAACTCCGAACTAAGGCACTCCCATGCATACCTCCCCATTCTCTCCTCAACACCACCATCCCTCTGTCACCTCCTAGTCAACTCCCCACCTAACCACCTCCCTGATTATCATCAACCCTAAGTGGAGGGTTAGGAGTTAACATGGAGAGAGGGAGAAATTGTGAGAGAAAAAAATGTCAGACAACGGAGGATAAAAGTTGGAGAGTAAAAAAAGTATAAAACCGTATAATAACATACTCATATTTTATCCAATACCATATTCTTCCCAAAAATTCTTACGTGGCATTGAAGGGCCCACGCGTGTGGGAGGATGCGTGGCATCCCCGAACCCTTTATTAATTGTGCTACTATACTCATTTATTAATCTTGTGAAAACGTTTTAATCTATATCTGTTAACATCATGTCGCATGTCGTATAACCGTAAACGACTGTCATCCTGTATTAGAGCACCATTAACTCCAATCCCATTTTTTCCTCCAACCCAGTTTCTCTCTCCGCCACGTCAGCAAAAAACACTATGCAACCCACCACCCAACCCAACCCATTTTTCACTTCTTAACCCCAACCTAACTTTCAACACTCTCTCTCATCCATATAATTTTTTTACCTCATTTTCCATTTCATCACAAAAACTACAAAATAAATTATTTCTATAGTAATTTAATCTAATTAAATTACGTTAATTGTCAAATAATTTAAAAAAATAGATTTAATAATGGTCACTCCAACGGGTCGGTCGGGGGTCTCGCTTTTTGAGATTTTTATTTTTGAGATTTTTATTAGTAATTCTCTGCCGATTTTTTGGGTTACTAATACGTTTTTGGGTGAACCTGGGTAAATTCATGTGTTCCATTTTGTTAGGTAATTTTATTTAATTATATACATTTACAATTATCTTACTAATTTTCTTTAATTACTTATATTTATTTTTACTAATTATTTACATTTATCTTATTAATTTTCATTAATTATTTTATTTATTTAAATTATATCGAATAAATTCTAATTATATAAATTACCATACATATATCATTTATATATTAAATAACAAATATAAAAAAACAAAAACAAATCAGCCAACCTGGGTCGCATCCCAGGTCGGGTCGCAGACCCAGGTCTGGACCCGACCTGGGTCCGCCCCCCATTAAGGGGGGCTGGGGTCGGGTCCCCCTCAGACCCGACCCCAAAGAGCCCCGTTAAGGGTGCTCTTAAAGCAACATTACAAAAGACAAACGACATGGTACGCGTACAACCACATGTTTTTTAACTAGTTGCATTTGGAATCTGAACTGCTATTCTGCGCCGTAAAACTACTTAAATCGCCCGTAAGATTATCATTTTGCCCCTCTACCCTTTCTACTAATATAACACTTCATTTCACTCTTTTAACACAACTTTCTCTTCATATCACTCTTCTATTCACCACATAGAATCTCTCGGAGGCCAGGAAAAGAACCAGCGGAGACCCCTGACTACCCACATCTGGTAAATTACCTTGTTTATTTCAATTAATTGTAAAAAAAACATTTTTGGGTCGGGCGTCCGTGGGAGACGCCCGACCCCAGGACTCGACGTCTGCGGGAGACGTCTCCCACGTAGGCTAGGCGTCTCCGGCAGACGCCTCCCACGTAGGGTAGGCGTCTCCCGCAGACGCCCCGATTTATTTATTTTTTGAATTTTTTAAAATTGATTATAAATCGTGATAAAATTAAAATAAATTGAATATTATGTTAATAATGAGTTAAATTAGTTTAGTAAATCGTTTATTGATTATAAATTGTGATAATTAATAAATAAATCGCTAAATAAATTGATTATTATGTTAGTAATTAGTTGTGTACGATTTTAGTAAAGGATTATTGATTAATTGTGATAATTGCTAAATAAATCGATTATTAAGTTAATAATTAGTTTAATTATTTTAGTAAATCCATTAATCAATTTTTATTTTTAAAATTGAATTAATAGTCATCGGGTTACCGTGGAGGAAAAGGGAAATCAATTCCCTTATGCGCGGTACGTAGTATAGCAGACGAGTCAGGTCCTCGTCATCCACGTACACGTGGTATTTCTGCTTCAGTTAGGAGAGAGAGAGAGAGAGATCTGTTACGTCGTCGTCAGACACCTGGAGATTCTTTCGACGACGAGGATGATTCAGATGAGGCGAGGAGTCACGACGAGAGTGACGATGGGGGCCGATACGACTTGGGGCTACAGGAGGAGGCGGTACATCAGTCCGGTCGAGGACGGGGGCGACACGGTGGTCCTTCAGCTGAGTGGGTCATTAGGAAGGATCGAGGTGACCGGTTTGTGACCGGTGATTCGAGTTCGTGCACTGCAGACGCCCGAGCTCAGAAGAAGAAGAGGGGTGAGGACGAGTTTGTGCTCTATGTCAAGCATGTGAATAACAACTGAAATATTTGAACGACACAATTTCTTTTCTAGAGAAGGATCAGAATTATGAAAGTGAGAGAGGAATTACAATGAAAGATGAAACACATGCCACACCCAGAGTCTTGTAGCGGCCAAAGTATGCATCGGAGAGGAAGGCCCCAAAAACTGTGGCTATGTTGGTGGTGCCATTCCAAACATTAATCAGAGTGGTGGCCGTGTACCTCTCCATGTTGAAGACCACAGTCAAATACACCAGGAGGTTGGTTGAGGTTCCCATAGTTCCCAATTTCTTAAACGTTTCATTACCTAAAACAATGTCATGTTTCAATTTTATGACCAGAACTTGTAGGACAAAACTAAAGGAAGACAAGTTAATTTGTGGAGTTTGCTAAGTTCACCTATGACATAAGGCATGGCCTTCCATCCCCTATACTTGGTTGCCCCCATGTCACTCTTCTCTTCATTCGACATGGGTATAAAGGAGATATAAATTGTAGTGGTGGAGTGAGGGCTCTTCTCTACTCTCTTGCCGGTGGTGGCTTTTTATAAGGAAACATGGTAGTGGATTTCTTATTAGAATGTAATTACTGGTGAAGAACTCGGTCAACAAGAGTGTGCATATATAACTGTAATATCCTAACCCTTACTTATGTTTTAATTGTGTTTAGGGGTGGATTAGAGAGGATTGAGATGGACGGCTGAGATCGATTTTGGGAAGAGTATATAAGGTTTGGTTTTCTCATCTCTCCCATTCTCTCTCTCGCGTCTCTCACTCTCTCACTCGTCTCTCCCCCTCAGTGCTTCCTCTGTGTTCGTGGAGGTGGGATCGTCGACGCTTGCTGGAGCTCATTTGGCTACCGCATCGAGGTGATCGAGTTCGTGGAGTTCACCGGAGAAGAAGGGGTTGCGAGGAAGCGCCGTCGTTGGTTCTTCAAAGGCTTCTTCAAACCTTAAGGTATGTCAAACTTGCTTTTACGCTCACTTATTATTAGTGTGGGGGTGGGAGCGGTCGATGGTAGGCCGTTTTGGCTCGTCGGATCTGCACAGCAGTTTCTGCACTAAAATCGGTCGACCAGTGTTCTGGGTGCTTTTCTAGCGAGAGATACTTTCGTGGTGGTCGACCGGTTGTGCATTTCTAGCGAGAGATGGATGCTCTGGTGCTTTTCGGTCGACCGGGTCCCCTTTGTTGGTCGACCGAGAGTACTGTCGTAGGTCGGTTGGGGCGTTGACCATCCAAACGGTCGACCGCTTGTTTGACTCGTCCGACCAACGACTTAGGTTAACTTAATGTCCGGTCCACCAGAAGTGTTGTTTCGGTCGACCGTGTAGTATGGATGGTTAGTGGGTTGTACTGGAGGTTTTCGGTCGACCGAAAGTTTGGGGTCGTCCGACTGTTTTATCGTGGTTTGCGAAAATGGATTTCTTACTAGTGCTTTTCGGTCGACCGGGTCCCCTTTGCCGTTCGACCGATTGGCGGATTTTTCTGTTGGGTCAGTTCTGTATGTGAGGATGGGTCGACCATTAAACGGATTTCGTTTGACCGTTTCTGCCTGTTTTCGGTGGATTCGTGATTTTATGAGTACGCTTGAAGGTGGCTCGTCTCTCCGGTCCCCTTGGGCAATGGCACGGACTATTGCCCGATAGTGGTGTGCTTGTACGCTTGAAGGTGGCTCGTCTATCCGGCCCTTTGGGCAACGGCACGGACTGCCGCCCGATAGTGGTATGAGTGTTTGATTGAAGGTGGCTCATCTCTCCGGCCCCAGTGGGCAACAGCACGGACTGTCGACCTGATATCTTGTGGCGGTGCCTTGTGTGCACGAGTGTTAGTGGGGTTGGGGTGAGATGACCCTTGAGATCCGGTTGTGTGTAGGATTTCTAGTTTAATTGTACATATATATTTTCGAGATTTTTATGCACAATAAGGATCAATTACAATTTTCTACGATTTATTTCATACATGCATTGGTTTGTTTTAATAACTAGTTTCAAAACACATTAAAACAAACACAAAGGACTCCGAAATTCATACCTAGAAGTTCTCTAAAACTTCTTGATGTTCCAGAGACGTTGAAGAAGACGATCGTCGCTTCTCGTTGCGCCGGATGCCTCTGAGTGTTCACCGAAACCCTAAACAAGGTTGGAGAGAAAGGAGCTAGCCAATCAATCTCCAAACAAGCTTAGTGATGAGAATTAAATTTATACCGCAAGTGCACGGTGTCAATGAAGACGTGGCAAATACGGGTTGAACACAAGGAGGGAGAGATTCTGTTATTAGTATGATTTTCGATTAAGGAGAAGAAAGGGAGAAGAAATAATTGGGTTTTGAGATTTTTGGATTTTAATTATCTAAAGCAAGAAACAAGAACAATTAAAATTAAAACAAGAACAAAGAGGTGAATTCTGTCGGGTGGAGGTTTAGATTTAAAGTTTAGATTAGAGAATTTAGAAACTTATAATAAATCATATTAGTTATGAAGCATTACATGATAAATGATTTAACATAAACTCAAGTAATCAAAATAGACTAATACGAACTTAAAATAATAACATTTATTCGTCTTCTCTTCACCCTAAATCCGTCACCTCCACCCTTTGGAAAGAGTTAGAAACTCATGGAGGGAGGAAGAAGGGGTCCTTGAGACATTACAAAAGAAAACTAAAAGTAAGAAATAAAAGACAGAATTTTATTAATGAAAAGAAGAATACAAAACTAAGATTAAGAATAAAAACTAACACCAAAGACTAAGGACCCTTCTAACATCGTTCTCGGGTCTATTTATAGTTGCTACAAGGGATCTAGGTATAATATTGGAAAGTACACGTGTCCAGACACGACTGGACGAAATTGGAGCACACGGATCGAAGCTTGGGCGGCGGAAACGCCGCACATTGTGTGTGTGGTGCGGCGGAAACGCCGCACAATCTGGCCTGATTTTGTCCGGATTTTGGTTGAATGTTTATGGTATGATTTGATCCTCCTTTACGCGTCTGGATTGATTCTTTCCATTCTTTTGAGCTCCGGATTAATTACTTCACATATTTGGAGATATACATTGATTTTTCTATATATTTTCTCCAAGAGAATAAAAACTACTCGTGATTTGCAATTAGGTCCTTGACTTTTTGCATTTAAGTCCCCGGCTACTTTTGTGCTTAAGTCCTTGTTCTTTTTGCAATTAGGACTTGAATGCTTTTATGCTTGGATACATTTCCATTCGTAACCCGATAATCTTGAACTTGGTCTTTATGATAGAAATGAGTCTTTTGCATGCGTTTATGCTCTGGATGTGGGTAAATTGCATTCAGGTCCCTGTATTCTGTAAATAAGACTAAACACATACCTTAGTAGCATTTATTGATGTAAAAGTAATCTAAATGAAAGACATATGATGCAATGTATGCAATGCATCACTTAGAATCTAGCTACAAACCCTTTCCTTAATCTCTGAGATTTCTCCTTCCAAAGACTTAAAAAACTAAGAGAATTTTCGTGGGTTTTTATGGTGAATTAGGAGATAAAATAATTAGAAAACATCTAACTTAATTAAGGAGAATAATGACTTATTTATAGGTTTCAATCTTACTCTCAATCATGGCTATTCTTAAGTCATGTTCTCTTGACATTTTCTCTCATAAACCAATTCCAAATTGCATTATATGCACCCACAAAACGTTTGACCAAGTTTGGAGCTAATCCAACCATTGATCAAATTAATCTCTTAATTATCAAAGACAGAAAATCGATCGGGACTCGGTCTACCGAGACATACTCGGTTAACCGAATATGTCACGTTCGGATTTCCGTGCACTTGACGGATGACCGATTCTTAAGGAGAAAAATTCTTCTTAACCGTTCGGACTAATTTGCGTCTTTGACCGAGTGTCATTCGATTAACCGAAAATATCGGAACTGGACATTGTTCGGTCGACCGTTTCTGGTTCGGTACACCGAACCAGAACTCCAGGCACTTTGGTCAAGTTCGGTCAATCAATTTTGACCATCCGTTCCACGTTCAGTTGACCGATCCACAGATCCTTCGGTCGACCGAACCATAACGGATTACCGAATGTTTACCCGATTTTGCCTTTTCAAATTTTGGATTTACTTCCAACAAAATTTGAACTTTAGGGGGTTTTAGCAAATTCACAACTTATGCAATATATTATCCTATGCAATAATAAATTATTGCATCCCATAATATATGCATCTCATATGAATTTATCATGATTCTAATTATGTTATATACAACATAATTGATTTTACTTGTTCACCACATGTGTCATAGTTTCTATAAGAAACCCGACACATCATATGAACCAAAAATCTAGCTTCTTGTTTCCCGATTTTTGCGGTGTGACCTATGGGAGGATCTAGACTAAGTTGGCAGTGATATTAAGAGCTTAATATCACAAGCTATAAGCGGTATCTAGCTACACATTATAGCTCACAATTTGTTAGATGTCTTAATTCCACTCGAACCAAAACCCGATCCATTTAGTGATGGAGTGCACCACTTGTGTCCGTCCCTTGCCTCGTGATATTAAGAATACACACAAAGTAGTATTGTATCATCTTTGTATTAGTATTCATTTCTTGATCTCTTTAAGCTAGTTACAAATATGTGACTTAACTCAAATCACATTGTGCACATTATAACTTTGCTTTATCAAGGGGCCCACTAATATCATCACTCAATTAAGAGGGGCAATGATAATCTTTTGAGTAACTATCTTCTCCAACGAAAGTCATACTTAACCAACTAATGCCTTTACACTACACTCATCGATAGCTCAAGACACTAGTCTAATTAAGCAATTCTTAAGTGATCGGATATAAGTCTCATATCAAAGAACCAAGGACACAGTAAAATATTAATGACACAGAAATACATTTCTATAATATTTTACTTATTAGGTCTATTCAGCATACAAAAGTATTATTTTCCTCTTTTGTGTACTCGTGTTGTCACTCACTTGTAGAGCTACAATGATCTATGATCAACACCACAATCTTAACTCGGTAATTAATGTGCCATGTTAATTACCATGATTGTGAATATCTTTTGCTTTATGTAAACCAATATCTTTTAGAGCTCTACGGTTAAGGACCAAGAGCATCTTCCTTAACACTTCTAAAAGACGAATAACATAAACACGGAACAAAATGATTTCTCATTCAATTCATAATAATTGACATTTAAAAGTAAAACTTTTAGAACACATTCCCTTCAATCTCCAACTTGTTATCAAAATTTTCTTTCACATACATTCTCAATGCATGAAGCATTAATAACTATGGTAACCTTCTCAAATCACCTATCAAGCCAATCCACATGGATCCTCGGATCCATAGACTCGAAATATATTTCGTCTCTTAGCTTGGTATGAAGGTTTGTTGAAAGGATTAGTTATGTCACTGGTGTGTCCACCAATTTATTTATTTTGTCTTTCGTTGGTGGTTGAGTTAGCTGTAGTGATATTACTCCAAACTACACTAGCTCATACCTCCATCTTCGATAATGATGACGCATCATCATTCCAACCTCCTATTGTCAAGAATTCCTATGAGAATTGCATCAAAATAGCCCTCGGCTATTTTCTCCTTTGTCTTCCATAAACAAGAACCTTATCTTCAGTCCGGTTAAGGTACTTCAGAATATTCTTGACCGCAATCCTACGCTTAGGACTTGCGTCGGATTGGTGACTACCTGTCACACGTAGAGCATACGAGATATCGAGTCTTGTGCAAGTCATCGTGTACATGGTCCTTCCTTTTGTCGAAGCATAAGGGATACCTTCATGTACTCCAAGTCTTTGCGTGATTGAGCACGTTGAGACTTCTTGAGTTGCACACCTATACTCATACTTATTGGCATATTGTCTGTATCGGAATTGTTCACCCTGAACATTTCCAAGACCTTGTCAATATATGCACGTTGACTGAAGCCAATGAGTCTACGGGATGTATCTCAATGTATCTTGATTCTCAAAATGTGTTGAGCCTCATCCATTTCTTTTCATTGGAAATGCCGATTTCAATGAAATTTCACGTTTGCTAATGCTAAGGTATATGATTGCTCATGAGCAATATGTCATCGACATATAAGATCAGAAGTACTACATGGCTCCCACTAATCTCCTTGTATCAACAAGGTTTTCCTTTACTTTGAATGAAGTGAATCTTCTTCACCTCTTCGTCAAAGCGTTTGTTCCAACTCCTCGATGCTTGCTTCAATCCATAAACGGATTCTCGAAACTTGCATTTCTTCTCGCTATTATTTGGATCATCAAAACCTTGAGGTTGTACCATGTACAAATCCTCCTCCAAGTTCCCGTTTAAGGAACGTCATTTTGATATCCATCTTCCATATCCCATAATTGTGAAATGCGGTAATAGTGAGCATAATCCGAATAGATTTTAATATGGCAACTTCTCAAAGTTTCATCAAAGTCAATTTCTTGAATTTGAGTATAACTTTTGCTACAAGCCTTGCTTTGTAGGTTGTCAAGTTACTATCCATGTCTATCTTCCTCCTAAACGCTCATTTATACCAAATGATATTTTCTCTTGAGGAAGGCAAATCAAGTTCCATACTTGAGTATCATACATGGATTCTACTTCGGATTCCATGGCTTTTAATCATAGTTTGGAGTCTTTTCTTTCCATTACTTCTTGGAAGGTCGAGGGATCTTTGGTATCTAGTACCATGATCTCATGAAGTCCCACATACTTATTGGGTTTCTTCCTTTCCCTCATTGACCTTCTTAGTTCTTTTGGTTCTTATCATGTCTCTCGAACTTCTTCCACAATTTCTTGAGGAATAGGTTCATGTTCGACTCTCGAACGCACACTAGGTGGGGATGATTGAGATTCTCTCACAATTTCTTGTAAGGATCTCTTGCTCATGCTCCCACTAACCAAATGAATCTCGGCTAGGCCTTCATTTTTTTGAATGCAACATTCACATCATGATCTTGTAGAGTATCTTGAGTTTCCTCAAGCTTAACTCTACTCCCACTACTTTTCTCTCTTTTCCAGAAATTCCAGAAAAACCATATCTCTCTCTACAATATTTTGATACACCAAAAGTAGTATCCTCCTGTCACACGAGGACAAACTATGAAGAAGCACTTATCCGCTTTTGGTTGAAGCTTGGTCGACATCAATTTCTTGATGTATACCTCACAACCCCAAATCATGAGAAAGTCGAGCTTAGGTGTCTTTCAACTCCATAGCTCACAAGACATTTTCTCCACGGATTTGGATGGAACATTATTTAGTGAGTTTGTCATTATTTGTAGTGCATAATTCCAAAAGTAAATAGGCAATTTAGATTGACTTATTATTGATCGAACCATGTCGAAATATCATGTTCCTATTTTAGGAATGAGTCAAATTAGGTATCCTAAGCACTCACCCCTACGAACCTTTCATAGAGACTCGATATTATTGTTGAGTTGGTTCGCTACTCCATCCTCGAATCCCTTGAACTTGTCAAAGAATTCACTTTTGCTTCCCATTAGACAAATATAGCCATAATGACTATAGTTGTCCGTGAACAAAATGAAGTACCTTAAACCGTCTCTTGCACTTGTATTTATCAGACCATTAGAATGTATCATATCCAATTAGTCATTTGTTTTCGTTCCTTTCTTCTTGAAAGGTCTCTTGGTTATTTATTTGACCAATCCGATAGTGCTACAAGATTGTATCATTCACGTGAGTTATCTTAGTTCCTTTTGTTATTGTTTGTTTGAGTTTGTTTATTATTCATTTCAAGCAAATAGAAACCATTCTATACGAATGTATTTGCATAGAAAATTCCATTCTTCGATATAGACAAGCAAGAATTAAAATATTTATTAAAATTTATCCATATCTAAAACTTGATACAGAAATGTTCTTGCTAATCGAAGGCATATAACAAACACTCTTCAAAATCATAAATTTAAATCACTAGACTATTGAAGTTCCATGGAATCTTGTACAATCGCAGCGATACTTGTACTATTTCCAATCTTCCATATCATCTCGTTCTCCACGAGTTCCTTCCTATCCTTCAATAGCTGCACATCAAAATTATGTGAGCACAAGATCCAGTAACCATTACCAAATCAAGGACAGAGGTGATTAAATTTATCTCAATAACAAACATACCTATGGCGTTTCTTGGGCGCCTACGTTCAATCATCCCATTTTCAAGGTCTTCCTTGTACTTGGGGCAATTAGGTCGGATGTGTCCCTTTTCACCGCAGTGAAAGCACTCCGTGTTGGGAGTTGGAGATTTGAAAGATTTCCCCCTTTAGGCACTCCCATGAGCACCTCCTACTCCCTTGCTCTTGATTGACGTATCTTTGGTAAATTTGCCTTCACCTTTGTTGATCTTTTTGCTCCTCTCATGGACGGCTAGGACGTGATTGTCCCGACCCTTGCCCATGTCAACTTCTGCCATTTTGAGAGCATTGTGAAGCTCCTCAAGACTCACCCCTTTTTCACGCACATGATAGTGCATCACAAAGTCCTTAAAGGACGGGGCTAGAGAGCCAAGAATCAGATCTTCGGCAATGTCCTCGGGCATTGGAGAAGAGAGCTTCGACAATTTCTCAATGTATCCTTGCATCGTGAGAAAACGCATGCATACCGATGTTCCCTCCGCCATATGGCACCTTGTGAGTGCGATGGTGGTCTTATAGCGCTCCTTTCGGGCACTATCCATGAACATCTTAGATAAAGCCTCCATGGTCTTCTTGGGTTTTGAATCCAAGTATTTCGCTTGAAGTGAGTCACCCATGGATGCTAGCATAAGACCGTGAACTTGGTTCTCTTGGTCTTCCCACTTGGCTTTAGCCTCTTTCTCTTCATCGGATAATCTCTCATTCCATTTTGGGATTGGACCTTCCAAAATGTGAGACAATTTCTCAAACTTTAACACGATGTTGAGTTTGAGTTGCCAACTAATGAAGTTTGAGCCATCATTTTGCAAAGGATTCTTTTCGATCATAGATCGCACAATTGGTTGGATATTAGACATTCTACAAAATAAATTATACAGGATTTTAATGTCAATTTTATGTTTTTAAAATACATACATATATATCGAATATAAATGTAAATACTGCAAATAAAATTTTGTCCGTAAATGCAGTAATCCAAGATCCTATCAATTGCAATATAGACTAGCTAAGGGCTATCGAATATATCACAATCTCAAGGTAAGAAAAACTCTTTCTAATCACAACCTTTTTGAATTTTAGCAACATTAGCATCTTCAAACTCTTGTGATTCTTGTCGTTTTAATTATGAGGGAATATGACCTATCATCGTAAGAAAAACTTTTTCCCAAAATCGAGAGAGGGCTCTAGGTAATGTTAAGGAAACTTATTTTCATTTGATACGAAATACGTTTATCCATTGTATTCACAACTAAACATACTTGGGGTTCACTAGGGTGAAACGCACCTCATACATTTAATCGTGGCACAACAATAGACAACCATTATATCTCCCACTATTCCCAAAGATGGAGGGAGCTATCTCCCGCTAAGGGCGAGCAGAGTATTCATCGATCAATGGCTGCTAGTGAATGAAATAAGAAGGAAAACTACTCTTAATTTTGTTGGACAATTTCATTTATTAACATGTGATTCGGAATTTTAGTTATCATGCATATTATCATTCATACACATCCTAACATTCAATCACATTCATCACATGCATAGCAGAAATTAAAAACAGAAATTAAACCATTCACACAATCCAAATCGTGTGAGTTTATATGTTCCCTTTGAACCTTGATCCTCGATCCTTGATCGATGCGCTACAGCGGCGACTTCCTCTTGCACCGGAGATGTAGATTTTATAGAAAATAAACATGCTCCTCACATTCGATAAAAAACGACTAGTGCAAGTCCTATGTAAAAACCTCTCAAATGCAATGCAATTATCTAGAGATAGAAATAGAGAATTTGGCTTTTACATGTAAATAAGCCCCTGTATAATAATAATTTCATACATTCATAGTTGCTGATTTGGAACATATAAACTCACAATTCCTGCAAAGACAACTCGAGCATCCATGCACGCAATATTGCTATAAACTATAAAACCTACTTTATCAATCATCTAGAATCTCAAACAATTCTTTGAAAACCATTTTGAAATCCATTAAAAAGGTTTTTCATCCATTCACTCACGAGTTCAAAAACAATTTTGAACCGATGTCCATCCAATTTCCTAAAAGGAAAGACGAACCGCAGTTTTTCGGTTTTGTTGATTCTCTAACAAAACAATCGTTTATGCTTAAAACGAAATTATTGCAAGTTAGACTTATGTATAAATCATAATTCTAATATTTACATAGCATGTTTTAAACAACTTAAAACATTCAAAACGAATTATTATAAAGAATTATTACAACAAAACATTTAAAGACCGAAAAAAACGAAAAATCGAATTGTTCGAATCCTAGATGGTAAACTAAATTTATTTATAGTTTCAAATCATTAGAAAATTGAACCTTAAGCTCTGATACCACTGAAGGATTTCTAGTTTAATTGTACATATTTATTTTCGAAATTTTTATGCACAATAAGGATCAATTACAATTTTTCTATGATTTGTTTCATGCATGCATCAGTTTGTTTCAATAACTAGTTTTAAAACTTTATTAAAACAAACATGGGCTCCGGATTTCATACCTAGAAGCTCTCTAAAACTTCTTGATGATCCGGAGACGTTGAGGATACTTGTCGCTGCGCCGGATGTCTCCGAGTATTCACCAAACTCTAAACAAGATTGGAGAGAGAAGAGCTAGCCTCTCAATCTCCAATAGGGTTTAGAATCTAATTACTAACCCTCTTTAGTTCCCTTGAGAAGAAGATCTCTGAAAACTAAAACTTAACTAAAGAATTAAGATTAAATTCATGGAGAATTATGGAGAGAGAAGTTTGCACAAGAAAATAATTAATTAATTAATGAGGTAAGGAGATAAACTTGTATTTATAAGTTCTCTCCAAATTACCTATTCATGTGCAACCTCTTGCCCACAATTTCATGCAAACTTCCATCTCACCATCCATTATTTGCTAACAAATAATCTCAGCCACGAATTAAATCAATTATGGACCAATTCCATGCATGATCTAATTAATTCTTAAATTAATTCTGCAGAAAACCGTCTTGACCGGTCGACCGTTTGGAGGTTCGGTCGACCGTTCGAACCAAGTTTCGGTCGACCGTTCGACATTCGGTCGACCGTTCGCAACAATAAAATATTTCATCGCAATGTTCGGTCGACCGACCGATAGATTCGGTCGACCGTTCCGAACAGACGAAAATTCCTTGTTATCGGTCGAGACGTGTCCGGTCGACCGTGCACTGATCGGTCGACTGTCTACTGTTAACCGGTCGACCGTTTTTGCACAGTACTGCAGACTTGTCAAATTTCGGTTTAACCCCTACAAAATTTGACATTTCGGGATTAGTAGTAAGTTCATAACTTATGTAACATATTATCCTATGTAATGATTAATCATTACACCCCATAATATTTACATTACATATGAATTTAATTTAGATTATAGTTATGTTATTAATCACAACATAATTTTGATTTTGCTTGTTCACCCCATGTGTCATATTTTCTACATGAAACCCGACACATCTTATGAACTCAAAATCCTCATTTCTTGTTTCCCAATTTTGTGGTGCGACCTATGGGAGGATCTAAACTAAGTTGGCAGTGATATTAAGAGCTTAATACCACAAGCTATAAGCGGTATTTAGCTACATATTATAGCTCCCAATTAGTTAGATGTCTTAATTCCACTCGAACCAAAACCCGATCCATTAAGTGATGGAGTGCACCACTTGTGTCCGTCCCTTGCCTCATGATATTAAGAATACACAAAGTAGTATTGTGTCATCTTTGTATTAGTATTCATTTCTTGATCTCTTTAAGCTAGTTACAAATATGTGACTTAACTCAAATCACATTGTGCACATTATAACTTTGCTTTATCAAGGGGCCCACTAATATCATCACTCAATTAAGAGGGGCAATGATAATCTTTTGAGTAACTATCTTCTCCAACGAAAGTCATACTTAACCAACTAATGCCTTTACACTACACTCATAGATAGCTCAAGACACTAGTCTAATTAAGCAATTCTTAAGTGATCGGATATAAGTCTCATATCAAAGAACCAAGGACACAGTAAAATATTAATGACACAGAAACACATTTCTATAATATTTTACTTATTAGGTCTATTCAATATACAAAAGTATTATTTTCCTCTTTTGTGTACCTGTGTTGTCACTCACTTGTAGAGCTACAATGATCTATGATCAACACGACAATCTTAACTCGGTAATTAATGTCCCATGTTAATTACCATGATTGCGAATATCTTTTGCTTTATGTAAACAATATCTTTTAGAGCTCTACGGTTAAGGACCAAGAGCATCTTCCTTAACACTTCTAAAAGACGAATAACATAAACACGGAACAAAATGATTTCTCATTCAATTCATAATAATTGACATTTAAAAGTAAAACTTTTAGAACACATTCCCTTCAGTGTGTACACATGAAATAAGTGTGGTGAATGAATACAATAAGCTCAAGTGTAGTTAGTGTTTGTTAATGCATAAGAAGTACCTAATGGCAAGACCTACCACTTAAAAGACTAACGTAGGTGATTAATATGAGCATGACAAGTTTGTTATTAAGAACATAAAGAAGCATGGAATGTACCTAAACATTATGGCAGAAATCGTCAAGTAAAAGTTTTTATTAATTCAAACAGGCATACTAACATTTCTCACAAACAACAATGTCTAGCATTCATACCATCTACATAACATGTATACTCATCCACTCCACCTCCAAAGGGGATGAAACTACTCACACATATTTAAACTAACATTTATACTAAGGAAAGAAAACATGCATAAACTAATTATAAGAAGACTAAAACAACAAGTTAACTAAGTATGCAACAATTGAAAAGACAAGACAATATGAAGAAAACTTAACAAAACATCTATAATTACTCACTCAATTACAAGTAGCTTCTCCACAAAGATTTTTGCTTCAAGGCTTTTACTCCTAGTAGAGAGGTTGGCCACCAAGAGAGAGATGGAATACAAGAGAGTAGGGAGAGTTCTATTTATAGCCATAGAAAAAGGTAATCCGGGATAATCCCCCGGTATGGGACTAAACATATACCAGAAATAGACTAAATACACTCTAATACACGCCCCCACAAAAATCTTAGAGGATCTGGACCAACGTGGACCACCAATCAGCGGTCCCTGACCACTAATTGGCGGTCTACAAGGTTTGGATCGTGCTGGGCTTTCTTCTGGGTTTTTCTGAATGTCTTTGTTTGTCTTTGATGCATCTACTTCGCTTGCTGGAGCTCCGACCCGAATAGAATTTCCAAAATACTCCCCATGATGGTGTGGAGTATTCTTGTTTGCTCATTGGTCCTTCGATCTTACATTCCGCTCCTTCGATCTTACATCTTAGTCCTCGAGTCTCTCAACTCAATCCTTTTTTCCCTGCTTTTAGGTCATTTTATGCCTATTCTCTTCAATCCTATTTATTTCTGAAATTCAAACATAAAACTCGTTACGTAGCATTGTTTAGGTGAAAGATAATGGATATAAGATAGAAATGTAAGCATGAAATGATGTCAATCAGTGGACTTATTTAATTGTTTGAGTACTGAAACCCTATGATTATACGCCCCCGAGGGAAGACCGGGGTGCCTCCTTACGACTCGATAAGACCTAAAACCGGTATACTAGATATCCTAATGCATCATGTTCAACACAATTTTGGGAGCTTTCATTTTACTTTTCCTTTCAACGGTTTTGCACATGCTAAACACACGCAAAACCCACAAATTATTTCCTTTCACAAACACATGAAGATTTGAAAGAAATGTAAAAATCTAAAGCACAAGGCAAGCAAAAGAAGACAATTCACCCAAGGATTATGGAAAGCAGATATATCGATATTAAATGCAGCACACTAACATGGCCCTAACAATGCACACAAAAGAAAAGAAAAGAAAACAAAAAGAGAAAAGATTAGACTATGTACTCACGTACAAAACTGATTGACATCATATCATGCATATAATTGTATATTATATCCTTTATTCTTAACCTAAGCAATGCTACGTAATGAGTTTTATGTTTAAGTTTCAAGAATAAAACAAGTGAGAAGAAGAGACACAAAAATGACCTCAAAGTAAGAAAAAGGACTGAATTGCAAGACTTATGGACTGACGTGCAAGAGAGAAGGACCCAGATGTAAACCCAAAGGATCTGGATTGCTCTGATTCGACCCGATTTTGGATGACTTCTTAAATGTTTTATTTCTTCACGTGGAGTGCACCCTAATCGGTTGTTTGACTCTAGGCATGAATCTAATTGCTAAATACTACTTATGATGGTGTGAAGTTTCTCGATTTTCTATTTTCTCCTTCTTGCTTACATCCAGGTCCTTCCCTCTTGCAGATGAGTCCTTATGTATGACCGAGTGGTCCATGTTGCTTTATTTCAATCCTTTCTTCTTATGTTTCCGTCCTTTTTCTCTTCCCTTCTCTTCTTTATTACCTAATACCTTAAATACAACAAAAAACACTCGAGTAGCACAATATTGGGGTAAAATTAATGATATATAGCATGAATATGATGCATGATATGTTACTGATCAAAAACAAAATAAACGAATCCAACCTTAACATTTGTGAGTTAGCTCGTGAAGCATCGATCATCGTCGAGCTACCGTCGAGTGCTATCGAGGTAAAGGACAAGGCATATTCGAACGAACATGAAAGATGTAATAGAACCATAATCGACCCACATTGAGTAACCTTAAAACCTAATCAAGAACAAAATTAACGAATCCAACCTTAACATTGTGAGATAACTTGTGAAGCATTGATCATCGTCAAGCTACTGTCGAGTGCCAACAAGGTAGAAGGATAGGACAGATTCATTCGAAATACATTGCTTGGACATAGAAATACGTTCCTTGGATTCCAAGGAACACTACACAAAATTAAAACAAAAAGATGTAAAAAGGACATACATAATGTTTAAAATGGAAACCTTTGAACATGCTCTAAAAGGGGATACCCAACTGAGTATATAAATTATACATGTATAAAGGACAAATAATGCATATAACAAGACATACATCAAACAAAAGCTTGAAACACAAAGTACCTCCTGCGGGTATCCGTCTGTTTTCTGTCGTTCTTCCAGGACACAAAGTAAAATGTCAACCATCTCGTTCATCATTTCCAGCCCCTTCGTGATGAGCTCCTTCAGGTCGAAACGTATAAAAATACCAACATCACCTCTCCAGATCACCTCTTTGGGATTGTGGGTGGATGCGGTCAAGTTCAATAATATGTTGACCTCATCACTGGTCAACGTGTCTATGTTTGGCCTTGTCTCGTCAAACCTCTTCCTCTTCTTTTTTAGGCTCCTTTGGAGAACTTTTTCTTCTTTAATAGTATCCTCCTCCTCTCTCTTCTCAATTTTTCTCTCTCTTCGAAGAGATACAAACTCTTCCCTCATCATCTCAGTCTCCTTCTAAGACTTCCTCAGTTCATCCTGAGGGACCACCAGCTTATTCTCAGCCTCCACTGCCAAAGCTTTATATTTTTAAGCTCTTCCCCAAGCTTCAAAACCTCATTAGTAGCTTCTTCAAGGCCTTCTCGGCTTTTAACCATTTGGTCTTTTGCTCAGTGAGTTCCAAATCTTGAAGGAGTAGGTCCCTCGGGATGTTGTAGTTGCTCAGTAGAACTCTAGGCTCGGTGCTTGATGAAGCACAATCAGTTTGGCAATGGGTTGGATCAGGAAGTTGAGCCAAACCAATCAACTCCTTCTCCTGTGGTGTCTCAAATCGAACTCTCCGGAGTAAATTCTTGGGAGGGTGATGTCTCGGTCCTCCCATCTCTTCAGAGTTTTCCGTCTACCAAACATAGCATACCAGTGGTAGAACCTCGAGTAGACACCCCTTGTAGGCTCCCGCAGCATGAACTTCTGTCAAAGCCACACTTGTATATGCAAGACGATTGTGAAAAATATAAAAAAGGCACACTCAAACTATAGAATGTGCACTCGAAGGTTAAAAAGGACAAAAAACCCACTTTTAAAAAATGAACAACCGTAAGTATAGAACGGAGAAAACAATGATTCATAAAGGACAAAACCAATCCTAAAAACCAATGGATGGCAAGTATAAAGAGGCACCCCCAAAATGTAAAATGGTATATTCACATGTATTATGGCAACACTGAAAGGAATGTGTTCTAAAAGTATTCTTTTATATGTCAATTATTATGAATTGAATGTGCAAACATTTTGTTCCTTGATTAATGTATTCATCTTTTGGAAGTGCTAAGGAAGAGGCTCTTGATCCTTAACCGTAGAGCTCTAAAAGATAATAGTTTACATAAATCAAAAGTTATTAACAATCATGGTATTTGACATGGAACATTAATTACCGATATAAGATTGTCGTGTTGGTTAAAGAGTATTGTAGCTCTACAACTATTTAACGACACGAGTATATAAAGAGGAAAATGGTTACTTTTATATATTAAATAGACCTAACAAGTCAAACATTTTGAAATTGTGTTATGTGACATTAATGTTTCACTGTATCTTGAATCCTAAGATTTGATATTTATGTTCTTTCACATAGGAAGTGCTTAATTTGATTATTGTCAAAAGTTGTCAATGAGTATAGTGATAAAGTCAATGGTTGGTTAATCATGACTTATGCTGGAAAAGATAGTTTGTCAAAAAATTAGTATTGCCCTGCTTTACCTGAGTGATGATATTAGTGGGCCCCTTGATAAAGTAAAATTATAATGTGCACAATGTGACTTGTGTTAAGTTACATATTTATAATTAGCTTAAGAGATCAAGAAATGAATATATAATACAAAAGTGATATATTTCTACTTTGTATAATATTCTTAATATCATGAGGCAAGGGATAGACACAAGTGATATTCTTACATCACTAAATGGACCGTGTTTAGTTCGAGTGAACAAAACATCTATGTTATTTGGGTAACTATAAGGTGTAACTAGACACCGCTTATAGTTTATGATAATAAATATTTAATGTCATTGCCAACATAACTTAGATCCTCATATAGGTCACACCACAAAATAGGAAAACAAGAGATGTGATTTTATATTTTATATGATTTATTAAGTTTCATGCGTTATGAAATATTATACATGTGGTAAAATAGTAAAATCAATATGTCGTGAAAACAACATGGTTAGAATAATAAATAAATTTGTATGAAATGTATATATATTATGGGGAATAATGTTTTGACATTATATATGATAATATATTATATGATGTAATGTGATCCGCAACATTATAACATATGAATTCGCTAAAACTCCAAAGTCCAAATTTTGTTGGATATTAATCCAAAATTTGGTAAAGTCAAAAATAGTGAAAAATGGTCAAACCGTTTGCCCACATTTTTGCATATATTAATAATAATTTTTTTATTGATTAATGACCATATTTAATCCACATTGGTTAAAGGTAGTTATGGGATGATGATGTGGCAAAAGAAACATGAGATCATGTGAAAAGTGGTTTGCACTTGATGTAGTTTATACGAGAAATAAACATGAGACCACCTGCAAAGTGGTTTGCACATGATATGGTTTAGTGGATAGATTAACAAAGGATCATGTGTAAGTGGTTGCACATGATGTGGGTTAGAGGAAATCCTATAATAGGTCCTTCATCCCTTTCTTGAAGAGACTAATGCAAAAATTCTCTCTTCTCCTTTTTCTCCATCATTCCATCTGAAAATTATCTTTAATTAATTATTCAAACTTTTGAAGATTAAATTCTCAAGAGCTTTAAAGGAGTTATTAGCTAGTTCCTTTTTCTTTAATCTTGTTTAGAGTTTGGTGAACACTTGGAGACAAATCGGTGGATGATTCAACGCACAACGCAGCTCTGGATCTTCATAAAGGTTTTAGAGAACCTTTGAGTATGATCACCATCAATTTATTGTAATATATATGTAGATTACACTGTATTAAAATAATATACATGATAATGTACATAAAATCGTTGAAAATTTGGAAAACAATCTGGATGCATGTATAAAATTTTAAAATTATATACAAATATAGGGTACGCAATCCTTCAAACACAACCATCTATGTTCCCCTTCTTGGGAGCGTAGTTGCCAGAGGATCTCCTTTCCTGGAGTTCCCCACTTGCTTTCTCCAGCCCCCACACAAAGGTTTGGTGAACGACCTTTCCCCATGCGTACTTGTGAAAAAGTATGAGGTTTGCCAAGTACCCTATGTACCAAATCTTTGTGTGATGTGTGTCATTGAAGAACAAGAAATGGTTGAAGATGTAACAAATGAGAAGACGAACGTACTACTTGTGCTCCTTATTTCCCTAGCAACTATCATCTGAGCCTGGAGCGGATGGTCGAAAAGGGACTCGTTCCATCGCCTTGCGACGTGAGTTGGGTTCATGTGGACTGTCTGGCCACACAGGTTTGGGTCCAAAATTAGGGCAACGTTGACTTCAGTGAGGGGGACTATCCCAGACCCGATCCTCACCCCCTCCTTGGCGTCATAGTGGTCGACAAACCAATCGATAATGTCATTGTCCACCGAGACGTTACTCAGTGTGACGAAGTGACCAAAGGGGGTCCCAAGAATATGTCCTTCTGCTTGTCGTACATTTTGTTCAACTCCTTCCCTATCGGTTTCCAGGAGCATTTCGACGACTGGAAGTAGTTGGTGGACTCTTGAGACAACAAACACACCGACTTCAGCAAGTTGATACATTAAAGAAAGGAAGAAACCACAGTTACATCAACAAACCTGATAAACCACCACTTGTCGTGGGGGAGCAGCAGATGGAGAATTCATTTGTTGAAGGAAAAAGGTTGAACAAAAAGAGTCTTTTGTTTTTTGGAACGCCGGAAGGAAACATGAAATACGTCGGAAGGAGGGGTAGTAAAGTCTTGACGTTTTTGCTATCCTCATATTCTGAATCATCGCTGGATTGATGTCTTTTCAATTTCTCCTGTCTATGGAGGAAAAGGAATCGTTAAACGCAACAAAGACAATATTAAATTATTTTTTGGAAAAAAAGACACGCTGCGAGGGCATGGCGTGTCTATATAGAGGACCATCGAGCTTCTATCGCGCTTGATCGAGTACACAACCGAAACAGAATATAAGATCGAGCTATATCGAGCGTCCATCGAGCCGTATCAAGTGCATCATTAAAATAGATCTAAACAATTATTTTACAGTCTAACTTTACATCCCCTATTGTGTCCACTTCCATCTCATCTACTGTAGTTGCGCGACTGGACACAACTTCCCCTAGAGATCGTAGACATCTCTTTATCCTTTCTACATTTATCTTCTTCAGACGACCGACTGGATTTATTTCAACAGACATTTTCACTTCCATATTCTTTATGTCATTAGGAGTAGTCCATTCATCCTCGTTGCCACTAGGGTAAATTGTTTCTTCATATGTCTCCCTTCACGACTCGTTGGCGTAAAATAGGGACACAATCTGTACATATTGACCCCAGGATCAAGAGCTGCAACAACTGCATGAACACAAGGTATTCCAATAATTTGAAACATGCCACGAACACTTGTTTGTCATCAAATTAACCACCATCACCATCCCGGTGCAATACATGAAATTCAAACTGATTAAGCTTGTGGACAGTCAAGAACTTTGCTTTGTTAGCTATTCCGGTTATATCACGCTCCATGAGAGGTGACAATTTTGTTGTGAACTCGGCAACATCTCATCGTTCACAAAACCATGTTTGGAGTGTGAACCGAATGTACTCCACAAAAGTCGTGACTGGCCATGTCCTTTACTCCCTTGTTTTGTTGTTCAGGCTTTCAGCGTAATTGCTGGTCATTAAATTGTACCGATTCCCAAGAAAAGTAAAAACGAGTCCACTTCTTGAAACCAATGTCTTCAAGATATGCTGCTAGGGGAGGATCAATTTCTTTTATCATGGCAAAGTGCTTGTGGAAATCTGACTTCCGGAATGCGTATGTCGTACACCACATCTTTTCATAATAGTGGTTTGTCTTGAACTTTGCAACCACATTCATACAGGCGTGGTGGCAGCAAGCATCGTGATGGGCATCTGGAAATACCATCTCCAAAGCATGAATAATGCTAGCATGCACGTCCGATATAAAAGCTAGGTCCTCGACGTCCCCAATGGCTTCCTTAAATTTATTCGTGAAATAGGTCCAAGAGTTGTGATTCTCACTATTCACCAGTGCAAATGCAATTGGATAGACGTGGTCATCTGCATCCAATGCAATAGCACATAACATGTGCCCACAGTATCTGATCTTCAAGAATGTGTCATCGACACATATAATAGGGCGACACCATCTAAAATCCCTTCTTCAAGCTCCAAGATAGAAGAAGCAATATGGAAGTGGCCATCTTCTGTGACAAAATGAGTGATTGTGCCTGGATTCTTTTACTCCAACATGTACATGTACAAGGGTAACTTAGAATAAGATTCCTCAACTGCCCCCTCACATACGTAAGTGCCTTGTCTCTACATCTTCACGTCTTTTTGTAACTCATATTTATGTCATATTGTTGCTTCATATCCTCTCATTTATTTTTTGCCAAGTAGCTAGCACCATCACTGGCATATTTGTTCTTGATTAGGTGGCCAACTACCCAAGGTGCTGCTTGTCAGTGGTCTTTCTGTCCGACTTTCAAAGTGCAATTATGTACATTGTTAAAAACAATAAGCTCAAACATGGGTGAGCGTAGTTGTTTTTTGCCCCTCAATCTCCAACCACAATTAGGATCCTTGAAAGTGATATATCACACCCTTTTACCAAACTTCTTCACTACAAACTCAAAATTATTCTTCACTGCAAAGAAAGAAGCTTTGGTTTTCAATTCAACCTTGCTTTCGAAAATCTTGCCAATGTGGAATTCTACAAATGATTTGCCAGTAGAGGACATATGAGTCTGGCTAGAATCCAATGAAATGAATTGAGAACTCTATCTTGTGTTATTTTCTGTTCTACTTCGACGACTGCTGCTTGTCCCAGGTGTTTGAGGGAGTCGCAAATCTTCACTATCACCTCCTTCGCAATCTTCTTCCCAATTTACATCTTAATCACTTAAGTTCACATAGGGTTCGTACTCATTCAATTGGTGGGGGACATAAACTTCAGGAACAACTGTTTGGGGATTTGTTTGCGGAAGGAAAGTCCCAACCTGACTTCTAACTTCTTTATTAAAGTTGGAATAGGGCGATGGTTCTACAGGTGCGTTCTTCTTTACCATAGTCACACATAAACGCATCCTGTCCTATAAATTTTCAAAGATGAAGAAATAGACGTCAGAATCGTCTCTCATTTCAACAGGTCTAAGTGGTTGCCATATGTTTTGTAAGGGGCCTCCAGTAGGGGTGAGTTTCGGTCCGGGACCGGAGTGAACCTGAATGGACTGGACTAAAGACCGATTTTTTAGGAAGGCCGAACCAAAGACCAGACCGAATAAATTCTGGTCGGTCCACTCCGGTTCGGTCCAAAACCCAAATTTTACTCACAAAATCTCAGTTTGGTCTAGGATCGGACCAGACCGAAGACCGAATTTTTGGTATCCCCCAGATCGAAGACCGGACCCAAAAAAATTGGTCTGGTTCGGTCCGGACCAAAAAGTTTGGTCTGGTCCAAAAACCCAGATCAGACCGAACTTTGCTCCCATAGCCTCCAGTGTGAGCTCACACTTCAACTTATCAACATCAAATGTCTTGTGCAAAATTTCAAGCAGTTGCAAGTACGTTACATCCTTTTCTATTGTCATCCCTTTAATTTTGCCATCCTTGAAAAGTCAATCTCTACCGTCCATTTCCCAAACACCATTGTACGTAGCCAATGCATTAACAGTCGAACCTCATACTACAAAAAATAAAAAAGTCAAAACAATGGAATCAAGAATAATCATAATAACCTATCGAGCTTCTATCGAACAAATATCGAGTGGAATCGAACCAAAACCAAGTATAACTATTGAGCATACACGTCGACCCGCATTATCTACTCCGTACTGTCGATTACCATCAAACTCGATCGAACTCTATAATAATTTTAAATATCGAGCAAATCTATCTCTTATCCTCGAGTACCATTGAGTATTGTCTTCCATCGTTAAATTGTCATTCATTAAGCGTTATCAGCTTAAGCGAGCACAACTACCCCACAAAAGGCAGATTCAAACAAAATTTGATCAAATCAACAAAACATATCAATACATTGAGAGAGTCATTCAAAAATGGAGGACAAATGCAACAAAGTAACACCCACATCTATTTTTAAAATTTTCACTTACCTATTCTCTTTGTTGACCGTGAAGAACACTGAAACAAATTGTGCATTCCAGTGGGGTCAAATGGACTCAACAGGGGGCGATCTCAGCTCAATATTGGCTATTATGTGCTGGATCGTGTCTTCACTGCAAATTGAAAAATCTGAGTTGGATGTGCCTGAAAGAGAGAAAGTGCGAGAGAGAAAGAGTTGTACTAGAGGGAATTGACCCACGATTTGGGTAGGGGTATTGATTTGGGCAGATGTATTTTGGAGAGAAGTGAAAACACAAACATATTTTTCAGAGAATGTCAAAGTGAGGGCTATTGTCAGAGGTTGAGTCACTTGGAGTATATAAAGTCAAATTTTCCTTATATATCTTGTCTATTCTCCACTATAATTAATCACATTTTTACCTTTATAACTATCCCCCTGGCAATATCAAACTTACAAGATCCGTTCAATTTGATGTTTTGCAATAATCAAGTAGCGTCAACTTGGTAGGGATCAATATTGTACTCTTCTGTCTCTAAAATTCATGCAACGGTAGGAATGAATGTCTTTTTAAGTTTGTATTTCTAACAACTTGGTAGGGATTGACATTATACTCTTCTGTCTCTAAATTCATGTAACGGTAGGACTGAATGTCTTTTTAAGTTTGTATTTTTAACATTAGATTGACTTTGAAGATGATTTTGTTGGATTTTACCTCGTGAGATGACTCACTTAGGAGGAACAAAGATTATAGACGCTCAACATCTGGCCACATAGTGACAGTACCACATAGTGACCAAGTCGATTGGGTGACTTCCTAGATTTTTATTTTAGCTTTGATATTTTTTGGCATTTTGTCTTCGTCTTAAAGAACTTAAGTGATTTCAACTTCCTTGATTTTTTATTCCTTTATGTTTCGACTCGCTCAATATTTTCAAATAATAATAATAAGATAGTTTGATAAAATTTTGTACAATTCAATTCGCATAGTAAAGAAATATTAGTTTACCCACTTGCAGGCAAAATACGTAATGTCAAGTCAAATTAAACTAACAATTTGTGATGTATTCATGTACTAAGAATAATTTTTAATATCCTTTCGGAAACGCAGAATTAGCAATATAAGGACCAATGGATTAACCGCGGACGAAATTAAATGAAAAGGGAAACATTTTCCAACAAAAACAACTTCCCCGTCCTCCCGCAAGGCTAAGAGAACTCTTAAGTCTTAACGGGCCGGGCGTACCCTGCCGCCCGGCATGGGGTGCACACCTGGCGTCCAATCGGGTGCCGGACGTCCCGATTCGACGACTGGGGCGTCCTCGGGTGGGGGCACGTGTTGCCCCCTATTCGTCGATTTTTTTATATTTATTATTTTAGTGGAGGATTTGTTATTAGAAGTAATTGATAATGTATTGAGTATTTTTTATTAATGTGGGGAGATAATTTTGATTATTGTGGGATCACTGTTCAATCACGCGTGCAAAAACTGTGTAATCACGCTTCTACTATTCAATAACGTGTACACTATGTAGTCACGCTTGCACTGTGCATTCATGCGTGTACTGTGCAACAGATACCTCTATCTACTCCCAATTATAAATACATCTACCTATCTCCTTAACTTCTCATATCTTCTTAAATTCTTCACTCTTATTAACTTCTTATCTCAATGTCGGATAGTAGTTCAAATATCGCTCAATCTGACGATGACAACTGCAGTGGACATTCAATCTGATGGACTGTGCTATTGATTTGGCCGCCCAGGCTGTGTACGAACGGAGTACACGTCCTAGGCTTCGTCGAAGAAGAACGACGAACCCGGATAAAGATTGTGAACTTGGTTACAGACGCCTTAGGGACAATTATTTTTCTGACAACCCTGTGTATTATGATTATCTTTTCAGGAGAAGATTTCAGATGCGAAAGCATGTCTTTTCGCATTCACAATGCCGTTAAAGCATCTGATGTCTTCTTCCAACAAACACCGGATGCAACTGGTAGAATGAGCATTTCTGGATTACAAGAAACAACATCAACAATAAAAATGCTAGCCTATGACGTGACAGGTGATGTGATCGATGAGTACTTATTATTGAGTGCAACAACATCCAAAAATGTCATCCTCAAATTCTGCGAAGGTATTATTAACATCTTCGGCCCTGAGTATTTATGCCGACCAACTGCAAATGATTTGGCACTACTACTTTACGTTGGTGAGCAACGTGGGTTCTCAGGTATGATCTCGCCCGAAGTAAGGACGTACTATCCAAAATAATGACAGCTTGCATCATCATGCATAATATGATTGTGGAGGACGAACATGACTCTTACGTCAATTTTGGAGATATTCGGGAATTTATGGAAGATTGACCTGGAAATTTAGTTGAGGAAATATCATATTCGACCGATCGTATAACGGATATTCAGGAGTTTTTTGCCAATCAAGATCGGGTGCATGACATGAATCAACATTTGGATCTGAAAGATGATTTAATCAAGCATATATGATAACGATACGGAAGATGAGCGGTTTGAAAATAGGTTAATGCAATTTGTAATGTACTATTTCGAAGTCCACTTTATGTAATATGTATTGTCGTTTATTAACTTTGAATGTTATATTTTCGATTTCAGTTTATGTAATATGTAACGTGGTTTCGTAATATTTAATAATAATCTCGTGATTTAATAGTAAAAATTAAATATTTTCGAGTTAAAGTAATCAGTAGTATTTACGATTAGAATTATGTAAATTGTAATTTGTTAAATGTTGGGTAAGAATTAAAATTATTTAATTAAGAAATAATGTAAAGAAAATAGAATGTAGGGTGGGTGGGGTAGTCTAGATGCGGTTAAAATGATTTTTTAGGTGGGTACGGTGAACAGATGCGGTGGAGAGAGGAAACAAGACAGTTCTGGTACCCGGCGCTGTTATCTATGGTCTAAAGCTACGGTCAGTACAGTCCATCACTCCATCCAAACTCAAACCAATGCTGCACCCAACATCCCTTTCGAACCCATCCACCCTCTTCTCCCCACTCCTCCCCATCTCCCTCAAACCTAACCGCCGGCCGACCTTCCGCCCTCTCGCCGGCGCGAGTCCCGTCGAGGTCGAGAGGCGGAAGCACGAGCTCCTCCGTGCCGTTCAGGACACCAACCGCGGCCTCTCCACCACTCCCGACCAGCGCTCCGCCATCGAGGAGGCCACGGTATGGTGCCCTTTTCTTTTCGCCGGTGACTTAGTTGATTGTGTTGAGGATGAGTTGGTGGCTTTGGTTTTGAGGAATAGAATTCGTCGTTTGGCATTTAAGTGGCTGTAGTTTAGTCGTAAGAATTTCAAGTTGTGGTCTCACCTTTTTTCATTATTAGCAACTAACTTTTACTGAAACTTTAGATGGGATGGCAAATTGTTGAAATCTGTTGGATTATTGGAGGTCTTAAGTGCATAAACTGGATTTTTGAAGAATCAACCCGCTTAGGGATGAGGCCATTCTGGTTTCGTTTGGGTTTACTGAATCCAGACCAAACTAATTTTGGTAATACAATTTCAAACCAAACCAAGCTAACTTTATTTCTGATCAGATCGGTTTGAACTTCAGTTTGCATTTCATACCATTATTTGTTGATCAAATAGGAAATCTAGAAATTAAAGACAACAATAGATTTTTTATTATAGAAACTAAACTAATGTTAAGTGTGAGTTATAATACTAAATAGAGAGTTACAGATTCAATCTATGTGTTGGACTATACGTTGCATTAATGTGATTATGTTAGTTTGGAATCAGATAATTCGGTCTAAAATCTCATCCATAAACCCACTTATACACTCGAAGTTCATGACATATCCATAAGTCTTTTATAACATAAAATTTTAATGCGTTTTGATTCTATAGATAAAAGTAATCATATGATTTCAAATAGGAAATCTATCTACGTTAGTTGTAAAATAAAAACCCTTATGTTTATTATTGGCAGATGTACAACCTAAAGTATCTTTGACACTTCAATATCTCCTGGTGGATAAAGCTAATTTTTGTCTTATTAAAGTTGGAGCTGTATACTAGACTTTCACGTAATGAAGTTATGGTTTACGTCAACGTAACCCCTAAGTTCCAATTAATCCCTGATACATTAATACAACATTACAACAACAATCTACTATCATTTAATAAATAAGAATTGCAACCATTTCATGAGCCGTTTCAATTTGGTTCAATATAATCCAAAAGATCAAAACAGTAAATCTTTGACTGCAATAAAGATGTTATGGTAAAATAGTTAGTCCCAAGGGGATTATAGTAGGTCTCTATCGGTTTGTAGTTTGAGAGTTTAGGTCCATGTCGAATTTTACATGATCTTTTCTAAAAAAATATTATGTTCTAGTTATGAAGATATGTAATTAATATAATCTTAGTAAAATATGAGCCCTACAAACAACGTTGTATTGGACTAGGGGTGGAAATACGGGTTAATGTGTCGGTTAATTGAACCTCCTGCAGCTTAAATTTTGCCTTTTAGAAGAAAAAAACAACCGTTTTATGTGTGATATTTGTCCGAATGATTTTCTGCCAGTTTCTTTGGCACAAACAGGCCCTTATACACAAGTTCCATGTTCAGGTTTGGCATATGTGACCTGTTAACCTCTTTGATTTGCATAAGTTGTGCATCACAGAAAAAAATTGTTCCCAAACAATAAAAAAATTAATCAATACAAAATTAGCAAAAAATAATAAAGATTTATTGTGCAACCTGCATGGCCAACTACGCAACGAATGTGCGACAACATATGTGGCATATACCATTGTGGCATACCCAACACCCCTAGAGTGTGAGACATAAGCAACAGAGGCTGACAGTGTGGCACGAGACCTGAGCATTGGTATAGTTTTCTAGACATGTTTTACGAATTTTTCTTGCAATGAGTTCCACAACTTTCACTCTATAGCCAAAACAAATTTCAGTAGCACTTCAAATTGTGCCGAGCTCTCACAAATTCAACTTAAATTTTGTTATGATTAGGATATATGTTTCAGTTACCTGAATTGACACTTCTTCACGTTCAGTTAAATTTTAGAGAACAAGGACTACGACATTGCATCAATCGTTTGCCATTTGCTCCAGTTTAAGAAACTGTGAACACAACATTGTCATCAGTTGTGCATTTGTTTAGTCATGTTTATCTTTCTAGTTGAAGTGGAAGGTGACAAGATGACAATGAACTATAATTTACACTAGTTGTAACTAAGCTAATGAAAATATAATCAAATTTGAAAGAGGAAAATGTTTTCACGTTGTTTCCCGTGCAGGTACTTTTGGGTGCTTAAGATGTTACCATCGTACAATGAAACGGGAAAAATATAGTTTTCATTGCAATTTTACTCCATTCTGCACCATAGTTGTGTAGTGTGTAATAACATTACTAATATATTTTGGGGTTAATTACATTGGAGTTATCAAACCTAATTTTCTTTTGTCTCAACATTGCTTTTGTAGTTGCTCTTTCCTACAATTTGCCGTTTGAGGTGGTGGTCACTAGAGCTGAACCATATGGCTTTTGAGATGCTATTTTACGGTTAATATTATTGGAACCATGAAAGGGATCCTTTATTTGTCATATTTTGTGTCACTAGTATTGGAATTGTGTTACTTTCAGAGCTGAACTGTATGACTTTTCAGATTTGTTCCCTTTTCGTTTGTATTCCACCCGCTTCTTGTTGTCTTTTTGATTCAGTACCTGGGACCTATTATGTTTTCTATGTTATTCCATTTTTAAGGTTTCTATTGAGGGATATGGTGCGGGTTCTGCAGTTGACCTAGCAAAGTTAGATGGCACTTGGAGGCTGAACTACACCTCAGCTTCAGATGTACTTGTTCTATTTGAGGCTGCTGCCAGACTCCCGTTCTTTCAGGTAGGCTTTGTTCCATAGCTTAGTTTCACCACTCACATTGTTTTATGATTATCATTTTAGTGTTGCTGAAAATATGGCCTTCGCTACGTCAACACTTATAATGCTTTAGTAAGAGTGTTACATCCACTATCTATGAGTTATGTTCTTAAGTTTAAATTTGGTGCTGGACCAATCAAATCTCACATGATGTTGGATCAAGTAGATTGACCCATGTGGACACATTCCAATATATATATCACATGTAGACACTTAAGAAATATAATCCTAAATTTTTCAGTATCAAAAGTCAATGACATTTTGACCAAAGTAATCAAATTTCAAGAGGTGATGAAGTAGCCAAATTTGATAGGTTTCTCATAAATAAATTTTTTAATTGGTGATTTCTTCATTCTTTCATTATGTAGGTTGGGCAGATTTTCCAAAAGTTTGAATGTCAAGGACGGTCAAACGATGGAGTTGTCAGAAATGTTGTCAGATGGAGCGTCCCAAACTTATTAGAGGTAAACAAACCAAAGTTGCTTCTCTGGTTTATTAAATGTGACATTTGATGCTGATAAGTTAGAAATTCAATAACTTGTTTTGTTAGTATTATCACATATATATGGGGTGCATGCAAAATCAAAATCAGTTCAGTGCACCAAGAAGCACAAAAGCTTAGTAACATCAACCAACAGATACGGAGCTCTCATCCTTGAGTGAAAATAGGACAAGGCTTAAGGCATTAAAATTGTTGTTAAAATCAACATTTTAAAACACTAATATATTAAAAGGTGGTTCTGAATTATTACGAATTCGTTAGGAAAGATGACAAGCGTCCTGGACACCATTCAAAGGAGCCGAATAGACCTTTTCGAACTAGCTTTCGTCACTTGGCTCCACGGGGCGCATGGGAAATTTTTTGCAGAATAAATTGTCGTGAAAATCAATCACTTCATTAAGAGATATTCTTATTTCATATAAAATAAAGCAACATGGAAGTAACTTGGTGTCAAATCATATATTATTTTGTAACTTGCCTTATAAAACAAATATGCAAGATGATCTTCGTGGGAATAAAAGGTCATCTTCATTCCGTTTCTGTTTTGATTGTAAGACATATTTGGGCTAAGTCGCAAGTCAAAATGGTGTACCTCAAGTAGCTTTTCATATTTAAGTCAAAGTTCATATTACTGTAGTGATCGTACATGTTTTCGATAATGACTAAAGCAAATATATGGCCTGTTCATTGCTTAAGTACATGTGCTTTTAAATATTCACACCAGACGTTGTTTATTAAAAAATTGAGCAAAATCATGTAGCGGTGCATGTCATTCTTTACCTGACCATAAACATTTATGTTTTTTCCGTTTTGAAGGACCAAGATGGTGCTACTTTGCTTGTCTCTGCAAAGTTTTCCGTTCTTTCAAAGCGCAACATATACCTTGACTTTGAAGAGGTGTGTACCAGAATAGAGCCTATCCAACGAATTGAATTTGGAAACATCAATTTCACTGTCTTCCACCTTCTAGTCTGTGAGGGACTGGTTTGCTTGCTTGATTTTGCATTCTACCATGCAGTTACTTTTGTTGTCCTATTTTCCCAAAGTATAGATTAATTAAAATTGTCAACAATAGTAGTTGGATGACCTAATAATGGTTTATACGTCTTCCTTTATTTATATTTCCAACAAAACCAAAATCTTGTAATATTTTGACCTGAACTTCTGTCGTAGTTACCAGTGTCCTGCTCAAACACTTGGAAGCTTGCCCACAAATTCCTGTTTCACTTGATGTGCAAGTACATGGCGTAAAAATTTCATTGCATGCCGTAATTTTCTAAAAAAATTAATTAGTAATTGTGCCAAACTATGCTAAATTATACGAACTAGGTATTTGACCACTGACAGCTGAGCTCTTGAATATTCCGTTCTTGCCATGTGTTTTGGTAGTCTACTGCAAGTAAAGGTTCTTTGCGACCTGTGTGACAATCTCGAATTGCTGACATTACTTTGAAAATTTCCTTGTAACATAGATATCGTCTTGTCCACAGATAGCATCTTATAAGTTGTTATGTTAGTTAACCATTCAAAGAAATGTTAGTTAAACTTGGGTATTACTAAACTTGCCCTGCATAGTGTAACATATTATTTGACTTGGTCGTGTCCTATTTGTTTCCTAATCTTTATTCCTTAGATGCATCATAAGCTAGATCTATCTCACATACTATTCCATTTGTAGGTTGCCTTGCAAAACATAAATATTAGTGAAGAGCTACAGGCCGTATTAGCACCGGCATTGTTACCTCGAACTTTTTTGAATTTACAGGTAAGAGAACAATAATCTTCCCTCCACTTAAAATTTCATCTTCATACTGTAGATAATTAAATATCATAGGCTACCACTGCAAATGGCCTGTGGGAGATATAGTTTTAGTATGCTTCGATTTTTATCGAGGAATGTTTCATCTGTCCCTTCAACCTACCCAACGTAGACAAAACATTGCATCATCAATATTTTGATGTGCATTGGGAACCTTAACATCTCCGTTTTAGCCAAAAGGGTCAAATATTGCAGTCGGAAGTACTTACCTCCTGTTAGTCTAGTAAATATTAGAGTGCATTGATCTAACAGAGTAATCTTCCATTAATCATCCAGTCCTAAGGTGAAGATCATTTTACAAGTAGTTTACCTTTAACATCTCCGGTTTAGCCAAAAGGAACAAATATTGCAGTTGGAAGTACTTACCTCCTGTTAGTCTAGTAAATATTAGAGTGCATTGATCTAACAGAGTAATCTTCCATTAATCATCCAGTCCTAAGGTGAAGTCGTGAAGATCATTTTACAAGCAGTTTTCGTGAACGCTGTCAATATGATCCTGTATTTATTGCTATTATATGGAACCTTTTTTGTTGATGTACCTAGTTTGATTTTGAAATAGATATACGGTGTAGATTTCCTCAATATGGATGCTTTTATAGCTGGCCATGCACTACATATTAGAACAACAAACTGGAATGCATTATGTGAACTTTCTTACCTCGACTAAACATCTTATGGTTATAGTTATTATTACCTTGTTTTCTGCTTATATACGTTCCGTTCCATACATGTCTAGTTAGATCTTTTAAAAGTAAATTATTTCCTTGTATAACTTTCATGTTCTCTGTTATATTTATATACCATCACAGTTGATTAAAGATGTTACCTTTTCCCTCATTTTTCCCTTTCATCATATGTTCTCTTCTTTGCTTTGTTTGAATTCAGCTTGAACTATTTCCTATCTTCTTTTTTTGGGTCTTCAGGACTGTTAAGTAGAATGGTCTAAAGCATCATTGATAATGGCGAAATTAAACTGCATGAGATTATAGGATGAAAGGAAAGAAAAGTGTAAAAGGTGACTGATGAAAGATAAATGGATTGGAGGGTATATAAGTTAAATGAAAAATAATAATTAAGGATACGTGAAATGAAGAATGCAAAAAGGTTATATTAGTGAAATCGGAAATACGTGGATGAAATAGACAAATAACTGAGTCTGAAGAGTATATATTGGTAAATATGACATCCGTGGAATGATGAGGGTATATGACTGAATTTCTTTCGCAATTCATGTCTTTTGTAACATCCTTAGTATGTTTACTCTGAAATGGTTTATTGTATTATTTATTAGATTTATTTTGAGGAAAAGATATTTTTTGTATATAATTTAGATGCTAATGTCGTAGTATTTGCTATGTTTAATTTCTTATTGATATCTTGGTTCATAGTTGCTTGTTGCTTTAGTATTTCTAACTTAAATCATAATTCACCACTTTAATACCTCAAGCTATGCTAAATTTGATGGGTTCAAGCAATCTTACAATAAAATATTGAACTTTCCATTATATACCCATCCGTCCCCATTTGTTCGAGAGCTGATACACGAACGCTACCCGTCCGTGACGCGCTCCATGTCAATGCCCAGTAAGCAAATACGTGACCAGAATCGGGGGTTGATCTGGCAAGGCGTTTGAAATTTGAAGCGGAAAGATTTCCATGATCAATGGAGAACAACTGTTGAGCATTGAAAACTGGACATACCATTAATACATGAGAAGACATATCCTAAAAGAAATTGAATGCGAAAAGACTTTTCGGTCTTTGAAAGAGATCCAATTTCTTCATACGGCATACAAGTGTTTTGAAACGAACACATGTTATCAAGCAACAAACGTGAGTCCAGATGAGTGAAGAGTCAATCCAGAGTATTTCCGGAGGCTGTCCTAAGTGTGTAGAAAATGAACATCGCAAACGATATGAGTTGAAGGCTTTGGAGTCGTTCATAATGTTCTGCCGGTGGAGAATGACGAACTGCTTGGGTGACTGGAAGAGAGCGATGCGAAATGGAAACCCGGACACATACAAGACATGTGGTGTAGCTCTTGAAGAACCCTTCTTCGAATTGAAGGACCTCGAGGAGCAGCGACGCCGGTTGGTAGAGGACTTCATATCGAATTATCCCCGCCCTTTTGGATCTTCATCTGAAACATCGGACATGTAGGAAATTTGTTGTTTGTCGACATTTACTTCCTTTTCACATTCGCTTCGCAATAAAATTGTGGACGTTTTTTAAAACTTTGGACGTCTTTCCTTTTGTTCTACTTGTTTGGGTTTCATAATTTATTTTGAAAATAAGTCATACTGGTCCTTTTGAAACGTGAGACCATCCAGAAACAATATAGATTTAATACAATTGTAATCCAACGTCATGCCAGAATGAATGTAGTAATGAGGTATCCAGAGTCAATCCAGATTCAATCCGTAGGTAATCCAGAGTCATTCCAGGATGGATCCATAAAATATCCAGTCATTTCAGGTAATTCACGCCAAAATAAAGCAATAAAATAAACTTAGTTTAACGCAGACTAATTGGCAGAGGCATTCCAGAAGTATCCATAATGTATATAGTCAATCTAGAGTGATCCCGGAGTCGATCCATAGTATCCAGAGACGATCAAACATCGATCCAGAGTCGATCCAGGGTGATTCCAGGAGGAACCCAGAGTATCCCGAGTCGATCCATAATGCATTCAGAGTCGTGATGCTAGAATGAATCTATAATGTATCCAGAGTCATTATATTCAGACCTAGTTTGACGCAGACTAATTGACAGAGACATTCCAGAAGTATCCATAATGTATACAAAGTCAATTCAAAGTGATCCCGGAGTCAATCCATAGTATCCAGAGGCAATCAAACATTAATCCAAAGTCGATCCAAGGTGATTCCAGGAGGAACCCAGGGTATTCAGAGTATCCCGAGACGATCCATAATGCATCCAGAGTCATGATACCAGAATGAATTCATAAAATATCCAGAGTCATTATTTTCAGACCGATTTTGACGCAGAGTACTTGGCAGAGGCATTCCAGAAGTATCCATAATGTATACAGTCGACCCAGAGTCGATCCATAGTTTCCATAATGTATATAGAGTTGATCCAGAGTGATTCCAGAGTCAGTGATTTCAGAAGGAATCCAGGATATTCAGTGTATCCAGAGTCGATCCAAAGTATATATAGAGTTATTCCAGACGGATACCAGGGTCAACTCAGAGTCTAAATTTTCTATGTGAGACCATCCAGAGACAATCCAGATCTAAAACAACAGTAACCTAGCATCATGCCAGAATGAATCCATAATGTATCTAGATTCATTATTTTCAGACCTAGGTTGACGCGGAGTACTTTCCAAAGTCATTCCAGAAGTATCCATAATGCATAAAGAGTCAATCAAGCCACGATCCAGAGTCGATCCCAAGTGAGTCCAGAAGGAAGCCAAGGTAGTCAAAGTATTTGAAGTCGATCCATAAATGCATCTAGAGTCAATCAAATCCATAATGTATCTAGAGTCATTATTTTCAGACGGAGTTTGACGCAGAGTACTTGGCATAGGCATTCCATAGGTATCCATAATGTATACAGAGTCGATTTAGAGTGATTCCAGAGTCGATCCATAGTATTCATAATGTATACAGAATCGATTCAGAGTGATTCCAGGAGGGGCTCAGGGTATTTAGAGTATCCAGAGTCGATCCATAATCTATCCAGAGTCGTTCTAGAATTGGCACCAAGGTTAATCTAGAGAAATCCATGGACATTCAAGATCGAAACAAGGGTTACAAAATACATACATTAACAACGATTCATGAGGGACACATGAATATTAAAAAATATAAATTCTGTAATCTGTGAAGAGTGTTGTACATATATGATTCATATCGAACAACTTTACAAAAGAGTCACTAACTAACAAATCTAGTGAATATTAGTTATGAACTTCTAAATCTTGAATCTGAGATCAAGTACATTGCTAATTCGCCCCTCACTGAGTGCAAATATTTGACGTCCTCTTTAAGGGTTGGATCTGCCCCTCCCATTAAGCATCTTACCCAATGAGCTACAAATGTGCCACAATCATTCGTACCTTGTGCTTGGCGTTGGTATTTTTTTGGTTGTCTTTCCTCCAACACAAAATAATGCATCCATTAGCTGCAAAATAATTATTTTAGCAACTGTCAGTAAAAGTGATCGAAAAAAAGTCAGATGTAAAATACTTACATCGGATGAGAAATCTGAACATTTGGTAATCAGATCCTTCAAATCTTGAATGTTAAGCTGTGCAATATCTTTCGACCATGTGTTTCGCCCAACGTCCACATTTCTGGATGCCAAATTCAAAATGACATTTCTTTTCTCAGCTGACAACCCAAACATGAATGTGAGATCTATGTCTCTACCCACATTCACAACTGGTAGCGACCGAAGTTCAGTTAGAGTTGAAGGAGCCGAGGAAAGGAGACTTTCATACTTGAGCCTCTTCTGAATGAAATATTCTTCATTATTTTTATCCTTCCTCTTTTGTAATACCTTCTCCTCCGTAAACTTTTTCGTATACTTCTAATTTTTATTCTTTCTGACCTCGGACATGTATGTGTAATGGACACATCTGGCAGATTACTTCGTATCTTTCGTGACAAATGTTTCCTCAGCCAACGACAGACATCGACTAACAATGTCATCAAATCTAGCATTTCAATCCATTTTGAAGTCCGTTTTATCACGTGGAGTGAGAGTTTCATAGTTACGTCTGACGTCCTTCCTCCAACGACGAAGTATGTATGACAATGGAATTGTGCAAACGTTGAATCGATTGAGAACAACTAAAGCATGACAACACAGAATTCCTTCGTGTTCAAAGAGACGGCAACTACAAGAAATAATATGATCCACCGGTGAGTACTGAATTTCAAACATCTTCTCCTTGAAATCAGGAGAGTAGTCAAAGTGTACACGTTCTCGACCAGAAATATAAAGAACTTCGTTCTTGTTTTCACCATACATAATATCATAATACAAGATTCAACCAATTTGACACTATCTTTTGAATGCACCAATTCTGTACAACTGTGACAATTGCTTCTCGCAAGGCAATTGGAAAATCAGCTGAGGACTCTTTTGACAAAAATCAAAATCAGACTGTGCCTCATTCTCGTACTTGTGACGCAAAGTAGACTCATATGGTTGTACAAACTGCTTCAATGAGCTCTTCGAAGTGAGATATTTGTCAAAAAAGCATTCTTGCTTTCACTCCTCTGAATGGAAGACACCAGCAAAAAAATACCTTCCAACGAAGGAAGATACCTAGTATTGACGAATATCATAGATAGATTGCAACTACGAATTATTATGTAAGAAAAATTCTTCAATGAACTCCATCCATCTTGTCTTAAATACAGAAGCATCATCTGTATCATAAACCAACTCCTTCAATCAAGATAGAATTAGAGATTTGTTGGGCATAGGTAGCTTGAAAAGAGCTTTGTTTATGATGTGTCAGATACAAAATCTATCTCGAATATGGAAAGACATTACGAACAACGCCCATAATGGCCTGACACTGATCGGTTATGATGGCTGGTGAGGGGGGGGGGGGGTCCCTATACAATTAAGTTATTAAATACGTGAAAATCATAATGTTAAAGTAAAAAAAATGTAAGCTGAGTGAATAAATTACATGTCACCCATGCAAGTAAGCCATGTCTTAAACAATCAAATATAATTATCGGTGGTCTCGCATGGCAATAACGCACAACCTAGAAGAACATATTCGAAATGATGGTTCACACCAACAAATGGAGCAAATGACATCATATTTGTTGGTAAGATATGTCGTGTCGAAATAGATAGCATCTCCAAAATAATCATAGGTACACGAGAACGAGAATCAACCCAGAAAATGTTTCTCAAACGACCATCGTCGTCTAGATCCATAACATAAAATAAATTTGGCTCCCAAGACTGCATCTTGGTGAAATGGTTCTGCAGAGCTTGTGCATCTCCCGATCCAAGGTTTGTGTTACGAACTTTGTTCAAAACATTCGTGGGATATGTATAAAAATCATGCATTAGCGTGTGAAAACACATATAAAATGACTGGATAAATCCTGGAATGATTCTGGACAAACTATGGACAACATGCATAGGCAACACAGTCTCGACCATACATATTCCAGAAGAAGTCCATAAAAATTCCAGGTGATTTCGAGACAAAAAATGCATGAAGTTAGACTGGATGAGGTATGGAATCACTTTGGAATGACTGTAACAAAATGCATATGAAACACTATATCGAGCAGACATATTCTGCATAATTTCTGGATCGCGTGCAAATGTAAAGTTCAGACGATCATACAACATCCAGAGTCATTCGAGACTCGTTACAGAGTCAGACCAGACTTATTTTCATTGGCCAAAAACTTCATTTTGCACCACGTCAACATTTTCAGAGTCATTTTCATCGACATTTGTGGAAAATCGCTATGGAATGACTTCGGAATGACACTAAAAAGTCCATAGTCATCACAAAACATTTAAAGAATGCACGCCAAGCGTCCACAAATCAATTTGCATAACGGGATACATAATCCAGAGTCATTCCAGAGCATTTACATAACATTTCCAGAATGAATTCATTCCAGAACAACTTATGCGGCAACGTTCTGGAAACAATTGCAATATGGTTCTGACTTTTTCACCACCTCACGTCTCTATCAATGAACGTGACATTTTCATGACCGCCAGCTTCGGCAACAAACACTTCGTGGCGATTCGAGCTTTCTTGGCCTCTGAAATTTGACGTTTGTCGTGAATAAAACGAAGTTGACTAACATCCAACATTTCATGATTATGTTCCAAACAAACATCCGTAAGAACATAGCCTTTTACAGGGTTACCAGCAACCCTAATACGCGCAACGTAGTTAACACGCATGGAAAGACATAAATGGACTTCACCCTGACCTTGGTTAGGGGGGAGCACCCTTCTTTGAACAGGTCAACGCACACTTGTTAATAACGCCATGCATGTAGTGAGAATGTCTAATTTTGATGTTGAAACCATTAAAATCCGCAAAGGATGTATAAAAATCATGAATCTCCACGAATGATTTGAACTCCATTCCCACGTATGGCGTAGAAGAACAAGTCTCTCTATCATTTTGCTGATGAACGTTATGAACAATTTCCATCGGGAAGATAGATGAAGGAAAATTAGGGAGGCCTTTGAAATCGCACTATAAAAGAGGGGAGAACTGAGGGAAGAAATATCAACTTAAGGAGGCAAATCCAGTTCAGGACAATCTTTGCGAGATTTCAAAGACATTACCATTATCCCGGGACGTGATAGGCCCCTTCATTTGCACAGTAACCGTCATTTGCACTGCATCCGTTACGTACACATATCACGTTGCTTGCACAGTAACCGTCGAGCAGAATATATGTTGACGTGGAAAAAAAACGCAAATGATTTATCCACGTCACCGGCATGCGTGACGTTGGGCGTCCACTAATCATTTTGCTTTTGCTAAGAGTGTAAAACGAGTCGAGTCGAGCGAAATTTCGAGCCCAAAATATTAACTTATGTTATTAACAAATACAAAAAAATAATTATAAATTGAGCAATAAAAAATTCGAGCCACTTTCGAGTCGAGACTCAATTTTTTCGAGTCCGAGCGGCTCGTTTACCGAACCAAGTCGGAAGATTTTTTTGTTTTTTTATCAAGATCATTCATTTTAAAGTTAAACTATAGTCGGGTGTTTTTCGAGTGGAGTTTCAAGCTCGAGCCAGAGCTCGATCCTTCATTTTGCATTGGAGGAAAAAAATTTAAAAAGTACATTTTATAATGGTATCCTGAAGTATAAAGTTTTTCCACTTTATTACATGAATGAAACTTCAAAAATCATGACTAGTACCTTAGATTCTACGGCTATATTATTCGCAATTCTGCTGGCAATTGCCATTCAATTACTTGAATGCTTATATTTGGTGATTTAATATCTTTAAAAAATAGGATATGGTATGATGATTATAATGTTGATACTGAAATTTGTTCAACAGAAATATTACCTAATTTTTTTTATAGTGAAATGGGTAGGGCAGGTAAAATTTTACCTTGCAACCAAAAAATTGTTTTGGATTTCAAGTGGTTGCCAATTCGTAGTTTATGGTAAAGTGACAATTGAAAAGATTTATATTCTACTCATTGACATAAAGAAGAGTAACATTTTCGGACGTTTCCATAAGCAATGATAAAAAAATTCTAGTAAGCTATATGGCCTTGAAACTAACCTATCATGTTAGTTCAATAACATATATACATTTTTTTAACCACAAAAACACATGAAAGTAGAAGAAATACGTTCTTGATTGAACACCTGAGTACATTAGTTATAACCCAAAAGGATTATCCTTACACCAATGTGCCATGCTGTTTACCACTTGAATGTGTCAAAAGTATAACTTGATGGACACCATGTCCTTCAATATTAATTTGGGGGTGCTAGTATGGTTATTTGTGCTTGATTAGTCTTACCTCCTAGGTGAGATCCCTTACACTTTGCTTTAGCTCATCCCGATCTTAAGAAGAATTACTTGTTAGCTGGTAAAGAAATGGTAATGTGTGACACATAAGCAATGGTTTATTAGGTAAATATTTTTGAAGTCTATCACTTTTAGGTTGACATTTACATCTGAAGGAAGAGACTTTTTCTGTGAACAGAACATCACTATATAAATACATCATGCCAAATAACGCATGTAAATTTTTTATTCGTATTTCTTAGTAGCATTCTTACAAGAAATGTAGCATACTTTAAGAAGTGTATGTCTTCTTAGTAGCTACTGAGTTCTGAAACAACACAATATGATAATTTAAGGATGTCAATGAAAGTAGCATACTTTAAGAAGTGTTAGTTGATTTATTTATTATTTGATTGTGGGTTTGCGAGCGTGCAGATATTGCAGTTCATACGGTATTTCAGAACTCAGGTTCCGTTAAAAAGCTCTGGCAGGTATGTCTTCTGTTTTCAGATTACCTTGCAATTATAACTTTCAGGAACAGTTGAATTTTGAAACTGGTTCTGCAACTGCGGGATGTTTTGATAAAATCTACAAATTTAGGAATGCATCAACAACCCTAATGAAAGTGGTGTAATCCCCCGGCTATAATCCTGTTTTACTTTTCGTTTAAATAAAATACTCTTGCACATACTATTGTATAAACATAGAATGGTATTCGCAAGTTGCATATTCTTCATCATAAAACCCCCTTTATCAAAATTGTTATTTCCGTCGTACATTTTTTCATTACTTCGCCTTGTTACGTAACCTTTGAACCCTGAAGTTTAGTTTCAAGTTTCAGTATTTTCTTAAGTAGGTATAATTGTTACTTTACTGATAATGGTTAATTCAGTTACTGTTTTAAAAAATGTAATTGTTAACCACTAATCATGATTAGGCCTTTTCTTAATATTTTTAGACGGTCACCTGGCGGGTTATATTATCTCTCGTATTTGGACAGAGACATGCTTTTGGGACGAGCAGTTGCAGGTGGAGGTCTCTTTGTGTTCACCAGAGCACAACCTCTCATATGTGGACCTTAATGTTCTGTAACAACAAAAGTAATACACACAACTATCATGTGAAAAATGTAATTCTAAATAAAATCGTAACGAGACACATTTTTATACGATTTTTAAGGATTTGATGCACTTGTCTTGGTTGACATTTTTGGTATTCAGAGTTTAAGTGAAAGTATATTACATCTCTCAAATCTCAATAACATCATGACAACATTACAGGACTATGCCAATTCCTTATTGTTCTCTTTTGTTTTTCTGTAGGGTTAGAATAAATTATTATGTTGAGAGTGTATTCTGAATAATTGTATGGTGCTTTCCTTGATTTATTTTTTTAAAATTGGAAAATTTTGCTCTCTGGTTTGCGACCATAAGAAACATACAACAGCTAGTCATCCTCTACCCTGAGTGGTGCGGTATATCTCAATTTATGGACAGGGAACCTTGAACAGGATAATACGAATAGGGAAATCAGGATGAAAGGATCAACGTAGCCGTAATTTTTATATATAATAAAAAAAATTAAAAATTCGAAATCTAGGAAAAAAAAATCCAAATCTACTTAGTTCGCGGTTCAAACCCGCGATCCGTGGAGGCACGGATCGCAGGTGTAAACCGAGATCCGTCCCATTAAAATATTTTTTTTTTGCACGGATCGTGGGTGTGAACTGCGATCCGTCAAATTTAAAAAAAAATTATTTTTTTCCACGGATTTCAGGTGAAAAAAAATATTTCAAACAAAATTTCACGGATCGCGGGTCTGAACCGCGATCCGTGGGAAAAAAATTAATTTTTTTTATGTTTAATGTTTTCTGTTTTGGTTTTATTTTTTATTTCTGTTTTTTTCTTCTTTATTGAAAATGTTTGTAATCTTTTTTTTATTTTTTTTTCAAAATATGTTTTCTAATTAATATTATATTTTAAAAATTCTAAAATTTGTTTTTAATTTTTTCAAGAATCGACATCCAAATCACGTGGATAGTTGGGAGTATTGAAAATTCAGGTTATTTTATACAATAAAAAAACAAAATTTCTTAACTGAATTAATTAAACTGAATATTAAACAAACACTAAAACTAATTAAAACAAAAAATCGGTAACGTTGTCAAAAATTAGTAGGGTGTACACACATTATAAACATTTTTTGAGGTCGATGTAGCAAAAAATTAAAAACACAATTAAAATTTCTTAAAAAAATAAAAACAATTACAAAACATATTTTGAAAACAAATATACTAAAAAACAAATTAAAAATGATTTAAAAAAATCAAAACATAATTTAAAAAACTAATATACCTTATTTTTAGTGTTTGTTTAATATTCTTGAAAAAATTATAAACAAATTTTTAATTTTTTAAAAGATAATATAAATTAGAAAACTTATTTTGAAAAAAAAGATTACAAATGATTGCACTTAAAAAAACAGAAATAAAAAATAAAACTAAAACTAAAACAGAAAAACAGAAAACATAAAATAAAAAAATTCTAATTTTTTTTTTCTAAAAAAAATGTCTAAAAAAAATCTAAAAAAATTCTACGGATCGCGGGTGTGAACCACGATCCAAGTAGATTTCGATTTTTTCCCCCTAGATTTCGAAATTTGAATTTTTTTTATTATATAAAAATTTAACGGCAACCTAGTCTACCAGTAGTGAAAAAAGGTTAATGAACGGGTGATAATTAGGGAGCATAAGCAGCTCTCCCCAAAATTTGATTTTTTTAAAGTAGTAGTACTATACCATATTTTTCAAAGAATATACGAAAGTATCATGTGAGCACTCACCCCTCCTGAAAATTTGAAATTATTTAAAGTGGTTGTAAACAATATTTACCAAATTATATAACAAAATATAATGAATATGAGTCTCTTTCTTTATTTTGAAAATTTTAAGGAATCAGTAAAGTACAGCATTTTTATTAATATTCTTCTTTAACCAATTCATTATTCTTCTCAATATTTCTTTACTTTCATTAATTCTTTCTTAGTGGAATTAGTAAACTAAATTTTTCTCCAAGCAATTCGTTATTCTTCTTAATGTTTCTCCAGTTTGAATCGCTTGACACTTTCTGATGAGATTCGGACATACGAGTTTCATAACTTGGAAAGAATTGAAGTTTTAGCGGAAAAGGTTGAGAAGAAATACGATACTTCAAGTCTAGTTACTTACGATTGAGATTCACTTTTTACGCTCTCGGTTGCAATTGCAATCGTTGAAATGCCAATTTCGGCAATAAATATTGTTAAAAATTGTTTGATCAATCGAATGGATTTAATCAATCGACAATTGGGTGGCTTCTATTGAAAAAAAACGTGGTTACTTAATTCAAAGGAAACATCTAAAGAAGAGAAACTCAACTAAAATGACATCTTTCTCCTTGAGTGGGGTAATCGTGGTTCACAAAGAGTTTACGTTTTGTTGGTTTTGTTGTTTAACTTGGGATATGATGGTGTTCGGTTTTGTGTATTGTATATGTATTTTAAGCTTTCTAACCTTTTTGTATACATGTACAACCACATATAATGTCCAATTTCTTGTTATAATAGAAATAACATGCATAACAGTGGGGAATATATGTCGATTAACATTTCAAGTACAATCCTTACAAAACCAATGAACAAAATCATGAGGACAAAACAATGAAAAATAGATGCAGGTTAGGATAAAAAAATATCTCGACCTCACATATTAGTGCGATGAGTGTAGGCACTTTCTGTCAGGATAGAACGATCGCAACGTCTTTATCGGCGCACTCTGATTGTGGACATATTGAGACCCGCACGGCGATCACTTGAGAACGATGGAGAGAAGGGAGATGCTGATTATTCCAGAAATCCGTAGGGCAATAGAAACTCTCTATCCTGAATTGATAACGTTAACTTTTATATTCACATAATTCGCAATCGTCCGAATAGTTGAGAACGTGGTTTTAGTGACTCCACAAAATTTGTAATCGCTGAAATAAATAAAAATTTCTTTTTAAATCAATTATTTGTCAAAGGCAATATAAAATTAAGCCCTTAAAAATTGAAGTCTCACAAGAAAGAGAACATCGCACTGACTTGACCGGGCATGCCCATGTGTGTGTGTGCGCGCACGCTCCATTCTCTGCTCCTCTCCATTCGTCTCTATTTCAAATGTGTGTGGGAAACCTAGGTATATAAACATTTCTCCACTTCCCAAATTTCCCAACGTGGGACTAAAGTGGGGAGAGAATCCCATAATCCAACTTTACAACTCAACACTGGATTTCAATTAAATAACAAATGCGTTTAACCCCAATATTCAATAGTCCAACAATCCCCCACAAATCCATTGTTGATCTAAGCGATCAAACCTTGCAGCATAGTATTTTCAGCGATGACACCTTTCAAATTTGAACCACTGCCTGAGTTTTTTAACTTTACACCCACAACCCCACAATAACTAAGTGAAACAAAGTTTTTAACTTGAACATTTGTTGTGGAGGTGTCCATTGAGAACAACACCAAGAAGGTCATATTGCATTTTACAGGGTTGATGCATTACAACCATGCGTCGGTATTCCTATTCATGAATGCTTTCAAGGAATGACCCTCAATCCTTTAACTGCGCAACAGAGATGCATTCACGTAGTAGGGCTTCTCTAAATATGCAGTGCTAACATCTTGTCTTAACGACTCGATCACATTCAGAGTCTACACTCTTACTAAACTTGCAACTTCAGCAACATATCCGTTCTTTGGGGGAAAAGACACAAATACAATGTATCACCAGGTTGTTGCATTCAACCCACTCAATAATTTGTTATTACCACATTGAACCAACTTTGTGGTATCTGACTCAGATTGGTCGAGTTGCCATTCTAGATGAATCATAGTATGGGTCTCAGTCCCGTCCCCAACTTGGATTTTTGAACTTGACATAAATCAAGTCTTTTAGTGAAAGGATCAGCAATATTGTCTTTGGTATCAAAAAAATCAACAACTATCAACATTTTCAGGACTAAATCCCATACAGACTTTAGTCTGACTTGGATGTGTTGTCTTTGTTTTTTATTATACTTTGAACTTCTCAACTTTGCAATGATAGTCATACTATCACAATGCAAAGATATGACATAAATTGGTTTACTAGTCATTGGCAATTCAAAAGGTAATCCTTTCAACTGTTCAACTTTCATTCCACATGTGTCTAAAGCACAAAGTTTCAGCCTCAAATGTAGTTCGAGACTATATGGTCTGTTTTGTAGATATCCAGGAGATTACACCTCCACCCAAAGTAAAAACATACCTTGTAACACCGTTACTCCAGAAATTTTTGGTCATCCGGGTTGCATCACTATACCCTTCTAGTACAGTTGGGAACTTTGCAAAATGCAGCCCGAGGAGAAGTACATTTCAAGTACCTTAAAACTTTATCCAAAACGTCTCAATGAGTACGATCAGGACAACTTGTGTATCTATTAACTTGCTTACCGAGAAAGGAAAAATATGGTCGTGTGCAATTTGCAAAATACATCAAGATACCTACCTATGATCTAAGAATATCTTAACTGTGAAATTGGTACACTAATATTGTTCTTGTACAAAGGTTTTGAAGAATCATATGAGATTTTCACATATCTACAATTTGTATAGCCAAATATCTTAAGAACTTTCTCAACATAGTGAGACTGAGATGTAGAAATACCCTTAACTAATCTAGTTAGCTTTAGACCTAAGATTACATTTGCAACACTCATATCCTTCATTTCAAACTTAGTACACAAGAAGGACTTTGTTTCATGTATAATATCAAGGTTTGAGCCAAACAATAACATGTCGTCCACATATAAACACAATACATGCCCCACCTTTAACTTTGCGGTACACACATTTGTCAGAATCAATAACTTGGAATCCAAATGAGAATATAACTTTGTCAAATTTTTGATGTCATGGTTTAGAAGCTTGTTTGAGTCCATAAAGTGATTTAATGTGTTTACAAACTTTACTCTCACTTCCCGTAGCTACAAATCCTTCATGTTGATCCATATAAATTTCTTCTTCAAGATCACCATGAAGAAAGACAATTTTAATCGTAAAATCATATATGAAAGTTAATGTTAAAAGCACTCGGATATTAGTCATGTGAGACACTGGGAATAAGCATCAAAATAATCTATTCCTTCCTCTCTTTTTAAAGCCCTTGGCAACTAATCTGGCTTTGTACTTATCAATGGATTCAACTGGTTTGAATTTCTTCTTGAATGTCCATTTACAACCGATTGTTGAACAACTTGGACAAAGATTCACCAATTCCCATGTCCCATTAGAGATAATGAAGTCCATTTTGGTCTTGAATGCATATTTCCAATGCTTTGCTTCTAAACAAGTCATAACATCATTGAAAGTATTAGGACAATCCTCGATATGGAATGTGATAAAATCACGTCCCATGTCCTTGGCAATCCTAGACCGTTTGCTTCTTCTAGGCTCAACTTCAACTTGAGTTTGAGAAAACTCAAGCTCCGTAATGGACGCATTTGCCCCTACATTTGTAATCCTTTCAACATGTTCATGAATGGAACCAGACGTAGAGGGATCACCCACAAGTGAAACTTGTCAAGGAACTCCAGGTTTCATGGGCAATACATCCTCAAAGAATATTGCATCATGAAGTTCAATAATAGTGTTCATCTATGTCATATATCTCGAACTTCATTACCAAGAATCTATATACATAGTTGTTAATCACATATCCAAGAAATATTGTATCAACAGTCTTGGGACCAAGTTTTTTCTTTTTATGTTCAGGGATTGACTTTTGCAAGACAACCTCAAACTCTAAGATATTTAAGACTTGATTTCGACCATGCCATAGTTCGAAGGGACTAACTGTAGGATTTTGTGTCCCTATGTATGTATATATTTTAAAAAATTTAATACAACATACAAGATCGATTTTCATATTTTCAACAATTTCTATGTACATAGTTTTGTGATTATTCTAATAACATGCAATCCTACATTTATTAAAATAAATCACAAAGGTAAAATCATACTAAAGGTTCTCTAAAACCTTGTTGAAGATTCGGAGTCGCGTTGCCCGTTGAATCGTCAACGGATTTGCCTCCGAGTGTTCACAAAACTCTAAACAAGATTAGAGAGAGGAGCTAGCCAATCAATCTCTAACAAGGTTTAGAATCTAGCTAATAACCCCTCTTTAAGATCCTGATATTCTTATCTCTAAAACTTAAATTTACTAAGAGATTTTCGTGGTGATTAGGGAGAGATTAATGAGAGAAATATTTTTTGCATTAGATGTTAAACAAGTAGGAGTAGGGGTCCTTTTATAGTCTCCCAAAACATCCTTATCAAGAGCTATTATTTAGCCATGATCTCTTGCTTATTCTCTCCTAAAATTAATCTCTAATTTCCACATAATCACCCACAAAAAACGTTTTAATTAAATCTGGAATTAATCCACCCATGATTTAATTAATCTCTTAATAATTCAGGCAAAATCGTTCTTGTTCGGTAGACCGAGTATTATTCGGTCAACAGAACCATTCGGTTATAACACGTGTTTGGTGCACCGTGAGCTAGACGGTCGACCGAATTCGTATGAGAAAAATTCCCTGGAAGAATTCAGACGAACCACGTCTTTTACTCGGTCTACCGTTGACCCACCAGAATCGCTCCTGGGACATAGTCATCGGATGACCGTGTCATCTTCGGTCTACCGAAAATACTATTTCTCGGTTGACCGTGCACACTCGGTTAAACGAACCCGATTGTCCAGGCACTCCAGACAATTTCGGTCAACCAATTGCGCTTACCCGTTCCTTATTCGGTTAACCGATCCGAAGATACCCCGATCGACCGAACCATGAACGGTTCACCGTGTTTGACCCCGATTTTGCCTTTGTTAAATTTTAGATTTATTTCCAACAAAATTTGATCTTTTGGGGTTTTTAGCAAATTCACATCTTATATAATATATTATCATATGTAATATTAAATTATTACACCTCATAATATATATATATACCACATATGAATTTATTATGATTCTAATAATGTCAATTCTCATGACATATTGATTTTATTCATTCACCACATGTGTCATATTTTCACATGAAACCCGACACATCATATGAACTTAAAATCAAACCTCTTGTTTCTCAGTTTTGTGGTGTGACCTATAGGAGGATCTAAGCCAAATTGGCAGCGATATTAAACACTTAATATCTCAAACTATAAGCGGTATCTAGCTACACATTATAGTTACCCAATTAGCATAGATATCTTTGTTCCACCCGAACCAAAACACGATCCATTTAGCGATGTAAGTGCACCACTTTTGTCCGTCCCTTGCCTCATGATATTAAGAATATATACAAAGTAGAAATGTGTCATCTTTGTATTCTATTCATTTGTTGATCTCTCTAAGCTAATTATAACTTTGTAACTTAACTCAAGTTACATTGTGCACATTATAATTTTGCTTTATCAAATGACCCACTAATATCATCACTCAATTAAGAGGGGCAATGATAATCGTTTGACTAGCTATCTTTTCCAGCACAAGTCATGCTCAACCAACTATTGCCTTTATCACTATACTCATTGATAGCTTTTGACAATAATCAAATTAAGCACTTCTTGAGTGAAAAGATATAAGTCTCATATCTTAGGATCCAAGACACAGTAAAAATATTAATGACACGAAACACAATTCCATAATATTTTACTTGTTAGGTTTATTCAATATATAAAAGTAATCTTTTCCTCTTTTATATACTCGTGTCGTCAATTATTTGTAGAGCTACAACAATCGATGACCAACACGACAATCTTATCTCGGTAATTAATGTTCAATGTTAATTACCATGATTGTGAATAACTTTTGATTTTATGTAAACCATTATTATTTAGAGCTCTACGGTTAAGGACCAAACGCATCTTCCTTAACACTTCCAAAAGACGAATACCATAATCAAGGAACAAAATGTTTGTACATTCAATTCATAATAATTGGCATATAAAAGTAAAACTTTTAGAACACATTCCTTTCACTAACCTCCTTATGTTTATGGGAAACTTTATTCAAAATATGGCATACCATATTCAAAGCTCCCCCCCCCACACACATATTTGGGTAATCCTGAACTCTCCAATAATACATTGATCATATCTGATAATGTTCTATTTTTTCATTCCGTAATCCCATTAGGTTGTGGAGAATGACGTCGTTACCTCATGAATTATGGCAGAACTCAGACAAACTTGTTCAAACAGGTTTGACATATATTCATCACCTCCATCGCATCTCAACCTCCTAAGTTTCTTTTCAGTTTGAGTCTCTGCTTCACTCTTAAAATTAAAGAATTTAAACAATGCTTCATCCTTACTTTTCAAAAGGTATACATAACAATATTTTGAACTATCATCAATGAAAGTGACAAAATATTTCTTATGCTCCTTAGTTAACATGTCATTAAATTCATAAGTATCAGTACGTATCAACTCTAAAATATATGTTTGCCTATTCACAACATGAAAATGTTTCTTAGGTTGCTTAGCTTGTACACACACTTGACATTTTTTTATTCTCAATGACATACTTTGGAATCATGCTTAAATCCATGTTTCTTTTCAAACATTTATAGTTTGCATGTCATAAATGTCCATATCATACATCACAAGACTCAACAGAATAAACACGAGAAGAATGTTCACCGGGATGAATACAAACAACATTACGATTATCAAATGTAGGTTCAACATAAAGTAAAAAACCACCACCAGACAAGTATCCCTTGCCAATAAAAGTACCCGAATAAGTTATTACAACTTTATTACACTTAAAAGTCACTTCATAATCCTCAACTACCAAACATGGACCACTAAGAATATTAGGATGAACGTAGTCACATGATGGATCATGTGAGTGAAAGAACTCTCCCTGAAGGTAACTTTAGATCAACACGTCCAACACCAAGCATTCTCGCAATGTTTCCATTCGCCATCGCCACAATTTTTCCATCAACAGGCTAAGAAGAGACAAACATGGACTTATCAACACATACATCCACATTATCCCCAATGTCAACCAACCACTCATATGGTTCATAAATGGAAATACGTGGGGATCAACAAAAACAAACTTATTGTTGGTCTCCTCCACAACAGTAAAAATATTGACCTGTGGAGTCGAATAAGTGACATCTTATTGGCCTTTAGCTTTCTTTGAAGGACAATCTTTAGCCCACTGCCTGTATCCCCAATTCCAACATGTTTTGTTCTTTGGCTTTTTCTGTATTTTGGCCTTAGGTTTTACTTTGTTGGGTTGATGTGATTTTCTTTTATTATTTGGCTTGTAAGATCTAACAAACATTGCTTTTTGTTTAAACTCAACAAGCATCACAGGTTTTTCACCACGATGTTCATCCTCGATTGTGAAGACAACCATGAGATCATCCATAGTCAATTTTCCTTTCATATACTTAAGAGACATACCGAAGTCCTCCCATGAGCAAAGAAACTTCTCAATGATGGATATCACCTGAAACTTTCTGGTCAGCCTCTTTCAAGCCATGGATCGTAATCATGAACTGTTGGCATGTTCGGTCACCGACTTTCCCTCAATCATTTGGAACTTTAAGAACTTCCCGACATAATACTTCTGGTGACCTAAGTCCTCAGTATTATATTTCTTGTCAAGTTCATTTCATAAATCCTTTGTAGTGGCAGATGAAGATGAAATGTAGACATCAAAGAGCATGTTGGACATAGCCAACAAAATGCATCCTCGACACAGTTTGTCTTTCTCCGACCACAATTCATGACTTTCTTTAATTTTGAGATCAACCAAATTAGCAAAAGGACAAGAAGCCTCGATAACATCGACCAACCGTATTGTGGGTCAACCAGATTTTCATTCAATGTTGCCAACGTTTGAAGTTCTGCCTGGTAAATTTTCCCAACATCTTTGAGATGTCCACTTTAGTGGCAAACGAATAATAGTCATGCGACATAATGAATAATTTCTCTAAGACCGTTGTTAAAAATATAAATAACATGCATAACAGTGGGGAACATATGTCGATTAACATTCCGAGTACAATTCATACATAGCCAATGAGGATAACCATAAGAACAAAACAACGAAAAATATATACAGGGATTAGAATACACCTCATCTCCTTCCCCCTCTCTCCTCATCTTCCTCCTCCTCCTTAAACCGACAATCGGCTAGCCTTTGTCAGCCTCATCTTGAACCTCCACCACCTCTCCCTCCGCCTCGTCTAATCTTACCTAACATTATGTCCTAATCTAAATAATTCCCAAGTACTTGAAATTACCTCTTCAACAAGTCTCCTTAACTCTATAAATGCTCAAATCCAATCCTTTTGACTTTCACGAGTTTATCACCACTAATTCTCAAACCAAGATACAAATCTATTAACAAACTTGCTACTAGCCTACTATATTATACACAACATATCCTATATGAATACAACTGAATTTCTTATTCTCCCAACACCCCATGTCTCCTCCACCCTACCTCCGTTGTAGTTGTTGGTTGTGATCCAGCAACGCCCACTATGGTGCAAACACCACCCCCGTCCAATCTGTTTCTGCTACATCGACATCATCACCACCACCTCCAACCTCCACCCCACTCCGTGCTCGGCCACATCAGCCATGGTGCTGTCTACCAGGCCATCCTCGACGACGGTCTGCCTCCTGCTTGCTGCCAAACTCATCTCCTCGTGGGAGAGGTGGTGGAGGTTGGAGACATGGTCGAAGATGGCCGATAGATTGTTGGGTTTAAGCGAAGGAAATAGATGAGGAGAGAGGGGGAAGGAGATGAGGTGTTTTGATTTATTTTTTTCCAATTTACGCTTTTTAGTTATGTTATTAATATTAAGGACATTTATTATTTTAATGATAATAAATTATAAGACCAAAGTACGGTGACCAATGTTCTATAAGGCCAATCACCGTTGGATTTTTTTAAGGTCACGAATTTAATATTTTTTAATGCATCTCAACTTCTTATGTCCAAAATACCCCCAACCACCTCCAAACCAAAAAAATCTCAAATCCTTTAATAAACCTCGAAATCCCCAACTACAAACCTCGGACAACCCCAACTCCGGCGAGAAACAAACCCACACTTCCAGGTTGTAAACGAGTTATAAAAATCACCAAATAAGCTGACTCATTTGATACAATAACCTAGTTGTCCGGTCGAAACAACCTGGGTCATTTCACAATCGTTTCACAAAACAACCAGGGTCGTTTGACCAACAACCTGGGTTGTTTGACTAGTGAGCGATCTTATTTAACCAAACGACCTGTGTCGTTTCACAAAACAATTCGCACAATACTGGTGCATCACAACTCGTTTGGTGGAAATATGACCCAACTCATTTTTTGTTCTCTTAAATCAACAGTATTCCACGCTTTTTGTGAGCCCATTAGGTTCCTAATTTGGAAATATATAAAATACAAAAGTTTTGTTTCTCAAATTATTCTTGGTAACGAGTCTTGAATCACCTTATTTGGCTACCAGAGTAGAGAGTTATGCAAAAATTATTGATGATCTATCGATTGTCCAGTTTCCAAATATGGTCCATCTTGACACACGTTTTTCAGCATCGTATCATAGGAATTTGGAAAGTTGTAAAAAGTAATATGTGATACTTTCAATTATATTTCCAACGGATCAGGAATCATCAAATTTAGTATGGATGTTGATGTTATGAATAAAACAAGTATTGCGTCCCACACATGAATGATGTCTCTTCTACGCCCTTTATAAGCTTATTAGGTTCCTAATTTAGAAATATGTAAAATACCAAACTTTTGCTTCTCAAAAATCGTGTTTTTAACGAGTCAAAAATCTCCTTATTTAGATATCGGATGAGAGAGTTATGCATAAATTATTGATGATATGTCGATTGTCCAGTTTCCAAATACGCTCTCAGTTTCCAAATATTGTCTGTGTTGACACACATTTTTCACCTTTATATTATTGTAATTTGGAAAGTTCTAAGAAACTAATATGTTCTCCTTTTAATTATCTTTACAATGGATCTGAAATCATCAAACTCAGTATTTTAGATTTGGATGTTATGAATTAAACAAGTATTGCGTCCCATACGGGATTGGTGTGTCTTGTAAGCCACTTATGAGCCCATTAGGTTACTAATATGGAAATATGTAAAAATATCAAAGTTGTTCATCTCAAAAGGGTCTTTTTAAGGAGCCTTGAATAGCCATATTTGGATATCGGATAAGAGAGTTATGCACAAATTATTGATGATTTGTCGAGGGTCTAGTTTCCAAATATGGTCTGTCTTAACACAATTTTTTCTCCCTCGTATCATCAGAATTGGGCACATTATAAGAATCTAATATGTGCTCCTTTTAATTGTCTTTCCCACCGATCTGGAATCATAAAATTTGGTAATTTGATGTGGATGTCATGAATAAAACAAGTGACACGTCCAAAGCGGGACTGGTGCGTCCTGGACGAAATTGGGGCGTCTTCCACGCCCTTTATGAGCCAATTAAGTTTCTGATTTATAAATATGAAAAAACATAGTTTTGTTTCTCAAAATTGTATTTTTAACGAGTCTTGAATCACCTTATTTGAATATCGGAGGAGGGAGTTATGTACCAATTATTGATGATCTGTCAATTGTCTATTTTCCAAATATGGTATGTCTTGACACACGTTTTTACCATCGTATTATCAAAATTTGCAAGTTGTAAGAGAAACGAATTTGTTCTACTTTCAATTTTCTTTCCAACGGATATGAAATAATCAAATTTCATATTTGGATGTGGATGTTATGAATAAAACCACCCAGCTCGTTTGGTCGAACGATCCAACTCGTTTGGTGGAAAAAATGATCTAATTCATTTTCTATTCTCTCAAATCAGTAGTCTTCCACACCCTTTATGAGATCATTAGGTTTCTAATATGGAAATATCTAAAGTACCAAAGTTTTGTCTCTCAAAATATTCTTTGTAACAAGTCTTGAATTGCCTTACTTGGATTTCGGAGGATAGAGTTATGCATACATTATTGAAGATATGTCGATTGTACAATTTCCAAAAACGATATGTCACGAGACACAATTTCACCATCATATAATTGGAATTTGGCAAGTTATAAGAGAAATAAATATTTGCTCTTTTCAATTGGCTTTCTAACAGATTTGGAATCATCAAATTTTGTATTTGGATGTGGATGTTATGAATAAATTAAGTGGTACATCCCAGCACGGGACTGGTGCGTCCCAATTTGTTTTGTGTGCATACAAGTTAACTTGTAACAAGTTGGTTTGTGATATTTTCAACTCATTTATTTTGATTAAATTTGAATATAACGGTGCGATAAAGTTATTTCAAAACATATGATTTTTCATAACAACGCAAAATAATTCAAAAATAGAACATAAGAAGTTGATCTAAGAAATTATATTGTATAAATATTAATGTTCTAACACTCAAATAATCATCCGTAATTGTATATGTTGTTAATTAAATTGTCTCATGTAGAACAAATTGTTTCATGTCTTAGAGAGAAGTATATTTTTTTATTAAAATGAGTTTGGTCGAAAACGACCTAAGTCGTTCGGCTCATTTTTTGAAAACAAGCCATCTCGTTTGGTGTCTTTTGTATTAAAATCGAAAAAAGAAACCAAAATAAAGGTTACATGATAGAAATTCATCTTAATACTCCGGTCTATTATGTAGGATGCTTGGAGTGATGTTATATGATTTAGGGGAGAAATATGTTGAGAGAGAAAGTTGGGAGAAATATGGATGTTGGGAAGAAGAAGCGTATAATTTGTAATTATGACAGAAATAACTTCCTTGTGGAAAAGATCTAGATACTGTGACTTCAAGGTATAAGAGTAAATGTAATCTTTGATATTCCTTTTAAGGTCAGAAAACTCAATGACCCTCAAATAACTAGACCTTCGATCAATGACCTTATAATATATTTTCAGATTATTTTATGATGTGTAATTTGTAAAATATCTAATGAAGTTGGATGAAAATGGTGATGAAGTGGACCCTACAAACTAGGAACTTGTTGTGCACGGAAGTAAGTACCTGAAAGTGCACGTTGTCAATTATGACCAAGTGAAGGTGGACAAAACAACCACTTCATCATTTGTCAGATGAGATGCGATGTAAGTAATTCAAGATAATAGTTTTTAATCAAAGTGGGAGTTAAATGTGTTGGCTTTTTGGCCTTAATCTATGTTTTGATGATTTAATCAACCTAATCGTAATTGTGATCGTGTAGAGTAGCACACATGTTACATTGCATATATATTGCTTTGTGCTAACCTCTACAAGTAATCAAGACTCAAGAAGAAAGGAAATCAAGTCAAGACATGCAATCAAGCTTATTTGAAGACATGTATTTTGTATTTCTTTAAGTCTTAGGAACTTTGTGTAATTGAGCATACTTGAACTAAAAACTACTCAAACACACACTACGTTCCCTATAGAAGTCACACACGAAAATTCACGTAATTTGGACTTCAATAGATCACCGAAACTTAAACCGGAAAACACTAAATTTGAACCCAAACTGTCTGCCACATTCGATCGACCGAACAGACTGTTCGGTCGACCGAGTGATCAATTAATCTGTTAGTGTTTAACTACCTAAGTTCGGTCGACCGTTCAGACCTTTTCGGTCGACCGAGTCCCAAGTATTTTCCGACCGTTTGTTTTGTCGTATATACCCAACAGTCGTATTCGTATTAACCAAAAATACCCCAAATACATTTCATGTATCGATCGACCGAGGACCTTGTTTCGTCGATCGAATATCTGTCTCTTGACAAACCCGAATCTCCTGCTGGAATTTGGTCGACCGTTAGATCTTAATTCGGTCGACCGAATAGAACATTGTTTGTCAACCCCATAGTGTCTGGTGTGATTCGGTCGACCGAACCCTATTCGGTGTTCGACCGATCACTTAAGTGTACCTAAGTCTTAGCGTTGGGCGGTCGACCGTTCCTTAACCGGTCGACCGATCTGAGTTCAAAACTGCCTCGGTCGACCGTTCAGCCCGATCCGGTTGACCGAACTCATCCAGAATTGAGTCCTGCGAGTTTCTATTTTGTGTATCTTGCACCAACTTAATCAACCCCAACGGCTATATTCTCTCTAATGCTTATAAATAGAGTTGTAAAACACATTTTAACATAACTCTCCCATACATACTTGTCCAATACATTAGAGAGAAACCCAACACACTCAAAGCCTCAAACCTTCCACACTTTAGTCATAAATCCTATCTCACTCAAGTGTGCTCAAGTTTAGAGAGTGTTGTTCCACTCAAGATTCGTTTGTAAAGAAGCAAGGACTTCGGTGAAAGCCCGAAGTGTTCATCTCGAATTGTGAGAGAAGAAAGTCAAGCTCACGAGGTTGTTCGTCGAGCTTGTTTTGTAAAAGGTGTTCTCTCCCGGCCCAGAATGGGGAGTGGATAGTGAAGATTCGAGCGGAGCTCGAAGTGTCGAGCGGAGCTTGCAAGAGAGGACGTAGGCGGTGGCCGAACCTCTGTAAAAAACCCTGAGTCCATTATGGTTTGCATTATTCATTCCTCACTTGCTTGTTTGTTTAAATTCCGCTGCGCATAACTTGATTGCTTAAACAAATAGGTAATTAGCTTAAAAGTGATTAGAATTAGAGACTCTCACGATCCTACAAAATGTAGCGGTGAGCACCAATCGGTCCGGGTTTCGATCTGGACCGGATTTGATCAGTTTGGTCTTCGATTTGGACTTTAAGGTGGGTCTGGGTTTTGGTCCGATCCGATCCAAAACTGGTCTGAAACCCAAATTTTAATAATAAAAATCCGCTCCAGACCGAATTTGACCGGTCCGATCTTCGGTCCGGACCCCGGAGAACATCTGGGTCCGGTCCGATTCCGGACCGGTGCTCACCCCTAGTTAAATGCATATTGCTCTCCACAAGTCTTAATAAAAAGAATGTAATTTTGTCATTAAAAATGAAACTTGTACCACTAATGGTATGGATGGTTGGAATTGGTTGATTTGACCACTCAATTTCTTCCCAATTTGAGAGCACACTCCGCAACCTTAGACCTACTACCCTCTGATTTACGTCGGATAAGAAGCAAGTGGACCCTTGAAAATTATAACATTCTCCGATAGAATATTGAGAATTGAACTTAATCTTATGTGACATCCTAGTCAATAGCCACATCATTTATGGAGGGTGAGTCATCTAGGAGTTGATGACTCAACAAGATGGAAGATGAAAGGTTGAAGGAAAGAAAGAGACACAGAGTCTCTTCATTTCTCTACGATTTTCGTCCTTATTTTATAGTGCAATTTAAGTAGAGGTTTTAATGATCTTGAATGATCATCTTTATGTAGTATATGTTATGTTTGTGTTTTAAGCTAAGTTGAAGAGTCATTGTAAGTGCCTATATAAGCACAAGAGTTCTCCATTTTGTAACAAGTCATAGAATGAGTGAAAAGGAGAAAAAGAAATGAGAATGTAAGTGAGAAAGAAGAAAGAAAAGATGAGTTTGTTGCAAATCCCGTTTTGCTTATGAGTGTTAAGTAGTTAGTTTTCTTCTTTCATTCGTGCCCACCAATTGGGTAGATCAAAATATGGTTCTAGTGATGACAATAGAAGACCCTCAGCATGAAGAACAATGCGAGCCAAAACCGCGCACCAGGTACAACTTCTGAACCGCCAATTGACGGTTTGGGACCGCTGATTGGTGGTCCATGTGCGCCTGGTGGAGGGCGACTTTCTGGGATGGTTTGGTCTGGTAGTCCCCGTCTTTCTCCCGCATCTGACATAGAATTCTTGGTGTACCCAACCAATAAACTCCCAAAATTTACTGATAACCAGCCTGGCAAGTATCTTTACTACAGCCATACCATTTCCATCGCAAACCCAAAGTCAACATATATCCATGAGACCATGACCGTCGGTAGATTCTATATACACACAAAGGTAATCACTTACAGGAAAAAACAAAACAAAGCCACGAACAAAGATCTGTGTTATGCCGATGGCATCTTCCTGTCTCTCGCGCCTCCGTCTCCCCATCAATAGGTCAAAACACATCTCAGCTTCCCCTTCAGTTATTTCCACCCTCTCCGTCCCTCACACCATCGCCAGGTAAGGAACAATATATAGAAACATGTTATGTTCTTTAGTTTCCATGATCGAAAGTCGAAACGCAATTGAACCTCTCGGAGTCCGATTCGTAATGTCGTCTAAACGCAATTGCTATATGATATATATGATTCACGCACACGGTTGTTTCCGGATGGAGCTCAGATGGATGTGTTCTAATGGGAATGAGGATGCGTGTTCTCCTCGATCTGTACATGTTGTTGAAGGTTATTGTCTTCTACAAATTGGACATCGCTATCTTGATGTGAGGTAAAAAAAAATTGTTTTTGGAATGAGTTATATATTATTTTTTTCCTTTTCGGATTGTTTCCCGTAGGACCGTGGAGGAGTTTAGTGACGGACGTCCCTTGGGTGCTATGAATATCCCGTATATGTTTAAGAGCGCTTCAGGTATGAAGGGGATTGTTTCACAGTTGGCTCAATTTCTTAATGGGGCTGTATTTCTATTTTTTTCCAAAAGTCTACTTATACCTGATCAGATTCAGATATATTACTATCACTTTTTATAATGGGGTTAGGTAATTTTATTTTTGAGAGAATAAAATTATTTTTTTTCTAAAAATAATGGGGTTAGGTAATTTTATTATTAGCTTGACTTTTTGCTTACTCTGTTAATCATGTGCAGCAGGTCATTTAAGTATTACATTATTTGTAGGATGCTTTTGGTATCAATGTTTTAGTTGAACTTTTTCGCTAGATGGAGCTTAAATTTTATTTTTATGAATCATTCTGACTTTTAATGTGTTTGTTCGGTTTGATGTGATCTTGTTATTACCTACTTCAGGTGTTTATTAGGCTTTCATATTAATCTTGTTTTTTTAGCTTTTAGAGAGCCCTCTACAACAAGCGACCCGGTTTGCCATATCGTGTATGATTAGTCTTACTTTTTCGTAATGGGATTCACTAACCGTAATTTCGGTGCAGGCAGCTATTGACACGTCTAGTTCTATTAGTTTGTGAGATAGATTTGGTCAGTATTGCAATTAATAGAATTAATTTTCTATTACATCCTCATTAACGTAGAAGTATATGTAGTCTATTATCAGTTTATAAGTTGTGCTAGCAAGTTGCACAGTTGCATCAAGTTTAATTTTACTATAATTTCTTTTTTGCCTCGAAATAAAGACATATTATATTAGAATAAAATGTAAATAATCGAAAAACATTATGGTAAAAAAGGCAAAATCATTCATGTCTCAACGGTCTAAACATTCTAGGTGAAAACTAAGCTAAGAAGTTCACTTTCGAAATGAAGATTCAATTTAAGGCCGCGTTTTGGATTTTTGGGAATGTAATAAAGTAAGTTCAATTATCTAACTACTGAACTATCCTCCAAAGGAGGGCATGTGTGCCTCCAACCAATCACAAAATTTGTGATTAATATTTTTTTAAATACCTTTTTTTCCTTTTACATCAACACCCCTTACAACATAGTTTTGTATTTAAAAAATAATTAATTTATAGTTTTAGTTGACATTATTGAACAACATTCACAAAAAGTGGCATTTGTATCATGATATTTTTAGTTATTTATTACTAAAATAGCTTTTGTGTTTTTACACTTAGATCCCTCACGAATTCGTACAGTACTAAAATATTTTAATTTTTTGATTGTGTCTTTGTAAATACTGATTATTGTATATTAAACACTTTTTCAGTTTTTAATTACTTGAATATTGACACTTCAATAGGTAACATTCATAAAATTTGTGAATTAAATATATTGTTGGTATTTAATGCATTTGTATTTTTACGTTAAGGCTATTCACACCTTAGTTTGTATTAAAAAATTATATATCGTTATTATCTAATGTCTTTTGTATTTTAACATTAAGACCCCTCTCACCTTAGTTTGTTTATAAATATTTTACTCATAGCTACCCAAAACAAAATTAATTTATTGCTTTATTTTTATTTTTTTGTAAACATTATTTCTTTTACCACATGTTTCCTTTTTTTGCTTCTTCCACGAAGACCCTTTACAAACTTAAAGTTTAACGTTGAGAACACGTTTCGTACATTATTGTTTACAATTGTTTCTTTACAAGGTATACATTTTTGGCTTTATGCACCACGTTTTGTATTTTTGGCATTATTGTATCGTCGTTCTATCCTTCAATTATGCATATCAATTGTGTCATGTCATATATATCGTGTATTGTAAATGCCTTGTGCTAAGATCAAGGCATCTTACCCAAAACAAAAATGACACAATAAGATACATGAAAATGTTTTACCTACAATAATGTTTTTCTCTTTTAAATTTATTTATGAGCTTTATACATGTGGTGCTCTCAAAACATATTTTAATTTGTATCGATCGAGATCTTTCTTGGAATTGTATGTGTCAAAATATATTCTTAAAATGTATAATATAAGACCATATTTATTTATTTATTTATTTTCATATGCACTCGCCTTCTTCATTAAATTGCTATGTTTTTTGGCAAAAAGGAATTTGGAGTTTTTGCTTGGGTACACCTCCAAAAGTTATTTATTAGGCATTTGCACTCGTGTAATTTTATATTACTCCAGAAATGCCCACGAATCCAACTATTGGCTTAGGTGCACATCCGTCAAACTCCGTCAACTCATTCTGTAACACCATTAGTGACCCCTGTTAAAGCCATTGTTAAGTTGAAATCAACTCACAATCGATCGGACTCACTCCGGCTTCGGGCATAAACATCCAGATAACTTAGGTACACATCGAAAGGATTCAAATAGTCACAATCTAACACCTTCGGTGGCGACGGAGGCGCCCTCACCCTCTCCTCTAGCCCTTCCAATTCCCATCGAAATTACCAAGATGCTCTCCACCATAATAACCACCATAACCAGATAAAACATATTGTCAATCTCCGGCGCCGTCTGCAACCCCACCGTGGGAACTACTAGACCGTTCTTGGCAAAATTCAACGCCACAGGAGCCATCTCGAACCCCATAGTGGACCCCATCAGGTCCATCAATCTTCATGAAATTCAAATTCACCTTCGTCTTCACCTCCTGCTCGTCCCCGAGGTCGAAGTCGGAGTGGAAGAAGTGGAGGTGGGGATAGGGGATGGGATGGTTCTTATAGAGGTCGGGGAGGAGGGGAGGGGACGTGAGGGGCATGGAGGAGAGGAAGTAGCGGTGGAGGGAGTGGGCGAGGGAGTGGAGGTATTCAAGGTGGGAGACGGAGAGGGTGTTGCGGTTGGTGATGGTGGAGGTGAGGTGGTTGGACTGACGCCGAAGGTGGTCGTCACGTCCAGGTCGTCCACCATTAAGTGGCTCGATGGGTGCGAGTCCGATCGGTTGTGAGTTCCTAGTAGATTTAACGGATGTCACTAACAGTATCATGGAATGAGTTGATGGAGGTGCACCCAAGTAAATTGTTGGATTTGTGGGTATTTTGGGGCAATATAAAATTACACGGGTGTAAATGCCTAATAAACGAGTTTTGGAGGTGCACCCAAGCAAAATCCCCATTTTTCATTAAATTATATTTTTTTGACAAATACACATAAAGAATGCAATACTCTTTGAAATTGCTTGATTTGAATTTTTTGTGTCATTCCAATTTCCAACCAATATTATTTTTATAATTTTATATTGATTTATTTTAAGCATACTCAAATTCAAATACATAATAGATATCCTTCAAGTACATAATATATACATTTCTTTTAAGTATATTCACATACATAATAGATATGAAATTCAAAATAGTTGTAGATATAAACTTACGATTTTATTGTCATGTTTTCAAAAAATATCATCAAATATCATATTATGTTAGCGCAATGTATTTCCATTAATTTTGAATGATTACGCGTGCAAAGCACGTGGTCCTCGCTAGTTTTTATCCAAATAACGATGAATAGAAAACATAGTTAGTAAGGATGATACAGAGAATATTATGTTAAAAACAGAAAAACACAAAAATCACTAGAAAGATAAACACCAAAAAAAATAGAAGAACAAAACATAGAATGAAGTATTATGTACGTACCGTAGAGATTTTTGAAAAGAACTATTTGGGTGTTGGAGAAGAAGAATTTGGGTTTTAAAATTTCTTTATGAAAAGAAAGTTAAATAACGTTGATGAACTTCCTCGGATTGTGATAAAAATTGGGATCTGTGATGAAAATTATAGTATAGTAAGTCAATTGTAATTATAATGAGATTATTGGTAGTATTGGTTAATGTTACTTCTTAAATCAAATTTGAAGTGACAACACAAATTTATTTTTACCAAATATTAATTACAATAAAACGTACTTTTTGAAATAGGAAATCAAAAGAAACAAATATTCAAAAATTAAAACTTTAGTGGGATTAGTGGATATGGTGAAAGAGGCGGTTGACTACTTGAAAGGGATAAAATACAAAAAAAATGGTTGTGATCATTCATCATATGGACTAAGTATGGAAGGATGAGATTGTTTCCGAAAATCAGATTTTGCTTTATAAAAAATAGTTAATTTTTCCTAGACTTAAATGGTTTAACCGTCGTGATGAATTTGAGGATCAGATTGTGGACGGTTGAGATATAATTTGTGTTTCTTCAATAGAAAGTACATAACCAACGATTGAGATCAATTTGAGGAATCAAATAATGAATGGTTCAGATCGAATCAAAATAATAAAATTTTAAAAAATAAACACCAGTGAGATAAACGGGTGCGTGAAAGCGGTTGAATGGTTATGATCATACTACCATATGATATGAGGGGGTAAGTGGGTATTGAGTTTGAATGGGTTGAAATTCCTTTAATTCGAAAAATATTTGAATAATAATATTTGAATGGGTTTAATGGTCAAAACTTGATAGGTTAATATATGAATGAGTTTATTAGTCAAAATATTTGGTTGTTATGCGATGAAATATTTTTAGAATAATATTTGTATTTAATGATCGAGATTGAATTTAGCTCTTAAAGTGCATAAGTGAAGTAAATCAACCAACAAAAGTTGCATGAGTAGATTAAAATCCCTACAAAAGTTGCGTGACTGGATTAAAAATCATTTTTAACTTATAGATAACCAAGAATTATTTCTGATAACAAAAAAATATCAATGAGGGGCTCAGATCGACCAAAACTTAGTGGACTTACTGGGATCTTAATAGACAACCAAGATAGAATTGAGAGACAAATAAATAAATAAATAACTATTGATAACCATTAAGAGGACTTTTCTCAAAGTTCAATGCTGCTCACCACTCCCTGAGGCCTATAAAGTAATAGACGACCAAGATCGATTTGGGGAACCAAAAACGTTAGTCAACAAACGGCTGAAATCAATTTAAGGATAAAAAGTAGTAGGCGGCTTAGACTGACATGAAGGATCGAAACACTGAATCAAGAAACGGCCGAGATCGTTTTGAAGAACCAAAAATTAGTATGAACCGTCATAAATAGATATGTAGTGTCATGTACTCATGTAAAATAACTACCTTCCTACTTTATTTTTCCTATTGCTTCGAAATTACCATACTCTCAATCATAACCATTCTTATTTTCAAATTAGGAAAATGATTTTTCCTAATACTATATATATATATATGTATGTATATTGTGGTGGCTTTACTCCTAGACTTAGAAGTGATACTTATCCCAAAACTGGACCAGACTGGACTGTTTTTTAAAAATAATTGTGTTTTGTTAGTAAATTTTTTTGTTTTGAAGTAATTTATTATTTGATTTTTGTGAGATTATGTTGTTATGTTATTGTTTTTTGGTTCAAGACTAATTTATGACTAATTTGATGATAAAAACATAATAATACATCATCAATGTAAACACATAAAAAATATAAATAAAAACTAAAAAGCAAATAACTAGGTTTCGACCGGACTAGACCCTGATTTCCGAAAATCCCTGGACCGGGAACCGGATCCATTCCGGTCTAGACCGGATTGGTCAAGTTTCCCGGTCCGGACCGGTTTTTGTACCCCCAGCTAGCACATTTGGTGAACTGAAAAGATCAAACCAGAACAGAGTTGGGACAATATACCATAGTTAACTGCACCTAGTGATCTATGATGTCATTAGTGTACCTTTTCTTGTCTGTTTATGTATTCAAATGTACAGTTTCTTATTTCATTGGTCATTCATTTTATAGGTTTAATATCTGTTTCATTTCTTCTCTTGTCAGTCGTCTGTGGTTGACTTAAATGCTATAGTAGACTAACTAATTGTGCTCTGTTTTTGATCCAGGAATGTCAAAAAATCACAATTTTGTGGAAGAAGTTGCATCAAAATTCAGCAAGAGTGACGAGATTGTTATCGTAAGATCAATGATAAATTTCAACGTTTCTGCAAAGAGTTTCTTAGTTTTGTAGCAATCTGACTGCCATTCTAGTGCAGGGTTGTAGAAGTGGAAAAAGATCTCTAATGGCTGCATATGATCTTTTGTCAGCTGTGAGTTATGTCAAACTACAGAAACTTTGTTTTAAACATTCCCATTACTTTGGATCCTTTGTTATTCCTTATATCACAACTCACAAGCCCTATTACTTAGGATGATATGCCCACTTATTTAAGTGAATTAGTTTTGTGGTATTTTACAACTAAATGTTTGAGTTATAAGAGTTTTACCTACATGAACTTATGTTGTGAAGTCACACAAAAGAAAGCTTCGGGAGGCAACAATTCAAAGACGATACTGCACATATCAAGAAAAATCCCCTTAAACAGTAATATGATCACTGGGAGTTCACTCTTTCGCAATGTTTTTAGTATGTTTGTTATGCGATGACAAAGTGATTTGCCCAAGTTTAGTTAGTTCACTTTCTCACTAAACATAATATAAAATGCAATAATACCCTATTGGTATCCCAATTGGCCAAAATACTAGACGAGTGTGGGTGAGACTAAAGTTCAGTTACATCCTCGTAATAATAAGGTCATGTTCTGTAATAAAAAGTACAATGTAATCTAATTACTACCTTGGTTACATTCGCTTACTCAGTTGAGAAATCTTAAGATTGTAATCACTCTATAATCCAATTATACCATTTTAAGATAATTGGACTACCTTATTGGATGTCGTAATCCAATTACATTGCAATGTAATCAAGTCATTGCAAATTAGTCAAACATTATCACATAATCAAAACTCAGTCACAATCTTGTAGGAAGTTTGCCGGAGCTTCCACAACTTTTCCGGGCATTAATCAAATTTATTAATTACAATTCCTTTTTGAATTACATTGCAATTCTCACGGTGAATTGCAGCATTTGCCAAAAGATGTAATTAGATTCCATGGAATCCAATTCATGTGAATGTAATCTAATTTCGTAGAGCTGAATTCCATCTAATATTCTAATTACGGCAAACCAAGAGTGACATTTTATAACTAAATTTAATCTCTTCCACTTATAAAAAAAATATAAAGCACAATAATATTGCAGCACCATTAGGTGTAAAATCTTGTTTCTAATACAATTTTCCGCGTTAATATTACTCCTCCCACTAATCCCAAAGTTGTACCTGTATTAAGAATTCTATTACTTTCACTATACCTTTTTATTGTTTTAATTAACTAGAAATTCCACACCAAATTGTAAGACTTTTTACCATTTAGCATTCAAATAGACATATGTACACCGTATTTTCTTCATATATGATCAAATATATGATGATTAAATTTCAATTTGTGCTTATTATCAAATACATATTATGGCTAAACTTTCTTACAGGGTTTTACCAGCATAACCGATTTATCTGGTGGCTATTTGGAATGGCTACAGAATGGTCTCCCCACTGAGAAATGAACAGTGTTTTGCGCTCATCCCAATTACGATAGAAATTGATGCTCAACAGGGTTATGTGAAGCCACCGTAGCTTCAATTTCATTGTTAAGTGTTTCTCTTGTACAACACTGTCCAAAATAAGGGTTCTGATTTGCACGGGAATATCACAAAGCAAATGTAGGACCAAGATTCAGCAAATGTGGTGTTGCACCATTCATTGTCTACAAAAGGAAACCCCGCAAGGAGCTACATGCCGACGCCACTAGTGTTACCAAAAGTGTAACGTTCCCGAAAACAGCGGAAAATTTAAACAATAATAAAGACCGTCAACGGTCAACACAGGGCGTGTCACGAGACGACAAGATGAAATATATATATATATATATAAAGATATAGATCCACGTGGAAGTCAAAATATACATATGAGTCAACTGTGATTACAACAAAAATGGATATACATGTAATCACTACCTCAGCAAAAGATACAAAAAGAAGACATGATCAGATCCCGGGGGCACCCTCCTCGGTCACCACCTCTACTCTAATGCTGCTCGCTACCTGAAATGCAAACAATTGAAACATGTCTGAGTTCCCTGCAGGAACCTCGTATACCAAACCTCCTAAAATACAAAATGGAATTAAAGACAATGCAATGCAATGCACATGATCATCCGCCTAGGGTCCACAATAATACCCATCTCCGCGGTACTAAACCACTCCTGCCACCACGAGGGTCAAGTCAGTCCACCGCTGCCTCACAAGGGTCAGTCGGCACCACTGCTCCCCAAGAGTCGCAGAAAGGAACCCTGGCACAACGCCGCCACCCCAGGAGCGAGTCAGCCTGCCGAATGCACAACTCGGGTCAGACGACAACCGCTGCTCCCCAAGAGTCGCCAGACGCGCACCCTGCCGGAACATCCTCGGCCTACCGACAAACCCCAGTCAACAGCCCAAGGTTTACGACACTCATCTCTCACACCCCGCTCGACATGAGAGGCTAACAAAAATACGCCATCGTCGAAGGTGAAATCCGTCGCTCTCAAGGCCGGTAATCGACCGTCGCCTCGGAGCCGGTAGTCGACCTACACTCGACGGCTCGCGTGTGGATAAATACACCAACCTGCGGCAGATCGGTCGACCGCTACAAGCACACCGGTCGACCGGTTTTCCGCACAGTACTCTGTACTGTACAAACAAGTGTATCGGTTGAACCACACCAACCGAATTACCGACCAATCTGTCGAACAAAAGTCATCTAGCGGTCGACCGTTTGGATGGTCTACACTATACAATATTTATAATATTTATATATCCGACCGGTCGAACCAAGGGTCCGTTCAACCGGTAACAGGGATTTCAGCATTTTGCCTAAGTAATATTCGGTCGACCGGAATTGAGTTACAGTTCGACCGAAACATCACAGGCACTCTACTGCTTAATTAAAATGCTCAGTCGGTCGACCGAAAGTTAAAGAGCGGTCGACCGTTTTGATGGTCAAAGCTCCCAACCGACTTAGCATCGAATAGATCGGTCGAACCAGGTTAAGGATGTTTGACCGTTTAATAAGTCAAAATCCCCAACCGACCTATTCTCATTGTTTCGGTCGACCGGCTAAGTGGACCCGTTCGACCGATAACAACATTAAACCATTTTTCCCGCACGAATCTGACATAACGGTCGACCGTTCTCAGACATCGTTCGACCGTTTGCGGGTCCAAATCAATATAATAATAGCATCGGTCGACTGCCCACAGGCACCGGTCGACCGATCGTCGTCTTCAACCTCTGAATATGTTGCAATCCGACGGGGAATTCGACACCAACGTCGATCCCCAACACTCACAAAGCTTATGTGAGTTATAATGAAGATTTGACATACCTTATTGACGTTTGTGGACGCCTCCCAAGCTTTGGCAAGCCTAACCCAACTCTTCTCCTTCACTTCCTCTCCTTCTCCTTCTTTCCTTCTTCTTCTTCTCCAAATTCGCCTCTCTCACTCTCTGATAAACTTGAGGATGAAGAAAACGTTATTCCTTGACCCAACACTTCTATTTATAGGAAAACCAAATCTTATCTTCAACTCCACCACATGCTTCACTGTTCACGGCTTAATTAAGGTTAATTAGGTTTAGTTTAGTTTAATTAAGGTGTTTAGATTAAGGTTATTACAAAAAGTCACTAGATTGACTCCCAAGTTATGTAGGTTAATTATAGTTCCATCGTTGCTAGTTGCCTAATTCCAAAGCTTTCTTAGGGTTCGTTTGGTAATGGTTTTTGCTTCAAACTTATACACCTAAAGCTCACTCATCTTACGACCAAACTTATATCTCAAAAGTCACTTTTACAAGTTTCTCATTGCTTCTTTAGGTTCCGTTTTCTCATTTGTCACAAATTTGCCTCCTCATTATGTCATTTTCGGTTGCACGACTCGTAATTTTAATGTGGTTGTATTGTAATTCTAAAGAAATTCAAGGTGATATTAAAAACAATTAGAACAAAAGCTAATAAAAGTACAACTTGACTTTTCTCTCTCTCTGTGCTTATGAGAAGGAAAAGGTTAAATAGAAAAATAGGCTTAAGATTCCAAAAGATTGTTTGGTTAATTTAACCATATGGCACGTTTCTACTCATAAACAATTAATAAAAGTCTTTACCAAACGGAACCTTATCTCTTAATATTTTTCTTATGAGTAAGTTTCCATAATCATTAGTTGCTAAAATTAGATAATTCCATCTCTCTTGTTTCCTTTATATTGCCTATATAGATTGTAATACATGGTAGAAGGTAACGAACAAAAAATAGTTTTAGTTTTTGTTGTCTATCGTTTCCATCTACATGTCCACCCTATCGACATTTTTTTTCCAATTCCTGTGCTTCTTGAACTCTAACAATTGGTCCTTTCATCTATCTCTACCCTAGTGGGGACACGTGCAAAGGAAATCCAAAATATGCAAACTCAACTTTCAGAAACCAAGAAACCCATAGCCACCTTGGAATCTTCCATCACGAAGCTGACCACCGAAGCCTTGCCAACGTTTTTTGCCCAAATACGAGAAAAAAACTCAGCAATAGATCACGCAACACTCGCTGCCACAACATGTTGATCATAACTTGTGGGCTCATCTTCCCACATGTTGTGTCTGGCGACCCTACCAACTGGATTTTCGCGATGGAAGAATATTTCCAATACTATAAAACGCTGGAAGTGGCCTGCGTTCTTATCGTATCGATTCACCTTGACACTCCTACCTCTCAAATAATACGTGATTTGAAATTAGTTTAAACCACAAGTGTACGTCGGTGAAGATGTGACAAATACAGGTCGATACACAATGAGATGTGTCAACTCTTGTTCATTAGAAACCGAATGGGAAATGAGAGAGAGAAATGATGTTAATTATGCTAACTACACTGAATTATCAACAAACAAACAATAAAACTAAACCCTATAGGGGATAAAGAAAAAATGTGAATACGAAAATATCTGTGTTCATTTGTGTTCGTCGCAACATGTAGTACATGAAAATCATAAAACTAAATTCAATTTTGCCTCCACATGAAATAAGATAAAACATTATCATTGAAACATACAAGACAATAATTGAAATTAAGCTAAATGAATTCATTCGTAAAGAACAAACTTCATTATGTCTCCACATGAAATAAGATAAAATATTATCATTAAAACATATAAGACAATAATTGAAATGAAACTAAATGAACTCATTCATAAAGACCAAACTTCACTATGTCTCCACATGAAATAAAATTTAGACAATCATTATTCCCATAAAATAGACCACTAATCTAAGCATGTGCTAAACATCACTCAAGAGCATTAACACATCAAAGATAAGAGTGAAATCTCATTAAATGGTTATGGAAATCATGTAATGCTCAAATAATTAAGATTAACACACACCTAATACATCACATAATCACATCACATTATTCCCCCCCCCCCCCCCCCCCCCCAAATGAGGATGAACATACTCACTACTCATTAAACTACATTAACAAAAGTAAACATTCTAATTACTTCTACTGAGAAAAACAAAATTAAGCTAAACATGCAAGAATTAAAAGATAAGACAATATTAAAACAAATTAAGAAAAAATATTTTATTTTTATCACATTACAAGTAGCATTCTTCTTCACTTGAGTTTTGCTTCAAGGCTTGCTCTAAGTAGAGAGAATGACCACCAAACAATGAGTAATTACAAAAGAGGAGGAAATTCTATTTATAGCCATGAAAAAAGGTACCGGTGGACAATCTCCCAATATGAGACTAAAATTCATATCATAGATGGACTAAATACACATTAATACAACACCCGAATGAAGCTAATCAGGTTTGGATCCAAACAAACCGCCAATCAACTGTCTATAACCGCCAATTGGCGGTCCGTATTGGCTGGATCAAGCTCTTATTCACATGACACTTCGATGGATTGATTTGTTGATGTTTGGTGCACCCGAGTTGGTTGTTGGAGTTTAGGCTCGGATCCAATCAATAATTTTTTCCTTTTTTCTAGTCAATTTTTTCTTCTATTCTTTATTACCTAATACCTAAAATATAACAATAAACACTAGAATATCATAAAATTATGGTAAAATAAATGATATATAACATAAGTATAATTGCATGATATGGCATGCAATTATATTGCATGCCATATTGCATGTAAAATAAATGATATTGCAGTATATGCTACTAATCAATACACATACTACTAGGAAAATTAGGAGAGAGTAGTGTGGAACGATCTTCACACCCGGACATGTGGTCCGACAAGTAAAGAAAATCACAACTGGGGCGGGGAATGGCATACCAACAACCAAGTCGGCTCCGGTTTCTCTTTCAAATAAGCTTGCTGAAGTTGTTGAAGTTCCAATCATGCTGGAATTAAAGGACCTATCAACACAGAAGGAGTGCACCGGTGGTAGGTACTTCTCAACCTTGCTTCTCTACGCTTTCTAGATTTGATCAGAATACCGTAGCCTTCGACCTGTCGGGTGAGAAAACAATAGGGTGGGAAGAGAGAAATTTCATGCTTTGTTTGTGAGCGATTCCATAATTTCATCCTTAAACAGTTGGTGTGATAATGCACACTCAACTATCCCCCCGGGAGAAATTTTAGAAAATTCGAAATTTGATTTCCTTGTTTGGGATTCTTACGATGAATTTGTTTACTTTTATTCGAAAGTGGGAATACTTTTAACCTAGATGAGCACGCACTTCAATTAATTCCGGCCTTAACAAATGTCAACACCAAAATTTGGGTGTATTAATCTCTCCGAGGACAACAGGTTGGTAAAGGTCTAAATAATCTCTTCGTATATGTCAAGTCTTTGTACTTGGAAGAACATTAGGTGGATAATGATGATAATAACAGGGAATATAAGAGGACTTGGAATAAACGCCAAGTGAAGGACGATAAGAAACAGGATTCGTAGAAATTTGCCAACCGTAATTATTCAAGAAACAAAATTGGATTTGCCGGCGCATGGCACGCTGGAAGGGATGATTCTTGTCGGGTGGAAATCGTCAGAGCTTCGAGTCACTCTTTCTAACGTAAAATTTACTCTCTTTCGATCAATTTTTTGGCCTCGAACTTCTCATGGAAATTGGCAAGTGTGTATGGACCATGCGTCACCCTAAATAAACAACAATTTATTAAGAAAAATGATTTGTTCACCCTCCATCCCTGACGATGTCTGACATGGCCAATCCATTCAACAGTCTAGTAAGCAAATATTAATAAAATCACATATTATTTATTTATTTTGGGTCACATCACACGCACGCGTAACTATGCAATATTTTGTTTCTACCATACATATCTCAACGAAACATTTCATTATTCCCAGAACGTTCATTCTCTATCATTTTCTCCCAATGGAAAGCGAGATCGGTAATAGGGATGCCGATGGAGACGAATGTTGGAGTGAGTCTTGAGGGAGGTGGAGACGCCGACGCCGGAGCCCGTTCGGAGGCGAGGAGAATGAATGTTGTTCTTTGTAGTTGATTTGAGTTATTTGTGTGATGTTTTTTCAGGAAAATTTGGTTTTTTGTGGTTCATTTGAAGTTTTTGTTTGTTATACGATGGATTGGTCTTGATTTTTTTGGATGTGTGGTTCATTGTAGCTGATTTGAGTTTTTTTGTGGATTTTTTGGGAAAAAAATTGGTTCTTTGTGGCTGATTTAAAGTTTTTGGTTTTTTCTGTGAATGATTGATCTTGGTTTTTTTATGTTATTTTGGAAAGATTGTTTTTTTGTTGTTGTTTTTGTTGTTGTTTTTGTCTTGAAAGTTTGGTTCTTTTTCTTTGACTTCGGTTTGTGATGTTCTTCTCTAAAGTTAGTTTGTCTTTGATATTAATTTTTTGGGGGTATTTGTTTTTTTTTTCAAGGAGTTGGGTTTGATTTCGTGTTCTTGTTTGCTAATTTCAACTTGGGTTGTTTATAAAAAAACCACTATGACAAAAAAGGATAACACATGTGATAAAATAGACAAACTCATACTTAAAAAGGACAAACCACTAATTAAAAAGGACAAACTATTACTTAAAAAAGACAAAATCTTGACATAGAAATGACAACCCACCAATATAAGAAGGACCGACCCAATTTTTAAAAAAGACAAAATCATACTTAAAAAGGACAAAACCATACTTAAAAAGTACAAACCGGTACTTAAAAAGGATAAACACATACTTAAAAAGGACAAACTACTATTCAAATAGGACAAACCATACATTAAAAATGACAAACGTAGATGTGAAAAATGACAAACTTTTATGTTTAAAAAGACAAATTATGAACTCTTCATTTTACCTTGTATCCGAAGGTTGCATGGAGAAACCAAAAATTGTGTTGGGAAAAGTAAAAGTTGCATGTGACAGAAACATGTTATTAAACTAATTTCTTTGTTGACTGGACTGTTGATTGGACTGACCACGTCAGGCGCATCCCGGATGCCCACGTCCGTTTGTCACGGTCCATTTATTATTGAATTACAAGTGTTTGCCCCGACAAATAATTTTTCGAGAGTAATGGGAGGAGACTATAACTTGGTTCGTGGTCAACATGAGGGCACAAACTCTAGTACCCGATCACAGCCACCGACCGAAGCCTTTCAAGACTTCTTTGCAAACAACTCGCTAGTGGACTTACGAACATCAAATTAGATACACATGGACCAAATTGCGAGCCTTGCAGATATGGGCAAGATTAGAGAGATTCCAGGTACATCAATTGGGAAGATATATTCCCCTTAGCCACCGTGTGGGACTCGATCTCCTGAGTAATATCCGGTGGCGGATTTAGGGGTGGTAAGGGTAGACAAGTGACCACCCCCACCTCTCAAGTTTCTTTTGTATATTAGGTATGTGACCACACTTTTTTAAAAATATTTATTAGGAAAATATTTATTAGGTATGTGACGCCTCAGACTTAGCAATCGGAGGGGTGCTTACCCAAAATGGGCACCCAATCGCTTACGAAAGTCGCAAGCTTAATGCAACAGAGAGGCGCTACTCTGTGCTTGAACGGGAGATGACAGCCGTTGTACACTGCCTACGCACATGGCGGGTATACTTGCTCGGGACAAAGTTCATAGTATGGACGGACAACGTTGCGACTAGCTGTTGGGAAACTATGAAGAAGCTAAGCCCGAGGCAAGCGAGGTGGCAAGATGATTGATCGTTTTATATTTAACCGCAAGTGCACGGCCGCGTTGAAGCGGTGGCAAATACGGGTCGTCCACTGGGAGGTGTGTCGACACTTGGTTTGTGCGAAGGCGAGAGGTAAAGAAAGGGAAGAAAGGTTGGTTACACTAAACTACACTAAGATGCAAATGGAAATGGAGATAAGCAATAAACTAAGCCCCAAATGGGGTAGAGAAATAATGTGAACATAAAGAAGTGTGTGTGTGTGTTCATTAAGCTCCTCACAACATGTAGTACATGAAATCATAAAACTACATCCAACTTTGCCTCTACATGAATTAAGATAAGACTACATCATTAAAACATACAAGACAATAATTGGAATGAAGCTACATGAACTCAAGTATAAAGACTATACCCTACTATGCCTCTACATGAATTAAGATTTCACTACATCATTAAAACATACAAGACATTAGCTAAGGTAAAGCCAACAAGAGTACATACACTACAAATTGTGTTTCCAATATTAACTTCATCCATATCCTAACCTTATCATTCCCCATAAAATAGGTCCACTAATCAAAGCATAAGCTAAGCTTCATTCAAGAGCATTAGCATATCAAAGATAAGAGTGGAGACCCATTAGATGGTTATGGAAATCATATAAAGCTCAAGGGATAAAAATAACACACACTTAATACACTACATAATTATATCACATATTTCTCTACCCCCCCAAATGGGGATGGAACTACTCACTACTCATTACACTAACTATATTATCAAAAGAAAGCATAATACTGAAATGAAAGTTAACTAAGAAGGCAAGAAGCATTAAAGAAACATAAAAGGAAAGGAAAGACTAAACAAACATGCACAAATTAAAAGACAAGATTAAAAGAAACTAGAAGAATTATTTTATTAACAAATGACTCACATTGAAGGTAGCATTCTTCTCCACCTTGAGTTTTTGCTTCAAGGCTCACTCCTTAGTAGAGAGAATGCCACCAAGCAATGGGTAATTACAATGGAAGGTGAAGAGTTCTATTTATAAGCATGGAAAAAGCTAATCGGGGACAATCCCCCGATGTGGGACTAAACCAATACCAAAAATAGCCTAAACGAACATTAATACAAGTCCAGGAGAAATTTCGACGGATCCTGAGCAATATGGACCGCCAATTAGCGGTCCAAGACCGCCAATTGGCGGTCCAAAATTGTCGGATCGTGTTGGAATTTGTTGTGGGCTTTGCTTTCTGGTATTGTTGGTCTTTGATGCGGTTACTCGACTTGTTGGAGCTCCGACCCAAATAGAATTGGTAAAATACTCCCCATGATGGTGTGGATGTAGGATTTCATGTTTAATTATACATATATATTTTCGGAATTTTTATGTATAATAAGGATTTTTACAATTTTCTACGATTCGTTTCATGCATGCATCGGTTTGTTTCAATAACTAGTTTTAAAACTTTTATTAAAACAAACATGGGACTCCGAAATTCATACCTAGAAGTTCTCTAAAACTTCTTGATGATCCGAAGACGTTGGGGATGCTCCTCGCTGCGCCGGATGCCTCCGAGATTTCACCAAACTCTAAACAAGATTGGAGAGAGAAAAACTAGTCTCTCAATCTCCAATAGGGTTTAGAATCCAATTACTAACCCCTCTTTAGTTCCCTTGAGAAGATGATCTCTAGAACTAAAACTAAACTTAAGAATTACTGGAATTTCGTGGAGAATTATGGAGAGAGAATTTTGCTCAAGAAAATAATGAATTAATTAAGGAGGTAATGAGATAACATTGTATTTATAGGTTATCTCCAAATTACCTATTCATGTGCAACCTCTTGCCCATGATCCCATGCAAAATTCCATCTAACCATCCATTATTTATTAATAAATAATATTAACCACGAATTAAATCAATTATGGACCAATTCCATGGAAAACCGTCTGGACCGGTCGACCGTTACTGTTCATCATGGACCGGGTACTGTTCATCAGTCGACCAATACTATTCATCGGTTGACTTTTGCACAGTACTGCAGACTGGTCAAATTTTGGTTTAACCCCTACAAAATTTGACATTTCGGGATTAGTAGTAAATTCACAACTTATGTAACATGTTATCCTATGTAATGTCAACTCATTACACCCCATAATATTTACATCACATATGAATTTAATTTAGATTCTAATTATGTTATTAATCACAACATAATCTTGATTTTGCTTGTTCACCCCATGTGTCATATTTTCTACATGAAACCCGACACATCCTTATGAACTCAAAATCCCCATTTCTTGTTTCCCAGTTTTGTGGTGTGACCTATGGGAGGATCTAAACTAAGTTGGCAGTGATATTAAAGGCTTAATATCACAAGCTATAAGCGGTATCTAGCTACACATTATAGCTCCCAATTAGTTAGATGTCTTAATTCCACTCGAACCAAAACCCGATCCACTTAGTGATGGAGTGCATCACTTGTGTCCGTCCCTTGCCTCATGATATTAAGAATACACACAAAGTAGTATTATGTCATCTTTGTATTAGTATTCATTTCTTGATCTCTTTAAGCTAGTTATAAATATGTGACTTAACTCAAATCACATTGTGCACATTATAACTTTGCTTTATCAAGGGGCCCACTAATATCATTACTCAATTAAGAGGGGCAATGATAATCTTTTGACTAACTATCTTCTCCAACGAAAGTTGTACTTAACCAACCAATGCCTTTACACTACACTGATCGATAGTTCAAGACACTGATCTAATTAAGTATTCCTTAAGTGATTAGATATAAGTCTCATATCAAAGGACCTAAAGACACAGCAAGATATTAATGACACAGAAACACATTTCTATAATATTTTACTTATTAGGTCTATTCAGTATACAAAAGTAATATTTTCCTCTTTTGCATACCCGTGTTGTCACTCACTTGTAGAGCTACAATGATCTATGACCAACACGACAATCTTAACTCGGTAATTAATGTTCCATGTTAGTTACCATGATTGCGAATATCTTTTGTTTTATGTAAACCAATATCTTTTAGAGCTCTACGGTTAAGGACCAAGAGCCTCTTCCTTAACACTTCTAAAAGACGAATAACATAAACAAGGAACAAAATGATTTCTCATTCAATTCATAATAATTGACATTTAAAAGTAAAACTTTTAGAACACATTCCCTTCAATCTCCCACTTGTTATCAAAGTTTTCTTTCACATACATTCTCAATGCATAAAACATCAATAACTAGGGTAACCTTCCCAAATCACCTATCAAGCCAATCCACATGGACCCTCAGATCCATGGACTCGAAATATATATTTCGTCTCTTAGCTTGGTATGAAGGTTTGTTGAATGGATCAGTTGTGCCACTGTTGTGTCCACCTATTTATTTATTTTGTCTTTCGTTGGTGGTTGAGTTAGCTGTAGTGATATTACTCCTAACTACACTAGCTCATACCTCCACCTTCGATAATGATGACGCATCATCACTCCAACCTCTTATTGTCTAGAATTCCTATAAGAATTGCATCAAAACAGCCCTCGGCTATTTTCTCCTTTGTCTTCCATAAACAAGAACCTTATCTTTAGTCCGGTTAAGGTACTTCAGAATATTCTTGACTGCAATCCTATGATTAGGATTCACGTTGGATTGGTGACCACTTATCACGTTTAGAGCATACGAGATATTGAGTCTTGTGCAAGTCATTGTGTACATGGTCCTTCCTTTTGCCGAATCATAAGGGATACCTTCATGTACTCCAAGTCTTTGTGTGATTGAGCACATTGAGACTTCTTGAGTTGCACACCTACACTCATACTTATTGGCACATTGTCCATATCGGAATTGTTCACCCTGAACATTTCCAAAGACCTTGTCAATGTATGCACGTTGACTGAAGCCAATGAGTCTACAGGATGTATCTCAATGTATCTTGATTCTCAAGATGTGTTGAGCCTCATCCTTTTCTTTTCATTGAATACACTGATTTCAACGAAATTTCTCGTTTGCTAATGCAAAGGTATATGATTGCTCATGAGCAATATGTCATCGACATATAAGATCAGAAGTACTACATGGCTCCCACTAATCTCCTTGTATCTACAAGGTACTCCTTTACTTTGAATGAAGTGAATCTTCTTCACCTCTTCGTCAAAGCGTTTGTTCCAACTCCCCGATGCTTGCTTCAATCCATAAATGGATTCTCGAAACTTGCATTTCTTCTCGCTACTATTTGGATCATCAAAACCTTGAGGTTGTACCATGTACATATCCTCCTCCAAGTTCCTGTTTAAGGAACGCCATTTTGATATCCATTTTCCATATCCCACAATTGTGAAATGCGGTAATAGTGAGCATAATCCGAATAGATTTTAATATGGCAACTTCTCAAAAATTTCATCAAAGTCAATTTCTTGAATTTGAGTATAACTTTTGCTACAAGCCTTGCTTTGTAGGTTGTCAAGTTACTATCCATGTCTATCTTCCTCCTAAAAGCTCATTTATACCAAATGATATTTTATCTTGAGGAAGGCTAATCAAGTTTCATACTTGATTATCATACATGGATTCTACTTCGGATTCCATGGCTTTTAACCATAGTTTGGAGTCTTTTCTATTGCTTCTCGGAAGGTCGAGGGATCTTTGGTATCTAGTACCATGATCTCATGAAGTCCCACATACTTATTGGGTTTCTTCCTTTCCCTCATTGACCTTCTTAGTTCTTTTGGTTCCTCTTGTGTCTCTCGAACTTCTTCCACAATTTCTTGAGGAATAGGTTCATGTTCGACTCTCGAACGCACACTAGGTGAGGATGATTGAGATTCTCTCACAATTTCTTGTAAGGATCTCTCTCTCATGCTCCCACTAACCAAATGAATCTCGGTTGGGCCTTCATGATTTTGAATGCAACATTCACATCATGATCTTGTAGAGTATCTTGAGTTTCCTCAAGCTCAACTCTACTCCCACTACTTTTCTCTCTTTTCCAGAAATTCCAGAAAAACCATATCTCTCTCTACAATCTTTCGATTGGAGGTGATATATCAAAAGTAGTATCCTCTTGTCACACGAGGACAACCTATATATAGAAGCACTTATCCGCTTTTGGTTGAAGCTTGGTCGACATCAATTTCTTGATGTATGCCTCACAACCCCAAATCTTGAGAAAGTTGAGCTTAGTTGTCTTTCAACTCCATAGCTCATAAACCATTTTCTCCACGGATTTGGATGGAACATTATTTAGTGAGTTTGTCATTATTTGTAGTGCATAATTCCAAAAGTAAATCGGCAATTTAAATTGACTCATTATTGATCGAACCATGTCGAGCAATATCCTATTCCTACTTTAGGAATGAGTCAAATTAGGTATTCTAAGCACTCACCCCTACGAACCTTTCATAGAGACTCGATATTCTTGTTGAGTCGGTTCACTACTTCATCCTCGAATTCCTTGAACTTGTCAAAGAATTCAATTTTGCTTCCCATTAGACAAATACAGTCATAATGACTATAGTTGTCCGTGAACAAAATGAAGTACCTTAAACCATCTCTTGCACTTGTACTTATCGGACCACATACATTAGAATGTATCATATCCAATTAGTTATTCGTTTTCGTTCCTTTCTTCTTGAAAGGTCTCTTGGTCATTTATTTGACCAATCCGATAGTGCTACAAGATTGTATCATTCACGTGAGTTATCTTAGTTTCTCTTTTGTTATTGTTTGTTTGAGTTTGTTTATTATTTATTTCAAGCAAATAGAAAACATTCTATATGAATGTATTTGCATAGAAAATTCCATTCTTCGATATAGACAAGCAAGAATTAAAATATTTATTAAAATTTATCCATATCCAAAACTTGATACAGAATAGTTCTTGCTAATCGAAGGTACATAACAAACATTCTACAAAGCATAAATTTAAATCACTAGACTATTGAAGTTCCATAGAATCTTGTACAATCGCAGCGATGTTTGTACTATTTCCAATCTTCAATATCATCTCGTTCCCAACGAGTTCCTTCCTATCCTTCAATAGCTGCACATCAAAATTATGTGAGCACAAGATCCGGTAACCATTACCAAATCAAGGATAGAGGTGATTAAATTTATCTCAATAACAAACATACCTACGGCGTTTCTCGGGCGCCTACGTTCAATCATCCCATTTTCAAGGTCTTCCTTGTACTTGGGGCAATTAGGTCGGATGTGTCCTTTTTCACCGCAGTGAAAGCACTCCGTGTTGGGAGTTGGAGATTTGAAAGATTTCCCCCTTGAGGCACTCTCATGAGCACCTCCTACTCCCTTGCTCTTGATTGACGTATCTTTGGTAAATTTGCCTTTACCTTTGTTGATCTTTTTGCTCTTCTTATGGATAGCAAGGACCTCATGGTCCATACTCTTGCCCATATCAACTTCAGCCGTTTTGAGAGCGTTGTGAAGCTCCTCAAGACTCACCCCTTTTTCACGCACATGATAGTGCATCACAAAATCCTTAAAGGACGGGGCTAGAGAGCCAAGAATTAGATCTTCGGCAATGTCCACTGGCATTGGAGAAGAGAGCTTCGACAATTTCTCAAGGTATCCTTGCATCGTGAGAAAATGCATAGATACCGATGTTCCCTCCACCATATGGCACCTTGTGAGTGCGATGGTGGTCTTATAGCGCTCCTTTCGGGCACTATCCATGAACATCTTTGTTAGAGCCTCCATGGTCTTCTTGGGTTTTGAATCCAAGTATTTCGCTTGAAGCGAGTCACCCATGGATGCTAGTATAAGACCGTGAACTTGGTTCTCTTGGTCTTCCCACTTGGCTATCGCCTCTTTCTCTTTATCGGTTGCCTTCTCATTTAATTTTGGGATTTCACCATCCAAAATATGAGATAGTTTTTCAAACCTCAACACGATATTGAGATTGAGTTGCCATTTCATGAAGTTTGAGCCATCATTTTGCAAAGGGTTCTTTTCGATCATAGATCGCACAATTGGTTGGATATTTGACATTTCTACAAAATAAATTATATAGGTTTTAATGCCAATTTTATGTTTTAATACATACATACATATATATATCGAATATGATGTAAATACTGCAAATAAAATCTTGCCCGTAAATGCAGTAATCCAAGATCCCATCAATTGTAATATAGACTAGCTAAGGGCTATCGAATACATTACAACATCAAGGTAAGAAAAACATTTTCTAATCACAACCTTTTTGAATTTTAGCAACATTTAGCATCTTCAAACTTTTGTGATTCTTGTCGTTTTAATTATGAGGGAATACGACCTATCCTCGCAAGAAAAACTTTTTCCCAAAACCGAGCGAGGGCTCTAGGTAATGTTAAGAAAACTTATTTTCATTTGATACGAGATACGTTTATCTATTGTATTCACAACTAAACATACTTGGGGTTCACTAGGGTGAAACACACCTCATATATTTAATTGTGGCACAACAACAGACAACCTTTATATCTCCCACTATTCCCAAAGATAGAGGGAGCTATCTCCCGCTAAGGGCGAGCAGAGTATCCCTCGATCAATGGCTGCTAGTGGATGAAATAAGAAGGAAAAATTAATCTTAATTTTTGTTGGACAATTTCATTTATCAACATGTGATTTTGAATTTTAGTTTATCATGCATATTAAAATTTATACACATCCTAACATTTACCATTCATCACATGCATAGCAGAAATTATAAAAACAGAAATTAAACATTCACACAATCCATATCGCGTGAGTTTATATGTTCCCTTTGATCCTTGATCTTCGATCCCTGATCCTCGATCCTCGATCAATGCGCTATTCGGCGACTTCCTCTTGCACCGGAGATGTAGATTTTACAGAAAAATAAACATGCTACTCACATTCGATAAAAACAAACTAGTGCAAGTCTTATGTAAAAACCTCTCACATGCAAATGCAATTCTAAAGATAGAAAATAGAGAATATGGCTTTTACATACATAAGCCCCTGTATAATAATAATTACATACATTTGTAGTGTCTGATTTGGAACATATAAACTCACAATCCTGCAAAGCAACTCAAGCATCCATGCACGCAATTGCTATAAACTACAGAATCTAATTTATCAATCATCTAGAATTCTCAACAATTCTTTGAAAAATATTTTGAAATCCATTAAATTTTTTTTTCATACATCCATAGTTCACAAATTAATTATGAACCGCTGTTCATCCAATTTCCAATGGAAAGATGAATTGCAGTTTTTCGGTTTTGTTGATTCTCTTACAAAATAATCGTTTATACTTAAAACGAAATTATTGTAAGTTAGACTTATGTCTAAATCATAATTCTAATAATTATATGTCATGTTTTAAACATTCAAAATATTTAAAACGAATTATTATAAAGAATTATTTCAACAAACATTTAAAGACCGAAAAACCGGTAAAACGAATTGTTTAAATCCTAGATGGTAAACTAGATTTGCTTACAGCCATAAATCATGAGAAAATTGAACCCTAACCTCTGATACCACTGTAGGATTTCATGTTTAATTATACATATATATTTTCGGAATTTTTATGTATAATAAGGATTTTTACAATTTTCTACGATTCGTTTCATGCATGCATCGGTTTGTTTCAATAACTAGTTTTAAAACTTTTATTAAAACAAACATGGGACTCCGAAATTCATACCTAGAAGTTCTCTAAAACTTCTTGATGATCCGAAGACGTTGGGGATGCTCCTCGCTGCGCCGGATGCCTCCGAGATTTCACCAAACTCTAAACAAGATTGGAGAGAGAAAAGCTAGTCTCTCAATCTCCAATAGGGTTTAGAATCCAATTACTAACCCCTCTTTAGTTCCCTTGAGAAGATGATCTCTAGAACTAAAACTAAACTTAAGAATTACTGGAATTTCGTGGAGAATTATGGAGAGAGAATTTTGCTCAAGAAAATAATGAATTAATTAAGGAGGTAATGAGATAACCTTGTATTTATAGGTTATCTCCAAATTACCTATTCATGTGCAACCTCTTGCCCATGATCCCATGCAAAATTCCATCTAACCATCCATTATTTATTAATAAATAATATTAACCACGAATTAGATCAATTATGGACCAATTCCATGCATGATCTAATTAATTCTTAAATTAATTCTGCAGAAAACCGTCTGGACCGGTCGACCGTTACTGTTCATCGGTCGACCGGTACTGTTCATCATGGACCGGGTACTGTTCATCGGTCGACCAGTACTATTCATCGGTTGACTTTTGCACAGTACTGCAGACTGGTCAAATTTTGGTTTAACCCCTACAAAATTTGACATTTCGGGATTAGTAGTAAATTCACAACTTATGTAACATATTATCCTATGTAATGTCAACTCATTACACCCCATAATATTTACATCACATATGAATTTAATTTAGATTCTAATTATGTTATTAATCACAACATAATCTTGATTTTGCTTGTTCACCCCATGTGTCATATTTTCTACATGAAACCCGACACATCCTTATGAACTCAAAATCCCCATTTCTTGTTTCCCAGTTTTGTGGTGTGACCTATGGGAGGATCTAAACTAAGTTGGCAGTGATATTAAAGGCTTAATATCACAAGCTATAAGCGGTATCTAGCTACACATTATAGCTCCCAATTAGTTAGATGTCTTAATTCCACTCGAACCAAAACCCGATCCACTTAGTGATGGAGTGCATCACTTGTGTCCGTCCCTTGCCTCATGATATTAAGAATACACACAAAGTAGTATTGTGTCATCTTTGTATTAGTATTCATTTCTTGATCTCTTTAAGCTAGTTATAAATATGTGACTTAACTCAAATCACATTGTGCACATTATAACTTTGCTTTATCAAGGGGCCCACTAATATCATTACTCAATTAAGAGGGGCAATGATAATCTTTTGACTAACTATCTTCTCCAACGAAAGTTGTACTTAACCAACCAATGCCTTTACACTACACTGATCGATAGTTCAAGACACTGATCTAATTAAGTATTCCTTAAGTGATTAGATATAAGTCTCATATCAAAGGACCTAAAGACACAGCAAGATATTAATGACACAGAAACACATTTCTATAATATTTTACTTATTAGGTCTATTCAGTATACAAAAGTAATATTTTCCTCTTTTGCATACCCGTGTTGTCACTCACTTGTAGAGCTACAATGATCTATGACCAACACGACAATCTTAACTCGGTAATTAATGTTCCATGTTAGTTGCCATGATTGCGAATATCTTTTGTTTTATGTAAACCAATATCTTTTAGAGCTCTACGGTTAAGGACCAAGAGCCTCTTCCTTAACACTTCTAAAAGACGAATAACATAAACAAGGAACAAAATGATTTCTCATTCAATTCATAATAATTGACATTTAAAAGTAAAACTTTTAGAACACATTCCCTTCAGTGGAGTATTCTGTTTTGCTCTTAGGTCCTTCTGTCTTACATTCAAGTCCTTCTCCCTTGCATCTTGGTCCCTAGATCTCACCATTCAGTCCTTTTTCCCAGCTTTAGGGTCCTTTCATGGCTCTTCTCTTCAAACCTCTTTATTCCTGAAAACTAAACATAAAACTCGTCACGTAGCATTGCTTAGGTGTAAGATAATGGATATAAGATACAAATATGAGCATGAAATGATGTCAATCACAAGACTACTTGGCTGAGTTCGACTACGAACTCAAGTACAAGCCGGGGCGCGTCAACCAGGTAGCAGATGCCTTGAGCCGTACGGTCTGTGAGGAGACAGGTCGCATTTCTTCCATCACCAGCATAGAAGGCGACATGCTCACAAAGTTGAGGGGCCACACTGAGCAAGACTCTGAATGCATCAGAATCAAGAAGCAGATCGAGGATGGGATCACGAGACGCTACTTGTTTGAGGATGGGATCCTCTATGCAAAGGGCCGACGACCCTTCGTACCTAAGCTTGGCGGACTGAGGAGGGAGCTCATGAAGGAGACTCACGATTCGCGCTGGGCTGGGTACCCAGGGACGGAACAGACCATGGCCTTGTTGAGTAGTAGCTATTACTGGCCAGGAATGGAGAAGGACGTGGAGCTATACGTCCAGACTTGTCTCATTTGCCAGCAAGATAAGCCGGAGAGGATGAAGCAAGGCGGGCTGCTACAGCCACTCCCTATCCCAGATCAACCTTGGCAAAGTTGTTCCATGGACTTTATCTCCGGGCTCCCACTCATGGACGGGAAGGCAACAATAATGGTGGTTGTTGACCGATTCTCGAAATATGCTATCTTCATAGCAGCCTCGAAGGTATGTCCTGCCGAGGTAGCAGCGAACCTATTTATGAGGGACGTTGTGAAACACTGGGGCGTACCCAAGGACATTGTTAGCGACAGGGACCCAAGATTTACAGGGAAGTTTTGGAAGCGTCTGTTCGAGTTGTTGGGGACACAACTCGCCTTCTCCACTGCCAATCATCCCGAACTGATGGATAGACGGAGAGGATCAATGGCATCTTGGAGGAGTACCTGAGGCACTATATTTTGGCCAACCAAAGCAACTGGGTGGATCTCTTGGACGTGGCACAGTTTTGTTACAACTTGCACAAGACATCCACCACGGGACAGAGTCCATTCGAGGTGGCTACGGGCAGGCAACCGATGATGCCACACGAGCTTGCGAAGCAAGACGAGGGTCACTGTCCAGCAGCATATAGGTTTGCCAAAGCAAGGTTTGATCGCTCCGAGGAGGCGAGGGACCTGCTTGCCAAAGCTCAGGAAAGGATGAAGCGAGCTGCTGATAAGGGGCGGAGACACCTCGAGTTTGAGAAAGGGGAGAAAGTTCTACTGAAGCTCACCCCACAGATCTGGAAGAAGATCTTAACCAAAGATGCCAACAAATCGGTCATTCAGAAGTATGACGGGCCATTTGTCATCTTGAAACGAGTAGGCAACGCCGCCTATCACATTGAACTCCCGGAGAGGTACAAGATACATCCCGTGTTCCATGTAAGCAATCTGAGGAGATATAGGGAAGACCAAGAGGACCCCTCAAGGTCAATCCCTACTCGGGCACCACCTAGCGTGCGCACCACCTTCACCAAGGAGGCAGAGGCCATCTTGGATAGGAAGAAGAAGGGGGGCAGTAGGAGGAATCGGAACATCTACTATCTCGTCAAATGGAAGGGGCTTCCATCGACCGAGAATACCTGGGAACGAGACATAACCCTCTGGCAGTACGAGGGCTTGGTTCAAGCATACTTAGAGGGACAAGCCACGTCTTCGTCGAGGACGACGAAGGAAACGGGTGGGGGAGACTTGTTACACCCTTAAGGCCGCTATGGCCTTGTGACGCCTATGGTTCCCTGGGCTTAGCCAAAGGAGGTTGTTCAGGAGAATGCATGGGGTCACACGGGCCCGTGGACACCAGCAGGAGGCTTGGGAACAAACGGGCCAAGCAAGTGAGCTTGCTAGGATCCAGGCAGATCTTCTCTCGGATCAGGAACGTGCATCCAACAGACGAGCAGATAAGGAAAGCTACCTGGCTCGTTGGTGCAAAGAAGGCAACTATCTGAGGGGACGCGACAGATAAGGAAGGCTACCTGGCTCGTTGGGCCAAAGAAGGCAAGTATCTGAGGGGACGCGACACATAAGGAAAGTTTGCTAGTTCGTTGGTGCAAACAAGGAAACTTTCCTGCCTCTCCATGCGTATTTAGATCTGACTTGATGGAGGCATTGAAGTGGGCACTTGAATGCCTCTTGGAGCAAATAGCTATAGGTTGAGACCTATATATAGGGGCGTTGAGTTGTGGAGTTGTCACAACCAACCCATCTGAGAGAATTGTACCTTTGTATGTTTGTGTAGAGAAGTACAAAACAGGGATTGCTCCATTCTTGTGTGCGTTTGAGTGAGTACTGAGTTGGGGCTATCTGGCAAGGCTACTCTAAGGGTTTGTCCATAGCTAATGAGGGAGGTTTAGCTAGGAGCTGACCGAGGTTTTGAGCTAGGATATAAGCAAAAAGAAACCCCGTCACTGTAAGGGTAGACAAGTGACCACCCCCACCTCTCAAATTTCTTTTGTATATTAGGTATGTGACCACACTTTTTTAAAAATATTTATTAGGAAAATATTTAATGTAATTTTATATGGAAATTATTTAGTGGACGCCCAAGTATAAATAAAATATAATTTTATATCATTTAACTCCCCCACACACTTTACATTCTCTTCCCTTCACGTTATTTGGAGGTTAATTCTAGGTAAAATATTTAAAAAAAATTTAAAAATTAAATCAATAAACACATATTTTCAGAAAAAAAAATTAAAAAATAAAATAACTTTAAAATAAATATATTAACATTATCTAATAAATTAAAAAAACCAACAAACAGGTGAACACACGCCCCTACAACGAATGGGGCTGCATCAGCCCGCTTGGCGGCCCGTGGAACACCTTCCCACTAAGAACTCAGTGTTTAAAATGGATCGACCGTAAATATAAAAAGGACAAATACAATGTTTAAAAAAATACCTAGTTCATCATGGATGCCCGCGTTCGCCTGTAAGAGTCCTATAAGGTGACCTCCCTAACATTTTGTTCTAAATCCGCCACTGATCATTATCCGATGGTTGTTCTAACAAGTCATGATAGTTGTCAATGATGACCATACTTTAAATATAAAGACCAATACTTACTAACAAATCTTGATTATAACCAAGTGGTACGTTACAAGAATCGTAAATGAGAAAATAACTCACAGGTCCACAAGACATTTGTTGTGTTTCAAAATTAAAGGCAAACGCACGGTGTTATAGCATATGGGTCGAACACAAGAAGATGATGATGAATTTCAATTTGAATGATTTATACAACTAAACTAACATGTATGCAAAAACCTATGGTGGAGAGAAGTTTTTTTTAAGAATTGTGTACCTAATGATTTAACTTAAGCTGAACTAAGAATGCTTGAGATGAAATATCAGATATTAAAATTGGAGATATGGTACAATGATTTAGGATTGATAAGAATTCAAGGTTGGAAACCCAAGAGATTTAGATTATATAAATTAAGTATCATATAAAACAATGTGTTCTTAAGTATACAAAATTTACTACAACCTTAGATCTAACAAGATTAAATAGTGTATTCTTATGAAAGTATATCTATATTTTTAAGATTTCAGTGATATAACGCACATAGTTAAATTTACTAAAACAAAATAAACAAAAGAGTAACAATAATAAGAACAACTACACTTTGAAGCCCATTTTCTAATCCTTTCATTCTTATCAACCCGATTCGTCTACCTTATACCACGAAGGGCTTAGCCACTCATTGTTGTGAGTGACATGGGGAGAATCATAGGACAAAATAAGATTAAGAAGATGAAAAATGAAATACTATAAAGGAACCAACGATAAAAAAATACAAACATCAAACTACTAATACTAGAATAAAAGAAACAAGTAAAAGAAGAAAATAAAATTTATTGCTTCAATAGCTTTGAATTTTTTTCCATTACACTTCTAAAAATTAAAAGAAACGACAAAGATAGGGTTGTGGAGGAGGAGATACTTTTCCACCCATTTATATAGCCAATACAAGTAGGGGTTTCAGTTATCTCAATTCAACCTTCTTCCACACCCATTAGCTTCCGAATTTGGACATATGTAAAATACAAAAGTTGTGCGTTTGGAAAGTTTCTTTGAAACGAGTCTTAAATCGCCTTATTGGATATTGGAGAAGAAAGTTATGTACATATTACTGATGATCTGTTAATTATCTGGTTTCCAAATACAATTTGTCTTGACACACTTTTTCACCATTGTACGATCGGAATTTGCAAGTCTTAAGAGAGAAAAAATATTTTCACCTTTAAATTGTCTTTCCATAGCATCTTGAATTACGGGATTTGCATTTCATAGTAAATATTATGACATTTCGTGAAAGTACTGTCTGGAATCATATCTTTCAAAAATCATTGACTGCTTAATCTGAAATTTCACACTGGAATTTTGCATCGTTTCTTATCATTTGAAGCACAAAAGAGCACATGAATATGTAGAGTGTATATTTTGTAATGACTCTCAAATTTCTTTCTATATATTTGCATTTAAGTTTCTTTGTACTCTGATATTTGTGATAATTTCACGTATTTTCTTAAACCTACAAAATCAAACATACCTGACATAGAAATATTCAAATACAAAAACAAGATAATAGTGATGATAAAAATGATAAATTATGATACTTATCAAATACAACAAAACAAAAATAAAAAAAATAAAAGATACAAACAAATTTGTTTGAACATCTATTTATAGGCTCTAAGATCCATATAGCCATTGTGGCTAAAGACAAAAAGGTAAGGACGTAATTGACAAAAGTAGCAGAAGTGATCTGTTAGTCTGGTGCCAATCGGTCGACCATTTGGTCATTTCTGTTCGACCGTTCACTTAAGTTGTAACAAACGGTCGGACAAATAGGTAAATCGGTCGGAAAAACACATTGTAGATATTGGATAATTGGTCGACCGTTACGGCAAAAACGGTCAGACGGTTCCAGTTTTGGGTTTGATTCAGTCTACCGCAAGGAGTGGTCCGGTCTACCTAAGGTTTCTGAATTGGGTAAATGCGCAATCTTCAAAATAGCCGTTGGAGAATAACGAAAAAAACGGCTTGAAATGGGAATTTGAAAACCAAGAAACAGTTGAACAAAATCATCAGAACGGTCGACCGTTTAACCAAGAGTTTTATACATATTGGCTGAGGTTGAGTTTCGGTGGTTTTCCGGCTATGATTTGGGTGATCTGTTGAAGTCTAAATAATGTGACATTTGGTTTGTGACTTCTAATGGAACCTAGAATGAGTGTGGATGGATAACCCAACAAATATCCTCAAGTTTACAAATGTTCCTAAAGACTTAAATAAAGATAAAATTAAGAGTGTTGACTTCAATCCCCTTCTTCTTGAGTTTTGATCACCTATTAAGATAAGAATATGCACAATACAAGTATATGTACAATGCAGGAAATGTGTTTGACCCAATTTGATTGTGATTATGATTATATTGATTAAATCATCAAAAGAAATATTATTTATGGCCTAAAAGACAACAAAACCTACACGTTTACAAGCAGGATCTTGAAATAACCCTAGAAGCCTGTGAATTGCACTAGAAGCAGCGCTCAAGGATACAATGGCTTCAAGAAGGGACAATATATAACTCTAAATTCTTTCATAGAAGTGCCGACGCTTGTCAAAGACAAAATTTGATTTATCTCTCAAGATTGAGGGCGAACTATGTTTCTCAAAAGAACGAATTGCAAATGAAATAACCAACCATTTTGTTCGCATCTTTAACAACTCCAAAGGAACGAAAGTGCCTATTGAGTGGGATGTGATCCTATCAAGAAAATCGATAAAATAGAGAGTCTCACTCCAGAATTTTCCTTGACAAAAATTAAGGAGGTTGTGTTTGGACTTGCTCTTGGTTAATCGTCCGGATAGGATGGATTCAATCTGAAATTCATTCAACAATACTGGCTTGAACTCAAGGTCGACGTTATCTTGCTCTTTAAGAGGTTCCACAATATGAAGATTTCATCTAAGAAATTTCCAAATTTTAATTAGTGTTTATTACGCTAATTCCCAAAAAAAGGTGGAAACAATGAAGGATCTAAGGCCAATCTCTTTTTGTCCACGAGCACCTAAAAAATCTTAGCAAAAGCCTTTGCAAATCAGTTGTTAAAAGCAATCCAGCGTAATAGCCCCACACGGTATGCAGTACAAGGTTGACAAACTGTGGACACTATAATTTCGGCACAAGAAGTCACACACTACCTACACAAGAATAAAAACGCAGGACTGATCCTAAAAATGGATTTTGAGAAAGCACTAGATAATGTAGATTGTGTTATGAAATCCAAAGGTCTTATAGATAATTCACCTTCCGTAACTCCCACCAATTAAGTAGTTCACTACTGTAGAAAAGAGAATATACGTTGGATATACATGGGTATATACGTCGGATATAAGCATTCTCAGATCGGACATCTATGTATACGTCGTATATACATAGACATCGGTCGCTTAACAACCGACGCCTATATCTAAAAATAGACATCAATCGTTATATACGACCGACGTCTATACCTAACGCATAGACGTCGGCCGTTCTATATATCTGACGTCTATTCTTTGGGTATAGACGTCGATCGTATATAACAGCCAACGTCTATACATTTTTTCAAAAGAATAGGTGTCGGCTATTACAAACAACAGACGTCTATTCCTAAACCTGGACAAAAAAAGCAATCAAGCCTGCACCAAAAACACTGTATAGTAAACAGACTCATCCTGCACCAAATTCTTTCACAAGCACAAATACATACACACTTTCATCCACATATACATACAAGCATACATACACAAACACATACATACAAGCATACACAATCATTCAACATACTTGACATTAATTCATACATAAACACTTGACATTCATTCTAAAAGTGAAGCGATTATATTAAGGCATAACATTGTATGTTTGTAATATAAGTGAACTTGTTAACTAAATTACAAAAAAATGTTAGTGACATGAGAACCTCTTAGTTCATCAACATGTTTCTGATAAAATATCGAGCCCATCAGTCGCGAGTATCATCGAGCTCATGTTGAGAGTAGGGATCACTATTCTTTTGGAAGACATATAAAAATACAAGTTAAAAATATCAAATCTAGATAATGAAACTACAATTATACAACTAAATAACGATCTATATTACCTTGGACAGGCATACGTCTTGAGTTGCAAATTCGAGAATTTCCTCTATGTATCTCATCGCGTAATAACGACATTCCGTATTTCTAGTATGCTTATGGTACTACAAACATAGAAATTCGCTAAATATATGTTCCTAACTTAATTAACAAAAATAGGAGAAGAACTTACTCCCATTCAATGTCATGTTACTCCCATTTTTGGGGTTGTTCTCCTGCCACCTAACGCTCTGTAAACCTTCATTCTCCTGAGTAGCACAAGTTATTAAAAACATTTATTCAATAATACTAATAAAAATCCACGAATTGCGAATACGATGATTAAAACGAACTTACAGATTTATAAATTTCTTTATGGTGTCCCTTGGTTTATTCGACTCCAACGGATAAAACCAAAATGCCAAATTAGTCGCGGGGCATACAACGACAAGCATCCAATGAACCCTGTTATATATATATATAATTAGAAGTTTATTACAAAATAAAACTCCCAACACATCCGAAAGCCCCATTCCATCTCACAAAACCAGACAAAATTTCAATAAAAATCTAAAATCCCAGTGATACGACCAATCCATAAATGAATATTTATGTTATCTAATTACACTTAGACGAGTTGAGTATTCATTGCCTATCCCTGGACGAGTTCATACACGACAACTAAAGTTCAGATGTTTCAACTTCACATATACTTTCTGATGTTTCAAGAAGCCGGTATATATGAGAAGTGCACATCGATATTCGACTCATCCATCCTCCAAACATATCATATTTAGAAGACATGTTGTGAATTATATTTGGTTAATTCTAATTTCGTTCTTTCATGTACAATGTGCCCAAGAAAGTCTCATCTTATAGAATCACTATCCTAGCAACCACACCTTAGAAATTTAATTTTTTAATGGACAAATTAACCTCAAACTTAATTATGAACATAAATATGCCGTCCTACAAGTTCATAAAACATGATCTGAGATTGAGTTTGTTAAAAGCTTAAAAACTAATCTAAACACACACTAATCTGACCACAAACAACACCAACTCTCCAACATTCTCATCACAAGAGATTAAAACCACATAAAATCAAATCTTGAACCAAAATCCACGATTCCAAACACATCAACACCCAAATCGTAACCCTAAAAGTGAGCACCTTTACCAGAATCGGAATTTGGTTTCTCGGCAGAAATGTTTCTTCACTGAAATGAGACGGATCTAAAGTTAGAGATGGGAATGAAGGCACAAGAGGAAGAGCGAGAGTAGTTATACCTTGCAAGACAACAACTCGACGATGAGGGGTGGAGAAGTGAAGGGTCGGCGGTTTGGTCGACGAGGAGCAGTACAAAGAAGAGAAGAGTCGGTGGTTTTGTCGGCGAGGAGCAGCACAGAGAAGGGAAGGGTCGATGGTTTGGTCGTGGTTCGGTCGCAAGGGGGTCGAGAGGATGAGAGGTTGGGGTTTTTGTCCCCTGTTAAAAGATTTAAAGACCTATAGACGTCGGTTGTAGACACAACCGACGTCCATAATCCCACCTCTCACACAATAGACGTCGGCTATAGAAACAACCGACGTCTATACTCTGACCTCTCAACAAATAGATGTCAGCCTATTATACAACCGACGTCTATACCCTGACCTCTCATACAAGAGACGCCGACCGTATTAATATCCGACGTCTATACCTATAGACGTCGAATATTAATAAGGCTGGCGTCTATTGGGCGACGAGTATGCCTTGTTGTGCACTAGTGATTGTTATTATTATTATTATTAATATGGTGTAATTCTATTTATTTGGTTGTAACCCCTAATACCTCTTCATCCTATATATAGGAGGCTATTGTACACATTTGAAGATGACAATGAAATGAATATAACTCCCCCATTCTCCCTCAACCTCTTGTCCTTTTACTTAATCATTATTTTATAACAGACTGTAATTCTTGCTTTCCAACTTACAAGGTATTCAGTTGTTGGATTTCCCAACAAATGGTGTGATGGGATTCAGTTATGTTTAACAACTGTAGGATTTCGTGTCCTTATGTATGTGTATATTTAAAAAAAATACATGCATACAAGACCGATTTCATATTTTTAGTGATTGTATGTACATTATTTTACGTTTATTCTAATATCATGCAATCCTACATATATTTAAATAAATCACGAAGGGAAGATCATACCCAAAGGTTCTCTAAAACCTTTATGAAGATTCAGAGTTGCGCCGCTCGTCGAATCGTCCACCGATCCGCCTCCAAGTGTTCACCAAACTCTAAACAAGATTAGAGAGAAATGAGTTAGCCAATTCAATCTCTAAATCAAGCTTAGAATCTAGCTAATAACCCCTCTAAAGATCCACGAGAATAAATCTCCAAAAGCTCTAACTAATTAAGAGAAATTTGGATGGATAAGTGGAGAGACTAGGGAGAGAGAGAATTTTGCATTAACACTTAAAACAAGTAGGGTGAGAGGTCCTATTTATAGCCTCCTAAATCACCCACATCATGAACTATTCTCTAGCCACGATCCCTTGCATTTCTCTCCCTTAGACCAATCACAATTTACCACATAATCATCGTCAAAACCGTTTGGCGACAACGAGAATTAATCTAGCCCATGATCTACATTATTCTCTTAATAATTCTGGCAAAACCGTGCCCAACGGTTGACCAAAATTAACCCACAAGTCGATCGATTGTCAATTAAACATGGTTTTGGTTGGACCATGAAACCCTTCGGTCGACCCATCACACGCTCCCAAAGGTACTGTGATATTTCGGTCGAACCAGACACATAAACGGTCGACCAAATCTATATGAGATACAACTATCGGTCGTTTTCAGTCGGACAATGTCTCAAGACAGTCGATTGATTGCCCCCAAGAAAAATTTGCGGAAGTTCCTGGTGGTTTTCGGTCAAACCACGACATTACCAGTCGACCGATCAATCCTAAAAGATTTCCTAGAATATTTTGGTCGACCAACACGTCCTATCCAGTTGATTGTTTCTCACACGTAACAACTACTGTGGAATTTCAGTCGTCCGGTCTCTAAAAACGTTCAACCGTGTTGTCCGATTTTTGCCTTTACCAATTTTGGATTTATTTCCAACAAAATTTGATTCTTGAGGTTTTAGGAAATTCATATATTATGTAATATATTATCCTATGTAATATTAAACTATTACACCTCATAATACACACATCTTATATGAATTTATTCGTGATTCTAATTATGTCAATTTTCATGACATATTGATTTTATTGATTCAACACATGTGTCACATTTCTCACAAAAACCCGACACATCATATGAACTCAAAATCAAGCTTCTTGTTTCCCAGTTTTGTGGTGTGACCTATAGGAGGATCTAAGATAGATTTACAATGATATTAAACACTTAATACCATAGACTATAAGAGCTATCTAGCTACACATTATAGTTACCCAATTAACATAGATGTATTGTTCCACTTGAACTAAACACGGTCCATTTAGTGATGTAAGTGCACCACTTGTATCTATATTTTGCCTCATGATGTTAAGAATATATATAAAGTAGAAATGTGTCACCTTTGTATTATATTCATTTCTTGATCTCTTTAAGCTAATTAAACACTTCTTTTGTAAAAAGATATAAGTTTCATATCTTAGGATTCAAGACACAGTAAAAACATTAATGACACATAACACAATTCCATAATGTTTCACGTAATATGCCTATTCAATATATAAAAGCAATCATTTTTCTCTTTTACATACTCGTGCCGTCAAATATTTGTAGAGCTACAATAATCGATGACCAACACGACAATCTTATCGTGGTATTTAATCTTCCACGTTAATTACCAGAGTGTGAATAACTTTTGATTTATGTAAACCATTATCTTTTAGAACTCTACATTTAAGGACCAAGAGCCTCTTCCTTAACACTTCCAAAAGATAAATACAAAATTAAGGAACAAAATGTTTGCACATTCAATTCATAATAATTGACATATAAAAGTAAAAAATTTAGAACACATTAATTTCAACAACATCCTAGTTATCCATCATAATTAATGGGAGCCCAAAATGATATTTCAAAACTAGTAATGGAGTTAGATAAGGGGACTTGATTTCCCCTCTGCTATTTCTCATTGTGGCATATTTCCTTAGCAGAATACTGCAATTGGGCATCCAAAACAACCTAATCTGTGGCCTAAAAATTGGTTTAATTTTTTTTTGAAATTTTGAAGGAAAATGTTAGAGGGGCTCCTCTTTGGGCTCCAACCTCCCAACCTCTCATCACATGGGTGTGAAGTGCTTTCCATCCAGTCATAGCCCTCCACGTGGCCAGCTTTGGGTGTAGGATTTGGTGTCCCTATGTATGTGTATATTTTCAATTTTTTAATACAAGCACACATGATCGATTTCATATTTTCAGAAATTTTATGTACATTGTTTTGTGTTTATTCTAATATCATGCAATCTTACATATATTAAAATGAATCACAGAGATATGATCATACCCAAACGTTCTCTAAAACCTTTTCGAAGATCCGGAGTTCCGTTACCCGTCAAATCACCCACCGATTCGCCTCCAAGTGTTCACCAAACTCTAAACAGGATTAGAGAGAAATGAGCTAGCCAATCAATCTCTAACTAAGCTTAGAATCTAGCTAAGAACCCCTTTGAAACTCATGAAACTCGCATCTGAATAGCCCTCGATTATTAGCTCGCTTTGTCCTTCATCAACAAGAAAATTATCTTTGGTCCGGGAAAGGTACCTCAGAATATTCTTGACCGCAGTCCAATGCTTAGGACATGCGTTGGATTGGTGACGACTTGTCACGCTTAGAGCATACGAGACATCGGGTCTTGTGCAAGTCATCGCGTACATGATCGATCCTATTGATGAAGCATAAGGAATATCTTTCATGTACTCAAGTCTATACGTGATTCAACACGTTGAGACTTCTTGAGTTGCACACCCATACTTATTGGCACATTGCCCTTTTGGAGTTGTTCATGCTGAACCTTTCCAAGACCTTGTCAATATATGCACGTTGACTTAGGCCAATGAGTCTACGAGATTTATCTCTATATATCTTGATTCCCAATATGTATTGAGCCTCACCCATGTCTTTCATCGAAAATGCAGATTTCAATGAACTTATCGTTTGCTCAAGCAAAGGTATATGATTTCCCATGAGGAGTATTTCATCGACATATAAGATCAAAAATACTATGTGTCTCCCACTTAACTTCTTGTATATACAAGACTCTTCTTACTTTGAACGAAGTGAAGCTTTTTGACTTCCTCGTCAAAGCGCTTGTTCCAACTCCTTGATGCTTGCTTCAATCCATAAATGGATCTTTGAAGCTTCCATACTTTCTCGCCATTCTTTGGATCTTCAAAACCTTAAGGTTGTACCATGTACACATCCTCCTCCAAGTTCCCATTAAGGAACATCATTTTGACATCCATTTGCCATATTTCATAATCACGAAATGCGGCAATAGCGAGCATAATCCGAATAGACTTGAACATGGCAACCGGTGAAAAAGTTTCATCATAGTCAATTCCATGAACTTGAGTGAAACCTTTTGCTACAAGCCTCGCTTTATAGGTTGTCAAGTTCCCATCCATGTCCATCTTCCTCTTAAAAACCCATTTATTTTGAACGACTTTCTTTTCTTGAGGAAGGTCAACCAAGTTCCGTACTTGATTGTCATACATGGATTCTATTTCAGATTCCATGGCTTTTAACCATAGTTTGGAGTCCTCTCTTTCCATTGCTTCTTGAAAGGTTGAGGGATCCTCGGTATCTAGTACCATGATCTCATAAAGTCCTAAATACATATCGGGTTTCTTCCTTTTCCTCGTTGACATTCTAAGTTCTTTTGGTTCTACGTGCACTTCTCGAAATTCCTCCATATTTTCTTGCGGAATTGGTTTGTGTTCGATTCTCGAACGTACACTTGGTGGGGATGATTGAGTTTCTCTCACAATTGCTTGCAAGGGTCTCTCACTCACGCTCCAACTAACAAAAGGAACCTCAGTTGGACCTTCATGATCTTGAATGTCACCATTCATATCATGATCTTGTAGCATATCTTGAGTATCCTCAAGCACAACTCTACTCCCACTACTTTTTATTCTTCCTAGAAATGGTTTTTCTAGGAATACGACATATCTCTCTACAATCACTCGATTGGAGGTTATATGCCAAAAGTAGTATCCTATTGTCTTACGAGGATAACCTATAAAGAAACATTTATCCTCTTTTGATTGAAGTTTGGTTGACATCAATCTCTTGACGTACGTCTCACAACCCCAAATCTTGAGAAAATTGAGCTTAGGTGTTTTACCACTCCACAGCTCATAAGGCATTTTCTCTACGGATTTAGATGGAATATTTTTTAGTGTGTAAGCCGCAACTTCTAGTACATAACTCCAAAAGTGAAACGACAATTCAGCTTGACTCATCATTGATCGAGCCATGTCAAGCAATGTCCTATTTCTCCTCTCAGATATCCCATTTCATTGAGGTGTACCAGGAGGAGTGAGCTGTGGTACAATATCACACTCCTTTACGAACGAATCAAATTCGGTACTTAAGTACTCACCTCCACGATCGGTTCATAGAGACTTGATTTTCTTGTTGAGTTGGTTCTATACTTCATTCTTGAATTCCTTGAACTTGTCAAATGATTCACTTTTGTTTATCATTTGGTAAATATAGTCATAACGACTACAGTCATCCGTGAACGTAATGAAGTACCTAAAACCGTCTCTTGCACTTGTACTCATCAAACCACATACATCAGAATGTATCAAATCCAACAAGTTATTCGCTCTCGGGCCTTTCTTCTTGATAGGACTCTTGGTCATTTTGCCCATTAGGCAAGGTTCACTCATCTCCAACTATTTAAAATCAAGTTGACCAAGAAAGTTAGCTTCTTGAAATTTCTTGATGCGTTTTTCATTTATCTGACCAAGACGATAGTGCCACAAGAGGGTATCATTCACGTGAGTAGTTCTAAGCCTTTTGTTATTGATGTTTAAAATTTGTCTATTAATCAATTCAAGCAAATAGAGATCATTCCTCACGAATGCATTTGCATAGAAAATTCCATTCTTCGATATATACAAGCAAGAATTTCAAATATTTATATTAAAAGTATCCATATCTAAACACGATACATAAATAATATTCTTGCTAATCGAAGACACATAATAAACTTCTTTAAACATAAAAAACCACTACATAATTGAAGCTCCACAGAACCTTGTGCAATCGCAGCAACGGTCGCACCATTTCCGACCTCCAAAATCATCTCGTTCTTCACGAGTTCCTTCCTATCCTTTAGTAGCTGCACATTAGAGATTATGCGAGCACTGTAGGATCGTGATGGTCTCTAATTCTAATCACTTTTAAGCTAATTACCTACTTGTTTAAGCAATCAAGTTATGCGCAGCAGAATTTAAACAAACAAGCAAGTAAGGAAGGAATAATGCAAACCACAATGGACTCGGGGGGTTTTACAGAGGTTCAGGCACCGCCTACGTCCTCTATTGCAAGCTCCGCTCGACACTTCGAGCTCTGCTCGCGTCTTTACTATCCACTCCCCGTTCTGGGCCGGGGGAGAACGCCTTTACAAAACAAGCTCGACGAACAACCTCGTGAGTTTGACTTTCTTCTCTCACAATCCGAGACGAACACTTCGGGCTTTCACCGAAGTCCTTGCTTCTTTACAAACGAATCTTGAGTGAAATAGGATTTATGACTAAAATGTGGAAGGTTTGAGGCTTTGAGTGTGTTGAGTTTCTCTCTAATGTATTGGACAAGTATGTGTGTGAGAGTTGTGTTAAAATGTGTTTTACAACTCTATTTATAAGCATTAGAGAGAATATAGCCGTTGGGGTTGATTGGGTATAGGTTGGTGTAAGATACACAAAACAAAAACTCGCAGGACGCAATTCTGGATGAGTTCGGTCGACCGGAGCGGGCTGAACGGTCGACCGTTAGGCAGTTTTGAATTCAGTTCGGTCGACCGATTAAGGAACGGTCGACCGCCCAACGCTAAGACTTAGGCACACTTAAGTGATCGGTCGAACACTTAATAGGGTTCGGTTGACCGATTCACACTAGGCACTTTGGGGTTGACAAACAATGTTCTATTCGGTCGACCGAACAAAGGTCTAACGGTCGACTGAATTCCAGCAGGAGATTCGGGTTTGTCAAGAGACAGATATTCGGTCGACCGATACATGAAATGTACTAGGGTTATTTTTGGTTAATACGAATACGACCATTGGGTATATACGACAAAACAAACGGTCGGAAAATACTTGGGACTCGGTCGACCGAAAAGGTCTGAACGGTCGACCGAACTTAGGCAATTATACACTAACAGATTAATTGATCACTCGGTCGACCGAACAGTCTGTTTCGGTCGACCGAATGTGGGCAGACAGTTTGGGTCCAGGTTTAGTGTTTTCCGGTCTAAGTTTGGGTGATCTATTGAAGTCCAAATTATGTGAATTTTTGTGTGTGACTTCTATAGGGAACATAGTGTGTATTTGAGTAGTTTTTAGTTCAAGTGTGCTCAATTACACAAAGTTCCTATTACTCAAAGAAATATAAAATACGTGTCTTCAAATAAGCTTGATTACATGTCTTAACTTGATTTCCTTTGTTCCTTGAGTCTTGATCACCTGTAGAGGTTAGCACAAAGCAATATATATATGCAATGTAACATGTGTGCTACTCTACACGATCACAATTAAGATTAGGTTGATTAAATCATCAAAACATAGATTAAGGCCTAAAAGCCAACAAGCACAAGATTCAGTATCAATTACCCAATCATGGACAAAGGTGGCTAAATTTATTTCAATAACAAATATACCTTTTGCCTTTTTGGGGCGTTTACGCTCAATCATTCCATTGTCAAGGTCTTCCTTGTACTTGGGCCAATTTGGTTGGATGTGTCCTTTTTCACCGTAGTGAAAGCACTCCGTGTTGGGAGTCAGAGATTTCCATGAATTCCCCCTCGAGGCACTCTCACGAGTACCTCCTACTCCCTTTCTACTTATTGGCGTCTTTTTGGTGAATTTGCCTTTTACCTTTGGTGATCTTTTTTCTCCTCTCATGGACGGCTAGGACGTGCTTGTCCCGGCCCTTCCTGATGTCAACTTCAGCCATTTTGAGAGCGTTGTGAAGTTCCTCAAGACTCACCCCTTTCTCACACACATGATAGTGCATAATGAAGTCCTTGTAGGACGGGGCTAGAGAGTCAAGAATCAAATCTTCCGCAATGCCATCGGGCATCGGGGAAGAGAGCTTCAACAACTTCTCAAGGTATCCTTCCATCGTGGGAAAATGCATAGATACAGATGTTCCCTTCGCCATGTGGCACCTTGTGAGTGCGATGGTGGTCTTATAACGCTCTTTTCTAGGACTATCCATGAACATCTTTGTTAAAGCTTCCATGGTCTTCTTGGGTTTTGAATCCAAGTATTTTGCTTGAAGCGAGTCACCCATGGAGGCCAACATTAGACCATGAACCTTGTTCTCTTGGTCTTCCCACTTGGCTTTTGCCTCTCTCTTGCTATCAGTTGCCTTCTCATTTAATTTTTGGATTTCACCATCCAAAATATGAGATAGTTTCTCAAACTTCAACACGATATTAAGCTTGATTTCACAGCTTATGATGCTTGAGCCATCATTTGCCAAATGATTTTTTCAATCATAGATCGCACAATAGGTTGAATATTCGACATTTCTAAAAAATATATTATGTGGGATTTAATGTCAATTTTATGTTTGAAAATCAATACCGCAAATAAAAATTTGTCCATAAATGCAGCAATTCAAGATCCTATCAATTATAATATAAACTAGCTAAGGGCTATCCGATATACTATAAAAATCAAGGTAAGAAAATATTTTCTAATCATAACCATTTCGAAATATTGCAACATTTTCAAACTCTTATGACTCTTGTTTTTTTAATTAAGAGGGAACTTGACCAATCCTCCTAAGAAAAACTCTTTTTCTCAAAACCGAGCTAGGGCTCTGTGTCTTGTTAAGAAAACTTATTTCATTTGATACGAGATACGTTTATCCATTGTATTCACAAACAAATACACTCGGTGTCCACTAAGGGTGAATCACACCTCGTACATCTATTCATGTCACAACAATAGACAACCTTATATCTCCCACAATTCCCAAAGATGGAGGAAACTATCTCCCGCTAAGGGCGAGACGAATATCCCTCGATCGATGACTGCTAGTGGATGAAATAAGAAAGAAAAATACTTTGAATTTTTTTGGTTGGAAAATTAAACATTTATACGTGATTTTAGAATTTAGGTGATCATACATATTTATCATCTATACACATCCTAACATTCATTCATACAATAACATACACTTTAAGCACACAAACATAAATATATCCATTCACACACACATTGGTGTGAGTTTGTATGTTCCCGCGTTTTTGACTTTTGCGCCTTCTCCGCAACTTCCTCTTGCACCATGAATGTTGATATTGCAAAAAATATAAACATGCATCTCACAATTTCGAAAATTGTTTAGTGCAAGTCCTATGTGAATACTCTCTCATATGCATGCATATACATAGAAATAGAAATTTGGCTTTTACATATACATAAGCCCCTGTGATTGAATAATAATAACAAATACATTCATTCATTCATTCACACATGGATTCAATGGAACATACAAATTCACATATCCCTGCATAAGAGAACTCGAGCAACGCGATATATACTATAAATTACTCGATTTCGTTTATCCTTCATCTCTAAATCAAACGATTCCAAAATCATTTAAAATCCATTAAAATGATTTTATATATCCATAGTTCAAAATATAAAATATTTGAATCGTTGTTTATCTAATTTCCAAAAATTAATTTTTTAAGGAAAGATAAACATGTCTTTTTCCGTTTTGTCGATTTCTTATAAAATAATTATTTAATTAAAAACGAAAATTTATATTTTAGACATAAGTCTAATTCTTAATTCTAACATTTACATGATGTGTTTCAAAACATTTAAACTATCAAAAGAATTAATTAGAATTAAATCAACAAACTATCAGAAAACTCGAAAAAGACATAGAACATAAATTGTTTCGATTAGTGATTCACATCATATCATGCATATATTTGTGTCTTATATCCATTATCTTGAACTTAAACAATGCTACATAACGGGTTTTATGTTCGAGTTTTAGGAATAAACAAGATTGAGGAGAAGAGACATAAAAGGACCTAGAAGCAAGGAAAAAGACTGAGTTGCAAGACTTGGGGACTGAGATGCAAGAGGGAAGGACCCGGATGTAATCCCAAAGGACCAAGGAGAAAATCAAGAAACTCCACACCATCATAAGGAGAATTTTGGCAATTCGATTAGGTCCTGAGCTCCAGCAACCTACTCGGATGCATCAAATATGAAGAAATGAAGCCAGACAACCACACACCAAAACCAGACTGGATCCAGACAATATCGACCTCCAATTGGCGGTCCAAGACCGCTGATTGGTGGTCAGTTTTGGTCTGGATCCGCTAAGACTTTGGCGGGTCATGTATTAGGTTGTGTTTAGTTTATTTTTGGTATACATTTAGTTCCATACCGGGGGATTGTCCTAGATTACCTTTTTCTATGACTATAAATAGAACTCTTCCTCCTCATTTGTAATCACCCATTTCTTGGTGGCATTCTCTCTACTTGGAGTAAAAGCCTTGAAGCAAAAACTCAAGGTGGAGAAGAATTCCACTTGTAATGTGAGTCATGTAAATAAAATAATTGTTCGTAGTTTCTTTTAATATTGTCTTTTAATTCTTGCATGCTTCTTTACTTTTACTTTCCTTTCATTTAGCTTCTTTAATATTTGTTGTTTGCTTAGTTTAATTGCCTTTCATTATAATGTTTTGTTTTATTAATGTAGTTTGTAGTGTAATGATTAGTGAGTAGCTCCATCCCCTTTGGGGGTGGAGTAGATGTTTATACGTGTTATGTAGATGGAATGAATGCTAAACATTGTTGTATGTGAGAAATGTTAGTGTGCTTGTTTGAATTAATGAGAACACTTAACTTGATGGTTTCTGCCATAATGTTTAGGTACATTCCATTAGGGGTGAAACTTTGTGTCCGAAATCCGTTAATCCGACCGACTCCGTATTCGAAATCAAAAAAATTATCCGAGAAAAAAAAATCCGCAACCGAATTTGTATTCGGATATAAACATCCGTAAAAAACGAAGCGAATATGGATATTGGTACATCTGATTTGAATAATATCCGATTCGTATTTTATATGCATATATAAATAAATAAATAAAATATATACAATATATATGAATTAAATTATGTTATTTATATTATATTTAATATTTTTTCACGTAGGCAAAAAATAAAGACTGAAATTTATTCTTTTTTAGATCAATCACAAAATGTTTTTAAGTCTATTCGGATTTTTTAACGACTTCGGATATCCTAATTCGGAATGGATTTTAAACTTGATTCGGATGCAAATTTATTCGAATTCGGATCCATTTCTCATACATTCGCTCGGGTTCGAATTCGGATTCGGATTCGAGAAAAAAAAACGGATACGAATTCGGATACTGGTACATCCGCTTCGTATCCGCTCCGTTTTCACCCCTACATTCCATGCTTGCTTAGGTTCTTAATAACAAACTTGTCATGCTCATATTAATCACTTAGGTTAGTACTTTGAATGATAGGTCTTACCATGAGGTACTTCTTATGCATTACAAACACTAACTACACTTGAGCTTATTGTATGCATTCATCACTTCTTATTTCATGTTTACACACACTTTCCACCCCTTAGGGGTTTTCCATTCCTGATTTCCATCTTCTTTTATTAGTCGCTTAGTTTTAGTTCGTTATGTGATTTCATTTCCTTCATTGTTGCTACTAGTTTAGTGTAGTTTAGTTTAATCAATCTTTCTCTCCTTTCTTTCCCACTCGCCTTCGAACAAACTAAAGTAGACACACCTCCCTGTGGATCGACCCGTATTTGCCACTGCTTCAATGCGGCCGTGCACCTGCGGTTAATTAAAACGTTCAATCAATTAGAGATGGCAAACTAAAATGAATTATATAGTCTAATCATTGAAAATATGAACTAAATACTCTTATACCACTGTAGGATTTTGTGTCCCTATGTATATGAATATTTTAAAAAATTTAATACAAGCATACATGATTGATTTCATATTTTCATTCATTTTATGTACATGTACATGTTTATTCTAATATCATGCATTCCTACATATATTAAAATGAACAAAATAGAGAGAGGATCATACCCAAAGGTTCTGTAAAACCTTTTAGAAGATCCGAAGTTCCATTGCTCGTCGAATCGCCCGCCGATTCGGCTCCAAGTGTTCACCAAACTCTAAACAAGATTAGAGAGAAAAGAGGTAGTCAATCAATCTCTAATTAAGCTTAGAATCTAGCTAATGACCCCTCTAAAAGCTCCTAAGATTTTAATCTCCAAAACATAAATCTATTAAGAGAATGTTCGTGGTGATTATGTGAGAGATTAGGGAGAGAGAATTTTGCATTAATTCTTATGAAACAAGTAGGGTGGGAGGACAAATTTACAGCCTCCCAAATCACCCACATCAAGAACTATTCTCTAGTCATAATCTCTTGCTTTTTCTCTCCTAAAATTAATCTTAATTTTCCACAGCATCCGCAAAAATATTTTATCAAATCTGGAATTAATCCAACCCATGATTTAATTATTCTCTTAATAATTCCGGCAGAAATTGTGTTGTTCGGTTAGCCGAATTTTCCACTCGATCAACATAACCATTCGGTTTTATGCAAGTTCGGATGACTGCGAGCTAGACAGTCCATCGAATATTCTTGAGAAAAAATCTCTGGAAAAGTTTGAACGATCCACATCTTGCTCCGGTCGACCATTGACTCACCAGCATTTCTAATGGTAAATCTCATCGGACGACTGTGTCACTTTCGGTCTACCGAAATATCCCAAGATAGCTCCTGGATATTTTCTTTTGGTTGACCGTTTACGCCCGGTTGACCGAATCCAATTGTCTAGGCACTCAAGACAATTTCGGTCAATATTTTGCATTATCCGACCTTCGTCCGAATGACCGTTCCTAAGAACCCTCGGTCGACCGAACCTAAAACGGTTGACCGTTTTGACCCTGATTTTTCCTTTGTCAAATTTTGGATCTATATCCAACAAAATTTGATCTTTTGGTTTTTTTTAGCAAATTCATATCTTATGTAATATTAAATTATTACACCCCATAATATATACACCTCTTATGAATTTATCCGTGATTCTAATTATGTCAATTTTCATGACATATTGATTTTATTGATTGACCACATGTGTCCATTTTCTCACGAAACCCGACACATCATATGAACGCAAAATCAAGCTTGTTGTTTCCCAGTTTTGTGGTGTGACCTATAAGAGGATCTAAGTCAAATTGGCAGCGATATTAAACACTTAATATCTCAAACTATAAGCGGTATCTAGCTACACATTATATTTACCCAATTAGCATAGATGTCTTGTTCCACTCGACCTAAACACGATCCAGTTAGTGATGTAAGTGCATCACTTGTGTCCGTCCAATGCCTCATGATGTTAAGAATGTACAAGTAGAAATGTCTCACATTTTTATTATATTCCTTTTTTGATCTCTTTAAGTTAATTATAACTTTGTAACTTAACTCAAGTTATATTGTGCACATTATAATTTTGCTTTATCAAGGGCCCCACTAATATCATCACTCAATTAAGAGGGCAATGATAATGGTTTGACTAGCTATCTTTTCTAGCACAAATCATGTTCAACCAACTATGACCTTTATCACTATACTCATTGATAACTTTTGACAATAATCAATTCAAACACTTCTTGAGTGAAAAGATATAAGTCTCATATCTTAGTATCCAAGACACAGTAAAACATTAATGACACAAAACACAATTCCATAATGTTTTACTTGTTAGGTTTATTCAATATATAAAAGTAATTTTTTCCTATTTTATATACTCGTGTCTTCAATTATTTGTAAGCTACAACAATCGATGACCAACACGACAATCTTATCTTGGTGATTAATGTTCCATGTTAATTACCATTATTGTGAATAACTTTTGATTTATGTAAACCATTATCTTTTAGAGCTCTACGGTTAAGGACCAAATACCTATTTCTTAACACGTCCAAAAGACGAATACAATAATTAAAGAACAAAATGTTTGCACATCCAATCATAATGATTGAAATACATAGATTTGATCATACCTAGGAGATTATTGAATCCCTTTTACTGATAAGAAGATGAGTTACACGTCGGACGGCCTCGGAATTCCTCCAAGTGTTCACCCAACTTTAAACAAGATTAGAGAGATCAGAACTAGCCAATCGATCTCTAATTCAAGGCTAGAATCTAGCTAATTACCTTTTCAATGGTCTAGAAAATTTAATCTCTCAAACACTCAACTAACAAAAGAATTTTTTGATGGATTTGGTGGGGAAATATGGAGCGGAGAAATTTTTGCATTCATGTAAACAAGGAATAGAGGAGGGACCTATTTATAGTGCTTCCTCCATCTTTACATCATGTGTAAGCCACTTACACATGATCTCTTGTTAATAGGTCATCTAAATCAATCATATTTCGACAATGTTATCATCCCATAACCTCCTCTCACCAAAATGGAATAAATGCAACCCATGATCAAAGAAATTCTCTTATTAATTCAGGCAAAACCGTACGCAATCGGTTGACCGAAATAGTCAATCGTTCGACTGATTCACCAAAACCAATAGTCCTTGATTTTGGTTGAGCGACACATCCAAACGATCGAGCCAAAACGATTGACTATCTCTTAATTAGGAAAATCCCTGATTTTAGTCGAACCACGTTTGCCAAACGATCGACCGTTTCTCAATCGGGTAAAGTCCCTGATTTCGATGAACCACATTTGCCAAGCGGTAGACCGATTTGACCGATTTATGCCTTCATTGGATTTTAGATCAATATCCAACAAAATCAGATCTTTGGGGTTTTAGCAAATTTATATTTTATAATGTTACGAACCACATTATAATATGCAACATATTATCATATATAATGTCAAAAATTATACCCCATAATATATTTACATCTCATATAAATTTATCGATTATTCTAACCATGTCATAATCATGACACATTGATTTTAATATTTTACCACATGTATTTCAATACACCATGTAAAATCAAATTTCATGTTTCCCAGTTCTGCTTGTGTGACATATAGAAGGATATAAGTTATGTTAGCAATGATATCAAACACTTTATATCGTAAACTATAAGCGGTATTCAGCTTCACCTATAGTTACCCAAATAACAAAGATGTTTCGTTCACTTGAACTAAACACGATCCATTTTACTGATATTTAATATCACTTGTATCTATCCATTGCCTCATGATGTTGAGAATATTATACAAGTAGAAATGTGTCATCTTTGTATTGTATATTCATTTCTTTTTCCCTCAAACTAATTATTTCACTGTTCTTTCTCCCTAGACTTGGGATTTGGGTCAACCCTGACGTCAACAACCCAACCCGTCACATTTTCTTCACACCAAATTCCTTAAACTCTTCTTATAAATCTCTCCAAGTCTTCTCTATTGTTTCTCTATTTGCTCTGATTTTGTTGGAAACGGGTCAAGTTTGAGATAAAGAGTGAAGCTAAACTACAACTAGACCGTTGACCGCTCGATTTCGTGACTCCTCTACTCTTCATTCCCAGGCTTTCTAATATCTTTAGTGGTGAATTTTAGTTCATCAATCATCATCATGACTTACTCATTTATGGAAAAAATTCAATTTTTGTTTGCATATTTATTAATTTCTATGACTTTAACATATGAATCTAAAGATAATAAAACCCCCCTCCTCATAATCTACCTAGACCTAAGGACAAATGTATTACAAAAAGACCTAGCAAAGTACGAGAAGATTTTGATGAAAGACAACATAGTAAGGGTAAGGCAATTGCTACTTATAAATTATGCCGTAAAGAAACTTACAGCTAAGTCAAGTGGAGGAACTCGTCATCTAACTAGACATTTAATTTCATGTAAATGCAAAATGCATCATCGGTAGTGGATTTACGTCAATCAGTTTTAGACTTAACTAGTGGAACTTTAAATTTCAGAAAATATTTTATAATTAAAGGTAGAGAGATAATTGATTTCATAATTAGAGATAAACTACCATTTATCACATGTGAATCTAAAGCCCTTAAGAATGCAATTCTCTACTCTAATCCGCAATTTAAACATATTTTGAAGAAAAAACACTTAAAAATGTTGTAATTGATAAATTCGGTAAAGATAAAGAATGCATGATTAGTTATTTTTCATCAATGAACAATAATGTAGCATTAACTAGTGATGTTTGTACCAATTCAAATAAGTATCCTTATTGTTGCGTAATGTTCATTATCTAGATGATTTATGGTGTTTAAATAAAAAAATCTCTTTTAACCAATTTTGCATCTACACACTACTAATGTTATATTTGATCATATTAAAGATGTCATGGTAGCTAATAATATGGAAAATAAAGTTTTTGCTATTGCAATTGATAATGCTACTAATAACAGTTCATCAATAAAAATGCTTATAAATTATTGTCATCCACTGTAGATGGTTTACTCTTTCATATTAGATTGATGTGTTTGTCATACTTAGAACTTCTTAGTACAAGATGGACTTGACATAATTAAACCTTACTTAGAAAGTGATAGGAAAGCAATTGCCTTTGTAGGTGGCAGTAGTACATCTAGATATCATGAATTTAGAGAATTTTGTGTATATAATCATGTTAAATATAAGAAGTTTAAATTAGATGTCCCCCATAGATGGAATTCTACATGTGAAATGTTAAAATATTATTATCATTATAATCTTGCAATTACAACCTTTTTATAATGAAAAACAAAATGAGTACTTGTTAACCCCCACAAATTGGGATAATTGTAAAATTATGTTAGATTTTTAAAACTTTTTTCACCTTCACTAATAGATTAAGTGGACAATATTACCCCACCTCTAACATATTTTTCTATGAAGTACTTCTAATTACTAGAGTTTTTTCGAAATATAGGTTAATGGGTAGTTTTGTTGATATTTTAAATGTAATGGATGCTAAGTTTAATAAAGATTGGAATCCTCCTCCATTTAGTTTTTGTTTAGCTTTTATTATGGGTTTTAGATTTAAAATGAATGATTTACCGGTTTTCTTGGAAGAAAATTTTGAAATTATGAATTATGAAAATTCCAAAAAATATAGATAATTGTAAGTCTTTGTTAAAAATATTTTCAAACATATGAAATACCACATAATGTAAATCAAATGAATTCAAATGTTGCTAGTTCATCATCATTACAACCACCTACAACGGATCCAAATATTGAAGATTCCCAATGGAATTGGTTAAGTTAATAAAGATTAAAATTAATGCAAAATGAAACACACAATGAATTAACTAAATATTTAAATACTGAAATATACTTAACTACTGCTGAGTTAAAAGATTTTGATGTTTTAGAATGATGAAGAAAGAACTGAGGTAGGTTTACACTAGTCTGCTTGATGGCACGAGACTTATTATGTCATCAAGAGTTAACTATGGCGCCAGAGTCTGCATTTTGCGCAGGTAAACATGTCTTGACTGAGAAGAGGCAACTATGTTCGACAAGTCAATCGAGATAAGCATATGCCTGATGGATTGCATGGACATTGCGGATAGAATGCAAAACATATGTCTTAACGACAACAACGACGATGAAGATTGAATACGAATTAGCTAAACCATTCCATTTGAGGACTAATTTTTTCCGAATATCTCTTAGGGTTTTTTCATTAGTCCTTAAGTTTAGCTAGCCTCCAAGTTTTTTTCATATGTAACTAATTATGTATTTATATTGTTTCTCGATTTATGTAACAATCTATTTTGGGGGAAACAAATCATTTTTGTGTTTGTTAATTCAATTGTGATTGTATACTTCAAATTAAATAAACGATCAGAAAATCAAACCTTACCCGACACCCCCAGATTTGGTCCGTCTCAGGTACTTTCGACCTGGCTTGTTGTGTAGGCCTTTTGGCCTTAATCTATATTTTGATAATTTAATCAACTTAATATTAATTATAATCAATGTAGAGTAGCACACATATTGCTTTGTGCTAACTTCTAGAGGTTATCAAGACTCAAGAAAGAAATGATTCAAGTCAAGACATGTAATCAAGCTCAATTGAAGACATATAATTTGCATTTTTTGAGTCTTAGGAACATTGTGTAAATTGAGCATACTTGAGCTAACCTACTCAAATACACATTAGGTTCCTTACAGAAGTCACACCCAAAAACTCATATCATTTGGACTTAAATAGATCACTCAAACTTCGACTAGAAAATACTAAACACTTAACCTGAACTGTCTGCCCACATTCGGTCGACCGAAACAGACCGTTCGATCGACCGAGTGATCAATTACCCAGTTAGTGTTTTACTGCTTGATTTCGATCGACTGTCCAGACCTTTTCGGTCGACCGAGTTAACACGATTTTTCGACTGTTTGTTTTGTCGTTTGATACCCAACAGTCGTATTCATATTTTTCCAAATACCCCAAAAATACATTTTCCTATCGCTCGACCGAGGACCTTGTTCGATCGACCGAACTAAGACGTCTAGACAAACCTAGAATGCCTGTTGAATTTCGATCGACCGTGGACCTTGTTTCGGTCGACCAAATTTGATCTTGTTTGTCAACCCCAAAGAACCTGTTAGTTTTCGGTCGACCGAACCCTATTCGGTATTCGACCGATAACTTAAGTGTACCCAAATGATAGCCTGATCTTGTTGACCGCACCTTTATCGGTCGACCGAACCGAGTTCAAATTTGCCTAACGGTCGACCGTTCAGCCCGATCCAGTCGACCAAACTCACTCAGTTTTGGGTCCTGCAATTTGTTGTTTTGTGTTTCTTCTACAAACACTTACCAAACTTGTCCTATTACTCACTTAGAGATTATAAATAGGTGTTCCTATGACACAATTACACAACTCTTACACTTCCTATTGTCATATATATACACCTAAGAGAAATTCCCAAGTCTCCCAATCCCGAAATCTACTCTCCAAGCCTAAACTTCCACACTTTAGTATCAATTCCACATCCTAAGCTAAGTGTGCTCAAGTTAGAGACTGTGTTCCACTCAACATCTCTGTTGTAAAGAAGCATTGACTTTGGTGAAATCCCAAAGTGTTCCTCTCGGATTGTGACAGGAGAAAGTCAAGCTCACGAGCGTATTCGTGGAGCTTGTTTTGTAAAAGGCTCAATCTCGGCCTGGAACGAGGTTGATAATGAAGACACGAGCGGAGCTCGAGGGAGATCGAGCGGAGCTTGCAAGAGAGGAAGTAGGCGGGAGGCCTAACCTCTATAAAATCCGGTGTCATCATTGTGGTTTGCCTTATTGCTTGTTTTTGTTTAATTCCGTTGTGCATTCTTTGATTGCCTAAACAAGTAGGTAATTAGTTTAAAAGTGATTAGAATTAGAGACCCTCACGATCCTACATGTTGTGGTTACAAGACACCAAAAGGAATGTGTCCTAAAGTTTTTTACTTTTATATGCCAATTATTGTGAATTGGATGTGCAAATATTTTTTCCTTGATTGTATTCGTCTTTTGGAAGTGTTAAGGAAGAGGCGCTTGGTCCTTAATCGTAGAGCTCTAAAAGATAATGGTCTACATAAATCAAAGTTATTCACAATCATGGTAATGAACATGGAGCATTAATTATGGAGATAAGATTGTCGTGTTGGTCATCGATTATTATAGCTTTACAAATATTTGACGACACGAGTATATAAAATAGGAAAAAATTGCTTTTATATATTGAATAGACCTAACAAGTAAAACGTTATGGAATTGTGTTATGTGTCATTAATGTTTTACTGTGTCTTGGATCCTAAGATATGAGACTTATATTTTTCACTCAAGAAGTTTTTAATTTGATTATTGTCAAAAACTATCAATGAGTATAGTGATAAAGACAATAGTTGGTTGAACATGACTTGTGCTGGAAAGATAGCTAGTCAAAAGATTATCATTGCCCCTCTTAATTGAGTGATGATATTAGTGGCCCCTTGATAAAGTAAAATTATAATGTGCACAATGTAACTTGTGTTAAGTTACATAGTTATAATTAGCTTAAAAAAATCAAGAAACGAATAAAATACAAAGGTGACATATTTCTACTTTGTATATATTCTTAATATCATGAGGCAAGGGACATACACAAGTGATGCACATACATCACTGAATGGATCGTGTTTGGTTCGAGTGGAACAATACATCTATGATAATTGGGTAACTATAATGTTAGCTAGATACCGATTATAGTTTGAGATATTGAGTGTTCAATATCACTGCCAATTTAGTTTAGATCCTCCTATGGGTAACACCACAAAACTGGGAAACGAGAAGCTTGATTTTGAGTTCATATGATGTGTCGGGTTTCATGAGAAAAGTGACACATGGGGTGAATCAATATGTCATTAGAATTGACATAATTAGAATCACAAATAAGTTCATATAAGATGTATATATTATGAGGTGTAATAATTTGACATTACATAGGATGATATATTACATGAGATATGAATTTGCTACAACCCCAAAAGATCAAATTTTGTTAGAGATAAATCCAAAATTTGATAAAGGCAAAAATCAGACAAAACGGTCGAACATTGTTCAGAGACCGATCGACCGAAAATCCACAGTAGCTATTGAGCGTGTGAACGGTCCACCGGAAGGATTAGTTGGGTCAACCGAAAACTTCCAGTAGCTTCCGCGAGCACGTGTTGGTAGTGAGAGGTCAACCGGTGTAAGGTCGCGGTTCGACCGAAAACATCCAGGAGATATCTCGTATTGACCTTGGTAGTGATCGGTCGACCGACTAGAAACTCCATCATACCGGAAATTTCTAGTAACTGATTTTCCTGTTGAATTGGTTGACCGCTAAGTTTCAAGGTCCAACCGAAACCAAATTAACTATCAATCGGTCTACCGATTGGTTAGTTTCGGTCAACCGGTTAGCACGATTTCTGCTAGAATTATTAAGAGAATAATTAGATCATTGGCTGTATTAATTCCAGATTTGGTCAAACGTGTTTATGTGGCAAATTATGATTGGTTTAAGAGAGAAAAATAAGAGATCATGACTAGATAATAGTTCTTGATATGGGTAATATGGAAGGCTATAAATAGGACCTCTCACCCTACTTGTTAAATATACACAATATGAATTATTGCAAATTCTCTCTCTCCCTAATCTCTCCCATAATCACCACAAAATTGTCTTAATCAATTGGAGCTTTTGGAGATAAAATCTTGTGGAGGTTTAAAGGGGTTATTAGCTAGATTCTAAGCTTAATTAGAGATTGATTGACTAGCTTCTTTCTATCTATCTTGTTTAGAGTTTGGTGAACACTTGGAGGCGAATCGGTGGGCGATTCGACATGCAACAGAACTCCGAATCTTCGAAAATGTTTTAAAGAACCTTTGGGTATGATCCTCTCTTGTTTGTTTATTTTAATATATGTAGGTTTGCATGATATTAGAATAAACATAAAAAATGTACATAAAATTGCTGAAAATATAAAATCAATCATGTATGCTTGTATTAAACTTTTTTAAATACACACGTACATAGGGACACAAAATCCTACAGACACGACCAATGTCTGGACTGTGTCGGACCCAGGCTTCCTGCCCGACCCAGATTCTGAAGTCTAAATATCGCTTGTTAATGTTTTCCTATAAGACATTGAGTCAAATGTATTAATCATATTCATTTTCCCATTATCGTATTTTATATTTGCAGCAATCCCAACTGTGCGTCCGGAAAATGGTTGAAATTCTGGGTTATGTGACTAAATGCCTTTCTAAGGTTTGGAGATTCAACTTGGATAAATGGTAATTCATCTCTAATTATATAATCAACAAGTACATCTCTACTTTTAATCGGATTGTATTTCCAAGTTTTTAATGTTCTACTATTAGAGTCTAAAATAGTTTGTTGTGAATAAGATGCTCCAACATTTCAAAGTTTTACATTTTTTGCATGTCTTGTTAGATGATATGTACTTGACTACCAGATGTAGTAAGTTCAACACCACATATTTTACATATAGTCATATCTTTCCTAGTTTTATCTTGTAATAGGTCAAAATCATTCCAAACATTACTAGTTCTTTTTCTAATACTTTTGCCTCTACATGATGCACTAACACGGGGATTACTATTCCCCCAGGTTCAGGTGTTGAATTAATTGATGAGTTAGATGTCATTGAAATTAAAAAGTAGGCAAACAAAAAATCTAAATTTTCTAACCAATAAGAAATCCATGATAATTAACTAAATTAAATTTAACTTAAAAAAATTAATTATACTAAAAGAGTAAAGAAATGCAAACAAGAAGACGAGAAACGGAGAAGATGTGTCGATGTGTCGCGAAATCAGATGAATCGAGAGTAGCTTTAGGCTTTTGCTCAAACCGACCCATTTCTAGCACAATAAGAACACTTAGTGAACGATTAAGTAAGTAGATTGAAAGAGAAGAAAATGATTTGGTGTTAAAAAAACAACGGCTCTAAAAGTCATTGGAGAGCCCTTGAGAGTCGTTGGACAAACGGGCCAGGCAGGTCGGCCCGCCAGGGCACATTCCCCTTAATGGGTCAGCCCGACCTGTTAGCCGTAACCCTGGGCCTGACATTGCACAAGGGGACCGCCGGTCGTGCCGGACTGTTGGTGAGTTCACTAAGTGTCGGTCGACCGAAAGTACTGTTGTAGGTTGGTTGGGGCGTTGACCATCTAAATGGTCGACCGCCTGTCTGACTCGTCCGACCAATGACTTAAGTTAACTTAATGGTCGGTCGACCGGAAGTGTGGTTTCGGTCGACCGTGTAATGTGGACTGTTGGTGAGTTCTACTGGAGGTTTTCAGTCGACAAGAAGTCTTGGGTCGTCCGACCGTTTTATCGTGGTTTGCGAAAATGGTTTTCTTACTGGTGCTTTTTGGTCGACCGGGCCCCTTTGCCGTTCGACCGATTGGCAGGTTTTTCGGTTGGGTCAGTCCTCTAGGTGGGGATTCAGTCGACTGTTAAACTGTTGTTGTTCGACCGTTTCTGCCTGTTTTCGGTGGATTCGTGGTTTTGTGAGTACACTTGACGGCGCCTCGTCCCTCCGGACCCCTTTGGCAACGGCACGGACTGTCGCCCGATAGTGGTGTGCTTTTACAGTTGAAGGTGACTCGTCTCTCCGGCCTCTTTGGGCAACGGCACAGACTGTCGCCCGATAGTAGTATGAGTGTTTGATTGAAGGCGGCTCGTCTCTCCGGCCCCATTGGGAAACGGCAGGGACTGTCGGCCTGATATCTTGTGGTGGTGTTTATTGTTATTGAGTGTTGGTGGGGTTGGGGTGAGAGGACCCTTGAGACCCGGTTGTTTGGCCGTGATTGGACCGGCGGTGCCTTGTGTGCAAGAGTGTTGGTGGGGTTGGGGTGAGAGGACCCTTGAGACCCGGTTGTTTGGCCGTGATTGGACCGGCGGTGCCTTGTGTGCACGAGTGTTGGTGGGGTTGGGGTGAGAGGACTCTTGAGACCCGGTTGTTTGGTCGTGATTGGACCGACGGTGCCTTGTGTGCACGAGTGTTGGTGGGGTTGGGGTGAGAGGACCCTTGAGACCCGGGTTGTCGTTCGGTTATGGCTGGGAGAGAGATACCAGGAACTTAGCGGTTGTGTCTATTGTGATATTCATTGTTAATTGCATGTTTCATTATTGTTCATATATGTGTTAGGGTTTGACATATGAGGTTTCCTTCTGGAGACTCAGACATATTTTATGTTTGCTTTCAGACCGTGAGCGACGTTAGATGGTGGTGACTGCGGAGGAGAGCTACTGGGACCAGATCCTGCTTTCCCCTCGTTTGAGGTTGTGATTACATGTGTATATTGTATCTTATAGCTTTTGATGTAATCACCAATTTTGTAAACTCAAATCTATATATTTGATATATATGTTGGTGCACCTGATGTTTATCTTTGGTAATGTCCTCGGTGATATATTATGGTTGTTGATTCTACTCTTTAAAAGTTTTAAATTTTCCGTTGTTTCGAGGACGTTACATGTTGGATTATGAATACCTGCTGGTTTTTCTCAATATAGGCATCCAGTCATGAAAGCATCAAGGATTCGTGTGAGAAGTTCGTTTTTGACAAGTTTAAAGAATAGGTGGAAGTCAAAATTTTCATAGTTTTCTAGATGCAGGTAGACAGCTACTTACCTTTCGATTTGTGTAGGTTGAGATGCCTATTGACAGTGCTGTCGAGACTCTGATGAGGTTTGATATTGCAAAGGAAGTTCCTTCTCATGATGCTCATAAACTGGAAGCAGTTCCTTGTTCAGCTGCATTTGAAGTGCTTAAAGAGCATTGGGACAAACTTCTACAACAGTCAACTTAAGTTGGTGTTTGTTTATACATATCCTCAGGTTGTAATCACGAAATTGATATGTTTCTGTGAACGCATATCTTCGCGAATGCTCATGTCACTCAGCAAAAGGTCTACGTGAGTATCTGGCAAAGGAGGTGATCAGTTGAACCATATAGAAATTACTACCAGCTCCTATACCTGCACTGGTCTCAGGATGTTTTTCAGGATCATAACTGTAGTGTAAGTTTCTTAAAAGTCTATGTATTTCGATACCAGACCATTTGTATGACATTATGAGGAAACGTGGTTACGGCTTTATTAAGTTGTACTTACGTTGTTTTAAAACTGGTCTAAAACCCTCCCTAGTATCCATCGTGATATCGGGTCGCAATGTGGTTTGAAGGGTTTGAAGGTTTATTTGTTAAGTATCCAAAGTAGAAAGGATAACATGTTGAATGAACCGCAATAAAGAGAACAGAGAGAAGTACACGTATAAGATGTTTCTTTCAAAATTAAAAGAATTAATTAGAGTTTGTGGCCTACATCTTCACTTCAATTTCAAGCTACACTGTTAGCTTCGAAACACATCCTCTTAACAATTCATATACATCTAAGACTCTTTTCGCAAACATGTGGTCCGCTGCAACCGTAAGATTAGAATGAGAACATAAATTATGTTTACTCTTTCATAATTTGCCAAATCTTTCTTCTTTCCACTCTTTTCGAGCTCGAACACCTCTGCGCTACTTTCCTAGCCATTTGTCTGCAATGTTTCTTTCTTGTGGAGGAATGTGGTGCCATCTCTCTTTTGTCTTCGATGCGCTTTAGTCCCCAATTCAGTAGATGAATAGGGATGTGTTTGGATGTGTCAATTTTACTTTAAATTTTTTGGAATTCCGAAGCGTGACCACTTCCAAATAGCATGTTTGGTAGACAATATTTTGGAATCTGCAAATCTTTTGCGATATTTTAAAATTTCACCTCTATACAAGATGAGCACCAGGACATAAATGGATGTTTTGTTTCCATGATTCTGTAACACCGACAGCTTTTTAAGGTTTTGTATGATTTGTAATTCTGCCTTTTTGTTTTTGTCTTACATGTTGAATCATTAAATCTCATTTATTTTGGTCTCATATTTAGAAAACTAAGTGTTTTTGAGAGATATAAACATAACCAATTGGGACCGGTACAATTGGGAGATCTATTTTCTTGAGATACTTAAAACAAAGATTGAATTAGAAGTGTCCCGCAACATGACATCCTCCTTTATAGTTACAGCTCGAGGATAAGAGAATTTGAGTTTCATCACAGCGAACTAAGGTGATTGTTCTGTTGTTTGTTTTTGCTTAACCTTATGGTTGTGCCACAATACGCGATACCGTATCCCCACATTCTTCTGCGTTCTGACTTATTTAGATTTCCTCGTGTACCTTACTGTTTCCTTTACGTGGTTGTGTACCTCCTATCACATGATTATATATAGGTGAATTTTCATTGATAAGGGGCGGTATTGTTGTTAGGAACTATTAAAAAGAAGGGAGAAAGGAGAAAACGGTGAGAAGGAAGAAAAGACTAGGAACAGGATGGGTTAGGAAAGGAGAAGAGTATTCAATCATTCAATGTATGTGATGGGTACAATCCTTGTGCTTCTTTTTTTAACTAGGCTCATATATATGCGGGACCATATATATGTAGGCTGATAAGTCAGTGGTAATCGAGTTGAGCTCTCTGACCCGATAACCAATTACTGACTTAACAAACACTAATGAATACATGGCTAAGATAAATCAATACTAAACAAGTTTGTGTTAGGATCGATGACCTTTCAATCACAAGCTAAATGTCTTACTAAATGTGGAATTGAAACAAAGGATATAGTAAGCAAACCACAAAATCGACACCAGATTTTTATAAAGGTTTGATCACAACCACAGTGATCTAGTCATCTCTTTCAAGCCTCGTTTGAATTTTCACTATTTGATCTCCAGTCTGGGCCGAGATCTCCTCCTTTACCACACGAGCCTTGCGAACAACCTCGTTTTGCTCGATTTCGCATCTCACAATCCGAGAATGAGCTTCCTTGAAGTTTTACAACTTTAGTGATTCTTGGATATGGAATAAGAATCACTAATAGGCTAGACTCGAGAACACTTGGATATGATAATAGTTGATACACAATTTGTAAAGATTTGGCTTTGAGTGTGAAGAATGAAGCCTTGAAAGTGTTTGGTGTTTGGACACAAAGAATAAGCGTATAGAGAGGTATCATTTTCTCTAAACCTCATTTATGAACTTTTATTTATAAGGTTTCAACCTCTACTAGTCATTCTAGAGAATTTGTGAGATTTGAACCATAGAAAGAGATGATGTGACTAATGCTCGGGCAAAGTTATGCACAAATTTGGTCGACTGTTTGCAAAATGATAGTCCGAAAAATTTATAGTTTGGATGACCAAATTGAGTTCGGTCAACCTATCACTCACTTCCAGTAAGATTTGGTCGGACTTTGCAACTGTAGTTCGGTCGACCGGAACCAATTCGATTGAGTGAAATTGAGATTTTGCCTAAGGTCAAATATTTTATCTTTTTCGCCAACGGTTGTAAATCAAATATTTCTTGAGAGTCCAATGGTTATAATGACACGTGGAAAGAATCATTGTGCGCAAGTGACCAACCAAGAAAAACGATCAATCGATAGAGGATCGATCGTCCGTTTTGCCTTAAAGAGATGTGTTCTAAGAAATGAAATTCAGTTGATCTAAGTGAATTTGAATGACAGAAACAGACTCTCCGGGTGCACCTCACATGTTCAATATGTTAACTAAAGTCGTCGTCAAAATTTGGAGGCGATCAGACACAAATGATCCACTAATGGCAGATTAAAATCCACCACTGGCATATCTGGTTGATCGGTTGGACCTCAGATTTCTTTAGTGGGTCGGGTTGTCAGGTCAGAGCAATACTTAACATCTAGATCTGATTTACAACCATCAGATTGCTCCCAGATTCATCTGCACCTCTCTTTCTTCTATAAATAACAATGTTTCTCCCACCTTTAGCTTCTTCTTCTTCTCCACTCCTCATTAGGTTAGTTTTATTTCTTGTTTAGTAGAGTAGGTTTTATTTCTTGCTTGGTAGTGTAGTGGAGGATGAAAGAAACACCATTTTGTAATCTTCATTTCTTAATCAAGTTTAAGTTTCATGTTCTTTACATTCTTGTCTTTAATTTGATTTCGTTTATTTCCTTGTCTTGAGTAGATTTAAATTTCTGTACATGTTGATGAGTTGTTTGTACTTTGTTGTTTTTCTTGTTGTTTATATGATTGGTGAGTAGGCCATCCCTATTGGGGGGGTGGATGGTGAGGTGAAGTGTGGATGTAGTTAGATTAGTGTGTGTGTTTAATCTTAATCTTAGAGCTTCAAATAATTTTCATGGTCATTTTGATGGGTTTCTCACTCTTGCATTTGATGTGTTAATGGTTATATATAATTGATGCTTAGCACATGCTTTGGCTAGTTGGCCAACTTTATGAGAATGATGTGGTGAGGATAAGAATTAAGTGGATAAAGAGATAAGGATGACATGTGAGAGCATGTGGTCTTGTTGGCCTTATCATGGTAATGTCTTGTATGTTTTAATGATGATGTTAAATCTTAATTCATGTGAAGACATAGTTGGGGTTGTGGTCAATATGGATTTCTATGTTTTTCATGTCATATTAGAGATAAGATTGACATGTAATTATGTGGTTGTCTTTGTCCTCATCTTGAGTAGTGTTTTGTATGTTTTAATGTTGGTGATAAATCTTAATCCATGTAGAGACACACTTAGGATTGTGGCATTATAAAATTTTCATGTTATGCATTTCATTAGCGTTTAATTGTACACACATGTATCATACATTTACACTTTTGTATGCATTTTCCACCCAGATTCTGGACTAGTCATATTAGGATTTCTTTAGTTGATTCGCGTCATATTAGTTAGTTAGTTTAGATAGACTCAATCTTCATTTTCTTCCCGACTAGAGTATGGTCGACGACGACCCGCACTTTCTCCTCGTGGACACGACCAATACTTGACACCGCTTCAATGCGGCCGTATACTTGTGGTTTTGAACTTTTAAATTTTCCATCAAGTTTTTGACAGTTGCTGAGGAGTGAGTTTCAGTTGTCTCTTTAACCATTTCAGTGGGTTTGTGTTTTATTTTTTGTTGTTTTTGTTTGGATTGATGATTGACATTATATCATGCATATATTTGTATCTTATATCCTCTATTTTAACCTAAGCAATGCTACGTAATGAGTTTTATGTTTAAGTTTCAGAAATAAAATAAGTGAGAAGAAGAGACACAAAAAGGACTTCAAAGCAAGAAAAAAAAACTGAATTGTGAGACTTATGGGCTGATATGCAAGAGGGAAGGACCCGGATGTAAACCAAAAGGACCAATAAGCAAATCAAGAAACTGAGCCTAAACTCTAATAACCGATCCGAGTGCACCCCATGTGAAGAATTGAAGAACTAAAGAAAATACCAAAATTGGATCGGATCCGGGGAAAAGTGACAGCCAATTGGCGATCCGTTTTTCTCTGAATCCAACCCGGTTTCGCCCGAATATGGGTTATGTGTTTATGTCTATTCTGGGAATGTTTCATTAGTCCCACATCGAGGGATTGTCCCGAATTACCCTTTTCTATGACTATAAATAGAACTCTTCCTCCTCCCTTGTAATACTACACATTGCTTGGTGGTGAGTAGTGAGTCAATAAATAAAATATTTTTTCTTAATTTGTTTTAATGTTGTCTTCTCTTTTAATTCTAGCATGCTTAGTTTAATTTCGTTTTGTCTTCTTTTCTTAATGAGTAGTGAGTAGTTCCATCCCCCTTTGGGTGGTGGAGATAATGTACATATATGTTGTGAAGTTTGGATGTTTGATGAAATTTTGATTATGTAGACTTTCATGTTTATATGTGCATCGGGGGTGTTTTAATCATCTACATGTTGGTGGATTTTTGATGGGTTTTGCCATAAGATTTAGACACTTCCCATGCTTAGTTTCTCATGTTTATTGACTGAAATATCATGTTGAATATGCTACATGTTAGTTATGTGTTTGTATTTGTGTTTGTTTGCTTGATTGATTGAAGAAACTTTGTTTTGATAGGTTGTGCCATAAGATTTAGACACCTCCCATGCTTACCTTTGTTTTTCACATGAGTTCATGGGTTTTGATGAGTCTTGCTATATCTTGAGACACTTCTCATGCTGAGCCTAGTCTTATGCTAATCAAGTAGTAATTGCCGATATGTTGTGTGAATGGATTGATAGGTTTTTGCCAAATATTTAGACACTTCCTATGCATGAAGACACACACACGACACACACATACATTCTTACATGTGTCATTCATCACTTATTATACTTCATATGTTCACACACTCCACCCCTTAGGGGTTTCCATTAATGAATTCCAGCTTGCTTTATTAGTTATTTTAGTTTCATTGTTGCTTGCTTTCGTCGACTTTGTTTGTTGCTTAATAGTTTAGTGTAGTTTATGTTGGCTTTTTGGCCTTAATGTATGTTTTGATGATTTAATCAACCTATTCTTAATTATAATCATGTAGAGTAGCACACATATTACATTGCATATATATTGCTTTGTGCTAACCTCTACAGGTGATCAAGACTCAAGGAAGAAAGGAAAATCAAGTCAAGACATGTAATCAAGCTCTTTTGAAGACATGTATTTTGTATTTTCTTTGAGTCTTAGGAACTTGTATAAATTGAGCATACTTGAGCTAAAATCAACTTAAACGCACACTAGGTTCCTTATAGAAGTCACACACAAAATTTCACATAATTTGGACTTCAATAGATCACCCAAACTTAGACCGGAAAACACTAAACTTGAACCCAAACTGCCTGCCCACTTTCGGTCGACCGGAGGATCAATTATCCTGTTTGTGTTTTCACTGCCCGGTTTCGGTCAACCGTGTATACACTTTCGGTCGACCGTATGAACTTATTTTTCCGACCGTTTGTTTTGTCGTATTATACCCAACGGTCGTATTCGTATTAACCAAAAATACCCAAGTACATTTCATATATCGGTCGACCGAATATCTGTCTCTTGACAAACCCGAATCTCCTGCTGTAATTTGGTCGACCGCTAGACCTTAGCTCGGTCGACCGAATAGATCATTGTTTGTCAACCCCAAAGTGCTTGGTGCAAATCGGTCGACCGAACCCTATTTGGTGTTCGACCGATCACTTAAGTGTACCAGAGTCTTAGCGTTGGGCGGTCGACCGAACTGTGTTCGAAATTGCCAAACAGTCGACCGTTCATCCCGATCCAGTCGACCGAATTAACTTAGAATTGGGTCCCGCGAGTTTCTGTTTTGTGTATCCTACACCAACACTCACCCAATCAACCCCAACGGATCTATTCTCTTTAATGCTTATAAATAGAGTTGTAAAACACATTTTAACACAACTCTCCCACACATATTTGCCTCCTACATTAGAGAGATCATTCCAAACACTCCAAGCCTTAAATTTCCACACTAAAGATCAATTCTAATCTTTCTCAAGTGTTCTCAAGTTTAGAGAGTGATTGTCCCACTCAAGTTTGTTGTTGTCAAAGAAGAGTAAAGGTTTCGGTGAAAGCCCGAAGCATCCCTCTCGGATTGTGAGAGGAGGAGCCAAGCTCGGCGAGGGTTGTTCGCGAGTTTGAAGATTGTAAAGGCATTCTCTCCCGTCCCGGAAGGGGGAGTGGTTAGTGAAGTCGTGAGCGGAGCTCGGTGATCCGAGCAGAGCTTGCAAGAGAGGACTAGGACCCGGGTGGGGTGCCAAACCTCTATAAAAACCCCCGTGCTCCATTGTGGTTTGCATATCTATTCTTTACTTGCTTGTTTGTTTGTTTAATTCCATTGCATATCTTTGATAGATCAAACAAGTAGGTAATTAGGATTAATTGTGATTAGTATTGTGGACCCATAACCCACACGATCCTATAGTTTAGTGTAATCATAACTTATCCCTTCTTTTCCCACTTGCCTTCAAACGAATCAGAGTCGACACACCTCCCTGTGGATAAACCCGTATTTTCCACGTCTTCACCGACGTCGTGCAGCTTGCTTGTGAACCAACCCGTATGAAGACGATTAACTGATTAAGGAAAAGGACAACGTTGAGGAGAAAAATTAGAGCCAGATTCTCAGTTCACTCCACCCCTAACTGTTCATTCTAAATCTGATTTTTCACTACATGCTTTCTAGAGTATGGTCGACGACGACCCGTACTCGCTCCTCGTGGACACGACCCGTACTTGCCACCGCTTCAACGCGGTTGTGTACTTGCGGTTTTGAACTTTAAAATTTCCCAACACATATTATGAATCAATTTAAGCTTAAATAAATCTCTTATAATTCTCCCTCTTTTGACATTAATCAAATACAAACAATGAAGGCATAAGATCCAAATTTTAGGATTACATGAATCTCCCCTTGATTAAATGATAATACATTATATGCCCCTACCATTAAGTCCTAAAAGAAATAATGTTTGATATCATTAAGCATCCAATATCCCTAGATTAGAATCAAATCAATAAGACTAAAAGGATTGAAAAATGTTACCTGATTCGATTAAGCTTAAACCGCAAGTACACGACGTCGGTGAAGACGCGACAAGTACCGGTCGAGTCCACAGGGAGGTGTGTGTTGCCTTTTTGGCCTTAATCTATGTTTTGATGATTTAATCAACCTAATCTTAATCATAATCAATGTAGAGTATCACACACTATGCATGGTATATATATTGTATTGTGCTAACTTCTACAGGTGATCAAGACTCAATGAAGAAAGGATTCTAGTCAAGATATGTAATCAAGTTCATTTGAAGACATGTATTTTGTTTTTAGTTTGAGTCTTAGGAACTTTGTGTACTTGAGCATACTGGAGTAAATAACTAATCACATACTAGGTTCCTTAGAGAAGTCACACACAAAATTTCATAACATTTGGACTTCAATAGGTTACCTATCTTAGACCGAAAATCACTAAACTTAAACCTAAGCTTTCTGAGCTAAATCGGTCGACCGAAACAAGTTTTCTATTTGACCGGTTTGGTCAGTTTATTCTGTTATAACCAATAGTGATTTACCAACCGACCATTGCAAGCCTTTCGTCTGACTGTCTACATGTGTCACTTGACCGTTAAATTTGTTATTTTCCTTAACGGTCGGATTTCCCAAAACCCCAAATTTACTAGACTTTCGGTCGACCGATATTTACCTAGCGGTCGACCAATCAAACAAATTTGGTCACCATGAACACTCTGGAAGTTTCCGGTTGAACATCTCCTAGAGCTCGGTAGACCGAAACTCTTTTTCTCCTTGAACCCAGAAGTGCATGGGAATTTCCAGTCCAACCAACCATTCTGTCAGTTCGATTGATCCATCTTTTACCGGAGCAAAACCCCTAGAACGGTCGACTGATCCCCAATTTAGTTCGACCATTCACTTAAGTGAACTTAAGTTATAGCCAGATTTGATCGACCGATCAACCAGTATGCACGATTCGGTCGACTGAATTTGTCTTGAAATGTGTGCTGCAGTTCACTGTTTTGTGTTTCCTACACAACTACTTACAACACTTATCCCCACCGTCTATAACACCTTAGGAGCTTATAAATAGAGGATTGAACACTTTGTTTAGACAACTCTCCTACACACAATTGTTCCAACATTAGAGAGAAGTCTCCCATTCCCAAAAGCTCCAAATTACACACTCTAAGCCTTAAACTTCCACACCTTTGATCGTAGCCAAATTCTACTCAAAGTGTGCTCAAGATAGAGAGTGTTGTTCCATTCCAATTGTCTGTCAAGTAGTAAGGGTATTGGTGAAAGCCCAAGACAAGAGTATAGACTTCGGTGAGAGCCCGAACTGATCCTCTCGGACTGTGAGAGAAGAAGCCAAACTCGGCGAGGGTTGTTTGCGAGTTTGAAGACTTGAAAAGACATTGTCTCCTGGCCCGGAACGGGGAGTGGATAGTGAAGTCATGAGCGGAGCTCGAAGTGTCGAGCGGAGCTTGCAAGAGAGGACGTAGGCGGGTGGCCAAACCTCTGTAAAAATCTCTGAGTCTTCCTTTGTGCTTTGCATAATTTCTTGTCTTTACTTGCTTATTTGTTTTTAATATCTGTTGCATCTTTGATTGAGCAAAGAGAGGTTAATTAACCCTAAAAGTGATTAGAAAATCTGACCATACGCGATCCTACAGTTTCAACTCTAGTTCTTTAGAAATTGAGTGGAAAATAAAAGGGAGAAGAAGTTTCATTACACTAAACTAGGCTACACTAAACAAGAAATTAACCAACAAGAAAGATGAAAGCACGAGAGTAACTGAAACTTAACTAAGCAAAAAGCAAAGCAAGATGAAATTCAGTAAGGAAACCCCCCAAGGGGTGGAGTATGTGTACACATGTAATAAAGTTGTGAAGTATGCATTCAATAAGGCACAAGTGTAGTTGTGTTTTCATGCATAGGAAGTACCTAATGGTTGTGGAAAAACCTATCATTCCAATCAGACACCTAGTTGATTAACATGAGCCAAAACAAGTTGGTTATTAAGAACCTAAAGAAGCATGGGAAGTACCTAATGGTTATTGAAAAACCCATCAAGTTAGGTTCTCTTTTAAACAAACAAGCATACATTCACATTCATCACATATTGCATCAGATAACATTCATTTTCATTCTTCATTACATGTATAAACATCATCTCCACCCCCAGAGGGGTTTGGAACTACTCACTACACATTAAGTTGACAGTTATATTAAGGAAGAAAGAAATTCTAACTAATTATACTAAGATTAAGAGAACAAAACTAAGCTAAACTTGCAAGCATTAAAAGAGATAGCATTAGAACAAACTAGGAAAAATATTTTATTGATAACTCACATTACAAATAACAGTCTTTTGCACTTGAGTTTTGCTCCAAGGCTTACTCCAAGTAGAGAGAATGACCACCAAGCAATGTGTAGATTACAAAGGAGGAAGAAGAATTCTATTTATAGATATGAAAAAGGCAACTGGGAACAATCCCCCGATGTGGGACAACTGAAACCTACCTAAAATCGACATAAACAACAAAATACACAACCACAAGAAGTCGGGTCGGATAATGACCAAACTAGACCGCCAATTGGCGGTCATAAATGGTCGTATTTGACGCAATTTTTGTTGGCTTCTTTATTGCTTCAATTCTCCACGTAGAGTGCACCCGGATTGGTTGTTTGAGTCTGCGCCCGAATCTAATTGCCAAAATACTCCTCATGATGGTGTGGAGTTTCTCGGTTTGCTATTTGGTCCCTCGGGGCTTACATCCAGCTCCTTCCCTCTTGCTGATGGGTCCCTGTGTATGATAGATTGGTCCATTTTGCTTCATTTTAAGTCCTTTTTTTCTTACGTTTCACTCCTTTTTTCATCCATTCTCTTCTTTATTAGCTAACACCTGAAATATAACAACAAACACTCGAGTAACATAATATTGGGGTAAAATTAAGGATATATAGCATGAATATGATGCATGATATGCTACTAATCATTACCCAATTCTTGATCCTAAATTTGGTATTGGTTCTAATCTCCTCTCGATAGCAAAAATAGTTTTACGAAGTCGACCTAAATGTTTACTTGAAGTTTGAGATCGATCTTTTCTTGCTTGAGCTGATCACTATACCAATCCTCCTCATTCTAAGTACCAACAAGTGAGGATTTTGGTACCCAAGCAACATTAAGTCTTTTAACATTAATCTTTGGTACCCAAAATATTTTTGTGTTTGGCGCCCAAACACTTGAGAAACATTTTTTTTAAAAGTAAATGTTTTCCATTCAAAGTAGTATGGATAACATGATTTTTGTTGTTATTAACAGTGTAGCCTAAATAATCTTATCTATGATTGTCTTTGCCTAGCAATAAGCATATCAAGCATTTTCTTTTCCTTAGTGAATTTTTAAAGATCTTTTTGTAATTAAGTATTTGTAGCAATGAGATCTTGTGTATCACTACATGAAGGTCTTGCTTTTAGGGTTGCAATTTCATGAATCAAGTGAGAGTTCTATAATGCAATTTTATAATCACTAGCAAACAACTCATTTGTCTCATTTATGATAGACTCAATTTAACATTGTAGCTCATTAATTTTCTACCTAGCTAGTTTGTTCATTTGGCAGATTTCTTCAAAATTTTCAAGCAGCTAATGGTATGCAATTTGAAGCTCATTATTACAATTAGAATCATCGTTTGAGATAGAGGATACCTGACTTTCTTCGTCTTCAATTTCCATGAAGCGTATTGTGTCTATTTCACATTCATTTGATGAAGAGGATGTGGATTCATCCCAAGTTCCTTTAAGAGCTTTCTTCTTCTTCTTTTCTTTTGTTTCTCTTCTCATTTCTCTCCCTTTCTTTCTGCTTATCTTTTCTCCTTTCTTTTCTTTTTGTGAGAAGCTCCTTGAATTTTTGAGTGACGAACTTGTCTTCAATATCACTCTCACTTCTTTGATTTCGAGAAGTCGATGATGGCTTGTAGCACCAAGAATTTCTTTTCGAAGACTTGTTTCTCTTTACGGTCTTTCATTCATTGCTCATATGGCATGAGATTACCCATAAGCTCCTCAACTGTCAATTTAGTGAGATCTTGCGCTTCCTCTAAAGCGGTCGTTTTCTCTTCCCATTCGTTGGTGGATGACCGGAGAATATTTCGAGCCATATCTCCCTCACTAAAAGTTTTGCCAAGAGCTTTGAGAGAGTTAATGATCTCGGTGAAGCGAGTGTGCATCTCGTTTATGTTCACACCGGATTACATCACATAATCACAACACCATCTTCTCCACCCCCCAAATGGGGATGGAATACTCTCTACTCATCTCTAAACTGAAGAGAGCATAAAAACAACAAAAACCCATGAATGAAATGTGGAAAACAAGATTAAGCAAGCATCAAACACAAAAGAAATTGCGTAAAATGGAAAACAACAACATAAATAACAAGAACTAAACTAGATTAAGAAATAAAAATTCAAAGTTTTCTCCTCTCCAACCCCTTTTTTACACTACTAAAATAGGAAACTAAAACCTACTCTAATGGGGGAAGGAGGAAGAAGAAGAAATGAGGCATTACAAGTGTATTTATAGAAGGTTAGAGAGTTTGGATGGATCTGAGCGCAATTGGACGATTGTAAATCAGATCTGGATGTTGCATATTTCATTAACCCGACAACCCGACCTGCCACCGATATTGGAGCTCAAATGGAGCCAAAACATCCACCACTGGCAGATCAAAATCCACCACTAGCGAATTAAATGGCTCTGATCAGCCTCAAATTTCGCCAGTGGGTTTTGTTTGGTTTTTTGGTACGTGGGGTTGACCCCTGGTCCATAGTCTCGAGCCAATTTGATTTTAATTGTTGATTTACTCATCAGGTTATGGAATTTTGTGCCACAATATATTTCTTTACACTTTGGTGCCTCTGGGTTTTCACTTGGGTCCTTCCTGACCTACAATCAGGTCCCTGGGAATTACAGACATGTCCAGAACCTTCCAAATCAGTCCATTCTTCTTGCATTTAGGTCCTTTTCTCTTCATTTCTCTTCTTTATTATTTCCTAGACCTTGAAACATATCAAATGGACACTCGAGTAGCACAAATATGGGGTAAAATAAAGTATATATAGCATGAATTTTATGTATGATATGCTAGTGATCACTACGGGTCATGCAATATAGGTCGTGTGGCTTCATCTTATATCAACAATGATTACAATATACATGCACCATTCATGGAAATTCTGAACATGTTCATAAGATCCATCCACATAACACCAACGTAATATTAAATGTGCATCAAGAATAACTCATCCGATATAATCAACATACAACAAGAATTAAACGTGCATGCATCCCAAACTCGACCCACCACCGGCCAAGCCCACGCAGAGCTGGCCATCCAGAGCTTCCCGCCCCCCAGACCTTTGACCACCGGCCATTAGGCCGGGGTTAAGCCAGCTTGCTAGACAATAGGCAAGTGCACACTAGTCGTGCGCAGCTGAAGCAGAGGGAGGTCCACTGGACTACCTCACCTAGCGTCGCCGGAGGTCAGCCCCTCCAACCGATTGGTTGGTTAGCTACGTGTAAGGCTCGCGACTAGAAAAGGAAGGCTTCCATGTGCGCACTAGCCGTGCATGATCGCCGAAAGGGGGAGGTGGTCGGCCTGGTCGGTCACCACCTCAAGCCTACCAAGGATACACGCGCACAAGCGTTCCCCATCACTTGGTGCATGGCCAGATCTGCAGCCCAGTCGTGCCTCCAACCATGTCGGAGCTGGCCAACCCCTCCCCACTCACTATCCTACATTGGGCCAAGAGCATACCTAAAGAGAAGCGATGTTGAGCATCGAAGATTGTCGAAAAGTGCAACAACTCACTTCTAGCGTGCCTCCTTGCTCGCCTTTTGCTAGCCTCGCTGAAAACACTGCCTGAGCCCGCCACCTGGTTGTCGGAGTGGAGGAGAGGAGGTGGTGTGTGGGAGTGGGGGAGAATGTACAAGTGGCATTAGACAAGTCACGCACGCACCTTCCAATCTTGCCTTCTTTCAAAATCCGTTCCACTCCAAAAGCTCCTTCCTTCTTTCCTCCATTTGAATTTCAAACGCAGGCTGCCACCTTAGCTGCTCATCCCACTCAAGATGCCACACATACACACACCATTGCACCTACGTGGCTTCCACCATATGCCATGTGTCAAGCCTTTGCCACATCACCTTCTATAAATGCCAACTCGAGCATTGCCTCCCGCACAACCATCTGAACCACCATCCACTAGTGCAGAATGCTCGATAGACGTCACCAAATAGACGTCGGATGTCCAAACAACCGATGTCTATAGGTATAGACGTCAGATATTTGGACATCCGACGTCTATAGGTTTGTAGAAACGTCGGTTGTTTAGTATAACTGACGTCTATACCTCCTGAAAGAAGAAAATATTTTTTGTTTATTTTTTTGGATTTATTTCGTATAAGAATTTATGTGTATTTCTTTTGTATCAGAAATAACGCAATTTTTTGGGATTTATTTCGTGTAAAAATTAACACATTTTTTTGGAATTTATTTTGTATAAGAAATAACGCAATTTTTAGGATTTATTTCATGTAAGAATTTATATGGATTATTTTTTATAAGAATAATGTGGATTTAAAAATAATTACAATCACATGTGTGTTGTGTTGTACACATGTGTGTGTATGGTGACATGTTTAGTCCCACATTGGAGAAAGTTTTTTATTGGTGGAGTTGAAGTACTCCACCACTCCTTTACTTCTTAATGGTTGTTTGGTACCACACTACAAAATGCAAGTGAGATACATATATATATTTAATGGTCAAAAGATTGGCACTTGGGGCACTTGGAGTGACTTGGGCTTAAAATGGTTGCAACGTTTTTTTACTATTTACCCATGTATAGACGTCGGTTGTATATGGTAGCTGACGTCTATAGGACGTATCTTTTTATTAATTATTGTTATTTCAAAGTATAGACGTCGGATGTATAACATGACCGACATCTATAGGTCATGCTGTATGAATAGACGTCGATCAATGTATATATCCGACGTCTATTTGGTGTAATAGTTTAGTCCCACATCGGAGAATTTATTTTTGTTGGTGTGATTGATGTACTCCACCACTCCTTTACTGCTGAACGCGAACGACTTGGGGCACCTGCGCATGTTGGACTTGATATTCGTGATTATTTGTCAAAAGTTTGGCACTTGGGGCACTTGGGCAACTTGGGCTTGATTAATGTGAGTGCAGAATGCCCGATATACGTTCCAATATATTTTTTGTTAATTAACATATAATAGACGTCGGTCGTATATAGCCGACGTGTATACACTGTATAGACGTCGGTCGTATATAGCCGACGTCTATACAACAAGGAATAGACGACGGGGAAATAGACGTCGGGTACTTGGACCATCGAAATCCGACGTCTATACCACTATATATCCGACGTATATGGACTTTTCCGCACTAGTGATCTTTTGACCGACGCTCGCTCCTCACCTGGTCCTTCTAAGCAAGTGTCAACCCATGATGGCAAAACACCTCTGAGGCGTGAAGGTTTTGGGGCTCAACGCCTTCTACAACCGACATAATTCCAACTGCGCCAAACGCACGTGCGACCAAAAAGGAAACTTTCCTGATAATGGAAACTTTTAGGAAACAAGAATAAACACGTAATACAAGCAAACATAAACAAAGATTAACACACAAGAATGACCAATGAAAATTGAATTATTATAATATCAGGAGAGAGGGTCTTACATTCATTCTACCAGAATCCTTATGATGCATTTCAAGTTTATGCGATATACCATATACGTTATGACAACCTCAAATCTGATTCTACTCACCCTTATTTAAGCCACAATATAATATGATCATGATGCAAGAATTCATCTCCGTTTCCTTAATTTTGGCTCTAATTAGGAACATGATTTCTTGTTCATTAGAATGTGTGTATGGGGTTAAAAGAAGGGTCATTTGCTTGGGTGCACTTGCAAAGTAGTGATGGATCTATGCATTTGAGTTTCGCATTTTACTTGGGTGCACTTACATAAAAATAATATTGATTTTGTGCATTCCAAATTTACGGCGTTCCACTCCATGTTATTTTTCATAGATATCGTTATCCCTCCATCACGTTACAGTTCCCAACCACTTTCTCCTGCCAAAAAACTGCTCATGGACTCAAACTTTCCTTAATTACAACCCTCTCCTGAACTCCTCCAACTCGCTCTACGCCCTCTTCCGTGCATCAGTTGGACCGCCAAATCTCCTTCATCTTTGAGGTCTTCACTGAGAGGGTCATCAGTGTGGTCATAGGTTGCCAGAAGGAGTTCAGGGCTTTTGGTGTCGTAAATTTGGAGTGCACAAAATCAATATAATTTTTATGTAAGTGCACCCAAGTAAAATCCGAAAATTCAAGTGCATAGATCCAATATCACAACTTTGCAAGTGTGCCCAAGTAAATGTATATCCAATACTTCAAATCAATGGATTGCAAATAAATTCTCCTTTTTTGCATTATATAATTTGAGCCATTAAACAAAGGTGGTCTACTTGTGGATAATGTTGGGATCAATGATGATTGTTAACTCCTAAACCCTAGTTTAGAGTGCTAATGGTGATTAGTGGAGATTATGTGGGAGGTATAGAGAGGTTTGCTTTGATGTTATGGGGGTATGGAGGAGTTGTGTGTGAGGTGATGGGAGGTAGGGTGGTGTTGTTGAGGGATGGTTGGGGTGTAAGGGTGAGTCTATTTAAAGGGTGAACAAACCCTCACTTCAACCCTTTTATCTCAAACTCCACAGCTCCCCCTCCTCTCTACTGAACTGCGGCGAGCTGACGCTACGGTGTGCGTGGAGGATGATGGTGTCGTGACCGTGTGGTGAGAGACACGTGGAGCTTAGCGTGGCTGGTGCGGGCGTCTGAGTTGCTGACCGGAGTAATTTGCGAGTGGAGATCCGATGATCGTCGACGACTTCTAGAAGAGATGTATGCCAAGTTCTTGCATTAGATGTTCCTTGCATATCCACAGGTTGGGTCGTCACCGGAGGTTGGAGACCTCGTTGGTGACGAGGGCATCAAGTTATACTGGGCAAGGACAGGTAGATGTCAGTTAACAGTCGACCAATGCCTTTGTACGGTAGACCGGATGTAGTGCTTTCTCTCCATCTATACCTAGTACCGGTCGAATGACGCCTTGCAGTGGTCGACCGGTTAAGCATTTTTGTTGGGTTGGAGAGTTCCTTATATTTTCGGTCGAACAAGGCCCTTAAGTCATTTGATCGTTGCCCTGTAATTTGGGTTGGACCGAGTGTTGGCCATCTAAACGGTAGACCGCTTGTGACTTCAATCCGACCGGTAACTTAAGTTCACTAAATGTTAGGTCGACTGATCGGATTTTTAGTTCGACCGATAGGGACTGATTGATATGTTTTAATTAACCTCAAGTGCACGGCCACGTTGAAGCGGTGGCAAATACGGGTCGATCCACAGGGAGGTGTGTCGACTTTAGTTTGTTAGAAGGAGAGTGGGAGAGAAAGGAGTTGCGATCAAACTACACTATAATGCGAAAGGAATGGAAAATAAGCAATAAAACTAAACCCCAAAGGGGGTAGAGAAAAGAGTGTGAATACAAAGATATGTGTATGTGTGTGTTTGTTCAATTAAGCTCCTCACAATATGTAGTGCATGAAAATCATAAAACTACATCCAACTTTTCCTCCACATGAAATAAGATAAAATCATATCATTAAAACATACAAGACAATAATTGGAATGAAGCTAAATGAACTCAAGTATAAAGACCAAACCCCACTATGCCTCTACATGAAATAAGATTTACTCAATCATTAAAACATACAAGACATTAATAAAGGTAAGGGCAACAAGAGCACATACACTACAAGTCATGTTTACTTTATAAATTTCCATCCTCATCCTCACCTCATCATTCCCCATAAAATAGGTCCAGTAGTCTAAGCATAAGCTAAACTTCATTCAAGAGCATTAGATGGTTATGGAAATCATATAAGGTTCAAAGGATTAAGATAACACACACCTAATACATCACATAATCACATCACATATTTCTCCACCCCCAAATGGGAATGAAACTACTCACTAATCATTACACTAACTACATTAACAAAATGAAACATTGTACTGAAATGAAATTAAACTAAGCAAGCAAGAAATATTAAAGAAGCTAAAAGGAAAGGAAAGTAAAACTAAAGAAGCATGCAAGAATTAAAAGACAAGATTAAAAGAAACTAAGAACAATTATTTTATTAAAATGACTCACATTGAAGGTAACACTCTTCTCCACCTTGAGTTTTGCTTCACGGCTTACTCCAAGTAGAGAGAATGCCACCAAGCAATGGGTAGAATACAATGGAGGAGGAGGAGGAGTTCTATTTATAGCCATAGAAAAATGTAATTCAGGACAATCCCCCGGTATGGGACTAAACACATACCATAAATGCACTAAATACATGCTAATATAACACCCAGCCAAGTATTATCGGGTTTCGAGCCAAATAGACCGCCAATTGGCGGTCTTGGACCGCTAATTGGCGGTCTATAAGTGTTGGATCGAGTCTGGATTTTGGTGGCTCGGTTCGGAATTGTTTTCTTGGTGTTTGATGAACCCAATTTGGTTGTTTATGGTTGGGCCCGGATTTAATTGTCAAAATACTCCTCATGATGGTGTGGAGTTTCCTGATTTGCTCATTGGTCCTTTAGGCTTTCATCCGGGTCCTTCCCTCTTGCATCTCAGTCCTCAAGTCTTGCAACTCAGTCCTTTTCCTTGCTTCTAGGTCCTTTTATGCCTCTTCTCCTCAATCTTGTTTATTCCTAAAACTCAAACATAAAATTTGTTACGTAGTATTGTTTAGGCTCAAGATAATGGATATAAGACACAAATATATGCATGATATGATGTCAATCAGGGACTTATAATCGTAGGAATGACTCTAATATTTTTGGAATGCAGATATTGTTGGCTTTTTTGCCTTAATCTATGTTTTGATAATTTAATCAACCTAATCTTCATTGTAATCATGTAGAGTAGCACACATATTGCATTGCATATATATTGCTATGTGCTGACTTCTACAGGTGATCAAGACTCAAGGAAGAAAGGAAATCAAGTCAAGACATGTAATCAAGCTCTATTGAAGACATGTAATTTACATTTCTTTGAGTCTTAGGAACTTTGTTTAATTGAGCATACTTGAGCTAAAAACTACTCAAACACACACTAGGTTCCCTATAAAAGTCACACACAAATTTCATATAATTTGGACTTCAATAGATCACCCAAACTTAGACCAGAAAACACCAAACCTTAACCTGAACTATCTGCCCACATTCGGTCCACCGAAACAGACCGTTCGGTCGACCGAGTGATCATATATCCTGTTAGTGTTTTACTGCCTGATTGACATCATATCATGCATATATTTGCATCTTATATCCTTTATTTTTTGCCTAAACAATGCTACGTAACGAGTTTTATGTTTGAGTTTCGGGAATAAACAAGATTGAGGAGAAGAGGTATAAAAGGACATAAAACCAAGAAAAAGGACCGAGTTGTGAGACTTGGGTACTAAGATGTAAGGGAGAAGGACCCGAATGTAACCCCAAAGGGCCAATGAGCAAATGAAGAAACCTCAAACCATCATGTGGAGTATTTTGGTAATTAGATTCGGGCCGACACTCCGATAATCGATCCAAGTGCACCCCATGTGAATAATTGAAGAACTAAAGAACATATCCGAAAATGGGTCGGATCTGGGAAAAAGTGACCGCCAATTGGTGGTCCATTTGTCTCCGAATTTGACTCGGTTTCTCCAGGACATGGGTTATGTGTCTATGTGTATTCTGAGAAGGTTTTACTAGTCCCACATCGGGGGATTGTCCCCGATTACCTTTTCTATGGCTATAAATAGAACTCCTACTCCTCCATTTGTATGGACACATTGCTTGGTGGCATTCTCTCTACTTGGAGTAAGCCTTGGAGCAAAAACGCAAGGTGGAGAAAATGCTACTAGTAATGTGAGTCATTTAATAAAATAATTTTTCATTGTTTTGTTCTCATGTTGTTCTTTTTTATGCATGCTTAGCTTAGTCTTATTTCTTTGATCTTAGGCCAAATTAGTTAGAATGTCTCCTTTCTTCTTTAGTTTAATTGCTAGAATAATGTGTAGTGAGTAGATACATCCCCTTTGGGGGGTGGAGATGATGTTCATATATATTGTGAAGTTTGAATGTTTGATGAATTTTTGATTGTGTAGATTTGCATGTTTTGTATGTTCATTGGGGTATTTTAATCATCTACATGTTCGGAAATTTTGATGGTTTTTTCCATAAGATTTAGACACTTCCCATGATTAGTTTTCTCATGTTTATTGACTGAAATTTCTTGTTGAATATGCTACATGTTAGTTATGTGTTTGTATTTGCGTTTTCTTGCTTGATTGATTGAAGAAACTTTGTTTTGATGGGGTTTTCCATTACATTTAGACACCTCCCATGCTTACCTTTGTTCTTCACATGAGTTTATGGTTTTTGATGAGTCTTGCCATATCTTTAGACACTTCTCATGCTAAGCCTAATCTTATGATAATCAAGTAGTAATTGTCAATACATTGTGTGAGTGGATTGATAGGTTTTTCCACATCTTTAGACACTTCCTATGCATGACAACACACACACATACATGCTTACATGCATCATTTATCACTTATTTCACTTTATATATGCACACACTCCACCCCTTAGGGGTTTCTCTTCTTGATTCTCAATCATTCATTGATTTCTTTCGTATTTCTTACTTACTAGTTTAGTGTAATTTAGCTTTAGCATTATCACATCTTTTATCGCTTTATTCGTCACTTGATTTCTGACAAACCAGAGGCGACTCACCTCCATTCGGATCGACCCGTACTGCCACCGCTTCATCGTGGCCGTGCACTTGCCGTCTAAATTTAAAACGTTTAAACAAGTTTTTGGTGCCGTTGCCGGGGACCGAAACAGACCGTTCGGTCGACCGAGTGATCATATATCATGTTAGTGTTTTACTGCCCAAGTTCGGTCGACCGTCCAAACCTTTTCGGTCAACCAAATAACAACATATTTCCGACCGTTTGTTTTGTCGTATATACCCAACGACCGTATTTGTATTATTCCTAAATACCCCCAAATACATTTAGTGTATCGGTCGACAGAGGACCTTGTTCGGTCGACCGACCAAACTAAGACATCTCGACAAACCAAAACTTCATGTTGGTTTTCGGTCGACCGTGGACCTTGTTTCGGTTGACCGAATTTAATCTTGTTTGTCAACCCAGAAGAGCATGTTAGTTTTTGGTCGACTGAACCTATCTCGGTGTTCGACTGATAACTTAAGTGTACCTAGATTATAGTCTTTGGCGGTCTACCGTTCTTTAACCAATCGACCGAACCGGGTTCAAAATTGCCAAACGGTCTACCGTTCAGCCCGATCTGGTCGACCGAACTTACTCAGTTTTGGGTCATGCAGATTTCTGTTTTGTGTATCTTACACAACCTTTACCCAATTCATACCCAACGGCTATAATTGTCTTGGAGCATATAAATAGAATTGTAAAACACATTCTAACACAACTCTCCCACTACTATTTGTCCCCTACATTAGAGAGAAAGCTCCAAACACATTCATGCATATTATCATTCATACACATCCTAACATTCAACACATTCATCACATGCATAGCAAGATAAAAACAGAAATTAAACCATTCACACAATCCACATCGTGTGAGTTTATATGTTCCCTTTGATCCTTGATCCTCGATCGATGTGCTACAGCGGCGACTTCCTCTTGCACTGGAGATGTAGATTTTATAGAAAATAAACATGCTCCTCACATTCGATAAAAACCGACTAGTGCAAGTCCTATGTAAAACCTCTCAAATGCAATGTAATTATCTAAAGATAGAAAGAGAGAATTTGGCTTTTACATATAAATAAGCCCCTGTATAATAATAATTACATACACTCATAGTTGCTGATTTGGAACATATAAACTCACAATTCCTGCAAAGACAACTCGAGCATCCATGCACGCAATATTGCTATAAACTATACAACCTAGTTTATCAATCATCTAGAATCTCAAACAATTCTTTGAAAAACATTTTGAAATCCATTAAAATGTTTTTCATCCATCCATAAGTTCAAAAACAATTTTGAACCGCTGTCCATCCAATTTCCTTAAAAGGAAAGACGAACCGCACTTTTTCGGTTTTGTTGATTCTCTTACAAAACAATCATTTATTCTTAAAACGAAATTATTGCAAGTTAGACTTATGTCTAAATCATAATTCTAATAATTACATAGCATGTTTTAAACCACTTAAAACATTCCAAACGAATTATTACAAAGAATTATTCCAACAAAACATTTAAAGACCGAAAAAATGGAAAATCGAATTGTTCGAACCCTAGATGGTAAACTAAATTTGTTTATAGTTTCAAATCATTAGAAAATTGAACCCTAAGCTCTGATACCACTGTAGGATTTCATGTTTAATTGCGCATATATATTTTCGAAATGTTTATGCATAATAAGGATCAATTACAATTTTCTATGATTTGTTTCATGCATGCATCGGTTTGTTTCAATAACTAGTTTTAAAACTTTATTAAAACAAACATGGTACACTGAAATTCATACCTAGAAGTTCTCTAAAACTTCTTGAAGATCTAGAGATGTTGAGGATGCTTGTCGCTATGCCTGATGCCTCCGAGAATTCACCAAACTCTAAACAAGATTGGAGAGAGAAGAGCTAGCCTCTCAATCTCCAATAGGGTTTAGAATCTAATTACTAACCCCTCTTTAATTCCCTTGAGAAGAAGATCTCTGAAAACTAAAACTAAACTCAAGAATTAATGTGAAATTGGTGGAGAATTATGGAGAGAGAAGTTTGCACAAAGAAGGTGCATGAATTAATTAATCAGGTAATGAGATAAACTTGTATTTATAAGTTCTCTCCAAATTACCTATTCATGTGCAACCTCTTGCCCATGATTTCATGCAAACTTCAATCTAACCATCCATTATTTGCTAACAAATAATCTTAGCCACGAATTAAATCAATTATGGACAAATTTCATGCTTGATCTAATTAATTCTGCAGAAAACCGTCTAGACCGGTCGACCGTTTGGAGGTTCAGTCGACCGTTCGAACCAAGTTTCGGTCGACCGTTCAACATTCGGTCGACCGTTCGCAACCGTAAAATATTTCATCGCAATGTTCGGTCGACCGACCGATAGATTCGGTCGACCGTTCCGAACAGACGAAAATTCCCTGTTATCGGTCGAGACGTGTCCGATCGACCGTGCACTGATCGGTCGACCGTTTACTGTTAACCAGTCGACCGTTTTTGCACAGTACTGCAGACCTGTCAAATTTCGGTTTAACCCCTACAAAATTTGATATTTCGGGATTAGTAGTAAATTCACAACTTATGTAACATATTGATTGACATCATTTCATGCTCATATTTGTATCTTATATCCATTATCTTACACCTAAGCAATGCTACGTGACGAGTTTTATGTTTAGTTTTCAGGAATAAAGAGGTTTGAAGAGAAGAGCCATGAAAGGACCCAAAAGCTGGGAAAAAGGATTGAATGGTGAGATCTAGGGACCAAGATGCAAGGGAGAAGGAACTGAATGTAAGACAGAAGGACCTAAGAGCAAAACAGAATACTCCACACCATCATGGGGAGTATTTTACCAATTCTATTCGGGTCGGAGCTCCAACAAGTCGAGTAACCGCATCAAAGACCAACAATACCAGAAAGCAAAGCCCACAACAAATTCCAACACGATCCGACAATTTTGGACCGCCAATTGGCGGTCTTGGACCGCTAATTGGCGGTCCACATTGCTCAGGATCCGTCGAAATTTCTCTTGGACTTGTATTAATGTTCGTTTAGGCTATTTTTGGTATTGGTTTAGTCCCACATCGGGGGATTGTCCCCGATTAGCTTTTTCCATGCTTATAAATAGAACTCTTCACCTTCCATTGTAATCACCCATTGCTTGGTGGCATTCTCTCTACTACGGAGTGAGCCTTGAAGCAAAAACTCAAGGTGGAGAAGAATGCTACCTTCAATGTGAGTCATTTGTTAATAAAATAATTCTTCTAGTTTCTTTTAATCTTGTCTTTTAATTTGTGCATGTTTGTTTAGTCTTTCATTTCCTTTTATGTTTCTTTAATGCTTCTTGCCTTCTTAGTTAACTTTCATTTCAGTATTATGCTTTCTTTTGCTAATATAGTTAGTGTAATGAGTAGTGAGTAGTTCCATCCCCATTTGGGGGGTGGAGAAATATGTGATATAATTATGTAGTGTATTAAGTGTGTGTTATTTTTATCCCTTGAGCTTTATATGATTTCCATAACCATCTAATGGGTCTCCACTCTTATCTTTGATATGCTAATGCTCTTGAATGAAGCTTAGCTTATGCTTTGATTAGTGGACCTATTTTATGGGGAATGATAAGGTTAGGATATGGATGAAGTTAATATTGGAAACACAAGTTGTAGTGTATGAGCTCTTGTTGCCTTTACCTCAGCTAATGTCTTGTATGTTTTAATGATGTAGTGAAATCTTAATTCATGTGGAGGCATAGTAGGGTATAGTCTTTATACTTGAGTTCATGTAGCTTCATTCCAATCATTGTCTTGTATGTTTTAATGATGTAGTCTTATCTTAATTCATGTTGAGGCAAGATTGGATGTAGTTTTATGATTTCATGCACTACATGTTGTGAGGAGCTTAATTGAACACACACACACACACATCTTTATGTTCACATCAGTTCTCTACCCCCTTTGGGGTTTAGTTTTATTGCTTATCTTCATTTCCTTTTGCATTCTAGTTTAGCATTGTAGTGTAGTCTAGTGTAACCAATCCTTTTCTCCTTTCTTTACCCCTTGCCTTCGCACGAACCAAGTGTCGACACACCTCCCAGTGGACGACCCGTATTTGCCACCGCTTCAACGCGGCCGTGCACTTGCGGTAGAAATATAAAACGATCAATCACATATTATCCTATGTAATGATTAATCATTACACCCCATAATATTTACATCACATATGAATTTAATTTAGATTCTAATTATGTTATTAATCACAACATAATTTTAATTTTGCTTGTTCACCCCATGTGCCTTATTTTCTACATGAAACCCGACACATCTTATGAACTGAAAATCCTCATTTCTTGTTTCCCAGTTTTGTGGTGTGACCTACGGAAGGATCTAAACTAAGTTGGCAGTGATATTAAGAGCTTAATACCACAAGCTATAAGCGGTATCTAGCTACACATTATAGCTCCCAATTAGTTAGATGTCTTAATTCCACTCGAACCAAAACCCGATCCATTTAGTGATGGAGTGCACCACTTGTGTCCGTCCCTTGCCTCATGATATTAAGAATACACACAAAGTAGTATTGTGTCATCTTTGCATTAGTATTCATTTCTTGATCTCTTTAAGCTAGTTACAAATATGTGACTTAACTCAAATCACATTGTGCACATTATAACTTTGCTTTATCAAGGGGCCCACTAATATCATCACTCAATTAAGAGGGGCAATGATAATCTTTTGACTAACTATCTTCTCCAACAAAAGTCATACTTAACCAACTAATGCCTTTACACTACACTTATCGATAGCTTAAGACACCAGTCTAATCAAGCATTTCTTAAGTGATCGGATATAAGTCTCATATCAAAGGACCAAGGACACAGTAAAACATTAATGACACAGAAAACACAATTCTACAATGTTTTACTTGTTAGGTCTATTCAGTATACAAAAGTAATATTTTCCTCTTTTGTGTACCCGTGTTGTCACTCACTTGTAGAACTACAATGATCTATGACCATCACGACAATCTTAACTCGGTAATTAATGTCCCATGTTAATTACCATGATTGCGAATATCTTTTCTTTTATGTAAACCAATATCTTTTAGAGCTCTACAGTTAAGGACCAAGAGCCTCTTCCTTAACACTTCTAAAAGACGAATAACATAAACAAGGAACAAAATGATTTCTCATTCAATTCATAATAATTGACATTTAAAAGTAAAATGTTTAGAACACATTCGCTTCAATCTCCCACTTGTTATTAAAGTTTTCTTTCACATACATACTCAATGTATAAAACAATAATAACTAGGGTAAACCCCATTACATATCAATCATCAAGCCAATCTACATGGTTCCTCAATCCCATGGACTCGAAATGCATTTCGCCCTTGGCTTGGGATAAGGGTTTTGTGAATGGATCAGTTGTGTTGTTGTTGGTGTCCACCCATAAAAGATTTATTTTGCCTTCGTCGATGAGGTCACGTGTCACGAAGTACTTACGATCCATGTACTTCACTTTGTGGTGTGATTTGGGATCCTTGATTTGCGAGATAGATGCACTATTATCGCAAAATAGCTCTACTGGTCCCTCGCTCGAGGGAACTACTCCAAGCTCTTCAAGGAACTTCTTAATCCACACTCCTTCCTTGCTCGCTTCAGCGACAACCATTACTTCGGAAGCAGTGGTTGAGTCGGCCGTAGTGTGCTTTGCTTCCAACTACGCCAACTCACAGCTCCACCATTCAGAAGGAAGACGCATCCTGATTGCGACCTTCTATCGTCTGGATCACTCATGAAACTCGCATCCGAGTAACCCTCGGCTATCAATTCCCTTTGTCCTCCATAAACAAGAATCTTATCCTTAGTCCGGTTAAGGTACTTCAGGATATTCTTGACCGCAGTCCAATGCTCAGGACCTGCGTTGGATTGGTGACGACTTGTCACGCTTAGAGCATACGAGACATCGGGTCTTGTGCAAGTCATCGCGTACATGATCGACCCAATTGCCGAAGCATAAGGGACATCCTTCATGTACTCTAAGTCCTTACGTGATTGCGCACGTTGAGACTTCTTAAGTTGCACACCCATACTCATTGGCACACTGCTCTTTTTGGAGTTGTTCATCTTGAACCTTTCCAAGACCTTGTCAATGTATGTACGTTGACTTAAGCCAATGAGTCTACGGGATCTATCTCTATATATCTTGATTCCCAAGATGTATTGAACCTCACCCATGTCCTTCATTGAAAATGCAGATTTTAATGAACTTCTCATTTACTCAAGCAAAGGAATATGATTACCCATGAGCAATATGTCATCGACATATAAGATTAGGAATACTACATGGCTCCCACTAACCTTCTTGTATATACAAGGTTCTTCCTTACTTTGAATGAAGTGAAGCTTTTTCACTTCCTCGTCAAAGTGTTTGTTCCAACTCCTTGATGCTTGCTTCAATCCATAAATGGATCTTTGAAGCTTGCATACTTTCTCGCTATTCTTTGGATCTTCAAAACCTTGAGGTTGTACCATGTACACATCCTCCTCCAAGTTCCCATTAAGGAACGCCGTTTTGACATCCATTTGCCATATCTCATAATCATGAAATGCGGCAATAGCGAGCATAATCCGAATAGACTTGAACATGGCAACCGGTGAAAAAGTTTCATCATAGTCAATTCCTTGAACTTGAGTGAACCCCTTCGCTACAAGCCTTGCTTTGTAGGTTGTCAAGTTCCCATCCATGTCCATCTTCCTCTTAAAAATCCATTTATTTTGAATGGCCTTTTTCCCTTGAGGAAGGTCAACCAAGTTCCACACTTGATTATCATACATGGATTCTATTTCGGATTCCATGGCCTTGAGCCATAGTTTGGAGTCTTCCCTTTCCATTGCTTCTTGGAAGGTCAAGGGATCATTGGTATCAAGTACCATGATTTCATGAAGTCCCAGATAGAAGTCGGGTTTCTTCCTTTCCCTCGTTGACCTTCTTAGTTCTTTTGTTTCTTCTCGTGTCTCTTGAACTTCTTCCACAATTTCTTGAGGAGTGGGTTCACGTTCAACTCTTGAACGTACACTTGTTGGGGATGATTGAGATTCTCTCACAATTTCTTACGAGGGTCTCTCACTCACGCTCCCACTAACCAAAGGAACCTCGGTTGGGCCTTCATGATCTTGAATGTTATCATTCATGTCATGATCTTGTAGAGTATCTTGAGTTTCCTCAAGCACAACCCTACTCCCACTACTTTTTACTCTTTCCAGAAATTCCTTTTCCAGAAATGTGGCATCCCTCTCTACAACCACTCGATTGGAGGTGATATGCCAAAAGTAGTATCCTCTTGTCTCACGAGGATAACCTATAAAGAAGTACTTATCCGCTTTTGGTTGAAGTTTGGTCGACATCAATTTCTTGACGTAAGCCTCACAACACCAAATCTTGAGAAAATTGAACTTAGGTGTTTTACCACTCCATAGCTCATAAGGAGTTTTCTCCACGGATTTGGATGGAACATTATTTAGTGTGTAAGCCGCAGTCTGTAGTGCATAACTCCAAAAGTAAAGAGGTAATTCCGCATGACTCATCATTGACCGAACCATGTCGAGCAATGTCCTATTCCTCCTTTCGGGTACCCCATTCCATTGAGGTGTACCGGGAGGGGTGAGTTGAGGTACAATACCAAACTCCTTTAGGTATGAGTCAAATTCGGCACTTAAGTACTCACCTCCACGATCCGTTCGTAGAGACTTGATTTTGTTGTCGAGTTGGTTCTCTACTTCATTCTTGAATTCTTTGTACTTGTCAAAGGATTCACTTTTGTTTCTCATTAGATAAACATAGCCATAACGACTATAATCATCCGTGAACGTAATGAAGGACCTGAAATCATCTCGTGCACTAGTACTCATTGGACCACATACATCGAAATGTATCAAATCCAACAAGCCACTCGCCCTTGGGCCTTTCTTCTTGAAAGTCTTTTTGGTCATTTTTCCCATTAAACATGGTTGGCACGTCTCCAATGATTTAAAATCAAGTAGACCAAGAAGTTTAGCTTCTAGCAATTTCTTGATGCGTTTTTCATTTATGTGACCAAGACGATAGTGCCACAAGAGAGTATCATTCTCGTGAGTGGTCTTAAGTCTTTTGTTATTGATATTAAAGATTTGTTTATTATTCAATTCAAGCAAATAGAGACCATTCCTTATGAATGCATTTGCATAGAAAATACCATTCTTCGATATAGACAAACAAGAATTTGAAATATTTATATTAAAATTATCCATATCCAAACATGATACAGAAATAATATTCTTGCTAATCGAAGACACATAATAAACATTCTTTAGACATAAATTTAAACCACTACATAATTGAAGCACCACATAACATTGTGCGACCGCAGAAACGTTCGCACCATTTCCGACCTTCAATTCTATCTCGTTCCGTACGAGTTCCTTCTTATCCTTGAGTAGCTGCACATTAGAAACTATGTGAGCACAAGATCCGGTATCAATTACCCAATCCTGGACAGAGGTGGCTAAATTTATTTCAATAACAAATATACCTTTGGCCTTTTTGGGGCGACAACGTTCAATCACTCCGTTGTCAAGGTCTTCCTTGTACTTGGGGCAATTTGGCCGGATGTGTCCTTTTTCACCGCAATGAAAGCACTCCGTATTGGGAGTTGGAGATTTCTGAGATTTCCCCTTTGAGGCACTCTTATGAGCACCTCTTACTCCCTTGCTATTGATTGAACCACTTTTGGTAGATTTGCCCTTTCCTTTACCAATATTTTGGCTCCTCCCATTGACGGCAAGGACTTGCTTGTCCATACCCTTGCCCATGTCAACTTCAGAAGTTTTGAGAGCGTTGTGCAGCTCCTCAAGACTCACCCATTTTTCACACACGTGATAGTGCATCACAAAGTCCTTAAAGGACGGGGCTTGAGAGCCACGAATCATATCTTCAGCAATGTCCTCGGGCATTGGTGAAGAGAGCTTTGCCAACTTCTCAAGGTACCCTTGCATCGTGAGAAAATGCATAGATACCGATGTTCCCTCCGCCATATGGCACCTTGTGAGTGCGATGGTGGTCTTATAGCGCTCCTTTCGGGCACTATCCATGAACATCTTAGACAAAGCCTCCATGGTCGTCTTGGGATTTGAATCCAAGTATTTCGCTTGAAGCGAGTCACCCATGGATGCTAGCATAAGACCGTGAACTTGGTTCTCTTGGTCTTCCCACTTGGCTTTAGTCTCTTTCTCTTCATCGGTTAATCTCTCATTCCATTTTGGGATTGGACCTTCCAAAATGTGAGACAATTTCTCAAACTTTAACACGATGTTGAGTTTGAGTTTCCAACTAATGAAGTTTGAGCCATCATTTGCTAAAAGGTGTTTTTCTATCATGGATCGTACGATAGGTTGGATGTTCGACATTTTTCTACAAAATAAATCATACAGGATTTTAAAGCCAATTTTATGTCTATTATGCATGCATACTTACAAATGTAAATGCTGCAAATAAAAAAAATGCATTTAATGATCTCGACATGCATTACTAACTCTCTTTTGGTCCTTGGAAGAAAAATCAATACGAGATCATTTGATCCTTTTGAGCTTCAAAATGCATTTAATGACTTAGGTAAACAATACGAGATCATTTGTGAAAAAAACAAAAGTGTTAGAAAACTAATCAATGATCTCCAAAGCCAAATTGAATCAATCATGCATGACAAAAATGAGGTGCTTGCTAGACTTGAAAATAATGCATCAACTCTTGATAATTTAAAAAGCAACACGTATAGATGTTGAACAATTAGATCTTCATGCTTGCAATGTGCAATTAAGAAAAGATCTAGAAAAGATCACAAATGGAACTAAGATGCTTAATATGATATTAGGAAGTCAAAGGCAATTTTAGTAAAAAACATTGTTTAGGATATAATGCAAAATTGAAAAACCACGCACCTCATACAACTTTAAATGGAAAGCACTTAGTTGTAAAGCATATCTCTTTAAGTGTGTGGGATCCTAAACCAAAGTGGTTTGGATTCCCAAAGATAACATTCAATGACCCAAAGTTTTTTGGGTACCTAAATCTACACTTGTAGGTGCTTGAGGAGGAAATCGGTGGCGACCGAGCAAGCTTGAGAGTCAAATTCAACACCAGTTGCACCACCGAATGGACATTGCAACCAATTCAAAGCTTCAAGTGGGTATAATTTCTTATCCTATAAATTTCTTAAATCAATTGGTTCTAGTCTAGTTTTTTTTAAATGATTAATTGACATATCTAATATTTATTCATTGCAAATCTTTAAATTTGAATAAGATCCATTACTTAAGTGTCAAATTTTTAAATAGCTGTCAAAAAAGGGGAAATGAATACATCACATGCTATATTGTAATATTTACTTGATGTTAGTAGGGGAGAATTAAGAATTGAACTTAATCGAAAAATCATATTCATATTGATAGGGGGATCTTAATGAATATCATTTTCTTAGTGTAATGAAGTGCAAAATTTAGGGGGAGTAACTTCATTACAAGACATCCGCAATTCTATGCTTAAATCTTATAATTTTTTATGGATGTCAAAGGGGGAGAGATAATTAAAGGGGGTAACTTGAAATTTGATTAAAATTGAATAAAAACTATGCACATCCATAGGGGGAGCATTTATATGCATAGTTTACATCTAAAATTGCAAGTATTATGATATAGGTTGTCATCATCAAAAAGGGGGAGATTGTTGGCTTTTTTGCCATAATCTATCTTTTGATGATTTAATCAACCTAATCTTAATTGTAATCATGTAGAGTAGCACACATATTGCATTGCATATATATTTCTATGTGCTAACTTCTACAAGTGATCAAGACTCAAGGAAGAAAGGAAATCAAGTCAAGACATGTAATCAAGCTCTATTGAAGACATGTAATTTGCATTTCTTTGAGTCTTAGGAACTTTGTGTAATTGAGCATACATGAGCTAAAAACTATTCAAACACACACTAGGTTCCCTATAGAAGTCACACACAAAATTTCATATAATTTGGACTTCAATAGATCACCCAAACTTAGACCGGAAAATACCAAACGTTAACCTGAACTGTCATCCCACATTCGGTCCACCGAAACAGACCGTTCGTTCGGTCGACCGAGTGATCATATATCCTGTTAGTGTTTTACTGCCCAAGTTCGGTCGACCGAAGAACAACATATTTCCGACCTTTTGTTTTGTCGTATATACCCAACGGTCGTATTCGTATTATTCCTAAATACCCCAAATACATTTAGTGTATCGGTCGACCGAGGACCTTGTTCGGTCGACCAAACTATGACATCTCGACAAACCAAAACTTCCTGTTGGTTTTCAGTCCACCGTACACCTTGTTTCGGTCGATCGAACATATCTCGGTGTTCGACCGATAACTTAAGTGTACCTAGAATATAGCCTTTGGCGGTCGACCGTTCTTTAACCAGTCAAGCGAACCGAGTTCAAAATTGCCAAACGGTCGATCGTTCAGTCTGATATGTTCGACCGAACTTACTCAGTTTTGGGTCCTGCAAATTTCTGTTTTGTGTATCTCACACAACCTTTACCGAATTCATCCCCAACAGCTATAATTGTCTTGGAGCTTATAAATAGAGTTGTAAAACACATTCTAACACAACTCACCGACTACTATTTGTCCCCTACGTTAGAGAGAGAGCTCCAAACACTCCAAGCCTCAAACCTTCCACACTTTAGTCGTAAATCCTATTCTCACTCAAATGTGCTCAAGATTAGAGAGTGTTGTTCCACTCATTGATTGTTAGAGAAGCAAGGGTCTTGGCGAAAGCCCACAATAAGAGTATAGACTTCGGTGAGAGCCCGAAGTGTCCCTCTCAGATTGTGAGAGGAGGAGCCAAGCTCGGTGAGGGTTGTTCGCGAGTTTGAAGATTGTAAAGGCGTTCCCTCCCGGTCCTGAACGGGGAGTGGTTAGTGAGGTCGTGAGCGGAGCTCGGTGATCCAAGTGGAGCTTGCAAGAGAGGACTAGGACCCGGGTGAGGTGTTGTTGAACGTTTTATATTAAACCGCAAGTGTACGACGTCAGTGAAGACGTGGCAAATACGGGTCGTCCACAGGGAGGTGAGCCGCCTCTTGTTTGCACGAAATCAAGTCGTAAAAATAGGGAAGAGAGATTGAATATCCTACTCTAGGCTACACTACACTACGAAGTGCGAAATACGAAAGAAAGCAACAAACGATGAACTACCAAATTAAACTAAGAACTAAGTAAGTGCTGGAATTCAGAAATAGAAAGCCCCTAAGGGGTGGAGTGAGTGCACACATGCAAAGAGGTGGGTGTTGAACACATTCTTTAAGCACAAATAAAGGTAGTGTTATCATGGATAGGAAGTGTCTAATGTTATGGCAAAACCTATCAATTCATTCACTATCCTAGTTGATTAACATTTATATACACAAGCTAGTTATTTCAGAACCTTAAACAAGCATGAGAGGTGTCTAATCATTTTGGCAAAACTCATCAAGTTATAAGCTTTATACTAAACATGCAAGCATACATTCATGTTTTATCAACACATTGTAAATAAAGCATTCATTCTATTCTCTAATGCATGTATGAACATCTACTCCACCCCCCCAAAGGGAATGGACTACTCACTACACATTAGACTAATTATTAAACTAAGCAAGGGAAGTGATTGACATCATTTCATGCTTATATTTGTATCTTATATCCATTATCTTTCACCTAAACAATGCTATGTTACGAGTTTTATGTTTAGTTTTCAGGAATAAATAGGTTTGAAGAGATGAAACATAAAAGGACCCAAAAGCTGGGAAAAAGTACTGGATTGTGAGATCTGGGGACCAAGATGCAAGGGAGAAGGACCTCAACGCAAGACAGAGGGACCTAAGAGCAAAACAAAATACTTCACACCATCATGGGGAGTATTTTAGCAATTGGATTCGGGTCGGAGCTCCAATAAACGAAGTAGATGCATCTAAGACCACCAAATACACTAAGCAAAGTCCAGCACAAATTCCAGATGGATCCGGACTTTTTAGACCGTTAATTGGCGGTCCAAGACCGCTAATTGGCGGTCACTTTTGGCCCAAATCCGCTAAGATTTCTCTGGGTTACTTATTAGTGTGTATTTAGTCCATTTCTGGTATTTGTTTAGTCCCACATCGGGGGATTGTCCCGGATTAGCTTTTTCCATGCCTATAAATAGAACTCTTCACCTCCTATTGTATCTACTCCATATTTTAAGTGGCTATTCTTCCTACTAGAAGTGAGGCCTTGAAGCACACACTAAAGTAGGAGGATGCTACTTTTAATGTGAGTCATTTTAATACAAGTTTTCTTTATTATGTTGTTTGTTTTATGTTTCTTGTTTTGCTTTGCTTAATCTCATTTCATTAGTTTTATTAGCTTAGTTAATATGCTTTCTTTGTTTAGTTTAATAATTAGTGTAATGTTTAGTGAGTAGTTCCATCCCCTTTGGGGGGTGGAGTAGATGTACATACATGCAAATGAGAATGGATTGAATGCTTTATTTCCAATGTGTTGATAAAACATGAATGTATGCTTGCTTGTTTAGGATAGAATTTATAACTTGATGAGTTTTGCCAAAATGATTAGACACCTCTCATGCTTGTTTAGGTTCTGAAATAAACATCTTGCATATGTAAATGTTAATCAACTAAGTTGGTGAATAGATTGATAGGTTTTGCCACAACATTTAGACACTTCCTATGCATGATAACACCACCTTTATTTGTGCTTAAAGAATGTGTTCAACACCCACTTCTTTGCTTGTGTGCACTCACTCCACCCCTTAGGGGTTTTCCCATTTCTGTATTCCAGCATTCTTCTTTTGTTCTTAGCTTAGTTGTCATTTCATTGTTTGTTTCTTTCGTTTGCATTTCATACTTCTTAGCGTAGTTTAGTGTAGAGTAGCATAATCAATCTTTCTCCCCCAATTTTTGCCACTTGACTTCGGATAAACAAGAGATTGCTCACCTCCCTGAGGACGACCCGTATTTGCCACCGCTTCAACGCGGCCGTGCACTTGCGGTTTAATTAAAACGTTCAATCAGAAAGCATATTAACTGAGCTACTAAAACTAATGAAATGAAATTAAACAAAGTAAAACAAGCAACATGAAACAAACAACATAATAAAGAAACTTTTATTAAAATGACTCACAATTCAAGTAGCATCCTCCTACTTTAGTGTGTGCTTCAAGGCCTCACTTCTAGTAGGAAGAATAGTCACTCAAAATGTGAAATCATTACAATGGAAGGTGAAGAGTTCTATTTATAGCCATAGAAAAAGGCAATCCGGGACAATCCCCCAATGTGGGACTAAACAAATACCAGAAATGGACTAAATACACATTAATACGCGACCCACCAAAAGCTTTGCGGATTTAGGCCAAAATAGACCGCCAGTTAGCGGTCTTGGACTGCTAATTGGCGGTCTATATGGTCCGGATCACGTTGGATTTTATTCTGGGCTTTTCTGGATGACTTTGTTAGTCTTTGATGCATCTACTTCACTTGTTGAAGCTCCGACCCGAATAGAATTGCCAAAATACTCCCCATGATGGTGTGGAGTTTTCTGATTTTGCTCTTTGGTCCTTTGGTCTTACGTTCAGGTCCTTCTCCCTTTCATCTTAGTCCCCAGGTCTCACAATTCAGTCCTTTTTCCCAGCTTTTGGGTCCTTTTATGCTTCATCTCTTCAAACCTATTTGTCTCTGAAATTCAAACATAAAACTCGTCACATAGCATTGTTTAGGTGAAAGATAATGGATCTAAGATACAAATATAAGCATGAAATGATGTCAATCAGGTGCCGAAGCTCTGAAAATCCCCCATCTCCATTGTGGTTTGCATTTTCCATTCCTTTACTTGCTTGTTTAGTTTTAAATTCCACTGCCTATCTTTGATCGATTAAACAAGTAGGTAATTAGCTTAAAAGTGATTAGAATTAGTGACTCTCACAATCCTACAGATATGCTGTCACAAAATAATATGACTGGATGTTGATTAGGTAATTGAAGATCTTGTAGTACATTCAGTAGCCATATGACTTCACAAGTGGAGTTGGCCATAGCACGATACTCCTTTTCACAAAAGTACCTAGAAATGGTGGTTTGACTCTTGGTCATCTAGGAAATGATAGATTCTCTCAAAAAGATTGCATATACAGTTGTTGATATGTGGGTTAGGGATAGTTGACCAATATGAGTCGCAAAAGGCCTTTAATCTTGGAGAGTTCTTGCTGAGAAAATGAGACCTTGTCTTGGAGCCCCTTTAATGTACTTTACTACCCTTAGAGCACCTTGAATATGTTTTGTGAATGGTTGGTTCGTGAACTTGCTCGAATAGTGAACTGAATGTGTTATGCATGTCTGGCCTTGTGATTGTAAGGTAGAGGTGTCTACGAATTAGTCTTCAAAAAATTGTAGGGTCTTTCAATGGTTCACCTACTTCTTCAGCCAGATTATGATTCACTTTCATAGGGGATCTGAAGGTTTATTGCCTTTTTGACCAGTATCTCTTAAAATCTCCAATGCATATTTCCTCTACTTCAGTAGTACTCCCTTGCTTGACCTAGCCTCTTCCAGCCCCAAGAAATACTTAAGTGTGCCTAGGTCTTTCATGTGGAGTTTCTCCTTCAAGTCATTTTTGAGTTTGTTGATTGCATTGATATTATTTCCTGTAATTTAAAGGTCATCAACATATATAAGTAACACCGTAAAAGAATCACTGGTTTTTGAAGCGAAGAGGGAGTAATCATAAATCACTTTTGGATTGAGTACATCCAAATGTGATTAAGGCCTTAGAAAGATTATCAAACCAACATCTAGAGGCCAAATTATCATATCTAATGGCCTTAACTTTTGTGTCTAATTGAACACCAGCCACAGTAATGAAGTTTTGAAGAACATGATAAGGTTCATGGTGGAGGCGCGTGGTGGAGGAGTGGAGGTAGGGGTGGAGTTGGGGATGGAGGACTGGAGGCGAGGGTGGAGTCGAAGGTTGAGGCGCAGATGGAGTCGGGGGTCGGGGGGATTGGAGACCAAAGTACCAAACCCTAGAAATTGGAAAAATTCTTGTTTTGTAATTTTTGTTTAATGAAAGAAAAATTGGTCAAATCCTATCCGACCAAACCGAAACAACCGACCGGTTCTATCAATTTTGTTGATTTTTTTTGTTCACAACGGTTTAGGTGGGGAGTGGTTTTTTTCATGGATCGACTGGTCTGCCTTCGGTTCTTGGTCCGACTGTCAGTTCGGTGAGGTTTTTTAAACAGAGGTATTTTAGCATTTCAGGTTCTTGATTCATTGTAGTTTTCTTTCCCATTTTGTTTGCCTTTCTTGGAATTGTTGTTTTTAGCAGGAAAACACACTAACTAGAAGCACTTGTCAACTATGTGTCCAATCTTCTTGCATTTGGTGCATGTGGGTTTATCCTTCTTATCAAAGTTCCCATAGCCCTGTTGATTGGCTTTGTTGGCAGCTAGAGCAGAGGCATCATGATGGTTTTCCTTTCTTCCTGAGACTTCTCTTTACTTCTCCTCTTGGATGATTAGTGAGTAAACTTTCCCCATAGGAGGCGAGGTGTAGCAAGTAGGATATGGCCGCATATAGCATCATAGCTCTCATCTAAGCCTAGCAAGAACTGAAATGCCTTGTCTTGTTACTCCTTTTCCATGATTCCTTTAATGCTCCATAGGTGCATGTAGAAGTAACTAATTTTTCCCAAAAGCCTTTCAGTTTAGAGAAATTTCCCTTACCTGTTATGTTTTCTTGAGTTGAGTTAATTTCTTTCTTTAACTGAAATGTGTAGGATCATAAGGGTCTCTAATTCTAATCACTTTTCGGCTAATTACCTACTTGTTTAATCGATCAAGTATATGCAGCGGAATTAAAACAAATGAAAAGGCAAGCAAGGTAAAGGGAAGGAAATAATGCAAATCACAATGAGACGGGGGATTTTTATAGAGGTTTGGCACCCCACCCGGGTCCTAGTCATCTCTTGCAAGCTTTGCTCGGATCACCGAGCTCCACCACCGAGCTCCGCTAACGACTTCACAAATCACTCCCCATTCCGGGCCGGGAGAGAACACCTTTACAACCAAACACCGCAAACACCCTCGCTAGCTTGACTTTCTTCCTCTCACAATCCGAGAGGGAACAATTCGAGCTTTCACCAAAATCCTTGCTTCTTGAACAACAATTGAGTGGGACAACACTCTCTAAATCTTGAGCACGCTTTGAGTATGATTTGGCTATGATCAAATGTGTGGAAGTTAGGCTTAGAGTGTAGGATTGGGGATTTTGGAGTTTGGGAGTTTCTCTCTAATGTATTGGACAAATAGTAGTGGGAGAGTTGTGTTAAAATGTGTTTTACAACTCTATTTATAAGCTCCAAGACAATTATAGTCATTGGGGATGAATTGGGAAAATGTTGTCTAAGAAATACAAAACAGAAATCTGCAGGACCCAATTCAGAACAAAATCGGTCTACCGAATCGGGTATGTCGGTCGACCGGTTGGTCAATTTTGGCTATGACTTAAGTTCACTTAAGTGATTGGTCAAACGCAGAATAGGGTTCGGTCGACCGATTCATAATAGACTCTACGGGGTTAACAAACAAGATTGAATTCGGTCGACCGAAACAATGTCCACGGTCGACCGAAAACCAACAGGCAGTTTGGGTTTGTCGAGACATCTTAAGTTCGGTCGACCGAACAAGGTCCTCGGTCGACCGATAGGAAAATGTATTTGTGGGGTATTTGAAAAATACGAATACGACCGTTGGGTATAAAACGACAAAACAAATGGTCGGAAAATTGTGTTAACTCGGTCGACCGAATCGGGCAATAAAACACTGACTAGGTAATTGATCACTCGGTCGACCGAACGGTCTGTTTCGGTCGACCGAATGTGGGTAGACAATTCACGTTAAGTGTTTAGTGTTTTCCGGTCTAAGTTTGGGTGATCTATTGAAGTCCAAATTATATGAAATTTTTTGTGTGACTTCTATAAGGAACCTTGTGTGTGTTTGAGTAGGTTTTAGCTCAAGTATGCTCAATTTACACAATGTTCCTAAGACTCAAAAGAAATGCAAATTACATGTCTTCAATTGAGCTTGATTATATGTCTTGACTTGAATCCTTTCTTTCTTGAGTCTTGATCACATGTAGAAGTTAGCACAAAGAAATATATATGCAATTCAATATATGTCCTACTCTACTTTGATTATAATTAAGATTAGGTTGATTAGATCATCAAAACATAGATTAAGGTCAAAGGCCAACAATCTCCTCTTTTTTTTATGATGGCAACCTATATCTTAATACTTTAAATTTATAGATATAAACTATGCATATAAATGCCCCCCGTTATGGATGTGCATAGTTTTTTTTCAGTTAAACTCAAATTTCAAATTACCCTCTTTATTATCTCTCCCCTTTTGACATCCATCAAAAATTTATAAGAGTTAAACATAGAATTGTGGATGTCTTGTGATGAAGTTGCCCCCCCCCCCCCCTAAATTTTGCACTTCATCACACTAAGTAAATGATATTCATTAAGCTTCCCCTATCAATATGAATATGATTTTTCGATTAAGTTCAATTCCTAATTCTCCCCTATTAACATCAAGCAAATATTTCAATATAGCACGTGATGTATTAATTCCCCCTTTTTGACATCCAATTATAAATTTGACACTAAAATATTGGATGTGATTCAAATTTAAAGATTTGCAATGAATGAATATATGATATGTCAATTAAGCATGTAAGACCTAGACTAGAACCAATTGATTCAAGAAATTTAGAGGATAAGAAATTTATACCCACTTGAAGCATTGAATTGGTTCCAATCTTCATTCGGTGATGCAACCGGCATTGAATTTGACCCTCAAGCTTTCCTGGTCACCACCGATCTCCTCTTCAAGCACCTACATGTGTAGATTTAGGTACCCAAACTACTTTGGGTCCTTGAATGTTAGCTTTGGGAACCCAAACCATTTGATTTTAGGAGCCCACACACTTGAAGAACTATGCTTTACAACTAAGTGTTTTCCATTTAAAGTTGTATGAATTACATGATTTTTAACATATGAATCATTATATCTTAAACCATGTTTTTGCAAAGATTGCATTTGACTACCTAAAAGCATATTAAGCATCTTAGTTCAATTTGTGAACTTTTCTAGATCTTTTCTTAATTGCACATTGCAAGCATGAAGATCTAATTGTTCAAGATCTATAGGTGTTGCTTTTAAATTATCAAGAGTTGATGCATTATTTTCAAGTCTAGCAAGCACCTCATTCTTCTCATTCATGACTATATCAATTTGGCATTTGAGATCATTGATTTGCTTTCTAGCATTCTTGTTCTTTTCACAAATAATCTCATATTGTTTAACTAAATCATGAATGCATTTTGAAGTTCATCATGTGAATATGTTTCTTCTTTACAACATAAACTATCACTAGCATATGACTTAGATGAGCAAGAATGTGTTCTAGTAGAGTAAGAGTTAGAGGATACCTCACTTCCTTCATCTAATTGCCATGAAGCACATATGTGCATATTCCTTTGTTGATGAAGGTGCGGTTGATTGGGATGAAGATGATGACGATGAATCGTCCCAAGTAGCCTTGTGAGCTTCCAACCTCTTATCTTTTCTATTACTCCTCTCCTTTTCTCTCCTTCTCTCCCTTCTCTCATTTTTCTTCTCCTCTTTTCTCCATTTTCACTCTCCTTCTCCTTCTTCTTTTCTCTCATTTCACTTCTTCTACCACTTCTTTAATTATTTTCTCCCTTATCCTTCTTGAGGTATTTGAAGAAGTCTTTGGCTAGAACTTCAATGTCCTCCTCTTCTACACTCATCCTTGGTTCCTCAAGATTTGCATGTAATGCCAATATGGGTTTGTTCTTGGAGGTTTCCTTCTCCTTCCGATGGTTAATTTGAAGCTCATAAGCCATGAGATTTCCAGTTAGCTCCTCCATCTTGAGTTGGGAAAGGTCGTGGGCTTTTTCAATTGCGACCACCCTATTTTCCCAATCGTTGCTTAGTGATTATGCTCAATTTTAGCTCAATTATGCTCAATTTACACAATGTTCCTAAGACTCAAAAGAAATGCAAATTACATGTCTTCAATTGAGCTTGATTACATGTCTTGACTTGAATCCTTTCTTTCTTGAGTTTTGATTACCTGTAGAAGTTAGCACAAAGCAATATATATGCAATTCAATATGTGTGATACTCTACTTTGATTATAATTAATATTAGATTGATTAAATCATTAAAACATAGATTAAGGCCAAAAAGCCAACAAAATGCTCTTGGTATGTTGATTTATGAAAATATTCCTTGAACATGCTCCCATATCTCACTGGTTGTCTCACAGTACATCAAGCTTTTCATAATTTGTGGTTCTATAGCATTAATGATCATTGAAAACCAAATCGTTGCATCATTTTCAGCTATCAAATTCCACATGTGATTTGTTCGTGGATGGTATTTTTACGGGCCAATAAATAAACCCTAATTTCACATTCGAATTAAGAGCCTTATACATTTCTCTAATCCAAGATGAGTAATTATCTCTAGTAAGCACCTTTGAAACTTGAATCATACTAGGGTAGTTCAACGAATGGAGATGGTACCGATTTGAGATTGTTTGCACTGCCTAACACGTTGCTTCCTTCTTGTCGTCACCATTTTGATTACGGGTGTGCAAAACCCGGTTCGGTTCGGGTTCGGTCTGGACTTTTTGAAATTTCTGGTTCCGGTCCGGTCTGGTTTTGGTTTTTATATATTAAAAATTCTGGTCTTGGACCGGACCGGTCCAGTCCGGTCTTCTGTCCGAACCAATCCGGTCTGGCCCTGTCTTCGGTCCAGACCCTGGTTAAAAATTTGATCCGGTCTGGACCGGATTCTCACCCCTAATTTTGTTATTTCAACAACCTTCTTCCTCATGATCTTTCTAACCTTGCAAAAAATTATGGATTCTTTCAGATCCATGACTCAAAATCTACGCTTTGAATGCTCCCTCGGACCTTACATGCTCTGATACCATGAAAAATTCCATGATAATTCAAGGATCAATCTAGATTTAGGGTTTGAAGTTGGTTGAGAATGAGAGAGACAATAGAGATTATACCGAAAGAGGGTAAAGAAGAATCAGTTATGTTTTCTATTTAATTGAGAATGAATTAAATTGAGGTGATTACATGTGGGTCCATGTATATAGGCTGAAAAGTCGGTAGTGGTAATCGAGTTGAGTTCTTTGACCCGATAACTAATTACCAGACTTAACTGATACGAGTATACACATGGCTAAAATACATCAATATTAAACAAGTTTGTCCTGCTAATATGGTTTTATGGTTGTTTGATGCTCCTTAATTCTTCAATTCTCACACACGTTCTCGATTTAGCGAATGCAGCAGTGGATTTGGGGACATTAATTATGATAGTATTCGTAACTCTATATGAGTGCTTCTTGTTGTTTGTATATTCGTAATATTGGGAAAAGAGGAGACATCACTCCAATATGACGTTTGTGCTTGTAATTATTGCGGGGTTACTTGAGAGAGAACGAACGACTATGTTCAAAAGAGAGCCACCTTAAAACACAAAACATCCGAATGAGTCTAAGATTCGTAGGGCGTTAATATGTTGGGTCCTGCTTTAGTGCTAGCGTGATAGATGGGGTCATGGTCAGATTTTGGAGATGTAATTTCCAAGTACAGGAAAATGCAAATACTCTTAGGGCGTTTGGTTTGAATTTCGGGTTACGTGTGGGATTGAATGGGGTTCGGATTTTAAGGGTGCTTGATTTGCCGTAGAATTTTATTATTGGGCATAGGTAGGTAAGAGGGAAACCGGTGGTTGCTGGTTGGGGATAATCTTCCCAACTTGTCCAGTCCAAACCAAGGATTTGGGTAGGTTCTTAGGTGGCATCATTAGTGGCTATGTCTAAACGCGCGAGGCCAAACCCATCTTTTTATCCAATTAGGCGGCCGGACCTGGAGTGTCCATACTGACATTGAATTTGAAGATTCTTGCAAGATATATAAACGACAAACATCATAATTGGCACCATGATGGTTATTACGTACACCATTAGGATAGTGTAACTTACAAATGACACCAACGATTTAAGGTTGACGTGGCTTTTAGTCCTACTTAATTGATCACATCACCGAATTTCTTTTTATATATAGACTGCAAATTTTACTTGCAGCCCTCAACAAGCGTGGCCAGCACTACCCTTGGTTTCCTCCAAAGCGATTTCGGAATCACCAGAGCCCCGATCTTGGCATTTATATCTGTACCAACGAGCAACGACCAAGAAGTAGAGGAAGTTCCCAATTGACATCACAACAATCAAATAGTAGAAGTAATCGAGTCTTCCTTTGTTCAAGTCCTCGGCAAGCCAACTCTCATTACCACTCCTCCCAGTTGTTCTATGCACCAATAAGACCATAAGTCCGTGAATGTAGTTAGCCAACGCCATGCCACAGAACAAGAAGGACCCGGCTACGCTCCTCATGTTCTCTGGAAACTGTTTGTAGTTGAACTCCACTTGGCCGATGAGCGCGAATGCCTCAGCTAACCCCGCGAGTGCAAGTTGTGGTACCAACCACATGCTTGACATTCTGGAAACTGGACGTCCGTTGGTTAAAGATCGCCTGTAATTAAAGTTAACCTAAAATGTCAGAGGTTGTAGCTAGTCTTGATGATTTGAAGTAAGTGCATATCGTAACTTACTTACACGTTATTAATGAAATGTCTATAGATTCTGTTAGTAATTGACGTGAGATTAACGAGACAATATTTCTTTACAGTAAAAAGACCGTACGTGATTATGGCGATCCATTGACAACAACTCATTAAGTTGAATGTAAAAGTGCAGTATAATAAACATTTACGCACACAGTATATATAAGTCAGGTACTTCATTGGCGAGAGCAAATTCTTTCTATTTTGGAATAGTAGGTGATTATGATAATGACAGGTTTATCTTGTTATTAGTTGAGCATATCCAAAGTTGTTGGCTATTTGAAGCTGGCTTGCAAATTTGTCCATTAGCTATATCACTATCGTGCAACACATAATATTATTTATCGACATTTTTATTTTGTCGGAATTTCAAAACTGTTGTGACAGGACTGTCAAAATAGTAATTCTATTACTCAATTACAGTTTTGACATTTCTACCACAATTGTAATTAAATTCCGACAAAAATGTCTATAGTAATATAATCACTTTTCACTTAGATATGCTATATGTATTTCAAAAAAAAAATGTTGTGTAACAAAAAAAACTATGTCGTCCTCAAATCGTTGTTTGTACCTGTATTGCTCCACCAATCCGGAGACAATCGAGAGCACAATGGAAAGCACTATTCCGATCCCTATCCTCTGGAGCAAAGTGATGCCTTGCACTTCGCCCGTCAACCTGCACATCCACGGTACCAGAATGCGGTCGTAGAAGGGCAACCATAGTGTGAGAGCGGCCATGTTGAACACCACAAACGATCCGGCCGGCACGGTGAATCCGCCAAATTGTCTGTCAGACTGGATGGCTTGGAAGACCGTGTATGTCGATTGGGCGACCAAGGTGATGTAGAACATAGTTCCAGCCAACCATATTGGGATCACTCTAATGAGACATTTCACTTCTTCTATCTTCTGAATGCTGCATAGCCTCCAGGGGTTTGCTGCTGAGCCGTTGAGATTTATGATGTCTTTGGAGTCTATTATTGCTGCCTTGTCTAGGAATCTGTGATTTCAGACGGATTAGGGTAGATGATAATGTTCAATAACGTAGGATAATAACGTTCAATAATATAGGGTATAATACTGCATATCCTAGATTGGGATGCTTCTGTGGCAGCCATTGCCAACATGAGCATACCCGATTTACCTGAGAGGTGGAGTCTACACCTTGCCTCCAATGTAGAAATACTGATAATTTAGGATACCATCCAAGACTGCATACGTTGGTTATAAAACACCAACAACTTAGAAGACCGACCGCCATGGCTACTCTATCAAAATAATATTTATTCAGTAAAATCCTTCTTCTTCTTCTTGTCTGATTGAGGTCTTCATTTCTCACCATGGAAACTAATTTGGAAAAATAAATGCCTGTTGACGATTAAAATCTTTGTTTGGCTCGTACAGAACAACAAAATTCTAACATCGCCCTAACCGTTGTCCCTTATGCAAAAACAACATCGAATGCTATTTTTAATCGCATCTCCTTTTTTCATACGTTCTTGTAAATATATATTCTTAGATTGCGAGCTATTCTCAGCTTTCGAATCCATGGGCCTAACCTTTCAAATGAGTTGATCACATTTTCTTGGATTGAGAACTGTCCTCACAAATCCTTACAAATATTCTTGGATTCATTAATGCTATCTCAACATACACGACCTTCTAATTTTTTGAGGGCCTAATTCAAGGAGATTGGAACTTGGGACATGGTGCACTATACTTTTCTCGTACCCACCCAAACAATATCCACATAAGGAGAATGAGATCTGAATCCATTTTGACATCACCTAATAGTTTTTGATGTGAAGATATCACCTAATATCATTTAAACGCTGGGAGAGTTAATTAATGCTTGAAGGCAGCTGTCATCAAGGTCAACATTAATGTGCAATTATTGAAAAGCTTTAATCTAAATCAAGAGTATGCGAAATAATATCAGACATGTGAATGTATTGGCGATGCTTATTGCAGCTACTGTCCTTCTGTCCGTATCATTTAGCGTAGAAAATTGGAAAGCATTAAGGGCCACATTGAAAGTTGGAAAGTTTACTACTAGCTTAGAAAATCGAATGACTCGTAGATTACTAAGATTAGTCAAAGGAACCAATCAATGGGACCAGTGATGCGACTTAAGCTTGTAAATAGCTATACAATAAAACGCTATAAGACAGAAAATATGTTTAATTTATCATGTGGTTGGTTGAGAAAAAAGTTTCCGAACTAGATTATGGTCTACTAACATTGCACATTTTATATGTTTTTGGTCGAAAAAAAGCATTAAGAGATCACTATTCTCTTTTGATGTGGTTCCTACTTTCTAGTCGTGAACTGACAACAAAATTCACCACTAAACGCCTCACAATAAATATGATATTAATAGTCAACATCCTTCACCAAATAATTGATCTAAATTGCTTAAATTGTTCAAAGGTAAACATCCTCTTACTCGTCTAAGTTAATTTCTGTCTCTGATCGAATCATTCCTCCTATCTTTTGTATTGTCCGAAATTTTTGAAGGAATTATCGTATACCTAAAGAGAAGGGAATCTACCACTTATTTGGCTCCATATGTGTGGACCAGAAGTGCAAGTTGGGTCAGCTCCGTAGTATGTTTTCTAATCTAGCCGATTCACCTCTTCAATAATGTCACGTTATCTAATTCATGCTTTTTATATATATATATATATATATATATATATATATATGAATTATCTAGTGAGTTTGGGGTTTAATTTTTTATTTTAAGCGTCTATATATCTACCACGTATCTTTAATTGTAAGGTAGATTATAAGAAAAATGGTTATGCTAATTAAATGTGGGATTAACCGTAAATAAGATCTAATATTAAGATTGTAGGAGGTTTAAACTAAATAATATGAGTTCTGAACTCACTAGAACTTGATATATATATATATATATATATATATATATATATATAATATAATCAAACATAGGATGTTGACCTTGTTAATAATCTACACGGCGTCATGGTTTTGACTATTCGACTTCATGAAGTCTGGATTTGGAAATCATGCCATCACTTGGAGACAAACCCGAATCAATTCAAAATTTTCGAAAAAGACATGCTCGTTGGCAGTTGGCACGAAAGGGATGGCAGTAGATATACATACAGATAACACTGTATCTTTCCATTTGAATTCAATAATTGTCACTTGTGTGTATGGGGAGGTCCTCAAGAAATTCAAGTTTTAGTGCAACTTAACCACGCCTTACAATTGAGACGAAAATGGGGTTCACCCTATCAATACAATTAAAATCGAATAACTTTAAAAAAAAAGTGGAATGATCAATGTGAACAAACACAATCGATGCCTTTATTTATATTAGAAATAAGACAACAATAGCATCCGAGGAAAAAAATAAGTAACACGATTACAGCATGTGTACTTTTTTAATAATCTTCTTCTCTCCTGCATTATTTCCGGTTATTTTGTCATATTTTGTATAAAATTATTTAAGTAATCAAAAATCAATTTGTGCTGATAGCTACGTAAGATTTTGTTATGTTTCAACTACGATGGTAGACTCATAGGCCCCTCAAGGCTATTATTGACAATAAACTCACAAGGTAAGATTAAAAAAATAATCAAGATACACAAAACTTATCGCTTTCGTAGAAAATGTAGCTCTATGGTAATTAAGACTGAAATTTTTAACTAAATCATCTTTTATGAAAGTGATTGAGACTATAAAAAAGTAGTGGGTTAACTAAATTTTCGTATGAAGATAGAACGAATAAATCAACCTACGACTGTGTAATCAACCTTATTTTTTTCAACCGTCGATTCAAAGAATAACCCTTGTTATGCTTCGCGTGAGATTGAGAGAGCAGTAAAAATATAATCCAGTACCAAAAATTTGAAAATACAAATCTCTTCTGAAGTACTTGAATTTTAAAGAGCAATTTCTGAAGTACTCTACTATCAGCCATTTTTCCCATATCTCGTTGGTGGAAATATATCATAATGCACTATGAGTTAAGTGAATATATACCTGAACTGATTGGTGTTGGAGAGCTTTGTCAAAAGCTCACTCTCAAACTTAGGGTTGAATAGGGTTGATCCACTAGAAGCACCATCGACGACGGGTGGCAAATCGGCTCCACGCTTCCTTGTAGAGGCCACCAATACCTGCAACGCGCCGGTGAAGGGGCTTCCCTCGGGTTTAACCTTCACATAAATCGGTGAGCCGATAAAGAAAAAGACGCAAGATAAGAACATTAGCCCGGCAGGGATGCCCAAACCAATAGTCCAACTAATGTTAGTTTGCACGTAGATGATTATGGTGGACGATATCATCATTGCGAAAGTGAAGGTGAAGTAGAACCAATTAAAGAAGCTGTTAATTCCTTTCTTTCCGGACTCAGTGTTTGGGTCGAATTGGTCGGCCCCAAAGGCAAGGTTGCAGGGTCGGATGCCACCCGCACCGATCACTAGAAAATTTAGTGACATTAGGAGAAACGCGAATTGCCATCTTGTTGGTTTATCGCAATTTGTGCTGCCAGTGGCAGCAGAAGGACAGTAGTGTGGATGGAGCTTTGAGATGGCCGCTGTTAGAGTCAGCACCACCATACCCTTCACAAAGAATACAAATTTTAGCTTGAGTATTTTTTTTATGAACAAATATTTTACCGAACCAATATTCTGTGAAACATCATGTATGTACTTACAGATCAAAATATTGCATGTAAGATTTGTTACGGAAATATGTAACGGTAGGAGAACAAAACTTAAAAGCCTTGTTTTAAAAAAGTAGAAAATTGGAAAATTAATTTTGAGTTGGGTATCGTAATGGATTTCTTCAAAGCTTGTCTTTAGAAACGTCATTTCAAGAAAAATATGTAACTGAGTTTTTTGTTACCTAAAGAAGAAAACGATTGTGACTCTACTCCAGAGAATCTTTGTTTTTCCACTCGATTTTTAAGACTTTGCATGTAATTAGAGCACGCTTCAGGAAAAGAAATAAAAAAAAAAATTAACGCACGTAAAGCAGGATTCCGTTGAAAGAACTCCACCGTGGTTGTTGGATTAAGAACTTTCAACGAAATCAAAATCCTCTTACTTCCTTGCTTAAAGTCATAATTTCTATAAAATAAATGTAACTATTTTATTTAATTTTACATGGTAACGACCCTATAAACGTCCAAGTCTTAGTATATCTTTTACTACCGCATCCAATGCTTAATATTGTGCTCTATGTCAAGCATGTGAATAACAACTGAAATATTTGAACGACACAATTTCCTTTCTAGAGAAGGATCAGAATTATGAAAGTGAGAGAGGAATTACAATGAAAGATGAAACACATGCCACACCCAGAGTCTTGTAGCGGCCAAAGTATGCATCGGAGAGGAAGGCCCCAAAAACTGTGGCTATGTTGGTGGTGCCATTCCAAACATTAATCAGAGTGGTGGCCGTGTACCTCTCCATGTTGAAGACCACAGTCAAATACACCAGGAGGTTGGTTGAGGTTCCCATAGTTCCCAATTTCTCAAACGTTTCATTACCTAAAACAATGTCATGTTTCAATTTTATGACCAGAACTTGTAGGACAAAACTAAAGGAAGACAAGTTAATTTGTGGAGTTTGCTAAGTTCACCTATGACATAAGGCATGGCCTTCCATCCCCTATACTTGGTTGCCCCCATGTCACTCTTCTCTTCATTCGACATGGGTATAAAGGAGATATAAATTGTAGTGGTGGAGTGAGGGCTCTTCTCTACTCTCTTGCCAGTGGTGGCTTTTTATAAGGAAACATGGTAGTGGATTTCTTATTAGAATGTAATTACTGGTGAAGAACTCGGTCAACAAGAGTGTGCATATATAACTGTAATATTCTAACCCTTACTTATGTTTTAATTGTGTTTAGGGGTGGATTAGAGAGGATTGAGATGGACGGCTGAGATCGATTTTGGGAAGAGTATATAAGGTTTGGTTTTCTCATCTCTCCCATTCTCTCTCTCGCGTCTCTCACTCTCTCACTCGTCTCTCCCCCTCAGTGCTTCCTCTGTGTTCGTGGAGGTGGGATCGTCGACGCTTGCTGGAGCTCAGTTGGGTACCGCGTCGAGGTGATCGAGTTCGTGGAGTTCACCGGAGAAGAAGGGGTTGCGAGGAAGCGCCATCGTTGGTTCTTCAAAGGCTTCTTCAAACCTTAAGGTATGTCAAACTTGCTTTTACGCTCACTTATTATTAGTGTGGGGGTGAGAGTGGTCGACGGTAGGCCGTTTTGGCTCGTCGGACCTGCACAGCAGTTTCTGCACTAAAATCGGTCGACCAGTGTTCTGGGTGCTTTTCTAGCGAGAGATACTTTCGTGGTGGTCGACCGGTTGTGCATTTCTAGCGAGAGATGGATGCTCTGGTGCTTTTCGGTCGATCGGGTCCCCTTTGTTGGTCGACCGAGAGTACTGTCGTAGGTCGGTTGGGGCGTTGACCATCCAAACGGTCGACCGCTTGTTTGACTCGTCCGACCAACGACTTAGGTTAACTTAATGTCCGGTCGACCAGAAGTGTTGTTTCGGTCGACCGTGTAGTATGGATGGTTAGTGGGTTGTACTGGAGATTTTCGGTCGACCGGAAGTTTGGGGTCGTCCGACCGTTTTATCGTGGTTTGCGAAAATGGATTTCTTACTAGTGCTTTTCGGTCGACCGGGTCCCCTTTGCCGTTCGACCGATTGGAGGATTTTTCGGTTGGGTCAGTTCTCTATGTGAGGATGGGTCGACCATTAAACGAATTTCGTTTGACCGTTTCTGTCTGTTTTTGGTGGATTCGTGATTTTATGAGTACGCTTGAAGGTGGCTCGTCTCTCCGGCCCCCTTGGGCAACGGCACAGACTATTGTCCGATAGTGGTGTGCTTGTACGCTTGAAGGTGGCTCGTCTATCCGGCCCTTTGGGCAACGGCACGGACTGCCGCCCGATAGTGGTATGAGTGTTTGATTGAAGGTGGCTCATCTCTCCGGCCCCAGTGGGCAACAACACGGACTGTCGACCTGATATCTTGTGGCGGTGCCTTGTGTGCACGAGTGTTAGTGGGGTTGGGGTGAGATGACCCTTGAGATCCGGTTGTGTGTAGGATTTCTAGTTTAATTGTACATATATATTTTCGAGATTTTTATGCACAATAAGGATCAATTACAATTTTCTACGATTTATTTCATACATGCATTGGTTTGTTTTAATAACTAGTTTCAAAACTCATTAAAACAAACACAAAGGACTCCGAAATTCATACCTAGAAGTTCTCTAAAACTTCTTGATGTTCCAGAGACGTTGAAGAAGACGATCGTCGCTTCTCGTTGCGCCGGATGCCTCCGAGTGTTCACCGAAACCCTAAACAAGTTTGGAGAGAAAGCAGCTAGCCAATCAATCTCCAAACAAGCTTAGAATCTAGCTACAAACATTTTCCTTAATCTCTGAGATTTCTCCTTCCAAGAGAATTTTCGTGGGTTTTTATGGTGAATTAGGAGAGAAAATAATTAGAAAACATCTAACTTAATTAAGGAGAATAATGACCTATTTATAGGTTTCAATCTTACTCTCAATCATGGCTATTCTTAAGTCATGTTCTCTTGACATATTCTCTCATAAACCAATTCCAAATTGCATTATATGCACCCACAAAACGTTTGACCAAGTTTGGAGCTAATCCAACCATTGATCAAATTAATCTCTTAATTATCAAAGACAGAAAATCGATCGGGACTCGGTCTACCGAGACATACTCGGTTAACCGAATATGTCACGTTCGGATTTCCGTGCACTTGACGGATGACCGATTCTTAAGGAGAAAAATTCTTCTTAACCGTTCGGACTAATTTGTGTCGTTGACCGAGTACCATTCGGTTAACCGAAAATATCGGAACAGGACATTGTTCGGTCGACCGTTTCTGGTTCGGTACACCGAACCAGAACTCCAGGCACTTTGGTCAAGTTCGGTCAATCAATTTTGACCATCCGTTCCACGTTCGGTTGACCGATCCACAGATCCTTCGATCGACCGAACCATAATGGATTACCGAATGTTTACTCGATTTTGCAATTTCAAATTTTGGATTTACTTCCAACAAAATTTAAACTTTAGGGGGTTTTAGCAAATTCACAATTTATGCAATATATTATCCTATGCAATAATAAATTATTGCATCCCATAATATATGCATCTCATATGAATTTATCATGATTCTAATTATGTTATATACAACATAATTGATTTTACTTGTTCACCACATGTGTCATATTTTCTATAAGAAACCCGACACATCATATGAACCAAAAATCTAGCTTCTTGTTTCCCGGTTTTTGCAGTGTGACCTATGAGAGGATCTAGACTAAGTTGGCAGTGATATTAAGAGCTTAATATCACAAGCTATAAGCGGTATCTAGCTACACATTATAGCTCACAATTAGTTAGATGTCTTAATTCCACTCGAACCAAAACCCGATCCATTTAGTGATGGAGTGCACCACTTGTGTCTGTCCCTTGCCTCAGGATATCAAGAATACACACAAAGTAGTATTGTGTCATCTTTGTATTAGTATTCATTTCTTGATCTCTTTAAGCTAGTTATAAATATGTGACTTAAGTCAAATCACATTGTGCACATTATAACTTTGCTTTATCAAGGGGCGCACTAATATCATCACTCAATTAAGATGGACAATGATAATCTTTTGACTAACTATCTTGTCTAACAAAAGTCATACTTAACCAACCAATGCATTTACACTACACTCATCGATAGCTCAAGACACTAGTCTAATTAAGCAATTCTTAAGTGATCGGATATAAGTCTCATATCAAAGGACCAAAGACACAGTAAAACATTAATGACACAGAAAACACAATTCTATAATGTTTTACTTATTAGGTCTATTCAGTATACAAAAGTAATATTTTCCTTTTTTGTGTACCCGTGTTGTCACTCACTTGTAGAGCTACAATGATCTATGACCAACACGACAATCTTAACTCGGTAATAAATGTCCCATGTTTATTACCATGATTGCGAATATCTTTTGTTTTATGTAAACCAATATATTTTAGAGCTCTACGGTTAAGGACCAAGAGCTTCTTCCTTAACACTTCTAAAAGACGAATAACATAAACAATGAACAAAATGATTTCTCATTTAATTCATAATAATTGGCATTTAAAAGTAAAACTTTTAGAACACATTCTCTTCATTGTGTGGCCCTGATTTGGACCGGCGCTGCTTTGTGTGCACGAGTGTTGGTGGGGTTGGGGTGAGAGGACCCTTGAGACCCACTTGTGTGACCGTGATTTGGACCAGTGGTGCCTTGTGTGCACGAGTGTTGGTGGGGTTGGGGTGAGAGTACCCTTGAGACCCGGGTTGTCGTTTGACTATGGTTGGGAGAGAGGTCCCAGGAACTTAGCGGTTGTGTCGGTTGTGCTATTCATTGATCATTGCATCTTTCTTTATTGTTCATATATGTGTTAAGGTTTGGCATACGAGGTTTCCTTCTGGAAACTCAGGCATATTTTATGTCTGCTTTCAGACCGTTAGCGGCGTTAGAGGGTGGTGCCTGCGGAGGAGAGCTGCTGGGACCTGATCCTGCTTTCCCCTCGTTTGAGGTTGTTGTGATTACATTTGTATATTTTATCTTATAGGTTTTTTGTAAACTCAGATCTGTATATTGATATATACGTTGGTGCACCTTGTGTTTATCTTTGGTAATATCCTCAGTGATTTATTCTGGTTGTTGATTTTACAATTTAAAAAGTTTAAATTTTCCGTTGTTCGAGGACGTTACAATAACACCGTAAGTTACAAATTTAAACTTCGAAGAGACTAAGATCACGTTCGAAGTAGACACTCAAGATTTAGAACTACAGTGTGGATCCAACTCATTATTTACTGAATTGAGTTTATTGGATTAACATGCCCAAGAGATGCATATAATCATGGATGACACGTGACGCTATCCGGTTGGATATTGCATAGATCATGGGTGGATAGCGGTTACGAGGATATTTGGTGTTTTTAAACTCAAATTAGGATTTGATGCAAAGATAGTTGCATCTTCCTCTCCGATCGCACCGACAAATATTTTGATCACTGATTCGTACTTCATCTCAAAGAGTGTTGAAGTCTGACCCATGGAAAGAGTCTACATCGTGGGCGACATTTCGATTTTTTCCGCTGCAAATGCCAAAGGTAGGTCTTGCACAAAGTATGACCTACTTACGCTTCCGATGTTTAATTGCAACATAGTTTATATTTCCAGTGCTTTCCAAATTGTTTGTGTGTATATTTACATCACATTGCCTTCATGTAGACAAGTTCAACTGGTCTGTTTTGGATTTTTCTTGCATGTTCAAATCCCACTAGTTCTAAACCGACTTGAATTTTATCCTTTCTTTCTTCCTAGGGCTTAAGTGTGTCTATTCGCTGCGTTGAACAATAAAAAATGATAAACAAAATAGATGATTAATTATGAGATTATAGTTCCTTACTTCCAAAGTTAAATACAGAAGAATATCCAATATGCACATGATAAATCTGGTCAACGATTTTGATTTATTTTGAATCAAGTTTTGGTCTAGAAAATATAATTTCGATATAAAGAAAACAAATTGAAACCCAAATACGTTAAGAATGATTGTGGACACGACGAAGAGGTATATATACTTTCCAATTTGTTGTGCTGCTTCCAATGATTTTTTTTAATGTAGTTAATATTACTGCAATAAAAAGATCAAGCCATTATCCACGGCTTAGTTAAGTCATACAAAAGCAGAGTCGACAACACCGGTCAAAGAAGTTCACCCATACAAAACCAAAAGGTGCTCATAATTGAGTCTTACAATCCAAACCATCATCAAGTTCTGCGGACAGGTTTAACTTTCTGCAGTCGAAGATTTGTCGCGTAGTGTGCCATACTCAAATTCGCGAATTCAATCCTCCACTTCTTGTTCCTCGTCCAGAATTCTTTGGGCAGCATGAATGCACGCAATTTCAGTGAAGGAGGTCGAGTTTCTTCCCTCTTGACCAGTAGTTCGAATGGTGACCGAGCGTGCGCTTGATGCTCCTTTGTTGTCGGAGTGGTTCACCCATTCGCTTCCAATGAAATCTTGGCATGCACTTCTCACCAACGATTACATTAATAATTTCTTAGTTTTGCAGATCACATGAATTTTGAGATCAGGTCAAGAAAGATTCTTGGAATAGATTATTTTGTTAAAATGAAAACCTATAAATATTTTTAGTGAACAAACATTTTAAAATTTTAAAAAAATTAACAAAGCCATAGTTTTATAGAAATACAAATTGTCAATTTCATCAGAATCAATTAGGTATTTATTTTCTGTGTCACTGCAGTGTCATATCCAATATCTATCGTATTAACACACGTTGGTGCATAGAATATTAACACATGTTGGACATTATTCGAGGGAGGAATGTCTTAAGAATATTCTAAATATAGAATGGGTATGACGATGGGCCATACATCAACCGAAAGATTGCACGTGTCAATAGTGGATTGTTCGGAATCCCTGATTCATTTTAATAATAACTTTTGGGGTACTTGGTTTGATACTTGGAAAGTAGTTAGATGCATGTTTCGGGTATTGATGACTTTTAATTTTAATTATTGTACCGAGTGTGAAAGTATCATTTCTTTCATTAAATTACCGTTGATATCTTTATCTTATGCATTGTCTTTGGTTACTAGTTTTCCTCGTTTATCCATTTTTGTTGTATTGTTAAGGGTTTATTCTTGAATTGTTTAGCTACTATAGTGCAATGTTCATGCCCAATCCATCGGCACAAAGAGTTTTTCATAAACTCACAGTTGCAGCCTAGTCCTATCCTTGAGCAAAGTTTAAGAAACTGCTGGAAAATACGGTACCATGTCATCCTGATTACGTTGGATTTCAAGAATCTGATGTGGTATTATGCTTACCACGTCGACGTACAACTGCAAATCTGATGTGATGCACCACGTCACCCGTAAATTGTTTGACGTAAATGTTCGTGTTACCACGTCGGTCATAATATGTTTGACGTACACCGGGAACCGATGTGGTGTATAATGACTATAGTAGCACAATATTTCCCAATTTTTTTGTCTTATATTGACCGAATGCATTCCAAGCATATTGACCGAATGCATGGAAAACATTTCGGGAGCAAAAATCCCTCAATACCTTGATCTTGAAGAGTATTTGGGTAATTAAGACCAAACCTGCTCAAACCAGTGGAACAAGAGTGCACCCCACATGCCAAATACATCACTTAAGATACTGAGCAAGTTTGGGGCGGATATGATCAGCCCATTCTGATCTGCCATAGTAGATCAAGTTGATCCAAATCCTCTCTAATTTCAAACGTGGCTCAGACTTGATTATATGGGTGCAGATTATAGAGAAAGTAATTACAGCCATCGGATTGCTTCCATATTCATCAAAATCCTTATTTCTTCTATAAATAGCAACATTTCTTCTTTTCCATGCTTGTTCTTATGAATAGTGAGTACTTGATTTTGTTGGTTAGTTTAATAGTTAGAGTTTTATGTAATGTTTAGTCCTAATCTCTTGTTTTCCATGCACGTTCTTATGAGTAGTGATTAGATCCACCACATTTAGGGTGGAGGAAATGTAGTTGATGGTGAAGTGTGTGATGGGTTCTTCTTATCTTGTGTCATTTCATGTGCTTAATGTAGATCTATACTTGTAACTTGCTAAAACTTGTATTAGATGAGATAATGGACACACTAGGCACTTATCTCTTGCTAGATTTAGAGTTTATCTTGTTGCTTGTATGATTTATCTTTGTATGGAAGTGATTTGTTATGTATGAATGCTTGATTAGTAGAGAATGCATGAAACTATTAAGTTGTATAGATGACTAATTTATGTCCTAATGGCCACAATAGGTACTTAATTCATTCTTGAGAACCTAAATAAGTAGTTAGTTCATTCTTGAGAACCCAAAGTGCATCTTAACTTCATGTCTAACTATAGTAGTCATGTATTCATGTAATTGTAGTTGATGTTAATTATACTCCACACTAGTTTCTAGTTGATGTCATCTACTTTACACACTTGGACATAATGAAATAAAGACACACTCATGCACACACACCTCACTACTGCACCTCCACTCTAAGGGGTTTAGTTTAATTATTGATTAATTCATCATTTAGTAGTTTGTTTAGCATAATCCCTTCATTCTCCTCTCCTTTCCCACAAGAGTAGGGTAGTAACAACAATGAGTCGCAACTCCTTGTGGTACGACTCGTACTTGCCGTGTCTTCACCGACGTTGTGCACTTGCGATATTATGCTGATTCAATCAAGTTTTTGGTGTTGTTGATGGAGAGGTTGTCATCGTCGTTGTTTACACTATTTCGGTGGGTTTTTCTTACGTTTTCTTTTACTTTTGTTACTTTACAAGGGACTTAGTAAATAAGGGGGCTCAACTAAGGAAAACAAGGAGCCAAGACGAGTTTAGGGACCAGATTCCCTAAAAAATCTACCATTGGCGGATTTGGTAGCTTTGTTGGCATTTCTGTTCATTTATGGCTCTGTCTTGATATTCCTAGTTGATATCTGCTATTGTCTACTTCATGCATGCTCTGTTTAAGTGTTAGTAATTAATTTGTCTTGCATGACCCCTTCTTTAGAAAAATTGGACCCTAAAACTCAAAACAAAAGATTAGACAAATTGTCATCTAGGTCATGCATCATTTGTAGACCTTGCACACATATTGTCTTTCCTTTGCTTTAATTTCTCGATGTCGATTGCTGGCATGAGGTACGTGCACTCGTTCTCTCATTCATGCATGGTTAAATCATGCATTAGTTAGTAAGGTGCATCATGACAAGAGTGAGGTAAGTGTTTGATTGGAGGGCTTGATTGCTAATTTAGGAATCAAACTGCTCTAAGGGGGGTTGTCTCGTACAAGATAAGGTGGGGGATTTCATCACCATTTCCTTTGCCCCAAAATCACACTAATCAAAATCCTTAATCTAAAATAGAGTAGACATTGGCACTAGGATTCGGGCGCCCTTAGGAGACAATCCCATTTGTGACATTATGGCATGAACGTCGTCGTTTGCTTAGTTGCATTGAGACTTTTGGGTGCTCCGGGGATCAATTTTCTTATTCGGCTTTGCAACCTTCGGCCAAGGGAGGTGAGGTGTTTGGGAATGTGGGAAGTCGTGGTCAGGCATCGTCTAGCTTAAGGACTAATAACCAGCCGAAGCTTGTTTGAGTCTTGTTTGCTAGATTAGGCTTCTACCCTCACCCACTACCCACGCTAGATCTAAGAATTCTTCCCTTCTAACGAAATCTTCTCCTCTATATTCTTCGATTAGTCTCCTCATTTGATTACACTTTCTGTCGTGTTAGTTTTTTGAGTCGAGTCGAGCATTTTATGAGAGGTTGGGATTGTTCTAGTGGGAGCGCTCATCTTGAGAAAGTGCATTTTTCTTCTGAGATGGGCACTAAGTGATTGCCTATCTCCACCTCGAGCTCCTTTGGAGCACGAGGCCGAGTCATCTTATGGAGGTGGGGGGGGGGGGGGGATCGAGATCCATATATATATTACCTTGGTCCACTCCCACCACCACGTAGACCTCCACCTCCGAAATTGAAGGAAGAGGGATTTAGACAGGATCGAGTTCTGAGTGCACCACCACCTTTAGCTCGATGGGATAGACTGATGACTCTATGGGAGCAGACACATTCTGTTCGGGTCGCGTAACTTTTTTGCATAGTTCTCTTGCTTGCTCGCGGGAACAACTATGATTTAAAACTATAATATGTGAGCATGCGTCCTACCTTCACTGCCATTAATAAGGATTTGTATATCATTATACATGAATTCGAGGAGGTATGCTCCATGTTCAAGCTTCAACAACTTGACAAAGATTCCGTCCGGTTGAGGATGATTTCTTTCGTGTTGAAGGATAACGCAAAGAAATATTGATGTACAACCTCCCGACGAACTCGATTCGGTCTTGCGATGAATTCGTGATCGATTTTCTGAAGAGATTCTTCCCCCAAAGGAAGACTCAACAAATACGGCACTAGATAATCAAATATATCAGATAAAGACTGAATCGTTTCATAGTAACAACAACGCCCGTAACTTCTTGTGATACGACCCGTACTACAATAATACTTGAAATGCAACAAATTTCTAACCCAAAAGCTGGTGTCCCAAACTAAAAGTTGTGGATCACACTTCAAATAGTTTCAACCGCACAAGAAGCTAACTATATCTCAAACTCAACTTTTGGGAATATGAGACGCAAAAGCTAGGTGTGTCCCAAACAGACCCATGCGGTGTAATCGATCTCTAAACGAGCGATCCGAGTCTGCTAAAGATCGGCTCGTTAAGGGTTTCGAGCGGAAAATCCTGCTCGTGCTCGGTTCGATCTGCTCGCGAGCGGCTCACGAGCGACTCGTTAACCTAAACCTTTTTTTGGTATTGAATTCCTAATAATGTTGTCCTAATAAGTAAATTATAAAATTACTTAAGACAAATATAATAATAGTTACTAACACAATCTTAAAATTAACACCTAAAATAAAACACAATCTTATAAATTATACGACAACATTAACATCTTATAAATAAAATTATACACTTGGATCAAACAAAATCAACACAATATTAAAATCAAGCACAATCTTCTAAATTGTAGGACAACTCACAACATCAACATCTTATAAATAAGATCATCTACCTGACCCAAACCTTAATTTATTTGAACTTTTGGTGTAGAAAAGAATGAGAAAAAAAAATGAAAAAAAATGAAAAGTTTAGTACTTATATGGCTTTGATTCTAATGAGTATTTTGGTTTGGTTTGTTAAATGGATTGTTGGGTTTGGTAAATTAGTTTATTTAATGAGTTTAACACTTTACCGATCGGGTAATTGGATAGAATATTCAGGTTAATCAAATAATTGGATATAGTAATCAGGTTTCGAGCGATAATTGAGCGAGCATCGGGCGAGTATCGAGCGAGCGGGGTCTGCTCGTGCTCGGCTCGTTACTAACCGATCCGAGCAATTTCGAGCAAAATCAGAACAAAATCGAGCGAACATCGAGCGATCTATCGATCCCGAGCAGAACTTGACAGCCCTATTTGAAACCATAATATCAAATTTCGAGCACGAAAATAAAGGAAAAAAATGAAGTGCTTAGTAATATCGAGATGAAACTGTTGGTAATATCATACCATATCAGATCATAACAAATCTCAAACGACGTGGGCATTTACAAAACCCTATTCTTAGCAGGCATGGCCATTAGCACCGTTGCTCTCCTGCAAGGCAAACTCCATGGTATCAACACCATCATCTTTGCTCTTGTATCTATACCAGTGTGAAACAACCAAGAAATATATCAAATTGAAGACCGCAATCGTCGCAATCAAATAGTAGTAGTAGTCAAGCCTCCCATTGTCCAAGTTCTCGGCGAGCCAACTCTCTTTTCCACCTCTTGCAGTCACCTTATGCACCAGAGTTATTAAGAACCCGACGACGTAGTCCGACACAGCATGGTTGGAGAAATAAAATGCACCGGCGACGCTTCTCATGTTCTCTGGGAACTCCTTGTAATAGAACTCCGTTTGCCCGATGAGAGTAAATCCCTCAGAAATCCCTGCAAGCGCAAGTTGCGGTACCAACCACATGCCAGACATGGACGAGAGTAGAAGTCGCCTACGACTCTCGACTACTCCCGATAATATCATGACGCCTACCGAAATGAATATTCCGATGCCAATCCTTTGAAGCAAGCTAATGCCTTGCTCTTTGTGTGTCATTCTTCTTAGGAAGGGGACGGCAAGGCGGTCGTAGATGGGTATGAAGATTGAGAGTGTGGCCATCATGAAGACGATGAAGGAGGCGGCCGGGATGGTGAAACTGTTGTTCGGGCTCAGCTTTCGGTCGGATTGAAGGGCTTGGAAGACTACGTAGGTTTTTTGTGTTACAATGGTGATATTGAACAACATTGCTGAGAACCAGATGGGTAGTATTCTTACTACACATTTTAGTTCTTCTACCTTTTGCATTGTGCATAGCCTCCATGGGTCTCTCGCTAAACCGTCTTCATTGATTTCTTCCTTGGGGTCGAGGATTAAGGCTGCCTTGTCAAGAAATCTGCGTTGTTTGGGCAACAAAATCCTTCATGTTAGCATTTTCGAAATAAAGTTGTGAAATCTTCAAGGGACTGATTTGCATGTACAATAATTGCCCGATGTATTCCTCTTATATTAAATGTGATCGTTTGTGAAAATAGGAGTTCGAGGGAATTGGAATTCCTCTGGTTACCGGAGGGTCCAATCCATATGTTTTGGGGGCAATTCACAATTTACAGTTTGTAATTCAGTAAAATTTTAATTAGAATTTATATTTCACATTTTTGTAGTATGTATTTGAATTTACTGAAGTTCTGACCCGCCCGTTCACAATTTTTATTTGTAACTACAGTTTGCAATTCACACGAACCGGACCTCCAATAACCGGAGATGATAAAAGTTCGAGTTTGGGACCCACATTGTTTAGGATATTTTCTAGATATATTTTTTTATAAATCGAATGCATTTGTAGAAATAGGAAGTAAATTACTTTAACTAGGTACACATGAACAGATAAAATGCCCACGAAATATTCATAGTAATTAACAAAGTATACGGCATGAAAAATATTTGTTAGTTTTATTTACTTATTGGTTGGATATATGGAAAATTGGAAACAAAATGCGTGGCCGGTTTACATGTGGTCTTTAAGAAAGGAAGCAATAATTTGATAGGACGTGGTGCCTTTTGGACGCGCATGCAGCAGGCACTAACGAAAGTAATCAAATGTATTGATGGACCACCCAATAACACAGCAACGTGGAAGCGATAGGCAAAAGTTGTAGGTCTCCCCGTCTAGTCAAGCACCTAATCATGAATTATTGACTAATGCTAAAATAGTATCAATCAACTAAGCACCATTTTTGTTAATAGGAGTTGTGGTTGACAGTTTCTCTCTTTATTTTTATAGAATGAAAAATCTTCTTTCCAAGAAAAAAAAACGACGGTAGTAGGTAGGTAAGAGATTTCAACAAAGACTTTACCTTAAGTCAAAATCACCACGTGGCTCTTTGATGTAAATTAGGACTATCAGGGTTACTTTATCTTTTCTATTACAATTCAATCTTATTGAAATAATTAGATGCAGTGATTGGCATTACATTTAGTATGTTTTATCCAGCAAAAAAATATTATCTCAAAGTCTAATATTATCTCAAAGTTTAGAAAAAAAGTTGTTCGTAATCAATGGTATAGACTATAGAAAATAATTCGATGGTTCAACATGGCATGCAGTTACAAAAAAAGTAGGAAGATGATATATGTTTAAATTAAAGATGTATATATACATACCTAAATTGATTGGTGTGCTGGAGCTTACTCAAAATTCCACTCTCAAACTTGGGATTGAAGTACTTTGGCCCGTCACCATCGACATAAGGAGGCAAATTGGCTCGACGTTTCCTTATGGAAGCCACCAAGACTTGTATAGCACCCGTGAAGGGGCTTCCCTCAGGCTGAACCTTCACATATATGGGTGAGCCAATGAAGAAAAAGGCGCAAGACAAGAACATCAACCCGGCAGGAATGGCCAAACCAATGGCCCAACTGATATTACTTTGCACGTATATAATTAGTGTGGATGATATCATCATGGCGAAGGTGAAGGTGAAGTAGAACCAATTGAAGAAGCTGTTGATTCCTCGCTTTCCCGATTCGGTTTTCGGATTGAATTGATCTGCTCCGAATGCCAAGTTGCACGGTCGGATCCCCCCCGCGCCGACCACCATAAATCCGAGTGAGCCCAAGAGGAAGGCCAGTTGCCATTTCGTCGGCTTTTCGCAATTTGTGGTGTCCGTGGAAGCTGAGGCACAATGGCGTGGATGGAGCTTTGAGAAGACTGCTGTTTGTGTTAACATCAGCATACCCTTCAAAATGTGCAAAATATTAGTTCTGGGTTATCGTTAGTTTTAAAAGATAATAATTGTGTTCACCTGGAACCCCGCAAGTATAATCTATTTATTTTACACGTTATCATAAAAAAAATGCTATTCAATTAGTAGAAAAATTAAATTGGACATGAAAGGAAAGTTCAAATAGATATTGGCTCAATTGGTCATACCACATTGAGCTTGTGTTGAGGAATCATTTTCCAAAACTTCCGCGTGTAAACGACATTGATATTGTAGTTATTGTCCTCATATAAATCTTCCTCATAAAAACGACATTAATATTCCAGTTATTGTTCTCAAATTAATCTTTGAACACTCAGACAAATTATGTTTTCTTGCATACCTATTGAAACCAGTCTAATTAGATCTTAACACATTTTAATAATATTATTCTACTGTTCTTAGAACATTCTAACCTATTCTACTACGTAGAGAGTTTATCCTTTAATCTAGTTATTTCCCAGCCCCATGCATTACATGTAATTGTAATCCTGGCTATTGTGCTCACTTTTTCCATTTAATAAATAAAATTATCTTTCTTTCTCTAAAAAAACACATTTTAAGAATAAGACTAGTTGAAGAGGCACTTTAGCTCTCACGGCCTCTCTAACGTTTGGAATTTTAGGTGTGACATATATTTGAGGCTAATTGATCTCTGACTTTGAGAAATTGCGTAGCTAATGATTCGATTTCAAGGTCTTGAATATGAGCTTAAAACCGAAAAATCAATCAATTAAACTAATTGATAGTCTTGGGGAGTTGGTATCCGACAGCACTGAAGCTAATTTGTTACAAAAGACAACTTCAAGTTTCTTCTTGGAATCGAGCAATAGAGGTATGAAGTATGAGAAATTACAAGGAATGACGAAATGGATGCGAATCCGAGGGTCTTGTATCGACCGAAGTAGGCATCGCTAAGGAAGGCACCGAAGACAGTGGCGATGTTGGTCGTGCCACTCCAAACACTTATTAACGTGGCTGCCGTGATGCTCTTCATGTTGAATACAATTTTTAAGTACACAAGGAGGTTGGATGAGGTTCCTATTGTTCCCAACTTCTCAAATGTTTCATTACCTACAAATAATTGTAACATCCCAGTTTCAAATAAACTTAATTGACCAACATAAGACAAATAGAAATTGTTTATGTCTAGAGTTATCAATACAATTAGGATAACATTAATTATATAAGTCGAAGAAAGAATCCCAACATGTGAATGAGATTTAATTACTAATTTCAAATAAAAAAGTGTTAAGATATCAACTAGACTAATTTTAAAACAATGTTTATTACATGATATTATGATCTACCAACTAAACTAATTCTGACCATAAGCATGCAAATCACTACTCTTCTCTAGATGTACCTATGACATAAGGCATGGCCTTCCATCCTCTGTACTTGGTTGCCTCAATCTCATTCTTCTTCTCTGGGTTGGGCATGGCTGCCTTGGATGAGCTCAGCTTCATTTGCAGGAGAGGAGTTCGGCCCTAGTTTTCTCCATCAAACCTGAACTTCAGCTTTATATTGGAGTCTGAAGCCACTAGGGAAATGCCACTACATGTGCCTCACATGTGGCCACCCGTAATTGAGTAGAAGATGAGGACATGTCGGCAGACAGCTGCTTTATGTCAGAAATAAATGGAGTTTTGTACAAATGTGCGTGTTATCTCAACAGAGCCACAACGCCATCCCTATGTCTGTATTTATCTTCAGCATACTGTTGTAATAACAAACAAAACGATATTTTTATGAAATCTACATTTTTCGAATCGTAATTCTAAAAAATACACCTACGTTTTTCGTTATTTGACATCGGGTAGTACAGAGACTAATGTTTGGTCTTTTAATCCAAGAAGTTATTTGTTATCAAATAGGAAGGAATTAATGTATTTTTTCAACTGATTTTACTTGTATTCTCTTCTGACACCAGTAGGCGTTTGCTAGCACCTTTATCCATTGTCGACGTGAGCTTTGGATTGAGGTTTAGGTGTAGATTAGGGCTCAGGATCAGAACAATTAAAATTAAATTATTTAAATATTCTCTCTTTTTCGGAGGATTTTGAAAACTTAAAATACCTAAACATCAGGACCAATTCATGTATTCCGAAATGTGACTTAATTAAGTGTGTTGGAGATCTGTCTCAAATCCCATATGGATTCGACTTGTAGTTGATTATGAAGGCTTAGATAAACGGAAAATAATCATGAGAAGCACGAAAATGGAAGACCAAAAATAAAGTGTGCAGAACTACCATAAACTTACTGTAGAACTCATCAGCCTTGAGCGCTAATGTCAGGAGTACAGCGAATTGCTCATTAGGCCATGACACTGTACGTCGAAGGTAAACATTCTTCATTGACACACCTTTGCTAGAGAAACGATCTATGTCTATCACCTCATCGCAGCCAATCATTCGTCACCAGTACGCTTCATTGCTTGATTACCTCCATCGTGCCTAAGATAGAATTAGGTTTAGGGTTTTGGGATTGTGGGAGTAAGAATGGTAACTTTTTTTCAATAGTACATTGTCTAGGGAAGCTTTTGCAAAATAACACAAAAATATTTATTGTATGAATAGAAGCTTGAGTTTCTGATGGAAATTTGGGTAAGCCTTTCAATATTACATTGTTTAGGGAAACTTTTGCAAACTCCATAATGATATTATTTTTATGATATGACAATACGAATTTGGTTATCCGAAAATGTTTGAAATTGGGCTAAGTTTATCAATACCAGTAATGTGGTCTAACAGCGTCAATATAAGTGGCATTAAGATGTTAATTGTCTTTAATTTATAGTGAGGCGAAACATGGTCTATAGATGGTTGCGGAAGTAAAGCAACACTAATACTTATTTTAGAAAAGGAGAATGATTTGTTAATAATTTGTCTACCTAAAATTTCTTGTTCCTTGAATTCGGTGGTAATACAAAATTTAACGCCTTGAGTCTGACAGGTGCACGAACCGGTTCGTAATACGATCCATGTAGACTTTCACTTCACACTTCTCATCATTCATCTAATTATATAATCCCGGTAACCCGAATATAATATCTGGAAAATTGAATAAATACAATTGTCAGCTCAACACAGTTGCAAACACAGACTATATATAAACCACGCAATATCATTATCATGAAGAAAAATAAAATCACATACCCTGATGTGATTAATAAATAGTGACATGCATGCATCTCCACAAAACCACCACTTCGGCTAGGCATAGTCCCATGTTTCCGAATCAGCCCATTTATCTTATGTATTAGCTCTGTACTAAAGGCATATAGTAATTTTCTATCTCGAGTGACTCCATACTGTTAATTTGGTAGTTCTTTCCTTTGTGGTCATTTTTTTAACAGAAATAAAACATGAACTCATGCAATATCATATCAAAAATTCTCAAGATATATGCATATCAATACACGAAGATGTCAAGAGATAAAATGATATGATAGTTGCAATTAAATTGGTACTTGCCTCGTTTTGATCATCAGATCATGTCCAAACTTCTCACGTTTTCTGCCTCTCATGAATCTTGTGCTTTCACTCATAATACTTCTTCTACCTTTTTTACACATTGAAGGATATCTACCCTCCTTTTATAGCAAGACTATTTAACTCTCATTTCAACACGTCTTATGATGTGCCAAGATTACAATAACCATTTTTATGCATGGCACGTAAGATGTGTGTCGTCAATTAAATGAGTTGACCCTTTAATGTCTTGACACATAAGCATGAAATATTTCACTTAAGCACCCAAAATTTAAAGGTTTTCGCACAAACAAATTACTAGAAATTAAAACTTTTGCTTCTTCGTTCGTTAGCTGCATATTCTCAGATGATTTTCATGGGACTAAGGCCTAACCCTGCTCCGGACGGGTATATTTACTTTTTGAATCTTAAACTGAACTAACTAACGTATTGGAAAATAAAATAAGAAGAAATGAATTGTTATAATTTTGTCGTAGGCTTTTTGGGATGTTGATGGAGTTCTATCTAATATATAGCTGGTGGTTCTAAACGCATGCATCCCATCGTTAGAGTTTATGGAGATAAGATATGAAGATATAATTTTCTAAATATGTTGCTAAATTGTCCAATTGTTGGATAAACATAATTCTTCGGAATTGATGTATAATTTTGTAATATCCTAAACTCTTGCTTTGCACTAATCATATTTTGGGCTTGAATAGTGATTGTTTGGGGAGGTACTTGAGTTCGTGAGATGGACGGCTGAGATTGATTGGATGATTTATATAAGTTCGGTTTCTCTCTCTTTCTCTCTCACTCGTCTCTCTTTCTCTCTCTCTCTCTAGTTTGTTCGCGAAGGCTTCTGGGAGCTCCAGTGAGGTCGGGAGAAGATCGTGCACGGAGTGGCAGTCGCGTTCGTTGCTCGGTTGGATTTTCGCCGGAGATTGAATTCTTGAGGGAAATGCTCGCCGTTGGATCTTTAAATGCTTCTTCAAGCCTTAAAGGTATGTCAAACTTTACTTTATGCTCACCTAAGCTAGTGTGAGTGTTTGAGTAGCCGACGGTAGGCCAAAAGGCTCGTCGGAGGTTGTGCAGTAGATTACTTTTACGCTCACCTAAGTACAAAGTGTGAGTTTTGATTGGATCGGGTGACCTTTCTGGGACGTGTGGTGTCAGCAGAGGGGATATTGGTAGATCCAGCGAAGGTTGAGGCAGTGACTCAATGGAGGGCCATGACTAGCGTGTTAGAGATCAGGAGTTTCGTGGGTTTAACAGGTTATTATCGTTGGTTTATTTAGGACTTCTCTAGACTTGCTTCCCCACTGACGGCGTTGACGCAGAAAGGTGTCAGCTTTGTTTGGTCTTAGAAGTGCGAGGACAACTTTCAGGAGCTGATGAGATGAATGACGAAAACACCGATTTTGGTCCAAGTGGCAGCGGGGGCTACGTGATATACAGTGACGCGTCAGGAATTGATTTGGGTTGTGTTTTGATGCAGCACGGGAAGATAGTGGTGTACGCTTCGAGACAATTGAAGGTACACGAGAAGAACTACCCCACCCATGATTTCGAGTTAGCAGCGGTGGTTCATGCTTTGAAGACCTGGCGACATATCTGTATGGAGAGCAATTTGAGGTCTTCACGGATAACAAGAGTCTGAAGTATCTATTTTCGCAGAAGGAGTTGAATATGAGGTAGCGCATATGACTTGAGCTCAACAAGGACTACGATTTCACCATTTCGTATCACCCAGGGAAGGCGAATTCAGTTACAGATGCCTTGAGCAGGAAGATGGAGTTGTCAGCTGCTAGTTTGTGCATTCAGGAGCGGAGGCTAATTGAGACATTGTCCGAGTGGAAGCCGTTCTCTAATGAACCACAAGGTGTGGTGATAGTGGGTCTGAGGGTAGAGCCTCAGATGGTCACGAGTATTGTTCAGGCTCAGAGTTCTGATGATGAGGTTACTGGTCTGTCATTGTTAGCTGCCAGAGATGAATCCAATTTCAGTATAGGAGTTGATGGAGGTCTGAGATTCATAGGTCGGGTCTGAGTGCCGAAAGGGGATCTAAGGAAGGAAATCATGGAGGAGGCACACATGTCCCGTTACTCGACACACCCAGGCAGCACGAAGATGTACAAGGATCTTCAGAGGAAATTTCTGGTGGAAGAGGATGAAGACTGAGATATATGAGTTTGTTGACAGATGTCTAGTTTATCAGCAGGTGAGGATTGAGCATCAAAGACCAGCAGGGCCGATGCAGAGGATCGAGCTTCCATAGTGGAAGTGGGAAAATGTGACTATGGATTTTGTCACCGGGCTGCCGAAGACGAGGAGATTCCACGACGCAATTTGAGTTATAGTTGATCGACTAACCAAGTTGGCACATTTCTTAGCCATCAGGAGTACGTTACCTCTCGAAAGACTCGCTTAGTTATATATCGAGGAGATAGTCCGACTACACGGAGTTCCAGTGAGCATTATTTCTGATAGAGATCTAAGGTTCACATCCCAATTTTGGGTAGTCTGCAGAAGGCTTTGGGGACTCAGTTGAAGTTCAACACGACTTTCCATCTGCAGACAGATGGTCAGTCCGAAAGGACCATCCAAACGTTAGAAGATATGCTGAGAGCTTGCACTCTGGATTGGGTAGGACATTGGGACGAGCACTTGCCATTGATCGAGTTCGCCTACAACAACAGCTACCATTCGAGCATTGGGATGACACCGTACGAAGCTTTGTACAGGAGACATTGCAGATCATCTGTGTGCTGGAGTGATGTGGGCGAGAGACAGCTGGTTGGGCCTAAGATTGTGCAGATGAATGCTGAGAAGATCGACGTGAACAGACAGAGATTAGCAATAGCTTAGAGCAGACAGAAGAGCTATGCAGATAGGCGTAGGCGTGCTCTGATGTTTTAGGTAGGCGATCACGTTTTCCTGAAAATTTCAGCATCTCGAGGAGTGATGAGATTCAGGAAGAAGGGGGAGCTCAATCCGAAGTATGTCATGCCGTTTGAGATTCTCGATCATATCGGAGAGGTTGCCTACAGGATTGCGCTACCACCATAACTTTTGGGTCTTCACAACGTCTTCCATGTTTCGATGCTGAGGAAGTACATAGCAGATCCTTCTCACGTGATTCAGTTAGAGGTTCCAGAGATCCAGCAAGATTTGTCTCTCGAGGAGAGACCTGTGGAGATTGTGGATCAGATGGAGCACCATTTTAGGAGGAGGACCATTTTGATGGTGAAGGTAAGGTGGTAGCACCATAGTTTAACTTAAGTCAACTTGGGAGATCGAGGAGGAGGTCCAGAAGAAGTTCCCGGAACTGTTTGGTGAGTTTCTGTTCTAATTTTGTGGACGAATTTCTTTTAAGGATGATGGATTGTAATATCCTAAACCGTTGCTTTGCGCTAATCATGTTTTGGGCTTGAATAGTGATTGTTTAGGGAGGTATTAGAGTTGGTGAGATGGATGGCTGAGATTGATTGGAGGATTTCTATAAGGTTGGTCTCTCTCTCTCTCTTTCTCTTTCTCTCTCACTCATCTCTCAACTCCTTCACTCACTCTCACTCTCTAGTCTGTTCGCGAAGGCTTCCTGGAGCTCCGGTGAGGTCTGGAGAAGATCGTGCACAGAGTGGCAATCGTATTTGTCGGAGTTGGGTTGATCGTTGCTCGGTTGGACTTTCGCCAGAGATTGAATTCTTGAGGGAAAAGCTCGCCGTTGGATCTTGAAAGGATTCTTCAAGCCTTAAAGGTATGTCAAGCTTTACTTTTATGCTCACTTAAGCTAGTGGGAGTGTTTGACTAGCCGACGGTAGGCCGAAATGCTCGTTGGAGGTTGTGCAACAAATTTCTGCAATGTAACGGTCGATCGGTGATTGTTTTGGTCCACCAGTCGTAGTGTACTTTTGGTGTTAATCTCTCGCATCGGTCGAATGATACCCTTGGGTGGTCGACCAGTTATGTTTTTTGAGCGAGAAGATGGAGGCTCTGGTGGTTTCCAGTCGAACGGGTCCGTTTTGCCGATCGACTGAAGCACTGTTTTAAGTCGGTTGGGGTGTAGACCACAAAATGGTCGACCGCCCTGAGATCTCGTTCGACCGATCACTTAAGTTTAACTTAAAGTTTGTTCGACCCTTTGTGGTTTCGGTCGACCAATATAATTTGTTTCCTATATGAATTTACTACCTTTTTTTGGTCGATCGTAGGTTTTAAATTGTCCGATCGTTACTTTTTTTGATCGAGAAGAGGATTTTACTAGTGGTTTGCGGTCGAACGGGTCCCCTTTGCCGTTCGACCGGTTGGTGAGTTTTTTGGTTGGGCCAATCCTCTGAGGGGAATTCGGTCGACCGAAGTGGTGGTTTTGTCCGATCAGTTTTTCAGTTGCATGAGCTGTTGGGGTGTGGAGTTTTGTGTTGATCTGCCTCAAGGGCAACGGGTCCCCGACCTTTTTGGGGTAACAATACGGACATTACGGCCTGAGAGAGATCGTGGTTGTGGCTCTGAGGAGCGGGTGCCTTGTGTGCATGAGTTGTTGTGGGGTTGGGGTGTGAGGACATTTGAGACTCGTGGTCGATAATTTTCCAGCAGGTACCTTGTGTGCACGAGTTGTTGTGGGGTTGGGGTGTGAGGACCCTTGAAACCCGTGTTGTGGCATCGACTGTGGTTGGGAGAGAGGTCTCGAGAACCCAGTCGGACGGTGGTTGTTATATATTGCATTTTCATATCATGTCTCATATTTGTTCTATTCATAATTTAGGAGTTTGACATACGGGGTTTCCTTATGGGAAACTCAGGCATAGTCTGTTATTGCATTTCAGGTCGTGAGCGTCGTTAGGAGGTGATGACAGAGGGCGGGAGCACCTGGACCAGATCCTGTTGTCCTTGTTTTTGACGTTGTTGTGATTACAATTGTTCATATTGTATATCTTTTGCTGATTTAATCATACGTTGACATCTTGTACTTTACGGTACACTACCAGTTATATATATGCGTGTGTTTTTCGTAACATCCCTGTGCTTGATCTCTATCTTTTTAAATTTTAAATTTTCCATTGTTCGGGGCGTTACAAATTCTCCATATGTTGTTGGACAGTCCAATTGTTGGATAAACAACAATGTTTGTCTTAGTTGTATTGCTACATGAACATAATTTTTTAGCTACAAAGATATGAGATCAAATGCGGCAAATAATTTGCTCAATTTATAGGAAAATCAATGGTATGACAACGTACCTTAAAATTATAAGATTATGGTAAATTACTTGGGTACCACTAACAATCAATGAAATTTGATTTATGACATCTGAAAAATAACTATTTGACCTAATACCATAGAAAAAACAAAAAAAGTTTGTCCTAATACCATTACTTTTTTCTCAATATCAAGATGTGAACGTCCGTTAGTTATATTAATATTTAATATATTAATTCACTATCAATTGACACGTTAGTTCGATTTATGTTGTTATTTGAGACTTTTAAACCACATTGTTAGTTTTCCCACTTTTGGGTTAACTTTAAACCTTTATACCCAAACTTCCCTTACGTACTTTTTATGTTTTGAAATGTTTTTGGAAAACCTGCATACATCATGTCAAATGTAAAACGCTTTATGAAAAAAAAAACATCATGTAGAATTTAGACAGAAATGTGTAAAATCTCAGGAATCTTAACCATTCCAATAGACCATCTTCTAACCCAAAATTCTTACTTTTACATTAAAAAAGCAACCTCAAACATCTCGCAATAGTGTCTGACGGATGTCGAATGTCGAACGAAGACAATAGAAAACATAAGTTTTTCGACACGTTTATGCCTAAATTCTACATGACATATTATTTTTCTACATGAAAATATTGTACATTTTACATGAAGTTTGTTTCCAATAAACAAAACAAAATATAAAAAGTAAGGGTAATTTGGGTATAGAATTTTAAAATTGGACAAAAAGTTAGAAAGCCAACAATATGACTTAAAAGTGTTGAACAACAAAATGAGTGAAATTAAAGTGTCAAATAATCTTACTACTTGCATTGATATTGTATAACACGTGATAGATATGTCGGAAGAAACCAAACTTCGCAAATGCAAAGTGGTGAGTCTATTTAATATCTATAAGTTGATATAAATGTTAATCGCAATATAAGTGGAATCGAACATTACATGCAACAAAACTTATAAATCCAAAAGGCAATACTGCTCTTTGATTGAGCTTGAATATAAAGCACGACATCCTCACAAATTGATAATGTAACAGAATAAATTATCCAAATATAAGGGGTAAAAATTGAGAACCCAAAGAAAATTTAAATATTGAAAATCATATATTGTTAATACGGCTGAATCAATAAATAATGTATGCGCTACTGAAAATTTTAAGGAGAAGCCATAATGTGGCTTGTCATTCAGGCCTTGAGTAAGTAATATTGTGAAGGAAACAAATAGAAGATGCTATTTCTGAAGTTGATTTTTAAAAAAAATTAAAATGACGAAAAATTGTGTTCCACTAAGTTTTTTGCATTAAAAGAAGATATTGCAGGACGAAGAGCATAAATCTAGATTTTCCACTAGGTTTTTTTGCCGTATGATTGATTTTCTCACCAAAGACAATGAAGGTTCATCTCATGGTCCACCACTACCGGCCATTCATCACAACATTCACTTCAATTATTGTTTCCCAAACCACCACGTGTCATGAAATTTGTGTGAACTTCCTGGTGTGTTCACACGAGCATGTTGGTGTGCAGGAAGTTTGATCACGTAACGTCTCGTTCGATCCTCTCCGCTTTGCAAGTTGTTGTCATGCAATTGTCATCTTCCGGATGTTCGACCAATTTCATGTGATTTAGATATCTCGGTCTGCCAATAAGTGTCACAAGATATTTGTTTGGTCGACTAACTTGGTCAATTAAGTGAGAATTGTCCACCACCAACCATTTTGACTCTCGTACGCAAAATCAGGTTGTTTCCTGCGACCAACGAAGAAGATACCAGACTGAGATATGAAATTCAATTAATGTAGAAGTTGACATGATTGCCATTACAATTATATTCTGCACGAAGCCGGCCTTATTGGTCTCTTTTACAAGTGATCGTTAAATGATTACGTTTCCTAATAGTCCCTCCAACGTTGGAGAAAACGAATAGTAAATTTCCAACTTGGACGGGTAACTTTTTGAAGTGCGCATTGCCCAAAGCTTTAGTAAAAAAGATGAACGCCATGCTCTCCGTAGGAATATATTCTGTGTTCTTATTTTTCCAAGATGGATTTTGTCTCTGATCCAGTAGCAATCCAAATCAATAAGATTGGTCCTCTCGTTTTAGGTTAGATTTGATGTTATATGTCCAGGTGGTTTATTTTCACAGTGAAGTACTTTGCTTCTTGTTCTGGTACTAGACCATTATGTAGAAACTGCAACCAGGTAACCTCATGTGTGCTGCTACTATTATCTTGTATTAATCGGCAAACTACCTTGAAATTTTAGTTTTTTTTTTTTTTTTCAGTTTGCAAGTCGTGGACTTACTGGGCTACAAAAGGAAGTATACCCAATGGACAAATAAGGCAGGACACCTATACTCCCGTCGTTGGCCCATGTGTATGGAAACCTTAATTAGCTCCCCTATAAATAAGGAGTGAGTTGGAGAAAATTAGGGTTTACTTCTCTTGCGAGCCTCCAAAACTCCCACTCTTGTCTAGCCACCATATTTCAAATTAGGGTTAGGGTTTCACTCCATCTCCCTTGTGCACCAGCAAAGATTTTAAGCTTATGGACCCGCGTTTCTTCCCTAAGAGAGTAGAAGACCGTACAGTGAAAGAAGAAGACGAACTACAATGTAGGACAACCAACTTGATCCCATTTCCAATACGTAATGGTTTCACCTACAAAAAAATGTACAGTCCCCATATTTATTCCGAATAATCTACATTCGTGTCAAAACCACAAGGTTGTTCTTTGTCCATGGTTTGCTTAGATTGTAATATGTGTTGTTGCCAGTTGCCGTATCTAAATAAATGTTTTAAATGATAATTTTATTAGATTTAACTGTCCACATCAGTGGATTGTCTCCGATTACCTTTTTCTATGGCTATAAATAGAACTCCTCGTCAATCTTTTGTATTCACCAATTGCTTGGTGGCATTATCTCTACTTGGAGTAAGCCTTGGAGACAAATCTCAAGGTGGAGAAAAATACTGCTAGTAATGTGAGTCATTTAATAAAATAAATTTTCATTATTTTGTTCTCATGTTGTTTCTTTATGCATGCTTAGTTTAGTCTTATTTCTTTGATCTTAAGCTAAATTAGTTAGAATGTCTCATTTCTTCTTTAATTTAATTGTTAGATAATGTGTAGTGAGTGTATCCATTCCCCTTTGGGGGGGGGGGGGGGGTGGAGATGATGTTCATATATATTGTGAAGTTTGGATGTTTGATGAATTTTTGATTGTGTAGATTTGCATGTTTTGTATGTTCATTGGGGGTATTTTAATCATCTACATGTTGGGGAATTTTGATGGGTTTTTCCATAAGATTTAGACACTTCCCATGCTTAGTTTTCTCATGTTTATTGACAGAAATTTCCTGTTGAATATGCTACATGTTAGTTATGTGTTTGTATTTGTATTTGCTTGCTTGATTGATTAAAGAAACTTTGTTTTGATGGGTTTTGCCATAATATTTAGACACCTCCCATGCTTACCTTTGTTCTTCACATGAGTTTATGGTTTTCCATGAGTCTTGACATATCTTTAGACACTTCTCATGCTGAGCCTAATCTTATGTTAATCAAGTAGTAATTGCCGATACGTTGTGTGAATGTATTGATAGGTTTTGCCACATCTTTAGACACTTCCTGTGCATGAAGGCACACACACGACACACACACATATATGCTATCATGCATCATTCATCACTTATTTCACTTCATATGTGCACACACTCCACCCCTTAGCGGTTTCTCTTCTTGATTCTCAATCTTTCGTGCTTTCTTTCACATTTCGTACTTATTAGTTTAGTGTAGTTTAACTTTATCGTAATCACATCCTTTCACCTTTTTTGCCATCTGATTTCGGTCATACTAGAGGCTGCTCACCTCCATGCGGACGACCTGTATATGCCCCGTCTTCACCGATGGCTGTGCACTTGTAGTCTAAATTTAAAACGAACAAACAAAATTCCTCCATGTGTTCACCAAAACCTATTGCATTCATATGTTAACAATGAACAGAGGAGGATCCTATTTATAGAACTTCCTCAAAACCTATTCATGTGCAACCCACTTGCACATGATTCCTTGTTAATAGCTCTTCTAATCCAATCATATTTCGACATGTAATCATCCATTAACCTCCTCTGACCGAATTGGAATAATTCCAATTCTCTTATTAATTCAAGCAAAATCGTGTAGAAACGATCGATCCAATTTATCAATCGGTCGACTGATCCATTATAAAATCGACACTTTCCGTCAGACTGTGCTCCTAGTCGGTTAACCAAATCCCTACCAAGAAAGCTCCTGATAATTTTGGTCAAACCACGACCCGCACCGGTCGTCCGTTTCCGAATTTAAATTTTTGCTGTTAAATTCGGTCGACCGGTTTGTGAAAAACATCCGACCGTTTTCACTGTTTTTGCTCTTTATCAAATTTTGGATTAATATCCAACAAAATTTGATCTATGGGGTTTTAGCAAATTTATATTTTATAATGTTTTGCATATTATAATATGCAATATATTATCATATATAATGTCAAACATTTACCCCATAATATATTTACATGTCGATTTTCATTTTAATTTTTCTTTTGAGAGTTTTAAATGTTTTAAAGCATGTGATATCATAATTAAAATCAAATTTTGGACTTATGTCTAATTTTGTAATTGTTTATTTTAAATGATTATTTTACTTGGAATCAAGAAAACAAAAAGAGCAAATAAGTTTATTTTTCCTTGATGTGTTCTTGGGAATTTAGATAGAATTCGGTTCAAATATTTTAATATGTTGAACTATGGATACATGAATCATTTTAAAGGATTTCAAATGATTTTTAACTATTTAATTGAGAGATGAAGGATCAAATAAATAACGTAGAATAGAATATCTACATATTGTTGCACTTGTTCGGTTTTGCTGGAATAAGTGAGTTTATATGTTCCAATCGAATCCGTATGTGCATAAATGATATGCGTATATCATTGTTGTTATGTTTATTATTATCACATGGGCTTATGCATATGTAAAAGCCAATTATTTATGTATATGCATGCATATGAGAGGACTTTTATATATAGAACTTGCAGTAGATAATTTTTCAAATTGAGAGATGCAAGTTTATATTTTGCAATATTTACATCCATGGTGCAAGAAGAAGGCGCGGGAACATATAAACTCACACGAATGTGTGAATGTATTTATTTTTATGTTTGTGTGCTTGACATGTATGTGATTGAATGGATAGGATAGGTATGAATGTATGCTTGCATGACCACCTAAATTCTAAAATCACATGTAAAATGTTTAATTGTCGAAATTAAAATTAAGAAGTTCTTTCTTTCTTGTTTCATCCGCTAGAAGCCATCAATCGAGATATATTCTGCTCGCCCTTAGCGGGAGATAGTTTCCTCCATCTTTGGACATATTGGGAGATATAAGGATATTCATTGTTGTGCCCTGAATAAGTACATGAAGTGAGTTTCACCCTTAGTGAACACTAAGTGTATTCGTTCATGAATACACAATCGTATCTCATATCAAATGAAATAAATTTTCTTAACAAAACCTAGAGCCCTCATTCGGTTTTGAGAAATGATGTTTTTCTTAGGAGGATTGAACAAATTCCTTCTTAAGTAAAACAACAAGAATCATAAGAGTTTGATAAACGCAAATGTTCACAAATTTTCAAAATAGTTATGATTAGAAAATGTTTCTTACCTTGAACTTGTGACATATTCGATAGTCCTTAGTTAGTCTATGTCATAAATGATAGGATCTTGTATTACTACATTTATGAACATATTTATTTATTTGCGGTATGTATTTTTATAAACATAAAATTGACATTAAAACCCTTATAAATTATTTTGTAAAAATGTCGAACATTCAACCTATTGTGCGATCTCTGATCGAAAAACATCCATTGGCAAATGATGGCTCCAACTTCAATAGCTGGCAGCTCAAGCTTAACATCGTGTTGAACTTTGAAAAACTATCTCATATTTTGGATGGTGAATTCCCAAAATTAAATGAGAAGACAACTGATGTTGAGAAAGAGGCTACAACAAAGTGGGAAGACTAAGAGAACCAAGTTCACGGTCTAATGTTAGTCTCTATGGGTGACTCTCTTTATGTGAAATACTTGGACTTAAAACCCAAGAAGACCATGGAAGCTTTCACGAAGATGTTTATGGATAGTGCTCGAAAGGAGCGCTATAAGACCACCATCACACTCACAAGGTGCCACATGGCGGAGGGAACATTTGTGTCCATACATTTTCTTACGATGCAAGGATATCTTGACAAGTTAGAGAAACTCTCTTCCCCGATGCCCAATGACATTGCGGAAGATTTGATTTTTGGCTCTCTAGCCCCATCTTATAAGGATTTCATCATGAATTGCCATGGGCGTGAGTCTTGAGGACCTTCATAATGCTCTCAAAATGACTGAAGTTGATATGGGCAAAGGAAGGGACAAGAATGTCTTAGCTATCCATGGTGGAAGTAGAAAGATCGCCAAAAATAAAGCAAAATGCACATTGACCAAAAAGACGTCAATCAGGGGCAAGGGAGTAGGAGGTGCTCATGCGACTACCTCGAGGGGTAATTCTTTAAAATCTCCAACTCCCAACACGGAGTGCTTTCACTGCGGTGAAAAAGAACACATCCGGCCTAATTGCCCCAAATACAAGGAAGACCTTGACAATGGAGTGATTGAGCATAAACGCCCTAAAAATGCCAAAGGTATATTTGTTATTGAAATAAATTTAGCCACCTCTGCCCATGATTTGGTACTTGATACCGGATCTTGTGCTCACATAGTTTCTAATGTGCAACAACTAAAGGATAGGAAGGACTTCATAAGAGGAGAAATGATTCTGAAGGTTGGAAATGGTGCAAGCGTCTCTGCAATTGCACATGGCTCCGTGGATCTTCATTTATCTAGTGGTCTAATTTTAAGTTTAAAAAATGTCTATTATGTACTTTTGATTAGCAAGAATATTATATCCATATCGTGTTTAGATATGGATGACTTTATAATAAATATTTCAAATTCTTGCATGTCTTTGTCGAAGAATGGAATTTTCTATGCAAATGATTTCATAAGAAATGGACTCTATTTGCTTGAATTGAATAATACACAAGTTTTAAATAGCAATAACAAAAAACTTAAGATAACTCACGTGAATGATACAATCTTATGGCACTATCGCCTTGGTCACATCAATGAAAAACGCATCAAGAAATTGTCGGAAGCTAACCTTCTTGGTCCTATTGATTTTAAATCATTGGAGACATGCGAGCCTTGCCTTATGGGCAAAATGACTGATTGACATCATATCATGCATATATTTGTGTCTTATATCCTTTATTCTTATCCTAAGCAATGCTACGTCACGAGTTTTATGTTTATGTTTCAGGAATAAATAGGTTTGGGAAGAAAGACTCAAAAAAGGACTTAAAAGCAAGGAAAATGACTAAGTTGCAAGACTTGTGGACTAAGATGCAAGAGAGAATGACCCGGATATAAATCCAAAAGGATTAAGTAGCAAAATCAAGCACTCCATGCCATCATGAGGAGTATTTTGTCAATTGGATTCGGGTCGCAACTCACACAACCGATTAGGGTGCACTCTAGGAGAAGAAACAAAGCCATAAACAAGTCAGACAAAAATGGGCCGGATCTAGGAGATCCAGACCGCCAATTGGCGGTCTATTTCGCTCCGTATCCGACCCTTCTTCTATCAGATGTGTATTACAGTGTTTTATGTGCATTTATAGTATGCAATTAGTCTCGTACCGGGGGATTATCCCGGATTACCTTTTTCTAGCACTATAAATAGAAGTCTTCCTTCTCCTTTGTATTCACCCATTGCTTGGTGACATTCTCTCTACTTGGAGTCAAATCCTTGAAGCAAAAACTCAAGGTGGAGAAGAATGTCACTTGCAATGTGAGTCATGTTAATAAAAAAAATATCTTAGTTTCTTTTAACATTGTCTTGTCTTTTAATTCTTGCATGCTTCTTTAGTTTAATTTCCTTTCATTTAGCTTCTTTAATATTTCTTGTTTGCTTAGTTTAATTGCCTTTCATTAGAATGTTTCGTTTTGTTAATGTAGTTTGTAGTGTAATGATTAGTGAGTAGTTCCATCCCCATTTGGGGGTGGAGAAATATGTGATGTGATTATGTGATGTGTTGGGTGTGTGTTATCTTAATCCTTTGAGCCTTACATGATTTCCATAACCATCTAATGTGATTTCACTCTTGTCTTTGATATGCTAATGCTCTTGAATGAAGCTTAGCATATGCTTAGATTAGTGGACCTATTTGATGGGGAATGATGAGGTGAGGATATGGATGGAATTGATAAAGGAAACATGGCTTGTAGTTGCATGTACTCTTGTTGCCTTTACCTTGGTTAATGTCTTGTATGTTTTAATGATTGTGTTAATCTTATTTCACGTGGAGGCATAGTGGGGTTTGGTTTTTATACATGAGTTCATTTAGATTCATTCCAAATATTATCTTGTATGTTTTAATGATAATGTGTTATCTTATTTCATGTGGAGGCAAAGTTGGATTTAGTTTTATGATTTTCATGCACTACATGTTGTGATGAGCACAATTGAACACACACATATTTTTGTATTCACGTTCTTTCTCTACTCCCTATGGGGTTTGTTTTATTGCGTATTTCCAATTCCTTTTGCATTGTAGTGTAGTTTAGATCATAACTCATTTCTCTCCTTTCTTTCCCACTCGCCTTCAAACACACTAAAGTCGACACATCTCCCTGTGGATCGACCCGTATTTGCCACCGCTTCAATGCGGATGTGCACTTGCGGTTAATTTCACATCACTAAATGGATCGTGTTTTGTTCAAGTGAGCAAAACAACTTTGTTATTTGGGTAACTATAATGTGTAGCTAGATACCGCTTATAGTTTATGATATAAAATATTTTATGTCATTGCCAACATAACCTAGATCCTCCAATAGGTCAGACCACAAAATTGGGAAACAAGAAATATGATTTTACATTTTATATGATGTATTAAAATACATGTGGTAAAATAATAAAATCAATATGTCGTGTTTACGACATGGTTGGAATAACAAATAAATTTGTACGAGATATGTGTATATTATGGGGTATAGGGTTTGACATTATATATGATAATATATTACATAATATATTGTGATTTGTAATATTATAACATATGAATTCGCTAAAACCCCGAAGCTCAAATTTTGTTCCGATATTGATCCAAAATTTGATAAAGGCAAAAAACAATGAAAAACGGTCGAACATTTTTCGGGAACTGGTCGACCTAATTTAACAGAAACCTTTTAAGTTCAGAAACGGTCGACCGAGTGGACGCACGGTTCGACGGAAAGTAGAAAGAACTTTTTCTTGTTGTGAAATGGTCGACCAGTGTGGGTCGTGGTTCAACCGATATTATCAGGAGCATTCGTGGTAGGGGATCGGTCGACCGACTTGGAAAACAGTTCGATAAAAAATAACAAGGACTTCTCTTGTAGCTAAAGGGTCGACCGTCTAGGCTTATAGTCTGACCGAAATTGTCAATTTGTAACCAATCGGTCGAATGATTGGTTATTTCGGTCGACTGTTCGCCCACTTTTTTCCTTGCTTTAATAAGGAGGTATGGGATGATGATGTGTCAAAATATGATTGGGTTGGGTTGGATTGGATTGGATTCAACTTGGTCAAAGGAGGTTATGGGATGATGATGTGTCAAAATATGATTGGTTTAGAGGAGAGATAATCAAGGGATCATGTGTAAGTGATTTACCCATGACGTGGGTTTGAGGATGCCCTATAAATAGGTCCTTGCTCCATTTCTTTGTTTAAGCTAATGCAAAATTCTACTCTCTCTATATTTTCCAATCATTCCATCCAAAATTCTCTTAGTTTTAATTGTGTGTTGGAGATTAATTCTTTGGAGCATTAAATGGGTTATTTACTAGGTTCGAACCTTGTATTAGAGATTGATTGGCTAGCTTCGATCTCTCTAATCTTCTTTAGAGTTTGGTGAACACTTGGAGGATATACCGAGGCCATCTGACGTGCAACTTGACTCTGGATCATAAAAGGCTTTGACAATCCTATTGGGTATGATTCTTTTTTGCGTTTTAATATTGTTTGTAGTGAATCTATATTAAAATGCTATGCATGGTCTTTTGTATATGAAATTATTGAAAAATATGAAAACTGATCCGAATTGCTTGTAAAGCTTTAAAAGTATATATACAAGTATTGGGCACAAAATTCCTACAATTATATGCAGAAAATTGATGTTGAATCTTACTAATTGTAATTATATGCATTTTTTGTATATGTTTTAAATTGTAATTCTATAAATTTTTTGTCTACAACATTACAATTTTTTAAATTATAATTGTTTGAGATTTTAAATTAAGGCAACAAATTTTCTATTTTAAATTATTTTGTTCTTTAAAACTCGAAAAAAGTCCTTTAGACCATATGCCTACGCTTTAAAAGACACTTAGGGGTGTTTCTGCACCTAAAAACATAGGTAAAAGAAAACAATTTCCCTTTGATCAAAACTTTTCCTAGTGTTTGTACCCGTCTTGGAAAATGAAAATATTTTCTCTCTGTTTCAATCTACCATCAAGAATGTACTGAATTTTTTCCCCTAAGTTTCTCATACCCCCAAGGAAACCAACGGAAAGTGCAGGAAAGTTGTAAAAAAATGTACATGTTTATCAAACTTATTTAATAATTAATTTTATTACATAAAAACTTAACTAGGAAAAACATGAAAATCAAATTTTAAAAACTAAACAATATGGTTATCTTTAAAAAACCATGACATATGTTAAAACAATATTCCATAAACCAAATAATAAAGATTAAGAATACAATATTATTCAAAATTTAATTGTCTTGTTAAAATAAATTATTATTTAAAATTTAATTTAGTGTATTGTTTAAAAGTGCATAACTACAATAACTTATATATTAATTAATTTACTATTTAACAAGACATATATGTATATAATATAAAATTCACATATCACATTTTTGAGTTAAATCAAACTAAAATGTGCAATGCTTATTTAAATCTTAACGAACAACATACTCTTCACAATAAAATTATATATACAACATTTACAGATAATATCAACTTCCAGAAAAAACAGTTAATGAATTCAGTTTTTTTTCTGGTGGCTTGCACAAACAACAGAATCTTGGTCGAAGACAAACTAATATTCTCTGCTTTATATTTGTCGTTGTTTTCTCTTTCACCACATAATCCATTTTCCAATGATTTCCTGTACGCAAACACCCCCCTTATATCAAAAAATGTCATTTAAAGTACTTGTCTATTCATTATCTCGAAAGGGTCCTTAAAGGACAGGTGTGTGCCTTCAAGGTATGGTTTGTCCTTTAAAGCACGGGTCTGCCCTTGAAAACTCAGAAGACGGTTCAAATTCTTTCTGCCTCCAAATTAAGTGTCCTTTAAAACACATACATGTATGTTCTCTAAGCTCGAAAGGGTCCTTTCTGCTTAAAGGACACTTATGTAGCTCAAAGCACGAGTCCGTAAAGGATTAGTTTGCCCTTTAAAGGGCACTAATGTCATTTAACGGACACGTATGTCCTTTAAAGAGAACAAATAAAAGGGATATGTCACGTCGGATTATAGCCTTAAAACCGACATGTTATTTTTTAAAATTGATTTGTGGTCAAAAATATGTTTTATTACAAAATTTGCAATTAATCCTCGGAAGTGGGTCATTCACGTGAAGAAGAAACAAGAATAAACTCAATGTACATTGTAACCTAGGTCAGTTCATAAACACAATTAACACATGAGTTCTTAACATAAACTAATAAAATACTAGGTTAACCTTTAAAGATTTTCTTTTTCGTTTATTTTTGTCAGGATCTTTGATGCATATTCCTTCACCTTGATCCTCCCAAATAAGTAATTTATCAGCATTTCTATCATAATCAAATGACTTCAATTCAGGAACTTTTGTTCAAAATAAGGAAATATCTTCAATGTCATTGACATCCTCTTGAGAAATAATTTGTCATTTTCCTTCTATAACGACAGAGTAATGATTATCATAGGTGTCTGCTACATAAAAATCTATTTTGCTCGAGATGCCAAAATAAAAGGTTGTTCCTTTAATTCGTTTTCGTTAAGGTTCATCAAGGTAAATCCCAACTCATCACTCCGAAAGCCATTGTTATTGTCCACCCACTTGCATTTAAATACTGCCACATCGAATTGGGTGAACACCCATATATCTTCAATTTGACCGTATTATGTCATCTCTGCATATAGGATTTTTATGTTTTGAACGGGAGATATGCAAAAGTTCAGCAACTAAACTGACCCTGCTGTTTTGCATTGTGCTTTTATCGTCTTCTATTTTGGTGAAGGAGGAGTATCCATTGACATCGAACGACTATAGGAAGTGACAACATGATTAGACCTATAGGCCAACCACTTGAAAGTGTCAAAAATTTTACGACTGTACACCATTTTCCTGAACCGATGAATGAATGTATGATTGCGAGCATTAACTCTTTTTTGATCATTCGATGTATGGTGTTTTTCCTTCATTAGCGACATGTGCACTTGCATAAAAGATTGAACTTCGTCAAAATTGCACAACACATACAAATACACCTTAAAGAGATCCTCGCTCTCTAGACTTATCAACTTTGCACCACATGTATTTTTAAAGAGAGTAGATCTCCGGTCTAGCTAATTTAATTTCTCGGACTAGAAGAACCACAAATGCACCATGATGTCAAAAAACGATGGGGAGAGTAGATCTCACTAGTGTAGAATGCACAATAGACGTCACACAATAGACGTCAGAAATCGAAAAATCCGACGTCTATAGATATAGGCGTCAGATATCTAAACATTTGACTTCTATAGGTTTGTATAAACATTGGTTTTTGTAGTATAACCGACGTCTATACCTCCTGAAATAAGAAAAATGTTTTTGTTTCTTTTTTGCAATTTATTTTGTATAAGAATTTATGTGGATTTATTTTGTATGAGAATTTATGCAATTTTGTACTTCGTAGAAAGTAGTGTGAACTATTTGGATTGATTTAAAAATAGTTACATCAATGTAACTATCCCATGTGTGTTGATGTATATATGTGTGTTTATGGCCATATGTGTTGAAGTTTAGTCCCACATTAGAGAATTTTTTGTTGTTGGTGGAGTTGGTGTACTCCACCACTCCTTTACTTCTAAGTGGGAGTTGGGTACTGCACTACAAAAGGCAAGTGAGATATATATATTTAATGGTCAAAATATTGGCACTTGAAGCTTAAGATGGTTGCAATGTTTTTTTTATTTACCTCTGTATAGACTTCGGTTTTATATGGTAGTTGACGTCTATCGGTCGGAATTTATTATTATTATTATTATTTAAATGTATTGACGTCGGTTTTATAGGGTAGCGGACATCTATAGGTCGTAATGTATGTATAGACGTCGGTCACCCTATATAGCTGACATCTATTGGTCGTAATAGTTTAGTCCCACAATGGCCAATTTTTTTTCCTGTTGTGGTTGATGTACTCCACCACTCCTCTATAGGTGAATGCGAACGAGTTTTGTCACTTGGGCTTTATGTACGTGGTTATTTGTCAAAAATTGACACTTGGGCTTAATTAATGTGTGGGTTGAATGTCGGCTATAGGCTGTAATGTACTCTTTTTTGCCTTATTGGAGATCTCCAACTAACATTTTGTAACAACCATTTCATGCTGGCACTTATCCAAGTAGTTTGTATCAAGTACTTTGCTGCAAATCTTGTTAAAGAATAAGCAAAGTTTGATAATTTCATGTTTGACGTGTGCTGGCAATATCAATATAATAGAAATAGAAATAATTAAGCTACTTCATCAATACATGACAATCCTGAGACTTCAAACCAAGTAGATTCAAATATTTCATCGAAACCAGATTATTAATATTTGAAGAATACCCTTATGGCACTTTGACACTGTGTAGAATTTTGACACAATTTTCTTCTCTTTTCTGGACAATGTGTAACAAGTTGGTGGTAAAAATTTACGGGTTCCCTTTTCCTCTGGTGCTAGATTTTCTCGTATATCCCAGCCTCATACTCATCACTTAATCTACTAGCAAAAATCCATTTTCAATCCATAATTTTCTAAACATAAGGAGAAACAATCTCAATGTAATGATACATATAAATTTCGATTCTTAGTCCTCTAAAAGTTTGAATTTCATGTCCATAAATTACCATTCCAATCTAAATTTAAAACAAACAAAACTTTTATATATGCTCCCTCAGAACTAATTAAAATGAGTAAGAACCATTAAATTTCTTTGCAAAAATGGAAGCATTGATCACACCTTCATGAGCAAGTGCTGGATGTAAATGATGGTCGGGGATGGTCGGGGAGGGGTGATTGGTCAGGGTTGGTCAGTCTAAATGGGCCGATCGATCGGGTGGAGCTGACAAGGAGGAGGGGTGATCGATTGGGTGGAGCTGACAAGGGGGATGAGTAAATAAAATGGGGGGGTTTGAGCACCTAGCTCCTAACTAGGTTTGTAAGTTTGTGTGTGTGATTTTGGGTTGAATATTAAATATGACAATGCAATATTAGAATTTACTAAAAACGTTTAGAGTTTACCATGTCGGTTAACCTAAACAATGTTGTGGTTAATCCCTATATGGACGTAACGTGCTGATTGACATCATTTCATGCATTCATTTGTGTCTTATATCCATTATCTTGAACCTAAACTATGCTACATAACGAGTTTTATGTTTGAGTTTCAGGAATAAACAAGTTTGAGGAGAAGAGGCATAAAAGGACCTAAAAGCAAGAAAAAAGAAACTCCATACCATCATGAGGAGTATTTTGGCAATTCGATTCGGGCCTTAACTCCAACAACCATCTTGGGTAAATCATACATTGTGAAATCAAGCCAGACGACAACACGCAAAATCCAGACCGGATCCAGACTCCATAGACCACCAATTGGCGGTCTGGGACCGCTGATTGGCGGTCGGTCGGATCTGCTCCAGATCCGATAAACTTCAGTCGGGTCATGTATTAAGGTGTTTTATGTATATTTTTGGTGTTGTATTAGTCCCACATCGGGGGATTGTCCCTAATTACCTTTTTCAATGACTATAAATATAACTCTTCATCGTCCCTTGTATACTACTACATGCTTAGTAGCCATTCTCTCTACTTGAAGTCCTTGGAGCAAATATTCAAGTAGGGAGATGCTACTTGTATTGTGAGTCTGAAATTACTAAAATTTTCCTTGTTATGTTGCTTCTTTCATGTTTCTTGCATGCTTAGCTTAATTTCGTTTCATTAATCTTAGTAATATGGTTTCCTTTCTTAAGATAATAATTAGTTTAATGATTAGTGAGTAGTTCGATATCCTTTGGGGGGGGTGGAGATGATGTTTTATACATGCAATAAAGAATGGAAATGAATGCTTTGTTATGAAATGTGTTGATAAACATGAATGTATGATTGCTTGTTTAGGATAGAACATGTAACTTGATGGGTTTTGCCATAACTCTTAGACATCTCCCATTCTTGTTTAGGTTCTTAAATAACCAACTTGTGTATGTTAATGTTAGTCAACTAGGTTAGTGATTGGATTGATAGGTTTTCCATAATCATTAGACACTTCCTATACATGAAAACACAACCTACATTTGTGCCTATTGATTGCATTCTTCACCATCTTATTGCATGTGTACACTCACTCCATCCCTTAGGGGTCTCTCTTCCTGATTTGCAGCTTTACATTAAGTTCTTTTGGTTTAGTTTGAATCACTAGTTGTTGCTTTCCTTCACATTTCTTCTTACTAGTTTAGTGTAGCTTAGATTAGCATATCCAAATATCTGCTCCCTTTATTTGACATTTGATTTCGGTCAAACCAGAGACTACTCACCTCCCTGCGGATCGACTCGTACTTGCCCCGTCTTCACCGATGGCTGTGCACTTGCGGTCTAAATTTAAAACGATTAAACAAGTGCTAACCGGACGACCGAACACAATTCGCTCCACCAAAACCGCTAACTAGAATTACAAGTTCAGACAACCAAAAGACATTCAATCAATAGAAGATAAAGGCTTGGGAAATATTGTGCTATGATGGACACACATGTCCTATCAAGGATACGTATGTCCTTGAAAGGAGATGTATGTCCTCTAAAGGATACATAGGTCCACCACGTCGGTTTTTGGTGAACATAATACGATAGAGTGGTAAAGTGAACATTCACGTCGACCGTAAACCATCTGACGTGATAAGCCTAAAACCACGTCAGTGCACGTTGAACATATTATGATCGACGTGGTAAAGTGAACATTCACGTCGACCATAAACCATCTGACGTGCTAAGCCTAAAACCACGTCCGTGCACTCGAACATATTACAACTAATGTTGGAATTCTAAAATCATGTGGTTCGCGTAGTACCATGTCAAATTCTCACATTCCCCCGTAGTGATGGGGATGTAATACCCTTATTTTCTAGCAGTTTTTGTGTAAAGCAGTTCCAATCTTTACTAGAATTCTTCTTTCGGCCAACCATCATTCACTCGGTCATCCGACTTTTCCTAATGATAAACTCAAAAATGTCTTTCTCCCTTTGGCCCAATGTGGCAAAGATCCATTGAGGATTCTCAATGAACTTATATTTTGTCATCATGCACAAATCTGTGAAAGCTTAGATTGTTCGGTCCATCGAGGGTTCATCGGTCGATCATTTCCTGTATAAGTGTCTAACACAACAACTCTTTCCACCTGTCAATATAGCCATTGTGCTCACATCTAGACGACCGATGGGGTCCCGGATGACCAAAATCATTATGATCAGAACCTGACCAATTCTTACTGTCTCTCTTGAAATGGCTAGCCAAACCTCGTTCGGTGAACCAAACTTTAATTGGTCGAAATTAAATAAAAGTTACTGGAAGTTGGTGGTCAACTAACTAAACCGTATTCGGTTATCTGAACCCATTATGTTGACCAAGCCTACCTTTTTTGTTTTGGATAACCGTTTGGCAACGGATCAACTCCATTTGTGTAGATTTCTGCCCTAGCTCAAGTTCAATCTTTTTTCTCATTGGTCCAAACTTCACTAACCTGATCTCCCTAATGGCTCTATTTGTTTTGAAGCCTATAAAAGCCTCATTTAAGAGAATCAAAAATATAGATCTTGGTAAAATCATTCATACTCTTTGTGCTCGCAAGTTCTAATCTTTCAAAGCTCCAACAACTTTCAAACTTCATTCAATTCACTCCATGTCCGATTCAAATCCTTTGATCCTTTCATGTTAGAGTTCAACCACTTTCTTCAAATACCATACCGTTGAAAAGATTCGAGGAAGCTCTCTCTCGGTTTGAGAGAGGAGAATCGAGCAAGGTGAGGGTGTTTGCAAGGCTTAGATTGTAAGAGGGTTTATCTTCGACTTGGAACGAAGAGATTAGTGAATTCTCAAAGTAGGGAATGGAGGATCTATCGGAACTTGAGGAGAGGACTAAATCATAGTGGTATGATCAAAGCTCTATAAAAAATCTCCGGAGTTGACTTGTGGTTTGCAATTTCCTCACTTTTGTTTTTAATTCTGCATTTTTTAGCTAAATTGTTAATTAATCTATTCACCCCTCCCTAGATTAGTGTTTGATCGTACTCACATGAGGTACTAGAGCATAGATCTACTCATTTAGTCCATTTAGCCATAGAGAGTAACACTATATTATCAACTTAGGGAAGAATTATCTACTATTAAGCTCTTTTTGCTTATCGGGGGTAATTATGCCCTATTAGAAAATAGGATGAGGGTTTATATCCAATCCATCTTCTTAAAAAGTGTATCTTTCTTGGAATTAAATATGTTCCACCCACTATTGAATAATTAGCAATGTTAATTGACGATATAATTGCTAGTGCCAAAATGAATACTAAGGTTATGGACATATTTACTTGTGGAGTAGATGCTCGAGAATATGGTAGAATTAGCGGGTGCAACACCACTTATGACATATTGAAATTGCTTGAATCTAATGATGAAAGATCATCAAGAACGAAAGAAACTAGGGTTGACATATATGTGCGTAAATTGAATTATTTTTTATGCAATCTGGTGAAAGCATAAACCAGATGAACACTGATCAGCTTCATCGACATTACTAACAATTTGAAAATTCTTTGAAAGAAGGTGAATGAAAGTGATAAGGTTCTTGAATCTCATTGAGGAGGCTCAAGACCTCAACACCTTGTCGATGGAGGACCTCATCGACAGCCTTATGACCTATGAGATCTAAATGAAGGAGAGAGAAGAGATGGAGAGTTCCAAAACAAAGAAAAATCAATCGCTATCAAAGCTAGCATCGAGTCTGACAAATCAGATGATGAGGAGTTTGAGGTTGAATATGGTTAAAAGGTTCAAGAAGCATTGGATGAAGGAGAAATTCCAAAGAAAGAAAAAGGATGATGAAGAAAGCTACAAAGGCCCCATTTGTTATGAATGTAACAAAATTGGGCATGTGAAGAAAGATTTTCCCTTAATCAAGTTCAAGGAAAGACATGATCAAAAGAGAAGAGAAAAGGAGGAAAAAGAAAGAGGTTCAAAATAAGAGAAAAGACGTATAAGGAAAATAAAAAGGCACTTAAGGCAACTTGGGATGGATCATCCCATTCATTTTCCGATTTATCAATGGTCAGAAAATGAACAAGTTCACCTATGCCTCTACATTGAAGATGAAATTGATGAAGATATGTGTAGTGTCTCTTCATCAAGTGAGCAAGATGAGCCCAACACTTATCATGTTGCCAAAGATTGAGAAAAAGAGGTATCCTCGACTCATAAATTTAACTCGTATGATGAATTACTTGATGCCTTTCATGAATTACTAGAGAAATGTAAATAAACTCTCTAAGAACTCACATGTTTAAATGAATCACTATGAAATGAAATTGATAAGCTTGTCTGAGAAAATGATGGTTTGAACACTCATAATGATAAATCTCATGCAAAGGAAATGCAATATCTTAGAAAATGCAATATGCAATTGAGGATCAATCTTGAGAAATTCACAAGAGGAAAGAATATTCTAGACATGTTGCTTGGTAGTCAACTTCAATCTCTAGAAAAGCATGGTCTAGGATATAAACATGAAAATAAGAGATCTAAAAATTATTTTGTGCATGCTTCAAATGGTTTTGGGAAACAAAAAAATTCTTCTAATATTTGGGTACTTAAAAATTATTTTGTGCATGCTTCAAATAGTCTTGAGTACCTAAAGCTAACCCCAGAGGACCCAAACAAATGTGTGTACCAAAATCATATTCTTCTTCTTGGATGTAGAAGGGGAAGTGGATCGTCGATAGAGGGTGCTCAAGCCACATGATGGGTGACTACTCAATGTTTAAAACTTTGAAATCAAAGAAGGTTGTAACCATCACATTTGGGGATAATGCTAAAGGCCACATTGTCAGCATCGGCGATGTTGATAACGATTCTAATACCTATATACAAAATGTGCTTCTTGTTGATGGCCTAAAACATAATTTGCTTAGTGTGAGTCAATTAACTGATAATTGATTTTAGTACCTTTTGATCAAGCTATTGTCTACATTATTTCTAGAGCAGGTTTTGAAACTACTTTCAAAGGTTATAGATATAGAAATGTTTATGTTGTGCATGTTGATAGCATTGATTCATTCTCAAAGGAAACATGCTTAGTTGCTTCAAATAACAAATCTTGGATATGGCATAAGAGGTTAGGCCACATTAGCATGAGCCAACTTCATAAACTTTCTAAACATGAATTCATAAGAGGATTTCCTAAATTGGATTTCAAAAGGAATAAGCTTTATGATGCTTGTGAGTTTGGAAAATAATTTAAAAGTCCAAATCAATTAAGATGGTCTCTACTTCAAAACCTTTGGAACTTTTGCATATGGATCTCTTTGGTCCATGTAGAACCATAAGACTAAGCATCAAGAGATATGCTTTTGTCATCATTGACGACATTACTCGATTTACATGGGTCTTGTTTCTTGCAAACAAGAATAAGCCTTCAAAGAATTTGAAAAGTTTGCAAAATGAATTCAAAGAGAAAAATGGTCCTTGATTTTGAAAATTCGTAGTGACCATGGTGAAATTGAAAACGAAGGTTTTGAAGAATTTTGTGATTCTCATGGTATTAAACATACATTTTCTTTCCCAAGAACTCTTCAACAAAATGGGGCAGTTGAAAGGAAGAATAAGACTCTTCAAGAGATGCCAAGAACCATGCTTTGTGAAAATAATTTACCAAAGTTTTTTGGTGTGAAGTGGTCAACACCGCCTATTATATTCTTAATCGCGTTTTGATTCGACCAATTTTGAACAAAACGCCTTTTGAACTTTAGTTTGGCAAACCACCAAAATTTTCTTACTTCAAAGCTTTTGGTTCAAAATGTTTTTTCCTCAATACCAACTATAACTTAGACAAGTTCGATGCTAAATCTGACGAAGCCATCTTTATAGGATATTTAAGTAGGACTAAAGCATATCCAGTCTATAACAAGAGAACTAGTTGTGTAGAAGAATCCATGCATGTTCACTTTCAAGAGGAACCATGTAAGGATAATTTTAACTATGACGAACTTATTGATTATATTCGAAATGTAACACCTCAATAACAACCCAATAAAACACCTCAAGAAAAGTAAGAGTCTCGAAAGGATTGGCACTATAAAAAGGACCATCCTAAGGACCACGTAATTGGTGATGTATCTAGAGGAGTTGTTACTAGATCTAATGCTCTTGTTGTATGTGACTCTTATGCATTTATATCTCAACATTAACCTAAGAAAGTAGAAGAAGCATGTCAGAATGAATTTTGATTAATGGTAGATGCCTGAAAAGTTGAACCAAATCACTCGTAATGATGTTTGGGAATTTGCTCCAGACCCAAAGATCAAACGGTAATTGGCACCAAGTGGGTGTTTTGGAACAAACTTGATGAATCCAGGAAAGTTGTTAGAAACAAAGCTTGATTAGTCACTCAAGGTTATAACCAAGAGGAAGACATCAACTTTGATAAAACCTATGTTGTAGTAGCTCGACTAGAAGCAATCAGAATGCTATTAGCTTATGCATCTTACATGGATTTTAAACGTTTTTCAAATTGATGTTAAAAGTACATTCTTAAATGGTTTTATCATGAAAGAAGTTTAGGTCAAACAAACACCCGATTTTGTGAATGAAACTTACTTGGATAAGGTATTCAAGCTTTATGGGCTCAAGCAAGCTGCTAGAGTTTACTATGGGTAATGAAAACCTTCTTGCTTGATTGTATGAGAGGTTGAAGTACTTCTTGCTTGAAAATGGATTCTCCATGGGTAAAGTTGACATCACCTTGTTTACTAAAACGAAGAACAAAGATTTATTAGTAGTACCAATTTATGTTGATGATATTATATTTGGTGGTACTAGTGATCGCCTTTGCTAAGAGTTCTCTAAGTCTATGCAAGGTGAATTCGAAATGAGTTTGATGGGTGAACTTGACTCCTTCCTTGGACTCCAAATCAAGCAACTTTGGAGGGCAACTTCATCAACCAAACCAAATAGACAAAAGAACTTGTCTAGAGATTGGGTATGATAATAGTAGGCCTCATAATATTCCTATGAGCACAAGCTTAAAATTTGATAAACATGAAGAAGGCAAAGTGGTGGATAATAAAAGGTATCGAGGTATGATTGACCTACTTCTCTACTTAACGGCAAGTGGACCCAATATTTTGTTTAGTGTTTGACTATGTTCACGTTTTCAATCTTGTCTAAAGGATCTCATTTGCATGCTTTGAAAAGATTTTTTTGATATTTGAAAGCTACTCGTGATTTTGGCTTGTTTTACACCAAGATTTGTTCCTTTGATCTCATTGCCTATAGTGATGCCAATTATGTCGGATGCAAATCCAATCGGAACAGTACTAGGCATACGTCAATTCTTTGGTATATTTTTGGTTTCTTGGTTAGTAAGAAGCAAAATAGTGTAATACTTTCAACAACCGAGGCTGAGTATCTACCCGTCGGGTGTTGTTGTGCAAAAATCCTTTGAATGAGGCAAACCTCAAGGATTTGAGACTTGAGTTTCATACTACACCAATATTTTGTGATAACACTAGTGCCATAAATCTTTCAAAAAAATCCCATTTGACATTCAAGAACTAAGCATATAGATGTTTGTCATCATTTTCCTAGAGACCATGCTCTTAAATGTGATATTGAAATAAAATTTGTTTAAAAAAATGATCAATTAGCGCATATCATCACTAAACATTTAAGTGTTGATCAATTTGATCAAATTAGACAAGAACTAGGCATTTGTAGTGCTAAAGATATTTCATACTTCACATGCATTGTTTAGATTAACTTATTTGAATGCTTGACTTTTTGTCTTACTGTTGTTTGTCCGGAGCATAACGGACAACTGAATCCTATTTGGTTGACCAAACTGTGAGGTCCGGGAATCGGATTTGGTGTGAATTCAAATGTCAAGGTGAACCAAACTTGGTACAGTTGATCGTTTTGCATCTTCTCTAGAAAATGGCAAACTTCATTGTTATCATGTGTTTGGTGATCCGAGTCGTTCTCTGTGGACGGATTTTGTTAGGTGAAGCGTTGAATTCTTTTTTTCCTGATTTAACGGATCAGACCGTTAGATCTGATTATTCGATTTTAAATCGAATGACCATTGATGCGTATCTTTCGAAATACAATGACCACAAGAACTCAAACAACTAAACACCTCGCCGACGTCCATTCCCAAATTCTAGTAGACATTTTGGAATTCATTGTGCACATAGTTCAGATGACCGAACCTATGATTGACCCAAATTGGGATCTAGAATCGGTTCGTGGTCCTTGGCAATATTCCCGTCATGAATGGCCATCCGGTTTCGGATGCTCAATGGAAACAACCCACATGGGCTATCGGCTCGAGATGAATATTGACTAGAAATGTCAAGAGATCCAAGAAGTTCGTAGGCAAGTGGATCACAACTATCAAGTAATTCAAAAGCTCACTGATGAATTCCATGCATTCAAATTGGCGACATAGAATTCGTTCAACGAAATCAATAACCAAATTTTTGTGGTTGGAGATTCTCGCCAAGCGTTTATCGATTCTTAAAATGAGATCATGGAATTCGTTCACAATATGAACAAGCCAAATAGCTAGACTTGTCTTTTTTCTTGCTTTTTTGTTTGTTTGTTTGTTTGTTTGTTTGTTTGTTTTCTTTTAGTATGCATTTTCTTTTATATCGGCTTTCTGCCTTGTCGTCCCTTTTAGCAATGAATTTTCATTTCCTTATTGTATGTCTTTTTGTGTCAACATATGCCTTAATCTTTTTTCTTGGTGTCAAAAGGGGGAGAAAAATTGACGTAACATGCTTCAATGACTATATGAAATACGTGCACTTTGTAAGTGGGCATTTCATCTACATTATGCAGTTTGATGGGGGAGCACATACACAATTTGACATTAGTTTGCTATCATCAAAAAGTGGGAGATTGTTGGCCATTTGGCCTCATAACTCTTAATTTGGATGATTAACAAACTAATATTATTCATAACTCCAATCAACACATCACATATATCATGTTGTCAAATTGCATATCCTAACACTGAAGCTGCTCAAACCAAAAAAATAATCAACTTCAAGACCAAGGCTCAAGACTTGTACTCAAAGCTCAAGGAAAAGACATGTAATTTTCATTTTACTTAAGTCTTAGAATAAAATGTACACTAGATGCACCAAAGGCATATACGACTAAATCAGTTGACCTCAAACCTTTCCGTCAACCGAAACTATCCTAATGGATGACCAAACTCATTTTGGTCAACCAGGCAATCATATGTCAATTGGTCATCCGAAACCTTTGTTCAAAGCGATTCCAATCTTTATTGGTATTCTCCTTTCAGTCAATCGCCATTCACTTGGTCATCTGAGTTTTCCTAACGATAAATTAAAACATGTCTTGGTCCCCTTGGCCAATGTGGCAAAGATCCATTGAGGAGTCTTAACGGACGTATATTTTGTCGTCACACACAAATGTTTGAAAACTCAGATTTTTTGGTCCACCGAGGTTTATCGGTCGACCGTTTCCTGTATTAGTGTCTAGTGAGCAATGATTCTTTCCACGTGTCAATATAGTTGTTATGCTCACAATGGGTATTTGATTTGCATCCCGTGGTGCTAAAAGATAACCCATTGATCTGGACGACTGATTGGGTCAAGATGGGCAAAATTGTGATAAAAGTCCGACCAATTCTTACACTCTCTTGAAACAACCAGTCGAACCTCATTCGGTGAACCAAACCTTAATTGGTAAAAATTTATAAAAAAAGTTACAGGACATTGGCGATCGGCTAACGAACCATATTCGGTTATGTGAAACTATTATGTTGGGAAAGCCTACCTTTTTGTTTCGAACAACCATTTGGCAAATGATCGACCGGGATTTTGCAGATTTCTGCCCGAGCTGAAGTTCAATCTTCTTTCTCATTGTACAAGCTTCACGAACTCTCCTAAACGGCTTGCTTTAAAGCCTATAAAAACCTCATTTAAGAGACTCAAAAGATATACAACTTGCTCAAAACATTCACACTCTTTGTGCTCTCAAGTTCTAAGCTTTCAAAGCTCCAACAAATCTCAAACTTCATTGAATTCACTCCAAGTCCAATTTAAATCCTTTGACTACATTCAAGTTAGAGTTCAAACACTTTCATCAAATTCCGTAGCATTGTAAAGCTTGGAGGCAGCTCCCTCTCGGGTTGTGAGAGGAGAATTCAGTAACGTGAGAATGTTTGCAAGGCTCGAATTGTAAGAGGGTTTATCTTCGACTCTGAACAAAGAGATTAGTGAATTCTCTAGTAGGGATTGGAAGATTGATCGGAACTTGAGGAGAGTACTAGATCATGGTGGTGTGATCGAACCTCTATAAAATCTCTAGAGTCAACTTGTGGTTTGCAATTTCCTCACTTTTGTTTTTAATTTTGCATTTTTTAGCTAAATCATTAATTAGCCTGTTCACCGCCCTCTCTAGAAAAATGTTCGATCCTACTCACACCCTCATCGTGAACATTTTGTATTGTGGCTTAAATGAGGGAGAATACAATAGTATTAGAGGTTCTGATAGTGCATATGATATATGGCATAATCTAGAAATGCATCATAAGGGTTCTAGTAGAATGAAAAAATTATGTTAAATTTGCTAAGGCTTAAGTAAGAACTTTTTTGTACCCAATCAGGTGAGAACATAAGCGAGATGCACACTCATTTATCTGAGATCATTGACTCTCTCAAAGCTCTTGGCAAAACTTTTAGCGAGGGAGAAATGACTTGAATGATTCTCCGGCCACTCATTGACGAATGGGAAGAGAAAACAACCACTATCGTGGAAGCACAAGATCTCACCAAATTGTCGGTTGAGGAGCTTATGGGTAGTCACATGGCATATGAGATACAAATGAAAGATCGCAAGGAGAAGGAAGCTAACAAAAAGAAATCCTTGGTGCTACATACCATCACCAGCTCCAGCAAAAGAGAGAGTGGTATTGAAGAGGAGTTAGTGACTCAAAAATTCAATGAGCTTCTCAAGAAAGGACAAAAGAAAAGGATAAAGAAAGGGGAAGAAAATGGAAGAGCAAAAGAAAAGAAGAAGAAATCTCTCAAAGTAACTTGGGATGAATCCACATCATCTTCATCAAATGAAGGGATAATCGCCACAAGGTGCTTTGTGGCAATAGAAGATGAAGATGGTGAGGTATCTTCTACCTAAAATCACGATTCTAATTCATATGGTGAACTTCAAATTGCATTCTATGAGCAACTTTAAAATTTTGAACAAATTTGTCAAAAGAATGAGCTAGCTACGAAGAATATCAATGCGGTACAATGTCCAATTGAACCAATCATGAATGAAAAAATAATTTGATTACTAGTCATGTTCAAATTGCGTTAGAGCACTTTCATTTGGTTGATAAATTACAATTCTAAATGCAAAACCTTCATGTAGTGATACACAAGATCTCATTGCTAAAAATACTCAATTATAAAAGGATCTTGAAAGATTAACTAAAGAAAAAAAATGCTTGATTTGGTTATTGGTAGACAAAGACAATCTTTGTTAATAACAACAAACGCGATGTTAATCACTATTTTGAATGGAAGCATTTCCTTTTGAACAAATTTTCCTCAAGTGTTTGGGCACCAAAGACCAAAATGGTTTGGGTACAAAAACTAATGTCAAAGGACCCAAAGTTGTTTGGGTACCAAAATTTTCACTTGTAGCCACTTAGAAGAGGAGGATCGGTAGCGATCGGCTTAAACAAGAAAATATCGACCCCAAGCTTCAAGAAAACATTTGGATCATGATTGTGTTCATTTTAAATACCGCAAGTGCACGGTGTCGGTGAAGACGTGGAAAATATGGGTCGATCCACAAGGAGGTGTGTCGACTCTAGTTCTTTCGAAGGCAAGTGTGAAAAGATGGGAGAAGAGTTGTGATTACACTAGCTAAACTACACAAAACTAGCAAGCATCAAACAAGGAAAATGAAAACGAGGGAAATTAAAAGCAAGATAAAATTCAGGAAACGAAACCCCTAAGGAGTGGAGTGTGTGCACATATGAAGTGAAACAAGTGATGAATGCCGCATGTAAGCATATATGTGTGTGTCATGTGTGTCCTCATGCATAGGAAGTGTCTAAAGATGTGGCAAAACCTATCAATTCATTCACACAACGTATCGGCAATTACTACTTTATTAGCATAAGACTAGGTTCAGCATGAGAGGTGTCTAAATGTTATGGCAAGACTCATCAAAACCAGAACTCATGTGAAGAATAAAGCTATGCATGAGAAGTGTCTAAATGTTATGGCAAAAGCCGTAAAACCCATCAAAGCAATGTGTCTTCAATCAATCAAGCACGCAAACACAAATACAAACACATAACTAACATGTAGCATATTCAACAGGAAATTTCAGTCAATAAACATGAGGAAACTATGCATGAGAAGTGTCTAAAACTTATGGCAAAACCCATCAAAAATCCCCCAACATGTAGATGATTACAATACCCCCAATGAACAAACAATCATGCAAGTATACACAATCAAAAATTCATCAAACATACAAACTTCACAACATAGATGTACATTATCTCCACCCCTAAAGGGCGATGAAACAACTCACTACTCATTAAGAAAAGAAAACAAAACGAAATAGAACTAAGCATGCATGCAAGAATTAAAAGAGAAGACAACATTAAAACAAACTAAGAAAAAATAATTTATTTACATGACTCACATAGCATTCTTCTCTACTTTACTTTTGCTCCAAGTCTTACTCTAAGTAAAGAGAATGCCACCAAGCAATGAGTAGTATTACAAGGGAGGAGGAAGAGTTCTATTTATAGTTATAGAAAAAGATAATCGGGGACAATCCCCCGATGTGGGACTAATGAAACATTCCCAGAATAGACATAAACACATAACCCATTTCCGGGCAAAACCGGGTCGGATTCTGAGAAAATGGACAACTAATTGGCGGTCACTGTTTCCCAGATCCGACCCATTTTCGGATATTTTCTTTAGTTATTCAATTATTCACATGAGGTGCACTCGGATCGGTTATTGGAGTTTAGGCCCAGATATAATTGCCAAATTATTCCTCTTGATGGTGTGGAGTTTCTTGATTTGCTTATTGGTCCTTTTGGTTTATATCTGGGTCCTTCCCTCTTGCATATCAGTCCAAGTCTCACAATTTAGTCATTTTTCTTGCTTTCAGGCCCTTTCGTGACTCTTCTTCTCACTTGTTTTATTCTTGAAACTTAAACATAAAATTCATTATGTAGCATTGCTTAGGTTAAAAATAGAGGATATAAGACACAAATATATCCATAATATAATGTCAATCAGATCGAATTCATAAACCCATTTTCGCCATTGAAATGAGATTGGAACAAATGCCAAATTGAGGATTAAGAGTTGGGTAACATTTTTCAATCTTCGTAGTCTTATTGAATCGGTTATAATCTACGGATATTGAATGCTTAATGATATAATATCACATGTCATTTCTTTTAGGCCTTAGTGACAGGGGGAGATATAATGTTTTATCATTTAATTAAAAGGGAGATTCATGTCATCCTAACATTTGTGTCTTACGACTTCAATGTTTGTATTTGATTGATCAAAAGGAAGAGAATGATAAGAGATTCATTTGAGCTTAATTGATTCATTCTATAAATATTGATAGGGGAGCATTATATACATGAATAGCTCCCATATATGAAGGGAAAGAAATCATTTAAAAGGGGGAGAAGTAAATTGAATCCCAAGCATTAAGATATATGTTTGCCATCATCAAAAAGAGCTAGATTGTTGAATTTTAGGCCTTAATCCATCTTAATCAATCAACTTGGTCAACCAAAGTGGGCAAACGTGATTACATGCATTGCTTATATTCTCGCAAACCATCTTATCAGGTTGATCAAGATTATCAAGAAAAGGAGCATTGGGAGAAAGACTCAAGACTGTAACAAAACTATGGACCAAGACTTGTAATTTTTCATTTATTCAGTTCATAGCATCAAATGTTAACTTGAGCACTAGGTGAAGGGAATGTGTTCTAAAAGTTTTACTTTTAAATGTCAATTATTATGAATTGAATGAGAAAATCGTTTTGTTCCTTGTTTATGTTATTCGTCTTTTAGAAGTGTTAAGGAAGAGGCTCTTGGTCCTTAACCGTAGAGCTCTAAAAGATATTGGTTTACATAAAACAAAAGATATTCGCAATTATGGTAATTAACATGGGACATTAATTACCGGGTTAAGATTGTCGTGTTGGTCATAGATCATTGTAGCTCTACAAGTGAGTGACAACACGGGTATGCAAAAGAGGAAAATATTACTTTTGTATACTGAATAGACCTAATAAGTAAAATATTATAGAAATGTGTTTCTGTGTCATTAATATTTTATTGTGTCCTTGGTCCTTTGATATGAGACTTATATCCGATCACTTAAGAAATGCTTGATTAGACTAGTGTCTTAAGTTATCGATAAGTGTAGTGTAAAGGCATTGGTTGGTTAAGTATGACTTTCGTTGGAGAAGATAGTTAGTCAAAAGATTATCATTGCCCCTCTTAATTGAGTGATGATATTAGTGGGTCCCTTGATAAAACAAAGTTATAATGTGCACAATGTAATTTGAGTTAAGTCACATATTTGTAACTAGCTTAAAGAGATCAAGAAATGAATACTAATACAAAGATGACACAATACTACATTGTGTGTATTCTTAATATCATGAGGCAATGGACGGACACAAGTGGTGCACTCCATCACTAAATGGATGGGGTTTTGGTTCGAGTGGAATGAATACATCTAACTAATTGGGAGAGGTGTCTAATCACCAACCTAGTTGATTAACATTTACATATACAAGTTGTTTATCTCAGAACCTAAACAAGCATGAGAGGTGTCTAATCATTTTGGCAAAACTCATCAAGTTATAAATTCTATCCTAAACAAGCAAGCATACATTCATGTTTAATCAACACATTGAAATTAAAGCATTCATCCCATTCTCTAATGCATGTATGTACATCTACTCCACCCCCCAAAGGGGATGAAACTACTCACTAAACATTACACTAATTATTAAACTAAACAAAGAAAGCATATAAACTAAGCTAATAAAACTAATGAAATGAGATTAAGCAAAGCAAAACAAGAAACATAAAACAAACAACATAATAAAGAAAACTTGTATTAAAACGACTCACATTAAAAGTAGCATCCTCCTACTTTAGTGTGTGCTTCAAGGCCTCACTTCTAGTAGGAAAAATAACCACTTAAAATATGGAGTGATTATAATAGGAGGTGAAGAGTTCTATTTATAGCCATGGAAAAAGCTAATCCGGGACAATCCCCCGATGTGGGACTAAACAGATACCACAAATAGCCTAAACATCCTCTAATACATGTGCTGGAGAAATTTGAGCGCATTTGGGCCAAAAGTGACCGCCAATTAGCGGTCTTGGACCGCTACTTAGCGGTCTACAGTGTCCGGATCGCTCTGGAATTTCTTGTGGGCTTTTCTGGAAGGCTTGGTTTGTATTTGATGCATCTATTTTGCATGTTGGAGCTCCGACCCGAATAGAATTGCCAAAATACTCCCCATGATGGTGAGGAGTATTCTGTTTTGCTCTTAGGTCCTTCGGTCTTGCATTCAGGTCCTTCTTCCTTGCATCTTGGTCCACAGATCTCACAATTCAGTCCTTTTTCCCAGCTTTTGGGTCCTTTTATGCTTCATCTCTTCAAACCTATTTATTCCTGAAAACTAAACATAAAACTCGTAACATAGCATTATTTAGGTGAAAGATAATGGATATAAGATACAAATATGAGCATGAAATGATGTCAATCAAATACCCCCACACCTAACTTTTGCTAGTCCCGAGCAAAACAACGAAAGAGAAAAGCATGCGAAAAACAAGAAATCCTAACTCACTTTCGTAGGAATCACGGTTGCACTTAGCACGTGCAACAAGCCGTTAAACCTCCTTGTCGCCAAGGAGGAGGAGTGTTGTCTCTTGAGGGTTTTCAGCGGATATACCCACAAAATCCGAACAAGATGCATTAATCAATCTACCTACATGACTCGTTGGACTCATTTTATCGATCATGGGATGCGGTAACACTACGGGTCGACTCTCTATATGTAATCGGTCCACAGACCTAGCCAAATGAGTTATTCGTGAAAGTTAGTTAAGGACTTGAGTGAAAGACATGGGCAACCTTAACTTCTGAATGTGATACAATGTGTAAAGTCCATTTTGGTTCTTATTTGACTCCTTTTTTTTCTTTTTTTTTCTTTTTTTTTTCTTTTCATTGGAGCATTTTATTGGTTGATGTTTGATTCTCCCAGGGTCAGGTTTCGTGCATCATTGCCTATGAGGACTTACACTATCACGTACACCTTCCCCAAAATCTCCACATAGGGCGATCCCTACCATCCGTGTAACGGGAGTTCGGTCGGTGCATCCCAAGTCAGATGACTCGAAAGCACCAGGCACAAAGGCCCCTCAGACCTACTTTCCCGAGTGAAAGGAGCCGTGCGAGAAGAGAGAACACCACTTATTCATTTATCTACATGGGAACCAAAACCCCTACACTTAAGTTTCACAAAAAGAGACTAAGGGCCCTTAACTACGACAAACTTCCTTATACTAACAGACACGAATTATTTGATTCACTAGGTTCAGGGTGGACTTCTTTAAATGTTTGAGTGCTGAAACCCTATGATTACACGCCCCCCGAGGGAAAACCGGGGTGCATCCTAACGACTCGATAAGACCTAAAGCCAGTAAACTAGAAATCCTAATGCATCAAGTTCTAGACAATTTTGGGAGCTTTCTTTTTACTTTGCCTCTCAACGGTTTTGCATATGCTAAACACACGCGAAACCCACAAAAACATTTTTTTTTCACAAACACATGAAGATTTTGAAAGAAATGTGAAAATTTTAAAGCACTAGGCAAACAAAAGAAGACAAGTCACCCAAGGATCATGGCAAGCAGATTTATCAATGTTAAATGCGGCACACTAGCATGACCCTAGTAGTAGACACAAAAGAAAAGAAAACCAAAGGAAAAAGACTCGAATATGTACACACGTAAAACACCCCCCACACCTACTTCATGCATTGTCCTCAATGAATGTGAACAAGATACTACATGGATATATGCATGAAAAAGGAAAGATCTCACCAACATGAAGTACAAAGGGACGTTCAGGGTCATGTTGATGGACACAAACCCAAATTCCCTCAAAACCTGTGAGAAGCTGAAGAAGGGAGATAAATACGTGAAGAGATTGGGCCCAAGTACACAAGGGTTGGGGCCCACAACAATCGATGCTCACTGAAGGAGTCTTTTATAATTATTTTTTTACAAGATATATACATCAACCAAGATATTCTCATAATCATTTGGTCAAGAAACATCAAATGAGAACATCAAGTCATGAGGACCAGAGACTGGCCGAGATGGGCAAACTCCACTGGTACTCTGAGGTGTCATGAGGGGTGAAAGGTCAAAGCTGAAAGGCTCGAACCCCTCATGATATTGGTTGGGTGTGGGCAACAAAGAATGAAGTTGTGTTGCCTCACTAGGGTTTAATTGCTCATCGAAGAAAACCCTCCAACCAATAGGCGGGTGCATCGGAATGAGTTCCTCAGGCTCATTCGATGGATGCAGCAGACTTGCATCACTAAGAATGGGGCTTCTCCCCAAGTCATCCAACAAGGACCTCTCACCATCATTTAGATCATCAAGCATAAGCTCAGTCATAGGTGGGTCCTTGTTGGAGTCAATATGAAGCTCAAATGGCTCAATGGCCATGGGACATAAGGTAGAGACACCTTCTGGTATAGGCATATGATGAGGTGTCTCACTCTCACTAGTACTCTCAACTGAATCATGCAACGACCACTCCCTTTGGACATTCATGTTCGAGACCAGCTCACTCTGTTGCATTGCGAAGACAGGCAATGAGTTTTCGCTGGGCCCACGAACATTCTCAATGGGTTGCATTCGGGTTAGGGGTGTTCATTTTTTTTGTGGTGCTTTCTCTAATTGGCGGATGAGATTTAGATTTAAAGGTTCATCCATGGGTTCCTGTTTCTTACCAGAGTTGAACACATGAAACTCGGCACTCATGTTACCGAATGAGAGCTTCATGAGACCATTTCTACAATTAATCAAGGCATTGGAGGTTGCCAGAAATGGTCTACCCAAAATCAAAGGTATTTGAGAGTGGGTGTTCGCAACAGGATTGGTATCGAGGACAACAAAATCGACTAGAAATATAAAATCTCCAACTTTGATAAGCACATCCTCGATAATCCCCATGGGAATACGAATGGATCTATCCGCCAATTGGAGGGTGATCTTCGTTGGTTTCAATTCTTCCAAGTTCAACTGTTGATAAACAGAGAATGGGAGGAGGTTGACCGCTGATCCTAAATCAAGCAAAACATTGCTCAGTCTAGTGTCCCCTATCGTACACTGAATAGTAGGACACCCAGGGTCCTTGTATTTTGTGTAGGTAGGATTGGACAAAAGTGAGCTGATATTTGCAGCCAAGAATGCTTTCTTAGGAACATTGGTCTTCCTCTTGGTTGTGCAGAGATCCTTCAACACTTTGGCATATTGAGGTATTTGTTGGATGACATCCAACAAGGGGATGTTAACCTTCACTTGCTTAAATACCTCTAATATCTTGTCCATGTTGTCACTCTGCTTTTTGGTTAACCTACTTGGATAAGGAGCTTTTGGCAGGTAGGTTTTCTGCGGTGTCTGAGAAGGAAGCCTTGGTGTATTACCCTCACCCTCAGCCTCTTCTTCACCACCATTCCCACTGAGGGGCTGCATAGATGGTGGTGGGTGTGGCAAGGAAATGTGATTGTCAACCTGTTTTCCATTCCTTAAGGTCACAATGGAATAGACATGGTGAACAGGTTCCTCCACATGGTTCACTTGCCTCCCCCAAGGTACCACATTCTCATTTTGCATTTGTTGTTGTTGGTACATGCAGGGGTTAGCCTCAGGCTGGCTAGGTAAAGACCCTCTCTCTCGCTCATGTACAGACTGAGCCAATTGGCCCATCTGAAGCTCTAGAGATTTCATGGTCTGCTGATTTGAAGTGAGAACTTGACTTGTGGTAGACATAAAAATTTTCATTGAGTTTTCAAGTCCACGAGTCAAGGTCTCAAGCGAATTAAATCGGGTTTCCATATTGTTGGAATTTGGGACACCCGATTGATTGCTGGTTTGCACTTGGGGTGGCTGATAGGAATGTTTATGCATAGGAGGTTGGTGTGATTGGTAAGGTGGTCTAGAGGAGTTTGAAGGACCACCCGGGGCATTATTTTGGTTCCATGAAAAATTGGGGTGGTTCCTCCATCCAGGGTTATAAGATGATGAGTATGGGTCATTCCTAGCTCTGTCATAGATGGCGTTGACACGCTCCATCTCAGGAGGAATGGACTCACACTCGCTCTCTACATGACCTAGCCTACCACATGAATGACAAGGAACTGGACCAGATGTGGACATGTGAGGTGCACTTTGTCGGTTTTGGAGCTCAATCGAATCCATACGGCACATTAAGGCCGCCATGCGTGCCTCGGTGGCCGTAGTGGTATCGATAGCAAATGCGGCACCCGATCTAGTCGAGTTTGCATTCGCGATCCTCGCTCCTATACTAGATGATGCAGGTGGTTCCCTCATACTCTCCCACTACATGGTTTTCTCAGCGAGGTCTTCTAGGAAGGCCCATGCCTCCCTTTCATCCTTTCCCAAGAACTCTCCTTGACACATGGACTCAAGGAGCGTTCTGGACGGGATGTGAAGACCCTCATACACAATCTGACAAAGACGCCACAACTCAATGCCATGGTGAGGGCACGAGGATAGTAGCTCTTTGAACCTCTCAAGATATGCATGAAATGGTTCGGTCTCATGTTGATAGAACGAATTGATTTCGTTCCTCAATTTTTGAGTCCGATGATTAGGAAAGTACTTCTTGAGGAATGCAGATTGAAACTCATCCCAAGTCCTAAAGGAATTCGCCTGGTTGCTGTACAACCACTTCTTGGCATCATCCTTTAGTGCAAAAGGAACGAGCCTAAGATGGATGGAGTCTGTGCTAAGTTGTTGCAGCTTGAACATATCACAGACCTCCTCAAATTCCCTGAGAAAGATATAGGGGTCACCTTTCCCAGTGAAATGAGGGAGCATGGAAATGAATTGAGGCTTAACCTCAAAATGGTTCCCATTAGCCTCTGGTAATACGATGCATGAGGGTAGAGCTGTACGGCTCGGGTAGCATCGATCACGAAGAGGTATGGGAACGACAATTGGAAGCACATGTGGAACAGGTGGGTCCAGCAACTGCTCATCCTCACGGAAATTAGCAGCCATTGGACCCAAACTACGTGCGACACGAGAGGAGGAAGGTGTCGAGAAATCGATGACCGAAGCCGGATTGACAATGCTCCTCGTCAAACGACCACTCTTGTCTCGTGTCCACGAAAGCATACACAAAGGTGCACGCACACAAACCAAAACCCTTTTTTTTCTTCTTTTTTTTCAAACAAGGAATGTACGTAGAAGAGAAGACTGGGGAACACAGGAGAGAAAGAATGACTCAGAAGAGAAGGGAAGAAGTCCTTATGCTACGGCGGATGGGTACAGGTAGAAGCACACAAGCAAACAAGGCTCAAGCAATCCTAAGGTCGCTATAGGTCCTTACAGCTAGACGACGCCTAACTGCGAGGTCACACGGCCTCAACACGCCTCACCGCCCTACAACGAGGACCACAAAGCCCAGCAAGTGAGCCAAGATCCGGGGATCTCGTCTCTCCTACTATCGACAAAGTGGGCAACGCCGATCAGGTCATGACGGTCGGGACCGGATCACTCTCCTAATGCGTCCAAGATCCTTAGGGCCAATGTCTACTTGATTTTAAAATTAGGCTCTTGATTAGTGTGGTTTTTGGGGCGAAGGAAAGGGTGATGAAATCTCCCACCTTATCTTTTATGGGACAGCCCCTCCTTAGTAGCATTTTGGAGTCCTAATCTAGCAATCAACTCTCCAAACAAAACGCTCAACTCACACTTGTTTCAATGCACTTCCTACTAACTAATGCATGTTCATACGAAATGCATGAATGAGAGTAGAAGGTGCGTACTGTTGAACATTTTAATTAAACCGCAAGTGCACGGCCGCGATGAAGCGGTGGAAAGTACGGGTCGTCCTCAGGGAGGTGAGCAACCTCTTGCTTGTACGAAATCAAGTGGCAAAAAATAGGGGGAAGAAAGTTGTTTATGCTAATCTAGACTACGCTACACTAAGAAGTATGAAATGTGGAAGAAGCAAACAAACGATGAAATAAGAACTAAGATAAGAACAAAACAAGAATGCTGGAATTTCAGGAATGGAAAAACCCCTAAGGGGTGGAGTGAGTGCACACATGCAAAGAGGTGGGTGTAGAATACATTCTTTAAGCACATGAATGTGGTGTTTATCAAGCATAGGAAGTGTCTAAATGTTATGGCAAAACCTATCAATCTATTCACCAACTTAGTTGATTAACATTTACATATCCAAGGTGTTTATTTCAGAACCTAAACAAGCATGAGAGGTGCCTAATCATTTTGGCAAAACTCATCAAGTTATAAATTCTATCCTAAACAAGCAAGCATACATTCATGTTTAATCAACACATTGAAATTAAAGCATTCATCCCATTCTCTAATGCATGTATGTAAATCTACTCCACCCCCCAAAGGGGATGAAACTACTCACTAAACATTACACTAATTATTAAACTAAACAAAGAAAGCATATAAACTAAGCTAATAAAACTAATGAAATGAGATTAAGCAAAGCAAAACAAGAAACATAAAACAAACAACATAATAAAGAAAACTTGTATTAAAACGACTCACATTAAAAGTAGCATCCTCCTACTTTAGTGTGTGCTTCAAGGCCTCACTTCTAGTAGGAAAAATAACCACTTAAAATATGGAGTGATTATAATAGGAGGTGAAGAGTTCTATTTATAGCCATGGAAAAAGCTAATCCGGGACAATCCCCCGATGTGGGACTAAACAGATACCACAAATAGCCTAAACATCCTCTAATACATGTGCTGGAGAAATTTGAGCGCATTTGGGCCAAAAGTGACCGCCAATTAGCGGTCTTGGACCGCTACTTAGCGGTCTACAGTGTCCGGATCGCTCTGGAATTTCTTGTGGGCTTTTCTGGAAGGCTTTGTTGGTATTTGATGCATCTATTTTGCATGTTGGAGCTCCGACCCGAATAGAATTGCCAAAATACTCCCCATGATGGTGAGGAGTATTCTGTTTTGCTCTTAGGTCCTTCGGTCTTGCATTCAGGTCCTTCTTCCTTGCATCTTGGTCCACAGATCTCACAATTCAGTCCTTTTTCCCAGCTTTTGGGTCCTTTTATGCTTCATCTCTTCAAACCTATTTATTCCTGAAAACTAAACATAAAACTCGTAACATAGCATTATTTAGGTGAAAGATAATGGATATAAGATACAAATATGAGCATGAAATGATGTCAATCAAATACCCCCACACCTAACTTTTGCTAGTCCCGAGCAAAACAAAGAAAGAGAAAAGCATGCGAAAAAAACAAGAAATCCTAACTCACTTTCGTAGGAATCACGGTTGCACTTAGCACGTGCAACATGTCGTTAAACCTCCTTATCGCCAAGGAGGAGGAGTGTTGTCTCCTGAGGGTTTTCAGCGGATATACCCACAAAATCCGAACAAGATGCATTAATCAATCTAGCTACACGACTCGTTGGACTTATTTTGTCGATCATGGGACGCGGTAATACTACGGGTCGACTCTATATATGTAATCGGTCCACACACCTAGCCTAATGAGTTATTCGTGAGAGTTAGTCAAGGACTTAAGTGAAAGACATGGGCAACCTTAACTTCTGAATGTGATACAATGTGTAAAGTCCATTTTGGTTCTTATTTGACTCTTTTTTTTTCTTCTTTTTTTTCCTTTTTCTTTTTTTTTCTTTTTCTTTGGAGCATTTTATTGGTTGGTGTTTGATTCTCCCCAGGGTCAGGTTTCGTGCATCATTGCCTATGAGGACTTACACTATCACGTACACCTTCCCCCAAATCTCCACATAGGGCGATCCCTACCACCCGTGTAACGGGAGTTCGGTCGGCGCATCCCAAGTCAGATGACTCGAAAGTACCAGGCACAAAGTCCCCTCAGACCTACTTTCCCGAGTGATAGGAGCCGTGCGAGAAGAGAGAACACCACTTATTTATCTATATGGGAACCAAAACCCCTACACTTAAGTTTCACAAAAAGAGATTAAGGGCCCTCGACTACGACAAACTTCATTATACTCACAAACACGAATTATTTGACTCACTAGGTTCAGGGTGGACTTCTTTAAATGTTTGAGTACTGAAACCCTATGATTACACGCCCCCTGAGGGAAAACCAGGGTGCATCCTAACGACTCGACAAGACCTAAAGCCAATAAACTAGAAATCCTAATGCATCAAGTTCAAGACAATTTTGGGAGCTTTCTTTTTACTTTGCCTCTCAACGGTTTTGCACATGCTAAACACACGCAAAACCCACAAAAACATTTTCTTTCGCAAACACATGAAGATTTTGAAAGAAATGTGAAAATTTTAAAGCACTCGGCAAGCAAAAGAAGACAAGTCACCCAAGGATCATGGCAAGCAGATATATCGATATTAAATGCGGCACACTAACATATCCCTAACAATGCAAACAAAAGAAAATAAAACCAAAGGAAAAAGACTCGACTATGTACACACGTAAAACACCCCCCACACCTACTTCATGCATTGTCCTCAATGAATGTGAACAAGATACTACATGGATACATGCATGAAAAAGGAACGATCTCACCAACATGAAGTACAAAGGGACGTTCGGGGTCATGTTGATGGACACAAACCCAAATTCCCTCAAAACCTGTGAGAAGCTGAAGAAGGGAGATAAATACGTGAAGAAATTGGGGCCCAAGTACACAACGGTTGGGGCCCACAACAATCGATGCTCACTGAAGTAGTCTTTTATTACACACTTTTTTTTATATACATCAACCAAGATATTCTCATAATCATTTGGTCAAGGAACATCAAATGAGAACATCAAGTCAGGAGGACCAGAGACTTGCCGAGATGGGCAAACTCCACTGGTACTCTGAGGTGTCATGAGAGGTGAAAGGTCAAAGCTGAAAGGCTCGAACCCCTCATGATATTGGTTGGGTGTGGGCAACAAAGAATGAAGTTGTGTTGCCTCACTAGGGTTTAATTGCTCATCGAAGAAAACCCTCCAACCAATAGGCGGGTGCATCGGAATGAGTTTCTCAGGCTCATTCGATGGATGCAGCAGACCTGCATCACTAAGAATGGGGCTTCTCCCCAAGTCATCCAACAAGGACCTCCCACCATCACTTAGATCATCAAACATAAGCTCGGTCATAGGTGGGTCCTTGTTGGAGTCAATATGAAGCTCAAATGGCTCAATGGCCATGGGACATGAGGTAGAGACACCTTCTGGTATAGGCATATGGTGAGGTGTCTCACTCTCACTAGTACTCTCAACTGAATCATGCAACGAACACTCCCTTTGGACATTCATGTTCGAGGCCAACTCACTCTGTTGCATTGCGAAGACAGGCAATGAGTTTTCGCTGGGCCCACGAACATTCTCAATGGGTTGCATTGGGGTTAGGCGTGTTCGTTGATTTTGTGGTGCTTTCTCCAATTGGCGGATGAGATTTAGATTTAAAGGTTCATCTATGGGTTCCTGTTGCCTACCAGAGTTGAACACATGAAACTCGGCACTCATGTTACCGAATGAGAGCTTCATGAGACCATTTCTACAATTAATCAAGGCATTGGAGGTTGCCAGAAATGGTCTACCCAAAATCAAAAGTATTTGAGAGTGGGTGTTCGCAACAGGATTGGTATCGAGGACAACAAAATCGACTGGAAATATAAAATCTCCAACTTTGATAAGCACGTCCTCGATAATCCCCATGGGAATACGAATAGATCTATCCGCCAGTTGGAGGGTGATCTTAGTTGGTTTCAATTCTCCCAAGTTCAACTGTTGATAAACAGAGAATGGGAGGAGGTTGACCGCTGATCCTAAATCAAGCAAAACATTGCTCAATTTAGTGTCCCCTATCGTACACTGAATAGTAGGACACCCCGGGTCCTTGTATTTTGTGTAGGTAGGATTGGACAAAAGTGAGCTGATATTTGCAGCCAAGAATGCTTTCTTAGGAACATTGGTCTTCCTCTTGGTTGTGCAGAGATCCTTCAACACTTTGGCATATTGAGGTATTTGTTGGATGACATCCAACAAAGGGATGTTAATCTTCACTTGCTTAACACCTCTAATATCTTGTCCATGTTGTCACTCTGCTTTTTGTTTAACCTACTTGGATAGGGAGCTTTTGGCAGGCAGGTTTTCTGCTGTACCTGAGAAGAAAGCTTTGGTGTATTACCCTCACCCTCAGCTTCTTCTTCACCACCATTCCCACGGAGGGGCTGCATAGATGGTGGTGGGTGTGGCAAGGAAATGTGATTGTCAACCTGTTTTCCATTCCTTAAGGTCACAATGGAATAGACATGGTGAACAGGTTCCTCCACATGGTTCACTTGCCTCCCCCGAGGTACCACATTCTCATTTTGCATTTGTTGTTGTTGGTACATGCGGGGGTTAGCCTCAGGCTGGCTAGGAAAAGACTTTCTCTCTCTCATGTACAGACTGAGCCAATTGGCCCATCTGAAGCTCTAGAGATTTCATGGTCTGCTGATTTGAAGTGAGAACTTGACTTGTGGTAGACATAAAAATTTTCATTGAGTTTTCAAGTCCACGAGTCAAGGTCTCAAGCGAATTGAATCGGGTTTCCATATTATTGGATTTTAGGAAACCCGATTGATTGGTGGTTTGTGCTTGGGATGGCTGATAGGAATGTGCATGCATGGGAGGTTGGTGTGATTGGTAAGGTGGTCTAGAGGAGTTTGAAGGACCACCCGGGGCATTATTTTGGTTCCATGAAAAATTGGGGTGGTTCCTCCATCCAGGGTTATAAGATGATGAGTATGGGTCATTCCTAGCTCTGTCATAGATGGCGTTGACACGCTCCATCTCAGGAGGAATGGACTCACACTCGCTCTCTACATGACCTATCCTACCACATGAATGACAGGGAACTGGACCAGATGTGGACATGTGAGGTGCACTTTGTTGGTTTTGGAGCTCAATCGAATCCATACGGCGCATTAAGGCTGCCATGCGTGCCTCGGTGGCCGTAGTGGTATCGATAGCAAATGCGGAACCCGATCTAGTTGAGTTTGCATTCGCGATCCTCGCTCCTATACTAGACGATGCTGGTGGTTCCCTCACACTCTCCCATTGCATGGTTTTCTCAGCGAGGTCTTCTAGGAAGGCCCATGCCTTCCTTTTATCCTTTCCCAAGAACTCTCCTTGACACATGGACTCAAGGAGCGTTCTGGACGGGATGTGAAGACCCTCATACACAATCTGACAAAGACGTCACAACTCAATGCCATTGTGAGGGCACGAGGATAGTAGCTCTTTGAACCTCTCAAGATATGCATGAAATGGTTCGGTCTCATGTTGATAGAACGAATTGATTTCGTTCCTCAATTTTTGAGTCCGATGATTAGGAAAGTACTTCTTGAGGAATGCAGATTGAAACTCATCCCAAGTCCTAAAGGAATTCGCCTGGTTGCTGTACAACCACTTCTTGGCATCATCCTTTAGTGCAAAAGGAACGAGCCTAAGATGGATGGAGTCTGTGCTAAGTTGTTGCAGCTTGAACATAGCACATACCTCCTCAAATTCCCTGAGAAAGATATAGGGGTCACCTTTCCCAGTGAAATGAGGGAGCATGGAAATGAATTGAGGCTTAACCTCAAAATGGTTCCCATTAGCCTCTGGTAATACGATGCATGAGGGTAGAGCTGTACAGCTCGGGTAGCATCGATCACGAAGAGGTATGGGAACGACAACTGGAAGCACTGGTGGAGCAGGTGGGTCCAGCAACTGCTCCTCCTCACGGAAATTAGCAGCCATTGGACCCGAACTACGTGCGACACGAGAGGAGGGAGGTGTCGAGAAATCGATGACCGAAGCTGGATTGACAACGCTCCTCATCAAACGACCACTCTCGTCTCGTGTCCACGAAAGCATGCACAAAGGTGCACACACAAAACAAAACTTTTTTTTCTTTTTTTTTCTTACAAAGAATGTGCGTAGAGGAGAAGACATGGGAACACAGGAGAGAAAGAATGACTCAGGAGAGAAGGGAAGAAGTCCTTATGCTACGGCGGATGGGTACAGGTAGAAGCACACAAGCAAACAAGGCTCAAGCAATCCTAAGGTCGCTATAGGTCCTTACAGCTAGACGACGCCTAACTGCGAGGTCACACGGCCTCAACACGCCTCACCTCCCTACAATGAGGACCACAAAGCCCAGCAAGTGAGCCAAGATCCGGGGATCTCGTCTCTCCTACTATCGACAAAGTGGGCAACGCCGATCAGGTCATGACGGTCGGGACCGGATCACTCTCCTAATGCGTCCAAGATCCTTAGGGCCAATGTCTACTTGATTTTAAAATTAGGCTCTTGATTAGTGTGGTTTTTGGGGCGAAGGAAAGGGTGATGAAATCCCCCACCTTATCTTTTATGGGACAGCCCCTCCTTAGTAGCGTTTTGGAGTCCTAATCTAGCAATCAACTCTCCAAACAAAACGCTCAACTCACACTTGTTTCAATGCACTTCCTACTAACTAATGCATGTTCATACGAAATGCATGAATGAGAGTAGAAGGTGCGTACTGTTGAACATTTTAATTAAACCGCAAGTGCACGGCCGCGATGAAGCGGTGGCAAGTACGGGTCGTCCTCAGGGAGGTGAGCAGCCTCTTGCTTGTACGAAATCAAGTGGCAAAAAATAGGGGGAAGAAAGTTGTTTATGCTAATCTAGACTACGCTACACTAAGAAGTATGAAATGTGGAAGAAGCAAACAAACGATGAAATAAGAACTAAGATAAGAACAAAACAAGAATGCTGGAATTTCAGGAATGGAAAAAACCCTAAGGGGTGGAGTGAGTGCACACATGCAAAGAGGTGGGTGTAGAATACATTCTTTAAGCACATGAATGTGGTGTTTATCAAGCATAGGAAGTGTCTAAATGTTATGGCAAAACCTATCAATCTATTCACCAACTTAGTTGATTAACATTTACATATCCAAGGTGTTTATTTCAGAACCTAAACAAGCATGAGAGGTGTCTAATCATTTTGGCAAAACTCATCAAGTTATAAATTCTATCCTAAACAAGCAAGCATACATTCATGTTTAATCAACACATTGAAATTAAAGCATTCATCCCATTCTCTAATGCATGTATGTACATCTACTCCACCCCCCAAAGGGGATGAAACTACTCACTAAACATTACACTAATTATTAAACTAAACAAAGAAAGCATATAAACTAAGCTAATAAAACTAATGAAATGAGATTAAGCAAAGCAAAACAAGAAACATAAAACAAACAACATAATAAAGAAAACTTGTATTAAAACGACTCACATTAAAAGTAGCATCCTCCTACTTTAGTGTGTGCTTCAAGGCCTCACTTCTAGTAGGAAAAATAACCACTTAAAATATGGAGTGATTATAATAGGAGGTGAAGAGTTCTATTTATAGCCATGGAAAAAGCTAATCCGGGACAATCCCCCGATGTGGGACTAAACAGATACCACAAATAGCCTAAACATCCTCTAATACATGTGCTGGAGAAATTTGAGCGCATTTGGGCCAAAAGTGACCGCCAATTAGCGGTCTTGGACCGCTACTTAGCGGTCTACAGTGTCCGGATCGCTCTGGAATTTCTTGTGGGCTTTTCTGGAAGGCTTGGTTTGTATTTGATGCATCTATTTTGCATGTTGGAGCTCCGACCCGAATAGAATTGCCAAAATACTCCCCATGATGGTGAGGAGTATTCTGTTTTGCTCTTAGGTCCTTCGGTCTTGCATTCAGGTCCTTCTTCCTTGCATCTTGGTCCACAGATCTCACAATTCAGTCCTTTTTCCCAGCTTTTGGGTCCTTTTATGCTTCATCTCTTCAAACCTATTTATTCCTGAAAACTAAACATAAAACTCGTAACATAGCATTATTTAGGTGAAAGATAATGGATATAAGATACAAATATGAGCATGAAATGATGTCAATCAAATACCCCCACACCTAACTTTTGCTAGTCCCGAGCAAAACAAAGAAAGAGAAAAGCATGCAAAAAAAACAAGAAATCCTAACTCACTTTCGTAGGAATCACGGTTGCACTTAGCACGTGCAACATGTCGTTAAACCTCCTTGTTGCCAAGGAGGAGGAGTGTTGTCTCCTGAGGGTTTTCAGCGGATATACCCACAAAATCCGAACAAGATGCATTAATCAATCTAGCTACACGACTCGTTGGACTTATTTTGTCGATCATGGGACGTGGTAATACTACGGGTCGACTCTATATATGTAATCGGTCCACACACCTAGCCTAATGAGTTATTCGTGAGAGTTAGTCAAGGACTTAAGTGAAAGACATGGGCAACCTTAACTTCTGAATGTGATACAATGTGTAAAGTCCATTTTGGTTCTTATTTGACTCTTTTTTTTTCTTTTTTTTTCCTTTTTCTTTTTTTTTCTTTTTCTTTGGAGCATTTTATTGGTTGGTGTTTGATTCTCCCCAGGGTCAGGTTTCGTGCATCATTGCCTATGAGGACTTACACTATCACGTACACCTTCCCCCAAATCTCCACATAGGGCGATCCCTACCACCCGTGTAACGGGAGTTCGGTCGGTGCATCCCAAGTCAGATGACTCGAAAGCACCAGGCACAAAGGCCCCTCAGACCTACTTTCCCGAGTGAAAGGAGTCGTGCGAGAAGAGAGAACACCACTTATTCATTTATCTACATGGGAACCAAAACCCCTACACTTAAGTTTCACAAAAAGAGACTAAGGGCCCTTAACTACGACAAACTTCCTTATACTAACAGACACGAATTATTTGACTCACTAGGTTCAGGGTGGACTTCTTTAAATGTTTTAGTGCTGAAACCCTATGATTACACGCCCCCCGAGGGAAAACCGGGGTGCATCCTAACGACTCGATAAGACCTAAAGCCAGTAAACTAGAAATCCTAATGCATCAAGTTCTAGACAATTTTGGGAGCTTTCTTTTTACTTTGCCTCTCAACGGTTTTGCATATGCTAAACACACGCGAAACCCACAAAAACATTTTTTTTTCACAAACACATGAAGATTTTGAAAGAAATGTGAAAATTTTAAAGCACTAGGCAAACAAAAGAAGACAAGTCACCCAAGGATCATGGCAAGCAGATATATCAATGTTAAATGCGGCACACTAGCATGACCCTAGTAGTAGACACAAAAGAAAAGAAAACCAAAGGAAAAAGACTCGAATATGTACACACGTAAAACACCCCCCACACCTACTTCATGCATTGTCCTCAATGAATGTGAACAAGATACTACATGGATATATGCATGAAAAAGGAAAGATCTCACCAACATGAAGTACAAAGGGACGTTCAGGGTCATGTTGATGGACACAAACCCAAATTCCCTCAAAACCTGTGAGAAGCTGAAGAAGGGAGATAAATACGTGAAGAGATTGGGCCCAAGTACACAAGGGTTGGGGCCCACAACAATCGATGCTCACTGAAGGAGTCTTTTATAATTATTTTTTTACAAGATATATACATCAACCAAGATATTCTCATAATCATTTGGTCAAGAAACATCAAATGAGAACATCAAGTCATGAGGACCAGAGACTGGCCGAGATGGGCAAACTCCACTGGTACTCTGAGGTGTCATGAGGGGTGAAAGGTCAAAGCTGAAAGGCTCGAACCCCTCATGATATTGGTTGGGTGTGGGCAACAAAGAATGAAGTTGTGTTGCCTCACTAGGGTTTAATTGCTCATCGAAGAAAACCCTCCAACCAATAGGCGGGTGCATCGGAATGAGTTCCTCAGGCTCATTCGATGGATGCAGCAGACTTGCATCACTAAGAATGGGGCTTCTCCCTAAGTCATCCAACAAGGACCTCCCACCATCATTTAGATCATCAAGCATAAGCTCAGTCATAGGTGGGTCCTTGTTGGAGTCAATATGAAGCTCAAATGGCTCAATGGCCATGGGACATAAGGTAGAGACACCTTCTGGTATAGGCATATGATGAGGTGTCTCACTCTCACTAGTACTCTCAACTGAATCATGCAACGACCACTCCCTTTGGACATTCATGTTCGAGACCAGCTCAATCTGTTGCATTGCGAAGACAGGCAATGAGTTTTCGCTGGGCCCACGAACATTCTCAATGGGTTGCATTCGGGTTAGGGGTGTTCATTTTTTTGTGGTGCTTTCTCTAATTGGCAGATGAGATTTAGATTTAAAGGTTCATCCATGGGTTCCTGTTTCTTACCAGAGTTGAACACATGAAACTCGGCACTCATGTTACCGAATGAGAGCTTCATGAGACCATTTCTACAATTAATCAAGGCATTGGAGGTTGCCAGAAATGGTCTACCCAAAATCAAAGGTATTTGAGAGTGGGTGTTTGCAACAGGATTGGTATCGAGGACAACAAAATCGACTGGAAATATAAAATCTCCAACTTTGATAAGCACATCCTCGATAATCCCCATGGGAATACGAATGGATCTATCCGCCAATTGGAGGGTGATCTTCTATGGTTTCAATTCTCCCAAGTTCAACTGTTGATAAACAGAGAATGGGAGGAGGTTGACCGCTGATCCTAAATCAAGCAAAACATTGCTCAGTCTAGTGTCCCCTATCGTACACTGAATAGTAGGACACCCAGGGTCCTTGTATTTTGTGTAGGTAGGATTGGACAAAAGTGAGCTGATATTTGCAGCCAAGAATGCTTTCTTAGGAACATTGGTCTTCCACTTGGTTGTGCAGAGATCCTTCAACACTTTGACATATTGAGGTATTTGTTGGATGACATCCAACAAGGGGATGTTAACCTTCACTTGCTTAAATACCTCTAATATCTTGTCCATGTTGTCACTCTGCTTTTTGGTTAACCTACTTGGATAAGGAGCTTTTGGCAGGTAGGTTTTCTGCGGTGTCTGAGAAGGAAGCCTTGGTGTATTACCCTCACCCTCAGCCTCTTCTTCACCACCATTCCCACTGAGGGGCTGCATAGATGGTGGTGAGTGTGGCAAGGAAATGTGATTGTCAACCTGTTTTCCATTCCTTAAGGTCACAATGGAATAGACATGGTGAACAGGTTCCTCCACATGGTTCACTTGCCTCCCCCGAGGTACCACATTCTCATTTTGCATTTGTTGTTGTTGGTACATGCAGGGGTTTGCCTCAGGCTGGCTAGGTAAAGACCCTCTCTCTCGCTCATGTACAGACTGAGCCAATTGGCCCATCTGAAGCTCTAGAGATTTCATGGTCTGCTGATTTGAAGTGAGAACTTGACTTGTGGTAGACATAAAAATTTTCATTGAGTTTTCAAGTCCACGAGTCAAGGTCTCAAGCGAATTAAATCGGGTTTCCATATTGTTGGAATTTGGGACACCCGATTGATTGGTGGTTTGCACTTGGGGTGGCTGATAGGAATGTTTATGCATAGGAGGTTGGTGTGATTGGTAAGGTGGTCTAGAGGAGTTTGAAGGACCACCCGGGGCATTATTTTGGTTCCATGAAAAATTGGGGTGGTTCCTCCATCCAGGGTTATAAGATGATGAGTATGGGTCATTCCTAGCTCTGTCATAGATGGCGTTGACACGCTCCATCTCAGGAGGAATGGACTCACACTCGCTCTCTACATGACCTAGCCTACCACATGAATGACAAGGAACTGGACCAGATGTGGACATGTGAGGTGCACTTTGTCGGTTTTGGAGCTCAATCGAATCCATACGGCACATTAAGGCCGCCATGCGTGCCTCGGTGGCCGTAGTGGTATCGATAGCAAATGCGGCACCCGATCTAGTCGAGTTTGCATTCGCGATCCTCGCTCCTATACTAGATGATGCAGGTGGTTCCCTCATACTCTCCCACTACATGGTTTTCTCAGCGAGGTCTTCTAGGAAGGCCCATGCCTCCCTTTCATCCTTTCCCAAGAACTCTCCTTGACACATGGACTCAAGGAGCGTTCTGGACGGGATGTGAAGACCCTCATACACAATCTGACAAAGACGCCACAACTCAATGCCATGGTGAGGGCACGAGGATAGTAGCTCTTTGAACCTCTCAAGATATGCATGAAATGGTTCGGTCTCATGTTGATAGAACGAATTGATTTCGTTCCTCAATTTTTGAGTCCGATGATTAGGAAAGTACTTCTTGAGGAATGCAGATTGAAACTCATCCCAAGTCCTAAAGGAATTCGCCTGGTTGCTGTACAACCACTTCTTGGCATCATCCTTTAGTGCAAAAGGAACGAGCCTAAGATGGATGGAGTCTGTGCTAAGTTGTTGCAGCTTGAACATATCACAGACCTCCTCAAATTCCCTGAGAAAGATATAGGGGTCACCTTTCCCAGTGAAATGAGGGAGCATGGAAATGAATTGAGGCTTAACCTCAAAATGGTTCCCATTAGCCTCTGGTAATACGATGCATGAGGGTAGAGCTGTACGGCTCGGGTAGCATCGATCACGAAGAGGTATGGGAACGACAATTGGAAGCACAGGTGGAACAGGTGGGTCCAGCAACTGCTCATCCTCACGGAAATTAGCAGCCATTGGACCCAAACTACGTGCGACACGAGAGGAGGAAGGTGTCGAGAAATCGATGACCGAAGCCGGATTGACAATGCTCCTCGTCAAACGACCACTCTTGTCTCGTGTCCACGAAAGCATACACAAAGGTGCACGCACACAAACCAAAACCCTTTTTTTTCTTCTTTTTTTTCAAACAAGGAATGTACGTAGAAGAGAAGACTGGGGAACACAGGAGAGAAAGAATGACTCAGGAGAGAAGGGAAGAAGTCCTTATGCTACGGCGGATGGGTACAGGTAGAAGCACACAAGCAAACAAGGCTCAAGCAATCCTAAGGTCACTATAGGTCCTTACAGCTAGACGACGCCTAACTGCGAGGTCACACGGCCTCAACACGCCTCACCGCCCTACAACGAGGACCACAAAGCCCAGCAAGTGAGCCAAGATCCGGGGATCTCGTCTCTCCTACTATCGACAAAGTGGGCAACGCCGATCAGGTCATGACGGTCGGGACCGGATCACTCTCCTAATGCGTCCAAGATCCTTAGGGCCAATATCTACTTGATTTTAAAATTAGGCTCTTGATTAGTGTGGTTTTTGGGGCGAAGGAAAGGGTGATGAAATCCCCCACCTTATCTTTTATGGGACAGCCCCTCCTTAGTAGCATTTTGGAGTCCTAATCTAGCAATCAACTCTCCAAACAAAACGCTCAACTCACACTTGTTTCAATGCACTTCCTACTAACTAATGCATGTTCATACGAAATGCATGAATGAGAGTAGAAGGTGCGTACTGTTGAACATTTTAATTAAACCGCAAGTGCACGGCCGCGATGAAGCGGTGGAAAGTAGGGGTCGTCCTCAGGGAGGTGAGCAGCCTCTTGCTTGTACGAAATCAAGTGGCAAAAAATAGGGGGAAGAAAGTTGTTTATGCTAATCTAGACTACGCTACACTAAGAAGTATGAAATGTGGAAGAAGCAAACAAACGATGAAATAAGAACTAAGATAAGAACAAAACAAGAATGCTGGAATTTCAGGAATGGAAAAACCCCTAAGGGGTGGAGTGAGTGCACACATGCAAAGAGGTGGGTGTAGAATACATTCATTAAGCACATGAATGTGGTGTTTATCAAGCATAGGAAGTGTCTAAATGTTATGGCAAAACCTATCAATCTATTCACCAACTTAGTTGATTAACATTTACATATCCAAGGTGTTAATTTCAGAACCTAAACAAGCATGAGAGGTGTCTAATCATTTTGGCAAAACTCATCAAGTTATAAATTCTATCCTAAACAAGCAAGCATACATTCATGTTTAATCAACACATTGAAATTAAAGCATTCATCTCATTCTCTAATGCATGTATGTACATCTACTCCACCCCCCAAAGGGGATGAAACTACTCACTAAACATTACACTAATTATTAAACTAAACAAAGAAAGCATATTAACTAAGCTAATAAAACTAATGAAATGAGATTAAGCAAAGCAAAACAAGAAACATAAAACAAACAACATAATAAAGAAAACTTGTATTAAAATGACTCACATTAAAAGTAGCATCCTCCTACTTTAGTGTGTGCTTCAAGGCCTCACTTCTAGTAGGAAGAATAGCCACTTAAAATATGGAGTGATTACAATAGGAGGTCAAGAGTTCTATTTATAGCCATGGAAAAAGCTAATCCGGGACAATCCCCCGATGTGGGACTAAACAAATACCACAAATAGCCTAAACATCCTCTAGTACATGTGCTGGAGAAATTTGAGCGCATTTGGGCCAAAAGGGACCGCCAATTAGCGGTCTTGGACCGCTAATTAGCGGTCTACAGTGTCCAGATCGCTCTGAAATTTCTTGTGGGCTTTTCTGGAAGGCTTTGTTGGTATTTGATGCATCTATTGTGCATGTTGGAGCTCCGACCCGAATAGAATTGCCAAAATACTCCCCATGATGGTGAGGAGTATTCTGTTTTGCTCTTAGGTCCTTCGGTCTTGCATTCAGGTCCTTCTTCCTTGCATCTTGGTCCATAGATCTCACAATTCAGTTTTTTTCCCAGCTTTTGGGTCCTTTTATGCTTCATTTCTTCAAACCTATTTATTCCTGAAAACTAAACATAAAACTCGTAACATAGCATTATTTAGGTGAAAGATAATGGATACAAGATACAAATATGAGCATGAAATGATGTCAATCACGTACCTCACGCCAGCTCTCAGCAACAGAAAATAAAGCTAAGATAAAAGACAATCTAAATGCCTAAGTCACATACATGATGCATGACCTAAACAACAAGAATGCCTAATCTTTTGCTTTGAGTTTTAGGGTCCAAGTTGCTTAAAGGAGGTTTGATTAAGGATCTGGGAACAAACTATAAGTCAAAACATGCCAAATTAAATCCCAGATCACTACATCAATTATGCAAACAGACCAAAGAAATAAGAAAGCGAGCTGAGCTTACCAGACCGCCAATTGGCGGTCTCAGGCTGCTGATTGGCGGTCTGAAGCTCTCCGCTTGACTCCAAACTTCTCCAGGCGTTCCTCCTGACGACTCCAAGTCTCTTGAAACAAAGCAAAACTACAAAACACAAATTAAATCCACTCAAATCGTCCAAACAAGAGTCTGGACTGACACCTCCCCGGCAACGGCGCCAAAAACTTGTTGAACGTTTTATATTTCTACCGCAAGTGCACGGCCGCGATGAAGCGGTGGCAAGTACGGGTCGTTCTCAGGGAGGTGAGCAGCCTCTTGTTTGCACGAAATCAAGTGGCGAAAAAATGGAGAAGAGAGTTGGTTACTCTAACCTACGCTACACTACGCTAAGAAGTATGAAATGTGAAAGAAGCAAACAAACGATGAAATAAGAACTAAGCTAAGAACAAAACAAGAATGCTGGAATTTCAGGAATGGAAAACCCCTAAGGGGTGGAGTGAGTGCACACAAGCAAAGAGGTGGGTGTATAATACATTCTTTAAGCACATGAAGGTGGTGTTTATCAAGCATAGCAAGTGTCTAAATGTTATGACAAAACCTATCAATCTATTCACCAACTTGGTTGATTAACATTTACATATACAAGTTGTTTATTTCAGAACCTAAACAAGCATGAGAGGTGTGTAATCATTTTGGCAAAACTCATCAAGTTATAAATTCTATCCTAAACAAGCAAGCATACATTCATGTTTTATCAACACATCAAAAATAAAGCATTCATCCCATTCTCTAATGCATGTATGTACATCTACTCCACCCCCAAAGGGGATGAAACTACTCACTAAATATTACACTAATTATTAAACTAAGCAAAGAAAGCATATTAAAACTAAGCTAGAAATAAAAGACGATTAAACTAAAACATGCACAAACAATAAAAGAAGCATAAAACAAACAATGAAAGAAACACAACTTTATTGATAAAATGACTCACATTAAAAGTAGCATCCTCCTACTTTAGTGTGTGCTTCAAGGCCTCACTTCTAGTAGGAAGAATAGCCACTTAAAATATGGAGTGATTACAATGGAAGGTGAAGAGTTCTATTTATAGCCATGGAAAAAGGCAAACCGGGACAATCCCCCGATGTGGGACTAAACCAATACCAAAAATAGCCTAAACAAACATTAATACACATCCAGGAGAAAACTTGGCGGATTTGGGCCAAAACGGACCGCCAATTAGCGGTCCTGGACCGTCAATTGGCGGTCAAAAATGTCCGGATCCATCTGGAATTTATGCTGGGCTTTTCTTTGTGTATTTGGTGGTCTTGGATGCATCTACTTTGTTTATTGGAGCTCCGACCCGAATCCAATTGCTAAAATACTCCCCATGATGGTGTGGAGTATTCTGTTTTGCTATTAGGTCCTTCTGTCTTGCGTTCAGGTCCTTCTCCCTTGCATTTTGGTCCCCAGATCTCACAATCCAGTCCTTTTTCCCAGCTTTTGGGTCCTTTTATGTTTCATCTCTTCAAACCTAATTATTCCTGAAAACTAAACATAAAACTCGTAACATAGCATTGTTTAGGTGAAAGATAATGGATATAAGATACAAATATGAGCATAAAATGATGTCAATCAGGAATCACTGCATTTTGTACATGAGCTGTGGCGGAATCGCCACCTTTTTTGCTTGGAATCGGTCTGGATTTTTCCTGTGTGTTTATGGTATGTTTTAGCTGTCCTTTCCGCGTCCGAATTAATTATTGCATATCTTTGGAGATCCGAGTTAATTTCTTCATATATTTGGAGATCCAAATTAATTTTTCTTTAGAAATTCTCCAAAATAATCTTTTGGTACTCGTAATTTGTAGTCGGGTCCTTGGCTTTTGCAATTAAGTCCCTGACCTTTTTGTAATTAGGTCTTTAAATGCTTTTATGCTTGGATGGACTTCAATTTGAATCCTGATAATCTTGAACTTGGTCTTTATGACAGAAATGAGTCTCTTGCACGCGTTTATGCTCGGGATATGGGTAATTTGCATTCATGTCCCTGTATTCTGTAAATAAGACTAAACACATACCTTAGTAGCATTTATTGAAATAAAATTAATCTAAATGAAAGACATATGATGCAATGTATGCAATGCATCAACCTACTCACTAATCATTAAGCTAGCTATTATCTTAAGAAGAGAAAATATGTTAACTAAGTCTACTAAGATTAATGAAACAAAATTAAGCTAAGCATGCAAAAAGATAAGAGAGACAACATTAAACTAACAAAAAATTCTTTTATTAAATGACTCACATTACAAGTAGCATCTCTCTACTTATGTTTTTGCTTCAAGACTTGACTCTAAGTAGAGGGATTGACCACTAAGCAACGGGTAGTATTACAAGTGAGGAGGAGGAGTTCTATTTATAATCATAGAAAAAGGTAATCGGGGACAATCCCCCGATGTGGGACTAATGAAACATTCCCAGAATAGGCAAACACATAACCCATATCTAAGCGAAATCGGGTCGAATTCTGAGAAAAATGGACATCTAATTGGCGGTCACTTTTTCCTGGATCCGAACCATTTTTGGATATCTTCTTTAGTTCTTCAATGCTTCACATGGGATGCACTTAGATTGGTTATTGGAGTTTAGGCCCGGATATAATTGCCAAAAATTCCTAGCACACCAATGCCGACAAAATTTTCAATTTAAATGACACCTTTTACCAACGGAAATGACACCTTTTGCCAATGAAAAGGTCCATCAACAAAGTCCCTATTTGTTGTAGTGATGGTAATGGCCGACGTGAGATGTCCTTACAGGTAGCCAGTCGATCGAACCCATTTGGCCCACCAAAATGTGCTACACGGACGACCGAGCACATCTCGCCTCCGAAATCCCTCATTAAGCAACAAACTCGTGCTTTAAAGGACGAAGTTGAGGTTTAAAGGTGAGCATCATGTTTTAAAGGACATAGGTGTCCTTTTAAGGACATGCATGTAGTTTAAGGACCCATTCGAGTTTCAAGAGTAGACTCGTTCTTTAAAGGACACATCAGCCCTTTAAAGGACACTTGCCCATTAAAGGACACTTTCCCTTTAAAAAAGTAAATGCCCTTTAGAGGACGTACTTCAGTTTAAAGAACAGATTCATGCTTTAAATCCAATGAAATGATGATGAGGATTACATAATCGGAGGACCCTTGGAAAACAGAATCCACCCGGTGCTGGCTAAAAGCCAGTAGACTATGGATCTTAATCGTATTATCTGGTAAACACATATTGGTTTTCTAGAAAACCAAAAGTAACGTCAAAAGAGTTCTTTAGTAAACCAATCAAACACCAAATCCATTGGAAGTGAGTGCTCCAATGATATGTGCCTGCAAGCGCACCAAATAATATTGTTGAGCTTCATAGTGTGTCAGCTTCTCACCCGCGCCAGGTGGATTATGTCTATCCAGGGTCCTCCAATTTTGTAATCCTCATCATCGCTGGAGTAGTGATCATTGTAGTGTTGGAAGGCCATTTGTTCGTGATAGAAACCAATTAAAATGGTACTAGATGTGGGAGTAAGAAGGGAATACCAAAATATGACCAACGACGGGAGGAATTTACATACCTGATTGACATCATTTCATGCTTATATTTGTAACTTATATCCATTATCTTACACCTAAGCAATGCTCTGTGACGAGTTTTATGTTTGAATTTCAGAAATAAATAGGTTTGAAGAGATGAAGCATGAAAGGAACCAAAAGAAGGGAAAAAAGACTTAATTGTGAGACCTGGGGACTAAGATGCAAGGGAGAAGGACCTGAACGTAAGCCCGAAGCACCAAAGACCAAAACAGAAAACTCCACAACATCATGGGGAGTATTTTGGCAATTATATTCGGGCGAGAACTCCAACAAGTGAAGTAGATGCATCAAAGACTAACAAAGACATCCAGAAAAGCCCATAATAAAATCCAGTGTGATATGGACCATATAGACCGCTAATTGGCAGTCTGTTTTGGCCCAAATCCGCTAAGATTTTGGTGGGTCGCGTAGTAGTGTGTATTTAGTTCATTTCTGGTATTTGTTTAGTCTCACATCGGGGGATTGTCCTGGATTGCCTTTTTCTTTGGCTATAAATAGAACTCTTCACCTTCTATTGTAACCTACCCATTGCTTGGTGGCATTCTCTCTACTATGGAGTAAGCCTTGAAGCAAAACTCAAGGTGGAGAAGAATGCTACCTTCAATGTGAGTCATTTGTTAATAAAATAATTCTTCTAGTTTCTTTTAATCTTGTCTTTTAATTTGTGCATGCTTGTTTAGTCTTTCCTTTCCTTTTAAGTTTATTTAGTATTTCTTGCTTGCTTAGTGAAGTTTCATTTCAGTATTATGCTTCATTTTGTTAATATAGTTAGTGTAATGAGTAGTGAGTAGTTCCATCCCCATTTGGGGGGTGGAGAAATATGTGATATGATCATGTAGTGTATTAAGTGTGTGTTATCTTAATCCCTTGAGCTTTATATGATTTCCATAACCATCTAATGGGTTTTCACTCTTATCTTTGATATGCTAATGCCCTTGAATGAAGCTTAGCTTATGTTTTGATTAGTGGACCTATTTTATGGGGAATGATATGGTTAGGATATGAATGAAATTAATATTGGAAACACAATTTGTAGTGTATGTACTCTTGTTGCCTTTACCTTAGTTAATGTCTTGTATCTTTTAATGATGTAGTCTTATCTTAATTCATGTGGAGGCATAGTAGGGTCTAGTCTTTATACATGAGTTCATTTAGCTTCATTCCAATTATTGTCTTGTATGTTTTAATGATGTAGTCTTATCTTAATTAATGTGGAGGCAAAATTGGATGTAGTTTTATGATTTCATGCACTACATGTTGTGAGGTACTTAATTGAACACACACAGACATCTTTATATTCACATTATTTCTCTACCCCCTATGGGGTTTAGTTTTTATTGCTTATCATTCATTTCCTTTTGCATTCTAGTGTAGTTAGTGTAATCAATCTCTCTCTCCATTTTTTACCACTCGCCTTCGCACAAACCAAACGTCGACACACCTCCCAATGGACGACTCGTATTTGCCACCGCTTCAACGTGGCCGTGCAGTTGCAGTTTAAATAAAACGATCAATCAAGTTTTTGGCGCCGTTGCCGGGGAGGTGCTCTGTCCGGACCTTGGTTTGGACGATTCGAGTGGTTTTAATTTTTTTGTTTTTAGTTTTTGTTTGTTTCAGGGGACCTTTAGAACAAGGGGAGGATACTGGACACGTTTGAGCACAAAATCTTGAAAATGGACCGCCAATCAGCGGTCTGGGACTGCCAATTGGCGGCCTGCTGACCCTCATTTTCTCTCAATTTTGTTCTGGTTTCTGTTTGGTTCATTTTAGTTATCTAGGAGTACCATTTTGCATGTTGTGACTTCTAGTTTGCTCCCAGATATAATTTCAATCCCCTTTAATCAACTTGGACCATAAAACTCAAAGCAAAAGATTAAACTTCTTGCCATCTAGGTCATGCATCATTTGTAGACCTTACATGCATTTGTCTTTTCTTTGCTTTACATTTTGTTGTTGATTGCTGGCGTGAGGTACGTGCACCCAAATCTCTCATTCATGCATGTTTCGATCATGCATTAGTTAGGAAGGTGCATCGGGACAAGAGTGAGTTGAGCGTTTGATTGGAGTGATTGATTGCTAGATCTAAGATCAAAACGCTACTAATGAGGGGTTGTCCCATAAAAGATAAGGTGGGGGATTTTATCACCCTTTCCTTGGCCCCAAAAATCACTCTTAATCAAGCCTTAACTAAAAGCAAGTAGACATTGGCCCTAAGGATTGCGGATGCACTAGGAGAGTAATCTAGTTGAGACCGTCATGACCTGATCAGCGTTGCCTACCTTGTCGATAGTAGGAGGTACTGGATCTCCGGATCTGGTATCACTTGCTGGGTATTGTGGTCCTCGTTGTAGGGAGGTGAGGTGTGTCGAGGCTAGTGACCTCAAAGTTAGGCGTCGTCTAGCCTAAGGACCCATTGCCTTACCTTGTTTGAGCCGTGCTTGCTAGATTAGGCTTCTACCCTCTCCCGTTACCCACGCTAGCTTTAGGGATTCTTCCCTTCTCCTCTGAGTCATCTTCTTCTCACCTTCTTCTACGTTATAGTCTCCTCCCCTTTACACTCTCTGGTAGCATTTTTAAGGTCGAGTCGAGCATTTTTTACGAGTTTAGCCTCGTGGTGGTGAGAGTCGTCGACTCTAGAGTTCTTTGTGGAGATGGATGGTTACATGGGATAATCCTCATTGTTGGGACCATCCATATCATTGTTGGGACCAGGACAATTCGTACTGGTATTTCGGACCCATGCAACATGGGGTGGCTCAGACGAACACCTCGTATGGTTGGGATAATCCTCATTGTGTGACTGAGCAATCTTCATATTGGGGTAGTATGAGAGAGGCACCGACTGCTAGACCACCATCTAGTTACGTCGGATCATATGCTGGTCAACAAACTGAGACATTACAACAAACTTTGGCCTCTTTCATGCGTATGGAAGACGACATGAGTGCACCGGTGGCTCCAGTAGCCGTACCGTGCGACTGTTGTGGGTTGAGTGGTAATGTTATCGGGGAATGTCCTTATGTTCCCCTTGAGCCTGAGTATGAGCATACCTTTTCCCCAAATGCTCAATATGACCATTACGCATCCGCGTACAACCGGAGAGGGATGGATTCGTGGGGAGACAATTCGTATTCAAATTCTTATACATCATCTCCACCTCAGTACCTCCTCCCGAATACCTAGAATTCTACCAACACCCCACTTCAAATCATTGGACTCATTCTCAGCCCATCAACACCCAACCCCAAAATTTCCCAAGCTCTGACTTGGACCTCGTAGTTGACCACATACCTGATTCCTCGAAACCAACTTTCCTTACGTTCATGGAAACCATTCAACAGTCCATACAAAATATGGCACTGCAAGTGAGTCAAATGTCGCAACAATTACGTGAACGTGAGGAGAGTAACTTTTCTTGTCAACATGAGGATTCATCTTTTGATATCGAACCGCCACCACCACATCCACAAATTCAAAGCACAATCTTTCAAAGTCAAATTCATAGTCAGTCTGAGGGACTTGGGGTTTCAATTCACGATTACTTGCTGGACGATTCGATCCCAATTGAGAATAACATGGACCATCTTCTTTATGAGTCGGCAACGGATTGTGCCTTATCTTCTTGTCCCGTAAGCCACATGATCTTATTATTGTACCTCCTAAGGAATCACCTCTGGTGGAGCTAAAGCACCCTAGTCCCCTCAATTTCAAACAACCTGATGAGAGTTGGCCTCTCACTATTGTTCCTGATCATCTTGGAAATGATGGAACATCGAACAACTACATAGCTTATGAGGGTATTAGAAGTTCCTTGGAGGATACCTTGGGTATGAGACCCACTTTTTGTTCACCTGGTGTGTCGGACATGCCTAACGAGGTTCTTGACCTCGTTCCGACGCACCAGCCTGTTGGTTGGAGAGTTTGGATTGACGATCATAACTTCAGCAACGCAACGGGTGAAACTCTTCTTCCGTTGCCCCTCATTTCCCAAACTCTTGAGAGGTTCAAGCTCGTTCAGTTTGATCCTTTGAATGAGACGCCTTTGCGTCCAATTCATGAACCTCTCATTTCATCTGGTGCTCTTTGTGAAGGGGGCCCACACATGCGTATTCTGGCCCCGCGTGGTGTCATGTTCCCTTTCCATGTGCATTGACCCACTCTTGAGGTTCCCATTTGATGTCTTTTGACAAATGAAGATGGGAACTTATGTTTGTACATAGTTATATATAAAAAAAAGAAAAAAAAGAAAGTACAATAAAAGACTCCTTCAGTGAGCATCGATTGTTGTGAGCCCCAACCCTTGTGTATTTGGGCTCCATTTCTTTCACGTATTTGTATCCTTTCTTTACCATCTCACAGGTTTTGAGGGAATTCGGGTTTGTGTCCATCAACATGACCTTGAACTTCCCTTTGTACTTCATGTTGGTGAGATCTCTCCTTTTCATGCATAAATCCATGTAGTATCTTGCTCACATTCATTGAGGACAATGCATGAAGTAGGTGTGGGGGGTGTTTTACGTGTTTACATAGTCGAGTCGAGTCTTTTCTTTTGATTTTGTTTTCTTTTGTGTGTATTGATAGGGTCATGTTAGTGTGTTGCATTTAATATCGATATATCTGCTTGCCATGATCCTTGGGTGACTTGTCTTCTTTTGCTTGACTAGTGCATTAAAATTTTCACATTTCTTTCAAAATCTTCATGTGTTTGCGAAAGAAAATGTTTTGTGGGTTTTGCGTGTGTTTAGCATGTGCAAAACCGTTGAGAGGCAAAGTAAAAAGAAAGCCCCCAAAATTGTCTTGAACTTGATGCATTAGGATATCTAGTACTGTGGCTTTAGGATTTATCGAGTCGTTAGGATGCACCCCAGTTTTCCCTTGGGGGTGAGTAATCATAGGGTTTCAGTGCTCAAACATTCAAAGAACTCCACCCTGAACCTAATGAGTCAATAATTCGTGTCTGTTAACTTAAGGAAGTTTGTTGTTGTTAAGGACCCTTTAAATCTTGTTGTGAGATATTAAGTGTAGGGGTTTTGGTTCATGTGTAGATAAGAAATTAGTGAGTAGGTGTTCTCTCTTTTCGCACGACTCCTATCACTCGGGAAAGTAGGTCTGAGGGGATTTGTGCCTTGTGCTTTCGAGTCATCTGACTTGTGATGCGCCGACCGAACTCTCGTTACACGGGTGGTAGGGATTACCCTATGTGGAGATTTGGGGAAAGGTGTACGTGATAGTGTAAGTCCTCGTGGTCAATGATGCACGAAACCTGACCCTGGGAGAATGAAGCTCAAACTAATAAAAAGAAAAGAAAAAAAAGAGAAAAGAAACAAAAAGAAAAAAAATGCAAATAGGAACCTTAATGGACTTTACACTTTGTATCACTTGAGGATGTTGAGGTTGTCCATGTATTTCACTTAATTCCTTATTTAACTTGCACGAATGGTTCATTAGATTAGGTGTGTGGCCTGATTACCTATATAGAGTCGGCCTGTAGGATTACCGCGTCCAATGATCGACAAAATTTGTCCAACGAGTCGAGTGTCTAGATTGAATAATGCATCTTGTTCGGATTTTGTGGGTATATCCGCTGAAAACCCTCAGGAGAAAACACTCCTCCTCCTTGGCAACAAGGAGGTTTAACGGCTTATTGCACTTGCTAAGTGCAACCGTGATTCCTACGAAAGTGAGTTAGGATTTCTTGTTTCTTGTTTGTTTTTCTATTTCTTTGTTTTGCTCGGGACTAGCAAAAACTTAGGTGTGGGGGTATTTGATTGACATCATTTCATGCTTATATTTGTATCTTATATCCATTATCTTACACCTAAGCAATGCTATGTGACGAGTTTTATGTTTGAATTTCAGAAATAAATAGGTTTGAAGAGATGAAGCATGAAAGGAACCAAAAGAAGGGAAAAAGGACTTACTTGTGAGACCTGGGGACTAAGATGCAAGGGAGAAGGACCTGAACGTAAGCCCGAAGGACTAAAGACCAAACCAGAAAACTCCACATCATTATGGGGAGTATTTTGGCAATTTTATTCGGGTCGGAGCTCCAACAAGTGAAGTAGATGCATCAAAGACTAACAAAGACATCCAGAAAAGCCCAGAATAAAATCCAGCATGATCTGGACCATATAGACCGCCAATTGGCGGTCCAAGACCGCTAATGGGCGGTCTGTTTTGGCCCAAATCCGCTAAGATTTTGGTGGGTCTCATATTAGTGTGTATTTAGTCCATTTCTGGTATTTGTTTAGTCCCACATCGGGGGATTGTCCCGGATTGCCTTTTTCTTTGGCTATAAATAGAACTCTTCACCATCTATTGTAACTTACCCATTGTTTGGTGACATTCTCTCTACTAAGGAGTACTACTAAGGAGTAAGCCTTGAAGCAAAACTCAAGGTGGAGAAGAGTGCTACCTTCAATGTGAGTCATTTGTTAATAAAATAATTCTTCTAGTTTCTTTTAATCTTGTCTTTTAATTTGTGCATTCTTGTTTAGTCTTTCCTTTCATTTTAAGTTTATTTAGTATTTCCTGCTTGCTTAGTGTAGTTTCATTTCAGTATTATGCTTCATTTTGTTAATATAGTTAGTGTAATGAGTAGTGAGGAGTTCCATCCCCATTTGGGGGGTGGAGAAATATGTGATATGATCATGTAGTGTATTAAGTGTGTGTTATCTTAATCCCTTGAGCTTTATATGATTTCCATAACCATCTAATGGGTTTTCACTCTTATCTTTGATATGCTAATGCGCTTGAATGAAGCTTAGCTTATGCTTTGATTAGTGGACCTATTTTATGGGGAATGATAAGGTTAGGAAATGGATGAAATTAATATTGGAAACACAATTTGTAGTGTATGTACTCTTGTTGCCTTTACCTTAGTTAATGTCTTGTATGTTTTAATGATGTACTCTTATCTTCATTCATGTCGAGGCATAGTAGGGTCTAGTATTTATACATGAGTTCATTTAGCTTCATTCCAATTATTGTCTTGTATGTTTTAATGATGTAGTCTTATCTTAATTCATGTGGAGGCAAAGTTGGATGTAGTTTTATGATTTCATGCACTTCATGTTGTGAGGAGCTTAATTGAACACAAACACACACATCTTTATATTCACATTATTTCTCTACCCCCTATGGGGTTTAGTTTTTATTGCTTATCTTTCATTTCCTTTTGCATTCTAGTGTAGTTAGTGTAATCAATCTCTCTCTCCATTTTTTACCACTCGCCTTCGCACAAACCAAACGTCGACACACCTCCCAATAGACGACCCGTATTTGTCACCGCTTCAATGCGGCCGTGCACTTGCGGTTTAAATAAAATGATCAATCAATACCCCATAAGGCTATACTAAAAGGTCGCGTCCAATCACAATAAGTTATCCTCACGTGATATGTAAGTGTTGTTTTTCTTTGATCTCACCTTTTATTTCTTGATTTTTTGTGATCTTTCGGTTCATTGAATTTAAAGCACAAATCATCCTTTAAACTGAAGTCTATCCTTTAAAGGGCACTTATTTTTTTAAAGCGTGGGTATCTTTTTTAAAGGATGGATGTGTCCTTTGGTGGAGAAGTAGAAGCAAGGAAGAAGAATGAGGAGGATAAAGACAAGGATGAAGAGAAAAGGTAGAAAAAAGTAGAGGAAGAAAAAAGAAAAGAAGATGTTGAGAAGAAAAAGAAAAAGTTTGAAGAAGAAAGAAAGAGATAAAAAGAAAAAAAGAAAAAAAGAAGAGAAGAAGAGAAAAAGGAGAGGGAAGAAAGAAGAAGACTAAAATGTCTGAACAAGAAAAAAGGTGTTCAAAAGAAGAACCTCGTAGAAAAGAAAAGAGAAAGAGAACAAATCACAGAAGAATCAATTATGCTAAAGAGGTTAAAATATGATGGAAATCAAAACTTAGACAAATAACCAGTGAATTCTCCAACAAAAAGCTGGCTAGGCAACCGACGCACACAACAACATAAAAACATCGACATGAAAGCGAAGGTTTGGTTGACAAATGAGGAAAAAAATGTGCTTCTTAATATAACAACTCTAGGCAAAAACTTGGTAAAAGTCGTGTGCTGCAAGGATGGGGTCTCAGTAAGCCTAAAAGATCTAACCACTGAAGGCCCAGGTCTATCAACAAACTTATGTATATTTCATTTTGTGAATCAAGTTTTGGTTTAATCCACTGAAATGACAAGTTAATTGTAGTTATTTTAATAGACAATTAATAAACGCATTGTTTGTTGTGTTGGAGCAAAAACATAAGTTGGGATGCTACCAAAGGAAAGTTATTCTCATTCCCTACACGGCCATCGGTGCTATCGAGCCCCGCTACTTTGATTTATTTTCATCCGTAGTGGAAAGAAAACTAGAAAACTAGGACCCAAAGGACCCAGTCATTGCAAAACCATTGATATGAAAGAACATTGGACACTGCTAACTGTGGACGAAAGAACTAAACAAGTAACAAAACTTAACAACCTTCCTCGAGTTGTTGGAGATAATGATCCAAAAGTAGCAGTGGGTGCCCATGAACAAGCAGCGGGAATAATGGCAGAATTATGGAGATACTACCTAAACATTGACTGGAAATTGTCCTATGAAAGGGAAAAGTGTTAATGTCAAGCACCCAATAGAAACGATTGTGGAGTGTATGGCTTTCACTGGATAAATTTCTTAATGTTAGACGTACATCACACAACTAAAATGGACAACAAATATCTAGACGTCGGATGTTTGTATTAGCCGATGTTTATTCCTTTGAAAAAAGGTATAGACGTTGGTTGTTATTTAACTCCGACATCTATACGTTAGGTATAGACGTCGGATGTACATAACAGTCGATGTCTATTCTTTAGGTATAGACGTCGGTCCTATATAACAGCCGACGTCTATACCTAACGTATAGACGTCGGACTTTAAGCGACCGATGTCTATGTATAGACGACGTACACATAGACGTCGGATCTGGGAATGCTTATATTGACGTATATACCCCCATGCATCCGACGTATATTCCCTTTTCTACAGTAGTGTCTAAACTCAATCCAGGGCGAAATGACAATGTATTTGCTTAGGGACTCCAACTTGAGAAGCTAATTTTTATAGCCGAAAATTGATGTTAAATCTTGTTAATTAACTGTAATTATATATATATTTATATTTTAAATTGTAATTATATACATTTTTTATATACAACTCTTGGATTGCAATTGTTTTAAATTTTAAATTAAGTTAATAAATTTTAAATTTTAATTTTAAAGCATAGTATGTTCTGTTCTTTAAAACTCGAAAGGGTCCTTTAAACAACAAGCTTGTGCTTTGAAGGACACAAATGTCCTTTAAACTTCTTGTGTGTTCTTTATCTCGAAAGGGTCCTTAAACCACAAGGGCATCCTTTAGAGGGCATGAGTCCAAGTCTTCCACTTAAAGAACACTTTATCTTTTAAGAACAAGTGTGTCCGTTAAAGATTTGATTTGTCCTTTAAAGCATAGGTCTATCCTTGAAATTCGGAAGACGGTTCAAATTGTTTCTGCCTCCAAATAAGGTGTCCTTTAAAGCACATACTTGTCTGTCCTCTAAGCTCGAAATGGTCCATTCCACTTAAAGGAAATTATGTTGCTTATTGTACAAGTATGCCCATTAAAGGACGGATCCTTTAAAGCATGAGTCTGTTAAAGGACTGGTTTGTGCTTTGAATGCTACTTTTTCATTTAACGAACACGTATATCCTTTAAAGGGCACAAATAAAAGGGACATCTCATGTCGAAATATAGCCCTAAAATCAATGTGTTATTTTTTAAAATTGATTTCTGGGCAAAAATATGTTTTCATATAAATTTCTCAATTAATCTCCTGCAATTCGAAAATAAGCTGCACAACATTCAATTTAATTTCTGCCACAACAAATGTAACTAAAGAAAATGTAATATAACAACAAATCCAAACAACCCAAATTTAACAATAACAAATGTAATGAACAACTACCATTAATGTAACAACTAGGCAATGTATCAATAACATGTCATTATATAGCAAGTGTATGGTCAAAAGCAAATGTATCCTCAGAAGCAGGTCGTTCTCCTGGACAAAAAAAGAAAAGAATTAACTCAATGTATATTGTAAGGTGGGTCAGTTCATAAACACAATTAACTCATGAGTTCTTAACATAAACTAACAAAACACTAGGTTAACCTTTAAGATTTTGTTTTTTGTTATCAAAATCTTCGATCCATATTCTTTCACCATGATCCTCTTGAATAAGTAAATTATCAACATTTTATCATCATCGACGGGCTTCAATTCAGGCACTTGTGTTGAAAATGGGGGAATTTCATCAATATCATTGACGTTTTCTTGAGAAATAATGTCATTTTCCTTCTAAAATGACGGCCATTGGTTATCACAGAGCTCTACTACATAAAAAATATGTTTTACTTGAGATGCCAAAATAAAATGTTCTTCCATTAATCCTAGTTTATTAAAGTTCACCAAGGTAAATCCCAACTCATCCACCTGAAGGTCGTTGTTATTGTCAACTCACTTGCATTTAAATAGGCCATATCGAATTGGGTGAAGTTCATCACCCACATCTTCAATTTGATCATTGACATCTCTGCATATATGGGATCTTCATCTTTCGAATTAGAGACATGCAAATATTCAACAACTAAACTTATCTCGCTGTTTTGCTTTGTGATTTTGTCATCTTCCATTTTGGTGTAGAAGGAGTATCCATTGACATCGTAACCACTATAAGATGTGACAACAGGATTAGGCATATAGGCGAACCACTTCAAAGTCTTAGAAATATTATGGTTGTACACCATTTTCCTGAACCAATCAATGAATGTTTTATTGTGAGCAATAACGTTTTTTGATCATTCCATGTAGGTCGATTTTCTTTCCTTAGCGACATGCACAACACATAAAAATACACCTTAAAGAGATCTCACCCTCTTGACTTACCAACTTTGCACCACGTGTAACTTTACCTGCAACCCTTTATTCGTGACGATTCTTAGGAAGTCCAACATTGTTTGTATGAGTCGGGTACTAATTACAGAACTCAATAACCGTTTGGGCTATGTCGCCTTCAACAATGCTGGAATAGAGCCTATTACAATAACATTTCAAAACACCTATGTACTGCTCAAAAGGATACATTCACCTCAAAAATACCGGTCCAACTTATTTAATATCTTGAAGTAGAGGAACCACCAAATGCACCCTCATGTCAAAAAATGATGGGGAAGTACATCTCCAACTCACATATTGTAACAACCATTTCATGCTGTAACTTATCCAAGTATTTCGAATCAAGTACTTTATTGCAAATCTTGTTAAAGAATAAACAAAACTTGATAATTGTATGTCTAACGTGTTTTGGCAATATCGATCTAATAGAAATAGGTAGAAGTTGTTGAATCAATACATCATAATCACGATACTTCAAACCAAGTAGTTTGAAATCTTTCATCCAAACCAAACTACTAATATTTGAAGAATACCCCTACGGTTGAGCAGTTGGAAAAAGAAAGTCCTCTATTATGCAGAAGATCATCGCACGCATAGTAAATGACTGTTGTTGTTGGGCATCCCACACATTCTCACCATCCTCCCATAATTTCTTTAGGTCAGCAATTTAGGGTTTAAGTACAGATCTATGTCGCTTCGCGGTTGTTTTCAACCCAAAATCATTAATGACAACATCTTGTATCTGTGTTTCATGCTTAACCACAGTGGGAAATTGTAAATAACAAGCAAAGCAGACCACGAACTATGAAGGCTACTCAAACTACCATTAGGATTCATTCCATTGGTGCATAGACCAACTCTCTGTTGTTTGGATTCCACACAAAATAATCAGAAGTCAAAATTAATTTTCTTCTACTCTGGAGAATCTACAAATGCCGAAGCAACTGATCATTCATTGTCTATTGATCTGCATGCTGATTATTAGTATATCATGCATTATATTCATGCTATATATCCTTTATTTTACCCCAATATTTCCAGATTAATACTAACCTTGTATTAGTCTATATATACCATTGTAATCCCTCCTCTCCTTCTTCTTGCTTCTCCATTAGTTTAGGTTTTATTTTGCTTCTCATTAGTGTAAGTGGAGAAGAAGGAGGACTTTGTAATCTTTTTATTTCAACTAAGAAAATGTTGTTCTCTTCTTTAATGTCTTTCCTTTGATCCAATTTCATCCATGTGTTTGTTTGCTTAAGTGTGTTCTTTTCTTCCTTTTCCTTTATAGGTTCATGTTATTTTTATCCTTTCTTTAGTGTAGAGATGCATAGAGAGTAGTCCATCCCCATTGGGGGTGGAGAAGAAGGTGATTTGATCATGTGATGGATTAGTGTGTGTGTGTAAATCCTAATCCTTTGAACCTTACATGATTTCCATAACCAACTAATAGGATTTCACTCTTATCTTTGATGTGCTAATGCTCTGGAATGAAGCTTAGCACATGCTTAAATTAGTGGGTCTATTTTATGGGGAACGATGAGGTTAGGATAATGATGGAGTGGAAGAAGGAAACAAGACATGTGCATGCATGTACTCATGTTGGCTTTATCCAAATTAATGTCTGGTATGTTTTAATGATTGCGATAAATCTTATTTCATATCGAGACACAGTTGGATTTGAGTCATTATGCATGTGAACATATTTGCTTCATTTAAATTATTGTCTTGTATGTTTTAATGATAATGTTTTATCTTATTTCTTGTGGAGGCAAAGTTGAATTTGAGTTTTATTGATTTCATGTGTCACATGTTTTGATGAGCACATTTGAACACACACACAACACCCATTTTTCGTATTCGCATTCTTTCTCTACCCCCTAAAGGCTTTAGTTTTCATTGATCGTATTTCCGATTTCCCACGCATTGTAGTTTCATTTTCATAACATCTCTCTCTTCTTCTCCCCCACTCGAGTATCGTGAATCCGACTCATAGGCGCTCCCTGTGGACTGACCTATATTTGCCACTGCTCCAACACGGCCATGCACTTGCAGTTTTATAACTTAATCAATCAAGTTTATGGCACTGTTGTTGGGGAGCGTCGTTTCCTAGTCAAGTTCACCTTTTCAGTGGGGTTTTTCCGTTTTATTTTCTCTTTCGGTTACTGGAAAGGGCTACAAGTGCACAGGAGGACTGAGCATAAGAGGATGCTACTGAAGTCTAGGAACTATAATCCCCAGACAATCCGCCAGGAGCAAATTTTAATCCGCCACTGGCGGCTCTGGTTCGTGGTTTTTGAAATTTGTTTCGCTTGTAGCTTCCTATTTCAAATTGTTTCCTATCACACTTGATGCCATGCATTCTCTGGTTTAGTGTTAATAATTAATTTGGCTTGCATGACCCTTTCTTAAGACAACTTCGACAATGAAACTCAAAGCAAAAGATTTGACTAATTGCCGTCTAAGTCATGCATCATTTGCAGACCTTGCACACACTTGTCTTTTCTTTTCATTACATTATTGTTGTCGATTTCTGGCATGAGATACATTCACCCAGTCTCTCATTCATGCATGGTTAAACCATGCATAAGTTAGTAACGTGCATTGGGACAAGAGTGAGGTGAGCGTTTGTTTGGAGAGTTGATTGCTAGATTAAGACTGAAAACGCTACTAAAGAGGGGTTGTCCCATACAAGATAATATGGGGAATTTCATCACCATCTCAATTGCCAAAAAATCATTCCTAATCAAAAACCTTAATCTAAAATCAAGTAGACAGTGGACAATAGGACTCGGGCGCATAAGGAGAGTGATCCGGTCAGGACCGTCGTAGCATGATCGACGTTGCCCACTTTGTCGATAGTAGGAGAGACGAGATCTCCGGATCTTGGCTCACTTGTTGGGTGTTTAGTAGCATATCATGCATCATATTCACACTATATAAACTTTATTATACGCCAATATTGTGCTACTCGAGTTGTTGTTTGTAGTATTTCAGGAGTTACGTAATAAAGAAGAGGAAGGGAGCAAAATAACCTAAATGTAACAATTATGGACTGATTTGGAAGGTTCTGGATATATTTGTAATGCACAAGGATTGGATCGCAATTCAGGAAGAACCCAAGTGCAAACCCGGAGGGACTTGATTGTGAAGTGCAAATTATGGTGACACATGACTTGAATCAGATCAGTATTTCACCAATTAAACTCAAAGTGATTCGAGACACCAAACCAGGACTTCACCCCACGTCCCAATTAAAGTAATAAAGCAACACACAAAACATCAACGTGATCAGACCCATTTGACCCGCCACTACCGGATTTGGATCTGCCACTGGCGGATCAAACAAGTCCAATGGATTTCCGATTTTGGTCGTGGGTTGGGTATTCGGGTTGGAGCATTCCTGGACTATCAGATGTGATTTAGAGTTGTTCTATTATTTCCAGATTAATCCTAACCATGTATTAGTCTATATATACCATTATAATCCCTCATCTCCCTCTTCTTCTTGCTTCTCCATTAGTTTTAGGTTTTGTTTTGCTGCTGCTTATTGTAGTTGAAGGACAAGAAGCATAGTTTGTAATCTTTTCATTTCAATCAAGTGTGAGTTTTGTTCTTCACATACATGTCCTTCCTTTGATGCCATTTCTTTGATGTTGTGCTTTGTTTAATCTTGTTTTTAGTAATTTCCATTATGGGTTCATGTTATTTTTATGTTTTCTTTAGTGTAGAGATGAGTAGAGGGTAGTCCATCCACATTAGGGGGGTGGAGAAGAAGGTGATTTGATCATGTGATGAATTAGTGTGTGTGTGTGTTAATCTTAATCTTTTGAGCCTTACATGATTTCCATAACTATCTAATGGGATTTCAGTCTTATCTTTGATGTGCTAATGCTCTAGAATGAAGCTTAGCACATGCTTAGATTAGTGGGCCTATTTTGAGGTTAGGATAAGGATGGAGTGGAATAAGGAAACAAGACATGTGCATTCACGTCTAGTATGTTTTAATGATTGTGATAAATCTTATTTCATATCGAGACATAGTTGGATTTGAGTCAATATGCATGTGAACATATTTGCTTCATTTCAATTACTGTTTTGTTTGTTTTAATGATAATGTTTTATCTTATTTCATGGGGAGGCAAAGTTTAATTTGAGTTTTATGGATTTCATGTGTCACATGTTTTAATGAGCACATTTGAACACACACACACAACACACATTTTCGTATTTGTATTCTTTCTCTACGCCCTAGGGGGCTACGTTTTCATTGATCGTATTTTCGATTTCCCACGCATTTTAGTTTAATTTTGATCACATCCCCTCTCTTCTTCTCCCCCACTCGAGTATCATGAATCCAACTCATACGCACTCCCTGTGGACCTACCTGTATTTTCCACCGCTGCAACACGGCCATGCACTTGCGATATTATAACTTAATCAAACATGTTTTTGGAAACATTGTCGGGGAGCGTCGTTTTCGTAGTCGACTTCACCTTTTAGGTGGTGTTTTCCCCTTGTTTCTCCGTTTTATTTTCTCTTTTGGTTACTAGAAATGGCTACAAGTGCACAGGATGACCTACCTGAGCATAGGAGGAAGCTACTGAAGTCTAGGGAACATAATCCCCAGACAATCCGCTAGTAGCGAATTCTAATCCGCCATTGGCGGCTCTGCTGCGTGGTTTTTGAAATCTGTTTCACTTGTAGCTTTCGTTTCCTATTTCTAATTGTTTCCTATGGTTGTTGATACCATGCATGCTCTGGTTTAGTGTTAAGACAACTTCGACCATAAAATTCAAAGCAAAAGATTAGACTAATTGCTATCTTGGTCATTCATCATTTGTAGACCTTGCAATCACTTGTCTTTTTTTCTTTACATTCTTGTTGTCGATTGCTGGCATGAGATACATGCACCCATTCTCTCATTAATGCATGGTTAAAGCATGCATTAGTTAGTAAGGTGCATTGGGACAAGAGTTAGGTGAGTGTTTGTTTGGAGAATTGAGTGCTAGTTTAAGACCCAAAATGCTACTAAGGATGGGTTGTCCCATACAAGATAAGGTGGGGGATTTCATCACCATTTCCGTTGCTCCAAAAATCACTCGTAATCAAAAGCCTTAATCTAAAATCAAGTAGATATTGGCCACCAGACTCGGGTGCATAAGGAGAATCATCCGGTCACGACCGTTATAGCATGATCGGCATTGCCCACTTTGTCGATAGTAGGAGAAGCGATAGCTCTGGATCTTGGCTCACTTGCTTGGTGATTAGTAGCATATCATGCATCATATTCATGCTATATATTCTTTATTTTACCCCAATATTGTGCGACTCTAGTTTTTGTTTGTAGTATTTCAGGCGTTAGGTAATAAAGAAGTGGAAGGGAGCAAAAAGGACCTAAATGTAACAAGTATCAACTGATTTGGAAGGTTCTAGACCTATTTATAATGCACAAGGACTAGATCGCAATTCAGGAAGAACCCAAGTGCAAACCCGGAGGGACCTGATTGTGAAGTGCAAAATATGGTGACACATGACTTGAATCAGATCAGTATTTCACCAATTAAACTCAAAGTGATTCGAGACACCAAACCAGGACTTCACCCCATGTCCCAATTAAAGCAATAAAGCAACACACAAAACATCAACATGATCAGACCCATTTGACCCGCCACTAGCGGATTTGGATCTACCACTGCCGGATCAAACAAGTCCAATGGATCTCCGATTTCGGTCGTGGGTTGGGTATTCGGGTTGGAGCATTCCTGGACTATCAGATGTGATTTAGAGTTGTCCTATTATTGCCAGATTAATCCTAACAATGTATTAGTCTATATATACCATTATAATCCTTCATCCCCCTCTTCTTCTTGCTTCTCCATTAGTTTTAGGTTTTGTTTTGCAGCTGCTTAGTGTAGTTGAAGGACAAGAAGCATAGTTTGTAATCTTTTCATTTCAATCAAGTGTGAGTTTTGTTCTTTACATACATGTCCTTCCTTTGATGCCATTTCTTTGATGTTGTGGTTTGTTTAATCTTGTTTTTAGTAATTTCCATTATGGGTTCATGTTATTTTTATGTTTTCTTTAGTGTAGAGATAAGTAGAGGGTAGTCCATCCGCATTAGGGGGGGGTGGAGAAGAAGGTGATTTGATCATGTGATGGATTAGTGTGTGTTAATCTTTTGGTCCTTACGTGATATCCATTACCATCTAATGAGATTTCACTCTTATCTTTGAGGTGCTAATGCTCTGGAATGAAGCTTAACACATGCTTAGATTAGTGGGCCTATTTTATGGGGAATGATGAGGTTAGGATAAGGATTGAGTGGAAGAAGGAAACAAGACATGTGCATTCATGTCTAGTATGTTTTAATGATTGTGATAAATCTTATTTCAAATCGAGACACAGTTGGATTTGAGTCATTATGCATGTGAACATATTTGCTTCATTTAAATTAGTCTTGCATGTTTTAATGATAATGTTTTATCTTATTTCATGGGGAGGCAAAGTTTAATTTAAGTTTTATGGATTTCATGTGTCACATGTTTTGATGAGCACATTTGAACACACACACAACACACATTTTTGTATTTGCATTCTTTCTCTACCCCCTAGGGGGCTCAGTTTTCATTGATAGTATTTTCGATTTCCCACGCATTTTAGTTTAATTTTGATCACATACCCTCTCTTCTTGTCCCCCACTCGAGTATCGTGAATCTGACTCATACGCACTCCCTGTGGACCTACCTGTATTTTCCACCGCTGCAATACGGCCGTGCACTTGCGGTATTATAACTTAATCAATCATGTTTATGGAAACGTTATCGGGGAGCGTCGTTTTCGTAGTCGAGTTCACCTTTTAAGTGGTGTTTTCCCCTTGTTTTTCCGTTTTATTTTCTCTTTTGGTTACTAGAAATGGCTACAAGTGCACATGATGACCTAACTGAGCAAAGGAGGAAGCTACTAAAGTCTACGGAACATAATCCCCAGACAATCCGCCAGTAGCGAATTCTAATCAGCCATTGGCGGCTCTGGTGCGTGGTTTTTGAAATCTGTTTCACTTGTAGCTTTCGTTTCCTATTTCTTATTGTTTCCTATCGTTGTTGATACCATGCATGCTCTGGTTTAGTGTTAATAATTAATTTGTCTTGCTTGACCCTTTCTTAAGACAACTTCGACAATAAAATTCAAAGCAAAAGATTAGACTAATTTCTATCTAGGTCATTCATCATTTGTAGACCTTGCAATCACTTGTCTTTTTTTCATTACATTCTTGTTGTCGATTCCTGGCATGAGATACGTGCACCCATTCTCTCATTAATGCATGGTTAAAGCATGCATTAGTTAGTAAGGTGCATTGGGACAAGAGTGATGTGAGTGTTTGTTTGGAGAATTGATTGTTAGTTTAAGACCCAAAACGCTACTAAGGAGGAGTTGTCCCATACAAGATAAGGTGGGGGATTTCATCACCATTTCCGTTGCTCCAAAAATCACTCGTAATCAAAAGCCTTAATCTAAAATCAAGTAGACATTGGCCACTAGACTCGGGCGCATAAGGAGAATCATCCGGTCACGACCGTTAGCATGATCGGCATTGCCCACTTTGTCGATAGTAGGAGGGGCGATATCTCTGGATCTTGGCTCACTTGCTTGGTGATTAGTATCATATCATGCATCATATTCATGCTATATATTCTTTATTGTACCCCAATATTGTGCCACTCTAGTTTTTGTTTGTAGTATTTCAGGCGTTAGGTAATAAAGAAGTGGAAGGGAGCAAAAAGGACCTAAATGTAACAAGTATCAACTGATTTCGAAGGTTCTAGACCTATTTGTAATGCACAAGGACTAGATCACAATTCAGGAAGAACCCAAGTGCAAACCCGGAGGGACCTGATTGTGAAGTGCAAAATATGGTGACACATGACTTGAATCAGATCAGTATTTCACCAATTAAACTCAAAGTGATTCGAGACACCAAACCAGGACTTCACCCCATGTCCCAATTAAAGCAATAAAGCAACACACAAAACATCAACGTGATCAGACCCATTTGACCCGCCACTAGCGGATTTGGATTTGCCACTGCCGGATCAAACAAGTCCAATGGATCTCCGATTTTGGTCGTGGGTTGGGTATTCGGGTTGGAGCATTCCTGGATTATAAAATGTGATTTAGAGTTGTCCTATTATTGCCAGATTAATCCTAACAATGTATTAGTCTATATATACCATTATAATCCCTCATCTCCCTCTTCTTCTTGCTTCTCCATTAGTTTTAGGTTTTGTTTTGTTGCTGCTTAGTGTAGTTGAAGGACAAGAAGCATAGTTTGTAATCTTTTCATTTCAATCAAGTGTGAGTTTTGTTCTTTACATACATGTCCTTCCTTTGATGCCATTTCTTTGATGTTGTGGTTTGTTTAATCTTGTTTTTAGTAATTTCCATTATGGGTTCATGTTATTTTTATGTTTTCTTTAGTGTAGGGATGGTAGAGGGTAGTCCATCCGCATTAGGGGGTGGAGAAGAAGGTGATTTGATCATGTGATGGATTAGTGTGTGTGTTAATCTTAATATTTTGATCCTTACGTGATATCCATTACCATCTAATGGGATTTCACTCTTATCTTTGTGGTGCTAATGCTCTGGAATGAGGCTTAACACATGCTTAGATTAGTGGGCATATTTTATAAGGAATGATGAGGTTAGGATAAGGATTGAGTGGAAGAAGGAAACAAGACATGTGCATTCATGTCTAGTATGTTTTAATGATTGTGATAAATCTTATTTCATATCGAGACACAGTTGGATTTGAGTCATTATGCATGTGAACATATTTGCTTCATTTAAATTAGTCTTGCATGTTTTAATGAGAATGTTTTATCTTATTTCATGTGGAGCCAAAGTTAAATTTGAGTTTTATGGATTTCATGTGTCACATGTTTTGATGAGCACATTTCAACACACACACAACACACATTTTCGTATTCGCATTCTTTCTCTACCCCCCAAAAGAGTTTAGTTTTCATTGATCGTATTTCCGATTTCCCACACATTGTAGTTTAATTTTGATCACATTTCTCTCTTCTTCTACCCCACTCGAGTATCGTGAATCCGACCCATACGCGCTCCATGTGGGCTGACCTGTATTTTCCACCGCTTCAACGTGGTCGTGCACTTGCGGTATTATAACTTAATCAATCAAGTTTTTCACATGGTTTCCAGGGAGCGTCGTTTTCGTAGTCGAGTTCACCATTTCAGTGTGGTTTTTCCTTTTTTCCGTTTTATTTTCTCTTTTGGTTACTGGAAAGGGATACCAGTGCACAAGAGGACCTAACTGAGTATAGGAGGAAGCTACTGAAGTCTAGGGACCATAATTCACAGACAATCTACCAGTAGCGAATTTTAATCCGCCTCTGGCGGCTGTGGTGCGTGCTTTTTGAAATCTATTTCACTTGTAGCTTTCGTTTCCTATTTCTAATTGTTTCCTTTCACTATTGATGGCTTGCATGCTCTAGTTTAGTGTTAATAATTATTTTGGCTTGCATGACCCTTCTTAAGACAACTTCGACCATAAAACTCAAAGCAAAAGATTAGACTAATTGCCATCTAGGTCATTCATCATTTGTCGACCTTGCACGCACTTGTCTATTCTTTTCATTACATTCTTGTTGTCGATTGCTGGCATGAGCTATGTGCACCCATTCTCTCATTCACGCATGGTTAAAGCATGCATTAGTTAGTAAGGTGCATTGGGACAAGAGTGAGGTAGAGAGTTGATTGCTAGTTTAAGACTCAAAACACTACTAAGGAGGAGTTGTCCCATACAATCTAAGGTGAGGGATTTCATCACCATTTACTTTGCTCCAAAAATCACTCCTAATCAAAAGCCTTAATCTAAAATCAAGTTGGCATTGACCACTAGGTCTCGGGCGTATAAGGAGAGTGATCCGGTCACGATCGTCATAGCATGATCGGCGTTGCCCACTTTGTCGATACTAGGAGAGACGAGATCTGCGGATCTTGGCTCACTTGTTGGGTGATTAGTATCATAATGCATCATATTCATGCTATATATCCTTTATTTTACCCCAATATTGTGCTACTCGAGTTGTTGTTTGTAGTATTTCAGGAGTAAGGTAATAAAGAAGAGGAAAGGAGCAAAAATGTCCTAAATGTAACTAGTATGGACTTATTTGGAATGTTCTGGACTTATTTGTAATGCAAAGAGACTGGATCGCAATTCAGGAAGGGCCCAAGTGCAAACCCGGAGGGACTTGATTGTTAAGTGCAAAATATGGTGACACATGACTTGAATCAGATCAGTAGCTTGCCAATTAAACTCAATGTGATACGAGCCAGTAAACTAGGACTTCACCCCTCGTCCGAATTAGAGCAATAAAGCAACATACAAAATTTCAACGAGATCGGACCCATTTGACCCGCCTCTAGCGGATTTGGATCCGTCACTGGCGGATCACACAAGTCGAATGGATCTCAGATTTTGATCGTGGATTGGGTATTCGGGTTGGAGACTTCCTGGACTGTCCGATGTGATTTAGAGTCGTCCAATTATTCCCAAATTTATCCTAACCATGTATTACTCTACATATACCATTGTAATCCCTTCTCTCCCTCTTCTTCTTGCTTCTCCATTAGTTTTAGGCTTGTTTTGATGCTGCTTAGTGTAGTGGAAGGAGAAGAAGCATACTTTGTAATCTTTTCATTTCAATCAAGTGTGAGTTTTGTTCTTTAAATACATGTCTTTCTTTGATGCAATTTTCTTTCATGTGTTCGTTTTCTTAAGTGTGTTCTTTTCTTCCTTTTCCTTTATGGGTTTATGTTATTTTTATGCTTTCTTTAGTGTACCGATGAGTAGAGAGTAGTTCATCCCCATTGGGGCGGTGGAGAAGAAGGTGATTCGATCATGTGATGGATTAGTGTGTCTGTTAATCTTAATCCTTTGAGCCTTACATGATTTCCATAACCATTTAATGGGTTTTCACTCTTATTTTTGATGTGCTAATGCTATTGAATGAAGCTTAGCACATGCTTAGATTAGTGGACCTATTTTATGGGGAATGATGAGGTTAGGATAAGGATGGAGTCGAAGAAGGAAACAAGGCATGTGCATGCATGTGCTCATGTTGGATTTATCCAAATTAATGTTTTGTATGTTTTTATGATTGTGATAAATCTTATTTCATGTGGAGACAGTTGGATTTGAGTCATGATGCATGTGACCATATTAGCTTAATTTCAATTATTGTCTTGTATGTTTTAATGATAATGTCTTATCTTATTTCATGTGGAGCCAAAGTTGGAATTGAGTTTTATGCATTTCATGTATGACATGTTTTGATGAGCACAAATAAGCGCACACACCACACATTTTCGTTCTGCATTCTTTCTCTACCCCCCGAGGGGTTTAGTTTTATTGCTTATTTTTCGATTTCTTTTGCATTGTAGTGTAGTTTCGTTCACATCTCTCTCTTCTTCTCCCCTACTCGAGTATCGTGAATCTGACTCACACACGCTCCTAGTGGACCGACTATTATTTGCCACCGCTTCAACGCGGCCGTGCACTTGTCGTCTTATAACTTAATCAGTCATGTTTTGGCGCCATTGCCGGGAACGTCATTTTCGAAGTCGAGTTCACCATTTTGGTGGGTTTTTCCTTTGTTTTTTCGTTTCATTTTTTCGTTTGGTTACTGGACAAAGCTACAAGGGCACAAGAGGACCCAAACGAGCATAGAAGGAAGTTGTTGAAGTCTAGGGACCAAAATCCTAAGACAATCCGTCAGTAGCGGATTTTAATCCGCCACTGGCGGCTCTGTTACGTGTTTTTGGAAATCTTTTTCAAGTGTAGCTTCCTTTGCTTATTATTAGTTGTTTTCTATCACTAGATGCCATGCAGCTCTGTTTTAGTGGTAAAAATTAATTTGGCTTGCATGACCCCTTGTTAAGACAACTTGGACCATAAAACTCAAAGCAAAAGATTAGACTTATTGCCATCTAGGTCATGCATCATTTGTAGACCTTGCACGCATTTGTCGTTTTCTTTTCTTTACATTCTTGTTGTCGATTGCTGGTGTGAGGTACGTGCACCCGATCTGTCATTCACGCATGTTTAGATCATGCATTAGTAAGTAAGGTGCATTGTAATAAGTGTGAGTTGAGCTTTTGTTTAGAGAGTTGATTTCTTGATTAAGACTCCAAAATGCTACTAAGGAGGGGTTGTCCCATACAAGATAAGTTTGGGGATTTCATAACCCTTTCCAAAAGCCTTAATCTAAAATCAAGTAGACATTGTCCACTAGGACTCAGGCAAATAAGGAAAGTGATATGGTCACGATCATCATAGCATGATCAGTGTTGCCCACTTTGTCGATAGTAGGAGAGACGAGATCTCCGTATCTTGGCTCACTTACTCGGCTTTGTGGTCTTTGTCGTAGGGAGGGGATGTGTGTTGAGGCCGTGTGACCTCATAGTTAGGCATCGTCTAGCTATAACGACCTATAGTGACCTTAGGCTGTTTGAGCAGTGTTTGCTAGGTTAAGCTTCTACCCTGACCCACTACCCACGCTAGTTCTAGGGATTCTTCCCTTCGCATTTGAGTCTTCTCCTCCTCTATATTCTTTGAGTAGTCTCCTCCTCTGATTACACCTTCTGTTGTGTGTGGTTTTAGAGTCAAGTCGAGTGATTTATGCGAGGTTAGGCTCGTTCTGGTGAGAGCGCTCGACTGGAGAGAGTGCATTTTTCTTCTGAGATGGACGTTCTAGTAGAATGCCCTTCTCCGCCTCATGTTCCTGGAGGTGGGGGAGACTAGGTTCCTTATATGGATTACCTTGGTCGTCTCCCACCACCACGTAGACCTCCATCTCCACCGACTTGGGAGGAAGAGGTATTCGATCAAGATCAAGTTCTTGTTGCACCACCACCTTTAGCTTGACAGGGGATGACTCTATGGGAGCAGATCCATCCTGTTCGGGCCGTGCAACCTTCTTGCATAGTTCTCCAGCATGCTCACGGGAACAACTATGAATTGAAACCTCAATATGTGAGGATGCTTCCTACCTTCACTGCTAATAAAGAGCATATGTATATCTTTATACGTGAATTCGAGGAGGTATTCTCCACGTTCAAGCTTCAACAGTTTGACGAGGATTCTGTTCGGTTAAGGATGATTTCTTTCGTGTTAAAGTATAACGCGAACAAATGGATGTATAACTTCCCAACAAACTCAATTCGGTCTTGGGATGACTTCGTGATCGTCTTTTTGAAGAGATTCTTCCCCCAAAGGAAGACTCAACAGATACGGTACTAGATACATCAAATGTATCAGGCTGAGACTGAATCATTTCATGCTTTCTTTGAGAGGTTCAAGGACCCTCTCCTGTAGTGCCCTCATCATGGACTTGAGTTGTGGTAGTTGTGCCAGATTTCTTATGAGACCCTTAACTAGAACACCCACACATTGTTGGAGTCGATGTGTCAAGGTGATTTCCAAATGAAACCCATAGATGAGGCATGAGATACTTTTGATTTAATGATTGAACGTACCCTAGAGTGGGACACCATGAGAGAGCTACCAGACGCCAGATCTTCTGGACGTGCTGGATCATACCAAGTTGAGTCAACTATCGCGCCTGCGATGAAAATGGTTGCTCTCATGCGTAGGATTGAGAGTTTAGAGTTGGACCGAGTTCTTGTAGCTCAGGTCACTACTCCCGCGTGTAGTAGGTGTGGACTTACGAGACATAGTGACTTGGAATGTGCTTACACTCTAAGTGATACTGAGCATTCAAATGCGATCTATCAACACAGGCCCCATAACAACCCGTACAGTCACTCTTACAACCCGGGATGGCGAAACTTTTTTGTGGGGACGTAGTGGGGGCAATGGTCAGAGCTCGCATGCTCAACCTCAACCTCCACCCTATCACCCTCCATGCCCATCAATGACCTACCAACCCCCATGATTTATACATTTTAATTAACCGCAAGTGCACGGCCGCGTTGAAGCGGTAACAAATACGGGTCGATCCACAAGGAGGTGTGTCGACTTTAGTTTGTGCGAAGGCGAGTGGGAAAGAAATGAGAGAAAGGAGTTATGATCTACACTACACTACAATGCGAAAGTAAATGGAAAATAAGAAATAAAACTAAACCCCAAAGGGGGTAGAGAAAAGGGTGTGAATACAAAGATATGTGTATGTGTGTGTGTTCAATTAAGCTCATCACAATATGTAGTGCATGAAAATCATAAAACTGCATCCAACTTTGCCTCCACATGAATTAGGATAACACAATATCGTTAAAACATACAAGACAATAATTTTAATGAAGCTAAATGAACTCATGTATAAAGACTAGACCCTACTATGCCTCCACATGAAATAAGATAGCATATTATCATTAAAACATACATGGCATTAACCAAGGTAAAGGCCACAAGAGTATGTGCAATTACAAATCATGTTTCCTTCATCAATTCCATCCATATCCTCACCTTATCATTCCCCATAAAATAGGTCCACTAATCTAAGCATAAGCTAAGCTTCATTCAAGAGCATTAGCATACCGAAAATATACTAAAGGCTATTGACTGAGGGTCTATTTATTTGAGGGTCATTGACTTTTCATGGCCTTAAAAAGATACCAAATGTCAAATTTGTCCTTGTTATTTTTGTCATAATTACAAATCATATCATTCTCTTTCCCAACATCCTTAATCCCAACATAGTTTTCCTCTAAACCCTCGAACCTCACTCCAACCATCGTACCTAATACACCGGAGATCGATTTCCATAATGTAAACTTTATTTTGGTCTCCTTTTCACTTTTATCTATTGAATTTTAGAGCATTTTGCGATTTATTTTTGGTTATCTTCTATTGGGTTTGGATCATCACCGATTTGGTCCAAAGGAGATGGCTCATTGTTCCAAACAAGTTGGCTCATTTTGTCCCAACATATCGACTTGATCAACAAAAGTTTGCTTGTTTGGTCCAAACAAGCTGGCTCTTTTGGTCCAAACAGTTGTTTCAGGGACCAAGTGTCTCGCTCGAGATGAATCTGTCCCTCCCATGACCGATCGGGAGGCATGTGTCCCACTCGGGACTAGTCTGTCTTTCTTGGGTCGAAATGACCTGGGTCAGTGCAGCTTAATTAAGAATTTGGGTTGTTTCCAAAGGACTTTTTTGGTCCTCCAAAAAATTAGCAATTTCTTTTTATCTTTATAAATGTTGTTATAATAACTAATTATTCTTGTGTGATTTTAATGCAGGTCTTCAAGTGTGATTTGTTATTATGTTTTGGTATAAAAATGAAGTCAAACTCTACACATTAAGGAGGAATACCACACATGCAGAATTGGTGGATTTTGTTCGATCAAATTGGCAATTCCTAGGTCTTAATCTTGAGTTCTCTTATAAAGTACCAAAAGTTGTTGATAGAACTGCTACTCTTGTTACAAATGCCGATGTACATCTACTTTTTGTATTACTCTCAAGTCTTAGTTTGTCTCGCGTTACGATTTACAGGGTTGTGCCCATCGACAATGAATTTCCTGACGTGGAGGCCCACACAACCACCAATGTACTAACTGTTGAGGTGACTCCAAAAGAAGAAAAAGCATTTTCCTAAAGTCACTTTGTTGTTTGAAACACCCGTACGCTCTATTGTGAAATTGCGTCCAATGAGCACACCAAAGGCAAAGAGTCCCTATGAGACTCCTAGCTAGTGGGTCAAAGAGGCTGAAATCATCACCATTCTCCACAAACATGGAAGACAATTCACAGTGCTATACCGTTGAAGATTGGATGAAGCAATCTGGTAGTGGTACAAGTACTCCGAATATAGTGATCGATTATTGGGAAATGGAGATTGAAAGTGTTGGTCAAGAATATGAAAATGCTATAACATTTAAAAAATATCTCTGTTTTGATTAAGCTTAAACTACAAGTGCATGGTCGTGATGAAGCGGTGACAAGTACAGGTCAAATCCACATGGAGGTGTGTCAACTCTGGTTCTTCAGAAATCAAGTAGCAAATAAGGGGAGAAGAAGTTTGGTTACACTAAACTAGGCTACACTAAACTAGCAACTAACAAACGAGAAAGATGAAATTCAGTAAGGAAAACCACTAAGGGGTGGAGTGTGTGTACACATGTAATAAGGTGGTGAAGAATACATTCAATAAGGCATATGCATAGATTGTGTTTTCATGCACAAGAAGTGTGAAATGGTTGTGTCAAAACTTTTCATTCCAATCACTAACCTAGTTGATTAACATGAGCATAAACAAGTTTGTTATTAAGAACCTAAACAAGCATAGGAAGTGTCTAAAAGTTGTGGCAAAACCCATCAAGTTAAGTATTCTCATTTAAACAAACAAGCATTTATTCACATTCATCACATATTGCATAAGATAGCATTCATTCTCATTCTTTATTACATGTATAAACATATTACATAAGATAGCATTCATTCCCAAGGGAATGGAACTACTCACTACACATTAAACTAACAATTATACTACGAAAGAAAGAGATTCTAACTAGTTATACTAAGATTAAGAAAACAAAACCAAGATAAACATGCAAGCATTAAAAATAGACAACATTAAAACAAAACTAGAAAAAAAAATATTGATGACTCACATTACAAGTAGCATTTTTCTCGACTTGAGTTTTACTCCATAAGCTTACTCCAAGTAGAGTGAATAGCCACCAAGCAATTGGTGATTACAAAGGAAGAGGAGGAGTTCTATTTATAGACATGAAAAATGCAACTGTGGAAAATCCCCTGGTGTGGGACTAATGAAGCATACCTAAAATGAATATAAACAACATAATACACAACCACGAGAAGCGGGGTCGGATCTTGACCAAACTAGACCGCCAATTGACGGTCAAAGTTGGTCAGATTCGACCCGGTTTTGACTGGCTTCTTCATTGCTTCAATTCTCCACGTGAAGCTTCTCAGTTTGCTATTTGGTCTCTCCGGGCTTACGTCTAGGTCCTTCCCTCTTGCTAATGGGTCCTTGTGTGTGACAGAGAGGTCCATTTTATTTCATTTAAGTCCTTTGTTTTTACGTTTCAGTCATTTTTCTCTTCCCTTGTTTTCTCTATTAGCTAATACCTGAAATATAACAACAAACACTCGAGTAGCACAAAATTTGGGTAAAATAAAAAATTTGTAGCATGAGTACGATGTATGATATGCTACTAATTAGTCTCACAAAGTATGCAATATCTTGTGGTCTCAACTACAAGCTTATGAGAAATTGTCCTCTAGAGTTACTACACATCGTGTGAAGGATAATTGTTAATGGCACGTGCATGCAATCAAACCACTCATTCTTTTTGTTTTCTCATAAAAGAACTTGTGAAAGAACATACTTGTGGTGGTGGTCGAATTGGAAGAACATGTTATCCCAGAATATCAATGAGTTTTGTTGCTGACTTCATTGTGCCTATGTTGATATAATGACCACTGTATCAACCATGTGAATTGAGAATAGATATATCTCATGAACTTGTGGTACAAATACCATACATACGAGCATGGTAAGGTAAACATCTAGCAATGAATAAGTTATATGGAGATGAAAGTAAGTATTTTGACAAACTTAGATGGTATCAAGAGGTTGTACTTGCAAGCAATCAAGGTTCTTTAGTGGACCTAGATTTGGACACCGAAAGCCGACGGTTTAGAATAATTTTTTTGGCATTTAATGGTAGTATAGTCGGGTTTAGAGAGGTTGTCGACCACTATTATTTTTAGATGGTGTTTTTTGAAGACAAAGTACTAAGGTATTATTCTTGGGGCTACTAGAATCAAAGGGCTAAATGATATGTTCCCGTTGGCTTTCGTCGTAGTTTCTATCAAGAACGAAGAAAATTAGGAATGGTTTTTGCAAGCCTTAAAGAAAATTCTTGTATTGAGTGTACCTTTAACATTCATTTTCAATCATTGTAAAGGTCTCACTTCATCTGTTGAACAATTTATCCCAACTTGTCAGCATGTGTAAGACCCGCTCCTGCTTTAATAATAATAAGTCCACTCTCCACAATTATGGATAATTGACTTCTTAGAATGTCAAATTGTGTTATGGCATGTTTGTTTGAGTAGATTTGATCAAATTTCTTGTTGGTCAAGGGGGTGCGACACATCGGGCGGGCGCGTGGTTGTTTGACTCGATCGACTCAATTTGGGTCCGAGTGAGTGTAGGGTTGCTTTTTGGGCTAAACCCGTGTTGTAGTGGCATGGAATTGGAAGGGTTTCATTAGGGTTTGGATGTGCATTTTCGTGGCTTTTGGGATGTCTTTGCTGGTGCCATTTTGGTATGTGTTGAGGTGGCTTGATTAGCCATGAAGGCTTGGAAATTGAAGAGTCCTAGCAAGCTAACAAAAAGCCTCTCCTACCAGCCAACCCTTGCACACCTCTTCACCTCCAACACGTCTCCTCCACCTCTTCCACTCCTCAGCCACGTGGTCAGGCCACTCAGGTGGTGCTCCAGCAAACTTCAAAGCGAGGCTAGAAGCGACGTCTAGTGCAACATGTGGTGCGGCTAGAAGTTTGGTGTGTAGAATCTCCGGCTAATTTCAGGCAACTTCCTTGCTAATCAGGTATGCTCCTATCCCTTGAAGAGTTTTATGGGAGGGGATGTTGGCTGGAGGGGCCAGCCAACATCAGGTGGTGGCTGGTGTAAAGGTTGCACCACAAACCGATTCCCTTCTAGCGTGCACAAGGAGCATGCGCTAGATGGGGCTGGCTGTGGGGCAGCCAAAGGGACCGGACCTCCAGCGAGTTCCAGTGAGGTACAATCAGAGGTGAATGTGTTCCTTCTGGGCTGTGATTGAGGGTGGCTACGGATCTGGTTGGGTGTGGCTAGTGCACACAAGATCCAACTAAGGTTTGCCTTCAACCCTTTTGACTCCTAGCTTTGGACGGCTGGCTGGTGCAGCCAACATCAGATGGTGGCTGGGGTCAGGAGGGGGGTGGGGACGGACCTTAGGAAGGCTAGGGGTGAGAGGAGTCGGATTGACTTGTTTGGTCTGAGCATGGTGTGCTAGAGTGATGTTAACCATGAGGTTGGTGCATCTTGCGCGCTTCTTGCTCGGTTGCTGAACCGAACGGCTTCGACAGACTTCCTCTGACCTTCTCCCATCTCAGACCGCCTGGGAAGGATGCTCTGAGCACGTGGTTTGGATGGGTCAGGGATCCATATGCATGGCTGTGAGGTTTGTATTTTTCTGTGATTTATTTGATGCTATTGGTTGCATTGTTGCGATGGTTGTTGGGATTCATGGTTTGAGTCATTTCTGGTCCAGCAGCACATATGATACATTGATGATCTGATTTCGGTTATATTCTCTGATATTTTTGATATGCATGCACTCAGAAACTAAATTGAACTACTTCTTGTTATATGTCATTCATATTATATCTTAATGCAACACATGCTTTCGAATGTACGCATAGCTAATAATATTGGATAGATTGAGCCTTCTGATATTATGTGCATGTTTCACCATGTTGTATTACTGATATATAAGCTATTTCATGCCCACATATGATCTGATCATATTCTGAGATTTTAATTCGATTCCATGTCTGCTCTGAAATTGATAATTCATATCGCCGATTGTAGTGTGGTGCAATTTTGATATCTTCTACAATTTGCATGGTTATGTTACTCTGTTCATGCTGATCTATGTCTGATGTGATGTGTTATGTTGTGCTCGTGTATGACCCTTAAGATTTCAGACCTCATAACGTCCCTATCATGACCCGTAGATGACTAAGTTAGTTTTTATATCGATTTACCGATTCGGTAATGTTTGTTTGTTGTTGTGAGTTTCATTTGTTCCTGATTGGTATGTCTGATTTCCGAGTTGGTTTGGGACTGCGAAGAGGGTATCCGGATACTTCTCCTTGAGCTCGTTTCAGACATTGTAGATGCATTAGATTTTAGATGCTTAAGTAGCTTGCATTGCATTTAATCTGATTAATAATTCTTGGCACGTTCTATTTTCTGGGCCGACGGGCCATGAGTGGGTCCTCTAGCTCCAGAGGCCATTCACATAAGACCTTCACATTGGGAGGCCATGCGTAAGATAAGTCCTGGGCAGGCGCGCTACCATTCAGTCTCAGGGTAGGTGTTCTCAAGTTCGCGATGGCACCATGTAGGTCACTTGTCGTGAATTGGGACACTTATCCGGTGCACCGCTTTGTGCCGAGCGATGGGTCACTGTCGAGTGACCGCCTTTGACCAGCGAGGCTGGTGTTTTGGTTCCTTTCGAGGAATGGTTTGGGTGCGCCCGACCCACACGGCTTATGGAGTCGTAGCATTCTGTTGCATTTGATGCTTTTCTGTTCTGACCAGCATGGTTGGTATTCTAGTTCCCTTGGAAGGATTTCTGCGGGTGTTACACGATTGGCACGACCAATGGAGTTGTAGCCTTCTGATGTATTTTGTGCTTTTCTGTTTCTGTTTCTGTTTATGATGCTTTTATCTTAGATAGACTGCATGCATTCTCCCATATAACTTTGATTGGGCCAGGGGCATACTGGGTTTTCTGTATAGAAAACTCACGCATATGTTGATGTGGTGCTTGCAGGTACTTAGATTCTAATAGGGCAGACTGGACGAGTTGTCAAAGATTCTGTACACGAGAGACACGTCGACTAGATTCTTTAGTGTGTCTTTTGCTTCCCCATTCTTCATGATGTATTTCTCTTTTGAACTCGATTTAATGTATTTGACCTTATTACCATATATGGATAATCTCCCCTTTTTCAGTTATGTTTTATGTTAGTCCATCCATGTATGATCTCTCTACGTATTGTCGAGTCATTTGTTTGGTCTTTCTTTTGTAACTCCTTTGGTTGTCGCGGAGGTCTCTGATCGCGACACTTATTGTCTTTCCCAATGTGCGTACCTGTAAGATCGGGGGCGTTACATCATACCTATTGTTTACGCCACTTGGAAGACAATTTTAAAGTTCAAGTTCTTCAACATGTTGCTACGACAACTCGTTTGAAGTAAGTTAGCATCATTTTTAATGTTAAAAATATAGTCTAAGTATATGATACATTGTCTTTTTTCTTCATAGGATGTTGACCCTTTTCCAAAAATGTGCTTACGCATTTCATACTTGTGAGTTCCCTGAAGCATATGATAACTTATTACCATTTCTAAACATGCAAAAAAAAATCATCCTCCGGACCGGAACATTGGATAAATGCGTTATTCCAAGGTAAATGATATGGAAATATGTATTCGAATGTGGCGGAGAGCTTTCATACGTGGATTGTTAGTGGGAGAAACATTGCTTTATTAGAGCTTGTTGATTGACATCATTTCATACTTATATTCGTATCTTATATCCATTATCTTTCACGTAAACAATGCTATGTTACGAGTTTTATGTTTTGTTTTCAGGAATAAATAGGTTTGAAGAGATGAAGCATAAAAAGACCCAAAAGCTGGGAAAAAAGGACTGAATTGTGAGATCTGGGGACCAAGATGCAACGAAGAAGGACCTGATTGCAAGACAGAAGGACCTAAGAGCAAAACAGAATACTCCACACCATCATGGGGAGTATTTTACCAATTCGATTCGGGTCGGAGCTCCAACAAGTCAAGTAACCGCATCAAAGACCAACAATACCAGAATTAAAAGCCCACAACAAAAATGAGCAGGATCTGAACCATATAGACCGCCAATTGGCGGTCGAAGACCGTTAATTGGCGGTCCATTTTGGCCCAAATCCGTTCAAATTTCTCCAGCACATGTATTAGACGATGTTTAGGTTATTTTTGGTATCTGTTTAGTCCCACATCGGGGGATTGTCACGGATTAGCTTTTTCCATGCCTATAAATAGAACTCTTCACCTCCTATTGTAATCACTCCATATTTTAAGTGGCTATTCTTCCTACTAGAAGTGAGGCCTTGAAGCACACACTAAAGTAGGAGGATGCTACTTTTAATGTGAGTCATTTTATCAATAAAGTTTTATGTTTCTTTCATTGTTTGTTTTATGCTTCTTTTATTGTTGTGCATGTTTTAGTTTAATCGTCTTTTAATTCTAGCTTAGTTTTAATATGCTTTCTTTCCATAGTTTAATAATTAGTGTAATGTTTAGTGAGTAGTTCCATCCCCTTTGGGGGTGGAGTAGATGTACATACATGCATTAGAGAATGGGATGAATGCTTTAATTTCAATGTGTTGATTAAACATGAATGTATGCTTGCTTGTTTAGGATAGAATTTACAACTTGATGAGTTTTGCCAAAATGATTAGTGATTGATCTCGTTTTATATTTAACCGCAAGTGCACGGCCGCGTTGAAGCGGTGGCAAATACGGGTCTTCCACTGGGAGGTGTGTCGACACTTGGTTTGTGCGAAGGCGAGAGGTAAAGAAAGGGAAGAAAGGTTGGTTACACTAAACTACACTAAGATGCAAATGGAAATGGAGATAAGCAATAAACTAAGCCCCAAAGGGGGTAGAGAAATAATGTGAACATAAAGAAGTGTGTGTGTGTGTGTTCATTAAGCTCCTCACAACAAGTAGTACATGAAATCATAAAACTACATCCAACTTTGCCTCTACATGAATTAAGATAAGACTACATCATTAAAACATACAAGACAATAATTGGAATGAAGCTACATGAACTCAAGTATAAAGACTATACCCTACTATGCCTCCACATGAATTAAGATGACTACATCATTAAAACATACAAGACATTAGCTAAGGAAAAGGCAACAAGAGTACATACACTACAATTTGTGTTTCCAACATTAACTTCATCCAGATCCTAACCTTATCATTCCCCATAAAATAGGTCCACTAATCAAAGCATAAGCTAAGCTTCATTCAAGAGCATTAGCATATCAAAGATAAGAGTGGAGACTCATTAGATGGTTATGGAAATCATATAAAGCTCAAGGGATAAAAATAACACACACTTAATACACTACATGATTATATCACATATTTCTCCACCCCCCAAATGGGGATGGAACTACTCACTACTCATTACACTAACTATATTAGCAAAAGAAAGCATAATACTGAAATGAAAGTTAACTAAGAAGGCAAGAAGCATTAAAGAAACATAAAAGGAAAGGAAAGACTAAACAAACATGCACAAATTAAAAGACAAGATTGAAAGAAACTAGAAGAATTATTTTATTAACAAATGACTCACATTGAAGGTAGCATTCATCTCCACCTTGAGTTTTTGCTTCAAGGCTCACTCCTTAGTAGAGAGAATGTCACCAAGCAATGGGTAATTACAATGGAAGGTGAAGAGTTCTATTTATAAGCATGGAAAAAGCTAATCGGGGACAATCCCCCGATGTGGGACTAAACCAATACCAAAAATAGCCTAAACGAACATTAATACAAGTCCAGGAGAAATTTCGACGGATCCTGAGCAATATGGACCGCCAATTAGCGGTCCAAGACCGCCAATTGGCGGTCCAAAATTGTCGGATCGTGTTGGAATTTGTTGTGGGCTTTGCTTTCTGGTATTGTTGGTATTTGATGCGGTTACTTGACTTGTTGGAGCTCCGACCCGAATAGAATTGGTAAAATACTCCCCATGATGGTGTGGAGTATTCTGTTTTGCTCTTAGGTCCTTCTGTCTTACATTCAGGTCCTTCTCCCTTGCATCTTGGTCCCTAGATCTCACCATTCAGTCCTTTTTCCCAGCTTTTGGGTCCTTTCATGGCTCTTCTCTTCAAACCTCTTTATTCCTGAAAACTAAACATAAAACTGGTCACGTAGCATTGCTTAGGTGTAAGATAATGGATATAAGATACAAATATGAGCATGAAATGATGTCAATCAATTAGACACCTCTCATGCTTGTTTAGGTTCTGAAATAAACACCTTGCATATGTAAATGTTAATCAACTAAGTTGGTGAATAGATTGATAGGTTTTGCCATAACATTTAGACACTTCCTATGCTTGATAAACACCACCTTCATGTGCTTAAAGAATGTATTCTACACCCACCTCTTTGCTTGTGTGCACTCACTCCACCCCTTAGGGGTTTTCCATTCCTGAAATTCAAGCATTCTTGTTTTGTTCTTATCTTAGTTCTTATTTCATCGTTTGTTTGCTTCTTTCACATTTCATACTTCTTAGAGTAGTTTAGTGTAGAGTAGCGTAAACATCTTTCTCCCCCTATTTTTCGCCACTTGATTTCGTGCAAACAAGAGGCTGCTCACCTCCTTGAGGACGACCCATACTTGCCACTGCTTCATCGCGGTCGTGCACTTGCGGTTTAAAATAAAACGTTCAACAAGTTTTTGGCGCCGTTGCCGGGGAGGTGCCAGTCCAGACTCTTGTTTGGACGATTCGAGTGGATTTAATTTGTGTTGTGTAGTTTTTCCTTGTTTCAGGAGACTTGGAGTCATCAGGAGGAACGCTTGGAGAAGTTTTGAGTGAATCTGAGCATTTAAGACCGCCAATCAGCGGCCTGAGACCGCCAATTGGCGGTCTGGTAAGCTCGTTTTTGTCTCTTATTTCTTTGGTTTGTTTATTTTATCTGATATAGTGGTCTGGGACTCAATTTTGCATGTTCTAACTCTTAGATTGTTCCCAGATCAATAATCAAACCTCCTTTAAGCAACTTGGACCCTAAAACTCAAAGCAATAGATTAGGCATTCTTGTTGTTTAGGTCATGCATCATGTATGTGACTTAGGCATTTAGATTGTCTTTTATCTTAGCTTTATTTTCTGTTGCTGAGAGCTGACGTGAGGTACGCACCTTCTACTCTCGTTCATGCATTTCGTATGAACATGCATTAGTTAGTAGGAAGTGCATTGCAACAAGTGTGAGTTGAGTGTTGTTTGGAGTGTTGATTGCTAGATTTAGGACTCCAAAACGCTACTAAGGAGGGGCTGTCCCGTAAAAGATAAGGTGGGGGATTTCATCACCATTTCCTTCGCCCGAAAAACCACACTAATCCAGAGCCTAATTTTAAAATCAAGTAGACATTGGCCCTAAGGATCTTGGACGCATCAGGAGAGTAATCCGGTCCCGACCGTCATGACCTGATCAGTGTTGCCCACTTTGTCGATAGTAGGAGAGACGAGATCCCCGGATCTTGGCTCACTTACTGGGCTTTGTGGTCCTCGTCGTAGGGAGGTGAGGCTTTTTGAGGCCGTGTGACCTCGCAGTTAGGCGTCGTCTAGCTGTAAGGACCTATAGCGACCTTAGGATTGTTTGAGCCTTGTTTGCTTGTGTGCTTCTACCTGTACCCATCCGCCGTAGCTTAAGGACTTCTTCCCTTCTCTCCTGAGTCATTCTTTCTCTCCTGTGTTCCCCAGTCTTCTCTTCTACGTACATTCTTTGTTTGAAAAAAAAAGGTTTTGGTTTGTGTGCGTGCACCTTTGTGTATGCTTTCGTGGACACGAGAAGAGAGTGGTCGTTTGACGAGGAGCGTTGTCAATCCGGCTTCGGTCATCGATTTCTCGACACCTTCCTCCTCTCGTGTCGCACGTAGTTCGGGTCCAATGGCTGCTAATTTCCGTGAGGAGGAGCAGTTGCTGGACCCACCTGTTCCACCTGTGCTTCCAGTTGTCGTTCCCATACCTCTTCGTGATCGATGCTACCCGAGCCGTACCGCTCTACCCTCATGCATCGTATTACCAGAGGCTAATGGGAACCATTTTGAGGTTAAGCCTCAATTCATCTGGGTTTTCATCTGGGTCCTTCTCTCTTGCATCCCAGTCCATAAGTCTTGCAATTCAGTCATTTTCCTTGGTTTTAAGTCTTTTTGAGTCTCTTCTTCTCAAACCTGTTTATTCCTGAAACATAAACATAAGACTCATTACGTAGCATTGCTTAGGATAAAAAAATGATATAAGACACAAATATATGCATGATATGATGTCAATCATTTACTTAAACCCTCCCCAAGCCAAAAAAATCCAAGAAAGAAATTAACAAAAAACAAACACATGAATGATTTAGAGGCAATTGTGGAAGTTTTAACACGAATATTATGATCATATAGATTTATGATACGCATCCCTAAATTGAGTCTTATCTCATCAAGTTGAACAACGTTAAGAGGTTTTGTGAAGATATTAGCCAATTTTGCGAGAGGATTAGCCATCCCACGAGGGGACTAATGAACCAACAGATGACTAGACTATCACGCCATCAATTTTGGAAACAAATGAAATGGTTGATAAAAGGGCGGGACTGGTGCAACTTGAAGAAAGTAATCAAATAGTTGTTAAAAGGGTCGGACTGGTGCAACTTTAAAGAATAATCCCTCCATGCCAATTTTGGGAAGCCAAGTAGCCATTTAACATAATGAAAAATCGCATGACAAACTGTCATTTACAATTGCATTTTTTCAAAAAAAACCTTTCAGTTCATGGTATGTGAAAAACCCGTGGCCATTTCAGTTTCATTCCTTCTATAAAATCATTGGCTATAGTGTATTACATTCATACTTTCTAAACCCTAAACCCTTCCAACACAATTCCGACTACCTCTACTCTAGCAGAAAACGACCTTCGAAAAAAATTCCATCTTCGACTTGGAGTACTCTAGTTATAACGAGTGGTTTCCTGGTGGACCAATACAAGCAGAGTATCCATTGTTGAGAAACCGGGGATCCCACGACTACCCTATCACACTTGTTGGTGCGGTTTCATGGCCACAGAGCTGTCGTCTGCCACCCCCAACACAATTAGCTGCAAGTTCTACATCTGGGGTTCAACGATGCCGACACTCTTTTGCCGATACTTCATCTGGGACGATGGCACACCAACACCACTGGTTGAGAGACCCGACCAGACAGTAACGGGGCCAGGGCTGCGTGAAATGCTCTGGTCAATGGTTAAGTTGGGTCATACGTTGGAGGTACAACACATTACCTTCTATGCCATCAGGTAATGCCTGATTAAAAATGTTTTCCCTAAGGAGAGATTAATTTTTGTGTGTGTTTGTGTCTTTGTTTTTGTATTATTTTTAAAAATGTAATTCCATGTTTTGTTTGTTGTTTCTCACTATCAATATTTTCGATTAAGTATTCCATATTGTGTTTGCTAGTTCTCACTATCAATACGAAGAATGTTGGAGGACGGGAGGAGGACGGGGAGCTACTGATCAACCCACCACAGGAGAATGCCCGTCTCCTGGGCAATAGGGACCGCTGATTTGCGGTCCCCAACCGCCAATTGGCGGTCTAAAAGGCGCGCCTCGTGTGCTGCCTTAGACCGCCCTGATCTTCATGCATTTTGCCTTCAATGGACTCCACTAGATCCATGCTTGATCTATGCAACTGGGGGGCACAAAAGAAAGAAGGTGGCTCTCTCTTTCTACTCACATCCTCACTCTTTATTCATACAATTTCGTGGCTCAACTTGTAATGTTTGTAATCTATTGTTGTTGTATTGTTGTTCTATTACAAATAGTGAATTCTAGTGCTTTATATAGGCACTTACATGACCCTACAACTTCCAAATATAAAGACCACATAAACATGATCATTCAAGATCATTACACCCTCTACTTAAATTGCATACATAATTAGGACGAAAATTACACAAAAAATGAAAGGACTCTTGTGTCTTCCACTCCCTCAACCTTTTGTCTTCTCATGTGTTTACTCTTCACCCTTTGATGAGTCATCAAGCAATGATGATGTGGCGGGTGACTAGGATGCAACATAGGGTTAACTCGCCACCTAGGATTAAGTTCAATTCTCAATAAAGAATACAATTTCCCATTGAAACATAACGTTTCCGATAATTTGAGTGACGATTGGAAAGGAAATGAGAACCTCTTGTCTCCCTTAAACCCAAAAAATAAACCAAAATCTGAAATCCACCAAGCCGACCCCAAAAACAAAATCCAAGAAATGGAAGCAGACATGGACGTTCCAAGGTGGTAGAAAGAAAGTGGACTGAGTATTCTAGTGAGGTGACTGAGTCGTCCCATGAGGGGGTTATCCCATCCTTGGAGGGTACTTGCTTTTTATAGAGTTTACTTAAACACTCCCCCACTTCAACCCAAAATAATTGAGCTACACACAACTCCCTGCACCGTATAAGTAGAACATGGAAGGTGCAAATACCATACATACATTGGGGATTGAGTCGTCCCGTGAATTGTTAGGGGATTGAATCGGAAATTGTAAAAATGATCGTAAACTGAGTCCCCCCTGAGGGGATTGAGTCGTCCCGAACTCGGCGAGGGGACTCAATCATCCAGTTAGGAGACTGTTTCGTCCCGGGAGGGTTCTTAGTTGTCCCACAAAAGGACTGCCCCATCCCGCGGGCAGATTGAATTGACCGAGAGGCTGAGAAGGGTCAATGTCATCTCGAGAGGGGACTAAGTTGTACCGAGGGGGAACTGAGCCATCCCAATGGGGATAATGGATTTGTAAAAATCACCAAGCTGGGTTGTTCAACCAAACGAGCTGGGTGGTTCGGTCGAAATGAGCTGGGTCGTTACAACTTAACTAACAACTTCGCTCGTTTTAAGAAGAACAAGAACTTTTCTCTAAGACATCAAACAACTTTCCAAGATGAGACAATTTAATTAACAACAAATGATTGTTTTTGGTGTTGTATCATCAATATCTAATTCAATTTAATTTGTTATGTGAGCCTCCATAGGGATGACTTTGTCCCGCTCGGTACGCATCATCAAAACCAATAATCCTGCCATATGGTAGTATTAAAACCACCTTAGGGTAGAGACAAACAAATGAGTTGAAAACATCACATAACAACTTGTTATGATCTAACTTGTACGCACATAGAGACAAGACAAACAAACTTCTTAGATGGTAGCATTGATTTAGGATAAACGAGCTCTAAAAATCACCAAACGTGCTCGATTGTTTGACCAAACGTGTTGATCGTTCAGTGGAAATGAGATGGGTAATTCAACGAAATGGGGTTGTTTTGACTTAATTAACTACATAAAAAAAGAAAATAAATATACTTCTCTCTAAGACAAGAAACAACTTGTCCAATAAGAGAACTTAATTAACAACATATCCAATTGTAAATTATTATTTTTTAGTGTTAGACCATTAATATATAGTTCGATTTAATTTGTTAAGAGAACTTCCAATGTTTCATTTTTTGAATTGTTTGTGTTGTTTGGAAAAACAACTGGTTTGAAACAAGCTTATAGCACCATTGTTAGATTCAAATTGAATCAAGACAAACGAGTTGAAAACATCACATACCAACTTGATACAAGTTAACTTGTACACACACGAACATTGAGATGGGACAAATAAACTTTGTTACATGGTGGGATTGAATCAAGATAAATGACCTGTAAAAATCACCAAATGCCTTGGTCATTCGACGAAACAATTTGGGTCATCGTTCCACCAAACGAACATGGTCATTTTGACTTAATTAACAACTTAAAAAATATACATCATTCTAAGTCATGAGACAACTTTTCCAATACGAGATAACTTAATTAACAACATATCCATTGCAAATGATTATATTTTAGTGTTAAACCGTTAATATGTAGTTCAATTTAATTTGTTAAATGAACTTCCAATGTTCTTTTTCTTGAATTGTTTGTGTTGTTAGAAAAAAATAACTTGTTTGAAACAACCTTATAGCACCGTTGTTAGATTCAAATTGAATCGAGACAAACAAGTTGAAAACATCACAATAAAAATTGTTACAAGTTAACTTGTACACACACGAACATTGAGACGAGACAAACAAACTTTGTTACATGGTAGGATCGAATCAAGATAAACGAGCTGTAAAAATCAACAAACGACCTGAGTCGTTCGACCAAACAATCTGGGTCATTTGGTTGAAATGAGTGAGGTCATTCGACCGAACGAGCTGGGTCATTTGGACTTCATTAACAACTTAAATAAAAGAAAATAAATATACTTCTCTCTACGACATGAAACAACTTGTCCAATATGAGATAACTTAATTAACAACATATCCAATTGCAAATGATTGTTGTTTTTTAGTGCTAGACCATTAATATGTAGTTCAATTTAATTTATTAAGTGAACTTATTACAAGTTAACTTGTATGCACATTGAGACGGGATAAACAAACTTGTTACATGGTAGGATTGAATTAAGACAACCAAGTTGAAAACATCACATCACAACTTGTTACAAGTTAACAAGTTTATTTGTACAAATATTAAACATTGAGACGGGACAAAGAAACCTGTTACATACTAGGATTGAATCAAGAGAAACAAGCTGTAAAAATCACCAAACGAGCTGGATCGTTCGACCAAACAATCTAGGTCATTCAATCGAAATGACCTGGGTCGTTTCACTTAACGAGCTTGGTCATTCGACGAAATGAACTGCATCGTTCAACTAAACGTGTTGGGTCGTGCCTACTTAACTAACAACTTAAAAAAATACTTCTCTCTAAGACATGAAACAACTTGTCCAATACGAGACAACTGAATTAACAACATATCCAATTGCAAATGATTGTTTTTGAGTGTTAGACCATTAATATGTAGTTCAATTTAATTTGTTCAATGAACTTCCAATGTTCCACTTGTGAATTATTTGTGTTGTTAGGGGAATCATCTATTTTGAAATATCTTATGGCACTGTTGTTATATTCAAATTTAATCAAGACAAACAAGTTGAAAACATCACAAATCAACTTGTCACAAGTTAACTGGTATGCACACGAACATTGAGACAGGACAAACTAACTTATTACATGGTAGGATTGAATTAAGACAACCAAGTTGAAAACGAGTTTGGTCGTTTGACAAAATGAGTTGTGTTATTATTTCATTTGGTTGTGACTTACTAATTGCAGTTGAGCTACTAATTACTTGTTCAACACATTTAGTCCTAATTAGTAGTTACACTCACCTGACCCAAACCTTTCCCAATTACGCTCACACCAGCCATGCCTAACCGTTTAGACTCACACCCGACCTTAATGTAAGACAGTTAAACACACACCCAATCCAATCTTGGCCCCATTCACCCGAGCAGCACAAACTCAACACTATGTGGGACACACTTCCGTTCCAAGCGACACACTTGCGTCCCGAGAGGGACCCTATACGAAATTGGGCGTCCATCTCTAGGAGTCTCTACTTGGATTCTGCATTAGCCTTGTTTGGATGTGCATCGAGATATTTGAAAATTTGGCTTCTCCTAGGTCGTTTCACAAAAGAACCCGCATAGCACTGGTGCGTCACAACTCCTTTGGTGGAGTCCATTAACTTACACGATATTCAAAAATCTTGCTTGGATTTTGTGCTGTCCCTACTCGGATTGCACACTACCCATATTGTGTAGAAATTGGAATGGACGAATCTCTCCATGTTTGGATGCATTGACTCAATTAATCCACTAATGTCTTGTCCAACCAAAATGCCTCCATTCGTGTACCCTCAAATACCGTTTCTGTCAAGTTGAAGAGGTGTGAAACTATCACGATTCCGAAACTCCTCTATCTTCCCCATTTCCCAAACAAGCCCCCTCGCTTCCACTACACCAGCATATAGTCTCGTCCAATAAAGCCACCAAACTTTTTCTATGGCCATCGGTCTAAGCACGGTCATGTCGGTACGTCCGACTCGGGTGGTCCCTGGTATTTTTGTTCTCTAACTCCTCAAAACACGGTGATCTTTCTTCTTTGTTTTCCCTCTTTGGACTTTCTCATTTTTTCCCTTTTTTGTTTCCATAACATGCGTTTGCGGTTTTTTGGGGCAAGATGCCCGTCGTTGCATGTTGTTTTGTGTACATGGAAATGCTATCCCATCCCCTGAACAGTAATTGCACTATGGCGGAGTTCCTTCTTAAATCCATCTTTAACCTTCAACGTTGGGTTAACAACCTAGGTAACTTTAGGTCAGATTGGAGTCGCTGGAGGAGCAGGTCGCTCAGCTGGCACGCAACAAACCCCCTTCCCCAGGTAAACAAGTTGGGTACATTGTGCATTACATCTTTGTTCTAAGATCAGCTTTACAAATGCAGTGCAAAGTTTTTGGCATTTGTTTTTTTATTGAAGTCCAATTCAAACAGCCACAGAAAATTTGCCCGTGACATCGCACCCTGACTTCTTTGAGGTCCGGTGCGGCAACTGTGGGGTTGTGTGCATGTAGGAGACTCCAACGATCACGGGATTTCCTCTCGGTCGTCGTCCGGGGACCCTAGTGCATCACGGTATGCAAGTGGATGAGGAAGTAGAAGCTCCATTAGAAGGAGTCAGGGAGCACAACCTTTAATAATTAAGTGTTTAAGTTGTTGGCAAAACAATTTAAATCCATTTTTAGACAAATTTTATTGGGATTAATTACTAGTCTTTTTTGTGTTTTGTGTTTTGTGTTTCGGTACGTAATGGGTGTACACTTTTTTTTAATGTTTCTTAGTTTGAGTGCCCCTTGCAGATCATTTTATGGCTCACGCGCATAGACCATACTCTTTGAAACAATGTTATTCATTCATTAAAAAAGTTTGGAACGTAAATTATTCAGATGTAAAATGCGTTAGTATTTGAATTCCCTGGATGAATGCGCCATCCAGAATCTACTTAAGCAACACGAATCCTCTACTATTATGTTTCTCATGTTACCATTAACTTCAATTTTGAGTACTTCCGAATAGCATTGAATAAACCGACATTTACGTTACTATTATGGTAAGCATGAAGTACCTTAGTGTGCTTGTTTTAATTAGATATAAATAGCGTCTCCGGATTCATGAATGTATAATTACTAATTAGATAGAAGCAAGGACCGATAGAAGCAATGTTTGTTGATGTTTTGATGTCGTTGGGGTAGTTCGTACATTGACTGAACTTTCATGAATTTGTTGAATTGAAATTCTAAATTATATAAATTGGGTGTAGACAAAACCTGGTGAAAGAGATGCTTCAATGGCTGATGAAGCTGACATGGAAGCTAGCACGGGCTCCAGTATCGAAAGCCCCTGTTATAGTCTGCTTGGTTGTTTGTCAACTCGTGGTTGATTGTCAGCCCAAGTTCCAGCCGCCCTAGTTGATTGTCAGTTGAAGACTATGACCCAACCGATGCCAGCAACAATTAGATGTGGACGATGTTTGTTAGTTTATGTTGAACCTAAATTAGTACATTGTAACATTTTGTCATTATCCATGACTTTGCCTGCAATTTTGAATGGTTCCTCAACATGAGGCATTTTCATTTTGGATGCTTGACGGTTATTGATTGACATCTTATCATGCATATAACCTAAGCAATGCTACGTAACGAGTTTTATGTTTAAGTTTCAGGAATAAAACAGGTGGGAAGAAAAAACACAAAAAAGACCTAAGCGCCAGAAAAATGACTAAATTGTGAGACTTATGGACTGAAACAACCAACACGGGTGCACCAAACATCAACCAATCAATCCATCAAAGTGCCATTTGAACGAGGAACGGATTGTAGCAGTCCAGACCACTATTTGGTTGTCCCAAACCGCCAATTGGAGGTCCATTTGGATTCAAACCTGATTACATTTAGTCGGGTGTTAGATGAATGTGTTTTATGTGCATTTATAGTATGCAATTAGTCTCATACCAGGGGATTGTCTCTGGTTACTTTTTTCATGCCTATAAATAGAACTTTTCTTTGTCCTTTGTATTTACCCATTTCTTGGTGGCATTCTCTCTACTTAGAGTAAGCCTCGGAGAAAAACTCAAGTGGAGAAGAATGCTACTTGTAATGTGAGCCATGTAAATAAAATAATTTTTTAGTTTGTTTTAATGTTGTGTCCTCTTTTAATTCTTGCATGCTTAATTTAATTTTGTTTTGTCTTAGTAGAAGTAATTAGAATGTTTCCTTTTTTAATGTAGTTGTAGTTTAATGAGTAGTGAGTAGTTCCATCCCCCTTTGGGGGTGGAGTTGATGTTTATACAAGTCATGAAAGATGGAATGAAAGTTATATGTTGTTTTATGTGATGAATGTGAGTATGGTTGTTTGAATTAAAGAGAATACTTAACTTGATCGTTTCTGCCATAATCTTTAGGTACATCACATGCTTGTTTAGGTTCTTAATAACAAACTTGTTTATGCTCATATTAATCAACTAGGTTAGTGATTTGGATGATAGGTCTTGCCACAACCATTAGCTACTTCCTATGCATAGCAACACAACCTACCATTGTCCTCTATTGAATGCATTCCTCGCCACTTTACTTCATGTGTACATACACTCCACCCCTTGGGGGTTTTCTTCCTGATTCGCATTTTTCTTTGATAGTACTTAGTTTAGTTTAGATTTGTCTCACTTTTGTTTGCTTTGTTTGTACTTGCTAGTTTAGTTTAATCAACTTCATCTCCTCTTTGTTTCCCACTTACCTTCGAAAGAACCAGACTCGACACACCTCCCTGTGGATCAACCTGTACTTGCCTCATCTTCACCGACAGCCGTGCACTTGCGGTATTTAAAACGAACACATCAGTTATGCGTTGCTGTTTTCGAAAGGGGGAATTTTGACCGGTCTTTTAACATTGACGAGTCTGTCCCATCCTGTGAGGCAAGCATCATGATTCTATCCTTCTTGGGATGCAACTATACCACTAGGGATACAATTGTCCCACTCAGGATGCAAGTGTCCCGCTCAGGACGAGTCTGTTGAGTGTATCCCACTCAAGCCGCAAGTGTCCCGCTCAAGACGAGTTTGTCCTGCTGCATAGGGACAAATTTGTCCTACTGTCCCGCAGCAAACACAAGTGTCCCGCACAAAGACTTGCCAACTTTATTTAACATTGATCACTAAATTTTAAATCGACTAGGAAACTCTTCAACTACGAATATTAATTATCCTTTGACTATTCAATTTTGTCACCCACACTTCTATGGTTAACGGTTCTTACTCGTCTCCCATCTTCGGTCCTTCCATCGTTCCTTTCTGCTTTTGTGGCATATCGGCATTGAATTATTGGATGAGATGCATGGTGGGCCCGCTCAGGGTTTTCTTCGAGTGCAACTGCAATTTCGGTCGTTAATCGTCACATATTTGACCTCAAAATTTTCAGCTTTGTAGTTGATCTAACCATCTTTTTTCATTGTCTTATGTTTCAAGATCACCCTCATCGCTACCATTTCGTCATTGCGAAGGAGTTCATTGTCGCATCTCTGACCAGTGCATTTGTAGCCACAGATGGTCGAATGGCTGAAATGGAGAGGACGCTGGATGACAACATGGAGGGTCTGGCTTCCCGTGTTATGGAGTAGGTCGTGGAATGACTGGAAGCCAGTTCTCCCCACCCCCCTCATAATGAAGCGGGAGCCGCCTCTAGAGAGGCAGCGAGAGCGGAAGATGGCGTGGCCTCCAGAGATGTGGTTGGATCGAAGGCATACTGATCTTCCAGTAGGAAGTGCAAGCGGAAGACACAATCAAAGGAGCATACATATAAGAAGTGTGGTTGCGATGCAGACGAGCCGGTCGTCAACATCAAAACCATTCGGATGGTCTATCCAACTATTTTTTATGTTTCAAAATAGGTTGTTTTTTTGTTCTTGCTTTGAACAATCATTTGTGTTGTTTTTCTTAGGAGTAATATAAATGACGTTTTTTTTTGGACGAAATAGAGTGTTTTTGCATATCTACGTAATTTTACTTTCCAGCTATATCCCATATGTCATATGTAATAGCAAATATATCTATTGCAGAAGTGCATGGTCGATGCTTATGTTAGGAAGATAGACGCACACCCATCCCAAACCTTTCCTTATTCTCCCTAACCCACCCGACAAACAATCCACAACTAAGTGATGGCATGTTGTTGGTGACACGTGCATTCTGGACGGGACACACTTATGTCCCGAGGGGGACACACTTGAGTCCTGGGTGGGACACACTTGTGTTTCGAGCACCAAGTTGTTAATTAAATTGTTTTAACAAACAAAGCATGTGTCCCGCTCAGAACGAGCCTGTTGTTGCCTTTTTGTCCTTCATCCGTGTTTTGATGATTTAACTAACCTAATCTTAATCACAATCAAATGTAAAGTAGCACACATTATGCATAGAACATATATTGTATTGTGCTAACATGTATAGGTGATCAAGACTCAAAGAAGAATGGAATGAAGTCAAGACATGTAATCAAGCTACTTGAAGACATGTATTTTTACCTTTTATTTAAGTCTTAGGAACTTATGTGAACATGAGCATACAAGAGTTAAAATCCATTCACATACACACAAGTTTCCTTATAGAAGTTGCACACAAAATTTCAGATCAATTGGACTTCAAAATGTCACCCAAACTTAGGTAGGAAAATCACCTAAACCAAACTTATGTCTGCCTATGCAGAATGGTCGACCGAAACAAGTTTTCCTTTTGACCCTTTCTAACAGTTAACGTTTTTACAAATAGTGATTTTACTAACCCTACCGTTCGACCTACTCAAACTTTCTGATCAACCGATTTACCTGTATTTTCCGAACGACCGTTAACCTTGTCGTATTATACAACAGTCGTGTTCATATTTCTTCCTCACCCTTAGAACGTAGTTGGCCACCAGTCGAACGTTGACTTGTAAACAATCGACCAGATGAACTCTAATTTTGTGCCCAAAACTACCTGTTATCTTTGGTCGAACGTACTATATTTCTTGTGTTCGACCGTTTAAGCTTTACCTGGACAAAACCCTCTCATCGGTTGACCACCCCCACATTTGGTTCGACCGATGACTTATGTTATAGCCCAATTGGTTCGACCATAGTTTAAGTTAGTTCAAATGTTTCCTTAATTTCATGGAAACGGGCGACCGTTGATCCCGAGTCGGTCGATCGGTTTAGGACATAATTGCTGAACTTCAGTTTCTAATCTGTGTATCTTACACACTTCTTTTCCAATTCTTCCCCAATGGCTATATATCTCTAGGAGCTTATTAATAAAGGTGCATACACATTATTTACACATCTCTCATACTTCCATTTGCTCCATACACTAAAGAGACTTCTCCCAATCTTCAAAGCCCCAATCCTACACTCAAGAGCCTAAACTTCACACCTTTAATCAATTACACATCTTACTCAAAGTGTACTCAAGTTAGATAGTGTTTAATCCACTCAATTTAGTTGTAAAGAAGCATAGGTTTCCGTGAAATCCAGAAGCAAGTTGTAAAAGTTTCAATGGAAGCCCGAAGTCTCCCTCTCAGGTTGTGAGAGGAGGAAATTGAGCTCAACGGGGGTTGTTCGTGAGTTTTTGGCGTAAAGGATTGATCTTGGCCTAGAACAAGATTAGATGGTGAAGGCGTAAGCGAAGCTCGTGGAGTTGAGCGGAGCTTGCAAGAGAGGCAATAGGTGGGTGGCTGAACCTCTATAAAATCGTTGTGTCTTCATTGTGGTTTGTTGTGCTTTTCTCTACTTGTATTTATTATTTCCGCTGCATATTTAGTAGAGAACTAAGAATTTGATTAGATTAATTAGGGCCATTTCGATCCAACATCTATCACATTCATCCATTGGATTTCATTCTAGTTTATGCTTGTATGACATCAGATTGATACACATCACATTTCATGATTGGTTCTCATTACATTTCTTGCATAATGGAAAATAAATGTTTCGAAGATCTAAAAACAAACATCATTCGACAATGTTTGGAGTTTGGGATTAATCGAATTTAGTTCTACTTGTGACTCTTGTTAAGCTCCAATGTGAGCCAAGACCGACGACTGATTGAGCGTTTTTTTAACCGCAAGTGCACGGTGTCGGTGAAGACATGGCAAATATGGGTCAAACCTCAAGGAGTTGTGAGTTTTGTTGTGAGTACCGTACTCGAGTGTGAAATGAGAGGAGAATGAGGTGATTGTGTTAATCTAACTACACTAGATGAGAAATGAATCAACAATTAAACTAAACCCCTATTGAGTGGAGGTGTGTAGGTATATGTGTGTGTGAGTGGTTCTTGATTACATGAGGCACAAGTGTGTAAAGTAGGTGAAATCAACTAGAAACTAGTGAGGAGTCTAATTAAAATCAACTACATTTCCATGAATACATGACTAATATACTTAGACATGAAGCTAAGCTGCACTTTGGGTTCTCAAGAATGAACTAAGTACCTAGTGTGGACATTAGGACATCAATTAATCATCCATACAACTCAATACATTCATGCAATCTCTACTATTCAAGCGTCCATACATAACAACGATTTACCATAACAAGATGATCATTTACAAGCAACAAGATAAACTCTAGATCTATCATGAACAAGTACCTAGTGTGGCCATTATCCCATCTAATACAGGTTTTAGCAGGTTACATGCATAGATCTACATTAAGCATATGAAATGGCACAAATAAGAAGAACACATCACCAACACATCACATAATCTACATCACCTCCACCCTAAATGGGTGGATCTACTCTCTACTCATGAAGCTAACAATTATACTAAGAAAGAAGGACATTCTAACTAATTATACTAAGATTAGGAAAACAAAGCTAAGCTAAGCTAAACATGCAAGCATTCAAAAAGAGAGAACATTATTTTATTGATGACTCACATTACAATAGCATTCCCTCCACTTGATTTTTGCTCCAACGACTTACTCTAAGTAGAGAGAATGGCCACTAAGCAATGAGTCATTACAAAGGAAGAAGAGGAGTTCTATTTATAGACATGAAAAAATGCAACTGGGGACAATCCCCCGGTGTGGGACTAATGCAACATACCTAAAATGGACATAAACAACATAACCCACAACCACGCGAAAACGGGTCAGCTTCTGACTGAAATGGACCGCCAACTGGCGGTCACAATTGTTCTTATGCGACCCATTTTCGGATGTCTTCTTAAGTGCTTAAATTATTCACGTTGGGTGCACCTAGGTCGGTTATTTGAGTCTGGGTCTAAATCCAATTGCCAAGATACTCCTCATGATGGTGTGGAGTTTCTCAGTTTGCTATTTAGTCCTTCGGGCTTATGTCAAAGTCCTTCCCTCTTCCATATAGGTTCATAAGTCTAACAGATCAATCTTTTTTCTGACGTTTTAGTCATTTTTGTGTCTTCTTCTTCTTAAACTTGTTTGTTCCACCCTTTCCTTAGCCCCAAAAATCACTTTGAATCAAAAGCCTTAATCTAAAATCAAGTAGACATTGGCCACTAGCATTCGGACGCACTTAGGAGACAATCCCATTTTTGACGTCGTGACCTGAACGTCGTCGAGATCCACCCCATTTGGGACCTCCAGGTCTTGACTTTCTCATTCGGCTTTGCGACCTTCCGATGAGGGAGGTGAGGCATTCAAGAGTGTGGTGAGTTGCGGTTAGGCATCCTTTAGCTTAAGGACCTATAGCCAACCAAACCTCGTTTGAGCCATGTTTGCTAAATTAGGCTTCTACCCTCACCCACTATCCACGCTAGATCTAGGAATTCTTCCCTTCTCATCTGAGTCTTCTCCTCCTTTATTTTCTTCAATTAGTCTCCTCCTCTGATTACACCTTCTATTGTGTGTGTATTTTTGAGTGGAGCTGAGCGTTTTATGTGAGGTTGAGCTCGTTCTAGTTAGAGTGCTCTACTTGTGAGTGTGCATTTTTCTTCTGAGATGGACAGTCTAGGTGATCGCCCATCTCCGCCATGAGCTCCTTTGGAGCATGAGGCCGAGTCATCTCATGGAGGTGGGGGAGACCGGGTTCCATATATGGTTCACCTCAGTCCTCTCCCACCACTACGTAGACCTCCTTCTCCTACTCCTCCGACTCGGAGGAAGAGGGATTCAGTCAGGATCGAGTTCAAAGAGCACCACCACCTTTAGCTCGATGGGATAGATCAATGACTTTGTGGAAGCGGACCGGTCCTGTTCGGGCCGTGCAACCTTCGTGCATAGTTCTCCTGCCTTGTTGTAGGAAAAACTATGAATTAAAACCACAATATGTGAGCATGCTTCCTACCTTCACTGCCAAAAAGGATGATTTGTATATCTTTATACGTGAATTTGAGGAGGTATGCTCCATGTTCAAGCTTCAACAACTTGGTGAGGATTCTGTCCGCTTGAGGATGATTTCTCACATTGATGGATAACGCAAAGAAATGGATGTATAGCCAGGGATCGGCAACTCGATTCGGACTTGGGATAACTTTGTGACCGTCTTTCTGAAGAGATTCTTCCGCCAAAGGAAGACTCAACAGATACGATACTAGATACATCAAATGTATCAGACTGAGACTGAATCATTTCATGCTTTCTTTAAGCGGTTCTAGGACCTTAACTTGCAGTGCCCTCATCATGGAATTGAGTTGTGGCAGATGTTCCAGATTTTTTATAAGGGCCTCAACTATAACACCCACACATTGTTTGAGTCAATGTGTCAGAGGGACTTCCAAATGAAACCCATTGATGAGGCATGAGATACTTTTGAATTTATGGTTGAACGTACCCTTGAGTGGGACACCAAGAGAGAGCCACCAGCCGCCAGGTCTTCTGGTCGAGCTAGATCTTACCACGTTTAGTCAACTATTGCGTCTGAGGCGAAAATGTTGTTCTTACGCGTAGGATTGAGGGTTTAGAGTTGGACCAAGCTCCTATAGCTCGGGTGGTTTCTCCCACGTGTAGTAGGTATGGGATTATAGGACATAGTGACTTGGAATGTTCTTACACTCCAAGCGATACTGAGCATGTCAATGCGATGTATCAACGACAACCCCGTAATGACCCGTACAATCACTCCTACAACCCAGGATGGCGAAAGAACCCTAACTTCTCTTGGGGCCACAATCAGAGCTCGCACGCTCAACTCAACCCCCACCTTAAAACCCTTCACGCCCATCGGCGACCTACCAACCCCCACATAAAAGGACTCCGCCTCATACTCCCCAACCTCCTCTGCCTCATCTTTCGGTTATTCTAGCCAAATTCCACCCCAACGGGTTGACCCAAAGGACTCCACTCTTGAGCAACCCTTTCAAGCATTCATGTAGAGCACGCAAACCATGCTTACGGCCAACAACAATTTGGTCAAAGCATTGGAAGCGCAAGTAAACAAATTGGCTCATCAGCTTCATGAACATTAGAAGGGCCAATTCCTAAGTCAACTCGAGGTGAATCCCTGGGGTACCTAATCCCAAGGAAGCCCACTAGTACCTCGAGCTACCTCTGAACCGACCCATCATGTTAATGTGATTCATACTTTGAGGTCGGGTAAGGATGTGGACAACCCAATTGGGTTGCCTTCCTTGCAATCACCATCTCTTGGTGTCACCAGACCTACGGTGATACCCACATCTATGAGGGAGCTATATTTTGCAAACGTCCACATCCATGGGACCATCTGAGGTCCCTACTGATGTTTCTACGAAACTAAATGTTGAGGTTCCTTCAAAAGACCCTTATGCCCCGAAAGCATTATTCCTTGAGCACCTTAAAAAAGAAAACTTCATATCAATATGACAAGATGTTGGAGATCGATTGACATTATTTCCTGCTTACATTTGTATCTTATATCCATTATCTTTCACCTAAACAATGTTACGTAACGAGTTTTATGTTTGAATTTCGTAAATAAATAGGTTTGAAAAGAAGAGGCATAAAAGGACCTAAAAGCAAGAAAAAAGGACTGAGTTGAGAGACTCAAGGACTAAGATGCAAGATCGAAGGACTTGAATGTAAGATCGAACGACCAATGAGCAAACAAGAATACTCCACACCATCATGGGGAGTATTTTGGAAACTCTATTTGGGTCAGAGCTCCCACAAGCAAAGTAGATGCTTCAAAGACAAACAAAGACATCTAGAAAAGCCCAGAAGAAAGCACAACGCAATCCAAACCCTGTAAACCGCCAATTAGCGGTCTGGGACTTCTGATTGGCAGTCCGTGTTGCTCCAGATCCGCTAAGATTTCTTTGGGTCGTCTATTAGAGTGTATTTAGGCTATTTTTGGTATTTGTTTAGTCCCATACCGAGGGATTGTCCCGGATTACCTTTTTCTATGGCTATAAATAGAACTCTCCCTCCTCTCTTGTGCCCCATCACTCTCTTGGTGGCCATCCTCTCTACTAGGAGTAAAAGCCCTGAAGCAAAAACCCCTGGTGGAGAGAGGCTACTTGTAATTGAGTGAGTAATAATAGATGTTTTCCTTTGGTTATGTTGCTTCTTTCTTAGTTTAATTTCCTTTCATATGTCTTGCATGATTCTTTAGTTTTATGTCTTTTTATCTTCTTTAATATTTCTGGCTTGCTTAGTTTAATTTCCTTTCAGTAGAATGTCTCATTTTAATATAGGTTGTAGTTTAAATATGAGTTAGTAGTTCCATCCCCATGTGGGGGGTGGAGAAATATGTGATATGATTATGTGATGTATTAGGTGTGTGTTATCTTAATCCTTTGAATCTTACATGATTTCCATAACCATCTAATGGGATTTCACTCTTGTCTTTGATATGCTAATGCTCTTGAATAAAGCTTAGCATATGCTTAAATTAGTGGACCTATTTTATGGGGAATAATAAGGTGAGGATATGGATGGAATTGATGAAGGAAACATGATTTGTAGTTGCATGTACTCTTGTTGCCGTTATCTTGGTTAATGTCTTGTTTGGTTTAATGATTGTGTAAATCTTAATTCATGTGGAGACATAGTGAGGGTTGGTCTTTATACATGAGTTCATTTAGCTTCATTCCAATTATTGTCTCGTATGTTTTAATGTTATTGTGTTATCTTAATTCATGTGGAGGCAAAGTTGGATTTAGTTTTATTATTTTCATGCACTACATGTTGTGATGAGCTTAATTGAACACACACATAAACATATCTTTATATTCACATTCTTTGTGTACCCCCTATGATGTTTATTTTTATTGCGTATTTCCCATTTCCTTTCGTATTGTAGTGTAGTTTAGATCATAACTCATTTCTCTCCTTTCTTTCCCACTCGCCTTCGAGCAAACTAAATTTGACACACCTCCCTGTGGACCGACCCGTATTTGCCACCACTTCAACGCGGCTGTGCACTTGCGCTTATAATTAAAACATATCAATCAAGTTTTTGGCACTGTTGTTGGGGAGGTGTGTTCTCTCCATACTTTAGTTTGGACGATGCGAGTGGTTTTTTATTTTTGTTTTTAGTTGTGGTTTGTTTAAGGGGTTGTACGAAGCAAGGGGAGGCTACTGGAGAAATTTATGGAACACTTGTGCCAAAGTGACCATCAATTAGCGGTCTGGGACCGCCAATTGGCGGCCTGGTGAGTTGCATTTTCTTCTTTTTTTGTTGTGTTAGTTTATGTCTTCAATTTAGTTGTCTTAGAGTTCTTTTTTACATGTTTTAACCTGTAGTTAGCTCCCAAATTAACAATCAATCCCCTTTAATCAACTTGGACCTTAAAACGCAAAGCAAAAGAGTAGATTGATTGCCATCTAGGTCATGCATCATTTGTAGACCTTGCACGCATTTGTCTTTTCTTTGCTTTACATTTTTGTTGTTGATTGCTAGCGTGAGGTACGTGCACCCAATTCCCTCATTCATGTATGTTTAGATCATGCATTAGTTAGTAAGGTGCATCGGGACAAGAGTGAGTTGAGAGTTTGATTGGAGAGTTGATTGCTAGAATTAGGATCAAAACGCTACTAAGGAGGGGTTGTCCCATAAAAGATAAGGTGGGGGATTTCATCACCCTTTCATTGGACCCAAAAATCACTATTAATAAAAGCCTTAATTCTAAAAGCAAGTAGACATTGGCCCTAAGGATTTCGGACGTACTAGGAGAGTAATCTAGTCGAGACCGTCATGACCCTATCGGCGTCGCCTGCCTTGTCGATAGTAGGAGGTACTGGATCTCCGGATCTGGTATCACTTGTTGGGCATTGTGGTCTTCGTTGTAGGGAGGTGAGGTGTGTCGAGACTAGTGACCTCGAAGTTAGGCGTCGTCTAGCCTAAGGACCTATAGCCTTAAGTTGTTTGAGCCGTGCTTGCTAGATTTGGCTTCTACCTTCACCACTACCCACGCTAGCTCTAAGGATTCTTCCCTCCTCATCTGAGTCCTCTCCTCATCTATTTTCTACGAGTAGTCTCCTCCTCTGAGTACACCTTCTGTTGTGTGTTTTTTTAGTCTAGTCGAGCATTTTATGCGAGGTTGGGCTCGTTCTGGTGAGAGCGCTCGACTTGAGAGAATGCATTTTTATGAGATGGATGGTCTTGGTGATCAGCCATCTCCGCCTCGTGCTCCTTTGGAGCGTGAGGCCGAGTTTTCTCGTAATGGCGGGGGAGACCGGGTTCCATACATGGATTACCTCAGTCCGCTCCACCACCACGTAGACCTCCTTCTCCTCCTCCTCTGACTCGAGAGGAAGAGGGATTCGGTCAGGATCGAGTTCTTGGTGCACCACCACCTTTAGCTCGACAGGATAGGCTGATAACTTTGTCAGAGCGGACCCATCCTGTTCGGACCGTGCAACCTTCTTGCATAGTTCTTCCCCCAACCCGCGAGAATAACTATGAGCTGAAACCTCAGTATGTGAGCATGCTTCCTACCTTCACTTCCAATAAGGAGGATCCGTATATTTTTATACGTGAATTCGAGGAGGTATGCCCCATGTTCAAGCTTCAACAGCTTGATAAGGATTCAGTCCGGTTGAGGATGATTTCTTTCGCGTTGAAGGATAACATGAGGAAATGGATGTACAGCCTCCCGGCGAGCTCTATTCAGTCTTGGGATGACTTTGTGACTATCTTTCTGAAGAGCTTCTTCCCTCAACGTAAGACTCAACAGATACGGCACTAGATACACCAAATGTATCAGACTAAGACCGAATCATTTTACGCTTTCTTTGAGAGGTTCAAGGACCTTCTCTTGTAGTGCCCTCATCGTGGAATTGAGTTGTGGCAGTTATACCAAATTGTTTATGAGGGCCTCAACTACAACACCCGCACATTGTTGGAGTCAATGTGTCAAGGTGATTTCTAAATGAAACCTATCGATGAGGCATGGGACACTTTTGAATTATTGGCTGAACGTACCTTTGAGTGGGACACCATGAGAGAGCCACCAACCGCCAGATCTTCTGGTCAAGCTGGATCATATCAAGTTGAGTCAACTATCGCGTATGAGGCGAAAATGGCTGCTCTTATGCGTAGGATTGAGAGTTTAGAGTTGGACCGAGCTCCTGTAGCTCAGGTCGCTACTCCCAGGTGTAGTAGGTGTGGACTTACGGGGCATGATGACTTGGAATGCGCTTATGCTCCACGGGATACTGAGCATGCAAATGCGATGTATCAACAGAGGCCCCGTAACGACCCGTACAGTCACTCCTACAACCCGGGATGGCGTAACCATCCTAACTTCTCTTCGGGACCTAGTGGGGGTAACGGTCAGAGCTCGCATGCTCAACCTCAACCTCTGCCTTATCAACCTCCACGCCCATCGGCGACCTACCAACCTCCACATCAAAGGTCTCAACATCATAATTACCAACCTGCTCAGGCCTCATCGTCGGGTTATTCTAACCAAATTCCACTACCCAACAGGTTGACTCGAAGGACCCCACTCTTGAACAAACCCTTCAAGCGTTCATACAGAGCACGCAATCCATGTTTGTGGCCAACAACAATTCGGTCAAAGCATTGGAAACGCAAGTTATCCAGTTGACTCATCAGCTCCATGAACGCGAGAAGGGTCAGTTACCGAGTCAACCCGAGGTGAATCCTCGGGGTACCCATTCTCAAGGAAGGGGACCAATGCCTCATGCTACCTCTGAACTGACCCATCATATTAATGTGATTCATACTTTGGGGTCTGGTAAGGAGGTGGACAACCACATTGGGTGCCTTCCTTGCAACCACCATCTCTTGGTTTCACCAGACCTACGGTGATACCTGCATCTCTGAGGGAGCCGGATCCTGAGGTTCCCTCCACAAATACTTCGAGGAAGGAGCCTGATCCTGAGGTTCCTTCTACATTTCCTTCGACAATGGGGTCAAACCCTGAGGCCCCTTGTCTCCTCTTGTGTCGAAGGAATCAGATTCTGAGGTCCCCACTCATGCTTCTTTGGACCAGAATTCTGAGGTTCCTTCGTAAAACCCTAATACCCCGAAGGCGCCATTCCCTGAGTGCCTTAAAAAGAAAAGTTTGGATCAGCATGACAAGATGCTTGAGATATTTCGGCAAGTTAAGGTGAACATCCCTCTGTTGGAGGTGATTCAGAAAATGCCACCTTATGCCAAGGTACTCAAGGACTTATGCACCAAGAAGAGAAAAACTCATGTTCCAAAGAAAGCTTTCTTGCGGCTAACGTGAGTTCTTTGTTGGCACAACCCATGCATGTAAAATACAAGGACCATGGTTGTCCTACTATCTTTTGTGTGATTGGTGATGTGTCCATACATCGAGCTTTATTGGACTTTGGTGCATTTGTTAATCTTCTGCCATATTCGGTCTACATCCACCTCGGTCTTGGAGACCTCAAACAAACAAAAACCACTCTTCAACTGGTTGATAGGTCTATGAAGAAACTGAGGGGCGTGGTGGAAGATGTGCTGATCAAAGTGGGAGAGTTCATTTATCCAATCGACTTCTTTGTTTTGGATATTGAACCTGTGCCAAACACACTTGGACAAATTCCTGTTATTCTAGGGCGACCATTTCTAGCGACTTCCAATGCCTTGATCAATTGTCGCAAAGGTCTGATGCGCTTGACTTATGGTAGTCAATGAGCTGATTTCAACATCTTTACTATCGCCAAGAAGCCAGGTGCCTTTAATGACCCTGTTGGGGTCAACCTTATCAAGGGCATTGATGAGATTGAAGTTGAGGGCACCTTCAAGTATTTCAGAGAATTGTTGGATGGAGATCCTGAAGGTGGGGAAGATGTTTCACCTGGGAAGGCACAAGAAGGTGCCTTATCTTGTGATCACGTGGCCTTTGCACCACATCATTTCGATCACGTAGGTCTTGGGCCACAAGATACCATTTTTAGGCCTCTGGGCCACATGCTCTTTATTCTGTATCTGCGAAGGACCCCATGTGGGTTTAAGCATCAACCACCTGATACCCTACAATTCAAACAACCAGATAGAGGTTCACCTCTCATTCATTCCTCCTATCTTGGTCACTCTCAAGAGGCATCAAATGACCACAATGCTTATAAGGGTGTCTGGTGGTCAAGCAATTCTTTTTTGTATGTTGCGAGCCCATGTAGGTGCATTTCTGGCTCGAGAAATTGAGGGTTCCCATTTGATGTCCCTTCACATATGAAGATGGGAGCTCATTGTTGTACATAGTTAAAAAAATCAATAAAAGACTCCATGAGTGAGCATTGATTGTTGTGGACCCCAACCCTTGTGTATTTGGGTCACTTTTCTTTCATGTATTTGTATCCCTTCTTTAGCATCTCACGGGTTTTGAGGGAATTCAGGTTTGTGTCCATCACTATAACCATGAACTTCCTGTTGCGCTTCATATTGGTAAGATCTTCCCTTTTTAATGCATAAATCCACGTGGTATCTTGCTCGCATTCATTGAGGACAATGCATGAAGTAGGTGTAGGTGGGTGTTTTACGTGTCTACGTAATCGAGTCGTTTTCCTTTGATTTTGTTTTCTTTTGTGTGAACTATTAGGGTCATGTTAGTGTGCTGCATTTAATATCGATATATCTACTTGCCATGATCCTTAGCTGACTTGTCTTCTTTTGCTTGCCTAGTGCTTAAAATTTTCACATTTCTTTCAAAATCTGCATGTGTTTGCGAAAGAAAATGTTTTGTGGGTTTTACGTGTGTTTAGAATGTGCAAAACCGTTGAGAGGCAAAGTAAAAAGAAAGCTCCCACAATTGTCTTGAACTTGATGCATTAGGATTTCTAGTACAGTGGCTTTGGCACTTATCTAGTCGTTAGGATGCACCCTGGTTTTCCCTCGAGGGGCGAGTAATCATAGGGTTTCAATACTCAAATATTTAAAGAAGTTCACCTTGAACCTAGTGAGTCAATAATTCGTGTCTGTTAATATAAGGAAGTTTGTTGTTGTCAAAGACCTTTTAAATCTTGTTGTGAGACATTAAGTGTAGGGGTTTTGGTTCATGTGTACATAAGAAATAAGTGAGTAGGTGTTCTCTCTTCTCGCACGGCTCCTATCACTCCGGAAATTAGGTCTGAGGGGACTTTGTGCTTGGGGCTTTCGAGTCATCTGACTTGGGATGCACCGACCGAACTCCGGTTACACGGGTGGTAGGGATTGCCCTATGTGGAGATTTGGGGAAAGGTGTACGTGAGAGTGTAAGTCCTTATGGGCAATGATGCACAAAACCTAACCCTGGGAGAATGAAACTCCAACTAAAGAAAAGAAGAAGAAAAGGTAAGAAAAGAAACAAAAATAATAAAAAATTTGTAATGCAAATAAGAACCTTAATGGACTTTACACTTTGTATCACTTGAGTATGTTAAGGTTTTCCATGTCTTTTAGTTAAGTCCTTAATTAACTTGCACAAATGGTTCATTAGGCTAGGTGTGTGGACTGAATACCAATATAGAGTCGGCACGTAGGATTACCGTGTCCAATGATCGATAAAAATGAGTACATCGAGTCAAGTTTCTAGATTGAATAATGCATCTATGTTTGGATTTTGTGGGTATATCCGTTGAAAACACTCAGGAGACAACACTCCTCCTCCTTGGAGACAAGGAGGTTTAACGGCTTGTTGCACGTGCTATGTGCAACCGTGAGTCCTACGAAAGTGAGTTAGGATTTCCCTGTTTTCTGTATGCTTTTCTCTTTCTTTGTTTTGCTCAGGAGTAGCAAAAGTTAGGCATGGGGGTATTTGATTAACATCATTTCATGCTTACATTTGTATCTTATATCCAATATCTTTCACCTAAACAATGCTACGTAACGAGTTTTATGTTTGAATTTCGGAAATAAATAGGTTTGAAGAGAAGAGGCATAAAAGGACCTAAAAGAAGGAAAAATGACTGAGTTGAGAGACTCAAGGACTAAGATGCAAGATCAAAGGACCAATGAGCAAACAAGAACACTCCACACCATCATGGGGAGTTTTTTAGCAATTCTATTCGGGTCGGAGCTCCAGCAAGCGAAGTAGATGCTTCAAAGACAAACAAAGACATCCAGAAAAGCCCAGAAGAAAGCACAGCGCGATCCACACCCTGTAAACCGCCAATTAGCGGTCTGGGACCTCTGATTGGCGGTCCGAGTTGCTCCCGATCTGCTAAGATTTCTTTGGGTCGTCTATTAGAGTGTATTTAGTCTATTTCTGGTATATGTTTAGTCCCATACCGAGGGATTGTCCCGGATTACCTTTTTCTATGGCTATAAATAGAACTCTCTCTCCTCTCTTACGCCCCATCACTCTCTTGGTGGTCATCCTCTCTACTAGGAGTAAAAGCCCTGAAGCAAAACCCCCTAGTGGAGAGAGGCTACATGTAATTGAGTGAGTAATAATAGATGTTTTCCTTTGCTGATGTTGCTTCTTTCTTAGTTTAAATTCCTTTCATATGTCTTGCATGCTTCTTTAGTTTTATGTCTTTTTAGCTTCTTTAATATTTCTTGCTTGCTTAGTTTAATTTCCTTTCAGTAGAATGTCTCATTTTAATGTAGGTTGTAGTTTAAATATGAGTGAGTAGTTCCATCCCCACGTGGGGGGTGGAGAAATATGTTATATGATTATGTGATGTATTAGGTGTGTGTTATCTTAATCCTTTGAACCTTACATGATTTCCATAACCATCTAATGGGATTTCACTCTTGTCTTTGATATGCTAATGCTCTTGAATGAAGCTTAGCATATGCTTAGATTAGTGGACCTATTTTATGGGGAATAATAAGGTGACGATATGGATGGAATTGATGAAGGAAACATGATTTGTAGTTGCATGTACTCTTGTTGCCGTTACCTTGGTTAATGTCTTGTTTGGTTTAATGATTGTGTAAATCTTAATTCATGTAGAGGCATAGTGAGGGTTGGTCTTTATACATGAGTTCATTTAGCTTCATTCCAATTATTGTCTTGTATGTTTTAATGATATTGTGTTATCTTAATTCATGTGGAGGCAAAGTTGGATTTAGTTTTATTATTTTCATGCACTACATCTTGTGATGAGCTTAATTGAACACACACACATAAACATGTCTTTATATTCACATTCTTTCTCTACCCGCCTATGGGGTTTAGTTTTATTGCGTATTTCCCATTTCCTTTCATATTGTAGTGTAGTTTAGATCATAACTCATTTCTCTCCTTTCTTTCCCACTCTCCTTCGAGCAAACTAAATTCGATACAGCTCCCTGTGGATCGACCCATATTTGCCACCACTTCAACGTGGTCGTGCACTTGCGGTTATAATTAAAACAAATCAATCAGAGATCTTTCAGCAAGTTAATGTGAACATTCTGTTGTTGGAGGTGATTCAGCAGGTGTTACCGTATGCAAAGGTTATCAAGGATTTATGCACCAACAAGAGAAAAATCAATGTTCCCGAGGAAGCATTTCTTGCGGCAATCGTGAGTTCTTTGTTGGCACAACCCAACATGTCAAATACAAGGACCCTGGTTGTCGTACTCTTTCTTGTGTGATTGATGATGTGTCAATACATCAAGTTTTATTGGACCTAGGTGCATCTGTCAATTTTTTGTTGTATTCTGTCTACATCCACCTTGGTCTTGGAGACCTCAAAGAAACAAAAACCACTCTTCAACTGACTGATAGGTCAATCAAGAGACTGAGGGGCATGGTGGAAGATGTTCTTATCAAAGTGGGTGAGTTCATTTATCCAGTAGATTTCTTTGTTTTGGATACTGAACCTGTGCCCAACCCACTTCGACAAATTTCTATTATTTTGGGGGGACCATTTCTAATGACTTCCAATGCCTTGATCAATTGTCATAATGGTCTAATATGCTTGACATATGGTAGTCAATGCACTGATTTCCACATCTTCACCATCGGGAAGAAGCCAGGTGCCTTTGATGACCCTATTGAGGTCAATCTTATCCAAGGCACGGATGAGAACGAAGTCGAAGGCACCTTTAAGTATTTTAGGGAGTTGTTTGATGGAGTTCCTGATGGTGGTGAAGATGTTTCAACTATGCTGGCACAACAAGGTGCCTCATCTTGTGATCATATGGCCTTTGAGCCACATCCTTTTGATCATATGACCTTTGAGCCACATCCTTTTGATGATGCGGGTCTTTATCCACAAGATACCATTTTGTTGCCTCGAGGCCACCTACTCTTCACTGTGTATCTATTGAGGACCCAATGTAGGTTAAGAATCAACCACCTGATACCCTACACTTAAAACTACCAGACCGAGATTCAACTTTCATTCATGCCACCTATCTTTCTCATTCTCAAGAGGTATCAAATGACCACAATGCTTATAAGAGAGTCAGGTGGTCAAGCAATTATGTTTCTGGAGTTCACTATCTGGGTAATAAGTCCAGGGTGTCACTTTGTGTGGATGAAATGATCTCGGTGCACCTGAATGTCAGTTGGAGGGATATATTGATGACCCTCAACTTTGTCGCGGAATGGAAACATATTTGTTTCCATTTCCATTCACTGACTCTGGTTTTAAGAGGCAAGAACCATTATCCTTGGTTCATAAACCTCTCAACAATTCTCCTGTTTCTTATGTTACGAGCCCATGTAAGTGCATTTCTGGCTCGAGAGATGGTTGTTTCACATTTGATGTCCCTTGACAAATGAAGATGGGAGCCCATTAATGTACATAGTTCTAAAAAAACAAAAACAAGACTCCAAGAGTAAGCAAAGGTTGTTGTGGGCTCCAACCCTTGTGTATTTGGGCCCCATTTGTACGTATTTGTCTCTCTTCTTAAATATCTCATAGGTTTTTGGGAATTTTGGTATATATTCATTCACATAACCACGAACTTCATTTTGCGCTTCATGTTGCTAAGATCTTTTATTCTTCATTCATAAGTCAATGTAGTATCATTGAGGACAATGCATGAAGTGGGGTAGGGTGTTTTACGTGTGTACATAGCTAGTCTTTTACCTTTTCTTTTGTTTTCTTTTGTTTATATTGTTAAGGACATGACAGTGTGTTGTATTTAATATCGATATATCTGCTTGCCATGATCATTGCATAACTTGCCTTCTTTTGCTTGCCTAGTGCTTTAAAATTATCATTTCGTTCAAAATCTTCATGTGGTTGCCAAAGAAATTTTTTTGTGGATTTTGCATGTGTTTAGCATGTGCAAAACCGTTGAGAGACAAAGTAAAAAAGGATGCTCCCAGAATTGACTTGAACATGATGCATGAGGATATCTAGTACATTGGCTTTTGGTCTATCTAGTCGTAAGGATGCATCCCGGTTTTCCCACGGTGGGAGAGTAATCATAGGGTTTCAGTACTAGAATAAACAAACAGTCCACCCTAAACCTAGTGAGTTAAATAATTCATGTCTGTTAGTATAAGGAAGTTTGTCATAGTCAGGGACCCTTAGACTCCTGTTGTGAAACCTTAAGTGTAGGGTTTTTGGTTCCCATGTAGATAAGAAATAATAATTAAGTATGGTATTCTCTTCTTGCACGACTCCTATCACTCAGGAAATTAGGTCCGAGGGGACTTAGTGTCTGGTACGTTCAAGTCATTTAATTTGGGATGTACCGACCGAACTCTCGTTACACAGGTGGTAGGGATCACCCTATGTGGAGATTTGGGGGAAGGTGACTGTGATAGGGTAAGTCCTTATAGGCAATGATGCACGAAACCCGACCTTGGGAGAATTAAACACCAACTAGTAAAAAATTAAATGAAAAAAAGAAGAGAAGAACAAAAAATGGCAAATACAAATAAGAACCATAATGGACTTTACATGATGTATCACATAAGGATGTTAAGGTTACCCATGTATTTCACTTACGTCATTAATTAACTTGCATGAATATTTCATTGGGCTAGGTGTGTGGACAAGATATATATATAGAGTCGGCCTGTAGGATTACCGTGTCCAATCATCGACAAAAAGTAAGTCCATCGAGTCATGTTGATAGGTTGAATAATGCATCAATGTTCAGATTTGGTGGGTATATCCACTGAAAGCCATCAGGAGACACCACTCCTCCTCCTTAGCGACAAGGAAGTTTAATGGCTTGTTGCACGTGCTGAGTGCAACCGTGATTCCTATGAAAATGAGTTAAGATTTCCCCGTTTTTCGTATGTTTTCCGTTCTTTCAATTTTCTCATCATTGTTTTGCTCGGGACTAGCAAAAGGTAAGTGTGGGGATTTGATTAGTAGCATATCATACATTGCATTCATGCTATATATCCTTTATTTTACCCCAATTTTGTGCTACTCGAGTGTTTCTTTGTGGTGTTTCAGGTGTTAGGTAATAAATAAGAGAAAGGAAGAGAAAAGGACTAAAATGCAAGAATAAAAGACTCAAATGAAACAAAGAGGACCTATTTGTCCTGAATAAGGATCCATCTGCAAATCAGGAAGCACCAAGATGAAATCTAGAGGGACCTCAATGCACAAAAAATATTTCGGGTGCAAAAATTCTTCAAAACCATGATCTTGAGGAGTATTTGGGCAATTAAAGACAAACGGGATCAAACCAAGAAACCAAGAGTGCACCCCACGTGGAAATAAAACACTTAAGCTTCTGGAAACATTGGGGCCGATCGGGTGCAAAAGATCCACCACTAGCGAATCATTTTGGCCCAATTTGCCCCCAATTTGCCCCCAATTTCTCTCGTGGCTTGAACTTGTTTATTTGGGTGCACCATACTACAAAGAAAGTGATTACAGCCGTCGGATTGCTCCCTGATTCATCGATACCACTCTTTCTTGTATAAATAGCAATGTTTCTTCATCCTTTCATCTTCTTCTCTAGTTCCACCATTAGAGTAGGTTAGTTTTTACCCAATTTGGTTGCAAATAGAAGAAGGTGGATGAAGATTGTAATCTCGTATTTTTCTTTAATATAAGGTTGGATTCATGTTCCTCTTGTCATTAACTTTCTTTCTATGCAATTATTTTTTGATTTTGTTGGTAGTTTTCTAGTTAGAGTTTTATGCCATGTTTAGTCTTAATCTCTTGTTTTCCTTTCTTGGTATCATGATTAGTGAGTAGATCCACCCCATTTGGGGTGGAGGAAATGTAGTTGATGGTGAAGTGTATGATGTGTTTTCTTATCTTGTCTCATTTCATGTGCTTAATGTAGATCCATACTTGTAACTTTCTAAAAGTTGTATTATATGGAATAATGGCCACACTAGGTAGTTGTGTCATGCTAGATCTAGAGGTTTTCTTGTTGCTTGTATGGTTTATCTTTGTATCGAAGTGGTGTGTTATGTATGAATGCTTTATTAGTAGAGAATGCATGAATGTATTGAGTTGTATGGATGGTTAATTGATGTCCTAATGGCGACAATAGGTACTTAGTTCATTCTTGAGAACCCAAAGTGCATCTTAACTTCATGTCTAATTATATTAGTCATGTATTCATGTAAATGTGTTTGATGTTAATTAGACTGCACACTAGTTTCTAGTTGATGTCACCTACTTTACACACTTGTACTTAATGAAGACTCACTCATGCACACACCTCACTATTGCACCTCCACTACAAAGGGTTTAGTTTTATTGTTGATTAATTCATCATTTAGTAGTTTTTAGCATAATCCCCTCATTCTCCTCTCCTTTCCCATTTGAGTAGGGTAGTAACAACAACGACCACAACTCCTTGTGGACACGACCCGTACTTGTCGCGTCTTCACCGACGTCGTGCACTTGCAGTTTATTAATACTGATTCAATCTGAGAGTCCTAAAACATAAAAAATACAAACAATTGAAAAATATAAATTTAGTGAATGTGATTTAATGACTATACAAGTGATACAACTTACTATCTTCGAGCCAATTGCTTGAGACTCATCTGTGACGTACTCCCCTTTGGAGTTTATCCTCGCTCTATTCCAAGAATCACATCGAGCTACGGAGGAAGGAGGAGACAAGTTGCTTTCTTGCTCCTCAGAAATTCCAGAGTCAATTGCTTCTTGATTCTTCAGGGCCATTTTTTCGACCATCATTTGTTCTTCTAATTTTCGGTATACTAATCGAGACATACGATGAAGATACTTGTTAAAAAATCGATGTTCTTGGTTTTTTGCTCGGCGGGCCTAGAACCAATTTTATTAGATTATCATTTAAAGCAATAACTTAATAAGTTCAAATTCTAAATTAAACTTAGTTACCTGAAACTCCGGGGTTTCTCTTGATTTTTTGAATTGATCCCATGTACTCGGAGTGATGAAGTTATATAAATTGCAAGGATTTCTGTCCTGATACTCTCCGAATATCCACTTGTTTGTTAACTTTGTCTTGAAGTCCCTCAAACGAACTGACACGTATTTCATCCACTTTTTCTTCAAAGTTGTACTCACCAGGAACTTAAACTTGCCTATAACACATTACTATTTTAAATTTCCATAAATTTAAAGTTTGACTAAAACTGAAAAACATTATAATGGACTCATTACCTGCATGTCATACCAAATGGTGTCTTTCAGCTTCTCGTCAATTTCGATCCAATTCGACAAACCTATGTCAATTTTGGACCTCGCTAGGCTCCCCACATAACTATACCAATGATCGGACATCATGCCTACTGACTCAAGACGGCTATCAAATTGGATCGGAATTTAACCATCTATTCATTTTGCCAACGAAGTCTTTCATGAGAGTAGGGCCTCGTGAACTGTAAGTCTTCGAGTCCTCAGACTCTAATAAAGTGGGTTTCTTTTTCGGAGCCATGATACTATAAAAGGTAAAATCAACACATTAAAAAGTAAAATGAAGACATTAAATGGTTATTATTGAAAAAAACATTTCGCACCTTTAGGATTTCTTTTTTCTTAATGGATTTTCAATCCATATACTTTCACCGTTGTCATCTCTTGCGATTAAAGTCTCAACATGTATTTCGTCATCTAGTGACCTCAACTCGGGTGCTTGCTTAGAGAAAGGTGGTGTCTCTTCATACTCGATGAGACTACCATCTGATACAAAAAAAATCCCTTCTAGAATTATTGACCATTTCTTATCATATGGATCGGCCAAATAGAAGACTTGTTTCGCTTGGGAAGACAAAATAAAAGGTTCTCCTTTAAATCCTTCTTTCAAAAAATCAATTAAAGTGAATCCCAAGTCATCCACACGAACTCCACTTTTATTATCAACCCACTTGCATCTCAAAAAAGGCACTTTGAATTTAACAAAGTCTAGCTCCTATATGTCTTCAATTACCCCATAATAGGACATGTTGGCGTATACAGGATTCTTGTCTTTAAAACTAGACACATGCAAAGACTCAATATTAAAGTGACCTCACTATTCTAAATAGTACTATTGACATCTTCACAAACCGTGTAGAATGAGTATCCATTCATATCATAGCCACTGTAACTTGTGACAACAGAATGCGGACCATAGGCCAGCCACTATATTGTCTCTGAAACACAAACCAGAAAGGGGTTTTTGCTACAATACACCCTGCAAGTGTCCAAATTGGCCATATGCACCTGCTTTTCGGTATTGCCGCATATGCATCTGGAAAGCATCCTATTTACGCAAATGCACCTGGGCCGTTCATGGGCCCCACTCCAGAGAGACGACGTGAATGGGCCGTTAACGGCCGTCCGAATCGGTTCGTGATCCGTTTGGTAGGACGTGTTATTTGTGATTGACTATAGCCAAATAAATTTTACTAAGACTAATCTAAGACCATGACTAAACCATTACAGTGCTGGAATCACTCTGCATCGAATCACTCTGGATCGACTCTGGCATCACTCTGGATCGTCTATGGAATCGCTCTGTATCGACTCTGGAATCATTCTGGATCGTCTCTGGAATCAATCTGGATCGACTCTGGCATCAATCTGGATCGACTCTAGACAATCTGGATCGGCTCTGGAATCACTCTGGATCCAGTGACTGTAGTCCCACGGACACGTATGAGACTTGGTCGTTCAACCTTGGAATGGATCTGGAATGACGTGTCACACGTCAGAGACCACTAGACAAATACGTGTCCACAAAAAGGGGTTGATCTGGCAATTCCTTCGTAAGTTGAAGCGCAAAGGTTCCCTTGATCAGAGGGGAACGACTGTTGAACATTGAGAACATGACTTACCATCAATACGTGAGAAGACGTATCGCAAATGAATTTGTATGCGAAAAGACTTCTCCATATTTGAAAGAGATAAAGTTTCTACATAAGTCATACAATTGTTTAGAGAGGAACATGTTATGAAGCAACAAGCATGAGTCCAGATGAGTAAAGAGTCAGTGCAGAGTAATTCCGGAGGCTATCCTAAGTGTGTAGAAAATGAACATCGCCAACGATGTAAGGAGTTTCAATCTGTGGAGACGGCCATAATGTTCTGCCGATGGAGAATGACGAACTGCATGGATGACTGGAAGAGAGTCATGCGCACTGGAAACCCGGACAGACACAAGACAACCGGTCTAGCCCTTGAAGAACTTTTCTTAGAATTGAAGGACCTCGAGGAGAAGCGATGGCGGTTGGTAGAGGAATTAATGTCGGATTATCCCCTCCCTTTTGAATCTTCATCTGATTACGACCTGTAGGAGTTTGTTGTGTCTAGACGTGTACTTTCCCTTTCAGATTTGCTTCGTAATAAAATTGTGGGCGTCTTTTTAAACTTGGGATGTCTTTCCCTTTGCTCATTGTTTTTTGGGTTTCATGTTTTTTTGTTAAATAGCAAACTAATTTATGTGAGTCCATACTGGTGGTCTTGAAATGAGACTAAATCTAGAGGTAATCCAGCGTGATGCCAGAATGAATCCATAAATAAATCCATAGTCATTCCAGACGGACACCATGGGTAGACGACTGTCGAAATTTAGTCCAGAGTCAATCCAGACTCGATCGACAGTTATTCCAGCGTTAATCCAGCATCATGAATCCATAATGTATCCATACTCATTCCAGAAAGTAGGCCTAATGTAGTCCAGATTCAATGCAGAAGTAATCTTGCGTCATTCGATAAAATTAATCCATAATCTATCCAGAGTCATTCAAGATGGAGACCAGGGTTGACCAAGACTTGACATTTAGTCCAGAGTTTTTTCATAGTCAAACCAAAGTCTCTTAAAATCTCATGAGATTCTTTTTCATGTCTTCTTAAGGGGTCAAAACATATATGGCAAATCATGATTTGAGAATACGTGATAAAATACAAATGTACAAGATAGCGGATCGTGTATTTATCAAACTAAATAATCTATTTTATAAATGTAATCCCAGCATCGATCCAGAGTGATCCCAGAGTCGATCCAGAGTGATCCCAGTATCGATCCAGAGTGATCCCAGAGTCGTTCCTTAAATTCCCAGCATCTATCCAGAGTGATCCAGCGTTAGTCCGGAAAGGACTTCATGGTTAAACCAGAAATAACACATAGACATTCAAGATCGAGACAAGGGTTACAAAAACATGCATTAACAACGAATCATAAGGAACAAGCGGAGATTTTAAAAAAGAAAGTATGTATTCTGTGAATAGTGTTCCCCTCTACCATCTTCCACGCTGTCGTCGTGGTCGTCGCTACCTCTGCCCGATCCACTGGTCAGTGTGGTCGCCCTCCAATTTGTGCAAAGTACGAAAATGGGGACGATTACACGGGAATTTGGAAAGGATGCGAGTTATGGTTTCTGGATAGTGGGAAAACCCGGGGATTTGGGAAGGAGTCGAGTTAGGATTTTCGTAATGTGGGAGAACTCGGGGATTTGGGAAGGAGGAGAGTTAGGTTTAGTCATCGTCTTAGATTAGTAGAGGGGACATTCACTGGATCCAGAGTGATTCCAAAGCGGATCCAGAGTGATTCCAGAGCGGATCCAGAGTGATTCCAGAGTCGATCCAGATTGTCCAGAGTCGATCCAGATTGATTCCAAAGTCGATCCAGATTGATTCCAGAGACGATCCAGAACGATTCGAGAGACGATACAGAACGATTCCAGAGTCGATCCAGAGTGATGCCAGAGTCGATCCAGAGTGATTCAATGCAGAGTGATTCCAGCACGGTAATGGTTTAGTCATAGTCTTAGATTAGTCTTAGTAAAATTTATTTGGGTACAGTCAATCACAAATCACACGTCCTACCAAATGGATCACGAACCGATTCGGACGGTCGTTAACGGCCTATTCACGTCGTCTCTCTGGAGTGGGGCCCACGAATGGCCCAGGTACATTTGCGCAAATAGGATGCTTTCCAGATGCATATGCGGCAATACCAAAAAAGCATGTGCATATGGCCAATTTGGACACTTGCGGGTTGTACTATACCAAAAACCCCAACCAGAAAACTACAGCACACTATTATGGGTAAGTTCAGTTGACCGAAACGGGCTTAACGGTCGATCGGAGGTCGTCCAGAAATGAAGTCCAGAAAAGTCCCAAAAAGAAACGGTCGATCGAGCAAGGAACGGTTGACCGAAATATGGCTACAACTAAAGTTCACTTACGTTATCGGTCAAACTAAATGGATGGGTTGGTCGACCAAAAATAACATGCACTATGAGGTTGCCAAAATGTTTACGATCAGTCGACCGGGGTCTAGGGAACGGTCGACCGGTGGCTAAAGTATTTTGGGGTTTTGAGAAAACCGGTCGTTGTAGAATAAGACAAGTCTAACGGTCATTTGACACGTTTAGACGGTCGAACAAAAGTCACAAAACGGTCGACCGGTGCAACACTATTTGCTAACAGATTTAACTGATCAAATCGGTCGAACTGAGAACTCGTTCGGTCGACCAATTTTGCTCAGACATATTAGGTTTTGGTTTTAGTGTTTTCAGGTCTATGTTTGGGTGACCGAAAGAAGTCCAATTGATCTGAGGATTTTGTGTGTGACTTCTATAAGGAACCTACTGTCTGTATGAATAGATTTAAACTCTTGTATACTGAAGATTATATAGATTACTAAGACTCAAACGGAATATAAATTACATGTCTTCAATAGTTTGATTACATGTCTTGACTTGAATTCATTTCTTCCTTGAGTCTTGATCAACTATAGATGTTAGCACAAAGCAATATATATGTTATGCAATATGTGTGCTACACTACATTTGATTGTGACTAAGATTAGGTTGATTAAATCATTAAAACATAGATTAAGGCCAAAAATCCATCTCTCCATCATTGAGTTTTCTTCCAAGATTAGCGACTGGAGGAACTTCCTTGTCATCTCTCCATCACTGAGTTTTCTTCCAAGAACACATAGAGAGTTAGTGATATCAGTGAAGCGAGTGTTCATTTCGCTTATGTTCTCACCGATTTGCATAGTGAAAATTTCATATTTATGCATGATGAGACTAATTCTAGTTTCTTTTGTTTTGCTACCACCCTCATAATGTATTTGTAATCTATGCCATATTTCATATGCACTTTCGCAACCCCTAATTCTATTTTATTCACCCTCATTTAAGCCATAATAAAGGATGTTGATGATGGTAGAATTCATTTCATATTCCTTCATTTTAGCTCTACTTAATGAGGCTAAATCTTCTTTACTAAGTGGTGTGTAGGGATTTTGAAGGAAACCAATACTTAAGGTCATTTGAACAAGAATATTTTCATCATATTCTTCCAATAATCATAGTTTGACCCATTAAGCAAAGGAGGCCTAGTTGTGCATAACCCTTCTATATGATTAGAACTAGATGATGTCATGCTAAAATACGGTTAAGTATATGAAATTTAGCACCTATGCTCTGATACCAAATGTAAGAAAGTGTATGGCCCTAATTCTAATCACTTTTTAAGTTAATCTCTACTTGCTTAAACAATCAAAGATGTAGTGGAAACAGTAAAAACAAACTAGTAGGGAAATGCAAACCACACAATGTGCACCGGGGATTTTTATAGAGGTTCGGCCTCCCACCTACTTCCTCTCTTGCAAGCTCCACTCAACTCTGTGAGCTCCACCTACATCTTCACTATCCAATCTCGTTCCGGGCCGAGATTAAGCCTTTTACACAGCAAGCTCCGCGAACAATCCTCGTTAGCATGATTTCTTCCTCTCACAATTCGAGAGGAACACTTCGGGCTTTCACCGAAGTCCTTGCTTGTTGACAAACAATTGTGGAATTGAACAACACTCTATAATTTTTTAGCACACTTTGAGTAGGATATAGCAATGATCAAAGGTGTTGAATTTAGGCTTAGAGTGTAGTGTTGGAGCTTTGGAGATTGGGAGACTTCTCTCTAATGTATGGGACAACTGTGTGTAGGAGAGTTGTCTAAACAATATGTTCAATACCCTATTTATAAGCTCTGAATGTGTTATAGTAGTTGGGGATAATAGTGGTAAGTGATTGTGCAAGAAATACAAAACAGAAAACTACAGCATATTGTTCTGGGTAAGTTTGGTCGACCAAAATGGGCTTAACGGTCCACCGAAGGTCGTCTAGAAATGAAGTCCAGGGAAGTCCAGAAAATAAACGGTCGACCAAGCAAGGAACGATTGACCGAAATACGGCTACAACTAAAGTTCACTTAAGTTATCGGTCCAACTAAATGGTTGGTTGGTCGACCAAAAATAACAAGCATTATGGGATTGTCAAAACGTTTACGATTGGTCGACCGGGGTCTAGGGAATGGTCGACCAGTGGCCGAAGTATTTTGGGGTTTTGAGAAAACCGACCGTTGTAGAATAAGACAAGTCTAACGGTTATTTGACACGTGTAGATGGTCGAACAAAAGGCACAAAACAGTCGACCGGCGCAACATTATTTGCTAACAATTTAACTAATCAAATCGGTCAAACTGAGAACTTGTTCGGTCGACCGATTTTGCTCAGATATATTAGGTTTAGGTTTAAGTGTTTTTCGGTCTAAGTTTGGGTGACCTAAAATGGTCTGAGATTTTGTTTGTGACTTTTATAAGGAACCTAGTGTTTATGTGAGTGGATTTTAACTCTTGTATGCTCAACATTACACAGAATTCTTAGACTCAAAAGAAATATAAATTACATGCCTTCAATAGCTTGATTACATGTCTTGACTTGAATTCCTTTCTTCCTTGAGTCTTGATCACCTGTAGATGTTAGCACAAAGCAATATATATGCTATACAATATGTTTGCTACACTACATTTGATTGTGATTAATATTAGGTTGATTAAATCATCAAATAATAGATTAAGGCCAAAAAACCAACAATTGTCACTCAACAAACTAGCATGTAAATCGAGGTTGGACGAAAAGTTTTCAGCTATATCCTGAACCATGTCCTTTAACTGATCTCCCACACTTACATTGTCCCCATCGTTCTTTGAACAACTAAATGATTCGTTTTCGTCATGCCATATCCACCGTTTGTAACTTGTGTCGAAACCTTTCTCAAACAAATGATCTTTTATTTTCCAAAAGCTCAGCACTGACATATTATGACACTTACTGCAAGGACAATACGCCAAGTCTCTATCATTCCTATTCTTTGAATGATTTTGGCAACCTCTAAGAACATATTCACTCCGGTCTCGTGCTCATCACTCAATCAGCTTGAAAGAATCCAATATCGATCCATTTCAATCTAAACATTAAGAAAATTTTCAATTTAAAAGAAGGTGTTCGTAGATGAGAAGATCCAAAGATATAAAGATGAGAAAAGAATGACTCAGGAGAGAGGAGATGAAGTCCTTAATATAGCATGGGAATAAGGAAGCTTAGAAATCTAACTAAGCAATCAAGGCAAAAGTAAGCCCAAAGTCCACTATAGGTCCTTAGCACTAGACCACACCTAACTTCGATGTCCCACTGAGGACCATTAGTATGGGAAATCAAGAACTCGGAAGTTCCAAAAATCACTACAAGACTAGATGGGCAACGACGTTCAGGCCATAATGGTCTTAAACGGAGAGGACCACTAGTATGTAGGAAATCAAGAACCCAGAGGTTCCTAAAATCTCAGGGAGACTAGACGAGCAACGATGTTCAGGCCATAACGGTCTTAAACGGTTCCCTCTCCTTAATGCGTCCGGAAATGCTAGGGGGCTAACGTCTAGATTGATTTTATTCAAGCTTTTTTATTATGTGGTTTCTGGGCCAAGGAAAGGGTGATGAAATCCCCCACCTCATCTTCTATAGGTGACTGTGTTAGATGTGGGAGAAAGACGGGGAGCACCAGACTGAGCCACCCCAGAAACACGCCCTCCACCAGGCGCACATGGACCGCTAATCAACGGTCCCAAGCCGCCAATTGGCGGTTCAGAAGTCGCACCTGGTGGGATGCTTTGGCTCGCCTTGTTCAATTGGTGGACACAAATGAAAGAAGAGAACTCACTACTTAGCACTCATAAGCAAAAATGAGATTTGCACTAAACTCATCTTTTCTTTCTTCTTTCTCACTTGACTTGACTTCACTTGACTTGTTTACAAAGGGAGAACTCTTGTGCTTATATAGGGACTTACAAAGACTCTTCAACTTAAGCTAAAACACAAACATAACATAAACTACATAAAGATGATCATTCAAGATCATTACAACCTCTACTTAAATTGCATCATAAAATAGGACGAAAATCATAGAGAAATGAAGAGACTCTTTGTCTCTTCCTTTCCTTCAACCTTTTGTCTTCCATATTGTTGAGTCATCAACTCCTAGATGACTCACCCTCCATTGATGATGTGGCTTGTGACTAGGATGCCACCTAGGATTAAGTTCAATTCTCAATACTCCTCCTTGAACTTAATCCTCTTCCATCCACCATCCCAAGTAGGTTGCGCATCCCTTCCTGCAACCTAATTGACAACGTTTTTTTTTTGTTTGAGCTAAAAGACACACCATGTGCAACTCATTTGTCGTCTCGTAGATTTCACGAAGCGTCTTGAACCTCCTTGGTCTCATCTCGTCTTGTTTGTCGGATGGAACTGTTTCATGTTCAGTGGGGTTGGCAATCTCCTCTTCCTATTCTTCATTTGGCACTTCTGAAATCTCCTCTTTGGAGTCCCATGTTACCTCCTCGTTAACCTGCACATCACGGCTAATGACAATTTTGTTGTTAGTGGGATCGAGAAGCCTATAAGCTTTCGATCGTTCATCAAAGCCAACGAACACAAGCTTTGGACTCCTATCATCAAGTTTTATTCTTTTCTCCTTTGGTACATGTGCATAGGCGACGCTTCCAAACAATTTCAGATGTGCCGCAGTTGGCTTGTATCCACTCCAAGCTTCTTGTGGAGTTACTTCCTCCAACCTTGCGGTTTTACAACGATTCAACGTGTACACCGCACAAGCCACCGCCTCGGCCCATAGTTCTTTTGACACGTTCTTGCTTTTTAACATACTTCGAACCATGTCTATGATGGTTCTATTCTTTCTCTCGGCTACACCATTTTGTTGTGGCGAGTATGGAGCGGTTAAATGGCATTTTATGCCATGTTCCGCACAAAAGTTGTTGAACTCGGTTGATGTGAACTCTCCTCCTCGATCATGCCTCGATGTCTAGATGCTATTGCCACTTTGTTTCTCCACATATGCTTTGAACTTCTTGAATATGCGAAATGCCTCGGATTTCTCCTTCAGGAAGTACACCCATGTCTTGCGTGAAAAATCATCAATAAAGGTTAAGAAATAACGATTCTTACTAATCGAGTGTGGAGTGATCGGTCCACAAATGTCGGTATGTACCAACTCTAGCACCTTCTTTACTCTATATTCAGCTTGTTTTGGAAAACTCTTCCTTGGTAATTTTCCAACCATGAAACCTTCAAAAAATCCTTCTTTAGATTCGATCTTCGGCAAGCCATGCACCATTCCCTTTTGCGCCATTTCGTGGAGCCCACCAAAGTTCAAGTGTCCAAGTCGCATATGCCACAACCAATCTCCCTCAATGCATGCATTCAAACATCTAGCACGAGCACATGTTAGATTCAATTTTAAACATTCGATTTTTGGACATCTCTGCCTTTGCAATCAAGCGCCCATCTTGTCCTCGCACGGTCATGTGTCAATCCTTCATCAAGATCGTGAACCCTTTCTCCAAGAGTTGTCCCATGCTTAGTATGTTCGTCTTCACATCGGACACAAAGTAGACGTTGGAAATAAGCTTTTGTGATCCATCCTTCACTTGAATCATGATGTGCCCTTTTCCCTCCACACGCACCTTTGATGCATCTCCAAACGAGACGTGCCCATGCACTCCCTCTTCCAAGTGTGCGAACATGTGTCTATTCCCACACATGTGATTGCTTGCTCCCGTATCGAAATACCAAGTACCTTTTTGTTCGGTTTCCGCTCCTTGGTCGGCAAGCAAATCCACTCCATCATCACAAGCATTCTCCTCCACGGCAACAAGGTCGGAGTTTTCTTACACCCTTTCTTTGACCAACATTCACTTGCATAGTGTCCATGCTTCCCACAATTGAAGCACTTAATCTCCTTCTTTGATCCACGATCACCACGGCCACGGCTGAAGCTCTCCTCCACCTTTTTTTGCGACCAACACTCTTTCACAAAATGGCCACGCTTCCCACACTTGAAGCACTCGACCTCCTTCTTTTTAGGACGGCCTCCATAGTCACGACCGCTTCCACGATCTATGTTGCGAGGTTTCTCCTCCTTAAGCGACATCTTTGCTTGCAACGCCTCCTCCAAGACATCTTGCCTCTTCTTCTTCTTTCTTTGCTCGTGTGCCTCCAATGAGCTTGCTAGGTCATCGATGGTCATCTTCTCGAGGTCCTTTGATTCCTCGATAGCACACATAACATTTTCAAAGTCTTCAGTGAGAGAACATAGCACCTTCTCTACCATTGTTCCTTCAGTCAACGCCTCCCCATTTCTCTTCAATTTGTTCGCCACCATGCGAACCCTCGTCACGAAATCAGCAACACCTTCTGATTCCTTCATTTTCAACGCCTCGAACTCACCTCGAAGCATTTGGAGGCGCACTTGCCTCACTCGATCAGCACCCTTGTAGCTCTTCTCAAGGGTGTCACATGCCTCCTTCTGCATCTTCGCTTCAGCGATCTTCTCAAAGCCACTCTAATCCACCGCTTGGAAGAGAAGAAAGAGAGCACTCTTGTCTTTGGCTCTTCTCTCCTTTTGTGCTTTGATTTGTGCGACAGTTCCTACCCCCGTCACGGCCTCCTCCTCGAAGCCGCTCTCCACAAAATCCCAAGCATCATGTGCACCGAGCAGGGCACGCATTTGGATACTCCAATTTTTGTAGTTCCCCTTCGAAAGGCGAGGCAACGATACATGACCAAACGACGCCATTCCTGAGCTCCCCATCAGACGAGGCTCTGATACCAGATGTTAGATGCGAGAGAAAGACGGGGAGCAGCAGACCGATCCACCCTAGAAACACGCCATCCACCATGCGCACATGGACCGCTAATCAGCGGTCCCAAACTGCCAATTGGTGGTTCAGAAGTTGCACCTGGTGGGCTGCTGTTGAACGTTTTAATTAAACCGCAAGTGTACGGCCGCGATGAAGCGGTGGCAAGTACGGGTCGTCCTCAGGGAGGTGAGCAGCCTCTTGCTTGTACGAAATCAAGTGGCAAAAAATAGGGGGAAGAAAGTTGTTTATGCTAATCTAGACTACGCTACACTAAGAAGTATGAAATGTGGAAGAAGCAAACAAACGATGAAATAAGAACTAAGCTAAGAACAAAACAAGAATGCTGGAATTTCAGGAATGGAAAACCCCTAAGGGGTGGAGTGAGTGCACACATGCAAAGAGGTGGGTGTAGAATACATTCTTTAAGCACATGAAGGTGGTGTTTATCAAGCATAGGAAGTGTCTAAATGTTATGGCAAAATCTATCAATCTATTCACCAACTTAGTTGATTAACATTTACATATGCAAGGTGTTTATTTCAGAACCTAAACAAGCGTGAAAGGTGTCTAATCATTTTGGCAAAACTCATCAAGTTATAAATTCTATCCTAAACAAGCAAGCATACATTCATGTTTAATCAATACATTGAAATTAAAGCATTCATCTCATTCTCTAATGAATGTATGTACATCTACTCCACCCCCCAAAGGGGATGGAACTACTCACTAAACATTACACTAATTATTAAACTATGGAAAGAAAGCATATTAAAACTAAGCTAGAATTAAAAGACGATTAAACTAAAACATGCACAAACAATAAAAGAAGCATAAAACAAACAATGAAAGAAACAAAAAACTTTATTGATAAAATGACTCACATTAAAAGTAGCATCCTCCTACTTTAGTGTGTGCTTCAAGGCCTCACTTCTAGTAGGAAGAATAGCCACTTAAAATATGGAGTGATTACAATAGTAGGAAGAATAGCCACTTAAAATATGGAGTGATTACAATAGCCACTTAAAATATGGAGTGATTACAATATGGAGTGAAGAGTTCTATTTATAGCCATGGAAAAAGCTAATCCAGGACAATCCCCCGATGTGGGACTAAACAGATACCACAAATAGCCTAAACATCCTCTAATACATGTGCTGGAGAAATTTGAGCGCATTTGGGCCAAAAGTGACCGCCAATTAGCGGTCTACAGTGTCCGGATCGCTCTGGAATTTCTTGTGGGCTTTTCTGGAAGGCTTTGTTGGTATTTGATGCATCTATTTTGCATGTTGGAGCTCCGACCCGAATAGAATTGCCAAAATACTCCCCATGATGGTGAGGAGTATTGTGTTTTGCTCTTAGGTCCTTCGGTCTTGCATTCAGGTCCTTCTTCCTTGCATCTTGGTCCACAGATCTCACAATTCAGTCCTTTTTCCCAGCTTTTGGGTCCTTTTATGCTTTATCTCTTCAAACCTATTTATTCCTGAAAACTAAACATAAAACTCGTAACATAGCATTATTTACGTGAAAGATAATGGATATAAGATACAAATATGAGCATGAAATGATGTCAATCAGCTGCTTTGGCTCGCCTTGTTCTCCATGCTGAGGGTCTTCTATTGCCTTCACTAGATCCATACTTTGATCTACTCAATTGGTGGACACTAATGAAAGAAGAGAACTCACTACTTAACACTCATAAGCAAAAACGAGATTTGCACCTAACTCATCTTTTCTTTCTTCTTTTTCACTTGACTTGACTTTACTTGACTTCACTTGACTTGTTTACAAATGGAGAACTCTTGTGCTTATATAGGCACTTACAAAGACTCTTCAACTTAACCTAAAACACAAACATAACATAAACTATATAAAGATGATCATTCAAGATCATTACAACCTCTACTTAAATTGCATCATAAAATAGGACAAAAAATCATAGAGAAATGAAGAGACTCTTTTTCTCTTCCTTTCCTTCAACCTTTTCTCTTCCATCTTGTTGAGTCATCAACTCCTAGATGACTCACCCTCCATTGATGACGTGGCTTGTGACTAGGATGCCACCTAGGATTAAGTTCGATTCTCAATAGACAGCCCTAGGTGTTTTTCGTACCTTAATCTAACTAACAACACACCAAACAACCACTCACTCTCTTGTTTCAATGCAATCCTACAAACTAATGAATGCTTTCTAATGAATGATGAGTCACAGAGATTACGTACCTTACGCCAGCAATCTACGATAGAAATCATAAAAGAAAAAATAAATATGATGATTACATGCATGGAAAGTCTTATATGATGAATGACTTAGCAAATATTGTCTAATCTTTTGTTATAGGTTATCAAAAGCTAAGTTGCTTAAGGGTCGATGAGTTACTAGAAACTAAACATAAATAAACATTTAACTAAACAAAATAAGTTTTTTTCAGAATAAATAAAGATAAATAAACATTTAACTAAACTAAACATAAATAAACATTTAACTAAACGTAAATAAACATTAAATATAAATAAACTAAATCATAAAATAAATTTAATTGTTTATGTTTATCATGTTTTCAATTGTTTATGTACTAAATTGAAAATTTTCGTGTTAAACTAAAACATAACTAAAGCGTGGATTAGATCGAACATGTATTCTTATCTCTTAGGATATAACATGTTATAATTGCATTAGATTTTTACTTTCCAGTTTTGGCTGAACATAACAGTCTCAAACTGATATATTTCATAAGATTTACAACACTTCAGGAATCATGATATATTGCAATGACCGACACATGTTTTGTTTCCACCGGAGGTTATACTTTGCGAAAACCTAACTATTCATATTTGTTAACATACTATCGGCCAAACCACTTGGGCGTAATTAGAGTTCCAACTTAAAGTTGATAAATTTGATATAAATTGAAACCAACAAGGAACGGAATTTGTTGGTCCTAGAATTTTGTTGGGAGCAAATACTCTTCCTTTAAATTGCTAATAATTCGGTTCTTTAACAACAAGAAGTTTTGCTTAGGCCTTCTAACTCCAAACCTTTTACAGGGTGCATTTGATTAGTGTGCATTTCCAATATGACTAAATTAGTTCAAGATTGGCATGGATCCTTGGCACATCATACTATGGAGACCTCAAACTCTTAACGATAAAACTAGAAGCATATAAGCTTCACCATAGATAAGTAGACAACCCTAGTAGATAACTCTTAATCATAATCCAATTTGCTCAAGAAAGTAAGAGTCGTAGAGAACATATCTTACAACTTTGTGGAGAATAGGATCCAAAGATGAACAAAGCTTGTGCAGACTATCCACTTTGAGAGCTTCAACTATCACACTAATGAAGGTATTGAAAATAGTAAGCATAATTGCCAATTATTGAATGAAGTTCACTATCATCGACAAATTTTTGAGCACACAGAAATCATAAATGTATTGTTTTTCAGAAGAAAAAAACATTAGTCTAGCAAACCAGCAAACTTTTAGAACAAAAGGTTGATCAGAAACAGAAGAATAAACCAAAAGCAAGCACATAAAAATTAACGAGTATGCCATATGAGAAACATATCTTGATATCTGGAATCAATTAATGTTGCAACACTAGTAACCAGTGAATTTAAATAATAATAATAATAATATAACATAGGAACGCTTTCTTCTACAAGTGATGGTGTTCAGAAAAAAATAAAAACTAGCAATTAAATCCTTAACCCATAACCAGAAGGACACGACCAAAGCATAAAAACCAACAAAATGCCCAAGCAATCATCAGCATAAGAAGAGACATCAATTAGGCTTAATTATAAAAACCCAAACCAGTTTATTTTTGAATAACCATTAACATTTTTGTTCTGATGAGGGATGATCCTACATAACCGGTTTATCTTTTCTATCAGCATAAGAAGGGAAGTAAAATTCAAAATTGCACTGAATTATCAAAACAAACCGAGATTTGAAGACCCAATCATATTTTTGATCGGATTAGGAATGAGCCTACATCCAAACATAACCGGATTATTTTCTCCATCCAATTTATATAATATACACAAATTAATGCAATAAAATCAACACATATATCAAACACACTACTCATCCATCCTTTTAGTATTATAAGTCCAAATAATGCAATTACAAAATTTACAAATTCCAACCCATCATTAAAGAAACCCAGAAGAAGTAACAACACAATAGCACAATCAACAGAATCCAACCAAATAAATAAACAAAACTACATATTGTATTACTGGTAACGCACATCAATCGGTACAGAAACATGGTCGATCATGATGGTGGAGGTAGTTGTTGTGGCGGAGGAGGTCGGGGGTCTTGGAGGAGGGGGATCGAGGTCACGGAGGTGGTTGCGGTGGAGGAGACGTCGCAGAGGTGGCTAGGGTTTGGTCGGAGATTGGTCACGGAGGGAGCTAGGGTTTGGTCGGGGTCGAGAGTTTGTCGGGATAAAAGATTAATGAAACGGTTCATCTGTAATATAAGACCAATAGACGTCGGCTATAGAGAACACACAACGTCTATAGGGAAATACACATCGGCTATACAATCCACATGATGTCTATACTCTAACGTCAACATGCATGGGGAATAGGTCTCACCTAATAAACTCGGTCAAAATGGTTATTAAAATAGACAATGTCTATATGTCGGTATAGACGTTGGCTATCCGTAAATGCGACGTATATACCAATAGACGTCGCATGTCTGGGAGACCGACGTGTATTTGGCGATGACTATTCACTATTCTACACTACCACTCGTGTAACGGGAGTTCGGTCGTTGCATCCCAAGTCAGATGACTCAAAAGCACCAGGTACTAAGTTCCCTCGGACCTAATTTCCCGAGTAATAGGAGTCGTACGAGAAGAGAGAACACCATACTTAATTACTATTTCATATCTACATGGGAACCATAACCCCTACACTTATGGTTTCAGAATAGGAGTTCAAGGGTCACTAACTTCAACAAACTTCCTTATACTAACAATCATAAATTATTCGACTCACTAGGTTCAGGGTAGACTTCTTTATTTGTTTGAATGTTGAAACCCTATGATTACTCTCCCCCCGAGGGAAAACCAGGGTGCATCCTAACAACCAAATAAGACCTAAGGTCGGCGTACTAAATATCCTAATGCATCATGTTCAAGCCAATTCTGGGAGCCTCCTTTTTACTTTGCCTCTCAATGATTTTGCACATGCTAAACACACGCAAAACCCACAAAACATTTTATTTCGCATACACATGAAGATTTGAAAGAAATGGAAAAAGTAAAGCACTCGGCAAGCAAAAGAAGGCAAGTCACCCAAGGATCATGGTATAACAAGAAATATCAATATAAATTGCAGCACACTATCATGATCCTAACAATACAAACAAAAGAAAACCAAAGAATAAGGAAAACGATTTGACTGTATACACACATAAAGCACCCCCACACTTACTTCATGCAATGTCCTCAATGAATGTGAGTATGATACTATATGGATTCATGCATTAAAAAGAAAAGATCTCACCAATATGAAGCACAAACGGAAAATCATGGTTATGTTGATGGATATAAACCAGCAATCCCCAAAACATGTGAGATACTTAAGACAAGAGACAAATACGTGAAAAAATGGGGCCTAAATACTCACATGTTAGGGCCCACAATAATCAATGCTCACTTGTGGAGTCTCCTTTTTTATTCTTTTTTTAGGAGAACTATGTACATTAATGGGCTCCCATCTTCATTTGTCAAGGGATATCAAATGGGAACTTGTCATCTCTCAAGCCAGAAATGCACATGCATGGGCTAGTAATATGAGAAATAGGAGAATTATTGAGTGGTTTATGAACCAAGGATGATGGTTCATGCCTCTCAAAACCAGGGTCTGTGAAAGGAAACGAAAAAAAATATGTTTCCATTCTACAACAAAGCTGAGGGTCATCAATTTATACCCTCCAACTGATATTTGGGTGCATAGGGATCATTTCATTAACACAAAGTGACATCCTAGACTTATTACCCAGATGGCGAAGTCCATAAATAGAATTGTTTGACCACCTGACACACTTATAAGCATTGTGGTCGTTTGATGCCTCTTGAGAATGAGCAAGATGGGAGGCATGAATGAGAGGTGAATCTTCGTACAGTTGTTTGAATTATAAGGTATCAGGTGGTTGATTACCGACGATTCATCCAGGATTTCTCCAAAATCACGGCACCATTGATGGCATTGACTAGGAAGCGAGTGAAGTTTGTGTGGTCACGGAAGTGCGAGGAGTGTTTCCAAAGCGAAACAAAGGGTTGACTTCAGTACCGATGTTGACACTTCTGAGTGGATAAAGAGGCTTTGTGATCTACAACGTCGTATGAGGGACTGGCTTGGGTTCTGTGCTCATACAACATGAGAAGGTGGTGGCCTACGCTTCGAGGTAGCTGAAGGTGCATGAGAAGAATTATCTCATGCACGACTTGGAGCTCGTAGTTGTGGTTTTTGCCTTGAAGATCTGGAGGCACTACTTGTATGGAGAGCAGTTAGAGGTCTTCACCGATCATCAGAGTCTGAAGTACTTGTTCTTGCAGAATGAGCTAATATGAGGTAGCATCGGTGGTTGGAGTTCGTTAAGGACTACGAGTTCACCATCTCGTACCATCCAAGGAAGGCAAATTCAGTGGTTGATTCTCTCAGCAGGAAGTGGGAAGGCTCAGTTGCTCACCTGAGGATCCGGGAGTGGAGGTTGTTAGAGGATCTAGCAGATTGACATCCCTTTGTGGAGGAGATCGGCTGGGTAGAGTTGGCTAGCTTGCAAGTCGAGCTGACCATCATCCAAAGGATTAAGCAGAGAGAGGACTCATAGTCGAGTTACTTACTTCAGGTGGTCAGGGCAGAGGGTTCTGAGTTTAAGGTTGTAGTTGATGGAGGTCTACGATATTGGGATCGATTGTGGGTTCTGAATGTTGATGGGCTAAGGCAGGATATTATGAGTACGAAGATGTGTAAGGACCTAGAATGGAGTTTCTGGTGGAGGAGGATGAAGAGAGATGTTGTTGATTTTGTCTCGAGGTGTTTGGTTTGTCAGTAGGTTAAGATTGAGCAACAGCGTCCGACAGGCACGATGCAGAGGATTGAGCTTCTGGAGTGGATGTGGGAGCAAGTGACTATGGATTTCGTCACGGGATTGCCGAGGACCAATCGTTCGCATGATGCTATTTGGGTGATCGTGGATCGTCTGACGAAGACTGCTCACTTTCTAGCAACTCAGATGGCAACGTCGTTGGAGGCTCTGACGAGCTCTACCTATCGGAGATAGTTAGACTGCATGGATTGTCGGTGTCCATCATTTTAGATCGGGACCCCCTTTTTACTTTGAGGTTTTGGGAGAGCCTGCATAAGGCGTTGGGGACAAAGCTGAAGTTTAGCACAATATTTCATCCTTAGACAGATGGGCAGTACGAAAGGATGATTCAGACCTTGAAGGATATGCTCAGGGCTTGTGCGTTGGATCTTTCTATGAGTTGGGACGATCACTTGCCGTTGGTGGAGTTTGCCTACAACAACAACTACCACACGAGCATTGGGATGGCACCGTACGAGGGTCTGTGTGGTCGACCGTGTTGTTCACCTCTTTGTTGGAGTGAGGTGGGGGAGAGAAAATTGTTTGGGCTGGAGATCATGTAGTTGTATGCGGACCGAGTGGTCCTGATCTGTCATAGGTTGGTGGCAACTCAGGATAGACAGAAGAGTTATGTTGTTTCGATGTTGGAGATTATGTCTTTCTGAAGTTAACTGCGAAAGGCGTGATGAGGTTTAGACGTAAGGGGAAGCTGACTCCGAGATATGTTGGATCGTTCAAAATTCTGGAGCGTGTTGGTGTCGTGGCTTATTGGGTGGCCTTGCCGCCACAGTTTGCTAGATTGCATAATGTGTTTCACATCTCTATGCTGAGGAAGTATGTTGGAGATCCATCGTATGTGATTTCGCACGAGCTGCTGGAGGTTCAGAGTGACCTGACCTTGGAGGAGCAACCCGTGGAGATTAGGGAGTGGGTTGAGCGGTAGCTGAGGCGTCGGACCATTCCAATGGTGAAGGTTTGTGTGGGTGAGGCCACGTGGGAATGTGAGAATGATGTGAGGAGTTTGTATCCTGAACTCTTTGTCAAGGGATAGGCATAACAAATTTCGAGGATGCATTTTTTAAGAGGGGTAGGTTGTAAGACCTTGATCTTGTGCTTATTTATAATTATCATGCTTTATCATCACTTTTATTCATATAAGCCAAGTTTACTTTTTTACCCACACAAGGTGTGAGGGGGTGTCTCGCCGTTGGCGACGAGTGACAGTCGGTGGGCCGCCGGGGTAGTTTGTCATTGTCGGACGTCGGGCTAGCCGATGGTCCGTGCAAGGTTGGTCGGGTTTTGTGTGGATTGTTGGAAGGAGGGACAACACTTCTTGATGGAGGGACTGGACTTATAAAATGAGGGACGTGATTGTGGGACTGAGGGACACAATTGCAGGACTTGGGGACGAAGGCATCGCATTCCATTTCGACCGAGGAGAAGCTGGTCAGAACTGATGAGGGGCATTGATTGCAAACTAAGGGACGCACCGAGGACTGAGGGACGCACTGCTGAACTGAGGGACGCAATGCTGGTCTACGGGACAGAACTTCTGGACGGAATTTTGGACAAAGGGATAGAATTTCATGTTGGACTCGGCATACGTGCGGGAGATCGGAAGAGCGAGAGATGACTCAATGACGATAGATGGTTGAGAAAAGGACAAGTGAAGTGGCAATGGTGGCTGCCATGTGATATTGCCAAGTGAGGAGGTGCCATGTGGCGTGGAAGTCCAAAGGGTGAGAGAAGACTTGGGTGCTTTTTCTTGGCCAATGGAAGCACATCCAAGTGTGGAAGTGGAATGGCCTTTGACAAGCTATAAGTCCCAGTTGTCCCTTCCTTCCTCCTCACTTCTTTTACACTCCACCATCCATTATTCTCCTCCCTTCCAGCAAGAGCAAGGTGATTCCGACGAGGTAGACATCTCCTGTGACCAATAGGCACACAAGGAGGAGAGTCGGGCTGCAGCAACCTTTCCGGCGATCTTCAGGCGTCTTCACCCTCCTTCTAAAGTACGCTTCTGGCCCAAAAGGAGGATAATAAGTGGGGGTGTTGGATGGAGGTTCATCCAGCATGAAAGGAGTAATTCGGTCATGCATCTTTGGCATGCACGCGTGTTGCAAACTCAGCCTGGCCGGGATGGTGTTGCGTGAGCCCTGGGTTGCTGTGGATGGCTGGGACATCCTCCCCTTCATCACGACTTTCAGCACACTCTTTCCAGGTTGTTTGAGGAGAGAAACCAAGGAGGTTGTGGTTGGGTCCTAGGGCGAGCACGTCGGGTGCATTGCATGCATGATTTTCTTGGTGTTGTGTGATGTGTTCGTTATAATTACCGTAAGTGCACGACATCGGTGAAGTTCACGAGGAGGTGTGTCAACTCTGGTTTGTTCGAAGGCAAGTGGGAAAAGATGGGAAGAATTGTGATTACACTAAACTAGTAAGAAACAAAAAAGGAAAGGAAAGCACAAGAGGAAGTAAATCTAAACTAAGCAACTACTAATAAGAAATATGAAATTCAGGAATGGAAACCCCTAAGGGGTGGAGTGTTGTACACATGAAATAAGTGGTGATGAATGCAATCAATAAGCACGTGTAGGTAGTGTTTGTTGTGCATAAGAAGTACCTCATGGCAAGACCTATCATCCAAATCACTAACCCAAGTGATTAATATGAGCATGACAAGTTTGTTATTAAGAACCTACACAAGCATGGAATGTACCTAAAAATTATGGCAGAAACCATCAAGTTACGTATTCTCTTTCATTCAAACAAGCATACTTACATTTCTCACATGCAACAACATATAACATTCATTCCATACTACATGACATGTATAAACATCAACTCCACCCCCAAAGGGGGATGGAATTACTCACTAAAAGAAGACAACAAAATTAAGGTAATTAAGATAGGAAAGTGAGACATGCTAATTACTTCTACTAAGATTAAGACAAACAAAACAAGTTAAACAAGCAAGCATTAAAACAAAGACAACATTAAAACAAACTATGAAGAATTATTTTATTACATGACTCACATTACAAGTAGCATTCTTCTCCACTTGAGTTTTGCTCCAAGACTTACTCCAAGTAGAGAGAATGCCACCAAGCAATGCGTAAATACAAAGGAGAATGAAGAGTTTTATTTATAGTCATAGAAAAGGGCAATCGGGGATAATCCCCCGATGTGGGACTAATTAAAATATCCCCAATGAACATAATAACATGCAAGTCTACACAATCAAAATTCATCAAACATACAAACTGCACAACATAAATGTACATTATCTCTACCCCCAAATGGGGATGAAACTACTCACTACTCATTAAGAAAACAAAACAAAATGAAATTAAACTAACCATGCAAGAATTAAAAGAGAAGACGACATAAAAACAACTAATAAAAATTATTTTATTTACATGACTCACATTACAAGTAGCATTCTTCTCCACTTGAGTTTTGCTCCAAGGCTTACTCCAAGTAGAAAGAATGTCACCAAGCAATGGGTAAATACAAAGGAGAATGAAGAGTTCTATTTATAGTCATAGAAAAAGGCAATCGGGGACAATCCCCCGATGTGGGACTAATGCACTACTATAAAACACCCTAATACATGACCCGCCTAAATCTTATCGAATCCGGAGAAAAACTGACAGCCAGTCAGCGGTCTTGGACCGCCAATTGGCAGTCTATATAGTCTAGATCAAGTCTGGATTTGGAGTGTGGTTGTCTGACTTGATTTCTTCATGTCTGATGCACCCGACTTGGTTGTTAGAGTTTAGGCCCGAATCGAATTGACACAATACTCATCATGATGGTGTGGAGTTTTTTCATTTCCTCATTGGTCCTTTTAGTTTTACATCCGGGTTCCTCTCTCTTGCATCTCAGTCCATAAGTCTTGCAACTTAGTCATTTTCCTTGCATTTAAGTCCTTTTTGAGTCTCTTCTTCTCAAACATGTTTATTCCTGAAACTTAAACATAAAACTCATTACGTAGCATTGCTTAGGATAAAAATAAAGGATATAAGACACAAATATATGTATGATATGATGTCAATCAAATACCCTCACACTCACCATTTGCTAGTCCCGAGCAAAACAAAGAAAGAGAGAAATGAAAAAAATGAAAGCATACGAATAACAAGAAATCCTAACTCACTTTCGTAGGAATCACGGTTGCACTTAGCACGTGCAACAAGCCGTTAAACCCCCTTGTCACCAAGGAGGAGGAGTGTTGTCTCTTGAGAGTTTTAACGGATATACCCACAAAATCCGAACATTGATGTGATATTCAATCTAACAATACGACTCGTTGGACCTATTTTTGTCGATCATTGGACACGGTAATTCTACAGGCCGACTCTATAAAATCATCTTAATAAGTTGATCAAGATTATCAAAAGAATGAGCATTGGAACAAAGACTCGAGATTATAACAAAACTTTGGACCAAGATCGAGACTTATAATTTGGTCGACTGAATCCCATTGGACCGGTTTTGGATTTGACTCCAACAGTCACACTTCTATTTTGTATTATAGCTGATTGCCTTGTCCATTTTCAGACGATCGATCTCCTATCGATCAACCTTTACTTCTTGGCCTCTGGCCCGTAATGACTCTTTCCACGTATCAATATGGTCGTTAGATTCACAACGGGCATTTGATTTCCAGTCGTTGGCGCTGAAAGACAAATTATTGATCCAAACAACCGAATTGGTCCCAGACAACCAAAATATGGTAACAATAGTCGATTAAATCCGTATTGTTATTTTGGATCGGCCAACTGATCCCAATTCGGTCAACAAAAATTAAATCAGAGGAAATTCTACAAAAGTTACTGGAAGTTGGTGATCGATTATCTGAACCTTATTCGGACAACCAAAAGCTTAATTTTGACCAAGTTAACTTGTATTTCGGACAACCGTTTTTCAAATGGTCGATCAAATCTATGCAGATTTTTGCCCGAGCTTAAGTCACATCATCTCTTTGTTTAGTACATATCTCACTAACTCTTCCAAACGGTTAGAGCTTCAAGCCTTATAAATAAGAGTTCATACATGAGTTTTAGACATCAAGACACCTCTCTATACTCCTATCATTAGTGTCCAAACATGAAACTCTTCAAGCTCACATCTGTTACACTCAAAGCTTAATTTCACCACTTGTATATCAATTCTCATCATATCCAAGTGTGCTCAAGTTTAGAGTATTTGTTAGTGATTCCAACTTAAACATCCAAGAATCAGCAAGTATTGTAAAGTTTTAAGGAAACTCCATCTCGGGTTGTGAGAGGCAAAATCAAGCAAGGTGAGGGTGTTCACAATGCTCCTGATGTAGAGGGTTTATCTTCCAACCAAAATGAAGAGAATAGTGGATACTCGAATAAGGATTGGGGGATCGATCAGAACTTGAGGAGAAAAATAGATCACAGTGGTTGTGATCGAACCTCTATAAAAATCACCGGAGTCGCATTAGAGCATCTAGATTGTGATTAGAGGGTCATCGTTCTTAACATGATCTACCCAACTATGCCTACTTAACAATGGATCCAAGATGAATGATGTAAATGGAACTTGAACTGTTGCAGACCACTGTTTAAGGAAGATTTGAGCTCTTTCTTCATCTGATTGAGGACGTTTGTAGATTTCATTGTAGATCTGTCCTTTTTCGCTTCCGCATCTTCGTTGAGATTCACAGTTGATCAGAGGAATAGATTAGTTGTAGATATTTAATGTCAGATCTAGTTCTTGTTACAGTTACATCCACTATTGTTATTATTGTTGTTTAATTCATTTCCTTTTTGTTCTTCGTCTCTTTGATTCTTTAATCAATCATGGAGAAGAAAGATACAATTCTGTTTCGCAAGAAGATCATATCGATCCTTATCTGTTTACCTCCTTCAGCACATCTAGGGATTTCACTTGTTAATAAACGACACTGGTGAGTGGTGACGACTATCCAACTTGGGGATGTTCAATGATGATGACATTAAGTGCAAAGAGGTCATGTTTGTTAATGGAAGTCTTCCAATGCCTAAAGCAGTCCAGATGAACACTCAAAGTGGATTAGTTGCAATGACATGGTACTTTCATGGATCTTGAATTCTGTTAATCAAGACATTGCGAACAGTATAATATACACTGAAACTGCTGGTGAGGCTTAGAAGGATCTTGAAGAGAGGTTTTGTAATATCCTGAATTTTTTAGTTGAGGTAATAATCAAATATCTTAATGTACTAATTAAGATTGTTGGATGATTGTGTGGTTTTAGGAGAAGATGAAATTTTGAGAAGAATATTGAGAAGAAAAAGATGGAGATTTTGAGGCAAGTACTGATTCGTTATTCTTCAGTTTCATGTCATGTCTGTCTCTCTTGATATTCGTAATTGCATGCATGCTGAGTATTGATGTTGATTTTATGGATATGCATATGATTGCATGGTGGTGTTTGGGTCGACATGTTCTGTGACTGTATGTATGTTTCTGACAGAGCAACTTAGGAAAGAGCTGCCTAGCGGACAGCGTGGAGCCACCCGAGAGAGGAAAGGGCTGCCCGTCGTTAGTGTGGAGTTACCAGGTGTGCGTCTGACTGTTTGATAGATTTCAGAAGCACAGGATGTGGTCGAATCCGAATGGGGGTTCCAGATTGTTATGCATGCATATTATTTGTGATGCATGTCTCTTGATTGTGCTCATTGACTGAATGTCATATTCTGTATTATTTTCCACATGATTATGATTCTGATTGATTGATGGTTGGTACTTGCGGGCTGTCGAGCTCACAAATTGTTGATTATATTTTTCAGATTAATTATGGGTCTATCAGATGGATTTAAATATCAGAGTTCGCAGCGGTCAGGATCGCAGGTCGTATCTTAACGCACCGGATTCGGACGGGTGATCAGTTGTCCGGGCTCAGGGCGTTACAGGTTTTCTCAAGGAAACACACCAAAATTGTTTGAAATAAGGTCAATTACTGCGTTGACTCAAGGACAGAATAGTGTGGGTGATTACTTCACAAAGCTCAAAGGATTATGGAATGAACTTGCATCCTAAAATGAAGATCCTAACTGCACTTGTGGTGCCAGGAAGGTGTTTGTAGAAAGGGAGCAGAAGAAAAACGTTTGTCAGTTTCTTGCTGGACTCAATGAAAGTTACTCAACAATTAGAGGACCAATCCTACTAACGCATCCTCTCCCTCTATTAACAAAACTCATTCACTTGTCCTACAAGAAGAAAAATAAATAAGTGTTACTGTCACTCCCAAATTGAATGAATCAGCTACCATGTTAAGTCACAGGCAAGATACAGGAAATAAGTTTGGTAATCCAAACAAAGGGAAACAAGGACAAGGCCAGTTCAACAAAGATAAGAGGAAAGAAAAATATTATTGTACCCACTGTGTCACTTCTGGTCATAGTATTGAGAGATGTTTTTGGTTAAATGATTTTCCACCAGGACAAACTTCATAAAGTGGAACCAAGGCAGAACAAACAAAGCACAACCACTAGAAATGCTATAGCCTACCTTACTGAGAGAGCTACTGAAGACTCGGAGGAGGATATGAATGCTCAGAATTTCACTAAGGAGCAATTTAAAAAACTACTCAGCCTGGTGAGTTCTGGAAACACTAATCACTCAATCAACATGGTAGGTATGCATTTGCTCATATGCTTACATTAATGATGTTCAATGGATAGTAGATACTGGGGCCACTGATCACGTGTGGTTCTTCACACAAGCTCATTGATTCCCATTAACTTGTTAAACCTATCTTAATTAGATTACCCAATGGTGAGCTATGGTTAAACTTAGCAGACTGGACATCACATATCCAGTACAAGTACCAAATCAAAACATGCAGGCACGTCAACAAAGTCATCTTGATGCTGCATATAGGTTGTTAAGATTTCTCAAAGGCACTCCTGGTCAGGGATTCTTCTACAAAGCAAATTCAGATTTTAGTATTACAGAGTTCTGTGATTCAGATTGGGCTGCTTGCCCACTAACTAAAAGATCGACTAGTGGTTTCTGCATTATGATTGGTGATTCCGTTGTATCTTGGAAATCAAAGAAACATGGAGTTGTGGCTAGATCTTCGGCTGAAGCAGAATACCGGACAATGACCAAGTCATTTGTGAAATCCTATGGATTATATGCTTAATGATCTAAGCATTGATTTTTGATTTTCAACTTCCTGCCAAACTCTTGTGCGACAATCGTGTGCTACTCTTCACATTGCTGCAAACCCAGTTTTCCGTGAGCAAACTAAACATATTAAGCTTGATTGTCATTTTGTGAGGGGAAAAATACAAGATGGATTAATCCAGCCACATCTCTCAACTCTTGAGCAGGCTGCTGATCTACCTTCTAAAGCTCTTGGAAGCCTACAATTTACGAAACTTGTGGGCAAACTGGGAGCCATTAACATCCACTCAGTTTGAGGGGGAGTAGGGAAATACTAGTCTAATTGGGTAATTATATAGCTGTTAGTAGGCAAAGCAGTCTGTTGTGTATACACTGCTCACTTGTAATCCTAATCAGATCTACCAAGATGAATGATGTAAATGGATCCATATACCATGTAACCCGATTAAGACTAGTATAAATAAGGGATTTTTTTCATCCATCATCCAATTGAACAGATCGGGAGAGTTGGTTGATGGGTTTTTACCCTTTTTTTCCTGATTTGATTCTCTCGTCTTCTTCTCCTTCAAATTTTAATATGAAGTTTAAGATAAATTATTATGAGTAACTTCTGTTAGATAATAATATTATTTGTTTAATTTATTTTTATTATTATAAACATCTAAAAATAATCAAGTAAATCTTATTTTTATTTTTCAAAATAAGTATAAATGCTTTTGTTATAAAACAAATACGTGAAAAATAAAAATATAACATGTTTATACATACTTCTTAGCTTTCCAGCATTTTTTCACTGTTTCTAGGAGGGGGCGTAAGAAACAAATGGAAAAATTCTTTTACACATTCATGAAGACAGAAAGAAACATAGAACAAAAAAACTTTTCAAGAATCAGCACACACCTTGAGATGTTCGGATCAAACGGAAATTATTTTCTTTCCCTTTGTTTCACTGGGGACAAACACCACCAAACAACTTAACAAATGATCTTCCATGAATGGCCTGTAATTTGTATTGAAATCAAACAATTTAAGCCAATAAATCGGTAACTAGCCACTCGACCAACAAGAGGTTGAACATTGTTCTGGCAACTCTCAAGAAAAATTACTATTTACTTACTTTACATAGTGGAAAAAAACATCGTAAAACTTCTATTACAAGTTGCCATCCTCGTCATTGCCTCCGGTTCCCAATGCATGGGCTATCTGCGAGCAACTCAAAAGGCACTTGATGAGCATAGGGCAGAACATATAAGATGCAACATGCATCATCATTACTGAGGTTGTAAATGAAACTTTGCTTGCTGCATGTATTTAGCAATGCTTCTTCACATTTCTATTTTCCCTGCATAGCTTGGGTGATGTTGTCTGCTCTTGATTGGATTCCTAAAAGGAACTCTGTGAGAATCCTCTGCTGATAAGAGCCTCCTTCCTGTGGCAAAACAAGAATGAGGAATTCATGAAAGTGCACTAATTTGAGTTCATTCGACAAAATTGTAGTTTTCTTCTACTTTTTCGGTATTTCTAAATCATCAGCTGAAAGAAGAATATGTTACTCTATATTGAAAGAAATTGATTTGTTCTAGGAGCTCATCTTAATTATTTCGGTCAAGTGGTCAACGCATATTTCTTAAGCTATCTTTTATGAAGACAATTTCAGTCAACTTCAAATTCTTGCCAGCAATCTTAATATTTTTGTTTTTTCGTACTATCTAAATAAACACTAATTTCCAACTTGTTGTCTATGATGCCGAAAATAAAATCAAACTATCAAGCAGAGCATATTTTTAAGTCCATCTTTAGAAGATTATAATCTGCTTGTTAGTTGACTACGCCCGAGAACACTACTTAGATTGCAATAACTCTACACAACAGGTAACATCAAATGACCTAGATGCAAGTCTATATGAATAAATAGAAAAATGAGTGGTATATCAACTTTACAGTTCTTATAAGTGTCCTCTCTATTCTCTTTTTGACGACAGAATTAAGCTCCTCCGGTGTGACATCCCCTTTCCCGATTGACAACCCATTAATCAACAAATTATTCCAATCTTCTTCTGGAGCTGTGATCAAAGAAAAAATATTATAAAGATCATATCTGCATGTATAATGCTTTGCTGCCAAACCTATGTTGAGACCTGAATTTCATATAAACCTTTTGTTACCAACACAGGACCTGAAAGCGCTAGCATGAAAAGGTACCACGTGTCATACAAAAGTACCTCAAATAAATATATGCCAACTAAATAAAAACTGCATAAATGCTCATTCATTTAACCATAACTTTGACATGTACTTATGACAACATGCACCATTAATTAGCAAAAATTTTCATTAAGGAAATAGCAATGCTGCCCATAGAAAGCTATATCAACCTCCTCCATTGTGTTGTCAACCAGTAAATAAGAATGTAATAAAACGAAAATGTTAATCGAGGAAGAGAACATTTTCATCTTTGCAGTAGCAAAAAAAAACAATTGTAGATACAACAATTGAAGAAATAATTTAAAATTAAACAGCAAAAAAAGCAGGCTTTTGACCCTATGTGATGACCGAGAAAACGGCAACCTCCTAGGAAATATTATTAACAAAGAAATAACAACATAAAGATGTCAACTATATATTTAAATAATAATGAAGTTGATATGTGGTATTTCACGATGTCAAATTAGTAGTTTCAAAAGAAATCGGGGATAACACAAAAGCAAGTCTTTGGACACAAATTAATTGTGATACCTTACATGGTTATAGAAAACAGGTACCCGTAGTATCATGTATAGTCACAATATTGAATATATATGAACATTATGCCATAACTGAACATCAGATGATCATTGATCAACATAGCAATAGAAAAACTAGTGGAAAATTACTTTGAGAAATAAATCCGAAAAAGGAAAATGGGCTTCTATCCTTAGCCTTTCAACTTTTCTTACTTTATTTCATCTCTTCCCACATAAGACAAAAGGTAGTAAATAAAGAATCTAGAAATATGGATATGTACTAACACATCACAAATGTACCATGAAGGGCCCAAATTACATTCTTCAAGTTCTAATTTTAGTCAACTTTAGCAACATCCATAAAGGCAAAATAACCTTACATCCTTAAACCAAATTACAGCCTAAGGTTAGGCTCATTGGTAAGTGTAGAAGAGCATAATGTATTCAGATATGACTTTTAAAGATCATCTACCAATGATGTAGGTATTACATGTTTCAGTTTGTCTAAAAAAAATCCCATAAAAGACAGCATTATCACAACCAAGAAAATACAAACAAGATGTACCTTTAATAATAGACTCGAGGAAAGCCTCGGCCTTCAAGACCTCACCTCCTATAGAGAAAAGATTGATGATGAGCAGTCCCATATATAAAAATTGATGCTTATGTACAAGGATATAAAGTATATATTATCAATTATTCAGCAGACTGCCATTAGAATGTATAATCAAGATAAATGCCATGAGTTTTTTGAAGTTGACTTCATTCCTGGTGAAATTTACAGTAATTTTCCATTTGCCACATAACAAAAATATGTAAATGCACTTTAAGAAGAAAATTTTACTTGGTCTAGTTTGGTAGCAAATGTTGTATTTATAAGCAACATTTCAAGAAGAGAAGTGCGAGGATAACCCGATGAATTTCTTATGTAGACAACTTAAAAGCGTCATAGATAACCATGATGCTTTAGTAACACTAATAAATAATGACCACCTTACCAAAAATTCCTCAAGAAATACCTTTTGAAGAAGGTTAAACAATGTCATGAAACAATCGAAGTTCATTAAGCACTACACTGTTGTGATTGCATTCGTCCAAGGACTGAAAAGTCGTCCGACTATGTGGAAGTTGGCCCGTGGCTGACCAGAATTAGATGAATTATTTCCTGGGGTACTTATTGGGTGTTCAGGTCTACAAGATCCAATTTCCCAATTATATTAGAAAAACCCTCACTCCACTACACAACATCTACTACCTTCACAAACTCCAAACAGAAACCGACTACCGCCACTCACCTCGACAAGCACGACTTCGGTGACCTTTTCGGCAGCTCTCCTGATGCCAGCAACCTTTCTGGTAGCTTATCTGATATCCGGTGATTCCTCTACATATTGGAGAGATTCTCTTCACTTTATTTTCTTACTATTTTTCTATGTTTTCACACAAAGATACCAGGCGTTTCTAGTTGGCCGACTATCTGACATTCTGACTAGTCACCTGGGAGCCCCGGCCAGACTATCAATCGATTGGCCAAGTTTTAATCCTTGCATACATCAGAACAAGTCATGAAAACTCCTTTTCCTTTGGTTAACTTAAAATATTTGATCATGAGCAACAGTTTTTTTTTTTTTGGTTTTGGAGAGAAAATAAGAAAACTGAGGGAATATCAGCCATACGAAATCAAAATTTACTAATAATTCATCAAGTATTTCCCAGTAAAATAAGTTATTCCACACAAATAAAAGAAGAAATATTCCATTGGGTGACTCATTTTTTCTGCCAGAAAGACATAAACATTAAAAATAAAGTCACTATCTTATATTTTGCATGGGTAACATCAAACCCTTTCTTTATATCTTTTACTAAATTTTGATATTTGGCTTGCAATGTCTTACCAGTCCTACGGATGAAGCCACTACAAGAACAATAATAATATGGCCCTTATGTTAAGGAAGGCGGAGATATCTATAGAACCTGAGATGGTATCAGACGAAGAACTTGAGCTGATGGCCTCTTCACTCTTCACTGAAGTAAAATTTCTAAGGTTCTTGAAGAACTTCAAGAATTGTACATTCCCTTAAACGAAGCCAACAACCAACATGGTTTTAACACTTCTTTAGAATTTGTGAAGTGTCTTCACTTCTTCACTGTTTTTGCAGAATGGCCACCATAACAAATACAATCAGCTCGTCAACATCTTCTACTTCATTCTGCATTGATGGTTGAGAGTGGAGTCCTATATGAGTATTTCCAAGCAGATGGATAAAGAAGCTGCAGCCAAGGTCTCTTACTCTACCGTCAAAGTCATGTTGCTGATAATGAACTTGTCATTGCAGCTAACATGATTTTTCGAGATACTACTGACTACAAATTGAAATCGGCAAGTAACCACATTCTTAACCTGATCTCATCTCTTGCAACAGTAAAGCTTTTAACTTAAAGTGAGAATTTGCTCAAGTGTTTAACTTCATACCGGTGCCAATATTATTATTGGTCCATTGACCAAACAATAAGACAAAAATAATCAAGAGGTAATAAGAGAATACGGTCTTATGCCAGTCACCAGTGATTTTCTTAAGATAGACGCCACCATACACTATAAATGAAAATAAGATTTTTATGGTTCTAAACTGTGTGCTCCTTTATTCTGTCAAACCTGGTATTTCTTCTCAATTATTTAATGTTGTGACGGCAGAATGTCGATGAAATTCATAAATTAACCAAAAATGGTGTAAGACGAACACCAGAAATATAGAAAACAATACTGCAATTTTGTCAAGCAAAAGCACTTTTCAGAAACTAATACAAAGGTTTTGTGTTACAAGTTCCATTTATATGTTAAAAATCTAGAGAACAATTATGAAATACAGTTACTAGGAAAATGATGGAATCAGCAAGTGACTAGAGTACTAGACGAGGCATCTGTAAAGCACACGGACTTCTCGCTAAATGCTTGTTAAATTTTGATGTCATAGCTATTATTTAGACATTTTATGAACTTACTAAAAGTAATGCAAAGCAAGAAAAGTGATCTTATGTGGTTCACCTTTTAATGCATAGCTACGCTTCGACAAAATTGTTGAGGCATAAAGTTGCAAAACCTTTTGTAGCATGGCTTCAAGCCCTGGCTTATCACCATCTTCCTTTGCCTGTCATTTACAGATTTTAACATTTAAAAAATCCAATGAAAGGCTGTTAGAGTGAGAACCAAAAGATTTTCCCATGTCAGGATCAATATAAAATAGGAAATAAATCTAAACAAAAACAAAGTATATAGACCATTCCTAGAGATGAGAAAACAAAAACGTAAACAACAAAATTGAATCGTTAAAGAACGTACAGTGTACAAAACTAAAATGCTAGAAAAATTATTATCAAATTAATTTTAAACGGTTAGGCCAATTGTTAACTAAACTGTCCAAAGATAGTGTGTCTTGCAAATATGAAAGAGAAGTACATTGAATGGAACACATAAACTATTATAACATACATGGCACATATAGAAAGAGATCTTTTAACAATATGTCCCAAGTGCTAAGAAGTAATATGTGAACAAAGAAATGGGAAACAAGGAGAGGGAAAAATAAAGAACACAAGGGTGTATCATGAGATAGAACATCATAATTTGTTTACAAGCCGACAAGGAACACAACTTATAAAATGAGGACACGGGGAAAACGTAGAGACATTAATGCTGCACAGACAGGTGCAAGACAAATCCAAAAGCTTATTGCTTCAGAAAAATGAAGATCAAGGATTCCTTCATCATAAGTTTTGACATATGTACCAAAATAAAAAAAGCAGAAGCCAAGTGATTTACTCTGCAATTCATAATGTACTCTTTGCTACGAGATAAAAAATTTGGAAGGAAAAATAACTGGATTTGTGTTATATATCTCAAAGGGTATCATAATGTCACGTGTGCTATTATGTAGTTCATGTGCCAAGTTACGAGAAGCAATCATATTGCTGCAACACATATAGGCTACACAACCAGCATTTAAATCTTAGGACAAACAAGCAGTGCCTGTTGGTCTGCATAAATCATAATGCCACTTAGAGGATAATTGAGAAACTCTAAGCAGATTTAATATTTTTTTCATATAACTGTTAAAGTTCAAATAAAATATTAAAGACTTAATTTTTTATGTGTATTTATCTTTTACTTGTAAGCAATATTCACAAAGCTATGTGACTATGTCATGAACTTCTATTCCATGGATATAACTATTGTGAATTTATACTTATTCATATTCTTAATTAAGTAAATCTTGAACAGCATATGTGTCTGGCACCCAGCGGATCCGCTACAAATATTGAGCTAACCGCATCTGCACAGTTCAACAGCCAACATATTGTATCTTGCCAACTCATTCCTACAAGTTGTGTTTCTACATGATCATGGCCAGATAAAGATGAATTTGCTTTACGTATAATTCTACCACCGAATACAATCACACAGTCCAATAGAACTAATACAAAACATGCTTAAAGAAAGTTCAACAAGATGCCAACATGGAAATAAAACTCACTTGTCGTAGCTGTGCATTAACCTCTGAAAGAAATCCCTCGTCAAGTTGACCTTCCTGTTCTCTTTGCTGCAATTCCTGTTATGCAATGAAATGTAAATGATCGGGTTCGGGACAGTCAATTGGCAAACTATGTAACATGTAATAACTCGCACTTGAAGGAATGTGTACATTATTGTGTTATCATGGCATCGTGTTTAGGCATAGCAGATGCTTGTTTGAAGAATTAGACTATGGCATCACGTGTATGTATAAATGTATGATGTAAAATATACTACTGATAATATTTTTGGGGGTAGGTAGTATACTTTTATATTATTAAGTAATCAAGAGTTCCTCCCTTTTCTTAAAAAAGAAATACTACCCAAATATACTCAACTACCATAAGTATGTATATATGGAGCTTATGATACTTGCTCATAACTAAGAAATATTAGACGAGTGCATGTACACACGCATGCATGTCATGCTTGCATGCACGCTTGCACATATGCATGTATTTATACTCGACAACGAAAACTGAACCGTGCATAGCTGCTTCCAAGGAATTGGAGTTGACGCAGATAATAACAATTTGAAAAACCAACAAATATGTAGGTACACTTGTTGATTGTAGCTATCCAGCATCAACTGATTTTGGCCTCTATTAATCAAGGAATTTTGTGTGGATCGTATGAGTTTCTATGAATGTATGAAAGCATGGCCAAAATGTGGTATCACCTGTACTATGAAAGCTTAAATAAGTTTCATCAAACTAAACAGTAAACAACACGTTGACATTCCCCAAAACAAGATCTTACTCGCTCCATGAGAAGAAGGGACTGTGTTTCTCTTGGTGGCCATGACAAATCTTCACTTCCTTGAACCACTGGTTTTAATATTGACTCAAGAACATCTGTTGCAGATTCTATTTTCTCCTGCAGAGTAACAGTCAACGAAATATGTGTTACAAGACACGGCCAACATTATATATATCCAGGACACACTTTTAAGTGCAAATGTTATTTGTTGCAGTGCTTTTATGGCAAAGCTAATCCTGGATCTTCCAAAAGCTTGTAGCCATTATCTGTCTACATTGTTTGCAGAGTACTAACTGATATCATTACTGTGTATTCAATAAAACTTTCTTACTCTAGAGGATTGACTGCTTGTCTTACGGTATCATGACCACATAGAATCATTGCAATATTAACAAACGGGACTGGGACATATAAATAGGGAACTTACTTGTGCTTTTTGAACAAGGCAATCAACTATGCTCATTACTGTCGCAGCTAACTCTTCATAGTCCTTCTGCAAACATGAAGTAACTCTAAAACTAGACGAACAAATAAATGAAGGGTGCATGTATCATAGAAGAAGAAGAAGAAGAAGAAGAAGAAGAAAGTGGAAGATATCTTTAAAGTCAAATCGTATTATAGTGGAGAGAAAGAAACCATGCTTTATCGTCATCACTTTTGCATGTATCAGTTCTAGCAGCTAGCCGTATCCAGAAATTTTCATTGAAGACGAGGATATTTTCAACAACCAGCTGCTCCAGCTATTTACAAAAAAATGGCACTGGAGCATTAGACCTTCTATAGTCTATACCATGAATAAACATACACTGAATTGGAAAACTAATATTAATAAAAGTGACTATGACATTACTAAAGAAACTTATGCTTCATGTGTAAATTGAAAATGATAAATGATAAAAAAAGTAAATTTTCGATAGACATGGTAGAAAAGAAGCAAATGAAACATGAATAGCAACTGGTGCTTCGTAACTTTAAAGATCAAGAGTCAAAATGCTAGCTCCTTTCAAGATTGATATCAGAAGGAAAAATCGTACCACATTTCGGGCAAACAAGAAAAAAATCATCTAATTGTGAAAAGAACAAATGTTGGATTAGTCCAACACTGACGCATGAGCAAGAAGACTACACACACTTACACACACCCTAACGTGGTGACCTCCTTCAATGAAAACATACTTTTTATTTAAGTAGGAAAAAATAGATCATGACGAATATGAGAACAAGAATGTGTTCCAAGACGCACAACAATGACTCTGCAACACTAAACATCCTCAATCTTCTAAGTAAAGAATTACACAATTAAGAACCATAATATAAGCAATTTTATCCAACTATGGGTGGTAAAGAATGAAATTTTAGTTGGTCAGAAATTCAAAACCAAATGTTATGCAATTAATAGGAGCATTTTATTTGTTCAAAAGTCATAATCTATGGCAAATTTCAATGTTCTCCTTTATTTCCTAATCAATTATTCATTCATAAGGTTGTTTCCTTCTATGTAAAAATTGCCAAAATTTTGGCTTAAAATTTGAAAATGCTCTCTTGTGAAGACTTCCATTCAAGACAACTGGTCAAGAAAGGCTTCACATTGTAATAAATTGAATTCAGTAATTACATTAATTATACACGCCCTTATCAATAAAGATAGTTGACAAGGGATTGTGGTGTTGATCAAATCAAATAATATAGTTGAAAATCTAGTTATGTTTCTAATAACACTTTTTAATACAGCAAAAACAGTAAAATTATCTGTTAGCATATAAATGTCTGGACATACTTCTTTGGTGTCTGAAGTCATCAACTTATCTATGAGCCCATCCACTTCCACGGTCTTTTGGAAAGCTTTTTCAGCATCATAAGTGGCAGCAAATGTTGTAGTTTTCCTGCTTGTTGAAACCAAATGCGATTACAAGATCATCAATCTAATCTACAATACTAACATATCTGGATAAGACCATTTAACAGGTGAAGTGGGGAATCTCATCTTCAAGAGTGTTGGACTAGGAATATTTTTATTTGACTTTTCTCAATTGCACTCTAGTTCTCCAAACATAAACACCTATAACCCATTATTCATTATCATTAGACATGAGACTTACTTTATCATCAAATGATTATCACAGATTCATGCGAAACATCCAAGCACTATGCAGTCCCAACTAGCCGTTGGGCCAACAATACTTTGAAACGCACGATATGGCCTGTGCTATATGGCCGTTGGTGCACGAAAATCAGGGGGAAAATGCAACTTTCCCCCCTGAAACACCCTATAGATACCCCACAGTGCGGCCTGTGCTATATAGCCGTTGGTGCACGAATATGATTTCTCGAAGCCAAATCACCTTATATATTTTATATATATTGTTCCTGATTTTTTCCAATTTTTCTCATTTAAAAATTTAAAAAACTTAATTTTACACTGAAGGTTTATGCGACCCTGGCACACAAGGCCGCACAGGTCGCATATGAGACTCCTGAACATTGATCAGTGTTGAAAAATGCACGCCGGTAGAAATGCAAAAGGGCCTACAATAGTTATGCAAACTTCTGAACAACCCCCCTCTGGTTGTATTGAACCAGGATAGGTGTACACATAAGAGGTTCCTTGCACAACTATAGCATTAAAGTTTGAACTGAAGAGTTGTGAAGTGCTAGAAGTTGTTTCAGCGAAGTACTAACCCAAACAAGACAATTGCTGAAAGAAAATTGTTAGAAACTACCCAAAAAAAAGTTCTCTACCAAATCTATAGATGGCAGACGGAGCAGACATAGGAGATTGTTGTGTCTCAGATGATATTAGCAATAAGTACTTTTACAATTGCCAAATTGAACCGTAAATGGGCAACATATTGGAGAGAACACATGCCAAATGAATCAAATACAACATACTTCTAACGATAAGTTGTTTGAATTTCAGAAATGTTTATTGGCCGAGTTTCTAACATTACTAGCTCAACACATGCCATAAAAATGTGCCAACTGAAATGTTCTTATTTCTTCTAACCTCTTCTTGCTCCCCGACTTCGGGGTCGCCATGGCAGAACTCCGCTGGATACCGCTCACCCAAGCAAATCCAATAGCGCGACTACACCTCCAACCCACGCCCGAGCTCTGGCAATCGAATAACGAAACCAAACAACGGAATCAGGAACAACGAGTAGAGTGGAGATGGATTGAGACAAGGGAAGGATTCGAGACCGAGATGGGAGGGACGAGGGACGGAGATGGCGGAGTGGAATAGAGACAAGTCGCCATTTGGAAGGGGGAAGAGAGTGAGAGGGTTTTGGAGCCGTGGAGGGGAGATAGGGGGGGAGCCAGTGAGGGAGTGATTGAGAAAGAGAGGACTCAACGTGAACCTGGAGGCAGATTTATTTATTTATTTATTTCTCAAGAAATTGTAATGTTTTATTTTATTAAGTCATGCTGTCCTGGATTATGGATCCATATGAAAACTTCGACAAATATTTAAATCACATAGAAAATCTATAGATTCTGTGAACACCACTTTCGGACGACTAAACCTCCTGTCTAGTTGTTTGAATTCAACTTTAACTTTTGATCCTTCCATGTTCGGAAGACCCCTCCATCATTTCAGTCATCCGAATATGTCAATAGTAAAGTCATGATTTTTCCCCATCTTTGGACGATTGTTTCTCAATTTAGTCGTCCAAAGATTTTCTTGGATTTTTCAAAAAAAATCCCATTTTATTTCGGACAACTGTCATTTAGTCTTCCGAATTTCATCAATCGTTATAACTTATAACAGTTGGGGTTACTCTTTCGAACAATTGGTTCATCCTTTTAATTGTATGAATCTTGTTTGATTAAAGGTGATTATACCAAAAATAGTTGTATTATGTCAAAAATAGTCGTTATGTCACGTGTGGAATTTGTCAAAAATATTTACAATTTAAAAATCAAATACGAATTCGGATAGAAGTGTTTTCAAGTTCGAGTATTTGAAAACTAAATTAGCATATAATGTACACATATATACATACTCAGAAAGTATAAAGTAAGTTCATAACTTATTTAAGTTTATGTAAAGCTCCCTGTGTCAGACAAAATGATTTGTAATATAAGTTGTTTAATCATAATATGATCGTTAAATAAGTAATAATATTTCGCCACTATAATATGATATATTATGTTGGAATGAGTTGTTGACTTTTTGGCGAAATAATCGCAAATCCGTTTTGATGATTAACTAACATATCATAAACACATGTAATCTATTAATATCATCACATGCAGATATTGTATTTCTAACATTTAAGGAACCGAGTATGGATCGAGACAAGAAATGAAGAATGAAGAGTATTGATTGACATCATTTCATGCTTATATTTGTATCTTATATCCATTATCTTACACCTAATCAATGTTACGTGACGAGTTTTATGTTTGAATTTCAGAAATAAATAGGTTTGAAGAGATGAAGCATGAAAGGACCCAAAAGCAGGGAAAAATGACTTAATTGTGAGACCTGGGGACTAAGATGCAAGGCAGAAGGACCTGAACGTAAGACCGAAGGACCAAATAGCAAAACAGAAAACTTCACACCATCATGGGAAGTATTTTGGCAATTATATTCGGGTCGAAGCTCCAACAAGCGAAGTAGATGCATCCAAGACCAACAAATACATCAAGACAAGCCCACAACAAAAATGAGCCAGATCCGGATCCTGTAGACCGCCAATTGGCGGTCCGGATCTTCCCAGATCCGCTAAGATTTCAGGAGCACGCGTATTAGTGGATGTTTAATCTATTTTTGGTATTGGTTTAGTCCAACATCGGGGGATTGTCCCGGATTACCTTTTTCTATGGCTATAAATAGAACTCTCCACCTTCTATTGTAAACTACACATTGCTTGGTGGCATTCTCTCTACTAAGGAGTAAGCCTTGAAGAAAAACTCAAGGTGGAGAAGAATGTTACCTTCAATGTGAGTCATTGTTAATAAAATAATTGTTATTAGTTTCTTTTAATCTTATCTTTTAATTCTTGCATGTTTCTTTAGTTTATGTTTCTTTCAATTAGCTTCTTTAATGTTCCTTTCTTGCTTAGTTGAATTTCTTTTCAGTATAATGTTTTCATTTTGTTAATGTAGTTAGTTTAATCATGAGTGAGTAGTTTCATCCCCTTTGGGGTGGAGTAGAGGTATGTACATGTTATGTAGGTGGTATGAATGCTAGATATTATTGTTGTGAGAGATATTAGTATGCTTGCTTGAATTAATAAGAACTTTGCTTAATGATTTCTGTCATAGTTAGGTACACTTCATGCTCGTTATGTTCTTAATAACAACATTGGATTGCTCATATTAATCACCTAGGTTAGTGTTGTAAATGATAGGTCTTGTCATGAGGTACTTCTTATGCATTAACAAACACTAACCACACTTGAGCTTATTGTATGCATTCACCACACTTATTTTATGTGCACACACACACTCCACCCCTTAGGGGTATTCCATTCCTGAGTTTTATCTCCTTTCATTAGTTGCTTAGTTTAGTTTGTTTTGTCATTTCATTTCATGCTTTCTAGTTTCCAAGTTTAGAATACATTCTTTAAGCACATGAAGGTGGTGTTTATCAAGCATAGGAAGTGTCTAAATGTTATGGCAAAACCTATCAATCTATCCACCAACTTGGTTGATTAACATTTACATATGCAAGGTGTTTATTTCAGAACCTAAACAAGCATGAGAGGTGTCTAATCATTTTGGCAAAACTCATCAAGTTATAAATTCTATCCTAAACAAGCAAGCATACATTCATGTTTTATCAACACATCAAAAATAAAGCATTCATCCATTCTCTAATGCATGTATGTACATCTACTCCACCCCCAAAGGGGATGAAATTACTCACTAAACATTACACTAATTATTAAACTAAGCAAATAAAGCATATTAAAACTAAGCTAGAAATAAAAGACGATTAAACTAAAACATGCACAAACAATAAAAGAAGCATAAACAAACAATGAAAGAAACACAAAACTTTATTGATAAAATGACTCACATTAAAAGTAGCATCCTCCTACTTTAGTGTGTGCTTCAAGGCCTCACTTCTAGTAGGAAGAATAGCCACTTAAAATATGGAGTGATTACAAAAGGAGGTGAAGAGTTCTATTTATAGGCATGGAAAAAGCTAATCCGGGACAATCCCCCGATGTGGGACTAAACAGATACCACACATAGCCTAAACATCCTCTAATACATGTGCTGGAGAAATTTGAGCGCATTTGGGCCAAAAGTGACCGCCAATTAGCGGTCTTGGACCGCTAATTAGCGGTCTACAGTGTCCGGATCGCTCTGGAATTTCTTGTGGGCTTTTCTGGAAGGCTTTGTTGGTGTTTGATGCATCTAGTTTGCATGTTGGAGCTCCGACCCGAATAGAATTGCCAAAATACTCCCCATGATGGTGAGGAGTATTCTGTTTTGCTCTTAGGTCCTTCGGTCTTGCATTCAGGTCCTTCTTCCTTGCATCTTGGTCCACAGATCTCACAATTCAGTCTTTTTTCCCAGCTTTTGGGTCCTTTTATGCTTCATCTCTTCAAACCTATTTATTCCTGAAAACTAAACATAAAACTCGTAACATAGCATTATTTAGGTGAAAGATAATGAATATAAGATACAAATATGAGCATGAAATGATGTCAATCATGCACACACACACTCCACCCCTTAGGGGTATTCCATTCCTGAGTTTTATCTCCTTTCATTAGTTGCTTAGTTTAGTTTGTTTTGTCATTTCATTTCATGCTTTCTAGTTTCCAAGTTTAGATTAGTGTAGTTTAGTGTAACCAACATTTCTCTCCTTTCTTTCTCACTCGCCTTCGCACAAACAAAAAGTCAACACACCTCCTTGTGGATCGACCCGTATTTGCCACCGCTTCAACGCGACCGTGCATTTGTGGTTTAATTAAAACGAATCAATCAAGTATATATGTTTATATTTTTTGTACTTAGGTTATAATGTAACTTGGCACTTGAAAACATTGATGAATTGCATTGCATGACCCATATGGAACCTATAGAAGTCTTTCAATTAAGTCCATAATCAATTTGACTTTAATAGGAAATCAATGAAACAAAGAAATTCCCTAAAACAGGTGTTCTGGGTGAAACTGGTCGACCGGTAGGCTATCAAGTTCGGCCGGATTCAACATACAGTTTTTCATTGCCCAACGGTCGACCAGACCCTGTTTTAGTTCGACCGATTCTAATATCTACTTTCCCAGTCTAAATCAATTGATTGAAACCCTTTAACCGTTCGACCGTTTCTTTTTGTCAACCGATAGGACCCAGTTCGACTGATACAAATTCCACTAACCTATAATTTGTCGACACGTGTCCTGGTTAGAGTGGACACTGGTCGACCGAAACCTATGTTTTGCTCGACCGTTTACACTTCTGAGTTTGTCTTCAATATGAGCGTTATACTTGTCGTATTTAACAACGGTCGTATACAAATACTCCACCTAACCCTCTTTTAGATTTTGTCTTCGGGTCGACCGAAACCTTAACATAGGTCGATCGGTTCTTGAAACAGTCCAGTTCCAGCACTTACTGATATTTTGGGTCGGACGACACCTCTATTTTGTTCGATCGTTATCTCATTGGCACAGTTTCATCTTGACCAACATTCCCCAAACGGTCGACCGAACCTTACCAAGTCTTCGACCGTTCACTTAAGTTCTAGCCTAGTTGGTTCGACCGTCTGCACCTTTGTTCGAACAAACGCTTATTTATCTCTAATCGGTCGACTGATTGACCCGATCCGGTCGACCATTGGTGTTCAGATTTGTGTCTTGTCTTTCACCATCTTATGTATTCTTACACAACTTAATACCAATTTAATCTCAACGGCTAGATTAAGTTTAGAGCTGATAAATAGAGTTGAGAACTTCATTCTAAAGTCACCAATCTTTCTCCAAGCTCACGTATTCTTACTACTCACATTTTGCTCTAAACTTCCTTGTGCTCACTTCTTCCCACTTGAAATCACTCTCATTGATTGCATCATTCAATTTCAAGTACGTGCCCAAGATTAGTTTGCTGAAGTAATTTCTTCAAGAGTTGTACTAGCTTCCGGAGTGAAGCTCTTCTCGGATTGTGAGAAGGTAGTCCAAGCTAGGTGAGGGTGTTAGTAAAGCTAGTGGTGTAAAGGCGTGATCTCGGCCCGCAACAGAGATCGGATTAGTGGAGGACGCGAAGTTGCTTGAGGAAGAGCAATTCGTAAGAGAGGACTAGGATCCAGTGGTTGGATCCAAACCTCTATACATCCGGTGTTATGGTTTGTTTATCTCTCCTACACTTTTATTGTTATAGCTTTTAATTTGCAATTCTAGTTTAAAGAACGTAATTAGTCTATTCACCCCCCAAGACTAATATGAAGGCACATTAGATCTTTCATGAACGTGAAATCCTGAATTTCATACACCATTTGTCTGGTAATTGAAAGGTAACAATGTAATATGAATCCTAATATTATTAAATCGTCGTAATATAATCACATGTTAGAATGAATGTGAAATCAATGCAATATTTTGTAATTTTCATCAAACTGGTATACTTCTTCACACTAATCACAAATTTTTTTGAGTCGCACATACAACTCACGTGGTAGATCAAATCCAAAGATCAGATTTTTTGTTAGACAATCTGATCTCAAGAACCACGAGGGACTTTACTTGAACAAAAGTAAGGTCTATGCCTATCCTATCATTGCCCTGTACATACTAACATAAGTAAATGGTAACTTCCTTTTGTGTTTGATATTAATAGTTAGATCTTTCTTTTCAACATGATTCCACAAGTTTCTTGTTAAAAAAAATTATCTTATTGTTGCATGAGGAATTATTTTAAATTTGACTTTTGTTTATCAATAAATTTCAAAATGGGCTACTCGTTAATTTAGTTTGGATAATATCTGAATTCTGATTTGTATCAAAAATCTAAAATAATCGAATTCAACTACGAATAGTTGGATTAATTTCGGATACATATTCAAATTCAGTAACAAATTATGGAATTAAAATTCGAATGCCAATCTATGTTATCTATTTGTAGCCTTGCAATAATGCACATATTATTGTGAATGTACCAACCAATTATATGTTGTTTCATTATCTTGCATAACTTGGTTTGTGGTTTTTCATTTTACATTAGCACATTGTTAAAAATTAAGTGCTTCAATTTGTCAATTTTTGTTAAATCCCTAACCCTCATTAGGGGTGCTAAGTGGTGTTTAGTGGGTTTTTGCATGGGGACCAGGGGAAGGGGTGACATGATGGGGTGTGGGAGGAGGTGTGGTTGGGTGTAGTTAGGTGTGATATAGGGGTATGAGCTGCATGGAAGAAAACACACCTCCCCCTCTCTCATTCTCTACTTAACTCTCTCCCCTCACCTCACATCTCCCTCTTTTTTTCGTTTCAACTCATCTTCTTTTCGATCCATTTCCTCACCTCCTTTTCCTCTTCCAAGGTGCAGATCCGGGGTTTCTAGCGGAGGTTGAGCGAGAAGTGGAGAAGGAGGCTTAGTGTGGAGGTGACGTTGGAGGCTGATTGATCGTTTTATTTAAACCGCAAGTGCACGGCCGCGTTGAAGCGGTGGCAAATACGAGTCGTCCACTGGGAGGTGTGTCGACTATTGGTTTGTGCGAAGGCGAGTGGTAAAGAAATGGAGAGAAAGATTGATTACACTAACTACACTAGAATGCAAAAAGGAAAGGAAAGATAAGCAATAAAACTAAACCCCATAGGGGGTAGAGAAATAATGTGAATATAAAGATGTGTGTGTGTTCAATTAAGCTCCTCACAACATGTAGTGCATGAAATCAAAAAACTACATCCAACTTTGCCTCCACATGAATTAAGATAAGACTACATCATTAAAACATACAAGACAATAATTGGAATGAAGTTAAATGAACTCATGTATAAAGACTAGACCCTACTATGCCTCCACATGAATTAAGATAACCCAATATCATTAAAACATACAAGACATTAACTAAGGTAAAGGCAACAAGAGTACATACACTACAAATTGTGTTTCCAATATTAATTTCATCAATATCCTAACCTTATCATTCCCCATAAAATAGGTCCACTAATCAAAGCATAAGCTAAGCTTCATTCAAGAGCATTAGCATATCAAAGATAAGAGTGAAAACTCGTTAGATGGTTATGGAAATCATATAAAGCTCAAGGGATTAAGATAACACACACTTAATACACTACATGATCATATCACATATTTCTCCACCCCCCAAATGGGGATGAAACTACTCACACATATTTAAACTAACTACTCTAACAAAATGAAACTACACTAATCAAGCAAAAAATCTTAAAGAAGCATAAAACAAAACAAACAAGCAAGCATGCATATGAAAGGAAATTAAACTAAGAGAGAAACAACACAATTAAAGGAAAAAACATCTATTATTAACTCACTCAATACAAGCAACCCTTCCTCCACCAGAGTTTTGCTTAAAGGCTTCACTCTTAGTAGGGAAGATGACCACCAAAGAGGGAGAGTGATTACATGAGAGGAGGGAGAGTTCTATTTATAGCCATAGAAAAATGTAATCCGGGACAATCCCCCGATGTGGGACTAAACAAATACCAAAAATAACCTAAACATCATCTAATACACGCTCTCCAGAAGTTTCATCGGATCCGGGAAGATCCGGACCACCAATTGGCGGTTCCAGACTGCCAATTGGCGGTCTACAGGATCCAGATCCGTCTGGTTTTGATGCTGGGCTTTGCTTGATGTGTTTGTTGGTCTTTGATGCATCTACTTTGTTTATTGGAGCTCTGACCCGAATCGAATTGTCAAAATACTCCCCATGATGGTGTGGAGTTTTCTGTTTTGCTCTTAGGTCCTTCGGTCTTACGTTCAGGTCCTTCTCCCTTGCATCTCAGTCCCTAGGTCTCACAATTAAGTCATTTTTCCTACTTTTGGGTCCTTTCATGGCTCTTCTCTTCAAACCTCTTTATTTCTGAAATTCAAACATAAAACTCATCACGTAGCATTGCTTAGGTGTAAGATAATGGATATAAGATACAAATATAAGCATGAAATGATGTCAATCAGAGGCCGACGTCCGAGTTCCAAAGCAGAGAAGGTTGCGAGCAGAGCTCCGACGAACGTCGATCGTCGCAAGAAGAGAGGTATGCCAAGTTCTTGCATTAGTATTTTGCTCACACTAGTGTGTGTGAAGTTTTACTTGGCAAATGTCAGTTGTTGTCGGCTAATGGTCGACCGGTCTTAATGTAAATCTCTGATTTTACCCAGCACCGGTCGAATGATGCCTCGCGGTAGTCGACTGGTTGGGCATATTTGGTTTGGTTAGAGAAGTTTGTTGTTTTTGGTCAAACGGGGCCCCTGAGTCAGTCGACCGTTGCCTTGTGATTTCAGGTTGGACCGAGCGTTGACCTTCGAAATGGTCGTCCACTCTAGACTATGGTCCGACCGACGACTGAAGTATACTGAATGTTCGGTCGACCGTTTGGTTGATGGTTCGACCGTTTATGACTTTATGAATGTAGGCGAGACCCAGATTTCGGTCGAACGGGGCCCCTTAGCCGTTCGACCGTTGCCTTGAGTTTGACTTAGACTTAGTCTGATTTTGACCACCTAGCGGTCGTCCAATTTATACCATTTGTTCGACCGGTTGGGCTTAAGTTGTGAGCCTAGAAGTTCGACCATTGCAGGTGTCTGTTCGACCGATCCTTTGGGGAGCGTTTGGGCCCAGGACTGAGTCTTGTCCTTGTGGAGTGTCAACTTTTGTCCACGGAAATATATGTCCTCACCTAAAGCGTGAACTGAGAGGCGACGATGGGTGCGTTGATTGTGTCTTCCCAGGGACCACCGTGTGGAAGAGTGTGGACGCTCGGGATGTGCCACCTCTGTATTATAGATTGTGGCGTAGTGTATGCTTTACTCATCTCATACTAGAGTAGTAGACCTGAGGGATCACAGATCACAATCCACGATGTTGCACGACTCTCCGGAGCGAGATGACCTGGCGGACTTCAGTCCGGATAAGTTGATTGGAAGGCCTTATGGGTGATGGATACCTTCGACTGGCCTTGATGGCGATGTTGTATTGTCTGATGTTGTTCTGGACGAGATGTTCTGGCCGATGTTGTTCCGGCGGGTGTATACTGACCAACGATGTAGTCTGGAAGGTAGCTTGGCTATGGCAAAGCAAGGTAAAATGGACCGCCCTCAGCGACGGATCCGTCGGTGAGGTGTTGACCTCGAGATTCAGTTTATTCTACTGAGGTGGATGTACGAACGTGTCTCACCGAACCCCATGATTAGTGTAGTCGCGTGTGGGGTGCGTTGCATACTTTCTGTAAGACCGTGTGTGCCTATGGTAGGTCCCTATGGGTGACCCAATGATGGATTGATGGAAAGATGTCCTTATTGACCATTCGAGGGTGATGTTGACGGATTGCATATTATGTTGCCATGTTATACTAGTATGATAGGTTCATTTCTGTATTTATGAGCATGCATATAGGTGAGCTTGGTATATGAGGTTTCCTTATGAAACTCAGGCATTGTTGTTATATTTTCTTTTCAGGACCATAGTAGGTTTTGGCGGGTGGCGACTGAGGACGAGGGCACTCTGGGATCAGATCCTCTTATCGTATTTTTCAAGGTTGTATGATTACTGTATTTGCTCTTCCTTTACTTGATGTAATCACACCTTTTTGACAAACTCTAATGTAATATGGTGCACCTCTTGATTATTTTATGAGTAACGTTCCCACGCTTTTGGGGTCCTAATCTTGGAAATGCTTGTGTTAAATTTTAAATTTTCCACTATTTAGGTACGTTACAACTTCGTATCTGAGCGGTCGATTATTGTATCCTCATCTAAAGAAGTCACCCTTAGGAGTAGAATTAATAGATTTTTGCATTTTGCATTCGATCATGCATGGATAGACTGATTGGTAGTGATTGTTGTTCCAGATGCCTCTGAGACGTGTGAGACCTCACCCACGTGACCGTAGAAGCAGTGATGAGATTGGGGGTGCAGAGTGGGCAAAGGAGAGATGGACGATTTATGATATTGTGGGGTGACTGGGCGAGTTTCTGGAGCGCGAGGCAGACCGTCAGGGGTCCAACTTCCTCGCCATCTGCTTTCCTTTGTTGGTGGAGTGGATCATGAGATGGTAGAGGTCTGGGTCTTCGCGATCCAAAAGATCTTCCGGGCGATCGGGTGTTCTCCGGAGATGAAGGTAGATCTGGCTACCTATGTGTTGGGCGGTCAGGGGTCCAACTGGTGGAGGTCCACATCTACAGTGGTTTTTGCGGACCAAGAAGACGTGACCTGGGAGGAGTTCTTGGAGGAATTCATCCTGAAGTACTTCCCGCAGCATGTCAGGGACAAGAAGCGAGAGGAGTTCATGGCACTAGAGCAGAAGGAGTTGATGTTAGAAGCCTACATCGACAGGTTCAACACCCTAGAGCGCTACTACCCTGAGATATATGTTACCGAGGAGCAGAGGGCGAGGAAGTTCATACGGGGACTGTGGAAGCAGCTCCGGTCTCGCATACTCAACAACATGCCGCAGACCTTGGCAGACGTCGTGAAGTGTGAGACTATGTTGGACCTGGACTATCAGGAGAACTACAAGGAGGCTCGAACGCCACAGGGGAGTGCAGGTGGACGTGTAGCTTGTCGTTCAACAAGGAATGCGGGTAAGAGGCCTCAATTTGATGGAGGAGGTGCACACCAGCAGGCTGCGTGCAGATTTTGCGGCAGATCCCACCCAAGGCAGGAGTGTTTCCATCGTTCGGGTGCATGTTTGGGTTGTGGTCAGCTCGGGCACTATGTTAGGGAGTGTCCAAATCGGCAGGGTGACCTAGCAGGAGGCCAGGGCAACCAGCAGTAGGGAGGAGAGGAGGCAGTCGATCTGTTGCACCACAAGGCCAGGGCAGGAAAGCTGGACGGGTCTTCACCATCCAGGCTGAGGAGGAGAGGGAATCAAACACTGTGGTGGAAGGTACTCTTCTTATTTTTGGTTTAGTCGCTAGAGTCCTTTTTGATTGTAGCACTACACACTCCTTCGTCTCAGAGAAGTTTGCTAGGGAGTGGGGTTGTACCCCTCAGCTGCTGACTGATTGTTTGGAAGTAAGTATGGCTATAGGTGAGGTGGGCACTATGGGGAGCTTTGTCCCGGCACCACAATTGTTTCAGGAGACCAAGATTTTCCGACAGATATGGTCTTGATACCGATGGAAGACTTCGACGTCATACTGTGGATGGATTGGTTGTCATAGTACGCGTTTGGGTTTTTTACCATAAGAAGAAGATCATCATCCCAAGGAAGGACCTGCCTGATGTGTTGATCAGGGGGACAAAGAGCAGAGGAGGTCGTCTCATTGTGTCTGCAGTGAAGGTACATAAGCTGGATCATCAGGGCTGCAGAGACTTCCCAGATGTGTTTCCAGCAGATATTCCAGGACTACCGCCGCACAGGGAGATTGAGTTCAGCATCGAGTTGGTAGCTGACACGACTCAATAGTCAAAGGCTCTGTACTGGATCGTACCTGCATAGTTGGCAGGGCTGAAGAAGTAGTTGCAGGAGTTGATGAATTCTGGGTTCATCCGACCAAGTGTTTCACTTTGGGGAGCGCCTGTGTTGTTCGTGAAGAAGAAGAAGAAGAAGAAGGACGGGTCATTGTGAATGTGCATTGACTACAGGTTGTTGAATAAGGTTATTGTCAGGAACCGATATCCTTTACCCAGGATCAAGGACATGTTTGATCAGCTATAGACGGTGAGGGTTTTCTCAAAGATCGATCTGCGCTCAGGTTATCATCGGTTGAGGATCAGGGAGGCAGACATCCAGAAGAAAGCTTTCAGGATGTGGTACGGGCACTACGAGTTTCTGGTGATGCCGTTTGAATTGACGAATGCCCCTGGAGCATTCATGGACCTGATGAATAGAATGTTCGAGCCACACCTCGACAGTTTTGTGATCGTCTTTGTGGATGACATCTTGGTTTATTCACTAAATAGAGAGCAAGACTGGGAGCATCTGAGGGTTGTACTTGGCATCTTGCGGGATCAGCAGCTTTGTGCTAAGTACACCAAGTGCGAGTTTTGGCTGGATCGGGTGGTATTTCTGGGACACATTGCGTCGCAGGATGAGATATCAGTGGACCCGACAAAGTTAGAGGCAGTGACACAGTGGAGAGATCTGACAAGCATGACTGATTGATTCGTTTTATATTAACCGCAAGTGCACGGTCGCGTTGAAGCGGTGGCAAATACGGGTCGATCCACAGGGAGGTGTGTCGACTTTTCGTTTGTTCGAAGGCGAGTGGTAAAGAAAGGAGAGAAAGATTGATTACACTAAACTACGCTAGAATGCAAAAGGAAATGAAAGATAAGTAATAAAAACTAAACCCCGTAGGGGGTAGAGAAGTAATGTGAATATAAAGATGTGTGTGTGTTCAATTAAGCTCCTCACAACATGTAGTGCATGAAATCATAAAACTACATCCAACTTTGCCTCCACGTGAATTAAGATAAGACTACATCATTAAAACATACAAGACAATAATTGGAATGAAGCTAAATGAACTCATGTATAAAGACTAGACCCTACTATGCCTCCACATGAATTAAGATAAGACTACATCATTAAAACATACAAGACATTAACTAAGGTAAAGGCAACAAGAGTACATACACTACAAATTGTGTTTCCAATATTAATTCCATCCATATCCTAATCTTATCATTCCCCATAAAATAGGTCCACTAATCAAAGCATAAGCTAAGCTTCATTCAAGAGCATTAGCATATCAAAGATAAGAGTGAAAAGTCATTAGATGGTTATGGAAATCATATAAAGCTCAAGGGATTAAGATAACACACACTTAATATACTACATAATCATATCACATATTTCTCCACCCCCAAGTGGGGATGAAACTACTCACTACTCATTACACTAACTATATTAACAAAATGAAGCATAATACTGAAATGAAATTACCCTAAGAAAGCAATAAATATTAAATAAGCTTAAAAGGAAAGGAAAGACTAAACAAGCATGCACAAATTAAAAGACAAGATTAAAAGAAACTAGAAGAATTATTTTATTAACAAATGACACACATTGAAGGTAGCATTCTTCTCCACCTTGAGTTTTTGCTTCAAGGCTCACTCCTTAGGAGAGAGAATGCCACCAAGCAATGGGTAATTACAATAGAAGGTGAAGAGTTCTATTTATAGCCATAGAAAAAGGTAATCAGGGACAATCCCCCGATGTGGGACTAAACGAATACCCGAAATGGACTAAATACACACCAATACGTAACTCAGAGAAATCTTAGCGGATTTGGGCCCAAAGTGACCGCTAATTAGCGGTCTACAGTGTTTTGATTGGTCTGGATTTTCTTTTGGGATTTTCTGGAAGGCTTTATTTGTCTTTGATGCATCTACTTCGCTTGTTGGAGCTCCGACCCGAATAGAATTTCCAAAATACTCCCCATGATGGTGTGAAGTATTCTTGTTTGCTCATTAGGTCCTTCGGTCTTACATTCAGGTCCTTATCCCTTGCATCTTAATCCCCAGGTCTCACGATTAAGTCATTTTTCCTGCTATTGAGTCCTTTCATGGCTCTTCTCTTCAAACCTCTTTATTTCTGAAATTCAAACATAAAACTCGTCACGTAGCATTGCTTAGGTGTAAGATAATGGATATAAGATACAAATATAAGCATGAAATGATGTCAATCAATGACAGAGATCAAGAGTTTCGTGGGTCTTGCAGGTTACTATCGTTGTTTCATTCAGGATTTATCTCGACTTGTTTAACCACTGATGGAGTTGACGCAGAAAGGCGTCAAGTTCGCTTGGTCCCAGAAGTGCGAGGACAATTTTCAGTAGCTGAAGAGATGACTGACGACGGGACCGGTCCTGACTCTTCCGAGTGGCAGCGGACGTTATGTGACATACAACGACGCATCAGGGATCGGGTTGGGATGTGTACTTATGCAACACGGGAAGGTGGTGGCGTACGCTTCGAGGCACCTGAAGTTGCACGAAAAGAACTACCCGACTCACGATTTGGAGTTAGCGGCGGTGGTTCACGCATTGAAGATTTGGCGGCACTATCTTTATGGAGAGCAGTTCGAGGTCTTCACAGATCACCAGAGCCTGAAGTATTTGTTTTCACAGAAGGAGCTAAATATGAGGCGGTGCAGATGGTTCGAGTTCATCAAGGACTACAACTTCAAAATTTCTTATCACCCTGGGTAGGCAAATTTAGTTGCAGATGCCCTAAGCAGGAAGGTGGAGGTGTCAGTAGCCGGTCTGTGCATTGAGGAGTGGAGGTTGCTTGAGTCTTTGTCATAGTGGAAGCCTTTCACTGAGGAGTCAGAGGGGACAACAATTGCAAGGCTGAGGGTGGAGCCACAGACAATCTCGAGGGTTGTGTAGGCTTAGAGTGCAGATGAGAAGTTAGCCAGTCTAGTGCAGTTTTATGCTAAAGAAGGGTTTGACTTCAGTGTGGGAGTTTATGGTGGTCTGAGGTTCAGGAGCCATATTTGGGTATAGAAGGTGGATGAGCTTGGGGAAGAAATCATGGAGGAGGCACACCGAGCGCGATATTCTATCCACCGAGGGAGCACGAAGATGTATAAGGACCTATAATGGAACTTTTAATGGAAGGGGATGAAGCAAGACATAGTAGAGTTTGTGACCAGATGCTTAGTCTGTTAGCAGGTGAAGATTGAGCACCAGCAACCAGTAGTGCCAATGTAGAATATCGAGCTGCCAGAGTGGAAGTGGGAGTATGTGACAATGGATTTCGTCATCGGTTTGCCAAAGTCGAAGAGGTTTCATGATGCGATTTGGGTTATAGTCGATCGACTGACCAAGTTGGTGTACTTCTTAGCTATTAGGACCACATTGTCTCTGAAGGGTCTAGCAAAGTTGTACGTTGAGGAGATAGACTGACTACACGGAGTACCAGTGAGCATCATCTCTGATCGAGATCCCAGGTTCCCATCCAGATTTTAGGGAAGTCTGCAGCAGGCTTTGGGGACACGATTGAAGTTTAGTACAACGTTTCACCCATAGACAGATGGTCAGTCTGAGAGTACCATCCAGACCTTGGAGGACATGCTGAGAGCTTGAACGTTGGATTAGGCAAAACACTAGGCTGATCACTTGTCGTTGATAGAGTTCGCCTACAACAACAGCTTCCATGCTAGCATTGGGATGGCACCGTATGAGGCATTGTACGGGCGGCCTTGCAGATCATCGGTTTGCTGGTTGGGCCTGAGATGGTGCAGTTGTATGCAGAGAAGGTTAATGTGATTAGGAAGAGACTAGCAGTAGCACAGATCAGGCAGAAGAGCTACGCTGATAAGTGCAGACGAGAGTTGAGTTTCGAGGTTGGTGACCATGTTTTTCTAAAGATCTCCCCATCCCAAGGAGTAATGAGGTTTGGGAAGAAGGGGAAGCTCGGTCTGAGGTACGTAAGACCGTTTGAGATTCTTGACCGAGTTGGAGAGGTCGCCTACTGGGTTGCATTGCCACCGCAGGTCGTCGACGATGAGGGAAACAAGTGATGCTTGGCAAAGGTTAGGTAGTTGTCAGCTAACGGTCGAACAGGGCCCCTGAGCCGTTCGACCGTTGCCTTGATTTTGACTTAGACTTGGTCTGATTTTCACCGCCTAGCGGTCGACCGATTTATACCATCTGTTTGACCATTGGGGCTTAGGTTGTGAGCCCAGAAGTTCGACCGTTGCAGGTGTCTGTTCGACCGATCCTTTGGGGAGCGGTCGACCGGTATACCTTTTTCGGTTGACCATTTGGGCCCAGGACTGAGTCTTTCCTTGTGGAGTGTCAACTTTGTCAACGGAAATCAGTGTCCTCCCCTAGAGCGTGAGTCGGGAGGTGATGGTGGGTGCGTTGATTGTGCCTCCCCATGGACCACCGTGTGAAAGAGTGTGGATGCTCGGGATGTGCCACCTCTGTATTATAGACTGTGGCATAGTGTATGCTTTACTCGACTCATACTAGAGTAGTAGATCTGAGGGATCACGGATCCCAATCTACGATGTTGCACGACTCTACGGAGAGAGATGACCTGGCATACTTCAGGTGGGCCTTATGGGTGACGGATACCTTCGACTGGCCTTGATGGCGATGTTGTACCATCTGATGTTGTTCCGGACGAGATGTCCCGGCCGATGTTGTTCTTGTGGGTGTGTGATCCGATGTTGTTCAGGACGAGATGACCTGATCGATGTTGTTCCGACAGGTGTATACTGACCGACGATGTATTCCGGTAGGTTGCTTGGCTGTGGCACAACCTTGTGAGATGGACCGACCTGAGCGATGGCTCCGTCGCTTAGGTTTGACCTCGAGATTCTGCTGATTCTACTGACGCGGACGTACGAACGTGCCTCACTGAACTCCATGATTAGTGTAGTCACGTGTGGGTTGTGTTGCGTACTTTCCGTAAGATCGTGTGTGCCTACGGTAGGTCCCTATGGGTGACCCAATGATGGATTGATGGACATATGTCCTTATTGACCCTTGGAGGGTGATGTACATGTTGACGAATTGCATATTATGTTGTCATGTTATACTAGTATGATATGTTTATTTCAGTATTTATGAGCATGCATATAGGTGAGCTTGGTATACGGGGCTTTGTTATGGAAACTCATGCATTGTTATATTTTCTTTTCAGGACCATAGTAGGTTCTAGCAGGTGGCGACTGAGGATGTGGGCACTCTGGGATCGGATCCTCTTATCGTATTTTCCTAGGTTGTATGATTACTATATTTGCTCTTCATGTACTTTAATGTAATATGGTGTACCTTTTGATTATTTTATGAGTAACGCTCCTGCGCTTTTGGGGTCCTAATCTTGGAAATGCTTGTGTGTTAAATTTTAAATTTTCCACTGTTTTGGGACATTACAATTTCGATGAAAGAAAAAATAATATATGAAGATGAAAGTAACATCTTTAATTAAATGTTGCAATTTTGTAAAAATATAGATTGGTAATAAAATAACAGACCTTGTGTTACACATCAATACGTTGGATTAGTATAACTCCTCCAAATGATTTTTAACATTTCAAACACAATAAGCAAATTTGCAAACTAAATCATCAAAATAAGTTACTAATAGATTGATGTTACATAATTTTTATTTTAATTGTAAAAAAACTTTTACTTTTTTCATTTACATATAAATGCACCATTTATATTTGAGAATAGTAGTTTATTTCTCTGAATAGAAAATTCTTCTTGAAAGACCAATGGAAAAATAATATTGCCATATCTACATTTAAACAACATTTTATTTTTTGATTTATTTATACCTGATGAGTAGCATATCATACGTCATATTCATGCTATATATCCTTTATTTTATCCCAATATTGTGCTACTCGAGTTGTTGTTGGTGTGTTTCAGGAATTAGGTAATAAAGAAGCGGAAGGGAGCAAAAAGGACCTAAATGTAACAAGTGTGGACTGATTTGGAAGGTTCTGGACCTATTTGTAATGCACAAGAACTGCATCGCAAATCAGAAAGGACCCAAGTGCAAACCCGGAGGTACCTGATTGTGAAGTGCAAAATATGGTGACACATGACTTGATCAGATCACTATTTCTCCAATTAAACTCAAAGTGATTCGAGCCAGCAGACCAGAACTTCACCCCATGTGCCAACTGAAGCCATAAAGCGGGATACAAAATTTCAGCACGATCGGATGCATTTGAACCTCCACCGGCAGATTAAAATGGTCCAAATGGTCTCCATTTTTTTTGTGGTTCGGGTTGTCAATTCGGAGCATTCCTGGACTATCAGATGTGATTTAGAGTCATCCGATTATTCTCAGATTAATCATAATCATGTATTAGTCTGTATATACCATTGTAATCACTCCTCTCCACCACTTCTTCCTCCTTCCTCCATTAGAGTAGGTTTTAGTTTCCTGTTTTAGTAGTGTAATAAGGGGGTTGGAGAGGAGCAAACTTTGTCTTTTATTTTCTTAATCTAGTTTAGTTCTAGTTTAATGTGTTGATGTTTTCCTTTGATGCAATTTCTTTTATGTTGTTGTTTGTTTAATCTCGTCTTCTACATTTCTTTAATGGGTTTATGTTTTTTATGCTTTCTGTAGTGTAGAGATGAGTAGATAGTAGTCCATCCCATGGGGGGTGGAGAAGAAGGTGATTTGATCATGTGATGGATAAATGTGTGTGTGCTAATCTTAATCCTTTGAGTCTTACATGATTTCCATACCATCTAATGAGATTTCACTCTTATCTTTGATGTGCTAATGCTCTTGAATGAAGTTTAGCACATGCTTAGATTAGTGAGTCTATTTTATGGGGAATGATGAGGTTAGGATAATGATGGAGTGGAAGAAGGGAACACGACATGTGCATGCATGTGCTCATGTTGGCTTTATCTAAATTAATGTCTTGTATGTTTTAATGATTGTGATAAATCTTATTTCTTGTGGAGACATAGTTGGATTTGAGTCATTTTGCATGTGAACATATTAGTTTCGTTTCAATTATTGTTTTTTATGTTTTAATGATAAGGATTTATCTTATTTCATGTGGAGACAAAGTTGGAATTGAGTTTTATGGATTTCATGTATGACATGTTTTGATGAGCATATTTGAACACACACAACACACATTTTTGTATTCACATTCTTTCTCTACCCCCTAAAGGGTTTAGTTTTATTTCTTATTTTCCGAATTTTTTGCATTGTAGTGTAGTTTCGATCACATCTCTCACTTCTTCTTCCCCACTAGAGTATCGTGAACCCGACTTACGCGAGCTCCCTTTGGACAGACCCGTATTTGCCACCGCTTCAACCTGGCCATGCACTTACGGTATTTTAACTGATTCAATCAAGTTTTTGGCACCGTTTCTGAGGAACATCATTTTCGTAGTCGAGTCCTCCACTTCGGTGGGGGGGTATTCTTTGTTTTTACGTTTCCATTTTTATTTGGGTTACTGGAATGGGGTCACAAGTGAACAGGAGGACGTAATAGGGCTTAGAAGCACACTGGTGAATTTTGGGGACCTGAATCCCTATAAGATCCACCAGTGGCAGATTTACTGAGGTATTTTTTATTTCTGTTTCAACTGTAGCTTCCTTTTCCTATTTCTAGTTAGTTCCCATCACTATTGACGCAATGCATGCTCTATTTTAGTGTCATAAATTAATTTGGCTTGCATGACCCCTTCTTAAGACAACTTGGACCCTAAAACTCAAAGCAAAAGACTAGATTATTTGTCATCTAGGTCATGCATCATCTCTAGACCATGCACACATCTTGTATTTCCTTTTCTTTAATTTCTCGTTGTCGATTGCTGGTGTAACATGTGTGCACATGTTTTGTCATCCGTGCATGGTTAAAGTATGCATTAGTTAGTATGGTGCATCAGGACAAGAGTAAGGCGAGTGATTGATTGGAGAGTTGATTGCTAGCTTAAGTTCATAACATTACTAAGGGGGGATGTCCCATACAAGATTAGGTGGGGGATTTCATCACCCTTTCCTTAGCCCCAAAATCACTCCTAATCAAAAGCCTTAAATCTAAAAGCAAGTAGACATTGGCCACTAGAACTCGGACGCATTAGGAGAGTGATCCGGTCACGACCGTCATGGCATGATCGGCGTCGCCCACTTTGTCGATAGTAGGAGAGATGAGATCTCTGGATCTTGGATCACTTGCTGGGCTCTGTGGTCTTCGTCGTAGGGAGGTCAGGCGTGTTGAGGTCATGTGACCTCGCAGTTAGTCGTCGTCTAGCTGTAAGGACCTATAGTGACTTTAGGTTGTGTGAGCCTTGTTTGCTAAATAGGCTTCTACCTTCTCCCACTACCCACACTAGATTTACGTATTCTTCCCTTCTCCTCTGAGTCATCTTCTTCTTACCTACTTCTACATTCTAGTCTCCTCCCCTTTAGACTCTCTATTAGCGTTTTAGGGTCGAGTCGAGCACTTTTTGCGAGCTTGGCCTCGTGGAGGTGAGAGTGATCGACTCAAGAGTTCTTTGGCGAGATGGATGGTTACATGGGTGACCATCCATATCATTGCTGGGACCAGGACAATTCTCCCTGATATTCTGGACCCATGCAGCCTAGGGTGGCTCAGTAAACACCAGTATGGTTGGGACAATCTTAATTATGTGGACGAGCAATCTTCATATTGGGGTAATATGAGAGAGACACCGACTGCTAGACCACCATCTAGTTATGTCGGAACATATGTTGGTCAATAAATTGAGACATTACAAGAACCTTTGGCCTCTTTCATGCATGTGGTAGATGACATGAGTGCATCGGTAGCTCCAGCAACTTTACCGTGTGACTATTGCGGGTTGAGTGGTCATGTTTTCGGGGAATGTCCTTATGTTCCTCCAGAGCCTGAGTATGAGCACACATTTTCCCAAAATGCTCAATGTGACCATTACGCATCCGCGTACAACCCGAGAGGGATGGATTCATGGGGAGACAATTCTTATTCAAATTATTATACATCATTTCCACCCCAGTATTCTCCTCCCGAATACTCAGAATTCTACCAACCACCACCCATGACCAATCATTGGACTCATTCTCAACCCATAAACACCCAACCCCAAAATCTCCAAAATTTGGAATTGGACCTCACAATTGACCACATACCTGATTCCTTGAAACAAACTCTCCTTACGTTCATGGAATCCACTCAGCAGTCCATTCAAAATATGGCAATGCAAGTGAGTCAAATGATGCAGCAATTATGTAAACTTGAGGGGGGTAACTTTTCTTGTCAACATGAGGATTTATCTTCTAATATCGAACCACCACCACATCCACAAATTCAAAACACAATCTTTCAAAGTCAAACTTCTAGTCAGTCTGAGGGATTTGGGGTTTCAATTCACGATCACTTGGTGGAGGATTCAATTCAAATTGAGAATAACATGGACCAACTTCATTATGAGTCGGCACAGGACTGCGCCTTATCGTTTTGTCCCGTGGCCCTTGAGCCACATGATCTTTATGTTGTGCCTCTTAAGGACTCACCTATGGTGGAGAAAGAGCTCCCTAGTACCCTTAATTTCAAAAGACCTGATGAGAGTTTGCCTCTCACTATTGTTCCTGATCAACTTGAAAATGATGGGACATCAAACAACTACGTTGCCAATGAGGGTATTAGGAGTTCCTTAGACGATACCTTGGGTAAGAGACACACCTTCTGTTCGCCTGGTGAGTCGAACATGCATAATGAGGTTCTTGACCTCGTTCCGACCCACCAGCCTGTTGGTGAGAGAGTTTGGATAGACGATCATAATTTCAATTCTGCAACGGGAGAAACTCTTCTTCGTTGCACAATATGTCCCAAACTCTTGAGGGTTCAAGCTCTTTCAGTCTGATCCTTTGAATGAGACGTCTTTGCGTCTAATTCACGAACCTCTCCTTCCATCTTGTGTTCTTTGTGAGGGGGCCCACGCATGAGTATTTTGGCCCCACATGGTGTCATGTTCCCATTCCAAGTGCATTGACCCACTTTTGAGGTTCCCATTTGATGTCATTTGACAAATGAAGATGTGAACTTATTTTGTATATAGTTATATTTCAAAAAAAAACAAAGAAAGAAGACTCCGTGAGTAAGCACAACTTGTTGTGGGCTCCAACCCCTGTGTATTTGGACCCCATTTATTTCACGTATTTGCCTCCCTTCTTTAGGATCTCACAGGTTTTGAGGGAAATTTTGGTTTGTGTCCATCAACATAACCATGAACTTCCCTTTGTACTTCACGTTGGTGAGATCTTTTCTTTTTCATGCATAAATCCATGTTGTATCATGCTCACATTCATTGAGGACAATCATGAAGTAAGTGTGTGTGTGTGTGGGGTGTTTTACGTGTGTATATAGTCAAATCTTTTCTCCTTTTGTTTTGTTTTCTTTTGTGTGCATTGTTAGGGTCATGTTAGTATGCTGTAATTAATATTGATATATCTGCTTGCCATGATCCTTGGGTGACTTGTCTTCTTTTGCTTCCCTTTCAAAATCTTCATGTGTTTGCAAAAGAAAATGTTTTGTGCATTTTGCGTGTGTTTAGCATGTGCAAAACCATTGAGAGGCAAAGTAAAAATGAAATCTCCCAAAATTGTCTTGAACATGATGCATTAGGATATCTAGTATACCGGCTTTAGGTCTTACCGAGTCGTAAGGATGCACCCCGGTCTTCCCTCGGGGGGCGAGTAATCATAAGGTTTTAGTACTCAAACAATTAAAGAAGTCCACCCTGAACCTAGTGAGTCAAATAATTCATGTCTATTAGTATAAGGAAGTTTGTCGTAGTTAGGGACCTTTAAACTCCTTTTGTGAAACCTTATGTGTGGGGGTTTTGGTTCCCATGTAGATAACAAATAAGTGGTGTTCTCTCTTCTGGCACGACTCCTATCACTCGGGAAATTAGGTCTGAGGGGACTTAGTGCTTGGTGCTTTCGAGTCATCTGACTTCGGATGCACCGACCGAACTCCCGTTACACTGGTGGTAGGGATCGTCCGATGTGGAGATTTGGGGGAAGGTGTATGTTAAAGTGTAAGTCATCACAGGCAATGTTGCACGAAACCCGACCCTGGGAGAATCAAACACCAACTAGTATTTGGATTGACCCATATTTGCCACCTCTTCAACCCGGTCGTGCACATGCAGTATTTTAAGTAATTCAATCATGTTTTTGGTGCCGTTGCCGGGGAGCATCATTTTCGTAGTCGAGTCCACCATTTTGGTGGGATTTTGTCTTTGTTTTTACGTTTCCATTTTAGTCTTGGTTACAAGAATGGGGTCACAAGTGAACAGGAGGACGTAATGGGGCTTAGAAGCACACTGGTGAATTCTGGGGACCTGAATCCCTATAAGATCCACCAGTGGCAGATTTACTGAGGTATTTTTTATTTATGTTTCAACTGTAGCTTCCTTTTCCTATTTCTAGTTAGTTCCCATCACTATTGACACAATGCATGCTCTATTTTAGTGTCATAAATTAATTTGGCTTGCATGACCCCTTCTTAAGACAACTTGGACCCTAAAACTCAAAGCAAAAGACTAGATTATTTGTCATCTAGGTCATGCATCATCTCTAGACCATGCACGTATCTTGTATTTCCTTTCCTTTAATTTCTCGTTGTCGATTGCTGGTGTAACGTGTGTGCACCTGTTCTGTCATCCGTGCATGGTTAAAGTATGCATTGGTTAGTATGGTGCATCGGGACAAGAGTGAGGCGAGTGATTGATTGGAGAGTTGATTGCTAGCTTAAGTTCAAAACATTACTAAGGGGGGATGTCCCATACAAGATAAGGTGGGGGATTTCATCACCCCTTCCGTAGCCCCAAAATCACTCCTAATCAAAAGCCTTAAATCTAAAAGCAAGTAGACATTGGCCATTAGGACTCGGACGGCCGTTCACTTAAGCTGAAAGAGTAGAGCTTAAGAAATAATCGAACGGATGGCAACCACCTGTCAAATGAACATAATGTAAACTTGGTTTTGTCAACAGAATGCTAGTCTTTTGGTTGACCAATTCGGTTATAACAGTTGAACGGATTCAAGAAAATCTATTGTCCAATTTTTGGTCTAATTCAGTCAACCTCTAAGAGTGTTTCGGTCGACCCGTGGTCTTGAGTCTAAATTGTTAAGGGTACGTTATTCAAAATAGTCATTGGGGAATAACGACAAGATAATGACTTGAAATCGAAATTTGAAAACTAAGAACGGTCATACGAAAAAGGCAATTGTTAGACAAAAGAAATGTTGTCTACAAATGGTCAGACGAAAGTGAAAAACCGGTCAGACGATTGTATACAAATTGTAGGACAAAAGTAAAATAACAGTTACACCGTTTTTCACATGTTGACTAAAGTTGAGTTTTGGTGGTTTTCCGGCATAAGTTTGGGTGACCTATGAGGTCCAAATAATGTGAGATTCAGTGTGAGACTTCTAGATGGAACCTAGAGTGAGTGTTTATGGATATCCCAACAAATATGCCTATGTTTACAAAGGTTCCTAGAAACTCAAATAAAAATAATTACATGTCTTCAAAATCTTGAATACATATCTTGACTTCAATTCATTTTTCCTTGAGTCTTGATCACCTCTTAAGATAGAAGTATTGACAATACAAGTATATGTGCAATGCATGGAATGCATTTGACCTTATTTGATTGTGATTAAACTTAAGTTGATTAAATCATCAAAATTAACATGATTAAGGCATAAAAGCCAACAATTTTCTTAGGATTATGTTGTATGTTGATTTAGAGTTTTAATCTCACCAAAAGTTGTAACTAACACTTAATTATGGCTTAGTTGTAAAGTAGAGTTTTCTCTACTCTTCCTATATGGGAAGGGGTTTCCCTACATATAAATAGAAAAATGAAATAGAAAAGCTCTATTGATAGACCTAATTGGTGTGTTCTTGAACTTGTTGGAAGGTTGGAAACCCTCGAAGTTTCCAATCAGAGGTCGTGCAACCTCAAATTGCACAATTTCACTTAGAAATCCATATCTAATATGACGTAATCAAAGAGGAAAGCAAGGTGCACCCCAGATCCTGGTTTTGACACCGTGGTGGAGGCCGCGTGGCTTCCACCCATTGGGGCAATTTTTTTGTTTAGATTTATATAGAATTACTTTAAATTAGTTTAATATGTCAAATAATTACTTTAAATAGTTTCATTAGTATTATTGATAATTCAAATTTGTACAACATGTACTTGGATAATAGAAATCACGTTCAAGACCGTCGTAAATATTTGCAACTCAAAGAACACTTGAAGGAGAACATCTAGCAGCACTACGGACAACATGGGGAAAGAAAATGTATTTTATAATTTGTGTTTTATTTTAATTTCGAAGTTTAGATATTGTAATGCACGTTTAATACCGGGAACATGCAATGCAATGCTTTGTGATATGCAATCCCACAGGCTACTACATAGGGTATGGAATGCAACATGGTGCAAATATGAAATAAAGTAAGAAATCAAATCTGTGCACCAACGGTTGACAGAAAAAGGCCAACTGGTAGACCGTTCGGAAGTTGAACCAAGCAAAGGTTCTAACTGCCACCCAACCGGTCGAACAAACATCACTACCAATCGGGTCGAACAAAAGGTCATAGGCGGTCGACTGTTTGGAAGGTCTATGCCAAGAAAACATTAAATAATTCAAAGCAACGGTCGAACGGCGAAGGAGTCTCATCCGACTGAAAATAACAGTCTTCCTACGTTTTTACCAAGACACAACTGGTCGAGCCGACACTAAAACTGGTCGAACATTAAATAAGTTTACTTAAGTTAACGGTCCAACTGAATCTAAGGCGATCGACCATTTAGAAGGTCTAGGCCCTGACCGATTTACTTTAGATGCAAACGGTCGACCGAAAATAACAAAATCTTCTTCCTCTCACCAAATTATGCATAACCGGTCGACCACCCGTAGGCATCGTTCGACGGTGAGGCAAAATCTCACATTTACACTAAAATACGGTCGACCAGCACTAACATCGGTCGACTATTAACCAACAGCAACCTTGTTGCATGTTGCCACAAATGAGGTCTCCGCTTCACTTCCTCGCACCTCTAACTTGATTTCTTTCTTCTTCGTCTTCACTCAACTCTTCTCCCACGACTTGTTTTACTCTCTCTTCTAAAACTCTTTATTCTCTTCTCAATAAAAATGTCAAGCCCACACACTCAACCCACTTATATAACCACCCAATCCACTGCCATCCCCCTCCCCTAATACCAAGACACGTGGAAAAGGTTAGGGAAATCGCACTCAAACTCCAAAAGATCATCAAAATGCCTTAACATTGACAGAAAAACTTAGGTCTTAACAATCGACCTTGCTGGTCTCTGGTGCTCAATCTTCATCTGCTGACATACTAAGCCTCTGGATACAAACTCTGCTATGTCCTTCTTCATCCCCTTCCACCAGAAATTCCGCTGCAGGTCCTTAAACATCTTCGTGCTCCCTGGGTGGATGGAGTATCGGGCTCTGTGTGCCAACTCCATGATTTCCTTCCTTAGATACTCCATCTCCAGCACCCAGATATGGTTCAAACGTTCTGTTCATCAGGTCCATTAATGCTACAGGTGCATTCGCCAATCCAAACGGCATCACTAGAAACTCATAGTGTCTGTACCGAGTCCTAAAAGTTGTCTTTTGTACATCTGCCTCCTGGATCCTCAACTGGTGATAACCTCAACGCAGATCAATCTTCAAGAAAATATTTGTTGACTGCAGCTGGTCAAAAAGGTCCTCGATCCTGGGTAAAGAGTACAAATTTCTGACGATAACTTTATTCAACATTCTGAAGTCGATGCACATCCACAATGACCCATCCTTCTTTTTCACAAAGAGTACTGGTGCTCCCTAAGGTGAAATACTGGGCCGGATGAATCCAGAATATAACAACCCCTGCAACTGCTTCTTTAAATCTGCCAACTCTGCAGGTGCCATCATATACGAAGCCTTCGACTACGGAGTGGTACTAGCCACCAATTCATTACCAAACTCGATCTCTCGGTATGGTGGTAACCCAATAATATCGTCTGGAAACACCTCTAGAAAATCCTAAACAACCTCAATGTCTTCCAAATTCCTCATCTCAGGATTTGGAACTATCAGAGTAACCAAGAACACCCTGCAACCATGGTGCATCAGCTTTTGTACCTTCACCGCAGACACAAAGATACGACCTCCTCTGCTCTCTGTTCCCTTGATCAGTACACCAATCTGGTTCTCCCTTCAGATTATAATCTTCTTCTTACGGCAAAAGACCAGAACATCGTCCTGTGACAGCCAATTTATCCCTAGTATGACATCGAAGTCCTCCATTGGTAACAAGACCAGATCTGCCGAAAAATCTTCGTCCCTCGAAACAATGGTGATGCCAGGGAGGAAGCTCCCCACAATGACCACATCTCCGATGGGCGTACTGACTTCCAAACTGGCAGTCAGTAGCACAGGGGTACGATCCAGAATGCCTGCAAACCTCTCTGAAATGAAAGAGTGTGTGGCGCCACAATCGAACAAGACTCTAGCAACAAGACTAGCAACAAAAAGTGTACCTTCTAGCACTGTGATGGAGTCCTTTGCCTCCTCAGCTTGGATGGTAAAGACTCATCCAGCTCTTCTACCATGCACTGGTGGTGCAATAGGTCTACTGACTCTGCCTCTCCCTGCAACTAGCGGTCTTGGTCGCCTACTGGACTCTCCCGGCTTATTAGGACACTCCCGAATGTAGTGCCCATACTGACCGCAACCCCAACACACACCAAAACGGAAAAAGAACTCCCACCCAGGGTAAATCTTGCCACAAGCTCTACACATCTCAGGCTGGCACGCACCACCTCCTTCAATCCGGGGCTCTTAGCCACCTAATAATTTCACTACGACCTCTTAGCCTCCTAATAATTCTCCTGATAATCCGTAACCAAAATAGTCGCACACTTCACGTCATCCGCCAGAGTATGCGGCATGCTAGTGAGAATATGAGACATGAGCTGCTTCCAAAGTCCCCACGTGAATTGCATCGCTCTCTGTACCTGTCACATATATCTCGGGGCAATAGCGCTCCAGGGTGTTGAACTTGTTGACATAGCCCTCCAACGTCAACTCTTTCTACTCCTCCCTCTTTGCATCTCTGACATGCTGTGGGAAGTACTTTGAAAGAACTCCTCCAAAAACTCCTCTCAGGTCACGTCCTCTTGGTCGCTGACACCACGGCGGACGTGGTCCTCCACCAGTTAGACGCTGGCCCACCCAACACATAGGTGGCTAGATCCACGTTCATCTCCGGGAAGCATCCGATCGCCCGGAATATCCTCTAGATCTTGAAGACTCGGTCCTCAACTGCCTTAGGATCAACTCTGCCATCAAAAGTAGGTAGATGCGAGTGCATGAATCTGTCATGCATCATGCTCACTCCTGTCTACTCAATACGAGCCACCTGGCGCTCCAGGAACTTGCTCAGTCTACCAACACCATAGAGCGTTCGTCGCTCCTCCGCCCATGTTGCGTCCCTTGTCGTGTCACTGAACTACATGTGCGCGGAGCGGATCGCACACGTCTCGGAGGCATCTAAACCTCAAAACGAAACAATTGGCTATGCATGCATGATCAAATGAAAATGCAACAAAATCTATTTATATTACTCCAAAGGGTGGTTTCTTTGGACGAGTACACCGAAACCGACCGCTCCGATACAAAGTTGTAACGTCCCCGCAAATAGCGGAAAATTTAAACGATATTCAAAGAAATCAACATCATATCACACGAGGATGCTACTCACATATCATATCAAAAGGGTCCATCACTATACAAGAGTTTGCCAAAAGTATGATCACATCAGAGTACAAAAGGTATAAATACAAGTTATTATAATCAGGGCCATGGGCATTACAAACAGGTTCAGAACTTTCCGAATCAGTTCATTCTTCTTGTATTTAGATCATTTTCTCTTCCTTAACATTCTTTATTGCCTAAACCCTGAAACATTTCAAATAGACACTCAAGTAGCACAAATATGAAAGACGTGGTCAACCTTAACATTCTCAAGTGATACAACGTGTAAAGTCCATTAAGGTTCTTATTTGTATTATCATTTTTTCTTCTCTTTCTTTTCTCTTGTGTTTTTTACTAGTTGTTGTGTAATTCTCCCAAGGTTAGTTTCGTGCATCATTGCATATGAAGACTTACACTATCACGTACACCTTCTCCCAAATCTCCACATAGGGCGATCCCTACCACCCGTGTAACAGGAGTTCGGTTGGTGCATCCCAAGTCAGATGACTTGAAAGCACCAGGTACTAAGTCCCCTCGGACCTAATTTCCCAAGTGATAGGAGTTGTACGAGAAGAGAGAACACCCTATTTGTTGGATTTCGTGCCCTATAGTATGCATATATTTTTCGAAATTTTATAAACATATAGGATCGTAATATTCATATTTTCTTCGATTTTTCATATAGACATGAATTTGTTTATTCTAATTATTTAACATGCATTAGAACAAACAAATAATTGCAAAGAGGATCATACCTAGAGGTTCTCTAAAACCTCTTGAAGATCCGGAGTCGCGTTGCCGGTCGAATCGCCCGGTGGATTGCCTCCGAGTGTTCACCAAACTCTAAACAAGGTTGGAGAGAAAGGAGTTAGCCAATCAATCTCCAAACGGGTTTAAAATCTAGCTAATAACCCCATTTTTCTTTCCTGAGATTTTACTCTCCAAAAACTCAAATTAACTAAGGAATTTCGGATGGATTAATTGGGGTGGTTAGAGAGAGAGAGAATTTTGCATATCCTTATTTTTAATGAAGGAAATTAGGCCTATTTATAGGCTCCATTAATTTCCACATCATGGGCTATGCATTGACCCATTCTTCCATGTTTTTCTCTCTTAAGACTAATTCTCAATATTAAATTTATTAATCCACATCCAAATTTAATCATAATTGACCAAGTCAAAACCATGATCAATAATTCCATAATTAATTTGCATTTATTGAATTTTGGATTAATTCCCAACAAAATTCGTTTTTTTGTTTTAGGAAATTTAATTAATTTGCCTTTATCGAATTTTGGTTTAATTCCCAACAAAATTCGTATTTGGGGTTTTAGCAAATTTAATTAATTAATTTTCCTTATCGAATTTTGGATTAATTCCCAACAAAATTCGATCTTTGGGGTTATAGCTAATTTATATTTCTTATGCAATATATCATCATATGTAATATCAAACAATCACACCCCATGATATATTTACATCTCATATATAAATTCATGATTCTAAATATGTCATTTTCATGACATAATGATTTTATCGATTCACCACATGTATACGAAACTCGATACATCATATGAACATAAAATCACCTTCTTGTTTCCCAGTTTTATGGTGTGACCTATGGGAGGATCTAAGCTAAATTGGTAGTGATATTAATAGCTTAACATCACAACCTATAAGTGGTATCTAACTACACATTATAGTTCCCAATTAGCTAGATGTCTTAATTCAGCTCGAACCAAAACCCGATCCAATTAGTGATGGAGTGCACCACTTGTGTCCGTCCCTTGCCACATGATATTAAGAATACACACAAAGTAGTATTGTGTCATCTTTGTATTAGTATTCATTTCTTGTATTAGTATTAGTTCCCTTTACTATTCACTTATTTCTTATCTACACATGATCCAAAACCCCTACACTTAAGGTTTCACAATTGGAGTTTACGGGTCCCTGACTACAATGAACTTCCCTATACTAACAACACAAATTATTTGACTCACTAGATACAGGGTGGACTTCTTTATTTGTTTGAGTACTTAAACCCTATGATTACTCTCCTCCCGAAGGAAAACCGGGATGTATCCTTACGACTAGATAAGACCTAAATCCGGTTTACTAGATATCCTAATGCATCATGTTCAAGTCAATTTTGGGAGCTTCCATTTTACTTTGCCTCTCAATGGTTTTGCACATGCTAAACACACAAAACCCACAAAACATTTTTCTTTCGCAAACACATGAAGATTTTGAAAGAAATGGAAACATTAAAGCACGATGCAAGCAAAAGAAGACAAGTCACCCAAGGATCATGGCAAGTGGATAGAACAATGTAAATTGTAGGACACTAACATGACCCTAACAATACTCCACATATATACAAATGTAAAGCACCCCCACACTTAATTCATGCATTGTCCTCAATGTATGTAAGCATGATACTACATATATTTTTGCAAGAAAAGGTGAAGACCAAACGTTGAAGCACAAGGAATTTTTTGTGGTCATGTTGATGGACAAAAAACCTGAATTCCCCTCAAAAACCTGTGAGATACTTAAGAAAGGAGACAAATACGTAAAATAAATGGGGCCAAATACACAAGGGTTGGAGCCCACAACAACCTATGCACACTCTTTGAGTCTTATTCTTTTTTTGAAATATAACTATGTATAAAACAAGTTCTCATCTTCATTTGTCAAAGGACATCAAATGAGAATATCAAAAGTGGGTCAATGCACTTGGAATGGGAACATGACACCACACGAGGCCAAAATACTCATGTGTGGGCCCCTCACAAAGTGCACAAAATAACGGGAGAGGCTCATGAATTAGATGTAACGACATCTGATTCAAAGGATCAAATTGAAAGAGCTTTCGAACCTTTCAAGAGTTAATGAAATATTGTACAATGGAAGAAGAGTTTCCCCCATTACGTTACTGAAGTTATGATTGTCAATCCAAACTCTCCAACCAATGGGCTGGTGAGCTGATACTAGACCAACAACCTCATTATCCTTGCCCGACGCACTGGGTGAACAGAAAGTGGGTCTCTTACCCAATGAATCCTCTAAGGAACTCCCAATACCCTCATTGGTAAGGTAGTTATTTGATGTCCCATCATTTTCAAGATGATTTGAAGCTATAGTGAGAGGCAAACTTTGACCAGGTTTTATGAAAGTAGGGGTATTAGGGAGCTCTTGTTTCACCAAATGTGAGTCCCCAAGAATCACAACATTAAGATCATGTGTCTCAAGGGCCACAAGACCAAAAGATAAGGCACAATCCTGTGCCAACTCATAATGAAACTGCTCTATGTTATTCTTAATTTCAATCGAATCCCCCACCAAGTGATCGTGAATTAAAACCCAAAGTCCCTCAGACTGACTAGGAGTTTCACTTTAAAATATTATACTTTGAATTTTAGGATATGGTGGTTGTTTGATATCAGAAGATAAATCCTCACGTTGACAAGAAAGGTCACCCTCCTCACGTTCACGTAAGCCACAAAGCCCAGCAAGAGCCAAGATCTGGAGATCTCGTATGTCCTACTATCGACAAAGTGGGCGACGTCGATCAAGCTATGACGGTCCTGACCAGATCACTCTCCTAATGCGTCTGAGTCCTACTGGCCAATGTCTACTTGATTTTAGATTAAGGCTTCACTTGAGTGTGGTTTGTGGGGCTAAAGGAGGGGTGATGAAATCTCCCACCTTATCTTTAAGACTATGGGTGGTGCCCCTTCAAGATGTTTTGAAATCTTAGGCTAGTAAGCAACTCACCAAACAAGCACTCACCTCACTATTGTTACAATGCACCTTACTAACTAATGCATGTTTTAGCCATGCATGAATGAGACAATGGGTGCATGTACCTCATGCCAGCAATCGACAATAAGAATTTAAAGCAAATGAAAGACAATGTGCATGCAAGGTCTACAAATGATGCATGACCTAGATGACAAATAATATAATCTTTTATTTTGAGTTTTACGGTCCAAGTTGCCTTAACAATGGGTCATGCAAGCCAAATTAATTACTGACACCAAAGAAAAGCATGCATGGCATAAACAGTGGAAGGAAACAACAAGAAAATGGCAAAGAAAACTACTTTGGAAACATAAGTGAAAAATACCTTACGAAATCCGCTAGTGGCGGATCCAAATCCGCTACTGGTGGATTGTCTGGGGATTCTGGTCCCCAGACTTCACCAGCAAGCTCTTGAGCTTCTTTAGGCCCCCATATCCACTTGTAACCCCTTCCAATAACCAAAAGAAAAAAAATGAAAAACACAAGAAAAACATAAGAAAATGGAGAATTAGACTACGAAAATGGCTCCCCAGCAACGGCATCAAAAACGTGATTGAATCAATTATAATAGCGCAAGTGCATGACCGTGATGAACTGGTGGAAAGTACGGGTCAAGTGCACAAGGAGCACGTGTGAGTCGAAATCCATCATGCTCGAGTGGGGAAAGAAGAGAGGAATGAGGTCAGAATTACACTACGATGTGAGTGAAATAAAAAACAAACGATAAAATATAACCCCTTGGGGGTAGAGAAAGAATGCAAATACGAAAATATGTTTGTATGTGTGTGTTCATTTGTTCTTGTCACAACATGTAGTACATGAAACCATAAAACCAAATCCAACCTTGCCTCCACATGAAATTAGATAAAACATTATCATTAAAAATACAAGACAATAATTGAAATGAAGCTAAATCAACTCGTGCATAAAGACCAAACCCCACTATGTATGTTTTTTTTGCACGAAAAAGGGAGGTTACCCTCCAGAATTTGATTTATAAATGTAAAGTACATACACTGTGATATAAACATACGGCTAACAGTAGTTCATCTAACAAATGCGAAAAGAAAAGGAAACAATCAGATAAATAAAATAAAGGATAAGGATCCACACTAGTGCCGGCTATAGAGCAGTGGTCCCTAAGTCCCCTTCTTAGCACCACTCTACGGCCCTAACCAGAGCATTTACCGAGTACTTGTCTTACTAGTACATCAATCTCAATAGCAAGCATCGTAGGGATTCGATGCTAAAGCCAACTCTTCTCAAAGTTACAAAATTCGGGATCTTCAGTAGCCTTCTTAACCCTCGGTGTTTAAACGTTTTAAATTTAGACCACAAGTGCACAACTGTCGGTGAAGATGGGGCAAGTACGAGTCGTCTGCAGGGAGGTGAGCAGCCTCTAGTATGACCAAAATCAGATGGCGAATAAAGGGAGAAAATATGTGATTACGCTAAAGCTAAACTACAATAAACTAATAAGTACGAAATGCGAAATAAAGCACGAAAGATTGGAAATCAGAAAGAGAAACCCCTAAAGGGTGGAGCGTGTGCACATATGAAGTGAAATAAGTGATGAAATATGCATGTAAGCATGTATGTGTGTGTCGTGTGTGTTGTCATGCATAGGAAGTGTCTAAAAGATGTGGCAAAACCTATCAATCCATTAACACAATGTATCAACAATTACTACTTGATTACATATGATTAGGCTCAGCATGAGAAGTGTCTAAAGATATGGCAAGACTCATCAAAAACCATAAACTCATTTGAAGAACAAAGCTAATCATGGGAGGTGTCTAAATATTATGGCAAAACCCATCAAAACAAAGTTTCTTCAATCAATCAAGCAAGCAAACACAAATACAAACACATAACTAACATGTAGCATATTCAACAGGAAATTTCAGTCAATAAACATGAGAAAACTAAGCATGGGAAGTGTCTAAATATTATGGAAAAACCCATCAATATTCCCAACGTGTAGATGATTAAAATACCCCCAATGAACATACAAAACATGCAAGTCTACACAATTAAAAATTCATCAAACATCCTATCTTCACAATATATATATATAAACATCATCTCCACCCCCAAAGGGGATGGATCTACTCACTACACATTATTCTAGCAATTAAACTAAAGAAGAAATGAGACATTCTAACTAATTTACCCTAAGATCAAAGAAACAAGACTAAGCTAATCATGCATATAAAAAAAGAAACAACATAAGAACAAAACAATGAAAAATTATTTTATTAAATGACTCACATTACTAGTAGCATTCTTCTCCACCTTGAGTTCTTGCTCCAAGGCTTACTCCAACTAGAGAGAATGCCACCAAGCAGTGGGTGAATACAAAGGAGAAGGAATAGTTCTATTTATAGTGCTAGAAAAAGGTAATCAGGGATAATCCCCCGATATGGGACTAAACGCATACTATAAATGGGCATAAAACAACATAATACATGACCCGACTCAATAATGGAACATTTGGACAACTTTGGATTGAGTCTGGATTTTGGTGGTTCGTTTCTGACTTGATTTCTTGATGTTTGATGAACCCGATTTGGTTGTTGATGTTTGGACCCGAATCTAATTACCAAAATACTCCTCATAATGGTGTGGAGCTTCTTGATTTCCTCATTAGTCCTTTTTGGGGTTACATTTGGGTCCTTCTCCCTTGCATCTTAGTCCCCAAGTCTCACAACTCAATCCTTTTTCTTGCTTTTAAGTCCTTTTATGCCTCTTCTCCTCAATCTTGTTTATTCCTTAAACTCAAACATAAAACTCTTTACGTATCATTGTTTAGGTTCAAGATAATGGATATAAGACATAAATGAATGCATGAAATGATGTCAATCACTCGGTCCACCGACTTGCATAACCCGCACAACAGCCATGCAAATCTCTTTGTGTCCTCTCTTCTCACCACCAAAGATTCTTGAGTTCCGTTACGCTCATATCTCATGCACCGTTGCTGCAATGGCAAGACAAACCCATGCCTTAGCAGCTCTTGTCTGATGTACAAGTTCCCAGTCCAGCCGTGCAAGCTCAGCTTCAATTGTAGTTTCGTAATTTGCTACAATTTGCAACCTATGATAGACGTCCACCCAAACTCGTCTGGCAAGTTCACAACCAAGCAAGACATGACCATTCGTCTCATCCCTGCTTTCACAAAATGGGCAGGCTTGACAGCCTACAATCTTCATATTACGCTTCCTCATCCAGTCATGGGTTAGAAGATGGCCACGAACAGCCCTCCACAATGTCAAAGTATGCTTAGGGACACGATGCCGATGACACACGAACTGGTGCCATGTAACCAAAAATGAGGGAGGCAAGACTAGTTTCCACGTTTGCTTCATGGAAAACCTCTGTCCAACCAACCCCCCATCCCAGACTAACCTATCAGCTTCTTGGCTTGGAGAGATGGATATAATTTGACTCCATGATCGCTCCATCTCTTGTGATCGTGGTAAAGGCAGGATCTACTGCCCATCCTAGATGAAAGATGACACACGGATATCCCAAGGAGGGTTTCCCATGTCGTACCGTAAGCGCTACCCAAAATCCTCACAATTCGGTGGTCGGCCCAGCCAGGGATCTTCAAAGAACCGCAACAACTCCTCGAACCCAACCTGATACCGAAATGTCTCACGAGCGACAGCACAAACCCGTAGAATACATCGCCAAGCTCATGAGCACACCATAGGGGGAAGAGCACCCCAAATACTATTTCCTCTGAGGTCCTAACTCCTCATCCACCTGGCCCACAAAGAATCATCATCTGAAATTAGGATACAAAAAAGCCGCAACATCTCAACATCGTTCCACCTGACCAAGCTTCGTATGCCGAGGCCACCAGCTTCGTGAGGCAAGCCACAATCTTGCCACAAGACCATGACTACATACCTCACCTTTCCATGGCCCCAGATGAACTGGCACATAATACTCTCTATCTCATGGAGGGTTTGCCGTGGAAGGAGGAAAGACGAACTCCAGTAAATGCTGAAGGAAGCAAGGACCGATCACACAAGTTCTACCCATCCTGCCATGGAAAGTAAGACCTTCTTCCATGTACCTAAGTGCCCTCGAACCTTCGCAATAACTTGCTCGCATATCTACTTCGAGATACGTCATGAAAAGAGTGGGAGCCCAAGATATGTCACTGGAAGTTCTACTTCGTGCATGCCAAGATGGGCAAGGATCCAGGCTTTTGCACGCACTGTGCCCCCAAAAAAGACCTGACTCTTAGTATGGTTCATATGCAGACCGAACTACTGGGAAAACGTACTCATAATCTTCTTAACAGCCACCGCATTTCGCTTCGAATCCTTCACAAAAACCATCCCATTATCAGCAAAAAGAAGGTGCGAGACCTCTTCCTGCCCCAAACGGATAGGGTCAAGTAAACCCTCTTGGACATCCTTTCGAAAGGAAGCACTCAGAACTTCCATGCAAAGAGCAAAAAGGTACGGTTCAATTGGGTCCCCCTGCTTTAATCCATTACTCGCCGAAAAGGAGTACGAGAAAAGTCCATTGACCGAGACAACAAACAAAGCATGAATACACGTTTTGATCCACTTACACCATGTGTTTGAGAACCCAAAGCACTCGAGGACCTGTAGCAAGAACTCCCAGGAGATAAAGTCATACGCCTTCCGGAGATCAAGCTTTATACACATATGACCCTCTCCTTAGCCCAGATGCATTTGGTAACACACCTCATGCGCAAGAAGAATATTATCAGAAATGCGGACACCCAGAACAAAAGCACTTTGCGAAGGCCCCACTAGACATCCGAGCACCTTCTTTCTATTGGCAATGATCTTCGTGATGAAGCGATAAATCAGATTACAAAGATAACACAATCATTAAAACATACAAGACATTAATTAGGATGAGGCCAAGATGAGCACATGCATGCACATGTTATGTTTCCTTCTTCAACTCTATCCTTATCGTCACCTCATCATTCCCCATAAAATAGGCGCACTAATCTAAGCATGTGCTATGCATCACTCAAGAGCATTAGTGTTAGGATCTATGGCCCTCTAATCAATGGATAAATGTGGAATTAAAAATAATAATCGAAGGATTAAGGAAGAGACAATTGCAAACCACAAAAATGACGACACCGGAATTTAGAGAGGTTCGGCACCCACACCTGGGTCCTAGTCCTCCTCGCAAGCCTCGTTCGATCCTCCAAGCCTCGCTTACGGTTCCACTAACCAATCTCCGTTCCGAGCCGAGACCAACGCCGTTTACAACACCGAGCGTCACGAACAACCTCGCCTCGCTCGTGTCTCCTCTCACAACCTGAGAGGGAGCTTCCTCGAAGCTTTACAACTTGGTGATTCTTGAATAAGGAATTGGAATCACAATCTAACTAACACTCTATACTTGAGCACACTTGGATATGATATTGAATTGGATATGCAAGTGGTGAAGTTTAGGCTTGAGTGTTGTGGATTGAGAGCTTGAAGATGGAGAGGATTTGACTTTGAGTATTGGATAGATAGGAAGTGTTCAAGATGTCCAAAACAACCAAATGAGGTCCTATTTATAAGCCTTCAAGCTCATCTAGCCGTTTGGGAGTTGGTGGGGAATGGACCAGTGATAATGCAAGATGTGACTTAAGCTCGAACATAAATCATGGCATATTCGGTCGACCGTTATCCAAACGGTAGTCCGAAGAATTGGTCTGAACTAAGCACTCGGTTGACCGATTATGTATCAGATCACCGTTCACCAACCTCCAGTAGCTTTTATCTATTTAGCCCTAATCAAATTCGGTTCAACGAAATACATTCAGTTCACCGTTCCAAGGTGGACAGTAGAATTGATTGGGCTCTGAGTATGTCAAGTTCGGTTGACCGTGTATACTTTGGTACACCGAAGTAGCGCGGGTATTGCGTTGACATTGAGTGGGAAGTTGGTTTATCGTTAACGGTCAAGTGCCACGTGTAAAATAGTCGTTGGGCTCCTAAAACCAATAAGGATTTGGTAGACCGAAGTTTGTGCGGTCATCCGAAGTGGGTCAAGTTAATTGGGCTCTAGGGACTCGATTTGAATGCGACCGTTGGAGCAAAGTCCAAAAACCGGTTCAGGGCTATTCGGTCGACCGAAGGTAGTTCGGTCTTCCGTAGGGGCAATTCCAGAGAACACCTAAGTTTTACTGGTGGGAAGAATTCGGCTATCCGACAGGTGTTCGGTGGACCGAACTGGGTATGATTCGGTTAACCGAAATAGGTTCGGTTTACCGAGGAATGACGGGACAGAATCCTAGTGCTCAAGTTTACATTAAACCTTATGGACTCAATAAATATAAAAGTTACATGTCTTGGTCCAAAGCTTTCATTACAAGTCTTGAGTCTTGATGTCCTTGTCCCAATGCTCATTTCCTTGATTGTCTTGATCGACCTATTAAGATGATTGCAAGTATACAAATATATATGCAATGCATGTTATCGTATTTGCTCACTTTGATTGATTAGGTTGATTGATTAAGATTAGTTTAATTAATCATCAAAATTAATATAGATTAAGGCCAAAAAGCCAACAATTAGCACATCAAATATAAGAGTGAAATCTGATTAGATAGTTATGGAAATCATGTGAGGTTCAAATGTTAGGATTAACACACAATTAATACATCAAATAATCACATCACCTTCTTCTCCACCCCCCCCCCCCCCCAATGGGGATGGACTACTATCTCCTCATCTCTAAACTAAAGAAGGCATAAAAACAACCCAAAACCATAATGGAAATTAAGAAAACAAGATTAAGAAAAGACAAACGTAAAAGAAATTGCATCAAAGTAAAGACATTAATGTAAAGAACAAGAATTAAACTAAATTAAGAAATAAAAATAAAGTTTGCTCCTCTCCAACCCCCTTATTTACACTACTAAAACAGGAAACTAAATCCTACTCTAACGGGGGAAGGAGGAAGAAGAAGAAGAAGAAGAAATGAGGCATTACAAGTGTATTTATAGAAGATTAGAGGGTTTGGATGGATTTGGGCGCAATCGGATAGTTGTAAATCAGATCTGGATGTTGCATATTTCTTTAACCCGACAACTCGACTCGCCACCGAAATTGGAGCTTAAGTGGAGCTGAACCATCTGCCAATGGCGGATCAAAATCCGCCACTGGTGGATCAAATGGCTCCGTTCAACCTCAATGTTCGCCAGTGGGTTAAGTTTGGTAGTTTGGCACGTGGGGTTGAGCCCTGGTCTATAGTCTCGAGCCGATTTGAGTTTAATTGTTGATTTACTCCGCAAGTTATGGACTTTTGTGACACAATATATTTCTTTACACTTTGGTTCCTCTGGGTTTTCACTTGGATCCTTCCTGACTTACAATCAGGTCCTTGGGCATTACAAATAGGTCCAGAACCTTCCAAATCAGTCCATTATTCTTGTATTTAGGTCATTTTCTCTTCATTTCTCTTCTTTATTGCCTAAACCCTGATACATATCAAATAGACACTCGAGTAGCACAAATATGGGGTAAAATAAAGGATATATAGTATGAATTCAATGTATGATATGCTACTAATCAAGTGGTTTAGGATTTGTGTGATGAGTGGTTTCGGATTTGTGCAAACTTAGGTTTATTGTGATTGTTGCAAAGCAATAGCCCAGTTATGCAACTCTAGTGTGGGTTGAAACAAATAAATTTGCTTTATTATGATAGTGTACATTTTTTAATATATTGCAATTCCATACAATCAAATAGAACTACTTGTCAAAATAATGGTCATCTCTAAGTCATGTAGACAGTAATTTGCTCCATTGAGGGTTGTGATGAAATACTTGTTAGTAATTCTGAGTATCATTGTATGGACATGAATTTTTTAAAGAAAATAAAGGTAATAAATTATTAGAGAAGTTCATCTATCAATTACTTAAATGGTCGTGGCATTCCCATTTTTCGTACGCAAGTGTTGGATTTAATTGGTGTTTGTGAAGTTAGTAGATCAGTGCAATACATGTGTGATACCACGATCTGAGGAGATGCGTTTAGACCGAGTGAGCTAGACTAGAGAAAGAGGAGATAGAAAGGGAGTGGCGTCAGAAGTTGGGGAGGCATGAGGTACGTGCACCTATTATTATTTTTAATGTATTTTTCCAAATTATCGTGATTATCCCCTACCCTGAAGATGAAGATCTACCTGACCTAACCCTAAACGAAATCGCACCTCTCAGCCCTCTCCTCGCCCACTGAACCTCTCCTCCCCCTCAGCCCTCTCCTCGCCCCCTCAACCCTCTCCTCGCCCACTGAACCTCTCCTCGCGGCGACGCCCACTAGACCGTCCCATTGAACATCTCCTCGCCCCCTCAGACCTCTCCTCGCAGTGACACCCTCGAATCCCTGCCCCCTCTCCTTGCACTCGCGGCTCCACTCCTTGCCACTCCTCTCCGTCGACCCCTCTGCTCTGCCCGGCTCCGTTGATCCCTTCGCTCATGGGTTAATTTTGTTTGTTTTGGAGGTGGAATGAATGTTTGTTTTTTATGATGGAAGTTGAATTTTGGTTTGTGATGGGTGGTTTATTTGTAGTTGTTGGTGTTTGTGAAGTTGATGTTGAGTTTGAAATTGAATCTTGTGAAAAAGATTGGGATTCGATGGCAAAAAGTATGGATTTTGGTGGGTTTGTGTAGAAAAGAGGGTAACAGTTGGTTTTTTATGGGGGTTGTGTTTGTGATGGAGTGAGGAAGAATGGATTTTGATGGTGGAAATGGAATTTCAAGGTGTTGCGGTGGCCGATTGATTCATGTTTGTTGGTTTCGTAAAGTTGTTGAATAGTTTGAATTGTACAAAAAAGATTGGATTTGAATTTTTGATGGTGTTAGGGTGGGAGTTTTGTGGTCTGTGTTTGCTTTGAAAAGATTAGTCTGATGCTTCATGCTGAGGGTTTGAGCTTGTTGCTTGCATTTGATTGTGCTTGGTGTTTCATGGTTGATTCATCTTGTCGGTGTCCATGAAGTTGCCTTTGAAGCTTGACTTGTTTATAAGTTGTTGATTGGGATAGGAATAAACTAAACTAAATTTATAGAATATAGCATGTGGTTGAAATCTTGCATTGGTGTTCTGAAATATACCTTAATTCGGGTCCAACCCAACCCGAAATTTTCGAGTCGGGTTGGGTTGAACCCAAATCGGTTCGGGTTTGGGTACGGGTTGGTTTTTTTCCAAACCCGAAATTTTCGGGTTGGGTCGGGTTTTGGTCCAAACCCGACCCATGTGCACCCCTAGACATGACCTAGAGCATACAAGAAAATATGCATTTATTCTCCCGTGGTTATGTTTCTAGTCGGTAATAAGAGGCATTGTTCCTTAAACAACTTGCACAAACTGATGAACGGTTAGACATCATCCAACAACCATCCAACTATACTCGGTAATGCTAGATTAGTAGATCTTAGTACGTTGTTGACCAGTATGGTGCGGTGTGGACCTTAATTTTGATTAGACAACTTTGTACATATTCCTGGACACTCTCCACAACAATTAAAATTGCTTCTTGTAGTTCCTCGTCCTCCACAGAATGTAAGGGTAATGTTTCACCACCAATGCATGATGTTCACCACTAGACCAGTCAAAACCAAAATTAATTAAAGTCATGTTTTGTGGGGTTGAATTTGTTTGCTAAAAAGTGTGAAGAAATAATGTGTCATTGGACATGAATTTAAGTGCTTTATGCTACTGATTCTCAACACGTACTTCAGACGATGTCTTTCAAGCAATAGTAAGCATGAAAACTGGAAAAAAACACATGAACAAATGCAATTCAGAAAAAACACATGAACAAATGCAATTCAGACCTACAACTGTCGACATGGGTTACCCAAATTAGTCATGCAATAGAGTCATGATAAAATTAGAGCCATCATGGATAATATTGTCAATATTAACCACCATTTCATCTACTACAAAAAAAGGAAAATCATCACTGGGCTCTTTTTTGCACTCCAATCGCCCACAACACATGTGCTGGCATTCACATGGCCTCCATCCTACCACCTTGGGCAAACTGCAAACGTCCTCCAACTTGTGCGAAATAACACACTCCACCACCTTCTCTCCTCATTGTTTAATGAAGAAAACAGGCAATCATCACACGTCACATACCAAATTTAATGCACCATGATGAGTGATGATGCCCTCCACCCATGTCCATGCAATCTTCCCCCACAAGCCTTCTTCTTGCCTTTAGCAAGCACGAAAATCTGCCATTTATTGATGAGTGGAGTCCTTCATTGCTGGTTGAACTCTCCACCAACTCTCTTTAATGGACTCCATAGGTAAACCACCTTCTTAACATGCTTTGGTTATATGGATATTATCCAGACTTATCCATAATCTATTTGTCTATGTCTATGTAGACATTGACTTGGTGTTCGGTGTCGAGGTTCATAAGTCAAACGAAGAGTGTTCTGAAGATGAAGTTGACGTAGAGGAGAACAATTTCAGTACAGACTTGGACGGACATGCCGATGACGCCAATGATACATCCTTCCCAGAACATGGTACAATGTAGAAGACCTATCTAGATATTTGCCATTCAGACCTTGACATGTCCTCACCTTCTGGATCAGATATCCCAACGATTGGGATGACTTTTACCACCTTTGAACTAGCTCTAGTGTTCTTTGAGACGTATACGACATCGTTTCGTTTTGGCATCAAGAAACTTCATTGTGTTTGGGAAAATGGTGTTTTATTAAGGAGCACTCTTGCATGCCACAAGGATGGAATGCCGCCCAAGGTATCTCTCCTGTGGTGGGTTTAGAACTACAAATATCTCAGATTTATCTAAATATACTAATTTTTAAATCTTGTCTTAATATGTTAAGATTCACTTTCGTATTGGATACATCACCACTTATCTAGATACACACATAGAACCACATACATATCTCATTTATCTAAATTAGATACATGACCATTTACCGAGATACCTCTTCTAAGCGTATGTTTATCTGCACTATACTGTACCCACATATTTCCATTAATCAAACATCCTTCATGCTTGTGTAAAACACCAACAATCCACTCTACCAACAACGTCCTACTACTAGAACCAAGTGTCGTGCAAGGCTAAAATTTCATGTTAACGCGCAAGGTGGCTATACTTATGGTAAGATCTGTAATTACCACAATCACAAGTTTCTTAGTCCAGATTTCATACGGTATCTAATATCAAATAGGAAGGTTTCACAACAAGCAAGGGAACAAATAGAGATTAATGATTGGGCTGGCATTAATCCCTCCAAATCCATGGCTTCTTTCATAGTACAAGCTGGTTCGTACTCCAATGTTGGTTTCATAGAACGAGACTTAAGGTAATATCTGGACATCTTATAGTTTATTTGAGTTATTGATGAAGCCTTTTTTGTTTGTCCCACAAAACCCTTTTTTTGCACGTAGGAATTCATTGACGTCTATTAGAACCCTACAACATCAAAAAGGAGATGCGAACGTACTCTACAAGTACTTTCAAAAACAACAAAAAATTAACTCCAACTTCTACTACGTCTTCGATCTAGATGACTTTGGACATCTTCGTAACGTGTTTTGAGCCGATGGTCATTCAAAGATAGCCCAAAAGTACTTTGGTGATTAATCTGTTTTAACACGACATATTTGACCAATCAATTTGATATGCCCTTTGCCCCCTTTGTCGGTATAAATCATCATACCCAATCTATTTTGCTCGGTTGCGGTTTGCTCTATGAGGAGATCACCGAAAACTATGTCTGGCTATTTGAGTCCTTGTTGGATTGTATGAATGGTAAGTATCTGGATATTTCTATCACTTATATCTGGATATACACTATCATATTTGTGAATCACAATAACATAGTTCTATATATTTACAGGGTTCTGTCAAACTTCAATTGTCACAGATCAATCACGTGCTATTATGAAGGCCATTGCAACTATTTTCCCGTCCGCGAGACATCGTTTGTGTATTTGGCACATAATGTATAAAATACCAGGCAAGTTTGGAGACGAAAATGATCATTTCATCCGAGATTCCTTCAACAGATTGGTATACGATTCTCCAACTTCTGGTCATTTCGAGCATGGATGACACAACTTTATCTCGCAATACCAACTTCAGGATAACACTTGGCTTTGCTCCATGTACAACATGAAGGAAAAATGGGTACCTTGCTATCTTAAATATCACTTCTGGGCTGGTGAGAAGTCACAAATATTATTAGAATTAATGAGTGTTGTTATCATTTCTTATAACTTTTTTTTAACTAACACAGGTATGTCTTCGACCCAACGTAGTGAAAGCATGAACGCTTTTTTCGATGGATATCTAAAACACAAAACTTCATTTAAGAGTTTTGTAGAAAAGTATGATATTGCTATTCGCCGAAAGTATGAGAAGGAAAGTCAAGCTGATTTTGATTCATTTGACAAATTAATTCCATGCCGCTCAGAGTATCGTTTGGAAGAACAAATGTGTGATGCCTACACGGCCACCATGTTCAAGTGTTTCCAAAAGCAACTTGGTGACACTTTTTACTGTGAAATCACATACTCCTCCAGCGTCAATATTATCCATAACCATACCGTAATGCAACGGTTCACAAACAAGGAAACTAAGGAATCCTTCCACAAGTTATTTCATGTCACTTTTATTGAGGAGAGCTTGATGGTGGAGAGAATGTGGCTTGTTTGTAACTGAAGGCATTTTATGTTCACACACCCTGTGTGTTTTGAAGCACTGGCACGTGGATGAACTACCCCAAAAGTATATCATAAATCGCTGGTGTAAAGATCTGTGGCGTCCTTACTGCTCTATACCACATTTACCACCTTTGGTTACTCATAAGGATTTCATATCCAAACACGAGGACCTACTACAGCGATGTGTTTCACTGGCAGCGGTTGGTATGTTGTCTCTAAGAAAGTATGAGCATGTATCTAAAATAATTGATGATACAATTGGAAAGCTTGAATCCCAAGTTCCTAGGACCCAAGATGGAACATGTGCTGCTTGTTGTCAAGTACTCCCTACAATGGATGGTGCAATTAAAGATCCAGTACATGTCTGTCATCCAGGTCGTCAAATAGAACTTCCTAAGGTATCCATAAAGGATGGTGTAAAGAAAAAAGCTCAGAAGAAGGTTTGTATTTATGTCTATTCAGTTCTATGTGTCTCCGCTGTTGTCTTATTTTACCTATCCAGATACCTTTTAAACTTACAAATAAAAGCACTTGTACTAAAGACCATCAATTTTTCCTATTATTCAGGTTCAAAAGAAAAATCCTAAAAACAAGGGACCTTTCGCCGCTGACAAATAGTAACCATTGGTTCCAGCAGTTACGGTGTACCATCACTAATCCAGAAATATCTCTGACCAATTTTTGCAAATTAGTATGATGAAGTCTATTGTATTTTTGTAGTTTTGTTCCTTCCTAGAACATTGTCTGACTAATGGTTGGTCTTGTTGTTGTCTGCTGTCTGGTATAACATCTAATGTCTAGACATGTCATACATATTTGGACATAAAATGTATAAATTTAAAAAGATATTGTAACCAAATATCGTAAAAAAGATATTGTGATCTAAACCATACGACTATACACAATTTGAAGGCATTTTATACACATGGACTATACACAATTATCTTGCATCAATAGTTATGTAGACATATACCATGTATGTATAGGGTGTCTAGATGTATATGGTGTCCAGACACATACAAAATTATTGACGACAGATCGATGTCTGTCGTTTAGAGTTGTTGGACATGTCAGGAAATATCCGGATATCCAGTTATTCAAATATAGGTTGGCAATATGTACACCTACCCAAAAATTGTATCATCATATTCCACACATATATCACCCTACGCTTGTGCTTTCTAGACATGTCAAACATGTCCAGACAAAGAATGCATAAACCCAAAAGAGATATCGTAATCAAATTTCAAAACATGAATCAGTTTTAGGCATACATGTTCATAACATGTCTACATATACCTAACATTTTTATAAACATTCTTCCAAAATATACCTTCTCTATATTCATTTGTCTGGATACTATTTCTTTTTTCGATGGGTAACTGTCTTTGTCTGCACATACATAAACGGTATAAAACAGTTGGACAATACATATTTGTCTTTTATCATCATTTATCCAGACATATATCACCAAACCTTTTCCAAATCAGTATGAGGTGTGAAAGTATATAGGGTGTCTACATTTATCATCTGGATATAGATTAACAAGAAAATTATGAATTATGATTATTGACGACTGATCCATGTCTGTCATTTAGATTTGCTGGACATGTCAGGAAATATCTAGATATCCACTTATTCAGATATATCTTTGACCAAGATATATCGTAATCAAATTCTTGGATATCCAGATATTCAAATATATATTCGTAATATGTCTACACCTACCAAAACTTTTATCACCACTATTCCAGACATATATTCCCTACGCTTCTGCTTGCTGGCCATGTTAAACATGTCTGGACATAAAATGTATAAATTAAAAAGAGGTTTCATCATCAAACATCTGAACAACCATGATTTTTTGAGAAACATGTTCACATGTCTACGTCTACCAAATATGTTTGATAAAAATTTGGCAAAAAAAAACATTTTTGTCAGGACATACATAGATGGTATGAAACAATTGGACATATACAATTCTCTTGTATCATCACTTATCCAGACATATATCATCTATGTGTAGGATGTCTCGATGTATAGGGTGTGCAGACATATACAAAATTATTGTCGACAGACAATAATTGTCTTGTGGAGACATATGTACAGACATATACAAAATTATTGGAGACAACCAATCATGTGAAGAAATATTTGGATATCAAGTTATTCGGATATAGGTTGGTAATCTGTCTGGATACCGTTTTCCTTTTTCGATGGGTAATTGTCTTTGTCTGGACATACATAAACGGTATCAAACAGTTGGACAATACGCAATCGTCTTCTATCATTACTTATCCAGACATATATCACCCAACCTTTTGCAAATCAGTATGAGGTCTAAAAGTATATAGGGTGTCGGCATTTATCATCTAGATATAGGTCAACAGGACAATTGCTGGATATGATTATTGGTGACAGATTCATATTTGTCGTATAGATTCGCTAGACATGTTAGAAAATATCTGGATATCCACTTATTCGGATATAGGTTGGTAATATGTCTACACGTACCAAAAATTGTATCATCACTATTCCACATGACATCGCCCTATGCTTGTGCTTTTTGGACATGCCAAACATGTCTGGACAAATGCATAAATCCAAAAGAGATATTGTAATCAAATTTCTGAACAAGAATCATTCTAGGCATACATGTCCATAACATGTCTACATATACATAACATGTTAAATAAACATTTTTTTCCAAAATATACGTTTTATGTATTCATTTGTCTCGGTCTACATTAACAAGTAAAATTCTATCGGTAGTTACACAAAAAAATCAAACAGTATACGATATAGACAATTACCCAAAAAAACAAATATTCACACTATAGATTGCCCCCAAAAACCAGACATTCACACTATAATCAGCAGAATTAGAGTCCTGGACAATATCAGTTATGTCCCCTAAAAGATTTACCTGTCCACATTCATCAGATATAGACTATACATAAGCAACCCATTAATACTTGAGGATGTTTTCGGCGATGTCATTCATATCTTTCATAAGATTAATCAACACACTTCCCCTCATCCCATGTAAGGTCTTGAAGTCCCTAAGCTCCAAGGGGTTCTTGTGCATTGTGAAGCATTCCATCCAATGCATGACTAAAACACCATTGTCATTACTATTACTATACTCTGTTTGGCATGATCATTCAAATGTGAAAGGAAGTACGTTCTCTTCAGCAACGTCCATATATTTGTTCAAGAACCGCTTCCAAAACGACTTTGCCCTCAACAATGCTACATCAATTTGTCCTTTCGGTTTTTGTCCATCTTCCTCCTTAATGAATCTAACTGTGTTGTTGAAGCCATGCATTCTTCCTAACCCTAGGTCAATCACAAATAGAAGCCACTTTCCCAAACAATTGACCACCTGCATTATATACCTTGCTTCTTTGATGTCCTTGAAACTTTTTATAATTCTTCGATCTATGTTCTCAATCTGAGATTGCGATGGATGATTCAATATCTCAGCAGACATAGTTGTGTCCACAAACACCGCCCGAGATTGCAACTTCCCCATCTGAAAGTCGTTGTCCAGCACTTAAAAATAAGAATCCATCATCTGACAGATATATCCACGACAATTATCAAAATTTTCCAGGACAAAAAATTAATTAACTCATTAGAGAAGGTGCCTCAGCTGCCATTGGGGCTGCCCATTGCAAGAGTATGCGGAAATCCGATCTCCTCAGAACTACTCCATTGGCCGACCACATAACGTCCTTATCATTCTTACTTGTTGCAATCACATATTCCAACATAGTTTTATGTCCGATCTTTTGAAATCCTACTACAATTCGATCAAGTTTTTTGTACACATCCTGCTGAGCCACCAAGTTTGAATGAATTCTCCCAAAACTCCTTTCCAGGCTTTGTATCACCTCAGCTCTTGCTGGTGGAGAGTGTTCCTTGGTTTCAGCCACCATAAACAACTGTCTTCACCAAATGTTTCCTTAATTCCGTTCAATCATGTATATATATCGTTTGTACATCTTGGCCCACCAGTCTACACATTACCAGTAGACACAAATACTCTATATATCCTGACAACAGTCTCCGTGTTCAGAAATATCCAGACATATCCAAGTATTAATGGGTTGTGTTCACAAGTACTCTACATATCCAGTCAGCATGTATCCATAACAACTAATGTCCAGACTTATGTCCATAAATATCCAGATACCAATAGCATATGTTTATAGATGTATAAAATAACCACAAATCCATACATTTGTTTTTGTACTCCAATGTTGATATCCCGACATACACTATTCCAAAACAAGCAAAAATAACATCATAATAAAGTTACAGTAGTCTATAAAATCAAACATACAAACTAATATTATAAACTAACAAAGCGAATACATCTCATCCGCATATATCATTCCCCAAAGCTACATATTTTGTCTGGGACTCACAGCGGGTGCAAAAGCATTCCATTCCTTCTCCAAGCTAGGCTCATTCTCTTGCTCTTGTTTGTCCAGACAAATACACTACCATTATGTACAGACCTTAATAGATATGCCCAACCAGAACAACTAAAATGTACTTTTTCTTTGTCTTCAACTGCTTGGGTCTACCTTTCAATCTGCTCTACCACTTGGCTGATGATTGTGTCTTCTTCATCCACCATTTTAGTCTTTCCCTTTGTTTCCTGGTCCACTGTCTTCCCTTTGTTTCCCTTTATTTCGTACACCTTCTTCGTGTCCCTACTTGTTGTGTCGATAGAAACTCCCTCTTTCCCCTCGTCTATCGGTTCTAAACCAGACTTTTGTTTCTTCTCCTTCCTCGCCCGTGTCTCTACCCCATGTGTTGCCCTTTTGGAATGTTGGGGATTCCTTCACAACAGTACATCCTCATCTTCATCTCGGGATTGGTTGTTGTCATCGCTAACCTGTTACAAGTTGACACAGAGAATTAAAAAACAAATCAGCAATCCAAAATAGAATGATTAGTTCAATCAAGCCCCTCACCTCTGGTGATTTTGCATCCGGGTTTGCGTGTGTAGAACCTTCCTTATCTTTCCCCGCCATGTTACTACTTCCCTCATACCTCTCATTAACATTGTCCTATATTACAAAACAAATAGTTATCGTGACTTTCTTTATAAGATATTAATATCAAAATTTAATAGTTACATCTCTCGTCTTCATTCCAACGACGTCTTTTGTCTTAGCATTACTCATCAAAATCAATGGCTACTTGTCCTTGACTTGTCCCCGATGCTCGGATGATGTTTATTTCCTCCTTTTTTCTCAGCTTCTGTGTAACCGTCTCCACCTCTTTCTCTCTCTTATGAAACATGCCAACGTACGATATTAGCAGGTCATCTTTCTCCCTCATATCCTCTGTGAACCGTTTCTCCATCTCTACCACAACCTCATTATACTTTGTTTCCTTCTTTCTCATAGTCTCTTTCAATTTGAGGATTTCAGACTCATATCCGTCTATAAGTTCGGTCTCTCGTTTTGCCAGCTGGTCGTTGTACTTCAACTCCACCTCCCTTATCTTCATCTTATACCGCTCCCGCAATTCCTCCTCCTTCTTTCTACTATCTTCTTTGATTTTGTAGTCTGCCAACTTCCTCTCATACTCTTCCTGCATTGCTATAATTGTTGTCTTGTATTTTTTCTCCTCTATCCCCACGAGTGTTTCCATCATCCATTTCCTTTCAAAATCCATCTCATTTAGCATAATGACCAATTTCTGCAGAGTTCAGTTTTGTAACTAACCTGGTAGTCCGCGCTGAAACTAGTGATGTAGGATCTGCATTGGATGGTTCTCTGGGCATCTTGGCAGTTGGATTTGTCTCGGCTTGTTTATATCCGGACAGATAACCGGTGGTGACTGTTCTGCAGAAGTCTGTTGTCTGGACATGGCAATTGTTTGTTGTCCGGATATCACTACAAATGGAACTTTGAGGTCTTCCTCTTGAAGAGTTGGTTGCTTTGACATGTCCATAACTTCTACCCAAAATGTCCTTGTCTCTGCCTCACTTGCATATCCCATGGTAATGTCTGGACATTTGATTGTCTCAATACGCTCGTCCCTCTCGCCAGTCTCCTCCGATGACTCTACTTCTCCATATATAAGCACAATCTCAGGCTCTTCCAACTGCAATTTCTTCCATGCCTTTTTTGAAGTCTCCAAGTTTTTGGGGCTCTTGCGAGTGGGCGTTGTTGCTTCCCTCTTCGATGCCATCACCTTCCTTGTCTTCCTTGGAGACACCTTCTTCCCCTGTATTTCCTATTTTTGTTCCCCCTCAATCACCACTCTCTTCAGTTTCGTTTGTTTTTCCTTCTTCACGACGTATCGATTAACGTCTGCCTGCACAATGTCTTTCGACAATCCCTAGTTATTTCTTCACTACCACCCCTTGAGCTTCTGGCTTGGTCCTTCCCGATGATTTCCTTTGCTTTCATCCCCTCTAGTCAGTACTTTGTTACCCTTGCTTTCATCATAGCCTTTGTTTCATCCATTGTTGTTCAGTTTTGTGGCCTTCGGTTCCACACCTTTTATCATACTTTCATCGATCTTGTCCAACTCGACACCACTTGTTGCTTTACGCTTGTAAGCCTCATTCCATTGTGCTGCCCTTGGTACCTTTGACTTATCTGGCTTCACACCTAAAATCTCCACCTTCTTGAGGAACCATGTCTGAAATACAACATTAATTTCTGTTAATATCATGGTTTAATAACATATTTCAACTCTAAATGTAGAATATGCGTACCACAAGGAATGCAGTGCAACCATTCATATAGCCCAGACTGGTCTGGTTTTCCTTTCCTTTCTTATATCTTTGGAAATCTTCCCCCCAAAATGTGCACTTCCCTACCCCATGCAATGCTATGTAGTAACTCCCCATCCTCATCAATAGTGCCTCATCGATGGTTCGGTTCGACCATGCAAATAAATACTGCGCAAAGAAGAAAAATTCAACATCCTTACAAAGTCGTTCATGTCTTCTGGTTTGTCACTTTTGATGAGTTCGCCTATGTGTCCGCCTATAGTATTGACAGAAATGTCCAAGTGTTTGAAATACTTGGGCTTTAGGTATGTGGACTTTAATCCCCACTCTAGTTCTTCTCCCTCTAACGTTAGGCCCATGATCAGTTCGAATTCCCGATCATTTACTGGCAGCTTCTTTCGCCAATCTGAAAAGTCTTTGCTTCTTGGTCGAATACGTCCACCATCTTAGCAAATAATCTACAATCAAGTGACGGCCCTTGTAGATCAAATAGGAAGTCAAATGAGTTCTCCATAAATAGCTTTTTTGCTCCGTACTTATATTGTCGAGGTAGGTCAGAGTCTTTGTGATTGTGCATCTTGTCTTTGCGTCTTTCGGATCACTTGTCAAATAGAATGATTTAATAGAGTGAGGAGATCTAATATAATGAAATCTGACTGCAATATCATTCTATTAAATCTCGGATATCAAGACATAACACAACATCTCCTTTGAAATTTATCGAAAATAAAAAACTAAGTATCTCTGTACACAAGCATATGTTTAACTTTTCATTTTTGATCTACTTACATTATGAGATACAAAAAAATTCACTTATTAAATGTTATAATGAAATACAGACATAACTTCAGAGAATAACATATTTCATTATCCAGATAAAACAAACATATATAATCCTAACAGATATAACAGACATACATAATATTCCGCCGGGTGGGTTTACAAGTCTAGATATAACAGAGATAACATATACAACAGATTCCATAGATTACATTTGACAAAATATCCATATATAACAGAATCTGGAGGTAGCTAAAAGGAATCCAGACGTAAATATCTAGACAAATATGGACTTTCACAAACTAAACATGCTCCATACAAAACAACTAAATGTCTACACACAAGTATCCAGACAAATAATTACTTACATAAAGTAAACGTGCTCCAGACAAAACTATTTCTTATCCAGAAATATAGGACTATTAAATATCTAGACTTTCTTTTTATATTTGCATAGTTATATCTCGATTTGATAACACACATCAAATCTAGATATAACTATGCAAATATAAAAAAGTAACAATAGTAATGCCAGATATTGTCAGATTTAAATCGACCAACGACCCTAAATATTAACGGAACCCTAAATGTCCAGAAATTTCCAAAATGCAAGCTTCATGTACAGAGAACTTACTCCTTTTCAAACTCACACAATAAAATTCCATACATATCTATCAACAAAATGCAAGCTTTATGTCCAACAAATGTCCAGAAAATTCCAAAATGCAAGCTTCATGTCCAGAGGTTGTCCTCCTTTTGAAATTCATACATATCTATCAACAAACCATAACTATCTGGATATATAAAGTAATAATAGTAAGGGCAGATATTGTCATATTTAAATCACCCAACAACCCTAAATATTAAGGAACCCTAAATGTACAGAAATTTCCAAAATCCAAGCTTCATGTCCAGATATCGTTCTCCTTTTGAAACTCACATAATAAAATTCCATACATATCTATCAACAAACCAGTGTTATATAGTTAACAAGGAAAAAAACCCTATGATTCCTTCTTCTTGAGTCATTGCAACCTTCGAATGAAGAAACCGTGCATGTGGGCCTGAGAGAGTTATGGGGACGAGTGGGGATGTGGGCATGAAGGGGAGCATCGGTGCCAGAGTGGAGAGGGAATGAGAAGTTGTCGTCGGTTAGGGTTTTTGGTGGACCACAATTGCAGGAGGAAATTGTGTTTTCCTCGTTCAAATGTGTTTTTGTCCGCTCAAGTATGATTTGACGTGACCCAATAGACGTCGAGCAACCGTTGAACAGCTACGTTTGGTTAATTTCCGCAAAAGTCTTTGTTTCCTGATATTTTCTACGTGGGTTTTTTACCAAAACGACCACCTCCACTACTATACTATTTTTGGGAGCCCAATTTAGAGAATGATAATCACTACTCCCAAAAAAAACTCTCCAAGGTGGAGATTATCATCAATTTGGAAGCTTGAACACATGCACAGTAGCAACCTTACATGTATCACAGCGGCGACCCCAACACATAAGAAATAGATGTACTAAAGAAATGAAGCAAAATGAAACTAACATTGTATTATCCTACTAGTGATTCGTTGAATGGCCAAACTAGAAATCTTCTTACGTCATTATGAAAAATAACTTCTAAAATAAAGTATGATTAATTCCAAACTCCAGGTGCTAGTGTCTGTCCACACAAAAAAAGACTTCCAGTTAATTCCAAGATGCTGTTCTCCAATCAAAATAGACTTGTTATTTTCTTCATAGGTTTGCAGTAATTACCTTGGGTCAAAAGAGTAAATTTAGCACTTCTTACACCATAACAGTCTAAAATCCACACATAATTACGATTCCATATAAATATAATGTTTTTAAAGTAAAGAGCTCCAAGTTTCATAATTCCATTATCTTTCTTATACTACTTGTAAATGAATAAATAGATCATAGAACATGAAGAATTGCCACGGCATGGTCGCTAGAATGATAGTCAATTACTTCAAAATGGCAGAAAAATTAGACCCAGTACACCCATGGAGAGGCAAAGACAGCCAAAAACATACAACAGAACATTACTACTACCATATCCATGTATATATTGTCTCGGAGTTACAATTGACATCTTCCAAATAGAGTCATTTGATTAGCAACTGCAACGCTTAGATCCATCTAAGTAATATCCGTTACAGCGAAGGATCTACCTCTATATAATTGCAACATCCAAGTAATCTCCAATCTAAAAGAAAAAAATGGAAGTTAGTAACAGAAGCGAAAAGAGGAAAACAAGCATGGTCAATAAGTTCCAAGGAAATCTGAAAATTTACCTGAAAATCTAATTCTGCTAGAGCCTTCGCCTCGTCTAGTCTTCGCCCGTTTCCATGTGAGGAGGTCATCCCAACCTAAACCAAAAGGTGCTTATAGATGTTACTTTTCCCAACACCACATGCCCCTCATAAATGGAGAAGTTTGGGAGAATCCAAACCTATCACCAAAATATTTCAGCAAAGTAATTTACAATATATCATGTTTCTCTTACATCTTGATGCTCAGACAGTCAGACTAATGTTTAAGTTATAGTTTTAAGCCTAAACCCAATTTACTGAAAGGGTCCTCATACCGTCATACACACAATACCTACTAAAGGCCCAGGGAGAAAAAAAGCAGTCATCACCAGCTAATTGCAACAAAATCTAGCACACAATTGATCAGTCCTTTGACATGACAGAATAATAGAGTTGGTTGCTTCAGTCCTAAGCACTCTTATGAATACATTTGTCAAATCATCCACCAAAAGCTGAGTTTAAGTTATTGGTTATTGGTCAAATGATTCACTGGGAAAAGAAAATCTCAAAATGTAGAATAATTTCTATGAACTTTGAATGCATCGTGACATTCATAACAACATACGTTAATAGAGTTCCCATGTTATATTGTTGCTCTCTACTTTCGGTATTCCTTAATATGAAATCAAGTAATAAACAACAGAACATAATCCCAAAGGAATTAAGTGATAAATATTATAGAATATGTGCAACTAAAATCACTTTATTTGGTCCTACGTTTTCAGATATTCCTAGAATGTTAGAATAAAATTATCTTAAAACTTCACCACGTTCACGCACTGATTAGGAGAATCTTCACAGGATAGCAATGTGGAGAATTTTCAATCTACCATCTGGTGATAGAAGGAAGATATGAGGAAATTGTAGACCGTGTTGAGGGGCAACATATGCATCATATACTGTCTCATAGTGACTTAGTATACGCAACATCAAATATTTCAAGGACTATATATACAATCACAATGGTAGCACACAAGTCTTATAATTTGGACCACTTGCCTTGCTTCAGAATGATCTATTTTTTATTGTAGTTAGTAGATTAGTAAATTATAGGTGATGATGGCTTATCAACTAAACTTTTTTACTAGTGAGGAAAAACCATAGGATCGTGTTAGCAACTATGAGTTGACATATTCATGGAAAAAACTCAAAACCCATCTATGATAAAGTGTGTTTGATTTATACAGACATATGGTCAGTATATAATTGAAAACCTTAATCAGATACAATTTGAAACATAACCCGGTTGAAACAAACAAACAAAAAAGCATTACCAATTCAAAATAATGATACTGATAAAAAAACTAAAGAAAAACAGCAATAATTAGTTTATAATTACAAAATAGATCCTTGACACTTCTACGCAAGAGGAAAAAGATGGCATGCCTACACCTAGCAAAGATCATTAAGGATAAAGAAAGATAAATTGTAGACCAAAGATTCAGTGATTCTTTTTTGTGAAATTTCGAGGTGGCAAGGGGTTCAGGTCTGATCATCAATTTGAATACTACTTTGGTGTGCATTCCTGAAATTTGATGAGGCGAATGATGTTTTCCAGGGAACGTGGTGTATTTTCCTCTTTTTACATGGATGCTTGAGATTAGGCTAGGTTTATGCATAATTGCATAAATGTGGGGTCATTCATGTGAATTCTGGAGGGGATAGTTTGCATGGATTGTTGCAATTTGGTGAAATCGTTGTTTTTGGGCATGTGGTGGTTTTTATGAAGTTGATTTATATGGGTCATTTTTGGGGGGATTTGGTGTATTGTCCTCTTTTGGGTGTTATAATGCGTATGGTAAATGAAAATGAAATTATAGATTACAGACAATAGTATCTGCTATCTCCAAAGAGTTTATTTTATACCTTCAAACTTTCAGGTAGCATCACTTCTCATCGATTCAGTTTATCGTTGTGAGACATGGGGTGACCTCCCTCTTGGTCCAGCTGCTTCCGCATATCAATTTTATCATTTCAGGAGTTCCTTGATTGTCACTTTCTTTTTTACATTATACTTCGCATATAGTAGTTGTATTAATATATTTGCACTACTGTAATATTAGGATTTGTAGTCGTATCAATATATGTCATGTGATGATATAGTTTACATTGACTGTGGAGTGGTGGACATTGACGCCGAACACTACATTTTCAGTGATTAAGTTAAATCATATTATAGATTAGACATTCTTATCAGAAGAAAAATGTTATAGTTAGACATTTGACATCACAACGTCACCCAAATGTATCTTGATTTCCCTTTTAAAAGCACACCATACATGTAACTAAGATAGAGTTCAGCACATGATTCAGCAAGAGCCTCGACGCTAGTTAGAATAAAACTTTTACGCCGGTCCTGTACTTAAATGGTACAAAACTGAAACTGGAACTCTGGTAGCAGGCAATAATTACAAAACAAAACAGAGAGCAGATACACATAAAAATACAATTATGATATGCAAGCACAAGCAACAACATATGAATTAACATGGAACATAAGTTACATGACACTAGGTATTTCTATCTAATAGTGAACGTTAGGAAGGGAGACGTACCGGTCGCACTACAAAACGCCCATTTTTATCAGGATATACAAATGCAAAAGACAGTTTAGCCTCTCTTCTCCTAGCAGCGGGAGCAACCTCTTTGACCTGAAACTATCTGTTGATTAGACACGTGTCAAATATTGACCAAAAACAATACAGAAGTTATCTAAATACTTCATACAAGGTCAGTTAGCTCACGAAGGGTGGCATCCTTCCACGTGTAAATCTGAACTTCATCCTTGGGCTCTTTTCCTCTAACAGAAAAATCATCCTTCGTGTGATGCCCTCCTACCTGACAAATTCGATAATAAGCATCACATTCAGCAGCCACTACACTAATCCCATGGGAAGTCCAGAGAAGTAGGTTTGGCAGCATAATGGCATTCTCAATAGTGATGAGAGAATATCAGGATAAGCTATAAAATAAAATCTAAATACTTCATTTTCTATTTTTTCTAAATCATCCGTGAAAGCAAAATGGGATAATGCGAAGCAGCATGCTTGGTATCTTATCTATGGTACTGTGAGAGGATCATAGTTTAGTTCAACCACTATGGTAGCATACTAGTATAGTTAGAATAGGTTTTCTCTTGATCAGGGTTATAAAGAAAGATGATGATAAATCAATAAGAGAGATAAACTTAACTTGTAAGCTAAAATAATTCTTACCTTAGTGAAAACTCGAAGCAACAACGGGCAAGTCTGCAAGTAAACATCAAAGTTTCAGCAAGATACTATTGCAGCATGTCTTCATTTTAATAGAAAAATAATGAAAGTAAAACCCATCAAACAGAACAAAACAATAAAAGTAGCATATGGAGAAAGACAAAAGAAACTAGAGAGTTCCAGTTACAAATCTGGGACAGCTGGGAAAAAAGAAAGTTCAATTGACTACCAAATTTGAGGACATATTTACATGATAAAGATTCCCATTTGTTGCAAAATGTATTTGGACTTTGTCTAGCTCCGGGCTACACTAACTGCTACTTATATGTTCAAAACAGATTTCAGGATGGGTAAGCAGCTAGTAGGTGGTCCAGATATCCGATTTCCTCAGGGAAAATGTCAGTATATTGAAGAAATAGAGAACAAAAAATGTCATTCGTGTCTGATTTACACAGGTAGGGGATAACTAGTTCAAACAAACTGATTTACTAAGATGAATTAAACTAGAAACTCTAAATTGAAGAAATAAAGAACAAAAACTGCCATTCGTGTCTGATTTTACATGGGTAGGGGACAAACAGTTCAACAAGTTGATTTACGTAAGATGAATTAAATTAGGACCGAAATACTAAGCCTCATAAGTTTTCCCACATATAAATTTGAACATACACAGCATTTATGTTCCTCTTCAGCAAATTTAAGGAGTAACACATAACATACGGTCCCAACTGACTTAATACAACATAAGTCTGAACTCAGTTTAAAACACCCTGTATTCTGCCATATTAATTTTGGACCAATGTATGCACCACGTCAACGTTTAAGTTGTTTCCATTGTGTTCATTTCCACAGTGTCAAAGTTTAAGTTGTTTTTTGACATTTGGAGCATCATGGACTACATCAAAGGGCTATTTAAACGATCTGCATTTCTTTTATTGTGGAATCGCAGATGGTCAGCTGCATTTGCATCATTTGGGTCAATTGGAAACAACCTCACTGTTTTACAGTGGTAGGGTTGCGTACATCTGACCCCCTCTTACCTCGCTTAGGCGGGAGCCTCTTCTGAGGCATTGGGGTTATGTTGATGATGTATGCACCACGTCAACGTTATTCTGATTGTATTTTATTATTCCTTATTGCTGAAAATATGTTCATATATGGTGGTCACTACCCACCATAAAGCCAAGTGAGAAAAAAACACCTTCAGTTTCCTTATCAGTAGATTGAATTAGTTCCACGACTTCAAAAGGCCACAACAGATGTACCATGCGTCCAACCAGAGGTAGGTAACTTCAAAAAGATTTGCCCCCAAGGTAGAAGTGAACTAGTCATCTCACAAAGAACGAAAAGGTGGAAACCATCTTCCTCGTACCCTTTGCAGATTGCAGCAGTTTGCACATGGAACAGCTGCTAGGAATTGAAGATGTTTTTTAGCAGTGATTTAGGAATTGAAGATGTGAGAGGTAGGCCTAGGAACATGAATGGAAATCTTCAATCTTGCTTCCCATCATGTTGACCGATTTATTGGACCAGCCTAGGTGTTGATTCCTACAAATGAAAATGTTGCTAAATAAATTTCAAGCAGCAAGACACACTGACCCGCTCAAGCTCAGCTAGCGTCACCACTCACCAAGCATCCTATGTCTCAAACGAATCTGGTTCTCCATCACAAAAAGGTAGTGTCATGGGCATACTGAAGGGAATGAATTTCCTATGCCCTACTATTAATCTTTAAATTCCCAATAGATTACAATCTTTGATTCTTTAGACCATTTCAACCGATGGTTCCCCAATCAGAGTAAAAAAGATCAGATGAAGGATTCCCTCGCTAAGGTCTCTTCCACCTTTGAAGTATATATAACTATATACAAGGAGAGTCAATTAACTAGATGGAGAAATCAGATGCATTGCTAGAATTTCGGCATTTTACAATAAACTGTTCATTGGGTGATAACCTGGCCCATATCTACTCCACCACCCAAACGAAACCTCTCATTTTTACTGCACTTCACACCGTAACCCAACCCATCTCTACATCACCACCCAAACCCCAACACCACTGACCTCCACCATGTACTAGTTTTATTGGCCTCTCTATTATCCAGACCTGATTATACTATAGGCTGTTTTATATTAATTTAGGAATGATTTTAAACCTATTTTCCTTGTTATGTTACTTTTTTTTCAACTTCCAAATTGTTGCAATGTTTGTGTTTCTAAGAAATAAAGCACACCGTCAGAAGCTGAACCAAGCATCACATTACAAACCAGTTAAACATTGCATTAATTGGTTGTTATAAAAGGTTAAAAGATCATACAAAGACATAAAATAAAAGTTATGAAGACTGCAAACTCCATCTCCAGTAACATGGGCTACTCGACTACATACTCATCCAATTATGCGGTTCCACCACGACACCAAAGCACATATGGCTTATGTGGCCCTTAAAATATGAGATTGAATAACCACCAAGCGGAGGCCATACTTGCTAAGTATTAGGAAATTTTTGGAAGGGGCGTCAATAATTCAATTGGGCCATGTTTTACTGAGTCATGTTAGTCTAATTGTGGACCCAACAACGCATTAACCTAAATCAGATAAAACCTCTACTTTTACTTCACTAGAAACCTAAACCTGACGACCCAAACCCCAATACCACTCACCTCCAGCAGAGTCTTCGACGTATTAGTTTATTTGCCAATTTATATGCTTGTTTTATATTATTTTAGGACTGATTTTAAACTTATTTTCTTTATTTTGTTCCTTATTTTTCAGTTTCTGTATTGTGGCAGTGGCACTGTTTTTTTTTATCTCTAACAACCAAATGCTTATTTAGACCGACGAGTCCATAACATATCATCTTTATTCTTCCCTCCAGTCTCCAACTCCTTTTTAACCAGAACTTCGGATTGTCACCAAGAGAGTTGTTTTGGAATAAATGACACCGTCAGAAGCACATAAGTCCAAGGAAAATGGGGGGATTACCTTCTCGCGGTCGACGATGGGACGAGGAGGGGGAGGAAGAGGGCCTCGCTGTGGAGGGGGAAGGACACCTCTCGCGACTCTACTCGATGGTTCGGCTGCCATCCCTGCCATTCTTGCTTTCGATCCTCTCTCTCCTCGCCTCCGCCGGTGTTGGTGGTGATTCCGAATGGGAAGAGGAGTTTTCTGGAGGTTATGTTACAGGATGGGTGTTAAGATGTAGGGTTTTTGCCCTCTTCTAAAACTCGGACCGGATCTGATTTGGTATCGGATTTCTTAATTTCTTTTAGACGCGACTTAATTTTGGCTCTTGAAGTTTAAAAGATAATAATTATCTTCCATATATATATTTTTTGTAACATTTTATCCCGTCAATTCTAAGAATCTATTATTTTTCTACATATTCGTCATTATTTCTCAATTTTTCTCATTATATATCATTATACCTAATACACTTATAGTCCTAATTTAATGTTAAAGTTCAAATCAAATTGAATGTGAGATCTTGTTCAAATTTAGGTCTGATTGACTACCAATTTGACTCAAATTCCAACCAAATCAGACATCTGATTTGATTTGAACTTTTAACATAGAGTTAGGATTATGAGTGTTTAGACTCTAACTCTTGTTCTACTAAAGCTAACTCATGCTCAACTCTTATTATAATGATAGCTCAAATTCTAGTGTTAATGATGAAACGTATACACATGTTGAGCTTCAAAATGCATTCAATGACTTAGTTAAATAATATGAGATCATTTGTGATAAAAATAAGAGTGCTAGAATGTTGATAAATAATCTCCAAAGTCAAATTGAAAAATACATGAATGAGAAAAATGATATGATTTCTAGACATGAGACAAATGCATTAAAACTTGGTGGTCAAAATGCAACACCTATTGATGTTGAACAAGTAGATCTTCATGCTTGCAATGTGCAATTAAGAAAATATCTAGAAAAGTTCACAAATGGAACTAAGATGCTTAACATACTTTTAGGAAGTCAAAGACAATCTTTGCAAAAATATGGTTTAGGATATAATGATTCATATGTTAAAAACCATATAGTTCATACAACTTTGAATGGAAAATACTTAGTTGTAAAGCATAGTTCTTCAAGTGTGTGGGCTCCTAAAATCAAAATGGTTTTGGTTCCCAAAGCAAATGTTCAAGGACCCAGAGTTGTTTGGGTACCTAAATCTACACTTGTAGGTGCTTGAAGAGTGAGATCGGTGATGACCGGGCAAGCTTACAAAGTTAAATTCAAAGCCGGTTGCACTACCGAAAGGAGATTGAAATCAATTCAAGGATCAAAAGTTGGGTATAATTTTTAAATCCTCCTCATTTTTTATTAATTGGTTCTAGTCTAGGTTTTAGTATGCTTAATTGACATATCATATATTTTATTCATTGCATATCTTATAATTTTGAATCACATCCATTGCTTTAGTGTCAAACCGTTTAATGGATGCTAAAATGGGAGTTATACATCACATGCTCATATGTCACATTTGCTTGATGTTAAAAGGGGAGAACTAGAATTGAACTTAATTGCAATATCATACTCATATTGATAGGGGAGCTTAATGAATATCATATACATAAGATAATGAAGTGCAAGATTTAGGGAGAGCAACTTCATTACAAGAATTTACGGGGAGAAATAAAATTTCATGTTAAATCTTATTTTCTAATAGATGTCAAAGGGGGAGAGATTATCAAAGGGAGTTGACTTGAAATTTGATTAAAATTGAACAAAAACTATGCACAACCATATGGGGCATTTATATGTATAGTTTACATCTAAAAATTTTAAGTACTAAGATATTAGTTGTCATCATAAAAAAATGGAGATTGTTGCCTTTTTGGCCTTAATATATGTTTTGAGGATTTAATCAGCCTAATCTTAATCATAATCAATGTAGAGTAGCACACACTATGCATAGCATATATATTGTATTGTGCTAACTTCTAAAGGTGATCAAGACTCAAGTACGAAATGATTCAAGTCAAGCCATGTAATCAAGCTCATTTGAAGACATGTATTTTGTATTTCTTTTGTCTTAGGAACTTTGTGTACTTGAGCATACAAGAGTAAATTACTAATCAAACACACAATAGGTTCCTTAGAGAAGTCACACACAAAATCTCACTACATTTGGACTTCAATAGGTCACTTAAACTTAGATCAGAATTCATTAAACTAGAACTATCAGAGCCAAATCGGTCGACCGAACTGCCTCCGGTCGACCGTTTGTTTCCTTTAGAAAATAGTGAATTTTACTACCCGGCCGATCGACTATTTAGACCTTTTTGGTCGACCGTCTACACGTGTCTTTTGATCATTAGACTTGTTGTATTATACCAACGGTCGTATTCTCATTTCATCCAAACCCCAAAAATACTAGTGCTCATCGGTCGACCATGGACCTTGTTTCGGTCGACTGAACCTAAATGTTTTGACAAACCTCAAGTGTCTGGTAATTTTCGGTCGACCAACCCAAGCATTTCGGTCGATCGAATGTGAACTTTTTGTCAACCCCATAAAGCCTGGTAGTTTTCGGTCGATCGAACCAACCTTATTGTTCGACCGTTGACTTAAGTGAACCTAAGTTATAGTTGTTAGGATCTATGGCCCTCTAATTAAGAACTAAATGCGGAATTAAAACACTAAGTAAAGTATTAAGAGATAAAAACGTGCAAACCACAAAATCAACACCAGAGTTAGAGAGGTTCGGCACCGCACCCCGGTCCTAGTCCTCCTCGCAAGCCTCGCTTGATCCCCCGAGCCTCGCTTACGGTTCCACTAACTAATCTCCATTCCGGCCGAGATCAACGTCGTTTACAACACCAAGCCTCGCGATCAATCCTCGCCTCGCTCATGTCTCCTCTCACAACCCGAGATGGAGCTTCCTCGAAGCTTTACAACTTGGTGATTCTTTGATGTGGAAGTTGAATCGCAATCTAACACTCTATACTTAAGCACACATGGATATTGATATAGAATGGATATGCAAGTGGTGAATATGAAGCTTTGAGTGTATTTGGAGTTTTGAAGGTTTGGGAAATGAGAGCACAAAGAGTATAAATGAGTTGAGAGTGTAGAGGTCTTGTCTGTGTCTCTTCAATGAGGCTTATATAGGTTTCAAAGCTAATAGAGTCGTTGGGGAGTTGGTGGAGTTATGAACTAATAGAAGCAAGAGTTTGCTTGAAGCTCGGGTCGAATTCTGGGCTAGCTCGGTCGACTGAAGTCCATTTGGATGATCGTTTGGTTGCTTCAGAATAGGACTCAAATTTCAACCAATAGAGATTTTGGTTTACCGAAAGGTGTTTGATTGACATCATTTTATGCTTACATTTGCATCTTATATCCATTATCTTTCACCTAAACAATGCTACGTGACGAGTTTTATGTTTGAATTTCAGAAATAAATAGGTTTGAAGAGATGAAGCATAAAAGGACCCAAAAGCAGGGAAAAAGACTGAATTGTGATACCTGGGGACTAAGATGCAAGGGACAAGTACCTGAACGTAAGACCGAAGGACCAAAGAGCAAAACAGAAAACTCCACACCATCTTGGGGAGTATTTTGGCAATTTTATTCGGGTCGGAGCTCCAACAAGTGAAGTAGATGCATCAACGACCAACAAAGACATCCAGAAAAGCCCTGAATAAAATTCAGCGTGATGCGGACCATATAGACCGCCAATTGGCGGTCCAAGACCGATAATTGGCGGTCTGTTTGGGCCCAAATCCGCTACGATTTTGGTGGGTCGCGTATTAGTGTGTATTTAGTCCATTTCTGGTATTTGTTTAGTCCCACATCGGGGGATTGTCCCGGATTACCTTTTTCTATGGCTATAAATAGAACTCTTAACCTTCCATTGTAATCACTTCACATTTTGAGTGACTATTCTTCCTACTAGAAGTGAGGCCTTGAAGCACACACTAAAGTAGGAGGATGCTACTTAAATTGTGAGTTATTTTAATAAAAGTTTCTTTATTATGTTGTTTGTTTCATGTTGCTTGTTTTACTTTGTTTAATTTCATTTCATTAGTTTTAGTAGCTTAGTTAATATGCTTTCCTTGCTTAGTTTAATCATTAGTCTAATGTGTAGTGAGTAGTTTCATCCCCATTGGGGGTGGAGTAGATGTTCATACATGCAAATGAGAATGGAATGAATGCTTTATTTACAATGTGTTGATAAAACATGAATGTATGTTTGCTTGTTTAGGATAGAATTTATAACTTGATGAGTTTTGCCAAAAATGATTAGACACCTCTCATGCTTGTTTAGGTTCTGAAATAAACAACTTGTATATGTAAATGTTAATCAACTAGGTTGGTGAATGGATTGATAGGTTTTGCCATAACATTTAGACACTTCCTATGCATGATAACATCACCTTCATTTGTGCTTAAAGAATATGTTCAACACCCACCTCTTTGCATGTGTGCACTCACTCCACCCTTAGGGGTTTTCCATTTCTGAATTCCAGCACTCTTATTTCGTTCTTAGTTAAGTTTTAGTTAATCATTTGTTGTTTGCTTATGCATGCGTTATTTCGTAGTGTAGTGTAGCGTAGATTAGGATAATCAAACTCTCTTCCCTATTTTTGGCACTTGATTTCGTGCAAACGAGAGGCTGCTCACCTCCCTATGGACGACCCGTTTTTGCCACCGCTTCAACGCGGCGGTGCACTTGCGGTTTAATATAAAACGTTCAACAAGTTTTTGGTGTCGTTGTCGGGGAGGTGCCAGTCCAGACTCTTGTTTGGACGATTCGAGTGGATTTAATTTGTGTCTTGTAGTTTTTCTTTGTTTCAGGAGACTTGGAGTCGCAAGGGGAGGCAGCAAGAGAAGTTGGAGGCCAACCTGGGCACTTTGGACCGCCAATTGGCGGTCTGGTGAGCCCTATTTTCCTTCTCGTTTCTTCAGCTTGTTTCCACAATTGATTTAGTGATCTGGAACTTGATTTGGCATGTTTTGACTTATAGTTTGTTCCCAGATCAATAATCAAACCTCCTTTAAGCAACTTGGACCCTAAAACCCAAAGCAAAAGATTAGGCATTCTTTCTTGTTTAGGTCATGCATCATGTATGCTACTTAGGCACATAGATTGTCTTTTATTTTAGCTTTATTTTCAGTTGTTGAGTGATGGCGTGAGGTACGCACCTTCTACTCTCATTCATGCATTTCGTATGAACATGCATTAGTTAGTAGGAAGTGCATTGAAACAAGTGTGAGTTGAGCGTTTGTTTGGAGAGTTGATTGTTAGATTAAGACTCCAAAACGATACTAAGGAGGGGTTGTCCCATATAAAATAAGGTGGGGGATTTCATCACCCTTTCCTTCACCCCAAAAACCACACTAATCAAGAGCCTAATTTTAAAATCAAGTAGACATTGGCCCTAAGGATCTCGGACTCATTAGGAGAGTGATCCGGTCCCGACCGTCATGACATGATCGGCGTTGCCCACTCTGTCAATAGTACGAGAGACGAGATCTCCGGATCTTAGCTCACTTGCTGGGCTTTGTGGTCCTCGTCGTAGGGAGGTGAGGCGTGTTGAGGTCGTGTGACCTCGCAGTTAGGCGTCGTCTAGCTGTAAGGACCTATAGCGACCTTAGGATTGCTTGAGCCTTGTTTGCTTGTGCGCTTCTACCTGTACTCATCTGCCGTAGCATAAGGACTTCTTCCCTTCTCTCCGGAGTCATTCTTTCTCTCTTGTGTTCCCCCGTCTTCTCCTCTACGCACATTCTTTGTTAAAAAAAAGTTTTGGTTTGTGTGTGTGCACCTTTGTGCATGCTTTCGTGGGCACGAGACGAGAGTGGCCGTTTGACGAGGCACGTTGTCAACCCTGCTTCTAGTCGATTTTTCGACGTCTTCCTCCTCTCGTGTCGCACACAGTTCGGGTTCAATGGCTGCTAATTTCCGTGAGGCGGAGCAGTTGCTGGACCCACCTATTCCACTTGTGCTTCCTGTTGTGGCTCTCATACCTCTACGTGATCGATGCTACCCGAGCCGTACTGCTCTACCCTCATGCATCGTATTGCCAGAGGCAAATGGGAACCATTTTGAGGTTAAGCCTCAGTTTATTTCCATGCTCCCTCACTTCACGTTGTCACACTCCCGGAAGCCTTCTAAAGGTGCCTAGAGGACGGGCAAGTCTTAAACTCAATCCGGGGGAACGGTCTATGCGACAAGGAATTTCGCTACCTTAGGACAGTTAGAGTTACTGCCGCGCTGGGAAAGGTGACCCCTATATCTTTCTCAGGGAATTTGAGGAGATCTGTGCTATGTTCAAGCTGCAACAACTTAGCACAGACTCCATCCATCTTAGGCTTGTTCCTTTTGCACTAAAGGATGACGCCAAGAAGTGGTTGTACAGCAACCAAACGAATGCCTTCAGGACTTTGGATGAGTTTCAATCTGCATTCCTCAAGAAATACTTTCCAAATCATCGGACTCAAAAGTTGAGGAACGAAATCAATTCGTTCTATCAACTTGAGACCGAAACATTTCATGCCTATCTAGAGAGGTTGAAAGAGCTACTATCCTCATGCCCTCACCATGGCATTGAGTTGTGGCGTCTTTGTCAGATTGTTTATGAGGGTCTTCACATCCCGTCCCGAACGCTCCTTGAGTCCATGTGTCAAGCAGACTTCTTAGGAAAGGATGAAAAGGAGGCATGGGCTTTCCTAGAAGACCTCGCTGAAAAACCATGCAATGGGAGAGTGTGAGGGAACCCCTAGCATCATCTAGCATAGGAGCGAGGATCGCAAATGCAAACTCGACTAGATCGTTTGCCGCATTTGTTGTCGATACCACTACGGCCACCGAGGCGCGCATGGCGGCCTTAATGCGCCGTATGGATTCGATTGAGCTCCAAAACCAACAAGGTGCACCTCACATGTCCATATCTGGTCGAGTTCCCTGTCATTCATGTGGTAGGATAGGTCATGTAGAAAGAGACTGTGCGTCCATTCCTCCTGAGATGGAACATGTCATTGCCATCTATGACAGAGCTAGGAATGGCCCATACTCATCATCTTATAATCCTGGATGGAGGAACCACCCCAATTTTTCATGGAACCAAAATAATGTCTCGGGTGATCCTTCAAACTCCTCTAGACCACCTAACCAATCATATCAACCTCCCATGCATGCACAATCTTATCAGCCACCCCAAGCTCCAATCACCAATCACTTGGGTTTCCCAAATTCCAATAATAGGGAATTCGGGTTGTGTCCATCACTATAACCATGAACTTCCTGTTGCACTTCATGTTGGTGAGATCTTCCCCTTTTCATGAATAAATCCATGTAGTATCATGCTCACATTCATTGAGGACAATGCATGAAGTTGGTGTGGGGGTGTTTTATGATTGACATCATTTCATGCTCTTATTTGTATCTTATATCCATTATCTTTCACCTAAACAATGCTATGTTACGAGTTTTATGTTTAGTTTTCAGGAATAAATAGGTTTGAAGAGATGAAGCATAAAAGGACCCAAAAGCTGGGAAAAAGGACTGAATTGTGAGATCTGTGGACCAAGATGCAAGGAAGAAGGACCTGAATGCAAGACCAAAGGACCTAAGAGCAAAACAGAATACTCCTCACCATCATGGGGAGTATTTTGGCAATTCTATTCGGGTCGGAGCTCCAACATGCAAACTAGATGCATCAAATACCAACAAAGCCTTCCAGAAAAGCCCACAAGAAATTCCAGAGCGATCCGGACACTGTAGACCGCTAATTAGCGGTCCAAGACCGCTAATTGGCGGTCACTTTTGGCCCAAATGCGCTCAAATTTCTCCTGGACTTGTATTAATGTTCGTTTAGGCTATTTTTGGTGTTTGTTTAGTCCCACATCGGGGGATTGTCCCGGATTAGCTTTTTCCATGCCTATAAATAGAACTCTTCACCTCCTTTTGTAAACACTCCATATTTTAAGTGGCTATTCTTCCTACTAGAAGTGAGGCCTTGAAGCACACACTAAAGTAGGAGGATGCTACTTTTAATGTGAGTCATTTTATCAATAAAGTTTTGTGTTTCTTTCATTGTTTGTTTTATGCTCCTTTTATTGTTTGTGCATGTTTTAGTTTAATCGTCTTTTAATTCTAGCTTAGTTTTAATATGCTTTCTTTCCATAGTTTAATAATTAGTGTAATGTTTAGTGAGTAGTTCCATCCCCTTTGGGGGGTGGAGTAGATGTACATACATGCATTAGAGAATGGGATAAATGTTTTAATTTCAATGTATTGATTAAACATGAATGTATGCTTGCTTGTTTAGGATAGAATTTACAACTTGATGAGTTTTGCCAAAATGATTAGACACCTCTCATGCTTGTTTAGGTTCTGAAATAAACACCTTGCATATGTAAATGTTAATCAACTAAGTTGGTGAATAGATTGATAGGTTTTGCCATAACATTTAGACACTTCCTATGCTTGATAAACACCACCTTCATGTGCTTAAAGAATGTATTCTACACCCACCTCTTTGCATGTGTGCACTCACTCCACCCCTTAGGGGTTTTCCCATTTCTGTATTCCAGCATTCTTCCTTTGTTCTTATTTTAGTTGTTATTCCATCGTTTGTTTGTTTCGTTCGCATTTCATACTTCTTAGTGTAGCGTAGTCTAGATTAGCATAGACAACTTTCTTCCCCCTATTTTTGCCACTTGATTTCGTACAAGCAAGAGGCTACTCACCTCCCTGAGGACGACCCGTACTTGCCACCGCTTCATCGCGGCCGTGCACTTGCGGTTTTAAATAAAACGTTCAACATTTTACGTGTGTACATAGTTGAGTCTTTTCCTTTGATTTTGTTTTCTTTTGTGTGCATTGATAGGGTCATGTTAGTGTGTTGCATTTAATATCGATATATCTGCTTGCCATGATCATTGGGTGATTTGTCTTCTTTTGCTTGCCTAGTGCTTTAAAATTTTCACATTTCTTTCAAAATCTTCATGTGTTTGCGAAAGAAAATGTTTTTGGGGTTTTGCGTGTGTTTAGCATGTGCAAAACCGATGAGAGGCAAAGTAAAAAGAAAGCTCCCAAAATTGTCTTGAACTTGATGCATTAGGATTTCTAGTTTACTGACTTTAGGTCTTATCGAGTCGTTAGGATGCACCCCGATTTTCCCTCGGGGGGCGTGTAATCATAGGGTTTCAGTACTCAAACATTTAAACAAGTCCACTGATGCATTGCATACATTGCATCATATGTCTTTCATTTAGATTAATTTTATATCAATAAATGCTACTAAGGTATGTGTTTAGTCTTATTTACAGAATACAGGGACCTGAATGCAAATTACCCATATCCCGAGCATAAATGCGTGCAAGAGACTCATTCCTGGCATAAATACCAAGTTCAAGATTATCGGGTTTCAAATGGAAATGCATCCAAGCATAAAAGCATTCAAGACCTAATTACAAAAAGGACAAGGACTTAAGCACAAAAGTAGACAAGGACTGAATTGCAAAAAGCCAAGGACCTAATTTCAAATTACGAGTAGCTTTTATTATTATGGAGAAAATCTAAAGAAAATCAATGTGGATCTCCAAATATATAAAGAAAATAAAGTCGGAGCTCAAAAGAAAGGAAAGAATCAATCCAGATGCGCAAAGGATATTGAAATCATACCATAAACACACAGGAAAAATCCGGATTAAATCGGAGCTAAAAAGGTGGCGAATCCGCCGCACCTTATGTACAAAATGCGGCGAATCCGCCGCACCAAATTAGATTCATGCTCTAAAAGTTTTTCCGGTTGCGTGTTGACGCGTGTACTTTCCTATTTTATACCTAAGTCCCTTGTATCGGCTATAAATAGCCTTGAAACGATGTTGTGAGAGTCCTTAGCTTATGTTCTAGTTTTTATTCCTTAGTTTAATAAATTTCTGTTGTTTTATTTCTTGTTTTTAGTTTTCTTTTGTAATTCCTCTAGGACCCCTTCTCCTCCTTTCCATCCATGAGTTTCTAACTCTTTCCAAAGGGTGGAGGTGACGGATTTAGGGTGAAGAGAAGAAGAATAAAAGTTATTATTTTAATTTCGTGTTAGTATATTTTGATTACTTGAGTTTATGTTAAATCATTTATCATGTAATGCTTTATAACTAATATGATTTATTATAAGTTTCTGAATTCTCTAATCTAAACCCAATACCTAAACCTTCACCCAACGGAATTCACCATCTTTGTTCTTGCTTTAGTTTTATTTGTTCATGTTTCATGCTTTAGGAAATTAAAAATCAAAAATCTCAAAACCCAATTTATTTCTTCTCTCCTTCTTCCCCTTAATCGAAAATCACACAAATAACAAGATCTCTCCCTCCTTGTGTTCGACCCGTATTTGCCACGTCTTCATTGACGCCGTACACTTGCGGTATAAGTTTAATTCTCATCAAGACGGATTTAGGGTGAAGAGAAGAAGAATAAAAGTTATTATTTTAATTTCGTGTTAGTATATTTTGATTACTTGAGTTTATGTTAAATCATTTATCATGTAATGCTTTATAACTAATATGATTTATTATAAGTTTCTGAATTCTCTAATCTAAACCCAATACCTAAACCTCCACCCAACGGAATTCACCATCTTTGTTCTTGCTTTAGTTTTATTTGTTCATGTTTCATGCTTTAGGAAATTAAAAATCAAAAATCTCAAAACCCAATTTATTTCTTCTCTCCTTCTTCCCCTTAATCAAAAATCACACAAATAACAAGATCTCTCCCTCCTTGTGTTCGACCCGTATTTGCCACGTCTTCATTGACGTCGTGTACTTGCGGTATAAATTTAATTCTCATCATCCACCCTGAACCTAGTGAGTCAATAATTCGTGTGTGTTAGTATAAGGAAGTTTGTCGTAGTCAAGGGCCCTTAAACTCTTTTTGTGAAACTGTAAGTGTAGGGGTTTTGGTTCCCATGTAGATAAGTGAATAAGTGGTGTTCTCTCTTCTCGCACGGCTCCTATCACTCAGGAAAGTAGGTCTGAGGGGACTTTGTGCCTGATGCTCTCGAGTCATCTGACTTAGGATGCACTGACCGAACTCCCGTTACACGGGTGGTAGGGATCGCCCTAGGTGCAGATTTTGGGGAAGGTGTACGTGATAGTGTAAGTCCTCATAGGCAATGATGCACGAAACGTGACCCTTGGAGAATCAAAGACCAACCAATAAAATGCTCCAAAGAAAAAGAAAAAAAGAGTCAAATAAGAACCTTAATGGACCTTACACTTTGTATCACTTGAGGATGTTGAGGCTGCCCATGTCTTTCACTTAAGTCCTTAACTAACTTTGACAAATAATTCATTAGGCTAGGTGTGTGGACCGATTACATATATAGAGTCGACCCGTAGTATTACCGCGTCCCATGATCGACAAAATAAGTTCAACGAGTCGTGTAGCTAGATTGAATAATGCATCTTTGTTCGGATTTTGTGGGTGTATCCTCTTAAAACCCTCAGGACACAACACTCCTCCTCCTTGGCGACAAGGAGGATTAACGGGTTGTTGCACGTGCTATGTGCAACCGTGATTCCTACAAAAGAGAGTTAGGATTTCTTGTTTTTCGTATGCTTTTCTTTTTCTTTGTTTTGCTCGGGACTAGCAAACGTTAGGTGTGGGGGTATTTGAATGACATCATTTTATGCTTACATTTGCATCTTTTATCCATTATCTTTCACCTAAACAATGCTACGTGACGAGTTTTATGTTTGAATTTCAGAAATAAATAGGTTTGAAGAGATGAATCATAAAAGGACCCAAAAGTAGGGAAAAAGGACAGAATTGTGATACATGTGGACTAAGATGCAAGGGAGAAGGACTTGAACGTAAGACCGAAGGACCAAAGAGCAAAACAAAAAACTCCACACCATCTTGGGGAGTATTTTGGCAATTTTATTCGGGTCGGAGCTCCAACAAGTGAAGTAGATGCATCAAAGACCAACAAAGACATCCAGAAAAGCCCTGAATAAAATTCAGCATGATCCGGACCATATAGACCGCCAATTGGCGGTCCAAGACCAATAATTGGTGGTCTGTTTTGGCCCAAATCCGCTACGATTTTGGTGGGTCGCGTATTAGTGTGTATTTAGTCCATTTCTTGTATTTGTTTAGTCCCACATCGGGGGATTGTCCCGGATTACCTTTTCTATGGCTATAAATAGAACTCTTAACCTTCCATTGTAATCACTTCACATTTTGAGTGACTATTCTTCCTACTAGAAGTGAGGCCTTGAAGCACACACTAAAGTAGGAGGATGCTACTTAAATTGTGAGTTATTTTAATAAAAGTTTCTTTATTATGTTGTTTGTTTCATGTTGCTTGTTTTACTTTGTTTAATTTCATTTCATTAGTTTTAGTAGCTTAGTAATATGCTTTCCTTGCTTAGTTTAATCATTAGTCTAATGTGTAGTGAGTAGTTTCATCCCCATTGGGGGTGGAGTAGATGTTCATACATGCAAATGAGAATGGAATGAATGCTTTATTTACAATGTGTTGATAAAACATGAATGTATGTTTGCTTGTTTAGGATAGAATTTATAACTTGATGAGTTTTGCCAAAATGATTAGACACTCTCATGCTTGTTTAGGTTCTGAAATAAACAACTTGTATATGTAAATGTTAATCAACTAGGTTGGTGAATGGATTGATAGGTTTTGCCATAACATTTAGACACTTCATATGCATGATAACACCACCTTCATTTATGCTTAAGGAATGTGTTCAACACCCACCTCTTTGCATGTGTGCACTCACTCCACCCTTAGGGGTTTTCCATTTCTGAATTCCAGCACTCTTATTTCGTTCTTAGTTAAGTTTTAGTTATCCGTTTGTTGTTTGCTTATGCATGCGTTATTTCGTAGTGTAGTGTAGCGTAGATTAGGATAATCAAACTCTCTTCCCTATTTTTGGCACTTGATTTCGTGCAAACGAGAGGCTGCTCACCTCCCTGTGGATGACATGTATTTGCCACCGCTTCAACGCGGTCGTGCACTTGCGGTTTAATATAAAACGTTCAACAGTGTTCAGTGCACTATTCTAAGATGGACAGGAAAGATTGGTTGTTTTCAAACTTAGGCTAGTTCGGTCGACCGTTGTCCATTCGAATGATCAAAAGAGGTAAGATTCAAATATGAATGTTGGAGTAAAATCGAAAACTGGTTCATGGCAGTTCGGTCGACCGTTTGGATAATTCCATAGAGTATACTCCAAAATGAATCCAATGCAGTTTGGTCGATCGTTGGCCATTTGGTTAATTGTTTGGACAATTCCAGAGAGTAAACTCCAAAATGAATCCAAGGCAGTTCAGTCGACCGTTAGACATTCGGTCGACCTAACTTGGTTGGGACAAAATCATAGTGTAAGGCAATTCTAGTGCTTAAGTTTACATATTTTGCTATGGACTCGATAAATAAAAAATTACAAGTCTTGGTCCAAAGCTTTGATTACAAGTCTTAAGTCTTGATGTTTTTGTTCCAATGCTCATTCTATTTGATAACCTTGATCAATCTATTAAGATGATTGCACGTATACAAGTATGTATGCAATGCATGTAATCTTGTTTGCTCACTTTGATTGATTAGGTTGATTGATTAAGATTAGTTTGATTAATCATCAAAACTAATATAGATTAAGGTCGAAAAGCCAACAATAGCCTGTTTCCGTTCGACCGTTCCCTGCTCGGTCGACCGTTCTTGTTCTGAACTGCCTACCGGTCGACCGTTAGACCCGATTCGGTCGACCGAACTTGTCCTGGAATTTGTGCTGCAGTTTTCTATTTTGTGTTTGTTACACAAACAACTTCTAATTTAATCCAACGGCTATAACCCTTTAGGAGCTTATAAATAGATGTTACCAATACATAATTTAACAACTCTTACACTCCAAATTGTGCAATACATCTAAGAGAAACTCCCAAGCTCCAAATTCCACAATCCTACTCTCCAAGCCAAACTTCCACACTTTAGTTCATTGCCTTATCATACTCTAAGTGTGCTCAAGTTAGAGAGTGATTGTTCCACTCATTTGTCTGTCAAGAAGCAACGATTTTGGTGAAAGCCTGAAGTGTTCCCTCTCGGATTGTGAGAGGAAGAAATGAAGCTAGAGAACCTCTATAAAATCTATCGGGTCATCTTTTGTTGACCCGGTAGCTTGTGTTGTAAAAGGCTTAGAAACGAGATTGATAGTGAAGACGTAGGCGGAGCTCGAGGGAGATCAAGCGGAGATTGCAAGAAAGGAAGTAGACGGGAGGTTGAACCTCTATAAAATCTACTGGGTCATATTTTGGTTTGCATTGTCTTCTTAACTTGCTTTTGTGTTTTATTCCGCTGCATCTTTGATTGATTAAGCAAGTAGGAAATTAGTTTAAAAGTGATTATAAGTAAGTCATATTTGATCCTACAGAACGTTCAACATGTTTACACTTTCGTTCAATCGTTCACTTAAGTTTGAGCAAATGGTCGAACAGAATTGACCAAATGGTAGTCCGTTTGGCATCCGATTGGCAGATCACCTTTGCTCCATTTTGTCGATTGTTTCATTATCTCTTTTGTATTTTGCCCAATGGTTATATCCTCTCTAAGCTTAAATATATGAGAGCTTTAGACCCTAATTAGACAATCCATTGCAATCCAATCCTTTTAAGTGCTCAAGTTCGAGTTCAAATTAAGTTTTGAAGGTTGTAGCTCCAGGTTGGAGAAATCTCCCAGATTGTGGGAGAGGTTTCAAGCTTTGGAGAGTGCTTATTGCGTGTTGGTGTACAAGACTTTATCCGGCCCAAAACTTGGATCGGTTAGTGAAGATACAAGAAAAGTTCACGGTTATAGCATGACTTGTAACAAAGGACTAAGACCCGGTTAGGATGTCGAACCTCTATATATCATCGTGTCATTCGTGGTTTGCTTTCCTTTCCTCTATTGAATCATCTCATGGTTTCAATGTATAGAATTTGAAGAAATACCCAAAGTTTGATGTCATGGGATTGAATAAAAGTGTTCATGCATTTCTTCTAACAAGCATAGTTGTTGTCGGTAAATAATGGTGGCCTAGATTTATCCCTCTCTATTTTGAGTCATTTGCTTACTACAATTAAGTAGGTTAATTAAACACCTTAGCTCTGATGCCAAATATAGACAAATACTAATACAATGACAATCTCCATATGGCAGAAATGAATGCCAAACTTCTTAACATCTTCATGTGTGGCATATGTGAGGAATTTGGGAAGAACTTGGTTGGGAAACTTTCTTTTATACCTTGGAAGGCAAGGAAAAGTTAGATGACTTTCCAGGTTTGACACAAACATCCCCCTTTTTGTTAGTCAATGGGAAAATGGATTCATTTCCTTCAATTCCATTGCCTTCCTAGTGCACAAACCTCCTTAGTGTACTCTGATATTGACTGAACTTGAGTTTGTATTCCCCTTAGGTTTAGTCATCGTTTACATTGACGGTGGTTTGATCGGTTGCGTGTTTTGTTGACACCTTGGAGTTGAGATAAATTCTTTGCAAAACTAGTAGGTTTCTCTTCTCCTTATGTGTATTCTTCCTTTTATCATTGAATAGTTCAATTCCGTAAGTCATGTCTAAACTTCCATATCGAGTTTGTTCTCTACCTGCCCAACAATTGTCTGATTAATTGCAAAATGTTATTTTGCCGATATTTTTTGACATCATGCAACAACTTGTTGACAATTCCTTAATTGATTGTCACTGTTATAAAATAAATATACATGGAACAAAGAAGATAAAGTTTTGGGGAAGAATATTTGTAGTATTTCATCATCACCAAAAGTATATCTCAATGGTCTTACAATGATCTCCTATTTATAGGCTATAAGAGGCAAATGAAAGGGTGTATGTTACAAGAGTAATGGGAATGTTAGAGGTTGATGGAGTTATGGGAGGAGAAGGTGAAGGTGAAGCATCCATGATGTTTCACAACACTCCCCCTTGGATCTTCACCTTTATACGCTAGGGATGTGGCCTCGTTAAAAACCTTATCAAGAAAACTCGATGGGATAAAAACTTGATAAAGGAAAAAAGAGTGCAGCGCGTATGATGCTCCCCCTCACTTCAACATATATTCTTCAAACGACGAACACCAAATTTAAAGACAAGCTTCTTAAAGACTTTGGTAGTCAAGGACTTTATAAATAAATCCGCCAAATTCTCGTTTGATTGGATCTGATCAGTTGTCACTTGATTGGTCTGCCTCATTAAAAACCTTGCCAAGTAAAACTCTGTGGGACAAAAACTTGGTGAAGGAAAAAAGAGTGCACCGTATAATTCTCCCCCTCAATTCAACATATGTTTATACTACTCCCTTAGATAATACGCGTTATGTTTATGTCTTGTTAAAAACCTTGCTATAAAACCCTGTGGGAAAAAGTAGCTAAGGAAAAGAGTGCATAACATACGCTAACAAAATTGCACAAGTTGCCTCATTAAAAACCTTTAACCAATAAAACCTTTTAGGACAAAAAATGGAAAAAGGGAAAAAGAGTGCAACTACAAGCCTTTCGGGTTTTATCCTTCAGGCATATCCGTCCTTCAAGGACGATAAATACAAATCCGCTTCCCCTTATTTGTGGTTTACCAAACTTACGAATATATTTTACGAAGTCCTTAAACACAAAATTGCATGGGGATTCAATAAACAAATACATGATAGTTTAACAGATTTAATGAATATTTACTATATTTCACTTAGATAATAAGATTGTGAAATATGGTTGCGTAATTTTTCTCAAATAATATGCTGAGAGTAATACAAATTGTGGTAACTTTTGATATGAATATGTTACCTCAAAATATATTACTTATGGACAATTTAAAGATGTCTCATAATTATATTGATGTCCTAACGATACGAGAATGTAAGAATCAATAACTGATTCACCAACTTGCATAAAATTGTAATGACTCCACGCAATGACACCAAATTTTTGTGATAGTAATTGATGTGGATCGGACATATAAGAAACATTGCTAACGTAAATCTTTATCTCATGACTAGAAATTGGTAGATCCTTGAACGTCATCTAAATGTTTTCAGATGAACATTATGCTTAGATAAAACATTTACGGTGAACCTTATTAGGTTTCAAGTTATAAGAAAATGTTCATGACATTTTGATAAGGAACTTCAGGTCCTATTTCAATTGGATCTTTGTTGATATACAATAGATGTACTTTCTTAGTGTCATTTCAATGTGAGTATTAAGTAGAATAAATGTTTTCTACAATATTCACTTTCTACAATTGAATCATTGTACAAATTCTCTTCCAGAGAATGTTCGAATTTCAGGTCGAAAAATAATTGAGTTTTCTCTGGTCATTTATTCCAAAAATTGTCCATTAAATATTTCATAAATTTTCAAAAACTCTGATGGAGGTCGTATGACATCAAATTTGTTATAAATATAATAAATAATAGTAACTTCTGTTATTGGATGAAACATATGGACAACTAAGATCAACTTCGCATCATTCTTCATGATGACTTTGATTGAAGAGGTTATATGCACACTCTTACTTGTTTCTTCATATAGTGATCTTTTCAAAAAAATTATAGTGCATCTTTTGATTCTTGTCATCATATAATATATTTTGTCATATTAGTCCTTCATGGACTCTCATATAAGTACCAATATTAAGTGACTTATAAAATTTTAAAGTCACAACATATCTTATATGCATATCATATTGATCATGTAACAGAACTTATTATCAATATTACGAGAGAATGAGTAACATTACGATGGATGTTGGGTCCTGCGAATACCCTTATATTACTCCTCGCTTTATAATGTATCACATGCTTTTCTGATTTCTATTTTTATCCTTCAGGGATATAATTTCAGAAATCAGGACTACAAGTCCAAATAGTATATTTATTCAGCGAGTTTATTATATATTGTTCGTCTTCTTTTGTTTATATCAAATACGAATGCTTCTGGCATTCTTATAATATCATAGGTTTTGAATCCATTTTTCTTTTCTGGAGATAGCATGCTATTAAGAAGGCGAATGAATTGTCGACAATAATTTTAATAATTATTTAATATCTCTCGTATCAACATATATAGTTGATTGCAAGTTTTACGTCAATAATAATCAAAGCCTCATTGTTTCCCAAAATGTTAGGATTTGACCATTCTGTATCCCCGTCATTTCATTAATCTTTTGTTTAGCAGCTGCATTTATTTTTACGGGTTTATATTCTTCAGGAATAACCTCTTCAGGAGGTGCAATGAGAGTGACTAACTTTTATTTTATTTCCACAAATAATATATGTTATGGTCCACGCTTCTGGCGTTGGTTGAGCTCAAATATATTTTATCATGTGGAGATCTTCACTTTATATTATGTCTAGTAATATAAGGCGTAGTCACTCTTTTGTGATCAATACAAATGTATGACAATTACTTGCTAGATATTTCAAGATAATGATTTTATGAACTTCAGGTTCAATCATAGTACGTATATTCTCTTATTAACTTCAGGTTCAATATAATACATTTTCTTGACATTCTTTAAGCTTCTAGTTTCTCCCCCTAATGCCAGAAAATGTATATCATATATATATGATTATTGGATTGGACAATAAAACTTAGTCCTTCAGGAGCTTTAAATCGCAGGAGGGAAACAATTTATTCATTATTGTACAAGTAAAGTAGGGGAAGATTCATAACATGATGTATATCTACCATAAAAATTAATGAATAATATTAGCAGGTATATATGCACATTAATGTATCATGTATAAATTTTAAGATCCCATAATGATCAATATTGAGAGATATTTTAAAAACATAGGGACTCTCATTTTATTGTGCAAAACGGTCGACAAATTTGACCTCATTTTGGTCGTGATAGAAGTTAACAAAATTATATAAAGCTTTACAAAAGCAATGATGACATCCATAATTAATATAAGAGATGATTTTATTTAGGCACTTCTGGGCATGTTTCGTCTCGTTGATGTCATCTTTATTTCATACTTCTTATTTGAACAAAATTTAGTCCACTGCTTATACTCTTGTTTTCATGATACTTTGTAGTGTGTGCTTCCGGCACACCCAAAAAAATAAACAAGAAAGGTATTGTGATTTTCCAACAACTCTCGTGACTTTCAATCATCGGTGACACATAACCCAAAAGAGTATTGGGTCATTAATTTGTATAGTGGTCAATAAAATATTTCTTTTTTTACTACTAAACTTTATATATCTATGGTCTTCTGGGCATAGGGTTTGATTTAGAGATTGACGTGCATTTTTACAGAATTAGCTATTTGCACGTCATTCTAACTGTCATACGAATCCTTCAGGGATTATCATAAAATTTCATAACCCAGTTTAAATGAATAAGCTCTAAATCTTTGTAGAGTAGCATTGCATGAATATTAAGATGTTCACATTATTGGCCGATGCATATCATTTTCAATAACAATAATCACTTGTAACATGATAATTCAAATTCCCGTACCATAATGTAGCACATTGTATTATATATACATCTATAAAAATGGATATTATGTGCTCACAAGATGAATGCTCATAATAGTTGTGAATGATCATGTGTTGCATCAAATTTAACAAGAAAAAATCACATGCTTGAACAACTTTACAAATATCTTTTTTTTAAATCAATATGACACTTAGAATTCATATAACTGATACTAAGCAAGTGAATCAATAATAAGATAATAAGTACATTGTTTCAGTCACATGAGATAATAAGCATGTGAATTAATACAAGGTCACACGACATGGAAATTGCCTTTTAAACTTTTAGGTTATTGAGTTGTTGAGATACTATACTAAGTCATATCTTTCACGCATATTTTGGATAGTTTTTTTGCGGGTAGGTTTAATGTCAATTGCAATTAATAATATTTTTTTGGCAACATAATATTTAAGCAGCTCACATGTATTGCAATTTAAGAAAAATGATGCATATAAAGAAAATAAGTATATAATCCAATGCCGACGCCGTTACCATAAAATAGAGTTTTAAACACTCAAATCAGAGTTTGATATTACATAAAGCAGAAATGAAAGCTTTCTCATTTGTAAACATAACAACTCTAAGATTATATTATAATACCAATATATTATGCACCAGATGCACCCAAACTAAAGAAAAACTAAGGTTTGAAATAATACACCGATAAAATTCTTGGACGGCAAATACTGATATACCCCAAGTGAAGAAGTAATGCCATGTAAAAACAATGATTTCAAATATATGCCTGAATATTGATCAAATTAAGGTGCAAATAAGATGTACTTGTACTCATAAACTCATGGATTTACAACATGCAGACTTAAAACGAATTTCTTGATTTATTGTGACATGAGAAGAAACCCTTAAAAATACATGAACTATTAAGTCTCAATTAACTCTATTATTTATTAATTAATTAATTAAGGGAATCAAGAATAGAAAAGACTACAGTACATATGACCTGGATGATATTGTATGAGCAAGAAATATTCCATATACTATCTTGATAAGTGTCATGAATAATTGTCAACAACCTTTAGTTACGTGTATAAACAAAGTATGCATGGGAAAACACTGCAACATATAAGATCTAAAAAATAATCGTTTGTATATTTAAAAAGGGAAAAGATGCTTGAGAATATATATAGATATATATATATATATATTGTGACATGAGAAGAAACCCTTAAATTGCACCCTTATATAGATATATATATATATATATATATATATATATATATATATATATATATATATATATAAAGACCATTAACAACCCACTGGTTCAAAACGGATTTAGATACCATTGTTTCGATATGATACCAAATAACTAAATTCATATAGTATGTCAAGATTTGATAGAATGATCTTAGAAAGTGTTTGACTTTAGAAAAATCAAGATTTTCAATTGCATCCTTAGGGACACAAAATAAGGATTTAAAGTGTGTTTTTTATCCAAATGGGTATCATTTAGGATATCGTTCACGATTTCGAGTCAATACACATTTGAACATTGCGTTCAAAGCAAATCACAATTATGTCTAGAAATAAAATTCAAGAACATAGGAAATGAAAAGGGACCCCAAAAGGTTTTGACATGGGTGATATCTTGTAACTATAAAACCAACAAGGTAGAGTTCGTACGTACCTTAGATTGTGCTTCAACATTTGGATGGTGAACCTTGTGACTTAGGAGAAATAACTTGTTTTGAGAAATTATCAAAATTATAATCAACTCACCCTCCAGTAGATCATATAAGAATTAATCGTGCTGATAACGTGTTATAAAATAAATATACATGGAACAAAGAAGATAAAGATTTGGAGAAGAATATTTGTAGTATTTCATCATCACCAAAAGTATATCCCAATGGTCTTACAAAGATCTCCTATTTATAGGCTATAGGAGGCAAATGAAAGAGTGTATGTTACAAGAGTAATGAGAATGTGAGAGGTTGATGAAGTTATGAGAGGAGAATGTGAAGGTGAAGCATCCATGATGTTTCACAACAGTCACAATGTTTTTTGCCCATGTGTTATGTATTAAGTTCAACTTTGATTTCACCAATTGTTGTCCTTTCATTTAACCTCTTCTTAGAATCTAATTGTTTCTCCAGCCTTAGATAGTTAGAACACCATATGGTTTGAGGGTATAGGAAATTTTTGGTTGTGTTTGTTCATTTACGACATATCAAAATAGGTTTGGTAGAATATGAAAAATTACAACTAATGTCAAATATTCCCGGGTAGTAGTCATCACAATTTGCGATTCCCAAGTCAATTCCTAAAAGTGCGCAATAACATCTTCAGACAACTTGAAAAGGTAAGGTGCTCGTAATAGGGTTGCGGAAACATGTTGCATATCATTTTTTATTCACCCAACCAAACTAAATCTTGTCTTCTATCAAAGTGACAAATCATACCTGGGATATGAACGTATGTGATGAGTTGTCAAGTGGGACAGAGACACGTAGCGTGGGATTTATGAACATTACTGACACTTAGCCTCCTCCGTGACGACAATAAAATTTAACGGTTTGTTGCACGTGCTAAGTGCAACCGTGATTCTTATGAAAGTGAGTTATGACTTATATTTTTTCCGTTTGTTTTTCATTCTTAGTTTTTTCTTTTCGTTGTTTTGCTTGGGACTAGCAAAAACTAGGTGTAGGGGTATTTGATTAATATCATATCATGCATATATTCAAGTCATATGTTCTCTATTTTGAGCCTAAACAATGCTATGTAACGAATTTTATGTTTAAGTTTCAGGAATAAACAAGTTTAACAAGAAGAAGACACAAAAATAATTGAAACGCGAGAAAAATGACTGATCGGTGAGACTTATGGACCTATCTACAAGAAGGGAAGGATCTAGATGTAAGAAACAATGACACAATAGCAAATCGAGAAGCTCCACACCATCATGAGGAGTATTTTTACAATTAGATTCGGGCCTAGACTCAAACAACCAATCATGATGCATTACACGTGAAAAATGAAGCATTTAAGAAGGCATATGAAACCGGGCTGAATTAGAGCAATTCCGACCACCAATTGGCGGGTCCAGACCGTTAGTTAGTAGTTCCTTTTGGTCATGATCCAACACATCTTCTCTTGGATGTGTATTAGGTTGTTTATGTCTATTTTAAGAATGTTTCATTTGTCCCACAATGGGGTATTGTCCCCAGTTGTCTTTTTCATGTTTATAAATAGAACTCTTCTTCCTCCTTTGTAACCTACCCTTTGTTTGATGCTCGTTCTCTCTACTTAGAGTACACATTTGTAGAAAAACTCAGGTTGAGAGATGCTACTTGTAATGTGAGTCATGAATAAAAGAAATTTGTGTTAGCTTCATGATGTTTCTTTTAATACTTGCATGTTTAGCTTAGTTTTGTTTCCTTAATCGTAGTATAATTAGTTAGAATATTTTTCTTCTTTAGTATAGTTTTTAAATTAATGTGTGGTGAGTAGTTCCATCCCATGTTGGGGTGGAGATGATATTTATACATGTAATAAAGAATGAGAATGAATGTTATCTTATGCAATATGTGATGGATGTGAATGTATGCTTGTTTGTTTAAAAGAGAATACTTAACTTGATGGGTTTTTCCATAACTTTTAAACACTTCTCATGCTTGTTTAAGTTCTTAATAACCAACTTGTTTATGCTCATGTTAATCAACTAGGTTAGAGATTGGAATGATAGGTTTTGTCACAACCATTAGACACTTCATATGCATGAAAACACAACCTACACTTGTACCTTATTGAATGCATTCTTCGCCACCTTATTACATGTGTACACAAGGGGTTTTTCTTACTGAACGTCATCTTTCTAGTTTGTTAGTTGCTTAGTTTAATTTCAGTTAGTCTCGTGCTTTCATTTTTCTTGTTTGTTAATTGCTAGTTTAGTGTAGCCTAGTTAAGTGTAATCAAACTTCTTCTCCTCCTATTTTCCACTTGATTTATGAAAAACCAGAGTTGACACACCTCCCTGTGGACTTGACCCGTACTTGCCACCACTTCATCGTGGTCGTGCACTTGCGGTTTTAACTTTAATTGAAACTTGTTAAATAATTGTCATACTTGATCTTCTATTAAATATCACAAACTACCTTTTACTCATACTCACATTAGAGCTATTGATCCCTTTGAACTTATACACTCTGATGTTTGGGGACCTGCACCTATTATTTCTCATACTGGCTGTAGGTTTTATGTTAGTTTTCTTGATGATTATGGTTGTTTCCTATTGCATGCAAGTCTGATGTTTTACCAACTTTTCAAAAATTCAAGTTGCAAGTAGATTTTCTTCTTCTCTTGTCATATTAAAACTTTTCAGAGTGATTGGGGTGGTGAATTTTGATTTGTCTCTAAGTTTTTAAAAGCTAATGGTATTTTTCATAGAATATCATGTCCTCGTGTGCATCGACAAAATGGATCAATTGAACGTAAGCATCGACATGTTGTTGATTGTGGTTTATCTTTGCTTTCTCATGCATCTTTACCATTTTTGTTTTTGGGATCATGTGTTTACTACTGCTGCTTTTCTAATTAATAGAATTCCTTCTCTGACTTCCTCTGTCTCACCTTTTGAAAAATTGTTTAGCAAAGCACCTGATTATTCTTCTTTAAAAGTCTTTGGATGCTTATGTTTTCCTTGTCTTCAACCATATAATGCACATAAATTACAACATCGTTCTCATCGATGTGTTTTCTTAGGTTACAATAATGTGCATAAAGGTTATAAATGTTTTCATGTTGAGTCTGAAAGGATGTATATTGCTCGTAATGTTATTTTTGATGAGAATTGTTTCCCTTTTCAAAAGGCACCAACAAATAAGGTATATGGAAGTTGTAGTACCTCTACATCTACCATATTGTTGCCTATTTCTGACATCACTACTCCAGTTGCCCCTATGCCTGGGCCCACTCTGACATTGTCTGTCTCTACTACTAAACCACCTCCTGATCCACCAGATAACCCACCTACTACAATTTCTCCACCACCAACCATTCCCTCATCTCGTAAAATGACCACCACAACTAAAGATAACACCAGAATAGTGAATTCCTTTCCTGATTATCAAACTTTCTCCACTACCAAACATCAACTTACTGAAAGGAATGTGTTCTAAAAGTTTTACTTTTAAATGTCTTTTATTATGAATTGAATGTATTGAATATTTTGTTCATTGATTAATGTATTCGTCTTTTAGAAGTGTTAAGAAAGAGACTCTTGATGTTTAACCGATAGCTCTAAAAGATAATGGTTCACATAAATCAAAAGTAATTTACAATAATGGTAATTAACATGAGACATTAATTACCGAGTTAAGATTGCCGTGTTGGTTAAATGAGATATTGTAGCTCTACAAATATTTAACAACATGAGTATATGAAATAGAAAATGTTTCCTTCATATATTGAATAGACCTAACAAATGAAACATTATGGAATTGTATTTGTGTCATTATCATTCATTAATTGTATCTTTGAATTCTAAGATATGAGACATATCTTTTCACATAAAGAGTGTATGATTTGATTATTATCAAAAGCTATCAATGCGTATAATGATAAAAATATTAATTGGTTATACATAACTTGTGATGGGAAAGTTGATATGTCAAAAGATTATAATTGCCCCTCTTGACTTGAGTGATGATATTGTTGGTCCCCTTGATAAAACAAAATTATAATATGCACAATGTAACTTGTGTATAGTTACATATTTATAATTAGCTTAAGAGATCAAGAAATGAATATATATAATACAAAGATGACATATTTCTACTTTGTATGATATTCTCAATATCATAAGGCAAGAGATAGACACAAGTGATATTACATATCACTCAATAGATCATGTTTAGTTCGGGTGAGCAAAACATTTTTGTTATTTGGGTAACTATAATGTGTAGCTAGATACCACTTATAGTTTTATGATATAATGTGTTTTATATCATTGTCAATATAACTTAGATCCTCTTATAGGTCACACCACAGAACTAGGAAACAAGGAATTTGATTTTACATTTTATATGATGTATTACAATACGTGTGGTAAAATATTAAAATCAAATATGTCGTGATTACGACATGGTTAGAATTAATAAATAAATTTATATGAGATGTAAATATATTATGGGGTATAATGTTTGATATTATATATGATAATGTGTTACATAGTATAATGTGATCTGCAACATTATAAAATATAAATTTTCTAAAACCCCAAAGATCAGATTTGTTGGATATTAATCCAAAATTTGATAAAGGCATAAATCGGTCAAATCGGTCGACTGTTTGACAAACTTTATTCGACCGAAATTAGGGACTTTACCTGGTTGAGAATCGGTCGACCGTTTGGCAAATGTGGTTCGACCGTTTGGACGTGTTGTGGTGAATTGGTCGATCGGTTGGACATGTTGTCCGACTAAAATTGACGATTTTAACCGATCGGTTGACTATTTTGGTCGACCGTTTGCATACGGTTTTGCCAAAATTAATAAGAGAATTTCTTTGATCATGGGTTGGATTTGTTCCAATTCGGTTAGAGGAGGTTAAGGGATGAAGACGTGTCGAAATATGATTGGTTTAGAGGAGCTAAAACAAGGGATCATTTGTAAGTGTGTTACATATAATATGGGATCAAGGAAGCCCAATAAATAGGTCTCTCATCTCCTCCTTGTTTACATGAATGTAAAAATTCTCCTCTCCATATTTTTCCACCAAATCCATCCAAAAATTACTTTATTAGTTGAGTGTTTGAGAGATTAAATTCTCCGGAGCAATAAATGGGTAATTAGTTAGATTCTAGCCTTGATTTAGATATTGATTGACTAACTCTGATATCTCTAATCTTGTTTAAAGTTTGGTGAACACTTGGAGGAATTCCAAGGCGATCCGGCGTGCAACTCATCTTTCTTTTGGTAAAAGGGATTCGATAATCCCTGAGGTATGATATAATCAATGTATTTCTATTAAATAGTTAATTACATAGATTAAAATACAATTAGGAACTTTGTACATAAAATTGTTGAAAATATGAAATTCAATTGTAAATGCTTGATTTTAAAAAAAAATACACAAGGAGACGAAATCCTACCGATCGGAGATTATGGGTACATGGTGGTTACAAATGCTTGGTGTATATAAAGAAGCATCAAAGTTAATTCATTAGTTGGTAACATTGTTTTCTCCCTCCCCAGACACCAAACTCATCACCTCTCCATCTTCCGATTGTACTAGCAGAACTCTTCGGTAGTGAATATGTGTTTCTTCTCCAAGAAAGTTGAAATCCAACCGATCAGGAAGCCTCTTGTATAGCGAACGATGCTCTGATCATATTCCATTGCATATCGAAAAAAGTCTATCACATTTAACTACGATCTCCCTCTCGCTTCTGTTGTATAATTCTAACAAATACTTTTATTTCATTTTTACTATTTTCTTGACTTTTCAACATTATGTTCTTTGGTTCCAACTAAAGAGACAACAACAATTGAATTCTTTCATAATACCTATACCTATACCTCTTACCTAAGTGAAATACCCTCAAAAGATTAAATATAAAATTTTAAAAAAATTCCACTATTTATCAAACCTGAACTAATGAAACCAAATCAAATGGATATAAATAATTGATTGCTTGCAAAGTTATTAAAAACTAATTAGTTATAACCAAATATGAACCAATTAAACTTCTACACCTATATTGAAATCTCAAAAGTACATTAATAAGCGATAAATATTAACATAAAACATAAAAGTGCGTTAAATTAGCGTGAATCTTTATTGATTTTTTTTGTAAAAAGTGTTATTTAACTCCTAAACAAGTGATAAGTCGGATGAGCTCTAATTTATTTAACTAAACTATACATATCTTAAAAACTTTGTTAATATTGCAACTTTATCAATCTTTTAGAAAAGAACACTAATACTTACGCCGATTTTTTTTCTTGCAAATTTCAGTAGGATGTGGCCTCCACAACCTCATATGGCTATAACACCATGCACCCTAGCATGGAGTTGGACCCGAGGGTTGGATTTTTGTTAAAACTCTTGATTAGAACTTATATGCCCTCATCGTAATTCTTGTTTACTTCAACAACTTCTTAAGCATATATTTTCTTACATACCCTAAACCTAGATTGAGGGACTAAGTGTGGTTAGTGGGGAGGGTTTAGATTAAGTGGGTTTTGACTTTGGAGAGGTACGATGGAGGTTAGTGGGTATGGGTGTGTAGGGGTGCAAGCATGGGAGGCCATGCTTGGTGTGGGTTGGGTGTTTTTAAGGGAGAAAGCAAGCATCCCCTTCTTCTCTCTCTCAACTCAACCTTCTCTACTCCAAACCTCATCTCCCTATCTTTCCTCTCAAGGTGTTGCCGGCAGTGGAGGCTGCTGGAGTGGTGACGTAGGCACGTGTGTGGCCGGCGTGGAGGTGACACTTGAAGGTGACCGGAGGTTGTGGCTGTCGGAGGAGCTCATCAACACAGGAGGTGGTTGTCGGGACGATCGGAGCTCCGACGAAACTCCAACAAGTAAATGTATGCCAAGTTCTTTAGAGTTCTCACACAAGGTGTGTGAGGGATTTCGGCTTTTCGCTAGAGGTCGGAGGCCTTGCTGACAACAAGGGGTGGCTGGAAGACCGGGCGCGGGCAGGCCCCAACCGACACGGTAGGGCAACGCTTGGCGTAGCCAGGTATCTGCCGAGAAACGGTCGACTGATGCATGTTGGCGGTCGACTGATTATAGTTTATTTTCTATACTTGACCCGACACTTGTCGAACGATGTCTGTCGGCGGTCAACCAGTTGTGAATAATTGTTGGGCATGAGTAGGTCCTGATAGTTTCGATCGGACGGGTTTCCCATTGCGTCCGATCGGTTGCCTCTTAGTTTAGATTTTGCCCGGGCTTAGACCTTCTAAACGGTTGACCGCTCTACCTAGTTCGATCGGATGTAGTTAATTTTGGACTTGTGAAGTCCCTGTTATTTTCGATCGAACGAGACCTTGTTGTTGTCTGACCGTTGCATTGTTGGTTTAGCTTATTTCTTGGCAAGACCTTCTAAACGATTGACCGCCTTGGACCTTTGTTCGACCGATGACTTATGTTGTTGTCCCAGTGTTCGACCAGTTTGTGCTTCTGTTCGAACGTTTCCTTTTCATAAGGAAATGTCGACCAGTGTGCCGATTTGGTCGACCTTTGGTGCCAGAATAGAGTCCTTGCCTTTTTGTTATGTGTCGTTTTGTTTCCACGGAAACTCGTGTCCTTGCCTCGAGCGTGAGCTGGGAGGTGACGGTAGGTGCGATGATCATGTCTGCCCGAGCGATGGAGTGGGGATGATTGGCACATGTTCCACCCTTGTGTCTTATGCTTGCACCATGTTGCATTCCACACCCTACGTAGTAGACATGAGGGATCATGGATCCCAATGCATTACGTTGTTACCCAGCTTCACAAAGTGAGATGACCGTCCGACCTGTGTGGCGGCATAGATGACCGTGCGACTTTGATGGCAATGAGGATGATCGACCGACGATTTATTCCAGTTGGTAGCCCGACTGTGGCACAACCAAGCGAGTTGACCGTCCATCGAGCAACGACTCTGACTGTGTGGTGTTGTCGTTTGGTCACGAGATCAAATATGTATCTATGATGCAGAAGTGTGTGCGACCCTTATCGAAATCTCATGATTAGTATAGTCACGTGTGAGGTGCGTGACATACTCTCCGTAAGACTGCATGTGCCTACGATAGGTCCTCTTAGGGGACCCAATGTTGTTGGTGGGATCGTTGTCCTTTAATGCCCCTTGATGGGAACGCTTTTACTTTGCATTCTTTGTGCCATGATATACTACAATGATAGAGTCATTGTAAGTTTATTCATACATGTTAGAGGTACTTGGTATACAAGATTTTCGTTATGAAAACTCAGGCATTTTATCATGTTTGCATTTCATGGCATCTTTAGGTGCTGAGTGGGTGGCGACAAAGGATGAGTAGACCACAGACCGGATCCTTTAGTTTCATCTCCTAGGTTGTTAGTGTTTTCTTTATATGTACCCCTTTACTTCTATGTAATCTCATTTTGAAACTCTGTGTAATGGTGCACCACATTTTGAGTATTTTATGAGTAATTTTCTTTGTTTCACTCTGGTCTTATCTTTGATAATTAGTTTTAAATTTTCCACTTTTCTGGAACATTACGATTAGTGAAGTGAATGGATATAGGTTAATATGTATAAGTAGAAAATATAGAAACGTGAATAATATAATAAAGAATAAAAAATAATAGTTTTCAAAACTGAAACTCTTTTATTTACGAGGGTAGACATGAATTTTGGATTTATAGGATTACATTTTAGAAATAAAAGAATTTTAACCTTCACAACTGATATTCAAGTTAAAATTTAAGAATTTATTATTTAATATATTAATGTCCTTGAATAAGATATATAATGAATCTTTATCATTCGTAATTTAGTCAATAAGTATTACATATTACATTTTACTACACATGTGGGTATTTGTATCTGCATTTGGGAAATATAATTCATAGGTATGTATATTTATCTTTTATTTCAATTTGATATCTATTTATAACAAACTTGGTGTTGGGAATATACAATGGAAACGTGGGGAAAATCATACATACGTGTGATCTACCTTTATCAATGCAGCGGAAGAGGATTAGAGCGTTGTTGATTGGCATCATATCATGCATACATTCGTGTCTTATATCCATTATTTTGAGCCTAAACAATGCTACGTAACGAGTTTTGTGTTTGTGTTTTAGGAATAAATAGTGTTGAAGAGAAGATGCATAAAAAGGACTCAAAAGCAAGAAAAATGATTAAGTTGCAAGACTTATGGACTGAAATGAAAGAGAGAATGACCCGGATGTAAAACCAAAAGGATCAATGAGCAAATCAAGAAACTCCACACCTTAATGAGGAGTATTTTGGCAATTAAATCTGGCCTCAACCATCAACAACCAAATCGGGTTCATCAAACACCAAGAAATCAAGCCAAAATCAAGACACCCGAAATCTGACCCGATAAAGCCTATTTAGACCGCCAATTGGCGGTCCATTTTGTCCCAAATTACACGTGATTCAGTCGAGTGTTGAATTAGGTTGTATTTAGTCCATTTATGGTATGTGTTTTAGTCCCATACCGGGTGATTGTCCCAGATTACCTTTTTCATGCCTATATATAGAACTCTTCCTCTCTTTCTGTATTCACCCATTGCTTGGTGACATTCTCTCTACTTGGAGTAAGCCTTGGAGCAAAAACTCAAGGTGGAGAAGAATGCTACTAGTAATGTGAGTCATTTAATAAAATATTTTTTCATTATTTTGTTCTCATGTTGTCTCTTTTTTTATGCATGCTTAGCATAGTCTTGTTTCTTTGATTTTAGACTAAATTAGTTAGAATGTCTCATTTCTTCTTTAGTTTAATTGCTAGCATAATGTGTAGTGAGTAGATCCATCCCCTTTGGGGGTGTGGAGATGATGTTCATATATATTGTGAAGTTTAGATGTTTGATGAATTTTTGATTGTGTAGACTTGCATGTTTTGTATGCTCATTTGGGGTATTTTAATCATGTACATGTTGGAGAATTTTGATGGGTTTTGCCATAAGATTTAGACACTTCCAATGCTTAGTTTTCTCATGTTTATTGACTGAAATTTCCTGTTGAATATGCTACATGTTAGTTATGTGTTTGTATTTGTGTTTGCTTGCTGATTGTTTGAAGAAACTTTGTTTTGATTGGTTTTGCCATAACATTTAGACACCTTCCATGCTTAGCTTTGTTCTCCACATGAATTTATGGTTTTTGATGAGTTTTGTCATATCTTTAGACACTTCTCATGCTAAGCCTAATCATATGTAATCAAGTAGTAATTGCCGATATGTTGTGTTAATGGATTGATAGGGTTTGCCACGTCTTTTAGACACTTCCTATGCACGACAACACACACACACGACAAACACACATACATGCTTACATGCATCATTCATCACTAATTTCACTTCATATGTGCACACACTCCACCCTTTAGGGGTTTCTCTTCTTGATTTTCAATATTTCGTTGTCTTTTCGTATTTCTTAATTACTAGTTTAGTGTAGTTAGCTTCATCGCGGCCGCCACTTGATTTCTGAAATACTAGAGACTACTCACCTCCCTGCAGATCGACCCGTACTTGCCACCGCTTCATCGCGGCCGTGCACTTGCGGTCTAAATTTAAAATGAACAAACAGTCGTGCGCGATGCAAAAGTCTTCCTACGGTTGAGTTTCAAATCTCATGGAGATGAAATGCAGATTCACGACCCAATAGTCTTGTTGGTGCACACTGATGGAGGAAGAGGAAAATAATTGTCATCTTTCAATGAATTAACCATAATTCTCCTTTATATACATGAAGGGTTTGTAATCACCATGTACCCATGATCTATAAACATGGTCAATTACGCCAAGTGTAACCTATCTTCCCATGTACCTCTTCGACATATCAAACCAATACTTGAAAAAATAATGTTCAAACAATCCCACATCATTAACACTTTCCTTTGACAATGTTTAGTTTATAGACATGAAAGGAACAAAAGGAATGGAAATGAATATTTGCGCAAGACGGAGTATGCTAGGAAGGTAACAAACAATATATAGTTAGATACACTTACAAAGAGTATTATAGCAAATATGTTCAAGGAGAGTATATTTATTTATTTTTTGGCTAATTGACGCTTTAATTCCATTTATGTTGCTATCCCCCCCCCCCCCAAATCACACATCCTTCATATATTGATCACCAAAATACCTAGCTCAGTTTGAGCTAATTATGTGTGATTACAATAAACTCCCCGAAGGCAAGCTAAATCAATAGGAAAGGTAAAAAAACCTAATTGGGGATTAGGAAAAACGAATCCAAAGATGAATGATCTAGCAAAACAATGAAAATTGACTATTCTTCATTTCTAATATGGTCAGTACCAGGATGGGCCCAGTAAAAGCCCCCCAATTTCAGCAGATGAATTGGACCTAAAAAGCCCAAGTAAATCATCATGTCCTCATATGCCTGCTCATACCCAGACTTGACGCTAACAGCAGCAAGTCAAGGTAGTGAAGCCCAGTCCAGTCCAGCCCACCTCCACAGTGAAAACAGAATTAACTTCCAGCCGACTTTAGCTTGTAAGCCAGCCATCCAACTGCTCATCCACCAAAGAATGCACCCTAGCAACTGCCCAGAGGAAGAAAGATGTGCATAGCAGCAATTAAGATCCAAACATAACTCTGAAATCGGAGAAAAGTGATGAAATTCAGAAAAAACACTTCCCATTTCCGACCAAATCAATTTGAAAAATTGATTTGGTCGGTTCCATGTATGGCTTGCCGATGCCTTCAGAAAAACATATGCCATCTATCATATTGTTTCCTTCAGTAATCCTTTAAAGGGCAAGAGGTGCCATGATCTTGGGAGTAGAAACAAGAAGTAACAAGCAAAAATGCAACCTGAAATTTGAAAAAATAAAATAAAAAACTACTTCCCTATTCCGTCCAAGTCAAATTTAAGCTAAATTTACTTGGTCGGTTCCTGAGTTGACTAGTTGATGCCTGATGCATTGCATACATTGCATCATATGTCTTTCATTTAGATTACTTTTACATCAATAAATGCTACTAAGGTATGTGTTTAGTCTTATTTACAGAATACAGGGACCTGAATGCAATTTACCCACATCCCGAGCATAAACGCATGCAAAAGACTCATTTCTATCATAAAGACCAAGTTCAAGATTATCGGGTTAATGGAAATGTAGCCAAGCATAAAAGCATTCAAGTCCTAATTGCAAAAAGAACAAGGACTTAAGCACAAAAGTAGTCGGGGACTTAACTGCAAAAAGTCAAGGACCTAATTGCAAATCACGAGTAGCTTTTATTCTCTTGGAGAAAATGTATAGAAAAATCAATGTATATCTCCAAATATGTGAAGGAAATAATCCGGAGCTCAAGAGAATAGAAAGAAATTATCCAGACGCGCAAAGGAGGATCAAATCATACCATAAACACTCAGCAAAAATCCGGATTTAATCTGACTTGATTGTGCGGCGTTTCCGCCGCACAACACCTACAACCTGCGGCGATTTCGCCGCCCCCTTAGTGATCCGTGTGCTCCAATTTTGTCCAATCGTGTCTGGACACGTGTACTCTCCAATTCTATACTTAGGTCTCTTGTAACAACTATAAATAGCCCCGAGAACGATGTTAGAAAGGCCCTTGGCCTTAGACCTAGTTTTTAGTTGTTGTTTTTATTTGTCTTTATTTTAGTAATAAAATTCTGTCTTTTATTTCTTGTTTTCACTTTTCTTGTGTAATGCCTCTAGGACCCCTTCTTCCTCCCTCCATGGGTTTCTAACTCTTTCCAAAGGGTGGGGGTGACGGATTTAGGGTGATGAGAAGAGAATAAAAGTTATTATTTTAATTTCGTATTAGTATGTTTTGATTACTTGAGTTTATGTTAAATCATTTAGCATGTAATGCTTTATAACTAATGTGATTTATTATAAGTTTCAGAATTCTCTAATCTAAACCTTAAATCTAAACCTCCACCCAACGGAATTCACTTCTTTGTTCTTGCTTTAGTTTTAATTGTTTTTTGTTTCTTGCTTTAAATAACTAAAACCCAAAAATCTCAAAACCAAATTATTTCTTCTCTCCTTCTTTCCCCCAATCGTAATCACACTAATAACAAAATCTCTCCCTCCTTGTGTTCGACCCGTATTTGCCACGTCTTCATTGACACCGTGCACTTGCGGTATAAATTTAATTCACATCAAGTTTTTGGCACCGTTGCCGGGGAGGCGACGCAGGTTTTGTTTTCTTTTGTTGATTTCGATTTTATCTTGTTTATCTTGTGCGCGATCTAAGTATTTGGATTTGTGTTTCAGGAGACAACAGAGTGCGCGGCGAAATCCGAGCACATTCCGAGCTAAACGAGCGGCGAAATCGCCGCACCTATAGAGCAAGTTACGGCGAATCCGCCGCACACTTGGAGCTTCTGGGCTTCAAACTTTTCTGGGACGCGACTCATCTCTGGGTGGATGTGTGAAGCTACTGAAATTTCGAGAGCGGGCGGTGAACCCGACTGAGCATTGCATAGGTAACCTTTGTTGCCTCTTTTCCTCGTAATTTCTATTTTCAAAAAAAAAAAAATCTTTTTATTAGAATTGCATGTGTTAGGGCAAAAAAATTCCATAATTGGCAATAATTCAACTCTGACCTAAAATTGGCAAAATTAGAAGGACTTAGTGCATGCATCATATAATATTTTGTTTGCATTATTCTTGCTAAATTCTTGCAAATTAATTCTTGTTGAAGAGTGTTGGAGGCAAGGTACGTATCGTGTTTTAACGATTGCATTTAAGCATATAATTTAGTTTGCATACAACCTTGCAATTGCCCCCCTCTAAAGACCATTGTTTGACTATCTTTGCTAGATTTAAGTTAAACTACCTTAAGGGCAACTCCGTAGGAAAAGATACGGTGGAGATTTCACCACCCTTCCGTGGCCCACAAATCACAATCCTAAAGTGTCACCCAAGCCTTAAAATTTAAAATCAATTAGACATTGGCCCCTAAGGACTCGGACTCAATTAAGGAGAAGAATTGGTTTGACTTGCTATGGCCTGAAGCCGATCGAATTCAATTTGGTGTCTAGGAAGTGTTTTTGTGTTGACGAGAGTCTTCCAAGCGAAGTGGTTGTCTAATTGGCACCGACTATGTCGGAAGCGCCCCCACTAGCTATACACTACCTGGCCAATTTGGTTTGATTAGTGAGGGAGGTGAATCAAGCGAATCAATTCGACTCAACCAGTTAGGAGTCGTCTAGATATAAGCGACACTAGGTCTAGGATTGTTTGAACCGTGCTTTCTTAGGAAACCTCTGACCGACCTTCTTTTCTATCTTTAGAGTTAAGTTTCCCTTCTCTTCTGAGTCATCTTCTTCTCACCTACTTATACGTTCTAGTCTCCTCCCCTTTACATTCTCTATTAGCATTTTAGGGTCGAGTCGAGAACTTGTGCTTGCTTAGCCTCCTAAGGGTAAGAGTACTTGACTCAAGAGTGTTTTGATGGATGGTTACATGAGCAACCAGCCATATCATTGTTGGGACCAGGACAATGCTTCCTGGTATTCTAAAACCATGCAACCTGGGGTGGCTCAGACTAACACCCCATATGGTTGGGACAATCCTAATTGTATGACTGAGCAATCTTCATATTGGGGTAACATGAGAGAGGCACCGACTGCTAGACCACAATCTAGTTATGTTGGATCATATGTTGGTCAACGAACTGACACATTACAACAAACTTTTGCCTCCTTCATGCGTTGGGCTGACAACATGAGTGCACCGGTGGCTCCAGTAGCCGTACCTGGCTCCAGTAGTCGTACCGTGCGACTGTTGCGGGTTGAGGGGTCATGTTATCAGGGAATGTCCTTATGTTCCCCCAGAGCCTGAGTATAAGCATACCTTTTCCCAAAATGCTCGATATGACCGTGACACATTCACATATAACCCAAGAGTGATGGATTCATGGGGAAACAATTCATATCCAAATTCTTAAACGTCATTTTCGCCCCAATATCCTTCTCCCGAATACCCAGAACTCTACCAACAACCCACTTCAAATCATTGGACTTATCCTCAGTCTACCAACACCCAACCTAAAAATGTCCCGAATTCTGACTCGAACCTCATAGCTGACCACATACCTGATACCTTGGAACAAGCTTTCCATACGTTCACGACAACTACTCAACAGTCCGTAGACAATATGGTATTACAATTGAGTCAAATGTTGCAGCAATTAAGTGAGGAAAGTAACTTTTCGTGTCAACATGAGGATTCGATTTATATGGACCAATTTCATTATGAGTCGGCACAAGATTGTGCCCTATCTTCTTGTCTCGTGACCCTTGAGCCACATGATCTTCATGTTGCATCTTTTAAGGACTCACCTCTGGTGGAGCAAGATCTCCCTAGTACCCTCAATTTTAAACAACCTGATGAGAGTGTGCCTCTCACCATTGTTCCTGATCATCTTGGAAATGATGGAACATCAAACAACTACATAGCTAATGAGGGTATTAGAAGTTCCTTAGAAGATACCTTGGGTATGAGACCCACTTTTTGTTCGCCTGGTGTGTCGGACATGCCTAACAAGGTTCTTGACCTCGTTCCGACACACCAGCCAGTTGGTTGGAGAGTTTGGATTGATGATCATAACTTCAACACCGTAACGAGAGAAACTCCTCTTCCGTTGCCCCTTAATTCCCAAACTCTCGAAAGGTTCAAGCTCTTTCAGTTTGATCCTTTGAATGAGACGCATTTGCGTCCAATTCATGAACCTCTCAATTCATCTAGCGCTTTTTGTGAAGGCGGCCCACACATGCATTTTCTGGCTCCACGTGGTGTCATGTTTCCTTTTCAGGTGCACTGACCCACTCTTGAAGTTTCCATTTGATGTCTCTTGACAAATGAAGATGGGAACTTATGTTTGTACATAGTTATATATTTAATAAATAAATAAAAAAAATCATTTGTTGTATTTATCCCTTCTTTAGTATCTCACAGGTTTTTGAGGGAATTCGGGTTTTTGTCCATCAACAGAGCCATGAACTTTCCTTTGTACTTCACGTTGGTGAGATCTTTCCTTTTTATGCATAAATCCATGTAGTATCTTGCTCACATTCATTGAGGACAATGCATGATTTAGGTGTGGGGGGTGTTTATGTATATATTTATCTATATATTCTGTCTTTTATTTAAATAAAAAATAAAAAATAAAAAAAATCAATGTTTCATGACATAGCTTAAGATTGAACTGCTAAAACCCGTGTACAAATTGCATTGAGTTTTTGTTCCTTATTATATAGTTCTGCTTGTAGAAATTGTGACATAAATCTAAGTTCCAAAGAAATAACCCATTGCCCTTTAAGACATGTATGCACTTAAATTGGATGAATCAAATCTTTGAAGTAGTTGATAAAAAGCAGAGGTTGAGGAAAATATATCGGGAAGTGTAGACTTCTAATAGCAATTAAGCCTTGAGGAAAATAAAAATAAAAATAAAGGAATAAAGTGAAGAAAACACATTTTGCAAAATGATTACAAAAGCCCAAGCCTTTGAGTCACTGGTCCGTAGGGGTATCTTGAAACCCGGTAACTTGAGTCTACCAGCTCGGGATTATCGACCAAACTCGCTACACGAATGCAAAAAGAGTAAAAGTGTCAAAAAGCAAATGTGTTGAATCACGGAAGAAAAGAAAAAATAATACTCAAGGCCCAAAGCTAAAAGAATGATCCATGACATGGTTGATCCGAATGATACTTCACCACCAGAGCAGGCGTGCAAAATAATTCAAGTGATAAACATGTGTAGAAGGGTTAGTGGTGTGAATGTTGGAGGAACAAAGACAAAGTCATATTTTTAATGAGTTAGATTTATATAATGAGCATGCAAAAATTCTTAGTGAAATGTATAAGGTTGAAGTAGGGATATTGAGAACTATTAATGAAACGTTGATTTAGGATTTTGTGGGTATATCCGCTGAAAACCCTCAGGAGACAACACTCCTCCTCCTAGGAAACTTGGAGGTTTAAAGGCTTGTTGCACATGCTAAGTGCAACCGTGATTCCTACGAAAGTGAGTTAGGATTTCCCTGTTTTTATTTTTCGTATCTTCTGTTTTGCTAGGGACTAGCAAAATCTAGGTGTGGGGGTATTTGATGCATTGCATACATTGCATCATATGTCTTTCATTTAGATTACTTTTACATCAATAAATGCTACTAAGGTATGTGTTTAGTCTTATTTACAGAATACAGGGACCTGAATGCAATTTACCCACATCCCGAGCATAAACGCATGCAAAAGACTCATTTCTATCATAAAGACCAAGTTCAAGATTATCGGGTTACGAATGGAAATGTATCCAAGCATAAAAGCATTCAAGTCTTAATTGCAAAAAGAACAAGGACTTAAGCACAAAAGTAGTCGGGGACTTAACTGCAAAAAGTCAAGGACCTAATTGCAAATCACGAGTAGCTTTTATTCTCTTGGAGAAAATGTATAGAAAAATCAATGTATATCTCCAAATATGTGAAGGAAATAATCCGGAGCTCAAGAGAATAGAAAGAAATTATCCAGACGCGCAAAGGAGGATCAAATCATACCATAAACACTCAGCAAAAATCCGGATTTAATCTGACTTGATTGTGCGGCGTTTCCGCCGCACAACACCTACAACCTGCGGCGATTTCGCCGCCCCCTTAGTGATCCGTGTGCTCCAATTTTGTCCAATCGTGTCTGGACACGTGTACTCTCCAATTCTATACTTAGGTCTCTTGTAACAACTATAAATAGCCCCGAGAACGATGTTAGAAAGGCCCTTGGCCTTAGACCTAGTTTTTAGTTGTTGTTTTTATTTGTCTTTATTTTAGTAATAAAATTCTGTCTTTTATTTCTTGTTTTCACTTTTCTTTTGTAATGCCTCTAGGACCCCTTCTTCCTCCCTCCATGAGTTTCTAACTCTTTCCAAAGGGTGGGGGTGACGGATTTAGGGTGATGAGAAGAGAATAAAAGTTATTATTTTAATTTCGTATTAGTATGTTTTGATTACTTGAGTTTATGTTAAATCATTTAGCATGTAATGCTTTATAACTAATGTGATTTATTATAAGTTTCAGAATTCTCTAATCTAAACCTTAAATCTAAACCTCCACCCAACGGAATTCACTTCTTTGTTCTTGCTTTAGTTTTAATTGTTTTTTGTTTCTTGCTTTAAATAACTAAAACCCAAAAATCTCAAAACCAAATTATTTCTTCTCTCCTTCTTTCCCCCAATCGTAATCACACTAATAACAAAATCTCTCCCTCCTTGTGTTCGACCCGTATTTGCCACGTCTTCATTGACACCGTGCACTTGCGGTATAAATTTAATTCACATCAATGCCTTCAGCAAAACATGTGCCAACATCATGGGAAAGGAACCTTCAATTCAGTTATTTCTAATTCTGATATAGGGAAGCCCTTGCTTCTCAAGAGTCAGCATTCCTTTCAGAAGGTGAGGGAGGTTGTGATTGTGAGCATAGATGTTGGTGAGTTTGGTGCTAATACCCAAATTGGCAAGCAAGTCAGTTGGGATGTTTGCTTCCCCGAATTGATGGTTGGCTGAAGTCACCAGCTTGTTCCAAAGAGTTCTGAACTCAGGTATCCACCTACTAAAGGAAGGGTGTATCCAATGTCTTGTATTGACACTAGTGTAGAAAAGCCCATATACGTCGGATATACAAGGGTACAGACGTCGGATTTCGGTTGTCCAAGTACCCGATGTATATTTCCCCGTCACCTATTCCTTGTTGTATAGACGTCGGCTATATACGACCGACGTCTATTATACGTTCAATTAACCCAAAAATACATTACATCCTATATTGGGCATTTTGCACTCACATTAATCAAGCCCAAGTGCCAATCTTTTGACAAATAACCACGAATATCAAGCCCAGGTGCCCCAAGTCGTTCGCGTTCAGCAATAAATGAGTGGTGGAGCACATCAACCACACCAACAAAAATAAATTCTCCGATGTGGGACTAAACTATTACACCCTATAGACGCCGGATATATAGGTTGACCGACGTCTATACATACAATCAACCTATAGACGTCGGCTACCATATACAACCAACGTCTATACATAGGTAAATAGTAAAAAAACGTTGCATCAATTTTAAGCCCAAGTTGCCCAAGTGCCAATCCTTTGACCATTATATATATATATATATATATATATATATATATATATATATCTCACTTGCATTTTGTAGTGTGGTACCAAACTCCCATTTAGAAGTAAATGAGTGGTGGAGTACTTCAACTCCACCAATAAAAAACTTTCTCCAATGTGGGACTAAACATGTCACCATACACACATGTGTACAACACACATGTTATAATTACATTGATGTAACTATTTTTAAATCCACATTATTCTTAAACAAAATAAATCCACATAAATTCTTATACAAAATAAATCCCAAAAAATTGCGTTATTTCTTAAACAAAATAAATCCCAAAAGAATGAGTTAATTCTTACACGAAATAAATCTCAAAAAATTGTGTTATTTCTGATACAAAATAAATCCACATAAATTCTTATACGAAATAAATCCAAAAAAATAAACAAAAAATATTTTCTTCTTTCAGGAGGTATAGACGTCGGTTATACTAAAAAATCGACGTTTATACAAACCTATAGACGTCGGATGTTTTTATATACGACGTCTATTCGGTGACGTCTATTGAGCATTCTGCACTAGTGTGATGACCTCCAACAGAGTTTTAGAGTCTGAATCAACAATGATGTTAAAATTTCTGACTTCACAATATCTTAAACCTTGTAGTATAGCTCTAAATTCTGCTTGTAGATTAGTCCCAAAACCATAATAACCATGATAAGCCAGAATAAGATTTCCTTGCTGATCTCTTAAAACTACTCCCCCTCCAGAAACCCCCGGATTGCCCTTACAAGCTCCATCAGTGTTCAGTTTCAGATAACCATTAGGATGAGCTTGCCACTTCACAATATTAATTTGCTAGACAATGGTAATGTTGTTGATAACCCCTAAAGTTTCTAGAATCTGCTTGTCCAGTGCACCATCTCTGAATTCATCTTTAGGATGACTAAGAATAGTCACCAACCAGAATTCCAATTTGAAAGTAATGCCATGCTGCTGTGAAATCTGCCCACCTAGTCTGCACTTATTTCTATGAAGCCAGATTTCCCAAATCAAACAACAAGCCAGCCATTTGTGTAGGCACTGGACCCTAGTGGGGTTACAAATAGGTTTAAGAACCTGAAGGAAATCCTGCTTATTCTGAATTTTGGAACCTTGAAATTGCCACTGAAGCGATGACCATCCAATTTTAGCCACCTCACTTTCAAAAAACAAGTGATGTTGTGTTTCAGTTTTAGTATGGAGACAACATGAGCATTTAGATGCCATTTGCATCCCCAGTTTCTTAAGGTTGTCGTCTAGAGGGAGTCTACCCATTATGTGCTTCCAGTTATGAAAAGAAATTTTGGTGGGGAGAAATTTAGACCACAATTGTTTATTCCAGTCAACATCTATATGGTTCTGAATGGTGTGCCATCCAGACTTCACTATATAAATCCCATTTGTGTTGTGTTTCCAGTAGAAGGTATCAGGAACATTACTAAGAATAAAATCCCCTTCCATAATATCCTCCATAATTTCTTTAGGAAGGTTGAGCTCCTTAAGTTTATTATCCAAGTCATCCTCTTGTAACACATCCCCAACAATGAGGTTGGTTTGAGTGACAATAACACCTTCATGATTACAAATAGCCCCTCTCTAACCAATTATCAGTCCAAAAATTCATATTTCTTTGTTCCACATTCCACTGCAAAGAATTTTGCATATGCTGCATAGCATGTTGTAAATTCTTCCATCTAGCACGGCCTTTGATTATAGCATCACCTTTGGGCATATTACCATACTTAGCTTTCAAGAACTTGACATAAAGTGAGTTTTGCTTCTGAAATTTCCATGCCATTTTCATCCCCATAACCATCATCACATCTTGTAGTTTTCTGATCCCTAAACCTCCTGCTGAAATTGTAGTTTATATTGAAGACATGTAATCCTATTTTCTTTGAGTCTTAGGAACATTGTGTAATTGAGCATACTTGAGCCAAAAGCAACTCACATACACACTAGGTTCTTTATAGAAGTCACACAAAATTTTACATTCATTGGACTTCAATAGATCATCCAAACTAGAACCGAAAAACACTAAATCAAACCAGAACGGCCAGATCCTTTTCGGTCGACCGTTTTAGACCTTTCGGTCAACCGTTTGTTCTTTTAAACAGTTAGTGTTTACTACCATCCATTCGGTCGGCCGTCCAGACCTTTTTGGTCGACCGTGTAACAACAAATTTCCGACCGTTAGACTTGTCGTATTCTATCAACGGTCATATTCGAATTATTCACAAATACCCCCAAAATACAAATTGCCCATCGGTCGACCGTGGACCTGTTCGGTCGACCGAACTTTATTGCCTCCAAAATTGTGTGACTGCCTGGACGTTTTCGGTCGATCGAAGACTTTGGATCGATCCATTGAACTTGATCATTTTTATCAACCTCGTAGAGCCTGTTGATTTTCGGTCGACCAAACCTTTTTCGGTCGATTGAACCCTATTCGGTGTTCGACCGTTAACTTAAGTGTACCTAAGTTATAGCCTATCGTGGTCGGCCATTCATTTATCGGTCGACCGAATCGAGTTCAAAATTGCCCAACGGTCGACAGTTATACTCGATTCGGTCGACCGAACGTACTCAGAATTGGGTCCTGCAGGTTGCTGTTTTATGATTCTCAATCAAACCTTACCCAACTTAACCCCAACGGCTCTAAAACCTTAGGAGCTTATAAATAGGTGTTCCCATGACACAATTACACAACTCTTACACTTCCATTTGTCATATACACTTAAGAGAAAACTCCAAGTCTCCCATTTCCCAAACTATACTTCAACATCTTAGATGAATTCCACATCAGAAGCTAAGTGTGCTCAAGTTAGAGAGTGAGTGATCCACTCAACCATTGTTGTTCAAGGAAGCAAGGACTTCGGTGAAAGCCCCAAGTGTTCCTCTCGGATTGTGAGAGAAGAAAGTCAAACTCGCGAGGGTGTTCGCGGAACTTGTTTTGTAAAAGACTTAATCTCGACTTGGAACGAGGTTGATAGTGAAGACGCGAGAGGAGCTCGAGGAAGTTCAAGTGGACCTTGCAAGAGAGGAGGTAGGCGAGAGGTCGAATTTCTATAAAAATCAAGTGCCTTATTGTTTGTTTGCATTATCTCTTTCTTTGCTTGCTAGTTAGTTTTTATTTCCGCTGCATATACTTGATTGCTTAAACTAGTAGGTAATTAGCTTAAAAGTGATTAGAACTAAGCCCCCATTACGATCCTACATTTAGTATCAGAGCATGGTGAGCTAAATTTCATTACTTAACCTTAATTTTAGCGTGACATCCACATCTAATCATGTAGAAGGATTGTGCACCACTAGACCTCCTTTGCTAAATGGGTCAAATTATGATTATTGGAAGAATAAGATGAAGATTTTCCTAATATCTAAGGACCTCAAATACTGGGTGTTTCTTCAAAATCCCTACACACCCCCCTAATAAAGATGAATTAGAGTCACTTTCTAGGGCCAAAATGAAAGAAATTGAGATGAACTCAAAAATTATGAACATCTTGTATTGCGACCTTAATGAGGGAGAATATAATAGAATTAGGGGTTATGAAAGTACATATGAAATATGGCATAGATTGAAAATGCATCATGAGGGTGATAACAAACTAAGGAAACTCGCATTAGTCTCCTCATGCATAAACATGAGATTTTTTCTATGCAAATCGGTGAGATCATATTACTAACTCTCTTTGTGTTTCCTCCGGTCGCTTAGCAACGATTGGGAAGATAAAGTCGTCGCAATTGAAGAGGCACATGATCTTTCTAAATTAAAGATGGAGGAACTTGTTGGAAATCTCATGGCTTATGAGCTTCAAATCAATCATCGAAAGGAGAAGGGAACCTCCAATAACAAACCCACCTTGGCACTACATGCAAATCTTGATGAACCAAGGAGGAATGTGGAAGATGAGGACATTGAAGTCCTTGCCAAAGACTTCTTCAAATACCTCAAGAAGGATAAAGAAGAAAAGAAGGAAAGAAGAGGTAGAAGGAATGAGAAAAGAGAAGAAGAAAAGGAGAAGGAGGAGAGTGGAAATGAGAGAAGAGAAAAGGAGAAGAAAATGGAGAGAAGGGAGAAGAGAAGAGAAAAGGAGAGGAGCAAGAGAAAAGAAAAGAAGATGGAAGCTCACAAAGCTACTTGGGATGATTCTTCATCACAATCATCATCATCTTCTTTCTTGCAAAGTAGAAGAGAGGTTGCCCATTCATGCTTCATGGCTATTGAAGACGATCAAAGTGAGGTAGACTCTAACTCTTGTTCTACTAAATCTAACTCATGCTCAACTAAGTCTTATTATAGTGATAGCTCAAATTCTAGTGCTAATGATGAAACATATACACATGATGAGCTTCAAAATGCATTTAATGACTTAGTTAAACAATATGAGATCATTTGTGAAAAGAACAAAAGTGCTAGAAAATTGATAAATGATCTTCAAAGTCAATTATCAACAAAATTGAATCAATTATGCATGAAAAGAATGAGGTGTTTGCTAGACTTGAAAATAATACATTAACTCTTGATAATTTAAAAACAACACATGTATGTGTTGAACAATTAGATCTTCATGCTTGCAATGTGCAATTAAGAAAAGATCTAGAAAATTTCACAAATGGAACTAAGATGCTTAATATGCTTTTTGGAAATCAAAGACAATCTTTGCAAAAACATGGTTTAGGATATAATGATTCAAATGTTAAAAACCATGTAATTTAAACAACTTTAAATGGAAAGCACTTAGTTGTAAAGCATAGTTCGTCAAGTGTGTGAGCACCTAAAACCAAAATGGTTTGGGTTCCCAAAGCTAACAGTCAATGACCCAAAGCTGTTTGGGTACCTAAATATACACTTGTAGGTGCTTGAAGAGAAGATCGGTGGTGACCGGGCAAGCTTAAGAGTCAAATTCAAAGTCGGTTACATCACCGAATGAAGATTAAATTTGTATTTTGGGGTATTTGTGAATAATTAAATTATGATTGTTGGTATAATACGACAAGTTTAACGGTTGGAAATTTATTGTTACACGGTCAACTGAAAAGGTCTGGACGGTCGACCGAATGGATGGTAGAAAACACTAACTGTTTAAAGGAACAAACGGTCGGCCGAAGAGGTTCTGGCAGTTCTGGTTCGATTTAGTGTTTTTCGGTTCTAGTTTGGGTGATCTATTGAAGTCCAATGAATGTGAAATTTTGTGTGTGACTTCTATAAGGAACCTAGTGTGTATGTGAGTTGATTTTAGCTCAAGTATGCTCAATTACACAATGTTCCTAAGACTCAAAGAAAATAAGATTACTGTAGGATTTCGTGTCCCCATGTATGTATATATTTTAAAAAAATTAATACAACATACATGATCGATTTCATACTTTCAACAATTTTACGTACATTACTTTGTGTTTATTCTAATATCATGCAATCCTACATATATTAAAATAAATCACAAAGAGCGAATCATACCCAAAGGTTCTCTAACACCTTTCGAAGATCCAGAGTCGCGTTGCCCGTTGAATCGCCCGCCGATTCGCCTCCAAGTGTTCACCAAACTCTAAACAAGATTAGAGAGAAATGAGCTAGCCAATCAATCTCTAATTAGGCTTAGAATCTAGCTAATAACCCATTTTTAAGCTACTGAGATTTTCTCTCTCCAAAACTTAAAATTACTAAGAGATTTTCGTGGTGATTAAGGGAGAGATTAATGAGAGAAATAATTTTTGCATTAATGATGCATTGCATACACTGCATCATATGTCTTTCATTTAGATTACTTTTACATCAATAAATGCTACTAAGGTATGTGTTTAGTCTTATTTACAGAATACAGGGACCTGGATGCAATTTACCCACATCCCGAGCATAAACGCGTGCAAAAGACTCATTTCTATCATAAAGACCAAGTTCAAGATTATCGGGTTACGAATGGAAATGTATCCAAGCATAAAAGCATTCAAGTCCTAATTGCAAAAAGAACAAGGACTTAAGCACAAAAGTAGCCGGGGACCTAATTGCAAAAAGTCAAGGACCTAATTGCAATTAAAGCACCAAAATATTATCTTGGAGAAAATCTAAAGAAAAATCAATGTAAATCTCCAAACATATAAAGGAATTAATCTGGAGCTCAAAAGAATGGAAAGAAATCATCCAGACGCGCAAAGGATGATCAAATCATACCCTAAACTACAAGCAAAAATCCAGATTAAATCAGAGAAGATTGTGCGGCGAAATCACCGCATATCACATACATTGTGCAGCGGAAACGCCGCCCCCTCAACGATCTGTGTGCTCCAACTTCGTCCAGTCGTGTCTGGACACGTGTACTTTCCAATATTATACCTAGATCCCTTGTAGCAACTATAAATAGGCCCGAGAACGATGTTAGAAGGGTCCTTAGTCTTTGGTGTTAGTTTTTATTCTTAATCATAGTTTTGTATTCTTCTTTTCATTAATAAAATTCTGTCTTTTATTTCTTACTTTTAGTTTTCTTTTGTAATGTCTCAAGGACCCCTTCTTCCTCCCTCTATGAGTTTCTAACTCCTTCCAAACGGTGGAGGTGACGGATTTAGGGTGAAGAGAAGACGAGTAAATGTTATTATTTTAAGTTCGTATTAGTCTATTTTGATTACTTGAGTTTATGTTAAATCATTTATCATGTAATGCTTCATAACTAATATGATTTATTATAAGTTTCTGAATTCTCTAATCTAAACCTTAAATCTAAACCTCCACCCGACGGAATTCACATCTTTGTTCTTGTTTTAGTTTTAATTGTTCTTGTTTCTTGCTTTAGATAATTAAAATCCAAAAATCTCAAAACCCAATTATTTCTTCTCTCCTTCTTTCCCCCAATCGAAATCACAATAATAACAAATCTCTCCCTCCTTGTGTTCGACCCGTACTTGCCACGTCTTCATAGACGTCGTGCACTTGCGGTATAAATTTAATTCTCATCAAGTTTTTGGCGCCGTTGCCGGGGAGGCGACGCAGATTTTGTTTTTGTTTTTTGTTGATTTCGATTTTGTTCCGTTTATCTTGTGCGCGATCTAACTATTTGGATTTGTGTTTCAGGAGACAACAGAGTGCGCGGCGAAATCCAAGCACCATCTGAGCTAAACGAGCGGCGAATTCGCCGCACAAGTGAAGCATCTGGGCTTCAAATTTTTCTGGGGTTAGCACCATCTCTGGGTGGACGCGTGGAGCTACTGAAATTTCGAGAGCGGGCGGCGAACCCGACTGAGCATTGCGTAGGTAACCTTTGTTGCCTTTTTCCTCATAATTTCTAGTTTCAGAAAATTTCCTTTTATTAGAATTGCACGTGTTAAGCTTAAATTCCATAATTGGCAATAATTCAACTCTGACCTAAAAATTGGCAAAACTAGAAGAACTTAATGCATGCATCATATAATGTTTTGTTTGCATTATTCATTCTAAATTCTTGCAAATTATTTTTTATTGTTGAAGAGTGCTGGAGGCAAGGTACGTATCGCGTTTTAACGATTGCATTTAAGCATATAATTTAGTTTGCATACAACCTTGCAATTGCCCCCCACTAAAGACCATTGTTTGACTATCTTTGCTAGATCTAAGTTAAACTATCTTAAGGGCAACTCCATAGGCAAAGATACGGTGGGGATTTCATCACCCTTCCGTGGCCCACAAAAAAAACAATCCTAAAGTGTCACCTAAGTCTTAAATTTAAAATCAATTAGACATTGGCCCCTAAGGACTCGGACTCATTTAAGGAAAAGAATTGGTTTGACTTGCTATGACCTGAAGCCGATTGAATTTAATTTGGTGTCTAGAAAGTGTTTTTGTGTTGACGTAAGTCTTCCAAGCGAAGTGGTTGTCTAATTGGCACCGACTCTGTCAGAAGCGCCCCCACTAGCTATACACGGCCTGACCAAGTTTGTTTGATTAGTGAGGGAGGTGAATCAAGCGAATCAATTCGACTCAACCAGTTAGGAGTCGTCTAGATCTAAGCGACACTAGGTCTAGGATTGTTTGAACCGTGCTTTCTTAGGAATTTTCTGACCAACCCTCTTTCTATCTTTAGAGTTAGGTTTCCCTTCTCATCTGAGTCTTCTTTCTCTTCTCACCTAAATTCTCTAGATTAGGATTCCTTTCTCATCTTTCCCCATTCTATTGTTTGTTTCCCTTTTGAAAAAAAACATAAAAAAAATAAATTAAAAAAAACGAAAATATAAAAAAAAATTAATTAATTCTTGAACTTAAATTTGAAATTTAAATTCCGAATTTGAACTCAAAAATTGATTCAACCCGGTGCACTCAGATTTGGATTCGGGACTTGAGGAATCGACTCTCACGAGTTCATCTAGATTCCAGTCTGGAACTTAACCCCAATCCACCTGTGGCACCACCTCACTCGGACCCAATGGGTGAGAACGTAGTGGACCCGCCTGTTGCACAACCTATAACTCTGAGGGATCGATGCTATCCAGCGATGGCTGCTCAGCCATCGTGCATCGTTATGCCCACCATCCCGGGTCGCGACTTCGAACTTAAGGCACAATACATGAGTATGTTGTCTAAGTTCACCTCTAGGGAAGACCCATATCTCTTCCTTAGAGAATTTGAGGAAATCTGCTCTCTTATGCAATACCAGCATATCCCTGAAGAGGCAGTGCGTCTGAAATTTGTGTCTCTTGCATTAAAGGACGACGCTAAGAAATGACTATATAGTCTAGCCGAAAGATCCATTAGAAGTTGGGCTGAGTTTGTTGAAGTATTGCTAAAAAAATATTTCCCCAACCATAAGACTATGAGGATTAGGAATGAAATTGTTGCATTCGTTCAGTCTGAGAGCGAGCCGTTCTATTCCTATCTAGAAAGATTCAAAAGTGTTCTGACCCAATGCCCTCATCATGGAATTCCGAGATGGCAATTATGTCAAATTATTTATGAGGGATTGACACCCACATCTAGGGTTATGGTAGAATCCGTAAGCCAAGGGAACTTTATGTCAAAAAATGAAAATGATGCATGGACTTTCCTTGAGGATTTAGCTGAAAACAGTATGCAATGGGACAATGCTAGAACACCGCTTAACCCGAGTATTGGATCTAGAATAGCAAGTCAACCCAAACCAGGTGTCTTAGCTGTAGATGCCAACATAGCGGCTGAAGCAAAACTAGCTACCCTTATGCGCAGAATGGAAAGTTTAGAGCTACAAACCCAAAACCGAGTGAATCAAGCCTCGACTATCCCGTGCTCTAGATGTGGTCAGACTGGTCATGTAAAGGAGGATTGTGCGGAATGTGACCAAGTTAATGCCATGTATAACCATGCTAGAAATGACCCATACGCATCAACCTATAACTCGGGTTGGCGTAATAATTCCAATTTCTCATCAAACCAACAGGGTCAACCTCCTAGACAACAACCAAACCCGTATAACCAAAATAATACATCATCTGGGTTTAATAACAATAACGATCATGAGGTTAGGTTGACAAGCTTGGAAAATTTGATGAAAACTTTTATACAAACAACCAACCAGACCTTCCAAAGGCTAGAGACACAAGTCAGCCAACTAGCACAAATAGTAGGTGAAAGAGAAAAGGGTCGGTTTCCAAGTCAACCTGAGGTGAACCCTAGATCTAATAATTCATATCAATCCTATCAAGCACCTTCAGGAAATAACAACCCTAGACCGGTTCAAATGGTTAATGAGGAAGGACCGTTCCAACAAATAAATGTTGTAGTATCATTACGGTCCAGAAGACAGATTGATAATAATGTGGTAAATCCTAGAACGTCTACTCAATCTAGCCATCAAACTGCCACATATGACCTAACCATTGAACCCGACGTCCAATCTGAAACGCCCACCCCACCTACTCAATCTGAACCCGTAGCTCAACCTGAACCTGAGCGAGTCTATATCCCTAAAGCCCCATTTCCCAATAGACTCAAAAAGAACTCAAGTGCACAAATAGAGAAAATCTTGGAAGTATTTAAGCAAGTTAAGGTGAACATTCCACTCTTAGACATGATTCAACAAATACCTGCTTATGCTAAATTCTTAAAAGATTTGTGCACTAAAAAGAGAAAAACAAACGTACCAAAGAAGGCATTCTTAACTGCAAACATAAGTTCTATTTTGTCCAACACATCTCCTATAAAATATAAGGATCCTGGATGTCCCACAATTTCATGTTCAATAGGAGATACTTTTATCAACAAAGCCCTTCTAGACCTTGGTGCTAGTGTTAACCTACTCCCGTACTCTGTCTATGAGCAAATGAACATTGGTCCACTAAAACCCTCTAAGACAACCCTTCAATTTGCTGATTGCTCTATTAAGAAACCAAGAGGTGTAGTAGATGATGTTTTGATCAGGGTTGGTGACTTCATTTACCCAGTGGATTTTGTCGTACTAGATACCGCACCTGTTGTAAATCCTAACCGACAAATCCCTGTAATTCTAGGCAGACCCTTTTTAGCCACTTCGGAAGCATTGATAAACTGTCGAAATGGGCTCATGCAATTATCTTTTGGGAACTTAAAAGCTGAATTTAATATCTTTCATATTGATAGTGAGCTAGAAATAATATGCAATCAAAGTGACGTTGTGATGAAATCGCGTATCTATAAGATTTCTGAATCATCACAAAATCAAAAAGGAAGTAAGAAAAAGGGGAGAAATTCATCTACACACCCACCGTCACTCGAGCAAATAAGAGAACCAATTTATGTGAGGGGTGTGGAACCTGTGATTCAGGAATCTCATTGCAACATGGGGAACAATTCAACTGGATACATGCACCAATATGGTGTCATTCAATCCAGTTCTGACTATGGTTGACTTTGAGCAAATTCCATCCGTCCACCGCAGTTCACCAAGGTAATAAGTGCATTTGCTTTATATTTGCATACATTGAGGAAAATGCATGATTTAGGTGTGGGGGGTGTTTATGTATATATTTATCTATAGATCTGTCTTTTATTTTCTTAAATAAAAAAATAAAAAAAAATCAATGTTTCATGACATAGCTTAAGATTGAACTGCTAAAACCCGTGTACAAATTGCATTGAGTTTTTGTTCCTTATTATATAGTTCTGCTTGTAGAAATTGTGACATAAATCTAAGTTCCAAAGAAATAACCCATTGCCCTTTAAGACATGTATGCACTTAAATTGGATGAATCAAATCTTTGAAGTAGTTGATAAAAAGTAGAGGTTGAGGAAAATATACCGGGAAGTGTGGACTTCTAATAGCAATTAAGCCTTGGGGAAAATAAAAATAAAAATAAAGGAATAAAGTGAAGAAAACACATTTTGCAAAATGATTACAAAAGCCCAAGCCTTTGAGTCACTGGTCCGTAGGGGTATCTTGAAACCCGGTAACTTGAGTCTACCAGCTCGGGATTATCGACCAAACTCGCTACACGAATGCAAAAGGGTAAAAGTGTCAAAAAGCAAATGTGTTGAATCACGGAAGAAAAGAAAAAATAATACTCAAGGCCCAAAGCTAAAAGAATGATCCATGTCATGGTTGATCAGAATGATACTTCACCACCAGAGGAGGCATGCAAGATAATTCAAGTGATAAACATGTGTAGAAGGGTTAGTGGTGTGAATGTTGGAGGAACAAAGACCAAGTCATATTTTTAATGAGTTAGATTTATATAATGAGCATGCAAAAAAATTCTTAGTGAAATGTATAAGGTTGAGGTAGGGATATTGAGAACTATTAATGAAACGTTGATTTAGGATTTTGTGGGTATATCCGCTGAAAACCCTCAGGACACAACACTCCTCCTCCTAGGAAACTTGGAGGTTTAAAGGCTTGTTGCACATGCTAAGTGCAACCGTGATTCCTACGAAAGTGAGTTAGGATTTCCCTGTTTTCATTTTTTTATATTCTGTTTTGATAGGGACTAGCAAAATCTAGGTGTGGGGGTATTTGATGCATTGCATACATTGCATCATATGTCTTTCATTTAGATTACTTTTACATCAATAAATGCTACTAAGGTATGTGTTTAGTCTTATTTACAGAATACAGGGACCTGAATGCAATTTACCCACATCCCGAGCATAAACGCGTGCAAAAGACTCATTTCTATCATAAAGACCAAGTTCAAGATTATCGGGTTACGAATGGAAATGTATCCAAGCATAAAAGCATTCAAGTCCTAATTGCAAAAAGAACAAGGACTTAAGCACAAAAGTAGCCGGGGACCTAATTGCAAAAAGTCAAGGACCTAATTGCAATTAAAGCACCAAAATATTATCTTGGAGAAAATCTAAAGAAAAATCAATGTAAATCTCCAAACATATAAAGGAATTAATCCGGAGCTCAAAAGAATGGAAAGAAATCATCCAGACGCGCAAAGGATGATCAAATCATACCATAAACTACCAGTAAAAATCCAGATTAAATCAGAGAAGATTGTGCGGCGAAATCGCCGCATATCACATACATTGTGCGGCGGAAACGCCGCCCCCTCAGCGATTTGTGTGCTCCAACTTCGTCCAGTCGTGTCTGGACACGTGTACTTTCCAATATTATACCTAGATCCCTTGTAGCAACTATAAATAGGCCCGAGAACGATGTTAGAAGGGTCCTTAGTCTTTGGTGTTAGTTTTTATTCTTAATCTTAGTTTTGTATTCTTCTTTTCATTAATAAAATTCTGTCTTTTATTTCTTACTTTTAGTTTTCTTTTGTAATGTCTCAAGGACCCCTTCTTCCTCCCTCAATGAGTTTCTAACTCCTTCCAAAGGGTGGAGGTGACGGATTTAGGGTGAAGAGAAGACGAGTAAATGTTATTATTTTAAGTTCGTATTAGTCTATTTTGATTACTTGAGTTTATGTTAAATCATTTATCATGTAATGCTTCATAACTAATATGATTTATTATAAGTTTCTGAATTCTCTAATCTAAACCTTAAATCTAAACCTCCACCCGACGGAATTCACATCTTTGTTCTTGTTTTAGTTTTAATTGTTCTTGTTTCTTGCTTTACATAATTAAAATCCAAAAATCTCAAAACCCAATTATTTCTTCTCTCCTTCTTTCCCCCAATCGAAATCACAATAATAACAAATCTCTCCCTCCTTGTGTTCGACCCGTACTTGCCACGTCTTCATAGACGTCGTGCACTTGCGGTATAAATTTAATTCTCATCAATTAACATAAACAAGTAGGATGTGTGGTCCTTTGAGTTTTTTAACAAATTCATATCTTATGTAATATATTATCCTATGTAATATTAAATTATTACACCCCATAATATACACACCTCATATGAATTTATTATGATTCTAATTATGTCAATTCTCAAGACATATTGATTTTATTCGTTCACCACATGTGTCCCTTTTTCACATGAAACCCGACACATCATATGAACTCAAAATCAAGCTTCTTGTTTCCCAGTTTTGTGGTGTGACCTATAGGAGGATCTAAGCTAAATTGGCAGTGATATTAAACACTTAATATCTCAAACTATTGGCGGTATCTAGCTACACATTATAGTTACCCAATTAGCATAAATGTCTTTGTTCCACCTGAACCAAAACACGACCCATTTAGTGATGTAAGTGCACCACTTGTGTCCGTCCCTTGCCTCATGATATTAAGAATATATACAAAGTATAAATGTGTCACATTTGTATTATATTCATTTCTTGATCTCTTTAAGCTAATTATAACTATGTAACTTAACTCAAGTTAAATTGTCCACATTATAATTTTGCTTTATCAATGGGCCCACTAATATCATCACTCAATTAAGAGGGCAACGATAATCGTTTGACTAGCTATCTTTTCCATCACAAGTCATACTCAACCAACTATTGTCTTTATCACTACACTCATTGATAGTTTTTGATAATAATTAAATTAAGCACTTCTTGAGTGAAAAGATATAAGTCTTATATCTTAGGATCCAAGACACAGTAAAACATTAATGACACGAAACACAATTCCATAATGTTTTACTTTTAGGTCTATCCAATATATAAATGTAATTTTTTCCTCGTTTATATACTCGTGTCGTCAATTATTTGTAGAACTACAACAATCGATGACCAACACGAAAATCTTATCTCAGTGATTAATGTTCCATGTTAAGTACCACGATTGTGAATAACTTTTGATTTATGTAAACCATTATCTTTTAGAGCTCTACGGTTAAGGACCAAACGTCTCTTCCTTAACACTTCCAAAAGACGAATACCATAATCAAGGAACAAAATGTTTGCACATTCAATTCATAATAATTGACATATAAAAGTAAACCTTTTAGAACACATTCCTTTCAATTACATGTCTTCAATATAGCTTTAATACATGTCTTGACTTGATTTCTTTTCTTCCTTGAGTTTTGATCACCTGCAGAGGTTAGCACAATACAATATATATGCTATGCAATATGTGTGCTACTTTACATTGATTACAATTAAGATTAGGTTGATTAAATCATCAAAACATAGATTAAAGCTAAAAAGCCAACAATCTCCCTTTTTTTGATGATGACAACCTATATCTTAATACTTGAAATATTTAGATGTAAACTATGCATAAAAGAGCTCCCCCTATAGATGTGCATAGTTTTTGTTCAATTATAACCAAATTTCAAGTTACCCCCTTTAATTATCTCTCCCCATTTGACATCCATCAAAAAACATAATATTAACATGAAATTTGGATGTCTTATAATGAAGTAGCTCCTCTAACTTTTGCACTTCATTACTATAAGTAAATGATATTCATTTAGCTTATTAGGCATGTGATGTATAAGTTCCCCCTTTTGACATCCATTTACAAATTTGACACTTAAGCAATGGATGTGATTCAAATTTTAAGATATGCCATGAATGAATATATGATATGTCAATTAAGCATGTTAAAAACTTAGACTAGAACCAATTTAATCAAATATTTAGATGATAGAAAATTTATACCCAACTTTGAAGCTTGAATTGGTTGCCTATCGGTCAACCGTGGACCTGTTTGGTTGACCGAACTTTATTGTTTCCAAAATTCTGCAACTGCCTGGACGTTTTTGGTCGACCAAAGACTTTGGATCGGTCAACCGAACTTGATCATTTTATCAACCCCGTAGAGTATGTTGATTTTCGGTCGACCGAACCATATTCGGTGTTCAACCGTTAACTTAAGTGTACCTAAGTTATACCTATCGCGGTCGATTGTTCATTTATCGGTCGACCAAACCGAGTTCAAAATTGCCCAATGGTCTACCGTTCTGCCTGATTCGGTCGACCGAACTTACTCAGAATTGGATCCTGCAGGGTGTTGTTTTATGATTCTCCATCAAACCTTACCCAACTTAACCCCAACGGCTATAACACCTTAGGAGCTTATAAATAGGTGCTCCCATGACACAATTACACAACTCTTACACTTCCCTTTGTCATATACACTTAAGAGAAAACTCCAAGTCTCCCATTTCCCAAATCCTACTCTCAAAGCTATACTTCCACATCTTAGATCAATTCCACATCATAAGTTAAGTGTGCTCAAGTTAGAGAGTGAGTGATCCACTCAACCATTGTTGTTCAAGGAAGCAAGGACTTCGGTGAAAGCCCGAAGTGTTACTCTCGGATTGTGAGAGAAGAAAGTCAAACTCGCGAGGGTGTTCGCGGAGCTTGTTTTGTAAAAGGCTTAATCTCGGCCCGAAACAAGGTTGATAGTGAAGACACAAGCGGAGCTTGCAAGAGAGGAGGTAGGCGAGAGGCCGAACCTCTATAAAAATCTGGCGCCTTATTGTTGGTTTGCATTATATCTTTTTTTGCTTGCCAGTTAGTTTTTATTTCCGCTGCATATGCTTGATTGCTTAAACTAGTAGGTAATTAGCTTAAAAGTAATTAGAACTAAACCCCCATTACGATCCTACATCATGGACATCTGAGTTATTTTGGTGTTCTTGAGCTTGGGATTCATCCTCTTCTCCATCCTTATTATCCAGTTCCCTGGATTGTTTGGGGCTTTTCTATTTTTATCACTGAGCTTATTATTTCCTTGAGTCATGTAATTTTCTCCCTTTTTTCCTTCAACTTCAGTATTAATTTTTCCACTGACAGCAACCTCTTCATTTTTGTTAATATTCATTATTTCAATTTCATCATTTTGAGCCTTCTGCTGCATATTTTTTATGTGTGTCTTATCTTTTTGTGAACCTCTGTAACTGTGAAGTCCTGCTTCTTCTTTACTTTTCTCTTAGCATTCTTACTAAGGTCTTTATGGATTTAAAATTCCCTTTCTTTGGTAACATTTTCTCCTAGTTTAAGGATATCCTTCTCCATGTTTTTATTGGTATTCTCCTAATTATGCACACCTTCATTGTTGTGGCTTTTGTTGGTATCCTGATTAACTTCATTATTCTGATCCTTGAACCTGCAATTAGCCAGAGAATGACCAACCTTTCTCATTTAGTACAAAAAGGAGGAATCCTTTCATATACTATATTTTGCTTCCTGATTTCTTTTCCCAACTTAATGAAGATGTGATCCACTCTTGGCTTGTTGAGATCCACTTCTACACACACTTGACAGTAGCCTGGTCTAGTGAATTCCTTCACTCCTTGACCTACACAGATGAATTTTCCAAGAGTTGAGGCAACTGATTCGATGGCATCAAGGTGAAAGAGATTAGCTTTGAGATTAGGTAGTCCTATCCATACTGGGGCTGTGATAGGTTCAAGTCCTGGTCTGAAATATGGAGACCACTTGAAAATTCTAATTCTCTTACCTTCAATCAACCAACTACCTTGTAACCAAACTCTCACAAAATCTTGTATATTTCTGAATCTTATTATGACATGCTAAGAGTTAATTAAACCTGGTTCACACGAGTTCTTCTTATTCAACAAATTGTCAACTGAATTTTGAATAGCAACCAATTGAGCTCTTAATCCAGTGAACTTCCCAATCAATGTCCATTTAAAAGTAACACTCATCACTGCAATTTCCTCTTCACTGAATTCCACTAGGGTACACCATCATGAATCTCAACCTTCTTAAAAGGAATTTCTCCCTCGAAATTAGGTGGTTGATGAGTGGCCTTAGTAGCAACAACAAATGTGATTCACCTGAAACGCGCTAACCGCCTATGAGGTTGTCGGCTTCAGAAGTGGAGCTCGTCGATCTTCATAGATCAGGATCCCTAACTTCCCGGTGACCACCGCAACAGTTCAAGGGAGGTCTGAGCTGACTCCAAAATGAAAAAGAACTCCGATCGCCGCCTTCTAGAACTCCGACGAAGGGTCGTCGAAGCCGAACCGCCTCGAAAGAGGGGTCGGGAAGGAGTGCTAGACGCCTAGGAGATGGTTTTGAGGTTGAAAGTCTGGTTTGGATGATCGGATTTGGTGGAATTTGGGGTGGAATGGGTTGGGTGGCATGGGAAACAGAAAATCGCCAGAGCGTTATTTCTGTTATTTCGTCCCTTCTATTTATATGAAAAATGTTGCTATTTGAAAATTTTAGCTCACAATATTGGGTTTTCCACTTTTGAATCAATTTTTGAACTTTTATACCCGAACAACCCTTTCGCTTTAGATACTTTATCTTGTTTAGCAAAAATAGAACGTCATGTAAAATTTTAGTGTTCTCGTAAGAAAACAATACCTATTAGTAAAATCTAGTAAAAAATGCATAAAAAACTTTACAAACGTAACTTTTCCAAGAGAACTCAACTTCTACCCATCCACTTAAGATTATATTTCGTTTTTGTCATGTCAAATATGATTTGTCTAACCAATACTCACCTAAAAAAGCTCCCAAAAAATTTAAAATTTTAAAAACACAACTTTCATGCAAAAATATTGATTTTACAAAAAAAAACCCTATAAAAACAACTCACATTGAAAGGAATGTGTTCTAAAAGTTTTACTTTTATATGTCAATTATTATGAATTGAATGTACAAACATTTTGTTCCTTGATTATGGTATTCGTCTTTTGGAAGTGTTAAGGAAGAGACGTTTGGTCCTTAACCGTAGAGCTCTAAAAGATAATGGTTTACATAAATCAAAAGTTATTCACAATCGTGGTACTTAACATGGAACATTAATCACTGAGATAAGATTTTCGTGTTGGTCATCGATTGTTGTAGTTCTACAAATAATTGACGACACGAGTATATAAACGAGGAAAAAATTACATTTATATATTGGATAGACCTAAAAGTAAAACATTATGGAATTGTGTTTCGTGTCATTAATGTTTTACTGTGTCTTGGATCCTAAGATATAAGACTTATATCTTTTCACTCAAGAAGTGCTTAATTTAATTATTATCAAAAACTATCAATGAGTGTAGTGATAAAGACAATAGTTGGTTGAGTATGACTTGTGATGGAAAAGATAGCTAGTCAAACGATTATCGTTGCCCTCTTAATTGAGTGATGATATTAGTGGGCCCATTGATAAAGCAAAATTATAATGTGGACAATTTAACTTGAGTTAAGTTACATAGTTATAATTAGCTTAAAGAGATCAAGAAATGAATATAATACAAATGTGACACATTTATACTTTGTATATATTCTTAATATCATGAGGCAAGAGACGGACACAAGTGGTGCACTTACATCACTAAATGGATCGTGTTTTGGTTCAGGTGGAACAAAGACAATTATGCTAATTGGGTAACTATAATGTGTAGCTAGATACCGCCAATAGTTTGAGATATTAAGTGTTTAATATCATTGCCAATTTAGCTTAGATCCTCCTATAGGTCACACCACAAAACTGGGAACACAAGAAGCTTGATTTTGAGTTCATATGATGTGTCGGGTTTCATTTGAAAAATGAGACACATGTGGTGAATTAATTAAAATCAATGTGTCATGAGAATTCACATAATTAGAATCATAATAAATTCATATGAGGTATATATTATGTGGTGTAATAATTTAATATTACATATGATAATATATTATAGAAGATGTGAATATGCTAAAAACCTAAAAAAATCAAATTTTGTTGGAAATAAATCCAAAATTTGACAAAGTCAAAATTGGGGTCACACACGGTGAACCGTTCAAGGTTCGGTCGACCGAGGTATCTTCGGATCAGTTAACCGAATGAGAAACGGGTAAACCCAATTGATTGACCGAGATTGTTTAGAGTGCCTGGACAATCGGGTTCGGTTAATTGATTGGAAACGGTCAACCGAAAGGAGGTATTTTCGGTAGACCGAATGTGACACGGTCATCCGTAGACTATGTCCTAGGAGAAATTCTGGTAGGTCAACGGTAGACCGAGTAAAAGACGTAGTTCTTCCGAATTTTTCCAGAGAATTTTTCTCATGCGGATTCGGTCGACCGTCTAGCTTACGGTGCACCGAACATGTGTTAAAACTGAATGGTTCAGTTAACCGAGAAAAATTCTCGGTCAACCGAACTGTGCGATTTCTGCCTGAATTATTAAGAGATTAATTAAATCATGGGTGAATTAATTCCAGATTTAATAAAAACGTTTTTTAGGGTGCTTATGTGAAAATTAGAGATTAAATTTAGGAGAGAATAAACAAGAGATCATGGCTATCTCGGAGGCAAAAATTATTTATATCATTAATACTAATGCAAAAAATATTTCTCTCATTAATCTCTCATCTAATTAACCACGAATTTCTCTTAGTAATTTTGAGTTTAGGAGATAGAAATCTCAGGAGCTCAAAGAGAGATTATTAACTAGATTCTAAGCCTTATTAGAGATTGATTGACTAGCTCATTTCTCTCTAATTTGTTTAGAGTTTGGTAAACACTCGGAGGCAAGTTGTATTAAATTTTTTAAAATATATACATACACAGGGACACAAAATCCTACACACATATCCTATATTTTTGTCGTCGTTGTTCTACCTCCGACGTCGTCAATCACCCATAGTCAAGTTTTAGAGGTTGTCTCATTTGACGTGTGAGAAAAAATTATAGGTTAGAAGTTGATTTTTTAATGAAAAGATTTGTGAAGTTTTATACACGTTTCTAAGTTAATTTTACATGACGATATTGTTTGTTTCCATGAAACTTGCAAATTTCACATGACGTCTTATTTCTAGAAACCAAGATGAACTACGGAAGTGTAAGATTAGTTTAGTTATAAAATTTCAAAATTGGTATGAAAATCAACAATATGGTTTAAAAATGTCAAAAGCAACGTGAATGAACTTAAAAGGTCAAACTGGCCTATAGTTATTTAAAAATAACCCTTTAGAAACAAGATCGACGACCAAACAACTTCATGATTAAGGCATATTTTTATCTTGCCCAACAACCCCAATTCTCCATAAGCAACCCAAAAGTCCAACCCATTACATTACCAATCTAATAAACAAAACAGAACAAAAACACCATCTCATCTCATTTAATTTCTTAATAATAATAATAATATGTATATTTTTCGATTTCCCCCCCACACTTACAAATTACAAAAGCTACGCTCGTTCGTCATGATCCTCCTCTATTACTTACTCCACAAGCCCTCCCCAACTCTCCCGGCAAACCGCGTTCCTCCATCCCGACCCGCCCTATAAATACCCCTCTCGATCCCCCATTTCCTCCCATTTCCCCCTCTCTCTCCCCACCATGGACGACCCCGATGGCGGCGGCGAAACCCTAGCGCCTCCGGCCCCCTCCGACCGCCTCGTCATGTACAAGACCAAGACGATCCGCTTCCTCGGCCGATCCACTCCCATAGTCCTCCAGAACGACAACGGCCCCTGCCCTCTCCTCGCGATCTGTATGCCCCCCAAACCCTAGTTTCCACCTTCCCCCCTTTCCTTTTCCTGTTTCTTCCGTCCTAGGGTTTGAACGTTGCGGATTGATTAGGTAATGTTTTGCTGTTGAGGAACGCGATCCGGATTAGTCCCGATGCGTACGAGGTGTCGCAGGACCAGCTGCTGGCGTTGGTCGCGGATAGGTTGTTGGAGTCCAACAGCAATGTGAAGGTTTGCGCGTTGACTTTTATGGTTGGAGCGGTTTTTGGTTGGTTGTGGTTATCTTTTTGTGTTTTTTTCGGTGTTTCAGACGGATGACGAAGGTTACGTTAGTAATCAGCAGCAGAACATTTCGGATGCGATCGATTTGCTTCCCCGGCTTGCGACTGGGATCGATGTGAATGTTCATTTTAGGAAGTAAGATTCCCATTTGCTTGTTTTGGGTGGTTTTTGTGTATGTGTTTATTGTCATTTGTGAATATTGATTCTGCAGGATAAATGACTTTGAATTCACGCGGGAGTGTGCTATATTTGATCTTCTTGATATAGGCATTTATCATGGTTGGATTGTGGACCCAGAGGTACTGTTTCATTTCAAATCTTTTATATAAGTTTTCTTTCATGTTCACATCTTTGTGATTTATACGTGATTAGAAAATTTCAGGCTGCATTTAGAAAAACAAAGTGGATAACGAATTTAACTCTGCAAAGAAATGAGAAAGATTCAAGTAAACTGAAAGGTCATGGTTGTGTTTTTTTAATATAACTTTAGTAAATGACTAAAGTGCTATTTAATATCAAAAGTCAAGGTCATTTTGTAAATAGATCACAACATTCTTTCTTCAACTCTACAAAATGAATACAAATTTTCTCCTTATGAAGAGAAACTAACATATTTTTTACATCTAAATTCTGTAAGTTGCATTCACATTGCCTATCCAACTGGTTTTGTTGTTAGTTATTGCTTTCCAATCTGTATAAAGACAAATTCAACTTCTGAATTTTTTTATTTTGATCTAAGTTACTAATTGTTTCTATGAATTTTTTGGAGATGGATCTGTTGGAGTAATGAGTTTATTGGGTTGGATGAGGTTGGGAAAGAGGACTTGGGCCAGTTTTGGTTCAGGTGTTGGTTATTTAATGCTATGATGCTGTTAGTGTTGAAGAATCCTGTCCGCATGTGTCTCAATGTCAAAATAATGATGGCATTATAATCCTTATTTGATTGGTTGTGTTCTACAATTTTGTAGACGGAGAGATACAGAAAAAAAGGAGATACAGAAAGATAGAGAAGTAAAAAGGAGAGCCATGTTAGGCATCAACTTTGATGGCATAAAAACAATTTATGTAGCTTGTCACAATGTTCAGACAATCACACTGTGCGATCGTGCGAAATAGGCCCCTTGTGCGATTGTGCGTTGCACAGGTTGAACTATGTGTGAAAGCACAATTGACGTTAAAAAGTGGCTCTCAACAGCTAAACTAGCCGTTGGGCGCCTATGCGCCAACCGTGCCACACGCAGTTCCAACTATGACAACATATGCGACAACTGTGTGTCGCCTATGCGGCACATAAGGCGGTAGGCGATATCTCGCACTGTGCAGGGTTGCATATGCGACCAAGCCTCTTTCTGCCACCTATGCGACACTCTACGACGCATAGGCGACACACACCTCAACATTGGCTTGTCATTGTCTAACTGGTGGTGTGGGAGGTGAACAAGAAATTGTCATTTCTCTCTCAAATCTGACTCTCATTTCAATAGAATTTTTTTTTCTCTCCTTTTGTTCTTAGATTTGTACTATGCCTTTTCTTCCCTTTGATCGAAACCCTCCATCTATTGGGAGGGATTCATTGCCATATTCTGATTCTCTTTTAGGGTTTGATTGGATTCAATAAGGTGCTGCATTTTCTGTCTTTCGGGTAAAATCCCTAGTTGTAGTGTTGTACTTGTGAAATTCAATGCTAAGGCTTGACTCTAGATTAAGTTGAATTCAAGTACAGTACTGAGCTACTAATTCAATTCTGTATGTTTTGGTATGATTATATAGCTTTCCGTTGGTTACATTGTTGAAGTGGTGGAAGCCAGCCCCTGTTCCTATTAGAACTCCTCCACTCCTTACTAATCACATAAGGCATTTCTAAATTTTTATTCTCCTCTAACTCAGGTTGACCGTTGTCCCTATTGATTTTAGCCATGAGCACCAATTTAGCTGACCAACAAACAAGGTCTATAACCCATTTTTCCTTAAAAAAACATAATATTGCTTGGGTGGTGTGCCAAGTTGACTTGTTATTGAAGAGAATCTGCTGGTAAGTTGGAATATCCGTTCATTCTTCCATCAAGGCGAACAAAGTTTCTTAGTTCTTTCAATCTTTGTAAATCGGCTATTGAAATGCTGTTCATTTTTTGGGCAGACAGTTTGATGTTGTCTTGATGCCTTTTGCCTTCTACTTACAGCTATAGCTTTGTTTTGAGTTTCTTTCTGCAGGTTAGTGGTGCCGGTTGTGGAACTACCACCTTTTTTTATATAGTTTTTCTTCTTTAATATATAGTTACCTTACCGATAAAAAAGAAAAGAAATGTTGTTCATTTTTTGATTTATGAGCACTTTTGGGGTGAATTCGATGTATGATGTAAATGATTGTGCACAGTTCTGTATATGTCTGCAACACTCATCCTTTTTGCATAATAAAAAAGAGGTTTTCAGCATGGTCTTTTGACAAAGATTTGTTTTCAAAATTTCTAATTATTGATATGCTGCCATCTTTTATGGGTTTGTTAAAAATCTCTGGAGTGATGCTCTCTTATTGGACTATTTTGCACATATTTTTTTTATCGGACTATTGTACATTCCTTTTTTTTATCAGACTACTGCACATATTCTTAGGCATGTCTTTTTTACTCACTGCTTGTGCTTCTAAAACATGGAACCTGGTCCTTTGACATAGGGCAGTTGTAGTGTTAGAAATTAGTTATTGACTAATTTTAATACAAACAAGGCCCTGACATTTGATGGATTAGCATGCAAGTTTGTTCGATATCTGCTGCTGAACAAGTGTTTGTTTGCTCATTTGTTGGTTGTGCAGGCAGGGATATATTAGGAATATCAGAATGTAGCTAAATGCTTTATACTTGGTCATGATTATATGTAGGAAATTTCTTTATCAATAGCTGTTTTGAGTGTTTCATTTGAATCCTTCCTTTGATTTGAAAAACTTAATGAGGGATTCATGCATCATTTATGCATGCCAGTTTTTTTATTTATTTCATAAGTGTTACTGAAAATACCTTTTAACTCTAATATATTACAAAAATTATACTACGATGTGATCTGTAAATAGCGAAAAGCCGAAAAGTTCAACTTAGTTGAATATATTATATGTATTTGGAAAAGTTGACAATAATGCCATAATTATTCCTCAATTCTGGTCTTCTGAAATTAAGTAAATAACTGTAATCATATTTCATAAGCTATTATCTCTAACTTCAAGCTGCCATTCTGGCAAAAAGTTAAGGTTTTTTAATGACTAAGAAAATACTTCTTAAGAAGTTGTAAATAATCTTCAGATCAAATTAGGGGGTGTTAGTCATCACTGTCGTAGCAATCAGTTGGTATTCTTTCTGTACCCTAATTTTGTGTACCCTCTATTGCAATATGCGTAGGATGGTGGGAGTTATTGTTAATTTGTTTAATCAAAATAATAAAAAATAGCTCTCTTAGTTTTTTATTGGTGTCATTATACGAATTGTGATTACCATAAGTGAGAGGATACTATCTCCTTGTTGCTTTTGTGAAAATTCTCATTAAGTTGAAGATTCTTTTGTGAAAAATCTCAGAAATGGATAGGATAATATTCTGAACTTTTTATAACATTTTTATTGCATGATATTTAAGACTATAAAATCAAGTGACTTGCGTGTTGCACTTAATTATCTGTTCACATATCTGAAAGTCTTGTCAATGGTACTTACCGTGTGTATGTATCCTTAGTGTATAGCATATGTTGACTTTTCATCCTGTTACCTCCTTCTGTTCTCTTCATTCATTATACATTTCGTTGTCTTTATACTTTTTTGTAGGATAGAGACACTGCTGCAGCTATTGACTCGAAATCCTATAATGCCCTTGTTAGTGAGCTTGTTGCTCTTGAAACGAGAAATATAGATAGTGAAAAGAGTCTTGCTGAGGAAGATAGTGTTGACTTTGTTGCTGCAACAGCTGCAGTGTTAGGGATTCCTCATCCATCTCTTTCAAGAGGCAGATCTTTTGAAGAATCCCCTGGTAAAACTGTTAATGAAAATGTCGTAAGAAGATCGGACTTAGAAGAGGAAGAAGATCTGGCCAGAGCATTAAGGATTTCATGTGTTGATGTTGCAGTACGTACCAAGACAGATGTGACGCCACCCACCGGCATAGATGTTCCTGTGCCCTCCAGTGTGGAAGTTTCGGTCCCCACCAGCACAGAAGATCTGGCTCCCATCGACACGGGTGGTCCATCGCCCATCATCACGGTTGTTCCGACACCAATCAGCACAAATGTAGTGGAACCCATCAGTGCAGATGTTCCAGGACCTACAAGTCCAGAATTGCCTCCTCATGGTACAACAAACAATCTATCTTCTGATTTGAATGAGAGTGGATATTTGGATTCCGATTCTCAGAGTTTCGTTACGCAACCAGAAGCAACGAGTAATGCATCAGTTGAAAACTCCCACCAAGCAAACTTTCTGTCCCTTGCTTCGGAACAGAAATTCGAAAACCTTAGTGTTGACACTACATATGCCGGGGAGGTAGCTAAGAGTGACGTGAATCCAGAAATTGCTACAAGTCAGCTTGACGAACAAATTTCTAAACAACCTGACTTCTCTCTTACTTCTGGTAAAATTGTAGGAGCTGAAACTCCTTATGAGGGTAATTCGATGCAACATCCTACTATTGATGGAGCTAGACTAGCATGTGTTGAGAAAACTGAAGAGAGCACCGTCTCTACCTGCAAAACTTCCTCACATAATAGTTCTGACCCTGAAGCTAGCTTCAAATTTGCAGATAACCCGAGAAGTAGTGACACAGCAACCTTCTCTGATCATCCAGTATCAAACCTTGATCTTAACTCTTCTCCTGAATCGAACAAACAGATAGATGGCTGTGAAGATGCACCCACAAATGTTGATAGCGCTGAGCCCATATATGAAGGCGAGGAGTGTATCATTGATTCTGGGACAACCATTTATGGAGTTCGAGAACCTATGTATGAAGGGGAGGCAGTACTTGCCAAACAAACTGAGAAAAGTAGAGATGATAACCCTGTGATAAGTGCTGAAGCTGGTGGACGTAGTCAATCACCGCATAATATCACTTCACGAGACGGTATTATCTTTGTATCATGTTTATTTTTTTAATATTTTTGCCAACTATGAAAGAAATAAGGGAAAACATCTAGTTCTACAGAAGCTTAGTTGCTACATGCTTTTTATCCTCAGGACAGTTGATCAGCAGTTTCCTGAAAATAAATGCAAGCCAATTGACCATCTATGGGTATTTTATCATGCCATGCTGTTATTGTCCAGTTGTTGATCTTGATAAGAGGTTCATTGTCATTTCTTTTGCCTTTCTATTTCAGATTGTTCTGTCTTCAGGAAGGCCTAAATGAGCGTGAGCTTTGTGTTTTTTTTCGCAACAATCATTTCAGCACTATGTTCAAGGTAATGCAAACGGAGGCCATTCCTAGTAGTTGTAATACACTAATACTCTTGTGTAGCTTGCTGTTGTGGTAATGGCTATAGCTTACCAAAAGCCATTGGTCTCTTATTTTCTACACTTCCTGTTCAGTTCAATAAGGAGCTCTATCTTTTAGTCACTGATCAGGGATACATAAACCAACCTGATTTGGTGTGGGAGAAGTTGAATGAGGTACATTCTGAACCTGGTCATCTTTCAAAATTCATGCCTTTTTTAGTTCAAGACTTTAAGTTCATGGAAATTCTTCAAATCACTTCCAAGTTAAGTTCCTTTTAAGTGTCGTCTATGATGATGGTTACAGAATTTTATTCTATCGAGATATATTTCACACTATACTGAAACTAGATCCACTCATTTTTCTGATCGATCCTTCTATCTGCTTTCTGCTTTTGAGAGCTTCAAGGAAGTTGTTAGACTGGACATCCACCTCAAAATCAATTGACAATATGGGAGGGGCTCTACAACTTATGGTCCAGTAGAATGCCCTCATTTTACACGATGTAAGACTATTCTCTAACACTCCCTCGCATGTGTGACACGTGTCTACGCGTGGACAACACTGGGTGGATGGCTGCCCACCGGGCACAACTTGGGCTCTGATACCATGTTAGACTGGGCATCCACCTCATAACCAGTTGGCAATGAGAGGAGGGGTCCTACAACTTATGACCCAGTAGAATGTCCCATTTTACACGATGTAGGACTATTCTATAACAGAAGTCATTTTAAAAGTTCAAGCATCAAGCTTGTCTTATGTGCCCTTTTACCCATTCCGACAAGCTTCATATTGGTAACTGGAAATAGTATGCCTTTAGTCTCGTAATCAACTGATTTAATTATCAATTATGCAAACTAGGCTTATTCACATTGTCATTGTACTGTGCATAAGGGTACTGGTAGAATCAGTTCTTCAAATTAAGTAAAAAGGGACTTAAAGAATAGAAGCTTGATTTGTCTCCTTCTGCTTGGATGGACGAGAGAAAACATGTTTTGAGCTAATATTTCTTGTCTAGTAACAATATGGAAAGGCCTATCAACTTAATAAAGGAAGGTAGTGTTGGAATAAGAAAAATATTTCCATGTTTCTTCACCATTTCTCTCCAATTTCAAAGAGAAAGTTGACGTCCAAATTCAATTGGAGGTTGTCTTTCTTTTCTCCTGCTCTCTCCTTAAGTGTCAGTCCAAAAATGACATTTCTCTCCAAGTTTCTCTGCTTTACTTTTTTTCATTTCCTTCTAACATACCATAAAGGATTGTCTGGAAGTCAATTTAGATATGATTCCTGAATTGCTACATGTCATAGATGTCTATCTTCAATTATGGGTTTCTTCCATATTTGTGTTACCTAACTATCTAAAACTAAAGTAGTTTAGTCCATCCTTGTGTTGTAGTTATAATTCTTTGAATGGATTATAGCACCACATTAATTAGCATGGGAATTTTAATGTGTGAACTTGTGAGCTTTTGAAAAGATTTTGTGAAATTGTGCAGCACTGCGTAAATGTGATTCCTAGAAGCATATTGATGTCATTGGCTCGATCTTACTGCATGATTTACGATAGATAGTGGTTTTCCAATTCTTTGTATTTTCGTATATTCAGAATTCATATGACAATCAAACTAAGCTGGATAAGAATTTCTTTCAATTTGAACTTTCTTGTTTCTCCCTATGTTAAATTCCATCACTTATTGAATAGAAATTAAGTATATGTAAGAGGAATGTCTTGCTTTGCTCTGCATGAGCTTTTAAAATTAACTAGAAGACTGTCTAACTTTGCAACTTGCATTTTCTAGTAACGTTATCTGGTTATCAGATCATTCTTGTTTTTATATGAACAGGCATTCTTAGCTTGATTTCTGTTCATGCAATAGGTAAATGGAGATACAGTGTTCATGACTGGTGACTTCGAGGTCTTTAAGGTGGAAGGTGAAGTCAGTGATAAGTGGAACCAGCATAATGCCATGACCAGCACTGCTGTGTGTAATCTCCTGTGATTTTCATGCTGGAATATATATTCTTTTACCTAGCCAATATGGAAAACATATACTCTGCCTTTTCTGCAGGACTATCTTTCAACTCTAAAAGATACATCTGTAGGCAGTACATCAGTGAAGTATGTCTTTGTTGACCTGTATCTATTTTGATTTGATTCTACATTTATATCGGATTTACAGTTTCTTGGTATTGATCTAATTTATCTCCAAGGTTTATTGAGGTTTCACGCAATCCATACATCATATGTTTCTCGTATCTTTATTTGCATTTACAAACTAGAATCTTCAATTCTGACGCTACAGAATCTCATTTCTAAGTTTGGATGTGTGATGAATTGCATGCTACAGTGACAATGGTTTATTTGAATCTCTTACGCCACAGAAACTCTTTTTATGCTTTCATGTTTGCTCCTGTTAGACATGATTAGTTTTAAACATAGAAATTCCTTATTGATGTTATACTGTATTTGTTAAATTCAGTTCTGACCTTCAATTAGCCATTGCACTACAAGAGCAAGAGTTCGAACAACAACAACAGCAGCAGCAGCCACAGCAACAGCAACATCAACAGCAACAACAACTCCATCCTCAACAAGTGCAAAGTTCACAACAGCCGTCAGGAGGTGGCCGTTCAAGGCTTGTTGGTCAGCAGGTATGAACATGAACTAGTTTTTGCAATTTACCCTTTCGTGACGTTAGTCAATTGTATTTGTATTAAGTACTAAAATGATGGAAGACTATATTTGACTTTGAGGCATCCGATAATCACACTTCAAATTTGCCATGACGATGTTTTTTTTAATCGTGGACTATCTATATGTACGCTGAAGTTCAATACTTACCCTACTTAAGGCGTTGAGAGATGATTGCTTCATGTAGCTGTTTCTACTAAAGCATTACAAATGTATTATTACCTTTTACGATCGGCCCCTGTGGTGTAATGGAAACCATGTTTTTGGGGTATCATGGAAGTCCTTAGGTTTTCCTGGACACTAGTTTGATGATTTTACTTGCACATGGTACATTTAATCGTAATACACCTAATACTGACGAGTATACATTTGAAATGTCGTTGATAACATACCTTTGCTTTATTTTCACGTGCAGATGCCAAGACCGACCCCACCAACACAACGGAAACAAGACTCGAAGAGTTCAGACAAATGTGTTGTCATGTAACCTTAGATATCGTGAATAATTTTGATCGATGTTGTACTATATCTGTCCTTTACTCTTATAGTCTTATGTAAGTATAAACACAAAAAAATGTATAAACGTTAAAATTAAATGCTTAACATTCATGACTGTTCCTTTTCATTTCTTAGTGGTATATGAATCTGAATTCCTAAAGCTTTTTGCGTTACAATTTGGAAAAAGGTATTGGCATAGTTAAGATTAGTGATTCTGATCACATGTTTGGTATGGTAGGTTTCAAAATGGAGTGAGGCAGAACCCGGTTCAGGTTCGGTCCGTGGGCTTGATATTTTTATATATATATATTTAGTATTTTAGGTATTTTTGGAGATATTTAATTATTATTTCTCAACGAGCCGTGCTTCGCCCATCTGGGCCCATGTGCCTTAACTGGGATTGGGCCTAACCCGTTTGGTCGAGACCAGGTGTGGCTGTTACGCAGGTCTAGGGTGGGGATGGGTAGATAAAATAAAAAAATGTTTTAGTTCTCAACGTTTTTATTGGGAAATACTATTTATCTTCGGAAACTACTTAAATAGTCGTAACAATTAACTTCTTGCCTTTTACAATTCATTTAATATTTATTTCGTTCCGTCTCTTAAAATAAGGTTTCTGACTATGTTTTCATCATTTTTCCAGTACCAATACTACGAAAATGTCTGGCGAAACGTCTGGATTTGGTGAAGTAAGCCTAGCAAAAATAAATAAATCAGGTCGGACGTGTTAGTAAAAAGCCTTCCCAATGGAGGCGTTTTACACAGACGTCACGCCCATGGAGATGTCGTTTTACCCAAACGCCCCCCATGGAGGGGCATCTGCCTAAGATGCCTCCTCCATGGAGGTGACGGTTCCGGCGGACGTCTCCTAATTTTTTTAATATTTTTTTTTAAAATTATACGGTATGTTATCTCAAATTATTTCAGGTTCCGTTTCAAGTTTTTTGGTATCAATTGATAATTATACGGGTTGGATTACAATGAATTTTTTTTGCAAGTGATTGAGTATTCAAAAAGTTTTCAGACGCCCCCTTTATGGGGGAGGCGTCTGGGTAAAACGCACCCCCATGGGGGTGACGTCTGGGTAAAACACCCCATGAGGGAGGTTGTAGGATTTCTAGTTTAATTGTACATATTTATTTTCGAAATTTTATGCACAATAAGGATCAATTACAATTTTTCTATGATTTGTTTCATGCATGCATCGGTTTGTTTCAATAACTAGTTTTAAAACGTTATTAAAACAAACATGAGACTCCGAAATTCATACCTAAAAAGTTCTCTAAAACTTCTTAAAGATCCGGAGATGTTGCGGATGCTTGTCGCTGCGCCGGATGCCTCCGAGAATTCACCAAACTCTAAACAAGATTGGAAGAGCTAGCCTCTCAATCTCCAATAGGGTTTAGAATCTAATTACTAACCTCTCTTTAGTTCCCTTGAGAAGAAGATCTCTGAAAACTAAAACTAAACTCAAAAATTAAGGTGAAATTCGTGGAGAATTATGGAGAGAGAAGTTTGCAAAAGAAGATAATAAATTAAATTAATGAGGTAATGAGATAAACTTGCATTTATAAGTTCTCTCCAAATTACCTATTCATGTGCAACCTCTTCCCATGATTTCATGCAAACTTCCATCTAACCATCCATTATTTGAATCTCAGCCACGAATTAAATCAAGGACCAATTCCATGCATGATCTAATTAATTCTTAAATTAATTCTGCAGAAAACCGTCTGGACCGGTCGACCGTTTGGAGGTTCGGTCGACCGTTCGAACCAAGTTTCGGTCGACCGTTCACAACAATAAAATATTTCATCGCAATGTTCGGTCGACCGACCGATAGATTCGGTTGACCGTTCCGAACAGACGAAAATTCCCTGTTATCGGTCGAGACGTGTCTGGTCGACCGTGCACCGATCGGTCGACCGTTTACAGTTAACCGGTCGACTGTTTTTGCACAGTACTGCAGACTTGTCAAATTTCGGTTTAACCCCTACAAAATTTGACATTTCGGGATTAGTAGTAAATTCACAACTTATGTAACATATTATCCTATGTAACGATAAATCATTACACCCCATAATATTTACATCACATATGAATTTAATTTAGATTCTAATTATGTTATTAATCACAACATAACTTTGATTTTTCTTGTTCACCCCATGTGTCATATTTTTTACATCAAACCCGACACATCTTATGAACTCAAAATCCCCATTTCTTGTTTCCCAGTTTTGTGGTGTGACCTATGGGAGGATCTAAACTAAGTTGACAGTGAAATTAAGAGATTAATACCACAAGCTATAAGCGGTATGTAGCTACACATTATAGCTCCCAATTAGTTAGATGTCTTAATTCCGTTCAAACCAAAACCCAATCCATTTAGTGATGGAGTGCACCACTTGTGTCCGTCCCTTGCCTCATGATATTAAGAATACACACAAAGTAGTATTGTGTCATCTTTGTATTAGTATTCATTTCTTGATCTCTTTAACCTAGTTATAAATATGTGACTTAACTCAAATCACATTGTGCACTTTATAACTTTGCTTTATCAAGGGGCCCACTAATATCATTACTCAATTAAGAGGGGCAATGATAATCTTTTGACTAACTATCTGTTGGCTTTTTGGCTAATGATTGCTTATCCGTTTTGATGATTAATCAACATATAACTTAAACACATGTAATTCGTTCATATCACTCTTGCACAATACACATATATCGTTTGTACTAACATTTCAGGTGACAAGTTTAACGAGAAATGAAGTTGAAGAGTAGATAGGTTTACATTATTGTCATTAGGATTTAAATGTAACTTGAGCACTTAAATCTTGATGCATTGCATATCATGACTCTTTAGGATTCCATAGAAGTAGAACTAAACCTTCAAATTCCATACAAACTTCTTTAGAAATCAATCAAACCATATCCAGGATTTCTGCACTCAACCGGTCGACCGGTCGACCATCGGGTTGGACCGTTTAATCTAAAAACTGTTTTCTGAACCTTTTCGGTCGACCGAACTGTGTTATGGTTCGACCGTTTCATTAGAGTAACTTAAGGTTTTTGGTCGACCGATCTACTGTTCATACGTGCTGGAAGACACATGCCTTAGTGCAAATCGGTCGACCGAAAGTCCTTTTCTGTTCGACCGTTTGATTTCTATTTTTGTCTTCTTTTGTGACCGTGATACTTGTCGTATTATACAACGGTCGTATACACATACTTTCACCTACCCTCAAATACATAGCTTACCGGTCGAACAATTCGTATTTACCAGTCGACCGTATGACCATTGATCTTTCGTGTCATGCTTCCTGTTATCGGTCGATACCACCTTGGTTCGACCGTACACACTTTGTCTCTACCGAACATTACACATCGGTCGACCGTTTCCTTGTTTCGTTCGACTGATACACTTAAGTTCCATCCCAGTAAGTTCGACCGTTCCTAGTTTGTCTGATCGTTTGACTACTATTCACGTAACCGGTCGACCGTTTCTTTCTTACCGGTCGACCGAACTTTGACAGAATTGCTTCCTGAATTTCTGGTTTGTGTATCTTACACAAAACCCAATCAAATCTTTCTTAAACGGCTAGAAAACTTAAGAGACATATATAGAGCTTAGATCATCTTTACAACCACCCCAATCCAATCTCTAAGCTCTTATTGTGCTAAAACCTTCTAAGTGCTCTTACTCTCTTTATTGCTCTCAACCACTCTCTTGATCAATCATTCAATTGCATTCATCATCAAATTCAAGTGCTCAAGAGTAGGTTACACAAAGTCTACTACAAAGGAGTTGTACAAGCTTCCGGAGTGAAGCTCTTCTCGGGTTGTGAGAAGGAGGTCCAAGCTTGGCGAGGGTGTTCGCAAGCTTGAATTGTAAAGGCTCGATCTTTGCCCGGAAAGAAGATCAAATTAGTGAAGATCGCGAAGTTGCTCAAGGAAGAGCAATTCGTAAGAGAGGACTAGGATCCGGTGCTTGGATCCAAACCTCTATACATCCGGTGTTTGGTTTGCCTTTTCATCTCACTATTTTCATTGGTTATCTTGTTATTGCACAAATAGTTAGTAGTGAGTAATTAATCTATAAACCCCCCCTTAAGACTAATATTTAGGGCAATTAGATCCTACACTATCTTCTCCAACAAAAGACATACTTAACCAACTAATGTCTTTGCACTACACTCATTGATAGCTTAAGACACTAGTCTAATTAAGCACTCCTTAAGCGATCGGATATAAGTCTCATATCAAAGGACCAAGGACACAGTAAAATATTAATGACACAGAAATACATTTCTATAATATTTTACTTATTAGCTCCATTCAGTATACAAAAGTAATATTTTCCTCTTTTGTGTACCCGTGTTGTCACTCACTTGTAGAGCTTCAATGATCTATGACCAACACGACAATCTTAACTCGGTAATTAATGTCCCATGTTAATTACTATGATTGCGAATATCTTTTGTTTTATGTAAACCAATATCTTTTAGAGCTCTACGGTTAAGGACCAAGAGCCTTTTCCTTAACATTTCTAAAAGATGAATAACATAAACAAGGAAGAAAATGATTTCTCATTCAATTCATAATAATTGACATTTAAAAGTAAAACTTTTAGAACACATTCACTTCAATCTCCCACTTGTTATCAAAGTTTTCTTTCACATACATTCTCAATGCATAAAACATTAATAACTAGGGTAACCTTCTCAAATCACCTATCAAGCCAATCCACATGGATCCTCGGATCCATGGACTCGAAATATATTTCGTCTCTTAGCTTGGTATGAATGTTTGTTGAATGGATCAGTTGTGTCACTATTGTGTCCACCTATTTATTTATTTTGTCTTTCGTTGGTGGTTGAGTTAGCTGTAGTGATATTACTCCTAACTACACTAGCTCATACCTCCACATTCGATAATGATGACGCATCATCATTCCAACCTCCTATTGTCAAGAATTCCTATGAGAATTGCATCAAAATAGCCCTCGGCTATTTTCTCCTTTGTCTTCCATAAACAAGAACCTTATCTTTAGTCCGGTTAAGGTACTTCAGAATATTCTTGACCGCAATCCTACGATTAGGACTTGCGTTGGATTGGTGACCTCTTGTCACGTTTAGAGCATACGAGATATTGAGTCTTGAGCAAGTCATCGTGTACATGGTCCTTCCTTTTGCCGAAGCATAAGGGATACCTTCATGTACTCCAAGTCTTTGCGTGATTGAGCACGTTGAGACTTCTTGAGTTGCACACCTATACTCATACTTATTGGCACATTCTCCATATCGGAATTGTTCACCCTGAACATTTCCAAGACCTTGTCAATGTATGCACGTTGACTGAAGCCAATGAGTCTACAGGATGTATCTCAATGTACCTTGATTCTCAAGATGTGTTGAGCCTCATCCTTTTCTTTTCATTGAAAATGCCGATTTCAATGAAATTTCTCGTTTGCTAATGCTAAGGTATATGATTGCTCATGAGCAATATGTCATCGACATATAAGATCAGAAGTACTACATGACTCCCACTAATCTCATTGTATCAACAATATTTTCCTTTACTTTGAATGAAGTGAATCTTCTTCACCTCTTCGTCAAAGCGTTTGTTCCAACTCCTCGATGCTTGCTTCAATCCATAAATGGATTCTCGAAACTTGCATTTCTTGTCGCTATTATTTGGATCATCAAAACCTTGAGGTTGTACCATATACATATCCTCCTCCAACTTCCTGTTTAAGGAACACCATTTTGATATCCATCTTCCAGATGTCACAATTGTGAAATACGGTAATAGTGAGCTTAATCCGAATAGATTTTAACATGACAACTTCTCAAAAATTTCATCAAAGTCAATTTCTTGAATTTGATTATAACTTTTGCTACAAGCCTTGCTTTGTAGGTTGTCAAGTTACTATCCATGTCTATCTTCCTCCTAAAAGCTCATTTATACCAAATGATATTTTCTCTTGAGGAAGGCAAATCAAGTTCCATACTTGATTATCATACATGGATTCTACTTCGGATTTCATGGCTTTGAACCATAGTTTGGAGTCTTTTCTTTCCATTGCTTCTTGGAAGGTCGAGGGATCTTTGGTATCTAGTACCATGATTTCATGAAGTCCCACATACTTATTGGGTTTCTTCATTTCCCTCATTGACCTTCTTAGTTCTTTTGGTTCTTCTCATGTCTCTCGAACTTCTTCCACAATTTCTTGAGGAATAAGTTCATGTTCGACTCTCGAACGCACACTAGGTGGGGATGATTGAGATTCTTTCACAATTTCTTGTAAGGATCTCTCGCTCATGCTCCCACTAACCAAATGAATCTCGGCTGGGTCTTCATGGTTTTGAATGCAACATTCACATCATGATCTTGTAGAGTATCTTGAGTTTCCTCAAGCTTAACTCTATTCCCACTACTTTTCTCTCTTTTCAAGAAATTCCAGAAAAACCATATCTCTCTCTACAATCTTTCGATTGGAGGTGATACACCAAAAGTAGTATCCTCTTGTCACACGAGGACAACCTATAAAGAAGCACTTATCCGCTTTTGGTTGAAGTTTGGTCGACATCAATTTCTTGATGTATACCTCACAACTCCAAATCTTGAGAAAGTCGAGCTTAGGTGTCTTTCAACTCCATAGCTCACAAGACATTTTCTCCACGGATTTGGACGGAACATTATTTAGTGAGTTTGTCATTATTTGTAGTGCATAATTCCAAAAGTAAATAGGCAATTTAGATTATTGATCGAACCATGTCGAGCAATATCATATTCCTACTTTAGGAACGAGTCAAATTAGGTATCCTAAGCACTCACCTCTACGAACCTTTCATAGAGACTCGATATTCTTGTTGAGTTGGTTCACTACTTCATCCTTGAATTCCTTGAACTTGTCAAAGAATTCACTTTTATTTCCCATTAGACAAATATAGCCATAATGACTATAGTTGTCCGTGAACAAAATGAAGTACCTTAAACCGTCTCTTGCACTTGTACTTATCGGACCACATACATTAGAATGTACCATATCCAATTAGTTATTTGTTTTCGTTCCTTTCTTCTTGAAAGGTCTCTTGGTCATTTATTTGACCAATCCGATAGTGCTACAAGATTGTATCATTCACGTGAGTTATCTTAGTTCCTTTTGTTATTGTTTGTTTGAGTTTGTTTATTATTCATTTCAAGCAAATAGAAACCATTCTATACGAATGTATTTGCATAGAAAATTCCATTCTTGGATATAGACAAGCAAGAATTAGAAATATATATTAAGTTATCCTTATCCAAAACATGATACAGAATAGTTCTTGCTAATCGAATACACATAATAAACATTCTTCAAAGCACAAATTTAAATCACTAGACTATTGAAGTTCCATAGAATCTTGTACAATCGCAGTGATGCTTGTACTATTTCCAATCTTCAATATCATCTCGTTCTCCACGAGTTCCTTCCTATCCTTCAACAGCTGCACATCAAAATTATGTGAGCACAAGATCCGGTAACCATTACCAAATCAAGGACAGAGGTGATTAAATTTATCTCAATAACAAACATACCTACGACGTTTCTCGGGCGCCTACGTTCAATCATCCCATTTTCAAGGTCTTCCTTGTACTTGGGGCAATTAGGTCGGATGTGTCCCTTTTCACCGCAGTGAAAGCACTCCGTGTTGGGAGTTGGAGATTTGAAAGATTTCCCCCTTGAGGCACTCCTATGAGCACCTCCTACTCCCTTGCTCTTGATTGACGTATCTTTGGTAAATTTGCCTTGACCTTTGTTGATCTTTTTGCTCCTCTCATGGACGGCTAAGACGTGATTGTCCCGACCCTTGTCCATGTCAACTTCTGCCGTTTTGAGAGCGTTGTGAAGCTCCTCAACACTCACCCATTTTTCACGCACATGATAGTGCATCACAAAATCCTTAAAGGACGGGGCTAAAGAGCCAAGAATCAGTTCTTCATTAATGTCCTCGGGCATTGGAGAAGAGAGCTTCGACAACTTCTCAATGTATTCTTGCATCGTGAGAAAATGCATCGATACCGATGTTCCCTCCGCCATGTGACACCTTGTGAGTGCGATAGTGGTGTTATAGCGCTCCTTTCGGGCACTATCCATGAACATCTTCGTTAAAGCTTCCATGGTCTTCTTGGGTTTTGAATCCAAGTATTTCGCTTGAAGCGAGTCACCCAGGGATGCCAACATTAGACCGTGAACTTGGTTCTCTTGGTCCTCCCACTTGGCTATCGCCTCTTTCTCGTTACCGGTTGCCTTCTCATTCAATATTGAGATTTCACCATCCAAAATATGAGATAGTTTTTCAAACCTCAACACGATATTAAGATTGAGTTGTCATTTCATGAAGTTTGAGCCATCATTTTGCAAAGGATTCTTTTCGATCATAGATCGCACAATTGGTTGGGTATTAGACATTTCTAAAAAATAAATTATACAGGATTTTAATGTCAATTTTATGTTTTAAAATACATACATATATATCGAATATAAATGTAAATACTGCAAATAAAATTTTGCCCGTAAATGCAGTAATCCAAGATCCTATCAATTGCAATATACACTAGCTAAGGGCTATCGAATATATCACAATATCAAGGTAAGAAAAACTCTTTCTAATCACAACCTTTTTGAATTTTAGCAATATTAGCATCTTCAAACTCTTGTGATTCTTGTCGTTTTAATTATGAGGGAATATGACCTATCCTCGTAAGAAAAACTTTTTCCCAAAACCGAGCGAGGGCTCAAGGTAATGTTAAGAAAACTTATTTTCATTTGATACGAGATACGTTTATCCATTGTATTCACAACTAAACATACTTGGGGTTCACTAGGGTGAAATGCACCTCATATATTTAATCGTGGCACAACAATAGACAACCATTATATCTCCCACTATTCCCAAAGATGGAGGGAGTTATCTCCCGCTAAGGGCGAGCAGAGTATCCCTCGATCAATGACTGCTAGTGGATGAAATAAGAAGGAAAATTACTCTTAATTTTGTTGGACAATTTCATATATTAACATGTGATTCGGAATTTTAGGTTATCATGCATATTATCGTTCATACACATCCTAACATTCAATCACATTCATCACATGCATAGCAGAAATTAAAAACAGAAATTAAACCATTCACACAATCCACATCGTGTGAGTTTATATGTTCCCTTCGATCTTTGATCCTCGATCCCTGATCTTCGATCCTCGATCGATGCACTACAGCGGCGACTTCCTCTTGCACCGGAGATGTAGAATTTACAGAAAATAAACATGCTCCTCACATTCGATAAAAACCGACTAGTGCAAGTCCTATGTAAAAACCTCTCAAATGCAATGCAATTATATAGAGAAAGAAAGAGAGAATTTGGCTTTTACATGTAAATAAGCCCCTGTATAATAATAATTACATACATTCATAGTTGCTGATTTGAAACATATAAACTCACAATTCCTGCAAAGACAACTCGAGCATCCATGCACGCAATATCGCTATAAAATATACAATCTAGTTTATCAATCATCTAGAATCCCAAACAATTCTTTGAAAAACATTTTGAAATCCATTAAAAACGTTTTTCATCCATCTATAGTTCAAAAATAATTTTGAACCGCTGTCCATCTAATTTCCTAAAAGGAAAGACGAACCGCAGTTTTTCGGTTTTGTTGATTCTCTTACAAAACAATCGTTTATGCTTAAAACGAAATTATTGCAAGTTAGACTTATGTCTAAATCATAATTCTAATAATTACATGGCATGTTTTAAACCACTTAAAACATTCAAAACGAATTATTATAAAGAATTATTCCAACAAAACATTTAAAGACCGAAAAACCGGAAAATCGAATTGTTCGATCCCTAGATGGTAAACAAAATTTGTTTATAGTTTCAAATCATTAGAAAATTGAACCCTATGCTCTGATACCACTGTAGGATTTCTAGTTTAATTGTACATATTTATTTTCGAAATTTTATGCACAATAAGGATCAATTACAATTTTTCAATGATTTGTTTCATGCATGCATCAGTTTGTTTCAATAACTAGTTTTAAAACTTTATTAAAACAAACATGGGACTCTGAAATTCATACCTAGATGTTCTCTAAAACTTCTTGAAGATCCAGAGATGTTGCGGATGCTTGTCGCTGCGCCGGATGCCTCCGAGAATTCACCAAACTCTAAACAAGATTGGAAGAGCTAGCCTCTCAATCTCCAATAGGGTTTAGAATCTAATTACTAACCCCTCTTTAGTTCCCTTGAGAAGAAGATCTCTAAAAACTAAAACTAAACTCAAGAATTAAGGTGAAATTAGTGGAGAATTATGGAGAGAGAAGTTTGCAAAAGAAGATAGTGAATTAAATTAATGAGGTAATGAGATAAACTTGTATTTGTAAGTTCTCTCCAAATTACCTATTCATGTGCAACCTCTTGCCCATGATTTCATGCAAACTTCCATCTAACCATCCATTATTTGCTAACAAATAATCTCAGCCACGAATTAAATCAATTATGGACCAATTCCATGCATGATCTAATTAATTCTTAAATTAATTCTGCAGAAAACCGTCTAGACCGGTCGACCGTTTGGAGGTTCGGTCGACCGTTCGAACCAAGTTTCGGTCGACCGTTCGCAACAATAAAATATTTCATCGCAATGTTCGGTCGACCGACCGAAAGATTCGGTTGACCGTTCCGAACAGACGAAAATTCCCTGTTATCGGTCGAGACGTGTCCGGTCGACCGTGCACCGATCGGTCAACCGTTTACCGTTAACTGGTCGACCGTTTTTGCACAGTACTGCAGACTTGTCAAATTTCGGTTTAACCCCTACAAAATTTGACATTTCGGGATTAGTAATAAATTCACAACTTATGTAACATATTATCCTATGTAACGATAAATGATTACACCCCATAATATTTACATCACATATGAATTTAATTTAGATTCTAGTTATGTTATTAATCACAACATAACTTTGATTTTGCTTGTTCACCCCATGTGTCATATTTTCTACATGAAACCCGACACATCTTATGAACTCAAAATCCCCATTTCTTGTTTCCCAGTTTTGTGGTGTGACCTATGGGAGGATCTAAACTAAGTTGACAGTGATATTAGGAGATTAATACCGCAAGCTATAAGCGGTATCTAGCTACACATTATATCTCCCAATTGTTAGATGTCTTAATTCCATTCGAACCAAAACCCGATCCATTTAGTGATGGAGTGCACCACTTGTGTCCGTCCCTTGCCTCATGATATTAAGAATACACACAAAGTAGTATTGTGTCATCTTTGTATTAGTATTCATTTCTTGATCTCTTTAAACTAGTTATAAATTGTGACTTAACTCAAATCACATTGTGCACATTATAACTTTGCTTTATCAAGGGGCCCACTAAAATCATTACTCAATTAAGAGGGGCAATGATAATCTTTTGACTAACTATCTTCTCCAACAAAAGACATACTTAACCAACTAATGTCTCTGCACTACACTCATTGATAGCTTAAGACACTAGTCTAATTAAGCACTCCTTAAGCGATCGGATATAAGTCTCATATCAAAGGACCAAGGACACAGTAAAATATTAATGACACAGAAACACATTTCTATAATATTTTACTTATTAGCTCCATTCAGTATACAAAAGTAATATTTTCCTCTTTTGTGTACCCGTGTTGTCACTCACTTGTAGAGCTACAATGATCTATGACCAACACGACAATCTTAACTCGGTAATTAATGTCCCATGTTAATTACCATGATTGCGAATATCTTTTGTTTTATGTAAACCAAAATCTTTTAGAGCTCTACGGTTACGGTTAAGGACCAAGAGCCTCTTCCTTAACACTTCTAAAAGACGAAGAACATAAACAAGGAACAAAATGATTTCTCATTCATTTCATAATAATTGACATTTAAAAGTAAAACTTTTAGAACACATTTCCTTCAGAGGCGTCTTAGCAAGACGCTTCCCCCATGGTGGAGGGCTCCGGCGGACGCCCGCTAATTTTTTGAATTTTTTATTTTTTTTATTATTAAAAAGAAGTTGGACATTTTGTTGGCTTTTTGGCCTTAATCTATATTAATTTTGATGATTAATTAAACTAATCTTAATCAATCAACCTAATCAATTAAAGTGAGCAAACACGATCACATGCATTGCATATATGTTTGTATACTTGCATTATTTCTCTTAATAGTTTGATAAGGACAATCAAGGAAATGAGCATTGGGACAAGGACATCAAGACTCAAGACTTGTAATCAAAGCTTTGGACCAAGACATGTTACTTTATATTTATTAAGTCCATAGGATTTTATGTAAACTTGAGCACTATGATTCTGTCCCGTCATTTCTCGGTAAACCGAACTTATTTCGGTTAACCGAACTCTACCTAGTTCGGTCCACCGAACACCTGTCGGATAGCCGAATACTTCCCAACAGTGAAACTTAGGTGTTCTTTGGAATTGCCCCAACGGAAGACCGAAACACCTTCGGTCGACCGAATAGCCCTGGACCGGTTTTGGACTTTGCTCCAACGGTCGCATTCAAATCAAGACCCTAGAGCCCAATTAACTTGACCCACTTCGGACGACCGTACACACTTTGGTCTACCGAATCCAAATTGGCTTTAGGAGGACAACGACTATTTAACTTGACCGTTATTGGTAAAACAATTTCCCACGCATTGTCAGCGCAAAACCCGCGCTAACTTCGGTCTACCGAAGTGATCACGATCAACCGAACTTGAGTAGATCAGAGCCCAATCAATTCTACTGTCCACCTTGGAACGGTGGACTGAATGGACTTCGGTGAACCGAATTTAATTAGGGCTAAATAGATAAAAGCTACTGGAGGTTGGTGAACGGTGATCCGATACTTAATCGGTCAACTGAGTTCTTAGTTCAGACCAATGTTTCGGACTACCGTGTGGATAACGGTCGACCGAATCTGTCTCGATTTCTCGACCAGCTTAAGTCACATCTTGCTTTCTCATTGGTCCATTCACCACCAACTCTCCAACGGATCTATAAGCTTTGAAACCTATATAAACACCACTCTAGAGACACAAAACAAGAGACAACACCTTCCATTCATCAACTATCTTTGTGCTCTCAATTCCCAAACCTTCAAAGCTTATTCTTCAACACTCAAGCCTAAACTTCACCACTTGTATATCCAATTCAATATCATATCCAAGTGTGCTCAAGTATAGAGTGTTAGTTAGAGTTTGATTCCAATTCCTTATTCAAGAATCAAAGAGTTGTAAAAGCTTCAAGGAAGCTCCCTCTCGGGTTGTGAGAGGAGACACGAGCGAAGCGAGGATTGTTCGTGAGGCTCAGTGTTGTAAACGACGTTGGTCTCGGCCCGGAACGGAGATCGGTTAGTGGAACCGTAAGCGAGGTTCGGGGGATCAAGCGAGGCTTGCGAGGAGGACTAGGACCCGGGTGTGGGTGCCGAACCTCTCTAAACTCCAGTGTCGACGATTTGTGGTTTGCATTGTCTCTACTCCTTAATCCTTCGCTTAATATTTTTAATTCCGCATTTTTCTAAGCGATTAGAGGGCCACAGATCCTAACAATTTGTATCAGAGCATTAGGTTGCTAATTTCATTTACTTAATCGTAATGTAGCATGACATCTACTTCTAATCATTGTGAAGGATTATCCACATCTAAGCCACCTTTGTTTAATGGGTTAAACTATGACTATTGGAAGAAAAGAATGAGAATATATTTGCAATCAAATGATTTGAAATATTGGACATTCATATTAAACTCATACACACCTCCTAATGATGATGAAATGGTATCCTTAACTAAACCCAAAATTAAGGAAACGGAGATGAATTCCCGCATTATGAATATCTTGTATTGTGGGTTAAATGAAGGGGAATACAATAGGGTAAGAGGATGTGAAAGTGCTTATGATATTTGGCATACATTAGCAACGCATCATGAGGGTTCAAATAGATTGAAAGAAACTAGGATAAATTTGCTCATGCATAAATATGAATTATTTCATATGCAATCCGGTGAAACCATAAGTGAGATGCACACTCGCTTCACCGAGATAATTGCACTTGGCAAGGATTTTAGCAAAGGAGAGATTACTCGAAAAATTCTCCGATCACTCACCGACGATTGGGAGGAGAAGACGACCGCCATCGAAGAAGCACAAGATCTCACCAATTTATCGGTCGAGGAGCTAATGGGTAGTCTCATGACATATGAGATACAAATGAAAGACCGCATTGAGAAGAGCGTCAAGAAATCCTTAGGGCTACACGCCGTCGCCAATTCGATAAAAGGAGATAGTGATATCGAGGAACAATTGGCGACACGACAATTTAAGGAATTTCTCAAAGAAGAGAAAGAAAAGAGAAAAAAGAAGAAGAAGAGCAAGAGAAAAGAGAAGAAGAAGAAAGCTCTTAAAGCTACTTGGAACACTTCATCATCTTCATCAATTGAAGGCCAATTCGCCTCAATGTGCTTCATGGCAATAGAAGACGATGATAGTGAGGTATCTTCTTGCTCTAGTCGCGATTCAATTGATTCAAATAACTCAAATACATATAATGAACTTCAATGTGAATTCAATGAATTGCTTGAAAATTTCGAGAAAATTTGTCAAAAGAATAAACTAGCAAGAAAGAAAATTAATGAGCTACAATCTCAAATTGAATCTATCATGAATGAGAACAATGAATTGCTTGCTAGTCATGATAAAATTGCATTAGAGAACACTAAATTGATTGATGAAATTACAACCCTAAATGCAAAATCTTCATGTAGTGACAATATTCAAGATCAAATTACTAAAAATGTTCAATTACAAAAGGATCTTGAAAAATTCACAAGAGGAAAGAAAATGCTTGATATGCTTATTGGTAGTCAAAGACAATCTTTAGATAAGCATGGTATAGGCTATTATGTTAACAACTACAAAAACCATGTAATTCACACTACTATGAATGGAAAGCATTTCTTTGTGAATAAAAGTTCCTGAAGTGTTTGGGCACCTAAGACCAAAATGGTTTGGGTACCAAAGATTAATGTCAAAGGACCCAAAGTTGTCTGGGTACAAAAATCTTCACTTGTAGGTACTTAGAAGGAAAATCGATAGCGATCGACTCAAGCTACAAAAGATCGATTCCAAGCTTCAAGGAAATCATTTGGATTGAATTCATAAAGCCGTCGTCGCTATCGAAAGGAGATTGGAACCAATACAAAATTGAGGATCAAAAGTTGGGTAATATTTTCAATCCTCTCAATTGTTACTATTTTAACATTTGGTTCTAAATCTAGGGATATTACATGCTTAATTGATATCATACATCATTGCTTTTAAGCCTTAGTGATAGGGGGAGCATATAATGTTATATCATCTAATTAAGGGGGAGAATTATCTAATCCTATAGCTTTACATCATATGCTTGTATTGTTTGCATTTGATTGATGTCAAAGGGGGAGAATGATAAGGATTGAGCTTCAATTCACTAATACTGTGCACATTGTTAGGGGGAGCATCGTATACATGAATAGTTTACATATATGAAGGTGGAGCAATCATATAGAAAAAGGGAGAACTTAAATTGAAACTCAAGCATTAAGATATAGATTTGCCATCATCAAAAAGGGGGAGATTGTTGGCTTTTTGGCCTTAATCTATATTAATTTTGATGATTAATTAAACTAATCTTAATCAATCAACCTAATCAATCAAAGTGAGCAAACACGATCACATGCATTGCATATATGTTTGTATACTTGCAATTATCTTAATAGTTTGATCAAGACAATCAAGGAAATGAGCATTGGGACAAGGACATCAAGACTCAAGACTTGTAATCAAAGCTTTGGACCAAGACATGTAACTTTATATTTATTGAGTCCATAGGATTTTATATAAACTTGAGCACTAGGATTCTGTCCCGTCATTTCTCGGTAAACCGAACTTATTTCGGTTCACCGAACTCTACCTAGTTTGGTCCACCGAACACCTGTCGGATAGCCGAATACTTCCCAATAGTGAAACTTAGGTGTTCTTTGGAATTGCCCCAACGGAAGAACGAAACACCTTCGGTCGACCGAATAGCCCTGGACCAGTTTTGGACTTTGCTCCAACGGTCGCATTCAAATCAAGACCCCAGAGCCCAATTAACTTGACCCACTTCGGATGACCGTACACACTTTGGTCTACCGAATCCAAATTGGCTTTAGGAGCCCAACGGCTATTTAACTTGACCGTTATTGGTAAAACAATTTCCCACGCATTGTCAGTGCAAAACCCGTGCTAACTTCGGTCTACCGAAGTGATCACGGTCAACCGAACTTGAGTAGATCAGAGCCCAATCAATTCTACTGTCCACCTTGGAACGGTGAACCGAATGGACTTCGGTGAACCGAATTTAATCAGGGCTAAATAGATAAAAGCTACTGAAGGTTGGTGAACGGTGATCCGATACTTAATCGGTCAACCGAGTTCTTAGTTCAGACCAATGTTTCGGATTGCCGTGTGGATAACGGTCGATCGAATCTGTCTCGATTTCTGGACCAGCTTAAGTCACATCTTGCTTTCTCATTGGTCCATTCACCACTAACTCTCCAACGGATCTATAAGCTTTGAAACCTATATAAACACCACTCTAGAGACACAAAACAAGAGACAACACCTTCCCTTCATCAACTATCTTTGTGCTCTCAATTCCCAAACCTTCAAAGCTTATTCTTCAACACTCAAGCCTAAACTTCACCACTTGTATATCCAATTCAATATCATATCCAAGTGTGCTCAAGTATAGAGTGTTAGTTAGAGTTTGATTCCAATTCCTTATTCAAGAATCAAAGAGTTGTAAAAGCTTCGAGGAAGCTCCATCTCGGATTGTGAGAGGAGACACGAGCGAGGCGAGGATTGTTCGCGAGGCTCGGTGTTGTAAACGGCGTTGGTCTCGGCCCGGAACGGTGATCGGTTAGTGGAACCGTAAGCGAGGCTCGGGGGATCGAGCGAGGCTTGCGAGGAGGACTAGGACCCGAGTGTGGGTGCCGAACCTCTCTAAAATCCGGTGTCGACGATTTGTGGTTTGCATTGTCTCTACTTCTTAATCCTTCGCTTAATATTTTTAATTCCGCATTTTTCTAAGTGATGAGAGGGCCATAGATCCTAACACATTTTACTAGTTCGAGTACACCGGGGCGTCCGTTGGCTCATTTACTGACATCCGAAACATTATTTTTTATGATTATGAGAGGAAGATGAAGAGACATGGGTGATAAGACGGTGAAATATCGCGATATATGAGTAGAAATGAGAGAATAACAAAATGGTAATTCATTGAGGCGATTTAAGTAGTTTTCCGACTATTAATAGCAATTCAGTTTTTATTCGGTCAGATAGCATAGATTAGGTGAACCAAACATGCACTCTTCTATATTTAAACAAAAATTAAAATGTGTTCAACTTTCGATGGGCTTGGATTCACTTATTATGAGTTTGGATATGGGAATAGAAGGCAAATATTTAGGTATACTTATATAGTAGAATATTTTAGAGCGTGTATTAAATATTCCCCAAAAAAATACATGGATTAAGGGAAATAATTAGATGGTGGAATTTATTAGACCGATGAGAGTATGCTACCTTCCTACCTCCCATCTTCATATTCAAAAGAAATGTAAGATATTATTGAAATATGTTAACATAGATTTGGCTCCTCTCATCATGGAGATTCACTTGAGTACAAGTTCCACATGTAATAGTATAAAAGACGTGTTAATACATTCATCATAACTGAAAACCATAAATAGATAAAAGAATCAAATTAGTTTTATTTGACATTAAATAAATCTTTAAATAGGGCTGAAAATGGGGCGGATATTACCCGCCAACCCGACCCGACCCGACCCGTTTAGTTCGGGTAGTGGATGAATTTTTCCACCCGATTAGATGTCTACCCGACTATTTAACGGGGCGGGTAGCGGTTATATTTCCTACTTGCACCGTTTATCCATTTACCCGTATAATTATATATTATTTTATTAATAATTTAATATATTAAATATATATAGCTAATTCCTAATATATATTAAATAATTTATGGTTGTAGTTGAATGAATGTTTTATGTTTCAAGTTATTTTGTGTTATTAGTGACTTGGTGTTGATTGATTGGTGTTAGAATTTTTTTTACCAGGTATTGTTGTTTTGTATGAATGTTTTAGTAGCAAATAAGTACAAATAAAAAATATAGATTTTATACATTTATCCACCCCGCCCCGCCCTGAATATCCGTTAGCCCGACCATAAACGGTACAGGTAGCGGATGAATTTTCCTTTGATTTTGGTCTAGAACTTCTGAAAATCTGTCTATATATCTTGAAGTTAACAATAACACAAAAGTCAATTCAAAACTTTACTTCCTCACATCCCGTCTAACTTCTCACATCCTACCATAACAAGTATAATTCTCTTTAATTGCGAGAAGAGAAGGAAAGAAGACTAAGAAAATCGATCATAAAAATCTGAACGAGTAGATTTTATCTACATGTTCATCAGAATTAGATTTATTAACAACCTCTTTGTGAATGATAGAAGCCTTGTACAAAGAAAACGAAGAAACGTGAAGTCAAAATAGTTGTTACGTTACCCACTTGTAAAATAGGATTGATTGCTTATATATAGGTAAAATTACTAAAATAATAAGAGGTATGAAATCCTAATACCTTATCTGTAAAGTGGTCAGCCCATTTAAGTGATACGTTCTCACGTGTAGAACTCAAAAGTTCAAAGAATAAAAAACTTACAATTAAAGCGAACCAATCTAGTTTCAAAAATTAGTGGCATGTCCGACTCCAAAGTACTAAAAAAAGATGCGTCCTGGTAGCCGTAGGTTACTACATGGATCATGTGTACTATATTCACTCATGTATGGTTTATGACAAACATTGCTTAGGATTGTGTCTATCTCTATTGTATGCAGGGTAGCATGGGTCTTACAAGATGGTAATAAGCATCACATTCATTAGTGTAGCGTATTTGGGTGAGTTGGTGTAACTTGCCATTTTTCTCATGTGCTGCCGTGCATACTTGGATTATTGATTATGTGGTAATAACAGAATCTATATACATGATTGGATAAATGCCTTAAATAATAGATAATTATATTTCATGAAACCAACATGGATTAACTCATATAGATATGGTATTATATATTTTACCATAGATATTCATTACCACAACTTTAGTCGTGTCTTCATATAGTGGGTTGCATGTGCACTATTTAGTTGGACCACCATGCTACACGTTATTTTCCCACTCTCATGACTAGCTCATCTTGTTTGGCACGTCCATGTTGACCATTAAACATCCACTACCTATGGTTACATCTTGATACATGAATGCATGCTTTAGTATAACATGATATTTTGGTTGAGTTTTGCATGCTTCCATATTAGTGACCTTGGGAGGTTTTTTAATTATCTTACATGCTATGTTGATTGTGTGGGGATGTCTGAAGAAGGCACGAGAGGTGGAGCTTCGACGAACTCTGGGGATCACAAGAAGAAGGTATGCCAAGTTCATTATTGGTGTTCACCCGAGGAGTGTGAGGTGTTGGTCGGACGGTGGCCAGTGGCCTCGTCGGTATTGTTGTGTAGCAGTTTGCTGCACTGTTTCAGTCGACCGGTCGTAGGGTTAGTTTACGAATCTGTCTTGCACGGGTCGAACGATGCTTCCGAGCGGTCGACCGGTTAAGCATATTAGGGAGACTCTAGGAGTTTTCGGTCAAATGGGTCCCCTTTGCCGTTCGTCCGGTTGGTAGATATTTTGGTTGGACCCAGGTCTTTGCGTGGGGTTTCGGTCGACCGCGAGATTAGTTTAGTCGACCGTTTCTGCCCAGTTTTGAATTTGTTGCTTGTGATTGTTTATGAATGCGTTGGCATATGGTTTTATATTATGTTTTCATGGTATGACATGCATTGGGACATTTGTCGTGGGACAATAGATCCTTATGTATTGCATTGCATTGCAAGGTACCCGGCTCGACGGAGCGGGAAGCCCGTCTGGCATTGGCCGGCAGAGGGGGTATTACAGTTTGTGTGAGCAGCTCCTGTTTTCAGCAGCGAGTGCGTAACGGTATTACAGCTTGTGTGTGCAGCTGTTGCGCCTCTCGAGTAAATATCAGTATTACAGCTTGTGCGAGCAGCCGATGTTTACAGCTGGTGTTTGTTGTGGACCGTGCGGCCTGTGTTGCGACGGTGTTGCTTGTGGACCGTGCGACTTGTGTGGCGGCGGTATGAGCAAGGGTATTCAATTGGTTTTGGGACCTGGATTGTTGGTCATATGTCATTTATGTTATTGTCTGTGAATGCCATGAGATACTAGTATGATAGGATCATTCATTGTACGTAGTATGCATGTAGGTGAACTTGGTATACGGGGTTTCCTTATGGAAACTCAGACATTGTTGTTGTTATGTTGCTTTTCAGGATCGCCGTGGGTTCTGGTCGGGTGGTGACCGAGGACGAGTACATTTTGGATCCAGATCCTCCAGTCTTATGTTGCATTTTGATGTAATCATACGTTTGACAACTCTTGTATTCAGTGCACTTGGTGTATATATTTTAGTAACGTTCCCAGTGTTTGGTTGTTGATATATTCTTTTATTCATTTTTAAAATTTCAATTTTTCCGCTGTTTTCGGGACGTTACAACTTGGTATCAGAGCGGTCGGTTCCTGTGTGCTCATCTAAAGAAACCACCCTTAGGAGTAGTGGATTGAGGCATGCATTTCTTTCTGTAGATCATGCATGCATTCTTTGTGTTGATTGTTGTTGTTTTGATTTTGGTGCTAGATGCTTCCGAGACGCGTACGACTTCCCCCACGTGATCATAGCACCAATGAGGAGACTTGGGGCACGGACTGGGCTGAGGAGCGACGGATGCTCTACGACACAGTGCAGAGGTTGGGAGTACTTCTGGAGAGCCAGTCTGGACGAGAGGAGCCAACAGGGGTGGGGGCGGTGCACGATCGGTTTATGCGCCAACATCCACCTACTTTTGATGGCAGAGGTGACTCTGAGTCTGTTGAGGATTGGGTTTTCAAGATCCATGAGATTTTTCGAGCGATTGGGTTCCTCCTGAGATGATGGTGGGTCTTCCTATCCTTTAGTTGTTGCACATTGGAAATTATGTGAGCACAAAATTCGGTATCAAGTACCCAATCATGGAGAAATGTGGCTAAATTTATTTCAATAACAAATATACCTTTGGCCTTTTTGGTGTGTTTGCTCTCAATCACTCCATTGTCAAGGTCTTCCTTGTACTTGGGGCAATTAAGCCGAATGTGTGTTTTTTCACCGCAGTGAAAGCATTTCGTGTTGGGAGTTGGAAATTTTGAAGATTTCCCCTTGAGGCATGTCATGAGCACCTCCTACTCCCTACCCTTGATTGGTGCCTTTTTGGTTAATTTGCCTTTCCCTTTGTCAATCTTTCTACTTCGACCATGGATCGCTAAACATTCTTATCCCTTCCTTTGCCCATAGCAACTTCAGCCATTTTGAGAGCGTTATGAAGCTCTTCAAGACTCACCCCATTCTCACACACAAGATAGTGCACGATAAAGTCCTTGTAGTACGGGGCTAGAGAGCGAAAAATCAAATCCTCCGTAATGTCCTTAGGCATCGGGGACAAGACATTTTCTAACCTCTCAAGGTATCCTTGCATTGTGAGAAAATGTATGGACACAAATGTTCCCTCCGTCATGTGGCATCTTGCGAGTGCCATGGTGGTCTTATAACGCTCTTTTCTGGAACTATCTATAAACATCTTCGTGAGGGTTTCGATTGTCTTCTTGGGTTTTGAATCAAAGTATTTTGCTTGAAGTGAGTCACCCATTGTAACGCCCCTAATCCGCACTCGGGACACAACAATAATCACAACACTAAAAGGAAGCAAAAAAGGGACATTAACTGAAATAACCAACTCGAGGCCTCAATTAAAATTTATAACAAATTCAAAGTCAAAGAACAATGCGGAAGGAAAATACAAGAACTCTGAATCCTACTACACAACTACTGAGAGTAGGAAAAATACATGACACTAAGCTTAATTGACATCATTTCATGCTTATATTTGTATCTTATATCCACTATCTTACACCTAAGCAATGCTACGTGACGAGTTTTATGTTTGAATTTCAGAAATAAAGAGGTTTGAAGAGAAGAGTCATGAAAGGACCCAAAAGCAGGAAAAAGGACTCAATTGTGAGACCTGCGGCCTGAGATGCAAGGGAGAAGGACCTGAACGTAAGACCGAAGGACCTAAGAGCAAAACAGAAAACTCCACACCATCATGAGGAGTATTTTGGCATTTCGATTCCGGTCGGAGCTCCAACAAACAAAGTAGATGCATCAAAGACCAACCGATATATCATGCAAAGCCCACAACAAGATTCAACGCAATCCGGATCCTGTAGACCGCCAATTGGCGGTCTGGATCTTCCCAGATCGGTTGAAACTTCAGGAGCGCGTGTATTAGATGATGTTTAGGCTATTTTTGATATTTGTTTAGTCTCACATCGGGGGATTGTCTCATATTACCTTTTTCTATGGCTATAAATAGAACTCTCCCTCCTCTCATGTAATCTCATCTCCCTCATTGGTGGCCATCTTCCCTACTAAGAGTGAAGCCTTGAAGCAAAACTCTGGTGGAGGAAGGGCTGCTTGTATTGAGTGAGTTAATAATAGATGTTTTCCCTTTAATTGTGTTGTTTCTCTCTTAGTTTAATTTCCTTTCATATGCATGCTTGCTTGTTTGTTTTGTTTTATGCTTCTTTAATATTTCTTGCTTGATTAATGTAGTTTCATTTCAGTATAATGCTTCATTTTGTTAGAGTAGTTAGTTTAAACATGTGTGAGTAGTTGCATCCCCTTCGGGGGGTGGAGTAGATGTGTGTACCTGTTATGTAGATGGTATGAATGCTTGATATAAATGTTGTGAGAGATATTAGTATGATTGCTTGAATTAATAAGAACTTTACTTGATTGTTTCTGCCATAGTTAGGTACACTCCATGCTTGTTATGTTCTTAATAACAACCTTGCATTGCTCATATTAATCACATAAGTTAGTGTTGTAGATGATAGGTTTTGCCATTAGGTACCTCTTATGCATTAACAAACACTAACTAACTTGAGCTTATTGTATGCATTCGACACCACACTTATTTCATGTGCACACACACACACACTCCACCCCTTAAGGGTTTTCGTTCCTGAGTTTTTACCTTCTTCATTAGTTGTTTAGCTTAGTTGTTTAGTGATTTCATTTCAGCTTTCCTAGTTTACTAGTTTAGATTATTGTAGTGTAGTGTAATCCATTCTTCTTCTCTTTCTTTCAAACTCACCTTCGCACAAACCAAACGTCGACACACCTCCCAGTGGGACCGCCAATCAGAGGAGTTAGAGAACCTAAGCATCAAAAGGGACCGCCAATCAGCGGTCTGAGACCGCCACTTGGCGACCGGGTGAGGGTTTCTTGCTTTCAAATTTCTTCTGGTAGTTAGTTCTGTCATTTTCGTTATCTGGGAGACCTATTTTGCATGCTGTGACTTCTAGTTTGCTCCTAGATCATTAATCACTCCCCCATTAATCAACTTGGCCTTAAAATCCAAAGCAAAAAACTATACGTTCTTACTTGTTTAGGTCACGCATCATGTACTTGACTTAGGCATATAGTCGTCTTTTCTTTTAGCTATATCTTCTGTTGTTGAGCGCTGGCGTGAGGTACGCATTTCCTACACTCATTCATGCATCTTATATGCCCATGCATTAGTTAGTAGGAATTGCATCAGGACAAGAGTGAGTTGAGCGTTTGATTGGAGCGATTGATTGCTAGATTTAGGATCAAAACGCTACAAAGGAGGGTCTGTCCCATAAAAGATAAGGTGGGGGATTTCATCACCCTTTCCTTGGCCCCAAAAATCACTCTTAATCAAGCCTTAACTAAAAGCAAGTAGACATTGGCCCTAAGGATTGCAGACACACTAGGAGAGTAATATAGTTGAGACCGTCATGACCTGATCGGCGTTGCCTACCTTGTCGATAGTAGGAGGTACTGGATCTCCGGATTTGGTATCACTTGCTGGGCATTGTGGTCCTCGTTGTAGGGAGGTGAGGAGTGTCGAGGCCAGTGACCTCGAAGTTAGGCGTCGTCTAGCCTAAGGACCCATAGCCTTAAGTTGTTTGAGCCATGTTTGCTAGTTAGGCTTCTACCTGATCCCACTACCCACGTTAGATCTAAGGATTCTTCCCTCCTCATCTGAGTCCTCTCCTCATCTATTCTCTACGTGTAGTCTCCTCCTCTGAGTACACCTTCTGTTGTGTGTTGTTTAGAGTCGAGTCGAGCATTTTATGCGAGGTTGGGCTCGTTCTGGTGAGAGCGCTCGACTAGAGAGAGTGCATTCTTCTGAGATGGACGGTCTTGGTGATGGACCATCTCCGCCTCGTGCTCCTTTGGAGCATGAGGCCGAGTCGTCTCGTGGTGATGGGGGAGACTGGGTTCCATACATGGATTACCTCGGTCCTCTCCCACCACCACGTAGACCTCCTTCTCCTCCTCCTCCTCTGACTCGAGCGGAAGGGAGATTCGGTCAGGATCGAGTTCTTGGTGCAGCACCACCTTTAGCTCGACAGGATAGACCGATGGCTTTGTGGGAGCGGACCCATCCAGTTCGGGCCGCGTAGCCTTCTTGCATAGTTCTTCCCCCTGCTCACGGGAACAACTATGAGCTGAAACCTCAATATGTGAGCATGCTTCCAAACTTTACTGCCAATAAGGAGGATCCGTATATTTTTATACGCGAATTCGAGGAAGTATGCTCCATGTTCAAGCTTCAACAACTTGACGAGGATTCAGTCCGGTTGAGGATGATTTCTTTCGCGTTGAAGGATAACGCGAAGAAATGGATGTACAACCTCCCGATGAGCTCCATTCGGTCTTGGGATGACTTTGTGACTGTATTTCTGAAGAGATTTTTCCCTCAAAGGAAAACTCTACAGATACGGCACCAGATACATCAAATGTATCAGACTGCGACCGAATCTTTTCATGCTTTCTTTGAGAGGTTCAATGACCTTCTCCAGCAGTGCCCTCATTATGGACTTGAGCTATGGCAACTGTGCCAAATTGTTTATGAGGGCATCAACTACAACACCCGCACATTGTTGGAGTCGATGTGTCAGGGTGACTTCCAAATGAAACCCATCGAGGAGGCATGAGACACTTTTGAGTCCATGGCGGAACGTACCTTCGAGTGAGATACCATGAGAGAGCCACCAGCCACCAGGTCTTCTGGTCGGGCTGGATCATAACATGTCGAGTCAACTATCGCGTCTGAGGAGAAAATGGCTGCTCTCATGCGTTGGATTGAGAGTTTAGAGTTGGACCGAGCTCCTGTAGCTTAGGTCGCTACTCCTGGGTGTAGTAGGTGTGGACTTACGGGCCATGATGACTGGGAATGCGCTTACGCTCCAAGGGATACTGAGCATGCAAATGCAATGTATCAACAAAGGTCCCGTAACTACCCGTACAGTCACTCCTACAACCCGGGATGACGTAACCATCCTAACTTCTCTTGGGGGCCTAGTGGGGGTCACGGTCAGAGCTCACACGCTCAACCTCAAACTCCACCTTATCAACCTCCACGCCCATCGACGACCTACCAACCCCCACATCAAAGGTCTCAACACCATAATTACCAACCTGCTCATGCCTCATCGTCGGGTTATTCCAACCAGACTCCACCACCCCAGCGGGTTGACCCCAAGGACCCTTCTTGTGATCTGACCCTTGAAGCGTTGCAAAGTACAGTCAAGGCTTTGGAAATTCAAGTTAGCCAGTTGGCTCATCAATTCCATGAACGCGAGAAGGGTTAGTTCCCGAGTCAACCTGTGGTAAATCCCATGGGTCAGCCTACTCATGGTAGGCAGAATGTACACAATGTTGAAAGTGACCCATCCCAACATGCCAATGTTGTCCATACCTTGAGATCGGGAAGGGTTGTTGACAACAATCTGGAAATGCCTGAAGCCAACCCTGTTGGCGAGACTTCCGAGGAGAGTTTTGAGCCTGTCAAGGAACCTAATTCTGAGACTCCTCCTCGTAATTCTTATGTCCCCAAGGCACCATTCCCTCATCGGTTGACGAAAAAACGTGATGAGCATTGGGACAAGATCATTGAGGTACTTAGGCAAGTAAAGGTGAACATCCCGTTGTTGGACGTTGTTCAACAAATGCCACCGTATGCCAAGTTCCTCAAGGACCTTTGCACCACCAAGAGAAAAACAAATGTGCCCCAAAAGGCCTTTTTGGCCGCCAATGTGAGCTCAATATTGACACAACCCATGCAAGTCAAATACAAGGACCCAGGGTGTCCAACTGTCTCTTGCATGATTGGGAATGTGACAATCTCACAAGCTTTATTGGATTTGGGGGCATCTGTGAACCTCCTGCCTTACTTAGTCTATGACAACCTTGGAATAGGCGATCTTAAACCAACAAGGACAACCCTCCAGTTGGCAGACAGATCCGTCAAAATTCCACAAGGGAGTGTGGAGGATGTCCTTATCAAAGTGGGTGAGTTCATATTTCCAGTTGATTTCATCATCTTGGATACTGAACCCGTGTCCAACCCACAAGGACAAATTCCTGTGATCCTTGGGAGGCCATTTCTTGCGACATCTAATGCTTTGATCAATTGTCGCAATGACTTGATGATGTTGTCTTTTGGAAACCTCACGACGGATTTCAACATCTTCACTCTTGGTAAGAAACCCGAGCTCTTCAACGACACTGTCGGAGCCAATTCCATCCAGGACACGGATGAGCCCGAGTCATGTTGAACGTTTTATATTAAACCGCAAGTGCACGGCCGCGTTGAAGCGGTGGCAAATACGGGTCGTCCTCAGGGAGGTGAGCAGCCTCTCGTTTGTATGAAATCAAGTGGCAAGAAAAATGGAGAAGTGAGTTGATTATGCTACGCTACGCTACACTACACTACGAAGTATGAAATGCAAAAGAAAGCAACAAACGATTAACTAAAACTAAACTAAGATAGAAAGACGAGTGCTGGAATTCAGAAATGGAAAACCCCTAAGGGGTGGAATGGGTGCACACATGCAAAGACGTGGGTGTTGAACACATTCTTTAAGCACAAATGAAGGTGGTGTTATCGTGCATAGGAAGTGTCTAAATGTTATGGCAAAACCTATCAATCTATTCACCAACCAAGTTGATTAACATTTACATATACAAGTTGTTTATTTCAGAACCTAAACAAGCATGAGAGGTGTCTAATCATTTTGGCAAAACTCATCAAGTTATATATTCTATCCTAAACAAGCAAGCACACATTCATGTTTTATCAACACATTGTGAATAAAGCATTCATTCCATTCTCATTTGCATGTATGAACATCTACTCCACCCCCAAAGGGGATGAAATCTACTCACTACACATTAGACTAATGATTAAACTAAGCAAGGAAAACATATTAACTAAGCTACTAAAGCTAATGAAATGAAATTAAACAAAGTAAAACAAGCAAAATGAAACAAATAACATAACAAAGAAACTTTTATTAACAAATGACTCACATTTCAAGTAGCATTCTCCTACTTTAGTATGTGCTTCAAGGCCTCACTTCTAGTAGGAAGAATAGCCACTTAAAAATATGGAGTCATTACAATAGAAGGTGAAGAGTTCTATTTATAGCCAAAGAAAAAGGCAATCCGGGACAATCCCCCGATGTGGGCCTAAACAAATACCATAAATAGCATAAACATGCTCTAGTACATAAGCCACAAAAAGCTAAGCGGATTCGGAGCCACCTGGACCGCCAATTAGCGGTCCCACACCGCCAATTGGCGGTCTACAGGATCCAGATTAATCTAGGCTTTCTTGGAGGCTTTCCTGGATGGTATTGTTGGTCTTTGATGCATCTACTTGGTTTGGTGGAGCTCCGAACCGAATCAAATTGCTAAAATACTCCCCATGATGGTGTGGAGTATTCTGTTTTGCTCTTAGGTCCTTCTGTCTTACATTCAGGTCCTTCTCCCTTGCATCTTGGTCCCCAAATCTCACAATTCAGTCCTTTTTCCCAGCGTTTGGGTCCTTTTATGCTTCATCTCTTCAAACCAATTTATTCCTGAAAACTAAACATAAAACTCATAACATAGCATTGTTTAGGTGAAAGATAATGGATATAAGATACAAATATAAGCATGAAATGATGTCAATGAAGTCATTAGGCATGTTCGACTCACATCGACATACTATTGAGGTGCCTAATGACCAGGTTGCGAGTGAAGAGGATCTTGGGGAATCCGCCAGTGTATCTCTGGACGAGGAGGCACATCTAGGTGCTTGCTCCTCTTACCCCGTGGCCCTTGAGCCACTTGAAAGTAACTTTGAATCCGACAAGGACCCACCTCTGGTCGAGCTTAAACCGCTCCCCGATAACCTAAAGTACATCTTTTTAGGGGATAATGAGACGTTGCCACTCATTATTGCTTCCGATCTTGCACAAGATCAAGAGGTTGCCCTCAAAAGAGTACTCTTTCAAAACAAAGAGGCGATCGGGTGGTCCTTGAAGGATATCAAGGGAATTAGCCCTGGTATTGTTCAACATCGGATCCACATGGAAGAGGATTCTAGGCCCCACAGGGACCCACAACGAAGATTGAATCTGGTACTGAAAGAAGCCGTCTGAATGAGCATAATGAGTTTATCCCGACACGCCTGCAAACTGGCTGACGAGTTTGCATTGATTATCGCAAGCTCAATGCGGCAACGCGGAAATATCATTTCCCGTTGCCCTTCATTGATCAGATGTTGGAAAGGTTGGCCGGACATGAGTATTATTGTTTTTTTGATGGATACTCCGGTTACAACCAAATTCCCACCGCCCCCGAGGATCAAGAGAAAACCACATTTACTTGCCCCTTTGGCACGTTTGCCTACCGTCGCATGCCCTTTGGGTTATGTAATGCGCCGACAACGTTTCAAAGGTGTATGATCAACATCTTCTCCGATATGGTTGAGCGTTTCCTTGAGATCTTCATGGACGACTTTTCCATATTTGGCGTTTCCTTTGATGAGTGCCTTCATCACTTGAGCCTTGTCCTCGAGCGATGCCGTAAGAAGAACCTCGCTCTCAATTGGGAGAAATGTCACTTCATGGTGAAGCGAGGGATTATACTTGGACATGTGGTCTCAAGTAGGGGAATTGAGGTCGATCCCGCCAAAGTGGGTCTTATTTCTAATCTCCCACCGCCACGTAATGTGAAGGATATCCGCGCCTTTTTGGGGCATGCTGGATTCTATCGGCGGTTCATTCGTGATTTTAGCAAAATTGCTCGACCTCTCACCGCCTTGTTGGCTAAGGATGCCATTTTTGAGTTCACACCGGATTGCCACCATGCCTTTTTGACCTTGAAGAAAGAGTTGACTTCAACTCCCATTATTAAGGCACCGGTGTGGACTGAACCCTTTGAGTTAATGTGTGATGCATCTGACTTCGCTGTGGGAGCAATGCTTGGACAACGATTGGAAAAATTGCCTCATGTGATCTACTATGCCAGTAGAACACTCAATGATGCCCAATTGAACTACATTGTGACCGAGAAGGAATTCTTAGCGATCATATTTGCTTTGGAGAAATTTCGGTCGTACTTGATTGACTCCCACGTGATTATCTATTCGGATCACACCGCCATCAAGCACCTCATGGTGAAGAAAGATGCAAAATCTCGACTCTTGAGATGGATCTTGTTGTTACAAGAATTTGATCTCGAGATTCGGGACAAAATAGGGTGTGAAAATGTTGTAGCTGACCACCTGTCTCGTCTAGAGACGACCAACCCACATGACCAAATTATTGATGACAAATTTCCTGACGAGCAGTTGTTCACGATCGAGGACAACCCTTGGTTTGCCGACATCGTGAACTACCTCGTGACCGAGAAACTTCCTGTGGGTTGGTTAAAATCTGACCAAACCAAATTTAGATCTTATGTCAAATTCTTTCATTGGGACGACCCCTACCTATTCAAATAGTTCTCTGACCAAATTTTTAGGCAGTGCGTCCCAGATACCGAGTTCCAAAGTGTGCGCCATTTCTGCCACTCTAAGGCATGTGGAGGACACTTTGGAGCAAAGAAAACTGATGCCATGATACTCAATATGGATTCTACTGGCCTTCTCTTTTCAAGGATGATTACGACTTTTGTAAGCAATGTGATAGGTGCCAGCACCTTGGCAGGATTGGTCGACGTGACATGATGCCTTTGCAAAATGTCCTTGTTGTCGACATCTTCGATGTGTGGGGCATCGATTTCATGGGTCCCTTCCCGAACTCATTCGGGAATGTTTACATTCTGGTGGCCGTTGACTATGTGTCTAAGTGGGTTGAGGCTATACCCACAAAGACCAATGACAACAAGGTGGTCACCAAATTCTTTAGGGACATTTTTGCGCGATTTGGTACTCCTCGTACCATAATCAGCGATAAGGGTACTCACTTCTGTAATCGCTCCTTTGAAGCGCTTATGAGGAAATATTCGATCACCCACAAGATTGCGACCCCATACCATCCGTAAACTAGTGGGCAGGTCGAAATCTCTAAGCGTCAATTAAAGCAAATTCTTGAGAAGACGGTTAGTTCCTCGAGGAAGGATTGGTCAACTAAGTTGAATGACGCATTGTGGGCCTTCCGCACCGCGTACAAGACCAATTTGGGTATGTCCCCATATCTGGTAGTGTACGACAAGGCTTGCCACCTACCCGTCGAGCTTGAGCATTGTGCTTTCTGGGTGATCAAGAACCTGAATATGGATCTTGATCAAGCAGGGGTACAACGTAAACTCGACATTGTGGAATTAGAAGAGCTACGCAATGATGCGTACGAGAATGCCAAAATTCATAAGTCCCGAGCCAAGATGTTTCACGATCGCATGATTATGCGAAAGGTGTTTACGGCAGGGCAGAAGGTGTTGCTCTACAATTCTCGGCTTCATCTATTTGTGGGTAAGCTCCGCAGTCGCTGGTCTGGCCCGTTTATTGTCCAAACCGTCTACCCTCATGGAGCGGTTGACATCTTGAACCGAGGGAATGGGGACGTGTTCAAAGTTAATGGACAACGCCTCAAACCCTACTTGGAGGGGGCACCAGCCGAAGTTGAGGAGGTCATGTTCCTTCATGAACCTCCCTCGCACTCAACCATTCATGCTCCTGCATGCGTGGTTGTGCTTTCAGGTTTGTATAAAAAAGAAAAAAAAAGAAAAAAAGAAGAAGAGAGAAGACTCCTTCAGTGAGCATGGTTTGTTGTGGGCCCCAACCCTTGAGTATTTGGCCCCAATTCTTTCACGTATTGGTATCTCTTCCTTAGCATCTCACAGGTTTTGAGGGAATTTGGGTTGTGTCCATCAACATAGCCAGAAACTTCCCTATGTACTTCACGTTTGTGAGATCTATTCTTTTTCATGCATAAGTCCATGTAGTATCTTGCTCCCATTCATTGAGGACAATGCATGAAGTAGGTGTGGGGGTGTTTTTACATGTGTACATAGTCGAGTCTTTTCCTTTGATTTTTGTTTTCTTTTGTGTGCATTGTTAGGGTCATGTTAGTGTGCTGCATTTAAAATCAATATATCTGCTTGCCATGATCCTTGGGTGACTTGTATTCTTTTGCTTGCCTAGTGCTTTAAAATTTCCACATTTCTTTCAAAATCTTTATGTGTTTGCGAAAGAAAATGTTTTGTGGGTTTTGCGTGTGTTTAGCATGTACAAAACCGTTGAGAGGCAAAGTAAAAAGAAAGCTCACAAAATTTGTCTTGAACTTGATGCATTAGGATATCTAGTACAATGACTTTAGGATTTATCGAGTCGTTAGGATGCACACCAGTTTTCCCTTGGGGGCGAGTAATCATATGGTTTCAGTACTCAAACAATTAAAGAAGTCCACCCTGAACCTAGTGAGTCAATAATTCGTGTCTGTTAACTTAAGGAAGTTTGTTGTAGTCAAGGAACCTTTAAATCTTGTTGTGAGACATTAAGTGTAGGGGTTTTGGTTCATGTGTAGATAAGAAATAAGTGAGTATGTGTTCTCTCTTCTCGCACGGCTCCTATCACTCGGTAAAGTAGGTCTGAAGTGAGTTAGGATTTCTTGTTTCTCGTTTGATTTTCTCTTTCTTTGTTTTGCTCAGGACTAGAAAGTGTGGGGGTATTTGATTGACATCATTTCATGCTTATATTTGTATTTTATATCCACTATCTTACACCTAAGCAATGCTACGTGACGAGTTTAATGTTTGAATTTCAGAAATAAAGAGGTTTGAAGAGAAAAGCCATGAAAGGACCCAAAAGCAGGAAAAAGGACTTAATTGTGAGACCTGGGGACTGAGATGCAAGGGAGAAGGACCTGAACATAATACCGAAGGACCTAAGAGCAAAACATAAAACTCCACACCATCATGGGGAGTATTTTGGCAATTCGATTTGGGTCGGAGCTCCAACAAACAAAGTAGATGCATCCAAGACCAACAAATATATCATGCAAAGCCCACAACAAGATTCAACACAATCTGGATCCTGTAGACCGCCAATTGGTGGTCTGGAACCGCCAATTGGCGGTCTAGATCTTCCCAGATCCGCTGAAACTTCTGGAGCGCGTGTATTAGATGATGTTTAGGCTATTTTTGGTATTTGTTTAGTCCCACATCGGGGGATTGTCCCGGATTACCTTTTTCTAGGGCTATAAATAGAACTCTCCCTCCTCTCATGTAATCTCATCTCCCTCTTTGGTGGCCATCTTCCCTACTAAGAGTGAAGCCTTGAAGCAAAACTCTGGTGGAGGAAGGCTGCTTGTATTGAGTGAGTTAATAATAGATGTTTCCCTTTAATTGTGTTGTTTCTCTCTTAGTTTAATTTCCTTTTATATGCATGCTTGCTTGTTTGTTTTGTTTTATGCTTCTTTAATATTTCTTGCTTGATTAGTGTAGTTTCATTTCAGTATAATGCTTCATTATGTTAGAGTAGTTAGTTGAAATATGTGTGAGTAGTTCCATCCCCTTTGGGGGGTGGAGTAGATGTGTGTACATGTTATGTAGATGGTATGAATGCTTGATATAAATGTTGTGAGAGATATTAGTATGCTTGCTTGAATTAATAAGAACTTTACTTGATGGTTTCTGCCATAGTTAGGTACACTCCATGCTTGTTATGTTCTTAATAACAACCTTGCATTGCTCATATTAATCCCATAAGTTAGTGTTGTAGATGATAGGTTTTGCCATTAGGTACCTTTTATGCATTAACAAACACTAACTAACTTGAGCTTATTGTATGCATTCGACACCACACTTATTTCATGTGCACACACACACACACTCCACCCCTTAAGGGTTTTCATTCCTGAGTTTTTACCTTCTTCATTAGTTGTTTAGCTTAGTTGTTTAGTGATTTCAATTTAGCTTTGCTAGTTTACTAGTTTAGATTATTGTAGTGTAGTGTAATCCATTCTTCTTCTCTTTCTTTCCCACTCGCCTTCGCACAAACCAAACGTCGACACATCTCCCAGTGGATGACCCGTATTTGCCACCGCTTCAACGCGACCGTGCACTTGCGGTTTAAATAAAACGATCAATCAGAGCTCAACAAATCCAGTCCACCCGTCCCAAGCCCAAGTCACCTACAGTCACCTACCGCGTCCCACCTGCACACAAACAGGCACGCTTGAGTCTCAAATCAAGACCTGGTACACCACCACAACCCGACACCGAACAAGGTCTAGCAGTCCCTGACGGCTCACACTGGTCTCATGTTCCAAGGTGGTCACGCGTCCAGTGAGGTCGAGTGTGCACCTCAGCTCCCACCGCTTATCCAACCCACAAGACAACACTCAATCTACTCTCATGGCAGAACTGTCACACGTCCCAAGGCGACCACACGCCCAGCCAGGTCAAACATGCACCCTCGACAAGACCGCACACCCACCCCATAAGGCAATGCCCTACTCCAACCACGCGCCCGAGCGTGAGCCCGTCAGCAATGCTCCCAAACGGCCACCCGTCACAACGCTGGTGAGCTGACCAGTTCTGCATCCGGCTTCGGAAGCCGACCACACGCCGGAGCCCGTGAGCAACGCTCCCTAACGGTCACTCGCCACAACGTGGGTGGACCCTTCCGAACCGCAACAACATAGGGGAAAACCAACTTCGAGAATCCAACCACAACGCCCGAGCTCGCGAGCCTAGCTCCAGCGGTCACTTGTAACAACACTGGTAAACTATCACAGACTGCCCCAACAAGGGAACACCCTAACATCTAGTCATACGTGCCTCACACGTCATCTCCACTACTCAACCACACGCCCGAGTCCGTGAGCAACGCTCCAACGACCACTCGTAACGACGTGGGTGAACTATCGGTTCCACAAACCACTCACACATTACCTAAAGCAATGGTAAACACAATTTACCCCAAAATTATGGGTCACACGACCCCAATATTTCATAACATAAGCTCTACTATCGCCTCCATGAACTATAGTACAATTAACCACAAACAAGACTATAAAAATCATAAAGAAAGTAGAACTTCAAACCACAATCAGAGGTGCAGGGGCATAAGCGTAATTTTACCAATTTTCGTACCAAAACATAATTCACATAAGTTTAAGTGGAAAACAATAAATTTCCCAATTTATAAAATTTTCTACAATATATATGAATTTCGAGGGTGAAGAGGACAATTATCCCTAAATTAAAATATTTCTCACAATTATGCCAAAACTAAGGTTTATTAAGCAATTAATCGAATGATACATCTTTTATTCAAATTCAATTATATCTACGATTTTCCAAGCAATATTCCAATTATCATTTCTTTCAATCAAATACTATAAGCTTCAGTATTTATTCTGCAATTATTCTAATTACTTTTTAACTAATCAATTACAAATAACTACCATCAATATAATGCAAAATACCCAAAGGAAATCATTCAACTAAATCAACCAAAAATTCAGGGGTTTATCCACAATTTATCCACCTTCTCCCCTCCGACTCAACCCTCTTCCACCGCCAACCGCCGGCCCTCCGGCCGTTGTCATTGCCGGCGAAACTCCAGCCAATTCCGCCTGCTCCCCACGGCCTAACCCCGACCACACCCACAACCTCCAGTCCGGCCGCAATCCGCGACCTCAACCCAACAGCACTTCTGCGGCCCCAACACCGCCTGAACTCCGGCCGCAACCTGCAGCCTAAAGTCCGACCACACTCCCACGACCGTTGTCCTACATTCCCCTCCCCCGAACCCGTCGAACCGAAACAAAGTGGGTGGGTGGTGTACCTTCCAAAAGAGCTCGCCGGAGAAGGGGACTTCCCCTCCGCACCCACACGTGGATCGTGCCGTCGCGGGAGCTCCTCGTCGTCGCCTTTGCTGTCGCCGGAGTGTAGTGAGAGGGAAGAGAGGAGGATGAGGGAGAGAGAGAGATGTGGGTTTTAGGGGAACTGGGTTAGGGATTTGGGGTAGCTTAAGGAGGGATTTAACACCCACGGAGGCAAGCATGAGACCGTGAACGTGGTTCTCTTGGTCTTCACACTTGGTTTCAACCTCTAGCTCAACATCAATTGCCTTCTCACTTAATTTTGGGCTTCACCATCCAAAATGTGAGATGATTTTTCAAACTTCAACACAATGCTAAGCTTGATTGCCAACTATTCAAGTTCGAGCCATCGTTTGCTAGTGAATGTTTTTCAATCATAGATCGCAGAATAGGTTGATTGTTTGACATTTCTATAAACTACTTTATAAGGATTTTCATGTCAATTTTATGTTTATAAATAGTACTGCAAATAAATGAATAAATATGTCCATAATTGCAGTAATACAAGATCCTATCATTTTTAATATAGACTAGCTAAGGGCTATCAAATATCTCACAAACTCAAGTTAGGAAATATTTTCTAAACATAACCATTTGAGATTTTGCAAACTTTTGCATTTATCAAACTCTTATGATTCATGTCATTTTAATTAAGAGAGAATTCGTCCATCCTCCTACGAAAAACTCTCTTTCTCTAAACCGGGCGATGCTCTTCGTTTTATTAAGAAACTTATTTCATTTGATACGAGATACGATTGTACATTGTATCCATAAACAAATACACTTGGTGTCCCCTAAGGGTAATTTTAGTTTCGACAATTAACCTATTCATATGTGATTTTAGAATTTAGGTATCATGTATGTATTCATTCCCACTTGCCCTAACCATTCAATCATTCAATCACATAAACATAAAATAAATCCATTCACACATTGGTGTGAGTTTATATGTTCCCATGTGCTCGATCCTCGCTTCTTCTTCTTGCACCATGGATGTAACTATTGCACAATATTTAAATATGCATCTCATAATTTGAATTTTATTAAAATTAAATTGGCTAGTGCAAGTCATATGTAAAGTCCTCTCACATGCATGCATACAAAATAAACGGTTTTTACATATACATAAGCTCATGTGATTAACAATAACGATATACATATCATACATTCTCACATGAAACATATAAACTCAGTTATTTCTGCAAAACAAAATAAGTGCAATAATTTTGTATATATGTTATTTTACACTATTTAGTTGATCATTCATATCTCAATTAAATAGTTCAAAAATCATTTCAAATCTTTTAAAACGATTCAAGCATCCTTAGTTCAAAATACAAAGATATTTGAACCGAAGTTTATCCAAATTCCCAAAAGAAAACTTTAAGGAAAATAAACTTATTTGCTTCTTTTTGTTTATCAATTCCAAGTAAAATAATCATTTAAAATATTTTTAATACAAAATAAGACATAAGTCTAAAACTTGATTCTAACAATCATATGACATGTTTTAAAACATTTAAACTCTCAAAAGAATAATTAGAATCGGAATTGACAAAACAATCTTGTTTTACAATTTTCTTTGTTTCACCTTAAAGATCAGAATTAATTCATTGATCTTAGTGGTTAACATATTTTCTAATATTACAAACTAATGTAGAAAAATAAGAAACATAAAAATCCGAAAATTCATATTATGCATCTGATTAGTAGCATATCATACATCGCATTCATGCTACATATCCTTTATTTTATCCCAATTGCGTGCTACTCGAGTGTTTGTTTAAGATGTTTCATGTATTAGGTAATAAAAAAGAGAAATGAAGAGAAAATGACCGAAATGTAAGAAGAAAGGACTCAAATGAAGCAAAATGGACATGTTTGTCATGCAGAAGGACCCATTTGAAAATCATGAAGGACCCAAATGATATCCAGAGGAACTTGAACGCACGGAAAATATTTCGGGAGCAAAATCCCCTCAATACCATGCTCTTGAAGAGTATTTGGGCAATTAAGAGAAAATGGGCTTCAACCAACGAACTAGGAGTGTACCACACATGCCAAATACATCAATTACGATACTGAGCAGGTTTGGGGCGGATCAGACCAATCCGATCCTCCAGTAGTGGATTTTGATCCGCAAGTGGTGGATCAATTGGGTTCAAATCCTCTCAAATTTCAATCATGGCTTAGACTTGCTTAATTGAGTGCAACAGACTATAGAGAAAGTGATTAAAGCCGTCAGATTGCTTCCAGATTCATCCAAACCCTTATTTGTTCTATAAATAGCAATGTTTCTTCTATCTTTCCTTATCTTCTCAGTCTCCACCATTAGAATAGCTTAGGTTTACCCAATTTGGGCAGTCGAGATTGTGGGCTTTGAATCTTGTAATGCCGCTTCTTTGATAATCTAAAGGTATATTTTGATTCCTTTTGTCATTTACTTCCTTTCTGTCCAATTTGTTTGTGATTTTGTTGGTTAGTTTTCTAGTTAGAGTTTTATGGCATGTTTAGTGTTGATCTCTTGCTTTGCACGCTTGTTCTGATGATTAGTGAGTAGATCGACCCCATTTGGGGTGGAGGCAGTGTAGATGATGGTGAAGTGTATGATGGGTTCTTCTTATCTTGTGTCATTTCATGTGCTTAATGTAGATCTACACTTGTAATTTGCTAAAACTTTTATTAGATGAGATAATGACCACACTAGGTACTTGTCTCATGATAGATTTAGAGTTTATTTTGTTGCTTGTAATGATTTATCTTGTATGTAAGCGGTTTGTTAGATACGTACGCTTGATTAGTAGAGAATGCATGAATGTATCCAGTTGTATGAATGGTTAATTGATGTCCTAATGACCAAAATAGGTACATAGTTTATTCTTGAGAACCCAAAGTGCATCTTAACTTCATGTGTAGCTATATCAATAGTGTAGTCATGTAAATGTAGTTGATATTAATTAGACTCCACACTATTTTCTTGTTGATTTCACATACCTTACACACTTTTGCTTAATGAAATGAAGACCCACTCATGCACACAAACACCTCACTATTGCACCTCCACTCCAAGGGGTTTAGTTCAATTGTTGATTAATTCATCATTTAGTAGTTAGTTTAGCATAATCTCTTCATTCTCCTCTCTTTTCCCACTCGAGTAGGGTAGTAACAACAACATGCACAACTCCTTGTGGATCTGACACCGTGCACTTGCAGTAATTGAAATGAACAATCAACATCCATCAAAAAAATAAAAAAAAGACACAAAAGGGCAAATCAATGAATAATTTGATCATGAGATGGTCAACTAAATATATTAAACAACCTAAATATCGAAAATATGACTAAAAACTATGATACAACTCTAGGATTTCGTGCCTCATACTTGTATTTATTATTTTGAAATTTTACAAGCAATTATGATCGGTTTTCATATGTTTCCATACTTTTGTATAAAAAAGACTATGCAAAGCATTTTAATATGGATGCACTACTTAGAATATTAAAATGCAAAAAAGGAATCATACTCAAATGGATTGTCAAACCCTTTTTATGATCTGGAGTCGAGTTGCACGTCGTATGGTCTCAGAATCACATCCAAGTGTTCACCATACTCTAAACGAGATTAGAGAGATTGAAGCTATTCAATCAATCTCTAATACAATGTTAGAATCTACCTAGTAACCTCTTCTATGCTCCAATGAATTTAATCTCTCAAGCACTCAATTAATACAGAGAATTTTGGTTGGAATGATGGAGAAATATGGAGAGGAGAATTTTTGCATTAGCTTTTTACAAAGGAAGGGAGGAAAGACTTATTCATGGGGCTTCATCAAAGCCATATCATGTGCAAACCACTTACACATGATCCTTTGATTATCTCTGCTTTAAACCAATCATATTTTGACCCATTGTATAAGCGTTCTAAATACCGCAAGTGAACGGCGTCGGTGAAGACGCGGAAAGTACGGGTCGATCCACGGGGAAATGAGTTAGCCTCTGGTTTATCCAAGATCAAGTGGCAAAAAAGGGAAAAGAGATTTAATTATGCTAAGCTAAACTACACTAAACTAGTAAGTAAGAAATGCGAAAGAAAACAACAAATGATTGGAAATCAGGAAGAAACCCCTAAGGGGTGAAGTTTGTGCACATGTGAAGTGAAATAAGTGATGAATGATGCATGTAAGCATGTAGGTGTGTGTCATGTGTGTGTTCTCATGAATAGGAAGTGTCTAAAGATGTGGCAAAACCTATCAATCCATTCACACAACGTATCAACAATTACTACTTGATTATCATTAGATTAGGCTCAGCATGAGAAGTGTCTAAAGATATGACAAGACTCATAAAAACCATAAATTCATGTGAAGAACAAAGCTAAGCATGAGAGGTGTCTAAAGTTTGTGTCAAAACCCATCAAAACAAAGTTTCTTCAATCAATCAAGAAAGCAACCACAAATACAAACACTTAACTAACATGTAGCGTATTCAATAGGAAATTTCAGTCAATAAACCTGAGGAAACTAAGCATGGGAAGTGTCTAAATCTTATGGAAAATCTCATCAAAATAGCCCAACATGTAGATGATTAAAATACCCCCAAAGAACATACAAACATGGAAGTTTACACAATCCAAAATTTATCAAACATCCAAACATCACAACATATATGTACATCACGTCCACCCCCCAAATGGGGATGAAACTACTCACTAATCATTAACCTAACTATTATGTTAAGAGAGGAAAACATATTAACTAAGTCTACTAAGATTAATAAAACGAAATTAAGCTAAGCATGCAAGAAGATAAAAGAGACAACATTAAACTAACAAAAAATTCTTTTATTAAATGACTCACATTACAAGCATAATCTCCCTACTTGAGTTTTTGCTTCAAGGCTTGACTCTAAGAAGAGGGATTGGCCACTTAGCAATGAGTAAATATAAAGGAGAAGGAAGAGTTCTATTATAGGCATGAAAAAAGATAATCGGGGACAATCCCCCGGTATGGGACTAAAAACATACCATATATGGACTAAATACAACCTAATCTAACACCCGACTAAAGCATGTGTGATTTGAGGCCAAATGGACTGCTGACTGGTGGTTTGGGATAGCCAATTGGCAGTTTGGATGGGCTTGATCGGGTCTGGTTTTGTGTGGCTTGATTTGGGCTTGATTTCTTCATGTTTGGTGAACCCGATTTGGTTGTTGATGTTGAGGCCCAGATCTAATTGCCAAAATACTCATCATGATGGTGTGAAGCTTCTTGATTTGCTTATTGGTCCTTTTTGGTTTACATCTGGGTCCTTCTCTCTTGTATCTCAGTCCATAAGTCTTGCAACTCAGTCATTTTTCTTGCTTTTAGGTCCTTTTTGTGTCTATTCTTCTCACTTGTTTTATTCCGAAACTTAAACATAAAACTCGTTACGTAGCATTGCTTAGGTTAAGAATAAAGGATATAAGACACAATTTTAGGCATGATATGATGTCAATCACCCATCATCATCCCATAACCTCATTTGACCAAGTTGGATCAAATCCAACCCATGATTAAAAAAAGTCTCTTATTAATGCACGCAGAGTCATGGGCAAACGGTCAACCAAAATAACCAATTGTTAGACCGATCAGTTATAAATTGACAATTTTGATCGGACTACAAGCCAAGACAACAATTGTTTAACTACAAGAAAAGTGCATGTTATTTTCGGTCGGACTGTGTTCCAATTCGGTCGACCGATACCTTACCAAGAACGCTCTTGATGATTTCATTCAAACCACGACCCACACCAGTCGACCGTTTTGCAACAAAAAAAGTTCATATTATTTTCGATCAAACCGCGCACATCCAGTCGGTCGACAGTTTCCGAACTTAAAAAGTTTCTCTTAAATACGATCGACCAATTCTCGAAAAACATTCGACTGGTTTTCACTATTTTTCCTTTTATCAAATTTTGGATCAATATCCGACAAAATTTGAACTTTGGGTTTGAGCAAATTCATGTTTTTAATGTTGCGGATCACATTATATTATGTACTATATTATCATATACAATGTAAAAACATTATACCCCATATTATATACATCTCATATAAACTTATTCTAACAATGTTGTAATGACGACATATTGATTTTATTATTTTTACCACATGTATTTCATTACATCATATAAAATGTAAAATCATATTTCTTGTTTCACAGTTTTGTGGTGTGGGCTATAGGAGAATCTAAGTTATATTGACATTGATATAAAATACTTTATATCATAAACTATAAGCGGTATCTAGCTACACATTATAGTTACCCAAATAATAAAGTTGTTTTGCTCACTTGAACATAACACAATCCATTTAGTGATATGAGAAATATCACTTGTATCTATCCATTACCTCGTGATATTAAGAATATTATACAATGTATGAATGTATCATATTTGTATTGTATATTCTTTTCTTGATCTCTTAAGCTAATTATAAATATGCAACTATACATAAGTTACATTGTGCACATTATAATTTTTCTTAGAGCCCAATAATATCATCACTCAAGTGAAGATGAGCAATGATAATCTTTTGACATATGCCCTTTTTCCGCACAAGTTGTATACAACCAATTAATATCTTTACAACTATACGTGATGATAGTTTTTGAAAATAGTCAAATTATATACTTCTTATGTGAAAAAAACATAGGTCTCATATCATTGGATTAAAAGACACAATAAAATATTAATGACACAAACACAATTCCATAATGTTTCATTTGTTAAGGTCTATTCAATAAATGAAAGAAAATAATCTCCATTTCATATACTCATGTTGCTAAAATATTTGTAGAGCTACACTATCCTTTAACTAACATGACAATCTTATCTCGGTAATTAATGTTCCATGTTAATTACCATGATTTTGAATTACATTTGATTTATGCAAACTATTATCTTTTAGAGCTCTACGGTTCATGACCAAGAATACTTTTAGAACACACATTCCTTTCTGGATGATGTTTCAACGTCATCTATGATAATATATTACATAATATAATGTAATCATTAACATTGTAACATATGAATGTGCTAAAACTCCAAAGATCAAATTTTGTTCAATATTGATCCAAAATTTGTGAAGGCAAAAATGGACAAAAACGATCGAACATTCTTCAAAAACTGGTCGACCGAATTCAACAATAACTTTTGAGTTTTGAACGGTCGACCGACTGGACAAGCGGTTCGACCAAAGTTATCAAGAGCTTTCCTGGTAAGGCAACAATTGACCGATGTTTTTTGTTCGACCAAAATTATCAGGAGCTTTCTTAGTAAATGGAACAGTCGACCAACATGAAACACAGACCGACTGAAATTATCATGGAGTTTTCCTGGTAGCGAAACGGTCGACAGGAGTGGTAATCTGTTTGGCCGAAATTATCAGGAACTCTTCTAGATAACTGAATGCTCAACCGGTTGGCCGATTCGGTCGACCGTTAGCCGACGTTTTTTGTCCATATTAATAAGAGATTATTGCTCATCAATGGATGGAAATAATGTATCTTGGTCAATGGAAGTTATGGGAGGATGATGTGTCAAAATATGATTGGTTTAGAGGAGAGATTAAAATGGATCATATGTAGGTGGGTTATACACATGATGTGGTTTGGAGAATACACTTTAAATAGACATCTCCTCCATTTTTGTTATATGCAACAAATAGAAAAATACAGCTTTTCCTATCTTCTCTCCATCCATCCAATCTCTCTTAATTAATTGAGTGTTTGAGAGATTAAATCATTGGTGGCATTTAATGGGTTATTAGATAGATTCTAATCTTGTATTAGATTTGATTGGCTAGCTTCGATCACTCTAATCTTGTTTAGAGTTTGATGAACACATGGACAAAATTTCTCAGGCAATTCAAGTTCCAATCCGACTTTCGACGATTGAAAATGATTTACAATTCTTTTACGTATGATCTATTTGTGCATATTAATATTATGTAGAATACATTTTATTGAAATGTTTTAAGAAGTCTTGTGCATAAAATTGTTGAAATAATATGAAAAATGATCTTGCTTGTGTATAAAAAAACCCAAGCATTGCCACAAAATCCTACAGTAGTATTAAGTCTTTCTTCATATTTTCAATAATTAGGCTATTTAATTATGTTTAGTTTACTATATGTTAATTAAGCAAATCCTGAATTCTATCTTTTTGAGTCCTTTTTAGCATTTTGATGAAAGCATCAAATCAAAATTTTGGATTTTTTGGTTTCTTAGTTTTCTACGTTAGTTTGTAATGTTAGAAAATGTATTAACCACTAAGATTAATGATTACTTTTGATTTTTAAGGTGAAACAAAGAACATTGCAAAATATGACTATTTTGTCAATTTTGATTCTAATCATTTTTTCGGGGTTTTAAATATTTTAAAAACATGTCATATGAATATTAGAATCGAGTTTTTAGACTTGAGTCTAAATGTGTGGAATTTTCATTTTGTTTAAATGATTATTCTACTTGGAATCGACAAAATAAAAAGTATAAATAATTTTATTTTCCTTAAAAGTTTTTTGGAAATACAAATAAAATTTGAATATTTTTTATTTTTTGAATTATGAATGCTTGAATCATTTTTAAAGGATTTCAAATCATTTTCAAATTATTTAATTAAGTGATTTAGGATCAACTCAATAGCATATGTACAATTATTGCAGTTACCTTGTTTTGCAAGAATAAGTGAGTTTATATGTTCCCATCAATGCATCACGTGGATATATGATATGTAGATCTTTGGCATAATTAATATTTTTTTATTAATTAGTCACTGGGCTTAGTGTATATGTAAGCCTTTTGTATGCATGCATAAGAGAGGACTTTATATATTGCACTAGCCAATTCAACTTTGACAAGATTCAAATTGGGAGATGCAAGTTTAAATATTATGCAATATTTACATCCATAGTGCAAGAAGAAGAAGCGAAGGTCGGATGCGGGAACATATAAACTCACACCCTTGTGTGAATGGATTTACTTTATGTTTATGTGCTTGGCTTGTATGTGATTGAATGATTGAATGGTTAGGATATGTATGAATGAATGCATACATGATAACCTAACTTCTAGTATCACATATGGGCATGCATGATTTTAGAGGAGGTTATTTAAGGATTTTAGTAAGATAGCTTGACCTCTGATTGAATCAGTTATAATACCGCAAGTGCACGACCGCGTTGAAGCGGTGGCAAATACGGGTTGGTCTACAGGGAGCACGTCTGAGTCGAGTTCGCGATACTCGAGTGGGAAAAGAAAAAAGGATAAAATTCGAAGCTACACAACAATGCGAATGAAAGCAGAAAATAAGCAATAAAAGACCCCTAGTGGGGTGGAGAAAGAACATGGAATTGAAAATGTGTAGTGTAGTGTGCGTTCAAATGTGCTCATCAAAACATGTCATACATGAAATCCATAAAACTCAAATTCAACTTTTCCTCCACATGAAATAAGATAAAACATTATCATTAAAACATACAAGACAATAATTGAAATGTAGCAAATATGTTCACATGCATAATGACTCATATCCAACTATGTCTCCACATGAAATAAGATTTATCACAATCATTAAAACATACAAGACATTACTTTGGATAAAGCCAACATGAGCACATGGATGCACATGTCTTGTTCCCTTCTTCCACTCCATCCTTATCCTAACATCATCATTCCCCATAAAATAGGCCCCCTAATCTAAGCATGCGCTAAGCTTCACTCAAGAGCATTAACACATGAAAGATAAGAGTGAAATCCTATTAGATGGTTGTGGAAATCATGTAAGGCTCAAAGGATAGGATTAACACACAATAATACATCACATAAACATAACACTTTCTTCTCCACCCCCAATGGGGATGGACTACTCTCTACTCACCTATATACTAAAGAAAGCATAAAAACAACAAGAACTCATAATGGAAATGACTAAAAACAAGATTAACCAAACAACAACATAAAAGAAATTGCATCAAAGTAAAGACACTGAAGTGTAGAACAAGAACAAAACTAGATTAAGAAACAAAAATACAAAGTTTGCTCCTCTCCAACCCCCTTATTACACTACTAAAACCTACTAAAATGGGGGAAGGAGGAAGAAGGTGGAGAGGAGGGATTACAATGGTATTTATAGAAGAAATAAGGGTTTGGATGGATCTGGGAATAATCAGACGGTTCTAAATCACATCTGATAGTCCAGGAATGCTCCAAACTGAATACCCAACCCACGACCGAAATTGGAGACCATTTGGACCATTTTGATTCACCACTGGCGGATCCAAATACGCCACTGGCGAATCAACTGGGTCTGGTCCGGTCGAAATTTTGTGTGTTGCTTTATTTCTTCAATTGGCACGTGGGGGTAAAGTCCTGGTCTGCTGGCTGGAAATACTTGGAGTTTAATTGGCAAAATACTAATCAGATTCAAGTCATATGTCACCATATCTTGAACTTCACAATCAGGTCCCTCCGGGTTTGAACTTGGGTCCTTCCTGATTTGCGATCCAGTCCTTGTGCATTACAAATTGGTCCAGAACCTTCCAAATCAGTCCATACTTGTTACACTTATGTCCTTTTTGCTCCCTTCCTCTTCTTTATTACCTAACTCCTGAAGCACTACAAATAACAACTCGAGTAGCACAATATTGGGGTAAAATAAAGGATATATAGCATGAATATAATGTATGATATGCTACTAATCAACCTCTCACCGCGTTATTGGGAAAAGAAGTGAATTTTGAGTTCACACCTGAATGTCTTTTTACCTTCTTGACTTTAAACAAAATATGACTTCAACATTCATAATTAAGAAACCAGTGTGGATCATACCGTTTAAGCTGATGTGTGATGCATCAGAATTTGTTGTGGGAGAGGTACTTAGGTAGAGAATAAATAACTTTCCTCATGTGATTTACTATGCTAGTAGAACACTTAATGATTCCCAAGTAAACTATACCGTGACTGAGAAGGAATTTGTGGCGATTGTATTTGCTTTGGAGAAATTCCGATCATACTTGATAGACTCTCGTATAATAATTTATTCTGATCACAAAGCTATAAGCACCTTATGACAAAGAAAGATTCTAAATCCCTATTATTATGATGGATCGTGTTGCTGCACGAATTGGATTTAAAAATCCAAAATAAAAAGGGGTGCATAAATGTGGTGGTTGATCACTTGTCTCGTCTTGAGACACCCAACCCACATGATATAATGATCAATGAAAATTTTCTTGATAAGCAGTTGTTCAAGATTAAGGACAACCCTTGCTTCGCCAATATCGTGAACTACCTTGTCATCGAGCAACTTCCTCTAGGTTGGATATTGTGAACTACCTTGTCATCGAGCAACTTCCTTTAGGTTGGATAAAATCTGACCAAGCAAAAATCTTTTAACAAATTTTTCCACTGGGATGACCCCTACTTGTTCAAATATTACCCATCAAATTTTTAGGTTGTGCATCCCAGATAATGAGTAACAAAGTGTGCTCCAATTTTGCCATTTTGAGGTGTGTGGAGGAGACTTTGGAGCAATGATAAATGCTGGGAAGGTTCACCAATCTAGACTTTACTGGTCATCGTTATTAAAATATACTTACAAATTTGTAAGCAATGTGATAGATGTCAACGCCTTAGAAGAGTAGGACAGCGAGATCCGATGTATATATGGGCATCAACTTCAAGGATCCCTTCCCAAACTCTTTTGGGAATGTTTATGTTTGGGTTGTTGTTGACTATGTGTCTAAATGGGTTGAGGCTATCCCCACTAAGACCAATGACAACAAAGTAGTCACCAAATTTTTAAGGGAATGTTTTGCACGATTCGGTAATCCTCGTACCATAATCAACAGTTGGGCATCAACTTCTATAATCGCTCCTTTGAAGCACCCACAAGCTTCAGATCTCATATCATCTGCAAACTAGTGGACAAGTTGAAATTATTAACCGTCAAAAAATCGAAATCCTTGAGAAGAGGATGGATTCCTACTAAGCTGAATGACATGTTGTGGGCATTTTGCACTTTGTATAAGACCATTTTGGGTATGTCCCCATATCAGGTAGTGTACGGGCTTGCCACCTACCCATCGAGCTTTAGCACTATGCATTCTGGGCGATCAAGAACCTAAATATAGATCTTGATCAAGCAGGAGTGCAACGTAAGCTCGACATGGTGAAGTTGGAAGAGCTACGCAAAGATGCGTATAAAAATGCCAAAATTCATAACTCTCGAGCCAAAACCTTTCATGGTCGCATATATGTGAAAAGTATTTTTGTACAGGTAGAAAGTGCTGCTCTACAACTCATGGCTTCATATGTTTGCGGCTAAGCTCCGCAGTCACTGGTCAAACCCATTTATTATGCAGACAATATTGCCTTACAGAGCGGTTGAAATCCTGAACCCAAGGAATGGGGATATGTTCAAAGTTAATGGACAATGCCTCAAACCATACTTGGAGGGGCACCAGCTCAAGTCGAGGAGGTGTTAATCCTTCATAAACCTCCCTCACACTCAACAATTTGAATGGTTGAGTTTTCGTATTTGTACATATTGAAAAAAAAAACATTGGTTTCATGCGTTTCACTCCTTGAGAATTTGGGCTACATTTATTAACGTACTTGTATTATTTTCATAAATATCTCACAGGTTTAGGTGAATTAAGATTTATGTCTATCAACACAACCATGAGCTTCATTTTGCCTTCACGTTGGTGAAATATTATATTGTTCATGCATAAATCCTTGTAGTATCATATTCCAACATTCACTAAGTGTGTGTGTGTGTGTGTGGGGGGGGGGGGGGTTACGTGTGTACACAGTCGAGTCTTTTCCCTTTTTTGTTTATATTGTTAGGGTCATAATAGTGTGTGGTATTTTACATTGATTTATATTGCTATGCCATGATCCTTGGGTGCCTTGTATTATTTTGCTTGCCTAGTGTTTTATTTTGTCTACTTCTTTCAAAATCTTTATGTGTTTGCGAAAGAAAATGTTTTGTGAGTTTTGTGTGTGTTTAACATTTGCAAAACCATTGAGAGTCAAAGTAAAAAGGAAACTCCCAAAATCGACTTGACCATGATGCATTAGGATATCTAGTACACTTATTTTAGGTTCTATCTCTAATCATTGGGATGCACCCTGGTTTTTCTTCTGGGGGAGAGTAATCATACGACTTCAGAACCCAAACAAATAAAGAAGTCCACCCTGAACCTAGTGAGTCGAAGAATTTGTGCCTATTAATATAAGAAGTTAAACTTGAAGTGTAGGGGGTTTTGTTTATATGTATATAGGAAATAATTTAGTATGGTGTTCTCTCTTCTCGCATGGGTCCTATCACTAGGGAAATTGGGTCCAAGGGGAACTTAATACCCGATGCTTTTGAGTCATATGACTTGGGATGCACTGACCGAACGTTGTTACACCGGTGATAGGGACCGTCCTGGGTGGAGATTTGGAGGAAGGTGTACGTGATAGTGTAAGTCCTCACAGGAAATGTTGCATGAAACCAAACCTTTAGATAATTAAACACCAATATGTTTTAATACCTTGTATAAAAAGAAAAAAGAAAAAGAGAAAAAAGAAAAAATATAAACAAGAACCTTAATGGACTTTACACAACTTATCAATTCAGGAGATTAAGATTGCCAATATCTTTTAATTAAGTCCTTAATTAACTTGCATGAATGGTTATGTAGGCTAGGTGTGTGGACATGATATATATAGAGTCGGCCCACAAGATTATCATGTTCAATGATCGACAAAAGTAGGTCCATCGAGTTGCGTTGGTAGGTTGAATAATCCATCAACGTTCGGATTTTGGAGGTATATCCATTGAAATCCTCAGGAGACACCACTCCTCTTTGGTGACAATGGGGTTTAACGGCTTTTTGCATGCGCAAAGTCCAACCATGATTCCTACGAAAGTGAGTTAGGATTTTCTATTTCCAATGTTTTTATTTCTTTATTTTGCTCGAGACTAGCAAAAAATAAGTGTGGGGGTATTTGATTAGTAGGATATCATATGACACATTCAAGCTATATATTCCTTGTTTTGTCCAATATTTGTGCTACTTGGGTATTTGTTTATACATTTCAAGGTTTAGGTAATAAAGAAAAGAAATGAAGTAAAAATGACATAAATGTAAGAAAAAAGACTTATTTGGAAGCCTTGTTGACCCGTTTGTGATGCTCAAGGATCGGATGTGAGCCAGGAAGGACCTAGGTGAAAACCTGAAGGGACCTGATCGTAAAGAAAATATGTTGGTTGCAAAAGTCCATTATCTCATAAACATGAGGAATAATTAACCAATAAAGAACAAACAGGTTGGAACCAACAACTCTGGGTTTACCTCATGTGCTAAATTGGTCAGCTAAAGCTTTTGCTGGAATTTGGGGTAGATTTAACCCAAAAGACCCACCATTGGTGTGTCCAAATCTGCTATTGACAGATCCCTTAGGTACGTTTGACCCCAAATTTTCAAGTGGGTCGGGTGGTCAGGTCAAAGCACTCCGGAATATCCCTATTTAATTTGTAGTTGTATGATTGTGTCCAGATTAATCCAGACCATAGATTGACATCATATCATGTATATATTTGTGTCTTATATCCTTTATTCTTAGCCTAGGCAATGCTACGTAACAAGTTTTATGGTTAAGTTTCTGGAATAAATAGGTTTGAGAAGGCAAGACTATAAAAGGACTTAAAAGCAAGAAAAAAGACTAAGTTGCAAGACTTATGGACTGAGAAGCAAGAGAGAGACCCGAATGTAAAACAAAAGGACCAATGAGCAAATGAAGAAACTCCACACCATCACGAGGAGTATTTTGGCAATTGGATTCGGGTCGTAAGAACACAACCTATTAGGGTGCATAAAACTTGAAGAAATTGAGCCAGACAACCTCACCCCAACACATGACCCGATCTGGACCATATAGATCGCCGATTGGCCATCTGGGTTGCTCCGGATCCGACATGGTTTAGGTGGGTGATGTATTAGAGTATTTTATGTCCATTTTTAGTAGTGTATTAGTACCATATCAGGGGATTGGCCCGATTGCCTTTTTCTATGACTATAAATAGAACTCCCCCTCCTCCTCACTTGTATTCTACCCATTGCTTGGTGGCATTCTCTCTACTTGGAGTAATCCTTGGAGAAAAACTCTAGGTGGAGAAGAATGCTACATGTAATGTGAGTCTTTTCAATAAAATAATTTTTTAGTTAGTTTTATATTGTCTCTTTTTGCATGCTTAGTTTAATTTAATTTTTCCTTCTTTTCCTAATGAGTAGTGAATAGTTCCATCCTCATTTGGGGTGGAGGTAATGTAGAATATGTGATATTTTTGGGTGCTTCTATTTTTGCCATTCATATGCTTAATATAGATCTATACTTGATAGCATGATTAAACTTGTATTAGATGAGATAATGTCCACACTAGGTACTTATCTCATGATAGCTTTAGAGTTTATCTTGTTGCTTGATATGATATGATGGAAATGACTTGTGATGTATGTATTCCATGTTTGGTGCACATTTACATGAATGATTTAGGTTGTATATATGATTTATTGATGCTTTAATGGCCACACAAGGTACTTATTGCATGCTTGAGAATCTAAAATCAACCTCAAATTTATGTGAGATATGCATGTTCATGGTTTGCCATGTAGTCTTGTGTATCCTAAACTTAGATTCTACACTAGCTTTTACTTGTATGCCACACAACCTACACTTGTTTCTAATTGTAAAGAAGACTCAATCACACACACCTACACACCTCTACTCCATGGGGTTTAGTTTTATTGATTGTTCATTCTTAGTTTAACGTAGTGTAATCACACTCCTCCCATATTATTTCTCACTCGCATTCGAACTAACCAAAGTTGAAACACCTCCCTGTGTATCCACCCATATTTTCCACTTCTTCAACGTGGTCGTGCATTTGCAGTTTTTATAACTGATTCAATCAAGTTTTTGGCGCTGTTGCCGGGGAGGTGTTCTGTCCAGACTTTGGTTTGGACGATTCGAGTGGTTTTAATTTTTTGTTTATAGTTTTAGTTTGTTTCAGGAGGCTCTAAAGATCAGGAGACATTACCATGAGAAGCCAGGAGGGAACAAGAGCAAACTGACCGCCAATTAGCAGTTCTGGACCGCCAATTGGCGGCCTGGTAAGCTCCAAAATCCCTCTTATTTTTTCTGGTTGTTTCTACATTCGCTAGGTCATCTGGGAGCTTCATTGGGAATGTTTTGACTAGTAGTTTGCTCCCAGATTAACATCCAAGTCCCTTTAATCAACTTGGACTTTAAAACTTAAAGGAAAAAATTAGTTCGATTGCCATGTAGGTCATGCATCATTAGTAGACCTTGCACGTACTCGTCTTTCTTTTCTTTTCATTCTTGTTGTTGATTTCTGGCGTGAGGTACGCGCACCCATTCTCTCATTCATGCATGGATAAAGCATGCATTAGTTAGTAAGGTGCATCAGGACAAGAGTGAGGTGAGTGTTTGTTTGGAGAGTTGATTGCTAGATTAAGACTCAAAACGCTACTAAGGAGAGGATGTCCCATACAAGATAAGGTGGGGGATTTCATCACCCTTTCCTTTGCCCCCAAAAATCACTCTTAATCAAAGCCTTAATTCTAAAAGCAAGTAGACATTGGCCCTAAGGATTTTGGACGCACTAGGAGAGTGATCGAGTTGAGACCGTCATGACCTGATCGGCGTTGACTTCCTTATTAATAGTAGGAGGTACTGGCTCTCCGGATATGGTATCACTTGCTGGACATTGTGGTCTTCGCTGTAGGGAGGTGAGGCGTGTCAAGACTTGTGATCTCAAAGTTAGGTGTCGTCTAGCCTAAGGACCTATAACCATAAGTTGTTTGAGCCATGCTTGCTAGATTAGGCTTCTACCTTCACCCACTACCCACGCTTGCTCTAGGAATTCTTCCTTTCTCATATGAGTCTTCTCCTCTATATTCTTCGTTATAGTCTCCTCCTCTGATTACACCATTTATTGTGTGTTGTTGTAGAGTCGAGTTGAGCGTTTTATGCGAGGTTGGGCTCGTTCTGGTGACCTTCTCTTGCAGTGCCTTTATCATGGAATTGAGTTGTGGCAGTTGTGCCAAATTGTTTATGAGGGCCTCAACTACAACACCCGCACATTGTTGGAGTCAATGTGTCAGGGTGATTTCCAAATGAAACTCATTGATGAGACATGAGACACCTTTGAATTAATGGCTGAACGAACCTTTAAGTGGGACACCATGAGAGATCCACTAGCCTCCAGATCTTCTGGTCGAACTGGATCATATCAAGTTGACTCAACTATCGCGTTTGAGGCGAAAATGACTACTCTCACGCGTAGGATTGAGAGTTTAGAGTTGGACCCAGCTCTTGTAGCTCAGGTCGCCACTCCCGCGTGTAGTAGGTGTGGACTTACGGGACATAATGACTTGGAATGTGCTTACGCTCCAAGTGATACTGAGCATGCAAATGCGATGTATCAACAAAGGCCCCGTAACGACCCGTACAGTCACTCCTACAACCCGGGATGGCGAGACCACCCTAACTTCTCTTGGGCGCCTAGTGGGGTAAATGGTCAGAACTTGCACGCTCAACCTCAACCTACCAACCCCCACATCAAAGGTCTCAACACCATAATTACCAACCTCGTCAGGCCTCATCGTAGGGTTATTCTAACCAAACTCCACTACCCCCAAAGGGTTGACCCAAAGGACCGATCAAGTGATCAAACCCTTCAAGCTTTCATGCAAAGCATGCAAAGTTCATTCAAAACTTTGGAAATTCAAGTTAGCTTGTTGGCTCATCAGCTTTATGAACGTGAGAATGGTCAATTTCCAAGTCAACCCGAGATGAATCCCCGGGGTACACAATCTCAAGGAAGGTCCCCAGTGCCTCAAGCTACCTCTGAACCGACCCATCATCTTAATGTGATTCATACTTTGACGTACAGTAAGGAGGTGGACAACCAAATTGGGCTGCCTTCCTTGTAATCACCATCTCTTGGTGTCACCAGACCTGCGGTGATACCTAAATCTACGAGGGGGCTGAACCCTGAGGTCCTCTTGCCTTATCATGTGTTGAAGGAATCAGATTCTGAGGTCCACACTCATGTTTCTATGGACCAGAATTCTGAGGTACCTTCGAAAGACCCTTATGCCCCAAAGGCGTCATTCCCTGGGCGCCTTAGACAGAAAACTTCTGATCAGCATGTGTTTGTTCGTTTTAAATTTAGACCGCAAGTGCACAGTCGTCGGTGAAGACGGGGCAAGTACGGGTTGTCCGTAGGGAGGTGAGCAGCCTCTGGTATGACCGAAATCAGATGGAGAAAAAGGGGAGAAGAGTTGTAGATTACGCTAAAGCTAAACTAAACTAAACTAATAAGTATGAATCGTGAAAGAAAGCACGAAAGATGGGAAATCAGAAAGAGAAACCCCTAAGGGGTGGAGTGTTTGCACATATGAAGTGAAATAAGTGATGAATGGTTCATGTAAGCGTGTATGTGTGTGTGTCGTGTGTGTGTCTTCATGCATAGGAAGTGTCTAAAGATGTGGCAAAACCTATCCATCCATTCACACAACATATCGACAATTACTACTTAGTTAACATAAGATTAGGCTCAGCATGAGAAGTGTCTAAAGATATGACAAGACTCATCAAAAATCATAAACTCATGTGAAGAACAAAGGTAAGCATGAGATATGTCTAATGTTATGGCAAAACCCATCAAAACAAAGTTTCTTCAAACAATCAAGCAAGCAAACACAAATACAAACACATAACTAACATGTAGCATATTCAATAGGAATTTTCAGTCAATAAACATGAGAAAACTAAGCATTGGAAGTGTCTAAATCTTATGGCAAAACCCATCAAAATTCTCCAACATGTACATGATTAAAATACCCCCAATGAACATACAAAACATGCAAGTCTACACAGTCGAAAATTCAAACATCCAAACTTCACAATATATATATATATATATATATATATATATATATATATATATATATATATATATGAACATCATCTCCATTCCCCAAAGGGGATGATTCTACTCACTACACATTATTCTAGCAATTAAACTAAAGAAGAAAGGAGACATTCTAACTAATTTAGCCTAAGATCAAAGAAACAAGACTAAGCTAAGCATGCATAAAAAAGAGACAACATGAGAACAAAACAATGAAAAATTATTTTATTAAATGACTCACATTGCTAGTAGCATTCTTATCCACATTTAGTTTTTGGTCTAGGGCTGATTCCAAGTAGAGAGAATGCTACCAAGCAATGGGTGAATACAAAGGAGGAGGAGTTCTATTTATAGCCAAAGAAAAAGGAAATCGGGGACAATCCCCCAATATGTGACTAATACACTACTAAAAATAGACATAAAACACCTTAATACATGACCCGACTAAACCTTAGAAGATCCAGACTAATCCAGACTGCCAATCAATGGTCTTGGGCCACCCATTGGAGGTCTATATGCTTCAGATCGGGCTCTGGATGGAAGTGTTGTTGTCTGGCTCGATTTCTTCATGTTTTATGCGCCTTAATCAGTAGTGTTGCTTGCGACCCGTATCCAATTGCCAAAATACTCCTCGAGATAGTGTGGAGTTTCTTCATTTGCTCATTGGTCCTTTGGTTTTACATTCGGGTCTCTCTCTTGCATCTCAGTCCATAAATCTTGCAACTTAGTCTTTTTTCTTGCTTTTAAGTCCTTTTATAGTCTCACCTTCTCAAACCTAATTATTCTTGAAACTCAAACATAAAACTCGTTACGTAACATTGTTTAGGTGAAAGATAATTGATATAAGACACAAATGTATGCATTATATGATGTCAATCAAATACCCCACACCTAACTTTTGCTAGTCCTGAGCAAACCAAAGAAAAATAAATAAATGAAAGAACGGAAAAGCATACGGAAAGCAAGGAAATCCTAACTCACTTTCGTAGGAATCACGGTTGCAGTTATCACGTGCAACAAGCCATTAAACCTCCTTGTTGCAAGGAGGAGGAGTGTTATCTCCTGAGGGTTTTCTGCGGATATACCAACAAAATCCGAACATTGATGGATTATTCAATCTAGAACTCGACTTGATGGACTCATTTTTGTCGATCATTGGACACAGTAATCCTACGAGCCGACTCTATCCAGTCCACACACCTAGCCTAATGAATCATTCGCGCATGTTAATTAAGGATTTAAGTGAAAGACAAGGACAACCTAACCTTCCTCAAGTGATACAAAGTGTAAAGTCAATTAAGGTTCTTATATGCATTACCATTTTTTTCCTTACTAGTTGGAGTGTAATTCTACCAGGGTCAGGTTTCGTGCAACATTTCCTATGAGGACTTACACTATCACGTACACCTTCCCCACATGTCCACATAGGGCAATCCCTACCACCCGTGTAACGGGAGTTCGGTCGGTGCATCCCAAGTCAGATGACTCGAAAGCACCAGGCACAAAGTCCCCTCAGACCTAATTTCCAGAGTTATAGGAGCCGTGCGAGAAGAGAGAACACCTACTCACTTATTTCTTATCTACACATGAACCAAAACCCCTACACTTAATGTCTTACAACAAGATTTAAAGGGTCCTTGACTACAACAAACTTCCTTATATTAACAGATACAAATTATTGACTCACTAGGTTCAGGGTGGACTTCGTTAAATGTTTGAGTATTGAAACCCTATGATTACTCACACCCGAAGGAAAACCGGGGTGCATCCTAACGACTTGATAAGACCTAAAGCCGGTATACAAGATATGCTAATGCATCAGTTTAAGACAATTTTGGGAGCCTCTTTTTACTTTGCCTCTCAACGGTTTTGCACATGTCAAACACACGCAAAACCTACAAAACATTTTCTTTCGCAAAAACATGAAAATTTTGAAAGAAATGTCAAAATTGTAAAGCACAAGGCAAGAAAAAGAAGACAAGTCACCCAAGAATCATGACAAACAGATATATCGATATTAAATGCAGCACACTAACATGACCCTAACCATACAAATAAAAGAAAATGAAAAGAAAAATGAAAAATACTCGACTCCACATAAATACAAACGTAAAGCACCCCCACACTTACTTCACGCATTGTCCTCAATGAATGTGAGTATGAAACTACATGGATTTATGCATGAGAAAGAAAAGATCTCACCAACGTGAAGCACAATGAGAGTTTCATGGTCATGTTGATGGACATAACCACGAATTCCCAAAAACCTGTGAGATACTTAAGAAGGGAGACAAATATGTCAAACAAATGTGGCCTAAATACACAAGGATTATGGCTCACAACAATCATTGCTCATTGGTGGAGTCTTTTATTACTCTTTTTTTCCTAAACAAAATATATACATCAACAATGATATTCTCATAATCATTTGGTGAAGGAACATCAAATGAAAACATCGAGTCCTGCAGGCCAGAGATTTGCAAAAATGTGCCCACTTCATTGGTACTTTGAGGTCTCATGAGGGGTGAAAGGTCGAAGCTGAAAGGCTCGAACCCCTCATGATATTGGTTGAGTGTAGGCAACATGAATGAGTGGAGTTGTGTTGCCTCACTAGGGTTTAGTTGCTCATCGAACAAAACCCTCCAACCAATAGGTGAGTGCATCAGAATGAGTTCCTCAGGCTCATTCGAAGGATGCGAAACACTAGTTTCACTATGAATGGGGCTTTTCCCCAAGTCATTCAACAAGGACCACCCAACCTCCTGTATATATCATGCATAAGCTCGGTCGTAGGTGGGTCCTTGTTGGAGTCAATATGAAGCTCAAAGGGCTTAATAGTCCTAGGACACGGGGTGACGACACTCTCTAGAATGGGCATATGCCGAGGTGTGTCCCCCTCATTAATGGTTTCAACTGAATCATGCAACGAACACTCCCTTTGTACATTCATGTTTGATGCCAGCTCACTCTGTTGCATTGCATAGACAGACAATGAGTTTTCGCTGGACCCACAAACATTCTCAATGGGTTTCATTGGTGTTAGGGGTGTTCGTTGATTTTGTGGTGCTTTCTCTAATTGGCGGATGAGATTGAGATTTAAAGGTTGGTCCATGGGCTCATGTTGCCTACCAGAATAGAACACATGAAACTCGACACTCATTTTACCGAATGAGAGCTTCATGAGAACATTTCTACAATTAATTAAGGTGTTGGAGGTTGCCAGAAATGGTCTACCCAAAATCAAAGGTATTTGAGAGTGGGTGTTCGCAATAGGATTGGTATCGAGGACAACAAAATCTACTAGAAATATAAAATCTCCAACTTTTATAAGCACGTCCTCGATAATCCCCTTTAGAATACAAATGGATCTATCCGCCAATTGGAGGGTGATCTTAGTTGGTTTCAATTCTCCGAAGTTCAACTGTTGATAAACAGAAAATGGGAGGAGGTGTACTGCCGATCCTAAATGAAGTAATACATTGCTCATTCTAGTGTCCCCTATCGTACACTGAATAGTAGGACACCCAGGGTGCTTGTATTTTGTGTAGGTGGGATTGGACAAAACTGAGCTTACATTTGTAGCCAAGAATGCTTTCTTAGGAACATTGGTCTTCCTCTTGGTTGTGCAGAGATCCTTCAACACTTTGGCATATTGAGGTATTTGTTGGATAACATCCAACAAGGGGATGTTAACCTTCACATGCTTAAACACCTCTAACATCTTATCCATTGTGTCACTCTGCTTTCTGGTTAACCTACTGGGATAGAGAGCTTTTGGAAGGTAGGTTTTCTGCGGTGCCTGAGAAGGAGGCGTTGGTGTATTACCCTCACCCTCAACCTCTTCTTCACCACCATTCCTACTGAGGGGATTAATAAATGGTGGTGGTGGCAGGGAAATGTGATTGTCAACCTGTTTTCCATTCCTTAAGGCTACAAAGGCATTGACATAGTGAACATGTTCCTCCACATGGTTCACTTGTCGCCTCCGAGGTACCACATTCTCATTTTGCATGTGTTTTTGCTGGTACATGCGGTGGTTAACCTCAGGCTGGTTAAGTAGAGTCCCTCTCTCTTTTTCATGTACAGACTGAGCCAATTTGCCCATCTGAAGCTCTAGAGATTTGATGGTCTGCTGATTTGAAGTAAGAATTTGACTTGTGGTTGACATAAAAAATTTCATCGAGTTTTCAAGTCCACGAGTCAAGGTCTCAAGCGAATTGAATCGGGTTTCCATATTGTTGGAATTTGGGAAACCCGATTGATTGGTGATTTGAGCTTCGGGTGGCTGATAAGATTGTGCATGCATGGGAGGTTGGTGTGGTTGGTTAGGTGGTCGAGAGGAGTTCGAAGGACCACCCGGGGCACTATTTTGGTTTCATGAAAAATTAGGGTGGTTCCTCCATTCGGGATTATAAGATGATGAGTATGGGTCATTCCTAGCTCTGTCATAGATGGCGTTGACACGTTCCATCTCAGGAGGAATGAACGCACACTCGCTTCCTACATGGCCTATCCTACCACATGAATGGCAGGGAACTGGACCAGATGTGGACATGTGAGGTGCACCTTGTTGGTTTTGGAGCTCAATCGAATCCATACAGCGCATTATGGCCGCCATGCGCGCCTCGGTGGCCATAGTGGTATTGACACAAATGCGGCACCCGATCTAGTCGAGTTTGCATTTGCAATCCTCGCACCTATGCTAGATGATACGGGTGATTCCCTCACACTCTCCCACTGCATGGTTTTCTCAGCGAGGTCTTCTAGGAAAGCCCATGCCTCCCTTTCATCCTTTCCTAAGAACTCTTCTTGACACATGGACTCAAGGAGCGTTCAGGACGGGATGTGAAGACCCTCGTAGACAATCTAACAAAGGTGCCACAACTTGATGCCACAGTGAGGGCATGAGGATAGTAGCTCCTTGAACCTCTCTAAATATGCATGAAATGTTTTGGTCTCAAGTTGATAGAACGAATTGATTTCGTTCCTCAATTTTTAAGTCTGATTATTTGCAAAGTACTTCTTGAGGAATGCAGATTGAAATTCATCCTAAGTCATAAAGGCATTTGCCTGGTTGCTGTACAACCACTTCTTGGCATCATCCTTTAGTGAAAAGAGGACAAGCCTAAGATGGATGGAGTCTATGCTAAGTTGTTGAAGCTTGAACATAGCATAGACCTCCTCAAATTCCTTGAGAAAGATATAGGGGTCACCCTTCCCAGTGATGTGAGGGAGCATGGAGATAAACTGAGGCTTAATCTCAAAGTGGTTACCATTCACCTATGGCAATACGATTCATGAGGGTAGAGTAGTACGGCTCGGGTAGCATCGATCACAGAGAGGTATAGGAGCAAGAACATGAAGAATAGGTGGGTCCAATAACTGCTCCTCATCGTGGTACTGAGCAGTCATTGAACCCGGACTGTGTGCGACACGAGAAGGCGTCGAACAACCGACTACCGAGGCAGGATTGACGATGCACCTCGTCAAACGGCCACTTTCGTCTCATGCCCACACAAGTATGCATAAAGGTGCACACACACAAACCAAAAACCTTTTTTTATATTCTAAAACAGAATGTGCGTAGAAGAGAAGACGGGAGGACATAGAAGAGAAAGAATGACTCGGGAGAGAAGGGAAGAAGTCCTTATGCTACGGAGGGTGGGTACAGGTAGAAGCACACAAGCAAACATGGTTCAAAGAATCCTAAGGTCAGTATAGGTCCTTACAGGTAGATAACGCCTAACTACGAGGTCACACGGCCTCAACACACTACTACAGAAAAGGGAATATTCGTCGGATATAAGGGCATATACACGTCGGATATAAGCACACCCCCATCCGACGTATATGTGTGCGTCGTCTATACATAGACGTCGGCCATCGTATAGCCGACGTCTATACCTAACTAATAGACGTCGGCTGTAATTAGACGCCGACGTGTATTCTTTAATGTATAGACGTCGGTTAATAAACATACGACGCCTATACTTTAGGGATAGACGTCGGGTAAATAACATACGACGCCTATACTTTAGGGATAGACGTCGGATTACTTGTAAAGCCGACGTCTATTCCTTTCTTCAGAGGAATAGACGTCGGCTTATATACAGCCGACGTCTATTCCCAAACCTGGACAAAAAAAAATAAATAGGATCCGACGAAATTGTTTTTAGTCATCGTCGTCGTGTACATACAACTGCACCAAATTCGTTCACCTATAAATTTCATCCACATACATCCATATACATCCCACATACAATTGACATTCACAAGCATACATCCACATACATCCACAAGCATCCATACAATTGACTCACAAGCATACATCCACATACATCCACAAGCATACATGCACAAACACAAACACAAAAATACAACCACACAATTGACATTCAACACACTTGCAATTAATTCATTCTAAAATTAAGGCGATTATATTAAGGCATAAAGTGTAGGTTTGTAATACAAGTGCACTTGTTAACTAAATTACAAAAAATACAATTGGCAGTAGAACCTCTTAGTTCGTCAGCATGTTTCTGATGAAATAGCGAGCCCATCGGTCGCGAGTTTCATCGAGCTCTTGTTGCGAGAATGGATCACTACTTTTTGGGAAAACCTATCAAAAAATTACAAGTGTGTTGAATATTAATAACTAAATATTGAAACTACAATTGAATATACAATTGAATAACAATCTACATTACCTCGGTTAGACATACGTCTTGAGTTGCCACATCGAGGATTTCCTCCATGTATCTCATCACGTAGTAACCGCATTCCGTATTTCCAACCTGCTTCCGGTACTACAAACATAGGAATTCGCTAAATATTTGTTCCTAACTTAATTAACAAAAATGGGATAGAACGTACTCTCATTCCATGCCATGTTATTCCTGATTTTGTGGTTGTTCTCCTACCACCTAAAGCTCTGTAAACCTTAATTGCCCTGAGTAGCACAAGTTAAAATATCAATCAATAATACTAATAAAAATCCACGAATTACTTTATTCACGACTAAACGAACTTACATATTTAGAAGTTTCTTTATTGAGTCCCTTGGTTTATTCGACCCCAACGGATCAAACCAATATGCCGAATTAGTCGTTGGGCATACAACGACAAGCATCCAATGAGCCCTGTGTTATATATATAATTAGAAGTTTATTACAAAATAAAATTTCACTTTGAATTACAAAGTTTACCTCTCATGATAAGGGAGCAGATAATATTTCTTGTCTTCTTCTTTAAAGAATGTCCCTAGTTGACCCGATTTATCGTCATTCCCGTATATATATGTAGATGGACTGATAAATCCAAATACTTGATCCTCGGGAAAGATTGACCTTCTGGCGTCGTAAAGATGTCTACAAGTATAAAAATTATAATTTATTACAGTTTTGATAAAATTATTCAATACTTTTCATTGTATACAAAAGAACACTTACTTCACTTGCACGTCGATAATCATGATACACAACGAATCCATCGCCATGAACTGCATGATATCCTCTTTGGTGACGTACAAAGCCGGAGGCAACCCTTTATCCCCCTCCAACTCCAAGGTACTTAACGATTGTGCCTCCCTACCTACCATACATTGATACAACATTTTGCACCTACTTGGAAGCGAATTAATGTTGATCGGAGATTGGTTGTTTGACCCTTTGCTCCGGGGGCTTGACACCTTACAAAGATGTATAGAACCGTTAAAATACAATTGTTAACAAAATTGAAGTTTAAAGTCTTTCAAAGTTAAACTATACCTCATGTTTGTCGTTTAGCTCTACTAAATAACTATGCCAACGCACGAACCCACCGATAGCATCGCCGAGAGTAACAATCTCTTCTTCCGGAAATGGCACAAAAACACCAGGATCTAAGCAACTCTCAACTGCAACCTTCAATTCTCCCTCTCCTACCTCTGTGAAGTGGTGTCTGGAGATGTTATAAACTTTCCCGTGTCCCACCAATCTTCGATCAGGGTCTTCGACAAATAAAGCACATCTAGATCCATCCACGAACTTTCCAAACGAGGGACCGTCGACGAGGGCCAATTCTCGAGAATGAGACACGAAATCATCATGTCGATGATGGTGGAACACTGGCGGAACTGGAGTAGTCTCCGTGGAAGAACCGGTCTTACGACGGGTAGGAGAAGTAGGCAAAGCACGATCCAATCTCTCCGAAAGAAGCTGCAAAGACTTCTTCAAATCTGCAATCTCCTGCTGGCATTTGGTATGACCAGTCGTCGAAGTAGACCGTTGAGTCTTCCCAAAATATTGTCGAAGTCCAACTCTACTCCCTACCCCTCGCACACGACCGGGGTGTTCGTCGTTTCCCAAGGCCTCGCGTAGAATATCATTCCGACCATCGGAAGCAAATTCGCCTTGAGATTCTCTCAACTTCAGAGAGTCCTAAGTTTAAAACAATATTTACTATCATTTGAGCAATATAAAATTAATGATTCTGAATTAATAACATATATATAAATGATGCAACTTACTATCTTCGAGCCGATAGCTTGCGACTCGTCTGTGACGTACTCCCCTCTGGAGTTTACTCTCGCTCTCTTCCAAGAATCACAACGAGCTATGGGAGAAGGAGGAGATAGGTTACTTGCTTGCTCCTCACTCATACCGGAGTCAATTGCCTCCTGTCTCTTCTGAGCAATTTTTGTCAGCCATCATTTGTGCTTCCAACTTGTGGTACCCCGCTCGAGACATACGATGGGTATACTTGTTAGAAGATCTAATCTTTTGGTTTTTTGCTCGGATGGCCTAAAATCAAGTTTATTAGATTGTCACTAAAATCAATAACTAACAAGTTTGTTTTGAAACTCAGTTACTATATTATAAATTAAACTCAGTATACCTCAAACTCCGGGCTATCTCTGGATTTTCTGAATAGCTCCCATTGATTCGGAGTGATAAAGTTATAGACATCGCATGGATTTCTATCCTGGTAGTCTCCGAATATGTACTTGTTCGTTAAATTTGTTTTGAAATCCCTCCAACGAACTGACATGTATGTCATCCACTTCTTCTTCAACTTGTCAGTGGATTGGAACTCAAAAGATTCCTACAACACGTTAACTTTATATATATCAAAAGTTCAACTAAAACTATAGAAATCTATAATGGAACCATTACCTGCACATTATCCCATATTGTGTCCTTCAACTTCTCATCTACATCAGCCCAACTGGATAAACAAATGTCAACTTTGGCCCTCGCTAAGCTACCCAGAAAACTTTTCCAATTATCAGACAACATGCCTAAGGGCTCAAGACGGTCATCAAACTGGATTGGAATTCTACCGTCTCTAGTTCTTCTGCCCACGAATTCTTTCATGAGACAAGGACCTCGTGTACTGTATGTCTTCGAACCTTCAGACTCGGAGGAAGTGGGTTTCTTTTTCGGAGCCATTATACTATAAAATATAAATTCAAGTAATTAAATAAGGTAAAGACATGTGGATTAAATGTCTATTACAATGTGTTACAACAGAAAATTTGCACCTTTACTGTTTTTTTTTCCTTAATGGATTTTCAATCCATATACCTTCACCGTGGTCATCTCTAAACATACAAGTCTCAACATTTATTTCTTCATCTACTGAGTTCAATTCAGGTGCTTGCTTAGAGAAAGGTGGTGTTTCTTCATACTCGATCAGACTATCATCTGATACAATTTTTTTCTTCCCTTCCAAAATTACTGCCCATTTCTTATCACACGAATCAGCCACATAGAAGACTTGTTTCGCTTGGGAAGCTAGAATAAAAGGTTCTCCTTTATACCCTTGTTTTGAAAAATCTATTAAAGTGAAGCCATAGTCATCCACTCGAACTCCTGTTTTATTATCAGCCCACTTGCATCTAAATATAGGTACTTTGAATTTAACAAAGTCTAGCTCCCATATATCTTCAATTACACCGTAATAGGACATGTCGGCGTATACAGGATTCTTGTCTTTAGAACTAGACACATGCAAAGACTCTGCTATTAAGGTGACGCCACTGTTCTGAACAGCACTTTTCGCATCTTCACAAACTGTGTAGAAAGAATATCCATTGATATCATAATCACTGTAACTTATAACAACAGAATGCGGACCGTAAGCCAACCACTGTATTGTCTCAGAAACATCACGCTTGTATGCTAGATTTTTGAACCAAGAGATGAAATTCTTATTGTGACTATTAATTACTTGTTGATCACTCCACAAAGGATTTCTTTCCTTTAGAAACTTCATGTGTTCATTTAGGTATGGTTGAACTTCATTCGAATTGCACAACACATAAAAATATGCTGTCATTAAGTCATCGCCATTTGGATTTAACATTTTCATCCCCCGTGTCCCTTTACCATCGACACGATTATCATGACGATTCTTCGGAAGTCCAACAGTTTTGGTGTTTGCTAGGTATCCAGTGCAAAACTCGATAACCTCCTCAGCTATGTATCCTTCAACAATACTAGCATCTGGTCTTTGACGATTTTTGCAATAACCTTTCAACACTTTCATATAACGCTCAAAAGGATACATCCACCTTAAGAAAACTGGTCCGCACAATTTAACTTCTCTAACCAAATGAATAACAAGATGAATCATAATGTCGAAAAAAGCCGGGGGGAAGAACATCTCCAACTGACATAATGTGACCACAATTTCATTCTGTAACTTGTCTAACTGCACAGGATCGACCACCTTACTGCAAATCTTATTGAAAAACGAACACAACTTTATTATTGCTTGTCTAACATCTTTCGGTAATATGGATCTCAGTGCTACAGGTAACAACTGCTGCATTAAAGTATGACAATCGTGAGACTTCATCCCCACAAGTTTCAAATCCTTCATAACAACAAGATTACTGATATTTGAAGAATAACCTTGTGGAACCCTTACATCGTGCAAACACTGACAGAGAATTTTTTTCTCCTTTCTAGACAATGTATAACTAGCTGGAGGTAAGTAATTCCGATCTCCTTTCTTCTCTGGTGCCAACATTGCTCGTATACCAATATCAACAAGATCAAGTCTTGCATTATATCCATCTTTGGTTTTACCAGGTATGTTCAACAGAGTGCCAACAAGACTATCACAAACATTTTTCTCTACGTGCATCACATCAATACAATGTCTAACTTCTAAAGTTTTCCAGTAAGGGAGATCAAAAAATATTGATTTTTTTTCAACTACTTTTGTCGTTTGCTCGTTTGTACGGTTTTCCAAATTCACATTCAATGTTCCTTACACGTTCATACACCTTTTCGACGCTGATTTCAACTGGTGGATTCTGAAACTCCTGTTTTCCGTTAAATGCTTTCTTCAACCTACGATAAGGATGAGAGTTCGGCAAAAATCTCCGATGACCGAGATAGACAGTCTTAGAACCATTAACTAGTTGCAAAGAACATGTATTTTCCTCGCAAATTGGACAAGCTTTATGACCTTTAACTGAATATCCAGACAGATTACCATAAGCTGGAAAGTCATTAATCGTGCAAAATATCATTGCCCGCATTACGAACGACTCCTGACGATAAGAATCAAAAACTGACTCTCCGTCACCCCACAATTTTTTTAGGTCATCAATTAAAGGTCTTAAATACACATCGATGTCGTTTCCAGGTTGTTTCGGACCAGAAATCATTAAGGACAACATGATATATTTGCGTTTCATGCATAACCACGGGGGCAGATTGTAAATTACAAGCAGAACGGGCCAAGAACTGTGAATGCTACTCAAACTACCAAAAGTATTCATTCCGTCAGTACAGAGCCCAAGTCGTACATTCCTCGATTCTTCACCAAACACAGGAAAGTCGACATTTATTTTTTTCCACTGAGGTGAATCTGCAGGGTGACGTAGCAACTGATCATTTGGTTTCTCACGATCAGCATGCCATGTCATGTTCTTGGAATCTTCTTTACCCGCAAACAAACGTTTAAGCCTTGGTATTATCGGAAGATACCACAAAATCTTAGCAGGAGGTCCTTTGATTTTCATCTCATCAGCCTCTTCATTGTGGTTTGGTCCACTACGTTTCATTTTGTATCTTGACACATTACACCTGGGACAAGAATGTAAGTTTTCAAACTCACCCCTATACAATATACAATCGTTCGGGCATGCGTGTATCTTCCTATATTCCATTCCCATAGGGCACAACACTTTCTTTGCATCATAAGTTCTATCTGGCAACTCATTGTCATCTGGAAGCATCTCTTTCACTAACTTCAACATTGATGTGAAACTCACATCGGACCAACCATTTCCAGCTTTTAAATTGTACAACTTCAACACCGCTGACAATCTAGTGAATTTGGTACAATTCTTATACAACGGCTTCTCATTGTCACTCAACAAATTACCAAGTAAATCGGGGTTGGACGAAAACTTTTCAGCCATATCCTGAACCATTTCCTCTAAGTGATCTTCCACACTAACATCTTCTCCATCATTCTTGGAACGACTACATGATTCATTTTCGCCGTGCCATATCCACCGTCTGTAATTTGGGTCGAAACCTTTCTCAAACAAATGATCTTTCATTTTCCGAAAAGTCAACACTGACATATTATGACACTTATTGCACGGACAATACGCCATGTCGCTGTCTTTCATTTTCTTAGAATGTTTTTTGGCAACCTCTAAGAACATATTCACTCCGTTCTCATATTCATCACTCAATCTGTTTGAAACTATCCACTCTCGATCCATTTCAATCTAAACAGAGGCAAAAATGATAGTTATTATTGCAGAACATAAATAAAATTTCAATTTAAAAGAATGTGTACGTAGATGAGAAGATTCGGAGACATTAAGATGAGAAAAGAATGACTCAGAGGAGAAGAGATGAAGTCCTTAATCTAGCGTGGAATAAGGAAGGTTAGAAATCTAACTAAACAATCAAGGCCAAAACAAACCTAAAGTCCACTATAGGTCCTTAGTAATAGACGACGCCTAACTTCGAGGTCCCACCGAGGACCACTAGTCTGTAGGAAATCAAGAACCCGGAGGTCCCTAATATCTCAGGGAGACTAGATGGGCAACGACGTTCAGGCCGAAAGGGTCTTAAACATCGAGGACCACTAATCTATAGGAAATCAAGAACCCGGAGGTTCCTAAAATCTCAGGGAGACTAGATGGGCAACGACATTCAGGCCATAACGGTCTTAAACGGTTTCCTCTCCTTAATGCGTCCGAAAATCCTAGGGGCCAACGTCTAATTGATTTTATTAAGGCTCTTTTATTAAGTGGTTTTTGGGCCAAGGAAAGGGTGATGAAATCCCCCACCTCATCTCCTATAGGTGACTGCCCCCTAAGTGTTTTTCATACCTTAATCTAACAAACAACACACCAAACAAACACTCACCTCACTCTTGTTACAATGCAAGTCCTACTAACTAATGCGTGCTTTCTAATGAATGATGAGTGAAAGATAGTACGTACCTTACGCCAGCAATCTACGACAGAAAGCGTAAATAATAGAAAATACAATGCATGCAAATCCTATATGATGAATGACTTAACAAATATTGTCTAATCTTTTGCTTTGGGTTATTAAAGGCCAAGTTGTTTAAGGGGGGCAATGAGTTATTATAAACTAAACATTTAACTAAACAAAGTAAGTTTTTTTCAGCATAAATAAACATAAATAAACATTTAACTAGACAAAACATAAATAAACACAAATAAATGTATGAACTCACTATACTAAAGATTTATTCTAATTTGGACACTTTTTATGCATACCCATAGAAAACTACACATATATAATTCCAGAATTATCGTCTAATGGGATATTATTATTTCTAAACATTTTTGTTTAGGTATGCTTTTGTAATAAACATAATGACATGCAAACACACTTTCTTCCACTTTTTTTAGATGAAGGAACCGGTACTGTTCTAAATTCTAATAGTTCTCATTTACCATACTTTTAAACGACATTTTTCAATCTAAAAGTGAGAGACAAAATCAATTTGTGCGTCTATGAATCAATTGTGAGGCATGTTTGTGTTCATTCACATAAGACCAGAAAGTTCAAAGTAAGTTCGAAGTTTATTTTTGCAAATGTAAGCTTCCTGCGTGAGACATAATGAAATATAATACAAGTTGTTGAACCGATATGAACTATGTCAAGTAATATGGTAATGTTATCGTATTATGATATCACATTTTGGAACATCATAAAAATAGTGAATTTCATTCAAGATTTGTCTAGTAAATTAAACGTAACATGAGTTGTTGAAACAAACGTGAATATTTTATCATTTCCATCAAATATTTTCACACTAACTTACATGTGGAGAGAGACGGAGGAAGACGGAGGAAGAAGGAGAAGAGGGCCGGAGAAGTGGAGGAGCGCTTGGGAGCTCGCTGCGGTGCCGGAGACGGTGCGGATCGGTCGGAGGATGGTCGCGGAGGAGAGTTCGGTCGCGGGACGGCTAGGGTTTGGGTGGGTTTCGACTGAAAAGAATGAAAGAAAACGCGTCTGTCTGATTTCTTTAAGACCTATATACGTCGAATGTTCCATAACACCGACGTCTATACCTCGACGTCTATGTGGATAGACTATAGACGTCGGTCTTACATTATGTCCGACGTCTATAGTCCGACGTCTATACCCTATAGACGTCGGATTCACAAGGTACTAAAACACCGACGTCTAAAGGTCGACGTCTATACACTATAGACGTCGGCTAAACGTGTTATTCCAAAACCCGACGTCTATAGTGTCACATAGACGTCGGCTTCCATTTCAGCCGACGTCTATTCTGTCCTCTCCACAATAGACGTCGGCTGTTGTAACAGCCGACATCTATTGGGCGACGAGTAAAGCCAATTCTGCACTAGTGACACGCCTCACCTACCTATGACGAGGACCACAAAGCCCAGCAAGTGAGTCAAGATCTGGAGATCTCGTCTCTCCTACTATCGACAGAGTGGGCGACGCCAATCAGGCCACGACGGTTGTGACCGGATCACTCTCCTAATTCGCCCAAGATCCTTAGGGTCAATGTCTACTTGATTTTAAAATTAGGCTCTTAATTAGTGTCGTTTTTGGGGTGAAGGAAAGGGTGATGAAATTCCCCACCTTATCTTATATGGGACAACCCCTCCTTAGTAGCATTTTGGAGTCTTAATCTAGCAATCAACTATCCAAACAAACGCTCAACTCACACTTGTTGCAATGCAATTCCTACTAACTAATGCATGTTCATACGAAATGCATGAATGAGAGTAGGAAATGCGTACCTCAAGCCAGCACTCAGCAACTGAAAGTAAAGCTAAAATAAAAGACAAGTTACATGCCTAAGTCAAGTAAATGATGCATGACCTAAACAATAAAGAATGGCTAATCTTTTTCTTTGGGTTTTAGGGTCCAAGTTGCTTAAAGGGAGATTGATTATTGATCTGGGGACAAACTAAAAGTCATAACATGCCAAATTATTCCCCAGACCTCTATATCAAATAAATCAACAAGTCACAGAAAGAAGAAGTGGAGAAAATCTTACAAGACGGCCAGTTGGTGGTCTCAGGCCGCTGATTGGCTGTCCAACAAGCTCAGATGACCTCCAAACTTCTCCAGCTACCTCCCCTGGCATGTCCAAGTCCCTTGAAACAAAGAAAAACTACAAACAAAAAGTTAAATCCACCCGAATCGTCCAAACCAGAGTCTGGACTGACACCTCCCCGGGAACAGCGCCAAAAACTTATTTGTTGATTTTAAATTTAGACCGCAAGTGCACAGCCGTCGGTGAAGACGGGGCAAGTACAGGTCGTCCGCAGGGAGGTGAACAGCCTCTGGTATAACCAAAATCAGATGCCGAATAAAGGGAGAAAAGATGTGATTACACTGAAGCTTAACTACACTAAACTAATAAGTACGAAACGTGAAAGAATGCACGAAAGATTGGAAATCAGAAAGAGAAACCCCTAATGGGTGGAGTGTGTGCGCATATGAAGTGAAATAAGTGATGAATGATTCATGCAAGTGTGTATGTGTGTGTCTTCATGCATAGGAAGTGTCTAAAGATGTGGAAAAACCAATCAATCCATTCACACAACGTATCGACAATTACTACTTAATTAACATAAGATTAGGCTTAGCATGAGAAGTGTCTAAAGATATGACAAGACTCATCAAAAATCATAAACTCATGTGAAGAACAAAGGTAAGCATGAGATATGTCTAATGTTATGGCAAAACCCATCAAAACAAAGTTTCTTCAAACAATCAAGCAAGCAAACACAAATACAAACACATAACTAACATGTAGCATATTCAATAGGAATTTTCAGTCAATAAACATGAGAAAACTAAGCATTGGAAGTGTCTAAATCTTATGGAAAAACCCATCAAAATTCCCCAACATGTACATGATTAAAATACCCCCAATGAACATACAAAACATGCAAGTCTACACAGTCGAAAATTCAAACATCCAAACTTCACAATATATATATATATATATGAACATCATCTCCATTCCCCAAAGGGGATGGTTCTACTCACTACACATTATTCTAGCAATTAAACTAAAGAAGAAAGGAGAAATTCTAACTAATTTAGCCTAAGATCAAAGAAACAAGACTAAGCTAGGTCTGCATAAAAAATAAACATGAAAAAAACAACGAAAAATTATTTTATTAAATGACTCACATTGCTAGTAGCTTTCTTCTCCACCTTGAGTTTTTACTCCAAGGCTTACTCCAAGTAGAGAGAATTCCACCAAACAATGGGTGAATACAAAGGAGGAGGAGTTCTATTTATAGCCAAAGAAAAAGGCAATTGGGGACAATCCCCCGATATGAGACTAATACACTACTAAAAATAGACATAAAACACCCTAATACATGACCCAACTAAACCTCAGAAGATCTGGACTAATCCAGACCACCACTCAGCGGTCTTGGGCCACCAATTGGCGGTCTATATGCTTCAGATCGGGCCCTGGTTCGAAGTATTGTTGTCTGGCTCGATTTCTTCATGTATGATGCATCCTAATCGGTTGTGTGGCTTGCGACCCGAATCCAATTGCCAAAATAATCCTCATGATGGTGTGGAGTTTCTTCATTTGCTCATTGGTTATTTGGTTTTACATTCGGGTGCCTTTCTCTTGCATCTCAGTCCATAAGTCTTGCAACTTAGTCCTTTTTCTTGCTTTTAAGTCCTTTTATAGTCTCTCGTTCTCAAAAATAATTATTCCTGAAACTCAAACATAAAACTCGTTATGTAACATTGTTTATGTGAAAGATAATTGATATAAGACACAAATATATGCATGATATAATGTAAATCAGCATGACAAAATGCTTGAGATCTATCGGCAGGTTAAGGTGAACATTCCTCTGTTGGAGGTGATTCAGCAAATGCCACCTTATGCAAGGGTTCTCAAGGATTTATGCACCAAGAAGAGGAAAACCAATTCTCACAAGAAAGCTTTCCTTGCTTCTAATGTGAGTTCTTTGTTGGCACAACCCACACAAGTCAAATACAAGGACCCTAATTGCCCTACTATTTCTTGTGTGATTGGTGATGTGTCCATACATCGAGCTTTATTGAACCTTGGTGCATCTGTTATTCTTCTTCCGTATTCGGTCTACATATACCTCGGTCTTGGAGACCTCAAACAAACAAAAACTACTCTTCAATTGGCTAATATGTCTATGAAGAAATCGAGGGCGTGGTGGAAGATGAGCTGATTAAAGTGGGAGAGTTCATTTATCCAGTTGATTTGTTTGTTTTGGATACTGAACCTGTGCCAAACCCACTTGGACAAATTCTTGTTATTTTGGGGCGACCATTTCTTGCAACTTCCAATGCCGTGATCAATTATTGCAATGGTCTGATGCGTTTGACTTATAGTAGTCAATGCACTGATTTTCAACATCTTCACCATTGGCAAGAAGCTAGGTGCCTTCAATGACCCTGTTGGGGTCAACCTTATCCAGGGAACGGATGAGATTGAAGTCGAAGGCATCTTCAAGTACTTCAGAAAATTGTTCGATGGAGATCATGATGGTGGTGAAGATGTTTCTATTGGGCTGACACAGGAAGGTGCCTTATCTTGTGATCATGTGGTGTTTAAGCCACATCCTTTCGATCATGTGGGTCTTGAGCCACAAGATACCATTTTTGTGGCCTCGGGGCCACCTGCCCTTCACTCTGTATCTGCTGAAGACCCCATGTGGGTTAAGAGTCAACCACCTGATACCCTACATTTCAAACAACTAGACAGAGGTTCACCTCTCATTCATGCCTCCTATCTTGCTCATTCTCCACAGGCATCAAACGACCACAATGCTTATAAGGGTGTCAGGCGGTCAAGCAATTATGTTTTTGGACTTCGCCATCTAGGTAATAAGTCCAAGGTGTCACCTTGTGTGGATAAAATGATCCCGGTACACCCAAATGTCGGTTGGAGGGTATATATTGATGACCTTAAACTTTGTCGTAGAGTAGAGACATCTTTGTTTCCATTTACTTTCACCGACCCTGGTTTTGAGAGGCATGAAACTTCATCATTGGTTCATAAACCTCTTAACAATCCTCCTATTTCTTATGTTGCGAGCCCATGTAGTTACATTTCTAGCTCGAGAGATGGCAAGTTCCCATTTGATGTCCTTTGACAAATGAAAATGGGAGCCCATTTTTGTACATAGTTATTTCAAAAAAAAAGAAAAGAAAAGAAGACAAAAGACTCCATGAGTGAACATTGATTGTTGTGGGCCCCAACCCTTGTGTATTTGGGCCCCATTTATATCACGTATTTGTATCCATTATTTAGCATCTCACAGGTTTTGAGGGAATTCGGGTTTGTGTCCATCAACATAACCATGAACTTCCTTTTGCGCTTCAGGTTGGTGAGATATTTCATTTTTCATGCATAATTCCATGTAGTATCATGCTCACATTCATTGAGGACAATGCATGAAGTAGGTGTGGGGGGTTGTTTTAGGTGTGTACATAGTCGAGTCTTTTCCTTTGATTTTGTTTTCTTTTGTGTGCATTGTTAGGGTCATGATAGTGTGTTGCATTTAATATCGATATATGTACTTGCCATGATCCTTAGGTGACTTGTCCTCTTTTGCTTGCCTAGTGCTTCAAATTTTTCACAGTTCTCTCAAAATCTTCATGTGTTTGCGAAAGAAAATGTTTTATGGGTTTTGCGTGTGTTTAGCATGTACAAAACCGTTGAGAGGCAAAGTAAAAGGAAGCTCCCAAAATTTTCTTGAACTTGATGCATTAGGATATCTTGTATACCAGCTTTAGGTCTTATCTAGTCATAAGGATGCACCCCGGTTTTCCCTCGGGGGGCGAGTAATCATAGGTTTAGTACTCAAACAATTAAAGAAGTGCACCCTGAACCTAGTGAGTCATTAATTCGTGTCAGTTAATTTAAGGAAGTTTGTTGTAGTCAATGACCCTTAAAATCTTGTTGTGAAACTTTAAGTGTATGGGTTTTGGTTCCCATGTAGATAATAATTAAGTGAGTAGGTGTTCTCTCATCTCGTACGGTTCCTATCACTCGGGAAATTAGGTCCGATGGGACTTTGTGCATGGTGCTTTCAAGTCATCTGACTTGGGATGCACCGACTGAACTCCCGTTACACGGGTGCTAGGGATTGCCCTATATGGAGATATAGGGAAATGTGTACGTAATAGTGTAAGAAAAGAAGAAGAAAATGGTAATGCAAATAAGAACCTTAATGGACTTTACACTTTGTCTAACTTAAGGATGTTGAGGTTGTACATGTCTTTGACTTAAGTCCTTATTTAACTTGCACGAATAGTTCATTAGGCTAGGTGTGTGGACTAATATCTATACAGAGTCGGCCCGTAGGATTACTGTGTCCAATGATCGACAAATATGAGTCCATCGAGTCGAGTTTATAAATTGAATAATGGATCAATGTTTGGATTTTGGGGGTATATTCGCTGAAAACCCTCATTAGACAATACTCCTTCTTAGCGAAAATGAGGTTTAACAGCTTGTTGCACGTGCTAAGTGCAACCATGATTCCTACAAAAGTGAGTTGGGATCCCTTTTTACGAATGTTTTTTCCTTTCTTTCATGTTTTCCTTTCTTTGTTTTTCTCGGGACTACCAAAAGCTAGGTGTGGGGGTATTTGATTGACATCATATCATGGATATATTTGTGTCTTATATCCTTTATTCTTAGCCTTAACAATGCTACGTAACGAGTTTTATGTTTAAGTTTTCGGAATAAATAGATTTGAGAAGGAGAGACTATAAAAGGACTTAAAAGCGAGAAAAAGGACTAAGTTGCAGGACTTATGGACTGAGATACAAGAGAGAGGGACCCGAATGTAAAACTAAAAGACCAATGAGCTAATGAATAAACTCCACACCATCACGAGGATTATTTTGCAATTGGATTCGGGTCGCAAGCAACACAACCGATTAGGGTAAATCAAACAAGAAGAAATCGAGCCAAACAACCTCACCCCAACACCTGACCCGATCTGGCCCACATAGACCACCAATTGGCAGTCTGGGTTGCTCTAGATCTGACACGGTTTAGGTGGGTCATGTATTAGAGTGTTTTATGTCTATTTTTAGTAGTGTATTAGTCTCATATCCGGGGATTGTCCCCGATTGCCTTTTTCTATGACCATAAGTAGAACTCCTCCTCCTCCCTTGTATTCTACCCATTGTTTGGTGGAATTCTCTCTACTTAGAGTAAGCCTTGGAGCAAAAACTCAAGATGGAGAAAAATGCTACTTGTAATGTGAGTTTTTTCAATAAAATAAATTTTTAGTTAGTTTTATAATGTCTCTTTTTGCATGCATAGTTTAATTTGGTTTTGTCTTCTTTTACTAATGAATAGTGAGTAGTTCCATCCCCATTTGGGGTGGAGGTAATGTAGAATATGTGATGTTTTTGGGTGCTTCTATTTTTGCCATTCATATGCTTAATATAGATCTATACTTGTAGCATGATTAAACTTGTATTACATGATATAATGTCCACACTAGGTACTTATCTCATGCTAGCTTTAGAGTTTATCTTGTTGCTTGATATGATATGATGGGAATAACTTGTGATGTATGGATCCATGTTTGGTGCACATTTACATGAATGATTTAGGTTGTATGTATGATTGATTGATGTTTTAATGGCCACACTAGGTACTTATTGCATGCTTGAGAATCTAAAATCAACCTCAAATTTTTGTGAGATATGCATGTTCATGGTTTCCCATGTAGTCTTGTGTATCCTACACTTAGATTCTACAGTAGCTTCTACTTGTATGCCACACAACCTACACTTGTTTCTAATTGTAAAGAAGACTCACTCACACACACATACCTACACACCTCTACACACATACCTACATACCTTCTCCCATCTTATTTCTCACTCACATTCGAACTAACCAAAGTTGACACACCTCCCTATGGATCGACCCGTATTTGCCACCGCTTCAACGTGGCAGTACACTTGCAGTTTTTATAACTGATTCAATCAACCATCTAATCTTCTATAAATACACTTGTATACCTTCTTCCCTTCTTCTCCTCATTAGGTTAGGTTTATTTCTTTCTTAGTAGAGTAGTAGAGAAGAGGAGAAGAACACTTGTAAGTGGCAATCTTTCTTATTCATAAATCAAAGCATGTGGTTGTTGTTTACCTCTTGTTTTAGTTAGATCTAGTTTTCTTTACATGTGGATGTGTTGTTTTTATGTTGTTGTTTCTTTTGTTAACATGGTGATTAGTGAGTAATCCTTCCCCATTGGAGGGGTTGAGGATTATGTGAAGTGTGAATGTTGTTAGATTTGTGTGTGTTTTAATCTTAATCTTAGAACTTCAAATGATTTTCACGGTCATTTTGATGGGTTTCTCACTCTTGCCTTTGATGTGTTAATGTTCCTAATGGATGATTAGCACATGCTTTGGTTAGTTGACCCACTTTATGAGGAGTGATGATGTGAGGATAAGAGTGGAGTTGATAAATAGATAAGATTGATAGGTAATCTTGTGGTTATCTTTAGCCTTATCTTAAGTAGTGTTTTGCATGTTTTAATGGTGATGATAAATCTTAATCCATGTAGAAACACACTTGTTTGGTTTTTATAGATTTCTATGGTATGCATGTCATTACGGCTTAATTATACACACATGTGAATGGAATGTGTTCTAAAGGTTTTACTTTTATATGTCAGTTATTATGAATTGGATGTGCAAATATTTTGTTCCTTGATTATAGTATTCCTCTTTTGGAAGTGTTGAGGAAGAGACCCTTGGTCCTTAACCGTAGAGCTCTAAAAGATAATGGTTTACATGAATCAAAAGTTATTCACAATCATGGTAATTGACATGGAACATTAATTACCGAGATAAGATTGTCGTGTTGGTCATCGATTGTTGTAGCCCTACAAATAATTGATGGCACGAGTATATAAAAGAGGAAAATGGTTACTTTTATTTTTTTGAATAAACTTGACAAGTAAAACATTATGGAATTTTGTTTCATGTCATTAATGTTTTACTGTCTTGGATCCTAAGATATGAGACTTATATCTTTTCACTCAAGAAGTGATTGATTTGATTATTGTCAAAAGCTATCAATTAGTATAGTGATAAAGGAAATAGTTGGTTGAACATGACTTGTGCTGACAAAGATAGCTAGTCAAAAGATTTTCATTGCCCCTCTTAAATGAGTGATGATATTAGTAGGCCCCTTGATAAAGCAAAATTATAATGTGCAAAATGTAACTTGAGTTAAGTTACATAACTATAATTAGCTTAAAGAGATCAAGAAATGAATATAATACAAATATGACACATTTCTACTTTGTATATATTCTTAATATCATGAGGCGAGGGACGGACACAAGTGGTTCACTTACATCACTAAATGGATAGGGTTTAGTTCGAGTGGAATAAACACATCTATGCTAATTGGGTAACTATAATGTGTAGCTAGATACTGCTTATAGTTTGAGATATTAAGTATTTAATATCGCTGCCAATTTAGCTTAGATTCTCCTATAGGTCACACCACAAAACTGGGAAACAAGAAGCTTGATTTTGAGTTCATAAGATGTGTCAGGATTCATGTGAAAAGGGACATATGTGGTGAATCAATAAAACCAATATGTCATGAGAATTGACGAAATACGAATCATGGATAAATTCATATGAGATGTATATATTATGGGGTGTAATAATTTAATATTAGATAGGATAATATATTACATAAGATATGAGTTTGCTAAAAAACCCTAAAGATCAAATTTCGTTAGATATAAATCCAAAATTTGACAAAGGCAAAATCAGGGTCAACACGGTAAACCGTTAGGGTTCGGTCGACCGAGGTGCCTGCGGAACGGTCAACTGAACGGGGAACATATAACACAATTGGTTGACCAAAATTGTCTGGAGTGCTTGGACAATTGGGTTCGGTCAACCGAGCGTGAATGGTCAACCGAAAGAAAATATGCAGGAGCTATCTTGGGATATTTTTGGTAGACCGAAAGTGACACGGTCATCCGAAAAGACTCACCAGGAGAAATTTTGGTGAGTCAACGGTCGACCGGAGCGAGACGTGGATCGACCAAAATTTTCGAAGGAATTTTTCTCATGTATATTCGTTCGACCGTCTAGCTCACGGTCAACCGAACGTGTGTTACAACCGGATGGTTCGGTCAACCAAGATTCTTCTCGGATGACCGAACAACACGATTTTTGCCTGGAATATTAAGAGAATAATTAGATCATGGGTTGGATTAATTCCATATTTGATCAGACGTTTTTTGGGAGGCTTATGTGGCAAATTGGAATTAATTTTAGGAGAGAAAAAACAAGAGATCATGGCTAGAGAATAGTTCTTGATGTGGGTTGATGAGAATTAAATTTATACCGCAAGTGCATGGCGTCTATGAAGACGTGGAAAGTACGGGTCGAACACAAGGAGGGAGAGATTTCGTTATTTTTGTTATTTTCGATTAGGGGAAGAAGGGAAGAAGAAATAAATTGGGTTTTTTGGGATTTTTGGTTTAATTATCTAAAGTACGAAATAAGAACAATTAAAATTAAAACAAGAACAAAGAGGAAAATCCATGGGGTGGAGGTTTAGATTTAGGTTTAGAGTAGAGAATTACTGAAACTTATTGTAAATCATGTTAGTTATGAAGCATTACAAGATAAATGACTTAACATAAACTCAAGTAATCAAAATACACTAATCATGAACTTAAAATAATAACATGCATTCATCATTCTCTAACCCTAATTCCATCACCTCCACCCTTTGGAGAGAGTTAGAAACTCATGGAGGGAGGAAGAAGAAGGGGTCCTAGAGGAAGTAGAAAAGAAAAACAAACCAAACAAAAATCAGAATTTTATTACTAAGGTAAAAATAAGAACAACCACCAAGGACCCTATTTACATCGTTCTCGGGTCTATTTATAGTTGCTACAAGGGACTTAGGTATAGAATTGGATAGTACACGTGTCCATACACGACTGAACGAAATTGGGACACACAGATCGACCAATGGGCGGCGGAATCGCTGCACATCATGTGTATTGTGCGGCGGATTCGCCTCACACGTTGGTCGGATTTAATCAGGATTTTTGTCACACGTTTATGGTATGATTTGATCCTCCTTTGCGCGTCTGGATTAATTCTTTCCATTGTCTTGAGTTCCGGATTAATTCCTTCCATTGTTGGAGATTTATATTTGATTTTTCTTTTGACTTTCTCCACACAATAACTTGGTCCTTTTATTTTGCAATCAGGTCCTTGGCATTTTGCAATTAAGCCCTTGACCTTTTTTTTGTAATTAGCTCCTTGAATGCTTTTATGCTTGGAATGTGGGTGATTTGCATTCAGGTCCCTGTATTCTGTAAATACGACTAAACACATACCTTAGTAGCATTTATTGATATAAAAGTAATCTAAATGAAAGACATATGATGCAATGTATGCAATGCATCAAATACCCCCACACCTAGATTTTGCTAGTCCCTAGCAAAGCAGAATATAAGAAAAATGAAAGCAGGGAAATCCTAACTCACTTTCGTAGGAATCACGGTTGCACTTAGCATGTGCAACAAGCCTTTAAACCTCCTTGTTGCCAAGGAGGAGGAGTGTTGTCTCCTGAGGGTTTTCAGCGGATATACCCACAAAATCCTAAATCAACGTTTCATTAATAGTTCTCAATATCCCTACCTCAACCTTATACATCTCACTAAGAATTTTTGCATGCTCATTATATGAATCTAACTCATTAAAAATATGACTTGGTCTTTGTTCCTCCAACATTCACACTACTAACCCTTCTACACATGTTTATCACTTGAATTATTTTGCACGCCTCCTCTGGTGGTGAAGTATCATTCGGATCAACCATGGCATGGATCATTCTTTTAGCTTTTGGCCTTGAGTATTATTATTATTATTTTTTCTTTTCTTCCGTGATTCAACACATTTGCTTTTTGACACTTTTACCCTTTTGCATTCGTGTAGCGAGTTTGGTCGATAATCCCGAGCTGGTAGACTCAAGTTACCGGGTTTCAAGATACCCCTACGGACCAGTGACTCAAAGGCTTGGGCTTTTGTAATCATTTTGCAAAATGTGTTTTCTTCACTTTATTCCTTTATTTTTATTTTTATTTTCCTCAAGGCTTAATTGCTATTAGAAGTCCACACTTCCCGGTATATTTTCCTCAACCTCTGCTTTTTATCAACCACTTCAAAGATTTGATTCATCCAATTTAAGTGCATACATGTCTTAAAGGGCAATGGGTTATTTCTTTGGAACTTAGATTTATGTCACAATTTCTACAAGCAGAACTATATAATAAGGAACAAAAACTCAATGCAATTTGTACACGGGTTTTAGCAGTTCAATCTTAAGCTATGTCATGAAACATTGATGATTTTTTTTTTAGAAATAAAAGACAGATCTATAGATAAATATATACATAAACACCCCCCACACCTAAATCATGCATTGTCCTCAATGTATGCATAGATAAAATGAATGCACTTATTACCTGCGTCGGCTTGCGGTAGAGGGGTTGAGTTTGCTCAAAGTCAGCCATAATCAGAACTGGATTGAATGACACCATGTTGGTGCATGTATCCAGTTGAATTGTTCCCCATGTTGACTTGAGGAAAAGATTCCACTCTTTTCACTTGAATTGGTTCGCTTGTTTGCTCGAGTGATGGCGGTTGGGTAAATGAATTACTCCCTTTTTTCTTACATCCTTTTTGCTTATGTGATGATTTATTTGATTCAGAAGTCTGATAAATACGTGCTCTCATCACAACATCACTTGGGTTGCATATTATTTCTGGCTCATTATCAATATGGAAGATATTAAATTCTGCTTTTAAGTTCCCGAAAGATAATTGCATGAGCCCATTTTGACAGTTTATTAATGCTTCCGAAGTGGCTAAAAAGGGCCTACCTAGAATTACAGGGATTTGTCGATTAGGATTTACAACAGGTTCAGTATCAAGTACGACAAAATCCACTGGATAAATGAAGTCACCAACCTTAATCAAAACGTCCTCTACTATACCTCTCGGTTTCTTAACAGAACAATCAGCGAAGTGGAGGGTTGTCCTAGAGGGTTTCAGTGGACCAAGGTTGAGTTGCTCGTAGACAGAAAATGGGAGCAAGTTAACGCTTGCACCAAGGTCTAGAAGGGCTTTATTGATAAACGTATCTCCTATTGAACATGAAATTGTGGGACACCCCGGGTCCTTATATTTTATAGGAGATGTGTTGGAAAGAATTGAGCATATGTTTGCAGTTAAGAATGCCTTCTTTGGTACATTCGTTTTTCTCTTCTTAGTGCACAAATCTTTTAAGAATTTAGCATAAGCAGGTATTTGTTGAATCATGTCTAAGAGTGGAATGTTTACCTTAACTTGCTTAAATACTTCCAAGATTTTCTCTATTTGTGCACTAGAGTTCTTTTTGAGTCTATTGGGAAATGGGGCATTAGGCACATAGACTCGCTCAGGTTCAGGTTGAGCTACAGGTTCAGGTTGAGCTACAGGTTCAGGTTAGGTAGGTGGATTGGGCTTTTCAATTTGGACGTCGGGTTCAATGGTCAAGTCATATGTGGGTGCTTGATGGCTAGATTGATTAGTCATTCTAGGGTTTACCACATTATTGTCAATTTGTCTTCCGGACCGTAATGATACTACAGCATTGATTTGTTGGAATGGTCCTTCCTTATTAACCATTTGAACCGGTCTAGGGTTGTTATTTCCTGAAGGTGGTTGATAAGATTGATATTGATTATTAGTTCTTGGGTTCACCTCAGGTTGACTTGGAAATTGGCCCTTTTCTCTTTCACCTATTATCTGTGCTAATTGGCTGACCTGTGTCTCTAGCCTTTGGAATGATTGGTTGGTTGTTTGTATAAAAGTTGTCATTAAATTTTCTAATTTTGTCAACCTAACCTCATGATTTCCATTGTTATTACCCCCAGATGATGTATTATTTTGGTTATATGGGGTTGGTTGTTGTCTAGGAGGTTGTCCTTGTTGGGTCCACGAAAAATTGGGATGATTACGCCAACCTGGGTTATAGGTTGATGCGTAAGGATCATTTCTAGAATTGTTAAATGTGGCATTAACATGTTCCAGGTCCACACAGTCCTCCATTAAATGACCAGTCTGACCACATCTAGAGCAGGGGATAGACAAGGGTTGATTCATTCGGGGTTGATTTTGTAGCTCTAGACTTTCCATTCTACGCATTAGGGTAGATAGTTTTGCCTCAGCCGCTATGTTGGAGTCTACAGCTAAGACACCTGGTCGGGGTTGACTCGCTATTCTAGATCCAATACTCGGGTTGATGGGTGTTCTAGCATTGTCCCATTGCATACTATTTTCAGCTAAATCCTCAAGAAAAGTCCAGGCATCATTTTCATTTTTGGACATGAAGTTCCCTTGGCTCACAGATTCTAGCATAACTCTAGATGTGGGTGTCAATCCCTCATAAATAATTTGGCATAATTGCCACTTCGGAATTCCATGATGAGGGCATTGGGTCAAGACACTCTTAAATCTCTCAAGATAGGAATAGAACGGCTCGCTCTCAGACTGAACGAATGCAACAATTTCATTCCTAATCTTCATAGTCTTATGGTTGGGGAAATATTTTTTTAGGAAAACTTGAACAAATTCGGCCCAACTTCTAATAGATCTTTCGGCTAGACTATATAGCCATTTCTTAGCGTCGTCTTTCAGTGCTAGAGGCACGAATTTCAGACGCACTGCCTCTTCAGGGATATGCTGGTATTGCATAAGAGAGCAGATTTCCTCAAATTCTCTAAGGAAGAGATATGGATCTTCCCTAGAGGTGAACTTAGGCAGCATACTCATGTATTGTGCCTTAAGTTCGAAGTCGCGACTCGGTATGGTGGGCATGACAATGCACGATGGCTGAGCAGCCATCGTTGGGTAGCACCGATCCCTCAGAGTCATAGGCGGGTTCATGACATTCTCACCCATTAGATTCGGGTGAGGTGGTGCAACAGATGGGTTGGGGTTAAGCTCTAGACTGGAATCCAGATGAACTCGTGAGAGTCGATTGCTTAAATCCCGCACCCAAATCTGAGTGCACCGGTTTGAATTAATTTTTGAATTTGAATTCGAAATTTAAATTTCAAATTCAATTCCAAGAATCAATTACTCTTTTTTTTTGAATTTTTGAATTTTAATTTTTTTTTAGGAAACAAACAATAGAAAGGTAAGGATGAGAAGGGAAAGAAGACTCAGACGAGAAGGGAAACTTAACTCTAAAGGATAAAAATTAGGGTTGGTCAGAAATTTCCTGAACAAGCACGGTCAAAACAATCCTAGACCTAGTGTCACTTAGATCTAGACGACTCCTAACTGGTTGAGTCGAATTGATTTGCTTGATTCACCTCCCTCACCAATCAAACCAAGTTGGCCAGTTAGTGTATAGCTAGTGGGGGCGCTTCCGACAGAGTCGGTGCCAATTAGACAACCACGTCGCTTGGAAGACTTTCGTCGACACAAAAACACTTTCTAGACACCAAATTGAATTCAATTAGCTTCAGGTCATAGCAAGTCAAACCAATCTCCTCCTTAATTGAGTCCGAGTCCTTAGGGGCCAATGTCTAATTGATTTTAAATTTTAGGTTTAGGCGACACTTCAGGATTGTGGTTTGTGGGCTACGGGAGGGTGATGAAATCCCCACCGTATCTTTTCCTACGGAGTTGCCCTTAAGATAGTTTAACTTAAATCTAGCAAAGATAGTCAAACAATGGTCCTTTGAATGGGGGCAATTGCAAGGTTGTATGCAACTAATTTATATGCTCTAATGCAATCGATAAAAACCTCGATACGTACCTTGCCTCCAGCAATCTTCAACAAGTATTAATTTGCAAGAAATTAGCAAGAATAATGCAAGCAAAACATTATATGATGCATGCACTAAGGTCTTTCTAATTTTGCCAATTTTAGGTCAGAGTTGAATTATTGCCAATTATGGAATTGTAACCCTAACACGTGCAATTCTACGAAAGGAAACTTTTCAACTATTCAGATTTTACGAGAAAGGAAAGAAAAGTTACCTCCGCAATGCTCAGTCGGGTTCGCCGCCCGCTCTCGGAGATTCCAGTAGCTCAATCCGACCACCCAGAGATGCCGACGACGCCCTCAAAATTTGAAGACCGGAAGACCAACCTGTGCGGTGATTTCGCCACAAATGCTTCTTATGGAGCGGCGGATTTGCCGCTCTTTAAGCTCAGAATGCGCTCGTATTTCGCCGCGCGCTCTGTTTTCTCCTGAAACACATATCCAAATACTTAGATCGCGCACAAGATAAACAGGAAAAATCGAAAAACACAAAAACAACAAAAATCTGCGTCGCCTCCCCGGCAACGACGCCAAAAACTTGATGAGAATTAAATTTATACCGCAAGTGCACGACGTCTATGAAGACGTGGCAAGTACGGGTCGAACACAAGGAGGGAGAGATTTCGTTATTTTTGTTATTTTCGATTAGGGGAAGAAGGGAAGAAGAAATAAATTGGGTTTTTTGGGATTTTTGGTTTAATTATCTAAAGTACGAAATAAGAACAATTAAAATTAAAACAAGAACAAAGAGGAAAATCCGTGGGGTGGAGGTTTAGATTTAGGTTTAGAGTAGAGAATTACTGAAACTTATTGTAAATCATGTTAGTTATGAAGCATTACAAGATAAATGACTTAACATAAACTCAAGTAATCAAAATACACTAATCATGAACTTAAAATAATAACATGCATTCATCATTCTCTAACCCTAATTCCATCACCTCCACCCTTTGGAGAGAGTTAGAAACTCATGGAGGGAGGAAGAAGAAGGGGTCCTAGAGGAAGTAGAAAAGAAAAACAAAACAAAACAAAAATCAGAATTTTATTACTAAGGTAAAAATAAGAACAACCACCAAGGACCCTATTTACATCGTTCTCGGGTCTATTTATAGTTGCTACAAGGGACTTAGGTATAGAATTGGATAGTACACGTGTCCATACACGACTGGACGAAATTGGGACACACAGATCGACCAATGGGCGGCGGAATCGCCGCACATCATGTGTATTGTGCGGCGGATTCGCCTCACACGTTGGTCGGATTTAATCAGGATTTTTGTCACGCGTTTATGGTATGATTTGATCCTCCTTTGCGCGTCTGGATTGATTCTTTCCATTGTCTTGAGCTCCGGATTAATTCCTTCCATTGTTGGAGATTTATATTTGATTTTTCTTTTGACTTTCTCCACACAATAACTTGGTCCTTTTATTTTGCAATCAGGTCCTTGGCATTTTGCAATTAAGCCCTTGACCTTTTTTTTGTAATTAGCTCCTTGAATGCTTTTATGCTTGGAATGTGGGTAATTTGCATTCAGGTCCCTGTATTCTGTAAATACGACTAAACACATACCTTAGTAGCATTTATTGATATAAAAGTAATCTAAATGAAAGACATATGATGCAATGTATGCAATGCATCATGGGTGATTTGGGAGGCTATAAATTGGTCCTCTCACCCTACTTGTTTCATAAAAATTAATGCAAAATTCTCTCTCCCTTAATCACCACAAAAATTCACGTAATAGTTTTAAGTTTTGGAGATTAAAATCTCAGGAGCTTTTAGAGTGGAACGGTGAAGGCTTCGTGGTCATTTATGTACTTCAAGGCTTCGTGGTCGGTGTAGAGGATGAACTCACGTTGCACCAAGTAGTGCCGCCAATGCTTCAGAGATTGCACTATCGCGTAGAACTCCAAATCATAGGTGGAATAATTCTTCTTGGATCCAGATAGTTTCTCGCTGAAGAAAGCTATTGGGCGTCCCCCTTGACTCAGAACTCCACCGATACCAATTCCGGATGCGTCACAATTTAGTTCGAACACCTTTTAGAAGTCCGGCATTGCTAAAACTGGAGCTTCGATCATCTTTTGTTTCACCAGCTAAAAGCTCGCCTCTGCCTCCTCAGACCACTTGAGATCTCTGCCATTTAGACACTTGGTGATGGGGGCGATCATGGTGCTGAAATTTTGAATGAACCGCCGGTAGAAGGAAGCCAAACTGTGGAAACTCCAAACATCATGCAACGACTTTGGCCTGGGCCACTCAGAAATGGCACTAACCTTAGTGGGGTCAGCATGAACACCGTCGATAGACACCACGAACTCCATGAAGGTGACGGAGGTTGTGAAGAACGTACACTTCTTTTGATTAATAAACAAACATTCAGATCGCAGCTTGTCAAGAACTGCACACAGATGTTCCATATGCAACACGGGTGTCTTGCTGTAGATGAGGATGCAATCGAAATAAATGACAACAAACTTCCCCATGAAAGGATGAAGAACTTGGTGCATGACCCTCTTGAAGGTGCTGGGTGCGTTGGATAGTCCAAATGGCATCACCAACCATTCGTACAACCCATGCTGCGTTTTGAATGTCGTCTTCCACTCGTCTCCTGGTCTGATCCGTATCTGATGATATCCACTCTTAAGGTTGATCTTTAAGAAGATTTTGGAACCCGATAGCTGGTCCAACATGTCATCTAAACGGGGAATTGGGAACCGGTACTTCATGGTGATACGATTGATTGCTCGGTTGTCAATGCACATACGCCAGGAACCATCCTTCTTCGGTACCAGCAGGGCGGGAACGGCACAAGGACTCATGCTCTCACGGATATAGCCTTGCTCCAGCAGCTCCACCACTTGTCGTTGTAATTCTTTATATTCTTTAGGGCTGAGACGATAAGCCAGACGGTTCGGGAGAGTCGATCCTGGGATAAGATCGATTTGGTGCTGAATATCTCTCAACGGTGGTAAGCCGTGGGTGAGATCTTCGGGCATCATCTCGGAGAACTCTTCCAGAAGTTGTTGGACCTCCTCAGGCACGTCGGAGCTCAAGCCATCCTTGCCTTCTGATTGACATCATTTCATGCTTATATTTGTATCTTATATCCATTATCTTTCACCTAAACAATGCTATGTCACGAGTTTTATGTTTAGTTTTCAGGAATAAATAGGTTTGAAGAGATGAAGCATAAAAGGACCAAAAAGCTGGGAAAAAAGACTGAATTGTGAGATCTGGGGACCAAGATGCAAGGAAGAAGGACCTGAACGCAAGACAGAGGGACCTAAGAGCAAAACAGAATACTTCACACCATCATGGGGAGTATTTTAGCAATTGGATTCGGGTCGGAGCTCCAATAAACGAAGTAGATGCATCTAAGACCACCAAATACACTAAGAAAAGCCCAGCACAAATTCCAGATGGATCCAAACTTTTTAGACCGCCAATTGGCGGTCACTTTTGGCCCAAATCCGCTAAGATTTCTCTGGGTTACGTATTAGTGTGTATTTAGTCCATTTCTGGTATTTGTTTAGTCCCACATCTGGGGATTGTCCTGGATTAGCTTTTTCCATGCCTATAAATAGAACTCTTCACCTCCTATTGTAACCACTCCATATTTTAAGTGGCTATTCTTCCTACTAGAAGTGAGGCCTTGAAGCACACACTAAAGTAGGAGGATGCTACTTGAAATGTGAGTCATTTTATCAATAAAGTTTTGTGTTTCTTTCATTGTTTGTTTATGCTTCTTTTATTGTTTGTGCATGTTTTAGTTTAATCGTCTTTTATTTCTAGCTTAGTTTTAATATGCTTTCTTTGCTTAGTTTAATAATTAGTGTAATGTTTAGTGAGTAGTTCCATCCCCTTTGGGGGGTGGAGTAGATGTACATACATGCATTAGAGAATGAGATGAATGCTTTATTTTTGATGTGTTGATAAAACATGAATGTATGCTTGCTTGTTTAGGATAGAATTTATAACTTGATGAGTTTTGCCAAAATGATTAGACACCTCTCATGCTTGTTTAGGTTCTGAAATAAACAACTTGCATATGTAAATGTTAATCAACTAAGTTGGTGAATAGATTGATAGGTTTTGCCATAACATTTAGACACTTCCTATGCTTGATAAACACCACCTTAATTTGTGCTTAAAGAATGTATTCTACACCCACCTCTTTGCATGTTTGCAGTCACTCCACCCTTTAGGGGTTTTCCCATTCCTGAATTCCAGCATTCTTCTTTTGTTCTTAGCTTAGTTGTCATTTCATTGTTTGTTTCTTTCGTTTCCATTTCATACTTCTTAGCGTAGTTTAGTGTAGAGTAGCATAATCAATCTTTCTCCCCAATTTTTGCCACTTGATTTCTGATAAACAAGAGGCTGCTCACCTCCCTGAGGACGACCCGTACTTGCCACCGCTTCATCGCGGCCGTGCACTTGCGGTTTAATTAAAACGTTCAACAAGTTTTTGGCGCCGTTGCAGGGGAGGTGCCAGTCCAGACTCTTGTTTGGACGATTCGAGTGGATTTAATTTTTGTTTTGTAGTTGTTCTTTGTTTCAGGAGACTTGGAGTCGAAAGGAGAGGCATCTGGAAAAATTTGGAGGAAAGCTGGGCAGTTTGGACCGCCAATCAGCGGCCTGAGACCGCCAATTGGCGGTCTGGTGAGCTGCTTTTGCCTTCTTATTTCTTTGTCGTGTTGCCATAATTGAAATAGTAATTTGGTACTCAATTTTGTATATTCTGACTCTTAGATTGTTCCCAGATTTATAATCAACTTCCCTTAAGCAACTTGGACCTTAAAACTCAAAGCAAAAGATTAGGCATTCTTTTTGTATAGCTCATGCATCATGTATGTGACTTAGGCATTTAGATTGTCTTTTATCTTAGCTTATTTTCTGTTGCTGAGAGCTGGCGTGAGGTACGCACCTTCTACTCTCATTCATGCATTTCGTATGAACATGCATTAGTTAGTAGGAAGTGCATTACAACAAGTGTGAGTTGAGCGTTAGTTTGGAGAGTTGATTGCTAGATTAGGACTCCAAAACGCTACTAAGGAGGGGTTGTCCCATAAAAGATATGGTGGGAGATTTCATCACCCTTTCCTTCTCCCCAAAAACCACACTAATCAAGAGCCTAATTTTAAAATCAATTAGACATTGGCCTTAAGGAATTCGGACGCATTAGGAGAGTGATCCGGTCCCGACCGTCATGACCTGATCGGCGTTGCCCACTTTGTCGAAAGTAGGAGAGACGAGATCCCCGGATCTTAGCTCACTTGCTGGGCTTTGTGGTCCTCGTCGTAGGGAGGTGAGGCGTGTTGAGGCCGTGTGACCTCGCAGTTAGGCGTCGTCTAGCTGTAAGGACCTATAGCGACCTTAGGATTGCTTGAGCCTTGTTTGCTTGTGTGCTTCTACCTGTACCCATCCGCCGTAGCATAAGGACATCTTCCTTTCTCTCCTGAGTCATTCTTTCTCTCCTGTGTCCCCCCGTCTTCTCCTCTACGTACATTCTTTATTAAAAAAAAAATGGTGTGTGTGCACCTTTGTGCATGCTTTCGTGGACACGAGACGAGAGTGGTCATTTGACGAGGAGCGTTGTCAATCCGGCTTCGGTCATCGATTTCTCGACACCTTCCTCCTCTCGTGTCGCACATAGTTCGGGTTCAATGGCTGCTAATTTCCGCGAGGAGGAGCAGTTGCTGGACCCACCTGAGCGTCCTGTTGTCGTTCCCATACCTCTACGTGATCGATGCTACCCGATCCATACAGCTCTACCTTCATGCATCGTATTGCCAGAGGCTAATGAGAACCATTTTGAGGTTAAGCCTCAGTTTATCTCCATGCTCCCTCATTTCACTGGGAAAGGTGACCCCTATATCTTTCTCAGGGAATTTGAGGAGGTTTGTGCTATGTTCAAGCTGCAACAACTTAGCACAGACTCCATCCATCTTAGGCTTGTCCCCTTTGCGCGGAAGGATGACGCCAAGAAGTGGTTGTATAGCAACCAGGTGAATGCCTTTAGGACTTGGGATGAGTTTCAATATGCATTCCTCAAGAAGTACTTCCCAAATCATCGGACTCAAAAATTGAGGAACGAAATCAATTCGTTCTATCAACTTGAGACCGAGACATTTCATGCATATCTAGAGAGGTTCAAGGAGCTACTATCCTCATGCCCTCACCATGGCATTGAGTTGTGGCGCCTTTGTCAGATTGTGTACGAGGGTCTTCACATCCCGTCAAGAAGGCTCCTTGAGTCCATGTGTCAAGGAGAGTTCTTAGGAAAGGATGAAAGGGAGGTGTGGGCTTTCCTAGAAGACCTTGCTGAGAAAACCATGCAATGGGAGAGTGTGAGGGAACCACCTGCATCATCTAGTATAGGAGCGAGGATCGCGAATGCAAACTCGACTAGATCGGGTACCGCATTTGCTATCGATACCACTACGGCCACCGAGGCACGCATGACGGCCTTAATGCGTCGTATGGATTCGATTGAGCTCCAAAATAAACAAAGTGCACCTCACATGTCCACATCTGGTCGAATTCCCTGTCATTCATGTGGTAGGATAGGTCATGTAGAAAGCGAGTGTGAGTCCATTCCTCTTGAGATGGAGCATGTCAACGCCATCTATGATAGAGCCAGGAATGACCCATACTCATCATCTTATAATCCTGGATGGAGGAACCACCCCAATTTTTCATGGAACCAAACTAATGCCCCGGGTGGTCCTTCAAACTCCTCTAGACCACATTACCAATCACACCAACCTCCTATGCATGCACATTCCTATCAGCAACCCCAAGTTCCAAGCACCAACCAACCAGGTTTCCCAAATTCTAACAACTTTGAAACTCGGTTTAATTCGCTTGAGAACTTGACTCGTGGACTTGAGAACTTTGTGAACTTTTTTATGTCATCCGCAAGTCAAGTTCTCACTTCAAATCAGCAGACCATCAAATCTCTAGAGCTTCAGATGGGCCAATTGGCTCAATCTGTACATGAAAGAGAGAGAGGGTCTTTGCCTAGCCAGCCTGAGGCTAACCCCCGCATGTACCAACAACAACACATGCAAAATGAAAATGTGGTACCTCGGGGGAGGCAAGTGAACCATGTGGAGGAACTTGTTCACCATGTCAATTCCATTGTGACCTTAAGGAGTGGAAAACAGGTTGACAATCACATTTCCTTGCCACAACAATCACCATCTATGCAGACCCTCAGTGGGAATGGTGGTGAAGAAGAGACTGAGGGTGAGGGTAAAACACCAAAGCTTTCTTCGCAGGCACCGCAGAAAACCTACCTGCCAAAAGCTCCCTATCCAAGTAGGTTAACCAAAAAGCAGAGTGACAACATGGACAAGATATTAGAGGTGTTTAAGCAAGTAAAGGTTAACATCCCCTTGTTGGATGTCATCCAACAAATACCTCAATATGCCAAAGTGTTGAAGGATCTCTGCACAACCAAGAGGAAGACCAATGTTCCTAAGAAAGCATTCTTGGCTGCAAATATCAGCTCACTTTTGTCCAATCCCACCTACACAAAATACAAGGACCCTGGGTGTCCTACTATTCAGTGTACGATAGGGGACACTAGAATGAGCAATGTTTTGCTTGATTTAGGATCGGCGGTCAACCGCCTCCCATTCTCTGTTTATCAACAGTTGAACTTGGGAGAATTAAAACCAACGAAGATCACCCTCCAATTGGCGGATAGATCCATTCGTATTCCCATGGGGATTACTGAGGATGTGCTTATCAAAGTTGGAGATTTTATATTTCCAGTCGATTTTGTTGTCCTCGAGACCAATCCTGTTGCGAACACCCACTCTCAAATACCTTTGATTTTGGGTAGACCGTTTCTGGCAACCTCCAATGCCTTGATTAATTGTAGAACTGGTCTCATGAAGCTCTCATTCGGTAACATGAGTGCCTAGTTTCATGTGTTCAACTCTGGTAAGCAACAGGAACCCATGGATGAACCTTTAAATCTAAATCTCATCCGCCAATTGGAGAAAGCACCACAAAATCAACGAACACCCCTAACCCCAATGCAACTCGTTGAGAATGTTCGTGGGCCCCACGAAAACTCATTGCCTGTCTTCGTAATGCAACAGAGTGAGCTGGCCTCGAACATGATTGTCCAAAGGGAGTGTTCGTTGCATGATTCAGTTGAGAGTACTAGTGAGAGTGAGACACCTCATCATATGCCTATACCAGAAGGTGTCTCTATCTCATGTCCCTTGGCCATTGAGCCATTTGAGCTTCATCTTGACTCCAACAAGGACCCACCTATGATCGAGCTTATGCTTGATGATCTAAATGATGGTGGGAGGTCCTTGTTGGATGACTTGGGGAGAAGCCCCATTCTTCGTGATGCAGGTCTGCTGCATCCATCGAATGAGCTTGAGGAACTCATTCCGATGCACCCACCTATTGGTTGTAGGGTTTTGTTCGATGAGCAAATAAACCCTAGTGAGGCAACACATCTTCACTCTTTCATGTTGCCTACACCCGACCAATATCATGAGGGGTTCGAGCCTTTCAGCTTTGACCTTTCACCCCTCATGACACCTCAGAGTACCAGTGAAGTTTTCCCATCTCAGCAAGTCTCTGGTCCTCATGACTTGATGTTCTCATTTGATGTTCCTTGACCAAATGATTATGAGAATATCGTTGTTGCTGTATATATCATGTAAAAAATCGAAAAAAAGAAGAAAAAAAAGTGTGTAATAAAAGACTCCTTCAGTGAGCATCGATTGTTGTGGGCCCCAACCCTTGTGTACTTGGGCCCAATTTCTTCACGTATTTATCTCCCTTCTTCAGCTTCTCACAGGTTTTGAGGGAATTTGGGTTTGTGTCCATCAACATGACCCTGAACGTCCCTTTGTACTTCATGTTGGTGAGATCTTTCCTTTTTCATGAATATCTACATGTAGTATCTTGTTCACATTCATTGAGGACAACGCATGAAGTAGGTGTGGGGGGGTGTTTTACGTGAGTACATAATCGAGTCTTTTCTTTTGATTTTTTGTTTTCTTTTGTGTGCAGTGTTAGGGTCATGTTAGTGTGCCGCATTTAATATCGATATATCTGCTTGCCATGATCCTTGGGTGACTTGTCTTCTTTTGCTTGCCTAGTGCTTTAAAATTTTCACATTTCTTTCAAAATCTTCATGTGTTTGCGAAAGAAAATGTTTTTGTGGGTTTTGCGTGTGTTTAGCATGTGCAAAACCGTTGAGAGGCAAAGTAAAAAGAAAGCTCCCAAAATTGTCTTGAACTTGATGCATTAGGATTTCTAGTTTACTGGCTTTAGGTCTTCTCGAGTTGTTAGGATGCATCCCGGTTTTCCCTCGGGGGGCGTGTAATCATAGGGTTTCAGTACTCAAACATTTAAAGAAGTCCACCCTGAACCTAGTGAGTCAAATAATTCGTGTCTGTTAGTATAAGGAAGTTTGTCGTAGTCAAGGACCCTTAATCTCTTTTTGTGAAACTTAAGTGTAGGGGTTTTGGTTCCCATGTAGATAAGTAAATAAGTGGTGTTCTCTCTTCTCACACGGCTCCTATCACTCGGGAAAGTAGGTCTGAGGGGACTTTGTGCCTGGTGCTTTCGAGTCATCTGACTTGGGATGCACCGACCGAACTCCCGTTACACAGGTGGTAGGGATCGCCCTATGTGGAGATTTGGGGGAAGGCGTACGTGATAGTGCAAGTCCTCATAGGCAATGATGCACGAAACCTGACCCTGGGAGAATCAAACACCAACCAATAAAATGCTCCAAAGAAAAAGAAAAAAAATGATGAAAGAAAAAAAAAGAAAAAAAGAGAGAAACAAATAAGAACCAAAATGGACTCTACACATTGTATCACTTTTAGAAGTCAAGGTTGCCCATGTCTTTCACTTAAGTCCTTGACTAACTTTCACGAATAACTCATTAGGCTAGGTGTGTGGACGGATTACATATATCGAGTCGACCCGTAGTATTACCGCGTTCCATGATCGACAAAATAAGTCCAACGAGTCGTGTAGCTAGATTGATTAATGCATCTTGTTCGGATTTTGTGGGTATATCCGCTGAAAAACCCTCAGGAGACAACACTCCTCCTTGGCAACAAGGAGGTTTAACGGCTTGTTGCACGTGCTAAGTGCAACCGTGATTCCAACGAAAGTGAGTTAGGATTTCTTGTTTTTCGTATGTTGTTCTCTTTCTCTGTTTTGCTCGGGACTAGCAAAAGTTAGGTGTGGGGGTATTTGATTGACATCATTTCATGCTTATATTTGTATCTTATATCCATTATCTTTCACCTAAACAATGCTATGTCACGAGTTTTATGTTTAGTTTTCAGGAATAAATAGGTTTGAAGAGATGAAGCATAAAAGGACCCAAAAGCTGGGAAAAAGGACTGAATTGTGAGATCTGGGGACCAAGATGCAAGGAGGAAGGACCTGAACGCAAGACAGAGGGACCTAAGAGCAAAACATAATGCTTCACACCATCATGGGGAGTATTTTAGCAATTGGATTCGGGTCGGAGCTCCAATAAACGAAGTAGATGCATCTAAGACCACCAAATACACTAAGCAAAGCCCAGCACAAATTCCAGATGGATCCAAACTTTTTAGACCGCCAATTGGCGGTCACTTTTGGCCCAAATCCACTAAGATTTCTCTGGGTTACGTATTAGTGTGTATTTAGTCCATTTCTGGTATTTGTTTAGTCCCACATCGGGGAATTGTCCCGGATTAGCTTTTTCCATGCCTATAAATAGAACTCTTCACCTCCTATTGTAACCACTCCATATTTTAAGTGGCTATTCTTCCTACTAGAAGTGAGGCTTTGAAGCACACACTAAAGTAGTAGGATGCTACTTGAAATGTGAGTCATTTTATCAATAAAGTTTTGTGTTTCTTTCATTGTTTGTTTATGCTTCTTTTATTGTTTGTGCATGTTTTAGTTTAATCGTCTTTTATTTCTAGCTTAGTTTTAATATGCTTTCTTTGCTTAGTTTAATAATTAGTGTAATGTTTAGTGAGTAGTTCCATCCCCTTTGGGGGGTGGAGTAGATGTACATACATGCATTAGAGAATGAGATGAATGCTTTATTTTTGATGTGTTGATAAAACATGAATGTATGCTTTCTTGTTTAGGATAGAATTTATAACTTGATGAGTTTTGCCAAAATGATTAGACACCTCTCATGCTTGTTTAGGTTCTGAAATAAACAACTTGCATATGTAAATGTTAATCAACTAAGTTGGTGAATAGATTGATAGGTTTTGCCATAACATTTAGACACTTCCTATGCTTGATAAACACCACCTTAATTTGTGCTTAAAGAATGTATTCTACACCCACCTCTTTGCATGTGTGCACTCACTCCACCCCTTAGGGGTTTTTCCATTCCTGAATTCCAGCATTCTTCTTTTGTTCTTAGCTTAGTTGTCATTTCATTGTTTGTTTATTTCGTTCGCATTTCATACTTCTTAGCGTAGTTTAGTGTAGAGTAGCATAATCAATCTTTCTCCCCCAATTTTTGCCACTTGATTTCTGATAAACAAGAGGCTGCTCACCTCCCTGAGGACGACCCGTACTTGCCACCGCTTCATCGCGGCCGTGCACTTGCGGTTTAATTAAAACGTTCAACACCTTCATCCCGGGGCAGCAACGCAAAAACCACCTCTTCTCGCTTCATTTCGGCCAAAAAGTTGGATAGGGACAACAAGTTGTTGTGAGGGGTTGCTTGGATTGAAGGAGTTTCTTCTTGGTGAGGCGCCAAGACAATCTTTTTCCCTTTGATGCTAAGGGAATAGGTGTTCTTTCGTCCATCGTGAACGACGCTTCAATCGTACTGCCACGGTCGTCCCAGCAGTAGGTGACAAGCATCCATAGCCACCACATCACACCAAGCATTGTCAAAGTATTTTTTGCCGATAGAAAAGGACACCAAACACCTCTTGTCCACCTTTATTTCCGTCTCCTTGTTCAGCCAAGATAATTTGTAGGGTTTGGGATGAGAGTCGGTCTTCAGCTGCAACTTTCGGATTGCCTCTTCGGACACCACGTTCTCGCAGCTGCCGCTATCGATGATCATCTTGCACACCTTGTCCGAGACCGTGCAAGTGGTACGAAAAATATTATGTCTCAACCACTCATCTCCTGATCCACACTTAGGGGTTAGAAGACTCTTGCGGATGACTAAAGTTTCTGACCCATCCCCGTACAACATTCCACCTTCGTCCTCATATTCATCAAACACGGGCTCGCCATCGATCTCATCCTCGCTCCCAAGGTTATCCTCAATCAGGAGGTTCTTGCCACTCTTGCTGGTGGTTCTTCCACAGCTGGAGGCGATGTGGCCCTCCTCTCCACACCTATAGCACTTCACGCCCGTCTTAGGTTTGCCCTGGAATGGTGGTTGCTGAGGGCGCACCTCAGAAGGTCTAGCAGTCTGGTTGGGCTGCTGCTGCTCCTGGCTGGTGGTGACTCGCCTTCTTTGCTGCTTCTCTGCTGCGAGGGCTCACTGATAGGTCTAGCAGTCGGTGGCACGATACTTGGGGGGTTGCTGATTTGGTTGCTATCCTTGCTGATTTCCTTGCTAGCCAATGTCTCCTTGCTGATTTGGTTGCTAATTAATGGCCCCATCCTATTATATCCAACAGATCTTGCATCAACAAGTATGTTTTCTTTACTCGTGCCCGTAGATACAATGAACAAGTGAGTATTTATCCATCCACCACATTGTGGTCGTTGCCATCCTTTAATTCCTTTATTTTCATGAGTACTCACCAATCAATTTGTCAACACATTTCCTACATCAACCAGGAAACACCAATCACATCCAGTTGTTTGTGATAAAAAAATCTCCTTGGCTATCTACTTATAATAATACACATTACATGCGTCAATCAAAGATCAACTACTAAAAGTCATCCAACTAGCCAGCCAGTGAACGACTTCAAGCAGACTAGTTAGCCTAATTTGTGGATCCAATCTCCAACCCATCGATTTGAGTTCTTCAAAAGAGACCATCTATGTTGTCTACTTCAAATCACAAATTTGCAACCAATTTCCTCACGATCAAAAGGACCTTCACTGGTGTCTCCTCAAAATATCACATTTAATCACTTCGTTAACAAAACATGAATTCAGTTCCAATAAAATTCCTTTCCACTACCGAACCACAACACCTAAGCACTCCAAAGTAGAAAGCAAGCACTCACCTTAACAAATAAACCAATCCAACTTAATTAAAAAGTAATCCAACTAAAACCAATCCACATCTACCAAATTCAACGCAATCTAACACAATCAACTAACCGATCGAACACAATCCAACTAAATCTATCAAACTAGCACATGTCACTCAATCCAAATCAATATTACTAAATGGTTAACACGTTTACATTGAATAGATTTTTTTATAAATTTCGACAGAACGTCTCCTATATTTTCAATAAAAAAATTCTTCGAATACCTCCTTTTCGACATTCATCAAATTGTAATCATAACCAAGACTAATAAAACATTATTCATACAAATTCACTAATTAAACGTACTTTAGTCATACAAAATAACATAAATATTATAATTAAACATACTATACTATAATCATACATACTCACAAAATTAATCTAATTAATCACAACTTCAATCTAATTAATCATACAAAATCACAATTTAAATCGTAAAAATCAAACATTAATATATAAATTGTCAAAAATCACAATTTAACCATTGCCAGGCTGGGGTGTGGGTGGGAGGGGTTTGGGCAAGGGTCGGGGTGGAGGGATCAACTATGGGGGCGAGGTGAGGGTCTGGTTGGGGATACAACGAGGGCGTCTGATCGGGGGTCAGTCTGGGCTAGGGTGTCCGGGCTGGGTGGAGGGGACGGGCTAGGCCAGGGGTCATTTGGGCGGGGTGGGGGTTGGTCTTGGTGAGGCGGAGGGTTGGTCTGGGTGGGCTTGAGGGGGCGGAGGGGGGGAGGGGGTCAGGGTGGAGGGGTTACCGTGGCGGTGCGTAGATAAGGGAACCCGAATGGGGAGTGATTTTGGGAAATGAAGAAGAGTGAGACCATCCAATATGAAAGGTCATCCGCTGATGACCGACCCTGTGGAGGTCGTCACCTCACCGACCAACCTGGTCGCAGGAGGAACGACCCGGTCATCCGTCGATCGGGTCGTCGACCAGGTTGCTGGAGCGACCTGGTCATGACTAGGACGGTCGGTGGATTATTTTTGGTTTTGTTTTGTTTTTAAAAAATATATATAATCTTTATGTTTTAATTTTTTTAAATATGTTTTATAATTGTTTTTAATTTTTAATTTTTTAATGATTTTTTTTTCAAAATCGACCTCCAAATGATGTGTACAAGAGAGTGTATTTAAAAGTTGAATTATTTTATTCAATAAAAAACAAATTCTCTTATCCACCATAATGAATTATTTACAACTAAATATTAAAAAAAATTAATTAAAACAAAAAATAGGTGAGGTAGTCAAGTCCGTGGGGGTGTACACTCACTATACTCATTTGTGGAGGTCGATTCACGAAAAAAAAATTGAAACTAAAATTAAAATTTAAAAAATAAAATAAAAATAAAAACAATTAGAAAACATATTTTAAAAAATAAGATTTAAAAAAAGATTAAAAATTATAAAAAATAACAATACAAGATTTATTGGTATTTTGGTTTTGGTTTTTTTGTCTTTGGTTTTGTTTTGGTATTTGTTATAATAATTAGGGGGTTTATATTTGGGGGCTACTATTCATCACCGGAAAACTACTTAAATCGCCCAAAAAATTACCTTTTTGCCCTTTACAAATCAATTACTAGCCATTTCGTCACGTGTCTTTAAATAAGGTTTTTGACTCAGTTTTACTCACATTCCTAGTACCAACACCACAAAAATGTCTGACGAAGCATCTGAATCCGGCGAGGTAATGGAGACGGATTTTTTTCTTCCGACTCAGGCATCTGGATAAGACGCCTCCACCATGGTGGAGGCGTGTCGCGCAGACACCCCGTTTTTTTATAATGTTTTTTAAGTTTTTGTTAAATTAATTTTTTTCAGGTTCCGTTGCAAGATTTTGGTGGTGATGGAGTAGATCACGGTGAGATTTTTGATAGTAAACAAATATTTACCACAATCGAGGAAGCTTGCAAATGGGCGAAACAAGTTGCAATAGGAGTCGGATTTTTTTTGGTTATATCTTCATACAAACCAAAAGCAGATAACCGGATGGATTATTACCGGAGATGTGATCGCAGTCATGAAATGAGTTATCGTGATACGAGTATTGCACTGCGGAAGAGCACTAAAAGAAAAGGTTGCGGTTGTCGTTTTTTGGTAAAAGTAGTCGAGCGACGGGATCGTGATGGATGGGTTGTTGTTTCTAATAGCACCTAAGGGCAGCACAACCACACACTTGAAGTTTATTCAGAGGGTCACCGACAAGTCAGCGGACAGTGTTGGGGCCAAGTAAATTGTTCGTGATATGACAGAGGCAGCAAGACCACGTAACGTTTTGTTGGCAGTAAAGGAGAAATTCCCGGAGGATAATCCCAATCAAAGACACATTTATAACTTCAGAGAGTACATGAGGAGGACGAAATCTGAAGACAGGAATTCAGCTCAGCAGTTTCTCAGTCAGGCAGTGCAGTATAACTATTTGCATTGGATTGTGGCAGATTAAGAAACTAATGTCCTCATTCACGCATTTTTTGGCACATCCGACTTCAGTTCAGTTGTTGCGTACATATCCTTTCGTAATCTGCATGGATTCGACGTATAAGACGAACAAGTACAAGATGCCTTTGTTTGAGATGGTTGGAGTTACTCCAACAAACATGAATTTCCTCGTCGGATATACGATTTTTAAGGATGAGACCGAGTCTAGTTACTGGTGAGTGTTGGAGAGGTTGCGAGATCTATTATTGAATATTGTTAGCCCGACTGCAATAATAACGGACCAGGAGATGGGTCTGATGCGACCAGTGGCAGAGGTTTTTCCTGAATCTGCTCATTTACTTTGCACCTGACATATCAACAAAGACGTGCACAACTATGCATACCACGTATTCAGATAGAGCAAGTAGCTTGCAGAGAGTTTTAGGCGTGGAAAGTGGAGGAGAGTCATGTTTTCGAATTCACAGATGGATTATGATAGAGCAGTCTGTAATCTGAAAGATTCTTTAAAGTCTTGACCAGTGCTCACGGAGTATGTAGAAGACACGTGGTTGGATAAAGAAAAGTTTGTGTTGAGTTGGACGAATAAAGTTCTTCATTTCGGCAACACTACGAACTGCAGGGTGAAAAGTGCACATTCGGCTCTGAAAGAGTGGATCACTACATCGACTGCCGCTCTCGACACTCTTTTCGACCGCATGAACTCGGCTATTGAAATGCAGCTGACGAATATTCGGAACTTTCTTGAAGATTCGAGACGTCGAAATTTGGCAAACTACATAGGTCCTTTGTTTCAGCATATAAATGGTCGAGTTTCGCATCGCTGCTTGTCGTTATTGACTCAGGAGTTGAAGAGAATGCAAGACTTAAGTAATGAAGTTGAATATTGTTCGGGGGTGCTTTTCTGACATCACATGGGATTCCTTATGCATGTACCATGTACGAGTGTTTTGCGTCAGGTGATGGAATTTATTTCGAGCAGATTCATCCATTCTGGAAAACACTTGTCATTGGAGAAAGAGTCCAGATGTCAGAGTTTGTGGATCAGTCAACACAAGGCGTCGAGCATTTTTGGAAGCTCGTTGATGAGATTTTGGAGAGCGACCCTGCAGAAATTCGTAGTGCCTCTCGTATTTTATACGAACAGTTACACCCCCGATCAGTCAAACTATGGAGAACCCGCAGAAAATATTAAGGTACGAAGTCAACCTAGGAGAAAGTCGACACGTCGAGACCCAAGTGCCTTCGAGTATGCTCAGCAAGGTCGTGGTCGGTCTGCTAGTAGTGGGAGCAGGGGTCGTGGTCGGTCTTCCAATTCATTTCGATCGTCGGTGAACACAGGCACAAGATCTGGTATGACGATATCTTTGTTGTTATTTAATATACATCACTAATCTAGATAGGGTTGAATAGATTATCTCCTAATTTTGTTATTTTAATGAATTGCTATTTCTCTATCTTATAGTGTCCGGACGGATTGACGTGGATAACTTCCCATATGTTGATAGATTGCCAGGAATCATTTTACCATTTCTGGAGAGGTGGAATGACGTACGTGCTGATGGCAACTGTGGATTTCGATGTGTTGCCGATGTCTTCCATGGTGGTCAAGACAACTGGTTGTACGCCCGTCGTACTATTTCTAATGAGATAGGTGCACATCCTATTTGTGAGAGTATCTATTTCGGCAATCCACTGTCACTAACGGTCGTCGTCATATCATCAGTCATCACTGAACACCAAGCCTGCAATGTCGTACAGGCTCTGTGTCGATTATGGCACTTCAAAACCTTCCGATCCTCGTCACCCCAGATGCGTCTGGCGAAGTGGCCTCCGAAACCCGGAATCATGCTGCCATCTAAAGGACCACCGGGCATCATATCCGTCATGATCCAAGACTCGTCCTCACCCCTCTTCTTCTTTTGAGCTCGGGCGTCTGTAGTGCACGAACTCGAATCACCGGTCACAAACCGGCCACCTCGACCCTTCCTCATGACCCACTCAGCCGAAGGACTACAATGTCGCCCCGTTCTCGACCGTACTGCTGTATCGCCTCCTCCTGTGGCTCCAAGCCATGCCGGCTCCCGTCACTCTCGTCGTGACTCCTCAACTCATCTGAATCATCCTCGTAACTGAAGCTGAAATACCCCGTCTACGTAGATGACGAGGACCTCACTCATCGACTATACTACGTACCACGCGTAAGGGAATTGATTTCCCTTTTCCTCCACGGTAACCTGATGACTATTAATTCAATTTTAAAAATAAAATTTGTTAATGAATTTACTAAAATAATTAAACTAATTATTAACTTAATAATCAATTTATTTAGCAATTACCACAATTTATAATCAATAATCCCTTACTAAAATCGTACACAACTAATTATTAACTTAATAATCAATTATTTAGCAATTATCACAAATTATAATCAATAATTCCTTACTAAAATAATTAAACTAATTATTAACTTAATAGTCAATTTATTTAGTAGTTATCACAATTTATAATCAATAAAGGATTTACTAAACTAATTTAATCCATTATTAACATAATATTCAATTTATTTTGATATTATCAGAATTTATAATCAATCTCAATAATTTAAATAAAAAAAATTAGGGCGTCTACCAGAGACGCCCCATCGTTCGGGGAGGCGTCTACCAGAGCCCCATCCCCCAAGGGGGAGGCGACTCTCGCAGACGCCTAGCCTTTCGTTCGTGCGTCGCCCGCGGACGCCCTACCCAAAAAAAATTAAATAAAATAAACAAGACAATTTACCATATTTGAGAAATCCGGGGCGTCTGCTGGTTATTTTCCTGGCCTTCGAGACATTTGTTTTGGTGAATATAAGAGTAATATGAAGAGAGTGGTGTTAGGAGAGTGAAATGAAGAGTTATATAAGTAGAAAGGGTAGAAGGGCAAAATGGTAATTTGTACGGGCGATTTTAAGTATTTTTACGGCGATGAACAACAGTTCAGTTATATTTGATAAATAGTTAGGGCATCCAATATCATAACCTAGATCATCTTGATGAGATAAGTTATAAACTGAAATACGAGATTTATTGGTCATTTGATTTTTCCAAATAGATTATTAATATTTTTGGTAAATATAAATGATTTTGGAATAAAATAAAAGTTGATAAGAAAATTAATGATGTGGAGGAAAGAGAATGGGATGACCTAGGTCATGGTAAATTGGTGAATAGCGAATAAGAAATAGGAGGTTGGTCATGATGACTTGACAAAGAGACAAAGGAAGAGAGAGTGTGCCTAACCTAGATCATCAGGATGACCTAAGTTATGATAGTGGATGCCTTGAAGGGAATCCCAAATTAGGCTCCAAATATAATTATACACCAAGGACACTTGTCTGTTTCTTTATAAGGTTTTTTGCTTCCTTACCGATCAAAACATCGTTAATTGGCAACGTACCCATGTGTCAGAGAAAATTGGCCCCGTACGTACCAAAAACAATGTAATTGGCCGCATACCCAATCGTTACGGTGGGCCCACATTCATTAACATTTTCCGTAATGTTCCGTGATTTATCAAAGAGTATTTTGCTTCCTTACCAATCAAAACATTGTTAATTTGTAACGTACCCATGGTTCGGAGAAAAGTGACATTGTATGTATAAAAAACAATGTAATTGTCCTTATACCCATCCGTTACGGTGGAACCCACATTCACCTAGCACCATTTATGTGTTCCGTGGCGTCCCGTGATTTATCAACATTTGCCTCCTATCAACACCTTAAAACTCGAATTAGTATCTTGTTGCCTCCTATCAACACCTTAAAACTTTAATTAGCATCCCGACCCGACCCCAATTACAACTTAAAATCTCGACCTGGTGGTGCACCCAACCCGACCTAAATTCTCCAACAAAATCCCTAGCCCCATTTCTCGACTTAGAGAATCGTGACCTGGTGGCGCACCCAACCCCATAATGGAGAATCCAGTTATGGTGCCCGACGGGCCAACCCCATAACTGGATTCTTGAAGTTGGGAAAAAGGTCTAGGGATTTAGTAGGACAAATGAGGTCGGGTTGGGTGCACTATTGAGTCGGGATTTGAAGTTGTAATTGGGGTCGGGTTGGGTGCAGCATTGGGTTGGGATTTCAAGTTGTAATTGTTGGATTTCGTGCCCTTTAGTATGTATATATTTTCGAAATTTTATAAACATATAGGATCGTAGTATTCATATTTTCTTCGATTTCATATAGACATGTATTTGTTTATCCTAATTGTTTAACATGTATTAGAATAAACAAACAATTGTAAAGAGGATCATACCTAGAGGTTCTCTAAAACTTCTCGAAGATCCGGAGTTGCGTTGACGGTTGAATTGCCTGGTGGATTGCCTCCGAGTATTCACCAAACTCTAAACGAGATTGGAGAGAGAAGAGCTAGCCTCTCAATCTCCAATAGGGTTTAAAATCTAATTACTAACCCCTCTTTAGTTCCCTTGAGAAGATGATCTCTTAAAAACTAAAACTAAACTTAAGAATTAAGGAAATTTCGTGGAGAATTATGGAGAGAGTTTTTGCATGAGAAAAACAATGAATTAATTAATGAGGTAATGAGATAAACTTGTATTTATAAGTTCTATCCAAATTACCTATTCATGTGCAACCTCTTGCCCATGATTTCATGCAAACTTCCATCTAACCATCCATTATTTACTAACAAATAATCTTAGACATGAATTAAATCAATTATGGACCAATTCCATGCATGATCTAATTAATTCTTAAATTTATTCTGCAGAAAACCATCTGGACCGGTCGACCGTTTGGAGGTTCGGTCGACCGTTCGACATTCGGTCGACCGCTCGCAACATTAAAATATTTCATCGCAATGTTCGGTCGACCGACCGATAGATTCGGTCGACCGTTCCGAACAGACGAAAATTCTCTGTTATCGGTCGAGACGTTTCCGGTCGACCGTTCACGTTCGGTCGACCGTTTACTGTTAACCGGTCGACCGTTTGTGCACAGTATTGCAGACTTGTCAAATTTCGGTTTAACTCCTACAAAATTTGACATTTCGGGATTAGTAGTAAATTCATAACTTATGTAAGATATTATCCTATGTAATAATAAATCATTACACCCCATAATATTTACATCACATATGAATTTAATTTAGATTCTAATTATGTTATTAATAACAACATAATTTTGATTTTGCTTGTTCACCCCATGTGTCATATTTTCTACATGAAACCCGACACATCTTATGAACTCAAAATCCTCATTTCTCGTTTCCCAGTTTTATGGTGTGACCTATAGGAGGATCTAAACTAAGTTGGTAGTGATATCAAGAACTTAATATCACAAGATATAAGCGGTATCTAGCTACACATTATAGCTCCCAATTAGTTAGATGTCTTACTTCCACTTGAATCAAAACCCGATTCATTTAGTGATGGAGTGCACCACTTGTGTCCGTCCCTTGCCTCATGATATTAAGAATACACACAAAGTAGTATTGTGTCATCTTTGTGTTAGTATTCATTTCTTGATCTCTTTAAGCTAGTTATAAATATGTACTTAACTCAAATCACATTGTGCACATTATAACATTGCTTTATCAAGGGGCCCACCAATATCATCACTCAATTAAGAGGGGCAATGATAATCTTTTGACTAACTATCTTTTCCAACGAAAGTCATATTTGACCAACCAATGCCTTTACACTACACTTATCGATAGCTTAAAACATTAGTCTAATCAAGCATTTCTTAAGTGATCGGATATAAGTCTCATATCAAAGGACCAAGGACACAGTAAAATATTAATGACACAGAAACGCATTTCTATAATATTTTACTTATTAGGTCTATTCAGTATACAAAAGTAATATCTTCCTCTTTTGTGTACCCGTGTTGTTACTCACTTGTAGAGCTACAATGATCTATGACCAACACGACAATCTTAACTCAGCAATTAATGTCCCATGTTAATTACCATGATTGCAAATATCTTTTGTTTTATGTAAACCAATATCTTTTAGAGTTCTACGGTTAAGGACCAAGAGCCTCTTCCTTAACACTTCTAAAAGACGAATAACATAAACAAGGAACAAAATGATTTCTGATTCAATTCATAATAATTGACATTTAAAAGCAAAACTTTTAGAACACATTCCCTTCAATCTCTCACTTGTTATCAAAGTTTTCTTTCACATACATTCTCAATGCATAAAACATTAATAACTAGGGTAACCTTCCCAAATCACCTATCAAGTCAATCCACATGGATCCTCGGATCCATGGACTCGAAATATATTTCGTCTCTTAGCTTGGTACGAAGGTTTGTTGAATGGATCAGTTGTGTCACTGTTGTGTCCACCTATTTATTTATTTTGTCTTTCGTTGACGGTTGAGTTAGCTGTAGTGATATTACTCCTAACTACACTAGCTCATACCTCCACCTTCGATAATGATGACGCATCATCATTCCAACCTCCTATTGTCAAGAATTCCTATGAGAATTGCATCAAAATAGCCCTCGGCTATTTTCTCCTTTGTCTTCCATAAACAAGAACCTTATCTTTAGTCCGGTTAAGGTACTTCAGAATATTCTTGGCCACAATCCTATGCTTAGGACTTGCGTCGGATTGGTGACTACCTGTCACGCTTAGAGCAAACGAGATTTCGAGTCTTGTGCAAGTCATTGTGTACATGGTCCTTCCTTTTGCCGAAGTGTAAGGGATACCTTCATGTACTCCAAGTCTTTGCGTGATTGAGCACGGTGAGACTTCTTGAGTTGCACACTTATACTCATACTTATTGGCACATTGCCCATATCGGAATTGTTCACCCTGAACATTTCCAATACCTTGTCAATGTATGCACGTTGACTGAAGCCAATGAGTCTACGGGATGTATCTCAATGTATCTTGATTCTCAAGATGCGTTGAGCCTCATCCTTTTCTTTTCATTGAAATGCCGATTTTAATGAAATTTCTCGTTTCCTAATGCTAAGGTATATGATTGCTCATGAGCAATATGTCATCGACATATAAGATCAGAAGTACTACATGGCTCCCACTAATCTCCTTGTATCAACAAGGTCTTCCTTTACTTTGAATGAAGTGAATCTTCTTCACCTCTTCGTCAAAGCGTTTGTTCCAACTCCTCGATGCTTGTTTCAATCCATAAATGGATTCTCGAAACTTGCATTTCTTCTCGCTATTATTTGGATCATCAAAACCTTGAGGTTGTACCATGTACATATCATCCTCCAAGTTCCTATTTAAGGAACGCCATTTTGATATCCATCTTCCATATCCCACAATTGTGAAATGCGGTAATAGTGAGCATAATCCGAATAGATTTTAATAAGGCAACTTCTCAAAAATTTCATCAAAGTCAATTTCTTGAATTTGAGTATAACTTTTGCTACAAACCTTTCTTTGTAGGTTGTCAAGTTACTATCCATGTCTCTCGTCCTCCTAAAAGCTCATTCATACCAAATGATATTTTCTCTTGAGGAAGGCAAATCAAGTTCCATACTTGATTACTATACATGGATTCTACTTCGGATTCCATGGCTTTTAACCATAATTTGGAGTCTTTTCTTTCCATTGCTTCTTGGAAGGTCGAGGGATCTTTGGTATCTAGTACCATGATCTCATGAAGTCCCACATACTTATCGGGTTTCTTCATTTCCCTCATTGACCTTCTTAGTTCTTTTGGTTCTTCTCGTGTCTCTCGAACTTCTTCCACAATTGCTTGAGGAATAGGTTCATGTTCGACTCTCGAACGCACACTAGGTGAGGATGATTGAGATTCTCTCACAATTTCTTGTAAGGATCTCTCGCTCATGCTCCCACTAACCAAATGAATCTCGGTTGGGCCTTCATGATTTTGAATGCAACATTCACATCATGATCTTGTAGAGTATCTTGAGTTTCCTCAAGCTTAACTCCACTCCCACTACTTTTCTCTCTTTTCCAGAAATTCCAGAAAAACCATATCTCTCTCTACAATCTTTCGATTGGAGGTGATAAATGAAACGTAGTATTCTCTTATCATACGAGGACAACCTATAAAGAAGCACTTATCCGCTTTTGGTTGAAGCTTGGTCGACATCAATTTCTTGATGTATACCTCACAACCCCAAATCTTGAGAAAGTCGAGCTTAGGTGTCTTTCAACTCCATAGCTCACAAGACATTTTCTCCACAGATTTGGATGGAACATTATTTAGCGAGTTTGTCATTATTTGTAGTGCATAATTCCAAAAGTAAATAGGCAATTTAGATTGACTTATTATCGATCGAACCATGTCGAGCAATATCTTGTTCCTACTTTAGGAATGAGTCAAATTAGGTATCCTAAGCACTCACCCCTACGAACCTTTCATAGAGACTCGATATTCTTGTTGAATCGGTCCACTACTTCATCCTCGAATTCCTTGAACTTGTCAAAAATTCACTTTTGCTTCCCATTAGACAAATATAGCCATAATGACTATAGTTGTCCGTGAACAAAATGAAGTAACTTAAACCGTCTCTTGCACTTGTACTTATCAGACCACATACATTAGAATGTATCATATCCAATTAGTTATTCGTTTTCGTTCCTTTCTTCTTGAAAGGTCCCTTGGTCATTTATTTGACCAATCCGATAGTGCTACAAGATTGTATCATTCATGTGAGTTATCTTAGTTTCTCTTTTGTTATTGTTTGTTTGAGTTTGTTTATTATTCATTTCAAGCAAATAGAAGTCATTCTATACGAATGTATTTGCATAGAAAACTCCATTCTTCGATATAGACAAGCAAGAATTAAAATATTTATTAAAATTTATCTATATCTAAAACTTGACACAGAAATGTTCTTGCTAATCGAAGGCATATAACAAACATTCTTCAAAGCATAAATTTAAATCACTAGACTATTGAAGTTCCATAGAATCTTGTACAATCGCAGTGATGCTTGTACTATTTCCAATCTTCAATATCATCTCGTTCTCCATGAGTTCCTTCCTATCCTTCAATAGCTGCACATCAAAATTATGTGAGCACAAGATCCGGTAACTATTACCAAATCAGGGATAGAGGTGATTAAATTTATCTCAATAACAAACATACCTACGGCGTTTCTCGGGCGCCTACGTTCAATCATCCCATTTTCAAGGTCTTCCTTGTACTTGGGGCAATTGGGTCGGATGTGTCCCTTTTCACCGCAGTGAAAGCACTCCGTGTTGGGAGTTTTAGATTTGAAAGATTTCCCCCTTGAGGCACTCCCATGAGCACCTCCTACTCCCTTGCTCTTGATTGACGTATCTTTGGTAAATTTGCCTTCACCTTTGTTGATCTTTTTGCTCCTCTCATGGACGGCTAGGACGTGATTGTCCCGACCCTTGCCCATGTCACCTTCTGCCGTTTTGAGAGTGTTGTGAAGCTCCTCAAGACTCACCCCTTTTTCACGCACATGATAGTGCATCACAAAGTCCTTAAAGGACGGGACTAGAGAGCCAAGAATCAGATCTTCGGCAATGTCCTCGGGCATTGGAGAAGAGAGCTTCGACAATTTCTCAAGGTATCCTTGCACCGTGAGAAAATGCATGGACACCGATGTTCCCTCCGCCATGTGGCACCTTGTGAGTGCGATGGTGGTCTTATAGTGCTCCTTTCGGGCACTATCCATGAACATCTTTGTTAAAGCTTCCATGGTCTTCTTGGGTTTTGAATCCAAGTATTTCGCTTGAAGCGAGTCACCCATGGATGCCAACATTAGACCGTGAACTTGGTTCTCTTGGTCTTCCCACTTGGCTATCGCATGTTTCTCATTACCGGTTGCCTTCTCATTCAATTTTGGGATTTCACCATCCAAAATATGAGATAGTTTTTCAAACCTCAACACGATATTAAGATTGAGTTGCCATTTCATGAAGTTTGAGCCATCATTTTGCAAAGGATTCTTTTCGATCATAGATCGCACAATAGGTCGGATATTAGACATTTCTACAAAATAAATTATACAGGATTTTAATGTCAATTTTATGTTTTAAAATACATACATATATATCGAATATAAATGTAAATACTACAAATAAAATTTGGCCCGTAAATGCAGTAATCCAAGATCCCATCAATTGTAATATAGACTAGCTAAGGGCTATCGAATACATTACAATATCAAGGTAAGAAAAACTCTTTCTAAACACAACCTTTTTGAATTTTAGCAATATTAGCATCTTCAAACTCTTGTGATTCTTGTTGTTTTAATTATGAGGGAATGCGACCTATCCTCGTAAGAAAAACTTTTTCCCAAAACCGAGCGAGGGCTCTAGGTAATGTTAAGAAAACTTATTTTCATTTGATACGAGATACGTTTATCCATTGTATTCATAACTAAACATACTTGAGGTTCACTAGGGTGAAACGCACCTCATATATTTAATCTTGGCACAACAATAGACAGCCATTATATCTCCCACTATTCCCAAAGATGGAGGGAGCTATCTCCCGCTAAGGGCGAGCAGAGTATCCCTCGATCAATGGCTGCTAGTGGATGAAATAAGAAGGAAAATTACTCTTAATTTTGTTGGACAATTTCATTTATTAACATGTGATTTGGAATTTTAGTTATCATGCATATTATCATTCATACACATCCTAACATTCAATCACATTCGTCACAAGCATAGCAGAAATTAAACCATTCACACAATCCACATCGTGTGAATTTATATGTTTCCTCCGATCATTGATCCTCGATCCCTGATCTTTGATCCTCGATTGATGTGCTACAGCGGCGACTTCCTCTTGCACTTGAGAAGTAGATTTTACAGAAAATAAACATGCTCCTCACATTCGATAAAAAACTGACTAGTGCAAGTCCTATGTAAAAACCTCTCATATGCAAATGCAATTATCTAAAAGACGGAAAGCTAGAATTTTGGCTTTTACATAGACATAAGCCCCTGTATAATAATGATTACATACATTCATAGTTGCTGATTTGGAACATATAAACTCACAATTCCTGCAAAGACAACTCGAGCAACACATACACGCATGTCCAATCTAAACTATTTAATCTAGATTATCAAGCATCTAAAATCAAACAATTCTAGAAAAAATCATTTGAAATCCATTAAAATGATTTTCATGCATCCATAGTTCAAAATTAATTATTTTGAACCGCTGTTCATCCAATTTCCAAAAGGAAAGATGAACATTAGTCCTCTTCGGTTTTGTTGATTCCTTTATAAAATAATCATTTAAAATAAAACGAAAATTCTATAAATTAGACAAATATCTAAATTCCAATTCTAACAATCATGTGTGATGTTTTAAACATATAAAACCATCAAAACGAATTTTTTAGAATTTTATAAACAAAAACATCGAAAAACTCGAAAAAGACATAAAACCGAATTGTTTTGATTATAGATGGTAGTCTAAATTGATTTTATAGTTTAAATCAAAGATAATATGAATCAAAAGCTCTGATACCACTGTTGGATTTCGTGCCCTATAGTATGTATATATTTTCAAAATTTTATAAACATATAGGATCGTAGTATTCATATTTTCTTCGATTTTCATATAGACATGTATTTGTTTATCCTAATTGTTTAACATGCATTAGAATAAACAAACAATTGTAAAGAGGATCATACCTAAAGGTTCTCTAAAACCTCTCGAAGATCCAGAGTTGCGTTGACGGTTGAATCGCCTGGTGGATTGCCTCCGAGTATTCACCAAACTCTAAACGAGATTGGAGAGAGAAGAGCTAGCCTCTCAATCTCCAATAGGGTTTAGAATCTAATTACTAACCCCTCTTTAGTTCCCTTGAGAAGATGATCTCTTAAAAACTAAAACTAAACTTAAGAATTAAGGAAATTTCGTGGAGAATTATGGAGAGAGTTTTTTGCATGAGAAAAACAATGAATTAATTAATGAGGTAATGAGATAAACTTGTATTTACAAGTTCTCTCCAAATTACCTATTCATGTGCAACCTCTTGCCCATGATTTCATGCAAACTTTCATCTAACCATCCATTATTTACTAACAAATAAGCTTAGCCACGAATTAAATCAATTATGGACCAATTCCATGCATGATCTAATTAATTCTTAAATTTATTCTGCAGAAAACCGTCTGGACCGGTCGACCGTTTGGAGGTTCGGTCGACCGCTCGAACCAAGTTTCGGTCGACCGTTCGACATTCGGTCGACCGCTCACAACATTAAAATATTTCATCGCAATGTTCGGTCGACCAACCGATAGATTCGGTCGACCGTTCCGAACAGACGAAAATTCCCTGTTATCGGTCGAGACGTTTCCGGTCGACCGTTCACGTTCGGTCGACCGTTTACTGTTAACCGGTCGACCGTTTGTGCACAGTATTGCAAACTTGTCAAATTTCGGTTTAACCCCTACAAAATTTGACATTTCGGGATTAGTAGTAAATTCATAACTTATGTAACATATTATCCTATGTAATGATAAATCATTACACCCCATATTATTTACATCACATATGAATTTAATTTAGATTCTAATTATGTTATTAATCACAACATAATTTTGATTTTGCTTGTTCACCCCATGGGTCATATTTTCTACATGAAACCCGACACATCTTATGAACTCAAAATTCCCATTTCTCGTTTCCCAGTTTTGTGGTGTGACCTATAGGAGGATCTAAACTAAGTTGGCAGTGATATCAAGAACTTAATATCACAAGCTATAAGCGGTATCTAGCTACACATTATAGCTCCTAATTAGTTAGATGTCTTAATTCCACTTGAATCAAAACCCGATTCATTTAGTGATGGAGTGCACCACTTGTGTCCGTCCCTTGCATCATGATATTAAGAATACACACAAAGTAGTATTGTGTCATCTTTGTGTTAGTATTCATTTCTTGATCTCTTTAAGCTAGTTATAAATATGTACTTAACTCAAATCACATTGTGCACATTATAACTTTGCTTTATCAAGGGGCCCACCAATATCATCACTCAATTAAGAGGGGCAATGATAATCCTTTGACTAACTATCTTTTCCAACGAAAGTCATATTTGACCAACCAATGTCTTTACACTACACTTATCGATAACTTAAAACATTAGTCTAATCAAGCATTTCCTAAGTGATCGGATATAAGTCTCATATCAAAGGACCAAGGACACAGTAAAATATTAATGACACAGAAACACATTTCTATAATATTTTACTTATTTGGTCTATTCAGTATACAAAAGTAATATATTACTCTTTTGTGTACCCGTGTTGTCACTCACTTGTAGAGCTAAAATGATCTATGACCAACACGACAATCTTAACTCAGTAATTAATGTCCCATGTTAATTACCATCATTGCGAATATCTTTTGTTTTATGTAAACCAATATCTTTTAGAGCTCTACGGTTATGGACCAAGAGCCTCTTCCTTAACACTTCTAAAAGACGAATAACATAAACAAGGAACAAAATGATTTCTCATTCAATTCATAATAATTGACATTTAAAAGCAAAACTTTTAGAACACATTCCCTTCAGTAATTGGGGTCAGGTCAGGATACTAATGAGAGTGTTAAGGTATTGATAAGAGGTAAAGGTTCAGAAATCACGAAACGTCACAAAAAAGGTAACGGTGCCAGACGAATGTGGACCCACCACAACAAATAGGTATGAGGCCAATTACATTGTTTTGATACGTACAAGGCCAATTTTCCCTGAACCGTGGGTACGTCGCCAATTAACAACGTTTTGATCGGTACAAAAGCAAAACCCCCGTTGATAAATCACGGATCGTTACGGAAAACATTCACGAATGTGAGTCCCACAGTAACAGATGGGTATGTGGCCAATTGCATTGTTTTTGATATGTACAAGACCAATTTTCTCCGAACCATGGGTATGTCTCCAATTAACGATGTTTTGATCGGTACAGAAGCAAAAAACCGGTTTCTTTATGTATCTATCGGCGATAATAAAAATAATAAGTTCGTAATCGTTAATTTTGGAAATATTCTTCAACAGATGCCATTTGTCTGTTACTCTTTCACAAAACCTACACCAGCGGACTATGTCCATTGGTGTGGCTAATACAATAGTCGATGATTGTTTTTGCACGATAAATTTCATTTGACCGCTGAATTGTTTATCTGAAGCATCCACCGACGGACCATATTTGTCGGTGAATTTCTTCATTTTTTCCATCGGTGCAGATAAACGTATTAAGTACTTTACGGTTGTTTTTCGAAATAGTCTCCAACGGATGCTATCCATAATCAACCTTTAAAAACAATACACCAACGGATATAAACGTCGGTGATTATTTTCGTGGAACAAATTATATTTTTCCGTGGATTTATTTTTCTAATCCATACAATGATGGAACGTATCCGTTAGTGTATGTTTATGGATTGACGAATACTACGAAAATATTAACCGATAGAATTTTGTCGTCGGTGTATGTGAGCATATCCATTGGTGTATCTGACGACCGACGAAAGTTAGTATCCGTAGGTGCACTTAAATGTACACCTACAAATGCTTAACTAATGAATATATATCCATCGGGGAAGCATGTTATTCTAGTAGTGTCTCGTCTTTGAGGTTTGGGTCCTTATGGGTTCTCTAACAGCTCAATGACTTTAAATATCATCTATTAATTTGTTGTCTATAATAGCTTTAAGAAAGAGATACAAGTTTTGGGTTTGTGTGGGCAGAAAGGAAGTGCATGTTAAGGGTTCACGAACATTAAGGGGGAAGGTTTGAAGAGAAGAAAAAAAATGTTTGGTGAGGCAAGAAGATAACAACATTGTTGTAGGAGGAGGTGATCGGTGGTGGATGTTGTGCCTACAAGGTATTTATATTTTTGACTAGAGAAATATAATAAGTAATGTACATAGCATAATTCATTTTTTTTCTTGGATATAAAAGTTTTTTTGAATCAATTCAATTTTCTTGAGTTTATTTTCATTTCGTCAAGATTTTCAGTTGAAAACAATATCTTTATCGAAACACCTAAAATTACTGAAAACCATAATTTTCAGAACTTTGTTTTTGCACTTGCTATCATGTAAAAAACTTTGTAATCAAAACAAGGTTTAAATCATTTCTTTTGCCAAACCGGTCCTAAATAATTGAAAATCGATGGAAAGAATATAATTAGGGTTATCAGTGGGACGGAAACATAAAGTCATAAACAATCACCAGGAAACAGTGTCTGAATAATCAAGGGATATATTTATTATGGACAAAATAATGTCACACCTCGAGAGACCCTCTTTATTTCCTCTTTCTCTATTTTTCACCCCCTAAGCATTTCCTCTCAGCCTCGCAATCTCCTCACAAATGGTAGATGGGAGCTCATTTGATGTTCTGATCATAACAAACATGTGAAATAAATTTTAGTTGTCCGGAGACGTTACCTTCCTTTTCATGTTGAGGAGCAGTTTTTGTTTATCTCCTTTAATGGTTTCAGTTCTTGCCTCTACTCTACTTTCTTTTTCCACTGCTTTCACTTTCCTAAATATCTCTCTCATGCAGCACTTTTTCCATATATTCTGTCAAATTATGAACGTTCAATGGCGCCATGTTCGTCTCGTTGTCCACTTCCCCACTTCGGTTGCCCAATTTGGATACACCACTCCCTTTTGTTGGCTCGACAACGTCTTGCTTAATTAATTTTGCATTAGGACTCGAGTTGTTGATGTCCTCTTTGTACCTCGTGACCTCTATCTCCAGTGATGCAATGACCTCTTTGTACCTCGTGACCTCCATCTCTAGGGATGCAATCTTATCTTTGAGGCTACTAATCTCGGATTCGGCGTTGTTTAGGGAATTATTGCATTGTTGGAGTTTTTGGACGGCCGAGGATGGAGTTTTTAACATGACCTTTGCCTTCTCAACTTTAGCATGAAGTGATTCAGCTTTCCTTTTCCATTCTTCGGAGAGGTTTGACGATACTAGCTGGGCTTTCCATGCTTCCGCTACGTCTGCTCTTAGGCCTGCGACCAAAGCTTCCATTGGAATTAACTTGTTCTCGGTTTCCTTTGCATTCTCAAGTTCTTTTTGTAATGCCACCATTTTGGTTTTGAGCTTCCTAACGCGCTCGGTCGTCGCGTTCTCCTTTTTTTGTAGCTCAGTACTGTCCATCAATTCCTTTTGTTGGCTCAACTCCGCGGATAATCTTCTTGCATTTTCTTCATTGGTTTCTGCAATTTTCATTGCATTTTCTGCATTTACTTCAGTAGCATTTTTTTCTTTTCTAACTTTCGTGAGCTCGAGCTTTATCCTTTCAAGCTCTTGAGTGAGAGTGATCAGATTTGAGCCGTCTATGGCATGTTTACTCGACAGGTTATCAAAATTTTCCTTCCAAGACTCTTCTTTTTCTTGAATTTGCGATTTCTCGAGCTTCAAGTTTCCCTCAACTTGTTCTTGGGCAGCGAGAGCTTCTTTAAGCTTTTCACGAGTCTCCTTGACGTCCCTTCTCGCCTCGTTCAATTCCTCGAGCGTTCGTGCCTTCTCTAGCTCTATCAATTGCAGTTGTTCATTCGCTTTCTTCAAGTCATCATGTGCAGTATTCAACTCCACCTCAAGCTCCGATACCTTCACCAGTGGGAGTTGCTTCTGCATCACAAGACACATAGTTAATTGATTGTAGATCATTTTAACACATTATCTAACAGAGTAACAAATTCCAGACCATCGAAATTAAAAAGTCGAAAAAGTAGAATCAATTTCTTACATATCATTCAGATAACATGAAATGTCTAAAATGTCTGGAAATGTGTAGAATGTTTCATACCTCGCAAAAAACATGAAATGTCTAAAATGCCATATAATTAGATTTAATATCTGCAGCACCCACAAATTCTATTTATATTTTTACATTCTGATTTTTAACCAACATCGTCCGTCTCTACTTTAATCCATAAGAATAATATTAGAATCTATATTCTCTAAACAATAACTAAGATAACATTGATTCACTATGTAATTGGTTGTTATAAAAATGCATTACACATGATTCATGGTTTGTGGAATATCTCACCTTGCCATAAATGGGAACAATCATTAGAAATTTAGAAGGTATAATTGTAAAACATAAGTTAAATAGAGCATTTTAGATATAACACTAAAACCAATAATCTTGAGAAAAGAAAGTTTTTCATTTCGAAGTAGTACTAGTTCTCGGTTATTGGTGTTAGCTTTCAGCGTCCGACGCTCGAGAGTAGATCTTGACTCAATGACACATGGAGATGCTGGGGTAGAAGCCCTCGAGTCAGCCGGTAGATGAGGAACTTTTACTGGAAATTTCTCGGCCGACTGTTGCAGATTAGAGCGAGGAGAATTTGAATTTGGCTCGAGATTTGCCAGGGTCCTTCCGAATTTGTTGATCTTCTGAGATAGGACTGTGTTGCCATTGCCTTTTGGTGTTTCAAACAAACCAGTTCTGTTAAAGAAATAATAAAGCGTTAGTGTTTCATACAAAAGTAAGAAAATAAAGAATTATAGCTACATCTTAGAAGCAAAACGGAAGGTAACAATTTTGGATTTTAACTTTCTACTTGCACAGTTTGCCTATATATATTTATCGTGAAATGCATTTGCGAACGGTAACAGGAAAATTAAAATTCACAGTTCCAATCGATTCAAGGAAAAACTAAGGATATTTCCACACAAAAAAAGTGAAGAGGAAAGCGGGAGTAATTTAACAACTCTCGAAAACGCGGAGTAGTGGATACCAATTTTGGATTTTAAATTTGTCTACATTTAAAGGAAAATTGAAAGCAGTGGATACCAAATTGTCTAGGCAAGTGAGCACCATTCCCTCCCAAATAATTATTTTTATACTAATTAGGATTATTAAATTTCCTCTAGTTAAGTTAAAGACCATTCAATCTTCTAAGTTCTAATTTTTACTAGCCTATTAGTCCAACCAGAGTTATTTGTGTGTAGCTTGTTTAAGTTCCAAAAATTATTTCGCTGTCATCCAATCTTCTAAGTTCTACTTATTGCCAGCCCCTTAGTTCAACTAGACTTACTTGCGTGTAGCTTGTTTAAGTTTCAAAAAAAAATCTGCGTTTCACAATAATAAATTACTTCGAATGACCAAACATTATCGCAAAGAATTTTCAGAATTTGATCTCATTGTCCTTTAGAGTCAATTCGAGACATGTCCGTGATGTCAGATCAAATACAAAATTTGAATAGTCTAATAGAAGTTGCATAGAAGATGGTTCAAAAGAATAAAAAAATATCAAATTTTCCTTGGTTTTCTTATTGATTACGTTAGTATTGGTCTTGTCAAAAGCAACTATCACCGTTGAGAGAATATTTTCAGTAATGAACATAATGAAAAGAAAATTACGCAACCAGTTGGGAGACAATTTGGTCATTGAAGCTCTCATTACATACATCGAAAGAGACATTTTTGGTCAGATTAGCAATGAAATGATCATGAAAAGATTTCAAAGCATGAAACCTCATAGGATTACATTATAAGAAGAATATTTGAATGTAATTTAATTTTTTTAAGTAGGTATAACTTTTTCGGTTTGATGTAATTTTATAAGGTGATCACCCTCACATTTTGTTCTGGATCTGTCACTGAATGTCAGGACAACCTCGAGTTTCCTTTTTATATTTTAGTTATATTATTGTGTTAATATTTATTTGATTCATTTAACTTCATCTAAGGAATTCACCATATGGTATGTCCTTGTGTTTGAAAATTGAAAGTTGATCATCCTATTTTCGAGATAACCATGAATCGTTACTTTTCACCTGTACTCTAAACAAGCGTCTCATCCTCCGAACTGTCATCTTCTTCCTCTTCCCCGATTTCGAGAATCCTCCGGGTATCTTTTTAAGAAGGAAGGGAAAAAGGAATCAGGTAGATGGAGAAAAGAAATGGATGGCTGGGATTTCTTAAGCAGAGGAAAGACAAAATAGTTCCTTCAACATACGAGGAGCCAATGACCTAGAAATGGAAAAAAGAGATATTCACTGCATTTAAATTTCCTAAACATCAATTTATCATTGTTCCCAAGTTAAAATTTAAATTCTGAACGAAAATTTTAAATCGTAGATCTTATTTCTTATCACAATATAAGTATATATGTTGAAAATTTGAAAATCATCTTATTTTATTTTTCAAGGATCCATTAATCAACTCAAGAGACTCCTTACAAATTTGTCATCTCTAAGTCTTATACAAAATGAAATTTAAGTTTTATGGGTTTTGGCATGTATACTAATATTGTGATATAAAACAAGATTTAAGGTATAAATTTTGCGTTCAAAGTTTAATTTTTAAGTTATCAACAATGATAAATTGATGTGAAATAATTTGAAGGAAAGTTGATCCCTCGTCGTTCTAAAATCATGCGTTCAACCAAATAGCACATACGATCTTTGTAAAAATGACTACACAGTCATGTTTGATTAGCATAAGTACATTACATGAAGTTAGACACCATGTAACTATATTACATTACCAAGAAAGTAATTCCATATCATTTAATTATATCGTTTGGTAACCAGAAAGAAGTCCCAAAATCCTAATGTAATTAAAAAGTTCAATAATAATTTAGCAGCTCCAGCAGATAACCACGTGATATCTAGTATTCCCACAAACGTTTGGCTTTGGCATGCTCTGTCGAATTTCATTGTTTCAACTAGGGTTGAGTATCGGTTCGGAGACCGGACCAGGAGACTGAAGACCAGATCAGTCAGATTAGGTTCGGATCAGACCGGACTAGATTTTTGTGAGGAATTTTGAATTTTGGACCAAGTTCGGACCGGACCGGACCAAAACCCAAACCCGTCCAAAGATTTAGACCAAAACCCGGACCGATCGGTCTAATCCGGTCCAAAAAACCGGACAGGACCGAAAAATTCTCTCCCCTTGTTTCAACAAAGATTAGGACGACCATAGTAGTCAACTAAGAAACGAATGTTTCTAGAAATGTTATTTGATTAAATTACATCATTGATTACGTAATCATAAGGTCGCCAAGTCAACGCATCACTACGGGCGAATTTACATATAGGTTGTTGGGGCAAATGCTCCCACCAACATTTTTCAGAATTAATTGTAGTATCACTAATTGTTCTGAAAAGTTGATAAAGTGGTAATATGAATAAAGTAGAGGAGAAATGCGCAATTGTCCTAAAAGATTCAAACCCATTTAACTCATTTCATCCCTTCTACGAGAGAGTCGTCCGTTTTTACAAAACAGATTATTATTTATTTAAGATAGTGTTTGATATTTTGTGTTAAGATTATAAATCATCTAAGGTAGATTTGAGTAGTTATTCAAAACTTGGACGTTTGATCAGTTCACATTTTATTGCAGCCAATTAGTGCGCAAGTTATGATTAGATTCTTATTCTTAGTTTATAGATTTAATTTATAACTTAAAACTTGTTTCAATAGTTATTGTTCGATGAATGTTGGAAAGTTGCGATAACTTATCACTAAAAGTTCGTATTTGTTTTCATTTGCGGTTTTACTAAAGTAAGATTGTAACACCTCAAAAGTTTAGTCTCGCATTACCTAACATAAAAATGTTAGTGTGTGATATAATGACATGAATCCATTACCACAACACTTACCAATTAAGTTTCGTGGTAATAAATGAGTTTTGTGGTCAGTAGACTTGTAGATGACGAAATGGGACTCAAGCTCTGTGCGGGCTCGGGGACAAGATGTTACAGATGAATGATATAAAATACAATACTCATTGTCCATCATGAATGATGATTTTATTATTAACAAAGACATGTTATCTAACCAATGAGTTACTGACTATTGATAGACCCAATTGTGAGTTATTCCAAAGGAATAACAAGTGATGAATTACACACTATAGACATAATACTGAAAAATGAATGAGGGTTTGATACTACTGGGCTCACGGACCATGGCTCTTTAAGAGCATACTTCTTCAGAGTATTGGGCCGACGGGGCAATTGGCTACTGTAAGACCATGGATACATATTTGTTATCTATGGTATTGACACAACTTGTTGTATGGAACCCATAATGAACTGAATTGAAAGATTTTGAAACTATTATTATGATTACAAAATGGGTGTGGGTATGAGTCATACACTAACTGGAAGGTTGCACGGGCCAGTGGTGGGATTTCTTTGGAATTCCCGATACATGTATGTATCTTTAATTGAATAACTGGATTCACATTGTTATGTGAATTGTGAATCGAGCTTCGATATGATGTGATGATGGCTTTGATCTGATACGTGGATGCTCTTTGAGAATTTATTAAGCTACATTTATTGGAATCGTTATCGATTGATTTTGTCATATTGTGAATTGTTGTAAGTTACAGTATTTAGATCGTTGAAAAACTTGGGTAAACAAAAGTGTCAATGGTTTATTCTTTTGAATTGTATGTCTATTACTATGATGTTTATATGGGATTCATTGACATACTAAGTTTTATAAACTCACATCGTTGTGATCCTATCGGTTGTAGGCAACTGACATACTAAATTGGTGCTTACTTAGTAGGGTTTTGACATGCAATTTCATGGTGATGGCTACAGATTTTGGTTGTTGTCTTTATACACAGGAAACTTACATTGTGTCACATTTGTTAATCTTTTGAGGTCGTATATGTAAACTCATTTGGGTATAGTTGACTATTATTATCGAGTTTGAATCATTTTGTCCAACTCTAACTTTTAACATAAATGGAGGTCGGGCTTTTTGTGTCTATTGATTGATATCCTTTTGCATGTATCGTTTCCTTCCCTCGACTTTCTTTTTATCCTGTTACTTCAACTTCCGCTTTGTCATGTGGAAGGGGACGCTACAAAGATGAAATTATTAAAGAAAATTAAACTATTTTTGCGTCATCTGATGGAATCCCAGAACACAAAATTAGAAAGTTATGAAACGAGTCTAAGAAAATAAAAATGTTTCTCATAGTCATAACGGACTTTATGCGAGCGGGTATTCAGCCTAACATAAAACATGATCCTGTACAACCTTGCCCCATCTTTATGCTTAGTAGGGTTTTGACATGCAGTTTCACGTTTTATGAATGTTGACGTGAAATGTAAAATAATTTTAAGAAAGTTTGAATCGCCCTGCCCCATGCATGAGATCATCTAGTAATTAATTATCCATAATATTCACCCTTGAGAATAAGATACGCTTTAGAATAATAGATGTCAGAAAATTTTCCTAGAACCAAACGCTAACATGTTGGTCTCCCCAAAAACATACAATGTAGAACAGAAATTGATCTTTGTCGCAATCAAACAAAACGCACACCAAAACATGCAATAAGAACAACTCTAACCTGGTTTGGTTCAGCTTGAGGGTTCTTACATTCATGAGAGGACAGTGATGATGTTTTTCCATCATCTCTCTACCTCTCGGTTTCCTTCCCCTCCAGCCTTCTTTTGGATATATATATATAGAGAGAGAGAGGTAATTTGGAAAAAAATCCACTTATGATTTTATTGTTGCCGGATAATCCAGAGGCGGATATGGATGGTTGGTGGGTAAGTTTGACAGAGGATTGAGGAGATTATTGTAAGAGATTGAAACCATTTCCACCATGAGTCAAACACATAATAATATACTATGTTGGGATAGGATATGTTTGGTTCAGTGGATTACGCCACTTTTCTTCAGCATGTGCTCTGTCACAACGCGTAACACATCACACCCCAAGAATTAAACGATTGAAATTAAACACTTTTTTGTTATTTTATAAAATATGGGACGGGTAAGATGTTCAAATATTGTTGATTTCGACTTATCTGAATTTTCGAATATCAATAGCTAGATAAGTAGATGGAATTTACCTCGATTAGTGTAGTTTGTATAAGAGTACTTTTTTACCTACTTATAGGTTAAACACCTATTAAAAATTCAAATCAAATCAACAAACTAATTTCTAAATTTTGACGTTCTCCATACTAATATTCCTCTCCCGACCTGAGTTTCTACCTATGATACATGTGTCCTCTAAGTTTTATAATATTGAATGGAAAACCTATATTTGTACCACGCACCATTTGAAGATGCCTAATTGCTCACGTGGATATTTGAAGCTATATATATAGTCCTTTTAATTTCGTTTATCCAGAGTACATATCGTTTTTTATAAAAATTGGTAAGATATATTAAAAAGAAATGTTGTGGAAACCACATCCTAACAGATTTTTTTTTACAATTTTTTTTTTCCAACTAAAAGGGAGCACATGTCGCCCCCTATCCTCAAAAGATAATACCAGTCTTCAGTTTTTAATACAAGCATGTAGCATAGGAAATATAATTCCACACGACACGGAGGTACCAAACCAAACCCGTCTTCTAGGAGTCTGATGTAGAGGTGTCTCGAGCCTGGCGGACGAGTCCATATTCTTCAAATTCATGAATCCGCTCTTCCACCTATTGGCGATGTTCCTCCGCCTCGGTGCGTGCTCAGCGGTTTATCTCCACTAGTTCTTCTTCCGACCGTTGAGTGTACTGAAAGGTGACGTGCTCGCCCTCTCTTTTAAGCAACCTTGTCCATTTCAAACACATATCAAAACAATTATATTCATTAGAGTTTCAAAGGAACATGCAATGGTATGAAAAATCCGGTTGTTGCATTTGCCCCATAAACAACAAAGAAAAGCATTAACGAGACAATACAAATTGCTAGAGTCTAAATCAAGGTGATTGCGGACATGATGACAGAAGTCCTTATTGTTAGTGGCCGAGATGTTCAGATCTATCACGACATTCATGCTCCAGAATTTGCTTGCAAAGTCAGAGGAAAAGAAAACGTGATCCGATGTTTCAGGTTCTAGACTACATTCTTTCGGACGCACTAGGAGAGTGATCGAGTTGAGACCGTCATGACCTGATCGGCGTCGCCTGCCTTGTCGATAGTAGGAGGCTGGATCTCCAAATATGGTATAATTTGTTGGGCATTGTGGTCTTCGTGTAGGGACGTGAGGCATGTCGAGACTAGTGATCTCAAAGTTAGGTGTCGTCTAGCCTAAGGACCTATAGCCATAAGTTGTTTGAGTCGTGCTTGCTATATTAGGCTCTACCTTCACCCACTACCCACGCTAGCTCTAGGGATTCTTCCTTTCTCATCTGAGTCTTCTTCTCCTCTATATTCTTCGTTATAGTATCCTCCTCTGATTACACCATCTATCGTGTGTTGTTGTAGAGTCAAGTTGAGCGTTTTATGCGAGGTTGGGCTTGTTCTGGTGAGAGCGCTTGACTTGAGATAGTGCATTTTTCTGAGATGGACGGTCTAGGTGATCGGCCATCTCTGCCTTGTGCTCCTTCGGAGCATGAGGCCGAGTCATCTCGTGGTGATGGGGGAGATCGGGTTCAATACATGGATTACCTGGGTTTGCTCCCACCACCACGTAGACATCCTTCTCCTCCTCCTCTGACTCGAGAGGAAGAGGGATGCGGTCAGGATCGAGTTGTTGGTGCACCACCACCTTTAGCTCGACATGATAGACCGATGACATTGTAGGAGCGGACCCATCCTGTTCGGGCCACGCAACCTTCTTGCATAGTTCTTCCTCCAGCTCGCAGGAACAACTATGAGCTGAAACCTCAATATGTGAGCATGCTTCCTACCTTCACTGCCAATAAGGAGGATTCGTATATTTTTTACGTGAATTCGAGGAAGTATGCTCCATGCTCAAACTTCAACAGTTTTACGAGGATTCTGTCCCGTTGAGGATGATTTCTTACGCGTTGAAGGATAACACAAAGAAATGGATGTACAGCCTCCCAGCGAGCTCGATTCGGTCCTGGGATGACTTTGTGACTGTTTTTCTGAAGAGATTCTTCCCTCAGAGGAAGACTCAACAGATATGGGACTATATACACCAAATGTATCAGACTGAGACCGAATCATTTTATGCTTTCTTTGAGAGGTTCAATAACCTTCTCTTGCAGTGCCTTTATCATGGAATTGAGTTGCGGCAGTTGTGACAAATTGTTTATCAGGGCCTCAACTACAAACCCGCACATTGTTGGAGTCAATGTGTCAGGGTGATTTCCAAATCAAACTCATCGATGAGGCATGGCACACCATTGAATTAATGGCTGAACGGACCTTTGAGTGGGACACCATGAGAGAGCCACTAGCCGCCAGATCTTCTGGTCGAGCTGGATCTTATCAAGTTGAGTCAACTATTGCGTTTGAGGCAAAAATGGATGCTCTCATGTGTAGGATTGAGAGTTTAGAGTTGGACTGAGCTCCTATAGCTCAGGTCGCCACTCCCGCGTGTAGTAGGTGTGGATTTACGAGACATAATGACTTGGAATGTGCTTACGCTCCAAGTGATACTGAGCATGCAAATGTGATGTATCAACAAAGGCCTCGTAACGACCCGTACAATCACTCCTACAACCCGAGATGGCGAGACTACCCTAACTTCTCTTGGGGGCGTAGTGGGGGCAACGGTCAGGGCTCGTACGCTCAACCTCAACCTCCACCTTATCACCCTCCACAGCCGTCGGCGACATACCAACCCCCACATCAAAGGTCTCAACACCATAATTACAAACCTCCTCAGGCCTCATCGGTTGGTTATTCTAACCAAACTCCACTACCCCTAAAGGGTTGACCCAAAGGACCCATCTAGTGATCAAACCCTTCAAGCGTTCATGCAAAGAATGCAAAGTTCGTTCAAAACTTTGGAAATGCAAGTTAGCTAGTTGACTCATCAGCTCTATGAACGTGAGAATGGTCAATTTCCAAGTCAACCTGGGGTGAATCCCTGGGGTACATAATCTCAAGGAAGGCCACCAGTGCCTCATGCTACCTCTGAACCGACCCATCATCTTAATGTGATTCATACTTTGACGTCCGGTAAGGAGGTGGACAACCAAATTGGGTTGCCTTCCTTGCAATCACCATCTCTTGGTGTCACCAGACCTGCGGTGATACCTACATCTACGAGAGGCCCGAACCCTGAGGTCCCCTTGCCTCATCATGTGTCGAAGGAATCAGATTCTGAGCTCCCCACTCATGTTTGTATGGACCAGAATTCTGAGGTTCCTTCGAAAGACCCTTATGCCCCAAACGCGTCATTCCCTGAGCGCCTTAGAAAGAAAACTTCTGATCAGCATGACAAAATGCTTGAGACCTTTTGGCAGGTTAAGGTGAACATTCCTCTGTTGTAGGTGATTCAGCAAATGTCACCTTATGCCAAGCTTCTTAAGGATTTATGCACCAAGAAGTGGAAAACCAATGTTCCCAAGAAAGCTTTCCTTGCTGCTAATGTGAGTTCTTTGTTGGCAGAACCCACACAAGTCAAATACAAGGACCCTGGTTGCCCTACTATTTCTTGTGTGATTGGTGATGTGTCCAAACATCGAGCTTTATTGGACATTGGTGCATCTGTTAATCTTCTGCCATATTCGGTCTACGTCCTCCTCGGTCTTGGAGACCTCAAACAAACAAAAACCACTCTTCAATTGGCTAATAGGTCTATGAAGAAACCTAGGGGTGTGGTGGAAGATGTGCTGATCAAAGTGGGAGAGTTCATTTATCCGTTCGATTTCTTTATTTTGGATACTGAACCTGTGCCAAACCCACTTGACAAATTCCTGTTATTTTGGGACGACCATTTCTTACAACTTCCAATGCCTTGATCAATTGTCGCAATGGTCTGATGCGCTTGATTTATAGTAGTCAATGCACTGATTTCAACATCTTCACCATTGGCAAGAAGCTAGGTGCCTTCAATGACCCTGTTGGGGTCAACATTATCCAGGTCACGGATGAGATTGAAGTCGAAGGCACCTTCATGTACTTCAGAAAATTGTTCGATGGAGATCCTGATGGTGGTGAATATGTTCTCTTGGGCTGGCACAGGAAGGTGCCTTATCTTGTGATCATGTGGCCTTTGAGCCACATCCTTTCCATCATGTGGCTCTTTAGCCACAAGATATCATTTTTGTGGCCTCTGGACCACTTGCCCTTCAGTTTGTATCTGCTGAGGACCCCATACGGGTTAAGAGTCAACCACCTGATACCCTATATTTCAAACAACCAGACAGAGGTTCACATCTCATTCATGCCTCCTATCTTGCTTATTCTCCATAGGCATCAAACAACCACAAGGCTTATAAGGGTGTCAGGTGGTTAAGCAATTATGTTTTTGGACTTTGCAATCAGGGTAATAAGTCCAGGGTGTCACCTTGTGTGGATGAAATGATCTCGGTACACCCATATGTCGGTTGGAGGGTATATATTGATGACCCTTAACTTTGTCGTGGAGTGGAAACATCTTTGTTTCCATTTCCTTTCACCGACCCTGGTCTTGAGAGGCATGAACCGTAATCCTTGGTTCATAAACCTCTTAAAATCCTCCTATTTCTTATGTTACGAGCCCATGTAGTTGCATTTCTGTCTCGAGAGATAGCGGGTTCCCATTTGATGTCCCTTGACAAATGAAAATGGGAGCCCATTTTTGTATATAGTTATTTAAAAAAAACAAAAAAAGAAAAGAAGCAAAAGACTCCATGAGTGAACATTGATTGTTGTGGGCCCCAACCATTGTGTATTTGGGTCCCATTTTGTAACATCCCCGAAACAGCGGAAAATTTAAACTTTTAAATAAATGATAATCAAAGGATAAACATCAACACAGGGGACGCTACTCGAAAATATAAATATAATATATATGGTGCTGCACCATATACAGGAGTTGTCAAAAGAATGACTACATCAAAATACAATATACAGATATACAAGTAGTCATAATAACCTCAAAATTGACACGAGGACCCGACTCCAAGATGCACTCGTCCTCAGTCACCACCCAAGCAGCTCTCGAAGAGGGAACCTGAAAGCAAACAACAATGCCGTGAGTCTCCCGAAGGAAACCCCGTATGCCAAACCCACCTACATGCAATGCAATCATGACCTATCATACTAGTATTATGCCAAACATAACTCATAACTGGTCATTCCCCAAACGGGTCATAAGGTCATAATAGTCATTTCCCCAACCGGGGTTCATTAGTCATAAGTCTAGTTTTGGACATCCGTAGATACCCACCGCAGGCACATGCGGTCATACGGAAAATACGCGACACACCCCCACTCGCAGCTACACTAGTCATATGGGTTCGGTGAGGGTCGCACGCAATTCCGAGTCATCATCAGATCTGATCAGTGGTCGAAGACCACAATCCGCCAGAGCCGTCGCTCTGGTCGGTCATACTCGCCAGTCGTGCCACAGCTGGACGATCATACTCGCCGGAACAGCATTGGTCGAGCACATCCGCCAGAACATCATCGGTCGGTCATCTCCGTCGTCACACAAGCTAAGGCACAGAACTCTGCTGCACAAGGGCTAGCAGTCATCTCCGTCGCCACACAGGCTAAGGTCATCTCTGTCGCCACACAGGCCAACAGTCATCACAGTCATCACATATAGATCATGCAAAGGGGAATATGGTCCCACAGGTCTACTACCTAGGTCTCAATGCACATGTCATATCATGGGAACATAAGCAATAAATGCAATCCACGCACCAACGCGCTTATAAACAACCAATGCAAATACTGGGCTCCAACGGTCGATCGGAAAAGGTCATACGGTCGACCGGTTGGTCGTTAAAACCGGTACTTGGTTCGAACCACAATCCAACGGTCGAACCAAGGAAAACATCGAAACGGTCGAACAAAGGTCTCTGGGCGGTCGACCGTTTAGAAGGTCTACGCCACAAATAAATAATAAATAAAACATCCCCAACGGTCGAACGGCAATGGGCTTCCGGTCGACCGAAAAACATCAGGGACTTCAACATTCTACAAGGTCATTACCGGTCGACCGAAATATGAATCGGTCGAACCACACTTAAGTTGTCTTAAGTCATCGGTCGAACGGGATCTCAGGGCGGTCGACCGTTTAGAAGTCTACACCCCCAACCGACTTAAAACAGTACGTCCGGTCGAACTTGGTCAAAGAGGCGGTCGACCGTTTAGAAGGTCAACGCCCCCAACCGACATACAACAGTGCATTCGGTCGACCGACAAAGAGGACCCGGTCGACCGAAAACACTCAGGGACTTCATCTTATCGCTCACACGAACAATCGGTCGACCACCCATGGGGTATCGTTCGACCGATTCGAGCGAGAACGCCCGAATTACACTACAACCGGTCGACCGAATTGAGCACCGGTCGACCGAAACAGAGCAGAACTTCTGCCACACTATTCCGACGAGCCATTCGGCCTACCGTCGAACACACAAACACCCACACAACCTTGGTGAGCGTAAAAGCAAGGCTTGGCATACCTTGGAAGCTTGAAGAAGCTTCCGAAGAGCAACGACGATCCTCCCACGCAAAAGGGCGTATCTCCGGCGAACTCCTCACACGAACGTGGATCTCCACACCTTCCTTGATCTCCAGCGACCTCGACTTGCCGGCGCACCCGCAGCTCCTCCTTCTTCCACCGACGGACTACAAGGGAGGGAGAGAAAGTGTTGACGGAGAGAGTGAGATGAAAAAGATAGGAAAGGAAAATGAGGAGAAAATGGGTTGGTTTAGGTTTATATACTCTCACTAATCAGGGTTTAAGGTTCTTAAACTTAATTAACCTTAATCAAGGGATTAGGTTCTCACAATCTACCCTCCTTCAGGAATTTCGTCCACGAAATTCAAGCAACCAGCAACTCCAAAGCTCCAGTTCCTTCCAACCATTCTCCGTGCAAACGCAAAAAAACAGTAAGCAGGAAAAACAAAACACACCAGAAGCAATCAAAATCCAAAGCATACCTCTCCTCAGTTGCTGCCATCCTTCGCTTCCTCAGCCTGGATAGAATAGACTCGTCCAGCTGGCCTTCCCTGCTCCGGCCTCGCAATAGGTCGACTAACAATGCCTTTGCCTGCCTCTGATGGTCCAGGTCTCCTGCTCGGCTCTCCCTGACGGTTCGGGCACTCCCTGACGAAGTGTCCAAGCTGACCGCAACCCAAACAAGTCCCCGCGCGAAAGAAACAAGGTCGTCCGGGGTGGATTCTGCTACAGTTCCTGCACACCTCTGGTCTGCGAGAGCTGCTCCCCTCGGGCTGTCGAGTGTCACTCTCCTCAATCCTGGGCCTCTTGCCCTGACTTCCCCCAGCACTGACCTCATCTCGTCCCCTGGTCTTCCCCTGGGTCTTCCCGACATCCACGTAGTTCTCTTGATAATCATGATCTATGAGGGTCGCGAACTTCACTAAATCTGCCAAAGTCTGCGGCAAACTGTAAGTCACGCGCGTACGGAGTTGCTTCCGAAGCCCCCGTATGAACTTCCTCGCCCGCTGCACTGGAGTCACACAGATCTCAGGACAATAACGCTCCAGAGCGTTGAACTTGCGCGTGTAAACTGCCAGTGTCATCTCTCCCTGCTCAAGGCTCATAAACTCCTCGCGCTTCCCATCCCTGACATGCTCTGGGAAGTACTGCTCGTTGAACTCTCCGAGGAAGTCCTCCCAACTGACGTCGTCTCTGCCCGCAAAGACCACTGCAGACGTGGTCCTCCACCAACTAGATGCATCACCGCCTAAGACATAAGTGGCCAGACCCACCATCCTCTCCGGAGGAACTCCTATCGCCCGAAAGATTTCCTGGATCTTGAAGACCCAATCCTCAGCAGCCTCTGAGTCACCCCTGCCATCAAAAGTAGGCGGATGCCGGCGCATAAACCGATCATGCACTGCCCCAACCCCTACTGATTCCTCTCGGCCAGATTGGCGCTCCAGAAGCACGCCCAATCTCTCAACCGTCTGGTAGAGCATCCGCCGCTCTTCCGCCCAGTCCGTGCCACCAGTCTCATCGCTAGTGCTACGGTCACGAGGAGGAAGTCGCGCGCGTCTCGGAGGCATCTAGCACCAAAATCAAAACAACAATAATCAACAATCTGAATGCATGCATGATCTACAAAAGAAATGCATGCCTCTAACCACTACTCCTAAGGGTGGTTTCTTTAGATGAGTGCACTGGAATCGACCCGCTCTGATACCAAGTTGTAACATCCCCGAAACAGCGGAAAATTTAAACTTTTAAATAAATGATAATCAAAGGATAAACATCAACACAGGGGACGCTACTCGAAAATATAAATATAATATATATGGTGCTGCACCGTATACAGGAGTTGTCAAAAGAATGACTACATCAAAATACAATATACAAATATACAAGTAGTCATAATAACCTCAAAACCGACACGAGGACCCGACTCCAAGATGCACTCGTCCTCAGTCACCACCCAAGCAGCTCCCGAAGAGGGAACCTGAAAGCAAACAACAATGCCGTGAGTCTCCCGAAGGAAACCCCGTATGCCAAACCCACCTACATGCAATGCAATCATGACCTATCATACTAGTATTATGCAAAACATAACTCATAACTGGTCATTCCCCAAACGGGTCATAATAGTCATTTCCCCAACCGGGGTTCATTAGTCATAAGTCTAGTTTTGGACATCCGTAGATACCCACCGCAGGCACATGCGGTCATACGGAAAATACGCGACACACCCCCACTGGCAGCTACACTAGTCATATGGGTTCGGTGAGGGTCGCACGCAATTTCGAGTCATCATCAGATCTGATCAGTGGTCGAAGACCACAATCCGCCAGAGCCGTCGCTCTGGTCGGTCATACTCGCCAGCCGTGCCACAGCTGGACGATCATACTCGCTGGAACAGCATCGGTCGAGCACATCCGCCGGAACATCATCGGTCGGTCATCTCCGTCGCCACACAGGCTAAGGCACAGAACTCTGCTGCACAAGGGCTAGCAGTCATCTCCGTCGCCACACAGGCTAAGGTCATCTCTGTCGCCACACAGGCCAACAATCATCACAGTCATCACATATAGATCATGCAAAGGGGAATATAGTCCCACAGGTCTACTACCTAGGTCTCAATGCACATGTCATATCATGGGAACATAAGCAATAAATGCAATCCACGCACCAACACGCTTATAAACAACCAATGCAAATACTGGGCTCCAACGGTCGACCGGAAAAGGTCATACGGTCGACCGGTTGGTCGTTAAAACCGGTACTTGGTTCGAACCACAATCCAACGGTCGAACCAAGGAAAACATCGAAACGGTCGAACAAAGGTCTCTGGGCGGTCGACCGTTTAGAAGGTCTACGCCACAAATAAATAATAAATAAAACATCCCCAATGGTCGAACGGCAATGGGCTTCCGGTCGACCGAAAAACATCAGGGACTTCAACATTCTGCAAGGTCATTACCGGTCGACCGAAATATGAATCGGTCGAACCACACTTAAGTTGTCTTAAGTCATCGGTCGAACGGGATCTCAGGGCGGTCGACCGTTTAGAAGTCTACACCCCCAACCGACTTAAAACAGTACGTCCGGTCGAACTTGGTCAAAGAGGCGGTCGACCGTTTAGAAGGTCAACGCCCCCAAACGACATACAACAGTGCATTCGGTCGACCGACAAAGAGGACCCGGTCGACCGAAAACACTCAGGGACTTCATCTTCTCGCTCACACGAACAATCGGTCGACCACCCATGGGGTATCGTTCGACCGATTCGAGCGAGAACGCCCGAATTACAATACAACCGGTCGACCGAATTGAGCACCGGTCGACCGAAACAGAGCAGAACTTCTGCCACACTATTCCGACGAGCCATTCGGCCTACCGTCGAACACACAAACACCCACACAACCTTGGTGAGCGTAAAAGCAAGGCTTGGCATACCTTAGAAGCTTGAAGAAGCTTCCGAAGAGCAACGACGATCCTCCCACGCAAAAGGACGTATCTCCGGCGAACTCCTCACACGAACGTGGATCTCCACACCTTCCTTAATCTCCGGCGACCTCGACTTGCCGGCGCACCCGCAGCTCCTCCTTCTTCCACTGACGGACTACAAGGGAGGGAGAGAAAGTGTTGAGGGAGAGAGTGAGATGAAAAAGATAGGAAAGGAAAATGAGGAGAAAATGGGTTGGTTTAGGTTTATATACTCTCACTAATCAGGGTTTAAGGTTCTTAAACTTAATTAACCTTAATCAAGGGATTAGGTTCTCACAATCTACCCTCCTTCAGGAATTTCGTCCACGAAATTCAAGCAACCAGCAACTCTAAAGCTCCAGTTCCTTCCAATCATTCTCCGTGCAAACGCAAAAAAACAGTAAGCTGGAAAAACAAAACACACCAGAAGCAATCAAAATCCAAAGCATACCTCTCCTCAGTTTCTGCCATCCTTCGCTTCCTCAGCCTGGATAGAATAGACTCGTCCAGCTGGCCTTCTCTGCTCCGGCCTCGCAATAGGTCGACTAACAATGCCTTTGCCTGCCTCTGATGGTCCAGGTCTCCTGCTCGGCTCTCCCTGACGGTTCGGGCACTCCCTGACGAAGTGTCCAAGCTGACCGCAACCCAAACAAGTCCCCGCGCAAAAGAAACAAGGTCGTCCGGGGTGGATCCTGCTACAGTTCCTGCACACCTCTGGTCTGCGAGAGCTGCTCCCCTCGGGCTGTCGAGTGTCACTCTCCTCAATCCTGGGCCTCTTGCCCTGACTTCCCCCAGCACTGACCTCATCTCGTCCCCTGGTCTTCCCCTGGGTCTTCCCTACATCCACGTAGTTCTCTTGATAATCCTGATCTATGAGGGTCGCGAACTTCACTGCATCTGCCAAAGTCTGCGGCATACTGTAAGTCACGTGCGTACGGAGCTGCTTCCGAAGCCCCCGTATGAACTTCCTCGCCCGCTGCACTGGAGTCACACAGATCTCAGGACAATAACGCTCCAGAGCGTTGAACTTGCGCGTGTAAACTGCCAGTGTCATCTCTCCATGCTCAAGGCTCATAAACTCCTCGCGCTTCCCATCCCTGACATGCTCTAGGAAGTACTGCTTGTTGAACTCTCCGAGGAAGTCCTCCCAACTGACGTCGTCTCTGGCCGCAAAGACCACTGCAGACGTGGTCCTCCACCAACTAGATGCATCACCGCCTAAGACATAAGTGGCCAGACCCACCATCCTCTCCGGAGGAACTCCTATCGCCCGAAAGATCTCCTGGATCTTGAAGACCCAATCCTCAGCACCCTCTGAGTCACCCCTGCCATCAAAAGTAGGCGGATGCTGGCGCATAAACCGATCATGCACTGCCCCAGCCCCTACTGACTCCTCTCGGCTAGACTGGCGCTCCAGAAGCACACCCAATCTCTCAACCATCTGGTAGAGCATCCGCAGCTCCTCCGCCCAGTCCGTGCCACCAGTCTCATCGCTAGTGCTACGGTCACGAGGAGGAAGTCGCGCGCGTCTCAGAGGCATCTAGCACCAAAATCAAAACAACAATAATCAACAATCTGAATGCATGCATGATCTACAAAAGAAATGCATGCCTCTAACCACTACTCCTAAGGGTGGTTTCTTTAGATGAGTGCACTGGAATCGACCCGCTCTGATACCAAGTTGTAACATCCCCGAAACAGCGGAAAATTTAAACTTTTAAATAAATGATAATCAAAGGATAAACATCAACACAGGGGACGCTACTCGAAAATATAAATATAATATATATGGTGCTGCACCGTATACAGGAGTTGTCAAAAGAATGACTACATCAAAATACAATATACAGATATACAAGTAGTCATAATAACCTCAAAACCGACACGAGGACCCGACTCCAAGATGCACTCGTCCTCAGTCACCACCCAAGCAGCTCCCGAAGAGGGAACCTGAAAGCAAACAACAATGCCGTGAGTCTCCCGAAGGAAACCCCGTATGCCAAACCCACCTACATGCAATGCAATCATGACCTATCATACTAGTATTATGCAAAACATAACTCATAACTGGTCATTCCCCAAACGGGTCATAATAGTCATTTCCCCAACCGGGGTTCATTAGTCATAAGTCTAGTTTTGGACATCCGTAGATACCCACCGCAGGCACATGCGGTCATATGGAAAATACGCGACACACCCCCACTGGCAGCTACACTAGTCATATGGGTTCGGTGAGGGTCGCACGCAATTCCGAGTCATCATCAGATCTGATCAGTGGTCGAAGACCACAATCCGCCAGAGCCGTCGCTCTGGTCGGTCATACTCGCCAGCCGTGCCACAGCTGGACGATCATACTCGCTGGAACAGCATCGGTCGAGCACATCCGCCGGAACATCATCGGTCGGTCATCTCCGTCGCCACACAGGCTAAGGCACAGAACTCTGCTGCACAAGGGCTAGCAGTCATCTCCGTCGCCACACAGGCTAAGGTCATCTCTGTCGCCACACAGGCCAACAGTCATCACAGTCATCACATATAGATCATGCAAAGGGGAATATAGTCCCACAGGTCTACTACCTAGGTCTCAATGCACATGTCATATCATGGGAACATAAGCAATAAATGCAATCCACGCACCAACACGCTTATAAACAACCAATGCAAATACTGGGCTCCAACGGTCGACCGGAAAAGGTCATACGGTCTACCGGTTGGTCGTTAAAACCGGTACTTGGTTCGAACCACAATCCAACGGTCGAACCAAGGAAAACATCGAAATGGTCGAACAAAGGTCTCTGGGCGGTCGACCGTTTAGAAGGTCTACGCCACAAATAAATAATAAATAAAACATCCCCAACGGTCGAACGACAATGGGCTTCCGGTCGACCGAAAAACATCAGGGACTTCAACATTCTACAAGGTCATTACCGGTCGACCGAAATATGAATCGGTCGAACCACACTTAAGTTGTCTTAAGTCATCGGTCGAACGGGATCTCAGGGCGGTCGACCGTTTAGAAGTCTACACCCCCAACCGACTTAAAATAGTACGTCCGGTCGAACTTGGTCAAAGAGGCGGTCGACCGTTTAGAAGGTCAACGCCCCCAACCGACATACAACAGTGCATTCGGTCGACCGACAAAGAGGACCCGATCGACCAAAAACACTCAGGGACTTCATCTTCTCGCTCACACGAACAATCGGTCGACCACCCATGGGGTATCGTTCGACCGATTCGAGCGAGAACGCCCGAATTACACTACAACCGGTCGACCGAATTGAGCACCGGTCGACCGAAACAGAGCAGAACTTCTGCCACACTATTCCGACGAGCCATTCGGCCTACCGTCGAACACACAAACACCCACACAACCTTGGTGAGCGTAAAAGCAAGGCTTGGCATACCTTGGAAGCTTGAAGAAGCTTCCGAAGAGCAACGACGATCCTCCCACGCAAAAGGGCGTATCTCCGGCGAACTCTTCACACGAACGTGGATCTCCACACCTTCCTTGATCTCCGGCGACCTCGACTTGCCGGCGCACCCGCAGCTCCTCCTTCTTCCACCGACGGACTACAAGGGAGGGAGAGAAAGTGTTGAGGGAGAGAGTGAGATGAAAAAGATAGGAAAGGAAAATGAGGAGAAAATGGGTTGGTTTAGGTTTATATACTCTCACTAATCAGGGTTTAAGGTTCTTAAACTTAATTAACCTTAATCAAGGGATTAGGTTCTCACACATTTCTTTCACGTATTTTTATCCCTTCTTTAGTATCTCACATGTTTTGAGGGAATTCGGGTTTGTTTCCATAAACATAACCATGAACTTCCTTTTGCGCTTCATGTTGGTGAGATCTTTCATTTTTAATGCATAAATCCATGTAGTATCATGCTCACATTCATTGAGGACAATGCATGAAGTAGGTGTGGGGGGTTATTTTACGTGTGTACGTAGTAAAGTCTTTTCCTTTGATTTTGTTTTCTTTTGTGTGCATTGTTAGATTCATGATAGTGTGCTGCATTTAATATCAATATATCTGCTTACCATGATCCTTGGTTGACTTGTCTTCTTTTGCTTGCCTAGTGCTTTAAATTTTTCACATTTCTCTCAAAATCTTCATGTGTTTGCGAAAGAAAATGTTTTGTGGGTTTTGCGTGTGTTTAGCATGTGCAAAACCGTTGAGAGGCAAAGTAAAAGGAAGCTCCCAAAATTGTCTTGAACTTGATGCATTAGGATATCATGTATATCGGCTTTAGGTCTTATCTAGTCGTAAGGATGCACCCCGGTTTTCCCTTAGGGGGCGAGTAATCAAAGGTTCAGTACTCAAACAATTAAAGAAGTCCACCCTGAACCTAGTGAGTCATTAATTCGTGTCAGTTAATTTAAGGAAGTTTGTTGTAGTCAAGGACCCTTAAAATCATGTTGTGAAACTTTAAGTGTATGGGTTTTGGTTCCCGTGTAGATAATAATTAAGTGAGTAGGTGTTCTCTCTTCTCGCATGGCTCCTATCACTCGGTAAATTATGTCCGATGGGACTTTGGGCTTGGTGCTTTCGAGTCATCTGACTTAGGATGCACTGACCGAACTCCCATTACACGGGTGGTAGGGATTGCCCTATGTGGAGATGTAGGGAAATGTGTACGTGATAGTATAAGTCCTCATAGGCAATGTTGCACGAAACCTGACCCTAAGAGAATTACATTCCAACTAGGAAGAAAAGAAAAGAAAAGAAAATGGTAATGCAAATAAGAACCTTAATGGACTTTACACTTTGTATCACTTGAGGATGTTGAGGTTGTCCATGTCTTTCACTTAAGTCCTTATTTAACTTGCACGAATGGTTCATTAGGCTAGGTGTGTGGACTAATATCTATATAGTGTCGGCTCGTAGGATTACTGTGTCCAATGATCGACAAAAATGAGTCCATCGAGTCGAGTTTCAAGATTGAATAATGGATCAATGTTCGGATTTTGTTGGTATAACCGCTGAAAAGCCTCAGGAGACAACACTCCTCCTCTTGTGCGACAATGAGGTTTAACGGCTTGTTGCTCGTGCTAAGTGCAACCGTGATTCCTACAAAAGTGAGTTAGGATTTCCCTAATTTACGAATGATTTTTCCTTTCTTTCATTTTTTTCCTTTCTTTGTTTTTCTCGAGACTCGCAAAAGCTAGGTATGGGGTATTTGATTGATATCATATCGTGCATATATTTGTGTCTTATATCCTTTATTCTTAGCCTAAGCAATGCTACGTAACGAGTTTTATGTTTAAGTTTCAGGAATAAATAAGTTTGAGAAGGAGAGACTATAAAAGGACTTAAAAGCAAGAAAAAAAGACTATAAGTTGCAAGACTTATGGACTGAGAAACAAGAGAGAGGGACCCCAATGTAAAACCAAATGACCAATGAGCAAATGAAGAAACGTCACCATCATGAGGAGTATTTTGGCAATTAGATTCGGGTCGCAAGCAACACAATCGATTATGGTGCATCAAACATGAAGATATCAAGCCAAACAACCTCACCCCGACACCTGACCCGATCTGAACCATATAGACCGCCAATTGGCGGTCCAAGATCGCTGATTGGCGGTCTGGGTTGCTCCGGATCCGACACGATTGATATGATTTGATGGGAATGACTTGTGATGTATGGATCAATGTTTGGTGCACATTTACATGAATGATTTAGGTTGTATATAGGATTGATTGATGCTTTAATGGCCACGATAGGTACTTATTGGATGCTTGAGAATCCAAAATCAACGTCAACTTTATGTGAGAAATTCATGTTCATGGTTTGCCATGTAGTGTTGTGTATCCTACACTTAGATTCTACACTAGCACCTACACTTGTTTCTAATTGAAAAGAAGACCCACTTACACACATACCTACACACCTCCACTCCATGGGGTTCAGTTTTATTGATTGTTCATTCTTAGTTTAGCGTAGTGTAATCAAACTCCTTCTCCCATCTTGTTTCCCACTGGCCTTCGAACTAACCAAAGTCGACACACCTCCCTGTGGATCGACCCGTAGACAGGAGATGTTCTGTTCAGACTTTGGTTTGGATGATTCGAGTGGTTTTGATTTTTTGTTTGTAGTTTTAGTTTGTTTCAGCGGTTCTGGACTGCCAATTGGCGGCCTGGTGAGCTCCAACATCTCTCTTATTTTTTCTGGTTGTTTCTACATTCGCTAGGTCATCTAGGGGCTTAATTTGGAATGTTTTGACTTGTAGTTTGCTCCGAGATTAACAACCAAGTCCGTTTAATCAACTTGGACCTTAAAACTCAAAGAAAAAGATTAGATTGATTGCCATCTAGGTCATGGATCATTAGTAGACCTTGCACGTACTCGTCTTTCTTTTCTTTACATTCTTGTTGTTGATTGCTGACATGAGGTACGTGTACCCATTCTCTCATTCATGCATGGGTAAAGCACACATTAGTTAGTAAGGTGAATCAGGACAAGAGTGAGGTGAGCGTTTGTTTGGAGAGTTGATTGCTAGATTAAGACTCAAAACGCTACTAAGGAGGGGTTGTCCCATACAAGATAAGGTGGGGGATTTCATCACCCTTTCCTTTGCCCCAAAAATCACTCTTAATCAAAGCCTTAATTCTAAAAGCAAGTAGACATTGGCCCTATGGATTTCAGTCACACTAGGAGAGTGATTGAGTTGAGACCGTCATGACCAGATTGGCATCACCTGCCTTGTTGGTAGTAGGAGGTACTGGATCTCCGGATCAAGTATCACTTGCTGGGCATTGTGGTCTTCGTTGTTGGTGTTGGCTTTTTGGCCTTAATCTATGTTTTGATGACTTAATCAACCTAATCTTAATTATAATCATGTAGAGTGGCACACATATTGCATTGCATATATTTTGCTTTGTGTTAACCTCTACAGGTGATCAAGACTCAAGGAAGAAAGGAAATCAAGTCAAGACATGTAATCAAGCTCATTTGAAGACATGTATTTTGTATTTCTTTGAGTCTTTAGGAACTTGTGTAAATTGAGCATACTTGAGCTAAAATCAACTTAAACAGACACTAGGTTCCTTATAGAAGTCACACACGAAATTTCACATAATTTGGACTTCAATAGATCACCCAAACTTAGACCGGAAAACACTAAACCTGAACCCTAAGAGTCTGCCCACATTCGGTCGACCGCAACAGGCCGTTCGGTCGACCGAATAATCTATCACACTGTTTGTGTTTTCACTGTCTGGTTCGGTCGACCGCACCATCTCTTTCAGTCGACCGTTTGAACTTAATTTTCCGACGGTTAGTTTTGTGGTATATACCCAACGGTCGTATTCGTATTAAAACAATAATACCCCAAATACATTTCCTGTATCGGTCGACCGAGGACCAAGATCGGTCGACCCTTTGTCCATCTCTTGACAAAACCCGAATCTCCTGTTGAAAAATGGTCGACCGCTAGACCTGTTTCGGTCGACCGAATATCTAATTGTTTGTCGACCCCAAAGTGCCTGGTACAAATCGGTCGACCGTTCCCCTTTAGGTGTTCGACCGACGACTTAAGTGTACCTAAGTTGTAGCGTTGGGCGGTCGACCGTTTCGTTACCGGTCGACCGAACTTTGTGCAAAACTGCCAAACGGTCGACCGTTCTTCCCGTTTCGGTCGACCGAATTTATCCAGAATTGGGTCCTGCAGTTTCTGTTTTGTGTAATCACACATCAACTCATACCCAATCAATCCCAACGGCTCTATTCTCTCTAATGCCTATATAAGGAGTTGTAAAACACATTTTAACACAACTCTCCCACTACAAACTTGTCCCAAACATTAGAGAGAATCCCAAACACTCAATGTTGAACGTTTTATTTAAACCGCAAGTGCACGGCCGCGATGAAGCGGTGGCAAGTACGGGTCGTCCTCAGGGAGGTGAGCAGCCTCTTGTTTATCAGAAATCAAGTGGCAAAAATTGGGGGAGAAAGATTGATTATGCTACTCTACACTAAACTACGCTAAGAAGTATGAAATGCGAACGAAAGAAACAAACAATGAAATGACAACTAAGCTAAGAACAAAAGAAGAATGCTGGAATTCAGGAATGGGAAAACCCCTAAGGGGTGGAGTGAGTGCACACATGCAAAGAGGTGGGTGTAGAATACATTCTTTAAGCACAAATTAAGGTGGTGTTTATCAAGCATAGGAAGTGTCTAAATGTTATGGCAAAACCTATCAATCTATTCACCAACTTAGTTGATTAACATTTACATATGCAAGTTGTTTATTTCAAAACCTAAACAAGCATGAGAGGTGTCTAATCATTTTGGCAAAACTCATCAAGTTATAAATTCTATCCTAAACAAGAAAGCATACATTCATGTTTTATCAACACATCAAAAATAAAGCATTCATCTCATTCTCTAATGCATGTATGTACATCTACTCCACCCCCCAAAGGGGATGAAACTACTCACTAAACATTACACTAATTATTAAACTAAGCAAAGAAAGCATATTAAAACTAAGCTAGAAATAAAAGACGATTAAACTAAAACATGCACAAACAATAAAAGAAGCATAAACAAACAATGAAAGAAACACAAAACTTTATTGATAAAATGACTCACATTTCAAGTAGCATCCTCCTACTTTAGTGTGTGCTTCAAGGCCTCACTTCTAGTAGGAAGAATAGCCACTTAAAATATGGAGTGGTTACAATAGGAGGTGAAGAATTCTATTTATAGGCATGAAAAAAGCTAATCCGGGACAATCCCCCGATGTGGGACTAAACAAATACCAGAAATGGACTAAATACACACTAATACGTAACCCAGAGAAATCTTAGCGGATTTGGGCCAAAAGTGACCGCCAATTGGCGGTCTAAAAAGTTCGTATCCATCTGGAATTTGTGCTGGGCTTTGCTTAGTGTATTTGGTGGTCTTAGATGCATCTACTTCGTTTATTGGAGCTCCGACCCGAATCCAATTGCTAAAATACTCCCCATGATGGTGTGAAGTATTCTGTTTTGCTCTTAGGTCCCTCTGTCTTGCGTTCAGGTCCTTCTTCCTTGCATCTTGGTCCCCAGATCTCACAATTCAGTCCTTTTTCCCAGCTTTTAGGTCCTTTTATGCTTCATCTCTTGAAACCTATTTATTCCTGAAAACTAAACATAAAACTCGTGACATAGCATTGTTTAGGTGAAAGATAATGGATATAAGATACAAATATAAGCATGAAATGATGTCAATCAAATACCCCCACACCTAACTTTTGCTAGTCCCGAGCAAAACAAAGAAAGAGAACAGCATACGAAAAACAAGAAATCCTAACTCACTTTCGTTGGAATCACGGTTGTACTTAGCACGTGCAACAAGCCGTTAAACCTCCTTGTTGCCAAGGAGGAGGAGTGTTGTCTCCTGAGGGTTTTCAGCGGATATACCCACAAAATCCGAACAAGATGCATTAATCAATCTAGCTACACGACTCGTTGGACTTATTTTGTCGATCATGGAACGCGGTAATACTACGGGTCGACTCGATATATGTAATCCGTCTACACACCTAGCCTAATGAGTTATTCGTGAAAGTTAGTCAAGGACTTAAGTGAAAGACATGGGCAACCTTGACTTCTGAAAGTGATACAATGTGTAGAGTCCATTTTGGTTCTTATTTGTTTCTCTTTTTTTTTCTTTTTTTTTTCTTTCATCATTTTTTTCTTTTTCTTTGGAGCATTTTATTGGTTGGTGTTTGATTCTCCCAGGGTCAGGTTTCGTGCATCATTGCCTATGAGGACTTGCACTATCATGTACGCCTTCCTCCAAATCTCCACATAGGGCGATCCCTACCACCTGTGTAACGGGAGTTCGGTCGGTGCATCCCAAGTCAGATGACTCGAAAGAACCAGCCACAAAGTCCCCTCAGACCTACTTTCCCGAGTGATAGGAGCCGTACGAGAAGAGAGAACACCACTTATTCATTTATCTACATGGGAACCAAAACCCCTACACTTAAGTTTCACAAAAAGAGATTAAGGGTCCTTAACTACGACAAACTTCCTTATACTAATAGACACAAATTATTTGACTCACTTAGGTTTAGGGTGGACTTCTTTAAATGTTTGAGTACTGAAACCCTAAGATTACACGCCCCCGAGGGAAAACCGGGGTGCATCCTAACGACTCGATAAGCCCTAAAGCCAGTAAACTAAAAATCCTAATGCATCAAGTTCAAGACAATTTCAGGAGCTTTCTTTTTACTTTGCCTCTCAACGGTTTTGCACATGCTAAACACACGCAAAACCCACAAAACATTTTCTTTCGTAAACACATGAAGATTTTGAAAGAAATGTGAAGATTTTAAAGCACTAGGCAACCAAAAGAAGACAACTCACCCAAGGATCATGGCAAGCAGATATATCGATATTAAATGTGGCACACTAACATGATCCTAACAATGCACACAAAAGAAAACAAAAAATCAAAAGAAAAGACTCGACTATGTACACACGTAAAACACCCCCCCACACCTACTTCATGCATTATCCTCAATGAATGTGAACAAGATACTACATGTAGATATTCACGAAAAAGGAAAGATGTCACCAACATGAAGTACAAAGGGACGTTCAGGGTCATGTTGATGGACACAAACCCAAATTCCCTCAAAACCTGTGAGAAGCTGAAGAAGGGAGATAAATACGTGAAGAGATTGGGCCCAAGTACACAAGGGTTGGGGCCCACAACAATCGATGCTCACTGAAGGAGTCTTTTATTACACACTTTTTTTACAAGATATATACATCAACCAAATATTCTCATAATCATTTGGTCAAGGAACATCAAATGAGAAATCAAGTTTTGAGGACCAAAGACTTGCCGAGATGGGCAAACTTCACTGGTACTCTGAGGTGTCATGAGGGGTGGAAGGTCAAAGCTGAAAGGCTCGAACCCCTCATGATATTGGTTGGGTGTGGGCAACAAAGAATGAAGTTGTGTTGCCTCACTAGGGTTTAATTGCTCATCGAAGAAAACCCTCCAACCAATAGGTGGGTGCATCAGAATGAGTTCCTCAGGCTCATTCGATGGATGCAGCAGACCTGCATCGCTAAGAACGGGACTGCTCCCCAAGTCATCCAACAAGGACCTCCCACCATCATTTAGATCATCAAGCATAAGCTCGGTCATAGGTGGGTCCTTGTTGGAGTCAATATGAAGCTCAAATGGCTCAATGGCCATGGGACATGAGGTAGAGACACCTTCTGTTATAGGCATATGATGAGGTGTCTCACTCTCACTAGTACTCTCAACTGAATCATGCAACGAACACTCTCTTTGGACATTCATGTTCGAGGCCAGCTCACTCTGTTGCATTGCGAAGATAGGCAATGAGTTTTCGTTGGGCCCACGAACATTCTCAACGGGTTGCATTGGGGTTAGGGGTGTTCGTTGATTTTGTGGTGCTTTCTCCAATTGGCGGATGAGATTTAGATTTAAAGGTTGATCCATGGGTTCCTGTTGCCTACCAGAGTTGAACACATGAAACTCGGCACTCATGTTACTGAATGAGAGCTTCATGAGACCATTTCTACAATTAATCAAGGCATTGGAGGTTGCCAGAAATGGTCTACCCAAAATCAAAGGTATTTGAGAGTGGGTGTTCGCAACAGGATTGGTATCGGGGACAACAAAATCGACTGGAAATATAAAATCTCCAACTTTAATAAGCACGTCCTCGATAATCCCCATGGGAATACGAATGGATCTATCTGTCAATTGGAGGGTGATCTTAGTTGGTTTCAATTCTCCCAAGTTCAACTGTTGATAAACAGAGAATGGGAGGAGGTTGACCGCTGATCCTAAATCAAGCAAAACATTGCTCATTCTAGTGTCCCCTATCGTACACAGAATAGTAGAACACCCAGGGTCCTTGTTTTTTTGTAGGTGGGATTGGACAAAAGTGAGCTGATATTTGCAGCCAAGAATGCTTTCTTAGGAACATTGGTCTTCCTCTTGGTTGTGCAGAGATCCTTCAACACTTTGGCATATTGAGGTATTTGTTGGATGACATCCAACAAGGGGATGTTAACCTTTACTTGCTTAAACACCTATAATATCTTGTCCATGTTGTCACTCTGCTTTTTGGTAAACTACTTGGATAGGGAGCTTTTGGCAGGTAGGTTTTCTGCGGTGCCTGAGAAGAAAGCTTTGGTGTATTAACCTCACCCTCAGCCTCTTCTTCACCACCATTCCCACTGAGGGGCTGCATAGATGGTGGTGGATGCGGCAAGGAAATGTGATTGTCAACCTGTTTTCCATTTCTTAAGGTAACAATGACATTGACATGGTGAACATGTTCCTCCACATGGTTCGCTTGTCTCCCTCGAGGTACCACATTCTCATTTTGCATGTGTTGTTGCTGGTACACACGGGGGTTAGCCTCAGGCTGGCTAGGAAAAGACCCTCTCTCTCTTTCATGTACACACTGAGCCAATTGACCCATCTGAGGCTCTAGAGATTTGATGGTCTGCTGATTTGAAGTGAGAACTTGACTCGTGGTTGACATAAAATTTTTCATTGAGTTTTCAAGTCCACGAGTCAAGGTCTCAAGCGAATTGAATCGGGTTTCCATATTATTGGAATTTGGGAAACCCGATTGATTGGTGGTTTGCGCTTAGGGTGGTTGATAGGAATGTGCATTGATGCATTGCATACATTGCATCATATGTCTTTCATTTAGATTGCTTTTAATTCAATAAATGCTACTAAGGTATGTGTTTAGCCTTGTTTACAGAATACAGGGACCTGAATGCAAATTACCCACATCCCGAGCATAACCGCGTGCAAAAGATTCATTTCTATCATAAAGACAAGTTCAAGTTTATCGAGTTTCAAGATAGAAATGCATCCAAGCACAAAAGCATTCAAGGAGCTAATCACAAAAAGGTCAGGGGCTTAAGTGCAAAATGTCAAGGACCTGACTACAAAATAAAAGGGCAAAGTTATTATGTTGGAGAAGTCAAAAGAAAAGTCAAAAATAAAATCCCAACAATGGAAGGAATTAATCCGGAGCTCAAGACAATGGAAAGAATCAATCCAGACGCGCAAAGGAGGATCAAATCATACCATAAACGCACAGCCAAAATTCGGACCCGATCAGACCAGATTGTGCGGCGTTTCCGCCGCACAACACCTACAATCTGCGGCGTTTCCGCCGCACCCCTGTCGATCCGCGTCCCCAAATTTTGTCCAGTCCTGTGTCGCCACGTGTAATTTCCTTTCATATACTGGTATCCCTTGTATCGGCTATAAATAGCCTCGTAGCACGAATGTAACACATCTTTGAACCTTTGGTCTTGGATCATTAGTAATAAATTTCTGTTTTATTTTGTTTTGTCTCTCTTTTCTTTTAATGTCTCTAGGATCCCTTCTTCTTCCTCCCTCCATGAGTTTCTAACTCTCTCCAAAGGGTGGAGGTGATGGAATTAGGGTTAGAGAAGATGAATTGCATGTTATTATTTTAAGTTCATGATTAGTATATTTTGATTACTTGAGTTTATGTTAAGTCATTTATCTTGTAATGCTTCATAACTAACATGATTTACAATAAGTTTCAGTAATTCTCTGATCTAAACCTAAATCTAAACCTCCATCCAACGGATTTCTCTCTTTGTTCTTGTTTTCGTTTATTTGTTCTTGTTTCTTGATTTAGATATTTAAAAACCAAAAATCTCAAAACCCAAATTTATTCTTCTCCCTCTTCCTTTCCCTTAATTGAAATCACACAAATAACAAATCTCTCCCTCCTTGTGTTCGACCCGTACCTGCCACCGCTTCATCGCGGCCGTGCACTTGCGGTATAAATGTAAATCTTCAACAAGTTTTTGGCGCCGTTGCCGGGGAGGCGACGCAGATTTTGTGTTTTTGTGTTTTCGATTTTATCCTGTCTACCTTGTGCGCGATCTAAGAATTTGAATTTGTGTAGCAGGAGACAACAGAGCGCGCGGCGAAATCCGGGAGCGTTCTGAGACACTTGGGCGGCGGAATCGCCGCATCTACAAGGTGGCTTGCGGCGGAATCGCCGCACCAGTGTGGGTTCTGGTCTTCAAATTTCTGGGGCATCGTCGGCATCTCTGGGTGGTCGCATTAAGCTACTGGAATCTCCGAGAGCAGGCGGCGAACCCGACTGAGCATTGCGGAGGTAACTTTTCTTGCCTTTCTCGTAAAATCTGAATTGTTGAAAAGTTTCCTGTCGTAGAATTGCATGTGTTAGGGTTTACAATTCCATAATTGGCAATAATTCAACTCGGACCTAAAATTGGCAAAATTAGAAAGACCTTAGTGCATGCATCATATAATGTTTTGCTTGCATTATTCTTGCTAAATTCTTGCAATTTTTTTTTTGTTGAAGAGTGCTGGAGGCAAGGTACATATCGCGGTTTTAACGATTGCATTTAAGCATATACTTTAGTTTGCATACAACCTTGAAATTGCCCCCATTAAAAAGACCATTGTTTGACTATCTTTGTTAGATCTAAGTTAAACTATCTTAAGGGCAACTCCGTAGGAAAAGATACGGTGGGGATTTCATCACCCTTCCGTGGCCCACAAATCACAATCCTAAAGTGTCACCCAAGCCTTAAATTTAAAATCAATTAGACATTGGCCCCTAAGGACGCGGACTCAATTAAGGAGGAGATTGGTTTGACTTGCTATGACCTGAAGCTAATTGAATTCAATTTGGTGTCTAGAAAGTGTTTTTGTGTTGACGAAAGTCTTCCAAGCGACGTGGTTGTCTAATTGGCACCGACTCTGTCGGAAGCGCCCCCACTAGCTATACACTGACTGACCAACTTGGTTTGATTGGTGAGGGAGGTGAATCAAGCGAATCAATTCGACTCAACCAGTTAGGAGTCGTCTAGATTTAAGTGACACTAGGTCTAGGATTGTTTGAACCGTGCTTGTTCAGGAAATTTCTGGCCAACCCTTGAATTTACCTTTAGAGTTAAGTTTCCCTTCTCGTCTGAGTCTTCTTTCCCTTCTCATCTTTACCTTTCTATTGTTTGTTTCCATTTTCATAAAAAAAAAACAACGAAGAAAAAAAAATTATAATTAATTCTTGAAATTAAATTTGGAATTTAAATTTCGAATTTGAATTCAAAAATTGATTCAACCCGGTGCACTCAGATTTGGATTCGGGACTTGAGTAATTGACTCTCACGAGTTCATCTAGATTCCAGTCTGGAACTTAACCCCAATCCACCTGTTGCACCACCTCACCCGGATCTAATGGATGAGAATGTTGTGAACCCGCCTATGACTCTGAGGGATCGGTGCTACCCAACGATGGCTGCTCAGCCATCGTGCATCGTCATGCCCACCATACCGGGTCGCGATTTCGAACTTAAGGCACAATACATGAGTATGCTGCCTAAGTTCACCTCTAGGGAAGATCCATATCTCTTCCTTAGAGAATTTGAGGAAATCTGCTCTCTTATGCAATACCAGCATATCCCTGAGGAGGCAGTGCGTCTGAAATTCGTGCCTCTAGCACTGAAGGACGACGCTAAGAAATGGCTATATAGTCTAGCCGAAAGATCTATTAGGAGTTGGGCTGAGTTTGTTCAAGTGTTTCTAAAAAAATATTTCCCCAACCATAAGACTATGAAGATTAGTAATGAAATTGTTGCATTTGTTCAGTCTGAGAGCGAGCCGTTCTATTCCTATCTTGAAAGATTTAAAAGTGTCTTGACCCAATGCCCTCATCACGGAATTCCAAAATGGCAATTATGCCAAATTATTTATGAGGGATTGACACCCACATCTAGAGTTATGCTAGAATCTGTGAGCCAAGGGAATTTCATGTCGAAAAACGAAAATGATGCCTGGACTTTTCTTGAGGATTTAGCTGAAAACAGTATGCAATGGGACAATGCTAGAACACCCATCAACCCGAGTATTGGATCTAGAATAGCAAGTCAACCCCGACCAAGTGTCTTAGCTATAGATGCCAACATAGCGGCTGAGGCAAAACTAGCCACCCTTATGCGCAGAATGGAAAGTTTAGAGCTGCAAAACCAAACCCGACAAGCATCCCCTACCCCTTGCTCTAGATGTGGTCAGACTGGTCATTTAATGGAGGACTGTGTAGACTTGGAACATGTTAATGCCACGTTTAACCATTCTAGAAATGATCCTTATGCATCAACCTACAACCCGGGTTGGCGTAATCATCCCAATTTTTCGTGGAACCAACAAGGTCAACCTCCTAGACAACAACCAAACCCATATAACAAAAATAATACATCATCTGGGGGTAATAACAATGGAAATCATGAAGTTAGGTTGACAAACTTGGAAAATTTAATGAAAACTTTTATACAAACAACCAACCAATCATTCCAAAAGGCTAGAGACACAAGTCAGCCAATTAGCGCAAATAGTAGGTGAAAGAGAAAAGGGTCAATTTCCAAGTCAACCTGAGGTGAACCCAAGACCTAATAATCAATATCAATCTTATCAACCACCATCAGGAAATAACAACCCCAGACCGGTTCAAATGATTAACGAGGAAGGACCATTCCAACAAATCAATGCAGTAGTGTCATTACGGTCCGGACGACAAGTTGATAACAATGTGGTAAACCCTAGAATGTCTAATCAATCTAGCCCTCAAGCAACCACATATGACCTGACCATTGAACCTGACGTCCAAGTTGAAAAGCCCAACCCACCTACACAACCTGAACCCATAGCTCAACCTGAACGTGAGCGAGTCTATGTTCCTAAAGCCCCATTTCCCAATAGACTCAAGAAGAGCTCAAGTGCACAAATGGAGAAAATCTTAGAAGTATTTAAGCAAGTTAAGGTGAATATTCCACTCTTAGATATGATTCAACAAATACCTGCTTATGCTAAATTCTTGAAAGATTTGTGCACTAAAAAGAGAAAAACGAATGTACCAAAGAAGGCATTCTTAACTGCAAACATATGCTCTATTCTTTCCAACACATCTCCTATAAAATATAAGGACCCTGGGTGTCCCACAATTTCATGTTCAATAGGAGATACCTTTATCAATAAAGCCCTTCTAGACCTAGGTGCAAGCGTTAACTTACTCCCATTTTCTGTCTACGAGCAACTCAACCTTGGTCCACTGAAACCCTCTAAGACAACCCTCCAATTCGCTGATTGTTCTGTCAAGAAACCGAGAGGTATAGTAGAGGACGTTTTGATTAAGGTTGGTGACTTCATTTATCCAGTGGATTTTGTCGTACTTGATACTGAACCTGTTGTAAATCCTAATCGACAAATCCCTGTAATTCTAGATAGACCATTTTTAGCCACTTCGGAAGCATTAATAAACTGTCGAAATGGGCTCATGCAATTATCTTTCGGGAACTTAAAAGCAGAATTTAATATCTTCCATATTGATAATGAGCCAGAAATAACATGCAACCCAAGTGATGTTGTGATGAGAGCACGTATTTATCAGAATTCTGAATCAAATAAATCATCACATAAGCAAAAAGGAAGTAAGAAAAAAGGGAGTGATTCATTTACTCAACCACCATCACTCGAGCAAATATGCGAACCAATTCAAGTGAGAAGAGTGGAATCTTTTCCTCAAGTCAACATGGGGAACAATTCAACTGGATACATGCACCAATATGGTGTCATTCAATCCAGTTCTGATTACGGTTGACTCTGAGCAAACTCAACCCCTATACCGCAAGCCGACTCAGGTAATAAGTGCATTTATTTTATCTATGCATACATTGAGGACAATGCATGATTTAGGTGTGGGGGAGTGTTTATCTATGTATATATCTATTTGTTTGTTTTCTTCTTCAAAAAAAAAAAAAATTCAATGTTCCATGACATAGCTTAAGATTGAATTACCAAAATCTGTGTACAAATTACATTGGTTTTTTTTGTTCCTTATTATATAGTTCTGCTTGAAGAAATTATGACATAAATCTAAGTTCCAAAGAAATAGCCCATTACCCTTTCAGACGTGTATGCACTTAAATTGGATGAATCAAATCTTTGAAGTGGTTGATAAAAAGCAGAGGTTGAGGAAAATATACCGGGAAGTGTGGACTTCTAATAGCAATTAAGCCTTGAGGAAAAAAAAAGTAAAAAAAAAGAATAAAGTGAGGAAAGCACATCTTGCAAAATGATTACAAAAGCCCAAGCCTTCGAGTCACTGGTCCGTAGGGGTATCTTAAAACCCGGTAACTTGAGTCTTCCAGCTCGGGATTATCGACCAAACTCGCTACACGAATGCAAAAAGGGTATAAGTGTCAAAAAGAAAAAGCAAATGTGTTGAATCACGGAAAAAGAAAAAAATAATACTTTAAGATACTCAAGGCCCAAAGCTAAAAGAATGATTCATGCCATGGTTGATCCAAATGATACTTCACCACCAGAGGAGGCGTGCAAAATAATTTATGTGATAACATGTGTAGAAGGGTTAGTGGTGTGAATGTTGGAGGAATAAAGACCAAGTCAAACTTTTTATAAGTTAGAATTGTATAATGAGCATGCAAGAATTCTAAGTGAGATGTATAAAGTTGAGGTAAAAATATTGAGAGCTATTAATGGAATGTTGAATTAAGACTTTGTGGGTGTGTCAGCTGAAAACCCTCAGGAGACAACACTCCTCCTCCTTGGCAACAAAGAGGTTTAAAGGCTTGTTGCACATGCTAAGTGCAACCGTGATTCCTACGAAAGTGAGTTAGGATTTCCCTGTTTTCAATTTTTTGTTATATTTTGTTTTGCTAGGGACTAGCAAAATCTAGGTGTGGGGGTATTTGATGCATTGCATACATTGGATCATATGTCTTTCATTTAGATTGCTTTTAATTCAATAAATGCTACTAAGGTATGTGTTTAGCCTTGTTTACAGAATACAGGGACCTGAATGCAAATTACCCACATCCCGAGCATAACCACGTGCAAAAGATTCATTTCTATCATAAAGACAAGTTCAAGTTTATCGAGTTTCAAGATAGAAATGCATCCAAGCACAAAAGCATTCAAGGAGCTAATCACAAAAAGGTCAGGGGCTTAAGTGCAAAATGTCAAGGACCTGACTACAAAATAAAAGGGCAAAGTTATTATGTTGGAGAAGTCAAAAGAAAAGTCAAAAATAAAATCCCAACAATGGAAGGAATTAATCCGGAGCTCAAGACAATGGAAAGAATCAATCCAGACGCGCAAAGGAGGATCAAATCATACCATAAACGCACATCCAAAATTCGGACCCGATCAGACCAGATTGCGCGGCGTTTCTGCCGCACAACACCTACAATCTGCGGCGTTTCCGCCGCACCCCTGTCGATCCGCGTCCCCAAATTTTGTCCAGTCCTGTGTCGCCACGTGTAATTTCCTTTCATATACTGGTATCCCTTGTATCGGCTATAAATAGCCTCGTAGCACGAATGTAACACATCTTTGAACCTTTGGTCTTGGATCATTAGTAATAAATTTCTGTTTTATTTTGTTTTGTCTCTCTTTTCTTTTAATGTCTCTAGGATCCCTTCTTCTTCCTCCCTCCATGAGTTTCTAACTCTCTCCAAAGGGTGGAGGTGATGGAATTAGGGTTAGAGAAGATGAATTGCATGTTATTATTTTAAGTTCATGATTAGTATATTTTGATTACTTGAGTTTATGTTAAGTCATTTATCTTGTAATGCTTCATAACTAACATGATTTACAATAAGTTTCAGTAATTCTCTGATCTAAACCTAAATCTAAACCTCCATCCAACGGATTTCTCTCTTTGTTCTTGTTTTAGTTTATTTGTTCTTGTTTCTTGATTTAGATATTTAAAAACCAAAAATCTCAAAACCCAAATTTATTCTTCTCCCTCTTCCTTTCCCTTAATCGAAATCACACAAATAACAAATCTCTCCCTCCTTGTGTTCGACCCGTACCTGCCACCGCTTCATCGCGGCCGTGCACTTGCGGTATAAATTTAAATCTTCAACATGCATGCATAGGAGGTTGGTGTGATTGGTAATGTGGTCTAGAGGAGTTTGAAGGACCACCCGGGGCATTAGTTTGGTTCCATGAAAAATTGGGGTGGTTCCTCCATCCAGGATTATAAGATGATGAGTATGGGTCATTCCTGGCTCTATCATAGATGACGTTGACACGCTCCATCTCAGGAGGAATGGACTCACACTCGCTTTCTACATGACCTATCCTACCACATGAATGACAGGGAATTGGAGCAGATGTGGACATGTGAGGTGCACTTTGTTGGTTTTGGAGCTCAATCGAATCCATACGGCGCATTAAGGCCGCCATCCGTGCCTCGGTGGCCGTAGTGGTATCGATAGCAAATGCGGTACCCGACCGTCATGACCAGATTGGCATCACCTGCCTTGTTGGTAGTAGGAGGTACTGGATCTCCGGATCAAGTATCACTTGCTGGGCATTGTGGTCTTCGTTGTTGGTGTTGGCTTTTTGGCCTTAATCTATGTTTTGATGACTTAATCAACCTAATATTAATTATAATCATGTAGAGTGGCACACATATTTCATTGCACATATTTTGCTTTGTGCTATCCTCTACAGGTGATCAAGACTCAAGGAAGAAAGGAAATCAAGTCAAGACATGTAATCAAGCTCATTTGAAGACATGTATTTTGTATTTCTTTGAGTCTTTAGGAACTTGTGTAAATTGAGCATACTTGAGCTAAAATCAACTTAAACACACACTAGGTTCCTTATAGAAGTCACACACGAAATTTCACATAATTTGGACTTCAATAGATCACCCAAACTTAGACCGGAAAACACTAAACCTGAACCCTAAGAGTCTGCCCACATTCGGTCGACCGCAACAGGCCGTTCGGTCGACCGAATGATCTATCATACCGTTTGTGTTTTCACTGTCTGGTTTCGGTCGACCCCACCATCTCTTTCGGTCAACCGTTTGAACTTAATTTTCCGACCGTTAGTTTTGTCGTATATCCCAACGGTCGTATTCGTATTAAAACAATAATACCCCAAATACATTTCATGTATCGGTCGACCTAGGACCAAGATCGGTCGACCCTTTGTCCATCTCTTGACAAAACCCGAATCTCCTATTGAAAAACGGTCGACCGCTAGACCAGTTTTGGTCGACCGAATATCTAATTGTTTGTTAACCCCAAAGTGCCTGGACGAAATCGGTCGACCGTTCCCCTTTAGGTGTTCGACCGATGACTTAAGTGTACCTAAGTCGTAGCGTTGGGCGGTCGACCGTTTCGTTACCGGTCGACCGTTCTTCCCGTTTCGGTCGACCGAATTTATCCAGAATTGGGTCCTGCAGTTTCTGTTTTGTGTAATCACACATCAACTCATACCTAATCAATCCCAACGGCTCTATTCTCTCTAATGCCTATATAAGTAGTTGTAAAACACATTTTAACACAACTCTCCCACTACAAACTTGTCCCAAACATTAGAGAGAATCCCAAACACTCAAAGCCTCAAATTTCCACACTTACAATCAATTTCAATCTCATTCAAGTGTGCTCAAGTTTAGAGAGTGTGTTCCACTCAATATTTCGTTTGTTCAAGAAGCAAGGACTTCGGTGAAAGCCCGAAGTGTTCCTCTCGGATTGTGAGAGAAAAAAGTCAAGCTCGCGAGGTTGTTCGCGGAGCTTGTTTTGTAAAAGGCGTTCTCTCCCGGCCCGGAACGGGGAGTGGATAGTGAAGACGCGAGCGGAGCTCGAAGTTTCGAGCGGAGCTTGTAAGAGAGGGCGTCGGCGGTGGCCGAACCTCTGTAAAAACCCCCGGTGTCCATTGTGGTTTGCTTATTTCTTACTTGCTCGTTTAGTTGTTTAAATTCCGCTGCTTATAACTCGATCGATAAAACGAGTAGGTAATTAGTTTAAAAGTGATTAGCATAGCCGACCCATACGATCCTACATTTGGTATCAGAGCCTTGTGCGCTAAATTCTATACTTAATCGTATTTTTAGCATGGCTAGCAGAGCTAATCATGTAGAGGGATTATGCACCACTAGACCTCCTTGGCTTAATGGGTCAAATTATGATTATTGGAAGAATAGGATGTAGATTTTCCTAATTTCTAATGACCTTAAGTATTGGATGTTTCTTCAAAATCCATACACACCCCCAAATGAAGATGAATTAGATACACTTACAAGACCCAAAATGAAAGAAATCGAAATGAATTCGAAAAACATGAACATCTTGTATTGTGGCCTTAATGAGGGTGAATATAATAGGATTAGAGGTTGTCTTAGTGCATATGAAATTTGGCATAGGCTACAAATGCATCATGAGGGGGATAGCAAAACTAAGGAAACCCGCATTAGTCTCCACATGCATAAATATGAGATTTTTTCTATGCAAATCGGTGAAAACATAAGCGAAATGAACACTCGCTTCACCGATATCACTAACTCTCTTTTGGTTCTTGGAAGAAAATTAAATGAAGGAGAAATGACAAGGAAATTCCTCCGGTCGTTAAGCCACGATTGGGAAGATAAGGTGGTCGCAATTGAAGAAGCACACGACCTTTCCCAACTCAAGATGTAGGAGTTAATTGGAAATCTCACGGCGTATGAGCTCCAAATAAACCATCGGAAGGAGAAGGAAGCCTCCAAGAGCAAACACACCTTGGGATTACATGCAAACATTGACCAACCAAGGAAGAGTGTAGAAGATGAGGACATTGAAGTCCTAGCAAAAGACTTCTTCAAATACCTCAAGAAGGATAAAGAAGAAAAGAATGAAAGAAGAGGTAGAAGGAGTGAAAAGAGAGAAAAGAAGGAGAAGGAAGAGAGTGGAAATGAGAGAAAAGAGAAGGAGAAGAAAAGTGAGAGGAGGGAGAGAAGGACAGAAAAGGAGAAGAGTAAGAGAAAAGAGAAGAGGTTGGAAGCTCACAAGGCTACATGGGACGATTCATCATCTTCATCATCATCCAAATCAACCACACCTTCATCAACAAAAGAATATGCACACATGTGCTACATGGCAATTCAAGATGAAGGAAGTGAGGTAGAATCTAACTCTTGCTCTAATAATTCATGCTCAACTAAGTCAAATTATAGTGATAGCTCACATTCTAGTGTTAATGAAGAAACTTATACACATGTTGAGCTTCAAAATGCATTTCATGACTTAGTTAAACAATGTGAGATCATTTGTGATAAAAATAAAAATGCTAGAAAGATAATCAAAGATCTCCAAAGCCAAATTGAAACATGCATGAATTAGAAAAATGAGGTGGTTGCTAAACTAGAAAACTATGCATCAAATTTTGATAAATTAAAAGCAACACCCATAGATTGTGAACAATTACATCTTCATGCCTACAATAAGCAATTAAGAAAAGATCTAGAAAAGTTCACCAATGGAACAAAGATGCTTAACATGCTATTAGGAAGTCAAAGACAATCTTTGCAAAAACATGGTTTAGGATTTAATGCAAAATTGAAAAACCATGCTTCCTATACAATTTTAAATGGAAAGCACTCAGTTGTAAAGCATACTTCCTCAAATGTGTGGGCTCCTAAAACCAAAATGGTTTGGGTTCCCAAAGCTAATATTCAAGGACCCAAAGTTGTTTGGGTACCTAAATCAACACTTGTAGGTGCTTGAGGAAGAAATCGGTGATTACCGGGCGAGCTTAAGAGTCAAATTGAAAGCCGGATGCATCACCGAATGAAGGGTAGAACCAATTCATGCTTCAAGTTGGTATATTTTCATATCCTCTAAATTTTCGATAAAATTGGTTCTAGTCTAGGTTTTATATGCTTAATTGACATATCATTAACCCTATTCATTGCAATTCATATATCACATCCATTGATTATAAATGTCAAATTTTGAATGGATGGTAGAATAAGGCTTGAGTAGAAACTTAAATGAACTTAACTTGAATCATACTCTTAGTTTCCATATAGCCTTATTGATAGGGGGAGCTTATATGTTATATCTTTTATTAGAGCAATGAAGTGCAAAATTTAAGGGGAACAACTTCATTACAAGACATCCACAATTGCCTTCAATTGTATAATCTTTGTGTTATTAATATCAAATTTTGATGGATGTCAAAGGGGGAGAGATAATTAAGGGGGTAACTTGGAATTTTGTAATAAAATTGAACAAAAACTATGCACATAAATAGGGGGAGCATTATTATGCATAGTTTACATATACAAATTCCACGTATTAAGATATAGTTAAAATATAGGTTGTCATCATCAAAAAAGGGGAGATTGTTGGTTTTTTGGCCTTAATCTATGTTTTGATGATTTAATCAACCTAATCTTAATTATAATCACGTAGAGTAGCACACATATTGCATTGCATATATTTTGCTTTGTGCTAACCTCTACAGGTGATCGAGACTCAAAGAAGAAAGAAAATCAAGTCAAGACATATAATCAAGCTCATTTGAAGACATGTTTTTGTATTTCTTTGAGTCTTTAGGAACTTGTATAAATTGAGCATACATGAGCCAAAATCAACTTAAACACACACTAGGTTCCTTATAGAAGTCACACACGAAATTTCACATAATTTGGACTTCAATAGATAACCAAAACTTAGACCGGAAAACACTAAACCTGAACCCTAAGAGTCTGCCCACATTCGGTTGACCGCAACAGGCCGTTCGGTGACCGAATGATCTATCATACCGCTTGTGTTTTCACTGTCTGGTTTCGGCGACCGCACCATCTCTTTCGGTCGACCGTTTGAACTTAATTTTCCGACCGTTAGTTTTGTCGTATATACCCAACGGTCGTATTCGTATTAAAACAATAATACCCCAAATACATTTCATGTATCGGTCAACCGAGGACAAAGATCGGTCGACCGTTTGTCCATCTCTTGACAAAACCCGAATCTCCTATTGAAAAACGGTCGACCGCTAGACCTGTTTCGGTCGACCGAATATCTAATTGTTTGTCGACCCCAAAGTGCCTGGTACAAATCGGTCGACCGTTCCCCTTTAGGTGTTCGACCGATGACTTAAGTGTACCTAAGTCGTAGCGTTGGGCGGTCGACCGTTTCGTTACCCGTTGACCGTTCTTCCCGTTTCGGTCGACTGAATTTATCCAGAATTGGGTCCTGCAGTTTCTGTTTTGTGTAATCACACATCAACTCATACCCAATCAATCCCAACGGCTCTATTCTCTCTAATGCCTATATAAGGAGTTGTAAAACACATTTTAACACGACTCTCCCACTACAAACTTGTCCCAAACATTAGAGAGAATCCCAAACACTCAAAGCCTCAAATTTCCAAACTTGGAATCAATTTCAATCTCATTCAAGTGTGCTCAAGTTTAGAGAGTGTGTTCCACTCAAGATTTCGTTTGTTCAAGAAGCAAGGACTTCGGTGAAAGCCCGAAGTGTTCCTCTCAGATTGTGAGAGAAGAAAGTCAAGCTCGCGAGGTTGTTCGCGGAGCTTGTTTTGTAAAAGGCGTTCTCTCCCGGCCCGGAACGGGGAGTGGATAGTGAAGACGCAAGCGGAGCTCGAAGTGTCGAGCGGAGCTTGCAAGAGAGGACGTAGGTAGTGGCCGAACCTCTGTAAAAACCCCCGGTGTCCATTGTGGTTTGCTTATTTCTTACTTGCTCGTTTAGTTGTTTAAATTCCGCTGCTTATAACTCGGTCGATAAAACGAGTAGGTAATTAGTTTAAAAGTGATTAGAATAGCCGACCCATACGATCCTACAGTTGGGAGGTGAGGTGTGTCGAGATTAGTGGTCTCAAAGTTAGGTGTCGTCTAGCCTAAGGACTTATAAGCCATAAGTTGTTTGAGTAGTGCTTGCTAGATTAGGCTTCTACCTTCACCCACTACCCACGCTAGCTCTAGGGATTCTTCATTTCTCATCTCGACACACCTCCCTGTGGATCGACCCGTATTTTCCACCGCTTCAACGTGGCCGTGCACTTGCAGTTTTTATAACTAATTCAATCAACCATCTAATCTTCTATAAATACACTTGTAAACCTTCTTCCCTTCTTCTCCTCATTAGGTTAGGTTTGTTTCTTTCTTAGTAGAGTAGTAGAGAAGAGGAGAAGAACACTTGTAAGTGGCAATCTTTCTTTTTCATTAATCAAAGGTTGTGGTTGTTGTTTATATCTTGTTTTAGTTAGATCTAGTTTTCTTTACACGTGGATGTGTTGTTTTTATGTGGTTGTTTCTTTTGTTAACATGGTGATTAGTGAGTAATCCTTCCCCATTGAGGGGGTTGAGGATGATGTGAAGTGTGAATCTTGTTAGATTTGTGTGTGTTTTAATCTTAATCTTAGAACTTCAAATGATTTTCAAGGTCATTTTGATGGGTTTTTCACTCTTGCCTTTGATGTGTTAATGTTCCTAATGGATGCTTAGCACATGCTTTGGTTAGTGGACCCACTTTATGAGGAGTGATGAGGTGAGGATAAGAGTGGAGTGGATAAATAGATAAGATTGACATGTAATCTTGTGGTTATCTTTAGCCTTATCTTAAGTAGTGTTTTGCATGTTTTAATGGTGATGATAAATCTTAATCCATGTAGAAACACGCATGTTGTTTGGTTTTTATAGATTTCTATGGTATGCATGTCATTACGGCTTAATTATAGCCACATGTGAAAGGAATGTGTTCTAAAAGTTTTACTTTTATTTGTCAATTATTATGAATTGGATGTGCAAACATTTTGTTCCTTGATTATTGTATTCGTCTTTTGGAAGTGTTGAGGAAGAGGCGCTTGGTCCTTAACTGTAGAGTTCTAAAGATAATTGTTTACATAAATCAAAAGTTATTCACAATCATGGTAATTGACATGGAACATTAATTACCGAGATAAGATTGTCGTGTTGGTCATCGATTGTTGTAGCTCTAAAAATAATTGACGATACGAGTATATAAAAGAGGAAAATGGTTACTTTATATATTGAATAGACCTGACAAGTAAAACTTAATGGAATGCGTACCTAGATACGGCTTATAGTTTGAGATATTAAGTGTTTAATATCGCTGCCAAATTAACTTAGATCCTCCTATAGGTCACATCACAAAACTGGGAAACAAGAAGCTTCATTTTGAGTTCATAAGATGTGATGGGTTTCATGTAAAAAGGGACACATGTGGTGAATCAATAAAATCAATATGTCATGAGAATTGACGTAATAAGAATCATGGATAAATTCATATGAGGTGTATATATTATGGGGTGTAATAATTTAATATTACATAGGATATTATGTTACATAAGAAATGAGTTTCTAAAAACCCCTAAAGATCAATTTTTTTTGGATATAAATCCAAAAATTGACAAAGGCAAAATCGGGGTCAACACGGTAAACCGTTTAGGGTTCGGTTGACTGAGGTGTCTTCGGAACGGTCAACCGAATGACAACAGATAACACAATTGGTGGACCGAAATTGTCTGGAGTGCTTGGACAATTGGATTCGGTCAACCGAGCGTGAATGGTCAACCGAAAGAAAATATATCCAGGAGCTATCTTGGGATATTTTCGGTAGACCAAAAGTGACATGGTCGTTCGAAAAGATTTGCCAGGAAAGCTTTTGGTGAGTCAACGGTCGACCGGAGCGAGACATGGATCGATCGAAATTTTAGAGGGAATTTTTCTCATGTATATTCGGTCGACCGTCTAGCTCATGGTCAACCGAACGTGTGTTAAAACCGGATGGTTCGGTCAACCGAGAAGAATTCTTGGTTCACCGAACAACACGATTTTTGTGTGGATTATTAAGAGAATAATTAGATCATGGGTTGAATTAATTCCATATTTGATCAAACATTTTGGAAGATGCTTATGTGGCAAATTGGGATTAATTTTAGGAGAGAAAAAACAAGAGATCATGGCTAGAGAATAGTTCTTGATGTGGGTGATTTGGGAGGCTATAAATTGGTCCTCTCACCCTACTTGTTTCATAAGAATTAATGCAAAATTCTCTCTCCCTTAATCACCAAAAAGATTCTCTTAATAGTTTTAAGTTTTGGAGATTAAAATTTCAGAAGCTTTTAGAGGGGTTATTAGCTAGATTCTAAGCTTAATTAGAGATTGATTGGCTAGCTCCGTTCTCTCTAATCTTGTTTAGAGTTTGGTGAACACGTGGAGGCGAATCGGCGGGAAATTCGACGAGCAACGGAACACCGAATCTTCTGAATCGTTTTAGGGAACCTTTGGGTATGATCCTCTCTCTTTTGTTTATTTTATTATGTGTAGGAATGCATGATATTAGAATAAACATATACATCTACATAAAATCAATGAAAATATGAAATCGATCATGTATGTTTGTATTAATTTTTTTTAAATATATATATATACATAGGGTCACGAATTCCTACAATATCACACATCTACATTTTTGCATGCATTGTCTACCCCTATGCAACTAATCATCGTATGTTCATTTAAGCATTTGTGTCTAATTAGTTAGTAAGTCAAGTTACTCCATAGTTACTCTCTATCTCCGTTTTCTTCTCCCACTGGAGTATGGTCGACGATGACTCACACCCATCCTCATGGACATGACTCGTACTTGCCACTGCTCCAATGTGTCAGTTGTAAAATACTGTATTTTATTTATATTTTTTAGTTCCTTAGGGTTTCTTTTGCAATTACTCCAAATATAGGATTAGAGAGAATGGGATTATTAGAAATCCCTAGTTTTTGCCCCTTTGTAGTGGTTTGTGTGAGAGAGGCTTGGAGAGGAGATCACGTTGGACCTCATCGGAGCGGCCAGACCTCGTCGGAGCACTGCCGGAATCGCGTAGGAGCTTCGTCGGAGCCCCCGTGCTGCGTCTTGGGCAAGATTCGGTTGGGTTCTCCGAAGGTATGCCTTGGGTAGATTTACAATCAACTTTCTTAAGGTCCTTTGATTCAAGGGTTTCACCACCTTAGGCATCTCCTTTTGTCTTCTAAGATGACTTTCATCCTAGATTCTTTTTATAGAATTTGGAAATGAAGGGAAGATGGTTGAGGGTAAGAAAATGGATTGTTAAGTGGTATTATGTCAAGTTGATGATAAGTTGTTTTCATAGCAGCAAATGTGGGGTTATTTCTGAAATTTCAGCACTTTGAATCTTAGTGATGACTTGTGTTTCCTAATGCTTCATCCAGTTGTATATGGCAGCTTTGTTGGGTTGAATGAGAGGTTGTTTGGACTAATTAATTAGTGGTTTGGAGAGACCAGCTGACTTAGGTCATTTATCATTACCAATTCTATGAGCTTGCATATGTATTTAGAAGTTGAGGTACTATCAAGGTACTAATGTTAGATATCTAGTTCCCAACTTGCCATTTGACTCATGATTCAAAGACTTAAATTTTGTATAGGTGAATGTAGAGGCATTAGAATTTGGATTTGACTAGGGGCTCTTTTGAACACAAAATCTTGTTAGTTGAGTTGTTGAGTAATGGTTATGTTCGGTTTGGTTTGGGAATGGTTGGCCCCGTACCAGCATCAATGGTGTGATTTCTAACTCCTTTTGAGTTGGTGTTTCCACCTTGGAGTGAGCACACACTCTTGTTGACAGGTTAACAATGAATCTCACTTGGATTGTTTGTTTCGACTTGTGGTAATAATATCTAGTATGTATACTAATAATAATAAAAATGGGGAATTGTTGACCTCGAAAGGTGCAGCAGAAGTCCTCATTGCTTGTTTTGTCTTGGTCAGATTTCCATTCTCACGTCATTAATGTTGTAGTTGTTGCTCTTATTTCTTTGCCCCAAATAAAGGGATTATTCTTGCCTTCAAGTTTAAGATGATGTTGCTTCTAAAATCATGTGCTTACTTGTTGCTAATTTATGCCTTTAAACTATAGGATTGTCTATCACAATAGATAAGTATATTTTCCTTTTTCCTTCTTCTAAAAGTCAGATTTTTAAGTTGATTCAATATGTGGCTTCACATCACTCCTTTTAATTGGACTGCTAGTCTTTTTGTTAATAAGCTTGTTAGGTTTTACTCCAATAATTTATTATATTATTCGGCTTGGTTGAGTCCGTAATATTATGGGAATGGTTGAAAATAATGAGCATCCGTAACTGAGGTGAAGTTTATTTTTGAAGAGCTAGATTGCTAGGATTGTTATTTCTTGACTTCATAACTAGGTTGTATATGTTTCAACAAAAAAAATGAACTACCTTATTGTCTTATTTTGGGTTTTTTTCTGGTATAATCATGAGATGTGCTTTAAACGTACATCTTGTGATATATCTTTGTAAAACGTTTGACCTATTTTGTCATCTATGATTTTATTGTAAGTAACTCAGTCGATTTAAGTGGCGACCAGGTATTTTGGAAATTTGAATTGTATTACTTAACTGGTCTCAATCCTCCAGAAGTTTGATAACAATCATGATTTTTATAGCATATTATTGTGTGTCATGACCTTACTTAGGTGCATTCTTGTTCAAAGTAATGTGAATCGAATTTAAAAATATCAATGAATTGTGATGGCACTATTAGCTCTACGGAGCATTCTAACTCTTCGGAGTATTGGGCCCGACGGGGCACATCTCTTATGAGATTATTGGCGGCTGTAGGACCACAGATACAGATCTGATATCTATTGTATTGACACAGGTTAATGTATGGGACCCCACAATAAAATAAAATGATTTATTATATGGATGTGGGGATGAACCATACATTAACTGGAAGACCGCATGTGCCAGCGGTGGGAGTTCTTCGGAATTCCCGATACATTTATGTATCAACTATTGATTGAGACGAGTCGAATTGAAATTGAATTGTCAATTATTTTAAACCATTCTAGTCACATAATTATGATTGGACTATTCAAGTGTTTATTGGGAATGAAATTGTTGATTGTGTTTCATAATTGCAAAATGTCACTTGTATACATCATTATTTTAATGATTGTTTATAACATAACCTTATTAAGAACATTTGTTTTACCGAATATTGTTATTGGTTATTCCTTTGAATTGTTTGACCGTCTGATTTTGGTTCTAATTTCAACCTTTGGCATACTGAGTTTTAAAAACTCACGTTGTTGTGGCTTATATTTTTGCAGGAAACCGCCAGAATTAGGTTGTGATGGCTTATCAAAATTTTGGCATGTAGTAGCATGGTGGTGATATAGTTTTTGGTTGTCTCGTATACAGGAGAAATGTAGGTTTAGTCTTGTTTCCTTTTTGAAACTCTTGTAAACCCATTTGGGTATAGATGTGACTATCTCATGGTGATCGAACTCTTGTTTTGAATGTTAATCCTTACTTCTATGGAGCTCCATTCCCTGTGTTAGAGTTTATTGAAAATCGTTGCTTGTGATTGTCGCTTTCCCGCGAAATTTCTTTCTCAATTGTGATATTCAACTTTCGTTTAGTCGTGCGGAATGGGATGTTACAATTTGGTATCAGAGCTGAACGTTTCCTTAGTGTATAGAGACAAAAATGAAAAATCACCACCTTAGGAAATTGCATCAAGCATATCATTGCATGGTTTTATTGTATACATTTTTATTTTTTTGAAAAGTGAAATCGCATGGATTAATCTTGAATGTTATCGTCATTATTTATTGATTGTGCCAGATGCCTCCACGAGTGAGAGGTGGTCGTGTGGGAACTGGCCGTGGAAGAGGTGGACGCGCGGGAGCAATCCCACGAGCTCCTCGAGCTCCACGAGTCCCTCGTGGTGGTATTGGTTTGGAAGAAGCAGCACGTGAGCAGCAATGGACTTTGCTAGTCAATTCTGTGCAGCGACTCTCGGGTTTGATGGAAGATCAAGTTGTTCGCACTGAGAGGAACGCATCTGCTGAGTTGCTAGAGAAGTTTATGAAGCAACACCCTCCTACCTTTGTAGGAAAGATTGATCCAGAAGTTGCTGAAGATTGGGTCTTTACTGTAGAGCGTATCTTTGAGGCGATGAATTGCCCAGAGAAGGAAAAGGTGAACTTTGCCACATACCGGTTTCGAGAGCAAGCAGCGAACTGGTGGAGAAACACCTTGACTCTGGTGTTTGATGATCGTAAAGATATAAGTTGGGAAGAGTTTCTGGAATAGTTGTGAAGAAGTACTTCCCTGAACATGTGAAGGATCGAAAAAGAGAAGAGTTCCTAAGCTTGGAACAAAAGGAGTTGTCTTTGGAGGAATATATCAACAAGTTTATGATGCTTGAGCGCTACTGCCCACACACATATGTGACCCCGGAGCAAAGAGCGAAGAAATTTATCAAGGGACTGAAAAGGCAGCTAAAGTCAAGGGTCATCATTAGTCGACCAAAGACACTGGATGAAGCAATTGAATGTGCTGCAGATATTGAAAGGGACTATTTGGACAATGTTCAAGACCTGAAGAGGCCTCATAAAGGTGCAAGTAGCAGCGGTAACAAATTTAAAGGGCATCAAAACAAGAGGCAGAAAACCAATGTGAAGTCTTTTAGAGGCTTTCAGAAGGGGGCGTGCAACCGTTGTGGTCGTTGGCACTCAGGCAGAGAGTGTTATTTTGCCACGGGAGCATGTTTCGCTTGTGGGTAGAAAGGCCACTTTGTGAGGAACTGCCCTAATAGAAAAGATTATGGCAAAGTGGTAGCACGAGCTGATGAACAGAAGAAGGTGACTGGTAGAGTGTTCGCAATTCGATCGCAGGATGTTGAGCACTCTAATGCCATAGTTGAAGGTAACCTTTGTGTTCATGGTCACTTTGCAAAAGTGTTGTTTGATTGTGGTGCTACACATTCTTTTGTTTCTGAGAATTTTGCTGCAGTTTTAGATTGTGTGCCGCAATCTATGGCATATAGTTTGAGGGTGAGCACTCCAATTGGAGATATTGTTACCATCGGGAATTTCCTTCCTAGTGTATCTGTGTTGGTTGGTGGTCTTGAACTTCCAGCAGACTTAATCCTGCTCACTATGACGGATTTTGATGTCATTTTAGGAATGGATTGGTTGGCTCAATATGGTGTCAACGTCCGCTGTCGTGAGAAGGAGATTGTTATTCCTAGATCAAACCAGTCAGAGCTGGTGGTTGAAGGAATTAAGAGGAATTGCAGTCGTGTCCTAATTTCGGCCGTAAAGGCACACAAATTGCTACAAAAAGGATGCTTTGCATACTTGGCAAGTGTGGTTAGGACCGAACCTTCTGAAAGGAAGTTGGAGGATCTAGACGTTGTTCAGAATTTTCCAGATGTTTTTCCTGATGACCTTCAGAGTTTACCCCCTCATAGGGAGATTGAGTTTGGAATTGACCTGATCCCCGGAACTACTCCAATATCTAAGGCACCTTATAGAATGGCACCAGCAGAGCTGGCAGAGTTAAAGAAACAGTTAGAAGAGCTGATGGACAAAGGATTTATTTGGCCTAGTGTTTCACCTTGGGGAGCACCAGTATTGTTTGTTAAGAAAAAGGATGGATCTCTGAGATTGTGCATTGATTTCCGGATGCTAAACAAAGTGACAGTGAAGAATAAGTATCCTTTGCCTCGAATTGATGATTTATTTGACCAACTGCAAACCGCTTCTGTATTCTCAAAGATTGACTTGCGGTCAGGCTATCATCAGTTGAGAATTAAAGGTGAGGATGTGTCAAAGACTGCTTTTAGGACAAGATATGGTCATTATGAGTTTTTAGTGATGCCTTTTGGATTGACTAATGCTCCAGCTGTATTCATGGATTTAATGAACAGGGTATTCAAGCAATATTTGGATCAATTTGTTATTGTCTTTGTTGATGACATCTTGATATACTCGGTCAGTCAAGAGCAGCACAAAGAACACTTGAGGATTGTACTAGAGACCTTGAGGCAAAATAGGCTTTATGCTAAGTTTTCAAAATGTGATTTTTGGTTAGACCGAGTGATGTTTCTTGGACACATTGTGTCTAAAGATGGAATCTCGGTCGACCCTGGAAAAGTAGAAGCAGTGATGCAATGGAGTAACCCAAAGAATGTTTCTGAGATAAGAAGTTTCCTTGGACTTGCTGGCTATTATAGGAGATTTATTCAAGACTTCTCCAAGATAGCAGCTCCTTTAACAACCTTAACTCGGAAGGGTGTGAGGTTTGACTGGACTCAGAAATGTGAAGATAGTTTTCTGGAGTTGAAAAGAGGGTTGACATCCGCTCCCGTGTTAACACTTCCGTCAGGAAGTGGAGGTTATGTGATATACAGTGATGCCTCAGGAACCGGACTTCGTTGTGTGCTTATGCAACATGGGAAAGTTGTGGCTTATGCATCAAGGCAACTAAAGACTCATGAAAGAAACTATCCAACTCATGATTTGGAATTGGCAGCGGTGGTGTTCGCTCTAAAAATTTGGAGACATTATCTGTATGGTGAGAAATTTGAAGTGTTCACTGATCACAAGAGCCTGAAGTACCTCTTCTCCCAAAAAGAACTGAATATGAGGCAACGAAGGTGGTTGGAGTTTTTGAAGGATTATGACTTCACCATTTCTTACCACCCAGGGAAGGCAAATTCTGTAGCTGATGCTCTTAGCAGAAAATGGGAAGCTTCTGTTGCAAATTTGGTGGTACAAGAATGGAAATTAATCGAGAACCTTATTCAATGGAAACCTTTCATTCGGGAAAATGAAAATATTTTGGTAGCTAGCTTGAGAGTAGAACCAAGCATCATTGAGAAGATTGTGCAGAAACAAGTGGAAGATCCAGAATATTCTAAATTGCTCCAAGTTTCATTGAAAGAGAATTCAGACTTTAAAGTGGCACCTGAAGGAGGTTTACGCTTCAGGAATAGATTGTGGGTACCGAATGTTGATGAGCTAAGGAATGAAATTATGGATGAGGCTCATAGGTCTCGGTACACCATCCATCCAGGTAGTACCAAGATGTTTAAGGATCTTCAAAGGAATTTTTGGTGGAAAGGCATGAAGAATGATATCGCCGAATTTGTATCCAAATGTCTAGTTTGCCAACAAGTGAAAATTGAACATCAAAGACCAGCTGGATTGATGCAGAAAATTGAGCTACCAGAGTGGAAATGGGAGCATGTCATATGGATTTTGTGACTGGGTTACCAAGGACCAAGCAAAAGCATGATGCAATTTGGGTCATTGTTGACCGCTTGACAGGGTCAGCTCACTTTCTATCTATAAGGATTAATTTGTCCTTGGAAAGCCTAGCAAAGATGTACATTGAGGAGATTTTTAAATTGCATGGTGTGCCTATTTCTATTATATCAGATAGAGACCCTCGTTTTACTTCCAGATTTTGGGGAAGTTTACAGAAAACGTTGGGATCTAAGTTGAAGTTTAGCACATCATTTCATCCCCAAACCGATGGCCAATCTGAGAGGACCATTCAAACATTGGAAGACATGTTGAGATCTTGTGCTTTGGATTTTTCTGGATGTTGGGACGAACACCTACCTTTGGTAGAGTTCGCTTACAACAACAGTTACCATGCAAGCATTGGGATGACACCGTATGAAGCCTTGTACGGGCGACCATGTAGTTCTCCACTTTGCTGGAGTGATGTGGGTGAGAGACAACTCATTGGTCCAGAAGTCATTCAACTTTATGCCGAGAAAGTTGATGTAATCAAGAAAAGACTCCTAGCTGCTCAAAGCCGACAAAAGAGTTATGCCGATAAAAGAAGACGGGAGTTGAGTTTTGAAGTTGGAGACCATGTTTTCTTGCGGGTATCTCCAACGAAGGGAGTTATGAGATTTGGTCGGAGAAGGAAATTGAGCCCTAGATATATTGGACCCTTTGAAATACTTGAACGTGTGGGTCAAGTCGCTTACAAGCTAGCTTTACCACCTCAATTTTCAAATCTGCACAATGTCTTCCATGTATCGATGTTGTGGAAGTACATACCAGATCCATCCCATGTGATCGAGTTGGAGATTCCAGAGATCAGAGATGACTTGTCGATCGAAGATAAACCAGTTGAGATTATAGATCTTATGGAACACCAACTTCGTCGAAAAAGCATTCCGATGGTAAAGATTCGATGGCAACACCATGGAGTCGAAGAGGCTACATGGGAGGTAGAAGATGAGATTCGAAGGGAGTATCCAGATCTCTTTGGTAAGTTTTAACTATTCAAATTTCGGGGTCGAAATTTGTCTAAGGAGGGAAGCATGTAAAATACTGTATTTTATTTATATTTTTTAGTTCCTTAGGGTTTCTTTTGCAATTACTCCAAATATAGGATTAGAGAGAATGGGATTATTAGAAATCCCTAGTTTTTGCCCCTTTGTAGTGGTTTGTGTGAGAGAGGCTTGGAGAGGAGATCACGTTGGACCTCATCGGAGCGGCCAGACCTCGTCGGAGCACTGCCGGAATCGCGTAGGAGCTTCGTCGGAGCCCCCGTGCTGCGTCTTGGGCAAGATTCGGTTGGGTTCTCCGAAGGTATGCCTTGGGTAGATTTACAATCAACTTTCTTAAGGTCCTTTGATTCAAGGGTTTCACCACCTTAGGCATCTCCTTTTGTCTTCTAAGATGACTTTCATCCTAGATTCTTTTTATAGAATTTGGAAATGAAGGGAAGATGGTTGAGGGTAAGAAAATGGATTGTTAAGTGGTATTATGTCAAGTTGATGATAAGTTGTTTTCATAGCAGCAAATGTGGGGTTATTTCTGAAATTTCAGCACTTTGAATCTTAGTGATGACTTGTGTTTCCTAATGCTTCATCCAGTTGTATATGGCAGCTTTGTTGGGTTGAATGAGAGGTTGTTTGGACTAATTAATTAGTGGTTTGGAGAGACCAGCTGACTTAGGTCATTTATCATTACCAATTCTATGAGCTTGCATATGTATTTAGAAGTTGAGGTACTATCAAGGTACTAATGTTAGATATCTAGTTCCCAACTTGCCATTTGACTCATGATTCAAAGACTTAAATTTTGTATAGGTGAATGTAGAGGCATTAGAATTTGGATTTGACTAGGGGCTCTTTTGAACACAAAATCTTGTTAGTTGAGTTGTTGAGTAATGGTTATGTTCGGTTTGGTTTGGGAATGGTTGGCCCCGTACCAGCATCAATGGTGTGATTTCTAACTCCTTTTGAGTTGGTGTTTCCACCTTGGAGTGAGCACACACTCTTGTTGACAGGTTAACAATGAATCTCACTTGGATTGTTTGTTTCGACTTGTGGTAATAATATCTAGTATGGATACTAATAATAATAAAAATGGGGAATTGTTGACCTCGAAAGGTGCAGCAGAAGTCCTCATTGCTTGTTTTGTCTTGGTCAGATTTCCATTCTCACGTCATTAATGTTGTAGTTGTTGCTCTTATTTCTTTGCCCCAAATAAAGGGATTATTCTTGCCTTCAAGTTTAAGATGATGTTGCTTCTAAAATCATGTGCTTACTTGTTGCTAATTTATGCCTTTAAACTATAGGATTGTCTATCACAATAGATAAGTATATTTTCCTTTTTCCTTCATCTAAAAGTCAGATTTTTAAGTCGATTCAATATGTGGCTTCACATCACTCCTTTTAATTGGACTGCTAGTCTTTTTGTTAATAAGCTTGTTAGGTTTAACTCCAATAATTTATTATATTATTCGGCTTGGTTGAGTCCGTAATATTATGGGAATGGTTGAAAATAATGAGCATCCGTAACTAAGGTGAAGTTTATTTTTGAAGAGCTAGATTGCTAGGATTGTTATTTCTTGACTTCATAACTAGGTTGTATATGTTTCAACAAAAAAATGAACTACCTTATTGTCTTATTTTGGGTTTTTTTTTCTGGTATAATCATGAGATGTGCTTTAAACGTACATCTTGTGATATATCTTTGTAAAACGTTTGACCTATTTTGTCATCTATGATTTTATTGTAAGTAACTCAGTCGATTTAAGTGGCGACCAGGTATTTTGGAAATTTGAATTGTATTACTTAACTGGTCTCAATCCTCCAGAAGTTTGATAACAATCATGATTTTTATAGCATATTATTGTGTGTCATGACCTTACTTAGGTGCATTCTTGTTCAAAGTAATGTGAATCGAATTTAAAAATATCAATGAATTGTGATGGCACTATTGGCTCTACGGAGCATTCTAACTCTTCGGAGTATTGGGCCCGACGGGGCACATCTCTTATGAGATTATTGGCGGCTGTAGGACCGCAGATACAGATCTGATATCTATTGTATTGACACAGGTTAATGTATGGGACCCCACAATAAAATAAAATGATTTATTATATGGATGTGGGGATGAACCATACATTAACTGGAAGACCGCATGTGCCAGCGGTGGGAGTTCTTCGGAATTCCCGATACATTTATGTATCAACTATTGATTGAGACGAGTCGAATTGAAATTGAATTGTCAATTATTTTAAACCATTCTAGTAACATAATTATGATTGGACTATTCAAGTGTTTATTGGGAATGAAATTGTTGATTGTGTTTCATAATTGCAAAATGTCACTTGTATACATCATTATTTAAATGATTGTTTATAACATAACCTTATTAAGAACATTTGTTTTACTGAATATTGTTATTGGTTATTCCTTTGAATTGTTTGAACGTCTGATTTTGGTTCTAATTTCAACCTTTGGCATACTGAGTTTTATAAACTCACGTTGTTGTGGCTTATATTTTTGCAGGAAACCGCCAGAATTAGGTTGTGATGGCTTATCAAATTTTTGGCATGTAGTAGCATGGTGGTGATATAGTTTTTGGTTGTCTCGTATACAGGAGAAATGTAGGTTCAGTCTTGTTTCCTTTTTGAAACTCTTGTAAACCCATTTGGGTATAGATGTGACTATCTCATGGTGATCGAACTCTTGTTTTGAATGTTAATCCTTACTTCTATGGAGCTCCATTCCCTGTGTTAGAGTTTATTGAAAATCGTTGCTTGTGATTGTCCCTTTCCCGTGAATTTTCTTTCTCAATTGTGATATTCAGCTTCCGTTTTGTCGTGCGGAATGGGATGTTACAATTGCACTTGCAGTTTTGAACTTAATTTCCCAATTAAATGGACATAAGATTTTCTCATCACGAATGTTTTGGTTGTGAGGACCAAAGTCAAGGTTTAGGAATGACTTTAGATTTTCGGTGATGTCTGACTAATTCTCTCGTTATACATCGAACTTCTTTATGATGTCATGATTCTATTGATTTCAATCAAAACATGTTAAACTAATTGTGACTACGAGGAATTCACTAAATCTAATTAACACATCCAAATCAATTCAACTAAAACAATTAACCAATCTAACAATCAACCAACTCAATCCAACTCAATAAAACTAAACCACAAATACATTTTAATTTAATATGTATTTTTATAAATTTCGACAAAACCTCCCATGTATTTTCAATACGGAATTTTTTCGAAGACATGTGTTGAAAAGTAAAAATTACATATGTTTCGAACAATTCCATCAATCAATTCCACAAATAGACGACATCCAAACAAAACATGACACGAATCACACATCATAAAGTAAACTTCAAAATTTAAATCTTATTTTACTCTAACGAATCAAATTAAATTTAAAACTCCAAACTCCTACCACAATACAAAAAAAACCTTATTTTATTCCATTTGGACACTCTGGCAAAAACAAATCCAATTAATCCAATTCAACTTAATCTAACAGAATTAACTAACCGATCCCACCACACTTCAAATATAGAAAATAGGTCAATACTACATAATTTACAAAATTACATTCACTAAAGATTAGTTGACAATGACAAGATGACATGGGGGTAAACAAGCCACAAGATTACTTAAGTTTACATAGGTCCTAAGTTTACTTTAAACTCTATGCACACAACAAGTGTGAGAAGTTAAGTTGGTTAACGACAAGGAGTAACTTCCATATTGATTTGGAATTTAAATGAGCAGGAAACAGGTAAAAGAATACAAATTTCTTAACAAGTGACGCCGTGTAGAATTGTGATGCACTCTACAAGCGTGTGACACCCACGAATACAAGAGAATTGAAGAGAAAAACACCAAGGTTGAGATAGAACTATCTCTGATTTTTGTATATTATTTCAAAACGAAAATTGGATATTCTCTTGACCTACAAGCCAGGTCTTATAGCTTTTACTCCATATAGGAATTAGGAAGTTAACCAACAATGCAACTCCTTTGATTTGCATCTAAATAAAACAAATAACAGTAAAGGAAATAATTAACTACCGAAATACTTGTCTAAAGGAAATAAAAATCAGGAAACCTTCCATAAACTTAATTGGAAATAATTTGATTCATATGTGCTGCTGGAGGGAAGTTTCCTTGTTTATTTTGCTGGCTGTTTGGAAGGAAACTTCCTTGCTAACTTGGCTGGACGGTAGGAAGTTTCCTTCCTTGCTGATTTGGTTGTTATCCTTGCTGATTTCCTTGCTAGCCAACGGCTCCTTGCTGATTTGGTTGCTAATTAATGGCCCCATCATATTATATCCAGCAGATCCTGCATCAGTCGCCCCTAGTTGGAAAGAACTCGTCCTCGAGTTTGCCTCAGCTTTCTCCTCGTTGCTGAAGTACGGACTCAAATGCTTTACATTAAACACATCAGCAGTCTTTAAATGCTTTGCTAGGAGTAATATGTAGGCGTTGTCATTGATTTTCTGAAGTATCTCACAAGGTCCGACCTTCCGCTCCTTTAGAATGTTGTATTCTCCCACGGGAAAGCGGTCTCGCGTTAGAACAGCCCACACGAAATCACCTTCCTTAAAAAGTACTTGCCGACGACGACTATCCGCATGACTTTTGTATTTGTTGTTGTTCTCACGGAGGGTTTGCTGCACTTGTTTGTGAATATCTTGCAAGTGTGTAGTCATCTCATCAGCCTTGGGGTGTAAACGACTAACAAGAGGAATGGGCACCAAGTCTAGCACTCCGGAAGGATTAGACCCATAAACAATTGCAAATGGACTCAGCCCAGTGGTCCTGTTTGTTGATCGGTTGTAAGCAAATTCTGCTTGAGGCAAGGAGAGGTCCACTGCTTAGGTTTAGTGCTCACCAAACAACGTAGGAGATTGCCCAAACTCCGGTTGACTACTTCGGTCTGGCCGTCCGTCTGAGGGTGGTATGCACTGGTGAAATTCAGACGAGTCCCCATCTGCTCCCATAAGATCTTCCAGAAGTTGCTGATGAACTTAGTGTCACGATCAGAGGTAATCGAGTGAGGTTCTCCATGCAAATGTACTTCCTTGAAGTAGAGGTGGGCAATCCAGGCTGCATCCATCGTTTTTTTACATGCTACAAAATGTGCCATCTTGGAGAACCGATCCACTATCACAAAAATGGAATCCACTCCCCGTTGTGTGTGAGGTAATCCAAGCACGAAATCCATGCTAACATCACACCAAGAACCTTCAGGAATAGGCAAAGGCGTGCACAAACCGGCATTGGTGAGGGCACCTTTCGAACGTTGGCAAACGTAGCACCGCGCCACATAGTGGGCTACATTGCTAGGTAGCTTGGGCCAGTAAAAATCAGAGGAGATCAAGGCTAAGGTCTTGTCCCGTCTGAAATGTCCCTCGCCATGTAACTCACTAATGATCTGTTGCCTCAACGAGCAATCCAGAATGCACAATTTCGTCCCTCGGAATAGGTAGCCGTTGTGTATCAGAAAGTCACAACATTGACCACCCATGACTTGCTGGAATGTCTTCCCAAAAGAGGGATCAACTGGATACATGTCGGGGAAGGTCTCGAATCCGACGACTTGACTGCTCATGGTCCTGAGAAGGGTGTTGCGGCGGCTAAGGGCATCAGCGACACAGTTTTGACTTCCTGATTGGTGCCGAAGTGAGAAGGTGAACTCCTGTAAATACACCACCCACTTGGCATGACGTCGGTTGAGTTTGTGCTGGCCATTTATGTACTTCAAGGCTTCGTGGTCGGTGAAGAGGATGAACTCACGTTTCACCAAGTAGTGCCGCCAATGCATCAGAGATTGCACTATCGCGTAGAACTCCAAATCATAGGTGGAGTAATTCTTCTTGGATCCAGATAGTTTCTCGCTGAAGAAAGCTATCAGACGTCCCCCTTGACTCAGAATTCCACCGATACCAATTCTCGATGCGTCACAATTTAGTTCGAACACCTTTTCGAAGTCCGACATTGCTAAAACTGGAGTTTCGATCATCTTTTGTTTCACCAGCTGGAGGCTCGCCTCTGCCTCCTCAGACCACTAGAGATCTCTGCCCTTTAGACACTCGGTGATGGGGGTGATCATGGTGCTGAAATTTCGAATGAACCGCCGGTAGAAGGAAGCCAAACCGTGGAAACACCGAACATCATGCAACGACTTTGGCCTCGCCACTCAGAAATGGCACTAACCTTGGTGGGGTCAGCATGAACACCATCGATAGACACCACGAACCCCTTAAAGGTGACAGAGGTTGTGAAGAATGCACACTTCTTTTGATTAATAAACAAACATTCAGATCGCAGCTTGTCAAGAACTGCACGCAGATGTTCCATATGCAACACGGGTGTCTTGCTGTAGATGAGGATGTTGGCTTTTTTGCCTTAATCTATTTTTGATGATTTAATCAACCTAATCTTAATTATAATCATGTAGAGTAGCACACATATTGAATTGCATATATATATTGCTTTGTGCTAACGTCTACAGGTGATCAAGACTCAAGGAAGAAAGGAAATCAAGTCAAGACATGTAATCAAGCTCCTTTGAAGACATCTATTTTGTATTTTCTTTGAGTCTTAGGGACATGTGTATATTGAGCATACTTGAGCTAAAATCAACTTAAACACACACTAGGTTCCTCATAGAAGTCACACACGAAATTTCACATTATTTGGACTTCAATAGATCACCCAAACTTAGACCGGAAAACACTAAACCTGAACCCTAACTGTCTTCCCACATTCGGTCGACCGCAACAGGTCGTTCGGTCGACCGGATGATCAAGTATTCTGTTTTGTGTTTCCCTGTCTAGTTTCGGTCGACCACACCTTCTCTTTCGGTCGACCGTTTGAACTTAATTTTCCGACCGTTATTTTTGTCGTATATACCCAACGGTCGTATTCGTATTAAACCAAAAATACCCCAAATACATTTCATGTATCGGTCGACCGAGGACCAAGATCGGTCGACCGTTTGTCCATTTCTTGACAAACCCCAAAGTGCCTGTTGAACATCGGTCGACCGCTAGACCTGTTTCGGTTGACCGAATATCTAATTGTTTGTCAACCCCAAAGTGCCTGGACGAAATCGGTCGACCGAACTCTTTTCTTGTGTTCGACCGATGACTATAGTGTACCTAAGTCGTAGCGTTCGGCGGTCGACCATTACCTAACCGGTCGACCGAACTTAGTTCAAAACTGCCAAACGGTCGACCGTTCATCCCGATTCGGTCGACCGAATTCATCATGATTTGGGTCCTCAGTTTTTGTTTTGTGTAATCACACATCAACTCATACCTAATCAATCACAACGGCTCTATTCTCTCTAATGCCTACATAAGGAGTTGTAAAACACATTTTAACACGACTCTCCCACTCATACTTGTCCAATACATTAGAGAGAAACCCAACACACTCAAAGCCTCAAACCTTCAACATTTTAGTCATAATTCCAATCCTACTCAAGTGTGCTCAAGAATTAGAGAGTGTTGCTCCACTCAATTGTTTGTCAAAGGAAGCAAGGACTTCGGTGAAAGCCCGAAGTATCCCTCTCGGATTGTGAGAGGAAGAATTCAAGCAAGCGAGGTTGTTCGTGGTGCTTGTGGTGTAAAGGCGTTCTCTCCCGTCCCGGAACGGGGAGTGGTTAGTGAAGACGTAGGCGGAGCTCGCGGAGTTGAGCGAAGCTTACAAGAGAGGACTAGGACCTGGGTGGGGTACCGAACCTCTATAAAATCACGTGTGATTGTGGTTTGCTTGTTTCTTCCCTACTTGCTTGTATTTGTTTTAAATTCCGCTGCATCATCTTTTGACTTGCAAGTAGAGTTTGTTTAGGATTAAACTTCTTAATTAGCCTTAATTGTGGACCCATAACCTACACGATCTCACATTTGGTATCAGAGCCTTGTGCGCTAAATTCATTACTTAATCGTATTTTTTAGCATGGCTAGCACATCTAATCATGTAGAGGGATTATGCACCACTAGACCTCCTTTGCTTAATGGGTCAAATTATGATTATTGGAAGAATAGGATGAAGATTTTCCTAATTTCTAATGACCTTAAGTATTGGATGTTTCTCCAAAATCCATACACACCCCAAATGAAGATGAATTAGATTCACTTACAAGACCCAAAATGAAAGAAATCGAAATGAATTCGAAAATCATGAACATCTTGTATTGTGGGCTAAATGAGGGTGAATACAATAGAATTAGGGGTTGTGTTAGTGCATATGAAATTTGTCATAGACTTCAAATGCATCATGAAGGGGATAGCAAAACTAAGGAAGTCCGCATTAGTCTCGTCATGCATAAATATGAAATACTTTCTATGCAAATCGGTGAGAACATAAGCGAAATAAACGCTCGCTTCACCGATATCACTAACTCTCTTTTGGTTCTTGGAAGAAAAATCAATGAAGGAGAGATGACAAGGAAGTTCCTCCGGTCACTTAGCATCGATTGGGAAGATAAAGTCGTCGCAATTGAAGAGGCGCATGATCTTTCTAAATTAAAGATGGAGGAACTCGTTGGAAATCTCATGGCTTATGAGCTCCAAATTAACCATCGGAAGGAGAAGGAAGCCTCCAAGAACAAAATCACCTTGGGATGACATGCAAATATTGACCAACCAAGGAGAAGTGTAGAAGATGAGGACATCGAAGTCCTAGCAAAAGACTTCTTCAAATACCTCAAGAAGGATAATGGAGAAAAGAGTGAAAGAAGAGGTAGAAGAAGTGAGAAAAGAGAAAAGGAGAAGGAAGACAGTGAAAATGAGAGAAAAGAAGGGGAGAAGAAGAAGAAGGAGAGAAGGGAGAGGAGAAGAGAAAAGGAGAAGAGCAAGAGAAGAGAAAGGAAGGAGGAAGCACACAAGGCTACATGGGATTATTCTTCATCACCATCATCATCGTTGTCTTCCTTGCAAAGTCGAAGAGAGGTGGCTCACTCATGCTTCATGGCTATTGAAGATGATCAAAGTGAGGTAGAATCTAACTCTTGCTCTAATAATTTATGCTCAACTAAGTCCTATTATAGTGATAGCTCACATTTTAGTGTTGATGAAGAAACTTATACACATGATGAGCTTCAAAATGCATTTCATGACTTAGTTAAACAATATGAGATCATTTGTGATAAAAACAAGAGTGCTAGAAAGTTAATCAAAGATCTCCAAAGCCAAATTGAAACATGCATGAATAAGAAGAATGAGGTGATTGCTAAATTTGAAAAGAATGCATCAAATATTGAAAAATTAAAAGCAACACCCATAGATTGTGATCAACTAAATCTTCAAGCTTGTAATTTGCAATTAAGAAAAAATTTAGAAAGATTCACAAATGGAACTCATATGCTCAACATGTTATTAGGAAGTCAAAGGCAATCCTTGCAAAAACATGGTTTAGGTTACAATTCAATATTGAAAAACCATGTATCTCACACTACACTAAATGGCAAGCATATGTTCATTAACCATAGTTCCTCAAGTGTGTGGGCTCCTAAAACCAAAATAGTTTGGGTTCCCAAAGCTAACAATCAAGGACCCAAAGTTGTTTGGGTACCTAAATCTACACTTGTAGGTGCTTGAGGAGGAGATTGGTGGTGACCGGACGAGCCAAAGCGTCAAATTCTAATCCGGTTGCATCACCAAGTCAAGATTGGAGCTAATTAATATTCAAGTTTGGTATAAAATTTTTATCATTAAAATTTCTGAAAAATTAGCTCTAATCTAGTCTATATGCTTAATTGTCATATCCTTAGAGTTTAATTCATTGCAAATCATTAACCCTATTCATTGCAAATCATATATCACATCCATTGATTATAAATGTCAAATTTTGAATGGATGTTAGAATAAGGCTTGAGTAGAAACTTAAATGAACTTAACTTGAATCATACTCTTAGTATCCATATAGTCTTAGTGATAGGGGAGCTTATATGTTATATCTTTTATTAGAGTAATGAAGTGCAAAATTTAGGGGGAGCAACTTCATTACAAGACATCCACATTGCCTTCAATTGTATAATCTTTGTGTTATTATTATCAATTTTTGATGGATGTCAAAGGGGGAGAGATAATTAAGGGGGTAACTTGGAATTGGGTAATCAAATTGAACAAAAACTATGCACATCCATAGGGGGAGCATTATTATGCATAGTTTACAAATACAAATTCCATGTATTAAGATATGGTTAAGATATAGGTTGCCATCATCAAAAAGGGGGAGATTGTTAGCTTTTTGGCCTTAATCTATGTTTTGATGATTTAATCAACCTAATCTTAATTATAATCATGTAGAGTAGCACACATATTGCATTGCATATATATTGCTTTGTGCTAACCTCTACAAGTGATCAAGACTCAAGGAAGAAAGGAAATCAAGTCAAGACAAGTAATCAAGCTCCTTTGAAGACATGTATTTTGTATTTTCTTTGAGTCTTAGGGACACGTGTATATTGAGCATACTTGAGCTAAAATCAACTTAAATAGACACTAAGTTCCTCATAGAAGTCACACACGAAATTTCACATTATTTGGACTTCAATAGATCACCCAAACTTAGACCGGAAAACACTAAACCTGAACCCTAACTGTCTGCCCACATTCGGTCGACCGCAACAGGCCGTTCGGTCTACCGGATGATCAAGTATTCTGTTTTGTGTTTCCCTGTCTAGTTTCGGTCGACCGCACCTTCTCTTTCGGTCGACCGTTTGAACTTAATTTCCCGACCGTTATTTTTGTCGTATATACCCAACGGTCGTATTCGTATTAAACCAAAAATATCCCAAATACATTTCATGTATCGGTCGACCGTTGGTCCATCTCTTGACAAACCCCAAAGTGCCTGTTGAACATCGGTCGACCGCTAGACCTGTTTCGGTCGACCGAATATCTAATTGTTTGTCAACCCCAAAGTGCCTGGACGAAATCGGTCGACCGAACTTTTTTCTTGTGTTCGACCAATGACTTAAGTGTACCTATGTCGTAGCATTGGGTGGTCGACCGTTACCTAACCGGTCGACCGAACTTAGTTTAAAACTGCCAAACGGTCGACCGGTCATCCAGATTTGGGTCCTGCAGTTTCTGTTTTGTGTAATCACACATCAACTCATACCCAATCAATCCCAACGGCTCTATTCTCTCTAATGCCAACATAAGGAGTTGTAATACACATTTTAACACGACTCTCCCACTCATACTTGTCCAATACATTAGAGAGAAACCCAACACACTGAAAACCTCAAACCTTCAACATTTTAGTCATAATTCCAATCCTACTCAAGTGTGCTCAAGAATTAAAGAGTGTTGCTCCACTCAATTGGTTGTCAAAGGAAGCAAGGACTTCAGTGAAAGCCCGAAGTATCCCTCTCGGATTGTGAGAGGAAGGATTCAAGCAAGCGAGGTTGTTCGCGGTGCTTGTGGTGTAAAGGCGTTCTCTCCCGGCCCGGAATGGGGAGTGGTTAGTGAGGACGTAGGCGGAGCTCGCGGAGTCGAGCGTAGCTTACAAGAGAGGACTAGGACCCGGGTGGGGTGCCGAACCTCTATAAAATCCCCGTGTGATTGTGGTTTTCTTATTTCTTCCCTACTTGCTTGTATTTGTTTTAAATTCCGCTGCATCATCTTTTGACATGTAAGTAGAGTTTGTTTAGGATTAAACTTGTTAATTAGCCCTAATTGTGGACCCATAACCCACATGATCCCACAGAGGATGTCATCGAAATAAACGACAACAAACTTCCCCATGAAAGGACGAAGAACTTGGTGCATGAACCTCATGAAGGTGCTGGGCGCGTTGGATAGTCCAAATGGCATAACCAACCATTCGTACAACCCATGCTGCGTTTTGAATGCCGTCTTCCACTCGTCTCCTGGTATGATCCGTATCTGATGATATCCACTCTTAAGGTCGATCTTTGAGAAGATTTTGGAACCCAATAGCTGTCCAACATGTCATATAAACGGGGAATCGAGAACCGATACTTCACGGTGATACGATTGATTGCTCGGCTGTCGATGCACATACACCAGGAACCATCCTTCTTCGGTACCAGCAGGGCGGGAACGGCACAAGGACTCATGCTCTCTCGGATATAGCCTTGCTCCAGCAGCTCCACCACTTGTCGTTGTAATTCTTCAGACTCTTTAGGGCTGAGACGATAAGCCGGACGGTTCGGGAGAGTCGATCCTGGGATAAGATCGATTTGGTGCTGAATATCTCTCAACGGTGGTAAGCCGTGGGTGAGATCTTCGGGCATCAGCTCGGAGAACTCTTCCAGAAGTTGTTGGACCTCCTCAGGCACGTCGGAGCTCGGGCCATCCATGCCTTCATCCCGGGGCAGCAACGCAAAAACCACATCTTCTCGCTTCATTTCGGCCAAAAAGTTGGATAGGGACAACAAGTTGTTGTGAGGGGTTGCTTGGATTGAAGGAGTTTCTTCTTGGTGAGGCGCAAGACAATCTTCTTCCCTTTGATGCTGAGGGAATAGGTGCTCTTTCGTCCATCGTGAACGACGCTTCGATCGTACTGCCATGGTCGTCCCAGCAGTAGGTCACAAGCATCCATAGCCACCACATCACACCAAGCATTGTCAAAGTATTTTTTGCCGATAGAAAAGGACACCAAACACCTCTTGTCCACCTTTATTTCCATCTCCTTGTTCAGCCAAGATAATTTGTAGGGTTTGGGATGAGAGTCGGTCTTCAGCTGCAACTTTCGGACTGCCTCTTCGGACACCACGTTCTCGCAACTGCCGCTATCGATGATCATCTTGCACACCTTGTCCAAGACCGTGGAAGTGGTACGAAAAATATTATGTCTCAACCACTCATCTCCTGACCCACACTTAGGGGTTAGAAGACTCTTGCGGATGACTAAAGTTTCTGACCCGTCCCCGTACAACATTCCACCTTCGTCCTCATATTCATCAAACACGGGCTCGCCATCGATCTCGTCCTCGCTCCCAAGGTTATCCTCAATAAGGAGGTTCTTTCCACCCTTGCTGGTGGTTCTCCCACTGCTGGAGGCGATGTGGCCCTCCTCTCCACACCAATAGCACTTCACGCCCGTCTTAGGTTTGCCCTGGAATGGTGGTTGCTGAGGGCGCGCCTCAAAAGGTCTAGTAGTCCGGTTGGGCTGCTGCTGCTCCTGGCTGGTGGTGACTCGCCTTCTTTGCTGCTTCTCTGCTATGAGGGCTCGCTGATAGGCCTCAGAAACCGTCCATAAAGAGTGGAGGCTGAGGGCATCTTGCTGAGGCTTACTAAATTGTTAACACGTTTACATTGAATAGAATTTTTTATAAATTTTGACAAAACCTCTCCTATATTTTCAATAAAAAAATTATTTGAATACCTCCTTTTCGACATTCATCAAATTGTAATCATAACCAAGACTAATAAAACATTATTCATACAAATTCACTAATTAAACGTACTTTAGTCATACAAAATAACATAAATATTATAATTAAATGTAATATACTATAATCATACAGACTCACAAAATTAATCTAATTAATCACAAGTTCAATCTAATTAATCACACAAAATCACAATTTAAATCTTCAAAATCAAACATTATAAAAAATTGTCAAAAATAACAATTTAACCGTTGCCAGGCTGGGGTGTGGTCGGAGGGGTTTGGGCAAGGGTCGGGGTGGATGGATCAACGATGGGGGTTGGGTGAGGGTCTGGTCGGCGATACAACGAGGGCGTCTGGTCAGGGTTCGTTTTGGGCTAGGTCTGGTCGGGGGTCAGTCAGGGCTAGGGCGTCTGGGCTGGGTGGAGGGGACGGGCTAGGCCAGGGGTTGTTTGGGCGGGGTGGGGGTTGGTCTTGGTGAGGCGGAGGGTTGGTTTGAGCGAGCTTGAGGGGGCGGAGGGGGTCAGGGTGGAGGGATTACCGTGGCGGTGCGTAGATAAGGGAACTCGAATGGGGAGTGATTTTGGGAAATGAAGAAGAGTGAGACCATCCACTATGGGAGGTCATCCACCGATGACCGACCCAATGGAGGTCGCCACCTCACCGACCGACCTGGTCGCGGGAGGAACGACCCAGTCATCCATCGACCGGGTCGTCGACTAGGTTGCTGGAGAGACCTGGTCATGACGAGGTCGGTCGATGGATTTTTTTTGGTTTTGTTTTTAAAAAATATTTATAATCTTTTTGTTTTAATTTTTTAAAATATGTTTTATAATTTTTTTTAATTTTATTTTTTTAATGATTTTATATTGTTTTTCAAAATCGACCTCCAAATTATGTGTATGAGATAGCGTATTTAAAAGTTGGATTATTTTATTCAATAAAAAACAAATTCTCTTATCCACCCTAATGAATTATTTACAACTAAATATTAAACAAAAATTGAAACAAAAAATAGGTGAGGTTGTCAAGTCCGTGGGGTGTACACTCACTGTACTCATTTGTGAAGGTCGATTCACGAAAAAAAATATAATTAAAATTAAAATTTTAAAAAATTAAAAAAATAAAAACAATTAGAAAACATATTTTAAAAAAATAAGATTTGAAAAAAGATTAAAAATGATAAAAAAAATAACAATACAAGTTCTATTGGTATTTTGGTTTTGGTTTTGGTTTTGGTTTTTTTGTTTTTGGTTTTGTTTTGGTATTTGTTATAATAAATAGGGGGTTTATATTTTGATAAATAGTTAGGGCATCCACTATCATGACCTAGATCATCTTGATGAGATAAGTTATAAACTGAAATACGAGATTTATTGGTATTTTAGTTTTTCCAAATAGATTATTAATATTTTTGGTAAATATAAATGATTTTGGAATAAAATAAAAGATGATAAGAAAATTAATGATGTGGAGGAAAAAGAATGGGATGACCTCGGTCATGTTAAATTTGTGAATAGTGAATGAGAAATAGGAGGTTGGTCATGATGACGTGGCAGAAAGACAAAGGAAGAGAGAGTGTGTGCATAACCTAGATCATCAGGATGACCTAAGTCATGATAGTGGATGCCTTGAAGGGAATCCCAAATCAGGCTCCTAATATAATTATACACCAACGACACTTGTGTGTTACTTTATGGGGGGTTTTGTTTCCGTACCGATCAAAACATTGTTAATTGGCGACGTACCATGGTTCAGAAAAAAATGGCCTCGTACGTATCAAAAACAATGTAATTGGCCGCATACCCATTTGTTATGGTGGGCCCACATTCATTAACATTTTCCGTAATGTCCCGTGATTTATCAAAGAGTATTTTGCTTCCGTACCGATCAAAACATTGTTAATTTGCAACCTACCTATGGTTCGGAGAAAAGTGGCCTTGTATGTATCAAAAACAATATAATTGTCCTTATACCCATCCGTTATGGTGGAGCCCACATTCTCCTAACACCGTTTATCTGTTCCGTGGCGTCCCGTAATTTATAAACCTTTGCCTCCTATAAACACCTTAAAACTCTAATTAGTATCCTGTTGCCTCCTATCAACACCTTCAAACTCTAATTAGTATCCCGAACCGACCCCAATTACAACTTAAATTCTCGACCTTGTGGCGCACCCAATCCTACCTAAATTCTCCAACAAAATCCTTGTCCCCATTTCCCTACGTAGAGAATAAAGAATCCAGTTATGGTGCCCGACCGACCAACCCCATAACTGGATTCTTGAAGTTGGGAAAGGGATCTAGGGATTTGGTAGGAGAAATGAGGTTTGGTTGGGTGCAACATCGGGTCGGGATTTCAAGTTGTAATTGGGTTCGGGTCGGGATACTAATGAGAGTTTTAAGGTGTTGATAAGAGGTAAACGTTCAGAAATCACGGAACGTCACAAAAAACATAACGGTGCCAATTACATTACTATTGAGAGACGAATGTGGACCTACCACAACTGATAGGTATGAGGCCAATTACATTGTTTTGATATGTACAAGGCCAATTTTCTCTGAACCGTGGGTATGTCGCCAATTAACAACGTTTTGATCGGTACAGAAGCAAAACCCTCGTTGATAAAGCACGAAATGTTACGGAAAACATTAACGAATGTGAGTCCCACCGTAACAGATGGGTATGTGGCCAATTGCATTGTTTTTGATACGTACAAGGCCAATTTTCTCCGAACCATGGGTATGTCGCCAATTAACGATGTTTTAATCGGTACAGAAGCAAAAAACCAATTTCTTTATGTATCTATCGGTGATGTTAAAAACAATAAGTTCGAAATCGTTAATTTTCGAAATATTCTTCGACAGATGCCATTTGTCTGTTACTCTTTCACAAAACCTACACCAGCGGACTATGTACATTAGTGTGGCTAACACAATAGTCGATGATTGTTTTTGCACGATAAATTTCATTTAACCGCTGGATTGTCTATCTGAAGCATCCACCGACGGACCATATTCATCGGTGAATGTCTTCTTTTTGCCATCGGTGCAGATAAACGTATTAAGTACTTTACGGTTGTTTTTCGAAATTGTCTCAGACGGATGCTATCCATAACCGACCTTTAAAAACAATACACCAACAGTTATAAACGTCGATGATTATTTTCGCGGAACAAATTATATTTTGCCGTGGATTTATTTTCTAATCCATACACTGACGGAACGTATCCGTTAGTGTACGTTTATGCACAGTTTGCCTATATATATTTATCGTGAAATGCATTTGTGAACGGTAACAAGAAAATTAAAATTCACAGTTCCAATCGATTCACGGAAAAATAAAGGATATTTCCACACAAAAAAAAGTGAAGAGGAAAGCGGGAGTAATTAAACAACTTTTGAAAACGTTAGGGCTAGTCTAAATTTAAAGGAAAATTGAGAGTAGTGGATACCAAATTTTAAGTCATAGATAGCAAGATGTAGCAAAACTCCTGAAAATAAATAAAACCTATTACCGATCCTACAACAAAACAAAAAGTCTCAAAACTTGAAAAAAAATTGTATCACCGTGCACATATAATTTAGTTTAGAATAGAACATCAGCCACACAATGAAAAGCAAAAACTGAGAACATTTACATAAATCAATTGGAAAAATAACTTAACACACAATAAATATGTGAAAATATTTTTTAGTCCACCACCTCCACGAAATTCAAGACGTGATGAGTAATGATTCGACTATAGAGTGTTTTCATCATTTAACATTTACCAACGCATTCCCTCGCACGCATTTTCTTTTTTCATTTTCAATTATATCATTGTATTAATATTTATTTGATTCATTTAACTCCATCTAAAGAATTCACTATATGGTATGTCCTCATGTTTGAAAATTGAATGTTGATCATCATATTTTGTTTCTAGGTGACAACGTTCGTGGGTACACGACGTAACCCTGAATCGTTACTTTTCACCAATATTCTAAACAAGCTATACGCACCGCCATTTTCTTCCTCTTCACCGATTTCAAGAATCCTCTAGGTGTCTTTTTAATAAGGAAAGGAAAAGGGAATCGGGTAAATGGAGAAAAGAACTGGATCGCTGGGATTTCTTAAGGCAGAGGAAAAGACAAAATAGCTCCTTTAAGATACGAGGAACCAATGACTTAATATTGACCGCATTTAAATTTCTTTAATATCAATTTATCATTATTGACAACTTAAAATTTAAACTCCGAATATAAAATCTAAACTATAGATCTTGTGTTTTATCACAATATAAGTAACATGTTGAAAATCTGAAAGTCATCTTATTTGATATTTTAAGGATCCAATAATCAACTCAAGAGATTCCTTACAAATTTGACAATACTAAGTCTTATATAAATGAACTTTAGGAATAAGTTTTATGATTTTTGGCATGTATACTAATATTACGATATAAAACAAGATTCAAGGTATGAATTTTACATTTGAAGTTATTAACAATGATAAATTGATGTCAAATAATTTTAAGGGAAGTGAATCCCTCCTTATTCAAAAATCGTATGTTGAACCACATATCACACGCGATCTTTGTAAAAATGACTACACGATCATGTTTGATTAGCATAAGTACATTACCGGAAGTTAACCATGTAACTATATTACACTACCAAAACTTAATTCCATACCATTTGATTGTATCATTTGGTAACAAGAAAGAAGTCACAATATGAATCCTAATGTAATTAAAAACTTCATTAATAATTTAGTAGCTCCAGCAGATATCCACTGTTAGCTAGAATTCCAGAAACGTTCGGCATGCTATGTCGAGTTCTGTTTCAACAAAGATTCGGACGTCCATAGTGGTCAACTAAGAAATGAATGTTTCTAGAAATGTTATTTGATTAAATTGCATCATTGATTATATAATCAAAAGCTGGCCTACACAACGCATCAGCACGGGCGAATTTACATATAGGTTGTTGGGGGAAATGCTCCCACCAACATTTTTCAAAATTAATTGTAGTGTACTTTAGTAATTGTTCTGAAGAGTTGATAAAGTGGTAATATGAATAAAGTAGAGGAGAAATGTGCAATTCTCCTAAAAGATGACAAACTCATTTATCCCTTGTGTGAGAGAGTAGTCCGTTTTTTACAAAACAAAATCCCAAAAAGGATTATTATTTATTTAAGATAATTTTTGATATTTAGTGTTCAGATTTATAAATCACCTAAGGTATTTTTGAGTTATTATTCAAAATTTGAACGTTTGGTTAGCTCACATTTGATTGCAGCCAACTACCATGAAAGTTATGATTAGTTTCTCATTCTTAGATAACATAAAACTTGTTTCAATAGTTCTTGTTTGATGAATGTCGGCAATTTCCTATAACTGATCACTGAAAGTTCGTTTTTTGTGGTAATTTACTAAGGTAAGATGAAATGAGTTATTAAAGAAAATTAAACTGCTTTTGTGCCATCAGATGGAATCCCAGAACATAAAATTAGAAAGCTATGAAACGAGTCTAAGAAAATAAAAAATGTTTCTCGTAGTCATGACAGACTTTATGCGGGTATTCAGCCTAGCATAAAACACGATCCTGTATAACCTTTGTAACATCCTTAAACAACGGAAGAATTTAAAATTTTATAACATACAAATAAACAGAGGATATTACTCAAAACCACAAGGAAAATGAGTGCACTAACATATATAATATATAACCGAGTGTGTCAAAAGTGTGATTACAACAAAAGGCTATACAAAAGTACATGTAATCACTCTGACCTCAAAATGAGAGAAAACACGATCTGGTAGCGACATTCCTCTCCTCGGTCCCCACCCCCTAACGCCGAGACCTGAATGGTAAACATGTAACAATGCCTAAGTTTCCAGAAGGAAATCCCGTATGCCAAACTCAACAATGCATGAAACTAAAAACTCTCTAATATGCAATTCTATCCACAAAGAAAAACATAAACACAAGACTGTGCTCCAAGGCTCTTTCACCCAACCACAGCAACACACAACGTCGTCAAGTTGGGCGCCACGGCATTTTCACCCAACCACAGCTACCACGACCCGACCGGGGCTCCAGGGCTCTTTCACGGAACCCGAACGTTCTAAGGGCTCCAGGGCTTTTTCACCAAACCCTTATCACGCGGTCCTTGCTCAGGCTCCAGGGCTTTTTCACCCAACCTGAACGCACTATGGAGTTCCAGTGCTTTTTCACCCAACCCCGCACACACTAGCTTGGCTCCAGGGCCTTTTCACCCAACCGCAACTCTCACAACAGTTACGGGGCTCTTTCACCCAACCACCGCAACACCCGTGCTCACTAGCACACTTGCCGGAAGAACATCGGCACCACAACTCGTCCCACAAGGACGACCACAACAACCGCACCTCACATGTGCACAACTGGACAATATCGGTCGACCGAACCAAGAGTCCCGGTCGACTTACTCTCACCAAAACCAAGCAAATGCCTCGACTGACACTCCATCGGTCAAACATGTCCCACCAACAACACACGTTCGGTCGAACCAAAGTCAGGGACCGGTCGACCGTTTAGAAGGTCACCTCACAGGTTCAATGAACACAACCATCAATCGGTCAAACGGAAAAGGGGGTCCGTTTGACAGGAAACTGTTGGCTTTTTGGCCTTAATCCTTATTTTGATGATTTAATCAACCTAATCTTAATCATAAGTAATGTAGAGTAGCACACATATTGCATTGCATATATATTGCATGTGCTAACCTCTACAGGTGATCAAGACTCATGGAAGGAAGGAAATCAAGTCAAGATTTGTAATAAAGCTAAATGAAGACTTGTAATCTTGATTTTATTTTGAGTCTTAGAAACATGTGTAAATTGAGCATACAAGAGTTAAAAACTTATCACATACACACTAGGTTCCTTAGAGAAATCACACACAAAACTTCACCTTATTTGGACTTCATTAGATCACCTAAACCTTAGTCGGAAATCACTTAAAACCTAAACCCAGATTTCCTATGTGAACCGGTCGACCGAACCAGTTCTCAGTTCGACCAGTTTATAACAGACTCTCCACAGTGATTTTACCGAACTCTACCGGTCGACCGGTTCTACCTTTTCGGTCGACCGATCCCGGATTTTAATATGACCGTTTCTCTTGTCGTATTCCTATAACGGTCGTATTCGTATAAAATAAAACTTAACCCCAAAATACATTCGGTAACCGGTCGAACGAAGACCTTGTTTCGGTCGACCGATTGAACATATTTTCAGAAACCAAATTCCCTGCTATCGGTCGACACAATTCTCATTCGACCGATTGACCTTTGTCTCAACCGAATCCCCTTATCGGTCGACCGCCCCATACTTTGGTTCGACCGATTCACTTAAGTAGAGTTAAGTTCTAGCCTGTTTGTCCGACCGATTATTTAGTTGTTCGATCGTTCTCCTTGAAATCATGTTAACGGTCGACCGGTTTACTAGTTTCGGTCGACCGGTTCTGGACAGATTTGCAGCCCGATTTTCTGCTTTGTGTATCTTGCACAAAACCCAATCAAATCTATCCACAACGGCTAGAATACCTTAGGAGCTTATAAATAGAGGATCAATACTTGTTGTTAACACAACTCTCCAACTCCAATTGTCCCAATACATTAGAGAGAAACATCAATCCTCAAGGCTCCCATTTCTACACTCCATAAGCCTAAACTTCACACACTTGATCAATTACTCATCCTACTCAAAGTGTGCTCAATTAGAGAGTGAATCCCACTCGGTTACAAGTGTTGTCAAAAGAAGCAAGGACTTCGATGAAAGCCCGAAGTGTCCCTCTCGGATTGTGAGAGGAAGAATTCAAGCAAGCGAGGGTTGTTCGCGTTGCTTGTGGTGTAAAGGCGTTCTCTCCCGGCCCGGAACGGGGAGTGGATAGTGAAGACGTAGGCGGAGCTCGCGGAGTCGAGCGGAGCTTACAAGAGAGGACTAGGACCCGGGTGGGGTGCCGAACCTCTATAAAACCGCCGAGTCGATTTGTGGTTTGCATTTTCTGTTAATTTCCCTACTTGTTTTTAAATTTGTTTCCGCTGCGTTTATTGCTTGATTAGTTAGGGATTGGCTTAATAGTGATTAGTGGACCCATAACCCACACGATCCTACAGAAACCACCAGTAAAATTACCCATCGCTCAACAATATCAACCGGTCGAACCCCCGAGCAATCTCGGTCGACCGAAACCCACCAATAAAATCCTCCATTGAATCCAATCAACACTGGTCGACTGAACCACCATGGGTTGAACCAACAGTAAGTTAACTTAAGTCGTCGGTCGACGAGTCAACGGGCGGTCAACCGTTTAGATAGTCAACGCCCCCAACCGACCTACAACAGTGCACACGGTTGAACGACAAAGGGGGTCCGTCTGACCGGAAAGAACCAGGGCTTGCCTCTAATGCACCACCGGTCAACCGCCCAAGGGCATCGTTCGACTGACGCAAAGCGGAATCCCAAAAGCTCACTTAAAACGGTCGACCGTTGCACCAACCGGTCGACCGATCTGGCAGTAAAACTGCAGCACGTTTACCTGCGACGAGCCTTTCGGCCTACCGTCGACATCCAAATACTCACACAACATAAGTGAGCTACAACAACAAGTTTGACATATTGTGAAGGTCTGAAGAAACCTTCCAAGAACTTCGACAACGCTTCCTCCAGCACTTCTCTCAAAACCACGATTTCCGACAAATTTCTTGCTCGATCAACGATCACCTCACCTCGTTGATCCAAAACCACACCTTCACCTTCGTCGATCACCTCACCAACTACAACAACGGGAAGACAGACGGATTGAGAGAGAGAAAGAAGAAGAAAACAAAAGAGAAGAGTTGGCTTGGGAACCGACTCACCTCGCCACCCAACCAACCCGCATCGAACACCTCTTCTCTCCGGAGATCACCACCTCTCGCCGGAGCTCAGCACTAAGAGAGAGAGACGAGTGAGAGAGAGAAATGAGAGAGACGTGAGAGTGAGTGAGAGAGAGAGAATCCACCTCAAAACCCCTCCATCACCTCATTCTCACCATCCAACCATCCAACCATCTTCACTCCATCCCAACCGTCCATTCCAAATCTCCTTAAGCACCACCTAAACAACCAATTAAAACTCAATTAGGATTAGGATCTCACAACCTTGCCCCCATCTAGTTTAACATTCTAGTTTGGCCGGTCGACATTAGAATAACAATTGTGAAAATTCCAACTACACGACGTAGTTTCAATGTTATAAAAAGGTCTCAATATATCTTTCACGTTTTATGAATGTTGACGTGAAATGTAGAAGAATTTAAAGAAAGTTTGAATTCCCCTCCCCCATGCGTGAGACCACCTAGTAATTAATTATCCACAATATTCACCCTTAAGAATAAGTACGCTTTAGAATTATAGAAGTCAGAAAAATTTCGTCGAACCAAACGCTAACATGTTGATCTCCCCAAAAAACTTACAACGTAGAACAGAAATTGATCTTTGCCGCAATCAAACAAAACGCATACCAAAACATGCAATAAGAACAACTCTAACCTGGTTTGGTTCAGCTTGAGGGTTCTTACCTTCATGAGAGTACAGTAATGATGTTTTCCATCATCTCTCTACCTCTCGGATTCCTTCCCCTCCCGCCTTCTTTTGGAGAAAGAGAGACAAAAAAAAGTAATTTGGAAAATTTCCGTCGTTTGATTGGAATTTTTGTCAAAATAATTTTTTTTAATATTTTTTTGTTAAAATATACATCAATAAAAAGTATTCGTCAAACTAGACTCTCTGCCACCATGTGGTGGTGACACGTGGCGGCGGCGGGTATGTGTTTTAGTGCATATAGAACTCGACATCACCAGGGTCGAGTTCTCCTTTGAAGAACTCGGCATCACCATTGCCGAGTTCTCTTTATTTTTTATTGCCCAACACTTGTCATATTCCACTCGACGTGAGTTGCCAGGAGAAAAGTGATTCAGATAGAACTCGGCACTGGGGATGTCGAGTTCTATTTGAACTGTTCTCCTGGCACTCAGATCGTGCATGAGACGGTTGGACGGTCAGGAAAACAATGATTCAAATAGAACTAGGCACTGGGGATGCCGAGTTCTATTGGTGTGAACTCGACACTTGTGATGCCGAGTTCACATGAAGAGAACTCGACATCCTCAGTACCGAGTTCTCTTGAAGAGTTCATTAATTTAAAAACTCGACAATTTTTTTCCCATTTGACAACAAACACAACAAAGACAATTTCATTTCCTGTTTGACAACAAAGACAATCATTCCAATTACCAAAGCACAATTCAACCACAAAACACAAACAACTACGAAAAAACCAAAACAACAAACAACCACAATAACGACTTTAACATTTTAACATAAAACCAAAAGTAGTGTAACAACAACCAAATAAGTTTAACACAACTAAATATCTATCTTAAGTGACTTCTCAATCTCTTCTTCCTTTTAGGACGTGCTTGAGCACGTCCTCTTCCTTTGTCGCGTCCCCCTCCTCGTGCTGCATTCTCAGTATCCTGAGTCAGACCGCCAGCGTCCTCTTGAGTGTGTGGATCTTCTTCTTCAACGACGCGATCTTTACTCAAATGTAAAGATGAGCCAAGCTTTCATTTTTTCCTTCAATTTTCCAACCATCGAAGAGTCTGTCTTGTGATCTTTGATCGCCTCGTGAATTTGATGGAGTTCTTCGTGGAACTCATAAACTCCGTGCACCTACAGTTAATTAACAATTCAACAAACACTAAACATAATTTTAAAACGTGTTAATTGTTTAAATAAATGTTTAAATCTTACCATCTCTCGCTCTCTACCCGCTCGAGGTCTGTACAAGGTATTAGTCGGAGCCAAGGTGTGATGAACTATCCAACGTACGGTGATGCTCCAGTACCATTCCATATACAGTCGTGTGCTCTCTTCAGGAGTGACACCTAGGAGTGGTCGCTCAAACTATAGATGATCTCTTCTATGCGACCAATGTTGAATGAATTGGTGAATTTCCCCCAACCAATTAACATCAGACCTCCCTTGAGCCGATTTCACTACATGTCTCTCCATCGGCTCTGGAATATGTTGTTGTAGACCGAACTGTCTCATCACTCGGTGTCGACAATGCATAACCAACTCACCAAAATTTATAAGCCAAGTACAGCTCTTCCAGATCTCTGAACCTTCCGTACATAGTGGTGGTAACTGACTAAGATCCAAATGTGCATAAGGGTCCCAGATCACTTGATCGAATTCCTGCACGTCCAGCTCATTCCGATAAAAATCAAGTGTCGTTGTCTTCGCACTACCCTTGAATGTTCTTGGTCGTCTCCAACGGGCACCTAATGGTGCCCTCTCGTCCTCCGGGTATAGTAATGGTCTGCTGTTCAAAGGTCTCCCAATGTGTAGATGTTCCCAGCACCACAATTGCAGGAACTAAGAAAACTACACAGATGTTTGGTCGGAATCAGAGAAGTTTCGTCTAACATGTGATATAAGTGGGTCAGAGCCGCACTACCCCAACTCTACTCCGATGCGACGGCCAAATCTCCGAGCAAAGACAAGTACTTCAAGAGAACCATCGTGCCAGTCTTATATGCCAAAATATTGCATCCCAGCTGGAACAGAATAAAGGCTCTGGTGTGTCGTGTAACTGTCTCCGGATCAGCATCAAAAGGCAACTGCTGAAACTGAGCTTGCAACCAACCAAGAGTTACGGAGCCCTTACGACCCAAGTCATCGGGGACCTGACCCAATAAATCCATGCAGACCTCTGACCAAAGGTAGTCTTGAGACTCACACACTGGCAAACCATCTACGCGTAAGCCGGTAATCGTAGAGATGTCACGCAAGGTGCACGTGATCTCACCATGTCGCAGGTTAAATGAATGAATCTCCGGTCTCCAACGCTCCATCATCGCCCCCAGCAAGGTATGGTCCAACTGGACTCGGCCCAACCGAGTGACTGTGTCAAACCCTACCATATCTAGCAGAAACAACATCCTCTCATCAGTGATCTACCATTCGTTGAGCTTAGATCTATGCTCAACGCATTTTAAACCATCAACCTCCTTCTGCATAAATTTAGAGAAATGTCAGAATATTGAAACCCATGTGCAAATATTTAACTTGAAGACATAGAATGCTTACAAAATCTTTGAACAAGTCAGACTTGTGGTTGGCCTGCAAAATCAACACTAATCTGTCTACCGGACCCTGTGAAGCGTACCTTCCTTTAACCGAACAAGTACTGGAACCACCAAACTCCATATGTACATAAGACGTTTAATATTAGAAAACATTGAATTGTTGCAAATATTAAACTCAACGTAATATTAATTTCAGTTAGGAAAATTGGAGTCATAAAAATTGGAATCTAATTTATCCACTGCACCATGTGAGCTATTAAAAAATATGAAAGTGTTGCAAAACATCAAAGTCATAAAAAATTGCAGTCCTAAAAAATACATTTCATTAATTCAAATCTTACAATTAATCAAGTCTTAAAAATGATTCAAGTCGTACATTCATTCAAGTCATAACAAAATACATTACATTAATTCAAGTCTTACAATTAATAAACTCTTACATTCATTCAAGTCTCATTATATAGTTACATACAAAATATTTTGCTATATAGGTTCCTTGCATCGCTTTCGGTTATGCCCTATACCTAGACCTGTCAATTGGGTCGTGTTCGTGTACTATCGTGTCTGACAGTTCTGCATTCGTGTCAGGATTTCGTGTTATCGTGTATAGTATAAATTGAAAAGATTTCATCATGTTTAGATTGAAAATAGTTAAGTGACATGTTATATTGATATTTTTCATTCTAAATAACATCTTAATTGACTATAATCAAGTAAAAACAATTGATTATCTAACAAAAGATGCAGTTCGTGTCTGTTTCGTGTACAAAAATAACTTATCGTGTGTATCGTGTCGTGTTCGTGTCAAATCGTGTACCAATTACTTTATATTTATATGTTCACAAAACATCGTAATAAATAATTTCAATCATACAAAAAATTTCGTGTAAAGTCGTGTCTATGTCGTCTCTTCTTATCGTGTCGTGTCCAAAATTGACAGGTCTACCTATATCGCCGCATCTCCCACACCTTACCCTTCTTCCAGAGTGTTCGTCCATCTCATTTCGGATTCGCGTTGATTTAGGTCGACCATGAAGTCTTTTGGTTTGGGGAGGCTTCATTGTGATGTTGCGTCGATCTGGCCAATACCTCACATCAAGAATTGGGATAAATATCGGTTTGTACGCCTCCCAGTACATTTGAACCTCATAATATGGGGACACCAAATGTGAAGTGTTGACATTTGCATGTCTGCCACTGCAAACTGCTAGTACATGTGAACGTGGGACGTGCATTGCAATTATGTATCCACAAGTGCAAGTTATAACTCCTTCAAATTTCACATGGTATTTTTTCTGGTCATTGGCTTCAACCTGGTACATCAGCTGGTGGTACCGAGTTACTGTATGTGTTCTGGCTAGATTGCTGTTTGCCGTCACCACGGTGTGGACAGACGGTACATATGTTTCATTCTACGACTCGGCGACGTCCCTTCTTTTAACAAAGAATTTGTTCAAACGGAGAAAGGTCATCAAAATCATGGTGGTAATTGGCATACTGCGTGCCCCTCGTAAGACATTATTGAAGCTTTCTGACGTGTTTGTTGTCATCCATGCCAAACGTCGACCCCCCGTCGTGACAACAAGCCCATCTTTCCAAAGGACCTTGATGTTGAATCCACTCGTATACCGGTTTATGTTCCTCTGCAATGACCTTCATCAACTCCTCAAATTTCATAAAGGAATGAGTTTTACCCACTTCGTAAAACTTGGTTTGTCCCAATCTTTCCTTGCAATTTCAATGTTTATCAAGATTTGCTTTCATGTGTCGAAGACAGAATCGATGTACATGCCCCTCCGAAAGTGGAAATGTAGCTCGCACACAAGTGTTTATTCCCGAAAATCTGTCGGTGATAATACACAAATCGGGTCGCCTCGTAACTCTACTTCCCAGCAATTGAAGGAACCACATCCACGACTCTGTCTTCTCGCTCTCTAAACAGCAAATGCCAAAGTAAAAATTCCGTTGTTTGCATCCGTGCCCACATCAATTAGCAATAAACCTCTATATTTTCTATAGAGGTGTGTTCCATCCACACTGACAACGAATCTACAATATTGAAACCCACTAATTGAAGGCCCAAACACCCAAAACACACGCTTAAACATCTCATCGTCTGAATTTACCTGTACATACTCTATTTCGACAACAGATCCTTCATTGTTCTGACAGAGAACTGTGAGGAACCTTCGCAGATCTTTAAAACTGTCTTCTTCGGCACCACAAATTCGGTTCAACGCTTTTTGCCTAGCATGCCATGCTTTATCGTAACCGATTTCAAGTGAGTATTTGATCTTCACCCTTTCCATTATTTCAGCAGGAGGAATTGTGAACTTAGTTCTAACAGATGGCATGATCAAGTCGCATACAAAATTAGCACTACATTGTTTGTTGTCGTTTAGCAATATCGGATTGGAACAAGTGTGCTCGGCGTCGTATGTTTTAACTTGGAAATATCTGCAGCCTTTTGGGACAGACGCATGTAGACGCCATTTGCAGTTATCTTCATAACGACGAATACAATGAACTGTATACTGTTTCGTTGAAGAAACCACAACTGAATACTGAACAAACTTTTTAATGTGCCACGATTGCAGAGCATGAACCAAATCATATTTCATTGGGAAAATTCGTTTATCCCAGAAAGAACCACCATCTTCCGTACGCCAATAACTCCATTCCAAATTGTTCGCAGCATCGAAGTATGAGTGTTCAAATACAGAATTCTCTATCCAGTAGTCGTCCTCGAAGATATTGGGAAGTTTATTAAGAGTTGGAAATATGTCGTTGTTAGCAACAGCATCATCAACAACGTTGTCGTCTTCACGGTTTATGGATTGGCCCATCGCATATATGACCTACTGCGTCTCCGGAACGACTTCATTAGTAGAAACACCTTCAGGTTCATCTTCTACAGTGAAGGGTGTGTTGTAATCCCCTAATTCCTCAGTGTCATCATCTTGAACGCTATGCATCTCTTCCAGGCCTTCTGGTCGACTAAAATGAATTGGGTCAACAACTGACAAACCAAGCCCAAGGGAAGGATATGAGGTAGTTGGTTCAGCCCTTCCAACAAACTCATCATGACTGTAATGCATGGGTTCAAATTGCGACAGACTATGATAAGGATTTGCACTGCTGGATGGAATGTCACATGCAATGTCTGGCCATTCATTGCCTGTTTGGAAGTTATGCGATTGGAAAAATAGAATTTCCTAGTATGCCGGAACTTCGGTTGTAGGATTTAGACTTATATTCAAATCTATTCCACAGTCCCAACCGGTCGACCTTACTGTACCATATTCGGGCGAATGAGTGTTGGTTGTCAGTGTAGGGTCGGGCACTTTAGGTTCAGCTTCCACATACACTCCAACCACAGACATCCGTTTAAACAAACGCATCAATCCATAAACCGACCTATCATTGGTTAATGGAACGTATGTCCAATCATTGTTTAATGGCAATTTCGCCGTCAACTTGACATCAAACATACTGTGTGAATAAGAACATTCAGATCTTATAACATCCATTACAAGCTCATATTTTATGTTCAACGGAATAACTACCAATTTGCGGTTAGATCCTGTATATTCTGCCACATCTCTGTTACATTCTAATTTCCCATTATACATGACCAACAAAGATTCTTCATCATCTTTATCCATACCTAACATATATTAATTAAATTTGAAAATGTGTTCAAGTGAGATGGTTGTTCTTCATTACTAACTACTTAAAAAGTTGAAAATACTTAAATGTTTTAGAAATTACCTCAATCGAGTGCAGTAGCAAACGGCTGTAAACGTCGAGCAATCTCTCCAATAAAATCAACTACAATAAACAACGTTACGAATCATGTCATAATTTTTGTTTAAATTTTGACAGAACCTCCCCTATATTTTTCAAATTCGTAAATTTAAAAATGAACGGTAGAACAAACTAACAATACTACAAATAACATCCTCACATTCTAAACATCTAAGTAACGACGTATTTCTCAACATGCAAATCACAATATATTTAACGAACATATTTCTCAACATCAAAACATTTTTTTCCATTAAAACCCGCATACATTATTACTCTATTTTTAAGACCAAAAAAATAAAACTTCAATTCTCACATACATTTTCAAACTCACATACATTTAAACTCAAATAAATCATTTTTAAGTTTACATTCATTCAAACTAACATACATTCAAACAAAAATAACAACAAAAAATCTAATTTCAATCTCAATAACCAAACTTAAATTCAACTATTTTTAAGATTACTACCGTAGACCTACAATCAACAAAAGGAAAATCAATAGTCAACTAACAAACAAGAAAAAAGTTTGGCCTAAAATCCCAAAATCGAAATCGAGTTTGCACCAAAACGGGTTCCTAAACCAACAAAAACACTACAATCATACCTAAAACAACAATGTATATCATCCTAATACATAAAAAGACAAGAAAACGGTGGAAAACGAACGAAATGGAAACCCTAACCTTAAAATCGTGAGAACTCGGCGGAGGAGGAGATGGGGGCGTCGGGCTGCTTTTATAACCCGACGGAAATCGGCGTTTGTAACGCCGAGTTCTGCCTATTAAACTTGGCATCTCAGATACCGAGTTCTATTCAAGAAATGGTTCTCCTGGTCGTTCAACCGTCTCATGCACGATCTGAGTGTCAGGAGAACAGTTCAAATAGAACTCGGCATGCCCAGTGCCGAGTTCTATTTGAATCACAATTCTCCTGCCAACTCACGTCGAGTGGAATATGACAAGTGTTGGGCAATAAAAAACAAAGAGAACTCGACACTGGTGATGCCGAGTTTTGTTAAAGAGAACTCGACATCACCCGTGTCGAGTTCTCAAAAGTAGAACTCGGCACTGGTGATGCCGAGTTCTATATGCACTAAAAAATAAACCCGCCGCCGCCACGTATTACCACGTGGTGACAGCGAGTTTAGTTTGACAAATACTTTTTATTGAGGTCTTTTTGGGGAAAAAAAATGAAAAAAATTATCTTGAAAAAAATTCCTTCATTTTATTGTTCCCGGGTATGGATGGTTGGTGGGTAAGTTTGACAGAGAGGATTGAGGAGATTCTTGTAAGAGTAAGAGATCGAAACCATTTCCACCATGAGTCAAACACATAATAATATACTATGTTGGGATAGGGTGTGTTTGGTTGGGTGCATTACGCCAACGTCGCCACGTTTCTTCAGCATGTGCACTATGTCACAATGCGTACGTAACACATCACACCCCCAAGAATTAAATCATTGAAATTAAACATTTTTATATTATATAAAATATGGGACGAGTAAGATGTTCAAATATTGTTGATTTCGACTTATCTGAATTTTCGAATATCAATAGCTAGATAAGTAGGTGGAATTTAGCTCGATTAGTTTAGTCTGTATAAGAGTATTGTTTTACCTACAAAAAATTCAAATTAGTCTGTTAAACACCTAATAAAAATTCAAATCAAATCAGCAAACTAATTTCCAATTTTTTACGTTCTCAGTGCTAATCCCCCTCTCCCGACCTCTTTTTTTTTGATGACTGCGGAACTCAGCGGGCCACTACCCTTTGGACATCGACGAAGCTACAAACCATAGGGCTCCTAGGTCCCATCCCTTTTGTTACCATCGACCTAATTTTGGGACTCAATTGCCATGTTAAGAGGAACTGAGGCACCGATGAGATTCGAATTGGTGACCTCACTTTACGTGAGGTACTTAACCAGCTGAGCCACCGGTGGGGGTCTGACCTAAATTCCTACCTATGATACATGTGTCCTCCAAGTTTTATAATATTGAATGGAAAACCTATATTTGTACCATGCACCATTTAAAGATGCTTTATTGACCATGTAGATATTTGAAACTATACGCTACTAGAAAAACAAGTTTCCTCGACTGACACAGATCCGTCGGCGAAACATCCGTCGGTGCAGTTAACTATACACCGACGGATATTTATTTCCTTCGGTGTACACAGACACCAACGGATAATGTCGCTAACTACGACGACAAAACGTCGTAGGAAGAAGTTTTCGTAGTATTCATCAAATCCGAACCGTACACCGACGGATATATCTGTCGGTGAAGATTTCCTATAAGCGGTAAATGAATTTTCTTAATGGAAAAACCTTCACCGACGGATGGGTTAACCGGCACCGACAAACATATTCGTCAATGACCTTTTTGAAGTCACCAATGGAACCCATTCGTCAGTGTTGATTTTGAATCTACGGTCAAATGAATTTTTTGGTTGAAAACCGAGCACCGACGGATATGTTCGTCGGTGAGGTTTTAAAATACCCGTTATGAGCTTAATACCATTACATGACTTTAAAAGCACTTACGGATGCTATTCGTCGGTGACGATTATGAAAAAAATATCGTTATGAACTTAATATGATTACATGACCGACAACTAGGAAATGCAACAGTGACGGATATCATCCGTCGGTGTAGGGTTTTATCAGGAGTCGAATTGGGCTCCCTCCTTCACTCTATGCCAACCCTAATCCGACCCCCGAACCCACACAGCCTCCCGCTCGCCGCGTTGTCGCCTCCTGTATTGTAAGTCCTCCATCCGTCCCCTCACAACCCCTCCCTCCCCAACCCTAGTCACGACGTCTCCCTCCCCGAACCCAATCCCACGCCCAACCCCTCCCTTCCTTCCCGACCCCAAACCCCTCCTCGAACCCCAACCCCAATTCAGACCCCAAATCCGAGCCCCAACCACGATCCCAACCCCATACCTGAACCCTAGCCGCAAATAAAGGTAGGTCCATGGGCTCCTGTTGCCTACCATAGTTGAACATATGAAACTTGGCACTCATGTTACCGAATGAGAGTTTCATGAGACCATTTCTACAATTAATTAAGGCGTTGGAGGTTGCCAGAAATGGTCTACCCAAAATCAAAGGTATTTGAGAGTGGGTGTTCGCAACAGGATTGGTATCGAGGACAACAAAATCTACTGGTAATATAAAATCTCCAACTTTGATAAGCACATCCTCGATAATCCCCTTTGGAATACGAATGGATCTATCCGCCAAATGGAGGGTGATCTTAGTTGGTTTCAATTCTCCCAAGTTCAACTGTTGATAAATAGAAAATGAGAGGAGGTAGATCGCCGATCCTAAATCAAGCAATACATTACTCATTCTAGTGTCCCATATCGTACACTGAATAGTAGGACATCAAGGGTCCTTGTATTTTGGGTAGGTGGGATTAGACAAAAGTGAGCTTACATTTGCAGCCAAGAATGCTTTCTTAGGAACATTGATCTTCCTCTTCGTTTTGCAGAGATTTTTTAACACTTTGGCATATTGAGGTATTTGTTGGATGACATCCAACAATGGGATGTTAACCTTCACTTTCTTAAACACCTCTAATATAATATCCATTGTGTCACTCTGCTTTTTGGCTAACCTACTAGGATAGGGAGATTTTGGCAGGTAGGTTTTCTGCGGTACCTGAGAAGGAGGCGTTGGTGTATTACCCTCACCCTAGCCTCTTGTTGACCACCATTCCCACTGATGGGCTGCAAAGATGGTGATTGTCAACCTGCTTTCCATTCCTTAAGGTTACAATGACGTTGACATGGAGAACGGTTCCTCCACATGATTCACTTGTCGCCCCCGAGGTACCACATTCTCATTTTTCCTGTGTTTTTGCTGGTATATGCGGGGGTTAGCCTCAGGCTGGCTAGGCAGAGTCCCTCTCTCTCTTTCATGTATAGACTTAGCCAATTGGCCCATCTGAAGCTCTAGAGATTTGATGGTCTGCTGATTTGAAGTGAGAATTTGACTTGTGGTTGACATAAAAAAATTCATTGAGTTTTCAAGTTCACGAGTCAAGGTCTCAAGAGAATTGAATCGGGTTTCCAAATTGATGGAATTTGGGAAACGCGATTGATTGGTGATTTGAGCTTGGGGTGGATGATAAGATTGTGCATGCATGGGACGTTGGTGTGGTTGGTTAGGTGGTCGAGAGGAGTTTGAAGGACAACCCGGGGCATTATTTTGGTTCCTTGAAAAATTAGGGTGGTTCCTCCATCCGGGATTATAAGATGATGAGTATGGGTCATTCCTGGCTCTATCATAGATGGCATTGACATGTTCCATCTCAGGAGGAATGGACGCACACTCACTTTCTACATGACCTATCCTACCACATCAATGACAAGGAACTGGACCAAATGTAGACACATGAGGTGCACCTTGTTGGTTTTGGAGCTCAATCAAATCCATATGGCGTATTAAGGCCGTCTTGCGTGCCTCAGTGGCCGTAGTGGTTTCGATAGCAAATGCGGCACCCGATCTAGTCGAGCTTGCGTTTGCGATCCTTGCTCCGATGCTAGATGATGCTGGTGGTTCCCTCACACTGTCCCACTGCATTGTTTTCTTAGTGAGGTCTTCTAGGAAAGCCCATGCCTCCCTTTCATCCTTTCCTAAGAACTCTCCTTGACACATGGACTCAAGGAGCGTTCGGGACAGGATGTGAAGACCCTCGTAGACAATCTGACAAAGGCACCACAACTTGATGCCATGGTGAGGGCATGAGGATAGTAGCTCCTTGAACCTCTCTAAATATGCATGAAATGTTTTGGTCTCAATTTGATAGAACAAATTGATTTCGTTCCTCAATTTTTGAGTCTGATGATTTGGAAAGTACTTTTTCAGGAATGCAGATTGAAATTCATCCGAAGTACTAAAACCATTCGCCTAGTTGTTGTACAACCACTTCTTGGCATCATCCTTTAGTGCAAAGGGGACAAGCCTAAGATGGATGGAGTTTGTGCTATGTTGTTGCAGCTTGAACATAGTACAGACCTCCTCAAATTCCCGGAGAAAGATATAGGGGTCACCCTTCCCAGTGAAGTGAGGGAGCATGGAGATAAACTAAGGCTTAACCTCAAAGTGGTTCCCATTCGCCTCTGGCAACACGATGCATGACGTCAGAGCGGTACAACTCGGGTAGCATCGATCACGAAGAGGTATGGGAGCAAGAACAGGAAGAACATGTGGGGGCATGTGGGACAGATGAGTCCAGCAACTACTCCTCCACGCGGTAATGAGCAACCATTGAACCCGGACAGTCTGGACACGAGAAGATGAAGGCGTCGAGAAATCAACTACCGAGGTAGGATTGACGACACACCTCATCAAATGCCTACTCTCGTCTCGTGCCCACACAAGCATGCACAAAGGTGCACACACACAAACCAATTTTTTTAAACAACTAAAAAAGAATGTGCGTAGAAGAGAAGACGGGAGGACACAAAAGAGAGGGAATGACTGGGGAGAGAAGGGAATGACTCAGGAGAGAAGGGAAAAAGTCCTTATGCTATAGTGGTGGGTACAGGTAGAAGTACACAAGCAAACACGACTCAAACAATCCTAAGGTTGCTATAGGTTCTTACAGCTAGACGACGCCTAACTACGAGGTCACACGGCCTCAACACGCCTCACCTCTCTACGACGAGGACCACAAAGCCCAGCAAGTGAGTCAAGATCCGGAGAGTGGGCGACGCTGATCATGCCATGACGGTCGTGACTGGATCACTCTCCTAATGCGCCCGAGATCCTTAGGGCCAACGTCTACTTGATTTAAAATTAGGCTCTTAATTAATTTGGTTTTTGGGGGCGAAGGAAAGGGTGATGAAATCCCCCACCCTATCTTATATGGGACAACCCCTCCTTAGTAGTATTTTGGAGTCTTAATCTAGCAATCAACTCTCCAAACAAACACTCAACTTACACTTGTTGTAATGCAATTCCTACTAACTAATGCATGTTCATACGAAATGCATGAATGAGAGTAGAAGGTGCGTACCTCACGCCAGCACTCAGCAACTGAAAATAAAGATAAAATGAAAGACAATCTATATGCCTAAGTCACATACAGATGCATGACCTAAACATGAAAGAATGCCTAATCTTTTTCTTTGGGTTTTGGGGTCCAAGTTGCTTAAATAGAGATTGATTATTGATCTGGGGACAAACTAAAAGTCATAACATGCCAAATTATTCCCCAGACCTCTATATTAAGTAAAGAAGAAAGTCACAAAAAGAAGAAGTGGAGAGGCACTTACCGGACCGCCAGTTGGCGGTCTTAGGCCGCTGATTGGCGGTCCAACAAGCTCAGATGGCCTCCAATTGTCTCCAGCTGCCTCCCTTGCGTCTCCAAGTCTCTTGAAATAAAGAAAAAGTACAAACAAAAATTTAAATTCACCCAATCGTCCAAACCAGAGTCTGACTGGCACGTCCCCGACAACGGTACCAAAAACATGTTTGCTTGTTTTAAATTTAGACCGCATGTGCACAGCCGTCGGTGAAGACGGGGCAAGTATGGGTCGTCCGCAGGGAGGTGAGCAGCCTCTGGTATGACCAAAATCTAATGGCGAATAAAAGGAGAAAAAATGTGATTATGCTAAAGCTAAAGTACACTAAACTAATAAGTACGAAATGCGAAAGAAAACACGAAAGATTGGAACTCAGAAGGAGAAACCCCTAAGGGGTGGAGTATGTGCACCTATGAAGTGAAATAAGTGATGAAAGATGCATGTAAGCATGTATGTGTGTGTGTGTGTTGTGTGTGTCGTCATGCATAGGAAGTGTCCAAAGATGTGGAAAAACCTATAGACAAATACAAGGATGTATGTGTGTGTGTTGTGTATGTCTTCATGCATTTAAACAAATACAAGTAAGAAAAGCAAACAACAATGATGACACCAGATTTTTATAGAGGTTCGGCCTCCCGCCTACTTCCTCTCTTGCAAGCTCCACTCGATCTCCCTTGAGCTCCGCTTGTGTCTTCACTATGAACCTCGTTTCAGGCCGAGATTAAGCCTTTTACAAAACAAGCTCCACGAACACCCTCGTGAGCTTGACTTTCTTCTCTTACAATCCGACAGGAACACTTTGGGCTTTCACCGAAGTCCTTGCTTCTTGACAACTGAGATCTTGAGTGGAACACACTCTCTAACTTGAGCACACTTAGCTTAGGATGTGGAATTGATGCTAAGATGTGGAAGTTTAAGCTTGGAGAGTAGGATTTGGGGAATGGGAGACTTGGGAGTTTCTCTTAGGTGTATTTGACAAATGGAAGTGTAAGAGGTGTCTAATTGTGTCAACGGAACACCTATTTATAAGCTCCTAAAGACTTATAGCCATTGGGGATGAATTAGGTAAAGATTGTGTAAGATACACAAAACATAAACTGACAGGACCCAATTCTGAGTAAGTTCAGTCGACCGGATCGGGTTGAATGGTCGGCCGTTTGGCATTTTTGATTTAGGTTCGGTCGACCGATTAAGGAACGGTCGACCGCCAAAGGCTACAATCCTGGTACACTTAAGTGATCGGTCGAAGACCAAGATAGGTTCAGTCGACCGATTCACACCAGGCAGTTTGGGGTTGACAAACAAGATCATATTCGGTCGACCAAAACAAGTTCCACAGTAGACCGAAAACCGACAGGCACTTTGGGTTTGTCAAGGAACATAAGTTTGGTCGACCGAACAAGGTCCTCCGTCGACCGATACACAAAATGTATTTGGGGTATTTGGAGATAATACGAATACGACCGTTGGGTATAATACGACAAAACAAAAGGTCGGAAATATGTTGTTACTCGGTCGACCAAACTTGGGCAGTTAAACACTAACAAAATTATATGATCACTCGGTCGACCGAACGGTCTATTTTGGTCGACCGAATGTGGGCAGACTGTTCATGTTTTGGTTTAGTGTTTTCCGGTCTAAGTTTGGGTGATCTATTGAAGTCCAAATTATATGAAATTTCGTGTGTGACTTCTATAGGGAACCTAGTGTGTGTTTGAATAGTTTTTAGCTCAAGTATGATCAATTACACAAAGATCCTAAGACTCAAAGAAATACAAATTACATGTCTTCAAATGAGCTTGATTACATGTCTTGACTTGATTTCCTTTCTCCTTTGAGTCTTGATCACCTGTAGAGGTTAGCACAAACAATATATATGCAATGCAACATATGTGCTACTCTACATTATCACAATTAAGATTAGGCTGATTAAATCATTGAAACATAGATTAAAGCCAAAAAACCAACAATATCAACTAATCCTATTAGATTTAATAAAAGACAATTAAGCTAAACATGCAAGAACCATAAAAGAAGCAACATAAGAAGGAAAATTTTATTGATTTTAGACTTACAATACAAGTAGCTTCTTCCTACTTCAGTATTTGCTCCAAGGCTCCACTTCAAGTAGGAAGAATAGCCACCAAGTATGTAGTGATTACAATAGAAGGTGAAGAGTTCTATTTATAGCAATAGAAAAGGTAATCCGGGACAATCCCCGGTATGAGACTAAACATATACCAGAAATAGACTAAATACACTCTAAGACACAACCTGACTAAATCACATCGGATCCGGAGCAACCCGGACTGCCAAACAGCGGTTTCAAAGCGCCATTTGGTGGTCTACAGGGTTTGGATTACGTTGGGCTTTCGTGTGGGCTTTTCTGGATGGCTTTGTTTATGTTTGATGCGTCTAATTCGGTTGTTGGAGCTCCGACCCGAATAGAATTGTCAAAATACTCCCCATGATGGTGTAGAGTATTTTTATTTGCTCATTGGTCCTTTGATCTTACATTCAGGTCCATCTTAGTCCTCGAGTCTCTCAACTCAAACATTTTTCCTGCTTTTAGGTCCTTGTATGCCTCTTCTCTTCAAACTTATTTATTCCTGAAACTCAAACATAAAACTCATTACGTAACATTGTTTAGGTGAAAGATAATGGATATAAGACATAAATGAATGCATGAAATAATGTCAATCAAATCCCGCCACACCTAACTTTTGCTAGTCCCGAGCAAAACAAAGAAAGAAAAAAGCATACGTAAAACAAGAAATCCTAACTCACTTTCGTAGGAATAATGGTTGCACTTATCACATGCAACAAGCCGTTAAACCTCCTTGTCGCCAAGGAGGAGTGTTGTCTCCTGAGGGTTTTCAGCGGATACACCCAAAAAATCCGAACAAAGATGCGTTATTCAACCTAGCTACACAACTTGATGGCTCATTTTTGTCGATCATTGGACGCGGTAATGCTACAAGCCGACTCTATATATGTAATTAGTCCAAACACCTAGCCTAATGAATTATTCATGAAAGTTAATTAAGGACTTAAGTGAAAGACATGGGAACCTTAACTTCTGAAAGTGATACATTGTGTAAAGTCCATTAAGGTTCTTATTTGACTCTTTTTTTTCTTTTCTTTGGAGCATTACATTGATTGGTGTTTGATTCCCCCAGGGTCGGGTTTCGTGCATCATTGCCTGTGAGGACTTACATTATCACGTACACCTTCCCTCAAATCCACACATAAGGTGATCCCTACCACTCGTGTAACGGGAGTTCGGTCGGTGCATCCCAAGTCAGATGACTCGAGAGCACCAGGCACTAAGTCCCCTTGGACCTAATTTCCCGAGTGATAGGAGCCGTGCGAGAAGAGAGAACACCACTTATTCATTTGTCTACATGGGAACCAAAACCCCTAAACTTACAGTTTCACAAAAAGAGTTTAAGGGCCCTTGACTACGACAAACTTCTTTATACTAACAGACACGAATTATTTGACTCACTAGGTTCAGGGTGGACTTCTTTATTTGTTTGAACACTGAAACCCTATGATTACACGCCCCCCGATGGGAGACCGGCGTGCATCCTTATGACTTGATAAGGCCTAAAGCCAATATACTAGATATCCTAATACATCATGTTCAAGACAATTTTGGGAGCTTTCTTTTTACTTTGCCTCTCAACGGTTTTGCACATGCTAAACACACGCAAAACCCACAAAACATTTTCTTTCGCAAACACATGAAGATTTTGAAAGAAATGTGAAAATTTTAAAGCACTAGGCAATCAAAAGAAGACAAGTCACCCAAGGATCATAGCAAGAAGATATATCAATATTAAATGTAGCACACTAACATGACCCTAGTAGTACAAACAAAAGAAAACGACATAAAACAAAAAGGCACACAAACTATGTAGAAACGTGAAAACACAGCCCCCCACACCTAATCCATGCATTGTCCTCAATGTATGACAAAATGGTGCCAATGCATGGATAGGGTTTACCAGACTAATGATGGCGGCCAGAGGTTCCCAAAGAGGCACCACGCTCAAGAGCCGACAATTTCCTATAAAGTTTCCGGTTTTGTTTGGCTAAAATGACGTTTTACTGCTCAACCGCCATCTCAGAAATGTCGGTGTTGAAGAGCGTTCCTGAGCTCACAGATGAGCTCGAGGAACTAGCTCTAACATCGTCCTCAATGTAATCAGGCACCCATGTCTCTGGAAGGCAATGGCGAAATGACGGGGTCATCTTTGCTACCTCGACGTCGGTGCCTTGGCGCCTCAGCATGTGCTCAAATCATGGGATGTCCAACATGCCACACAATTTGGTAACCAGAATAGGTAAACAATGTATTTCTTTAAGCTTAGCGTTCACCAAAACATCGAACAACGTTCGACAAATGCAGTGAGGTGAACCATCCATAAGACTATACATGATTCACAAACTAGGTGTGAAGAATGTGGAGGTCCGTTGTTGGCCCAACACATTCCTGCACACCCACCTTGCTACAATGTGCACATTGGAGTAAATGTGCGCATTAGGTATTCCCCCATGCGATGAGATGGGCTGCCCGCGCCCAAGCATAGATCGGTAAAAATTAATGTCACGGGTGAGCGCGAGATCATCGACTAAGGGGATCTCAGTCGCGTCGGAGATAAATCGGGGTGTCACGGTGTGGTTAACCCCTCTGAGAGTGACACTAAACTCGAGTGGTCCGGTCTGGCCACACTCGAGTTTAGTAAAAAACTCATGTACGAGAGGCTCTACATATATGGTTTCGTCACCCTCATACAACATGGTACCACCCTTTGGCTACGATTCTATCGTAGAAGGGTTCTCCGAATTCACCAATCAGGGAGGCAAAATTAAGTTCTAGAATTAAATGTTGGATGGGCATACCTGCACCTAATTTGGCGAGCTTTAACGGTGGAACACACGACAGCGAAGACAAACACGGCGCGAGAGGGTCGGAGACCATAGCACTTCGACTCCAGCAGCAAACAAGCACTCCACCAAACGGAACCAATAGAAGACACCAAATCCCACAACCCGACGAAGATAGAAGAGAAACATGCAACAACAGACCGCTGGATGGCGGTGGGAAACCACCGATTGACGGTCTGTTGGCGAGATCTGGGGGTGGGATTTGGGTGGTGGCGGAAACAAAGAGGAAAATATGTTTTGCTTCTGGTGGAGAATGGGTAAAGCAAGGCATCACGCGTTTTTAACAAAGGAAAAAGGAAAATATCCAAAAGGCACTTCAATTTTTTTCTTTTCTTCTCATTTTTTTGTTTCAACAAAGATACGTACAACCAAATGAAGGGATGGATCACATCAAGTGACCACATCCGTGGGGAGTTCGTGTAAAGACACGATTTCCTCCTCGACCTTTCTCATGGTCCCTTCCAAGTACGGTTTGAGGCGTTGTCCATTAAATTTGAACACGTCCCCATTCCTTGGATTCTGAATCTCAACCGCCCCATAAGGAGAGACGGTTAAAACAATAAAGGGCCCTGACCAACGACTCTGAAGTTTCCCCAGAAACAAGTGGAGGCGAGAATTATACAAGAAGACATTTTGTCCCACCTCGAAGGTTTTGATTCGGACCAAGAAGTCGTGAATTTTTTTAGTGCGGGACTTGCAGATCTTGGCATTCTCATATGCTTCATTTCTCAACTCCCCCAACTCGTTGAGGTCTAACTTGCGATTGGCACCGGAAACATCAAGACTCATGCTACGATGTTTGATTGCCCATAATGCCTAGTGCTCAAGCTCTACCGGAAAATGGCAAGCTTTGCCATAAACTAGCCAGTAGGGGGACATGCCAAGGTCGGTTTTAAATGCAGTGCGGAAAGCCCACAATGCATCATTAAGCTGGACCGACCAATCTTTCCTTGAATCATTAACCGTTTTCTCAAGAATTTTCTTGAGTTGACGGTTGGAAATTTCCACCTGCCCACATGTTTGAGGATGATAAGGTGTGGCCAACTTATGCGTGATGGAATATTTCCTCAACACTGCCTTGAGGGATTGGTTCACAAAGTGTGTTCCCCGATCACTTGTGATAAAAGGAGGTGTCCCAAACCTTGCAAAAATGTGTTCTTTAAGAAACTTGATCACAACCTTGCGATCTTTAGTGCGAGTGGGGATTGCTTCAACCCACTTTGACACATAATCAGCCGCCACAAGAATGTAAGTGTGACCATGGGACACGGGGAAAGGACCCATGAAGTAAATTCCCCAAACATCCAAATTGTTGCCCACTAAGATAGGATTGAGTGGCATCATATCACGTCTGCTAATACGGCCCATACGTTGACACCTATCACATGCTTTGCAAAATGCAAAAGCGTCTTGGAACAACGTGGCCAGTAAAAACCGCATTGGAGTGGCAACGGTTTCCTTGGCACCAAAGTGCCCACCACATGCCTCCTTATGGCAAAAGGACAAGACGTTCTGAATCTCGTCGTTAGGAATGCACCTCCTTATGATTTGATCGGCACAATACTTAAATAAGTAGGGATCACCCTAATAGAAGTGCTTGACTAACGACTTGAACTTTGCTTTCTCACAGTGTTTCCAATGAGCCGGCACCTCCCCGGTTGCTAAATAGTTCACAATGTCAGCGAACCAAGGGGGTGAGGCTATTGCCATAAGGTTCTCATCAGGGAAGAACTCATTCACCGGTAGATCCGGTGAAAGATCAACTGGGATGCGAGAGGTGATCTGCCACGACATTCTCGCATCCCTTCTTGTCCTATATTTCAAGGTCGAACTCTTGCAACAACAAGATCCAACGCATGAGACATAGTTTCGCATCCTTTTTAGACAAAAGGTAGCAGAGAGCTGAGTGATCAGTCTAGATGATGATGTGCGACCCAATGAGGTATTGGCGAAATTTTCCCAACGCAAATATGATCGCGAGGAACTCTTTCGTAACGGAGTAGTTGAGTTGGGCGTCATTGAGAGTACAACTTGCATAGTAGATCACATGAGGCAATTTGTCGACTTTGTTACCCAAAACTGCTCTTATCGCATAGTCAGATGCATCACACATCAGCTCGTAAGGTAGACCCACACCGGTGCCTTAATAATAAGATCGGAGGTCAACTCACGCTTCAGAAACTCAAATGCATTCATGCACTCGGATGTGAACTCAAAAGAGGTACCTTTAGTAAGCAAGCTTGTCAAGGGTCGAGCTATCTTGCTGAAATCCTTAATAAACCGCCGCTAAAAACCCGCGTGTTCAAGGAATGACTGGATTTATTTTACCGAGGTGGGTGGCAGAAGCTTAGAAATTAGCTCAATCTTTGGCATATCCACCTCGATACCACATGACCCAAAACGATGCCTTTTGTAACCATGAAATGACACTTTTCCCAATTAAGGGCTAAATCGTTTCCGAAGACCTCTTGAGAACCAATCTCATGTGGTGCAAGCACTCATCAAAGGAGGTGCCATGACCCGAGAAATCATCCATGAAAATTTCAAGGAAGTTCTCGACCATATCGGAAAAGATACTCAACATGCAACGTTGGAATGTTGTCGGTGCATTGCATAGACGAAAAGGCCTCCGTCTATAAGCAAACGTCCCAAAAGGACAGGGGAACATGGTTTTCTCCTGGTCTTCGGGGGCGAGTGGGATTTGATTGTACCCCGAATAACCATCAAGGAAACAGAAATAGGCGTGCCCAACGAGTCTCTCCAACATCTGGTCTATGAAAGGTAGAGGGAAGTGGTCCTTGCGCGTGACCGCGTTCAACTTCCTGTTTGTGTGTATTTTAATTTTAATCTTAGAACTTCAAATGATTTTCAGGGTCATTTTGATGGGTTTCTCACTCTTGCCTTTGATGTGTTAATGTTGCTAATGGATGCTTAGCACATGCTTTGGTTAGTGGACCTACTTTATGAGGAGTGATGATGTGAGGATAACAGTGGAGTGGATAAATAGATAAGACTGACATGTAATCTTGTGGTTATCTTTAGCCTTATCTTAAGTAGTGTTTTGCATGTTTTAATGGTGATGATAAATCTTAATACATGTAGAAACACGCTTGTTGTTTGGTTTTTATAGATTTCTATGGTATGCATGTCATTATGGCTTAATTATACACACATGTGAAAGGAATGTGTTCTAAAAATTTTACTTTTATATGTCAATTATTATGAATTGGATGTGCAAACATTTTGTTCCTTGATTATTTTATTCGTCTTTTGGAAGTGTTGAGGAAGAGGCGCTTGGTCCTTAACCGTAGAGCTATAAAAGATAATGGTTTACATAAATCAAAAGTTATTCACAATCATGGTAATTGACATGAAACATTAATTACCGAGATAAGATTGTCGTGTTGGTCATCGATTGTTGTAGCTCTACAAATAATTGACGACACGAGTATATAAAAGAGGAAAATGGTTACTTTATATATTAAATAGACCTGACAAGTAAAATATTATGGAATTGTATTTCGTGTCGTTAATGTTTTACTGTCATGGATCCTTAGATATGGGACTTATATCTTTTCACTCAAGAAGTGCTTGATTTGACTATTGTCAAAAACTATCAATGAGTATAGTGATAAAGGAAATAGTTAGTTGAACATGACTTGCGCTGAAAAAGATAGCTAGTCAAAAGATTATCATTGCCCCTCTTAATTGAGTGATGATATTAGTAGGCCCCTTGATAAAGCAAAATTATAATGTGCACAATGTAACTTGAGTTAAGTTGCATAGTTATAATTAGCTTAAAGAGATCAAGAAATGAATATAATACAAAGGTGACACATTTCTACTTTGTATATATTCTTAATATCATGAGGCAAGGGACGAACACAAGTGGTGCACTTACATCACTAAATGGACCGTGTTTAGTTCGAGTGGAACAAAGACATCTATGCGAATTGGGTAACTATAATGTGTAGCTAGATACAACTTATAGTTTGAGATATTAAGTGTTTAATATCGTTGTCAATTTAGCTTAGATCCTCCTATAGGTCACACCACAAAACTGGGAAACAAGAAGCTTCATTTTGAGTTCATAAGATGTGATGGGTTTCATGTAAAAAGGGACACATGTGGTGAATCAATAAAATCAATATGTCATGAGAATTGACGTAATAAGAATCATGGATAAATTCATATGAGGTGTATATATTATGGGGTGTAATAATTTAATATTACATAGGATAATATATTACATAAGAAATGAGTTTGCTAAAAAACCCTAAAGATCAACTTTTTTGGATATAAATCCAAAATTTGACAAAGGCAAAATCGGGCTCAACACGGTAAACCGTTTAGTGTTCGGTTGACCGAGGTGTCTTTGGAACGGTCAACCGAACGACAACAGATAACACAATTGGTTGACCAAAATTGTCTGGAGTGCTTGGACAATTGGGTTCAGTTAACCGAGCGTGAACGGTCAACCAAAAGAAAATATCCAGGAGCTATCTTGGGATATTTTCGGTAGACCAAAAGTGACACGGTCGTTCGAAAAGATTCGTCAGGAGAAATTTTGGTAAGTCAACGGTCGACCAAAGCGAGACATGGATCGACCGAAATTTTAGAGGGAATTTTTCTCATGTATATTCGGTCGACCGTCTAGCTCACGGTCAACCGAACGTGTGTTAAAACTGGATGGTTCGGTCAACCGAGAAGATTTCTCGGTTCATCGAAAAACACGATTTTTGTGTGGACTATTAAAAGAATAATTACATCATGGGTTGAATTAATTCCATATCTGATCAAACGTTTTTGAAGACGCTTATGTGGGTGATTTGGGAGGCTAGAGAATATTTCTTGATGTGGGTGATTTGGGAGGCTATAAATTGGTCCTCTCACCCTACTTGTTTCATAAGAATTAATGCAAAATTCTATCTCCCTTAATGACCACAAAATTCTCTTAATAGTTTTAAGTTTTGGAGATTAAAATTTCAGAAGCTTTTAGAGGGGTTATTATCTAGATTCTAAGCTTAATTAGAGATTGATTGGCTAGCCCCTTTCTCTCTAATCTTGTTTAGAGTTTGGTGAACACTTGGGCGCAAGTCGGCGGGAAAGTCGACGAGCAACGGAACACCGGATCTTCTGAATGGTTTTAGAGAACCTTTGGGTATGATCCTCTCTCTTTTGTTTATTTTAATATGTGTAGGAATGCATGATATTAGAATAAACATATACATGTTCGTAAAATCAATGAAAATATGAAATCGATCATGTATGTTTGTATTAATTTTTTTAAAATATACATATACATAGGGTCACGAATTCCTACAGTATCACACATCTACACTTTTGCATGCATTCTCTACCCCCTATGTGACTAATCATCGTATGTTCATTTAAGCATTTGTGTCACATTAGTTAGTAGGTCAAGTTACTCCATAGTTACTCTCTATCTCTGTTTTCTTCTCCCACTCGAGTATGGTCGACGATGACTCACACCCATCCTCGTGGACACGACTCCTACTTGCCACTGCTCCAATGTGGCAGTGCACTTGCAGTTTTGAACTTAATTTCCCAATTAAATGGACATAAGATTTTCTCATCACGAATGTTTTGGTTGTGAGGACCAAAGTCAAGGTTTAGGAATGACTTTAGATTTTCCGTGATGTCTGACTAATTCTCTTGTTATACATCGAACTTCTTTATGATGTCATGATTCTATTGATTTCAAACAAAACATTTTAAACTAATTGTGACTACGAGGAATTCACTAAATCTAATTAACACATCCAAATCAATTCAACTAAATCAATTAACCAATCTAACAATCAACCAACTCAATCGAACTCAATAGAACTAAACCATAAATACATTTAAATTTAATATGTAGTTTTATAAATTTCGACAAAACCTCCCATGTATTTTCAATACGGAATTTTTTCGAAGACGTGTTGAAAAGTAAAAACAACATATGTTTCGAACAATTCCATCAATCAATTCCACAAATAGACGACATCCAAACAAAACATGACACGAATCACACATCCTAAAGTAAAGTTCAAAATTTAAACCTTATTTTACTCTAACGAACAAATTAAATTAAAAACTCCAAATTCACTAATTAAACGTACTTTAGTCATACAAAATAACATAAATATTATAATTAAACGTACTATACTATATCATACAGACTCACAAAATTAATCTAATTAATCACAACTTCAATCTAATTAATTTCACAAAATCACAATTTAAATCGTAAAATCAAACATTAATAAAAAATTGTCAAAAATCACAATTTAACCATTGCCAGGCTGGGGTGTGGGTGGGAGGGGTTTGGGAAAGGATCGGGGTGGAGGGATCAACGATGGGGGTGGGGTGAGGGTCTGGTCAGGGATACAACGAGGGCGTCTGGTCGGGGTTCGTTTTGGGCTAGGTCTGGTCGGGGGTCAATCTGGGCTAGGGCGTCCGGCTGGGTGGAGGGGACGGGCTAGGCCAGGGGTCGTTTGGGCGGGTGGGGGCTGGTCTTGGTGAGGTGGAGGGTTGGTTTGCACGGGCTTGAGGGGGCGAAGGGGAGGAGGGGGTCAGGGTGGAGGGGTTACCGTGGCGGTGCGTAGATAAGGGAACCCGAATGGGGAGTGATTTTGGGAAATGTAGAAGAGTGAGACCATCCACTATGGGAGGTCATCTGCAGATGACCGACCCAGTGGAGTTCGCCACCTTACCGACTGACTTGGTCGCGGGAGGAACGACCCAGTCATCCATCGACCGGGTCGTCGACCAGGTTGCTGGAGCGACCTGGTCATGACGATGTCTGTCGAGGGAATTTTTTTGGTTTTGTTTTTAAAAAATATTTATAATATTTTTGTTTTAAATTTTTAAAGTATGTTTTATAATTATTTTTAATTTTAATTTTTTTAATGATTTTTTAATTTTTTTCAAAATCGACCTCCAAATAATGTGTGTGAGATAGCGTATTTAAAAGTTGGATTATTTTATTCAATAAAAACAAATTCTCTTATCCACCCTAATGAATTATTTACAACTAAATATTAAACAAAAATTAAAACAAAAAAAAGGTGAGGTTGTCAAGTTCGTGGTGTACACTCACAGTACTCATTTGTCGAGGTCGATTCATGAAAAAAATTATAATTATAATTAAAATTAAAAATTTAAAAATATAAAAAATAAAAACAATTAGAAAACATATTTTAAAAAAATAAGATTGGAAAAAAGATTAAAAATGATAAAAAATAACAATACAAGATTTATTGGTATTTTGGTTTTGGTTTTTTTGTTTTTGGTTTTGTTTTGGTATTTGTTATAATAAATAGGGGGTTTATATTTTGATAAATAGTTAGGGCATCCACTATCATGACCTAGATCATCTTGATGAGATAAGTTATAAACTGAAATACGAGATTTATTGGTATTTTGGTTTTTCCAAATAGATTATTAATATTTTTGGTAAATATAAATGATTTTGGAATAAAATAAAAGTTGATTAGAAAATTAATGATGTGGAGGAAAAGAATGGGATGACCTAGGTCATGTTAAATTTGTGAATAGTGAATGAGAAATAGGAGGTTGGTCATGATGACGTGGCAGAGAGACAAAGGAAGAGAGACCGTGTGCATAACCTAGATCATCAGGATGACTTAAGTCATGATAGTGGATGCCTTGAAGGGAATCCCAAATCAGGCTCCCAATATAATTATACATCAACGACACTTGTCTGTTCTTTATGGGGGTTTTGCTTCTGTACTGATCAAAACATTGTTAATTGGCGACGTACCCATGGTTCAGAAAAAATTGGCCCCGTACGTATCAAAAACAATGTAATTGGCCGCATAAACATTTGTTAGGGTTGGCCCACATTCATTAACATTTTCCGTAATGACCCGTGATTTATCAAAGAGTATTTTGCTTCCATACCGATCAAAACATTGTTAATTTGCAACGTACCTATGGTTCGGAGAAAAGTGGCCTTGTATGTATCAAAAACAATATAATTGTCCTTATACCCATCCGTTATGGTGGAGCCCACATTCTGCTAACACCATTTATGTATTCCGTGGCGTCCCGTGATTTATAAACCTTTGCCTCCTATAAACACCTTAAAACTCTAATCAGTATCTTGTTGCCTCCTATCAACACCTCCAAACTCTAAGTATCCCGACCCGACCCCATTTACAACTTAAAATCTCGACCTGGTGGTGCACCCAATCCGACCTAAATTCTCCAACAAAATCCTTATCCCCATTTCCTGACGTAGAGAATCTTGACCCGGTGGCGCACCCAACCCCATAATAGAGAATCCAGTTATGTTGCCCGACCGGCCAACCCCATAACTGGATTCTTGAAGTTGGGAAGGGGTGTAGGGATTTGGTAGGAGAAATGAGATTGGGTTGGGTACACTATTGGGTCGGGATTTGAAGTTGTAATTGGGGTCGGGTTGGGTGCAGCATCGGGTCGGGATTTCAAGTTGTAATTGGGTTCAGGTCGGGATACTAATGAGAGTTTTAAGGTGTTGATAAGAGGTAAAGGTTCACAAATCACGGAACGTCACAATACACATAACGGTGCCAGACAAATGTGGACCTACCACAACTGATAGGTATGAGGCCAATTACATTGTTTTGATATGTACAAGGCCAATTTTCCCTGAACCGTGAGTACGTCGCCAATTAACAACGTTTTGATCGGTACAGAAGGAAAATCCCCGTTGATAAAGCACGGAACGTTACGAAAAACATTAACGAATGTGAGTCCCACCGTAACAGATGCGTATGTGGCCAATTGCATTGTTTTTTATACGTACAAGGCCAATTTCTCCGAACCATGGGTATGTCGCCAATTAACGATGTTTTGATCGGTACATAAGCAAAAAACCAGTTTCTTTATGTATCTATCGATGATGTTAAAAATAATAAGTTCGAAATTGTTAATTTTCGAAATATTCTTCGACAGATGCCATTTGTCTGTTACTCTTTCACAAAACCTACACCAGCGGATTATGTACATCGGTGTGGCTAACACAATAGTCGATGATTGTTTTTGCACGATAAATTTCATTTGATCGCTGAATTGTCTATCTGAAGCATCCACCGACAGACCATATTCGTCGGTGAATGTCTTCATTTTGCCATCGGTGCAGATAAACGTATTAAGTACTTTACGGTACTTTTTCAAAATTGTCTCCGACGGATGCTATTTATAACCGACCTTTAAAAACAATACACAAACGGATATAAACATCGGTGATTATTTTCGCGGAACAAATTATATTTTGCCGTGGATTTATTTTTCTAATCCATACACTGACGGAACGTATCGGTTAGTGTACATTTATGCACAGTTTGCCTATATATATTTATCGTGAAATGCATTTGCGAACGGTAATAGGAAAATTAAAATTCACAGTTCCAATCGATTCAAGGAAAAACTAAGGATATTTCCACACAAAAAAAGTGAAGAGGAAAGCGGGAGTAATTAAACAAGTTTTGAAAACGTTAGGGCTAGTCTAAATTTAAATTTAAATTGAGAGTAGTAGATACCAAATTTTAAGTCATACATAGTAAGATATAGCAAAACTCCTGAAAATAAATAAAACCTATTACCGATCCTACAACAAAACAAAAAGTCTCAAAACTTGAAAACAATTAGTATCACCAAGCACATATAATTTAGTTTAGAATAGAACATCAGCCACACAATGACTCCTGATCAATGATCGTGGCAAACCTCGCGGCATCGGCCAACGTCTGTGGCATACAGTATGTCACCTGATTACGGAGGTGCTTCCTCAGCCCCCGTATAAACTTCCTCACCCTCTGCAGCGGCATCACACAGATCTCCGGACAGTAACGCTCCAGCGCGTTGAACCTCCGGGTATACTTAGCCAGGGTCGCCTTTCCCTGCTCTAGGGTCATAAACTCCTCTCGCCTCCCATCTCTGACATGCTTTGGGAAATACTGCTCATTGAACTCCCGCAAGAATTCCTCCCAGCTGACATCAGTCCTGCCCTCAAACACCACCGCAGATGTGGTCCTCTACCAGTTGGACGCGTCTCCGCCCAACACATATGCTACCAAGCCTGCCTGCCTCTCAGGCGGGCACTCAATCGCCTGAAGGAACTCCTAAATCTTGAGGACCTAATCCTCCGCAGCCTCAGACTCTCCTCTACCATCGAAGGTACGCGAGTGCTGTTTCATAAAGAGATCGAGCATCGCTCCTGCCGCTGCTGGCTCTCCTCTGCCTGCCTGGCGATCCAACATCGCACCCAGTCGCCCCACCGTGTCATAGAGCATCTGCCGCTCCTTTGCCCAGTCCGTGCCCCCAGTCTCACCGCTGGTGCTACGGTCCCGTAGGGGGGGCCTCACGCGTCTCGGAGGCATCTATACACAAAGAAAACAACACACATCAAAACCATGAGTGCATGAACTAATGCAGACTCTAAAACTCTAAGGGTGGTTTCGTTGGATAAGGACACCAAAATCGACCGCTCTAATACGAAGTTGTAACATCCTCAAATAGCGGAAGAATTTAAAATTTTAATAACACACAACAACAGAGGATATTACTCAACTAAGGGACACAAGTGCACCAACATATATCATATATATATGGACATCAGAGAATTTCAAAAGTTGTGACTACATCAAAAGGCTATACAACGAATACAGTAATCACCCGATCTCAACTGAGAAAAAGCTGGATCCGGTATCGGTGCTCCTCTCCTCGGTCACCACCCCCTATCGCCGATCACGGTTTGAAAAGTAAATATGCAACAATGCCTGAGTTTCCAAAAGGAAACCCCGTATGCCAAACTCTACAATGCATGAAATGAAAGCACCCTAGCATGCAATTCTACTAACAAGAAAATCATCTCAAACAGGCTGGGCTCCAGGGCTCTTTCACCCAACCGAAGCACACACCACAGTCACGGGGCTCCAGGGCTTTTTCACCCAACCACCGCAACATACACTCGTCGCCAAGATGGCTCCAGACCTTTTTCATCCAACCGCAGCTACCACGACACGACCAAGGCCTCCAGGTCTTTTTCAACCAACCCAAACGTCCAATGGCTCCAGGTCTTTTTCAACCAACCCTTAACACGCGGTCCTTGCTCAGGCTCCAGCCTTTTTCAGCCAACCTGAATGCACTAAGGAGCTCCAGGTTGTTTTCCACAACCCCGCATAGACTAGCTGGGCTCCAGATTTTTTTCAATCAACCGCATCTCTCACACTGTTACGGGGCTCCAGGGCTCTTTCACCCAACCACCGCAACGCCACAAATTCTAAGCTGGGCTGCAGGCCTTTTTCAGCCAATCCAAGCTCTCACACAGTTACGGGGCTCCAGGGCTTTTTCACCCAACCACCGCAACACTCGTGCACCCTAGCACACTCGACGGAAGATCCTCGGCACCATAACTTGCCCCACACGGACGACCACAACAACCGCACCTCCATAGTGCAAAACTGGACACAAACGGTCAACCGAACCAGAGTCCCGGTCGACCAAATCATGAAAACACAAGGCAATCACCTCGACCGGCACTCCCTCGGTCGACCGATTCCCTAAACCACACTCGTTCGGTCGAACCCAAATCAAGGGACGGTCAACCGTTTAGATGGTCAACTCCCAGGTTCAACGAACAATACGACCAATCGGTCGAACGGCAAAGGGGCCACGCTCGACCGAAAGTCACCAGGGAAAATCCCTCAATCTCCACAACAAATTCGGTCGAACCACCGAGCACTCTCGGTTGACCGAATCCCACTAGGGAATAATCCCTCACCCACATCATGAATCCGGTCGAATGCAGAGCCCTCTCGGTCCACTGAATCCCACGAGAGCGTTCCCCCACGCTCAACATCAAGTCCGGTCGACCGAAACCACCTTCGGTCGAACCGACCACTAATCCAACTTAAGTCACGGTCGGACGAAGTCAATGAGCGGTCGACCGTTTGGATGGTCAACGCCCCAACCGAACTATGACAGTGCACACGGTCGAACGACATAGGGCACCCGTTCGACTGAATCTCACCAGGCTTGCCTCTCATGCACAATCAGTCGACCCCCCTGGGGCATCGTTCGACCGATGTGAGGCAGCACCCGAATTCTCTTTACGAACGGTCGACCGTTTGCACCAACCGGTCACTGATCAGCATTTAAATTTGCTGCACGTTTACTTGCGACGAGCCGGAAGGCCTACCGTCGACTTCCGAATACTCACACTACTTAAGTGAGCGAGTTTGACATACCGGAAGGTTTGAAGAAACCTTTGAAGAACCCCGACGACGCCTCCATGGGCACGCCTCCCAAAATCACGATCCGTCGACGAACCTCACGTCCAAACCACGATAACACCTCCTCGACGATCCACACTCGCGATTCCACCTCCGTCAACCTCCACCACCCAACCACGACCACAACACACGAGTGAGGTTGAGAGAGAGAATCAAGGCAAAAGGGACGGCTAGCAAAACCACAAACTCACCTCCAACTACCACTTCGCCGCTCCTCACTTCGCCGGAGATCACAAAATTCGCCGGAACTCGAACCTCTCGCCGGATCTCAAAACTAGGAGAGAGATAGAGAGAGACGTGAGTGAGAGAGTAAGGTGAGAGAGAGAAAATTACCAAATAAATATCTCACCCCAACTCCATCCTCACCATCCATTCCATCTCCAATCCATCTCCACCACTCATCTCATCTCCAATCCATCTCAACCCCTCATCCACCAACACTCCATCCCAGCCGTCCATCTCATCTCCTCCTAATCTCCACCTAAAACATCAATAAAACCCAAGTGCACGGCAACGGAACCAAAAACTTGTTGAACGTTTTAATAAAACCGCAAGTGCACGACCGCGTTGAAGCGGTGGCAAATACGGGTCGTCCTCATGGAGGTGAGCAGCCTCTCGTTTGAACGAAATTAAGTGGCAAAAATATGGAAGAGAGTTTGATTATCCTACTCTACGCTACACTACACTACGAAGTACGAAATGCGAAAGAAAGCAACAAACGATTAAATACCAACTAAGCTAAGAACGAAATTAGAGTGCTGGAATTCAGAAATGGAAAACCCCTAAAGGGTGGAGTGAGTGCACACATGCCAAGAGGTGGGTATTGAACACATTCTTTAAGCACAAATAAAGGTGGTGTTATCATGCATAGGAAGTGTCTAAATGTTATGGCAAAACCTATCAATCCATTCACCATCCTAGTTGATTAACATTTACATATACAAGTTGTTTATTTCAGAATGTAAACAAGCATGAGAGGTGTCTAATCATTTTGGCAAAACTCATCAAGTTATAAATTCTATCCTAAACAACCAAGCATACATTCATGTTTTATCAACACATTGGAAATAAAGCATTCATTCTATTCTCATTTGCATGTATGTACATATACTCCACCCCCAAAGGGGATGGAACTACTCACTAAACATTAAACTAACTATTACACTAAGCAAGGAAAGCATATTAACTAAGCTACTAAAACTAATGAAATGAAATTAAACAAAGTAAAACAAGAAACATAAAACAAACAACGTAATAAAGAAACTTTTATTAAAGTGACTCACATTTCAAGTAGCATCCTCCTACTTTAGTGTGTGCTTCAAGGCATCGCTTCTAGTAGGAAGAATAGTCACTTAAAATATGAAGTGATGACAATAGAAGGTGAAGAGTTCATTTATAGACAAAGAAAAAGGCAATCTGGGACAATCCCCCGATGTGGGACTAAACAAATACCAAAAATAGCCTAAACGTCCTCTAATACATGTTCTGGCGAAATTTGAGCGGATTTAGAAGGATCCAGACCGCCAATTGGCGGTCCGTAAGATTTGGATCCGGCTAAATATTCATTCTGGGCTTTTCGGGATTCGTTTGTCGGTCTTTGATGCATCTACTCGTTAGACTTATTTTGTCGATCATGGGACGCAGTAATACTACAGGTCGACTCTATATATGTAATCGGTCCACACACCTAGCCTAATGAATTATTCGTGAAAGTTAGTTAAGGACTTAAGTGAAAGACTTAGGAAACCTTAACTTCTGAATGTGATACAATGTGTAAAGTCCATTTTGGTTCTTATTTGACTCTTTTTCTCTTTCTTTTTCTTTGGAGCAGTTTATTGATTGGTGTTTGATTCTCCCAAGGTCAGGTTTCATGCATCATTGCCTATGAGGACTTACACTATCACGTACACCTTCCCCAAAATCTGCACATAGGGCGATCCCTACCACCCGTGTAACGGGAGTTCGGTCGGTGTATCCTAAGTCAGATGACTCGAGAGCACCAGGCACAAAGTCCCTTCAGACCTACTTTCCCGAGTGATAGGAGCCGTGCGAGAAGAGAGAACACCACTTATTCACTTAGCTACATGGGAACCAAAACCCCTACACTTAAGTTTCACAAAAATAGATTTAGGGCCCTTGACTACGACAAACTTCCTTATATTAACAAACACGAATTATTTGACTCACTAGGTTCAGGGTGGATTTCTTTAAATGATTGAGTGCTGAAACCTTATGATTACACGCCCCCCGAGGGAAAACCGGGGTACATCCTAACAACTCGATAAGACTTATAGCCAGTGATTGATTGTTTTATATTTAACCGCAAGTGCACGACCGCGTTGAAGCGGTGGCAAATACGGGTCGTCCACTGGGAGGTGTGTCGACACTTGGTTTGTGCGAAGGCGAGAGGTAAAGAAAGGGAAGAAAGGTTGGTTACACTAAACTACACTAAGGTGCAAATGGAAATGGAAGAAAAGCAAGAAAACTAAACCCCAAAGGGGGTAGAGAAATAATGTGAACATAGAGAAGTTTGTGTGTGTGTTCATTAAGCTCCTCACAACATGTAGTGCATGAAATCATAAAACTACATCCAACTTTGCCTCCACATGAATTAAGATAAGACTACATCATTAAAACATACAAGACAATAATTGGAATGAAGCTACATGAACTCAAGTATAAAGACTATACCCTACTATGCCTCCACATGAATTAAGATAAGACTACATCATTAAAACATACAAGACATTAGCTAAGGTAAAGGCAACAAGAGCACATACACTACAAATTGTGTTTCGAATATTAACTTCATCCATATCCTAACCTTATCATTCCCCATAAAATAGGTCCACTAATTAAAGCATAAGCTAAGCTTCATTCAAGAGCATTAGCATATCAAAGATAAGAGTGAAACCCCATTAGATGGTTATGGAAATCATATAAAGCTCAAGGGATAAAGATAACACACATTTAATACACTACATGATTATATCACATATTTCTCCACCCCCCAAATGGGGATGGAACTACTCACTATTCATTACACTAACTATATTAGCAAAAGAAATCATATTACTGAAATGAAAGTTAACTAAGAAGGCAAGAAGCATTAAAGAAACATAAAAGGAAAGGAAAGACTAAACAAACATGCACAAATTAAAAGACAAGATTAAAAGAAACTAGAAGAATTATTTTATTAACAAATGACTCACATTGAAGGTAGCATTCTTCTCCACCTTGAGTTTTTGCTTCAAGGCTCACTCCTTAGTAGAGAGAATGCCACCAAGCAATGGGTAATTACAATGGAAGGTGAAGAGTTCTATTTATAAGCATGGAAAAAGCTAATCCGGGACAATCCCCCGATGTAGGACTAAACCAATACCAAAAATAGACTAACAATACACTAATACAAGCCCAACACAAATCTTAGCGGATCTGGAGACATATGGACCGCCAATTCGCGGTCTATATGATCCAGATCGAGTTGGTTTTGATTGTGGGCTTTCCTGGTGGTCTTTGTTGGTCTTTGATGCATCTACTTTGTTTATTGGAGCTCCGACCCGAATCAAATTGCCAAAATACTCCTCATGATGGTGTGGAGTTTCCTGTTTTGCTCTTCGGTCCTTCGGTCTTACGATCAGGTCCTTCTCCATTGCATCTTGGTCCTCAGGTCTCACAATTAAGTCCTTTTTCCTGCTTTTGGGTCCTTTCATGGCTCTTCTCTTCAAACCTCTTTATTCCTGAAAACTAAACATAAAACTCATCACGTAGCATTGCTTAGGTGTAAGATAATGGATATAAGGTACAAATATAAGCATGAAATGATGTCAATCAAATACCCCCACACCTAAGTTTTTGCTAGTCCCGAGCAAAACAAAGAAAGAGAAAAGCAAACGAAAAAACAAGAAATCCTAACTCACTTTCGTAGGAATCACGGTTGCACTTAGCACGTGCAACAAGCCGTTAAACCTCTTTGTTGCCAAGGAGGTGGAGTGTTGTCTCCTGAGGGTTTTCAGCGGATATACCCACAAAATCCGAACAAGATGCATTATTCAATCTAGACACTCGACTCGTTGGACAAATTTTTGTCGATCAATGGACGCGGTAATCCTACGGGCCGACTCTATATAGGTAATCAGTCCACACACCTAACCTAATGAACCATTCGTGCAAGTTAAATAAGGAATTAAGTGAAAGACATGGACAACCTCAAGATCCTCAAGTAATACAAAGTGTAAGGTCCATTAAGGTTCTTATTTGCATTTCTTTTCCTTTTTTTTCTTTTTCTTTTCACATTTTTTTCTTTTCTTTTTATTAGTTGGAGCTTCATTCTCCCAGGGTCAGGTTTTGTGCATCATTGCCCATGAGGACTTACACTATCACGTACACCTTTCCCAAAATCTCCACATAGGGCAATCCCTACCACTAGTGTAATGGGAGTTCGGTCGGCGCATCCCAAGTCAGATGACTCGAAAGCACCAGGCAGAAAGTCCCCTCAGACCTACTTTCCCGAGTGATAGGAGCCATGCGAGAAGAGAGAATACCTACTCACTTATTTCTTATCTACACATGAACCAAAACCCCTACACTAATGTCTCACAAGAGGATTTAGAGGGTCCTTGACTACAACAAATTTCCTTAAGTTAACAAACACAAATTATTGACTCACTAGGTTCAGGGTGGACTTCATTAAATGTTTGAGCACTAAAACCCTATGATTACTCACCCCCAAGGGAAAACTGGGGTGCATCCTAACGACTCGATAAATCCTAAAGTCACTGTACTAGATATCCTAATGCATCAAGTTCAAGACAATTTTGGGAGCTTTCTTTTTACTTTGCCTCTCAACGGTTTTGCACATGCTAAACACATGCAAAACCCACAAAACATTTTCTTTCACAAACACATGAATATTTTGAAAGAAATGTGAAAATTTTGAAGCACTAGGCAAGCAAAAGAAGACAAGTCACCCAAGGATCATGGCAAGTAGATATATCAATGTTAAATACGGCACACTAGCATGACCCTAACAATACACACAAAAAGAAAACAAAATCAAAAGAAAAAGACTCGATTATGTACACACGTAAAACACCCCCCACACCTACTTCATGCATTGTCCTCAATGAATGTGAGCAAGATACTACATGGATTTATGCATGAAAAAGGAGAGATCTCACCAACATGAAGTACAAATGGAAGTTCAAGGTCATGTTGATGGACACAAACCCGAATTCCCTCAAAACCTGTGAGATGCTAAGGAAAGGATACAAATACGTGAAAGAAATGGAGCCCAAATACACAAGGGTTGGGGCTCACAACAATCGATACTCACTGAAGGAGTCTTTTATTGTACTACTTTTTTTTTAATAACTATGTACAAACATAAGTTCCCATCTTGATTTGTCAAAAGACATCAAATGGGAACCACAAGAGTGGGTCAATGCACTTGGAAAGGGAACAGGACATCACGCGGGGCCAGAATACTCATGCGTGGGCCCCCTTCACAAAGAGCACTAGATGAAATGAGAGGTTCGTGAATTGGACGCAAAGGCGTCTCATTCAAAGGATCAAACTGAAAGAGCTTGAACCTCTCAAGAGTTTGGGAAATGAGGGGCAACGGAAGAAGAGTTTCTCTGGTTGCGCTGCTGAAGTTATGATCGTCAATCCAAACTCTCCAACCAACAGGCTGGTGCGTCAGAACGAGGTCAAGAACCTCGTTAGGCATGTCCGACACACCAGGCGAACAAACAGTGGGTCTCATACCCAAGGTATTCTCCAAGGAACTCCTAATACCCTCATGAGCAATGTAGTTGTTTGATGTTCCATCATTTCCAAGATGATCAGGAACAATAGTGAGAGGCAAACTCTCATCAGGTTGTTTGAAATTGAGGGGACTAGGGAGCTCTTGCTCCACTAGAGGAGAGTCCTTAGGAGGTACAACAATAAGGTCATGTGGCTCAAGGGCCACGGGACAAAAAGGTAAGGCACAATCCTGTGCCGACTCATAATAGAATTGGTCCAAGCTATTCTCAATTTGAATCGAATCCTCCACTAAGTGATCGTAAATTGAAACCCCAAGTCCCTCAGACTGACTAGGAATTTGACTTTGAAAGGTTGTGCTTTGAATTTGTGGATGCGATGTTGGTTCAATATCAAAAGAAGAATCCTCATGTTGACATGAAATGTCACTCTCCTCACGTTCACGTAATTGCTGCGACATTTGACTCACTTGCAGTGCCATATTTTGTATGGACTATTGAGTGGTTTCCATGAACGTAAGGAATGTTTGTTTCAAGGAATCAGGTATGCGGTCAACGATGAGGTCCAAGTCAGAGCTTGGGAAATTTCGAGGTTGGGTGTTGATTGGCTGAGAATGAGTCCAATGATTTGGAGTGGGGTGTTGGTAGAATTCTGGGTATTCGGGAGGAGGATACTGGGGTGAACATGAAGTATAAGAATTTGGATATGAATTGTCTCCCCATGAATCCATCACTCTCGGATTGTACGCGGATGCGTAATGGTCATAATGAGCATTTTGGGAAAAAGTGTGCTCATACTCAGGCTCAGGGGCAATATAAGGACATTCCCCTATAACATGACCACTGAACCCACAACAGTCACATGGTACGGCTACTGGAGCCACCGGTGCACCCATGTCATCTACCACATGCATGAAAGAGGCCAAAGGTTCTTGTAATGTCTCAGATTGATGACCAACATATGATCCGACGTAACTAGATGGTGGTCTAGCAGTCGGTGCCTCTCTCATACTACCCCAATATGAAGATTGCTCAGTCACACAATGAAGATTGTCCCAACCATACGGGGTGTTAGTCTGAGCCACCCCAGGATGCATGGGTCGGGAGTACCAGGGAGAATCGTCCTGGTCCCAACAATGATATTGATGGTCGCCCATGTAACCATCCATCACAACAGAGAACTCTAGAGTCGACCACTCTCACCACCACAAGGTTAAACTCGCAAAAAAAAAGTGCTCAACTCGACCCTAAAACGCTACCAGAGAGTGTAAAGGGGAGGAGACTATAACGTAGAGAATAGATGAGGAGAGGACTCAGGTGAGGAGGGAAGAATCCCTAGAGCTAGCGTGGGTAGTGGGATCAGGAAGAAGCCTAACTAGCAAGCACGGCTCAAACAATGTAAGGCAATGGGTCCTTAGGCTAGACGACGCCTAACTTCGAGGTCACTAGCCTCGACACGTCTCACCTCCCTACAACGAGGACCACAATGCCCAGCAAGTGATACCAGATCCGGAGATCCAGTACCTCCTACTATCGACAAGGTAGGCAACGCCGATCAGGTCATGACGGTCTCAACTAGATTACTCTCCTAGTGCGCCCGCAATACTAGGGCCAATGTCTACTTGCTTTTAGTTAAGGCTTTATTAAGAGTGGTTTTTGGGGCCAAGGAAAGGGTGATGAAATCCCACACCTTATCTTTTATGGGACAGCCCCTCCTTAGTAGCGATTTGATCCTAGATCTAGCAATCAATCGCTCCAATCAAACGCTCTCTCACTCTTGTCCCGATGCACCTTACTAACTAATGCATGAACGAAACATGCATGAATGAGGGATGTGGGTGCACGTACCTCACGCGAGCAATCAATGACAAAATGTAAAGCAAAGAAAAGACAAATGCATGCAAGGTCTACCAATGGTGCATGACCTAGATGGCAAGAAGTCTAATCTTTTGCTTTGAGTTTTATGGTCCAAGTTGATTAAAGGGGATTGAAATTAAATCTGGGAGCAAACAAAAGATCACAGCATGCAAAATTGGGCTTCTAGATAACTAAAGTAAAGCAATAAACCACCAGAAGAATTTTGAGAGCAGGAAGCCCTTACCAGACCGCCAATTGGCGGTCTCCAACCGCTGATTGGCGGTCGCTTTGTGGCTTCTGTTGCTCAAACTTTCCCAGTAGCCTCCCCTTGATGTTCTGGTTCCCTGAAACATACAAAAACTAAAAGCAAAAAATTAAAAACCGCTCGAATCGTCCAAACCAACGTCTGGACAGAGCACCTCCCCGGCAACGGCGCCAAAAACTTGATTGATCATTTTATATTTAACCGCAAGTGCACGGCCACGTTGAAGCGGTGGCAAATACGGGTCGTCCACTGGGAGGTGTGTCGACACTTGGTTTGTGCGAAGGCGAGAGGTAAAGAAAGGGAAGAAAGGTTGGTTACACTAATCTACACTAAGGTGCAAATGGAAATGGAAGAAAAGCAAGAAAACTAAACCCCAAAGGGGGTAGAGAAATAATGTGAACATAAAGAAGTGTGTGTGTGTGTGTTCACTAAGCTCCTCACAACATGTAGTGCATGAAATCATAAAACTACATCCAACTTTGCCTCCACATGAATTAAGATAAGACTACATCATTAAAACATACAAGACAATAATTGGAATGAAGCTACATGAACTCAAGTATAAATACTATACCCTACTATGCCTCCACATGAATTAAGATAAGACTACATCATTAAAACATACAAGACATTAGCTAAGGTAAAGGCAACAAGAGCACATACACTACAAATTGTGTTTCGAATATTAACTTCATCCATATCCTAACCTTATCATTCCCCATAAAATAGGTCCACTAATCAAAGCATAAGCTAAGCTTCATTCAAGAGCATTAGCATATCAAAGATAAGAGTGAAAACCCATTAGATGGTTATGGAAATCATATAAAGCTCAAGGGATAAAGATAACACACATTTAATACACTACATGATTATATCACATATTTCTCCACCCCCCAAATGCGGATGGAACTACTCACCATTCATTACACTAACTATATTAGCAAAAGAAATCATAATACTGAAATGAAAGTTAACTAGGAAGGCAAGAAGCATTAAAGAAACATAAAAGGAAAGGAAAGACTAAACAAACATGCACAAATTAAAAGACAAGATTAAAAGAAACTAGAAGAATTATTTTATTAACAAATGACTCACATTGAAGGTAGCATTCTTCTCCACCTTGAGTTTTTGCTTCAAGGCTCACTCCTTAGTAGAGAGAATGCCACCAAGCAATGGGTAATTACAACGGAAGGTGAAGAGTTCTATTTATAAGCATGGAAAAAGCTAATCTGGGACAATCCCCCGATGTGGAACTAAACCAATACCAAAAATAGACTAACAATACACTAATACAAGCCCAACACAAATCTTTGCGGATCTGGAGACATATGGACCGCCAATTGGCGGTCCAAGACTGCCAATTGGCGGTCTATATGATCCAGATCGAGTTGGTTTTGGTTGTGGGCTTTCCTGGTGGTCTTTGTTGGTCTTTGATGCATCTACTTTGTTTATTGGGGCTCCGACCCGAATCGAATTGCCAAAATACTCCTCATGATGGTGTGGAGTTTCCTGTTTTGCTCTTCGGTCCTTCGGTCTTACGATCAGGTCCTTCTCCATTGCATCTTGGTCCTCAGGTCTCACAATTAAGTCCGTTTTCCTGCTTTTGGGTCCTTTCATGGCTCTTCTCTTCAAACCTCTTTATTCGTGAAAACTAAACATAAAACTCGTCACGTAGCATTGCTTAGGTGTAAGATAATGGATATAAGGTACAAATATAAGCATGAAATGATGTCAATCAGCCAGTAAACTAGATATCCTAATGCATCAAGTTCAAGACAATTTTGGGAGCTTTCTTTTTACTTTGCCTCTCAACGGTTTTGCACATGCTAAACACACGCAAAACCTACAAAAACATTTTCTTTCGCAAACACATGAAGATTTTGAAAGAAATGTGAAAATTTTAAAGCACAAGGCAAGCAAAAGAAGACAAGTCACCCAAGGATCATTGGAAGCAAATATATCGATATTAAATGCAGCACACTAACATGACCCTATCAATACACACAAAAGAAAACAAGATCAAAGGAAAAATACTCAACTATGTACACACATAAAACACCCCCACACCTACTTCATGCATTGTCCTCAATGAATGTGAGCAAGATACTACATGGATTTATGCATGAAAAAGGGAAGATCTCACCAACATTAAGCGCAACAGGAAGTTCATGGTTATAGTGATGGACACAAACAAAAATTCCCTCAAAACCTGTGAGATACTGAAGATGGAAGACAATTACGTGAAGAAATCGGGCCCAAGTACACAAAAATTGGGGCCCACAACAATCAATGCTCGCTCATGGAGTTTTTTTTAATAAACATGATATGTACAACAACAACGATATTCTCATAATCATTTGGTCAAGGAACATCAAATGAGAATATCAAGTCATGAGGACCAGAGACTTGCCGAGATGGGCAAACTTCACCGGTACTCTGAGGTGTCATGAGGGGTGAAAGGTTAAAGCTGAAAGGCTCGAACCCCTCATGATATTGGTTGGGTTTGGGCAACAATGAATGAAGTTGTGTTGCCTCACTAGGGTTTAGTTGCTCATCGAACAAAACCTTCAAACCAATAGGTAGGTGCATCGGAATGAGTTCCTCAAGCTCATTCGATGGATGCAGCAGACCTGCATCACTAAGAATGAGGCTTCTCCCCAAGTTATCCAGCAAGGACCTCCCACCATCATTTAGATCATCACGCATAAGCTCAGTCATAGGCGGGTCCTTGTTGGAGTCAATATGAAGCTCAAATGGCTCAATGGCCATGGGACATGAGGTAGAGACACCTTCTGGTACAGGCATATGATGAGGTGTCTCACTCTCACTAGTACTCTCAACTGAATCATGCAACGAACACTCGTTTTGGACATTTATGTTTGATGTCAGCTCACTCTGTTGCATTGCAAAGACAGGTAATGAGTTTTCGCTGGGCCCACAAACATTCTCAATGGGTTGCATTGGTGTTAGTGGTGTTCGTTGATTTGGTGGTGCTTTCTCCAATTGGTGGATGAGATTTTGATTTAAAGGTTCATCCATGGGCTCTTGTTGCCTACCAGAGTTGAACACATCAAACTCGGCACTCATGTTACCGAATGAGAGCTTCATGAGACCATTTGTACAATTAATTAAGGTGTTGGAAGTTGCCAGAAATGGTCTACCCAAAATTAAAGGTATTTGGGAGTGGGTGTTCGCAACAGGATTGGTATCGAGGACAACAAAATCGACTGGAAATATAAAATCTCCTACTTTGATAAGCACGTCCTCGATAATCCCCATTAGAATTCAAATGGATCTATCCGCCAGTTGGAGGGGATCTTAGTTGGTTTCAATTCTCCCAAATTTAACTGTTGATAAACAGAAAATGGGAGGAGGTTGACTGATTGATCGTTTTATTTTAACCGCAAGTGCACGACCGCGTTGAAGCGGTGGCAAATACGGGTCGTCCACTGGGAGGTGTGTCGACACTTGGTTTGTGCGAAGGCGAGAGGTAAAGAAAAGGAAGAAGGATGTATTACACTAAACTACACTACAATGCTAAACTAGAATGCAAAAGGAAATGAAGATAAGCAACAAAACTAAACCCCATAGGGGGTAGAGAAATAATGTGACTATAAAGATGTGTGTGTGTGTGTTCAATTAAGTTCCCCACAACATGTAGTGCATGAAATCATAAAACTACATCCAACATTGCCTCCACATGAATTAAGATAGGACTACATCATTAAAACATACAAGACAATAATTGGAATGAATCTACATGAACTCAAGTATAAAGACTATACCCTACTATGCCTCTACATGAATTAAGATTTCACTACATCATTAAAACATACAAGACATTAGCTAAGGTAAAGGCAACAAGAGTACATACACTACAAATTGTGTTTCCAATATTAACTTCATCCATATCCTAACCTTATCATTCCCCATAAAATAGGTCCACTAATCAAAGCATAAGCTAAGCTTCATTCAAGAGCATTAGCATATCAAAGATAAGAGTGAAAACCCATTAGATGGTTATGGAAATCATATAAAGCTCAAGGGATAAAGATAACACACACTTAATACACTACATGATTATATCACATATTTCTCCACCCCCCAAATGGGGATGGAACTACTCACACATATTTAAACTAACTACTCTAACAAAAGAAAACATTAATACTGAAATGAAATTAATCTAAGCAAGCAAGAAATATTAAAGAAATTAAAAGAACATGAGACTAAAGAAACATGCAAGACATTGAAATTAACTAAGCAATGTGAAAACTAAAGCAAACAACAATTAACTACAAAACTTCTATTATTACTCACTCCAAATTACAAGCAGCCCTTCCTCCACCAGAGTTTTGCTTCAAGGCTTCACTCTTAGTAGGGAAGAAGGCCACCAAGAGAGAGATGGATACAATGGGAGGTGAAGAGTTCTATTTATAAGCATGGAAAAAGCTAATCCGGGACAATCCCCCGATGTGGGACTAAACCAATACCAAAAATAGACTAAGCACACATTAATACAAGTCCAGGAGAAAATTAGGTGGATCTGGGCCAATCCAGACCGCCAATTGGCGGTTCCAGACCGCCAATTGGCGGCCTATATGATCCAGATCCGTCTGGATTTGTTTGTGGGCCTTCCTTGTTGTGTGTCTTGGTCTTGGATGCATCTGGTTGGTTTGTTGGAGCTCCGACCCAAATCGAATTGGCAAAATACTCCCCATGATGGTGTGGAGTATTCTGTTTTGCTCTTAGGTCCTTCTGTCTTGCAATCAGGTCCTTCTTCCGTGCATCTTGGTCCCCAGATCTCACAATTCAGTCCTTTTTCCCAGCTTTTGGGTCCTTTTATGCTTCATCTCTTCAAACCTATTTATTCCTGAAAACTAAACATAAAACTCGTGACATAGCATTGTTTAGGTGAAAGATAATGGATATAAGATACAAATATAAGCATGAAATGATGTCAATCAAATATCCCCACACCTAACTTTTGCTTGTCCCGAGCAAAACAAAGAAAGAGAAAAGCATATGAAAAAACAAGAAATCCTAACTCACTTTCGTAGGAATCACGGTTGCACTTAGCACGTGCAACAAGCCGTTAAACCTCCTTGTCGCCAAGGAGGAGGAGTGTTGTCTCCTGAGGGTTTTCAGCGGATATACCCACAAAATCCGAACAAGATGCATTAATCAATCTAGCTACGCGACTCGTTGGACTTATTTTGTCGATCATGGGACGCGGTAATACTACGGGTCGACTCTATATATGTAATCGGTCCACACACCTAGCCTAATGAGTTATTCGTGAGAGTTAGTCGAGGACTTAAGTGAAAGACATGGGCAACCTTAACTTCTGAAAGTGATACAATGTGTAAAGTCCATTTTGGTTCTTATTTGACTCTTTTTTTTCCTTTTTTTTCTTTTTCTTTGGAGCATTTTATTGGTTGGTGTTTGATTCTCCCAGGGTCAGGTTTCGTGCATCATTGCCTATGAGGACTTACACTATCACGTACACCTTCCCCCAAATCTCCACATAGGGCGATCCCTACCACCCGTGTAACGGGAGTTAGGTCGGCGCATCCCAAGTCAGATGACTCGAAAGCACCAGGCACAAAGTCCCCTCAGACCCACTTTCCCGAGTGATAGGAGCCGTGCGAGAAGAGAGAACACCACTTATTTATTTATCTACATGGGAACCAAAACCCCTACACTTAAGTTTCACAAAAAGAGATTAAGGGCCCTTGACTACGACAAACTTCCTTATACTAACAGACACGAATTATTTGACTCACTAGGTTCAGGGTGGACTTCTTTAAATGTTTGAGTACTGAAACCCTAGGATTACACTCCCCCGAGGGAAAACCGCGGTGCATCCTAACGACTCAATAAATCCTAAAGCCACGTACTAGATATCCTAATGCATCAAGTTCAAGACAATTTTGGGAGCTATCTTTTTACTTTGCCTCTCAACGGTTTTGCACATGCTAAACACACGCAAAACCCGCAAAACATTTTCTTTCGAAAACACATGAAGATTTTGAAAGAAATGTGGAAATTTTAAAGCACTAGGCAAGCAAAAGAAGACAAGTCACCCAAGGATCATGGCAAGCAACTATATCGATATTAAATGCAGCACACTAACATGACCCTAAATGCAAACAAAAGAAAACAAAATCGAAAGAAAAAACTCGACTATGTACACACGTAAAACACCCCCCCCACACCTACTTCATGCATTGTCCTCAATGAATGTGAGCAAAATACTACATGGATGTATGCATGAAACAGAAGAGATCTCACCAACGTGAAGTACACAAGGAAGTTCATGGCTATGTTGATGGACACAACCCAACTTCCCTCAAAACCTGTGAGATGCTAAAGAAGGGATACAAATACGTGAAAGAAATGGGGCCCAAATACTCAAGGGTTGGAGCCCACAACAATCGATGCTCACTGAAGGAGTCTTTTTTTTTTTAACATATATACACATGAAAGCTCAACCACTCATGTAGGAGCATGAATGGTTGAGTGTGAGGGAGGTTCATGAAGGAACATGACCTCCTCGACTTCGGCTGGTGCCCCCTCCAAGTAGGGTTTGAGGCGTTGTCCATTAACTTTGAACACGTCCCCATTCCCTGGGTTCAAGATTTCAACCGCTCCATGAGGATAAATGGTTTGGACAATAAACGGGCCAGACCAGCGACTGCGGAGCTTACCCGCAAACAGATGAAGCCGGGAATTGTAGAGCAACACCTTCTGCCCGGCCGTAAACACCTTTCGCATAATCATGCGATCGTGAAACATCTTGGCTCGGGACTTATGAATTTTGGCATTCTCGTACGCATCATTGTGTAGCTCTTCTAATTCCACAATGTCGAGCTTACGTTGTACTCCTGCTTGACCAAGATCCATATTCAGGTTTTTGATCACCCAGAAAGCACGATGCTCAAGCTCGACGGGTAGGTGACAAGCCTTGCCGTACACTACCCGAAATGGGGACATACCCAAAATGGTCTTGTACGCGGTGCGGAAAGCCCACAACGCGTCATTCAACTTGGTAGACAAATCCTTACTCGAGGAACTAACCGTCTTCTCAAGAAATTGCTTTAATTGACGGTTAGAGATTTCGACCTGCCCACTAGTTTGCGGATGGTATGGGGTCGCAAGCTTGTGGGTGATCGAATATTTCCTCATAAGCGCTTCAAAGGAGCGATTACAGAAGTGGGTACCCCTATCGCTGATTATGGTACGAGGAGTACCAAATCGCGCAAAAATGTCCCTCAAGAATTTGGTGACCACCTTGTTGTCATTGGTCTTTGTGGGTATAGCCTCAACCCACTTAGACACATAGTCAACGGCCACCAGAATGTAAACATTCCCGAACGAGTTCGGGAAGGGACCCATGAAATCGATGCCCCACACATCGAAGATGTCGACAACAAGGACATTTTGCAAAGGCACCATGTCACGTCGACCAATCCTGCCAAGGCGCTGGCACCTATCACATTGCTTACAAAAGTTGTAAGCATCCTTGAAAAGAGTGGGCCAGTAGAATCCAGATTGGAGCACCTTGACAGCAGTTTTCTTTGCTCCAAAGTGTCCTCCACATGCCTTAGAATGGCAGAAGTGGAGTACACTTTGGAACTTGGAATCTGGGACGCACAGCCTGAAAATTTGGTCAAAGAAGTATTTGAATAGGTAGGGGTCGTCCCAGTGAAAGAATCTGACATACGATCTAAATTTGGATTGGTCAGATTTTGACCAACCCACAGGAAGTTGCTCGGTCACGAGGTAGTTCACGATGTCGGCAAACCAAGGGTTATCTTCGATCGTGAACAACTGCTCGTCAGGAAATTTATCGTCAATGATTTGATCCTGTGGGTTGGTCGTCTCTAGATGAGACAAGTGGTCAGCTACAACGTTTTCACACCCTTTTTTGTCCTGAATCTCGAGATCGAATTCTTGTAACAACAAGATCCATCTCAAGAGTCAGGATTTTGCATCTTTCTTCGCCATGAGGTGCTTGATGGCTGTGTGATCAGAATAGATAATCACGTGGGAGCCAATCAAGTACGACCGGAATTTCTCCAAAGCAAATATGATCGCTAAGAATTCCTTCTCGGTCACAGTGTAGTTCAATTGGACATCATTGAGTGTTCTACTGGCATAGTAGATCACATGAGGCAATTTGTCCAATCGTTGCCCAAGCACTGCTCCCACGGCGAAGTCAGATGCATCACACATTAACTCAAAGGGTTCAGTCCACACCGGTGCCTTAATAATGGGAGCTGAAGTCAACTCTTTCTTCAAGGTCAAAAAGGCATGGTGGCAATCCGGTGTGAACTCAAAAATGGCATCCTTAGCCAACAAGGCGGTGAGAGGTCGAGCGATTTTGCTAAAATCCCGAATGAACCGCCGATAGAATCCAGCATGCCCCAAAAAGGCGCGGATATCCTTCACATTACGTGGCGGTGGGAGATTAGCAATAAGACCCACTTTGGCGGGATCGACCTCAATTCCCCTACTTGAGACCACATGTCCAAGTACAATCCCTCGCTTCACCATGAAGTGACATTTCTCCCAATTGAGAGCGAGGTTCTTCTCACGGCATCGCTTGAGGACAAGGCTCAAGTGATGAAGGCACTCATCAAAGGAAGCGCCAAATATGGAAAAGTCGTCCATGAAGATCTCAAGGAAACGCTCAACCATATCGGAGAAGATGCTGATCATACACCTTTGAAACGTTGCCGGCGCATTGCACAACCCAAAGGGCATGCGACGGTAGGCAAACGTGCCAAAGGGACAAGTAAATGTGGTTTTCTCTTGATCCTCGAGGGCGATGGGAATTTGGTTGTAACCGGAGTATCCATCAAGAAAACAATAATACTCATGACCGGCCAACCTCTCCAACATCTGTTCAATGAATGGCAACGGGAAATGATCTTTCCACGTTGCCGCATTGAGCTTGCGATAATCAACGCAAACTCGCCAGCCAGTTTGCAGGCGTGTCGGGATAAGCTCATTATGCTCATTCTCCACAACCGTCACGCCTGACTTCTTGGGAACCACATGGACAGGACTCACCCACGAACTATCAGAGATAGGATAGATTATGCCATGATCCAAGCACTTAAGAACCTCCTTTCGGACGGCTTCTTTCAGTACAGGATTCAATCTCCGTTGTGGGTCCCTGCGGGGCCTAGAATCCTCTTCCATGTGGATCCGATGCTGAACAATACTAGGGCAAATTCCCTTGATATCCTTCAAGGACCACCCGATCGCCTCTTTGTTTTCAAAGAGTACTCTTTTGAGGGCAACCTCTTGATCTTTTTCAAGATCAGAAGCAATAATGAGTGGCAAGGTCTCATTATCCCCTAAAAAGATGTACTTTGGGTTATCGGGGAGCGGTTTAAGCTCGACCAGAGGTGGGTCCTTGTCGGATTCAGAGTTACTTTCAAGTGGCTCAAGGGCCACGGGGTAAGAGGAGCAAGCACCCAGATGTGCCTCCTCATCCAGAGATATGCTGGCGGATTCCTCAAGATCCTCTTCACTCGCAACCTGATCATTAGGCACCTCAGTAATATGTCGATGTGAGTCGAACATGCCTAATGAGTCAGGCTCATCCGTGTCCTGGATGAAATTGGCTCCGACAGTGTCGTCGAAGAGCCCAGGTTGCTTACCAAGAGTGAAGATGTTGAAATCCGCCGTGAGGTTTCCAAAAGACAACCTCATCAAGCCATTGCGACAATTGATCAAAGCATTAGATGTCGCAAGAAATGGCCTCCCAAGGATCACAGGAATCTGTCCTTGTGGGTTGGACACGGGTTCGGTATCCAAGATGATGAAATTAACTGGAAATACGAACTCATCCACTTTGATAAGGACATCCTCCACACTCCCTCGTGGGATTTTGACGGATCTATCAGCCAACTGGAGGGTTGTCCTCGTTGGTTTAAGATCGCCTATCCCAAGGTTGACATAGACTGAGTAAGGCAGGAGATTCACAGATGCCCCCGAATCCAATAGAGCTTGAGAGATGGTCACATTCCCAATCATGCAAGAGACAGTTGGACAACCAGGGTCCTTGTACTTGACATTCATGGGTTGTGTCAATATGGAGCTCACATTGGCGGCCAAGAAGGCCTTTTTGGGCACATTTGTTTTTCTCTTGGTGGTGCAAAGGTCCTTGAGGAACTTGGCATACGGTGGCATTTGTTGAACAACGTCCAACAACGGGATGTTCACCTTTACTTGCCTAAGTACCTCAACGATCTTATCCCAATGCTCATCACGTTTTTTAGTCAACCGATGAGGGAATGGTGCCTTGGGGACATAAGAATCACGAGGAGGAGTCTCAGAATTAGGTTCCTTGACAGGCTCAAGACTCTCCTCGGAAGTCTCGCCAACAGGGTTGGCTTCCGGCATTTTCACATTGTTGTCAACGACCCTTCCCGATCTCATGGTATGAATAACATTAGCATGTTGGGAAGGGTCACTTTCAACATTGTGTACATTCTGCCTGGTATTAGCAGGCTGACCCCTGGGATTTACCACAGGTTGACTCGGGAATTGACCCTTCTCGCGTTCATGGAGCTGATGAGCCAACTGGCTTACTTGCATTTCCAATGCTTTGACCGTATTATTGTTGGCCGCAAGCATGGATTGAGTGCTCTGCATGAATGCTTGAAGGGTTTGTTCAATGGTAGAGTCCTTAGGGTCAACCCGCTGGGGTGGTGGAGTCTGGTTAGAATAACCCGACGAAGAGGCCTGACCAGGTTGGTAATTTTGGTGCTGAGACCTTTGATGTGGGGGTTGGTAGGTCGCCGATGGGCGTGGAGGTTGATAAGGTGGAGGTTGAGCGTGCGAGCTCTGACCGTGTCCTCCACTAGACCCCCAAGAGAAGTTAGGATGGTTACGCCATCCCGGGTTGTAGGAATGACTATACGGGTCGTTTCGGGGCCTTTGTTGATACATCGCATTTGCATGCTCAGTATCCCTTGGCGCGTAAGCACACTCCAAGTCATCATGTCCCGACAGTCCACACCTAGTACACCCGGGAGTAGCGACCTGAGCTACAAGAGCTCGGTCCATCTCCAAACTCTCTATCCTACGCATGAGAGCAGCCATTTTCGCCTCAGACGCGATAGTCGACTCAACATGATATGATCCAGCTCGACCAGAAGACCTGGCGGCTGGTGGCTCTCTCATGGTGTCCCACTCGAAGGTGCACTCAGCCATGGACTCAAAAGTGTCCCATGCCTCCTCGATGGGTTTCATTTGGAAGTCACCCTAACACATCGACTCCAACAATGTGCGGGTGTTGTAGTTGATGCCCTCATAAACAATCTGGCACAGCTGCCATAGCTCAAGTCCATGATGAGGGCATTGCTGGAGAAGGTCCTTGAACCTCTCAAAGAAACCATGAAAAGATTCGGTCTCGGTCTGATACATTTGATGTATCTGGTGCCGTATTTGTTGAGTTTTCCTTTGAGGGAAAAATCTCTTCAGAAAGACGGTCACAAAGTCATCCCAAGACCGAATCAAGCTCGCTGGGAGGCTATACATCCATTTCTTCGCATTATCCTTCAATGCGAACGAAATCATCCTCAACCGGACAGAATCCTCGTAAAGCTGTTGAAGCTTGAACATGGAGCATACTTCCTCGAATTCGCGTATTAAAATATATGGATCCTCCTTATTGGCAGTAAAGGTTGGAAGCATGCTCACATACTGAGGTTTCAGCTCATAGTTGTTCCCGCGAGCAGGGGGAACAACTATGCAAGAAGGTTGCGCGGCCCGAACAGGATGGGTCCACTCCCACAACGTCATCGGCCTATCCTGTCGAGCTAAAGGTGGTGGTGCACCTAGAACTCGATCCTGACCGAATCTCCCTTCCTCTTGAGTCAGAGGAGGAGGAGAAGGAGGTCTACGTGGTGGTGGGAATGGACCAAGGTAGTCCATGTATGGAACCCGATCTCCCTCGCCACCATGAGACGACTCGGCCTCTTGCTCCAAAGGAGCACGAGACGGAGATGGTCGATCACCAAGATCTTCCATCTCAGAAATAAGCACTCTCTCGAGTGGAGCGCTCTCACCAGAACGAGCCCAACCTCGCATAAAAATGCTCGACTCGACTCTAACAAACACACAACAGAAGGTGTACTAGAGGAGGAGACTATACGTAGAGAATAGATGAGGAGAAGACTCAGATGAGGAGGGAAGAATCGCTAGAGCTAGCGAGGGTTGTGGGATCAGGAAGAAGCCTAACTAGCAAGCACGGCTCAAACAATGTAAGGCAATGGGTCCTTAGGCTAGACGACGCCTAACTTCGAGGTCACTAGCCTCGACACGTCTCACCTCCCTACAACGAGGACCACAATGCCCAGCAAGTGATACCAGATCCGGAGATCCAGTACCTCCTACTATCGACAAGGTAGGCAACGCCGATCAGGTCATGACGGTCTCAACTAGATTACTCTCCTAGTGCGCCCGCAATCCTAGGGCCAATGTCTACTTGCTTTTAGTTAAGGCTTTATTAAGAGTGGTTTTTGGGGCCAAGGAAAGGGTGATGAAATCCCCCACCTTATCTTTTATGGGACAGTCCCTCCTTAGTAGTGATTTGATCCTAGATCTAGCAATCAATCGCTCCAATCAAACGCTCTCTCACTCTTGTCCTGATGCAATTCCTACTAACTAATGCATGGGCATACGAGATGCATGAATGAGTGTAGGAAATGCGTACCTCACGCCAGCACTCAACAACTGAAAATAAAGCTAAAAGAAAAGACAACTATATGCCTAAGTCAATACATGATGCGTGACCTAAACAAGTAAGAACGTCTAGTCTTTTGCTTTGGATTTTAGGGCCAAGTTGATTAATGGGGGAGTGATTAATGATCTGGGAGCAAACCAGAAGTCATATCATGCAAAATAGGGCTCCCAGATAACACAAATTACAGCACTAACTAACAGTAAAAATTTCAAGGCAAGAAACTCTCACCAGGCCGCCAATTGGCGGTCTTCAACCGCTGATTGGCGGTCTGTTTAGCTCTTCTGTTCCCCAAATTTCTCTAGTAGCCTCCTCTTGTTCTGTGGTTCCCTGAAACTAAGAAAAACTAAAAACAAAAAATTAAAAACCCCTTGAATCATCCAAACCAATGTCTGGATAGAGCACCTCCCCGGCAACGGCGCCAAAAACTTGATTGATCGTTTTATTTTAACCGCAAGTGCACGGCCGCGTTGAAGCGGTGGCAAATACGGGTCATCCACTGGGAGGTGTGTCGACACTTGGTTTGTGCGAAAGCGAGAGGTAAAGAAAAGGAAGAAGGATGTATTACACTAAACTACACTACAATGCTAAACTAGAATGCAAAAGGAAATGAAGATAAGCAATAAAACTAAACCCCATAGGGGTAGAGAAATAATGTGACCATAAAGATGTGTGTGTGTGTGTGTGTTCAATTAAGCTCCTCACAACATGTAGTGCATGAAATCATAAAACTACATCCAACTTTGCCTCCACATGAATTAAGATAGCACTACATCATTAAAACATACAAGACAATAATTGGAATGAATCTACATGAACTCAAGTATAAAGACTATACCCTACTATGCCTCTACATGAATTAAGATTTCACTACATCATTAAAACATACAAGACATTAGCTAAGGTAAAGGCAACAAGAGTACATACACTACAAATTGTGTTTCCAATATTAACTTCATCCATATCCTAACCTTATCATTCCCCATAAAATAGGTCCACTAATCAAAGTATAAGCTAAGCTTCATTCAAGAGCATTAGCATATCAAAGATAAGAGTGAAAACCCATTAGATGGTTATGGAAATCATATAAAGCTCAAGGGATAAAGATAACACACACTTAATACACTACATGATTATATCACATATTTCTCCACCCCCCAAATGGGGATGGAACTACTCACACATATTTAAACTAACTACTCTAACAAAAGAAAACATTAATACTGAAATGAAATTAATCTAAGCAAGCAACAAATATTAAAGAAATTAAAAGAACATGAGACTAAAGAAACATGCAAGACATTGAAATTAACTAAGCAATGTGAAAACTAAAGCAAACAACAATTAACTACAAAACTTCTATTATTACTCACTCCAAATTACAAGCAGCCCTTCCTCCACCAGAGTTTTGCTTCAAGGCTTCACTCTTAGTAGGGAAGAAGGCCACCAAGAGAGAGATGGATACAATGGGAGGTGAAGAGTTCTATTTATAAGCATGGAAAAAGCTAATCCGGGACAATCCCCCGATGTGGGACTAAACCAATACCAAAAATAGACTAAACACACATTAATACAAGTCCAGGAGAAAATTAGGTGGATCTGGGCCAATCCAGACCGCCAATTGGCGGTTCCAGACCGCCAATTGGCAGCCTATATGATCCAGATCCGTCTGGATTTGTTTGTGGGCCTTCCTTGTTGTGTGTCTTGGTCTTGGATGCATCTGGTTGGTTTGTTGGAGCTCCGACCCGAATCGAATTGGCAAAATACTCCCCATGATGGTGTGGAGTATTCTGTTTTGCTCTTAGGTCCTTCTGTCTTGCAATCAGGTCCTTCTTCCTTGCATCTTGGTCCCCAGATCTCACAATTCAGTCATTTTTCCCAGCTTTTGGGTCCTTTTATGCTTCATCTCTTCAAACCTATTTATTCCTGAAAGCTAAACATAAAACTCGTGACATAGCATTGTTTAGGTGAAAGATAATGGATATAAGATACAAATATAAGCATGAAATGATGTCAATCATTGACCGCTGATCCTAAATCAAGCAAAACATTACTCATGCTAGTGTCCCCTATCGTACACTGAATAGTAGGACTCCCAAAGTCCTTGTTTTTTGTGTAGGCAGGATTGGACAAAAGTGGGCTTACATTTGCAGCCAAGAATGCTTTCTTAGGAACATTGGTCTTCCTCTTGGTTGTGCAGAGATCCTTCAACACTTTGGCATATTGAGGTATTTATTGTTTGACATCCAACAAGGGGATGTTAACCTTAAGTTGCTTAAACACCTCTAATATCTTGTCCATTGTGTCACTCTGCTTTTTGGTTAACCTACTTGGATAGGGAGCTTTTGGCTGGTAGGTTTTCTGCAGTGCCTGAGAAGGAGGCGTTGGTGTATTACCCTCACCCTCAGCCTCTTCTTCACCACCCATTCCCCCTAAGGGTTGCATAGATGGTGGTGGGTGTGGCAAGGAAATGTGATTGTCAACCTATTTCCATTCCTTAATGTCACAATGGAATTGACATGGTGAACATGTTCCTCCACATGGTTCACTTGCCTCGCCCGAGGTACCACTTTCTCATTTTGCACGTGTTGTTGTTGGTACATGCGGGGGTTAGCCTCAGGCTGGCTAGGAAAAGACCATCTCTCTCTTTCATGTACAGACTGAGCCAATTGGCCCATCTGAAGCTCTAGAGATTTGATGGTCTGCTAATTTGAAGTGATAACTTGACTTGTGGATGACATAAAATTTTTCATTGAGTTTTCAAGTCCACGAGTCAAGGTCTAAAGCGAATTGAATCGGGTTTCCATATTATTGGAATTTGGGAAACCCAATTATTGGTGATTGGAGCTTGGGGTGGCTGATAAGATTTTGCATGCATGGGAGGTTGGTATGATTGGTTAGGTGGTCGAGAGGAGTTTGAAGGACCACCCGGGGCATTATTTTGGTTCCATCAAAAATTGGGGTGGTCCCTCCATCCAGGATTATAAGATGATGAGTATTGGTCATTCCTAGCTCTGTCATAGATGGCGTTGACATGTTCCATCTCAAGAGGAATGGACACACACTCTCTTTCTACATGACCTATCCTACCACATGAATGACAGGGAAATGGACCAGATGTGGACATGTGAGGTGCACCTTGTTGGTTTTGGAGCCCAATCGAATCCATACGGCGCATTAAGGCTGCCATGCATGCCTCGGTGGCCATAGTGGTATCGACAGCAAATACGGCACCCGATCTAGTCGAGTTTGCATTCGCGATCCTCGCTCCTATGCTTGATGATACAGGCGGTTCCCTTACACTCTCCCATTGCATTGTTTTCTCAATAAGGTCTTGTAGGAAAGCCCATGCCTCCCTTTCATCTTTCCTAAGAACTCTCCTTGACACATGGACTCAAGGAGCGTCCGGGACAGGATGTGAAGGTCCTCGTAAACAATCTGACAAAGACGCCACAACTCAATGCCATGGTGAGGGCCTGAGGATAGTAGCTCCTTGAACCTCTCTAGAATATGCATGAAATGTCTCGGTCTCAAGTTGATAGAACGAATTGATTTCGTTCCTCAATTTTTGAGTCTGATGATTTGGAAAGTATTTCTTGAGGATTGCAAATTGAAACTCATCCCAAGTCCTAAAGGCATTCGCCTGGTTGCTGTACAACCACTTCTTGGCATCATCCTTCAGCGCAAAGGGGACAAGCCTAAGATGGATGGAGTCTGTGCTAAGTTGTTGCAGCTTGAACATAGCACAGACCTCCTCAAATTCCCTGAGAAAGATATAGGGCTCACCATTCCCAGTGAAGTGAGGGAGAACGGAAATAAACTGAGGCTTAACCTCAAACTGGTTCCCATTTGCCTCTGGCAATACGATGCATAAGGGCAGAGCAGTACGGCTCTGGTAGCATCGATCGCGGAGAGGTATGGGAACGACAACAGGAAGAACAGGTCGAACAGGTGGGTCCAGCTACTGCTCCTCCCCACGGAAATTAGCAGCCATTGAACCCGGCCTGTGTGCGACACGAGAGCAGTAAGGCGTCGAGAAATCGATTACCGAAGAAGGATTGACAACGCTCCTCGTCAAACGACCACTCTCGTCTCGTGTCCACGAAAGCAAGCACCAAGGTGCACACACGCAAACCAACACTTTTTTTAACAAAGAATGTGCGTAGAGGAGAAGACGGGGGAATACATGAGAGAAAGAATGACTCAGGAGAGAAGGGAAGAAGTCCTTATGCTATGGCGGATGGGTACAAGTAGAAGCACACAAGCAAACAAGGCTCAAGCAATCCTAAGGTTGCTATAGGTCCTTACAGCTAGACGACGCCTAACTGCGAGGTCACACAGCTTCAACACGCCTCACCTCCCTACGACGAGGACCACAAAGCCCAGCAATGGAGCCAAGATCCGGAGATCTCATCTCTCCTACTATCGACAAAGTGGGCAACGCCGATCAGGTCATGACGGTCGGGACCGGATCACTCTCCAAATGCACCCGAAATCCTTAGGGCTGATATCTACTTGATTTTAAAATTAGGCTCTCGATTAGTGTCGTTTTTGGGGCGAAGGAAAGGGTGTCGAAATCCCCCACCTTATCTTTTATGGGACAGCCCTCCTTCGTAGCGTTTTGGAGTCTAAATCTAACAATCAACTCTCCAAATAAACGCTCAACTCACACTTGTTTCAATGCACTTCCTACTAACTAATGCATGAATGAGAGTAGAAGGTGCGTACCTCACGCCAGCACTCAGCAACTGAATATAAAGCAAAAATGAAAGACAATCTATATGCCTAAGTCACATACAGATGCATGACCTAAACAAAAAGAATGCCTAATCTTTTGCTTTGGATTTTAGGGTCCAAGTTGCTTAAAGGAGGTTTGATTATTGATCTAGGAACAAACTATAAGTCAAAACATGCCAAATCAAGTCCCAGAACACTACATCAATTATGCAAACAGACCAAAGAAATGAGAGAGCAAACAGTGGTTACCAGACCGCCAACTGGCGGTCTACAGTGCCCAGCTTGCCTCAAAATTTCTCCAGGTGTTCCTCCTGGAGACTCCAAGTCTCCTGAAACAAAGAAAAACTAGAAAAGACAAATTAAATCCACTCGAATCGTCCAAACAAGAGTCTGGACTCTCACCTCCCCGGCAACGGCGCCAAAAACTTGTTGAACGTTTTAATTAAACCGCAAGGGCACAGCCGCGTTGAAGCGGTGGAAAATACGGGTCGTCCTCAGGGAGGTGAGCAGCCTCTTGTTTGCAGGAAATCAAGTGGAAAAAATATGGAAGAGGGTTTGATTATCCTACTCTACGCTACACTACACTACGAAGTACGAAATGCGAAAGAAAGCAACAAACGATTAAATACCAACTAAGCTAAGAACGAAATAAGAGTGCTGGAATTCAGAAATGGAAAACCCCTAAGGGGTGTAGTGAGTGCACACATGCAAAGAGGTGGGTGTTGAACACATTCTTTAAGCACAAATAAAGGTGGTATTATCATGCATAGGAAGTGTCTAAATGTTATGGCAAAACCTATCAATCCATTCACCATCCTAGTTGATTAACATTTACATATACAAGTTGTTTATTTCAGAACGTAAACAAGCATCAGAGGTGTCTAATCATTTTGGCAAAACTCATCAAGTTATAAATTCTATCCTAAACAAGCAAGCATACATTCATGTTTTATCAACACATTGGAAATAAAGCATTCATTCCATTCTCATTTGCATGTATGTACATATACTCCACCCCCCAAAGGGGATGGAACTACTCACTAAACATTAAACTAACTATTACACTAAGAAAGGAAAGCATATTAACTAAGCTACTAAAACTAATGAAATGAAATTAAACAAAGTAAAACAAGAAACATAAAACAAACAACATAATAAAGAAACTTTTATTAAAGTGACTCACATTTCAAGTAGCATCCTCCTACTTTAGTGTGTGCTGCAAGGCCTCACTTCTAGTAGGAAGAATAGCCACTTAAAATATGAAGTAATGACAATAGAAGGTGAAGAGTTCTATTTATAGCCAAAGAAAAAGGCAATCTGGGACAATCCCCCGATGTGGGACTAAACAAATACCAAAAATAGCCTAAACATCCTCTAATACATGTTCTGGAGAAATTTGAGTGGATTTAGAAGGATCCAGACCGACAATTGGCGGTCTGTAAGATTTGAATCCGGCTAAATATTCATTCTGGGCTTTTCTGGATTTGTTTGTCGGTCTTTGATGCATCTACTTTGTTTATTGGAGCTCCGACCCGAATCTAATTGCCAAAATACTCCCCGAGATGGTGTGGAGTTTTCTGTTTTGCTCTTTGGTTCTTTGGTCTCACGTTTAGGTCCTTCTCCCTTGCATCTTGGTCCCCAGATCTCACAATTCAGGCCTTTTTCCCAGCTTTTGGGTCCTTTTATGCTTCATCTCTTCAAACCTATTTATTTCTGAAATTCAAACATAAAACTCATAACATAGCATTGTTTAGGTGAAAGATAATGGATATAAGACACAAATATAAGCATGAAATGATGTCAATCACCAGCCGTCCATCTCATCTCTTCCTAATCTCCACCTAAAACATCAATAAAACCCAATTAGGATTAGGACCAGGATCCCACAATCCACCCTCCTAAAAGAATTTCATCCTCGAAATTAAGACCGAAGCTCACCAAACAACTCCGGGAAATCCTTCCGGACCTCCTCTTCGATCTCCCAAGTGGCCTCTCGGTTACTGTGGTGATGCCACCTGACCTTCACCATAGGAATGGTCCTCCTCCTCAACTGATGCTCCATCCGATCCACAATCTCCACCGGTCTCTCCTCAAGAGACAAATCCTGACGGATCTCTGGAACCTCCAACTGAACCACATGAGAAGGATCTGCTACGTACTTCCTCAACATCGAAACGTGGAAGACGTTGTGAAGGCCCGAAAACTGCGGTAGCAGCGCAACCCTGTAGGCAACCCCTCCAACCCGATCAAGAATCTCAAACGGTCCGACATACCTCGGACTGAGCTTCCCCTTCTTCCCAAACCTCATCACTCCTCGAGATGGTGAAATCCTTAGGAAGACATGGTCACCTACCTCAAACCGCAGCTCTCGCCTACGCCTATCAGCGTAGCTCCTCTGCCTGCTCTGAGGTGTCGCTAGTCTTTACCTGATCACATCAACCTTCTCAGCATACATCTGCACAATCTCAGGACCAACTAGCTGTCTCTCACCTACATCACTCCAGCATACCGGTGATCTACACGGTCTCCCGTACAGGGCCTCGTACGGTGCTATCTCAATGCTCGAATGGTAGCTGTTGTTGTAGGCGAACTAGATCAACGACAAATGCTCGTCCCAATGACCTGCCCAATCCAGAGTACAAGCTCGCAACATATCCTCTAGCGTCTGGATGGTCCTCTCAGACTAACCGTCTGTCTGCGGATGAAATGTCGTACTGAAGTTCAACCGAGTCCCCAAGGCCTGCTGCAAACTCCCCCAGAATCTGGAAGTGAACCTGGGATCTCGATCCGAAATAATACTCACTGGCACTCCATGAAGTCTGACGATCTCCGCAATATACAACTTAGCTAGACCCTCCAGAGGTAAAGTGGTCCGGATACCTAAGAAGTGTGCCGACTTGGTCAGTCGATCGACTATAACCCAAATCGCATCATGGAACCCTCTCGTCATCGGCGGCCCGGTGACAAAATCCATCGTCATGTGCTCCCACTTCCACTCTGGAAGCTCAATGCTCTTCATCGGCGATGCAGGTCTCTGGTGCTCAATCTTCACATGCTGACAAATCAGACATCTGTCAACGAACTCTACGATCTCCGTCTTCATCCTCTTCCACCAGAAATTCCTCTGAAGATCTTTATTTCATCTTCGTGCTGCCCGGGTGGGTCGAATAACGGGATCTGTGCGCCTCCTCCAGAATATCCTTCCTCAGATCCCCTCCCTTCGGCACCCGGACACGACCTCTGAACCTCAGCCCACCATCAACTCCAATACTGAAGTCTGACCCATCTCTGGCAGCTAGTTGTAACAACCCAGCTAACTCATCCTCAACACTCTGAGCCTGAACAATACTCGAAACCAACTGAGGCTCCACTCTCAGCCCGACAATCACCGCACCTTGCGACTCCTCGGTGAACGACCTCCATTCAGTCAACGCCTCGAGCAGCTTCCACTCCTCGATACAAAGACCTACTGCGGTAACCTCCACCTTCCTTCTCAACGCATCAGCAACCGAATTCGCCTTCTCCGGATGGTACGAGATGGTGAAATCATAATCCTTAATCAGTTCGAGCCATCTACACTGCCTCATATTCAGCTCCTTCTGCAAAAACAGATACTTCAGGCTCTGATGATCTGTGAACACCTCGAACCTCTCACCATACAGGTAGTGTCTCCAAGTTTTCAACGCATGCACGACTGCCGCCAACTCCAAATCATGAGTGGGGTAGTTCCTCTCGTGTACCTTCAGCTGTCTCGAAGCATACGCAACCACCTGCCCGTGCTGCATGAGTACGCATCCCAGTCCAACGCCTGACGCGTCACTGTAAATCACAAACCCACCGTTGCCACTGGGAAGTGTCAGAACTGGAGCAGTCATCAACCGACTCTTCCTGGAAACTGCCTCGCACTTCTGGGACCACACGAACTCGATGCCCTTCCGCGTCAAAGCCGTCAATGGCGAAGCCAACCTCGAGAAATTCTGAATAAAGTGGTGATAATAACCTGCCAGACCCACAAAACTCCTGATCTCCGCTACACTCATCGGGGCTCTCCACTGCGTCACGACCTCAACCTTCGCTAGATCTACTGAAATCCCAACTCCCGATACAATGTGTCCCAGAAAGGCAACACTGTTCAACCAGAACTCGTACTTTGAAAACTTGGCATATAACTGATGATCTCTCAAAATGCCAAGTACAACTCTCAAGTGTTGTCGATCCTGCTCCACATCTGGCGAGTAAACCAAAATATCGTCCACGAAGACAATCACAAACCAGTTGAGGTACTGACTGAACGTCCTGTTCATCAAATCCATAAACGTTGCAGGCGCGTTCGTCAACCCGAACGGCATCACCAAAAACTCGTAATGCCCGTACCTCGTCCTGAAAGTTGTCTTCTGCACATCTGCCTCTCTGATCCTCAACTGATGATACCCAGATTGCAGATCAATCTTCGATAACACCTGTGCTGACTGCAACTGGTCAAACAGGTCCTCGATCCAGGGCAAAGGATACCGAATCCTAACGGTAACCTTGTCCAGCATCCTGTAGTCAATACACATCCGCAGCGACCCATCCTTCTTCTTCACGGGGAGTACCGGCGCTCCCTAAGGCGAGACACTGGGGCGGATAAACCCTGTATCCATCAGATCCTATAAATGCTTCTTCAGCTCTGCCAGCTCAGCAGGTGCCATCCTATACGGCGCCTTCGACTGCGGCGTAGTCTCAGCTACCAAATCAATTCCAAACTCAATCTCTCTCTGAGGCGGCAACCCGGAGGCATCCTCGGAACAGACCTCTGGACACTCCTGAACTATCTCAATGTCCTCCAATCTCCTCGCCTCTGGAAATGGAACTACAAGAGTGGCCACGAAAGCTCTGCAACCCTGCTGCAACAACTTCTATGCCCTCAATGCTGATACGACTACTCTGCCTCCTCTGTCCTTCGTCCCCATGATCTGCACATCAGGTAGACCCTTCCTCGGGATGAGAATATTCTTCTCCCAGCACAAGACTCGCACATCGTACTGGGATAGCCAATCCATCCCCAATATTACGTCGAAGTCCTCCATCGGCAACAAGATCAGGTCAGCCGGAAACTCCTGATCTTCCAAAACAATCGTGGCGCTAGGGAGGAAGCTCCCCACAATGGCCACTAGACCCAAGGGTGTCCTGACCTCCAACGTGGCAGTCAACATCGCAGGGGTACGGCTCAACACGCTCGCAAATCGCTCCGAAATGAACGAGTGTGTGGCCCGACAATCAAACAACACTCTCGCACTCAACCCAGCAACAAAGAGCGTACCTTCCACCACCGTGCTGGCGTCTCTCGCCTCATCCGCCTGGATGGTAAAGACTCGTCCAGTCCTCTGACCCTGCTGTGGTGGCGCAAAAGGTCGGCGACCTCCGCCTCTGCCTGCTGTTGGCGGCCCTGAATACCTGCTGAACCCGCCTGGCCTACTCGGACAGTCTCGCACAAAATGGCCTGGCTTGCCACACCCATGACAAACTCCACGGCCCGAACACTCACCGGAGTGAACTCGGTCACAACCTCTGCACACCTCAGGTTGGCGTGATCCACCTCCTCCAATCCGGGTCTCTTGCCCGGGTTCCCTGCTAGCGGAGCACCCGGACATCCACTGACCTTCCCTGGTGCTCTCCTGGCCTTAGCATAATTCTGCTGGTAATCCGGTTCTCTCGTGGCAAACCTCACGGGATCGGCCAGTGTCTGTGGCATACAATATGTCACCTGAGTACGAAGGTGCTTCCTCAACCCTCGTATAAACATCCTCGCCCTCTGCAGCGGCGTCACACAGATCTCCGGACAGTAACACTCCAGCGCGTTGAACCTCCGGGTATACTCAGCCAGGGTCGCCTCTCCTTGCTTGAGGGTCATAAACTCCTCTCTCCTCCCGTCTCTGACATGCTCTGGGAAATACTGCTCATTGAACTCCCACAGGAATTCCTCCCAGCTGACATCAGTCCTGCCCTCAAACACCACCGCAGATGTGGTCCTCCACCAGTTGGACGCGTCTCCGCCCAACACATATGCTGCCAAGCCTGCCTACCTCTCAGGCGGGCACTCAATCGCCTGAAGGATCCCTTGAATCTTCAGGACCCAATCCTCTGCAGCCTCAGACTCTCCTCTACATCCGAAGTTAGGCGGGTGTTGTCTCATAAAGCGGTCGAGCATCGCTCCTGCCGCTGCTGACGCTCGTCTGCCTGACTGGCGATCCAACATCGCACCCAGTCGCCCCACCGTGTCATAGAGCATCAACTGCTCCTCTGCCGAGTCTGTGCCCCCAGTCTCACCACTGGTGCTACGGTCCCGTGGGGGAGGTCTCATGCGTCTCGGAGGCATCTATACACAAAGAAAACAACACACATCAATACCATGAATGCATGAACTAATGCAGACTCTAAAACTCGAAGGGTGGTTTCTTTGGATAAGGACACCGGAACCGACCGCTCTGATATCAAGTTGTAACATCCTCAAACAGCGGAAGAATTTAAAATTTTAATAACACACAACAACAGAGGATATTAGTCAAATAAGGGACACTGGTGCACCAACATATATCATATATATATGTACATCAGAGTATTTCAAAAATTATGACTACATCAAAAGGCTATACAACGAATACAGTAATCACCCGACCTCAACTGAGAGAAAGCTGGATCCGGTAGCGGTGCTCCTCTCCTCGGTCACCACCCCTTATCGCCGATCACGGCCTGAAAAGTAAACATGCAACAATACCTGAGTCTCCAAAAGGAAACCCCGTATGCCAAACTTTACAATGCATGAAATGAGAGCACCCTAGCATGCAATTCTACTAACAAGAAAAACATCTCAAACAGGGTGGGCCCCATGGCTCTTTCACCCAACCACAAAACACACCACAGTCACAGGGCTCCCGGGCTTTTTCACCCAACCAACGCAACACACACTCATCGCCAAGCCGGGCTTCAGGCCTTTTTCAGCCAACCACAGCTACCATGACACGACCAAGGGCTCCAGGTCTTTTTCAACCTACCAAAACGTCCAAAGGCTCCAGGTCTTTTTCAACCAACCCTTAACACGCGGTCCCTGCTCAGGCTCCATGCATTTTTCAGCCAACCTGAACGCACTACGGAGCTCCAGGTCTTTTTCAACCAACCCCGTACAGACTAGCTGGGCTCCAAGTCTTTTTTAACCAACTACAGCTCTCACACTGTTACGGGACTCCAAGGCTCTTTCACCCAACCACCGCAACGCCACAAATTCTAAGCTGGGCTCCAGGCCTTTTTTCAGCCAACCCAAGCTCTCACACAATTATGGGGCTCCAGGGCTTTTTGACCCAACCACCGCAACACTCGTGCACCCTAGCACACTCGCCGGAAGAACATCGGCACCATAACTCGCCCCACACGGACGACCACAACAACCGCACCTCCATATTGCAAAACTGGACACAAACGGTCGACCGAACCAAAGACCCGGTCGACCAATTCCCTAAACAACACTCGTTCGGTCGAACCCAAATCAAGGGACGGTCAACTATTTAGATGGTCAACTCCCAGGTTCAATGAACAATACGACAAATCGGTCGAACGGTAAAGGGGACCGGAAAGTCACCAGGGAAAAATCCCTCAATCTCCACAACGAATTCGGTCGAACCCCCGAGCACTCTCGGTCGACCGAATCCCACCAGAGTGTTCCCCCACGCTCAACAACAAGTCCGGTCGACCAAAACCACCTTCGGTCGAACCAACCACTAATCCAACTTAAGTCACGGTCGGACAAAGTCAATGAGTGGTCGACCGTTTGAATGGTCAACGCCCCCAACCGACCTATGATAGTGCACACAGTCGAACGACAAAGGGGACCCGTTCGACCGAATCTCACCAGGCTTGCCTCCCACGCACAATCGGTCGACCGCCCCTGGGACATCGTTCGACCGATGTGAGGCAGCACCCGAATTCTCTTTACGAACGGTCGACCGTTTGCACCAACCGGTCAACCGATCAAGTAGTTAAATCTGCTGCACGTTTACTTGCGACGAGCCGGAAGGCCTACCGTCGACTTCCAAATACTCACACTACTTAAGTGAGCGAGTTTGACATACCGGAAGGTTTGAAGAAACCTTTGAAGAACCCCGACGACGCCTTCACGGGCACGCCTCCCAAAATCACGATCCGTCGACGAACCTCGTGTCCAAACCACGATCAACACCTCCTCGACGATCCACACTCGCGATTCCACCTCCGCCAACCTCCACCACCCAACCATGACCACAACACACGTGTGACGTTGAGAGAGCTAATCAAGGAAAAAGGGACGGCTAGCAAAACCACAAACTCACCTCCAACTACCACCTTCGCCGCTCCTCACTTCGCCGGAGATCACAAAACTCGCCAGAGCACGAACCTCTCGCCGGAGCTCAAAACTAGGAGAGAGAGACGTGAGTGAGAGAGTAGGGTGAGAGAGAGAAAATTACCAAAAATATCTCACCCCAACTCCATCCTCACCATCCATTCCATCTCCAATCCATCTCCACCACTCATCTCATCTCCAATCCATCTCAACCCCTCATCCACCAACACTCCATCCCAGCCGTCCATCGCATCTCCTCCTAATCTCCACCTACAACATCAATAAAACCCAATTAGGTTTAGGATTAGGATCCCACAATATAAGTAACATGTTGAAAATCTGAAAGTCATCTTATTTGATATTTTAAGGATCCAATAATCAACTCAAGAGATTCCTTGCAAATTTGACAATACTAAGTCTTATATAAATGAACTTTAGGAATAAGTTTTATGGTTTTTGGCATGTATACTAATATTGCGATATAAAACAGGATTTAAGGTATGGATTTTACATTTGAAGTTTAAATTTGAAGTTATTAACAAAGATAAATTGATGTCAAATAATTTTAAGGGAAGTGAATCCCTCCTTATTCTAAAATCATATGTTGAACCACATATCACACGCGATCTTTGTAAAAATGACTACACGATCATGATGGATTAGCATAAGTACATTACCGGAAGTTAACCATGTAACTATATTACATTACCAAAAATTAATTCCATACCATTTAATTGTATCATTTGGTAACAAGAAAGAAGTCACAATATGAATCCTAATGTAATTAAAAACTTCATTAATAATTTAGTAGCTCCAGCAGATATCCACTGTGTTAGCTAGAATTCCAGAAACGTTCGGCATGCTATGTCGAGTTTCATTGTTTCAACAAAGAATAGGACGTCCACAGTGGTCAACTAAGAAATGAATGTTTCTAGAAATGTTATTTGATTAAATTGCATCATTGATTATATAACCAAAAGCTGGCCTGCTCAACGCATCAGCACAGGCGAATTTACACATAGGTTGTTGGGGCAAATGCTCCCACAAACATTTTTCAAAAGTAATTGTAGTGTACGTTAGTAATTGTTCTGTAGAGTTGACAAAGTGGTCATATGAATAAAGTAGAGGAGAAATGTGCAATTCTCCTAAAAGATGACAAACTCATTTCATCCCTTGTGTGAGAGAGTAGTCCGTTTTTACAAAACAAAATCCCAAAAAGGTTTATTATTTATTTAAGATAATTTTTTATATTTAGTGTTCAGATTTATAAATCACCTAAGGTATTTTTGAGTTATTATTCAAAATTTGAACCTTTGGTTAGCTCACATTTGATTGCAGCCAACTACCATGCAAGTTATGATTAGTTTCTCATTCTTAGATAACTTAAAACTTGTTTCAATAGTTCTTGTTTGATGAATGTCGGCAATTTCCTATAACTGATCACTGGAAGTTCGTTTTTTTGTGGTAATTTACTAAGGTAAGATGAAACGAGTTATTAAAGAAAAAAACTGCTTTTGTGCCATCTGATGGAATCCCAGAACATAAATTAGAAAGCTATGAAACGAGTCTAAGAAAATAAAAATGTTTCTCGTAGTCATGACAGACTTTATGCGTGCGGGTATTCAGCCTAGCATAAAACATGATCTTGTACAACCTTTGTAACATCCTCAAACAACGGAAGAATTTAAAATTTTATAACATACAAATAAACATAAGATATTACTCAAAACACAAGGAAAACGAGTGCACTAAAATATATAATATATAACCGAGTGTTTCAAAAGTGTGATTACAACAAAAGGCTATACAAAAGTACATGTAATCACTCCGACCTCAAAATGAGAGAAAACAGGATCTGGTAGCGGCGCTCCTCTCCTCGGTCCCCACCCCCTAACGCCAATCACGGCCTGAAAGGTAAACATGTAACAATGCCTAAGTTTTCAGAAGGAAATCCCGTATGCCAAACTCAACAATGCATGAAACTAAAAACTCTCTAACATGCAATTCTATCCACAAAGAAAAAGCATAAACACAAGACTGGGCCCCAAGGCTCTTTCACCCAACCACAGCAACACACAACGTCGTCAAGCTAGGCTCCAGGGCATTTTCACCCAACCACAGCTACAACGACACGACCAGGGCTCCAGGGCTATTTCACAGAACCCGAACGTTCTAAGGGCTCCAGGGCTTTTTCACCCAACCCTTATCACACGGTCCTTGCTCACGCTCTAGGGCTTTTTCACCCAACCTGAACGTACTACGGAGCTCCAGTGCTTTTTCACCCAACCCCGCACAGACTAGCTGGGCTCCAGGGCTCTTTCACCCAACCACCGCAACACCTGTGCTCACTAGCACACTTGCCGAAAGAAAATCGGCACCACAACTCGTCCCACAAGGACGACCACAACAACCGCACCTCACATGTGCAAAACTGGACAATATCGGTCGACCGAACCAAGTGTCCTGGTCGACTTACTCTCACCAAAACCAAGCAAATGCCTTGACTGACACTCCATCGGTCGAACATGTCCCACCAACAACACACGTTCGGTCGAACCAAAGTCAGGGACCGATCGACCATTTAGAAGGTCACCGCCCAGGTTCAATGAACACAACCATCAATCGGTCAAACGGAAAAAGGGGCCCGTTTGACCGGAAACCACTAGTAAAACTCCCCATCGCTCAACAATATCAACCGGTGGAACCCCCGAGCACTCTCGGTCGACCGAAACGCACCAATAAAATCCTCCTTCGAATCCAATCAACATTGGTCGACCGAACCACCATCGGTCGAACAACCAGTAAGTTAACTTAAGTCGTCGGTCGAACGAGTCAACGGGCGGTCAACCGTTTAGATAGTCAACGCCCCAACCGACCTACAATAGTTCACACGGTTGAACGACAAAGGGGGCCCATCTGACCGGAAAGAACCAGGACTTGCCTCTAACGCACCACCGGTCGACCGCCCAAGGGCATCGTTCGACCGACGCAAAGCAGAATCTCAAAAGCTTACTTGCAATGGTAGACCGTTGCACCAACCGGTCGACCGATCTGGCAGTAAAACTGCAGCACGTTTACCTGTGACGAGCCTTTTGGCCTACCGTCGACTTCCAAATACTCACACAATATAAGTGAGCTACAACAACAAGTTTGACATACTGTGAAGGTCTGAAGAAACCTTCGAAGAACTTCGACGATGCTTCCTCCAGCACTTCTCTCAAAACCACGTTTTCCGACGAATTTCTTGCTCGATCAACGATCATCGCACCTCGTTGATCCACAACCACACCTTCACCTTCGTCGATCACCTCACCAACTAAAACAATTGGAAGAGAGACGGATTGAGAGAGAGAAAGAAGAAGAAACAAAAGAGACGAGTTGGCTTGGGAACCGACTCACCTCGCCACCCAACCAACCCGCATCGAACACCTCTTCTCTCCGGAGATCACCACATTTCACCGGAGCTCAGCACTAAGAGAGAGATGAGTGAGAGAGAGAAATGAGAGAGACGTGAGAGTGAATGAGAGAGAGAATCCACCTCAAAACCCCTCCATCACCTCATCCTCACCATCCAACCATCTTCACTCCATCCCAACCATCCATTCCAAATCTCCCTAAACACCACCTAAACAACCAATTAAAACTCAATTAGGATTAGGATCTCACAACCTTGCCCCATCTAGTTTAACATTCTAGTTTGGCCACTCTGCATTAGAATAACAATAGTGAAAATTCCAACTACACGTACGTAGTTTCAATGTTATAAAAAATGTCTCAATATATGTTTCACGTTTTATGAATGTTGACGTGAAATGTAGAAGAATTTTAAGAAAGTTTGAATTCCCCTCCCCCATGCATGAGACCGCCTAGTAATTAATTATCCACAATATTCACCCTTAAGAATAAGTACGCTTTAGAGTAATAGAAGTCAGAAAAGTTTCGTAGAACCAAACGCTAACATGTTCATCTCCCCAAAAAAACTTACAACGTAGAACAGAAATTGATTTTTGCGCAATCAAACAAAACGCATACCAAAACATGCAATAAGAACAACTCTAACCTGGTTTGGTTCAGCTTGAGGGTTCTTACGTTCATGAGAGCACAGTAATGATGTTTTCCATCATCTCTCTAACTCTCGGATTCCTTCCCCTCCCGCCTTCTTTTGGTGATAGAGAGAGAAAAAAAGTAATTTGGAAAAATTCCGTCGTTTGATTGGAAAAAAATTCAAAATAAACTTTTTTTGTCAAAATAGACCTCAATAAAATGTATTTGTCAAACTAAACTCGCTGCCACCACGTGGCGGCGGCGGGTTTGTTTTTTAGTGCATATAGTACTCGACATCACGAGTGTCGAGTTCTCCTTTGAAGAACTCAGCATCACCAGTGCCGAGTTCTCTTTGTTTTTTTATTGCCCAACACTTGTCATATTCCACTCGACGTGAGTTGCCAGGAGAAAAGTGATTCAAATAGAACTTGACACTGGGGATGTCGAGTTCTATTTGAACTGTTCTCCTGGCACTCAGATCGTGCATGAGACGGATGGACGGCCAGGAGAACAGTGATTCAAATAGAACTAGGCACTGGGGATGCCGAGTTCTATTGGTGTGAACTCGACACTTGTGGTGCCGAGTTCACATCAAGAGAACTCGACATCCTCAGTGTCGAGTTCTCTTGAAGAGTTTATTAATTTAAGAACTCGACAATTTTTTTTCCTGTTTGACAACAAACAACAAAGACAATTTCATTTCCTGTTTGACAACAAAGACAATCATTCCAATTACCAAAATACAATTCAACCACAAAACAAAAACAACTACGAAAAATCCAAAACAACAAACGTTTTAAACAACAAACAACCACAATAATGAGTTTAACATTTTAATATAAAACCAAAAGTAGTAACAACCAAATAAGTTTAACACAACTAAATATCTATCCTAAGTGACTTCTCAATCTCTTCTTCCTTTTAGAACATGCTTGAGCACGTCCTCTTCCCCTGCCGTGTCCCCCTCCTCGTGCTGCATTCTCAGTATCCTGAGTCAGACCGCCAGCGTCTTCTTGAGTGTGTGGATCTTCTTCTTCAACGACGCGATCTTGACTCAAATGTAATGTGGGTTCTTCTGCACCAAAACACATGAGCCAAGCCTTCATTTTTTCCTTCAATTTTCCAACCATCGAAGAGCTTGTCTTGTGATCTTTGATCGCCTCGTGAATTTGATGGAGTTCTTCGTGGAACTCATAAACTTTGTGCACCTACAGATAATTAATAGCTCATCAAACACTAAACACAATTTTAAAACGTGGTAATTGTTTAAATAAATGTTTAAATCTTACCATCTCTCGCTCTCTACCCGCTCGAGGTCTGTATAAGGTATTAGTCGGAGCCAAGGTGTGATGAACTATCCAACGTACGGTGATGCTCCAGTACCATTCCATATACAGTCGTGTGCTATCTTCAGGAGTGACACCTAGGAGTGGTCGCTCAAAATGTAGATGATCCCTTATGTGCGACCAATGTTGAATGAATTGGTGATTTTCCGCCAACGAATTAACATCCGACCTCCCCTGAGCCGATTTCACTACATGTCTCTCCATCGGCTCTGGAATATGCTATTGTAGACCGAAATGTCTCATCACTCAGTCTGGACAATGCATACTCACCAAAATTTATAAGCCAAGTACGGCTCGTCCAGATCTTTGAACGTTCCGTCCATAGTGGTGGTAACTGACTAAGATCCAAATGTGCATAAGGGTCCCAAATCACTTGATCGAATTCCTGCACGTCCAGCTCATTCTGATAAAAATAAAGTGTCGTCATCTTCGCACTACCCTTGAATGTTCTTGGTCGTCTCCAACGGGCACCTAATGGTGCCCTCTCGTCCTCCGGGTATAGTCTGCTCTTCAAAGGTCTCCCAATGTGTAGATGTTCCCAGCACCACAATTACAGGAACGTAAGAAAACCACACAGATGTTTGGTTGGAATCAATGAAGCTTCGTCTAACATCTTATATAAGTGGGCCAGAGCCGCACTACCCCAACTGTACTCCGATGCGACAGCCAAATCTCCAAGCAATGGCAAGTACTTCAAGAGAACCATCGTGCCACTCTTATCTGCCAAAATACTGCATCCCAGCTGGAACAAAATAAAGGCTCTGGTGTGTCGTGTAACTGTCTCCTCGTCAGCATCAAAAGGCAACTGCTGAAACTGAGCTTGCAACCAACCCAGAGTTACGAACCTCTTACGACCCAAGTCATCGGGGACCTGACCCAATAAATCCATGCAGACCTCTGACCAAAGGTACTCCTGAGACTCACACACCGGCAAACCATCTACGCGCACGCCGGTAATCTTAGAGATGTCACGCAAGGTGCACGTGATCTCACCATGTCGCAGGTGAAATAAATGAGTCTCCGGTCTCCAACACTCGACCATCACCCCCAGCAAGGTATGGTCCAGCTGGACTCGGCCGAACCGAGTGACTGTGTCAAACACTGCCAAATCTAGCAGAAACAATATCCTCTCATTAGTGATCTACCATTCGTTGAGCTTCGATCCATGCTCAACGCATTTTACACCATCAACCACCTTCTGCATAAATTTAGAGAAATCTCAGAATATTGAAACCCACGTACAAATATTTAACTTGAAGACGTAGAATGCTTACAAAATCTTTGAACAAGTCAGACTTGTGGTCAGCCTACAAAATCAACACTAATCTGTCTACCAGACCCTGTGAAGCATAGCTACCTTTAACCGAACCAGTACTGGAACTACCAAACTCCATCTGTACTTTAAATTTTGACAGAACCTCCCCTATATTTTTCAAATTCGTAAATTTAAACCTGAACGGTAGAACAAACTAACAATACTACAAATAACATCCTCACATTCTAAACATCTAAGTAAGGACGTATTTCTCAACATGCAAATCACAATAGATTTAACGAACATATTTCTCAACTTCAAAACATTTTTTTCCATTAAAACCCGCATACATTATTACTCTATTTTTAAGACAAAAAAATAAAACTTCAATTCTCACATACATTTTCAAACTCACATACATTTAAACTCAAATAAATCATTTTTAAGTTTACATTCATTCAAACTAACATACATTCAAACAAAAATAACAACAAAAAATCTAATTTCAAACACAATAACCAAACTTAAATTCAACTATTTTTAAGATTACTACCGTAAACCTACAATCAACAAAAGGAAAATCAATAGTCAACTAACAAACAAGAAAAAAAGTTTGGCCTAAAAACCCAAAATCGAAATCGAGTTTGCACCATAACGGGTTCCTAAACCAACAAAAACACTACAATCATACCTAAAACAACAATGTATATCATCCCAATACATAGAAAGGCAAGAAAACGGTGGAAAACGAACGAAATGGAAACCCTAACCTTAAAATCGTGAGAACTCGGCGGAGGGGAAGATGGGGGCGTCGGGCTGCTTTTATAGCCCGACGGAAATCAGCGTTTGTAACGCCGAGTTCTGCCTTTTAAACTCGGCATCTCAGATGCCGAGTTCTATTCAAGAAACGGTTCTCCTGGTCTTTCAACCGTCTCATGCACGATCTCAGTGTCAGGAGAACAGTTAAAATAGAACTCGACATGCCCAATGCCGAGTTCTATTTGAATCACTGTTCTCCTGGCAACTCACGTCGAGTGGAATATGACAAGTGTTGGGCAATAAAAAACAAAGAGAACTCGACATTGGTGATGCCGAGTTTTGTTAAAGAGAACTCGACATCACCCGTGCCGAGTTCTCAAAAGTAGAACTCGGTACTGGTGATGCCGAGTTCTATATGCACTAAAAATTAAACTCGCCGCCGCCACGTGTTACCACGTGGTGGCAGCGAGCCTAGTTTGACAAATACTTTTTATTGAGGTCTTTTTGGCAAAAAAAATTAAAAAAAAAAATTATCTTGAAAAAAATTCCTTGATTTTTTTGTTCCCGGATATGGATGGTTGGTGGGTAAGTTTGACAGAGAGGATTGAGAAGATTCTTGTAAGAGTAAGAGATCGAAACCATTTCCACCATGAGTCAAACACATAATAATATACTATGTTGGGATAGGGTGTGTTTGGTTGAGTGCATTACGCTACCGTCGCCACGTTTCTTCAGCATGTGCACTATGTCACAATGCGTACGTAACACATCACACCCCCAAGAATTAAATCATTGAAATTAAACATTTTTATATTATATAAAATATGGGACGAGTAAGATGCTCAAATATTGTTGAATTTTTTTTGCAAAGCAAAAGGGAGGCATTGCCTCTAATATATTGATGTGTGTAAACATTTATAGCCTATCAAAAAATTTCTATTACAGCCCTCGAGTCATACTCACTGCATGACTAGAAACTACATTAAACAACATACAAAGAACCCTCCACCTATATGGTGTTTCAGCTATCCCCAATTACTCTCATACATTCGTAAAGCCTCAGCGTCATCTCGAAGCTCCCTAATCCTCGTGCCCATCAGCCGCACCGCATCCTTTATAAACGTGCTCACATCCTCAGGTCGACACTTCTCTTTTTCGAATATCCGCCTATTTCGTTCTTGCCAACACTCATATATGGTTGCAGCAAGAGCAAGTCTAGTGGTGGCTTGCTGTAGCTTTGACCCTCGCATCTTTTGGAGCCTCTCCACTTCTGCACCAAGGGTGAGGCCAGCACTAGTGTCCAGCCGTAGTATTCTCAACATTTGTACCCATACTTGATGTGTGAAGCGGCATTCCCAGAATAGGTGTGCCATATCTTCATCTCTTTCCTCACACAATACACAACGAGGGTCATGGATTGCTCCCCTAGCTTGCATAAGCGCTTTGGTGATCAGCCGTCCTCTCATGGCTCTCCAAAATGTGATAGCATGCTTAGGTATGTGATAGTTGTGCCAAACCACCTCAGTCCAGCCCACCTTCCTTCCTCGAGGTACCACCCAGCTCCAAGCTTCCCTTGCTGAAAATGTTTCACTTCTTGCTCCAGCTCTAATGGGCTTATCTCGCCCCCATGGATTGGAGTTTGCAATATCCTTGGCCATAATACTACCATCTCTAGGGACCTCGGCTCAGGGAGAGTCCAAACCCCTTCATGAATGAACCAAGAGACCAAAGTATCTCTAGGCATCCCCATGTCGTACTGTAGACGTTCTCCCTCAGGCGAGGAGAGTAAGGGTTGTCCACACCAAGGATCGGTAAAAAACCGAATTGCTGTCCCGTCTCCCACTTGGTATTGGATTCTATTCTTTGCCACTTCGTAGACGCTTAGAATGCCCCGCCATGCCCATGAGCACCCAGCCGGTGGCCTAGCTAACCAGATGTTACGGTTCCGTAAGTATTTCTTTCGTATACACCGAACCCACAACGATCCACCATCCGCGATAATCAACCAAAAGAGCCGAACCAGCCCAGCATCATTCCAGTCCTTTAGTCTCCTCATCCCCAAACCTCCCTCCTTTTTTGGTTTGCAAATGTCCTTCCAAGCTACCACCACTCACTTCGTAGGGCGTCCCAAATGAAGTGAATCATAATGCTCTCCACCTCCTTTAAGACTTTCCTCGGGAGAAGAAATGTTGATGTCCAATAAATGCTCATAGACATGAGTACGCTCTTGACTAACTCCACATGACCCGCCATCGAAAGAAAGTTTATCTTCCATGTGCTGAGCCGTTGTTGCACCTTGCTGACCATACCCATGCAATGATGTCTCCCCAGACTTGCGGAGAAGAGAGGGAGGCCTAAGTACGTAACCGGAAAATCAGCTCTCTCCATACCTAGATGTGAGCAAATCCATGTGCCCTCGGTAGCTCCTCCTCCCATGAAAACTTGACTCTTTGCTACATTCAACTGCAGCCCAGAGTTTGCTGAGAATTCAGTAAGGATATGCTTTATCACCTGAGCATTGGCTCTTGTAGCAGCAGCAAAGACCATCACATCATCTGCGAAAAGGAGGTGGGAGATCTGTACATCCCCACACCTAGCTGGTTCGAGAGATCCCCTCTCAACCTCCCTTCTGAACATGGCGCTCAAAACCTCCATACAAAGAACAAAAAGATAGGGAGCCAACGGATCCCCTTGTCTTAGTCCATTCGTGGCAGCAAACGGTCTAGAGTTCTCGCCATTCACCGTAACGACAAAGGATGCTCGGACGCAAGACATCATGAGTTTACACCAATGGCCGGGTAGGCCCACCCTCTTGAGTACTTCCTCCAAGAAACTCCAAGAAATAGAGTCATAAGCTTTCCTGAGGTCTAGCTTCAAACACATCCTTCCACGTCCTCCTCCTAGATGCATATTGTGGCATATTTCATGAGCTAGCAAGATGTTGTCACTGATTCTCCTACAACTCACGAATGCGCTTTGTGTTTCCCCCACCAACTTTGGAAGGAGTACCTTTAACCGATTTGCCAAAATCTTTGAAACCAACCGGTAGACCATATTGCAAAGGGAGACGGGTCGATAGTCATCAACGACGGCCGACGTCGTCTTCTTCGGGATTAATGTAATGGAGGTAAAATTTACTTGCTTCAGTAGTTTCCCACTCTTCATGAATGATTCGACAGCTTTGAAAAGGTCTCCCTTCACACATTCCCACATGGCTTTGAAGAATTTTGCATTGAAGCCATCTGGGCCCGGTGCCTTGTCTACATTTGAGTGTTTAACCACTTCCTCTACCTCCTTCATATCTAGAGGTCGAATAATATCTCTCGCCTCATCCTCCCCAACCATAGGAAGGGACAACGTCGGATCAAAGGGCTGAACCTGAAAATCACTAGAAAACAAGTTAGAAAACCGCCTCCGAAAGGCCTCCCGGATAGCCTCTTCATCCTCACTAACCACCCCTTCCTCACTCACTCTCCTCACATTATTGGTGGCTCTCCTCACTCTAAGGGAAGCATGGAAAAATCTGGAATTTCGATCACCCTCTTGCAACCATCGAACACTTGATTTCTGTCTCAATAAAGCCTCCTCCCGAACCAAAGCACGGTTCAGGGCCTCCTTACAAAGACTCTCACAATGTGACATCTCCTTATCTCGTGGATTTTCCTCCCTTTGTGTTCCAATATCAGCCAGCCGAAGCTGAGCTTCAACCACTTTGTGTTCTAATATCAGACGAAGCTGAGCTTCAACCATTTTGTGTTCCACTTTGTGTTCCACTTTGTGTTCTAATATTGTTGATTTCGACTTATCTGAATTTTCGAATATCAATAGCTAGATAAGTAGGTGGAATTTAGCTCGATTGGTCTAGTCTGTGTAAGAGTATTGTTTTACCTACAAAAAATTCAAATTAGTTTGTTAAACACCTAATAAAAATTCAAATCATATCAGCAAACTAATTTCCATTTTTTTACGTTCTCCATGCTAATCCCCCTCTCCCGACCTTTTTTTTTGATGATCGCGGAACTCACCGGACCACCACCCTTCCGACATCGACCAAGCTACAAACCACGGGGCTCCTGGGTCCCATCCCTTTTGTTACCATCGACCTAATTTTGGGACTCAATCGCCATGTTAAGAGGAACTGAGGCACCGATGAGATTCGAATTGGTGACCTCACTTTACGTGAGGTACTTAACCAGCTGAGCCACCGGTGGGGGCCTGACCTAAATTCCTACCTATGATACATGTGTCCTCCATGTTTTATAATATTGAATGGAAAACCTATATTTGTACCATGCACCATTTCAAGATGCTTCATTGACCATGTAGATATTTGAAACTATACACTACTAGAAAAACAAGTTTTCTCGACTGACACAGATTCGTCGGAGAAACATCCGTCGGTGCAGTTAACTATACACCGACGGATATTTATTTCCTTCGGTGTACACAGACACCAACGGATAATGTCGCTAACTACGACGACAAAACACCGTAGGAAGAAGTTTTCGTAGTATTCATCAAATCAAAACCGTACACCGACGGATATATCTGTCGGTGAAGATTTCGTATAAGCGGTAAATGAATTTTCTTAATGGAAAAACTTTGACCGACGGATGGGTTAACCGGCACCGACAAACATATTCGTCAATGATCTTTTTGAAGTCACCAACGGAACCCATTTGTTAGTGTTGATTTTGAATCTACGGTCAAATGAATTTTTTGGTTGAAAACTAAGCACCGACGGATATGTTCGTCGGTGAGGTTTTAAAATACCCGTTATGACGTTAATACCATTACGTGACTTTAAAAGCACTTACGGATGCTATCCGTCGGTGACGATTATGAAAAAAATATCGTTATGAACTTAATATGATTACATGACCGACGACTAGGTAATGCAACACTGACGGATATCATCCGTCGGTGTAGGGTTTTATCAGGAGTCGAATTGGGCTCCCTCCTTCACCTCCCCCATCACTCTATGCCAACCTAATCCGACCCGCGAACCCGCACCGCCTCCCCCTCGCCGCGTTGTCACCCCCTGCACTGTAAGTCCTCCATCCGTCCCCTCGCAACCCCTCCCTCCCCAACCCTAGTCACGACGTCTCCCTCCCCGAACCCAATCCCACGCCCGACCCCTGCCTTCCTTCCCGACCCCAAACCCCTCCTCGAACCCCAACCCCAGTTCAGACCCCAAATCCGAGCCCCAACCACGATCCCAACCCCATACCCGAACCCTAGCCGCAAATAAAGCCCCAAATCCGACCCCAACCCCCAAACCCGACCCCCATCCCCAAACCCTACCTCAGACCCATTTAAATTATTTTTATCAATATTTTTGTTAAGATTGCTTGTTTTTATAAATTCAGATTTTTTTAGTTTAGATTATAATTTCAATGTTATAAATTTTGATTCTTTTGATAAATTTATCAATGTTTTTACTTTAACAATAAGATGTTATTGTTAAGATTATTGTTTAGATTGTTTTTTAGTTCGAATGTGATTAATTGAATGTAGTTTGAATGTGTATTAAATATAGTTTAAATATAATTTTAGTAGAATTTTTATCTATATTTTAGTTTAGATTGTTTGTTTTTGTATATTTAGATTTTTTTAGTTTAGATTATAATTTGAATGTTATAAATTTAGATTATTTTGATAAATTTATCTATGTTTTTCGTTTAACAATAAGATGCTATTGTTAAGATTATAGTTTAGATTGTTTTTTAGTTTGAATGTAGTTTGAATTTGATTAGCTTGATAGTTTGAATGTAACTTTAAATAGTTGGAATATATTTGACTATAGTTTAAATATGTGAATGTGAAATGCAATGTTTATATGCATTGTGAAATTGTTTTTGTGTATCCAGGGATATAAAGAATTTTTTATTTTTGATTTAAAGGGGAGATTCTGTTAAAAAAATTAATGAAAATTATAATCAATAACACGTTATTGATTCCCCTGTAAAATTAAACGAAATTTTAAGTCAAACTTGTTTTTCCATCTTGTACATTATAGTCAAATGGAATATCAAAAGTACATGTTATTGAAATATATCGATTTAAGATTGGAGGTTGGGGTCGGTGTAAGATTTAGGATTTAGGATTGTATTTTGTATTTGAAATTGTATTTTGGATTTAAAATTTAGGATTACGTGTAGGCTTGGTTGGAAACAAGATTTGTTGTAAGGATAAGAGAATTGGAGGTTGGGGTTTGTGTTTTGTATTTTGGATTTAAAATTGTATTTTGGATTTAAAATATAGTATTAGATTTTGGATTTTATTTTAGATTTAAAATTTAGGATTTGTTGGAAGGATAAGAGAATTGGAGGTTAGGGTTCGTGTTGTATTGTTGGTGTTCATTCCACTTTTGACTTGGTAAATTTGTGTTGTTGTGAAAATATGGTAGTTATTAAGGTTTCGTACAAGACAGGTTTTCAGAAATAACGAATTTTGGATGGGTTGGATGTGAGATTTGGGTTTGAAATGTAGTGTTTAGTTGATGGGGTATATGTCTATAATTATAATACAAAATTATAATTGACAATTAGGTGGAGGTTCTTGTGAATGCATGACATGAATGTAAATGTGTTTTTCCTTGTCAATGCTGGATTTCAAAAAAAATCATTTATGAAAAAATAGGGGAGGTGCTGCCAAAATTTCTAATAAATAGTTATTATATATTTACGGTTTACTTATATTGTTTGGATTGAGTGTTAACTGTAGGATCTAATTAGCCGTAGAATTAGTCTAAAGGGGGGGTGCGAATAGACTATTAAGTTCTTTAAAACTTAAGCAATTAAACAAGAACAATCTTTGTTCGTTTTAAATTTAGATTGCAGGTGCACAACCGTCTGTGAAGACGGGGCAAGTACGGGTCGTCCGCAGGGAGGTGAGCAGCCTCTGGTATGACCGAAATCAGATGTTGAATAATGGGAGAAAAGATGTGATTACGCTGAAGCTAAACTACACTAAAGTAATAAGTACGAAATGCGAAAGAAAACACGAAAGATTGGAACTGAGAAGGAGAACCCCTAAGGGTGGAGTATGTGCACATATGAAGTGAAATAAGTGATGAAAGATGCATGTAAGCATGTATGCGTGTGTGTTGTGTGTGTGTCTTCATGCATAGGAAGTGTCTAAAAATGTGGCAAAACCTATCAATCTATTCACACAACGTATCGACAATTACTACTTGATTACCATAAGATTAGGCTCAGCATGAGAAGTGTCTAAAGATATGGCAATACTTATAAAAAACCATAAACTCGTGTGAAGAACAAAGGTAAGTATAGGAGGTGTCTAAATCTTATGGCAAAACCCATCAACCCCAACATGTAGATGATTAAAATACCCCCAATGAACATACAAAACATGCAAGTCCACACAATAAAAAAATCATCAAACATCCAAACTTCACAATATATATGAACATCATGTCCACCCCCTAAGGGATGGATCTACTCACTACACATTATTCTAGCAATTAAACTAAAGAAGAAAGGAGACATTCTAACTAATTTAGCCTAAGATTAAAGAAATAAGACTAAGCTAAGCATGCATGCATAAAAAAACATGAGAACAAAACAATGAAAAATTATTTTATTAAATGACTCACATTACTAGTAGCATTCTTCTCCACCTTGAGTTTTTACTCCAAGGCTTACTCAAAGTAGAGAGAATGCCACAAAGTAATCGGTGAATACAAATGAGGAGGAAGAGTTCTATTTATAGGCATGAAAAAAGATAACCAGGGACCATGCCCCGGTATGGGACTAATGAAACCTTCCCATAATAGACATAAACACATAGTCCACGTCCTAGATAAACCGGGTCGGATTCGGAGACAAACAGACCGCTAGTTGGCGGTCACTTTTTCCCGGATCCGACCCATTTTTGGATATGTTCATTATTTCTTCAATTCTTCACATGGGGTGCACTTGGATCGGTTATAGAAGTGTCAACCCGAATCTAATTGACAAAATACTCCTCATGATAGTGTGGAATTTCTTCATTGCTCATTGGTCCATTGGGGTTACATCCAGGTCCTTCTCCCTTGCATCTTAGTCCCCAATCCTCATAACTCAGTCATTTTTCTTGCTTTTAGGTCCTTTTATGCCTCTTCTCCTCAATCTTGTTTATTCCTGAAACTCAAACATAAAACTCGTTACGTAACATTGTTTAGGTTCAAGATAATGGATATAAGAAAAAAATGAATGCACGAAATGATGTCAATAAAATACCGCCACACATAACGTTTGCTACTCCCGAGCAAAACAAAGAAAGAGAAAATGAAAGAAAGGAAAAATCATTCGTTAAATAGGGGAATCCTAACTCACTTTCGTAGGAATCACGGTTGCACTAAGCATGTGCAACAAGCCATTAAACCTCAATGTCGCCAATGAGGAGGAGTGTTGTCTCCTGAGGGTTTTCAGCGGATATACCCACAAAATACGAACATAGATGCATTATTCAACCTAGCAACACGACTCGACGGACTCATTTTTGTCGATCATTGGACACAGCAATACTACGGGCTGACTCTATATAGGTATTTGGTCCACACACCTAGCGTAAAAAACCATTCGTGCAAGTTAATTAAGGACTTAAGTGAAAGACATGGACAACCTCAACATCCTCAAGTGATACAAAGTGTAAAGTCCATTAAGGTTCTTATTTGCATTACCATTTTTTTCTTCTTTTCTTTGGAGCATTGCATTGGTTGGTGTTTGATTCTCTCTGGGTCGGGTTTCATGCATCATTGCCTGTAAGGACCTACACTATCATGTACACCATCCCCCAAATCTCCACATAGGGTGATCCATACCACCCGTGTAACAAGAGTTACGTCGGTGCATCCCTAGTCAGATGACTCGAAAGCACCAGGCGCAAAGTCCCCTCAGACCTAATTTCCCGAGTGTTAGAAGCCTTGCGAGAAGAGAGAACACCTACTCTCTTATTTCTTATCCACACATGAACCAAAACCCCCACACATAATGTTTCACAACAAGATTTAAAGTGTCCTTGACTACAACAAACTTCCTTATAGTAACAAACACGAATTATTGACTCACTAGGTTCAAGGTGGATTTCTTTAAATGTTTGAGTTCTGAAACCCTATGATTACCCGCCCCGAGGGAAAACCGGGGTGCATCCTTACGACTCGATAAGACTTAAAGCCGGTATACTAGGTATCCTAATGCATCAAGTTCAAGACAATTTTGGGGGATTTCTTTTTACTTTGCCTCTCAACGGTTTTGCTCATGCTAAACACACGCAAAACCCATAAAACATTTTCTTTCACAAACACATGAAGATTTTGAAAGAAATGTGAAAATTTTAAAGAACTAGGCAAACAAAAGAAGACAAGTCACCCAAGGATCATGACAACCAAATATATAAAAATTAAATGCATGACACCATCATGACCCTAACAATACAAACAAAAGAAAATGAAAAAGACTCGACCACATATATACAAATGTAAAGTACCCCCCCCCCCCCCTCCCACACACTTACTTCATGGATTGTCCTCAATGTATATGAGTATGATACTACATTGATTTTTTGCATGAAAAAGAAAAGATCTCACCAACGTGAAGCACAAGGAACAAGACATTCCCATAATGTCATACATAACAAGACATTCCCATCAAATCATAACAAGCAACAAGATAACTCTAAAGCTAGCATGAGATAAGTACCTAGTGTGGACATTATCCCATCTAATACAAGTTTAAGCATGCTACAGGTATAGATCTATATTAAGCATATGAAATGACACAAGAAACCTGTGAGATACTTAAGAAGGGATACAAATACGTGAAACAAATGTTGCGCAAATACACAAGGGTTGGGGCCCACAACAATCATTGCTCACTGGTGGAGTCTTTTATTGCTCTTTTTTCTAAATAAGATATATATATTAACAAAGATATTCTCATAATCATTTGGTCAAGGAACATCAAATTCTCATAATCATTTGGTCAAAGAACATCAAATGAGAACATCGAGTCCCGTGGACCATAGATTTGCCAAGATAGGCCCGCTTCATTGGTACTCTGAGGTGTCATTAGGGGTGAAACCTCAAAGATGAAAGGCTCGAACCCTTCATGATATTGGTTGGCTGTAGGAAACATGAATGAGTGGAGTTGTGTTGCCTCACTAGGGTTTAGTTTCTAATCGAACAAAACCCTAAAACCAATAGGTGGGTGCATCAGAATGAGTTCCTCAGGCTCATTCGAAGGATGCGACACACTAGTTTCACTATGAATGGGGCTTCTCCCCAAGTCATCCAACAAGGACCACCCAACCTCCTGTATATTATCATGCATAAGCTCGGTCGTAGGTGGGTCCTTGTTGGAGTCAATATGAAGCTCAAATGGCTCAATAGCCCTGGGACACGGGGTGACGAGACCTTCTAGAATGGGCATATGCTGAGGTGTGTCCCCCTCACTAATGGTCTCAACGGAATCATGCAACGAACACTCCTTTTGTACATTCATGTTTGATACCAGCTCACTCTGTTGCATTGCAAAGACAGACAATAAGTTTTCGCTGGGCCCACAAACATTCTCAATGAGTTGCATTGGTGTTAGGGGTGTTCGTTGATTTTGCGGTGCTTTATCTAATTGGCGGATGAGATTGAGATTTAAAGGTAGGTCCATGGGCTCCTGTTGCCTACCAGAGTTGAACACATGAAACTTGGCAATCATGTTACCGAATGAATGCTTCATAAGACCATTTCTACAATTAATTAAGGCATTGGAGGTTGCCAGAAATGGTCTACCCAAAATCAAAGGTATTTGAGAGTGGTTGTTCGCAACAGGATTGGTATCGAGGACAACAAAATCTACTAGAAATATAAAATCTCCAACTTTGATAAGCACGTCCTCGATAATCCCCTTTGGAATACTAATGGATCTATCCGCCAAATGGAGGGTGATCTTAGTTGGTTTCAATTCTCCCAAGTTCAATTGTTGATAAAAAGAAAATGGGAGGAGGTTGACCGCCGATCCTATATCAAGCAATACATTACTCATGCTAGTGTCCCCTATCGTACACTGAATAGTAGGACATCCAGGGTCCTTGTATTTTGTGTAGGTGGGATTGGACAAAAGTGAGCTAACATTTGCAGCCAAGAATGCTTTCTTAGGAACATTGGTCTTCCTTTTGGTTTTGCAGAGATCTTTTAACACTTCGGCATATTGAGGTATTTGTTGGATGACATCCAACAATGGGATCTTAACCTTCACTTGCTTAAACACCTCTAATATAATATCCATTGTGTCACTCTGCTTTTTGGCTAACCTACTAGGATAGGGAGCTTTTTGCAGGTAGGTTTTCTGTGGTGCCTTAGAAGGAGGCGTTGGTGTATTACCCTCACCCAAGCCTCTTCTTCACCCCCATTCCCACTGATGGGATGCAAAGATGGTGGTGGTGGCAAGGAAATGTGATTGTCAACCTGCTTTCCATTCCTTAAGGTTACAATGACATTGAAATGGTGAACAGATTCCTCCACATGATTCACTTGTCGCCCCCGAGGTACCACATTCTCATTTTGCATGTGTTGTTGCCGGTACATGCGGGGGTTAGCCTCAGGCTGGCTAGGCAGAGTCCCTTTCTCTCTTTCATGTATAGACTGAGCCAATTGGCCCATCTGAAGCTCTAGAGATTTGATGGTCTACTGATTTGAAGTGAGAACTTGACTTGTGGTTGACATAAAAAAATTCATTGAGTTTTCAAGTTCACGAGTCAAGGTCTCAAACGAATTGAATCGGGTTTCCATATTGTTGGAATTTGGGAACCCGATTGGTTGGTGAATTGAGTTTGGGGTGGCTGATAAGATTGTGCATGCATGGGAGGTTGGTGTGGTTGGTTAGGTGGTTGAGAGGAGTTTGAAGGACCACCCGGGGCATTATTTTGGTTCCTTTAAAAATTAGGATGGTTCCTCCATCCGGGATTATAAGATGATGAGTATGGGTCATTCCTGGCTCTATCATAGATGGCATTGACATGTTCCATCTCAGGAGGAATGGACGCACACTCACTTTCTACATGACCTATCCTACCACATCAATGACAGGTAACTGGACCAGATGTAGACACATGAGGTGCACCTTGTTGGTTTTGGAGCTCAATCAAATCCATACGACGTATTAAGGATGCCATGCGTACCTCGGTGGCCGTAGTGGTTTCGATAGGAAATGCGGCACCCGATCTAGTCGAGCTTGCATTTGCGATCCTTGCTCCGATGCTAGATGATGCTGGTGGTTCCCTCACACTCTCCCACTACCTTGTTTTCTGAGCGAGGTCTTGTAGGAATGCCTATGCCTCCCTTTCATCCGTTCCTAAGAACTCTCCTTGACACATGGACTCAAGGAGCGTTCGGGATGGGATGTGAAGACCCTCGTAGACAATCTGACAAAGGCACCACAACTTGATGCCATGGTGAGGGCATGAGGATAGTAGCTTCTTGAACCTCTCTAAATATGCATGAAATGTTTTGGTCTAAAGTTGATAGAACAAATTGATTTCGTTCCTCAATTTTTGACTCTGATGATTTGGAAAGTACTTTTTCAGGAATGCAGATTGAAATTCATCCCAAGCCCTAAAAGCATTCACCTAGTTGTTGTACAACCACTTCTTGGCATCATCCTTTAGTGTAAAGGGGACAAGCCTAGGATGGATGGAGTTCGTGCTATGTTGTTGCAGCTTGAACAAAGCACAGACCTCCTCAAATTCTTAGGGGTCACCCTTCCCAATGAAGTGAGGGAGCATGGAGATAAACTGAGGCTTAACCTCAAAGTGGTTCCATTCGCCTCTGGCAACACGATGCATGATGGCAGAGCGGTACGGCTTAGGTAGCATCGATCACGAAGATGTATGGGAGCAAGAACAGGAAGAACATGTGGGACAGATGACTCCAACAACTACTCCTCCTCGTGGTAACGAGTAGCCATTGAACCCGAACTGTGTGCGACACGAGGAGATGAAGGCGTCGAGAAATCAACTACCGAGGCAGGATTGACGACGCACCTCGTCAAACGCCCTCTCTCGTCTCGTGCCCACACAAGCATGCACAAAGGTGCACACACACAAACCAATTTTTTTTAAACAACTAAAAACAATGTGCATAGAGGAGAAGACGGGAGGACACAGAAGAGAAGGAATGACTCAGGAGAGAAGAGAATGACTCAGGAGAGAAGGGAAAAAGTCCTTATGCTACGGTAGGTGGGTACAGGTAGAAGAACACAAGCAAACAAGGCTCAAACAATGCTAATGTCGCTATAGGTTGTTACAGCTAGACGACGCCTAACTGCGAGGTCACACGACCTCAACACGCCTCACCTCCCTATGACAAGGACCACAAACCCCAGCATGTGAGTCAAGATCCGGAGAGTGGGCGACGCCGATCAGGCCATGACGGTCGTGACTGGATTACTCTCCTAATGCGCCCGAGATCCTTAGGGCTAACGTCTACTTGATTTTAAAATTAGGCTCTTAATTAATGTGGTCTTTGGGGTGAAGGAAAGGGTGATGAAATCCCCCACCTTATCTTATATGGGACAACCCCTCCTTTGTAGCGTTTTGGAGTCTTAATCTTGCAATCAACTCTCCAAACAAGCGCTCAACTCACACTTGTTGCAATGCAATTCCTACTAACTAATGCATGTTCATACGAAATGCATGATTGAGAGTAGGACATGCGTACCTCATGCCAGCACGCAGCAACTGAATGTAAAGTTAAAATAAAAGACAATTTACGTGCCTAAGTCAAGTACATGATGCATGACCTAAACAGGAAAGAATGCCTAATCTTTTGCTTTGGGTTTTAGGGTCCAAGTTGCTTAAATGGAGATTGATTATTGATATGGGGACAAACTAAAAGTCATAACATGACAAATTATTCCCCAGACCTCTATATGAAATAAAGAAGCAAGTCACAAAAAGAAGAAGTGGAGAGGCACTTACCAGACCGCCAGTTGGCGGTCTTAGGACACTGATTGCCGGTCCAACAAGCTCATATGGCCTCCAATATTCTCCAACTGCCCCCCCTTGCGTCTCCAAGTCTCTTGAAATAAAGAAAAAGTACAAACAAAAAATTAAATTCACCTAAATCGTCCAAACCAGAGTCTGGACTGGCACGTTCCCGACAATGGCGCCAAAACTTGTTTGTTCGTTTTAAATTTAGACCGCATGTGCACAACCATCAGTGAAGACGGGGCAAGTATGGGTCGTCCGCAGGGAGGTGAGCAGCCTCTGGTATGACCAAAATCCGATGGCGAATAAAAGGAGAAAAAATGTGATTACGCTAAAGCTAAACTACACTAAACTAATAAGTACGAAATGCGAAAGAAAACACGAAAGATTGGAACTCAGGAGAAACCCCTAAGGGGTGGAGTATGTGCACATATGAAGTGAAATAAGTGATGAAAGATGCATGTAAGCATGTATGTGTGTGTGTTGTTTGTGTCTTCATGCATAGGAAGTGTCTAAAGATGTGGCAAAACCTATAGACAAATACAAGTATGTATGTGTGTGTGTTTTGTGTGTCTTCATGCATTTAAACAAATACAAGTAAGCAAAGCAAACCACAATGATGACACCAGATTTTTATAGAGGTTCGGCCTCCCGCCTACTTCCTCTCTTGCAAGCTCCGCTCGATCTCCCTTGAGCTCCACTTGCGTCTTCACTATCAACCTTGTTCCGGGCAGAGATTAAGCCTTTTACAAAACAAGCTCCACGAAAACTCTCGTGAGCTTGACTTTCTTCTCTTACAATCCTAGAGGAACACTTCGGGCTTTCGCCGAAGTCATTGCTTCTTTACAACTGAGATCTTGAGTGGAACACACTCTCTAACTTGAGCACACTTATCTTACGATGTGGAATTGATGCTAAGATGTGGAAGTTTAAGCTTGGAGAGTAGGATTTGGGGAATGGGAGACTTGAGAGTTTCTCTTAGGTGTATTTGACAAATGGAAGTGTAAGAGGTGTCTAATTGTGTCAAAGGAACACCTATTTATAAGCTCCTAAAGAGTTATAGCCGTTGGGGATGAATTGGGTAAAGATTGTGTAAGATACACAAAACATAAACTGATAGGACCCAATTCTGAGTAAGTTCAGTCGACCGGATCGGGTTGAATGGTCTACCGTTTGGCAATTTTGATTAAGGTTTGGTCGACCGGTTAAGGAACGGTCGACCGCCAAAGGCTACAATCTTGGTACACTTAAGTGATCAGTCGAACACCGAGATAGGTTCGGTCGGCCGATTCACACCAGGCAATTTGGGGTTGACAAACAAGATCATATTCGGTCGACTGAAAACCGACAGGTACTTTGGGTTTGTCAAGGAACGTAAGTTCGGTCAACCGAACAAGGTCCTCGGTCGACCGATACACAAAATGTATTTGGGGTATTTGGAGATAATACAAATACGACCGTTGGGTATAATACGACAAAACAAACGGTCAGAAATATGTTATTACTTGGTCGACCGAACTTGGGCAGTTAAACACTAACAGAATATATGATCACTCGGTCGACCGAATGTGGGCAGACTGTTCAGGTTTTGGTTTAGTATTTTCCAGTATAAGTTTGGGTGATCTATTGAAGTCCAAATTATATGAAATTTCGTGTGACTTCTATAGGGAACCTAGTGTGTGTTTGAGTAGTTTTTAACTCAAGTATGCTCAATCACACAAAGATCCTAAGACTCAAAGAAATACAAATTACATGTCTTCAAATGAGCTTGATTACATGTCTTCACTTGATTTCCTTTTCTTCCTTGAGTCTTGATCACCTGTAGATGGTAGCACAAAGAAATATATATGTAATACAACATGTGTGTTACTCTACATGATCACAATTAAGATTAGGTTGATTAAATCATCAAAACATAGATTAATGCCAAAACGCCAACAATATCAACTAAGCCTACTAGATTTAATAAAAGACAATTAAGCTAAACATGCAAGAACCTTAAAAAAGAAGCAACATAACAAGGAAATTTTTATTGATTTTAGACTTACAATACAAGTAGCTCCTTCCTACTTCAGTATTTGCTCCAAGGCTCCACTTCAAGTAGGAAGAATAGCCACCAAGTATGTTGTGATTACAATAGAAGATGAAGAGTTCTATATATAGCCATAGAAAAAAGGTAATCTGGGACAATCCCCCGGTATGGGACTAAACATATACCAGAAATAGACTAAATAAACTCTAATACACGACCCGACTAAACTGCATCGGATCCGGAGCAACCCGGACTGCCAAACAGCGGTTTCAGACCACCAATTGGCGGTCTACATGGTTCGGATCACGTTGGGATTTCGTGTGGGCTTTTCTGGATGTCTTTGTTTATGTTTGATGTGTCTAATTTGGTTGCTGGAGCTCCGACCCGAATAGAATTGTCAAAATACTCCCCATGATGGTGTGGAGTATTTTTATTTGCTCATTGGTCCTTTGATCTTACATTCAGGTCCTTCTCCCTTGCATCTTAGTCCTCGAGTCTCTCGACTCAGTCCTTTTTCCTACTTTTAGGTCATTTTATGCCTCTTCTCTTCAAACCTATTTATTCCTGAAACTCAAACATAAAACTCGTTACGTAGCATTATTTAGGTGAAAGATAATGGATATAAGATATAAATGAATGCATGAAATGATGTCAATCAAATACCACCACACCTAACTTTTGCTTGTCCCGAGCAAAACAAAGAAAGAGAAAAGCTTACGAAAATTAAGAAATCCTAACTCACTTTCGTAGGAATCACGATTGCACTTAGCACGTGCAATAAGCCATTAAACCTCCTTGTCACCAAGGAGGAGGAGTGTTGTCTCTTGAGGGTTTTCAGCGAATACACCCACAAAATCCGAACAAAGATGCATTATTCAACCTAGCTACACGACTCGATGGCTCATTTTTGTCGATCATTGGACGCGGTAATGCTATGGGCCGACGCTATATATGTAATTAGTCCACACACCTAGCCTAATGAATTATTCATGAAAGTTAATTAAGGACTTAAGTGAAAGACATGGGCAACCTTAACTTCTGAAAGTGATACATTGTGTAAAGTCCATTAAAATTCTTATTTGACTTTTTTTTTCTTTTTTTCTTTTCTTTGGAGCATTACATTGGTTGGTGTTTGATTCTCCCAGTGTTGGGTTTCATACATCATTGCCTATGAGGACTTACATTAGCACCAGATACTAAGTCCCCTTAGACCTAATTTCCCGAGTGATAGGAGCCGTGCGAGAAGAGAGAACACCACTTATTCATTTATCCACATAGGAACCAAAACCCCTACACTTACAGTTTCACAAAAATAGTTTAAGGGCCCTTGACTACGACAAACTTCCTTAAACTAACAGACATGAATTATTTGACTCACTAGGTTCAGGGTGGACTTCTTTATTTGTTTGAGCACTGAAACCCTATGATTACACGCCCCCGAGGGAAGACCGGGGTGCATCCTTACGACTTGATAAGGCCTAAAGCCAGTATACTAGATATCCTAGTAAATCATGTTCAAGATAATTTTGGGAGCTTTCTTTTTACTTTGCCTCTCAACGGTTATGGACATGCTAAACACACGCAAAACCCACAAAACATTTTCTTTGACACACACATGAAGATTTTGAAAGAAATGTGAAAATTTTAAAGCAGTAGGCAAGCAAAAGAAGACAAGTCACCCAAGGATCATGGCAAGCAGATATAACAATATTAAATGCAGCACACTAACATGACCCTAGCAGTACAAACAAAAGAAAACGACATAAAACAAAAAGGCACACAAACTATGTACAAACGTGAATATACACCCCCGACACCTAATCCACGCATTGTCCTCAATGTATGGCAAAATGGTGCCAATGCATGGATAGGGTGTACCGGACTAATGACAGCGGCCAGAGGTGCCCGAAAAGGAACCACGCTCAAGAGCTGACAATTTCCTATATATTTTCCAGTTTTGTTTGGCTAAAATGACGTTTTACTGCTCAACTGGCATCTCAGAAATGTCGATGTTAAAGAGCGTTCCTGAGCTCACAGATGAGCTTGAAGAACTAGCTCTAACATCCTCCTCAATGTAATCAGGCACCCATGCCTCTGGAGGCAATGGCAAAATGACGGGGTCATCTTTGCTACCTCGACGTTGGTGCCTTGGCCCCTCAACATGCGCTCAAATCGTGGGATGTCCAACATGCCACACAATTTGGTAACCAATGTAGGCAAATAGTGTATTTCTTTAAGCTTAGCGTTCACCAAAACGTCATACAACGTTCGACAAATGCAGTGAGGTGAACCATCCATAAGACTATACACGATTCACAAACTAGGTGTGAAGAATGTGGAGGTCCGCTGTTGGCCCAACACATTCCTACACACCCACCTAGCTACAATGTGCACATTGGAGTAAATGTGCGCATTAAGTATTCCCCCATGCGATGACATGGGCTGCCCGCGCCCAAGCATAGATCGGTAAAAATTAATGTCACGGGTAGGCGTGAGGTCATCGACTAAGGGGATCTCAGTCGCGTCGGAGATAAATTGGGGTGTCACGGTGTGCTTAACCCCTCTGAGAGTGACACTAAACTCGAGTGCTCCGGTCTGGCCACACTCGAGTTTAGTAAAGAACTCATGTACGAGAGGCTCTGCATACATAGTTTTGTCACCCTCATACAACAAATGGTACCACCCTTTGGCTATGATTCTATCGTAGAAGGGTTCTCCGAATTCACGAATCAGGGAGGCAAAATTAAGTTCTAGAATTAAATGTTGGCGGGCCATACCTGCACCTACCATGGCGAGCTTTAACGGTGGAACACGCGACTGCGAAGACGAACACGGCGTGAGAGGGTTGGAGACCACAGCACGTCGACTCCAACAGCAAACAAGCACTCCACAAAATGGAACCAACAGAAGACACTAAATCCCACAACCTGACGAAGATAGAAGAGAAACAGGCAACAACAGACCGCTGGTTGGCGGTGGGAAACCACCGATTGATGGTCTGTTGGCGAGATCTGGGGGTGGGATTTGGGTGGTGGCGGAAACAAAGAGGAAAATATGTTTTGCTTCTGGTGGAGAATGGGTAAAGCAAGGCATCACGTGTTTTTAACAAAGGAAAAGGGAAAATATCCAAAAGGCACTTCAATTTTTTTCTTTTCTTCACATTTTTTTTGTTTCAACAAAGATACGTACAACCAAATGAAGGGATGGATCACATCAAGTGACCACATCCGTGGGGAGTTCGTGTAAAGACACGACTTCCTCCTCGACCTTTGTCGTGGTCCCTTCCAAGTACAGTTTGAGGCGTTATCCATTAACTTTGAACACGTCCCCATTCCTTGGATTCTGAATCTCAACCGCCCCATAAGGAGAGACAGTTAAAACAATAAAGGGCCCTGACCAACGACTCCGAAGTTTCCCCATAAACAAGTGGAGGCGAGGATTATACAACAAGACCTTTTGTCCCACCTCGAAGGTTTTGATGAGGACCAAGCAGTCGTGAATTTTTTTAGTGCGAGACTTGCAGATCTTGGCATTCTCATATGCTTCATTTCTCAACTCCTCCAACTCGTTTAGGTCTAACTTGCGATTGGCAACGGAAATATCAAGACTCATGCTACGATGTTTGATTGCCCATAATGCCCGGTGCTCAAGCTCTACCGGAAGATGGCAAGCTTTGACATAAACTAGCCGATAGGGGGACATGCCAAGGTCGGTTTTAAATGCAGTGCGGAAAGCCCACAATGCATCATTAAGCTTGACCGACCAATCTTTCCTTGAATCATTAACCGTTTTCTCAAGAATTTGCTTGAGTTGATAGTTGGAAATTTCCACCTGGACACATGTTTGAGGGTGATAAGGTGTGGCCAACTTATGCGTGATGGAATATTTCCTCAACACTGCCTCGAGGGATCAGTTCACGAAGTGTGTTCCCCGATCACTTATGATACAACGAGGTGTCCCAAACCTTGCAAAGATGTGTTCTTTAAGAAACTTGATAACAACCTTGCGATCGTTAGTGCAAGTGGGGATTGCCTCAACCTACTTTGACACATAATCAACCACCACAAGAATGTAAGTGTGACCATGGGACACGGGAAAAGGACCCATGAAGTCAATTCCCCAAACATCAAAAATGTTGACCACTAAGATAGGATTGAGTGGCATCATATCACGTCTGTCAATGCTGCCCACACATTGGCACCTATCGCATGCTTTGCAAAATACAAAAGTTTCTTGGAACAACGTGGCCAGTAAAAACCGCATTGGAGCACTTTGGCAACGGTTTCCTTGGCACCGAAGAGCCCACCACATGCCTCTTTATGGCGAAAGGACAAGACGCTCTGAATCTCGTCGTTAGGAATGCACCTCCTTATGATTTGATCGGCACAATACTTAAATAAGTAGGGATCATCCCAATAGAAGTGCTTGACTAACGACTTGAACTTTGCTTTCTCACTGTGTGTCCAATGAGCCGCCACCTCCCCGGTTGCTAAATAGTTCACAATGTCAGCAAACCAAGGGGGTGAGGCTATTTCCATAAGGTTCTCATCAGGGAAGAACTCGTTCAGCGGTAGATCTGGTGAAAGATCAACTGGGATGCGAGAGAGGTGATCTGCCACGACATTCTCGCATCCTTTCTTGTCCTGTATTTCAAGGTCGAACTCTTGCAACAACAATATCCAACGTAGGAGACATAGTTTCGCATCCTTTTTAGATAAGTGGTAACAGAGAGCTCAGTGATCAGTGTAGATGATGACGTGGGACCCAATGAGGTACTGGCGAAAATTTTCCAACGCAAATTTGATCGGAAGGAACTCTTTCTCAGTAACGGAGTAGTTGAGTTGGGCGTCATTGAGAGTACGACTTGCATAGTAGATCACATGAGGCAATTTGTCGACTTTCTGACCCAAAACTGCTCTTATCGCATAGTCAGATGCATCACACATCAGCTTGAAAGGTAGAGTCCACACTGGTGCCTTAATAATAAGATCAGAGGTCAACGTACGCTTCACAAACTCAAACGCATTCATGCACTCGGGTGTGAACTCAAAAGAGGTTCCTTTAGCAAGCAAGCTCGTCAAGGGCCGAGCTATCTTGCTGAAATCCTTAATAAACCGCCGCTAAAAACTAGCGTGTCCAAGGAATGACCGGATTTCTTTTACCGAGGTGGGTGGCAGAAGCTTAGAAATTAGCTCAATCTTGGACCTATCCACCTCGATACCATCACGAGATACCACATGACCCAAAACGATGCCTTTTGTAACCATGAAATGACACTTTTCCCAATTAAGGGCTAAGTTCGTTTCCGAACACCTCTTGAGAACCAGTCTCAGGTGGTACAAGCACTCATCAAAGGAGGTGCCATGAACCGAGAAATCATCCATGAAAATTTCAAGGAAGTTCTCGACCATATCGGAAAAGATACTCAACATGCAACGTTGGAATGTTGTCGGTGCATTGCATAGTCGAAAAGGCATCTGTCTATAAGTAAACGTCCCAAAAGGACAGGGGAACGTGGTTTTCTCCTGGTCTTCGGGGGCGGGTGGGATTTGATTGTACCCCGAATAACCATCAAGGAAATAGAAATAGGCGTGCCCAACGAGTCTCTCCAACATCTGGTCAATGAAAGGTAGAGGGCAGTGGTCCTTACGTGTGACCGCGTTCAACTTCCTATAGTCAATGCAAACTCGCCACCCAGTTTGAAGTGGTGTGGGTAGAAGCTCATTGTTCTCATTCTAGACAACAGCGATACTGGACTTCTTTGGCACAACCTTGACAAGACTTACCCAAGTTCTGTCCGAAATGGGAAAAATGTTGTCATGAACTAAACATTTGATGATCTCTTTCTTAACTATTTCTGTCATGGCTGGATTTAAACGCCTCTGTGGGTCGCGACGTGGTCGTGCCTCATCCTCCATAAAGATGTGGTGCTGCACGACATCGGGACTTATCCCTTTAATATCCTTCAAGGACCACCCAATGGCTGATTTGTTCTCCTTTAGGACTTGAATCAGACGTTCTTCCTGATTACCAGTCAACATCGATGAAATAATCACCGGAAATGACCTGTCGGGACCAAGAAAAACGTGTTTCAGTTCCTTAGGGAGTTCTTTAAGCTCAATTGTGGTTGGTTCCTCAAGGCGAGGCGTGATATCTAGCTCAAGATGTAAGATAGGAGGAGCTCGCATGTACTGAATAGCATGCACATCATTGCTAAACTCGCCCCCGTCCTCTTCATGATCGGAATCATCCATGATGTAAGCACTTAGATTTTCAGGAATCAGGGGGTACTCTTCTTCTATTTCTTCTTCCAAGTACCGGATAAGATTAATTTCCATGGGGTCCTCGAAAGATGCTGGCTTCCTAAACATATTGAACAGATGGTATGTCGCGGTCAAGTTCCCGAACGACAATTTCATGAGTCCAGTACGACAATTGATCAAGGCATTTGACGTCGCCAAAAAAGGTCTACCCAAAATCAATGGAATCTGAGAGTGGGTAGTCTTGATTGGTTCGGTCTCAAGGACGACGAAGTCAACACGAAATATGAAATCACCGACCTTGATTAGGACATCTTCAATGACCCCCAACGGGACTTTGATCGAACGATCAGCCAACTACAATGTTGTTTTCCTAGGCTTGAGCTTGCATAGGCTTAATCGTTGATACACAGAAGTTGGTAAGAGGTTAACCGCCGACCCTTGATCTAGCAAGACATTATTAATGCGAGAGTCCCCAATGATACATGAAATTGTTGGAATACCTGGGTCCTTCAATTTTACGTATGTTGGGTTCGAAATGATCGAGCTCACATTAGCCGCCAAAAAGGCTTTGCTAGGGACGTTGGTTTTGCTCTTAGTCGTATAGAGATCCTTCAGGAATTTTGCATAAGGAGGTATTTGTTGAATCATGTCTAACAAAGGAATGTTGACATTCACTTTCTTAAATATCTCCAACATTTTATACATACTGTCACTCTGTTTCTTAGACAACCTACTAGGATAAGGAGCTTTTGGTAGGTATGTCTTATGCGGAGCCGGAGAAGGAGGTGTTGGTGTATTACTCTCACCTTCGGCCTCTTTCTCACCATCATTCCCACAAGGGGGCTGCACAGATGGATTTAGTGGCAAGGAAATGTGGTTGTTGACCTGCTTCCCATTTCTCAGGGTCACAATGGCATTGACATGGTCCACAGGTTCTTCCACGTAGTTCACTTTCCCCCCTGTGGTCTTGAACTTGCATTTTGCATGTTCGAGTGAAGTTAAGTTGGCTAGGCAGACTCCCTCTCTCTCGTGTACAGACTGAGCCAATTGGCCCATCTAAAGCTCGAGAGATTTGATGGTCTGCTGATTCAAAGTGAGTACGTGACTCGTGGACGACATAAAGTTTTTTACAGAGTCCTCAAGTCCACGAGTTAAGTAATGAAGTGAATTAAACCGGGTTTCCAAGTGGTTAGAATTTGGGAAACCTGGTGGGTTGGTGTTTTGACTTTGGGGTGGCTGATAAGACTTTGAATGCATGGGAGGTTGGTGTGGTCGGTTAGGTGGTCGAGAAAAGTTTGAAGGACCACCTGGGGTATTGTTATGGTTCCATGAAAAGTTAGGGTGGTTCCTCCATCCAGGGTTATATGATGATGAATATGGGTCATTCCTGGATCTATCATAGATGGCATTGACATGTTCCATCTCAGGAGGAATGAATGCACACTCACCCCCTATATGACCTATCCTACCACATAGATGACATGGAACTGGACCAGATGCAGACACATGTGACACATCGTGCCATTTTTGGAGTTCAATCGAATCCATACGGCACATTATGGCCGCCATGCGCGCCTCGGTGGCCGTAGTGGCATCGACGGCAAATGCGGCACCCGATCAAGTCGATTTTGCATTTGGGATCCTCGCTCCTATGCTAGGTGATGAGGGTGGTTCTCTCACACTTTCCCATTGCATGGTTTTCTCAGCAAGGTCTTCTAGGAGAGCGCATGCCTCCCTTTCATCATTTCCTAAGTACTCTCCATGACACATGGACTCAAGGAGCGTTAATGACGGGATGTGAAGACCATCCTAAACAATCTGACACAGGCGCCACAACTCGATGCCATGAGGATAGTAGCTCCTTCAACCTCTCTAAGTATGCATGGAATGATTCAGTCTCATGCTGATAAAACGAATTGTTTTCGTTCCTTAGTTTTTGAGTCCGATGATGTGGAAAGTACTTGAGGAATGCAGACTGAAACTCATCCCAAGTCCTAAAGGCATTCACCTGGTTGCTGTACAACCACTTCTTTGCATCATCCTTCAGTGCAAAGGGGACAAGCCTAAGATGGATGGAGTCTGTGCTAAGTTGTTGCATCTTGAACATAGCACAAACCTTCTCAAATTCCCTGAGAAAGATATAGGGGTAACCCTTCCCAGTGAAGTGAGGGATCATGGAACTAACTGGGGCTTAAACTCAAAGTGGTTCCCATTCGCATCTAGCAATACGATTTATGAGGGTAGAGCGGTACGGCTCGGGTAGCATCGATCACAAAGAGGTATGGGGGCAAGAACAGGTAGAACTGGTAGGATAGGTGGGTCCAGCAACTGCTCCTCCTCGCGGTAATGAGAAGCCATTGAACCCGGACTGTGTGCGACACGAGAGGAGGAAGGCATCGAGAAATCGACTACCGAAGCAAGATTGACGACACGCCTCGTCAAACTGCCACTCTCGTCTCGTGCCCACACAAGCATGCACAAAGCTTCACACACACAAACCAATATTTTTATAACAAAGAATGTGCGTAGAGGAGAAGACGGGAGGACACAGAAGAGAGAGAATGACTCAGGAGAGAAGGGAAGAAGTCCTTATGCTACGGTGGGTGGGTACAGGTAGAAGCACACAAGCAAACAAGGCTCAAGCAATCTTAAGGTTGCTCTAGGTCCTTACAGCTAGACGACACCTAACTGCGAGGTCACACAGCCTCAACACGTCTCACCTCTCTACGACGAGAACCACAAAGCCCAGCAAGTGAGTCAAGATCCGGAGATCTCGTATCTCCTATTATCGACAGAGTGGGCGACGCCGATCAGGCCATGACGGTCATGACCGGATCACTCTCCTAATGCGCCCGAAATCCTTAGGGTCAATGTCTACTTGATTTTAAAATTAGGCTCTTGATTAGTGTGGTTTTTGGGGGTGAAGGAAAGGGTGATGAAATCCCCCACCTTATCTTATATGGGACAACCCCTCCGATTCAACTCTCCAAACAAACGCTCAACTCACACTTGCTGCAATGCAATTCCTTCTAACCAATGCAAGTTCATACGCAATGCATGAATGAGAGTAGGAAATGCATACCTCATGTCAGCACTCAACAACTGAAAGTAAAGCTAAAATAAAAGACAATCTACGTGCCTAAGTCGAGTAAACAATGCATGACCAAAACAAGAAAGAATACCTAATCTTTTGCTTTGGGTTTCAGGGTCCAAGTTTCTTAAAGGGAGATTGATTATTAATCTGGGAGCAATCTAATAGTCAGAACAAGCAAATTGAGTCCCAGATTTCTAAATCAATTTTGGCAACAAGGCAAAGAAATTACAAGGTGAAATGAGATTACCAGACCACTAGTTGGTGGTTTCAGGTCGCTGATTGACAGTCTTGAAGTCTCAGGTCACCTCCAAACTTCACAAGTTTCTTTCCCTTCCGAGTGTGAGTCTCCTGCAAGAGATAAAACAAAAACACAAAAATTAAATCCACCTGAATCGTCCAAACCAGAGTCTGGACTGACACCTCCCTGGCAACGGCGCCAAAAAAACTTGTTTAATCGTTTCAACTACCGCAAGTGCACGACGTCGGTGAGGACGTGGCAAATACGGGTCGATCCACGGGGAGGAAAGCAATCGCTGGTTTGCACGAAGTCAAGTGGCAACAAAAAGGGGGAAGAGTTTTGTTTATGCTAATCTACGTTACACTAAACTACTAAGAAGAAAATGCAAAGGAAAGCGACTAACGATTACTTCGAACTAAACTAAGAGAACATAATACTAAGCTTTGAATTAGGAAGAGAGAGACCCCAAGAGGGTGGATTGATTACACACATGCAATAAGAAGGTTAGAATGCATTCCAATGGGCACAAGTGGAGGTAGTGTTTTCATGTGTAGGAAGTGTCTACTTGTCATGGCAAAACCCATCAATTCAATCACTAACCTATTTAATTCACATTCATATACACAAGCTGGTTATTTCAGAACCTAAACAAGCATGGGAGGTGTCTAAGATTTGTGGCAAAACCCATCAAGTAAAGTATTCTACTCTAACAAGCAAGCATACATTCATATTAATCAACACATTTCAAAATAAAGCATTTTCCATTCTTAATTGCATATATAAGTATCATCTCCACCCCACAAAGGGGAGTGGTTTTACTCACTAACCATTAATCTAACTATTATATTAAGATAGGAAAACGTATCAACTATGCCTACTAGATTTAATAAAAGACAATTAAGCTAAACTTGCAAGAACCATAAAAGAAGCAACATAACAAGGAAATTTTATTGATTTCAGACTGACAATACAAGTAGCATCTTCCTACTTCAGTATTTTCTCCAAGGCTCCACTTCAAGTAGGAAGAATAGCCACCAAGTATGTAGTGATTACAATAGAAGGTGAAAAGTTTAATTTATAGCCATAGAAAAAGGTAATCCGGGACAATCCCCCGGTATGGGACTAAACATATACCAGAAAATAGACTAAATACACTATAATACACGACCCGACTAAACCGCATCGGATCCGGAGCAACCCGGACTGCCAAACAATGGTTTCAGACCACCAATTTGCGGTCTACAGGGTTCGGATCACGTTGGGCTTTCGTGTGGGCTTTTCTGGATGGCTTTGTTTATGTTTAATGCGTCTAATTCGGTTGCTGGAGCTCCGACCCGAATAGAATTGCCAAAATACTCCCCATGATGGTGTGGAGTATTTTTATTTGCTCATTGGTCCTTTGATCTTACATTCAGGTCCTTCTCCCTTGCATCTTAGTCCTCGAGTCTCTCAACTCAGTCTTTTTTCCTGCTTTTAGGTCCTTTTATGCCTCTTCTCTTCAAACCTATTTATTCCTAAAACTCAAACATAAAACTCGTTACGTAGCATTGTTTAGGTGAGCTATTGACCCTTTAACATATGAGGAACCAATGACCTAGAAATGGGAAAAAGAGATAGTCACTGCATTTAAATTTCCTTAACATCAATTTATCATTGTTCAAGTTAAAATTTAAATTCTGAATGGAAAATTTAAATCGTAGATCTTATTTCTTATCACAATATAAGTATACATGTTGAAAATTTGAAAGTCAACTTATTTTATTTTTCAAGGATCCAATAATCAACTTCAGAGACTCCTTACAAATTTTTCATCACTAAGTCTTATTGTAACGTCTTCAAAGACTAGAAAATTTAAACTTTCAAAAGAACAATCAATTAAACAAATCACAACACATGTGGACATTACAGAAACACAAACAGGTGCACCAATATATATTATATGTATCCGAAAGTTTCAAAAGTGTGATTACATCAAAACACTATAAAATACATGTACATGTAATCACTACAACCTCCAAAATGAGGGAGAGCATGATTCAGTCCGTTGTCTGCTCCTCCGCAGACACCACCCTCTACCGCCGCTCACGACTTGAAAAGCAAACATGCAACTATGCCTAAGTTTCCAGAAGGAAACCCCATATGCCAAACCCCTAACACATATATGAACTAAAACTGACAACAAGCATAGCATGCAAAAATTACTGCACAAGAACATAGTCAACAAGCTCGGCTTCAGGTCTCTTTCACCCAACCACAACAAATACGATCAATAAACAAGGCTCTAGGGGTTTTTCACCCACCCTACCAGACACGAACAACAAACAGGGCTCCAGGGCTTTTTCACCCAACCCCACTCACTCGGTCGGTAACGGGGCTCCAGGGGTTTTCACCTTACCATCGTATCACAAAAGCTGGGCTCTAGGGCTCATTCACCCAACCACAACAACACATAATAAACTATGGGGCTCCAGGGCTTTTTCACCCAACCACTGTATCACACAAAAACAAGTATAAACTTAAAAGTTCAAAACAGGGCAAAAACGGTCGACAACACAAGGCAAGTCAGTCGACCGATTCCCTACGAGAATAGGTGTGGGTCAAACCGTCACCAAGACCGGTCGAACAAACCCAACCAACAAAACGACCAAACGGTCAAACAAAAGTCTCATGCGGTCGATTGTTAAGAGGTCTACACCACAACATGAATAATATAACATTCCAACGATTGAACGACAAAGGGGACTCGTTTCATCGAAAATAATAGGAACTTTGAGTCTCAAATTCAACCTCTACCGGTCTAGCGTTTGGTTCAAAGAACAATGGTTGATCAAACATATGATCGATCACATAAATAATAAGTTAACTTAAGTTATCGGTCAAAGAAATCTCTAGGTGCTCGACCGTTTAAATGGTCTAGCCCCAACCGACTTAGCTCCAGATGCAATCAGTTGAACTAATCATCAAGGTGGTCGACCGTTTAAATGGTCTATGCCCCAAACTGACTCACCAACAGTGTAACCGGTCGAACGGCAAGGGGACCCGTTCGACCGAAAATAACATAGTCTGCCTAAAATACTTAGTCGGTCGACCGCCCAAGGGGATCGTTCGAACGATGCAAGGCAAATTCCTAAGATTACAATACAACCGGTCAACCAAGGCACACGTCGGTGGACCATTACAGTGCAGCAAGCTACTGCACCACCAACTCCGAGGAGGCCTTTGGCCACCATCAACCAACATAACTACTCACACACCTCAGGTGAGTCTTAAAGTGAAGCTTGACATACATTTAAGATTTGATCTTTTTTTATAAAAAAATTAAGGTAAAAATTCCAATTTTGAACAGGACCAATCCGGAGCTGATCCGGTTCCGGTCCGGGTCGGACCGGACCGGTTGCTCACCCCTAGTCTTAATAGAGTTTTATTTACAAAAAAATGTTTCCAACTAATACGAAGCACATGTCGTCCCCGATCCCCAAAAGATAATACGTGTCTTAAGTTTTAATACAAGCATGTAGCATAGGAAATATTTCCACACGACATGAAGGTACCAAACCAAACCCGTCTTCTAGGAGTCTGATGTAGAGGTGTCTTGAGCCTGGCGGACCAGTCCATATTCTTCAAATTCATGAATCCGCTCTTCCACCTATTGGCGATGTTCCTCGTCCGATCCCTATCCAGTTGTGCTTGTGCCTCCGCCTCGGTGCGTGCTCGGCGGGTTATCTCCACTAGTTCTTTTTTCTGATCGTTGAGTGTATTCAAAGGTGACGTGCTCGCCCTCTCTTTTAAGAGACCTTGTCAATTTCAAACACATATCAAAACAATTACATGCATTAGAGTTTCAAAGGAACATGCAATGCTATGAAATATCCAGTTGTTGCACTCGCCCCATAAAAACCAAAGAAAAGCATTAACGAGACAATACCAATTGCTAGAGTCTAAATCAAGGTGATCGCGGACATGATGACAGAAGTGTTAGACCTTAACCCTCTTAGGGTTACTGTTGGGGGAGATGGGTTTTTGCATGGGAATGGAGGAATGAGAAGTGATGGGTGAGAGGTGTAGGGGCCAGTTACTGTTGAGGCTTGGGTTGTTTTTGAGGAGAAACCAACGGTTCTCTTCCTCCTCCTTTCCTTGTTCATTCTTCATCATCTCTCTCTCTCACTTCCTTCTCTCTTTCCGGTGTTCCATAGGTCGTTGCTGAGGCTCCGACAAGTGGAGACGAGCTCAGAGTTGCGGAGGCGAGGTCGTGAGGCGCGCTAGATAGGAGGTTCGGTGGTTGCGGGCAACGTTGAGCGAACTCTGGCGTGTTCTGTCTTGCATTTCAGGTATGCCGACTCTTTAGTTTAGTTTTATTGCTCACCCATGTTTGGGTGGAGTTGTGGTCGGTCGCAGGAGGTCGGAGACCTCACTGGCGGCGAGAAACAACGTAAAATCCTTTGCTGGCGTGAGGTTGTTGTCGACCAACGGTCGACCGGTGCCTTCGGGCGGTCGACCGGTTTAGTGTATTTTTCCGACTTTAACCATCAACGGTCGAATGATGTCATGTGGCGGTCGACCGGTTGTGCATTTGCTGGTGGGTCGAAGGTTGCCTAGTAGTTTTCGGTCGACCGTTCTTGACTTTTGGTCCCACTGGAACTTGAGTGAACATATGTATATTGTATTGAAATGCTTGACCAATTTGTGTATAGTTCGACCGTTATATGACCTAGATTGCTAGGATGCTTTGTTAATGTTCGGTCGATCGGGACCTCTTGAGTCAGTCGACCGTTAGATTTGTATGATTTTGACTAGACTTTGGTTTTTAACCTTGTATTCTTTTGACCGGTTTTAGATTGGTGTTCGACCGTTCGGACTTAAGTGATGCTCAGAGAGTTTGACCGTTGCAGATTTTCGGTCGACCGAACCTATTGGGAACAGTCGACCGGATTGCCTATTTCGGTCGACTGATTGTGCGCAGAACTGAATTCCTAGTGTTGTGTCAACTCTGTCCACGAAAACCCGTGTCCTCTCTTAGAGCGTGCGCCGGGATGTGGCGGCAGGTACGTTGCTCGTGCCCGCCCAGGGGCCACCGTGTGGAAGAGTGTAATACTTGGGTCGTGCCACCTTCTTTGATGGACTGTGGTGTGATGTGTTGTTGTCTGACTCTCGGTAGAGTAGCAGACCAGAGGGATCGTGGATCCCAATGCATGTTGATGCTTGGCTCTTGGAGCATGGTGACCCTGCAAACTACGGTCTGGACGCGTCCGATGTTGTGCCGGACGTATGTTGTGTATGATCGTGAGGGTCTCTAATTCTAATCACTTTTAACCCTAATTACCTACTTATTTAACGCTCAAAGACATGTAGCGGAATTTAAAACTAAACAAGCAAGTAAGGAATCAAAAATGCAAACCACAAGGAGTTGGGGGATTTTTATAGAGGTTCGACACCCCACCCGGGTTTTAGTCCTCTCTTGCAAGCTCCGCTCGGATCACCGAGCTCTGCTCACGACTTCTCTAACCACTCCCCGTTCCGAGCCAGGAGAGAACGCCTTTACAACACAAGCACCGCGAACACCCTCGCTTCCTTGACATTCTTCCTCTCACAATCGGAGAGGGAACACCTCGGGCTTTCACCGAAATCCTTGCTTCTTGAACAACCAATGAGTGGGATAACACTCTCTAAATATTGAGCACACTTTGAGTATGATTTGGATATGATCAAATGTGTGGAATTTAGGCTTAGAGTGTTGGATTGGGGAAATGGGAGCTTGGGAATTTCTCTCTATTGTATGTGACAAATGGAAGTGTGAGAGATGTCTAATTGTGTCAAGGAAACTCCTATTTATAAGCTCCTAAGGTATTATAGTCGTTGGGGTTGATTGGGTAAGAGTTGGTGTAAGATACACAAAACAGAAACTTGTAGGACCCAATTCTGGATAAATTCGGTCGACCGGATCGGTATGTTCGGTCGACTGTTTGGCAGTTTTGGACACAGTTCGGTCAACCGGTAAAGGAATGCTCGACCGCCCAAGGCTATATCTGGGGTACACTTAAGTTATCAGTCGAACACCGAATAGGGTCGGTCGACCGATTCACACCAGGTAATTTGGGGTTGACAAATAAGAATAAGTTCGGTCCACCGAAGCATGGTCCACAGTCGACCGAAAACTGACAGACACTTTGGGTTTGTCAAGTCTTCTAAGTTCGGTCGACCGAACAAGGTTCCAGTATTTGGGGTATTTTGAGATAATACGAATACGACCATTGGTTATATACGACAAAACAAACGGTCGGAAATTTGTTGAAACTCGGTCGACCGGCAAGGTCTGGATGGTCGACCGAACTTGGGCAGTTAAACACTAACAGGATATATGATCACTCGGCCAACCGAACGGTCTGTTTCGGTCGACCGAATGTCGGCAGACTGTTTAGGTTTTTGTTTAGTGTTTTCCGGTGTAAGTTTGGGTGATCTATTGAAGTCCAAATTATATGAAATTTTGTGTGTCACTTCTATAGTGAACCTAGTATGTGTTTGAGTAGTTTTTATCTCAAGTATGCTCAATTACACAGAGTACCTAAGACTCAAAGAAATACAAATTACATGTCTTCAAAAGAGCTTGATTACATGTCTTGACTTGATTTCCTTTCTTCCTTGAGTCTTGATCACAGGTAGAGGTTAGCACAAAGCAATACATATGAAATGCAACATGTGTGCTACTCTACATGATCACAATTAAGATTAGGTTAATTAAATCATCAAAACATAAATTAAGGCCAAAAAGCCAACAATCCCCATTTTTGATGATGGCAACCTTTATCTTAATACATTGAATTTTTAGATGTAAACTATGCATATAAGTGCTCCCCCTATGGATGTGCATAGTTTTTGTTCAATTAAAATCAAATTCCAAGTTACCCCATTTATTATCTCTCCCCCTTTGACATCGATCAAAAATTATACGATATAAGCATTGAATGTGGATGTCTTGTAATGAAGTTGCTCCCCCTAAATTTTGCACTTCATTACACTAAGAAAATAATATTCATTAAGCCCCCCTATCAATATGAATCTGATTTTTCAATTAAGTTCAATTTTAATTCTCCCCAATTAACATCAAATAAATATTACAATATAGCATGTGATGTATTCATTCCCCTTTTTTGACATCCATTTAGAAAATTTGACTCTAAAGCATTGGATGTGATTCAAATTTAAAGATTTTCAATGAATGAACATATGATATGTCAATTAAGCATTTAAAGACCTAGACTAGAACCAATTGATTGAAAAATTTGGAGGATAAAGTAATTATACCCACTTGAAGCTTTGAATTGGTTCCAATCTCCATTTGGTGATTCAACCGGCTTTGAATTTGACTCTTAAGCTTGCCGGTCACGACTGATTTCCTCCTCAAGCACCTACAAGTTTACATTTAGGTACCCAAACAACTTTGGGTCCTTGAATGTTAGCTTTGGGAACCCAAACCATTTTGGTTTTGGGAGTCCACACACTTGAAGAATTATGCTTTACAACTAAGTGCTTTCCATTTAAGGTTGTATGAATTACACGATTTTTAATATATGAATCATTATATCCTTAACCATGTTTTTGCAAAGATTGCCTTTGACTTCCTAATAGCATATTAAGCATCTTAGTTCCATTTGTGAACTTTTCTAGATCTTTTCTTAATTGCACATTGCAAGCATGAAGATCTAATTGTTCACTAATAATTGGTGTTGCTTTTAAACTTTCAATAGTTGATGCATTTGTTTCAAGTTTAGCAAGCACCTCATTTTTCTGATGCATGATTGATTTTCTAGACTTCTTATTTTTGTCACAAATGATCTCATATTGTTTAACTAAGTTATGGAATGCATTTTGAAGCTCATCATGTGTATAGGTTTCTTCATTAACACTAGAATGTGAGCTATCACTATAATATGACTTAGTTGAGCATGAATGTGATTTAGTAGAGCAAGAGTTAGAGTCTACCTCACTTTGATCATCTTCAATAGCCACGAAGCATGAGTGAGTCACCTCTATTCTACTTTGAAAGGAAGACGATGATGATGATAGTGATAAAGTAACATCCCATGTAGCCTTGTGAGCTACCTCCTTCTTCTCTCTTCTCTTGCTCTTCTCCTTTTCTCTTCTCCTCTCCCTTCTCTCCTTTTACTTTTCCCCTTCTCTTCTCTCATTTTCGCTCTCCTCCTTCTCCTTTTGTTTTTCTCTTTTCTCACTTCTTCTACCTCTTCTTTCATTCTTTTCTCCCTTATCCTTCTTGAGGTATTTGAAGAAGTATTTGGCTAGGACTTTAATGTCCTCATCTTCTACACTCCTCCTTGGTTGATCAATATTTGCAAGTAATGATAAGAAGGGTTTGTTCTTTGAAGCTTCCTTCTCCTTGCGATGGTTGATTTGAAGTTCATACGTCATCAAGTTGCCAACGAGTTCCTACATCTTTAATTTGGAAAGATCATGCGCCTCTTCAATTGCGACGACTTTATCTTCCCAATCGATGCTAAGCGACCGAAGGAACTTCCGTGTCATCTCTCTTTCATTTAATTTTCTTCCAAGAACCAAAAGAGAGTTAATAATATCGGTGAGGTGAGTGTTCATTTCACTTATGTTTTCACCGATTTGCATAGAAAGAATCTCATATTTATGCATGAGGAAACTAATGCGGATTTCCTTAGTTTTTACTATCCCCCTCATCATGCATTTGCAATCTATGCCATATTTCATATGCACTTTCACAACCCCTAATTGTATTGTATTCACCATCATTTAGCCCACAATATAGATTGTTCATTATTTTTGAGTTCATCTCAATTTCTTTCATTTTGGGCCTAGTGAGTAAATATAATTCATCTTCATTTAGGGGTGTGTATGGATTTTGAAGAAACATCCAATACTTAAGATCATTTGAAATTTTCATCCTATTCTTCCACTAATCATAATTTGACCCATTTAGCAAAGGAGGTCGAGTTGTGCATAAACCCACTACATGATTAGATGTGCTAGCCATTGCTAAAAATTACGGTTAAGTAATAAAATTTAGCTCACAAGGCTCTGATACCAAATGTAGGATCATGAGGGTCTCTAATTCTAATCACTTTTAACCCTAATTACCTACATGTTTAACGATCAAAGACATGCAGCAAAATTTAAAACTAAACAAGCAGGTAAGGAATCGAAAATGCAAACCAAAAGGAGTCGGGGGATTTTTACAGAGGTTCGGCACCCCACCCGGGCCCTAGTCCTCTCTTGCAAGCTCCGCTCACGACTTCACTAACCACTCCTCGTTCCGCGCCTGGAGAGAACGCCTTTACAACATAAGCACCGCGAACACCCTTGCTTGCTTGACCTTCTTCCTCTAAAAATCTGAGAGGGAACACTTCGGGCTTTCACCGAAATCCTTGCTTCTTGAACAACCAATGAGTGGGATAACACTCTCTAAATATTGAGCACACTTTGAGTATGATTTGGATATGATCAAATGTGTGGACTTTAAGCTTAGAGTGTAGGATTGGGGAAATTGGAGCTTGGGAGTTTCTCTCTATTGTATGTGACAAATGGAAGTGTGAGAGATGTCTAATTGTGTCAATGAAACTCCTATTTATAAGCTCCTAATGTATTATAGCCGTTGGGGTTGATTGGGTAAGAGTTGGTGTAAGACACACAAAATAGAAACTTGCAGGACCCAATTCTGGATAAATTCGGTCGACCGGATCGGTAAGTTCGGTCGACCGTTTGGCAGTTTTGGACACGGTTCGGTCGACCGGTAAAGGAACGGTCGACCGCCCAAGGCTATATCTGGGGTACACTTAAGTTATCAGTCGAACACCGAATAGGGTTCGGTCGACCGATTACACCAGGTAATTTGGGGTTGACAAACAAGATTAAGTTCGGTCCACCGAAGTATGATCCACGGTCGACCGAAAACAGACAGGCACTTTGGGTTTGTCAAGTCTTCCATGTTCGGTCGACCGAACAAGGTCCTCGGTCGACCGATACATAAAATGTATTTGGGGTATTTTGAGATAATACGAATACGACCATTGGGTAATACGACAAAACAAACGGTCGGAAATTTGTTGAAACTCGGTCGACCGAAAAGGTCTGGACGGTTGACCGAACTTGGGCAGTTAAATACTAACAAGATATATGATCACTCGGTCGACCGAACGATCTGTTTTGGTCGACCGAATGTGGGCAGACTGTTCAGGTTTTGGTTTAGTGTTTTCCGGTCTAAGTTTGGCTGATCTATTGAAGTCCAACTTATATGAAATTTTGTGTGTGACTTCTATAGGGAACCTAGTGTGTGTTTAAGTAGTTTTTAGCTCAAGTATACTCAATTACACAAAGTTCCTTAGACTCAAAGAAATACAAATTACATGTTTTCAAAAGAGCTTGATTACATGTCTTGACTTGATTTCCTTTCTTCCTTGAGTATTGATCACCGATAGAGGTTAGCACAAAGCAATACCTATGAAATGCAACATGTGTGCTACTCTACATGATCACAATTAAGATTAGGTTGATTAAATCATCAAAACATTGATTAAGGCCAAAAAGCCAGCATGTTGTAACGCCGAGGTTGTGCCGACAATGCCGCCGAGGTTTGTGTCGGCGATGATGTTGCCGACGATGTTCCAGCTTGTCGTACATTCCGATGTTGTGTCAGACGTATGGTGTACCGCCGATGCTGTTCCGGCGATGATTCCTCGATTGGGCACCTATCGAGGGATAATTAGACCCGACTGGGCTATGACTCCATTGGGGTGGTGTAGACCACGTGGTTCGCTTTGCGTGGAAGTGCGGATGCTTATCACGGATCCCTTTGGCTCGGGTAGTCGTGTGTGGGGATGCGTCGCATACTGTCCGTAAGACCGTATGTGCCTACGGTAGGTTTCCGAGGGAGACCCGATGTTGTTGCTAGACTGATGTCCTTGTTGACCCTTTGAGGGTATTTGTTGTTGTTGTGGGACTGAGGTCTTGTTTTACCCTTGGAGGAAATTTGTTGCATTGCTAATGATGACATGACATGCTACTAGAATGATAGGTTCTTTTACCGTAGTGTTGCATTCATATAGGCGAGCTTGGCATACATGGTTTCCTAATGGGAAACTTAGGCATTGTTGTTTGATTCATGTTTCAGAACCGCAGTAGGTTCTGTGGGGTAATGATAGCGGTCGCACACATTTTGGGATCAGGATTCTTTTCGGACTCTTTGAGGTCGTCATGATTACCTGTATATGCATTTCGTTGTATTGATGTAATCATGTATTTTTGACAAGCTCTATTGTATTTTGGTGCCCCGACTGGTCATTTATATGAGTAACATTCCCGTTGATGAGTACTATCTTGAGATCTCTTGTTTGTTTAAATTTTCAAATTTTCCGTTGTTTCGGGATGTTACAAGAAGTCCTTACTATTGTTAGGGGGCGAGATGTTCAAATCTATCACAACATTCATGCTCCAGAATTTGCTTGCAAAATCACATGCAAAGAAAATGTGATCCGATGTTTCAGGTTCTAGACCACACAACGGGCAGAATAATGCAAGTATAGCATTATCTCTTGTCAAATTTGTTCTAGATCCCTCATTTGATAAGCCTATCTCTTGTCATACTAGTATAGCATGGCAAGATATAATGCAATCAGTAAATATTTCCCTCCAAGGGTAAGAGAGGACATCTGTCCCACAATCCATCATAGGGTCCCCCTCAAGGACCTGCCGCAGGCACATACGGTCTTACGGAGAGTACGCAACGCCCTTCACACGCAGCTATCCTAAAATAAGGGGTTTAGTGAGGTGTGCCCGTACTTCCTTGTCTGTAGAATCAGCTGAATCTTGAGGTCAACACCTCATCGACGGATACGTCGCTTAGGTCGGTCAGCTCACCTATTTGTGCCAAAGCTAAGCTACTTGCTGGAATACATCGTCGGACAGTCATCGCCGCCATCAAGGTCGAGTGGTCCTCTCTGCCCCCACTAGGTCGCGCGGAGGAATCCTCACCTGGTTGTCTCTAAGCACACGCTACCAACACCGCCACCATTAAGGTCGCGTAGATCACATCATCACCCTCAAGGCCAGTCGATCGTTCCGTCGCCTGCAGGCCAGCCGATCGACTCATCCGGACCGAAGTCCGTAAGGTCATCCTGCTTCGTAGAGTGGTGCAATATCGTGCACTAGGATTCACGATCCCTTAAGTCTACTACTCTAGTAAGAGTCAATGCAAGCTCTATGCTACGCCACAATCTATAATACAGAGGTGACACATCCCAAGTGTCCACATAAAATTAATCGGTCGAACCAGAAATTAATCGGTCGAACCAACATTCAATATACTTAAGTTACCGGTCGGACGAAAGTCTAAATCGGTCAACCGTTTGGATGGTTGTTGACACTAAAAATTTGTACCATTAAAAATTCCTTGAAATTGAGTTATGCAACATAAAATTAATGAATCTAGTCTAAGAATTAATCAATACATCTACAAAATAAAAAAGGGGGTTCAAACTATGTAACATGACGTTGTGGTTATATCACGTTGCTATCATTTCATACTTGGTCCAGTGAATCATATTGAGAATTGAACATAATCCTAGGTGGCATCCTAGTCACTTGCCACATCACCTATGGAGGGCGAGTCATCTAGGAGTTGATGACTCAAAAAGAAGGAAGGCAAAAGGTTGTAGGAAAGGAAGACACAAGGGACTCTTCATTTTTTCTATGATTTTCGTCCTATTTTGTGATGCAATTTAAATAGAGGTTGTAATGATCTTGAATGATCATCTTTATATAGTTTATGTTATGTTTGTGTTATAGGGTAAGTTGAAGAGTCTTTGAAAGTGCCTATATAAGCACAAGAGTTCTCCATTTGTAACACAAGCAAAAAACAAATCAAGTCAAGTGAGAAAGAAGAAAGAAAAGATGAGTGTTTGGTGCAAATCTCGTTTTGCTTGTTGAGTGTTATGTAGTTTGTTTTCTTCTTTCATTCGTGTCCACCAATTGCGTAGATCAAAGTATGGATCTAGTGATGGCAATAGAAGGCCCTCAGCATGGACAACAAGGAGAGCCGAAGAAGCGCACCAGGCGCAACTTCTGAACCGCCAATTGGCGGTTTGGGACCGTTGTTTGGAGGTCCATGTGCGTCTGGTGGAGGCGTGTCTTCTGGGGTGGATTGGTGAGGTGCTCCCCGTCTTTCTCCCGCATCTAACATCTGGTATCAGAGCTTCATCTGATGGGGAGCTCAGGGATGACCTTGTTTGGTCATGTATCATTGCCTCGCCTTTCGAAGGGAAACTACGACAATTGGAGTATCCAGATGCGTGCCCTGCTTGGTGCGCATGATGCTTGGGCTCTTGTGGAGAGCGGCTTCGAGGAGGAGGCCGAGACGGGGATGGGAACCGTCGCACAAGTCAAAGCACAAAAGGAGAGAAGAGCCAAAGATAAGAGAGCTCTCTTCCTTCTTTTCCAAGCGGTGGATGAGAGTGACTTTGAGAAGATCGCTGAAGCGAAGACGTCGAAGGAGGCGTGGGACACCCATGAGAGGAGCTACAAGGGTGCTCATCGAGTGAGGCAAGTGCGCCACCAAATGCTTCGAGGTGAGTTCGAGGCGTTGAAAATGAAGGAATCAGAAGGTGTTGCCGATTTCGTGACAAGGGTTCACCTGGTGGCGAACAAATTGAAGAGAAATGGGGAGGCGTTGACTGAAGGAAGAGTGGTGGAGAAGGTGCTGCGTTCTCTCACCGAAGACTTTGAAAATGTTGTATGTGCTATCGAGGAATCAAAGGACCTCGAGAAGATGACCGTCGACTACCTAGCAAGCTCGTTGGAGGCACACGAGCAAAGAAAGAAGAAGAAGAGACAAGATGTCTTGGAGGAGGCGTTGCAAGCGAAGATGTCGCTTAAGGAGGAGAAACCTCGCAACGTCGATCGTGGAAGCGGTCGTTACTATGGAGGCCGTCCAATGAAGAAGGAGGTCGAATGCTTCAAGTGTGGGAAGCGTAACCATTGTGCGAAAGAATGTTGTCGCAAAAGAAGGTGGAGGAGAGCTCCAGCCATGGCCGTGGTGATCGTGGATCGAAGAAGGAGATTGAGTGCTTCAATTGTGGGAAACATGCACACAAAGCTAGTGGGTGTTGGTTGAAGAAGAAGGTGGAAGAGAGTTCCAACCTTATTGCCGAGGAGGAAGATGCCCGCGGTGATGGAATGTTGATTGATCGTTTTATATTAACCGCAAGTGCACGGCCGCGTTGAAGTGGTGGCAAATACGGGTCGTCCACTGGGAGGTGTGTCGACAATTGGTTTGTTCGAAGGCGAGTGGTAAAAGAAGGAAAGAAAGGTTGATTACACTAAACTACACTAAGATGCAAAAGGAAATGAAGATAAGCAATAAAACTAAACCCCATAGGGGGTAGAGAAATAATGTGAATATAAAGATGTGTGTGTGTGTGTTCAATTAAGCTCCTCACAACATGTAGTGCATGAAATCATAAAACTACATCCAACTTTGCCTCCACATGAATTAAGATAAGACCACATCATTAAAACATACAAGACAATAATTGGAATGAAGCTAAATGAACTCAAGTATAAAGACTAGACCCTACTATGCCTCCACATGAATTAACATAAGACTACATCATTAAAATATACAAGACATTAGCTAAGGTAAAGGCAACAAGAGCACATACACTACAATTTGTGTTTCCAATATTAACTTTATCCATATCCTAACCTTATCATTCCCCATAAAATAGGTCCACTAATCAAAGCATAAGCTAAGCTTCATTCAAGAGCATTAGCATATCAAAGATAAGAGTGAAAACCCATTAGATGGTTATGGAAATCATATAAAGCTCAAGGGATAAAGATAACACACACTTAATACACTACATGATTATATCACATATTTCTCCACCCCCCAAATGGGGAAGGAACTACTCACACATATTTAAACTAACTACTCTAACAAAATGAAGCATTAAACTGAAATGAAACTATACTAAGCAAGCAAGAAATACTAAAGAAACTTAAAAGGAAAGGAAAGACTAAGCAAGCATGCACAAATTAAAAGACAAGATTAAAAGAAACTAGAAAAATTATTTTATTAACAAATGACTCACATTGAAGGTAGCATTCTTCTCCACGTTGAGTTTTTGCTTCAAGGCTCACTCCTTAGTAGAGAGAATGCCACCAAGCAATGGGTAATTATAATGGAAGGTGAAGAGTTCTATTTATAAGCATGGAAAAAGCTAATCGGGGACAATGCCCCGATGTGGGACTAAACCAATACCAAAATAGACTAAGCATACAGTAATACACGTGCTACAGAAAACTAAACGGATCCTGGGCTAAATGGACCGCCAATTGGCGGTTCCAGACCGCCAATTGGCGGTCTATAAGCTTTAGATCCGTCTGGTTTTCTTTGTGGGCTTTGCTTGAAGTATTTCTGGGTCTTGGATGCATCTACTTGGTATGTTGGAGCACCGACCCTAATCGAATTGCAAAAATACTCCCCATGATGGTGTGGAGTTTCCTGTTTTGCTCTTAGGTCCTTCGGTCTTACGATCAGGTCCTTCTCCCTTGCATCTTAGTCCTCAGGTCTCACGATTAAGTCTTTTTTCTTGCTTTTGGGTCCTTTCATGGCTCCTCTTTTCAAACCTCTTTATTTCTGAAATTCAAACATAAAACTCGTCACATAGTGATTGACATCATTTCATGCTTATATTTGTACCTTATATCCATTATCTTACACCTAAGCAATGCTACGTGACGAGTTTTATGTTTAGTTTTCAGAAATAAAGAGGTTTGAAGAGAAGAGCCATGAAAGGACCCAAAAGCAGGAAAAAGGACCTAATTGTGAGACCTGGGGACCAAGATGCAAGGAGGAAGGACCTGATCGTAAGACAGAAGGACCTAAGAGCAAAACAGGAAACTCCACACCATCATGAGGAGTATTTTGTCAATTCGATTTGGGTCGGAGCTCCACTAAACAAGTTAGATGCTTCCAAGACCAAGAAACACACCAAGGAAAGCCCACCAGAAGACCCAGACGGATCTGGGCTTTATAGGCCGCCAATTGGCGGTCTGGAACCGCCAATTGGCGGTCTGGATCATGCAGGATCCGCCCCAACTTCTGCTGGACTTGTATTAGTGTTCGATTAGGCTATTTTTGGTATTGGTTTTGTCCCACATCGGGGGATTGTCCCGGATTAGCTTTTTTCCATGCTTATAAATAGAACTCTTCACCTCCCATTGTATCCATCTCTCTCTTGGTGGCCTCCTTCCCTACTAAGAGTGAAGCCTTGAAGCAAAACTCTAGTGGAGGAAGGGCTGCTTGTAATCTGAGTGAGTTCATAATAAAAGTTTTCATTAGTTTGTTAATTCTTGCTTAGTTAAATTCCTTTAATGTTTTTGCTTTGATGCTTGTTTAGTTTTATGCTTCTTTAATGTTTCTTGCTTGAGTAGTATAAATTTCATTTCAGTATTATGCTTTCTTTTGCTAATATAGTTAGTGTAATGAGTAGTGAGTAGTTCCATCCCCATTTGGGGGGTGGAGAAATATGTGATATAATCATGTAGTGTATTAAGTATGTGTTATTTTTATCCCTTGAGCTTTATATGATTTCCATAACCATCTAATGGGTCTCCACTCTTATCTTTGATATGCTAATGCTCTTGAATGAAGCTTAGCTTATGCTTTGATTAGTGGACCTATTTTATGGGGAATGATAAGGTTAGGATATGGATGAAGTTAATGTTGGAAACACAATTTGTAGTGTATGTACTCTTGTTGCCTTTTCCTTAGCTAATGTCTTGTATGTTTTAATGATGTAGTCATCTTAATTCATGTGGAGGCATAGTAGGGTCTAGTCTTTATACTTGAGTTCATGTAGCTTCATTCCAATCATTGTCTTGTATGTTTTAATGATGTAGTCTTATCTTAATTCATGTAGAGGCAAGATTGGATGTAGTTTTATGATTTCATGCACTACATGTTGTGAGGAGCTTAATTGAACACACACACACACACACATCTTTATGTTCACATCAGTTCTCTACCCCCTTTGGGGTTTAGTTTTATTGCTTATCTTCATTTCCTTTTGCATTCTAGTTTAGCATTGTTGTGTAGTCTAGTGTAACCAATCCTTTTCTCCTTTCTTTACCCCTTGCCTTCGCACGAACCAAGTGTCGACACACCTCCCAGTGGACGACCCGTATTTGCCACCGCTTCAACGCGGCCGTGCACTTGCGGTAGAAATATAAAACGATCAATCAAGTTTTTGGCGCCGTTGCCGGGGAGGTGCTCTGTCCAGACCTTGGTTTGGACGATTCGAGGGGTTTTTAATTTTTTGTTTTCAGTTTTTCTTAGTTTCAGGGAACCACAAGGTCAAGGGGAGGCTACTGGAGAAGATTGAGGAAGTGACGACCTAAACAGACCACCAATCAGCGGTGGAAGACCGCCAATTGGCGGCCTGGTGAGCGTTGATTTCCTTGAAATTTTTGTTAGTAGTTAGTCTGGAAATTTGTGTTATCTGGGAGCCCAATTTTGCATGCTTTGACCTCTGGTTTGCTCCCAGATCATTAATCACTCCCCCATTAATCAACTTGGACCATAAAACTCAAAGCAAAAGATTAGACTTCTTGCCATCTAGGTCATGCACCATTGGTAGACCTTGCATGCATTTGTCTTTTCTTTGCTTTACATTTTTGTCGTTGATTGCTGGCGTGAGGTACGTGCACCCACATCCCTCATTCATGCATGTTTATTTCATGCATTAGTTAGTAAGGTGCATCGGGACAAGAGTGAGAGAGCGTTTGATTGGAGCGATTGATTGCTAGATCTAGGATCAAATCGCTACTAAGAAGGGGCTGTCCCATAAAAGATAAGGTGGGGGATTTCATCACCCTTTCCTTGGCCCCAAAAACCACTCTTAATAAAGCCTTAACTAAAAGCAAGTAGACATTGGCCCTAAGGAATTCGGACGCACTAGGAGAGTAATCTAGTCGAGACCGTCATCACCTGATCGGCGTTGCCTACCTTGTCGATAGTAGGAGGTACTGGATCTCCGGATCTGGTATCACTTGCTGGGCATTGTGGTCCTCGTTGTAGGGAGGTGAGGCGTGTCAAGGCTAGTGACCTCGAAGTTAGGCGTCGTCCAGCTTAAGGACCCATTGCCTTACATTGTTTGAGCCGTGCTTGCTAGTTAGGCTTCTTCCTGATCCCACTACCCACGCTAGCTCTAGGGATTCTTCTCTCCTCACCTGAGTCATCTCCTCATCTATTCTCTACGTTTAGTCTCCTCCTCTAGTACACCTTCTGTTGTGTGTTTGTTAGAGTCGAGTCGAGCATTTCATGCGAGGTTGGGCTCGTTCTGGTGAGAGCGCTCGACTCGAGAGAGTGCTTATTTCTGAGATGGAAGATCTTGGTGATCGACCATCTCCGCCTCGTGCTCCTTTGGAGCAAGAGGCCGAGTCGTCTCGTGGTGGCGAGGGAGACCGGGTTCCATACATGGACCACCTCGGTCCATTCCCACCACCACGTAGACCTCCTTCTCCTCCTCCTCTGACTCGAGAGGAAGGGAGATTCGGTCAGGATCGAGTTCTTGGTGCACCACCACCTTTAGCTTGACATGATAGACCGATGACTTTGTGGGAGCGGACCCATCCTGTTCGGGCCGCGCAGCCTTCTTGCATAGTTGTTCCCCCTGCTCGCGGGAACAACTATGAGCTGAAACCTCAGTATGTGAGCATGCTTCCAACCTTTACTGCCAATAAGGAGGATCCGTATATTTTTATACGCGAATTCGAGGAAGTATGCTCCATGTTCAAGCTTCAACAGCTTGACGAGGATTCTGTCCGGTTGAGGATGATTTCGTTCGCATTGAAGGATAATGCGAAGAAATGGATGTATAGCCTCCCGGCGAGCTCGATTCGGTCATGGGATGACTTTGTGACCGTCTTTCTGAAGAGATTTTTCCCTCATAGGAAAACTCAACAGATACGGCACCAGATACATCAAATGTATCAGACCGAGACCGAATCGTTTCATGGTTTCTTTGAGAGGTTCAAGGACCTTCTCCAGCAGTGCCCTCATCATGGATTTGAGTTATGGCAGCTGTGCCAAATTGTTTATGAGGGCATCAACTACAACACCCGCACATTGTTGGAGTCGATGTGTCAGGGTGATTTCCAAATGAAACCCATCGAGGAGGCATGGGATACTTTTGAATCCATGGCTGAACGTACCTTCGAGTGGGATACCATGAGAGAGCCACCAGCCACCAGGTTTTCTGGTCGAGCTGGATCTTATCAAGTTGACTCATCGATCGTGTCTGAAGCGAAAATGGCTGCTCTCATGCATAGGATAGAGAGTTTGGAGATGGACCGAGCTCCTGTAGCTCAGGTCGCTACTCCCGGGTGTACTAGGTGTGGACTGTCGGGACATGATGACTTGGAGTGCGCTTACTCTCCAAGGGATACTGAGCATGCAAATGCGATGTATCAACAGAGGCTCCCTCCACAAATACTTCCAGGAAGGAGCCAGATCCTGAGGTTCTTTCTACATTTCCTTCGACAAAGGGGCTGAACCCTGAGGTCCCCTTGTCTCCTCTTGTGTCGAAGGAACCAGATTCTGAGGTCCCCACTCATGTTTCTTTGGACCTAAATTCTGGGGTGCCTTCGCATCCTTATGCCCCTAAGGCGCCATTTCCTGAGCGCCTTAAAAAGAAATCCTCTGATCAGCATGACAAGATGCTTGAGATGTTTCGGCAGGTTAAGGTGAATATCCCTCTTTTGGAGGTGATTCAGCAAATGCCACCTTATGCCAAGGTTCTCAAGGACTTATGCACTAAGAAGAGAAAAACTCATGTTCCCAAGAAAGCTTTTCTTGCGGCTAACGTGAGTTCCTTGTTGGCACAACCCATGCAAGTCAAGTACAAGGACCCTGGCTGTCCTACTATCTCTTGTGTGATTGGTGATGTGCCCATACACCGTGCCTTATTGGACCTTGGTGCATCTGTTAATCTTCTACCATATTCTGTCTACGTCCACCTCGGTCTTGGAGACCTCAAACAAACAAAGACCACTCTTCAATTGGCTGATAGGTCTATGAAGAAACCGAGGGGTGTGGTGGAAGATGTGCTGATCAAAGTGGGAGAGTTCATTTATCCAGTCGACTTCTTTGTCTTGGATACTGAACCTGTGCCAAACCCACTTGGACAAATTCCTGTCATTTTGGGGCGACCATTTCTTGCGACTTCCAATGCCTTGATCAATTGTCGCAATGGTCTGATGCGCTTGACTTATGGTAGTCAATGCGCTGATTTCAACATCTTCACCATTGGCAAGAAGCCAGGTGCCTTCAATGACCCTGTTGAGGTCAACCTTATCCAGGGTGTGGATGAGATTGAAGTTGAGGGCACCTTCAAGTACTTCAGAGAATTATTCGATGAAGATCCTGAAGGTGGTGAAGATGTTTCAACTGGGCTGGCACAAGAAGGTGCCTTATGTTTTGATCACGTGGCTTTTGAGCCACATTCCTCTGATCTTGTGGCCCTTGAGCCACATTCTTCTGATCATGTGGCCCTTGAGCCACTTCTTTTTGACCACGTGGCCCTTGAGCCACATCCTTTTGAGCACGTGGCTTTTGAGCCACAAGATACTATTTTTATGGCCTCTCGGCCACATGCTCTTCATTCTGTATCTGCTGAGGACCCCATGTGGGTTAAGATTCAACCACCTGATACCCTTATACTAGATAGAGGTTCACCTCTCGTTCATGCCTCCTCTTTTGCTAATTCTAAAGAGGCATCAACCGATCACAATGCTTATAAGGGTGTCAGGTGGTCGAGCAATTCTGTTGTGTATGTTGCGAGCCCATGCATGCGCATTTCTGGCTCGAGAGATGGTGGGTTCCCATTTGATGTCCCTTGACATATGAAGATGGAAGCCTATTGTTGTACATAGTTAAAAAAAAATTACTCCTTTAGTGAGCATCGATTGTTGTGGGCCCCAACCCTTGAGTATTTGGGCCCCATTTCTTTCACGTATTTGTATCCCTTCTTTAGCATCTCACAGGTTTTGAGGGAAGTTGGGTTGTGTCCATCAACATAGCCATGAACTTCCTTGTGCACTTCACGTTGGTGAGATCTCTTCTGTTTCATGCATACATCCATGTAGTATTTTGCTCACATTCATTGAGGACAATGCATGAAGTAGGTGTGGGGGGGGGGGGGTGTTTTACGTGTGTACATAGTCGAGTTTTTTCTTTCGATTTTGTTTTCTTTTGTTTGCATTTAGGGTCATGTTAGTGTGCTGCATTTAATATCGATATATCTGCTTGCCATGATCCTTGGGTGACTTGTCTTCTTTTGCTTGCCTAGTGCTTCAAAATTTTCACATTTCTTTCAAAATCTTCATGTGTTTTCGAAAGAAAATGTTTTGTGGGTTTTGCGTGTGTTTAGCATGTGCAAAACCGTTGAGAGGCAAAGTAAAAAGAAAGCTCCCAAAATTGTCTTGAACTTGATGCATTAGGATATCTAGTACGTGGCTTTAGGATTTATCGAGTCGTTAGGATGCACCCCAGTTTTCCTTTGTGGGTGAGTAATCATAGGGTTTCAGTGCTCAAACATTCAAAGAAGTCCACCCTGAACCTAGTGAGTCAATAATTCGTGTTTCTTAATTTAGGAAGTTTGTTGTAGTCAAGGACACTCTTAATCTTGTTGTGAGACATTAGTGTAGGGGTTTTGGTTCATGTGTAGATAAGAAATAAGTGAGTAGATGTTCTCTCTTCTCGCACGGCTCCTATCACTCGGGAAAGTAGGTCTGAGGGGACTTTGTGCCTGGTGCTTTCGAGTCATCTGACTTGGGATGCGCCGACCGAACTCCCGTTACACGGGTGGTAGGGATTGCCCTATGTGGAGATTTGGGGAAAGGTGTACGTGATAGTGTAAGTCCTCATGGGCAATGATGCACGAAACCTGACCCTGGGAGAATGAAGCTCCAACAAATAAAAGAAAAAAAAAGAAAAAAAAAGTGTGAAAAGAAACAAAAAGAAAAAAAAATGGTAATGCAAATAAGAACCTTAATGGACCTTACACTTTGTATCACTTGAGGATCTTGAGGTTGTCCATGTCTTTCACTTAATTCCTTATTTAACTAACACGAATGGTTCATTAAGTTAGGTGTGTGGACTGATTACCTTTATAGAGTCGGCCCGTAGGATTACCGCGTCCATTGATCGACAAAATATTTCCAACGAGTCGAGGTCTAGATTGAAAAATGCATCTTGTTCGGATTTTGTGGGTATATCCGCTGAAAACCCTCAGGAGACAACACTCCTCCTCCTTGGCAACAAGGAGGTTTAACGGCTTGTTGCACATGCTAAGTGCAACTGTGATTCCTACGAAAGTGAGTTAGGATTTCTTGTTTTTCGTATGCTTTTTCCTTTCTTTGTTTTGCTCGAGACTAGCAAAAACTTAGGTGTGGGGGTATTTGATTGACATCATTTCATGCTTATATTTGTACCTTATATCCATTATCTTACACCTAAGCAATGCTACGTGACGAGTTTTATGTTTAGTTTTCAGAAATAAAGAGGTTTGAAGAGAAGAGCCATGAAAGGACCCAAAAGCAGGAAAAAGGACCTAATTGTGAGACCTGGGGACCAAGATGCAAGGGGGAAGGACCTGATCGTAAGACAGAAGGACCTAAGAGCAAAACAGGAAACTCCACACCATCATGAGGAGTATTTTGTCAATTCGATTCGGGTCGGAGCTCCACTAAACAAGTTAGATGCATCCAATACCAAGAAACACACCAAGGAAAGCCCACCAGAAGACCCAGACGGATCTGGGCTTTATAGGCCGCCAATTGGCGGTCTGGAACCGCCAATTGGCGGTCTGGATCATGCAGGATCCGCCCCAACTTCTCCTGGACTTGTATTAGTGTTCGATTAGGCTATTTTTGGTATTGGTTTTGTCCCACATCGGGGGATTGTCCCGGATTAGCTTTTTCCATGCTTATAAATAGAACTCTTCACCTCCCATTGTATCCATCTCTCTCTTGGTGGCCTCCTTCCCTACTAAGAGTGAAGCCTTGAAGCAAAACTCTAGTGGAGGAAGGGCTGCTTGTAATTTGAGTGAGTTCATAATAAAAGTTTTCATTAGTTTGTTAATTCTTGCTTAGTTAAATTCATTTAATGTTTTTGCTTTGATGCTTGTTTAGTTTTATGCTTCTTTAATGTTTCTTGCTTGAGTAGTATAAATTTCATTTCAGTATTATGCTTTCTTTTGCTAATATAGTTAGTGTAATGAGTAGTGAGTAGTTCCATCCCCATTTGGGGGGTGGAGAAATATGTGATATAATCATGTAGTGTATTAAGTATGTGTTATTTTTATCCCTTGAGCTTTATATGATTTCCATAACCATGTAATAGGTCTCCACTCTTATCTTTGATATGCTAATGCTCTTGAATGAAGCTTAGCTTATGCTTTGATTAGTGGACCTATTTTATGGGGAATGATAAGGTTAGGATATGGATGAAGTTAATGTTGGAAACACAATTTGTAGTGTATGTACTCTTGTTGCCTTTTCCTTAGCTAATGTCTTGTATGTTTTAATGATGTAGTCATCTTAATTCATGTGGAGGCACAGTAGGGTCTAGTCTCTATACTTGAGTTCATGTAGCTTCATTCCAATCATTGTCTTGTATGTTTTAATGATGTAGTCTTATCTTAATTCATGTAGAGGCAAGATTGGATGTAGTTTTATGATTTCATGCACTACATGTTGTGAGGAGCTTAATTGAACACACACACACACACACACATCTTTATGTTCACATCAGTTCTCTACCCCCTTTGGGGTTTAGTTTTATTGCTTATCTTCATTTCCTTTTGCATTCTAGTTTAGCATTGTAGTGTAGTCTAGTGTAACCAATCCTTTTCTCCTTTCTTTACCCCTTGCCTTCGCACGAACCAAGTGTCGACACACCTCCCAGTGGACGACCCGTATTTGCCACCGCTTCAACGCGGCCGTGCACTTGCGGTAGAAATATAAAACGATCAATCACATAGCATTGCTTAGATGTAAGATAATGGATAGAAGATAGGAATATGAGCATGAAATGATGTCAATCAAATACCCCCATGATTGACATCATTTCATGCTTATATTTGTACCTTATATCCATTATCTTACACCTAAGCAATGCTACGTGACGAGTTTTATGTTTAGTTTTCAGGAATAAAGAGGTTTGAAGAGAAGAGCCATGAAAGGACCCAAAAGCAGGAAAAAGGACTTAATTGTGAGACCTGAAGACCAAGATGCAATGGAGAAGGACCTGATCGTAAGACCGAAGGACCTAAGAGCAAAACAGGAAACTCCACACCATCATGAGGAGTATTTTGGCAATTCGATTCGGGTCGGAGCTCCAATAAACAAAGTAGATGCATCAAAGACCAACAAAGACCACCAGGAAAGCCCACAACCAAAACCAACATGATATGGATCATATAGACCGCCAATTGGCGGTATTGGACCGCTAATTGGCGGTCCATATGTCTCCAGATCCGCTAATATTTGTGCTGGGCTTGTATTAGTGTATTCGTAGTCTATTTTTGGTATTGGTTTAGTCCCACATCGGGGGATTGTCCCGGATTAGCTTTTTCCATGCCTATAAATAGAACTCTTCACCTTCCATTGTAATCACCCATTGTTTGGTGGCATTCTCTCTACTAAGGAGTGAGCCTTGAAGCAATAACTCAAGCTGGAGAAGAATGCTTCCTCCAATGTGAGTCATTGTTAATAAAAGTTTATTTGTTTCTTTTAATCTTGTCTTGTTATGTTGCTTGTTTTGTGTGGGTTGCTTTACTTTGTTTAATTTCTTGTTTAGTAATTTTAGTATCTTAGTTAAATGTTTTCTTTACTTAGTCTAATCAGTAGTGTAATGAGTAGTGAGTAGTTCCATCCCCATTTGGGGGGTGGAGAAATATGTGATATAATTATGTTGTGTATTAAGTGTGTGTTATTTTTATCCCTTGAGCTTTATATGATTTCCATAACCATCTAATGGGTCTCCACTCTTATCTTTGATATGCTAATGCTCTTGAATGAAGCTTAGCTTATGAATTGATTAGTGGACCTATTTTATGGGGAATGATAAGGTTAGGATATGGATGAAGTTAATATTGGAAACACAATTTGTAGTGTATGTGCTCTTGTTGCCTTTACCTTAGCTAATGTCTTGTATGTTTTAATGATGTAGTGAAATCTTAATTCGTGTAGAGGCATAGTAGGGTATAGTCTTTATACTTGAGTTCATGTAGCTTCATTCCAATTATTGTCTTGTATGTTTTAATGATGTAGTCTTATCTTAATTCATGTAGAGGCAAAGTTGGATGTAGTTTTATGATTTCATGCACTACGTGTTGTGAGGAGCTTAATGAACACACACACACTTCTTTATGTTTACATTATTTCTCTACCCCTTTGGGGTTTAGTTTTCTTGCTTTTCTTCCATTTCCATTTGCACCTTAGTGTAGTTTAGTGTAACCAACCTTTCTTCCCTTTGTTTACCTCTCGCCTTCGCAAAAACCAAGTGTCGACACACCTCCCAGTGGACGACCCATATTTGCCACCGCTTGAACGCGGCCGTGCACTTGCGGTTAAATATAAAACGAGATCAATCAAGTTTTTGGCGCCGTTGCCGGGGAGGTGCTCTGTCCAGACGTTGGTTTGGGCAATTCGAGGGGTTTTAAATTTTTTGTTTCCAGTGTTGTTTAGTTTCAGGGAACCTAAGGATCAAGGGGAGGCTACTGGAGAAGTTTGAGGAACAGAAGCTACAAAAAGACCGCCAATCAGCGGTCTGGGACCGCCAATTGGCGGCCTGGTGAGCCTCAATTGTTCTCAAATTTGTTCCCGTGGTTATATTGTTCATGTTAGTTATCTGGGAGTACAATTTTGCATGCTGTGACTTCTACTTTGCTCCCAGATTTAATTTCAATCCCCTTTAATCAACTTGGACCATAAAACTCAAAGCAAAAGACTAGACTTCTTGCCATCTAGGTCATGCATCATTTGTAGACCTTGCATGCATTTGCCTTTTCTTTTCTTTACATTTTGTTGTTGATTGCTGGCGTGAGGTATGTGCACCCAAATCTCTCATTCATGCATGTTTCGATCATGCATTAGTTAGTAAGGTGCATCGGGACAAGAGTGAGTTGAGCGTTTGATTGGAGTGATTGATTGCTAGATTTAAGCTCAAAACGCTACTAAGGAGGGGTTGTCCCATAAAAGATAAGGGGGGGGGGATTTCATCACCCTTTCCTTGGCCCCAAAAACCACTCTTAATAAAGCCTTAACTAAAAGCAAGTAGACATTGGCCCTAGGATTGCGGGCGCAGTAGGAGAGTAATCTAGTTGAGACCGTCGTGACCTGATCGGCGTTGCCTACCTTGTCTATAGTAGGAGGTACTGGATCTCCGGATCTGGTATCACTTGCTGGGCATTGTGGTCCTCGTTGTAGGGAGGTGAGACGTATTGAGGCTAGTGACCTCGAAGTTAGGCGTCGTCTAGCCTAAGGACCCATTGCCTTTCATTGTTTGAGCCGTGCTTGCTAGTTAGGCTTCTTCCTGATCCCGTTACCCACGCTAGCTTTAGGGATTCTTCCCTTCTCCTCTGAGTCATCTTCTTCTAACCTTCTTCTACGTTTTAGTCTCCTCCCCTTTACACTCTCTGTTAGCGTTTTAGGGTCGAGTCGAGCACTTTTTGCGAGCTTGGCCTCGTGGTGGTGAGAGCGGTCGACTCGAGTGTTTTTCTTGAGATGGATGGTTACATGGGCAACCATCCATATCATTGTTGGGACCAGGACGATTCTCCCTAGTACTCTGGACCCATGCAACCTGGGGTGACTCAGACTAACACCCCGTATGGTTGGGATGATCGCAATTGTGTGACTGAGCAGTCTTCATATTGGGGTAACATGAGAGAGGCACCGACTGCTAGACCACCATCTAGTTACGTCGGATCATATGTTGGTCATCAATCTGAGACATTACAAGAACCTTTGGCCTCTTTCATGCATGTGGTAGATGACATGGGTGCACCGGTGGCTCCAGTAGCCGTACCATGTGACTGTTGTGGGTTAAGTGGTCATGTTATAGGGGAATGTCCTTATGTTGCCCCTGAGCCTGAGTATGAGCACACATTTTCCCAAAATGCTCATTATGACCATTACGCATCCGCGTACAACCCGAGCGGGATGGATTCGTGGGAAACAATTCGTATTCAAATTCTTATACATCATGTTCACCCCAGTATCCTCCTCCCGAATACCCAGAATACTACCAACACCCCACTCCAAATCATTGGACTCATTCTCAGCCAATCAACACCCAACCCCAAAATTTCCCAAGCTCTGACTTGGACCTCATCGTTGACCGCATACCTGATTCCTTGAAACAAACTCTCCAAACATTCATGGAAACCACACAAAACTTATTGAAGTCCAACTTGAATTCCTTGCAAACCATGGAAATGCAAGTAAGCCAGATGACACAACAATTCCATGAACGTGAGGAAGGTAACTTTTCTTGTCAACATGAGGATTCATCTTTTGATATCGAACCACCACCACATCCGCAAATTCAAAGCACAACCTTTCAAAGTCAAACTCCTTGTCAGTCTGAGGGACTTGGGGTTTCAATTCACAATCACTTAGTGGAGGATTCGATTCAAATTGAGAATAACTTGGACCAGCCTCATTATGAGTCGGCACAGGATTGTGCCTTATCTTTTTGTCCCGTGGCCTTTGAGACACATGATCTTCATATTGTGCCTCTTAAGGACGCACCTCTGGTGGAGCAAGAGCTCCCTAGTACCCTCAATTTCAAACAACCTGATGAGAGTTTGCCTCTCACTATTGGTCCTGATCATCTTGGAAATGATGGAACATCAAACAACTACATTGCTCATGAGGGTATTAGGAGTTCCTTGGAGGATACTTTGGGTATGAGACTCACTTCATGTTCTCCTGGTGAGTTGGACATGCATAACGAGGTGCTTGACCTCGTTCCGACCCACCAGCATGTTGGTTGGAGAGTTTGGATTGATGATCATAACTTCAGTTCCGCAACGGGAGATATTTTTCATCCGTTGCCCCTTATTTCCCAAACTCTCGAGAGGTTCAAGCTCTTTCAGTTTGATCCTTTGAGTGAGACGCCTTTGCGTCCAATTCATGAACCTCTCATTTCATCTGGTGCTCTTTGTGAAGGGGGCCCACGCATGCGTATTCTGGCCCCGCGTGGTGTCATGTTCCCTTTCCAAGTGCATTGACCCACTCTTGAGGTTCCCATTTGATGTCTTTTGACAAATGAAGATGGGAACTTATGTTTGTACATAGTTATATAAAAAAGAAAAACAAAAGAAAAAAAAGGACAATATAAGACTCCTTCAGTGAGCATTGATTGTTGTGAGCCCCAACCCTTGTGTATTTGGGCTCCATTTCTTTCACGTATTTGTATCCCTTCTTTAGCATCTCACAGGTTTTGAGAGAATTCGGGTTATGTCCATCAACATGACCTTGCACTTCCCTTTGTACTTCATGTTGGTGAGATCTCTCCTTTTTATGCATCAATCCATCTTGCTTGCATTCATTGAGGACAATGCATGAAGTAGGTGTGGGGGGGTGTTTTACGTGTGTACATAGTCGAGTCTTTTCTTTTGATTTTGTTTTCTTTTATTTGCATTGTTAGGGTCATGTTAGTGTGCTGCATTTAATATCGATATATCTGCTTGCCATGATCCTTGGGTGACTTGTCTTCTTTTGCTTGCCTAGTGCTTCAGAATTTTCACATTTCTTTCAAAATCTTCATGTGTTTGCGAAAGAAAATGTTTTGTGGGTTTTGCGTGTGTTTAGCATGTGCAAAACCGTTGAGGCAAAGTAAAAAGAAAGCCCCCAAAATTGTCTTGAACTTGATGCATTATGATATCTAGTACAGTAACTTGAGGATTTATCGAGTCGTTAGGATGCACCCTAGTTTTCCCTTGGGGGTGAGTAATCATAGGGTTTCAGTGCTCAAACATTTAATGAAGTCCACCCTGAACCTAGTGAGTCAATAATTCGTGTATGTTAACTTAAGGAAGTTTGTTGTACTCAAGGACCCTCTAAATCCTGTTGTGAGACATTAGTGTAGGGGTTTTGGTTCATGTGTAGATAAGAAATAAGTGAGTAGGTGTTCTCTCTTCTCGCACGGCTCCTATCACTCGGGAAAGTAGGTCTGAGGGGACTTTGTGCCTGGTGCTTTCGAGTCATCTGACTTGGGATGCGCCGACCGAACTCCCGTTACACGGGTGGTAGGGATTGCCCTATGTGGAGATTTGGGGAAAGGTGTACATGATAGTGTAAGTCCTCATGGGCAATGATGCACGAAACCTGACCCTAGGAGAATGAAGCTCCAACTAATAAAAAGAAAAAGAAAAAAAATGTGAAAAGAAACAAAAAGAAAAAAAAATGGTAATGCAAATAAGAACCCTAATGGACCTTACACTTTGTATCACTTGAGGATGTTGAGGTTGTCCATGTTTTTCACTTAATTCCTTATTTAACTTGCACGAATGGTTCATTAGGCTAGGTGTGGACTGATCACTTATATAGAGTCGGCCCGTAGCATTACCCCGTCCATTGATCGACAAAATTTGTCCAACGAGTCGAGGTCTAGATTGAATAATGCATCTTGTTCGGATTTTGTGGGTATATCTGCTGAAAACCCTCAGGAGACAACACTCCTCCTCCTTGGAAACAAAGAGGTTTAACGGCTTGTTGCACGTGCTAAGTGCAACCGTGATTCCTACGAAAGTGAGTTAGGATTTCTTGTTTTTCGTTTGCTTATCTCTTTCTTTGTTTTGCTCGGGACTAGCAAAAACTTAGGTGTGGGGGTATTTGATTGACATCATTTCATGCTTATATTTGTACCTTATATCCATTATCTTACACCTAAGCAATGCTACGTGACGAGTTTTATGTTTAGTTTTCAGGAATAAAGAGGTTTGAGGAGAAGAGCCATGAAAGGACCCAAAAGCAGGAAAAAGGACTTAATTGTGATACCTGAGGACCAAGATGCAATGGAGAAGGACCTGATCGTAAGACCGAAGGACCTAAGAGCAAAACAGGAAACTCCACACCATCATGAGGAGTATTTTGGCAATTCGATTCAGGTCGGAGCTCCAATAAACAAAGTAGATGCATCAAAGACCAACAAAGACCACCAGGAAAGCCCACAACCAAAACCAACACGATCTGGATCATATAGACTGCCAATTGGCGGTCTTGGACCGCTAATTGGCGGTCCATATGTCTTCAGATCCGCTAATATTTGTGTTGGGCTTGTATTAGTGTATTCTTAGTCTATTTTTGGTAGTGGTTTAGTCCCATATCGGGAGATTGTCCCGGATTAGCTTTTTCCATGCCTATAAATAGAACTCTTCACCTTCCATTGTAATCACCCATTGTTTGGTGGCATTCTCTCTACTAAGGAGTGAGCCTTGAAGCAATAACTCAAGGTGGAGAAGAATGTTACCTTCAATGTGAGTCATTGTTAATACAAGTTTATTTGTTCCTTTTAATCTTGTCTTGTTATGTTGCTTGTTTTGTGTGGGTTGCTTTACTTTGTTTAATTTCTTGTTTAGTAATTTTAGTATCTTAGTTAAATGTTTTCTTTACTTAGTCTAATCAGTAGTATAATGAGTAGTGAGTAGTTCCATCCCCATTTGGGGGTGGAGAAATATGTGATATAATTATGTAGTGTATTAAGTGTGTGTTATTTTTATCCCTTGAGCTTTATATGATTTCCATAACCATCTAATGGGTATCCACTCTTATCTTTGATATGCTAATGCTCTTGAATGAAGCTTAGCGTATGCTTTGATTAGTGGACCTATTTTATGGGGAATGATAAGGTTAGGATATGGATGAAGTTAATATTGGAAACACAATTTGTAGTGTATGTGCTCTTGTTGCCTTTACCTTAGCTAATGTCTTGTATGTTTTAATGATGTAGTGAAATCTTAATTCATGTAGAGGCATAGTAGGGTATAGTCTTTATACTTGAGTTCATGTAGCTTCATTCCAATTATTGTCTTGTATGTTTTAATGATGTAGTCTTATCTTAATTCATGTAGAGGCAAAGTTGGATGTAGTTTTATGATTTCATGCACTACATGTTGTGAGGAGCTTAATGAACACACACACTTCTTTATGTTTACATTATTTCTCTACCCCCTTTGGAGTTTAGTTTTCTTGCTTTTCTTCCATTTCCATTTGCACCTTAGTGTAGTTTAGTGTAACCAACCTTTCTTCCCTTTGTTTACCTCTCGCCTTCGCAAAAACCAAGTGTCGACACATCTCCCAGTGGACGACCCGTATTTGCCACCACTTCAACGCGGCCGTGCACTTGCGGTTAAATATAAAACGAGATCAATCATCCCACACCTAAGTTTTTGCTAGTCCCGAGCAAAACAAAGAAAGAGAAAAGCAAACCAGAAACAAGAAATCCTAACTCACTTTCGTAGGAATCACGGTTACACTTAGCAAGTGCAACAAGCCACTAAACCTCCTTGTTGCCAAGGAGGAGGAGTGTTGTCTCCTGAGGGTTTTCAGCGGATATACCCACAAAATCCGAACAAGATGCATTATTCAATCTAGACACTCGACTCGTTGGACAAATTTTGTCGATCAATGGACGCGGTAATCTTGCGGGCCGACTATATATAGGTAATCAGTCCACACCTAGCCTAATAAACTATTCGTGCAAGTTAAATAAGGAATTAAGTGAAAGACATGGTCAACCTCAACATCCTCAAGTGATACAAAGTGTAAGGTCCATTAAGGTTCTTATTTGCATTACCATTTTTTTTCTTTTTATTAGTTGGAGCTTCATTCTCCCAGGGTCAGGTTTCGTGCATCATTGCCCATGAGGACTTACATTATCACGTACACCTTTCCCCAAATCTCCACCTAGGGCGATCCCTACCACCCGTGTAACGGGAGTTCGGTCGGCGCATCCCAAGTCAGATGACTCGAAAGCACCAGGCACAAAGTCCCCTCAGACCTACTTTCCCGAGTGATAGGAGCCGTGCGAGAAGAGAGAACACCTACTCACTTATTTCTTATTTACACATGAACCAAAACCCCTACACTTAATGTCTCACAACAAGATTTAAAGGGTCCTTGACTACAACAAACTTCCTTAAGTTAACAGACACGAATTAGTGACTCATTTGGTTCAGGGTGGACTTCTTTAAAGTTTGAGCAATGAAACCCTATGATTACTCACCCCAAAGGAAAACTGGGGTGCATCCTAACGACTCGATAAATCCTAAAGCCACTGTACTAAATATCCAAATGCATCAAGTTCAAGACAATTTTGGGAGCTTTCTTTTTACTTTGTCTCTCAACGGTTTTGCACATGCTAAACACACGGAAAACCCACAAAACATTTTCTTTCGCAAACACATGAATATTTTGGAAGAAATGTGAAAATTTTGAAGCACTAGGCAAGCAAAAGAAGACAAGCCACCCAAGGATTATGGCTAGCAGATATATCGATATTAAATGCAGCACACTATCATGACCCTAACAATGCAAACAAAAGAAAACAAAATCAAAAGAAAAGACTCGACTATGTACACACGTAAAACAACCCCCCACACACCTAGTTCATGCATTGTCCTCAATGAATGCGAACGAGATACTACATGGATTTATGCATGAAAAAGAATAGATCTTACCAACATGAAGTACAAAGGGAAGTTTATGGTCATGTTGATGGACACAACCCAAATTCCCCTCAAAACCTGTGAGATACTTAAAAAAGGGAGACAAAATACGTGAAAGAAAGGGGGCCCAAATACTCAAGGGTTGGAGCCCACAACAAATCGATGCTCACTGAAGGAGTCTTTTATTGTACTTCTTCTTTTGTTTTTTCTTTTTTTTTATTATATATAACTATGTACAAACATAAGTTCACATCTTCATTTGTCAAAAGACATCAAATGGGAACCTCAAGAGTGGGTCAATGCACTTGGAAAGGGAACATGACACCACGTGGGGCCAGAATACGCATGCGTGGGCCCCCCTTCACAAAGAGCACCAGATCAAATGAGAGGTTCGTGAAATGGACACAAAGGCGTCTCATTCAAAGGATCAAACTAAAAGAGCTTGAACCTCTCGAGAGTTTGGGAAATAAGGGGCAACGAAAGAAAAATATCTCCCGTTGCGGAACTGAAGTTATGATCATCAATCCAAACTCTCCAACCAACAAGCTGATGAGTCGGAACGAGGTCAAGCACCTCGTTATGCATGTCCAACTCACCAGGAGAACAGGAAGTGGGTCTCATACCCAAAGTATCCTCCAAGGAACTCCTAATACCCTCATGAGCAATGTAGTTGTTTGATGTTCCATCATTTCCAAGATGATCAGGACCAATAGTGAGAGGCAAACTCTCATCAGGTTGTTTGAAATTGAGGGTACTAGGGATCTGTTGCTCCACTAGAGGTGAGTCCTTAAGAGGCACAACATGAAGATCATGTGGCTCAAGGGCCACGGGACAAGAAGATAAGGCACAATCCTGTGCCGACTCATAATGAAGCTGGTCCAAGTTATTCTCAATTTGAATCGAATCCTCCACTAAGTGATCGTGAATTGAAACCCCAAGTCCTTCAGACTGACTAGGAGTTTGACTTTGAAAGGTTGTGCTTTGAATTTTTGGATGTGGTGGTGGTTCGATATCAAAAGAAGAATCCTCATGTTGACAGGAAATGTCACTCTCCTAACGTTCACGTAATTGCTGCGACATTTGACTCACTTGCAGTGCCATATTTTGTATGGACTGTTGAGTGGTTTCCATGAACGTAAGGAAAGTTTGTTTCAAGGAATCAGGTATGCGGTCAACAATGAGGTCCAAGTCAGAGCTTGGGAATTTTTGGGGTTGGGTGTGGATGGGCTGAGAATGAGTCCAATGATTTGGAGTGGGGTGTTGGTAGAATTCTGGGTATTCGGGAGGAGGATACTGGGGTGAACATGAAGTATAAGAATTTGAATAAGAATTGTCTCCCCATGAATCCATCACTCTCGGGTGGTACGCGGATGCGTAATGGTCATAATGAGCATTTTGGGAAATGGTATGCTCATACTCAAGCTCAGGGGGAACATAAGGACATTCCCCGATAACATGACCACTCAACCCACAACAGTCACACGGTACGGCTACTGGAGCCACCAGCATATGATCCGACATAACTAGATTGTGGTCTAGCAGTCGGTGCCTCTCTCATGTTACCCCAATATGAAGATTGCTCAGTCACACAATTGCGATCATCCCAACCATACGGGGTGTTAATCTGAGCCCCCCCAGGTTGCATGGGTCCGGAGTACCAGGGAGAATCGTCCTGGTCCCAACAATGATATGGATGGTCGCCCATGTAACCATCCATCTCAAGAAAAACTCTCGAGTCGACCACTCTCACCACCACGAGGCTAAGCTCGCAAAAAGTGCTCGACTCGACCCTAAAAAAACGCTACTAGAGAGTGTAAAGGGGGGGAGACTAAAACGTAGAAGTAGGTGAGAAGAAGATAACTTAGAGGAGAAGGGAATAATCCCTAGAGCTAGCGTGGGTAGAGGGATCAGGAAGAAGCCTAACTAGCAAGCACGACTCAAACAATGTAAGGCAATGGGTCCTTAGTCTAGACGACGCCTAACTTCGAGGTCACTAGCCTCGACACGTCTCACCTCCCTACAACGAGGACCACAATGCCCAGCAAGTGATACCAGATCCGGAGATCCAATACCTCCTACTATCGACAAGGTAGGCAACGCCGATCAGGCCATCACGGTCTCAACTAGATCACTCTCCTAGTGCGTCCAAAATCCTTAGGGCCAATGTCTACTTGCTTTTAGAATTAAGGCTTTGATTAAGAGTGATTTTTGGGGCCAAGGAAAGGGTGATGAAATCCCCCACCTTATCTTTTATGGGACAACCCCTCCTTAGTAGTGATTTAATCCTAGATCTAGAAATCAATCGCTCCAATCAAGCGCTCTCTCACTCTTGTCCTGATGCAATTCCTACTAACTAATGCATGGGCATACAAGATGCATGAATGAGTGTAGGAAATGCGTACCTCACGCCAGCACTCAACAACTGAAAATAAAGCTAAAAGAAAAGACAACTATATGCCTAAGTCAATACATGATGCGTGACCAAAACAAGTAAGAACGTCTAGTCTTTTGCTTTGTATTTTAGGGCCAAGTTGATTAATGGGGGAGTGATTAATGATCTGGGAGCAAACTAGAAGTCACAGCATGCAAAATAGGGCTCCCAGATAACACAAATTACAGAACTAACTACCAGCAAAAATTTGAGAGCACGAATCCCTCACAAGGCCGCCAATTGGCGGTCTTCAACCGCTGATTGGCGGTCCTTTTGGAGCTTTTGCTCCTCAAACTTATCCTGTAGCCTCCCCTGGATCCGATGGTTCCCTGAAACTAAGAAAAACTGGAAACAAAAAATTAAAAACCCCTCGAATTGTCCAAACCAACGTCTGGACAGAGCACCTCCCCGGCAACGGCGCCAAAAACTTGATTGATCGTTTTATATTTACCGCAAGTGCACGGCCGTGTTGAAACGGTGGCAAATACGGGTCGTCCACTGGGAGGTGTGTCGACAATTGGTTTGTTCGAAGGCGAGTGGTAAAAGAAGGAGAGAAAGGTTGATTACACTAAACTACACTAAGATACAAAAGGAAATGAAGATAAGAAATAAAACTAAACCGCGTAGGGGGTAGAGAAATAATGTGAATATAAAAATGTGTGTGTGTGTGTGTGTGTTCAATTAAGCTCCTCACAACATGTAGTGCATGAAATCATAAAACTACATCCAACTTTGCATCCACATGAATTAAGATAAGACTACATCATTAAAACATACAAGACAATAATTGGAATGAAGCTAAATGAACTCAAGTATAAAGACTAGACCCTACTATGCCTCCACATGAATTAAGATAAGACTACATCATTAAAACATACAAGGCATTAGCTAAGGTATAGGCAACAAGAGCATATACACTACAATTTGTGTTTCCAATATTAACTTCATCCATATCCTAACCTTATCATTCCCCATAAAATAGGTCCACTAATCAAAGCATAAGCTAAGCTTCATTCAAGAGCATTAGCATATCAAAGATAAGAGTGAAAACTCATTAGATGGTTATGGAAATCATATAAAGCTCAAGGGATAAAGATAACACACACTTAATACACTACATGATTATATCACATATTTCTCCACCCCCAAATGGGGAAGGAACTACTCACACATATCTAAACTAACTACTCTAACAAAATGAAGCATTAAACTGAAATGAAACTATACTAAGCAAGCAAGAAATACTAAAGAAACTTAAAAGGAAAGGAAAGACTAAGCAAGCATGCACAAATTAATAGACAAGATTAAAAGAAACTAGAAGAATTATTTTATTAACAAATGACTCACATTGAAGGTAGCATTCTTCTCCACCTTTAGTTTTTGCTTCAAGGCTCACTCCTTCGTAGAGAGAATGCCACCAAGTAATGGGTAATTACAATGGAAGGTGAAGAGTTCTATTTAAAAGCATGGAAACAGCTAATCGGGGACAATCCCCCGATGTGGGACTAAACCAATACCAAAAATAGACTAAGCATACACTAATACACGTGCTACAGAAAACTAAACGGATCCTGGGCTAAATGTACCGCCAATTGGCGGTTCCAGACCGCCAATTGGCGGTCTATAAGCTTTAGATCCGTCTGGTTTTCTTTGTGGGCTTTGCTTGAAGTATTTCTGGGTCTTGGATGCATCTACTTGGTCTGTTGGAGCTCCGACCCGAATCGAATTGCTAAAATACTCCCCATGATGGTGTGGAGTTTCCTGTTTTGCTCTTAGGTCCTTCGGCCTTACGATCAGGACCTTCTCCCTTGCATCTTAGTCCCCAGGTCTCACGATTAAGTCCTTTTTCTTGCTTTTGGGTCCTTTCATGGCTCTTCTCTTCAAACCTCTTTATTTCTGAAATTCAAACATAAAACTTGTCACATAGCATTGCTTAGATGTAAGATAATGGATATAAGATACGAATATGAGCATGAAATGATGTCAATCAAATGTCCTTGTTTGTTAACCACGAGGAGGTGACAAATCATGTCATGCTTGCTCAAGTTGATGATGAGAATAAGGAGGAATACGAAGAGAACAATGAAAATGAGGAGCAAGAGGTGGAGGTGGCAGATTCCACCGAGCACGAAGTTGTATCATATGACGATGAAGAGACGAGACCGAGGAAGAAAAGGAGTCTTCGTGATCTATACGAGGGAACAAGTGAGCTACACTTGGTTTGCTTCTCCGCTCAAGGCGAGAGCATCCCGTTCGAAGAAGCAGTGGTGGCAAAAGCAAGAAGGCGAGCCACGACGAATGAGGAGATGGAGTCGATAGAAAAGAATGAGACTTGGGAGCAAGCTTCACTTCCAAAATGTCACAAAGGAATTGGTGTCAGGTGGGTGTATGAGAAGAAGACAATGCCACAAGGAGAGGTCGAGCGGTGCATGGCACGCGTGGTAGCAAAGGGATACAAGCAAAGGGCTGGTATCGATTATGAAGATGTATTCGCACCGGTGGCATGCATGGAGACAATCCCTATTTGTGTTGCTTATGAACAAGTAAGGTTCACATGGTGTGTCTTCTAGCTCAAGCAAAAGTGTTGTCAATAAGGTTGCAGGAAAGGATGCGCAACCTACTTGGGATGGTGGATGGAAGAGGATTAAGTTCAAGGAGGAGTATTGAGAATTGAACTTAATCCTTGGTGGCATCCTAGTCACTTGCCACATCACCTATGGAGGGTGAGTCATCTAGGAGTTGATGACTCAACAAGAAGGAAGGCAAAAGGTTGTAGGAAAGGAAGAGACAAGGGACTCTTTATTTTTTCTATGATTTTCGTCCTATTTTATGATGCAATTTAAGTAGAGGTTGTAATGATCTTGAATGGTCATCTTTATATAATTTATGTTATGTTTGTGTTATAGGGTAAGTTGAAGAGTCTTTGTAAGTGCCTATATAAGCACAAGAGTTCTCCATTTGTAACACAAGCCAAAAACAAATCAAGTCAAGTGAGAAAGAAGAAAGAAAAGATGAGTGTTTGGTGCAAATCTCGTTTTGCTTGTTGAGTGTTAAGTAGTTTGTTTTCTTCTTTCATTCGTGTCCACTAATTACGTAGATCAAAGTATGGATCTAGTGATGGCAATAGAAGGCCCTCAGCATGGACAACAAGGCAAGTTGAAGAAGCGCACCAGGCGCAACTTCTGAACCGCCAATTGGCGGTTTGGGACCGCTGTTTGGCGGCCCATGTGCGTCTGGTGGAGGCGTGTCTTCTGGGTGGCTTGGTGAGGTGCTCCCTGTCTTCCTCCTGCATCTAACATCTGGTATCAGAGCTTTGTTTGATGGGGAGCTCAGGGATGACCTCGTTTGGTCATGTATCATTGCCTCGCCTTTCGAAGGGAAACTACAACAATTGGAGTATCTAGATGCGTGCCCTGCTCAGTGTGCATGATGTTTGGGATCTTGTGGAGAGCAGTTTCAAGGAGGAGGCCGAGACGGGGGTGGGAACCGTCACACAAATCAAAGCACAAAAGGAGAGAAGAGTCAAAGATAAGAGCGCTCTCTTCCTTCGCTTCCAAGCGGTGGATGAGAGTGGCTTTGAGAAGATCGCTGAAGCAAAGACGTCGAAGGAGGTGTGGGACACCCTTGAGAGGAGCTACAAGGGTGCTGATCGAGTGAGGCAAGTGCGCCTCCAAATGCTTCGAGGTGAGTTCGAGGCGTTGAAAATGAAGGAATCGGAAGGTGTTGCCGATTTCGTGACAATAGTTTGCATGGTGGCGAACAAATTGAAGAGAAATGGGGGAGGCGTTGACTGAAGGAAGAGTGGTGGAGAAGGTGCTGCGTTCTCTCACCGAAGACTTTGAAAATGTTGTATGTGCTATCGAGGAATCAAAGGACCTCGAGAAGATGACCGTCGACGACCTAGCAAGCTCGTTGGAGGCACACGAGCAAAGAAAGAAGAAGAAGAGACAAGATATCTTGGAGGAGGCATTGCAAGGAAAGATGTCGCTTAAGGAGGAGAAACCTCGCAACGTCGATCATGGAAGCGGTCGTTACTATGGAGGACGTCCAAAGAAGAAAGAGGTCGAGTGCTTCAAGTGTGGGAAGCGTGGCCATTTTGCGAAAGAATATTGTCGCAAAAGAAGGTGGAGGAGAGCTCCAGCCGTGGCCGTGGTGATCGTGGATCGAAGAAGGAGATTGAGTGCTTAAATTGTGGGAAACATGGACACAAAGCTAGTGAGTGTTGGTTGAAGAAGAAGGTGGAAGAGAGTTCCAACCTTATTGCCGAGGAGGAAGATGCCCGCGGTGATGGAATGTCCTTGTTTGTTAACCACGAGGAGGTGACAAATCATGTCATGCTTGCTCAAGTTGATGATGAGAATAAGGAGGAATACGAAGAGAACAATGAAAATTAGGAGCAAGAGGTGGAGGTGGCAGATTCCACCGAGCACGAAGTTGTATCATCTGATGATGAAGAGACGAGACCGAGGAAGAAAAGGAGTCTTCGTGATCTATACGAGGGAACAAGTGAGCTACACTTGGTTTGCCTCTCCGCTCAAGGCGAGAGCATCCCGTTCGAAGAAGCAGTGGTGGCAAAAGCAAGAAGGCGAGCCACGACGAATGAGGAGATGGAGTCGATAGAAAAGAATGAGACTTGGGAGCTAGCTTCACTTCCAAAACTTCACAAAGGAATTGGTGTCAGCTGGGTGTATGAGAAGAAGACAACACCACAAGGAGAGGTCGAGCGGTGCATGGCACGCGTGGTAGCAAAGGGATACAAGCAAAGGGATACAAGCAAAGGGCTGGTATCGACTATGAAGATGTATTCGCACCGGTGGCATGCATGGAGACAATCCCTATTTGTGTTGCTTATGAACAAGTAAGGTTCACATGGTGTGTCTTCTAGCTCAAGCAAAAGTGTTGTCAATAAGGTTGCAGGAAAGGATGCGCAACCTACTTCGGATGGTGGATGGAAGAGGATTAAGTTCAAGGAGAAGTATTGAGAATTGAACTTAATCCTAGGTGGCATCCTAGTAACTTGCCACATCACCTATGGAGGGTGAGTCATCTAGGAGTTGATGACTCGACAAGAAGGAAGGCAAAAGGTTGTAGGAAAGGAAGAGACAAGGGACTCTTCATTTTTTCTATGATTTTCGTCCTATTTTATGATGCAATTTAAGTAGAGGTTGTAATGATCTTGAATGATCATCTTTATATAGTTTATGTTATGTTTGCGTTATAGGGTAAGTTGAAGAGTCTTTGTAAGTGCCTATATAAGCACAAAAGTTCTCCATTTGTAACACAAGCCAAAAACAAATCAAGTCAAGTGAGAAAAAAGAAAGAAAAGATGAGTAGTTGGTGCAAATCTCGTTTTGCTTGTTGAGTGTTAAGTAGTTTGTTTTCTTCTTTCATTCGTGTCCACCAATTGCGTAGATCAAAGTATGGATCTAGTGATGGCAATAGAAGGCCCTCAGCATGGACAACAAGGCGAGCCGAAGAAGCGCACCAGGCGCAACTTCTGAACCGCCAATTGGCGGTTTGGGACCGCTGTTTGGCGGTCCATGTGCGTCTGGTGGAGGCATGTCTTCTGGGGTGGCATGTCTTCCTCCCGCATCTAACAAATCATATTGGATTAGCAATGTTTTGGTGGGGCATAATGAAATATAAGCCAATCAAATATATAAAAAAAATCAAAGGAAACATACATATGAATGTGTACGTGCATGGGATTTAATCTAGCTCATCCTTATCCCATCTCACGTCAAACTACACCAACCCTCATGATCTCCTACACGTTAACCCCATCTCAACCTCCTCGTTCCCATGATCTCATAACCACCACCCTTGATCTCTATGCGATCCCATATTATAAATACCTTTTAGATGTTTTATTTTCGGGGGGACAACCGGAGATGCACACACAAAACGTCAAAACCCATACAAACTTACAATTGCACGTACAACTCAATACATAAATACACCCACATCTTGACGAGAGAGAATCATGAGAAAATTAAAGAAGAGTAACAAGAGAAGGAAACATGAGGGAAGAAAAGAAGAGAGGGTAATGTGACGGAGAGGAGTTTGGTTCTTTGTTGTCGGCGTAAAGAATTCGACGGCCCTTGTGAAGAAGGTGCCTTCGATCGGTTCTGGCACTTCTCGATCGGCGTCTCCTGCTCTGTTAATTCTAACGCCGACTCCGACTTCGACTCGACAGTTGCGACGAAATCAGCAACGACTCCAGCTTCATCAACACCTCCGCTGCAACTCCGGCAAGTGCCACATTAATGCCGGCAATTGCTTCATCTTAAAATAAAATAAAACAAACAAAACAAAAACCATGATCATCCAACCACTCTCCTCATTTAAAAGGATTGGTCTCCCGATGGTCGTCCGATTTGCCAAGTGACCACCTCTTTTAAAGACTCGTGCTCGTTTGGCTTCGGCAAAACCACGATCATTTGGCCACTGTCTACTTTTAAAGGATTGGTCTCCGGATGGTCGTCCGATTTGCCAATCGACCACCTCTTTTTAAGGAGTCATGCTCGTTTGACTTTGGAAAAATACGTCATTCCCGAAACGGTCCTCTTTAAAGGATTGGTCTCTGGTTTGATCGTTCATATTTTAACAAATAAAAAGGAGATGCCGGAAGACTGCCGAAACTCATCCAGAATATGACAATGAAACTCGAGCCAAACAAATACAACAATTCTACGTTTGAAACAAAAATTAATGATAATAACCAAAACGACATCAAAATGGCCGATAAATGAAATTTCCGAATCAACACCCATGATTGGTCGCTGTCGCAATATTAAGTATACACATGAATGCAATATTAGCGTTAAATAAAAGAAGTTAACTGACCCAAGCAAGTTTGAGGAGTTGAAACTCTGTGTACTCCTGAAACATGAGTAATGGAGTGATGTTGAAATCTAAGATTAATTTGATCTTGTTCATTCAACTATACGAGAAAAATAACATAAATGACTAAAAGAAATATGTGAACAGTGCCTCCATTGGGTGTTGGAAAGATGATCATGTTGAAATTTGATAATGATTTGACTTCGATTTAAATCGTTAAACCTCGTTAAACATAAATTAATGATGAATGTGTGAATATAGTTACGGGCTCCAAATCCAAATCTATGAATGCATAGTGTAAAAAAAATAAACAAACACGCACATGGTCTTCTTTATGTATACATGGATTCTGCATCAAAATAAATAAAAGAATCCAAAATACATTTAGATCGATTACATCTAGATCGGTTCAAACGTATTGTGCAAGTGATGTACTCACTTGGATGAAATACCAATGTGAAATTTCTAGATTGGTTATGTATTATGCATAAACAAATGTAATTTTTAAATCCATCAAGTTTCAAGGAAATGGATATATGGATCCATGCACCAACACTACGTGCGTGACTGTAAACACTTATGGGATCCTGCATGCTTGACCATAAATATTATAAAATCAAGGAAGTTACTCCCAAGCATGTGATGAAAGAAAGAAGTCCAGTAAGATGGATGCAATTGCAAAAATAGTCCAAGATGTGGAAAAGGATGTCAAATCAACTCCAATCCAAACAAATATAAAACTGTTCTCCCCAAATTGCCCTATTACAAATCTACCCCTAAATGTGGATAAATTGCAACAATACAAGTTGTACCAATTGAATAAAATATAAGTTGTACCAATTGATTTGCAAAATCAATCTTAAAATACAAATAGTTACCTTTAAGGTATGAATTACAAATCCACCCGTAAATGTGGATAAATTGCAACGATTTATAAGTCGTATCAATTGATTTGCAAAAGAAATCTTAAAACACAAATAGTCCCCCTAAATGGACAAATTACAAATCCACCCCTACATGTGGATAAATTACAACAATATATAAGTTGTACAGATTATTTTGCAAAATCAATCTTAAAATACAAATAATCTCCCGAAATGGACAAAATTACAAAACTGTTAGGATCTATAACCCTCTAATTACTAGATAATTGTGGAATTAAAAATTCTAATTGAATGGTTAAGGGGAAGAGACAATTGCAAACCACAAATTCGTCGACACCGGAGTTTAGAGAGGTTCGGCACTGCACCCGGTCATAGTCCTCCTCACAAGCCTTACTCGATCCCCTGAGCCTTGCTTATGGTTCCACTAACTGGTCTCCATTCCGGGCCGAGATCAATGTCGTGTACAACCATCGAGCCTCGTGAACAACCTCGCCTCGCTCGTGTCTCCCCTCACAACCCGAGAGGGAGTTTCCTCGAAGCTTTACAACTCTTTGGTGATTCTTGAATATGGAGATGGAATCACAATCTAACTAACACTCTATACTTGAGCACACTTGGATATTGATATGGAATTGGATATGCAATTGGTGAAGTTTTCACTTGAGTGTTGAGGATTGAGATCTTGAAGATGAAGAGGATTTGGCTTTGAGTATGGGACAGATAGGGAGTATTCAAGAGTCTCAAAACCAACAAATGGGGTAATATTTATAAGTCTTCAAGCTCTACTAGCCGTTTGGGAGTTGGTGGGGAAATGAAAAGCAAGATGTGACTTAAGCTCGGGCAGATTTCTATGCATATTCGGTTGACCGTTAGCAGAACAGTAATCCGAAGAATTGGTCTGAATTAAGAATATGGTTGATCGAATAGGATTCGGATCACCGTCCACCAACTTCCAGAAGCTTTTATCAAGTTAACCCTAATTAAGTTCGGTTAACCGAATTCCATTCGGTTCACCGTTCCAAGGTGGACAGTAGGATTGGTTGGGCTCTGATCTACTCAAGTTCGGTTGACCATGTGTACTTCGGTAGACCGAAATTAGCATGGTTTTTGTGCTGAAAGTTTAGGCTCAAATAGTCGTTGGATACAACGGTCAAGTGTCACGTGTAAATAGCAGTTGGGCGCCTAAAGCCAAGAAGGACTCGGTTGACCGATAGGTATTCGGTCGTCCGAATAGGGACAAGTTAATTGGGCTCTTAGGGACTTGATTCAAAAGCGACCATTGGAGCAAAGTCCAAAATTGGTTCAGGGCTATTTGGTTGAGCAAACGTGATTCGGTCTTCCGTTGGGGCAATTCCAGATAACACCTAAGTTTTACTGGTGGTAAGAATTCGGGTAGCTGATTGATGTTCGGTGGACCGAACTAGAAGGTTTCGGTTGACCGTCTGGGGTTCGGTTTACCGAATCTTGGCGGGGCAGAATCCTAGTGCTCAAGTTTACATCACTTTATGGACTCAATAAATATAAAATTGCATGTCTTGGTCCAAAACTTCGATTACAAGTCTTGAGTCTTGATGTTTGTGTCCAAATGCTCCTTTCCTTCATTGTCTTGATCAACCTATTAAGATGATTGCATGTATACAAGTATGTATGCAATGCATGTAATCGTGTTTGCTCACTTTGATTGATTAGGTTGATTGATTAATGATTGAACGTTTTAATTAAACCGCAAGTGCACGGCCGCGATGAAGCGGTGGCAAGTACGGGTCGTCCTCAGGGAGGAGAGTAGCCTCTTGCTTGTACGAAATCAAGTGGCAAAAATAGGGGGAGAAAGATGTTTATGCTACTATACTCTATACTACGCTAAGAAGTAGGAAATGCGAAAGGAAAAACAAAATAATGAAATAATGACTAAGCTAAGAACAAAGGAAGAATGCTGGAATACATAAATGGGAAAACCCCTAAGGGGTGGAGTGAGTGCACACAAGCAAAGAGGTGGGTGTAGAATACATTCCTTAAGCACATGAAGGTGGTGTTTATCAAGCATAGGAAGTGTCTAAATGTTATGGCAAAACCTATCAATCTATTCACCAACTTAGTTGATTAACATTTACATATGCAAGTTGTTTATTTCAGAACCTAAACAAGCATGAGAGGTGTCTAATCATTTTGGCAAAACTCATCAAGTTATAAATTCTATCCTAAACAAGCATGCATACATTCATGTTTTATCAACACATCAAAAATAAAGCATTCATCTCATTCTCTAATGCATGTATGTACATCTACTCCACCCCCCAAAGGGGATGGAACTACTCACTAAGCATTGCACTAATTATTAAACTAAGAAAAGAAAGCATATTAAAACTAAGCTAGAAATAAAAGACGATTAAACTAAAACATGCACAAACAATAAAAAGAAGCATAAACAAACAATGAAAGAAACACAAAACTTTATTCATAAAATGACTCACATCTCAAGTAGCATCCTCCTACTTTAGTGTGTGCTTCAAGGCCTCACTTCTAGTAGGAAGAATAGCCACTTAAAATATGGAGTGATTACAATAGAAGGTGAAGAGTTCTATTTATAGCCATGAAAAAAGGCAAACCGGGACAATCCCCCAATGTGGGACTAAACAAGTACCAAAACTAGCCTAAACATCCTCTAATACATGTGCTGGAGAAATTTTAGCGGATTTGGGCCAAAATGGACAGCCAATTAGCGGTCTTGGACCGCCAATTGGCGGTCTATATGGTTCAGATCCTGCTCATTTTTGTTGTGGGCTTTTCTTGGTATATTTTCTGGTCTTGGATGCATTTACTTCGTTTATTGGAGCTCCGACCCGAATAGAATTGATAAAATACTCCCCATGATGGTGTGGAGTATTCTGTTTTGCTATTAGGTCCTTCTGTCTTACATTCAGGTCCTTCTCCTTTGCATCTTAGTCCCCAGATCTCACAATTCAGTCCTTTTTCCCAGCTTTTGGGTCCTTTTATGCTTCATCTTTTCAAACGTATTTATTCCTGAAAACTAACCATAAAATTCGTAACATAGCATTGTTTAGGTGAAAGATAATGGATATAAGTGCAAATATAAGCATGAAATAATGTCAATCAAATACCCCCACACCTAACTTTTGCTAGTCCGGAGCAAAACAAGGAAAGAGAAAAGCATACAAAAATAAGAAATCCTAACTCACTTTCGTAGGAATCACGGTTGCACTTAGCACGTGCAACAAGCCGTTAAACCTCCTTGTCGCCAAGGAAGAGGAGTGTTGTCTCCTGAGGGTTTTCAGCGGATATACCCACGAAATCCGAACAAGATGCATTAATCAATCTAGCTACACCACTCGTTGGACTTATTTTGTCGATCATGGGACGCGGTAATACTACGGGTCGACTCTATATATGTAATCCGTCCACACACCTAGCCTAATGAGTTATTCGTGAAAGTTAGTCAAGGACTTAAGTGAAAGACATGGGCAACCTTAACTTCTGAATGTGATACAATGTGTAAAGTCCATTTTGGTTCTTATTTGACTTTTTTTCCTTTTACTTTTTTTTCTTTTTCTTTGGAGCATTTTATTGGTTGGTGTTTGATTCTCCCAGTGTCAGGTTTCGTGCATCATTGCCTATGAGGACTTACACTATCACATACACCTTCCCCCAAATCTCCACATAGGGCGATCCCTACCACCCGTGTAACGGGAGTTCGGTCGGTGCATCCCAAGTTAGATGTCTCGAAAGCACCAGGCACAAAGTCCCCTTAGACCTACTTTCCCGAGTAATAGGAGCCGTGTGAGAAGAGAGAACACCACTTATTTACTTATCAACATGGGAACCAAAACCCCTACACTTAAGTTTCACAAAAAGAGATTAAGGGCCCTTGACTACGACAAACTTCCTTATACTAACAGACACGAATTATTTGACTCACTAGGTTCAGGGTGGACTTCTTTAAATGTTTGAGTACTGAAACCCTATGATTACACGCCCCCCGAGGGAAAACCGGGGTGCATCCTAACAACTCGATAAGACGTAAAGCCAGTAAACTAGAAATCCTAATGCATCAAGTTCAAGACAATTTTGGGAGCTTTCTTTTTACTTTGCCTCTCAACGGTTTTGCACATGCTAAACACACGCAAAACCCACAAAAACATTTTCTTTCGCAAACACATGAAGATTTTGAAAGAAATGTGAAAATTTTAAAGCACTAGGCAAGAAAAAGAAGACAAGTCACCCAAGGATCGTGGCAAGCAGATATATCGATATTAAATGCAGCACACTAACATGACCCTATCAATACACACAAAAGAAAAGAAAATCAAAAGAAAAATACTCGACTACGTACACACGTAAAACACCCCCCACCCCTACTTCATGCATTGTCCTCAATGAATGTGAGCATGATACTACATGGATTTATGCATGAAAAAAGGAAGATCTCACCAACATGAAGCACAACAGGAAGTTCATGGTTATAGTGATGGACACAAACCCGAATTTCCTCAAAACCTGTGAGATACTGAAGAAGGGAGACAAATACGTGAAGAAACGGGGCCCAAGTACACAAGGGTTGGGGCTCACAACAATCAATGCTCGCTCATGGGGTCTTTTATTACACACTTTTTTTTCTTTTCTTTTGCTCTTTTTTTCGAAAAAAAAATTACACGATATATACAACAAAAACGATATTCTCATAATCATTTGGTCAAGGAACATCAAATGAGAACATCAAGTCATGAGGACCAGAGACTTGCCGAGATGGGCAAACTTCACCGGTACTCTGAGGTGTCATGAGGGGTGGAAGGTCAAAGCTGAAAGGCTCGAACCCCTCATGATATTGGTTGGGTGTGGGCAACAAAGAATGAAGTCGTGTTGCCTCACTAGGGTTTAATTGCTCATCGAAAAAAACCCTCCAACCAATAGGCGGGTGCATCAGAATGAGTTCCTCAGGCTCATTCGATGGATGCAGCAGACCTGCATCGCTAAGAACGGGGCTGCTCCCCAAGTCATCCAACAAGGACCTCCCACCATCATTTAGATCATCAAGCATAAGCTCGGTCATAGGTGGGTCCTTGTTGGAGTCAATATGAAGCTCAAATGGCTCAATGGCCATGGGACATGAGGTAGAGACACCTTCTGGTATAGGCATATGATGAGGTGTCTCACTCTCACTAGTACTCTCAACTGAATCATGCAACGAACACTCTCTTTGGACATTCATGTTTGAGGCCAGCTCACTCTGTTGCATTGCGAAGATAGGCAATGAGTTTTCGTTGGGCCCACGAACATTCTCAACGGGTTGCATTGGGGTTAGGGGTGTTCGTTGATTTTGTGGTGCTTTCTCCAATTGGCGGATGAGATTTAGATTTAAAGGTTGATCAATGGGTTCCTGTTGCCTACCAGAGTTGAACACATGAAACTCGGCACTCATGTTACCGAATGAGAGCTTCATGAGACCATTTCTACAATTAATCAAGGCATTGGAGGTGGCCAGAAATGGTCTACCCAAAATCAAAGGTATTTGAGAGTGGGTGTTCGCAACAGGATTGGTATCGAGGACAACAAAATCGACTGGAAATATAAAATCTCCAACTTTGATAAGCACGTCCTCGATAATCCCCATGGGAATACGAATGGATCTATCCGCCAATTGGAGGGTGATCTTAGTTGGTTTCAATTCTCCTACGTTCAACTGTTGATAAACAGAGAATGGGAGGAGGTTGACCACTGATCCTAAATCAAGCAAAACATTGCTCATTCTAGTGTCCCCTATCGTACACTGAATAGTAGGACACCCAGAGTCCTTGTATTTTGTGTAGGTGGGATTGGATAAAAGTGAGCTGATATTTGCAGCCAAGAATGCTTTCTTAGGAACATTGGTCTTTCTCTTTGTTGTGCAGAGATCCTTCACACTTTGGCATATTGAAGTATTTGTTGGATGACATCCAACAAGGGGATGTTAACCTTTACTTGCTTAAACACCTCTAGTATCTTGTCCATGTTGTCACTCTGCTTTTTGGTTAACCTACTTGGATAGGGAGCTTTTGGCAGGTAGGTTTTCTACGGTGCCTGAGAAGAAAGCTTTGGTGTATTACCCTCACCCTCAGCCTCTTCTTCACCACCATTCCCACTTAGGGGCTGCATAGATGGTGGTTGTTGTGGCAATTAAATGTGATTGTCAACCTGTTTTCCATTCCTTAAGGTCACAATGGAATTGACATGGTGAACAGGTTCCTCCACATGGTTCACTTGCCTCCCCCGAGATACCACATTCTCATTTTGCATGTATTGTTGTTGGTATATATGGGGGTTAGCCTCAGGCTGGCTAGGAAAAGACCATCTCTCTCTTTGATGTACAGACTGAGACAATTAGCCCATCTGAAGCTCTAGAGATTTGATGGTCTGCTGATTTGAAGTGAGAACTTGACTCGTGGTTGACATAAAAAAATTTACTGAGTTTTCAAGTCCACGAGTCAAGGTCTCAAGCGAATTGAATCAAGTTTCCATATTATTGGAATTTGGGAAACCTGATTGATTGGTGGTTTGCGCTTGGGGTGGCTGATAGGAATGCGCATGCATGGGAGGTTGGTGTGATTGGTAATGTGGTCTAGAGGAGTTTGAAGGACCACCAGGGGCATTAGTTTGGTTCCATGAAAAATTGGGGTGGTTCCTCCATCCAGGATTATAAGATGATGAGTATGGGTCATTCCTAGCTCTGTCATAGATGGCGTTGACATGTTCCATCTCAGGAGGAATGAACGCACACTCGCTTTCTACATGACCTATCCTACCACATGAATGACAGGGAATTCGACCAGATGTGGACATGTGAGGTGCACTTTGTTGGTTTTGGAGCTCAATCGAATCCATACGGCGCATTAAGGCCGCCATGCGAGCCTCGGTGGCCGTAGTGGTATCGATAGCAAATGCGGTACCCGATCTAGTCGAGTTTGCATTCACGATCCTTGCTCCTATACTAGATGATGCAGGTGGCTCCCTCACACTCTCCCATTGCATGGTTTTCTCAGCGAGGTCTTCCAGGAAAGCCCATGCCTCCCTTTCATCCTTTCCCAAGAACTCTCCTTGACACATGGACTCAAGGAGCGTTCTTGATGGGATGTGAAGACCTTCGTAAACAATCTGACCAAGGCGCCACAACTCTATGCCATGGTGAGGGCATGAGGATAGTAGCTCCTTGAACCTCTCTAAGTATGCATGGAATGGTTCACTCTCATGTTGATAGAACGAATTGATTTCGTTCCTCAATTTTTGAGTCTGATGATTTGGAAAGTACTTCCTGAGGAATGCAGATTGAAACTCATCCCAAGTCTTAAAGGCATTCGCCTGGTTGTTGTACAACCACTTCTTGGCGTCATCGTTTAGTGCAAAAGGAACGATCCTAAGACGGATGGAGTCTGTGCTAAGTTGTTGCAGCCTGAACATAGCACAGACCTCCTCAAATTCCCTGAGAAAGATATAGGGGTCACCCTTCCCAGTGAAGCGAGGGAGCATGGAAATAAACTGAGGCTTAACCTCAAAATGGTTCCCATTAGCCTCTGGTAATACGATGCATGAGGGTAGAGCTGTACGGCTCGGGTAGCATTGATCACGTAGAGGTATGGGAACGACAACAGGACGCTCAGGTGGGTCCAGCAACTGCTCCTCCTCGTGGAAATTAGCAGCCATTGAACCCGAACTATGTGCGACACGAGAGGAGGAAGGTGTCGAGAAATCGATGACCGAAGCCGGATTGACAACGCTCCTCGTCAAACGATCACTCTCATCTCGTGTCCACGAAAGCATGCACAAAGGTGCACACACACCAAAAAAAAGTTTTTAACAAAGAATGTACGTAGAGGAGAAAACGGGGGGACACAGGAGAGAAAGGAAGAAGTCCTTATGCTACGGCGGATGGGTACAGGTAGAAGCACACAAGCAAACAAGGCTCAAGTAATCCTAAGGTCGCTATAGGTCCTTACAGCTAGACGACGCCTAACTGCGAGGTCACATGGCCTCAACACGCCTCACCTCCCTACAATGAGGACCACAAAAACCAGCAAGTGAGTCAAGATCCGGAGATCTCGTCTCTCCTACTATCGACAAAGTGGGCAACGCCGATCAGGTTATGACGGTCGAGACCGGAACACTCTCCTAATGCGTCCGAATTCCTTAAGGCCAATGTCTACTTGATTTTAGAAATTAGGCTCTTGATTAGTGTGGTTTTTGGGGCGAAGGAAAGGGTGATGAAATCCCCCACCTTATCTTTTACGGGACAGCCCCTCCTTAGTAGCCTTTTGGAGTCTTAATCTAACAATCAACTCTCCAAACAAAACACTCAACTCACACTTGTTGCAATGCACTTCCTACTAACTAAAGCATGTTCATACGAAATGCATGAATGAGAGTAGAAGGTGCGTACCTCACGCCAGCTCTCAGCAACAGAAAATAAAGCTAAGATAAAAGACAATCTAAATGCCTAAGTCATATACATGATGCATGAGCTAAACAAAAAGAATGCCTAATCTTTTGCTTTGAGTTTTAGGGTCCTAGTTGCTTAAGGGAAGTTGATTATTAATCTGGGAACAATCTAAGAGTCAGAACATGCAAAATTGAGTCCCAGATTACTCGATAAATAATGGCAACACGACAAAGAAATAAGAAGGCAAAAGCTGCTCACCAGACCGCTGATTGGCAGTCTCAGGCCGCTGATTGGCGGTCCAAACTGCCCAGCTTTCCTCCAACATTTTCCAAATGCCTCTCCTTTCGACTCCAAGTCTCCTGAAACAAAGAAAAACTACAAAACAAAAATTAAATCCACTCGAATCGTCCAAACAAGAGTCTGGACTGACACCTCCCCTGCAACGGCGCCAAAAACTTGATTGAACGCTTTAATTAAACCGCAAGTGCATGGCCGCGATGAAGCGGTGGCAAGTACGGGTCATCCTCAGGGAGGTGAGTAGCCTCTTGCTTGTACGAAATCAAGTGGCAAAAATAGGGGGAGAAAGATGTTTATGCTACTCTACTCTATACTACGCTAAGAAGTAGGAAATGCGAAAGGAAGAACAAAACAATGAAATAATAACTAAGCTAAGAACAAAGGAAGAATGCTGGAATACAGAAATGGGAAAACCCCTAAGGGGTGGAGTGAGTGCACACATGCAAAGAGGTGGGTGTAGAATACATTCTTTAAGCACATGAAGGTGGTGTTTATCAAGCATAGGAAGTGTCTAAATGTTATGGCAAAACCTATCAATCTATTCACTAACTTAGTTGATTAACATTTACATATGCAAGTTATTTATTTCAGAACCTAAACAAGCATGAGAGGTGTCTAATCATTTTGGCAAAACTCATCAAGTTATAAATTCTATCCTAAACAAGCAAGCATACATTCATGTTTTATCAACACATCAAAAATAAAGCATTCATCTCATTCTCTAATGCATGTATGTACATCTACTCCACCCCCCAAAGGGGATGGAACTACTCACTAAGCATTGCACTAATTATTAAATTAAGAAAAGAAAGCATATTAAAACTAAGCTAGAAATAAAAGACGATTAAACTAAAACATGCACAAACAATAAAAAGAAGCATAAACAAACAATGAAAGAAACACAAAACTTTATTCATAAAATGACTCACATCTCAAGTAGCATCCTCCTACTTTAGTGTGTGCTTCAAGGCCTCACTTCTAGTAGGAAGAATAGCCACTTAAAATATGGAGTGATTACAATAGAAGGTGAAGAGTTCTATTTATAGCCATGGAAAAAGGCAAACCGGGACAATCCCCCGATGTGGGACTAAACAGGTACCAAAACTAGCCTAAACATCCTCTAATACATGTGCTGGAGAAATTTTAGCGGATTTGGGCCAAAATGGACAGCCAATTAGCGGTCTTGGACCGCCAATTGGCGGTCTATATGGTTTAGATCCTGCTCATTTTTGTTGTGGGCTTTTCTTGGTATATCTTTTGGTCTTGGATGCATTTACTTCGTTTATTGGAGCTCCGAGCTGAATAGAATTGCTAAAATACTCCCCATGATAGTGTGGAGTATTTTGTTTTGCTATTAGGTCCTTCTGTCTTACATTCAGGTCCTTCTCCTTTGCATCTTAGTCCCCAGATCTCACAATTCAGTCCTTTTTCCCAGCTTTTGGGTCCTTTTATGCTTCATCTCTTCAAACCTATTTATTCCTGAAAACTAACCATAAAACTCGTAACATAGCATTGTTTAGGTGAAAGATAATGGATATAAGATACAAATATAAGCATGAAATGATGTCAATCAATTAAGATCATTTAGATTAATTATCAAAATTAATATAGATTAAGGCAAAAAAACCAACAAAAATCACCCCTCAAATTGGATGAATTTTAAATACAAACCTTTAAAGTTGTAAAATTTGTTAACAAACTTTAAAATATGTAAATAAATTTAAATTAAAAACATTGACTACTCTAATAGTAAGAGAGGATGCATGCCAAGCTGGATCTTGGGTTACCCTCTTATCGTTGGAGTAGTCAAATACTAAAATATGGACTACCTTAGTAGTAGGTGAGGATGCATGTCAAGCATGGTCTTGGGTTCCCTCTCTCGTACTGAAGACGAAGTCTTCATTTAACAAACCAAATAAACAAAAATACATACAAACCCCTCCGAGTTTCGAGGCTAAACTGACCAAGACATGATGATATTGATACCAAAAGAATAATCGTCAAAATAACGTACATATATACAAACCCCTGCGGGCTACGAGGCTAAGCTGACCAAAACATGACGATATTGATACCAAAAGAATAATCGTCCAAATAACGTACATACATACAAAACCCCTCCGGGTAATGAGGATAAACTGACCAAAACATCATATATATGAATAATTGTGTAAATCAAATCATATACAACTCCTCCTTGTTACGAGTTTAAACTAACTAAAACCCCAAACTAAACTATGCATAATATTCTCCTAAATAAGAGAACAAATTGTTTACAATTTCTCCTAAACAAGAGAATAACCTATTTACAATGTCACCTAAATACGAGACTAAAACACATATATAACTACCTCCTTGTGATGAGGTTAAACTCACTAATATTAAGTTGTCTTCACGAAAAAGATGAAGTACCAAAATATATATATTCTCCTAAACAAGAGAATAAACTGTTTACAAAGTTCTCCTAGATGAGAGAATAAACTATTTATAATGTCTCCTAAATACGAGACTAAACATATATACATATCCTCTTTGTGATGAGGTTAAACTCACTTATATTAGGCCGTCTTCACGATAAAAGTGTAATACCAAAACATATCCCCAAATATTCTCCTAGTTATGAGACTAAACTAACCATTAGACGATATTCTAATATAAGAATTATCGTTGATAAATCAAGTATATATAAGTCCTCCTTGTTATGAGGCTAAACTAACTAAAACCCGACAGTCTTCATCACAAAGACAAGGTTATCCAACAATACACTCATAAATATTCTCCTAGTTATGAGATTAAACCAACTACTGGATGATATTCTAACATAAGATTCATCATCTTCATAACAAAATACATACAAAATCCCTCCTTGGTTACTAACCTTTGTTCGATGATCGCTCATAATGAGAAACTAACCTTTGTTCGGTGATCACTCATAATGAGAAACTTGAACAATAACATACAAACTTAAAATTACTTTGATACATAAGAGTATTGATTGATTCGTTTTAATTAACTGAAAGTGCATGACCGCGTTGAAGCGGTGGCAAATACGGGTTGATCCACAGGGAGGTGTGTCGACTTTAATTTGTTTGAAGGTGAGTGGGAAAGAATGGAGAGAAATGAGTTACGATCTAAACTACACTACAATGCGAAAAAAATGGGAAATACACAATAAAACTAAACCCCATAGGGGGTAGAGAAAGAATGTGAATATAAAGATATGTGTATGTGTGTGTGTTCAATTATGCTCATCACAACATGTAGTGCATGAAAATCATAAAACTAAATCCAACTTTGCCTCCACATGAATTAAGATAACACAATATCATTAAAACATACAAGACAATAATTGGAATGAAACTAAATGAACTCATGTATAAAGACTAGAACCTATTATGCCTCCACATTAAATAAGATAGCACATTATCATTAAAACATACAAGGCATTAACCAAGGTAAAGGCGACAAGAGTACATGCAACTACAAGTCATGTTTCCAATATTAATTCCATCCTTATCCTTACCTTATCATTCGCCATAAAATAGGTCCACTAATCTAAGCATATGCTAAGCTTCATTCAAGAGCATTAGCATATCAAAGACAAGAGTGAAATCCCATTAGATTGTTATGCAAATCATGTACGGTTCAAAGGTTTAAGATAACACACACCTACTACATCACATAATCATATCACATATTTCTCCACCCCCAAATGGGGATGGGACTACTCACTAATCATTACACTACAACCTACATTAACAAAATGAAACATTCTAATTGAAAAGAAATTAAACTAAAGAAGCATGCAATACATATGAAAGGAAATTAAACTAAGAAAGAGACAACATAACTAAAGGAATACTTTATTAATTTCAAACTCACAATACAAGTAGCCTCTCTCCACCATGGTTTTTGCTTCAAGGCTTTTACTCCTAGTAGAGAGGATGGCCACCAAGAGAGTGATGAATACAAGGGAGGAGGAGGAGTTCTATTTATAGCCAAGGAAAAAGGTAATCCGGGACAATCCCCTGGTATGGGACTAAACATATAGAAAAAATAGACTAAATACACTCTAATACGCGAGCTGACGAAATCTTGCATACTCTAAATACACTCCTTTCTTTTAATCTTGTCTTTTAATTCTTGCATGCTTCTTTAGTAATACTTTCCTTTCAATTAGCTTCTTTAATATTCCTTTCTTGCTTAGTTTAATTTCCTTTCATTAGAATGTTGAATTTTGTTAATGTAGGTTGTAGTGTAATGATTAGTGAGTAGTTCCATCCCCAATTGGGGGTGGAGAAATATGTGATATGATTATGTGATGTAGTAGGTGTGTGTTATCTTAATCCTTTGAACCTAACATGATTTCCATAACCATCTAATGGGATTTCACTATTGTCTTTGATATGCTAAGCTCTTGAATGAAGCTTAGCATATACTTAGATTAATGGACTTATTTTATGGGGAATGATAAGGTGAGGATATGGATGGAATTGATGAAGGAAACATGACTTGTAGTTGCATGTACTCTTGTTGCCTTTACCTTGGTTAATGCCTTGTATGTTTTAACGATAATGTGCTATCTTATTTCATGAGTTCATTTAGCTTCATTTCAATTATTGTCTTGTATGTTTTAATGATATTGTGTTATCTTATTTCATGTGGAGGCAAAGTTGGATTTAGTTTTATGATTTTCATGCACTACATGTTCTGATGAGCATAATTGAACACACACAGATACACATATATTTGTATTCACACTCTTTTCTCTACCCCCTATGGGGTTTAGTTTTATTCCGTATTTCTCATTCCTTTTGCATTGTAGTGTAGTTTAGATCATAACTCATTTCTCTTCTTTCTTTCCCACTCGCCTTCGAACAAACTAAAGTCGACACACCTCCCTGTGGATCGACCCATATTTGCCACCGCTTCAACGCGGTCGTGCACTTGCGGTTATAATTAAAACGAATCAATCAAGGTTTTGGCACCGTTGCCGGAGAGGTGTTCTGTCCAGACTTTAGTTAGGATGATTCGAGTTTTTTTAATTTTTGTTTTTTTTTGTTTTGGTTGGTTTCAGGGGTTGTACGAAGAAAGGGGAGGCTACTGGAGAAATTGGAGGAACAATTGCGCCAATGTGACCGCCAATTCGCAGTCTGGGACCACCAATTGGCGGCCTGGTGAGTTGCATTTTCTCCAATTTTTGTTGCGGTAGTTTATGTCTTCAATTTAGTTGTCTGGGAGTTCTATTTTGCATGTTTTAACCTGTAGTTAGTACCCAGATTAACAATCAATCCCTTTTAATCAACTTGGACCTTAAAACTCAAAGCAAAAGAGTAGATTGATTGCCATCTAGGTCATGCATCATTTGTTGACCTTGCACGCATTTGTCTTTTCTTTGCTTTACATTTTTATTGTTGATTGCTGGCGTGAGGTAATTGCACCAAATTCTCTCATTGGTGCATGTTTCAATCATGCATTAGTTAGTAAGGTGCATCGGGACAAGAGTGAGTTGAGCATTTGATTGGAGAGTTGATTTCTACATTTAGGATCAAAACGCTACTAAGAAGGGGTTGTCTGATTGAACATTTTAATTATAACCGCAAGTGCACGGCCACGTTAAAGCGGTGACAAATATGGGTCGATCCACAGGGAGGTGTGTCGACTTTAGTTTGTTCGAAGGCGAGTGGGAAAGAAAGAAGAGAAATGAGTTATGATCTAAACTACACTACAATGCGAAATGAATGAGAAATACGCAATAAAACTAAACCCCATAGGGGGTAGAGAAAAGAGTGTAAATACAAATATATGTGTATGTGTGTCTATTCAATTATGCTCATCCCAACATGTAGTGCATGAAAATCATAAAACTAAATCCAACTTTGCATCCACATGAATTACGATAACACAATATCATTAAAACAAACAAGACAACAATTAGAATGAAGCTAAATGAACTCATGTATAAAGACTAGACCCTAGTATGCCTCCACATGAAATAAGATAGCACATTATCATTAGAACATACAAGGCATTAACCAAGGTAAAGGCGACAAGAGTACATGCAACTACAAGTCATGTTTCCAATATTAATTCCATCCTTATCCTTACCTTATCATTCGCCATAAAATAGGTCCACTAATCTAAGCATATGCTAAGCTTCATTCAAGAGCATTAGCATATCAAAGACAAGAGTGAAATCCCATTAGATTGTTATGCAAATCGTGTACGGTTCAAAGGTTTAAGATAACACACACCTACTACATCACATAATCATATCACATATTTCTCCACCCCCAAATGGGGATGGGACTACTCACTAATCATTACACTACAACCTACATTAACAAAATGAAACATTCTAATTGAAAAGAAATTAAACTAAAGAAGCATGCAATACATATGAAAGAAAATTAAACTAAGAAAGAGACAACATAACTAAAGGAATACTGAATACAAGGGAGGAGGAGGAGTTCTATTTATAGCCAAGGAAAAAGGTAATCCGGGACAATCCCCTGGTATGGGACTAAACATATAGAAAAAATAGACTAAATACACTCTAATACGCGAGCTGACGAAATCTTGCATACTCTAAATACACTCCTTTCTTTTAATCTTGTCTTTTAATTCTTGCATGCTTCTTTAGTAATACTTTCCTTTCAATTAGCTTCTTTAATATTCCTTTCTTGCTTAGTTTAATTTCCTTTCATTAGAATGTTGAATTTTGTTAATGTAGGTTGTAGTGTAATGATTAGTGAGTAGTTCCATCCCCAATTGGGGGTGGAGAAATATGTGATATGATTATGTGATGTAGTAGGTGTGTGTTATCTTAAATCTCATTAGATGGTTATGGAAATCCTATAAGGCTCAAACGATTAAGATAACACACACATAATACATCACATAATCATATCACATATTTCTCCAGTCCCTAAATGGGGATGGAACTACTCACTAATCATTACACTACAACCTACATTAACAAAATTCAACATTCTAATGAATGGAAATTAAACTAAGCAAGAAAGGAATATTAAAGAGGCTAATTGAAAGGAAAGTAAAACTAAAGAAGCATGCAAGAATTAAAAGACAAGATTAAAAGAAACTAAGAACAATTATTTTATTTACATGACTCACATTACAACTGACATTCTTCTCCACCTTGAGTTTTTGTTTCAACACTTTTACTCCAAGTAGAGAAAATGCCACCAAGCAATGGGTGAATACAAAGGAAGGTGAAGAGTTCTATTTATAGGCATGGAAAAAGTTAATCCGGGACAATCCCCTGGTATGGACGAAAAGCATATGTTCAACGTTTTTTATTAAACCACAAGTCCACGGCGTCGGTGAAGACGTGGCAAATACGGGTCGTACACAGGGAGGTGAGGAGCCTCTCGTTTGCACGAAATCAAGTGACAAAAATAAGGAAGAGAGTTTGATTATCCTAATCTACGCTATACTACACTACAAAGTAACGCATGCATAAACGAACGACAAACGATGAACTAAAACTTAACTAAGAACGAAATAAGTGTGCTGGAATTCAGAAATGGAAAACCCCTAAGGGGTGGAGTGAGTGCCAACATGCAAAGAGGTTGGTGTTGAACACATTCTTTAAGCACAAATAAAGGTAGTGTTTTCATGCATAGGAATGTCTAAATGTTATGGCAAAACCTATCAATCCATTCACTAACCTAGTTGATTAACATTTACATACACAAGCTGGTTATTTCACAACCTAAACAAGCATGATAGGTGTCTAATCATTTTGGTAAAACTCATCAAGTCATAAGTTCTATCCTAAACAAGCAAGCATACATTCCTGTTTTATCAACACATTGTATATAAAGCATCCATTCTATTCTCTTTTGCATGTATGTACATCAACTCCACCCCCCAAAGGCAATGGACTACTCACTACACATTAGACTAATTATTAAACTAAGCAAGGAAAGCATATTAACTAAGCTACTAAAACTAATGAAACGAAATTTAACTAAGTAAAACAAGCAACATGAAACAAACAACATAATAAAGAAACTTTTATTAAAACGACTCACAATTCAAGTAACATCCTCCTACTTTATTGTGTGCTTCAAGGCCTCACTTCAAGTAGGATGAGTAGCCACTCAAAATGTGAAGTGATTACAATAGAAGGTGAAGAGTTCTATTTATAGCCGTAGAAAAAGGTAATCCGGGACAATCCCCCAGTATGAGACTAAAAAAATACCAGAAATAGAATAAACAACATCTAATACATGTGCCCGCGAAGTTTTAGCGGATCCAGACCGCCAGTTAGCGGTCCCAGACCGCGAATTGGCGGTCCATAAGCTTTGGATCCGGCTGGAATTTGTTGTGGGCTTTTCTGGATTTCTTTGTCAGTCCTTGATGCATATACTTTGTTTATTGGAGCTCCGACCTGAATCTAATTACCAAAATATTCCCCATGATGGTGTGGAGTTTTCTGTTTTGCTCTTCGGTCCTTTGGTCTTACGTTCAGGTCCTTATCCCTTGCATCTTTGTCCCCAGATCTCACAATTCAGTCCTTTTTCCCTGCTTTTGGATCCTTTTATGCTTCATCTCTTCAAACCTATTTATTTCTAAAATCAAACATAAAACTCGTCATATAGCATTGTTTAGTTGAAAGATAATGGATATAAGATACAAATGTAAGCATGAAATGATGTCAATCAAAACCTTCACACCTAACTTTTTCTAGTCCCGAGCAAAACAAAGAAAGAGAAAAGCATACGAAAAACAAAAAATCCTAACTCACTTTCGTAGGAGTCACGGTTGCACTTAGCACGTGCAACAAGCCATTAAACCTCCTTGTCACCAAGGAGGAGGAGTGTTGTCCCCTGAGGGTTTTCAGCGGATATACCCACAAAATCCGAACAAAGATGCATTATTCAATCTAGCTACACGACTCGTTGGACTTATTTTGTCGATCATGGGACGCGGTAATACTACGGGTTGACTCTATATATGTAATCCGTCCACACACCTAGCCTAATGAATTATTCGTGAAAGTTAGTTAAGGACTTAAGTGAAAGACAATGGCAACCTTAACTTCTGAATGTGATACAATGTTTAAAGTCCATTAAGGTTCTTATTTGACTTTTCTTTTTCTTATTTTTCTTTTTTTTTCTTTTTCTTATTTTTCTTTTTCTTTCGAGCATTTTATTGGTTGGTGTTTGATTCTCCCAGGGTCAGGTTTCGTGCATCATTGCCTATGAGGACTTACACTATCATGTACACCTTTCCCCAAATCTCCACATAGGGCGATCCCTACCACCCGTGTAACGGGAGTTCGGTCGGTGCATCCCATGTCAGATGACTCGAAAGCACCAAACACAAAGTCCCCTCGTACCCACTTTTCCGAGTGATAGGAGTCGTGCGAGAAAAGAGAACACCACTTATTTATTTATCTACCTTAAAACCAAAACCCCTACACTTAAGTTTCACAACAAGAGATTAAGGGCCCTTGACTATGACAAACTTCCTTATACTAACAGACCCGAATTATTTGACTCACTAGGTTCAGGGTGGACTTCTTTAAATGTTTGAGTTCTGAAACCCTATGAGTACACGCCCCTCCGAGGGAAAACTTGGGTGCATCCTAACGACTCGATAAGACCTAAAGCCAGTAAACTAGATATCTTAATGCATCAAGTTCAAGACAATTTTGGGAGCTTTCTTTTTACTTTGGCGCTCAACGGTTTTGCATATACCAAACACACGCAAAACCCGCAAAAACATTTTCTTTCGCAAACACATGAAGATTTTGAAAGAAATGTGAAAATTTTAAAGCACTAGGCAAGCAAAAGAAGACAAGTCACCCAAGGATCATGGTAAGCAGATATATCGATTTTAAATGTGGCACACTAACATGACCCTATCAATACACACAAAAGAAAACAAAGTCAAAGGAAAAAGACTCGACTATGTACACACGTAAAACACCCCCCCACACCTAATTCATGCATTGTCCTCAATGAATGTCAGCAAGATACTACATGTATTTATGCATGAAAAATGAAAGATGTCACCAACACAAAGCGCAAAAGGAAGTTCGTGGTTATGTTGATGGACACAAACCCGAATTCCCTCAAAACTTGTAAGATACTGAAGAAGGGAGACAAATACGTGAAGAAATGGGGCCCAAGTACACAAGGGTTGGGGCCCACAACAATCAATGCTCGCTCATGGAGTCTTTTATTACATTTTTTACAAGGTATATACATCAACAAAGATATTCTCATAATCATTTGGTCAAGGAAGATCAACTGAGAACATCAAGTTATGAGGGCCAGAGACTTGCCGAGATGGGCAAATTTCAAGGGTACTCTGAGGTGTCATGAGGGGTGAAAGGTCAAAGCTAAAAGGCTCGAACCCCTCATGATATTGGTTGGGTGTAGGCAACACGAATGAGTGGAGTTGTGTTGCCCCACTAGGGTTTAGTTGCTCTTCGAACAAAACCCTCCAACCAATAGGTGGGTGCATCGGAATGAGTTCCTCAAGCTCATTCGATGGATGCAGCAGACCTGCATCACTAAGAATGGGCTTCTCCCCAAGTCATCCAAGCATAAGCTCGGTCGTAGGTGGGTCCTTGTTGGAGTCAACATGAAGCTCAAATGGCTCACCGGCCAAGGGACGTGAGATAGAGACACCTTCTGGTATAGGCATATGATGAGGTGTCTCACTCTCACTAGTAATCTCAACTGAATCATGCAACGAACACTCCTTTTGGACATTCATGTTTGATGCCAGCTCACTCTGTTGCATTGAAAAGACAGGCAATGAGTTTTCACTGGGCCCACGAACATTCTCAATGGGTTGCATTGGTGTTAGGGGTGTTCGTTGATTTTGCGGTGCTTTCTCTAATTGGCGGATGAGATTGAGATTTAAAGGTTGATCCATGGGCTCCTGTTGCCTACCGGAGTTGAACACATGAAACTCGGCACTCATGTTACCGAACGAAAGCTTCATGAGACCATTTCTACAATTAATGAAGGCTTTGGAAGTTGCCAGAAATGCTCTACCCAAAATCAAAGGTATTTGAGAGTGGGTGTTCGCAACAGGATTGGTATCGAGGACAACAAAATCTACTAGAAATATAAAATCTCCAACTTTGATAAGCACGTCCTCGATAATCCCCTTTGGAATACGAATGGATCTATCTGCCAATTGGAGGGTGATCTTAGTTTGTTTCATTTCTCCCAAATGCAATTATTGATAAACAGAAAATGGGAGGAGGTTGACCATCGATCCTAAATCAAGCAATACATTACTCATGCTAGTGTCCCCTATCGTACATTGAGAAGTAGGACACCTAGGGTCCTTGTATTTTGTGTATGACAGATTGTACAAAAGTGAGCTTACATTTGCATCCAAGAATTCTTTCTTAGGAACATTGGTCTTCCTCTTTGTTGTGGAGAGATCTTTCAACACTTTGGCATATTGAGGTATTTGTTGGATAACATCCAACAAGGGGATGCTAACCTTCACTTGCTTAAACACTTCTAATATCTTATCCATTGTGCCACTCTGCTTTTTGGTAAACCAACTTGGATAGGGAGCTTTTGGCACGTAGGTTTTCTGCGGTGCCTGAGAAGGAGGCGTTGGTGTATTACCCTCATCCTCGACCGCTTCTTCACCACCATTCCCACTGAGGGGCTGCATAGATGGTGGTGGTGGCAATGAAATGTGATTGTCAACCTGCTTTCCATTCCTTAAGGTTACAATGGAATTGACATGGTGAACAGGTTCCTCCACATGGTTCACTTGCCTCCCCCGAGGTACCACATTCTCATTTTGCATGTGTTGTTGCTGGTACATGCGGGGGTTAGCCTCAGGCTGGCTAGGTAGAGACCCTCTCTCTCTTTCATGTACAAACTGAGCCAATTGGCCCATCAGAAGCTCTAGAAACTTGATGGTCTGCTGATTTGAAGTGAGAACTTGACTTGTGGTTGACATAAAAAAATTCATTGAGTTTTCAAGTCCACGTGTCAAGGTCTCAAGCGAATTGAATCGGGTTTCCATATTATTGGAATTTGGGAAACCCGATTGATTGGTGATTGGAGCTTGGGGTGGCTGATAAGATTGTGCATGCATGGGAGGTTGGAATGATTGGTTAGGAGGTGGAGAGGAGTTTGAAGGACTACCCGGGGCATTATTTTGGTTCCATGAAAAATTGGGGTGGTTCCTCCATCCAGGATTATAAGATGATGAGTATGGGTCATTCCTCGCTCTGTCATAGATGGCGTTGACATGTTCCATCTCAGGAAGAATGGACGCACACTCGCTTTCTACATGACCTATCCTACCACATGAATGACAGGGAACTCGACCAGATGTGGACATGTGAGGTGCACCTTGTTGGTTTTGGAGCTCAATCGAATCCATACGGCGCATTAAGGCTGCCATTCGTGCCTCTGTGGTCGTAGTGGTATCGACAGCAAATGCGCCACCCGATCTAGTCGAGTTTGCATTTGCGATCCTCTCTCCTATGCTAGATGATGTTGGCGGTTCCTTCACACTCTCCCACTGCATGGTTTTCTCTGCGGGGTCTTCTAGGAAAGCCCATGCCTCCCTTTCATCCTTTCCTATGAACTCTCCTTGACACATGGACTCAAGGAGCATTCGGGACGGGATGTGAAGACCCTCATAGACAATCTGACAAAGGCGCCACAACTCGATGCCAGGGTGAGGGCATGAGGATAGTAGCTCCTTGAATCTCTCTGAATATGCATGAAATGTTTCGGTCTCAAGTTGATAAAACGAATTGATTTCGTTCCTCAAATTTTGAGTCCGATGATTTGGAAAGTACTTTTTGAGAAATGCAGATTGAAATTCATCCCAAGTCCTAAAGGCATTCGCCTGGTTGCTGTAAAACAACTTCTTGGCATCATCCTTTAGTGCAAAAGGGACTAGCCTAAAATGGATGGAGTCTGTGCTAAGTTGTTGCAGCTTGAACATAGCACAGACCTCCTCAAATTCCCTAAGAAAGATATAGGGGTCACCCTTCCCAGTGAAGTGAGGGAGCATTGAAATAAACTGAGGCTTAACCTCAAAGTGGTTCCCATTTGCCTTTGGCAATACGATGCATGAGGGTAGTGCAGTACGGCACAGGTAGCATCGATCAGGTAGAGGTATGGGAGCGACAACATGAAGAACAGGTGGAATAGGTGGATCCAGCAACTGCTCCTCCTCGCGGAAATTAGCAGCCATTGAACCTGGACTGTGTGCGACACGAGAGGTGGAAGGCGTCGAGAAATTGACTACCGAAGCAGGGTTGACAACACGCCTCGTCAAACGGCCACACTCGTCTCGTGCCCACGAAAGCATGCACAAAGGTGCACACACACAAATCAAATTTTTTTTAACAAAGAATGTGCGTAGAGGAGAAGACGGGGGAACACAGGAGAGACAAAATGACTCAGGAGAGAAGGGAAGAAGAGCTCGTCCATTCGTTGGATGATCCCTTGCTCTCACGTTCGATGATGAAATGGGAGTTCCGAAGCCGTATGAACATACATGAGAAGAGGGCCTTATTCTACGGTAGATGGGTCCAGGTAGAAGCACACAAGCAAACAAGGCTCAAACAATCCTAAGTCGCTATAGGTCCTTACACCTAGACGACGCCTAACTGCGAGGTCACACGGCCTCAACACGCCTCACCTCCCTACGACGAGGACCACAAAGCCTAGCAAGTGAGCCAAGATCCGGAGATCTCGTCTCTCCTACTATTGATTGACATCATTTCATGCTTATATTTGTATCTTATATCCATTATCTTTCACCTAAACAATGCTATGTAACGAGTTTTATGTTTAGTTTTCAGGAATAAATAGGTTTGAAGAGATGAAGCATAAAAGTACCCAAAAGCTGGGAAAAAGGCTTGAATTGTGAGTGAAAAAGCTAGGAAAAACAACATAATAAAGAAACTTTTATTAAAATGACTCACAATTCAAGTAGCATCCTCCTACTTTAGTGTGTGCTTCAAGACCTCACTTGAAGTAGGAAGAGTAGCCACTCAAAATGTGAAGTGATTACAATAGAAGGTGAAGAGTTCTATTTATAGCCATAGAAAAAGGTAATCCGGGAAAATCCCCCGGTATGGGACTAAACAAATATCAGAAATAGAATAAACATCATCTAATACATGTGCCCGCGAAGTTTTAGTGGATCCAGAGAGATCCAGACCGCCAGTTAGCGGTCCCAGACTGCGAATTGGCGGTCCATAAGCTTTGGATCCGGCTAGAATTTGTTGTGGGTTTTTCTGGATTTCTTTGTCGGTCTTTGATGCATATACTTTGTTTATTGGAGCTCCGACCCGAATCTAATTGACAAAATACTCCCCATGATGGTGTGGAGTTTTTTGTTTTGCTCTTTGGTCCTTTGGTCTTACGTTCAGGTCCTTCTCCCTTGAATCTTAGTCCCCATGTCTGACAACTCAGTCATTTTTCTCTGCTTTTCGGTCCTTTTATGTTTCATCTCTTCAAACCTATTTATTTCTGAAATTCAAGCATAAAACTTGTCACATAGCATTTTTTTGGTGAAAGATAATGGATATAAGATACAAAAGTAAGCATGAAATGATGTCAATCAGCATACCAAATATGGACTACATACAACCTAATCAAACATCCAACCAAAGCATGTGTGTTTCGAAGACATCTTGACCGCTGATTGGCGGTCTGGGACCGCTAATCAGCGGTCTATATTCTTCTGATCGGGTCTGGATTTCTTTAGCTTGGTTCTTGCTTGATTTCTTGGTGTTTGATGAACCTGATTTGGTTGTTGATTGTTGGGCCCGGATTTAATTTCCAAAATACTCTTCATTAAGGTGTGGAGCTTCTTGATTTACTCATTAATCCTTTTGGTTTTACATCCGGGTCCTTCCCTCTTTCATCTCAGTCCATAAGTCTTGAAACTTAGTCATTTTCCTTGCATTTGAGTCCCTTTTGAGTCTCTTCTTCCTAAATCTATTTATTCCTGAAACATAAACATAACACTCGTTACGTAGCATTGCTTAGGCTAAATTAAAGGATATAAGACACAAATATATGCATGATATGATGTCGATCAAGTATAAATCGCAACAATACGATGATCCCTTTCTATAAATAGAGTAACAAATCATCAAATCCCACATGAAACTCAACATACAAAATCCATCATAGGTTGCGAGGCTAAACTAACCGTTGGGCGATTTTACAACGAAAACATTATCGTCAATATAACAACATATGTATAAATTTCCTCCATGTTATGAGGTTAATTAAACTGACTAAATTTTGGTGATCCTAATAAAGACAATCACCAAACCAAATCCAAGCAAACAAACTAAATTGCTATACACGACGGTCCCCTTCAAATAAATAGGGGAATAAATCGTCAAACAACATATGAAATATATAAGCCAAATGATTACCCTGGTTATGAGATTAAAGCTAACAATGGGTTGATAATCTCTCCTTATCAGAGATAAACTTGTTTAACGATGGAATATATGCTTGAATCTCTTTGGATAAAAAGCTAAATTACCATAGCAATATGGTCTCTTTAAATATGAAAAGGAGCAAACTATCAAAGCCCCAAAAATCTCGAAACTGAATTGTTGCAGCAATACAGTTCCTTGAAATAAAAGAAGGAATACGTCGTCAAGCTCTGACAACAAACGAGAATCTATACGATGTAATATTTTTGGCATGAACTCAACTACCATGTATTTCAAGTTATTTGATATGATAATAGTTTGTTGTTATCTCTTGGTATCTCATGAAATATGTATCAAGTATTTCTCTTTTGTGCACCATATAAATGTGCAAAGTTCATGTATCCTGAATATCCAATGAAATGGAATATTGAATTTATATAGTTTTGTTGTCATTTGCATTTTCTTTACTTAGCGTTACAAATAGTGGCATGATCGTGACAATAGCGAGGCATTCTTCTATACGAAGTTGTAAGGTATGGAATTTCATCATGAATTCTTGAGAGGTGTTCGCAACACCAATATAATACAAAAAGAACAAAAAAACCACGCTAAATAATGGTCAACGCTCAGTGCAGACCAAAATACAAGGCAACGGTCGAATGACTAAAGGGCCACGTTCGACCGAAAATAACAGGGACTCTCTAACCCAACAAATATTCACAACTGGTTGACTGCCGCAAGGCATCATTCGACCGGTGTTGGGTAATGATAGAGAAAAAATGCTATGACCGGTCGACCGCAAATAGGCATTGGTCGACCATTAGCCGACCAGTACTTGGCCTTGCCAGGAACATCTTGTTGCCTCTCATCGCCAACGAGGTCTCCAACCTCCAATGACGAACCAAAACATCACACACTCTCTTGTGAGCAACCTTTAATGCAATGAACTTGGCATACCTTTCTTCTTGTGATCTTTGAAGTTCGCCGGAGCTCCACCTACTCGCGTTTGAGCAACACCATCACCTAACCACGTTCCTTGCTCGCTAACCACCACTACTTGCCGGATCTTCCGAGCACCTCTTGGCAGGTCTCCGCTGTCGGTGAGAAAAAGAAGTGAGGGGGAGAGTTAAGTGAGAGGGAGAGGGAGAGACGTGAGAGGAGAAGAGGGAGTGGTGTGTGTGTGTTTCCTTTAAACACAACCCACACCAACCTTGCAAGCACCCTCACACTTCCCACTAACCATGGCATGCAAGCCCATACCTAGAACACACCCACCTTACCTCCACCTCACCTCCACCCAAGTCAAACCCCACCTAATCCAAATTAGCACCTAATTAGTGTCAGGATTTAACAACTTTGGTTCTTTGTTACCCAATATTGTGATGGGTAAGGCCAATTGCATCCTTAGAAGAATGTTGATTAGTAGCATATCATGCATAATATTCACGCTATATATCCTTTATTTTACCCCAATATTGTGCTATTCAAGTTATTGTTTATAGTATTTTAGGAGTTAGGTAATAAAGAAGAGGAAGGGAGCAAAAAGGACCTAAATGTAACAAGTATGGACAAATTTGGAAGGTTCGAGACCTATTTGTAATGCACAAGGACTGGATCGCAATTCATGAAGGACCCAAGTGCAAACCCGGAGGGACCTTATTGTGAAGTGCAAAATATGGTGACACATGACTTGAATCAGATCAGTATTTCGCCAATTAAACTCAAAGTGATTCGAGCCAGCAGACCAAGACTTCACCCCACATCCCAATTAAAGCAATAAAGCAACACTCAAAATTTCAACACGATCGGACCCATTTGATCCGCCAGTGGCGGATCAAACATGTCCAATGGATCTCAGATTTCGGTCGTGGATTGGATATTTGGGTTGGAGCATTCTTGGACTATCAGATGTGATTTAGAACCGTCTCATTATTCCCAGATTAATCCTAACCATGTATTAGTCTATATATACCATTGTAATCCCTCCTCTCCCTCTTCTTCTTGTTTCTCCATTAGTTTTGGGTTTTATTTTGTTGCTTCTTAGTGTAGTTGGAGGACAAGAATCATACTTTGTAATCTTTTGATTTCAATCAAGTTTGAGTTTTGTTCTTTAAATACTTGTCTTTCCTTTGATGCAATTTCTTTGATGTTGTGGTTTGTTTAATCTTGTTTTCAGTCATTTCCCTTGTGAGTTCATGTTATTTTTATGTTTTCTTTAGTGTAGAGATGATTAGAGAGTAGTCCATCCCCATGGGGGGTCAAGAAGAAAGTGATTTTATCATGTGATGAATTAGTGTGTGTGTTAATCTTAATCCTTTGAGCCTTACATAATTTCCATAATCATCTAATGGGATTTCACTCTTATCTTTGAGGTGTTAATGCTCTTGAATGAAGCTTAGCACATGCTTAGATTAGTGAGCCTATTTTACGTAGAATGATGAGGTTAGGATAAGGATGGAGTGGAAGAAGGGAACAAGACATGTGCATGCATGTGCTCATGTTAGCTTTATCTAAATTAATGTCTTGTATGTTTTAATGGTTGTGATAAATATTATTTCATGTGGAGACAGTTGGATTTGAGTCATTTTGCATGTGAACATATTAACTTCATTTCAATTATGGTCTTGTATGTTTTAATGATAAGGTTTTATCTTATTTCATGTGGAGGCAAAGTCGGAATTGAGTTTTATGGATTTCATGTATGACATGTTTTGATGAGCACATTTGAACACACACACAACACATATTTTCATATTCACTTTCTCTACCCCCCCCCCCCCTCGAGGGGTTTAGATTGCTTATTTTTTGATTTCTTTTGCATTGTAGTGTAGTTTCGATCACATCTCTCTTTTCTTCTCCCCTACTCGAGTATCGTGAATCTGAATCACACGCGCTCCTTGTGGACCGATCCGTATTTTCCACCGCTTCAACGTGGTTGTGCACTTGCGGTTATTTTAACTGATTCAATCACATGCACCTTAAGTAGTTGGCTACAATGGGAATCAAATTAAATGGGTAAGAGTGGGTCACCCTTGCACAAACCATTTTGATTTTTGAACTCTCTGGGTGTCATTTATTAATACTGAGGTTTTGTACTTTGTATCCATTTGCACTTGGTTTGTGAGCATCCGATGTCACGCAAGTTAGCTAGAAGGGAATTCCAATCAATTTTATCAAATACTTTTCAAGTTAAATTACTTGATTTTTGCTTTTGTGAATGTAATGGATCACCTCCTTGGCCGAAAAAATGTTGCCAACGATTTAGCAACTTTTTAAGAGTTGATTGCGAAGGCATAATAACCTTGTTAATTGTGTGGGAAAGTCTAGTTTCCAAGGCTTTTGCCTAGATTTTGTATGTGTTTGTGAGCAGAGAGATGGTCTCAGACCTTGGCCGTTTCATCTTCCAATTTCTTTGGTATTAACGATAAGAAGCATTTGTTAAAATGGGCAAACTCTTGCCGAGACATGGCTAGTTTGTGAACATTTCAGTAATTTGATCTTTTAGTTCATACCAGAAACTCTGAACAAAGTATAGGTTGAACCATCAAGGCCGATCCTTTATGTGTTGTCAGGTTGAGCATTGCCTTATTTATTTAATGCTTAGGAAAGGCACAATAAGATCCCTTAGGTTTTCATATGTTTGATTGATAACCCTATCCAAGTTGATAACCATTTTGTAGCTTTTGCCTTTGCTAAGAGTGTGTAAAATTGTTGGAGAATTGTTTCATTCTTGTATGTAGTACGCTGCCATTGATTTTAAGTGAAGCTACGTTGTTTTGTCTTCTTCGAGCATTTGTCGATTGGTAGAAGAAGGTCGTATTTTGGTCGCCATCTTTAAGCATTAGTGTTCTCAATCTCTACTTCCAATAAAGCTCACACTCTTTAGCACAAACTATAGGATTTTGTGCCCCTATGTATGTATATTTTTTTTTTTAAATTATACATACATACAAGATTGATTTCAATATTTTCGACGATTTGATGTACATTGTTTTATATTTATTCTAATATCATGTAATCTACATATATATTCAAATAAATAGAAGGAGATCATACCCAAAGGTTCTCTAAAGCCTTTATGAAATCCGGAGATGCATTGCCCATTGAATCATCTGCCGATTCGCCCCCAAGTGTTCACCAAACTCTTGACAAGATTAGAGACAAAGGAACTAGTCAATCAATCTCTAAATCAAACTTCGAATCTAGCTAATAACTCCTTTAAAGCACCCTGAGAATTTAATCTCCAAAAGCTCGAATAATTAAGAGAAATTCAGATGGATTAGTGGGGAGGTTAGGGAGAGAGAATATTTATGCATTAATTAAACAAATAGGGAGATGAGACCTATTTATAGGCTCTCCCAACACCCACATTATGAGTAATCCACTTACCGATGATATCTTGTTTTGTCTCCCTTAAACCAATCACAAAATGACACATAATCATCATCATCATTCACGTTTGACCATAATTGGAATAAATCCAACACATGATCAACAATAATCTCTTAATAATTCTGGTAAAATTGTGTCCACCGATCGACCGAAATTAACCAATCGGTCGACCGATTGGCAACTGTTTGTGGTTACGATTGGACCATGAAACCGGGTGGTCGACCTATCAAACGCTACCAAAGCTAATGTGATTTTTTGGTCGAACAAACATTCCAAAATGGTCGACCATTTCTACACCAGAAAGCCAATGAAAAAGCCACTGGAAGTTTTCAGTCGGACTGCAGTTCAAATCGGTCGACCGACTATTTCCAGGAGAACTTCCCATAAATCATCAATCGAATGCCGACTTTCACACGGTCGACCGATCACTACCAAGAAGTTTTCGTGGAAGCTCCTGGAAGTTTTCTGTCGACCGAACATATCCATCTGGTCGATCGTTCACACACGCAACACTTACTGTGAATTTCTGGTTGACGGTCTCCGAAAACGTTCGACCGTTGTGGTCTGATTTTTGTCTTTACCAAATTTTGGATTTATATCCAAAAATATTTCATCTTTGGGGTTTTAGCAAATTCACATATCATGTAATATATTATCATATATAATGTCAAAAATCACACACCATAATACAAACATCTCATACGAATTTATTTATGATTTAACTATGTCATTTTCACGACATATTGATTTTAACCGATTCACCACATGTATACTCGATACATCATATGAAGATAAAATCAACATTCTCGTTTCCCAGTTTTGTGGTTGTACCTATAGGAGGATCTAAGCTATATTGACAATGAAATTAAATATTTAATATCACAAAGTATAAGCGATATCTAGCTACAAATTATAGTCACCCCATCAAGAAAGATGTCTTGTTCATTCGAACTAAACACAATCCATTAGTGATGTAAAGACATCACTTGTGTCTATCTCTTGCCACATGATATTAAGAATATTATACAAAGTAGAAATGTGTCACCTTTGTATTATGTATTCATTTCTTGATCTCTTAAGCTAATTATAAATATGTAACTTAACACAAGTCACATTATAATTTCACTTTATCAAGGGGCCCACTAATATCATCACTAAAGTAAAGAGGGACAATGATAATCTTTTGACGAACTATTTTCTTCAGCATAAGTCATGTTTAACCAACTATTGTCTTTATCACTATACCCAATGATAGCTTTTGACAACTGATTGTCATCATATCATGCATGTATTTGTGTCTTATATCCATTATCTTTCACCTAAACAATGCTACGTAATGAGTTTAATGTTTAAGTTTCAGGAATAAGCAGGATTGAGGAGAAGAGGCAAAAAAGGAATCAAAAGTAAGGAAAAAAAAAGAGTTACAAGACTTATGGACTAAGATGCAAGAGAGCATGATCCCGGATGTAAACCCAAAAGGACTAAGTAGAAAAATCAAGAACTCCACACCATCATGAGGAGTATTTTGGGAATTCGATTCGGGTCGCAACTCACACAACCGATTAGGGTGCAATTATAGTATGCAACTCACACAACTCCAGGAGAAGAAGCAAAGCCATAAACAAGTCCATTTATAGTATGCAATTAGTCCCATACCGGGGGATTGTCCTGGATTACCTTTTTCTAGCACTATAAATAGAACTCTTCCTTCTCCTTTGTATTTAACTCATTGCTTGGTGGCATTCTCTCTACTTGGAGTAAAAGCCTTGAAGCAAAAACTCAAGGTGGAGAAGAATGCCACTTGCAACGTGAGTCATGTTAATAAATAATTTTTTCCTAGTTTCTTTTAATATTGTCTTGTCTTTTAATTCTTGCATGATTCTTTAGTTTAATTTCATTTCGTTTAGCTTCTTTAATATTTCTTGTTTACTTAGTTTAATTGCCTTTTTGGAGTTGTTCATACTAAACATTGCCAAGACCTTGTCAATGTATGTACGTTGACTTAGGCCAATGAGTCTACGAGATCTATCTCTATATATCTTGATTCCCAAGATGTATTGAGCCTCACCATGTCTTTCATTGAAATTGTAGATTTCAACAAATTTCTCGTTTGCTCAAGCAAAGGTATATGATTTCCCATGAGGAGTATGTCATCGACATATAAGATCAAGAACACTATGCGGCTCCCACTAATCTTCTTGTATATACAAGGCTCTTCCTTACTATGGACGAAGTGAATCTTTTTGACTTCTTTGTCAAAGTGCTTGTTCCAACTCCTTGATGCTTGCTTCAATCCATAAATGGATCTTTGAAGCTTGCATACTTTCTCGCTATTCTTTGGATCTTCAAAACCTTGAGGTTGTACCATGTACACATCCTCCTCCAAGTTCCCATTAAGGAAAGTCGTTTTGACATCCATTCGTCATATCTCATAATCATGAAATGCGGCAATAGCGAGCATAATCCGAATAGACTTGAACATTGCAACCGGTGAAAAAGTTTCATCATAATCAATTCCTTGAACTTGAGTGAAATCTTTTGCTACAAGCCTCACTTTGTAGGTTGTCAAGTTTCCATCCATGTCCATCCATGGGCTTTTTCCCTTGAGGAAGGTCAACCAAGTTCCACACTTGATTATCATACATGGATTATATTTCGGATTCCATGGCCTTCAACCATAGTTTGGAGTCCTCTCTTTCCATTGCTTCTTGAAAGGTCGAGGGATCATCGGTATCTAGTACCATGATCTCATGAAGTCCAAAATACACATCGGGTTTCTTCCTTTCCCTCGTTGACCTTCTATGTTCTTTTGGTTCTAAATGTACTTCTCGAACTTCTTCCATAATTTCTTGCGAAATTGGTTCGTGTTCTATTCTCGAACGTACACTAGGTGGGGAAGATTGAGTTTCTCTCACAATTCCATAATGTTTTGCTTGTTAGGTCGATTGAATATATAAAAGTAATCTTTTCCTCTTTTATATACTCGTGTCGTCAATTATTTGTAGAGCTACAACAATCGATGACCAACACGACAATCTTATCTCGGTAATTAATGTTCCATGTTAATTACCATGATTGTGAATAACTTTTGATTTATGTAAACCATTATCTTTTAGAGCTCTACGGTTAAGGACCAAGCGTCTCTTCCTTAACACTTCCAAAAGATGAATATCATAATCAAGGAACAAAATGTTTGCACATCCAATTCATAATAATTGACATATAAAAGTAAAACTTTTATAACACATTCCTTTCACGTAATGTATGACTTCTCATGAGGATCCTTAAACGAAAGGGTTCTGGATGGCGATTTCAACGACGATTTGGTCCCACATCAAATGTCATTTAATGATGTATGGGATAGTAGTGACTTTAAGTCTAGCTATGTTGGGTCATCTAGTCTGCAAACCACAGTCAATCAAGAATTGTTTTGGCGGGTACCGTAAATGCATCTCCACCTTCGCCACCTCCTCCACAAGTGGTAGAACGAGTTCCAGGAAAGAAAACTAAGAAGGCATTATGGAATACTGAACGCCATGTCCTTTTCCTTCAATTGTGTTTGGAAAAGGTTAGGATGTGAAACAAGCCTGGGACAGTTCTGAATACCGATGCAAAAAGGAATGTAGTTCGAAGTTTCAACGAAGAAGCGAACGTGAACTACACCTGAGAGCAGATTGTTTAAACGTTTTATTAATTACCGCAAGTGCACGACTGCGATGAAGTGGTGGCAAGTACGGGTCGATCCACGGGGAGGTGAGTAGCCTCTGATTTGTCAGAAATCAAGTGGCGAAAAAGGGGAAAGAGATTTGGTTATGCTAAGCTAAACTACACAAAACTAGTAAGTAAGAAATGCGAAAGAAAGCAACAAAATATTGGAAATCAAGAAGAGAAACCCCTAAGGGGTAGAGTGTGTGCACATATAAAGTGAAATAAGTGATGAATTATGCATGTAAGCATGTATGTGTATGTGTCGTGTGTGTGTTGTCATGCATAGGAAGTGTCTAAATATGTGGCAAAACCTATCAATCCATTCACAGAATGTATCGGCAATTACTACTTGATTATCATAAGATTAGGGTCAGCATGAGAAATGTCTAAAGATATTGCAAGACTCATCAAAAACCATGAACTCGTGTGAAGAACAAAGGTAAGCATGAGAGGTGTCTAAATTTTATGGCAAAACCCATCAAAACAAAGTTTCTTCAATCAATCAAGCAAGCAACCACAAATACAAACACTTAACTAACATGTAGCATATTCAACAGGAAATTTTCAGTCAATAAAAATGAGGAAACTAAGCATGGGAAGTGTCTAAATCTTATGGAAAAACCCATAAAAATCCCCCAACATATAGATGATTAAAATACCTCCGATGAACATATAAACATGCAAGTCTACACAATAAAAAATTCATCAAACATCACAACTTCACAACATATATCTACATCATTTCCACTCCCGAAGGGGGATGAAACTACTCACTATCATTAAGAAAACAAAACAAAACAAAACAAATTTAAACTAAGCATGCAAGAATTGAAAGAGACAATATCAAACTAACTAAGAAAAATATTTTATTAACATGATTCACATTACAAGTAGCATTCTTCTCCACTTGAGTTTTGCTTCAAAGCTTTACTCCAAGTAGAGAGAGTGCCACCAAGCAATAAGGGGAATACAAATGAGGAGGAAGAGTTCTATTTATAGGCATGGAAAAAGGTAACCGGGGACGATCCCCCGGTATGGGACTAAATGCATACTATAAATGGACATAAAACAACATATTACACGACCCGACTCAACCATGAAACTTTTGGACCAATTTGGACCGTTAATTGGCGGTCTGGGACAACCAATTGGCAGTCCAGATAGCTTTAATTGAGTCTGGATTTCGGTGGTTCGTTGCTGGCTTGATTTCTTCCTGTTTTATGAACCCGATTTGGTTGTTGATGTTTGGGCCCAGATCAAATTGCCAAAATACTCCTCATAATTGTGTGGAGCTTCTTGATTTCCTCATTAGTCCTTTTGGTTTTACATCCGGGTCATTCTCTCTTGCACCTCAGTCCATTGGTCTTGCAACTTAGTCATTTTTCTTCGTTTAAGTCCATCTTTAGTCTCTTCTTATCAAACCTTTTTATTCCTAAAACTTAAACATAAAACTCGTTACGTACCATTGCTTAGGCTAAAAATAAAGGATATAAGACACAAATATATGCATGATATGATGTCAATCAAATACCCCCACACCTAACTTTTGTTAGTCCATAGTAAAACAAAGAAAGAGAAAAATGAAAGAAAGGAAAACTCATTCGTAAAACAGGGAAATCCTAACTCACTTTCGTAGGAATCACGGTTGCACTTAGCATGTGCAACAAGCCGTTAAAACTCCCTGTCACCAAGGAGGAGGAGTGTTGTCTCCTGAGGGTTTTCAGCGGTTACACCCACAAAATCCAAACAAAGATGCATTATTCAACCTAGCAACACGACTCGATGAGCTTATTTTTGTCGATCATCGGACACGATAATTCTACAGGCCGACTCTATATATGTAATCAATCCACACACCTAGCCTAATGAACCATTCGTGCAACTTAGTTAAGGACTTAAGTGACAAACATAAGCAACCTTAACATCCTCAAGTGATACAAAGTGTAAAGTCCATTAAGTTTCTTATTTGTCTTTCTTTTTTTATTTTTCTTCTTCTTTTTCGAGCATTATGGATTACACTAGTTAGTGTTTGCTTCTCCCAAGGTCAGGTTTGATGCATCATTGCCAATGAGGACTTATACTATCACGGACACCTTCCCCCAAATCTCCACATAGGGCGATCCCTACCACCCGTGTAACAGGAGTTCGGTCGGTGCATCCCAAGTCAGATGACTCGAAAGCACTAGGAACTAAGTCCCCTCGGACCTAATTTCCCGAGTGGTAGGAGTCGTGCGAGAAGAGAGAACACCACTTATTTATTTATTTATCTACATGGGAACCAAAACCCCTACACTTAAAGTTTCACAACAAAATTTTAAGGGTCCCTGACTACGACAAACTTCCTTATACTAACAGACACGAATTATTTGACTTACTAGGTTCAAGGTGGACTTCTTTAGTTATTTGAGTACTGAAACCCTATGATTACATGCCGCCCAAGGGAAGCCCAGGGTGCATCCTTACAACTCGATAAGACCTAAAGCCGGTATACTAGATATCCTAATGCATCATGTTCAAGTCAATTCTGGGAGCTTCTCTTTTTACTTTGTCTCTCAACGGTTTTGCACATGATAAACTCATGCAAAACCCACAAAACATTTTCTTTCGCAAACACATGTAAGACTTTGAAAGAAATGTGAAAATTTAAAGCACTAGGCAAGCAAAAGAAGACAACCAAGGATCATGGCAAACAAATATATCGATTTTAAATGCAACACACTAACATGACCCTAACAATACAAACAAAAGAAAACAAAACAAAATGAGAAAGACTCAACTATGTACATACATAAAACACACCCCCCCCCCACACTCACACACACTTACTGCATGCACTGTCCTCAATGATTGTGAGCATGATACTACATGGATTTATGCATGAACAAGAAAAGATCTCAACAACGTGAAGCACAAAGGGAAGTTCAAGGTTATGTTGATGGACATAAACCCGAATTTCCAAAAACATGTGCAATACTTAAGAAGGGATCCAAATACGTGAAAGAAATGGAGACCAAATACTCAATGGTTGGGGCCACAACAACCAATGCTCACTTTTGGAGTCTTTTTTTTTCTCCTTTTTTTATTAAAAAATTGTTTTTTTGTTATAAATAAGATATATACATCAACAAAGATATTCTCAAAATCATTTGGTCAAGGAACATCATATGAGAACATCGAGTCAAACAAACCAGAGATTTGCCAAGACAGGCACACTTCACTGGTACTCTGAGGTGTCATGAGGTGTGAAAGGTCAAAGTAGAAAGGCTCGAACCCCTCATGATAGGGCATAAGCAACATGAATGAGTGGAGTTGTGTTGCCTCACTAGGGTTTAGTTGCTCATCGAACAAAATCCTCCAACCAATAGGCGGGTGCATCAAAATGAGTTCTGAAGGCTCATTCGAAGGATGTGACACACCAGTTTCACTAAGAATGAGGTCTCTCCCCAAGTCATCCAACAAGGACCACCCACGCTCCTTTATATTATCAATCATAAGCTCACTCGACGGTGGGTCTTTGTTGGAGTCAAGATAAAGGTCAAAACGCTCAACGACCATGGGACATAGGGTAGAGACACTTCCTAGTATGGGCATATACTGAGGTTTGTCCCCCTCACTAACAGTCTCAACTGAATCATCTAACAAACACTCCATTTGTACATTCATGTTTGATGCCAGCTCATTCTGTTGCATTGCAAAGACTGCAAATGAGTTTTCGTTGGGCCCACAAACATTCTCAACGGGTTGCATTGGAGTTAGGGGTGTTTGTTGATTTTGTGGTACTTTCTCTAATTGGTAGATGAGGTTGAGATTTAAAGGTTGGTACAATGGTTCTTGTTGCCTACCAAAGTTGAACACATGAAACTCGGCACTCATGTTACCAAATGAGAGCTTCATGAGTCCATTTCTACAATTAATTAAGCCGTTGGAGATTGCTAGAAATGGTCTACTCAAAATCAAAGGTATTTGAGAGTGGGTGTTCGCAATAGGATTGGTATCGAGGACGACAAAATCTACTGGAAATATAAAATCTCCAACTTTGATAAGCACGTCATCAATAATCCCCTTTGGGATACGAATGGATCTATCCGCCAATTGGAAGGTGATTTTAGTTGGATTCAATTCTCCCAAATTCTACTGTTGATAAACATAAAATGGGAGGAGGTTGACCGCTGATCCTAAATCAAGCAATACATTACTCATGCTAGTGTCCTCTATCGTACACTGAATAGTAGGACACCCAGGATCCTTGTACTTTGTGTATATAGGATTGGACAAAAGTGAGCTTACACTCGCAGCTAAGAATACTTTCTTAGGAACATTGCTCTTCCTCTTTGTTATGAAGAGATCCTTCAACACTTTAGCATATTGAGATATTGTTGGATGACTTCCAACAAGGGGATGTTAACCTTCACTTGCTTAAATACCTCTAATATGTTATCCATTGTGTCACTCTTCTTTTGGGTTAACCTACTATGATAGGAAGCTTTTGGCAGGTAGGTTTTCGGCGGTGCCTGAGAAGGATGCGTTGGTGTATTACCATCACTCTCAGCTTCCTCCTCACCATCATTTCCACCGAGGGGCTGCACAGATGGTGGTGGTGTCATGGAAATGTGATTATCAACCTGATTTCCATTCCTTAAGGTTATAATGACATTGACATGGTGAACAGGTTCCTCCACATGGTTATCAAACTCTCATTTTGCATGTGTTGTTGCTGGTACATACGGGGGTTAGCCTCAGGCTGACTTGGCAGAGTCCCTCTCTCTCTCTCTCATGTACAGACTGAGCCAATTGGCCCATCTAAGGCTCACCACTGGTTTGAGAAGAATCATTGGAGCAATTTGAGAAGAAAGTACACGACCTGAAGGTGGTTACAATCACAAACCAGAAAAGGGTGGGATGTCAGTCGTCAAACTGTATGCATGGATGAGCAGTGGTGGAAAGATAACAAAGAGATAAGTTGGACAGTATTTATTAAAATGTATTGCACTTCTCAAAAAAATTGTATTTGTTATTGGTTAACCTTGTAGGGACATTTTGGGCTTGAAGACTTCAAGTAATATTTGCACCATTGCAGTTTGAGGAGGAAATGGATCAGATTTTTGGAACAGGTTTGGCCGATGGTGGGAGCAACATAATCTGGACGAAGAAAGGGAAGAAATCAGAAATTGCTGCCCACGACAGCGCGAGCTCGCATTTCAGCATTTCGGATAATGAAGTGCCATAAGAGGGAACCAGAGATTCTGGAGACAAGGCTAGTGATCATGAAGAGAAGAGGCGGTCAACCAGTGCCGATATTCAAATCTCCAAAAAGTCCCGTATCCCACCGTTTGTGCAATACTTGGGCGATAAAATGAACCGTTTTTATGATTTGCTTGCTTAAAAAAAGGACTCCTCTACGGTGAAATGAGAGTGTATCCTATAAGAGATTGTCTCAAACTTGCTAGAGAGTGTGGGATGTTGCCTGGTACATCAGAATGGCTTCACCTAAGTGAGATTTTTGAATCAAAAACAAAAAGGAAGGTTTTTGTTGAGCTAGGTGACATGGAGAGTCATAACCAATGGATTGCGAAGCAAATTGCAAAGCTGCATGGATGAATGCTATTGAGTTTGTTGATTTGGTTACTTGTGTTTGTTTTCATTGTTAATTGTATGTGTTAGAACTTAATGTTTAACTGTTGTTTGGATCGATTATGTTTAACTATTGTTATTTGTGGTCTTAGCTTGTAAGTGTTAAGAGTTGTTGTTTAACTACTGTTTGTTTAGCTTGTATGTGGTGTTTATTTGTGCGAAGGATTGAATAGTCTCTATGCTGCAAGTTTGTTCTTTATTGGATGTGGATTTATTTTTTCATTACTAATTTACATGTCAATTGAGAGGAAATCCCGATTCCTTTTCTTAGATCAGATGTTGCACAAGTTGTGCGTTATAATTGATGTTTACTGATTTATATAAACAACCCAAGTTCAACATATGGTCGATAAAAATGAAAGAACAATAAGAAATAAAGTGGTTGAAAGTAAGGAAGAATTCTGGACACTGGACTCTGGATTGGGTTTCTGGACCAAGCTCAGTCAAGAGAATCTGATGTCTTCAATCCGATCTGGACGATGGAAGGATTCTAGACACTGAACTCTGGACTGCAGGGCTGAGTTTCTGGACCAAGCTCAGTCCAGGGAATCTGACGTCTTCAATCCGAACTGGAAGATGGAAGGATTCTGGACACCGGACTGCAGGACTGGGTTTCTGGACCAAGCTTAGTCTAGAGAATCTGATGTCTTCAATCCAATCATCCTTTCTATCAGAAAAAACTTCTAGTGTTCAATTTTTGTGGTTTCTAGATTTGTGTAGTAATTTACATATGAAATGGCCCTCCATAAAAATTCATTTTAATTTGTAATATTCACAAAAAGAAAGAAGCACCCCACCCAATAGACGAGCATAGTCTATATTAAGAATAATCATTATTTTAAAATGTTTCACGCTCGGAACACCTGGATTCAGAAACATTAACCTTTATGTTCCCAATCTAAACAGAATGACAATAAAATGTTCACACTAGAAACACCTTGATTCAGAAACTTTATTCTTTACGTTGGCAATCTAAACATATTCGCCTGTCTACAAATTAGTAAATGAAAAAATTACGTCGTATTTTATTATAAAAAGATAGAATAAGATTTTAGAGATATTTCAAACGGATCTAGCCGCTTTGCGAAACAAGGGCTAGTATTTTTCATAGGGAGATTTTGTGTGGTTTTTAATGTGAATTTTGGGTTAAAGCCATTCCAAACAATAAAGATCTAATAGAACAAATAATATTTAATTATGATAAAAATGAAATATTCGAACACATGAAATACCTAGACAACCTAATAGAGCACGAACATGCAAGCCCTTCAAAAGAAAAATACATCAAGGACTTCACTTATTGGAGAGAAAATAGTAAAATGGGCCAAAAATATTACAATCTAATATATCAGTCTAACAGAATAAATGCAAATGAATAAAAAAATGAGATAAAATAGAAAATAATGCGAAATAATACCGACTAAATTAAAAACATTACTCTAACATCCCGAAACAACGGAAATTTAAAAATTATCATCAAAATAACAAAGACCAATAATCAAAAGACGGGACTGTTACTTCTCATAAAACATATAAGCGGTGTACCAAATTACATCAGAGTTTGTCAAAAGCTACATGATTACATCAGATAAAACAAAGGAGATACAAGTAATCATGTCGACCTCAGTGGTCCGAACGAGAGGATCCGATCCCAAAATGCGAGCGCCCGCTGATCACCACCCAACTGGACCTACTGCGGTCCTGAAATAAAACATGCAACAACAATGCCTGAGTTTCCATAAGGAAACCCCGTATGCCAAGCTCACGTATATGCATGCAGTAGTACAAATGAACCTATCATACTAGTAGCATGCCATGTCATCAACAGTAAGGAAAACAGTTTCCCCAAAGGGTAAAACAGGACATCTGTCCGACAATCATCATCGGGTCTCCCAAGGAGACCTACCGTAGGCACATACGGTCTAGCGAAACAAGACATGACGCTCCCAACACGCGGCTATACTAATCATGGGGTTCGGCAAGGAGCATCCGCCAAGTCCGCGCCATAAGAAACAGATCTGTAACTTCATGGTCGAAAGCACACCAACGGAGCCATCGCTCAGTCGGTCCATCAATCATCATCTCAGTAGGTGCCCATCTGAGGAAAACATAGCCGGAACAACATCGGCCCATCAATCATCATCGCCGGAACAGCATCGACGGCATCACCGGCACAGCGTCGGTGGTCCAACAATACGTCCGGCACAACATCGGACGGGTCCAGACCGAAGTCTGCCACGTCATCAGGCTCCACGAGCCGCAAACACAAACCGCGCCGCTATAAAAGCATGAAAGCGACCTCCGTAGCCATCCAGACCGGTAATCACCTCATCCAACGAGAGTTGCATGCTCGCACAACATCATACATTGGGATTCGCGATCCCTCAGGCCTGCTACTCTACAATGAGTCCATCAATCCATCACATCAAGTCACGGTCCATACACGGAGGTGACACGTCCCGAACACCCACACTCTTCCACACGGCGGTCCCTCGGCAGGCACGCATAACGCGCCCACCGTCACCTCCCGCCTCACGCACAAGGCGAGGACACGGGTTTCCGTGGACGAAGTTGGCATCGTAAAAAGGACTGTGAATTCGGTTCTGTGCACAAACGGTCGACCGAAAGAGGCGATCGGGTCGACCGTGCCCAAAAAGGTTCGGTCAACCGAAAGTCTGCAACGGTCGAACTCTCTGCGCAAAACCTAAGTCCCAACGGTCGAACATAAATCTAAAACTGGTCGACCGAACGAGGTCAAAATCTGGAGTCTGGTCAACATCAATTCAATACTACCAGTCGACCGACTCAGGGGTCTCGGTCGACCGAAAACAACCAGGGCATCCTAGCCGTACTAAGTCATAAATGGTTGAACACATATAAACAATTAGTCGAACTATCATGTATCTCTATTCAGTACACTTAAGTTCCGGTCGAACGAACCCAAGGAACCGGTCGACCGAAACACAACAGAAGACCCCGACCCACCAGCACAATGCACAACCGGTCGACCGCCACAAGGCATCGTTCGACCGGTGATTGTTAAGGTCGAGGAAAATATACTACATCGGTCGACCGCTCGAAGGAATCCAGTCGACCGTTGGTCGTCTGCGACCTTGTGCCAGCCAAGGATTTACGCCGTTCTCGTCGCCGGAGAGGTCTCCGACCTCCCCCGACCGACCAACACAACCCTCACACGAGGGTTAGCACCAACATCGCACTAAGAAGCCGACATACCTCTCAAAAGCAACAAAATCCACCGGAGCCTTGCTTGCACAACGTCGCCTCCGTCTCCTCCTCGCGCATCCACCTCTGCATGCCTCACGTCGGAACCGCACGACCACGCTCTTCACCGACCACCGGAGTCGTCTCCGCAGCCTCTGGTTCGCCGGAAAGAAGGGAAAGAATGAGAGTGAGAGAGATCAAATGAGAGAGAGAGAGAGAGAAACAACTTTCTTCTTCTTAAACCCAACAACTCCTGCACCAACAGTAACCCGCAACCCTACACCCCTCACCTATCACCAACCCACTGTACACGCCTCCTCTTGCCCATGTAAACCTCTCCTTAACCACTCATTAACCCCTAATTGGGTTTAGGGTCGTAACAATTACAACAAATGAAATTTTCGCAACATATAGTTGTCATAATATGAATTCTGAAGAAATCTTCTATGAGGTTTAATTAAAGTAATATTAAAAAATATGGAATGTGTGTTTTTTTCCTGATTTAATCTACTCTTATCCAACCCAATTTTGAATCTAAAATATCCAAGACTTGGGAATGAGATTAGTGAAATTTGATATCTGATTTTGACTATCTGGCAACAAGAGATGTCCGAACTGAGGTTGCCCAGTTGGTGAATTTCTCTTTTTTTTCTTCCCATTTTCCTTTTTTATAGGAGTTTAATTATCTAATGGTCTTTCTTGAAAACCATGGCTATGTGAACATTGATGATTATTTTCTAAACGTCAGTTACTAATGTTCATTATTAAAAAATATTTATTTCCCACAGGGAAAGACAGCTCATGGAGTGGGAAGATCGAATGTGAGTTGCTCGGGGTTCTGCCGTGGCAATAGCATATCTGCAAGAGTTTTGTGAGTTCTTACCTATTCAACTGGGACAAATATGTATCTATTTATTCATTTCACCTTTTCGATTATTTGTTGAAGGAGTTCTCGACACATAATAATATGTGCCGGTGAACCTAAAATTATTCACCGGGTTTCCACTATTCTTGAAATTGACACTCATTTGAAACAATTACTTGATACCGAAACAACAAAACAGCAAGGCATTCAAATAAGGAGATGCTTAAGAAAATGTAGTAAAATATTATATTTCAAAATTGTTATTAGGTTATGCTAAAATCATCCTTTGCACTGATTAAAGATGGGATTTACACACTATATTTTGCTTGCTAGTAGTGGGATATGTAATGGATTCCCTTACGTGATTGGTGGTAATAAGCTCGAGAAATCCACAAATACCACAATAGTGAGAAGTGAGAATTGAGCATAGTGGCACACATACCACAAATGAACGAGACGTCAACTCTAACAATAACATCCCGTGTACCACTAACATCTCAAACTTTGAGAAGATGATGATCGAAGGAACTTGCACGAATTTTCAAGTGAAGACATATTGTGTTTGGATATCTCTATAAGTTGCCTGTCTTCCTAATTGTAAGTACTTGAATTTTGTGATACTTTACCATTTTTGTTATAATTTTTGCAATATAATGCAAGGAATTGTTAATTTCAACAAGCTGCATCTTCCATCTCTAATAAGTAAAATAAAGGCAGATGTGCTACAGGTAAGAGTGTACTTTGGGTCAGGTTAAACTCAAAACTGACCCAATCGAACTACATGGATCAGATTAGATATATTGACTTTCTTTTAAACTCGAGTCGCATTAATTCATATCTCAAATTGCATAGAACGGACCAATTTGTGTTGGTTTTTGTTCCAGAACTTCGATTTTATTAAATTCTGACGACATACTCCTTTTACTCTCTTACGACTTTGATAACCCAATGACTCTCTTCTGGATAACAACAATAGGGAGAAAAGAAATGGATAGAAGAGAAAAGAAAAGAAGATAAATGAAATTATATTTATTTTCTCTTGTTTGAATACAAATAAATTAGGAGACAAACGAAACCCATGCTCTTTTAACCATGTTTTTTTCATTTTAGGGCATGATAGGAAGAATTGACAAAATTCAACTTTCTCTCAATTTCTCTTTATTTTAGAGGAGAAAGTTGAGAGTTCATTTTGCATATGATGTTTTCTCTCCATTTCTCTTCTTAAGTTGTTATCCAAACAAGAGAAAATTCAAATTTCTTTTCTTTTCTCTTCATATCTTTTCTTAAGTTGTTAATCAAACACATATGCAATTATGGGTATGGTTTTTCCGGACCGTATCCTTATTTATATCACAAATCGGAAGGGGATATCAATTTTTTATATAATGCAGATATGCATACGATAATACAAATACAAACATTGGTTTTTAATTTTTTTGGATACGTATAAGGATACTAAGTTTAAAAATAAGTGTATATGAATACGAATACGGAGTTCTCCATGGTCAAAACAATTGAAACATATATTAATTACAACCTAATTATACCATTTTTTATTTTTTTAAATATTATTTACTTGAACTTTATAAGATTATAAAATTACAAAACTACGACATAGGCTTTCATTTTCTCAAAATTTTACCTTATATGTTTTTTTTCTCGACCATGTAAACAATACAAATTATACATAAAATGTTCAAAACCTAGTTCGAAACACAAAATTCAACCTTGTCATTATTCATTGGTCCTAACTCCAGCAATCTAAAACCTCTGTTGAGAAGTTTGTACGAAATGTCATTGTTATTTTCAATACATTTATTTTTAACATATATAAAATTTATTTAATTTTGAATATGTGATATGGGAAATAAATTATAAGGCCAAAACACGGTGGCCAAATGTTCAACAAGGTCAATCACTGTAGGAGTTATTTTTAGGGCCACGGATTTAATATTTTTAAATGCATCTCAAGTTTTTAAGTCCAAAATACCCCACGACCTCCAAACCAAAAAAAACCTCAGATGGGGAAACAAAATTATAAGGAGATGTTAAATTCCCCAACTCCCACCCTAAGATGACCCCAACTCCGGCGAGGAATAACCCCCCACCTCTAGGCTCCAGGTTGTATAGGAGTTGTAAAAATCACCAAATAAGCTGACTCGTTTGACACAACAACCTTGGTTGTCTGATCGAAACAATGAACCTGGGTCTAACACAAAACAACCTGAGTCGTTTCATAAACCATCAACCTAGGTTGTTGACCAAAGAGCCAACTCGTTTAACCAACGACCTGGGTTGTTTCACAAAACAACCCGCACAGCACTGGTGCGTCACAACTATTTTGGTTGAAAAAATGACTCAGCTCGTTTGGTGGAAAAAAAAGACCCAACTTGTTTTCTGTTCTCTCAAATCAGCAGTATTCCACGTGCCCTTTATGAGCCCATTAGGTTCCTAATTACAAAAGTTTTGCTTCTCAACATCTTTCTTTGTAACAAGTCTTGAATCGCCTTATTTGGATATCAGATGAGAGAGTTATGCACAAATTGTTGATGATCCATCGATTATCCAGTTTCCAAATACGATTTGCCTTGACCCACCCTTGTATCATCGGATTGGTAAGTTACAAATATGTGCTTCTTTTAATTATCTTTCCAACGGATCTGGAATCATCAAATTCCGGTTGGATGTAGATGTTAGGAAGAAAACAAGTGGCATGTGTTGGCAATTCAGACTTTTCCATTCCTCCTCGAGACGGTCCCAACCCTGCCAGGGACGGGCCTTGTCCCAGAAGAGACGCTCCCTGCCTGGGACAATCCCTGCCAGATATTCCCTTCCCTGCCAGGGACGATCCCTTCTCTTCTAGGAACAATCCCTTCTCTTCTAGGGACGACGATCTCAAGAAACGACCCAGCTTATATTTATCTTAAGAAAACAACCCAGCTTATTTACCAAAAGAAAATGACCCAACTTATCTAGCTTTAGAAAATACCCAACTTATTCATCTCAAGAAAGGACCCAACATATTAGCTCAAGAAACAACCTAGGTATTTAGTACTAAAAACGACCCAACTTATTTAGCTTAAGAAATCGACCCAGGTTATTTAGTATTAAAAAAATTACCCAACTTATTTAGTTGAAGAAAATGTTCCAACTTATTTAGTTGTAGAAAATGTCCCTCATCTCAATGTCTTGATTGAATTTGAATCTAACAAGGTGCCATAAATTGGTATACATATAAATATATATATATATATATATATATATATAAAACGAGATAGGTTGTTAATTAAGTTGCACATTTGTTCTTGTAGTAAGTTAATTAAGTTGCAGCTCGTTTGGTGAAAACGGCCCAACTCATTTGCTGAAAACGACCCAGCTCGTTTGGTGGAAACAACCCAACTCGTTTTGTAGACCGACCCAACTTGATCGGTGAAAAGGAACTGGCTCGTTTGGTCCAAACAAGCCAGGTCGTTTGGTAGAACGTCACAACTTGTTCAGTGAAAATGACCCAACTCATTTTGTCAAACGACTTAGCCCAGCATGGGATTGGTGCGTCCCAGCACCGGCTTGTTTTTCCAAACAAATTGGCTCATGTTTTCCCACGTGGGATGCACCAATCCCGCCTGGGACGTAATTTCATCCTGAGCATTCCACACTTGCATCCTGATCGAGACACGTACATCTCGAGCGGGACTTACTCTACCCTACGAGCGTTACAGTCGTCCTTAGTGGCAAACATGCTTAGGATGCAAAGGGTCTTGATAAAAGGGTGCCTGTTCGGGAAAATTTAGTCTAGGTTTGGGACGTCTGATTGCAGTAAGTTAATTAAGTTGCAACTCGTTTGGTGAAAACGACCTAGCTCGTTTGGTGGAAACAAGACAACTCATTTTGTAGAACGACTCAACTTGTTTGGTTAAAAGGACCCAACTCGTTTAATCAACCATAAAATCCCTAACTCCTACTATAAGATGACCCCAACTCCGACGAGGAACAACCCCCACATAACCTGGGTTGTTTCACAAACAAACAACCTGAGTCGTTTGACCAATGAGCGAGCTTGTTTAACCAGACATACCCCGTCTAGTCCCGGTCAGGTCCCACGTATCCTGTCCCGGGTAGGTCCCGTCCTGGGCACTGATTAAGTCAGCATTTGTCGTACAGTGAGACAATTCGAAGTGCGCAGTTTCAAAAAAACCGTGGTACGACGGTTCAAATTATTTGGTTAAAAACCAAGACGTGTTACTATTCCTTTTCAAACCCTCATTCATCCAATCTCGTCCGTCCTAAACCTAAAAACCAAAACCCTAACTCTGAACTCCATGAAAATGGCAGCAAATGTGTTTGTCGCAAGCGCCAGCGGTGAAGATAAGGTGAGCGAGCTTTTCTGTGGTTTGAACATGTCTGTCAAACTGGGTGAGTCAGGTTGTTTTCTTGAGATAAATAAATTGAGTCATATTTTAAAACTAAATAAGCTGGGTCATTTTATTGAGCTAAATAACTTGTGTCTCTTCACATAATAATGATTGTCCCTATTGGAACGGAATCGTCCCCTCATCGGACGTGTGTCTTTGAATCGTCCCTCACTCGTCTTCTCGCAGGCCTAACTCGTCCGGAACAGGCGTCCATGTATCAAGTCCCACTACCTCCTGCGCAGGACACCTACGTGCCGAGAGGGTCGGTAACGACAGTTGCTAGTGGCAATTCATGTAAAAGTTGATAGAACTTAATTAACAAGTTGGGTAGTTCGGTCTAAACCAGTTTGGTCGTGTACACTTTAATTAACATATAGAAAACAATGTATTTAGAAGACAACAAAAATTTGCACTAATTTTAAGGTAAATAAATTATTAACTAAGGAAGATAAGTGCATGATGGAATCCCGCATTCATTGTCCCGCTCGGGACAACTCTGTCCCCCATAGGGTCATGTCCGTCCCGCTCGAGACACAAGTGTGTCCTCCTCTGGACGCAAGTGTGGCCCGCTCAGGACGCAACACTTGATACGAAATTTGATGATTTCAGATTTGTATCATTACAGACAAAGCCGAGTTCGAGAAACAAAACTTTGGTATTTTACATATTTACATATTTGAGAGAACAAAAAACGAGAGGGTTCTAAGTCGTCCTGCAAGAGGGTTGTCCCATGACTGGATTGGCCCGTTCTGCCGTGGTAGTTAGTACAAAGAGATACTAAACTTACATTCAAAACAAACCAAAGAAAACATTTCAAATAGTAATAAAAAATTCAACACAGACACTGAACAATTAAATAATTACAGGTCATTAACAGCCCATTAAACATTCAATAATTCCAAGTCCTGAATTTTTACACGGAATGATGGGGCTATAACTAACAAAGAAGCCAATACACCCCTAAATGAGTGTATTGCCTTGTGGTCCCGTTGCGCCAACGGTTGTTCTTTATACATAAGGCGTTGGAACTAGTGCAGGACATAAATTGCATAGTATAGCTATACGGTGCTTGGCATTGCCATTCTCCTCTTTCAATAGTATGATCTCAGTCCACATTGAGTGTGGATCTCCAATAATAGACAAATCTTGTAACTTCCTCTTCATGCCGCCCTCCAGCTTTTGTTCGGCCTTTTTATTAAAAAACTTTCGCAGCAAGCTGTTTAGTTCCGTTATTTTCATCGTTTAGTCCACGGTTAAGAGTATGCAATGCTCCAATGACATCACAATAGATTGGACAATCAGAGAGTCATTTTGGTGCCATTTTCCTCTTAATTTTTTCTAACAATGATGTAGCTAAATCATCCGCTTTGACCAACATAACTGGGTGGCGAGGTTCGGAATTGTAATGGCCTTACGTGAATATGCTCCGGTGTCCTGCCTTTGCTAAAAAATATATAGGAAGGCGTCCATCATCTGTTCAGTAAAAAGAGTCTTATCAACTTGTAAACGTTCGTAACTTTAAAAGAAGTAAACTATGGTAAGATTTTTTTTCACCTACGTCTAATGATATCCCAACCCCTTTGGTGATTAGATCCTTCAGATCCGATCTGTGAAACCGAGATGGCCTCCTTGAACTGCAAACATTCCTTATCATCTGATGCAGATGCCACTATCTTAAGAATAACATCCCTTTCATCTTCAGTCAACCGGTCCATGGCTTCCATGTCCATATTCTTGAGAATACTATCCACTGGCCTGTTTAGTGCGCCCTTCGTAGGAGATTTGTCCTTTTTTTTATTCTGGGCATTTCATCTCGTACGAATATATCTCATCAGGCTTCTCTGCCTGACCTTGTCTTCCCTTTCCCTCCTCTTCCCTCACTCTCCTCCTCCTCTGCCTCCTATAGGATCGTAATGGCCCTTAATTAATCTAACAAAATTACTCTTAATCCCTACTTAATTAACAAGACATGCAGCAGAAATAAGAAACAAATCAAGTAGGAAAGGAAACATGCAAACCACAAGTGACAAGGCAATTTTATTGAGGTTCGGCTCCCACCTACTTCCTATTTTGCAAGCTCCGCTCGACTTCGCGAACTCCGTTCACGACTGCACTATCACTCCCCGTTTCGGGCTGGGAGAGAAAACCTTTACAAAGTAAGCTCCGTGAACAACCTTGCAAACTTGTTTTCCTCTTCTCACAATTCGATAAGGAACATTTCGGGCTTTCATCGAAATCTATACTTCTTTTGACAGCAAATGTTTGAGTGGAACAACAATCTCTAACTTGAGCACACTTTATGTATGAGTAGTAATTGATCAAAGATGTGGAGGTTTAGGCTTTGAGTGTAGGGTTTGGGTTTTCTGAAAGGAATTTATTCTAAAACTTTTACTTTTAAATGTCTTTTATTATGAATTGAATGTATTGAAAATTTTGTTCCTTGATTAATGTATTCATCTTTTGGAAGTGTTAAGGAAGTGATTAATGTATTGGAAATTTTGTTCCGTGATTAATGTATTGGAAATTTTGTTCCATGATTAATGTATTCATCTAAAAGATAATGATTTACATAAATCAAAAGTAATTCACAATCCTGGTAATTGACATGAGACATTAATTACCGAGTTAAGATTGTCATGATGGTTAAGAGAAATATTGTAGCTCTACAAATATTTAACAACATGAGTATATGAAATAGAAAATGGTTCTTTCATATATTGAATTGACCTATCAAATGAAACATTATGGAATTATATTTGTGTCATTAATGTTTCATTGTGTCTTTGAATCCTAAGATATGAGACTTATATCTTTTCACATAAGGAGTGTATGATTTGATTATTATCAAAAGCTATCAATGAGTATAGTGATAAAGGTATTAGTTGGTTATACATAACTTGTGATGGAAAAGTTGATATGTCAAAAGATTATCATTGTCCCTCTTGACTTGAGTGATGATATTACTGGGCCCCTTGATAAAACAAAATTATAATGTGCACAATGTAACTTGTGTATAGTTATATATTTATAATTACCTTGAGAGATCAAGAAATGAATATATATTACAAATATGACACAATTCTACTTTGTATATTATTCTCAATATCATGTAGCAAGGGATAGACACAAGTGATATTAAACATCACTAAATGGATCATGTTTAGTTCGAGTGAGCAAAACATCTTTGTGATATCTTTTAAATTGGGTAACTATAATGTGTAGCTATATACCGCTTATAATTTGTGATATAATATGTTTTATATCATTGTCAATGCAACTTAGATCATCCTATAGGTCACACCACAAAATTGGGAAACAAGAAATTTGATTTTGCATTATATATGATGTATTGTGATACATGTGGTAAAATATTAAAATCAAGTTTGCGGTGGTTATGACATGGTTAGAATAATTAATAAATTTATATGAGATGTAAATATATTATGGGGTATCATGTTTTACATTAAATATGATAATATGTAACATAGTATAATGTGATCCTAAACATTATAAAATATAAATTTGCTAAAAACCCAAAGATCATATTTTGTTGGAAATTAATCCAAAATTTAATAAAGGCAAAAACAATGCAAAACGGGCAAACATTTTGCTTGGATCAGTCTACCGAATTTAACAAAGTTTTTTTTAAATTCAGAAACGCTTGAGACCGGTTGCACGTGTGGTTCAACCAAAAATAACAGGAACTTCTTCTATTGTTTAGCAGTTGACCGGTGCGGGTCATGGTTCGATCGAAATTATCAGGAGCTTTCTTGGTAGGGATTCAGTCGACCGACTAGGAGCACAGTCCGACCGATGGTGTCGATTTTTGATCGATCGGTTGACCGATTGGAAATTCTGATCGATCGTTTCTACACAGTTTTGCTTTAATTATTAAGAGAATTTCTTTGATCATGGGTGGAATTGTTCCTATTCGGTTAGAGGAGGTTAAGGGATGATTACATGTCGAAATATGATTGGATTACAGGAGCTATTAACAAGGGATCATGTGCAAGTGGGTTGCACATGAATAGGTTTTAAGGAAGTCCTATAATTAGGACCCTCCTCTACTCATTTTCAATACATGTGAATGCAAAATACTTCTCTCCATATTTCTCCACAAAATCCATCCAAAAACTCCTTTATTAGTTGAGTGTTTTAGAGATTAAATTCTCAGGAGAAAAAATGGGTAATTAGATAGATTCTAGCCTTGAATTAGAGATTGATTGGCTATCTCCTCTCTCTCTCTAAATATTGTTTAGAGTTTGGTGAACACTTGGAGAAATTCTGAGGTGATTCAAGTGCAACACGACTACGGATATTCGAAAATGTTTTAGAGAACCTTTTGGGTATGATTTTCTTCTATACAATTTAATATTTATGTAGGATACATATATTAAAATGTATAGACTATATTTTGTACAAGAAAATTATTGAAAATATGAAAGAAGATCCTTAATGCTTGTTAATTTTTTTAAAACTATACACAAGTATAGGGCACGAAATCCTACAATTTCTTAACTTGGGGAAGTCTCTCTAGTATATGGAGCAATTGGAAGTGTGAGAGTTATCTAAACAAGGTGTATAAACCTCTATTTAGAAGCTCCTAGAGAGATATAGCCATTGGGGAAGAATTGTGTAAGTTGTGTGAAGAACAAACAAAACAGAAACTCTGAAACAACAATTCTGTCCCTCCACGATCTACCGAATTGGGTAGCCGATCGACCATTTCCTTAAGTATAAGGAAACGTTCGAACCACCTGAAGCAACGGTCTAACTATTTGATTTATGACTTAGGTTATCGGTCGATCACAAAAGGAAGGTCCGGTCGACCGAAAATAACAGACACTTTGGGGTCTCAAAATGTTTATATTCGGTCGACCGTTTCTCGGTCCACGGTCGATCTGTGATCAAATGTATTTTGGGGGTTGGTGAAAAATAGGAATACGACCGTTGGTATAATACGATAATGTTAACGGTCTTCTGGGAAATACAGGACAAGCGGTCGACTAGAAGGTCAAATTCGGTCGACCGAACCAAGGCTAGATTTGCACTTATCAACTGGTCGACCGTAACAAGGTCAGTCAATCGTCTGGGTGCAGACATTTCTATTAGGCTAGGTTATCTTATGGAATTGGGTTGCCTATTCAAGTTGGATTGATATAGAAATTTGTATGTGACTTCTATAGGTTCCTTAGAGTCTATGTGAATGAATTTTAACTCTTCTATCATCAAGATTATTGATTGACATCATATCATGCTTATATTCGTGTATTATATCCTCTATTTTGAACATAAACAATGATACGTAACGAGTTTTATGTTTAAGTGTCAGGAATAAACAAGATTGAGAAGAAGAGACACAAAAAGGACCTGAATGCAAGAAAAAGGACTAAATTGTGAGACTTATGGACTGATACGCAAGAGGAAAGGACCCGGATATAAACCAAAAGGACCAATAAGCAAATCGAGAAACTCCACACCATCATGAGGAGTATTTTGACAATTAGATTCGGGCCTAGTCTCAAACAGCTGATTCAGGTGCACTACACTTGGAGATTTGGAGTAATAAAGAAGAAAACCGACACCAGGTCAAATCCGACCAAAAGTGAACACCAATTGGCGGTCCTAGACAGCCAATTGGCGGTCCAGAATACTCAGGATCCGACCCAGCTTTTTGTGGTGGTGTAATATGTTGTTTGTATTAATTTGTAGAAGTTTCATTAGTCCTACATCGGGGGATTGTCCGCGATTACCTTTTTCCATGACTATAAATAGAACTCTTCTTCCTCCTTTGTAATTACCCATTGCTTGGTGGCATTCTCTCTACTTAGAGTAAGTCTTGGAGAAAAACTCAAGTGGAGAAGAATGCTACTTGTAATGAGTCATGTAAATAAAATAATTTTTCTTAGTTTGTTTTTGTCTTCTCTTTTAATTGTTGCATGCTTTGTTCAATTTCGTTTTGTCTTCTTTTCTTAATGAGTAGTGAGTAGTTCCACCCCCCTTTCGGGGTGGAGATGATGTAAATATATGTTGTGAAGTTTGGATGTTTGACAAATTTTGATTGTGTAGACCTGCATGTTTATCTGTTCATCGAGGGTGTTTTAATCATCTACATGTTGGGGGATTTTTGATGGGTTTTGCCATAAGATTTAGACAATTCCCATGCTTAGTTTCCTCATGTTTATTTACTGAAATTTCCTATTGAATATGTTACATGTTAGTTATGTGTTTGTATTTCTGTTTGCTTGATTGATTGAAGAAACTTTGTTTTGATGGGTTGTGCCATAAGATTTAGACACCTCTCTTTCTTAGTTTGTTCTTCACAAGAGTTCATGGTTTTTTATGAGTCTTGCCATATCTTTAGACACTTCTCATGCTGAGCCTAATCTTATGCTAATCAAGTAGTAATGGCCGATACATTGTGTGAATTGATTGATAGGTTTTGCCAAATCTTTAGACACTTCCTATGCATGAAGACACACACATGACACACACACATACATGCTTACATGCGTCATTCATCACTTATTTTACTTCATATGTGCACACACTCCACCCCTTAGGGGTTTCCATTCCTGAATTCCAGCTTGTTGTCTTAGTTTAGTTTCATTATTGCGTGCTTTCATTTCCTTCCTTGTGCTTACTAGTTTAGTTTAGTCTAGTTTAGGTAAATCAATTTCTTCTCCGCTCTTTTCCCACTTACCTTCGAACATACCAGAGTCGACACACATCCCTGTGGATCGACCCGTATTTTCCACGTCTACACCCAAAAGGGGATAACTACTCACACCACATTAAGCTAACAATTATATTAAGGAAGAAAGACATTCTAACTAGTTCTACTAAGATTAGGAAAGCAAAATTAAGCTAAACATGCAAGCATTAAAAGGGAAAACATCAAAACAAAACTAGGAAGAATTATTTTATTTACACAACTCATATTACAAGTAACATTCTTCTCCACTTGAGTTTTGCTCCAAGGCTTACTCCAAGTAGAGAGAATGAGCATCATGCAATGGGTAGTTTACAAAGGAGGAAGAAGAGTTCTATTTATAGACATGAAAAAGCAATTGGGGACGATCCCCCGGTGTTGGACTAATGAAACATTCCCAGAATAGACATTAACACATAACCCATATCCACGCGAAACCGAGTCGGATTCTGAGAAAAATGATCGCTAATTAGCGGTCTTGGGCCGCCAATTGGCGATCACTTTTTGTCAGATTGGACCCATTTTCGGATATGTTCTTTATTGCTTCAATTCTTCACGTGGGGTGCACTCGGATCAATTATTGGAGTCTGGGCCCGAATCTAATTGCCAAAATACTCCTCATGATGCTATGAAGTTTCTTGGTTTGCTATTTGGTTCCTCTGAGCTTACGTCCAGGTCCATTCCACTTGTAGATGGGTCTTTGTGTATGACCGAGAGGTCCATTTTGCTTCATTTAAGTCTTTTCTTCTTACATTTCAGTCATTTTTCTCTTCCATTCTCTTCTTTATTACCTAATATATGAAATATAACAACAAACACTCGAGTAACACAATATTGGGGTAAATTAAGGATATATAACATGAATATGATGCATGATATGTTACTAATCAATGTGGACACTTTTTATTCAATTCTTCTTAATTTCAAGTTTCTTCTCCCCTTTTTGACATCCATCAAAATTTTAAACAATGAAAACATGAGATGTCTAGTTTCCTCACCCCTTAACTAATGTAACGAATTTGGTCTCCCTCAATTTTGCAATTCATTACTCTATGCAAATGATATTCATTAAACTCCCCCTATCCATATGAATAGGTCTAACAATTAAGCTTAATTTTTCTCCCTTTTGACATCAATTAGATGTGGACGTATAAGCATATGATGTTTTCCCCCCCTTAATGTGATGCAATTGTATGAAAATAAAGATATGACAATTAAGCATTCATAATCCTATTGTTACCTAAGTCGCATTTCTCAATTGTGGTTCAAATTCTTCTTTCGATAGTGTAACCGGCTTTGAATTTGAGATTCCAAGCTAGGTCAGTCACTACCAATCTCCCATCCTCCTTTAGGTACCTACAAGTGTAGATTTAGGTACCCAAACAACTTTGGGTCCTTGAACATTAGCTTTAGGAACCCAAATCATTTTGGTTTTGGGAGCCCTGAACTTTGATTAACAAATAAATGCTTGCCATTTAAAGTAGTATGAGATACATGGTTTTTCAATTTAGCATTATATCCTAAGCCATGTTTATCTAATGATTCCCTTTGACTACCTAGAAGCATGTCAAGCAGTTTTGTTCCATTAGTGAACGTCTCTAGATCTTTTCTTAATTACACATTTCAAGGTCTAAGATCTAGTTGTTCATCAATTTTATGCGTTGCTTTTAGACTAGCAAGTCTAAACCATGATTTTCATGTCTAGCAATCACCTCATTTTTTTCATCCATGATTGTTTCAATTTGGCATTGGAGATCATTTATAGTCTTTCTAGCATTCTTATTCTTTTCACAAATGATCTCATATTGTTTAACTAAATAATGAAAGGCATTTTGAAGCTCATCATGTGTGTATGTATCTTGTTTAGAGCATGAGTTGTCACTAGAATAAGACCTAGTAGCGTAAGAATTAGAATTACTAGAACAAGAGTTAGAAGCTAACTCACTTTCTTCATCTTGTATAACCATCAAAAATGTGTGGGCAACCTCTCTTCTACTTTGTAGGGAGGATGATGATGAAGATGATGAAGAATCATCCCAAGTTTCCTTGTGAGCTTCCTCATTTCTTTCTCTTCTCTTGCTCTTTGCTTTTTCTCTCATTCTCTCCCTTCTTACATTTCTCTTCTCCTTTTCTCTCTTTTTTTTGGAAAGCAAAACGGAGGCATAGCCTCTAATGTATTGATGTAGTAAACCATTTACAGCCTACAAAAGTTTGTCAATTACAACCCTCGAGTTATGCTCAGTACATAACTGGAATCTACCTCTAGACTGTCATAATCGTGACCACCATATAGGTGTCAAAGGTAGTTCCAACTACTCACATACAATCTCAAAACCTCGGGATTTTCTCTAATTTGGTAAGACCGGCATAGAAATATGCTACTAACGTGAGTAAAGCTAAAGCAACAGTAGTATTTATATCATTCCTTTATCCTTGTGCCCATCACTCACACGCTTCCTTGATAAGTATGCCCACGTTCTCGGGACGACGCATCTCATTATCAAATATCCACTGATTTCTCTCTTGCCAACACTCGTAGATGGTTGCAACAAGAGCAAGTCTAGTGGTGGCCCGTTGTGCCATGGAGGCTCACGTCACCTTCAGCCTCTCCACCTCGTAAGCAAGCGTGCTTCCTATTCTTGTGTGCACCTGTAGTATCCTCAACATTTGTGACTAGACTTGTCGGGAAAAACTGCATTCCCAGAAAAGGTGTGCCATATCGTCGTCCCTCTCTTCACATAGTACATAGATAGGGTCGTGAATTGCTCCCCGAGCTCGCATAAGTTCCTTTGTCATTAGACGTCCTCGCAAGATCCTCCAAAGTGTAAGAGTATGTTTGGGTATGTAATACTTGTGCCAAACGATATCTATCCATCCCACCTTCCTTTGCCGAGGTGCCACCCAACTCCACGTTTCCTTTGCTGAAAATACCTCACTCTTCGCTCCAACTCTTATTGGGGTGTCTCGCCTTCCATGGATTGTATTTTGCAAGATCCTAGTCCACAACACCTCCATCTCTAGGGATCTCGTCTCGGGGAGTGTCCAAACACCATCGTGAATAAAGTAAGATACCAAAGTATCCCTTGGAACCCCCATGTCATATTGACGGTGCTCTCCCACTGGCGAAGAGAGTAAAGGCCGCCCACACCATGGGTCGGTGAAGAGCCTTGTTGCTTCCCCATATCCCACTTGGTATTGGATTTTGTCCTTTGCAAAATCTAGGACACTTAGGATGCCCCGCATGCCCACGAGCAAACAGACGGTGGTCTTGCTAACCTTATATTACGATTTCGCAAATATTTCCTTCGCATACACCGAACCCAAAGTGAATCACCACCCTCTACAACCAACCAAAGAAGGTGAAGCAGCCCAACATCATTCCAATCCTTTAGTTTTCTAAGTCCCAAACTGCCCTCCTTCTTTGGTGTACAAACATCTTATTAGCTACGGCCACCCACTTTGTAGGACCGCCCCATACAAAGTGGACCACGAGGCTCTCCACTTCCTTCAATACCTTCCTTGGGATAAGAAAAGCTGAAGTCCAATAGATACTCATAGCCACAAGCACGCTTTACACCAACTCCACACGATCCGCCATGATAGAATTTTTTTCTTCCACGTGCTTAGTCGTTGTTGTACCTTGCTGACTAAACCCATGCAATGTTGTCTCCCTAGCTGTGAGGAGAAGAGTGGAAGGCCTAAGTACGTTACCGGAAAATCAGCTCTCTCCATACCTAACTGCGAGCAAATCCAAGTGCCCTCGATGGCTTCTCCTCTAATGAATACTTGACTCTTTGCTACATTCAGCTGCAGCCCGGAGGTGGCCGATAACTCTGTGAGAATGCGCTTGATCACCCTCACGTTTTCTCTTGTAACCGCATCAAACACCATCACATCATCTGCAAAGAGAAGATGGGAGATTTGTACATCTCCATACCTTGCTGGTTCGTGAGTGCCCCTCTCTACCTCCTTTCTGAACATAGAGCTCAAGACCTTCATACAAAGTACAAAGAGGTAGGTGCTAGCGGGTCTCCTTGCCTCAGCCCATTCGTGGCACAAAATGGTCTAGAGTTTTCACCATTCACCATGACAACAAAGGATGCCTGAACACAAGCCATTACGAGTTGAACACAAATCGTCGGGCAAGCCCACCCGCTTGAGTATTTACTTGAGGAATTGCAATGAGATAGAATCATATTGCTTTCTAAGGTCCAGCTCCAAACACATCCGCACACGTCCTCCTCCTAAGTGCATATTGTGGCATATCTCGTGACCTAGTAAAATGTTGTCGTTAATTCGTCTTCTACTCACAAATGCACTTTGTGTTTCCCCACCAATCTAGGGAGAAGTACCTTCAATCGGTTTCCCAAAATCTTTGACATGAAGCGAAACACCATATTGCAAAGAGAAATGGGTCTATAATCATCAACCGAGGTGGGCGTTGTCTTCTTCGGAATAATTGTGATAGATGTATAGTTGACTTGCTTCAGGAGCTTCCTGTTTCTCATGAAGGAGTCGACAACTTTGAAGAGGTCTCTCCTCACACATTCCTAAGTGGCTTTGAATTTTTTTGCATTAAAGTCATCCAGACCCAGTACCTTGTCCACATTTGTGTCCTTCACCACCTCTTCTAATTCCTTCATATCTAGTGGCTAGATAAGTGATCTTGCCTCATACTCCCCCACCTTTGGAAGTGATAAGGGAAGCCTGGAAAAATCTGGAATTTCGGTCACCCTCTCGCAACCATCGAACCCTTGATTTCTGTCTCAATAAAGTCTCCTCCCTGACCAAGGCACGGTCCAGGTCCTCCTTACATTGACACTCACGTTGTAAGAGCTCCTCATCTCTCGGATTCTCCTACTTTGTTTCCTGATTTACGCAAGCCAAAGCTGAGCTTCGCCTACCTTTTATTCCACATTTACGAAAGTCTCCTCACTCCACCTCTTTAGCGCCTCCTTCACCACATGTAGCTTTGCCATCAATCTAAACATGGGAGTGCCTTCTACCCTCGTGGCCCATGCCTCCTTCACCACATCCTTGAACATCTCATGTTCAGCCCAGAAGTTCACAAACCTAAACATGCGCTTCTTTCTAGGTCCCTCCTTCTCCGTAGCCATAATGAGCATTGAGTGGTCACTCAAATCCCTTTCCCCCACGACATAGAAAGAATCAGGAAAAGCCTCTAACCATGCATGGGACATTAAGATTCTATCAATCCGCATCTCGATGCATGCCTCCCCATGTGAAGAGTTGGACCAGATATAATTCACCTCCGGTAGACGGGACCTCCACAAGTTTAAGCCGATCCACACAAGCATTGAACTCATCCATCGACACCATGTGGAAATCCGCTCCTCCCCTCTTCTCACTAACTCTTCTAATACAACCACAAACTAGCCAAGGAGTCAAGTCTGTTGGAGTGGCTCGACCAAGGTCTTCCCGAAGTGACCTCCGCTCCACGTGCCCATTTTCAGCATATATCGTTGTTATTGCTATGTTTCTCCCATTTCTCTCCCTTCCTTCAAGCTTCAGCATTTGCGTGGTTTCATAAGTTACCCGAAGCTCCACCATAAGCTCATTCCACAACACAAGAATTTCGCGAGAATTTATAATCAAGTTGTTGCACTCATGATTCCATGTTGCTTTCCGAAATCGATCCAACTTTTTAAGCTTCACTTTATGTTCAACGAGGCACACGATGTCCGCTTTGGCCTCCTTTATTCGTCCCCAAATCATGTGCGTACGGCCAGGGAGATTTTCACTGCACACATTCCACACAAGAACATTCATGGCTTCGCAATATGGGACTTTCGTCCCTTGCCACCTCGATTTGCCTTTTGTTGTTCGAGCCCATTCTCTCGAATTGCACGAAATGCTTCGGGTTGTGGTGAGAGTACCTCAAGGTCCACTGGAGGTGGTGGAGACATAGCCTTGCTCCCATTACTCTTTTTCCCAACCTCTCGCTGAGTGAGAACCTCATGTGCGCATTCTTCACCCTCTTCCTCATTCTTTCCCTTTCATCCTTTCTTCCTTCAAGTTCCTCAAGGACATTGAAACAACCCAAACCCTTGATGCTCGTCTGGTCCCTCATGGCCCTTGATTGGGTAAGGATGCCTCCTCTTGAGTGTAGGTGGCTGGGGTCGGAGCTGCACCTGGCGACCACACTCAATCCATTTGTTTGCTTCTCCACATGGCTGAGCTTCTTCCCTCCACCTAGCATGTCACGTGGGTAATCTCCACATGATGATTCTTGGAACAAAATAAACACCTTTGGGATCCTCCCCCATGATTTGTGGACCAAAAATTTGTTTATTCCCCCACCAAGCTGCTGGTACCTCATGATTGGCTCCCTTCTTGTGCTCACATGACTCCATGATGGCTCCTTTTGCGCAACAGCCTTTGTCCCCCCCCCCCAAAGGAGGAAACTCCTCCATGGCTGGTGCATTCAAATTTTCTCCACTAGAAATCTCAATTTTGATTGGTTCCTCTTCTAAAAGAAAAGGTTGCTTTTCCATTTGCTCAGCCCTTACCAACTCCGTTCCATGGCTTGCTTCTTTCATTGAGGCCTCCACCTCCATTATTGTCTTCACCTCTGTTATGGCCTCCACTTGTTTCTGCACATGCTTCTCCATGCCTTCACCTTCCTCTTGCTCTTGTACCACTCTTCAATGGTTACCACCATCCCCCTCCCCCACACCCCCGGCTCCACTCTCCTCTTCATTCTCACTCACCCCAGATTTTCCATTCTTCTTTGTCTCTCCTTTCTGGCTAACCTTCAACCAACCTTGCACCTTTGGTATGAACTTCATAGCCATTCTTCCAGCCACCTTCTCCTTCTCTTTTTGGCTTTGTGGGCATCGAACCTGAGTGTGCACAAACTCCAAACATATCCCACAATGCCCTGGCTTCCACTCATACTCGATGTCCACCTTTTCCGAAGCACCTCCTTTGGTTTGAGTCTCCACGAACTCAAGATACTTGAATGTTCCATCAACCTCCACACAAAGCCTTGCAAAGAGAGTCTTCTCCCCGAGGTGGTGTCATCATCCATGCATAACAACTTTCCAAGAACACTAGCTATGGTGCTTAATATCGTTGGTTACAACACCAAACAACTCAGACCACTTTTTTGGTCGATGCCCCTCACCATTTGTTGAAGGAACATGCTTGACCCTTTCTTCAACACACTCCCACGGTTTGTTTATGCTGTTTGAGGGTGCTTATGGTTGCCACCATCCTCAAACAACCTTGAATCATGACTAAAACGCTCCGAATGCCCCATTAGAGTAAGCAATCAAGAGTAGAATGATGAAAAATGATAAAAAGTAACCTAGGAAACCATAGGTTTCCCCATGCCTCCCCAGAGCTTCCCTTAGCCTTCCCACCTCTCTCTCTCTCCTGTCTTCTCTTTTTTTCTTCTCTCATTTTAACTCTTCTCCTTCTCCTTTTCTATCTCCTTATTCTCACTTCTTCTTCCTCTTCTTTCTCTAATTTCTCCCTTATCTTTCTTGAGGTATTTAAAGAAGTGTTTGACAATGACCTCAATGTCCTCATCTTCTACTCTCATCCTTGGTTCATCGAAATTTGCATGTAATTCCAAGATGGATTTCATCTTGGAGGCTTGTTTCTCCTTTCGATGATTGATTTGGAGTTCATAAGCTATGAGATTTCCAATTAGTTCATCCATCTTTAGTTTGGAAAGGTCGTGTGCTTCCTCAATTTCAACGACTTTATCTTCCCAATCGTTGTTGAGCTATCGGAGAAACTTCCTTGCCATTTCTCTTTCATTAATTTTTCTTCCAAGAACGCAAAAAGAGTTAGTGATATTGGTGAAGCGAGTGTTCATTTTGCTTATGTTCTCACCGGTTTGCATGGTGAAAATTTCATATTTATGCATGACGAGGCTAATTCTTGTTTCTTTTGTTTTGCTATCACCCTCATGATGCATTTATAATCTGTCATATTTCATATGCACTTTCACAACTCCTAATCCTATTATGTTCACCCTCATTCAAGCCACAATAAAGGATGTTCATGATAGTTGAATTCATTTCATATTCCTCCATTTTAGCCCTAGTTAAGGTGATTAACTCTTCTTCCTTAGGAGGGATGTATGTGTTTTAAAGGAAGATCAAAAACTTAAGATGTTCTTCCAATAATCATAGTTTGACCCATTTAGCAAAGGTGGTCTAGTTGTGCATGATCCTTCTACATGATTAGATGATGAAGATGTCATGCTAAAATAAGGTTAAGTATATGAAATTTAGCACCTATGCTCTGATACCAAATGTAGGATCGTAATGGCCCCTGATTAATCTAACCAAATTACTCTTAATCCCTACTTAATTAACAAGATATGCAGTGGAAATAAGAAACAAATAAAGTAGGGAAGGAAACATGCAAACCACAAGTGACAATGGGATTTTTATAGAGTTTCGTGTCTCTCACCTACTTCCTCTCTTGCAAGCTCCGCTCACGACTTCACTATCCACTCCCCGTTCTGGGTTAGGAGAGAATGTCTTTATAAAGAAGCTCTGCGAACATCCTCGCGAACTTGTTTTCCTCTTCTTACAATCCGAGAAAAACACTTCGGGCTTTCACCAAAATCTATACTCCTTTTGACAACAAATGTTTGAGTGGAACAACACTCTCTAACTTGAGCACACTTTGAGTATGAGTAGTAATTGATCAAAGATGTGGAGGTTTAGGCTTTGGGTGTAGGATTTGGGATTGTTTGATTAGGGGAAGTCTCTCTAGTATATGGAGCAAGTGGAGTGTGAGAGTTATATAAAAAAGATGTACGGAGCCGATCGACAGTTTCCTTAATTATAAGGAAGCGTTCGAACCACATTAAGCAATGGTCGAACCTATTTGGTTTATGACTTAAGTTATCGGTCGACCGAAGCCAGGGTTTTGGCAGGGATAAAGGATATATCGGTCGACCACAAAAGGAAGGTCCGATCGACCGAAAATAACAAGCATTTTGGTGTCTGAAAATGTTTATACTCGGTCGACCATTTCTAGGTCCACGGTCGACCAATGATCAAATGTATTTTGGGGGTTGGTGAAAAATACGAATACGACCGTTGGTATAATACGACAAGGTTAACGGTCATCCAAGAAATACAAGACAATCGGTCGACCGGAAGTTTTAAGTTGGTCGACCGAACGAAGGCTAAATTTGCACTTATCAACCGGTCGACCGTAATAGGGTCGGTCGACCGTTTGGGTGCAAACAATTATATTAGGCTTGGTTATCTTATGGAATTGGGGTGCCTATTCACGTCAGATTGATATGGAAATTTGTATGTGACTTCTATAGGTTCCCTAGAGCCTATGTGAATAGATTTTAACTCTTGTGTTTTCAAGATTACATAGATTCCTAATACTCAAATAAAAGATAAAATTACATGTCTTCAATAAGCTTGATTACATGTCTTGACTTCAATTTCATTCTTCCTTGAGTCTTCATCACCTGTAGATGTTTGCGTAATACAATATATGTTCTATGCATAATGTGTGCTACTCTACATTTGATCATGATTAAGATAGGTTGGTTAAGTCATCAAAAAATAGATTAAGGCCAAAAAACTAACACCTCCAGCCTCTTATCCTCTTGTGCCTTTATCCTCCGTTCCTCCTCTTCTGTCACTCTCCTCCTCCTCTACCTCTAGTTGTAGGTCGATCAATCACTAATCTAGAGGGGGGTGAATAGATTATGTCCTAATTCTCTTAAACAATTGCACAATTAAAATAATAAGAGAAAGATTGCAAACCCCAAGATGACTCCAGAGATTTATAGAGGTTCGATCACGCCACCGTGATCTAGTCATCTCCTCAAGTTCTCATTGCTCCTCCGATTCCTACTTGAGAATTCACTATTATCTTCGTTCCGGGTCAAACTTAAACCATCTTACAATCGGAGCCTTGCGAACACCCTCGCCTTGCTCGGATCTCCGCTCACAACCCGAGAGGGTACTTCCTCGAAGCTTTACAACATAATGGAAATTGAATGAGATTGTTGAACACTAACTTGAATGCACTCAAGGATTGGTATTAAACTTGGAGTGAATTTAATGGAAGATTGAGAGTTGGTGAAGCTTTGAAGACTTGGAGATTGAGAGCATAAGAGTAGGATTGATTTTTGGCAAGTAGAGAAGTGAATGTGTCTCTTAAGTGAAGCTTATATAGCTTTCAAAACAAATAGAGCCGTTATTGTAAGTTGGTGAGGTATGGACCACTAAGAAACAATAAGTGACTTAAGCTCGGGCAGAATTCAGGCCGAATTCGGTCGACCGGGTAACCAGCGGTCGTCCGACAAGGTGTGGGGTTATTGGTTAGATTGAAGCACTCAGTTGACCGATTATGTGGGATAACCGTTCACCAACTTCCAGTAACTTTTTCCTAAAATTGACTAATTAAGTTCAGTTGACCGAGACAACTTCTGTTCACCGTTCCAATTGGACAGTAAAGAATTGTTGCGATTTGGTGATCTTGTTCGGTACACCGTGGCAAGGTCGATTGACCGATACATGTGCGAGTTTTCTGTTGACATTGGCCGGAAAATTGGTTTATCGATAACGGTCGAAATCTTACGTGGAAAAGAGTCCTTACGTTTTAGATTATCAACAAGTATTCGGTAAGGTGATGGGTTCTCGGTAGACCGATACTGCACGTTTCAAAGGTTGTTGCTAAACTACAAAAGATAAATCCGTTGGAGTTAGTTTGTGCCACGTGGGCCAATAAGTTGAAGACATTGTGGCCAAAAGACACATGTGAAGTTCAGATGACCGATACCCTTCGGTACACCGAATTGACATATCAATAGAATTTCCGAAGCTACTGAGTATAAGGAAACAATTGACCAGGTAGAGGTCGGTAAACCGACACAAGGATTCTAGGCAGATCAAGTGGTTACTGACTCTAAGAACATGATTCACTGAGGGTAACAAGTTCGGTAGACCGAGAGGCAAACGGTCAACCGACAAAGACGACTTTATCCTTTTGTGCATCAAGTGTACATTGGATCCTATAACTCAAATAAATAGAAAATTACATATGAAGTCCTTGAGCTTTGATTACAAGTCTTGAGCTTTGATCTTTAAGTTGATTAGTCTCTTTGTTTGATCACCTACATTGTTAGGAATACACAATATCTATGCAATTTGACAATATGATGTGTGTGATGTTCTAATTGGAGTTGTGCATAATATTAGTTTGTTAATCATCAAAATTAAGATTAAAGGGACAAAAACACCAACAATCTCCCTCTTTTTGATGATGACAAACTAATGTCAAATTGTGTAAGTGCTCGCCCTATCAATATGCAAAAAATATGTTAACTCCCCCTTACGAAATGCATGAGTTTCACATATTTTATTTAGGCATGTTATATCCATTGTTCTCCCCCTTTTGACATCCATCAAAATGAATGGAAAAATCTAAGTTTGTGACAAAAAGACACGCAATATGCAAATGAAATTGCATTTTTTTAAAAGTGAAGATAAGTCATAAAGCCGATACAAAAACAAACACACCAAAGCAAATGACAAATGAAACAAACACGACAAACAATAAGCAATCAAGCAACAAAGATAGTCTAGTTAACCAGCTTGTTCATGCTTCAAAGAAGCTCCATAATTTCATTTTGGGAGTCGAGAAAGGCTTGACGACAATCTTCAACCACACGATTTTGATTGTTGATCTCGGTGAGTGAGTTCGACATCGCCAACTTAAAAGATTGGAAGTCGGAGGTGAGGTCTTGAATTCCTTTATAGTTACGATTCACTAAACTCCGAACTTCATGGATCTTATCACAATTCCGGTCCAAGAGCTTCTCGTGACGATAGGCCCAAGATGGTTGGTTCCATTGAGCATCGGCACCGGATGACCATTCGGGACGACTGTATCTCCATGGACTACGAGTGGAGCTTGGATCCCAATTGGGATTCACCTCGGCATCAGATAGAGGAGGAGACCAATGTGGAGGTTCGGTGGCTATGTCATCATCCTCATTTTCAAAGGAATCATCTTCCACTTCTTCTTCTTCTTCTTCTTCAAGTGCTTGCTTCCCCGAGTGTATCCGTTTGAGTGTATATTTGTCGATGATCGTCTTGGAGGATTTGAAAAGATCACGGTCAAATTGGATGTTGAGGTGATCTATGACCAGAGAGATGATCATAGGAAAAGAGAGAAAGTTTCGCTTCTTCCGAGCAATGTAGAAAATATGGTTGATGATGAATAAGGGCCAGTTAGTGCGAGTACCGGTAGAGAGATTAAATAGGCACTTCATCATTTGGTGGCCAAGTTCTTCGTTGTGTCCTTTGCTCACAAAAAGGTTGGTGGAAATGAAGCGACAAAGAATCCGGTCAAGAACCGAAAGATGAGGAACGACAAGTTTGCCATCTTGAAGAACATCCGGTCGAGTAACCTCCACAAATTGACTCATAGAGCCACAAACTTATTCCCAAGTTAGGTTTTAGATATCCTCGCCAGCAATAGGAAGTATGGTGATCTCCAAGAGAAGAGATGCGGTGAGAGTGAAGGAGATGCTATCAACTTGTGTGGTAAGCGCCGCTTGAGTGCTATCAAGAGTGGTAGTCTCCCGGAGATTGGCATAGAATTGATGACAAGCTTCCACAAAGAATGGGACTGGAAGTTTGTCATGAAGGAAAACTCCAAGGTGATCAACGGTGAGATAGGAGGAGAGACCAATCGACTCAAAATCTTTGATAATGATCTTCCACACCGGGATTGGATTTGCACCACTAATAGTATAGTAGTGCTCCTCCGCCTTAAGATTATAGAACATGCCATTGATGAAGGGGTCAAGATATTCGTCGCCGAGTTCCTTCGCCGGATTAGAATAACAAGAAGGTATGTTGGGGTTGAGTCTCGTCTTCTTTGTCAGAGGAACGAGTTGCTTTCCCTTCTTTGTTGTCGGTTGTTTGGTTGGTTCCGCCGTGTTCTTGGATGCACAAATTTTCTTGGACCCGTGAAGAAGATTTGAGGAAGTGATGAAAATTTTGTGATGAGAGAAATGAGAGGATGTTGGAATTTACTTTGGGGATGATAGAAATGAAAGAGGGGATCCAAATTTATAGAAGATGGGAGAATACGGGAGATTTCAAGAATGAAAACTTGTGTCCAACGTCATCCATAATTGTCTCGGATGACCGTTGGACCATTCCAACGGCTAGAAAAAGGCACTATTCGGTTGACCGAACACGGTTCGGTGTACCGACAAAAGGAGGAAAGTATGTAAAGAAGATTCATTGGATCATGCACATGGATGCCCAAAAGGGTCACGGTCGTCTGTTAGCCAATGAAAGAGATGTTCAAAAATAGCCACAATAGTCATGCGACTTAAAATCGGAAAAATCGAAAAATATCCGTTGCAAAATGTTTGAACGAAAAATGCAAAAAATTAACCCAAACGGTTCGGTAGTCCGAGATATATTCGGATAACCATTGGAAGGGGAACAGGGAAGTTTTCTACCTTTAGCAAACGAAAAACAAAAAAACCTTTCGATCTACCAGATAGGTAATGGTGTCGCAAGAAGATTGAGTCCAGACAAAATAAAGATCCCTGTCAAGATACCATTTGGTTGACCGAACCATGTTCGGTCATCCGTCCAGTTCGGACAGACCACAAAAGCAAGCAATTTATGGAATGATTTTTAAGCAAAGGAAATGAATTATGATATTTCTTTAGCACTACACATTCCTAGTTCTTGTATAATTTTATCAAATTGATCAACATTTAATGGTTTAGTAAATATATTCGCTAATTGATCATTGGTTGAAATGAATTGCAATTCAATATCACCTTTAAGAGCACGATCTCTAAGAAAATGATGGCAAACATCGATATGTTTGGTTCTTGAATGAAGAAGTGGACTTTTAGATAGATTTATAGCACTTGTATTAGTACAAAGGATAGGTATAGTATGAAACTCAAGTCTCAAATCCTTGAGGGTTTGCCTCATCCAAAGAATTTGTGCACAACAACATCCGGCGGCCACATACTCGACTTCGGTTGTTGAGAGTGCAACACTATTTTGCTTCTTACTAAACCAAGAAACCAAAGATTTACCCTAGAATTGACATGTCCCAGTAGTACTTTTCCGATCATATTTGCATCCGACATAATCGGCATCACTATAGGAAATGACATCAAAAGATCGAGTCTTGGGATAAAATAATCCAAAATCACGAGTAGTTTTCAAATATCGAAAAATCCTTTACATTGCATGCATATGAACTTTAGGACAAGATTGGAAATGAGAACAAAGGCAAACACTAAACATGATATCGGGTCTACTTGCGGTTAAATAAAGAAGTAAACCAATCATACCTCGATATTTTTTAATATCAACTTCGTTACCTTCTTCATCTTTATCCAATTTCAAGCTTGTGCTCGTGGGAGTATTGTGAGGTTTTCTGTCTTCATATCCAAATATTTTGAGTAGTTCTCTTGTGTATTTGGTTTGGTTGATGAAGTTTCCGTCCGAGGTTTGCTTGATTTAGACTCCAAGGAAGAAGTTGAGTTCACCCATCAAGCTCATTTCAAATTCACCTTGCATAGACTTAGAAAATTCTTGGCATAGACAATCATTAGTAGCACCGAATATAATGTCATCAACATATATTTGTATGATTATAAAAACTTTATCTTTGGCCTTAGTAAATAATGTGGTGTGAACTTTTCCAATGGTGAATCCGTTTTCATGCAAGAAGGTCTTCAACCTTTCATACCAAGCTCTAGGAGCTTGTTTAAGCCCATAAAGAGCATTCTTAAGCTTGAATACATGATCCGGGTATGTTTCATTCACAAAACCGGGTGGTTGTTTAACATAAACTACTTCCACAATAAAACCATTCCAAAATGCACTTTTAACATCCATGTGAAAGAGTTTAAAATACATGTATGATGCATAGGCTAATAACATTCTAATTGCTTCTAATCAAGCTACCGGAGCATAGGTTTCATCAAAGTCGATGCCTTCCTCTTGGTTGTAACCTTGAGCGACCAATCGAGCTTTGTTTCTAACCACTTGCTCGGATTCATCAAGTTTGTTTCTAAAACCCCACTTGGTGCCAATTACCGTTTGATCTTTGGGTCTTGGAACAAGCTCCCAAACATCATTACGAATGAATTGGTTCAACTCTTCATGCATAGCTATTAACCAAAATTCATCATCACATGCTTCTTCTATTTTCTTAGGTTCAAGTTGAGATATAAATGCATAAGAGTCACATACAACAAAAGCATTAGACGTAGTAACAATTCCTTTTGATACATCACCAATTACAAGATCCTTAGGATGATCCTTCTTATATTGTCAATCCTTTGGAAGCTCTTGTTTTTCTTGAGATGTCTCATTGGGTTGTTCTTAAGATGTTATATTTTGAATATGATCAATAAGTTCATCATCAAGGTTAGAATTATCCTTACATGGTTCTTCTTGAAAGTGAACATGCATGGATTCTTCTACACAACTAGTTCTCTTGTTATAAACTCGATATGCTTTACTCCTACTTGAATATCCTAAAATATGGCTTCATCGGATTTAGCATCAAATTTCTCTAAATTATCCTTGGTATTGAGAACAAAACATTTAGAACCAAAAGCTTTGAAATAGGAAATTTTTGGGGGTTTGCCAAACCAAAGTTCAAAAGGAGTTTTGTTTAATTTGGTTGAATTAAAACACGGTTAAGAATGTAACAAGCTGTGTTAACCGCTTCACACCAAAAATACTTTGGTAAATCATTTTCACAAAGCATTGTTCTTGACATTTCTTGAAAAGTTCTATTCTTCCTTTCAACTACCCCATTTTGTTGAGGAGTTATTTGGAAAGAAAAAGTATGTTCAATACCATTAGAATCACAAAATTCTTCAAACCTTTCATTTTCAAATTCGCCACCATGATCACTACGAATTTTCAAAATCAAAGACCCTTTTTCTCTTTGAATTCGTTTTGTAAATTTTTCAAATTCCTTGAAAGCTTCATTCTTGTTTGCAAGAAACAAAACCCAAGTAAATCTAGTAAATTCGTGAATGATTACAAATGCATATCTCTTGCACCTAGACTTAAGGTTCTAGATGGACCAAAGAGATCCATATGCAAAATTTCCAAGGGTTTTAAAGTAGAAACCATGTTAATTGATTTGAAAGAGCTTTTAAATTTTTTTCCAAATTCACAAGAATTGCAAAGCTTATTTTTCTTGAAATCCAATTTGGACAATCCTCTCACCAAGTCAAATTTAGCATGTTTATGATGTTGGCTCATACTAATGTGGCCTAACCTCTATGCCATAACCAAGATTCATCATTTGAAGCAACTAAAGGATGTTTACTTAGAGAATGAGTCAATTCTATCAACATGCACAACATAAACATTTTCATATCTATAGCCTTTAAAAGTGGTTTCCAAACTAGATTTAGAAATAATGTGTACAATATGTTGATCAAAGAGCACTAAGAATCCTTTATCAGTTAATTGACTCACACTAAGCAAATTATGTTTCAAACCATCCCCAAGAAGCATATTTTTTATTTGGGTAATAGAATTATTACCAACATCGCTGATGCCAATAATGTGACCTTTAGAATTATCCCCAAATGTGATGGTTCCACCTTTCTTTGATTTCATTGTATTGAACATGGAGTGGTCTCCCATCATGTGCCTCGAACATCCGCTATCTATGATCCACTTCCCCTTCTTTTTCACCTACATTCAAAGAAGAAGAAGATAATTTTGGTACCCATATTTGTTTGGGTCCTTTAGGGTTAGGTTTACGTACCCAAACTTGTTTGGTCCTAGGTACCCAAACATTTAAAGAAAATTTCTTTTTCATTACACCATCTAAAGCTTGCACAAAATAGCTCTTAGAGTTTTTATTTTCATTCATGTATCCTAAACCATGCTTTTCTAATGATTGAATTTGGCTACCAAGTAACATGTCTAGCATCTTCTTTCCTTTTGTGAATTTCTCAAGATCAATTCTCAATTGCTTATTGCATTCTCTAAGATCATGTATTTCTTTAGCATGAGATTCAACACTGAGTTCTTTAAAGCTTTTATTTTCCAAAACAAGCTTATCAACTGTATTTGACAATGATTCATTTATACATGCTAGATCATTATTAGCTTTCCTAGATAATTTACTTTTATGCCTCAATATGTCACATTTTTCAAGGAATTCATGGAAGGCATCAAGTAATTCATCATATGAGTTTGATTCATGAGTTGAGACTACCTCTTTTTCTTCATCTTTGGCGACATCGCAAGTGTTGGGCTTGTCTTGCTCGCTTGACAAAGATGTACTACCTAATTCTCCATCGACTTCTTCTTGAGTGTAGAGACATAGATGAGCGTCTTCATTTTCCGACTCACGTGAAGAACAGGAGGATGAATTAGATGATCCATCCCAAGTTGCCTTGAGGGCCTTTTTCTTCTCCTTATACTTCTTTTCTCTACTTTTGAATCTCCTTTCTTTTTCCTCATTCTCTCTTCTCTTTTTCTCTTTTCTTTCTGTGGATTGGATTAAGGGACAATCTTTCTTTATAGGTCCAACTTTATCACATCCATAACAAATAGGACCTTTTGAGCTTTCTCCATCATCCCTTCTCTTTCTTTGAAATTTCTCTTTCACCCAACGCTTCTTGAATCTCTTAACCATCATTGTAAGCTCTTCATCACTCTCCTCGTCGTCTGACTTTTTGGATTCAAAGTTAACCTTCAGGGCAATAACTTTTTCTTTCTTTTTTGAGCTCTCCATCTCTTTTCTCTCATTTATTTGAATTCATAAGCCATAAGGCTTCCGATGAGATCCTCCATTGACAATGTGTTGAGATCTTGAGCCTCCTTAATGGCGGTTGTCTTTTTCTCCCAATCGCTTGAGAGAGATCGAAGAATCTTCTGCACCTTGAAACCTTCATTCACTTTCTTAACAAGATTTTTCAAATTGTTAGTAATCTCGGTGAAGCCAGTGTTCATCTCGCTTATACTTTCACCGGGTTGCATAGAGAATAATTCATATTTACGCACAAATATATCAACCCTAGTTTCTTTCATTCTAGATGATCCTTTATGATGAGATTCAAGTAATTTCCATATTTCATATGTGGTATCACATCCGCTTAGCCTACCATATTCTTGAGTATCCACGCCACAAGCAAATATGTTCATGAGTTTAGCATTCATATCAGCATTAGCAATTATGGGATCTGTTAATGTTGCTAATTATTCACTAGTGGGTGGAACATATTTCAACCAAGAAATATTCACATTTTTAGGGAAATTGTTTGAATGTAGATTCTCATTCTATTCCTCCAATGTGCATAGTTATTTCTGGTAAGCAAAGGGGGTCTATTGGTAGATAATCCTTCTCTAAGTTGATTAGTGTTACTCTCTATGGCTAAATGGATTAGATGAGTAAACCTACGCTACGATACCAAATGTAAGTCGATCAATCACTAATCTAGAGGGGGTGAATAGATTATGTCCTAATTCTCTTAAACACCTGCACAATTAAAATAATAAGAGAAAGATTGAAAACCACAAGATGACTCTGAAGATTTATAGAGGTTCGATCACACCACCGTCATCTACTCCTCTCCTCAAGTTCTGATCGCTCCTCTGATCCCTATTTGAGAATTCACTATTATCTTCGTTCCAGGTCGAAGATAAACCCTCTTACAATTGGAGCCTTGCGAACACCCACGCCTTGATCGGATCTCCTCTCAAAAGCCAAGAGGGTGCTTCCTCCAAGCTTTACAACACAATGGAAATTGAATGAGGTTGTTGAACTCTAACTTGAATGCACTCAAGGATTGGAATTGAGCTTGGAGTGAATTTAATGGAAGTTTGAGAGTTGGTGGAGCTTTGAAGGCTTGGAGATTGAGAGCACAAGAGTAGGATTGATTTTTGGCAAGTAGAGAAGTGAATGTGTCTCTTAAGTGAAGCTTATATAGCCTTCAAAACAAATAGAGTCATTATTGTAAGTTGGTGAGGTATGGACCAACAAGAAACAAGAAGTGACTTAAGCTCGGGCAGAATTCAGGAAGAATTTTGTCGACCGAGGAAGCAGTGATCGTCCGACAAGGTGTGGGTTTATTGGATAGATTGAAGCACTCGGTTGACCGATTATGTGTCGGATAACCGTTCACCAACTTCCAGTAACTTTTTCCTAAAATCCACCAATTAAGTCCGGTTGACCGAGAGAGCCTCGGTTAACCGTTCCAATTGGACAGAAAAGAATCATTGAGATTTGGTGATCTTGTTCGGTACACCGTGGCAAGGTTGGTTGACCGATACATGTGCCAGTTTTCTGCTGACATTGGCTGGGAAATTGGTTTATCGATAACGGTCAAAATCTTACCTGGAAAAGAGTCCTTACATTTTAGATTAATCAACAAGTATTCGGTAATCTGACGGGTTCTCGGTAGACCGATATTGCATGTGTTCTAAGGTTGTTGCTAAATGACAAAAGATAAATCTATTGGAGTTAGTTTGTGCCACGTGGGCCAATAAGATGAAGACGTTTAGGCCAAAAGACACAAGTGAAGTTCGGATGACCAATACCCTTTGGTATACCGAATTGAGATATCAAGAGAATATTCGAAGCTACTGACTAAAAGGAAACAATTGACCAGGTAGAGGTCGGTAAACCGACACAAGGATTCTAGGAAGATCAAGTGGTTACTGACTCTAAGGAGACGGTTGACTGGTTAGAGTTCGGTACACCGAAATGAGGATTCCAAGAAGATCAAGTCGTTACTGACTCTAAGAACACGGTTCACCGACGCTAACTCGGTAAGCTGTTGAGAACAAGTTCGGTAGACCGAGTGGCAAACGGTCGACCGACAGAGACGGGTTTATCCTTTTGTGCATCAAGTGTACATTTGATCCTATAACTCAAATAAATAGAAAATTACATATGAAGTCCTTGAGCTTTGATTACAAGTCTTGAGCCTTTATCTTTGAAGTTGATTGTCCCTTTGTTTGATCACCTACATTGTTAGGAATACACAATATGTATGTAATTTAACCATATGATGTGTGTGTTGTTCTAATTGGAGTTGTGCATAATATTAGTTTGTTAATCATCAAAATTAAGATTAAATGGCCAAAAAGCCAATACCAGCCTCCTATTCTCCTGAACCTTTATACTCTTTTCCCCCCTTCATCTTTTCTTCTTTTTAAATGATTGCCCTCTCCCTCACTCTTCCCCTCCACGTCACCTTCCTCTTGTCAACTAGTAAATTCCATATTTAGCAATGTTTCATGTTACACGAGTTGTAAAGTCGTAAGGCTCGAGAAATGTCGATGAATGTTAAATTTTCATAATAGACTTTTACAAGACGTGCATGGCCCGCTAGGGATGCAAGCATGCCCCTCGGAAGGCTCATGTTCCGCTAGGGACGAAGGTGTTCTACTAGGGACATTTGCGTCCCGCTCGTAAAGGGATTCTATTGTCCCGAGAGATGCTTTCTTGTTTTTAGTATTTAAAAGCTAAAACACATGAACCATTACATTGTTGTAGTAGTCTTCAGTGATGTCCGCTCCTGGAGAAGTCCTCTCCGGTTGGATGTTCGTGGCCCTCGAGGCACATTCGGCAAGGGTTGTCAGCCCGTCATCACGGTCGTCTTCCTGAATGTCTTGCGCCACAGAAGGCATATGCGGGTGTGATATCTTGGACATGTTGACAAAATCTGCTTGCGTCATCAGTGTGTCTTCAGTGATGTCCACCACCGAAGAAGTCATCCCCCGTTGGATGGTCTCGATCATCGCAGACCATTCTGCAAGTGACGTCAGCCTGTCAACACTCTCGTCTTCCCAAATGTCTTGATGCGAGAAAGGCCTACGTGGCTGTGACATCTTAGTCATGTCGACACCATCCACTGGGGGTGGAATTAGGTCTACACCCCTGCCTTCATTAATATCTTCCACCCGCAAAGTCTTGGCCGTCTGGGTATGCTGGGTACATTCTGGGTGCCCGTAAACGTACGTTCTCTTCTCGTTTTAAATGGAGGTTTCTGTCTGTTCTTTCAAGGCTTTTATTTCCATGTCCTACCATTTCAATTGCTCATGTAGTTCCATTATTGTTTGTTGAGCCTTAAACTACCTCAACTTGTATGCTTGTTTATCGACCTCTTCTCTAGGAAGCTGACTCTCGGATGGAGCACTATCCATGGTGACCCTCACTGTGCTGACCACCAACCATTGTCGTTCGAGGCAGGACGTCCTGTTGTGGACATTGAGGAACCCGAGTAATAACATCTAGTGCAACGTTGATTGGTCGATCGACGCTCGTACCTTGATCCACTGGTTCGTCTTCACCACCATTGTTAGAAGAGTTTGCATTTCGAAGTAGTAGCAACTCCTCATCCTCTTTCACCTCCACTTCCCCGCTGGCTATTTTTGCTAGGGCTATGCCCGTCCTTTCCATCACCTTTAGCATCATCCTTCCCCCAATTAAATGGCTGAAGTGGTTCACCAATGGGGTGTTTTAGTGGACTCACTAGGTTTATTGTATTTGAAATTGGGTATTCGATTTGTGTATTAGAAATTGGGTATTTCGATTAGGTGCTCAACGAATGGGAAATCATATGTCCCAGTAAAAACGTAGGAGTCCCAATAGGACAGTATGGAACTCTCTCGAGACGTAAATGTACTGGATGGGATGTAGGTGGCCCACTCAGGATGAAGCCGTCTCGGTAGGGATGATGTAAACGCAAGAAGAATATGTTAAAAGTCTGACCTAGAGTATGGCTACGCAATCGTCAATGTGGCACATTCTCTTGTTTGTAGCAGTGTCGTTGTTTTTGTTCTCGGTTAACACTATACTGACCTTTTTAATGTCAATAATCAGGGCTTCGTGAACAACCTCCGCCAATGTGTAATTCCACATTCCCTCTAGGTTTTCGATCAAAGGAGTGTATCATTCCTTTGATCTATTTGAACCATCACATAATAGTAATCTACTAAACAACAAAAAAGTAGGACCTTTACGAACTCTTCGTCGTCTCCTTTGTCACTCAACTTCTCTAGTTGTACTGCAACATCTCCCTTTTCCAGGAACAGCCCTTCTCGTTTGATTGTCTTTTTTGACCTGTCAATGGGCCTTCCGCCCATAGGAACTTCACGATGTGATGGTCCACCGATGACTCAACACTTTGTTGCCAAGTTTGAACCCTTTTTCTATGTTGTCGTAATTCGAGACGAGGAACTTCATGATGTGATGGTCCACCGATGACATCAGTTCAGTATCTTGGAAGTGTACGAAGAGGGTCCTTCTAAATACCACCTTCTAGCCGTCAATCATCCCAAATCTTATTTTTTCGAACAGTCAAGCTCTACACTTATGGCCCCAAAGTACAACTTTGGTTTCTGAAACTAGAGAAGGTCAGAAAACAATGCTCGGGAAGAAACGGTCCCTCGAGGGGACACCTCTGTCCCCTCGAGGAGGGACAAACCTCTTCAAACCCCAGAAAAACCTACTCACCTTCTCTACACCGCTGGTGCTTGCAACGGATGTGTTTGCTGCCATTTTTATGGAGTTTAGAGTTAGGGTTTAGGAAGGACGAGATTGGATGAATGAGAGTTTGAAAAAGAAATAGTAACACATCTTGGTTTTTAAACTAAATAACTTGAACCGTCGTACCATGTTTTTTTGAAAGTGCGCACTTCGAGCCGTCTCACTATTTCACAAAATAATCCTCTTTGTTGATTTTTAAAAACAAATATCTTGTCGTACCAATTTTTGGATTTGTGTTTAAACCGTTGTTTGGATGGAATTGATGCTTAATCATTCAATTGAATTTAATGTATTGGCGTAGCATGATTTTAATGAAACAATTGCGAGACTGATTCGTCCTGAACATAGCAGATTCGTCCCAATGCGGAACTGACCCGACTCACATATCAGCAATGCATAAGGATGTGTCCCACTTAGGATGACACTGTCCCGCATAGGGCATAATGATGAGTCTATCCCAACCCAGCTCATTTGGACCTGACTGGGACGGGAACTGCCCAAAATAACAAACCATTAAATAGTAGTCAGAAGATCTAGGGACGACGATTTAGCAATTAGCCTTTATGGTTTGTAACTTTGATGGGGATAGAATCGTAAAATCTCAGTGGTATTCCATGTAATAATGTCCCGAAACAATGACATTTGTGGCTTATATCTGATATCTTTCACCTAAACAATGCTACGTAACGAGTTTTATGTTTAAGTTTTAGGAATAACCAAGTTGAGGAGAAGAGGCACAAAAAGGACTCAAAAGCAAGGAAAAGGACTGAGTTGCAAGACTTGGTGAGCGAGATGCAAGAGGGAAGGACCCGAATGAAAGCCTAAAGGACCAATGAGCAAATCAGGAAACTCCACACCATCATGAGGAGTATTTTGGCAATTAAATACAGGCCCAACCATCAACAACCGAATTGGGTTCATCAAACACAAAGAAATCAATCCAGAACCGAGCCACCATAATCCAGACTCGATCCAACACTTATAGACGGCCAATTAGTGGTCCATTTGGATCCAAACCAGATAAGACTTGGTCAGGTGTTGTATTAGTATGTATTTACTCCATTTATGGTATGCATTTAGGCCCATACTGGGGGATTGTCCCGGATTACCTTTTTCTATGGCAATAAATAGAACTCCTCCTCCTCCATTGTATTCTACCCATTGCTTGGTGGTATTCCCTCTACTTGGAGTAAGCCTTGAAGAAAAACTCAAGGTGGAGAAGAGTGGTACCTTGAATGTGAGTCATTGTAATAAAATAATTGTTCTTAGTTTCTTTTAATCTTGTCTTTTAATTCTTGCATGCTTCTTTAGTTTTACTTCCTTTTAGCTTCTTTCATATTTCTTGCTTGCTTAGGTTAATTTCATTTCAGTAAAATGTTTCATTTTAATGTATGTTGTACTGTAATGATTAGTGAGTAGTTCCATCCCTTTTGGGGGTGGAGTAGATGTGTGTACATGTTATGTAGATGGTATGAATGCTAGACATTATTGTTTGTGAGAGACGTTAGTATGCTTGCTTGAATTAATAAGAACTTTTACTTGATGGTTTCTGCCATAATGTTAGGTACATTCCACGCTTGTTTATGTTCTTAATAACAAACTTGTCATGCTCAAATTAATCACCTAGGTTAGTATTTTAGATGATAGGTCTTGCCATTAGGTACTTCTTATGCATTAGCAGACACTAACTACACTTGAGCTTCTTGTATGCATTCACCACACTTATTTCATGTGCACACACACACTCCACCCCTTAGGGGTTTTTCATTCCTGAGTTCTATTTGCTGTTATTAGTTGCTTAGCTTAGTTTTAGTTCGTTTTGTACTTTTGTTTCCTTCTTTGTTGTTTACTAGTTTAGTGTAGTGTAGTTTAATCAATCCTTTCCCCTTTCTTTCCCACTCGCCTTCGAACAAACCAAAGTCGACACACCTCCTTGTGGATCGACCCGTATTTGCCACCGCTTCAACGCGGCCGTGCACTTGCGGTTAATTAAAACATATGAAACAAGCTTTTGGCGCCGTTGCCGGGGAGGTGTTCTGTCCAGACTTTGGTTTGGACGATTCGAGTGGTTTTAATTTTTTGTTTTTAGCTTTTCTTTGTTTCAGGGATTCTAAGGATCAAGAGGAGGCTAATGGAGGAATTGGAGCACAAAAACTTCAACAGAGACCGCCAATCAGCGGTCTAGAACCGCAAATTGGCGGCCTGGTGAGCTTCATTTGCTCTCAGTTTTGTTCTGGTTGTTCTTTGCTACGATGTAGTTTTCTGGGAGTGCAATCTTGCATGCTGTGACTTGTAGTTTGCTCCCAGATCATTAATCAATCCCCCATTAATCAACTTGGTCATTAAAATCCAAAGCAAAAGATTAGACATTCTTACATGTTTAGGCCATGCATCATATACTTGACTTAGGTACGTAATTGTCTTTTATTTTAGCTTTATTTTCAGTTGTTGAGCGCTGGCGTGAGGTACGCATTTCCTACACTCATTCATGCATTTTTGTATGACCATGCATTAGTTAGTAGGAATTGCATCAGGACAAGAGTGAGGTGGTGCTTGTTTGGTGAGTTGCTTGCTAGCCTAAGATTTCAAAACATCTTTAAAGGGCATCACCTATAGTCTTCAGAGATAAGGTGGGGCATTTCATCACCCCTCCCTTAGCCCGAAAAAGCACACTCAAGTAAAGCCTTAATCTAAAAGCAAGTAGACATTGGCCATTAGGCTTGAGGCGCATTACGAGAGTGATCCGGTCACGACCATCATAGCCTGATCGGCGTCGCCCACTTTGTCGATAGTAGGACAGACGAGATCTCCAGATCTTGGCTCACTTGTTGGGCATTGTGGTCTTCGTTGTAGGGAGGTGAGGCGTGTTGAAGCCGTGTGACCTCGCAGTTAGGCGTCGTCTAGCTGTAAGGACTCATAGCCAACCTAAGCTTGTTTGAGCTGTGTTTGCTAGACTAGCGTTCTATCCTCACCCTTTACCCACGCTAGCTTTAGGGATTCTTCCCTTCTATCTGAGTCATCTTGTTCTCACCTACTTCTACATTCTAGTCTCCTCCCCCTTACACTCTCTGTTAGCATTTTAGGGTCGAGTTGAGCACTTTTGCGAGCTTAGCCTCGTGGTGGTGAGAGTGATCGACTCGAGAGTTCTTTGTCGAGATGGATGGTTACATGGGCAACCATCCATATCATTGTTGGGACCAGGACAATTCTCCCTGGTACTCTGGACCCATGCATCCTGGGGTGCCTCAGACAAACACTCTGTATGGTTGAGACAATCTTAATTGTGTGATTGGGCAATCTTCATATTGAGGTAATATGAGAGAGTCACCGACTGGTAGACCATCATCTAGTTACGTCGGATCATATGTTGGTCATCAAACTGAGACATTACAAGAACCTTTGGCCTCTTTCATGCATGTAGTATATGACACGAGTGCACCACTGGCTCCAGTAGCCGTACCGTGTGACTGTTGTGGGTTGAGTGGTCATGTTACTGGGGAATGTCCTTATGTTCCCCCAGAACCTGAGTATGAGAATTCATTTTCCCAAAATGCTCATTATGACCATTACGCATCCGCGTACAACCCGAGAAGGATGGATTCTTAGGGAGACAATTCTTATTCAAATTCTTATACATCATTTTCACCCCAGTATCCTACTCTCGAATACCCAGAATTCTACCAACACCCCACTTCAAATCATTGGACTCATTCTCAGCCCATCAACACCCAACCCCAAAATTTCCCAAGCTCTGACTTGGACATCATAGTTGACCGCATACCTGATTCATGAAACAAACTTTCCTTATGTTCATGGAAACCACTCAACAGTCCATACAAAATATGGCACTGCAAGTGAGTCAAATGACGCAGAAATTACGTGAACATGAGGAGTGTAACTTTTCTTGTCAACATGAGGATTAATCTTTTGATATCCATAAATTCAAAGCACAATCTTTTAAAGTCAAACTCCTAGTCAGTTTGAGGGACTTGGGGTTTCAATTCACGATCACTTGGTGGAGGATTCAATTCCAATTGGGAAAAACATGGACCAATTTCATTATGAGTCGGCACAGGATTGTACCTTATCTTTTAGTCCCGATGCCATTGAGCCACATGATCTTCATGTTGTGCCTCTTAAGGACTCACCTCTGATGGAGCAAGAGCTCCCTAGTACCCTTAATTTCAAATGACCTGATGAGAGTTTGCCTCTCACTATTGTTCTCGATCATCTTGGAAATGATGGAACATCAAACAATTACATCGCCAATAAGGGTATTAGGAGTTCCTTGGAGGATACCTTGGGTAAGAGACTCACTTTTTGTTCGCCTAGTGAGTCGGACATGCCTAACGAGGTTCTTGACCTCGTTCCGACCCACCAGCATGTTGGTTGGATAGTTTGGATTGACGATCATAACTTCACTACCGCAACGGGAGAAACTCTTCTTCTGTTGCCCCTTATTTCCCAAACATCTGAGAGGTTCAAGCTCTTTGATCCTTTGAATGAGATGCCTTTGCATCCAATTCATGAACCTCTCCTTTCATCTTGTGCTCTTTGTGAGGGGGGGCCCAAACATGAGTATTCTGCCCCCGCGTGGTGTCATGTTCCTTTTCCAAGTGCATTGACCCACTTTTGAGGTTCCCATTTTATGTCTTTTGACAAATAAAGATGAGAACTTATGTTTGTACATAGTTACATTCAAAAAAAAAGAAAAAAGTACAATAAAAGACTCCATGAGCGCGCATTGATTGTTGTGGGCCCCAACACTTGAGTATTTGGGCCCCATTTCTGTCACGCATTTGTATCACTTCTTTAGCATCTCACAGGTTTTGAGGGAATTCGGGTTTGTGTCCATCACTATAACAATGAACTTCCTTTGCGCTTCATATTGGTGAGATCTTCCATTTTTCATGCATAAATCCATGTAGTATCTTGCTCACATTCATTGAGGATAATGCATGAACTAGGTGTGGGGGGGTGTTTTACGTGTGTACATAGTCAAGTCTTTTCCTTTGATTTTGTTTTCTTTTGTGTGCATTGATAGGGTCATGTTAGTGCGCTGCATTTAATATCGATATATCTGATTGCCATGATCATTGGGTGACTTGTCATCTTTTGCTTGCCTAGTGCTTTAAAATTTTCACATTTCTTTCAAAATCTTCATGTGTTTGCGAAAGAAAATGTTTTGTGGGTTTTGCGTGTGTTTAGCATGTGCAAAACCGTTGAGAGGCAAAGTAAAAGAAAGCTCCCAAAATTGTCTTGAACTTGATGCATTAGGATATCTAGTTCAGTGGCTTTAAGACTTATGTAGTCGTTAGGATGCACCCCAGTTTTCCCTCGGGGGTGAGTAATCATAGGGTTTCAGTGCTCAAATAATTAAAGAAGTCCATCCCAAACCTAGTGAGTCAATAATTTGTGTCTGTTAATTTAAGGAAGTTTGTTGTAGTCAATGACCCTTTAAATCTTGTTGTGAGACATTAAGTGTAAGGGTTTTGGTTCATGTGTAGATAAGAAATAAGTGAGTAGGTGTTCTCTCTTCTCGCACTGCTCCTATCACTTGGGAAAGTAGGTCTGAGGGGACTTTGTGTCTGGTACTTTCGAGTCATCTGAGTTGGGATGCGCCGACCAAACTCATGTTACACGGGTGCTAGGGATTGTCCTATGTGGAGATTTGGGGAAAGGTGTACGTAATAGTGTAAGTTCTCATAGGGAATGATGCACGAAACCTGACCCCGGGAGAATGAAACTCCAACTAATAAAAAGAAAAAAACAAAAAAACAAAAAGAAAAAAATGGTAATGCAAATAAGAACCTTAATGGACTTTACACTTTGTATCACTTGAGGATGTTGTGGTTGTCCATGTCTTTCACTTAGGTCCTTATTTAACATGCACGAATGGTTCATTAGGCTAGGTGTGTGGGCTGATTACCTATATAGAGTTGGCCTGTAGGATTACCGCGTCCAATGATCGTTAAAAATGAGTCCATCGAGTCGAGTGTCTAGATTGAATAATGCATCAATGTTCGGATTTTGTGGGTATATCCGCTGAAAACCCTCAAGAGACACCACTCCTCCTCCTTGGCGACAAGGAGGTTTAACGGCTTGGTGCACGTGCTAAGTGCAACCGTGAGTCCTACGGAAGTGAGTTAGGATATCTTGTTTTTCCTATGCTTTCATTTCTTCCAAATATCTCTTTCTTTGTTTTGCTCGGGACTAGCAAAAGTTAGGTGTGGGGGTATTGGATTGACATCATTTCATGCATACATTTGTGTCTTATATCCGTTATCTTTCACCTAAACAATGCTACGTAACGAGTTTTATGTTTAAGTTTCAGGAATAAGCAAGTTGAGGAGAAGAGGCACAAAAAGGACTCAAAAGCAAGGAAAAGGACTGAGTTGCAAGACTTGGGGACTGAGATGCAAGAGGGAAGGACCCGGATGAAAGCCTAAAGGACCAATGAGAAAATCAGGAAACTCCACACCATCATGAGGAGTATTTTGGCAATTAAATCCGAGCCCAACCATTAACAGCCGAATTGGGTTCATCAAACACCAAGAAATCAATCCAGAACCGAGCCACCAAAATCCAGACTCGATCCTGTAGGATCGTGTGGGTTATGGGTCCACTAATCACTATTAATCTAATCACCTACTTGTTTGATCTATCAAAGAAATGCAGCGGAATTTAAAACTAAAACAAGCAAGTGTAGGAATATGCAAACCACAAAGAAGACACGGCATTTTTATAGAGGTTCGGCACCCCACCCGGATCCTAGTCCTCTCTTGCAAGCTCCGCTCGGATCACCGAGCTCCGCTCACGACTTCACTAACCACTCCCCGTTCCGGGCCGGGAGAGAACGCCTTTACAACCGTCAAACTCGCGAACAACCCTCGCCGAGCTTGGAATCCTCTTCTCACAATCCGAAAAGGATGCTTCGGGCTTTCACCAGAACCTTTACTCTTTTGACAACAAATGAGAACTTGAGTGGAGCAACACTCTCTAAATCTTGAGCACACTTGAGTAGGATTAAGGAATTTGATCACTAAGTGTGTAAGGTTTGAAGCTTTGAGTGTTTGGGTTTCTCTCTAATGTTTGGGACAAGTTTGTAGTGGGAGAGTTATGTTAAAATGTGTTTTACAACTCCTTATATAGGCATTAGAGAGAATAGAGTCGTTGGGATTGATTGGGTATGAGTTGATGTGTGATTACACAAAACAGAAAAGACAAGACCCAATTCTGGTTGAATTCGGTCGACCGAAACGGGAAGAATGGTCGACCATTTGGCAGTTTTGCACAAGGTTCGGTCGACCGGTTAAGCAACGGTCGACCGCCCAACTCTACGACTTAGGTTCACTTAAGTCATCGGTCGAACACAAGATAGGGTTCGGTCGACCGATTTCGTCCAGGAACTTTGGGGGTGACAAACAAATGTGTGAACGGTCGACCGAAACTGGTTTGGCGGTCGACCGATTATGGACATGCACTTTAGGTTTGTCAAGAGATGAACCAATGGTCGACCGATCGTGGTCCTCGGTCGACCGATACATGAAATGTATTTGGGGTATTTTTGGTTTAATACGAATACGACCGTTGGGTATATACGACAAAAGTAACGGTCGGGAAAATATGATCTGACGGTCGACCGAAAGGTAAAACACGGTCGACCGAATAAGGGTAGTGAAAACACAAACAAGAGAATTGATCATTCGGTCGACCGAACGGCATGTTGCGGTCGACCGAATGTGGGCAGACTTTTACAGTTCAGGTTTGGTGTTTTCCGGTCTAAGTTTGAGTGATCTATTGAAGTCCAAATTATGTGAAATTTCGTGTGTGACTTCTATAGGGAACCTAGTGTGTGATTAAGTTGATTTTAGCTCAAGTATGCTCAATTACACTTTGTTCCTAAGACTCAAAAGAAATCAATATTACATGTCTTCGATATAGCTTTAATTACATGTCTTGACTTCATTTCCATCTTTCTTGAGTCTTGATCACCTGTAGAGGTTAGCACAATACAATATATATGCAATGCATAGTGTGTGCTACTCTAATTAAGATTAGGTAGTTTAAATCATCAAAACATAAGATTAAGGCCAAAAAGCCAACAGATCCAACACTTATAGACCGCCAATTGGCGGTCCATTTGGATCCAAACTCGATAAGACTTGGCCAGGTGTTGTATTAGTATGTATTTAGTCCATTTATGGTATGCATTTAGTCCCATACCGGTGGATTGTCCTGGATTACCTTTTTCTATGGCTATAAATAGAACTCCTCCTCCTCCATTGTATTCTACCCATTGCTTGGTGGCATTCTCTCTACTTGGAGTAAGCCTTGTAGCAAAACTCAAGGTGGAGAAGAGTGCTACCTTCAATGTGAGTCATTGTAATAAAATAATTGTTCTTAGTTTCTTTTAATCTTGTCTTTTAATTCTTGCATGCTTCTTTAGTTTTACTTTCCTTTTAGCTTCTTTAATATTTCTTGCTTGCTTAGGTTAATTTCATTTCAATAGAATGTTTCATTTTAATATATGTTGTACTGTAATGATTAGTGAGTAGTTCCATCCCCTTTGGGGGTGGTGTAGATGTGTGTACATGTTATGTAGATGGTATGAATGCTAGACATTATTGTTTGTGAGAGATGTTAGTATGCTTGCTTGAATTAAGAAGAACTTTTACTTGATGGTTTCTTCCATAATGCTAGGTACATTCCATGCTTGTTTATGTTATTAATAACAAACTTGTCATGCTCATATTAATCACCTAGGTTAGTGTTTTAAATGATAGGTCTTGTCATTAGGTACTTCTTATGCATTAACGAACACTAACTATACTTGAGCTTCTTGTATGTATTCACCACACTTACTTCATGTGCACACACACATTCGAACCCTTAGGGGTTTTCCATTCCTGAGTTCTATTTGCTGTTATTAGTTGCTTAGCTTAGTTTTAGTTCGTTTTATACTTTTGTTTCCTTCTTTGTTGTTTACTAGTTTAGTGTAGTGTAGTTTAATCAATCCTTTCCCCTTTCTTTCCCACTCGCCTTCGAACAAACCAAAGTCGACACACCTCCCTGTGGATCGACCCGTATTTGTCACCGCTCAACGTGGCCATTCACTTGTAGTTAATTAAAACATATCAATCACCCAACCCAGCTCATTTGGACCTGACTGGGACGGGAACTGCCCAAAATAACAAACCATAAAATAGTAGCCAGAAGATCTAGGGACGACTATTTAGGATTTATCCTTTATGGTTTGTAGCTTTGATGGGGATAGAATCGTAAAATCTCAGTGGTATTCCATGTAATAATGTCCTGAAATTAGCAGATTGGTCTTGAACATGGCAGCTTCATCCCGAACGGCTCAGACACATTAATATTCGGGACTGACTCAACATACGGAGGATTTAGTCCTCCTGACGGGGGACTAACATGTCCCGAGCCAAACTTAACTTTCTCATCGGGTGACTGACTTGTCCCGAACATTTGTGTCCAGAGCGGCACACTTGCGTCCAGGGCGGGACTCCCGCTCTTGTCGAGAAGCACACTTACGTCCTAAGTGGGACACTTTACAGATTTGGGATGAAGAAACTTCACAGAATAGTCCCTCCACGATATTGACTCCATTATGCCTGGGACTGAGTCCTCCTGTCACGGGACTATATTTAATTTGTTTTAATGATTCATTCAATTTGACCCAAAAACAGTACATTAATAGTAGTTGAGGGGGAGAGGAAGGTGAAAATGCCTATGTACATAGTTGTGGGGGAGAGGACACAGTTGCATCCCAAGCGAGCCACCAAAGGACATAGGTGTCCTACGGAGGACGACTCTGTCCGTATAGGGACCACTCTGTCCCACATAAGGATGAGTCGGTCCTGCTCAGGAGACAAGTATCCCGCATAGGCTTAGGTGTTCCGCTCAGGACAACTCTGTCCCATATAGGGACGACCCAGCTTATTTATCTCAAGAAAAGGACCCAGGTTATTTAGTAATAAAAATGACCCAGCTTATTTACCACAAGAAAATTACCTATCTTATTTATCTCAAGAAGGACCTAGATTATTTAGTAATAAAAATGCCCATCTTATTTCTAGAAGAAGAAAAACGAACTTATTGAGCTCAAGTAAACGATCCAACTTAGTAAGCTCCCGTAATGACCCAACTTATTTAGCTTAAGAAAAAACCGAGGTTATTTAGTATTAAAAAACAACCTAGCTTATTTAGTTCTAGAAAACATCCCTATTTGAATGTTCGTATCCGTACAAGTTAACTTGTAAGTTTCTACCACAACCCTAGCCCACACATTTAGAAATCAGTTTGGATTCCTAACATATTCCTAATACCACACTACTTTGGCTTGTATATTTTGATGCATCCTGGAATTGTGACTCCATTGCTAATGTTGTTTCTTCGTCCTTGTAACCGGCCTCTAGAAGCAACTCCCAATACACTGGGCTGGGTCGTTCGACCAAACGAGTTGGGTCATTTTCACCAAAAAAGTTGTGTCGTTCTACAAAATGACCTGGCTTGTTTTCACCAAATGAGTTGGGTCGTTTTCACCGAACAAGTTGGGTCATTTTCACCAAACGAGCTGGGTCGGTTTCCACCAAACCAAATGGGTCATTTTCACCAGATGAACTGTAACTTAATTAACTTACCACAAGAACAAAGGTTCAACTTAATTAAAAATTTGGCTCCTTTAAAAATATATATTAATATGTGTACCAATTTATGGCTCCTTGTTAGATTCAAATTCAATCAAGACATTGACACGAGGTACATTTTCTACAACTAAATAAGTTGGGTCGTTTTCTTCAACTAAATAAGTTTGGTTGTTTTTTAATACTAAATAAGTTGGGTCATTTTCTTGAGTTAAATAAGTTGGGTCATTTTTAGTACTAAGTAACCTAGGTTGTTTTCTTGAGCTAAATAAGTTGGGTCATTTCTTGAGCTGAATAAGTTGGATAGTTTTCTAGAGCTAGATAAGGCGGGTCGTTTTTTTGTGGTAAACAAGCAGGGTCATTTTCTTGAGACAAATAAGCTAGGTCGTTTCTTCAGACCGTCCTTGGCAGGGAAGGGACTGTCCCAGGGAGGGTAGACATCAATTTAAAGCACCCGCTGGGAAGACTATGAATTTATGAGAACAGAAAACGAGCTGGGTCGTTTTCCCCCCAAACAAGTTGGGACACACTAATCCTTCGCGGGACGCACCAAACCCGCTCGGGACGCACATACGAGCTGGGTTGTTTTCATCAAATGAGTTAACTTGCTTTGACCAAACGTGCTGGGTCGTTCGGTCGGAACGAGCTGAGTCATTGCAACTTAATTAACATCCTGACTTGTTTTAACAAAATATATACTTCTCTCTAAGACACGAAACAAGTTGTTCTACAATTGACAACTTAAATGAACAACATATACAATTACTGATGATTATTTTTGTGTTAGAACATTAATATGTGTGTAATTTAATTTCTTATGTGAACTTCTTATGTTCTTTTTCTAAATTATTTGCGTTGTTATGAAAATCATATATTTTGAAACAAATTTATGACACCGTTCTTAGATTCAAATTCAATTAAGACAAATGAGTTGAATATATCACCAACCAACTTATTACAAGTTAACTTGTACGAACATGAACATTGAGACATGACAAACCAACTTGTTACATGGACACATTGAATCAAGATAAATGAGTTGTAAAAATAGCCAAAGAAGTTGGGTCGTTTTACCAAACGAGCTGGCTTATTTTAAAAAATGAGCCGAATGACATGCGTTGTTTTCACCGAAAGAGCTAGGTCGTTTTCGTCGAACAAGTAATGTTGTTTTCCCCGAACGTGTTGTGTCATTTATTAATACTAAATAAGTTGGGTCCTTTTTTGGGATAAATGAGTTGTGTCTTTTTTTGGGATAAATAAGGTGCGTCCTTTTCTTGAGATAAATATGTTGAGTGGTTTTTTGAGACCGTCCCTGGCAGGGAAGGAAAAGTCTGGATTGCCAACATATGACACTTGTTTTATTCATTACATTCACATCCAAATACGGAATTTCATGATTCTAGATCCATTAGAAAGAAAATTGACAGGAGCACTTATTTGTTTCTTACAACTTGCCAAATTCCAATGAGACAAGGGTGAAAATTGTGTGTCAAGACAGACCATATTTTCTTGTGACCGGGGAACTCACCGGACCACCACCCTTTGGACATCGGCTAGGCTACATGTAGGATCGTAATGGTCCCTAATTATCTAATCAAATTATGCTTAATCCCTACTTAAGTTAACAAGATGTGCAGCGGAAACAATTTAAGACAAAGTAGGGAAAAGCAATGTAAACCACAATGGACACGGGTGTTTTTATAGAGGTTCGGCCTCCCGCCTACTTCCTCTCTTGCAAGCTCCACTCGATTCCATGAGCTCTGCTCATGATTTCACTATCCACTCCCCGTTCCAGGCTAGGAGAGAACACTTTTACACTACAAGCCTTGCGAACACCCTCATCTCCTTGGATTCCTTTTCTCACAATCCAAGAATGATGCTTTTGGCTTTCACCTGAGCCTTTACTCTTTTGAACAACAAAGAACTTGAGTGGAACAACACTCTCTAGCTTCAGCACACTTTGAGTATGATATTGAAATGATCAAAGATGTGGAATTTAGGTTCTTGAGTGCACGCTTTGGAGTTTTAAGAGTTGGGGATTTCTCTCTAATGTATGAGACAATTGGAATTGTGAGAGTTGTATGAATAAGGTGTATGTACCTCTATTTATAAGCTTCTAGAGAGATATAGCCATTGGGGAAGATTTGTGAAACTAGTGTGTGAGATACACAAATTAGAAATGAAGACCTGCAATGCTGTCCCTCAAGGGTCGACCAAAGAAGGGACGGTCCACCGAAACCAGGGTTTTGGCAAGGTTAAAGGATATATCCGTCGACCACAAAAGGAAGGTCCAGTCAACCAAAAATAACATGCACTTTGGTGTCTCGAATTGTTTATATTCGGTAGACCGTTTCTAGGTACACGGTCTACCGGTGAATAAATACGACTGTTGGTATAATATGACATGGCTAACAGTCATTTGGGAAATACGGAACAATCAGTCAACTGGAAGGTCAAAGTCGGTCGATCGAAGTAAGGCTAAATTTGCACTTAACAACCGGTCGACCATCTAGGTGCAAGCAGTTCTACTAAGCTTGGTTGTCTTATGGAATTAGGTTTCCTATTCAAGTCAAATTGGTATGGAAATTTGTATGTGACTTCTATAGGTTCCCTAGAGTCTATGCAAATGTATTTTAACTCTTGTATGCTCAAGATTACATAGATTCCTAAGACTCAAACAAAAGATCAAATTACATGTCTTCAATGAGCTTGATCACCTATAGATGTTAGAGCAATACAATATATGTTCTATGCAATATGTATGCTACACACATTCAATTGTGATTAAGATTAGGTTGATTACATCATCAAAATACGGATTTAGGCCAAAAAGCTAACAATAACCATGGGGATCCTGGACCCACCCCTTTATTACCCATGACCTAATTTTGGGAACAATTCACCATTTATTAACCATCTGAGTCACCAGTGGGTTCCCAGACAGACCGTATTTCAAAATTGGACAATTGATAAATCATCAATATGTGCATAACTTTCTCCGATATCCAAATAAGGCAAAGAAAACTTTCGTATTTTACATATTTTCAAACTAGGAACCTAATGGCCTCATAAAGGGTGCAGAATATTACTAATTTGAGAGAACAGAAAAAACCATGTTGGGTCTTTTTCTCCACCAAACGAGCTGAGTCATTTTATCCACCAAACGAGCTGTGATGCACCATGCTGCGTGGGTGGTTTTGTGAAATGACCCGGGTCATTTGGTTAAACAAGCTGACTCGTTGGTCAAATCAAAGTTGTACTTAAGGGAACAAAGTGTAGAACTGGATTGTTTGAAAAAATGAGATCAGTGATGACTAACGGTCCAGAAGGCGGTATTCAGAAGGATCCCGTTCGTGCACTTCATAGATACTGAGACGATGTCATCGCTGGACCATGACATCGTGAAGTTCCTCATCTTAAATTACGACAACAAAGAAAAAAAGGTTCAAACTTGGCAACGAAGTGATGAGACTGAAGGTCTCCGACGTGGCTGTGATATTTTCCACCCATCGACAGGTCAGGTAACAAGACAATCAAATGAGAAGGGACTCCCAGACTGAAGGAACCCGCACAGAATCCAAGAATGATTTTCGAAATCATGGAAGCTAAACAATCAAACGAGAAGGGACTCCCAGACTGAAGGAACCCGCACAGAATCCAAGAATGATTTTCGAAATCATGGAAGTTAACATACTCATCAAAAAAAATTGTGACGCACCAGTGTTGCTCGGGTTTTAGAGGCAATTGTGTGTTTTGCAATATATTTACGTAATGTTTTAATTTGTAGCGTAGAACATGATTTTTTTTGTAATGTATTGTTGCTCTATATCATTGTCCCTCAATGGAATGAGGTGTCCCAAGAGGGGACTTACCCGTCCCAGTGCGGTGTCGGGTGGAAATTAGTCATCCCGTGGGGGAGCCACAATTTATATCACCATCTTGCGAGAGGACTTTCCCATCCTTTGAGGGGACTGAGCCTCCGCGAGTGCTCTGGGTAGTCCCACAAGTACAAAAGGACAAAACAAAACACGCATACATATAGCCAAACAAAACGTCACAAACAAAACAACCCTTGCTTCCATATATTCTTCGAATTTTCAAAATTTGAAACCATTGAGGAGTCCACTCTTCGTATCTCACAAGTAAAAGTGTTGTCTAGTAAGGGTGCCCTAGTCATCCATTCAAAAAACCCACAAACTCCATCCTAAAATATGTTAACAAGTTAGGCATTTAACAAATAGATAACGAACATCATCAAAATAAAACAAGTTATTTAGAATGGAGAAAAATGCTTACTCAGAAGTGGCGGCTACGAAAGAACTTCTTCCCCAAGCTTTTGGGCTTCTCGGAAGTGAACGCAACGGTGGGCAGCCCACAACTATAGACCGGCATACAAGTGTTTAAGAGAGAGGATTCATTGCTCTCTCCGGTCTTCTTCATAGGGCTTCCTATCAACTTCAGACCAAGGGATGGAAGGAGATGGATGAAGCAACAAAGAGAAATGAGTGGAATCCTAAGGCCGAACGTAGTTGATGGGTGCCAGAAAAATATGGAGGGAAGAGGGGATGGTGCTTGGCAGGGGGGATGGGATTATTTAGGGACTAATGGTGGTAGAGACGGTGTTAGTAGGGGCATGTAAAGGAATGATAACACATAAAAAGTAATGGCACCAACGAAGTCGTTTTGGTTTTGTGATGACACTTATAGAAATACATATATAACTATGGTAGAACAAAAATGTAGCCTTTTACAATGGCATCCATGCAAAAAAACCCAAAGTTGGCTAGTCCTTATGCGGGACACTTGCGTCTGAAGTGAGATAGTAGGACAGACTCATCCCTATGCAGCTGGACATACTCGTTTTAAGCAGGACAATTGCGTTCTAATCGGGACAGAATCGCCCCAATGTGGAACACTTGTGTCCTGAGCGGGACAATTACATCCCTAGTGGGACATTTACGTCCCGAGCGGGACAGACTCCTACCTCATGTAGTCATGTTGAGGAACCATTCAAATTTACATGCGAAATTGTGGATAATGACAAAATTGTTACAATGTACTAATTTAGGTTCAACGTGAATTAACAAACACCGTCCACATCTAATTGTCCCTGGAATCAGTTGGGTCGTAGAAAACATTATATTTAATTTACAAAACATACAAAATCTTTCATATTAAGGCTTATAACAATTTATTTGCATGGCTCCACCTTTACAGGTCGTATGGCATAACCTCTTTATGTTTCATTACTCTTTCTTCACAATTTGGATAATGTTTCTTATTTCGGCCATCTAACATTCCATTCAACACTAAAATGAAAAATACCATTACATATTCAAAGAGATACAAACAAAACATTCCATTGAACACTATAATGAAATTCCATTGAACACTATAAGCTTCCATATAACATTCCGTTGAAAAATCAACATTACATATTCGACGAACATAAACAAAAAAGCAAACACACAATATTATTAATATCTTCCAAGTTCCAAGTCAATTGGAAGAGAGTGATCTTGTCAGATGTCTCCTGCAAGCCCAAAAGATGGTTTTATTCATCTCCTGGGTCTAGCTCAATTTCAGAAGCTTCTAGAGAAGCTTCTGCGTGCCTGGGTCAGTTATGGTATCTTCGGGTTTCTCCACCGGTGGTACCAGCATTCCATCATCCCAGATGAAGTACCGACAATGATGGGTTGGCTCGGAGGAGCCACAGACACAGTACTTTTTGCTATGTTTCTTCGGGGGGTTGGACCACAACGTCGTTCCCTTCAAACTGCACCTACAGGTGCGATAGGGTTTACATGAAACTCCAGCTTTTTCAACGGGGAACAACCTCCCCATTTTTGTCCACCAGTGATGTACTCATCTTCGTCATTTGAGTAGTCATTGTTGGCATTGTGTTGGAAGGCCATTTTTTTGGGTAAATCAAACACACAACTGGATCGACGAATGAAATAGGGTTTAGGAATACACTTCAACAATGGATGATTTTATAGACCTTGTAATGAAAGGTCATGTCTCTTCGCATACCCTGTAATGAAAGGTTGTGTCTTTTTGCATGATAATGAAAGGTTGTGTCCTGTACGGAAAAAGTTGTGTCTCTTCGCATAATAATGACCCATCTCTAGCCGAAGTGAAATGTCCCATCATGGGACGTGTTTCTTTGAATCGTCCATGACTCGTCCCGAACCAAGACTAAATCGTTCCAAACAGGCGTCCATGTATCAGGACCCAAATTACCCCCAAGAGATATGCTTATCTTTCCACTTCTCCCCAAAATACCCCTTCATAAACTATGGGACCATTCCCCTCTTTCTCTCTCTTTCCCTTTAAATAAGCAAATCATTCTTTTTTTTAAAACAAAAGGGAGGATTAGCCTCGAAATTTCATTAAAGAAAGCTATGATTTACAACCTACAATTTTTTTACGAGGGACACCCACGGGACATGCTATCTACATGCCCAGCCTGCAAAGGCCTTGAGTCACCAACCCATTACAAAACAAACCCCCAGCTAAGCTAGTTCACGTATCTAACTCCATACTTCTTTGACCTCTGGCATTGTTGTCGGGTCTTCCACAATATCTTTTGTCCTTGAACCCACAACCCAAACCGTGCCTTTTACCAATCAAATGATGTCCAAAGGGTGCTTGATCTCGTGGTCAAACACCCTTCTATTCCTCTCCTGCCAACACTCATAGATTAGCGCACTAAAGGCTAGCATCATTCCTGTCATGTGCACTCTTCCACCCTTGACCTGCTGTATGTGTTTTGCTTCCTCATCAAGGGTATTCCTAATACCAACGCTAGCTTTAGTGGCTTGACGATTTCTGTCCGGACCTCCCTCGTAAATGAGTATGACCAAAAGAGGTGTCCCATATCCTCCTCAGCCTCATTACAAAGTACACAATCCATGTCATGAGCTGCACCCCGTTCTTGCATCAACGTCTTTGTCATCAACCATCCCCGCATAGTATGCTATGTTGTAATGGCCAGCTTTGGTACGTGGTTTTTGAACCATGTGAGCTTACTCCATCTCACAAGTGTCATCCCAGGTGCGACCCATGTCCATGGCTCTTTCAATGAGAAAGACTCCTTCCTGGCGGCCATCCTAATAGGGCGATCCAACCCTCCAAGTATCATTGTCTCCATTATCTTTGGCCAAAGTTCCAACATCCTCATAGATCATGGATGAGGGAGGTTCCACGTACCATTTTGATTGAAATGTGCCACGAGCGTGTCCTTTGGCATGCCAATTGATTGACATCATTTCATGCTCATATTTGTATCTTATATCCATTATCTTACACCTAAGCATGCTACGAGACGAGTTTTATGTTTGAATTTCAGAAATGAAGAGGTTTGAAGAGAAGAGCCATGAAAGGACTCAAAAGCAAGAAAAATGACTTAATTGTGAGACCTGGGGACTAAGATGCAAGGGAGAAGGACCTGAACGTAAGACCGAAGGACCTAAGAGCAAAACAGGAAACTCCACACCATCATGGGGAGTATTTTGGCAATTCGATTCGGGTCGGAGCTCCAACAAGCAAAGTAGATGCATCCGGGACCAACAAATATATCAAGACAAGCCTAAAACAAATTTCAACTCGATCTGGATCCTGTAGACCGCCAATTGGCGGTCCGGATCTTCCCGGATCCGATGAAACTTCTGGAGCACGTGTATTATAGGATGTTTAGGCTATTTTGGTATTTGTTTAGTCCCACATCGGGGGATTGTTCCGGATTACCTTTTTCTATAGCTATAAATATAACTCTTCACCTTCTATTGTAAACTACTCATTGCTTGGTGGCATTCTCTCTACTAAGGAGTAAGCCTTGAAGCAAACCTCAAGGTGGAGAAGAACGCTACCTTCAATGTGAGTCATTGTTAATAAAATAATTGTTCTAGTTTCTTTTAATCTTGTCTTTTAATTTGTGCATGCTTGTTTAGTCTTTCCTTTCCTTTTAAGCTTCTTTAATGCTCCTTTCTTGCTTAGTTAAATTTCGTTTTAGTATAATGTTTCATGTTGTTAATGTAGGTAGTGTAATGATTAGTGAGTAGTTCTATCCCCATTTGGGGGTGGAGAAATATGTGATATGATAATGTAGTGTATTAGGTGTGTGCTATCTTAATCTCTTGAGCCTTATATGATTTCCATAACCATCTAATGGGATTTCACTCTTATCTTTGATATGCTAATGCTCTTGAATGAAGCTTAGCTTATGCTTAGATTTGTGGACCTATTTTATGGGGAATGATAAGGTGAGGATATGGATGGAATTGATATTGGAAACACAATTTGTAGTGTATGTACTCTTGTTGCCTTTACCTTGGTTAATGCCTTGTATGTTTTAATGATATTGGGTTATCTTATTTAATGTGGAGGCATAGTAGGGTCTAGTCTTTATACATGAGTTCATTTAGCTTCATTCCAATTGTCTTGTATGTTTTAACGATATAGTCTTATCTTATTTCATGTGTAGGCAAAGTTGGATTTAGTTTTATGATTTCATGCACTATATGTTGTGAGGAGCATAATTGAACACACACACACACACATCTTTATATTCACATTATTTCTCTACCCCCTATGGGGCTTAGTTTTATTGCTTATCTTCTATTTCCTTTTGCATTTTAGTGTAGTTTAGTTTATTCAATCTTTCTCTCCTTTCTTTACCACTCACCTTCGAACAAACCAAAAGTCGACACACCTCCCTGTGGATCGACCCTTATTTGCCACCGCTTCAACGCGGTCGTGCACTTGCGGTTAATTAAAACGTTCAATCACCAATATCATAGTGCAACTGGGCACCCCATTCCTCACATAAGAACGGCTAGTCACACCATGGATCGACAAAGAAACGTACATTACTGTCATGTCCCACTTGGAACCGAATGTGTTCACGAGCAGTGTCTTGCACACTAAGTAAGCAAATCATTCTCTCTGTCTCTTTCTTTCAACAATTACAAACCTCTCTCTCTCTTTCGTGCATTCCTTCTCTCTCGCACTCGACCCCTCAATCGAACCCAACATCGTACCCTGTCGAACAACTCCTCCATTAAAGTGAGACGGAATAGTGCTCTCATGGGATGCGACAAGACAACTCATTCCCCTCTCGAGACAACTCATTCCCCTCATGGGATGAGTCAGTCCTCTCGTGGGAGGCGACGGGACATGCTCGGGATGGGATGGTCTTACCTACAATAAGAATATATATATTAAACAAACCCAAGGATCTGATAACGTTGTGTTCGTTTAGATCTATTTTAATGTTGCACTCAATAGTGCTCGATCGGTACTCGATATAGATTGATGGTTGTTTGCATATAACGTTGGGTTCATTTAGATCTGTTCTCTTGTCCTACTCGATTGGCATCGATGGAAGAAAATAATTTGAATATGTTTTAATGTGGCATAGTGCTCGATTAGTGCTCGATATAGCTCGATGGGTGTTTAACTAATACATGCTTTTTCAAAAGGTTTTAACTTTATGAATCAAATTATTTGGGGAGAATGAAGCATCCCCATTTGGGAAACGTCTTTTTTAGAATGGCCAAACTCTCCTCGTAGCCGCTTAAAATCCCCTGTCACCCCTTAAAATCTCATATAACTCCCTTAAAATCTCCACCTAGGTAACAAATCTTTGTCATTCGAAGGTTCGATTGAAGTGTATGCCGCAATTGTCATGGATGTTCATAGCGAGTGCCTTAAATGCTTCTACATTTTGACGCCACACTAGTATGTGTTGCTGCAATTGAGGCGACGGTTTGGGTCTATTGGGGGTGCGGCGTAGTACAGACGAAGGTGTCTGTTTTTGTTTCCTACGTACTTCAAGTTATTTTCGTTTTCTTACTTCTTTTGGGTTCTTTGTAGGGGTCCACCACATGTCCGTTTGTCCTATGGGAATAACCTCCTATTGCCCAGTGCTTACGGGTGAATACACACAAAAGCTGGACGAACTCGACCGACTTGTGGGCGTACTAGACTGACGTTTAGCCGTCGTTGAAGACACATTCGCAGACGTCCTCATGGACTGCAATATGTTTTGTTATTTCATTATTTTTGAGTTACAAGTTGTTATTCGTTGAGTTGTTATGATAATAAACACTAATATTTTCTTATTTTTATTAGGTAGTTCCATCCCCAAAGACAGCAACGACATCACCACCTTCCAGGAACACAACTGCTGCAACTGTGGGATAACATGCTTCGCCTACACACCCACTCCTGACCTTCCAACCTCCCTAGTGCCTGACGTGCCTCCTGGCTTTGAAGACCACACTTGGTCGACCAGGAAATGGCCAAAGGTGGAGTTTTGAATAGTTTTTGGTTAAAGACGTCTGAAGTTGCAAAGTTTTTTTTGGTGTTGTTAATGTTATTTTTTAAGTTACAAACTTTGATATCCAGTTGCATGTTTTGAAGACATTATCTGAATCTGTTTTAATGTTATGCTTGATAGTGCTCGATATAACTCGATGGATGTTTTCCTATAATTAACATGGAAGAAATTCTTTTAAATATGTTTTAATGTTGTGCTCGATTTGAGGGAAAGACACGGTCCAAATTCCGTGAGCAATTGCATTTTTCCAAAAACCGAAGGTAATTTTTAGGCATCCAAACACATCCATAAATATCCTAGTTAATAACAGCAAATCAAACCTATCGAGGTCATGTCAAAAACATATCAAACCCATCGAGCAAATATAATGATTAATAATATCGAGCTTACATGCAAGGAGAATCAAACTAATATCAAACCTAATCGAACTCCGTCAAAAACACATAAAACCAATCCGACTTCCATCGATTCAACCCAATCCACAAAGCTCCAACTTCCATTCGGTTGGACGTACAGATCGTGGCTTTTAAAGTGAAGAAATTTAACCGTCGTATGATTTCAATGTATTGACGTTGCATGATTTGAATGAAACAGTCGCAGGACTGAACGTCCCAAACATAGCACAGTCGTCCCGAACAACACAATGTCATCCTGATAGTGAGACTCGTAGATATTCGGGACCGAGTCAACAATGGCAGACTCACGAACATGGACGATTCGTCCGAGACTTGTCACAATAGTCCCTCTGCTGGAATAACCCGTCCCTCTATGGGATTGACCCGTAGATAACCTAGACTGACTCCTCCCATCGCGGGACTGTATTTAAATTGTTGGAACCTATTCAATGGGACATGCTCGGGACACCTTTGGGGTTGGAGATGATGTTTATACATGCAATAAAGAATGGAAAGGCATGCTTTACACTGAAATGTGTGGATGAATGTGAATATATGCTTGCTTGTTTAGCGTAGAACACTACACTTGATGGGTTTTGCCACAACTATTAGACACCTCCCATGTTTGTTTAGGTTCTGAAATAACCAACTTGTGTATGTGCATGTTAATCAACTAGGTTAGTGATTGGACTGATAGGTTTTGCCATAACTATTAGACACTTCCTATACATGAAAACACAACCTAATGAATGCATTCTTCACCATATTATTGTATGTATACACTCACTCCACCCCTCAGGGGTTTCTCTTTCTGATTTCCAGCCTAGTGAATAAGTTCTTTTAGTTTAGTTTTAAACCATTGCTAGTTGTCTTCTTTTGCATTTGCTTCTTGCTAGTGTTGGCATTTTGGCCTTAATCTATGTTTTGATGATTTAACCAAGCTAATCTTAAGTGTGAACATGTAGGGTAGCACACATGTTGCATTGCATATGTATTGCTTTGTGCTAACCTCTACAGGTGATCAAGACTCTAGGAAGAAAGGAAATCAAGTCAAGACATGTAATCAAGCTCTTTTGAAGACATGTAATTTGTATTTCTTTGAGTCTTAGGAACTTTGTGTAATTGAGCATACTAGAGCTAAAAACTACTCAAACACACACTAGGTTCCCTATAGAAGTCACACACGAAATTTCACATAATTAGGACATCAATAGATCACCCAAACTTAGACCGGAAAACACTAAACCAAAACCTAAACAGTCTGCCCACATTCGGTCGACCGAAACAGACAGTTCGGTCGACTGAGTGATCATATATCATGTTAGTGTTTAACTGCCCAAGTTCGGTCGACCGTCCCGACCTTTTCGGTTGACCGAGTATTAACAAATTTCCGACCGTTTGTTTTGTCGTATATACCCAACGGTCGTATTCGTATTATCTCCAAATACCCCAAATACATTTAGTGTATCGGTCGACCGAGGACCTTGTTCAGTCGACCGAACTTAGAAGACTCGACAAACCAAAAGTGCATGTCGGTTTTCGGTCGACCGTCTTCCATTTTTCGGTCGACCGAATATGATCTTGTTTGTCAACCTCAAAGTGCCTGGTGTGAATCAGTCGACCAAACCTATCTCGGTGTTCGACCGATCACTTAAGTGTACCTAGATTATAGCCTTTGGCGGTCGACCGTTCGTTTACCGATCAACCGAACCTTAATCTAAATTGCCAAATGGTCGACCGAACTTACTCAGAATTGGGTTGTAAGACCCGCTCGCCTGCGACACTATTATGTCTTAATTATCCTTATGCTTGATTATGGACCATCTTTATGTTGTTGTATGCTTTGTGTGATTTTGGCTGTGTTTCGGGAAAGTTCCTTCCGGGGAAAAGTTTCATTTTTAAGCGAGTTAAATTGAATCGTAGGCGGGTGCGACCCATCGGGCGATTTTGCAATCGGTTGACTTAATCGGGTCGATCGGGAACAAATCGTGTGTGTGGGTTGGCTTGGACTTGGTTTGGATGTGTATGGTTGATGTGTGAGGTTGGGTGATGTGGCTGACACGTCACCAAGAGGAGATCCTCTTTTTATTTGCAAAGTTTTGAATTATGTGCATTATGGAATGTTTTGATTGGCCTTCATTAGCAATTAACCTTTGCCTTTTGTGTTAGTTTCCTTGAAACAAAAACACAAACCCTACCCAGACCCAGCCATCCCTACCTCCCTTCCCTCCTCCACACCACTACCTCTGACCACCACGACTACCATCATCTCCGACCTGCTGCTGGCTGATCTCCGATGGATTTTGTAGAAGAAGCTCTAGTGGACCTCCTTGTGTGCGGCTAGAAGAGTTTTGGCTGACCTCCAGCTAGCTCAGACACCTCCTTGCTGCTCAGGTATGCCTCTAGCCTTTGGATTAGGATGTGGTGGTGGGTGTTGGGCGTAGTTCTGCACAACACCAGTGGCTGGTCGGTCATGAGGTTAGGGTTTGCACAACTAGAGTTCTACCGATTGGGTGAGTTGTGGTGCAACTCGGACCTTCAGTGGCTGACCACGTTTTTCCTTCCCTTGCACGTCCTCTACTCCATGTTTCCACGATGGTTTGATGGAGATGTTAGTAGGGAGGAGGCTGGACTGCGGGGAGAAGGTTGGGTAGGGTTGTTTCATGCACCTTGCGTGAGGTGCAACTCTACTTGTGTGGTTGATCTCGAAATCTCATGGGATCTGTTTCATGTTTATTTTACTGGAGCATGCTCCCTCTCCTTTATGCATCACTGATTTGTGAGATCTCTTTCTAGCATGAACTTGTGACTTGTTATGTTATTAGTCTCGTGAATTGCCTTTGATTTCAGATCTTAATTCTATGTACGAGATCTAGCTATTTGTCCAAAGAACATTGCATGAATCGTTCTATTTTGGTTTAATCATATGTCTTGCACGGTTTGGTGGAGATTATCAGGAGATTCTCTCATGACATGTTGCTGGTTATAAGACATATATTCATGTGTTACTTAGTGACGATAGCCATATGTGTTTCATGACATAAGTTCAGACCATATCCCACGCCTTGATTTCTGATTTTAGGTCATGTATGCTTGCATTACTTCTCAATTTCATTCACATAATGTTCCATGATTTTGCGCTGATCATAAGTCACATAATCATGCGTTAGTTAAGGTCTATGTCCAGGCCATATTCCATAATGGGTTTGCCAATTTTATATCATAAGTGCTAGCATTGCTTAGGGATTATATCCTGATGTTCTCCTATAAATTATATGCTGATTTCAGACCATATGTTCATGCATTGTCTCATGATTTTATTCATATAATCTCTGATCTAGTCTGGAATACTAAGTTCCTATCATATACACATGTTCTGAAATCCATGATGCATGATATCGATAGCTTGTGATGTTGGTTTATGATACCTCCTTCTATGGTGCATGTTCTATTACTTATTTCGTATGTATGTTTCTGATATGAAGTATGTTGTTGTGGATATGCATGACGCATAGGATTTCAGACCTTATAACATCCTTATCATGACCCGTAAGTGAATCGATTAGTTGTTATCTTGATTGTCTATTAGGTTATGATTGCTTGCTATTGTGAGTGTGGGTCGATTCCTGATTGGTAGGTCTGATTTCCCAGTTGGTTCAGGGCTGCTAGGAGGGTATCCGGATACTCCTCCTTGAGCTCGTTCCATACACTGTAGATGCATTAGTTTTTAGATGCTTAAGTAGCTTGCATTGCATTTAATCTGATTAATAATTCTGGGCACGTTCCGTTTTCTGGGCCGACAGGCCACGAGTAGGTCCTCTAGCTCCAAAGGCCATTCGCATAAGACCTTCACGTTGGGAGGCCAGGCGTAAGATAAGTCCTGGGCAGGCGCGCTGCCATTCTGTCTCAGGGTAGGTGTTCCCAAGTTCGCGATGGCACCATGTAGGTCACTTGCCACGAATTGGGACACTTATCCGGCGCACTGCTTGGTGTCGAGCGGTGGGTCACTGTCTAGTGACCGCCTTTGACCAGCGAGGCTGGTGTTCTGGTTCCTTTCGAGGAATGGTTCAGGTGCGCCCGATCGACACGGCTTATAAAGTCGTAGTCTTCTGTTGCATTTGATGCTTTTCTTGTTCTGTTTTGACCAACATGGTTGGTATTCTGGCTCCCTTGGAGGAATTTCTGCGGGTGTTACCCGATTGGCACGACTGATGGAGTTGTAGCCTTTTGATGCATTATGTGCTTTTCTGTTTCTGTTTCGGATGCTTTTGTCTTAGATAGATTGCATGCATTCTTCCATATAACTATGATCGGGCCAGGGGCATACTGGGTTTTCTTAATTGAAACCTCACGCATTTGTTAATGCGGTGCTTGCATGTACTTAGGTTTCCACAGGGTGGACTAGACGAGTAGTCGAAGATTCTGTACACGAGGGACACGTCGATCATATTTTTCAGTTTGTCTTTTACTTCCACATTATTTACGATGTATTTCCCTTGAACTCGATGTAATGTATTTGACCTTCTTACCATACGTTTCAGTTATGTTTTATGTTAGTCTGTCCATGTATGATCTCTCTACGTATTGTTGAGTCGTTGTCTGGTCTGTCTTTTGTGACTCCTTCGGTCGTCCCGGAGGTCTCTGATAGCGACACTTGAGTTGGTTCCCAGTGTGCGTACCCACGAGATCGGGGGGCGTTACAGTTTGGTATCAGAGCAGGTTGGTCCCTAAAGTGTACAGAATCTGAAGACTCTCCAGTGGGGCATCTTGCCCAAACCCTGTCGGTAATTTCTTATCTTTTAGAATTGCTTTCTGATAGTGATAGATCATATTTGCATTGGTTAAATTGCTTCTTGTGGATTGTCTCGTGTACTTGGAGATTGAACCACCCAACCCTATCTGTCTTTATTAGTTCCCTAACCTCCTCCTACGTTTTGGTGTCGAGATCTCCAACAAGTCCAACCGGTCAAACAAGCAAGAAGTGCAACTGCAGGAGTTGACTAGCTAGCAAGCCTCGGAGGCGGTTGCAGCTGGATTTCAGCAAGCTCTGGGGCTTCTCCATCAGTTTCAGGTATGCTCCTACCCCTTTAGTAAGAGGATGTAGAGTGGGGGTCGGACGAGGTTTAGTCCAGCACCATTGGGTTTGCCGATCTGAGGTTTGGTATGCACTAGTGGAGATCCACTGATTGTGTGGACTGTGGTGCACCATCCGTATTTCAGAGGTGGCTGGGCACCTCCATCTCTACCACGACTTGGGCCTCAGTCTTCCTTGGTGGTTTGCTGGAGAAACCAGAGGAAGTGGGCTCGATCGTGGAGAGCTAGTTGGGGAGGGGTTTTGCTCACATGTTGAGTGATGTGTTAATAACCTTGTGGTGTAGAATCTTGTGATCTTTTAGATGTTATGTTCCTGCATGATATTGTGATCAAGTCCGGATTTTCTCGCATGATATGCTTACTGATGTTAGATGTCATAATCATGTGTTATTTTATTTTATTTATTCTTTTTTTATTTGGATCAGGCGTGATGACATGTTATTGATTTCAAATCTAGTTTCTATGGTGATCTGATTTTATGTTCAAGAAATGCTGCATTTATTGATTGGAATGTTATGAGGAATCAAATGTGTGATTTTATCCCAGTCATGACTAATCAATGTATATGCTCTGATTTGTAATCCCTCTAAGATATATTCTTTACAACATCTGAGCATAAGTTATATATTTTAATTTAAATGTTGATGCAATCGGTATAAATGCATGTATTGACTCTAACGTTGCTATGAGTTTCTCAAGTCTGATTTTATCCCCACCATGTTCAGTTTATGTGTATGATCTGATTTCCATAAACCTTCTCTGCTATGACTTGTTATGCTCTCACATGAATATTATATCAGAATTTATGAGTTATGTTATTCATCCTATGTCGTCTAGTTTTGTGCAAATCCTTATGCATGTAGATTTATATCGATCATGAATATGCTCCGACTTCTGATTTCTAGATATATGCTTTCCATGTTAGATTGCTGATATATTCATATATTAATTCCTGTTCATATGATCTCGGGCCATTTTTTGAATCACTACCTTCTAATGCATGTACGTTCTGAAATTATGATGGGTGCAATCAGTTGGCTTATAGGTGTTGTTTGTGGTGACTTGTTATTTGAGTTGATTTCATTCCAGTAGTAAGCATACCACATTCATGATCTGATTTTGTATACCTTCTCTGATGTTATCGTTATGCTTTCTTTTAGAATAAAATATGTACTCATCCATGACATATGCAACTCATTCCATGACTTATCATAATGTGTGAATCCGAATGCATGCATGTATATTATTTATGGATATATGTAGACTCCTGATCTCATATGCATGTTCACCATGTTGTATTACTGATACATATATTGTTTCATGTCGATATAATCTCTGATCATGGCCTGATTTGCAAGATTGTAACGCATGTATGTCCTGAAATTTATGACTCATGCTATCGAATGCTTGTAGTATTTTACTACGATGCCTGTTACACATTCTATTACCACCGCTTGCTCCTCATGGACATGACCCGTACTTGCTGCTCATGGACATGACCCGTACTTACCACCGCTTCAACGTCATCGTGCACTTTGGTTTTAAACTAATTTCCCAATCACTACCCTAGAGAGGCATGGATATCCTTAACATTGCGTGGTGATAGAAGGTTTCCAATAATTCCTACTTTTGTAGGGTTGACCTTTATACCCTTACTTGAGACCACATGCCTAAGTATGATCCCTTGCTTGACCATAAAATAACATTATTCCTAATTTAAAGCGAGGTTCTTCTCTCCACAATGCTTGAGGACAAGGCTCAAGTGATCAAGCCATTCCTCGAAGGAGGAGCCAAATATGGAGAAGTTGTCCATCAAAATTTCAAGGAAATGTTCTACCTTATTTGAGATGTTGATCATACACCTTTGAAACATTACTGGAGCGTTAAATAACCAAAAGGCATACAACGGTAAGCAAACGTTTCAAATGGACAAGTAAAAGTGGTCTTTTCTTGATCTTCTAAGGCAATAGGGATTTGGTTGTAACCGGAATATCCATCAAGATAACAAAAAAACTTACTTAAGAGTAGGTTCTTGTTCTTTATCAAGATCAGAAGCATCTGGTAATGTCTCATTATACCTCAGAATATGTATTTTAGGTTATCGGGGAGCAACTTAAGCTTGACCGAAGGTGGGTCCTTGTCTGACTCAGAGTTGATCTCAAGTGGCTCAAATGGTCACATGATAAGAAGACGATGCACCCAGATGTGCCTCATCATCAAGGACTTCAAATGGGGATTCCTCAAGATTATCCTCTCTCACAACTTGGTCATTGGGCAACTCAATAAAATTTCAATAAGACTCAAATGTGCCCATTAACTCAATCTCATCAGTGTCTTGAATGAGATTGGATCCAACATAATCTTCGAAAGAACAAGGTTGCTTACCTAGAGTGAAGATGTTAAAATCTGTAGTTAGATTGCCAAAAGACAACCTCGTCAAGCCCTTGCGATAGTTAATTAAAGCATTAGACATCGCCGGCAATAACCTCCCAAGGATCACTGAGAATTATCCTTGTGGGTTAGACACTAGTTATGTATCCAAGTTACTAAAATCAATTGGAAATACAAACTCACCCACTTTGATAAGGACATCATCAATGACCCCCCACTGAACTTTGATTGATCTATCAGCCAACTAAAGGGTAGTCTTTCTTCACTTAAGGTCTCCAATTCCTAGGTTAACATAGACAGAATAAGGCAGGAGGTTCATAGATTCCCCAAATAAAGTAAAGCTCTATGGATAAGCACATTACCAAAAGATAGTGGGACAACACCAGGGTCCTTGTATTTTACTTGCGCAGGTTGTGTCATAATTGAACTTATGTTGGGAGCCAAGAAGGCTTTCATAGGGATATTAGTTAGCATTTCCTGGGTGCAGAGATCTTTGAGGAATTTGGTATACGGTGTCATTTGTTGAATAATGTCCAACAACAGAATGTTCTCAATGACTTGTCGTAGTACCTTAACAATCTTTTCTCAATGCTCATCTATTTGCTTTACCAAGCTATGTGGGTATGGTACCTTAGGGACACATAAATCAAAAGGTTGAGCCTCAAGAATGAGTTCTTTAGGAGGCTCATGACTCTTTCTTGAGAGTCGTTCGGTGGTTCAGACATCTACCTTTCAACATGATTATCCACGATCCTACTGAATCTCAATGTATGAACAACATTTGCATGTTGGGGATGATGGCTTTCCACGTTGTTGGTATGATGGCTGCCCTAGGATTGACTTCAAGTTGACATGGTAATTGACCTTTCTCACGTTTACTCAATAAATTGAGCCAATTGGGGCTCACTTATACTTATAATACTTTGACCAAAGTATTGGTAGCCGTAATTATAGTTTGGGTGCTCTATATGATCGTGTGAAGGGTTTGCTCTAGAGTGGAGACCTTTGGGTCAACCTGCTGTGGTTGTGGAGTTTGGTTGGAATAACAAGACAACAAGGCTTGGTTTTAAAATTGAAAGTGTTGCTGAGACCATTGATGTGGGGGTTGGTAAGTCGCTGCTGGTCGTAGAGGGTCAAAGTGCGGAGATTGAGCGTGCGAGCTCTAACCTTGACCTCCGCTACCCCCTCAACAGATGTTAGGGTGGTTACACCATCCCAGGTTATAAGTGTTGTTGTATGGGTCATTACGAGGTTGTTGTTGATACATAGGATTTGAATACTAAGTCTCGTAGGAAGCGTATACACATTTCATGTCCATGTGTCCCCTTAGACCACACTTACTACAGGAGGGGTTGTCGACCTAACCTATAGGAGCTTGATCCACCTCTAGACATTCTAACTCGTGATAGCAGTTATGTTTGCATCAAACGCAATAGTTGAATCTACTTGGTATGATCCGACTCGACTAGCAGATCTGACAGTCGGTGGCTTTCTCATGGTATCCCACTCAAGTGACCATTCAACCATACTTTAAAATGTTTGTCATGCATCATAAATTGGCTTCATTTGAAAGTCACCCAGACACATTGAATCCAACAATGCGTGGGTATTGTAATTCAGGTCCTCATAAATAGAGCTCAAGTCCATGATGAGGGCACGACTGGAGGAGATCTTAAAAATTCTCGAAGAATGAATGAAACGATTTGGTCTCGGTCTGATATGACTAAAGTATCTGGTGCCGTAATTGTTGAGTCTTCTTATGAGGAAACAACCTCTTCAGAAAAACGGTCACAAATTCCTCCCAAGTTCAAATCGAGTTTGCTAGAAGGTTGTACATCTATTTCTTCACATTATCCTTCAAGACAAAAGAAATCATCATTAATCGTACTGAATCCTCATCAAGCTAATGCCTCCTAAACAAGGATTATACTCCCTTAAATTCAAGTATAAAGATATATTAATCCTCCTTATTGGCAGTGAAGGTAGGAAGCATACTCACATATTGAGGTTTCAACTCATAGTTGTTTTCGAGAGCAGGTGGGACAACTATGCAAGAAGGTTGTATAGACCACACATAATGGGTCCGCTCCCACAATGTCATCAATAGATCCGGTCTAGGTACTGGTGGTGGTACACCCTACCTAAATCCTGACCGAAGCCCTTCACCTCCCGAGTCGGAGGAGGAGGTCGTGGAGTAAACTCCATGAGCGAGGGACCAAACCGACTAGGTCCCAGTGTCCAAAAAGAAGAAACCTCATGCTCAATTGAAGCTCAAGATAATCCATCTGATCGTCTATCTCAGAAGAAGGATCGAGTCTCTCAGGACAACCCACCTCTCCTGTGTGAGTCCAACCTCACATAAAAGTGCTCGAGTCGACCCTAAAACACTAAGAGAAATGGTGTAGTAGAGGAAGAGACTAAACGATAGAAGTAGAGGAGGTGATGACTCATATGAGAATAGAAGAAGTCATAACTACTAGCATGGGTAGTGGGGAACGATAGAAGCCTAAGCTAGCAAACACGGAAACAAACCTAAGGTTTGGTCCTTAGGCTAGATGACGCCTAACCGCAACTCTACACAAACCTTTATGCCTCACCTCCCTCAACCACAGATCACAAAGTTGAATGAGAAAGTCAAGACACGGAGGTCCTAAAAGTCTCAATGCAACTAAGCAAACAACAACGTTCGGGCCATGATGTCAAGATTGGGACTGTTTCCTAAGTGCACCCGAAGTCCATAGAACTGATGTTTACTTGATTTTGATTAGGGCTTCAGATTAGTGTGATTTTGGGACGAATGAAGGAGTGATGAAATCCCCCGCTTTATTTTGTATGGGTGATGCATTGCATACATTGCATCATATGTCTTTCATTTAGATTGATTTTATATCAATAAATGATACTAAGGTATGTGTTTAGTCCTATTTACAGAATACAGGGACATGAATGCAAATTACCCACATCCCGAGCATAAACGCATGCAAAAGACTCATTTCTATCATAAAGACCAAGCTCAAGATTATCAGGTTAAAATGGAAATGTATCAAAGCATAAAAGCATTCAAGATCTAATTACAAAAAGAACAAGGACTTAAGCACAAAAGTAGCCGGGGACATAATTGCAAGAAGCCAAGGACCTAATTGCAATTCACGAGTTATTATGGAGAAAATCTAAAGAAAAATCAATGTGGATCTCCAAGTATATGAAGGAAATAATTCGGAGCTCAAGAGAATGGAAAGAAATCATCCAGACGCGCAAAGGAGGATCAAATCATACCATAAACACTCAGCAAAAATCCGGATTGAATCTGACTCGATTATGCGGCGTTTCCGCCGCACAACACCTACAAACTGCGGCGATTCCGCCTCCCCCTTAGCGATCCGTGTGCTCAAATTTCGTCCAGTCGTGTCTGGACACGTGTACTTTCCAATATTATACTTAGGTCCCTTGTAGCAACTATAAATAGCCCCGAGAACGATGTTAAAAGGGTCCTTAGTCCTTGGTGGTTGTTCTTATTTTTGTTCCTTAGTTTTAGTAATAAAATTCTATCTTTTATTTCTTGTTTGTTTTTAATTTTCTTTTGTAGTTTCTCTAGGATGCCTTCTCCTTCCCCCCATCCATGAGTTTCTAACTCTTTCCAAAGGGTGGAGGTGACGGATTTAGGGTGAAGAGAAGATGAATAAATGTTATTATTTTAATTTCGTGATTAGTATATTTTGATTACTTGAGTTTATGTTAAATCATTTATCATGTAATGCTTCATAACTAACATGATTTATTATAAGTTTCTGAATTCTCTAATCTAAACCCTAAATCTAAACCTCCACCCAACGGAATTCACCTCTTTGTTTTTGTTTTTGTTTTTATTTGTTCATGTTTCATGCTTTAGGAAATTAAAAATCAAAAATCTCAAAACCCAATTTATTTCTTCTCTCCTTCTTCCCCTTAATCGAAAATCACACAAATAACAAGATCTCTCCCTCCTTGTGTTCGACCCGTATTTGCCACGTATTCATTGACGTCGTGCACTTGCGGTATAAATTTAATTCTCATCAAGTTTTTGGCGCCGTTGCCGGGGAGGCGACGTAGATTTTGTTTTTTTTTTGTTGATTTCGATGTTATCCTGTTTATCTTGTGCGCGATCTAAGTATTTGGATTTGTGTTTCAGGAGACAACAGAGTGCACGGCGAAATCCGAGCACATTCTGAGCTAAACGAGCGGCGAAATCGCCGCACCTATAGAGCAATTTGCGGCGAATCCGCCACACACTTGGAGCTTCTGGGCTTCAAACTTTTCTGGGACGCGACTCATCTCTTGGTGGACGCGTGAAGCTACTGAAATTTTGAGAGCGGGCGGTGAACCCGACTGAGCATTGCATAGGTAACCTTTGTTGCCTCTTTTACTCGTAATTTCTATTTTCAGAAAATTTCCTTTTATTAGAATTGCACGTGTTAGGGCAAAAATTCCATAATTGGCAATAATTCAACTCTGACCTCAAATTGGCAAAATTAGAAAGGCCTAGTGCATGCATCATCTAGTGTTTTGTATGCATTATTCTTGCTAAATTCTTGCAAATCAATTTCTGTTGAAGAGTGCTGGAGTCAAGGTACGTATCGTGATTTTCATCGATTGCATTTAAGCATATAATCTAGTTTGCATACAACCTTGCAATTGCCCCCCTCTAAAGACCATTGTTTGACTATCTTTGCTAGATCTAATTTAAACTATCTTAAGGGCAACTCCGTAGGAAAAGATACGGTGGGGATTTCATCACCCTTCCGTGGCCCACAAATCACAATCCTAAAGTGTCACCCAAGCCTTAAATTAAAATCAACTAGACATTGACCCCTAAGGACTCGGACTCATTTAAGGAGAAGAATTGGTTTGACTTGCTATGACCTGAAGCCTATCGAATTTAAGTTGGTGTCTAGAAAGTGTTTTTGTGTCGACGTAAGTCTTCCAAGCGAAGTGGTTGTCTAATTGGCACCGACTCTGTCGGAAGCGCCCCCACTAGCTATACACTGCCTGGCCAATTCGGTTTGATTAGTGAGGGAGGTGAATCAAGCAAATCAATTCGACTCAACCAGTTAGGAGTCGTCTAGATCTAAGTGACAATAGGTCCAGGATTGTTTGAACCGTGTTTTCTTAGGAATTTTCTGACCAACCCTCTTTCTATCTTTAGAGTTAGGTTTCCCTTCTCATCTGAGTCTTCTTTCTCTTCTCACCTAAATTCTCTAGATTAGGATTCCTTTCTCATCTTTCCCCATTCTATTGTTTGTTTCCATTAAAAGAAAAACAAAAAAAATATAAAAAAAAGAAAAAAAATATTGTAATTAATTCTTGAAATTAAATTTGGAATTTAAATTTCGAATTTGAACTCAAAAATTGATTCAACCCGGTGCACTCAGATTTGGATTCGGGACTTGAGTAATTGACTCTCACGAGTTCATCTAGATTCCAGTCTAGAGCTTAGCCCCAATCCATCTGCTGCACCACCTCACCCGGATCCAATGGGTGAGAACGTAATGGACCCACCTGTTGCACAACCTATAACTCTCAGGGATCGATGCTATCCAGCGATGGCTGCTCAGCCATCGTGCATCGTTATGCCCACCATACCGGGTCGCGACTTCGAACTTAAGGCACAATACATGAGTATGTTGCCTAAGTTCACCTCTAGGGAAGACTCATATCTCTTCCTTAGAGAATTTGAGGAAATCTGCTCTCTTATGCAATACCAGCATATCCCTGAGGAGGCAGTGCGTCTGAAATCCGTCCAGTTCGGACAGACCACAAAAGCAAGCAATTTATGGAATGATTTTTAAGCAAAGGAAATGAATTATGATATTTCTTTAGCACTACACATTCCTAGTTCTTGTATAATTTTATCAAATTGATCAACATTTAATGGTTTAGTAAATATATTCGCTAATTGATCATTGGTTGAAATGAATTGCAATTCAATATCACCTTTAAGAGCACGATCTCTAAGAAAATGATGGCAAACATCGATATGTTTGGTTCTTGAATGAAGAAGTGGACTTTTAGATAGATTTATAGCACTTGTATTAGTACAAAGGATAGGTATAGTATGAAACTCAAGTCTCAAATCCTTGAGGGTTTGCCTCATCCAAAGAATTTGTGCACAACAACATCCGGCGGCCACATACTCGACTTCGGTTGTTGAGAGTGCAACACTATTTTGCTTCTTACTAAACCAAGAAACCAAAGATTTACCCTAGAATTGACATGTCCCAGTAGTACTTTTCCGATCATATTTGCATCCGACATAATCGGCATCACTATAGGAAATGACATCAAAAGATCGAGTCTTGGGATAAAATAATCCAAAATCACGAGTAGTTTTCAAATATCGAAAAATCCTTTACATTGCATGCATATGAGATTCTTTAGGACAAGATTGGAAATGAGAACAAAGGCAAACACTAAACATGATATCGGGTCTACTTGCGGTTAAATAAAGAAGTAAACCAATCATACCTCGATATTTTTTAATATCAACTTCGTTACCTTCTTCATCTTTATCCAATTTCAAGCTTGTGCTCGTGGGAGTATTGTGAGGTTTTCTGTCTTCATATCCAAATATTTTGAGTAGTTCTCTTGTGTATTTGGTTTGGTTGATGAAGTTTCCGTCCGAGGTTTGCTTGATTTAGACTCCAAGGAAGAAGTTGAGTTCACCCATCAAGCTCATTTCAAATTCACCTTGCATAGACTTAGAAAATTCTTGGCATAGACAATCATTAGTAGCACCGAATATAATGTCATCAACATATATTTGTATGATTATAAAAACTTTATCTTTGGCCTTAGTAAATAATGTGGTGTGAACTTTTCCAATGGTGAATCCGTTTTCATGCAAGAAGGTCTTCAACCTTTCATACCAAGCTCTAGGAGCTTGTTTAAGCCCATAAAGAGCATTCTTAAGCTTGAATACATGATCCGGGTATGTTTCATTCACAAAACCGGGTGGTTGTTTAACATAAACTACTTCCACAATAAAACCATTCCAAAATGCACTTTTAACATCCATGTGAAAGAGTTTAAAATACATGTATGATGCATAGTCTAATAACATTCTAATTGCTTCTAATCAAGCTACCGGAGCATAGGTTTCATCAAAGTCGATGCCTTCCTCTTGGTTGTAACCTTGAGCGACCAATCGAGCTTTGTTTCTAACCACTTGCTCGGATTCATCAAGTTTGTTTCTAAAACCCCACTTGGTGCCAATTACCGTTTGATCTTTGGGTCTTGGAACAAGCTCCCAAACATCATTACGAATGAATTGGTTCAACTCTTCATGCATAGCTATTAACCAAAATTCATCATCACATGCTTCTTCTATTTTCTTAGGTTCAAGTTGAGATATAAATGCATAAGAGTCACATACAACAAAAGCATTAGACGTAGTAACAATTCCTTTTGATACATCACCAATTACAAGATCCTTAGGATGATCCTTCTTATATTGTCAATCCTTTGGAAGCTCTTGTTTTTCTTGAGATGTCTCATTGGGTTGTTCTTAAGATGTTATATTTTGAATATGATCAATAAGTTCATCATCAAGGTTAGAATTATCCTTACATGGTTCTTCTTGAAAGTGAACATGCATGGATTCTTCTACACAACTAGTTCTCTTGTTATAAACTCGATATGCTTTACTCCTACTTGAATATCCTAAAATATGGCTTCATCGGATTTAGCATCAAATTTCTCTAAATTATCCTTGGTATTGAGAACAAAACATTTAGAACCAAAAGCTTTGAAATAGGAAATTTTTGGGGGTTTGCCAAACCAAAGTTCAAAAGGAGTTTTGTTTAAATTTGGTTGAATTAAAACACGGTTAAGAATGTAACAAGCTGTGTTAACCGCTTCACACCAAAAATACTTTGGTAAATCATTTTCACAAAGCATTGTTCTTGACATTTCTTGAAAAGTTCTATTCTTCCTTTCAACTACCCCATTTTGTTGAGGAGTTATTTGGAAAGAAAAAGTATGTTCAATACCATTAGAATCACAAAATTCTTCAAACCTTTCATTTTCAAATTCGCCACCATGATCACTACGAATTTTCAAAATCAAAGACCCTTTTTCTCTTTGAATTCGTTTTGTAAATTTTTCAAATTCCTTGAAAGCTTCATTCTTGTTTGCAAGAAACAAAACCCAAGTAAATCGAGTAAATTCGTGAATGATTACAAATGCATATCTCTTGCACCTAGACTTAAGGTTCTAGATGGACCAAAGAGATCCATATGCAAAAGTTCCAAGGGTTTTAAAGTAGAAACCATGTTAATTGATTTGAAAGAGCTTTTAAATTTTTTTCCAAATTCACAAGAATTGCAAAGCTTATTTTTCTTGAAATCCAATTTGGACAATCCTCTCACCAAGTCAAATTTAGCATGTTTATGATGTTGGCTCATACTAATGTGGCCTAACCTCTATGCCATAACCAAGATTCATCATTTGAAGCAACTAAAGGATGTTTACTTAGAGAATGAGTCAATTCTATCAACATGCACAACATAAACATTTTCATATCTATAGCCTTTAAAAGTGGTTTCCAAACTAGATTTAGAAATAATGTGTACAATATGTTGATCAAAGAGCACTAAGAATCCTTTATCAGTTAATTGACTCACACTAAGCAAATTATGTTTCAAACCATCCCCAAGAAGCATATTTTTTATTTGGGTAATAGAATTATTACCAACATCGCTGATGCCAATAATGTGACCTTTAGAATTATCCCCAAATGTGATGGTTCCACCTTTCTTTGATTTCATTGTATTGAACATGGAGTGGTCTCCCATCATGTGCCTCGAACATCCGCTATCTATGATCCACTTCCCCTTCTTTTTCACCTACATTCAAAGAAGAAGAAGATAATTTTGGTACCCATATTTGTTTGGGTCCTTTAGGGTTAGGTTTACGTACCCAAACTTGTTTGGTCCTAGGTACCCAAACATTTAAAGAAAATTTCTTTTTCATTACACCATCTAAAGCTTGCACAAAATAGCTCTTAGAGTTTTTATTTTCATTCATGTATCCTAAACCATGCTTTTCTAATGATTGAATTTGGCTACCAAGTAACATGTCTAGCATCTTCTTTCCTTTTGTGAATTTCTCAAGATCAATTCTCAATTGCTTATTGCATTCTCTAAGATCATGTATTTCTTTAGCATGAGATTCAACACTGAGTTCTTTAAAGCTTTTATTTTCCAAAACAAGCTTATCAACTGTATTTGACAATGATTCATTTATACATGCTAGATCATTATTAGCTTTCCTAGATAATTTACTTTTATGCCTCAATATGTCACATTTTTCAAGGAATTCATGGAAGGCATCAAGTAATTCATCATATGAGTTTGATTCATGAGTTGAGACTACCTCTTTTTCTTCATCTTTGGCGACATCGCAAGTGTTGGGCTTGTCTTGCTCGCTTGACAAAGATGTACTACCTAATTCTCCATCGACTTCTTCTTGAGTGTAGAGACATAGATGAGCGTCTTCATTTTCCGACTCACGTGAAGAACAGGAGGATGAATTAGATGATCCATCCCAAGTTGCCTTGAGGGCCTTTTTCTTCTCCTTATACTTCTTTTCTCTACTTTTGAATCTCCTTTCTTTTTCCTCATTCTCTCTTCTCTTTTTCTCTTTTCTTTCTGTGGATTGGATTAAGGGACAATCTTTCTTTATAGGTCCAACTTTATCACATCCATAACAAATAGGACCTTTTGAGCTTTCTCCATCATCCCTTCTCTTTCTTTGAAATTTCTCTTTCACCCAACGCTTCTTGAATCTCTTAACCATCATTGTAAGCTCTTCATCACTCTCCTCGTCGTCTGACTTTTTGGATTCAAAGTTAACCTTCAGGGCAATAACTTTTTCTTTCTTTTTTGAGCTCTCCATCTCTTTTCTCTCATTTATTTGAATTCATAAGCCATAAGGCTTCCGATGAGATCCTCCATTGACAATGTGTTGAGATCTTGAGCCTCCTTAATGGCGGTTGTCTTTTTCTCCCAATCGCTTGAGAGAGATCGAAGAATCTTCTGCACCTTGAAACCTTCATTCACTTTCTTAACAAGATTTTTCAAATTGTTAGTAATCTCGGTGAAGCCAGTGTTCATCTCGCTTATACTTTCACCGGGTTGCATAGAGAATAATTCATATTTACGCACAAATATATCAACCCTAGTTTCTTTCATTCTAGATGATCCTTTATGATGAGATTCAAGTAATTTCCATATTTCATATGTGGTATCACATCCGCTTAGCCTACCATATTCTTGAGTATCCACGCCACAAGCAAATATGTTCATGAGTTTAGCATTCATATCAGCATTAGCAATTATGGGATCTGTTAATGTTGCTAATTATTCACTAGTGGGTGGAACATATTTCAACCAAGAAATATTCACATTTTTAGGGAAATTGTTTGAATGTAGATTCTCATTCTATTCCTCCAATGTGCATAGTTATTTCTGGTAAGCAAAGGGGGTCTATTGGTAGATAATCCTTCTCTAAGTTGATTAGTGTTACTCTCTATGGCTAAATGGATTAGATGAGTAAACCTACGCTACGATACCAAATGTAAGTCGATCAATCACTAATCTAGAGGGGGTGAATAGATTATGTCCTAATTCTCTTAAACACCTGCACAATTAAAATAATAAGAGAAAGATTGAAAACCACAAGATGACTCTGAAGATTTATAGAGGTTCGATCACACCACCGTCATCTACTCCTCTCCTCAAGTTCTGATCGCTCCTCTGATCCCTATTTGAGAATTCACTATTATCTTCGTTCCAGGTCGAAGATAAACCCTCTTACAATTGGAGCCTTGCGAACACCCACGCCTTGATCGGATCTCCTCTCAAAAGCCAAGAGGGTGCTTCCTCCAAGCTTTACAACACAATGGAAATTGAATGAGGTTGTTGAACTCTAACTTGAATGCACTCAAGGATTGGAATTAAGCTTGGAGTGAATTTAATGGAAGTTTGAGAGTTGGTGGAGCTTTGAAGGCTTGGAGATTGAGAGCACAAGAGTAGGATTGATTTTTGGCAAGTAGAGAAGTGAATGTGTCTCTTAAGTGAAGCTTATATAGCCTTCAAAACAAATAGAGTCATTATTGTAAGTTGGTGAGGTATGGACCAACAAGAAACAAGAAGTGACTTAAGCTCGGGCAGAATTCAGGAAGAATTTTGTCGACCGAGGAAGCAGTGATCGTCCGACAAGGTGTGGGTTTATTGGATAGATTGAAGCACTCGGTTGACCGATTATGTGTCGGATAACCGTTCACCAACTTCCAGTAACTTTTTCCTAAAATCCACCAATTAAGTCCGGTTGACCGAGAGAGCCTCGGTTAACCGTTCCAATTGGACAGAAAAGAATCATTGAGATTTGGTGATCTTGTTCGGTACACCGTGGCAAGGTTGGTTGACCGATACATGTGCCAGTTTTCTGCTGACATTGGCTGGGAAATTGGTTTATCGATAACGGTCAAAATCTTACCTGGAAAAGAGTCCTTACATTTTAGATTAATCAACAAGTATTCGGTAATCTGACGGGTTCTCGGTAGACCGATATTGCATGTGTTCTAAGGTTGTTGCTAAATGACAAAAGATAAATCTATTGGAGTTAGTTTGTGCCACGTGGGCCAATAAGATGAAGACGTTTAGGCCAAAAGACACAAGTGAAGTTCGGATGACCAATACCCTTTGGTATACCGAATTGAGATATCAAGAGAATATTCGAAGCTACTGACTAAAAGGAAACAATTGACCAGGTAGAGGTCGGTAAACCGACACAAGGATTCTAGGAAGATCAAGTGGTTACTGACTCTAAGGAGACGGTTGACTGGTTAGAGTTCGGTACACCGAAATGAGGATTCCAAGAAGATCAAGTCGTTACTGACTCTAAGAACACGGTTCACCGACGCTAACTCGGTAAGCTGTTGAGAACAAGTTCGGTAGACCGAGTGGCAAACGGTCGACCGACAGAGACGGGTTTATCCTTTTGTGCATCAAGTGTACATTTGATCCTATAACTCAAATAAATAGAAAATTACATATGAAGTCCTTGAGCTTTGATTACAAGTCTTGAGCCTTTATCTTTGAAGTTGATTGTCCCTTTGTTTGATCACCTACATTGTTAGGAATACACAATATGTATGTAATTTAACCATATGATGTGTGTGTTGTTCTAATTGGAGTTGTGCATAATATTAGTTTGTTAATCATCAAAATTAAGATTAAATGGCCAAAAAGCCAATACCAGCCTCCTATTCTCCTGAACCTTTATACTCTTTTCCCCCCTTCATCTTTTCTTCTTTTTAAATGATTGCCCTCTCCCTCACTCTTCCCCTCCACGTCACCTTCCTCTTGTCAACTAGTAAATTCCATATTTAGCAATGTTTCATGTTACACGAGTTGTAAAGTCGTAAGGCTCGAGAAATGTCGATGAATGTTAAATTTTCATAATAGACTTTTACAGGACGTGCATGGCCCGCTAGGGATGCAAGCATGCCCCTCGGAAGGCTCATGTTCCGCTAGGGACGAAGGTGTTCTACTAGGGACATTTGCGTCCCGCTCGTAAAGGGATTCTATTGTCCCGAGAGATGCTTTCTTGTTTTTAGTATTTAAAAGCTAAAACACATGAACCATTACATTGTTGTAGTAGTCTTCAGTGATGTCCGCTCCTGGAGAAGTCCTCTCCGGTTGGATGTTCGTGGCCCTCGAGGCACATTCGGCAAGGGTTGTCAGCCCGTCATCACGGTCGTCTTCCTGAATGTCTTGCGCCACAGAAGGCATATGCGGGTGTGATATCTTGGACATGTTGACAAAATCTGCTTGCGTCATCAGTGTGTCTTCAGTGATGTCCACCACCGAAGAAGTCATCCCCCGTTGGATGGTCTCGATCATCGCAGACCATTCTGCAAGTGACGTCAGCCTGTCAACACTCTCGTCTTCCCAAATGTCTTGATGCGAGAAAGGCCTACGTGGCTGTGACATCTTAGTCATGTCGACACCATCCACTGGGGGTGGAATTAGGTCTACACCCCTGCCTTCATTAATATCTTCCACCGGCAAAGTCTTGGCCGTCTGGGTATGCTGGGTACATTCTGGGTGCCCGTAAACGTACGTTCTCTTCTCGTTTTAAATGGAGGTTTCTGTCTGTTCTTTCAAGGCTTTTATTTCCATGTCCTACCATTTCAATTGCTCATGTAGTTCCATTATTGTTTGTTGAGCCTTAAACTACCTCAACTTGTATGCTTGTTTATCGACCTCTTCTCTAGGAAGCTGACTCTCGGATGGAGCACTATCCATGGTGACCCTCACTGTGCTGACCACCAACCATTGTCGTTCGAGGCAGGACGTCCTGTTGTGGACATTGAGGAACCCGAGTAATAACATCTAGTGCAACGTTGATTCGTCGATCGACGCTCGTACCTTGATCCACTCGTTCGTCTTCACCACCATTGTTAGAAGAGTTTGCATTTCGAAGTAGTAGCAACTCCTCATCCTCTTTCACCTCCACTTCCCTGCTGGCTATTTTTGCTAGGGTTATGTTGTAATAACCTAATCTAAAACATCTTAATTAACTAAACCTAAACCTAATTAACCTAATCTAATCCTGGAATAGTGTAGCATGAGGTGTTGATTTAGGATTGGATGAGGTGGAGGTTGGATAAGAATTGGTTTGCCTATAAATTGGAAGGTAAGGTTAATAAAACGTTTTCTTTTCCTTTTCAACAACCAGAGCTTGAGAGAAGAGGTTAGAGAGAAGAAGAAGAAGAAGGAGGTGAAGAAGAAGAGGAGAAGAAGTGAAGAAAGAGAAGAAGAAGTGGAGTGAAGTGGTGCAAGCTTGGGAGGCTTCTTCACTCGACCAAAAGGTATGCCAAATCTTCATTATAACTCACATAAGCCTTGTGAGTGTTGGGGATCGACGTTGGTGTCGAATTCCCCGTCGGAATTCAACCAATTCAGAGGTTGAAGACGACGATCGGTCGACCGGTGCCTGTGGGCAGTCGACCGATCCTATTATTATATTGATGTTTACCTGCGAACGGTCGAACGATGTCGTTAGACGGTCGACCGTTATGCCAGATTTGTGCGGGAAAAAGGGGATATACTGTTATCGGTCGAACGGGACCACTTAGCCGGTCGACCGAATAACGATGAGAATGGGTCGGTTGGGGATTTTGACTTATTAAACGGTCGAACGTCCTTTACCTTGTTCGACCGATCCATTCGATGCTAAGTCGGTTGGGAGCTTTGACCATCAAAACGGTCGACCGCTCTTTAACTCTCGGTCGACCGACTGAGCATTTAATTAAGCGGTAGAGTGCTTGTGTTGATTCGGTCGAACTGTATTTCAGTTCCGGTCGACCGAACGAGACTTGAGCAAATTATTGAAATCCATGTTATCGGTCGAACGGCCCCTTGGTTCGACCGGTCGGATATATATATTATATAAAATTGTATAGCGTAGACCTTCCAAACGGTCGACCGCTAGATGACTTTTGTTCGACCGATTGGTCGGTAATTCGGTTGGCGTGGTTCGACCGATAGACTTGTTTGTACAGTACCGTGTACTGTGTGGGGGACCGGTCGACCGGTGTGCTTGTAGCGGTCGACCGATCTGCCGCAGGTTGGTGGATTTATCCACACGCGATCCGTCGATGTCAGGTCGACTACCGGCTCCGAGGCGACGGTTGATTACCGGCTTTGAGAGCTACGGATTTCACCTTCGACGAAGGCGTATTATTGTTGTACTTTTTCCTCTCTTACCGAGCGGGGTGTGAGGGATGTGTACCGTAAACCTTGGGCAGTTTGCGAGGGTTTAGCGGTAGGCCGAGGATGTTCCGGCAGGGTGCGCGCTAGGCGACTCTTGGGGGAGCAGTGGCTGTCGTCTGACCCGAGTTGTGTATTCGGCGGGCTGACTCGCTCCTTGGGTGCGGCGTGTACCGGGGGTTCCTTCCTGCACTTTTTGGGGAGCAGTGGTGTCGACTGACCCTTGTGAGGCAGCGGTGGACTGACTTGACCCTAGTGGCAGGAGTGGTTCAGTGCCGCGGAGGCGGTGAGGGCATTATTGTGGGCCCGAGGCGGATGATCATGTGCATAGCATTGCATTGTCTTTAATTCCTTTTTGTATTTTAGGAGGTTTGGTATACGGGGTTCCTGCAGGGAACTCAGGCATGTTTGTTGTTTGCATTTCAGGTAGCGAGCAGGGTTAGAGTTTGAGGTGGTGACCGAGGACGGTGCCCCCGAGATCAGATCCTGTAGTTGTCAGTTTCTTTCTTTTGAGGTGATTACATATTGTATAGCTTTTGTCGTAATCACAGTCAGTTTGTATATTTGACTTCCACGTGAATCATATTATATTATATATGTTGGTTTGTTTCCCGTGACGTGCCCAGTGCTGACCGTTGACGGTCTTTATTATTGTTTAAATTTTCCGCTGTTTTCGGGTACGTTACAATTTCGTATCAGAGCGTTGATCTCGGCGTACTTGTCTAAAGAAACCACCTTTGAGTTAGGAGTTAGGTCTAGAGGATCATGCATGCACAGATTATATTGATATTGTCTTGTTTCCTTTGGCAGATGCCTCCTAGACGGGGGAAGGCGGTTGCCCATACTCGCGGTGAGAGTGAGACTGCGAGGGATGAGGCTTGGGAGGATGAGCGTCGGACGTTGTTCGATACGGTCGGACGTCTGACAGAGATGCTACAGCAGCAGACAGCACAGACTGGGCAGACGGGGACTGGTGCTATGCATGACCGGTTTATGCGCCAGCATCCGCCTACCTTTCTGGGGCAGTACGACGCAGAGGCTGCGGAGGAGTGGATCTTCATGATGCAGAAGATCTTCAGTGCTATTGGTTGTCCTCCAGAGGCGAGAGTGGGCTTCGCTACTTATGTTTTGGGCGGTGCTGCGTCCAACTGGTGGAGGTCCACATCTGCAGTGGTGTTTGCGGACAGAGATGATATAGCCTGGGAGGAGTTCGTTGGCGAGTTCAACGAGCAGTATTTTCCGCAGCATGTCCAGGATCAGAAGAGGGAGGAGTTTCTGAGTCTTCAGCAGGGAGACATGACCCTAGCAGGCTACATCGGGAAGTTCAACGCCCTTGAGCGTTACTGTCCCGAGATGTATGTTACACAGGAGCAGAGGGCTGGGAAGTTCGTCCGGGGGCTCCGAAAGCAGTTGAGGACGAAGGTGCTGACACACATGCCGAGCACGTTGGCCGATGCAGTGAAGAGTGCCTCTGTTCTTGATCGTGACTACAGGGAGAACTACCAGGATGAGAGGAGGCCATCAGGTAGGTTCTCTGGGAGGCCAGGAGGTCAGACTGGAGGGAATCCGGGCAAGAGGCCCCGATACGAGAGAGCAGGAGTTGCAGTACCACGACCTGAGCCTTGTAGTACTTGTGGGAGGTTTCACTCCGGGCCGTGCTTCACCCCCGGAGCATGTCATGGATGTGGCCAGATGGGTCACTTTATCAGGAGCTGTCCGAGCCGAGGAGCTGGGCCGAGCAGACCACCGGGTTTACCCGCACCAGGCAGAGGAGGAGGCGGAGGTAGACCACCTTTCCGACCACAGCAGGGGCAGCGCACTGGCAGAGTTTTCACCATCCAGGCAGAGGAGGCTCGGGATGGAGGCGCTGTCGTGGAAGGTACACTTCTTGTCGCAGGTTCAGTAGCTAGGGTGTTATTTGATTGTGGCGCGACACACTCGTTCATCTCAGAGCGATTTGCGGGAGTGTTGGGCTGTACCCTTGCGATGTTGACTGCCACGTTGGAGGTCAGCACACCCCTGGGTCTGGTGGGCACTGTAGGGAGATTTGTCCCCGGCGCCACGGTTGTTTCGGGAGATCAGGAGTTTCCGGCAGACCTGGTCTTGCTACCGATGGAGGACTTTGATGTCATACATGGGATGGATTGGCTGTCCCAATATGATGTTCGAGTCTTGTGCCGTGAGAAGAAGATTTTGATCCCGAGGAAGGGTTTGCCTGATATTCTGATTAGAGGGATCAGAAGCAGAGGGGGTCGCATTATTGTATCTGCTGTGAGAGCTCAGAGACTGTTACAGCAGGGATGTGCAGCATTTCTGGCGACGCTTGTGGTTGCGGAGGCAGAGTCTCAGAGGCTAGAGGACATTGAGGTGGTGCAGGAGTTCGCGGATGTTTTTCCAGCAGAGATTCCAGGTTTACCACCACACCGGGAGTTGGAGTTCGGCATTGAGTTGGTAGCTGGCACTACACCACAGTCGAAGGCTCCATACCGGATGACACCTGCTGAGTTGACAGAGTTGAAGAAACAGTTGCAGGAGTTGATGGACTCTGGATTTATCAGACCGAGCGTCTCGCCTTGGGGTGCACCAGTTTTGTTTGTGAAGAAGAAGGACGGATCCTTGAGGATGTGCATAGACTACAGGATGCTGAACCAGGTGACGGTGAAGAATAGGTATCCCTTACCTAGGATTGAGGACCTCTTTGACCAGCTGCAGTCAGCGAAGGTTTTCTCGAAGATTGACCTGCGTTCAGGATATCACCAGTTGAGGATCCGAGATGAGGACATCCAGAAGATAGCCTTCAGGACGAGATATGGACACTATGAGTTCTTGGTGATGCCATTTGGATTGACGAATGCTCCGGCAGCGTTCATGGATCTGATGCACCGGACATTCAGGCAGTACATTGATATATTTGTGATTGTCTTCGTGGATGACATCTTGATCTATTCACCAGATGTGGAGCAGCACAGAGAGCATCTGAGGATTGTACTCAGCATCTTGAGGACTCAGCAGTTATATGCTAAGTTCTCAAAGTGCGAGTTTTGGTTGGACAGAGTGGCATTCCTCGGACACATTGTATCGGCAGAGGGGATATCAGTGGATCCGGTGAAGGTAGAGGCGGTGACACAGTGGAGGACCCCTACGAGCGTGACAGAGATTAGGAGCTTTGTTGGACTGGCGGGTTATTACCGTCGCTTCATCAAAGACTTCTCGAGATTGGCAGCACCACTGACAGCTTTGACGCAGAAGGGAGTCACTTTTGTTTGGTCGCAGAAGTGCGAGGACAGCTTTCAGGAGCTGAAGAGACTGTTGACCACAGCACCAGTTTTATCATTGCCGAGTGGCACGGGTGGATTCGTGATTTATAGCGACGCTTCAGGTGTTGGCTTAGGATGTGTACTTATGCAGCACGGGAGGGTGATCGCGTACGCATCCAGACAGCTGAAGGTCCATGAGAGGAATTACCCGACACATGATTTGGAGTTAGCAGCAGTGGTTCACGCACTGAAGACCTGGAGACACTATCTTTATGGCGAGCAGTTCGAGGTGTTTACAGATCATCAGAGTCTGAAGTACCTGTTCTCGCAGAAGGAGCTGAATATGAGGCAGCGCAGATGGCTTGAGTTCATTAAGGACTACGACTTCACTATCTCTTACCATCCGGGGAAGGCGAACACAGTTGCAGACGCTTTGAGCCGGAAGGTGGAGGTATCAGTAGCAGGCCTATGCATTCAGGAGTGGAGACTGCTAGAGTCCTTGGCAGAGTGGAGGCCATTTGCTGATAGCTCTGAGGGCGCAGTGATTGCCGGATTGAGAGTAGAGCCTCAGACAGTATCAGCAGTGATTCATGCTCAGACTACAGATGAGGAGTTGAGCAGTTTGTTACAGTTAGCTGCCAGAGATGGGTCAGATTTCAGAGTTGGAGTGGACGGAGGTCTGAGATTCAGAGATCGTATCTGGGTGCCGAAGACAGAGGACCTGAGACAGGATATCATGGAGGAGGCACACAGATCGAGATATTCCATTCATCCAGGGAGCACCAAGATGTACAAAGACCTGCAGCGGAACTTCTGGTGGCGAGGTATGAAGAAGGACGTTGCAGACTTCGTGTCGAGGTGTTTGGTCTGTCAGCAGGTGAAGATCGAGCACCAGAGACCAGCAGGGCAGATGCAGAGGATTGAGTTGCCCGAGTGGAAGTGGGAGCACGTGACGATGGATTTTGTTACGGGGCTACCGAAGACACGGAGATTCCACGATGCGATTTGGGTTATAGTCGATCGACTGACCAAGTCGGCGCATTTCTTAGCTATTAAGACCACTCTTGCTCTGGAGGGTCTAGCTAAGTTATATATTGAGGAGATTGTCAGACTTCATGGCGTACCAGTCAGTATCATTTCAGACAGAGATCCCAGATTCACTTCGAGATTTTGGGAGAGTCTACACAGAGCACTGGGGACACGTCTGAAGTTTAGCACAGCTTTCCACCCACAGACAGATGGCCAGTCAGAGCGGACGATACAGACATTGGAGGACATGCTGAGAGCGTGTACACTTGACTGGGCCGGGCATTGGGATGAGCATTTGTCGTTGATCGAGTTCGCCTACAACAACAGCTACCACTCGAGTATTGGAATGGCACCCTATGAGGCATTATACGGGAGACCGTGTAGATCGCCGGTATGCTGGAGTGATGTGGGCGAGAGACAGCTAGTTGGACCTGACATTATTCAGTTGTATTCAGAGAAGGTCGACGTGATTCGGAGACGACTAGCTACGGCGCAGAGCAGGCAGAAGAGTTATGCTGATACGCGGAGGCGTGAGCTGACTTTTGAGGTAGGAGATCATGTCTTCCTGAAGATCTCGCCTTCCAGAGGGGTGATGAGATTCGGGAAGAAGGGGAAGTTGAGTCCGAGATATGTCGGACCGTTTGAGATATTGGATCGGGTTGGTGAGGTGGCGTATAGGATTGCACTACCACCACAGTTTGCAGGACTTCACAACGTCTTCCATGTTTCTATGCTGAGGAAGTACGTGGCCGATCCAGCTCATGTGATAGAGATATCAGTACCGGAGATCCAGCAGGATTTGTCGTTAGATGAGAGACCAGTAGAGATTGTGGATCAGATGGTACATCAGCTCAGGAGGAGAGCGATTCCGATGGTGAAAGTCAGGTGGCAGCATCACAGTGTCAGAGAGGCTACCTGGGAGATCGAGGAGGATGTCAGGAAGCAGTATCCAGAGTTGTTTCGGTGAGTCTGTTGTTTCGAATTTCGCGGACGAAATTTCTTTAAGGAGGGTAGATTGTAATAACCTAATCTAAAACATCTTAATTAACTAAACCTAAACCTAATTAACCTAATCTAATCCTGGAATAGTGTAGCATGAGGTGTTGATTTAGGATTGGATGAGGTGGAGGTTGGATAAGAATTGGTTTGCCTATAAATTGGAAGGTAAGGTTAATAAAACGTTTTCTTTTCCTTTTCAACAACCAGAGCTTGAGAGAAGAGGTTAGAGAGAAGAAGAAGAAGGAGGTGAAGAAGAAGAGGAGAAGAAGTGAAGAAAGAGAAGAAGAAGTGGAGTGAAGTGGTGCAAGCTTGGGAGGCTTCTTCACTCGACCAAAAGGTATGCCAAATCTTCATTATAACTCACATAAGCCTTGTGAGTGTTGGGGATCGACGTTGGTGTCGAATTCCCCGTCGGAATTCAACCAATTCAGAGGTTGAAGACGACGATCGGTCGACCGGTGCCTGTGGGCAGTCGACCGATCCTATTATTATATTGATGTTTACCTGCGAACGGTCGAACGATGTCGTTAGACGGTCGACCGTTATGCCAGATTTGTGCGGGAAAAAGGGGATATACTGTTATCGGTCGAACGGGACCACTTAGCCGGTCGACCGAATAACGATGAGAATGGGTCGGTTGGGGATTTTGACTTATTAAACGGTCGAACGTCCTTTACCTTGTTCGACCGATCCATTCGATGCTAAGTCGGTTGGGAGCTTTGACCATCAAAACGGTCGACCGCTCTTTAACTCTCGGTCGACCGACTGAGCATTTAATTAAGCGGTAGAGTGCTTGTGTTGATTCGGTCGAACTGTATTTCAGTTCCGGTCGACCGAACGAGACTTGAGCAAATTATTGAAATCCCTGTTATCGGTCGAACGGCCCCTTGGTTCGACCGGTCGGATATATATATTATATAAAATTGTATAGCGTAGACCTTCCAAACGGTCGACCGCTAGATGACTTTTGTTCGACTGATTGGTCGGTAATTCGGTTGGCGTGGTTCGACCGATAGACTTGTTTGTACAGTACCGTGTACTGTGTGGGGGACCGGTCGACCGGTGTGCTTGTAGCGGTCGACCGATCTGCCGCAGGTTGGTGGATTTATCCACACGCGATCCGTCGATGTCAGGTCGACTACCGGCTCCGAGGCGACGGTTGATTACCGGCTTTGAGAGCTACGGATTTCACCTTCGACGAAGGCGTATTATTGTTGTACTTTTTCCTCTCTTACCGAGCGGGGTGTGAGGGATGTGTACCGTAAACCTTGGGCAGTTTGCGAGGGTTTAGCGGTAGGCCGAGGATGTTCCGGCAGGGTGCGCGCTAGGCGACTCTTGGGGGAGCAGTGGCTGTCGTCTGACCCGAGTTGTGTATTCGGCGGGCTGACTCGCTCCTTGGGTGCGGCGTGTACCGGGGGTTCCTTCCTGCACTTTTTGGGGAGCAGTGGTGTCGACTGACCCTTGTGAGGCAGCGGTGGACTGACTTGACCCTAGTGGCAGGAGTGGTTCAGTGCCGCGGAGGCGGTGAGGGCATTATTGTGGGCCCGAGGCGGATGATCATGTGCATAGCATTGCATTGTCTTTAATTCCTTTTTGTATTTTAGGAGGTTTGGTATACGGGGTTCCTGCAGGGAACTCAGGCATGTTTGTTGTTTGCATTTCAGGTAGCGAGCAGGGTTAGAGTTTGAGGTGGTGACCGAGGACGGTGCCCCCGAGATCAGATCCTGTAGTTGTCAGTTTCTTTCTTTTGAGGTGATTACATATTGTATAGCTTTTGTCGTAATCACAGTCAGTTTGTATATTTGACTTCCACGTGGATCATATTATATTATATATGTTGGTTTGTTTCCCGTGACGTGCCCAGTGCTGACCGTTGACGGTCTTTATTATTGTTTAAATTTTCCGCTGTTTTCGGGTACGTTACATATGCCCGTCCTTTCCATCACCTTTAGCATCATCCTTCCCCCAATTAAATGGCTGAAGTGGTTCACCAATGGGGTGTTTTAGTGGACTCACTAGGTTTATTGTATTTGAAATTGGGTATTCGATTTGTGTATTAGAAATTGGGTATTTCGATTAGGTGCTCAACGAATGGGAAATCATATGTCCCAGTAAAAACGTAGGAGTCCCAATAGGACAGTATGGAACTCTCTCGAGACGTAAATGTACTGGATGGGATGTAGGTGGCCCACTCAGGATGAAGCCGTCTCGGTAGGGATGATGTAAACGCAAGAAGAATATGTTAAAAGTCTGACCTAGAGTATGGCTACGCAATCGTCAATGTGGCACATTCTCTTGTTTGTAGCAGTGTCGTTGTTTTTGTTCTCGGTTAACACTATACTGACCTTTTTAATGTCAATAATCAGGGCTTCGTGAACAACCTCCGCCAATGTGTAATTCCACATTCCCTCTAGGTTTTCGATCAAAGGAGTGTATCATTCCTTTGATCTATTTGAACCATCACATAATAGTAATCTACTAAACAACAAAAAAGTAGGACCTTTACGAACTCTTCGTCGTCTCCTTTGTCACTCAACTTCTCTAGTTGTACTGCAACATCTCCCTTTTCCAGGAACAGCCCTTCTCGTTTGATTGTCTTTTTTGACCTGTCAATGGGCCTTCCGCCCATAGGAACTTCACGATGTGATGGTCCACCGATGACTCAACACTTTGTTGCCAAGTTTGAACCCTTTTTCTATGTTGTCGTAATTCGAGACGAGGAACTTCATGATGTGATGGTCCACCGATGACATCAGTTCAGTATCTTGGAAGTGTACGAAGAGGGTCCTTCTAAATACCACCTTCTAGCCGTCAATCATCCCAAATCTTATTTTTTCGAACAGTCAAGCTCTACACTTATGGCCCCAAAGTACAACTTTGGTTTCTGAAACTAGAGAAGGTCAGAAAACAATGCTCGGGAAGAAACGGTCCCTCGAGGGGACACCTCTGTCCCCTCGAGGAGGGACAAACCTCTTCAAACCCCAGAAAACCCTACTCACCTTCTCTACACCGCTGGTGCTTGCAACGGATGTGTTTGCTGCCATTTTTATGGAGTTTAGAGTTAGGGTTTAGGAAGGACGAGATTGGATGAATGAGAGTTTGAAAAAGAAATAGTAACACATCTTGGTTTTTAAACTAAATAACTTGAACCGTCGTACCATGTTTTTTTGAAAGTGCGCACTTCGAGCCGTCTCACTATTTCACAAAATAATCCTCTTTGTTGATTTTTAAAAACAAATATCTTGTCGTACCAATTTTTGGATTTGTGTTTAAACCGTTGTTTGGATGGAATTGATGCTTAATCATTCAATTGAATTTAATGTATTGGCGTAGCATGATTTTAATGAAACAATTGCGAGACTGATTCGTCCTGAACATAGCAGATTCGTCCCAATGCGGGACTGACCCGACTCACATATCAGCAATGCATAAGGACGTGTCCCACTTAGGATGACATTGTCCCGCATAGGGCATAACGATGAGTCTATCCCAACCCAGCTCATTTGGACCTGACTGGGACGGGAACTGCCCAAAATAACAAACCATTAAATAGTAGTCAGAAGATCTAGGGACGACGATTTAGCAATTAGCCTTTATGGTTTGTAACTTTGATGGGGATAGAATCGTAAAATCTCAGTGGTATTCCATGTAATAATGTCCCGAAACAATGACATTTGTGGCTTATATCTGATATCTTTCACCTAAACAATGCTACGTAACGAGTTTTATGTTTAAGTTTCAGGAATAACCAAGTTGAGGAGAAGAGGCACAAAAAGGACTCAAAAGCAAGGAAAAGGACTGAGTTGCAAGACTTGGTGAGCGAGATGCAAGAGGGAAGGACCCGAATGAAAGCCTAAAGGACCAATGAGCAAATCAGGAAACTCCACACCATCATGAGGAGTATTTTGGCAATTAAATACAGGCCCAACCATCAACAACCGAATTGGGTTCATCAAACACAAAGAAATCAATCCAGAACCGAGCCACCATAATCCAGACTCGATCCAACACTTATAGACGGCCAATTAGCGGTCCATTTGGATCCAAACCAGATAAGACTTGGTCAGGTGTTGTATTAGTATGTATTTACTCCATTTATGGTATGCATTTAGGCCCATACTGGGGGATTGTCCCGGATTACCTTTTTCTATGGCAATAAATAGAACTCCTCCTCCTCCATTGTATTCTACCCATTGCTTGGTGGTATTCCCTCTACTTGGAGTAAGCCTTGAAGAAAAACTCAAGGTGGAGAAGAGTGGTACCTTGAATGTGAGTCATTGTAATAAAATAATTGTTCTTAGTTTTTTTTAATCTTGTCTTTTAATTCTTGCATGCTTCTTTAGTTTTACTTCCTTTTAGCTTCTTTCATATTTCTTGCTTGCTTAGGTTAATTTCATTTCAGTAGAATGTTTCATTTTAATGTATGTTGTACTGTAATGATTAGTGAGTAGTTCCATCCCTTTTGGGGGTGGAGTAGATGTGTGTACATGTTATGTAGATGGTATGAATGCTAGACATTATTGTTTGTGAGAGACGTTAGTATGCTTGCTTGAATTAATAAGAACTTTTACTTGATGGTTTCTGCCATAATGTTAGGTACATTCCATGCTTGTTTATGTTCTTAATAACAAACTTGTCATGCTCAAATTAATCACCTAGGTTAGTATTTTAGATGATAGGTCTTGCCATTAGGTACTTCTTATGCATTAGCAGACACTAACTACACTTGAGCTTCTTGTATGCATTCACCACACTTATTTCATGTGCACACACACACTCCACCCCTTAGGGGTTTTTCATTCCTGAGTTCTATTTGCTGTTATTAGTTGCTTAGCTTAGTTTTAGTTCGTTTTGTACTTTTGTTTCCTTCTTTGTTGTTTACTAGTTTAGTGTAGTGTAGTTTAATCAATCCTTTCCCCTTTCTTTCCCACTCGCCTTCGAACAAACCAAAGTCGACACACCTCCTTGTGGATCGACCCGTATTTGCCACCGCTTCAACGCGGCCGTGCACTTGCGGTTAATTAAAACATATGAAACAAGCTTTTGGCGCCGTTGCCGGGGAGGTGTTCTGTCCAGACTTTGGTTTGGACGATTCGAGTGGTTTTAATTTTTTGTTTTTAGTTTTTCTTTGTTTCAGGGATTCTAAGGATCAAGAGGAGGCTAATGGAGGAATTGGAGCACAAAAACTTCAACAGAGACCGCCAATCAGCGGTCTAGAACCGCAAATTGGCGGCCTGGTGAGCTTCATTTGCTCTCAGTTTTGTTCTGGTTGTTCTTTGCTACGATGTAGTTTTCTGGGAGTGCAATCTTGCATGCTGTGACTTGTAGTTTGCTCCCAGATCATTAATCAATCCCCCATTAATCAACTTGGTCATTAAAATCCAAAGCAAAAGATTAGACATTCTTACATGTTTAGGCCATGCATCATATACTTGACTTAGGTACGTAATTGTCTTTTATTTTAGCTTTATTTTCAGTTGTTGAGCGCTGGCGTGAGGTACGCATTTCCTACACTCATTCATGCATTTTTGTATGACCATGCATTAGTTAGTAGGAATTGCATCAGGACAAGAGTGAGGTGGTGCTTGTTTTGTGAGTTGCTTGCTAGCCTAAGATTTCAAAACATCTTTAAAGGGCATCACCTATAGTCTTCAGAGATAAGGTGGGGCATTTCATCACCCCTCCCTTAGCCCGAAAAAGCACACTCAAGTAAAGCCTTAATCTAAAAGCAAGTAGACATTGGCCATTAGGCTTGAGGCGCATTACGAGAGTGATCCGGTCACGACCATCATAGCCTGATCGGCGTCGCCCACTTTGTCGATAGTAGGACAGACGAGATCTCCAGATCTTGGCTCACTTGTTGGGCATTGTGGTCTTCGTTGTAGGGAGGTGAGGCGTGTTGAAGCCGTGTGACCTCGCAGTTAGGCGTCGTCTAGCTGTAAGGACTCATAGCCAACCTAAGCTTGTTTGAGCTGTGTTTGCTAGACTAGCGTTCTATCCTCACCCTTTACCCACGCTAGCTTTAGGGATTCTTCCCTTCTATCTGAGTCATCTTGTTCTCACCTACTTCTACATTCTAGTCTCCTCCCCCTTACACTCTTTGTTAGCGTTTTAGGGTCGAGTTGAGCACTTTTGCGAGCTTAGCCTCGTGGTGGTGAGAGTGATCGACTCGAGAGTTCTTTGTCGAGATGGATGGTTACATGGGCAACCATCCATATCATTGTTGGGACCAGGACAATTCTCCCTGGTACTCTGGACCCATGCATCCTGGGGTGCCTCAGACAAACACTCTGTATGGTTGAGACAATCTTAATTGTGTGATTGGGCAATCTTCATATTGAGGTAATATGAGAGAGTCACCGACTGGTAGACCATCATCTAGTTACGTCGGATCATATGTTGGTCATCAAACTGAGACATTACAAGAACCTTTGGCCTCTTTCATGCATGTAGTATATGACACGAGTGCACCGCTGGCTCCAGTAGCCGTACCGTGTGACTGTTGTGGGTTGAGTGGTCATGTTACTGGGGAATGTCCTTATGTTCCCCCAGAACCTGAGTATGAGAATTCATTTTCCCAAAATGCTCATTATGACCATTACGCATCCGCGTACAACCCGAGAAGGATGGATTCTTAGGGAGAAAATTCTTATTCAAATTCTTATACATCATTTTCACCCCAGTATCCTACTCTCGAATACCCAGAATTCTACCAACACCCCACTTCAAATCATTGGACTCATTCTCAGCCCATCAACACCCAACCCCAAAATTTCCCAAGCTCTGACTTGGACATCATAGTTGACCGCATACCTGATTCATGAAACAAACTTTCCTTATGTTCATGGAAACCACTCAACAGTCCATACAAAATATGGCACTGCAAGTGAGTCAAATGACGCAGAAATTACGTGAACATGAGGAGTGTAACTTTTCTTGTCAACATGAGGATTAATCTTTTGATATCCATAAATTCAAAGCACAATCTTTTAAAGTCAAACTCCTAGTCAGTTTGAGGGACTTGGGGTTTCAATTCACGATCACTTGGTGGAGGATTCAATTCCAATTGGGAAAAACATGGACCAATTTCATTATGAGTCGGCACAGGATTGTGCCTTATCTTTTAGTCCCGATGCCATTGAGCCACATGATCTTCATGTTGTGCCTCTTAAGGACTCACCTCTGATGGAGCAAGAGCTCCCTAGTACCCTTAATTTCAAATGACCTGATGAGAGTTTGCCTCTCACTATTGTTCTCGATCATCTTGGAAATGATGGAACATCAAACAATTACATCGCCAATAAGGGTATTAGGAGTTCCTTGGAGGATACCTTGGGTAAGAGACTCACTTTTTGTTCGCCTAGTGAGTCGGACATGCCTAACGAGGTTCTTGACCTCGTTCCGACCCACCAGCATGTTGGTTGGATAGTTTGGATTGACGATCATAACTTCACTACCGCAACGGGAGAAACTCTTCTTCTGTTGCCCCTTATTTCCCAAACATCTGAGAGGTTCAAGCTCTTTGATCCTTTGAATGAGAGGCCTTTGCATCCAATTCATGAACCTCTCCTTTCATCTTGTGCTCTTTGTGAGGGGGGGCCCAAACATGAGTATTCTGCCCCCGCGTGGTGTCATGTTCCTTTTCCAAGTGCATTGACCCACTTTTGAGGTTCCCATTTTATGTCTTTTGACAAATAAAGATGAGAACTTATGTTTGTACATAGTTACATTCAAAAAAAAGAAAAAAGTACAATAAAAGACTCCATGAGCGCGCATTGATTGTTGTGGGCCCCAACACTTGAGTATTTGGGCCCCATTTCTGTCACGCATTTGTATCACTTCTTTAGCATCTCACAGGTTTTGAGGGAATTCGGGTTTGTGTCCATCACTATAACAATGAACTTCCTTTGCGCTTCATATTGGTGAGATCTTCCATTTTTCATGCATAAATCCATGTAGTATCTTGCTCACATTCATTGAGGATAATGCATGAACTAGGTGTGGGGGGGTGTTTTACGTGTGTACATAGTCAAGTCTTTTCCTTTGATTTTGTTTTCTTTTGTGTGCATTGATAGGGTCATGTTAGTGCGCTGCATTTAATATCGATATATCTGATTGCCATGATCATTGGGTGACTTGTCATCTTTTGCTTGCCTAGTGCTTTAAAATTTTCACATTTCTTTCAAAATCTTCATGTGTTTGCGAAAGAAAATGTTTTGTGGGTTTTGCGTGTGTTTAGCATGTGCAAAACCGTTGAGAGGCAAAGTAAAAGAAAGCTCCCAAAATTGTCTTGAACTTGATGCATTAGGATATCTAGTTCAGTGGCTTTAAGACTTATGTAGTCGTTAGGATGCACCCCAGTTTTCCCTCGGGGGTAAGTAATCATAGGGTTTCAGTGCTCAAATAATTAAAGAAGTCCATCCCAAACCTAGTGAGTCAATAATTTGTGTTTGTTAATTTAAGGAAGTTTGTTGTAGTCAATGACCCTTTAAATCTTGTTGTGAGACATTAAGTGTAAGGGTTTTGGTTCATGTGTAGATAAGAAATAAGTGAGTAGGTGTTCTCTCTTCTCGCACTGCTCCTATCACTTGGGAAAGTAGGTCTGAGGGGACTTTGTGTCTGGTACTTTCGAGTCATCTGAGTTGGGATGCGCCGACCAAACTCCTGTTACACGGGTGGTAGGGATTGTCCTATGTGGAGATTTGGGGAAAGGTGTACGTAATAGTGTAAGTTCTCATAGGGAATGATGCACGAAACCTGACCCCGGGAGAATGAAACTCCAACTAATAAAAAGAAAAAAACAAAAAAACAAAAAGAAAAAAATGGTAATGCAAATAAGAACCTTAATGGACTTTACACTTTGTATCACTTGAGGATGTTGTGGTTGTCCATGTCTTTCACTTAGGTCCTTATTTAACATGCACGAATGGTTCATTAGGCTAGGTGTGTGGGCTGATTACCTATATAGAGTTGGCCTGTAGGATTACCGCGTCCAATGATCGTTAAAAATGAGTCCATCGAGTCGAGTGTCTAGATTGAATAATGCATCAATGTTCGGATTTTGTGGGTATATCCGCTGAAAACCCTCAAGAGACACCACTCCTCCTCCTTGGCGACAAGGAGGTTTAACGGCTTGGTGCACGTGCTAAGTGCAACCGTGAGTCCTACGGAAGTGAGTTAGGATATCTTGTTTTTCCTATGCTTTCATTTCTTCCAAATTTCTCTTTCTTTGTTTTGCTCGGGACTAGCAAAAGTTAGGTGTGGGGGTATTGGATTGACATCATTTCATGCATACATTTGTGTCTTATATCCGTTATCTTTCACCTAAACAATGCTACGTAACGAGTTTTATGTTTAAGTTTCAGGAATAAGCAAGTTGAGGAGAAGAGGCACAAAAAGGACTCAAAAGCAAGGAAAAGGACTGAGTTGCAAGACTTGGGGACTGAGATGCAAGAGGGAAGGACCCGGATGAAAGCCTAAAGGACCAATGAGAAAATCAGGAAACTCCACACCATCATGAGGAGTATTTTGGCAATTAAATCCGAGCCCAACCATTAACAGCCGAATTGGGTTCATCAAACACCAAGAAATCAATCCAGAACCGAGCCACCAAAATCCAGACTCGATCCTGTAGGATCGTGTGGGTTATGGGTCCACTAATCACTATTAATCTAATCACCTACTTGTTTGATCTATCAAAGAAATGCAGCGGAATTTAAAACTAAAACAAGCAAGTGTAGGAATATGCAAACCACAAAGAAGACACGGCATTTTTATAGAGGTTCGGCACCCCACCCGGATCCTAGTCCTCTCTTGCAAGCTCCGCTCGGATCACCGAGCTCCGCTCACGACTTCACTAACCACTCCCCGTTCCGGGCCGGGAGAGAACGCCTTTACAACCGTCAAACTCGCGAACAACCCTCGCCGAGCTTGGAATCCTCTTCTCACAATCCGAAAAGGATGCTTCGGGCTTTCACCGGAACCTTTACTCTTTTGACAACAAATGAGAACTTGAGTGGAGCAACACTCTCTAAATCTTGAGCACACTTGAGTAGGATTAAGGAATTTGATCACTAAGTGTGTAAGGTTTGAAGCTTTGAGTGTTTGGGTTTCTCTCTAATGTTTGGGACAAGTTTGTAGTGGGAGAGTTATGTTAAAATGTGTTTTACAACTCCTTATATAGGCATTAGAGAGAATAGAGTCGTTGGGATTGATTGGGTATGAGTTGATGTGTGATTACACAAAACAGAAAAGACAAGACCCAATTCTGGTTGAATTCGGTCGACCGAAACGGGAAGAATGGTCGACCATTTGGCAGTTTTGCACAAGGTTCGGTCGACCGGTTAAGCAACGGTCGACCGCCCAACTCTACGACTTAGGTTCACTTAAGTCATCGGTCGAACACAAGATAGGGTTCGGTCGACCGATTTCGTCCAGGAACTTTGGGGGTGACAAACAAATGTGTGAACGGTCGACCGAAACTGGTTTGGCGGTCGACCGATTATGGACATGCACATTGGGTTTGTCAAGAGATGAACCAATGGTCGACCGATCGTGGTCCTCGGTCGACCGATACATGAAATGTATTTGGGGTATTTTTGGTTTAATACGAATACGACCGTTGGGTATATACGACAAAAGTAACGGTCGGGAAAATATGATCTGACGGTCGACCGAAAGGTAAAACACGGTCGACCGAATAAGGGCAATGAAAACACAAACAAGAGAATTGATCATTCGGTCGACCGAACGGCATGTTGCGGTCGACCGAATGTGGGCAGACTTTTACAGTTCAGGTTTGGTGTTTTCCGGTCTAAGTTTGAGTGATCTATTGAAGTCCAAATTATGTGAAATTTCGTGTGTGACTTCTATAGGGAACCTAGTGTGTGATTAAGTTGATTTTAGCTCAAGTATGCTCAATTACACTTTGTTCCTAAGACTCAAAAGAAATCAATATTACATGTCTTCGATATAGCTTTAATTACATGTCTTGACTTCATTTCCATCTTTCTTGAGTCTTGATCACCTGTAGAGGTTAGCACAATACAATATATATGCAATGCATAGTGTGTGCTACTCTAATTAAGATTAGGTAGTTTAAATCATCAAAACATAAGATTAAGGCCAAAAAGCCAACAGATCCAACACTTATAGACCGCCAATTGGCGGTCCATTTGGATCCAAACTCGATAAGACTTGGCCAGGTGTTGTATTAGTATGTATTTAGTCCATTTATGGTATGCATTTAGTCCCATACCGGTGGATTGTCCTGGATTACCTTTTTCTATGGCTATAAATAGAACTCCTCCTCCTCCATTGTATTCTACCCATTGCTTGGTGGCATTCTCTCTACTTGGAGTAAGCCTTGAAGCAAAACTCAAGGTGGAGAAGAGTGCTACCTTCAATGTGAGTCATTGTAATAAAATAATTGTTCTTAGTTTCTTTTAATCTTGTCTTTTAATTCTTGCATGCTTCTTTAGTTTTACTTTCCTTTTAGCTTCTTTAATATTTCTTGCTTGCTTAGGTTAATTTCATTTCAATAGAATGTTTCATTTTAATATATGTTGTACTGTAATGATTAGTGAGTAGTTCCATCCCCTTTGGGGGTGGTGTAGATGTGTGTACATGTTATGTAGATGGTATGAATGCTAGACATTATTGTTTGTGAGAGATGTTAGTATGCTTGCTTGAATTAAGAAGAACTTTTACTTGATGGTTTCTTCCATAATGCTAGGTACATTCCATGCTTGTTTATGTTATTAATAACAAACTTGTCATGCTCATATTAATCACCTAGGTTAGTGTTTTAAATGATAGGTCTTGTCATTAGGTACTTCTTATGCATTAACGAACACTAACTATACTTGAGCTTCTTGTATGTATTCACCACACTTACTTCATGTGCACACACACATTCGAACCCTTAGGGGTTTTCCATTCCTGAGTTCTATTTGCTGTTATTAGTTGCTTAGCTTAGTTTTAGTTCGTTTTATACTTTTGTTTCCTTCTTTGTTGTTTACTAGTTTAGTGTAGTGTAGTTTAATCAATCCTTTCCCCTTTCTTTCCCACTCGCCTTTGAACAAACCAAAGTCGACACACCTCCCTGTGGATCGACCCGTATTTGTCACCGCTTCAACGTGGCCATTCACTTGTAGTTAATTAAAACATATCAATCACCCAACCCAGCTCATTTGGACCTGACTGGGACGGGAACTGCCCAAAATAACAAACCATAAAATAGTAGCCAGAAGATCTAGGGACGACTATTTAGGATTTATCCTTTATGGTTTGTAGCTTTGATGGGGATAGAATCGTAAAATCTCAGTGGTATTCCATGTAATAATGTCCTGAAATTAGCAGATTGGTCTTGAACATGGCAGCTTCATCCCGAACGGCTCAGACACATTAATATTCGGGACTGACTCAACATACGGAGGATTTAGTCCTCCTGACGGGGGACTAACATGTCCCGAGCCAAACTTAACTTTCTCATCGGGTGACTGACTTGTCCCGAACATTTGTGTCCAGAGCGGCACACTTGCGTCCAGGGCGGGACTCCCGCTCTTGTCGAGAAGCACACTTACGTCCTAAGTGGGACACTTTACAGATTTGGGATGAAGAAACTTCACAGAATAGTCCCTCCACGATATTGACTCCATTATGCCTGGGACTGAGTCCTCCTGTCACGGGACTATATTTAATTTGTTTTAATGATTCATTCAATTTGACCCAAAAACAGTACATTAATAGTAGTTGAGGGGGAGAGGAAGGTGAAAATGCCTATGTACATAGTTGTGGGGGAGAGGACACAGTTGCATCCCAAGCGAGCCACCAAAGGACATAGGTGTCCTACGGAGGACGACTCTGTCCGTATAGGGACCAGTCTGTCCCACATAAGGATGAGTCGGTCCTGCTCAGGAGACAAGTATCCCGCATAGGCTTAGGTGTTCCGCTCAGGACAACTCTGTCCCATATAGGGACGACCCAGCTTATTTATCTCAAGAAAAGGACCCAGGTTATTTAGTAATAAAAATGACCCAGCTTATTTACCACAAGAAAATTACCTATCTTATTTATCTCAAGAAGGACCTAGATTATTTAGTAATAAAAATGCCCATCTTATTTCTAGAAGAAGAAAAACGAACTTATTGAGCTCAAGTAAACGATCCAACTTAGTAAGCTCCCGTAATGACCCAACTTATTTAGCTTAAGAAAAAATCGAGGTTATTTAGTATTAAAAAACAACCTAGCTTATTTAGTTCTAGAAAACATCCCTATTTGAATGTTCGTATCCGTACAAGTTAACTTGTAAGTTTCTACCACAACCCTAGCCCACACATTTAGAAATCAGTTTGGATTCCTAACATATTCCTAATACCACACTACTTTGGCTTGTATATTTTGATGCATCCTGGAATTGTGACTCCATTGCTAATGTTGTTTCTTCGTCCTTGTAACCGGCCTCTAGAAGCAACTCCCAATACACTGGGCTGGGTCGTTCGACCAAACGAGTTGGGTCATTTTCACCAAAAAAGTTGTGTCGTTCTACAAAATGACCTGGCTTGTTTTCACCAAATGAGTTGGGTCGTTTTCACCGAACAAGTTGGGTCATTTTCACCAAACGAGCTGGGTCGGTTTCCACCAAACCAAATGGGTCATTTTCACCAGATGAACTGTAACTTAATTAACTTACCACAAGAACAAAGGTGCAACTTAATTAAAAACTTGGCTCCTTTAAAAATATATATTAATATGTGTACCAATTTATGGCTCCTTGTTAGATTCAAATTCAATCAAGACATTGACACGAGGTACATTTTCTACAACTAAATAAGTTGGGTCGTTTTCTTCAACTAAATAAGTTTGGTTGTTTTTTAATACTAAATAAGTTGGGTCATTTTCTTGAGTTAAATAAGTTGGGTCATTTTTAGTACTAAATAACCTAGGTTGTTTTCTTGAGCTAAATAAGTTGGGTCATTTCTTGAGCTGAATAAGTTGGATAGTTTTCTAGAGCTAGATAAGGCGGGTCGTTTTTTTGTGGTAAACAAGCAGGGTCATTTTCTTGAGACAAATAAGCTAGGTCGTTTCTTCAGACCGTCCTTGGCAGGGAAGGGACTGTCCCAGGGAGGGTAGACATCAATTTAAAGCACCCGCTGGGAAGACTATGAATTTATGAGAACAGAAAACGAGCTGGGTCGTTTTCCCCCCAAACAAGTTGGGACACACTAATCCTTCGCGGGACGCACCAAACCCGCTCGGGACGCACATACGAGCTGGGTTGTTTTCATCAAATGAGTTAACTTGCTTTGACCAAACGTGCTGGGTCGTTCGGTCGGAACGAGCTGAGTCATTGCAACTTAATTAACATCCTGACTTGTTTTAACAAAATATATACTTCTCTCTAAGACACGAAACAAGTTGTTCTACAATTGACAACTTAAATGAACAACATATACAATTACTGATGATTATTTTTGTGTTAGAACATTAATATGTGTGTAATTTAATTTCTTATGTGAACTTCTTATGTTCTTTTTCTAAATTATTTGCGTTGTTATGAAAATCATATATTTTGAAACAAATTTATGACACCGTTCTTAGATTCAAATTCAATTAAGACAAATGAGTTGAATATATCACCAACCAACTTATTACAAGTTAACTTGTACGAACATGAACATTGAGACATGACAAACCAACTTGTTACATGGACACATTGAATCAAGATAAATGAGTTGTAAAAATAGCCAAAGAAGTTGGGTCGTTCTACCAAACGAGCTGGCTTATTTTAAAAAATGAGCCGAATGACATGCGTTGTTTTCACCGAAAGAGCTAGGTCGTTTTCGTCGAACAAGTAATGTTGTTTTCCCCGAACGTGTTGTGTCATTTATTAATACTAAATAAGTTGGGTCCTTTTTTGGGATAAATGAGTTGTGTCTTTTTTTGGGATAAATAAGGTGCGTCCTTTTCTTGAGATAAATATGTTGAGTGGTTTTTTGAGACCGTCCCTGGCAGGGAAGGAAAAGTCTGGATTGCCAACATATGACACTTGTTTTATTCATTACATTCACATCCAAATACGGAATTTCATGATTCTAGATCCATTAGAAAGAAAATTGACAGGAGCACTTATTTGTTTCTTACAACTTGCCAAATTCCAATGAGACAAGGGTGAAAATTGTGTGTCAAGACAGACCATATTTTCTTGTGACCGGGGAACTCACCGGACCACCACCCTTTGGACATCGGCTAGGCTACATGTAGGATCGTAATGGTCCCTAATTATCTAATCAAATTATGCTTAATCCCTACTTAAGTTAACAAGATGTGCAGCGGAAACAATTTAAGACAAAGTAGGGAAAAGCAATGTAAACCACAATGGACACAGGTGTTTTTATAGAGGTTCGGCCTCCCGCCTACTTCCTCTCTTGCAAGCTCCACTCGATTCCATGAGCTCTGCTCATGATTTCACTATCCACTCCCCGTTCCAGGCTAGGAGAGAACACTTTTACACTACAAGCCTTGCGAACACCCTCATCTCCTTGGATTCCTTTTCTCACAATCCAAGAATGATGCTTTTGGCTTTCACCTGAGCCTTTACTCTTTTGAACAACAAAGAACTTGAGTGGAACAACACTCTCTAGCTTCAGCACACTTTGAGTATGATATTGAAATGATCAAAGATGTGGAATTTAGGTTCTTGAGTGCACGCTTTGGAGTTTTAAGAGTTGGGGATTTCTCTCTAATGTATGAGACAATTGGAATTGTGAGAGTTGTATGAATAAGGTGTATGTACCTCTATTTATAAGCTTCTAGAGAGATATAGCCATTGGGGAAGATTTGTGAAACTAGTGTGTGAGATACACAAATTAGAAATGAAGACCTGCAATGCTGTCCCTCAAGGGTCGACCAAAGAAGGGACGGTCCACCGAAACCAGGGTTTTGGCAAGGTTAAAGGATATATCCGTCGACCACAAAAGGAAGGTCCAGTCAACCAAAAATAACATGCACTTTGGTGTCTCGAATTGTTTATATTCGGTAGACCGTTTCTAGGTACACGGTCTACCGGTGAATAAATACGACTGTTGGTATAATATGACATGGCTAACAGTCATTTGGGAAATACGGAACAATCAGTCAACTGGAAGGTCAAAGTCGGTCGATCGAAGTAAGGCTAAATTTGCACTTAACAACCGGTCGACCATCTAGGTGCAAGCAGTTCTACTAAGCTTGGTTGTCTTATGGAATTAGGTTTCCTATTCAAGTCAAATTGGTATGGAAATTTGTATGTGACTTCTATAGGTTCCCTAGAGTCTATGCAAATGTATTTTAACTCTTGTATGCTCAAGATTACATAGATTCCTAAGACTCAAACAAAAGATCAAATTACATGTCTTCAATGAGCTTGATCACCTATAGATGTTAGAGCAATACAATATATGTTCTATGCAATATGTATGCTACACACATTCAATTGTGATTAAGATTAGGTTGATTACATCATCAAAATACGGATTTAGGCCAAAAAGCTAACAATAACCATGGGGATCCTGGACCCACCCCTTTATTACCCATGACCTAATTTTGGGAACAATTCACCATTTATTAACCATCTGAGTCACCAGTGGGTTCCCAGACAGACCGTATTTCAAAATTGGACAATTGATAAATCATCAATATGTGCATAACTTTCTCCGATATCCAAATAAGGCAAAGAAAACTTTCGTATTTTACATATTTTCAAACTAGGAACCTAATGGCCTCATAAAGGGTGCAGAATATTACTAATTTGAGAGAACAGAAAAAACCATGTTGGGTCTTTTTCTCCACCAAACGAGCTGAGTCATTTTATCCACCAAACGAGTTGTGATGCACCATGCTGCGTGGGTGGTTTTGTGAAATGACCCGGGTCATTTGGTTAAACAAGCTGACTCGTTGGTCAAATCAAAGTTGTACTTAAGGGAACAAAGTGTAGAGCTGGATTGTTTGAAAAAATGAGATCAGTGATGACTAACGGTCCAGAAGGCGGTATTCAGAAGGATCCCGTTCGTGCACTTCATAGATACTGAGACGATGTCATCGCTGGACCATGACATCGTGAAGTTCCTCATCTTAAATTACGACAACAAAGAAAAAAAGGTTCAAACTTGGCAACGAAGTGATGAGACTGAAGGTCTCCGACGTGGCTGTGATATTTTCCACCCATCGACAGGTCAGGTAACAAGACAATCAAATGAGAAGGGACTCCCAGACTGAAGGAACCCGCACAGAATCCAAGAATGATTTTCGAAATCATGGAAGCTAAACAATCAAACGAGAAGGGACTCCCAGACTGAAGGAACCCGCACAGAATCCAAGAATGATTTTCGAAATCATGGAAGTTAACATACTCATCAAAAAAAATTGTGACGCACCAGTGTTGCTCGGGTTTTAGAGGCAATTGTGTGTTTTGCAATATATTTACGTAATGTTTTAATTTGTAGCGTAGAACATGATTTTTTTTGTAATGTATTGTTGCTCTATATCATTGTCCCTCAATGGAATGAGGTGTCCCAAGAGGGGACTTACCCGTCCCAGTGCGGTGTCGGGTGGAAATTAGTCATCCCGTGGGGGAGCCACAATTTATATCACCATCTTGCGAGAGGACTTTCCCATCCTTTGAGGGGACTGAGCCTCCGCGAGTGCTCTGGGTAGTCCCACAAGTACAAAAGGACAAAACAAAACACGCATACATATAGCCAAACAAAACGTCACAAACAAAACAACCCTTGCTTCCATATATTCTTCGAATTTTCAAAATTTGAAACCATTGAGGAGTCCACTCTTCGTATCTCACAAGTAAAAGTGTTGTCTAGTAAGGGTGCCCTAGTCATCCATTCAAAAAACCCACAAACTCCATCCTAAAATATGTTAACAAGTTAGGCATTTAACAAATAGATAACGAACATCATCAAAATAAAACAAGTTATTTAGAATGGAGAAAAATGCTTACTCAGAAGTGGCGGCTACGAAAGAACTTCTTCCCCAAGCTTTTGGGCTTCTCGGAAGTGAACGCAACGGTGGGCAGCCCACAACTATAGACCGGCATACAAGTGTTTAAGAGAGAGGATTCATTGCTCTCTCCGGTCTTCTTCATAGGGCTTCCTATCAACTTCAGACCAAGGGATGGAAGGAGATGGATGAAGCAACAAAGAGAAATGAGTGGAATCCTAAGGCCGAACGTAGTTGATGGGTGCCAGAAAAATATGGAGGGAAGAGGGGATGGTGCTTGGCAGGGGGGATGGGATTATTTAGGGACTAATGGTGGTAGAGACGGTGTTAGTAGGGGCATGTAAAGGAATGATAACACATAAAAAGTAATGGCACCAACGAAGTCGTTTTGGTTTTGTGATGACACTTATAGAAATACATATATAACTATGGTAGAACAAAAATGTAGCCTTTTACAATGGCATCCATGCAAAAAAACCCAAAGTTGGCTAGTCCTTATGCGGGACACTTGCGTCTGAAGTGAGATAGTAGGACAGACTCATCCCTATGCAGCTGGACATACTCGTTTTAAGCAGGACAATTGCGTTCTAATCGGGACAGAATCGCCCCAATGTGGAACACTTGTGTCCTGAGCGGGACAATTACATCCCTAGTGGGACATTTACGTCCCGAGCGGGACAGACTCCTACCTCATGTAGTCATGTTGAGGAACCATTCAAATTTACATGCGAAATTGTGGATAATGACAAAATTGTTACAATGTACTAATTTAGGTTCAACGTGAATTAACAAACACCGTCCACATCTAATTGTCCCTGGAATCAGTTGGGTCGTAGAAAACATTATATTTAATTTACAAAACATACAAAATCTTTCATATTAAGGCTTATAACAATTTATTTGCATGGCTCCACCTTTACAGGTCGTATGGCATAACCTCTTTATGTTTCATTACTCTTTCTTCACAATTTGGATAATGTTTCTTATTTCGGCCATCTAACATTCCATTCAACACTAAAATGAAAAATACCATTACATATTCAAAGAGATACAAACAAAACATTCCATTGAACACTATAATGAAATTCCATTGAACACTATAAGCTTCCATATAACATTCCATTGAAAAATCAACATTACATATTCGACGAACATAAACAAAAAAGCAAACACACAATATTATTAATATCTTCCAAGTTCCAAGTCAATTGGAAGAGAGTGATCTTGTCAGATGTCTCCTGCAAGCCCAAAAGATGGTTTTATTCATCTCCTGGGTCTAGCTCAATTTCAGAAGCTTCTAGAGAAGCTTCTGCGTGCCTGGGTCAGTTATGGTATCTTCGGGTTTCTCCACCGGTGGTACCAGCATTCCATCATCCCAGATGAAGTACCGACAATGATGGGTTGGCTCGGAGGAGCCACAGACACAGTACTTTTTGCTATGTTTCTTCGGGGGGTTGGACCACAACTTCGTTCCCTTCAAACTGCACCTACAGGTGCGATAGGGTTTACATGAAACTCCAGCTTTTTCAACGGGGAACAACCTCCCCATTTTTGTCCACCAGTGATGTACTCATCTTCGTCATTTGAGTAGTCATTGTTGGCATTGTGTTGGAAGGCCATTTTTTTGGGTAAATCAAACACACAACTGGATCGACGAATGAAATAGGGTTTAGGAATACACTTCAACAATGGATGATTTTATAGACCTTGTAATGAAAGGTCATGTCTCTTCGCATACCCTGTAATGAAAGGTTGTGTCTTTTTGCATGATAATGAAAGGTTGTGTCCTGTACGGAAAAAGTTGTGTCTCTTCGCATAATAATGACCCATCTCTAGCCGAAGTGAAATGTCCCATCATGGGACGTGTTTCTTTGAATCGTCCATGACTCGTCCCGAACCAAGACTAAATCGTCCCAAACAGGCGTCCATGTATCAGGACCCAAATTACCCCCAAGAGATATGCTTATCTTTCCACTTCTCCCCAAAATACCCCTTCATAAACTATGGGACCATTCCCCTCTTTCTCTCTCTTTCCCTTTAAATAAGCAAATCATTCTTTTTTTTAAAACAAAAGGGAGGATTAGCCTCGAAATTTCATTAAAGAAAGCTATGATTTACAACCTACAATTTTTTTACGAGGGACACCCACGGGACATGCTATCTACATGCCCAGCCTGCAAAGGCCTTGAGTCACCAACCCATTACAAAACAAACCCCCAGCTAAGCTAGTTCACGTATCTAACTCCATACTTCTTTGACCTCTGGCATTGTTGTCGGGTCTTCCACAATATCTTTTGTCCTTGAACCCACAACCCAAACCGTGCCTTTTACCAATCAAATGATGTCCAAAGGGTGCTTGATCTCGTGGTCAAACACCCTTCTATTCCTCTCCTGCCAACACTCATAGATTAGCGCACTAAAGGCTAGCATCATTCCTGTCATGTGCACTCTTCCACCCTTGACCTGCTGTATGTGTTTTGCTTCCTCATCAAGGGTATTCCTAATACCAACGCTAGCTTTAGTGGCTTGACGATTTCTGTCCGGACCTCCCTCGTAAATGAGTATGACCAAAAGAGGTGTCCCATATCCTCCTCAGCCTCATTACAAAGTACACAATCCATGTCATGATCTGCACCCCGTTCTTGCATCAACGTCTTTGTCATCAACCATCCCCGCATAGTATGCTATGTTGTAATGGCCAGCTTTGGTACGTGGTTTTTGAACCATGTGAGCTTACTCCATCTCACAAGTGTCATCCCAGGTGCGACCCATGTCCATGGCTCTTTCAATGAGAAAGACTCCTTCCTGGCGGCCATCCTAATAGGGCGATCCAACCCTCCAAGTATCATTGTCTCCATTATCTTTGGCCAAAGTTCCAACATCCTCATGGATCATGGATGAGGGAGGTTCCACGTACCATTTTGATTGAAATGTGCCACGAGCGTGTCCTTTGGCATGCCAATTGATTGACATCATTTCATGCTCATATTTGTATCTTATATCCATTATCTTACACCTAAGCATGCTACGAGACGAGTTTTATGTTTGAATTTCAGAAATGAAGAGGTTTGAAGAGAAGAGCCATGAAAGGACTCAAAAGCAAGAAAAATGACTTAATTGTGAGACCTGGGGACTAAGATGCAAGGGAGAAGGACCTGAACGTAAGACCGAAGGACCTAAGAGCAAAACAGGAAACTCCACACCATCATGGGGAGTATTTTGGCAATTCGATTCGGGTCGGAGCTCCAACAAGCAAAGTAGATGCATCCGGGACCAACAAATATATCAAGACAAGCCTAAAACAAATTTCAACTCGATCTGGATCCTGTAGACCGCCAATTGGCGGTCCGGATCTTCCCGGATCCGATGAACCTTCTGGAGCACGTGTATTATAGGATGTTTAGGCTATTTTGGTATTTGTTTAGTCCCACATCGGGGGATTGTTCCGGATTACCTTTTTCTATAGCTATAAATATAACTCTTCACCTTCTATTGTAAACTACTCATTGCTTGGTGGCATTCTCTCTACTAAGGAGTAAGCCTTGAAGCAAACCTCAAGGTGGAGAAGAACGCTACCTTCAATGTGAGTCATTGTTAATAAAATAATTGTTCTAGTTTCTTTTAATCTTGTCTTTTAATTTGTGCATGCTTGTTTAGTCTTTCCTTTCCTTTTAAGCTTCTTTAATGCTCCTTTCTTGCTTAGTTAAATTTCGTTTCAGTATAATGTTTCATGTTGTTAATGTAGGTAGTGTAATGATTAGTGAGTAGTTCTATCCCCATTTGGGGGTGGAGAAATATGTGATATGATAATGTAGTGTATTAGGTGTGTGCTATCTTAATCTCTTGAGCCTTATATGATTTCCATAACCATCTAATGAGATTTCACTCTTATCTTTGATATGCTAATGCTCTTGAATGAAGCTTAGCTTATGCTTAGATTTGTGGACCTATTTTATGGGGAATGATAAGGTGAGGATATGGATGGAATTGATATTGGAAACACAATTTGTAGTGTATGTACTCTTGTTGCCTTTACCTTGGTTAATGCCTTGTATGTTTTAATGATATTGGGTTATCTTATTTAATGTGGAGGCATAGTAGGGTCTAGTCTTTATACATGAGTTCATTTAGCTTCATTCCAATTGTCTTGTATGTTTTAACGATATAGTCTTATCTTATTTCATGTGTAGGCAAAGTTGGATTTAGTTTTATGATTTCATGCACTATATGTTGTGAGGAGCATAATTGAAAACACACACACACACATCTTTATATTCACATTATTTCTCTACCCCCTATGGGGCTTAGTTTTATTGCTTATCTTCTATTTCCTTTTGCATTTTAGTGTAGTTTAGTTTATTCAATCTTTCTCTCCTTTCTTTACCACTCACCTTCGAACAAACCAAAAGTTGACACACCTCCCTGTGGATCGACCCTTATTTGCCACCGCTTCAACGCGGTCGTGCACTTGCGGTTAATTAAAACGTTCAATCACCAATATCATAGTGCAACTGGGCACCCCATTCCTCACATAAGAACGGCTAGTCACACCATGGATCGACAAAGAAACGTACATTACTGTCATGTCCCACTTGGAACCGAATGTGTTCACGAGCAGTGTCTTGCACACTAAGTAAGCAAATCATTCTCTCTGTCTCTTTCTTTCAACAATTACAAACCTCTCTCTCTCTTTCGTGCATTCCTTCTCTCTCGCACTCGACCCCTCAATCGAACCCAACATCGTACCCTGTCGAACAACTCCTCCATTAAAGTGAGACGGAATAGTGCTCTCATGGGATGCGACAAGACAACTCATTCCCCTCTCGAGACAACTCATTCCCCTCATGGGATGAGTCAGTCCTCTCGTGGGAGGCGACGGGACATGCTCGGGATGGGATGGTCTTACCTACAATAAGAATATATATATTAAACAAACCCAAGGATCTGATAACGTTGTGTTCGTTTAGATCTATTTTAATGTTGCACTCATTAGTGCTCGATCGGTACTCGATATAGATTGATGGTTGTTTGCATATAACGTTGGGTTCATTTAGATCTGTTCTCTTGTCCTACTCGATTGGCATCGATGGAAGAAAATAATTTGAATATGTTTTAATGTGGCATAGTGCTCGATTAGTGCTCGATATAGCTCGATGGGTGTTTAACTAATACATGCTTTTTCAAAAGGTTTTAACTTTATGAATCAAATTATTTGGGGAGAATGAAGCATCCCCATTTGGGAAACGTCTTTTTTAGAATGGCCAAACTCTCCTCGTAGCCGCTTAAAATCCCCTGTCACCCCTTAAAATCTCATATAACTCCCTTAAAATCTCCACCTAGGTAACAAATCTTTGTCATTCGAAGGTTCGATTGAAGTGTATGCCGCAATTGTCATGGATGTTCATAGCGAGTGCCTTAAATGCTTCTACATTTTGACGCCACACTAGTATGTGTTGCTGCAATTGAGGCGACGGTTTGGGTCTATTGGGGGTGCGGCGTAGTACAGACGAAGGTGTCTGTTTTTGTTTCCTACGTACTTCAAGTTATTTTCGTTTTCTTACTTCTTTTGGGTTCTTTGTAGGGGTCCACCACATGTCCGTTTGTCCTATGGGAATAACCTCCTATTGCCCAGTGCTTACGGGTGAATACACACAAAAGCTGGACGAACTCGCCCGACTTGTGGGCGTACTAGACTGACGTTTAGCCGTCGTTGAAGACACATTCGCAGACGTCCTCATGGACTGCAATATGTTTTGTTATTTCATTATTTTTGAGTTACAAGTTGTTATTCGTTGAGTTGTTATGATAATAAACACTAATATTTTCTTATTTTTATTAGGTAGTTCCATCCCCAAAGACAGCAACGACATCACCACCTTCCAGGAACACAACTGCTGCAACTGTGGGATAACATGCTTCGCCTACACACCCACTCCTGACCTTCCAACCTCCCTAGTGCCTGACGTGCCTCCTGGCTTTGAAGACCACACTTGGTCGACCAGGAAATGGCCAAAGGTGGAGTTTTGAATAGTTTTTGGTTAAAGACGTCTGAAGTTGCAAAGTTTTTTTTGGTGTTGTTAATGTTATTTTTTAAGTTACAAACTTTGATATCCAGTTGCATGTTTTGAAGACATTATCTGAATCTGTTTTAATGTTATGCTTGATAGTGCTCGATATAACTCGATGGATGTTTTCCTATAATTAACATGGAAGAAATTCTTTTAAATATGTTTTAATGTTGTGCTCGATTTGAGGGAAAGACACGGTCCAAATTCCGTGAGCAATTGCATTTTTCCAAAAACCGAAGGTAATTTTTAGGCATCCAAACACATCCATAAATATCCTAGTTAATAACAGCAAATCAAACCTATCGAGGTCATGTCAAAAACATATCAAACCCATCGAGCAAATATAATGATTAATAATATCGAGCTTACATGCAAGGAGAATCAAACTAATATCAAACCTAATCGAACTCCGTCAAAAACACATAAAACCAATCCGACTTCCATCGATTCAACCCAATCCACAAAGCTCCAACTTCCATTCGGTTGGACGTACAGATCGTGGTTTTTAAAGTGAAGAAATTTAACCGTCGTATGATTTCAATGTATTGACGTTGCATGATTTGAATGAAACAGTCGCAGGACTGAACGTCCCAAACATAGCACAGTCGTCCCGAACAGCACAATGTCATCCTGATAGTGAGACTCGTAGATATTCGGGACCGAGTCAACAATGGCAGACTCACGAACATGGACGATTCGTCCGAGACTTGTCACAATAGTCCCTCTGCTGGAATAACCCGTCCCTCTATGGGATTGACCCGTAGATAACCTAGACTGACTCCTCCCATCGCGGGACTGTATTTAAATTGTTGGAACATATTCAATGGGACATGCTCGGGACACCTTTGGGGTTGGAGATGATGTTTATACATGCAATAAAGAATGGAAAGGCATGCTTTACACTGAAATGTGTGGATGAATGTGAATATATGCTTGCTTGTTTAGCGTAGAACACTACACTTGATGGGTTTTGCCACAACTATTAGACACCTCCCATGTTTGTTTAGGTTCTGAAATAACCAACTTGTGTATGTTCATGTTAATCAACTAGGTTAGTGATTGGACTGATAGGTTTTGCCATAACTATTAGACACTTCCTATACATGAAAACACAACCTAATGAATGCATTCTTCACCATATTATTGTATGTATACACTCACTCCACCCCTCAGGGGTTTCTCTTTCTGATTTCCAGCCTAGTGAATAAGTTCTTTTAGTTTAGTTTTAAACCATTGCTAGTTGTCTTCTTTTGCATTTGCTTCTTGCTAGTGTTGGCATTTTGGCCTTAATCTATGTTTTGATGATTTAACCAAGCTAATCTTAAGTGTGAACATGTAGGGTAGCACACATGTTGCATTGCATATGTATTGCTTTGTGCTAACCTCTACAGGTGATCAAGACTCTAGGAAGAAAGGAAATCAAGTCAAGACATGTAATCAAGCTCTTTTGAAGACATGTAATTTGTATTTCTTTGAGTCTTAGGAACTTTGTGTAATTGAGCATACTAGAGCTAAAAACTACTCAAACACACACTAGGTTCCCTATAGAAGTCACACACGAAATTTCACATAATTAGGACATCAATAGATCACCCAAACTTAGACCGGAAAACACTAAACCAAAACCTAAACAGTCTGCCCACATTCGGTCGACCGAAACAGACAGTTCGGTCGACTGAGTGATCATATATCATGTTAGTGTTTAACTGCCCAAGTTCGGTCGACCGTCCCGACCTTTTCGGTTGACCGAGTATTAACAAATTTCCGACCGTTTGTTTTGTCGTATATACCCAACGGTCGTATTCGTATTATCTCCAAATACCCCAAATACATTTAGTGTATCGGTCGACCGAGGACCTTGTTCAGTCGACCGAACTTAGAAGACTCGACAAACCAAAAGTGCATGTCGGTTTTCGGTCGACCGTCTTCCATTTTTCGGTCGACCGAATATGATCTTGTTTGTCAACCTCAAAGTGCCTGGTGTGAATCAGTCGACCAAACCTATCTCGGTGTTCGACCGATCACTTAAGTGTACCTAGATTATAGCCTTTGGCGGTCGACCGTTCGTTTACCGATCAACCGAACCTTAATCTAAATTGCCAAATGGTCGACCGAACTTACTCAGAATTGGGTTATAAGACCCGCTCGCCTGCGACACTATTATGTCTTAATTATCCTTATGCTTGATTATGGACCATCTTTATGTTGTTGTATGCTTTGTGTGATTTTGGCTGTGTTTCGGGAAAGTTCCTTCCGGGGAAAAGTTTCATTTTTAAGCGAGTTAAATTGAATCGTAGGCGGGTGCGACCCATCGGGCGATTTTGCAATCGGTTGACTTAATCGGGTCGATCGGGAACAAATCGTGTGTGTGGGTTGGCTTGGACTTGGTTTGGATGTGTATGGTTGATGTGTGAGGTTGGGTGATGTGGCTGACACGTCACCAAGAGGAGATCCTCTTTTTATTTGCAAAGTTTTGAATTATGTGCATTATGGAATGTTTTGATTGGCCTTCATTAGCAATTAACCTTTGCCTTTTGTGTTAGTTTCCTTGAAACAAAAACACAAACCCTACCCAGACCCAGCCATCCCTACCTCCCTTCCCTCCTCCACACCACTACCTCTGACCACCACGACTACCATCATCTCCGACCTGCTGCTGGCTGATCTCCGGTGGATTTTGTAGAAGAAGCTCTAGTGGACCTCCTTGTGTGCGGCTAGAAGAGTTTTGGCTGACCTCCAGCTAGCTCAGACACCTCCTTGCTGCTCAGGTATGCCTCTAGCCTTTGGATTAGGATGTGGTGGTGGGTGTTGGGCGTAGTTCTGCACAACACCAGTGGCTGGTCGGTCATGAGGTTAGGGTTTGCACAACTAGAGTTCTACCGATTGGGTGAGTTGTGGTGCAACTCGGACCTTCAGTGGCTGACCACGTTTTTCCTTCCCTTGCACGTCCTCTACTCCATGTTTCCACGATGGTTTGATGGAGATATTAGTAGGGAGGAGGCTGGACTGCGGGGAGAAGGTTGGGTAGGGTTGTTTCATGCACCTTGCGTGAGGTGCAACTCTACTTGTGTGGTTGATCTCGAAATCTCATGGGATCTGTTTCATGTTTATTTTACTGGAGCATGCTCCCTCTCCTTTATTCATCACTGATTTGTGAGATCTCTTTCTAGCATGAACTTGTGACTTGTTATGTTATTAGTCTCGTGAATTGCCTTTGATTTCAGATCTTAATTCTATGTACGAGATCTAGCTATTTGTCCAAAGAACATTGCATGAATCGTTCTATTTTGGTTTAATCATATGTCTTGCACGGTTTGGTGGAGATTATCAGGAGATTCTCTCATGACATGTTGCTGGTTATAAGACATATATTCATGTGTTACTTAGTGACGATAGCCATATGTGTTTCATGACATATGTTCAGACCATATCCCACGCCTTGATTTCTGATTTTAGGTCATGTATGCTTGCATTACTTCTCAATTTCATTCACATAATGTTCCATGATTTTGCGCTGATCATAAGTCACATAATCATGCGTTAGTTAAGGTCTATGTCCAGGCCATATTCCATAATGGGTTTGCCAATTTTATATCATAAGTGCTAGCATTGCTTAGGGATTATATCCTGATGTTCTCCTATAAATTATATGCTGATTTCAGACCATATGTTCATGCATTGTCTCATGATTTTATTCATATAATCTCTGATCTAGTCTGGAATACTAAGTTCCTATCATATACACATGTTCTGAAATCCATGATGCATGATATCGATAGCTTGTGATGTTGGTTTATGATACCTCCTTCTATGGTGCATGTTCTATTACTTATTTCGTATGTATGTTTCTGATATGAAGTATGTTGTTGTGGATATGCATGACGCATAGGATTTCAGACCTTATAACATCCTTATCATGACCCGTAAGTGAATCGATTAGTTGTTATCTTGATTGTCTATTAGGTTATGATTGCTTGCTATTGTGAGTGTGGGTCGATTCCTGATTGGTAGGTCTGATTTCCCAGTTGGTTCAGGGCTGCTAGGAGGGTATCCGGATACTCCTCCTTGAGCTCGTTCCATACACTGTAGATGCATTAGTTTTTAGATGCTTAAGTAGCTTGCATTGCATTTAATCTGATTAATAATTCTGGGCACGTTCCGTTTTCTGGGCCGACAGGCCACGAGTAGGTCCTCTAGCTCCAAAGGCCATTCGCATAAGACCTTCACGTTGGGAGGCCAGGCGTAAGATAAGTCCTGGGCAGGCGCGCTGCCATTCTGTCTCAGGGTAGGTGTTCCCAAGTTCGCGATGGCACCATGTAGGTCACTTGCCACGAATTGGGACACTTATCCGGCGCACTGCTTGGTGCCGAGCGGTGGGTCACTGTCTAGTGACCGCCTTTGACCAGCGAGGCTGGTGTTCTGGTTCCTTTCGAGGAATGGTTCAGGTGCGCCCGACCGACACGGCTTATAAAGTCGTAGTCTTCTGTTGCATTTGATGCTTTTCTTGTTCTGTTTTGACCAACATGGTTGGTATTCTGGCTCCCTTGGAGGAATTTCTGCGGGTGTTACCCGATTGGCACGACTGATGGAGTTGTAGCCTTTTGATGCATTATGTGCTTTTCTGTTTCTGTTTCGGATGCTTTTGTCTTAGATAGATTGCATGCATTCTTCCATATAACTATGATCGGGCCAGGGGCATACTGGGTTTTCTTAATTGAAACCTCACGCATTTGTTAATGCGGTGCTTGCATGTACTTAGGTTTCCACAGGGTGGACTAGACGAGTAGTCGAAGATTCTGTACACGAGGGACACGTCGACCATATTTTTCAGTTTGTCTTTTACTTCCACATTATTTACGATGTATTTCCCTTGAACTCGATGTAATGTATTTGACCTTCTTACCATACGTTTCAGTTATGTTTTATGTTAGTCTGTCCATGTATGATCTCTCTACGTATTGTTGAGTCGTTGTCTGGTCTGTCTTTTGTGACTCCTTCGGTCGTCCCGGAGGTCTCTGATAGCGACACTTGAGTTGGTTCCCAGTGTGCGTACCCACGAGATCGGGGGGCGTTACAGTTTGGTATCAGAGCAGGTTGGTCCCTAAAGTGTACAGAATCTGAAGACTCTCCAGTGGGGCATCTTGCCCAAACCCTGTCGGTAATTTCTTATCTTTTAGAATTGCTTTCTGATAGTGATAGATCATATTTGCATTGGTTAAATTGCTTCTTGTGGATTGTCTCGTGTACTTGGAGATTGAACCACCCAACCCTATCTGTCTTTATTAGTTCCCTAACCTCCTCCTACGTTTTGGTGTCGAGATCTCCAACAAGTCCAACCGGTCAAACAAGCAAGAAGTGCAACTGCAGGAGTTGACTAGCTAGCAAGCCTCGGAGGCGGTTGCAGCTGGATTTCAGCAAGCTCTGGGGCTTCTCCATCAGTTTCAGGTATGCTCCTACCCCTTTAGTAAGAGGATGTAGAGTGGGGGTCGGACGAGGTTTAGTCCAGCACCATTGGGTTTGCCGATCTGAGGTTTGGTATGCACTAGTGGAGATCCACTGATTGTGTGGACTGTGGTGCACCATCCGTATTTCAGAGGTGGCTGGGCACCTCCATCTCTACCACGACTTGGGCCTCAGTCTTCCTTGGTGGTTTGCTGGAGAAACCAGAGGAAGTGGGCTCGATCGTGGAGAGCTAGTTGGGGAGGGGTTTTGCTCACATGTTGAGTGATGTGTTAATAACCTTGTGGTGTAGAATCTTGTGATCTTTTAGATGTTATGTTCCTGCATGATATTGTGATCAAGTCCGGATTTTCTCGCATGATATGCTTACTGATGTTAGATGTCATAATCATGTGTTATTTTATTTTATTTATTCTTTTTTTATTTGGATCAGGCGTGATGACATGTTATTGATTTCAAATCTAGTTTCTATGGTGATCTGATTTTATGTTCAAGAAATGCTGCATTTATTGATTGGAATGTTATGAGGAATCAAATGTGTGATTTTATCCCAGTCATGACTAATCAATGTATATGCTCTGATTTGTAATCCCTCTAAGATATATTCTTTACAACATCTGAGCATAAGTTATATATTTTAATTTAAATGTTGATGCAATCGGTATAAATGCATGTATTGACTCTAACGTTGCTATGAGTTTCTCAAGTCTGATTTTATCCCCACCATGTTCAGTTTATGTGTATGATCTGATTTCCATAAACCTTCTCTGCTATGACTTGTTATGCTCTCACATGAATATTATATCAGAATTTATGAGTTATGTTATTCATCCTATGTCGTCTAGTTTTGTGCAAATCCTTATGCATGTAGATTTATATCGATCATGAATATGCTCCGACTTCTGATTTCTAGATATATGCTTTCCATGTTAGATTGCTGATATATTCATATATTAATTCCTGTTCATATGATCTCGGGCCATTTTTTGAATCACTACCTTCTAATGCATGTACGTTCTGAAATTATGATGGGTGCAATCAGTTGGCTTATAGGTGTTGTTTGTGGTGACTTGTTATTTGAGTTGATTTCATTCCAGTAGTAAGCATACCACATTCATGATCTGATTTTGTATACCTTCTCTGATGTTATCGTTATGCTTTCTTTTAGAATAAAATATGTACTCATCCATGACATATGCAACTCATTCCATGACTTATCATAATGTGTGAATCCGAATGCATGCATGTATATTATTTATGGATATATGTAGACTCCTGATCTCATATGCATGTTCACCATGTTGTATTACTGATACATATATTGTTTCATGTCGATATAATCTCTGATCATGGCCTGATTTGCAAGATTGTAACGCATGTATGTCCTGAAATTTATGACTCATGCTATCGAATGCTTGTAGTATTTTACTACGATGCCTGTTACACATTCTATTACCACCGCTTGCTCCTCATGGACATGACCCGTACTTGCTGCTCATGGACATGACCCGTACTTACCACCGCTTCAACGTCATCGTGCACTTTGGTTTTAAACTAATTTCCCAATCACTACCCTAGAGAGGCATGGATATCCTTAACATTGCGTGGTGATAGAAGGTTTCCAATAATTCCTACTTTTGTAGGGTTGACCTTTATACCCTTACTTGAGACCACATGCCTAAGTATGATCCCTTGCTTGACCATAAAATAACATTATTCCTAATTTAGAGCGAGGTTCTTCTCTCCACAATGCTTGAGGACAAGGCTCAAGTGATCAAGCCATTCCTCGAAGGAGGAGCCAAATATGGAGAAGTTGTCCATCAAAATTTCAAGGAAATGTTCTACCTTATTTGAGATGTTGATCATACACCTTTGAAACATTACTGGAGCGTTAAATAACCAAAAGGCATACAACGGTAAGCAAACGTTTCAAATGGACAAGTAAAAGTGGTCTTTTCTTGATCTTCTAAGGCAATAGGGATTTGGTTGTAACCGGAATATCCATCAAGATAACAAAAAAACTTACTTAAGAGTAGGTTCTTGTTCTTTATCAAGATCAGAAGCATCTGGTAATGTCTCATTATACCCCAGAATATGTATTTTAGGTTATCGGGGAGCAACTTAAGCTTGACCGAAGGTGGGTCCTTGTCTGACTCAGAGTTGATCTCAAGTGGCTCAAATGGTCACATGATAAGAAGACGATGCACCCAGATGTGCCTCATCATCAAGGACTTCAAATGGGGATTCTTCAAGATTATCCTCTCTCACAACTTGGTCATTGGGCAACTCAATAAAATTTCAATAAGACTCAAATGTGCCCATTAACTCAATCTCATCAGTGTCTTGAATGAGATTGGATCCAACATAATCTTCGAAAGAACAAGGTTGCTTACCTAGAGTGAAGATGTTAAAATCTGTAGTTAGATTGCCAAAAGACAACCTCGTCAAGCCCTTGCGATAGTTAATTAAAGCATTAGACATCGCCGGCAATAACCTCCCAAGGATCACTGAGAATTATCCTTGTGGGTTAGACACTAGTTATGTATCCAAGTTACTAAAATCAATTGGAAATACAAACTCACCCACTTTGATAAGGACATCATCAATGACCCCCCACTGAACTTTGATTGATCTATCAGCCAACTAAAGGGTAGTCTTTCTTCACTTAAGGTCTCCAATTCCTAGGTTAACATAGACAGAATAAGGCAGGAGGTTCATAGATTCCCCAAATAAAGTAAATCTCTATGGATAAGCACATTACCAAAAGATAGTGGGACAACACCAGGGTCCTTGTATTTTACTTGCGCAGGTTGTGTCATAATTGAACTTATGTTGGGAGCCAAGAAGGCTTTCATAGGGATATTAGTTAGCATTTCCTGGGTGCAGAGATCTTTGAGGAATTTGGTATACGGTGTCATTTGTTGAATAATGTCCAACAACAGAATGTTCTCAATGACTTGTCGTAGTACCTTAACAATCTTTTCTCAATGCTCATCTATTTGCTTTACCAAGCTATGTGGGTATGGTACCTTAGGGACACATAAATCAAAAGGTTGAGCCTCAAGAATGAGTTCTTTAGGAGGCTCATGACTCTTTCTTGAGAGTCGTTCGGTGGTTCAGACATCTACCTTTCAACATGATTATCCACGATCCTACTGAATCTCAATGTATGAACAACATTTGCATGTTGGGGATGATGGCTTTCCACGTTGTTGGTATGATGGCTGCCCTAGGATTGACTTCAAGTTGACATGGTAATTGACCTTTCTCACGTTTACTCAATAAATTGAGCCAATTGGGGCTCACTTATACTTATAATACTTTGACCAAAGTATTGGTAGCCGTAATTATAGTTTGGGTGCTCTATATGATCGTGTGAAGGGTTTGCTCTAGAGTGGAGACCTTTGGGTCAACCTGCTGTGGTTGTGGAGTTTGGTTGGAATAACAAGACAACAAGGCTTGGTTTTAAAATTGAAAGTGTTGCTGAGACCATTGATGTGGGGGTTGGTAAGTCGCTGCTGGTCGTAGAGGGTCAAAGTGCGGAGATTGAGCGTGCGAGCTCTAACCTTGACCTCCGCTACCCCCTCAACAGATGTTAGGGTGGTTACACCATCCCAGGTTATAAGTGTTGTTGTATGGGTCATTACGAGGTTGTTGTTGATACATAGGATTTGAATACTAAGTCTCGTAGGAAGCGTATACACATTTCATGTCCATGTGTCCCCTTAGACCACACTTACTACAGGAGGGGTTGTCGACCTAACCTATAGGAGCTTGATCCACCTCTAGACATTCTAACTCGTGATAGCAGTTATGTTTGCATCAAACGCAATAGTTGAATCTACTTGGTATGATCCGACTCGACTAGCAGATCTGACAGTCGGTGGCTTTCTCATGGTATCCCACTCAAGTGACCATTCAACCATACTTTAAAATGTTTGTCATGCATCATAAATTGGCTTCATTTGAAAGTCACCCAGACACATTGAATCCAACAATGCGTGGGTATTGTAATTCAGGTCCTCATAAATAGAGCTCAAGTCCATGATGAGGGCACGACTGGAGGAGATCTTAAAAATTCTCGAAGAATGAATGAAACGATTTGGTCTCGGTCTGATATGACTAAAGTATCTGGTGCCGTAATTGTTGAGTCTTCTTATGAGGAAACAACCTCTTCAGAAAAACGGTCACAAATTCCTCCCAAGTTCAAATCGAGTTTGCTAGAAGGTTGTACATCTATTTCTTCACATTATCCTTCAAGACAAAAGAAATCATCATTAATCGTACTGAATCCTCATCAAGCTAATGCCTCCTAAACAAGGATTATACTCCCTTAAATTCAAGTATAAAGATATATTAATCCTCCTTATTGGCAGTGAAGGTAGGAAGCATACTCACATATTGAGGTTTCAACTCATAGTTGTTTTCGAGAGCAGGTGGGACAACTATGCAAGAAGGTTGTATAGACCACACATAATGGGTCCGCTCCCACAATGTCATCAATAGATCCGGTCTAGGTACTGGTGGTGGTACACCCTACCTAAATCCTGACCGAAGCCCTTCACCTCCCGAGTCGGAGGAGGAGGTCGTGGAGTAAACTCCATGAGCGAGGGACCAAACCGACTAGGTCCCAGTGTCCAAAAAGAAGAAACCTCATGCTCAATTGAAGCTCAAGATAATCCATCTGATCGTCTATCTCAGAAGAAGGATCGAGTCTCTCAGGACAACCCACCTCTCCTGTGTGAGTCCAACCTCACATAAAAGTGCTCGAGTCGACCCTAAAACACTAAGAGAAATGGTGTAGTAGAGGAAGAGACTAAACGATAGAAGTAGAGGAGGTGATGACTCATATGAGAATAGAAGAAGTCATAACTACTAGCATGGGTAGTGGGGAACGATAGAAGCCTAAGCTAGCAAACACGGAAACAAACCTAAGGTTTGGTCCTTAGGCTAGATAACGCCTAACCGCAACTCTACACAAACTTTTATGCCTCACCTCCCTCAACCACAGATCACAAAGTTGAATGAGAAAGTCAAGACACGGAGGTCCTAAAAGTCTCAACGCAACTAAGCAAACAACAACGTTCGGGCCATGATGTCAAGATTGGGACTGTTTCCTAAGTGCACCCGAAGTCCATAGAACTGATGTTTACTTGATTTTGATTAGGGCTTCAGATTAGTGTGATTTTGGGACGAATGAAGGAGTGATGAAATCCCCCACTTTATTTTGTATGGGTGATGCATTGCATACATTGCATCATATGTCTTTCATTTAGATTGATTTTATATCAATAAATGATACTAAGGTATGTGTTTAGTCCTATTTACAGAATACAGGGACATGAATGCAAATTACCCACATCCCGAGCATAAACGCATGCAAAAGACTCATTTCTATCATAAAGACCAAGCTCAAGATTATCAGGTTAAAATGGAAATGTATCAAAGCATAAAAGCATTCAAGATCTAATTAGAAAAAGAACAAGGACTTAAGCACAAAAGTAGCCGGGGACATAATTGCAAGAAGCCAAGGACCTAATTGCAATTCACGAGTTATTATGGAGAAAATCTAAAGAAAAATCAATGTGGATCTCCAAGTATATGAAGGAAATAATTCGGAGCTCAAGAGAATGGAAAGAAATCATCCAGACGCGCAAAGGAGGATCAAATCATACCATAAACACTCAGCAAAAATCCGGATTGAATCTGACTCGATTATGCGGCGTTTCCGCCGCACAACACCTACAAACTGCGGCGATTCCGCCTCCCCCTTAGCGATCCGTGTTCTCAAATTTCGTCCAGTCATGTCTGGAAACGTGTACTTTCCAATATTATACTTAGGTCCCTTGTAGCAACTATAAATAGCCCCGAGAACGATGTTAAAAGGGTCCTTAGTCCTTGGTGGTTGTTCTTATTTTTGTTCCTTAGTTTTAGTAATAAAATTCTATCTTTTATTTCTTGTTTGTTTTTAATTTTCTTTTGTAGTTTCTCTAGGATGCCTTCTCCTTCCCCCCATCCATGAGTTTCTAACTCTTTCCAAAGGGTGGAGGTGACGGATTTAGGGTGAAGAGAAGATGAATAAATGTTATTATTTTAATTTCGTGATTAGTATATTTTGATTACTTGAGTTTATGTTAAATCATTTATCATGTAATGCTTCATAACTAACATGATTTATTATAAGTTTCTGAATTCTCAAATCTAAACCCTAAATCTAAACCTCCACCCAACGGAATTCACCTCTTTGTTTTTGTTTTTGTTTTTATTTGTTCATGTTTCATGCTTTAGGAAATTAAAAATCAAAAATCTCAAAACCCAATTTATTTCTTCTCTCCTTCTTCCCCTTAATCGAAAATCACACAAATAACAAGATCTCTCCCTCCTTGTGTTCGACCCGTATTTGTCACGTATTAATTGACGTCGTGCACTTGCGGTATAAATTTAATTCTCATCAAGTTTTTGGCGCCGTTGCCGGGGAGGCGACGCAGATTTTGTTTTTTTTTTGTTGATTTCGATGTTATCCTGTTTATCTTGTGCGCGATCTAAGTATTTGGATTTGTGTTTCAGGAGACAACAGAGTGCACGGCGAAATCCGAGCACATTCTGAGCTAAACGAGCGGCGAAATCGCCGCACCTATAGAGCAATTTGCGGCGAATCCGCCGCACACTTGGAGCTTCTGGGCTTCAAACTTTTCTGGGACGCGACTCATCTCTTGGTGGACGCGTGAAGCTACTGAAATTTTGAGAGCGGGCGGTGAACCCGATTGAGCATTGCATAGGTAACCTTTGTTGCCTCTTTTACTCGTAATTTCTATTTTCAGAAAATTTCCTTTTATTAGAATTGCACGTGTTAGGGCAAAAATTCCATAATTGGCAATAATTCAACTCTGACCTCAAATTGGCAAAATTAGAAAGGCCTAGTGCATGCATCATCTAGTGTTTTGTATGCATTATTCTTGCTAAATTCTTGCAAATCAATTTCTGTTGAAGAGTGCTGGAGTCAAGGTACGTATCGTGATTTTCATCGATTGCATTTAAGCATATAATCTAGTTTGCATACAACCTTGCAATTGCCCCCCTCTAAAGACCATTGTTTGACTATCTTTGCTAGATCTAATTTAAACTATCTTAAGGGCAACTCCGTAGGAAAAGATACGGTGGGGATTTCATCACCCTTCCGTGGCCCACAAATCACAATCCTAAAGTGTCACCCAAGCCTTAAATTAAAATCAACTAGACATTGACCCCTAAGGACTCGGACTCATTTAAGGAGAAGAATTGGTTTGACTTGCTATGACCTGAAGCCTATCGAATTTAAGTTGGTGTCTAGAAAGTGTTTTTGTGTCGACGTAAGTCTTCCAAGCGAAGTGGTTGTCTAATTGGCACCGACTCTGTCGGAAGCGCCCCCACTAGCTATACACTGCCTGGCCAATTCGGTTTGATTAGTGAGGGAGGTGAATCAAGCAAATCAATTCGACTCAACCAGTTAGGAGTCGTCTAGATCTAAGTGACACTAGGTCCAGGATTGTTTGAACCGTGTTTTCTTAGGAATTTTCTGACCAACCCCTCTTTCTATCTTTAGAGTTAGGTTTCCCTTCTCATCTGAGTCTTCTTTCTCTTCTCACCTAAATTCTCTAGATTAGGATTCCTTTCTCATCTTTCCCCATTCTATTGTTTGTTTCCATTAAAAGAAAAACAAAAAAAACATAAAAAAAACGAAAAAAAATATTGTAATTAATTCTTGAAATTAAATTTGGAATTTAAATTTCGAATTTGAACTCAAAAATTGATTCAACCCGGTGCACTCAGATTTGGATTCGGGACTTGAGTAATTGACTCTCACGAGTTCATCTAGATTCCAGTCTAGAGCTTAGCCCCAATCCATCTGCTGCACCACCTCACCCGGATCCAATGGGTGAGAACGTAATGGACCCACCTGTTGCACAACCTATAACTCTCAGGGATCGATGCTATCCAGCGATGGCTGCTCAGCCATCGTGCATCGTTATGCCCACCATACCAGGTCGCGACTTCGAACTTAAGGCACAATACATGAGTATGTTGCCTAAGTTCACCTCTAGGGAAGACTCATATCTCTTCCTTAGAGAATTTGAGGAAATCTGCTCTCTTATGCAATACCAGCATATCCCTGAGGAGGCAGTGCGTCTGAAATTTGTGCCTCTAGCACTAAAGGACGACGCTAAGAAATGGCTATATAGTCTAGCCGAAAGATCTATTAGGAGTTAGGCTGAGTTTGTTCAAGTATTCCTGAAAAAATATTTCCCCAACCATAAGACTATGAGGATTAGGAATGAAATTGTTGCATTCGTTCAGTCTGAGAGCGAGCCGTTCTATTCCTATCTAGAAAGATTTAAAAGCGTACTGACCCAATGCCCTCATCATGGAATTCCAAGATGGAAATTATGCCAAATTATTTATGAGGGGTTGACACCCACATCTAGGGTTATGGTAGAATACGTAAGCCAAGGGAACTTCATGTCGAAAAATGAAAATGATGCCTGGACTTTTCTTGAGGATTTAGCTGAAAACAGTATGCAACGGGACAATGCTAGAACACCGCTTAACCCGAGTATTGGATCTAGAATAGCAAGTCAACCCAAACCAGGTGTCTTAGTTGTAGATGCCAACATAACGGCTGAAGCAAAACTAGCTACCCTTATGCGCAGAATGGAAAGTTTAGAGCTACAAACCCAAACCCGAGTGAATCAAGCCTCGTCTATCCCTTGCTCTAGATGTGGTCAGACTGGTCATGTAATGGAGGATTGTGCGGACTGGGAACAAGTTAATGCCATGTATAACCATGCTAGAAATGACCCATACGCATCAACCTATAACTCGGGTTGGCGTAATAATTCCAATTTCTCATCAAGCCAACAAGGTCAACCTCCTAGACAACAACCAAACCCGTATAACCAAAATAATACATCATCTGGGTTTAGTAACAATGGCGATCATGAGGTTAGGTTGACAAGCTTGGAAAATTTGATGAAAACCTTTATACAAACAACCAACCAGACCTTCCAAAGGCTAGAGACACAAGTCAGCCAACTAGCACAAATAGTAGGTGAAAGAGAAAATGGTCGGTTTCCAAGTCAACCTGAGGTGAATCCAAGATCTAATAATTCATATCAGCCCTATCAACCACCTTCAGGAAATAACAACCCTAGACCGGTTCAAATGGTTAATGAGGAAGGACCGTTCCAACAAATAAATGCAGTAGTATCATTACGGTCCGGAAGACAGATTGATAATAATGTGGTAAATCCTAGAACGTCTGATCAATCTAGCCATCAAGCTACCACATATGACCTAACCATTGAACCCAACGTCCAATCTGAAACGCCCAACCCACCTACTCAACCTGAACCCATAGCTCAACCTGAACCTGAGCGAGTCTATGTTCCTAAAGCCCCATTCCCCAATAGACTCAAAAAGAACTCAAGTGCACAAATAGAGAAAATCTTGGAAGTATTTAAGCAAGTTAAGGTGAACATTCCACTCTTAGACATGATTCAACAAATACCTGCTTATGCTAAATTCTTAAAAGATCTGTGCACTAAAAAGGGAAAAACGAACGTACCAAAGAAGGCATTCTTAACTGCAAACATAAGCTCTATCCTATCAAACTCGTCTCCTATAAAATATAAGGATCCTGGATGTCCCACAATCTCATGTGCAATAGGAGATACTTTTATCAACAAAGCCCTTCTAGACCTTGGTGCTAGTGTTAACCTACTCCCGTACTCTGTCTATGAGCAAATGAACCTTGGTCCACTAAAACCCTCTAAGACGACCCTTCAATTTGCTGATTGCTCTATTAAGAAACCAAGAGGTATAGTAGAGGATGTTTTGATCAAGGCTGGTGACTTCATTTACCCAGTGTGATTTTGGGACGAATGAAGGAGTGATGAAATCCCCCACTTTATTTTGTATGGGTGATGCATTGCATACATTGCATCATATGTCTTTCATTTAGATTGATTTTATATCAATAAATGCTACTAAGGTATGTGTTTAGTCCTATTTACAGAATACAGGGACCTGAATGCAAATTACCCACATCCCGAGCATAAACGCATGCAAAAGACTCATTTCTATCATAAAGACCAAGCTCAATATTATCGGGTTACAAATGGAAATGTATCAAAGCATAAAAGAATTCAAGATCTAATTACAAAAAGAACAAGGACTTAAGCACAAAAGTAGCCGGGGACATAATTGCAAGAAGCCAAGGACCTAATTACAATTCACGAGTTATTATGGAGAAAATGTAAAGAAAAATCAATGTGGATCTCCAAGTATATGAAGGAAATAATTCGGAGCTCAAGAGAATGGAAAGAAATCATCCAGACGCGCAAAGGAGGATCAAATCATACCATAAACACTCAGCAAAAATCCGGATTGAATCTGACTCAATTATGCGGCGTTTCCACCGCACAACACCTACAAACTGCGGCGATTCCGCCTCCCCCTTAGCGATCCGTGTGCTCAAATTTCGTCCAGTCGTGTCTGGACACGTGTACTTTCCAATATTATACTTAGGTCCCTTGTAGCAACTATAAATAGCCCCGAGAACGATGTTAAAAGGGTCCTTAGTCCTTGGTGGTTGTTCTTATTTTTGTTCCTTAGTTTTAGTAATAAAATTCTATCTTTTATTTCTTGTTTGTTTTTAATTTTCTTTTGTAGTTTCTCTAGGATCCCTTCTCCTTCCCCCCATCCATGAGTTTCTAACTCTTTCCAAAGGGTGGAGGTGACGGATTTAGGGTGAAGAGAAGATGAATAAATGTTATTATTTTAATTTCGTGATTAGTATATTTTGATTACTTGAGTTTATGTTAAATCATTTATCATGTAATGCTTCATAACTAACATGATTTATTATAAGTTTCTGAATTCTCTAATTTAAACCCTAAATCTAAACCTCCACCCAACGGAATTCACCTCTTTGTTTTTGTTTTTGTTTTATTTGTTCATGTTTCATGCTTTAGGAAATTAAAAATCAAAAATCTCAAAACCCAATTTATTTCTTCTCTCCTTCTTCCCCTTAATCGAAAATCACACAAATAACAAGATCTCTCCCTCCTTGTGTTCGACCCGTATTTGCCACGTCTTCATTGACGCCGTGCACTTGCGGTATAAATTTAATTCTCATCAATGGGACAACTCCACGTTTGTATCATTTTGAGTCTTAAATCTAGCAATCAACTCTTAAAACAAATGCTCACCTCACACTTGTCCCGATGCACCTTACTAACTAATGCATGCTTCAACCATGCATGTGGAGGGGAATAATTCACGTACCTCAAGCTAGCAATCGACAATAGAAAAGGAAAGAAAAGAAACATAAATGTGTACGAGGTTTATAAATGATGCATGACCTAGATGTCAATCAATCAAATCTTTTGCTTTGGGTTTTAATAGTCAAGTTTTTTTAAAAGGGGGTTCATGCACATTTAATAGGTCTTGACATAAGCATGGAGCATGTATTGTGTGAACCGGAAGTCAAAACATTAAATAAGCCCAATAGGAGGCAAATACTGAAAAATCAAAGGCAAACCATGCATCAGATCCACCAATGACTGATGAATTAAGTTTTTGGTTGTGAGGTTTGTCTTGATGCTCCCCGGATCATGTGTGTCCCCTTTTCACCATAATCCTCTGCACAGCAATCCAAACACAAAACAAAAATCCACCAAAATGGTTAACGCGACAACGAAACTTACTTACCGACAACGACGCCAAAAATTAAACGCTAATGACAAGTATAACATGTAAATCTATAATGACCACAATCCTAAGTGTGCTTCTATATGGATCAAGATTTATCATCATCATTAAAACACACAAACCACTACTCAAGATAAGGACAAAGATGACTACATGCTCACATGTCAATCTTATATTTTATCCAATTCAATCTTATAGTCACCTCATCATTCCCCATTAAGTGGGTCTACTAACCAAAGCATGTGTTAAGCATCAATTAAGACCATTAACATATCAAAGGCAAGAGTGAGAATACCTATATAAATCATTTAAAGCTCCAAGATTAAAATTAAACACACACTAATCTAACTACATCTGTCGGCAATAATAACACCTACTACAAAAAAAATGTTGTTAGTAAGTAAAGACAACATGTATCGGGTTTATACAACCTGATAAAAAAATTTGTCGACCTGAACTCATTCAACCAATCCATTCAAACACATTCACAATAATATCTAATCTAGAACTCATTCTAAATACAAATATATAGTTTGCATAAGTCATACGAAAGTCAAGACATATAATTCACATATTCATAAGTCACACTACAACAAAAGAAAAAACTAACTAAAAGTACTAACTACGGCTCGGAAGAAGTTGGATCTGTCAATGGGTCGTCGTCATGCTGTGAAGATGTATCGATGTCACCACTCTATATAATAAAATTGATTTTGATTAGTTGAACAATCCCAAACACATATATAATTTTAGTAAATTAAAGAAACCAACTACAAATTAATCATACATATACCTGATCTTCTCTAAAATGAGCCGCTATCAGCTTAGCGACTTGAGCCTTCAACTTCTCATGCTCCTCCTACAATGCATTTCAATATTGTTTTAGAGATATTGTACATGTAAAATAAACCTACCAAGTTAGTATACACTTACAAGCGATACAGATTGTGAAAGTTTAGTTTGAAGTTGATCAATATGAACGTTATTGTATTGACCTATCGATGTCCAGCCTATCCTATAGGCTCCAATGGCAGCTCCGTGCAATCGAATCAGTCTTCTCTTTCCCTAAAATTTCTTCTATCGCTTCTTCCTCGAGCATATCAGGACCCTTAACCTTTGAACACTCACCTCGCTATTGGGTTAGTGTTTGTTGTGTTAATTTTTACTTGTTAATTTCTTACACCCGACATACAATGATTCTTCAACATTTTTCACAAATTCCGCAAGACGATCTGGGTCACCAACAACTTCAGCTTCGTAGTCCACAGATCTTTAATTTGAAGAGCATCTTTAACACTACCGTCATCTTCTGTATTAACTTCTTCGCCTCTTACATCTACGTAATTGTCTCGCAACATTCCTTGCATGTCATCGACACCATTTAAAGTTATAGTGAACGATGACTAAAATTTTCTATTTGTTCTTGGTGGTTTTTCACCATGATGTATCCACGTAGGATAATTCGGCATAAAACCTTTTAGGAGCACATGTTCACGAATTTGGTGTCGTTCAAGAAGTGCTTCATTTCTGCAAATCTTACATGGGCAAGGGATAGAAGCACTCAATCTTTCCAAATTTTTACTTGCAAAATTCAAGAACTCATCCAACCCTCTTATGTATTCAAGCGTGAATCTATCACCAATCTGTAACCAAGATTTGTCTGGTACAATTGACATCCTATATAAGTCACACCAAAAACCAATTATATCTAAATATCAATTTTTTTAAAATTAAGCTTATTAAAAATTTGGGCAGAATCTCCTCTAAAATTGTAAATATTAAATCATTTTCAACCTGCATTTAAACCACAAACCAAATCGATCTTAATAATCCATTACTTATCTCAGGAACAAATTTATTGTTCTAAACTCCAACAATAGTTTCGAAAAACATGTGAATTTTTAATCCTAAAAACATCCAAACCAATAACACCTATCAAAATAATTGACTTGGCCAAAAGTTATCTTCGAATAGGATATTCAATTGTCATGTGTACATGGGATTGATAACTTAATGTCACTTGTAAAATTTATACTTAAGAATTTGCGTTGACAAGCATGACCTCCTTCTCCCCCCTTTCCCATCATTCTAAACCAAAGTCAACAACATATAAGTACATAACCAATACATCCTAAATTTCTAAGAACCTCAATCCTATCTTCTCCGCACCCTCAATCCTATCAAAATAATTGACTCGGCCAAAAGTCATCTTCGAATAGGATATCAAATTGTCACGTGTACGTGGGATTGATAACTTAATGTCACTTGTAAAATTTAAACTTAAGAATTGGCGTCGACAAGCAAGACCTCCTTTTTCCCTTTTCTCATTATTCTAAACCAAAGCCACCAACATAAAAGATTATAACCAACACATCCTAAATTTCTAAGAACATCAATCCTATCTTCTCCTCCTCAATCCTATCCTCAGCCACCCTCCTCCACCTCCAGCCACCCCTACCTTCTCCACCTCCACCCCATCAGCCACCTCCTCCACCACTAGTTTAGGTATTACGTGAATATGATATCTAACGGTCAACATTATATTTAAAGGTCAATATTTTAAAAAGTTAGTTTATTAAAAAAATGGGCAGAACCTCCCCTAAAATTGTAAATATGAAATAATTTTCAACTTGCATTGAGACTCTAGTATTCCAATCAAACTCAACCTACATATTGAACTCAAAACAAAAAAAATCGCAACATTGTTCACTTAAGAACCTATTGTTGGCTTTTTGGCTAATACTAGTTAATCTGTTTTGATGATTAAGTACATATCAATAAACACATGTATATTTATCATTACATCTCATGCATATGCACACATATATTTGGTTTTACTAACCATTTCAGGAGACAAGCGTTACACAAGACAAGGAATCAAGTTGAAGAATATATAGGATTTATGGTTCTCGTTCTTATGATTCAAATGTAACTTGGGCACTTGAACTCTTGATTGAATTGCATTGCATGGTCCATAGAAACCTATAGAAGTATCATACATATTTCCATATCAATCTAACTTTGTTAGGTGACCGATACATGTAGAAATTCCACTTAGAATAGAAATTCTGCTTCATTCAGTCGATCGGTAGACTATCTGGTTTGACCGAATTTAACAGAACTCTCAATGATTTCCCAGAACGGTCAAATGGTAGTCTTGTGGTTCTACCGATTTTAACAGGCTCTTTCACTATCCAAAACGGTCGACCGTTTCTTTACCCTAGTTCGACTGTTATCCTGTGTCAACCGATATATCCTGGTTCAACCGATTTCATCTTGTTCATATTGTAGGATTTCGTGCCCCTATGTATGTATATATTTTAAAATATTATACATGCATACATGATCGATTTCCATATTTTCGACGATTTTATGTACATTATTTTATATTTATTCTAATATCATGTAATATACATATATATTAAAATAAATAGAAGATAATCATACCCAAAGGTTCTCTAAAACCTTTATGAAGATCTGGAGTTGCGTTGCCTATTGAATCGTCAGCTGATTTGCCTCCAAGTGTTCAACAAACTCTAAACAAGATTAGAGAGAAAGGAGCTAGTCAATCAATCCCTAAATCAATGTTAGAATCTAGCTAATAACCCCTCTAAAGCTCCTGAGAATGTAATCTCCAAAAACTTGAATAATTAAGAGAATTTTTGGAAGGATTAATGGGGTGGTTAGGGAGAGAGAGAATTTTTGCATTAGTATTAACAAGGAAGTGAGGATTGACCTATTTATAGAATTTCCTCTAACCCACATCATGTGCAAACCACTTAGACATGATCCCTTATTAATCTCCTCACTAAACCACATCATGTGCAAGTCACTTATACATGATCTTTTATTTACATCTCCACTAAACCACGTCATGTGCAAACCACTTTGCACATGATATCTTGTTTATTTTGTCACATCATCATCTTATAACTACCTTTGACCAAGGTGGATTAAATCCAGCAATTAATCAGTATAAATTCTCTTATTAATATATGCAAAATTATGGTCAAACGGTTGGTCCATTTTTCACTGTTTTTGAGTCCACCAAATTTTGGATTAATATCCAACAAAGTTTGGAGTTTGGGATTTTAACAAATTCATATATTATAATGTTATAGATCACATTATATCATGAAATATATTATCATATATAATGTCAAAACATTATACTTCATAATATATATACATCTCATATGAATTTATTTATTATTCTAACCATGTTTTTTTCACGAGCTATTGATTTTATTATTTTACCACATGTATATTATTTCATAACACATGAAACTTAATACATAATATAAAATATAAAATTATATTTCTTGTTTCCCAGTTTTGTGGTGTGACCTATAGTAGGATATAAGTTATGTTAGCAATGATATAAAACACATTATATCATAAACTATAAGCGGTATCTAGCTACACATTATAGTTACCCAAAAAACAAAGATTTTTGCTCACTCAAACTAAACACGATCCATTTAGTGATATGTAAAATATCACTTGTGTCTATCCTTTGCCTCATGATATTAATAATATTATACAAAGTAGAAATGTGTCACCTTTGTATTATATATTCATTTCTTGATCTCTTAAGCTAATTATAAATATGTAACTTAACACAAGTCACATTGTGCACATTATAATTTTGATTTATCAGGGCCCACTAATATTATTACTCAAGTAAAGAGGGACAATGATAATCCTTTGACGAACTATCTTTTCCAACATAAGTCATACTTAACCAACTATTACCTTTATCACTATACTCAATGACAGTTTTTGACAATAATTAAATTAAACACTTGTTATGTGAAAAGACATGAGTCTCATATCTTACGATTCAAGACACAATGAAAACATTAATGACACATAACACAATTCCATAATGTTTCATTTGCTAAAGCTACAATAATCGATGACCAACACGGCCATCTTATCTCGGTAATTAATGTTCCATGTCAATTACCATGTTTGTGAATAACTTTTGATTTATGTAAATCATTATCGTTTAGAGCTCTACGGTTAAGGACCAAGAGTCTCCTCCTTAACACTTCTAAAAGACGAATACAATAATCAAGAAACAAAATATTTGCACATTCAATTCATAACAATTGATATATAAAAGTAAAACTTTTAGAACACATTCCTTTCACATATGTTATATCTTGACACGTGTCACGGTTAGTATGACAACCAGTCAACCGAAACTTATGTTTTGTTCGACCGTTTGACATCTTGTATTTGTCATAAATATCACCGTTATACTAGTCATATTATACAACGGTCATATACACATACTTCAACTAACTCAATTCATGTTTTTGGCCACCGATCGAACAATGTCATGACGACGATCGACCAGATCAAGAACATTTCAAACTCTTAAACTCCCTATTATTTTCGGTCATACTGGATACTTATTAGGTTCGACCGGTTCCTTATTTGTTTAATATTATTCTGGCCAAAACCCTCAGAATGGTCGACCGTTCCTATATCTGGTTCGATCGTTCACTTAAGTTCTAGCCTTCACTTACGTTCTAGCCTTGGTGGTTCGACCGATATGCACTTCAACTCGAACGTTTTCTTATTTACAAGAAAATGGTCTTGACCACTTAGCCCGACCCGGTCGACCATTTGTGTCATGATTTGAGTTCTGAACTTAGCTATTTTATGTATCTTACTCAAATCACTACCACTTCAATTCTAACGGCTAGATTAAGTTTGAAGCCTATAAATAGAGTTTAGAACAACCAATCAAGGTTAACAATCTTTTCTCTGAAGCTCATACTCTCATAGTAGTCTCAATTGCTCTAAACTTCTCAATTGTGCTCAATCTTCCCCTTGAATCACTCATTGCATCCATCAATCATTCAAGTGCTCAAGATTAGAAGTGATTACTCAATTCTCCAGCAAAGTATTGAACGTTGTCCAAGACATGGCTAGGGTGTTCGCAAGTTTGAAGTGTAAATGTTTGATCTCAACCCAGAACGAAGATCAAAATAGTGGAGTAAGCGAAGTTGCTCGAGGAGGAGCAATTTGTAAGAGATGACTAAGGTCCGGTGGTTGGGTCCAAACCTCTATGCATACGTGTTGTGGTTTGCATCTCTTTCTCTATTTCCCCATATTATTCTTGTTTAATTGCTGAAGTTTTTAAGGAACTTAATTAGTCTATTCACCCCCTAGACTAATTCAATCTAGGGATAATTCGATCCTACACTTATATATTGAGCTCAAGAATCCAAACTTAATCCACATGCATATCATTTCATGTCACACTTAATTTAAGAAACAAACAATATCATTCAACATCAAAACTAATTTAAAATGCAAACAATAAAACACATACAAACTAATTTACCATTTAATTATATTCACATACAATTGAATGGTAAATTAAAACGTTGCCTAGAAAATTAACAAAATGTTCACTTAATATTATTATTTGAAGACAATTAAACGTTACATAAGATTTTATTACCCAACATGTATATTACGAAAAAGAACTCATATTTGTAGGTAAAATAAGGGAACTATTGTTCATCGTCGGAAAACTACTTAAATCGTTCAACAATTACCAATTTGTCTTTCACAATTTATTTAATACTCATGTCGTCACGTCTCTTAAAATAAGGTTTTTGCCTACGTTTTTCTCATTTTCCCAGTACAAACATCACGAAAATGTCTGGCGAAGCGCCTGGATTCTGTGAATTAAGCCCATCAAAAAAATCAGGTCGGACGTCTGGGTAAAACACCCCCTATGGGGGACGCGTCTTAGCCAGATGCCTCCCTAATAGGAGGGCGTCTTAGCCAGACGCCACCCCCGAGGGGGGGCATTTTACCTAGACGCCTCCCCCCATGGAGGGGGCGTCTGTCTAAGACGACCGTCCAAAAAAAATTCTTAAATTTATACAGTGTGTTATCTCAAATTATTTGATGTTCCGTTGTAAGATTTTGATGGTCACAGGTTTGATTACAATGAGTTTATTTGCAAGTGATGAAGATTCAAAAAATCCAGATCCAACAATGTCAAGATCCAAAAAAATTCGGTGGAAATTTATGGATTTTGAAATTGTTGGATCTGATTTTTTTTGAATATTCATAACTTGCAAAAACTCATTTTAATCCAACCCGTATAATTAACAATTAATACTAAAAAACTTGGAACGGAACCCAAAATAATTTGAGATAACATACCGTATAATTTTAGGAAAAAATATTAAAAAATTTATGGACGTCTAATTTTTTTTATTTTTTTTATTAAAAAGAAGTTATACATTTTACCAGCTTCGTGTAAACCGGGGTGTCTGTTGGCTCATTTCCTGACATCTGAAACATTGTTTTTTTATGATTATGAGAGAAAGATGAAGAAAGAGGAGTGGTAAAAGAGTTAAATGACGAGATATATGAGTAGAAATGAGAGAAGACTATTTACACGGACAATTAAGTAATTTTCCGACGACGAATAGTAATTCAGTAAAATGTCTACATCTCTCCATCCCTCATTAATGCGTCTCAAATCACTCCCTTCCTTCATCATTTTGGCGCTCCTACACAGAAGAAAACTTGTTATTCATCTCAAGATGCGTCTTCCTTTTTCTTCCCTTCTCTTCTGTGGTCCTTCCTCTGTACTCCAATGGAAATCGTTCATGTGCCTTCCCAAGTGGAGCAGCCGGCAAACGTTCCTAAGGAGGAGATGTTTTTTCCTTCTTTCGAAGAAGCCAAAACATTTTAGGTGGCCTATGCCGATTCTTGTGGTTTTGGTGTTAAGACAAGACAATCTCATTACGATCGTGGTGTTGTTATACGGGCCACGTTGACTTGCTCCAAGGAGGACACGACACCAACAAACCAAGGGCAAGGAAAATTGAAGCCTAGGTTATCCAGTAGAGTCCAATGCACTGCTCGGATAAGGGTCTCCGGAAACCCAACAAGGGGTTACCACATTAACTTTGTGGATCTTAAACATAACCATGCCATGCTTGAACAGGAGCAAATGCGTTTTCTCAGACAAAAACGAACCGTCCCTGAGGCCGCCAAAGCACGCATATCGTGCAATGATACTGCTGGGATATCGGCTGCTAAGACCATGCAATCTTTTGTGGTCGAGGCTGGAGGTCATGACAAATTGACTTTCAACGAAAGGGATTTAAGGTTTGTGTTTTTCTACCTAACATAATTGAAGTTGAACATTTTGCGCCTGGTCTTAGTGGTTCCTGTGTGCAGGAATGTTGTAAACGAAGTCAGAAATTTAAAGATGGGACTTGGTGATGCACAAGCTCTTCAGAACTATTTCATTAGGATGTAGAAGATTGATTCCATGTTTTTCTATGTAATGGATATGGATGACGAAGGAAGACTACGAAACGTGTTTTGGGCTGACTGTCATTCTAGAGCTGTATATTCATACTTTGGAGACGCAATATGTTTCGACACCACCTACATTACAAACAAATACGACATGCCTTTTGCCCCATTTGTAGGAGTTAATCACCATTTCGAGTCAGTTTTGCTCGGTTGCGCTTTGCTGTCTTCTGAGACCACTGAAAATTACATATGGTTGTTCCAAACATGGTTGTCGTGCATGAATGGTAAGGTGTGGCTATGCCCAGTTAAAGGTTCGTGACTGTTCCGTTTAAGTTGTGTATGTGTTCGGTTTAAGTGGTGGAACTGTTTGGTTTAAGTGGTGGAACTGTTCGGTTTAAGTGGTAGAACTGTTCGGTTTAAGTGGTGTGACTGTTCGGTTTAAGGTGTGAATTCGTTCGGTTTAAGTGGTGTGACAGTTCGGTTTAAGGTGTGACTGTTCTGTTTAAGTGGTGTGACTGTTCGGTTTAAGGTGTGTATGTGTTCGGTTTAAGTGGTGGAACTGTTCGGTTTAAGTGGTGTGACTGTTCAGTTTAAGTTGTAAATCCGTTCGGTTTAAGTGGTGTGACTGTTCGGTATAAGTGGTGTGACTGTTCGGTTTAAGGTGCGACTGTTTGGTTTAAGTTGTGGAATGGTTTGGGTTAAGTGGTGTGACTGTTCGGTTTAAGGTGTGTATGTGTTCGGTTTAAGTGGTTGAACTGTTCGGTTTAAGTGGTGTAACTGTTCGGTTTAAGTGGTGTGACTGTTCGGTTTAAGGTGTGAATCCGTTCGGTTTAAGTTGTATGTCCGTTCGGTTTAAGTTGTATGTTTGTTCGGATTAAGTTGTCTGTCTGTTCGGAATAAGCTCTGTCTGTTCGGAATATGTTGTGTGTCTGTTCGGTTTAAGTTGTATGTCTGTTCGGATTAAGTTGTCAGTCTGTTCGGAATAAGATGTCTGTCTGTTCGGAATATGTTGTGTGTCTGTTCGGAATAAGTTGTCTGTCTGTTCAGAATAAGTTGTGGGTCTGTTCGGATTAAGTTGTGTCTGTTTGGATTAAGTTGTCTGTCTGTTCGGATTAAGTTGTGTGACTGTTCGGTTTAAGGTGTGAATCCGTTCGGTTTAAGTTGTGTGTCTGTTTGGTTTTAGGTGTGTGACTGTTCTATTGAAGTTTTCAAAGTAGGATTTTGTACCTTTCAATATATGACTCACTCCTTTTAAATTGCCCCCTTATGCATATATAACCCCCCCAACCATAATAACAGATCAATGTGGTGCCATTACTGCTGTTGTAAGGAATGTCTTCCAAGATTGAAGACACAGATTCTGTATATGGCACATAATGAACAAAGCTCCCGTGAAGTTGCCGACGCAGTATCGAAAACACATGTTATTTGATCTGAAATTGATTGTATATGATTCCAAAACCCCAGCAGAATTTGATCGTAATTGGCAGGGTTTCCTTCTTGATTTTGACATGCAGAACCATAGCTGGCTCAAATCGATTTGTGCAATCCGAGAGTCGTGGATACCTGCATTTGTTGGTGATATTTTTCTCACGGGAATGGCATCTACTCAGAGAAGTGAGAGTATGAACGCCTTTTTCGACAAGTATCTTACTTCGAAGACCACCCTTAAGCAGTTTGTTCAACAATACGAACTTGCGCTCTGCCATAAGTACGAGAAGGAAGCTCAATCAGATTTTGATTGTCTTCGTAAGAGACCCCAGGTGGTTTCAATTTATCCATTCGAGAGACAGATGAGCGAGTTGTATACGGTAGGGGTCTTCAAGAAAGTGCAATTAGAAATTGGGAAGATGATATACTGCGATATAATGGAGGAGTTTAATACGAATGACACATTTCAGTACAAGGTATCTGAACGTGTTTCGGCTAGTGAGCAGCTACTGTCAAAACGTTTCCTAGTACAAAACATATCCATGAACTTCACATGTGATTGTAGAATGTTTCAGCACGTTGGTCTTCTATGCTGCCACGTTTTTGTTGTACTTGGACAATTAAATCCTAATGCATTGCTCCCAGACTCTTACATTGTTAATCGATGGCGGAAGGATATTCGAAGGAGCTATCGAGATAAGATGTACCCAGACGATGGCGTAATGGAGAAGGATGCGCTTTGTCGTCACGACGACATCATGGGTCGTGCCGTTTGGATCGCACAGGAAGCCTTCATTTCCCACGAAAGGTATATTGAGGTCGTGAAGTGTATTGAAATGCTTAAGGCACGTATGCACACTACCCAGTTCTTTGTTCGACTTGATGAACCTGAGTCTGTGGGTACATCGGTTCTTAATCCAGATAATGTCAGACGTATAGGAAGACCGCCGACTAGACGTCGAGTGTCTTTAGCTGAGAAGATAATTAAAAAAAACCATGAAAAGCACGCCCAACAAGAGAAGAGAAAGTTTAAGATGAAGGTTACATCGTCGCTTCACGAAGTCGCACCAAAACCCGGGGATCCTGATTTCTGTGATTGGGACATGAATTTGTATTACGAGGAACTTCCTCCTTAATTTAATATTTCTTGTTATTTTCAGTTCTTGTAAAACCAAGAAACTTCTAATTGTTGATTTGTTTGGATCTGTAAATGGTTGTTATACACGTTCAGTTCGTATTAAACTGTTTAAGTCGTGTGTCTGTTCAGTTTATGGTGTGCAACTATTCGGTTTAAGATGTTTGACTGTTCGGTTTAAGATGTTTGATTGTTCTGTTTAAGATGTTTGACTGTTCTGTTTAAGGTGTGCATCTGTCCGGTTTAAGTTGTGTGACAGTTCGGTTTAAGTTATTTGACTGTTCGGTTTAAGGTGTCAATATGTTCGGTTTAAGGTATGAATCTGTTCGGTTTAAGTTGTATGTTTGTTCGGTTTAAGTTGTCTGTTTGTTCGGAATAAGCTGTCTGTCTGTTCGGAATATGTTGTGTGTCTGTTCGGTTTAAGTTGTATGTCTGTTCGGTTTAAGTTGTGTCTGTTCGGAATATGTTGTGTGTCTGTTCGGAATAAGTTGTGGGTCTGTTCGGAATAAGTTGTGTTTCTGTTCGGAATATGTTGTGGGTCTGTTCGGAATAAGTTGTGTGTCTTTTCGGATTAAGTTGTGTTTCTGTTCGGAATATGTTGTGGGCCTGTTCGGATTAAGTTGTGTGTCTGTTCGGATTAAGTTGTTTGTCTGTTCGGAATATGTTGTGTGTCTCTTCGGAATATGTTGTGGGTCTGTTCAGAATAAGTTGTGTGTCTGTTCGGATTTAGTTGTCTGTCTGTTCGGAATAAGTTGTGTGTCTGTTCGGATTAAGTTGTCTGTCTGTTCGGAATATGTTGTGTGTCTGTTCGGAATATGTTGTGGGTCTGTTCGGAATAAGTTGTCTGTCTGTTCGGATTAAGTTGTCTGTCTGTTCGGAATATGTTGATTGTCTGTTCGGAATATGTTGTTTGTCTGTTCGGATTAAGTTGTGTTTCTGTTCGGAATAAGTTGTCTGGGAAGAGTTTGTAATTTGTACATTTAAAAAACACAAGACTAAAAAAATAACCAAAATAAAGAGTTTGTAGTTTGTACATGTAAACAAATAAACACTAAAAGTTGTGTGTCTGTTCAGATCTGAACACACGATCCTCCTTAAGTAACATGACCGCCATTTCACCCCTGATACAGTGGATGTTATTGGGGTCCTTGCAACTTACAAGACATAGATGAAGTTGGGGCATCCCAAATAAACAAGGTTCATGTTTTGTAATGAAGTTGCGGAACATAAACAAGATTAATGTTTGGAAACTCGCCACCATCGGTAACCAAACCGGAACACTAGAATCGTCATCGTCGTTGTCATCATCTTCGTCGTCGTCGGTCTCGTCGGAGGTTGCCCCAACCTCGTCTCTCCTACTCCCATGCAGAATCCATTCCCCTCTCCTCCTCTTGCTCCCCCCTCTAGATCTCTCGTGATCCCTATCCCTATCCTTCCTCCCGCTCCCCTTCCTCAACCTACCCGTCTTCGTCATCTCCAATCTCCCATATTCCTCTGCAAAAACACTGAAAAATCAGATCAAAACTCGCAATGATCAAATTTTGAAGGTTTATCTGGAAGAAAAGGATCCTCACCTGGGGAATCCCGGAGTCGCAAGCGTTGACGTCTCGTCCCTCAATTGACGCCAGCGGTGGAGGCCATCAACTCGTTCCTCACCTCCCGGCTCCTGTCCATCCCAATCAGGACTTTCGCCGCGTACCCAATACGTGGAATCCATGTAGGATCGTGTGGGTTATGGGTCCACTAATCACTTTTAATCTAATCCCTAATTTTCTACTTGATTAAGCAAACAAATGCGCAGCGGAATAAACAAACAAGTAGAGAAAGAGAGACAATGCAAACCACAAAAGACGTGTCGGTTTTTATAGAGGTTCGGCACCCCACCCGGGTCCTAGTCCTCTCTTGTAAGCTCCGCTCGACTCCGCGAGCTCCGCCTACGTCTTCACTAACCACTCCCCGTTCCGGGCCGGGAGAGAACGCCTTTACACCACAAGCAACGCGAACAACCCTCGCTTGCTTGAATTCTTCCTCTCACAATCCGAGAGGGACACTTCGGGCTTTCACCGAAGTCCTTGCTTCTTTTGACAACACTTGAAACTGAGTGGGATTCACTCTCTAATTGAGCACACTTTGAGTAGGATGAATAATTGATCAAGTGTGTGAAGTTTTAGGCTTATAGAGTGTAGAAATGGGAGCTTTGAGGATTGAGGTTTCTCTCTAATGTATTGGGACAATTGAAGTTGGAGAGTTGTGTTAACAACAAGTCTTGATCCTCTATTTATAAGCTCCTAAGGTATTCTAGCCGTTGGGGATAGATTTGATTGGGTTTTGTGCAAGATACACAAAGCAGAAAATCGGGCTGCAAATCTGTCCAGAACCGGTCGACCGAAACTAGTAAACCGGTCGACCGTTAACTTGATTTCAAAGAGAACGGTCGAACAAAAGAATATTCGGTCGGACAAACGAGCTAGAACTTAACTCTACTTAAGTGAATCGGTCGAACCAAAGTATGGGGCGGTCGACCGATAAGGGGATTCGGTTGAGACAAAGGTCAATCGGTCGAACGAGAAATGTGTCGACCGATAGCAGGGAATTTGGTTTCTGAAAATATGTTCAACCGGTCGACCGAAACAAGGTCGTCGTTCGACCGGTTAACGAATGTATTTTGGGGTTAAGTTTGTTTTATACGAATACGACCGTTATAGGAATACGACAAGAAAAACGGCCATATTAAAATCCGGGATCGGTCGACCGAAAAGGTAGAACCGGTCGACCGGTAGAGTTCGGTAAAATCACTGTGGAGAGTCTGTTATAAACCGGTCGAACTGAGAACTGGTTCGGTCGACCGGTTCACACAGGAAATTTGGGTTTAAGTTTATAAGTGATTTCCGACTAAGGTTTGGGTGATCTAATGAAGTCCAAATGAGGTGAAATTTTGTGTGTGACTTCTCTAAGGAACCTAGTGTGTATGTGATATGTTTTTAACTCTTGTATGCTCAATTTACACATGTTCCTAAGACTCAAAATAAATCAAGATTACATGTCTTCGATTTAGCTTTAATTACATGTCTTGACTTCATTTCCTTCTTTCTTGAGTCTTGATCACCTGTAGAGGTTAGCACAATACAATATACATGCAATGCAATATGTGTGCTACTCTACATCATCATAATTAAGATTAGGTTAATTAAATCATCAAAACATAGATTAAGGCCAAAAAGCCAACAATCTCCCCCTTTTTGATGATGGCAACCTATATCTTAATTCTATCTAAATACATGGAATTTGTATATGTAAACTATGCATATTAATGCTCCCCCTATGGATGTGCATAGTTTTTGTTCAATTTTATGCCAAATTCCAAGTTACCCCCTTAATTATCTCTCCCCCTTTGACATCCATCAAAATTAATAATTATTTAAGACTTTAAGCTTAGAATTTGGATGTCTTATAATGAAGTTGCTCCCCCTAAATTTTGCACTTCATTACTCTAATAAAAGATATAACATTTAAGCTCCCCCTATCAATAAGGCTAAATGGAAACAATGAGTATGATTCAAGTTAAGTTCATTTAAGTTTCAACTTAAGCCTTATTCTAACATCCATTTAAAATTTGACATTTAGAATCAATGGATGTGATAAATGATTTGCAATGAATAGGGATAATGATTTTCAATGAATTGAACTATATGATATGTCAATTAAGCATGTGAAGCTAGATTAGAGCTAATTTAACATGAGTTGTATAGATAGGAATTTATACCAATGTTGAATTCGAATTTAGCTTCAATCTCATTTGGTGATGCAACCGGATTTGAATTTGACTCTTGAGCTCACCCGGTCACCACCAATTTCCTCCTCAAGCTCCTACAAGTGTAGACTTAGGTACCCAAACAACTTTGGGTCCTTGAACATTAGCTTTTGGGATCCAAACCATTTTGGTTTTGGGTGCCCATACATTTGAGGAACTAGATTTAACAAATAAATGCTTGCCATTTAAAGTAGTATGAGATACATGGTTTTTCAAATGCACATTGTATCCTAAACCATGTTTAGCTAATGATTGTTTTTGACTACTCAAAAGCATATCAAGCATTTTTGTTCCTTTAGTGAACATTTCAAGATCTTTTCTTAATTGCATATTTGAGGCTTTAAGATCTACATGTTCATCAATAATGGGTGTTTTACTTAGACTAGCAAGTGATGATTCATTTGATTCAAGTCTAGCAATCACCTCATTCTTTTCATTCATGATTAATTCAATTTGGCATTTGAGATCATTTATAGTTTTTCTAGCATTTTTGTTCTTTTCACAAATGATCTCATATTGTTTAACTAAATCATGAAATGCATTTTGTAGCTCATCATGTGTATAAGATTCATCATTAGCATTAGAATTAGAGCTAGCACTAGAATATGATTTACTTGAACATGAATTACTTCTAGTGGAATAAGATTTAGAGGAGTTAGAAGCTACCTCACTTTGTTCATCTTCAATGGCCATGAAGCATGAATGTGCAACCTCTCTTCTACTTTGTAAGGAATAGGATGATGATGATGGAGATGAAGAGTCATCCCAAGTGGCTTTGTGAGCTTCCTCCTTCCTTTCTTTCCTCTTACTCTTCTCCTTTTCTCTTCTCCTCTCTCTTCTCTCATTTTTCTTCTCCCTCTCTTTTCTCTCATTTTCGCTCTCCTCCCTCTCTTTTTCTTTTTCTCTTTTCTCACTTCTTCTACCTCTTCTTTCATTCTTTTCTCCCTTATCCCTCTTGAGGTATTTGAAGAAGTCTTGGGCAAGGACCTCAATGTCCTCTTCTTCCACCCTCCTTGGCTCATCAAAATTTGCATGCAATGCCACCATGGAGTTTTTCTTTGAAGCTTCCTTCTCTCTTCGATGACTCAATTGGAGCTCATAGGCCATGAGATTTCCAATGAGTTCCTCCATCTTCAATTTTGAAAGATCGTGCGATTCTTCGATTGCCACGACCTTGTCTTCCCAATCGTTGCTCAATGACCGGAGGAATTTTCGAGTCATCTCTCCTTCATTTATCCTTCTTCCAAGAATCAAAAGAGAGTTAGTGATATCGGTGAAGCGAGTGTTCATGTCGCTTATGTTCTCACCGATTTGCATAGAAAATATTTCATATTTATGCATGAGGAGACTTATCCTAGTTTCTTTGGTTTTGCTATCACCCTCATGATGCATTTGTAACCTATGCCATATTTCATTTGCACTTTCACATCCCCTAATTCTATTGTATTCTCCCTCATTAAGGCCACAATAAAGAATATTCATAATTTTTGAATTCATTTCAATTTCTTTCATTTGAGCCCTAGATAGAGAATCTAAATCATCTTCATTTGGGGGTATGTATGGATTTTGAATAAACTTCCAATACTTAAGGTCATTTGATATTAAAAAGATTTTCATTCTATTTTTCCAATAATCATAATTTGACCCATTAAGCAAAGGAGGCCTTGTGGTGCATAAACCCTCTAAGTGATTAGATGTGCTAGCCATGCTAAAAATACGATTAAGTATAGAATTTAGCTAACAAGGCTCTGATACCAAATGTAGGATCGTGTGGGTTATGGGTCCACTAATCACTTTTAATCTAATCCCTAATTTTCTACTTGATTAAGCAAACAAATGCGCAGCGGAATAAACAAACAAGTAGAGAAAGAGAGACAATGCAAACCACAAAAGACGTGTCGGTTTTTATAGAGGTTCGGCACCCCACCCGGGTCCTAGTCCTCTCTTGTAAGCTCCGCTCGACTCCGCGAGCTCCGCCTACGTCTTCACTAACCACTCCCCGTTCCGGGCCGGGAGAGAACGCCTTTACACCACAAGCAACGCGAACAACCCTCGCTTGCTTGAATTCTTCCTCTCACAATCCGAGAGGGACACTTCGGGCTTTCACCGAAGTCCTTGCTTCTTTTGACAACACTTGAAACTGAGTGGGATTCACTCTCTAATTGAGCACACTTTGAGTAGGATGAATAATTGATCAAGTGTGTGAAGTTTTAGGCTTATAGAGTGTAGAAATGGGAGCTTTGAGGATTGAAGTTTCTCTCTAATGTATTGGGACAATTGAAGTTGGAGAGTTGTGTTAACAACAAGTCTTGATCCTCTATTTATAAGCTCCTAAGGTATTCTAGCCGTTGGGGATAGATTTGATTGGGTTTTGTGCAAGATACACAAAGCAGAAAATCGGGCTGCAAATCTGTCCAGAACCGGTCGACCGAAACTAGTAAACCGGTCGACCGTTAACTTGATTTCAAAGAGAACGGTCGAACAAAAGAATATTCGGTCGGACAAACGAGCTAGAACTTAACTCTACTTAAGTGAATCGGTCGAACCAAAGTATGGGGCGGTCGACCGATAAGGGGATTCGGTTGAGACAAAGGTCAATCGGTCGAACGAGAAATGTGTCGACCGATAGCAGGGAATTTGGTTTCTGAAAATATGTTCAACCGGTCGACCGAAACAAGGTCGTCGTTCGACCGGTTAACGAATGTATTTTGGGGTTAAGTTTGTTTTATACGAATACGACCGTTATAGGAATACGACAAGAAAAACGGCCATTTTAAAATCCGGGATCGGTCGACCGAAAAGGTAGAACCGGTCGACCGGTAGAGTTCGGTAAAATCACTGTGGAGAGTCTGTTATAAACCGGTCGAACTGAGAACTGGTTCGGTCGACCGGTTCACACAGGAAATTTGGGTTTAAGTTTATAAGTGATTTCCGACTAAGGTTTGGGTGATCTAATGAAGTCCAAATGAGGTGAAATTTTGTGTGTGACTTCTCTAAGGAACCTAGTGTGTATGTGATATGTTTTTAACTCTTGTATGCTCAATTTACACATGTTCCTAAGACTCAAAATAAATCAAGATTACATGTCTTCGATTTAGCTTTAATTACATGTCTTGACTTCATTTCCTTCTTTCTTGAGTCTTGATCACCTGTAGAGGTTAGCACAATACAATATACATGCAATGCAATATGTGTGCTACTCTACATCATCATAATTAAGATTAGGTTAATTAAATCATCAAAACATAGATTAAGGCCAAAAAGCCAACAATCCAAACGTAGGAAAACACCTTCACCGCAAAAAGAAGGTATTGTTGAGGAGAGGGGGTCTGAGCTTGAGGTTGGATTTGAAACAACATGAATCATATGGAGAGTATTTTGAATTCGAAACATTGTGCGTATGGTGCTTTAATTGGGTTTGGTGTATGTCATATGGAAGTTCAGTCTGTATTTGAGTAAATGCTAGGATAGGGATAAGGATACTGATAAGGATAGGTATTGGGCTGGGTGAAAGGTTTGTGGAGTGACGTGGAATTCCACGTAAGGGTGCGTTTAGAAGTGGGTGAGAAGTTGGGTAGAATACAACTTTTCCAAATCCAAATATGGCTGACTAAAATTTGCATAATATCTTCATAATATGGCTGACTAAAATTTTCATTTATTGGTTTTCCAAAGTGAACGATACAAGCACATCTGAATCCAATACAAACACATCTGAATCAAAACACAATTTCAAAACCACTAATTTAACAAATATCAAACCCACACCTACGAGCTTGAGGTGGCAGCGACGAGGAGGATGACGTCGTGGTGGTGGGTCACGGAAATGACGTCCCGAAGGTGGTTGTCGTAGTGGTGGGGTTGCACGTTATGAGTAGGTGACAGCGGGGGGAGGAGGACGTCGCGACAAGGACCCGACGATGAGGACGCAACGAGTAGGTAGCGGAGAGAGGGAGGAGGTCGTGATGACGAAGACGCGTGGAGTAGCTAGTGACAGGTATATTGATATAAGTAAATTCATTATGCTAAATAGAGAGTTTCAGATTTAATTATGCTTACACGTGTATTTATTATCTACAGTAACTTAAAAAAACCGAGTGGTCAGTATATAGAAAAACAAAAAAATGCCAGAACATCAACAAACTCTTCCCGTTGGTCAACTGGAACACACCACAGATACCAATCCGCGTGCTCCCCACAAAGCCCATCCTCACCGTCCATCTACTCCCAATCCAACGCCCCAGATCCCCCTCCAATTTCCCATCATCCCGCCCTCCCCCTACAAATCCCCAAATCCTTCTCCCTCAAACCCATCTCCGAACCCCCAATCCTCCAAATTCTAACCCCAATGGCCCGAACCAAGCAAACAGCCCGCAAGTCCACCGGCGGCAAAGCTCCGCGGAAGCAACTCGCCACTAAAGCCGCCCGCAAGTCTGCCCCGGCCACCGGCGGGGTTAAGAAACCTCACCGCTTCCGTCCCGGCACCGTCGCGCTCCGCGAGATCCGCAAGTACCAGAAGAGCACGGAGCTTCTGATCCGGAAGCTGCCGTTCCAGCGGTTGGTGAGGGAGATCGCGCAGGACTTCAAGACGGACCTGAGGTTCCAGAGCTCGGCTGTGTCCGCGCTTCAGGAGGCGGCGGAGTCGTACTTGGTTGGGCTGTTTGAGGATACGAATTTGTGTGCGATTCATGCTAAGAGGGTTACGATCATGCCTAAGGATATGCAGCTTGCTAGGAGGATTAGGGGTGAGAGGGCTTAGAGTGAAGGATGGGATGTTAGGTAGTTTGTGTTTCGAGGAAGTTAGAGTGGGGATGTTGTAAATCTCTGGGTGGAACGAAAATGGTTTCTGTTCTTGTTTTGGTTATGATGTTTTGTGGAAACAAGTTTAATTCGTGCCAGGAGTGATTGTGATTCTCTTTACTCTACCGTTTATTTTTTGAGTGGAATGTTTGTCATGCGTTAATTGTTTTGGGATTCCGGTAACTATTTGACAGATTGTGGAGCAGTCTTTAATAATTTCTGTAGTTGGGTTTTATGTTTTGAGTTCTTGGTTCGGCTTGAGGGGGGTATAATTGGGATGTCTTGAATGTAATGAATTTCATTGTATTTTAGTGTTTGAATTATTTATTTTAGGTTCACGATTGAAAATGAATAAAAATCAAAAGCGAGAATGATATTCATTTCAGTTTGGTATATAATTTATAATTTTACAAATCAAAAAGGAAGATTAGCCTCCATGTGTATATATAACTTACAAGTGTAAGTAATACATAATTCAAATCATATTAAGGTGCATAATTGGATACAAGCGTGTGCTATTTAGCACCACTACAATGTCACACCTAATAAATATAAAAAAATAGTCACCCACACGTAGGATAATCTAAAATCATCTCATTCTAATCTCATCACACAAACTCGGTTCACTAAGTTCACTGCTTGTTGCTTTCAACCGAATTGTATGTTATAGATGTGATTGTTCTTTCGGTCGTGGTTGTTGCTTTCAACCGAATTACACAAACGGTTCGTGATTGTCCCTCTATCATGTGCATATTCCTCTTTTGCCAAAATGTATATATTGTGGTACCATATGTGAGACGCAATATTTTATCCCAAACCGTCTTGGACTTGGTGGTCATCCTTTCAAGCTTGGTATTTAAGTTGTCATTTGTCGCCTCTTGGACCTGCAATACCCGAAGAACCTCATGCCACACCTCTCTTGAGAAGGTGCACTCCCAAAATATGTGAGTCACAATTTCCCCCCAACATGCACAAAAAGCACATCGAGACACCACATGCATATGACGTGCCCATAGTAAGTCCATTGTTGGCAACCTACTCATAACTCGCCAAACAAGTAAAGATATTCGGGGGACAGCCAACAGATGTCAAATCCCATGTGACCAACCCACTTCTACTCCCTTCCCAACAAGGCGCATCCTTTCCACCCTTTCGTTTTATTGCTCAGATTTGGGGCCATAGCTCTTCCATGAAGTGTGATTTTGGGAATGACAACTTCCATCCCTGCTTCCCCACAAAGTAGGACACCTTAATGTCCATAGGTACACTCATGTCGTAATGGAATAATTCTCCTTGCTCCTCACAAATAAACGGCCTTCCACACCATGGGTCCTCGAAAGAACTCACTTTCGTGCCATCACCAATCTCATAAAAGAAGATCTCCTGCGCTTTGGCTTGAAGTTGTAGCACACCTCTCCAAGCCCAAGAGCAACTCGTCGGTGGTCGAGCAAACCATACGCTCTTGGATCTCAAATACTTACTTCGAATAGCCTTGACCCACAACGATGGCTGATTTGCCGCTACCAACCAAAAGAGGCGCAATGAACCGACATCGTTCTATTCCGTGGGGCGACGCAAACCAAGTCCATCCTCTTGCTTAGTAGTGCAAATATCCTTCCACGAGACGAGTACCATCTTCTTTTCTCCTCCCCAAATAAAGTACACCATAAGTCCCTCAAGCTCATGCAAGATACTCCGAGGGAGATAGAAAGTCGACGTCCAAAAGACATTAAAAGATGTTGGATTTTTTGCCTTAATCTATGTTTTGATGATTTAATCAACCTAATCTAAATTATAATCAATGTATAATAACACACATTATGCATGACATATATATTGTATTGTGCTAACTTTTACATGTGATCAAGACTCAAAAAAGAAATGATTCAAGTCAAGATATGTAATCAAGCTCAATTGACGACATGTAATTTATATTTCTTTTGAGTCTTACGAATATGTGTACTTCAACATACAAGAGTAAATAACCAAACAAACACATAATAGGTTCCTTAAAGAAGTCACACACAAAGTTTCACATCAATTGAGCTTCAATAGATCACCCAAATTAGGACTGGAAAACACTTAAAACAAACCTAATCTGCCAGTGCCAAATCGGTTGCCCAAAACGAGTTCTTCGTTCGACCGATTGGGTCTGTTAATACTGTTAGCCAAAGTGTTGAACCAATCGACCGTTTGAACCATTTTGTCAGATTGTTTACACGTGTCACATGACCGTTAGATTTGTCGTTTTCTACAACGGTCAGATTTCCCAAAACCCAAATTTACTAGACTTTCGGTCGACTGATATTTACCTAGCGGTCGACCGATTAAACAAACCTTGGTCACTTTGAACACTCTGGATGTTTCCGGTCGAACGTCTCCTAGATCGCGGTTGACCGAAACACATTTTCTTCTTGAACCCAGAAGTGCTTGGAAATTTCTGGTCGAACCGACCATTCGCTTAGTTCGACTAATCCATCTTTTACCAGACCAAAACCCCTAAATCATATCATGCATATATTTGTGTCTCATCCTTTATTTTTAGCCTAAGCAGTGCTACGTAACGAGTCTTATGTTTAAGTTTCAGGAATAAACATGTTTGAGAAGAAGAGACTCAAAAAGGACTTAAAAACAAGGAAAATGACTAAGTTGCAAGACTTATGGACTGAGATGCAAGAGAGAATGACCCGGATGTAAAGCAAAAGGACCAACGAGCTAATCAAGAAGCTTCACACCATCATGATGGTTATTTTGGCAATTATATTAGGGCCTAGACATCAACAACCAAATCGGGTTCACCAAACATCAGATAATCAAGCCAGAAACAAGCCATGCAAATCCAAACTCGATCCAACCAATCCAGACCGCCAATTGGTTATCCCAAACCGCCCATTGGCGGTCCAAATCACTCCAAATGGTTCATTGTTTAGTTGGGTGTTCGATTATGTTGTTTTATGTCTATTTATAGTATGCGTTTAGTCCCATACTAGGAGATTGTCCCTAGTTACCTTTTTCTATGACTATGAGTAGAACTCTCCATCCTCCTTTGTATTTACCCATTGCTCAGTGACATTCTCTCTACTTAGAGTAAGCCTTGAAGCAAAACTCAAGTGGAGAAGAATGCTACTTGTAATGTGAGTCATGTACATAAAATAAATTTTTAATTTGTTTTAATGTTGTCTCTGTTGGCTTTTTTGGCCTTAATCTATGTTTTGATGATTTAATCAACCTAATCTTAATTATAATCAATGTAGAGTTGCACACATATTGCATTGCAGATATATTGTTTTGTGCTAACTTCTACAGGTGATCAAGACTCACGAAAGAAATGATTCAAGTGAAGACATGTAATAAAGCTCAATTGAAGACAAGTAATTTGCATTTCTTTTGAGTCTTAGGAACATTGTGTAAATTGAGCATACTTGAGCTAAAACCTACTCAAACACACACTAAATTCCTTATAGAAGTCACACACAAAATTTCATATAATTTGGACTTCAGTAGATCACCCAAACTTAGACCGGAAAACACTAAAAACTTAACCTAACTGTCTGCCCACATTCGGTCGACCAAAACAGACTGTTCGGTCGACCGAGTGATCAATTACCCAGTTAGCGTTTTACTGCCCGGTTTCGGTTGACCGTCTAGACCTTTTTGGTCGACCGAGTTAACACAATTTTACGACCGTTTGTTTTTTCGTTTTATACCCAACGGTCGTATTCGTATTTTTCCAAATACCCCAAAAATCGATTTTCATATCGGTCGACTGAGGACCTTGTTCGTTTGACCGAACTTAGAGACTGAGTCTCTAATTCTAATCACTATTAGGGTAATTACCTACCCAAACTGTCTGTTGGTTTTCGGTCGACCGTGGACCTTGTTTCGGTCGACCGAATTTGATTTTGTTTGTCAACCCCAAAGAGCATGTTAGTTTTTAGTTGACCCAACCCTATTCGGTATTCGACCGATAACTTAAGTGTACCTAAGTTATAGCTTGATCCGGTCGACCGCACCTTTATCGGTCGACCGATTCGAGTTCAAATTTGCCTAACGGTCGACCGAACTACCCGATCCGGTTGACCGAACTCACTCAGTTTTGGGTCATGCAATTTGCTGTTTTGTGTTTCTTCCACAAACACTTACCAAACTTGTCCCAACGGCTATAACTCACTTGGAGCTTATAAATAGGTGTTCATATGACACAATTACACAACTCTTACACTTCCTTTTGTCATATACACCTAAGAGCAACTCCCAAGTCTCCCAATTCCCAAATATACTCTCCAAGCCTAAACTTCCAAACTTTAGTATCAATTCCACATCCTAAGCTATGTGTGCTCAAGTTAGAGAGTATGTTCCACTCAATATCATTGTTGTTAAGAAGCAATGATTTCGGTGAAAGCCCGAAGTGTTCCTCTCGGATTGTGAGTGAAGAAAGTCAAGCTCACGAGGGTGTTCGTGGAGCTTGTTTTGTAAAAGGCTTAATCTCGGCCCGGAACGAGGTTGATAGTGAAGACATGAGCGGAGCTCGAGGGAGATCGAGCGGAGCTTGCAAGAGAGGAAGTAGGCGGGAGGCCGAACCTCTATAAAAATCCAGTGTCATTATTGTGGTTTGCTTTATTTGTTTGCTTTTGTTTAAATTCCGTTACATTATTTAATTGATTAAACAAGTAGTTAATTACCCTAATAGTGATTGGAATTAGAGACCCTTACGATCTTACATTTGGTATCATAGCCTTGTGAGCTAAATTTCAATACTTAACCGTAATTTTTAGCAATGGTATCAACTTCTAATCATGTAGAAGGATTGTGCACAACTAAGACTTCTTTGCTTAATGGGTCTAATTATGATTATTGGAAGAATGAGATGAAAATTTTCCTAATTTCAAATGACCTTAAGTATTGGATGTTTCTTTAAAATCCCTACACCCCCAAATGAAGATGAATTAGATTTACTTTCTATGACCAAAATGAAAGAAATCGAAATGAATTCAAAAATCATGAACATCTTGTATTGTGGCCTTAATGAGGGAGAATATAATAGAATTAGAGGTTGTGAAAGTGCACATGAGATATGACATAGACTATAAATGCATCATGAGGGTGATAGCAAAACTAAGGAAACTCGCATTAGTCTTCTGATGCACAAATCTGAAATATTTTCTATGCAAATCTGTGAGAACATAAGTGAAATGAACACTCGCTTCACCGATATCACTAACTCTCTTTTGGTCCTTGGAAGAAAAATCAATGAAGGAGAGATGACAAATAAGTTCGTCCGGTCGCTTAGGAACGATTGGGAAGATAAAGTCGCCACAATTAAAGAGGCGTATTATCTTTCCAAATTAAAGATGAAGGAACTCGTTAGAAATTTGATGGCGTATGAACTTCAAATTAACCATCGGAAGGAGAAGGAAGCCTCAAAGAACAAACTCTTCTTGTCATTACATGCAATTCTTGAGGAACCAAGGAGGAGTGTAGAAGATGAGGACATTGATGTCCTAGCGAAAGACTTCTTCAAATACCTCAAGAAGGATAATGGAGAAAAGAATGAAAGAAGAGGTAGAAGAAGTGAGAAAATGAGAGAAGAGAAGGGGAGAAGAAAAAGGAGAGAAGGGAGAGAAGAATAGAAAAGGAGAAGAGCAAGAGAAAAGAAAGGAAGGAGGAAACTCACAAGGCTACATGGGATGACTCTTCATCACCATCACATCATCATCATCTTCCTTGCAAAGTAGAAGAGAGGTTGCCCACTCATGCTTCATGGCTATTGAAGATGATCAAAGTGAGGTAGACTCTAACTCTTGTTCAATTAGATCATGTTCAACTAAGTCTTATTATAGTGATAGCTCTCATTCTAGTTGTAATGAAGAAACTTATACGCATGATGAGCTTCAAAATGCATTTAATGACTTAGTTAAACAATATGAGATCATTTGTGACAAAAATAAGAATGCTAGAAATTTGATAAATGATTTCCAAAGCCAAATTGAATCAATCATGCTTGAGAAAAATGAGGTGCTTGCTAAACTTGAAACTAATGCATCAACTCTTGAAAGTTTAAAAGCAACACCCATTGATTGTGAAGAACTAGATCTTCAAGCTTGCAATGTGCAATTAAAAAAAGATTTAGAAAAATTCACTAATGGAACCAAGATGCTTGACAGGCTTTTAGGTAGTCAAATACCATCACTAGATATACATGGGTTAGGATACAATGACAAATTGAAAAACCATGTATCTCATACTACACTAAATGGCAAGCATTGGTTTGTTAAGCCTAGTTCTTCAAGTGTGTGGGCTCCTAAAACCAAAATAGTTTGGATTCCCAAAGCTAACATTCAAGGACCTAAAGTTGTTTGGGTACCTAAATCTACACTTGTAGGTGCTCGAGGAGGAAATCGGTGGTGACCGGGCAAGCTTGAGAGTCAAATTGAATGCCGGTTGCATCACCGAATGGGGATTGGAACCAATTCAAAGATTCAAGTGGGTATAAATTTCTTATCCTCTAAATTTCTTGACTCAAATGGTTCTTGTCTAGATGTTACATGCTTAATTGAGATATCATATATTCATTCATTGGAAATCTTTAAATTTGAATCACATCCAATGTTTTAGTGTCAAATTTATAAATGGATGTCAAAAGGGGGGATTAATACATCACATGCTATATTGTAATATTTGCTTGATGATTAATAGGGGAGAATTAGGATTGAACTTAATCGAAAAATCATATTCATATTGATAGGGGGAGCTTAATGAATATCATTTACATAGTGAAATGAAGTGTAAAATTTAGAGGGAGCAACTTCATTACAAGACATCCACAATTCTATGCTTAAATCTTATAATTTTTGATGGATGTTAAAGGGGGAAAGATAATAAAGGGGGTAACTTGAAATTTGATTATAATTGAACAAAAAGTATGCACATCCATAGGGGGAGCAGTTTTATGCATAGTTTACATCAAAAAAATTCAAGTATTAAGATATAGGTTGCCATCATAAAAAAAAGGGAGATTGTTGGCTTTTTTGGCCTTAATCTATGTTTTGATGATTTAATCAACCTAATCTTAATTAGAATCACTGTAGAGTTGCACACATATTGCATTGCAGATATATTGCTTTGTGCTAATTTCTACAGGTGATCAAGACTCAAGAAAGAAAAGATTCAAGTCAAGACATGTAATCAAGCTCAATTGAAGACATGTAATTTGCAAACTTGTCCCAACGACTATAACTCACTTTATAAATAGGTGTTCCTATGACACAATTACACAACTCTTACACTTCCTTTTGTCATATACACCTAAGAGAAACTCCCAAGTCTCCCAATCCCCAAATATTCTCTCCAAGTCTAAACTTCCACACTTTAGTATCAATTCCACATCCTAAGCTAAGTTTTCTCAAGTTAGAGAGTGTGTTCCACTCAACATCATTGTTGTAAAGAAGCAAGGACTTCGGTGAAAGCCCGAAGTGTTCCTCTCGGATTGTGAGAGAAGAAAATCGAGCTTACAAGAGTGTTCGTGGAGCTTGTTTTGTAAAAGGCTTAATCTCGGCCCGAAACGAGGTTGATAGTGAAGACGTGAGCGGAGCTCGAGGGAGATCGAGCGGAGCTTGCAAGAGAGGAAGTAGGCGGGAGACCGAACCTCTATAAAAATCTAGTGTCATCATTGTTGTTTGCTTTATTTGCTTGTTTTTTGTTTAAATTCCGCTGCATTATTTTATTGATTAAACAAGTAGGTAATTACCCTAATAGTGATTAGAATTAAAGACCCTTACGATCTTACAGTCTCCTCTTTTAATTCTTACATTCTTAGCTTAATTTTGTTTTGTCTTAGTAGAAGTAATTAGAATGTTTCCTTTTCTTAATGTAGTTTGTAGTTTAATGAGTAGTTAGTAGTTTCATCCCCCTTTCGGGATGGAGTTGAGGTTTATACATGTCATGTAGAATGGAATGAATGTTATATGTGGTTTTATGTGATGAATGTGAGTATGCTTGTTTGAATTAAAAGAATGCTTAACTTGATGGTTTCTTCCATAGCCATTACGTACTTCTCATGCTTGTTTAGGTTCTTGATAACAAACTTGTTCATGCTCATATTAATCACTTAGGGTAGGGATTTGGATGATACGTCTTGCGATGAGGTACTTCTTATAAATAGCAACACTACCTACACTTGTGCTCTATTGAATGCATTCATCACCACTTATTTCATGTGTACACACACTCCATCCCTTAGGGGTTTCCATTCCTAATTTCCAGCTTGCTTTTTTTAGTCACTTAGTTTAGTTTTATTTCGTCTCGTGCTTTCATCTTCTTTGTTGGTTTCGTGCTAGTTTAGCATAGTTTAGTCTAGTTTAGTGTAATCAACTTCTTCTACCCTTTATTTCCCACTCACCATCGAACGAACCAGAGTCGACACACCTCCTTGTGGATCGACTCGTACTTGCCTCGCCTTCACCGACGGCCGTGCACTTGTTGTCTAAACTTAATCGATTAAATAAGTTTTTGACGTTGTTGCCACGGAGCTGCTCTGTCCAGACTCTGGTTTGGACGATTCGAGTGTGTTTAATCTATTGTCTTTAGTTTTTGGTTGTAGCAGGGACTTTACAGCATCAAGGGGAAGCACCAGTAGAAGATTGGAGGCAAACAGAAAGAAACAAACCACCAATCGGCGATGGTGGACCGCCAACTGGCGGCCTGGTGAGCTCAGCTTGCTCTCTCCTTTCTTCTACTTGGTTCTAGTTTCAATATAGAGGTCTGGGGCTCAATTTGGCATGTTGTGACTTGTAGTTTTCCCCCAGATCAATAATCAATCCCCATTTTAAGAAACCTTGGACCCTAAAATTCAAAGCAAAAGACTAGATGATTTACCATCTAGGTCATGCATCATCTGTAGACCTTGCACGCATTTGGTCTTTCCTTTGCTTTAATTTCTCGTTGTCAATTGCTAGCGTGAGGTACGTGCATCTTTTCTCTCATTCATACATGGTTAAAGCATGCATTATTTAGTAAGGTGCATCGGGACAAGAGTGAGGGGATTGATTGATTGGTGAGTTGCTTGATAGATTTAGGATTCAAAACATCTTAAGCGGCACCACCTATAGTCTTCAAGATAAGGTGGGGGATTTAATCACCCCTCCCTTAGCCCCACAAACCAAACTTAAGCAAAGCCTTAATCTAAAATCAAGTAGACATTGGCCACTAGGACTCGGGCGCATTAAGAGAGTGATCCGATCATGACCGTCACAGCCTGATCGGCTTTGCCCACTTTGTCGATAGTAGGAGAGACGGGATATCCATATCTTATCTCACTTGCTGGGCTTTTTGGTCTTCGTCGTAGGGAGGTGAGGTGTGTTGAGGTCGTGTGACCTCGCAATTAGGCGTCATCTAGCTATAAGGACCCATAACCAGCCTAAGCTTGTTTGAGCCGTGTTTGCTAGACTAGGCTTTTATCCTCACCCTTTACCCACGTTAGTTTTTAGGAATTATTCTCTTCTCCTCTAAGTCATCTTCTTGTCACCTTCCACTACGTTCTAGTTTCCTCCCCTTTACACTCTCTGTTAGCATTTTAGGGTCGACTTGAGCACTTTTTGAGAGTTTGGGCTCGTAGTTGTGAGAGTGGTCGACTTGAGAGTTTGTTGTTGAGATGTGTGGTTTTCATGGGCAACCATCCATTTTATTGCTGAGACCAGGACTATTCTCCCTGGTATTCCTGACCCATGCAGTCTGGGGTGTCTCAGACAAACACCCTATACGGTTGGTACAATCTTAATTGTGTGGCTGAGCAATTTTCAAATTGAGGTAACATGAGATAGGCATTAATTGATAGACCACCATCTAGTTATCTCGGATCATATGCTGGTCAACAAATTGAGACATTACAACAACCTTCGACCTCTTTCATGCCTGCGGTAGGCGACATGAGTGCACCAATGGCTCCAGTAGTTGTACCGTATGACTATTGTGGGTGGAGTAGTCACGTTATCGGGGAATATCCTTACGTTCCCCCAGAGCGTGAGTATGAGCATACATTTTCCCAAAACGAGCAATGTGACCTTTACGCATCCGCATACAACCCAATAGGGATGGATTCGTGGGGAGACAATTCTTATTCAAATTCTTATACATCATTCCCACCCCAGTATCCTCCCCCTGAATACCCGAAATTCTACCAAGACCCTACTCCCAATCGTTGGACTCATTCTCAGCACATCAACACCCAACCACAAATTTTCCGAAGCTCTGACTTGAGCCTCATAGTTGACCACATATCTGATTCCTTGAAACAAACTCTCGTTACATTCATGGAAACCACTCAACAATCCATGCAAAATAGGGCAATGCAAGTAAGTCAAATCACGCAACAATTACGTGAACGTGAGGATGGTAACTTTTCTTGTCAACATGAGAATTTATCTTCTGATATCGAACCACCACTACATCCACAAATTCAAAGCACAATCTTTCAAAGTCAAACTCCAAGTCAGTCTGAGGGACTTGGGCTTTCAATTCACGATCACATGGTGGGGTATTCGATCCAAATTGAGAATAACATGGACCAGTTTTATTATGAGTCGGCACATGATTGTGCCTTATCTTTTTGTCCCCTGGCCCTTGAGCCACATGATCTTAATTTTGTGCCTATTAAAGACTCACCTGTGGTGGAGCAAGAGCTCCATAGTATCCTTAATTTCAAATGACCTGATGAGAGTTTGCCTCTCATTATTGTTCCTGATCAACTTGAAAATGATGGGACATCAAACAACTACATTGCTAATGAGGGTATTGGGAGTTCCTTAGAGGATACCACCCATTTTCTATTCGTGTTGTGAGTCGGACACGCCTAACGAGGTTCTTCACCTCGTTCCGACCCTCCAGCATGTTGGTTGGAGTGTTTCGATTGACAATCATAACTTCAGTTCTGCGACGAGAGAAACTCTTCTTCCGTTGCACAATATGTCCCAAACTCTTGAGAGGTTTGAACTCTTTCAGTTTGATCCTTTGAATGAGACACCTTTGTGTCTAATTCATGAACCTCTCGTTATATCTTGTGCTCTTTGTAATGGGGGCCCACGCATGAGTATTCTGTCCCTGTGTGGTGTCATGTTACCATTCCAAGTGCATTTACCCACTTTTGAGGTTCACATTTGATGTCTTTTGACAAATGAAGATGGGAACTTATTTTTGTACATGGTTATATATATTAAAAAAACTCCACCAGTGAGCACTAATTGTTGGGGGCTCCAACCATTGTGTATTTTGGCCCCATTTGTTTCACGTATTTGTATTCATTCTTTAGTATTTCACAGGTTTTGAGGGGAATTCGGGTTTGTTCCATCAACATAACAATGAACCTCCCTTTGTGATTCACGTTGGTGAGATCTTTTCAGTTTCATGCTTGTATCCATGTTGTATCATGCTCACATTCATTGAGGACAATGCACGAAGTAAGTGTGTGTGTGTGGGGGGGGGTGTTTTACGTGTGTATAATCTAGTCTTTCTCTTTTTGTTTGATTTTCTTTTGTTTGCATTGTTAGGGTTATGTTAGTGTGCAACATTTAATATCGATATATCTGCTTGCCATGATCCTTGGGTGACTTGTCTTCTTTTGATTGCCTAGTGCTTTAAAATTTTCATTTCTTTCAAAAATGTTCATGTGTTTGCGAAAGAAATTGTTTGGTGGGTTTTGCGTGTGTTAGGCAGGTGCAAAACCTTTGAGAGGCAAAGTAAAAGGAAGCTCCCAGAATTGTGAACATGATGCATTAGGATATCTAGTACATCGGCTTTAGGTCTTATCAAGTCGTAAGAATGCACCCGGGTTTTCCATCGAGGGAAGTGTAATCAGAGGGTTTCAGTACTCAAATAAATAAAGAAGTCCACCCTGAACCTAATGAGTTGAATAATTCATGTCTATTAGTATAAAGATGTTTGTTGTAGTCAAGGATCCTTAAACTCCTGTTGTGAAACCTTAAGTGTAGGAGTTTTGGTTCATGTGTAGATAATAAATAAGTGGGTAGGGTGTTCTCTCTTCTCGCACGGCAACTACCACTCCGTAAATTAGGTTCGAGGGGACTTAGAGCCTAGTGTTTTCGAGTCATCCTACTTGGGATGCACCGACCGAACTCCCATTACACGGGTGGTAGGGATCACCCTATGTGGAAATGTGGGAAAAGGTGTACGTGATATTGTAAGTCATCATAGGCAATGATGTACGAAACCTGACCGTGGGAGAATTACATACCAACTAGCAAAAACTAAAATTGAAAATAAAAAAAAGAATAATAAAAAGAAAAAAATGAAAATAAAAGAAATGACAATGCAAATAAGAACCTTAATGGACTTTACACTTTGTATCACTTGAGGATGTTAAGGTTGCCAATGTCCATATAAGTCTTTCACTAACTTGCACAAATAATTCATTAGGCTAGGTGTGTGGACTGAATACATATAGAGAGTCAGCCCGTTAGTGTTACCGTATCCAATGATCGACAAAAATGAGTTCATTGAGTCGTGTACTAGGTTGAATAATGCATCTATGTTCGGATTTTGTGGGTATATCCACTAAAAACCCTCAGGAGACAACACTCCTCCTCCTTGGCGACAAGGAGGTTTAACGGTTTTTTGCACGTGCTAATTGCAACCGTGATTCCTACGAAAGTGAGTTAGGATTTCCCCTGTTTTAGGAATGATTTCATTTTTCTCTTTCTTTGTTTTGCTTGGGACTAGCAAAAGTTAGGTGTGGGGGTATTTGATTGACATCATATCATGCATATATTTGTGTCTTATATCCTTTATTTTTAGCCTAAGCAATGTTACGTAATGAGTCTTAGAGCAAGCTTAACGGGTCGGGCGCGCTCGACCGATGGGGGGGCGCTTGCTGGGCGTCCATTCGGGCATCAGATCTCCCGAATGGACGCTCGGGAGCATATCCGGTGGGGGCACGTGTTACCTCCCCGTTGGTCCAGTTTGTTTTTATTTTTTATTTTATTTAGTGGAAGTTTTGTTATTAGTTAAATGGTAATGTATTGGGTATTTTTTTAGTAATGTGCAGTGTCAATTTTTTATTATTGTGGGATCACTGTTTAATTACGCGTGCACTTTGTCATCACGCTTCAACTATTCAATCACACGTGCACTATGTATTCACGCTTGCACTGTGCATTCACGCGTGTACTGTGCATTCATGGGTGTACTGTGCAACGCGTACCTCTCTATCTACTCCCAACGATAAATACATCTACCTATCTCCTTTAACTCCTCACATCTTCTTAAATTCTTCTCTTTTATTAGCTTCTCATCTCAATGTCTGATAGTAGTTCAAACTCCGCTCAATCCGACGATGACAACTGCAGTGAGACATTCGATATGATGGACCATGCTATTGATTTGGTCGTTCGGTCTGTGTATGAACGAAGTTCACATCCTAGGCTTCATCGAAGAAGAACGATGACCCCACATAGAGATCGTGAACTTGGTTACAGACGCCTTAGGGACGATTATTTTTCTGACAACCTTGTCTATTCTGATTCTCTTTTCGGGAGAAGATTTCGGATTTAAAAGCATGACTTTTTGCGCATTCATAATGTCGTTTATTGCATCTGATGTCTTCTTCCAACGAACACCGAATGCAACTGGTAGAATGAACATTTCCGGATTACAAAAAACGACGACATCATTACAAATGCTAACCTATGGCGTGGCAGCTGATGGGATCGATGAGTACTTACGAATGAGTGCAGCAACATCTAGAAATGCCCTCTTCAAATTTTGCGAAGGTGTTATTAACATCTTCGGCCCTGAGTATTTACGCCGACCAACTGCAAATGACTTGGCATGACTACTCCACGTTGGTTAGTAATGTGGGTTCCCAGGTATGATGGGGAGTATCGATTGTATTCACTGGGTTTGGAAAAACTGCCCGGCTGCTTGGAAGGGACAACATCAAGGGCGTTCTGGGAGAGAAACCCTGATCCTTGAAGCAGTGGCATCGTATGACTTATGGATCTTGCATTCCTTCTTTGGAATTCCGGGTTCAGCCAATGACTTGAATGTCCTGCAACAATCTCCAATTTTCGACGACATACTGGAAGGCCGAGCTCCCTCTGCAAATTATGAGGTAAATTGTGTTCAATATGATATGGGTTCTTATCTTACTGATGATATTTATCCACAGTGGGCCGCCTTCATTCAATCCATCCTTCACCCTCAAACCCCGAAGCACAGGTTGTTTGCTGAAGTGAAAGAGGTGACACGTATAGATGTAGAACGTGCTTTCGGCGTGTTGCAAGTGAGGTGGGCGTTCATCAAAAATCCCGTTCTCACCTAGAGTAAGGACGTACTATCCAAAATAATGTCAGCTTGCATCATCATGCATAACATGATTGTGGAGGATGAACGCGACTCTTACACCAATTTTGGAGATATTCGCGAATTTATGGAAGATCGACCTGGAACTTCTGCTGAGGAAATACCATATTCGACAGATCGTATAGCGGATATTCACGAATTTTTGCCAATCAAGATCGGGTGCGTGACAAGAATCAACATTTGGATCTGAAAGGCGATTTAATCGAGCATATATGGCAATCCTACGGACGAGAAACAATTTGAACATGGGTTTAACTTAATTTGTGATGTTCTATTTCGAAGTCTAGTTTATGTAATATGTACTGTTGTGTTCTTAACTTTCAATGTAATATTTCTGATTTCAGTTTATGTAATATGTAATGTGGTTTCCTAATATTTAATAATAATTTCGTGATTTAATAGTAAAAATTAAATATTTTAAAGTTAAAGTAATTAGAAGTAGCAATTACAATTAATATTATGTAAATTGTAATTTGTTAAATGTTGTTTAAGAATTAAAATTGTTTAATTAAGAAATGATACAGAGGAAAGAGTGTGTAGGGTGGGTGGGGGTAGCCCGGGCGTGGTTAAGTTTTTTTTGGGTGGGTGGGGTGAGCTGACGTGGCGGAGAGAGGGAGCAGGACACCCGGCGGTAGCCCGGACGCTGTTATTTATGGTCTTATGTTTCAGTTTCAGGAATAAACATGTTTGAGAAGAAGAGACTCAATAAAGAATTAAAAGTAAGGAAAAGGAATAAGTTGTAAGACTTATGGACTAAGATGCAAGAGAGAAGGACCCGAATGTAAACCAAAAGGACCAACGAGCAAATCAAGAAGATCCACACCATCATGAAAGGTATTTTGGTAATTCGATTCGGTCCTAAACATCAACAACCAAATCGGGTTCACCAAACATCAAGCAATCAAGCCAGAAACAAGCCATGCAAATCCACACTCGATCCAACCAATCCAGACCACCAATTGGTTGTCCCAAACCGCCAATTGGCGGTCCAAATCACTCCAAATAGTTCATGGTTTAGTCCGGTGTTCGATTATGTTGTTTTATGTCAATTTATAGTATGTGTTTAGTCCCACACCGGGGGATTGTCCTCGGTTACCTTTTTCTAAGACTATAAATAGAACACTTGCTCTTCCTTTGTATTTACCCATTGTTTGGTGGCATTCTCTCTACTTTGAGTAAACCTTGGAGCAAAACTCAAGTGGAGAAGAATGCTACTTGTAATGTGAGTCATGTAAATAAATAAAAAATTAGTTTGTTTTAATGTTGTCTCCTCTTTTAATTCTTGCATGCTTAGCTTAATTTTGTTTTGTCTTAGTAGAAGTAATTAGAATGTTTACTTTTCTTAATTTAGTTTGTAGTTTAATGAATAGTGAGTAGTTACATCCCCCTTTCGGGGTGGAGTTGATATTTATACATGTCATGTAGAATGGAATGAATGCTATATGTGGTTTTATGTGATGAATGTGAGTATGCATGTTTGAATTAAAAGAATTCTTAACTTGATGGTTTCTGCCATAGCCATTAGGTACTTCTCATGCTTGTTTGGGTTCTTGATAACAAACTTCACTACTGCAAAATAGGCTTTACTCGTCGCCCAATAGACGTCGGCCTTAATGACCACCGACGTCTAGTGGGGAGGGGACAGAATAGACGTCGGCCTTTAGGGAGACCGACGTCTATATTGTTGGATCGTGTGGGTTATGGGTCCACTAATCACTATTAAGCTAATCCCTAACTAATCAATCAATAAACGCAACGGAAACAAATTTAAAAAAACTAGTAGGGAAATAACAAGCAAACCACAAAGAGACTCGGCGTTTTTATAGAGGTTCGGCACCCCACCCGGGTCCTAGTCCTCTCTTGTAAGCTCCGCTCGACTCCGCGAGCTCCGCCTACGTCTTCACTAACCACTCCCCGTTCCGGGCCGGGAGAGAACGCCTTTACACCACAAGCAACGCGAAAAACCCTCGCTTGCTTGAATTCTTCCTCTCACAATCCGAGAGGGACACTTCGGGCTTTCACCGAAGTCCTTGCTTCTTTTGACAACACTTGTAACTGAGTGGGATTCACTCTCTAATTGAGCACACTTTGAGTAGGATGAGTAATTGATCAAGTGTGTGAAGTTTAGGCTTATAGAGTGTAGAAATGGGAGCTTTGAGGATTGAGGTTTTTCTCTAATGAGTTGGGACAATTGGAGTTGGAGAGTTGTGTTAACAACAAGTCTTGATCCTCTATTTATAAGCTCCTAAGGTATTCTAGCCGTTGGGGATAGATTTGATTGGGTTTTGTGCAAGATACACAAGGCAGAAAATCGGGCTGCAAATCTGTCTAGAACCGGTCGACCGAAACGTGGAACGGTCGACCGAACGCTTGGGTTCGATAAGAATACGGTCGACTGAAATATGAATAGATCGACCGAACACTTAAGTCTATTAAGAAAACGGTCGACCGAACAGGGTTACCGGTCGACCGAATAAGCGTTTTGGTAGAGGGAAAATTGGATCGGTCGAACGAAATCGTATCGACCGATAGCAGGGAATTTTTGACAAGGTTAAACGGTCGACCGAACTTGGCACATGGTTCGACCGTTTGGTTAAGTATATGGAGGTGTATATAGTTTTAATACGAATACGACCGTTGGGCATATACGACAAGAAAAACGGTCATATGAAAATCCCGAATCGGTCGACCGAAAATGTAGAACCGGTAGAGTTTGGTAAAATCACTGTGGAGAGTCTGTTATAAACCGGTCGAACTGAGAACTGGTTCGGTCGACCGGTTCACACAGGAAATCTGGGTTTAAGTTTATAAGTGATTTCCGACTAAGGTTTGGGTGATCTAATGAAGTCCAAATAATGTGAAATTTCGTGTGTGACTTCTATAGGGAACCTATTGTGTATGTGATTGGTTTTTAACTCTTGTATGCTCAATTTACACATGTTCCTAAGACTCAAAATAAATCAAGATTACATGTCTTCGATTTAGCTTTAATTACATGTCTTGACTTCATTTCCTTCTTTCTTGAGTCTTGATCACCTGTAGAGGTTAGCACAATACAATATACATGCAATGCAATATGTGTGGTACTCTACATCATCATAATTAAGATTAGGTTAATTAAATCATCAAAACATAGATTAAGGCCAAAAAGCCAACAATCTCCCCCTTTTTGATGATGGCAACCTATATCTTAATTCTATCTAAATACATGGAATTTGTATATGTAAACTATGCATATTAATGCTCCCCCTATGGATGTGCATAGTTTTTGTTCAATTTTATGCCAAATTCCAAGTTACCCCCTTAATTATCTCTCCCCCTTTGACATCCATCAAAAATAATAATTATTTAAGACTTTAAGCATAGAATTTGGATGTCTTGTAATGAAGTTGCTCCCCCTAAATTTTGCACTTCATTACTCTAATAAAAGATATAACATTTAAGCTCCCCCTATCAATAAGGCTAAATTGAAACAATGAGTATGATGAAATTTTAAGTTCAATTAAGTTTCTTCTTAAGCCTTATTCTAACATCCATTTAGAATTGACATTTAAAATCAATGGATGTGATAAATGATTTGCAATGAATAGGGTATATGATTTGCAATGAATTGAACTATATGATATGTCAATTAAGCATATGAAGCTAGATTAGAGCTAATTTAACATGAATTGTATAGATAGGAATTTATACCAATGTTGAATTCGAATTTATCTCCAATCTCATTTGGTGATGCAACCGGATTTGAATTTGACTCTTGAGCTCACCCGGTCACCACCAATCTCCTCCTCAAGCTCCTACAAGAGTAGATTTAGGTACCCAAACAACTTTGGGTCCTTGAATGTTAGCTTTGGGAACCCAAACCATTTTGGTTTTGGGAGCCCACACACTTGAGGAACTATGGTTTACAACTAAGTGCTTTCCATTTAGAGTAGTGTGAGATACATGGTTTTTCAATTTTGCATTGTATCCTAACCCATGTTTTTGCAAAGATTGTCTTTGACTACCTAATAGCATGTTAAGCATCTTAGTTCCATGTGTGAATTTTTGTAGATCTTTTCTTAATTGCACATTGCAAGCTTGAAGATCTAATTGTTCACAATCTATAGGTGTTGCTTTTAATTTATCAAAATTTGATGCATAATTTTCTAGTTTAGCAACCACCTCATTCTTTTCATTCATGATTAATTCAATTTGGCATTTGAGATCATTTATTGTTTTTCTAGCATTTTTGTTCTTTTCACAAATGATCTCATATTGTTTAACTAAGTCATGGAATGCATTTTGAAGCTCATCATGTGTATAATTTTCATTATTTGCACTAGAGTTTGAGCTATCACTATAATAAGACTTAGTTGAGCATGAATTACTAGAACAAGAGTTAGAATCTACCTCACTTTGATCTTCAATAGCCATGAAGCATGAGTGAGCCACTTCTCTTCTACTTTGCAAGGAAGAAGACGATGATGATGGTGATGAAGAATCATCCCATGTAGCCTTGTGTGCTTCCTCCTTCCTTTCTCTTCTCTTGCTCTTCTCCTTTTCTTTTCTCCTCTCCCTTCTCTCCTTTTTCTTCTCCCCTTCTCTTCTCTCATTTTCGCTCTCCTCCCTCTCTTTTTCTTTTTCTCTTTTCTCACTTCTTCTACCTCTTCTTTCATTCTTTTCTCCCTTATCCCTCTTGAGGTATTTGAAGAAGTCTTGGGCAAGGACCTCAATGTCCTATTCTTCCACCCTCCTTGGCTCATCAAAATTTGCATGCAATGCCACCACGGAGTTTTTGTTGTTTAAGTTCGTCTTCCTCCGTCCTCCGTTTTTCTCCACATATTCTATCTAAGTTAGCCTTCATCTCGTGTCGTTTGCAGCCGTCACCGGACCATCTCGTGTCTCCGAACCACAAAGAGCTCCTCCGGCATCACATCTTGTTTAAGTTCGTCTTCCTCCGTCCTCCTCTGGTTCGTCACCGCATCATCTCTGTAGAAAAATTAATAAGTGAAAAATATAGGTGGAACGAGTCAAATGTAGTTTGAAATCATATCAAAACAGTTCTTAACATGCATATTTGGTATTGATTCCGACTGAAAGTGTATTATCGAGGTTGCATTGAAGTCTAATTAAGATTTATCTTTGTTCATTGACATATTAAAACCAATGCAATATTAAAATTTCGAGGTTTTACGATAGGTCCATCTAAATGAGAACTTAAATGTTGCAAACTGAACTTAGATTGGTTTGGTTTTCTAGCTTAGATTTATGATGTGAATGTGAATGTGATGTAATGACTTGGATTGGATTGGATTGGTTTGGTTTGATTTCAGGATTTGAAGAATTTTACATATCAAATTTTAAGTGGAGGTTCTGCCAAAATTTCAATAAAATTTTATTCCCAATTATTATTAATAACATGATAGTTTGTGTTTAAAATGTTTTTCTGTCAATTCAAGTAATTATTTTTAATACTTGCTTTTAATATCATGTATGTTTATTGCCTTAATTTTTTGAATTTTTAATATTATGATAATAACTCATTGCCCCCCTTAAACAACTTGGCCTTTAATAACCCAAAGCAAAAGATTAGACAATATTTGCTAAGTCATTCATCATATAGGATTTGCATGCATTGTATTTTTCTATTATTTACGATTTCTGTCGTAGATTGCTGGCGTAAGGTACGTACTATCTTTCACTCATCATTCATTACAAAGCACGCATTAGTTAGTAGGACTTGCATTGAAACAAGAGTGAGGTGAGTGTTTGTTTGGTGTGTTGTTTGTTAGATTAAGGTATGAAAAACACTTAGGGGGCAGTCACCTTAGGAGATGAGGTGGGGGATTTCATCACCCTTTCCTTGGCCCAAAAACCACTTAATAAAAGAGCCTTAATAAAATCAATTAGACGTTGGCCCCTAGGATTTTCGGACGCATTAAGGAGAGGAAACCGTTTAAGACCGTTATGGCCTAAATGTCGTTGCCCATCTAGTCTCCCTGAGATTTTAGGAACCTCCGGGTTCTTGATTTCCTATAGATTAGTGGTCCTCGATGTTTAAGACCGTTTCGGCCTGAACGTCGTTGCCCATCTAGTCTCCCTGAGATATTAGGGACCTCCGAGTTCTTGATTTCCTACAGACTAGTGGTCCTCGGTGGGACCTCGTAGTTAGGCGTCATCTATTACTAAGGACCTATAGTGGACTTTAGGCTTGTTTTGGCCTTGATTGCTTAGTTAGATTTCTAACCTTCCTTATTCCACGCTAGATTAAGGACTTCATCTCTTCTCCTCTGAGTCATTCTTTTCTCATCTTAATGTCTCCGAATCTTCTCATCTACGAACACATTCTTTTAAATTGAAATTTTATTTCTTTTCTGCAATAATAACTATCATTTTTGCCTATGTTTAGATTGAAATGGATCGAGAGTGGATTGTTTCAAACAGATTGAGTGATGAGTATGAGAACGGAGTGAATATGTTCTTAGAGGTTGCCAAAAAACATTCTAAGAAAATGAAAGACAACGACATGGCGTATTGTCCGTGCAATAAGTGTCGTAATATGTCAGTGTTGACTTTTCGGAAAATGAAAGATCATTTGTTTGAGAAAGGTTTCGACCCAAATTACAGACGGTGGATATGGCACGGTGAAAATGAATCATTTAGTCGTTCGAAGAATGATGGAGAAGATGATAGTGTAGAAGATCACTTAGAGGAAATGGTTCAGGATATGGCTGAAAAGTTTTCGTCCAACCCCGATTTACTTGGTAATTTGTTGAGTGACAATGAGAAACCGTTGTATAAGAATTGTACCAAATTCACTTGATTGTCAACGGTGTTGAAGTTGTACAATTTAAAAGCTGGAAATGGTTGGTCCGATGTGAGTTTCACATCAATGTTGAAGTTACTGAAAGAGATGCTTCCAGATGATAATGAGTTGCCAGATAGAACTTATGATGCAAAGAAAGTGTTGTGCCCTATGGGAATGGAATATAGGAAGATACACGCATGCCCGAACGATTGTATATTGTATAGGGGTGAGTTTGAAAACTTACATTCTTGTCCCAGGTGTAATGTTTCACGATACAAAATGAAACGTAGTGGACCAAACCACAATGAAGAGGCTGATGAGATGAAAATCAAAGGACCTCCTGCTAAGATTTTGTGGTATCTTCCGATAATACCAAGGCTTAAATGTTTGTTTGCGGGTAAAGAGGATTCCAAGAACATGACATGGCATGCTGATCGTGAGAAACCAAATGATCAGTTGCTACGTCATCCTGCAGATTCACCTCAGTGGAAAAAAATAGATTTCGACTTTCCTGTGTTTGGTGAAGAATCCAGGAATGTACGACTTGGACTATGTACTGACGGAATGAATCCTTTCGGTAGTTTGAGTAGCAGTCACAGTTCTTGGCCCATTTTGCTTGTAATTTACAATCTGCCCCCGTGGTTATGCATGAAACGCAAATATATCATGTTGTCCTTAATAATTTCTGGTCCGAAACAACCTGGAAACGACATCGATGTGTATTTAAGACCTTTAATTGATGACCTAAAGAGATTGTGGGATGACGGAGAGTCAGTTTTTGATTCTTATCATAAGGAGTCGTTCCTAATGCGGGCAATGATATTTTGCACGATTAATGACTTTCCAGCTTATGGTAATCTGTCAGGATATTCAGTCAAAGGTCATAAAGCTTGTCCAATTTGCGAGGAAAATACATGTTCTTTGCAACTAGTTAATGGTTCTAAGACTGTCTATCTCGGTCATCGGAGATTTTTGCCGGACTCCCGTCCTTATCGTAGGTTGAAGAAGGCATTTAACGGAAAACAGGAGTTTCAGAATCCGCCATTTGAAATCAGCGTCGAAAAGGTGTATGAACGTGTAAGGAACATTGAATGTTAATTTGGAAAACCTTACAAACGAGTAAACGACAAAAGTAGTTGGAAAAAAAGATCCATATTTTTGATCTTCCTTACTGGAAAACTTTAGAAGTTAGACATTGTATTGATGTGATGCACGTAGAGAAAAATGTTTGTGATAGTCTTGTTGGCACTCTGTTGAACATACCTGGTAAAACCAAAGATGGATATAATGCAAGACTTGATCTTGTTGATATTGGTATACGAGCAATGTTGGCACCATAGAAGAAAGGAGATCGGAATTACTTACCTCCAGCTAGTTATACATTGTCTAGAAAGGAGAAAAGAATTCTCTGTCAGTGTTTGCACGATGTAAGGGTTCCACAAGGTTATTCCACAAGGGATGAAGTCTCACGATTGTCATACTTTAATGCAGTAGTTGTTACCTGTAGCACTGAGATCCATACTACCGAAAGATGTTAGACATGCAATAATAAACTTGTGTTCCTTTTTCAATAAGATTTGCAGTAAAGTGGTCGATCCTGTGCAGTTAGATACGTTACAGAATGAAATTGTGGTCACATTATGTTAGTTGGAGATGTTTTTCCCCCCTGCTTTTTTCAACATTATGATTCATCTTGTTATTCATTTGGTTAGAGAAGTTAAATTGTGCGGACCGGTTTTTTTAAGGTGGATGTATCCTTTCGAGCGTTATATGAAAGTGTTGAAAGGTTATTGCAAAAATCGTCAAAGACCAGATGCTAGTATTGTTGAAGGATACATAGCTGAGGAGGTTATCGAGTTTTGCACTGGATATCTAGCAAACACAAAAACTGTTGGACTTCCGAAGAATCGTCATGATAAATGTGTCGATGGTAAAGGGACACGTGGGATGAAAATGTTAAATCCAAATGGCGATGACTTAATGACAGCATATTTTTATGTGTTGTGCAATTCGAATGAAGTTCAACCTTACCTAAATGAACACATGAAGTTTCTAAAGGAAAGAAATCCTTTGTGGAGTGATCAACAAGTTATTAATAGTCACAATAAGAATTTCATCTCTTGGTTCAAAAATCTAGCATACAAGCGTGATGTTTCTGAGACAATACAGTGGTTGGCTTATGGTCCGCATTCTGTTGTGATAAGTTACAGTGGTTATGATATCAATGGATATTCTTTCTACACAGTGTGTGAAGATGCGAAAAGTGCTGTTCAGAATATTGGCGTCACCTTAATAGCAGAGTCTTTGCATGTGTCTAGTTCTAAAGACAAGAATCATGTATACGCCGACATGTCCTACTACGGTGTAATTGAAGACATATGGGAGCTAGACTTTGTTAAATTCAAAATACTTATATTTAGATGCAAGTGGGCTGATAATAAAACCGGAGTTCGAGTGGATGATTATGGCTTCACTTTAATTGATTTTTCAAAACCATGGTATAAAGGAGAACCTTTTATTCTAGCTTCCCAAGCGAAACAAGTCTTCTATGTGGCTGAAACATGTGATAAGAAATGGGCAGTAATTTTGGAAGGGAAGAAAAAAAATTGTATCAGATGATAGCCTGATCGAGTATGAAGAGACACCACCTTTCTCTAAGCAAGCACATGAGTTGAACTCAGTAGATGAAGAAATAAATGTTGAGACTTGTATGTTTAGAGATGACCACGATGAAGGTATATGGATTGACAATCCATTAAGGAAAAAAACAGTAAATGTGCAAATTTTCTGTTGTAACACATTGTAATAGACATTTAATGTCTTTACCTTATTTAATTACTTGAATTTATCTTTTATAGTATAATGGCTCCGAAAAAGAAACCCACTTCCTCCGAGTCTGAAGGCTCGAAGACATACAGTACACGAGGTCCTTGTCTCATGAAAGAATTCGTGGGGAGAAGAAATAGAGACGGTAGAGTTCCAATCCAGTTTGATGACCGTCTTGAGCCGTTAGGCATGCTGTCTGATAATTGGAAGAGTTTTCTGGGTAGCTTAGCGAGGTCCAAAGTTGACATTTGTTATTCCAGTTGGGCTGATGTAGATGAGAAGTTGAAGGACACAATATGGGATAATGTGCAGGTAATGGTTCCATTATATATTTCTATAGTTTTAGTCGAACTTTTGATATATATAAAGTTAACGTGTTGTAGGAATCTTTTGAGTTCCAATCCACTGACAAGTTGAAGAAAAAGTGGATGACATATATGTCAGTTCGTTGGAGGGATTTCAAAACAAATTTAACGAACAAGTACATATTCGGAGACTACCATGATAGAAATCCATGCGATGTCTACAACTTTATCACTCCGAATCAATGGGAGCTATTCAGAAAATCCAGAGATAGCCCGGAGTTTGAGGTAACTGAGTTTAATTTATAATATAGTAACTGAGTTTCAAAACAAACTTGTTAGTTATTGATTTTAGTGACAATCTAATAAATTGATTTTAGGCCATCCGAGCAAAAACCAACAGATTAGATCTTCTAACAAGTATACCCATCGTATGTCTCGAGCGGGGTACCAAAAGTTAGAAGCACAAATGATGGCTGAAAAAATTGCTCAGAAGAAACAGGAGGCATTTGACTCCGGTATGAGTGAGGAGCAAGCAAGTAACCTATCTCCTCCTTCTCCCGTAGCTCGTTGTGATTTGATGCATTGCATACATTGCATCATATGTCTTTCATTTAGATTACTTTTATAGCAATAAATGCTACTAAGGTATGTGTTTAGTCGTATTTACAGAATACAGGGACCTGAATGCAAATTACCCACATTCCGAGCATAAACGCGTGCAAAAGATTCATTTCTATCATAAAGACCGAGTTCAAGTTTATCGGGTTCCAAATGGAAATGAATCCAAGCATAAAAGCATTCAAGGAGCTAATCACAAAAAGGTCAAGGGCTTAATTGCAAAATGCCAAGGACCTGATTGCAAAAGAAAAGGATCAAGTTATTTTGTTGGAAAAGTCAAAAAGAAAAGTCAAAAATAAATCCCCAACAATGGAAGGAATTAATCCGGAGCTCAAGACAATGGAAAGAAATCATCCAGACACGCAAATAAAGATCAAATCATACCATAAACGCGTGACAAAAATCCTGATTAAATCCGACCAACGTGGGAGGCGAATCCGCCGCACAATACACATGATGTGCGGCGATTCCGCCGCCCATTGGTCGATCCGTGTGTCCCAATTTCGTCCACTCGTGTATGGACACGTGTACTATCCAATTCTATACCTAAGTCCCTTGTAGCAACTATAAATAGACCCGAGAACGATGTAAATAGGGTCCTTGGTTGTTGTTCTTATTTGTGTACCTTAGTTTTATTAATAAAATTCTGTTCTTTTAATTCTTGTTTTAGTTTTCTTTTCTTAGTTTCTCTAGGACCCCTTCTCCCTCCCTCCATCTATGAGTTTCTAACTCTTTCCAAAGGGTGGAGGTGACGGATTTAGGGTGATGAGAAAAGAAAATGTTATTATTTTAATTTCGTATTAGTATGTTTTGATTACTTGAGTTTATGTTAAATCATTTATCATGTAATGCTTTATAACTAATATGATTTATTATAAGTTTCAGAATTCTCTAATCTAAACCCGATATCTAAACCTCCACCCAACGGAATTCACCATCTTTGTTCTTGTTTTGGTTTTATTTGTTCTTGTTTCTTGCTTTAGATAATAAAAACCAAAAATCTCAAAAACCCAATTTATTCTTCTCTCCTTCTTTCCCCCAATCGAAATCACACTAATAACAAATCTCTCCCTCCTTGTGTTCGACCCGTATTTGCCACGTCTTCATTGACACCGTGCACTTGCGGTATAAATTTAATTCTCATCAAGTTTTTGGCGCCGTTGCCGGGGAGGCGACGCAGATTTTGTGTTTTTGTGTTTTCGATTTTATCCTGTCTACCTTATGCGCGATCTAAGTATTTGAATTTGTGTAGCAGGAGACAACAGAGCGCGCGACGAAATCCGGGAGCGTTCTGAGACGCTTGGGCGGCGGAATCGCCGCATCTTCAAGAGGACTTGCGGTGGAATCGCCGCACAAGCGAGGGCTCTGGTCTTCAAATTTCTGGGGCATCGTCGGCATCTCTGGGTGGTCGCATTGAGCTACTGGAATCTCCGAGAGCGGGCGGCGAACCCGACTGAGCATTGCGGAGGTAACGTTTCTTGCCCTTCTCGTAAAATCTGAATAGTTGAAAAGTTTCCTTTCGTAGAATTGCACGTGTTAGGGTTACAATTCCATAATTGGCAATAATTCAACTCTGACCTAAAATTGGCAAAATTAGAAAGACCTTAGTGCATGCATCATATAATGTTTTGCTTGCATTATTCTTGCTAAATTCTTGCAAATTAATACTTGTTGAAGATTGCTGGAGGCAAGGTACGTATCGAGGTTTTTATCGATTGCATTAGAGCATATAATTTAGCTGCATACAACCTTGCAATTGCCCCCATTAAAAGGACCATTGTTTGACTATCTTTGCTAGATTTAAGTTAAACTATCTTAAGGGCAACTCCGTAGGAAAAGATACGGTGGGGATTTCATCACCCTCCCGTAGCCCACAAACCACAATCCTGAAGTGTCGCCTAAGCCTAAAATTTAAAATCAATTAGACATTGGCCCCTAAGGACTCGGACTCAATTAAGGAGGAGATTGGTTTGACTTGCTATGACCTGAAGCTAATTGAACTCAATTTGGTGTCTAGAAAGTGTTTTTGTGTCGACGAAAGTCTTCCAAGCGACGTGGTTGTCTAATTGGCACCGACTCTGTCGGAAGCGCCCCCACTAGCTATACACTAACTGGCCAACTTGGTTTGATTGGTGAGGGAGGTGAATCAAGCGAATCAATTCGACTCAACCAGTTATGAGTCGTCTAGATCTAAGTGACACTAGGTCTAGGATTGTTTTGACCGTGCTTGTTTAGGAAATTTCTGACCAACCCTAATTTTTATCCTTTAGAGTTAAGTTTCCCTTCTCGTCTGAGTCTTCTTTCCCTTCTCATCCTTACCTCTCTTTTGTTTGTTTCCTTTAAAAAAAATAAAAAATAAAAAATAAAAATAAAAATTTCAAAAAAATAAAAATAAAAATAAAAGAAAAAAAAACGAAAAAAAAGAGTAATTAATTCTTGAAATTAAATTTGGAATTTAAATTTCGAATTTGAATTCAAAAATTGATTCAACCCGGTGCACTCAGATTTGGATTCGGGACTTGAGTAATCGACTCTCACGAGTTCATCTAGATTCCAGTCTGGAACTTAACCCCAACCCACCTGTTGCACCACCTCACTCGGATCTAATGGGTGAGAACGTAGTGGACCCGCCTGTTGCGCAACCTATAACTTTGAGGGATCGGTGCTACCCAACGATGGCTGCTCAGCCATCGTGCATCGTTATGCCCACCATCCCGGGTCGCGACTTCGAACTTAAGGCACAATACATGAGTATGTTGCCTAAGTTCACCTCTAGGGAAGACCCATATCTCTTCCTTAGAGAATTTGAAGAAATCTGCTCTCTTATGCAATACCAGCATATCCCTGAGGAGACAGTGCGTCTGAAATTCGTGCCTCTAGCACTGAAGGACGACGCTAAGAAATGGCTATATAGTCTAGCCGAAAGATCTATTAGGAGTTGGGCTGAGTTTGTTCAAGTGTTTCTAAAAAAATATTTCCCCAACCATAAGACTATGAAGATTAGGAATGAAATTGTTGCATTCGTTCAGTCTGAGAGCGAGCCGTTCTATTCCTATCTTGAAAGATTTAAAAGTGTCTTGACCCAATGCCCTCACCACGGAATTCCGAAGTGGCAATTATGCCAAATTATTTATGAGGGATTGACACCCACATCTAGGGTTATGCTAGAATCTGTGAGCCAAGGGAACTTTATGTCCAAAAATGAAAATGATGCCTGGACTTTTCTTGAGGATTTAGCTGAAAATAGTATGCAATGGGACAATGCTAGAACACCCATCAACCCGAGTATTGGATCTAGAATAGCGAGTCAAACCCGACCAGGTGTCTTAGCTATAGACTCCAACATAGCGGCCGAGGCAAAACTAGCTACCCTAATGCGTAGAATGGAAAGTCTAGAACTGCAAAACCAAACCCGACAAGCATCCCCTACCCCTTGCTCTAGATGTGGTCAGACTGGTCATTTAATGGAGGATTGTGTGAACCTGGAACATGTTAATGCCACATACAACAATTCTAGAAATGATCCTTACGCATCGACCTATAACCCAGGTTGGCGTAATCATCCCAATTTTTCGTGGACCCAACAAGGACAACCTCCTAGACAACAACAAACCCCATATAACCAAAATAATACATCATCTGGGGGTAATAACAATGGAAATCATGAGGTTAGGTTGACAAAATTAGAAACTTTAATGACAACTTTTATACAAACAACCAACCAATCATTCCAAAGGCTAGAGACACAGGTCAGCCAATTAGCACAGATAATAGGTGAAAGAGAAAAGGGCCAATTTCCAAGCCAACCTGAGGTGAACCCCAGAACTAATAATCAATATCAACCTTATCAACCACCTTCAGGAAATAACAACCCTAGACCGGTTCAAATGGTTAATGAGGAAGGACCGTTCCAACAAATTAATGCTGTAGTATCATTACGGTCCGGAAGACAAATTGACAATAATGTGGTAAACCCTAGAATGACTAATCAATCTAGCCATCAAGCACCCACACATGACTTGACCATTGAACCCGACGTCCAAATTGAAAAGCCCAATCCACCTACCCAACCTGAACCTGTAGCTCAACCTGAACCTGAGCGAGTCTATGTGCCTAAAGCCCCATTTCCCAATAGACTCAAAAAGAACTCTAGTGCACAAATAGAGAAAATCTTGGAAGTATTTAAGCAAGTTAAGGTAAACATTCCACTCTTAGACATGATTCAACAAATACCTGCTTATGCTAAATTCTTAAAAGATTTGTGCACTAAGAAGAGAAAAACGAATGTACCAAAGAAGGCATTCTTAACTGCAAACATATGCTCAATTCTTTCCAACACATCTCCTATAAAATATAAGGACCCGGGGTGTCCCACAATTTCATGTTCAATAGGAGATACGTTTATCAATAAAGCCCTTCTAGACCTTGGTGCAAGCGTTAACGTGCTCCCATTTTCTGTCTACGAGCAACTCAACCTTGGTCCACTGAAACCCTCTAGGACAACCCTCCAATTCGCTGATTGTTCTGTTAAGAAACCGAGAGATATAGTAGAGGACGTTTTGATTAAGGTTGGTGACTTTATTTATCCAGTGGATTTTGTCGTACTTGATACTGAACCTGTTGTAAATCCTAATCGACAAATCCCTGTAATTCTAGGTAGACCCTTTTTAGCCACTTCGGAAGCATTAATAAACTGTCGAAATGGGCTCATGCAATTATCTTTCGGGAACTTAAAAGCAGAATTTAATATCTTCCATATTGATAATGAGCCAGAAATAATATGCAACCCAAGTGATGTTGTGATGAGAGCACGTATTTATCAGAATTCTGAATCAAATAAATCATCACATAAGCAAAAAGGAAGTAAGAAAAAAGGGAGTGATTCATTTACTCAACCACCATCACTCGAGCAAACAAGCAAACCAATTCAAGTGAGAAGAGTGGAATCTTTTCCTCAAGTCAACATGGGGAACAATTCAACTGGATACATGCACCAACATGGTGTCATTCAATCCAGTTCTGATTATGGTTGACTTTGAGCAAACTCAACCCCTCTACCGCAAGCCGACTCAGGTAATAAGTGCATTTATTTTATCTATGCATACATTGAGGACAATGCATGATTTAGGTGTGGGGGGTGTTTATATATGTACATATCGATCTATTTGATTTTCTGTTCTGCTTTAGTTTTTAAAAAAATAAATAAATAAAGTCAATATTCCATGACATAGCTTAAGATTGAACTGCCAAAACCCGTGTACAAATTGCATTGAGTTTTTGTTCCTTATTATATAGTTCTGCTTGTAGAAATTATGACATAAATCTAAGTTCCAAAGAAATAACTCATGACCCTTGTAAAACATGTATGCACTTAAATTGGATGAATCAAATCTTTGAAGTGGTTGATAAAAAGCAGAGGTTGAGGAAAATATACCGGGAAGTGTGGACTTCTAATAGCAATTAAGCCTTGAGGAAAATAAAAGTAAAAAAAAAAAATAATAATAAAAATAAAGTGAGGAAAGCACATTTTGCAAAATGATTACAAAAGCCCAAGCCTTCGAGTCACTGGTCCGTAGGGGTATCTTGAAACCCGGTAACTTGAGTCTTCCAGCTCGGGATTATCGACCAAACTCGCTACACGAATGCAAAAAGGGTATAAGTGTCAAAAAGGAAAAGCAAATGTGTTGAATCACGGAAAAGAAAAAATACTTTAAGATACTCAAGGCTCAAAGCTAAAAGAATGATCCATGCCATGGTTGATCCAAATGATACTTCACCACCAGGGGAGGCGTGCAAAATAATTTAAGTAATAACATGTTTAGAAGGGTTAGTGGTGTGAATGTTGGAGGAATAAAGACCAAGTCATATTTTTAATGAGTTAGATTTATATAATGAGCATGCAAGAACTTTCAGTAAGATGTATAAGGTTGAGGTAGGGATATTAAGAACTATTAATGAAATGTTGATAAGATTTTGTGGGTATATCCGCTGAAAACCCTCAGGAGACAACACTCCTCCTCCTTGGCAACAAAGAGGTTTAAAGGCTTGTTGCACATGCTAAGTGCAACCGTGATTCCTACGAAAGTGAGTTAGGATTTCCGGTCTTTCATTTTCTTATATTCTGCTTTGCTAGGGACTAGCAAAATCTAGGTGTGGGGGTATTTGATGCATTGCATACATTGCATCATATGTCTTTCATTTAGATTACTTTTATAGCAATAAATGCTACTAAGGTATGTGTTTAGTCGTATTTACAGAATACAGGGACCTGAATGCAAATTACCCACATTCCGAGCATAAACGCGTGCAAAAGATTCATTTCTATCATAAAGACCGAGTTCAAGTTTATCGGGTTCCAAATGGAAATGAATCCAAGCATAAAAGCATTCAAGGAGCTAATCACAAAAAGGTCAAGGGCTTAATTGCAAAATGCCAAGGACCTGATTGCAAAAGAAAAGGATCAAGTTATTTTGTTGGAAAAGTCAAAAAGAAAAGTCAAAAATAAATCCCCAACAATGGAAGGAATTAATCCGGAGCTCAAGACAATGGAAAGAAATCATCCAGACACGCAAATAAAGATCAAATCATACCATAAACGCGTGACAAAAATCCTGATTAAATCCGACCAACGTGGGAGGCGAATCCGCCGCACAATACACATGATGTGCGGCGATTCCGCCGCCCATTGGTCGATCCGTGTGTCCCAATTTCGTCCACTCGTGTATGGACACGTGTACTATCCAATTCTATACCTAAGTCCCTTGTAGCAACTATAAATAGACCCGAGAACGATGTAAATAGGGTCCTTGGTTGTTGTTCTTATTTGTGTACCTTAGTTTTATTAATAAAATTATGTTCTTTTAATTCTTGTTTTAGTTTTCTTTTCTTAGTTTCTCTAGGACCCCTTCTCCCTCCCTCCATCTATGAGTTTCTAACTCTTTCCAAAGGGTGGAGGTGACGGATTTAGGGTGATGAGAAAAGAAAATGTTATTATTTTAATTTCGTATTAGTATGTTTTGATTACTTGAGTTTATGTTAAATCATTTATCATGTAATGCTTTATAACTAATATGATTTATTATAAGTTTTAGAATTCTCTAATCTAAACCCGATATCTAAACCTCCACCCAACGGAATTCACCATCTTTGTTCTTGTTTTAGTTTTATTTGTTCTTGTTTCTTGCTTTAGATAATAAAAACCAAAAATCTCAAAAACCCAATTTATTCTTCTCTCCTTCTTTCCCCCAATCGAAATCACACTAATAACAAATCTCTCCCTCCTTGTGTTCGACCCGTATTTGCCACGTCTTCATTGACACCGTGCATGATTCTTGGAAGAGAGCGAGAGTAAACTCCAGAGGGGAGTACGTCACAGACGAGTCGCAAGCGATCGACTCGAAGATAGTAAGTTGCATCACTTATGTATATGTTATTAATTCAGAATCATTAATTTTATATTTTTCAAATGTTAGTAAATATTGTTTTAAACTTAGGACTCTCTGAAGTTGAGAGAATCTCAAGGCGAATTTGCTTCCGATGGTCGGAATGATATTCTACGCGAGGCCTTGGGAAACGACGAACACCCCGGTCGTGTGCGAGGGGTAGGGAGTAGAGTTGGACTTCGACAATATTATGGGAAGACTCAACGGTCTACTTCGTCGATTGGTCATACCAAATGCCAGCAAGAGATCGCAGATTTGAAGAATACGTTGCAACTGGTTTTGGAGAGATTGGATCGTTTGCCTACTTCTCCTACCCGTCGTAAGACCTGTTCTTCCGCGGAGACTACTCCAGTTCCGCCAGTGTTCCACCCTGATCGATAAGATGATTTCGTGTCTCATTCTCGAGAACTGGCCCTCGTCGACGGTCCCTCGTTTGGAAAGTTCGCGGATGGATCTAGATGTGCTTTATTTGTCGAAGACCCTGATCGAAGATTGGTGGGACACGGGAAAGTTTATAACATCTCCAGACACCACTTCACAGAGGTAGGAGAGGGAGAATTGAAGGTTGCAGTTGAGAGTTGCTTAGATCCTGGTGCTTTTGTGCCATTTCCGGAAGAAGAGATTGTTACTCTCGGCGATGCTATCGGTGGGTTCGTGCGTTGGCCTAGTTATTTAGTAGAGCTAAACGACAAACATGAGGTATAGTTTAACTTTGAAAGACTTTAAACTTCAAATTTGTTAACAATTGTATTTTAACGGTTGTATACATATCTGTAAGGTGTCAAGCCCCCGGAGCAAAGGGTCAAACAACCAATCTCCGATCAACATTAATTCGCTTCCAAGTAGGTGCAAAATGTTGTATCAATGTATGGTAGGTAGGGAGGCACAATCCTTAAGTACCTGGGAGTTGGAGGGGGATAAAGGGTTGCCTCCCTCTTTGTACGTCACCAAAGAGGATATCATACAGTTCATGGCGATGGATTCGTTGTGTATCATGATTATCGACGTGCAAGTGAAGTAAGTGTTTTTTGTATACAATGAAAAGTATTGAATAATTTTATCAAAACTGTAATAAATTATAATTTTTATACTTGTAGACATCTTTACGACGCCAGAAGGTCAATCTTTCCCGAGGATCAAGTATTTGGATTTATCAGTCCATCTACATATATATACGGGAATGACGATAAATTGGGTCAACTTGGGACATTCTTTAAAGAAGAAGACAAAAAATATTATCTGCTCCCTTATCATGAGAGGTAAACTTTGTAATTCAAAGTGAAATTTTATTTTGTAATAAACTTCTAATTATATATATAACACAGGGCTCATTGGATGTTTGTCGTTGTATGCCACACGACTAATTCGGCATATTGGTTTGATCCGTTTGGGGTCGAATAAACCAAGGGACTCAATAAAGAAACTTCTAAATATGTAAGTTCGTTTAGTCGTGAATAAAGTAATTCGTGGATTTTTATTAGTATTATTGATTGATATTTTAACTTGTGCTACTCAGGGCAATTAAGGTTTACAGAGCTTTAGGTGGTAGGAGAACAATCACAAAATCAGGGATAACATGGCATGGAATGAGAGTACGTTCTATCCCATTTTTGTTAATTAAGTTAGGAACAAATATTTAGCGAATTCCTATGTTTGTAGTACCGGAAGCAGGTTGGAAATACGGAATGCGGTTACTACGTGATGAGATACATGGAGGAAATCCTCGAATTGGCAACTCAAGACGTATGCCTATCCGAGGTAATGTAGATCGTTATTCAATTGTATAGTTGTGTAGTTTCAATATTTAGTTATTAATATTCAACACTTGTATTTTTTGAATAGGTTTTCCCAAAAAGTAGTGATCCCTTCTCGCAACAGGAGCTCGATGAAACTCGCGACCGATGGGCTCGCTATTTCATCAGAAACATGCTGACGAACTAGGTTCTCCTGCCAATAGTATTTTTTGTAATTTAGTTAACAAGTGCACTTGTATTACAAACGTACACTTTATGCATTAATATAATCGCCTTAATTTTAGAATAAATTAATTGCAAGTGTGTTGAATGTCAATTGTGTATGCTTTGTATGTTTGTGCATGTATGGTTGTATGTTTGTGTTTGTGTTTGTGCATGTATGCTTGTTAGTTTGTGCTTGTATGTATATGTGGATGAAATTGTGAACAAATTTATAGGTGAACGAATTTGGTGCAGTTGTATGTACACGAATACGAGACTAAAAACAATTTCGTCGGATGTTATTTTTTTTGTCCAGGTTTTGGAATAGACGACGGATGTAGTTAGTGGCCGACGTCTATTCCCTAGAAGAAAGGCATAGACGTCGGATTTAGTATGAAGCCGAAAGTATAGACGTCGTATGCTAGGTACCGGACGTCTATAGTATAGACGTCGTATGTTTGTTTACCAACATCTATACCTAAAGTATAGACGTCGGCTATACTATGACCGACGTCTATGTATTGACGACGCACACATAGACGTCGGTTCGGGGTGTGCTTATATCCGACGTGTATAGCCCCGTACATCCGACGTATATTCCCTTTTCTGTAGTAGTGCTTGTTCATGCTCATATTAATCACTTAGGTAGTGATTTGGATGATACGTCTTGCTATGAGGTACTTCTTATAAATAGCAACGCTACCTACACTTGTGCTCTATTGAATGCATTCATCACCACTTATTTCATGTGTACACACACTCCACCCCTTAGGGGTTTCCATTCCTGATTTCCAGCTTGCTTTTATTAGTCACTTATTTTAGTTTTATTTCGTCTCGTGCGTTCATCTTCTTTGTTTTTATCGTGCTAGTTTAGCATAGTTTAGTGTAATCAACTTTTTCTCCCCTTTGTTTCCCACTCCCCTTCGAACAAACCAGAGTCGACACACCTCCCTATGGATCGATCCGTACTTTCTCCGTCTTCACCGACGGTCGTGCACTTGCGGTCTAAACTTAATCAATTAAACAATCCCCAATTTAGTTTGATCGTTCACTTAGGTGACCTTATGTTACAACCAGATTTGATAGACCGGTCGACCGGTATGCCTGATTTGGTCGACCGATTTTGTTCTGAATTGTGACTTTACTGACTGAAATTTCCTATTGAATATGCTACATGTTAGTTATGTGTTTGTATTTGTGTTTGATTACTTGATTGATTGAAGGCACTTTGTTTTGATGGGTTATGCCATGACATGAGACATCTCCCATGCTTACCTTTGTTCTTCACATGATTTTATGATTTTTGATGAGTCTTGTCATATCTTTAGACATTTCTCATGCCGAGCCTAGTCTTATGCTAATCAAGTAGTAATTGCCAATACATTTCGTGAATGGATTGATAGGTTTTGCCACATCTTTAGACACTTCCTATGCATGAAGACACATACGTAACACACACGCATACATGCTTATATGCGTCATTCAATACTTTTTTCACTTCATATGTACACACACTCCACCCCTTAGGGGTTTCTCTTCCTGCATTCAAGATTGCTTTAGTAGTTCGTTTAGTTTCATTGCTGCTTGCTTTCGTCGTCTTTGTTTGTTGCTTACTAGTTTAGTGTAGTTTAGTTTAGTGTCACCACACTTCTCCCCTCTTTTCCCACTCGTCTTTGAACGAACCAGAGTCGACACACCTCCCTGTGGATCAACCCGTATTTGTCACGTCTTCACCGACACCGTGCACTTGCGGTATTTAAAATGAACACATCACCTCTCTCATTTCCCTCTCTTCTCCGATGAAGCAGCGGTTGTGGCGTGCAAGGAGGATGACAAGGTCGTGGCCTTGAGGCGTGAGGCACGTGGATTCTGACGTAAGGAGGAGGATGCACGAGATGTGCGGACCGGAGTTGGTTGTGGAGCTCCGGCGAACGTCGATCATCATGACGAGAGGTATGCCAAGTTCTTGCATTAGATGTTGCTCGCACATGTGTATGCGTGAGTTTGGCTCGTCGCCGGAGGTTGGAGACCTCGCCGGCGATGAGGGCATCGAGTTATACTCGGCAAGGCGAGGTAGATGTCAGTTAACGGTCGACCGGTCCCTTTGGGCGGTCAACCGGATGTAGTGCTTATTCGTTATCTTTACCTAGTACCGGTCGAACGATGTCTTGTGGAGGTCGACCGGTTGATCATATTTTATGGGTTGGACAATTACTGATATTTTCGGTCGAACGGGGCCCCTGAGGCGTTCGACTGTTTCCTTGTGATTGTTGGTTGGACTGAGCATTGACCACCTAACGGTCGACCGCTCGTGACTTCTGTCCGACCAGTAACTTAAGTTCACTTATTGTTAGGTCGACCATTTGGATGTTGGTTCAACCGATTGTCACTTGATGAATGTAGGAAAGATCCTAATATTTTCAGTCAAACAGGACCCTTGAGCCGTTCAATCGTTGCCTTGATTTTGACTTAGACTTAGTCTGACTTTGACCGTCTAGCGGCCAACCGATTTATACCATTTGTTCGACCGGTGGGGCTTAATTTGTGAGCCTAGAGTTCGATCGATTGCAGGCGTCTGTTCGACCGATTCCTTGGGAGCGGTCGACCGGTATACCTTTTTCGGTCGACCGTTTGGGTCCAGAACTGAATCCATGTCATTGTGAAGTGTCAACTCTATCTACGAAAACTGGTGCCCTCGCCTAGTACGTGAGCCGAGTGGTGACGATGGGTACGTTGCTCGTACCTACCCAGGGACCGCCGAGTGGAAGGGTGTGGCTTGGGACGTGCTAGCTCCGTATTATAGACTGTGGCTAGTGTATGCTTTACTTGACTCATATTAGAGTAGTAGACCTCGGGGGATTGCGGATCCCAATACACGATGTTGCACGACTCTACGAAGCGAGATGACCTGGCGGACTTCGGACCGGATGAGTCGATTGGCCGACTTGCGGACAATGGACTTAGACTGGCATTGATGGCGATGATGTGACCTGCGTGACCTAGATGGCGGTGGTGTTGGTAGCATGTGCTGAGAGACACCTAGGTGAGGATTTCTTCTCGCGACCAAGATGATGGCGGAGAGGACCATACGGCCTGTGTGGCAGCGGTGACTGACCGCCTATGTATTCCAGCAGGTATCTTGGTTGTGGCACAACCAGGTGAGATAGATCGACCTGAGTGGCGGTGAGGTGTTGACCTAGAGATTCAGCTGATTCTACTGACGTGAACATGCCTCACCGAACTCTATGATTAGTGTAGCCGTGTGTGGGGTGTGCTGCGTACTTTCCGTAAGACCGTATGTCTATGGTAGGTCCCTACGGGTGACCCGATGATGGATTTGTTGATAGATGTCATTTATTACCATTGGAGGGAGATGTTTACAGATTGCATTGTATTTTGTCATGCTATACTAGTATGATATGTTCATTCTGTATTTATTAACATGCATATAGGTGAGCTTGGTATACACTGTTTCCTTATGGAAACTCAGGGTTTGGGAAAACCTCTGATGGGTGGTGACCAAGGACGAGGGTAACTCTAGGATCGGATCATCTTTCTGTCTTCTCCTAGGTATCATGGCTGCCTGTATTTACTCTTCTTGTACTCTGATGTAGTCATATCTTTTCACAAACTCTGGTGTAATATGGTGCACCTCTTGGATATTTTATGAGTATCGTTCCTGCATTTTTGGGTTTAATCTTTATGATGCTTTGTGTTTGAATTTTTAATTTTCCTTTGTTTCGGGATGCTACATTTCTGGTGTTTACTGTTGGTTGCTCATTGAAGGGAGGGCGTTACATTTCTGGTGTTTACCCACCGCACGACGACGCACCCGAGCAACCCGACGTGGCCGCCCGCTGCCCATGCCCTCCCATTAACCATGCTCTTAAAGAAGATCGTCTCGCCTTAAAATCGGTGCGGCAAGAACCAACGTGGCGGGCTACAATGCTGAAGGAAAAAAAAGGAGAATTGTGAGACGTTCAATAAAGATCCCATACTTGTCGAACTACCAATCATTAAGAGTAAGGATAAGTTCTAGCGCCAATCATTGTCATTAATTGTGGTGTTTGTAGTGTTTCAATGATAATTAGTAAGTTTGGAGATGGTTTTCGTTGTTTCTGTGACGATTAGTTTGCAATTCTTGACTCCCCTATTTTGTTGTTGTAATGATCCATGTGTGGTTATAGTGTTTCGAGTCGATTCCGGTGTGGGAATAGGTTTTGACATTTTCTTAAAGTGTCTTTGTGGCTGGTGTGATTTGTTTTGTCATGTGGTGTTTGTAGTTTTTTGTGATGATGTGTGTTTTACGGTGTTTCTGTGACGATCTGTGTTTTGAGTTAATTTGTAATTATAACGTCAATATCCATTTTGAGTTTCCAAATATCTAAGAAAAATAGATTTAACATATCTACTGATGCTCAATTAAGTTGATAGACGGGCATTAATATCGTTGAGAATCAACAGTAGTTAAAAATAGCAAGGTTTTATCTTCATGAAGTCCTTTTATTTTCCTTTATATCAACGCGTTTTATGATATTCAAGTGTACGAAAAGCATATTTTTGATTTTGTGTAGAAAATTGTTAACCTACCGGCTTTTCATTAAAAGGTCACCCTACTAATTTTCATTAAAATGCTTCGGTGCATGTTTGTATGATTGATGCTTTTCAAAACTCATGACAACTAATTCATTTCCATTGCATCGAGTACATAACTAAAGAGTTGCCACACTTTATATTGAAGCATGTACTAAATACACATTTCAAAATCCAAAGATATGGGTGGTAACCATACTAATACTCAGCCTGAAAAAAATAGTACAATGTGGAAACATAGATGAAAACGAACTTAGACTCGTTGACCGACTCGTTGACCTTTTATTGTTCGTTCATCATAAAATCTGTGTGTCCTTACGAAGAAACATAGTTTTTTGTTGCAAAAACAAGTCGGAATGAGGCCAGATTTCTCTAATATTGGTCTCATCCGCCAAAACGACACATGCTCCACTTACACAATGCCAAGGACGGATAATGTATAAAAAATAAAAGTTGTTTAAGAATTTAAATTTACTTAGAGTTGGCCATTGTTTGTTGAGTGTCCTAACATTGATAATGTATAAGTAACCTTATTCAGTAATAACTTAACATCAGTAAAGGCAATGGGCATTGTTTGTGGCGTTTACAAACACTTAAATTCTGAAAATTTTGGTGGTAAATCCGACACAACACATTTTTATGACAAACATGAAACATAAAATGTTGACGTATCGCTGACTGCATAACCAAAAGTCACTTAGATAAAAAAAGAGGAATTAATTCAAGGTCACAAAACTCCTCCAACTTCGTTGATAGAGGTGTTTAAGTCAACTTTATGTTTAAGTTATGAATTCTCTCAACACTTATTTATTAATAATGAGTGTAACCTTGAATTAAGTTTTTTTACCACTTTACCCCTCCCAACCTCTCAAAACCACAACAATATTTTCTACACAAATCTAACTCAATTCTAGGGGTGTCAATGGATGTTCGAAATTCGGAAATTTGTTCCCGTCCGGTTCGATAAAATATTTGGTCCGAACAATATCTGATCCGAATAATATTCGATTCGTGTAATATTCGGGACATGCGAATGCGAATATGGATATTGATACATCCGATCCGAATAACATCTGATCCGAGATTGAATATTTGTATCATATACTTATGCAATACATTATTCTACCTAAAAGTATTCATATTTCAACCTTGTGTGATTATATTTTGAATATATAATTATTAAATTTACTTATTCAAATAAAAATACATCTACTAATCACATTTATTCAAGCATTAAATATCATTATCATTTCTAGAATATTGAGTTAGAAGTTAAGATAAAGTAAATTAATATTTGAAACCAAATAAAATTATAAATCTGACTATTTATAAGAATTTCTCTAAGTGAAAATGAAAAATGTTATAAAGTGGAGAATTATGTTTACGGATGCAGATATTATTCGTATCTGCTCTGAATCCGTCAAATATCCGAACGGATATAGACTTTTCATATCCACAAACAATCCGTATCCGTTTCCGATCAGTCGACACCCTACCCAGTTATTTTCCATTCTCGTTCTAAACCGTATTCCTCAGAGACTCTAGTTTACAACCGAACCCAACGCCGATAGCGGCTCCCCCCGAGCTGAATCCTGACTCTAGGGTTTGGGAAGGGCTCGCCGTGGGAAAACCTCGAGGAATGAATCCGAGACGGGACTGGTGGAGGAAAGGACGAGAGAGGAGCTTTACCCGCACCACCACCATTACCACGGCCATCGAGATCCAGGTCCGTTTCATCCTCCCCGGAGTCCTCAAGGTTGTCGTCTATCCTCCGTCCTCGTCCACCCCGGCCTCGTCTCCACCGACCTCGAGAAACCCTAACCCCACCAAACCTGTGAGCCTTCTTGGTTTTCTGACTCCTTCAATTCGGTGGAGACCTCTTCATTCATAGTTGGGTTTGGAGTTTGCAATTGGAGTTTTTTGGGGATTTTCATTTATTTATTCATTTATTTTTGGTGGAGAAGATTAGTGGTTTTGATCAGGTAATTTTTGCTGGAGAAAATCTCGGTACTTTTGATCAGGTAATTTCAATGGAACTTTTGTTAATGTCAATTGCTTGTGCCTTCAACAACAACTGTTACACTGCAACTGATGCTACTTGCAATTGATTCCAAGATCTTGCCTGGTGCAATGTTTTGTTGGAGGAGCTTCTTTTGATTGTCTTAGTTTTAGTTACTTCTGAACTGTGCTTGCCCATGCATGCTGACTGGTTGAGAAAAGATAATGCATTTTTTCAAGATAAATTAATCCACTATTGTCTACATTTTGTATTCCAATCTGATTGTCTTTTGTTTTGTTATGTTTATTGTTCTCATTCTTCATGTGCATCTTCTGATTAACATGATTTTGCATATGGTTCTAATACGTGTATGTTCTTTCAGGAGTATTACTCTACGGACAAGAAAGATGCTGTTGTTGGTGGTTGCCAAAAGTTAGTGCAAGTACCAAAGAAAGAGAGTATTATTTTATCTCGGATTGTTTTAAGTTCATTTTACATTTGACACTATTATTGGTTCAAAATGTAAAAGTTAAAGACAACAAAATAATATCAATTAACACATCAACATTAGTTAGACTCATGGAAACTTAAAAAATTAATTATAGTGTTGGAGTATATGTTGTGACTTTTGTGACTTGGAATTAGTGGGCAGTGGAATTGTAACTATTTTTCTACTTCTGTCTTAGGACGTACTTGTGTGTGCAACATTTTATGGTTTGGTTTTTGCTTTTTCAGAGGTTTGGATATTTGGGTAATGGGTCAGTGGAAAATTTGGGTTTGGAGATGATGTGGTGTGGGTTTTTGGGGGTGTTTCTCATAGTGCTTTGTTAAATCAGTTACCTTTCTAATTTCGTTTTCGTATTTGTTACCTGAGATTTAGAGGTTTGGATTGGTTTTGCGTAATGGGTTGGTGGAATTGAATCGGTTGTTTGTGGGTTTTTAATTCAGCTTCGATTTGGGATTTTTAAGAAATATTATCAGAATCTAAATCAGCATTAAGTTCTGTAAAAGTTGGTTTTTGTAGAATCAAAATCGGCATTCTTTTCCATGAAATCGTCTGCTTTGTAGGATCTAAATCAGCATTGTGTTCCTATAATGTTGTGTTGTTTTAGCAGTACCCAATACTCTAAACATGCTTATCACTTTCCCCTTCGTTTTGGTTTGAGTGGTGGGGTTAGTCTTCTGCATTTTTGGTGAGGTTTAAATGAACAGACACACAACTTAAAATGGACAAACTCATAACATAAAATAGACAGATCCAAAACATAATATTAATAGACTCATAACTTAAAATATGCAGTCACACAAGTTAAAATGGACAGACACACAAGTTAAAATCGGCAGATACAGAACTTAAATAGACGGACATACCACTTAAAATGGATAGATCAAAAACATGAAATAACAAGAGTAAGTCGTAGTACTTTTGAAAATTGGCCTCTGTGGTGGAGTAAGCAATTCCTCTTATTGTTCTAAACATCCTACAGATTAAAAAAAAGAAAAAAAATTTGAATGGACATATCCATAACTTAAAATGGATAGACCCACAACTTAAAATGGATGAATCCATAATTTAAAATGGACGGACTCATAATTTAAAATGTGCAGTCACACAAGTTAAAATGGTCAGACACAACTTAAAATAGGCAGACTCATAACTTAAAATGGGCAGACACGACTTAAAATGGACAGATCCAAAACATAAAATGGACAAACCTAGAACTTAAAATGGACACGTCTAGAACTTAAAATTGACAGACTCATAACTTAAAATGTGCAGTCACACAAGCTAAAATGGAAAGACACATCTTAAAATGGACAAGCCCATAAGATAAAATGGACACGTTTATAACTTAAAATGGACATACCTATAACTTAAAATGTGCAGTCACACAAGTTAAAATTGACAGACACAACTTATAATGGACAGATACATAACTTAAAATGGAAAGACCCACAACTTAAAATGGACATACTCATAACTTAAAATGTGCAGTCACACAAGTTAAAATTAAAAAAAACAGACAACTTAAAATGTACAGACCGACAACTTAAAATGGACAAACTGACAACTTAAAATGGACAAACATATAACTTAAAATGAGCAGACACAACTTAAAATGGACAGATCCAAAACATAATATGGACAGACCCAGAAACATAAAATGTGCAGTCACACAAGTTAAAATGGACATACCCACAACTTAAAATGGACAGATTCATAACTTCAAATGGACAGACCCGTAACTTAAAATGGGCAGACCCACAACTTAAAATGGACAGTCACATAAGTTAAAATGGACAGACACAACTTAAAATGGACAGACCCAGTACTTAAAATGGACAGACCCACAACATAAAATAGACAGACACACAACAAAAAATGGACATACCCAAAACATAAAATGGACACGTCTACAACTTAAAATGGAGAGATCCACAACTTAAAATGGACACGTCTAGAACTTAAAATGGAAAGACCCACAAATTAAAATGGACAGACCCACAACTTAAAATGAGTAAACTCGCAACTTAAAATGGGCAGACACAAAACTTAAAATGGACAGACCCAAAAATTAAAATGAACAAACTCATAACTTAAAATGGGCAGACCTTTACTTGTAGTAATGTTCAGGATTTTTTATAGTAATCACTTACGCCTTAAACGTATTTTGATGCCTGGGAGTTGGATAGACTGGCCCTTACGTAAAGACTATATTACTGCCAATTTCTATGAATTACAAGATGCTCATTGAATGCTAAAAAAACATGTTTACTTATAAGATAAAAAGGCCTCTGGATTTAAAGTCGAGGGATGTTTTTATCCTCCATTTGTTTTAGATACTTGAATGATTCAGTAATAATAACCGCAACTGTACGACCGTGATGAAGCAGTGATAAGTATGAGTCGACTCCACAAGGAGGTGTGTCAACTCCGGTTCTATAGAAATCGAGTGGGAAAGGAGAGGAGAAGTTGTTGATTATGCTAACTAACTATACGAAACTATGAATGAATTAACAATTAAATTAAACCCCCATGGAGTGGAGGTGTGTAGGTATGTGTGTGTGTGAGCGAGTCTTCATTTCAATTAGGCACAAATGTAGTTTGTGTGACATATAGAATCTAAGTGTAGGATACACAACACTACATGGCAAACCATGAACGTACATATCTCACATAAAGTTGAGGTTGATTTTAGATTGTCAAGCATGCAATAAGTACCTAGTGTGGCAATTAGAACATCAATTAATCCTACATACAACCTAAATCATTCATGTGAATGTGCACCAAACATGGATCCATACATAACAAGTCATCTCCATCAAACCATTACAAGCAAAAAGATAAACTCTAAAACTAGCATGAGATAAGTACTTAGTGTGGACACTATCCTATCTAATATAGGTTTAAGCATGCTACGAGTATAGATCTATATTAAGCACATGAAATGACACACATAAAAGAACTCATAACTATCACATAATCTACATCACCTCCACCCCAAATGGGGTGGATCCACTCTACTCATTAAGTTAACTAATTGTGCTAAGGTTTAAGGAAACAAAACATGCAAGACTAAAGGAAACAATATCTAACTAAACAAAAAATATTTTATTTACATGACTCACATTACAATGTGGCATCCTATCCACCTTGAGTTTTGCCTCCAATGCTAACTCCAAGTAAAGAGAATGACCACCAAGCAATGAGTAGATTACAAAGGAGGAGGAAGAGTTCTAATTATAGGCATGGAAAAATAACACTGGGGATAATACCCTGATGTGGGACTAATGAAACATTTTGAGAATAGATATAAACACATAACCCATATCCACGCGAAACTAGATCGGATTCTGAGAAAAAGGGACCTCTAATTGGCGGTGTTGGGCCACCAATTGGCGGTCATTTTTCTCAGAGTGGACCCTTTTCGGATATCTTATTTAGTGTTTCAATTAGTCACGTGGGGTGCACTTGGATGGGTAATTGGAGTCTGAGCCCGAATCTAATTGTCAAAATACTCCTCATGATGGTGCGGAGTTGCTCGGTTTGCTATTGGGTTACTTCGAGCTTACGTCTAGGTCATTCCCTCTTGCAGATGGGTCCTTGTGTATGACCGAGAGGTCCATTTTGCCTCATTTAAGTCATTTCTTCTTACGTTTCTGCCATTTTTTTCTCTTCACTTCTCTTCTTTAGTACCTAATGCCTGAAATACAACAACAAACACTCGAGTAGTACAATATTGGGGTAAAATTAAGGATATATAGCATGAATATGATGCATGATATGCTACTAATCAAATACCCCCACACTTACCTTTTTCTAGTCCCGCGCAAAACAAAGAAAGAGAAAAATGAAAGAAAAGAAAAAACATACAAAAAACAAGGAAATCTTAACTCAATTACGTAGGAATCACGGTTGCACTTAGCACGTTCAACAAGCCGTTAAACCCCCTTGTCGCCAAAGAGGAGTGATGTGTCCTGAGGGTTTTCAGTGAATATACCCACAAAATTCGAACATTGATGCATTATTCAACCGAGCAACTTGACTAGATGGACCTATTTTTGTCGATCATTGGACACGGTAATCCTACGGGACGACTCTCTATATGTATCCACTCAACACTCCTAGCCTAATGAATCGTTCGTGCAAGTTAATTAAGGACTTAAGTGAAAGATAAGGGCAACCTTAACATCCTCAAGTGATACATTGTGTAAATTCCATTAAGGTTCTTATTTGTATTACCATTTCTTTCTTTTTTTTCATTTACTAGTTGGTGGGTAATTCTCTCGGGGTCAGGTTTTGTGCATCAATGCCTCTGAGGACTTATACTATCACATACACCTTCCCCCACATATCCACATAGGGCGATCCCAACAACCCGTGAAACGGGAGTTCGGTCGGTGCATCCCAAGTCAGATGACTCGAAAACACCAGGCACTAAGTCCCCTCAGACCTAATTTCCCGAGTGGTAGGAGCCGTACGAGAAGAGAGAACACTCTACTCATTTATTATCTACACATGAACCAAAACCCCTACACTTAAGGTTTCACAAAAGGAGTTTAAAGGACCCTGACTACGACATACTTCTTTATACTAACAGACACGAATTATTTGACTCACTAGGTTCAGGGTGAACTTATTTATTTGTTTGAGTACTGAAATCCTATGATTAGTGTCCCCCGATGGAAAACGGGGTGAATCCTTACGACTAGATAAGACCTAAAACCCGTGTACTAGATATCCTAATGCATCAAGTTCAGGTCAATTTTGGGAGCTTCCTTTTTGCTTTGCCTCCCAACGGTTTTGCACATGCTAAACACACGTAAAACCCACAAAACATTTTCTTTCGCAAACACATGAAGATTTTGAAAGAAATGTGAAAATTTAAAGCACTAGACAAGCAAAAGAAGACAAGTCACCGAAGGATGATGACCAGCAAATATATCTATATTAAATGCAGGACACTAACATAACCCTAACAATGCAAACATAAGAAATAAAAAAAATGAGAATGACTAAACTATGTACACACGTAAAGCACCCTCCCCCCACTTAATTCATGCATTGTCGTCAATGAATGTGAGTATGATATTACATGGATTTTTGATGAAAAAGTTAAGATCTCACCAAAGTTTGAAGCATAAGGAAAATTTTGTGGTCATGTTGATGAACACAAACTCGAATTCCCCTCAAAACATGTGAGATACTTAAGAAGTGAGACAAATACATGAAACAAATGGGGCACAAATACACAAGGGTTGGAGACAACCTATGCTCACTCTTGGAGTATTTTTGTCTCTTTTTTGTTTTTTTTCATCATTTTTTTCCAAATATAACTATGTACAAAAATAAGTTCCCATCAAATGAGAATCTCAAAAGTGGGTCAATGCACTTGGAATGAGAACATGACATGCGGGGCCAAAATACTCATGGTTGCCCCCTCACAAAGTGCACAAAATAACGGGAGAGGTTCATGAATTAGACGCAAAGGCGTCAGATTCAAATGATCAAACTGAAAGAGCTCGAACCTCTCAAGAATTTGGGAAATATTACACAACGGAAGAAGAGTTTCCTCCATTCCGATATTGAAGTTATGATCGTCAATCCAAACTCGCCAACAAACATATTGGTGCGCCGGAATGAGGCCAACAACCTCATTATGCTTCCCCGACTCACCAGACGAACAGAAACTGGGTCTCTTACCCAAGGTATCCTCTAAGAAACTCCCAATACCCTCATTGGCAATGTAGTTGTTTGTTGTCCCATCATTTTCAAGATAATCAGGAACAATAGTGAGAGGCAAACTCTCATCAGGTCGTACGAAATTATGGGTACTATGGAGCACTTGCTCCACCACAGGTGAGTCCTTAAGAGGCACAACATGAAGATCATGTGGGTCAAGAGCCACGAGACAAAAAGATAAGGCACAATCCTGTGCCGACTCATAATGAAGTTGGTCAACGCTATTCTAAATTTGAATCGAATCCCCCACTAAGTGATTGTGAAGTGAAACCTCAAGTTCCTCAGACTGACTAGGAGTTTAACTTTGATAGATTGTGCTTTGAATTTGTGGATATGGTGGTGGTTAAATATCAGAAGATAAATCCTCATGTTGACAAGAAAGGTCACCCTCCTCACCTTCACGTAATTGTTGTGTGATCTGACTTACTTGTACTGTCAGATTTTGCATGGAATGTTAAGTGGTTTTCATGAACTTAAGGAGAGTTTATATCAAGGAATCATGTATGTGGTCAACTGTGAGGCTCAATTCAGAATTTTGGAGATTTTGGGGTTGGGTGTTTATGGGCTGAGAATGAGTGCAATGATTGGTCATGGGTGGTGGCTAGTAGGGATATGGGTATTCGGTAGGAGAATAATGGGGTGGGTATGATGTGTAAAAATTTGAATCAATATTTGTCTCCCCATGAATCCTTCCCTCTTTGGTTGTACGTGGATGCGTAAATGTTACATTGAGCATTTTGGGAAAATATATGCTCATACTCAGGCTCTAGGAGAACATAAGGACATTCCCCGATAACGTGACCACTCAACCCACAACAGTCACATGATACGACTACTGTAGCCACTGATGCACTCATGTCATCTACCGCACGCATGAAAGAGACCAAAGGTTGTTGTAATGTCTGAGTTTGTTGACCAACATATGACACACCAAGATGGTGGTCTAGCAGTCGGTGCCTCTCTCATATTATCCACGCAATTAAGATTGTCCCAACCATACGGGGTGTTTATCTGAGGCATCCCAGGATGCATGAGGCCAGAATACCAGGGAGAACAGTCTTGGTCCCAACAATGAAATGGATGGTTGCTCATGTAGCCACCCATCTCGGCAAAGAACTCTCGAGTCGACCGCTCTCACCGCCACTAGGCCAAGCTCGCAAACAGTGCTTGACTCAACCATAAAACATTTATAGAGAATGTAAAGGGGAGGAGACTAGAACGTAGAAGTAGGTAAGAAGAAGAAAACTCAGAGGAGAAGGGAAGAATCCCTAAAACTATCGTGAGTGAAGGTGAGGGTAGAAGCCTAATCTAGCAAACACAGTCAAACAACCTAAAGTCACTATAGGTGCTTACAGCTAGACGACGCCTAATTGCGAGATCACACGGCCTCAACATGCCTCACCTCCCTACGACGAAGACCACAAAACCCAGCAAGTAAGCCAAGATTCGGGGATCTCGTCTCTCCTACTATCGACAAATTGGACGACGTCGATCGGGCTGTGACGGTTGCGACCGGATCACTCTCCTAATGCGCCCGAGTTCTATAGGGGTCAATGTCTACTTGATTTTAGATTATGGGTTTACTTGAGTGTCGTTTGTGGGGCTAAGGGAGGGGTGATGAAATCCCCCACGTTATATTGAAGACTATAGGTGGTACCCTTTTAAAGATGTTTTGAATCCTTAGGCTAGCAAGAAACTCACTGATTGACATCATATCATGCATATATTCATGTCTTATGTTTAATCGTTTAAACTACCGCAAGTGCACGACATCAGTGAAGACGTGGCAAACACGGGTCGATCCACGGGGAGGAGAGCAATCTCTGGTTTGTCAGAAATCAAGTGGCAACAAAAATGGGGAAGAGTTTCGTTTATGCTAATCTACGCTACATTAAACTACTAAGAAGAAAATGCAAAGGAAAGCGACTAATGATAACTTCAACAAAACCAAAAGAACTTAATACTAAGTAGGAATCAGGAAGAGAAAGAACCCTAGGGGGTGGAGTGATTACACATATACAATAAGAAGGTAAGAATGCATTTTATCCACACTGTCACTATGTTTCTTAGACAACTGATTGACATCATTTCATGCTCATATTTGCACCTTATATCCATTATCTTTCACCTAAACAATGCTATGTTACGAGTTTTATGTTTGAATTTCAGAAATAAATAGGTTTGAAGAGATGAAGCATAAAAGGACCCAAAAGCTGGGAAAATGGATTGAATTGTGAGATCTGGGGACTAAGATGCAAGGGAGAAGGACCTGAATGTAAGACCGAAGGACCAAAGAGCAAAACAAAATACTCCACACCATCATGGGGAGTATTTTGGCAATTGTAGTCGGGTCGGAGCTCCAACAAGCAAAGTAGATGCATCAAAGATCACCAAAGACATCCAGTAAAAAAGCCCAGAAGAAAAATTAGCGAGATCCGAACCAAACAGACCACCAATTGGCGGTCCAAGACCGCTAATTGGCGGTCTGTTTTGGCCCAAATCCGCTAAGATTTTGGTGGGTCGCGTATTATTGTGTATTTAGTCCATTTCTGGTATTTGTTTAGTCCCACATCGGGGGATTGTCCCGGATTGCCTTTTTCTATGGCTATAAATAGAACTCTTCACCTTCTATTGTAATCACTCCATATTTTAAGTGGCTATTCTTCCTACTAGAAGTGATGTCTTGAAGCACACACTAAAGTAGGAGGATGCTACTTGAAATGTGAGTCATTTTATCAATAAAGTTTTCTTTGTTTTGTTCTTCTTTTATTGTTTGTGCATGCTTTTGTTTAATTGTCTTTTATTAAATCTAGCTTAGTTAATATGCTTTCCTTTCTTAGTTCAATAATTAGTGTAATGTGTAGTGAGTAGTTCCATCCCCTTTGGGGGGTGGAGTAGATGTTCATACATGCATTAGAGAATGGAATGAATGCTTTATTTTCTATGTGTTGATAAAACATGAATGTATGCTTGCTTGTTTAGGATAGAATTTATAACTTGATGAGTTTTGCCAAAATGATTAGACACCTCTCATGCTTGTTTAGGTTCTGAAATAAACAACTTGTATATGTAAATGTTAATCAACTAGGTTGGTGAATAGATTGATAGGTTTTGCCAGAACATTTAGACACTTCCTATGCATGATAACATCACCTTCATTTGTGCTTAAAGAATGTGTTCAACACCCACCTCTTTGCATGTGTGCACTCACTCCACCCCTTAGGGGTTTTCCGCTTCTGAATTCCAACACTCTTCTTTTGTTCTTAGTTAATTTTTAGTTAATTGTTTGTTGCTTTCTTTCGCATTTCGTTTTTCATAGTGTAGTATAGCGTAGAGTAGCATAATCAACTCTCTTCTCCATTTTTTTCGCCACTTGATTTCGTGCAAACGAGAGGCTGTTCACCTCCCTGAGGACGACCCGTACTTGCCACCGCTTCATCGCGGCCGTGCACTTGCGGTTTAATTAAAACGTTCAACAACAACCTACTATGATAAGGAGCTTTTGGTAGGTATGTGTTATGCGGAGTCGGAGAATGAGGCATTGGTGTATTATTCTCACCCTCGGCCTCTTTCTCAATCATTCCCACACGGGAGCTGCACAGATGGATTTACTGGCAAGGAAATGTGGTTGTTGACCTGCTTCCCATTTCTCAGGGTCACAATGGCATTGACATGGTCCACAGGTTCTTCTACGTAGTTCACTTGCCCTCCTGTGGTCTTGAACTTGCATTTTACATGTTTGAATGAAGTTGAGCATGGGGGTTAGCCACAGGTTGGCTAGGCAGACTCCCTCTCTTTCTCTCATGTTCAGACTGAGCCAATTGGCCCATCTGAAACTCGAGAGATTTGATGGTCTGCTGATTCGAAGTGAGGACTTGACTCGTGGACGATGATTGATACGTTTTAATTAACCGCAAGTGCACGGCCGCGTTGAAGCGGTGGCAAATACGGGTCGATCCAGAGGCAGGTGTGTCGACTTTAGTTTGTTCGAAGGCGAGTGGGAAAGAAAGGAGAGAAAGGAGTTGCGATAAAACTACACTATAATGCAAAAGGAATGGAAAATAAGCAATAAAACTAAACCCCAAAGGGGGTAGAGAAAATATTGTGAATACAAAGATATGTGTGTGTGTGTGTATGTTCAATTAAGCTCCTCACAATATGTAGTGCATGAAAATCATAAAACTACATCCAACTTTGCCTCCACATGAAATAAGATAAGATCATATCATTAAAACATACAAGACAATAATTGGAATGAAGCTAAATGAACTCAAGTATAAAGACCAAACCCCACTATGCCTCTACATGAAATAAGATTTACCCAATCATTAAAACATACAAGACATTAATAAAGGTAAGGGCAACAAGAGCACATATACTACAAGTCATGTGTCCTTTATCAATTCCATCTTTATCCTCACCTCATCATTCCCCATAAAATAGGTTCACTAGTCTAAGCATAAGCTAAGCTTCATTCAAGAGCATTAGCATATCAAAGACAAGAGTGAAATCCCATTAGATGGTTATGGAAATCATATAAGGTTCAAAGGATTAAGATAACACACACTTAATATTTCACATAATCACATCACATATTTCTCCACCCTCCAAATGGGGATGAAACTACTCACTAATCATTAAACTAACTACATTAACAAAATGAAACATTGTACTGGAATGGAATTAAACTAAGCAAGCAAGAAATATTAAAGAAGCTAAAAGGAAAGGAAAGTAAAACTAAACAAGCATGCAAGAATTAAAAGACAAGATTAAAAGAAACTAAGAACAATTATTTTATTAAAATGACTCACATTGAAGGTAGCACTCTTCTCCACCTTGAATGTTGCTTCAAGGCTTACTCCAAGTAGAAAGAATGCCACCAAGCAATGGGTAGAATACAATGGAGGAGGAGTTCTATTTATAGCCATAGAAAAAGGTAATCCGGGACAATCCTCCGGTATGGGACTAAACGCATACCATAAATGGACTAAATACATACTAATACAACACCCGACCAAGTCTTATCGGGTTTGGATCCAAATGGACCGCCAATTGTCGGTCTATAATGAAGGGAATGCGTTCTAAAAGTTTTACTTTTAAATGTCAATTGTTATGAATTGAATGAGAAATCATTTTGTTCCTTGTTTATGTTATTCGTCTTTTAGAAGTGTTAAGGAAGAGGCTCTTGGTCCTTAACCGTAGAGCTCTAAAAGATATTGGTTTACATAAAACAAAAGATATTCCCAATCATGGTAATTAACATGGGACATTAATTACCGAGTTAAGATTGTCGTGTTGGTCATAGATCATTGTAGCTCTACAAGTGAGTGACAACACGGGTACACAAAAGAGGAAGATATTACTTTTGTATACTGAATAGACCTAATAAGTAAAATATTATAGAATTGTGTTTTCTGTGTCATTAATGTTTTACTGTGTTTTTGGTTCTTTGATATGAGACTTATATCTGATCGCTTAAGAATTGCTTGATTAGACTAGTGTCTTGAGCTATCGATAAGTGTAGTGTAAAGGCATTGGTTGGTTAAGTATGACTTTTGTTGGAGAAGATAGTTAGTCAAAAGATTATCATTGCCCCTCTTAATTGAGTGATGATATTAGTGGGCCCCTTGATAAAGCAAAGTTATAATGTGCACAATGTGATTTGAAAAAGCAAAATCGAACTTATGTTGTGATTAATAACATAATTAGAATCTAAATTAAATTCATATGTGATGTAAATATTATGGGGTGTAATGATTTATCATTACATAGGATAATATGTTACATAAGTTATGAATTTACTACTAATCCCGAAATGTCAAATTTTATAAGGGTTAAACCGAAATTTGACAAGTCTGCAAGTACTGTGCAAAAACGGTCGACCGCTAGACTGTAAACGGTCGACCGAATGTTGCATCGTAAACAAAGATTTCGTCTGTTCGTTTTCGGTCGACTGAACATCACGATGAAATAATTTTTGTTACGAACGGTCGACCGAATTGTTAACGGTCGACCAAAACCAGGTCTAAACGGTCGACCGAACCTCAAAACACGGTCGACCGTCCAGACGGTTTTATGCAGAATTAATTTAAGAATTAATTAGATCATGCATGGAATTGGTCCATAATTGATTTAATTCGTGGCTGAGATTATTTGTTAGCAAATAATGGATGGTTAGATGGAAGTTTGCATGAAATCATGGGCAAGAGGTTGCACATGAATAGGTAATTTGGAGAGAACTTATAAATACAAGTTTATCTCATTACCTCAAATTAATTCATTGTTTTTCTCATGCAAAAACTCTCTCCATAATTCTCCACGAAATTTCCTTAATTCTTAAGATTTGTTTTAGTTTTCAGAGATCATCTTCTCAAGGGAACTAAAGAGGGGTTAGTAATTAGATTCTAAACCCTATTGGAGATTGAGAGGCTAGCTCTTCTCTCTCCAATCTCGTTTAGAGTTTGGTGAATACTCGGAGGCAATCCACCGGGCGATTCAACCGTCAACGCGACTCCAGATCTTCGAGAGGTTTAGAGAACCTCTAGGTATGATCCTCTTTGCAATTGTTTGTTTATTCTAATGCGTGTTAAATAATTAGGATAAACAAATACATGTCTATATGAAAATCGAAGAAAATATGAATATTACGATCCTATATGTTTATAAAATTTCGAAAATATATACATACTATAGGGCACGAAATCCAATAGTGGTATCAGAGCTTTTGATTCATATTATCTTTGATTTAAACTATAAAATCAATTTAGACTACCATCTAGAATCAAAACAATTCGGTTTTATGTCTTATTCGAGTTTTTCGATGTTTTTGTTGATAAAATTCTAATAAATTCGTTTTGATGGTTTTATATGTTTTAAAACATCACACATGATCTCTAGAATTGAAATTTAGACATTTGTCTAATTTATAGACTTTTCGTTTTATTTTAAATGATTATTTTATAAAGGAATCAACAAAACCGAAAAGGACTAATGTTCATCTTTCCTTTTGGAAATTGGATGAACAGCGGTTCAAAATAATTAATTTTGAACTATGGATGCATGAAAATCATTTTAATGGATTTCAAATGATTTTTTCTAGAATTGTTTGATTTTAGATGCTTGATAATCTAGATTAAATAGTTTAGATTGGACATGCGTGTATGCGTTGCTCGAGTTGTTCTTGCAGGAATTGTGAGTTTATATGTTTCAAATCAGCAACTATGAATGTATGTAATTAATATTATACAGGGGCTTATTTGTATGTAAAAGCTAAATTCTCTCTTTCTATCTCTTAGATAATTGCATTGCATTTGAGAGGTTTTACATAGGACTTGCACTAGTCGGTTTTTATTGAATGTGAGGAGCATGTTTGTTTTCTGTAAAATCTACATATCCGGTGCAAGAGGAAGTCACCGCTGTAGCACATCGATCGAGGATCGAGGATCGAAGGGAACATATAAACTCACACAATGTGGATTGTGTGAATGGTTTGATTTCTGTTTTGATAATCTTGCTATGCATGTGATGAATGTGTTGAATGTTAGGATGTGTATGAATGATATTATGCATGATAACCTAAAATTCTGAATCACATGTTAATAAATGAAATTGTCCAACAAAAATTAAGAGTAATTTCCTTCTTTTTCATCCACTAGCAACCATTGATTGAGGGATACTCTGCTCGCCCTTAGCGGGAGATAGCTCCATCCATCTTTGGGAATAGTGGGAGATATAATGGTTGTCTGTTGTTGTGCCACGATTAAATGTATGAGGTGCGTTTCACCCTAGTGAACCCCAAGTATGTTTAGTTATGAATACAATGGATAAACGTATCTCGTATCAAATGAAAATAAGTTTTCTTAACATCACCTAGAGCCCTCGCTCGGTTTTGGGAAAATGTTTTTCTTACGAGGATAGGTCATATTCCCTCATAATTAAAATGACAAGAATCACAAGAGTTTGAAGATGCTAATATTGCTAAAATTCAAAAAGGTTGTGATTAGAAAAAAAAATTCTTACCTTGATATTGTAATATATTCGATAGCCCTTAGCTAGTCTATGTTACAATTAATGGGATCTTGGATTGTTCCATTTATGGGCAAAATTTTTATTTGCAGCATTTACATTTGTATGTATGTATAATAAACATAAAATTCGCATTAAAATCTTGTTTGATTTATTTTGTAGAAAAATGTCGAACATCCAACCTATCGTACGATCCATGATAGAAAAACACCCTTTAGCAAATGATGGCTCAAACTTCATTAGTTGGCAACTCAAGCTCAACATCGTGTTAAAGTTTGAGAAACTGTCTCACATTTTGGAAGGTCCAATCCCAAAATGGAATGAGAGATTAACCGATGAGGAGAAAGAGACAAAAGCCAAGTGGGAAGACCAAGAGAACCAAGTTCACGGTCTTATGCTAGCATCCATGGGTGACTCGCTTCAAGCGAAATACTTGGATTCAAAACCCAAGAAGACTATGAAGGCTTTATCTAAGATGTTCATGGATAGTGCCCGAAAGGAACGCTATAAGACCACCATCGCACTCACAAGGTGCCATATGGCGGAGGGAACATCGGTATCTATGCATTTTCTCACGATGCAAGGATACCTTAAGAAGTTGGCAAAGCTCTCTTCACCAATACCCGAGGACATTGCTGAAGATATGATTCTTGGCTCTCTAGCCCCATCCTTTAAGGACTTTGTGATGCACTATCACGTGCGTGAAAAAGGGGTGAGTCTTGAGGAGCTACACAACGCTCTCAAAACTGTTGAAGTTGACATAGGCAAGGGTAGGGACAAGCAAGTCCTTGCTGTCCATGGGAGGAGCCAAAAGATTTGTAAAGGAAAGGGCAAATCTACCAAAAGTGGTTCAATCAAGAGCAAGAGAGTAGGAGGTGCTCATAAGAGTGCCTCGAGGGGGAAATCTCAGAAATCTCCAACTCCCAATACGGAGTGCTTTAATTGCGGTGAAAAAGGACACATCCGGCCAAATTGCCCCAAGTACAAGGAAGACCTTGACAACGGAGTGATTGAACGTCGACGCCCCAAAAAGGCCAAAGGTATATTTGTTATTGAAATAAATTTAGCCACCTCTGTCCAGGATTGGGTAATTGATACCGGATCTTGTGCTCACATAGTTTCTAATGTGCAGCTACTCAAGGATAGGAAGGAACTCGTAAGGAACGAGGTAGAATTGAAGGTCGGAAATGGTGCGAACGTTTCTGCGGTTGCACAAGGTTCTATGGTGCTTCAATTACGTAGTGGTTTAAATTTATGTCTAAAGAATGTTTATTATGTGCCTTCGATTAGCAAGAATATTATTTCTGTATCATGTTTGGATATGGATAATTTTAATATAAATATTTCAAATTCTTGTTTGTCCATATCGAAGAATGATGTTTTCTATGCAAATGCGTTCATAAGGAATGGTCTCTATTTGCTTGAATTGAATGATAAACAAATCTTTAATATCAATAACAAAAGACTTAAGACCACTCACGAGAATGATACTCTCTTGTGGCACTATCGTCTTGGTCACATAAATGAAAAGCACATCAAGAAATTGAAAGAAGCTAACCTTCTTGGTCTACTTGATTTTAAATCATTGGAGACGTGCCATCCATGTTTAATGGGAAAAATGACCAAAAAACCTTTCAAGAAGAAAGGCCCAAGGGCGAGTGGCTTGTTGGATTTGATACATTCTGATGTATGTGGTCCAATGAGTACTAGTGCACGAGATGGTTTCAGGTACTTCATTACGTTCACGGATGATTATAGTCATTATGGCTATATTTATCTAATGAGAAACAAAAGTGAATCCTTTGAAAGTTCAAAGAATTCAAGAATGAAGTAGAGAACCAACTCGACAAGAAAATCAAGTCTCTACAAACGGATCGTGGAGGTGAGTACTTAAGTGCCGAATTTGACTCATACCTAAAGGAGTTTGGTATTGTACCTCAACTCACCCCTCCCGGTACACCTCAGTGGAATGGGGTATCCGAAAGGAGGAATAGGACATTGCTCGACATGGTTCGGTCAATGATGAGTCATGCGGAATTACCTCTTTACTTTTGGAGTTATGCACTACAAACTTCTTCTTACACACTAAATAATGTTCCATCCAAATCCGTGGAGAAAACTCCTTATGAGCTATGGAGTGGTAAAACACCTAAGCTCAATTTTCTCAAGATTTGGGGTTGTGAGGCTTACGTCAAGAAATTGATGTCGACCAAACATCAACCAAAAGCGGATAAGTGCTTCTTTATTGGTTATCCTCGTGAGACAAGAGGATACTACTTTTGGCATATCACCTCCAATCGAGTGATTGTAGAGAGGGATGCAACATTTCTGGAAAAGGAATTTCTAGAAAGAGTAAAAAGTAGTGGGAGTAGGGTTGTGCTTGAGGAAACTCAAGATACTCTACAAGATCATGACATGAATGATGACATTCAAGATCATGAAGGCCCAACCGAGATTCCTTTGGTTAGTGGGAGCATGAGCGAGAGACCATCACAAGAAATTGTGAGAGAATCTCAATCATCCCCACCGAGTGTACGTTCAAGAGTTGAACGTGAACCCACTCCTCAAGAAATTGTGGAAGAAGTTCGAGAGACACGAGAAGAACCAAAAGAACTAAGAAGGTCAACAAATGAAAGGAAGAAACCCGACCTGTATTTGGGACTTCATGAAATCATGGTACTAGATACCAATGATCCCTTGACCTTCCAAGAAGCAATGGAAAGGGAAGACTCCAAACTATGGCTTAAGGCCATGGAATCCGAAATTGAATCCATGTATGATAATCAAGTGTGGGACAAGACCCGATGTCTCGTGATGAAATAATTTTTGTTACGAACGGTCGACCGAATTGTTAACGGTCGACCGAAACCAGGTCTAAACGGTCGACCGAACCTCAAAACACGGTCGACCGTCCAGACGGTTTTATGCAGAATTAATTTAAGAATTAATTAGATCATGCATGGAATTGGTCCATAATTGATTTAATTCGTGGCTGAGATTATTTGTTAGCAAATAATGGATGGTTAGATGGAAGTTTGCATGAAATCATGGGCAAGAGGTTGCACATGAATAGGTAATTTGGAGAGAACTTAAAAATACAAGTTTATCTCATTACCTCAAATTAATTCATTGTTTTTCTCATGCAAAAACTCTCTCCATAATTCTCCACGAAATTTCCTTAATTCTTAAGATTTGTTTTAGTTTTCAGAGATCATCTTCTCAAAGGAACTAAAGAGGGGTTAGTAATTAGATTCTAAACTCTATTGGAGATTGAGAGGCTAGCTCTTCTCTCTCCAATCTCGTTTAGAGTTTGGTGAATACTCGGAGGCAATCCACCGGGCGATTCAACCGTCAACGCGACTCTGGATCTTCGAGAGGTTTAGAGAACCTCTAGGTATGATCCTCTTTGCAATTGTTTGTTTATTCTAATGCATGTTAAATAATTAGGATAAACAAATACATGTCTATATGAAAATCGAAGAAAATATGAATATTACGATCCTATATGTTTATAAAATTTCTAAAATATATACATACTATAGGGCACGAAATCCAACATATAAGTGTTGGATTGAGTCTGGATTTTGGTGGCTCGGTTTTGGATTGATTTTTTGGTGTTTGATGAACCCAATTCGGTTGTTCATGGTTGGGCCCGGATTTAATTGCCAAAATACTCCTCATGATGATGTAGAGTTTCCTGATTTGCTCATTGGTCCTTTAGGCTTTCATTCGGGTCCTTCCCTCTTGCATCTTAGTCCCCAAGTCTTGCAACTCAGTCATTTTCGTTCCTTCTAGGTCCTTTTATGCCTCTTCTCCTCAATCCTGTTTATTACTAAAACTCAAACATAAAACTCGTTACGTAGCATTGTTTAGGTTCAAGATAATGGATATAAGACACAAATATATGCCTGATATGATGTCAATCAGACAACATAAAGTTTTTTACAGAGTTCTCAAGTCCATGAGTTAAGTTCTCCAGCGAATAAAACTGGGTTTCCAAGTTGTTAGAATTTGGGAAACCTGGTGGGTTGGTGTTTTGACGTTGGAGTGGCTGATAAGACTGTGAATGCATGGGAGGTTGGTGTGGTTGGTTAGGTGGTCGAGAAAAGTTTGAAGGACCACCTGGAGCATTGTTATGGTTCCATGAAAAATTAGGGTGGTTCTTCCATCCAGGGTTATATGATGATAAATATGGGTCATTCCTGGATATATCATAGATGACATTGACATGTTCCATCTCAGGAGGAATGGATGCACACTCACCCCTTATATGACCTATCCTACCACATAAATGACATGGAACTGGACTAGATGCAAACACATGTGACACATCGTGCGGGTTTTGGAGCTCAATCAAATCCATACGACGCATTAAGGCCGCCATGCGCGCCTCGGTGGCCGTAGGGGTATAGACGACAAATGCGGCACCCGATCTAGTCGAGTTTGCATTTGAGATCCTCGCTCCTATGCTAGATGATGCAGGTGGTTCCCTTACAGTCTCCCATTGCATGGTTTTCTCAGCGAGGTCTTCTAGGAAAGTCAATGCCTCCCTTTCATCCCTTCCTAAGAAGTCTTCTTGACACATGGACTCAAGGAGCATTCGGGATGGGATGTGAAGACCCTCGTAAACAATCTGACACATGCGCCACAACTCGATGCCTTGGTGAGGGCATGAGGATAGTATCTCCTTGAACCTCTCTAAGTATGCATGGAATGATTCGGTCTCATGCTGATAAAACGAATTGATTTCGTTCCTTAGTTTTTGAGTCTGATGATTTGGAAAGTAGTTCGTGAGGAATGCAGACTACAACTCATCCCAAGTCCTAAAGGCATTCGCCTGGTTGTTGTACAACCACTTCTTGGCATCATCCTTCAGTGCAAAAGGGACAAGCCTAAGATGGATGGAGTCTGTGCTAAGTTGTTGCAGCTTGAACATAGCACAGACCTCCTCAAATTCCCTAAGAAAGATATAGGGGTCACCCTTCCCATTGAAGTGAGGGAGCATGGAAATAAACTGAGGCTTAACCTCAAAGTGGTTCTCATTCACCTATGACAATATGATGCATGAGGGTAGAGCGGTACGGCTCGGGTAGCATCGATCACGGAGAGGTATGGGAGCAAGAACAGGAAGAACAGGTGGAACAGGTGGGTCCAACAACTGCTCCTCCTCGCGGTAATGAGCGGCCATTGAACCCAGACTGTGTGCGACACGAGAGGAGGGAGGCGTCGAGAAATCGACTACAAAAGAAGGGTTGACGACACGCCTCATCAAACGGCCACTCTCGTCTCGTGCCCACACAAGCATGCACAAAGGTGCACACACATAAACAATTTTTTTTATTTAACAAAAAATGTACATAGAGGAGAAGACAGGAGGACACAGAAGAGAGAGAGAGAGAGAGTGACTCAGGAGAGAAGGGAAGAAGTCATTACGCTACAGCGGGTGGGTAAAGGTACAAGCACACAAGCAAACAAGGCTCAAACAATCCTAAGGTCGTTATAGGTCCTTACAACTAGACGACGCCTAACTGCGAGGTCACACGGCCTCAACACACCTCACCTCCCAACGACGAGGACCACAAAGCCCAGTAAGTGAGTCAAGATTCGGAGATCTCGTCTCTCCTACTATCGACAGAGTGGGCGACGCCGACCAGGCCATGACGGTCGGGACCAGATCACTCTCCTAATGCACCCGAAATCCTTAGGGTCAATGTCTACTTGATTTTAAAATTAGGCTCTTGATTAGTATGGTTTTTGGGGCGAAGGAAAGGGTGATGAAATCCCCCACCTTATCTTATATGGGATAACCCCTCCTTAGTAGTGTTTTGGAGTCTTAATCTAGCAATCAACTCTCCAAACAAACGCTCAACTGACAGTTATTGCAATGCAATTCCTACTAACTAATGCATGTTCATACAAAATGCGTGAATGAGAGTAGGAAATGCGTACCTCACGCCAGCACTCAAGATAAAGACAATCTACGTGCCTAAGTCACGTACATGGTGCATGACCTAAACAAGAAAGAATGCCTAATATTTTGCTTTGGGTTTTAGGGTCCAAGTTGCTTAAAGGGAGATTGATTATTAATCTGGGAGCAATCTAATAATCAGAACATGCAAAATTGAGTCCTAGATTTCTAAATCAATTATGGCAACAAGGCAAAGAAACGACAAGGTGAAATGAGATTACCAGACCACTGATTGACGGTCTTGAAGTCTCAGATCGCCTCCAAACTTCACCAGATGCTTTCCATTCCCAGTGTGAGTCTCCTACAAGAAACAAAACTACAACACAAAAATTAAATCCACCCGAATCGTCCAAACCAGAGTCTGGACTGACACCTCCCCGACAACGACGCCAAAAAACTTGTTTAATCATTTAAACTACCGCAAGTGCACGACGTCGGTGAAGACGTGGCAAATACGGGTCGATCCACGGGGAGGAGAGCAATCTCTGGTTTGTCAAAAATCAAGTGGCAACAAAAAGGGGGAAGAGTTTTGTTTATGCTTATCTACGCTACATTAAACTACTAAGAAGAAAATGCAAAGGAAAGCGACTAATGGTTACTTCGACAAAACCAAAAGAACTTAATACTAAGCTGGAATCAGGAAGAGAAAGACCCCAAGGGGGTGGTGTGATTACACATATACAATAAGAAGGTAAGAATGCATTCCAATGGGACAAGTGTAGGTAGTGTTTTCATGTATAGAAAGTGTCTACTTGTCATGGCAAAACTCATCAATTCAATCACTAACCTATTTGATTAACATTCATAAACACAAGCTGGTCATTTCAGAAACTAAACAAGCATGGGAGGTGTCTTAAAATTTGTGGCAAAACCCATCAAGTGAAGTATTCTATTCTAACAAGTAAGCATACAATCATATTAATCAACACATTTCAAAATTAAAGCATTCTTCCATTCTTAATTGCATATATAAGTATCATCTCCACCCCCCATTGAGGATTGGTTTTACTCACTAAACATTAAACTAACTATTATACTAAGATAAGAAAACATATAAACTAAGCCTACTAGATTTAATAAAAGACAATTAAGCTAAACATGCAAGAACCATAAAAGAAGCAACATAACAAGGAAAATTTTATTGATTTCAGACTCACAATACAAGTAGCATCTTCCTACTTCAGTATTTGCTCCAAAGCTCAACTTCAAGTAGGAAGAATAGCCACCAAGTATGTAGTGATTACAATAGAAGGTGAAAAGTTCTATTTATAGTCATAGAAAAAGGTAATCCGGGACAATCCCCCGGTATGGGACTAAACATATACTAGAAATAGACTAAATACACACTAATACGCGACCCGACTAAACCGCATCGGATCCGGAGCGACCTGGACCGCCAAACAGCGGTTTCAGACAGCCAATTGGCGGTCTATAGGGTTTGGATCGTGTTGGGCTTTAGTCTGGACTTTTCTGGATGACTTTATTTGTCTTTGATGCATCTACTTCGGTTGCTGAAGCTCTGACCCGAATAGAATTGCCAAAACTCTCCATGATGGTGTGGAGTATTTTTATTTTCTCATTGGTCCTTCGATCTTACATTCAGGTCCTTCTCCCTTGCATCTTAGTCCTCGAGTCTCTCAACTCAGTCCTTTTTTTCTACTTTTAGGTCCTTTTATGCCTCTTCTCTTCAAACCTATTTATTTCTGAAATTCAAACATAAAACTCGTTACGTAGCATTGTTTAGGTGAAAGATAACGAATATAAGACACAAATGTATGCATGAAATGACGTCAATCATCTTATATACTCTATTTTGAACCTAAGCAATGCTACATAACGAGTTTTATGTTTCAGTTTTAGGAATAAATAGGTGAGAGAAGAAGAGACACAAAAAGGACCAGAACGGAAGAAAAGGGACTTAAATGTGAGACTTATGGACTGATATGCAAGAGGAAAGGACCCGGATGTAAACCAAAATGACCAATGAGCAAATCGAGAAACTCCACACCATCATGATAAGTATTTTGGCAATTAGATTCGGGACTACACTCAAATAATCAATTTGGGTGCACCAAACGTAATAAATTGAAGCATTGAAGAAGATATACAAAGTTTGATCAAATCAGACAAAAAGTGACCGCCCTTTGGAGGCCCACGACCGCCAATTGGCGGTCCATTTTGTTCAAATTTCGACCCAGTTTCTCATGGTTGTGTATTGGTTCTTGATATCCATTAGTAGAGTTTAATTAGTCCCACATCAGGGAATTGTCCCGAGTTACATTTTCTCATGTCTATAAATAGAACTCTTCTTCTTCCTCCTTTGTAATAAATTGCATGCTTAGTGGCCATTCTCTCTACTTAGAGTAAGTCTTGGAGCAAAACTCAAGTGGAGAAGAATGTTATTTGTAATGTGAGTCATGTAAATAAAATAATTTTCTTAATGTTGTCTTTCTTTAATTCTTGCATGCTTAGCTTAATTTTGTTTCATTAATCTTAGTAGAGTTAATTAACATGTTTTCTTCTCTTAACATAATAGTTAGCTTAATGATTAGTGAGTAGTTCCATCCTCCTTTTGGGGTGGAGATGATGCACATGTATGTTGTGAAGTTTTGATGTTTGATGAATTTTTGATTGTACAAACTTGCATGTTTTTATGTTCATCGGGGTGTTTTAATCATCTACATCTTGGAGGATTTTTATGGATTTTGTCATAAGATTTAGACACTTCTCATGCTTAGTTTCCTCATGTTTATTGACTGAAATTTCCTGTTGAATATGCTACATGTTAGTTGTGTGTTTGTATTTGTGTTTGCTTGCTTGCTTGATTCAAGACACTTTGTTTTGATGGGTTATGCCATAACATGAGACATCTCCCATGCTTACCTTTGTTCTTCACATAAGTTTATGCTTTTTGATGAGTCTTATCATATCCTTAGACACTTCTCATGTCGAGCCTAGTCTTATGCTAATCAAGTAGTAATTGCCGATACGTTTCGTGAATGGATTGATAGGTTTTTCCACATCTTTAGACACTTCCTATGCATAAAGACACACACGTGACACACACGCATACATGCGTCATTCATCACTTATTTCGCTTCATATGTGCACACACTCCACCCCTTAGGGGTTTCTCTTCCTGAATTCAAATCTCTTTGTTAGGTCTTTAGTTAGTTTTAGTCAATATTTAGTTGTTTTCTTTTGCATTTGTTAACTACTAGTTTAGTGTAGTCTAGTGTAGCGTAATCAAATCTCTTCTCCCCTATTTTGCCACTTGATTTCTGACAAACCAGAGACTACTCAACTTCCTATGGATCGACCCATACTTGCCCGGTCTTCACCCACGGTTGTGCACTTGTGGTCTAAACTTTAATCGAATCTAACACTCACCATACAAGCACTCACCTCACTCTTGTTCCAATGCACTTTACTAACTAATGCATGCTTTAACCAAGCATGAATGAGAGAACGGGTGCACGTACCTCATGCCAACAATCAACAACAAGAATGTAAAGAAAAGAAAAGACGAGTGCGTGCAAGGTCTACAAATGACACATGACCTAGATGGCAATCAGTCTAATATTTTGCTTTGGATTGTAATGGCCAAGTTGATTAAATGGGGGATTGATTGGTTTATTGATTGAACTGGGAGAAATATACAGGTCATGCAAAATTGAACTCCCGAACAACAATTGTATCATGACCAACCAGTGTACAAGTAGGCGATCGCCTAGGCGGTAGGCGACCACCTCCCGGCGTGGTCGCCTGGGCGACCACCGCCTTTCGCCCAGCAAAGCTGGGCAAAATAGGCGGTCGCCTCGCCTTGGCGATAGCCGTTGGAGACTCTCCAACGGCTATGTGCTTTTTTTCTTTTTTTAAATTACAAGTGTAATAACCTAAATCTAAAACACCCTAATTAACTAAACTAAACCTTATTAACCTAATTAAGCCATGAATAGTAAAGCATGAGGTGGAGGATTGGATAAGATTTGGGTTTTGCTATAAATAGGAGAGTAGGGTTTATCTGAAACGTTTTTCATCTTCCTCAAGTTAATCAGAGAGTGTGAGAGGCGATTTCGAGGAGAAGAAAGAGAGAAGGAGAAGAAGTGAAGGAGAAGGAGTTGGGTTGAGTTTGCCAAAGCTTGGGAAGCTTCCACAAACGTCAATAAGGTATGCCAAGTCTTCAATATAACTCACTTAAGCCTTGTGAGTGTTGGGGATCGACGTTGGTGTCGAATTCCCCGTCGGATTGCAACCTGTTCAGAGGTTGAAGACGACGATCGGTCGACCGGTGCATGTGGGCAGTCGACCGATTTTATTATTATATTGATTGTACCCGCAAACGGTCGAACGATGTCTATGGACGGTCGACCGTTATGCCAGATTTGTGCGGGAAAAATGGTTGATGTTGTTATCGGTCGAACGGGTCCACTTAGTTGGTCGACCGAAACAATGAGAATAGGTCGGTTGGGGATTTTGACTTATTAAACGGTCGAACATCCTTAACCTGGTTCGACCGATCTATTCAATGCTAAGTCGGTTGGGAGCTTTGACCATCAAAATGGTCGACCGCTCTTTAACTTTTGGTCGACCGACTGACCATTTAATTAAGCAGTAGAGTGCCTGTGATGCTTCAGTCGAACTGTACTTCAGTTCCGGTCGACCGAATATGAATTGGGCAAAATGCTGAAATCCCTGTTATTGGTTGAACGGCCCCTTGGTTCGACTGGTCGGATATATATATTATATAAATTTGGTATAGCGTAGACCATCCAAACGGTCGACTGCTAGATGACTTTTTTTCGACCGATTGGTCGGTAATTCGGTTGGCGTGGTTCGACCGATAAACTTGTTTGTACAGTACCGAGTACTGTGTGGAAGACCGGTCGACCGGTGTGCTTTTAGCGGTCGACCGATCTGCCGCAGGTTGGTGGATTTATCCACACACGAGCCGTCGAGTATAGGTCGACTACCGGCTCCGAGGCGACGGTCGATTACCGGCCTTGAGAGCGACGGATTTCACCTTCGACGAGGGCGTATTATCGTTGGCCTCTCATATCGAGCGTGGTGTGAGGGATGAGTGTCGTAAACCTTGGGCTGGTTGCTGGGGTTTGTCGGTAGGCTGAGGATGTTCCGGCAGGGTGCGCGTCTGGCGGCTCTTGGGGGAGCAGCGGCTGTCGTCTGGCCCGAGTTGTGCATTCGGTGGGCTGACTTGCTCATGGGGTGGCGGCGTAGTGCCAGGGTTCCTTTCTGCACTTTTGGGGAGCAGTGGTGCTGACTGACCCTTGTGAGGCAGCGGTGGACTGACTTGACCCTTGTGGTGGCAGGAGTGGTTCAGTACCACGGAGGCGGAGAGAGCATTATTGTGGGCCCGAGGTGGATGATCATGTGCATTGCATCGCATTGTCTTTAATTCCATTTTTGTATTTTAGGAGGTTTGGCATACGTGGTTCTTGCAGGGAACTCAGGCATGTTTCAATTGTTTGCATTTCAGGTAGTGAGCAGCATTAGAGTCGAGGTGGTGACCGAGGAGGGTGCCCCCGGGATCTGATCCTGTCTTCCTTTTATATATTTTGTTGAGGTAGTGATTACATGTATATTCATTTCTGTTGTAATCACAGTTGACTCATATGTATAGTTTGACTTCCACGTGGATTTCTATTATTTATATTATATATGTTGGTTTGTTTCCCGTGACGTGCCTAGTGTTGACCGTTGACTATCTTTATTATTGTTTAAATTTTTCACTGTTTTCGGGGACGTTACAATTTGGTATCAGAGCGTTGATTCCGGCGTACTTGTCCAAAGAAACCACCTTTGAGTTAGGAATTAGGTCTTAGAGGATCATGCATACATAATTTTATATTGATGATTGTCTTGTTTCCATTGGCAGATGCCTCCTAGACGGGGGAAGGCCGTCGCTCATACTCACGGTGAGAGTGAGACTGCGAGGGATGAGGCTTGGGAGGAGGAGCGTCGGACGTTGTTCGATACGGTCGGACGTCTGACTGAGATGCTACAGCAGCAGGCAGCACAGACTGGGAAGACGGGGACTGGCGCTATGCATGACCGGTTTATGCGCCAGCATCCGCCTACCTTTCTGGGGCAGTATGATGCAGAGGCTGCGGAGGAGTGGATCTTCACGATGCAGAAGTTCTTCAGTGCTATTGGTTGTCCTCTAGAGGCGAAGGTGGGTCTGGCTACATATGTTTTGGGCGGTGCTGCGTCCAACTGGTGGAGGTCCACATCTGCAGTGGTGTTTGCGGATAGAGGTGATATAGCCTGGGAGGAGTTCGTTGGCGAGTTCAATGAGCAGTATTTTCCGCGGCATGTTCAGGATGCGAAGAGGGAGGAGTTTCTGAGTCTTCAGCAGGGAGACATGACTCTGGCAGGCTACATCGGGAAGTTCAACGCCCTTGAGCGTTACTGTCCCGAGATGTACATCACGCAGGAGCAGCGGGCTGGGAAGTTCATCCGGGGGCTCCGGAAGCAGTTGAGGACGAAGGTGCTGACGCGTATGCCGAGCACGTTAGCCGAGGCCGTGAAGAGTGTCACTGTTCTTGATCGTGACTACAGAAAGAACTACCAGGATGAGAGGAGGTCATCGGGTAGGTTCTCTAGGAGGCTGGGAGGTCAGACTGGGGGGAATCCGGGCAAGAAGCCCCGGTTTGAGGGAGCAGGAGCTGCAGCACCACGACCTGAGCCCTGTGGTAGTTGTGGCAGGTTTCACTCTAGGCAGTGTTTCACCACTGGAGCTTGTCATGGATGTGGCCAGCTGTGTCACTTTATTAGGAGTTGTCCGAGCCAAGGAGCTGGGCCGAGCAGACCACCGGGATTACCAGCACCAGGCAGAGGTGGAGGCGGAGGTAGACCACCAGTTAGGCCACAGCAGGGGCATCACACTAGCAGAGTTTTCACCATCCGGGCAGAGGAGGCTCGGGATGGAGGCGCTGTTGTGGAAGGTACGCTTTTTGTTGCTGGTTCAGTAGCTAGGGTGCTCTTTGATTGTGGCGCGACACACTCGTTCATCTCAGAGTGATTTGCGGGAGTGTTGGGTTGTACCCTTGCGATGTTGACTGACACTTTGGAGGTCAGCACACCCCTGGGTCTGGTGGGCACTGTAGGGAGATTTGTCCCCGGCGCCACGGTTGTTTCGGGAGATCAGGAGTTTCCGGCAGACCTGGTCTTGCTACCGATGGAGGACTTTGATGTCATACTTGGGATGGATTGGCTGTCCCAATATGATGTTCGAGTCTTGTGCCGTGAGAAGAGGATTTTGATCCCAAGGAAGGGTTTGCCTGATATTCTGATCAGAAGGGTCAGAAACAGAGGAGGTCGCATTATTGTATCTGCCGTGAGAGCTCAGAGGCTGTTATAGCAGGGTTGTGCAGCATTTTTAGCGACGCTTGTGGTTGCAGAGGCAGAGTCTCAGAGGTTAGAGGACATTGAGGTGGTGCAGGAGTTCGCGGATGTTTTTCCAGCGGAGATTCCAGGTTTACCACCACACCGGGAGTTGGAGTTCGGCATAGAGTTGGTAGCTGACACTACACCACAGTCGAAGGCTCCATATCGGATGGCACCTGCTGAGTTGTCAGAATTAAAGAAGCAGTTGCAGGAGTTGATGGACTATGGATTTATCAGACCGAGCGTCTCGCCTTGGGGTGCACCGGTTCTGTTCGTGATGAAGAAGGACGGATCTTTGAGGATGTGCATAGACTACAGGATGCTGAACCAGGTGACGGTGAAGAATAGGTATCCCTTACCTAGGATCGAGGACCTCTTTGACCAGCTGCAGTCAGCGAAGGTTTTCTCGAAGATTGACCTGCGTTCAGGATATCACCAGTTGAGGATCCGAGATGAGGACATCCAGAAGACAGCTTTCCGGACGAGATATGGACACTATGAGTTCTTGGTGATGCCATTTCGATTGACGAATGCTCCAACAACATTAATGAATCTGATGCACCGGACATTCAGGCAGTATATTGATAGATTTGCGATTGTCTTCGTGGATGACATTTTGATCTATTCACCAGATGTGGAGCAACACAGAGAGCATCTAAGGATTGTACTCAGCATCTTGAGGGCTCAACAGTTATATGCTAAGTTCTCAAAGTGTGAGTTTTGGTTGGACAGAGTGGCGTTCCTCGGACATATTGTATCGGCAGAGGGGATAGCAGTTGATCCGACAAAGGTAGAGGCAGTGACACAGTGGAGGACCCCTACGAGCGTGACAGAGATTAGGAGCTTTGTTGGACTGGCGGGTTATTACCGTCGCTTCATCAAGGACTTCTCGAGATTGGCAGCACCACTGACGGCTCTGACGCAGAAGGGAGTCACTTTTGTATGGTCGTAGAAGTGCGAGGACAGCTTTCGGGAGCTGAAAAGACTGTTGACCACGGTACCAGTTTTGTCTTTGCCGAGTGGCACAGGTGGATTTGTGATTTATAGTGACGCTTCAGGTATTGGCTTAGGATGTGTACTTATGCAGCACGGGAGGGTGATCGCGTACGCATCCAGACAGCTGAAGGTCCATGAGAGGAATTACCTGACACATGATTTGGAGCTAGCAGCAGTGGTTCACGCACTGAAGACCTGGAGACACTATCTTTATGGCGAGCAGTTTGAGGTGTTTACAGATCATCAGAGTCTGAAGTATCTGTTCTCGCAGAAGGAGCTGAACATGAGGCAGCGCAGATGGCTTGAGTTCATTAAGGACTATGACTTCACTATCTCTTACCATCCGGGGAAGGCGAACACAGTTGCAGACGCTTTGAGCCGGAAAGTGGAGGTATCAGTAGCAGACCTATGCATTCAGGAGTGGCGACTGCTGGAGTCTTTAGCAGAGTGGAGACCATTTGCAGATAGCTCTGAGGGTGCAGTGATTGCAGGATTGAGAGTAGAGCCTCAGACAGTATCGACAGTGATTCATGCTCAGACTACAGATGAGGAGTTGAGCAGTTTGTTACAGTTAGCTGCTAGAGATGAGTCAGACTTCAGAGTTGGAGTTGATGGAGGTCTGAGATTCAGAGACCGTATCTGGGTGCCAAGGACAGAGGACCTGAGACATGATATCATGGAAGAGGCACACAGATCGAGATATTCCATTCATCGAGGGAGCACCAAGATGTAGAAAGATCTGCAGCGGAACTTCTGGTGGCGAGGGATGAAGAAGGACGTTGCAGACTTTGTGTCGAGGTGCTTGGTCTGTCAGCAGGTGAAGATTGAGCACCAGAGACCAGCAGGGCAGATGCAGAGGATTGAGTTGCCCGAGTGGAAGTGGGAGCACGTGACGATGGATTTTGTTACGGGGCTACCGAAGACACGGAGATTCCACGATGCGATTTGGGTTATAGTCGATCGACTGACCAAGTCGGCGCATTTCTTAGCTATTAAGACCACTCTTGCTCTGGATGGTCTAGCTAAGTTATATATTGAGGAGATTGTCAGACTTCATGGTGTACCAGTCAGTATCATTTCAGATAGAGATCCCAGATTCACTTCGCGATTTCGGGAGAGTCTACACAGAGCACTGGGGACACGTCTGAAGTTCAGCACAGCTTTCCACCCACAGACAGATGGCCAGTCAGAGCGGACGATACAGACATTGGAGGACATGCTGAGAGCGTGTACACTTGACTGGGCCGGGCATTGGGATGAGCACTTGCCGCTGATAGAGTTCGCCTACAACAACAGCTACCACTCGAGTATTGGGATGGCACCATATGAGGCATTATACGGGAGGCCGTGTAGATCGCCGGTATGCTGGAGTGATGTGGGCGAGAGATAGCTAGTTGGACCTGACATTATACAGTTATATTCAGAGAAGGTCGATGTGATTCGGAGACGACTAGCTACGACGCAGAGCAGGCAGAAGAGTTATGCTGATACGCGGAGGTGTGAGCTGACTTTTGATGCAGGAGATCATGTATTCCTGAAGATCTCACCTTCCAGAGGGGTGATGAGATACGGGAAGAAGGGGAAGCTGAGTCCGAGATATGTCGGACCTTTTGAGATATTGGATCGAGTCGGGGAGGTAGCATATAGGATTGCTTTACCGCCACAGTTCGCAGGACTTCACAACGTCTTCCATGTTTCTATGCTGAGGAAGTACGTGGCCAATCCAGCTCATGTGATAGAGATAGCAGTACCAGATATCCAGCAGGATTTGTCATTAGATGAGAGACCAGTTGAGATTGTGGATCAGATGGTACATCAGCTCAGGAGGAGAGCGATTCCGATGGTGAAGGTCAGGTGACAACATCACAGTGTCAGAGAGGCTACCTGGGAGATCGAGGAGGATGTCAGAAGGCAGTATCCAGAGTTATTTCGGTAAGTCAGTTGTTACGAATTTCGCGGACGAAATTCCTTTAAGGAGGGTAGATTGTTATAACCTAAATCTAAAACACCCTAATTAACTAAACTAAACCTAATTAAGCCATGAATAGTAAAGCATGAGGTGGAGGATTGGATAAGATTTGGGTTTTGCTATAAATAGGAGAGTAGGGTTTATCTGAAAAGTTTTTCATCTTCCTCAAGTTAATCAGAGAGTGTGAGAGGCTATTTCGAGGAGAAGAAGGAGAGAAGGAGAAGGAGAAGAAGTGAAGGAGAAGGAGTTGGGTTGAGTTAGCCAAAGCTTGGGAAGCTTCCATAAACGTCAATAAGGTATGCCAAGTCTTCAATATAACTCACTTAAGCCTTGTGAGTGTTGGGGATCGACGTTGGTGTCAAATTCCCCGTCGGATTGCAACCTGTTCAGAGGTTGAAGACGACGATCGGTCGACCGGTGCTTGTGGGCAATCGACCGATTTTATTATTATATTGATTGTACCCTCAAACGGTCGAACGATGTCTATGGACGGTCGACCGTTATGCCACATTTGTGCGAGAAAAAGGGTTGATGCTGTTATCGGTCAAACGGGTCCACTTAGCCGGTCGACCGAAACAATGAGAATAGGTCGGTTGGGGATTTTGACTTATTAAACGGTCAAACATCCATAACCTGGTTTGACCGATCTATTTGATGCTAAGTCGGTTGGGAGCTTTGACCATCAAAATGGTCGACCGCTCTTTAACTTTCGGTTGACCGACTGAGCATTTAATTAAGCAGTAGAGTGCCTGTGATGTTTTGGTCGAACTGTACTTCAGTTCCGGTCGACCGAATATGAATTGGGCAAAATGCTGAAATCCCTGTTATCGGTTGAACGTCCCCTTGGTTCGACCGATCGGATATATATATTATATAAATTTGGTATACTGTAGACCATCCAAACGGTCAACCGCTAGATGACTTTTGTTCGACCGATTGGTCGGTAATTCGGTTGGCATGGTTCGACCGATAGACTTGTTTGTACAGTACCGAGTACTGTGTGGAAGACCGGTCGACCGGTGTGCTTTTAGCGGTCGACCGATCTGCCGCAGATTGGTGGATTTATCCACACGTGAGCCATCGAGTATAGGTCGACTACCGGCTCCGAGGCGACGGTCGATTACCGGCCTTGAGAGCGACGGATTTCACCTTCGACGAGGGCGTATTATCGTTGGCCTCTCATATCGAGCGTGGTGTGAGGGATGAGTGCCGTAAACCTTGGGCTGGTTGCTGGGGTTTGTCGGTAGGCCGAGGATGTTCCGGCAGGGTGCGCGTCTGGCGGCTCTTGGGGGAGCAGCGGCAGTCGTCTGGCCCGAGTTGTGCATTCGGCGGGCTGACTCGCTCCTGGGGTGGCGGCGTAGTTCCAGGGTTCCTTTCTGCACTTTTTGGGAGCAGTGGTGCTGACTGACCCTTGTGAGGCAGCGGTGGACTGACTTGACCCTTGTGGTGGCAGGAGTGGTTCAGTACCGCGGAGGCGGAGAGGGCATTATTGTGGGCCCGAGGTGGATGATCATGTGCATTGCATCGCATTGTCTTTAATTCCATTTTTGTATTTTAGGAGGTTTGGCATACGGGGTTCCTGCAGGGAACTCAGGCATGTTTCAATTGTTTGCATTTCAGGTAGTGAGCAGCATTAGAGTCGAGGTGGTGACCGAGGAGGGTGCTCCTGGGATCTGATCCTGTCTTCCTTTTATATCTTTTGTTGAGGTAGTGATTACATGTATATTCATTTCTGTTGTAATCACAGTTGACTCATATGTATAGTTTGACTTCCACGTGGATTTCTATTATTTATATTATATATGTTGGTTTGTTTCCCGTGACGTGCCCAGTGTTGACCGTTGACTATCTTTATTATTGTTTAAATTTTCCGCCGATTTCGGGGACGTTACAACAAGATTGCCACTACCCTAAATCCTATATAAACCCCTCCAAACCTCTTCATTTTTCACACCTCTCTCATTCTCTTCTTCTTCATCATTCTATTCTAATCTTCAAGTTTCTTAATCATCAAGTTTTCGCGATTAAGTCTCTGGTCTGGTGCTTAGTTTTGAAGTTGGAAAGTGAAGTCTCTGATCTGGTTCTTCATTCTTCAACCGCCAAAATCAAGTGCACTCTTTCTAACTTCTCTTTAGAATTAATATTTCATTTCATATCAGTCTAAATTTTTATATTAGTCTAGTTTTAATATATAGTCTACGTACCCGACACTAGTCTCCCCATGCATCAAGAGAGTTACGATGACCTAAGACCTACCCATACAAATGACCCCGGTTGGAATACAGCCCATTACATTAGTGCTAATGATAAAAACTGCATTGTCTGTGAGTGATGTGGTAAGGAAACTAGAGGTGGTATAGCCTGTCACAAACAACATCTTGCATACACACCCGGTAGCAATGCTAGACCTTGTGATAAAGTTCCTGACTATGTTAAACAAGAAATAACTGCATACATGATTAGAAACAGTAGGACATTACAAAACGAAAATGTATGTCTTGATGATTAGGTAGACATAGAAAACGTAGAATTTGATCTGGAAACCGGGTCGGGTTCTGGTTCTGCTCGGACCCCAACCTCCCGTCCTCGCCCCGTTCCTTATCGAAAGAGACAAAAACAACGTTTGTGGGGACCATTTTGCGGACGTGGGAAAGACGTGGTTTCCGGCGCCCAACAAACAACATTGAAAGAACCTTTAAAAAAGAAGATAGGAAAACAATTAATCAAAAATGGTCTAGGCTTTTCTATAGATGTTGTATATCATTCAACACTGTAAGGACGCCTGAGTGGAAGGACACAATATCCGCTACTTGTACTTACGGACCCGGACTTAAACCCATGATGTATCATGAAGTTAGTGAGTCGTGCCTTAAATAGGAAATTGACTACACTAGAGGTATACTAGAGTCGTACAAACAAGATTGGGCAACATACAGATGCACGTTGATGATGGATGGCTGGATTGATAGGTCTGGTAGGAATATAATCAATTTTCTAGTAAATTGTCCAACATGTACCATGTTTATGAGATTTGTAGATGCTTCCGGTCACTCTAACACCGCAGACTGCTTGTACAAGCTGATGGACAAGGTAGTTGGCGAGATTGGCGAAGAACACGTTGTTCAGGTGGTCAACGACAACGCCGCCGCGTACGTACTTGCCGGTAGGATGTTGAAGCAAAAAAGAAGGAGATTGTTTTGGAGTCCCTGTGCAGCGCATTGCATCGATCTCATCTTGGAGGATATTGGCAAGTTGTTTTTGAAGACTATTGTTTTAGCTCGTAAGATCGTCAAACATTTCAACAACCATTCCATGTTGTTGAAGTGGATGCGAATTGCCATTGAAGGGAACCTACTACGCCCTGCAGTCACGAGATTTGCCACCGTCTTTCTGACTTTACAAAGGTTGTTTCTGAAGAAAGACAGACTCCGAGCCTTTGTTGTTTCCCCGGAGTACAATGATCCTAATGCAAGTTGGATAAAGAACAAGAAAAAGAAGGAGATCTCTACTGAAGTTGCCGAGACCATTCTACAAAGTGGCTTCTGGACCAACATCGTGAAGGCACTGAAGGCCTCACAACCTATGGTCCAGGTTCTTAGACTTGTTGACGGCGATGAGAAACCACAGATGGGATATCTACATGACGTAATGGAGAAAGCCAAAGAACAAATCATTAGGAACTTTGAAGGAAACTCGAGGTTGTACAAGCAATTCATCGACCTCATCGACACTAGGTGGGGTCCAGGGAAGATGATGTCCTCACCGCTACACTCAGTTGGTTTCTTACTCAACCCTGGTACCTTCTTCTCCATCCCACCTCAAGATCGAAATGTAGATTTCAATGAGCATATGCCTGGATTCATGGATGTTGTAGAGCATCTCGTCCCCACTTGTACTGCAGACTTGTCAAATTTCGGTTTAACCCCTACAAAATTTGTTCGGTATTAGTAGTAAGTTCACAACTTATGTAACATATTATCCTATGTAATGATAAATCATTACACCCCATAATATTTACATTACATATGAATTTAATTTAGATTCTAATTAAGTTACTAATCACAACATAATTTAGATTTTGCTTGTTCACCCCATGTGTCATATTTTCTACATGAAACCCGACACATCTTATGAACTCAAAATCCTCATTTCTTGTTTCCCAGTTTTGTGGTGTGACCTATGGGATGATCTAAACTAAGTTGGCAGTGATATTAAGAGTTTAATATCACAAGCTATAAGCGGTATCTAGCTACACATTATAGCTCCCAATTAGTTAGATGTCTTAATTCCTCTCGAACCAAAACCCGATCCATTTAGTGATGGAGTGCACCACTTGTGTCCGTCCCTTGCCTCATGATATTAAGAATACACACAAAGTAGTATTTGTAGGATCGTGTGGGTTATGGGTCCACAATTAAGGTTAATTAACAAATATAATCCTAAACAAACTCTACTTGCAAGTCAAAACATGATGCAGCGGAATTTAAAACAAATACAAGCAAGTAGGGAATAAATAAGCAAACCACAATCACACGGGGATTTTATAGAGGTTCGGCACCCCACCCGGGTCCTAGTCCTCTCTTGTAAGCTCTGCTCGACTCCGCGAGCTCCGCCTACGTCTTCACTAACCACTCCCCGTTCCGGGCCGGGAGAGAACGCCTTTTACAAAACAAACTCCACGAACAACCTCGCGAGCTTGACTTTCTTCTCTTACAATCCGAGAGGAATGCTTCGGGCTTTCACCGAAACCTTTACTTCACTTTGACAGCAACAAACTTGAGTGGAACACACTCTCTAAACTTGAGCACACTTGAATGGGATTGGATTTTTGATTAAAGTGTGGAAGGTTTGAGGCTTTGAGTGTGTTGGGTTTCTCTCTAATGTATTGAACAAGTATGAGTGGGAGAGTTGTGTTAAAATATGTTTTACAACTCTTTAAATAGGCATTAAAGAGAATAGAGCCGTTGGGATTGATTGGGTATGAGTTGATGTGTGATGAAACAAAACAGAAACTGCAGGACACAATCCTGGATGAATTTGGTCGACCGGATCGGGATGAACGGTCAACCGTTTGGCAATTTTGAACTATGTTCGGTCGACCGGTTAGGTAATGGTCGACCGCCCAACGCTACGACTTAGGTAAACTTAAGTCATCGGTTGAACACAAGAAAATGGTTCGGTCGACCGATTTCGTCCAGGCACTTTGGGGTTGACAAACAATTAGATATTCGGTCGACCGAAACAGGTCTAGCGGTCGACCGATTTTCAACAGGCACTTAGGGGTTTGTCAAGAGATGGACAAATGGTCGACCGATCTTGGTCCTCGGTCGACTGATACATGAAATGTATTTGGGGTATTTTTGGTTTAATACGAATACGACCGTTGGGTATATACGACAAAAATAACGGTCGAAAAATTAAGTTCAAACGGTCGACCGAAAGAGAAGGTGTGGTCGACCGAAACTAGACAGGGAAACACAAAACAGAATACTTGATCATCCAGTCGACCGAACGGCCTGTTGCGGTCGACCGAATGTGGGCAGACAGTAAGGGTTCAGGTTTAGTGTTTTCCGGTCTAAGTTTGGGTGATCTGTTGAAGTCCAAATTATGTGAAATTTCGTGTGTGACTTCTATGAGGAACCTAGTGTGTGTTTAAGTTGATTTTAGCTCAAGTATGCTCAATTTACAGATGTTCCTAAGACTCAAAGAAAATACAAAATACATGTCTTCAAAGGAGCTTGATTACATGTCTTGACTTGATTTCCTTTATTCCTTGAGTCTTGATCACCTGTAGAGGTTAGCACAAAGCAATATATATGCAATGCAATATGTGTGCTACTCTACATGATTATAATTAAGATTAGGTTGATTAAATCATCAAAACATAGATTAAGGCCAAAAAGCCAACAATATTGTGTCATCTTTGTATTAGTATTCATTTCTTGATCTCTTTAAGCTAGTTATAAATATGTGAGTTCACTCAAATCACATTGTGCACATTATAACTTTGCTTTATCAAGGGGCCCACTAATATCATCACTAAATTAAGAGGGGCAATGATAATCTTTTGACTAATTATCTTCTCCAACAAAGTCATACTTAACCAACCAATGCCTTTACACTACACTTATCGATAGCTCGAGACACTAGTCTAATCAAGCATTTCTTAAGTGATCGGATATAAGTCTCATATCAAAGGACCAAGGACACAGTAAAACATCAATGACACAGAAAACACAATTCTATAATGTTTTACTTATTAGGTCTATTCAGTATACAAAAGTAGTATTTTCCTCTTTTGTGTACCCGTGTTGTCACTCACTTGTAGAGCTACAATGATCTATGACTAACACGACAATCTTAACTCGGTAATTAATGTCCCATGTTAATTACCATGATTGCGAATATCTTTTGTTTTATGTAAACCATTATCTTTTAGAGCTCTACGGTTAAGGACCAAGAGTCTCTTCCTTAACACTTCTAAAAGACGAATAACATAAACAAGGAACAAAATGATTTCTCATTCAATTCATAATAATTGACATTTAAAAGTAAAACTTTTAGAACACATTCATTTCACAATATTCAAAATGAATAAAGGAAATTTTCGACCGTACAACCAAGAAAGATCTACTTTTACCAACGGTCAAATTGCACCATGGGAGATCGTTCGTTTGGCTAAACATCGTGAAATTGAAATTTGGTGGTTTTCCAAGCTATGTTAAGTGGTCAAATGAAGTCTAAATAATATCAAATTTTGTGTGACTTGTAGATGAACCCTAGTGTGAACATGTGGAAAGAAATCAACTCAGGAAACAAAACATGCAAGACTAAAGGAAACAATATCTAACTAAAAAGAAAATATTTTATTTACATGTCTCACATTACAATGTGGCATCCTCTCCACCTTGAGTTTTGTTTCAAATGCTTACTCAAAGTAGAGAGAATGACCACCAAGTAATGCTTAGATTACAAAGGAGGAGGAAGAGTCCTATTTATAAGCATGAAAAAAGAAAACTGGGGACAATCCCCCGATGTGGGACTAATGAAATATTTCGAAATAGACATAAACACTTAACCCATATCCACGCGAAACTGGGTCGGATTCTGAGAAAAAGGGACCGCTAATTGGCGGTGTTGGGCCACCAATTAGTGATCACTTTTTCTCGGATTGGACCCATTTTCGGATATCTTATTTAGTGCTTCAATTAGTCACGTGAGGTGCACTTGGATGGGTAATTGGATTCTGGTCTCAAATCTTATTGCCAAAATACTCCTCATGATGGTGTGAAGTTTCTCAGTTTGCTACTTGGTACCTTTGGCCTTACCTTGAGGTCATTCCCTCTTGCAGATTGGTGATTGTGTATGACCGAGAGGTCCATTTTGCTTCATTTAAGTCAATTCTTCTTACGTTTTAGCCTTTTTCTCTTTCCTTCTCTTCTTTATTATCTAATACCTAACATATAACAATAAACACTCGAGTAGCACAATATTGAGGTAAAATTAAGGATATATAACATGAATATGATGTATGATATGCTACTAATCAATACACGTCCACCCGGTCGACCGTTTCTGAATTTAAAAGTTACTATTAAATTCGATCGTCCGGTTCCCAAAAAATGTTCGACTGTTTTTCACAGTTTTTTGCCTTTTTCAAATTTTGGATCAATATCGAACAAAATATGATCTTTGGGGTTTTATCAAATTCATATTTTATAATGTTGCGGTTCAATATATACTATGTAATATATTATCATATATAATGTCAAACATTATACCCCATAATATATATATCTCATATAAATTTACTAGCTATTCTAACAATGTCGTAATCACGACATATTGATTTTAGTATTATTTATCACATGCATTCAATACATCATATAAAATCCAAAATCATATTTCTTGTTTCCCAGCTTTGTGGTGTGACCTATAGAAGGATCAAAGTTATGTTGGCAAGATATAAAACACATTATATCATAAACTATAAATAGTATCTAGTTACACATTATAGTTACCTAAATAACAAAGTTGTTTTGCTCGTTAAAACTAAAAACGATCCAATTAGTGATATGTAATATCACTTGTGTCTATCCCTTGCCTCATGATATTGAGATCATTATACAAAGTAGAAATGTGTCTTTTTGTATTATATATTTATTTCTCGATCTCTTGAGCTAATTATAAATATGCAACTATACACAAGTTACATTGTGCACATTATAATTTCACTTTACCAAAGGGCCCGACAATATCATCATTCAAGTCAAGGGAGGCAATGATAATCTTTTGACATATCATCTTTTCCGACACAAGTTATGTATAACCAACTATTATCTTTATCACTATACTCAATGATAGCTTTTGATGTTAACCAAATTATACACTTCTAATGTGAAAAGATATAGGCCTCATATCTTAGGATTCAAAGACATAATGAAACATTAATGACACAAACACAATTCCATAATATTTCATTTGTTAGGTCAATTCAATATATGAAAGAAACAATTTTCATTTCTGCTACAATATCATTTCTAAACAACTCCACAATCTTATCTCGGTAATTAATGTCCAATGTCAATTACCATGATTGTGAATCACTTTTGATTAATGTAAACCATTATCTTTTAGAACTCTACGGTTAAGGACTAAGAGCATCTTCTACTAGATTTACCCCAACCTACCATCTCTTCTACCAATTGGATTTACAATTACGATTACCATGCTATTGCATTCAACTTACCCCGTCTATTATTTATGGTTACCCCCACAAACCATAATTAAATTCCTTCTATTTAATGTCATTTGCCCTGCTATTAAATTCAACTTACCTCATACATCATTTAGGGTTACCCCCACGAACGTCATCCAAGGTTCACCCACAAGCACTGATTTCAACAAGAATTTCATGTGCTTGAACTTGCACTGCACATTGCTCGATGCCCTCCAAAAATCTCCAATGGGTACATAACGTGTGCCATAACCACCAAAGAACAAAATAATATATATTATAGTTAAGAAAGACATATTTGTGGGTCTTATATTTATTTCAAGATGTTCCAAGATAGGACAACGTAGCAAGTAAATAGCAATTATATATTGTTGCAGACATTCAAAGTACCAACAAATGTAAGAGTTTTCAAGTTGCTTAATGGTATAGATTCATTTGGCTCCTTGAAATTAAAATCCAAGCACTGCAACATAGACTCCAAATATTCATGCAAGATTTAAAAGCATACCGGACAAAATATTAATAACACACATTGAAGCACATCCAATTTAACTAACCTCGTCAATCAATTCGATTAAATAGCAGGGTCGACACATGTTCCTCGTTTTATTGCCAAACTTACCTCCCCTTGCTAATGGATGCAATTGGTAGGCAACAAATAACAATGGAATTTGATATAAGGTCTAAGGAATGAAAAGTTGAGTTACTGGAATCTAAGCCGGATGCAAGGTGCAACGAAACTATAACTTCTACAAAAGCAAAATTGATAAGCTGCAACTCTTCCCCTACTAGCATAATACTTCAAGACAGTCCATGGATACTAGCTGCAAGTGTTTTGCATGTAAATGAATCACCGTATAAGGGCACCTAGCAAGGGTTTGGATCCTAATCTAGTGAAGAAAAAAGGCCGCCCAAGTAATACTAGGATAAAGTCTACAGTAGAGGAAAATAAAGCCAATGTACTCATCCTATTGAACCAAACTACCCACTCGTGACACTAGATTTACCCCAATAGACCATCCATTCTACCCTTCGGATCTATCATTTTAGGGTTACCTAGTTGTTTACTTCAACTTACCTTGTCTATTATTTAAGTTACCCGGCTATTGGATTCCACTTATCCCGTCTAGTAGTTACGTCTAAATTGTTATTCAAAATTCAACTTCCCCAACCAATCAATTAGGATTACCCGGCCGAATTCAACTTACCCCGTCCTTTACTTAAGGTTACCCTGCTATTGCATTCAGCTTATCTCGTATATTATTTTTGGGTACCCCATTTTTTACTCCAGCTTACCACGTCAACTAATTAGTATTACCCTGCTACATTCAACTAGATTTTACACTACTATTAAATTTATTTTACCCCATCCATCAGTTATGGTTACCCCCCACGAAGTATCCCTTGATTTATCTTATTTACTCCAACTTATCGGTCTCGTTGAACCAAATTATCCTCTATCACATTTATATTAACCCCACCATACCATCCATTCTACCATCTGGATTTATCAATTTACGGTTGGCTTGCGATTGAATTCAACTTACCTCGCCTATCAATTAAATTAAATAGCAAGGTCGACATATGTTCCTCATTTTGTTGCCAAAACATTTACCTTTACTAATACATGAAATTGGTAGGAAACAAATAACAATGGAATTTTGTACTTTCTTTGTATATGAGTAGTTTCAATCTTAAGAACAATCATTGGAGGTGATGTAAGGTCTAAGGAATGAAAAGTGGAGTTACTGACATCTAAGCCGGACACAATTTCCTCAACCCTAAACCGTAACATATGATTGTGTCGAGGAATGGGTCGTGGTGGACAGCGAACAAATATGTTTGGTTCAACGTAAAGGAAATAAGAAACATTTTAATTCATTCTTTGAAACCCAGTTACCCTGCTATTGAATTCAATTGACCCCATCCATCATTTACGGTGACCCACACGACTCATCATTTATTACATTTTATTTTCTACATGTTACCCGGCCTATTAAAAAAAATACCCCCAGTCGCAACTACATTTACCCCAAACTACCATCTCTTCTACCATTTTGGACACAAACAAAGAAGCCATAACATCTAGAAAAGCAAGACTGAAATGGTGCAACTCTTCCCCCCGGGGGCGTAATAGGTCAAGATAGCCCACAAACACCAACTCTGAATGTTTTTCATCTAAACGGATCACCATCCAACATAACTACAAGGATACCGCTGATCATCTTGGACCCTAATTTGGTAAAGCTCAGATGGTGTCCAAAAAATTCTAGGGTAAAGTCTATCGTTGAAAGTAATTAAACCCTATGTAAACGTACTATTGGATCAAATTACCCACTCTCGAAACTAAATGTACCACAACCTACAACCTACCAATATGATTTATCAATTATGGTTATCCCTACTACTGCATTCAACATATCTTGTCTACTATTTAGGGTACTTGTTACTGAATTCAGCTTACCCTATCAACCAATTAGGATTACCCTATTAAATTTACCCAACTACATTCAACTAGATTTACCCTACTGTTAAATTCAATTTACCGCTTCCATGAATAAGGGTTACCACCAAGAACCATCACTTAATATATCTTATTTACTCCAACCTACTTGTTCTATTTAATCAAATCCCCCCAAACATTTACTCAACTAACTTGCCCTGTTAACCCCAACATACCATCCCTTCAACCAATTGGGTCTCAAGTTAATTTCTTTTATTTAATCCGAGTCACCTTGCTATTTAATTCAAGTTACCTATTCTTTCAATTCAGGTTACCTCCACAAACCGTCATTACATTCAGGTCACTCCAAGTTATCAGTCCTGTTAAATCAAAGTTACCATACCTTGAATATAAAAGCAATCATTAAAAAAATATTACATAACTTAATTCATAACACCTATCAAACATAACCATTACATCAACTTAGTTCTTAACAAAGTTAACCATTACAACAAGTCACTTCTTAAAAATATGTACCAAACATTTAATAGCTTCAAATAACCAGAATTGCTTGAATTAGATTTACAACAACTAAGATCACTCTCACATGACAAAATTGTATATATAAAGGTACACATCTTTGTACTTTTGGGATCAACTCAACATATACTCTGGGGGTTTACGAAATTACCCTACACCTCTATTGGAATGACCCACCTCAATAGATCAAATCCACACCACGAGGAAAGAAATGCCACAAATGCTCCATAGGTGAGTTTCATAATGGGCTGGAAATTCAGGAAAAAATACAAATACGTTAAACAAAAATATGATTAATGGATTCCTTGCAACTTACAAGACATAGATGAAGTTGGGGCATCCCAAATAAACAAGGTTAATGTTTTGTAATGATGTTGGGGAACATAAACAAGATTAATGTTTGGAAACTCGCCACCATCGGTAACCAAACCGGAACACCAGAATCGTCATCGTCGTTGTCATCATCTTCGTCGTCGTCGGTCTCGTCGGAGGTTGCCCCAACCTCGTCTCTCCTACTCCCATGCAGAATCCATTCCCCTCTCCTCCTCTTGCTCCCCCCTCTAGATCGCTCGTGATCCCTATCCCTATCCTTCCTCCCGCTCCCCTTCCTCAACCTACCCATCTTCATCATCTCCAATCTCCCATCTTCCTCTGCAAAAACACTGAAAAATCAGATCAAGACTCGCAAAGATCAAATTTTGAAGGTTGATCTGGAAGAAAAGGATCCTCACCTGGGGAATCCCGGAGTCGCAAGCGTTGATGTCCCGTCCCTCAATTGACGCCAGCGGTGGAGGCCATCAACCTGTTCCTCACCCCCCGGCTCCTGTCCATCCCAATCAGGGCTTTCGCCGCGTACCCAATACGTGGAATCCAAACGTAGGAAAACACCTTCACCGCAAAAAGAAGGTATTGTTGAGGAGAGGGGGTCTGAGCTTGAGGTTGGATTTGAAACAACATGAATCATATGAAGAGTATTTTGAATTCGAAACATTGTGCGTATGGTACTTTAATTGGGTTTGGTGTATGTCATATGGAAGTTCAGTCCGTATTTGATTAAATGCTAGGACAGGGATAGGGATAAGGATATGGATTGGGCTGGGTGAAAGGTTTGTGGAGTGACGTGGAATTCCACGTAAGGGTGCGTTTAGAAGTGGGAGAGAAGTTGGGTAGAATACTACTTTTCCAAATCCAAATATGGCTGACTAAAATTTGCATAATATCTTCATAATATGGCTGACTAAAATTTTCATTTATTGGTTTTCCAAAGTGAACGATACAAGCACATCTGAATCCAATACAAACACATCTGAATCAAAACACAATTTCAAAACCACTAATTTAACAAATATCAAACCCACACCAACGAGCTTGAGGTGGCAGCGACGAGGAGGATGACGTCGTGGTGGTGGGTCACGGAAATGACGTCCCGAAGGTGGTTGTCGTAGTGGTGGGGTTGCACGTTATGAGTAGGTGACAGCGAGGGGGAGGAGGACGTGGTGACAAGGACGCGACGATGAGGACGCAACGAGTAGGTAGCGGAGAGAGGGAGGAGGTCGTGATGACGAGGACGCGTCGAGTAGCTGGTGACAAGGTGGACGTCGTGGAGGTCGACGTCGCGAAGGTGCGGTGAGACGGTTGTGGTGATGAAAATGGGACAGTGAAGAGGAGATTGTTGGCGACGATGAAATGGGTAGTGTGCGGTTAGGGATTTTCCGTCGGCATGTTAATTTTGCACATGTAAAGAACATGCAGAACAATAATCGAACGCGAAGTGTAAATTTTCCGCATCCGATCGGACATAGAAGTGGTCAGGCCGACGGAAATTCTGTTGGCAAGTTAGTTTTGCACGTGCTTTGCAGGTGCTGATATAAATCGGGTGCGAATCCCATTTTTTCAAGCCAGGCCCGACGACGAAATTAACATCCTGACGAAATAGGAATAGCAACTGGTTTGCCCCCTTCCAGCTGAGGCATCACAACCGGATCATTTAATTTGGTTTGCTCCCTTCTAGCTGAGGCATCACAACCGGATGATCACAAGGTTAGCAAACTCTCGTCTCTTTCATGCGTCTTACTCAAATGGATCATCACAATGAGGCAACTAGAGCGGTCAGGGTCGATCACGAACGAAAAGAGACAGAGCTTTGTAGTGTTGTAGCGTTGGGAGAGAAGTGGCTGGTATATTGATATAAGTAAATTCATTATGCTAAATAGAGAGTTTCGGATTTAATTATGCTTACACGTGTATTTATTATCTACAGTAACTTAAAAAAACCGAGTGGTCAGTATATAGAAAAACAAAAAAATGCAAGAACATCAACAAACTCTTCCCATTGGTCAACTGGAACACACCACAGATACCAATCCGCGTGCTCCCCACAAAGCCCATCCTCACCGTCCATCTACTCCCAATCCAACGCCCCAGATCCCCCTCCAATTTCCCATCATCCCGCCCTCCCCCTACAAATTCCCAAATCCTTCTCCCCCAAACCCATCTCCGAACCCCCAATCCTCCAAACTCTAACCCCAATGGCCCGAACCAAGCAAACAGCCCGCAAGTCCACCGGCGGCAAAGCTCCGCGGAAGCAACTCGCCACTAAAGCCGCCCGCAAGTCTGCCCCGGCCACCGGCGGGGTTAAGAAACCTCACCGCTTCCGTCCCGGCACCGTCGCGCTCCGCGAGATCCGCAAGTACCAGAAGAGCACGGAGCTTCTGATCCGGAAGCTGCCGTTCCAGCGGTTGGTGAGGGAGATCGCGCAGGACTTCAAGACGGACCTGAGGTTCCAGAGCTCGGCTGTGTCCGCGCTTCAGGAGGCGGCGGAGTCGTACTTGGTTGGGCTGTTTGAGGATACGAATTTGTGTGCGATTCATGCTAAGAGGGTTACGATCATGCCTAAGGATATGCAGCTTGCTAGGAGGATTAGGGGTGAGAGGGCTTAGAGTGAAGGATTGGATGTTAGGTAGTTTGTGTTTCGAGGAAGTTAGAATGGGGGTGCTGTGTTGTAAATCGCTTGGGTGGAACGGAAATGGTTTCTGTTCTTGTTTTGGTTTTGATGTATTGTGGAAACAAGTCTACTTCGTGCCGGAGTGGTTGTGATTCTCTTTACTTTACCCTTTATTTTTTTGAGTAGAATGTTTGTCATGTGTTGAATTGTTTTGGGATTCCGGTAACTGTTTGACAGATTGTGGAGCAATCTTTAATAGTTTCAGAAGTTGGGTTTTATGTTCGGAGCTGTTGGTATCTGTGAAAATGCTATACTAAATGTCTGAATGTTAATATCTACAAATCGTCTATACGTGTGCATCTTAAGTTCGTATACGTTTGTGTAGTTTCATTCCACTTGAGGTTGGTGATTATGGCGACATGATGTCTAGTTTGCTGGTTACTTCAGAACTATGATTGTGATGTGAACAATGGGTGTGGATATCATAAAACTAGTTAAATTTGTCGAAAGGCAGATTTTATTTTCTCATGCATCAAAAGCTTTAAACAAAGGAGTAGTTATTTCGAAAATCTCAAAGGTCAAAATATGAGTTTTTAAAGTTTTTTTCCAAACTATAAAATTTGGTCTTTGCTTGAATCATTATCTTCAAGACTTTATTTGAAAAAAACTCTGAGAAGGTTAAAATAGATTTTTCACATGAAAGTGCGAAAAATTGGGTGGGAGAAAAGTTATTGGTTGTTATCTCAATGTTTTGGGACAATAAACCTTTTTTTAATATTATATGTAATATTGTGTCTTTAAATTTGAAAAATTGATAATTTTTAAGAAATCTAAAGACACTCAATGTTTTAACGTGTGCGTCATTCTGAGATTTTGCTTGAATGATCGTCTTGAAATGTTATAGTCTCTAAGTTGGTTCGCATCATATATTGACGTGTTATGTTAATTTTGCACGTGTAGTTTTGATCTGATGCAAATTCCTAATGTAACAGGGTGTTCGTATAATGCCGAAACTAGCCCAATTTTTCACCAAAACTAGTTCTCTACCTCCCACTTAATGATGAGTTTAGTGCCTTCACAAACATGAATAGCAGGTGATACCTCGAGAGCCAGACCTTCTGGTGCCATTGTGGCTTTGCTGCGAACAGAGTTTATGTCGAGTGACATCGTCTAGGTCTTCTAGGAGTGGTTAGAAGTGATCGGTCGAACACCGAGATAAGTTCGGTCGACCGATTCACACCAGACACTTTGGGGTTGACAAACAAGATCAAATTCGATTGATTAAAATAAGGTCCACGATCAACCGAAAACCGATAGGCACTTTGGGTTTGTCAAGAAACATAAGTTCGGTAGACGAAACAAGGTCCTCGGTCGACCGATACACAAAATGTATTTGGGTATATGGAGATAATATGAATACGACCTTTGAGTATAATACGACAAAACAAACGGTCGGAAAAATATGTTAACTCGGTCGACTGAACTTGGGCAGTTAAACACCTACAGGATATATGATCACTCGGTCGACCGAACGGTCTTTTTCGGTCGACCGAATGTGAGTAGACTGTTTAGGTTTTTGTTTAGTGTTTTCCGGTCTAAGTTTGGGTGATCTATTGAAGTCCAAATTATGTGAAATTTCGTGTGTGACTTCTATAAGGAACCTAGTGTGTGTTTGAGCAGTTTTAACTCATGTATGCTCAATTACACAAAGTTCGTAAGACGCAAAAAAATACAAATGACATGTCTTCAAATGAGCTTGATTACATGTCTTGACTTGATTTCCTTTATTCTTTGAGTCTTGATCACCTGTAGAGGTTAGCACAAAACAATATATATGCAATGCAACATGTGTGCTACTCTACTTGATCACAATTAAGATTAGGTTGATTAAATCATCAAAACATCGATTAAGGCCAAAAAGCCAACAATAAGATTTCTTATTGACTATTTATGTAAATTCCTTAAACATGAGTGCATCACTTTACTTATATGAGAATTGGTATATTATTGACTTTGTCAAACGTCACGTCGTAAAAGGAGACTATAAAGGCGGAGGTCAGAATTGACATGAATCATATAGAGAATTGTGGAGGTGCAATTGAATTGTCCTCCTATTTAATAAGATGATTGTCTTTAGGCCTCTCGAAGAGTGAAAACTGAAATGCATGGTCGTGCTCAAATTTATTAAAAGTTAATCATTTGTTTCAGCAGTTTGAACTCGGATTTCAAGAAATGGTCTGAACGGAATGGGATGACATACTATCTTACCTGATGTTCAGATCCAGACAGTAAGAGACAAAGGAATTTATTATTGCACAATTGTTAAGGACAAGTGGGAGATTGAAGGAGGTGTCCTTTAATCAAGATGCCAATAAATAAATAGTTTAAAGGAAAATTAATCCGATTATATTAGGGGTCGTAGTACTTAGCTAGAAACCAATTACGATCTACGTGTCAATTATAGTGTGCGTTACTAATATAATCGGATCCTATAAGGGTTACACACATTGGAATCTATGGGCCAAACAAATGGATGGCTAAGGGCCCATTAAACTGACTTACCTAATGAGACTAGTGTTAGTTTAAGAGAGGTCTATAAATATATGGAAAAACTGGTTTGATCACATTTTCACACTTTTCGAGATCATACTTTTGCCTTGAACAGAAAAACTCACTTCGTGAGTTTTTTGCAATTTCTGTTTTGGAAACTTTCATTTGGTCCAATCCAATTACCATAATGTCATCAAGAATTGTTAAAATGACACGGTATGAGTTTGTACTTTTTAACCCATGAGTTTTTAATATATGTGTTTGTCATTTTTAACCCATGAATTTGTCCTTTTTAATCTATGAGTTGTCCTTTTTAATATATGAGTTTGTCATTTTAACTCTCGAGTTTGTCCTTTTAACCTATGGGTTGTCCTTTTTACGTAGGGGTTGATCTTTTTAAAATATGGGTTTTTCTTTTCTAACCAATACGTTTCTCCTTTTTTAGCTATGGGTTGTTTTTTTTACGTATGGGGTTGTCATTTTTAATGTATGAGTTTGTCCTTTTGAAATATGAACTTGTCCATTGTAATATGGAAGTTTGTTCTTTTTAACATATAATTTTGTCTTTTTTATTATATGATTTTGTCCTTTTTAATATATGAATTTGTTTTTTTTAACAATGAGAGGATGAGCAGTTCGGTCTTTCAAACCGACGTGATGTTTCTTGGCTAGGGTGCCGAAACACTCTCACCAGCTCAAAACTTTTTCTACCTCTACCGAGAAGCTATCTTTCATCCATTGAGTGGAGAGAGCTACTATAGTGGAAGATTCTCGTTTCCAAAAATCCATTTTGACCATAGATTCAAACAGAACCCATGTTTGTTGACATCGTGCTAGAATTTGTAAATTCTTCATGTCACTTTGAAATTCCACGTCTATATAATATTTGTAAAAATCAAAATCTACGCTGATAGGTAAAATTTTGGAATTTCACACAACTTATTTTAAATTTATCTATTCAAATTAATACAAAATATTAATGTTTTATTAGGGATATGATATTTTACACATTAGTATGTGATTTTTATCGTTTTGATACAACTAAAATGGGGAAATTAAGAAAATATTATATAAATTTTTAGTTGTCCTGTCAAAGTTATATACTTATCCAAACATAGTAAATATAAATCACATCATTTGTAAATTCTAAGATCTATAAATCCCATTAATTGTAATTTCCGTGGAACATGTAAATACCACGTCCAAACACAACCTTAGAACTTCGAATTTATTTTTCAACTGTGACCTCTACCGAGTCCCAGTAATAAACTCATATCTTTCACGTATGATGGATTCATTTAGTCATCTAAAATCATGTGTAATTTTCTTGAAAACTTGCTATTATGATCTAGAAGTTCGTAAGTTTCAATGAACCCACGAAATGTAAGTAGAAGTTCATTATCAGACTAGACACCAATATCAAAAGTGGAGGATACCACATCTTCTTCTCGACCCATATGTAACAAATGTTTGGAATCTTTGATTGATGACTCAATGGTCATGGGACCTACAATAAAAGATTACATTCAAATTAATTTACATTATTTTTTGCAATTTTCTAGAATTTTTCTTCGAAGTTTTAAAGTAGATTTCCCTCCCTCTATTCAAAAATTCAACAAAGAATCTGCGAGAACCAAAAGTAGAACTAAATTGGTTTTGTATTCAATTTAAAAAAAATAAAATTTAGAAATTCGACTAGCACATTGGTTTATGGTATCATATTTAACAAAAACAAACTAAATTAGCATGGCAAATAATATTAAATCTAAATCAACCTAAATCATATAACAAATCTACACAATAAAAATTCTGAATCACATATAATAAACAGCAAACATCAACTCCCTGTCAAACCTAAATCAACAATCTAATGAACTACCAAAATTATTAAATATTATAATATCTAGGTTCGCTATTAGGCATATTTTTAGTACAAGTCGGTAAACGGGCATCACCCATGATCCATTTATTTTTTCGGTGGAAACAATGACTTATGTAAGAATATTCTTTTGATGTAGTCTATCCACTCGACATAAAATTGGTGATTATTATTGTAACGATGCTCTAAAGAAATATCATTCTTGATTATGCTCATATTCCTATTTCGCTTTTGGTGTTAAAATAAAATGCGAGGGAGCTAGGGTGGGTCAAAATTGAAGAAGAAGAGAAACCAAAGGATCGAAATCACAAGGAGATTCATACTATTTAAATGATTTTTCATAATACAGGTTAGTCACCTGGCCCACCTCGCTCGTTAAGGACACCCCTGCTGTCTAAAGGGAACTAGTTAAGTAAAGATCGTATATTTATATTTTTTATATTGGTAAATATGAGAAAAAGAGGACATATATAAATTTTTTATTAAACAAAAGTTAAGATACCTAAGATTGGAAATCCTTTCTGAACAACAGCAACTGCTCCTATTGTTTAAATTTTCATGTTTTCTCTTTCCTACAAAATAATATGCCTGTCTTAATTTACTAATTTAGTGCTATTTATTTAACAGAGATGGGTAATCAAGGAAAACCCCGAACGATCTTATCGGAGCAATGCGGCATGAGAGACCAAGTTCTGAATCTTTGCCCAAATCTGTACTAACGGAACACATATGATCCAAGTCACCCAATATTGCAGCTAAAACAACATCGAAAACCGTGTTTTATTCCTGGCGAGAATATTTTCCACACGAATCTCCTTTTACATGTGTTGGATTTTCCTGTCAAATCTTTCCTCAAAGTATTTCCTGTCAAACTTACCCACCAGTCACCACATACATATCTGCAAAAAAAAACCTGTCACAGTAAAGCTGGAAACACCCATCAAGAAAAAAAAATAAAAATAAATTTACCCCTTCATTAGAAGAAAAAAAAGTCAGAGAGAGGAGGAGATAAAAGAGTTGTGATGGAACACCAACACCTTCTCGTTTTGAGAACATGAGTTAATGGCTTTCCAATTCAACCCTCCATTGGCTCCACAAAGAAGCCAACTTTAGTTTCTTTACCAAACCTCTAACAACAAAGTTGTGGTCTTGTGGGCAGTTGGGGCCGTCTGCTAACAATGATACCTAACCAGACAAGGTTAGAACGTTGTTTCTTGCAAGATCTCAATTGGGTTTTGTTTGTTGATCTTGAAGATTCGATTTTGATTATCAAATTTTAGGTTCTTGGCCATGGTTGACCTCTTCTGTTGGTTTATATTGCTATGCTTTTTTTAATGTTTGTAGAAGATTTGTTTTGGTTTCTTATGGTTTCAGCTGGTGTTGATGTACTTGTAGTCACGTGGGCAAGAGCATAATGTTGTTAATGTTGGGTTTTGGTCAAGATTTTGTTTTGTTCCCGCAATTATGTCCAATAGATCATTTCAATTTGGTATGGAAAGGCAGTTTTAGTCAACTCTGATCTTCTTAATATTTTTTGGAATTCCATCTCTTTATTCATAATTCTGTGTTTAACATTGACTTGTTTGATATTTTGTTGTCTTCTTCTCCATTTCCTTCTATAAGGAAATAAAAGTTATTGGATCAGCAATTGGATTAAGACTATTCGTCTTCTTTGTCAGATTTTCGTCAGGATTTCTTTTCCCATTGCAGGGTTTGTTATCCACAACCACCCTTCACTAATTTCTGTTGGTTTAGATTTTAGACGCGCATTACCTGATTTCTTCCATGGGATAATCTGAATTTGGCATGATAAAAATTCATGATACCTTTTTTCTTCCTTATTCCTAGTTTTGACTTGAAGCTCCCGATTTCAATTCCCAATTTCATCCTCTAGCTGATTTTGGGTTCTAGATTTTCTATTCTTCAGTCTTACAGAAAATAAGGTTCAAGATATTGACAAGATCTCTACTAATTATAACTTACGAGGATTTTACTAATGTGTGGTTATTAAGTCAACCCATGCTACCTACTTTTGAATTCTTTTTCTTCAGCTTCTGTTACTTTTAGTGTTTCATATGCTCCAATTTGGAACTCTGAGATGCTCAATCATTGACCACAGGACCGGTTTGTTTGAAACTCCAAAAGTAAAAACCAATGTAGCACCGCCTCCATCTAAGAGCACCAGATATGGGCGAACAACGACGAAATCGGAGCTCGATTCACATTCTATCCGACCAAGTTCACGCCAATCTGACAGGATGCTGCTGAGAAGTCCTCAACCAACAGGTTTGCGGGCATCCGGCGACCGTACTCCTGGATCTCCAAAGTCGGTTGACTCGAGATCTTCTGCAGACCGCCGGACACCAACAAGTAACACCCCCAGAAAAGTATCGGTACTAGCTCATCTCCTTGACCAAATTTTATTTTCGAAAGCTTTAATTGTGCTTCCCATGCCATACGGAATGAAAAATAATAATTCCTTGGTTTTTGTAGAAACCAACTCAGTCATCGAGGGTATTGGAGATACAAGCAGAGCTGAATGCTGCTTATGAGCACTTAAAGGACGCGAATGAGCAATTGGCATTGGCTGATCAGGAGAAGACTGAAGTGCTCGAGGAACTGACCGAGGCAAAAAGGCAAGCTAATGACACCTATTGCAAGCTGAAGGAAGCTCTTGCAGCTCGGGAAAAGGCTGAAGAAGCCGTGGAGCTTGAGAGATTCAGGCTTGTGGAGCTTGAACAGGCAAACATAGAAACGATTCAGCAGAAAGAAGATGCTTGGAAGAAAAAACTTGAGGGCCTTCGCAGCAAACATGCTCTTGATGCTTCTAATTTGCTCCATGCTACTCGGGAACTCGAAAAGGTTAAGCATGAGATCGCAAAGACCAAGGAAGAGAAGAATTCTGCCACTCAGCAGGCCAACGAGGCGCTGGAGATTGCAGAATCAAATGCAGCAAGAGTAAAAATATTAACTGAGGAATTAGATCAGCTACAACAATTGCTGGATTCAAGCCTCGAAAGTAAGGACACGGAAATCATTGAGCGAGTGAAAAGACTCAATAGCGAGATTAGTAGCCTGCAGCAGGATCTCGATAAGGCAAAGGAAGCTGAGAAGAAATTGAGCAAGATTGAAGCTTTGGTGGAAGGACTCAGAGAAGATTTAGCAGAGGCTTGGAAAGCTCATCACCATTCCTCCAATCTCGCAGAAGAATGGAAAAAGAAAGCCGAGTTGCTTCAAGTTAAAGTTGATAAAGCCATTATGTCCGAAAGAACTTATTCAGAATCTCTTGCATCAGCAGTCAAAAAACTCGAGGAAAGTAACACTGCTTTGAGCAATGCAGAATCCGAAGTCGATAGTCTGAAAAAGAAAATTACATCACTAGATATGGAAATCAAGAGGCTGAAAGGAGAACTCGACTTGTCTAATCATGGTCTTCAAACGGCTAACAAGGACTTGGTCGAGATGACGAAGACGATCAACGCACTGAAGTCAACCCTCCAGAGCTCAGAAGATGAAAAAACACGTGTATTGCAGAGTGAGAATCAGAAGGCACTAAATCTTCAGAACTTGTCAGAAGACAGGGACACTATTTTGCACGAGTTGGAGGTCACGAAAGACGAATTAGAGAAGACTAGAAAAGGGACTGAAGATCTGAATTCTACTTTGTACGAGGTGAGATTGGAGGGTAAAGATTTACAAGAAAGGTTGTCCGCTAAGGAGGCTGAGTTTTCCGATGCAAACGGAAAAATTATTGAATTGAATCAATCACTAAAAACAACAAAAGATAGGTACGAGACCATGCTAGAAAAAGCCAAAGACGAGATAGATCGTCTAAAGGCTGCTGCTGGAGGTACCGAGGAAAAAGGCGGTGAGTCCCAAACAAGTGAGAAAGAGATGGATTTTATGACCTCTCTAAGGAAATCAGACCAAGAACTTACATCATTAAAGGAGGAGACCGAAAAATTGACAGCCACGCTCAAGAAAGCCGAATCAGAAGCTGACTCCGCAAAAACAGAAAACGTAGAGCTGACAAAAAAGGTAAAAGAAGCAGAAAACAAGGTTTCTTCTCTGAACAAAGCTGTCGAAGAAGTGAAAAGCGGCGGTCTAAAAATAAAGCAAAGGATGCAGAGCAAGGAAAAGGAGCTTCAAAGCCTCACTATAGAAAACAAGAAGCTCCGTAGTAAGGAGGAAGCTGCGCTTAAGAAGATCGAGGAGCTCACGGCGATGCTCGAAGAAGCCAAAAAAACCAAAGAAAATGGTGATATATCCAACCAAACGCCAAACAAAGGCAGTGGGAACAACAAGGACAAACATGAAGAGTCTGAGGACACTAAGACTGGGGGCAAAGGCTTGTCGCCTCTCAAAGACTCCGACCATGAATCGTTCGAGGACGAAGTCAGTTCTAAAGCTGACAGTGATAGTATCGACCCAAGAAGTGAGCAAGATAAAACAGAGGGTGCCCTCGTGAAGGACAGGTCGCGCAAGAAGAGGTCGCAGCTGCTGCGCAAGTTCGGGAGGTTCCTCAGGAATAAGAACACTAACAAGTAATGGATTTTTTAGTTCCATTGTGTTCTTTGCACAATTTTCTGTGTGTTGTGTTTCTATTTACGCATCAAAGATTGTTTTGTGTTTTATCTCAATGCTTGTTTTCTTGAACTTTGGAAGTTGCGATACTGTAAAATGACGTCGTTAATTAAAGATTTTTCTCCCACTATGTGAACTGGAAATAGAAAGTTTAACTTTGTGTGTGTATTTTTTCTGAAAGTAGTATTGGTATACAATTGAAATTCTATTGTCGGATGTTGGTAAATCAAATCTTCATGTTTCATGCTTGGATGCGTTATATGGTATTGGATTGTGATCTTGATTGAAGTCATAACATAAGCCATAAAGAGTAGGTATATGGTATTTTACAAACAAATCTATTGTATTTTTTCAATATCATAACAATCACCATTAAAATAAATAAATAAATATTATATAATACAACATAATACTATTTTATATTTATCATAATAGGAATACAAAGATTCATTTGAATTATTTCTCAACGCTAATTCCAACAATGTACTCATTTATAAGCAAACAATAAAGTACTTCCAATACCATATGTATCAATTTATACTTGTAATTTATAACTGAAGCAAATGCATCATATATTAATTTGCACAATTGAACCTAAATATCAACATACCAACAAGAAACAAAATGCAAAAAAATAAAAGAAAAAAAATGTCACCTTGATATACAAAACTCGCGATAAGAGTAGTCAATTCTATTTTTTATTCAAAAGCAAGAAAAAACCAGTGAAGAAGTAAATCACAAAGCTCAGTTATAAATTAAGGAATAAAATGCTTAAATATACAACAATTGGACGAATTACAAACGGAGATCTAGATGGTTATTAAATTTTTAAAACACCTAAATTGTATATATACAACATAGTTTCAAACTGAGCTACTGTGACTAGGGATGACAACGGATCGGTTCCGGTTCGATTACTAAGAGAACCAGAATCATATCCATATTATACTTAGGTGCCCAAACCCAAATTGGATATGGGTCAGTTCCCAATTTGGATACCCAGAATCGGATCAGATGGGCCCATAACCGGGTATGGTACAAAACCTATTTTTTAAATTTACATGTACAAACTTTTTTTCATTTCCACAACAACTTTAACTACTCTATTTATCTAATTATAAAATGAAATATGTTTCTAAACAACAAGTTTATCTACTTCACACATCTTCAATTTAAAATACAACCAAATACATGTTGAAAGAATTTTAGAAACAATTAAAAGTAAGAGAACATGTCCAAATACAAATCAGTCTTCGTGAACTGTCATAGTCATGTTCCAATTCTCCTGATCTTCAAGCCTGTTAAAATTCAACATAGAAGAATTTGAATAATATACACGTACTATATTTTATACAAGAGAACATTAAGCAAATAAAACTTCAGTTTCTTGACTCTCTTCGGACACCTCTGGGATGTCAAAATATACATGTTGAAGCCCACATGACTTGGAAAACCCAGCTTCAATGTCAAAAACAAATAAGAAATGAATTAAAACAAATAACATAAATAGTAGAGAAGAAACTTGAACTAGTATTGCAATAAGTTTAAGTTTCATCAACTCCAAACCCAACCAAAGTACCAACAATCTTTAATTTGGGCTTTGTACCATGTAAATGCTAATTTATGCTAATCCATCCATTTTTTACCCAAATGTATAAACTAAAAGTAGCATCTAAAAGCACCAAAATGCAAGTCCCAAACTAGCATATCTTCACCCCCATGTTTCAAACCACTGGAATGGAAACTAACAAACAGATAGAACAAATCAAATTAACATCCATCACTCCTAATTTCTTCCATGCTAATGAAGCCTACAATCAAGACATTCAATTGAACTCGCACAACACTTTGTACTACAAAGAAACACTGTTAGGACCCTAAACCCATTTAGGGGTTAATGGTGATTAGGAGGTGTTTAGCATGGGGAAGAGGTGTTGTGCAGTGATTGCTTGGGGAAGAGGAGGGGCGTGAACATTAGTCGTGGTTGAGGTGATGGGTTGGGTTGAGTAGGGTACTGTTGGTGTAGATTTGCTTTGGGTTTTAGAGAAGAAAATCTCTCTCTCTCACTCTCACTTTCATTCTCTTCCATTTTTACGGCGCAGTAGAGGAAGCTTCGGCTGGCGGAGTTGAGCTCGGTTTCACGGAGGTGAGGACGTGAGGCGTGGGCAAGGAGGTTGCTGTCGAAGAGGTGACAGAGGCACGAGCGAGGCTCCGGCGATTTTCGTTGCTTCTTTGAGGTATGCCAACTTTTAGTGTGTTTTTGTTGCTCACCCTTGTGTGAGGGTTGTGTTGGTCGGCGCAAGGTTGAAGATGACCAACGGTCGACCGGGTTCCTTCGGGCGGTCGACCGAATGTAGTGTATTTTGCCCGATTTTAACCATCACCGGTCGAACGATGCCTTGTGGCGGTCGACCGGTTGTGCATTGTACTGGTGAGTCGGGGCCTTCTGTTGTGTTTCGGTCGACCGGTTCCTTGAGGTCGTTCGACCGGAACTTAAGTGTACTGAATAGAATGCATGATTGTTCGACCGTTTATTTGTATGCGTTCGACCGTTATATGACTAAGAACTGCTAGGATGCCCTGGTAGTTTTCGGTCGACCGGGACCCCTGAGTCGGTCGACCGGTATTATTGAATTGATGTTGACCAGACTTCGGATTTTGACCTTGTATCGGTCGACCGGTTTTAGATCTCTGTTCGACCGTTGGGACTTAGGATTTGCGCAGAGAGTTCGACCGTTATAGACTTTCGGTCGACCGAACCTTTCATGGGAACGGTCGACCGGGTTGCCTCTTTCGGTCGACTGTTTTTGCACAGAACTGAATTCCTGGTCGCTTTTAGAATGCCAACTCTGTCCATGGAAACTCGTGTCCTCGCCTTGTGCGTGAGCCGGGAGGTGACGGTGGGCGCGTACGCGTTCCTGCCCAGGGACCGCCGTATGGAAGAGTGTGGGTGTTCGGGACGCATCACCTCCATATATGGATCGTGACATGATGTGATGGATTGATTGGACTCATTGTAGAGTAGCAGGCCTGAGGGCTCGCATATCCCAATGTATGATGATTGTGCGGACACGCAACTGTCGTTGGGTGAGGTGACTACCGGCCTATATGGCAACAGAGGTCGCTGGCCTGCTTTTATAGTGGCACGATTGGTGTTTGCGGCTCGTGGAGCCTGATGACCTGGCTGACTTTGGTCTGGACCCGTCCGATGCTGTGTCAGACGTATTGATGGACCACCGATGCTGTTCCGGTGATGCCGCTAATGCTGTTCTGGCGATGATGATTGATGGGCCGATGCTGTTTCAGCTATGTTACTCAGATGGGAACCTACTGAGATGATGATTGATGGACCGACCGAGCGACCTGTTTCTTATGACACGGACCTGACGGATGCCCCTTGCCGAACCCCATGATTAGTGTAGCCGCGTGTGGGGGGTGTCACGTCTTGCTCCGCTAGACCGTATGTGCCTACAGTAGGTCTCCTTGGGAGACCCGATGATGATTGTCGGACTGATGTCCTATGTTACGCTTCGGGGGAACTGTTTTCCTTACTGTCGATGACATGATATGCTACTAGTATGATAAGTTCATTTGTACTACTGCATGCATATAGGTGAGCTGGGCATACGGGGTTTCCTTATTGAAACTCAGGCATTGTTGTTGCATGTTTTATTTCAGGACCGCAGTAGGTCCAGTTGGGTGGTGATCAGTGGGCGTGCGCATCTTGGGATCGGATCCTCTCACTCGGACCACTGAGGTCGACGTGATTACTTTTATCCCCTTTTGTTGTTCTGTTGTAATCATGTATCGTTTGACAAAACTCTGATGTAATATGGTGCACCGCTTATATGTATTATGAGAAGTAACAGTTCCGTCTTTGATTATTGGTCTTTGAATGTCTTGATGATTAATTTTTAAATTTCCGCTGTTTTGGGATGTTACAAACACCTCTTGCAACATCCATCAAAGATAACTTCTAAAAACGAACCCACAAAAGAATATTATAACTTCCAATGCTTAAATCACCAATGAATATCAAGAAACCTTTAAAAATACCTAACAATATAGGACGATAGGAGTGAAAAGACGTACCAGCTTGTAAACTACCAAAGATGAAAACTTAAAGCAAAAATAAGTTGCATTCTATTCAAACCTTAAATCATAAGACAAAATTAAGCATACCTTCCTGGGAATCCTATTCTTGGGACTTGGGAGAAGGTGTGGGACGACGTCACGACAGGAGATTGGAGAAGTGGAGAGAGAGAGGTTGGGACTTGGGAGAAGAGGGAGTGGGACAGCGTCACAGAGGAGATTGGAGAAGTGGAGAGGTTGGGAGAGGGAGTGGGACAGCATCACGACAGAGACTGGAGAAGTGGAGAGGGAGAGGTTGGGTCTTGGGAAAGTTGGGAGAGGGAGTGTGACGACAGGAAGTGGGTTAAGGACCTTTGGGTTAGGAGTTAGGGTCTCTTAGGATTAGGTTTTTTTTTTAAAATAATAGAGCGGATCCGGATCCGGTTACAGTAGCTAGAATCGGAACTAGGTCGGTTCTAAATTTGGATAACCAGATCTGACCCATATAATTTTTACCCCAGTTCGGTACCACCGGATTAGGTTCGGTTTGACCGACTGTGGATCCCCGTTGCCACCCCTAATTGTGGCTCTGTCATGCATATCAACGTTCCATGGGATTTATAGACTCTATATCAGCCTCATACTGAGCAACTGTTGATCTATCATGCCATTTCATCGTTCAATGGAGAAAGTGGCTCTCATGAGCACTAGTGGGGTCCCCAAAAGGTTCTTGGTGGAGGCCTTTAGTACAACTATTTTTCTTTTAAATAGGATTCCTGACAAAACTGGTGTAATTCCCTATGAGAAATTCCCTATGACAAATGGTGTAAGCTTCCTGATTATTCATTTCTCAAAATTTTGAGGTCTAAATGTTATTCTTATCTCGGAGATTATGTCCTTGATAAACTTACTCAAAGATATGCTCCTTGTGTGTATTTGAGTTATAACATTTGTCATAAAGGCTATTTGTGTTTTAGTCCTTCAACTAACAACTTCTATATTAGCAGACATGTGGTTTTGATGAATTTTTCTTTCCCTACAAGAGTATTAGCACTATCTTTTCTTCCTTCAGTAGTGAGACTAGTTTTGCTAGTTCTTCTGAAAATGCCATTGAGTCTAGTTGTACCAACTCCACCTACGCTAATGACTCCCATAGTCAAGGGCCTAACAACTGACGTGGTAACTCCATCCCGGAGATGTTGTCCCTGAACCAGTTGTGCCATAAGGGAGCAACCAAGTGGAGAAAACGGTGATGAAAACTCACTCCCTGACCTTGACGAGTACCTAGATATGAGCTCCACACTCTTAGTATCTGTACAGGTGATGAACAACCAACCCCTTATGAGGATGATGTATCTTCTGTCTCTTTAGGTTTGGAGAGTTCACATGTTCTCTCTAACCACACTACTACTGGAGTTCAAACTGAGGCTACTCCACCTGCTCACCCTATGACCACCTGATCTAGGTCAAGTATTGTTACCCACGTCGGACCAATCTATCCCATTAGAGGTAGTTACTTCCATAATCCTAATTGTGCTCTTTATCATAGCATTGAACCCCTACCTTTGGAATATCTATCCATTAAGCAGACTGTTCACAATCAATGCTGCAAATTAGGGTTATTACACGCGGTTGACCATCTTAGCTGACCGACGTGGTACTAGGGTGACGTGGAAGGGAGGGGTTTTACTTCGAACAAACAACCAATGTGGTATGTAGAAAAATCACGTCAATTTCAGCCTAACAACCAACATGGTATGTCCTCTTATTAAAAATAGATTTTTTTTTCAAAAAAAAAAATGAATACAAAGACATACCACGTCAGTTGTTAGCTTACACCTGTCGTGGTATGCAGAAACACTACGTCCGTTTCAGCCAAACAACCGACGTGGTATGTCTTTTTATTAAAAATAGAATTTCACAAAAAAACAAATAAAAGGACATACCAAGTCGGTTTTAGCCTACAACCGACGTGGTATGTAGAAACATGACGTCGGCTTCAGCCAAATAACCGATGTGGTTTTCTGTTTTATTTTTTTCCAAATTTTGTTTTTAATAAGAGGACATATCAAATTGATCGTTTGGTTGAAACTGAATTGGTATTTCTACATATTACGTCCATTGTAGGCTAGAAACCGATATTTTTTTGCGAAATTCTGTTTTATTTTTAATTTCTCATAAAATTCATTGCATTTGGAAAAGAATTTACACCACATTAACTTTCAGTTCTGAAAATATTCAATCATACACATACACACCAATGATATCATATATTCATCTATTATAATAAATTGTCAACAACATTTATCTACAACAACCGATAAACTTACATTTATCAATTAAATTGCTAGCATACGACTAATGAAAAAAAGAAGACCACTTCTCTCGTGTAATGTCCATATCCTCCCACGAATACCATTATTGAAGGTTTCTTTGAAATCTACAAAGTAAACAAACTCATATATTAACATATAAATTCTGTCACAAAACATATATAACGCAACATAAGATATATATCAAAATTTACCTCTCTTAAATGTCCCGCTTCCAATCCCAATTCAACAATTTGTTGAATATACTTCATTACGTAGTAACCACATTCAATATTTCCAACTTATTTACAACTAAGATGTCATATATATTAGTAAAACTATATATATACATTCAATATACAACTAAGATGTCATATATATTAGTAAAACAACAAAATTAATGCAAAGTATAATGCATATTATCAAAACAAACATTAATGAATCATCTTACCTTCCTGGCATGATAGCTTGTTATCTTCTTTTGAGTCTGTTTTTACCTAATATCTTATAGATATCAATGACTATCAAACTATGTGAATCATCAAAAGTGAATTGAAACATTCAATAACAACAAATTTACTTAGAATATGAAGGTAGTTATTCAAAAAAAAATTACAAATGAATATTATTCTTCAAATCTTTTCTGGGTTTGTTTGATATCAAATGATATAACCAATATGCAATATTTGCATCAGGACATAAAACAACTAATATCCAATGATCACTTAAAATCATCAAAGTTAAACAACTTAACTAATTATTTAATGTTAATCTTCTTTACGATTCCCAATTGAAATATAATGAATTACAAGTTTTATAAATATAATGAAATACTTACAACTCCCATAATTGGTCTTCTGTCCTTCTTACATCACTTCGCAATTTTCTGCAGTCTATTATCATTATTTGGATTTACTGAATTCCAGAGTAGAGTGAGACATAGATAGCGATTTTTTTGCCAAATAGTATTTTGGTATAGATGCCTATAAAAATCAATATAACATGATAAATTGAAATGTAACATAAACATGTATAAAAAGATGACCACTTTAAGTGAACATGGATGATTGTTATACATAATCTTTCTATCTTTAAAAATTGCATCACATCAGCCATCGTGACATATAGCTTTCCTTCTATGTCGTGTTCGGTTGTGTCGCCTACAATTTCTTTCTCCATATCAGTTTGAACCGTAGAATCTTCCGGTCTATCTTCTATCCAAGTGTATAACACTTTGCAATTCATAGCCGACAAATTCTCGTCAGACAAGTCCTGGTTTCCAGATACTTTTGATGTTGGACCTTCAACCTGAAATATAAAGAAATATTATTAGAGCATACCTACACGAGTAATATATCAACAATTACAAAGTTATTTAATTTAAAGTTATTACCTTGCCCTTCTTTATTATTTTTACTTGTGTTTCATCATGGATTTGAATTGGACCTTTAGCGTCTGGATTCCCACTCGCTGCACTCTGTTGTGTTGGTATAGGTGTACCCATATTGTTGGAAACTCCTAAGTGTTTATATAAATTCTCCACCATGTTTTCTAGCCTATGGATATTTTCTTTGCATTTTGCATGAATTCCTCTAAAACTATGGTTTAAGGACGATGACCCAAAGTATTGTCGTAGTCCTATACGACTACCAATACCACGTACTCACCCGAAATTCTCCTCTCTGCAAAAGGCTTCATTAAATGAGCATAACACGTACTCACCTGGAATACCAATACCCGACATTGCTCAAGTATTTTCTTCCATCTTCAATTGAGCATACTTTTGTAATCTTGAGCATATAAAACTTACTCACATACAATATGTGAGTTGATTATAGCTCAAGTATGCTCAATTTACACAATGTTCCTAAGACTCAAAAGAAAATGCAAATTACATGTCTTCAAATGAGCTTGATTACATGTCTTGACTTGAATCCTTTCTTCCTTGAGTCCTGATCACCTGTAGAGGTTAGCACAAAGCAATATATATGTTATGCAATGTGTATGCTACTCTACATTGATTACAATTAAGATTAGGTTGATTAAATCATCAAAAAAACATAGATTAAGGCCAAAAAGCCAACAATATCCCCATTTTTGATGATGACAATCTATATCTTAATACTTGAAATTTGTAGATGTGAACTATGCATAGAAATGCCCCCTATGGATGTGCATAGTTTTTGTTCAATTATTTTCAACTTTCAAGTTACCCCCTTAATTATCTCTCCCTCTTGGACATCCATCAAAAAATCATAAGATTAAACATGGAATTTGGATGACTTGTAATGAAGTTGCTCCCCCTAAATTTTGCACTTCATTACTCTAACTAAATGATAATCATTAAGCTCCCCCTATCAATGTGAATATGATATAGCAATTAAGTTCATTTCTATTCTCCCTTTTTAACATCAAGCAACATATATCAAAAGACATGTGATGTTTTAACTCCCCTTTGACATCTATTTACAAATATTACACTCGTCACCAATGGATGTGATACAAATTTTAAGATATGCAATGAATAATATACGATATGTCAATTAAGCATGTTATACCTTAGACTAGAACCAATTTATTCAAGATTTAAAAGGATATAAAATTATACCCAACTTTGAAACTTTGAATTGGTTCCAATCACCATTCGGTGATGCAACCGGCTTTGAATTCGACTCTCAAGCTTGCCCGGTCACCACCGATCTCTTCTTCAAGCACCTACAAGTGTAGAATTAGGTACCCAAACAAGTTTGGGTCATTGAATGTTAGCTTTGGGAAACCAAACCATTTTGGTTTTAGGAGCCCACACATTTGAAGAGCTATGATTAATAAACAAGTTCTTGCCATTTAGTGTAGTATGAGATCCATGGTTTTTTATTTTGGCATTGTATCCTGAACAATGTTTATGTAGTGATTGGCTTTGACTACCAAATAGCATGTCAAGCATCTTGGTTCCATTAGTGAATTTTCCTAGATCTTTTCTTAATTGTGCATTTGATCGATCGGAAACTTCCAGGCAGTTTCACTTTGTGGAGACATTTATGTTCGATCGACCGATACAGGTCCACGGTCGACCGATAGGCAATATGTATTATGGGGTATATGTGAATAATTCGAATACGACCGTTAGTATAATACGACAACCCTAACGGTCAAAAACACATGTGTAAACGGTCGACCGAAAAGGTCGTAACGGTCGACCGAATATGGGCAGTTTAAAACACTATCAGATAATTGATCATTCGGTCGACCGAAAAGCTTGGGTTGGTCGACCGAATGTGGGCAGACAGTTCTGGTTAAGGTTTAGTGTTTTCCGGTCTAAGTTTGAGTGATCTATTGAAGTCCAATTGATGTGAAATTTTGTGTATGACCTCTATCGGGAACCTAGTCTGTATGTGATTGATTTTAGCTCAGGTATGCTCAATTTACACAATGTTCCTAACACTCAAAGAAATGCAAATTACAAGTCTTAAAATGAGATTGATTACGTGTCTTGACTTGAATCATTTCTTCCTTGAGTCTTGATCACCTGTAGAGGTTAGCACAAAGAAATATATGCTATGCAATATGTGTGCTACTCTACATTCATTACAATTAAGATTAGGTTAATTAAATCATCAAAACATAGATTAAGGCCAAAAAGCCAACATATATCTTCCATGCATTATGTGTGCTACACTACATTTGATTGTGATTAAGATTAGGTTGATTAAATCATCAAAATATGGATTAAGGCCGAGAAGCCAACAATCTCTCCCTTTTGATGATGGTAACATATATCTTAATATATAAAATTTAAATATGTAAACTATGCGTATATGATGCTCCCCCTATGAATGTGCATAGTTTTTGTTCAATTTCAAGTTTCTTCTCCTCCTTTGACATCAATCAAAAAATCAATATATGTAATCATGAGATGTCTAGTTTCTTCTCCCCATAATCAATGTAATTGAATTTGCACCCCCTTAAGTTTGCAATTCATTACTCCATATAAAAGATATTCATTAAGCCCCCTATCAATATTAATAGTATCAATTAAGTTCAATGTTTCTCCCCTTTTTAACATGAATTAGATGTGGACAAAAAAGCAATTGATTTCCCCCCCCCCCTTTAATGTGGTGCCATTGTATGAAACAAAAGATATGAAAATTTTGCATTCATAATCCTATTGGAACCAATTCTATATGCTTAGGAGGATTAAATATAGTTATCCAACTTGTATTCCTCAATTGTGGTTCCAATTCTCCTTTCGATAGTGCAACCGGCTTTGAATTTGACATTCCAAGCTAGGTCGGTCACTACCAATCTCCCATTCTTTTTAAGTACCTACAAGTGTAGAATTAAGTACCCAAACAACTTTGGGTCGTTGAATGTTAGCTTTAGGAACCCAAACCATTTTGGTTTTAGGAGCCCACACACGTGAGGAACTTTGATTAACAAACAAATACTTGCCATTTAAAGTAGTATGAGATACATGGTTTTTCAATTTAGCATTGTATCCTAAGCCATGTTTATCTAATGATCAGCTTTGACTACCTAGAATCATGTCAAACATTTTTGTTCCATTAGTGAACCTTTCTAGATCTTTTCTTAATTGTGCATTACATGTTATAAGATCTAGTTGTTCAACATTAGTAGGTGTTGCTTTTAGACTAGCAAGTTGTAATGCATGTTTTTCATGTCTCGCAATCACCTCATTCTTCTCATTCATGATAGTTTCAATTTGGCTTTGGAGATCACGTATAGTTTTTCTAGCATTCTTATTCTTATCACAAATGATCTCATATTGTTTAACTAAATCATGAAAGGCATTTTGAAGCTCATCAAAATTATATGTTTCTTGTTTAGAACATGAGCTATCACTAGAATAAGACCTAGTAGAGAAGGATTAGAATTACTAGAACAAGAGTTAGAGGCTACCTCACTTTCTTCATCTTGTATAGCCATGAAGCATGTCTGTGCAACTTCTCTTCTACTTTGTAGAGAAGATGATGATGATGTTGAAGGTGATGAAGAATATCCCAAGTTGCTTTGTGAGCTTCCATCTTCTTCTCTTTTCTCTTGCTCCTCTCCTTTTCTCTTCTTCTCCCTCTTCTCTCATTTTTCTTCTCATTTTCACTCTCCTCCTTCTACTTTTCTTTTTCTTTCTTCTCACTTCTTCTTCCTCTTCTTTCTCTCATTTCTCCCTTATCTTACTTAAGGTATTTGAAGAAGTCTTTGGCAAGTACCTCAATGTCCTCTTCTTCAATTCTCATCCTTGGTTCATCAAAATTTGTATGTCAGGCCAAGGTTGATTTCATCTTGGAGGGTTCTTCTTTCGATGAATTATTTGGAGCTCATAGGCCATGAGTTTTCCAATCAACTCCCCCATCTTTAGTTGGGAGATGTCATGTGCTTCCTCAATTGCAAGGACATTGTCTTCCCAATCGTTGTTGAGTGATCAGAGGAACTTTCTTGCCATTTCTCCTTCACTAATCTTTCTTCTAAGAACACAAAGAGAGTGATTGGCATCATATCATGTATATATTTGAGTCATATATCCTATATTTTTAACCTAAGCAATGCTACGTAACAAGTTTAATGTTTAAGTTTCAAGAATAAAACAGGTGAGAAGAAAAGACACAAAAAGGACCTAAGCACAAGAAAAAAGAGTGAATTGTGAGACTTATGGACTGAAACAACCAACTCGAGTGTACCAAACATCAACAAATCAATCCATCAAAGTGCCATTTGAACCAGGACCGGATTGGAGCAGTCCAGACTGCTATTTGGCTGTCCCAAATAGCCAATCGGCGGTCCATTTGGCTCCAAACCCGATTACGTTTAGCCGGGTGTGAGATTAATGTGGTTTATGTCCATTTAGAGTATGCAATTAGCCCCATACCGGGGGATTGTCCTTGGTTACCTTTTTTAATGCCTATAATAGAACTCTTCTTTCTGCTTTGTATTTTACCCATTGCTCGGTGACATTCTCTCTACTTCGAGTAAGCCTTGGAGCAAAACTCAAGTGGAGAAGAATACTACTTGTAATGTGAGTCATGTAAATAAAACAATTTTTTCGTTTGTTTAATGTTGTCTCCTCTTTTCATTCTTGCATGCTTAGCTTAATTTTGTTTTGTCTTAGTAGAAGTAATTACAATATTTCCTTTTCTTAATGTAGTTTGTCGTTTAATTAGTCGTGAGTAGTTCCATCCCCCTTTGGGGGTGGAGTTGATGTTTATACATGTCATGAAAGATTGAATGAATGCTATATGTTGTTTTATGTGATGAATGTGAGTATACTTGTTTGAATTAAAGAGAATACTTAACTTGATGATTTCTGCCATAATGTTTAGGTATATCCCATGCTTGTTTAGGTTCTTAATAACAAACTTGTTTATGCTCATATTAATCAACTAGGTTAATGATTCAGATGATAGGTCTTCCCACAACCATTAGGTACTTCCTATGCATAGCAACACAACCTACCATTGTGCTCTATTGAATGCATTCCTCACCACTTTATTTCATGTGTACACACACTCCACCCCTTGGGGGGTTTCTTCCTGATTCACATCTTTCTTTGATAGTACTTAGTTTAGTTTAGATTTCTCCCACTTTCAATTTCTCTCACTTTCGTTTGCTTTGTTTGTGCTTGCTAGTTTAGTATAATCAACTTCTTCTCCCCATTGTTTTCCACTTGCCTTCGAACGAACCATAGTCGACACACCTTCTTGTGGATCGACCTGTATTTGCCACGTCTTCACCGACGCCATGCACTTACGGTATTTAAAACAAACACATCAAGTTTTTAGCGCCGTTGTCGGGGAGTTCCTCTGTCCAAACTTTGGTTTGGACGATTGGAGTGAGTTTAATCTTTTGTTTTTAGTTTTTGTTTATTTCAGGGACATCTTAGCATCCAGGGAGACACCAAGAGAAATTTAGAGTAGAGGGAAGCTATTTAGACCGCCAATTAGTGGTATAGGACCGCCAACTGGCGGCCTGGTGAGCTTTGTTTGCCCCAAAATTTCTTTTGGTTGTTTATTATTTCAATCTAGTTGTCTGGGAGCTCAACTTGGCATGTTGTGACATGTAGTTTACTCCCAGATCAATCAATTCCCCCTTTTAAGACAACTTGGATCATAAAACTCAAAGCAAATATTAGATTAATTGCCATCTAGGTCATGCATCACTTGTAGACCTCACATGCACATTGTCTTTCATTTACTTTAAAATCCTGTTGTCGATTGCTGGCGTGAGGTACGTACACCCGTTCTCTCATTCATGCATTGTTAGAGCATGCATTAGTTAGTAAGGTGCATTGTAACAAGGGTGAGGTGAGTGCTTGTTTGGTGAGTTGCTTGCTATCCTAAGATTTCAAAACATCTTTAAGGGGCACCACCTATAGTCTTAAAGATAAGGTGGGGGATTTCATCACCCCTCCCTTAGCCCCACAAACCACACTCAAGTGAAGCCTTAATCTAAAATAAAGTAGACATTGTCCAATAGGACATGGGTGCATTAGGAGAGTGATCCGGTCATGACCGTCATAGCCTGATCGGCGTCGCCCACTTTGTCGGTAGCAGGAGAGACGAGATCTCCAGATCTTGCCTCACTTTTTGGGCTCTTTGGTCTTCATCATAGGGAGGTCAGGCATGTTGAGGCCGCATGAACTCAAAGTTAGGCATCGTCTAGCTTAAGGACCCATAGCCAGCCTAAGCTTGTTTGAGCCGTGTTTGCTAGACTAGGCTTCTACCCACACTGATTTTAGGGATTCTTCCCTTCTCCTCGGAATTATCTTCTTCTCACCTACATCTACGTTATAGTCTCCTCCCCTTTTACACTCTCTATTAGCGTTTTAGGGTCGAGTCAAGCAATTTTTGCGAGCTTAGCTTCGTGATGGTGAGAGTGGTTGACTCGAGAGTTCTTTGTCCAGATGGATGGTTACATGGGCGACCATCCATTTCATTGTTGGGACCAGGACTATTCTCCTTGGTATTTTGGACCCATTCAGCCTGGGGTGACTCAGACATACACCCTGTATGGTTGGGACAATCTTAATCGTGTGGCTGAGCAATCTTCAGATTGGGGTAATATGAGGGAGACACCGACTGCCAGACCATCATCTAGTTATGTCAGATCATAAGCTGATCAACAAACTGAGACATTACAACAACCTTTCGCCTCTTTCATGCGCGCGGTAGATTACATGAGTGCACCAGTGGTTTCAGTAGCCGTACCATGTGACTGTTGTTGGTTGAGTGGTCACGTTATCGGGGAATGTCCTTATGTTCCCCCAGAAACTGAGTATGAGTATACCTTTTCCCAAAATGCTCAATGTAACCTTTACGCATCTGCGTACAACTCAAGATGGATGGATTCATGGGGAGACAATATTGATTCAAATTTTTATACATCATACCCACCTAGTATCCTCCTTCCGAATACCTAGAATTCTACCAGCCACCACCCATGACCAATCATTGGACTCATTCTCAGCCCATAAACACCCAACCCCAAAATCTCCAAAATTCAGAATTGGACCTCACAGTTGACCACATACATGATTCCTTTAAATAGACTCTCTTACGTTCATGGAAACCACTCAATAATCCATGCAAAATATGGAAATGCAAGTGAGTCAGATCACACAACAATTACATGAACGTGAGGAGGGTAGCCTTTCTTATCAACATGAGAGTTTATCTTCTGATATCGAACCACCACCACATCAACAAATTCAAAGCACAATCCTTCAAAGTCAAACTCCTAGTCAGTTTGAGGGACTTGGGGTTTCAATTCACGATCACTTGGTGGGGGAGTCGATTCAAATTGAGAATAGCATGGACCAACTTCATTATGAGATAGCATAGGATAGTGACTTATCTTTTTGTATCATGGCCCTTGAGCCACATGATCTTATTGTTGTGCCTCTTAAGGACTCACCTGTGGTGGAGCAAGAGCTCCCTAGTACCCTTAATTTCATACGACCTGATGAGAGTTTGCCTCTCACTATTGTTCCTGATCAACTTGAAAATGATGGGACATCAAACAACTATATTGCCAATGAGGGTATTGGGAGTTCCTTAGAGGATACCTTGGGTAAGAGAATCACTCCCTTTTTGCCTGGTGAGTCTGACATGCATAATGCGGTTCTTGACCTCGTTCCGACCCACCAGCCTGTTGGTTGGAGAGTTTGGATTGACGATCTTAAACTTCAGTACCACAACGGGGTAAACTCTTCTACTGTTGCGCAATTGTTGCCAAACTCTCGAGCGGTTTAAACTCTTTCAGTCTGATCATTTGAATGACACGCCTTTGTGTCTAATTCACGAACCTCTCCTTACATCTTGTGCTCTTTATGGGGGGGGGGGGGGGGGGGGGGCACACATGAGTATTCTTGCCCCGTGTGGTGTCATATTCCCATTCCAAGTGCATTGACCCAATTTTGAGGTTCCCATTTGATGTCCTTTGACAAATGAGGATGAGAACTTATTTATGTACATAGTTATATTAAAAAAAAGAAAAAAAGAAGGAAAAAAGAAAAAAAAGGAAAGAAGACTCCAAGAGTGAGCACTGATTATTGTGGGCTCCAACCCTTGTGTATTTGGGTCTCATTTCTTTTACGTATTTGTATCCCTTCTTTAGTATTTCACTGGTTTTGAGGGGAATTCGGGTTTGTGTCCATCAACCTAAAAATGAACTTCCCTTTGTGCTTCACGTTGGTGAGATCTTTTCTTTTCATGCATAATTCCATGTAGTATCATGCTCACATTCATTGAGGACAATGCATGATGTAAGTGTGTGTGTGTGGGGGGTGTTTTACGTGTGTACATAGTCGAGTGTTTCTCCTTTTGTTTTGTTTTCTTTTGTGTGCATTGTTAGGGTCATAATAGTGTGTTGCATTTAATATCGATATAGCTGCTTGCCTTGATACTTGGGTGACTAGTCTTCTTTTGCTTGCCCGATGCTTTAAAATTTTTCATTTCTTTCAAAATCGTCGTGTGTTTGTGAAGAAAATGTTTTGTTTGTTTTGCGTGCGTTTGGCATGTGCCAAACCGTTGAGAGGAAAAGTAAAAGGAAGCTCCCAAAATTGTCTTGAACATAATGCATTAGGATATCTAGTACACCGACTTTAGGTCTTATCTACTAGTAAGGATGCACCCCGATTTCCCCTACGGGGAGTGTAATTATAGGGTTTCAGTACTCAAATAAATAAAGAATTCCACCTCGAACCTAGTGAGTCGAATAATTCGTGTCTGTTAGTATAAGGAAGTTTGTCGTAGTCATGGACCCTTAAACTCCTGTTGTGAAACCTTAAGTGTAGGAGTTTTGGTTTATTTGTGGATAAGAAATAATTAAGTGGTGTTCTCTCTTCTAGAATGACGCCTATCACCCGGGAAATAAGGTCCCAAGGGACTTAGTGGTTGGTGCTTTCGAGTCATCTGACTTGAGATGCACTGACCGAACTCCCATTACATGGATGGTAGGGATCACCCTATGCGGAGATTTGGGGGAAGGTGTATGTGATAGTTTAAGCCCTCACAGGCAATAATGCACAAACCTGATCCTGGGAGAAGTAAACACCAAGTAGTTGTAACTTCTTATTCTCCAAAAAGAAAAAAAATGATGATGAAAAGAAAAAAAATACAAATAAGAACCTTAATGGACTTTAAACTTTGTATCACCTAAGGATGTTGAGGTTTCCCATGTCTTTTACTTAAGTCCTTAACTAACTTGCATGAATGGTTCATTAGGCTAGGTGTATGGACTAAATACCTATATATATAGTCGGCCCGTAGGATTACCGTGTCCAATGATCGACAAAAATGAGTCCAGCGAGTCGTGTTTCTCGGTTGAATAATGCATCTTTGTTCGGATTTTGTGGGTATATCTGCTGAAGACCCTTAGGAGACAACACTCCACCTCCTTGGAGACAAAGGGGTTTAACGATTCTCCACATGCTAAATGCAATCATGATCCCTCCGAAAGTGAGTTGGGATTTCTTATTTTTTGTATGCTTTCATTTCTCCCATTTTTCTCTTTGTTTATTTTTTCTCGGGACTAGCAAAAGGTAAGTGCGGGGTATTTGATTGACATCATATCATGCATATATTCGAGTCTTATATCCTCTATTTTTAACATAATCAATGCTACGTAATAAGTTTTTTGTTTAAGTTTCACAAGAAAGGACCTAAGTGTAAGAATAAAACATGTGAGAAGAAGAGACACAAAAAGGACCTAAGTGTAAGAAAAAAGACTGAATTGTGAGACTAATGGACCGAAACAACCAACTCGGGTGCACCAAACATCAACAAATCAATCCATCAAAGTGCCATTTGAACCAGGACCGGATTGGAGCAGTCTAGTCCGCTATTTGGATCGGCGGTCCATTTGGCTCCAAACCCGATTACGTTTAGCCAGGTGTTAGATTATTGTGTTGTATGTTCATTTATAGTATGCAATTAGTCCCATACCGAGGGATTGTCCCTGGTTACCTTTTTTCATGCCTATAAATAGAACTCTTCTTTCTCCTTTGTATTTGACCATTGCTCAGTGGAATTCTCTCTACTTAGAGAAAGCCTTGGAGCAAAACTCAAGTGGAGAAGAATGCTACTTCTAATGTGAGTCATGTAAATAAAATAAATTTTTAGTTTGTTTTAATATTGTCTCCTCCTTTAATTCTTGCATGCTTAGCTTAATTCTATTTTGTCTTAGTAGAAGTAATTAGAATGTTTCCTTTTCTTAATGTAGTTTGTAGTTTAATGAGTAGTGAGTAGTTCCATCCCACTTTGGGGGTGGAGTTGATGTTTATACATATCATGAAAGATAAAATGAATGCTATATGTTGTTTTATGTGATGAATGTGAGTATGCTTGTTTGAATTAAAGAGAATACTTAACTTGATGGTTTGTGTCATAATCTTTAGGTACATCCCATGCTTGTTTAGGTTCTTAATAACAAACTTGTTTATTCTCATATTAATCAACAAGGTTAGTGATTGGATGATAGGTCTTGCCACAACCATTAGGTACTTCCTATGCATAGCAACACAACATACCCTTGTGCTCTATTGAATGCATCCTCACCACTTTAGTTCATTTGTACACACACTCCACCCTTTGGGGGTTTTCTTCCAGATTCACATCTTTCTTTGATAGTACTTAGTTTAGTTTAGATTTCTCTCACTTTCGTTTGCTTTGTTTGTGTTTGCTAGTTTAGTATAATTAACTTCTTCTCCCCCTTGTTTCCCACTTGCCTTCAAACGAACCATAGTCGACACACCTTCCTGTGGATCGACCCGTATTTGTCACGTCTTCGCTGACATTGTGCAATTGATGTATTTAAAATGAACACATCAGAGCGTTAGTGATATCGGTGAAGCGAGTGTTTATTTCACTTACGTTCTCACCGATTTGCATAGTGAAAATTTCATATTTATGCATTAAGAGGCTGAATGTTGTATCTTATGTCTTACTATCACCCTCATGATGCATTTGTAATCTATGTCATATTTCATATGCACTCTCACAACCCCTAATTCTATTATATTCACCCTCATTCAAGCCACAAAATAGAATGTTCATTATACTAGAGTTCATCTCATATTCTTTCATTTTAGCTCCAGTTAAAGTGGCCAATTCTTCTTCCTTTGGATGGGTGTATGGGTTTTGAAGAAACATCCAATACTTAAGGTCACTAGAAATCAAGAATATCTTCATTCTATTCTTCCAATAATCATACTTTAACCTGTTTAACAAAGAAGGTCTACTTGTGCACAAACCCTCTACATGATTGGATGTGCTAGCCATGCTAAAATACGATTAAGTATATGAAATTTAGCACCTATGCTCTGATAGCAAATGTAGGATTGTGCTGGCCCCTAATTATCTAATCAAATTATGCTTAATCCCTACTTAAACAAACAAGATGTGCAGCGGAAACAATTTTAAACAAAGTAGGGAAGAAACAAGCAAACCACAATGGAGGCGAGGATTTTACAGAGGTTCAGCCACCACCTACGTCCTCACATGCAAGTTCCCCTCGACACTTCGAGCTTCGCTCACGACTTCACTATCCGCTCCCTGTTTCGGGCCGGGAGACAACACCTTGACAATCTTCAAGCTAGCGAACAACCCTCGCCTAGCTTGGAATCCCCTTCTCACAATCCGAGAAGGATGCTTCGGGCTTTCACAGGAGCCTTTACTCTTTTGAACAAAGAACTTGTGTGGAACAACACTCTCTAGCTTGAGCACACTTTGAGTAGAATTGAGAATTGATCAAAGATGTGGAAGTAAAAGGCTTAGAGTGTAGTATTTGGAGTTTTAGGAGTTGAGGATTTCTCTCTAATGTATAAGACAATTGGAAGTGGGAGAGTTGTCTAAACAATGTGTTTTGACCTCTATTTATAAGCTCCTAAAGTTTTCTCGCCGTTGGAGAAGGATTGATTAATTGGTGTGAAGAACACACAAAAACAGAAATCAAGGTTCAGTAATTCTATCGCTCAACAGTCAATAGTTTCCTTAAGGAAACGTTCAAACTTAATTAAGCATCGGTCGAACAAATAAGGCTAACACTCAAGTTCACTTAAGTGAACGATCGAACAAAATAATTGGGTCAGTCGACCGTTCAGGGGGTTCTGGCCAAGATTCCTCCTTTTTCTTAGCAACCTTTTCGGCCATCATCTCCTCCACAAGTTTACGGTATCCCCCTCGACACTATTAGTGTTGAAACTTGTTTTTATATTGTCACTCTTTGTTAAGAACTCGTAATTCCTACAAAAAAAGAGAGATTAGTTATCATAATAAACATTTCAATATATAAATCATGTATGAATGTATATTATACCAAAAATTCTGAAGTTAGCCTTGATCTTTGCAAAAACCCATGTCGTCTAAGAAATATAATTGTAAATTGCACAAGGATCTCAATGCTTATACTCCCCAAAGATGAGATTGGATGTTAGCTTTGTTTTGAAATCTTTTCATCAATTACTCAGATATGACGTCTCTTTCCTTTTGAACTCTTTAGTGGAATGAAAATTGAAATTTTGACAACACGAAAACAAAATAATGAAAGTAGTATTAATTGTTGCCTTTTTTGCCTTAATCTATGATTTGATGATTTGATCAACCTAATCTTAATCACAATCAAATGTAGTGTAACATATATATTGCTTTGTGCTAACATCTACATGTGATCAAGGCTTAAGGTAGAATGGAATTCAAGTCAAGACATGTAATCAAGCTTTTGAAGACATGTAATTTATATTTCTTTTGAGTCTTAGGAATCTATGTAATATTGAGCATACAAGCATTAAAATCCATTCACATAGACAATAAGTTCCTTATAGAAGTTACACACAAAATCTCAGATCATTTGGACTTCAATAGGTCACCCAAACATAGACCGGAAAACACTTAAAACAAAACCTGAACAGCCTGTGCAAATTTAGTCGACTGAACCACCTTCGTTCAACCGAATAATCATATAACCAATAGTGTTTTAAACAGCTCAATCAGTCAACAGTGACCATTTCGGTCGACCGTCTACACGTGTCATTTAGCCGTTAGACTTGTCGTATTATACATACGGTCATATTCACATTATTATCCATACCCCATGAATACAAGTGACTACCAGTCGACTGTGGACCTAGTTTTGGTCGAACGAACTAAATCATTTTGACCGCCCCATAATGCCTATTTTTTTCGATCGACCAATCCAACAATTTTGGTTGACCGAACCTAATTTTTTTTGACAACCCCATGAAGCCTGTTACTTTTCGGTCGACCGAACCAACCATTTAGTTCGACCGTTGATGCATTGCATACATTGCATCATATGTCGTTCATTTAGATAACTTTTACATCAATAAATGCTACTAAGGTATGTGTTTAGTCTTATTTACAGAATACAGGGACCTGAATGCAATTTACCCACATCCTGAGCATAAACGCGTGCGGAAGACTCATTCCTATCATAAAGACCAAGCTCAAGATTATCGGGTTTCAAGTGGAAATGTTTCCAAGCATAAAAGCATTCAAGACCTAATTACAAAAAGAACAAGGACTTGAGCACAAAAGTAGTCGGGGACTTGATTGCAAAAAGACAAGGACCTAATTGCAATTCACGAGTTATTATGGAGAAAATCTAAAGAAAAATAAATATAGTTCTCCAAACATATAAAGGAATTAATCCGGAGCTCAAAAGAATGGAAATAATCAATCCAGACGCGTAAAGGAGGATCAAATCATACCATCAACTACCAGCAAAAATCCGGATTAAATCAGAGAAGATTGTGCGGCGAAATCGCCGCATATCACATACATTGTGCGGCGGAAATGCCGTCCCCTCAGCGATCTGTGTGCTCCAATTTTGTCCAGTCGTGTCTGGACACGTGTACTCTCCAATTCTATACTTAGGTCTCTTGTAACAACTATAAATAGCCCCGAGAGCGATGTTAGAAGGGTCCTTGGTCCTTAACCTTAGTTTTTAGTTTTAGTCTTAGTTTTGTATTCTTCTTTTTAGTAATAAAATTCTGTCTTTTGTTTCTTGTTTTTAATTTTCTTTTGTAATGCCTCTAGGATCCCTTTTTCCTCCCTCCATGAGTTTCTAACTCTTTCCAAAGGGTGGAGGTGACGGATTTAGGGTGAAGAGAAGACGAATAAAAGTTATTATTTTAATTTTGTGTTAGTATATTTTGATTACTTGAGTTTGTGTTAAATCATTTATCATGTAATGCTTCATAACTAACATGATTTATTATAAGTTTCTGAATTCTCTAATCTAAACCCTAAATCTAAACCTCCACCCGACGGAATTCACCTCTTTGTTTTTGTTTTAGTTTTAATTGTTCTTGTTCTTGCTTTAGATACTTAAAACCCAAAAATATCAAAACTCAATTATTTCTTCTCTCCTTCTTCCCCTTAATCGAAAATCACACTAATAACAGAATCTCTCCCTCCTTGTGTTTGACCCGTATTTGCCACGTCTTCATTGACGCCGTGCACTTGCGGTATAAATTTAATTCTTATCATCACCTAAGGATCATGATAAAGTAAGATATATCAATGTAAAATGCAACACAATATCATGACCGTAACAGTACAAACAAAAACAAAATAAAGAAAAAGACTTGACTATGTACACACTTAAAGAATCCCCACATTTACTTCATGCATTGTCCTCAATGAATGTGAGTATGACACTAACATGGATTTTTGCATGAACAAAAAAGATCTCACCAACTTGAAGGTCGAAAGGAAGTTCATGGTTAAGTTGATGGACATTAAACCGAATTTCCAATAACCTTTGAGATACTTAAAAAGGGAATACAAGTACCTTAACAAATGGAGTAAATCCTCAAGGAGTGGGAGCCACGACAACTAATTTTTAAAAATATTACTATATACAAAAAACTCTCATTGTCCTTTGTCAAAAGGAAACGAAAGAGAGCCTCATAGTGGATCAATGTACTTGGAAGGAGAACATGACACCACGTGGGACCAAAATACTCATGTATGCCCCCCTCACAAACCGTACTACATATCGAGAGAGGTTCATTCATTAGTTGCAAAGGCGTCCGATTCAAAGGATCAAACCGAAAAAGCTTGAAGCTCTCAACAATTTGGCCACAATTACGCAACGGAAGAAGAGTTGGTAATAAAATCATGATCATCAATCCAAACTCTCAAACCAACAGGCTGGTGTGTCAGAACAAGCGCAAGAACGTTGTTATGCTTGCCCGACAGACCAGATGAACAGAAAGTGAGTCTTTCACCCAAGATATCATCTAAAGACCTCCCAATACCCTCATTTAGTCTTATGAAATAGAGGTATTAGGGAGTTGCTGCTCCACCAGAATGGGTCCTTGAGGGGTACAACAATAAGATCATGTGACTTAAGGGCCACATGACAAAAAGATAAGACACAATCTTGTGCCAACTAAAAATCAAGGTGGTCTACGTTATTCTCAGTTTGGAGCAATCCTCCACCAAGTGATCATGAATTGAAACCCCAAGTCCCTTAGACTGACTAGTAGTGTGACTTTGAAAAATTGCTTTGAATTTGTGGATGTGGTGATGGTTTGATGGCAGAAGATGAATCCTTATATTGACAAGAAAGACTACCTCCTCACATTCATTTAATTGTTGTGCCCATTGACTCATTTGCGTTTCCAAAAGTTTGCAAGTAATTCATGTTGGACTTGATCAAATTTTAAGTGGTTTGCAGGGTCAACCCTGAGGCCTAAGTCAGAATTTGGATTTTTTTTTGGTTGGGTGTTCATGGGCTGAGAATGATTCCAATGATTGGTAGTTGCGTGTTGGTTGACATTTGGGTATTCGTGTGGAGGATACTGTAGGATTTCATGCCCTATACTTATGTATAATTTTAAAACATTTAACAAGCATTTAGGATTTTTTTTTCGTATTTTCAATAATTTTTTCTTGTACAAACATAGATTATACATTTTAATATATGTATCCTACATAAATATTAAATTGTATAGAAGAATATCACACCGAAAAGGTTCTATAAAACATTTTCGAAGGTCCAGAGTCATATTCCACTTGAATCACCTCGGAATTCCTCCTAAGTGTTCACCAAACTCTAAACAAGATTTAGAGAGAAAGGAGTTAGCTAATCAATCTCTAATTCAATGCTAGAATCTAGCTAATTATCCTTCTTTGCTCCAGAGAATTTAATCTCTCAGACACTCGACTAACAAGAGAATTTTCGGATGGATTTGGTGAGGAAATATGGAGAGGAGAAATATTTGCATGTATATCTTAACAATGAGGAGAGGAAGGACCTATTTATTGGATTTCCTTAAAACCCATTTATGTGCAACCCACTTGCCCATGATTCCTTGTTAATAACTCCTCTGATCCAATCATATTTTGACACATAATCATCCCTTAACCTCCTCTAACCAAATTGGAACAAATCCAACCCATGATCAAAGAAATTTTCTTATTAATTCAAGCAAAACGGTACGCAAACAGTCGACTGATGTGAATTTTATTTATACCGCAAGTGCACGCGCGTCAATGAAGACGTGACAAGTACGGGTCGAACACAAGGAGGGTGAGATATTGTTATTTTTGTGATTTTTGATTTAGGAAAGAAAGAGAGAGAAATAAGTTTGGTTTGAGATTTTTGGTTTTTAATTATCTAAAGCAAGAACAACAAAAACTAAAAAGAAAATAAAGCAAAGATGGATGAGAGTCCAGCGGGTGGAGGTTTAGATGTCGGGTTTTGATTAGAGAATTCTGAAACTTATAATAAATCACATTAGTTATGAAGCATTACATGATAAATGATTTAACATAAACTCAAGTAATCAAAATATACTAACACGAACTTAAAATAATAACCTAATTCTTCTTCTCATCACCCTAAATCCGTCACCCCCACCCATTAGAGAGAGTTAGAAACTCATGGACGGAGGGACAGAGAAGGGGTCCTAGAGAAAACTACAAAAGAAAATTAACAACACAAAATAAACCAACAGAATTTTATTGCTAAAATGATGGATCAAAACAAGAACTAGGGTTAGGACCCTTCACAACATCGTTTCAGGGCTATTTATAGCTGATACAAGGGACCTAAATATAAAATAGGAAATTACACGTGTCATGACACGACTGGACAAAATCTGGGGCCACGGATCCAAAGGGGGGCGGCGGAATCGCCGCATGTTACATGTGTTGTGCGGCGGAAACGCCGCAATATTTGCTCTGATTGGATCCGGATTTTTCCTGTGCGTTTATGGTATGATTTCAATGTCCTTTGCGCATCCAGATGATTTCTTTCCTTTCTTTTGAGCTCCGAATTTATTTCTTCATATATTTGGAGATCCAAATTGATTTTTCTTTTAGCACTTCTCCAAAATAATATTTTGGTCCTTTAATTTGCAGTCGGGTCCTCGGCTATTTGCAATAAGGTCCTTGGCTACATTTGTGCTTAAGTCCTTGGCCTTTTTGTAATTAGGTCTTTGAATGCTTTTATGCTTTGATGGACTTCCATTTGACTCCCGATAATCTTGACTTGGTTTTTATGATAGAAATGAGTCTTTTGCATGTGTTTATGCTCGGGATATGGGTAATTTGCATTCAGGTCCCTGTATTCAATAAATAAGACTAAACACATACCTTAGTAGCATTTAGTGATATAAAATTAATCTAAATGAAAGACATATGATGCAATATATGCAATGCATCAAATACCCCCACACCTAGATTTGGTTAGTCCCTAGCAAAATAGAATATAAGAAAAATGAAAATAGGGAAATCCTAACTCACTTTCGTAGGAATCACGGTTGCACTTAGCATGTGAAACAAGCCTTTAAACCCCTGAGTTTCCTTAGTGGACGAGTTTTGTCTCGTGAGGGTTTTCAGTTGACACACCCACAAAGTCTTAATTCAACATTTCATTAATAACTCTCAATATCTCCACCTCCAACTTATACATCTCACTTAGAGTTCTTGCATGCTCATTATATAAATCTAACTCATAAAAATTCTGACTTGGTCTTTGTTCCTCCAACATTCACACCACTAACCCTTTTACACATGTTATTACTTAAATTATTTTGCATGCCTCCTCTGGTGGTGAAGTATTATTCGGATCAACCATGGCATGGATCATTCTTTTAGCTTTGGGCCTTGAGTATTTTTTTCTTTTTCCGTGATTCAACACATTTGCTTTTTCTGACACTTTTACCCTTTTTTGAATTCGTGTAGCGAGTTTGGTTGATAATCCCGAGCTGGCAGACTCAAGTTACCGGGTTTCAAGATACCCCTACGGACCAGTGACTCGAAGGCTGGGGCTTTTATAATCATTTTGCAAAATGTGCTTTCCTCACTTTATTCCTTTATTTTTACTTTTATTGTCCTCAAGGCTTACTTGCTATTAGAAGTCCACACTTCCCGGTATATTTTCCTCAACCTCTGCTTTTTCTCAACCACTTCAAAGATTTGATTCATCCAATTTAAGTGCATACATGTCTTAAAGGGTAATGAGTTATTTCTTTGGAACTTATATTTATGTCATAATTTCTACAAGCAGAACTATATAATAAGGAACAAAAACTCAATGCAATTTGTACACGGGTTTTGGCAGTTCAATATTAAGCTATGTCATGAAACATTAATTTTTTTTTATTTTTATTTTTTTTAAAAATAAAAATAAAAAACTAATAGAATATATAGATCTATAGATAAACACCCCCACACCAACATCATGCATTGTCCTCAATGTATGCAAATATAAAGCAAATGCACTTATTACCTGGGTGAACTGCGGTGGAGGGATGGAATTTGTTCAGAGTCAACCATAATCAGAACTGGATTGAATGTCACCATGTTGGTGCATGTATCCAGTTGAATTGTTCCCCATGTTGCCCTGAGGTAAAGGTTCCACACCTCTCATATGTATTGATTCTCTTGTTTGTTCGAGTGATGGTGGTTGGGTAGATGACTTACTCCCCTTTTTCGCACTTTCTTTTTGATTTTGTGACGATTTATTTGATTCAGAAATCTTTTAGATATGTGCTCTCATCACAACATCACTTTGATTGCATATTATTTCTGGCTCACTATCAACATGAAAGATATTAAATTCAGCTTTTAAGTTCCCAAAAGATAATTGCATGAGCCCATTTCGACAGTTTATCAATGCTTCAGAAGTGGCTAAAAAGGGTCTGCCTAGTATTACAGGGATTTGTCTATTAGGATTTACAACAGGTGCAATATCTAGTACGACAAAATCCACTGGGTAAATGCAGTCACCCACCTTGATCAAAACGTCCTCGACTACACCTCTTGGTTTCTTAATAGAGCAGTCAGCAAATTGAAGAGTTGTCTTAGAGGGTTTTAGTGGACCAAGGTTGAGTTGCTCGTAGACAGAGAACATGAGTAGGTTAACACTAGCACCAAGGTCTAGAAGGGCTTTGTTGATAAAAGTATCTCCTATTGCACATGAAATTGTGGGACACCCAGGGTCCTCATATTTTATAGGAGATGAGTTGGATAGAATAGAGCTTATGTTTGCAGTTAAGAAAACCTTCTTTGGTACGTTTGTTTTTCTCTTTTTAGTGCACAGATCTTTTAAGAATTTAGCATAAGCAGGTATTTGTTGAATCATATCCAGGAGTGGAATATTCACCTTAACTTGCTTAAATACTTCCAGGATTTTCTCCATTTGTGCACTTGAGTTCTTCTTAAGTCTATTGGGGAATGGAGCTTTAGGAACATAGACTCGCTCAGGTTGAGCTATGGGTTCAGGTTGAGTAGGTGGGTTAGGCATTTCAGATTGGACGTCAGGTTCAATGGTTAGGTCATATGTGGTTGCTTGATGGCTAGATTGATTAGACGTTCTAGGATTTACCACATTGTTATCAACTTGTCTTCCGGACCGTAATGATACTACTGCATTTATTTGTTGGAACGGTCCTTCCTCATTAACCATTTGAATTGGTCTCGAGTTGTTACTTCCTAGAGGTGGTTGATAGGGCTGATATTGATTATTAGATCTAGGATTCACCTCATGTTGACTTGGAAAGTGACTCTTTTCTCTTGCACCTACAATTTGTGCGAGTTGGCTGACTTGTGTCTCTAGACTTTGGAAGGACTGATTGGTTGTTTGTATAAAAGTCTTCATCAAATTTTCCAAGCTTGTCAACCTAACATCATAATCTCCATTGTTAATAAACCTAGATGATGTATTATTTTGGTTATACGGGTTTGGTTGTTGTCTAGGAGGTTGACCTTGTTGGTTTGATGAGAAATTGGAATTATTACGCCAACCCGAGTTATAGGTTGATGCGTATGAGTCATTTCTAGCATGGTTAAACGTGGCATTAACTTGTTCCCAGTCCGCACAATCCTCCATTAAATGACCAGTCTGACCACATCTAGCGCAAGGGATAGACAAGGCTTGATTCACTCGGGGTCGGGTTTGTAGCTCTAGACTTTCCATTCTGCGCATAAGGGTAGCTAGTTTTGCTTCAACCGCTATATTGGCATCTACAGCTAAGACACCTAGTTTGGGTTGACTTGCTATTCTAGATCCAATACTCGGGTTAAGTGGTGCTCTAGCATTGTCCCATTGCATACTGTTTTCAGCTAAATCCTTAAGAAAAGTCCAGGCATCATTTTCATTTTTTGACATGAAGTTCCCTTGGCTTACGGATTCTACCATAACCCTAGATGTGGGTGTCAATCCCTCATAAATAATTTGGCACAGTTGCCATCTTGGAATTCCGTGATGAGGGCATTGGGTCAGCACACTTTTAAATCTTTCTAGATAGGAATAGAACGGCTCACTCTCAGATGGAACAAATGCAACAATTTCATTCCTAATCCTCATAGTCTTATGGTTGGGGAAATATTTTTTTAGGAATACTTGAACAAACTCAGCCCAACTTTTAATGGATTTTTCGGCTAGACTATATAGCCATTTCTTAACGTCGTCCTTCAGTGCTAGAGGCACGAATTTCAGACGTACTGCCTCCTCAAAGACATGCTGGTATTGCATAAGAGAGCAGATTTCCTCAAATTCTCTAAGGAAGAGATATGGGTCTTCCCTAGAGGTGAACTTAGGCAACATACTCATGTATTGTGTCTTAAGTTCGAAGTCGCCACCCTGTATGGTGGGCATAAGGATGCACGATGGTTAAGCAGCCATCGCTGGGTAGCATCGATCCCTTAGAGTTATGGGCGGGTTCACAACATTCTCACCCATTGGATCCAGGTGAGGTGGTGCAGCAGATGGATTGGGGCTAAGCTCTAGACTGGAATCTAGATGAACTCGTGAGAGTCGATTGCTCAAGTCCCGAACCCAAATATGAGTGCACATGTTTGAATTTATTTTTTTTTCTTTTCAAAAAATTAAAACAAACAATAGAAGGGGGGGGGGGGGAAGATGAGAAAGGAATCCTAATCTAGAGAATTGAGGTGAGAAGAGAAAGAAGACTCAGATAAGAAGGGAAACTTAACTCTAAAGATAGAAAAGAGGGTCGGTCAGAAATTTCCTAAGCAAGCACGGTTCAAACAATCCTAGACCTAGTGTCGCTTAGATCTAGACGACTCCTAACTGGTTGAGTCGAATTGATTTGCTTGATTCACCTCCCTCACTAATCAAACCAACTTGGCCAGACCGTGTATAGCTAGTGGGGGCGCTTCCGACAGAGTCGGTGCCAATTAGACAACCACTTCGCTTGGAAGACTTACGTCAACACAAAAACACTTTCTAGACACCAAATTAAATTCGATCAGCTTCAAGTCATATCAAGTCAAACCAATCTCCTCCTTAATTGAGTCTGAGTCCTTAGGGGCCAACGTCTAATTGCTTTTAATTTTAAAGCTTGGGTGACACTTTAGGATTGTGATTTGTGGGCCACGGAAAGGTGATGAAATACCCACCGTATCTTTTCCTACGGAGTTGCCCTTAAGATAGTTTAACTTAAATCTAGCAAAGATAGTCAAACAATGGTCTTTAGTGGGGGGCAATTGCAAGGTTGTATGCAAATTAGATTATATGCTTAAATGCAATCGATAAAAACCGCGATACGTACCTTGCCTCCAACACTCTTCAACAAGAATTAATTTGCAAGAATTTAGCAAGAATAATGCAAACAAAACATTATATGATGCATGCAATAAGTTCTTCTAGTTTTTCCAATTTTTAGGTGAGAGTTGAATTATTGCCAATTATGAAATTTAAGCTTAACAAGTGCAGTTCTACAAAAGGAAATTTTCCAAAACTAGAAATTACAAGGAAAGAGGCAACAAAGGTTACCTATGCAATGCTCAGTCGGGTTCACCGCCCGCTCTCAAAATTTCAGTAGCTCCACGCGTCACCTAGAGATGGCGCTAACCCCAGAAAAATTTGAAGCCCAGAAGCCTCTGTTGTGCGGCGGATCCGCCGCAGCTTGTGCTTGATATGCGGTGATTTCGCCACCCTGCTTGCTCTGGCTGCGTTCAGATTTCACCGCGCACTCTGTTGTCTCCTGAAACACAAATACAAATACTTAGATCGCGCACAAGATAAACATAATAGAATCGAGAACACAACAATAAACAAAAATCTGCGTCGCCTCCCCGGCAACGGCGCCAAAAACTTGATGTGAATTTTATTTATACCGCAAGTACACGTCGTCAATGAAGACGTGGCAAGTACGGGTCGAACACAAGGAGGGAGAGATATTGTTATTTTTGTGATTTTCGATTTAGGAAAGAAAGAGAGAGAAATAAGTTTGGTTTGAGATTTTTGGTTTTTAATTATCTAAAGCAAGAACAACAAAAACTAAAAAGAAAATAAAGCAAAGATGGATGAGAGTCCAGCGGGTGGAGGTTTAGATGTCGGGTTTTGATTAGAGAATTCGGAAACTTATAATAAATCACATTAGTTATGAAGCATTACATGATAAATGATTTAACATAAACTCAAGTAATCAAAATATACTAACACGGACTTAAAATAATAACCTAATTCTTCTTCTCATCACCCTAAATCCGTCACCCCCACCCTTTGGAGAGAGTTAGAAACTCATGGATGGGGACGGAGAAGGGGTCCTAGAGAAAACTACAAAAGAAAATTAACAACACAAAATAAACCAATAGAATTTTATTGCTAAAATAATGGATCAAAACAAGAACTAGGGTTAGGACCCTTCACAACATCGTTTCGGGGCAATTTATAGCCGATACAAGGGACCTAAATATAAAATAGGAAATTACACGTGTCATGACACGACTGGACAAAATCTGGGGCCACGGATCCAAAGGGGGGGCGGCGGAATCGCCGCATGTTACATGTGTTGTGCGCCGGAAACGCCGCAATATTTGCTCTGATTGGATCTGGATTTTTCCTGTGCGTTTATGGTATGATTTCAATGTCCTTTGCGCATCCAGATGATTTCTTTCCTTTCTTTTGAGCTCCGAATTTATTTCTTCATATATTTGGAGATCCAAATTGATTTTTCTTTTAGCACTTCTCCAAAATAATATTTTGGTCCTTTAATTTGCAGTCGGGTCCTCGGCTATTTGCAATAAGGTCCTTGGCTACTTTTGTGCTTAAGTCCTTGGCCTTTTTGTAATTAGGTCCTTGAATGCTTTTATGCTTTGATGGACTTCCATTTGACTCCCGATAATCTTGACTTGGTTTTTTGATAGAAATGAGTCTTTTGCATGTGTTTATGCTCGGGATATGGGTAATTTGCATTCAGGTCCCTGTATTCTATAAATAAGACTAAACACATACCTTAGTAGCATTTATTGATATAAAATTAATCTAAATGAAAGACATATGATGCAATGTATGCAATGCATCATCGACCGAAATAGTCAATTGTTCGATCAATTGATTATAAATCGACAACCAAAAACCTTGGTTTCAGTCGAGAGACATGTCCAAATGGTCTACCGTCTCTCAATCAGGAAGATCCCTGATTTTGGACGAACCAGGTTTTCTAAACGGTCGACCAATTTGACCGATTTATGCCTTTATCAAATTTTGGATTAATTTCCAACAAAATTTGATTTTTGGGGTTTTAGCAAATTTATATTTTATAAAGTTACGAACCGCAATATAATATGCAACATATTATCATATATAATGTCAAACATTATACCCCATAATATATTTACATCTCATATAAATTTATTGATTATTCTAACCATGTCGTAATCACGACACATTTGATTTTTATATTTTACCACATGTATCACAATACATCATATAAAATGTAAAATCAAATTCCTTGTTTCTCAGTTCTGTGGTGTGACCTATAATAGGATCTAAGTTATATTGACAATGATATAAAACACATTATATCATAAACTATAAGCGGTATCTAGCTACACATTATAGTTACCTAAATAACAAAGATGTTTTGCTCACTCGAACTAAACACGATCCATTCTGTGATATGTCATATATCACTTGTGTCTATCCCTTGCCCTCATGTTATTGAGAATATTATACAAAGTAGAATTGTGTCATCTTTGTAATACATATTCATTTCTTAATCTCTCAAGATAATTATAAATATGTAACTATACACAAGTTACATTGTGCACATTATAATTTCGCTTTATCAAGGGCCCAGCAATATCTTCGCTCAAGTCAAGAGGGGAAATGATAATATTTTGACATATCAACTTTTCCATCACAAGTTATGTATAACAAACTAATACCTTTATCACTATACGCGTTGATAGCTTTTGATAATAATCAAATCATACACTCCTTATGTGAAAATATATAAGTTTCATATCTTAGGATTCGAAGACACAATGAAACATTAATGAAACAAACACAATTCCATAATGTTTCATTTGTTAGGTCAATTCAATATATGAAAGAAATATTTTCTCTTTTACATACTCATGTTGTTAAATATTCGTAGAACAACAATATCTCTCTCAACCAACACGACAGTCTTAACTCGGTAATTAATGTCCCATGTTAATTACCATTGTGAATTAGTTTTGATTTATGTAATCCATTATCTTTTCGAACTCTATGGTTAAGGGCCAAGAGCCTCTTCCTAAACCTTCCAAAAAGACGAATACATTAATCAATGAACAAAATGTTCAATACATTGAATTCATAATAAAATACTTTTAAAAGTAAAACTGTTAGAACACATTCCTTTTAGATACTAGGGTGGGCATGATGTATGATACTTAGGATTTCTAAGGTTTTTCCCATGAATATATCCTTGGGTTGTACGCGAATGCGTATGGGTCATAATGAGTACTTTGGGAAAAAGCATCATCATATTCAGGTTTAGGAGGAAGAAACGAACACTCCTTGAACACCTGACCATTTAATCCACTTTGGTCATCTGACGTGGCTTCTGGAACCACCAATCTGCTCATACACTCTACAACACGCATGAAAGAGCCAAAGTTTATTGTAATGACTTAGTTTGTTCACCAACATATGATCCAACACAACTAGATGATGGTCTAGCAGTCGGTGCCTCACTTGTATCACCCCAATCTAACGATTGCTCAACTGCACAATTAAAACTGTCCAAACCCACTTGACTGTTTGTCTGAGGCACCCCAGGATGTGTGAGTTGGGTATACCAAGGAGAGTAGTCCTGGTCCCAACAATGAAATGAATGATCTCTTGTGTAACCGTCCATCTCGACAATAACACTCTCACCACCACGAGATCAAGCTCGCATAAAAGTGCTTGACTCAACCTTAAAACACTAAGAGAGATGGTCTAGAGGATACTAAATGATAGAAGTAGAGGATAAGATAACTCAGGTGAGAAGAGAAGAACCCATAAGAACTAGTGTGGGTAGTGGGATTGTGTAGAAGCCTAAACTAGAAAACACGGCTCAAACAAACCTTAAGGTTGATTAGTGTTATGGTCGAGTCGAGCGCGTTTAAGAGAGTCAATTTAAGAGAGTTATTATCGAGATGGACGGTTACATGGGTGACAATTCATTTCATTATTGGAACCAGGAGTATGATCTCGTTATCGAGCTTGATCTCATCCGACTTTGTGACCCACGAGAGTATTTTGGCCCCACGAGGTGTCGTGTTCCGGGTACATTGATCCCATATGAGGTTCTCTTTCATTGTCCTTTGACAAAGGACGATGAGAGCTTTTTCGTATATAGTTATATTGAAACAAATTATTTGTGGTGGCTCCCACTCCTTGAGGATTTTAGCTCCATTTGTTAACGTACTTGTATTCCTTTCTTAAGTATCTCACATGTTTTGGGGAATTCGGATTTATGTCCATCGATATAACCATGAACTTCCTTTTGCACTTCACGTAGGTGAGATCTTTGCTTGTTCATGAAGGGAATGTGTTCTAAAAGTTTTACTTTTAAATGTCAATTATTATGAATTGAATGAGAAATCGTTTTGTTCCTTGTTTGTGTTATTCGTCTTTTAGAAGTGTTAAGGAAGCGGCTCTTGGTCCTTAACCGTAGAGCTCTAAAAGATATTGGTTTACATAAAACAAAGATATTCGCAATCATGGTAATTAACATGGGACATTAATTTCCGAGTTAAGATTGTCGTGTTGGTCATAGATCATTGTAGCTCTACAAGTGAGTGATAACACGGGTACACAAAAGAGGAAAATAGTACTTTTGTATGCTAAATTGACCTAACAAGTAAAATATTATAGAAATGTATTTCTGTGTCATTAATATTTTACTGTGTCCTTGGTCCTTTGATATGAGACTTATATCCGATCGCTTAAGGAATGCTTAATTAGACTAGTGTCTTAAGCTATCGATAAGTGTAGTGTAAAGGCGTTAGTTGGTTAAGTATGACTTTTGTTGGAGAAGATAGCTAGTCGAAAGATTATCATTGCCCCTCTTAATTGAGTGATGATATTAGTGGGCCCCTTGATAAAGCAAAGTTATAATGTGCACAATGTGATTTGAGTTAAGTCACATATTTATAACAAGCTTGAAGAGATCAAGAAATGAATACTAATACAAAGATGACACAATACTACTTTGTGTGTATTCTTAATATCAGGTGGCAAGGGACGGACACAAGTGGTGTACTCCATCACTAAATGGATCGGGTTTTGGTTCGAGTGGAATTAAGACATCTAACTAATTGGGAGCTATAATGTGTAGCTAGATACCGCTTATAGCTTGTGATATTAAGTTCTTAATATTACTGCCAACTTAGTTTAGATCCTCCCATAGGTCACACCACAAAACTGGTAAACAAGAAATGAGGATTTTGAGTTCATAAGATGTGTCGGGTTTCATATAGAAAATATGACAAATGGGGTGAACAAGAAAAATCAAAATTATGTTGTGATTAATAACCTAATTAGAATCTAAATTAAATTCATATGTGATGTAAATATTATAGGGTGTAATGATTGATCATTGCATAGGATAATATGTTACATAAGTTATGAATTTACTAGTAATCCCGAAATGTCAAATTTTGTAGGGGTTAAACCGAAATTTGACAAGTCTGCAATAATGTGCACAAACGGTCGACCGGTTAACAGTAAACGGTCGACCGGACACGTCTCGTCTGTTCGGAACGGTCGACCGAATCTATCGGTCGGTCGACCAAACATTGCGATGAAATATTTTATTGTTACGAGCGGTCAACCGAATGATGAACGGTCGACCGAAACATGGTTCGAGCGGTCGACCGAACCTCGAAACGGTCGACCGAGTGCAGACGGTTTTGTGCAGAATTAATTTAAGAATTAATTAGATCATGCATGGAATTGGTCCATAATTGATTTAATTCGTGGCTAAGATTATTTATTATTAAATAATGGATGGTTAGATGGAAGTTTGCATGAAATCATGGGTAAGAGGTTGCACATGAATAGGTAATTTGGAGAGAACTTATAAATACAAGTTTATCTCATTACCTCATTAATTAATTCATTGTTTTTCTCATGCAAAAACTCTCTCCATAATTCTCCACGAAATTCCCTTAATTCTTAAGTTTAGTTTTAGTTTTAAGAGATCATCTTCTCAAGGGAACTAAAGACGGGTTAGTACTTAGATTCTAAACCCTATTGGAGATTGAGAGGCTAGCTCTTCTCTCTCCAATCTTGTTTAGAGTTTGGTGAAATCTTGGAGGCATCCGGCGCAACAACAAGCATCCTCAACATCTCCGAATCTTCAAGAAGTTTTAAAGAACTTCTAGGTATGAATTTCGGAGTCCCATGTTTGTTTTAATAAAAGTTTTAAAACTAGTTATTGAAACAAACCAATGCATGCATGACATAAATCATAGAAAATTGTAATAGATCCTTATTACACATAAAAATTCCGAAAATATATATGTGTAATTAAACATGAAATCCTACAGTGGTATCAGAGATTAGGGTTCAATTTTCTAATGATTTGAAGTTGTAAACAAATTTAGTTTACCATCTAAGGTTCGAACAATTCGATTTTCCCGTTTTTCGGTCTTTAAATGTTTTGTTGGAATAATTCTTTGTAATAATTCGTTTTGAATGTTTTAAGTGGTTTAAAACATGCCATGTAATTATTAGAATTATGATTTAGACATAAGTCTAACTTGCAATAATTTCGTTTTAAGTATAAACGATTGTTTTGCAAGAGAATCAACAAAACCGAAAAACTGCGGTTCGTCTTTCCTTTAGGAAATTGGATGGACAAAAGTTCAAAATTGATTTTTGAACTATGGATGGATGAAAAATGTTTTTAATGGATTTCAAAATGTTTTTTCAGAGAATTGTTTGGGATTCTAGATGATTGATAAACTAGATTGTATAGTTTATAGCAATATTGCGTGCATGGATGCTCGAGTTGTCTTTGCAGGAATTGTGAGTTTATATGTTCCAAATCAGGAACTATGAATGTATGTAATCATTATTATACAAGGGCTTATTTGTATGTAAAAGCCAAAATTTCTCTCTTTCCGTCTTTTAGATAATTGCATTAGCATATGAGAGGTTTTACATAGGACTTGCACTAGTCGGATTTTTATCGAATGTGAGGAGCATGTTTATTTTCTGTAAAATCTACATCTCCGGTGCAAGAGGAAGTCGCCGCTGTAGCGCATCGATCGAGGATCAAAGATCAGGGATCGAGGATCGAAGGGAACATATAAACTCACACGATGTGGATTGTGTGAATGGTTTAATTTATGTTTTGATAATCTTGCTATGCATGTGATGAATGTGTTGAATGTTTGGATGTGTATGAATGATAATATGCATGATAACCTAAAATTCTGAATCACATGTTAATATATGAAATTGTCCAACAAAAATTAAGAATAATTTCCTTCTTATTTCATCCACTAGCAGCCATTGATTGAGGGATACTCTGCTTGCCCTTAGCGGGAGATAGCTTCCTCCGTCTTTGGGAATAGTGGGAGATATAATGGTTGTCTGTTGTTGTACCACGATTAAATGTATGAGGTGTGTTTCACCCTAGTGAACCCCAAGTATGTTTAGTTGTGAATACAATGGATAAACGTATCTCGTATCAAATGAAAATAAGTTTTCTTAACATCACCTAGAGCCCTCGTTCGGTTTTGGGAAAAAGTTTTTCTTACGAGGTTAGGTCATATTCCCTCATAATTAAAACGACAAGAATCACAAGAGTTTGAAGATGCTAATATTGCTAAAATTCAAAAAAGGTTGTGATTAGAAAATGTTTTTCTTACCTAGATATTGTAATGTATTCGATAGCCTTTAGCTAGTCTATATTACAATTAATGGGATCTTGGATTGTTGCATTTATGGGCAAACATTTTATTTGCAGCATTTACATTTGTATGTATGTATAATAAACATAGAATTGGCATTAAAATCCTGTATGATTTATTGTGTAGAAAAATGTCGAACATCCAACCTATCGTACGATCCATGATAGAAAAACACCTTTTAGCAAATGATGGCTCAAACTTCATTAGTTGGCAACTCAAGCTAAACATCGTGTTAAAGTTTGAGAAACTGTCTCACATTTTGGAAGGTCCAATCCCAAAATGGAATGAGAGATTAACCGATGAAGAGAAAGAGGCTAAAGCCAAGTGGGAAGACCAAGAGAACCAAGTTCACGGTCTTATGCTAGCATCCATGGGTGACTCGCTTCAAGCGAAGTACTTGGATTAAAAACCCAAGAAGACCATGGAGGCTTTATCAAAGATGTTCATGGATAGTGCCCGGAAGGAGCGCTATAAGACCACCATCGCACTCACAAGGTGCCATATGGCGGAGAGAACATCGGTATCTATGCATTTTCTCACGATGCAAGGATACCTTGAGAAGTTGACAAAGCTCTCTTCACAAATGCCCGAGGACATTGCTGAAGATATGATTCTTGGCTCTCTAGCCCCGTCCTTTAAGGACTTTGTGATGCACTATCACGTGCGTGAAAAAGGGGTGAGTCTTGAGGAGCTGCACAACGCTCTCAAAACTGCTGAAGTTGACATGGGCAAGGGTATGGACGAGCAAGTCCTTGCCGTCCATGGGAGGAGCCAAAAGATTGGTAAAGGAAAGGGAAAATCTACCAAAAGTGGTTCAATCAAGAGCAAGGGAGTAGGAGGTGCTCATAAGAGTGCCTCGAGGGGGAAATCTCAGAAATCTCCAACTCCCAATACGGAGTGCTTTCACTGCGGTGAAAAAGGACACATCCGGCCAAATTGCCCCAAGTACAAGGAAGACCTTGACAACGGAGTGATTGAACGTCGGCGCCCCAAAAAGGCCAAAGGTATATTTTTTATTGAAATAAATTTAGTCACCTCTGTCCAGGATTGGGTAATTGATACCGGATCTTGTGCTCACATAGTTTCTAATGTGCATCTACTCAAGGATAGGAAGGAACTCGTGCAGAACGAGATAGAATTGAAGGTCGGAAATGGTGCGAACGTTTCTGTGGTTGCATAAGGTTCTGTGGTGCTTCAATTACGTAGTGGTTTAAATTTATGTCTAAAGAATGTTTATTATGTGCCTTCGATTAGCAAGAATATTATTTCTGTATCATGTTTGGATATGGATAATTTTAATATAAATATTTCAAATTCTTGTTTGTCTATATCGAAGAATGGTGTTTTCTATGCAAATGCGTTCATAAGGAATGGTCTCTATTTGCTTGAATTGAATAATAAACAAATCTTTAATATCAATAACAAAAGACTTAAGACCACTCACGAGAATGATACTCTCTTGTGGCACTATCGTCTTGGTCACATAAATGAAAAACGTATCAAGAAATTGCAAGAAGCTAACCTTCTTGGTCTACTTGATTTTAAATCATTGGAGACGTGCCAACCATGTCTAATGGGAAAAATGACCAAAAAGCCTTTCAAGAAGAAAGGCCCAAGGGCGAGTGGCTTGTTGGATTTGATACATTCCGATGTATGTGGTCCAATGAGTACTAGTGCACGAGATGGTTTCAGGTACTTCATTACGTTCACGGATGATTATAGTCGTTATGGCTATATTTATCTAATGAGAAACAAAAGTGAATCCTTCGACAAGTTCAAAGAATTCAAGAATGAATTAGAGAACCAACTCGACAAGAAAATCAAGTCTATACGAACGGATCGTAGAGGTGAGTACTTAAGTGCCGAATTTGACTCATACCTAAAGGAGTTTGGTATTGTACCTCAACTCACCCCTCCCGGTACACCTCAGTGGAATGGGGTATCCGAAAGGAGGAATAGGACATTGCTCGACATGGTTCGGTCAATGATGAGTCATGCGGAATTACCTCTTTACTTTTGGAGTTATGCACTACAAACTGCGGCTTACACACTAAATAATGTTCCATCCAAATCCGTGGAGAAAACTCCTTATGAGCTATGGAGTGGTAAAACACCTAAGTTCAATTTTCTCAAGATTTGGGGTTGTGAGGCTTACGTCAAGAAATTGATGTCGACCAAACTTCAACCAAAAGTGGATAAGTGCTTCTTTATAGGTTATCCTCGTAAGACAAGAGGATACTACTTTTGGCATATCACCTCCAATCGAGTGGTTGTAGAGAGGGATGCCACATTTTTGGAAAAGGAATTTCTGGAAAGAGTAAAAAGTAGTGGGAGTAGGGTTGTCCTTGAGGAAACTCAAGATACTCTACAAGATCATGACATGAATGATAACATTCAAGATCATGAAGGCCCAACCGAGGTTCCTTTGGTTAGTGGGAGCGTGAGTGAGAGACCCTCATAAGAAATTATGAGAGAATCTCAATCATCCCCACCAAGTGTACGTTCAAGAGTTGAACGTGAGCCCACTCCTCAAGAAATTGTGGAAGAAGTTCAAGAGACACGAGAAGAACCAAAAGAACTAAGAAGGTCAACGAGGGAAAGGAAGAAACCCGACTTCTATCTGGGACTTAATGAAATCATGGTACTTGATACCAATGATCCCTTGACCTTCCAAGAAGCAATGGAAAGGGAAGACTCCAAACTATGGCTCAAGGCCATGGAATCCGAAATAGAATCCATGTATGATAATCAAGTGTGGAACTTGGTTGACCTTCCTCAAGGGAAAAAGGTCATTCAAAATAAATGGATTTTTAAGAGGAAGATGGACATGGATGGGAACTTGACAACCTACAAAGCAAGGCTTGTAGCGAAGGGGTTCACTCAAGTTCAAGGAATTGACTATGATGAAACGTTTTCACCGGTTGCCATGTTCAAGTCTATTCGGATTATGCTCGCTATTGCCGCATTTCATGATTATGAGATATGGCAAATGGATGTCAAAATGGCGTTCCTTAATGGGAACTTGGAGGAGGATGTGTACATGGTACAACCTCAAGGTTTTGAAGATCCAAAGAATAACGAGAAAGTATGCAAGCTTCAAAGATCCATTTATGGATTGAAGCAAGCATCAAGGAGATGGAACAAACGCTTTGACGAGGAAGTGAAGAAGCTTCACTTCATTCAAAGTAAGGAAGAACCTTGTATATACAAGAAGGTTAGTAGGAGCCATGTAGTATTCCTAATCTTATATGTCGATGACATATTGCTCATGGGCAATCATATTCCTTTGCTTGAGCAAACGAGAAGTTCATTGAAATCTGCATTTTCAATGAAAGATATGGGTGAGGCTCAATACATCTTGGGAATGAAGATATACCGAGATAGATCCCGTAGACTCATTGGCCTAAGTCAACGTACAAACATTGACAAGGTCTTGGAAAGGTTCAAGATGAACAACTCCAAAAAGGGCAGTGTGCCAATGAGTATGGGTGTGCAACTCAAGAAGTCTCAACGTGCTCAATCACGTAAGGACTTAGAGTACATGAAGGATGTCCCTTATGCTTCGACAATTGGGTCGATCATGTACACGATGATTTGCACAAGACCCGATGTCTCGTATGCTCTAAGCGTGACAAGTCGTCACCAATCCAACGCAGGTCCTGAGCATTGGACTGCGGTCAAGAATATCCTGAAGTACCTTAACCTGACTAAGGATAAGATTCTTGTTTATGGAGGACAAAGGGAATTGATAGCCGATGGTTACTCGGATGCGAGTTTCATGAGTGATCTAGACGATAGAAGATCGCAATCAGGATACGTCTTCCTTCTGAATGGTGGAGCTGTGAGTTGGGGTAGTTGGAAGCAAAGCACTACGGCCGACTCAATCACTGCTTCCGAAGTAATGGCTGTCGCTGAAGCGAGCCAGGAAGGAGTGTGGATTAAGAAGTTCCTTGAAGAGCTTGGAGTAGTTCCCTGGAGCGAGGGACCAATAGAGCTATTTTGCGACAATAGTGCATATATCTCGCAAATCAAGGATCCCAAATCACACCACAAAGTGAAGTACATGGATCGTAAGTACTTCGTGACGCGTGACCTCATCGATGAAGGCAAAATAAATCTTTTATGGGTGGACACCAACAGCAACACAGCTGATCCATTCACAAAACCCTTATCCCAAGCCAAGGGCGAAATGCATTTCGAGTCCATGGGAATGAGGAACCATATAGATTGGCTTGATGATTGATATGTAATGGGGTTTACCCAAGTTATTATTGTTTTATACATTGAGTATGTATGCGAAAGAAAACTTTAATAACAAGTGGGAGATTGAAGGGAATGTGTTCTAAAAGTTTTACTTTTAAATGTCAATTATTATGAATTGAATGAGAAATCGTTTTGTTCCTTGTTTGTGTTATTCGCCTTTTAGAAGTGTTAAGGAAGAGGCTCTTGGTCCTTAACCGTAGAGCTCTAAAAGATATTGGTTTACATAAAACAAAGATATTTGCAATCATGGTAATTAACATGGGACATTAATTACCGAGTTAAGATTGTCGTGTTGGTCATAGATCATTGTAGCTCTACAAGTGAGTGACAACACGGGTACACAAAAGAGGAAAATAGTACTTTTGTATGCTGAATTGACCTAACAAGTAAAATATTATAGAAATGTATTTCGGTGTCATTAATATTTTACTGTGTCCTTGGTCCTTTGATATGAGCCTTATATCCGATCGCTTAAGGAATGCTTAATTAGACTAGTGTCTTAAGCTATCGATAAGTGTAGTGTAAAGGCGTTAGTTGGTTAAGTATGACTTTTGTTGGAGAAGATAGCTAATCGAAAGATTATCATTGCCCCTCTTAATTGAGTGATGATATTAGTGAGCCCCTTGATAAAGAAAAGTTATAATGTGCACAATGTGATTTGAGTTAAGTCACATATTTATAACTAGCTTGAAGAGATCAAGAAATGAATACTAATACACAGATGACACAATACTACTTTGTGTGTATTCTTAATATCAGGTGGCAAGGGACGGGCACAAGTGGTGCTCTCCATCACTAAATGGATCGGGTTTTGGTTCGAGTTGAATTAAGACATCTAACTAATTGGGAGCTATAATGTGTAGCTACATACCACTTATAGCTTGTGATATTAAGTTCTTAATATCACTGCCAACTTAGTTTAGATCCTCCCATAGGTCACACCACAAAACTAGGAAACAAGAAATGAGGATTTTGAGTTCATAAGATGTGTCGGGTTTCATGAAGAAAATATGACACATGGGGTGAACAAGAAAAATCAAAATTATGTTGTGATTAATAACATAATTAGAATCTAAATTAAATTCATATGTGATGTAAATATTATGGGGTGTAATGATTGATAATTGCATAGGATAATATGTTACATAAGTTATGAATTTACTACTAATCCCGAAATGTCAAATTTTGTAGGGGTTAAACCGAAATTTGACAAGTCTGCAATACTGTGCACAAACGGTCGACCGGTTAACAGTAAACGGTCGACCGGACACGTCTCGACCGATAATAGGGAATTTTCGTCTGTTCGGAACGGTCGACCGAATCTATCGGTCGGTCGACCGAACATTGCGATGAAATATTTTATTGTTATGAGCGGTCGACCGAATGTTGAACGGTCGACCGAAATATGGTTCGAGCGGTCGACCGAACCTCGAAACGGTCGACCGGGTGCAGACGGTTTTGTGCAGAATTAATTTAAGAATTAATTAGATCATGCATGGAATTGGTCCATAATTGATTTAATTCGTGGCTAAGATTATTTATTATTAAATAATGGATGGTTAGATGGATGTTTGCATGAAATCATGGGCAAGAGGTTGCACATGAATAGGTAATTTGGAGAGAACTTATAAATACAAGTTTATCTCATTACCTCATTAATTAATTCATTGTTTTTCTCATGCAAAAACTCTCTCCATAATTCTCCACAAAATTCCCTTAATTCTTAAGTTTAGTTTTAGTTTTAAGAGATCAACTTCTCAAGGGAACTAAAGAGGGGTTAGTAATTAGATTCTAAACCCTATTGGAGATTGAGAGGCTAGCTCTTCTCTCTCCAATCTTGTTTAGAGTTTGGTGAAATCTCGGAGGCATCCGGCGCAGCAATAAACATCCTCAACGTCTCCGAATCTTCAAGAAGTTTTAGAGAACTTCTAGGTATGAATTTCGGAGTCCCATGTTTGTTTAATAAAAGTTTTAAAACTAGTTATTGAAACAAACCAATGCATGCATGAAATAAATCATAGAAAATTGTAATAGATCCTTATTACGCATAAAATTCCGAAAAAATATATGTGTAATTAAACATGAAATCCTACAGTTCATGCATAAATTCATGTAGTATCATTCTCACATTCATTGAGGACATTGCATGAAGTAAGTGTAGGAGGTGCTTTACGTATGTACATATTCGAGTGTTTCTATTTTTTGTTTTTTTGTTTATACATCCAGGGTCATGATTGTGCAGAATGTTACATTGACATATTTTGCTATTTTCGATCCCTGGGTGACTTGCCTTCTTTTGTTTGCCGAGTGCTTTTAATTTTTTATTTCTTACAAAATCTTCATGTTTTTGCGAAGGAAAATGTTTTTTGGGTTTTATTGTGTTTAGAATTTGCAAAACCTTTTGGAGGCAAAGTAAAAAGGAAACTCCCAAAATCTAGTTGGACATGATGCATTAAGATACCTAGTATGTTGAAACTCCTGTTTTAAACGTTAAGTGTAGGGGTCTTGGTTTTCTGTAGATAAGAATAATTTAGTATGATGTTCTCTCTTCTAGAACGGCTCCTATCACTTGGGAAATTAGATCTGAGGGGGACTTAATACCTGGTGCTTTCTAGTCATCTAACTTGGGATGCACCGACCGAACTTCCATTACATAGGTGGTAGGGATCGTCCTAGGTGGAGAATTGGGGGAAGGTGGACGTGATAATGTAAGTCCCCACAGGCAATGATGCACGAAACCGGACCCTAGGAGAATTAAAGCCCAACAAGCCCAAGAGAAAAGAAAAAAAGAAAAAAAAGAACCTTCATGGACTTTACACAACATATCATTTCAGGATATTGATTGAATGTTTTATTATAACCGCAAGTGCACAACCACGTTGAAGCGGTGGCAAATACTGGTTGATCCACAGGGAGGTGTGTCAACTCTGGTTTGTTCGAAGGCGAGTGGGAAAGAAAGGAGAGAAAGGATTGATTAAACTAAACTATACTAAACTAAACTAGTAAACTAGAAAGGAGGAAATCAAAGCACGAAATGAACTAAACTAAGTAACTAATAACAGAAGATAGAAATCAGGAATGGAAAACCCCTAAGGGGTGAAGTATTTGTGTGCACATGAAATAAGTGTGGTGAATGCATACAATAAGCTCAAGTGTAGTTAGTGTTTGTTAATGCATAAGAAGTACTTAATGTCAAGACCTATCATTTAAAGCACTAACCTAGGTGGTTAATATGAGCATGACAAGTTTGTTATTAAGAACATAAACAAGCATGGAATGTACCTAACCATTATGGCAGAAACCATCAAGTTAAAGTTCTTATTAATTCAAACAAGCATACTAACATCTCTCACAAACAACAATGTCTAGCATTCATACCATCTACAAAACATGTATACACATCTACTCCACCCCCAAAGGGGATGGAACTACTCACACATATTTAAACTAACATTTCTACTAAGGAAAGAAAACATGCGTAAAATAATTATAAGAAGACTAAAACAACAAGTTTAACTAAAAGAACATAAAACTAAAGAAGCATGCAAGACATAAGAAATGAAATTAAACTAAGAAAGAAACAACATAACCAAAGGAAAACATCTATTATTACTCACTCAATTACAAGTAGCCTCTCTCTACCAGGGTTTTTGCTTCAAGGCTTTAACTCCTAGTAGAGAGTATGGCCACCAAGAGAGAGATGGTGGTACAAGAGAGGAGGGAGAGTTCTATTTATAGCCATAGAAAAAGGTAATCCGGGACAATCCCCCGGTATGAGACTAAACATATACCAGAAATAGACTAAATACACTCTAACACACGCCCCACGGAAATCTTAGCGGACCTGGACCAACCCGGACCTCCAATCAGCGGTGAAATACCACCAATTGGCGGTCTACAGGGTTTGGATCGGTCTGGGTTTTCTTCTGGGCTTTTTTGGATGGATTTGTTGGTCTTTGATGCATCTACTTCTCTTGCTGGAGCTCCGACCCGAATAGAATTGCCAAAATACTCCCCATGATGGTGTGGAGTATTTTTGTGTGCTCATTAGTCCTTCTATCTTGCATTCAGGTCCTTCGATCTTGCATCTTAGTCCTCGAGTCTCTCAACTCAGTCCTTTTTCTTGCTTTTAGGTCCTTTCATGCCTCTTCTCTTCATACCTTTTTATTTTTGAAATTCAAACATAAAGCTTGTTACGTAGCATTGTTTAGGTGAAAGATAATGGATATAAGATACAAATGTAAGCATGAAATGATGTCAATCAAATACCCCCACACCTAACTTTTGCTAGTCCCGAGCAAAACAAAGAAAGGAAAAGCATACGAAAAACAGGGAAATCCTAAGTCACTTTCGTAGGAATCACGGTTGCACTTAGCACGTGCAACAAGCCGTTAAACCTCATTGTCGCCAAGGAGGAGGAGTGTTGTCTCCTGAGGGTTTTCAGCGGATATACCCACAAAATCCGAACAATATGCATTATTTAATCTAGACACTCGACTCGATGGACAAATTTTGTCGATCATTGGACGCGGTAATCCTACGGGCCGACTCTATATAGGTACTCAGTCCACACTCCTAGTCTAGTGAACCATTCGTGCAAGTTAAATAAGGACGTAAGTGAAAGACATGGACAACCTCAACATCCTCAAAGTGTAAAGTCCATTAAGGTTCTTATTTACATTACCATTTTTTTTCTTTTTTTACTCTTTTATTTTTTTTTCTTTTTATTAGTTGGAGTTTCATTCTCCCAGGGTCAGGTTTCGTGCATCATTGCCCATGAGGACTTACACTATCACGTACACCTTTCCCCCAATCTCCACACAGCGCAATCCCTACCACCCATGTAACAGGAGTTCGGTTGGCGCATCCCAAGTCAGATGACTCGAAAGCACCAGGCACAAAGTCCCCTTAGACCTATTTTCCCGAGTGACAGGAGACGTGCCAGAAGAGAGAACACATACTCACTTATTTCTTATCTACACATGAACCAAAACCCCTACACTTAATGTCTCACAACAAGATTTAAGTGTATGGGTTTTGGTTTTATGTAGATGATATATATATATATATAGAGTCACCCCACATTATACCATGTCCAACAATCGACAAAAGTCGGTCCATTGAGTCGTGTTGCTTGGTTGAATAATGAATCATTGTTCAGATTTTGTGCGTATATATGCTGAAAACTATCAGGAGACACAACTCCTCCTCCTTGTGGACAATGGGGTTTAATGTCTTGTTACACGTGCTTAATGTAACCGTGATTCCTACATAAGTGAGTTAGGATTTCCATTTTCAATGTTGCTATTATTTCTTTGTTTTGCTCGGGACTAGCAAAAGATAAGTGTGGGCGTATTTGATTAGTAGCATTTTGGTTCATCATTTTAATAACCGTAAGTGCACATCATTGGTGAAGACGTGACAAATACGGGTCAAACCGAAATGAGTTGTGAGTGTTGTTGTGACTACCATGCTTGAGTGAGAAAGGAGAGGAGAATGAGGGGATTATGCTAAACTAACTATACTAAACGAGGAATGAATCAACAATTAGACTAAACCCTTACGGAGTGGAGGTGCATAAGTATGTGTGCGTGTGTGTGAGTGGTTCTTGATTACATGAGGCACAAGTGTGTAAAGTAGGTGAAGTCAACTAGAAACTAGTGTAGAGTCTAATTAACATCACCTACATTTACATGAATACACGACTAATATAGTTAGAAATGAAGTTAAGATGCACTTTGGATTCTCATGAATGAACTAAGTACCTAGTGTGGACATTAGGACAATAATTAACCATCCATACAACTTAATACATTCAAGCATTCTCTACTAATCAAGCATCCATACATAACAAGCCATTTACCATAACAAGATGATTCATGACAAGCAACAAGATCAACTCTAGACCTAGCATGAGAGAAGTACCTAGTGTGACAGTTTTCCAATCTAATACAAGTTTTAGCAAGTTACATGCATAGATCTACATTAAGCATATGAAATGACACAATATAAGATGACCCATCACTAAAACATCACATAATCTACATCACCTCCACCCCAAATGGAGTGGATCTATGCACTAACCATGGTAACAACTATGGAAAGCATGAAACCTACATTAAACATGGTAAGAAAAGCAAAGTACTAAATCTACCAATAAAACACAAAAATACTTGGATAGAAACAAAGCCAGAGAACAGAGCAATCCAAATCTACATTTAGATTAAAAATATAGTAACATTACAAGCTTCAACCCCCACCTTTCTCTACTGCCCAAATTAGGTAAAACCTAACCTACTCTAATGGTGGAGGCTGGGCTCAAGAGAGGTAGGACAAACATTGCTATTTTTAGAAGAAAGAGTGTTGTGGATGAATCTGGAGCAATCCTATGGCTGTAATTGCTTTTCGTATGGTCTGGTGCACCCAAATAAGCAAGCTCAAGTCTCGAGAGAAATTGGGACACGTTTGGGCCAAAATGATCCGTCAGTGGCGGATTAAAATCCACCACTGCCGTTTATTTTCTGTCCGATCTGCCCTGCTTTCTTCGAGGAGCTTAAGTTAATTCCCCAAATACTCTTCAAGATCATGGTATTGAGAGATTTTTGCTCCCTAAATGTTTTCTTTTGTTTAAGTCCATCCGAGTTTCATCTGGGTCCTTCCTCAATTGCATATGGGTCCTTGACCATGACAAACAGATCGAAGATGCTTCAATAAGGTCATTTCTTCTTGCATTTGGGTCCTTATAGGTTCATTTTCCTCTTTATTTCCTAAGATCAGAAATACGTCAAACAAACACTTAAGTAGCACAAAATTGGGTAAAATAAAGGATATATAGCATGAATGCAATGTATGATATAATGATCAAATACCCAAACATACCTTTTGCTAGTCATGAGCAAAACAAAGAAAGAGAAAATATGAAAGAAAGGAAAAACATACGAAAAAGAAGAAATCCTAACTCACTTTCGTAGGAATCACGGTTGCACTTAGCTCGTGCAACAAGCCGTTAAACCTCCTTGTCCCTAAAGAGGAGGAGTTGTGTCTCCTGAGAATTTTTAGCGGATATACCTACAAAATCCGAACATTGTTGCATTATTTACCCTAGCAACTTGACTCGGCAGACCTACCTTTATCGATCATTGGACACGGTAATATTAAGGGTCGACTCTGTATATGTATCTCGTCAACACACCTAGCCTAGGGAACCATTCGTGCAAGTTAATTAAGGACTTAAGTGAAAGACATGGGCAACTTTAACATTCTCAAGTGATACATCGTGTAAAATCCATTAAGGTTCATATTTGTATTATATATTTTTTGTCATTTTTTCATCATTTTTTTCTTTTTCGAAAACACGGAGAAAACAGGTTGGTGTTAAATTCTCCTAGGGTCCGATTTCGTGCATCATTGTGTGTGAGGACTTAGACTATCACATACACCGTCCTCCAAATCTCCACATAGGGTGATCCCCACCACCCGTGTAATTGGAGTTCGGTCGGTGCATCCAAAGTCAAATGACTCGAAAGTATCAGGTACTAAGTCCCCTCGAACCTAATTTCCCGAGTGATAGGATCCGTGCGAGAAGAGAGAACACCAAACTATATTTTTTCTTATCTGCGTACGAACCAAAACTCCTACACTTAAGGTTTCACAACAGGAGTTTAAGGGTCCCTGACTACGACAAACCTCCTTATACTAATAGACACGAATTATTTGGCTGATTAGGTTTAGGGTGGACTTCTTTATTTGTTTGAGTGTTGAAACCCTATCATTTCTCTCCCCCAGAGGGAAAATCAGAGTGCATCCTAATGACTATATAAGACCTAAAGTCGGTGTACTAGTATCCTAATGCATCATTTTCAAGTCAATTTTGGGAGCTTCTCTCAACGGGTTTGCAAAGGCTAAACACACGCAAAACCCACAAAACATTTTCTTTCGCAAACACACGAAGAATTTGAAAGAAATGGAAGAATTAAAGCACTAGGTAAGCAAAATAACGCACGTCACCAAAGGATCATGGTATAACAAGATATATCAATGTAAAATGTAGCACACTATCATGACCCTAACAATACAAACAAAAGAAAACAAAAGAAAAGGAAAAAAAGCTTGACTATGTACACACATAAAGTATCCCCCACACTTACTTCACGCATTGTCCTCAATGAATGTGAGTATGATGCTACATGAATTTATGCGGGAACAAGGAAAGATCTCACCAACATAGAGCGCAAAGAAGTTCATGATTATATTGATGGACATAAACTCGAATTTCCCAAAACCTGTGAGATACTTAGAAAAGGGAATACAAATACGTTAACAAGTGGAACCCAAATCCTCAAGGATTAGAACCGGCGATGACTTTTTTTTAATATAACTATGTACAAAAAGAAACTCTCATCGTCCTTTGTGGAAGGACAACGAAAGGGAACCTTATAGTGGATCAATGTACTTGGACTGGGAACATGACACCATATGAGGCCAAAATACTCATGTGCGAGACCCCTTCACAAAGTGTACCAGGTATTGGGAGAGGTTCATGAATTGGATGCAAAGACGTCTTATTCAAATGATCAAACTTAAAGAGCTCGAACCTCTTGAGAGTTTGGCAACAATTGCCAACAGAAGCATGTCAAGCATTTTAGTTCTATTTGTGAATTTTTTAGATTTTTTAATTGAACATTATATGCCTGAAGATCTAGTTGTTCAACATCAATGGGTGTTGCTTTAAGATTAGCAAGTTGTAATGCATGTTTTACATGACTAGCAATCACCTCATTTTTCTCATTCATGATAGTTTCAATTTGGCATTGGAGATCATTTATAAGTTCTCTAGCATTCTTGTCTTATCACAAGTGATCTCATATGTGCAACTAATTCATCAAATGCATTTTGAAGCTCATCAAATGTGTATGAAACATGATTAGAGCTAGAGCTTTGACTAGAAGAAGATCAAGTAGAACAAGAATTAGAAGATACCTCACTTTGTTCATGAAGCACATGTGGGGAATTTCTCTTCTACTTTGTGTGGAGGATGAAGATAAAGATGAAGAATCATCCCATGTTGCTTTGTGAGCTTCTTCCTCCTTTTCTTTTCTCTTGCTCTTTTTCTTTTCTCTTCTTCTCTCCATTCTCTCATTTTTCTTCTCCCTTTCTCCTTCCATCTTCTCACTTCTTATTCCTCTTCTTTCTTCTCTCCCTTGTCTTTCTTAAGGAACTTAAAGAAGTCTTTGGCAAGGACTTCAATGTCCTTATTCTCCTCTCTCCTCTTTGGTTCATCGGATTTTACAGGCAATGCAAGGGTTGGTTCCTTTTGGAGGCTTCCTTCTCCTTTCGATGACTCATTTGGAGTTCATAAGCAATGAGATTTCCAATCAAGTCCACCATCTTTAGTTGGCAAATGTCATGTGCTTCTTCAATTGCAACGACCTTCTCTTCCCATTCATTGTTGAGTGACCGAAGGAACTTTCTTGTCATGTCTCCCTCACTGAAATTTCTTCCAAGAAGTTTGAGAGAGTTAGTTATATCGGTGAAGCGAGTAATCATCTCGCTTATGTTCTCACCGGGTTGCATAGTGAAAATTTCATATTTATGCACGAGGAGACTAATTCTAGTATCTTTAGTTGTACTATCTCCCTCATGATGCATTTGTAATCTATGCGAAATCTCATATGCACTTTCGCAACCTCTAATCCTATTGTATTCTCACTCATTTAAGCCACAATAAAGGGTTTTCATAATGCTAGAGAAGTCATTTCATATTCCTTCATTTTAGCCCTAGTTAAGGTGGCTAAATCTTCTTCCTTAGGAGGTCTGTAGGGGTTTTTGGAGAAAGATCCAATACTTAAGGTCACTAGATATTAAGAAATTTTTTATTCTTTTCTTTCAATAATCATAATTTGACCCATTAAGTAAAGGGGGTCTAGTAGTGCATAAACCCTCAACAAGATTAGATGAAGATGTCATGCTAAACAACGGTTAAGTAAATGAAATTTAGCACCTAGGCTCTTATACCAAATGTAGGATCGTGTATGCCTAATTAATTTAATAAATTTCTTAATCTCTACTTAAGATGCAGTGGAAATTAATAATAAAAGCAACTAGATAAAAAAAAGGAAACCACAATGAAGACACAACGATTTTTATAGAGGTTCGGCACCCCACCTGGGTCCTAGTCCTCTCTTGCAAGCTCTGCTCGATTCCACGAGCTATGCCTACGTCTTCACTATCCACTTCCCGTTCTGGGCCGGGCGATAACTCATTATACGAAAAACTCGTCAACAACCCTCGCCGAGATCGGATCCTCCTCTCACAACCCGAGAGGGATGCTTCCACTGAAGCCTTTACAACTTTTGACAAAAAAAGGAAATGAGTGACAAACACTCTAACTTGAGCACACTTGAGTATGATTAGGAATTTGGTTAAGAGGTGAAGTTTATGCTTGGAGTGTAGGAATTGGGATTTTAGAGTGGGAGAGGTCCTCTCTAATGTATGAGGCAAATAGAAGTTGGAGAGTTGTGTAAATAAGGTATGGGAACCTCTATGTATAAGCTCGTAAATTGTTATAACCGTTGGGGAAGATTTGGTTAAGATTTGTGTGAGATACACAAAATAGAAAACTAAGTTCAGCAAATCTGTCTAATACCGGTCGACCGACAAGGGATAAACAGTTAACCATTTCCATGAAAGTAAGGAAACATTCGAACCAACTAAAGATACAGTTAATCCAGACAGCTACAACTTAAGTTAATGGTTTGACTAAAACTAGGGACGGTCGACCGTTTTGAGGGTTTTGGCTAGGGTAAAGGTTTAATGGTCGAACTCAAAAAGGAAGTTTGTCCGACCGAAAATAACAAGGACTTTTGGCACTCAAGTTTGTCTACATCCGGTCGACCACCATCAAACCATCATTCGACCAGTGGCCAAAAACAATTTAGGGGTTTGGAGAAAATATACAAATACGACTATTATATAATACGGCAAGAATAACGACCATATGAAAATACAGGTAAATTGTTGACCGAATGGTCAAGATAGGTCGACCAGTAAAGAGAATATGTTAACTTGTATAAATGGTCGAACGAAAACTCTTTTCGGTCGACCGTTCTGCAAAGACAGGTTAAGGTTTAGTTTGAGTGATTTTCCGACCTAAGTTTGAGTGATCTATTGAAGTCCCAATGATGTAAAATTTGGTGTGTGACTTCTACATGACACCTAGTGTGTATGTGAATAGATTACAACTCTTGTATGCTTTAGTTCACAAAGATTCCTAAGACTCAAATAAAGACAAAATTACATGTCTTCAAATAGCTTGATTACATGTCTTGACATCATTCCATTCTTCCTTGAATCTTGATCACCTGTAGATGTTAACACAATACAATATATATACCATGCATAATGTGTGCTACACTCAATTTAATTGTGATTAAGATTAAGATATATAGTTAAATAATCAAAACATAGATTAAGGCCAAAAAGGCAACAATAACAACTATGTAACTCAAGAAACCTACATTAACATGGTAAGAAAAAGCAAAGTATTAAATCTACCAACAAAACACAAAAAACATTTGGATAGAAACAAAGCTAGAGAAGAGGGGAATCCAAATCTACCTTTAGATTAACAAGAGAGTAACATTACAAGCCTCAACTCCTACTTTTCTCTACTAAACCTAAGCTACTCTAATGGTGGAGGCTGACCTCAAAAAAATCCAGAGGGACTTGATTGTAAAGAAAATAAGTTAGTCGCAAAAGTCCATAATCTCATGAACTTGAGGAGTAAATCATCAATTAAGACCAAACATGCTCGAACCAAGGGCTCCGGGGTGCACCTCATGTGCTAAATTGGTTAACTAAAGCTGCTGGTGAAATTTAAGGTTCATTCCACCCAATGATCCGCTAGTAGCGGATCCAAATCCACCACTAGTGGATCCATTTGGGCGTTTGATGCCCAAATTTCTCCAATGGCTCGGGTATTAAGTTATGAGTACTCAAGAGCATCCAAATCTGATTTACAGTCATCCGATTCTGCCCGATTACTCTAGACCTTCCAATCTTATATAAATACACTGGTAAGCCTTCCATTTCTCTTCTTCTTCGTTCTTCTTCCTCTTCTCTCCCACAATGCCTGTAGTTCCTCCTAGCTACGAAGAACACACCGGGCGGACCAGGAAACGGGCGAAGTTGTTTTAGATAATGTATTAGTTAAGTTAATGTGTTAGTTACCAACTTTGTAGAGAACTTTTAATACATGTTAATGAAGTAAATGTTGAAGTTACAAAATGTTCTGTTGGTTAATGTGATTTTTGTTAATATTTGAATGTTATGAATGTTTGTATCTTCATCGCACGATCATCGATCCATGTCAAGCTCGCATCGAGCCTATCGAATACAACAATAATTTAGTCAAAACTTCACGGTGTTATGTGTTGGTGCACTCTTAAAAAATCATACATGAAAAAAGCTCCATTATTCAGCATGGACCACAGATCAGCATTGAGCTATAATCGACCTCGTATCGAGGTACAAGGAGAGAACAACATCTGAACTAACATCTACCTCATAGGGAAACAACCATCGTTTCATGTCAAACACGTAAAAAGTCTATTGAGCACACCATTAAAAATGGAAAACTTCAGGAATTGTAATTTATCGATCCATGTCGAGCTCATATCAAGCCTATCGAGAAAATGAAAGGAAAATTGAACAATATAACCATCCATATAACATTCCACTTAAAAATTCAACATTACAAAGACACACATAGAAATACAACGCTTGGATTTCAACGTCGTATCGAGCTCTATCGATTTCCCATAGAATAAATATCGAGCTATTATTCTAACTGTGAACGAAATGTAGCTCCTATCGAACTAATATCGATCCAATCGAACCATTAACGAACTAATATTGAGCTCCTATCTCGCATATTGAGTAGCATCGAGTACCGTCTGCCATCGATAAAGAGAGAGAAAGATGATGTTAAGTCAAAGGGACTGGTCCCACGGTTTAGGCAGGGGTATTTTGGAGAGAAGTGGAAATATGAGCATAGTTTTCAGAGGATGTCATTGTGTGAGTTTTTTTTCCAATTTTGGGCCACTTTGAGCATAAAAACTCAAAACTTTCCTATCTAATTAGGTGTTTAGAAAAATTCAGAGAGACTGTAGTCTAAATGTAAATGGATTAAAAAGTCAAGGAGGCACAATATACACAAGGTTCTTTATTAATTAGGCAAAATGAACGCAAGACGTCACTTGATCCCTACTCTTAATGTGGCACCAGCTTAATGCAAGTTAACATGCACAAATATTCATCATAATTAATCCTGTACGGGTGATCAAATATTAGGAAGACTTTTGGTAAGTCATTGCTTATTCAATATCCTCGATATGAAATTGGATGATTGACATGTTGGTTTGTTAATCTTCTGTTTTGCAACAATATTTGATTATCCTCAACTCAAAATCTATACTATGCAAACGCTCAAGAAAATTCAGATTACATGTTCAGTTAACAACCATATTTGGCACTTCAAAATGGGGAAACTTGATTAATCGTTTTCACTTCACAATATTTATTCAGATTACATGTTCAGTTAACAACCATATTTCTGCTACATCAGCTTTTCCACTTCACAATATTTATTCACAATCACTTTTCTTTCATCTTCTCAAAAGATGATGTTGTCAAATCAACTCTTTTTTTCCTCCAACTCATTTCTTACATTTTGCAAATTAATTAATTAATTAGTATATCACCATTAATCTCATTTATGTATATATAAATTAATATTACTAAAATTTGATAGCAATTATTTTCATTATTATTAATTACCCATGTAAATTAAAATTAGCCGACATAAGAGCCACTACCCATGTTACTTTGCATTGACATTTGGTAATTTGGATAAGAATAAAAATTGGGATTATATGCGAAATTTGGCGAAAATATTTGGTTGAGAATTTCTCTGTGTTGGACCACGTGGATTTTTTCTAGGATTTTGTGAATTCATGTGAAGTAATTCAAAAGAAAGATCAAGATGATGAGATGAAAATTAAAAGAGATGAGAACTTGTGAAGATGTGTAGTTGTTAGAAAATGTATGCTTATTTATAAGTATAGAGTTGTGAAAAAAATGATTTAGAATAGTGAAAGCAAGAATATATTCTCTAGGAAAAGTTAAAGTATAGAATAAAATATCTCGAAAAGTTAAATTATGGAATAAGATATCTTCAAAAGTTAAAGATGTAAAATCTACGGAAAATAGAAAATTGAGAATAAAATCTCTAAAGAGAGAATGTTCAGGATATAATGAGTTGGAAAGTTGTAGTTGTAATAATAAAAAACCTTAGAAAAATGAATGTAAAATTTTATTTTTTGAAATGTGTAATACGAGAATATAATCATTTCAACATTAGGGGTTGTCCCATTTGAGTTAACCACTGAAATCTAGTATTTCAAAAATATAATATTTATATTTTTAAGATATATTCATTTAAAACAACACAATTATCTCTCTTTATTTTATTCATAACAAAATATGACTAAGTCCCGTCACAGCGTCACTAATAAACAAATAATTAAAAAAACAAAAAAATGCATACGGCGTATTAAGGCCGCCATGCGCGCCTCGGTGGCCGTAGTGGTATCGACAACAAATACGGCACCCGATCTAGTCAAGTTTGCATTCGCGATCCTCGCTCCTATGCTAGATTATGCAGGTGGTTCCCTCACACTCTCCCATTGTATGATTTTCTCAGCAAGGTCTTCTAGGAAAGCTCATGCCTCCCTTTCATCCTTTCCCAAGAGCTCTCCTTGACACATGGACTAAAGGAGCGTTCTTGACGGGATGTGAAGACCCTCATAAACAATCTGACAAAGGTGCCACAACTGGATGCCATGGTGAGGGCATGAGGATAGTAGCTCCTTGAACCTCTCTAAGTATGCATGGAATGGTTCGGTCTCATGTTAATAGAACGAATTGATTTTGTTCCTCAATTTTTGAGTCCGATGATTTGGGAAGTACTTCTTGAGGAATGCAGATTGAAACTCATCCCAAGTCCTAAAGGCATTCGCCTGGTTGCTGTACAACCACTTCTTGGCGTCATCCTTCAGCGCAAAGGGGACAAGCCTAAGGTGGATGGAGTCTGTGCTAAGTTGTTGCAGCTTGAACACTCAACTCACACTTGTTTCAATGCAATTCCTACTAACTAATGCATGTTCATACGAAATGCATGAATGAGAGTAGAAGGTGCGTACCTCACACCAGCACTCAGCAACTGAAAATAAAGCTAAAATGAAAGACAATCTATATGCCTAAGTCACATACATGATGCATGACCTAAACAAAAAGAATGTCTAATCTTTTGCTTTGAGTTTTAGGGTCCAAGTTGCTTAAAGGAGGTTTGATTATGGATCTGGGAACAAACTATAAGTCAAAACATGCCAAATAAAGTCCCAGATCACTACATCAATTATGTAAACACGCCACAGAAATAAGAGAGTAAAATGAGCTCACCAGACCGCCAATTGGCGGTCTGAGGACGCTGATTGGCGGTCTGAAGTGCCAAGAATGCCTCCAAATTTCTCCAGGTGCTCCTCCTGGCGACTCCAAGTCTCCTGAAACGAAGAAAAACTACAAAACACAAGTTAAATCCACTCGAATCGTCCAAACAAGAGTCTGGACTGACACCTCCCCGGCAACAGCGCCAAAAACTTGTTGAACGTTTTAATTAAACCGCAAGTGCACGACCGCGATGAAGCGGTCGCAAGTACGGGTCGTCCTGAGGCAGGTGAGCAGCCTCTTGTTTATCAGAAATCAAGTGGCAAAAATTGGGGGAGAAAGATTGATTATGCTACTCTACACTAAACTGCGCTAAGAAGTATGAAATGCGAACGAAAGAAACAAACAATGAAATCACAACTAAGCTAAGAACAAAAGAAGAACGCTGGAATTCAGGAATGGGAAAACCCCTAAGGGGTGGAATGAGTGCACACAAGCAAAGAGGTGGGTGTTAAACACATTCTTTAAGCACAAATAAAGGTGGTGTTATCATGCATAGGAAGTGTCTAAATGTTGTGGCCAAACCTATCAATCTATTCACCAACTTAGTTGATTCAAATTTGCATATGCAAGATGTTTATTTCAGAACCTAAACAAGCATGAGAGGTGTCTAATCATTTTGGCAAAACTCATCAAGTTATAAATTCTATCCTAAACAAGCAAGCATACATTCATGTTTTATCAACACCTTTGAAATAAAGCATTCAATCCATTCTCATTTGCATGTATGTACATCTACTCCACCCCCAAAGGGGATGGAACTACTCACTAAACATTACACTAATTATTAAACTAAGCAAAGAAAGCACATTAAAACTAAGCTAGAAATAAAAGACGATTAAACTAAAACATGCACAAACAATAAAAGAAGCATAAACAAACAATGAAAGAAACACAAAACTTTATTGATAAAATGACTCACATTTCAAGCAGCATCCTCCTACTTTAGTGTGTGCTTCAAGGCCTCACTTCTAGTAGGAAGAATAGCCACTTAAAATATGGAGTGATTACATTGGAAGGTGAAGAGTTCTATTTATAGCCATGGAAAAAGGCAAACCGGGACAATCCCCCGATGTGGGACTAAACATATACCAAAAATAGCTTAAACATCCTCTAATACATGTGCTGGAGAAATTTTAGCGGATTTGGGCCAAAATGGACCGCCATTTAGCGGTCTTGGACCGCCAATTGGCAGTCTATATGGTTAAGATCCTACTCATTTTTGTTGTGGGCTTTTCTTGGTATATTTGCTGGTCTTGGATGCATTTAATTGGTTTGTTGGAGCTCCGACCCGAATCGAATTGCTAAAATACTCCCCATGATGGTGTGGAGTATTCTGTTTTGCTCTTAGGTCCTTCTGTCTTACGTTCAGGTCCTTCTCCCTTGCATCTCAGTCCCCAGATCTCACAATTCAGTCCTTTTTCCCAGCTTTTGGGTCCTTTTATGCTTCATCTCTTCAAACCTATTTATTCCTGAAAACTAAACATAAAACTCGTAAAATAGCATTGTTTAGGTGAAAGATAATGGATATAAGATACAAATATAAGGAAGAAATGATGTCAATCAAATACCCCCACACCTAACTTATGCTAGTCCCGAGCAAAACAAAGAAAGAGAAAAGCATACGAAAAACAAGAAATCCTAACTCACTTTCGTAGGAATCACGGTTGCACTTAGCACGTGCAACAAGCCGTTAACCCTCCTGAGGAGGAGGAGTGTTGTCTCCTGAGGGTTTTCAGCGGATATACCCACAAAATCCGAACAAGATGCATTAATCAATGTAGCTACACGACTCGTTGGACTCATATTGTCGATCATGGGACGCGGTAATACTACTGGTCGACTCTATAAATGTAATCGGTCCACACACCTAGCCTAATGAGTTATTTGTGAAAGTTAGTTAAGGACTTAAGTGAAAGACATGGCAACCTTAACCTCTGAATGTGATACAATGTGTAAAGTCCATTTTGGTTCTTATTTGATTTTTTTTTCTTTTTTTTTCTTTGGAGCATTTTATTGGTTGGTGTTTGATTCTCCCAGGGTCAGGTTTCATGCATCATTGCCTATGAGGACTTACACTATCACGTACACCTTCCCCCAAATCTCCACATAGGGCGATCCCTTCCACCCGTGTAACGGGAGTTCGGTCGGTGCATCCCAAGTCAGATGACTCGAAAGCACCAGGCACAAAGTCCCCTCAGACCTACTTTCCCGAGTGATAGGAGCCGTGCGAGAAGAGAGAACACCACTTATTTACTTATCTACATGGGAACCAAAACCCCTGCACTTAAGTTTCACAAAAAGAGATTAAGGGCCCTTGACTACGACAAACTTCTTTATACTAATAGACACGAATTATTTGACTCACTAGGTTCAGGGTGGATTTCTTTAAATGTTTGAGTGCTGAAACCCTATGATTACACGCCCCCCGAGGGAAAACCGGGGTGCATCCTAACGACTCGATAAGACCTAAAGCCAATAAACTAGATATCCTAATGCATCAAGTTCAAGACAATTTTGGGAGCTTTCTTTTTACTTTGCCTCTCAACGGTTTTGCACATGCTAAACACACGCAAAACCTACAAAAACATTTTCTTTCGCAAACACATGAAGGTTTTGAAAGAAATGTGAGAATTTTAAAGCACTAGGCAAGCAAAAGAAGACAAGTCACCCAAGGAACGTGGCAAGCAGGTATATCAATGTTAAATGCGGCACACTAACATGACCCTAAAAATGCACACAAAGAAAACAAAAATCAAAAGAAAAGACTCGACTATGTACACACGTAAAGCACCCCCCCACACCTACTTCATGCATTGTCCTCAATGAATGTGAACAAGATACTACATGGATCGTGTCCTCAATGAATGTTAACAAGATACTACATGGATGTGAACAAGATACTCAATGAAATTCTCCCCACGAATCCATCACTCTCGGGTTGTACGCGGACGCGTAATGGTCATAATGAACATTTTGGGAAAATGTATGCTCATACTCAGGCTCAGGGGGAACATAAGGACATTCCCCGATAACATGACCACTCAACCCACAACAGTCACACAGTACGACTACTGGAGCCACCGGTGCACTCATGTCGTCTGCCATACGCATGAAAGATGCCAAAGTTTGTTGTAATGTCTCAGTTTGTTGACCAGCATATAATCCGACATAACTAGATTGTGGCCTAGCAGTCGGTGCCTCTCTCATGTTACCCTGATATGAATATTGCTCAGTCACACAATGAAGATTATCCCAACCATATGGGGTGTTCGTCTGAGCCACCCCCGGTTGCATGGGTCCGGAATACCAGGACGAATTGTCCTGATCCCAACAATCATATGGATGGTCGCCCATGTAACCATCCATCTCAACAAATAACTCTCGAGTCGACCACTCTCACCACCACGAGACTAAGCTCGCAAAAAGTGCTCGACTCGACCCTAAAACGCTACCAGAGAGTGTAATGGCGAGGAGACTAAAACGTAGAAGTAGGTGAGAAGAAGATGACTCAGAAGAGAAGGGAAGAATCCCTAAAGCTAGCGTGGGTGAAGGGATCAGGGTAGAAGCCTAATCTAGCAAGCACGGCTCAAACAATGTAAGGCAATGGGTCCTTAGGCTAGACGACGCCTAACTTCGAGGTCACTAGCCACGACACGCCTCACCTCCCTACAACGAGGACCACAATGCCCAGCAAGTGATACCAGATCTGGAGATCCAGTACCTCCTACTATCGACAAGGTAGGCAACGCCGATCAGGTCATGACGGTCTCAACTAGATTACTCTCCTAGTGCGTTCGCAATCCTTAGGGCCAATGTCTACTTGCTTTTAGTTAAGGCTTGATTAAGAGTGATTTTTGGGGCCAAGGAAAGGGTGATGAAATCCCCCACCTTATCTTTTATGGGACAACCCCTCCTTAGTAGCGTTTTGATCCTAAATCTAGCAATCAATCGCTCCAATCAAACGCTCACTCACTCTTGTCCTGATGCAATTCCTACTAACTAATGCATGGGCATACGAGATGCATGAATGAGTGTAGGAAATTGCGTACCTCACGCCCGCACTCAACAACTGAAAATAAAGCTAAAAGAAAAGACAACTACGTGCCTAAGTCAATACATGATGCGTGACCTAAACAAATAAGAACGTCTAGTCTTTTGCTTTAGATTTTAAGGCCAAGTTGATTAATGGGGGAGTGATTAATGATCTGGGAGCAAACAAGAAGTCACAACATGCAGAATAGGGCTCCCAGATAACGAAAGTGAAGTAATAAACCACAAGAAGAAAAATGAAAGCAGGAAGACCTCACCAGGCCGCCAATTGGCGGTCCTAGACCGCTGATTGGCGGTCACTTTTGAAGTGTTGGTGCTCCAACTCTTCCAGTAGCCTCCCCGTGAGCTCTAGGATCCCTGAGACTAAGAAAAACTGGAAACAAAAAATTAAAAACCCCTCGAATCGTCCAAACCAATGTCTGGACAGAGCACCTCTCCGGCAACGGCGCCAAAAACTTGATTGATCGTTTTATATTTAACCGCAAGTGCACGGCCGCATTGAAGCGGTGGAAAATATGGGTCGTCCACTGGGAGGTGTGTCGACACTTGGTTTGTGCGAAGGCGAGAGGTAAAGAAAGGGAAGAAAGGTTGGTTACACTAAACTACACTACAAAGCTGAAATGAGATGGAGAAGAAACGATAAAACTAAACCCCAAAGGGGGTAGAGAAATAATGTGAACATAAAGAAGTGTATGTGTGTGTGTTCATTAAGCTCTTCACAACATGTAGTGCATGAAATCATAAAACTACATCCAACTTTCCCTCCACATGAATTATGATTTCACTACATCATTAAAACATACAAGACTACATGAACTCAAGTATAAAGACTAGACCCTACTATGCCTCCACATGAATTAAGATAAGACTACATCATTAAAACATACAAGACATTAACTAAGGTAAAGGCAACAAGAGCTCATACACTACAACTTGTGTTTCTAATATTAACTTCATCCATATCCCAACCTTATCATTCCCCATAAAATAGGTCCACTAATCATAGTATAAGCTAAGCTTCATTCAAGAGCACTAGCATATCAAAGATAAGAGTGAAAACCCATTAGATGGTTATGGAAATCATATAAAGCTCAAGGGATAAAGATAACACACACTTAATACACTACATGATTATATCACATATTTCTCCACCCCCAAATGGGGATGGAACTACTCACTACTCATTTCACTAACTATATTAGCAAAAGAAAGCATAATACTGAAATGAAAGTTAACTAAGAAGGCAAGAAGCAGTAAAGAAACATAAAAGGAAAGGAAAGACTAAACAAACATGCACAAATTAAAAGAAAAGATTAAAAGAAACTAGAAGAATTATTTTATTAACAAATGACTCACATTGAAGGTAGCATTCTTCTCCACCTTGAGTTTTTTGCTTCAAGGCTCACTCCTTAGTAGAGAGAATGCCACCAAGCAATGGGTAATTACAATGGAAGGTGAAGAGTTCTATTTATAAGCATGGAAAAAGCTAATCGGGGACAATCCCCCGATGCGGTCCAAGACTGCCAATTGGCGGTCTATAAACTTCAGATCTGCTTGGTTTTTGTTTTGGGCTTTGCTTGGAGTGTTTCTTGGTCTTAGATGCATCTACTTTGTTTAGTGGAGCTCCGACCCGAATCGAATTGACAAAATACTCCCCATGAAGGTGTGGAGTTTCCTGTTTTGCTCTTAGGTCCTTTTGTCTTACGTTCATGTCCTTCTCCCTTGCATCTTGGTCCTCAGGTCTCACAATTAAATCCTTTTTCCCTGCTTTTGGATCCTTTTATGCTTCTTCTCTTCAAACCTCTTTATTTCTGAAATTCAGACATAAAACTCATCACATAGCATTGCTTAGCTGTAAGATAATGGATATAAGATACGAATATGAGCATGAAATGATGTCAATCAGGGAGCTTCCTCGAAGCTTTTACAACTCTTTGATTCTTTGATATGGAAGTTGAATCACACTCTAACTAACACTCTATACTTGAGCACACTTGGATATGATATTGGATTGGATATGCAAGTGGTGAAGTTTAGGCTTGAGTGTTGTGGATTGAGAGCTTGAAGATGGAGAGGATTTGGCTTTGAGTATTGGATAGATAGGAAGTGTTCAAGAAGTCCAAAGCAACCAAATGAGGTCCTATTTATAAGCCTTCAAGCTCATATAGCCGTTTGGGAGTTGGTGGTGAATGGACCAATGAGAAAGCAAGATGTGACTTAAGTTCGTCCAGAAATCGAGACAGATTCGGTCGACCGTTATACACACGGTAGTCCGAAACATTGGTCAGAACTAAGAACTCGGTTGACCGATTAAGTATCAGATCACCGTTCACCAACCTCCAGTATCTTTTATCTATTTAGCCCTAATTAAGTTCGGTTCACCGTTCCAAGGTGGACAGTAGAATTGATTGGGCTCTGTTCATGTCTAGTTCGGTTGACCGTCTATACTTCGGTATACCGAAGTTTGCACGGGTTTTGCGCTGACAATGTGTGGGAAATTGTTTATCAATAACGGTCAAGTTAAATAGCCGTTGAGCTCCTAAAGCAATATGATTCGGTCGACCGAGTGAAGTTCAGTGCTGAATATGGATAAGTCAATTGGGCTTTAGGTCAAGATTTAAATACGACCGTTGGAGCAAAGTCCAAAACCGGTCCAGGCTAATTCGGTCTATCGAAGGTGGTTCGGTATACCGAGGTGATTTTTCCAGGAAACACCTAAAGGATTCTACACGGTTGAGCGCAAGGTGTTCGGTGGACCGAACTCTACATGATTCGGTTTACCGAGAGGGGTTCGGTTAACCGTGGGGATACGGGATAGAATCCTAATGTGCTCAAGTTTACATTAATCCTTAGGACTCAAATTATACTAAATTACATATTGGTCCAAAGCTTGATTACATGTCTTGAGTCTTTATCTTCTTGTCCCAAAGCTCCTTAGCTTGATTCTTCATCAACCTATTAAGAATATCGCAAGTACACGAATATATATGCAATGCATGTATTCATGTTTGCTTACTTTGATTGTCTAGGTTGATTGATTAAATATAGATTAAGATTAGATTACTTAATCATCAAAACTAAATAAAGATTAAGGCTAAAAAGCCAACAATCTCCCCCCTTTTGATGATGGCAAATCTATATCTTAATATTTGAGTTCAATTTAATTTCTCCCCTTTCTATATGTTTTGTTTCTTAATATATATGTAATCTATGCATTTATAAGTTTTCTCCCCTTAACAACATGCATAGTTTATTTTAAAATTGAAGCTCATCCTAATTCTTCTCCCCCTTTGACATCAATGAAAAGGCAAACATTAAGCATTTGATGCAAAGGTAAGAGACAACTAATTCTCCCCCTTAATTATATGATTTTGCAATTTTAGGCTCCCCCTATCAGTTAGGCTAAATAGCAATAATGAATATTAACAATGAAGTGCATTTGTATTTTCCCTCTTAGCCTATTTAACATCCATTTTGCAATTTGACATTTATGATCATGGATGTGGTATATGACATGCAATGAATAGGGTATAAGATATACAATGAATTATGTTACAAGATATGTCTATTAAGCTCTAAAACTTAGATTAGAGTCAATTGAAATTTATACCGTCGAGGCGCTTTGAATTGACTCAACCCGTATTCGGTGATGCAACCGGCTTTAAATTTTTCTTTGAAGCTCATCCGGTCACCACCGATTTCCTCCTTCAAGTACCTACAGTTAAAGATTTTGGTGCCCATTTTTGCTTGGGTCCAATCATGTTAGTTTTTGGAACCCAAACCATTTTGGTTTGAGGTGCCCAAATACTTGAGGAAGTTTTATTCACTACAAAATGCTTTCCATTCAAAGTAGTGTGAATAACATGGTTCTTAAAGTTATTAGAATAAAAACCTATACCATGTTTATCTAGTGATTGTCTTTGACCACCGATAAGCATATCAAGTATTTTCTTTCCACTTGTGAATTTTTCAAGATCCTTTTGTAATTGAACATTCTTAGCAATTAGATCTTGAATATCAATACTACATGAAGGTTTTGCATTTAGAGTTGCAATTTCATCAATCAATTGAGTGTTCTCTAATGCAATTTTATCATGACTAGCAAGTAATTCATTCTTATCATTCATGATAGATTCAATTTGAGATTGTAGCTCATTAATTTTCTTTCTTGCTAGTTTATTCTTTTGACAAATTTTCTCAAAATTTTCAAGCAATTCATTGAATTCACAGTGAAGTTCATTGTATGCATTTGAATCATTTGAATTAATTGAATCGCGACTAGAGCAAGAAGATACCTCACTATCATCGTCTTCTATTGCCATGAAGCACATTGAGGCGAATTTGCCTTCAATTGATGAAGATGATGAAGTGTCCCAAGTAGCTTTAAGAGCTTTCTTCTTCTTCTCTTTTCTCTTGCTCTTCTTCTTCTCTTTTCTCCTTTCTTTCTCTTCTTTGAGAAATTCCTTAAATAGTTGTGTCGCCAATTGTTCTTCGATATCACTATCTCCTTTTATCGAATTGGCGACGACGTGTAGCCCCAAGGATTCCTTCACTCTCTTCTCAATGCGGTCTTTCATTTGTATCTCATATGTCATGAGACTACCCATTAGCTCCTCGACCGATAATTTGGTGAGATCTTGTGCTTCTTCGATGGCGGTCGTCTTCTCCTCCCAATCGTCGGTGAGTGATCGGAGGATTTTTTGAGTCATCTCTCCCTTGCTAAAATCCTTTCCAAGTGCTTTAAGAGAGTTAATTATCTCGGTGAAGCGAGTGTGCATCTCAGTTATGGTTTCACCGGATTGCATATGAAATAATTCATATTTATGCATGAGCAAATTTATCCTAGTTTCTTTCAATCTATTTGAACCCTCATGATGCATTTCTAATGTATGCCAAATATCATAAGCACTTTCACAACCTCTTACCCTATTGTATTCCCCTTCATTTAACCCACAATACAAGATATTTATAATGCGGGAATTCATCTCCGCTTCCTTAATTTTGGGTTTTATTAAGGATACAATTTCATCATCATTAGGAGGTGTATATGAGTTTAATATGAATGTCCAATATTTCAAATCATTTGATTGCAAATATATTCTCATTCTTTTCTTCCAATAGTCATAATTTAACCCATTAAACAAAGTTGGCTTAGATGTGGATAATCCTTCACAATGATTAGAAGTAGATGGCATGCTAAATTACGATTAAGTAAATGAAATTAGCAACCTAATGCTCTGATACCAATTGTTAGGATTTATGGCCCTCTAATCGGTAGATAAATGCGGAATTAAAAATACTAATCGAAGGATTAAGGAGTAGAGACAATGCAAACCACAAATCGTCGACACTGGAGTTTAGAGAGGTTCGACACCCACACCCGGGTCCTAGTCCTCCTCGCAAGCCTCGCTCGATCCCCCGAGCCTCGCTTACGGTTCCACTAACTGATCTCCGTTCCGGGCCGAGACCAACGCCGTTTACAACACCGAAACTCGCGAACAACCTCGCCTCACTCGTGTCTCCTCTCACAACCCGAGAGGGAGCTTCCTCGAAGCTTTTACAACTCTTTGATTCTTTGATATGGAAGTTGAATCACTCTCTAACTAACACTCTATACTTGAGCACACTTGGATATGATATTGGATTGGATATGCAAGTGGTGAAGTTTAGGCTTAAGTGTTGTGGATTGAGAGCTTGAAGATGGAGAGGATTTGGCTTTGAGTATTGGATAGATAGGAAGTGTTCAAGAAGTCCAAAGCAACCAAATGAGGTCCTATTTATAAGCCTTCATGCTCATATAGACATTTGGGAGTTGGTGGTGAATGGACCAATGAGAAAGCAAGATGTGACTTAAGTTCGTCCAGAAATCGAGACAGATTCGGTCGACCGTTATCCACACGGTAGTCCGAAACATTGGTCAGAACTAAGAACTCGGTTGACCGATTAAGTATCGGATCACCGTTCACCAACCTCCAGTAGCTTTTATCTATTTTGCCCTAATTAAGTTCGGTTCACTGAATTCCATTCGGTTCACCGTTCCAAGGTGGGCAGTAGAATTGATTGGGCTCTGTTCATGTCTAGTTCGGTTGACCGTCTATACTTCGGTATACCAGAGTTTGCACGGGTTTTGCGCTGACAATGTTTGGGAAATTGTTTATCAATAACGGTCAAGTTAAATAGCCGTTGAGCTCCTAAAGCAATATGATTCGGTCGACCGAGTGAAGTTCGGTGTACCGAATATGGATAAGTCAATTGGGCTTTAGGTCAAGATTTAAATACGACCGTTGGAGCAAAGTCCAAAACCGGTCCAGGCTAATTCGGTCTACCGAAGGTGGTTCGGTATACCGTGGTGGTTTTTCGAGGAAACACCTAAAGGATTCTACACGGTTGAGCACAAGGTGTCCGGTGGACCGAACTCTACATGATTCGGTTTACCGAGAGGGGTTTGGTTAACCGTGGGGATACGGGACAGAATCCTAATGTGCTCAAGTTTACATTAATCCTTAGGACTCAAATTATACTAAATTACATATTGGTCCAAAGCTTGATTACATGTCTTGAGTCTTTATCTTCTTGTCCCAAAGCTCCTTAGCTTGATTCCTCATCAACCAATTAAGAATATCGCAAGTACACGAATATATATGCAATGCATGTATTCATGTTTGCTTACTTTGGTTGTCTAGGTTGATTGATTAAATATAGATTAAGATTAGATTACTTAATCATCAAAACTAAATAAAGATTAAGGCTAAAAAGCCAACACTATTTTTGGTATTTGTTTAGTCCCAACCAGGGGATTGTCCCAGATTATCTTTTTCTATGGCTATAAATATAACTCTTCACCTTCTATTGTAAACTACCCATTGCTTGGTGGCATTCTCTCTACTAAGGAGTAAGCCTTGAAAGAAAACTCAAGGTGGAGAAGAATGCTACCTTCAATGTGTGTCATTGTTAAAAAAATAATTGTTCTTAGTTTCTTTTAATCTTGTCTTTTAATTCTTGCAGGTTTGTTTAGTTTATGTTCCTTTCAATTAGTTTCTTTAATATTCCTTTCTTGCTTAGTTGAATTTCCTTTCAGTATAATGTCTCATTTTGTTAATGTAGGTAGTGTAATGATTAGTGAGTAATTCCATCCCCTTTGGGGGTGGAGTAGATGTATGTACATGTCATGTAGGTGGTATGAATGCTAGACATTATTATTTGTGAGAGATATTAGTATACTTGCTTGAATTAATAAGAACTTTACTTGATGCTTTCTGCCATAGTTAGCTACACTCCATGCTCGTTATGTTCTTAATAACAACCTTGCATTGCTCATATTAATCACCTAGGTTAGTGTTGTAAATGATAGGTCTTGCCATTAGGTACTTCTTATGCATTAACAAACACTAACTAACTTGAGCTTATTGTATGCATTCACCACACTTATTTGATGTGCACACACACACTCCACCCCTTAGGGGTTTTCCATTCCTGAGTTTTATCTTCCTTTAGTAGTTGCTTAGTTTAGTTTGTTTTGTGGTTTCATTTCATCCTTTCTAGTTTACTAGTTTAGATTAGTGTAGTGTAGTGTAATCACCCTTTCTCTCCTTTCTTTGACACTCGCCTTCGAACAAACCAATTGTCGACACACCTCCCTACGGATCGACCCGTATTTGCCACTGCTTCAACGCGGACGTGCACTTGAGGTTTAATTAAAACATATCAACAATAGTTTACCTTAGCATAACCAAATCCCTTCTCCCTTTATTCGCCACTTGATTTCTGACAAACCAGAGGCTACTCACCTCCCCGTGGATTGACCCGTACTTGCCGCGTCTTCACCTATGTCGTGGACTTACGGTATTTTAAAACGTTTAAACAGAAATTAAAAGGGCAAAACCGTAAAATATATTCCTAACCCTAACTAAGTCCCCTATGACTCCAAAACCAAGTACCCTCGTCTCCTGAGTCCCACCGCCGTCGCCGCCTCTACCACCGACCTCACCTCCTCTCCATCGCATCTTCCGCAGGTGACATCAGAGAGAACATCGACGTCTTTTGCAACCGCTCCCCTTCCCGTTGTGTGGTCTTGGTTGGAGTCGTCTTGTCAAACCCATGTTGAAGCTCACCAGCCAGTAGGCTTTCTTTTTTTTGTTTTGATTTGGATTCTTGAAAAGTTGATGCCTTTGGTAGCTTGCTTGTAAGATGTCTTGATGTTTTTGACATGTATCTTCAAATTTGAGGAGAACATGTATCCTTTTATTATCATAAAATAATTTTAAATTGAAGTTAACATGATTCCACATTCTAATGTTCTAATTTAGATTTCTTACATAAAAGAATGTGTCAATGTATGTATGTATGTATGGTTTTTTTGTGTGTGTGTGTTTTCAGTAAGTATGGTTTCATGCTTTCTTGTATGAAAACTTCACTAATCCTTTCAAAATTAAGTAGTATTACATGTGTATCAGTTGTACGTGTTTCAAGAATCTCATGATCTCTAATTAGGTTCAGTGGATTTAAAGTATTTTCGAAAGTCAAACTGTATATACAAAAGAGTAGTCCAATGAGTTATCTTGAAGAATGTGGATTATAAATAAGGCAGCCTTGGTATGTGTTAAGAGTTGCTTAATGTGTTCTGGAGAGTGTGTGAGTCTGTGAGGTGTTGTGTTTAGTTTTTGTGTTTGTTTGATTAGATTTTAGTTTTATGGGATGGTTGGTTTCTTTTCAGGTTTGTATGCAAAAGGATACATATTTTTTAGTGTTTGTTAGACATTGGTTGTGTTTGTTAAGACATTTGTTTTGTGTTGGTGTGATTTTTAATTTTTTGACTTTTACATGATATTTTTAATAGGTTACCCGTTGCCCACTTACCCGCCCCGTACCCGTTTGGTTGGGTAGACCAATAATGGCTACGGGTATATACCCGTACCTGTTAATTTGGGCAGGTATAGATACGAGTGAGGCCATACCCGACCCGTTTACAGGCCTAACCTGTAGGATCGTGAATGCGGCTTAGTTCTAATCGATTTTAACCCTAAATAAAACTATACTTGCTTAACTATCAAAGATGCAGCGGAATATAAAACTAAAAAAAGCAAGCAAAGTAAATTCAGCAAACCACAAGAAGGCACCAGATTTTATAGAGGTTCGACTTCCCGCCTACTTCCTCTCTTGCAAGCTCCGCTCGATCTACCTCGAGCTCCGCTTACGTCTTCACTATCAACCTTGTTCTGGGCCAAGATTAAGCCTTTACACCACAAGCATCAGCGAACAAAACTCACTAGCTTGATTTTCTTCCTCTCACAATCTGCGAGGGACACTTCGGGCTTTCACCGAAGTCCTTGCTTCTTTACAACAGTGGGTTGAGTGGATCATTCACTCTCTAACTTGATCACACTTAGCTTATGATATATGGAATTGATCTAAGATGTGGAAGTGGAAGCTTGGATAGTAGGATTTTGGGAATGAGGGACTTGGAGTTTTCTCTTAAGTGCATATGACAATAGAAATTGGAAGAGTTGTCTAATTGTGTCATAAGAACACCTGTTTATATGCTCCTAAGGTGTTATAGCCGTTGGGGTTAAGTTGGGTAAGGTTTGAGTGAGATACACAAAACAGAACCCTGTAGGATCCAATTCAGAACAAGTTCGGTCGACCGAAACGGGTACAACGGTCGACCGGTTGGCAATTTTGAACAGCGTTCGGTCGACCGATGATTAGTAGCATATCATGCATCATATTCATGCTATATATCTTTTATTTTACCCCAATATTGTGCTACTGAAGTTGTTCTTTGTAGCGTTTCAGGAGTTAGGTAATAAAGAAGAGGAAACGAGCAAAAATGACCTAAATGTAGCAAGTATGGGCTGATTTGGAAGGTTCTGGACCTATTTGTAAGGCACAAGGACTTGATCGTAAATTTGGAAGGACCCAAGTGCAAAGCCAGAGGGACCTGATTGTGAAGTGGAAAATATGGTGACACATGACTTGAATCAAAGCAATATTTCGCCAATTCAACTCAAAGTGATTCGAGCCAGAAGACCAGGACTTCACCCACGTGCCAAATGAATAAATAAAGTGGGTCGCAAAATTTCAACCCAATTGGGTGCATTAGATCTGCCACTGGCGGATCAAAATGCTCTTGTTCTGAAATTTTGATCGTGGTTCGGGTTGTCGGGTTAGAGCACTCATGGACTATCAAATATAATTTAGAGCGGTCTGATTATTTCCAGATTGGTCCTAAACATGTATTAGTCTATGTAAAGCATTGGAATCACTCCTCACCATCACTTCTTCCTCCTTCGCCCATTAGAGTAGGTTTTAGTTTCCTATTTTGGTAGTGTAATAATGGGGTTGGAGAGGAGCAAACTTTGTATTTTTGTTTCTTAATCTAGTTCTGTTCTTGTTCTACACTTTAGTGTCTTTACTTAGATGCAATTTCTTTTATGTTGTTTGGTTAATCTTGTTTTCAGTAATTTACATTATGGGTTCTTGTTGTTTTTATGCTTTCTTTAGTGTAGAGATGAGTAAAGAGTAGTCCATCCCCATTGGGGGGTGGAGAAGAAGGTAATTTGGTCATGTGATGGATTAGTGTGTGTTAATCTTAATCCTTTGAGCCTTACATGATTTCCATAACCATATAAAGGGGATTTCACTCTTATCTTTGATGTGCTAATGCTCTTAAATGAATCATAGTACATGCTTAGATTGTTAGATGTGGGAGAAAGACGGGGAGCACCACACCGAGCCGCCCCAGAAAAACACTCTCCACCAGATGCACATGGACCGCCAACCAGTAGTTCAGAAGTTGCGCCTGGTGGGTTGCTTTGGCTCGCCTTGTTCTCCATGCTGAGGGCCTTCTATTGCCATCACTAGATCCATACTTTGAACTACTCAATTGTGGACACGAACGAAAGAAGAGAAATCACTACTTAACACTCATAAGCAAAAACGAGATTTGCACCATACTCATCTTTTCTTTCTTCTTTCTCACTTGACTTGACTTGTTTTGGCTTCACATGACTTCACTTGACTTGTTTTACAAATGGAGAACTCTTGTGCTTATATATGCGCTTACAAAGACTCTTCAACTTAACCTAAAACAAAAACATAACATAAACTACATAAAGATGATCATTCAAGATCATTACAACCTCTACTTAAATTGTATCATAAAATAGGACGAAAATCATAGAGAAATGAAGAGACTCTTTGTCTCTTCCTTTCCTTCAACCTTTTGTCTTCCAACTTGTTGAGTCATCAACTCCTAGATGACTCACCCTCTATTGATGATATGGCTTGTGACTAGGATGCCACCTAGGATTAAGTTCAATTCTCAATACTCCTCCTTGAACTTAATCCTCTTCCATCCACCATCCCATGTAGGTTGCACATCCTTTCCTGCAACCTTATTGACAACACTTCTGTTTGATCTAAAAGACACACCATGTGAACCTCACTTGTTCATAAGCTACACAAAGAGGGATTGTCTCCAAGCGTGCCACCGGTGCGAATACATCTTCATAGTCGATACCAGCCCTTTGCTTGTATCCCTTTGCTACCACACGTGCCATGCACCGCTCGACCTCTCCTTGTGGTGTTGTCGTCTTCTCACACACCCACCTGACACCAATTCCTTTGTGACGTTTTGGAAGTGAAGCTAGCTCCCAAGTCTCATTCTTTTCTATCGACTCCATCTCCCCATTCATCGTGGCTCGCCTTCTTGCTTTTGCGATCACCGCTTATTCGAACGGGATGCTCTCGCCTTGAGCGGAGAGGCAAACCAAGTGTAGCTCACTTGTTCCCTCGTATAGATCACGAAGACTACTTTTCTTCCTCGGTCTCGTCTCTGTATCATCGGATGATACAACTTCGTGCTCGGTGGAATCTGCCACCTCCACCTTTTGCTCCTCATTTTCGTTGTTTTCTTCGTATTCCTCCTTATGCTCATCATCAACTTGAGCATGCATGACATGATTTGTTACCTCCTCATGGTTAACAAACAATGCCATTCCAACACCGCGGGCCTCATGCTCCTCGGCAATAAGGTTGGAACTCTCTTCCACCTTCTTCTTCGACCAACACTCACTAGCATTGTGTCCATGCTTCCCACAATTGAAGCAATCAATCTCCTTCTTTGATCCACGATCACCACGGCCACGGCTGGAGCTCTCCTCCACCTTCTTTTGTGACCAACACTCTTTCGCAAAATGACCACGCTTCCCACACTTGAAGCACTTGATCTCCTTCTTTTTTGGACGGCCTCCATAGTCACGACCGCTTCCACAATCTACGTTGCGAGGTTTCTCCCCCTTAAGCGACATCTTCGCTTGCAACGCCTCCTCCAAGACATCTTGTCTCTTCTTCTTCTTTCTTTGCTCGTGTGCCTCCAACGAGCTTGCTAGGTCATCGACGGTCATCTTCTCGAGGTCCTTTGATTCCTCGATAGCACACACAACATTTTCAAAGTCTTCGGTGAGAGAAGGCAGCACCTTCTCCACCACTCTTCCTTCAGTCAACGCCTCCCCATTTCTCTTCAATTTGTTCGCCACCGTGCGAACCCTCGTCACGAAATCGGCAACACCTTCCGATTCCTACATTTTCAACGCCTTGAACTCACCTCGAAGCATTTGGAGGCGCACTTGCCTCACTCGATAAGCACCCTTGTAGCTCTTCTCAAGGGTGTCCCACGCCTCTTTCGACGTCTTCGCTTCAGCGATCTTCTCAAAGCCACTCTCATCCACCGCTTGGAAGAGAAGGAAGATAGCACTCTTATCTTTGGCTATTTTCTGCTTTTGTGCTTTGATTTGTGCGACGGTTCCTACCCCCATAACGGCCTCCTCCTCGAAGCCACTCTCCACAAGATCCCAAACATCATGCACACCGAGCAGGGCACGCATTTGGATACTCCAATTGTCGTAGTTCCCCTTCGAAAGGCGAGGCAGCGATACATGACCAAACGACGCCATTCCTGAGCTCCCTATCAGATGAGGCTCTGATACCAGATGTTAGATGTTGGAGAAAGACATAGAGCACCACACCGAGCCGCCCCAGAAAAACACGCTCCACCAGATGCACATGGACCACCAACCAGCGGTCCCAAATCGCCAATTGGCAGTTCAGAAGTTACGCCTGGTGGGCTGCTTTGGCATGCCTTGTTCTCCATGGTGAGGGCCTTCTATTGCCATCACTAGATCCATACTTTGATCTACTAAATTGTGGACACGAACGAAAGAAGAGAATTCACTACTTAACACTCATAAGAAAAAACGAGATGTGCACCAAACTCATCTTTTCTTTCTTCTTTCTCACTTGACTTGACTTGTTTTGGCTTCAGATGACTTCACTTGACTTTTTTTACAAATGGAGAACTCTTGTGCTTATGTAGGCACTTACAAAGACTCTTCAACTTAACCTAAAACACAAACATAACATAAACTACATAAAGATGATCATTCAAGATCATTACAACCTCTGCTTAAATTGTATCATAAAATAGGACGAAAATCGTAGAGAAATGAAGAGACTCTTTGTCTCTTCCATTCCTTCAACCTTTTTGTCTTCCAACTTGTTGAGTCATCAACTCCTAGATGACTCACCCTCCATTGATGATGTGGCTTGTGACTAGGATGCCACCTAGGATTAAGTTCAATTCTCAATATAGATTAGTGGGCCTATTTTATTGGGAATGATGAGGTTAGGGTAAGGATGGAGTGGAAGAAGGAAACAAGGCATGTACATGCATGTGCTCATGTTGGCTTTATCCAAATTAATGTCTTGTATGTTTTAATGATTGTGATAAATCTTATTTCATGGGGAGACATAGTTGGATTTGAGTCATTTTGCATGTGAACATGTTAGCTTCATTTCAATTATTTGCTTGTATGTTTTAATGATATGGTTTTATCTTATTTCACGTGGAGGCAAAGTTTCAGTTGAGTTTTTGTGTATTTCCTGTATGCCATGTTTTAAGGAGCACATTTGAACACACACTACACCACACATTTTCATATTCATGTTCCTTCTCTACTCCCCGAGGGGTTTAGTTTTATTGTTTGTTTTCGATTTCTTACGTGTTATAGTTTGATTCCGATCGCATCTCTCTCCTTTTCTTTTCCCACTCGAGTATCGCGAATCTGACTCGCGCACACTACTTGTGGATCCACCCGTGCTTGCCACCATTTCATCGTGGTCGTGCAGTTACAGTATATCAAACTGATTCAATCAACTGATAAGGGAACAGTCGAATGAAATAGGCTATAACTTAGGTACACTTAAGTTAACGGTCGAACACCGAGATAGGTTCGGTCGACAGAAAACTAGCATACTCTATGGGGTTGACAAAAATGATCAACTTTGGTCGACCGATACAAGGACCACAGTCGAGCGGAATCAACCTGGCAATTTGGGTTTGTCGAGACAATAATGTTTGGTCGACCAAAACAGGCCCACGGTCGACTGATAGGCAATTGTATTTTGGGGTATGGGTGAATAACTAGAACACGGCCATTGGTATAATACGACAAGCGTAACTGTCAGAAAAATATTGTTAAACGATCGACCAAAAAAGGTCAGAACGGTCGACCCATATGGTAGTAAAATTCACTCTAAGTTAAAGGAAATAGACGGTCGACCGAATAGACTCTGGTAGACTTAATTAGTGAATTCCGGTCTAGGTTTGGGTGATCTATTGGAGTCCAAAAGTTGTAAGATTTTGTGTGTGAGTTCTATAAGGAACCTAGTGTGTATGTAAGTGGTTTTTAGCTCAAGTATGCTCAATTACACATAGTTCCTAAGACTCAAAATAAATCAAGATTACATGTCTTCAAATGAGCTTTATTACATGTCTTGACCTGATTTCCTTTCTTTCTTGAGTCTTGATCACCTACAGAAGTTAGCACAATACAATAAATATGCTATGCAATATGTGTACTACTCTACATTGATTATAATTAAGATTAGGTTGATTAAATCATCAAAACATAGATTAAGGCCAAAAAGGCAATCATCTCCCCATTTTTGATGATGGCATCCTATATCTTAATACTTTAAATTTCTATAGGTAAACTATGCATATAAATGGTCCTCCTATGGATGTGCATAGTTTTTGTTCATTTATCATCAACTTTCAAGTTATCTCCCCTTAATTATTTCTCCCCCTTTGACATCCATCAAAAATCAATATAAGATTAAACATCGAATTTGGATGTCTTGTAATGAAGTTACTCCCCCTAAATTTTGCACTTCATTACTCTAAGTAAATGATATTCATTAAGCTCCCCCTATCAATGTGAATATGATTTTGCAATTTAGTTCAAATTATATTCTCCCTTTTGTAACATCAAGCAAAATATATCAATTAGGCATGTGATGTTTTATCCCCTTTGACATCCATTTACACATATGACACTTAAGCAATGGATGTTATTCAAATTATAAGTTATGCAATGAATAATCAATATAATATGTCAATTAAGCATGTTATAACCTAGACTAGAACCAATTAATTCAAAAATGAAGAGGATAGAAAATTATACCCAACTTTTGATGCTTGAATTGGTCCCAATCTCCATTCGGTGATGCAACCGACTTTGAATTTGACTCTTATGCTTGTCCGGTCACCACCAATCTACTCTTCAAGCACCTACAAGTGTAGATTTAGGTACCCAAACAACTTTAGGTCCTTGAATGTTAGCTTTGGGAACCCAAACCATTTTGGATTTAGGAGCCCACACACTTGAAGAACTATGCTTTACAACTAAGTGTTTTCCATTTAAAGTTGTATGAATTACATGGTTTTTAACATATGAATCATTATATCCTAAACCATGGTTTTGCAAAGATTGCATTTGACTTCCTAAAAGCATGTTAAGCATCTTAGTTCCATTAGTGAATCTTTCTAGATCTTTTCTTAATTGTGCATTTGATGCCTTAAGATATAGTTGTTCACTATCAATAGGTGTTGTCTTTTAACTTTCAAGAGTTGATGCATTAGTTTCAAGTCTAGCAAGCACCTCATTTTTCTCATTCATGCATACTTACACCACAAGCTTCCGTGAACAACCCTTGCTAACTGGATTTTCTTTCTCTCACAATCTGAGAGGGCCACTTCCGGCTTTCACCGAAGTCCTTGCTTCTTAACAACAGTGGGTTGAGTGAATCACTCACTCTCTATCTTGAGCACACTTAGCTTATGATAAGGAATTGATCTAAGATGTGGAAGTGTAAGCTTGGAGAGTAGGATTTGGGGAATGGGAGCCTTGGAGATTTCTCTTAAGTGTATATGACAACAGGAACTGCAAGAGTTGTCTAATTGTGTCATAAGAACACCTATTTACAAGCTCCTAAGGTGTTATAGCTGTTGGGTAAGGTTTGAGTGAGATAGATAAAATAGAAACCTGCAGGACCCAATTCAGAAATGGTTCGGTCGGCCGAAATGGGTAGAACGGTCTATCGGTTGCCAATTTTGAACAATGTTCGGTCGATCGATAAAGGAACGGTCGAACGAAATAGGCTATAACTTAGGTACACTTAAGTTAACGGTCGAACATCGAGATAGGTTCTGTAAGACCCGCTCTCCTACTATAATAATAATAAATCCACTCTCCTCGGTTATGCATAATTTAGTTCTTAGAATGTCAATTTGTGTTATGGTATGTTTGTTTAAGTATATTTGATCGGATTTCCCATTGGTCGATCGGGTGGGTGCGACACATCGAGCTAGTTCGCGGTGGGTTGACTCGATCACCTCATTTTGGGCCCGGGTGTGTGTAGAGACGACTTTGGGCTGAGCTTGGTTAGGAGTGGCATGGAATGGGAAGAGGGTTTGGGAGTTACACGAATTTTGCAAGGGAGACTTTTGGGTGTCCATGCTAGCACCATTCTTGGCATGTTTTGAAGTGGCTTCATCGCTACGGAGTTGGAAGGTTGTGTGCACAAATATAAGGCCCTGCCATTCGTCCTCTTCCTCCCCTTTCCATCTTCACACACACCATTTCAGACCACTCATCCCTCCTCTCCAGCTGATTGGTGGGCTGATCTCCGTAGATTTGGGAGCTACGTCAAGTGCAGCCTAGTGCGGCTAGAAGAAGAGATTGTGGGCAGAATCTCCGGAAAAACTTGGGCAATCTTCTTGCCAATCAGGTATGCTCCTGGACCCTTAGTGTAGTAGGAAGCTTGGAGTGTTGGATGGAGATTAGTCTAGCACAAATAGAGTGGTCGGTCTGAGGTTTGGAGTTGCACAAATGGAGATCTACCCGGTAGGGTGGACTGTGGTGCACTCTTCAAATTTTCAGAGGTTGGCTGAGCACCTCTCTCTCTACCACGAATTTTGACTCATGATTCCTTGGTGGTTGTTGGAAAAACCAGAGGTGGTGAGGCTGGGTCGTGGAGATCTAGAGGAGAGGGGGTTTTGCGTGCATGTTGTGCTTCTTGCTATTCATCTTGTGATGTTGTTTTGTGAGCTTCGAATATTATACTTGTGTGTGATATTGTGATCGTGTCCAGATGTGTTTGCATGAGATATTTTCAGATATTAGAGTCACGTATTTATGTGTTATTTCATGAGTAGGGTCAGACATCGTATGTAGGACTCGTTACTGAATTCTGCTCTTACGTCCATGCATGATCTAACTAGTAAGTATAAATAATATTGCATGAATCGCTCTGATTTTAGTCCATAAATCATTAACACCCATACACACTCTGATTTGTTGATCCCTTATGATATATTCATGACATTCCATCAGTGAATAAATCGAATACTTTCATCAAGATTATAATGTAACAAGTATAGTTGCCGTCTCGACTCGAACATTGCGTTGAGTTCATCGAATCTGATTTTATTCGAACCATGTCTAGATCAGGTGTACAATCAGATTTGTGTATGATATATCTGACATATCTCATTATGCTCTCACATGAGACTAAACCAGGACTCATCTATGATCTATGCTATTCATACTATGACATCTAGTATTGTGCAAATCAACCAACATGCATGTCAATATATATCTGTTTCGACTATGAAGGAACAAAGACTCCTGATTTCAGAGGCATGTTTATATATATAGGACTACTGATACATGTATGAATTAAGTCCCATCCACCTATTCTCTGACCATGTTCGGATCACAAGTTCTAATGCATGCGTTTTCTCAAATTTATGGTTTATGCTATCGATTACCTGTAGTGGTTGATCATCATGTATTCTGTTGTTATACATGTTTTTTTGTTATTCATTTAGTACCAATATATGACTGATATGAGGTGTTGTGTGGTGATTTTAGTTGACCCTTAGGATATTAGGCCTTATGACATCTTTATCATGAACCGTAGATAACTCAATGTGTTGTTTACCTTGAATTGACACCGGGGTTGTCTGCTTGCTGATTTGTGTTTGGTTATTGTTGGGATGTTCTGATTTTGTTTTGTTTAGGGATGTTAGGAGGGTATCCAGATACCTTTCCTTGAGCTCACTCCATCCACTATAGATGCATTAGATGTTAGATGCTTAAGTAGCTTGCATCGCATTTAATCTGATTAATAATTCTGGGCACATTCTGTTTTTGGGCCGACGGGCCACGAGTGGGTCCTCTAGCTAGAGAGGCCATTCGCATAAGACCTTCATGTTGGGAGGCCAGGCGTAAGATAAGTCCTGGGAAGGCGCGTTGCCATTCTGTCTCAGGGTAGGTATTCCCAAGTTCGCGATGGCACCATGTAGGTCACTTGCCGCGAATTGGGACACTTATCCGGCGCACCACTTTGTGCCGAGCGGTGGGTCACTGTCGAGTGACCGCCTTTGACCAGCGAGGCTGGTGTTTTGGTTCCTATTGAGTAATGATTCGGGTGCGCCCGACCGGCACGGCTTATGGAGTCGTAGCCTTCTGTTGCATTATGCTCTTTTCTGTTTCTGTTTCAGATGCTTTTGTCTTAGATAGATTGCATGCATTCTTCCATATAACTCTGATTGGGCCAGGAGCATACTGGGTTTTCTTTATAGAAAACTCACACATATGTTGATGCGGTGCTTGCAGGTACTTAGATTCCTACAGGGTAGACTGGACGAGTAGTCGATGATACTCTACACGAGGGACACGTCGACCAGATTCTTCAGTTTGTCTTTTGCTTCCGCATTATTTATGATGTATTTCCCTTTTGAACTCGATGTAATGTATTTGACCTTGTTACCATATATGGATAATCTCTCACTTTTCAGTCATGTTTTATGTTAGTCTATCCATGTATGATCTCTCTACGTATTGTCGAGTCGTTGTTGGTCTGTCTTTTGTAATTCCTTTGGTCGTCGCAGAGGTCTCTGATCGCGACACTTGTAGTCTTTCCCAGTGTGCGTACCCGCAAGATCGGGGGCGTTACAACTTGGTATCAGAGCAGGTCGGTCCCTAAAGTGTACAGAATCTAGAGGCTCCCCAGTGGGGCATCTTGCCCAAACCCTGTCGGTAATTTCCCATCTTTTAGAATTGCATTCTGATTGTGATAGATCATATTTGCATTGGTTAAATTGCTTTCTTGTGGATTGCCTTGTGTGCTTGGAGACCAAAACCACCCAGCCCTATCTACCTTTATTAGTTCCCTTGCGTGCTCCGCCGTTTTGGTGTCGAGATCACCAACAAGTCCAGCCGGTCAAGCAAGCAAGAAGTGCAAGTGCAAGAGGCGACTAGCTAGCAAGCATGGGAGGCAATTGCAGCAGGATTCCCACAAAAATCGAAGGCTCTTCTCCACCAGTTTTAGGTATGCTTCTACCCTCTTAGCATAAGAGGATGTAGAGTGGGTGTTGGATGAAGTCTAGTCCAGCCCCATTGGGTTAGCCGACCTAAGGTTCGGAGTGCACAAGTGGAGATCCACCCGATAGTGTGGACTGTATAGAACCATTCGAATTTCAGAGGTTGGTTGGGCTTTTCTCCCACTAGCACGACCCTTGCTTCATGCTTTCCTTGTTGGTTTGATGAAGAAACCAGAAGGGATGAGGCTGGGCTGTGGGGAGCAAGGTGGGGTTGTGTTTGCATGCATGTTGTGCGTGATTTGCTACCACCTCTTGTGGTTGAAATTATGATTTCTTTGTGCCGAGCGGTGGGTCACTGTCGAGTGATCGCCTTTGACCAGCGAGGCTGGTATTTTGGTTCCTATTGAGGAATGATTCGGGTGCGCCAGACCGGCACGACTTATGGAGTTGTAGCCTTATGTTGCATTATGTTCTTTTCTGTTTCTGTTTCGGATGCTTTTGTCTTAGATAGATTGCATGCATTCTTCCATATAACTCTGATTGGGCCAGGAGCATATTGGGTTTTCTTTATAGAAAACTCACACATATGTTTATGCGGTGCTTGCAGGTACTTAGATTCCTACAGGGTAGACTGGACGAGTAGTCGAAGATTCTGTACACGAGGGACACGTCGACCAGATTCTTCAGTTTGTCTTTTGCTTCCGCATTATTTATGATGTATTTCCCTTTTGAACTCGATGTAATGTATTTGACCTTGTTACCATATATGGATAATCTCTCACTTTTCAGTCATGTTTTATGTTAGTCTATCCATGTATGATCTCTCTACGTATTGTCGAGTCGTTGTTGGTCTGTCTTTTGTAACTCCTTTGGTCGTCGCAGAGGTCTCTGATCGCGACACTTGTAGTCTTTCCCAGTGTGCGTACCCACGAGATCGGGGGCGTTACAGGTTCGGACGACTGAACACTAGCAGACTCTCCGGAGTTGACAAAAATGATCAAGTTCGGTCGACTGATACAAGGTCCACGGTCGACCGGAATCTACCAGGCAATCTGGGTTTGTCTAGACAATAATGTTCGGTCGACCAAAACAGGACCACGGTCGACCGATAGGCAATTGTATTTTGGGGTATGGGTGAATAATTAGAATATGATCGTTGGTATAATACGACAAGCCTAACGGTCTGAAAAATGTTGTTACATGGTCGACCAAAAATGTGGGAACGGTTGACCGATAGGGTAGTAAAATTCACTCTAAGTTAAAGGAGATAGACGATCGACCGAATAGACTCTCGAAGACTTAATTAGTGTATTTCAGTCTAGGTTTTTTTATCTATTGAAGTTAAAAAGATGTGAGAGTTTGTGTGTGACTTCTATAAGGAACCTAGTGTGTATGTGAGTGGGTTTTAGCTGAAGTATGCTCAATTACACAGTTCCTAAGACTCAAAATAAATCAAGATTACATGTGTTGACTTGATTTCCTTTCTTCCTTGAGTCTTGATCACCTGTAGAGGTTAACACAATGCAATATATATGCTATGCAATATGTGTGCGACTCTACATTGATTACAATTAAGATTAGGTTGATTAAATCATCAAAACATAGATTAAGGCCAAAAATCCAACATAACCAGCGTGCAGAGATTAAACAATTCAGCACATAGATATACAAATCATGAACGTCAAACCACAACCTACAATCTTATCGCCATATTATCAACACTCTTAGTGATTGATCTTACAACTATATTTAGAGGGTTTGGTAATTACATTATTAGAGAGTAACAAATATCTTAGAGCTTAAGCTAACCTATAACAAGAGATAGCTTGACAGTTCATGGACTCATAACATCGGTCAATCATACAATAGTATCCTAAACTCTTATACCACTAAGCTCGGCTAAATTGCTTGCCTATCTACAATTTCTTCCTCATCAAGTAACATATATTATGACCCTACAATCGTTAGAGAACATATTCTTAGGGATGTGAAGTGATCTGGTGTCATTGTTTTAGAAAAAAATGACTTTCTATGTTCGAAGTGGCATAAAATCGGAAAAAAATCCACACATTGACATCCTCTGAAAACAATACTTATGTTTGCACTTCTTCCCAAAATACCACTGCCTAAACCGTGGGACCAGTCCCTTTGATTTAACATCCTCTTTCTGTCACTTTCTCTCTCTTTCTCGATGGCAGACAATACTCGATATGCGTGATAAGAGCTCGATAAGATCGATATTAGTTCGATAGGAGCTACATTCCATTCGCAGTTTTAGTTCATATGGTTTCCATTTTTAGTTTAGGTCATATCGATTCCTCTCGCAATTTAGATCAATAAGGTTTGATTGGTGCTTGATAAGAGCTCGTAAGTTTAGATTTGTTGTTATTTACTGGGGTATTTATATTTTCGTGATATTCTGGATATGCTCACGATATGAACTCGATAGTATGCTCGATAGGAGACAGTGGTTAGTGGTTATTTTTTAACTAGTTATTTTTCAACCTCATTCGTCGCACATTACATACAAGGAATTCCTGTTAAAATCTGAGTGAACGCTATAAGCTTCTATATAACATTCCACTTAAAAATTCAACATTACAAATACACACAAAAATTGCAAGGAACACTTACACATAAACAAAAACACAAACAAAAAACTTATAAATCTCTTCCATGTCAATTGGAAGAGAACCCTCTGTTCAGATGTTGCCTGCAAGCCCAAAAGATGGATTTGTTTATCTCTTGGGCCCAATTCAACTTAACAAGCTTCCAGAGAGGTTTCCGCATCTCTGGGTCATTTATGCTCGCGTCGAGTTTCTCCACCGGTGGTACTGGTGTTCCATCGTCCCAGACGAAGTAACGACAGTAAAAAGTTGGCTTAGAGGAGCCACAAAAAAGAACTTTTTGCTAATCTTGCCAGGAGTGTTGGACCACAACTCTGTTGCTTTCAAACCGCACCTACAGATGCGATAGGGTAGACGTTAAACTCCCGAATTTTCAACGGGAGGAGAACCTCCCCATATTGGTCCACTGATGTTGTGCTCTTCTTCCTCAGAGTAGTCGTTGTTGGCATCGTGTTGGAAGGCCATTTTTTGGGAGGGCGGGGATCCAATATACAACTAAATGGATGGGAATTTTTTGGGTTCCAGCGATCGAGTACACTACTAAATAGGTGGATCGAATACCATGATTTTATAGACCCTGTAATGAAAGATTGTGTCCTCTACGGAATGGTTGCATCTCTTCGCATTCTAATGGTTCCCCTCCCTCCAAATGTCACCTTTATAATTAAGAGCCACCAATGGGCATCTCAATATGTGCACGGTATGATGAAGCAAGAGAGTTTGCTTCGATGTGATCGATGGAAACTCGATACGAGTGTGATAGTTGACGCGACCGTCACTAACACAATTATGGAGGGCATTTTCAACCGTTCTGACCCCCTCTCTTCAAACGTCACCTCCGTAATTAAGACATACAAATGGTCGGCTCGATATGCACGCGATATGATGAAGCAAGAGAGTCTGCTTCGATGGGATCGATGAGCACTCAATATGAGCGTGATAGTTGATGTGATGGTTCCTTCCCTCCAAATGTCACCTTCGTAATTAAGAGCGTGAAAATTGTACCAATGGTCGGCTTGATATGCGCCCAATATGAGAGAGTCTGCTTCGATGGGCTTGATAGTTTACTCGACCAACAATGACATGATCACTCAGGACGTTTTCGATGGTTCAGTTTCCTTCCCTTTGAATGTCATGTTAGTTATTAGTTTAAAACATCATTCCCTTCTTTCGGCATTACATCTTCCAACTTTGCTTGTCATCGCCCTCTTCGGTTCTTCCCTCAACCTTCGTGAACTTCCGCATTCAATTCCAAGATTGCAAAATAACGATGGCATCACCGAGGTCTCACCTCTTGTTCATCTCCAATGCTTCTGCGGTTACCCCGCCGAACGACTTTGCGTCAGATCCTCGACAAGGGTGGCGCAGGTGATCTGGCAGTGTGAAGTCCCGGACCCCCATCGATGCACCTTTTCTGTTCCTGATGCTATGTCTCCGGCACAGCCGCCCCGAGAACCACTCGAGGAGGCCAAGCAGACCTTGGTGGAACTTCGTTGAATGATAGACGATTTAAAGCGTTGTTTAGCCAGCGCCCAAGATAACCTCGCCGAGACACCCATCCCCACAGGCCCTGACCAGACGACCTCGCCACCGCCTGAAGTGCCTCTTGGCTACGAAGAACACATCAGGTGGACCAGGGAACAAGCAAAGTTGTTTTAAATAATGTATTAGTAAAGTTAATGTGTTAGTTACCAAATTTGTAGAAGAACTTTTAATACATGTTAATGAAGTATATGTTGAAGTTACAAAATGTTCTGTTGGTTAAAGTGATTTTTGTTAATGTTCGAATGTTGTGAATGTTTGTATCTTCATCGCACGATCATCGATCCATGTCGAGCTCGTATCGAGCTTATCGAGCACAACAATAATTTAGTCAAAACATCGCGGTGCTATGTGTTGGTATGTGTTGGTGAACTCTTAGAAAATCTTACGTGACAAAAAGCTCCATTATTCAGTTAAGTCATGGACCACATATCATCGTTGAGCTATAATTGAGCTCGTATCGAGGTACAAGGAAAGAACACCATCTGAATTAACATCAACCTCATCCGAAAACAACCATAGTTTCATGTCAAACACGAATCGAGCGTACCAAGCACAACATTAAAAAAAGGAAAGCTTCATATCTGTAATTTATCAATCAATGTCGAGCTCGTATCGAGGCTATCGATAATATGAAAGGAAAATTGAATACTATAAGCTTCCATATTACATTCCACTTCAAAATTCAACATTACAAACACACACATAGTAATACAGTGCTTGGATTCCAACATCGTATCGAGCTCTACCGAGTTCCCATCGAATAAATATCGAGCTATTGTTCAAACTGCTAACGGAATGTAGCTCCTATCGAACTAATATCGATCCTATCAAACCATTAGCAAACTAATATTGAGCTCCTATCTCGCATATCCAGTAGCATCCAATATCGTCTGCCATCGAGAATGATGATGTTAAGTCAAAGGGACTCGTCCCACGGTTTTTGCTGGGGTATTTTGGGGAGAACTGGAAACATAAGCATAGTTTTCAGAGGATATAAATGTGTTATTTTTTCGATTTTGGGTTACTTTGAGCATAGAAACTCAAATTTTGTTATGTTATGACCAATGAAATTACTATCTTCCATTCAGTCAAAAAAATTCCATTTTTATTGGACATTAAAATTGGTAATTTGCTAATGGAATAATAATTTTTTCGATTACATCACAACAAGCAATGTGTCATATTCTGAAAATGGTCACAAATTCGCATCATGACAATGACAATTTCCAGAGGCACTTAAACTTGGAGCAAAGGATCGTTCGTCATTAGAAAACTTTAAAAAATGTACTTTCTTCTCAACATTACTCATTTTAAGGTGAAAGATTAAATTTGAATATACTAAAGTTATTATAGTAGTGTACTGAAATTGAAATGCATCAAATCGGCTATCATTTGATATATTTGCGTTATTACAGTAGTTATTACAGAAAAGCAAACGAGAAACAAGAAATCATAACTCACTTTCGTAGGAATCACGGTTGCACTTAGCACGTGCAACAAGCCGTTAAACCTCTTTGTCGCCAAGGAGGAGGAGTGTTGTCTCCTAAGGGTTTTCAGCGGATATACCCACAAAATCCGAACAAGATGCATTATTTAATCTAGACCTCGACTCGTTGGAAATATTTTGTCGATCAATGGGCGCGGTAATCCTACGGGCCGACTCTATATAGGTAATCAGTCCACACCTAGCCTAATAAACCATTCGTGCAAGTTAAATAGGGAATTAAGTGAAAGACATGGACAACCTCAAGATCCTCAAGTGATACAAAGTGTAAGGTGCATTAAGGTTCTTATTTGCATTACCATATTTTTTTTCTTTTTTGTTTCTTTTCACATTTTTTTTCTTTTTTTTCTCGTTATTAGTTGGAGCTTCGTTCTCCCAGGGTCAGGTTTCGTGCATCATTGCCCATGAGGGCTTACACTATCACGTACACCTTTCCCCAAATCTCCACATTGGGCAATCCCTACCACCCGTGTAACGGGAGTTCGGTCGGCGCATCCCAAGTCAGATGACTCAAAAGCACCAGGCAAAAAAACCCCTCAGACCTACTTTCCCGAGTGATAGGAGCCGTGCGAGAAGAGAGAACATCTACTCACTTATTTCTTATCTACACATGAACCAAAACTCCTACACTAATGTCTCACAACAAGATTAAGAGGGTCCTTGACTACAACAAACATCCTTAAGTTAACAGACACGAATTATTGACTCACTAGGTTCATGGTGGATTTCCAGGGCTGCAAACGGGGCGGGGCGGGTTTGGCTCCGCCCGCTACCCGCCCCACCAAAGTCAGGCGGGCAAACGGGGTGGGGCGGGTAAAAAAAATTGGGCCGCTACCCGCCCCGTTTAGTCCGGCGGGTTAACGGGTTACGGATAGGAAAATTTTAATTTTAGAAGAAATGTTAGAAGTTTAATGAAATAACGAAAATTTTAATACATAAATATGTATTTTTTTAATAATTATATTTGTAACGGGTAAACGGGTTGGTAACACATTAACCGCAACCCGCCCCGTTTAGTCCGGCGGGTTAACGGGTGGCGGGTTAACGGGTCACGGGTAGGAAATTTTTCAACAGCAACCCGCCCTACACGGGGCGGGGCGGGTTGGTGGGTCAAACCCGCCCCACGAACAGCCCTATGGACTTCATTAAATGTTTGAGCACTGAAACCCTATGATTACTCACCCCCAAGGGAAAACTGGGGTACATCCTAACGACTCGATAAATCCTAAAGTCACTGTACTAGATATCCTAATGCATCAAGTTCAAGACAATTTTGGGGGCTTTCTTTTAATTTGCCTCTCAACGGTTTTCCACATGCTAAACACACGCAAAACCCACAAAACATTTTCTTTCGCAAACACATGAAGATTTTGAAAGAAATGTTGAAATTTTAAAGCACTAGGCAAGCAAAAGAAGACAAGTCACCCAAGGATCATGGCAAGCAGATATATCGATATTAAATGCAGCACACTAACATGACCCTAAAAATGCAAACAAAAGAAAACAAAATCAAAAGAAAAGACTCGACTATGTACACACGTAAAAACCCCCCCACACCTACTTCATGCATTGTCCTCAATGAATGTGAGCAAGATACTACATGGATTTATATGAAAAAAAGTAGAGATCTCACCAACATGAAGTACAAAGGGAAGTTCAAGGCCATGTTGATGGACACAAACCCGAATTCCCTCAAAACCTGTGAGATGCTAAAGAAAGGATACAAATACGTGAAAGAAATGGAGCCCAAATACTCAAGGGTTGGGGCCCACTACAATCGATGCTCACTGAAGGAGTCTTTTATTGTACTTTTTTCTTCTTTTATTTTTTTTATTTTTTTATATAACTATGTACAAACATAAGTTCCCATCTTCATTTGTCAAAAGACATCAAATGGGAACCGCAAGAGTGGGTCAATGCACTTGGAAAGGGAACATGACACCACGCGGGGCCAGAATACTCATGTGTGGCCCCCCTTCACAAAGAGTAAACTACCCATTGCTTGGTGGCATTCTCTCTACTAAGGAGTAAGCCTTGAAAGAAAACTCAAGGTGGAGAAGAATGCTACCTTCAATGTGTGTCATTGTTAAAAAAATAATTGTTCTTAGTTTCTTTTAATCTTGTCTTTTAATTCTTGCAGGTTTGTTTAGTTTATGTTCCTTTCAATTAGTTTCTTTAATATTCCTTTCTTGCTTAGTTGAATTTCCTTTCAGTATAATGTCTCATTTTGTTAATGTAGGTAGTGTAATGATTAGTGAGTAATTCCATCCCCTTTGGGGGTGGAGTAGATGTATGTACATGTCATGTAGGTGGTATGAATGCTAGACATTATTATTTGTGAGAGATATTAGTATACTTGCTTGAATTAATAAGAACTTTACTTGATGCTTTCTGCCATAGTTAGCTACACTCCATGCTCGTTATGTTCTTAATAACAACCTTGCATTGCTCATATTAATCACCTAGGTTAGTGTTGTAAATGATAGGTCTTGCCATTAGGTACTTCTTATGCATTAACAAACACTAACTAACTTGAGCTTATTGTATGCATTCACCACACTTATTTGATGTGCACACACACACTCCACCCCTTAGGGGTTTTCCATTCCTGAGTTTTATCTTCCTTTAGTAGTTGCTTAGTTTAGTTTGTTTTGTGGTTTCATTTCATCCTTTCTAGTTTACTAGTTTAGATTAGTGTAGTGTAATCACCCTTTCTCTCCTTTCTTTGACACTCGCCTTCGAACAAACCAATAGTCGACACACCTCCCTACGGATCGAACCGTACTTGCCACTGCTTCAACGCGGACGTGCACTTGAGGTTTAATTAAAACATATCAACAGTAGTTTACCTTAGCATAACCAAATCCCTTCTCCCTTTATTTGCCACTTGATTTCTGACAAACCAGAGGCTACTCACCTCCCCGTGGATTGACCCGTACTTGCCGCGTCTTCACCGATGTCGTGGACTTACGGTATTTTAAAACGTTTAAACAGAAATTAAAAGGGCAAAACCGTAAAATATATTCCTAACCCTAACTAAGTCCCCTATGACTCCAAAACCAAGTACCCTCGTCTCTTGAGTCCCACCCCCGTCGCCGCCTCTACCACCGACCTCACCTCCTCTCCATCGCATCTTCCGCAGGTGACATCGGATAGAACATCGACGTCTTTTGCAACCGCTCCCCTCCGCGTTGTGTGGTCTTGGTTGGAGTCGTCTTGTCAAACCCATGTTGAAGCTCACCAGCCAGTAGGCTTTCTTTTTTTGTTTTGATTTGGATTCTTGGAAAGTTGATGCCTTTGGTAGCTTGCTTGTAAGATGTCTTGATGTTTTTGACATGTATCTTCAAATTTGAGGAGAACATGTATCCTTTTATTATCATAAAATAATTTTAAATTGAAGTTAACATGATTCCACATTCTAATGTTCTAATTTAGATTTCTTACATACAAGAATGTGCCAATGTATGTATGTATGTATGGTTTTTTTGTGTGTGTGTGTTTTCAGTAAGTATGGTTTCATGCTTTCCTGTATGAAAACTTCACTAATCCTTTCAAAATTAAGTAGTATTACATGTGTATCAGTTGTACGTGTTTCAAGAATCTCATGATCTCTAATTAGGTTGAGTGGATTTAAAGTATTTTCGAAAGTCAAACTGTATATACAAAAGAGTAGTCCAATGAGTTATCTTGAAGAATGTGGATTATAAATAAGGCCGCCTTGGTATGTGATAAGAGTTGCTTAATGTGTTCTGGAGAGTGTGTGAGTCTGTGAGGTGTTGTGTTTAGTTTTTGTGTTTGATTGATTAGATTTTAGTTTTATGGGATGGTTGGTTTCTTTTCAGGTTTGTATGCAAAAAGATACATATTTTTTAGTGTTTGTTAGACCTTGGTTGTGTTTGTTAAGACATTTGTTTTGTGTTGGTGTGATTTTTAATTTTTTGACTTTTACATGATATTTTTAATAGGTTACCCGTTGCCCACTTACCCGCCCCGTACCCGTTTGGTTGGGTAGACCAATAATGGCTACGGGTATATACCCGTACCTGTTAATTTGGGCAGGTACAGATACGAGTGAGGCCATACCCGACCCGTTTACAGGCCTAACCTGTAGGATCGTGAATGCGGCTTAGTTCTAATCGATTTTAACCCTAAATAAAACTATACTTGCTTAACTATCAAAGATGCAGCGGAATATAAAACTAAAAAAAGCAAGCAAAGTAAATTCAGCAAACCACAAGAAGGCACCAGATTTTATAGAGGTTCGGCTTCCCACGTACTTCCTCTCTTGCAAGCTCCGCTCGATCTACCTCGAGCTCCGCTTACGTCTTCACTATCAACCTCGTTCTGGGCCAAGATTAAGCCTTTACACCACAAGCTTCAGCGAACAACCCTCACTAGCTTGATTTTCTTCCTCTCATAATCTGAGAGGGACACTTCGGGCTTTCACCGAAGTCCTTGCTTCTTTACAACAGTGGGTTGAGTGGATCACTCACTCTCTAACTTGATCACACTTAGCTTATGATATATGGAATTGATCTAAGATGTGGAAGTGGAAGCTTGGATAGTAGGATTTTGGGAATGAGGGACTTGGAGTTTTCTCTTAAGTGCATATGACAATAGAAATTGGAAGAGTTATCTAATTGTGTCATAAGAACACCTGTTTATATGCTCCTAAGGTGTTATAGCCGTTGGGGTTAAGTTGGGTAAGGTTTGAGTGAGATACACAAAACAGAACCCTGCAGGATCCAATTCAGAACAAGTTTGGTCGACCGAAACGGGTACAACGGTCGACCGGTTGGCAATTTTGAACAACGTTCGGTCGACCGATGATTAGTAGCATATCATGCATCATATTCATGCTATATATCCTTTATTTTACCCCAATATTGTGCTACTCAAGTTGTTCTTTGTAGCGTTTCAGGAGTTAGGTAATAAAGAAGAGGAAACAAGCAAAAATGACCTAAATGTAGCAAGTATGGGCAGATTTGGAAGGTTCTGGACCTATTTGTAAGGCACAAGGACTTGATCGTAAATTTGGAAGGACCCAAGTGCAAAGCTGGAGGGACCTGATTGTGAATTGGAAAATATGGTGACACATGACTTGAATCAAATCAGTATTTCGCCAATTCAACTCAAAGTGATTCGAGCCAGAAGACCAGGACTTCACCCACGTGCCAAATGAATAAATAAAGTGGGTCGCAAAATTTCAACCCAATTGGGTGCATTAGATCCGCCACTGGCGGATCAAAATGCTCTTGATCTGAAATTTTGATCGTGGTTCGGGTTGTCGGGTTAGAGCACTCCTGGACTATCAAATATAATTTAGAGCGGTCTGATTATTTCCAGATTGGTCCTAAACTTGTATTAGTCTATGTAAAGCATTGGAATCACTCCTCTCCATCGCTTCTTCCTCCTTCGCCCATTAGAGTAGGTTTTAGTTTCCTGTTTTGGTAGTGTAATAATGGGGTTGGAGAGGAGCAAACTTTGTATTTTTGTTTCTTAATCTAGTTCTGTTCTTGTTCTGCACTTTAGTGTCTTTACTTAGATGCAATTTCTTTTATGTTGTTTGGTTAATCTTGTTTTCAGTAATTTACATTATGGGTTCTTGTTGTTTTTATGCTTTCTTTAGTGTAGAGATGAGTAAAGAGTAGTCCATCCCCATTGGGGGGTGGAGAAGAAGGTAATTTGGTCATGTGATGGATTAGTGTGTGTTAATCTTAATCATTTGAGCCTTACATGATTTCCATAACCATATAAAGGGGATTTCACTCTTATCTTTGATGTGCTAATGCTCTTAAATGAATCATAGTACATGCTTAGATTGTTAGATGTGGGAGAAAGACGGGGAGCACCACACCGATCCGCCCCAGAAAAACACTCTCCACCAGATGCACATGGACCGCCAACCAGTAGTTCAGAAGTTGCGCCTGGTGGGTTGCTTTGGCTCGCCTTGTTCTCCATGCTGAGGGCCTTCTATTGCCATCACTAGATCCATACTTTGAACTACTCAATTGTGGACACGAACGAAAGAAGAGAAATCACTACTTCGACGCCTCCTTTGATCGGATTTCCCATTGGTCGATCGGGTGCGACTCATCGAGCTAGTTCGCGGTGGGTTGACTCGATCACCTCATTTTGGGCCCGGGTGTGTGTAGAGACGACTTTGGGCTGAGCTTGGTTAGGAGTGGCATGGAATGGGAAGAGGGTTTGGGAGTTACACGAATTTTGCAAGGGAGTCTTTTGGGTGTCCATGCTAGCACCATTCTTGGCAAGTTTTGAAGTGGCTTCATGGCTACGGAGTTGGAGGGTTGTGTGCACAAATATAAGGCCCTGCCATTCGTCCTCTTCCTCCCCTTTCCATCTTCACACACACCATTTCAGACCACTCATCCCTCCTCTCCAGCTGATTGGTGGGCTGATCTCCGTAGAGTTGGGAGCTACGTCAAGTGCAGCCTAGTGCGGCTAGAAGAAGAGATTGTGGGCAGAATCTCCGGAAAAACTTGGGCAATCTTCTTGCCAATCAGGTATGCTCCTGGACCCTTAGTGTAGTAGGAAGCTTGGAGTGTTGGATGGAGATTAGTCTAGCACAAATAGAGTGGTCGGTCTGAGGTTTGGAGTTGCACAAATGGAGATCTACCCGGTAGGGTGGACTGTGGTGCACTCTTCAAATTTTCAGAGGTTGGCTGAGCACCTCTCTCTCTACCACGAATTTTGACTCATGATTCCTTGGTGGTTGTTGGAAAAACCAGAGGGGGTGAGGCTGGGTCGTGGAGATCTAGAGGAGAGGGGTTTTTGCGTGCATGTTGTGCTTCTTGCTATTCATCTTGTGATGTTGTTTTGTGAGCTTCGAATATTATACTTGTGTGTGATATTGTGATCGTGTCCAGATGTGTTTGCATGAGATATTTTCAGATATTAGAGTCACGTATTTATGTGTTATTTCATGAGTAGGGTCAGACATCGTATGTAGGACTCGTTACTGAATTCTGCTCTTACGTCCATGCATGATCTAACTAGTAAGTATAAATAATATTGCATGAATCGCTCTGATTTTAGTCCATAAATCATTAACACCCATACACACTCTGATTTGTTGATCCCTTATGATATATTCATGACATTCCATCAGTGAATAAATCGAATACTTTCATCAAGATTATAATGTAACAAGTATAGTTGCCGTCTCGACTCGAACATTGCGTTGAGTTCATCGAATCTGATTTTATTCGAACCATGTCTAGATCAGGTGTACAATCAGATTTGTGTATGATATATCTGACATATCTCATTATGCTCTCACATGAGACTAAACCAGGACTCATCTATGATCTATGCTATTCATACTATGACATCTAGTATTGTGCAAATCAACCAACATGCATGTCAATATATATCTGTTTCGACTATGAAGGAACAAAGACTCCTGATTTAAGAGGCATGTTTATATATATAGGACTACTGATACATGTATGAATTAAGTCCCATCCACCTATTCTCTGACCATGTTCGGATCACAAGTTCTAATGCATGCGTCTTCTCAAATTTATGGTTTATGCTATCGATTACCTGTAGTGGTTGATCATCATGTATTCTGTTGTTATACATGTTTTTTGTTATTCGTTTAGTACCAATATATGACTCATATGAGGTGTTGTGTGGTGATTTTAGTTGACCCTTAGGATATCAGGCCTTATGACATCTTTATCATGAACCGTAGATAACTCAATGTGTTGTTTACCTTGAATTGCCACCGGGGTTGTCTGCTTGCTGATTTGTGTTTGGTTATTGTTGGGATGTTCTGATTTTGTTTTGTTTAGGGCTGTTAGGAGGGTATCCAGATACCTTTCCTTGAGCTCACTCCATCCACTATAGATGCATTAGATGTTAGATGCTTAAGTAGCTTGCATCGCATTTAATCTGATTAATAATTCTGGGCACATTCTGTTTTTGGGCCGACGGGCCACGAGTGGGTCCTCTAGCTAGAGAGGCCATTCGCATAAGACCTTCACGTTGGGAGGCCAGGCGTAAGATAAGTCCTGGGCAGCGCGCTGCCATTCTGTCTCAGGGTAGGTATTCCCAAGTTCGCGATGGCACCATGTAGGTCACTTGCCGCGAATTGGGACACTTATTCGGCGCACCGTTATGTGCCGAGTGGTGGGTCACTGTCGAGTGACCGCCTTTGACCAGCGAGGCTGGTGTTTTGGTTCCTATTGAGGAATGATTCGGGTGCGCCCGACCGGCACGGCTTATGGAGTCGTAGCCTTCTATTGCATTATGTTCTTTTCTGTTTCTGTTTCGGATGCTTTTGTCTTAGATTGATTGCATGCATTCTTCCATATAACTCTGATTGGGCCAGGAGCATACTGGGTTTTCTTTATAGAAAACTCACACATATGTTTATGCGGTGCTTGCAGGTACTTAGATTCCTACAGGGTAGATTGGACGAGTAGTCGAAGATTCTGTACACGAGGGACACGTCGACCAGATTCTTCAGTTTGTCTTTTGCTTCCGCATTATTTATGATGTATTTCCGTTTTGAACTCGATGTAATGTATTTGACCTTGTTACCATATATGGATAATCTCTCACTTTTTAGTCATGTTTGATGTTAGTCTATCCATGTATGATCTCTCTACGTATTGTCGAGTCGTTGTTGGTCTGTCTTTTGTAACTGCTTTGGTCGTCGCAGAGGTCTCTGATTGCGACACTTGTAGTCTTTCCCAATGTGCGTACCCGTGAGATGGGGGGTGTTACAAGTTCGGTCGACCGAACACTAGCAGAGTCTCCGGAGTTGACAAAAATGATCAAGTTCGGTCGATTGATACAAGGTCCACGGTCGACCGGAATCTACCAGGTAATCTGGGTTTGTCTAGACAATAATGTTCGGTCGACCAAAATAGGACCACGGTCGACCGATAGGCAATTGCATTTTGGGGTATGGGTGAATAATTACAATATCATCGTTGGTATAATACGACAAGCCTAACGGTCTGAAAAATGTTGTTACATGGTCGACCAAAATGTGGGAACGGTTGACCGATAGGGTAGTAAAATTCACTCTAAGTTAAAGGAGACAGACGATCGTCTGAATAGACTCTGGCAGACTTAATTAGTGTATTTCAGTCTAGGTTTTTTTATCTGTTGAAGTTCAAAAGATGTGAGAGTTTGTGTGTGACTTCTATAAGGAACCTAGTGTGTATGTGAGTGGTTTTTAGCTGAAGTATGCTCAATTACACATTTCCTAAGACTCAAAATAAATCAAGATTACATGTGTTGACTTGATTTCCTTTCTTCCTTGAGTCTTGATCACCTGTAGAGGTTAACACAATGCAATATATATACTATGCAATATGTGTGCGACTCTACATTGATTACAATTAAGATTAGGTTGATTAAATCATCAAAACATAGATTAAGGCCAAAAATCCAACATAACCAGCGTGCAGAGATTAAACAATTCAGCACATAGATATACAAATCATGAACGTCAAACCACAACCTACAATCTTATCACCATATTATCAACACTCTTAGTGATTGATCTTACAACTATATTTAGAGGGTTTGGTAATTACATTATTAAAGAGTAACAAATATCTTAGAGCTTAAGTTAACCTATAACAAGAGATAGCTTGACAGTTCATGGACTCATAACATCGGTCAATCATACAATAGTATCATAAACTCTTATACCACTAAGCTCGGCTAAATTGCTTGCCTATCTACAATTTCTTCCTCATCAAGTAACAAATATTATGACCCTACAATCGTTAGAGAACATATTCTTGGGGATGTGAAGTGATCTGGTGTCATTGTTTTAGAAAAAAATAACTTTCTATGTTCGAAGTGGCATAAAATCGGAAAAAAATCTACACATTGACATCCTCTGAAAACTATACTTATGTTTGCACTTCTTCCCAAAATACCACTGCCTAAACCGTGGGACCAGTCCCTTTGATTTAACATCCTCTTTCTGTCACTTTCTCTCTCTTTCTCGATGGCAGACAATACTCGATATGCGTGATAAGAGCTCGATAGGATCGATATTAGTTCGATAGGAGCTACATTCCATTCGCAATTTTAGTTCATATGGTTTCCATTTTTAGTTTAGGTCATACCGATTCCTCTTGCAATTTAGATCGATAAGGTTTGATTGGTGCTTGATAGGAGCTCGTAAGTTTAGATTTGTTGTTATTTACTGGGGTATTTATATTTTCGTGTTATTCTGGATATGCTCACGATATGAACTCGATAGTATGCTTGATAGGAGACAGTGGTTAGTGGTTATTTTTTAACTAGTTATTTTTCAACCTCATTCGTCGCACATTACATACAAGGAATTCCTGTTAAAATCTGAGTGAACGCTATAAGATTCTATATAACATTCCACTTAAAAATTCAACATTACAAATACACACAAAAATTGCAAGGAACACTTACACATAAACAAAAACACAAACAAAAAACTTATAAATCTCTTCCATGTCAATTGGAAGAGAACCCTCTGTTCAGATGTTGCCTGCAAGCCCAAAAGATGGATTTGTTTATCTCTTGGGCCCAATTCAACTTAACAAGCTTCCAGAGAGGCTTCCGCATCTCTGGGTCATTTATGCTCGCGTCGAGTTTCTCCATCGGTGGTACCGGTGTTCCATCGTCCCAAACGAAGTAACGAGAGTAAAAAGTTGGCTCAGAGGAGCCACAAAAAAGAACTTTTTTCTAATCTTGCCAGGAGTGTTGGACCACAACTCTGTTGCTTTCAAACCGCACCTACAGATGCGATAGGGTAGACGTTAAACTCCCGAATTTTCAACGGGAGGAGAACCTCCCCATATTGGTCCACTGATGTTGTGCTCTTCTTCCTCAGAGTAGTCGTTGTTGGCATCGTATTGGAAGGCCATTTTTTGGGAGGGAGGGGATCCAATATACAACTAAATGGATGGGAATTTTTTGGGTTCCAGGGATCGAGTACACTACTAAATAGGCGGATCGAATACCATGATTTTATAGACCCTGTAATGAAAGGTTGTGTCCTCTACGGAATGGTTGCATCTCTTCGCATTCTAATGGTTCCCCTCCCTCCAAATGTCACCTCTGTAATTAAGAGCCACCAATGGGCATCTCAATATGTACACGATATGATGAAGCAAGAGAGTCCGCTTCGATGTGATCGATGGAAACTCGATACGAGTGCGATAGTTGACGCGACCGTCATTAACACAATTATGGAGGGCATTTTCAACCGTTCTGACCCCCTATCTTCGAACGTCACCTCCGTAATTAAGACATACAAATGGTCGGCTCGATATGCACGCGATATGATGAAGCAAGAGAGTCTGCTTCGATGGGATCGATGAGCACTCAATATGAGCGTGATAGTTGATGTGACGGTTCCTTCCTTCCAAACGTCACCTTCGTAATTAAGAGCGTGAAAATTGTACCAATGGTCCGCTTGATATGCGCCCAATATGAGAGAGTCTGCTTCGATGGGCTCGATAGTTTACTCAACCAACAATGACATGATTACTCAGGACGTTTTTGATGGTTCAGTTTCCTTCCCTTTGAACGTCATGTTAGTTATTAGTATAAAACATCATTCCCTTCTTTTGGCATTACATCTTCCAACTTCGCTTGCCATCACCCTCTTCGGTTCTTCCCTCAACCTTCGTGAACTTCCGCATTCAATTCCAAGATTGCAAAATAACGATGGCATCACCGAGGTCTCACCTCTTGTTCATCTCCAATGCTTCTGCGGTTACCCCGCCGAACGATTTTGCGTCAGATCCTCGACAAGGGTGGCGCAGGTGATCTGGCAGTGTGAAGTCCCGGACCCCCATCGATGCACCTTTTATGTTCCTGATGCTGTGTTTCCGGCACGGCCGCCCCGAGAACCACTTGAGGAGGCCAAGCAGACCTTGGTGGAACTTCGTCGAATGGTAGACGATTTAAAGCGTTGTTTAGCCAGCACCCAAGATAACCTTGCCGAGACACCCATCCCCACAGGCCCTGACCAGACGACCTCGCCACCGCCTGAAGTGCCTCTTGGCTACGAAGAACACATCAGGTGGACCAGGGAACAAGCAAAGTTGTTTTAAATAATGTATTAGTAAAGTTAATGTGTTAGTTACTAAATTTGTAGAAGAACTTTTAATACATGTTAATGAAGTATATGTTGAAGTTACAAAATGTTCTGTTGGTTAAAGTGTTTTTTGTTAATGTTCAAATGTTGTGAATGTTTGTATCTTCATCGCACGATCATCGATCCATGTCGAGCTCGTATCGAGCTTATCGAGCACAACAATAATTTAGTCAAAACATCGCGGTGTTATGTGTTGGTATGTGTTGGTGAACTCTAAGAAAATCTTACGTGACAAAAAGCTCCATTATTCAGTTAAGTCATGGACCACATATCATCGTTGAGCTATAATTGAGCTCGTATCGAGGTACAAGGAAAGAACACCATCTGAATTAACATCAACCTCATCCGAAAACAACCATCGTTTCATGTCAAACACGAATCGAGCGTACCAAGCACAACATTAAAAAAAGGAAAGCTTCATATCTGTAATTTATCAATCAATGTCGAGCTCGTATCGAGGCTATCGATAATATGAAAGGAAAATTGAATACTATAAGCTTCCATATAACATTCCACTTCAAAATTCAACATTACAAACACACACATAGTAATACAATGCTTGGATTCCAACATCGTATCGAGCTCTATCGAGTTCCCATCGAATAAATATCGAGCTATTGTTCAAACTGCGAACGGAATGTAGCTCCTATCGAACTAATATCGATCCTATCGAACTGTTCAGCCGAGCCAAGGTGGCGGGAACATGTTAGGTTCCTTTGAAGGATACCTCAAATATTAAGTCTTGCTCGAAGCTACAGATGGGTTTTCTAATGATAATCTCTTTGGGAAAGGTGGATTTGCAAATGTCTACAAGGGAAGGCTACCAGACGGTAGAGATATTGTTGTCAAGCGATTGAAGCCTCGTACATGGCAAACTGATAGTGAGTTTCAAATGGAGATAGACACCATCAGTCGTGTGCATCACAAATATCTTGTTTCGTTGTTTGGTTATTGTGTTGATGCAGAGGAAGGACTCCTTGTCTATGAGTTTGTTGCTAATGGAACTCTAGAATCCCATCTGCATTATGGTATTTATCTTATCATGCTGCAAATCGTTAAATATTTTGCATTTCGTGTAATTAAAATTTGATTTCTCCTTAATTAATGGGTACCAAGATTCTAGATTTTTTTGTCTTATTGAGTCTATAATCGATATATACCAGATAATTAACTTACATATGGAATTATAGACACTTAATTCGTCGGTAAATATATACAGGAAAAGGACGGAAAGTAATGGATTGGGCTTCACGAATGAAAGTGGTCATAGGATCAGCTAAGGGATTGGCATATTTACATGAATCATGTAAGATTCGGATTTACAATTGATTTTAATATTCATATTCAATTCCTTAATTGTTGCAAGTGAACCTTTTTGATATATACTTCAGGTGAACCAAAAGTTATCTATCGTGATGTCAACACAGCCAATATACTTCTTGATTTCAATTTTGAGCCAATGGTAACCAATTAATTTTCACTAGTGCAGAATAGTCCTTACTCATCGCCAAATAGACGTCGGTTGTTTTACTAGCCGACGTCTATGGGTATAGACGTCGGCCAATATAACAACCGACGTCTATAGGGTCCTATAGATGTCGGTTGTCTGAATACCAATGGAGCCGACGTCTATACTCTGTCGGTTATTCTCCAGGTTATAGACGTCGAGGTATAGACATCGGTCATACACACAAGCCGATGTCTATGCCCCATGAATAATAGACGTCGCCATATAGACATTGGCTAGTATGTATGACCGACATCTATAGGTCTTATAAAGATCGAGGAGTTACGTATTTTTTCCATTTATTGCAGACAAACCCTCTCAAACCCTAGCCTCCACTAACACGACCATTCTCCGACCTTTTCCTTCGACCTTTTCTCTGCCTCCCTCTGGCCTTCCTCCACCTCCCTCCGTGACTTCGATCATTTTCCTCCACCTCCCACCGCAACCCCCGACCTCCTCCGCAAACTCGACAGCCACGAAGCCCCCAAACGCCTCCGCATCTCCTCTTCCTCCCGGAAGCCGAGTATTTGTCAGAAGTAAACCCCATTTTCACCTTTTGTTTCTTGTACTCTTTGTGGAAGAGATGAGATGATCACATATTTCTATTTCGGCAATGCATTTTTTTCTGATCGAGTAGGGAGGACCATTTGAGGGCGTGTTTGATTTTCGGTTTTGGGGTTCCATTTTGGATATTTTTTGTGTTGATTTTTAATAGATTATTGTTTTCATGATGTGTTTTAGACAATGCAGTTGATATTATCTTATTTGTTTGGTGTAGTTGTGGGCGCGAGGACTGAGCGATGTCGTTGTTGGATTAGCGCGAGGATTGAGCAACTTTGTTGTGTGGGAAGCGTCCAAGATCTGATTGTGAGTTTTTCTTTGTTTTAGATAATTGTCATGATTATTTTCCTTATTTTTAGATAATGTTCATAAGATAATGTGAAATGTATTGTGGCTATGAATGAATCTAATGATATCAAAGCACATCGGGAGATCAAATTGTACCCCAATAACAATTCTTGGTTAAAAAACGAGTTGATTAGGAAGAATGATCGAATCTCCGTTCGTTATTTTTGGAAAATATATTTAATATTCTGTGTAATCTTATATGTTCAAAGTGAAAAAAATAATTGTAAGTGGTTTAGCTTCGTATAGTACTAGACATGTACGACGTTTGATTCCATGGGTAATTGGGCTAGTATAAACAAGTCACTAATCATGCATTATTTAACTAAGTTCACTACCAATTCGAAGTTAGAAACATAGAAATATCATCCCCACATAACATCTTCGTATCATCACAAACATTATTTTGGTGTTGTGTCGAAGTTTGAGGGGTTTTGATGTTGTGTGTTTGTGATGAGTTGGGTGGAATTGAGATCAAGTTTAGATCTTGTGCTATTATACATTTTTCTTGTTAATCCCAGGATTTGAAGATTTTTACATAGTAAATTTTAGGGGATGGTCTACCAAAATTTCAAAAAATAATAATAATCCCAATTGTTTTTAATAACATGTTATTTTATGTTTAACATGTTTTTCCGTCTTAAAATTATAGTCCAAGTAATTCTATTAAAACTATAACTTAGATTTATATTAAAAAGACTATAACATAGATCATGTAAAAAACTTATGTTTAGTTTAGTGAGTTCATACATTTGTTTATGTTTATTAATGTTTAGTTTAGTTAAATGTTTATTTATTTATGTTTATTTATGCTGAAAACAACTTATTTTGTTTAGTTAATGTTTATTTATGTAAGTTTCTAATAACTCATTGAACCCCTTAAGCAACTTGACCTTTAATAACCTATAACAAAAGATTAGACAATATTTGCTAAGTCATTCATCATATATGACATTCCATTCATCATAATAATTTTTTATTTTACAATTTCTGTCGTAGATTGTTGGCGTAAGGTACGTAATCTCTTTCACTCATCATTCATTAGAAAGCACAAATTAGTTAGTTGGAGTTGCATTGGAACAAGAGTGAGGTGAGTGTTTTTTTGGTGTGTTTTTTGTTAGATTAAGGTATGAAAAACACCTAGGGGACAGTCACCTATAAGAGATGAGGTGGGGGATTTTATCACCCTTTCTGGCCCAAAACCACTTAATAAAAGAGCCTTAATAAAATCAATTTAGAGGTTGACCCTAGGATTTCTGGACGTATTAAGGAGAGGAAACCGTTTAAGACAGTTATAGCCTGAACGTTGTTGGTCATCTAGTCTCCCTGAGATTTCAGGAACCTCTGGGTTCTTGATTTCCTATAGACTAGTTGTCCTCGATGTTTAAGACCGTTTCAGCATGAACGTCGTTGCCCATCTAGTCTCCCTGAGACTTTAGGAACTTCCATGTTCTTGATTTCCTACAGACCAGTGGTCCTCGGTGGGACCTCGAAGTTATGCGTCATCTAGTGCTAAGGACCTATAGTGGACTTTAGGCTTGCTTTGGCCTTGATTGCTTAGTTTGGTTTCTAACCTTCCTTATTCCCACTCTATATTGAGGAGTTTATCTCCTCTCCCGAGTGATTCTTTTCTCATCTTCATGTCTCTAGATCTTCTCATCTACGAACACCTTCTTTTAAATTGAAATTTTATTTATTGTCTTCAATAATAACTATCATTTTTCTTAATATTTAGATTGAAATGGATCGAGAGTGGATTCTTTTAACCCGATTGAGTGATGAGTATGAGAACGGAGTGAATATGTTCTTAGAGGTTGCCAAAAATCATTCAAAGAATACAAATGACAGAGACACGGCGCATTGTCCATACAGTAAGTGTCATAATATGTCAGTGTTGACCTTTCGGAAAATAAAAGATCATTTGTTTGAGAAAGGTTTCGACCCATGTTACAGACGGTGGATATGGTACAACAAAAATGAATCATTTAGTAGTTACAAGAATGACGGGGACATTGTTAGTGAAGGAGATCACTTACAGGAAATGGTTCAGGATATAGCTGAAAAGTTTTCCTCCAACCCCGATTTACTTGCTAGTTTGTTGAGTGACAATGAGAAGCCATTGTACAAGGGTTGCACCAAATTTACTAGATTGTCAGCGGTGTTGAAGTTGTACAATTTAAAAGCAGGAAATGATTGGACCGATGTCAGTTTGACATCATTGTTGAAGCTATTGGAACAGATGCTTCCAGAGCATAATGAACTGCCGGATAGAACTTATGATGCTAAGAAAGGATTGTGTCCTATGGGAATGGGATATAGGAAGATACATGCATGTCTGAACGATTGTATATTGTATACGGGTGAGTTTGAAAACTTACATTCCAGTTCCAGGTGTAATGTTTCACGATACAAAATGAAACGCAGTGGACCGCACCACAATGTAGATGATGATGAGATGAAAATCAAAGGATCTCCTGCTAAAATTTTGTGGTATCTTCCGATAATACCAAGGCTTAAACGTTTGTTTGATGGTAAGGAGGATTCCAAAAACATGACATAGAATACTGATCGTGAGAAACCAAATGATCAGTTGCTATGTCATCTTGTAGATTCACCTCAATGGAAAAAAATAGATTTTTTCCACCTTCGGTTATCCAGGTAGGAGAAGTAGTCAAATTTTGATTAAATCTCTCCATAACAAGTTGCAATTTATTTTGCAAATATGCAATTTGTTGCTCTCATTTGGTGTGAACTGTCAACGAACTTGACCGTTGAGTCTTTCCATAGTATTGTCGCAGTCCAACTCTACTCCCTACTCCCCATACACGACCGTGATGTTCATCATTTCCCAATGCTTTGCGTAGAATGTCATTATGGCCGTCAGAATCAAATTCACCTTAGGATTCTCTCAACTTCAGAGAGTCCTAAAGTGTAAAGAAAAATGTTACCAACAATTGAAAAATATAAAATTACTGAATATGATTTAATAACATATACTAGTGATACAACTTAGTATCTTCGAGCCGATCGCTTGCGACTCGTCTGTGACGTACTCCCCTTTTGAGTTTACCCTCGCTCTCTTCCAAGAATCACAACGAGCTACGGGGGAAGGAGGAGATAAGTTGCTTGCTTGCTCCTCACTCATACTGGAGTCAATTGCCTCTTGTTTCTAGGCAATTTTTTCTGTCATCATTTGTGATTCTAACTTTTGGTACCCCGCTCGAGACATACGATACGTATACTTGTTAGAAGATCCAATCTTTTGGTTTTTTGTTCGAAGGGCCTTAAACCAATTTCATTAGATTATCATTTAAAACAATAACCTAATAAGTTCGTATTCTAAATTAAACTCAGTTACCTCAAACTTGGGCTATCACTTGATTTTCTGAATTGCTCCCATTTATTCGGAGTGATAAAGTTATAGATATCACATGGTTTTCTGTCCTGGTAGTCTCCGAATATGTACTTGTTGGTTAAATTTGTTTTGAAGTCCCTCCAACGGGTTGACATGTATGTCATCCACTTTTTCTTCAACTTGTCAGTGGATTGGAACTCAAAAGTGGCCTATAACACGTTAACATTTTTCATTTATATATCTCAAAAGTTCGACTAAAACTAAAGAATATATTAATGGACTCATTACCTGCACGTCATCCCATATTGTGTCTTTCAGCTTCTCAACAACTTCGGCCCAACTTGACAAACAAATGTCGACTTTTGCCCTCGCTAGGCTCCCCAGATAACTTTTCCAATTATCGGATATCATGCCTATCGGCTCGAGACGATCATCAATCTGGATTGGAACTCTACCGTCTCTTTGTCTTCTCCCCACGAATTTGTTCATGAGACAAGGACCTGGTGTACTGTAGTCTTCGAGACCTTGACTCTGATGGAGAGGGTTTCTTTTTCGGAGCCATAATACTATAAAAGGTAAATCAAGACATTAAAAAGTAAAATAAAGACATCCTTTGGTTATAATTATAATGTATTACAAGACATTTTGCACCTTTACGATTTATTTTTTCTTAACGGATTTTCAATCCATATACCTTCACCGTGGTCATCTCTTAACATACAAGTCTCAACATATATTTCGTCGTCTAGTGAGTTCAACTCGAGTGCTTGCTTAGAGAAAGGTGGTATCTCTTCATACTCGATGAGACTATCATCTGATACAATTTTTTTCTTCCCTTCCAAAAATACTGATCATTTACTATCACATGGATTAGCCACATAGAAGACTTGTTTCTCTTGGGAAGCCAGAATAAAAGGCTCTCCTTTAAATCATTCTTTTGAAAAAAAATTAATGTGAATCCCAAGTCATTCACTCGAACTCCAATTAAAGGTACTTTGAATTTAACAAAGTGTAGCTCCCATATGTCTTCAATTACACCGTAATAGGACATGTCGGCGTATACAAGATTCTTATCATTAGAACTAGACACATGCAAAGACTCTGCTATTTAAATGATCCCACTATTCTGAACAACACTTTTGGCATCTTCACAGACTATGTAGAATGAATATCCATTGATATCATAGCCATTGTAACTTATAACAGCAGAATGCGGACCATAGGCCAATAAATGTATTGTCTCTGAAACAACACGCTTGTAAGCCATCTTTTTGAACCAAGAGATGAAATTCTTATTGTGTCTACTAATTACTTGTTGATCACTCCATAAAAGATTTTTTTTCTTTAAAAAGATCCAAGTGTTCATTTAGATAAGGCTGAACTTCATTACAATTGCACAACAGATGAAAATATGCTGTCATTAAGTTATCACCATTTGGATTTAATATTTTCATCCCACGCATCCATTTACCATCGGAATATTCATCATGATGATTGTTAGGAAGTCTAATACTTTTGGTGTTCTCTAGGCATCGAGTGTAAAACATTATAACCACCTCAGCTATGTATCCTTTAACAATACTAACATCTGGCCTTTGATGATTTTTACAATAACCTTTCAACGCTTTTATATAGCATGTGAAAGGATACATCCACCTTAAAAAAATAGGTCCACATAATTTAACTTCTCTAACCAAATGAATAACTTGATGAATCATAATATCGAAAAAAGCAGGTGGAAAGAACATCTCCAACTGACATAATGTATTCACAATTTCATTCTGCAACTTATCTAACTGCACGAGATCGGCCACTTTACTGCAAATCTTGTTGAAAAAGGAACACAACTTTATTATTGCATGTCTAACATGTTTTGGTAATATGGATCTCAGTGCTACAGGTAACAACTGCTTCATTAAAATCATGAGACTTCATCCTCACAAGTTTCAAATCCTTCATAACAACAACACTACTGATATTTGACGAATAACCTTATGGAACCCTTATATCATGTAAACACTGACAAAGAATGCTTTTCTCCTTTCTACACAATGTATAACTAGCTAGAGGTAAGTAGTTCTGGTCTCCTTTCTTCTTTGGTGCCAACATTGCTCGTATACCAAGGTCAACAAGATGAAGTCTAGCATTATATCCATCTTTTGTCTTACCAGGTATGTTAAACAAAGTACCAACAAGACTATCACAAACATTTTTCTCTACGTGCATCACATCAATACAATGTCTAGCTTCTAAAGATTTCCAGTAAGGGAGATCAAAAAATATGGATCTTCTTTTCCAACTACTTTTATCATTTGCTCGTTTGTACGGTTTTCCAAATTCCCATTCAATGTTCATTACACGTTCGTACACCTTTTCGACGCTGATTTCAACTGGCGGATTCTGAAACTCCTGTTTTCCGTTAAATGCCTTCTTCAACCTACGATAAGGATGGGAGTTCGGCAAAAATCTCCGATGACCAAGATAGACAGTCTTAGAACCATTAACTAGTTGCAATGAACATGTATTTTCTCGCAAATTGGACAAGCTTTATGACCTTTGATTGAATATCCAGACAGATTACCATAAGCTGGAAAGTCATTAATCATGCAAAATATCATTGCCCGCATTACGAATGACTCCTGACGATAAGAATCAAAAACTGACTCTCTGTCATCCCACATTCTCTTTAGGTCATCAATTAAAGGTCTTAAATACACATCGATGTCGTTTCCAGGTTGTTTCGGATCAGAAATCATTAAGGACAACATGATATATTTGCGTTCCATGCATAACCATGGGGGTAGATTGTAAATTACAAGCAGAACGGGCCAAGAACTGTGAATGCTACTCAAACTACCGAAAGGATTCATTCCGTCAGTACAGAGTCCAAGTCATACATTACTGGATTCTTCACCAAACACAGGAAAGTCAAAATCTAGTTTTTCCACTGAGGTGAATCTGCAGGGTGACGTAGCAACTGATCATTTGGTTTCTCACGATCAGCATGCCATGTCATGTTCTTGGAATACTCCTTATCCGCAAACAAACGTTTAAGCCTTGGTATTATCGGAAGATACCACAAAATCTTAGCAGGAGGTCTTTTGATTTTCATCTCATCAACCTCTTCATTGTGGTTTTGTCCACTACGTTTCATTTTGTATCTTGAAACATTACACCTGGGACAGGAATGTATGTTTTCAAACTCACCCCTATACAATATACAATTGTTCGGGCATGCGTGTATCTTCCTATATTCCATTCCCATAGGAAACTACACTTTCTTAGCATCATAAGTTCTATCCGGCAACTCATTATCATCTGGAAGCATCTCTTTCAATAACTTCAACATTGATGTGAAACTGACATCAGACCAACCATTTCCAGATTTTAAATTGTACAACTTCAGCACCGCGGACAATCTAGTGAATTTAGTACAATTCTTATACAACGGTTTCTCATTGTCACTCAACAAATTACTAAGTAAATCGTGGTTGGACGAAAACTTTTCAGCCATATCCTGAACAATTTCGTCTAAGTGATCTTCCACACTAACGTCTTCCCCATCAGTCTTGGAATGACTAAATGATTCATTTTCGCCGTGCCATATCCACAGTCTGTAATTTGGGTCGAAACCTTTCTCAAGCAAATGATCTCTCATTTTCCGAAAAGTCAGCACTGACATATTATGACACTTATTGCACGGACAATATGCCATGTCGTTGTCTTTCATTTTCTTGGAATGTTTTTTGGCAACCTCTAAGAACATATTCACTCCGTTCTCATACTCATCACTCAATCTGTTTGAAACAATCCACTCTCGATCCATTTCAATGTAAACATTAACAAAAATGATAGTTATTATTGGAGACAATAAATACAATTTCAATTTAAAAGAATGTGTTCGTAGATGAGAAGATCCAGAGACATTAAGATGAGAAAAGAATGACTCAGAGGAGAGGAGATGAAGTCCTTAATCTAGTGTGGGAATAAGGAAGATTAGAAACCTAACTAATCAATCAAGGCCAAAACAGCCTAAAGTCCACTATAGGTCCTTAGTAATAGACGACGCCTAACTTCGAGGTCCAACCGAGGACCACTAGTCTGTAGGAAATCAAGAACCCAGAGGTCCCTAATATCTCAGGGAGACTAGATGGGCAACGACGTTCAGGCCGAAACGGTCTTAAACATCGAGGACCACTAATCTGTAGGAAATCAAGAACCCGGAGGTTCCTAAAATCTCAGGGAGACTAGATGGGCAACGACATTCAGGCCATAACGGTCTTAAACGGTTTCCTCTCCTTAATGCGTCCAAAAATCCTAGGGGCCAACGTCTAATTGATTTTATTAAGGCTTTTTTATTAAGTGGTTTTTGGGCTAAGGAAAGGGTGATGAAATCCCCCACCTCATCTCCTATAGGTGACTGCCCCCTAAGTATTTTTCATACCTTAATGTAACAAACAACACACCAACAAACACTCACCTCACTCTTGTTATAATGCAAGTCTTACTAACTAATGCGTGTTTTCTAATGAATGATGAGTGAAAGATAGTACGTACCTTACGCCAGCAATCTACGACAGAAATCGTAAATAAATAATAAATACGATGAATGCAAATCCTATATGATGAATGACTTAGCAAATATTGTCTAATCTTTTGCTTTGGGTTATTAAAGGCGAAGTTGTTTAAGGGGGTTAATGAGTTAAACTTAAAACTTTTCTAAATAAAAGAATATCTTAAGCATAAATAAACATTTAACTAAATAAACATGTAACTAAATAAACATTTAACTAAATACACATGTAACTAAATTTTAATCTATAACTTTAAACATAAAAAGCTAGGCTCGGATATAACATACAAGCAAGTCATAGCAAAAATTAAAAAAGCAAAGATTTTCAATTAGGGTACCAATGTTATACAACTGGTACAAAGCAACCTACACAAATAAAACATCAACGAAATTTCTCATTTAGTATTAAAAAAACACACTAAAGCATATGTATGAAGGAATATCCTGTAGAAAAACAAAGAGAAACCAAAACTATGAGAAACTAGAGCCCGAATGATTTCTACCAAATTAATCCACTACCAAATTAACTTTCTAGAAGTTTGACGAGGTCAGCTTTCTTTAGCTTTGAGTAACTTTTAACTCCCCTACCAAATGATTTCTACCAAATTAATCCACTACCAAATTAACAATTTCTCGTAAATTACGAGTCCAAAAGACTTCGATCAAAAGCTTAACTAGTTCAAGCTAGCAAGAGACTCCATTTCTTTCAAGAACATACAAAATATCAACAAACTTAAGCATAAATCACGAAAATACGAATATATTCAAGATTAAAACCAAAAAATCGAAATGTTGCATTCACCAACAACAAACGAGAGGAGAAGTTTACTAACATTGAAAAGAATCGTAACTACAAGAAAAATCCGAAAACAAACCAACAAAAATGAACTAAACACTTACATTGATTAGGATGAAGTGGAAGACAGAGGAAGAAGGAGAAGAGGGCCGGAGACGGGGAGGAGAGCTTGGGACGTCGCTGCGGTGCCGGAGACGGTGCAGATCGGTCGGAGATCGGTATCGGAGGAGAGTTCGGTCGCGGGACGGCTAGGATTTGGGTGGGTTTCGTCTGAAATGAATGACAGAAAATGCGTTTGTTCGATTTCTTTAAGACTTATAGACATCGGATGTTATAGATATCCGACGTCTATACCTGGAAGTCTATATGCAGGGGGTATAGACGTCGGTCGTCTATAACTGCCGACGTCTATAAGTCGATGTCTATACCCTATAGACGTTGGATTCACAGGGATTCTAACACCCGACGTCTATACCCTATAGACGTCGGCCTTGGTAATAGCCGACATCTATTCCTTCCTCTCCCAACTAGACGTCGGCCTTTATAACAGCTGACGTCTATTTGGCAATGAGTAAAGCTTATTCTGCACTAATGATCCCAAAGCACAAGATGTGCCACAGACACTCATCCATTAGTATTGAAAAAGAATAACCAATATATACGTGATCTATCGCACAAGACATCTCGTACGCCACTTTTTAACATATCATCGTAAATTTCAATGTTTGCAATGTGTGGTTGTGATCAATTCATTTTAAAATTTAAACCACTTCTTGACAGCTGTGAGAGAGAAGTACTTCCTTTTCTTTTGCAACGCGTGATAAAATGAAGAGATTTTGAAAAAAAAGATGAGAGAGCTATTTGCAAAGAAATGTCCACCTAGTCAGTTTCACAATCACAACGTAAAGAATTATCTCACCCCATTTTGTACGATAGACATAAGAATAAACATTAGTGCATAAAAGGAAATATACGTCGGATATTAAGGGTATATACGTCGGTTATCCGGGTGCCCTGACCGACGTCAATTTATGCGTTGTATAAACCTAGACGTTGGTCACTTAAAACCCAACGTCTATTCCCTAGGTATAGGCGTGGACTGTTAGGGACACCCGACTTCTATACGTACTTGCACAAAAAATTCATCCACAAATACATTCAACATACACAAGAAATTCAGCCATAAATACATACACATATTCATCCTCAAATACATACAAGCATACATACACAAACACAATCATTCAACCACAAGCATACATACACAAACACTTGGCATTCAGAAAGATGTTTGAATTAAAGATGCCATTGTATATTGGTAATACAAGTAAACATGTTAAAAAAATTACATGTTTATTTACAAAGAAAGTGTTATTGATACAAGAACCTCTTAGTTCATTAACATGTTTATGATAAAATAGTGAGCTCATCGGTCACGAGTATCATCGAGCTCCTTTTGCGAGTAGGGATCACTATTCCTTTGGAAGACCTATAAAAATACAAGTAAAAAATATTAATTTCTAAATAATGAAACTATAATTATACAACTAAATAGAAATCTATATTACCTCCATTAGGGCTACATCTTGAGGTGCAATTTCGAGGATTTCCTCCATGTATCTTGAAGTGCACTCTGTTGAACATACCTGGTAAAACCAAAGATGGATATAATGCAAAACTTGATCTTGTTGATATTGGTATACGAGCAATGTTGGCACCAGAGAAGAAAGGAGATCGGAATTACTTACCTCCAGCTAGTTATACATTGTCTAGAAAGGAGAAAAGAATTCTTTGTCAGTGTTTACACGATGTAAGAGTTCCACAAGGTTATTCTTCAAATATCAGTAGTCTTGTTGTTATGAAGGATTTCAAACTTGTGGGGATGAAGTCTCACGATTGTCATACTTTAATGCAGCAGTTGTTACCTGTAGCACTGAGATCCATATTACCGAAAGATGTTAGACATGCAATAATAAAGTTGTGTTCCTTTTTCAATAAGATTTGTAGTAAAGTGGTCGATCCTGTGCAGTTAGATAAGTTACAGAATGAAATTGTGGTCACATTATGTCAGTTGGAGATGTTTTTCCCCCCTACTTTTTTGACATTATGATTCATCTTGTTATTCATTTCGTTAGAGAAGTTATATTGTGCGGACCAGTTTTTTTAAGGTGGACGTATCCTTTCGAGCGTTATATGAAAGTGTTGAAAGGTTATTGCAAAAATCGTCAAAGACCAGATGCTAGTATTGTTGAAGGATACATAGCTGAGGAGGTTATCGAGTTTTTGCACTGGATACCTAGCAAACACCAAAATTGTTGGACTTCCGAAGAATCGTCATGATAAGCGTGCCGATGGTAAAGGGACACATGGGATGAAAATCTTAAACCCAAATGGCGATGACTTAATGACAACATATTTTTATGTGTTGTGCAATTCGAATGAAGTTCAACCTTACCTAAATGAACACATGAAGTTTCTAAAGGAAAGAAATCCTTTGTGGAGTGATCAACAAGTAATTAATAGTCACAATAAGAATTTCATCTCTTGGTTCAAAAATCTGGCATACAAGCGTGATGTTTCTGAGACAATACAATGGTTGGCCTACGGTCCGCATTCTGTTGTTATAAGTTACAGTGGTTATGATATCAATGGATATTCCTTCTACACAGTTTGTGAAGATGTGAAAAGTGTTGTTCAGAACAGTGGCGTCACCTTAATAGCAGAGTCTTTGCATGTGCCTAGTTCTAAAGACAAGAATCCTGTATACGCCGACATGTCCTATTTTGGTGTAATTGAAGACATATGGGAGCTAGACTTTGTTAAATTCAAAGTACCTGTATTTAGATGCAAGTGGGCTGATAATAAAAATGGAGTTCGAGTAGATGACTATGGGTTCACTTTAATTGATTTTTCAAAAAAAGGGTATAAAGGAGAACATTTTATTCTCGCTTCCCAAGGAAAACAAGTCTTCTATGTGGCTGATCCATGTGATTAGAAATGGGCAGTAATTCTGGAAGGGAAGAAAACAATTGTATCAGATGATAGTCTGATCGAGTATGAAGAGACACCACCTTTCTCTAAGCAAGCACCTGAGTTGAACTCAGTAGATGAAGAAAAAAATGTTGAGACTTGTATGTTTAGAGATGACCACGGTGAAGGTATATGGATTGAAAATCCATTAAGGAAAAAAAATAGTAAATGTGCAAATTTTCTGTTGTAACATGGGGAGAAGAAATAGAGACGGTAGAGTTCCAATCCAGTTTGATGACCGTCTTGAGCCCTTAGCCTTGCTGTATGATAATTGGAAAAGTTTTCTAGGTAGCTTGGCGAGGGCCAAAGTTGACATTTGTTTGTCGAGTTGGGCTGATGTAGTTGAGAAGTTGAAGGACACAATATGAGATACGTGCAGGTAATGATTCCATTATAGATTTCTATAGTTTTAGTCGAAATTTATATATATATATATATAAACTTAACGTGTTGTAGGAATCTTTTGAGTTCCATTCTACTAACAAGTTGAAGAAAAAGTGGATGACATACATGTCATTTCGTTGGAGGGATTTCAAAATAAATTTAACGAACAAGTATATATTCGGAGACTACCAGGATAGAAATCCATGAGATGTCTATAATTTTATCACTCCGAATCAATGGGAGGGATTCAGAAATTCCAGAGAGAGCCCGGAGTTTGAGGTAACTGAGTTTAATTTAGAATATAGTAACTGAGTTTCAAAACAAACTTTTTAGTTATAGATTTTAGTGACAATCTAATGAACTTGATTTTAGGCCATCCGAGCAAAAAACCAAAAGATTAGATCTTCTAATAAGTATACACATTGTATGTCTCGAGTGGGGTACCAAAAGTTAGAAGCACAAATGATGGCTGAAAAAATTGCTCAAAAGAAACAAGATGCAATTGACTCCGGTATGAGTGAGGAGCAAGCAAATAACCTATCTCCTCCTTCTCCCGTAGCTCGTTGTGATTCTTGGAAGAGAGCGAGAGTAAACTCCAGAGGGGAGTTGGTCACAGACGAGTTGCAAGCGATCGGCTCGAAGATAGTAAGTTGCATCACTTATATATATGTTATTAATTCAGAATAATTAATTTTATATTTTTCAATTGTTAGTAAATTTTGTTTTAAAGTTAGGACTCTCTGAAGTTGAGAGAATCTCAAGGAGAATTTGCTTCCGATGGTCAGAATCATATTCTACGCGAGGCCTTGGGAAACGACGAACACCCTGGTCGTGTGCGGGGGGTAGGGAGTAGAGTTGGACTTCGACAATATTATGGAAAGACTCAACGGTCTACTTCGTCGACTGGTCATACCAAATGCCAGCAAGAGATCGCAGATTTGAAGAATACGTTGCAACTTGTTTTGGAGAGATTGGATCGTTTGCCTACTTCTCCTACCCATCGTAAGACCGGTTCTTCCGTGGAGACTATTCCTCCAGTTCTGCCAGTGTTCCACCCTGATCGACAAACTGATTTCGTGTCTCATTCTCGAGAATTGGCCCTCGTCGACCGTCCCTCATTTGCAAAGTTTGTGATTGACATCATTTCATGCTTATATTTGTATCTTATATCCATTATCTTTCACCTAAACAATGCTACGTAATGGGTTTTATGTTTAGTTTTCTGGAATAAATAGGTTTGAATAGATGAAGCATAAAAGGACCCAAAAGCTGGGAAAAAGGATTGAAATGTGAGATCTGGGGACTGAGATGCAAGGGAGAAGGACCTAAACGTAAGACCGAAGGACCTAAGAGCAAAACTGAATACTCCACACCATCATGGGGAGTATTTTAGCAATTCGATTCGGGTCGGAGTTCCAACAAACCAAGTAAATGCATCCAAGACCAGCAAATATACCAAGAAAAGCCCAAAGCAAATCTGAGCGCGATCCGGATCCTGTAGACCACCAATTGGCGGTCTGGATCTTCCCGGATCCGCTCAACTTTCTGGAGCATATGTATTAACGTTTGTTTAGGCTATTTTAGGTATCTGTTTAGTCCCACATCGGGGGATTGTCCCGGAGTGGCTTTTTCTATGGCTATAAATAGAACTCTTCACTTTCTAATGTAATCACTCCATGCTTGTGGTCATTCTCCTTAATTGAAGTGAAAGCCTTGAAGCAAGAAACTCAATGGGAGAGATGCTACTGGAATTGTGAGTCTTGAATCAATAAAGTTTTCTTTGTTTTGTGCTTCTTTTATTGTTTGTGCATGTTTTAGTTTAACTGTCTTTTATTAAATCTAGCTTAGTTAATATGTCTTCTTATCTTAGTGTAATAGTTAGTGTAATGTGTAGTGAGTAAAACCGCTCCCCTTTTGGGGGGTGGAGATGATAATCATATATGCAATTAAGTAAGGAAGGATGTTTATTTTTAAATGTGTTGATTAATATGAACGCATGCTTGCTTGTTAGAATAGAAAATTTCACTAGATGGGTTTTGCCACAAGTTTTAAGACACCTCTCATGCTTGTTTAGTTTCTTAAATAACCAGCTTGTGTTTATGAATGTTAATCAAATAGGTTAGTGATTTAATTGATGGGTTTTGCCATGATAAGTAGACACCTCCTATACATGAAAACACTACCTTCACTTGTGCCTATAGGAAGACATTCTTGCCTCCTTATTGTGTATGTGTAGTCACTCCAGCCCCTAAGGGGTCTCTCTCTCTTACTGATTCCTGCATGGTATCAAGTTTCTCTAGCTTAGTTTGAAGTATTCGTTAATCTCTTTCCTTCGCATTTGCTTCTTCGTAGTTAGTGTAGTCTAGATTAGCATAAACAACTTTCTTCCCCCTTTTTGTGCCACTTGATTTCTGGAGGATGCTCACCTCCCTGAGGACGACTGTATTTGCCATGTCTTCACCGACGCCGTGCACTTGCGGTTTAAATAAAACGTTCAACAAGTTTTTTGCGTCGTTGTTGGGGAGGTGCCAGTCCAGACTCTTGTTTGGACGATTCGAGTGGATTTAATTTGTTTTTTTAGTTTTTCTTTGTTTCAGGAGACTAGGAATAGCAAGGGGAGGCTGCTGGAGAAATTTCAAGACGAACTGGGCACTTCAGACCGCCAATCAGCGGTCTGGTGAGCTCTATTCACGTTCTCTTTTCTTTGTGTTGTTGCCCTAATTGATCTAGTAATCTGGGACTCAATTTTGCATGTTATGACTCTTAGATTGCTCCCAGATTAATAATCAACTTCCGTTAAGCAACTTGGACCCTAAAACTCAAAGCAAAAGATTAGGCATTCTTTTTGTTTAGGTCATGCATCATGTATGTGACTTAGGCATATAGATTGTCTTTCATTTTAGCTTTATTTTCAGTTGCTGGGTGCTAGCGTGAGGTACACACCTTCTACTCTCATTCATGCATTTCGTATGAACATGCATTAGTTAGTAGGAAGTGCATTGAAACAAGTGTGAGTTGAGCGTTTGTTTGGAGAGTTGATTGTTATATTTAGATTCCAAAACGCTACTAAGGAGGGGTTGTCCCGTAAAAGATAAGGTGGGGGATTTCATCACCCTTTCCTTCGCCCCACAAACCACACTAATAAAGAGCCTAATTTTTAAAATCAAGTAGACATTGGCCCTAAGGATTTCGGACGCATTAGGAGAGTGATCCGGTCCCGACCGTCATGACATGATCGGCGTTGCTCACTTTGTCAATAGTAGGAGAGACGAGATCCCCGGATCTTGGCTCACTTGCAGGGCTTTGTTGTCCTCGTCGTAGGGACGTGAGGCGTGTTGAGGCCGTGTGACCTCGTAGTTAGGCGTCGTCTAGCTGTAAGGACCTATAGCGACCTTAGGATTGCTTGAGCATTGTTTGCTTGTGTGCTTCTACCTGTACCATCCGCCGTAGCATAAGGACTTCTGCTCTTCTCTCCTGAGTCATTCTTTCTCTCCTGTGTCCCCCGTCTTCTCCTCTACGCACATTCTTTGTAAAAAAAACAGGTTTGGTTTGTGTGTGTGCACCTTTGTGCATGCTTTCGTGGATACGAGACGAGAGGGGTCGTTTGACAAGGAGCGTTGTCAATTCGGCTTCGGTAATCGATTTCTCGACACCTTCCTCCTCTCGTGTCGCACACAGTTCGGGTTCAATGACTGCTAATTTCCATGAGGAGGAGCAGTTGCTGGACCCACCTGTTCGACCTGTTCTTCCAGTTGTCGTTCTCATACCTCTCCGTGATCGATGCTACCCGAGCCATCGTATTGCCTGAGGCTAATGTGAACCATTTTGAGGTTAAGCCTCAGTTTATCTCCATGCTCCCTCATTTAACTGGGAAAGGTGACCCCTATATCTTTCTCAGGGAATTTGAGGAGGCCTGTGCTATGTTCAAGCTGCAACAACTTAGCACAAACTCCATCCATCTTAGGCTTGTCCCCTTTGCGCTGAAGGATGATGCCAAGAAGTGGTTGTATAGCAACCAGGCGAATGCCTTTAGGACTTGGGATGAGTTTCAATCTGCATTACTCAAGAAATACTTCCCAAATCATCGGACTCAAAAATTGAGGAACGAAATCAATTCGTTCTATCAACTTGAGACCGAAACATTTCATGCATATCTAGAGAGGTTCAAGGAGCTACTATCCTCTTGCCCTCACCATGGCATTCAGTTGTGGCGTCTTTGTCAGATTGTTTGCGAGGGTCTTCACATCCCGTCCCGAACGCCCCTTGAGTCCATGTGTCAAGGAGAGTTCTTAGGAAAGGATGAAAGGGAGGCATGGGCTTTCCAAGAAGACCTTGCTAAGAAAACAATGCAATGGGAGAGTGTAAGGGAACCACCTGCATCTTCTAGTATAGGAGCGAGGATCGCGAATGCAAACTCGACTAGATCGGGTACCGCATTTGCTATCGATACCACTACGGCCACCGAGGCACGCATGGCGGCCTTAATGCACTGTATGGATTCGATTGAGCTCCAAAACCAACAAAGTGCACCTCACATGTCCACATCTAGTCAAGTTCCCTGTCATTCATGTGGTAGGATAGGTCATGAGAAAGCGAGTGTGCGTCCATTCCTTCTGAGATGGAACATGTCAACGCCATCTATGACAGAGCTAGGAATGACCCATACTCATCATCTTATAATCCTGGATGGAGGAACCACCCCAATTTTTCATGGAACCAAAATAATGCCCCGGGTGGTCCTTCAACCTCCTCTCGACCACCTAATCAACAACACCAACCTCCTATGCATGCTCATTCATATCAGCAACCCCAAGTTCCAAGCACCAAACAACCAGGTTTCCCAAATTCTAACAACTTTGAAACCCGGTTTAATTCGCTTGAGAACTTGACTCGTGGACTTGAGAACTCTGTGAACTTTTTTATGTCATCCGCAAGTCAAGTTCTCACTTCAAATCAGCAGACCATCAAATCTCTAGAGTTTCAGATGGGCCAATTGGCTCAGTCTGTACATGAAAGAGAGAGAGGGTCTTTGCCTAGCCAGCCTGAGGCTAACCCCCGCATGTACCAACAACAACACATGCAAAATGAAAATGTGGTACCTCGGAGGAGGCAAGTGCACCATGTGGAGGAACTTGTTCACCATGTCAATTCCATTGTGACCTTAAGGAATGGAAAACAGGTTGACAATCACATTTCCTTGCCACAACCACCACCATCTATGCAGCCCCTTAGTGGGAATGGTGGTGAAGAAGAGGTTGCGGGTGAGGGTAATACACCAAGGCCTCTTTCTCAGGCACTGCAGAAAACCTACCTGCCAAAAGCTCCTTATCCAAGTAGGTTAACCAAAAATCAGAGTGACACAATGGACAAGATATTAGAGGTGTTTAAGCAAGTTAAGGTTAACATCCCCTTGTTGGATGTCATCCAACAAATACCTCAATATGCCAAAGTGTTGAAGGATCTCTGCACAACCAAGAGGAAGACCAATGTTCCTAAGAAAGCATTCTTGGCTGCAAATGTAAGATCACTTTTGTCCAATCCCGCCTACACAAAATACAAGGACCCTAGGTGTCCTACTATTCAGTGTACGATAGGGGACACTAGCATGAGTAATGTTTTGCTTGATTACGGATCAGTGGTCAACCTCCTCCCATTTTCTGTCTATCAACAGTTAAATTTGGGAGAATCGAAACCAACTAAGATCACCCTCCAATTGGCAGATAGATCCATTCGTATTCCAAATGGGATTATCAAGGACGTGCTTATCAAAGTTGGAGATTTTATATTTCCAGTCGATTTTGTTGTCCTCGATACCAATCGTGTTGCGAACACCCACTCTCAAATACCTTTGATTTTGGGTAGACCATTTCTGGCAACTTCCAACGCCTTAATTAATTGTAGAAATGGTCTCATGAAGCTCTCATTCGGTAACATGAGTGTTGTGTTTCATGTGTTCAACTCTGGTAGGCAACATGAGCCCATGGATCAACCTTTAAATCTAAATCTCATCCGCCAATTGGAGAAAGCACCACAAAATTAATGAACACCACTAACCCCAATGCAATCCATTGAGAATGTTTGTGGGGCCAACAAAAACTCATTGCCTGTCTTTGCAATGCAACAGAGTGAGCTGGCATCAAACATAAATGTCCAAAAGGAATGTTCGTTGCTTGATTCAGTTCATAGTACTAGTGAGAGAGAAACACCTCATCATATGCCTATAACAGAAGGTGTCTCTACCTCATGTCCCATGGCCATTGAGCCATTTGAGCTTCATATTGACTCCAACAAGGACCCACCTATGAGCGAGCTTATGCTTGATGATCTAAATGATGGTGGGAGGTCCTTGTTGGATGACTTGGGGAGAAGCCCCATTCTTAGTGATGCAGGTCTGCTGCATCCATCGAATGAGCTTGAGGAACTCATTCCGATGCACCCACCTATTGGTTGGAGGGTTTTGTTCGATGAGCAACTAAACCCTAGTGCGGCAACACAACTTCACTCATTCATGTTGCCTACACCCAACCAATATCATGAGGGGTTCGAGCCTTTCAGCTTTGACTTTTCACCCCTCATGACACCTCACAGTACCGGTGAAGTTTGCCCATCTCGGCAAGTCTCTGGTCCTCATGACTTGATGTTCTCGTTTGATGTTCCTTGACCAAATGATTATGAGAATATCATTGTTGTTGTATATATCATGTTTAAAAAACTAATAAAAGACTCCATGAGTAAGCATTGATTGCTGTGGGCCCCAACCTGTGTGTACTTGGGCCCCATTTCTTCACATATTTGTCTCCCTTCTTCAGTATCTCACTGGTTTTGAGGGAATTCGGGTTTGTATCCATCAACATGACCATGAACTTCCCTTTGTACTTCATGTTGGTGAGATCTATTCTTTTTCATGCATAAATCCATGTAGTATCTTGTTCACATTCATTGAGGACAATGCATCAAGTAGGTGTGGGGGGTGCTTTATGTGTGTACATAGTCAGAGTCTTTTCTTTTGATTTTTGTTTTCTTTTGTGTGCATTGTTAGGGTCATGTTAGTGTGCCACATTTAAAATTGATATATTTGCTTGCCATGATCCTTGGGTGACTTTTCTTCTTTTGCTTGCCTAGTGCTTTAAAATTTTCACATTTCTTTCAAAATCTTCATGTGTTTGCGAAAGAAATTATTTTTTATAGGTTTTGCGTGTCTTTAGCATGTGGAAAACCGTTGAGAGGCAAAGTAAAAAGAAATCTCCCAAAATTGTCTTGAACTTGATGCATTAGGATTTCTAGTTTACTGGCTTTAGGTCTTATCGAGTCGTTAGGATGCACCCCAGTTTTCCCTCGGGGGGCGTGTAATCATAGGGTTTCGGTACTCAAACATTTAAAGAAGTCCACCCTGAACCTAGTGAGTCAAATAATTCGTGTCTGATATTATAAGGAAGTTTGTCGTAGTCAAGGGCCCTTAATCTCTTTTTCTGAAACTTAAGTGTAGGGGTTTTGGTTCCCATGTGGATAAATAAATAAGTGGTGTTCTCTCTTCTCGCACGACTCCTATCACTCGGGAAAGTAGGTCTGAGGGGACTTTGTGCCTGGTGTTTTCGAGTCATCTGACTTGGGATGCACCGACCGAATTCCCGTTACACGGGTGGTAGGGATCGCCCTATGTGGAGATTTGGGGGAAGGTGTACGTGATAGTGTAAGTCCTCATAGGTAATGATGCACGACACCTGACCCTGGGAGAATCAAACACCAAACAATAAAATTCTCCAAAGAAAAAGAAAGAAAAAAAGAGTCAAATAAGAACCAAAATGGACTTTACACATTGTATCACATTCAGAAGCTAAGGTTGCCCATGTCTTTCACTTAAGTCCTTAACTAACTCTCACGAATAACTCATAAGGCTAGGTGTGTGGACCGATTACATATATAGAGTCGACCCGTAGTATTACCGCATCCCATGATCGACAATATGGGTCCAGCTAGTCGTGTAGCTAGATTGATTAATGCATCTTGTCCAGATTTTGTGGGTATATCCGCTGAGAACCCTCAGGAGACAACACTCCTCCTCCTTGGCGACAAGGAGGTTTAACGGCTTGTTGCACGTGCTAAGTGCAACTGTGATTCCTACGAAAGTGAGTTAGGATTTCTTATTTTCGCATGCTTTTCTCTTTCTTTGTTTTGCTTGGGACTAGCAAAAGTTAGGTGTGGGGGTATTTGATTGACATCATTTCATGCTTATATTTGTATCTTATATCCATTATCTTTCACCTAAACAATGCTACGTAACGAGTTTTATGTTTAGTTTTCAGGAATAACTAGGTTTGAAGAGATGAAGCATAAAAAGACCCAAAAGCTGGGAAAAATGACTGAATTGTGAGATCTGGGGACTGAGATGCAAGGAAGAAGGACCTGAATGTAAGACCGAAGGACCTAAGAGCAAAACAGAATACTCCACACCATCATGGGGAGTATTTTAGCAATTTGATTCGGATCGGAGCTCCAACAAACCAAGTAAATGCATCCAAGACCAGCAAATATACCAAGAAAAGCCCAAAGCATATCTGAGCGCGATCTGGATCCTATACACCGCCAATTGGTGGTCCGGATCTTCCCGGATCCGCCCAACTTTCTAGAGCATATGTAGCAATGTTTGTTTAGGCTATTTTTGGTATCTGTTTAGTCCCACGTCACGGGATTGTCCCGTAGTGGCTTTTTCTATGGCTATAAATAGAACTCTTCACTTTCTAATGTAATCACTCCATGTTTGTGGCCATTCTCCCTAATTGAAGTGAAAGCCTTGAAGCAAGAAACTCAATGGGGGAGATGCTACTGGTATTGTGAGTGTTGAATCAATAAAGTTTTTTTGTTTTGTGCTTCTTTTATTGTTTGTGCATGTTTTAGTTTAACTATCTTTTATTAAATCTAGCTTAGTTAATATGTCTTCTTATCTTAGTGTAATAGTTAGTGTAATGTGTAGTGAGTAAAACCACTCCCCTTTTCGGGGGTGGAGATGATAATCATATATGCAATTAAGTAAGGAAGGATGTTTATTTTGAAATGTGTTGATTAATATGAATGCATGCTTGCTTGTTTGAATAGAACACTTCACTAGATAGGTTTTGCCACATGTTTTAAGACACCTCTCATGCTTGTTTAGTTTCTTAAATAACCAGCTTGTGTTTATGAATGTTAATCAAATAGGTTAGTGATTTAATTGATGGGTTTTGCCAAGATAAGTAGACACCTCCCATACATGAAAACACTACCTCCACTTGTGCCTATAGGAAGACATTCTTGCCTCCTTATTGTGTATGTGTAGTCACTCCAGCCCCTAAGGGGTCTCTCTCTCTTACTGATTCCTGCATAGTATCAAGTTTCTCTAGCTTAGTTTGAAGTATTCGTTAATCTCTTTCCTTCTTCGTAATTAGTGTAGTCTAGATTAGCATAAACAACTTTCTTCCCCCTTTTTGTGCCACTTGATTTCTGATAAACAAGAGGCTGCTCACCTCCCTAAGGACGACCCGTATTTTCCACGTCTTCACCGACACCGTGTACTTGCGGTTTAAATAAAACGTTCAACAGTTCACGGATGGATCTAGATGTGCTTTATGTGTCAAAGACCCTGATCGAAGATTGGTGGGACACGGGAAAGTTTATAACATCTCCAGACACCACTTCACAGAGGTAGGAGAGGGAGAATTGAAGGTTGTAGTTGAGAGTTACTTAGATGCTGGTGCTTCTGTGCCATTTCCGCAAGAAGAGATTGTTACTCTCGGCGATGCTATCGGTGGGTTCGTGCGGTGGTCTAGTTATTTAGTAGAGCTAAACGACAAACATGAGGTATAGTTTAACTTTGAAAGACTTTAAACTTCAAATTTGTTAACAATTGTATTTTAACGGTTGTATATATCTCTTTAAGGTGTCAAGCCCCCGGAGCAAAGAGTCAAACAACCAATCTCCGATCAACATTAATTCGCTTCCAAGTAGGTGCAAAATGTTGTATCAATGTATGGTAGGTTGGGAAGCACAATCCTTAAGTACCTGGGAGGTGGAGGGGGAGAAAGGGTTGCCTCCCGCTTTGTACGTCACCAAAGAGGATATCATGCAGTTCATGGCGATGGATTCGTTGTGTATCATGATTATCGACGTGCAAGTGAAGTAAGTGTTTTTTTGTATACAATGAAAAGTATTGAATAATTTTATCAAAACTGTAATAAAGTATAATTTTTATACTTTTCGACATCTTTACGACGCCAGAAGGTCAATCTTTCCCGAGGATCAAGTATTTGGATTTATCAGTCCATTTACATATATATACGGGAATGACGAAAAATCGGGTCAGCTTGGGACATTCTTTAAAGAAGAAGACAAAAGATATTATATGCTCCCTTATCATGAGAGGTAAACTTTGTAATTCAAAGTGAAATTTTATTTTGTAATAAGCTTCTAATTATATATATAACAGGGTTCATTGGATGCTTGTCGTTGTATGCCCCACGACTAATTCGGCATATTGGTTTGATCCATTGGGGTCGAATAAACCAAGGGACTCAATAAAGAAACTTCTAAATTTGTAAGTTCGTTTAGTCATGAAAAAAGTAATTCGTGGACTTTTATTAGTATTATTGAATGATATTTTAACTTGTGCTACTCAGGTTAATTAAGGTTTACAGAGCTTTAGGTGGTAGGAGAACAACCACAAAAGCAGGAATAACATGACATGGAATGAGAGTACGTTCTATCTCATTTTTGTTAATTAAGTTAGGAACATATATTTAGCGAGTTTCTATGTTTGTACTACCGGAAGCAGGTTGGAAATAAGGAATGTGGTTACTACGTGATGAGATACATGGAAGAAATCCTCGAAGTGACAACTCAAGATGTATGCATATCCGAGGTAATGTAGATCGTTATTGATTTGTATAGTTATAGTTTCAATATTTAGTTATTATTAACATTCACACTTGTATTTTTTGATAGGTCTTCCCAAAAAGTAGTGATCCCTTCTCGCAACAGGAGCTCGATGAAACTCGCGATCGATGGGCTCGCTATTTTATCAGAAACATGTTGACGAACTAAGATGTTCTCCTGTCACTAGCATTTTTTGTAATTTAGTTAATAAGTGCACTTGTATTACAAACCTACAATTTATGCCTTAATATAATCGTCTTAATTTTAGAATGAATTAATTGCAAGTGTGTTGTATGTAAATTGTGTATGCTTGTATGTTTGTGCATGTATAGTTGTATGTTTGTGTTTGTGCATGTATGCTTGTGTGTTTGTGATTCTATGTACATGTGGATGAAATTCTGAGTATTTGTGAACAAATTTATAGGTGAACGAATTTGGTGTAGTTGTATATAAACGAATACGATGACTAAAAACAAGTTTGCAAGATGCTATTTTTTTTTGCCGAGGTTTAGGAATAGACATCGGCCGTTTGTATTAGCCGACGTTTATCCCTCTGAAGAAAAGAATACACGTCGGCGTTATGTTAAATCTGACATATATACTTTAGGCATAGACGTCGCATGTTAGTTCACCGACGTCTATACTTAAAGAATAGACGTCGTCTGTTATTTCACCGACGTCTATACTTAAAGAATAGACGTCGGTCCTATAGAACACCTGACGTCTATACTTAACGAATAGACGTCGGCTGATATGTACAGCCGACGTGTATTCTTTAAGTATAGACGTCGGATATATTACGTCCGACGTCGATGTAGACAACGCACACATATACGTCGGATCTGGGAGTGCTTATATTCGACGTATATACCCCCGTACATCCGACGTATATCCCATTTTCTGTAGTAGTGGATTGATAAGATATCACGAAGAGGAAATAACTTTCATTACAAAATGGAAAAAAAACATACAAGACTATAGTAAAAGATGACTTAGACAACATTTGTAGTTTGAAGGTTTGATTTTGGAGGTGAATTGTGTTCTTTTTATTAGGGGTTTGTGGTTATGTTGAATTGGTATTGTTAATTTGAGTTTGAAAGGTGATCTGGACCATACATCAAATGTAGATAAACATCTAAACGGATCAATATATGGAATATAATAATATGGCGTTAGAAGGAAAAAACCCTCAAAGCACGCTCTCTCTGCTAGCGTCTTCCGCATGGGGTGGCAACCTCTGTCACCCCCGCATTCCTAATCAGACCAATAGACTCAACAACAAGGACATCATATTGGTTAGGCTCTTTAGAAGACCATCATATTTGTCGCATTTTGGTACATAAAAGTTAGAATTACGCTGCACATTTGGTGTGTACAAGTTACAATTTATCTTACTCGTTAATTAAAATTGGTCAAAACTCATCCAGTAAATGCTAATTCATCTGCAGGCACATGCTGCTGCAGCAGTAATTTATTTTGTCGAGAATGGAAGTGCAGATCTTTTGGTGTCTTTTTCTGATGTGCTTGTCAGCAAATTGGGTACTTTGTTCGAGGTATGTATGTTTGTTAGATGTAAGTTCTTTCAATTCTTTTGCCTTGACCAATGACCAATTTTTTTATTTCTTTTGGTAGTTTACCATCCAACATTTTCTTCAAGGCTTCTTTAAATTTGCAATGCAGGAATACTTCCAAAAATATTAAGATCTTGTTATGCCTTATTTAAAGAGTGTTTTGGTTAACACAACTGAGAAGTCCTACAAGACGCTGTGCGTCAAATCCATGGAATGCATTACTTTTGTTGGACAAGCTGTGGGAAAAGAGAAATTCTGGAATGAGGCTAAGGAGGTGCACTATACCATTCACTATGTTAATCTTATGTTCTAAAATCTTCAGAATATTGTATGTTGGAGTATGTTAGATATTTATTTTTTTCCATGCACGTTTACTATTGTGTCTTACTGTAGATGATTATCCTTAGTAGGCATCTTGATATCCATTAAGAATTTAAGTTTGTACCTTTTGGCTAGTAAAATCTGCAAAAGGAAATCTTATACGATCTTTCATAGGATATAAAAACAAAGCAAGTTAGGATTTATGCAATTTGAATAGGCTTCCATGCTTTTACAAAAGAAATCTGCACAAGTTACTTTACTATTCCATGCTTTTACATGCTAGGCCTTCGATGTTGGTTATTCAAAAACTGACGTGATATGAGGGCATATCACGTCGGTTATTCGAAAACCGACGTGGTATGCCTACCCATATCACGTCGGTTTTAAGGCCTACCTTATCACGTTGGTTTTTTAATAACCGACGTGATATGCCCTTATATCACATCGGTTTTACAACCGACGTGGTATCTTCTTTCCTATTACGTCTCACAATTATGATATCGGTATACTGGACCAGTAAAACCAACGTGATATGGCCAAAAAACATAAAAGAAATTGCATAAAAGGAAAGACATGAAAATCCTTTTTCCCAGCTGTAATCTAGATATATCTAGTATACCTCTGATATATCTTAAGATCCTTTTAGCGGCTGCCATATTAAGACTACTAGGCTCAATCATTAACCTAGATAACAAAGTGCACGATGTCTCGCCTCATACTAATGAGATAAATTAATGATTTGACTAAACTTTGATATGCCTGTGGGTCAACTTGCTAAGCTCCATCATTTGAAGAAAGTCTTGTATTAAGAGCCCTGGGAGTTGGCATTAGGTTACACTTGGACATGTTGAACTTTTTCAAGATATCTTCTGCATATGTCTCTTGTTAGATGACTATCTCTCCATGCTTTTGTCTTACTTGGATTCCCAAGAAGTAGCTTAAAACTCGATATCAGTCGTTCGATATTCTATCATCATAGCCTTCTTAGATTCTTCTATCATCTTGAAAGAACTACTTATATAGATAACATCATCAACATATAGGCAGACTATAACAAAGTCTTGTGTACCTTGTTTCTTGTTGAAGAGTGATGGCTCACATGCAATTTTCTGGAATCCGTTATCTCGAAATTAACTTTTCGATCTTGCTATTCCAAGCTCTTGGCAATTGCTTCAATCCAAAGAGAGTTTTGTGAAGCTTGTAGACTGTCTTCTTTATCATTCACAACATAACCTTGAGGTTGCTCTACATATACTTCTTCTTCTACCTCTCCATTGCAAAAAGCTGATTTGGCATCAAATTAATACAACTTCATTTGAGTAGCTATTGCAAGTATAGTTCCAATTGTTCCTATACAAGAAACAAGAGAAAATATTTCATTAAAATAAATACCTAGATGTTGAGAGTATCCCTTTGTTACCAGTTGAGCCTTGTACTTTTGGATTGAACCATCTTCCTTGTGTTTGATCTTGTAGATTCACTTGTGACCAATCATTGTGATGTTCGAGTCTTTCCAATCATTGTGATGTTCTCATTCATGGCTTTTATCCATGTTTGTTATTTTATTGTTTCTTCGTACTTTTTAGGCTCACTAGCAAATAAAGCAAAGTTAGTTGATTCATATATTTGTCAAGGAGTGTACCTTACTTGGCGGGTGATTGTAATATGTTGGTCTTAGAGCTCCATTAAAATATGATAAACTTCTTGTTCTTCTTTTGCTTCAACAATCTTCAGAGCCTCATCGGTTTCTTCTTCCTATTTCCAAGAAGCTTGTTCGTTAAAAAGTACATCTCTTCAAATAACTAAACCTTTTGTACTTGGATCGAAGAGTCTGTATGCCTTGGATTTCTCACTATAACCGATTAAAATATAATTTTCTTCACTATAGCCAATTAGAATATGTTTTTCTCCCTTTTCGTCAAAGCTCTCTCTTCGATGAGAAGGAATATGTCCATAGGCTATGCATCCAAAGAGCTTGAGAAAATTAATTGTTGGTCTTCTTTTATACTATCATTATACAGGGCCATATTCTTAATAGACCTAGTCTTCATTCTAGAATTACTCCTTAGGTTCTTGAGATTATGGACTTTTGCACCTGATTGAATCAGTTGTAATACCGCAAGTGCACGGTCGTGTTGAAGCGTTGCCAAGCACGGGTCGGTCCACAGGAAGCGTATGCGAGTTAGATTCACAATACTCGAGTGGGGAAGAAGAGAGGAATGAGGTTGAAAGTACACTACGATGCGTATGAAATTTGAAAACAAACAATAAAACTAAATCATTTAGGGGTAGAGAAAGAATACGAGTACGAAAATATGTGTACATGTGTGTGTTCAGTTGTGCTCTTCACAACATGTAATACATGAAATCCATAAAACCAAATCCAATTTTGCGTCCACATAAAATAAGATAAAACATTATCATTAAAACATACAAGACAATAATTGAAGTGAGGCTAAATTGAATTCATGCATAATGACAAAACCCCACTATGTCTCCACGTGAAATAAGATTTAACACAATCGTTAAAACATACAAGACATTAATTAAGGTGAGACCAACAAAACACATGCTTCCACATATTATGTTTCCTTCTTCCACTCAATCCTTATCCTCACCTCATCATTCCTTATAAAATAGGGCCAGAAATCTAAGCACGTGCTAAGCATCACTCAAGAGCATTAACACATCAAAGATAAAAGTAAAATCTCATTAGATGGTTATGGAAATCATGTAATGTTCAAAGGATTTGGATTAACACACATCCTAATACATCACATAATCACATCACCTTCTTCTCCACCCCCATGGGGATGGAGTACTCCCTACTCATCTCTAAATTAAAGAAAGCAAAAAAAAACATAAACCCATAATGAAAATGAAAAAAAAACAAGATTAAGCAAAAAACATAAAAGAAATTGCATCAAAGGAAAGACATGTATTTAAATAACAAAACTAACACTTGATTGAAATGAAAGATTACAAAGTATTCTTCTTCCCCCTAACTATACTGCTGAAAATAGGAATTAAACCTAAACTAATGGAGGCTGGTAGAAGAAAAGGGAGTGGAGGGATTACAATGGTATATATAGACTAATACATAGTTAGGATTAATCTGGAAACTAATCAGACGACTCTAAATCACTTATGATGGTACGGGAATGCTCTGACCGGACAACTCGACCCGCGACCGAAATTTGAGACCATTTGGACCTATTTGATCCACCTGTGGCAGATCTACTTGATCCGCTCGGGTTGAAATTTTATCCTCGGCTTTATTTCTTGTATTGGCACATGCGGTGAAGCTCTGGTCCACTGTCACAACCCGATTTAGTTTTAATTGGTGAAATATTGATCTAGTTCAAGTAATGTGTCACATTATTTTTTACTTCTCAATCAGACCCCTCTAGGTTTTCACTTGGGTCCTTCCTGATTTGCGATCCAGTCCTTGTGCATTACAAATAGGTCCAGAAGTCTTCAATTTAGTCCATTCTTGTTACATTCAGGTCTTTTTTGTTCCCTTCCTATTCTTTTTTACCTAGTAATCAAATCCCTAGAGGAGGGATTACAGTGAGTAAAATAAAGGATATATAGCATAAATATGTTGTATGATATGCTACTAATCAAATACCCCTACACTTACTTTTGCTAGTCCGAAGCAAAACAAAGAGAGAAAAATGAAAGAAATGAGAACATAAGAAAAACTGGGAAATCCTAACTCTTGTAGGAATCACGGTTGCGCTTAGCACGTGCAACTAGCTGTTAAACCTCTTTGTCCCCAAGGAGGAGGAGTGGTATCTCCTGAGGGTTTTCAGTGGATATACCCATAAATCTGAACATTGATGCATTATCAATCTAGCAACACGACTCATTGGACCTATTTTTGTCGATCATTGGACACGGTAATCTTACAGGCCGACTCTATATATGTATTCAGTCCACACAACTAGCCTAGGGAACCATTCGTGCAAGTAACTTATGGGCTTAAGTGAAAGACATGAGCAACCGTAACATCATCAAGTGATACAATGTGTAAAGTCCATTAAGGTTCTTATTAGTATTACCATTTTTTCTTTTTCTTTTTCTGTCTTTTTTCTTTTTCTTTTATTTTTTCCTAGTTGGTGGGTAATTCTCTCATGGTCAGATTTCATGCATCATTGCCTATGAGGACTTACACTATCACATACACTTTACCTCATATCTTCACATAGGGCGATCCCTACCACTCGTGTAATGGGAGTTCGGTCGGTGCATGCCAAGTCAGATGACTCAAAAGCACCAGGGACTAAGTCCCCTCCAACCTAATTTTCCGAGTGATAGGTGTCGTGCGAGAAGAGAGAACACCTACTCACTTATTTCTTATTTACACATGAACCAAAACCCTTACACTTAAGGTTTCACAACAGGAGTTTAAGGGTCCATGACTACGACAAACTTCCTTATACTAACAAACACTAATTATTTGACTCACTAGGTTCAGGGTGTACTTCTTTGTTTATTTAAGTACTGAAACTCTATCATTACTTTCCCCCGAGGGAAAACTGAGGTGCATCCTTAAGACTAGATAAGACCTAAAGCTAGTGTACTAGATATCCTAATGCATCATGTTCAAGTCAATTTTGGGAGCTTCCTTTTTACTTTGCCTCTCAACGGTTTTGCCCATGCTAAACACACGCAAAATCCACAAAACATTTTTCTTTTGCAAACACATGAGGATTTTGAAAGAAATGTGAAAATTTAAAGCACCACTTAAACAGACGAAGACAACTCACCCAAGGATCATGGCAAGCAGATATATTGATATTAAATGCAACACCCTATCATGACCCTAACAATACAAGCAAAAGAAAACAAAAGAAATGGAATAATACTCGACTATGTACACACATAACCCCCCCCACACACACACACACTTGCTTCATGCAATGTCCTCGATGTATGAAAGCATGATACTACATGAATTTTTTCATGAAAAAATTATTATCTCACCAATATTTGAAGCATAAGGAACTTTTTGTGGTCATGTTGATGGACACAAAACCGAATTACCCTCAAAACCTATGAGATACTTAACATGAGAGACAAATACGTGAAACAAATGGGGCCCAAATACACAAGGGTTGGAGCCCACAACAACCTATGCCCACTCTTGGAGTCTTTTTTTACGAACAACTATGTACATTAATGGGCTCCAATCTTCATTTGTCAAGGGATATCAAAAGGGAACCCACCATCTCTCGAGCCAAGAATGCACTTGCATCGGCTTGCAACATGAGAATTGTTGAGACGTTTATGAATTAAGGATGATGGTTCATGCCTCACAAAACCAGGGTCTATGAAAGGAATGGAATAAATATGTTTCCATTCCTCGACAAAGCTGAGAGTCATTAATATATACCCTCCAACTGACATTTGGGTGCAGAGGGATGATTTCATCCACACAAACTGACACCCTGGACTTATTACCTAGATGACGAAGTCCAGAAACAGAATTGCTTGACCATCAAACACCCTTATAAGCATTATGGTCGTTGGATGCCTCTTGAGAATGAGCAAGATAGGAGACATGAATCAGAATTGAATCTCTGTCTGGTTGTTTGAAATGTAGGGTTATCGGGTGGTTGATACTTAACCTACATTGGGTCCTCAACAGATAGAGAGTGAAGAGTGGGTGGCACTGAGGCCATAAAAATGGTATCTTATGGCTCAAGAGCCACATGATCGAAATGATGTCGCTCAAAGACCACATGGTCACAAGATAAGGCACCTTTTTATGCCAGCCCAGTTGAAACATCTTTACCACGATCATGATCTCTGTCAAACAACTCTGTGAAATACTTAAAGGTGCCTTCAACTTCATTCTCATCCGTGCCATGGATAAGATTGACCTCTACAGGGTCATCAAAGACACATGGCTTCTTCCCGATGGTGAAGATGTTGAAATTAGCGTATTGACTAGCATATGTCAAGTGTATTAGACAATTAGGACAATTGATCAAGGCATTGGAAGTTGCTAGAAATGATCACCACAAAATAACAGGAATTTGTACAAGTGGGTTTAGCACAGGTTTAGTATCCAAAAGAAAGCATTCGGCAGGATAAATGAACTCACCCACTTTGATAAGGACATCTTCCACAACACACCTTGGTTTCATCATTGGCCGAATAGCCAGTTGAAGAATGGTTTTTGTTTGTTTGAGGTCTCCAAGACCAAGGTGGACATAGACAGAATACTACAACAGATTGAAAGATGCACCGAAGTCCAATAAAGCTCGATGTATTGACACCACCAATCGGGGTCCTTGAATTTGACTTGCATTGGTTGTGCCAACAATGAACTCACGTTTGCCGTAAGAAAAGCTTTCTTGGGAACATGACTTTTTCTCTTTTTGGTGCATAAATCCTTGAGAACCTTGGCATAAGGTGGCATTGGTTGAATCACCTCCAACAATGGAATTTTCACTTCAACTTGCCGAAAGATCTCAAGCATATTGTCGTGTTGATCCAAAGTTCTCTTTTAAGGCACTCAGGGAAAGTCACCTTCGGGGCATAAGGGTCTTGCGAAGGAACCTCAAACTCTGATTCCTTCGACACATCATGAGACAAGGTAACCTCAGGGTTCGACCCTATTGTCAAAATAAAAGTAGAAGGAACCTCAGGATCAAGTTCCTCCCTAGAAGTATTTGTTGAGGGAACAACAAAATCCAGCTCCCTCATAGATGTGGGTGTCATTACAGGTCTAATGACACGAAGAGATGGTGATTGCAAGGAAGGCAACCCAATTTGGTTGTCCACCTCCTTGCCAGACCTCAAAGTATGAATCACATTAACATGATGGGTCGGTTCAGAGGTAGCACAAGGCACTAATGGCCTTCCTTGAGATTGGGCACCCCAGGGATTCACCTCGGGTTAACTTTGGGAATTGACCAGTCTCACGTTCGTGAACCTGATGAGCCAGCTGACTTACTTGCACTTCCAAAGTTTCGAACAAACATTGCATGCTCAACATGAATGCTTGAAGGGTTTGTTTAAGAGAGGAGTCATTTTGGTCAACCCGCTAGGGTAGTGGAGTTTAATTAGAATAACCCGATGTTGAGGCCTGAGGATGTTGGTAAGTATGGGGATGAGACCTTTGATGTGGGTGTTGGTAGGTCACCGACATGCGTCGAGAGTGATAAAGTGAGGGTTGAGGTTGAGCGTGCGAGCTCTGACCGTGGCGCCTACTAGCCCCCCAAGAGAAATTAGGGTGGTTTTTCCATCCCGACTTGTAAGAGTGACTGTACGGGTCATTATGGGGCTGTTGTTGATACATCTCATTTGCATGCTTAGTATCGCTTGGAGCGTAAGAACATTCCAAGTCACTATGTCCCATAAGTCCACACCAACTACACGCTGGAGCAAAGACCTGAGCATTAGGAGCTCGGTCCAACTCTAAACTCTCAATACTACGCATGAGAGTAGCCATTTTCGCCTCAAACACGATATCAGTAGTCTTGTTGTTATGAAGGATTTGAAACTCGTGGGGATGAAGTATCACGATTGTCACACTTTAATGCAGCAATTGTTACCTGTAGCACTGAGATCCATATTACCGAAAGATGTTAGACATGCAATAATAAAGTTGTGTTCCTTTTTCAATAAGATTTGCAGTGAAGTAGTCGATCATATGCAGTTAGATAAGTTACAGAATGAAATTGTGGTCACATTATGTCAGTTGGAGATGTTTTCCCCCCCTGCTTTTTTGGACATTATGATTCATCTTGTTATTGATTTGGTTAGAGAAGTTAAATTGTGCGGACCAGTTTTTTAAGGTGGATGTATCCTTTCGAGCGTTATATGAATGTGTTGAAAGGTTATTGCAAAAATCGTCAAAGACCAGATGCTAGTATTGTTGAAGGATACATAGGTGAGGAGGTTATCGAGTTTTGCACTGGATACCTAGCAAACACCAAAACTGTTGGACTTCCAAAGAATCGTCAGGATAAACGTGCCGATGGTAAAGGGACACGTGGGATGAAAATCTTAAACCCAAATGGCGATGACTTAATGACATCATATTTTTATGTGTTGTGCAATTCGAATGAAGTTCAACCTTACCTAAATGAACACATGAAGTTTCTAAAGGAAAGAAATCCTTTGTGGAGTGATCAACAAGTAATTAATAGTCACAATATGAATTTCATCTCTTGGTTCAAAAATCTGGCTTACAAGCGTGTTGTTTCTGAGACAATATAATGATTGGCCTACGGTCCGCATTCTGTTGTTATAAGTTACAGTGGTTCTGATATCAATGGATATTCTTTCTACACAGTTTGTGAAGATGCGAAAAGTACTGTTCAAAACATGGCGTCACCTTAATAGTAGAGTCCTTGCATGTGTCTAGTTCTAAAGACAAGAAAGAGTATACACCGACATGTCCTATTACAGTGTAATTGAAGACATATGGGAGTTGGACTTTGTTAAATTCAAAGTACCTGTATTTAGATGCAAGTGGGCTGATAATAAAAATGGAGTTCGAGTGGATGACTATGGGTTCACTTTAATTGATTTTTCAAAAAAAGGGTATAAAGGAGTACCTTTATTCTCACTTCCCAAGCAAAACAAGTCTTCTATGTGGCTATCCATGTGATAACAAATGGGCAGTAGTTCTGGAAGGGAAGAAAAAAATTGTATTAGATGATAGTCTGATCGAGTATGAAGAGACACCACCTTTCTCTAAGCAAGCACCTGAGTTGAACTCAGTAGATAAATAAATAAATGTTGAGACTTGTATGTTTAGAGATGACCATGGTGATGGTATATGGATTGAAAATCCATTAAGCCAAAAAAACAGTAAAGGTGCAAATTTTCTGTTGTAACACATTGTAATAGATATTTAATGTCTTGACCTTATTTAATGACTTGAATTTATCTTTTATAGTATAATGACTCCGAAAAAGAAATCCACTTCCTCAGAGTCTAAAGACTTGAAGACATACAGTACACGAGGTCCTTGTCTCAAGAAAGAATTCGTGGGGAGAAGAAATAGAGACGGTAGAGTTCCAATGCAGTTTGATGACCGTCTTCAGCCATTAGGAATGTTGTCTGATAATTGGAAAAGTTTTCTTGCGAGGGTCAAAGTTGACATTTGTTTGTCGAGTTGGGTTGATGTAGATGAGAAGTTGAAGGACACAATATGGGATAATGTGCAAATAATGATTCCATTATAGATTTCTATAGTTTTAGTTGAAATTTAGATATATATTTAAAGTTAACGTGTTGTAGGAATCTTTTGAGTACCAATCTACTGACAACTTGAAGAAAAAGTGGATGACATACATATCAGTTCGTTGGAGGGATTTCAAAACAAATTTAACGAACAAGTACATATTCAGAGACTACCCGGAGTTTGAGGTAACTGAGTTTAATTTAGAATATAGTAACTGAGTTTCAAAACAAACTTTTTAGTTATAGATTTTAGTGACAATCTAATAAACTTGATTTTAGGCCATCCGACCAAAAAACCAAAAGATTAGATCGTCTAACAAGTATATACATCGTATGTCTCAAGCGGGGTACCAAAAGTTAGAAGCACAAATGATGGTTGAAAAAATTGCTTAGAAGAAACAAGAGGCAATTGACTCCAGTATAAGTGAGGAGCAAGCAAGTAACCTATCTTCTCTTTCTCCCGTAGCTCATTGTGATTCTTGGAAGAGAGCGAGAGTAAACCCTAGAGGGGAGTACGTCACAGACGAGTCGCAAGCGATCGACTCAAAGATAGTAAGTTGCATCACTTATATATATGTTATTAATTCAGAATCATTAATTTTATATTTTTCAATTGTTAGTAAATATTGTTTTAAACTTAGGACTCTTTGAAGTTAAGAGAATCTCAAGGAGAATTTGCTTCCGATGGTCAGAATGATATTCTACGCGAGGCCTTGGGAAACGACGAACACCCCGGTCGTGTGCGGGGGTAGGGAGTAGAGTTGGACTTCGACAATATTATGGAAAGACTCAACGGTCTACTTCGTCGACTGGTCATACCAAATGCCAGCAAGAGATCGTAGATTTGAAGAATACGTTGCAACTTGTTTTGGAGAGATTGGATCGTTTGCCTACTTCTCCTACCCGTCGTAAGACCGGTTCTTCTGCGGAGACTACTCCTCCAGTTCCGCCAGTGTTCCACCCCGATCGACAAACTGATTTCGTGTCTCATTCTCGAGAATTCGCCCTCGTCGACGGTCCCTCGTTTGGAAAGTTCGCGGATGGATCTAGATGTGCTTTATGTGTCGAAGACCCTGATCGAAGATTGGTGGGACACGGGAAAGTTTATAACATCTCCAGACACCACTTCACAGTGGTAGGAGAGGGAGAATTGAAGGTTGCAGTTGAGAGTTACTTAGATGTTGGTGCTTCTGTGCCATTTCCGGAAGAAGAGATTGTTACTCTCGGCGATGCTATCGGTGGGTTCGTGCGGTGGCCTAGTTATTTAGTAGAGCTTAACGACAAATATGAGGTATAGTTTAACTTTGAAAGACTTTAAACTTCAAATTTGTTAACAATTGTATTTTAACAGTTGTATATATATCTTTAAGGTGTCAAGCCCCCGGAGCAAAGGGTCAAACAACCAATCTCCGATCAACATTAATTCGCTTCCAAGTAGGTGCAAAATGTTGTATCAATGTATGGTAGGTAGGGAAGCACAATCCATAACTTTTTTTAGTATTATTGAATGATATTTTAACTTGTGCTACTCAGGTTAATTAAGGTTTACAGAGTTTTAGGTGGTAGGAGAACAACCTCAAAAGCAGGAATAACATGACATGGAATGAGAGTTCGTTCTATCCCATTTTTGTTAATTAAGTTAGGAACATATATTTAGCGAATTTCTATGTTTGTACTACCGGAAGCAGGTTGGAAATACGGAATGTGGTTACTACGTGATGAGATACATGGAAGAAATCCTCGAAGTGACAACTCAAGACGTATGCATATCCGAGGTAATGTAGATCGTAATTGATTTGTATAGTTATAGTTTCAATATTTAGTTATTATTAACATTCACACTTGTATTTTTTGATAGGTCTTCCCAAAAAGTAGTGATCCCTTCTCGCAACAGGAGCTCGATGAAACTCGCGATCGATGGGCTCGCTATTTTATCAAAAACATGTTGACGAACTAAGACGTTCTCCTGTCACTGGCATTTTTTGTAATTTAGTTAAAAAGTGCACTTGTATTACAAACCTACAATTTATGCCTTAATATAATCGCCTTAATTTTAGAATGAATTAATTGCAAGTGTGTTGAATGTCAATTGTGTATGCTTGTATGTTTGTGCATGTATGGTTGTATGTTTGTGTTTGTGCATGTATGCTTGTGTGTTTGTGCTTGTATGTACATGTGGATGTAATTGTGAGTATTTGTGAACAAATTTATAGGTGAACGAATTTCGTGCAGTTGTATGTACACGAATACGATGACTAAAAACAAGTTTGCAAGATGCTATTTTTTTGTCGAGGTTTAGGAATAGACGTCGGACGTTTGTATTAGCTGACGTTTATCCCTCCGAAGAAAAGAATACATGTCGGCGTTATGTTAAATCTGACGTATATACTTTAGGCATAGACGTCGCCTGTTAGTTCACCGACGTTTATACTTAAAGAATAGACGTCGTCTGTTATTTCACCGACGTCTATACTTAAAGAATAGACGTCGGTCCTATAAAACACCCGACGTCTATACTTAACGAATAGACGTCGGCTGATATGTACAACCGACGTGTATTCTTTAAGTATAGACGTTAGATATATTACGTCTGACGTCTATGTATAGACGACACACACATAGACGTCGGATCTGGGAGTGCTTATATTCGACGTATATACCCCCGTACATCCGACGTATATCCCATTTTCTGTATTAGTGGATTGATAAGATATCAGGAAGAGGAAATAACGTTCATTACAAAATGGAAAAAAAACTTACAAGACTATAGTAAAAGATGACTTAGACAACATTTGTAGTTTGAAGGTTTGATTTTGGAGGTGAATTGTGTTCTTTTTATTAGGGGTTTGTGGTTATGTTGAATTGGTATTGTTAATTTGAGTTTGAAAGGTGATCTGGACCATACATCAAATGTAGATAAACATCTAAACGGATCAATATATGGAATATAATAATATGACGTTAGAAGGAAAAAACTCTCAAAGCACGCTCTCTCTGCTAGTGTCTTCCGCATGGGGCGGCAACCTCTGTCACCCCCGCATTCCTAATCAGACCAATAGACTCAACAACAACGACATCATATTGGTTAGGCTCTTTAGAAGACCATCATATTTGTCGCATTTTGGTACATAAAAGTTAGAATTACGCTGCACATTTGGTGTGTACAAGTTACAATTTATCTTACTCGTTAATTAAAATTGGTCAAAACTCATCCAGTAAATGCTAATTCATCTGCAGGCACATGCTGCTGCAGCAGTAATTTATTTTGTCGAGAATGGAAGTGCAGATCTTTTGGTGTCTTTTTCTGATGTGCTTGTCAGCAAATTGGGTACTTTGTTCGAGGTATGTATGTTTGTTAGATGTAAGTTCTTTCAATTCTTTTGCCTTGACCAATGACCAATTTTTTATTTCTTTTGGTAGTTTACCATCCAACATTTTCTTCAAGGCTTCTTTAAATTTGCAATGCAGGAATACTTCCAAAAATATTAAGATCTTGTTATGCCTTATTTAAAGAGTGTTTTGGTTAACACAACTGAGAAGTCTTACAAGACGCTGTGCGTCAAATCCATGGAATGCATTACTTTTGTTGGACAAGCTGTGGGAAAAGAGAAATTCTGGAACGAGGCTAAGGAGGTGCACTATACCATTCACTATGTTAATCTTATGTTCTAAAATCTTCAGAATATTGTATGTTGGAGTATGTTAGATATTTATTTTTTTCCATGCACGTTTACTATTGTGTCTTACTGTAGATGATTATCCTTAGTAGGCATCTTGATATCCATTAAGAATTTAAGTTTGTACCTTTTGGCTAGTAAAATCTGCAAAAGGAAATCTTATACGATCTTTCATAGGATATAAAAACAAAACAAGTTAGGATTTATGCAATTTGAATAGGCTTCCAAGCTTTTACAAAGAAAATCTGCACAAGTTACTTTACTATTCCATGCTTTTACATGCTAGGCCTTCGATGTCGGTTATTCAAAAACTGACGTGATATGAGGGCATATGACGTTGGTTATTCGAAAACCGACGTGGTATGCCTACCCATATCACGTCGGTTTTAAGGCCTACCTTATCACGTTGGTTTTTTAATAACCGACGTGATATGCCCTAATATCACATCGGTTTTACAACCAACGTGGTATCTTCTTACCTATTACGTCTCACAATTATGATATCGGTATACTGGACCAATAAAACCAACATGATATGGCCAAAAACATAAAAGAAATTGCATAAAAGGAAAGACATGTATTTAAATAACAAAACTAACACTTGATTGAAATGAAAGATTACAAAGTATTCTTCTTCTCCCCTAACTATACTACTGAAAATAGGAATTAAACCTAAACTAATGGAGACTGGAAGAAGAAAAGGGAGCAAAGGGATTACAATGGTATATATAGACTAATACATAGTTAGGATTAATCTGGAAACTAATCGGATGAATCTAAATCACTTATGATGGTCCGGGAATGCTCTGACCTGACAACTCGACCCGCGGCCAAAATTTGAGACCATTTGGACCTATTTGATCCACCAATGGCGGTTCTACTTGATCTGCTCGGGTTGAAATTTTAACCTCGGCTTTATTTCTTGTAGTGGCACATGCGGTGAAGCTTTGGTCCACTGTCACTACCCGATTTAGTTTTAATCTGAGAAATATTGATTTAGTTCAAGTAATGTGTCACATTATTTTTTACTTCTCAATCAGACCCCTCTGGGTTTTCACTTGGGTCCTTCCTGATTTGCGATCCAGTCCTTGTTACATTCAGGTCTTTTTTGTTCCCTTCCTCTTCTTTTTTACCTAGTAATCAAATCCCTAGAGGAAGGATTACATTGAGTAAAATAAAGGATATATAGCATAAATACGATGTATGATATGCTACTAATCAAATACCCCTACACTTACTTTTGCTAGTCTGAAGCAAAACAACGAAAGAGAAAAATGAAAGAAATGAAAACATACGAAAAACTGGGAAATCCTAACTCACTTTTGTAAGAATCACGGTTGCGCTTAGCACGTGCAACTAGCTGTTAAACCTCCTTGTCCCCAAGGAGGAGGAGTGGTGTCTCCTGAGGGTTTTCAGTGGATATACCTATAAATCCGAACATTGATGCATTATCAATCTACCAACACGACTCATTGGACCTATTTTTGTCGATCATTGGACACGGTAATCCTACGGGCCGACTCTATATATGTATTCCGTCCACACAACTAGCCTAAGGAACCATTCGTGCAGGTAACTTATGGACTTCAGTGAAAGACATGAGCAACCGTAACATCATCAAGTGATACAATGTGTAAAGTCCATTAAGGTTCTTATTAGTATTACCATTTTTTCTTTTTCTTTTTCTGTCTTTTTTCGTATTCTTTTATTTTTTTCCTAGTTGGTGGGTAATTCTCTTATGGTCAGATTCATGCATCATTGCCTATGAGGACTTACACTATCACATACACTTTCCACTATATCTCCACATAGGGCGATCCCTACCACTCGTGTAATGGGAGTTCGGTCTGTGCATGCCAAGTCAGATGACTCGAAAGCACCAGGGACTAAGTCCCTTCCAACCTAATGTCCCGAGTGATAGGGGTCGTGCGAGAAGAGAGAACACCTACTCACTTATTTCTTATTTACACATGAACCAAAACCCTTACACTTAAGGTTTCACAACAGGAGTTTAAGGGTCCATGACTACGACAAACTTCCTTATACTAACAGACACTAATTATTTGACTCACTAGGTTCAGGGTGTACTTCTTTGTTTATTTAAGTACTGAAACCCTATCATTACTCTCCCCCGAGGGAAAACTGAGGTGCATCCTTATGACTAGATAAGACCTAAAGCTAGTGTACTAGATATCCTAATGCATCATGTTCAAGTCAATTTTGGAAGCTTCCTTTTTACTTTCCGTCTCAACGGTTTTGCACATGCTAAACACACGCAAAATCCACAAAACATTTTTCTTTCGCAAACACATGAGGATTTTGAAAGAAATGTGAAAATTTAAAGCACCAGTGAAGTAGAAGAAGACAACTCACCCAAGGATCATGGCAAGCAGATATATTGATATTAAATGCACCATATCATGACCCTAACAATACAAACAAAAGAAATGGAATAAGACTCGACTATGTAAACACATAACCCCCCCCCCCCCCCCCCCCGCCCCCCGCCACACACACACACTTACTTCATGCATTGTCCTCATTGTATGCAAGCATGATACTACATGAATTTTTTCATGAAAAAATTATTATCTCACCAATATTTGAAGCATAAGGAACTTTTCGTATTCATGTTGATGGACACAAACCCGAATTACCCTCAAAACCTATGAGATACTTAACATGGGAGACAAATACGTGAAACAAATGGGGCCCAAATACACAAGGGTTGGAGCCCATAACAACCTATTCTCACTCTTGGAGTCTTTTTCTAAGAACAACTATGTACATTAATGGGCTCCAATCTTCATTTGTTAAGGGATATCAAATGGGAACCCGCCATCTCTCGAGCCAAGAATGCACTTGCATCGGCTTGCAACATGAGAATTGTTGCGAGGTTTATGAACCAAGGATGATGGTTCATGCCTCACAAAACCAGGGTCTATGAAGGCAATGGAAACAAATATGTTTCCATTCCTCGACAAAGCTGAGAGTCATTAATATATACCCTTGAACTGACATTTGGGTGCAGAGGGATGATTTCATCCACACAAAGTGACACCCTGGACATATTACCTAGATGACGAAGTCCATAAACAGAATTGCTTGACCATCAAACACCCTTATAAGCATTATGGTCGTTGGATGCCTCTTGAGAATGAGCAAGATAGGAGACATGAATCAGAACTGAATCTCTGTCTGGTTGTTTGAAATGTAGGGTATCGGGTGGTTGATACTTAACCTACATGGGGTCCTCAACAGATAGAGAGAGAAGAGCGGGTGGCCCTGAGGCCACAAAAATGGTATCTTATGGCTCAAGAGCCACATGATCGAAATGATGTAGCTCAAAGGCCACATGGTCACAAGATAAGGAACCTTTTTATGCCAGCCAGTTGAAACATCTTTACCACGATCAGGATCTCTGTCAAACAGCTCTCTGAAATACTTAAAGGTGCCTTCAACTTCATTCTCATCCATGTCATGGATAAGATTGACCTCTACAGGGTCATCAAAGACACATGGCTTCTTCCCGATGGTGAAGATGTTGAAATTAGCGTACTGACTATCATATGTCAAGCGTATTAGACAATTACGACAATTAATCAAGGCATTGAAGTTGCTAGAAATAATCGCCCCAAAATAACTGGAATTTGTCCAAGTGGGTTAACCATAGGTTAAGTATCCAAAACAAAGCATTCAACAAGATAAATGAACTCATCCACTTTGATAAGGACATCTTCCACAACACCCCTTGGGTTCTTCATTGACCTAACAGCCAGTTGAAGAGTGGTTTTTGTTTGTTTGAGGTCTCCAAGACCAAGGTGGACATAGACAGAATACAACAACAGATTGACAGATGCACCGAAGTCCAATAAAGCTCGATGTATTGACACCACCAATCACACAAGAAATAGTAGGACAAACGGGGTCCTTGTATTTGACTTGCATGGGTTTTGCCAACAATGAACTCACGTTTGCCGTAAGAAAAGCTTTCTTGGGAACGTGAGTTTTTCTCTTTTTGGTCCATAAATCCTTGAGAACCTTGGCATAAGGTGCCATTGGTTGAATCACCTCCAACAATGGAATTTTCACTTCAACTTGCCGAAAGATCTCAAGCATATTGTCGTGTTGATCCAAAGTTCTCTTTTAAGGCGCTCAGGGAAAGGCACCTTCGGGGCATAAGGGTCTTGCGAAGGAACCTCAAACTCTGATTCCTTCGACACATCATGAGACAAGGTAACCTCAGGGTTCGACCCTATAGTCAAAATAAAAGTAGAAGGAACCTCAGGATCAAGTTCCTCCCTAGAAGTATTCGTTGAGGGAACAACAAAATCCAGCTCCCTCATAGATGTGGGTGTCATTACAGGTCTAATGACACGAAGAGATGGTGATTGCAAGGAAGGCAACCCAATTTGGTTGTCCACCTCCTTGCCAGACCTCAAAGTATGAATCACATTAACATGATGGGTCGGTTCAGAGGTAGCACAAGGCACTAATGGCCTTCCTTGAAATTGGGTACCCAGGGATTCACCTCGGGTTAACTTTGGAAATTGACCAGTCTCACGTTCGTGAACCTGATGAGCCAACTGACTTACTTGCACTTCCAAAGTTTTGAACAAACATTGCATGCTCAACATGAATGCTTGAAGGGTTTGTTTAAGAGAGGAGTCATTTTGGTCAACCTGCTAGGGTAGTGGAGTTTAATTAGAATAACCCGATGTTGAGGCCTGAGGATGTTGGTAAGTATGGGGATGAGACCTTTGATGTGGAGGTTGGTAGGTCACCGACGGGCGTCGAGGGTGATAAAGTGAGGGTTGAGGTTGAGCGTGTGAGCTCTGACCGTGGCGCCCACTAGCCCCCCAAGAGAAATTAGGGTGGTTTTTCCATCCCGACTTGTAAGAGTGACTGTACGGGTCATTATGGGGCCGCTGTTGATACATCCCATTTGCATGCTTAGTATCTCTTGGAGCGTAAGAACATTCCAAGTCACTATGTCCCGTAAGTCCACACCTACTACACGCTGGAGCAAAGACATGAGCACTAGGAGCTCGGTCCAACTCTAAATTCTCAATACTACGCATGAGAGTAGCCATTTTCTCCCCATACAAGATAGTTTACTCAACTTGGTAAGATCCAGCTCGACCAGAAGACCTGACGGCTGATGGCTCTCTCATGGTGTCCCACTCTAGGGTACGTTCAACCATTAATTCAAAAGTATCACATGCCTCATCAATGGGTTTCATTTGGAAGTCACTCTGACATATCGACCCCAACAATGTGCGTGTGTTATAGTTGAGGCCCTCATAAACAATCTGGCACAGCTGCCACAACTCAATTTCATGATGAAGGCACATCAAGAGAAGGTCCTTGAACCTATCCAAGAAAGCATGAAATGATTTGGCCTCAGTCTGATACATTTGATGTATCTGGTGTCGTATCCGTTGACTCTTCATTTGAGGGAAGAATCTCTTCAGAATAACGATCACAAAGTCATCCAAAGACTGAATCGAGTTTAATGGGAGTCTATACATCCATTTCTTCGCGTTATCGTTCCAAGCGAAAGAAATCATCCTCAACCGGACATAATCCTCATCAAGTTGTTGAAGCTTGAACATGGAGCATACCTCCTCGAATTCACGTATAAAGATATACAGATCCTCTTTATTGGCAGTGAAGGTAGGAAGCATGCTCACATATTGAGGTTTCAATTAATAGTTGTTCCCGCGAGCTGGTGGGAGAATTATGCAAGAAGGTTGCGTGACCCAAACAAGATGGGTCTGCTTCTACAAAGTCATCGGTCTATCCTGTCGAGCTAAAGGTGGTGGTGCACCAAGAACACGATCCTAACCGAATCCCTCTTCCTCCCGAGTCAAAGGAGGACGAGAAGGAGGTCTACATGGTGGTGGGAGAGGACCGAGGTAATCCATATATGGAACCCGATCCCCCCTACCTCCATGAGACGACTCGGCCTCGTACTCTAAAGGAGCTCGAGGTGGAGATGGGCAATCACCTAGACTGTCCATCTCAGAAGAAAAATGCACTTTCACAAGTTGAGCGCGCTCACCAGAACGAGCCCAATCTCGAATAAAACGCTCAACTCGACTCTAAAAGTACACACAACAGAAGCTGTAATCAAAGGAGGAGACTAATCGAAGAATATAGAGGAGCAGAAGACTCGGATGAGAAGAGAAGAATCCCTACACTGTTGGAAAAATAGGTTATCACGTCAGATATTATGGGGGTACAACGTCGGGTTGGCCGGCTTAGTTGCCCGACTTGGTAGGTAGGAGACGTTATAGGGGGTACTCTTTCATGTCGGTCTAAAATCCAACGTGGTAGAGGGGGTCTACGATGTCGGTTATCTTGATAACCGACGTGCTAGACCCCTTAATAAAAAAATATTTTTTAATTTTTCAGTTTTTATACCCTACAACATCGGTTTTCTAAAAACCCGAGGTTGTAGGGTATTTTTTTATTTTTGTACCCTACAATGCCAGTTTTCTATAAAACCGATGTGGCAGACCCCCTACAACGTCGGTTTTGTAGAAATTTGACATTGTAGGGTATTTTTTATTTTTTTATTTTTTATTTTTAAATTTAACGCATGTAATTCACACTCAATCCCTGCAACATTCATAATAAATTTAGCAACTTTCTAATTCACATACATTTCTTGCCGCATTCATTCAAACAATACACAAAGAGATACATCTAATAAGGCAACAAATAAAAAAATCTTTTTATATATGGATCAATTTTTTAAGTCAATCTACACAAAAGAATGAATGAATGTTTCCTTTCCCTCTAGAGATCAACCACGCTGATCCACAACTTGTATACTACCATGACACTGCAAGGAAGGTAATAGAAGGAAGAATGTAAGAGAATATATGTGGTGTACTCGGGGTGGTCTTGGATTCCATCACGTGATCTCCATAAACAAACATCTCAATCCATGTATTCTCCAACCATGCCACCACCTCTGCAACTTGAGGATACATGCATTCTAGATCGACCTTTAAGGTCTCCATTTTGGAGGCGCAGGAGTGGATTCCGACGAGGGTGGGACGTTGGAATCGTGGATCGCAAGGTCGAAAGCGGATAGGAAGTGGAGAAGAAAATAGATCTCTCACCCATCTCTACTTCTGGATGGGAAGGTTGATGTGGTTGGGGAGAGGTAGGCGGCTAGGGTTTATGTTTGTTTGTTTCCGGATTGGCGAGATTTCAATTTGGTTTACGTGGCTATACCAATCAAAAAATTCAACCCTTCCATGTCAGACTATTTATCGGACGACGTGGAATACCCCCTATTAAAAAGAGACCCTACCATGTTGGATTTGCAAAATCTGTCGTGGTAGGTTTTTTTTAAATTTTTTTAAAAAAAATACCCTACCACGTCAGATTTAGGAAATTTAATGTGGTAGGGTTTTAATTGAATTTTTTTTATTTTAAAAACACCCTACCATGTCGGATTTCCTAAATCTGACGTGCTAGGGCCTTTTTTATTTTTATTTTTAAAATTAAGACCCTACCACGTCGGATTTAGGAAATCCGACGTGGTAGGGTTTTAATTGAAAATATTTTTTTAAAAAGACACTCTACCACGTTGGATTTCCTAAATCCGACATGGTAATGTCTTAATTTTAATTTCTTTTAATAATGGTAGAGTTGGATGTGAAGCAACAAGAGTGGTGGTTTCGTTGAGAGGAAGTAATTATGGCTTGTATTGTTATATAATCACTCGTTTCAGATCTCTACTCCCTTTTGTCCACTCACTGAGCAAGCTGTGAGGAAGTTCCCTCCAACTTGCTTTGCTCCTAGTAATTATCAGCTTCGGAGCAAGCAGGGTGGTGCTCTTATTAAGGCATCTGCGGTGACACCTTACTGGATGTCTGGTAACTATCCGGCCAACTTGTGGAAACATGACTACGTCCAGTCTTTGCATAACAGTCACATGGTAAAAACATTTGACCTCTAATCTTAATGAAACGGTATGCTGTTGATTTTGTTTAATATACAACGAAAATAGATGTGAATTGAGGTTCCATTCTAAAATCATGAGTGTTGTTTACAAATGCAACAGACATTATTTCTTCAAAAAAGTTTTGCACACATATGTCCCCAAAGACTTATTGTCCCCAACATACATTATATATAGTTTTGAAAATTATAATTATAACCTCCTATATCCCTACTCTTATTGTTCCAATATGTAGTGGCAGATCTCGGAGAAAAGTTCAGGGTGGGTACAATTGGCTTAATGTCATTTTGAAGACCAAAGTAATATATGAAACATACTAATTTAAAGATTAAAATCAACTGTGAGTCGTCTCATTTGTACTTCCATTCTATTCTTTCCATTAGGGATTGGGTTTTGATTTATTGTTGTTGACATTTTTTTAATTTGCATTTTCTAGTGGAAAAAATGTATCTTGTCGGAATTAAATTATGGTGTAAAATGTACACAAGAACTTAAAAGCCACCATCACTATTCATTGCTAATCAAGTTTAAAATTCAAAACTATTCCATTAAATGCAAAATAAGAAGTACATTGCTGGGAATTGAGGCTTGGTTTAAATGTCACAAGAACTTAAAAACTATCACATACCATCACACAAAGTTTCATCGAAAAGATATAGTTGAAGTTATATATAAAAAAAATTAAAAAAATACCCTACCACGTCGGATTTCCTAAATCCGACGTGGTAGGGTCCTTTTGTTAAAAAATATTAATTAAAAAAACACATATCTAACTTTTCATTTTCTTATTAGCTTTTATTACAATCATTATTGACATTCGTGTCTCAATATTTCTTCCTAATTGTATTTGGAAGATCATTATTTCGAGATCAAAAGACAATATGTTATGATTTTTCTCGCCTTGTTCTCCATGCTGAGGGTCTTCTATTGCCATCACTAGAACCATACTTTGATCTACCGAATTGGTGGGCACGAATGAAAGAAGAAAAGTAACTACTTATCACTCATAAGCAAAACGGGATTTGCACCAAACACTCATCTTTTTCTTTTTTTCTTTCTCACTTACATTCTCCTCTCTTTTTCTCCTTTTCACTCATTCTATATGACTTGTTTACAAATGGAGAACTCTTGTGCTTATATAGGCACTTACAAACACTCTTCAACTTAGCCTAAAACATAAACATAACATAAACTACATAAAGATGATCATTCAAGATCATTACAACCTCTACTTAAATTGCATAATAAAATATGACGAAAATCATAGAGAAATGAAGAAACTTTTTGTCTCTTCCTTTCCTTCAACCTTTCATCTTCCATCTTGTTGAGTCATCAACTCCTAGATGACTCGCCCTCCATAGATGATGTGGCTAGTGACTAGGATGTCACCTAGGATTAAGTTCAATTCTCAATACTCCTCCTTGAACTTAATCCTCTTCCATCCACCATCCCAAGATGATTTCGCAACTTCGCATACAAACGGATTGGCAGGGCTTTTGTGATTATGTCAGCCACTTGATCTTCACTTTTCACATGCACTAAGTCGACATCCTTTTCTTTCATATGTTCACGAATGAAATGAAACTTTGTGTCGATGTGTTTGCTCCTTTCGTGATGGACTGGATTTTTAGCCAGCTCGATAGCAGATTTGCTATCCACGTACAGCTTTGTAGCACTTGTCTGGCTTGAACATAGCTCTTTCAACAATTCTCTAAGCCATATTGGATGCCACACACATGCACTTGTCGCCACATATTCGGCTTTGCAAGTTGATAAAGAGACGATAGGTTGTTTCTTTGATGACCATGAGAAAGCCGTGTCACCAACATAAAAGACAAAGCCCGAGGTACTCTTTCTATCATCCACAGCCCCACTCCAATCACTATCAGTATATCCATAGAGTATCTCTTTGTCAACACATTTTCCATAGAATAAGCCAAGGGAAAGAGTACTTTTGATGTCGTGAAATATTCGCTTAACCGCCATCCAATGTTCCATGGTTAGACTCTCCATGTACCGTCTAACCAAGCCAACTCCATATACGAGATCTGGTCGGGTGCAAGTTAGGTATCGTAGACACCCTACTGCACTTTTGTACATTGTTGTATCAACCAACTCACCTTCTTCGTGTTTTGATAACTTTAATCCACATGCCACTGGTGTGTTCACGGGCCTGCAATCACCCATCTCGAAGCGCCCCAACACATCTTTAGCATAGCCTTCTTGTGACACAAAGATCCCATCCCCTCCGTGTTTGAATTCCAAACCAAGAAAGTAGGACATGAGTCCAAGATCAGTCATCTCGAACTCCTTTTTCATGATGTGTTTGAAATCAGCAAACATCCCATCGTTGCTACCTGCAAAAACAAGATCGTCAAAATACAAGGCTACGATCAATATGTCGTTGCCTTCTTTCTTCACATAGATTGCATGTTCATGTGGGCATTGCAAGAATCCATTTTGCTTGAAATAGGCATCAATCCTTGCATTCCATGCCCTCGGGGCTTGCTTCAAGCCATATAGTGCCTTCTTTAACTTTAGCACTTTCACCTCTTCGCCTTTCTTTTCATAACCCGGCGTTTGCTTCACATAAACTTCTTCTTCGAGAACTCCATTCAAGAAAGTGGACTTCACGTCCATTTGATGCATGCACCACTTTCTTTGAGCTGCAAGTGATGTTAGGAGACGGATTTTCTCCATGCGTGCCACCGGTGCGAACACTTCTTCATAATCTATGGCGGCCCTTTACTTGTAGCCTTTTGCCACAAATCGTGCTTTGTACCTTTCAACTTCTCCTTGTGCCATCATCTTTCTTTTGTACACCCATTTGACACCAATCGCTTTGTGTCCTTTTGGCAATGAAACTAGTTCCCAAGTTTCATTCCATTCGATGGATCGCATTTCTTCATCCATCGTGGCACGCCATTTTTCATCCTCCATCGCCTCTTCAAAAGGAATATTTTCTCCTTGTCCTAGAAGACACAATATATTTTGCTCGCTTGTAATCTCCTTTGATCTCATCTCCTCCACATGGTTAGAAGTCGCCACTTATTCTCTTTCTTTTTCTTCTTGGCACCTCCAATCATGTTCATGTTCGACTTGAGCGTGCATGACATGGTTTGTGACTCCCTCGTTACCTACAATCAAGGTCATTCCTCCTTCGCAAGGTTGGTGCTTTCTTCCACCATTTTCTTTGACCAACATTCACTTGCATAGTGTCCATGCTTCCCACAATTGAATCACTCAATCTCCTTCTTTGATCCACGATCACCACGGCCACGGCTGGAGCTCTCCTCTACCTTCTTTTGCGACTAACACTCTTTCGCAAAATGGCCACACTTCCATAGTCACGGCTGCTTCCACGATCTACGTTGCGAGGTTTCTCCTCCTTAAGCGACATCTTCACTTGAAACGCCTCCTCCAAGACATCTTGCCTCTTCTTCTTCTTTCTTTGCTCGTGTGCCTCCAAGGAGCTTGCAAGGTCGTCGAAGGTCATCTTCTCGAGGTCCTTTGATTCCTCGATAGCACACCCAACATTTTCGAAGTCTCCGGTGAGAGAATGCAACACCTTCTCCATCACTCTTCCATCAGTCAACTCCTCCCCATTTCTCTTCAATTTGTTCGCCACCATGTGAACCCTCGTGAAAAAATCGGCAACACCTTCCGATTTCTTCATTTTCAACGCCTAGAACTCACCTCGAAGCATTTGGAGGCGCACTTGCCTCACTCGATCAGCACTCTCGTAGCTCTTCTCAAGAATGTCCCATGCCTCCTTCGATGTCTTCACTTCAGCGATCTTCTCAAAGCCACTCTCATCCACCGCTTGGAAGAGAAGAAATAGAGCACTCTTGTCTTTGGCTATTCTCTCCTTTTGTGCTTTGATTTGTGCGACGATTGCTACCCCCGTCACGGCCTCCTCCTCGAAGCCTCACTCCACAAGATCCCAAGCATCATGCGCACCAAGCAGGGCACGTATTTGGATACTCCAATTGTCGTAGTTCCCCTTTGAGAGGCGAGGCAACGATACATGACCAAACGATGCCATTCCTGAGCTCCCCTTCAGGCGAGGCTCTGATACCAGATGTTAGTTACGGGAGAAAGATGGGGAGCACCAGACCAAGCCGCCCTCCACAAGGCGCACATGGACCGTCAATCAGCGGTTCCAAACCGCCAATTGGCGGTTCGGAAGTCGCGCCTGGTGCATGGCTTTGACTCGCCTCGTTCTCCATGCTGAGGGCCTTCTATTGCCATCACTAGAACCATACTTTGATCTACCCAATCAGTGGGCACGAATGAAAGAAGAAAACTAACTACTTATCACTCATAAGCAAAACAGGATTTGCACCAAACACTCATCTTTTTCTTTCTTCTTTCTCACTTACATTCTGCTTTCTTTTTCGCATTTTCACTCATTCTATGACTTGTTTACAAATTGAGAACTCTTTTGCTTATATATGCACTTACAAAGACACTTCAACTTAGCCTAAAACATAAACATAACATAAACTACATAAAGATGATCATTCAAGATCATTAAAACCTCTACTTAAATTGCATCATAAAATATGACGAAAATCATAGAGAAATGAAGAGACTCTTTGTCTCTTCGTTTCCTTCAACCTTTCATCTTCCTTCTTGTTGAGTCATCAACTGCTAGATGACTCACCCTCCATAGAAGATGTGGCTAGTGACTAGGATGCCATCTAGGATTAAGTTCAATTCTCAATAGATTTGTGGTTGTTCCGTCCAGCCCTTCTTTTGCCTCGTCCACTGAAAATTTGTCTCTCATTGTCTTGTCTTTGTTGGCCCCTTCCTTGAGCTTTATTATTTCAATTTCTCTCTTAAAAGGTAATTTTTGATTGTAATGCCAACCTTAAGGATTGATTCAGGAACCCATTCATCCTTTGTCCATATACCTTAAAAGAACTCATTAGCTCATGAACAGTTAGTTTTGATAAATCTTTGGAGGCAAACTTTATGATATAGCTCCTACTATATGATCAAATTTTGCAGGCAAACTTTTAAAATCTTCTAAACAATTTTCTGATCAGTGATAGTATCTGCATACACTACTGGAGATATGACCTTTGTTGGTGGACCATTTTGTCAGTAAAATGGATCATTTCCATCGACATAAGCTTGTGCCGATGAACATTCTGCTGGCATTGTTCTACTGGCAATAGCCTTGTCGGGAAGAACAGTGCTGACGAAAATTTTGTCGGGATGCTCAATGTTTTTGTGCCAAAAATATGTCAAGCAATACTTTCCGTTGCCGACGGAAATCCGTCAGCCAAAAAAATCTTAATATTTTGTATTGCCGACGGAAATTCCATCATGATAGAATTACCGATGGACAAAAGTAGCACCTGCTGCAAAAAAATCTCTTAGTTACGATTTGACAACCCATATCGTCCTTATACAACCTGCAATAAATGTCCATTTCAACTACAAAGCATATCATGTCATAAGTCATATTCATATACCATACGAACACTACATATATAATAAGTCAAAAGTGACATACTATATATCCAAGTCATTAGTCATACTACATATATCTTAAGTCATAAGTCACACTATACAGAAAGTGAAAAGCAATGCTACTATACCAACTAAGTCTCAAAAGAAGTTGGATATGTCGATGGGTCGTCGCCATGCTAGGAAGATGTATCGGTGTCACTACTCTATAAAAATAGATTTTGATTAGTTGGACAATCCGAAACATATATTATTTTAGCAAATTAAAGAAACAAATTACAAATCATCATACACATACTTGATCTACTCTAAGTTGGGCCGCCATAGCTTTGCGACTTGAGCCTTCAACTTCTCGTTTGCCTCTTGCAATGCAGTTAATAAGAATTTACATATATTTTACTAGTAAAATAAACTTGCAAAGTTAAGTAAACACTTACAAGCATTACAAATTGTGAAATCTTGGTTTGAAGATGTTCGATATGAACGCTACTATGTTGACTCGTCGACGTCTTGCCTATTTTGTAGGCTCCAATGCCAGCACCTCACACCCGATCAGTCTTCTCTTCCACCAATATTTCTTTATTGGACTCCTCCTTAATCAGCTTCGAACACTCACATCATAGTTGGGACAATGTGTGCTACTCCAATTTTTGTTGGCTAATTCTTGTATCTCAACCTACAACACATTAAACATGTAATGATATTGTAAAGATAAAAGTAACACTTAATTCCATCTTTAAAAAAGTTGACACTCACCATTCGTGGCTCCTTATAACAAATAGCCATCTTTTCAATCTTCGTAAGAGGTGTCTAATCTCGCTTTCATCCATCTAGTACTTTTTTAATTAAAAGTAAATCATTCTATATAAGGCTGCAATCAATATTTATCTCAGGATTTAAACAATTAAGAATTCAATCAACATTTATCTAAATATGGATTCAAATACAGAAATCAAAACAATAATGTAACACCAAAACTTACATGAAGCTTGGTTTTGTTTGCGAATGTTTCCGATCTTGTCCCATGGTTCATCCATTTGCAACCGCGATTGATGTTGTACGTTAAGGATATTTTTGTAAAGAATAAAAAAAGTTTAAACATAAGAATGGGTATTACATGTATATAAATAAAAAATTTAAAGACCACAAATATTTATACATTCGCAGGTTCGGTGTTATATTCATCGAACTGCATGAGGAATTGGACAGTGTGAACCTTTGGATATCCCTTCAAGGAAAAATAGCTAACCCACTCTGCATTGGTTTTGAACGGGGAGTAGTAACTCTTCTTCACCGAATATAGGTAATCTTTGAGAAAGTCGTCAATTTTATCAAAATAGTAGTGTCATGCGTTTACACAATTCACAAAATTGAAACAATCTTACGAATAACATACAATCATTTGTATATTAATGTCAAATTTAGATGAAATTTGATATTAATGTCAAATTTAGATGAAATTTGATATTAATGTCACATTTAAATGAAAGTTGATATTAATGTTAAATATAAAACATTGCCACCTTCAACATCATCGATGATACGTGCTGTAGATTGGCCATGAGGCTGACTATCTCATCGTCTGCTATAAGGTTCACCTCACACCTCTAATGTTATACCCCCACTTCATGAGACCGAACAACCTCAATGATATGACGATGTGGGGATTGAGTGGTTGCAGTTCATCTACTTCTCGATCTTCCGCCTGTCGGGTATGAACAACGTGACTATGGGGAGGCATGCTTGTATAACATTCCTTGCATGTTGTCAACAATATTTGATGTTGAAGTGAAAATTGACTAGAATTTTCTGTATGTTCCAGGTGGTTTTTCGCCATGATGTATCAACATAAGATAATCGGGCATAAAAACTTTTAGGAGAACATGTTCACAAATTTGGCACAGATCAAGAAGTACCTGATTTCCGCAATTCTTTCATGGGCGAGTTATAGAACCACCCAATTTTTCCAAATTGGCACTTGTAAAATTCAAAAACTCATCCAACCCTTTTGTGTATTCAAGTGTGAATATGTCATCTATCTCTAGCCAAGATTTATCAGGTACGTTCAACATCCTATACAAGTCACACAAACTATTATATATAAATTGCTATATATTAAAAAAATAATTTCGTTAAATTTTTTGGCGTGACATCTCCTTCAATTTTGAATATGAAAAGTTTAGACAACCTCAATCCATCTCAAATCATGCACGATAATGACAATCAATTTATATATTCAACGTACAAAACTTCATATCCATGTCAAGTCAAACTACTATTTCAAATCCATATCAAATTATAGATATTAGTGACAATCAATTCACATATTTCAATCCCCACCCCACCCCATCCCACCATACTCCACTATTCCCCTCAACAAATCCCCAACTCCAACTCTTCTACCACAACCCCAACTCTAGTTCTTACCTCAATCACCTGCTTCTCCCACCACCCCAACTTTAATCTCAACAACCCAAATCCCTAATTCAATTCAATCTTTCAACTAGGGTTTAAGGTCTAATTCATTCATTGACCCTATAAAATTGGCATCGAAGTTTCATTCCAAACATATCCACAACACAAGATCCATGTTCGAATTCACACCAACCAAGTAACGTTAATTTAGTAATCCACATTCTTATTAACATCCCTATATTTACAAATCAATGAGAAATCCTAAATTTGCAATCCACATTCTTATTCACATATTTACAAAGCAATGAGCAATCCTAAATTAGCAATCCACATTCTCATTCACAAATTTACAAAGCAATGAGCAATCCTACATTAGCAATCCACATTCTTATTCACATATTTACAAAGCAATGAGCAATCCTAAATTCGCAAAATTCAAAAGCATCTTTAGACATCAAATTCATAAGCATCTTTAGACATTAGCACAATTCAAAATCCACATTTTAATTCACATTCTCATCTACACAATATTCATAAGCATCTTTAAACATTTTAATCTACAACATTTTAACACATATAATCTTAACAAGCATCCTTAGACGTTTTAATCTACAACATCTTAACATTTACCACATTAGATATTAGATAATCTACAACATTTTAACACAAATAATCTTAATTAACATGCATCTTTAGATGTTTTAATCTACAACCTTTTAACATTTAGCAACATTAGATCTAAGATAATCTACAACATTTTAACAAAAATTAAGCTACAATATTTAAACATATATTATACTACTTAAATTAAATTTTGAAGTTTACGGACAACCTTAATAGACAAGGGAGGAAAGGACGAGGAGGAGGTTGCCAATGGGATGAAGGGTCAACGGTGAGGAGGACGTGACAGGGGGGGGGGGAAGGTGGCAGAGGAGGCAGCGAGGAGGTAGCAGTGAGGAGAGATTGCGGTCGTGGAGGAGTTGAAGTTGGCAGAGGAAGTAGTGGTTGGTGGGTGAAGGGGCCGGCTAGGGTTTTGGTGGAAGGGGTCGACAATTGGGTGGTGGGGGTGACATAAAGTTTTTTAAATATATGTATATTTTACATAAGCGCATCAATTATCATGACCTAGGTCATGCACACTCTTTCTCTTCCTTTCTCTCTCTGCTACGTCATCATGACCAACCTCCTCTTTCTCCTTCACTATTCACCAATTTACCATGATCTAGGTCATCCCACTCTCTTTCCTACGCATCATTAATTTCCTTATCAACTTTTATTCTATTCCAAAATCATTTATATTTACCAAAAACATTAATAATCTAATTTGAAAACCAAAATACCAATAAATTTCATAATTTCAAATTGCATATACTTTTTTATTTAACCATCAATAATTACCAAATACTAAATATCATTAATATTAATAAAGCAAATATTATATTAAATTAAACACGATGGTTGGTGTATTTATGTTTTAGACAAATACACGATATAAATCAAATAACACACCTCGACAGGTCTGTCGGGGGCTCGCTCCTAATTATTATCAAACTATCAACTAACGTTATCAAAATATAATAAACCCTAACCCTAATTATTATCAAAATATCAACTAAAACTATTTAAATCCTAACTATTTATAAAAATATAAATCCGTAATTATTATAACAAACACCGTAAACAAAACAAAATCAAAAACATCGTAAACAAAAATCCAAAAAAAAATCCGGACCAACCGGGTCGTGCCAAGTAGCAAGACCCGGTCGTCCGGGCAGTCGTGCGTCCCACGACCGCCCGTAGTGGATGCTCTAAATCATATTGTATCTACATCCAGGTATCTAGTTTGATGTTTTTTTCATTTGGGGTTGCGCTTCTGGAGATGATAGCAGGTAGATCTCCATTTGACAAGTCGCTTCATGAGGAGGGATCCTTAGTAACTTGGTTAAGTTTCTATATTTCCGCATTTTATAATTTGTGTAATGACCAACACAAAATGATGAATATTAAAAACTATATGGATCGTGCATGTATGTTCCGGTTCCCCAAGATTTATGTAATTATGCTGGTATTATATGGCGATTTTATATTCCTGCTTCAGTGGTTGATGAATCAATCTATAGATATATTTCTTTTTTATTTATTAAAAAATATATATCTATAGATATACTTGTATCGAACAAAGTTCGTAATAACTGACCACACCAGTCTATTACAAACTCTTCCAAAAAAAACGTTGAAACGAGTTCATCATCATATATGCTTAACACCAAACTTTAGGTTCACTCAACAACAGGCTTATGGAGTTCATTCGGCTATTTTTAGCCTTTTTAACAAAACACTACAATTGGATCATAGAACAGTGTTTGCGCTTTTATGCCTTATAGGTAGAAGTACTACATACATCATGGTGATGTTCTTATCTAAGCAATGTGTTCAGATCATGTTGTCATGTGACTTATTAGTTAAACTGAAAATTATATTGTTGAGCATTCAGACACAGAAAATAGGCTAAAAATGACAAATGTGAAAAATGAAAGCCTATATATTAAAAAGTAATTTTTTTGAAATAATATTTTTAAAAAAAATTAATTGAAAACTATACACATGAGAAACTTAATTGGCAAAATATGCCCATAAAAATGACATTTGTGTTGTCGTTTTCATTAACTAAAAATGGCACCGTGGGTGACATTTTTAGTCTTAGTGAGAACGGCATCACGGATGTCATTTTTTACCTAGCTAAAAAGGTATCCAAGAAGGTGTTTTTGCCTAGGGCAAAAATAGTCTGTCCAACCACCATCTTCATTCTTCTACACCCAAATTACTCCCCACTTCCCATTACTCCCTCTCACCGACAACAAGCACTATTTAGGTAGGTTTTCCGTTTGTTTTTTTATTTCCATACGAAATGTAATGCATGTATAGTTAATATATGATTGTTATTTGATGTATCAAATGCAAATTTAGTACACCCAAAGTTATGAGCTCCGATACCGGATTTGTTATAGTTTTTTTTCGATGGAATCATTACATTCGTAGATGGCATTCCAGAATATGAAGGTGGTTATAAACGGATGATGAATGCTAATACAGAAATGTGAGATGGTTTGTGTATTATTAGTGACCGTTTTTCAGGTCTTACAAATATTGTGAAGACATTTTTTCCACCAGAAAGAGGTCATGTTCACACGTTCTGTTTGAGACATATGAGTGCATATATGGCAAGACATGCTCGGTGCTGGAATGTGGAACTGCAAAATAAATTTTGGCATACTGGTGTCGCAACTGATAAAAAACATTTGAATAGCATATGAAGGATATCGAGATTCATCACCCCAACGGCTTCAAGTGGATTAAAGTTCAAGAGGATGTTTCGTATTGGACACTAACTCATGATTATGGCCGCTGTTTTGGTATAATGACCACAAACTTGTCAGAAAGCTTTAACAATACATTAAAGTGTGTGCGTGGCTTACCACTTTGTCATCTGATTATGATGACTTATCTGCAGTTGAATAAATATTTTGTCAGTAGAAGAGATGAAGGAGAGACTATGATATTGACCTCTACTAAAAAGATCAACAATGAAATCACAAACCAACGGCAGATGGCTACACAACTTTGTGTGACTATGCATAGTCACAACATATTCAGTGCCGAAAGCAACCAATCTCGTAGCTATCGGGTTATTTTGACGGAGATGGGCCCCACAAGCTCGTGCGGGTTCACATATGCACACCACATTCCATGCTCACATGTGTTGGCCGTATGCAACAACCCCCATGCGAACATTCATACTTTGGGAATAGTCTCCGAATTCCTATCCACCCAAGCATACAGGAAAACATATGCACCGATCTTCTTTCGTATACAAGACGAAAGAGTTTTGGCCAGAGGAAGGACTTATAGCTTTAATAACGCCTTTTGTCGTAAGGCAAAGTGGACGACCAAAAAACAAAAAGAATCAGAAACAACATGGATGAACAAAGTGGTCGAGTTATACGATGTGGGCAATGCCGTAAGTTAGGTCACAACCGGAAGACATGTAAACAGAATATTTATTACGTTTATTTCGTATGGTTAATTTTAGCCGAATTTCCCTTCTAACCCCATGTAGGGGAAGCAATATTTTGTGGTGATCATGACTTGATTAAGAAGTTCTATTTTATAAAATTACCTTCTTTTAAATATAACATCAAACCAATCCTTTTAGCTGAGTTGAAAACCGATACAAGCAAAATGAATTACAAGGAGTCTGTCTGCTGCTAAAACGACAGGTACAATATCGTATTAAGTGGAATAAAAATGACACTGTGGTGCCATTTTTGTTTAAGAAAAACAACACCACTGGTGTCGTTTTCTTATAAAGAAAACGGCAACACAAGAAGTGCTGTTTTTAGTGGAATAAAAATGGCACAGCTGGTGTCGTTTTTCTTAAACAAAAATGGGAACATCAATGCCGATTTTGTTCCACTAAAAAAGGCATTGTAGCTCCCATTTTAGCAGCAGACAAACTTCCAAACTGCTCTATATTTGTACTCATTCTCTTGGTTTATAATTCAAAGTCTTGTATACTTGTGGGGAAAAATATGATTACAATCTTATTCAACAAGCATACAACACATTTCAACTAGAAATGGAAATTAACACAGTGAAACATTAAATTGGTCCACATTTTAGCATGAAATTGTTTTTAACACAATTAGTTGATAGTCGGAATGCATTAAGTTACAACTACGGTGGAGAAAATACTTTCGCGAGAATTTTGGTCCAGTTAATGTACAACTACGATGGAGAAATCACTCAATTAAGTTTAGTTGAATGTATAACTGCTGCTCTTGCAACCAGTTTACTCTAGGCTTTCCCCGAACCTTCTTCATCTTGCAGATTTCCATTAATTCTGGAATGTGTTGCCGTATTCCAAATTGGCGCATCACCCTATCCGGCACGTGCATAGCGGCAACTCCAAAATAAACCATCCATGTTCTACTCATCCAATCATCATGTCCTTGCCTACAATCAGCGAGTAACGCCATCATATCTACTTCTTCGTAAGGGGTCCAAGAAACTTGATTTTCTTCTTGAACGTCCAACTAATTTTTGTAAAATTCAATCTGAGCCATCTTCACATTGTTGACCCACGACCTAGGAGTCCGCCAACGTGAACCTAAAGGATACAATGGAAGTTGTACACCGGGACTTCTAGATGGCCATCCGACATGAAGATGTTCCCATCACCAAATTGGTAACAATGTAAGGAAACCAGCTACTTGTTTCCCTTTTTTCAAATATGCCTAATCCAAATAGTTGTAAAGAACAGCCAACGATGCAGCTCCCCAATTGTAGTTTCCACATTCGAAGAGATTCTCCAACAAGATTAAATATCTAAGGTGGACTTTGTTTCCACTCTTATTGCCTACTATCCCAGATCCTAACTGAAACAAAATGTAGGCTCTCGTGTGTTGCAACACCTACTCATCTGTTGCATCTGGTGCCACGACTATTGAGAATTGAACTTAATCCTATGTGGCGACTTAATCCTATGTGGCGTCCTAGTCACCCGCCACATCATCAGTGCTTGATGACACATCAAGGAGGAGATGAGTCAACACATGAGAAGACAAAAAGTTGAGGGAGTGAAAGAGACAAGAGTCTTTTCATTTTTTGAGTAATTTTCGTCCTAATTATGTATGCAATTTAAGTAGAGGGTGTAATGATCTTCAATGATCACGTTTATGTAGTCTTTATGTTTGGAAGTTGTAGGGTCGTGTAAGTGCCTATATAAAGCACTAGAATTCACCATTTGTAACACAACAACAACATATATCAAGCATTAGAAGTTGAGCCACGAAATTGTGTGAGAAAAGAGTGAGTATGTGAGTAGAAAGAAGAAGAAGAGTGTGCATTGCAAAATCGGTTTTTTGCTTTGTGAGTAGAGAGTCACATTCTTTCCTTCGTGCCCCCTAGTAACATAGATCAAGAATGGATCTAGTGGAATCAAAAGAAGGCAAAATGAATGGTGATCAGGGTGGTCTAAGGCAGCACACGAGGCGCGCCTTTTAGACCGCCAATTGGCGGTTGGGGACCGCCAATCAGCGGTCCCTGTAGCCCAGGAGACGGGTAATCTACTGTGGTGGGTTGATCAGTAGCTCCCCGTCCTCCTCCCATCCTCCAACATCTGGTATCAGAGCCTCGTCCGATGGGAAGCTCGGGAATGACCTCGTTTGGTCATGCGTCGTTGCCTCGATTGTCGAAAGGCAACTACGACAATTGGAGTATCCAAATGCGTGCGCTGCTGGGTGCGCATGATGCTTGGGATCTTGTGGAGAACGGCTTCGAGGAGGAGGCCGAGACGGGAGAAGAAACCGTTGCACAAATCAAAGCACAAAAGGAGAGAAGAGCCAAAGATAAGAGTGCTCTCTTCCTTCTCTTCCAAGCGGTGGATGAGAGTGGCTTTGAAAAGATCGCTGAAGCGAAGACGTCGAAGGAGGCGTGGGACACCCTTGAGAGGAGCTACAAGGGTGCTGATCGAGTGAGGCAAGTGCGCCTCCAAATGCTTGGAGGCGAGTTCGAGGCGTTAAAAATGAAGGAATCGGAAGGTGTTGCCGATTTCGTGACGAGAGTTCGCATGGTGGCGAACAAATTAAAAAGAAATGGGGAGGCGCTGACCGAAGGAAGAGTGGTGGAGAAGGTGTTGCGTTCTCTCACCGAGGACTTCGAGAATGTGGTGTGCGCAATCGAGGAATCAAAGGACCTCGAGAAAATGACTATTGATGATCTAGCTAGCTCGTTGGAGGCACACGAGCAAAGAAAGAAGAAGAAAAGACAAGATGTCTTAGAGGAGGTGTTGCAAGCGAAGATGTCGCTTAAGGAGGAGAAACCTCGCAACGTAGATCGTGGAAGCGGTCGTGATTATGGAGGCCATTCAAGAAAGAAGGAGGTCGAATGCTTCAAGTGTGGGAAGCGTGGTCATTTTGGGAAAGAATGCTGGTCGCAAAAGAAGGTGGAGGAGAGCTCCAGCCGTGTCCGTGGTGATCGCGGATCGAAAAAGGTGATTGAGTGCTTTAATTGTGGGAAGCATGGACACTACGCAAGCGAGTGTTGGTCGAAGAAAAGGGTGGAAGAAAACTCCAACCTTGTGGCCGTGGAGGAGAATGCTTGTGATGAGGATGTAGTCTTGCTTGCCGACAAAGGAATGGAAGGCGAACAAGAAGGTGTTTGGTATCTCGATACGTGAGCAAGCAACCACGTGTGTGGAAATAGACACATGTTCGCACATTTGGAGGAAGGAGTACATGGGCACGTTTCGTTTGGAGATGCATCAAAGGTGCGCGTGGAAGGGAAAGGTCACATCATGATCCAAGTAAAGGATGGATCTCAAAAGCTTATCTCCAATGTGTTCTTTGTGCCCGATATGAAGACGAACATTTTAAGCATGGGACAACTCCTGGAGAAAGGGTTCACGATCTTGATGAAGGATCGACACATGACCGTGCGAGGACAAGATGGACATCTGATTGCAAAGGTAGAAATGTCCAAAAATCGAATGTTTAAATTGAATCTAACCTGTGCTCGTGCTAGATGTTTGAATGCATGCATTAAGGGAGATTGGTTGTGGCATATGCGAGTTGGACAGTTGAACTTCGGCGGGATCCAAGAAATGGCGCAAAAGGGAATGGTGCATGGTCTGCCGATGACCGAATCCAAAGACGGATTTTGTGAAGGTTGCATGGTTGGAAAATTACCAAGGAAGAGTTTTCCAAAGCAAGCTGAACATAAAGCAAAGAAGGTGCTAGAGTTGGTGCATACCGACATATGTGGACCGATCACTCCACACTCGATTAGTAAGAATCCTTATTTCTTAACGTTTATTGATGACTTTTCACGAAAAACGTGGGTGTACTTCTTGAAGGAGAAATCTGAGGCTTTTCGCATGTTCAAGAAGTTCAATGGCATATGTGGAGAAACAAAGTGGCAACAACATCAAGACATTAAGGTCTGATCGAGGAGGCGAGTTCACATCAACCGAGTTCAACAACTTTTGTGAGGAGAATGGCATAAAATGCCATTTGACGGTTCCATACTCACCACAACAAAATGGTGTAGCTGAAAGAAAGAATAGAACCATCATGGACATGGTTCGAAGTATGTTGAAAAGCAAGAACGTGTCAAAAGAGCTATGGGCCGAAGCTGTGGCCTGTGCAGTGTATACGTTGAATCGTTGCAAAACTGCAAGTTTGGAGGGAGTAACTCCACAAGAAGCGTGGAGTGGCTATAAGCCAACCGTAGCACATATGAAGGTGTTTGGAAGCACAGCATATGCACATGTACCAAAAGAAAGAAGGATAAAACTTGATGATAGGAGCATCAAGCTTGTATTTGTTGGCTATGATGAACGATCGAAAGCTTATAGGCTTCTCGATCCAACTAACAACAAAATTGTCATTAGTCGTGATGTACAGGTTAACGAGGAGGTAACATGGGAGTCCAAAGAGGAGATTCCACAAGTGCCAAATGAAGAACAAGAAGAGGAGATAGCCAACCCCACTGATCATGAAATGGTTCCATCTGACAAACATGACGAGATGAGACCAAGGAAGTTCAAGACACTTCGTGAAATCTACGAGACGACGAGTGAGTTGCACATGGTGTGTCTTCTCACACAAAACAAAAGCTCTGCCAATCCGCTTGTATGTGAAGTTGAGAAATCAACTTGGGATGGTGGACGGAAGAGGATTAAGTTCAAGGAGGAGTATTGAGAATTGAACTTAATCCTATGTGGCGTCCTAGTCACCCGCCACATCATCAGTGCTTGATGACACATCAAGGAGGAGATGAGTCAACACATGAGAAGACAAAGGGTTGAGGGAGTGGAAGAGACAAGAGTCTTTTCATTTTTTGAGTAATTTTCGTCCTAATTATGTATGCAATTTAAGTAGAGGGTGTAATGATCTTCAATGATCACGTTTATGTAGTCTTTATGTTTGGAAGTTGTAGGGTCGTGTAAGTGCCTATATAAAGCACTAGAATTCACCATTTGTAACACAACAACAACACAACAACAACATATATCAAGCATTAGAAGTTGAGCCACGAAATTGTGTGAGAAAAGAGTGAGTATGTGAGTAGAAAGAAGAAGAAGAGTGTGCATTGCAAAATCGGTTTTTTGCTTTGTGAGTAGAAAGTCACATTCTTTCCTTCGTGCCCCCCAGTAACATAGATCAAGAATGGATCTAGTGGAATCAAAAGAAGGCAAAATGAATGGTGATCAGGGTGGTCTAAGACAGCACACGAGGCGCGCCTTTTAGACCGCCAATTGGCGGTTGGGGACCGCCAATCAGCGGTCCCTGTAGCCCAGGAGACGGGTAATCTCCTGTGGTGGGTTGATCAGTAGCTCCTCGTCCTCCTCCCGTCCTCCAACAACGACACGATAATTCTGGTGCAACCACTACAACGACACGTACCCCCCTTTCACTGCAGTTGTCGCCTCATCTTCGTTAGTACCCAACAAGTTCATGCAAATCTCAGACCAATCATGATCTAAAGCCGCACAAACTGCCAGATCGTCAATCCGGAGACCAGTAAGAATAACTACGTCTTCTAGTGTGATCGTCATCTCTCCATGTCTAAAATAGAATGTGTGAGTCTCGGGCCTCCACCTCTCCAGCACAGTCCGAATCAAATTCCATTCCTGTTGCAGTTGTTGCAAACGAGACACTGTAGCAAATCCAGCAATCTCTAATAAATCACATACCCTACCGTCTTCCACATTCCACGTGTTGAACTGAATTCCATGCTCGATACACTTAATATATGTTAATTGCTCTAGAAAAAGATAATTAATTACTTAAGGTCGAATAAAAACCAATACACAGAATTTTTAATTTAATAATCAAAACACTTACATTTTCGAGAATCGAAAAAAATCTATGATCTTTTTGTATCACTTGGACTGAATGGTCCACAGGACCGTGAGAATTGTGTGAAGAAGACATATTTGCAACTGTTGAAAGAGAATTAACCAAAAAATATGAGTTAGTCTTGGGTTTAAATAAAACAATCCAAACCAATTTCATACCAAAAAATCTCAAAATACATGCCAAGTAGGTGTTGTTGCAAACCAAATATTGAATTGTAAACAAATTATCTCGACATAACGAGCATATAACCTAGTCCAATTGTAAAAATCAAACTCAATAATACAAACCTAATTCACAATAACCAATTATTTAGAGTTCAATATGTTATTCTCAATCAACACAATTACAATCCAAAACGATCTACACATAAATTACATTATTCACAATCAACCCATGGAACGAAATACATTAAATAATTATGATTGGTTTAATACATTATTGTACATCAACCTAATTTCAAACCAAATCAATCTAAAGCAATCAACCAAACACCAATCAATCCACACAAATCCAAACCAAACCACACATACACACTGATCAAGGAAGACATTAACAAAAAATAAACTAAATATATCTTCAAACGAATTAAACATGTGGAACTAGCACAGGGAGCTCGAAAATTGCCGGAGACAGGGAGGAGGAGAGGAGGAAATCGATTTTGTAGAAAGTGGGGAAAAAGGAGGCCAGGATGCCGTTTTCTGCTTTAGGCAAAAATGACATCTCGGATGCCGTTTTTTCCTATGTAGAAAACGACATCCGTGGGATGCCGTTTTCACTAAGACTGAAAACGACTTATATGATACCGCTTTTAATTAATGAAAATGACACCATAGATTTCTTTTTTATGTGCATATTATACCAATTAAGTTTTCCACGTGCATAGTTTTCAAATTTTGTTTTTTAATATTACTTCAAAAACAAATCCTATTAAAAAATTAAAATTTGACCTTCTACTAATTAATGATGTAGTGCAAAATAAGAGGTAGATGTAGCTAAGTGGATCAAGTTAAATATAAATTATTTTTGTTATATTAAAAGTCGTACGTTGTACGGTGTGTTTTTCACCATATATGATACATCTCACAAAATTATTTAAGATAATGTTTAAGATCAACTTAAAGTAGTTTTACTTATAATAATTAAAATTCACATGCACAAAATAAAAAAAGGATTATAATCACAAATTTTCCATCACAAACATACCGAAAAAAATCAATATAATAAATCATCCCACTTTCTATTAACTTCAAGGGCGTAGTGATAAAATATCTAGAATTTTAATGATCTTTGATAATTCAAAGGACTTCTTTACAAAATACTCGAAAATTCCTCTAACCTTTACTCAATAATGTTTAATATTGACTTAAAATAGTTTTAATTGAAAATTGAAATGCACAAAATCCAAAAATTTGCGTAGATATTAATTAATGTAGGACTCATATTATCTACGAGCGTTGAAAATCAAAAACAATTGAAAGTTATTTGACAAAGGTTAAGAAATGAAAAAACGAGCTTAATTATTATATTTGTAAAAAAACCCAATTCAAGATGTTATATCGACTCCTAATATTTTTTGGTTTTCGGAATGCATTGATAATACGAGTGATAAATCAAGATTTACGATTTCAATTTTCCTTTAATTTGAAATTTAAGTTATTAATAATGATAAAATTGTTTTTAACAAACGTTAAGAGCAGTAGACCCCTCATTTCTCTACATATAGAGGTAAATTATTCAATTCGTTTTTTGTTACACAAATATGTCAGAACTCTATCTCATCTCTCTATTTGTGATCTAACGATCAATTTCTAAAACCACACTTTCTAGTGGGTTACGTACGTTAAAGATTTTTTGCCTCTCAAAAGTGGCTTCCTTTTTCGAGTAAAGGGGCACAATGGATTGATTTCATTATTTCATAGTTGTTTTTCCTTATCCAGTTTCAACATTTGTGGTGCCATTGTCTTGCCTGTTTGTTATTGATTCTTCTCTGCTTTCTTACTTGGTACAAATTGGCGTCAACTACTTAATTAATATCACCATGTACGTTCATGATTTATTTTTGTGGAATAATTGTAATATTTCTCGTTTGAATCGTTTTTAATCCAGAATTGAACGACAAAAATGGGTTATTAGTGGAAATTTCACAAGTCGATTTTTACCTTTTGTCAACCTTAATACTTTTTCCGGAGTTGATTGTAATGCTACTATTGTTGAATCTGTCCCATTTTTGTTAATAGTATTGTTAATAGTGTTTAATTGCAATACAAACATCATATTCAAAAGTTTAAGAGGAGTGACCGACTTACGAAAATTCAAAAAACATGTGCCTTAATATCTAAATACAATTCAGATAAAAAAATCATATTTTGTGGTAAAATTCAAGAGGACTCGACTAACATTCATGAGTAATGAAATTCTTTCGAAAAATTAAGTTGCTAAAAATTGTTGATACAATTACAAATATATTCATGTCACTCAATAATCCAACAAAAATAATATATAATACATGTATGGGACCATTTTTGTTTGAATCTAGTTACGATATTTTGGCAATGTGGTTTTGAAATACCACTAGTTGTTTTGTTATTTTTATTTCAATTGTTTGGTATAGTTGCTTAGGAATCTAGGGTCCGGATAAGAGTTCTCACCAATATTGGATTAATCTAGGATTAATAAGATATTTGCCCAAAGCACTGACACATGACGCATCCCTATTGGACTACACATTTAAGGGTTTAGGGTGGAGCCATCTATATAAGGAGGGGAGTCTCCCATTGGATGGAACAACAAGTGTGCAAACCCTAGCCTCCACCCACCCTAGCCGCCACTTTCTCTCTCTCTCCCATTTCGTCCCTCCACCTCCACCAAGCTCATTCCGTTGACTCTTGGGTTGTGGACTCGCGCTCCTTCTCCAAGAGAGTAGGAGACTGACCGGTGAAAAGGATTCCATAAGGTGACCTCTGATCTTCCTTCCGCTGCCACAGGTTCTCTCCAAGAAAGGTACTGCTGAACCAGTAGAATCGTTGTTTGCTAACATTGGTACCAGAGCCATCTCGGTTACCTTCGAATCCTCACCATGCTTGATGAATTTTTGTTTCATGATAATCTGATTTGAGATAAAAATTCGGTGGTTATGTTTTTTGGAGAAAGAAAGATAACAGAAAAATCAGTATTGCTTATTTACATGATGTGCATGTTATATATGTTGATTGTTCATGTTTTTCCTTTCAAATTTGTTTTTGATATTCTGGAAATGAAAACTCAGAAGTTGTTTTATCTTTAAATGAAATAATATGATCGTTCATTTAGAGATATAAGTGGTGCATGTTTGTTGAGTTCTTTCTAACATGCGATTAGGGTTTAGACTAGACTCTACTTGTTGCGCATGTTTTGGTTCATTAGAGCATGCATCTAGGGTTAGATTTTGCTCCTCCATTCTTGCGCATGTATGCATGGTTTAAGATGGATTTTCCTGATTTTATTTCGAGCCAATATGATATGTTGCTCTCCTATCATTGCACATACATAGATGTGACCAGAATTCTGTTTTTCCCGTGTTGTTACCTCTATTCTTTGCGCATGTATTAGATAAAATCAGAAGTTATTTTCCATGTTGATTCTTTTAAATCATGCACATGTATACATGAAATCAGATGTCTATTTTTCCTGATTTTTCCGAATTAGGGTTAGATATTATTTATTCTAATCTTTGAGCATGTATACATGAAATCTGTGTTAACTCTATCATGATGATCTTCTGTTTTTGCACATGTTTTATATGATAATCAGTAGTTTAATTCTATGATATTTTTTCATGCTTGAATTAGATGATAATGTTTGTATGTCATTTGTATATCATCATGCAAGTCGGATTGCATCGATGGATCAAATGTTGTTATCTCTGATTCGTGTACATGCATGACTAGATCTCATGTTTGCTGGAATTTCGTGTATATGCTTGTTTATTTAGCATTTTTCAATATGAGCATGCATCTAGAGTAGATGTTTATTGCCATATGCATATGCATGATAATTGTGTTGCCTTGTTGCTCCAAAGAATTTCGGATATGGTTGTTTTTGGAGCATTAACATGCATGTGATTGATTGGTTTCCTTACTGAAAAAATGCGCATATATGCTTGTTGTTCTCTTGAAAATTTCGAATTTTTTCTTTCCAATACAAGTAGCATAATTATTGTTGATTGCATGCTTGTATTGATTAAGGAAAGATTGGTACCTGAATTTTTTTAGAGCATATTATGGGATGGTGTTTTGTTGCCTTAAAAGTATTTTTTGAATGCTTTCCTTTGATGCACATATATGTGTTGATCTCATTTAAGGAATTTCCGATTTTTTGGAATGATAGCATGCATTTCATTTGAAATATTTCCTTTATGATTAAATCCACATGCATGTGTTGATCTCATTGAGGATTTTTCCAGATTTTTTCTTTCTTATTGCGAGTAGGATAATTTTTACGCTCTCATGATTATGTTGATTGGGGAAAGAAAATAAAAAAAATTCTGTTTTGAGATACTATTATGGAGATTGATTGGTATTTCCATATACGTTTTTCTTATGCTCCATATATGCGTTGTTTCCTTATATATTACTTCCTTCTTATTTGGAAGTGGTGTACACTTTATTCATGCGTGTAATTGTGGTAACGTATGGAAGGATTGCGCTTGTATGGTATGAATGGTGTGAATGGTGCTGATTTATTTTTGCTGCCCTATTGAGAGTTGAGCGTAATTTTATTCATTCATTTCCATTTGCAATAGATATCGCAATGGTTGTAATATTTATGGACTGTAATAATTATGGGCTGTGGACTGTTTATTGCCCTAGGGAGACGATGGGCTACTTTATTTTTATTATTGCGATATTATTACTATAAGGCTTATGCAGGTTCCCATCTACAATGCTAAATCCCTAGGGGGATCCTTAGCTCGATATGGAAGTAATGTAGCAATTAATTTTTGTGTGATCTTGATTGGAATGTTCTGAAAGGAATGTTTTTTTGGAACTTGCATGCCTAGTGGGAGTTGCAAGGTAGAAGTGTTTTGTGTAAACCACCTTGCAACCGGCGGATAATTATTTATTTGCTGCTGATTTGCCATGATTTATACGTTTTTTTGGGTTATTAAATCATGATGGAACGGAATATATGAATTGGTAAAATAGCTTTATTAACTATTGCATGAGGATTTTATCGAACGCTTTATGTTTTCCTTTGGTCTGAATGCTATAGTTATTAAGTTAGTTTATTTTTTTATGACTATTGCGGCTCGTTGTATTTTATGCTACAACTCATGTATTGCTATGTGGTTTTTGGTCCTAGATTTTTATGACTTCTTCCAAAAGCATTGTCGCTGATCTGACTCGAGGAGATAAACTCAATGAAAGAAATTACGATCTGTGGCATCGTAAAATTGAGTATTTCTTAGAGGATCAGGACATGTTAGAAAATATAATCCAAACTATGTCTCCCCCCGAGGAGGGGAACACTGTGCAGCATCGCAGAAATATGGATGTCTATAATGCATGGAAAAAGAAAGACCGTATTGCTCGCATTACAATTCTGAGTTCGATGCAAGATGATTTGTTACTGCGGTTCGAAAAATTGCGAACTGCAAAAGCCTTGTGGGAAGCTGTGAAGTTTCAGTACGGAGTGACCTCCGTCACAAGGGCCCTCCAGCTTGGGCTCATGTGTGATGGGTATAAAATGCGCCAAGGTCACACGATGATGCAGCATATTACCGCAATGTCAAACATGATAAGCGAGTTGAGCGCTGCCGGTCGTGCTAAGACCGATGAGGATCAAATGTCTGCTCTCATCAGATCATTGCCTTCGAAGAGTTGGGAGCATATGAAGGTCCATCTGACTCATGCTGATGACATCAGGACATTTGACCAGGCCGCAAAACACCTAGAGCTGGAGGAGGACCGCATGCTTGCGGAAGCCCCTCTAACTGAAGTGTTTGCTGCTGAAGCTGGCGCTCCTCGGAGGAGTGCAGGTTTTAAGCGCAAAAGAGATGGAGATCAGGGTTTTAAAGGCAAGAAGGGTGCAAATAAAAACAAAACAGAAAACAAAGCTGGAAAGAAACAACCTCGAGGATCCAGAGGTGGGAAAGATAAGTCTAATGTGACTTGTTTTAACTGCCGAAAGACTGGGCATTTTGCTCGTGAGTACACTGAGCAAAAGGTAATTACTGTGTGTAATCCCTTGAATTGTAGCGTGACTAGTTCTGTGATGCTCACTGATCACTCTCCTGTGTGGATTGTGGATTGTGGTGCCACGGACCACGTAACAAATGATCGTTCTGCCTTCGTGGAATATCGCCGTGTTCCAAGTGGGAGGCGAATAAACATGGCGAACAACACTAGCATTGAAGTTCTTGGAGTTGGCACATGCAAAGTGGCTTTGCAAAGTGGCCGAATCCTATTACTTCACGACGTGTTGTATGCACCAGCTATACGGCGAAATATTATTTCTGTTGTTGTTTGGATGAGACATGGTTTTAAAGTTGTTTTTGAGAACAATAATATGGGTTTATACCTTGCTAACATTTATTATGGACGTGCCTTTATTTTAGACGGTTTTATTGTGTTGGACGCAATTTATGATTTCAATCATAACACTAGTGCCTTTATGAGTCAAAGTTCCATGAATAATGATTCAGTTATGTGGCATGCTAGACTAGGTCACATTGGTGTTGACCGGATGAACAGGTTGGCAAAGGAGGGGGTATTAGGAGAATGCTCCAAATTTGAATTGCCAACCTGTGAATCTTGTCTAGCTGGAAAGGCAACTAGAAAACCGTTCGGAAAAGCCATTAGGGCTACTTCTCCTTTAGAACTAATTCACTCGGATATTTGTGGACCTTTGAATGTGCGTACTAGACATGGACAAAGTTACTTCATCACATTTATTGATGACTACACTAGATATGGTCATATTTATCTTATTTCTCACAAGTCAGAAGCTCTAGAATGCTTTAAGAAATTCATGAGTTTGGTAGAGAATCAATTGGATAATAAGATAAAAACTCTCAGAACGGACGGAGGTGGGGAGTATCTCTCTATAATGTTCAAGGAGTTATGTGATGAAAATGAGATATCTAGACAACTCACTATGCCTTATACTCCTCAGCAAAATGGTGTTTCCGAGAGAAGGAACAGAACGTTGCTAGACATGGTTAGATCCATGATGGTGCATGCAAGCTTGCCAATTTCGTTTTGGAGATATGCTCTAATGACTGCTGCCTACATCCTCAATAGAGTTCCAACAAAATCGGTTCCCTCAACTCCATATGAGTTATGGACAGGACGGAAGCCTGATTTTAGTTTGCTGCATCCTTGGGGATGCACGGCATACATTCATTCTACTAGTCACCGATATGGAAAACTAGGACCTAGAGGGGAAAAGTGTATCTTTGTAAAATACAGTAATCTCTCCAAAGGTTATGTTCTTATCGGGTTAGACGAGAATGAAAGAAGGACGGAACTGGAGTCTAGGGATGCCTCATTCTTGGAAAATGTTTTTCCAACTCCTGCTGGAGCTATCAAAGAGTCAGTGGACTTCTTTGAACAACAAGATGAGGACATTGCCACTCCACCGGATCAGGATCTGGAAGTTGAAAATGAGGTTCCACCAGTCAATCAAAGTGGGAGCAGCAATGCTGAGGATCCGATAGCTCTCACGGAGGATGAGCCATCAAATACCCATCTGCGTCGAAGTAAACGTGGGCTCATTCGTCGTAGGCGGTTTCGCTTAGAGGAAGAGGCCCTCAAGATAGCTCAAGAAGTTGATTATGAATCATCTGGGATGACAGTAATCGATGAGCAAGAACCAGAGACCTTGAAAGAGGCTTTGGAAGGTCCAAATGTGAAAGAGTGGTTAGAAGCTATAAAGGAAGAGTTGGAGTCGATAAAAGTTAATCGAGTCTGGGACTTGATCGACTTACCGCCGAACCGAAAGGCCATTGGGGCCAAGTGGATCCTCAAGATTAAGAGGAAGGCAGATGGATCTATTGATAGATTCAAGGCTAGACTGGTAGCTAAAGGCTACAACCAAAGAGAAGACGTGGATTTTGAGGAAACTTTTTCACCCGTGGTTAGGTTTGCGTCCATCCGCCTTCTACTAGCTATTGTAGCTCAGATGGACTTAAAGTTTTACCAAATGGATGTAAAGACTGCTTTTCTCAATGGAGAACTTGAGGAGGACATCTATATGGATCAACCTCAAGGTTTTGAAGTCAAAGGACAAGAACGCAAAGTGTGCAAGCTCAATAAGTCCTTGTATGGCTTAAAACAAGCGTCTAGACAGTGGAACATTCACTTCCATCAAGATATATGAGAGAATGCGTTCTCTATGTTTGAGGAAGATCACTGTGTATATGTTAAGAGATCCAATGGTAAATTTGTCATTCTGACCTTGTATGTTGATGACATAGTCGTGGCTGGCAATAGCAAAGAGTTGCTCAAATCCACTAAAGAGTGGTTGTCCTCCACGTTTGATATGAAGGACATGGGTGAAGCTAGCTACGTCCTTGGTGTCAAGATAGTTAGAAATAGGTCCATGAGACTTCTGGGATTATCTCAAGAGACTTATATTAACAACATCTTGAAGAAATACCATATGGACAAATGCAAACCAATCGACACTCCTGTTGAGAAGGGTTTGCACTTGAGCCTTAATAAGCATCCTGAGACTCCTGAAGAGAAGGCCAAAATGAGCAAGGTTCCATACTCCAATGCTGTGGGAAGCCTTATGTACGCTCTGATGTGTACTAGGCCATACATTTATTATGCTGTGGGCATGGTGAATCGATGCCAGTCTAGCCCAAGCATGGAGCACTAGAAGGTAGTCAAGAGAATCATGAGATACCTCAGAGGAACGAGTAACTACATGCTGTGTTACCAAGCATCAGATCTCCGCCTGATTGGCTATAGTGATGCCGATTGGGCTGGAGACATTGATGAAAGGAAGTCTACCTTTGGTTATGCTTTCTTGCTGGCTAATGGGGCCATCTCATGGTCCAGCAAGAAGCAAACTTGTATAGCCCTGTCGACTATGGAAGCAGAGTATGTTGCATGCTCTGCAGCAGTACAGGAGGCAGTTTGGTTGAGAAGGTTCTTACAACATACTGGGCTAGTAGAGACAACGGATGAGCCTGTTGTTGTCTATTGTGACAACATGGCTGCCCTTTGTTATGTGAAAGATCCCAAATATCATGGAAAGACCAAACATATACAGGTTATGTATCATTTTGTGAAGGACATCATAGCGAGAAAGGAAGTTGTGTTAAGACATGTGTCTACTAGTCTTATGGTAGCTGACCCTCTTACCAAGGCTATAGCTAAGGACTCATTTGTGTCTCATGTGATGTCCTTAGGCTTACGCAGACTTTGATGCATTGACATGTCTAACTTCCTTTTATGAGTGATTGTGTTTTCCTTTCGACTATATCTGTTTGGTTGATGTAGTTGTTCTAGCATAAAATATTATTCTGTCAATAGGCTGAAGAATGCTCACTCACACGAGCGTTCGCCTCTAGCGCTTTTGATAGCGAGCATAGATGAGACTGATTATGAGGAGATCTTGTATGATAGATCCAGAGCAGTTCATGATAGGACAGTCGCCTTGATTAGGAATCAAGATGAGATCCTCTATGTTGGTGAGGATTGACATGAATGTTCCCACGATTCATGTGACCTATGAAAGCCAAGTGCGAGCATCACATGTGGCGCCAGGTGGCACGTGTATGGTGTTAAGGCGACAATGATGAAGCTTGGGTCAGGCACAGAGGGGGTGCGACTGGACTAAGACTTGTATGGTGTTGAGAGACAGACATACTGTTGTGTACAATATGATCCACCATAACATGTTTGTCAGACAACATGTGTTGAGCGACCATTTGGAAGTGAAAGCATGGATCCCTGCTCCTTCACTGTGTGAGTCCAAGACTTGATTGTCATTAGTTGCCCTCAGTGACCTTCGACGACACCATGAAGCAAAGAGTTGATGTGACTACTTTGGGATGTTATCTATGACCATGAGAGATTCAGTCTAAAGAGACATCTTCGGGAAATGAGTCAACTCTGAGTGTAATGATGGTCTGGGGCGAAGGAAAAGGTTTGACTCGACTGCACTAAAAGTATTTGCTGGCCCAACTGTATTGGATACAGTAGCAAGTACCTTGAGGACAAGAAGGTATTCTCTCCGAGGGATCGAGATACCGTTCATGTTAAGTAAGTTTCTGAGTAAACCTGGGGAACTATGATGTGCATTTTGACTACTTATTTGTTGTTTTATGAGGATGTTGTCATTTTGGCCTTCTAGTAAGGTTTCTAGTTTGAGACTCCTAAATTGTCGATGCATCACCGTTCGCACGACCCATTTGTCCGTATGATCGGAAGAGTACATGTGTCGGGGACAGATGGTCGTGTATCGAGGATACATGATCAGAGACTTGCGTATTGTGGATGTGTACTTGGAGAGAGGAGTAGTTGTATGTATCAGGGATATATACATATGTGTCGGGGACACATAAAGAGGTGACATATTGCCATTGTGTGATTTTATGTATCAGGGATATATGCATATGTGTCGGGGACACAAAAGCAGATGACATGTTGTTATCGTGTTGTTGTGCAAGTGGGAGATATTGGATTAATCTAGGATTAATAAGATATTTTCCCAAAGCACTGACACATGGCGCGTCCCTATTGGACTACACATTTAAGGGTTTAGGGTGGAGCCATCTATATAAGGAGGGGAGCCTCCCATTGGATGGAACAACAAGTGTGCAAACCCTAACCTCCACCCACCCTAGCCGCCACCTTCTCTCTCTCCCATTTCGTCCCTCCACCTCCACCAAGCTCATTTCGTGGACTCTTGGGTTGTTAACTCGCGCTCCTTCTCCAAGAGTGTAGGAGACCGACCGGTGAAAAGGATTCCGTAAGGTGACCTCCGATCTTCCTTCCGCTGTCACAGGTTCTCTCCAAGAAAGGTACTCCTGAACCTGTAGAATCGTTGTTCGCTAACAACCGAATCATTTGTGCATCCATATACATAGCATATTTACTCTATATACAGAAATGAATATATATATATATATATTTCATGTATTATGTCATTTGAAAGAAAGTATAGTAATGTCTCCGGCATTTATCTTTTTAGTAACCACTTTCTAGGCAACCTTGTAGCATAACCAAATAAAAAGGGAATTTGAAAATTACTTAAAAATGTATTGCAGGTCTACATAGTATATAGCCTTTTCAAAAAATGCCAATTTCACTAAATTATTATATCATATCATTTTGACGAGAAGACCGTTTTTAAACATTTGTTCTCTTCTTTAATTGTCTATAGGCTTTACGTTTGATGAGTGATGCTTTAGAATCCGATAATTACGATAATCTTGTTGATGAGAGGCTTCAAAAGAAATACTATCCTACCAAGATGCTCGCATGGTTGCTTGTGCAGCAAGTTGTGTTCGCCATTTCACAAAACTTCGACCAGAAATTAGTGAGGTAAGGATACACCTTTTAAGTAAGATCTCCTCATGTATTTAAAAATTTAAAACATATATTTACACATTTTATAGTTTAAAAAATTCTAAAGATAAAAGGGCTTACACTCTTCAAAATATGGCTTCTTTGGGATATTATTCATTCCAACTTTAAATGAAGATAATTTTCAGGATTGTAATGATGATACATAAATTCTCACTCGTTGCTTTAAATTCCTTGCTTCAGATGAATATCTTTTCGAAGGATTTTGTAAGTCCCCGAAAACAGTAGAAATTTTTAACAAATTAAACGATATTCAAAAGACATCAACATCAGATCAATTGGAACGCTACCAATATATATATATACCATAAGGTGCACCGTATACACGAGCTATCAAAAGTATGACTACATCAAGTGCAACAAACACAGATACCAAAAATAATCTAGAGCATCATGTTCCTACATGTACTCGTCCTCAGTCACCACCCACTCAACACTTAAAAGACCTTGAAAAACATAAATAACAATGTCTGAGTTTCCATAAGGAAACCTCGTATACCAAGTCCAGCTACATGCATATGCAAAACATGTCCTATCAAACGAGTATTATGGCAACATAAAACATAACAGTCATCTGCCCACTCAGGGGTCATATGGTCATAAGTCACTACATCATCGGGCACCCGAAGATACTACCACAGACACGTGCGGTCATACGGAAAGTATGCGACACACCCCCACTTGCGGCTACACTAGCATGAGGGTTCGGTGAAGGTCGCATGCACTTCCGAGTCATCAATCAGATCTGATCCCGTAGTCACAATGCCTCACCCGCCACATCCATCACTCTGGTTGCCATTGTCGTCGAATCGTGCCATAGCCCGTACGATCATACCCGCCAGAACAACATCGGTCGGTCATCTCCGCCACCACACAGGCTAGACGGTCATCTCCGTTGCCACACAAGCAAAATGGTCATCTCCGCCGCCACAGAGGCCGGACGATCATCTTCCCCGTATAGCCATACATATATCATGCAAGTGGAAACTATGGTCCCTCAGGTCTACGATATAGGGTCTCAATGCATATGTAATGAAATCATAATAGTCATAATAGAAAATTCATGCACCAACGTGCTCATGAACAAACACTCAATCCTAGTAACCAACAGTCGACCGAAAAATCTCAAGCAGTCTACCGTTTGGTCATTTATACCGGTAGAGGGTTCAACCAGCAACCCATCGGTCGAACAAACATTCATCAAAACGGTCGTACAAAAGTCCTTGGGCGGTCGACTGTTTGGAAGGTCTGTGCAACACATAACATTAACCATTTTTTCCCAACGGTCGAACGACAAAGGGGTCCCGTTCGACCAAAAATAACATGAACTTTCCTACATTTCATAAGCCATGACCAGTCGTACATAATTTAAGTTCACATAAGTTATCGGTCGTACTCTGATCTACGACAGTCTACCGTTTAGATGGTCTAGGCCCAAACCGACTTACTTTAGATCCAATTGGTCGATTGGCAAAATGGGTCACATTTGACCAAATTTAACATAGTCTTCTTCTTCCTGCAAAATCAAGCATAACCGGTGGACCACCCGTAGGCATCGTTCGACCGGTGTGGGTAAAAATCACACATTTACACTACGATCGGTCGACCAACATCCACATCGGGCGACCGTTCCAATGAAGCAGCCTTGCTGCACTTTCACAAAGACGAGTTCTCCAGCCTCCAATGATGCCCACGACCACTCACACATAGGAGTGCAACTCGGATAATTTGACTTGGATACCTAGTATATCCGATTTCGAATTCGAATTCCATATTCCATTACCAAATTTGAATTCGAATCCAAATCTTCAAAATTTTTGAATACTAATTGGTATTCGGATATTATCTGAAATTAAAAAGATATGTATGTTGTAATAAATTTTCGGATCAAAATTTCCGAATCAAATTTTTTGAATACTAACTTTTTGAATACTAATGTGTAGATTTGACCATGTATCGGAATAATTCGGATAGTTCGAATTTTAAATACCTTGTATCCGAATTCGTAACCATTTTCTAATTTGTAATTTTTTTAAACCAAATCCGTATCTCAAATTAAATAGGTAACATGGAACTTACCAAATACAAACTAAATAGAAATTTTCGAATCAAATACTCAGATAGTTGGTAACCATTTGCACCCCTACTCACACACCTTGTGTGAACTTCTAATTGAACGTGGGATACTTTTTTGCGATCATTGGATCTCCTTAATGTCTCCGACGATTACCACCTTCCTCCTCGCACTTCCGGCGAACTTCCACTTGAAGAAGCTCGACTTCCTTCTTGTCTGATGCCTCCTCTCCTTCAACTCTTGCTTCTGATCTCTCTAAAACGCCTCTCAAACACAACTCTCTCGATTCTTGAATTCCTCGGTAAAACTCAAACTCTTAAACTCTTTCTTTTCTCATCAAAAACTCCAACTCTCACTTTCACTTTCCTTATATAACCCATCAAACATTCACCGCCATTCCTGCCTCCTCTCACACATCTTCACGTGTCATGGTTGTGAAAATTGCACTTACACCTCAACTTCACCTAAAATCACACCAACACCCAATTAACCATTAATCACCCTTAAACCTTAATTTGGGTTAACGTTCTAACAACACCCTTATTAAAGAAATTTTGTCCTCGAAATTGAAAACAAGCACTCATCGGAAAGCCGTGGATACTTCTTCCGGACATCCTCCTCAATCTCCCAAGTGGCCTCCTAAACAGTGTGGTGTTGCCACCTCACTTTAACCATTGGAATTGATTAGTAGAATATCATACATCTCATTCATACTATATATCATTTATTTTACCCCAAAATTTTCTACTTGAGTGTTTGCTGTAGTTTTTCAGGTGTTAGGTAATAAAGAGGAGAAAATGGAGCTAAATGGAAGTGAATGCAACAAGAATGGACTGATTTGGAAGGTTATGGACTTGTTTGTAATGCCCAAGGACATGATTGTAAGTCAGGAAGGACCCAAGTGAAGCTTAGAGGGACCTGATAGTGAAAAACAAAATATTGTTCCACATGACTTGAACCAGATCAATAATTCGCCAATTAAAGCCAAACAGTCTCGAACCAGCGGATCAAGGCTTAACCCCACATGACAAATGATGAAATTAATGCGGTGGACGAATTGGTGTTTGCAAAAGAAAAATGTTTTGTGGGTTTTGTATGTGTTTAGCATGTGCATAACCGTTGAGAGGCAAAGTAAACGAAAGCTCCCAAAATTGAATTGAACATCATGCATTAGCATATCTAGTACACCAGTTTAGGTCTTATCTAGTTGTAGGGATGCACCCTGATTTTCCCTCAACAGGAGAGTAGTCATAGGGTTTCAGTACTCAAACAAATAAAGAATTTCACCCTAAACCAAGTGAGTCAAATAATTCGTGTTTGTTCGTATAAGGAAGGTGATGTGATTATGTTCCAAGTGAAAACCCAGAGGGACCTGATGGTGAAGAACGAAATATTGTGCCACATGACTTGAACAACATCAATATTTGACCAATTCAAGACAAACGGGATCAAACCAGCAAACCCGGGCTTAACCCCACATGACAAATGATGAAATTAATGCGCTGGACGAATTTGAGCCGCATCAGAGCATCCTTTTGCTCTCAGATTTCGGAAGCGGGTCAGGTTGTCGGGTCAGAGCATTCCAGGACCATCAGATTTGATTTAGACCATTCGATTATTTGAAGATTAATCATAACCATGTATTAGTCTATATATACCTTCGTACTTCCTAGATGGATGGAGTATCGAGCTCTGTGTGCCTCCTCCATGATATCCTTCCTCAGGTCTTCCCCTTTAGGCACCTATATTCGGTCTCTAAATCTCAGTCCCCTACCTATCCCAATATTGAAATCCGATCCTTCCTTTGAAGTTAACTACAACAAACTGGCCAACTCATTATCTACACTCTAAGCCTGCACAACCCTCGTGAATGTCTGAGGTTCTACCCTCAGTCCAGCAATCATTGCTCCCTCTAACTCATTAGTGAAAGGCTTCCCTTCTGCCAAAGTCTCGAGCTACCTCCATTCCTGAATGCACGGACTAGCAAGAAGAACTTTATATTCATTTCGCAATAATAAAAATAATTCCAATATTTTTATATTGTAATTTCTTGTTACTCATGGCCTACCAAATGCAGGTCATTCAGATTTTAAAAGAAAAATTTAACTCTCTATGCTACATGTGGCCCAACCTCTGGAAAAAACCCACACTTTGACATCCTCTGAAATATGCTTATCTTTCCATTTCTTCCCAAAATACCCCTCCCTAAACCCTAAGACCATTCCCCTCTTTCTGTTTCTTTATTTCTCTCTTTTAGGATCATTGAGCTCTGATTTTTAAGTTGAGATCGTCCCCTTCGGCGTCACAGCGGACCCCCACCAGAAAATCCACAATTTCAGCCATTATTGTTGTGCTCGATTATTACACAATGGCGTTCAATGCTTTATAACTTAACAAACCATCTTCAGGTTGAATTTTTTTAATTTTGTGCTCGACATGCTCGATAGTAGCTTGACATGGATCGATGATTGTTTTGTTGTGAGGTTTATGTTCGTTTACTTGTGTTCTCTCCTCAATATGAGCTTGATTCTTACACGATAGTTTTTGATAGTCTATAACTCAACTCAAAGATAAAGGAAGAGGTAACAAAAAATTACCACTTTCGATGAGGTGGTCTGACATCATGTCATGCATGGTGGCTAAACGATGCTCCACATTGGCCACCACTCGGTTGAGTTCTGTCACGGCCTGCTTGACCACCTCGACGAGAGACAAAACGTCAGGAACATAAAAGGTGCAACATTTGTGGTATGGTGCCCCATAGTGACAGGTCACCTGTGCCGGTCCGGTCGAGGCTCTTACGCACAGTCGTTCTGCGGGGAAACAACAAAAGCACTGGAGGAACCCAAGAGGTGCGAACTTGGCGATGTCATCATTATGCAGCATTCTCACATTTGAATGTCGATCTCACGAAGGTGAGGGAAGAACCAAAGAAGGTGATCGCAAGCGAAGTGGAATGATGTAATGCCGACAGATGGGAAAGGCATTTTATAGTCATAACTAACACGACATTTGGAAGGAAGGAAACTGAACCATCAATAACGCCCTCAATAATAGTGCCATTGTCAGTCTCATCAACTACCAAGATCGTATCAAGAGCACATCGAGTTCATCGATCCCAAAAAGGAGGATCATCATATCGAGGCCACGTAAAGTTGCCAATCGGTACAGTTTTGCACACTTTGCTCATAACTGATGCGAAGTTTAAGAGGGAGGGAAACCAAACCGTAAAAAATTCCCTTAATAATCATGCCATTGTCAGTCACGTCAATTATCGACTTCCCATCGAGATAATCGATCTAAAAAGGACTCTTATGTTGAATTAACGCATGTAGGGGTGAGTTTAGGTCTGGGACCGGATCGAAGACTGAATTTTTGAGAAGGCGAGACTGAAGACCGGACCAAATAAATTCGGGTCGGTCCGGTCTGGTTCGGTCCAAATCTGAATTTTACTCACAAAATCTCGATTCGGTCCAGGACTGGACTGAAGAACGAATTTTTGTTATCCCCCGGACCGAAGATCAGACGGGACCGAACTTTGTTCTCCCCTAAATGCACGTTCATTTAGGTATGTCCACACCTCTACCCCGATACGCACTCGATGGTCACACGACGATGATCGATGCCCCATGACTTAACAAATATTCTTAAGTTGAATTCTTTAAGTGTTTTTCTTGATAGGCTCGATGGTTTCTCGACACTCTGTGACTTAACATACGTTGCTAAGGTTGAATTCTATGGGTGATTCTTAAGGGTTCAGGGTGCTCGATAGGCTTGATGGTTGCTCGACGATGATCGATGCCCTATGACTTAAAGCACGTTCTTAAGGTTTAATTCATTAAATGTTCTCGATAGGCTTGATTTGAGCTTGATGGTTTCTCAATGCTCTGTGACTTAACGTACGTTGGTAAGGTTCAATTCTATGGGTGATTCTTCAGGGTTCATGGTGCTCAATAGGCTCGATGGTCGCTCGACAATGATCGATGCCTCATGACTAAAAACACAATCTTAGGGTTGAATTCTTTAAGTGTTTTTCTTGATAGGCTCGAGTTGAGCACGTCATAGCTGGGTTGGATGGTTGTTCATCCTATGAGTTTGGCTACGATTTTACACAGGGAAGATACAAAAAGTCACACCATTCACAACATTCAAATATTAACAAAACAACACATTAAACAACATAAATGCTTGTAACTTCATCATTCAAAATAGATTTAGTTCACATTAACGAAGAAAAGACCTTGTCAAAGTTTGCAGCTAACACATACACATCAGAAACCAAAAAGTAGTTTGCAACTAAAACAACTTCACCTTTTTCGAAGTCCACCCAGTTTAGTCTTCGAAGACAAGACGCACTTCGGGGAGTGGGTGGGCGTCTGGTCAGGATTGGAAGTCTCGGCTAGGCAAGTCACCCCATAGTTGGGGCAGGTGTGTTCCAGGAAGGGGGGTGTTGGTGTCAGTGTTTTTAGGGTGGAAACTACACATATAGGATAACACATATCGGTGGATGATTAGTAGCATATCATGCATTATATTCATGCTATATATCCTAAATTTTACCCAATATTGTGCTACTCCAGATCAGTGTTGTTATATTTTAGGTATTAGGTAATAACGTAGAGAAAGGAAGAGAAAAAGGACTGAAACATAAGAAGAAATGACTTAAATGAAGCAAATGGACCTCTCGGTCGTACACAAGGACCAATCTGCAAGAGGGGAGGACCTGGACGTAAGTCCAAAGGGACGAAATAGCAAACTGAGAAAATCCACAACATCATGAGGACTATTTTGGCAATTAGATTTGGACCTAGACTCCAATAACCGATCTGAGTGCACCCACGTGAAAAATTGAAGCACTAAAGAAGATATCCAAAAATGGGTCCGATCCGATAAAAAGTGACCGCCAATTAGCTGTCCGTTTTTCTCAGAATCCGACTCGGCTTCGCTTGGATATGGATTATATGTTTATGTCTATTCTGGGAATGTTTCATTAGTCCCATATTGGGGGATTGTCCCCAATTTCCTTTTTTCATGCCTATAAATAGAACTCTTCTTCCTCCTATATAATCTACCTATTGCTTGGTGGCCATTCTCTCTACTTAGAGTAAGCCTTGCAGCAAAACTCAAGTGGAGAAGAATGCTACTTGTAATGTGAATCATGTAAATAAAATAATTCTTCATAGTTTTGTTTTAATGTTGTCTTCTTTTAATGTTCACATGTTTAGCTTAGTTTTGTTTTCTTAATCTTAGTATATTGAGTAGAATGTCTTTCTTTCTTAATATAGTTTGTAGCTTAGTGTGTAGTGAGTAATTCCATCCCCTTTAGGGTGAAGGTGATGTAGATTATGTGATAGTGATGTGTTCTTTTATTTGTGTCATTTCATGTGCTTAATGTAGATCTATGCTCGTGGCATGCTTAAACTTGTATTAGATCGGATAATGTCAACACTAGGTACTTATCTGATGCTAGCTTTAGAGTTTATCTTATTTCTTGTAATGGTTTGATGGAGATGGCTTGTTATGTATGGATCCATGTTTGGTGCACATTCACATGAATGATTTAGGTTGTGTGTATGATTAATTGATGCTCTAATGGCCACACTACGTATTTATTGCATGTTTGACAATCTAAAATCAACCTCACCTTTATGTGAGATATGCACGTTCATGGTTTGCCATGTAGTGTTGTGTATCCTACACTTAGATTCTACACTAGCTTCAACTTGTATGCCACACAAACTACACTTGTACCTAATTGAAATGAAGACCCACTCACACACACACATACCTACACACCTCCACTCCATGGGGGTTTAGTTTAATTGTTAATTCATTCATAGTTTAGTGTAATCAAACTTCTTCTCCCCTTATTTTCCACATAACTTCTGAAGAACCAGAGTTGACACACCTCCCTGTGGACTCGACCTGTACTTGCCGCGTCTTCACCGACATCGTGCACTTGTGGTTATTAAAACGATTCATTCAGTGGACATTATAACAAATTCTAACACAAAAATAAAGAAAGTGGTAACAAAAACATACCATTGTCGATGATGGGAGATCCACCCAAATGATGCTCTACGTCAGCTATCATTCGACGTAGTTTTGCCAAGGTCTGCTTGACTTCCTCGAGTGGATCCGGGGATGACCGTACTGGAGGTACGACGTCATGCACATAAAAGGTGCATCAGTGGTGACGCAGTGCCCCACAATGCCAAGTGACTTGCACCGCCCTGGTCGAGGATCTGACGCACAACCATTGTGTGAGGTAATCGCACAAGCAGAGGATGTCACCGAGGGGTGAGACCTCTGCGATGTCATTGTTGAGCATCATTATACGACTTGAATATTGAGGACAATGAGGATGAAGGAAGAGGGCGAGGGCAAGTTAAGTGTTATGATGTAGTAAGGCCGAAAGAAGGGAAGGGCATTTTATACTTCACTTATAACAGACGTGACATTTGGAGAGAAGGAAACTAAACCGTCGAAAAATGCCCTCAATAACCGTGTCGTTCATAGTAAAGTAAATTATCGAGCTCATATCGTGAGCACGTCGAGCTCATCAATCCTAACATACAGAACTCTCTTGCTACATCATATCATGCGCAATATCGAGCCTCCCATTATTACAGTTTGTTCACACTTCACTCGTAACTGACATGACGTATGGATGGAAGAAAACCGAACCGTCAAAAATGCCCTCAATAACTGTGTCGTTCAAAGTAAAGTAAACTATTATGGTCATATCGAGAGTACTTAATTTCATCGATCCCAACATAGAGAACTCTCTTGCTTCATCATATCGAGCATTTATTGAGAAACCAACGTACGCATCGAGTTTGTAGCTTTCTACACTGAAATCTAGCCTATCGAACTGATATTGCTACTATATCTGCCTCGGAAATTATTGTAAAATTAGGGGACCTATCGAGCAAGACAGTCGAGTACCTATCATACTCGTATCGAATGTGTCAAACTAATATCGCTACTATCGAGCTTTGTTGGAAGTAGGGGAAAACAGTGACACATTTCACACAACTATCAAAAGAATGAGACAAAGAAAATGATTTGCTTATTTAAAGGGAAAGAGAGAGAAAGAGGGGAACAATCCCACGATTTCACCCACGATTTAGGAAGGGGTAGTTTGGGGAGAACTGAAAAGATAAACATATATTCAGAGGATGTCAAAGTATGGGCTTTTTTCAGAGGCTGGGCCACTTGGTCATAGAGAGTCAAATTTTTATTTTAAAAGGACAACTGTCGGTGGACTTGATTCAAAATCTAAAACGTGGCCACAGTTTATTATATAATTCATCTGAGAGTCAAGGCAACTTCAAAATAGGAAATCTTTCAAGTGAAGAGTTTGCAAGAAGCATGCATAGCAGCTTATTGGCCCACCAACGAGCACGTCTCAAATCCAAACATCATTGCTACAAGATCTTAATTATGGTCAAAATTTGGGTGGAACATGAGGTTCCATCCACACATAAGAGGAATGGATAGTAAAAACTTTCTTTCTTTGTTATCTTCTCCCTTCTACATGTTTTCTTTGAACCATTTCTTTCATTTCGGAATGTAGTGTGAAACTTTGTCAAATGGATATGATTGTTATCATCCAGAGTTGTTTGGAATCTTGTCACTTCTGTCGATTGTTTGATGTCTTTTTTCTCTTTTCATATGTTCTTCCAAGTTTTGCTTGAGATTGATGGATCACTCGACGTTCGCTAGATTTTGCTTGGATTGGTAAGTAACGAGTTGAGCACAAGCAAAGAACTCGACGAACGAAATGAGCCGAGCATGAGTAGACCCTACTTTCTTGATTGCTCAATTATACATACATACATTTTTATATTTTAAATCTTATGGTATCATCATATTAACAATTGATAAATTCAGTTATTTTTAACAAATGCTCAATTTGTCCAACAAATTAACCAAATGCGGGTCATTCAGATTTTAAAAGGAGAAATGCCGGTGGACTTGATTCAAAATACCAAAGGATAATTAAATTTATTGTTTTAAAAGAAGTAGTTATACAATAAATAATGTGAAGATACATAAATGTTAATATTCAACTAAATCACATAGAATTTGTCATATTTTTCCGCATCTGATTTGTTAGTTTTTTGTTATCGTAGAGACAATCCAACATAACTTTCTTCTTCTTCTCCAGACATACAATTTCTGGAAGGTTACTCTCAGTTTCTTCTTTAGACAATCTTTCTCAAGTTCATGATTGTTTCTTCTGGACGAGTAAGATTGTAAGAAATCCATCTTAATTCTTAGATTAAGAGATATACATCCACCAACTTCGACAACCAAAACTGTGTCAATAAAATTGGAGAAGATAGTTTTTATTAAAGCGAACCAGTATAATAAGTTTCTGACGACAAGGGGTTTGTGCACTAGGATTCCAAGGGAAAATAAAGAAAATTCCCTTTGACTCACTTTTCCTCGTGATTGTGGCATGCAGGGGAAAGAAGCAAGTGGTCGGACGGGGTGTCGTCAGAGCTGCCCGAAAAAGACGTCGCCGGAGGTGGCCGGAAAAAGGCGTTGCCGGAGGTGGTCGGAAAATGTATCGCCGGAGGTGGCCAGAAAAAGGCATCGTTAAAGGTGGTCGGAAAATGTGCCGCCAAAGGTGGCCAGAAAAGGTAACGCCAGAGGTGGTCGGAAAATGTCTCGCCGGAGGTGGCCAGAAAAGACGTCGCCGGAGGTGGCCGAAAAGGCATTATCGGAGGTGGCCTGAAAAGTTATCGCGTGACATAAGTTGAATTCCATCAAATTTCAGTTACACGCACAAACAACAGAATTTGGTCAAACAGAATTTTAATTCCGCTGGATTCTATTTTCCATTGCTTTCCATTTGACTCTCATAATTCACTTTCCATATGTTTCTTGTGTACAAACACCCCCTACATTGTAGAAATGATAAGTAACATTCAGTCAAACATTGTGTTGCCCTATACTATTTGTTCAATTGGTAAATTTTTATTATATGAAAATATTAAGTAACTCTCAAGGCCATTTTTTAAACAACTTGAGACAATTTCTAGCATGTATTGCCGCCCTTTTCCCTCCTAGATTTTTGCTTCAAATTCGAAGAGCTCCAGCTACTTCACACAATGAACGGAAATCATCGAAGCTCAAGAACAATGGCTTCGTGTTCACCATAGGAAGGCCGCAAAAGGTGTCAGTTGCCTGGTGTTTAAACGATTAAGTTTAGACCGCAAGTGCACAACCGTCGATGAAGACGGGGCAAGTTCGGGTCGATCCGCGGGGAGGTGAGAAGCTTCTGGTTTGGACGAAATCAAATGGCGAATAAAGGGAGAAGAGATTTGATTATGGTAATCTAAGCTACACTAAACTAGTAAGAAGAAATGCAAAAGAAAGCAACAACGGGTGATTCAAACTAAACTGAAAGAACTAAATGCAAAGCTGCAAATCAGGAAGAGAGACCCATATGGGGTGGAGTGAGTGTACACATGCAATAAGAAGGTGAAGAATGCATTCAATAGGCACGAATGTAGGTTGTCTTTTCATGTATAGGAAGTGTCTAATGATTATGGCAAAACCTATCAATCCAATCACTAAACTAGTTGATTAACATTAACACACACAAGTTGGTTATTTAAGAACCTAAACAAGCATGGGAGGTGTCTAATAGTTGTGGCAAAACCCATCAAGTTAAATGTTCTATACTAAACAAGCAAGCATACATTCACATTTATCAACACATTTCTTAACAAAGCATTCATTTCCATTCTTTATTGTATGTATAAACATCATCTCCAACCCCCAAAGGGGGATGGAACTACTCACTAATCGTTAAACTAACTGTTATATTAAGATAGGAAAATATGTTAACTAAGTCTACTAATTTTAATGAAAGGAATTAAGCTAAGCATTCAAGAAACATGAAAGAAGCAACATAACAAGGAAAATTTTATTAATTTCAGACTCACAATACAAGTAGCATCTCCCTACTTGAGTTTTTGCTCCAAGGCTTCACTTCAAGTAGAGAGAATGACCACCAAGCATGTAGTCATATACAAGGGAAGAGGAAAAGTTCTATTTATAGTCATCGAAAAAGGTAATCAGGGACAATCCCCCGATATGGGACTAATACACCACCAAAAATAGACATAAAACACCCTAATACATGACCCGACTGAATCTTGTCAGATCTGGAGCTGACCCGACCACCAATCAGCGGTCTGAGACCGCTAATTGACGGTCTATGGAGTCTGGATCGGGTCTGGATTTGGCTTGTGGTTGTCTGGCTTGATATCTTAATGTGTGATGCACCCAAGTTGGTTGTTGGAGTTTAGGCCCAAATCGAATTACCAAAATACTCCTCATGATGGTGTGGAGTTTCTGGATTTGCTCATTGGTCCTTTGGGCTTACATCCGAGTCCTTTTCTCTTGCATCTCAGTCCCCAAGTCTTACAACTCAGTCCTTTTTCTTGCTTTTTGGTCCTTTGATGCCTTTTCTCCTCAAACTTGTTTATTCGTGAAACTTAAACATAAAACTCGTTATGTAGCATTGTTTAGATTCAAGATAATGGATATAAGACACAAATGAATGCATGAAATGATGTCAATCAAATACCCCCACACCTAACTTTTGCTAGTCCCGAGCAAAACAAAGAAAGGGAAAAAATGAAAGAAAGGAAAAAACATATGTAAAACAGGGAAATCCTAACTCACTTTCGTAGGAATCACGGTTGCACATAGCATGTGCAACAAGCCGTTAAACCTCCTTGTCGTCAAGGAGGAGGACTGTTGTCTCCTGAGAGTTTTCAGCGGATATACCCATAAAATCCAAACATAGATGCATTATTCAACCTAGCAGCACGACTCGATGGACTCATTTTCGTCGATCCTTAGACATGGTAATTCGATGGACCAACTCTATATATGTATTCAGTCCACACAACTAGTCTAATGAACCATTCGTGTAAGTTAGTTAAGGAATTAAGTGAAAGACATGGGCAACCATAACATCCTCAAATGATACAAAGTGTGAAGTCCATTAAGGTTCTTATTTGTTTGCTTTTTTTTCTTCTTTTTTTGGAGCATTATGATTTACACTAGTTGGTGTTTGATTCTCCCAAGGTCAGGTTTCATGCATCATTGCCTATGCGGACTTACGCTATCACGTACACCTTCCCCCAAATCTCCACATAGGGTGATCCCTACCATCTATGTAACGGGAGTTCGGTCGGTGCATCCCAAGTCAGATGACTCGAAAGCACTAGGCACTAAGTCCCTCGGACCTAATTTTCCAAGTGATAGGAGTCGTGCGAGAAGAGAGAACACCACTTATTTATTTATTTATTATCTAGATGGGAACCAAAACCCCTACACTTATAGTTTCACAAAAAGACTTTAAAGGTCCCTAAGTACGACAAACTTCCTTATACTAACAGACACAAATTATTTGACTCACTAGGTTCAGGGTGGACTTCTTTATTTCTTTGAGTACTGAAACCCTATGATTACTCGCCCCCAAGAGAAGATCGGGGTGCGTCCTTACGACTCGATAAGACCTTAAGCCGGTATACTAGATATCCTAATGCATCATGTTCAAGATAATTTTGGGAGCTTTCTTTTTATTTTGCCTCTCAATGGTTTTGCACATACTAAACACACATAAAACCCAAAAAAACATTTTTCCGCAAACTCTTGAAGATTTTTTAAAGAAATGAAAATTTTAAAGTACTAGGCAAGCAAAAGAAGAAAAGTCACCCAAGGATCATGGCAAACAGATATATCGATATTAAATGCAGCACACTAAGATGACCCTAGATATGTAAACAAAATAAAATGAAATAAAACAAAAGACACAAAATATGTACATACGTGAAAACACCCCCCACACCTAATCCATGCATTGTCCTCAATGTATGGCAGAATGACGCCAATGCATGGATAGGGTGTACCAGACTTATGATGGCGGCCCGAGTTGCTCGAAGAGGCACATCGCTCAAGAGCCGATAACTTCCTATAAATTTTCCGGTTTTTCTTGGATGAAATGACATTTTGCTGCTGCACCGCCATCTCAGGAATGTCGGTGTTAAAAAGCATTCACGAGCTCACAAATGAGTTTGGGGAACTGGCTCTAACATCCTCCTCCATGTAGTCAGGCACCCATGCCTCCTGAAGGCAATGGGGAAATGACGGGGTCATCTTCGCAACCTTGCGGATGATGCCTTGGCGCCACAGCAAGCACTCAAATCGTGGGATGTCCAACATGCCACACAATTTGGTCACCAGAGTAGGCAAAATCGTGTATTTCTTTAAGCTTCGCGTTCACCAAAACGTCGAATAACGTTCAACAAATACAGTGAGGTGAACCATCCATGAGACCAAACACTATTCGCAAACTAGGTGTGAAGAATGTGGAGGTCCGCTCTTGGCCCAACACATTCCTACACACCCACCTGGCTACAATGTGCACATTGGAGTAGATGTACGCATTGGGTATTCCCCCATGTGATGAAATGGTTGCCCACGCCTAATCATAGATTGGTAAAAATTAATGTCAAGGGTGAGCACGAGATCGTCGACTAAGGGAATCCCCGACGCGTCAGAGATAAATTGGGGTGTCAGGGTGTGTTTCACACCTCTAAGAGTCGCACTAAACTCGAGTTGTCTGGTCTGGTCATACTCGAGTTTAGAGAAAAACTCACGTATGAGAGGTTCTACGTACATGGTTTCATCACCCTCATATAATAAATGATGCCACCCTTTTGCTACAATTCTATCGTAGAGGGGTTCTTCGAAATCGCGAATCAGGGAGGCAAAATTAAGTTCTGGAATGAAATGTGGGCTGGCCATACCTGCACCTACCTTGGTGAGCTTTAACGGCGGAACAAGCAGCAGAGATGAAGACGACGCTTGAGGGGTGGAGACCGAAGCACGCCGACGTGAGCAAAACAAAATCCTCCAAACCAACAACAAACGACGCACCACTAAAATAACAACCCCCCGTAGAAAATACAAGCACAGATCAACACAACCGACCACTGAATGGCCATTGTAGACCACTGTTTGGCAGTCTGGTCATCAAATCTGGTCTAGGGATTTCTTTGGGAGGGGGCCAGAGAAAGAAAACGCGTTTGGGTTGGGTTGGATTATGGGTAGGCTAAAGAAGACACGTTTTTAATGAAAGAAAATGGAAAATATCAAAAGACACTTCTATTTTTTTCATTTCTTCTTTTTCACTTATTTTTTTGTTAAAGATATGTACAACCAAATGAAAGGATGGATCACGTCAAGTGACCACATCATCGGGGAGTTCGTGTAAAGACACGACTTTCGCCGCGACCTCTGTCGTGGTCGCCTCCAAGTACGGTTTTAGCTGGTGTCCGTTAACTTTGAACACGTCGTTGCTATTTGGGTTCTGAATCTTGACCGCTCCATGAGGAAAAACGGTTAAAACAATAAAGGGTCCAGACCAACGACTCCGAAGCTTCCCCGGAAACAAGTGGAGGCGAGAGTTATACAACAAGACATTTTGTCCCATCGTGAAGGTTTTGATTCAGATCAAACGGTCGTGGAAAATTTTAGTGCGGGACTTGCAGATCTTGGCATTCTCATCAGATTCATTTCTCAACTCCTCCAACTCGTTGATGTCCAACTTGTGATTGACACCGGAAACATCAAGACTCATGTTAAGATGTTTGATTGTCCATAATGGCTGGTGCTCAAGCTCTACCGGAAGATGGCAAGCTTTGCCATAAACTAGCCAGTAGGGGGACATACCAAGGTCGGTTTTAAATGCAGTGCGGAACGCCCACAATGTATAATTAAGCTTAACTGACCAATCTTTTCTTCGAAGCATAAACCGTTTTCTCTAGAATTTACTTGAGTTGACTATTGGAAATTTCCACCTGGCCACTGGTTTGAGGATGATAAGGTGTGGCCAACTTGTGCGTGATGGAATATTTCCTCAACACTGCCTCGAGGGATCGGTTCACAAAGTGTGTCCCCTGATCACTTATGATACAACGAGGTGTCCCAACCCTCGAAAAAATGTGTTCTTCAAGAAATTTGATCACAACCTTGCGATCATTAGTGTGAGTGGGGATTGCTTCAACCTACGTCGACACATAATCAACCACCACCAGAATGTAGGTGTGACCATGGGACACGGGGAAAGGGCCCATGAAGTAAATTCCCCAAACATCAAAGATGTTGACCACTAGGATAGATTGAGTGATATCATATCACGTCTTCCAATGCGGCCAACACATTGACACCTATCGCATGCTTTGCAAAATGCAAAAACATCTTGGAACAATGTGGGCCAGTAAAAACCACATTGGAGCACTTTGGCAGCGATTTTCTTGGCACCGAAGTGCCCACCACATGCCTCCTTATAGCAAAAAAACAAGACACTCTAAATCTCATCATTAGGAATGCACCTTCTTATGATTTAATTGGCACAATACTTAAACAAGTAGGGATCATCCCAACAGAAGTGCTTGGCTCACGACTTGAATTTGGCCTTCTCATTTTGTGTCCAATGAGCCAGCACCTTCCCGGTTGCTAAATAGTTCACAATGTCAGCAAATCAGGGGAGTGAGGCTATTGCCATAAGGTTCTCGTCAGGAAAGAACACGTTCACCGGTGGATCCGATGAAAGCTCAAGTGGAATGCAAGAAAGGTGATCTGCCACGACATTCTCGCATCCCTTCTTATCCCATATCTCAAGGTCGAATTCTTGCAGCAACAAGATCCAACAATGGAGACGGGGTTTCACATCCTTTTTGGATAAAAGGTAGTGAAGAGCTGAGTGATCAGTGTAGATGATGGCGTGCGACCCAATGAGGTACTGACAAAATATTTCCAACGCAAATATGGTCGCGAGGAACTCTTTCTCAGTAACAGAGTACTTAAGTTGGGCGTCATTGAGAGTACGACTTACATAATAGATCACATGACTCAATTTGTCGACTTTCTGGCCCAACACTTCTCCTATCGCATAATCAGATGCATCACACATCGGCTCAAAAGGTAGAGTCCACACTGGTGCCTTAATAATAGGAGCGAAGGTCAACTCACACTTCAAAAACTCAAAAGTAGTCATGCACTTGGGTGTGAACTCAAAAGATGTGCCTTTAGCAAGAAAGCTCGTCAAGGGGTGAGCTATCTTGCTGAAATCTTTAATAAAACGCCGGTAAAATCCAGCATCTCCAAGTAATGACTGGATTTCTTTTACCGAGGTGGGTAGCAGAAGCTTAGAAATAAGCTCAATCTTTTCCATGTCCACCTCAATCCCATCACGAGATACCACGTGGCCCAATACGATGTCTTTTGTAACCATGAAATGACACTTTTCCCAATTAAGGGCTAAGTTAATTTCCAAACACCTCTTGAGAACAAGGCTCAGGTGGTGCAAGCACTCATCAAAGGAGATGCCATCAACCGAGAAATCATCCATGAAAATCTCAAGGAAGTGCTCGACCATGTCGGAAAAGATACTCAACATGCAACGTTGGATGTTGCTAGTGCATTGCATAGTCCGAAAGGCATACACCTATAAGCAAACATCCCAAAAGGACATGTGAATGTGGTTTTCTCTTGATCTTCAGGAGCAGCATGGATTTGCTTGTACCCCGAATAACCATCGAGGAAGCAGTAGTAGGCATGCCCGACGAGTCTCTCCAACATCTGGTCGATGAAACGCAGAGGGAAGTGGTCCTTACGCGTGACCGTGTTCAACTTCCTGTAGTCAATGCAGACTCGCCACCCAGTTTGAAGTTGTGTGGGTACAAGTTCATTGTTGTCATTCTGGACAACAGTGATACCCGACTTCTTGGGCACAACCTAGACAGGACTTACCCAAACACTGTGCGAAAGGGGAAAAATAATGTCATAATCTAAACACTTGATGCTCTCTTTCTTAACTACTTCTGTCATGGCCGGATTTAAACGCCTTTGTGGGTCGCGACGTGGTCATGCCTCATCCTCCATATAAATGTGGTGTTGCACGATGTTGGGACTTATCCCTTTAATGTCCTTTAAGGACCACCCAATGGCTGATTTGTGCTCCTTTAGGACTTGAATCAAACGTTCTTCCTCATCATCAGTCAACGTCGATGAAATAATCACCGGAAATGACCCATCGGGACCAAGAAAAATGTGTTTCAGTTCCTTAGGGAGTTCCTTAAGCTCAATTGTGGGTGGCACCTCAAGACAAGGCGTGATATCTAGCTCGAGGTGTAAGATAGGAGGAGCTGGCATGTACTGAATGACATGCACATCATTGGTCAACTTGCCCCCGTCCTCTTCATGATCGGAGTCATCCATGATGTAAGCATTTAAATTCTCATGAATCAGTGGGTACTCTTTTTCGATTTCTTCTTCAAGGTCCCAGATAAGATTGATTTCCATGGGGTCCTCGAAAGATGCTGGTTGCCTGGACATATTGAACACATGGAATGTCGTGGTCAAGTTCCCGAATGACAATTTCATGAGTCCAATTGGACAATTGATTAAGGCATTTGACGTCGCCAGAAAAGGTCTACCGCAAATCAATGGAATCTGGAGTGAGTAGTCTTGACTGGTTCAGTTTCAAGGACAACAAAGTCAACAGGAAGTATGAAATTGCCGACCTTGATTAGGACATCTTCAACGACCCACATCGGGAGTTTGATCGAACGAGCAGCCAATTGTAAAGTCGCTTTCGTAGGCTTGAGATCGCCTAAGCTTAATCGTTGATACACAGAAGCTTTAAGAGGTTAACCGCCGACCCTAGATCTAGCAAGACATTATTAATGCGAGAGTCCCCAATGACATATGAAATTGTTGGACTTTCTGGGTCTTTCAATTTTACATACGTTGCGTTCGAAATGATCAAACTCACATTAGCCGCCAAAAAGGCTTTGCTAGGGACATTGGTTTTCTTCTTAGTCGTATAGAGATCCTTTAGGAATTTTGCATAGGGAGGTATTTGTTGAATCATGTCTAACAAAGGAATGATGAAATTCACTTTTTTGAATATCTCCAGCATTTTGTCCACATTGTCACTCTGTTTCTTAGCCAACCTACTACGATATGGAGCTTTTGGTAGGTAGGTTTTCTGCGGTGCTTGAGAAAGAGGCGTTGGTGTATTACCCTCACGCTCAGCCTCCTTCTCACCATCATCGCCACAGAGGGGCTGCATAGGCTGCACAAATGGTTGTTGCGGTATGGAAATTTGGTTTCAACCTGTTTCCCGTTTCTCAGGGTCACAATGGCATTGACATGATCCACAAGTCCTTCCATACAGTTCACTTGCCCCCATGGGGTCTCGAACTCGCAATTTGAGTGTTCGATTGATGCTGAGCACGTGGGTTAGACACAGGTTGGCTGGGCAGAGTCCCTCTCTCTCTCTCATGTACAGACTGAGCCAATTGGCCCATCTGAAGCTCGAGAGATTTGATGGTCTGCTGATTCGAAGTGAGGACTTTACTTGTGGATGACATATTTTTTTATTGAGTTCTCAAGTCCACGAGTCAAGTTCCCAAGCGTTAAACTGGGTTTCCATGTGGTTAGAGTTTGGGAAACGTGGTGGGTTGGTGCTTTGAGCTTTGGGTTTCTAGTAAGACTTTGAGTGCATGGGAGGTTGGTGTGGTCGGTTAGGTGGTCAAGATAAGTTTGAAGTACCACATAGGGTATTGTTTTGGTTCTATGAAAACTTAGGGTGGTTCCTCCATCCAGGGTTATATGATGATGAATATGGGTCATTCTTGGATCTATCGTAGATGACATTGACATGTTCCATCTCAGGAGGAATGGATGCACACTCACCTCCTACATGACCTATCCTACAATATTAATTCATCTCATGAGAGAACAATTGTACAACGTAATTATACAGACACACAAATCACACTTTTACACCTTTTCATGCATTCTCCACCTCCTACTGGATTAGTTTCTGATTAGTTGTTGTTGATTCACATCGCATTTGTCACTTAGTTTAAATTCCCTCATTCTCCATTTTTCTTCCCCCACTCGAGTATGGTTAACGACGGCCCACACTCACTCCTCGTGGACACAACATGTACTTGATACCATTTCAACGCGTCTGTGCACTTGCGGTTTTGAACTTTAAATTTCCCAATCAATTACCATAGTTAGGTAGGTAATTAAATAAATAAATCACAATATATATCTCATGTGAAAAAGAAATATGTCTCATATCATAGAATACGTGATACTATGAACACATTAATGACACAAACACATAACTTTTTCATATTTGCATATTGTAGTCTGTCCAATATATGAAGTCCATATCCTCTTCATATACCCATGTTATTAAATGACACCCATCTTTCCACATTTATTGGACTACAATGTACTTTAACTTAACACGACAAACTTATATTGGTCAATTAGTGTTCCATGCTAACTACCAAGTTTGAAACATTTAGAGATTCAAGTTTTTGGTCATTTAGAGTTCTATAGTTCCAGGACCAACAACCTCTAACCGAACTCTTCTAAAAACAAACACAATATATGAAGGAACAAAATGCACCTAACATTCAATTCATAAACATAACAATATAAAACTTAATAATAAGATAACTTATTGAACACAAGAACTAACAATCTCCCATTTGTTCTCAAAGTTATCACTTATACATTACATATGCATACACTTTATGAGTAGGATTTCCCTATTGACTCACTAATTACTCTCGACCCATTCAACGTGTTTCTTCAATCCCATTGAATCGAAGCGAACCTCACTTTCGGCTTGAGATAAAGGCTTTGTTAGTAGATCATCTATGTTACAATCCGTGTCCACCTTTAATAGTTTAATTTTGCCTTCTTTTATGAAGTTGTGAATGACGTAGTGCTTGTGGTCCATCTGTTTGACCTTGTGGTGTGATCTTGGCTCCTTGATTTGCACAATAGCCACATTATTGTCGCAAAATAGCTCCAAGGTATCTTCCATGGAAGGGACCACACCCAGCTCCTCGATGAATCTCTTTATCCAAACACCTTCTTTACTTGCTTCAGTGGCAACCATCACTTCTGATTGTGTGGTTGAGTTGGTCATAGTTTATTGTTTGAAACTTCTCCAACTCATGGCTCCACCATTCATAGTGAAGACATACTTTGATTATGATCGCATATCGTCATAATCGATTTGGAAACTTGCATTAATGTAACTGTATACACTTAGCTCCCTCGTACTCTGATACACAAGAAACATATCCTTCATCATGTTAAGGTATCTTAGGATACTCTTGACAATAGTCCAATGAGTGGGACCTACATGAGCTTGTTGATGGCTTGTCACACTTAGAGCATATGCGACACCGGGTCGTGTGCATACCATAGCATACTTGATGTAACCAATTGCAAAAACATATGGTACATCCTTCATGATTTCAATGTCTTTACGTCATGTGGCACTCTGAGACTTGCTTAGATTATTACCTTAATACATTGACACATTTTCTTTCATGGAATTGTCCAGTTTGAATTTCTTCAAAATCTTATCATTGTAGGTTCGTTGACTTAAACCAATAGGTCTACGAGACATGTCTCGATATATCTTAAAGATATATGGTCCTCACCAAAATATTTCATCGAAAAAGCGTTTTCAATGAAGTCTTTGTTTGCTCCCTTAGAGGAATACAATTTCTGAACTACAATATGGAATTGACATACAATACTAAGAAAACAATGTAGCTCCCACTAAGCTTCTTGTATACACAAGGTTCCTCTTCACCTTGAATGAAACCGAGAGTTTTATTCTTATCATCAAAGCGTTTGTTCCAACTCCTCGATGCTTGCTTCAATCCATAAATGGATTAATGAATCTTGCATACTTTGCTGCCATGCTTTGGATCTTCAAAACCTTGAGGATGTACCGTTTACACATCCTCTTCCAAATTTCCATTCAGGAGTGTTGTTCTGACATCCATTTGTGATATTTCTTAATCATAAAATGTGGTGATGGCAAGTAATATCTAAATAAACTTAAACATTGTGACAGGCAAAAGGTTTTTGTCATAATCAATTCCTTTAACTTGACTAAACCCTTTTGTGACTAGTCTCTCTTTGTTTGTTGTCATATTGCCTTTCATGTCCATCTTCCTCTTGAAAACCCATTTATTTCTAGACTTTCTTTCTTTGAGGAAGATCTACCAAATCCAGACTTGGTTTTCATACATAGATTGAGTTTCAGACTTATGGCTTCGCACCATGATTGGGATACCATGATCGTTATGGTCTTATAGTGTCTCTTGAGTTTCCTGAAGCGTTACACTACTCCTTATTCTCTCGAGAAACTCCTTCTCAAAGAATACAACACCTTTTTCAACAAGTATTCAATTTCTTGACTTGTGCCAAAAGTGGTATCCTTTCGTTTCCTTAGGATAATCTATAAAGAATCACTTATCCACTTTGGGTTCTAACTTGGCTGACGTCAATCGTTTGATGTAAGCCTCACATCCCCAAATCTTTAGAAATAACAAGGTAGGAGCTTTTACGCACCACAACTCGTAAGGAGTTTTCTCTACGGATATGGCCGGAATTTGGTTAAGCATTTGAGTTGCCGTTAGAAGTGTAATCACCAAAAATAAAGTGGCAATTCCGATTGTCACATTATTGATCGAATCATATCGACCAATATATGCTTCCTCCTCTCAGATACACCATTCGATTGCGGTGTACAAGGTGGAGTGAGTTGCGATATAATACTGTACTCTCTTAGATATATGCCAAATTCATTAGTCAAGTATTCTCCTCCACGATCTGTTCATGGAGTCTAAATCCTCTTATTGAGTTGGTTTTCCACATCATTTTTGAATTCCTTAAACTTCTCAAAGGATTAACTTTTGTTACTCAGTAGATAAATATAGCCATAGCGATTATAATCATCTGTGAACGTGATGAAGTACCTAAAACCATCTCTCACACTAGTTATCATTGGACCACATACATCAGAATATATCAATTCAGACGAGTCATTTGCCCTTGTACCATTCTTCTTAAAAGGTGTTTTGGTCATTTTTCCGACCAAACAACTTACTACTTTGCAATCGAGGAGACCAACAAGGCTAGCTTCTTGTAATATCTTAATGTGTTTAGCGTTTATATGACCAAGATGATAGTGTCATAAGAGTGTCTGATTTTCATGAGTCATCTTGAGACATTTGTTATTTATATTTAAAGCATGTTTAATATCTTTTATTTCAAGCAAATATAAGCCATTACGACTTAAAGCATTTGCATAGAAAACACCATCTTTTGTCAAAATACAACACAAGTTTGAAATAGAAACAATAAAGCCATCTGTATCCAAGCATGATACACATATAATGTTCTTACAAATAGACGGTACAAAATATGTAGGCTCGTTATGGGTCGGTAATCTAATCACTTTTAAACTTAATTAAACTCTACTTGCTTAACAATCAAAGATGCAGTGGAAATTAATAACAAAGTAATCAAGTAAAGAATACAATGCAAACCACAATGATGACACCGGAATTTTTATAGAGTTTTAGCCTCCCGCCTACTTCCTCTCTTGCAAGCTCCGCTCATGTCTTCATTATCAATCTCGTTCCGGGCCGAGATTAAGTCTTTACAACACAAGCTCCGCGAACAACCCTCGCTAGCTTGATTTCTTCCTCTCACAATCTGAGAGGTAACACTTCAGGCTTTCACCAAATTCCTTGCTTCTTTGAACAAACAACTGAGTAGGACACACTCTCTAAACTTGAGCACACTTTGATTAGGATATGGAAATGATCTAAAGTGTGGAAGTGCAAGCTTGTGAGTGTAGGATTGGAGAGTTGAAGCTTGGGAGTTTCTCTTAGGTGTATATGACAAATAGAAGTGTAAGAGTTGTCTAATTGTATCTTGGAAACACCTATTTATAATCTCTAAGTGAGTTATAGCCGTTGGGATTAAATGGGTAAGTGTTTGTGTAAGAAACACAAAACACTGAAGTTCAGGACACATTTCAGAACAAAAACGGTCGACCGAATCAGGTATACCGGGCGATCGGTTGGTCATATCTGGCTACAACTTAAGTTCACTTAAGTGAACGATCGAACTAAAAGTGGGGATTGGTTGACCCTTCTAGGGGTTTTGGTCTGGTAAAATTGGATCGGTCGAACAAGGCAAATGGTAGGTCTAACCGGAAACTTCCAGGCACTTCTAGGTTCAGGATGAATTTAAGTTTTAGTCGATGAAGGTTTAGGAGACGTTCGACCGAAAACTTTCAGAGTGTTCAGGGCGACCAAGTTTTGTTTTATCGGTAGACCGCTAGGTAAGTTTTGGTTGACTGAAAGTTTGGGGTTTTGAGAAATCCGACCGTTGTAGAATAAGACAAGTCTAATGGTCATGTGACACGTGTAGACGGTCAAACAAAGGGCTCGAAACGGTCGACCGGTTTAACACTTTGGCTAACAATAATAACATACCCAATCGGTCAAACAATGAACTCGTTCCGGTCGACCGATTTGGTCCTCGCAATTCAAGTTTGGTTTAAGTGTTCTCCGGTTCTAGTTTGGGGGATCTATTGAAGTCCAAATATTGTGAAATTTTGTGTGTGACTTCTAAAGGGAATCTAGTGTGTGTTTGAGTTGATTTTATTCAAGTATGCTCAATTACACAATGTTCCTAAGACTCAAAATAAATCAAGATTACATGTCTTCAAATGAGCTTTAATACATGTCTTGACGTGATTTCTCTTTGTTGAGTCTTGATCACCTGTAGAGATTAGCACAATACAATATATATGCTATGCAATATGTGTGCTATTCTACATTGATTATAATTAAGATTAGGTTGATTAAATCATCAAAACATAGATTAAGGTCAAAAAGCCCACATAATAAACATTGTTTAATGGTAAAACTAAAGCACTAGATAAATGAAGGCCGAGGGAACCAATTGCAACTGCGGAGATGTTAGCACAATTTCCCACCTTCAGCACAACTTCTCTCTTTTGAGAGATCATTTATCCTTTAGTGCATGCATATTAGAACAAATATGAGCACATGATTCGGTATCAATTACCCAATCCTGGATATATGTGGTTAAATTAATTTCAATAACAATCATACCTTTGGGAACCTTAGGACGTTTGCTCTCCACTTTGCCATTATTCAAGTCTTCCTTGTATCCAGGACGATTCATGCGAAAATGTCCCCTTTTGTCGAAATAGTAGCACTCAATCTCGGGAGTGGGCGCACTCTTCCTTTTATCCTTGGAGTTGCTCAGCTGAGGTCCTCCCTCCCCATTTCATTTCTTAGGTTTCCCTTTTATGCCTTTTTTCTTAATTACCTTACCTCCATGAGAAACTGGCAAGATGTTCTTCTCACTCTTGCCTTTGTTCATGTCGGTGTCAGCTTGCAAAAGGCTTTGGTGGATCTCCTTTAGGGTTGGTGCCTTTTCACGCATATGGAGATGCATGATATAATCTCTATAAGAGAAAGGCAATGACCTAAGAATGATATCCATAGCTACGTTTCTCGAGATACCCCCATCATCTTCAGCACGTGCAAGTTAACGGAAGTGCCTTCCACCATCTTACAACCAAAGAACACAATAGTTGTTCTATAGCGTTGTTTACGAGTGCTATCTAAGAACATTTTCGACAATTGTTCGATCAAGTCCTTTGGAGGGTAATCTATGAACTTCTGTTGATGTTCATTTGCCATGCTCGCAAGCATAATGCCTTGAACAATTAGTTCGTCCTTGTAGTGCTTTCCTTAGCAGCCATCTCATATGGAGTGGCATTGTCTCCTAACGTGGCATGCCATATTTTAATATGTATGAAAGGTCCTATTGCCTCAAGATCATATTGATCTTTAGGTCCCACTCCATGATGTTGGAACCATCATTCTCATGAGGGCATTTATCAATTATCGAGCAAATCCTGAAATTGTTGACATTCTTCATAAAATGTTAATTTTTTTTATGTTAATGTTTATGTAAATAGTTTCAAAAAATAGAACTAGTACTACACTTATTAAATTTGTTTGAAAATGTAGTAATCCAGAAACCCATTGTAAATAAGACAAGATTAGGCCTGCAAGGTAAGCTTTCGAGCTAATCGTAATCCATTAAGAAGAAAAAAATTATAAAATTTTGCATTTCCTTAGTTATACGACTCGTCATTTATTAAAATGTGTTCTTTAATGTTAACGATGAATGTCATCAATTAAAGGATACATTTTAATAAACACCCTTCCCAAGTTTCAAGCCTAGATCTTGGTAACTTTTTAGGCAAACACATTTTATTTGGGCAACATATTAGATTATATCATTACCATAAGATGGACTAAGTGCCTAACACAAAGCGTACCAATGGCCCTATGAATTTCGTAACACATTCCATCTTCGCTAAAGATGAGGTAACGCTCATGTTAACCCCAATCGCTTAACTAGGCCAGAATATAAAAAAGAAGGAAGTTTGCTTAATTTTTCGTGGGACTTTAATTTAGATAAGACACTTATTTGGTAGGCCATGCAAACATACATCCCCACCTATCCTAAAAACATCATCATCACAGCACAACCACAAAATAAACATAAACCATTGAAAACAACAAGATTGTGAGTTTGTATGTCTCTTGCGTCGTCTTCATCCTTCACTTGCGTCTTCTTGCACCATTTGATGATTCATATAAAATAAATATGCAACTAGGGGTGCACATGGGTTGGGTTCAACCCGAAACCCAACCCGAACCCGACTGGTCGGGTCGGGTTGGGTCGGGTTGAGGAGGGGTTCGGGTCGGGTCGGGTCGGGTTGGGAAAATCAAAAACCCGAATTTTCGGGTCGGGTTCGGGTTGAGGGGGTCGGGTTGACCCAACCCAACCCGAACCCGATTTTTATTTTTTTTTTAATTTTTTTTATTTTTTTTAATTTTTTTTTTAATTTTTTCCCAAATAAACCCGATCCAACCCGACCCAACCCGACCCAACCCGAAAATAAACCCGACCCAACCCGAAAATAACCCCGATTCAACCCAACCCAACCCAAAAATTTCCAAATTCGGGTTCAACCCGACCCAACCCGACCCAACCCGAAAATTTCGGGTCGGGTTGGGTTGAACCCGAACCGGGTCGGGTTCGGGTTCGGGTTGGATTTTTTCCCAACCCGAAAATTTCGGGTTGGGTCGGGTTGAGGCCCAAACCCGACCCAACCCGACCCATGTGCACCCCTATATGCAACCGCCAACTCCTACTTATTTGATTCCTTTCTTAAAAACAAATAAATTGGCTAATGCAAGAAGTAAATGTACCCCTCAACCTCACAATGCTAAATGATGTAATTAAATAAATAAAAGCATCCTATACAACTTGCCTTATTAAATCTAATTAACAACACCAAGCTATATTACAAGCATGCATTCATTCTCCTACAAAGTACATCACACAAGACATTGGTGAGAGACATAAAAACCCACTTTCCTGCAAAACAAAGTTAGAGCAGATATGTATTGAACATGCACATTTTAAACCTTTCTAATTAATTCCTTCATCTCAAGTATATATGGTTCACTAAATCATTTAAATTCTCAGCAAATTATTTATAATTATTAGTTATTAAATAACCAATTCCATGGTTTATTAATCAATTAAAAAAAACGTTATGGTGAAATTCACATGTTTTCCTTAGTCAATTCATAAAAGAAAATCATTTATCAATAAAATTACATTTCTACAAATTTAGATGCCATCTAAACTGTTTTTTAAATTAATATGATCAATTTGATCATTTAAAATTCATATAAACTATTTAGAAACTGTAATTGGCTAATAGTCCTATAATTGGTCTTATTGGCTTAATTAAAATTCAAGTTATCCAAAACTGAAAATTAAAATTTTCCAACATCAGTACATCATCTTTACTGATCTAGTTAATTAAAAATAGGAAATACAGCTTGGACATGGGTAAACCATGCGCAGCAGCCCAGGTGGGTTGTGTGCAGTCCGTGTTGTTCTGTGTTTTAAAAAAACCGCAAATACGTTTGTAAAGATAAATTATACTTTCTGGAAACTAGACTGAAAGACCTCAAAATTGAACAAAAAATTGGATTAGGCAAACACTAGAAGTCTTAATGTAAATTTTCGAAAAATCTGGACTGCTTGCTGGAAATTCCAGCAACGTACTGATTTTTCATTAATTTTTGTACAGAAATAAAAAACCGAATGAAACCATAGATTTTATATTTTCCCTGTTCTAAACATCCTAACTAACATATAGAATTTTAGAATGACAACAATCTCCAATTAAATTTCAGTTTGGATTTTTTGGAACCATTGGATGAAAAACTTGCAAAAACTTTAACCATATAACAAGAAATGGATCAATTAGGCTTTTATGGATCAAATCACTTAACTAAAATGCCATAATTAGTATAATAAATGACCTAAAGCTCTAACGATTTACATACGCGTAATAAAGGAATAATTTTGAAAATTTATCTTCTTAAAACGTAATAAATGATCTAGTTTATCATTTAATTTAATCTACGCATGCATGACATATCTACTTAATTAAATTTATTTTTTCATACATTCCCTAAAATCTGAATCCACAAAAACTCCATGATTTGCATGCCACAAAGAAGTAAGACATCTACATAGTCCACTGGTAGATTTAATTAAAATATCAAAATTCATTTTGCTAGAAAGTACTTATTTGATATGTGGATTAAACCTACAACGAAGTCCTTCAATCAATATAATTAATTAGGTTCCACGTGAGAATTTGAAAGATCAAATGAAATTTCGCCAATGGTTTTCTTCTCTTTGATCTAAAAATATCTATAGGTGTATGTTGTACAAAATGGGATATTTATACGTGTATATAATGGAGAAAAAGTGGGAAGTGAGCCGCCACCTTTTTTTTAACATGAGGTGGGAAGTGGGTCCGTTCACATTTTTTGTTGCCATATACACTAACACCCATGTGTAGATCTCTTTATTTGGCCATTTATAATTTGCCAAGTGTCACAATTTAATTTGTGCACAATTAAGGTCATGTCAAATGTCTTGATTGGATTGGCCAAATAAGCCTATTTGATATATGTTTAGAACAACCACATATATACATAAATAGTAAATCTCAATTCTAATTTAATTGCCTCAATTAATTTAATTAGCAAATCTAATTAAGTAAATCTTGTTCCATATTTAATAATTCCAATTAACCATTCCCTTTTTAGTGCAACCTTGTAGCAGCTATGTTAATTGGTAATAGAACTAAATACATTTTATTTCTATAAATCATAATTATGTCTAGCAAACATATTATGATTACCCAATAACATAGATGTATTGTAACAAAATTAACAACACACAATCCTATTAATAATGTCATGATCAAATAACATTATTTGTATATATTCCTTGCCTCATGATATTGCTAATAATATACAGAGTAATTTCTGTGGGATCGTGAGGGTCTACAATTCTAATCACTTTTGAGCCTAATTTCCTACTTGTTTAACGATCAAAAATATGCAGCGGAATTTAAAAAAATAAACAAGCAAGTAAGAAGAGATAATGCAAACCACAAGGAGTCGGGGGATTTTTATAGAGGTTCGGCACCCCACCCGGGTCCTAGTCCTCTCTTGCAAGCTCCGCTCGGATCACCGTGCTCTGCTCATGACATCACTAACCACTCCCCGTTCCGGGCCGAGAGAGAACGCCTTTACAATCTTCAAACTCGCGAACAACCCTCGCCGAGCTTGGCTCCTCCTCTCACAATTCCGAGAGGGACACTTCGGGCTCTCACCGAAGTCTATACTCTTGTCTTGGGCTTTCACCAAGACCTTGCTTCTTTGACAACAATAGAGTGGAACAACACTCTCTAATCTTGAGCACACTTGAGTGAGAATAAGATGTAAGACTAAAGTGTGGAAGGTTTGAGGATTGGAGTGTTTGGAGATTTCTCTCTAATGTAAGGGACAAATAGTAGTTGAAGAGTTTTTGTTAAAATGTGTTTTACAACTCTATTTATAATTTCCAAAAGAGTTATAGCCGTTGGGGATGAATTGGGTAAAGATTGTGTAAGATACAAAAAACAGAAACTGACAGGACCCAATTCTGAGTATGTTCGGTCGACCGGATCGGGCTGTTCGGTCGACAATTTGGCAACTTAGATTAAGGTTCGTCGACCGGTTAAGGAACGGTCGACCGCCAAAGGCTACAATCTTGGTACACTTAAGTGATCGATCGAACACCGAGATAGATTCGGTCGACTGATTCACACTAGGTACTTTGGAGTTTACAAACAAGATCATATTCGGTCGACCGAAATAAGGAATGCGGTCGACCGAAAACCGACAGGCACTTCTGGTTTGTTGAGTCTTCTAAGTTCAGTCGACCGAACAAGGTCCTCAGTCGACCGATACACTAAATGTATTTGGGGTATTTGGAGATAGTACGAATACGACCGTTGGGTATATATGACAAAACAAACGGTCGGAAATTTGTTGATACTCGGTCGACCGAAAAAGTCGGGACGGTCGACTGAACTTGAACAGTTAAACACTAACAGGATATATGATCACTCGGTCGACCGAACGGTCTGTTTCGGTCGACCGAATGTGGGCAGACTGTTCAGGTTTTGGTTTAGTGTTTTCCGGTCTAAGTTTGGGTGATCTATTGAAGTCTAAATTATATGAAATTACGTGTGTGACTTCTATAGGGAACCTAGTGTGTGTTTGAGTAGTTTTTAGCTCAGGTATGCTCAATTACACAAAGTTCCTAAGACTCAAAGAAATACAAATTACATATCTTCAAATGAGCTTGATTACATGTCTTGACTTGATTTCCTTTCTTCCTTGAGTCTTGATCACCTGTAAAGGTTAGCACAAAGCAATATATATGCAATGCAACATGTGTGCTACTCTACATGATCACAATTAAGATTAGGTTGATTAAATCATCAAAACATAGATTAAGGCAAAAAAGCCAACAATTTCTGTATGATCTCTGTATTATTTATTCGTTTTTTGGTCTCTCAAAGTAAATTATAAACATATAACTAAACTTTAGGTATATTACATGCATTATAATTTCAATTTTCCAAGGGGCCCAATAATATCATCACTCGATCTTTACAAACGAGGGGACAATGATACTATTGATATATTCCTTTTTTTACATAAGTAGTATATAAGAAAATATTACTTTATTACCACCATTACGGAGGTAATTAATAAAGAAATAACAATATATATCTCCTCATGTGAAAAAGAAATATGTGATATTATGAAATATGACTTTATTACCACCATTACTATTTGTCCCTTACATTGATATATTCCTTTTTTTACATAAGTAGTATATAAGAAAATATTACTTTATTACCACCATTACTTTATCTTGGAATACATGATATTATGAAAATACTAATGATACGAACACATAACTTTATAGTGTTTTGATATTAGGTATGTTCAATATATGAAGTCCATATCCTCTTCATATACTCATGTTATTAAATGACAACCATCTGTCCACATTTATAGAACTACAATATACTTGTATCTTTACATCACAAACTTATATTGGTCAATTATTGTTCCATGCTAATTACCAAGTTTGTGAACATTTAGAGATTCATGTTTTTCATCATAGCTGAAACTTGTCTATTTCTGGCAATGTAACTGTTGCATTGCTATTATGGGAGTAGAAGTACGCCGTAATCGACGTTAAAAATCAATCACATGACTTAAAAACTTTAATGACTCGTTTAAGGAGTATGTTTGAAATGAAAACCTACAAAGTGTTAAAATCTGAGCACTTCCTTGACGTCCGAACACCATGGAAGGGAGGTATTCAAGATATCTAATCAATGGATTTAGGTTTTGCATAGAGAAACACATGTCCAAAAGGAAACTTAAAATTGAATATCTGTGAATGTTACAACAGAAAATTACCCAATGGCACGAGATAACAATTCTGTGAGTCCATCTGTCGACTACTTTGGTATATTGCAAGACATAAACATACCCAATATGACCATAACAAAATGAATATAGGTTAACGTTGGTAAACATGAATAGTTTTCTTCTACTGGAAGAGTCATTTGTACTTACATCCCAAGTAGAACAACTATTTTATGTTGTAGAGCCCAAACAATGAACAAAAGACAAACAATGGTTAGTTGTGTAGGATCTAAATAGTACTTACATGTATAGAGGAGTGCAAATGCTAAATTAAAAGACAAGCCCCACTCAATCTTGAACCCCAATTGCGCCTTCACAATATGATCCCCGTTCCGGTCCTAGATCGTGCCTTCCTTACAACACAAGCACCCGGACAAAACCCATGATGCTTAACTTCTCCCACAGCCTAGGACAACACTCCAACCGGAGTTACAACCTTGGAATCAGCAATAAGTTTTGAACTCTAACTTGGGAACTTTAGTCAAGAAGATGAGAGTTGTGATGATCAACTAAGAGTGGAATCCTAGAGTGATGACGACTGAGAGCAAGAGAGTAATAAGAGATTTCAGCAAATGCATGTAATAAGTGTTTTCTCTCTTGGGTATTTGATGGGTATTCATAGGCTTAGTCATTCGATTTTGTTGATAGTATGTTTTAAGAGTTAACAGAATCAGATTTGGACGACCAAAAAACATGACCAGTGTCATCCGAAAAATAGCCTATCGTACGTCCAAATGAGGGATGGTGCGTCCAAAATATAATGTGAAAAATTTAGATATAACAGATGTAAAAACTTAAATCCCTGATATAACACAACAACTATTTTTGGTATAATCACCTTTAACAATCAAGTTGTGATGACCAAAAGTGTTCCAGTTGTCCGAAAGATTAACCCCAATGGTCACAACTGATGTTCAGATGACTAAAAGAAGCAACCAGTTGTCCAAAATAAATTGGGAAAAAGCCTTTAAAATCCCAGGTAATGTTTGGACGACTGGATCAGAGTAAGAGTCTCTGGAAACCGGGCAGACAAATCAAATTTCTACTGTTAGCATATTCAGATGATAGAAATGGGAAAGGAGTCATCTGAATTTGGACGGGTCAGGAGATGATGTTGGATTCAAACGACTAGACATGCATTATAGTCAACTAAAAGTGGTGTGCACAGAACATTCGGATTATCTTAGTGTTTGATCACGAGTTTAATATGTGCCTGAGTTTATATATGATTCCAGTACTCAATAAAAGATAAAATTAGAAATATTCTTGAGCTTGATTACATGTATTGTCTGGAGTCCACTTTTCTTTGAGTCATCAACACAATAAAATAGAAACATGCAGAAGTATTGGTGTATAATGTGTATGTTTGTATGAATTCATTCATTAGATTAAGTGTTAAAATTTTGTGACAATCAAAACAAATAGTAAATTAAGGGTATAAAGCCAACAAGTCATTGTGACAATGTTTATTAGGGATATATAGTATACCAAACGAAGCATTTGATGTTCTTGGGTATGTTCAAGGAAATCTTGTACACGATAGGCTTTGATTAGACAATATTAATCTGATAGATTGTGTTTGACAAGATTTAAAAGTGTTGCTGTAGTAGTGCTCCTTTTAACATTTATGAACATGATTGTAAAGAGTCAACTAATGTTTGAAATGTTTGATATATAGTTTATAGGTTTCTGTGCGATTAGTAAATTACACTACTAATTTCAGGTATGACTAGACCATGTACTTGAGCACACACCTGATAGTACTTGAGCACACACCTGATAGGCCTTCATAATGACATTGATCCGCATCTTGTCAAAAGTAGGATGTCATCATAGCTGATATAGCACAGATTGGCGATGGTGCATCTCAAATCCAATTGTAAAACAATATTTTCTAACTTGAAATGCTAATTACACTTAATACGAGTGCAGGTAGTAATGGTAGTGGTCATGGTCCCACACAACTCCTAGAGGATTGGAACTTGATAGAACAAGTTGAGGCGAGTTCACACCCAAGGTTGTCCCTAAAGGCAAGAATGCATAACATTCGCAGTACTTCATTGGAATGATAGCTAGGAGGACACATTTACTTCCTCCATGTTTGGCTTCATGGCTGATCACATAGTTATTTTGATTATTTAGGCTAAACCTATCACCACGCTTGTATTCATTAAATATGAACTCTCACATGCATACATCATAAAACTATGTTGTAAATCTATTGGATGAATAAGTTTCAGGTTTTGGACATGAAGGAATGCAACCCATTCATGAAAAAATGGATCAAGAAATGAAGACAAAATTGAATGCAGTTTGTCAATTTCTTGAGTACTTAGGAAATGATGTAAACTTAATCATTCAATTCGATTTTTTCCCTCAAACACACACATTAGGTTACATATAGAAGTTACACACAAAACTAGACAATAACTATTTTAGAATTTGTTCGACCGATTCTTCTTTAATGATCAACCTATCATTTCCGTCACACTCAAAATTTATAGGATAACCCTATGTGGTTCGACCGTTACTTCTCTATCAGTCAACATGTACCTTTTGAAACGACAAAATTATTGTCAACCTAACCCTTGCACAATTGACATGTTTACACCATCATTCAACCCTTCACATAAGTTTAAGCAAATGGTTGCATGAAAATCACCGAATGGTCCACCATTTGGTACCCGACAGACACATCCCTATTGCTATCGTTTATCGATTTTGTAATTATCTCGTTGGTCTTTTGCCTAACGGCTATATTCTCTCTATTCCCCTCTCTCTCTCTTTCTCTTTCTATATATATATATATATATATATGAGTGCTTTAACCCTAATTCACACACTCCTTGAAATCCAAAGATCTAACACACATTAGAGATAGAAAGATCTTAAACTCTACCACTTGAAACTTCCATAGCCAAGTCGCTTCAAGTGGTCATCTTTAATATTTATTAATTCTTATCAAATTAATTCGTTATTTTTTATATAGACTAACTAATTTGTTTCTGTTAATGATATTGAAGATTCAAGATAACCCAAATATGTATGTTTGGATGCAGGACAAGAAGAGTCCATGTAGGGTGACTAACATTGTATGTTGATATTCATATTACTTTCGTTACTTTATGTTGTTTGTTGCAATGATTTGTAAATTCTAAATCTACTACTAATAGGAGCAATTAGAGGCTCTCCGAGGACCAGATGAGTCAAACTCCTAGGACTGTGGCAATTTGAAAGGCCGAGAGAGTGAGGAGCTAAAGCGGATGAGGAAAGAAATTGTGGTAATGTAGGACTATCTTGTGACGATGTATACAGTCCTCGACTTTTTGTTGGCGAAGGGAGTTTGGAACGCTTGGGTATGTTTATTGTAAGTTGGTGATGTATATTAGCTTCACAAGTTTTATATGAAGTTTTATCTTAAGTTATAACTTTGTAATGTATGGTAATATGTATGATATTAATATCACATCCCTTTAAACACCACTGCTGCCACCAAGATATTATGATGATCAAGGACCTTCGGACGGAGTTGCCACTGGTGGTTTAGCAGCATAGTATTAGTTAGAGTGTTCTTATTCTGCTTTTATCATTAGCAAACTTTAGTTGCATACTTTGTCAATGAAAACTTTAAATTAAATATATGTATTGCTTTGTATCAATGTGTTGTATTTTGGATGAATGCATGTATGTAATTATTTGGTTTTGTTTTGTGGTTGTTATTGTGGTTGTATTATATTATTACATTATTTATCAGGGAAAATTGGAACTCGGGAAGAGTAAATAAGCTTTTCTAGGTTGTGGGTATACCTTACAACGATGGTACTTATCCATCGCTATAAGTTCTGACATTTGTGGTTACAACATATAACAACATTGCATATCCAACGATGTAGGTCCCCACATAAAACATTGACCAAAGTTATTCGTCAGTGTAAGTTTTAATTCAACGGCCATAAAAGCGAAAAGTGAATTGGTCGTTGTAACCTACACTGACGGATATTTGTCTGTGTTACATAGTTGGTGTTCATCGAGCTGATGAAACCAGCCTAAAAAAATTGGCTAGATTTTTTTAGCAGAAAACTAAAATAGTGGAACTTTACCGTCGCAGTGTCTATCAGTGTAACTAAACACCGATGCAAGTAAAACCAATGACACCCTTATCTATTAGTGTTTACATATTACACTAACAGATAGTAACCTTCACTGATGAAACAAATTACTTCAATTGGGCAAGCTGTGATTTAAATTTAAGTTACAAACCACAATTTCACAATGACGATGAAGACCCAACAAGTATAATGATTAGTAGCATATCATACGACTTATTGGCGCTATATTTCATTTATTTTACCCCATAGTTGTGTAATTTGGGTATTTATGCCAGAGGAGAGAAAGAGTTTGAGGGAGGGGGAGTCTCCAACGATGCGACAAAGTGGTGGGCGTTGGAAGAGTCAAGGGGGGAGGGAGAGTAGGAAGGGAAGGACGGAGTTGAAAGGTGGAAGAGTGGATGTTTGGGAAGAAGAAAGGAAAATTGGGTTTCGTGGGAGAAAATGGACAAGAAGATGAGTTGAGAGACTTGTAAAATTACTGGAATACCCTCACCTAAAGTAACTCACAACCCTTCAGATTGAGATCAACGGTTACATCATTGGGGGCTCATTCTAACCTTCCCTATATAGATACACATATATATGCATCTATATATACATATATTTATATCAAACTTCCATTTATTAATTGTGTTACAGGTTACAACCTTACACTAAAAACCTAATCGTGTAGAAATTTTCAAATCCATGTTCCTGAATTTCTTCCTTTGCTAAAAAAAATTATATTATTCTTTAACTTCTTGTTTCATATAATCTTGTATTGTCTTACATTGACCATTTTAACACAATATTTCCCAAGAATTTGTCGTATATTGACTGAATGTATTTTGGTTGTTCAAACTTGTGATTCTAGTTAGGGATTTTGTGGGACCTAAATGGGTTCAGGCGACCGCATACGATAGATAGGTTTCCAATGCTTTCCGACAAAAACAAAAATTGGGCATGGATTCGATGTACAAACAAATTAATCAACCCAGTCTACAGACGTCTGTTCCAAAATTCCATATGCAAATTTGTAATTCACTATCCACACGTTTTCGAGGACTGAACCTATTGCGGTCGAGCAAGGTACTGCAGAATTTAGCTATTAAAGCTCCCCCACAATTATCCGCACTACTAATGGATGACCATTGGCTGCGAATTTGCCAATTTACCCTTCATGTTGTCTATATAAAAACAAGTCCCCATTCACTCTTTTTTTATCCATCTTTTCTACAAACATTCTAAACTCTTTATTCTACTCAAATTCTTCCAATCCCTACCATCTTCACCACTTTTCATTGGCTCTTACGAAGGTTCTTGCCACACAGAAAGTGGTGACCCCGACTAAGAAATCGACCGAGAATAAAGGCAAGAAGTTGGTCCCTTTGGCGAACAAAAGTCATTTAATCTGAACATCCCATCCCCCTTGTTGGCACTGGCAGAAGAAATTCTCGAAGAACTCTTCCCTTACTTGTCATCCTACATCTTCATCCACCAAAAGATGGGGTGACACTTCCTATCGATTATCAGTGACAACCCTATTCCGGAGTGGAAGATCGTAATGAAAGATCTCAAGGAAATCGACCTCAAATTTCTCGCCAAAGATCATTTGGGTGATTTCTTCGAAGACAAGCTTTGGATGAAATTTTCCTCCAATGATTGTCGGAAATTTTATGCCAACCTTGTAGAAATCACCTTCCAAGGTGACACTCAAAAGGCCCTCACATCCAAAATCAATGGTGTTTCTTTCACTCTCACTGCCTCACTACTTGTGGATATCACCAGTCTCCCAAGCGCCAGAGACGACATCTACAACTTGGCTTGGGAGGAGGTATGTGACTCCATTGATCAATTCGTCGATGTTACCAAGCCAATGGTCCCACCACAACAAAAGCTCGACATCACTCATCTACCAATTGTTGGTAAAGTCCTTTGTTGATTCATCTCCTACAATCTTTTCGTTTGCAAAGGTCATCAAGATGAACTCTGTCTTCAAATCATGAAATGGTTATTCAATCTTTACATTGGGACTCACACAAATTGGCCCCTCTTCATCATCAATCACATGTGTTATGTCTCTTGCCGCAAGATTAATTTTCTTCCTTTTCCGATGATCATCTCCCTCATTGGCGAACACTTCAAAGTAGGATATGACTGGAATTTGGTCAAATCATCCTGAACTGTCATCGACAAATACACGCTCAAACAAATGAAAATTGAGGATCAAAAACCAACTAGTGAAGCACCTCCCAGAAATGAAGAAGACGACTCCACCAATAATGACCAATCCCCGAATGACGAAAAAATGGCCAAGTGTTCATCGATTCTCAAAATTCGATCATGGATTGCCTTCGCAATAGGAACAATCTGGACAACTAGCTCGTTTGTTCATTCGATGAACTGATGTGTGTTCAGTCGTCTGATTTGCACATGGGTTTCCATTGCTGTCCCACGGTCCCACCTGAAACGTTCAGAAAGGAAAAGTAGGCATGGATTCCCAGGAGTGCACAAACAACCCCCAATCCACAACGTCAAATCGAATCTATAAGTCAATAAAGTATCCCCTGAAAAAACTAACCATATGTCACGATAGCTAGAAGAATTACTGATCACGAATCCACAAAATGAAATCTCTTACCAACGTACTACTCCAGCCAATGTTCCATTTTATGGTATTGACTTCTTGATTGACTATGTGATTGTTGAATGCAAACTTGATGTAATCGTATTTCCTTTATTGTGTTGCATAATTGCATTTCAATTGACCATTCACTTAATGTTTACTCGTGTGAATTACATGTAGCAATCATGTATTAATACTCGTATTCGACTATTCGTGTTCACAAATGTACAATTAGTGGTGGTGTACTATTGAATAATTATAGTGGTAATCCTGTTTGTTCATTAGATCTTTATCAAACATCCGTTTATTAATTATGTTACAACCTTACACTAAGAACTTAATCGTGTAGAATTTTTCCAATCCATATTCCTGAATGTTTTCCTTCGCTAAAAATCCATATTATTCCTTAACTTCTCATTGTACAATCCTGCTTTGTCTTAAATTGACCTTCCTAATTCCTAACATAATATTTCCCAAGCATGTCTTATATTGACCAAATGCATTTCGATTGTCCAAATCGGTGATTCTATTTAGAGAATTTGGTTGACCGAACGCGGTTCAGGGGACCACATACCGGTAAGGTTTTCGTTGCTTTCCATTTCCGACCATGAATGTTGAGAAAGGAAAAGGACCAAAAAATAATGTCAAATCTTATGGATTTGGGTTCTCAATTAGTGTCAAAAACCAATAGCATATCCTATTTGGGTATTGTTATGACATGATAGAACATTTCATTACACAACCTACATTATCATGGGTTGTATTGTGGTCAATTCATAGATCTTACCGTAGAAAGGACATCCACGTTGATGATATAAGTGGGAATCCATATCCACTTTTCCCTTAGATAGGACCTTAGTGTCATTAAAAGGACATAAGTGTCCTTTAAAAGAACTGGATTTTGGTGAACTCCTTGGAAATTTGGAAATTGGAATCCATGCACACTTTTCCTCTTCCTTCTCAATGTTTGAGATTGAAAACTGAAAGCAATTTAAACCTTACGTCAACCGGTCGACCGAACCTATTTTGGTTCATCGAAACACATCTCGGCCACCGAAATCCCTCATTAAGCAACATATTCTTTAAAAGGAAGACTTGAGGATTAAAGTTAAGCATCGTGTTTTAAAGGACATAATGTCCTTTTGAGGGTAGGCTTTTAGTTTAAAGACCGTTTAAAGTTTCAAGGACATACTCTTGCCTTAAAGGACAAATCCATCGTTAAGGGACATGTCTGCCCTTAACAAAAAGTGGCTTTTAAAGTTTAATAGACAAACATCAGTTTAAAGGACAAATTCGTGTTTTAAATCCAATGAAAGGAAACGTCACAAAAAAATCCAAAAAATAGAAACTCACTCCAAAGACTAATAAAACCGACATATCACTTAAGGATATATTAATGTGAATGGACATTCATTAGTAGCATATCATGCATCATATTCATACTATATATCCTTAATTTTACCTACATATTGTGCTACTCGAGTGTTTGTTGTTATATTTCAGGTGTTAGGTAATAAAGAAGAGAAGGGAAGAGAAAGTGACTAAAACGTCACAAGAAAGGACTTAAATGAAGCAAAATGTACCTCTCGGTCATACACAAGGACCCATCTGCAAAATGGAAGGACCCAGACGTAAGCCCAGAAGGACCAAATAGAAAACCAAGAAACTCCACACCATCAGGAGGAGTATTTTGGCAATTAGATTCGGTCCCAGAGTCCAATAAACAATCTGAGTGCACCCAACGTGAAGAATTGAAGCACTAACGAAGATATTCAAAAAGGGGTCCGATCTGACAAAAAGTGACCGCCAATTGGTGGTCCTTTTGGATCAGAATCCCACCTGGTTTTGTGTGGATATTGGTTATGTGCATATGTCTATTACAGGAATGTTTCATTAGTCCCACACAGAGGGATTGTTCCTAGTTTCCTTTTTCATGCCTATAAATATAACGTTTTCCCCTCCTTTGTAATTGATTAGTAGCATATCTTGCATCATATTCATGCTATATATCCTTTATTTTAACCCAATATTGTGCTACTCGAGTGTTTGTTGAAGTGTTTCAGGACTTAGGTAATAAAGAAGATGAAGGGAGCAAAAAGGACCTAAACCTAATAGGAATGGACGTAATTGAAGACTTTTGGACCCATTTGTAATGCACAAGGACTGGATCGCAAATCAGGAAGGACCCAAGTGAAAACCTGGAGGTACTTGATGGTAAAGAACAAAATGTTGTGCCACATGACTTGAATAAGATCAATATTTCTCCAATTAAAACCAAATAGGGTCGAGATAGTGGATCAGAGCTTCACCACATGTGCCAATCAAAGAAATACAACATCAACCAAAATTTCAACCTGATCGGACCTACTTCATCTGCAACTGGGGGATCAAATTTGTCTATAGGTTCTCAATTTTTTGTCGTGGGTCGGGTATTTGGGTCAGAGCAATCTAGGACCATCAGATGTGATATAGATCCGTCTGATTATTTCCAGATGAATCCTAACCATGTATTAGTCTATATATACCATTGTAATCCCTCTTCTTCCACTTCTTCTTGCTTCTCCATTAGTTTTAGGTTTTATTTTGCTGCTTATTAGTGTAAGAGGAAAAGAAGGAGGAACTTTGTAATCTTTTCATTTCAAGTTAGTCGAATCTTGTTCTTTCCATTAATGTCTTTACTTTGATGCAATTTCTTTGATGTTGTTGTGTGCTTAATCTTGTTTTTCTTCATTTCGATTATGGGCCTATGTTGTTTGTATGCTTTCTTTAGTTTAGATATGAGTAGGGAGTAGACCATCCCCATTTCGGGAGTGGAGAAGAAGGTGATGTGATCATGTGATCATGTGATGTATGAGGTGTGTGTGTTAATCTTAATCCTTTGAGCCTTACATGATTTCCATAACCACCCTTATCTTTGATATGCTAATGCTCTTGAGTGAAGCATAGCACATGCTTAGATTACTGAGCATATTTTATGGGGAATGATGAGGTGAGGATAAGGATGGAATGGAAGAAGGAAACAATAAATTTCCACGCATATTCTCATGTTGGCTTTATCCTAATTAATGTCTAGTATGTTTTACTGATTGTGATAAATCTTATTTCACGTGGAGACATAGTTGAATTTGCGTCATGATGCATGTGAACATATTAGCTTCATTTCAACTATTGTCTTGTATGTTTTAATGATAATGTTTTATCTTATTTCAAGTGGAGGCAAAGTTGGAGTTGAGTTTTATGGATTTCATGTTTGACATGTGTTTGATGAGCACATTTGAACACACACACATACACATAGTTTCGTATTCACTTTCTCTCTCTACCCCCTAAGGATTTTAGTTTTTATTGTGTTGTTTTTCGATTTCCTACGGCTCGTTGTGTAATTTGGGTCGCATCTCTCTCCCTCTTCTTCTCCCCCACTCGAGTATCGTGAATCCGACTTGCGCGTGCTCCTTGTGGACCGACCCATACTTCCCACCGCTTCAATGCGGTCGTGCAATTGCGGTTTTTTAACTGATTCAATCAAGTTTTTGGTGCCGCTTCTGAATTCCTTTTTCATGCCTATAAATAGAACTATTTTTCCTCCTTTGTAATTGATTGACATCATTTCATGCTTATATTTGTATCTTATATCCATTATCTTTCACCTAAACAATGCTATGTTACGAGTTTTATGGTTAGTTTTCAGGAATAAATAGGGTTGAAGAGATGAAGCATAAAAGGACCCAAAACCTGGGAAAAAGGACTGAATTGTGAGATCTGGGGACTGAGATGCAAGGGAGAAGGACCTGAACATAAGACAGAAGGACCTAAGAGCAAAACAAAATACTCCACACCATCATGGGGAGTATTTTAGCAATTCGATTCGGGTCGGAGCTCCAACAAACCAAGTAAATGCATCCAAGACCAGAAAATATACCAAGAAAAGCCCACAACAAAAATGAGCAGGATCCGAACCAAATGGACCGCTAATTGGCGGTCCGAGACCGCGAATTGGCGGTCCGAGACCGCTAATTGGCGGTCCATTTTGGCCCAAATCCGCTAAACGTTCTCCAGCACATGTATTAGAGGATGTTTAGGCTATTTTTGGTATCTATTTAGTCCCACATCGGGGGATTGTCCCGGTTTGCTTTTTTCCATGACTATAAATAGAACTTTTCACCTTCCATTGTAATTACTCCATATTTTAAGTGGCTATTCTTCCTACTAGAAGTGAGGTCTCGAAGCACACACCAAAGTAGGAGGATGCTACTTTTAATGTGAGTCATTTTAATACAAGTTTTCTTTATTATGTTGTTGTTTTATGTTTCTTGTTTTGCTTTGCTTAATCTCATTTCATTAGTTTTATTAGCTTCATTAATATGCTTTCTTTGTTTAGTTTAATAATTAGTGTAATGTTTAGTGAGTAGTTCCATCCCCTTTGGGGGGTGGAGTAGATGTATATACATGCATTAGAGAATGGGATGAATGTTTTATTTTTGATGTGTTGATAAAACATTAATGTATGCTTGCTTTGTTTAGGATAGAATTTATAACTTGATGAGTTTTGCCAAAATGATTAGACACCTCTCATGCTTGTTTAGGTTCTGAAATAAACAACTTGCATATGTAAATGTTAATCAACTAAGTTGGTGAATAGATTGATAGGTTTTTCCATAACATTTAGACACTTCCTATGCTTGACAAACACCACCTTCATGTTGTTACATCCTAACCCTTGATTTTTGGGTTTAATTGTGATTAGGTGGTGGATTAGGGGAGATCGAGATGGACGGCTGAGATGGATTTGGTTTGGGTATAAAAGGTTGGATTCTCACTTCTCTCTCTCACTCGTTTTCTCACGTTCTCTCCCTCTCATCTCTCTCCCTCCCTCTCAGCTGCCGGTGTGTGGAGGTGTGGATCGGCGAGGAGACGACTCAGTGGAGTGCGCGAGGATCGTGTTCATCGGTTGCTCGGTTGGATTCGCCGGAGAAGGAGGAGAAGTGCTTGTGGAGGCGACTTCGTGGGTTCTTCAAAGGCTTCTTCAAGCCTTAAGGTATGCCAAGCTCTAGTGTAGATCTCCTTTTAGCCTTGGCGAGGGTTGGAGTGGCCGACGGTAGGCCGGAAGGCTCGTCGAGAACCTTGCAGCAGCTTTTCTGCTCTGCAACGGTCGACCGGCGGGATGGCGCGGTCGACCGGTCCTAGTGTGTTTTGGGCGGAAAACCCTTTCACCGGTCGAACAATACTCTTCGAGTGGTCGACCGGTGGTACGTTTTACCAGGGGAAAAATGCTCTGGGTGTTTTCGGTCGAATGGGTCCCCTTTGTCGGTCGACCGAAAAGCACTGTTGTAGGTCGGTTGGGGGCGTTGACCATCTAAACGGTCGACCGCTCATTGACTTCGTCCGACCGGGGTTTAAGTTAACTTATTGGCCGGTCGACCGGGAGTGTGGTTTCGGTCGACCGTGTAGTGTGGTTTTGTTGGGGATTTCTACTGGATGATTTCGGTCGACCGTGATCTGAGGGTCGTTCGACCGTTGGTGCTTTTTGAGCAAGAGAGGATTTCCCTGTTGGATTTCGGTCGAACGGGGCCCCTTTGCCGTTCGACCGGTTGGACGTTATTTCGGTTTTTCTGAGGAATAGGTGTGGTGTTCGGTCGACCGTTTGGGTTCTTCCGTTCGACCGTTTGGGCACTGTTTTGCATATGGATGCTTGTGCCGTGTGTTGTTGGATCCGTCTCGAGGGCAATGGGTCTCCGGCCTTTTTGGGGCGACGGTACAGACATTGCTGGCCTGAGAGGAGGGTCGTTATTGTGGCTCTACGGAGCGTTGGCCGAGACTCTGACCGGCGGTGCCTTGTGTGCACGTTATTGTGGCTCTACGGATCGTTGGCCGAGACTCTGACCGGCGGTGCCTTGTGTGCACGTTATTGTGGCTCTACGGAGTGTTGGCCGAGACTCTGACCGGTGGTGTCTTGTGTGCACGTTATTGTGGCTCTATGGAGCGTTGGCCGAGACTCTGACCGGCGATGCCTTGTGTGCACGTTGTTGTTGTGGCTCTGAGGAGCGGGTGCCTGGTGTGTACGGGAGATTGTTATGTTTTACTGCATTTCATTTCATGTTTCACTATGCATATTATGTTCATATTTTAGGGGTTTGGCATACGGGGTTTCCCACGGGAAACTCAGGCATATTCATGTTTTATGTCAGGTCGTACGCGTCAGTAGGAGGTGGTGACTGCGGACAGGAGCACCCAGACCAGATCCTGTCTCTTTTGTTCTTCGAGGTGGATGATCTTTCCCTTGTACATGTGTTGTATAGCTTTTGTATTGGGTTGTAATCATCCTTGACTCTTGTATTGTACAGTTTCCCATATTATATATATATATATATGTACTCGTGGTTTGGTGACGACCCCAGTGTTAATTCTTTATCTGTTTAAAGTTTTAAATTTTCCGTTGTTTCGGAGCGTTACACATGTGCTTAAAGAATGTATTCTACACCCACCTCTTTGCATGTGTGCACTCACTCCACCCCTTAGGGGTTTTCCCATTTCTGTATTCCAGCATTCTTCCTTTGTTCTTAGCTTAGTTATTATTTCATTGTTTGGTTCTTCCTTTCGCATTTCCTACTTCTTAGCGTAGTATAGAGTAGAGTAGCATAAACATCTTTCTCCCCTATTTTTGCCACTTGATTTCTAATAAACAAGAGGCTGGTCACCTTCCTGAGGACGACCCGTACTTGCCACCTCTTCATCGCGGCCGTGCACTTCCGGTTTAATATAAAACGTTCAACAGTAATATAAGCATTGCTTGATGGTCATTCTCTCTACTTGGAGTAAAGCCTAGGAGCAAAACTCAAGTGGAGAAGAATGCTGCTGGTAATGTGAGATATCAATAACACATTTTTTCTTAGTTTGTTCTAATGTTGTCTCTTTTAATGTTTTCATGTTTAGCTTAGTTTCGTTCTCTTAATCTTAGTATAATAAGTAGAATGTCTTTTTTCCTTAATACAATTGTTAACTTAATGAATAGAGAGTAGATCCACCCCATTTGGGGTGGAGGTGATGTAGATTATGTGATAGTGATGGGTTCTTTCATTTGTGTCATTTCATGTGCTTAATGTAGATCTATACTCGTAGCATGCTTAACCTTGTACTAGATGGTATAATGTCCACACTAGGTACTTATGTCATGCTAGCTTTAGAGTTTATCTTGTTGCTTGTAATGGTTTGATGGAAATGGCTTGTTATGTATGGATCCATGTTTGGTGCACTTCACATCAATGATTTAGGTTGTATGTAGGATTAGTTGATGCTCTAATGGCCACACTAGGTACTTATTGCAAGCTTGACAATCTAAAATGAACCTCAACTTTATGTGAGATATGCACGTTCATGGTTTGCCATGTAGTATTGTGTAATCTACACTTAGATTCTACACTATCTTCTACTTGTATGCTACACAAACTACACTTGTGCCTAATTGAAATGAAGACCCACTCACTCACACACACACACACCTACACACCTCCACTTCGTGGGGTTTAGTTTAATTGTTAATTCATTCATAGTTTAGTGTAATCAAACTTCTTCTCCCCTTATTTTTCACTTGACTTTTGAAGAACCAAAGTTGACACACCTCCCTGCGGTCTCAACCCATACTTGCCACATCTTCACCGACGTCATGCACTTGCGGTATTTAAAACGATTTAATCAGACGTGACCTTTCAGTACATCCTTATAGGGTATATGAATTCTCCCATTGCTGGTTATATTCGGTGTTCAGTGGCCCTCTTACTCCCACATCCAGTACCATTTCAGTTCATTTCCATCATGAAGAAATGGCTTTCCAACACTACAATGATCACTACTGCAGCAATGAAGAGGATTACATAATCAAAGGACTCTGTGTAGACATAATCCACCTAGAGCTGGAGAGAAGCCGACTGACTATGGAGCGTCACCATATTATCTGGTGCACTTCCTAGTGACATATCATTAGAGCACTTACTTCCCATGGATTTGAGGTTACTTTGGTTTGCTAGAACACTCAGTTGACATTAGATTGGGTTTCTAGAGAAAACCTTTTTAACGTTAAATTGGTTCTGCTAGAAAACCAATCTACGTTAATTAGATAGGTTTGTTGTAATAGTTTGGTCAAAACCATCTTCCTGCATAGTATTGGGCCCCTTTTTATGAAGACAATCAATACATGGGCTCCTGGACATATATATTTGCACAAGCGATAAGTTGTTGTCATTTTTTGTTTCTGTCCAAAACAAATTTCCTGCAAACCAATCACTAAGCCCTTTCTGGACATGGAATTCAGTATATTTTTTCACTTTGGAAATTTGTTGTCAACTTTCTCTTTCCATCCAAAATAATATTCCGGCATACCAATCTACCAAGATGAAGTCAATGTTTATGTCATTCAAAACTACTCTGATTCTATCCAAACCCTTTTGAAGAAGACAATCAAGACATGGGCAGCTCGACATGGAATTCAGTCATGTTCTTTTGCACAAGTTGTAGTCATCTTTCTATTTTTTGCACATGTTGTTGTCATCTTTCTGTTTTTTGTTGTCTACTGTATGTAATCTGGAGATTTAAATTAATTGAAATTGTACTTTTGGAATGTTATCTGTCTTCTACTTTGTTAAACTTATACATACAACTTTTATTTTGGTCGAACTAACATGGTGGCATCTTAATTTCATTAATGAAGAGAATCAGAATAAATAGAATTAACAAGTCACTCTAGAATATCCAGTGAAATTTCTGTGATTCAAGTAAAATTGTCTCCGAAAATCGAACCGAAAGGTCCTCTTACATCAAGATTTTCCTTGTGCTTCAGTCATCCATAGAAAAGGAAAATATTTCCCTCTACCAACCATAATTAAAATTTTTTAACAAGAACACTAAATCATAATTTAAAAGTTAATCTTTATGAATGTCTTAAAAAATTATAACATAAAACTATATAAAAAAGATTAACCATAAGAATAGATGTTAGATTAAGTTTCTAAAATAAAATTTAATTATTTCTAACAATTATTTTTGAAAATTTGAAAATGGAAAAATTGGTCAAATTTTAGTAATATTTCATACATACAATTAGATAAATGACGACATATAAATTTATTTAGTTATTCGTAAAATTTAAGAAATGAGTTGGAGGAAAAAGAACAATTTTTTTCACTGGAGGATCTTTTCATAAAGTTCGTGGTTGAGAAGATGAAAGAGAAAGAGATTGCAGGTGACTAAATTACTCTCACTGTCAAAAAACTATAGCATATCCCTATTGGGTTTCGTTACGACAAGACACAACACAACCTTTCATTAATTTACATAGTCTGTAGTGTGTTCTATTCATAGTTCTTCTTGTGCAATGAGGGATGTGTACATGTTAAAGGAAGTATCCTTTAATAGAATGGGCTTTTTATTTGAGGATTATTTCCAGTTTAAAGGACACATTCCTTCGAATTCGAATGACAAACTTGAGTTTCCAAGGACAGACGTTAAGGACCGAAAGCATTTCGGTTGTTCGAACTTGTCATTCCATTAAAGGAATTTGGCACACTGAACGCGGTTCAGTTGATCGCATACCTAAAAGGTTTCCGTTGATTTTCGTTTCCGACCACAAATGTTGAGAAAGGAAAATGATAGCAAAACTTATGAATTTGGGTTCTCAATCAGTGTTAAAAATGTATGGCATATCCATTTTGGGTTTTGTTATGACAAGACACAACCTTTCATTAGTCACTACACGACCTACAATATGATAGGTTGTATTTTGTTTAATTCATAGATCTTACCCTAGAAGGTACATCTCATGTCACTTATATAAGTGGGATTCCATATCCATTTTTTTAGTTTCCTTGAGAAATTATTTTAGTGTCCTTTAAAGGAACAGAATTCTGGTGCACTTTTTGGAAATTTGGTATCCATTATCCATGCACACGTTTCCTTCTCAACCTTTGATGTCAGAATCTGAATTCTGAAAGCAATTTAAACCTTATAAGTAAGTGGTCGACCGAACCCATTTTGGGCTATCGAAACATGCTACACGGACGATCGAACACAACTCGGCCTCCGAAATTCCTCTTTAACCAACAAAGTCATGCTTTAAAGGTCAGACTTGAATATTAAAGGATAAACTTGAGGTTTAAAGGTGAGCATCTTGTTATACCCAAGTAGGGATGTAAATGGGGTGGGTAATACCTGTATACCCAAGAAAGGAGATCGCACGTCAGCTCTTACCATATAGTCTAACGTGGTACACTTCATTATGAAGGAACAAAGCATAGCCATAACTAAAAGGACACTAAATCAAACTACTCCCTCCAATCTCATACGTTTGTGACAGGAGTCACATGACACAACCTTTCATTACATAGTCTACAAAATCATAGGTTGTAGTGTATTGAATTGGGAGTCATTACGTAGGGAGACAACCTTTCAGTTCAAGATAGGCGAAGAGACTCAACCTTCATTCCTTCTATAAAATCATTGATTGTACTGTATTCCATTCATACTTCCTAAACCCTTGGTGTAATTTCTCATTCCTCCCCTCGAAAGCCTACTTCTTGAAATGGCCTACATCAATGTGCAGGAACACCCCACTCTCTCCCACTGCACGCCCACTTGCTTTTGTGGTTTGTTGGTGAAGTGCAACCAAGTGGGGACGTCAGGGGCCCCTGATTCTTGGTTTTTTGTCTACCCCACTCCTCAAAATAAGGTGGCATTTTTTTGCCTTCTTCATCATATTTTTTTATATTTTGATTGGTCGTAACATTAATTTTGGTTTAATTTTTTGTAGGGGGTCCTCCATTGTCTCTTATTTGTTTACGAAGATCAAGTGATTCTGCCCTGCCTAATTATCCAATGTTTGACAACATGCAATTCCGCATGGATGACCTAGACTAACTTCAAGAGAGGTTGGTACCACTGGAGGAGGAGGTTGCCCGACTTTTAGGCTCTCGACACCCTCCCCATTAATCATTGATTTTCTAGAGGTCCACTACTGTAACTTGGGGGTTGTTTGCATGCACGAGAGATCGACTGAAGGTGTCTCCACACTCGGCCGCACTCTTTCCACCAGAATCCAGCGCGCTATTGCAGACTACCAAGTTTGTGTCATCTTGAAGAGGTAGTCCCCAAGAGCACTAGCTTCCTAACTAGAGGTCATAATGGAGAAGGAGTCTACGAGAACTCTTGCTCACTAGGTTGAGGTCATCTTGGAGAAGGAGTCAGCAAGAGATCAAGGCTCCTAAGTTGGTCGTCAGTCGATCCTGAAGCACCTACCCAGAATTCTAGCCTACCAAGTTGGTGCTCAGCTAATCCTGATGCAGCTTCCAACAGCTCCAGCCTACCAAGTTCATGGTCAACGTATCCTAGTGCAGATAATGATCAATTGATACATTGATTTGAATGTTATGCAGAGTTGAGTCTCACTTCTCTGGTGGTGAATTTGTTGATTCAGTGTGGTTAATTAATCTAATGATGTGCATATAGTTACGCAGAGTTCAAGCAAGCCATATAATGTTGCCTACCATTTGTCTATAATTGTAATCCATGTTTTTAATTTTGCGACCTTATTGTTTCTTTTTGGATCTAGAATGCATAGTTACTCATTACAAGTAACCAACTACAATTCAGTTTTCCAAGCAGTTATTGTTGTTTACATGTGAAAATTAAAAAATCAATGACTAATAACTATGTAATTAACCTCAAATGACAGGTAGAAAAAATAACTTCAACTCACATTAATGTAAGAAACCCAGGTATTTGCATAAGATCGATCTTCAAAAAAATTGAGATGCTTTAATTTTTTTTAACTCAACTGAGTTGTTAGATAAATTGAATATGCGTGAAACTATCATTAAGCAGCTGAATTTACGATTGGAAAATTAAATCACCGACACTTGAGAACAATGTCCAAGGAGATGGCTAAAAGGGTACATTCGATTTTTAAAGGACAGATTTGAGTTTCAAAGGACATTCGTGGTTTGTAAAACAAACTAGTCCAAATTATGATGCGCTTCTTGTGGGGACCAAAGAAAGTTGTGGCTGTCTGGTCGCACGATATATGTGCACCAAAGGTGGAAGGAGGATTGGGACTACGACGGTTGGTGGATTGGAACGATGCAGGGCTACTTCGCCTGTTCTGGTTCATAGTCTCCAAGGATACCTTTCTTTGGGCACGATGCATTAGTTGAAAATACTTATGCAACCATCCAATTTAGATGGCCCGTCCCCACTCTATAGCCTCTTGGGTTTGGAGAGTCATCTTGAGAGTACAGGACATTGCACGGGAGAAGATTTTTTTTCAGAATTGGAAATGGCGATACGATCCGGTTCTTTGAAGATCCTTGGTGCGGACCACCTTTGTTGTCCCTATCATCAAGTGACCGTCTCCGGTATGATCTAGGGGTACCTCAGGATATCTTTGTGTCCTATTTTATGGAAGAGGGAACTTGGAGGTTGCCGCCACCCCGCTCCTGGTCTTACGATATTATGCATCTTTGGGCCCAACTTCCATCCATTCCTGTGGGGTAAGGTGAGGATAGGCTGACATGGGTTTGTGCTACACGTGATTAGCCTACTATGAAGGATGCATGGACTTGGGTGCGGACCGAGAGGCCAAAGGTTGCTTGGGCCTCGGTAGTGTGACATAAATGGCAAATTCCCAAGCACGCATGGTGTATCGTATCACGATGTACCTTGTGCATGGGTGCATATGAGACAAATGCGCACCTCTTCTGGGAATGTAGGTAAGTTAGAGGTGTATGGAATGACATTCCCAGGTTGGTCGGCGACACTGAGTAGATAACCCACACCTTGGGAGAGGAGGTTGAACGAATAGCACGACGACTGGCCAGCAACAAGTATGCCAGCCTTGGCCATAAACTCACGTTGGGAGCAACGGTATATGAGTGTTGGATGGAAAGAAAAGGTGCACCTTTGATGGGGAAGAGCAGGAAATCAGTGAGATCATTCAGGTAATGAAGGATGTAGAGCGCATCAAGGACACGTGGGCTATTGAAGCATTAGGCAACATGCAAGCATCAACTGCGTTTAGTGTTACATGGTCATGAGTTGTATGTGTGAGATATATGGTATGTGAGTGAGTGGATTGTAATTTCCATATGAGTGATCCGAGGTTGTACATGATTTGTCTTCTTTTACTTGCCTGGTGCTTTAAAAAAAATTCACATTTCTTTCAAAATCTTCATGTGTTTGCAAAAGAAAATGTTTTATGAGTTTTACCAGTGTTTAGCTTGTTAAAAACCGTTGAGAGGCAAAGTAAAAAAAAACTCCCAAAATTGTCTTGAACATGATGCATTAGGAAATCTAGTATACCGACTTTAGGTCTTATCGAGTCGTAAGGATGCATCCCAGTTTTCCCTTAGGGGGAGAGTAATCATTGGATTTCAGTACTCAAACAAATAAAAAACTCCACCATGAACCTTGTGAGTCAAATAATTTGAGTCTGTTAGTATAAGGAAGTTTGTCCCAGTCAGGGACCTTTAAAATCTTGTTGTGAAACTTTAAGTGTAGGGGTTTTGGTTCCCATGTAGATAAATAAATAAATAAGTGGTGTTCTCTCTTCTCGCACGGCTCCTATCACTCAGGAAAGTAGGCCCAAGGGGACTTAGTGTCTGGTGCTTTCGAGTCATCTGACTTGGGATGCACCGACCAAATTCCCAGTGCATGGGTGGTAGGGATCGCCCTATGGGGCGATTTGAGGGAAGGTGTATGTGATAGTGTAATGATGCACAAAACCCGACCCTGGGAGAATCAAACACCAACCAATGTGATGCTCTAAAGAAAAAAGAAAAAAAATGATGAATGAAAAAAAGAAGTTAAATAATAACCTTAATTGAATTTACACAATGTATCACTTGAGGATGTTAAAGTTGCCCTTGTCTTTCACTTAAGTCCTTAATTAACTTGCAAAAATGGTTGGTTAGGCTAGGTGTGTGGATTGATTACATTTATAGAGTCGGCCCGTAGAATTACCGTGTCCGATGATCGACGAAAATAAGCCCATCGAGTCATGTTGCTAGGTTCAATAATGCATCTATATTCGGATTTTGTGAGTATATCCGTTGAAAAACCCCAGGAGACAACACTCCTCCTTTGCGACAAGGAGGTCTAATGGCTTGTTGCACGTGCTAAGTGCAACCATGATTCCTATGAAAGTGAGTTAGTATTTCCCTGTTTTACGAATGTTTTTTCCTTTCTTTCATTTTCTTTCTTTCTTTGTTTTGCTCGGGACTAGCAAAAGTTAGGTGTGGGGGTATTTGATTGACATCATATCATGCATATATTTGTGTCTTATATCCTCTATTTTTAGCCTAAGCAAAGCTAAGTAACGATATTATGTTTAAGTTTCAGGAATAAATATGTTTGAGGAGAAGAGATTCAAAAAGGACTCAAAATCATAGAAAATGACTAAGTTGCAAGACTTATGGATTGAGATGAAAGAGAGAAATACCCGGATGTAAAACCAAAAGGATCAATGAGCAAATCAAGAAGCTCCACACCTTAATGAGGAGTATTTTGGCAATTAAATCCGGGCCCAACCATCAACAACACAATCGGCTTCATCAAACACCAAGAAATCAAGCCAGAACCGAGCCACCAAAATCCTAAGTCAATCAGACACATATAGACCACCAATCAGCGGTCCAAATGTGTCCAAATTCGACATTCTTGAGTCGGGTCATGTATTATGTTGTTTTATGCCCATTTATAGTATGCGTTTAGCCTCATACCGGGGGATTGTCCCTGGTTACCTTTTTTCATGACTATAAATATAACTCTTCCTCCTCATTTGTATTCACCCATTACTTGGTGGTATTCTCTCTACTTTGAGTGAAGCCTTGAAGCAAAAACTCAAGTGGAGAAGAATGCTACTTGTAATGTGAGTCATTTAATAAAATAATTTTTCATAGTTTTGTTCTCATGTTCTCTTTTTCTTGCATGCTTAGCTTAGTCTTGTTTCTTTAATCTTAGTCTAAATTAGTTAGAATGTCTCCTTTTCTTTATATGAATGATTTCTTAATGTGTAGTGAGTAGATCCATCCCCTTGAGGGTGAAGATGATGTACATATATGTCGTGAAGTTTGGATGTTTGATGAATTTTTGATTGTGTAGACTTGCATGTTTGTATGTTTATTGGGGGTATTTTAATCATCTACATGTTGGGGGATTTTGATGGGGTTTTCCATAAGATTATGACACTTCCCATGCTTAGTTTCCTCATGTTTATTGACTGAAATTTCTTGTTAAATATGCTACATGTTAGTTAAGTGTTTGTATTTGTGGTTGCTTGCTTGATTGATTGAACAAACTTTGTTTTGATGGGTTTTGCCATAAGATTTAGACACTTCCCCTGCTTAGCTTCGTTCTTCACATGAGTTTATGGTTTTTGATGAGTCTTGCCATATCTTTCGACACTTCTCATGCTCAGTTTAATCTTATTATAATCAAGTAGTAATTGCCGATACATTGTGTGAATGGATTGATAGGTTTTGCCACATCTTTAGACACTTCCTATGCATGATAACGCACACACGACACACACACATACATGCTTACATGCATCATTCATCACTAATTTCACTTCATATGTGCACACACTCCACCCCTTAGGGGTTTCTCTTCTTGATTTCCAATCTTTCGTTACTTTCTTTCGCATTTCTTACTTACTAGTTTAGTGTAGTTTAGCTTAGTATAACCAAATCCCTTCTCCCTTTATTCGCCAAACCAGAGACTACTCACCTCCCCGTGGATGGACCCATACTTGCAACCGCTTCATCGCGGTCGTGCACTTGCGGTAATTAATAAAACGTTTAAACAATGTCCCTCATCATCAGGAGTGTCATAAAGGGTGTGTTAAAAGGAGTCCACAAATTAAATTGTTGATAAAAGGCTCCACACATTAGTCCCTCACGGGACACACACCGGGCCCTCCATGTCAGGAGCATCAAAAAGTGCATGTTAAAATTAATCCATAAATAATTTTACTATTAGGACATACCACGTCAAATTTTCAGTTTAAGTCTAACAATAATAGGTGGAGTCCAACTGTCGAAGTAGCCACTGTCAGTCTACCACAGATATAGAACTTCCTGCACACTTTTCCCTTTCCTTTCTCAACGTTTGTGGTTGGAAAGAAACAAAAACCAATAGTATGCGGTGAACCAAAATCATTACTGTACACCGAAAATATGATACATGGATGACTGAACACATATCAGTCCACCAAAATCACTAACTAGAATCACCAGTTCGGATAACCAAGATACATTTGGTCAATATATGACAAAGGAAACTGATGTTTGACCTGTTAAGTGTTAACATGCCTTTAATTTGGACACCCGGGTCTCCAACATACCGTTTCCTTCAAAGGACAACTGTGTTTTCTAAAGGACACTTATGCGTGCCTTAGTTGGCAAGTTGGAGTCATTGTTATGCTTTTTGATTTAAAATTGGCAGAGATTTGAGATCAAAGGATAGATCCTTGCTTTAAAGAACATACTCGTGTCCTTTATAGGGCGGGCAAGTGGTTTAACTAGCCTTTTGAGTTTCAAAGAACAGACAAGTGCTTTCAAGGACATACGTGTCCTTCAAAGGACAAAGTTGTGGTTTAAGGACCCTTTCGAGTTTTAGAGGAAACTTTCGAGTATCTATCAGTTTTTGGAAGCCAACCAACCTTCTAATGGAATGTGAAAAAACCCCATGAAAATCCGTGTCAATTACAGTCATGTTTCTTCAAAAACCCTTCAGTTTCGGGACATCCAAACGCAACCTAATACCAAAAGATTTTGTTTCTTAATACCACGTCAACACTTAGGTTAAATCCGACGTGCTATGTCCTTTTTATTTGGAAGGACAATTTTTTTTGATATTTTTTGTTTATATGTGATATGAGGATGTTGAATGTATGGTTGTCCACAAGTTACTATTTCAAACAACCCATGATTAATTGTGTCACAACGTTATACTAACAACTTAATCGTGTAGAATTTTTCCAATCAATATTTCTGATTTTTTTCCTTTGCTAAAAATCCATATTATTCTTTAATTCGTGTTGTATAATCTTGTCTTGTCGTATATTGACCATCCTTGCAGAATATTCCCCAGCATTTGTCTTATATTGACCGAATGCATTTCGGGTGTCTGAACTGGTGATTTTAGTTAGGAAATTCGGACGTGGAATGTCCTAATATGAAGATTTGGAGGCTTATTGCATTGGTAATCATTACGAAGGAGGACAACCTTTCAGTTCATGGTATGCCAAGAGACTCAAGCTTCCATAGTTTCATTCCTTCTATAAAATCATTGGTTGTATTGTATTCCATTCACACATCCTAAAACCTGCCAACACAATTCCAACTACCACTACTCTAGTAAAAACACGACCTTCCAACAAAATTCCATCTTCGAGTATTCTAGTGATGACGAGAACCTACCCGCAATATAGGGAGGGTATCGACAAGGGGTCCCACGACTACCCTATTGCACTTGTACGTGCGGTTTCAAGGTCACAGAGTTGTGGTCTGAGTTGTACGATGGCACACGTCGGTGAAGGGACCCGACCAGAGAGTACTAAAGGACCCAAGGCTGCGCAAAATGTTATGGTCAATGGCGAAGTTGTGTCAGACAATAGAGGTGGAACGCACTATTTAATGAGCATTCAGTCGACCTGATTAGAAACCTCTCTTCCCCTAAATTTATTTGGGAGAGATTAGAATTTTTTGTGTGTGTTTGTGTTTTTGTTTGTGTATTAAATATTTTTAGTTCCATATTTTGTTTGTTAGTTCTCACAATCAATTTGAAAAATGCAATTTCCCATTTAAACAAAATATTTCGTTGTGCTTTGTCATTCATGGCAAATGGAACTATTTTCCATCCATTTCCCTCTACAATCCAGAACTACAAAAAATATTAACTACAAGGATGTCCTTTTAAGGACACGTATGTCATTTAAAGAACACATGCTTTTCTTTAAAGCATCAATCCGTCATTGGAACGCGAATGAATCCTTTAAATGTATTCTTTAAAGCACGAGTCTATTCTTAAGGCTACGTATGTCCTTTAAAAATGTTGAATTTTCAGCGAAGGAAAAAATATTGAATTTTTTGTTGGTTTTTGGATGTATGGAAATTTAATATTAAATAACACATATAACTTTATTGGTTTTTGCAAGAAATCCAATAAAAATCAAGATCGTCAAAAAAACACCCTTCAATGTCATCATTTGCAGTTTTAATTATTGTTTAAAAGCGATTAGAAAATATGATTTCTGATAAATTGAGAGACGTTTGAAAGGAAAACTAAACATCTCGTCTGCTCTAAACCCAATAATAACCTAAATCTGAAATCCACCACGCCAACCCCAAAAAAACAAATTCAAGAAATGGAAGCAGACAAGGGCGTTCAAACCACCAGCGGTAAAAAGCAGATGAGCAGGTGATTCACGTTTTGACCATCATAGACATTTCCAGTTGAACGAGATGTTGTCTCATCAGGGTGTGGTCGTCTCCACTCGGCTGATATGTGGTTGTGTGAAGTGTCTAGTTTGATGTAGTTTTCGTGTACAATTCGTCGAAGTACTGTCCTATCTGTCTTCAAATGTAATGTAGTTGTTTACATCGGTGTAGTGTCCCTTTGAGGAAAGGTCTATCCTTTTGAGGGAACTTTTCCCTTGAACGACTGGTCTGTCGCTTTAAGTTCTTGGTCCATGGTTTTTTATAGTGGTCTAGGGTTTCTGTCGTGTTGTGTTCGTTTTTAGTTGGCCGGGGTCCACCCGTTTAAAATTCAAACGTTGACCAATATTCGGAGTGTGTCCATTTAACATTGGAGTTTGTATCCCTCAAAGAACACTTGTGTCCCTCGAAGAAGATGTGTGTCCTTTGACAAACCATTGTGTAATTTTAGGTTGTGTCCTTTTTTATTCTAAGTTTGTGGTTTAACAATCAATATAATAACTCTGGCCTTTTATTCATTGCAGACATCGAACTTCTTCCGTCCTACAAAGTGAAGATGGGCATCCTTCAAAAGTACTATATTCAAAAGGACCCCCTTCGCACACTTCCTAAAGATGAAAAGTATCACGGTGAACATTGACATCGAGGAGTTCCTGATCGAGAATTACGATGAGTAAGAAGGAGGCTTCAGACTTGGGAACAAAGTTGTGAATCTAAAGGCCTCTGACGTCACCGTGATAATGGGACTGCCTCTGCATACAGTGCCAGTCAACATGACTGAGAAGTTGTCGATGGAACAACGACGTCGACGATTGGAGTTTGGAATACGCTGGCCGAAGCAAAGGTGAGTCCAGAGTGTGTGAAACTTCTATTTTATCTTCTTTTCAGTACCTTCCTTTTCTGAGACCGTTCGCACAGAGAAAATATATGTACATGTCCGCGATCGAAAACCTGAAGGAAATGAGAAGGTACACCTGGGTGGAGGCGTTTTCGAGGACCCTACGGCTCGCATAAAAAAGGCCACTAGAGATCTGAAGAGAAGGAAATCTATGGATAGAGATACCTATGGTAAGGGGAACATGAATGAATGTGTGGCCATACTTCAGGTAAAATAATAAAGGTTTCAATTAATTTCCTCATTTTGTGATACGAATAGTTTTCTCTAAAATGAGATATCTACATGTTGCTGCAGGTATGGCTCTGAACAAAGATAAAAATAGAGAATGAGATGTCATCGTGCTTCCTAGTAATGAACCTCTATCGTTCCTTAGCTGAGGCAAGGAATATGCGGAGGGTGTTGACAGTGCAGCGCATCACTCTCCTCCGAATAGCCAACGGAGAAGTTGAGTTGACAGGAGAAGATGAGATGGAACCACCTGAAAATGTAGAGACACGTGAGGACCCCGAGGTCAACAAACGCGTTGAGCATGGAACCAGTAGCAATCGATGAATCGCCAACATTATGGTGGGTGCCCACGACATTTGGAGGGACCCACTGCAAGACGTGGTCAACTACCACAAGCTCAAGTTGAGATGGCTCAAGGCGGAGCAGACGATCAAGGATATGCAACAACAACTGGGAGAGAGATAAAGAACTAGGGTAGAAAGTCAAAGAACTAGGGGAGAAAGACAACAAACTACAATTCTAGAAAAACAGGTTGATGGACAAATCGTACGCAAAACACCTTTCCAGAATGTACTTGATTGAAATCATATCATGCATATATTTGTGTCTTATATCCTATATTTTAAACCTAAGCAATGCTACGTAACGAGTTTTATGTTTAAGTTTCAGGAATAAGATAAGTGAGAAGAAGAGACACAAAAAGACCAAAAAGCAAGAGAAACGACTGAATTGCAAGACTTATGGATTCAGATGGAAGAGAGAATGACCCGGATGTAAGCCCAAAGGACCAATGAGAAAATGAAGAAGCTTCACACCATCATGAGGAGTATTTTGGCAATTAGGTCTGGGTCTAAACATCAACAACCAACTTGGGTTTAGAAAACATGAAGGAATCAAGTCAGAATCAAGTCACCCAAAACCAGACCCCATCAAGCCAATCCAGACCACCAATTGGTTGTCCAAAACTGCCAATTGGCGGTCCAAATTGCTCCAAACGATTCATGGTTTAGTGTGACGTTTGATAAAGTTGTTTTATGTCCATTTATAGTATGCGTTCAGTCCCATATCGAGGGATTGTCCCGGGTTACCTTTTTTCATGGGTATAAATAGAACTCTTCCTCCTCCTTTGTAGAGGAACTTCTCTCTTGGTGGTCATTCTGTCTACTTGGAGTAAAGCCTTGGAGCAAAACTCTAGTGGAGATATCTTACTTGTAATGTGAGTGAGTAATAAAAAAAGTTTTGTAAGTTTTATATTGTCTCTTTTCAAATCTTGCATGCTTTGTTTAATTTCATTTTTCTTAATGAGTAGTGAGTAGTTTCATCTCCTTTTGGGGGTGGAGGTGATGTAGATTATGTGATAGTGATGGGTTCTTTTATTTTTTCCATTTTATTGTCTTAATGTAGATCTATACTTGTAGCATGCTTAAACTTGTATTAGATGAGATAATGTCCATACTAGGTACTTATGTCATGCTAGCTTTAGAGTTTATCTTATTGCTTTTAATGTGTTGATGGGAATGTCTTGTTATGTATGGATACATGTTTGGTGCACATTCACATGAATGATTTAGGTTGTATGTAGGATTGATTGATGCGCTAGTGGCCACACTAGGTACTTATTGCATGCTTCATAATCTTAAATCAACCTCAACTTTATGTGAGATATGCATGTTCATGGTTTGCCATGTAGTGTTGTGTATCCTACACTTAGATTCTACACTAGCTTCTACTTGTATGCCATATAAACTACACTTATTCCTATCTGAAATGAAGACCCACTCACACATACATACCTACACACCTCCACTCCGTGGGGGTTTAGTTTAATTGTTAATTCATTCATAGTTTAGTGTAGTTAGCATAATCAACAACTTCTTCTCCTCTTTTTCTCACTTCCCTTCGAAAGAACCAGAGTCGACATACCTCCCTGTGGATCGACCTGTACTTGCCCCGTCTTCACCAACGGTCGTGCACTTGAAGTATTAAAATGAACACATCATGTTTTTGGCACCGTTGCTGGGGAGGTGCTTCGTCCAGACTCTGGTTTGGAAGATTCGAGTGGGTTTAATTTTTTGTTTGTAGTTGTTCTTTGTTTCAAGAGGCTCTAAAGATCAAGGGATGTTACCAGGAGAAGTGTGGAGGGGAACAAAGGTAGATAGACCGCCCTTCAGCGGTGGTAGACCGCCAACTTGTGGCCTGGTGAGCTGAGTTTGCTCTCTACTTTCTTCTGGTTGTTTCTACATTCAATAGCATGGTCTGGGGCCCAATTTGGCATATTTTGACTTGTAGTTTGCCCCCAGATAAATATTTAATCCCCTTTAATCAACTTGGTCACTAAAATCCAAAGCAAAAGATTAGGCATTCTTGCTTTTTTTGGTCATGCATCATATACTTGACTTAGGCACATAGTTTGTCTTTTATTTTAGCTCTAGTTTTAGTTGTTGAGCGTTGGCATGAGGTACGCATTTCCTAATCTCATTCATTCACTTTGTATGACCATGCATTAGTTAGTAGGAATTGCATTGCAACAAGTGTGAGTTGAGCGTTTGTTTGGAGAGTTGATTTCTAGATTAAGACTCAAAAACGCTACTAAGGAGGTGTTGTCCTATTCAAGATAAGGTGGGGGATTTCATCACCCTTTCCTTAGCCCCAAAAATCACACTAATCAAAGCCTTAATTCTAAAAGCAAGTAAACATTGGCCTCTAAGGATTTTGGACGCACTAGGAGAGTGATCTAGTTGAGACTGTCATGACCTGATCGGTGTCGCCTGCCTTGTCGATAGTAGGAGATACTGGATCTCCGGATCTGGTATCTCTTGCTCGGCATTGTGGTCTTCATTGTAGGGAGGTGAGGCATGTTGGGACTAGTGACCTCGAAGTTAGGCGTCGTCTAGCCTAAGGACCTATAGGAATAAGCTGTTTGAACCGTGGTTGATTGCTTGTCTTCTATCATCACCAACTACCCATTCTAACTCTATGAATTCTTCCTTTCTAATCTACTCTTCTCCTCCTCTATATTCTTCGTTATAGTCTCCTCCTCTGATTATACCGTCTGTTATGTGTTGTTGTAGAGTCAAGTTGAGCGTTTTATGCGAGGTTGGGCTCGTTCTGGTGAGAGCACTCGACTTGAGAGAGTGCATTTGCCTGAGATGGACGGGCTAGGTGTTCACCCATCTCCGCCTCGTGCTCATTTTGATCATGAGGCCGAGTCATCTCGTAGTGATGGGGGAGACTGAGTTCCATACATGGAAAACCTTGGTCCGCCCCCACCACCACGTAGACCTCCTCTTCCGACTCAGGAGGAAGAGGGATTAGGTCAGGATCGAGTTTTTGGTGCACCACCTTTCGCTCGACAGGATAGACTGATGACTTTATGGGAGCAGACCCATCCTGTCCGGGCTGCGCAACCTTCTTGCATAGTTCTCCCGTCGGCTCGCAGGAACAACTATGAGTTGAAACCTCAATACATGAGCATGCTTCCTACCTTCACTGCCAATATGGAGGATCCATATATTTTTATACGTGAATTCAAAGAGGTGTACTCCATGTTCAAGCTTTAACAACTTGATGAGGATTCTGTCAAGTTGAGGATGATTTCTTTCGCGTTGAAGGATAACACGAAGAAATGGATGTACAGCCTCTCGACGAGCTCTATTCGGTCATGGGATGAATTTGTGACCGTCTTTCTAAAGAGATTTTTCCCGCAAAGGAAAACTCAACAGATACGGCACCAGATACATCAAATGTATCAGACTGAGACCGATTCTTTTCATTCTTTCTTTGAGACGTTGAAAGACCTTCTCCAGCAGTGCCCTCATCATTGACTTGAGCTATGGTAGTTGTGCCAAATTGTTTTTGACGGCCTCAACTACAACACCTGCACATTGTTAGAGTCAATGTGTTAGGGTGATTTCCAAATGAAACCCATCGATGAGGCATGGGACACTTTCGAATTAATGGTTGAACGCACATTTGAGTGGGACACAATGAGAGAGCCACTAGCTGTCAGGTCTTATAGTCGAGCTGGATCATATCAAGTTGAGTCAATTATCGCGTCTAAGGCAAAACTGGATGCTTTCATGCGTAGGATTGAGAGTTTAGAGTTGGACTGAGCTTCTGTAGCTAAGGTCGCTACTCCCGTGTGTAGCAGGTGTGGACTTACGGGACATGATGACTTGGGATGTGCTTACGCTCGAAGGGATACTGAGCATGCAAATGCGATGTACCAACAGAGGTCCTATGATGACCAGTACACTCACTCCTACAACCCGAGATGGCAAACCCACCCTAACTTCTCATGGGGACCTAGTGTGGGCAACGGTCAGAGCTCGGACGCTCAACCTCAACCCTCACCCTATCACCCTCCATGCCCATCGGTGACCCACCAACCCCTACATCAAAGGTCCCAACCCCATACCCACCAACCTCCTCAGGCGTCATCATCGGGTTATCTTAACCAAACTCCACCACCCCAGCAGGTTGACCCAAAGGACCCCTGTATTAATCCGACCCTTTAAGCATTCATGCAAAGCATGCAAAGTTCATTCAAAACTTTGGAAGCGCAAGTTAACTAGTTGGCTCGTCAGCTCCATGAACATGAGAAGGGTCGATTCCCAAGTCAACCCCAGGTGAACCACCGGGATACCCAATCTTAAGGAAGGCCACTAGTACCTGAAGCTACCTCAGAACTGACCCATCATCTTAATGTGATTCATACTTTGAGGTCCGGTAAAGAGGTGGACAACCACAATGGGTTGCCTTCCTTGCAATTACTATCTCTTCGTGTCACCAGACCTACGTGATACCTATATCTACGAGGGGGCCGAACCCTAAGGTCCCCACTCATGTTTCTAAGGAACATAATGATGAGGTTCCTTCGAAAGACCCTTATGCCCCGAAGGTGCCATTCGTTGAGCATTTTAAAAAGAAAACTTCTGATCAGCATGACAAGATGCTTGAGATCTTTAGGCAAGTTAAGGTGAACATTCCTCTGTTGGAGGTGATTCAACATATGCCACCTTATACCAAGGTTCTCAAGGATTTATGAACCAAGAAGAGGAAAACCAATGTGCCCAAGAAAGCTTTTCTTGCTGCCAATGTGAATTCATTGTTGGCACAACCCACGTAAGTCAAATACAAGGACCCTGGTTGCCCAACTATTTCTTGTGTGATTGGTGAGGTGTCAATCCATCGAGCTTTATTGGACCTTGGTGCATCTGTCAATCTTCAGACGTATTCGGTCTACGTCGACCTCGGTCTTGGAGACCTCAAACAAACAAAAACCACTCTTCAACTGGCTGATAGGTCAATGAAGAAACCAAGGGGCGTGGTGGAAGATGTTCTGATGAAAGTGGGTGAGTTCATTTATCCAGTCGATTGGTCGCCCAAAAATAATAGAAATTTGTCCAGTCGATTTATTTGTTTTGGATACTGAACATGTGCCAAACCCATTTGGACAAATTCCTATTATTTTGGGGCAACCATTTCTAGCGACTTCCAATGCCTTAATTAATTTTGGTAATGGTCTGATGCACTTGACATATGGTAGTCAGTGCACTGATTTCAACATCTTCACCATCGGTAAGAAGCCAGGTGCCTTCGATGACCTTGTTGAGGTCAACCTTTTCCAGGGCACATATGAGATTGGAGTTGAAGGCACCTTCACATATTTTAGAGAGTTGTTCGATGGAGATCCTGATGGTGGTGAAGATGTGTCACCTGGGCTGGTACAAGAAGGTGCCTTATCGTGTGATCATGTGGCCTTTAGCTAAATCCTTTCGATCATGTGGCTTTTGAGCCACAAGATACCATTTTTGTGGCCTCTGGGCCACCTGCTCTTCACTCTATATCTGTTGAGGACCCCATGTGGGTTAAGAATCAACCACCTGATACCCTACATTTCAAAAAACTAGACAGATGTTCACCTCTCATTCATGCCTCCTATCTTTCTCCTTCTCAAGAGGCATCAAACAACCACAATGATTATAAGGGTGTCAAGTGGTCATGCAATTCTGTTTCTGGACTTTGCCATCTTGGTAGTAAGTCCAGGGTATTACTTTGTGTGGATGAAATGATCCTGGTTCACCCAAATGTTAGTTTGATGGTATATATTGATGACCCTCAGCTTTGTTGTGGAATGGAAACACACTTGTTTCAATTTCCTTTCATAGACCCTGGTTTTGAGAGGCATGAACCATCATCCTTGGTTCATAAACCTCTTAACAATCCTCTTATTTCTTATGTTGCGAGCCCATGCAACTGCATATCTAGCTCGAGCGATGGTGGGTTCCCATTTGATGTAACTTGACCTATGAAGATGGGAGTCTATTTTGTACATAGTTTTATTTCAAAAAAAGGAAGAAAAAAGAGAAAAGAAGACTCCCTGAGTGAGCATTGATTGTTGTGGGCCCCAACCCTTGTGTATTTGGGCCCCATTTCTTTCACGTATTTATCTCCCGTCTTAAGTATTTCACAGGTTTTGAGGGGAATTCGGGTTTATGTCCATCAACATAACCATGAACTTACCTTTGTGATTGACGTTGGGGAGATCTTTTCTTTTTCATGCATAAATCCATGTAGTATCATGCTCATGAAGTAAGTGTGGGGGTGCGGGTGTTTTACGTGTGTACATAGTTTTGTGTGTCTTTTGTTTTTTGTTTTGCCTTCGTTTTTTTACTTTGATAGGGACATGTTAGTTTGCTGCATTTAATATCGATATATATGCTTGCCATGATCCTTGGGTGACTTGTCTTCTTTTGCTTGCCTAGTGCTTTAAAATTTTCATTTCTTTCAAAATGGTCATGTGTTTGTGAAAGAAAATGTTTTGTGAATTTTACATGTGTTTAGCATATGCAAAACCGTTGAGAGGCAAAGTAAAAGGAAGCTCCCAAAATTATCTTCAACATGATGCATTAGGATATTTAGTACACCAGTTTTAGGTCTTATCTACTCGTCAGCTTACACTACGATTTTCCCTCGGGGGGCGTGTAATCATAGGGTTTCAGTACTTAAATAATTAAAGAAGTCTACCCTAAACGTAGTGAGAAATTATTCGTGTCTGTTAGTATAAGGAAGTTTGTCATAGTCAGGACCCTTAAACTCTTGTTGTGAAACCTTAAGTGTAGGGGTTTTGGTTCAGGTGTAGATAATAAATAAGTGGGTAGGGTGTTCTCTGTTCTCGCACGACTCCTACCACTCGGGAAATTAGGTCCGAGGGGACTTAGTGCCTGGTGCTTTGGAGTCATCTGACTTGGGCTGCACCGACCGAACTCTCGTTAGACGGGTGGTAGGGATTGCCCTATGTGGAGATGTGGGGGAAGGTGTACGTGATAGTATAAGTCCTCATGGGCAATGATGCATGATGCATGGCATACATTGCATCATATGTCTTTCATTTAGATTACTTTTACATCAATAAATGCTACTAAGGTATGTGTTTAGTCTTATTTACCCACATCTCGAGCATAAACGTGTGCAAAAGACTCATTTCTATCATAAAGACCAAATTCAAGTTTATCAGGTTACAAATGGAAATGTATCCAAGCATAAAAGCATTCAAGATCTAATTACAAAAAGAACAAAGACTTAAGCACAAAAGTAGCCGGGGACTTAATTGCAAAAAGTCAAGGACCTAATTGCAAATCACGAGTAGCTTTTATTATTATGGAGAAAATCTAAAGAAAAATCAATGTGAATCTCCATATATATAAAGGAATTAATCCGGAGCTCAAAAGAATGGAAAGAATCAATCCAGACGCGCAAAGGAGGATCAAATCATACCATAAACACACAGGAAAAATCTGGATCGAATCCGAGCCAAAAATGTGGCAATTCCGCCGCACCTCATGTACAAATTGCGGCGATTTAGCCGCACAAAAGTCGATCCGTGTGCTCAAATTTTTACCAATGCTGTATTGACGCGTGTACGTTCCATTTATATATTGGGATCCCTTGTATCGGCTATAAATAGCCCCGAGAACGATGGTAGAAGGGTCCTTGGCCTTAGACCTAGTTTTTAGTTGTTTTTATTTTCAGTTTTGTACTCTTCACTTTAGTAATAAAATTCTGTCTTTTATTTTTTGTTTTTACTTTTCTTTTGTAATGTCTCTAGGACCCCTTCTTCCTCCCTCTATGAGTTTCTAACTCCTTCCAAAGGGTGGAGGTGACGGATTTAGGGTGAAGAGAAGATGAATGAATGTTATTATTTTAATTTCGTGTTAGTATATTTTGATTACTTGAGTTTATGTTAAATCATTTATCATGTAATGCTATGTAACTAATATGATTTATTATAAGTTTCTGAATTCTCTAATCTAAACCTTAAATCTAAACCTCCACCCAACGGAATTCACTTCTTTGTTCTTGTTTTAGTTTTAATTGTTCTTGTTTCTTGCTTTAGATAATTACAAATCAAAAATCTCAAAACCAACTTATTTCTTCTCTCCTTCTTTCCCCCAATCGAAATCACACTAATAACAAATCTCTCCCTCCTTGTGTTCGACCCGTATTTGCCACGTCTTCATTGACGCCGTGCACTTGCGGTATAAATTTTAATTCACATCAAGTTTTTGGCGCCGTTGCCGGGGAGGCGACGCAGTTTTTGTTTATTTTTGTGTTTTCGATTTTATTCTTTTTATCTTGTGCGCGATCTAAGTATTTGGATTTGTGTTTCAGGAAACAACAGAGTGCGCGGAGAAATCCGGGCACATTTGGAGCTAAACGAGCGGCGAAATCGCCGCACCTAAAGAAGAAATTGCGGCGAATCCGCCGCACACTTGGAGCTTCTGGGCTTCAAAGTTTTCTGGGACGCGACTCATCTCTGGGTGAACGCGCAGAGCATCTGAAATTTCGAGACGGGCGGTGAACCCGACTGAGCATTGCATAAGGTAACCTTTGTTGCTTCTTTTCCTCGTAATTTCTATTTTCAGAAAATTTCCTTTTCGTAGAACTGCATGTGTAGGGCAAAAATTCCATAAATTGCAATAATTCAACTCTGACCAAAAAATTGGCAAAATTAGAAAGGCCTTAGTGCATGCATCATCTAGTGTTTTGTATGCATTATTCTTGCTAAATTCTTGCAAATCAATTTCTGTTGAAGAGTGCTGGAGTCAAGGTACGTATCGTGGTTTTCATCGATTGCATTTAAGCATATAATCTAGTTTGCATACAACCTTGCAATTGCCCCCTCTAAAGACCATTGTTTGACTATCTTTGCTAGATCTAAGTTAAACTATCTTAAGGGCAACTCCGTAGGCAAAGATACGGTGGGGATTTCATCACCCTTCCATGGCCCACAAATCACAATCCTAAAGTGTCACCCAAGCCTTAAATTAAAATCAATTAGACATTGACCCTTAAGGACTCGGACTCAATTAAGGAGAAGAATTGGTTTGACTTGCTATGACCTGAAGCCGATTGAATTTAATTTGGTGTCTAGAAAGTGTTTTTGTGTTGACGTAAGTCTTCCAAGCGAAGTGGTTGTCTAATTGGCACCGACTCTGTCGGAAGCGCCCCCACTAGTTATACACGGCCTGGCCAAGTTGGTTTGATTAGTGAGGGAGGTGAATCAAGCGAATCAATTCGACTCAACCAGTTAGGAGTCGTCTAGATCTAAGCGACACTAGGTCTAGGATTGTTTGAACCGTGCTTTCTTAGGAATTTTCTGACCAACCCTCTTTCTATCTTTAGAGTTAGGTTTCCCTTCTCATCTGAATCTTCTTTCTCTTCTCACCTAAATTCTCTAGATTAGGATTCCTTTCTCATTTTTCCCCATTCTATTGTCTGTTTCCCTTTTGAAAAAAAAACAAAAAAAATATATTAAAAAAAACAAAAATATAAAAAAAATTGTAATTAATTCTTGAAATTAAATTTGGAATTTAAATTTCGAATTTGAATTCAAAAATTGATTCAACCCGGTGCACTCAGATTTGGATTCGGGACTTGAGTAATCGACTCTCACGAGTTCATCTAGATTCCAGTCTGGAACTTAGCCCCAATCCATCTGCAGCACCACCTCACCCGGATCCAATGGGTGAGAACGTAGTGGACCCGCCTGTTGCACAACCTATAACTCTGAGGGATCGATGCTATCCAGCGATGGCTGCTCAGCCATCGTGCATCGTTATGCCCATCATACCGGGTCGCGACTTCGAACTTAAGGCACAATACATGAGTATGTTGCCTAAGTTCACCTCTAGGGAAGACCCATATCTCTTCCTTAGAGAATTTGAGGAAATCTGCTCTCTTATGCAATACCAGCATATCCCAGAGGAGGCAGTGCGTCTGAAATTCGTGCCTCTAGCACTGAAAGATGACGCTAAGAAATGGCTATATAGTCTAGCCGAAAGATCTATTAGGAGTTGTGCTGAGTCTGTTCAAGTATTCCTGAAAAAATATTTCCCCAACCATAAGACTATGAGGATTAGGAATGAAATTGTTGCATTCGTTCAGTCTGAGAGCGAGCCGTTCTATTCCTATCTAGAAAGATTTAAAAGTGTTCTGACCCAATGCCCTCATCATGGAATTCCGAGATGGAAATTATGCTAAATTATTTATGAGGGATTGACACCCACATCTAGAGTTATGGTAGAATCCGTAAGCCAAGGGAGCTTTATGTCGAAAAATGAAAATGATGCCTGGACTTTTCTTGAGGAATTAGCTGAAAACAGTATGCAATGGGACAATGCTAGAACACCGCTTAACCCAAGTATTGGATCTAGAATAGCAAGCCAACCCAAACCAGGTGTCTTAGTTGTAGATGCCAACATAGCGGCTGAAGCAAAACTAGCTACCCTTATGCGCAGAATGGAAAGTTTAGAGCTATGAACCCAAAACGGAGTGAATCAAGCCTCGTCTATCCCTTGCTCTAGATGTGGTCAGACTGGTCATGTAATGGAGGATTGTGCGGAATGGGAGCAAGTTAATGCCATGTATAACCATGCTAGAAATGACCCATACGCATCAACCTTTAACTCGGGTTGGCGTATTAATTACAATTTCTCATCAAGCCAACAAGGTCAACCTCCTAGACAACAACCAAACCCGTATAACCAAAATAATACATCATCTGGGTTTAGTAACAATAACGATCATGAGGTTAGGTTGACAAGCTTGGAAAATTTGATGAAAACCTTTATACAAACAACCAACCAGACCTTCCAAAGGCTTGAGACACAAGTCAGCCAACTAGCACAAATAGTAGGTGAAAGAGAAAAGGGTCGGTTTCCAAGTCAACCTGAGGTGAACCCTAGATCTAATAATTCATATCAATCCTATCAAGCACCTTCAGGAAATAACAACCCTAGACCGGTTCAAATGGCTAATGAGGAAGGACCGTTCCAACAAATAAATGCAGTAGTATCATTACGGTCCGGAAGACAAGTTGATAACAATGTGGTAAATCCTAGAACGTCTAATCAATCTAGCCATCAAACTGCCACATATGACCTAACCATTGAACCTAACGTCCAATCTGAAACGCCCAACTCACCTACTCAACCTGAACCCATAGCTCAACCTGAACCTGAGCGAGTCTATGTCCCTAAAGCCCCATTTCCCAATAGACTCAAAAAGAACTCAAGTGCACAAATAGAGAAAATCTTGGAAGTATTTAAGCAAGTTAAGGTGAACATTCCACTCTTAGACATGATTCAACAAATACCTGCTTATGCTAAATTCTTAAAAGATTTGTGCACTAAAAAGAGAAAAACAAACGTACCAAAGAAGGCATTCTTAACTGCAAACATAAGTTCTATTTTGTCCAACACATCTCCTATAAAATATAAGGATCCTGGGTGTCCCACAATTTCATGTTCAATAGGAGATACTTTTATCAACAAAGCCCTTCTAGACCTTGGTGCTAGTGTTAACCTACTCCCATACTCTGTCTATGAGCAAATGAACCTTGGTCCACTAAAACCCTCTAAGACAACCCTTCAATTTGCTGATTGTTCTATTAAGAAACCAAGAGTTATAGTAGAGGATGTTTTGATCAAGGTTGGTGACTTCATTTACCCAGTGGATTTTGTCGTACTAGATACCACACCTGTTGTAAATCCTAACCGACAAATCCCTGTAATTCTAGGCAGACCCTTTTTAGCCACTTCGGAAGCATTGATAAACTGTTGTAATGGGCTCATGCAATTATCTTTTGGGAACTTAAAAGCTGAATTTAATATCTTTCATATTGATAGTGAGCCAGAAATAATATGCAATCAAAGTGACGTTGTGATGAAATCACGAATCTATAATATTTCTGAATCATCACAAAATCAAAAAGGAAGTAAGAAAAAGAGGAGAAATTCATCTACACACCCACCATCACTCGAGCAAATAAGAGAACCTATTTATGTGAGGGGTGTGGAACCTGTGACTCAGGATTCTCATTGCAACATGGGGAACAATTCAACTGGATACATGCACCAATATGGTGTCATTCAATCCAGTTCTGACTATGGTTGACTTTGAGCAAATTTCATCCTTCCACCGCAGTTCACCAAGGTAATAAGTGCATTTGCTTTATATTTCCATACATTGAGGACAATGCATGATTTAGGTGTGGGGGGATGTTTATGTATATATTTATCTATAGATCTGTCTTTTATTTCTAAAAAAAATCAATGTTTCATGACATAGCTTAAGATTGAACTGCCAGAACCCGTGTACAAATTGCATTGAGTTTTTGTTCCTTATTATATAGTTCTGCTTGTAGAAATTATGACATAAATCTAAGTTCCAAAGAAATAACTCATTGCCCTTTAAGACATGTATGCACTTAAATTGGATGAATCAAATCTTTGAAGTGGTTGATAAAAAGCAGAGGTTGAGGAAAATATACCGGGAAGTGTGGACTTCTAATAGCAATTAAGCCTTGAGGAAAATAAAAAATAAAATAAAGGAATAAAGTGAAGAAAACACATTTTGCAAAATGATTACAAAAGAGTCGTTATACACGGACGCGCGCATCCGTGACGCTTCCTACGTGGATGGACCAGTCAGCTGCCAGTTCAGCATTCAGTCAGCCAAAACTTCTGTGCGGGGAAAAGTAAATTACGAATTTTTGGGTGCGACGGTTCATTTCCCGAAATCACGATTAGACGGTTAAACTTCACGTACATTAGTAGCGGCGGTACAACATTCGAGTAACTTTCCTCCCAAGTCTTCTCCTTTTCCATTCCCCATTTCACCCGGAGTTCATTTCCATACGCTCATCCAAAACCTTCATTCCTGTTTTACTCGAACGAAAATTATAACCAGGCGAAAATGGATCCTTCTCTACCTGAAACCTCCATCGCTCCTGAAATTGTAGCCGCGCAGGTGTTGTGTCAACCACGTTCTTTCTGGTTCATTTTAATGTTCATTATTGGCCTCTAACAATTTTTTTTGGTGGTTTAAGGGAAGCACATACTACTTCCGCGAAACCAAGTGCCGTTTCACGGCCCTTCACAAGCAGTTCGACCGGATGAAGGAGGAGGAGAAAAATGTCTTCCAACGGACGCCTTTCGGTCACTTCCTCTCCTTTCCTCACGTCACAACTGACAACGAGATACGGGGTTGGTTCGTCGAACACTTCGACGCCAATGAAGTCGGTCTGAGAATAGCCATTGGGGTGGTCCCATTTACGGTAGAAGACGTCGCCCTTCTACTTGGACTAAGAGCACATAGGCAGAGAGTGGATATGGAAGCCATGTACGTAGAGAAACGTGACGGGGTTAACCTCGACAACACCCAACTACTGGGTCATCTTACCGCCATGAGCAAGATGGGAGAGGAGGAGGAGTACGACCGACTCCTTTTTTCTATGATTTTCAATCATTTTTTTGTTCTTCGATGGATCACTGCGAAGTAAAGCGTGGTACACGAAGCACCTTAAGAACCTCAAGCGCCTGAAGAGATATGCGTGGGCAAATGCGGTTCACACTTTCTTGGTTAAAGGCCTGGAGGAAGCCAAACGGGACCTCTCGAGGAGGAGATTGTCAGCGAACTTCTCTATGAAGCAGGGCTACGTGTATGGTTGCGTTGCCGTATTACAAGTAAGCATCTTGGTCCGGAATGAGTGTTGTGTCAGTCCAGAGTAGTGTTGGTTTATGTCCGGAATAAGTGTTTTGTCTGTCCGGGATAAGTATTGTGTCTGTCCGGAATAGTGTTGTCTCTGTCCGGAATAAGTTATTTGTCTGTCCGGAATAAGAGTTTTGTCTGTCCGGAATAAGAGTTTTGTCTGTCCGAAATAAGTGTTTTGTCTGTCCGGGATAAGTATTGTGTCTGTCCGGAATACGTATTGTGTCTGTCCGGAATAAGTATTTTGTATGTCCGGAATAGTATTTTGTCTGTCCAGAATAAGTGTGTTGCCTGTCTGGAATAGTCCTGTATATGTCCGGAATGATTGTCTTGTATGTCCGAAATACGTATTGTGTCTGTCCGGAATAAGTATTTTGTCTGTCCGGAATAAGAGTTTTGTCTGTCCGGAATAAGAGTTTGTCTGTCTGGAATAATGTTGCGTCTGTCCGGAATACGTATTGAGTCTGTCCGGAAAAAGTATTTTGTCTGTCCGGAATAGTGTTGCGTCTGTCCGGAATAAGAGTTGCGTCTGTCCGGAATAAGTATTTTGTATGTCCGGAATAGTGTTGCGTCTGTCCGGAATAAGAGTTGCGTTTGTCCGGAATAAGAGTTTGTCTGTCCGGAATAGTCCTGTATATGTCCGGAATGATTGTCCTGTCTGTCTGGAATACGTATTGTGTCTGTCCGGAATAAGTATTTTGTCTGTCCGGGATAGTGTTGCGTCTGTCCGGAATAAGAGTTTTGTCTGTCCGGAATAGTGTTGCGTCTGTCCGGAATAAGAGTTGTGTCTGTCCTGGGGAAGTTATGTTTCTGGTTTTTAACTCATTCCTGTTTTCAGGTGTGGCTTTGCGAGAAGTTCAAATTGGGGGATCCCCGGTCAGCATTTCCACGGTTCAAGTGTTGGACGGAAATGTTTAGCAGACGCCAAATCCTTAGAAAATGGGAAGATCGAGGCATCAACTTGTCCCGGATTTACTCGGGTCAATTTGAGTTGAAGGGCACCCCAAAACTCAGTGAACGGGAGCATTCACTGTTGTCAGAGGATCAATTTCCTACTACAGAAGCAACTCCCGCAGCAAAGGTTGCCTCGAAGGAAACACCTTCAACATCCACTCTACCAAGGGTACAACTCAGTGAATGCATCATTCCATGTGACCCACTGCTACAAGAGTTGGAACTTAGTGAGGTGAAGACGAATTGGCTGCGAGCCGAAGCAGCACTTAGGGAGGCGACTGTTAAAATTAACAACCTGGAGGAAGAACTCCGGATCTCTCAAGAAGAGTGTCGTAGGCTGAGAGTCCGTGGGGAGGAGAAAGAGAGGGAAAAGAGGGAGGAGGAAGAGAGAAATAAGAGGGAGGCGGAGGAGAGGGAAAAGAGGGAGGAAGAGAGAAATAAGAGGGAGGCGGAGGAGAGGAAGAAGAGAGAGGAGGAAGAAAGGAAGAAGAGGGAGGAGCAAGAGAAGAAGTAGAGGGAGGATGATGAGAAGAAGAGGAGGGAGGAGGATGAGAGGAATAAGAGGGAAGAGGATGAGAAGAAGAGGAGGGAGGAGGATTAGAGGAATAAGAGGGAGGAGGATGCGAGGAAGAGGAGGGAGGAGGATGAGAAGAAGAGGAGGATGAGGAGGGAGGTGGAAGAGAGAGAAAAGCGGAGGGAGGAAGAGAGGAAGAAGAGGGAGGAGGAAGAGAGGAAGAAGAGGGAGGAGCAAGAGAAGAAGAAGAGGGAGGAGGATGAGAGGAATAAGAGGGAGGAGAAAGAGAAGAAGAGGAGGATGAGGAGGGAGGAGGAAGAGAGAAAAAAATGGAGGGAGGAAGAGAGGAAGAAGTGGGAGGAGGAAGAGAGGAAGAAGATGGAGGAGCAAGAGAAGAAGAAGAGGGAGGAGGAAGAGAGGAATAAGAGGGAGGAGGAAGAGAAGAAGAGGAGGGAGGAGGATGAGAAGAAGAGGAGGGAGGAGGAAGAGAGGAATACGAGGGAGGAGGAAGAAAGGAAGAAGAGGGAGGAGGAAGAGAGGAAGAAGAGGAAGGAGGAAGAGGGAGAGAAGAGGAAGGAGGATGAGAAGAAGAAGAAGGAGGAAGATATGAGGAGACAGCAGGAAAGAAAGAGGAAGGTTGTGGTATCGCTACTGCTTTTGCACCCTCAAAAAATGCGGACCATTAAACGACGCTTGCGCACAGAACATATAGACGAAGCGCAAAGCAAATCTGGCCAAGCTGAGGCACAGAAGAATGTCGCAGAAAAACAAGAAGAAATAAAGGAGGCCGAAGAAGCCACCACAAAAACAAAAGGGGCCGAAGAAGCCAGTGAAGAAATATACGAGGCCGACGAAACAGCGAAAGATGAACTGACCACCCATGTTTCGTCCACGAGGCCCGATGTGGACGCGACCGCCTTGAGAACGCTGACCAATGATGAGGTACGTCGTTTATTGAATACAACGGCTCCCGAACGAGAAGCCAAAGATATTATCTGGAGGGGGGTTCTGAGCAATATCACCAAGGGTGGTCTCAAGGAAATAATTTCGCCAAAAACAGAAATCACCAACGAAACTATTGACGGCCTAATTGAGGTACTCCTCAGAAGAGGAGGGCAACAAAAGGTGGTCTGCTTATCATCCTTCGAATCGGAAATGATTGTGGAGGGACAGGGAGAAGATATAAGGAAAGATTATTTACTCCCAAAAATTGAAGGAATAAATGTGGAGGAAGTAATCATCGCACAACCATGCTGTTTGGCCGGCCACTGGACTCTGTTCGTTGCCCACGGACCTCGATCAGAGTTCATTCAGTACAGCAGCATCTCCTGCACACTTAAAAAAGGTGACAATCCTAACCGTTTGGTCGGAACTCATGAATGCACCGCGTCTAAGATCACGGGATTCTGGCGAGGGTTGTTGAAGGTCGAGTGGTTGCTGAGAGTTGAGAGGAAGGGTAGCCAACGACAGCAACCGGGGAGTAACGACTGCGGGCCATACGTTTTGTACTGGATGAAGCGTTTGATGGAGAATGTTGATCCGACGAAGCCGAAGCAGAGCAAGGTTATTCACCGTTTTAGAGGCGATTTGGCCAATTTCTTACTCGAAGACTCTGGGATGTGCGATCAACAATAAATGCCCTGAAAATGTTTTAATTTACTTTGCACCATTGCGCACTCAACAATTTTTTTAACAAAGTTATACATGTATACATGTTAAAATTACATAGACTATTTGAATGATTTATCAATACAACGACATTTGGTGTTGGGTTTTTATAAAATTATTTTCTTGTTTCCGGACATACATCCGTTTGGGACACACTTTATTCGTAAACCGGACAACAAATACACTAATTCCGGACAACAAATACAATTATTCCGGACAGCAAATACACTTATTACGGACAAAATTTATGTTCCGTTTCTGGACACACTTTATTCTTAAACCGGACATCAAATACACTTATTCCGGACAACAAATACACTTATTGCGGACAGCAAATACACTTATTCCGGACAAACTTTATGTTCCGTTTGTGGACACACTTTATTCTTAAACCGGACACACTTTATTCTTAAACCGGACAACAAATACACTAATTCCGGACAACAAATACACTTATTCCGGACAGCAAATACACTTATTCCGAACAACAAAATACACTTATTCCGGACAAACTTTATGTTCCGTTTCTTGACGGACTTTATTCTTAAACCGAACAACAAATACACTTTTTCCGGACAACAAATACACTTATTCCGGACAGCAAATACACTTATTCCGGACAAACTTTATGTTCCGTTTCTGGACACACTTTATTCTTAAACCGGACAACAAATACACTAATTCCGGACAACAAATACACTTATTCCGGACAGCAAATACACTTATTCCAGACAAACTTTATGTTCCGTTTCTGGATACACTTTATTGTTAAACCGGACAACAAATATACTTTTTCCGGACAACAAATACACTTATTCCGGACTGCAAATACACTTTTTCTGGTAGGCAAACACACTTATTCCGGACTGCAAATACACGTAATCCGGACAGACAAACATTGTAATCCGGACAACCTAAGTACGTCTTCCGGACATACTGGTCACTTAATCCGGAAAAAAATAAAACGTAATCCGGACATTGATGAATCGTAATCCGGACGGACATATAACATAATCCGGACATACTGGTAACTTAATCCGGACATAAATATAACTTATTCCGGACAGACATACAACAAACCAAAATTACATAAATATATTTGTCACCATCAGAAATTAATTCACAAACGAACAAGCAAAGAAAGGGTTGAATCTTATGCAATAATACGGATATACATACAATGACTTTCAACAAAATTACATAGGAATAATTCCAACCAAGGACAAATACAATAATCAAGGAGGAACTCCCTCGTAATGCAAATTCATGTCCCAGTCATCGAAATCATGATATCCCGGTTTGGGTGTTGCAGGGTGTAACGGGGGTAGAACCTTATTCCTGATGATTTTCTTAACGTTACTTTTAATTATTTTCTCAGACAAAGAAATCCGTCATTTGCTCGGCGGTCTGCCTTTCCGTCTTGTCTTATCCGGATTGAGAACGGATGTACCATCGAACACAGGATCAGGTCGTTGCATACGTTCCTTAAGCAACTCAAGTGCCTTTACCGCCTGAAGATATCTGTCGTTTGAGTCGAAAGCGGCCTTGGCTATCCAAACCGCACGACCCATTATGTCGTCGTGGCGACGAAGCGCATCGTTCCCCGTTATGCCACTTTGAAGGGCAAACTTGACTCCATAGCTCCTTCGGATATCCTTCCTCCATCGGTGGACGATGTAAGACTCGGGGAGCAACGCGTTTGGACGTATTCGGGCAATAACAACATAAACGTGACAACTAGGATACCGACGTGATCAAACATTCTGCAATCGCATACCCACTTCTCATATCTAATTTGCACTGTGAACCGTTTCGACAATGGGAGGATATGTGTCAATACATGTTCGGTCACGTTGAAGTGCAATGTGTCGTCCTCGTTGAACTCATCCTTGATGTCGCAGTACATCATCTTCCCAATTTCTAACTGCACCTTCTTGAAGATACCCACCGTATACAACTCGCTCAATTGCCTCTCGAATGGATATTTCGAAATCAATTGCGGAGCCTTATGCTGATAATCGAAATCAGACTGAGCTTCATTCTCATACTTGTGGCGTACTGCGAGTTCGTATTGTTTCACGAACTGCTTAAGTGTCGTCCTTGATGTGAGGTACTTATCGAAGAAGGCATTCATACCCTCACTTCTCTGGGTTGATGTCATTCCTGTGGAAAAACAATCCCGCCAAAATGCATGTACCCAGCGCTCTCGAATTGCATAAATGGATCGGAGCCAATTATTGTCGTGGAACTCGAAATCATCTAGAAAACCCTGCCAATTCCGCTCGAATTCTGCCGGAGTCTTGGAATCGAATACACAGTTGTTGAGGTCAAACAACGTATGCTCTCGGTACTTCGTGGGCAGCTTTACAGGAGCCTTATTCATTATGTGCCATATACAAAATCTGTATCGCGCTTCAGGGAACACAGTCCTAACAACCGCAGCTATGGCGCCACATTGGTCTGTTATGATCGCCGGGAGGCTTGTATCTGCACACAATGCGATCAAGATAAAAACATATGTTAATCCGGACAGAAATAACGTAAACCGGACAGACGTCAAGGGTAAACCAGACGAGCAAAAAACGTAAACCGGACAGACGTAAGGGGTAAACTGGACGAGCAAAAGACGTAAACCGGACAGACGTAAAGGGTAACCGGACAGGCACATAACGTAAAACGGACAAAGCCGGACAAAATAAAACACGTACCGTTCATGCACGTCAACCATGTTTGGAACAACCAAATGTAATTTTGTGTCGTCTCGGAAGAGAGGAGTGCGCAACCGAGTAGGATTTGATAGGAAAGCGGTATTACACATGTACTTTGAGGAAGTTATAGTTGGCATGTTGGCGTAAACAATATGGTAAGTTGAGGAAGAGCGAAGCCTGACAGCTCTTTTAAGCATAGCAGTAAGAGAAGTATAGGTAACAGGTCCGGCAGTTGGAGTAGTAGCTAGAGTAGTCCAATCAGACCTGTAAAGTGTTTTCAAGAATACAGGTGTTTTCAGCCGTATCTCTACACACTCTTTAAGTTGTCAGTCTGATAGTCGAGTAGTTGATAGGAAATTCGCGGCCTCAGAGATGATCAGATGGCCGCTATTGCGCATTTACGAGTCGATCAGGAGCGAGTTAGTTCAGCACAGTCTGGACCATGCCGCGGTTAGGCATCCGTCAGACGAAAGAGTGGTCTTTCAGGATTGGTCGTTGTGTGTCACCACCTCCCACCTATCCTACACCTTCGATCGACGGTTGTCACTGCGAAGCTATAGTCAAGGTGTCGCCAATCTACACCACATGCCATATTCTCTCCTAGAAGAACTTAGCGCTCAGTGCTGTCAGGCTTTGCTCTTCCTCAACTTAGCATATTGTATTTGATAGGAAACCGGTGCGCAATCCTTGGTAATGGCTCAATCCAACACAAGTACAACCACCGGTAAAAAAAGCGGCCACAAGACAGGTCAACTGTGTTCAATATCCGTGTTCAATATCCGGGGCACTGAAGTTCATTCATCTCCTTCATCTATTCCTGTTCCTCTTCCTTTAGATGGGTCAGAGCCATCATCCCAAGTGCCCTCAAGCGAATCCTCTTCTCCACCTTCAATTACTGTACCTCAAGAGCAGCCCCTTCAAGTGTATACGAGAAGGAATGTGAAGGATGTTCTTCCAACATCAACTCAGCTCACACATCAGTCTCCATCGACGTCTACAGATCCACCTTGTATTTCTAACCCAGCTGATGATACTAATGTGCCTATCGCCATTCGTAAAGGTAAGCGATCTTGTACTCACAATCCGATTTATAACTTTGTTTCTTTCGCTAACTTAGCCTCCACCTATCGGAACCTTGCTTTGTCCCTCTCATCCACTTCGGTTGCTAAGTCTTATCAGGAGGCCTTGTCCCATCCGGGGTGGAAAAGTGCAATGGATGAGGAAATGGCAGCTCTCAGATTGAATGATACGTGAGAGCTCACTGACTTGCCAGCTGGAGCACAAGCTTTTGGATGCCGTTGGGTTTATTCAATTAAATATCAGCCCGATGGCACGATTGAGAGGTTAAAGGCCAGGGTGGTATCAGTGCAAGGGTAGGTGGAAGCCACAAGAGCAGGTACCTAAGCCAGTGCCAGCTTCTAGTTCCAGTCTAGCGGATCAAAGAATCTTTCCTTCTTTTCCGTATAGGGCGAAGGGAAGCTTGAGATTCGAGAGCGATCAAAGAGAAGTAAAGTCAGTTAAGTGAAGTTCAAGTGCCGGCGGTATAGAAAGTGAAACATTCTTTCTTTTCGTTCGGCAAGCAGGAAGAGTTCAAGTCAAGTGGCTTTAGAGAAAAGCACTTCTGCTGTTCTAGGTTACAGGTACATGGAACTAGGCTTGGCTTAGAGAAAACGGATTGTGCCGGTACGGGCTCGGTAGCTAGCCAAGTCAGGTAGGCACTAAGTAGAATATCTCTTTTGCGGTTGGAGATGGCGAGTTGTCCCATTTCTAGTCGAGTGTGCGAGCGGGATAGCCGAGTTGATGGACGAAGGAGGGAGAGGTTTTGGCGCACCTATCTAGTAAGGTGGGAAACCTTGGCTTGCTTCCCTGAGCCTGCCTTGCATACTGATTTCCGTTGGTTCTTGGTTTTGGTACGGTTTTCCCCTACAAGTAGTAAGGCTTTGCCTTCGCGGTCAACGTTTACGTTGCGGTAACATCGTTCAGTTCATAGGGTTGTGATTCGAGGAGTTCTCTTTTCGGTACCCTAACCCTAGAGTACAGAGTTGACTGCTTTTAAGCCTGTCTTTTGGAGCCTGAGGTGGATCTGAGACTGAAGTTCTGTACGTGAGCACTTGCGGAGAATCTGGTTTTTCTTCTTTCAGCTTATGCGATGAAAAGGACTGACTTTGTTCGCGGCACACGAACTGATTGAAGCTCTTCTTTCTTCTTATTGAGCGTGCGGAATTTGAGAGAGGAAACCGAGCATAGAAAGCGCCAGGATTGGACTTCGCGTAGGGACAGAAAGAGGAATTAGACCGAGCCAAGCTTATCTTTGCTTGCTGGCTTTCCTTGTTGACTTCCAAGGCTATTCGCAGGCATTGAACTCTTCTCTCGAAGTCCCGGGCTTGGAAGAACTAGTTGAAGTCTTCGCTTTCCACTACGCTTGAAAGAGCGATTGCGCTAGCTAACTACTATGCAACTACTAGAACTATAAACTCTAATCTGCAAGCACCCTTGGTTGCGATTTCTACACCAGCCCCTACATGTACTACCGGAAATGGACCTACCAGTTCCTGCACCAGGATCTTCAATACCTGAACCGTAGACTACAACAGCTGGTTCCGTATTCGATCGTACACTCGTTCGGTTGGTTGATGCAAAAAAGTCTAAGCCTTGTTTTTAGTCGTTGATGGTTACGTATGCAGGGAGAATCCAACACAAGTACAAGTAGACCCGGGGTAATGGTCTGGCCTAGTATTCACCGATGACGAATGTAGGAAATGATTCAACTAAAGCCAGGCAAGAGAGAGTCACATCGTGACATCTTGCTTTTCATATGTAATACACTTCATATTAGTAAAGCGATGCGACCCCTATGGAGTCGTAGGGATCGCAGCAAGTGAGATTTTCTAGGGGCAAATGCTTGCCTGGAGAAGGTTGAGTAAGTGCAAATGCTTACCTGCATGGTAGATAGATAGAGTAAAGAGCCTCGTCAGCAAAGCCAAGCATTGCTTCCCTCGTCAGCTAGACTTGTTGAGCCAGGTGGCCGGTAGAGGAGGAACTTTTGAACGACACTCTACGCTCATAGTAGAGTAGAGTTAGATCCATCGAGCAATACCTTCAGTCAAGCACTCCCTTCACAGTCAAGTAATCCCACGGACTGGTAGTGGTGATTTACCCCCACAAATGGGGCAAAAGGCATGTCATACTTGTTTGTTATGTATGTTGTGTCGAAACATATTGCATCTCCGAAGTAAGAGTAAGCAGCTCGAGAACGACTGTCAGCCCAGAACACATTTCGTAGTCTGCCTTCGTCGTCCATATCCATTACGTAAAAGAAGCGGGAATCATTCTTCTGCATCCTGATGAAATAATCTTGGATAGCTTGCGCATCTTCTGGTCCCATTTTAAGGTTTCTAACCTCGTTCACAACATTCCTGCGAAACATAATTTTTATGACAAAGCTAAATGCGTAACTTCTACCAGGTTAAGTGGAGAATAAATAACCTTAGGTCCCGCTCGTTGAAAGACAATTTATCGTGACCTCCAGCTTCAACCACAAAAGATTGCATGGTCTTGGCGGCAGATATACTGGCAGCATCATTGCACGCAATGCGTGCTCTGGCGGACTCCAGGACGGATCGTTTTTGTCGGAGGAAGCGCATCTGGTCTTCCGACAGCATGGCGTGATTATGTTCGAGATCTACGTAGTTAATTACGTAGCCTCTGGATGGATTACCGGAGACCCTAATCCGAGCAGTGCATTCGACCCTACCGGATAACCGATGTTTCGGTCTACCTTCACCTTGGTTTCCGGGAGCATTACCCTCCTTTGAGCAAGTAAGAGTGGCCCGTATTACAACACCATGATCGTAATGAGATTGCCTTATCTTCACACCAAAACAACAGGAATCGGCGTATGAAACGTAAAATGCTTTGGCTTCTTCGAAGGAAGGAAAATTCATCATCACTTGAGGGACGTTGGAGGCATGAGCCGGCTGTGAGGACACATTTACGAGTGCCATTACAGTACAACAAAATGGAGGAAGGAGAGAAGAAGGAATGGTTCGTAGGATCGGAATAACCAAGACACTCATATTTGTATCTCCGTGAAGCGCCAAAGAATAAGAAAGAAGACGGAGGACGTGCTGATTTGAAAAGCATTAAATGCGATGGTGGACGCATCGGGAAAATAAAACAACAGCAAAAAAATTCAGCAGTAAGTAGTACGTCTATCCGGAATAAGTGTTCCAACTGTCCGGCATAAATAGTAACTGTGTCCGGAATAAGTTATGCGCTTGTCCAGAAACTAAAGAAAATGACTGATGTGTGTGTCCGGAAAAAAATGAATTTATTAATAAAGAGAAGGGAAAAAATAGGAGGACGGATGTTGAGTAACTAGTCTTCAGTCTGTGTAGGAGCGGCAAAATGAAATGAGTGATTTGAGACGCATTAATGAGGGATGGAGAAATTTGTACGAAATGAGGAATAAACTAAACAAAGAAAGGAAAATTGTTTCTGGGGAGAGTGCGCACTCAGCCGCGTTTGCTGACTGGGTTGCCCACATCAGCCAGTGTGCTGACTGGGTTAGCAGCGTCCGTGACGCGAGCGCTCAACAAACATTTCCCATTACAAAAGCCCAAGCCTTTGAGTCACTGGTCCGTAGGGGTATCTTGAAACCCGGTAACTTGAGTCTACCAGCTCGGGATTATCGACCAAACTCGCTACACGAATGCAAAAAGGGTAAAAGTGTCAAAAAGCAAATGTGTTGAATCACGGAAGAAAAGAAGAAAAAAATACTCAAGGCTCAAAGCTAAAAGAATGATCCATGCCATGGTTGATCCGAATGATACTTCACCACCAGAGGAGGCGTGCAAAATAATTTAAGTAATATCATGTGTAGAAGGGTTAGTGGTGTGAATGTTGGAGGAGCAAAGACCAAGCCATATTTTTAATGAGTTAGATTCATATAATGAGCATACAAGAATTCGAAGTGATATGTATAAGGTTGAGGTAGGGATATTGAGAGCTATTAATGGAATGTTGAATTAAGACTTTGTGGGTGTGTCAACTGAAAACCCTCACGAGACAAAACTCGTCCTCCTTGGCAACAAGGTGGTTTAAAGGCTTGTTGCACATGCTAAGTGCAACCGTGATTCCTACGAAAATGAGTTAGGATTTCCCTGTTTTTATTTTTCTTATTTTCTGTTTTGCTAGGGACTAGCAAAATCTAGGTGTGGGGGTATTTGTGCATTGCATACATTGCATCATATGGCTTTCATTTAGATTACTTTTACATCAATAAATGCTACTAAGGTATGTGTTTAGTCTTATTTACAGAATACAGGGACCTGAATGCAATTTACCCACATCTCGAGCATAAACGCGTGCAAAAGACTCATTTCTATCATAAAGACCAAGTTCAAGTTTATCAGGTTACAAATGGAAATGTATCCAAGCATAAAAGCATTCAAGATCTAATTACAAAAAGAACAAAGACTTAAGCACAAAAGTAGCCGGGGACTTAATTGCAAAAAGTGAAGGACCTAATTGCAAATCACGAGTAGCTTTAATTATTATGGAGAAAATCTAAAGAAAAATCAATGTGAATCTCCATATATATAAAGGAATTAATCCGGAGCTCAAAAGAATGGAAAGAATCAATCCAGACGCGCAAAGGAGGATCAAATCATACCATAAACACACAGGAAAAATCTGGATCGAATCCGAGCCAAAAAGGTGGCGATTCCGCCGCACCTCATGTACAAATTGCGGCGATTTAGCCGCACAAAAGTCTATCCGTGTGCTCAAATTTTTACCAATGCTGTATTGACGCGTGTACGTTCCATTTATATATTGGGATCCCTTGTATCGGCTATAAATAGCCCCGAGAACGATGGTAGAAGGGTCCTTGGCCTTAGACCTAGTTTTTAGTTGTTTTTATTTTCAGTTTTGTATTCTTCACTTTAGTAATAAAAATCTGTCTTTTATTTCTTGTTTTTACTTTTCTTTTGTAATGTCTCTATGACCCCTTCTTCCTCCCTCTATGAGTTTCTTACTCCTTCCAAAGGGTGGAGGTGACGGATTTAGGGTGAAGAGAAGATGAATGAATGTTATTATTTTAATTTCGTGTTAGTATATTTTGATTACTTGAGTTTATGTTAAATCATTTATCATGTAATGCTTTATAACTAATATGATTTATTATAAGTTTCTGAATTCTCTAATCTAAACCTTAAATCTAAACCTCCACCCAACGGAATTCACTTCTTTGTTCTTGTTTTAGTTTTAATTGTTCTTGTTTCTTGCTTTAGATAATTACAAATCAAAAATCTCAAAACCAACTTATTTCTTCTCTCCTTCTTTCCCCCAATCGAAATCACACTAATAACAAATCTCTCCCTCCTTGTGTTCGACCCGTATTTGCCACGTCTTCATTGACGCCGTGCACTTGCGGTATAAATTTTAATTCACATCAATGCACGAAACCTGGCCCTGGGAGAATCAAACACCAACTAGTAAAAAAAATAGAAAAAGAAAGATGGTAATGCAAATAAGAACCTTAATGGACTTTACACTTTGTATAACTATAGGATGTTAAGGTTGCCCTTGTCTTTCAGTTAAGTCCTTAATTAACTTGCACGAATGATTCATTAGTCTAGGTGTGTTTACTAAATACCTATATAAAGTTGGCCCGTAGTATTACCGTATCCTATGATCAACAGAGAGAAGCCCTTCGAGTTGTGTTGCTAGGTTGAATAATGCATCTATGTTCGGATTTTGTGGGTATATCCGCTGAAGACCCTCAGGAGACAACACTCCTTCTCCTTGGAGACAAAGGGGTTTAATGGGTTGTTACACATGCTAAGTGCAACTGAGATTCCTACGAAAGTGAGTTAGGATTTCCATGTTTTACGAATATTTTTTCCTTTCTTTCATTTTTCTCTTTCTTTGTTTTGCTCGGGACTAGCAAAAGTTAGGTGTGGGGGTATTTGATTGACATCATATCATGCATATATTTGTGTCTTATATCCTTTATTTTTAACCTAAGCAATGCTACGTAACGACTTTTATGTTTATGTTTCAAGAATAAGACAAGTGAGAAGAAGAGACAAAAAGACCAAAAAGCAAGAGAAAGGACTGAATTGCAAGACTTATGGATTCAGATGGAAGAGAGAAGGACCCGGATGTAAACCAAAAGTACCAATGAGCAAATGAAGAAGCTTCACACCATCATGAGGAGTATTTTGGCAATTAGATCCGGGTCTAAACATCAACAACCAACTTGAGTTCAGAAAACATGAAGGAATCAAGCCAGAATCAAGCCAACCAAACCAAGAACCCATCAAGCCAATCCAGACCACCAATTGGCTGTCCAAATCGCCAATTGGCGGTCCAAATTACTCCAAATGATTCATGGTTTAGTCGGGTGTTCGATAATGTTGTTTTATGTCCATTTATAATATGCATTTAGTCCCATACCCGGGGATTGTCACGAGTTTCCTTTTTTCATGGCTATAAATAGAACTCTTCCTCCTCCTTTGTAGAGGAACTCCTCTCTTGGTGGTCATTCTCTCTAACTGGAGTAAAGCCTTAGAGCAAAACTCTAGTGGAGAGATGTTACTTGTAATGTGAGTGAGTAATAAATAAAGTTTTGTAAGTTTTATATAGTCTCTTTTCAAATGTTGCATGCTTAGTTTAATTTCATTTTTCTTAATGAGTAGTGAGTGGTTCCATCCCCTTTTGGGGGTGGAGGTGATGTAGATTATGTGATAGTGATGGGTTCTTTTATTTGTGTCATTTATATGCTTAATGTAGATCTATAGCATGCTGAAACTTGTATTACATGAGATATTGTCCACACTAGGTACTTATCAGATGCTAGGTTTAAAATTTATCTTGTTGCTTGTAATGGGTTGATGGGAATGGCTTGTTATGTATGGATCCATGTTTGGTGCACATTCACTTGAATGATTTAGGTTGTATGTAGGATTGATTGATGCTCTAATGGCCACACTAGGTACTTATTGCATGCTTCATAATGTAAAATCAACCTCAACTTTATGTGAGATATGCATGTTCATTGTTTGTCATGTAGTGTTGTGTATCCTACACTTAGATTCTACACAAGCTTCTACTTGTATGCCACACAAACTACACTTTTTCCTAACTGAAAGGAAGACCCACTCACACACACATACCTACACACCTCCACTCCATGAGGGTTTAGTTTAATTTTTAGTTCATTCATAGTATAGTGTAGTTAGCATAATCAACAACTTCTTCTCTTCTTTTTCCACTTGCCTTCGAAAGAACCAGAGTCGACACACCTCCATGTGGATCGACCCATACTTACCCCATCCTCACCGACGACCCTGCACTTGTGGTATTAAAACAAACAGATCAGTACCCTGTACACTGATTGACATCATTTCATGCTCATATTTGTATCTTATATCCATTATCTTACACCTAAGCAATGCTATGTGACGAGTTTTATGTTTGAATTTCAGAAATAAAAAGGTTTGAAGAGAAGAGCCATGAAAGGACCCAAAAGCAGGAAAAAGGACTTAATTGTGAGACCTGAGGACCAAGATGCAAGGGAGAAGTACCTGAACGTAAGACAGAAGGACCTAAGAGCAAAACAGGAAACTCCACACCTTCATGGGGAGTATTTTGGCAATTCGATTCGGGTCGGAGCTCCAACAAACCAAGTAGATGTTGGCTTTTTGGCCTTAATCTTATGTTTTGATGATTTAATCAACCGAATCTTAATTAGAGTAGAACACACTATGCATTGCATATATATTGTATTGTGCTAACCTCTACAGGTGATCAAGACTCAAGAAACAAGGAAATGAAGTCAAGACATGTAATTAAAGCTAAATCGAAGACATGTAATCTTATTTCTTTTGAGTCTTAGGAACAAAGTGTAATTGAGCATACTTGATCTAAAATCAACTTAATCACACACTAGGTTCCCTATAGAAGTCACACACAAAATTTCACATTATTTGGACTTCAATAGATCATCCAAACTTAGACCGGAAAACACCAAAACCTAAATTGCAAAATTCTGCCCACATTCGGTCGACCGCAACGTGTCGTTCGGTCGACCGGATGATCAATTAATCCTGTTTGTGTTTCCCTGTCTAGTTTCGGTCGACCGCACCATATCTTTCGGTCGACCGTCAGATCATATTTTCTCGACCGTTACTTTTGTCGTATATACCCAACGGTCGTATTTGTATTAAACTAAAAATACCCCAAATGTATTTCATGTATCGGTCGACCGAGGACCACGATCGGTCGACCGTTGGTTCATCTCTTGACAAACCCAAAGTGCCTGTCCATAATCGGTCGACCGCCAAAACCAGTTTCGGTCGACCGTTTAACCTTGTCAAAATCCCCTGCTATCGGTCAACACAATTTCGTTCGACCGATCCATTTTTCCCTCTACCGAAACGCTTGTTCGGTCGACCGGTAATCTTGTTCGGTCGACCGTTTTCCTAATTGACTTAAGTGTTCAGTCGACTGATTCATATTTCGGTCGACCGTATCCCTATCGAACCCAAGCGTTCGGTCGACCGTTGCACCTTTTCGGTCGACCATTTCTGGACAGATTTGCAGCCCGATTTTCTGCTTTGTGTTCTTTGCACAATATCCAACCAAATCTTGTCCCAACGGATCTATTCTCTCTAATGCTTATAAATAGAGTTGTAAAACACATTTTAACACAACTCTCCCACTACAAACTTGTCCCAAACTTTAGAGAGAATCCCAAACACTCAAAGCTACAAACCTTCCACACTTAGTGATCAATTCCTTAATCCTACTCAAGTGTGCTCAAGATTTAGAGAGTGTTGCTCCACTCAAGTTCTCATTTGTTGTCAAAAGAGTGTCAAACACTCGAAGCATCCTTCTCGGATTGTGAGAAGAAGATTCCAAGCTCGGCGAGGGTTGTTCGCGAGTTTGACGGTTGTAAGGCGTTGTCTCCCGGCCCGGAACGGGGAGCGGATAGTGAAGTCGTAGGCGTAGCTCGGTGATCCGAGCGGAGCTTGCAAGAGAGGATTAGGACCCGGGTGGGGTGCCGAACCTCTATAAAAATCGACCCGACTTCTTGTGGTTTGCATTATTCCTACACTTGCTTGTTTTGTTTAAATTTCCGCTGCGCATATTCATTGCTTAAACAAGTAGGTGATTAGATTAAAAAGTGATTAGTGAACCCATAACCCACACGATCCTACAGTAGATGCATCCAAGGCCAACAAATCCATCAAGCAAAGCCCACAACCAAAAGCAACGCGATCTGAAGTTTATAGACCGTCAATTGGCGGTCCATATGGCCCCAGATCCGCTATGCTTTCTCCTGGACTTGTATTATCATGTGTTTAGGCTATTTTTGGTATTGGTTTAGTCCCACATCGGGGGATTGTCCCCGATTAGCTTTTTCCATGCTTATAAATAGAACTCTTCACCTTCCATTGTAATCACCCATTGCTTGGTGGCATTCTCTCTACTAAGGAGTGAGCCTTGAAGCAAAAACTCAAGGTGGAGAAGAATGCTACCTTCAATGTGAGTCATTGTTAATAAAATAATTCTTCTAGTTTCTTTTAATCTTGTCTTTTAATTTGTGCATGTTTGTTTTGTCTTTCCTTTCCTTTTATGCTTCTTTATTTCTTGCTTTATTAGTGTAGTTTTATTTCAGTAGAATGCTTCATTTTGTTAGAGTAGTTAGTTTAAATATGTGTGAGTAGTTTCATCCCCATTTGGGGGGTGGAGAAATATGTGATATAATCATGTAGTGTATTAAGTGTGTGTTATCTTTATCCCTTGAGCTTTATATGATTTCCATAACCATCTAATGGGTTTTCACTCTTATCTTTGATATGCTAATGCTCTTGAATGACGCTTAGCTTATGCTTTGATTAGTGGACCTATTTTATGGGGAATGATAAGGTTAGGATATGGATGAAGTTAATGTTGGTAACACAATTTGTAGTGTATGTGCTCTTGTTGCCTTTACCTTAGCTAATGTCTTGTATGTTTTAATGATGTAGTCTTATCTTAATTCATGTGGAGGCATAGTAGGGTCTAGTCTTTATACTTGAGTTCATTTAGCTTCATTCCAATTATTGTCTTGTATGTTTTAATGATGTAGTCTTATCTTAATTCATGTAGAGGCAAAGTTGGATGTAGTTTTATGATTTCATGCACTACATATTGTGAGGAGCTTAATGAACACACACACACTCTTTTATGTTCACATTATTTCTCTACCCCCTTTGGGGTTTAGTTTTATCGCTTCTTCTCCATTTCATTTCGCATTGTAGTATAGTTTAGTGTAACCAATCTTTCTCTCCTTCTTTTACCTCTCACCTTCGAACAACCCAATTGTCGACACACCTCCCAGTGGACGACCCATATTTGCCACCGCTTCAACGCGGCCGTGCACTTGCGGTTAATATAAAACGATCAATCATACACCTAGCCAAAGAGAACTCCGGTAGACAAGAGCGGTGAAGACCTCGGCGAGGACACCTTGATGACATCTGTAGAAGGTGTCCCCACATCCCAAGTTGAAGCGACAGACGTCTACACCAATGAAATGGTATGTGTCCTTTTTAACGATTGAAAATAAAATGAGTCATTTAACAACTAGAAATTTATCCTTCAAAACACACCTTGGTCCTTTGAAGGACAAGTTTGAGCTTAAAAGGACACCTATGTCCTACAAATTTCTACAACATTCATTAAGAATTCGCAATCTTGATGACATTACATGATATTAAAAATAAAAAAATGATGAATCTTGAATCATTAGTGGAGAAGAACACAAGATGAAATGAGGGAGGAAGGGGAGAGGAAGAGAAAGGAATAGGATAAGGTTAGAAAAGACAAAGCAGAAGAGGAGAAAAGTGAAAGGAAGAGGAGAAGGCAAGAATAGAAGAAGCAGAGGAGGAGAGGAAGAGAAAGGAAGAAGAGAGTGAAGAAAGAAGAAGGAAAGGAGAGGAGAGGAGGAGAAGAAAAATAGAAGAAGAGAAGGAGGAGGAAAGAAGAGGAGAAGAAGAAAGAGGGAGAGGATAAAAGGAAAAATGAGGAAGAATAAAGGAGCAGAGGAAAAGAGGAAAGAAGGGGAGAAGAAGAAACAGGGACGGAAAAAAGAAAGCAGAGGAGGATAAAAAGAAAGAAGAAAGGAAGAAGATAGGAAAAACAAGGAAAAGACATGGATTGGGGGACCAGACACGTAAGGACAAGAAGACATCCCCTAGAAAAAGAAAATGAGGGAGAAAAGAAGGAAAGGGAAGAGAGGAGACGGCAGAACAATCTCAAGAAGAGCGAGTTGGATGAGAAGAGGAAGAACGAGAAAAAAACAAAGCTAGCACAAATAAGTGAAGTGTCAATCGTGGAGAAGAGGCTCAATTTGATGGAAATTAAATTAAATCAAAACAAGACAAATTTTCTCCAACAAAGAGCCGGCTAAATAAACCATGTGTAAATTTAAATGAAAACATCAATATGGAAGTCATGGTAGGGTTGACCGATGCATAAAAGAATGTGCTTTTGAATCTAACTGCACTAGGAAGAGACAAAAAAAAATGTATTGTGCAACGAACTCATCTAGGTGAGGCGAGGGATCTGAAGGATAAAAGCTATCAACAGAAGTAAGTAAATTTCATATTTTGAGTTCAATTTTTAAGCTCAGAAACTGTGATGTTAATGTTACTAATTTTAATAGACAGCTAATAGATGCATTGCTAGATGTATTGGAGCAAAGGTATAAGATGGGATGCTATCCACCGAAGGTGATCACGATTCGAAGCATCACTTCCCAAGCCATCTTGTCCGGACAACCTAATTTGGTTGCATGTTATGTAGATCCCAGACTAAAATATTGAGACCTAAATGACTCATTGATTACCCAACCACTATTAAATTTGGAAAACGTTACATTGCTAATCGTGGACTGGAGAATGGAAAGATTAACCCAACTAAATAACATTCCACAGTTAGTTTGAGAATGCAAAGAAGTAGTGGGTAACCATGGAGAAGCAGTGCATACTATGCCGAATTCTAAAGATCCTACCTAAAAATGGACTGGGACTTGAATAGCAATGATTGTGCAGTGTATGTCATGCACTGGGTCAGATGCTTGATGGTGGACTTACGTCACATTGTGGAGATGGATGACAAATATCTAAACTCGGTCAGGGGTGAACTAGCAATGTATTTGTGTTGGGACTCCAGATTCAAAGACCATATGTTATTAATAGACTAACTGATTTAGGATATTTTTCAACTTACATAGAAAAAAACAAAACATTAATTTTTATTCAACACTAACTAATTTGTATAAAAATATTACTTTGCCTGATATTAGTAAACTTTCATATACAACACTAATTTCAATCAATTGTTGTAATATTTAATGGTTTGAGCAGTACACTTATGTCCTCTTCTATTAGTGTATGATTTCCTACTTATATACCCCTACACTTATTTACTTTGAGAATGTCACCCGTGTCCATGGTAGGACATGTTTGTCTGTCGAACGACATGGTACTTTGTAGCACACATATGTGCCCTTCCTGGGACATATTTGTCCTTCGAAGAGCACAATCCTTTGAGCATGTATGGTGTCCCTCGAAAGACACAGACATATGGAGCACGCACCTGTGTCGTTTGAGAGACACGGATTTCCTTTCTAGTACACAGTCTTTTGGAGCACGCATAAGTGTCCTGATCACGAACTGGAACCGGGTTACCTACTTGTGCTCATGTGGGAAGAGCTCGCGCAGATGCAGTAGGATTTGAAAAAGGAATCGATTGTGATTTGGAACATGTTCTTTCCATGACCCGTCCTTGGAGGAGAAGGAGAGAAGAGGGGTCGGCCTTGCGTCTCTTAGCACCAAGTCGGGTGAGAATCCAATGCCCCGAAAACCTAAGGGTTCCTCCGCAAGGTTCATCCACGGAGGTTGAGTCAAGGCCTAAGACAGATAGCAACAACTATATCATTGGACATGCGTATTTTTTATTTTCTGACGGATTTACATGGTTTCATTAATGGAGTTTGGGGACCAGGAAGGAAGCATCTCGAAAGTTATAGTTAATTGTTCCCGGTAGCTTAGCTAGGGATTGATGAAGCAAAGAAAGCACAACTTGATTCTTAGTAAGGGAAAGGCCATATAGTGTTGAAGGTCACTCGAAATTAACTGTATCATAAGTTGCAGAGGCATAAAGACGAGTTACAGTTTCTTAGTCAGTGGGACCAGTTGCGGATCTGGTGAAATTTGTTAATAACGCGACAGGTTCACGGGCCCTTGCCCTCGTCTTCATTTTCATCCACTTCCCGGTCACAAGCTCTGCTCTCGGACCTTTCCTTCACAGTCTCTGTCAACAAAGGAAGGTATGCGAATGCGACGAGTTTTATTCTCAGTCGGTATAGGGAAAGAAAGGTGCTAGTCAGTACCAAGTGCAGATGAATCACTTCTGAAAAAGAATCTATTGATTCTCTCCCAATTGGTTGGATCATAGGTGCGATACAAATTATCAATTCTTTTGTTGAATCGGAATTCTGAAAAGAGATTTATGAACTTTCTTTTGTTTGGTTTCTCATAAAAGTAATTGATTGGCATCATTTCATGCATATTCATGTCTCTTATATCCATTATCTTTCACCTTAAACAATGCTATGTAACGAGTTTTATGTTTAGATTTCCGAAATAAAGAGGTTGAAGAGGAGAGACATGAAAGGACCCAAAAGCAGGGAAAAATGACTTAATTGTTAGAGCTGGGGACCCAGATGCAAGGGAGAAGGACCTGAACATAAGACAGAAGGACCTAAGAGCAAAACTGGAAACTCCACACCTTCATGGGGAGTATTTTGGCAATTCGATTCAGGTCGGAGCTCTAATAAACGAAGTAGAGGCATCCAAGACCAAGAAACACTTCAAGAAAAGCCCACAAACAAATCCAGACGGATCTGGATCCAATAGGCCGCCAATTGGCGGTCTGGATCATTCCAGATCCGATAAGTTTTCACATGGACGTGTATTATGGTTTGTTTAGGCTATTTTTGGTATTGGTTTAGTCCCACATCGGGGGATTGTCCCTGATTAGCTTTTTCCATGCCTATAAATAGAACTCTTCACCTTCCATTGTAATTACCCATTGCTTGGTGGCATTCTCTCTACTAAGGAGTGAGTCTTGAAGCAAAAACTCAAGGTGGAGAAGAATGCTACCTTCAATGTGAGTCATTGTTAATAAAATAATTGTTCTAGTTTCTTTTAATCTTGTCTTTTAATTTGTGCATGTTTGTTCAGTCTTTGCTTTCCTTTTAAGCTTCTTTAATATTTCTTGCTTTCTTAGTTAACTTTCCTTTCAGTATAATGTCTCATTTTGTTAAGGTAGTTAGTGTAATGAGTAGTGAGTAGATCCATCCCCATTTGGGGGGTGGAGAAATATGTGATATAATCATGTAGTGTATTAAGTGTGTGTTATCTTAATCCCTTGAGCTTTATATGATTTCCATAACCATCTAATGGGTCTCCACTCTTATCTTTGATATGCTAATGCTCTTGAATGAAGCTTAGCTTATGCTTTGATTAGTGGACCTATTTTATGGGGAATGATAAGGTTAAGATATGGATGGAATTAATATTGGAAACACAAGTTGTAGTGTATAAACTCTTGTTGCCTTTACCTTGGTTAATGTCTTGTATGTTTTAACGATGTAGTCTTATCTTAATTCATGTGGAGGCATAGTAGGGTCTAGTCTTTATACATGAGTTCATTTAGCTTCATTCCAATTATTGTCTTGTATGTTTTAATGATGTAATCTTATCTTAATCCATGTGGAGGCAAAGTTGGATGTAGTTTTGTGATTTCATGCACTACATGTTGTGAGGAGCTTAATTGAACACACACACACTTCTTTATGTTCACATTATTTCTCTACCTCCTTTGGGGTTTAGTTTTATTGCTTATCTTCATTTCTTTTTTGCATCTTAGTGTAGTTTAGTGTAACCAACTTTTCTCTCCTTCTTTTACCACTCGCCTTCGAACAAACAAATTGTCGACACACCTCCCAGTGGACGACCCGTATTTGCCACCGCTTCAACGTGGTCGTGCACTTGCGGTTTAAATAAAACGATCAATCAAGTTTTTGGCACCGTTGCTGTAGAGGTGCTCTGTCCAGACCTTGGTTTGGACGATTCAAGGGGTTTTTGATTTTTTGTTTCCAGTTTTCCTTAGTTTCAGGGAACCATCAGATCAAGGGGAGGCTACTGGACAAGTTTGAGGACCAGAAGCTCCAAAAGGACCGCCAATCAGCGGTTGGAGACCTCCAATTGGCAGCCTGGTGAGGGTTTCCTGCTTCAAAATTTGTTCTGGTAGTTAGTGTTGTAATTTGTGTTATCTGGGAGCCATATTTTGCATGCTGTGACTTCTCTTTTGCTCCCAGATCATTAATCACTCCCCCATTAATCAGCTTGGACCATAAAACTCAAAGCAAAAGATTAGACTCCTTGCCATCTAGGTCATGCATCATGTGTAGACCTTGCATGCATTTGTCTTTTCTTTTCTTTACATTTTGTTGTTGATTGCTGGCGTGAGGTACGTGCACCCAAATCTCTCATTCATGCATGTTTCTATCATGCATTAGTTAGTAAGGTGCATCGGGACAAGAGTGAGAGAGCGTTTGATTGGAGCGATTGATTGCTAGATCTTGGATTAAATCACTACTAAGGAGGGGCTGTCCCATAAAAGATAAGGTAGGGGATTTCATCACCCTTTCCTTGGCCCCAAAAATCACTCTTAATCAAAGCCTCAATTCTAAAAGCAAGTAGACATTGGCCCTAAGGATTTTGGACGCACTAGGAGAGTGATCTAGTTGACACCGTCATGGCCTGATCGGTGTTGCCTACCTTGTCGATAGTAGGAGGTATTTGATCTCCGGATCTGGTATCACTTGCTGGGCATTGTAGTCCTCGTTGTAGGGAGGTGAGATGTGTCGAGGCTAGTGACCTCAAAGTTATGCGTCGTCTAGCCTAAGGACCCATTGCCTTACATTGTTTGAGTCATGCTTGCTAGTTAGGCTTCTTCCTGATCCCTCTACCCACGCTAGCTCTAGGGATTCTTCCCTTCTCCTCTGAGTCATCTTCTTCTCACCTACTTCTACATTTTAGTCTCCTCCCCTTTACACTCTCTAGTAGCGTTTTAGGGTCGAGTCGAGCACTTTTTGCGAGCTTAGCCTCGTGGTGGTGAGAATGGTCGACTCGAGAGTTTTTCTTTAGATGGATAGTTACATGGGCGACCATCTATATCATTGTTGGGACCAGGATGATTCTCCCTGGTACTCCGGACCCATGCAACCTGGGGTGGCTCAGACTAACACCCCGTATTGTTGGGATGATCGCAATTGTGTGACTGAGCAATCTTCTTATTGGGGTAACATGAGAGAGGCACCGACTGCTCGACCACAATCTAGTTATGTCGGATCATATGCTGGTCAACAAACTTTGGCCTCTTTCATGTATATGGCAGACAACATGAGTGCACCGGTGGCTCCAGTAGCCGTACCGTGCGACTGTTGTGGGTTGAGTGGTCATGTTATCGGGGAATGTCCTTATGTTCCCCCTGAGCCTGAGTATGAGCATACCTTTTCCCAAAATGCTCATTATGACCATTACGCATCCACGTACAACCCGAGAGTGATGGATTCATGGGGAGACAATTCTTATTCAAATTCTTATACTTCATGTTCACCCCAGTATCCTCCTCCCGAATACCCAGAATTCTACCAACACCCCACTCCAAATCATTGGACTCATTCTCAGCCCATCCACACCCAACCCCAAAATTTCCCAAGCTCTGACTTGGACCTCATCGTTGACCGCATACCTGATTCCTTGAAACAAACTTTCCTTACGTTCATGGAAACCACTCAACAGTCCATACAAAATATGGCACTGCAAGTGAGTCAAATGTCGCAGCAATTACGTGAACGTGAGGAGAGTGACATTTCATGTCAACATGAGGATTCTTCTTTTGATATCGAACCACCACCACATCCACAAATTCAAAGCACAACCTTTCAAAGTCAAACTCCTAATCGGTCTGAGGGACTTGGGGTTTCAATTCACGATCACTTAGTGGAGGATTCGATTCAAATTGAGAATAACTTGGACCAGCTTCATTATGAGTCGGCACAGGATTGTGCCTTATCTTTTTGTCCCGGGCCCTTGAGCCACATGATCTACATGTTGTGCCTCTTAAGGACTCACCTCTGGTGGAGCAAGAGCTACCTAGTACCCTCAATTTCAAACAACCTGATGAGAGTTTGCCTCTCACTATTGTTCCTGATCATCTTGGAAATGATGAAAAATCAAACAACTACATTGCTCATGAGGGTATTAGGAGTTCCTTGGAGGATACTTTGGGTATGAGACCCACTTCCTGTTCTCCTGGTGAGTTGGACATGCATAACGAGGTGCTTGACCTCGTTCCGACCCACCAGCCTGTTGGTTGGAGAGTTTGGATTGATGATCGTAACTTCAGTTCCGCAACGGGAGATATTTTTCTTCCGTTGCCCCTTATTTCCCAAACTCTCGAGAGGTTCAAGCTGTTTCAGTTTGATCCTTTGAATGAGACGCTTTTGCGTCCAATTCAGGAACCTCTCATTTCATCTGGTGCTCTTTGTGAAGCCACGCATGCGTATTCTAGCCCCGCGTGGTGTCATGTTCCCTTTCCAAGTGCATTGACCCACTCTTGAGGTTCCCATTTGATGTCTTTTGACAAATGAAGATGGGAACTTGTGTTTGTACATAGTTATTAAAAAAAGAAGAAGAAGAAGAAGAAGAAGAAGAAGTACAATAAAAGACTCCTTCAGTGAGCATCGATTGTTGTGGGCCCCAACCCTTGAGTATTTGGGCCCCCTTTCTTTCACGTATTTTGTCTCCCTTTTTAAGTATCTCACCGGTTTTGAGGGGAATTTGGGTTGTGTCCTCAACATGACCTTAAACTTCCCTTTGTACTTCATGTTGGTGAGATCTCTTCTGTTTCATGCATACATCCATGTAGTATCTTGCTCGCATTCATTGAGGACAATGCATGAAGTAGGTGTGGGGGGTGTTTTACGTATGTACATAGTCGAGTCTTTTCTTTTGATTTTGTTTTCTTTTGTTTGCATTGTTAGGGTCATGTTAGTGTGCTGCATTTAATATCGATATATCTGCTTGCCATGATCCTTGGGTGACTTGTCTTCTTTTGCTTGCCTAGTGCTTCAAAATTTTCACATTTCTTTCAAAATCTTCATGTGTTTGCGAAAGAAAATGTTTTGTGGGTTTTGCGTGTGTTTAGCTTGTGCAAAACCGTTGAGAGGGAAAGTAAAAAGAAAGCTCCCAAAATTGTCTTGAACTTGATGCATTAGGATATCTAGTACAGTGGCTTTAGGATTTATCGAGTCGTTAGGATGCACCCCAGTTTTCCTTTGGGGGTGAGTTATCATAGGGTTTCAGTGCTCAAACATTTAAAGAAGTTCACCCTGAACCTAGTGAGTCAATAATTCGTATCTGTTAACTTAAGGAAGTTTGTTGTAGTCAAGGACCCTCTAAATCTTGTTGTGAGACATAAGTGTAGGGGTTTTGGTTCATGTGTAGATAATAACTAAGTGAGTAGGTGTTCTCTCTTCTCGCACGGCTCCTATCACTCGGGAAAGTAGGTCTGAGGGGACTTTGTGCCTAGTGCTTTCAAGTCATCTGACTTGGGATGCACCGACCGAACTCCCGTTACACGGGTGGTAGGGATTCCCTATGTGGAGATTTGGGGAAAGGTGTATGTGATAGTGTAAGTCCTCATGGGCAATGATGCACGAAACCTGACCCTGGGAGAATGAAGCTCCAACTAATAAAAAGAAAAGAAAAAACAAAAAAAAGAGGTAATGCAAATAAGAACCTTAATGGACATTACACTTTGTATCACTTGAGGATGTTGAGGTTGTCAATGTCTTTCACTTAATTCCTTATTTAACTTGCACGAATGGTTCATTAGGCTAGGTGTGGACTGGTTACCTATATAGAGTCGGCCCGTAGGATTACCGCGTCCAATGATCGACAAAATATTTCCAACGAGTCGAGAGTCTAGATTTAATAATGTATCTTGTTCGGATTTTGTGGGTATATCCACTGAAAACCCTCAGGAGACAACACTCCTCCTCCTTGGAAACAAGGAGGTTGAACGGCTTGTTGCACGTGCTAAGTGCAACCGTGATTCCTACGAAAGTGAGTTAGGATTTCTTGTTTCTCGTTTGCTTTTCTCTTTCTTTCTTTTGCTCGGGACTAGCAAAAACTTAGGTGTGAGGGTATTTGATTGGCATCATTTTATGCATATTCATGTCTCTTATATCCATTATCTTTCACCTTAAACAATGCTATGTAACGAGTTTTATGTTTAGATTTCAGAAATAAAGAGGTTGAAGAGGAGAGACAAGAAAGGACCCAAAAGCAGGGAAAAATGACTTAATTGTGAGAGCTGGGGACCACGATGCAAGGGAGAAGGACCTGAACGTAGGACAGAAGGACCTAAGAGCAAAACTGGAAACTCCACACCTTCATGGGGAGTATTTTGGCAATTCGATTCGGGTCGGAGCTCCAATAAACGAAGTAGAGGCATCCAAGACCAGGACACACTTCAAGAAAAGCCCACAAACAAATCCAGACGGATCTGGATCCTATAGGCCGCCAATTGGCGGTCTGGATCATTCCAGATCCGATAAGTATTCTCCTGGACGTGTATTATGGTTTGTTTAGGCTATTTTTGGTATTGGTTTAGTCCCACATCGGGGGATTGTCCCTGATTAGCTTTTTCCATGCCTATAAATAGAACTCTTCACCTTCCATTATAATTACCTATTGCTTGGTGGCATTCTCTCTACTAAGGAATGAGCCTTGAAGCAAAAACTCAAGGTGGAGAAAAATGCTACCTTCAATGTGAGTCATTGTTAATAAAATAATTGTTCTAGTTTCTTTTAATCTTGTCTTTTAATTTGTGCATGCTTGTTTAGTCTTTGCTTTTCTTTTAAGCTTCTTTAATATTTCTTGCTTTCTTAGTTAACTTTCCTTTCAGTATAATGTTTCATTTTGTTAAGGTAGTTAGTGTAATGAGTAGTGAGTAGATCCATCCCCATTTGGGGGGTGGAGAAATATGTGATATAATCATGTAGTGTATTAAGTGTGTGTTATCTTAATCCCTTGAACTTTATATGATTTCCATAACCATCTAATGGGTCTCCACTCTTATCTTTGATATGCTAATGATCTTGAATGAAGCTTAGCTTATGCTTTGATTAGTGGACCTATTTTATGGGGAATGATAAGGTTAGGATATGGATGGAATTAATATTAGAAACACAAGTTGTAGTGTATAAACTCTTGTTGCCTTTAACTTGGTTAATGTCTTGTATGTTTTAACGATGTAGTCTTATCTTAATTCATGTGGAGGCATAGTAGGGTCTAGTCTTTATACATGAGTTCATTTAGCTTCATTCCAATTATTGTCTTGTATGTTTTAATGATGTAATCTTATCTTAATCCTTGTGGAGGCAAAGTTGGATGTAGTTTTATGATTTCATGCACTACATGTTGTGAGGAACTTAATTGAACACACACACACACACTTCTTTATGTTCACATTATTTCTCTACCCCCTTTGGGGTTTAGTTTTATTGCTTATCTTCATTTCCTTTTTGCATCTTAGTGTAGTTTAGTGTAACCAACCTTTCTCTCCTTCTTTTACCACTCGCCTTCGAACAAACCAATTGTCGACACACCTCCCAGTGGACGACCCGTATTTGCCACCGCTTCAACGCGGTCGTGCACTTGCGGTTTAAAAAAACGATCAATCAGTCATCTAGTATTAAATGAGGGTTAAATTGATTTTTATTTTATATGGAAATCACTTTTTCTATAGGTAGAGAATACGTATTAATAGTTTTTACAATCCAAAATAATGAGGAGCATATTGTCATTCTGGGTCATCAAGGGTAGTTTCATCAAGTTGTCAGTCAACGTGTCTGCGATGCCACTTAAGCGCCTAACCGCTATGTCATAATAGATCTGAACACTTGCCATTAACTCAACTTTATGGTATGAAGCGAGTCTATGAAGTAGGCTTGCTTGACTTGACTAAGCCTACTGAGATCTCTCTTATCCTATTTTTCAGGCCAGAGATGAATCGAAAAAGAAATCCTTATTGGTTCTACTTCCTCTTTTTCATGAAGAGAATATCTCACGCACTGAGACCCACAGGTGCCCATAGCATTAGCTCGCTAGGTACTATAATGTGCCAAAAGCGGGGCTGGATCACCTCCTTTTCAGGGAGAGCTAATGCTTGTTGAGCATTTTGGTTTGACACTGCGAGATAGAAGAGCCTTTCATGCTGTTATATCATCAGGGTTATGATTCACCATCTCGCTAGGCCACACCTATCTTAATCTCATGCTCCATCGTGACTCCTTATTACCTTACCAATTGGCGAATACTAGACGATTTAATGATGAGATCATCCCATGCCTCCACTAGTGTAGCGCGCTTACGTAACTAAACACTAACTTGATTATCAAAGTCATCACTTCATAATATTTTCTCTTTTTCAGAAGTTGCATGAGTCGTTTCCTGACCTCGCGTAGTTAGTTATGGAGTATTCATCGACTGATCATACCTCGTTCTCTCCTTCTTAATTAGGGTGTGGAGCAGAACCGTAGCGAACATGAATGTCGAAAAGCACCAAGTTTGATAACTTATTTTGGGAAAGACAAAATAAGAGCATGCTATTGGAGACGTTGCAACATATGTGGGGGAGCCCTCTGTTGATTGTGTACGAACAAAATACGAGTCCAATGGCAGGGTAAGAAAGGGTTTAGCTAATAGGGGAATTGACTCTTCCGGGAACCAATAACGCGTAAACCATGTCAAACCAAGACTGATCAATATCCGAACTCCGCGGATTCAAACTTCTCCCCAAATAGTTTCCAGTGCAAAATGAAATTCCATGAGTTGGTGAGTGAGTCGGAGGGTGGGATTCAAACTTGAAATTGAATGTGGATTAGCAAGGCCCCATCAATAAATAGAAGTTAGTTTATCCAACAGCGAGGCGGGCCAGCGATAAGTGGATGCTACTAGATTCAATGCAAGAGAGATGGATCGGGAATCCACTGCCCCAAGCCTAATTACACAACAAGTTGATTTGACGACCTCGATTACGATGAGAAGGAACCTTGGAACCATAGTAGGCTCGATTATAATAGTAAGCACACCCGCCTAATTTTAGGCATCTCACCCACCGGATTTTAGGCATCGATTTCATTCAAGGATGACTCGGCCCGAGCAAACACGTGCTTCTTTTTGTACTGTACCGATCAATCGGCAGGATCACTTCATTAGAGTCGACGTCAGGATGACTCGACTTCGGTTGCCAGTGCAATAGGTAGGAGTATATTATGGCAGGACCAGTCACCTGGGTAAACCAATCCTCCTCCAAGAATAATTATGGTAGTAGCATCTAAATGTGCAAATGTCGTGGCAGGGGCAGGGGCAGAGGCAGGGTCAGTTAAATCATCTACAGGTACATAAACTGCTTGAATGGAGGTTATAGATCCTTTTTTGGTAGAGTGATTCTTTCTTGCAAAGACCATTGGTTGATTGTATCATTAACCTCTCTTTTTTGTGACGGACCTTACTATGAATCTACTTATTTCTGCCACTTCCGTAATTGCCGCTGGATTAGCTGTAGGGCTTGCTTCTATTGGACCTGGAGTTGGTCAAGGAACATTATAGTACATGTATGCTTCTTGCCAAAATTTAAAGCTCCTCCCTCGATTGTTCCAAAAGAGTCTCACCAGGTCCCGCTCTCCGATGGAGAGCGTCATTCAATCCCTCCTCTCTCACATCATGGTTTCCTCATCCGCTACAACTCCACTCCTTGCAACCGACATGGCATGTTATTCCCGATTGAACAGGGTCGTCCCCCTGAGGATGCGGTAAGCCAACGATAGGAGTGGTTAACTGGACTCTCTTCGAAGGATTTCAACCCTATCCGTGGTGATGCCTAAGCCGCTTGAGTAGGGACGGACCGACTTCGTTTCCCAGGAAATTTGTGCAGCGGAGGATCCTGAATTTGAGACTTTTTGCACCAAAAAAATTCTATTAAACGAAGGTATTTGTGCTTGGATGGCGGCAACTCTTGCTAGAAAATAATCACAGAAATCCAAACATTTATCTATCCAGCCATGAGGTAGATCAGCAGCTACTTCCCCGATACGAAAATACATTCTAATGAAATCCATATATATGTTATACACTTCACGGGGATTGTAGTTTAATTGGCTAGAGCAGCGTCAAGAAGAAAGGGAGTATAGGCGACAACGCCAGGGCAGATAATGTCGCATATCCATGGTTGGTCGCATATACGTTGTACCCAGGGGGATTAGACCGAGCGAAAACCCCCGATCAACAGATAAGCAAATAAGTTTGACATGAAGAAGATTTTGTTTGGCATGTTCTATTCGATACTGGTAGGAAAAGAACCCAGCTCGGTATTGTTAGAAAAGGGAGAGGAAGCAAAACCAAGTCAAGATGATTGGGCCGGAATTTCTTTATGCATGCTCCATAAGCCCGCATCCCTGATCCATGGATGACTCTGCCCTAGGATAACTCCCTTTTTGCATCTTGACCCGAGTACCATTGAGCGTTGTCATACCCCTACGTTAAGGGTGTGACTGTAGGCTTGTGCCCTTCCACTCTTTCACTTTCTATTCCTATTCTATTCCACACGCTACCAACTCAATTATAGTCTTCCGACAACCTTCTTATGCGAGACCGTAATACTAGCCGACTACCAAGATGACTTCTTTACGACGCGGTAAGCCGGGGGGTTGATTGATATGTTTTAATTAACCGCAAGTGCACGGCCGCATTGAAGCAGTGGGAAATACGGGTCGATCAACACAGAGGTGTGTCGACTTTAGTTTGTTCGAAGGCGAGTGGGAAAGAAAGGAGAGAAAGATTGATTAAACTAAACTACACTAAACTAGTAGCAACAAGGAAAGAAATGAAAGCACAAAACGAACTAAAACTAAGCGACTAATAAAAGAAGATAGAAATCAGGAATGGAAAACCCCTAAGGGGTGGAGTGTGTGTACACATGAAATAAGAAGTGCTGAATGCATACAATAAGCTCAAGTGTAGTTAGTGTTTCTAATGCATAAGAAGTACCTCATGACAAGACCTACCATTCAAAGCACTAACCTAAGTGATTAAAATGAGCCTGACAAGTTTGTTATTAAGAACCTAAGCAAGCATGGAATGTACATAAACATTATGGCAGAAACCATCAAGTTAAGTGTTCTCATTAATTCAAACAAGCATACTAACATTTCTCACATACAACAATGTTTAGCATTCATTCCATCTACATAACATGTATAAACATCTACTCCACCCCCAAAGGGGATGGCACTACTCACTAATCATTACACTACAAACTACATTAACAAAACAAAACATTCTAATGAAAGGCAATTAAACTAAGCAAACAAGAAATATTAAAGAAGCTAAATGAAAGGAAAGTAAAACTTAAGAAGCATGCAAGAATTAAAAGACAAGATTAAAAAACTAAGAAGAATTATTTTATTAAAATGACTCACATTGAAGGTAGCACTCTTCTCCACCTTAAGATTTTCTTCAAGGCTTACTCCAAGTAGAGAGAATGCCACCAAGAATTGGGTGATTACAATAGAAAGTGAAGAGTTCTATTTATAGTCATAGAAAAGGTAATATGGGACAATCCCCCGGTATGGGACTAAACAAATACATGAAATAGACTAAATAAACACTAATACACGTCCCACAGAAAGCTTAGCGGATATGGAGTAAAACAGACCACCAATTAGTGGCCTTGGACCACCAATTAGCGGTCTATATGGTTCGGATCACGCTCGATTTTCTTCTAGGCTTTTCTGGATGGCTTTGCTTGTCTTTGATGCATCTACTTCGCTTGCTGGAGCTCCGACCCGAATAGAATTGTCAGAAGACTCCCCATGATGGTGTGAAGTATTCTTGTTTGTTCATTGGTCCTTCGATCTTACATTCAGGTCCTTCGATCTTGCATCTTAGTCCTTGAGTCTCTCAACTCAGTCCTTTTTCCTGCTTTTAGGTCCTTTCATGCCTTTTCTCTTCAACCTTATTTATTTCTGAAATTCAAACATAAAGCTCGTTACATAGCATTGTTTAGGTGAAAGATAATGGATATAAGATACAAATGTAAGCATCAAATGATGTCAATCAAATACCCCCACACCTATCTTTTTCTAGTCCCGAGCAAACAAAGAAAGAGAAGCATACGAAAAATAAGAAATCTTAACTCACTCTCGTAGGAATCACGGTTGCACTTAGCACATGCAACAAGTCGTTAAACCTCCTAGTCACCAAGGAGGAGGAGGAGTGTTGTCTCCTGAGGGTTTTCAGCGGATATACCCACAAAATCCGAACATTGATGCATTATTCAAACTAGACACTCGGCTCGATGAACTCATTTTTATCGATCATTGGACGTGGTAATCCAACGGGCCGACTCTATGGATGTATTCAGTCCCCACACCTAGCCTAATGAACCATTCGTGCAAGTTAACTAAGGACTTAAGTGAAAGACATGGACAACCTCAACATCATCAAGTGATACAAAGTGTAAAGTCCATTAAGGTTCTCATTTGCATTACCATTTTTTTTTCTTTCTTCCTTTTTTTCTTTAGTTGGACTTTCATTCTCCCAGGGTCAGGTTTCTTGCATCATTGCCCATGAGGACTTACACTATCACCTTTCCCCAAATCTCCACATAGGGCAATCCTTACCACCCGTGTAACGGGATTTCGGTTGGCACATCCTAAGTTAGATGACTCGAAAGCACCATGCACAAAGTCCCCTTGGACCTACTTTCCCGAGTGATAGGAGTTGTGCGAGAAGAGAGAACACCTACTCACTTATTTCTTATCTACACATGAACCAAAACCCCTACACTTAATGTCTCACAACAAGATTTAAAGGGTCCGTGACTACAACAAACTTCCTTAAATTAACATACACGAATTATTGACTTAGTAGGTTCAGGGTGGACTTCTTTAATTATTTGAGTGTTGAAACCCTATGATTACTCGCCCCCCAAGGAAAACCGGGGTGCATCTTAAACGGTTTTGGGAGCTTTCTTTTTACTTTGCCTCTAAACGGTTTTGCATATGTTCAACACACGCAAAAGCCACAAAACATTTCCTTTCGCAAACACATTAAGATTTTGAAAGAAATGTGAAAAGTTTAAAGCATTAGGCAAGCAAAAGAAGACAAGTCACCCAAGGATCATGACAAGAAGATAAATCGATATTAAATGCAGCACACTAACATGACCCTAGCAATGCACACAAAGGAAAACAAAAACAAAGGAAAAAGACTCGATTATGTACACACGTAAAACACCCCCCACACACCTACTTCATGCGTTGTCCTCAATGAATGTGAGCAAGATACTACATGAATTTATGCATGAAAAAGGAAAGATCTCACCAACATGAAGCGCAAAAGGAAGTTCGAGGTTATGTTGATGGACAAAAACGCAAATTCCCTCAAAACCTGTGAGATGCTAAAGAAGGAATACAAATACGTAAAAGAAATGGAGCCCAAATATACAAGTGTTGGGGCCCACAACAATCAATACTCGCTCATGGAGTCTTTTATTGTACTTATCTTTTTTTTGAATATAACTATGTACAAACATAAGTTCCCATCTTCATTTGTAAAAATACATCAAATGGGAACCTCAAAAGTGGGTCAATGCACTTGGAAAGGGAGATGACACCACGTGGGGCCATAATACTCATGTTTGGGGCCCCTCACAAAGAGCACAAGATGAAAAGAGAGGTTCATGAATTAGACGCAAAGGTGTCTCATTCAATGGATCAAACTGAAATGGCTTGAACCTCTCAAGAGTTTGGGAAATAAGGGGCAACAGAAGAAGAGTTTCTCCAATTGCAGTACTGAAGTTATGATCGTCAATCCAAACTCTCCAACCAACAGGCTGGTGCGTCGGAACGAGGTCAAGAACCTCGTTAGGCATGTCCGACTCACCAGACGAACAAAAAGTGGGTCTCTTACCAAAGTATCCTCCAAGGAACTCCTAATACCCTCATTACCAATGTAGTTGTTTGATGTTCCATCATTTCCAAGATGATCAGGAACAATAGTGAGAGGCAAACTCTCATCAGGTTGTTTGAAATTGAGGGTATTAGGGAGCTCTTGCTCCACCAGAGGTGAGTCCTTAATAGGCACAACATGAAGATCATGTGGCTCAAGGGCCACGGGACAAAAAGATATGGCACAATCCTGTGCCAACTCGTAATGAAGTTGGTCCATGTTATTCTCAATTTGAATCGAATCCTCCACTAAGTGATCGTGAATTGAAATCCCAAGTCCCTCAGACTGACTAGGACTTTGACTTTGAAAGATTGTGCTTTGAATTGGTGGATGTGGTGGTGGTTCGATATCAAAAGATGAATCCTCATGTTGACAAGAAAAGTTACTCTCCTCACGTTCACGTAATTCTTGCGTCATTTGACTCACTTGCAGTGCCATATTTTGTATGTACTGTTGAGTGGTTTCCATGAACGTAAGGAAAGTTTGTTTCAAGGAATCAGGTATGCGGTCAACTATGAGGTCCAAGTCAGAGCTTGGAAAATTTTGGGGTTGGGTGTTGATGGGCTGACAATGAGTCCAATGATTTGAAATGGGGTGTTGGTAGAATTCTGGATATTCGGGAGGAGGATACTGGGGTGAAAATGATGTATAAGAATTTGCATAAGAATGGTCTCCCCACGAATCCATCCCTCTCGGGTTGTACGCAGATGCGTAGTGGTCATATTGAGAATTTTGGGAAAAGGTATGCTCATACTCAGGCTCAAGGGGAACATAAAGACATTCCCCGATAACATGACCACTCAACCCACAACAGTCACACGGTAGAACTACTGGAGTCATCGGTGCACTCATGTCATCTACCCTACGCATGAAAGAGGCCAAAGTTTGTTGTAATGTCTCAGTTTGTTGACCATCATATGATCCGACATAACTAGATGGTGGTTTAGCAGTCGGTGCCTCTCTCATATTATCCAAATCGGAAGATTGCTCAGCCACACAATTTAGATTGTCCCAACCATATAGGGTGTTAGTCTGAGCCACCCTAGGTTGCATGGGTCCGGAATACCAGGAAGAATTGTCCTGATCCCAACAATGATATGGATGGTCGCCCATGTAACAATCCATCTCAACAAAAAACTCTCAAGTCGACCACTCTCACCACCATGAGGCTAAGCTTACAAAAAGTGCTCGACTCGATCCTAAAACGCAACCAGAGAGTGTAAAGGGGAGGAGACTAGAACGTAGAAGTAGGTGAGAAGAAGATGACTCAGATGAGAAGGGAAGAATCCCTAAAGCTAGCGTGGGTAAAGGCTGAGGATAGAAGCCTAGCCTAGCAAACACGGTCAAAAAGCTTAGGCTGGCTATGGGTCCTTACAGCTAGACGACGCCTCACCTCCCTACGACGAAGATCACAATGTCCAGCAAGTGAGCCAAGATCGAGAGATCTCGTCTCTCCTACTATTGACAAAGTTGGTGACGCCGATCAGGCTATGACGGTCGTGACCGGATCACTCTCCTAATTAGCACGAGTCCTAATGGCCAATGTCTATTTGCTTTTAGATTAAGGCTTTACTTGAGTGTGCTTTTTGGGGCTAAGGGAGGGGTGATGAAATCCCCCACCTTATCTGTGAAGACTATAGGTGATGCCTCTTAAAGATGTTTTGAAATCTTAGGCTAGAAAGCAACTCACCAAACAAGCACTCACCTCACTCTTGTCCTGATGCAATTCCTACTAACCAATCCATGGTCATACAAAAATGCATGAATGAGTGTACGAAATGCGTACCTTACGCCAACGCTCAACAACTGAAAATAAAGCTAAAATAAAAGACAACTACATGCCTAAGTCAAGTATATGATGCATCACCTAAACATGTAAGAATGTCTAATCTTTTGCTTTGGATTTTGATGGCCAAGTTGATTAATGGGGGAGTGATTAACGATCTGGGAGCAAACTACAAGTCACAGCATGAAATATTGCGCTCCCAGACAACTACACTGAAGCAAAGAACGACCAGAACAAAACTGAGAGCAAATGAAGCTCACCAGGCCGCCAATTGGCGGTCCCAGACCGCTGATTGGCAGTCTCTGTTGAAGTTTTTGTGCTCCAATTCCTCCAGTAACCCCCCCTTGATGCTCAGAATCCCTGAAACAAACAAAAACAAAAAACAAAAAATTAAAACATATCAACCAAAGTCTGGACAAAACACCTCCCGGCAACGGCGCCAAAAACATGATTGATATGTTTTAATTAACCGCAAGTGCACGGCCGCGTTGAAGAGGTGGCAAATACGGGTCGATCCACAGGGAGGTGTGTCGACTTTAGTTTGTTCGAAGGCGAGTGGGAAAGAAATGAGAGAAAGATTGATTAAACTAAACTACACTAAACTAGTAGCAACAAGGAAAGAAATGAAAGCACAAAACGAACTAAAACTAAGCGACTAATAAAAGAAGATAGAAATCAGGAATGGAAAACCCCTAAGGGGTGGAGTGTGTGTACACATGAAATAAGAAGTGCTGAATGCATACAATAAGCTCAAGTGTAGTTAGTGTTTCTAATGCATAAGAAGTACCTCATGGCAAGACCTACCATTCAAAGCACTAACCTAAGTGATTGAAACGAGCATGACAAGTTTGTTATTAAGAACCTAAGAAAGCATGGAATGTACCTAAACATTATGGCAGAAACCATCAAGTTAAGTGTTCTCATTAATTCAAACAAGCATACTAACATTTCTCACATACAACAATGGTTAGCATTCATTCCATCTACATAACATGTATAAACATCTACTCCACCCCCAAAGGGGATGGCACTACTCACTAATCATTACACTACAAACTACATTAACAAAACAAAACATTCTAATGAAAGGCAATTAAACTAAGCAAACAAGAAATATTAAAGAAGCTAAATGAAAGGAAAGTAAAACTTAAGAAGCATGCAAGAATTAAAAAAAAGATTAAAAAAACTAAGAACAATTATTTTATTAAAATGACTCACATTGAAGGTAGCACTCTTCTCCACCTTAAGTTTTTCTTCAAGGCTTACTCCAAGTAGAGAGAATGCCACCAAGAAATGGGTGATTACAATAGAAGGTGAAGAGTTCTATTTTTAGTCATAGAAAAAGGTAATCTGGGACAATCCCCCGTTATGGGACTAAACAAATACCAGAAATAGACTAAATAAACACTAATACCCGTCCCACAGAAAGCTTAGCGGATATGGAGCAAAACAGACTGCCAATTAGCGGCCTTGGACCACTAATTAGCGGTCTATATGGTTCGGATCACGCTGAATTTTCTTCTAGGCTTTTCTGGATGGCTTTGCTTGTATTTGATGCATCTACTTCGCTTGTTGAAGCTCCGACCCGAATAGAATTGCCAGAAGACTCCCCATGATGGTGTGAAGTATTCTTGTTTGCTCATTGGTCCTTCGATCTTAAATTCAGGTCCTTCGATCTTGCATCTTAGTCCTCGAGTCTCTCAACTCAGTCTTTTTTCTTGCTTTTAGGTCCTTTCATGTCTCTTCTCTTCAACCCTATTTATTTCTGAAATTCAAACATAAAGCTCGTTACGTAGCATTGTTTAGGTGAAAGATAATGGATATAAGATACAAATGTAAGCATGAAATGATGTCAATCAGGGGACAAGTGTTCTTCGGAATGAGTAGGCGTAATGGGCACGTAGGTGGTTCGTCGGGTTGAAAGTGAAAGTCGCCAAAAAGTGGCGGAATGCTCTATCAACCAATGAACTTGAGTGAGAGATAGGAGAGTGGAATTTGTGTGTAGGGTGAAATCCTTAGATCCATGAAGGAAGGCCAAAAGCGAAGGTAGCTCTCTGGGTCCCTACCGATGCTGAGGTGCGAAAGCAGGGGGAGGGAACAGAATTAGATACCCTGGTAGTCCATGCCGTAAACAATGAGTCTTCGCCCTTTGTCCACGCAGATCAGGGGCCCAGCTAATGCGTTCCATCTATTTTTTATATATACATATGCCAAAAACCTCATTTATTGAATCAAATGGATTTGTTAACAACAACTTTATTTCTATGAAATAATAAGTAAAACTCAAAGGGATAACAATAATAAAGTTATGCTTGTTCCTGAAGTAGGAAAAGGTCCATCTTTTCTTTAATAGCTTCCTTCAAAAGTGCTTCCGCATTAGCTGTGAATATTTTTGTAGAAGATATACTTTCTTGGAAGTGGGGTTTATTTTTTCTTATTTAAGTTCGTAATTGAACAAGAAAGTTCTTTACTTGGCCAATTTCTAATGAATGGAGACGTAAGAAAGTTCTTTGGTTTAATTCCAAAAGACTATTCCAATTATGAGTCTGAGCGTTTAACGCGAAGACGACTAGGAGACGAATGAGCCAGGTAACCGTGCCAGTCTAAGATCCGTCCAGGAAAGCAAGTCTGTTATCTTTCACTCATTAGCTGGGCAAACAAGTCAAGTATTTTATTATCGGGCGAGGGTCTCAATCTTAGGCTTTCACTCATCCGGGGAAGCATGAACTCTCCTTCCGGTAAAAGCATGTACTTGTCTGGTCCAATAAAGCAAATGGGGATTGGTTGGCCTTCCATTGTTGAGATCAGTTGCCAACACATTAGGGTCGTCCATTTGGTTCAACGCTATCATTGCTCTGACACACCCAGGTATGAGAGGGGAACCCGAGGAGGGAGCAAGCACCACTCCATAGTTGTTAATGAGTTGTGCGTGTAGGCATTAGCCGATCGATTCCCTTGCTTGTTGCACAACATCTAGTTCACTCGCTCTACTTGTCCCTTTTGTTTGCCAGCAACGTCGTGCTAGCGCGCTTTGGATTTGCTTGTTGGATCGACTGAATCCATCCATAAACCCGGAAACTAACTTGAGCATCCAAATCTGGATCGATACCAGCAAAAACATCTCGGAACTGGGTTGTAGCGCCATGCCAAATGTGTCCAAAAAAGCTTGCATTTCGATGAACCAACCAAGGGAATCAACGCCAATTTTGTTGTTAAGCAGGCAAGTGGCCACAGTTCAAACGCACTCTTCGCACAACAAATCCACTTTGAAGTTGACTTATTTGCTCGGCCAATCGTCGGAATGTGTACGAGATGGGGTAGTGATGTGAGGTGGGGTTATTCTCTCTCTTCCCTGGGTCTAGGAAGTTGGATCAGATCTTCTTCAATTCACTCGGGGAATGATCCTTCTTGATTGCACGATACCCTTAAAGCGACACACTTTCAAGTGTTATAGACAAGGAGCCATTCTGATTCTACATTTGTTCGAATAAAAATGTTTAGCCAATTCCATGCATTTAACCAAAAAATCCTTTCTTCTTCGAATTTTTTTTGGACGCATATTCTGTCCGGCATGGCCCCACTGATTTGTTTTCGATCGGAGCATCAAGCAGTGCAACCTGGTTCTACTTGACTAAGCCCAACCGAAAGGGGTCCAACTGCTCCGCCCCAGCAAGCACCACTCATGCGCAACGAGTGTAGGTGTTAGCCGAAGCACTCACTCGATTCCCTTATAATGGGTTCAATAAGAGAAGTCATATGCTTAGGGAATCCACCTCGAATGAAGTGGGATAGAGGAAAGTGGGATCGAGGAAGCTCTTAGTGCTTGGGACAGAAGGATTCGAACCTCCGAATAACAGGACCAAAACTGGTTGCCTTACCAGGTTTAGCTCTTCTTGCCAGCGAGCAAACTTACCCGCTTTGAAAAAATGAAACAATCGTGAATCCTGAGTAATTGGCCAAGCTGCTAGAGTAGCTAAAGTAGTGATAAATCATGTTCTTCTTCTACCAGTATCGAATAGAACATCTTGAGCAAAATCTTCTTCGTGTAGACCGACTTACTTTTTTTTCAAAAAATAAGAAGAATCATTTTACCTAACTCCATCATCTTGAAACAAATCCAATTTATTGTTCCTGAACGAGTTTCATTTCTCACTAAGAAGGATTGCAATATCAACATATTGCAATCCTTCTACACCAGCCCCTACATGTACTACCGGAAATGGACCTACTCAAGTTCCTGCACCAGGATATTCAATACCTGAACCGTAGACTACAATAGGTGGTTTCGTATTCAATCGTACACTCATTCGATTGGTTGTTGCAAAAGAGTCTAAGACTTGTTTTTAGTTGTTGATGGTCACGTATGCAGGGAGAATCCAACACAAGTACAAGTAAGACCAGCATTGCCTTCTTCTCGATGGGGAATGACTCGCAAGAGCTTTGTTCCAGGCCATCGTATAATGAAGTACTATATGAGTGGATATACAGGAATCCAAATCTATCGAATCGCTCATGTATCAACTACACCAAGGAATAATAGGAAGGCACAGAAAGTAGCAAATAAAGAATTGAACCCATTATTATGTATTAACTTATTAAATGTTTCGAACAAATCCTCATTTTCCTACTAGGATTGGAAATCTTGTATTTTACATATCCATACGATCGAGTCCTCTTTTTGGAACAAAGAAAACGAAGTAGGCTGAATGAAAAAAGGAAAGGGACAAGGGTGGTGATAGACTCTTACGTAGGTCAGCTATTGCTGAAATTCCAGTTCAACTCTGGCAGCAGCTTGTTGGATAAAGAGAGAGGTGCTTTAGCTGCACGACAACAAGGAATTCACTTGCTAGCTCATTCGTCTTCGCAATGTGTATTTGCTATGAGAATACTCATTGCTACGACTCATTGGTGTGAAGCTGCATAGCGAGAGGTGTCAAGGTAACTTTTTTGAAACACTTTGGTATTGCTCTTGGATCAGAATCCAAATAATGAATCAGAGCACATGGAGCCATCTAACTATCTTTTTATCCTGTCATCAGTTGATGAAAGAGGTTGTAAGGGCTCTCAGCCACATGGATAGTGCAATGTGCTCATCAGGGGGTCGGTTTAAAAATTAATGAATTGTTAGTCGAAGAATATTATTCCAGTCAAACTTGAGCCTAACGAAAAAAAGGAGTTTGGATAATCTTGCCCCTCCCCGCTCGGAATAGTCCCCGTTGCTTGCTGATGCATTGCATACATTGCATCATATGTCTTTCATTAAGATTACTTTTACATCAATAAATGCTACTAAGGTACGTGTTTAGTCTTATTTACATAATACAGGGACCTGAATGCAAATTACCCACATCCCGAGCATAAACGCATGCAACAGACTCATTTCTATCATAAAGACGAAGTTCAAGATTATCGGGTTTCAAATGGAAATGTATCCAGGCGTAAAAGCATTCAAGTCCTAATTACAAAAAGAACAAGGACTTAAGCACAAAAGTAGCCGGGGACTTAATTACAAAAAGTCAAGGACCTAATTGCAAATCACGAGTAGCTTTTATTATCTTGGAGAAAATCTAAAGAAAAATCAATGTGGATCTCCAAATATATGAAGGAATTAATCCGAAGCTCAAAAGAATGGAAAGAATCAATCCAGACACGCAAAGGAGGATCAAATCATACCATAAACATTCAACCAAAATCCGGACAAAATCAGAGCAATATATGCGGCGTTTCCGCCGCACATTACACATGCCATGTGGTGATTCCGCCGCCCCAGAGCCGATCCGTGTGCTCCAATTTTGTCCAGTCGTGTCTGGACACGTGTACTCTCCAATTCTATACTTAGGTCTCTTGTAACAACTATAAATAGCCCCGAGAACGATGTTAGAAGGGTCCTTGGCCTTAGACCTAGTTTTTAGTTGTTGTTTTTATTTGTAGTCTTTTCTTTGGAGTAATAAAATTCTGTCTTTTATTTCTTGTGTTTTTATGTTTTCTTTTGTAATTCCTCTAGGACCCCTTCTTCCTCCCTCTATGAGTTTCTAACTCTTTCCAAAGGGTGGAGGTGACGGATTTAGGGTGAAGAGAAGATGAATGAATGTTATTATTTTAAGTTCGTGATTAGTATATTTTGATTACTTGAGTTTATGTTAAATCATTTATCATGTAATGCTTCATAACTAACATGATTTATTATAAGTTTCTAAATTCTCTAATCTAAACCTTAAATCTAAACCTCCACCCAACGGAATTCACTTCTTTGTTCTTGTTTTAGTTTTAATTGTTCTTGTTTCTTGCTTTAGATAATTAAAACCCAAAAATCTCAAAACCAACTTATTTCTTCTCTCCTTCTTTCCCCCAATCGAAATAACACTAATAACAGAATCTCTCCCTCCTTGTGTTCGACCCGTACTTGCCGCGTCTTCATTGACGCCGTGCACTTGCGGTATAAATTTAGTTCACATCAAGTTTTTGGCGCCGTTGTCGGACAGGCGACGCAGATTTTGTTTTTTTTTGTTGATTTCGATTTTATTCTGTTTATCTTGTGTGCGATCTAAGTGTTTGGATTTGTGTTTCAGGAGACAACAGAGCGCGCGGTGAAATCTTAACGCAGGCAGAGCAACATGGGCGGCGGAATCGCCGCACATCAAGAGGAACCTGCGGCGGAATCGCCGCACAATTGAAACTTCTGGGCGTCAAATTTTTCTGGGGTTAGCACCATCTCTGGGTGGACGCGTGGAGCATCTGAAATTTCGAGAGTGAGCGGTGAACCCGACTGAGCATTGCGTAGGTAACTTTTGTTGCCTCTTTTCCTCGTAATTTCTATTTTCAGAAAATTTCCTTCTATTAGAATTGCACGTGTTTGGGCAAAAATTCCATAATTGGCAATAATTCAACTCTGACCTAAAATTGGCAAAATTAGAAAGGCCTTAGTGCATGCATCATCTAGTGTTTTGTATGCATTATTCTTGCTAAATTCTTGCAAATCAATTTCTGTTGAAGAGTGCTGGAGTCAAGGTACGTATCGTGAATTTCATCGATTGCATTTAAGCATATAATCTAGTTTGCATACAACCTTGCAATTGCCCCCCCCCCCTCTAAAGACAATTGTTTGACCATCTTTGCTAGATCTAAGTTAAACTATCTTAAGGGCAACTCCGTAGGCAAAGATACGGTGGGGATTTCATCACCCTCCCGTAGCCCACAAATAACAATCCCATAGTGTCACCCAAGCCTTAAATTAAAATCAACTAGACATTGACCCCTAAGGACTCGGACTCATTTAAGGAGAAGATTGGTTTGACTTGCTATGACCTGAAGCTGATTGAATTTAATTTGGTGTATAGAAAGTGTTTTTGTGTTGACGTAAGTCTTCCAAGCGAAGTGGTTGTCTAATTGGCACCGACTCTGTCGGAAGCGCCCCCACTAGCTATACATGGCCTGGCCAAGTTGGTTTGATTAGTGAGGGAGGTGAATCAAGCGAATCAATTTGACTCAACCAGTTAGGAGTCGTCTAGATCTAAGAGACACTAGGTCTAGGATTGTTTGAACCGTGCTTTCTTAAGAATTTTCTGACCAACCCTCTTTCTATCTTTAGAGTTAAGTTTCCCTTCTCATCTGAGTCTTCTTTCTCTTCTCACCTAAATTCTCTAGATTAGGATTCCTTAATCATCTTCCCCCATTCTATTGTTTGTTTCCAAAAAAACGAAAATATAAAAAAAAATTGTAATTAATTCTTGAAATTAAATTTCGAATTTAAATTTCGAATTTGAATTCAAAAATTGATTCAACCCGGTGCACGCAGATTTGGATTCGGGACTTGAGTAATCGACTCTCACGAGTTCATCTAGATTCCAGTCTAGAGCTTAGCCCCAATCCATCTGCTGCACCACCTCACCCGGATCCAATGGGTGAGAACGTAGTGGACCCACCTGTTGTGCAACCTATAACTCTGAGGGATCGATGCTATCCAGCGATGGCTGCTCAGCTATCGTGCATCGTTATGCCCACCATACCGGGTCGCGACTTCGAACTTAAGGCACAATACATGAGTATGTTACCTAAGTTCACCTCTAGGGAAGACCCATATCTCTTCCTTAGAGAATTTGAGGAAATCTGCTCTCTTATGCAATACCAGCATATCCCTGAGGAGGCAGTGCGTCTGAAATTTGTGCCTCTAGCACTAAAGGACGACGCTAAGAAATGGCTATATAGTCTAGCCGAAAGATCTATTAGGCGTTGGGCTGAGTTTGTTCAAGTATTCCTGAAAAAATATTTTCCCAACCATAAGACTATGAGGATTAGGAATGAAATTGTTGCATTCGTTCAGTCTGAGAGCGAGCCGTTCTATTCCTATCTAGAAAGATTTAAAAGTGTTCTGACCCAATGCCCTCATCATGGAATTCCGAGATGGCAATTATGTCAAATTATTTATGAGGGATTGACACCCACATCTAGGGTTATGGTAGAATCCGTAAGCCAAGGGAACTTTATGTCGAAAAATGAAAATGATGCCTGGACTTTTCTTGAGGAATTAGCTGAAAATAGTATGCAATGGGACAATGCTAGAACACCGCTTAACCCGAGTATTGGATCTAGAATAGCAAGTCAACCCAAACCAGGTATCTTAGCTGTAGATGCCAACATAGCGGCTGAAGCAAAACTAGCTACCCTTATGCGCAGAATGGAAAGTTTAGAGCTACAAACCCAAAACCGAGTGAATCAAGCCTCGTCTATCCCTTGCTCTATATGTGGTCAGACTGGTCATATAATGGAGGATTGTGCGGACTGGGAACAAGTTAACACCATGTATAATCATGCTAGAAATGAACCATACGCATCAACCTATAACTCTGGTTGGCGTAATAATTCCAATTTCTCATCAAGCCAACAAGGTCAACCTCCTAGACAACAACCAAACCTGTATAACCAAAATAATACATCATCTGGGTTTAGTAACAATGGCGATCATGAGGTTAGGTTTACAAGCTTGGAAAATTTGATGAAAACCTTTATACAAACAACCAACCAGACCTTCCAAAGGCTAGAGACACAAGTCAGCCAACTAGCACAAATAGTAGGTGAAAGAGAAAATGGTCGGTTTCCAAGTCAACCTGAGGTGAGCCCTAGATCTAATAATTCATATCAATCCTATCAAGCACCTTCAGGAAATAACAACCCCAGACCGGTTCAAATGGTTAATGAGGAAGGACTGTTCCAACAAATAAATGCAGTAGTATCATTATGGTCCGGAAGACAAGTTGATAACAATGTGGTAAATCCTAGAACGTCTAATCAATCTAGCCATCAAACTACCACATATGACCTAACCATTGAACCCGACGTCCAATCTGAAACGCCCAACCCACCTACTCAACCTGAACCCATAGCTCAACCTGAACCTGAGCGAGTCTATGTTCCTAAAGCCCCATTCCCCAATAGACTCAAAAAGAACTCAAGTGCACAAATAGAAAAAAAATTTGGAAGTATTTAAGCAAGTTAAGGTGAACATTCCACTCTTAGACATGATTCAACAAATACCTGCTTATGCTAAATTCTTGAAAGATCTGTGCACTAAAAAGCAAAAAACGAACGTACCAAAGAAGACATTTTTAACTGCAAACATAAGTTCTATTTTGTCCAACACATCTCCTATAAAATATAAGGATCCTGGGTGTCCCACAATTTCATGTTCAATAGGAGATACTTTTATCAACAAAGCCCTTCTAGACCTTGGTGCTAGTGTTAACCTACTCTCGTTCTCTGTCTACGAGCAACTCAACCTTGGTCCACTAAAACCCTCTAAGACAACCCTTCAATTTGCTGATTTCTCTATTAAGAAACCAAGAGGTATAGTAGAGGATGTTTTGATCAAGGTTGGTGACTTCATTTACCCAGTGGATTTTGTCGTACTAGATACCGCACCTGTTGTAAATCCTAATCGACAAATCCCTGTAATTCTAGGCAGACCCTTTTTAGCCACTTCTGAAGCATTGATAAACTGTCGAAATGGACTCATGCAATTATCTTTCGGGAACTTAAAAGCTGAATTTAATATCTTTCATGTTGATAGTGAGCCAGAAATAATATGCAATCAAAGTGATGTTGTGATGAGACCACGTATCTATCAGATTTCTGAATCAAATAAATCATCACAAAATCAAAAAGGAAGTAAGAAAAAGGGGAGTAATTCTTCGACACACCCACCACCACTCGAGAAAATAAGAGAACCAATACATGTGAGGGGTGTGGAATCTGTGCCTCAGTGCAACATGTGGAACAATTCAACTGGATACATGCACCAACCTGGTGTCATTCAATCCAGTTCTGACTATGGTTGAATCTGAGTAAATTCAACCCCTCTACCGCAAGTTGAATCAGGTAATAAGTGCATTTGCTTTATATTTGCATACATTGAGGACAATGCCTGATTTTGGTGTGGGGGGGTGTCTATCTATCTGTTTTATTTTTTGTCTTTTACAAAAAAAATCAATGCTTCATGACATAGCTTAAGATTGAACCACCAAAACCTATGTACAAATTGCATTGAGTTTTTTGTTCCTTATTATATAGTTCTACTTGTAAAAATTATGACATAAATCTAAGTTCCAAAGAAATAACTCATTACCCTTTAAGACATGTATGCACTTAAATTGGATGAATCAAATCTTTGAAGTGGTTGATAAAAAGCAGAGGTTGAGGAAAATATACCGGGAAGTGTGGACTTCTAATAGCAATTAAGCCTTGAGGAAATTAAAAATAAAGGAATAAAGTGAGGAAAACACATTCTGCAAAATGATTACAAAAGCCCAAGCCTTTGAGTCACTGGTCCGTAGGGGTATCTTGAAACCCGGTAACTTGAGTCTACCAGCTCGGGATTATCGGCCAAACTCGCTACACGAATGAAAAAAGGGTAAAAGTGTCAAAAAGCAAGAGAAAAAAATAATAATAATACTCAAGGCCCAAAGCTAAAAGAATGACCCATGCCATGGTTGATCCAAATGATACTTCCCCACCAGAGGAGGCGTGCAAAATAATTCAAGTGATAAACATGTGTAGAAGGGTTAGTGGTGTGAATGTTGGAGGAACAAAGAACAAGTCATATTCTTAATGAGTTAGATTTATATAATGAGCATGCAAAAATTCTTAGTGAGATGTATAAGGTTGAGGTAGGGATATTGAGAACTATTAATGAAATGTTGATTTAGGATTTTGTGGGTATATCCGCTGAAAACCCTCACGAGACAAAACTCGTCCTCTAAGGAAACTTGGAGGTTTAAAGGCTTGTTGCACATGCTAAGTGCAACCGTGATTCCTACGAAAGTGAGTTAGGATTTTCTTGTTTTTATTTTTCGTATTTTTTGTTTTGCTAGGGACTAGCAAAATCTAGGTGTGGGAGTATTTGATGCATTGCATACATTGCATCATATGTCTTTCATTTAGATTACTTTTACATCAATAAATGCTACTAAGGTACGTGTTTAGTCTTATTTACAGAATACAGGGACCTGAATGCAAATTACCCACATCCCGAGCATAAATGCATGCAACAGATTCATTTCTATCATAAAGACCAAGTTCAAGATTATCGGGTTTCAAATGGAAATGTATCCACGCGTAAAAGCATTCAAGTCCTAATTACAAAAAGAACAAGGACTTAGGCACAAAAGTAGCTGGGGACTTAATTGCAAAAAGTCAAGGACCTAATTGCAAATCACAAGTAGCTTTTATTATCTTGGAGAAAATCTAAAGAAAAATCAATGTGGATCTCCAAATATATGAAGGAATTAATCCGAAGCTCAAAAGAATGGAAAGAATCAATCAAGACGCGCAAAGGAGGATCAAATCATACCATAAACATTCAACCAAAATCCGGACAAAATCAGAGCAATATATGCGGCGTTTCCGCCGCACATTACACATGCCATGTGGCGATTCCGCCGCCCCAGAGCCGATCCGTGTGCTCCAATTTTGTTCAGTCGTGTCTGGACACGTGTACTCTCCAATTCTATACTTAGGTCTCTTGTAACAACTATAAATAGCCCCGAGAACGATGTTAGAAGGGTCCTTGGCCTTAGACCTAGTTTTTAGTTGTTGTTTTTATTTGTAGTCTTTTCTTTGGAGTAATAAAATTCTATCTTTTATTTCTTGTGTTTTTATGTTTTCTTTTGTAATTCCTCTAGGACCCCTTCTTCCTCCCTCTATGAGTTTCTAACTCTTTCCAAAGGGTGGAGGTGACGGATTTAGGGTGAAGAGAAGATGAATGAATGTTATTATTTTAAGTTCGTGATTAGTATATTTTGATTACTTGAGTTTATGTTAAATCATTTATCATGTAATGCTTCATAACTAACATGATTTATTATAAGTTTCTGAATTCTCTAATCTAAACCTTAAATCTAAACCTCCACCCAACGGAATTCACTTCTTTGTTCTTGTTTTAGTTTTAATTGTTCTTGTTTCTTGCTTTAGATAATTAAAACCCAAAAATCTCAAAACCAACTTATTTCTTCTCTCCTTCTTTCCCCCAATCGATATCACACTAATAACAGAATCTCTCCCTCCTTGTGTTCGACCCGTACTTGCCGCGTCTTCATTGACGCCGTGCACTTGCGGTATAAATTTAATTCACATCACTTGCCATCTTGCTCGATACGGCGATAGCCTCCTCTTGCAAGCTTATTGCGAGAATGGGAATAGTTTACTCGTTACTCGTTTTTGCGAGGAGCGAGTGTTGCAGCTACGGTTACTACGCGATGTTACTACGCCACTTGCTCTGTAACGCTCGTCCTACGTGACCTCTTCGCTCGTCGAGTTAAACCAAAGATTCGGCATTTCAAATGTCTATGCTATAAATGTTGTGCTATAAGCGAGAAAGCAAGAGTCAAAGAGCTTCGGCCGGCAACCAATCCTTAGTCATTAATGTCAGCAGATGCAGAAAATGGCCGCAGATGATATTTGGTCTATTCCTCTATCCGTAGAGTACACTGAATGTATAGAAGGTCACAGACTGACCATAGACCCTGCTCCATAGCGCGCTTTGGAGTTGCTTGTTGGATCGACTGAATCCATCCATAAACCCGGAAACTAAGTCGTTTACTTGAGAAGATCCAATCAAGAAATTTCATTATATCTTTTTCTAAAATCATTCCCTTTTGTAGGGTGTTTCAAGACTAAATAATAAGGAAACACACAACATAGAATGAATTGAATATAAAGAGGAGAACGTGAACTCTGAATGCGTGCCTATTGAAGAATGAGTTGCCGACTCATAGCGAGTGGCTTGGTTAAGGGAACCTGATTGACATCATTTCATGCTTATATTTGTATCTTATATCCATTATCTTTCACCTAAACAATGCTATGTTACGAGTTTTATGGTTAGTTTTCATGAATAAATAGGTTTGAAGAGATGAAGCATAAAAGGACCCAAAAGCTGAGAAAAAGGACTGAATTGTGAGATCTGGGGACCAAGATGCAAGGGCGAAGGACCTGAACGCAAGACAAAAGGACCTAAGAGCAAAACAGAAAACTCCACACCATCATGGGGAGTATTTTGGCAATTCTATTCGGGTCGGAGCTCAAATAAACGAAGTAGATGCATCCAAGACCACCAAATACACTAAGCAAAGCCAGCACAAATTCCAGATGGATCCGGACTTTTTAGACCGCCAACTGGCGGTCCAAGACCGCTAATTGGCGGTCTGTTTTGGCCTAAATCCGCTAAGATGTCTCCTGGACATGTATTAGTGTTTGTTTAGGCTATTTTTGGTATTGGTTTAGTCCCACATCGGGGGATTGCCCGGATTAGCTTTTTCCATGCCTATAATAGAACTCTTCACCTCCTATTGTAATCACTCCATATTTTAAGTGGCTATTCTTCCTACTAGAAGTGAGGTCTTGAAGCACACACTAAAGTAGGAGGATGCTACTTGAAATATGAGTCATTTTATCAATAAAGTTTTGTGTTTCTTTCATTGTTTGTTTATGCTTCTTTTATTGTTTGTGCATGTTTTAGTTTAATCGTCTTTTATTTCTAGCTTAGTTTTAATATGCTTTCTTTGCTTAGTTTAATAATTAGTGTAATGTTTAGTGAGTAGCTCCATCCCCTTTGGGGGGTGGAGTAGATGTACATACATGCATTAGAGAATGGGATGAATGCTTTATTTTTGATGTGTTGATAAAACATGAATGTATGCTTGCTTGTTTAGGATAGAATTTATAACTTGATGAGTTTTGCCAAAATGATTAGACACCTCTCATGCTTGTTTAGATTCTGAAATAAACATCTTGCATATGTAAATGTTAATCAACTAAGTTGGTGAATAGATTGATAGGTTTTGCCACAACATTTAGACACTTCCTATGCATGATAACACCACCTTTATTTGTGCTTAAAGAATGTGTTCAACACCCACCTCTTTGCTTGTGTGCACTTACTCCACCCCTTAGGGGTTTTTCCATTTCTGAATTCCAGCACTCTTCTTTCATTCTTAGTTAAGTTTTAGTTAATCGTTTGTTGCTTTCTTTCACATTTCATACTTCGTAGTGTAGTGTAGCGTAGCGTAGCATAATCCACTCTCTTTTTCCATTTTTTCGCCACTTGATTTCGTGCAAACGAGAGGCTGCTCACTTCCCTGAGGATGACCCGTACTTGCCACCGCTTCATCGCGGCCGTGCACTTGCGGTTTAATTAAAACGTTCAACAGAACCCATTGTGGGCTTGGTGGAGATAGACCAAAAGGTCCGGAATAACTTCGGATCCGGGCCAAAAGACCGGATTTCGGGCCACGATGAATCCACTTATTTCAATGGACCGGTCCGGAATATCATAATTGGAATAGTTTTATTATTTTAAGAAAATCCATTTATATCTTTTCAAAAGAGAATCAAAGATTATTTGGGTATGTAATTATTGGAATAATTGTTGGAGACTCAAATGATGGATATGCAAGCATGAAATCCATTTATCCTTCTTCATCAAATTGACTTGAGTTCACTACTTGGACGATCAGTAAGTACCTTTCGATTAAGTTGGCATGTATCTGGCATTGATGGCAATGCCTCAAAATTTTGCAGCAGTCTGCTTCCATGGTGAGATAGTAGTAGCCTTGGTGCATGATCTTCTTGGCGAGGAGGATCCCATTCGTATGAGGGCCGCAGACTCCGGTGTGTATTTCTTGCATAACTTCATCAGCTTCCTGAACCACCACCATATTCGTCGACTCTGCCTGCCCATTCCATTTCAGGTAAAAAGTGATCTTTGATATGAAATCATGAAGGTGCTAATGAGATGCTCAATCACTTCATTAAGAAAATGTGTTCCTCAATCACAAGCTTCAAAATAAGATGAAGCAAGATATTGAATTAGACGCATCCCCTCCTCTTTCAGTAGCATTCCCATCTAATTCAAGGGAAAGCCCTTCCCAACTGATTCGTTTGCCCGGCATCAGGTGATAGTGGTTTGTCAATTTTGATTTTTTTTGATTCTCTTATATTTTAATGTGACCCCACCTCCTTTTTGGTGTTTGTATATACACATAACGGAATTAGTGAGAAAATTGTTCTTTTTTGCTAGTTCAATTTGAAAGTTTCTTCCTGGGTTATATAATCTAATCAATTTATTATTATTTTTATTTCGATCATATCTAATTGTATCCACATATATGGTTATTTGGGTTGTTAACTCAACGGTAGAGTACTCGGCTTTTAAGATGGGTTTTGGTCAACGTTGCACTTTTGAGTCACATCTCCCGAGGGAGAACGGGTTGCATCCAAAAAACATGGGAAAATGAGAAGAAGCTTGGATCGGTTCAGGCCTACTATGAGCAATGGGGACACAACGTCATTTGATGTTTGTCGATGATTTGATGTTGTCAAGGCTACCCAGAGCAATGTGTGGGTGATCAAGAGAATAGTGAAAGACTTTGCAGCAACCTTCGGCTTGCACTTCAATGTGGATCAAAGTTTAATCTTTTTGGAGGCGGATCTGTGACCACCTTGGAATGAAAGAGGAGGCGCTACCGCTACGCTACATGGGCTTGCCTCCTCCGTGGCACCACGAACGAAAACATCAACGCTTTGGTCAAGTAATACATGACGAAAAACACTATCATATGGTAGGTAAAAATACCATATCTTGTCAGTTGAGCTTTCTCTTTCCTCTCGCACAATGCTCGGTTTCGAGCCTTCGCTGCTCAAACAATCCATCTATCGTCAACAATTATACCCGCCTTCTTATGATCGCTCGACCTCCTCTCTCAGCAATTACATGTTCTGATTCTACATATTGATCATTTTGAACTAAAATCAAACTTTTTGGTGGAATATTTACATTATGTATAATATCTGACTTTCAATAGTTACATGCAAGTCTACAGAATAGAGAAAAGCAGGGTGTCCATGATGAATGCGGGTGGGATGAAGCAAATCCTTGACAAATCAGACTCTGGAATGAATGATTTGATCACTGAATATCTCATTCTTCCTTCAACTTGGATTGCCATGGATTTCCAATAAATCTGATCTTTGAATAGGAAAAGAATGGATCCGCAGGGTCCCAAATGAATTGGCTTATTCGAAAAAAGAAGATGGGTTTTCCATCGCGGTGGTGTAAGTGGATTGTCGGCTGCTTGCGCGCGTCCTTTGTTGTCACTGTGAATGGGGAAGCATCAGACTTTTCCAACGGACTCATCGACGTAATTTCATAGAGTCATTCAGTCTGAATGCTACATGAAGAACATACGCCAGATGACAGAACAAGGAGACCTTGGATGTAGAAGATCACAGCATGAGCGATTCGATAGATTTGGATTCCTATATATCCACTTATATAGTACTTCATTATACGATTCATGTAAGATCCATCTGTCTAGATATCATCATATACATCTAGAAAGTCGTAGTTCAATTGGTTAGAGCACTGCCCTGTCAAGGCGGAAGTTGCGGGTTCGAGCCCCGTCAATCCCGAATTCAGATAGGAGCGGATAAATTTATCAATTCATCTTTCCTTTTTATGAGAAAATAGAAAAATGGAGTAGGCAAAATCGAATAGACAGCGAGTACCCGAATATTATTCCCGTCAGACTTGAGCCTAACGAAAAAAAAGGAGTTCGGATAATTTTGTTGTTAATCCAGAACCAATAGCATGTTGCTGCCAGAAGCAGAACCCCGTATTTCTTCCAGACAATCTCCTAATTGTCCAGAGCGACTAGAAAGAGATTTTTTAACCAGATTGAATTAAGTTTAGATATAGGATACCTATCTAGAAGATTTCGCATCTCAATCATATATGATGGAATCATCAAAGATTTGATCTTTTCTAACTCTGTTTGTAACTCACTAGAGGATATGTCATAATAGATCCGAACACTTGCCCCGGGGCTTCGGTCGCCAGCTCCCCTGTCAACAAGTCACCAACTTCCTTGATCTTCCGGCATTTATGTTCTTCTCCGGCTAAAGATCTGTAGGAATTCTATTTGAACATATAGGGCAAACAATATCAGTACCACTTACTTTTTTTTGCTAAGACTTCATTCGTCTTCTGCCTCATTCGTCGCCGCTCTGCTCCAACTCATTCTTTCAGCTATTTCAAGAGCTTGCTGAGCTTCTTGCGGATCGATATCCGTACTCATCTCCGCATCATTTCCTAAAATGGTGATTTCATTATTACCTATTCTAGCAAAACCAGACGCGTGGTTTCCTGGTCCTCCGCGGGCACCTCTGGATTCAAAATTGGACCATAAAAAGATTAGTTTAGAAGAAATGGAAATGTTGAAGTGATATCCCATATTTAAAAAGTATTTTGGACTGGTAATTATTCCAAAAAATACTACTGATTCCGCAACAAAACCACTCATTCCCGGTAATGCAAGAGAAGCCACCGAGAAAGGATTTGCAGTCCCCCACCAACAAAACCACTTGGCCATGTTGCCAAAATGATACAAGTATAAATATCCTAATTATTCTATCTATTACCCTTTTTGTTATTACTAATTTTGTAGCTAATTGATTATTTTAGTCAAAAATAATCAAATGAATATGTCCTATCCTAGATGTATCAACATTTGTGCCTTCTTTCGTGAGTTGAACTACTTTGTTTGTGTATTTAAGCTGTCGAATCCTTCTATTTCAATAATATATGATTATTTCTATTACTATTAGAATACTAAATGGAAGTATCTTATTTATATAGATTATTTATGATCCTCTTGATGTACCATTGTGTTATACTGTGTGAGTTTGCTTCAAAAGAACATTTTTTGTTTTCTTGTAATGAAACTTAATCCATGGATTGGTCTTACTAAGTGTCATTGTAGTAACAAACAAGTATTTGGGTTCATTCCAAATAGCAATGCTTAGTGCTAGAGATTAATTGGTAATGAAATGAATATAATCCTCTACCGAGATTTTAATGAAATCATATAAACAAACCCATACAAAAAATTGAGATAGTTTTCTTTGGGTAAAAGCACAATATGTCAGGAATACTAAAGGCCCAGGCGTGCCAGTTTTCTGTGCTGATGGAACTCATGGTCTCCTGAAGCCTATCAATCAACCGGCAATGTCGACGCTCTCGCCACACTGGTTGCATGGTTCCAGCTTCTGGTACCTGGAACCATTCGCTTCCAAGTCTCTGAGCAGTACAACCCAGCCCATTGCATGCGGGTCACTCTGGAACCATCTCATGACAGAATGAGGTGCATCGAATCATATAGCTTTTGAATGCCTTCCTTATAGTCTAGTCTAAAAGCTTATTCCATTTTGACAGCTTCTTTCAAATTGGTCAAGACTATCCAGTTTATGGCCGTTTCCATATGGTACTAGTAGTTGTTTCATCGAATTTGCGTCATTAATAGGCTCGCGATTTGATTGGCAACATTTCATGTTTATATTTGTATCTTATATCCATTATCTTTCACCTAAACAATGCTATGTTACGAGTTTTATGTTTAGTTTTCAGGAATAAATAGGTTTGAAGAGAAGAGTCATGAAAGGACCCAAAAGCAGGAAAAATTGACTTAATTGTGAGACCTAGGGACTGAGATGCAATGGAGAAGGACCTGATCGTAAGACCAAAGGACCTAAGAGCAAAACAGAATACTCCACACCATCATGGGGAGTATTTTACCAATTCCATTCGGGTCAGAGCTCCAACAAGTCAAGTAACCGCATCAAAGACCAACAATACCAGAAAGAAAAGGCCACAACAAATTCCAACGCGATCCGAAGAGTTTGGACCGCCAATTGGCAGTCTTGGACCGCTAATTGGCGGTCCATATTACTAAGGATCCGCCCAAATTTCTCCTGGACTTGTATTAATGTTCGTTTAGGCTATTTTTGGTATTGGTTTAGTCCCACATCGGGGGATTGTCCCCGATTAGCTTTTTCCATGCTTATAAATAGAACTCTTCACCTTCCATTGTAATTACCCATTGCTTGGTGGCATTCTCTCTACTAAGGAGTGAGCCTTGAAGCAAAAACTCAAGGTGGAGAAGAATGCTACCTTCAATGTGAGTCATTTGTTAATAAAATAATTCTTCTAGTTTCTTTTAATCTTGTCTTTTAATTTGTGCATGTTTGTTTAGTCTTTCCTTTCCTTTTATGTTTCTTTAATACTTCTTGCCTTCTTAGTTAACCTTCATTTCAGTATTATGCTTTCTTTTGTTAATATAGTTAGTGTAATGAGTAGTGAGTAGTTCCATCCCCATTTGGGGGGTGGAGAAATATGTGATATAATCATGTAGTGTATTAAGTGTGTGTTATCTTTATCCCTTGAGCTTTATATGATTTCCATAACCATCTAATGGGTTTTCACTCTTATCATTGATATGCTAATGCTCTTGAATGAAGCTTAGCTTATGCTTTGATTAGTGGACCTATTTTATGGGGAATGATAAGGTTAGGATATGGATGAAGTTAATATTGGAAACATAATTTGTAGTGTATGTGCTCTTGTTGCCTTTACCTTAGCTAATGTCTTGTATGTTTTAATGATGTAGTGAAATCTTAATTCATGTGGAGGCATAGTAGGGTATAGTCTTTATACTTGAGTTCATGTAGCTTCATTCCAATTATTGTCTTGTATGTTTTAATGATGTAGTCTTATCTTAATTCATGTGGAGGCAAAGTTGGATGTAGTTTTATGATTTCATGCACTACATGTTGTGAGGAGCTTAATGAACACACACACACTTCTTTATGTTCACATTATTTCTCTAGCCCCTATGGGGCTTAGTTTTATTGCTTATCTTCATTTCCTTTTTGCATCTTAGTGTAGTTTAGTGTAACCAACCTTTCTCTCCTTCTTTTTACCTCTCGCCTTCGAACAAACCAATCGTCGACACACCTCCCAGTGGACGACCCGTATTTTACACCTCTTCAACGTGGCCGTGCACTTGCGGTTAATATAAAACGATCAAACAAGTTTTTGGCGCCGTTGCCGGGGAGGTGCTCCGTCCAGACGTTGGTTTGGACGATTCGAGGGGTTTTTAATTTTTTGTTTCCAGTTTGTTGTAGTTTGAGGGAACCGACGGATCAAGGGGAGGCTACTGGAGAAGTTTGAGGACCAGAAGCTCCAAAAGGACCGCCAATCAGCGGTTGGAGACCGCCAATTGGCGGCCTGGTAAGGGATTCGTGCCTTCAAATTTCTTCTGGTAGTTAGTTCTGTAATTTGTGTTATCTGGGAGCCCAATTTTGCATGCTATGACTTCTCGTTTGCTCCCAGATCATTAATCACTCCCCCTTTAATCAACTTGGACCATAAAACTCAAAGCAAAAGATTAGACTTCTTGCCATCTAGGTCATGCACCATATGTAGACCTTGCATGCATCTTTCTTTTCTTTGCTTTACATTTTGTCGTTGATTGCTGGAGCGAAGTACGCATTCCTTAACACTCATTCACGCATTAGGACATTCATTAGTGAGTAAAGTTTGCATCGAACAAGAGTGAGGTGAGTGCTTGTTTGGTGAGTTGCTTGCTAGCCTAAGATTTCAAAACATCTTTAAGGGGCATCACCTATAGTCTTCAAAGATAAGGTGGGGGATTTCATCACCCCTCCCTTAGCCCCAAAAAGCACACTCAAGTAAATCCTTAATCTAAAAGCAAGTAGACATTGGCCATTAGGACTTGGGCGCATTAGGAGAGTGATCCGGTCACGACCGTCATAGCCTGATCGGCGTCGCCCACTTTGTCGATAGTAGGAGAGACGAGATCTCCAGATCTTGGCTCACTTGCTGGGCATTGTGGTCTTCGTCGTAGGGAGGTGAGGCGTGTTGAGGCCGTGTGAACTCGCATTTAGGTGTCGTCTAGCTGTAAGGACCCATAGCCAGCCTAAGCTTGTTTGAGCCGTGTTTGCTAGACTAGGCTACTATCCTCACCCTGTACCCACGCTAGCTTTAGGGATTCTTCCCTTCTCCTCTGAGTCATCTTCTTCTCACCTTCTTCGACGTTTTAGTCTCCTCCCCTTTACACTCTCTAGTAGCGTTTTAGGGTCGAGTCAAGCACTTTTTGCGAGCTTAGCCTCGTGGTGGTGAGAGTGGTCGAATCGAGAGTTTTTCTTGAGATGGATGGTTACATGGGCGACCGTTCATATCATTGTTGGGACCAGGACGATTCTCCCTGGTACTCCGGACACATGCAACCTGGGGTGGCTCAGACTAACACCCCGTATGGTTGGGATAATCGCAATTGTGTGACTGAGCAATCTTCATATTGGGGTAATATGAGAGCGGCACCGACTACTAGACCACCATCTAGTTACGTCGGATCATATGTTGGTCATCAATCTGAGACATTACAAGAACCTTTGGCCTCTTTCATGCATGTGGTAAATGACATGGGTGCACCGGTGGCTCCAGTAGTTGTACCGTGTCACTATTGTGGGTTGAGTGGTCATGATTTCGGGGAATGTCCTTATGTTCCCCCAGAGCCTGAGTATGAGCACACATTTTCCTAAAATGCTCATTATGACCATTACGCATCCGCGTACAACCCGAGAGGGATGGATTCGTGGGGAGACAATTCGTATTCAAATTCTTATACATCATTTCCACCCCAGTATCCTCCTCCCGAATACCCAGAATTCTACCAACACCCCACTTCAAATCATTGGACTCATTCTCAGCCCATCAACACCCAACCCCAAAATTTCCCAAGATCTGACTTGGACCTCCTCGTTGACCGCTTACAAAATCTGACACTTCAAGTGAGTCAACTGACGCAACAATTAAGTGAGGAGAGTAACTTTTCATGTCAACATGAGGGTTTATCTTCTGAAATCGAACCACCACCACATCCACAAATTCAAAGCACAATCTTTCAAAGTCAAACTCCTAGTCAGTCTGAGGGACTTGGGGTTTCAATTCACGATCACTTGGTGGACAATTCGATCCCAATTGAGAATAACATGGACCAACTTCATTACGAGTCGGCACATGATTGTGCCTTATCTTCTTGTCCCGTGGCCCTTGAGCCACATGATCTTATTGTTGTACCTCCTAAGGACTCACCTCTGGTGGAGCAAGAGCTCCCTAGTCCCCTCAATTTCAAACAACCTGATGAGAGTTTGCCTCTCACTATTGTTCTTGATCATCTTGGAAATGATAGAGCATCAAACAACTACATTGCTCATGAGGGTATTAGGAGTTCCTTGGAGGATACCTTGGGTATGAGACTCACTTCCTGTTCTCCTGGTGTGTTGGACATGCATAACGAGGTGCTTGACCTCGTTCCGACCCACCAGCCTGTTGGTTGGAGAGTTTGGATTGATGATCATAACTTCAGTTCCACAACGGGAGAGATTCTTCTTCCATTGCCCCTTATTTCCCAAACTCTCGAGAGGTTCAAGCTCTTTCAGTTTGATCCTATGAATGAGACGTCATTGCGTCCAATTCATGAACCTCTCATTTCATCTGGTGCTCTTTGTGAAGGGGGCCCACGCATGCGTATTCTGGCCCTGCGTGGTGTCATGTTCCCTTTCCAAGTGCATTGACCCACTGTTTAGGTTCCCATTTGATGTCTTTTGACAAATGAAGATGGGAACTTATGTTTGTACATAGTTATATATATATATAAAAAAGAAAAAAAACTACAATAAAAGACTCCTTCAGTGAGCATCGATTGTTGTGAGCATCGATTGTTGTGAGCCCCAACCCTTGTGTATTTGGGCTCCATTTCTTTCACGTATTTGTATCCTTTCTTTAGCATCTCACAGGTTTTGAAGGAATTCGGGTTTGTGTCCATCAACATGGCCTTGAACTTCCCTTTGTACTTCATGTTGGTGAGATCTCTCATTTTTTCATGCATAAATCCATGTAGTATCTTGCTCACATTCATTGAGGACAATGCATGAAGTAGGTGTGGGGGGTGTTTTACGTGTGTACAGAGTCAAGTCTTTTCTTTTGATTTTGTTTTCTTTTGTTTGCATTTTTAGGGTCATGTTAGTGTGCTGCATTTAATATTGATATATCTGCTTGCCATGATCCTTGGGTGACTTGTCTTCTTTTGCTAGCCTCGTGCTTTAAAATTTCCACATTTCTTTCAAAATCTTCATGTGTTTGCGAAAGAAAATGTTTTGTGGGTTTTGCGTGTGTTTAGCATGTGCAAAACCGTTGAGAGGCAAAGTAAAAAGAAAGCCCCCAAAATTGTCTTGAACTTGATGCATTAGGATATCTAGTACAGTGACTTTAGGATTTATCGAGTCGTTAGGATGCACCCCAGTTTTCCCTTGGGGGTGAGTAATCATAGGGTTTCAGTGCTCAAACATTTAATGAAGTCCACCCTGAACCTAGTGAGTCAATAATTCGTGTCTGTTAACTTAAGGAAGTTTGTTGTAGTCAAGGACCCTCTAAATCCTGTTGTGAGACATTAGTGTAGGGGTTTTGGTTCATGTGTAGATAAGAATTAAGTGAGTAGGTGTTCTCTCTTCTCGCACGGCTCCTATCACTCGGGAAAGTAGGTCTGAGGGGACTTTGTGCCTGGTGCTTCCGAGTCATCTGACTTGGGATGCGCCGACCGAACTCCCGTTACACGGGTGGTAGGGATTGCCCTATGTGGAGATTTGGGGAAAGGTGTACCTGATAGTGTAAGTCATCATGGGTAATGATGCACGGAACCTGACCCTGGGAGAATGAAGCTCCAACTAATAAAAAGAAAAAGAAGAAAAAAAATGTGAAAATAAACAAAAAGAAAAAAAAAATGATAATGCAAATAAGAACCTTAATGGACTTTACACTTTGTAGCACTTGAGGATGTTGAGGTTGTCCATGTCTTTCACTTAATTCCTTATTTAACTTGCACGAATGGTTCATTAGGGTAGAGGTGTGGACTGATCACCTATATAGAGTCGACCCGTAGCATTACCACGTCCATTGATCGACAAAATATTTCAACCGAGTCGAGTGTCTAGATTGAATAATGCATCTTGTTCGGATTTTGTGGGTATATCCGCTGAAAACCCTCAGGAGACAACACTCCTCCTCCTTGGCAACAAGGAGGTTTAACGGCTTGTTGCACGTGCTAAGTGCAACCGTGATTCCTACGAAAGTGAGTTAGGATTTCTTGTTTCTCGTTTGCTTTTCTTTTTCTTTGTTTTGCTCGAGACTAGCAAAAACTTAGGTGTGGGGGTATTTGATTGGCATCATTTCATGTTTATATTTGTATCTTATATCCATTATCTTTCACCTAAACAATGCTATGTTACGAGTTTTATGTGTAGTTTTCAGGAATAAATAGGTTTGAAGAGAAGAGCCATGAAAGGACCCAAAAGCAGGAAAAAAGGACTTAATTGTGAGACCTAGGGACTGAGATGCAATGGAGAAGGACCTGATCGTAAGACCAAAGGACCTAAGAGCAAAACAGAATACTCCACACCATCATGGGGAGTATTTTACCAATTCCATTCGGGTCGGAGCTCCAACAAGTCAAGTAACCGCATCAAAGACCAACAATACCAGAAAGAAAATGCCACAACAAATTCCAACGCGATCCGAAGAGTTTGGACCGCCAATTGGCAGTCTTGGACCGCTAATTGGCGGTCCATATTACTAAGGATCCGCCCAAATTTGTCCTGGACTTGTATTAATGTTCGTTTAGGCTATTTTTGGTATTGGTTTAGTCCCACATCGGGGGATTGTCCCCGATTAGCTTTTTCCATGCTTATAAATAGAACTCTTCACCTTCCATTGTAATTACCCATTGCTTGGTGGCATTCTCTCTACTAAGGAGTGAGCCTTGAAGCAAAAACTCAAGGTGGAGAAGAATGCTACCTTCAATGTGAGTCATTTGTTAATAAAATAATTCTTCTAGTTTCTTTTAATCTTGTCTTTTAATTTGTGCATGTTTGTTTAGTCTTTCCTTTCCTTTTATGTTTCTTTAATACTTCTTGCCTTCTTAGTTAACCTTCATTTCAGTATTATGCTTTCTTTTGTTAATATAGTTAGTGTAATGAGTAGTGAGTAGTTCCATCCCCATTTGGGGGGTGGAGAAATATGTGATATAATCATGTAGTGTATTAAGTGTGTGTTATCTTTATCCCTTGAGCTTTATATGATTTCCATAACCATCTAATGGGTTTTCACTCTTATCATTGATATGCTAATGCTCTTGAATGAAGCTTAGCTTATGCTTTGATTAGTGGACCTATTTTATGGGGAATGATAAGGTTAGGATATGGATGAAGTTAATATTGGAAACATAATTTGTAGTGTATGTGCTCTTGTTGCCTTTACCTTAGCTAATGTCTTGTATGTTTTAATGATGTAGTGAAATCTTAATTCATGTGGAGGCATAGTAGGGTATAGTCTTTATACTTGAGTTCATGTAGCTTCATTCCAATTATTATATTGTATGTTTTAATGATGTAGTCTTATCTTAATTCATGTGGAGGCAAAGTTGGATGTAGTTTTATGATTTCATGCACTACATGTTGTGAGGAGCTTAATGAACACACACACACACACTTCTTTATGTTCACATTATTTCTCTAGCCCCTATGGGGCTTAGTTTTATTGCTTATCTTCATTTCCTTTTTGCATCTTAGTGTAGTTTAGTGTAAGCAACCTTTCTCTCCTTATTTTTACCTCTCGCCTTCGAACAAACCAATCGTCGACACACCTCCCAGTGGACAACCCGTATTTGCCACCGCTTCAACGCGGTCGTACACTTGCGGTTAATATAAAACGATCAAACACGATTCGCCTTTGATCGTTATGGATTACTGCCAAGATCGAGTCCTGGACAAGCAAACCTTATTTTAACAGTTGGCACAGTAGCGATGAAAATGGCTCCCTCTTTGGTGAGATTATATAAGCAAATGCCAGAACCAAAATATGTCATTGCCATGGGCACTTGTACTACTACAGGGGGTATGTTTATTACTGATTCTTATAGTACTGTTTGGGGAGTTGATAAACTAATTCCTGTAGAAGTCTATTTACCAGGTTGAAAGAAAGGTGATGGTAGTTTTTAAAGAGGGAATCTCTCCGGTCCTTTTCGTCGCTTTGTCAACACATGCTGCTTTGTTGTTCTCGGTCTAGACCACACCTATCATCGGTACCCCACCCTGGTCTCCTTCACAGCGAAACTGAGCCGTCAGGGCCGGCCGCTTGCTTGTCTCACTACTGAGAGAGTCTTGTTCTTGCTCCCTTCGATGAGGTGTCTGTTCCAATTCGGGATTTACCCAGTAGTCGTCCAGGATCATAGAATTCCGGGGGAGACTAGAGGAGGTAAAAGCATTTACTGGTCCGGTCCAATAAAGCAGATGGCGATTAGTTGGCCTTTCGTTGTTGAGATCAATTGCCAACACGTTAGGGTTGGCCATTTGGTTCAACGCTATCATTGCTCTGACACACCCAGGTATGGGGGAACTAGAGGAGAGAGCAAGTGCCACTCCATAGCTGTTAATGAGTTGCGCGTGTAGGCATTAGGCGATCAATTCCCTTGCTTGTTTCACAACGTCTAGCTCACTCGCTCCCCTCGTCCCTTTCGTTCGCCAGCAACGTCGTGCTAGCATGCTTTGGAATTGCTTGTTGGATCGACTGAATCCATCCATAAACCTGGAAACTAACTTGAGTATCCAAATCTGGATCAATACCATCAAAAACATCTCGGAACAGGGTTATAAGGCCATGCCAAATGTGTCCAAAAAAGACTATTCCAATTATGAGTCGCAGCGTTTAACGCGGAGACGACTAGGAGAGGAATGAGCTAGGTAACCGCGTCAGTCTAATATCCGTCCAGGAAAGCAAGTCTGTTATCTTTCACTCATTAGTTGGACAAACAAGTCAAGTATTTTATTATCGGGCGAGGGTCTCAATCTTAGGCTTTCACTTACCCGGGGAAGCATGAACTCTCCTTCCAGTAAAAGCATGTACTGGTCCGGTGCAATAAAGCAAATGGGGATTGGTTGGCCTTCCGTTGTTGAGTTCAGTTGCCAGCACGTTAGGGTCCAGGTATGGGGGGAACCAGTGGAGGGAGCAAGCGCCAATCCATAGTTGTTATGAGTCCATAACCACGTGAGTCTTGACTTGGGTCGCAGTGACCAGGTCCGGGTGACTGTTTACCAAAAACACAGGTCTCCGCAAAGTCGTAAGACCATGTATGGGGCTGACGCTTGCCCAGTGCCTGAAGGTCAAGGAAGTTGGTGACCTAGGGACAGGTTTGTCCTTCGAAGGACACGATCTTTGGAATCCATGCCCACTTTTCTTTTTCCTTTCCCAACGTTTCAGGTCAGAAAGAAACAGAAAGGCAAAAGTTTATCATATGTGGTCTACCAAAAATTTGTCGGTTCACCAAAATATCGGTCCATCGATATCACTAACTAGAATAACTAGTTCGGACAACCAAAATGCATTTAATCACTATAAGACAAATCCGACGTGGATATCATTTTTTAGCATGTTCTATTTTTTCACAATGAAACATATATAACATGCCGAATATTATGTTAAGAGTCGACGTGAGATGCGTTTTTATAAGAAATGTGGGGAGATTATGCTTTAAAGGAATAAAGGACACACTTAATTTTAATGGACAAACTTGGGGTTTAAAGGACACATTTGATCTTTAAAAGACTCACGTGTCATTTTAAATGACATAAGTTGCCTTTAATAGGACACAATTTTTTTAAAAGGACACATTCGATGTTAGAGGACACTGATGCCCTTTAAAATAGGGGCATGTTATTTGACGACCCACTCGATTTTTGAAGGATAGATTTGGGATTTAGACGACAAATTCGTAGGTTTAAAAGGACAACGTTTGTATGTCGTTTTCACTTTTGGTTTTTTTTCACTGAGAGTAATTTTTCATTTGCACACCAGGAATTTTTGCACTTCGAACCGTCCGAGTTGTGCCTCTCAGTTTCCTTTTTTGCCCCAATCATTGTCGACCTGCCATTACCATCCCCTATCACGCACACCGACCCGGTCTCTCCAGAGCAGGCATCAACCACCCTAAACCGTAAACCATCAACCCATCCCCTCCAAGCATTCATGACCAGGTAAATGGCTTCCAAGAAGCATACCAACCCGCCAAAGGCAAATACTAAGGAAAATATCAACATACAAATGACAAGGATGTGATAGTGTCACATGCCTGCAGAGCTTTTGTTATGTCGGAGTTTCAAAAAAAACTATAAGGTCCATTTCCTGTGGAGTTTGAGTCTTAATTGGAGCCCGTCAGAGAAAACAAAGATTAGTGGATAAGTTATATAGGTACTCTGGCAAGAAGCAAAGTGTGTATTTGTACTGCTAAGTGGTCTATGGTGGATGAATCATTAAAAGAGCAAATTTGGAAGAATGCAATGGTTAGTTTATTATTATCCAGATTATCTTTTAAGTTAATTCCTTTCTTTACAGGTTTTTATCTAATCAATACTACTTTTCTTTATTTCGTGTTGCAGGAAAAACTCATTTTCCAATCAACTAAATAGTTTAAAAAGAGTGGATATCATTTGTGGGTACTCGATGGAAGGATTTCAAAAACAAATTGATGTCCAACTTAATTTTTGGAAAGTATTAGGATCAAGATCTATGGAAAATTTACAATTTTATTACTCATACGACATGGGTTGAATTCAAAAGCTCAAGTCTAACTCCAAAATTTTGGTAAAATATACATTCATACTTCCTTCATACATTGAAATGTTAAATATGATAACTTATCTCTTTTTTAGTTTGTAGTATCTAAGAGCGCCAAGAACAATAATCAAAGAAGAAGTTTCCAGATAGATTGTCGTGGGGGGAAACCTTAAATGGGAGAAGACAATGATGACCCAAAAGGTTGTTAAGAAAAGGCAGAAAACTTTAGAGGGTTGTTTGAGGAAAGAGAAAGCTAGTAATTTGGCTCCTCCGTCTCCCCTAGATAGACAAGATATGTGGAAGAGAGTGCGTGTTACTCCAGATGGGAGTTACATTAACTCTGAGTCGACAAAGTTTGAAATGAAGATTGTAAGTGGTTACATCTAATTCTTGTGTTTTGTATAATACCGAATTAATTAATAAAATAGTGTTTAATGTTAGGTAATGATATAGTTTCTAAGATTCTTGCATTTCATACATAATAACATAATTTTACACTGCAAGCTTTCCAAGGAAAATTTGTTTCAGAGGGCAGAAAAGATATATTGACTGTTGCTCTGGGCAAAGAGGAGTATGTTGGACGAGTACGTGGTGTCGGTAGTCTAATAGGACTATGACAATACTTTGGGTCATCTTCCTCGAACCGTAGTAGGAAAGAAATTCAAACGGATTACCAAGAAAATCCATACACTTCAAGAACAAATGTCTATGGTACTTAATAAATTAAGTGCATTACCCGATATGGCCACACCTATTCTGACACCACGAAGTACTATGGGAAGTGTGAATCCTGAATACGAACTCCCAATTTCAATCCATGAGAAAATAGAAGTAGAAATAATAAAGAAAGTAATGTTATTACCTTTGCATTTTATAACTCCCTAACTTAAGATATATTGCTCATATTGTCTTATTCTAATAATATTTCTGTGTTTCAAGAATCAGGATGGTCTTTTATCGTCAAAGTCATCTTCTTCTCAGGAGTTGTGTGACGAGAGCAGATTGACATAATATCATGCATATATTTGTGTCTTATATCCTTTATTCTTAGCCTAAGCAATGCTACGTAACGAGTTTTATATTTAAGTTTCAGAAATAAACAAGTTTGAGAAGAAGAGACTATAAAAAGTCTTCAAAGCAAGAAAAATGACTGAATTGCAGGACTTATAGACTGAGATGCAAGAGAGAAGGACCCGGATGTAAACCAAAAGAATCAATGAGCAAATGAAGAAGCTCCACACCATCATAAGGAGTATTTTGGCAATTAGATCCGATCCCAAACATCCACAACCAAATTGGGTTCATAAAACATCAACAAATCAAGCCAGAAACGAACCACAAAAATCCAAACTCAATCCAAGACATATGGACCGGGAATTGGCGGTCCAACTGTGCCCAAAATTTTTCACGAATTAGTCAAGTCGTTGGTTATGTTGTTTTATGTCCATGTATGTTATGCTTTTAGTCCCATACCGGGAGATTGTCCCCGATTGCCTTTTTCTATGACTATAAATAGAACTCTTCCTTATCCTTTGTATTTACCCATTGTTTGGTAGAATTCTCTCTACTTGAAGTAAGCCTTGGAGCAAAAACTCAAAGTGGAGAAGAATGCTACTTGTAATGTCAGTCATGTAGATAAAATAATTTTTCTTAGTTAGTTTGATATTGTCTCTTTTTGCATGCTTAGTTTAATTTCATTTTGTTTTCCTTTCTTAATGATTAGTTCCATCCCCATATTGGGTGGAGGTAATGTAGACTATGTGATAGTGATGGGTTCTTCTATTTCTGCCATTTCATATGCTTAATGTAGATCTATACTTGTAGCATGCTTAAACTTGTATTAGATGGGATAATGTCCACACTAGGTACTTATCTCATGCTAGCTTTAGAGTTTTATCTTGTTACTTGTTATGATTTGATAGGAATGGCTTGTTATGTATGGATCCATGTTTGGTGCACATTTACATGAATGATTTTGGTTGTATGTAGGATTGAATGATGCTTTAATGGCCACACTAGGTACTTATTGCATGCTTGAGAATCTAAAATCAACCTCAACTTAATGTGAGATATGCATGCTCATGGTTTGCCATGTAGTGTTGTGTATCCTACACTTATATTCTACACTAACTTCTACTTGTATGCCACACAAACTACACTTGTTCCAAATTGAAAAGAAGACTCACTCACACACACATACCTACACATCTCCACTCCATGGGGTTTAGTTTTATTGTTTGTCATTCTTGGTTTAGTGTAGTGTAATCACACTTTCTCCACCTTGTTTCCAACTAGCCTTCGAACTAACTAAAGTCGACACACCTCCCTGTGGATCGACCCGTATTTGCCACCGCTTCAACGCGGCGGTGCACTTGCGGTTATTATAACTGAATCAATCAAGAGCCAATTGCCTTTGAATTACAAAATATTGTACATTCTTGTATAGGATAAATCTATAGATTCTACAATAAAAAATATTATGCCGAAAGAAATGGTAGGTGAATTAACCAAAGAAGGCATAGAAGACCTGGTATATGTCTGCATTGGTGATGTCCTGTAGTTTCTGAAGATAGAAACATTGTGTATAACAATCATTCAAGTTCAATTCAAGTCATGTTTGTCTTTTTCATAATTGTTTAGGTAACATTTAAATTTTGATGGTGTTAGTTTGTTTACATTAGGAATATGTATCAAATGCCGAATGACAAAAAGTATGGTTATGTGTGTTCCACTATATTCAAAAAACGAGGACATCCAAGTAAAGACAACAAATCAACATAGTTTGCGGAAGTGTTGCAAGCATCAAGGAAGACATCCTATTTTCTAATACCATATTGGGAGAATAAGTAGCTCATTATATTATATAATAACTTTAATTTTATTATATTTCATTTGGGAATCATAAAGAAGATTAGCATTGATCTAATTGATGAAGTAATTTAACATGAGTAGTTTTCAGTGAACATTGGATGTTAGCTGTTGTAGAACTGTTTACGTGGACTATTTAATCGTTTTAAATTTAGACCGTAAGTGCACAGCCGTTGGTGAAGACGGGGCAAGTACGGGTCAATCCACGGGGAGGTGAGTAGCCTCTGGTATGTCAGAAATCAAGTGGCGAATAAAGGGAGAACATATTTGGTTATACTAATCTAAGCTACACTAAACTAGTAAGAAGAAATGCGAAGAAAAGCAACAACTAGTGATTAAAACTAAACCAAAAGAACTTAATGTAAAGCTGCAAATCAGGAAGAGAGACACCTAAGAGGTGGAGTGAGTGCACACATGTAATAAGATGGTGAAGAATGCATTCAATAGGCACAAATGTAGGTAGTGTTTTCATGTATAGGAAGTGTCTAATGGTTATGGCAAAACCTATCAATCCAATCACTAATCTAATTGATTAACATTTACATACACAAGTTGGTTATTTCAGAACCTAAACAAGCATGGGAGGTGTCTAATAGTTGTGGCAAAACTCATCAAGTGTAGTGTTCTACTCACAACAAGCAAGCATACATTCACATTTATCAACACATTTCAAAATAAAACATTCATTTCCATTCTTTAATGCATGTATGCACATCATCTTCATCCCCAAAGGGGGATGAAACTACTCATTACTCATTAAAAGAAGAAAAATGAAATTAAGGTAATTAAGATAGGAAATGGAGATATGCTAATTACTTTAACTAAGATTAAGACAAACAAAACAAGTTAAACAAGCAAACATTAAAACAAAGACAATATTAAGACAAACTATGAAGAATTATTTTTATTTACATGACTCATATTACAAGTAGCATTTTTCTCCACCTTGAGTTTTGCTCCAAGCCTTACTCAAAGTAGAGAGAATACCACCAAGCAATAAGTGAATACAAATGAGGAGGAAGAGTTCTATTTATAGGCATGAAACAACGTAACCGGGGACAATCCCCCAGTATGGGACTAAACGCATACTATAAATGGACATACAAGAGCATATTACATGACCCGACTCAACCATGTCGCATTTGGACACATTTGGACCGCTGATTGGCAGTCTTGGACCGCCAATTGACGGTCTATATGTGTCGGATCGAGTCTGGATTTTGCTGGCTCGGTTCGGGCTTGATTTCTTGGTGTTTTATGAGTCTGATTTGGTTGTTGATGGTTGGGCCCGAATTTAATTGCCAAAATACTCCTCATTAAGGTGTGGAGCTTCTTGATTTGCTAATTAATCCTTTTGGTTTTACATCTGGATCCTTCTCTCTTTCATCTCAGTCCATAAGTCTTGCAACTTAGTCTTTTTCCTTGCTTTTGAGTCCTTTTTGAATCTCTTCTTCTCAAACCAATTTATTTCTAAAACTTAAACATAAACTCGTTACATAGAATTGCTTAGGCTAAAAATAGAGGATATATAAGACACAAATATATGCATGATATGATATCAATCATGGACAACCTACTAGTTTATCCTATGGCATCGAAGAATCCTAGGGAGGATTTAGTAAACATCATTCAAACGTAAGTTATTTAGAATAATTTCATTTATATTTAAAATTAATTTGTTGTTATTGAATGTTTGCATCTATTATCGAACCTTTACATACTTCGATAGAGGCCTTGAGGTCTGTCAGTACTCGGGTGGTCGAAGGCCTGCAACAAAAAAAGAAAGTAACTTGGCTTTTCATGGGTGTAACATGATTCAGTAATGTTTGTTTTGATATATGAGATATATTTTGCATTAATTTCATTATTTTCCTAATATACATGATATTTTAATTGTAGTACCGTAAACAAGTTGAAATTGCTGAATGTGGTTACTACAGAATGAGGTATATGAAAGAACTTGTTGAGAAGAGAGTGACAACAAGAGATTTAAGATCGGTAAATTTTGATATTGATCTTATGTTGCGTTATATATGTTTTGTGGCACAATTTACATGCTAATAAATGAGTTTGTTTACTTTGTAGTCATTCAAAGGATCCCTTGAACCATTTTCTCAGGAAGAGATAGACATTACGCGAGAGAAGTGATCTTCTTTTTTTATCAGTCATATGATGTTAGCAACTTAATTGATGAATGTAAGTTTATCGGTGATGCAATCATATTTAAGCTTTTATTATAATGGATGAATATATACATGATATATCATTGGTGTTGATGTGTAGGATTTTCAAGCTGACATTCAGACCAAACCTAACTGTAAAGCAGAACCTAAGACATTGCAGCCACATTCAACCACTTCACGGCTAACCAATCTCCAAACTCTCAGCATATTTCATCCTTACTAAAACCTCTAGATCGGACGATTGTTTCCTACCTGGTCATCCGACTCTCAAAAGTTCATAGTCGATTTGAACCTCGCTGAAAAGTTTTAATTGGAGAAGCGTTTTACCCATGGTCTACCGTTTTTCACTAAATTCAATCCTTTTGTGCCTCGTTCTCATTGACCAACATGGCAAGGAGCCATTGAGATTTCTCAAGGGAGCTATGTACTGTTCTCAAGCATCAAAAACGAAAACACTCTTATACAGACAATCGTTGTAACATCAAACAATTGATTGATTCTCTCTTTGATCGGTCGATGCATTTATCTCTTAATAGTCATATTTCTTTTTGTCCTGGAGCCAGATTTCTATGTTATCGTCGCATGATCGACCACCTATAGGTCCACCATTTCTCTAAGTTTCCTGAGGTGCAATGAAAAATGTGATTTTGAATGGATTAGAGGTGATGTAGATGAAAGGTGTATTACAGATGTTTAACGGGCACAACAATAGGACTGCACTCCAAATTAGTTTGGATTTTTATGTCCCTTCTCTTGATTTGTTGTGTTGCTGACTTTGTTCTAAATCCTAGAAAGCTAATGTGTTGTTGATGATGATTGTTGATGATGTGACAGAAAGTTTTAGTTTTACATTCAACTTTTGTTTTGTTGAAGACATAATGGTATTAGTTTTATCATGAAATTTATCAAAATGCAATTGTCCCCAAGCTACTTTTGAGTATTGACAGGCTTTTGTAATTTAGCTAATCAATGCCCCGCCTAACCCGACTTGCCCTGCCTAGTCCATCCTGAGGCGGGTGGTAGCTAAGTAGTGGATTTTTTGCCCTTGCTTGCTTACCCGCTTAACTTAGGTGAAGCAGATAGCGATGAGGCAAAAACTTGTCTCGCCCCACTCCATTTACACCACTAGTTATGGGGGTGGTTCTTCTGCCAACCGGATAACTAGTATCGATCAACAAGGAGAGCTGGTTCTATATTAGCTCTCATATAAAGACAAAAAATTTGCTGGGGAGTTGTACCTCGAGGCACCCACTGCAATAATCATTCAACGTCGTCTGGCATAGGCCTGAGTCTGAAATATTGTGACCATCCAAGAGGTCAAATCCAAAAAAGCAAATTGCACTAGGAAATGACAGGAAATTTGGATTTATATAGTTCTTGAGGAGATACGATTAGGAAAGAAATCCACAAAAATCTTTAATGAAGACGGAAGAACAAATCTAATCGATAAATTTCATCGTGAGCTGGTGTCTACTACCAACGGGACCAACACAAGAAATCACTAGGATGAGGTAAAAAGTCATTTCCAAACATCGAAATCGTTGTAGAAGCAAATGGGGAAGGGTTGGGAAGCAGGAAGGGACACTATCAATGGATGATGCATGGTGGACAGAGAATGCAGTGGTAAGTTTGGTTATGAATTAACTTTCAACTTGTTGTGACTTAACCAGAGTTATATAGGCATTGTCTTGTATTACCTTTTTTTTGGCACACAAGTGCGGGGCTCCTGGTGTTTAGGAATTCACTAATCTTGTTTGAGGAAGAAGTTGAAATCATATGTGGAAGTTATATTGCTGACATAGAGTTGTTGCTCAACTCGTACAAGAAGCTGAAGAAGAAGCTCTTGTCAAAAACAAGCTTGGTCTTTCATTTAGCAATGCCACTAGTAGGCCTAGGGAAGACACCACGGACTCAGGAGAGGACGTAAACTAGAACGACATTCCAAAGTAATGTGAAGATGTTGTAGAAGATAGTAGCAAGTGCAAACAGAGAATTCCACCTTCTATTCGAGCATTTAGCAAACTTTGGTTTCGGTTGCGAACGAGTTGAAGATAAAATCAGTCAAGGCAGAGTTATTCATTGTTGCTGCTTGTATGGACATGTGACGGAATTGTTGACTGACACCTAGGTCCAGCGAGTGGTTAGAGTTTGCTCAATGGTACAAGCAATAACATTTCGTGTCTTATACTTGTATGTATATTTATAAAATTTTACAAGCAATTAGGATCGATTTTCATATTTTTCATTTATTTTATGTACAAAACTTCCTAATTGTATTTCAATATATATTATATACTAATTAATATTAAAATACATAGATTGGATCCTACCTAGAGGATTATCAAAATTTTTTATCAATCGGATGTCGGGTTGCATGTCGGATATCATCGGAATCACCTCCAAGTGTTCACCAAACTCTAAACAAGATTAGAGAGATCTAAGCTAGTCATTCAATATCTAATACAAGGTTACAATCTAGTTTATAACCTTTTTTATGCTCCAAATAATTTAATCTCTCAAACACTCAATTAATAAAAGAATTTTAGGATGGATTTGGTGGAGAAAATATGGAGAGAAGAGAATATTACATTAGTCTAACAAAGGAAGGGGAGAGACCTATTTATAAGGCATCCTCAAATCCACATCATGTGTAACCCACTTACACATGATTTCTTGTTAATTGGTCATCTAAACCACATCATGTGCAAACCACTTTGCACATGATCTCTTGTTTATTTCTCCACTCATCATCTCATAACTACTTTTGACCAAGTTGAATTAAAACAACAAAAATCTCATATTAATATATGCAAAAAAGTGGGCAAACGGTCGGACCAGTTTTCACTAATTTTGACTTTACCAAATTTTAGATTAATATCCAACAAAATTTGGGCTTTAGAGTTTTAGCAAATTCATATGTTATAATGTTACGAATCACATTATATCATGTAATATATTATCATATATAATGTCAAAATATTATACCACATAATATATACATCTCATACGAATTTATTTGTTATTCTGACTATGTCGTTATTATGACATATTAATTTTTTTACCACATGTATATATTATTTCATAACATATGAAACTTAATACATCATATAAAATATAAAATCATATCTCTTTTTCCCAGTTTTGTGGTGTGATCTATAGGAAGATCTAAGTTATGTTGGCAATAATATTAAACAATTAGTATCATAAACTATAAGCGGTATCTAGTTACACATTATAGTTATCCAAATAATAAAAATATTTTATTCACTTGAACAGAATATGATCCATTTAGTGATATGTAATATATTATTTGTGTCTATCTCTTGCCTCATAATATTATGAATATTATACAAAGTACAAAATGTGTCACCTTTGTATTATAGATTTATTTCTTAATCTCCTAAGCTAATTATAAATATATAACTTAACACAAGTCACATTTTGCACATTATAATTTTACTTTATCAAGGGCCCCAATAATATCATCACTCGTATAAAGAGGGACAATGACAATCTTTTGATATATCATCTTTTCTAGCACAAGTTATGTATAATGAACTGATATCTTTATCACTATGCGGAGTGATAGCTTTTGATAATAATCAAAGTACACACTTCTCATGTGAAAAGATATAGGTCTCATATCTAAGGATTCAAAAATACAATGAAAACATTAATGACACAAACACATTTCCATAATGTTTCATTTATTCGGTCTATTCAATATATGAAAAATAATATTCTTCATTTCATATACTCATGTTGTTAAAATATTTGTAGAGCTATAATATCATTTAACCAACATGACAATCTTATCTCGGTAATTAATGTTCCATGTTAATTACCACGATTGAGAATTTGTATTGATTTATGTAAACCATTATCTATTAGAGTTTTACGGTTAAGGACCAAGAGTCTCTTCCTTAACACTTGTAAAAGACGAATACATTAATCATGGAACAAAATGTTTATAAATTTAATTCATAATAAAAGACATATAAAAAAAACTTTTAGAACACATTCTTTTAACAACAATACCAAGATGCCCGAACTTGCAGGGTTCCAAACCAATGCCTGAATTTTCAATAAAGAAAACACAGTATGTCATGGGAACAACGTCATTTAATTCATAATAAAAAATATCTAAAAAAATACTTTTAGAACACATTCCTTTCACAACAGTACGAAGATGCCCGAACCTGCAGGGCTCCAAAAACAATGTCTGAGTTTTCAATAAAGAAAACTCAGTATGCCACAGAAACAACACAACGGTAAGAGAAAACACAGGGTACCCTAACTGGCCCTAGTCTGTGACTTTAACTCTCCAACGCCACGTCTAGCGACCGTCCTCCACTAGAACTCCAACTCGCCCCACGGTCTCGCATGCAACGCGCACGTCCATCCAAAGCAACGCGGTCCCCACGACGGGTGCTACCAAAGCTACGTTGGCCTCAAGGGACAAAAGTTGATCGAGTGGCAGCCGACTGGAGAGCTCTCCTCCCACCGGTCATCGGAATCGCAGCACGACCACACCACACCCAATACCTAAATCCCGTGGCATAGCTCAAACGTTCTCGTCGGAGTCCTCGCCCACGTGCCTTAGTTGACGCTCACATTCACTCTCTGATCGTCCCAAGCTTGTCCCAAGCTTGCCACGAATGCGTCCGAGAAGCGCACGAGAACATCGACCAAGCCTCCTGCTGCGTCTCCTCCTACCGTGGTTCGTCGAGCACTGAGGCAGACACGAGGGTGCAAAGGAGGGTGGAATGAAGACAGTGAAGTGGAGAAGGGAGGAGTTAGAGTGGAAGAATGGAAAATAAGGAAGAGGCGAGCTAAAGTATTCAAATGGTGTTCTAGTTGCAAGCCACCAAGTCAAGGAATGGAAGTCCACCGCAACCCATGCTGCCCGCTGCAGCAAGTCTGCTGGGCATCAGCACAATGGGCAACCATGCCCATGACGTCAGTAGCAAAGTCCCAGTTAAAATTAACTCCACTGAGCAAACTAACCAGGATAGGTGATTTAAATTTAACCAATATTAGGATAAAAAATTAATTTAACTCCAACAGACAAGTGTTGTAAAAAAAATCAAGTAAAAAAAACAAACCTGGATTAGTCAAGAGTCTAACAACTAAGGTGTCATGTATCTTAGCTGCTACATTAATTCATTAGATAAAGTAGCATTCCTTCAAAAGACAAACTAGCACTTCTTCCAACAATGTTGTCATGCTTTCCATTAGTTGTGTTTTTTTATTATTTCAGTTTGTGCAGTCGTTCCAACTTCTGTTCTTGCTGTCTCCGTGTAAGCAATTCGGGCTTTATTGGTCTTTGTTGTTTTTCTGGTTTGTCCAGTAAATGTAATACACCATACTAAGAACTCTTACATGTGTGTCGTTAAAATACATTCTGATTTCCACCACCTATTCACTAGCATAGTAGGTGTCACTCTAAAGGTACCACGGGTTCAGAGGAGCTACTGCCCCATCCATCGTACTCATCATCATTGCGGACAAAAAGCGGCGACAGCGATTTGTTGTGTCGTATGCATAAGAATTGCTGTTGTTACTGAGTACTTCAAGTGTGTCGTTTGTATTACGAACACCATCCACCTCACCACCATTTGGATTGGAAATTGAAATCCACACAATATAAGTCAACGAAGTGAGCAGAAGTTTACACATCAAGTGTGAATAAACTGAGAAGCAGAATATAATGTTTGAATCGGCAGAAGTTTCAAACCTAAGACATGCTAAAGCAGTAGTGGTATAACAGACATGCATCAGCAGCAAATCTTTTCAATCTGACAAACAAAATGACAAGCACATGTTCAACAAGCCACCATCAAGTACTAAGGACAACCCCATCACAAACGACAACAAAAATACTAGAGAAATCATACTTAAGATTTTATCAAGACAATTGTTTTATCTTTACATGTTAAAGCCCTACATGAAAGCTACACCAATAATTTAGCACATTTCTGTAGAAACCGAATATCACAAAACACCAAAACACAGAATCAGATATCCTATTGTACTTAAGATGCAAAAAAACATAATGTTTGCCTGCTTTACTACAGCAGTTACAAACTGCATTTCCAAAAATAATCTGTTGCAGGTACAAAGTGATTCAGTAATTGGGGAAGAACTGTCCTTCATCCTCTCTAGCAGAGCTTCAAGATTGCGGATAGGGGGGGTCAATGTAGGATTTCGTGTCGTATACTTGTATATGTAATTTAAAATTTTACAAACAATTAGGATTGATTTTCATACTTTTCAATAATTTTATGTACAAAATTTTCTAATTGTATTTCAATATATATTATATACTAATTACTATATGAATACATAAATTGAATCATAACTAGAGGATTATCAAATCATTTTTACTAATCGGAAGTCGGGTTCCACATTAGATTGCCTCAGAATCACCTTCAAGTCTTCACCAAACTCTAAACAAGATTTGAGAGATCGAAGCTAGTCAATCAATCTCTAATACAAGGTTAGAATATAGGTAATAATCTCTTCTATGTTCCAAAGAATTTAATCTCTCAAACACTCAATTATTAAAAGAATTTTAAGATGGATTTGGTAGACCTGGGAACCGGGCCGTGCCGGGAGGCCCGTCATGGCACTGTTCCAACGGCTCTAAGAGCCGTTGGAGATTTTTTTTAATTACCTAAACTACATTTCCTCTACCCTATATAAACCCCCAACCGTCTTATTCTTTTCACACAAAACTCAACATCTCTCATTCTATTCACACAAATATCTCCAAATCTTCTCTAATCTTTCTCAGTTTCTCTAATTTCTTTGATTTTAGTGGAGATGGGTTGAGTTTTGCGACTTCTCTGCTCTTCATTTCTCAGGTTTTTCTAATCTTTTTTAGTAATTAATTTTATTTAGTCAACCATAACCATGACTTACTCATTTGTAAAAAAATCACTTTTTATTTGCATATTTAGTAATTTCCATGACTTTATCATATGATTCTGACGATAGTGATAACCCACCACCTCACCGCCCTGTTAATCCATCTAAGACAAAAGGTAATACGAGTACCAGAAAAAAAACTAGTCCAATATGGGTTGATTTTAGTGAATGACAAGATGAGCATGATAATCCAACTGCTACTTGTAAATGGTGTGGTCACGTATATTCGGCTAAGTCTAGTGGAGAAACCGGTCATTTAGGTAGACATCAACTTTCAGGTAAAGTTAAGAATAATCCTGGTTCGGTAGTGGGTCAATCGGTTTTAGACACAACTAGTGGAACTTTAAATTTCAGAAAATATTATCCAATTAAAGATAGATAAATAGATAATTGTTGATTTCATAAATAGAGATGAACAATCATTTAGCATATGTGAATCTATAGGTCTTAGAGAAGCAATTCTCTACCATAATATGTAATTTAAACCATTTTCTAGAAAAACACTTCAAAATATTGCATTTGATAAATTAGGTAAAGAAAGAGAAATCATGATTACTTATTTTTCATCAATGAACAATAAGGTAGCATTAACTAGTGATGTTTCGATCAGACCAAATAATTATCCTGTTGCGTAACTACTCATTATTTAGATTAATCATGGTGTTGAAATAATAATAAAAATTCGTTTTTACCTTTTCGCATCCACACACTACCAATGTTATAATTGATCACATTAAAAAAGTTATCCTACCTAACAACCTTGAATATAAAAAGTGTGCAATTGCATTTGATAATGCTACCAACAATAGTTCTGCAATACAAATGCTTATTGATTATTGTCATCTACCAGTAGATGGTTCACTTTTTCATATTAGATGCGTTTGTCACACTTTGAAATTAGTGGTACAAGATGGACTTGGCATAATTAAACATTACTTAGAAAATCTCAGGAATGCAATTGCTTATGTAGGTAGTAGTAGTGCATATGGATATCAGGAATTTAGAGAATTTTGTATATATAATGAAATTAAACATAAGAAGTTTAAATTAGACGTCACTCATAGATAAAATTCTACAAACGAAATGTTAAAATGTTGTCTTCCTTATCATCTTGCAGTTTCAAGATTTTACAATGAAAAACAAAAAGAAAAAAGTGTTAACCGATTTAGATTGGAATAATTGTTAAATTATGCATGATTTTTTTAAACCTTTTTTCATAATCACTACTAAATGAAGTGGATAGTATTATCTCACCTCTAACATATTTATTTATGAATTACTTCCAATTTACGAAAGTATTTGCGAATATAAGTGCAATGCTGGTTTTGTTGAAATTTTATATGTAATGGATTTTAATAAATATTGGAATCCTCCTATATTAAGTTTTTGTTTAGCATTTATTATGAATCCTAGATTTAAGATTATTTGTTTACAAGTTTTCTTAGAACAAATTTTTGAAAATATGAATTATGAAAATTCCAAAATCATGTAGGTATTTGTTAATCAAATATTTCAAGAATATAAAAGAGTACATAATCTAAATCAAATAGGTTCAAATGTTGCTAGTTCATCATCACAACCACCTCTAACTTCCGCGGATCAAGATGATGACAACTCCCAATGGAATTGGTTAAATCAAAAGAAGGCAAAATTAGTCCAAACTGACACCCAAAATGAATTAACTGCCTATTTAAACACTGAACTCTATTTACGTATAGCTGAGTTAAAATCTTTTGACATTTTAGGCTGGTGGAAAAGAACTCATGTAGGTTTCCACTTGTCTCTTTGATGGTGCGAGACTTATTATGTCATTTGGCGTCAACTGTGGCGTCAGAGGCCGCTTTCACTACAAGAAAAAAGACTTTTACCGACGAACTACAACCGATGGAATGTCCGTCGGCTTATTGTGCCAACGGAATGTCCGTCGGCAGGAGCAACATTTTGTCAGGTCATGCGCCAAAAAATTCTTTTCACACCAAATTAACTTTGTACGTGAGGAGCACATGCAAAATCGACCATGCCGACGGAATGTCCGTCGGGATGCCAATTAGTTCCATCGGGTGCATCCGATAAAAAATGCACGTGCCAAGCACGTGCGTATAACTAGCATGCCGATGGAAATTCTGGTGTCCGGCTACTTAATTAGGGGATTCAAACCCCCTATTCAACCCGACGGAATCCTAAATCCCTCTTCAATTTCCGTCACCGTGAAACTGCTCCTCCCGTCTCTCCGACCCACCGTCCGTCGCCGTTCGCTCCCCTTGTTCGTCGACTTGCTCGCGTCGTCTCCACGTCGCACCGACCCCACTCGTCCATGCTTGGTCTCGCGTCGTCTTGCAAGCTTTGCGCCGCCCAATCTCTTCTGCCATAGCCACACCGGCCAACTTCGCCACCCCAAGTCCACGACCGTCACCTCTGCACCACCGTCGTCCACACACCGACCTCTGCCCCGCCTACACCACGCGAGTACCGCACAAGTATATTTTAATTTCTAGTTATATTTAAGAATGTTTTGTTTGTATTCCACTTATAGTTGAATTGGTTTGGTTTGTTGGTTGATTGAAGTTATTAAAGCTGATCAGAAATATGTTTTGGGATGGATTTTAAAAAAATGTATCAATCAAATAAATTTTGTGATGTTTCTCGAATCCTATTGATGTCTCTCGAATCCAAATAAATTGCTTGTATTCCATTTGAATTATACGTCTTCTAGTTCAGTTAGTAGATCTTTAATTCTTTACTTTTGAACTAACTAAAATTAGTCAAATTTCCATACACATGAATCATACTTTGGGGTTTGATTAGTTAAAAATGTATAAAAGTTCAAAAAAAATATTTAGTGTTGGTTTGTGGTCTGTGGTATGTAGTTGATTGCGTATCTAGATAAGGTTTCAATTCTTGTTGGTTTAAATTGGGAGATTGATGCCTGGTTGCTTTAATTTGTTTTAGAATCAACACCACCTAAGTCTAGAGGGAAGTTGTGAGCATTACGTTCATGCATCACTTCCATACCAAGGTTAGCACGATTGATGCCAAGGCGCCTCACCATAGCCGATACCTGCTTCAGCTCCGATTGCTTGTTTTCTTGTTTCTGGTGTTCCTTGTGCAAGTGTTGTCAAGATGGATGGTTGGTTTAAATTGGGAGATAGATGGATGTATGGTTATAAACTCTAAGAGATTAATGAGAGGTTTCATATCTTGTTGGTTTAATTTGTTTTGGGATTCACAAATGATACTCACAAATATAAGATTCTCAAAATACCTGGTCTTTATTATATTCTCCAAATGTAACTTAAAGATAGGTTTCCTATTGGAATTAGAGATTGGAATTCGAAATTTGCAAACATTTGGATGTTTAGAGATTGGAATTTGGAAGAATTTTTGGAAAGTATAATATTGTTAAGCGATGGATTTTTAAGATTGATTGAGTTTGTGGTTGAAATGCAGGTTCAAAATGGTATCATGTTTTCAATTTTAGGGGAGGTTCTGCCCAAATATTTAAAAAAATTAAATGTTTTAAATATTGGTATTTAGATATAATTAGTTTTTGGTGTGACTTCTATAGGATGTCAATTGTACCAAACAAATCTTGGTTACAAATTGATGATAGATTCACACTGGAATACATAAAAGGGTTGAATGAGTTCTTGAATTTTGCAAGTGCCAATTTGGAAAAATTAGGTGGTCTTATTCCTTGCCCATGCAAGAATTGCCGGAATCTAGTACTTCTTAAATGACAACAAATTCGTGAGCATGTTCCCCTCAAGGGTTTTATGCCGGATTATCCTACGTGGATACGTCATGGCAAAAAAATGCCCTGAAAGAATAGGAAATTTCAGTCATCTGTCACTTCAACATCAAGTGTTGTTGACGACATGCAAGGAATGTTACAAGATATATACGGAGATGTCGGAGGCAAAGAAGTTAATGTGGAAGAAGATGATCGTATTTATGAAGATGTTGTGGACGACAAATACGAAATGGAAGAAGCTGACGTTGTTGGTGACCCAGATCGCATGTCGGAACTTGTGAAAGATGCTGAAGAACCGTTGTATGCAGGGTGTAAGAAGTTCACGAAGTTGTCGTTCTTGGTTCATTTATTTCATTTGAAAATCTTGAATGGTTGGAGCAACAAGTCATTCTCTATGCTTCTTGCTTTGCTTCGAGAAACTATTCCAGATGGCGGTAGAAATATTTCGTCGTCATATACTTCCCACACACATCACACCTGGCAGCCACATGAGAATGACTTGGTTGAGTGGGATAAAGTGTTTTTCTTGGTTTAAACATTTTGAATAAATGTTAAGTGAGTATTTGAAGGCTGCATATTGTACTGTACTTGATGTCTTTCACCTGTTTTTTCTGTTTTTGGCAGGATTTGGGTTGATGTTTACTTTTACATGGTTAATAGGTGTGGTTGGACTGGTTTATAGGTTGATATGGAAGATAACATGATTTTAAACGGTTAATAGGGATAACCAACTATCAATTTTATCTTTACTGCATAACCTTTTTTCTGTTTTCCAGCTTTTGCAGCATAATTTACTGTATCCATTGCATAAAGTATCTAATTTTGAATTTATTTGAAATTCAGCTAAAAGTTACATTTTCCACAACATTATTCTATTTGTTCATCACTTTTTTTTTCTTTGTTATTTCTTGATTAAGCTATGCATGATTCAACTTTTGTGGGCCCTAATTGATGGATGTGGTAAGTTGAATTCAATAGTTGGGTAAATGTAGTTGTATCTAACATGGTAAATCTAGCGAGGTAAACCTAATTGATTAATGAGGTAATTTGAATTTAATAGCCAGGTAATCCTAAATAATAGACAAGGTAAGTTGAAATTCAGATAACATTTACACTCTTTCCAAAACACTACAATATTTTGCAAGCCACTAACATTAATTTTGCAGCCCAACCACTCCCACATAGTACAAGAACTCCCACATAGTAGAAAAACTAACATATGTTGTCCATTATTTTCTTTCTCCCTCTTTCAAAAAGAATAAGTTATTATAAACTTACAATTTTGTTTCAATAGTCATAGAGGGTACATTTATAGTTATTTATTCTCTAATCTTGGGTGTGTTAGGGGGATATATGTCATAGGATTTTGAGGTAGATTTAAACAACTATGTTGGTAAGTTGGTATTAGTACTTATATGAATATCCTTCTTGGTATGTCTATTAGTACTAAGTTTGTATTAGTACCATTATGTGTATTCGTTCTTCATATACATAAATTTTAACCTTCCCGCATTATTCGTTCTTCATTATATAACTTTTTTCCGTGGTATTGTTCCATTACCTTTTAGATTGGTTTCATTAGAATTAGGTGGGTAAACGTTTTGAGTAATTTGGCCAAGTTTTAGTTTCTGAGTCATTTGGGTAGTTTTTCGTTTATTTAGGGTTTGAAAATTGTTCATCTACAGGATTGCACAAAAATGTATGTCCTCTCGACAGGAAAAGTAGATTTGATAAAAGTACTCATTGTGTTTCTATGCAAATATAAAATTTTGGTTCATTGTGTTTCAGCATGCATGGTTTTTCCGAGGGAGGCCGACCTCTTTGCAAGCCCTTTTTGATTTGGCATGACTGAAAATGTTCATTTTGCCATTTTCCTTCTGAGCGAGTCCAAACTTGCACAACTTTGGAGAAAACGAGGGAACCACACATCAGGATTTTCAGAGAAATACCATTTCGACATTTCCTTGATGCAGACTATGTCATAGTGACCGACAAAGTGCTGGATAGTTTTATACCTTGCTACTACCCAACAATGAAGTCTATTAAGAAGAGTAGATACCTTGGTCCAACCCCGTTCTGATAGGATTGGATGTTTAGTTTATTTAAGATTGGAGTTGTTTATTTTATGGGTGATCTAGGTTTGCCTAAAACATGTGTACTTAATTGATAGTTGTGTTGTATTTTCTTTGATCATTTTAACCTATTGACTTCATTTTATTTCTCTTGTAATACATGCTTTCGTGGGATTATCACTCATCATATGGTTGGGATAAATCGAGAGCGGGTAATGCTAGGCTAAAGTCCACCAATTGAATCCAATGTACTCGTTTTATTGAATCAAATTACCCGCACTCGAAACTAGATTTATCCCAACTTACCATCCCTTCTATCATCCTAAAACTAGATTTCAATAGCAGGGTAACCTGAAATAATAGTCAGGGCAAGTTGAATTCAATAGCAGGATAACCCTAATTGAATCCAATGTACCTATCCAATTGAATCAAATCACCCTCTCACAAAACTAGATTTACCCCAACCTACCATCCATTCAACCAATTGGATTTATCAATTAGTGTTACACTGCTATTGAATTCAACTTACCCCAACTATTATTTCGGGTTACTCTGCTATTGAATTCAACTTACCCCAACAATCAATTAAGGTTAACCTGCTTGATTGACCCTGCTCGATTCAACTTGATTTACCTTGCTATTGGATTTTACTTACCCCGTCCATCAATTAAGATTACCCCCACGAACTGATTGATCGTTTTATATTTAACCGCAAGTGCACGGCCGCGTTGAAGCGGTGGCAAATACGGGTCGTCCACTGGGAGGTGTGTCGACACTTGGTTTGTGCGAAGGCGAGAGGTAAAGAAAAGGAAGAAGGATGTATTACACTAAACTACACTACAATGCTAAACTAGAATGCAAAAGGAAATGAAGATAAGCAATAAAACTAAACCCCAAAGGGGGTAGAGAAATAATGTGAACATAAAGAAGTGTGTGTGTGTTCATTAAGCTCCTCACAACATGTAGTGCATGAAATCATAAAACTACATCCAACTTTGCCTCTACATGAATTAAGATAAGACTACATCATTAAAACATACAAGACAATAATTGGAATGAAGCTACATGAACTCAAGTATAAAGACTATACCCTACTATGCCTCTACATGAATTAAGATTTCACTACATCATTAAAACATACAAGACATTAGCTAAGGTAAAGGCAACAAGAGCACATACACTACAAATTGTGTTTCCAATATTAACTTCATCCATATCCTAACCTTATCATTCCCCATAAAATAGGTCCACTAATCAAAGCATAAGCTAAGCTTCATTCAAGAGCATTAACATATCAAAGATAAGAGTGAAAACTCATTACATGGTTATGGAAATCATATAAAGCTCAAGGGATAAAGATAACACACACTTAATACACTACAGGATTATATCACATATTTCTCCACCCCCCAAATGGGGATGGAACTACTCACTACTCATTACATTAACTATACTAGCAAAAGAAAGCATAATACTGAAATGAAAGTTAACTAAGAAGGCAAGAAGCATTAAAGAAACATAAAAGGAAAGGAAAGACTAAACAAACATGCACAAATTAAAAGACAAGATTAAAAGAAACTAGAAGAATTATTTTATTAACAATTGACTCACATTGAAGGTAGCATTCTTCTCCACCTTGAGTTTTTGCTTCAAGGCTCACTCCTTAGTAGAGAGAATGCCACCAAGCAATGGGTAATTACAATGGAAGGTGAAGAGTTCTATTTATAAGCATGGAAAAAGCTAATCGGGGACAATCCCCCGATGTGGGACTAAACCAATACCAAAAATAGCCTAAAAGAACATTAATACAAGTCCAGGAGAAATTTCGATGGATCCTGAGCAATATGGACCGCCAATTAGCGGTTCAAGACCGCCAATTGGCGGTCCAAAATCTTCGGATCGTGTTGGAATTTGTTGTGGGCTTTTCTTTATGGTATTGTTGGTCTTTGATGCGGTTACTTGACTTGTTGGAGCTCCGACCCGACTCGAATTGGTAAAATACTCCCCATGATGGTGTGGAGTATTCTGTTTTGCTCTTAGGTCCTTCGGTCTTACGATCAGGTCCTTCTCCCTTGCATCTTAGTCCCCAGGTCTCACAATTAAGTCCTTTTTCCTGCTTTTGGATCCTTTCATGGGTCTTCTCTTCAAACCTCTTTATTCCTGAAAACTAAACATAAAACTCGTCACGTAGCATTGCTTAGGTGTAATATAATGGATATAAGATACAAATATGAGCATGAAATAATGTCAATCAAATACCCCCATACCTAAGTTTTTGCTAGTCCCGAGCAAAACAAAAAAAGAGAAAAGCAAACGAGAAACAAGAAATCCTAACTCACTTTCGTAGGATTCACGGTTGCACTTAGCACGTGCAACAAGCCGTTAAACCTCCTTTTTGCCAAGGAGGAGGAGTGTTGTCTCCTGAGGGTTTTCAGCGGATATACCCACAAAATCCGAACAAGATGCATTATTCAATCTAGACACTCGACTCGTTGGAAATATTTTGTCGATCATTGGACGCGGTAATCCTACGGGCCGACTCTATAAAGGTAATCAGTCCACACCTAGCCTAATAAACCATTCGTGCAAGTTAAATAAGGAATTAAGTAAAAGACATGGACAACCTCAAGATCCTCAAGTGATACAAAGTGTAAGGTCCATTAAGGTTCTTATTTGCATTACCATTTTTTTCTTTTTGTTTCTTTTCACACATTTTTTTTTCTTTTTATTAGTTGGAGCTTCATTCTCCCAGGGTCAGGTTTCGTGCATCATTGCCCATGAGGACTTACACTATCACGTACAGCTTTCCTCAAATCTCCACATAGGGCAATCCCTACCACCCGTGTAACGGGAGTTCGGTCGGCGCATCCCAAGTCAGATGACTCGAAAGCACCAGGCACAAAGTCCCCTCAGACCTACTTTCCCGAGTGATAGGAGCCGTGCGAGAAGAGAGAACATCTACTCACTTATTTCTTATCTACACATGAACCAAAACCCCTACACTAATGTCTCACAACAAGATTAAGAGGGTCCTTGACTACAACAAACTTCCTAAATTAACAAACACGAATTATTGACTCACTAGGTTCAGGGTGGACTTCTTTGAATGTTTGAGCACTGAAACCCTATGATTACTCACCCCCAAAGAAAAACTGGGGTGCATCCTAACGAGTCGATAAATCCTAAAGCCACGTACTAGATATCCTAATGCATCAAGTTCAAGACAATTTTGGGAGCTTTCTTTTTACTTTGCCTCTCAACGGTTTTGCACATGCTAAACACACGCAAAACCCACAAAACATTTTCTTTCGAAAACACATGAAGATTTTGAAAGAAATGTGAAAATTTTGAAGCACTACGCAAGCAAAAGAAGACAAGTCACCCAAGGATCATGGCAAGCGGATATATCGATATTAAATGCAGCACACTATCATGACCCTAACAATGCAAACAAAAGAAAACAAAATCAAAGGAAAAAGACTCAACTATGTACACACGTAAAACACCCCCCACACCTACTTCATGCATTGTCCTCAATGAATGCAAGCAAGATACTACATGGATTTATGCATGAAAAAGGAGAGATCTCACCAACGTGAAGTACAAAGGGAAGTGTATGGCTATGTTGATGGACACAACCCAAATTCCCTCAAAACCTGTGAGATGCTAAAGAAAGGGTACAAATACATGAAAGAAAAAGGACTTAATTGTGAGACCTGGGGACTAAGATGCAAGGGAGAAGGACCTGATCGTAAGACCGAAGGACCTAAGAGCAAAACAGAATACTCCACACCATCATGGGGAGTATTTTACCAATTCGAGTCGGGTCGGAGCTCCAACAAGTCAAGTAACCGCATCAAAGACCAACAATACCATAAAGAAAAGCCCACAACAAATTCCAACACGATCCGAAGATTTTGGACCGCCAATTGGCGGTCTTGGACCGCTAATTGGCGGTCCATATTGCTCAGGATCCGTCGAAATTTCTCCTGGACTTGTATTAATGTTCGTTTAGGCTATTTTTGGTATTGGTTTAGTCCCACATCGGGGGATTGTCCCCGATTAGCTTTTTCCATGCTTATAAATAGAACTCTTCACCTTCCATTGTAATTACCCATTGCTTGGTGGCATTGTCTCTACTAAGGAGTGAGCCTTGAAGCAAAAACTCAAGGTGGAGAAGAATGCTACCTTCAATGTGAGTCAATTGTTAATAAAATAATTCTTCTAGTTTCTTTTAATCTTGTCTTTTAATTTGTGCATGTTTGTTTAGTCTTTCATTTCCTTTTATGTTTCTTTAATGCTTCTTGCCTTCTTAGTTAACTTTCATTTCAGTATTATGCTTTCTTTTGCTAGTATAGTTAATGTAATGAGTAGTGAGTAGTTCCATCCCCATTTGGGGGGTGGAGAAATATGTGATATAATCATATAGTGTATTAAGTGTGTGTTATCTTTATCCCTTGAGCTTTATATGATTTCCATAACCATGTAATGAGTTTTCACTCTTATCTTTGATATGCTAATGCTCTTGAATGAAGCTTAGCTTATGCTTTGATTAGTGGACTTATTTTATGGGGAATGATAAGGTTAGGATATGGATGAAGTTAATATTGGAAACACAATTTGTAGTGTATGTGCTCTTGTTGCCTTTACCTTAGCTAATGTCTTGTATGTTTTAATGATGTAGTGAAATCTTAATTCATGTAGAGGCATAGTAGGGTATAGTCTTTATACTTGAGTTCATGTAGCTTCATTCCAATTATTGTCTTGTATGTTTTAATGATGTAGTCTTATCTTAATTCATGTAGAGGCAAAGTTGGATGTAGTTTTATGATTTCATGCACTACATGTTGTGAGGAGCTTAATGAACACACACACACACTTCTTTATGTTCACATTATTTCTCTACCCCCTTTGGGGTTTAGTTTTATTGCTTATCTTCATTTCCTTTTGCATTCTAGTTTAGCATTGTAGTGTAGTTTAGTGTAATACATCCTTCTTCCTTTTCTTTACCTCTCGCCTTCGCACAAACTAAGTGTCGACACACCTCCCAGTGGACGACCCGTATTTGCCCCCGCTTCAACGCGGTCGTGCACTTGCGGTTAAATATAAAACGAGATCAACAAGTTTTTGGCGCCGTTGCCAGGGAGGTGCTCTGTCCAGACCTTGGTTTGGACGATTCGAGGGGTTTTTGATTTTTTGTTTCCAGTTTTGTTTAGTTTCAGGGAATCAGAACATCAAGGGGAGGCTACTGGGAAAGTTTGAGCAACAGAAGCCACAAAGAGACCGCCAATCAGCGGTTGGAGACCGCCAATTGGCGGCGTGGTAAGGGCTTCCTGCTCTCAAAGTTACACATCCTATTAAACCAAATTACCTCCTATCGTAACTAGAGTTACCACAATACCTTCTACCAATTGGATTTATTAATTAGAGTTACCCAGCTATTGAATTCAACTTATACCGTCTATCAATACTCCACCTTTTGGCCACATATTGCAAAAGGGAGATCATTTATAGTTAGGGGTGCAAATGGGGCGGGAAGGGGCGAGTTTCGCATCGACCGCTACCTGTCCCGCCAAAGTTCGGCGGGTAAGTCGAGTGGGGCGTGGCAAGTCAATTTTTTTTCTAACCGCTACCCACCCCACTTAAAGGCGGGTTTGGCGGGTTAAAAATGTTGATTTTTATATAATGTCATTTGGACCCATAACATGTATGAAAGTAAATTAAAATTCAAAACTTGTAAAAAGCATAAAAAATAAAACATGTAAAACCAAGATGTAAAAATTTTAAAGACCAAAAGAGACTTAGTTAATAAAAGAATAAAGATTAACACATTTATTATATTATATTATAATATTATACTTTGAAATAATATATTTAGAGTGTATATTTAAATATAGTTTGGCGGGTTTGAACGGTTAGCAGGGTGGGTTAACCTTCAATAACAGTGTAATCGTAATTTATAATCGGGGTAAATTGAATTCAATAGCAGGTTAACTCTAATTGATCAATCCAATTGCTAGAAGGGATGATTGGTTGGACTAAATATGTTCATGAAATAGAGTAATTTGATTTAGTAGGACAAATAACTTATCATGCTATCGAACTCAACTTACCCATTCTATTAATTACGGTTACCCCTACGTACTATAGTTTAATTCATTCTATTCAACCAAGTTAACATGTTATTGAATTCAACTTACTTCCTATCGCAACTAAATTTACCCCAACATACCATCAATTCCTTCTATTTAATCAATTCTACCATCAATTCAACTAAAGTTACCCTTCTTTGAGTTAGGGTTACTACCCACTCGTGATGCTAGATATACCCCAATCGACCATCCATTCTATCATTCGGATCTATCATTGTAAGGTTACTCTGCTGTTGACTTCAACCTACCCCGTCTATTATTTAGGTTACCCGGTTATTGGATTCCACTTACCTTGTCTCATATTTACGTCTAAATTGGTATTCGAAATTCAACTTCCGCAACCAATCAATTAGAATAACCCGACCAAATTTACCAGACTAGATTCCACTAGACTATGTTTAACATGTTATTGAATTCAACTTACCACGTCCTTTACTTAGGATTACCCCATATTGCTTTCAACTTACCTCATATATTATTTTTGGGTACATCGTTTTTAATTCAGCTTACCCCGTCAACCAATTAGGATTACCCTGCTAGTTTTACCCCTGCTATATTCAACTAGATTTTACAGTACTGTTCAATTTAATTTAATTTGACATCAGTTATGATTACCCCCAGCCCCCCACGATTGATTCATCTTATTTACTCCATCAGTCTCGTTTAACCAAATTATCCTCTATCACATCTATATTAACTAGGAGGTTACCTTTTAGTTTCCTATACCATCACAACCCACTCTACCTGCAAGTTACGATCGATGTCCAGTTTCTTATCAATCATTAACCTAGTGATCATATACCGCGTCGAAACGATCAGAAAAAGATTTACAAGGATGATAATACCAAAACCGATGTTAATTCAACACATGCAAAACATTACAACTTATAAGAACATCAAAATACAAACTTATATAACAAACTTAGTATCAACTGCACATTATTCATTGACGCATACATCACAACAATATACTCAATCGACCACACAAGACAACATCAAAATTAAATTCCTTACAGTAATTCCCTCCCTTCGCATGCATTCACTTGACCTCCTCCTTAGGAACAATAACAGTGTGCACATCATTCTCCATCGAGGCCTTGACCTTATCCACCTTTGTGTTCTCTCGGAGACGGAACCTCCTCAGAAACTTCATGCTTCTCTCAACCTCATGTCATCAGTCTGTATTCTCTTATGTTTCGTTGCCCCTTTCCTACTTATCTAGAACATGTTCCCCTCCTCCACCTTCACCTCTTCCTTCTTCAGTCCATGAAGATCTGCCTTGAACACGTGCACCTCAGGCGTCTCCTTCCAGTCGATGTTCATGTTGGCGATGGCTATTGTTTGATTCGCGAAGGCCTGGTGGAACTCTTGAAGAGAGCGGAAGCTCTGGGAGGGATGCCAAATGTCGAGGGAGAAGGGGTCGAACACGTCGTTGCGGTGACCGGAAAAAAAAGTAGCACGTTAAACAATGAAATAGAGAACGTAAAATGATAGCAAAAATACAAATAAATCACGAAGCATAAGCTTCTTCCGCACCCATAAACAACTGCACCCATAAATGCACCCAAAAGTAAATGAAACACATACATCACAAGTACAATAAAAAAGCAACAAAATAAATGAACTAACAAGAACTTACAACTTGAGGATGCCTGGGGTAGAACCTACTGTGTCAATGACTAACTTCATCAGTGGATACCCTGGGGTAAAATCTAGTGGGCAAATGAGTAACTTCGTTAATGTTGCATTAATATTTTGAAATTAAGAATGATTAATAGAGAAAAAAACCAAAGGAAAAATAAAATTTTACGATAAATCCCAACAAAAATACTAACTTCCAGTTTTGAAAACACCCAACGTTTATATTTTTAGTCCCAAATGATCTCTAAAATTCCCCCAACTACTTATTTTCATTAGCAAAAGAAACACTTACAAATATAACCAATATAACCAATACGTTATTAAGTCTACACCAAACATATCTACCACAACTACAAAACACTCACTCCAAATTCTTACTAAAAACACCTAAAATACCCCCATATTATCATAGAAGATACCTCATATGGTCTCTGAGTTTCCCCCAATTACCTATTTCCATTAGCAAAACAAGTCTTACCGAAGTCTAACCCAAAACACTTTCAAATATAACCAATCTGTTATTAAATTTAACCCAAAACATATCTACCACAACTACAAAACATCCACACAAATTTCCTACTTGAAACACCTAAAATACCCCCATATTATTATAGAAGATACCCCATATAATTACCCTTAGTTTAAGTACTGATTTGCAAATAAACAAGATTAATGTTCAGAAAAAATGCAGTGGACATGGGACAAAGAAGTATGACTCAAAATTGTATGTAGACATGTGCACATGTTTCTAGCAAAAGATCATGGTTCCGATGGTTACCTAGTTAAATTATACATTTAGGTAAGAATTTGGTCTATTCTCATCTAATTTTAAACTGAAAATGTTGACGTGAACTGAAAACAATAGGACAAGTATGAAGAACTTTCACACTAACCGGAAACCAATATCTTTAGCAGGAAATTGTAGTTGAAGGCTTTTCCCATCTTCTAATATACTCCTCACTTTGGTAAGTCTAGAAGTTCCAAGTGGGTTATTTTCATTAAAAAAAGTGTTGACAGTTGCTCATGATCAAAGGCCATTAAGGATTCTAAAGCTAACTTTTGTAAATCAAGGGGTAGGACGTCACCAACTCCACTATCTATTACTCGATGCACTGTCTCAAATAAGAAAAACTTGTGAACAATGTGATTACAGAACAAGGAATGATGACTAAGAAATCAAGAGAAGCATAATTTTACCTATATTCGCAACCTTGGGGTCAAAACCAAGAGCATTAGGTATTGACATTGTCGCTTGAAAATTTTCAATGCCCAATGAAGTATTAAAAAGTGCAATCTGGATGAAAAGAAGCCCGGGATAGCTGAGTTATCTAAGTGAATTCTTTTGGTTACTGAGAATTTAAAAAAGGGTAAGTAAGAGAAAGGAGGTATACAGGCCTACGCTCTGTCTCATATGTGTGAAGAATGGAATCAGAAAAAATGCAACAATGCACAAAAGCAATTTTCCATGCTAAGTTATGAGCATCTTGAATGCCCGTATTCTTTCCTGCGTCAAAAGTGTAACATGTATCATTGCTATGATAAAGGGAAAATCGCACTTATAGAATAAACCAGAAGCCATTTTCATAAGTTGATTACTATATCTCGTCATTTAAAACTAGGCAACAAAGGTCATTACACATGCGTTAGTATGAAATTTTAAAAAACAAATAATCATTTTCTGATATTTGAAATTAGCTTCTTGATGAAGCCACAACACTCACTTTAACCACTCTAAAGTTGATATTTAGCAATAATCATAGAGTTCAAAAGGAAAAATGTTCGACTTTGCAATAACCACAACCCTGAGAATCTCTTTTCACACTGCATCCTACACTTAAACACCTAAAAAGGAAAAAAAGTTCAATAAATGGTTGGAGCAAAGAGTCTAGTAAACATTCCACCTTTACAAAGATTTGGGGCTGGGAGTGCGATAGGAGAGGAATGTGGTGGCCTTCTTGAGGGCAGAGAGGTGCTCGAGGAGGGGACGGAGTGGGGGAGGAGGCAGCAGAGATCAAAGACGCACTGATCGAGGATGGAGAGGGAGGTGGAGGCGAGGCAGACCGAGATCACCTGTGACGTGCCTGGGGTGGTCAATACGGAGGGTAGGGTTCGAAGAGACACACCAAAGATGTAACAAGCAGCGTTTGTGATGGTAACACGTCGACATCGACGGAGATGATGCGTGAAACGAAGGAATCAGAGGAGGCTAAGCGCAATGGCGGCAGTAGTCGGAAGCCACAAGCTTTCTCCCGAGTAGAAGGTAGAGGACGAGGGGAGAGGAGTAGAGGTGGAACCCAAAGGCGAAGGAAGGCCTCGCCGGAGTGGAGCACGACAACAAAGTCCAAGGCAAATGGAGTTTGTAAGTCTTTGCTGGAAACGAGGAGAAGACCCTAAAGGCAGAGATGTATCCCATTTGTCAGAGATTATGGTATACAAAATTCAAAATTTGAACCGGTTGAGGACATGGAAGTTATCTACTGACACGTCAACGTCCACGTAAGACGCGTGAGGATATGCGTGGGAAATGGGGGAGAATACTACTTTTTCTTCTCAAAATACCTGGTCTTTATTCTCCAAATGTAACTTAAGATAGGTTTCTGTTGAACGTTTTAATTAAACCGCAAGTGCACGGCCGCGATGAAGCGGTGGCAAGTACGGGTCGTCCTCAGGGAGGTGAGTAGCCTCTTGCTTGTACGAAATCAAGTGGCAAAAATAGGGGGAGAAAGATGTTTATGCTAACCTACACTACACTACACTACGCTAAGAAGTACGAAATGTGAAAGAAGCAAACAAACAATGAAATAAGAACTAAGCTAAGAACAAAACAAGAATGCTGGAATTTCAGGAATGGAAAACCCCTAAGGGGTGGAGTGAGTGCACACAAGCAAAGAGGTGGGTGTAGAATACATTCTTTAAGCACATGAAGGTGGTGTTTATAAAGCATAGGAAGTGTCTAAATGTTATGGCAAAACCTATCAATCTATTCACCAACTTAGTTCATTAACATTTACATATGCAAGGTGTTTATTTCAGAACCTAAACAAGCATGAGAGGTGTCTAATCATTTTGGCAAAACTCATTAAGTTGTAAATTCTATCCTAAACAAGCAAGCATACATTCATGTTTAATCAACACATTGAAATTAAAGCATTCATCCCATTCTCTGATGCATGTATGTACATCTACTCCACCCCCCAAAGGGGATGGAACTACTCACTAAACATTACACTAATTATTAAACTATGGAAAGAAAGCATATTAAAACTAAGCTAGAATTAAAAGACGATTAAACTAAAACATGCACAAACAATAAAAGAAGCATAAAACAAACAATGAAAGAAACACAAAACTTTATTGATAAAATGACTCACATTAAAAGTAGCATCCTCCTACTTTAGTGTGTGCTTCAAGGCCTCACTTCTAGTAGGAAGAATAACCACTTAAAATATGGAGTCCTTACAAAAGGAGGTGAAGAGTTCTATTTATAGGCATGGAAAAAGCTAATCCGGGACAATCCCCCGATGTGGGACTAAACAGATACCAAAAATAGCCTAAACATCCTCTAATACATGTGCTGGAGAAATTTGAGCGGATTTGGGCCAAAATGGACCGCCAATTAGCGGTCTTGGACCGCCAGTTGGCGGTCTATATGGTTCAGATCCTGCTCATCTTTGTTGTGGGCTTTTAATTCTGGTATTGATGGTCTTTGATGCGGTTATTTGACTTGTTGGAGCTCCGACCCGAATCGAATTGGTAAAATACTCCCCCTGATGGTGTGGAATATTCTGTTTTGCTCTTAGGTCCTTCTGTCTTGCAATCAGGTCCTTCTTCCTTGCATCTTGGTCCCCAGATCTCACAATTCAGTCCTTTTTCCCAGCTTTTGGGTCCTTTTATCCTTCATCTCTTCAAACCTATTTATTCCTGAAAACTAAACATAAAACTCGTGACATAGCATTGTTTAGGTGAAAGATAATGGATATAAGATACAAATATAAGCATGAAATGATGTCAATCAGTTTCCTATTGGAATTAGAGATTGGAATTTGAAATTTGCAAACATTTGGATGTTTAGAGATTGGAATTTGGAAATTTTTTTGGAAAGTATAATATTGTTAAGCGATGGATTTTTAAGATCGATTGAGTTTGTGGTTGAAATGCAGGTTCAAAATGGTATAATGTTTTCAAATTTACGGGAGGTTCTGCCCAAATATTTAAAAACATTAAATGATTTAAATATTGGTATTTTGATATAATTAGTTTTTGGTGTGACTTCTATAGGATGTCAATTGTACCAAACAAATCTTGGTTACAAATTGATGATAGATTCACACTGGAATACATAAAAGGGTTGGATGAGTTCTTGAATTTCGCAAGTGCCAATTTGGAAAAATTAGGTGGTCTTATTCCTTGCCCATGCAAGAATTGCCGGAATCTAGCACTTCTTAAATGACAAAAAATTCGTGAGCATGTTCTCCTCAAGGGTTTTATGCCAGATTATCCTACGTGGATACGTCATGGCAAAAAAATACCCTGAAAGAATAGGAAATTTCAGTCATCCGTCACTTCAACATCATGTGTTGTTGACGACATGCAAGGAATGTTACAAGATATTTACGGAGATGTCGGAGGCAAAGAAGTTAATACGGAAGAAGATGATCGTATTTATGAAGATGTTGTGGACGACAAATACGAAATGGAAGAAGCTGACGTTGTTGGTGACCCAGATCGCATGTTGGAACTTGTGAAATATGCTGAAGAACTGTTGTATGCAAGGTGTAAGAAGTTCACAAAGTTGTCGTTCTTGGTTCATTTATTTCATTTGAAAATCTTGAATGGTTGGAGTAACAAGTCATTCTCTATGCTTCTTGCTTTGCTTCGAGAAACTATTCCAGATGGCGGTAGAAATATTTGGTCATCATATTACGAAGCTAAGAAAGTTGTGAAAGAATTAGGACTCGGTTGTAAGAAGATTGATGCTTGTCCTAAAGATTGCATGTTGTACTGGAAAGAAGATGCGAAGAAAGACATGTGACCATTGTTGGTCGCCGAGATGGGTACAAGGAGTAGACGAACAAGGTGAAATCCTGAAAAAAAATCCAGCTAAGGTGTTGAGGTATTTCCCACTGATCCCAAGACTACGTAGGTTGTACATGAATAAGGACGTGGCGAAAGACATGAGGTGGTATGCTGAAGAGAGAAAAGATGATGGTTTTCTTCGTCATCCTACCGATGCGCAAGTGTGGAAGCACCTGGACAAAACCTATCCAAATTTTATTGCTGAGCCAAGAAATATTAGGCTGGGTTTGGCAAGCGACGGGTTTAGTCCTTTTGGTACAATGTCATCAAGTCACAACACATGGCCAGTGATATTGATGCCTTATAATCTACCACATTGGATGTGCATGAAACAACCTTATTTCATCACGTATTTGTTAATTCCTGTTCCTCAAGCACCACGAAATGACACCTACAACCGTTAATTGAAGACTTGAAAATATTACGGAATGAAGGAGTGGCTACATATGATTCACATTTGAAAGAGAATTTCAAGATGCACGCAGGTGTGTTGTGGACAATAAATGGTTTTCCGGCTTACGCTAATCTTTCTCGTTGGAGTACAAAAGGGAAATTTGCTTGTTTGACATGCAATAAGGATACATACAATTTTGATTAAAGCATGGACGAAAAGAATCGTTCATGGGTCATAGAAGATGGTTTCCGGATGATCATCGTTGGCGCCGGGAAAATAATTTTTTTGATGGAAACCAAGTGTTTCATACTGCGTTGTCTGCCGTATCAGGAAATGAAGTGTTGCAGCAACTTGCCAGTTATGAAGAAATTCAGTTTGGAAAACCGATACCCTCCGGGCAGGGGAAAATGAAAAAAGATGTCGAGGAATTCAAACTTCCTTATGGTTGGAAGAAAAAATCAATTTATTTCAACTACCATATGGAAGAATCTCCTTCTTCGACATAATATAGATGTCATGCATATAGAGAAGATTGTTTGTGACAAGATATTAAATACGGTGTTGCAAACAGACAAATCAAAAGATGATGAGAAAGCTCGGATGGACTTAGAAAAAATGGGTATTCGTACAGAGTTACACCTTGGGGAATCAAGTAAAGGCAGGGGTCCAGAATCTCAATTTGTCTTGTCAAACAAATAGAAAGATATATTCTTTAAGGTGTTGCATGGCCTACAGGTTCCTGATGGGGTTTCGTCAAATATCAAGGCAACAATACAGTTGAAAAAGAGAAAGATTTTTGGTTTAAAAAGTCAAGATTGTCACATACTTACGCAATAGATCCTTCTTCTTGCTCTTCGGAAAGCATTATATGAAGATATTTGTGGCGTTATTGTGGCACTCTCTTCATTTTTCAGGGGCATTTGTGGTCAAGTAGATGATGTAAAAGAAATGGAAAAGTTGAAGAGTGAAATAGTTGTTACTCTTTGTCACCTTGAGCGTATCTTTTCTACGGGTTTTTTCACGATCATGATACATTTACCTATACACTTAGTTGATGAAGTTTTATTAGGTGGACAAGTGTTTTATAGATGGATGTATCCTATAGAGCGTTACTTGCTAACATTTAAACGTTATGTGCGAAACAAAAGTAAACCAGAAGGATCCATCGTCGAAGGGTACCGGCAGAGGAGTGTCTGACATTTTTTTCTCGTTATTTGGATGAGGTGGAGACAAAATTAACACGTGAAGAGCGGTACACTGATGAAGAACCAATTGGGGCTGGGAGGTCTTATTTTTTGGATCAGGTTTTGTTAGAGCAAGCTCATCATTATGTACTATTTAATCTTGATATTGTGGCACCATATTTGGATCTCCATTTGGAAGAAATATCTTCAGGTGAAAGGAATTTGAATCCACATCAACTAGAAAAAATGCACAGTGATCTGTTCGAGACCTGGTTTTGTGACTTCGTGAATCATATGCGTATTCAAGAGAGTCCAGATGTGGCGAAAGACTTGAAATGGTTAGCAAGAGGACCAACAAATAAGGTTACATCTTATGATGGATATTGTGTGAATGGATACAAGTTTCATACGAAAAATCTAGAGAGCACATGAAGAACCCAACATTGTGGCATTACCATGTCAGCCAAAACATCTAGTTGTTCAAGTAGTAGGGATCAAAATCCCTTTGATGTCATTATATATTATGGTACTTTGGATGAAGTGATTGAGTTATCCTACAGTCCCAGGTTGAAGATAGTGTTGTTTAAATGCTCATAGTTTGATGATTCAGGAAGAGATGGAATACGAGTTGATAAAAATGGTTTTACTTCCGTCAACATGTCCCGAAAGACGTATGAGAAAGATCCATTTATCTTAGCATGTCATGCGGAACAATGCTTCTACGTTCAAGATCCAGTTGAACCTAATTGGCACGTTGTATTGAAATATCGACCTAGAGCTTACTTTGCTGATTAGGTAGATTTAATTGTGTTTGTTATATGTTATATTTTTTCTTTGTGGAACAATTGTATGATATATGATATTTCTTATATGTTATCTATTATGTTAAATAATTCATTAAGTCCTTATGTTTGAACGCATGTTTGGTTTATGTTATGCATGCATGCCTCCACGTAGGCGCATTGTTCGTACCCGGCGGGCTCCATATCGAGTTGAAGATGAACTGCAAGCACCTGATCCACATCGTGATATCATTGAGGTGGTGAGGCCTCATGAAGTAGAGGGTATAGCAGTAGAGGTTCGAAGTGAATTGGATAAGAGACCAGGAGACAACAGTGGTCCTCGTGGTCACTCGAGAGCACGTCTTGTCGACGACGTTGAAGGTAACATTGTGTTTAATTTGACATTAATATTATTTTTTGACTTCTAATTTCATGTAAATTTAATGAATATTATGTTTTGGTTTTGTAGGAGAAACGAATTAAGCTAAGCCATCTACGAAGAGAGGTCAAGGGCCAACTAGAGGGGCCGATCTGATTCCTTCTGCTGGTCATTGATTTCAAGTTCAATGGAATAAGGATTTCGTCCCAGTTGGACTGGGCGGAGAACCACTGAACGCGACTTTGGCATTGTTAGCCAAGCAGCCTGAGTTGTGGCCGCTACATGTTAAGATGTCACATCAAAGTCGTCAGGCATTTCTTGATTCGTCGTATCTTATTGTGATACTTATTCGTTTATTTTTTTAAATTTAATACATGAATGATAATATTATATACTAACAATTGTTTATATATTATTCGTAGGATCATTTTGATTTGGGGAATTGTGTTAATGCTTGACACTACTACTTTGATAAGATCAGTGGTTTATTGAGAGATTATCGATACTCAGTGAAGAAGTATTACACACCTTTCGAGACTAAAGATGAGCAGCTTGAATAATTGATCTTGAAAGGCGATCCACGCATACATCCCGACCAATTCAGCATTCAGTGTCAGGAATGGAACACTGAAAATGCAATGGTAATAATATTTTCGGTCTTTAAATATTTGATTTTGTAATTCTAATACCACATTTTAACCTTACACTATTTTCATTAAATGTAGAAAAATTCTATAACAAATAGTGTCAATCATAGCCGCAAGAAGATGAACCACAAGACAGGATCAAAATCTTTTGTAAACAAGGCAAAACCTCATGTAAGTTTGGAGGTTTTTTAGTTGTTTTAATCTTTTTGGTTTGTAATACATAATTCGACAAACATGCCTTTTTCGCGATCTTTGTTAATGCATCCTAATTAATTAACATTGTTTAATTTTTGTTAAATAATTAGATGGGTGAAAATCAAATCAGCACACCTCTCACCAAAGTTGAAAAGATGGTTCTATGTTATACAAATCAACCTTAAATGGTAGGTTTTAACCTTAGTATTAGTTTGAACTTTAAAATATTTTGTAAGTCTTCGAAATCTTTTTAGCTTGAGATACAGGAATTGACGCAACAAAGATTGTCTCAAGAGCAAGGTGAGTGTTCTAAGGCTCACGAGGTGATCAAGACGGAGGTACTAGAAGAAGTCTTGGGCAAAGAGAAAACAAATCGTGTTCGTGGTGCTGGTATTGGAGCCTACAAGGCCGGCCATACATCAAATGGTCGACATAGCAATGCCCACATGGACCATCTTCAGACAACGATTTCACAGTGTGTTTCATTTCTAAGTGTATACTTAAAATCGTATATTTATTTTATAAGTTCATTATATGTAGAGTAATATTAAAATACATTAATGCAGGAGGAGCACAAGAAGTTAAAGCTCAAGTTGCTAAATTGATGGTGACTCAATTTGGAAGATATGAGGTATATGTACGATGAATGTTTAGTTTGTTGTTTTACTTTGCTAAAATAATATCTATGTTTTGGATTTTTCAAGTAATCAAAATTTATTGATTTTACAGAGTGATGACATCGATACATCATCTCGGCACGAGGAAGAACCACCGACGGATATGACTTCTTCTGAGCCATAGTCGGTGTATGTTTGTTGTTTTATATATGGTTTTTATAACTTATGACTTATATATGAATTAGACTTAGACTTGATTTATGACTTCGACTTATAAATTTGTACGTGATTGTATGACTTCGTTTGTTTCGTTTTGATGGTATGTGTGATTATATATATGATTTACTTTCAATTTGGTGAATTATGTGATTGTATGTGAATACGTGAATGTACGTGATTGTGAATTGAAGTGTTTCGAATGTATCGTGACTTGTTTTTATTGCAGGATTTTTAAACCCGATTCGGGTTAAATTGCAACATTAATATTTTTTGTCAGGAATAGTTAATCGATTTGTCATTTTCGACAAAATTTTCAACGGCAATAGATAATCTAGTTGTTCTGGCCGACGGAATATCCGTCGGCAATATTGGTGATTCATTTAATTTCTCGACAAAATTTCCGCAAGAGGATTTTTATGGCACGCCATATTTTTGCGCGGGAAAAAAGGTCCTGCCGACAGAATTTTCATCGGCTAGGAGCATGCCGATGATGAGTATTGTCAGTGGAGTTTTGCCGACGAAAATTCTGTCGGCGGAGCATGCCGACGAAAATGTCCGTTGGCAAAAGTCATTTTTGTAGTAGTGTTTTAGTGTCAGTAAACGTGTCTTTTCTGACAAGAGGCAAAATTATCCGACAAGTCAATCGAGATGATCGTCTGCCTGAAGGATTGGATCAACATTGCGGACAGAATGCAAAACATGAATATTCACGAAAGAAGCGACGATGAATATTGAAGACAAATTAGCTAAACCATCCTGTTAAATGAGAATTTTTTTCCTAATACCCCTTTGGTTTTTCTTACTCCAGTTTAGCTAGCCTTCGGGCTTCTTTTATTTGTAGCTAGTATATTGTTTCTCAATTACTAATAAATAAATTGGTTACTATGGGGGAAAATAGTGTTTTTTTATGACTTCGATTGTAGTTGTATACTTACTTCAAGTTTAAAAAACACCCAAAAATCAAAAACCAACACAAACATACGAAGAAAACCCAACCTGACCACCCCGGATCTGGCACGACCAGTGCCGATGGGTCGTGCCGTACTGGGGGTACCGACACGGCATGGCACGACCCAGTTCCCAGGTCTAGGATTTGGTGGTGAAAATATGGAGAGAGGAGAATATTACATTAGTCTAACAAAGGAAGGAGGAGGGACCTATTTATAGGGCATCCTCAAATCCACATGCATGTGTAACCCACTTACACATGATCACTTGTTAATTGCTCCTTTAAACCAATCATATTTGGACACATAATCATCCCATAACCTCTTTTGATCAAGTTTGAACAAATTCAGTCCATGATCAGAAAAAATTCTCTTATTAATGTAGGCAAAATTGTGCGCAAACAGTCGAACAAATTGGCCAACCGGTCGACCATTTGGTTATCTAGAAAACTTCCTTATAATTTCGGTCGAACGGAATGCCATACCGATCGACTGATTAATATCATATCACACATATATTCATGTCTTATACTCTCTGTTTTGAACCTAAACAATACTATGTAACGAGTTTTATGTTGAAGTTTCAGGAATAAACATGTTTAAGAAGAAGAGGACACAAATGACCAAATCGTGAGAAAAATGGACTGATCAGTGAGAGTTATGGACCTATCTGCAGGAGGGAAGGACCTGGATGCAAACCAAAAGGACCAATTAGAGAATCGAGAACTCAACACCACCATGAGGAGTATTTTGGCAATTGGATTCGGGCCTGGATTTCGAGCAATCCAGACCGCCAATTGGCGGCTCGAGACGACTAGTTGGCGGTGGTTTCTGCTCTGGATCTAACCCGTCTTCTCTCGGTTGTGTATTTGGTTGTTTTGGTCTATATTTAGTATGTTCCATTAGTCCCACACCATGCGATTGTTCCGAGTTGCCTTTTTCCATGACTATAAATAGAACTCTTCCTCCTCCTTTGAAATTCACTCCTTACTTGGTGGTCATTCCCTCTACTAAGAGTAAAGCCTTGGAGCAACACTCTAGTCGAGAGATGCTACTTGTAATGTGAGTCATGAATAAAAGAATATTTGTTAGTTTCATGTTGTCTCTTTTAATTCTGTCATGCTTAGCCGAATTTTGTTTTGTCTTAGTAGAATTAATTAGAATGTTTTCTTTTCTTAATATTAATGTTAGCTTAATGAGTAGTGAGTAGTTTCATCCCCCTTTGGGGATGGAGTTGATGTTTATACATGTAATGAAGAATGGGATGAATGCTATCTTTTGCAATATGTGATGAATGCGAGTGTATGCTTATTTGTTTAAAAGAGAATACTTAACTTGATGGGTTCTTCAATAATCATTAGGTACTTCTCATGCTTGTTTCGGTTCTTAATAACCAACTTGTTTATGCTCATGTTAACCAACTAGGTTAGTGATTTGGATCATAGGTCTTGCCACAACCATTAGGTACTTCCTATGCATAAAAATACAACCTACACTTGTTCTTATTGAATGCATTCTTCACCATTTTATTTCATGTGTACACACACTCCACCCCGTGGGGGTTTTATTCCTGAATTTCATCTTGCTTTGATAGCGCTTAGTTTAGTTTCAATTCCTCTCGTGCTTCCATCTCCTTGTTTGTTGCTTGCTAGTTTAGTGTAGCTTAGTTTAGTTTAATCAACTTTTTCTCCCCTTTATTTTCCACTTGATTTCCAAAGAATCAGAGTTGACACACTGGCCTGTGGATCAACCCATACTTGCCCCGTCTTCACCAACCCCTGTGCACTTACGGTTAAGCTTTATTGAAACAAGTTTTTGGCACCGTTGTCGGGAGTTGCTATGTCCAGACTCTGGTTTGGACGATTCGAGTGGATTTAATCTTTTGTTTTTAGTTTTGGTTTGTTTCAGGGCTTCTCAGGATCAAGGGGAGGTTCCAGGAGAAATTAGAGGGAGCAAATGTTAACAACAGTCAAGTGAGAAGCATTTGCTTCTTGTTTTCTTCTGTTGGTTTTACATTGGAATATAAGTGTTCGGAAGCCCAATTTTGCATGTCTTAACCTGTAGATTGCTTCCATATTAATTGATAAACCAATAAATCCCCTTTCTATAAAACTTCAACCATAAAACTCAAAGCAAAAGATTAGACTGATTGACATCTAGGCCATACATTATTTGTAGACCTTGCATGCACTTGTCTTTTCTTTTCTTTATATTCTTCTTGTCGATTGTTGGTGTGAGATACGTGCACCCATTCTCTAATTCATGGATGGTTAAAACATGCATCGGTTAGTAAGGTGCATCAGGACAAGTGTGAGGTGAGCGTTTGGTTGGTGAGTTGATTGCTAGATTAAGACTCAAAACGCTACTAAGGAGGGGTTGTCCCATACAAGATAAGGTGGGAGATTTCATCACCCCTCCCTTATCCCCCACAAAACTCACTCAAGTAAAGACTTAATCTAAAATCAAGTAGACATTGGCCACTAGGACTAGGACGCATTAGGAGAGTGATCCGGTCACTACCGTCATAACCTGATCGGTTATGCCCACTTTGTCGATAGTAAGGGAGATGAGATCTCCAGATCTTGGCTCAATTGCTGGGATTTATGGTCTTCGTTGTAGGGAAGTAAGGCATGTTGAGTCCGTGTGACCTCGCAGTTAGGCATCATCTCTAGCTGTAAGGACCTATAGTGACCTAAGGCTGCTTGAGCTGTGTTTGCTAGATTAGGTGTCTACCCTCACCTACTACCTGTGATAGTTCTAAGGATTCTTCCCTTCTCATCTGAGTCTTCTCTTCCTCTATACTCTTTGAGTAGTCTCCTCCTCTAATTACACCTTCTGTTGTATATGGTTTTAGAGTTGAGTCGAGCGATTTATGCGAGTTTGGACTCGTTGTGGTGAGAACGCTCGACTTAAGAGAGTGCATTTTTCTAAGATGGACGGGTTAGGTGTTCGGGCATCTCCACCTTGAGCTCCTTTGGAGCGTGAGGCCGAGTAATCTCATGGAGATGGGGGAGACCGGGTTCCATACGTGGAAGAGAATTTCCCCCAAAGGAAAACTCAACAGATATGACACCATATACATCAAATTTATCAGATTGAGACCAAATCCTTTCATGTTTTCTTTGAGAGGTTCAAAGACCTTATCTAGTAGTGCACTCATCATGCACTTGAGCTATGGCAGTTGTGCTAGATTGTTTATATGGGCCTCAACTACAACACTCGCACATTATTGGAGTCGATGTGTTAGGGTGATTTCCAAATGAAACCCATCGTGAGGCGTGTGACACTTTTGAATTAATAGTTGAACATACCTTTGAGTGGGACAACATGAGAGAGCCACCAGCCGCTATGTCTTCTAGTCGAGCTGGATCATATCAAAATGAGTCAACTATCGCGTTTGAGGTGAGAATAGCTACTCTCATGTGTAGGACTGAGAGTTTGGAGTTGGACCGAGCTCCTGTAGCTCTGGTCACTACTCCCGTGTGTAGTATATATGGACTTTTGGGATATAATGACTTGGAATGTGCTTACGGTCCAAGGGATACTGAGCTTGCAAATGTGATGTATCAACAGAGGCCCCGTAACGTCCCGTACAGTCACTCCTACAACGTGGGATGGCAAAACTACCCAAACTTCTCTTGAGGGCCACGGTCAGAGCTCACACTCTCAACTTAAACCTCCACCTTATCAGCCTTCATGCCCATCGGCGACGTACCAACCCCAACATTAAAGGTCTCAGCACCATTATCACCAATCTCCTCTGGCCTCACCATCGGGTTATTCTAAAGAAACTCCACTACCCCAGCGGGTTGACCCAAAGGACCCCTCTATTGATCAAACCCTTCAAGCTTTTATGCAGAACATGCAAAGTTTGTCCAAAACTTTGGAAGTGGAAGTTATCCAGTTGGCTCATCAGCTCCATGAACGTGAGAAGGGTCAGTTGCCGAGTCAACCTGTGGTAAATCCCAGGGGTCAACCTGCTCAGGCTAGTCAGAATGTGCACAGTGTTGAAGATGACCCTTCCTAACATGTAAATGTTGTCCATACCTTAAGATTGGGAAGGATTGTTGACAACAATATGGAAAATGCCTGCATCCACCCTGTTGGTGACTCTTCCGAGGAGGGTCGTAAGTTTTGCAAGGAACCCATTCCCGAGACTCCTCCTCATGATATTTATTCCCCAAGGCACCATTCCCTCATAGGTTGACTAAAAATGCGATGAGCATTCGGACAAAATCGTTGAGTTACTTAGGCAAGTCAATGTGAACATTTCATTGTTGGACGTTGTTTAGCAAATATCACTGTATGCCAAGTTCCTTAAGGACCTTTGTACCATTAAGAGGAGAACAAATGTTCTTAAAAAGGCATTTCTGGCTGCCAATGTGAGTTCAATATTGACACAACACATGCAAGTCAAATACAAGGACCCCGGTTGTCCAACTGTTTCTTGCATGGTCGGTAACGTGGCAATTCCTCAAGCTCTATTGGATCTGGGAGCATCTGTGAACCTCTTGCCCTACTCAGTATATGTCAACCTTGGAATATGCATTCTTAAGCCAACGAGGACTACCCTCTAGTTAGTTGACATATCTTTCAAGATTCCACGAGGAAGTGTAGAGGATGTCCTTATTAAAGTGGGTGAGTTCGTATTCCCAGTTGATTTCATCATCTTGGATATTGAACCTAGGTCCAACCCACAATGACAAATTCCAGTAATCCTTGGGAGGCCATTTCTTGCGACATCTAATGCTTTGATCAATTGTCGCAATGGCTTGATGAGGTTATCTTTTGGAAACCTCACGGTGGATTTCAACATCTTTAATCTTGGAAAGCAACCCGGGGTCTTCGACGATGTTGTTGGAGCCAATTTCATTCAGGACATGGATGAGCTTGAGTCATTGGGCATGTTCGAATCACATCAACATATTATTGAGGTGCCCAATGACCAGGTTGCGATTGAAGATCATTTTGAGGAATCTGCCTGTGAACTTCTGGATGAGGAGGCACATCTGGGTGCTTGCTCCTCTTACCCTACGACCCTTGAGCTGCTTGAAATTAACTCTGAATCCAACAAGGACCCACCTCCGATCGAGCTTAAATTGCTCCCTGATAACCTGAAATACATCTTTTAAGGGGATAATGAGACATTGCCACTCATCATTGCTTCTGATCTTGCCAAAGATCTAGAGACCGCCCTTAAAAAAGTACTCTTTGAAAACAAAGAGGCTATCGAGTGGTCTTTGAAGGACATCAAGGGAATAAGTCTTGATATTGTCCAGCATCGGATTCACATGGAAGAGAATTCTAGGCTCCGCCGTGACCCACAATGAAGATTGAATCATGTGCTGAAAGAAGCCGTCTGAAAGGAGGTTCTTAAGTGCTTAGACTGTGATATAATATATCATATTTCTGATAGTTCGTGGGTGAGTCTTGTCCATGTGGTTCCCAAGAAGTCAGGTGTGACGGTTGTTGAGAATGAGCATCATGAGCTTATACCAACACGCCTGCAAACTGGTTGCGATTTTGCATTGATTATCGCAAGCTCAATGTGGCAATGCGGAAAGATCATATCCCATTGCCATTCATTGATCAAATGTTGGAAAGGTTGGCCAGACATGAGTATTATTGTTTTCTTGATGGATACTCTGGTTACAACCAAATTCTCATCACCCCGAGGACCAAGAGAAAACCACATTTACATGCCCCTTTGGTATGTTTGCTTATCGTCGCATCCCTTTGGGTTATGTAATGCACTGACAATATTTCAAATGTGTATGATCAACATCTTCTCCAATATGGTATAGTGTTTCCTTGAGATTTTCATGAACAACTTTTCCATATTTGGCGCTTTGTTCGATGAGTGCCTTCACCACTTGAGCTTTGTCCCCAAGTGATGCCATGATAAGAACCTCACTCTTAATTTGGAGAAAAGTCACTTCATGGTGAAGCGAGGTATTGTACTTGGACATGTGGTCTCAAGTAGGGGAATTGAGGTCGAACGAATCGCAACTACAAAAACATCGATTGTTTCGCAACAAGAAAAGTTCATGTTATTTTTAGTCGAACCGCGCGTGCACCCGGTCAACCATTATCAAAACCTAGAAATTACTGTTCAAATTGGTCGATCGTTTTTGGAAAAACGTTCGACCGTTTTTCACTGTTTTTTGCCTTTGCCATATTTTGGATCAATATCAAACAAAATTTGATCTTTGGGGTTTTAGCAAATTCATATATTATAATGTAGTGGATCATATTATATTACGTAGTATATTAACATATATAATGTCAAAAATTATACCACATAATATATATATATACATCTCATACCAATTTATTTCATATTCTAACCATGTCGTTATCTCGACATTAATTTTATTGTTTTACCACATGCATCCCATTTAATATCATATGAAATTAAATACATCATATAAAACATAAAATTACATTTCTTGTTTCCCAGTTTTGTGGTGTGACCTATAGGAGGATCTAAGTTATGTCGGCAATGATATAAAACACTTTATATCAAAAACTATAAGCGGTATTGTAACGTCCTCAAACATAGCGGAAAATTTCAAATTTAAATCATACAATCAACGAGGACATTACGAAAAGAAATACACACACCGGTGCACCAACATATAATATATATGTGAATGAGTTTACAAAAGAATGTGATTACATCAAAAGATCATATACATAAAATATACACAAGTAATCACAACCACCTCAAAATATAGGGAAGTAGGATCAGGTCTCGAGCGCTCCCTCCGCCGTCACCACCCACCTAACGTCGCTCTCGGCCTGAAAGCAGACAATAAATGCCTGAGTTTGCAGGAGGAAACCCAGTACGCCAAACCCTAACACATATATGGACAGAATGAAATATGCAAAGAACCGTAAAACACCACAATTGATACACCCGCTAAGTTCCCAGGACCAATCTCCCGGCCATAGCCCAACAACACGGGTCTCAAGGGTCCTCTCACTCCAACCCACCAACACACGTGCACACAAGGCACCGCCGGTCCAAATCACGGCCAAACAACCCCCTCATTGCCTCAGGGTTACCGGAGCCACGGTTTTGCATCATTCGCCGGAGCCACGGCTTTGCCTCAACTGCCGGAGCCACGGCGACAATTATCACAATCCACCTCCACGTGTCACTACTAATTGCTATAGGGCCGGCATGTCCTCCGTCGCCCCAAAAGAGCCGGCAGACCCGTTGCCTTCTAGCCAATCAATAGCAACAAACACACACACAAAACAGTGTAAAACGGTCGAACAAAACGTGGCTTCCGGTCGACCGATCCTCACCTAGAGAACTGGCCCAACCGAAAAACCCACCAAACGGTCGACCGACAAAGGGGTCCCAGTTAGGGATGCAAATGGATCTTTTCGAATATGGTATAAGCTGTATCCGAATTCGAATCCAAATTCCAAATAAGCATACCAAATCCGAATCCGAATTCAATTTCTTATATCTTACCAATTTCATATCCGAATTTGAGAACTTTTCGAATTCGAATTCGGATAAGGTTCAAATTCCTATAACATATATTTATATATATTTTGTTGTATAATCTAAAATCTTTTGAATTTTTTTAAGAGAATTATATTATAATTTATTTTTTCATTTCTATTATGTTTATATTTACATAGGAAATAACTTAGTTTTTTATTAACTCACAATACAAATATTAATAACCACATATATTGGATGTTAAAATTGGTATTTTCGGATATTCGGATATGGTTTGATCTATATCCGAATTTGTATCCGAAATTGAAAACGGTAAAACATTTTAAACCAATTTCAATTCCAAATTGTATTCGGTAAAAACTTATTTACCAAATACCAACCAAATTGTAATTTTCGAATCGGATACTCGGATAATCGGTTACCATTTGCATCCCTAGTCCCAGTCGACCGAAAAGCACCAGGAGAAAACCATTTTCGCAAACAACAGTAGAACAGTCGAACAACCGAACCCTATCGGTCGACCGAAAACAACCAGTAGAACTCACCAACAGTCCAAACTTCACGGTCGACCGAAAACAACCAGTAGAACTCACCAACAGTCCAAACTTCACGGTCGACCGAAACCACACTTCCGGTCGACCGGCCATTAAGTTAACTTAAACATCGGTCGAACGAGTCAAACAGGCGGTCGACCATTTAGATGGTCAACGCCCCAACCGACATACAACAGTACTTTTGGTCGACCGGCAAAGGGGTCCCGTTCAACCGAAAATACCCAGGACGTCTTTCTCTCGCTAAAATTGCACAACCGGTCGACCGCCCAGAGGGCATCGTTCGACCGGTGCGAGGGATTCGCCCCAAATACACTATAACCGGTCGACCAAACCAAAACACCGGTCGACCGATTTTAGTGCAGAACCGACTGTGCAGGTCCGACGAGCCCGAAACGGCCTACCGTCGACCGCTCTCACTCCCACACTAATACTATGTGAGCTTGAAAGCAAGTTTGACATATCTTAAGACTTGAAGAAGCCTTTGAAGAAACGACGACAAGCTCTTCCTCGCGAAACCTCCCACAATCGACGATCCTCGCTCCTCCGGCGACTCCAACGACAACTCCCGTGCTCTCCGATCACCACACCACGCCGACCTTCCCTGTGCTGCCGAGAGAGACGAGTCTAGACAGAGAGAGTGAATGAGAGAGATGCGAACGTGAGAGAGAGAGAGAGAGAGAGAGTTAAAAACCCAAACCTTATATACTTCCTCCCACTCAATCTCAGCCGTCGATCTCGATCCACCACTAATCCTCCCCTAAACACAATTAGCACATAAGAAGGGTTAGGATCTAACAATCCACCCTCCTTAAAAGAATTTCGCCCACGAAATCAAATCCAGCGCTTACCAAACAGCTCCGGATACGACTTCCGAACTTCCTCCTCAACCTCCCAAGTAGCCTCTCGCTCAGAGTGATGCTGCCACCTGACCATAACCATAGGAATCGTCCTCCTCCTGAGCTGGTGCTCCATCCGATCCACAATCTCAACCGGTCTCTCCTCGAGAGACAAATCCTGCTGGATCTCTGGATCCTCAATCTGAATCACATGAGAAGGATCTGACACGTACTTCCTCAGCATCGAAACATGGAAGACGTTATGAAGACCAGAAAACTGTGGCGGCAACGCAATCCGGTAGGCGACCTCTCCAACTCGGTCCAAAATCTCGAACGGCCCATTGTACCTCGGACTGAGCTTCCTTTTCTTCCCGAATCTCATCACCCCACGCGACGGTGAGATCTTCAGAAAGACATGATCGCCAACCTCAAAAATCAACACTCGCCTACGCCGATCCGCGTAGCTCTTCTGCCTGCTCTGAGCTGTCGCTAGTCGCTGCCTGATCACATCAACCTTCTCAGCATACATCTGTATAATCTCAGGCCCGACTAACTGTCTCTCGCCTACCTCACTCCAGCACACCGGTGACCTGCAAGGTCTCCCGTACAAATCCTCGTACGGCGTCATCCCAATACTCGCATGGTAGCTGTTGTTGTAGGCGAACTCGATCAACAGCAAGTGCTCATCACAGTGCCCTGCCCAATCCAGAGTGCACGCTCTCAGCATGTCCTCTAACGTCTGAATGGTCCTCTCTGACTGACCGTCTGTCTGCGGATGGAATGTTGTACTGAACTTCAGACGAGTCCCCAAAGCCTGCTGCAAACTCCCCCAGAATCTGGAAGTGAACCTCGGATCTCGATCTGAAATGATACTCACTGGCACCCCATGAAGTCTGACGATCTCCTCAATATACAATCTCGCAAGACCCCCCAAAGGTAGAGTAGTCCGGATGGCCAGAAAATGTGCCGATTTGGTCAGTCGATCGACTATAACGCAAATCGCGTCATGGGAGCTCCTCGTCTTCGGCAACCCGGTGATGAAATCCATCGTCACGTGCTCCCACTTCCACTCAGGTAGCTCTATACTCTGCATCGGTCCCGCTGGTCTCTGGTGCTCGATCTTCACCTGCTGGCAAACCAAACACCTAGCCCCAAAATCGGCCACATCACGCTTCATCCCTCGCCACCAGAAGTTCCGCTGCAGATCCTTAGACATCTTCGTACTCCCCGGGTGAATGGAATATCTGGCTCAGTGTGCCTCCTCCATGATGTCATCTCTCAGCGCATCGACCTTCGGCACCCAGATCCGACTCCTGTACCTCAGACCTCCATCCACTCCCACAGTGAAGTCTGACCCATCTCTGGCAGCTGACTGTAGCAGACTAGTCAAATCCTCATCCCTGTGCTGAGCCTGGACAACTCGACCGACGGTCTGCGGCTCCACTCGAAGACCCGCTATCACTGCTCCCCCCGAGCTCTCTGTGAACGGCCTCCACTCTGACAATGTCTCGAGTAGCCTCCACTCCTGAATACACAAACTAGCAGCTGACACTTCCACTTTCCTGCTCAGCGCGTCTGCAACTGAATTCGCCTTCCTCGGATGATAGGAGATGGTGAAATCAAAATCCTTAATCAGCTCAAGCCATCTGCGCTGCCTCATATTCAGCTCCTTCTGTGAAAACAGGTACTTCAGACTCTGATGATCCGTGAAGACTTCGAATCGCTCACCATACAAATAGTGACGCCAAATCTTCAGAGCGTAAACCACGGCTGCCAACTCTAAATCGTGAGTGGGGTAATTCTTCTCATGCACCTTCAGCTCCCTCGAAGCATACGCCACTACCTGCCCGTGTTGCATCAGTACACATCCCAAACCAACACCTGAGGCGTCGCTGTAAATCACATAACCTCCGCTACCGCTGGGAAGAGTCAGAACTGGAGCAGTCATCAACCGACTCTTCAGTTCCTGAAAACTGTCCTCGCAATTCTGGGACCAAACAAACTTCACTCCTTTCTTTGTCAGCGCTGTCAGTGGTGAAGCAAGTCTCGAGAAGTCTTTGATGAACCGACGGTAATAACCCGCCAACCCAACAAAACTCCTAATCTCAGTCACACTCGTCGGGGCTCTCCACTGCGTCACTGCCTCGACCTTCGCTGGATCCACTGATATCCCATCTCCTAACACTATATGCCCCAAAAATGCTACACTGTGAAGCCAGAACTCGCACTTCGAAAACTTGGCATACAGCTGCTGATCTCTCAGAATGCTAAGTACAATCCTCAGATGCTCCCGGTGCTGATCCATATCTGCTGAATAGACTAAAATATCGTCAACGAAGACAATCACGAAACGGTCGAGATACTGACTGAAAGTCCTATTCATCAGATCCATAAAAGCTGCAGGCGCGTTCGTTAACCCGAACGGCATCACCAGAAACTCAAAGTGCCCATACCTCGTCTGAAAAGCTGTCTTCTGAACGTCTACCTCTCTGATCCTCAACTGATGGTACCCGGATCGCAGATCAATCTTCGAGAACACCTTCGCTGACTGCAACTGGTCAAACAGGTCCTCGATCCTGGGCAAAGGATATTGATTCCTCACAGTAACCTTATTCAGCATCCGATAATCTATACACATCCGCAACGAGCCGTCCTTCTTCTTCACGAATAAAATCGGCGCACCCCACGGTGAGACACTAGGTTGGATAAACCCAATATCCATCAGATCCTGTAACTGCTTCTTCAGCTCCACTAACTCTGCAGGTGCCATCCTGTACGGAGCCTTCGACTGCGGTGTAGTCCCAGCTATCAGATCAATGCCGAACTCAATCTCTCTGTGGGGTGGTAGACCGGAGATATCATCAGCAAACACCTCGGGAAAATCCTGAACAATCTCGATGTCTTCCAGCCTCCTCAACTCTGGGTCTGGAACTACCAAGGTGGCTACAAAAGCCCTGCAACCCTGCTGAATCAACTTCCGAGCTCTAACTGAAGATATGATCAACCGACTCCCGCGGTCCTTCAATCCTCTGATAAGAAGATCAGGCAAACCTCGCCTCGGAATCAAAATCTTCTTATCACGGCACAAGACTCGGACGTCATACTGGGACAACCAATCCATCCCGAGTATAACATCGAAGTCCACCATCGGTAGCAAGACCAGGTCAGCCGGAAATTCCTGGTCTCCCGAAGCAATTGTGGCGCCGGGAAGAAATCTCCCCACAGTGCCCACCAAACCTAGGGGTGTGCTGACTTCCAAAGTGGTAGTTAACATCACAGGGGTACGGCCCAACACGCTCGCAAACTGCTCAGAGATAAACGAGTGTGTGACCCCAGAGTCGAACAACACCCTAGCTACCAAATCTGCAACAAGTAGCGTACCTTCCACCACCGTGCTCGCATCTCTAGCCTCCTCCGCCTGGACAGTGAATACGCGACCTGCTCTCTTCCCCTGCTGGGGTGGTGCTACAGAACGACTCGGACCAACTCCACCAGCTGTGGATGATCCCGGTCGAACAATAGGCACACCCGGCCTACTCGGGCAAGAACGAATAAAGTGACCCAGCTGACCACAACCATGACACGCGCCAGAACGGGGTCCGCAACCATGTCCCGGATGAACTCCACCACACTGCCTGCATTGCCCAGCCTGCGGTGGTCCACCTCCGTCAATCCGAGGCCTCTTGCCCGGATTCCCTGACAACTGACTCCCCAGACGCACTCCGGTCTTCACCTGCGACCTCCTAGCCTCCTTAATGTCCTGGCTATCCTGATCCATGATGGTCGCAAACTTCACAACGTCTGCTAACGTCTGTAGCATGCTCGTGGTAACATGGGCCCTGAACTGCGGCCTCAGACCGCGCACAAACCTCCGAGCCCTCTGCTCATGTGTCACATAAATCTCTGGACAATATCGCTCCAAAGCGTGAAATTTGTTGATGTAGGCAGCCAGAGTCATGTCCCTCTGCTCTAAAGCCAGGAACTCCTCTCTCTTCCTGTCGCGAGCGTGCTGCGGAAAGTACTGCTGGTTGAATTCCAGCAGGAAATCCTCCCAGCCCAACTCCTCACTGTCCTCGAACACCACAGCAGAAGTGGATCTCCACCAGTTGGTTGCGCCGCCGTCCAACACATAAGTGGCCAAATCCACCTTCCTCTCAGGAGGACACCCAATCGCCCGAAATATCTTCTGGATCTTAAAGACCAAGTCCTCTGCTACCTCAGGGTCACCGCTACCATCGAAGGATGGGGGATGCTGACGCATAAACCGATCAAGCACTGTGCCCGCTCCACCCTGCTCAGCCTGGGCAGATTGGCGCTCGAGAATCTCGCCCAGTCTACCCAGCATGCCCTGGAGCGTCCTCAGCTCCTCACCCCTGCTCCCCTCATCTGCCTCAACACTGGGGCTACGATCTCGGGGAGGAGGTCTCACGCGTCTCGGAGCCATCTACACAGGAGACCCAAAACATGAATCAGAACAATGCATGCATGAACGACACAACTCTAAGGGTGGTTCCATTGGACGAAGACACCGAAACTGACTGCTCTGATACCAAGTTGTAACGTCCTCAAACACAGCTGAAAATTTCAAATTTAAATCATACAATCAACGAGGACATTACGAAAAGAAATACACATACCGGTGCACCAACATATAATATATATATATGTGAACGAGTTTACAAAAGAATGTGATTACATCAAAAGATCATATACATAAAATATACACAAGTAATCACAACCACCTCAAAATATAGGGAAGCAGGATCAGGTCTCGAGCACTCCCACCGCCGTCACCACCCACCTAACGTCGCTCTCGGCCTGAAAGCAGACAATAAATGCCTGAGTTTCCAGGAGGAAACCCAGTATGCCAAACCCTAACACATATATGGACAGAATGAAATATGCAAAGAACCGTAAAACACCACAACTGATACACCCGCTAAGTTCCCGGGACCTCTCTCCCGGCCATAGCCCAACAACACGGGTCTCAAGGGTCCTCTCACCCCAACCCACCAACACACGTGCACACAAGGCACCGCCGGTCCAAATCACGGCCAAACAACCCCCTCATTGCCTCAGTGTTACCGGAGCCACGGTTTTGCATCATTCGCCGGAGCCACGACTTTGCCTCAACTACCGGAGCCACGGCGACAATTATCACAATCCACCTCCACGTGTCACTACTAATTTCTATAGGGCCGGCATGTCCTCCGTCGCCCCAAAAGAGCTGGCAGACCCGTTGCCTTCTAGCCAATCAATAGCAACACACACACACAAAACAGTGTAAAACGGTCGAACAAAACGTGGCTTCCGGTCGACCGATCCTCACCTAGAGAACTGGCCCAACCGAAAAACCCGCCAAACGGTCGACCGACAAAGGGGTCCCGGTCGACCGAAAAGCACTAGGAGAAAACCATTTTCGCAAACAACAGTAGAACGGTCGAACAACCGAACCCTATCGGTCGACCGAAAACAACCAGTAGAACTCACCAACAGTCCAAACTTCACGGTCGACCGAAACCACACTTCCGGTCGACCGGCCATTAAGTTAACTTAAACATCGGTCGAACGAGTCAAACAGGCGGTCGACCGTTTAGATGCTCAACGCCTCAACCGACATACAACAGTACTTTCGGTCGTCCGGCAAAGGGGTCCCGTTCGACCGAAAATATCTAGGACGTCTTTCTCTCGCTAAAATTGCACAACCGGTCGACCGCCCAAAGGGCATCGTTCGACCGGTGCGAGGGATTCACCCCAAATACACTATAACCGGTCGACCAAACCAAAACATCGGTCGACCGATTTTAGTGCAGAACCGACTGTGCAGGTCCGACGAGCCCGAAATGGCCTACCGTCGACCGCTCTCACTCCCACACTAATACTATGTGAGCTTGAAAGCAAGTTTGACATACCTTAAGGCTTGAAGAAACCTTTGAAGAAACGACGGCGAGCTCTTCCTTGCGAAACCTCCCGCAATCGACGATCCTCGCTCCTCCGGCGACTCCAATGACAACTCCCGTGTTCTCCGATCACCACTCATTGATAACTTTTGATAATAATCAAATGATACATTGCTCATGTGAAAAGATATAGGCCGCATATCTTAGGATTCAAAGACACAATCAAACATTAATGACACAAACACAATTCCATAGTGTTTCATTTATTAGGTCAATTCAATATATAAAAGAAAACATTTTTCTATTTAGTATACTCATGTGGTTAGATACTCGTAGAGCTACAATATCCTTTAACCAACATGACAAACTTATCTCGGTAATCAATGTCCAATGTTAATCACCGTGATTGTGAATTACTTTTGATTTATATAAACCATTATCTTTTAGAGCTCTACAGTTATGGACTAAGAGCTTGTTCCTTAAGACTTCCAAAAGACAAATACATTAATCAAGGAACAAAATGTCTATACATTCAATTCATAATAAAAGACATATAAAACGAAACTTTTGGTTTTTTTTGTTGAGAGAGATCTGAAAGAGTTGAAGAAGAATTAGAAGTAAAAGAAGAAGAGAAGGAGAAGAAGTCAGAAGGAGATTCAAGTTTCTTCAAGTGGAAGTTGTCGGAAGAGCGAGAAAGAGACCGGAGAACGCCGTCGACGTTAGGAGCTTCGTCGATCGTGAAAAAGGTATGCGAAGTTCAATTAGAAGTTCACACGTGGTGTGTGATTGGTCGTGAGTGTTGCCGGAGGTTGGAGACCTCGTCGGTGACTTGGCGCAGCAAGGTTGTTGCACAAGAACGGGCGACCGATGGTTGTGTTGGTTGACCGGTCGTAGTGTAAATGTGTGTTTTTCCCTTTTACCGGTCAAACAATGCCTATTGGCGGTTGACTGGTTATGACTTCTTACGCTTATTACACGTTATTCCATTTCATCCCCTATGTATTATACCTTGGGATCATGGATCCCAATGCATTGCATGTATTAGACTAGTGATTAGTTCGGTGTGTAGCCTGTGTTGTGAGACAGTCAGGTGAGGATGCCTCCACGTGATCGAGTGGAGGTAGTGATGATTGTCCGACGATGTATTCCGGTAGGTAGCTTGACTGTGGCACAACCAGGTGAGTTGACCGACCTGAGAGACGGCTCCATCGGTGTGGCGTTGACCATGAGATCAGATTTGTACTATGACATGGATGTGTGTGCGACCCTCACCGAACCCTCATGATTAGTATAGCCACGAGTTGGGATTAGTTGCGTACCTCCGTAAGACCACGTGTGCCCCTGGTAGGTACCATTGGGGGACCCGGTGTAGTTGTCAGAACTGATGTCCTTCATGACCCCTAGGTGGGGAAGATGTTACTACTGGATTTCATATGCCATGCTATACTAGTATGATAGGTTAATGGTAGGGTACATTCATATGCATGAAGGTAGACTTGGTATACGGGGGTTTCCTTATGGAAACTGAGGCATTGTTGCATGTTGTTTTTCAGGCCAAGAGTGGCTTTCACTAAGGGCGACTGCATCTGGAGACGGATCCTCGAGTCTCATTTTGAGGTAGTTATGATTACCTATATATTGTCTTTCTGGTCTTGATGTAATCAAACTTTTGAAACTCCTGTGTAATTGGTGTACATTTGATGTATTATTGAGTGACGTCCTCATGTTCCTTGGTTTGAGTACTTGTGTTTAAATTTTAAATTTTCCACTTTTTTGGTGGGATGGCCGAGGAGGATGTTTTCGGCTTGGTTGCAAGAGTGCTAGGAGAGCATACGAGATAAAATTTCGGGTTTTGCGGTTTTATATGGGACATTTAAAAAAATTATGATTAACTTTCCCTAAAACAAATTTCATTTGTGCTAACGCTACTATAATTAATTTGCCCAATAATCCTTTTTGGTACTCTAGAACTAAACATATTCAAAATATACATCACTTCTTAAGAGATCATAGAGCAAATGATGATAAGCACAACCTTTTTGTCCCAAATGACCCGCAATTAGAGAATACATTCAGTAAACCTTTGACTTCAACACCGATTTGCAATCTAAAGTAGTTCTCTAGGAATTTCTAGTCTAAGTGATATATAATAATTAGAATTCATAATCAAATTAAAAGGATGTTTGACTCCGTGTTTTTTAATTCCTGGAATTGTTTCTTGACTTTTCGTCATTTTATATTTGTAAATATTTTCTTTAAACGAAAACTATTTTTCAAGTGTTTTATGTATAATTTTTGTACTTAAATAATACCTATAATTTCAGAGCATGTTTCAGTCATAAAATCAAGTTTTATTTGCCCAAATATGGGATAAATTGATTATAAAGCTAAAAGCAAAAGTTTCCTACCGAAGGACAAATAAACAATCAATTATAACCGAGTGGACAAACACTTTCCCTTCTCCTTTTCACCTCATCTAGGGTTGTTCGTGGGGCGGGTTTAACCCGTCAACCAACCCCGCCCTGCCCCTCCCCGTGTGGGCTGGTATGCGGTTGTTTTTTTCACAACCCGCTGAAGGGAATGTATTCTAAAACTTTACTTTTATAGGTCAATTATTATGAATTGGATGTGCAAACATTTTGTTCCATGATTAATGTATTCATATTTTAGAAGTGTGAAGGAAGAGACTCTTGGTCCTTAACTGTAGAGCTCTAAAATATAATGATTTACATAAATCAAAAGTTATTCACAATCATGGTAATTGACATGGAATATTAATTAGCGAGAGAAGATTGTTGTGTTGGTTAAAGAATATTGTAGCTCTACAAATATCATAACGACACGAGTACATAAAAGAGGAAAATGGTTACTTTTATATATCGAATAGACCTACCAAGTGAAACATTATGGATTTGTGTTAAGTGTCATTAATGTTTTCACTATGTCTTGAATCCTAAGATATGAGACTTATCCCTTTTTTCACATAGAAAATGTTTAATTTGATTATTCTCAAAAGTTGTCAATGAGTATAGTTATAAGGACAATAGTTGGTTGAACATGAATTATGTTGGAAAAAAAGATAACATTTTCAAAAGATTATCATTACCTCTGTTGACTTGAGTGATGATATTAGTGGGCCCCTTGATAAAGCAAAATTATAATGTGCACAATGTGACTTGTGTTAAGTTACATATTTATAATTAGCTTAAAAGATCAAGAAATGAATAAATAATACAAAGGTGACACATTTCTACTTTGTATAATATTCTTAATATCATGAGGCAATTGATACACACAAGTGATGTTCTTACATCGCTGAATGGATCGTGTGTTAGTTCGAGTGAACAAGACATATTTGCTAATTGGGTAACTATAATGTGTAGCAAGATACGCTTATAGTTTGTGATATTAAGTGTTTAATATCATTCCCAATATAGCTTAGATCCTCCTATAGGTCATACCACAAAACTGGAAAACAAGAAGCTTGATTTTGTGTTCATATGATGTATCGAGTTTCATGTGAAATGGAATACATGTGGTGAATCGATAAAATAAATATGTCATGAAAATTGACAAAATTATAGTCATAAATAAATTCATATGAGATGTATGTATTATGGGGTGTAATGGTTTGACATTACAAATGATAATATGTTACATGATTTATGAATTTGCTAAAAACCCCAAGGATCAAATTTTGTTGGATATAAATCCAAAATTTGACAAATGCAAAATCAGGTCAAAAAGGAAAACCGTTTTGAGATCGGTCAACCGGGTTCTTCAGAACAGTCGACCGGACGAAGATCGGCTACACGTAGGTCCACCAAAAATTATCGGGATGTATCTTGATAATAGGAGTGGTCGACCGGACGTAATACACGGTCGACCGAAAATTTCAAGGAAATATCTTGGTGATAGAACGGTCGACCGGTAGAGGTACACGGTCGACCGAAATTTACCATGGGTAATTTTGGTAAGGGAACGGTCGACCAGAGTGTGACGTGGTTCGACCGAAATTTTCAAGGGACTTTTCCATATGAATATTCGGTCGACCGTCTCGCTCGCGGTCCGCCAAACTTGTTAAAGTCATAATCGTTCGGTCGACCGTTTTACACGATTCTGCCTTGAATCGTTAAGAGATTAATGTTGATCATGGGACGAATTTATTCCAACTATGATCAAACGTTTTTAAGGATGATTATGTGTCAATTTGTGATTGATTTTAGGGAGAGAAAAGCAGGAGATCGTGGGTTAGTGGGTAGCCCCTGATGTGGGTGTTGGGAGAGTCTATAAATAACTCTCATCTCCCTACTTGTTTTTACTTAATGCAAAAATATTCTCTCTCCCTAATCTCTCCACTATTCCATCTGAATTTCTCTTAATTATTTCCAGATTTTGGAGATTAAATTCTGAGGGAGCTTTAGAGGGGTTATTAGCTAGATTCTAAACTTGTTTTAGAGATTGAATTGGCTAGCTCCTTTCTCTCTAATCTTGTTTAGAGTTTGGTGAACACTTAGAGGGGAATCAACGGACGATTCAATGCGCAGCATAACTCCGGATCTTCATAAAGGTTTTTGAGAACCTTTGGATATGATCACCTTCTATTTATTTTACTATATATATACATTACATGATATTAGAATAAATATAAAACAATGTACATGAAATCGTCGAAAATATGGAAATCAATCTTGTATGCATGTATCATTTTTAAAAAATATATACATACATAGGGGCATGAAATCGAACGCCCGCAACCCACCAACCCGCGGGTTGCGGTTGAAGGTTAACATGCCCCGCTAACCCGCCAAACTATATTTAAATACATAAATATACATTATAAATATATTATTTAAAAGTTTAAGATTGTAATTATAATAAAATAAATGTGTTTAGCTTTTTTTTTTATGAACTAAATTTCTTTAGTCTTTCATATTTTTAGATCTTGGTTTTACATGTTTGATTTTGTATGATTTATACAAGTTTTGAATTTTAATTTTATTTCGTACATGTTAAATTATATAAAAATCAACCTGTTTAAGATGTCAAACCCGCCCCGTCCCGCAAAACCCACCATTAAGTGGGGCGGGTAGCGGTTAGAAAAAAATTGACCCGCCCCGCCCTGCCCCACTTACCCGCCTAACTTTGGCAGGACGGGTAGCGGTCGGTGCGAAACCCATTCCGCCCCTCCCGGTTTGCAATCCCAAATTATTTCCTTATTTCTTCTTTGATTAACCTTATTTCTTCTTTTTTCTACCCGTCTTTTCCTATAAATACATCCCACTCTTCTTCCATTTTCATTGATCCTCACACATTACCACATTCATGGCGAAGAATAACCAACCATCAACTCGAGACTGAAAACCATAATCAAGTGCTCCAAGACTTTGAATCTTTTGTCTATATTCGCTCTACTTGATCTAAGTATTCCAAAGCTTAAAGACTCGCTTCATGCACTTTGTGAAACTGCATTTCTCCTGCAACATTGTCACCTCCTCGGAAGTATAACCATCCACCAAAACCTTTCTCTTTACCTCGGAATCCATAGTAATGTCAAAATAATGAAAATATGTGTTCTAGCTTAGTTTGCTTTTTATTCTAAAAACATATATGATGTTGTTCGAGTATTTGTGTTGTTTTTCTTTAGCTATTATGAGTATATTTGGTTGTGTCAAATTATTGTATTTTATTGCTTGAATATATATATATATATATATATATATATCTTAAAATTGCATAAAAATGGCACATATCCATTCTCAATTCCACAATCAAAACAGTCAAAATCCGGTTTCAGGGAGAAACAAGGCGACAGATTTGGGTGTTGGGCTACTAGTCTGCTATCTGATTATAAGATATATCATAATTCATGTTTTCTTTTGCGAGAAATCCACCAAGGTGATGGAAGAAGACTGATCTCAACCCTAAGAGAGGGTTAAGCACATGCGCGACCCACAAACCCTAGGAGGGAGGTGGAAGACGAAAAGGATTCTTGCGGCGGAAGAAAGAAAAGATTGTTTGCTTAGTTGCTTAGGGTTTTTTTGGGTTACAGTATTTATATCATACAATCGAATATTCGGGTAATCGAATACACCGATTACAGCATTTGGTTTTCACTCATCACACAAAACGGGTTGCCTATTGCTGGTGCCAAATTGCCTCAGTTGACTGACCCGGATTCATCATATTTGGGACACCAATTTGGTCATGGGCTCAAGCTTAGATTTGGCTAGCACCTTGATTAGATACCTGAGCCAATTAAGTCTTAAACCATCATGCAACCCAGCTTGGGTCCTGAATTGAACAAGGGGTTCAAGTCTTCATCATGGGCTAGCTTCTTCTTCCTTGGTTTGTATGGTCTTATGTATTCTGATACTCCCCTTCAAACTTGGCTGGGAATTGAGGCCAAGTTTGGTGATGAAGGTGCGGAAGGCATCCTTGGGCAAGGCTTTAGTGAATCCATCAGCAAGTTGTAACTTGGAAGGTACATAATTGGTGTCGAGAAGTCCAAGTGCTACTCTTTCACGCACAAAATGATAGTCCAATTCAATGTGCTTTGTCCTGGCATGAAAGACGGGATTAATTGACATATGCAATGCACTGAGATTATCACAAAAAAGCATAGGAGTATTGGAAAGAGGAATCTGAAGATCTCTTAGGAGGAAAGTAAGCCACGTGAGATCAGCTGTAGCTACAGCCATTGCTCGATATTCAGCTTCTGCGCTAGAACGAGAGACAGTAGGTTGTTTCTTGGTTTTCCAAGTTAAACAATTTGATCCCAAAAAAATGCAGTGGCCACTAGTGGACCTCCGAGTGTCTTCGCACCCAGCCCAATCACTATCACTAAAAGCATATAAGTCTAAAGAAGAGTTTTTATGAATGTGCATGCCATAAGGAATGGACCCATTTACATATCGAAGTATTCTTTTTAATAATAAGAAGTGATAGTTAGATGGAGAATGCATATATTGACAAATAAAATTTACACTAAATGTCAGATCTGGTCGAGTCAATGTAAGATATTGAAGTGCACCTACTATTTGTCTAAAGTAGGTGGGATCATGAAATGGGGTATTATCACGGTGTTTATCAAACCTAGCAGGTAGAGGTGTTCCAATGTATTTGGAGTTTTGCATGTTTGCTTTATGAAGAATGCTAGATGCGTAGTGTTTTTGTGTTAAGAATAATCCATTGCTGTCCCTCGTTACTTCAATACCAAGAAAATGATGTAGTGCTCCTAAGTCTTTCATTGAGAATTCATTTGCAAGATCAAACATTAGTGATTGAACATCGTTTTTATTTTTTCCAGTAATGATTATATCATCTACATATATTAGTAGAAAGAGAGGCCCATTGTAATGAGAAATGAAAAGTGAATTATCAGAAGTACTACTAAAAAATCCTTTGGAAAGCAAAAAAGTAGTGAAACGATCATACCACGCGCGAGGGGACTGTTTAAGTCCATAAAGAGCTTTGTTTAGCTTACAAACGTGATGTGGAAAATCAGGTGCAACAAATCCTGGAACTTGTGACATATAAACCAGCTCATCAATAGAACCATGAAGGAAAGCATTTTTAACATCTAATTGATGTATAACCCAATCATTCATAGTAGCAAGACTAAGTATGAGTCGAATAGTAGCTGGCTTAACCACAGGAGAAAAAGTTTCTAAATAATCCACACCCTCAATTTGCTTGTACCCTTTAGCTACAAGTCTAGCTTTCAATTTATCTAATGATCCATCAGGATGAAGCTTTACTCTAAATACCCATTTGCAGCCAATAGTATGCATATTTTTCTGTTTTGGGACTAAGTCCCAAGTGTTATTTTGGATAAGAGCATGTATTTCTTCCTCCATTGCCTTTTTCCATCCTGGATGATTAAGGGCTTCTTTAACTGAGCTTGGTTCATGAGGAAGGGGTTGAATATGGTGAAACATGGCATACTTAGGATTGGGTTTAATGATACCAGATTGAGATCTGGTAGTCATAGAGTGTCTATTGCTATCATCAGTGTGTGAGTTTGTTGTAGTTATGACAACTTCTTCATGATGATCATTAGTAGTAGGATTATGTGGTGAGATAGCATCAGTACTAGCATCATATGCAAGGAGTGGTGATTGTGAGAGAGGTGAATTTAAATTGTTAGCAATATTTGATGGGGTTAACGATGAAATCATTTCAACTACTAAATTATCATGCTTATCAGTTGGGATTGAAGAGATATCACCTGATGTAGTTGAAGAGGGTAGAATGGAAGTGATTGGTGAAGTGACATTGTCATGTGCAAGAGGTTGTTGCTCCTGACCAGACTCCCCTTGAGTACCTACATGTTCATTTTGAACTAGGTGTAGTGTAGGTGATTCTATGGCAACACCTTTCATGGTCGAGAAGGGTTGTTCACTAGAATCAACATTATTATGGGTGGAGTCACAGTTACCTTCACATACCCATTCAGAAAAAACAGATACATTTGGTTCAAAATCATCTTGATTTAAGATATCAGGAGTTTTCTTAAAGGGATAACAATTTTCATTGAAAATAACATGTCTTGTCATGTAGATTTTCTTAGTTTGAGGATCAAGACACATATACCCCTTATGTCGTAGACTATATCCAAGAAAAACACATGCAGAAGATCTATCTGATAACTTATTTGAAGCATAATCTCTTAGGCAAGGAAAACATAAGCATCCAAACACTCTTAAGCAAGTATAATCAATTTTCCTTGAAAACAGCAACTCAAATGGTATGTTTCCAGTTTTATCAGGAAGTCTATTCAAAAGAAAAACAGCTGTGTTAAAGGCCTCCACCCAGTACCTCTTTGGGACTCCACTGTTCACAAGTAAGGTTAGCCCCATGTCTACAATAATTCTGTGCCTTCTCTCCACCACTCCATTTTGCTCTGGAGTGTGGGGGCATGACATTTGTAGACAAACACCACTAGTTTTAAGATGGTTTTGGAAAACATTGGAAGAAAATTCTCCACCACCATCACACTGAAAAATTTTAATACCAACATTAAACTGTCTTTGAATATGTTTTTCAAAAACTACATAACAATCAAAGAAATCAGACTTGAATTTTAATGGAAAAATCCAAGTGTATCTGGTAAAATCATCCACAAAACATGCATAGTATCTGAAATTGTTTCTACCTACAATGGGAGAGGGCCCCCACAAATCACAATGTATTTTATTGAAAGGTTCAGAAGAAAAAGAATCAGATTGTGTAAAAGGAAGTTTGGTGGCTTTGCCTAGTTGACAGCTACTGCATAGAGAAGGTGGATTGGAAAGCATTTTTGTAATGGAAATTTTGCCTTTAGTTCGAAGATCCTCCAACACTTTAGAATTGGGGTGTCCAAGTCTACAATGCCAAGTATGAAAGTCTACATTTCTGTGCCTGTTAGAAAAGAAGGCTTTATGAGGTGCACTGGGAAGAGAGTAAAGTTCATCTTTTAACTCCCCAGTAGTTATTACAGTTCCAGTACGTCTATTTTTTATAAAGAAATGAGTGTTGGAGAATTCAACATTATAAGGAAAAGCCTTAGTAAGTTTACTTACTGACATAAGGTTTTGTTTCATGTGAGGTGCAAGTAATACATTGTTCAAAATAAAGGAACCTTTGTCATGTTTAATTTCAGCAGATCCAGTGTGTGTAATGGGTAATAGATGTCCATTTCCTACCATTATTTTATCTGATCCACAATAGGGTCTAAGAGAGTGAAGCATACCTGCATTACCTGTTATGTGAGCTGTGGCTCCAGAGTCTGGGTACCAATCCTCAGAGGTATCCTCTACGGTCATGGCAGCTAGGGCCTGAGGCAACTCCCTTGGTTGGAAGGAGTGATTAAAGCGGTGCCAACATTTTATGGCCTCATGTCCTGGCTTCATACATATCTGACAGACAACATAGGGTCTCCTCTGAGTCTGATTGGTGCCTTCAGTTCCCTTGCCACTAACTTCACCAGATTGACTAGTATCTTGAGCATTGGGTGGTGGGGTTGGCTTTCCTTGAGCATTGGGTTGAAACCCTCTGCCCTTAGAAGAAAAGCCTCCATCCCGTTGCCCCTTGCCTTGTTTCTTGCCTTTCCCATCCTGTCTCTGACCAAAGAAGGCCATCTGGATCTCTTCCTCTGCTTCATGGCTTTTAATTCGAAGCTCATAGCTTTGAAGCATAGGGACAAGATCAAGATAGGAAGGGAGAGGAGGCTTCAAATGAACAGTGGTGAAGGCATTGTATTCCTTCCCGAGTCCATTTAGCATCCAGAACACCTTAGTTTGGTCTCTAACTGGCCTACCGATGGCGGCAAGCTCATCACAGAACAATTTAAATTTACTAAGGTATTCTTGAAGATCTTTACAAGCTTTCTTGCGGAGCATCTGGAGTTGCTGAAGAAGTTGGAATTCTCGCTCCTCAGAGTTTTGAGCAAATGAGTGCTTCAAGGCTTGCCAAACTTCTTTTGACGTCTCCAGACGAACTACAACGCTAAGAGCTTCTTCCCCAAGTGTACTGATAATCCATGCCTTAAGAAGGCGATCTGAGCGTTTCCAGAGAGTATACTCCGGATTTTGCACAGCTACAGACTCAGATCCCTCTCTGGATTCCTTTATGGTTTTCTCCGGCATGGGAAAATCACCATCAACAAACCCAATCATGCCTTGTAACTCCATAAGACCAAGAACTTGCATTTCCCATAACAAATAGTTCGAGGACGACAACTTCATTGAAACAAAGTTGGTTACACTGACCGTGGTGGGAAATGGGTAAGGATTTGAAGCTCCAGAGGGGAATGGATTTACAGGTGCCATCAGAAGATGTAGTGAGCGATTTTCCTCAAGAAGGCTCTGATACCATGCGAGAAATCCACCAAGGTGATGGAAGAAGACTGATCTCAACCCTAAGAGAGGGTTAAGCACATGCGCGACCCACAAACCCTAGGAGGGAGGTGGAAGACGAAAAGGATTCTTGCGGCGGAAGAAAGAAAAGATTGTTTGCTTAGTTGCTTAGGGTTTTTTTGGGTTACAGTATTTATATCATACAATCGAATATTCGGGTAATCGAATACACCGATTACAGCATTTGGTTTTCACTCATCACACAAAACGGGTTGCCTATTGCTGGTGCCAAATTGCCTCAGTTGACTGACCCGGATTCATCATATTTGGGACACCAATTTGGTCATGGGCTCAAGCTTAGATTTGGCTAGCACCTTGATTAGATACCTGAGCCAATTAAGTCTTAAACCATCATGCAACCCAGCTTGGGTCCTGAATTGAACAAGGGGTTCAAGTCTTCATCATGGGCTAGCTTCTTCTTCCTTGGTTTGTATGGTCTTATGTATTCTGATATCTTTCTCATTTACGTTGATAATTTGTATTGGTCTCCCTTTTATTGCTTCCGTCCCGATCCCGAGCACAATGGAAGTTCAAACCAAGTTTAGTTGACCGCTTGTGTGGGGTGAGGAACTCAAGTTTGCACTGAGCTCCGAAATCAAACATCCACTCTTTCTTGAGTTGTTTGTTGACCTTTGCATTCTAAATTGACTATGATCAACTTCCTAAACTTAGGGGTGTAAATGTGATGGATTTGACCCACCACCTCGCCCCGCCTAATGCGGGTTGCAAGTAAAAAAAGCTTACTCGCCAACCCACCAACCCGCGACCAGCAAAACCCGCATAACCCCCATAGTTGGAGATATTCATGTAAGGTCTTCTATTGCAGTGACACAATATCACATTCCAATACCTTTTTTCTTGGTTATTTTTGTTGGTTTTGGGTCTTGCCCTTTTGTGTAGTTAAGGAGATTTGTGTCAACTCTATGGTTTTGGTTAGCATTCTTCGAGATGGAATGATCATTGTATGTAAAACAACAAAAATACCTTATATTTAACAAAGAAAAATGCCTACTATGTTCAATCTTACTGTTGTTCATATTTCACAGGGTCCATGTTCCATGTTATCATTAAAAAGTAACTATATTGCATCATTAAATTTTGTTTAAGCAAATTTCATTAAAAAGCAACTATACTACATTAAATTGAAAATACCCTGGCTAACTCGCATAACCCGCCCCACCCCCGCCTAAGGGTGGAATAGGCCGGATGAGGCTGGTAGCGGTGGAGAAAACCCTCCCTGCTCTGCCCTATTTACACCCCTACCTAAAATCGAATGACCGCTAGTGAATCGTCCAACCAATTTTTGACTAAGTTTTGAGAAAAGCATGCACTATTGGTTTCAGTAGCGATATGGAAGTTTCTCGAATGGAAACATTGGACGACTAAGGATCCATCGGTCCACATATTCTATCTGAAATATTTTGGTTGGGCTATAGTCAATGGTCATCGGACCTGTAGGGCGACGATTGTTAACAAGGAAAAGTTGAAAATACCCTTCAATTTTCCTATATAAAATCACACCCCTTTCACTTATCGTCTTACCTCTCCTCTTTGCAATCAATCACTTCTAATTCCATTCTAAACTCTCCACAGTTCTAATGCTTCCTTGTTTCCTTTTAATTGACCCGAAGAAGATTCTTGCTTCCAAGAAAGATCGTTCTCCTCAACCAAAGAAAATGTGACTCAAAACCACAGATGCCGCAACTTCTGCTCCTCAGAAGTTGAAGAAGACCTTACTCCCTACTCTAATAGAAACTCTTTTTCTTCACAAGCAAGCACACGATCACCACTACAAGATTGATGGTGCGAATCGTATCCCAGAGAGAAAAAATGTCATCAAAGAGTTTGCCAAATGTGGACTTGCAACCTTTTGGGAGAAAGATGAGCTCGGTTGTTTCTACGAACTATGAAGACAAGCTCCTGGTAAAATTTTACTAAGAATAATGTTGGCAACTATATATATGGTCATTTGGAAGAAACTACCATACTTGATGGATCCAAAAAAGCTATCTCATCGAGAATGAAGACGGAAAAGAAATCCCTCACAACTTCTTTTCTTGGCCAACCCATCAATCTTTCGAGCGAGAGAGAAGATATCTACAAGTGCAGTTGGAAGGATGTGTGTAGTCATTACGACCAATTTATCGATGTCCTCCAAGTCAATATTTTTCCTAGTGAAAAACTTGCAGTGTCACATCTCACACCTCTTGCGAAAATTCTTTACCACTTCATTTCATACAAGGCCATTGGGTGAAGTGAGTTCACAAATCATGAAGTGCTTATTCGATCTTCTCACCAATACTCAAACTAATTGGCTTTTATAGAACATCAATCGCATGTGTTATGTCTCCTTGAAGAAGCTTAACATCATCCAATTTCTGACGACCTTATCTTTTTCCTATCACCACTTCGACACAAAATTTGGATCAAGACATTCACTCCTCATGAAAAGTTGTCATCAATAAGCATCCCTCAAACGGATGAAGATTTTAGTGTGGGCACCTCTTGGTAAAACACTGATACCTCTAGAAGAGGAGAAGAGGAAGAATTTTCTGAAGAAGAAGGTTTGGGCGATGAGGAGATGGCTAAAGCTCAAGGTCCACCTCCGCCACCTTTCTCTCTACCCGAACCCAGAGTTAATCCGAATTGGGATCCCACCCTTGGTCGTGCTCCTCACCAGTACACTCGTTTTGAATGGAGACATGGGATAGACAACCATGGTGGGCTTGTCGACCTGAGCAAAGCATGGACCGAAATCATCAAGAAATTCAAGAAGTTGAACAACATGGGGAGCGCAACAACCAAGGAATTCAAGATCTTAGTGAAGAGTTGTGTAACTTTCAAGTGTCGACATCAAAATTTCTTGCAGAAATGAATAACCAAATTCTTATGGTTAGCGATTCTCGTCACGCCTAATATGACTCGCACAATGAAATTATGTTGTTTTTCTACAACATGAACAAGCATGGCAAATAGTTCCTAATCTTTGTGTGCTTGTTTACTTAATGTAGTTGTTTGCGTCATGTTGTTTGATTTATGTCTTTGCTTTTGCTTCATATATACTTTAAATTTTCTATGTATGCTTTTCTTGCATGGGCATATGTGCTCCATTGGATCTTACGCAGTCTACGGAAATAGTTAGGGGAATTCATTGATGTTGTGCATATACACAATTTGACTATTGTTTGTCATCGTTAAAAAGGAGAGATTGTTTCCTTTTAGGTCTCATTAATCGTAATTTTGATGATTGACAAATTAATATGATAATCTCAAATTACACATCACATAAATCATATAGTTAAATTGCACACACATATATATATATATCTCATCTTTTGTAGGTGCTCGAATTGAAGATGTATCAAGCTCGAGATCAGAATTTGAGACTTATAATCAAAGTTCAAAGACAAGAGTTGTACTTTCTTCTTTTATTGAGTTTGAGTATTAAAATGTTAACTTGACGTACAAATGGGATTCTGACATAATCGGATAACCGAACTCATCACAGTTGACCAATTTCCAAACACTCAGCATATGCCATCCTTACTAAAACCTCTAGATCGGACGATTGTTGCCTACTTGGTGATCCGACTCTCACAAGTTCGTAGTCGATTTGAACCTCACTGAAAGGTTTTACTTGGAGAAGCATTTTGCCCACGGTCTACCTTTTTTACTAGATTCAATCCTTTTGTTCCTCGTTCTCATTGGCTAACATGGCAAGAAGCCGTTGAGATTTCTCAAGAGATCTTTGTATTGTCCTCAAGCGCCAAAAAATAAAACACTCTTATACAACCAATTGTTGTACTATCGAATAATTGATATTCTCTCTCTTTGATCGGTTGATGCATTTTTCTCTTAATAGTCATCTTAAGGACGATTTTTCTCTTTGATAGGTTAATAGTCATTTTTCTTTTTGTCTTGGAGCCAAATTTCTATGTTATCTTTGCATGACCGACCACCTATAGGCCGACCATTTCTCTCAGTTTCCTGACGTGCAACGAACTTTTCTATGTGGCAAAACCTAGTAATTGCACTCTCAATAGCTATTTGATTTATAGTCTTTAGTGTTAAAAACAATACCTCAAATCCGAACAACCGTTAGGTTTTGGATGACCAAAGTTATTTCCATAGACTTGACCAAACCACTAGTTCTTTTTTGGATTTATCTGACCGTGCCTGTTTTGGTCAACCGAATTACATCTTGGTCGAAATTTAGATATTTGTTGGACGTTGGTGAACATATTTCTGATTGTTTAAAGGTTAACCAAAATCTTTATTTTGATCAGGGCAACTACAGAATTATGATGAACATTTTATAAACGAACGACCGATTCAAGTACACAAATACATCATTCATGAGACACAATTGTATACTTTACTTTGTCCCAACAACCCATACTTGTGCTTTCATGCTCCAACCTCCAATCCTCCACCAAAGTCTCCTATTCTATTCAAAATACTTCAAATCCAAACTCCAAATCTTTTGAGTGCATTCGAGTTAGAGTTTCATCTACTATTTTCCAATTAAAGACTAGTGGAGATTTTGTTGGAGGACGGGGAGCTACCGATCAACCCACCACAGGAGAATGCCCGTCTCCTGGGCTACAGGGACCGCTGATTGGTGGTCCCCAACCGCCAATTAGCGGTCTAAAAGGCGCGCCTCGTGCGCTGCCTTAGACCGCTCTGATCTTCATGCATTTTGCCTTCAATGGACTCCACTAGATCCATGCTTGATCTATGCAACTGGGGGGGGGGGGGGGTACGAAAGAAAGAAGGTGGTCTCTCTTTCTACTCACATCCTCACTCTTTTTCCATACAATTTCGTGGCTCAACTTGTAATCTATTGTGGTTGTATTGTTGTGCTATTACAAATGGTGAATTCTAGTGCTTTATATAGGCACTTACATGACCCTACAACTTCCAAATATAAACACTACATAAACATGATCATTTAAAATCATTACACCATCTACTTAAATTGCATACATAATTAGGACGAAAATTACACAAAAAAATGAAAGGACTCTTGTCTCTTCCACTCCCTCAACCTTTTGTCTTCTCATGTGTTGACTCTTCACCCCTTGATGAGTCATCAAACAATGATGATGTGACGGGTGACTAGGACGCCACATAGGGTTAAGTCGACACCTAGGATTAAGTTCAATTCTCAATAGATTTGAGGAAACTTCCTATCAAGTTGTGAGAGGCGGATCGGGCAAGGTAATGTGTGTTCGGTAAGGTTCGTGTTGTAAGGGTTTCCCTTCGAACCGTAGAGAAGAGGATAGTAGATACCTGAGTACATATCGAAGAATCGATTAGAACTCGGGGAGAGAACTAGTTCACAAGGTGAACGAACCTCTATAAATCACCAGACTTCTTGTGATTTGCAATTTCTTTTACTTGTTATATTAATTCCATTGTTTAGTGTAGATCGTACCCAAATGAATTCCTTCTCTCCCATTTGTTTTCATAAACTTTTCCTTATCCTTTTTCAGTCTTATTTCTCCTCTCCCTTTCCCTCTTTTACTTTCACCAACTCCAACTTCAATCTATCCTCTTTACTTCCACATTTTCACATCTCTTCATTCTTATCCTTCCAATTCTAGCTACCTTTTCTCCCTCTATTTAAACCTCTCTAACTCTCATTTCTTCTCACAACAAACACAAGTCTTCTCCTTCCTCACTCTTTCTTTCGCCCTACTCTTTTTTGTCTCACATCCCTGGGTCCCAAACAAGAAAAAAAAGTCGAAAAACTCTGTGAATGTCTTCATCTCCCCCAAAGAAAAGGTGACTTATGAATGGTTCAGTCAGAAGAACCTGTCTATTATGCTAGGGAACCCTTGTCTTAAAGAAATCACTAATGCCATTGATATCCTCGTTCTTCTCCTTTGAACCAACCTTACCACTCTTTTGTCTCTCCGTGAGGCCACTCCTACCTATCCTGACCTTGTCAACCAATTTTATGTCAACATGGCTTGCAGTTGTCATGGATCTATGTCTTCTCACCTGAACGACATCGACTTCACCATCAGTGAACGGTGTGTACACTAGTCTACTATCTCATTGGAAGGCATGGCTATTGATAAAGATTACTAAGCCAATGGATGGTTTCTTGAAAGTATTGTCATGTCTTTGCATCAATCATTCAAGGAAGCTTACAAAGAAATTGCAGGAATTCAAGCCTTCGCTTCCCTTCCTCCACGTCGTCCTAGCCCACGACCTTCAACCCAAGGAAGGTCAATACGATGAGGTGAAGAAAATCATGCCCTTGTCCTCTACGTCGTTATTTGTGGCATTCCAATCAATTGGGTATATTTCTTCTGCAAATCTGTTCCTATAAAAAAATCTCTTTCCTACGACATGTGTCTTACTTGGCTCTTTGCCTTCAAGAGATTACACTTCTTAGACCATCCATTTTCTCTTGATCCTCCTTCAAGAATTCGTACTTTTCGAAGAATAGGAATCTTTCACCACCTTCGGGGTGGCAATGGCAACAAAATGACTAATGTCAAACTCGAGCATCCTGCTTCTCTGATTGCTCCTCCGGTTCCTCCTCCCGTTAACCGGAGATTTGTTGCCACTTCCTCTCGCTCCATCACTCTTTAGTCTCTCTCGGATCAACTATTCGAGCTTTCCACCTTTCTGACCAACATCTCCTCCTCGCGAGCTCTCCTCGAGGAAAATCAAGCTTCTTTTGTAGCCTAACATGATGAGATCTTTGACTTCATGCACTCCCACTTTCCTTATCTAGGCTAGAAATGTGTGTTGTATGGTGCTTAGTCATTTTGTTGTGATTTTTCTCTCTTTTTCTACTCATAAAAGTTTTATTATTTTTGTTGATGCCAAATGGCAAGACAATAAAAGATAACAAGACTAACAACACTTGCATACTGAGGGGGAGCAACACTTGAAAATTATTTAAGAATCCTTCAGAAAGTAATCCAAATATTGAGGGGGAACGGACATTCTTGAACATGTATTTGCCTTATTACTCTTGCTCTTATATCATCATTGTTATCATCATCAAAAGGAGGAGAACATTAGAACAAGCTCTTAGTTTTGACAAAATGACAACAAATTACTGTACTAATGCAAAATTCCAAGTTGTGGAGGGACGACAAGTGACAATATATCCATTATTCAAGTACCTATATGCAAAAATAGCTAATAAATTAAACTACGGGTAGAAAGTGTAATTGTCAACATTTCAATTTCAATTTCTCTTGAAAAAGGCAAAAATCAAGTGTACAACAATCAAGATCAACAAACAAGGAGAATCAATCAAGATGTTGTAATTACTTTCTTTTACGTAAAACATGGAATATGACTAGATTTGATTGATGTAAAGTAAGGAGAAACTTAGATCTCATGCATCTAATATAGATCCAATTAAGTCCTATCAAGACCAATTAGGTTCAATCTCCATCCAATTATTCTCAATTAGTCTCAATCAAGCCTCATTCACGACTAGTTAGGGTCCAATCACTTGCATTCACCTATAATCACATTTAATTAAGATTCTTTTAGAATCACACAAGTTTTAAGCCTCTTATAGATATAATTCACACATGTTTAACCAATCAGTGGTGAAACTTAGCGAGGTTTAATCGTTGATTTTGTTAGTGAGAAAACTGGTCGATGTTGGTGGTCTACTCGTTTGTACAAAATCATGAATGTTGAGCGATTGGTTTGTAAAATCGGACAATCTGTTAGGGCGATGTTGTTTGAATTCTTTTCGATTTTGGCCTGATCGCACCTTATTTTCTTCTTTATTTAGTCGGCCTTCCCGTATTCTATAAAAAGGACTTTAGAGACAATTTTTGGAACACTTTTACACAAACTTTTTGCGAACCGTTATTCATCGCCGGAAAACTACTTAAATCGCCCGTACGAATTACCATTTTTTCATTCTACCGTTTCTACTTATACAACTCTTCATTTAACTCTCCTAACACCACTCTTTCTTCACATTACTCTCACATTCACCAGAAATAATGTCTTGGAGGCCGAGAAAAAAATCAACGGACGCCCCGGATTACTCAAATAAGGTAAAATGTCTTGTTTTTTTTTTAATTTTAAATTTTGGGTCGGGCGTTCGCGGGAGACGCCCGACCGAAAGGTGAGGTGTTCCAAAAAAAAAAAAATTTTTTTAATTTTTTTAAATTGATTATAAATTGTGATAATCGCTAAATAAATCGATGATTAATTTAATAATTAGTTTCGTAAATCCATTATTGATTATAAATTGTGATAATTGCTAAATAAATTGACTATTAAGTTAATAATTAGTTTAATTATTTTAGTAAAGGATTATTGATTATAAATTGTGATAATTGCTAAATAAATTGATTATTAATTTAATAATTAGTTTAATTATATTAGTAAAGCATTATTGATTATAAATTGTGATAATTGCTAAATAAATTGATTATTAAGTTAATAATTAGTTTAATTATTTTAGTAAATCCATTAACAAAATTTTATTTTTAAAATTGAATTAATAGTCATCAGGTTACCGTGGAGGAAAAGGGGTACGTAGTTTAGCAGATTAGTCAGGTCCTCGTCATCCACGTAGATGGGGTATTTCTGCTTCAGTTAGGAGAGAGAGATCTTTTACGTCGTCGTTAGACACCTGAGGATTCTTTCGACGACGAGGATGCTTCAGATGAGGTGATGAGTCACGACGAGAGTGATAATGGGGGCCGGAATGGCTTGGAGCCACAGGAGGAGGCGATACAGCAGTATGGTCGAGGACGGGGGCGACATTGTGGTACTTCGGTTCAGTGGGTCGTTAGGAAGGGTCGAGGTGGCCGATTTGTGACCGGTGATTCGAGTTCGTGCACTGCAGACGCCCGAAGTCAGAAGAAGAAGAAGAAGAAGAAGAAGAAGAAGAAGAGGGGTGAGGACGAGTCTTGGATCGTGACGGATATGATGCCCGGTGGTCCTCTAGATGCCAGCGTCATTTCGACTTTCGGAGGTCACATCGCCAGACGCATCTGGGAGGGCGAGGATCGGAAGGTTCTGAAGTGCCATAATCGGCACAGAGCCTGTATTACATTGCAGGCTTGACGTTCAGTGATGACTGATGATATGACGGCGACCATTAGTGATAGTGGATTGGGTCACTTGCCGTACAACATCTTTTCTTGCCTTGACATGCTGTTAATTTCGACTTTTGTGGAGCGGTGGCAGCCTGACACCAACACTTTCCACTTGTCGTTCGGGGAGATGACGATCATGTTGCATGACGTCTTCCAGATTCTGCACATTCCTGTTGAGGGTCGTATGGTTAGTGCGCAGGCGTCGACGTCTGAGCTGAATTTTTTTTTCATTAGGGTTGTTGGGTGTCAGCCTCGAGGGTCTTGGACGGGAAAGCTCACTTTGGAGTGGCGGTGGTGTTAGTATCGATATTGTGGACGACTGTTGCTGACAGAGGCGACCACCACGGACTGAGGATATGCAGATGACTGCCTACCTCTTCTTACTGCTAAGCTGCATCTTGTTTGTCGACAAGAGCAGTTGTAGAGTCAGACCACACGACCTATTGGAGGCGAGGGAGGCAGATACCATTGGTCAGTACTCATGGGGGTCGGCGACGATGGTATATCTGTATCGCTAGCTGGGTATATCGAGTCGTGTTGATTGTTCTGACATTACGGGTTGTCTTACACTGCTACAGGCTTGGATATATGAGTATTTTCCTGCTTTCCGCCCGCATCGGGAGCGGAAGATCATTGAGCGTGGTCATCCTCATTCGCGTATGTGGGTTGTCCGGGCCGAAGATAAGAGTGAGGGACGACTCCTTTCTATTCGTAGACGGCTAGATCAGATGACTACATCGCAGATATATAATGTATATATCATTCACGTTTATTTAAATTTCAAGTTTATTATTATTAACGTATAAACGTTTAGGTGGAGTGGTTGTCGTATGGTCCCGAGCCTGCTGTAGCTGTGCCGATGACTACATTTTTATGGGCGTTATTCGTTATAAGGATATCACAGAGCCTTATTTACCTGATCGCGTGTTGCGTTAGTTAGGTTACGTTCAGGTGATCTCGGTTGACATCCCGACGCCCGAGCATGCAGTACCGTCTGCGATTGCGACGACGTATGACGTCAGTCATAGCGTTTCGTTCGCGGAATCGGTTTGGATGACATTTCCGAGAGTAGGATGACTTCACTTGGACTATCTGAGTCATAGCCGCGACCCTTCCACTCGTGATGCAGATTATTTGCAGTGGTTTGGTAGGTCCTCACATCCACTTATCGTGCGCGGTACCATTCCGAGACCGGAGAGACCACTAGATAGGACATGTGCCGAGGTGGTAAGTTTATCTAATTTAATTTTTAATTGTAATGTATTTTTTTGTTAATGTACGCCAATTTTATGTTACATACAGTGGATGAGTAGGGCGATACAGTATACGCAGTCGTTTTTGCGACAGAGAGACATGATGCCGACTGAGAATACGAGACTTGCGAGTACAGATTGGGATCGCCTCATTGAGGATTGGAACAGCCAGTTGGGCATTTCGGACCATGATTCGGGTGCTGAGTTCTAGTTGACTTGCTCTTACTTTCGTTTTATTATATGTTGAACTGTTACGACATTTGTTGGTATTTGCTTATGCTTATCTGTGTACTCTAATTATTTATTTTTGACGAACATATATTTTACTTATTTCTTTAGCTATCGTATTTTTAATACTTATTTCTCACGAGCATATCATAGTAACTTAAATTAAATTTAAAATATGGTAAAAGAACAACACGATATAAGTACAAATACACGATATATTATACATTACAAATGTCTTACAAATTACAATCAAAATGTACTACGTAACCGTTTCCAATACGCTATCCTACTTTCCTACTGATCCTCCCATCCAACAACACTCTCATCTTGCATTTGATACCACAAGGTCGCTATAGGAGGTACTGGGAAATCATCAACTAATTCCAAACGAATAAAATGTCTGTAACTCCCTAAATGAGCAATGACCAACTCTCTGACTGACCTCGTCAGGGCAGACAGACTCTCCCAAGGTAGCACAGTAAGACACGGGAACAACGAACCATCCATTCCCATTGAGAAATACATGACCGAACACTTGTAAAAATTAGCAATCAGGAACAAGTGGGTCCAAACCTCCATATAATTATCCTCGTCACAAGCTCCCCCACCCCAATCAATTCGTTGACGAGACTGTACCACATTGCCGAAATAGTCACTCTCATAAATAGGATGTGCACCTATCTCATTAGAAATTGCACGACGGGTGTACGACCAGTTGTCTTGATCACCATGGAAGACATCGGCAACACATCAAAATCCACAGTTGTCATCAACACGTACGTCATTCCACCTCTCCAGAAATGGTAAAATGATTCCTGGCAGTCTATCAACATATGGGAAGTTATCCACGTCAGTCTGTCCGGACATTGTAAGATAGAGAAATAGTAATTCATTAAAATAACAAAATTTGGAGATGATCTATTCAACCCTCTCTGGATTAGTGATATATATTAAATAACAACAAACATATCATCATACCAGATCTTGTGCCCGTGTTCACAGACGATCGAGACGAATTGGAAGACCGACCACGACCCCTGCTCCCACTACTGGCAGATGACCATGACCTCGCTCATCATACTCAAAGGCACTCGGGTCCCGACGTGTCGACTTTCCCCTAGGTCGACCTCGTACCTTAGTATTTTCTGCGGGTTCTCATAGTTCGACTGATCGGGGTGTAACTGTTCGTATAAAATACGAGAGGCTCTACGAATTACTGCAGGGTCGCTCCCCGAAATCTCATCAACGAGTTTCCGAAAATGCTCGACGTCTTGTGCTGACTGATCCACAAACTCTGACATCTGGACTCCTTCTCCAATGACAAGTGTTTTCCAGAATGGATGAATCTGCTCTAAATAAATTCCATCACATGACACAAAACACTTGTGCATGGTACATGCACAAGGAATCCCATGTGATGTCAGAAAAGCACACCTGCGACGATAGTCAACTTCATTGCTTAAGTCCTGCATTCTCTTCAACTCCTGAGTCAATAATGACAAGCAGTGATGTGAAACTCGACCATTTATATGCTGAAACATATGACTTATGTAGTTTCTCAAATTTCGACGTCTCGAATCTTCAAGAAAGTTGTGAATATTCGTCAGCTGCATTTCAATAGCCGAGTTCACACGGTCGAAAAGAGTGTCCAGAGCGGCAGTCGATGTAGTGATTCACTCTTTCAGAGGCGAATGTGGACTTTTCACCCTATAGTTCATAGTGTTGCCGAAATGAAGGACTTTATTCGTCAAATTCAACACAAACTTTTCTTTATGCACCAACCACGTGTCTTCCACATACTCCGTGGGCACTGGCCAGGACTTAAAAGAATCTTTCAGATTATGGACTGCTCTATCAGATTTCGTCTGTGAATCAGAAACCATAACTTTCCTCCACTTTCCACGCCTGAAAATCTCTGCAGACTTCTTGTCCTTACTGAATACGTGGTACGTGTAGTTGTACACGTCTTTGTTGATATGCCAGGTGCAAAGTAAATGAGCAGACTCAGGAAAAACCACTACCACTGGTCGCATCAGATCCATCTCCCGGTCCGTTATTATTGCAGTCGTGCTAACAGTATTCAATAACATATCTCGCAATCTCTCCAACACCCACCGGTAACTAGACTCGGTCTCATCTTTCAAAATCACATATCTGACGAGGAAATTCATGTTTGTTGGAGTAACCCCAACCATCTCAAACAAAGGCATCTTGTACTTGTTCGTCTTATACGTCGGATCCATGCAGATTACGAAAGGGTATGTACGCAACAACTGAACTGACGTCGGATGTGCCAAAAATACGTGAGTGAGGACATTAGTTTCTTTATCTGCCACAATCTAATGCAAATACTTATACTGCCCTGCCTGACTGAGAAACTGCCGAGCGGGATTCCTGTCTTCAGATTTCATCCTCCTCATGTACTCTCTGAAGTTATAAATGTGTCTTTTATTGAGATTATCCTCTGGGAATTTCTCCTTTACTGTCAACAAAATGTTACGTGGTATTGCTTGTGCCTCGGTCTTATCATGAACAATTTGCTTGGCCCAAACACTAAGTCCGTTGACCAGTCAGTGACCCTCTGAATAAATTGCCCGTGGGTGCTATTAGAAACAACGACCCATCCATCACGATCCCGTAGCTCGACTACTTTTACCAAAAAACGACAACCGCAACCTTTTCTTTTTGTGTTCTTCCACAGTGCAATACTCGTATCACGAGAACTCATTTCATGTCTGCGATTACATCTCAGGTAACAATCCGTCCAGTTATCTGCTTTTGATTTGTATGATGATATAGGCAAAAACAATCTGGCTCCTATGACAACTTGTTTCGCCCATTTACAAGCTTCCTCGATTGTTGTAAATATTTGTTTACTATAAAAAATCTCACTGTAATCTACTCCATCATCACCGAAGTCTTGCAACGGAACATGAAAAAAATTAATTTAACAGAAAATTTAAAAAAAAACTAAAAAAATGGCGCTTTCGTGACAGACGCCTCCACCATCGTGGAGGCGTCTTATCCAGACGCTCGAGTCGGAAAAAAATCTGTCTCCGTTACCTCACCGGATCCAGGCACTTTGCTAGACATTTTCGTGGTGTTGTTACTGGGAATGTGAGTAAAATTGAGTCAAAAACTTTATTTAAAGACACGGGACGAAATGGGTATTAAGTGATTTGTTAAGGGCAAAAATGTAATTGTTGGGGCGATTAAGTAGTTTTCTGGCGACGAATAGTAGCCCTCCTTTGCATTAGTCATCTTTTGTTCTAAAAGCTTAATCTCTTTCGTCTTCATCTGACTCTTATTCCTATCATAATTCGTCCTTCTTCCACACGCACATCTTTAACCTCTTAATCAAGGAGCTCGTTATAGAGAGTGCTCGGTAGGGACCACATGACTTAAGGTGGAAGTCATCTTCACTATTTGTGAAGGGCCTCGACGATGGTTTTTCACTGAGTGTGAGTGGAAAGCACATACAAACTGTGCCCAGAGAAGGTTTGTATAAATGGAACTATCAAGCGGGTGCTTGGAGACAAGATTAGGTCGTGGGTTATGCAACTAAATCTGTATAAAAATCTCGTCTACCTGTTTTTGAGCTTTTTTTCTTTATAATTTTCATAATCACTTAAACAAACACGTAATTAACAAGTTAAAATTTAAAAAACTTTATTCCCCCTACAGAGTAACCTACGATCTTATACTTGAGAAAAGTTGCAAAACATCGTTACAAATTAATTGGTATAACTTTTTATGCATAGGGATTAACCAAAATTCATCCTCACAAGCTTGTTTATTTTCTTATGTTCATTTTAAAAGATAAATTCATAAGATTCAAACACAACATGAGTATTCCATGTAGTAAATATTACTTTTGATACATCCTCTTTTTTGCAAAGGAAAAGGGAGGCTTAGCCTCTAATTCGATTAACTAAAAAGATGTTTACAACCTACAAAAATGGATGCTTTGTCTGCCGGTGTATGCTACATGCATACCCGGCCTCTACACTACATGCTACGTAATACATCAATATATGCTTTGCAGTTGGATGTTACATCACTAATGTATCAGCTACACTAACTCCATGTGATCTGAAATTGTTGCCCTTCCTCTTCATTTTTTGCAAGTTGCTTGACTTTATCCCATAAGCACCAGACCATGTCTTTTATAGCAGCCAATATGTCTACCGACTTCTTCCTTTCTCCCTCGAATATCCTCCGGTTACGCTCTAGCCAACACTCATGTATCATAGCATTGAAAGACCACCGTCTCACCACTTTGTCAAGTCGGCTTCCTCGCGCGTGTGAAATGCGTGTAGCCTCGCCTTCTAGGGACCTTGCAAACCTAGGGCTGACCTGCATGAGATTAAGGAGTGTTGTCCATACCTCTTTTATGTATGTGCACCCCCAAAAGAGATAATCCATGTCTTCCTCTTCCTCCTCCCCCTCACAAAGATTGCATACCGGGTCATGCTTTACTCCTCGTTGATTCATGAGCCTCTTGGTGAGGAGGCACCCCGCCCCCTCAATGCTCTCCAAGCTGTGAGTGCATGCTTGGGGATAGCATGTTTATGTTTATGCCATACCTACGATTTTTGTATTATCTCACTCCCCTCTGTCAGCAGAAATTGTGGTAAGACAATGGAGGGGTCAAGGGGTTTCACCTGCAAATCGTTAGCAAACAAGTTCGCATAAAAAACCCGGAATGCATCCCGGATCTCTCACTCCTCTTCCATGATGCTAGCACCCTCACACACTCTTCTCACTTGGTTGGTGGCTCTCCTCACTCTAAGTTGTGCATGAAAATCTAGTGTTTCGGTCCCCTTCTTTTAACCACTTCACCCTTGATTTTTGTCGGATAAGAGACTCCTCCCAAGCAAGAGCTCGCGCAAGATCCTCCTTTGTTGCCCCTTCATCAAGGGAGAGCTCAATATCATGTGGGAGGTTTATCCTTCGCCTCCTCACCTCCTCAAGCGCTTCACGAGCCTCTCTCACCTTGTGGGTAACATTTCCAAAGGTAGTCCCACTCCATTGTATAAGCACCTTTTTGACTTCATTCAACTTCACCGCCACACGAAACATGGGAGTGCCCCTCACATACGTAGCCCAAGCTCTTTCTACTACCCTTCAAAACTCCTTATGCTCCGCCCAATGGTTCTCAAATCTAAACATCTTCTTTTTCCACCATTCGTTTCCTTCCGTCTTCATGATGAGCATTGCATGATCACTGATTGACATCATATCATGCATATATTTGTGTCTTGTATCCTTTAGTTTTAGCATAAGCAATGGTACGTAACGAGTTTTATGTTTATGTTTCAGGAATAAACATGTTTGAGAAGAAGAGATTCAAAAAGGACTTAAAAGCAATGAAAAAGACTAAGTTGCAAGACTTATGGACTAAGATGCAAGAGAGAAGGACCCGGATGTAAACCCAAAATGAGTAATTAGCAAAATCAAGCACTCCACACCATCATGAGGAGTATTTTGACAATTGGATTCGGGTCGCAACTCACACAACCGATTTGAGTGCACTCCAGGAGAAGAAACAAAGCTATTGAGAAGTCATAAGAAACTGGGCCGGATCCCAGAGATCCAGACCGCAAATTGGCGGTTCATTTGTCTCTGGATCCGACTCGTCTTCTATCGGATGTGTATTAAAGTGTTTTATGCTATATTTGGTATGCGTTTAGTCCCATACCGGGGGATTGTCCCTAGTTACCTTTTTTATGGCTATATATAGAACTCTTCCTCCTTCTTTGTAATACATCTCCTCTCTTGGTGGCCATCCTCTCTACTAGGAGTAAAGCATTGGAGCAAAACTCTGGGGGAGAGAGGCTACTTGTAATGTGAGTGAGCAATAAAAAATGTTTTATTAGTTAATTGTTGTTTCTTTTAGTTCTTTGCATACTTAGTTAATCTTGTTTGTTTTAATCTTCGTAGAATTAATTAGCATGTTTCTTTTCCTTAATATGAATGTTAGATTAATAATGTGTGAGTAGTTTCATCCCCCTTTGGGGGTGGAGTTGATGTTTATACATGTCATGTAGAATGTAATGAATGCTTAATGTCGTTGTATGTAAGAAATGTTAGTATGCTTGTTTGAATTAAAGAGAATACTTAACTTGATGGTTTTTGTCATAATCTTTAGGTACATTCCGTGCTTGTATAGGTTCTTAATAACAAACTTGGCATGCTCAATTAATCACTTGGGTTAGTGATTTGGATGATAGGTCTTGCCATGAGGTACTTCTTATGCATAGCAAACACTACCTACACTTGTGCTTATTGAATGCGTATATCACCACTTATTTCATGTGTACACACACTCCACCCCTTAGGGGTTTTCCATTCCTGATTTTCAGCTTCTTCCATTAGTCACTTAGTTTAGTTGTTTTTGTGTTTTCATCTTCTTTGTTTGTTTTTTACTAGTGTAGCGTAGGATAGTTTAGTCTAGTTAGTCCAATCAATTTCATCTCCCCTCCTTTTCCACTTGCCTTCGAACAAACCAGTGTTGACACACCTCCTTGTGGACACGACCCGTACTTCCCACGTCTTCAACGACATCGTGCACTTGCGGTAATGCTAATAGAAAATCAATATGAGACAAGCAAGAGAATAACAAACCACAAATACACGATGATTTAAAGAGGTTCGACACCCCAATTGGGTCCTACTCCTATCTTACAAACCTTGCTTGTATTTTTCACTAAATGATCCAAGTTCTGGGCCAGCTCAACCCTTGTACACCAAAGCAACCCGACACTCCTCAATGCTTGAAATTTCTCAAAAGACTATTCTTTAATCCATCTACTAAGATTTTTTTTAATATGAGTAGTTGTAGTGTTACTAACATTACCAAAACTGACAATAAACCCACTTGCATTATCTCCAAATGTGACAATGCCCCCTTTTATTGATTCGAAGCTAGATAATACTGAGAGGTGTCCTATCATGTGCCTAGACACCCAAGATTGAGGATCCACTTTCCCCTTCTCCTTGTCTTGACTTACAAGATAATGACTATAGTACACAGATTTTTAGGGTCCTTGAACTTGATGCATTAGTGTTGAACATTTTATATTAAATCGCAAGTGCACGGTGTCGGTGAAGACGTGGCAAATACGGGTCGTCCTCAGGGAGGTGAACAACCTCTTGTTTATCAGAAATCAAGTGGCGAAAAAAATGGAGAAGAGAGTGGATTATGCTACGCTACGCTACACTACGAAGTATGAAATGCGAAAGAAAGAAACAAACGATCAAGTGCTGGAATTCAGAAATGGAAAACCCCTAAGGGGTGGAGTGAGTGCACACATGCAAAGAGGTGGGTGTTGAACACATTCATTAAGCACAAATGAAGGTGGTGTTATCATGCATAGGAAGTGTATAAATGTTATGGCAAAACCTATCAATCTATTCACCAACCTAGTTGATTAACATTTACATATACAAGTTGTTTATTTCAGAACCTAAACAAGCATGAGAGATGTCTAATTATTTTGGCAAAACTCATCAAGTTATAAATTTTATCCTAAACAAGCAAGCATGCATTCATGTTTTATCAACACATTGGAAATAAAGCATTCATTCCATTCTCAATTGCATGTATGTACATCTACTCCACCCCCGAAAGGGGATGGAACTACTTACTACACATTAGACTAATTATTAAACTAAGCAAGAAAAGCATATTAACTAAGCTACTAAAACTAATGAAATGAAATTAAACAAGGTAAAGCAAGAAATATGAAACAAACAACATAATAAAGAAACTTTTATTAAAGTGACTCACATTTCAAGTAGCATTCTCCTACTTTAGTGTGTGCTTCAAGGACTCACTTCTAGTAGGAAGAATAGCCACTCAAAATATGGAGTGATTACAATAGAAGGTGAAGAGTTCTATTCATAGGCAAAGAAAAAGGCAATCCAGGACAATCCCCCGATGTGGGACTAAACAAATACCAAAACTAGCCTAAACATCCTCTAATACATGTGCTGGAGAAATTTGAGCGGATTCAGAAGGGTCTAGACCGCCAATTAGCGGTCCATAAGATTTAGATCCGGCTAAATTTCATTCTGGGCTTTTCTGGATTCCTTTGTCGGTCTTTGATGCATCTACTTTGTTTATTGGAGCTTCGACCCGAATCTAATTGCCAAAATACTCCCCAAGATGGTGTGGAGTTTTCTATTTTGCTCTTTGGTCCTTTGGTCTTACGTTGAGGTCCTTCTCCCTTGCATCTCAGTCCCCAGATCTCACAATTCAGTCCTTTTTCCAGCTTTTGGGTCCTTTTATGCTTCATCTCTTCAAACCTATTTATTTCTGAAATTCAAACATAAAACTCGTAACATAGCATTGTTTAGGTGAAAGATGATGGATATAGGATACAAATATAAGCATGAAATGATGTCAATCAATTAGGATATCTAGTAGTGGCTTTAGGTCTTATCGAGTCGTAACGATGCACCCCGGTTTTCCCTCGGGGGGAAAGTAATCATACAGTTTCAATACTCAAACAAATAAAGAAGTCCACCCTGAACCTAGTGAGTTGAATAATTCGTGTCTGTTAATATAAGGAAGTTTGTTGTAGTCAATGACCCTTTAACTCCTGTTGTGAGATATTAAGTGTAGGGGTTTTGGTTCATGTGTAGATAAGAAATAAGTGAGTAGGTGTTCTCTCTTCTCGCACGGCTCCAATCACTCGGGAAATTAGGTTCGAGTCATCTGACATGGGATACACCGATCAAACTCCCATTACACGGGTGGTAGAGATCGCCCAATGTGGAGATGTGGGGGAATGGTGTACGTGATAATGTAAGTCCTCACTGGAAATGATGCACGAAACCTGACCCTGGGAGAATTACACACCGACTAGAAGAAGAAAAAATAGAAAAAAGGAGAAGAACAAAAAGAAAAAAAAATAGATAATACAAATAAGAACCTTAATCGACATTACACTTGGTATCACTTGAGGATGATAAGGTTGTCCATGTCTCTCACTTAAGTCCTTAATTAACTTGCATGAATGATTCATTAGGCTAGGTGTGTGGACTGGATACAAATATAGAGTAGGCTTGGTATTACGGTGTCCAATGATCGACAAAAATAAGTCAAACGAGTCGTGTTGCTAGATTGAATAATGCATCAATGTTCAAATTTTGTGGGTATATCCGTTGAAAACTCCCAGGAGACAACACCCCTCCTTGGCGACAAGGAGGTTTAACGGCTTGTTGCACGTGCTAAGTGTAATCGTGATTCCTACAAAAGTGAGTTAGGATTTCCCTATTTTACGAATGATTTTTCATTTCTTTCATTTTTCTGTTTCTTTCTTTTGCTCGGGACAATCAAAGTTAGGTGTGGGGGTATTTGATTAACATTATATCATGCATATATTTGTGTCTTATCTCTTTTGTTTATATCAATGCTACGTAACGAGTTTTATGTTTAAGTTTCAGGAATAAGCAGGTTTGGGAAGAAGAGACTCAAAAAGGACTTAAAAGCAATGAAAAGGATTGAATTGCAGGTCCTATGGACTAAGATGCAAGAGAGAAGGACCTGGATGTAAACCAAAATGATCAATGAGCAAATTAAGAAGCTCCACACCATTATGAGGAGTATTTTGGCAATTAGATCCGGGCCCAAACATCAACAACCAAATCAGTTTCATCAAACATCAAGAAAACAAGCCAGAAACGAGCCACTGAAATCAAGACTCGATCCAACCATTTTAGGCCACCAATTGGCGGTCCAAATTGGTCCAAACGATTCGTGGTTTAGTCAGGTCGTGGTTATGTTGTTTTATGTCCATTTATAGTATGCGTTTAGCCCCATACCGGGGGATTGTTCCGGGTTACCTTTTTCTATGACTATAAATAGAACTCTTCCTCCTCCTTTGTCAAACATCTCCTCTCTTTGTGGCCCTTCTCTCTACTAGTCTTATGTTAATCAAGTAGTAATTGTCGATATGTTGTGTGAATGGATTGATAGGTTTTGCCACATCTTTAGACACTTCCTATGCATGAAGATACACACATCACACACACATGCATTCTTACATGTGTCATTCTTTTCCTGAATTTTATGTTGTCGATTTCCCTCGCTTTCGTTTTCCTTGTTTGTGCTTGCTAGTTTAGTGTAGTTTAGCTAGTGTAATCAACTTCTTCCCCCTCTTTTTCCCACTTGCCTTCGAACAAACCAAAGTCAACAGACCTCCTCTTGGACACGACCTTTATTTTCCACGTCTTTACTGACGTCGTGCACTTGCGGTAATTATAAACGAACACAATCAGTAATATCGGTGAAGCGAGTGTTCATTTCGCTTATGTTTTCACTGATTTGCATAGAAAAGATGTCATATTTATGCATGAGGAGACTAATCATTGTTTCTTTGGTTTTACTATCACCCTCATGATGCATTTGTAATCTATGTCATATCTCATGTGCACTTTCACAACCGCTAATGCTATTATATTCTCTCTCATTAAGGCCACAATACAAGATGTTCATGATTTTTGAGTTCATCTCTATTTCTTTCATTTTAGCCCTAGAAAATGTGGCTAGTTCTTCTTCCTTAGGAGGGGTGTAAGGGTTTTGAAGTAACATCCAAAACTTTTGGTCACTAGAAATTAGGAATATTTTCATCATATTCTTCCAATCATCATAATTTGACCCATTTAGCAAAGGAGGTCTAGTGGTGCAAAGTCCCTCTACATGATTCGATGTACTAGCTATGCTAAAAATACAATTATGTATGCAATTTAGCTCACAAGTCTCTGATACCAATTGTAGGAATGTAAATGCGGCTTTGTTCTAATCGATTTAACCATAAACAAACTCTACTTGATTAACTATCAAAGATGCAGTGGAATTTAAAACTAAAATAAGTAAGCAAAGTAAATTCAGCAAACCACAAGAAGGCACCAGATTTTTATAGAGGTTCGGCCTCCCACCTACTTCCTCTCTTGCAAGCTCCATTCGATCTCCTTCAAGCTCCGCTCACGTCTTCACTATCAACCTCGTTCCAGGCCGAGATTAAGCCTTTACACCACAAGCACCGTGAACAACCTCGCTAGCTTGATTTTCTTCCTCTGACAATCCGAGAGGGACACTTCGGGCTTTCACCAAAGTCCTTGCTTCTTTACAATAGTATGTTTGAGTGAATCACTCACTCTCTAACTTGAACACACTTAGCTTAGGATATGGAAATGATCTAAGATGTGGAAGTATAGCTTGGAGAGTAGGATTTGGGGAATGGGAGACTTGGAGCTTTCTCTTAACTGTATGTGACAATAGGAATTTGAAGAGTTTTTTAATGTGTCAAAGGAATAACTATTTATAAGTTCCTATGGTGTTATAGCCATTGGGGATAAGTTAGGTAAGATTTGTGTAAGATTCACAAAATAGAGACCCGCAGGACCCAATTCAGAACAAATTCGGTCGACCGAATCGGGTAGAACGGTCGACCAGTTGGCAATTTTGAACAATGTTCGGTCGACCGATAAGGGAACGGTCGAACAAAACAGGCTATAACTTGGGTAAACTTAAGTTAACAGTCGAACACTGAGAAGAGTTCGGTCGACCGTAAACTTCCAGACTCTACGAGGTTGACAAACATGATCATATTCGGTCGACCAAAAAAAAAGTCCACGGTCGACCAAAAACTTCCAAGTAGTTTGGGTTTGTTGAGACAATTAAGTTTGGTCGACCGAAACATGGTCTACGGTGGACTGATAGACATTTGTATTTTGGGGTTTGGGTGAATAATTAGAATACGACAAGTGTAACGGTCAGAAAAATATGTTTACACCGTCGACCGAAAATGTCGATACGGTTGATTGATTCGTTTTCATTAACCACAAGTGCACGACAGTGTTGAAGTGGTGGCAAATACGGGTCGATCCACAGGGAGGTGTGTCGACTTTAGTTTATTCGAAGGCGAGGGGGAAAGAAATGAGAGAAATGATTGATTAAACTAAACTACACTAAACTAGTAAACTAGAAAGGAGGAAATGAAAGCACGAAATGAACTAAACTAAGCTAGGCAACCACTAAGAAGAAAGAGATAACTTAGGAATGGGAAAAACCCCTAAGGAGTGGAGTGTGTGTGTACACATGAAATAAGTGTGGTGAATACATACAATAAGCTCAAGTGTAGTTAGTGTTTGTTAATGCATAAGAAGTACCTAATGACAAGACCTATCATTTAAAGCGCTAACCTAGGTGATTAATATGAGCATGACAAGTTTGTTATTAAGAACATAAACAAGCATGGAATGTACCTAAACATTATGGCAGAAACCATCAAGTAAAAGTTCTTATTAATTCAAACAAGCATACTAACATTTCTTACATACAACAATGTTTAGCATTCATACCATCTACATAACATGTATACACATCTACTCCACCCCCAAACTAACCATAGCGGAAAGAAAATATGCTTAAACATACAACAATGTTTAAACTAACATTTATACTAAGGAAAGAAAATATGCTTTAAACTAATTATAAGAAGACTAAAACAACAAGTTAACTAAGTATGCAAGAATTGAAAAGACAAGACAATATGAAGAAAACTTAACAAAACATCTATTATTACTCACTCAATTACAAGTAGCCTCTCTCCACCAGGGTTTTTGCTTTAACACTTTTACTCCTAGTAGAGAGGATGACCACCAAGAGAGAGATGAGATACAAGGGAGGAGGAGGAGTTCTATTTATTGCCAAAGAAAAAGGTAATCCGGGACAATCCCCCTGTACGAGACTAAACATATACAAGAAATAGACTAAATACAATCTAATGCACGACCCGACTAAAACTGCATCGGATACGGAGCAATCCGGACAGCCAATTGGTGGCCTACAGGGTTTGGATCACGTTGGGCTTTCGTGTGGGCTTTTTCGGATGGCTTTGTTTATGTTTGATGCGTCTAATTTGGTTGATGGAGCTCCGACCCGAATAGAATTGCCCAAATACTCCCCATGATTGTGTGGAGTTTCTTCATTTGCTCATTGGTCATTTGGTTTTGCATTCTGGTCCTTCTCTCTTGCATCTTAGTCCAGAAGTCTTGTAACTTAGTCTTTTTTCTTGGTTTGAAGTTCTTTTAGAGTCTCTCCTTCTTAAACCTACTTATTCCTGAAACTTAAACATTAAACTCGCTACATAGCATTGTTTGGGTGAAAGATAATGGATATAAGACAAAAAAATATGCATGATAAGATGTCAATCAAATACCCCCACACCTAACTTTTGCTAGTCTCGAGTAAAACAAAGAAAGAGAAAAATGAAAGAAATGAAAAAGCATACGAAAAACAAGAAAATCCTAACTCACTTTCGTAGGAATCACGGTTGCACTTAGCACGTGCAACAAGCCATTAAACCTCCTTGTCACCAAGGAGGAGGAGTGTTGTCTCCTGAGGGTTTTCAGCGGATATACCCACAAAATCCGAACATAGATGCATTATTCAATCTAGAAACTCGACTCGATGGACTCATTTTTATCGATCATTGGACGCGGTAATCCTACGGGCTGACTCAATATAGGTATTCAGTCCACACACCTCGCCTAATGAACCATTCGTGCAAATTAAATAAGGACTTAAGTGAAATACATGGAAAACCTCAACATCCTCAAGTGATACAAAGTGTAAAGTCCATTAAGGTTCTTATTTGAATTACTTTTTTTTCTTTTTGTTTCTTTTCTTACTTCTTTTTTCTTCCTTTTCTTACTAGTTGGAGTTTCATTCACCCAGGGTTAGGTTTCGTGCATCATTGCCTATGAGGACTTACACTATCACGTACACCTTTCCCCAAATCTTCACATAGGGCAATCCCTACCACCTGTGTAACGGGAGTTTGGTCGGTGCATCCCAAGTCAGATGACTTGAAAGCACCAGGCACAAAGTCCCCTCAGACCTAATTTCCCGAGTGATAGTGTAAGATCTGCTCTCCTGTTAAATGAATAAAGTCCTTCATCTTCATGCTCGTTGGTGCATTATTTGATTGTATGCTTATTTTGATTTTCGGGAACGTTTTCTCACGGGGGAAAACCCGTCTTCCAGGAAAGTTTCCTCTTCGAGAAAAAGTTTCCTATTTGGGAGAAGTTTCCTTTTTGGGCGAGCAAATGCGGCGCGTAGGCGGGTGCGACTCATCGGGCAAGTTTGCAATCGTTTTACTCTATCGGGTCGGTCGGATAATGGTTGCATGTGAAATTTGGCTCTTGCCTTGGGGTGTGACGTGTAGGGCTGAGTGTGCTGGAGAGGTGACGTGGCATCCTAGTCATGTAGGAAGAGCTCTGATTTTATTTTGCACACTTTTGAATTGCATGGTTTTTGGCAAGTCTTGATAGAGAATTATTGGCATTCATTTGTTGCCTTTCTCTTGGTGACTTGAAACAAAACCACTCCTCAACCCTAGTCATCCCCCACTCCTTTCCTTTTCCCCATGCAACCCTCCAGACCTCCCTCATCTTCTCCAACGTCCTGGTGGCCAGAAGCTCCGGCAACGCAGAAGAATCCGGCAAGGTTGCAAGAGGAGGGCAGTAGAGTTGTGTGGCATGTAGAAGGTGGGTTGTGGCTGTTCTTCCGGCGATATCCGGTCATCTTCTCCAGCAACTCAGGTATGCTCTGGACCCTTGACAAGTTTATGGAGTGGGGGTGGTGGCTGGAGGGCCGGCCATCACCAAGCTGGCTGGTGGTGCAATCGGATTCACCACCATCCAATCTTCACCTAGCGCGCGCTAGGTATGTGCGTGCTGGTGGCTGGCTGCGGGCAGCCAGGGGACGCTGGTGCTCCATTGAGATCTGGTGAGGTCTGACCACCTCCGGTTAGGCATCTCAGGGGAGCTGTGGTGGCTCCGATTGGAGGCTAGGGTGGCTGGTGCACCCGATCTCCTTCTTAGGGTTTCTTGATTGTGCGGTTGTAGCTCCTGGACTGCCGTCTGCTGCGGCTGAAATCCGGTGGTGGCTGGACCCTATACACATGAAGAGGGACTCAAGGGAAGGGGGAGGATGTTTGGGGCTGTGGTGGATCGGTCAGGAAGGGTTCAAGGCTAAGGTGGAGCATGTGTGACCATCCTATTGCTTGATTGGTCTCATGCGTGTCCCGTCGAGTCTTGTGTCTGACCAGACCCCATTGCACCACCTCAGTCATGACTACCACCCTCTGATATGACTTAAGGGTGGTCCGGAAGGGCAGGTATGCATTGGAATTGATTGCATGCATGGTCTGAGCTGAGATTGTCGATACTATGCATGTTTGTGATTTTCGGTTGTTATGATTGTATTAGTGGTATGAATGGATGTGTGCCCTGAATTTCGTATATATGAACATTGTTACATGCTGGAATGTGTCTCAGATTAATATGCATGTTTCCCTGAGTTATCTGAGTAGTATATTAATGTGCTCACTATATTACCATGCAATACATGTTTATAATGCCATTGTGAATTGTGTAGCTCATGTGCACATTCAATTACGATGTCTTGTATGAAATCCTAATCTAAGTGTCTGGATTGCACCTCACAAATTACTGAAATTCTGAGGTTCATGTATTTATTTATATGTGTGCATGCATGTATGTTTCTGAAATGATATTCACAACTCATTATGTCATCTAGTCATATGTATTTCAGTACACGTGCATGCCTAATGACTTGTGGAGGTAATTGGATTTCTGATCTCAAATATATGTTGTACTCTGTTGCCTGTTGATAAATATCGATGCATGCTCATGTCACATCTCATTATGCTATGAGTTGCACCATTATTCGTATCTATGTTCTGAATTTATGTGCTCGTGTCATAGAACTCTTTTAGTGCTTTATTCATGATGCCTCTTGCTGTTGTGTATATGTTAGTGTGTATTCTATGTTTATGTGCTACTGATCTGATGTAATGATGGGTGAATGTATGTGTCATTTAGGAAGTTGACTCCATAGCCTATATGCATGACCTGTAGATGACCTTACCTAGCGGTTGAGTTGATTTTCCGATCCGGTTATGATTGTTGTTGTTGCGAGCTTCGTTTATTTACTGAATCGGGATGTTTGATTTCTGATTTGTTCGGGGCTGTTAGGAGGGTATCTGGATACTCTTCCATGAGCTTGTTCCGTATCCTTTAGCTACATTAGATTTAGATGCTTAAGTAGCTTGCATTGCATTAATATAATTAATAATTCGGCGCACGTTCCATTTTCTGGGCTGACGGGCCACGAGTGGGCCCTCTAGCTCCAGAGACCATTGGCATAAGACCTTCACGTTGGGAGGCCAGGGGTAAGATAAGTTATGGGCAAGCGTGCTGCCATTCTGTCTCAGGGTAGGTGTTCCCAAGTTCGCGATGACACCATGTAGGTCACTTGCCGTGAATTGGGACACTTATCCGGCACACCGCTTTGTGCCAAGCGGTGGGTCACTGTCGAGTGACCGCCTTTGACCAGCGAGGCTGGTGTTCTGGTTCCTTTCGAGGAATGGTTCGGGTGCGCCCGACCTGCACGACTTATGGAGTCGTAGCCTTCTGTTGCACTACTTGCAGGTACTTAGGTTTCCACAGGGCAGACTGGACGAGTAGTCGAAGATTCTGTACACGAGGGGCACATCAACCAAATTCTTCAGTTTTTCTTTTGCTTCTGCATTATTTATGATGTATTTCCCTTTTGAACTCGATGTAATGCATTTGACCAGGTTACCATATATGGATAATCTCTCACTTTTCAGTTATGTTTTATGTTAGTCTATCCATGTATGATCTCTCTACGTATTGTCGAGTCGTTGTTTGGTCTGTCTTTTGTAACTCCTTTGGTCGTCGCGGAGGTCTCTGATCGCGACACTTGTAGTCTTTCCCAGTGTGCATACCCGCGAGGTCAGGGGCATTACAGATAAGAGACGTGCGAGAAGAGAGAACACCTATTCACTTATTTCTTATCTACACATGAACCAAAACCCCTACACTTAATGTCTCACAACAAGATTTAAAGGGTCCTTGACTACAACAAACTTTCTTAAATTAACAAACACGAATTATTGACTCACTAGGTTCATGGTGGACTTCTTTAATTGTTTGAGTACTGAAACCCTATGATTACTCCCCCCCCCCCCCCGAGGGAAAACTGGGGTGCATCCTAACGAATAGATAAGTCCTAAAGCCACTGTACTAGATATCCAAATACATCAAGTTCAAGACAATTTTGGGAGCTTTCTTTTTACTTTGCCTCTCAACGGTTTTGCACATGCCAAACACATGCAAAACCTACAAACGTTTTCTTTTGCAAACACGTGATCATTTTGAAAGAAATGTGAAAATTTTAAAGCACTAGGCAAACAAAAGAAGACAAGTCGCCCAAGGATCATGGTAAGCAGATATATCGATATTAGATGCAACACACTAACATGACCCTATCAATGCACACAAAAGAAAACAAAATCAAAGGAAAAGACTCGACTATGTACACACGTAAACACCCCCCACTCCTCCTTTGCCTTCGGTACCCACACCGCCCATCCTTGTCCTTCGTCGTCTTCGCCAATCACATGACATTACAGAAGTCCATATCATTAGGTGAAAAAGAACAATCTAGTCGACAGCAAAGACGACAGAGGACGGCTTAGACGATCAAGCGAACGACAAGGTTGGGTGGCGTCGACGGTGAAGGGGAAGGAGGAGTTGGGTTGGAGTGATTTTGGGAATTGAGAATTTTTGTAAAAGAATTTATGAATGAAATTGAGGTAGGGTCACGATTTGGTATTTGGTGAAAAAGGAGGTGCTAATTAGGTCTTTTAGACTGAGTAATGAGACAACTTGAACGACAAAGTAACGGGAAGGGGTGTTTGATGAACTTAAAGATTTAAGGGGGACAAATTCATGACATTGACATGTGAGGGTGCAAAGTTATACTTAGGTACATTTGAGGGGTACAAAGTGATATTTCCCACTATTTTTAATAGACCTTTGAAGAACGATGGAGTTGAAAGACCCCTAGGTAAGGGTTGAATGATTGGTTTGGACGTTGTTGATCTAGAGAAAGCTCACAATTTGGTGTTCAATAAAACCACCATGGTTGATGAATATCAAGTGTAAGTGAACAAAAGTATTACTACTTCGATAATCTTTATTCAATGTTATTATTTTATCGTTAACTATGAAATTCGGCTCTTGCCTGCGCTTTAATCGGTACAATGTGTTTGTGGGAGTAGGAGTACATCGTAATCGACAACAACTCGAATGCACGACATAAAACTTTAGTGATTGGTTCATGGAAACCGTTCTAATTGAAAACACTCAATTTGAAATCGAAACACTTGCTCGAGATCTGAACACCTTGGCAAGTGATATTTGGGATATAGCATCAATGGGTTTAGGTTTCGTACAGAGAAACACGAGTCCAAAGGGAAAATCCAAAATTGTGGAATATTTGTGAACACCACAACATAAAGTTGCTTAACAACACGAGATAACATTCCTGTCATTGCATGGATCAACTACTTTGGTGTGTTTCCAGACATAATTGAACTTCACTACTACAGTGATGTGAAATATGTAATGTATTGTAACGTGCAGGATATTAATATCACATCCATTTGCACACCACCACCATTGCCAAGATGAGATGACGATCACAGACCATCTAACAGAGCAACTACCAGAGGTTTGACGACGTAATATTTGTGAAATTTGTCTACTATCATTATCAAACTTTGTTTGCTAATTTGTGAATTGAAAACTCAATTTCAATATAGTTGCAATATTTTCTATGCAATTCGTTCTTTGAATGTGTTTTAGATAAATGCATATATGAGTTCTTCTTGTTATATATTTTTAGATGAATGCATGAATGAATTGTGCATGAATGATAAAAATTATTATTTCTTTTGATCAGGAAAATCGGAACCTCGAAAGAGTCAATAGGCTTATTCTTGAATCTTGACAAGATTTACACCGATGGTACTTATCTATCGATATAAGATGTCATTTGTTGGGTAACCTACACCGACAAAAATTATCCTTCGGTGAAGGTTACCCACAGAATTCCACGACGTAGGTTTCTATCGGCGCTACTTGGGAAAAAGTATTAGTCAGTGTATTCTACACTGACAAATACGTCAGTTGCTGTGGATGACAGGCTGATATCCGTTGGTGCTCTTCGCTCTTATGAAAATAACACTAACGGATACGTCCGTCGGTGAAGATTACTGAGAGATATCCATCAGTGATGCCTCGTTGGTGTTCTTCGCTCCGTCGGACCATCCGTCGGTGTAACTAAACACCGACGCAAACAATACTGAAAGCAGGTATGTCGTCGTGTTCACCTACACTGAAGGATAGTGACATACTTTGACAGATATTGTCCGTCGGTCAAACCCTTTATCTGCTATAGTGTGCGATATCGCAATCACTAATTCTACTATATATATTCAAGTTCATCCACTCGGAAAAAATTCATTAACTCAGCATTCATTTACGCTAGCTTGTAAACATTAGCGGTCATTGTTGCAAGTTTTTGACTAGTGGATAAGATGTTGAGTGTGTCAAGAAACACCAAAGCTTGAAGATAATAGCTTGAATGAAGATTTTAATGCATTTCTTACAATAACTAGAAGGGGACATCTAGACGTATATTGTCCTTCCTTTGGTAGATTTGTGATATTCTCTAAGATTAAATAGATGAAATGAGTAAACCTATGGTTTAATACCATATGTGGGTCAAATGGTGACTAAAGTCGAGCAGGTAAATGAATTAGCACTAAAAATGTCTGTTAGAAATGCAGAATTAAAGACGAGAAAGATAATGCAAACCAAAATTGATGCTGGAGGTTTATAGAGGTTCAATCCCACTTGATACCTACTATCAATCTCGTTTCGGAGCAAGATTAAATCTCCTTATAACCTTCACAACACATAATAGTTTCCTTGAATCTTGCAGCTCTTGAAGGAATCAAATTGCTACAACTCTGAAATTGATTCACTCGATCAAATGATTTTACTTGACGCTTTGAAGTGGAATAAATGAAATTTGAGGGTGGGTGAGGGTTATCCAGGCTTTGAAATGGATAGAAAAGGTATGAGATTTAATAGAACTTGTAAGTGTACCACCATAGAAAATCATCATAACAATAATAATGGAAGAGTTAGTGAATTATTGCATTGGGGAATCCCATGGCTGGATTTTTTAGGAGTTTTAGGATGTTTCGATAGTAGGTTGGATATTAGGGTTGTTTTAAGCGAAACAATCCTTTTGATGCTTGTCCACTACAACCCCACATTAGAGACAAGATTCTTCTTCCTTCTTATGCTCGACCTGCCTCTCCCACTATCCTCCACCCATTTTGCAAGCTCATTTTCGCATACAAGGATAAATCCTAGCTCTATGGGAGAGAGGAGGTGCATGCAAGCGATATCTCGCGGATTGAAATTTCTACACGTTCGGGAAATTTCAGATTTGTAAGAGAACTCGAGTTCAAAGGATGGATTTGGTCATTTTCGAGTTAGGTGAGTCATAAGTATGTGCATGATTGGAAACATACTAGCTTGATTTGTAGTTTTTTATAAAATCCTAATAAACCTTATATTATATTATTAGTTGTTGACCTATGGTGGTTTTAAAATAACTTATACATCATTAGATCTAATTTTTTTAGACCTCAACCTTTCATTTAAAGGCCAATTTTACCTTGCTATGGACTGCCACTAAAAATGCCCCAAAGTGTTCGGTAAAATGTCCAAAATGGGCTATTACGCATTGCTTTCACTTCAAACTTAACACGCTTAACTGCTTTATTGGAAATCGAAAACACGTTACTTTACTTCGAAGGTTATGTGCTCACCGTAATTTTTTTAATTAATAATCATTTTGAAAAAAATTCGAAAAATAATCAAAAATATATATATATATTCAAAAGTACGCAGATCATGGGTCGAACCCGCAATCCGCGCGACCACGGATCGCGGGTCGCACCCACGATCCGTGGGCGCGAGCTCCTATAAATACACGTTCCGTCTATTTTTTTTTCAATCCAATTATTTTTTCAATTCCTCGCACATTTCCACTTCTACTCTCCACACAGTTTTGAAATTGTCCCCGGTGATATCAATTTTTCTGATCCGTGTGTCTTTCCTGGTGTTATTTGAGGTAATTATTTTTTCATTATTCTATTTATAGTTATTAATAATTGGTAATAATATCAAATATTGAAATTCTACTCTCTTCACAGTCTTCAAATTGTGCCTGGTGCTATCAATTTTTCTGATCCGTGTGTCTTTCCTGGTGTTATTTGAGGTAATTATTTTTTTCATTCTTATATTTATAGTGATTAATAATTGGTAATAATATCATGAAATCATCCAGAAATGAATCAAAGGCACTCTCGCAAGCCAATATGCAGCATCAGTAGTAAATACCCGGCCAGGAAGCAACATCATATTTTCATAATACGGCTGCCAGTTTACATGCTCATCTAACATACATTCAAATTCATTTCTGTAATGTGTAAGACAATTATGTGCGGCACTAACCTCATAAGTCTGTGGGTATTGTCACTTAATAGCAAATGGAGGTCGCGATTCTAGGTCTTCTCCACCTAAACACTCAACATGACCCACGTGTCTCGGCCGGGCTACGGGAAACCGAGTCCAAGATCAGTGTTGAAGAAGTAATAATGCACCACCAATGTTCCTTTTACCAGTTTCACATGAAATAGACAAGTTGCGATATAAACATGAAAGCACGACCGCACCCCAATTGTATACTATCGGCTTATCCAACATCTGCAAAAACCTCAAATACATAACTGGAACACTTGTCCCAGAGCTATCAGGGAAAACCATGGATCCAAACAAATCTAAAATGAAAGCCTGTGTATATTGTGCCACTTCTTCATCTGTGGGAAATTCTGGCAGATTCCCGTAATTTACCCGCAACCATTGCAAACTGATGCTAAATCCGGACTCTTTGAACATTTGTGGCTCATCTCCTCCTACCGTTCTTTTATCTTTTTTCATAATCTCGGCGTTTATATCAATCCCTAAGGAATTTCTAATTAACTCACGACTGTCTCGATCACTGTGCCCGATTATTGGAATACCACTAATAGGTAGACCCCACAAACAGCTAACATCCTGCAATGTTAATCCAACCTCCCCAACCGGTAAGTGGAAAGTGTGAGTCTCAGGACGCCAACGCTCTACAAGTGCAGTAATCAATCCATTGTCTGTCCTTGTATGTTTTATTTGGGCAAGTTGATATAATCGCAAATTTTTTAGTGCTTGACTAAAACAATCGTGGAAAGGAATTACTGGACGATGTGCACGACATTCCAAAACAGCATCCGGCTATAATATATTCAAATATATTGTGAAAAATACATCAATTAAAAAAATGAAATTTAAATATTTAGAAAATTAACACAATATGATTTTTTGTACTTACATTTGTGCAAATATCATTGACTCTGAACATGCAATTTGGTATTCCGAGAAGTGGGGAAATAGACTCTCTATCCACTGCATCATTATACTCACGTTCGTTTTGTACAGAGCGACTTCTACTTAAATGACTCATTTTGTCAAAACAACTGTTCATGAAAATAAAAACAGAATTAATTATAATAATTAAAAAATAATTTACTCGTACATTTCATGACAAATTGCATGTTATAGAAATAATGGAAGCTATAACAATTTAACACATAAATACAACTAATATTTAAATTTTAATTTAACAGAAAATAATAAATAACTATTCCAAATACTTATATTATATATTAAATTTCGTAAATGTACATTATACAATTTTTAAATGTATATACATTTAATTTAATTATAAACAGATACATAAATACAACTAATATTTAAAATTAAATATAATAGAAAATAACAAAACAATTCCAAATAATTTTAATTTAACATAGAAATTAAATCTTAATTTAAAATATTCTTAAGTAAAAAAATTGTGTAAAATTTACCTGACTCCAAGATAAGCTGGGAAATAAGTGTTATGCGAGTCCCGAATGGAAGAAAAACTAGAAGAGAAGTTTCATGCGAACCCGAGAAGATAATAAAAACTAGTTGAGATTAACTGATTTTAACTGAAAACTTAATCTGAAAACTCAAAAATTAATTTATTTTAACTGAAAACTTAATCTCAAAAGTCAAAAACTTAATAACTGAAAACACAAAATTTTTAAAAAAAAACTACACGGATCGCGCTTTTAAAGCGCGATCCGTGGTCGCGCTCTGCGTACTTTTGATTTTTTTTTTTTTGAATTTTTTTTAAAATGATTATTAATTAAAAAATTTACGGCTCATTCATACCATTATTACTTAATTAATTTTTGCGATATCAATTCCTATGGTATTTTGCCTAAAGCCCTAAAGCGATGTTGTTGCTCTTTTTCTTCTACTTGTATCTCTTGAAATTATTGATAATTATATACTCAGAAATTCGGATATAGTGCATGGCCATTTTTGCACCTAATGAATCTTATAACGGTGTACGAGGTGATGCTTAAGTTATATCCTCATCAAATGTTTGTTAAAATGGCTAAATCAGTATTTCAGCCTTTGTCGTGGGCTATCTTCTTTATCCCAAGCCTATTATGAATATCTTATTTCATATTGCTGCATAGAAATTATTGTTGAAAATCAATCTTAATCCATCCTAATTGACAGCCAAGTCATCAAAGGTGATGAGTCAACAAGTTGGAAGCCGAACAAATGAGGGGAAGATATAAAGATGAGGAGAAAATGAAACGATAGGTCACATCCATTGTAATGATTTGATTTGAATTGTTTTGATTGTTTGTCATTAATATAGAAGATAGAAAGTCAAAAGTCCTCTTAATGTAGAGGAAGTCTAAGAGTCATTTGTAATGCTATAAATAGCATACAAAGTCTTGTATGTAAATGTGTGAGAAGTGTGAGAAAGATTAGAGAGTACAAGTTTGGGTCTTTCTCTTCTTCTCTTCCACCTCCACCACAAATATCGTGACATGACCACTCTTTTATTTCGAACAAATTGGTATCAGAGTCATGTCGAGCTCAAGTATGACACCGTTCGGTCAAGTTATGTTGCCCTGACTGTCGAAATCCAATTACGACAATTGAAGTATTCAGATGCGCACACTGTTGGGTGCGTAAGATGCATGGGAGTTGGTCGAGAATAGCTTCAAGGAGGAGTCGGAGGCCATGAACGCCAACCAAAGGAATGTGGCAAAGGAGATGCGCAAAAGAGTTCAAGACGTAATGTTTCTTCTCTTTCAAGCGGTCGATGAGGCCGACTTTGAGAAGATCGAGGGAGCAAAAACCTTTAAGGAGGCGTGGGAAATTATGTAGAAGGGGTATAAGGGTGCAGATCGTGTGAGGCAAGTGCGCCTCCAAGCGCTTCGAGGCCAATTCGAAACATTGAAGACGAAAGAGTCGGAAGGAGTGACCGACTATATCACAAGGGTGCGCATGGTTGCGAACCAATTCAAAAGAAATGGAGAGGAGTTGAAGGAAGGGAGAGTGGTGGAGAAGATCTTGCATTCTCTCACCTAATGCTTTCAGAATGTGGTGTGCCATCCAGGAATCAAACAACCTCGAGGAGATGATGATCGACGATCTTGCTAGCTCGGTGGAGGCACATGAGCAAAGGAAGAAGAAAATGCAAGATGTCTTGGAGGAGGCGTTGCAAGTGAGGATGTCGCTTAAGGAGGAGAAACCTCGCAACATAGATCGTTGAAGAGGTCGTGACTATGGAGGACGTTCAAATAAGAAGGTGGCGAGTGCTTCAAGTGTGGGAAGCGTGGTCATTGTTCGAATGAGTGTTCGTCGCAAAAGAAGATGGAGGAGAGCTCCAACCGTGGTCATGGAGGCTGAACATCCAAGAAGGATGTTGAATGCTTCAATTGTGGGAAGCGTGGACACTTTGCTAGTGAGTGTTGGTCGAAGAAGGTGGAAGAGAGTTCCAACCTTGTTGCCGAGGAGGAAGATGCCCACGGTGATGGAATGGCATTGTTCGTTAGCAACTAGGAGGTGACCAATCATGTCATGCATGCTCAAGTTGATGATGAGCGTAAGGAGGAATACGAAGAAAATAAAGAAAATGAGAGAGGAGTGGAGGCGGTGGCTCTCATTGTTGACAAGGAGATGAGGCCAAAGGAGCTTCCTGAGGCTACAAGTGAGCATCATGTAATGTGCATTCTAGCACAAGGAGAAAACATTCCCTTTGAAGAGGCGGTGGAGGATGCTAAGTGGCGTGCGGCGATGGATGAAGAAATGCGCTCCATCGAGAAGAATGAGACTTAGGAGTTAGTCTCATTGCGAAAAGTACACAAGGCGATTGGTGTCAGATGGGTATTCAAGAGCAAGATGACACCCCAAGGAGAAGTGGAAAGGTACAAGGCGCGATTGGTGGCTAAAGACTACAAGCAAAGGTCATGCATAGATTATGAAGAAGTGTTTGCGTCGATGGCACGGATGGAAACAGTATGTCTCCTAACCTCACTTGCAGCTCCAAGAAGGTGGCGCGTGCATCAAATGGACGTGAAGTCCGTGTTCTTGAATGTGATCCTTGAAGAAGATGTCTATATAGAGCAACCACCGGGTTATGAAAAGAAAGGAAAAGAAGTGAAGGTGCTAAAGTTAAAGAAGGCACTATATGAGTTGAAGCATGCCTTGAGAGCTTGGAATGTGAGGATTGATGCGTATTTCAAGCAACATGGATTCTTGCAATGCCCGCACGAACATGCAATCTATGTGAAGAAGAGCGGCAATGATATATTGATTGTAGCTTTATATGTTGATGATCTCATTTTTCAGGAAATAATGAGAAGATGCTTGAGGAGTTGAAGCAATCTATGAAGAGGGAGTTCGAGATGACGGACTTAGGATTCATGTCTTATTTTTTTGGCCATGAGTCAAGCAAGGCGATGATGGTATATTCGTGACACAAGAAGGCTATGCAAAGGAGATCTTGAAGAGGTTCAAGATGGATGATTGCAATCCCGTGAGCACACCAGTGGCATGTGGTCTGAAATTATCCAGGCATAAGGAAGGAGAGTTGGTTGATGCAACCTTATTCAAGAGCGTGGTGGGGTGCTTGCGGTATTTGACTTGCACACGACCGAACATTGTATATGGAGTGGGCCTGGTGAGTCGATACATGGAGGAGCCAACCATGGAGCATTGGATGGCGGTCAAGCGAATATTTCGCTACATTAAAGGCACATTGAAGCTATGTCTATTTATGGAAGATCCGATGAGAAAGAAGTCCTTTTTGGATATTCGCATAGTGATTGGAGTGGAGATGTATATGATCGAAAGAGCACCTCCAGATTTGTGTTCTATCTTGGTGACACGGCCTTCCCATGGTCATCCAAGAAGCAACCAATTGTTGCATTGTCTACTTGTGAAGCCGAATATGTGGTAGCAAGTGCATGTGTTTGTCATGCGATTTGGCTTAGGGATTTATTAAAGGAGTTGGATTTAGCTCAAGATGGAGATACCAAAGTATACATGGACAAGAAATCAGCCATGGAGCTAGCGAAGAACCTAGCGCATCATAAAAGAAGCAAGCATATCAACACCAAATTTCACTTTATCCGAGAGCATATAAAGGAGAAAGATGTTGAATTGTTGCACATGAGAAGTGAAGACCAAGTTGCGGCTATCTTCACCAAACCATTGCCTATACGGTTGTTTCAGAAGCTACGCAACCTACTTGGGAGGAAAGATGAGATTGGATTAAGATCAAAGAGGAGTGTTGAAAATTGATCTTAATCCATCCTAGTTGGCAGCCAAGTCATCAAAGGTGATGAGTCATCAATTTGGAAGCCAAAAATATGAGGGGAAGATGAAAAGATGACACTACTGGAAAAAAGGTCATATACGTCGGATATACAAGGGTATATACGACGAATTTTTGCGATCCAAGTGTCTGACATATATTCCACCGACGCTTATACCTTTGTGTATATATGTCAGCTATATACGACCGACGTCTATACAATGTACAGTGTATAAACATCAGCTATATATCACCGACGTCTATTATACATTTAATTTACCCAACAAAAACATTACTCCTGTTATACAGCCTATAACAAGCACCCAACCTCTACAGTAATCAAGCTCAGCCCAAGTGCCCCAAGTGCCAATCTTTTGACCAATAACCGCGTAGAGTAAGCCCAAGTCTCCCAAGTGACCAAACACATTCGCATTTGTTTGTAGAGGAGTGGTGGAGCGTGTGGGACCACAACAACAACAACAACAACAACAACAACAACAAAAATTGGCCAATGTGGGACTAAACTTTTACGACCTAAAGACGTCGGATATATAGGGTGACCGACGTCTATACATACCGCACAACCTATAGACGTCGGCCACGTCATACATCCGACGTCTATACATTTAAATAACAATAATAATAAAAAATTACGACCTATAAACGTCAGTCACTCTATACATCCGACGTCTATACACGGTTAAATAGTAAAAAAAACATTACAATCATCTTAAGCCCAAGTGCCACTTTTTTTACCATTAAATACATATATCTCAATTGCATTTTGTAGTGTGGTACCAAACTTTCATTTAGAAGTAAATGAGTGGTGGAGTACTTCAACTCCACCAACAAAAAAAATTCTCCAATGTGGGACTAAACTTAAACACATATGACCATACACACGTGTACAACACATGTGACAGTTACATTATTCTTATACAAAATATATCCAAATAAATTATTACACGAAATAAATCCAAAACAATAAGCAAAAAAAATCTTTTTTCAGGAGGTATAGACGTCGGTTATACTAAAAAACCCGACGTTTATACAAACATCCGACATCTATACCTATAGACGTCAGATGTCCAAACATCTGACGTCTATACTTAAAGACGTTGGATGTCTTTAATCCGACGTCTATTCGGTGACGTCTATCGTGCATTCTGCACTGGTGTGAGGAGAAGATGAAATAATAGGTCACATCCATTGTAATGATTTGATTTGAAGTATTTTGATTGCTTGTCATTAGTATAAAAGATAGAATGTCAAAAGTTCTCTTAATGTAGAGGGAGTCAAAGAGTCATTTGTAATGCTATAAATAATATATAAAGTCTTGTATGTAAATGTGTGAGAAGTGCAAGAAAAGAAGGAGGGAGAGAAGGAGGAGGTGAAGGAGGAGGAGAAGGAGAAGAGGAGAAAGAGACAGGAGTAAGAAAAAAGTAGGAGAGAGAAGCTCTGGGAAAGCATGGGGGTTTCTTCGGTTTTCCTAGGTCATCTCTACCGTTTTCCACCTAAACACCTCAATTTTCTACTCAAATGGAGCGTGAGAAGCGCTCAATCGTGTCTACTACATCGATTGGTTCTATAGGGCCCTCACAATCGACCAAACCATGTCAAGAAGGTGATTATGTTGAGGGTGCCCCTCGTGACCCACTTCTGGAGGGAGGAGAGCCAAAGCAAAGGAAGTGGTCTGATTTGTTCTCGGCTGGTCCAAGGCCTTCCACGACCCTGACATTTGTGGAGCCAGCAAGGAATGATGGTGTGAGGATGGCGGTTTGCTCAAGGCAACCAGTATCCCATGGTTTGAAGAGATGGGACAAGGTCTTGGTGGGTTATTTTGTTGATTTCAGACCCCATCTCCCCACACTTGAGAAGCATTTGCCGAAGTTGTGAGGTATTGCTGGGAGCGTGGAGGTTATTTGCCGGCAAAGAGGTTTTCTCCTATTTCGGTTCACTTTGGAGGAAGATAAAAATCACGTGTTGCACAATGGGCCTTGGTTTGTTAAGGGGTCACCCTTGGTGGTGCAAAGCTGGACACCGGAGACGGTGTTACGCAAGGTGGATATAACTTCTGTACCAATTTGGGTTTGTCTCCCCGATTTGGATTTGAGGTTTCGGTCGGCTAAAAATATGAGCACCATTGTGAGTGTGCTAGGGAGGCCACTATACATGGATGACAATACAACTCTTGGGAGGAGGTTAGCTTATGCAAGAGTGTGTGTGGAGGTGGATAGAGATTTCAACTACCCATCGTCCATTGATGTCCAAATAGAAGGGGTCAGCAAGGAGGAGGTGCAGCTTGAATACGAATGGCGTCCCGGGTATTGTGGAGATTGTAAAGAGTTTGGACACGTGTCGGAGAGGTGCCTGAGCAAGCCCATTGTGAAGAAGGGTTGAGATGGGGTAAAAGATTAGAAGGAATGGGTTGTTGTGGGCAAGAGGTGAGGTGGCCAGCAGCATAGGGTCGAGGAGGGTGGGGAAGAAAGGGTTAGTGTGGTGCATGTGGCTAGCGTTGATGGGGACAAAAATGTGCTTGAATGTGCATCAATGGAGGCTACGTTAGAAGGGAGTGCAAGGTGTGCACAGGAGTTGAACGGAGAGGAAGGAGAAGGAAAAGAAGCTCCAACGGTGGTGGCTGGAACGGTAAGGGAGCTAGGCACTACAGTCCAAACGGTGGGGGGACACAAAGCAAAAGGCAAAAGTAAGGCCTGCTATACAGCTGCACCAATCATAGGTAAGGAAGGTCGAGTTGGTTTTCTTGGTGTTAGTGCTCCAAGGTTTGGGGAGGAGGAGGCAAATTTGGATATTCAAATTGGCTCCCTTGTTGGTATGGAAATGGAGGGTGTTCCCATCTTGCTGAGTGGAGAGAACATTGGCTCAACTGGTGAACACGTTGGGGTGCTTCAAGCGAGTAGGGAGAAAAATGTTAGTGCATTTCTACCAAATGATCCTTGGCACTCCCCAAAGCGTGTTGTATGTGAGCCTGGAAGGGCTAGCTTGGAACAAGGTATAACAAGTGGATGTTCAAGAAAGGGCGGAACAAGAAGTGAAGGACCCTAGCCAGCAGGGAGATTTGGTGTTCTAGCTGGCTTGGCAGAGGTAGCCCAAGATGTTGAGCAAACACGGGGACGAGATGATGAGGTTGTGAGTGGACCAAGGGAGGAACCTCCAAAACAAGTGCTGGATAAGGAGGTGCAACATGAGAAGTCCAAGCATGTATCTATGAGGCTGGAGCAGCAGAGAGCAAACTGTGGATGTAAGGGGACTAGCTCCCCGTATCCGAAGCCATGATTGTCTTAGCTTGGAACGTGCGCGGAGCGAACCTCCCCGACCGTGCACATATGATTAGGGGAAGGATAAGGGAGGCCAAAGCTGACATCATTTGTATCCTAGAACATAAGGTTAAGATAAAGAAGCTAGAACGACTTCGAAGAGCAATTGGGATGCATGATTGGGCTTCCAATAGTATGATAGTGGACTCGGGACATATCCTTGTGCTTTGGAATGAGCAAACTGTGGACCTTAGGGTCACTTTCGAAACCTCCCAATTGCTGCAATTACAAGGGGTGGATCGAGGAAATGGGAAGATAGTGGCAATCACGGCTGTCTATGAGGCAAATGGGCATGTAGAGAGGCAAAAATTATGGGCAGACCTTGCGGTTGCAGCTCCTTCGGGCACCACGCCTTGGCTGTTGTGCGGGGATTTTAATTGTATTCGTAGATGCCATGAGAATAATGGGGGCTCGGGGTTTAATTGGGTTGCGATGGAGGAGTTCAACAATTGTATCAACACGTTGCAATTATTGAAGGTGCCATCCAGAGGTGGTGATTTTACATGGTCTAATTCGTCCCAAGGGGAGGCATGTGTCGAAACCCGCATTGACAGGATGCTTATGTCCATGGCGTGGCTTGACACCTATCCGGAGTCGATGTACGTTGTGGGTGGTAAGGACCTTAGTGATCATACATCGCTTACGTTGAGAACTACCAAGGAGAACACGCAAAAGAAACAAATGTTTAGATTTGTTAATTTCTGGGCTGAGCATGAACTTTTTTGGAGGTGGTTAAACGTGCATGGGACACTCGTATTGATGGAAAACCTTTGTACCGGGTGGTAGCAAAGTTGCATAAGGTCAAGGTGGCGCTCAAAGGATGGAGCGAGGAGGCTTTTGGACGTGTAGAAACTAAGGGAGCTGCTGTTCAGGGTCGGTTGGAACAAGTGAGACGTCTTCGTCAAGGTGACCCCAGGGATTCACCCCTCGCTGAGTTGGAGGCAACTTATAAACATGAGCTTTAGCTGGCATTGGCTAGAGAAGAGTCTATTTTGAGGCAAAAGTCGAGGGTGAGGTGGTTACGGGATGGTGATCGGTATTCTAGATTCTTCCATGCCTCCTTGAGAGTGAGGAGAGACACCAATAACGTGAGATTAGTGAGTGATCGTGGCGAACTCGTGGAGGAAGAGAGCAATATTCGTGAGGCATTTAGGTGTTGGTTTTCTAACTTGTTTGCGAATGTTTTTAGGTGACCCTTATACCCTTTAGCCCTTAGCTTCACCTCGCTAAATTCTGATGAGGTGGCTGGCCTTGCTGGGCCTCTCGAGATGAAGGAGCTTGAGATGGTGGTGATGCACTCAAATGTAGACAAGGTGCCTGGCCCCGATGGGTTTAATGCGAAAATTTTGAAGGCAGCTTGGGGTGTGATCAGCAAAGATTTATTCAAGGCGGTTGATGATTTCATGAGGAGTGGGAAGCTTCTTGCTGAGGTGAACTATACTTCGATCACGTTGATACCCAAGAAGGCCACGCCACCATGGTTGATGACTACCGGCCTATTTCCCTTTGCAATATGACATACCGGTACAAATCAAAGGTGCTTGCAAATAGATTGAAACGAGTTCTACCTCGGCTTGTTGGAGACACACAAAGTGCTTTTATTCGTGTAAGACGGATAGGTAACAATATTTTGCTAGCTCATGAAATCTGTCACAACATGCACAAAGAGCGTGGGCATGCAAAGATGTGTCTAAAATTAGACCTCCGGAAAGCATATGATTCAGTGTCTTGGAGCTTTCTTCACGATGTGCTACAAAGATTTGGTTTCCCAGACCAATGGCGAAGGCTCATTATGGCGTGTGTGCGAGCCTCCTTTGTCGTGACGGTGAACGGTGCAAACTCAAGACCATTCAAGGCAGCAAATGGGCTGAGGCAAGGAGATCCTATGGCTCCCTATCTCTTTGTACTTTGTATGGAAGTTCGTAGCCTTATGATAAAGGAGGCGGTTGCGAGAGGACGACTTGAACCGGTGAAATATGGGGGCATAATGGTATCGCATTTGTTGTTTGCCGATGATATTGATATTTGCAGTGGCTACTAAGGCGAATGCTCGAGTGATAAATGAAATTTTGGCTAAGTTCTCCACGTGCTCCGGGCTGCAATTAGATACACAGAAGAGTCAAGTCTTTCGGGGTAGAAACATGGTTCATGGCCGGTGGATCTGTTCGAATCTAGGGATGGAGAGGGAGGACTTTCCGGTCATGTATCTCGGCCTACCCCTCTTCACAGCCAGGCTGGGAAAGCACCATTGCGAGGGATTAATTTCTAAGATTAAAGCTAAGTTAAGCTCATGGAAGCAGAGCCTCTTGTCCATGGCTGGTCGGGTGGAATTGGTGCAAAGTGTGCTTGTGTCTTTCAACATCTTTTGGACTTCCTTATTCCTTCTTCCTAGGACGGTTTTGAAGGAAATGGAAAGTATTATGACCCACTTCGTGTGGGGGGGTCCGAAGAAATGGGTGGACGTTGCATGGAAGGACATTTGCGTACCCAAAACTGAGGGAGGCTCAAGCTTGCGCAGATTGGTGGACTGGAATGATGCAGGGTTGTTACGACTGTTTTGGTTAGTTGTGGCAGATAATGACTCTCTTTGGGTGAAATGTATGAAGCAAAAATACCTCACTAACCACACTATCTGGTTGGCACACCCACCCTCTGTATGCTCATGGGCTTGGAGGGGCATCTTGAGAGTGCGAGACACGGCACAGGAGCACATCCATTATCAAGTAGGTGATGCCAGCAATACCCGATTTTTCTTGGATCCATGGTGTGGTAAGCCTTTCTCATGTGAGGAATGGGGGACACAGTTCCAATATGATCTTGGTTTGCCAAAAGATACGTTGGTATCTCACTTTATCAGGAATGAAAGTTGGAATCTCCCCAGCCCGTGCTCTTTGAAAATGATGGAGTTATGGCCTAGCATATTGGGGATGCGTATACGTGGCGGGCAAGACAAACCAACTAGGTTGGACGCAAGGAAGGATACTTTTACCATTAAGGATTCTTGGTCTTGGGTGGTGACTCGGGGAACACCCATGGGATAGAGTAAGCTTGTTTGGTTCAAGCATCACGTCCCCAAACATGCCATTACAGCTTGGCGTATGCTGAGGGAAGACTCATTACGAAGAAATTGATGGCTGCACGAGGTGCCCATTTTGGGCTGGAATGTGCGTTGTGTGATGCAGCTGAGGAGGACATGGACCATCTCTTTTGGGCATGTCCCTTTACAAGGGAAGTGTGGACAAGGGTGTTGCAAACCCTTGGGCTGAGCACGGGCATCAAGAACACACTTGGGGAGGAGGCGAGACATATGCAACATATCACTGGGGGGGGGGGTAATGATGACAACAATGAAAATAGCCTTTAATGCTACCGTATATGAGTGTTGGCAAGAAATGAATAGACGTATATTTGACCATGAGCAAAGGCGAGCGGCTGACATCGTGGGATTGGTCAAAGACACGGTTTGGGTGATGGGATCGAAGCTCAAAGATATAGTAGATGACCCGGCTGCTGCAAATGCATTCGAAGAGATCTGGAAACTATAGCAACACACGTTAATACATGTAATTAGAACACCTTGTAGCGTAGTGACCTTAGAGTCATGGTGTGGCTGGGCATGTGCCTTAGTGTGTCCCGCGTTCCCTTCTAAACTAAATTTTGTAGGTTGTAAATCTTAGTTTCATACTTGATGAAATTTTAAGGCTATGCATCCCTTTTACTTTGCAAAAAAAATTGCAAGAAAGATTGGAGAGTACCAGTTTGGATTTTCTCCTCTTGTCTTCCACCTCCACCACTAATATCGTGACACGACCACCCTATATATCCTAACAATGATTGGTCACTCATTTATCATTTTGCATGAGCATGACATATAATGGTATTTGTGCATATGTTTATCATTGGAGTTTATTGTTCTCAATTGTGTTTTAAAATCAATGAACCTCATTGTTTGGAAACTATTGGATATATGTTCCTCATTGTTTGGTAATCATAAGACTTGGATCTACTTTCTATTAGCAATTATTGGTTTCATCGCTCTTCGCTCATTTGATTTCGACTCCGTAATATCATCGACATCGTGCACAATGGCCCCCGGGGCGTAGTCAAGCTGGTTAGGGGTGAGTGGAACACACATCCCGAGTTCAAACCCCAACAACGACATGTGAAATGTCTGATTAAAAATGGTGTTGGATCATCCCTAGTTTGGAGCCGTAGCCCACCTATCCCAAAGTGGGGGTGAGTGTCACGGAATTCTAGGTCATAAAAAATGACATCGTGCACAATGAACAACTCAAGCTAGGAGAGAAGTAAGGTCCTAGCCATAGGCTTTTATCAGCCTTATGACTTCATTGGTTTATTAGACAGCCGGTGGCGGTATTACCGGACCGTCGTTCGTGGTACCATTACACTGGATTACTTCCCATGATCTGTCATGTTACACTACTTAAGATCTCTACTTAAACATATTGTCCTTTCTTAATGGTATCTACTCAAAATGGTTTAATCGGGTCAAAATATATTCTTGCGTTTGGTCATTCATATTCACAGCATGGTGGTTTAACGACTTTAAATTGAATCTTTATGTAGTACCCAAGTCAAAAAGTTGATTTATATGGTTTTGCATATCATATATATTTACATTCATTTCAATGTCATTGCTTAAAGTGTTTATGCTACATTGGGTGTTAATTTTATCGATGTTGTCATCCCTTATTTGATTTGCTTCCTGATGGCCTACACATCTATGATTCACTGAGTATTTTAAACTTAAGTTGTTGTTTTCTCTATAATTTTAGGGAAAGTGGACTGGAGGTGCGGTTCCAAGGACTTGTTAGATTTGCTTGGAACTTGTTTAACATTTAACTTGCTATGACACTATTTTAATTGTACTTACCACGGTTTAGAATAGTTAAAGTTACATTATACTAATATTTTAGCGAACAGTTAAAGTTACATTATACTAATATTTAGCTATGATGGTGTATCAAATAAATATGTTTGTGAATGTGCAGGATCTTTGATATTTTGGATTGTACTTCCAAGTCATTGAAGTCTACAGGAAGATGTCATTTTTGAGGATAACCAGTCGGTGCACCACAATACAACAGAGTTTGTCAAAATACATGATTACATCAATACAAGGAAAGACAGACATAAGTAATCATGACGACCTCGAAGAGTCCGAAGAGGATCCTGACCCCAAATGTGTGTGCCCGCTGTCACAACCCAAAAGAACCTACTGCGGTCCTGAAACATGAATCAACAATTATGCCTGAGTTTCCCATTAGAAAACCCCGTATGCCAAGCACACCTATATGAATGCAACAGTACGGTAATGAACCTATCATACTAGTAGCATGTCATATCAACATCTGCAATGCAACAAATCCCCTCCAAGGGTAAAACAGGACCTCAGTCCCATGGCAACAACAAATACCCTCAAAGGGTCAATAAGGACATTAGTCCAGCAACAACAACGGGTCTTCCTTGGAAACCTACCGTAGGCACATACGGTCTTGCAAACAGTACACGACGCACCCCCACACGTGACTACTTGAGCCAAAGGGATCGATGAGGAGCGTCTGCACTTCCGCACAAATCGAACCACGTGGTCTACAACACCCCAACGGAGTCGTAGCCCGGTCGGTCAAAACATCCCCAGATAGGGGCCCAATCGAGGAATCATCGCCAGAACAACATTGGCGGCATCGACGGCACAACATCGGTGGTACAACATACGTCGTGCACAACATCGGACGACACAACAACAAGCTGGAACATCATCGGCAAAACCTCGACGGTACAACATACGTCCGGCACAACATCGGATGGGTCCAGACCGTAGTCTGCAGGGTCATCATGCTCCACGAGCCATGCATCAACATGCAATGGGATCCGTGATCCCTCGGGTCTGCTACTCTACAGAGAGTCAAGCAACAACACGTCACACCACTGTCCATTAACGGAGGTGGCACGACCCAAGTGTCCACACTCTTCCACACGGCGGTCCCTGGCTAGGCACGAGCAACGTACCCACTGTCACATCCCGGCTCACGCTCTAAGCGAGGACACGGGTTTCCATAAACAGAGTTGACACAACACAAGACCAGGAGTTCAGTTCGGTGCACAAACGGTCAACCGAAAATGTCTATCCGGTCAACCGTTCCCAATAGGTTTGGTCGACCAAAAATTTGCAACGGTTGAACTCTCTGCACATCACAATCCACCCTCCTTAAAAGGATTTCGTCCCAAAATCAAACAAGCAACTCACCGAGAAGCTCTGGGTATTGCTTCTCAACCTCATCCTCGATCTCCCAAGTGGCCTCGCGCTCGTTGTGATGCTGCCACCGGACCTTCACCATCGGAATGGTCCTCCTCCTGAGCTGGTGATCTATGCAATCAACGATCTCGACCGGTCTCTCCTCAAACAACAAGTCCTGCTGGATCTCTGGCATTGCAATCTCAATCACGTGAGCTGGATCTGCAACGTACTTCCTTAGCATCGATACGTGGAAGACGTTGTGAAGACCCGAAAACTATGGTGGCAACGCAATCCAGTAGGCAACCTCTCCAACTCGGTTTAAGATCTCAAACGGCCCGACATACCTCAGACTGAGCTTCCCCTTCTTCCCAAACCTCATCACTCCTCGAGCTGGGGATATCTTCAGAAACACATGGTCGCCAACCTCAAAGCTCAATGCCCGTCTGCGTCTGTCGACATAACTCTTCTGCTTGCTCTGTGCCGTGACCAATCTCCTCCTGATCACATTCACCTTCTCTGCATACATCTGCACGAGCTCTATCCCTACAAACTCCTCCATGATGTCATCTATCAACCCACTGACCTTTGGTGCCCAGATCTGACTCCTGAACCTCAGACCACCATCAACCCCCACACTGAAGTATGATCCATCTCTTGCAGCCAACTGTAGCAGACCAACTAACTCCTCATCATCATGGGGAGCCTGAACAACTCGCGAGACGGTATGCGGCTCCACCCGATTCCCAACAATCACTGCCCTCTCAGAGCCCTTTATGAACGGCCTCCACTCTGACAACATCTCGAGTAGCCTCCACTCCTGAATACACAAACTTGCAACTGACACCTCAACCTTCTTGCTCAGTGCATCTGCAACCGAATTCGCCTTCTGTGGATGATAGGAGATGGTGAAGTCGTAATCCTTAATGATCTCAAGTCATCTGTGCTACCTCATATTCAGATCCTTCTGCGAGAATAAATACTTCAGGCTTTGATGATCTGTGAAGACCTCGAACTGCTCTCTATATAGATAATGTCGTCAGGTCTTCAACGCGTGAACCACCGCTGCTAACTCCAGATCATGAGTAGGGTAGTTCTTTTCGTGCACCTTCAGCTACCTCGAAGCATACGCCACCACCTTCCCGAGCTGCATCAGAACACAGCCAAGGTCAATCCCTGACACATCACTGTAAATCACATAGCCCCCGCTACCACTCAGTAGCGTCAGAATCGGTGTTGTCGTCAGTCGCCTCTTCAGCACCTGGAAACTGTCCTCGCACTTCTAGGACCAAATGAACTTGACACCCTTCTGCGTCAACGCTGTTAGCGGCAAAGCAAGTCTGGAGAAATCCTGAATGGACCATTTGTAATACCCAGTTAGTCCCATGAAGCTCCTGATCTCTGTCACGCTCGTCGATGCCCTCTACTGAGTCACAACCTCAACCTTCGCCGGATCCGCCAAAATCCCATCTGCTGACACAATGTGCCCTAGGAAAGCCACCTGATCCAACCAAAACTTGCACTTCGTGTACTTGGCAGAGAGCTGTTGATCCCTCAAGATGCCAAGTACAATCCTCAGGTGCTCCCGATGTTGCTCCCTGTATGGCGAGTACACCAAGATGTCATCCACAAAGACAATAACGAATCTATCGAGGTACGGCTGAAAGGTCTTATTCATCAGGTCCATGAATGTTGCAGGTGCATTCGTCAGTCCAAACGGCATCACCAAGAACTCGTAGTGTCTGTACCGCGTCGTGAAGGCTGTCTTCTGGACATCTGCCTCTCTGATCTGCAACTGGTGATAACCGGAACGCAGATCAATCTTCGAGAACACTCTCTCCGTCTGCAACTGATCAAACAGATCCTCAATCCTGGGCAAAGAGTATCGGTTCCTGAGGGTAACCTTATTCAACATCCTGTAGTCAATGCACATCCGTAGAGACTCATCCTTCTTCTTCACAAACAACACAGACACTCCCATGGCGAGACAGTTGGTCAGATAAACCCGAAGTCCATCAACTCCTCAACTGCTTCTTCAGCTCTGTCAACTCAGCAGGTGCCATCTGATACGGAGCCTTCGATTGGGGTGCCGTGCCATCCACTAACTCAATGCCAAACTCAATCTCTCGGTGCGGTGGTAAACGAGGAATCTCTACAGGAAACACCTCTGGAAACTCCTGCACAACCTCTATATCCTCCAGCGTCCTAGTCTCAGGATCAGGAACAACCAGAGTAGCCACAAACGCTTTGCAACCCTACTGCATCAGCCTCTTTGCCTTAACTACAGACACAATCGGACGACCTCCTCTACTCCTCGTCCCTCTAATCAACACATCGGGCAAGTCCTTCCTCGGAATAAGGATCTTCTTCTCACGGCAGAAGGCTCACACATCGTACTGTGACAGCCAGTCCATCCCCAGTATAACGGCAAAGTCCTCCATCGTTCGCAAGACAAGATCTGCCGGAAAATCATGGTCTCCCAAAACAACTGTGGTGTCGGGGAGAAAGCTCCCCACAGTGCCGACCTCACCCATGGCATACTGACCTCCAACAAATCAGTCAGTAGCTTAAGGGTCCGATCTAACTCGCCAGCAAACTTCTCCGATGGAAAGAGTGTGTGGCTTCGCAATCAAATAAAACACGAACAACCAAACCTGAAACAACAAGGGTACCTTCTACGGCTGTGTTGGAGTCCTTCACTTCCTAAGCCTGGACGGTGAAGACTCGCCCAGCTCTCCTGGTCTGGCCCTACGGAATGACGGACTTGTTGCCTCCGCTCCACCCTGTGACTGGCAGTCCCGGCCTCCTGCTCGGGTCGCCCTGCCTGCTCGGGCACTCCCAAATATAATGGCCCATCTGACCGCATCCCAAGCATGCACCTGTATGTTCGAGGCACTCCTGACCCAGATAAAATCTCCCACTGGTACTGCACGCACCAGACTGGTGTGCTCCTCCATCAACCCGGTGCTTGTTGCCCGTGTTCCCTGTGGAACGTGCAACTGCACATCCTCCCATGTTCACTAACGTCTTCCGCGCCTCCTGGTAATGCTCCTGATAGTCCTGGTCGATGATAGTCGCGAACTTCACCGCATTCGCTAGGGTCTGCGGCATGCTGGTAATCACACGCGACCTGAGCTGCTTTCTCAGCCCCTTGATGAACTTCCTCGCTCTCTGCTCGGGTGTCACATATGTCTCAGAACAGTAACGCTCCAGGGCATTAAACCTGCTGATATAGCTAGCCAAGGACATCTCCTTCTGCTCGAGGGCCAAGAACTCATCCTTTTTTGTGTCTCTGACGTGCTGCGGAAAGAATTGTTGGTTGAACTCCTCAAGGAATTCCTCTCAGCTCACGTCATCTCGGTCAGCAAACACCACTGCAGATATGGTTCTCTACCAGTTTGCCTCCTCACCATCCAGCAAATAGGTGGCCAGGTCCACCATCCGCTGGAAAATCCTCTGGATCTTAAAGACATAGTGTTCTGCAGCCTCAGGTTCACTCCTGCCATCAAAACTAGGCAGGTGCTGCCTCATAAAGCGATCATGCTCTGCACCTATCCCTGTCTGCTCTGCCCTCACCACCTAACGCTCGAGGAACTCGCCCAACCTATCCCAGGTAGCACCCTCAGTGGCTTCATTGGCACTGTGCTCATTCACGGCGTTCCTCACACATCTCGAAGGCATCTGGCAGAAGAAACAACTCAACATTAGCCATGAATGCATGCTAAATGTAAAGTGCAACCTAACACTACTTAACCGGGGTGATTTCTTTGGGAGCCACGCATAGGAACCGACCGCTCTGATACCAAATTGTAACATCCCGAAATAGCAGAAAATTTGAAAATTTAAACAAATGATATCTCAAGACAAAAGTCATCAAACGAGAATGTTACTCATATAAATATAAGTAGTCGGTACACCATAATACAACAAAGTTTGTCAAAATATATGATTACATCAATACAACGAAAGATAGATACAAGTAATCATGACGACCTCGAAGAGTCCGAAGAAAATCATGACCCCGAAATGTGTGCGTCCGCTGTCACCACCCGATAGAACCTACTGCGGTCCTCAAACATGAATCAACAACAATGCCTGAGTTTCCTATTAGGAAACCCCATATGCCAAGCTCACCTATATGAATGCAACAGTACGGTAATGAACCTATCATACTAGTAGCATGTCATATCAATATTTGCAATGCAACAAATCCCCTCCAAGGGTAATACAACAAATACCCTCAAAGGGTCAACAAGGACATTAGTCCAGCAACAACAACGGTCTCCCTCGAAAACCTACCGTAGGCACATACGGTCTTGCGGACAGTAAGCGACGCACCCCCACACGTGACTACTCGAGCCAATGGAATCGGTGAGGAGCGTCTGCACTTCCGCGCAAAGCGAACCACGTGGTCTACACCACCCCAACGGAGCCGTAGCCTGGTCGGTCAAAACAACCCCCGATAGGTGCCCAATCAAGGAATCATCGCCGGAACAACAACGACGGCATCGCCGACACAACATCAGTCGTACAACATACGTCCGACACAACATCGGACGACACAACCACAAGCTGGAACATCGTCGGCACCATCATCGCCGGCAAAAACCTCGACGGTATTGCTGACACAACCTCGGCGGTACAATATACGTCCGACACAACATCGGACGGTTCCACACCGCAATCTACAGCGTCATCATGCTCCGCGAGCCATGCAACAACATGCATTGGGATCCACGATCCCTCAGGTCTACTACTCTACAGAGAGTCAAGCAACAACACGTCATACCACTGCCCATCAACGGAGGTGGTGCAACACAAGTGTCCACACTCTTCCACACGGCGGTCCCTGGGCAGGCACGAGCAACGTACCCGCTGTGACCTCCCGGCTCACGCTCTAGGTGAGGACACGGGTTTTCGTGGACAGAGTTGACAGAGCACAAGACCAGGAGTTCAGTTCTGCGCACAAACGGTAGACCGAAAAAGCTTATCTAATCGACCGTTCTAATAGGTTCGGTCGACCGAAAGTCTGCAACGGTCGAAATCTCTGCACATCACTTGAGTCCCAATGGTCGAACAACAATCTAAAATTGGTCGACCGAATACGGGGTCAAAATCCGGAGTCTGGTCAAAATCACACAAGTTTATTCGGTCGACCGACTTAGGGGTCGCGGTCGACCGAAAACTACCAGTGTCATCCTAATAGTCTAAGTCATATAACGGTCGAACAATATATGTAATCGGTCGAACAACATGCAATATAAACTAGTTCATTTAAGTTCCGGTTGAACCAAAAACTTGGAACGGTCGACCGAAAACAAACAAGAAATCCTCTGACCCACCAGCACACATGCAACCGGTCGACCGCCACATGGCATCGTTCGACCTGTGTTGGTCAAAGTCGAGCAAAACCATAAAACTGGTCGATCGCCCGAAGGCACCGGTCGACCATTGGTCGGCATCAACCCCGCTCCTGCTGAGGATTTTACGTCGTTTCTCGTCACCGATGATGTCTCTGACCTCTGGCGACCGACCACAACACCACCATGACATGGGTGTGCAACAAAATCAAACTATGAACCGGCAAACCATCTTCGCGATATGGAGCTCGTCGGAGTTCTACTCACACTCGCCTACGAACCGCAACCTCGTGCAACCACCACCTCCGCGTGCCTCACGCCGGAGCTATCTCCAGGCCGCACAAGCACGATCTCCTACCACCGCCGAAGCCGTCACCTCCTCAAGTCTCCGAAAAGGAGCTGAAGTAGAGAGAGAAGAGGGAGTGAGACGAGAGTGAGAGGGAGAGATAGAGGATGAGTTGGTTTTCTATCACAAAAACCAACAACCAACACCCCACCCATACCCTACTCCACCACCCTACCATATACCCCCACCATACCCCATCACCTCAACCTCCTTCCCCATGCAAGCCTCCACTAATCAAGGAATTAGTCCTTAAGCAAGGTTATGGACATAACAATAGATCCATTTGGGGGTAAGGTGAGAGCTGGGGAGGAAAATGGGGGTCAAGAGATATAAAACTAGGGCAGCAAATCTGCCAAAATTGGTCACCCAGAGGAGAATCGGTCAATTGAAATATCAAAATTGACTAAGTCAAAATTGAGCATTCAGTTATGCTATTATGAGGGGGCATTTCTTATCACTTACTTCCATTAAAAATCATCGTTAGACCGAAGTAGAGAATTAGTCGATCGATCATGGCTTGGTAGTCCAATTAGGAAATCCCAATAAGAGTTAGTCAAAGCTAAGTCGGATGTTCGGTTACCAATCTATCGTCAAAATCTCAAAGAAATAACTTTGAGCCAACGACTATATTTTGAATTGGTTGAGAATTCTCATCGACTATGTCCCACATGGAACGGTAACGACGATTTTGTGAAATAACATCGATTTTCTAATAAGAGGACAGGTGAGGTTACATTATTCAAAAAACAAGTTGGGGGGGGGGGGGGGGGAATTCGGTCATCAAGACAAATGTAGAATATCCGGTAGGATGAAAATAGTGGAATTGGATGTTTACTGAATATCATGATTGAACTAAATCATCTGTCCGGTTTTACTAAATATCAAGATCGGACGTACGAGGAAGGACCGGTTGTCCGATTTTACCTATTTTTCTTTTGGTGTATCAAGTTTACAATTTGATCCATAGAATCAAATTAATTGAAATTACATGTCTTTTTCCTTAGTTTTGTCACACATCTTGAGTCTTGTTATTTAGGTCTTGATTCTTTGGTCTTTGAGCACCAAAATATATAAAAAATATGCAATATATATGCAAAATAACTATATGGCTTAAGTGATGCGGAGATTGGAGTATAAGTTACATCACTTTGTTAACATCAAATTAGGATTGATGAGACCATATGTCCAACGACATGGAGATGAGCCGAAAGGGCCGCCTCCTAACATGGCACGCAACGAAGCAATGACACTGGAGTTTATTCGAGGTCGAGAAGCAACTAAGGATCAAAAATTTGGTTGACGTCGGTTCGATGGTAGATGAAGATCGAATTCAAGTGAAGATGAAGATTATTAGGAATATGTCTCAAATCCAAAATTTGTTGGAATAGACCAAGTCAATACGGTTGCATGATTTGTGGAGAAACCAAGTCTATTCGGTCAGAGATGGTTTTATTCGGTTATGAAAATTATGTTTGGGTGTTGACACTATAAATAATGAATTATCCTAAGGTTGTTGGTGTCTGTGGCACATGCAGTAGACTCGTATCATTACATTCACACTACTAATTCCTTTTTAGCCAGTCTAAACTTTGGGATGTTATAATCTATCCCACTTGAACACTTGATGTTCTCGTTAGGAATACGCCCATAAATCAATCGACTAGGCATTGTAGGATTCTAGAGGTGGCTCGCACTTTCTTGGTGTAGAACTTAGTTCCCACTATTCTGAGTGGTCAATGCTTTGATAACATTCTGCAATGTCCTCAATGCCCTACGGATCAACGTAGAAGTCAAAATCAAAGTTTCTGCTTAACGTTTTTTTTTTCACAGGAACTTTGATTCTGATGTTACAGTAAGAAGGGATACTTTGTTTGTCACTAGTTTTCAATTCGGTAAGCTCAATTAAACTTCTAAAAAATATCTATTGCTTACAATTAGAAAATTAAAGTGTTTTTTGATTAAGTCAGAACCAGAAGGAAAAAAAAAGTGAACACCAGGATTCCCGTCAATAGCACATAGTTTATAGAGTTAAGTAAATATTAAGTAGCTTGTCCGCCTTCAAAATGTATCTTTGATTTTTATTAAATATTCAGGCAGATTCCTATGCTTAATATGTAAAGTCAAAAAATTATTATAAGATATAACAAATCATTTACGCTAAATTTTATTGAAGGGAATATTGGAAAATCCAGCTACATACCCAGCCCACAACAATCCTCTTTGGAATAAATATAATAAACATACGGTGCTGTGAAATTTTACAGTACCGCATGGGTTGTAACACAAAATATGAATAAGACAGTTTCAGAGAAGGTTGAGAAATGTTTTGTAAGAACTGTCCTATTTTGTTTAAAACCATAGATTTATGTTGTATCGGTATAATAATAGCTTAAAAGTAATTGAATTTATGAAGACACAAAGTAATATGTTTTGTCCTTTCACGACGAAGCACCAACAAAACAAAGAAAGTGTATATCATTGAGTTATGTGGTAGAAATTGATAGATTGTAATTTTTTATATAAAGTATTGCTGATTGATTGAAAAGTTCGATAAATACATTGCTAATTGATGCCAATAAATTATGAGTGATTTTTACTACAAATGATACGTGTCAATAGAAAAAACACAACAAACTCCTGAAATCGGAAATATCAAAATCTTGTTGAAAATAAAATCACATGAATTTAGAACCACAAACCATTTCCGAGGGATAAAGTCTACTATGTTTAAAACATGATATCTTCATTTTAATTTACATGTGAATCCAATGATGCAGTCATACCTGAGGTTCAAATCGTGTGCCATTTAATTAAAAAAATATTATATATATTTAATTTCCATCGCATACAAAAAATATTGTCCGACATTCCAATCAGTAGCACACCGTTTCGTTAGGAATTAAATCATATAGATGCTTTTAAATCCCCACTCAACAAAAACTTCCTAGGCTTTGTGGTTGAGGAAGTAGTTGTTGGAACTGAAATGGAGAGAATGAGGGCATTTTTGTTGGTGGTGGGAATGATACTCACGACGACAAACGGCCAATCTTATGATTGTGTGGGAACGTACTTGCGAGGATGCAAGGACACACCTCTTACAACGTGTTGCACGACGGTCAGTTATCTCTATACGTACGAAACTACGTGCTTGTGCGACCTCTTCAAGGCTGCAAATGTGACCAACCAAGATGCCTACAAGTTCGTCACTGCTTGCGATGCAAGTCCCACGAGTAGTAGGATTTGTCCAGATTTAACGGAAGGTTACGTTTATTCATGTTCATTAGTATCTTTGTTCTTGCCTGGATCTAAGGTTTGAGATTCCTACGAAAATATTTACTTATCGTATTAGGTATTTTTTAAGATCTAGAGGAGTTGAGATTAAAATGGTTAAAACACCAAAACGATAGAAATTCGTATGTTTCTTTACTCATTGCTAACAATTATGGATTATACACAACTTCTCATATCTAGATTATGGAGGAGACCCACGAAAATTCAGATTATGAGTTTAGTCCACAATCCAGTTTTGTTATTCCAAATTGTGAAACTTCTTGTTCTTGCTATTAAAAGAAAAGGGCTTAAGTACCAGGTAAATACTACAATTCCATATATTCATTAAAACAAAAATGCGAAAATGAACAATTAGTGAGATTTCCAACAAAATAATAATTTTAAATACACCAACTCCATATTACATTAAAGAAAAAAGGCAAAAGAAAATATTTAGTGAAATATCCAAAATAATATAAGAGTTAAAAAAATCATAATTTTTTAATGTTATATATTTATTTGACATTTCTATGTATTGGTTCTACACCTGGGAGCTATGCCGACACGGCAGGCCGAGTTTCTGGCCCGTTGGCACAGTGTGCTACCGTCTTGGGTCGTGTTGGTCTGGCTGGTCGGACTGCTTTTGGCCTGGCTTCCCGTGCCGTGCCCGGCCCGGCACAGCATGTCAGGTCGATTTTCCGGCCTGCTGGTCCGTTACCCCGGTCGACACGGCACGGCAAGTCAGGTCGATTTTCCGGCCTGCTGGTCCGTTACCCCGGTCTAATTAGTTCCACAAAGTGTCACAGTGGATTTTAATTATTTTTTTTGACATCAAAGTCATAATGCATTAGGGACAAGAGTTGTTGAAAGGGTTGATGCCGTTAGATGTGGATACTCCCTGTTCGGAATCATAAAAGACAAAAGTACACTAAGATTTATGGAATAATTTTGTTGTTGTGCACCTGTGTGAGGCTGCTCAAATATGAAGAACATGCGTCACCATATACTATTGGACAATATTAAGTCGGGCCCATTTAAAATCTGATAGAATTACGGTCAATAGCACAATTCTCCGTAATTAAGTATTACTAGATGTGGGCTAACAAACCAATATATGTACTAGTTTAGTTTCATAGGTTTAAGTGATCATATTACTCCTCAAGTCTTACCCTTCAAATCTTTGTTACTTCTTTAATTATTATGATCTTGTTTCTGAGTACGTACATAGCACAGCGTGGCGGTGGGAGGGGGAGAAGATTAGGGTTTAGGAGAAGGATAAAAATGAAGAGTTAGTAATCCTTGAAAAGAGTGTCTCACAAAACCCTGAGTAACCAAGTGTTGCAAGACAGAAGCATGAGTATGAACCAATCGTCAGTGTCAAGTGCCCTCGTCAACTACTCTAGTAGAAAAGGAAGCATGCTTAGCAATAGTATCAAGGTGGTAAACCTACCCTGTGTTGCTCCGACTAGCTACTACTTTTCTTGTGTGTCTGTGAAAGACATGAAAATCAATGAGACCAAAAGTAACATTATATATATGTATAATCATTAGTCAATTACCCAATGGATAACAAGTTTTTCTTGATGTCAGGAACATAAAATACATTTTTCGGAGACAAAACACCATGCTTATGATGAATATTGGCAGTCCGAGTATGAGTAATAGGAACATGCTTACCATTACCAACCATAAAAGTATCATTTTCAGAATAAGGAGTTAAGGATTGAAAGACTACCTTCATCACCAGTAATATGAACTGAAGTACCACTATCAGGAAGCATTCAGATGGTTTATCCTCACTAATGGCCATGCAAGCAAGAGCTTCATGAATATCAGAGGATTGGAAATAATGAATGAACAGATTCCAACACTTAAGAGCTTAATAGCCTGTCTTTTGACAAATTTCACAAACAACAGTAGATTTCCTAGTTTCTTATTTCCACCCTCAAACTCTTGAGGTGGTATATAAGTACCAGTAGATGAAAACTTCCCTTCCCTTAAACTAAACAAACCCAGAATTCTTTCCTTTGTTCCCATTTGTTAGGATCTTAGGCGGTTTAGACTCGGTGCCGAAAAGATGAGAACCCCAGAAAAATCAGCTTAGGTAATTCTACGAACACCTAGCATGCATTCAAACACCCACAATAGCAAGCACACAAAAAATCACAATGAGACACGAGATTTTACATGGAACCCCAAAAGGGAAAAACCACGGATGACGGGGATGGAAGGAGGCTTCACTATGAAATATTGGGAGGGAGCTGGAGATGGTTACAACGCACACCGAATTGGGGTTGAATGATTCTTCAACAACAAGATTTCCTAATCAAAACACAAAGGAGTTTGGTGGCAAACTAACCTCTCAATGATGGCTCTCTTTCTCTTAAGCTTTCAACCCTTATGTTGGGTTCCAAGAACTTTAGTATATATAGTAGAGAGGTTTGGGTAGAGATAATGGGTTAAAACACCCCCAAACTACCACTCCAAAATAATTGTTTCGTCTGGAATGGTCGATCGAACTAGGGATCGGTCGACCGTCTCACAACATTTTGTTCCACCATTCGGGCAAACGGTAGAACTCCTTGAGATTGAAACATGTTCATTGTCTTCCTGAAATATTCGGTTGACCGGTCAGAAGACAACGGTCGACCGATGCACTTGAGTATCAGCTCAGTTTTCTTCCAGATAATTTTGATCGACCGGTAGGGAGACAACGGTCGACCGTATACTTAAGTCATTTCTGCTAAGAAACTCTAGTGGTCGACCGTTGGCCAAACGGTCGACCGAACTCTGGGGCAACTTCTCAGTCTAGGCTAACGGTAGACCACTGATCATATTCGGGTTGACCGTTGCACTGTCTGGCTGTGGTTTTGAAGGAAATTTTCCAACAATCTCCACTTTGCAATTAGAATCCATTCTTCAATTATCTCATTCATCATAATCTTCATGATGTCTTCTCGTCCCTGCCTTTGCTCCACCTATTTGGAGCTCATCCTAAGCAAGCTCAAGCAGTCCTTGAACTTGGTGAGGATAACCAGTTTTGTGAGCATGTCCGTTGGATTATCTTCGGTGCCAATCTTCATCAACACCACGCTTCCTTCAAGTATCACCTCTCGGATGAAATGGTACCTAACATCTATGTGTTTGGTTCTCTCGTAATGCATTTGATCTTTACTCAAATGAATGACACTTTCGTTGTTGCAATAGACATTGATCGTCTTCTGACCCAGGCATAAATCGGTAAACAACCTCTTGAGCCATAATGCCTCTTTAATGCCCTCGGTTGTAGCCATGTACTCCGCCTCCATAGTAGACAAAGCCACGGTATGTTGCAGACTCGCCTTCCAGCTGATTGTGTTTTCTCCTATGGTGAAAACATAACGAGTCATAAATCGTCTCTTGTCATGGTCACCCACATAATCAACATACCCTTTTAGAGTATCTATGGACCGTCCAAACTCAAGACATAATCCAGCTGATCCTTTTCCTTAGGATCCACTTCACCGCCCTTCAATGTTCTTTTCCTAGATTTGCCATATATCTACTAACCACACTGACTGCTTGTGCTAAGTCCGGATGTGTGCATATCATGGCATGCATCAAACTGCATATTGCACTTGAGTAAGGAACTCGTGACATGTGAGCTATATCCTCCTCGGATTCAGGACATAGGTTGGCTGAGAAATTGAAGTGCCCGACCAATAGTACCTTCTAAGACTTGGCATTCTCCATGTCAAAATGGTGTAGAATTTTCTGCACATATTTCTTTTGAGATAGGAAAAGTATCTTGTTCTTTTGATCTCTTCGGATCTCCATACCAAAAGAATCTTCTTTGCGGCTCCAAGATCCTTAATCTCGAATTCATTGGACAATAACTTCTTTACTTCCAATATTTCTACCTTATCCTTGGCTGCAACTAGCATATCATCCACATAGAGGAGTAAGAAGATTGACAATCCATCTTCTAGATGCTTCAAGTACACACATACATCATACTTTGAGCATAGGAACCCATGACCAACTATGAACGAATCAAACTTCTTATACCATAGTTGAGGAGATTGTTTTAGCCCATAAAGAGATTTTTGGAGTAGACATACATGTCTCTCCTTTCCTTCCTCGCCAAAGTCTTCAGGTTGTGTCATGTAACTCCTCAAGCTCGCCATGTATGAATTCCGTTGTTGCATCAAGTTGTTCAAGCTCCATCGTGTATTGCCACCAAACATAACAATACCCGAATGGAAGTGTGTTTGACAATCGAGGAGAAAATGTCATTATAACTTGACTAAACCCCTTTGCCACCAATCGGGCTTTATATCTGTCGTTTTCTTTCTTCTTGAACACCTATTTGCAACCGATAATTTTCTTCCAATTTGGAGGCTGAACAAGCTCCCAAGTTTGGTTTTTGTGAAGAGATTACATCTCTTCATTCATGGCTCCTAGCCATGCAACTGAATTCGGTGCCGAGATTGCATCACTGTATCTACTCGGCTCTCCTGACTCTCAAATATCCTCTGTTGCAGATAAAGGATAAGCAAGTGTAGACTCGAGATATCTTTGGGGCTTTCTTATCTCTCTTCTTGGTATATTTCTTGCAATACCTTGGACCTCAATGTCTTCCTCTTGAGGCTCCACCTCATCTTCATGTTCCAATGGAGAAATAACCTCTTCAGATTATTTTAATTGTGGCTCCACCAGGACAGGAATCTCTCTCTCGACATACGAGATATCAGGAGTGGAAGCAAATTCTTTTCTGGAAGACATGGAAGCTTTATTGAAGATGACATTTTTTTCTATCATGAATTTATGAGACTCGGGACACCACAGACAATAACCTTTCACTCCCGGTTGGTAGCCTAGGAAAATACATGTAGCTAATCGTGCTTCAAGTTTTCCCTGATCAATCATGGCATATGCATCACACCCAAAAATCTTCAAATTTGAGTAGTCGGGAGAGCTTCCCGACTATTCGTCCTCAGGGGTCTTGAAATCCAAAGCTGAATGTGGTGAGCGGTTTACAAGATAATAAGCGGTTGAAACCGCTTCCGCCCAGAAATCCTTGGACATCTTTGAATTTAAGAGCATGCAACGTGCTTTCTCCAAGAGTATACGGTTCAACCTCTCAGCTACCCCCATTCTGTTGTGGTGTATATCGAACTATGCCTTCTTCTGAAAGAATTCATTGATCTCCTCATAACAAAACTCCAACCCATTATCTATACTTAGCCTCTTAATCTTCTTCTCAGTTTGCTTCTCAATCATGGTCTTCCATTGTTTGAAGTGTTTGAATACCTCACTCTTCAACTTCAACCCATAAATCCAGGACTTCCTGGAGTAGTGATTGGTGAATGTTAACATGTAGCGGGTTGCACCTTTCGATGGATCCTAAGAGGGTCCCCAGAGATCTGAATGGATGTAATCCAATGTTCCCTTGGTTTTGTGAACTGCCATACCAAAACTGACACGCTTCTGTTTTCCCATGATGCAATGTTCACAGAAATCCAGTTTACCAGTTGCCTTACTCCCAAGAAGACCTCTCTTGCTCAACAGAGTCATCCCCTTAACACTCATGTGTCCCAACCGCACCTGCCACAACTGTGAAAATTCTTCATCAGACATGGATGTTGCAACTGCTAGTGCTTCACCAACCACTGTTACTCCTTGACGCATATACAAACTTCCTGTCCCGGTCTTCTTGACCTTGAGCAAGACTAGCGCCTTTCTTTATGGTGATCACGTCACCCTCTCCACTGAAACTGCAACCTATGATAGTAAGAGCTCCTATAGATTTCAGGTTCTTCTCAGTATCTGGCACATGCCACACATCTGTCAGGATTTTAACTGTCCCATCTTGGGTTTTGATTCGGATGTTCCCAATGCCTACAATTTTACAATGGTCCCCGTTTCTCATGATGACTACTCCATCTGCACATGATATGTACGTAACAAATCACTCACATCATGACGTGATATGATGCGTGGAACCGATGTCAATAACCCAACCATCGGCCTTTTGGGGCGAACATGATGCCATGAGCACATAACCATCAGACCCCTCTGATACACTCACATTAGATTTTTCAGATTTCAGATTCGTGACCTTCTGATTCTCCTTCTTCTATAGGTGCCAATAGTCCTCGATCAAATGACCTAATTTCTTGCAGAATTTATAGAACTTTCCTTTTTTTTCCTCTAGATTTGGACCTACCCTTGTTTCTTGGCTTCTCATTGGATTGACCCCTCACCATCAATGCATCACTCTTACCACTAGGGTCCAGAGTGCCCTTCTCCATGTCACTCCTACTATTCAAAGCATTTTTCACATATGACAAGGAAATTTAGGTTCGGCTATACATGATGGTTTCTCGGAAATGAGTATGTGAGGAGTTCAAGGAGCACAAGAAAAAAAGGGTTTATCTTCATCATCCACTTTAACATTGAAGTTTTCTATATTGGCAATAATGGAATTGAAATCATCTAGGTGTTGTTGTAGAGATATACCTTTCGGCCATTCGAAATTGGAATAAGCGTTGCTTGAGAAGAATCTGACTTGTGACGGATTTGCTAGTGACAATTTTTTCAAGCTTTGCCCACAACTTTGCCACGGTTTTTTCGTGCATCACCTCGCGAAGTATCTCATCTGACAAAAAAAGATGGATGGCAATGAGAGCCTTCTCGTCTAGTTTTGTCTTCTTCTGAGGTGTTATTGTCTCTGGTATATTCTCCATTTTGAAAGCATCGACAATGTCATTTTTAACGAGCACAACCTTCATCTTAGGTTGCCACATCGGGAAATTCATGTCCCGGGTGAGTTTGTCGACTTTCCATTGGGAGCCCATCGTCGAATCCTCGGACTTTCACCCAAACAAAGCTCTGATACCTGTTTGTTAGGATATTAGGTGGTTTAGGCTCGATGTGGAAGCGATGAGAATCTCGGAAAAATTGGCATAGGTAATTCTATGAATGCCTAGCATGCATTCAAACACCCACTATAGCAAGCACAAAACAAAATCACAATGAGACACATTATTTTATGTGGAAACCCAAAAAGGAAAAAACCACAGACGACGGGGACGGATGGAGGCTTCACTATGAAAGATTGTAGTACATGGAGGGAGCCGGAGATAGTTACAAGGCACAACGGATTGGGGTTGAATGCTTCTTCAACAACAAGATTTCCCAATCAAAACACAGAGTTTGGTGGCTAACAAACCTCTCAATGGTGGCTCTCTTTCTCTTAAGCTTTCAAAACTTATCAAGGGTTTTAGTAACTTCAGTATATATAGTAGAGAGGTTAGGGTAGAGCTAATAGGTTAAAACATCCCCAAACTACCCCTCCGAAATAACTGTTCTGTTTGCATAGTGAGGGTTTAAAACCATCAAATTGGTGGTCACATCAAGGACCTTCTTAGCAAGAGCCGCCAAACTACCATCAAGAAACCCCAAGAACCTCTGAGACTTCACAAGATTCATGATCTAAGTCTCCGAGAGGAGATAGTTTATAGGAGTGAGGCTAATCAACCCAAAGTTCACCATGTTTATGTGGTTCGGGAAGGGGAAGCGCGAGGTGCACGGATCTGAATCTCTAGAAGCCGAGATGGAAGAAGTCGTCAAGCTCATCACCTTAGAATAGGAGAGAATTGCGTACTTTGATACTAAGAAGATAAACGAGATCTGAATGCTCTCTCAGTGGAGTGCTTGATCGATCTCTCATACACATAAAGGAAGAGGAAGAAAAGTGGGAGAGAGAGGTGTAGTTGTTGTGGCGGAAACAGTAAAATCAAGTTAATTAGGGTTTCACTTCTCATTACAAGTATATTTTTAGTGTTGGGTAACTACATCATTAGAGAGTAACTACTCTCTTAGTGGTTAATCTAAGCTATAACAAGAGATTGCTTAATAGTTCATGGACTGGGCTTGGACTCATAGCATCATAGTTGTTAATGAGTTGTGCGTGTAGGCATTAGCTGAAGCACTCAGTCGATTCCCTTGTTTGTTGCACAACGTCTAGCTCACTCGCAGATCATACAATAATATCCTAAACTCTTATACCACTAAGTTGGGCTCAATATTTGCTTTCATATCTACAATTTGTTCCTCATCAAGTAACATTAATTATGCCCCAACAACTAATAGAGGACTTATTCTTACGGGTATGAAACGATCAGTGGCATTTGTTATGACCAATGAATTTGCTGTCTTGAATTTGGTCAAAGATTTTCTATTTAATTCGACATTTAAGTGCGTAATTTGCAAATCGGATATGTGAATGATAAAATTTTGGAGTACATCACAACAAGCAATGTGTCATATTATGACAAATGGTCACAACTTCACATCATGAAAATGATAATTTCCAGAGGCCCCTTGAACTAGATTTCCCTCTTTGTTGAAAAACGAAAATGGAAATGAAATTGTCGATCATATGGACGACTTAGATTTGTATGTTCAAACAAGTTAGCGCATAGGTCTGGAGAGAGTGAACTTATTTGCCATTAGCCGGTCAAAGAAGTCGGATCCACAACAACTATGAATGAAATGATTATTTCCTTGCATTGGTGGGTGTGAATTTCGAGAGTGCTTTTTCACCTTTGCAAGTTCTTTAGTACAGTGAATAAGTTCCTGACATCTAACCTTCGTCAACTTTTAACGTGTCAATGAATTTCCTTTTAATGCTTGGTTTTTGTTAGGTTTTCTCCTTGCTTCCTAGTTCTTTGTTCTGTGTAGTAGGGCTTATAAGAGCAAATGATCCCTTGTCATTAGAAAACTTTAAAAAAATGTACTTTCTTCTCAACATTATGCTTTTTAAGGTGAAAGTTTTAATTTGAATATACTGGAGTTATTACAGTAGTATACAAAAATTTAAATGCATCCAAAAATGCCTGCTTAGGATGCTATATTGAACGGTTTTGGTTCATTTGATATATTTTAGATTTACATATTTATAAAGTTTTCCCAATTTTTAGAAAGGTTCATTTGATACTTTCTTCTGTATGTTGTATTTGCTAACGAACGTTTCTACGTTCCCCCATTGAAATAACAATGTTATTCTCACATCAGTCATGGTCTCATGGACACATGTGCTTAACGAAACAGGTACAAACTCGCCAGCCTCTTCTGGTGATAGGCCCAGAATTAATGGTGGATCGGTTCCAGCAACCAAATCCAAGTCATTACCGGCTGGTGCTATTGCTGGCATCGTTGTAGGAATCTTGCTTCTTTTTGCAATTATTCTTGGAGTAGTACTTTTCTTCTGTAAGAGGAAGATGACGAGTCAGAATGAAATAACAGGTAACCATATATATGATTTTATCTCGATAAGGACTTCTACACAAATGACGATTGATAAGGAAATCGACCAAGATAAATACATCCATATACGGTGTAACAGGTGTTGGTTTTGTCTCAAACCCACCCCAGCCATCACCAAATTTCACTGCCAATAATCCATCAACTGTTCCGCCGAGCCATGGTGGCAGCGACATGTTTGATTCCTTTAAAGGATCCTTCAAATATGAAGTCTTGCTCGAAGCTACAGATTGGTTCTCTATTGACAATCTCTTGGGGAAAGGTGGATTTGCAAATGTCTACAAGGGAAGGCTACCAGACGGTAGAGATATTGCTGTTAAGCGATTGAAGCCTGGTACATGGCAAACTGATAGTGAGTTCCAAATGGAGATAGACACCATCAGCCGTGTGCATCACAAACATCTTGTTTCTTTGTTTGGTTATTGCGTTCATGAAGAGGAAAGACTCCTTGTCTTTGAGTTTGTTCCTAATGGAACTCTAGAATCCCATCTGAAAGGTATTTATCTTATCATGCTCCAAATCGTTAAAAAATTAATTTGTACTTCGTAGAATAAAATTTTGATTTCTCCTTAATTAATGGATACCAAGATTCTAGATTTTTTTTTTGTTTTATCGAGTCTATAACTCTATATATACCAGATAATGTTCATATGGAATTATATACACTTAATTTGTCGGAATAAATACAGGAAAAGGAGGGAAAGTAATGGATTGGCCTTCTCGAATGAAAGTTTCCATAGGATCAGCTAAGGGATTGTCATATTTACATGAATCATGTAAGATTCGGATTTACAATTGATTGTAATATTCATATTCAATTCCAAAACTGTTGACAGTCGATCGTCTCTTTGATATATACTTCAGGTGAACCAAAAGTTATCCATCGTGATGTCAAGACAGCCAATATACTTCTTGATTTCAATTTCGAGCCGAAGGTAACCAATTCAGTTTTTTTTAATTTCTTGTGGCTAACATACGAAATGGCGAGAGAATTCTTTACGTTGTGATTGTCAAACGGACTAGGTGCACATATTTTTGCAAATGACTATCTCTTCTTCTGTTTAAAATCTTTTTATTTTTATCGCGCATTACAAAAGAAAAAGGAAGTACTTCTCTCTCACAGTCGAGAAGGGGTTTAAATTTTGAAATGAATTTATCAGCACACATTGCAAACAATGAAATTTACAATGATGTGTTAAAAAGGGGCACCATATGCGATGTATTGGGAGATAGATCACGTCACTACAACAAAATAAGGTTTCACCAACATTATCCATCCGTCGGTGGTTTGGAACACCGACGGATAGCTTGTCGTCAGTGTTTAGTTACTCCGACGGATGTACCATTGGATAATCGCCGTCGGTGTTAATTTTTGTGTGAATTTTTCCACCAAAATATCTCGACTTCTTTCGCCAGAGCGATGATAACCAACGAGGCAACACCGACAGATGTATCCGTCGGTGATCGACACCGACGGACATATCCGTCGGTGTAGGATACACCGACTAATATTTTTAGCAGTATTAACTGACGTATGTCAACTTTCACCCACGAATACATACTGTCGGTATAAGTCCTCTCTAGATACAAGAAAAGGTCTTTTGGCTCTTTTCGGGTTCCAATTTTGACAACACATTCGTCCATGTTCTTCATCAATTATCCACAACACATTCATTCATTCACCTGCAAACCTATACACATAATAATTCATATATGCATTGATAATTAACAATCTTTTCTTATGTATACAAATATACTTCAACTCAAAGCAAAGACATACCCCACAATAGGAAACGTAGTTCCACCATCTGCCAAAGTAAACAAAACCTCTACAACATGTTCCTCATCTTTGGTTAGCAAACGATTTTCCTGAATTATACATAAAAATGATTAAGTCATCAATCTATTACGAAATAGGAACCTGTAATTCAACAAGCATAATTTCACAAAAAAACCTAACCTTGATAAGGTCGGCCTTGCACCTCACCGACGGCCGCCCGTGGTTGGGCTCCTGTTGTCACCGAAGTGGGGACAAAAGGGCGAGAGAAGGTGAGGAGAGGGGAGGGGGAAGGAGCGGACGGGAGGTGGAGGGAAGGGTGGAAGGGGGAGGTGGAAGAAGGAGGTGGAAGAAGGGGAGGTGGTGAGGAGGTGTCGCGGACGAGGTGGGCGGTGGTGGGGAGGTGGGGGTGGTCGGCGATGGTGGGGCGCTTCAGGGAGGCAAAGGTGAGTGGGGTGGGTGTTTGTGAGAGAAGGGAAAAGTGAAAGGAAGACTACTGTTATAAAGATAGAACCTACTAATCCGTCGGTGATTCGTTTTGCACCAAAAAAATTATTTTCCCATCTAATTTTTCTGAAACAAACAACGACGGTAGTTATCAATCGGTGTATGTTGTTGATCTGACAAAATCTACAAAATTATTATTATTTGAAGGACAACGTCCATCGGTGGTTATAAGCATATCCGTCAGAGTACATTAGCATTGACGATTAATTTTATCCTTCGGATGAAATGTATCTACACCGACGTATGCGTTACCGACGAATAAAAATATGTCAGTAAAACTTGTTTTCTAGTAGATGAGTGTTCTTTTTCAATATAATTGATGAGTGTGTGTGGCAAATCATGTACTTTGATCTTTGTGGCAAGAAGAAGCGATTGGAAGATAATACTAGATTTTGAAGAGGAACTGACTTTGATTATAAAATAGAAAAACTTCAAAACTTTAAATTGACTTAGAAAACACTTTACTTGGATGACTCTTGGATGGATATCCTACAAATTTGCCTCTCATTGTCTTGTCTTTGTTGGTCCCTACTTTGAGGTTAATTTATTTTCTTCATTTTTCCCCAAAGATGATTTTTGATTGAAATGGCTATTCTAAGGATTGACTAGAGAACATGTTCATCCTTTGTTCATGTTCGTCATGAGAACCCATTTTTAGCTCATGAAGAATTAGAATTAATTTTCATAAATCTTTGAACTCCTTTATAGCTCATACTATATGATCAAATTTTGTAGGCAAACTTTTGAATAATTTTTCTAATCAGTGATAGTGTAACGTCCCGAAAACAGCGAAAAATTTAAACAATAATAAAGACCCTCAACGGTCAACACCGGGCACGTCACTGAACCACTCCTGCCACTAGGGTCAAGTCAGTCCACCGCTGCCTCACAAGGGTCAGTCGACACCACTGCTCCCCAAAAGTGCAGGAAGGAACCCCTGGCACACGCCGCCACCCCAGGAGCGAGTCAGCCCGCCGAATACACAACTCGGGTCAGACGACAGCCGCTGCTCCCCCAAGAGCCGCCAGACGCGCACCCTGCCGGAACATCCTCGGCCTACCGCTAAACCCTCGCAAACTGCCCAAGGTTTACGGCACACATCCCTCACACCCCGCTCGGTAAGAGAGGCAACAGTAATACAACAATACGCCTTCGTCGAAGGTGAAATCCGTCGCTCTCAAAGCCGGTAATCAACCGTCGCCTCAGAACCGGTAGTCGACCTATACTCAACGGATCGCGTGTGGATAAATCCACCAACCTGCGGCAGATCGGTCGACCGCTACAAGCACACCGGTCGACCGCTCTTCCACACAGTACTCGGTACTGTACAAACAATAGCATCCGGTCGAACCACGCCAACCGAATTACCGACCAATCGGTCGAACAAAAGTCATCTAGCGGTCGACCGTTTGGATGGTCTACGCTATACCAAATTTATATAATATATATATCCGATAACAGGACTTTCAGCATTTTGCCTAAGTGGTATTCGGTCGACCGGAACTGAAATACAGTTCAACTGAACCATCACAGGCACTCTACCGCTTAATTAAAATGCTCAGTCGGTCGACCAAAAGTTAAAGAGCGGTCGACTGTTTTGATGGTCAAAGCTCCCAATCGACTTAGCATCGAATAGATCGGTCGAACAAGGTTAAGGACGTTCGACCGTTTAATAAGTCAAAATCCCCAACCGACCCATTCTCATTGTTTTTCGGTCGACCGGCTAAGTGGTCCCATTCGACCGATAACAGTATCAACCCTTTTTCCCGCACGAATTTGGCATAACGGTCGACCGTCCGTAGACATCGTTCGACCGTTCGTGGGTAAATATCAATATAATAATAGGATCGGTCAACTGCCCACAGGCACCGGTCGACCGATCGTCGTCTTCAACCTCTGAAAAAGTTGCAATCCGACGGGGAATTCGACACCAACGTCGATCCCCAACACTCACAAAGCATAAGTGAGTTATAATGGAGATTTGGCATACCTTTTTGACGGTTGTAGAAGCTTCCCAAGCTTTGGCAACCTCAACCCACTTCTTCTCCTCTTCTTCTTCTTCTTCACTTCTTCTCCCCTTCTTCTTCTTCAAAGAATCACTTCTCTCACTCTCTGAAGAACACAAATGATCAAGAAAAACGTTTTTCCTTAACCTCAACCCTATTTATACAAGAATCCAAGTTTATCTTCAATTCACCTCCAAATATTCCAATCAAAACAAGCCACCTCACGCTTCACTAATCAAGGCTTAATTAGGATAATTAGGTTTAGTTTAGTTTAATTTAGGTGTTTAGATTAGGTTATTACAATCTACCCTCCTTAAAAGAATTTCGTCCGCGAAATTCGAAACAACAGACTTACCGGAACAACTCTGGATACTGCCTCCTGACATCATCCTCGATCTCCCAGGTAGCCTCTCTGACACTGTGATGCTGCCACCTGACCTTCACCATCGGAATCGCTCTCCTCCTGAGCTGATGTACCATCTGATCCACAATCTCAACTGGTCTCTCATCTAATGACAACTCTTGCTGGATCTCTGGTACTGCTATCTCAATCACATGAGCTGGATCGGCCACGTACTTCCTCAGCATAGAAACATGGAAGACGTTGTGAAGTCCTGCGAACTGTGGTGGTAAAGCAATCCTATATGCCACCTCACCGACCCGATCCAATATCTCAAAAGGTCCAACATACCTCGGACTCAGCTTCCCCTTCTTCCCGAATCTCATCACCCCTCTGGAAGGTGAGATCTTCAGGATCTCCTACCTCAAAAGTCAGCTCACGTCTCCGCGTATCAGTATAACTCTTCTGCCTGCTCTGTGCTGTAGCTAGTCGTCTCCGAATCACGTCGACCTTCTCTGAATATAACTGGATAATGTCAGGTCCAACTAGCTGTCTCTCGCCTACATCACTCCAGCATACCGGCGATCTACACGGTCTCCCATATAATGCCCCATATGGTGCCATCCCAATACTCGAGTGGTAGCTGTTGTTGTAGGCGAACTCTATCAACGGCAAATGCTCATCCCAATGCCCGGCCTAGTCAAGTGTACACGCTCTCAACATGTCCTCCAATGTCTGTATCGTCCGCTCTGACTGACCATCTGTCTGTGGGTGGAAAGTTGTGCTAAACTTCAGACGTGTCCCCAGTGCTCTATGTAGACTCTCCCAAAATCGCGAAGTGAATCTGGGATCTCTGTCTGAAATGATACTGACTCGTACACCATGAAGTCTGACAATCTCATCAATATAAAACTTAGCTAGACCCTCCAGAGGAAGAGTGGTCTTAATAGCTAAGAAATGCGCCGACTTTGTCAGTCGATCGACTATAACCCAAATCACATCGTGGAATCTCCGTGTCTTCGGTAGCCCCGTAACAAAATCCATCGTCACGTGCTCCCATTTCCACTCGGGCAACTCAATCCTCTGCATCTGCCCTGCTGGTCTCTGGTGCTCGATCTTCACCTGCTGACATACCAAACACCTCGACACGAAGTCTGCAACGTCCTTCTTCATACCTCGCCACCAGAAGTTCCGCTGCAGATCTTTGTACATCTTGGTGCTCCCTGGATGAATGGAATATCTCGATCTGTGTGCCTCCTCCATGATATCATGTCTCAGGTCCTCTGTCTTCGGCACCCAGATACGGTCTCTGAATCTCAGACCTCCATCCACTCCAACTCTGAAGTCTGACTCATCTCTAGCAGCTAACTGTAACAAACTGCTCAACTCCTCATCTGTAGTCTGAGCATGAATCACTGCTGATACTGTCTGAGGCTCTACTCTCAATCCTGCAATCACTGCACCCTCAGAGCTATCTGCAAATGGTCTCCACTCTGCTAAAGACTCCAGTAGTCGCCACTCCTGAATGCATAGGCCTGCTACTGATACCTCCACCTTCCGTCTCAAAGCGTCTGCAACTGTGTTCGCCTTCCCCGGATGGTAAGAGATAGTGAAATCGTAATCCTTAATGAACTCAAGCCATCTGCGCTGCCTCATGTTCAGCTCCTTCTGCGAGAACAGGTACTTCAGACTCTGATGATCTGTAAACACCTCAAACTGCTCGCCATAAAGATAGTGTCTCCAGGTATTTAGTGCGTGAACCACTGCTGCTAACTCCAAATCATGTGTCGGGTAATTCCTCTCATGAACCTTCAGCTGTCTGGATGCGTACGCGATCACCCTCCCGTGCTACATAAGTACACATCCTAAGCCAATACCTGAAGCGTCGCTATAAATCACGAATCCACCCGTGCCACTCGGCAATGACAAAACTGGTGCTGTGGTCAACAGTCTCTTCAGCTCCTGAAAGCTGTCCTCGCACTTCTGTGACCATACAAAGGTGACTCCCTTCTGCGTCAGGGCCGTCAGTGGTGCTGCCAATCTCGAGAAGTCTTTGATGAAGCGACGGTAATAACCCGCCAGTCCAACAAAGCTCCTAATCTCCGTCACGCTCGTAGGGGTCCTCCACTGTGTCACTGCCTCTACCTTCGCCGGATCCACTGATATCCCCTCTGCTGATACAATGTGTCCGAGGAATGCCACTCTGTCCAACCAAAACTCGCACTTTGAGAACTTAGCATATAACTGCTGAGCCCTCAAGATGCTGAGTACAATCCTCAGATGCTCTCTGTGCTGCTCCACATCTGGTGAATAGATCAAAATGTCATCCACGAAGACAATCACAAATATATTAATATACTGCCTAAATGTCCGGTGCATCAGATCCATGAACGCTGTTGGAGCATTCGTCAATCCAAATGGCATCACCAAGAACTCATAGTGTCCATATCTCGTCCTGAAAGCTGTCTTCTGGATGTCCTCATCTCGGATCCTCAACTGGTGATATCCTGAACGCAGGTTAATCTTCGAGAAAACCTTCGCTGACTGCAGCTGGTCAAAGAGGTCCTCAATCCTAGTTAAGGGATACCTATTCTTCACCGTCACCTGGTTCAGCATCCTGTAGTCTATGCACATCCTCAAGGATCCGTCCTTCTTCTTCACGAACAAAACTGGTGCACCCCAAGGCGAGACACTCGGCCTGATAAATCCAGAGTCCATCAACTCCTGCAACTGCTTCTTCAACTCTGTCAACTCAGCAGGTGCCATCCGGTATGGAGCCTTCGACTGTGGTGTAGTGCCAGCTACCAACTCTATGCCGAACTCCAACTCCCGGTGTGGTGGTAAACCTGGAATCTCCGCTGGGAAGACATCCGCGAACTGCTGCACCACCTCAATGTCCTCTAGCCTCTGAGACTCTACCTCCGCAACCACAAGTGTTGCTAAAAATGTTGCACAACCCTGCTGTAACAGCCTCTGAGCCCTCACGGAAGATACAATAATGCGGCCACCTCTGCTTCTGATCCCTCTGATCAGAATATCAGGCAAACCCTTCCTCGGGATCAAAATCTTCTTCTCACGGCACAAGACTCGAACGTCATATTGGGACAGCCAATCCATCCCAAGAATGACATCAAAGTCCTCCATCGGTAGCAAGACCAGGTCTGCCGGAAACTCCTGATCTCCCGAAACAACCGTGGCGCCGGGGACAAATCTCCCCACAGTGCCCACCAGACCCAGGGGTGTGCTGACCTCCAAAGTGGCAGTCAACATCGCAAGGGTACAACCCAACACTCCCGCAAATCGCTCTGAGATGAACGAGTGTGTCGCACCACAATCAAAGAGCACCCTAGCTACTGAACCAGCGACAAGAAGCGTACCTTCCACTACAACGCCTCCATCCCGAGCCTCCTCTGCCTGGATGGTGAAAACTCTGCCAGTGCGCTGCCCCTGCTGTGGCCTAAAAGGTGGTCTACCTCCGCCTCCACCTCTGCCTGGTGCTGGTAAACCCGGTGGTCTGCTCGGCCCTGCTCCTCGGCTCGGACAACTCCTAATAAAGTGACCCAGCTGGCCACAACCATGACAAGCTCCGGGGGTGAAACACGACACGGAGTGAAACCTCCCACAAGTACCACAAGGCTCAGGTCGTGGTACTGCAGCTCTTGCTCCCTCGAATCGGGGCCTCTTGCCCGGATTCCCCCCCAGTCTGACCTCCCGGCCTCCCAGAGAACCTACCCGATGGCCTCCTCTCATCCTGGTAGTTCTCTCTGTAGTCACGATCAAGAACAGTGGCACTCTTCACTGCATCGGCTAATGTGCTCGGCATATGTGTCAGCACCTTCGTCCTCAACTGCTTCCGGAGCCCTCGGACGAACTTCCCAGCTCTCTGTTCCTGTGTGATATACATCTCGGGACAGTAACGCTCAAGGGCGTTGAACTTCCCGATGTAGCCTGCCAAAGTCATGTCCCCCTGTTGTAGACTCAGAAACTCCTCCCTCTTCGCATCCTGCACATGCTGCGGAAAGTACTGCTCGTTGAACTCGCCAACGAACTCCTCCCAGGCTATATCGTCTCTGTCCGCAAACACCACTGCAGATGTGGACCTCCACCAGTTGGACGCAGCACCGCCCAAAACATATGTAGCCAGGTCCACCTTCGCCTCTGGAGGACAACCAATAGCACTGAAGATCTTCTGCATCGTGAAGATCCACTCCTCCGCAGCCTCTGCGTCATACTGCCCCAGAAAGGTAGGCGGATGCTGGCGCATAAACCGGTCATGCATAGCGCCAGTCCCCGTCTGCCCAGTCTGTGCTGTCTACTGTTGTAGCATCTCTGTCAGACGTCCGACCGTATCGAACAACGTCCGACGCTCATCCTCCCAAGCCTCATCCCTCGCAGTCTCACTCTCACCGCGAGTATGGGCAACGACCTTCCCCCGTCTAGGAGGCATCTGCCAAAGGAAAACAAGACAATCATCAATATAAAATATGTATGCATGATCCTCTAATACCTAACTCCTAACTCAAAGGTGGTTTCTTTGGACAAGTACGCCGAGATCAACGCTCTGATACCAAATTGTAACGTCCCGAAAACAACGGAAAATTTAAACAATAATAAAGACCCTCAACGGTCAACACCGGGCACGTCACGGGAAGACAAACCAACATATATAAAATATATAAGATATAGATCCACGTGGAAGTCAAACTATACAAATGAGTCAACTGTGATTACAACAAAACTGAATATACATGCAATCACTACCTCAACAAAAGAAGATATACAATGAAGACAGTATCAGATCCTGGGGGCACCCTCCTCGGTCACCACCTCTACTCTAAGACTCCTCGCTACCGGAAATGCAAACAATTGAAACATGCCTGAGTTCCCTGCAGGAACCCCGTATACCAAACCTCCTAAAATACAAAAAAGAATTAAAGACAATGCAATACAATGCACATGAACATCCACCTCGGGCCCACAATAATGCCCTCACCGCCTCCGCAGCACTGAACCACTCCTGCCACTAGGGTCAAGTCAGTCCACCGCTGCCTCACAAGGGTCAGTCGACACCACTGCTCCCAAAAGTGCAGGAAGGAACCCCTGGCACACGCCGCCACCCCAGGAGCGAGTCAGCCCGCCGAATACACAACTCGGGTCATACGACAGCCGCTGCTCCCCCAAGAGCCGCCAGACGCGCACCCTGCCGGAACATCCTCGGCCTACCGCTAAACCCTCGCAAACTGCCCAAGGTTTACGGCACACATCCCTCACACCCCGCTCGGTAAGAGAGGCAACAGTAATACAACAATATGCCTTCGTCGAAGGTGAAATCTGTCGCTCTCAAAGCCGGTAATCAACCGTCGCCTCAGAGCCGGTAGTCGACCTATACTCAACGGATCACGTGTGGATAAATCCACCAACCTGCGGCAGATCGGTCGACCGCTACAAGCACACCGGTCGACCGGTCTTCCACACAGTACTCGGTACTGTACAAACAATAGCATCCGGTCGAACCACGCCAACCGAATTACCGACCAATCGGTCGAACAAAAGTCATCTAGCGGTCGACCGTTTGGATGGTCTACGCTATACCAAATTTATATAATATATATATCCGATCGGTCGAACCAAGGGGCCGTTCAACCGATAACAGGACTTTCAGCATTTTGCCTAAGTGGTATTCGGTCGACCGGAACTGAAATACAGTTCGACCGAACCATCACAGGCACTCTACCGCTTAATTAAAATGCTCAGTCGGTCGACCAAAAGTTAAAGAGCGGTCGACCGTTTTGATGGTCAAAGCTCCCAACCGACTTAGCATCGAATAGATCGGTCGAACAAGGTTAAGGACGTTCGACCGTTTAATAAGTCAAAATCCCCAACCGACCCATTCTCATTGTTTTTCGGTCGACCGGCTAAGTGGTCCCATTCGACCGATAACAGTATCAACCCTTTTTCCCGCACGAATTTGGCATAACGGTCGACCGTCCGTAGACATCGTTCGACCGTTCGTGGGTAAATATCAATATAATAATAGGATCGGTCGACTGCCCACAGGCACCGGTCGACCGATCGTCGTCTTCAACCTCTGAAAAGGTTGCAATCCGACGGGGAATTTGACACCAACGTCGATCCCCAACACTCACAAAGCATAAGTGAGTTATAATGGAGATTTGGCATACCTTTTTGACGGTTGTAGAAGCTTCCCAAGCTTTGGCAACCTCAACCCACTTCTTCTCATCTTCTTCTTCTTCACTTCTTCTCCCCTTCTTCTTCTTCAAAGAATCACTTCTCTCACTCTCTGAAGAACACAAATGATCAAGAAAAACGTTTTTCCTTAACCTCAACCCTATTTATACAAGAATCCAAGTTTATCTTCAATTCACCTCCAAATATTCCAATCAAAACAAGCCACCTCATGCTTCACTAATCAAGGCTTAATTAGGTTAATTAGGTTTAGCTTAGTTTAATTTAGGTGTTTAGATTAGGTTATTACAGATAGTATCTCCATAACTACGGATTTAATTAATTATAGTAGAGATCCTCGAAAATAATCCTTGGACTTCTTCACCATTCTTGATTAACACATTATCAAATTCTCTCCATAAAGATTGAAGTTTGATAGACATTACAATCTCTGATCCTTAAAATTGATTCTTCAAGATCTCCCAAGCTCTTTTAGGTTTTCTAGTTGCCACGATATGGGTGAAAACTAAGTTTACTTAGCCGTTGTTGGATGAACAGAAACACCTTAGCGTCCTTCTTCTTGTTCTCCTTGTATTTCTTCTGCTTTGATTGGTTTCAAGTTGAGAATCTGCTTCGACTTATTCCCACAAGTCTTGTGAGATGAAGGGAGATTTCATTTGAACATTCAAATAGTAGTAGTTTTCTCAATCAAAGATGGGGACAAGGTTTTGTGAGTAATTGAAGGCACGGTCGTATGACATGGTGGGGATGGTGGGGATAAATATATGACAAAATGATTACAGGTAAAATGGGTGCTTTGATACCAAATTTGTTGGGGGCAAGCGGAAGTGATTGGAAGATAAGACTAGATTTTGAAGAGTAAATGACTTTTCTTACAAAATGAAAAAAACATACAAGTACTTAGTAAATGAGGACTTGGACACTATATACTTGACTTGGATGAATGTCCTACAAATGAGATTCATTCCCTATTTATGGGACTCAATATAAGAGTTTAAAATTGGAATCATTCTAAGAATATCTAAATCTAGAATATACAAACTTTAGATATTTATGGATACTTCTCTATGGAAATCTATGGATGGTTAAGCTTTCTACATGATTCCATAGTATTCTATTCTATTTTAAAATATTCTAGAAACTTCTACAATTATCTATATATTTCTAGATTCACTAGATTTACATAATTTTAAGTAAGCTTTTCGTTTCATAGGTTGCAGACTTTGGTTTGGCAAAATCTTGTTACGACGATAATACACATGTTTCTACCAGAGTTGCGGGAACATTCGGGTCGGTTTATTAATCTTCCTCGAGTTCAATTTTACATCTTGGGGAACGTATCAACTGTGTTAAAGTTTTTTAAATATTTGAATATTTTGTATAAATCATATTGTATCTACATCCAGGTATCTAGATCCAGAATATGCTCAAACTGGAAAGCTTTCTGAGAAGTCAGATGTTTATTCATTTGGAGTTGTGCTTCTGGAGATGATAACAGGTAGATCTCCATTTGACAAGCTTCAAGAGGAGGGATCCTTAGTAACTTGGGTAAGTTTATATCACCAACACAATTTATAATTTGTGTAATCACCAACACAAAATGCCGGTATTCTATGGTGATTTTATAATGATAATTCAGTAGTTGATCAATCAATCTATAGATATACTTGTATCCAACAAAGTTCGTAATAACTGACCAAACCAGTCTATTACAAACTCTTCCATAAAAAACCTTGAAACGAGTTCTCTATCATATATGATTAACCACCAATGTTTAGGTTCGTCAAACAACAAGCTTATGGAGTTCATCTAGCTGCTTGCAGCCTTTTTTCAAAACAATACAATTGGGTCATAGAAGAGTGTTTGCGCGCTTATGCCTAATAGGTAGAAGAACTAGTTAATTCATTGTTATTTTATCTCCTAGCTAATTAGTTTTCTTGTCTAAGCAATATGTGTTCAGATCTTGTTGTTGTCTTGTGTGACTTATTAGTTAAATTGAAAATTATATTGTTGAGCATTCAGACACAAAGAAAATAGGCTAAAAATGACAAACGTGAAAAATGAAAGCCTATATATTAAAAAATTTAATTTAATTTTTTACTTATGATGTAGTGCAAAATAAGTGGCAGATGTAGCTAAGTGGATCAAGTTAAATATCAATTATTTTTGTTAGATTAAAACCCTTACGTTGCACGGTGTGGTTTTTACCATATATGATACATCTCACAAAATTATGTAAGATACTGTTTAAGTTCAACTTAAAGTAGTTTTACGTATAATAATAAAATTCACATGCACAAAATCACAAAGGATTATAATCACAAATTATCCATCACAAACATAACGAAATAAATCATTATAATCAACCATCCCACTATTTAATAACTTCAAGGGCCTAATGATAAAATATCTAGAATTTAACAATCTTTAATAATTCCAAAAGCTTATTTAGAAACACTCAAAAAAATTCCTCTAACCTTTAGTCGATATAATGTTGAATATTGACTTAAAATGGTTTACTTAAAATCATAATATCATAATATTGATTTAGGACTCGTATTGTTTATGTGGGTTGAAAATATAAAAAATTGAAGTTATTAGATATAAAGTTAAGAGATGAAAAATGAGCGTATTATATTCGTCAAGAATCCGATTCCTAGATCTTGTATCAACCGACTTCCAATTTTTTTGACTTTCGGCATGGATTGATTATATGAGTGGTAGATCAAATATATGGTTTGGATTTTTTGTAAGTTTAAATTTAAGTTATTAGTAATGGTAAATTGATGTTAATAAAAGTTAAGGGTATTAGATCCATTATCTCTCCATATTTAGTGGTGAATTATCCAATTCATTTTTTGTTACACAAATAGTGTGTGACAACTCTCATCTCTCTATTTGTGATCTAACATTCAGAATTAAAAAACACTCCGTTTTTCTTAAAACCACACACTTTCTGGTAGGTTACGTAATAGATTTTTTGCCTCTCATAATTGGCGCCCTCTTTTTCAGTTATAGGGCACAATGGATTGATTTCATTATTTCATATTTGTTTTCTTAATCCAGTTTCAATATTAGGGTGCCATTGTCTTGCCGGTTTCTTCTTGATTCTTCTCTGTTTTATTGGTACAAATTGGCGTCAACTTCTTAATTATTATCACAATGTTTGTGCATGATTTGTTTACGTGGATTAATTGTAATATTTCTCGTTTGAATTGTTTTCAATCCTGAATTGAACGATAAAAATGGGCTATTAGTGGAGAAGTTGAAAGTCGATTTTTACTATTAGTCAACGTTAACACTTTTTCTGGACATGATTGTAATCCATACTGTTGTTAAATCTGTCCCATTTTTTATTCAATAGTACTCTTTTGTTTATAGTTCTATTAATAGTGTTTAAATGCAAAATTGCAATACAAACTTCATATTCAAAAATTTAAGAGTGACGGAGTTCCAAATATTAAAAAACACGTGCCTTAATATCTAAATACAATTCAGATTAAAAAAATTCAGATTTTGTACAAAAAATCAAGTGGGGTGGACCGACGTTCATGAGTAATGAAATTCTTTCCAAAAAGTTGCTAAAAATAAAATAAAAAAAACATATATGGGAGTCATCTCAGTCATGGGATTATGGGAATAATGGGTTCGTTATCGGTTGTGTGCTAACTTACCAGAGCTGCCCACTTCTGTTTGAATCTAATTACGATGTTTTGAGAATGTGGTTTTGAAATACCACTAGTTGTTTTGTTATTTTTATTTTCAATGTGGACTGAGTTGGTTATGAATCTAGGGCCCGGATAAGAGTTTTCACCAGATCATTTGTGTAACATCCCGATACAGCGGAAAATTTTAAAAATTCATAATCAAGACAAAGAACACAATAATCAAAGGTGGGACTGTTACTTCACATAAACAAATAGCGGTGCACCAGAATACATCAGAGTTTGTCAAAATGAATACATGATTACAACAAAACGACAACAGAAGGTAAAACGTAATCATGCCGACCTCAGCGGTCCGAGAAGAGGATCCGACTCCAAAACGCGCGTGCCCGCCGATCACCACCCAACTGGACCTACTGCGGTCCTGAAAATATATAACAACAATGCCTGAGTTTCCAGAAGGAAACCCGTATGTCAACTCACCTATATGCATGCATTACACAAATGAACCTATCATACTAATAGCATGCCATGGCATCGACAGAATGGAAAACAGTTCCACCGAAGGGTAAAACAGGACATCAGTCCGACAATCAACAACGAGTCTCCCGAGGAGACCTACTGCAGGCACATGCAACCTTATAGCACGCGACATCGCACCCCCCACACGCGGCTACACTACTCAAGGGGTTCGGCAGGGAGCCTCTGTCACGCCTGCGAGCCGATAGAATACAGATCTGCAAATCTCAGTGGTCGGAGCCACAGGGACCAATGGGGCCGTCGCCCGGAAGGTATAACAACAACATCTCGATAGGTGTCCAGTCGAGGAATCAACATAGCCGGCACAGCCTCGACCCAACAATCATCATCGCCGGCACAACCTCGGCGGCATCACCGGCACATCATCGGTGGTCCATCACAACGTCCGGCACAGCATCGGACGGGTCCAGACCGAAGTCTGTCAGGTCATCAGGCTCCTCGAGCCGCAAACACCAACCGCGCCGCTATAAAAGCAGGGCAGCGACCTCCGTAGCCCGTGGGCCGGTAGTCACCTCACCCAACGCCAGTTGCGTGCCCGCACAAACAACAACATTGGGATCCGCGATCCCTCAGACCTGCTACACTACAATAAGTCCAAACAATCCATCACATTAGTCACGCTCCATGCATGGAACTGACGCGTCTCGAACACCCACACTCTTCCCAACGGCGGTCCCTGGGCAGGCACACATCACGCGCCCACCGTCACCTCCCGGCTCACGCACAAGGCGAGGACACGGGTTTCCGTGGACAAAGTTGGCGTTCAAAATGGGAACCTGGAATTCTGTTCTGGGCCCAAACGGTCGACCGGAAGAGGTGATTCGGTCGACCGGTTCCAGAGAGGAATCGGTCGACCGTACACCCAAAACGGTCTACCATTGCGCTCAAAACAGAACCCCCCAACGGTCGAACAAAGGTCTAAAACCGGTCGACCGAACGAGGTCAAAATCCGGAGTCTGGTCAACATTAAATTCAATTCTATCGGACGACCGACTCAGGGGTCTCGGTCGACCGAAAACAGACAGGGTCAACCTATTATTCTAAGTCATATAATCGGTCGAACGCAAACCTCCAACGGTCAAACGACATACAAACGGTCGAACGCAAAATACAATCGGTCGAACAAACATGCAATAATATCCAGTACACTTAAGTTCCGGTCGAACGACCCAGGGAACCGGTCGACCGAAAACAGGCAGAACGTCCCAACTCACCAGCAATATGCGCTACCGGTCGACCGCCACAAGGCATCGTTCGACCGGTGAAGGTTAAAGTCGGGCAAAAACACTACATTCGGTCGACCGCCCGAAGGAACCGGTCGACCGTTGGTCGTCTTCAACCTCGCGCCAGCCGAGGTTTTTCACGGAAACAACGCCGAGGAGGTCTCCGACCTCCCCGTCCGACCAACACAACCCTTCACAAGGGTTAACAACACAAAATCACACTATCAAGTTGACATACCTCAACGAAGACAACGTAACCGCCGGAGCTCCGCTCGCGCCCGTCGCCTCCGGTGCCCTCCTTGCGCGCGTCCCCCGCACGCCTCACGTCACTGGCGTCGTCTCCTCCTCAGCTGCTCGTCGCACAAGAGAAAATAGAGAGGATGAGTGAATGGAGAGAATGAGAGAGAGAGAGAGAAGAAATCACGATTTAAACCCAACTCCTCTCCACGCTACAGTACCCTACACTCCAGCCACGCCTCCCCCTCATGTCTACAGTGCGCGCCACACTTCTCTTCCCAAAGCACACCCCATCTCCCCATGCAAACCCACCTCTAATCCTCCATAATCCAAGATTAACCCTAAAGAGGGTTTGGGTTCTTACAATCCACCCAACTTAAAAGGATTTCGTCCCGAAATCAAAGCAGACTACTCACCGAAAAGCTCTGGATACTGCCTTCTGACATCCTCCTCGATCTCCCAAGTGGCCTCGCGCTCACTGTGATGCTGCCACCTGACCTTCACCATCGGGATGGTCCTCCTCCTGAGCTGGTGATCCATGCGATCGACAATCTCGACTGGCCTCTCCTCGAGCGACAAGTCCTGCTGAATCTCTGGCTCTGCTATCTCAATCACGTGCGACGGATCTGCCACATACTTCCTCAGCATAGACACATGGAAGACATTATGCAGACCCGAAAACTGCGGTGGCAATGCAATCCGGTAGGCAACCTCTCCAACTCGGTCGAGGATCTCAAACGGCCCAACGTACCTCGGACTGAGTTTCCCCCGCTTCCCAAACCTCATCACGCCTCGGGCAGGGGAAATCTTCAGAAACACGTAGTCGCCCACCTCGAAACTCAACACCCGTCTGCGTCGATCAGCATAACTCTTCTGCCTGCTCTGTGCTGTGGCCAGCCTCCTCCTGATCACATCCACCTTCTCTGAGTACATCTGCACAATCTCTGGCCCCACTAACTGCCTCTCGCCCACATCACTCCAGCATACCGGTGATCTGCAAGGCCTCCCGTACAACGCCTCGTACGGTGCCATCCCAATACTCGAGTGGTAGTTGTTGTTGTAGGCGAACTCTATCAGCGGCAAGTGCTCATCCCAGTGCCCTGCCCAATCCAGTGTGCATGCTCTCAGCATATCCTCCAAGGTCTGAATCGTCCTCTCTGACTGACCATCGGTCTGCGGATGAAACGCTGTACTGAACCTCAGACGCGTCCCCAAAGCCTGCTGCAGACTCCCCCAAAATCTGGAAGTGAATCGAGGATCTCGATCGGAGATGATGCTCACTGGCACTCCATGCAACCTGACTATCTCCTCCACGTACAACTTAGCTAGACCCTCCAAAGGCAACGTGGTCCTGATCGCTAAGAAATGCGCCGACTTGGTCAGTCGATCGACTATCACCCAAATCGCGTCGTGGAATCTCCTCGTCTTCGGCAATCCCGTGACAAAATCCATCGTCACGTGCTTCCACTTCCACTCCCACTCAGGAAGCTCAATACACTGCATCGGTCCTGTTGGCCTCTGATGCTCAATCTTCACCTGCTGGCAGACCAAGCATTGCTCCACAAACTCTGCAATGTCCCTCTTCATGCCCTTCCACCAGAAGTTCCGCTGCAGATCCTTATACATCTTCGTGCTCCCCGGATGAATGGTGTATCTAACTCTGTGTGCCTCCTCCATGATGTCATCTCTCAGCCCATCGAACTTCGGCACCCAGATCCGACTCCTGAACCTCAGACCACCATCAACCCCCACACTGAAATCTGATCCATCTCTGGAAGCCAACTGTAGCAGACCAGCTAACTCATCATCCCCCTGCTGAGCCTGAACCAACCGTGAGACGGTCTGCGGCTCCACCCGAAGCCCAGCAATCACTGCTCCCTCTGAGCCCTCTGTGAACGGTCTCCACTCTGACAAAGCCTTGAGTAACCTCCACTCCTGGATGCACAGACTCGCAACTGAAACCTCCACCTTCCTGCTCAGCGCATCTGCAACCGAATTCGCCTTCCCCGGATGATAGGAAATGGTGAAGTCGTAGTCCTTAATGAACTCAAGCCATCTGCGCTGCCTCATATTCAGCTCCTTCTGTGAGAACAAATACTTCAGACTCCGATGATCAGTGAAGACCTCGAACTGCTCGCCATACAGATAGTGCCGCCAGGTCTTCAACGCGTGAACTACTGCTGCTAACTCCAGATCGTGAGTCGGGTAGTTCTTCTCGTGCACCTTCAGCTGCCTCGAAGCGTACGCGACCACCTTCCCGTGCTGCATCAGAACACAACCCAAGCCTATCCCTGATGCATCGCTGTAAATCACGTAGCCTCCACTGCCACTCGGTAGCGTCAGAATAGGTGTTGTCGTCAATCGCCTCTTCAGCTCCTGAAAGCTGTCCTCGCACTTCTGGGACCAAACGAACTTGACGCCCTTCTGCGTCAACGCTGTCAGCGACGACGCAAGTCTGGAGAAATCCTGAATAAACCGTCTGTAGTACCCTGCCAGCCCTACGAAACTCCTGATCTCCGTCACGCTCGTCGGGGCTCTCCACTGAGTCACTGCCTCGACCTTAGCCGGATCCACTGAAATCCCATCTGCTGACACAATATGCCCCAGAAAAGCCACCTGATCCAACCAAAACTCGCACTTCGTGTACTTGGCGTAAAGCTGCTGATCCCTCAAGATGCCAAGCACAATCCTCAAGTGCTCTCGATGCTGCTCCCTGTCAGGCAAGTATACCAAGATGTCATCCACGAACACCACGACAAATCTGTCAAGGTACGGCTGGAAGGTCCTATTCATCAAATCCATGAATGCTGCAGGCGCATTCGTCAGTCCAAATGGCATCACCAAGAACTCATAGTGGCCGTACCGCGTCCTGAAGGCTGTCTTCTGAACATCTGCCTCCCTGATCCGCAACTGGTGATAACCCGAACGCAGATCGATCTTCGAGAACAGTCTCGCCGTCTGCAACTGATCAAACAGATCATCGATCCTAGGCAAAGGGTACCGGTTCCGAACGGTAACCTTATTCAGCATCCTGTAGTCGATGCACATCCGCAACGATCCATCCTTCTTCTTCATGAAGAGCACAGGCGCTCCCCATGGAAAACACTCGGTCGAATGAACCCGGACTCCATCAACTCCTGCAACTGCTTCTTCAGCTCTGTCAACTCTGCAGGTGCCATACGATATGGTGCCTTCGACTGAAGTGTCGTATCCGCTACCAACTCGATGCCGAACTCGATCTCTCGGTGCGGCGGTAACGCTGGAATCTCTGCTGGAAACACATCCGGAAACTCCTGCACAATCTCTATGTCCTCCAGCCTCCTCGTCTCAGGATCAGGAACTACCAGCGTGGCCACAAACGCTCTGCATCCCTGCTGTATCAGTCTCTGTACCCTAACCGCAGACACAATCAGACGACCCCCTCTGCTCCTCGCACCTCTGATCAGAACATCTGGCATGCCCTCCATCGGAATCAGAATCTTCTTCTCACGGCAAAAGAATCGCACGTCGTACTGTGACAGCCAGTCCATCCCCAGTATGACGTCGAAGTCCACCATCGGTAACAAGACCAGATCTGCCGGAAAATCATGGTCTCCCGAAGCAACTGTGGTGCCGGGGAAAAAGCTCCCCACAGTGCCCACCTCACCCATGGGCGTGCTGACCTCCAAAACATCAGTCAGCAGCACAGGGGTCCGACCCAACTTGCCAGCAAACTTCTCCGAAATGAAGGAGTGAGTGGCGCCACAATCAAACAACACCCGAGCTACAGAACCAGAAACTGAAAGCGTACCTTCCACGACGGTGTTGGAGTCCCTCGCCTCCTCAGCCTGAATAGTGAAGACTCGCCCGGTCTTCCTGCTCTGCCCTGGTGAAACAACTGATCGGCTGCCTCCGCCTCTGCCTACTGCTGGTGGTCCTGGCCTCCTGCTCGGCTCTCCCTGCCTCTGAGGACAATCACGGACAAAATGCCCCATCTGACCACAACCCATGCATGCTCCAGTCAGACGAGGACACTCCTGTCCTGGATGGAACCTCCCGCAGTAAGTGCACGCTCCTGACTGACGTGCTCCTCCTCCATCAAACCTGGGCCTCTTGCCCGGGTTCCCTGCCCCACGACCAGCTACTCTGCTACCGGTGCTCACTGGCGCCTTCCGCGCCTCCTGAATACACTCCCTCTGGTCCTGCTCAATGATCGTAGCATGCTTCACCGCATCTGCAAGGGTCCGCGACATGCTGTTGATCACCCGAGATCGAAGCGGCTGCCTCAGTCCCTTCACAAACTTCCTCGCCCGCTGCTCTGGGGTCACACATATCTCTGGGCAGTAATGCTCCAAGGCGTTGAACCTGCTGATGTAGCTTGCCAGAGTCATCTCCCTCTGCTCCAGCGACATAAACTCCTCCCTCTTCTGATCCCTGACATGCTGGGAGAAGTACTGCTCGTGGAACACCTCCAAGAACTCCTCCCAGCTGACATCTGCACGGTCATTAAACAGAACTGTGGACGTAGATCTCCACCAGTTGGCGGCCTCACCATCGAACACATAGGTGGCCAGCTCCACCATCCTCTCAGGTGCTACTCCAATAGCACGGAAGATCTTCTCCATCCTGAAGACCCAGTCCTCCGCAACCTCTGGAGCCCTCCTGCCATCAAAAGTCGGCGGGTGCTGACGCATGAACCGATCGTGCTCAGCTCCCACTCCGCCCTGGGCGCTCTGAGCTGCCTGACGCTCCAGAAACTCGCCCAACCTGTCCCAATGAGCACCAGATGTGTCGTCACTGGGATCACGATCGCGTGGAGAACTCCTCACGCGCCTAGGTGCCATCTGACAGAAGAAACAATCACAACTTCAGCCATGTATACATGCCAAAATATAAAATGCATGAATCTTATTACTACAAGGGTGATTTCATTGGGAACCGCATAGGAATCGACCGCTCTGATACCAAGTTGTAACATCCCGATACAGCGGAAAATTTTAAAAATTCATAATCAAGACAAAGAACACAATAATCAAAGGCGGGACTGTTACTTCACATAAACAAATAGCGGTGCACCAGAATACATCAGAGTTTGCCAAAATGAATACATGATTACAACAAAACGACAACAGAAGGTAAAACGTAATCATGCCGACCTCAGCGGTCCGAGAAGAGGATCCGACTCCAAAACGCGCGTGCCCGCCGATCACCACCCAACTGGACCTACTGCGGTCCTGAAAATATATAATAACAATGCCTGAGTTTCCAGAAGAAAACCCCGTATGCCAACTCACCTATATGCATGCATTACACAAATGAACCTATCATACTAATAGCATGTCATGGCATTGACAGAATGGAAAACAGTTCCCCCGAAGGGTAAAACAGGACATCAGTCCGACAATCAACAACGAGTCTCCCGAGGAGACCTACTGCAGGCACATGCAGCCTTACAGCACGCGACATCGCACCCCCCACACGCGGCTACACTACTTAAGGGTTCGGCAGGGAGCCTCTTTCACGCCTGTGCGCCGATAGAATACAGATCTGCAAATCTCAGTGGTCGGAGCCACAAGGACCAACGGGGCCATCGCCCGGAAGGTATAACAACAACATCTCGATAGGTGCCCAGTCGAGGAATCAACATAGCCGGCACAGCCTCGGCCCAACAATCATCATCGCCGGCACAACCTCGGCGGCATCACCGGCACAGCATCGGTGGTCCATCACAACGTCCGACACAGCATCGGACGGGTCCAGACCGAAGTCTGCCAGGTCATCAGGCTCCTCGAGCCGCAAACACCAACCGCGCCGCTAGAAAAGCAGGGCAGCGACCTCCGTAGCCCGTGGACCGGTAGTCACCTCACCCAACGCCAGTTGCGTGCCCGCACAAACAACAACATTGGGATCCGCGATCCCTCAGGTCTGCTACACTACAATAAGTCCAAACAATCCATCACATTAGTCACGCTCCATGCATGGAACTGACGCGTCCCGAACACCCACACTCTTCCCAACGGCGGTCCCTGGGCAGGCACGCATCACGCGCCCACCGTCACCTCCCGGCTCACGCACAAGGCGAGGACACGGGTTTCCGTGGACAAAGTTGGCAATCAAAATGGGAACCTGGAATTCTGTTCTGGGCCCAAACGGTCGACCGGAAGAGGTGATTCGGTCGACCGGTTCCAGAGAGGAATCGGTCGACCGTACTCCCAAAACGGTCTACCGTTGCGCTCAAAACAGAACCCCCCAACGGTCGAACAAAGGTCTAAAACCGGTCGACCGAACGAGGTCAAAATCCGGAGTCTGGTCAACATTAAATTCAATTCTATCGGTCGACCGACTCAGGGGTCTCGGTCGACCGAAAACAGACAGGGTCAACCTATTATTCTAAGTCATATAATCGGTCGAACGCAAACCTCAAACGGTCAAACAACATACAAACGGTCGAACGCAAAATAAATCGGTCGAACAAACATGCAATAATATCCAGTATACTTAAGTTCCGGTCGAACGACCCAGGGAACCGGTCGACCGAAAACAGGCAGAACGTCCCAACTCACCAGCAATATGCACTACCGGTCGACCTCCACAAGGCATCGTTCGACCGGTGAAGGTTAAAGTCGGGCAAAAACACTACATTCGGTCGACTGTCCGAAGGAACCGGTCGACCGTTGGTCGTCTTCAACCTCGCGCCAGCCGAGGTTTTTCACGGAAACAACGCCGCGGAGGTCTCCGACCTCCCCGTCCGACCAACACAACCCTTCACAAGGGTTAACAACACAAAATCACACTATCAAGTTGACATACCTCAACGAAGACAACGTAACCGCCGGAGCTCCGCTCGCACCCGTCGCCTCCGGTGCCCTCCTTGCGCGCGTCCCCCGCACGCCTCACGCCACTGGCGTCGTCTCCTCCTCAGCTGCTCGTCGCACAAGAGAAAAGAGAGTGGATGAGTGAATGGAGAGAATGAGAGAGAGAGAGAGAGAAGAAATCACGATTTAAACCCAACTCCTCTCCACGCTACAGTACCCTACACTCCAGCCCACGCCTCCCCCTCACGTCTACAGTGCGCGCCACACTTCTCTTCCCAAAGCACACCCCATCTCCCCATGCAAACCCCCCTCTAATCCTCCATAATCCAAGATTAGCCCTAAAGAGGGTTTGGGTTCTTACAATTTGTGCATCCATAAACCTAGGATATTTAATCTAGAACTCTATATGCATATATATATTTTTCATGTATTATGTCATTTGGAAGAAAGTATGGTAATGCCTCTCATTAAAAAGTATTGGTTGAAAATTTTATTTTACTTTTGGAGTTCCTCTTTCTACCATTTTATTTTTGATTTAGTTCTCCGGCATGTCTTTATAGTAACCACTTTCTACTTCAGCATAAGCAACCTAGTAGCATAACTAAATAAAAAGAGCATTTGAAAATTACTTTAAAATGTTTGCAGGTCTACATAATATATAACCCTTTCAAAAATGCCAATTACTAAATATTTTGTATATATTAACTTTCATAATTTAAGATTTTATAATTTATTATATCATACCATTTTGACGATAACACCTTTTTTAAACATGTTCTTTTCTTTTGTTGTGTATAGGCTTCACCTTTGATGAGTGATGCTTTAGAATCCGATAATTACGATAATCTTGTTGATGGGAGGCTTCAAAAGAAATACTATCTTACCGAGATGGCTCGCATGGTTGCTTGTGCTGCAAGTTGTGTTCGTCATTCCGCAAAACTTCGACCACAAATTAGTGAGGTAAGGATACACCCTTTAATTTAGATCTCCTTATGCATTTAAAAATTTAATACATATTTACACTTTTTATAGTTACAAAATTTCTAAAGTTGAAAGCGCTTACACTCTTCAAAATGTGGCTGACACTCTACAAAATGTGGATTCTTTGGGATATTTTTCATTCAAGCTTTAAATGAAGATAATTTTCAAAATTGTAATGATAGTTAAATGCTCACTCTTTGCTTCTGATCAATATATTTTCGAAGGGTTTTTTCTCCCTTCAGAAATGGAACCTTGTGAAGTTATATATATAAACTGAGTAAAACATATCTTAGTGGTAGGTTGCTCTCTCGAATCTATTATGAATAGTTACAATATTGAAGTATTAATTACTAATTCAATCTGATCACTAGTGTCCAAAAATAAAACTTGAACCCAATTACCTAGGTCTGAGTTAGTTAATATAAAGCTTTTATTAATGTTATTGAATTTTCATTTTTGAAAATGTAGAATCAAATTGAAAAAAGAATGTCCCATGCTTACATACAAAAGTTAGTTGCTAGTTTTACAATAAATTTCTTTTTCTTTGAAATGCATATTTGTCACTTGACGAAGACCTCCATGTTCATGGAGCAATAATAATAATAATTCCAATATTATATTTATATCTCTTTAGTTACTGATGGCCTACCAACTGCAGGTCATTCAGATTTTAAATGGACAAATGCCGGTGGACTTGATTCAAAATCTAAAACCTGGCCACAGTTTATTATATAATACGTCTGAGAGTCAAGGCAACTTCAAAATAGGAAATCTTTCAAGTGAAGAGTTTGTAAGCAGCAAGCGTAGCAGCTCGTTGTCCTCCAACGAGCACGTCTCAAATCAAAATATCATTGCTACGAGATATTCTGGTCAAACTGTGGGTGGAAGATGAGGTCCCATCAACACACAGGAGGAATTGATAGTAAAAAGTAAAAACTTCCTTTCTTTGTTATCGTCTCCCTTTTACACGTTTTCTTTGAACTATTTCTTTAATTTCGGAATCTTGTGTTGCGCAACTTTGTCAAATGGATATGATTGTTATCATCCCAGAGATTGTTTCTAATCTTGTCACTTCTGTTGATTGCTTGATGGTTATTTTTTTTTTTTCTCTTTGCTTATGTTAGCTATGGTCTTGTTTCATTTGCATGCTACATTTCTAGCGAATTTATTCCTCCTTTGGAGTTTAGTAACTGAAATTACCTCTAGTTTTATTTATATTTTGGGAGTCAACTTTCTTCTAGTTCTTTCATGACGCCAATAGCTAAACTAGAAAGCATCTTATGCTTAGTACTGAATAAAAATTAAAGCAGAGTGTTAAGTTAGATCATCCGTAACTATGATCCGGACGACTGATCATGAGTGTTCTCTCTTCCAAATCAGCTTTCTCTTTCTTTCACATCATATTTCTCTCTCCTCAATCCACTTTTTTCTCTTTCCTACACTATTCACATCTTAACCACAACCCACCACAACTTATCTCTCTTTCACATTATTTCGGGGTCCATCTTGGAAATCAATTTAAAAAATTAAAAAATATTAAAAATTCAAAACAATTATAAAACGTATTTTCAAAATAAATAAATAAATAAATAAGATTCAAACAAAAATTAAAAAAATCAAACAAAAAAACCAAAAAAACAAGAAAAAATAATACGACGACCGGGTCGTCAACCCCGTTAAGGGGGAGACGACCTGATGCCCCCAGGTCGTGGCGTGGGGCACACGACCCCCGTTACTTGTGCTCTTAGTCTCTTACTGACAACAATACTTTCTGTTCGTATTGAATTATTTAACAGGGATCATAGGCGAAGGCCACTTACTAGTGGTAGATTTATATTTCATGGCCTTTGACATTCCAACCTAAAACACGTCTCTCAAATGAATACCCACTACCAACTTAGTCTGTTTCACTAAATACTTAATTACAAATTCTACCAGTGTCGTACCTTAGATCCTTCCCCTATAACCCTCCTTCCCAAATCCTTTCCCAAATTCTACATCTCATTATATATGGCCGACAACTTACACCAACCTTCTTTAGATGTGGAAGCCCGAACTCCATCCTAACTTTGCTATCTTCGACGTGTTCTCGTCACCAACGTTCACCAAGGACCTCGAGCACTCACCTTCCTTTCTAAGTTTAGCTTTGTTTTTTTCTTGGGGGTGCCATCCTCTTTTAGACATTAATTTTGGGAATTCCGTATTCACTCTTGTTTCCATCCTCAGTTGCGCATTAGATCACTCTAAACATAAAAAATCTTTAGTACACAGTTGATAATCGCCAAGCGACATTAAATAGGCCTTTAACCATCATCTCATCGTACTCGTGTAGGAGAGGAGGGGGACAATATGGATTTACACCACTCTAAAGTCTAAACTTTGTTGGCTTTTTGGCTTAATCCTTGTTTTGATGATTTAATAAACCTAATCTTAATCATAAGTAATGTAGAGTAACACACATATTGCATTGCATATATATTGCATGTGCTAACCTCTACAGGTGATCAAGACTCATGGAAGGAAGGAAATCAAGTCAAGATTTGTAATAAAACTATATGAAGACTTGTAATCTTGATTTTATTTTGAGTCTTAGGAACATGTGTAAATTGAGCATACAAGAGCTAAAAACTTATAACATACACACTAGGTTCCTTAGAGAAGTCACACACAAAGTTTCACCTTATTTGGATTTCATTAGATCACCCAAGCCTTAGTCGGAATTCACTTAAAACCTAAACCCAGAATTCCTGTGTGAACCAGTCGACCGAACAAGTTCTCAGTTCGACCGGTTTATAACAGACTCTCCACAGTGATTTTACCGAACTCCACCGGTCGACCGGTTCTACCTTTTCGGTCAACCGATCTTGGATTTTAATATGGCCGTTTTCCTTGTCGTATTCCTATAACAGTCGTATTCGTATAAAACAAACTTAACCCCAAAATACATTCGGTAACCGGTCGAACGACGACTTTGTTTCGGTCGACCGGTTGAACATTTTTTCAAGAAACCAAATTCCCTGCTATCGGTCGACACACTCTTCGTTCGACCGATCCAACTTTGTCTCAACCGAATCCCCTTAACGGTCGACTGCCCCATACTTTGGTTCGACCGATTCACTTAAGTAGAGTTAAGTTCTAGCTCGTTTGTCCGACCGAATATTTATTTGTTCGACCGTTCTCCTTGAAATCAAGTGAACGGTCGACCGGTTTATTAGTTTCGGTCGACTGGATCTGGACAGATTTGCAGCCCGATTTTCTGCTTTGTGTGCTTTGCACAAAACCCAATCAAATCTTGTCCAAACGGCTAGAAATCTTTAGGAGCTTATAAATAGAGGATCAAGACCTGTTGTTAACATAACTCTCCAACTCCAATTGTCCCAATACATTTGAGAGAAACCTCAATCCTCAAAGCTCCCATTTCTACACTCCATAAGCCTAAACTATACACACTTGATCAATTACTCATCCTACTCAAAGTGTGCTCAATTAGAGAGTGAATCCCATTCAGTTACAAAGTTTGTCAAAAGAGTATAGACTTCGGTGAGAGCCCGAAGTGATCCTTCTCGGATTGTGAGAAGAGGATTCCAAGCTCGGCGAGGGTTGTTCGCGAGTTTGACGGTTGTAAGGCGTTGTCTCCTGGCCTGGAACGGGGAGCGGATAGTGAAGTCGTAGGCGGAGCTCGCGGAGTCGAGCGGAGCTTGCAAGAGAGGACTAGGACCTGGGTGGGGTGCCGAACCTCTATAAAAACGCCGAGTCGATTTGTGGTTTGCTTGTTCCTTTTCCCTACCAATCTTTAAATTATTTCCGCTGCGTTTATTGTTTGATTTGTTAGGGATTAGCGTAAAAGTGATTAGATTAACCCGACCCACACGATCCTACAAACTTCACTACCAAATATAGGATATTAAAATATGAATTGTACAAATCTAGTCACTACACTATTAAGCAGAAATGCAATTACATTGATGTGGCTCCTAAGACTGAATAAAGCATGGAACATCATCAAAATATTCCAAATAAACAAGTAAATCTATACATGCATGCATCCATCCATCCATCCAATCTACCACATACCGTTGGCTTATTAACCTTAATACGACTTTATTTTTTGATGACTACATAATCTGACTAGACATATAATTGACATCACCTACACTTTCACACTCATGCTTATATACTTTATAGCGTATTGCGCATATTTCTATCTTAATATGTGATCAATACTTATGGACTAATGATTGAAGTCAAAACTTGTAATTGAACTAAAAGAAGACACATGTAATATTATCTTTATTGAATCTTAGACAATATAGGCAATCATGGACACTTATAGGAGTTAAGTCATTCCTTAAATATTTGTTAGGATTTAAAGTGACTACTCTTGAGGGGGTGAACAAAGTATTTAAATTGTAAATTCATTAAGTAAAAGTTTGTTAGGTGGTTTAATTGAAATATAACACAAACTACAAGCAAACTGCAAGAAAGCTACAAACTAAGATTTTTAAACTGGTTCAGTCGTGCAAATTGTGACTTAGTCAAGTCCCCAAGGACATCGTTTGAGAGGTTCCATAACCCAAACCCTTTTCAAAGGGCAAGGTTTGCCATCATGACCTTTGTGATCGATTCACACCTTGTTAACGTCCTTCACCTTATCGTAGAGCCGACTTCCACAACATGGAAGCCCCATTACAACCTTTATGTAGTTTGATCCTCACTGAGCACTCCCTACTCGCAACCTCCTTGATCTTTTAGACTGGAGTTTAGGTATAGGATGAAGTGAGAACAATAGGTCTAGGAATGATGGGAAGAACAAAAGGGAATTAAGCTTTCAAGAAGACTAGAGAATTGTATGCAATGGGTGTAAAGAGTGTAGAAAGCTATGCCTAGGTCCTATCTATAAACTTTGGCTAAATATGGAAGAAAATCTAAGGCAATCTAGCAAAAAACAAAAGTAATTTGAAATTCAAATACTGAATGGATCAATCAATTTTATAATCCGATCAACTAGTTTGATGTCAAATGATTGGAACTAATCAACCACTTCTGGTGATCGGTTTTGAACATTGTTTAAAACCCAACTGAAATAATCGTCCAATTTGAAATTTTGTCAACGAGTTTGACCAATCAATGGTCAAACTCGTTGACGAATTTTCAAATTGGATGATTATTTGAATGTTTGCTGATTAGTAGCATATCAAGCATCATATTAATGTTATATATCCGTAATTTTACCCAATATTGTGCTACTCGAGTGTTTGTTGTTATATTATAGGTATTAGGTAATAAACTAGATAATGGAAGAGAAAAAACACTGAAATGTAAGAAGAAAAGACTTAAATGAAGCAAAATGGACATCTCTGTCATGCACAAGGACCCATCTGCAAGAGGGAAAGGACCTGAATCTAAGCCCAGAGGGACCAATAGGAAACCGAGAAACTCTACACCATCATGAGGAGTATTTTGGCAATTAGATTTGGGCTCAGACTTCTATAACTGATCCGAGTGCATCCTAAATGAAGAATTGAAGCACTAAAGCATATATTTGAAATCAGAGCAGATCTGAGAAAAAGTGATCGCCAATTAGCGGTCTTGGACGCCAATTGGAGGTCTGTTTTGCTAAGAATCCGACCCAGTTTCGCGCGGATATGGGTTATGTGTTTATGTCTACTATGAGAATGTTTCATTAGTACCACATCGGGGGATTGTCCCAGTTGCATTTTTCATGTCTATAAATAGAACTCTTCTTTCTATTTTGTAATCAAATACTTGCTTGGTGTTCATTCCCTCTACTTAGAGTAAAGCATTTGGAGCAAAAAACTCGAGTGGAGAGATGCTACTTGTAATGTGAGTCTTGAATAAAAGAAATTTTTGTTAGTTTCATGTGTCTCTTTTACATTCTTGTATGTTTAGCTTAATTGTGTTTTATGAACCTTAGTATAAGTGGTTAGAATGTTTACTCTTTTTAATATAAATATTAGCCTAATGAGTAGTGAGTAGTTTTATCCCCCTTTGGAGGGTGGAGATGATGGACATTTATGTTTTTTAGGTTTTGATGTTTGACGAATTTAGATTGTGTAGACTTGAATGTTTGTATGTTCATTGGGTTTGTTTAATCATGTACATGTTGGGGGATTTTTGATGGGGTTTGCCATAAGATTTAGACACTTCCCATGCTTGGTTTCTTCATGTTTATTGACTGAAATTTCCTTTGGATATGCTACATTTTAGTCGTGTATTTGTATTAGTGTTTAATCTCTTGATTGATTGAAGAAATGTTTTGATGGGTTTTGCCATAAATCTCAGACACCTCCCATGCTTAGCTTTGTTCTTCACGTGAGTTCCTTGTTTTTGTTGAGTTTTGCCATAATTTTAGGCACTTCTCATGTTGAGTCCCGTCTTATGATAATCAAGTAGTCATTGCTAATATGGTGTGCGAATGGATTGATAGATCTTGCTAAATCTTTAGACACTTAACATGCATGAAAACACACACACATGACACACTTACACATACTTGCTTACATACGTCATTCATCACTTCTCTCACCTCATATGTGCACAGACTCCACCCCTTAAGGGTTCATCCATATTTCGTTCCACATCGTTTGCTGTATTTCTTAGTTTTCATTTTGCATCGTAATCTAGTTTGTTTTGAAATTCTTAGTGTAGTCGTCTTTTTAGGAGTAGCATAATAATCTCTTCTTCCACCATTATTTCCAACTTGATTTTGCTTACTCAAAGGTTGGCAACGCTCCCTGCGGATCGACCCGTACTTGCCTCGTCTTCACCGACGGCCGTGCACTTGCAGTTAATAGTAAAACATTTAACAAGTTTTTGACGTCGTTGCTGGGGAGTACTGATTGGCATCATTTCATGTTTATATTTGTATCTTATATCCATTATCTTTCACCTAAACAATGCTATGTAGCGAGTTTTATGTTTAGTTTTCAGGAATAAAGAGGTTTGAAGAGAAGAGTCATGAAAGGACCCAAAAGCAGGAAAAAGGACTTAATTGTGAGACCTGGGGACTAAGATGCAAGGGAGAAGGACCTGATCGTAAGACCAATGGACCTAAGAGCAAAACAGGAAGCTCCACACCATCATGGGGAGTGTTTTGGCAATTCGATTCAGGTCGGAGCTCCAACAAACCAAGTAGATGCATCAAAGAGCAAGAAATGCTTCCAGAGAAGCCCAGCACAAAACCAAGACAGATCTGGGCCTTATAGGCCGCCAATTGGCGGTCTGGATGAACCCAACTCTGCTAAGCTTGCTCCTGGACTTGTATTATCATGTGTTTAGGCTATTTTTGGTATTGGTTTAGTCTCACATCGGGGGATTGTCCCGGATTAGCTTTTTCCATGCTTATAAATAGAACTCTTCACCTCCCATTGTATCCATCTCTCTCTTTGGTGGCATCTTCCCTACTAAGAGTGAAGCCTTGAAGCAAAACTCTGGTGGAGGAAGAGTTGCTTGTAATTTGAGTGAGTTAATAATAGATGTTTTCTTTAGCTTGTTAATTTTTGCTTAGTTGATTTGTGTTTGCTTTGTTGCTTGTTTTGTTTTATGCTTCTTTAATATTTCTTGCTTGGTTAGTATAGTTTCATTTCAGTATTATGTTTGCTTTTGTTAATATAGTTAGTGTAATGAGTAGTGAGTAGTTCCATCCCCATTTGGGGGGTGGAGAAATATGTGATATAATCATGTAGTGTATTAAGTGTGTGTTATCTTAATCCCTTGAGCTTTAAATGATTTCCATAACCATCTAATGGGTCTCCACTCTTATCTTTGATATGCTAATGCTCTTGAATGAAGCTTAGCTTATGCTTTGATTAGTGGATCTATTTTATGGGGAATGATAAGGTTAGGATATGGATAGGAATTAATATTGGAAACACAAGTTTGTAGTGTATGAACTCTTGTTGCATTTACCTTAGCTAATGTGATTGATATCATTTCATGCTCATATTTGTATCTTATATCCATTATCTTTCACCTAAACAATGCTATGTTACGAGTTTTATGTTTAGTTTTCAGGAATAATTAGGTTTGAAGAGATGAGGCATAAAAGGACCCAAAAGCTGGGAAAAAGGACTGGATTGTGAGATCTGGGGACCAAGATGCAAGGAAGAAGGACCTGATTGCAAGACAGAAGGACCTAAGAGCAAAACAGAATACTCCACACCATCGTGGGGAGTATTTTACCAATTCGATTCGGGTCAGAGCTCCAACAAGTCAAGTAACCGAATCAAAGACCAACAATACCAGAATTAAAAGCCCAGAACAAAAATGAGCAGGATCTGAACCATATAGACCGCCAATTGGCGGTCCAAGACCGCTACCTGGCGGTCCATTTTGGCCCAAATCCGCTCAAATTTCTCCAGCACATGTATTAGAGGATGTGTAGGCTATTTTTGGTATCTGTTTAGTCCCACATCGGGGGATTGTCCCGGATTAGCTTTTTCCATGCCTATAAATAGAACTCTTCACCTCCTATTGTAATCACTCCATATTTTAAGTGGCTATTCTTCCTACTAGAAGTGAGGCCTTGAAGCACACACTAAAGTAGGAGGATGCTAGTTTTAATGTGAGTCATTTTATCAATAAAGTTTTGTGTTTCTTTCATTGTTTGTTTATGCTTCTTTTATTGTTTGTGCATGTTTTAGTTTAATCGTCTTTTAATTCTAGCTTAGTTTTAATTTGCTTTCTTTCCATAGTTTAATAAGTAGTGTAATGTTTAGCGAGTAGTTCCATCCCCTTTGGGGGGTGGAGTAGATGTACATACATGCATTAGAGAATGGGATGAATGCTTTAATTTCAATGTGTTGATTAAACATGAATGTATGCTTGCTTGTTTAGGATAGAATTTACAACTTGATGAGTTTTGCCAAAATGATTAGACACCTCTCATGCTTGTTTAGGTTCTAAAATAAACACCTTGCATATGTAAATGTTAATCAACCAAGTTGGTGAATAGATTGATAGGTTTTGCCATAACATTTAGACACTTCTTATGCTTGATAAACACCACCTTCATGTGCTTAAAGAATGTATTCTACACCCACCTCTTTGCTTGTGTGCACTCACTCCACCCCTTAGGGGTTTTCCATTCCTGGAATTCCAGCACTTTTGTTTTGTTCTTAGCTTAGTTTTTATTTGATCGTTTATTTCTTTCTTTCGCATTTCGTACTTCTTAGCGTAGTTTAGTGTAGAGTAGCGTAACCAACTCTCTTCTCCATTATTTTCGCCACTTGATTTCGTGCAAACAAGAGGCTGCTCACCTCCCTGAGGACGACCCGTACTTGCCACCGCTTCATCGCGGCCGTGCACTTGCGGTTTAAATTAAAACGTTCAACATAATGTCTTGTATGTTTTAATGATGTAGTCTTATCTTAATTCATGTGGAGGCATAGTAGGGTATAGTCTTTATACTTGAGTTCATTTAGCTTCATTCCAATTATTGTCTTGTATGTTTTAATGATGTAGTAAAATCTTAATTCATGTGGAGGCAAAGTTGGATGTAGTTTTATGATTTCATGCACTACATGTTGTGAGGAGCTTAATTACACACACCACACACACATCTTTATGTTCACATCATTTCTCTACCCCCTTTGGGGTTTAGTTTTTCTTGCTTCTTTTCCATTCCCATTTGCATCTTAGTGTAGTTTAGTGTAATCAAACCAACTTTTCTTCCCTTTCTTTACCTCTCACCTTCGCACAAACCAAGTGTCGACACACCTCCCAGTGGACGACCCGTATTTGCCACCGCTTCAACGCGGCCGTGCACTTGCGGTTAAATATAAAACGATCAATCAAGTTTTTGGCGCCGTTGCCGGGGAAGGTGCTCTGTCCAGACGTTGGTTTGGACAATTCGAGAGGTTTTTAATTTTTAGTTTTTAGTTTTTGTATGTTTCAGGGAACCTGAGGATGAAGGGGAAGTGACTGGAGGAATGGGAGAGCAAAAGACCCCAAAGTGACCGCCAATCAGCGGTCTGGGACCGCCAATTGGCGGCCTGGTGAGCCTAAATTGCTCTCAAATTTGTTCCAGTTGTTATGTTGTTCATTGTAGTTATCTGGGAGCACAATTTTGCATGCTGGGACTTCTAGTTTGCTCCCAGATTTAATTTCAATCCCCTTTAATCAACTTGGACCATAAAACTCAAAGCAAAAGATTAGACTTCTTGCCATCTAGGTCATGCATCATATGTAGATCTTGCATGCATTTGTGTTTCTTTGCTTTACATTTTGTTGTTGATTGCTGGCGTGAGGTATGTGCACCCAAATCTCTCATTCATGCATGTTTCGATCATGTATTAGTTAGTAAGGTGCATCGGGACAAGAGTGAGTTGAGCGTTTGATTGGAGTGATTGATTGCTAGATTTAAGCTCAAAACGCTACTAAGGAAGGGTTGTCCCATAGAAGATAAGGTGGCGGATTTCATCACCCTTTCCTTGGCCCCAAAAATCACTCTTAATCAAAGCCTTAATTCTAAAAGCAAGTAGACATTGGCCCTAAGGAATTCAGACGCACTAGGAGAGTAATCTAGTCGAGACCGTCATGACCTGATCGGCGTTGCCTACCTTGTCGATAGTAGGAGGTACTGGATCTCCGGATCTGGTATCACTTGCTGGGCATTGTGGTCTTCGTTGTAGGGAGGTGAGGCGTGTCGAGGCTAGTGACCTCGAAGTTAGGCGTCGTCTAGCCTAAGGACCTATTGCCTTACATTGTTTGAGCCGTGCTTGCTAGTTAGGCTTCTATCTTCACCCTTTACCCGCGCTAGCTTTAGGGATTCCTCCCTTCTCCTCTGAGTCATCTTCTTCTCACCTTCTTCTACGTTATAGTCTCCTCCCCTTTACACTCTCTGGTAGCGTTTTAGGGTCGAGTCGAGCACTTTTTGCAAGTTTAGCCTCGTGGTGGTGAGAGTGGTCGACTCTAGACTTCTCTGTTGTGATGGATGGTTACATGGGCGACCATCCATATGATTATTGGGACCAGGACAATTCGTCCTGGTATTCTGGACCCATGCAACCTGGGGTGGCTCAGACTAACACCCCGTATGGTTGGGACAATCTTAATGGTGTGACTGAGCAATCTTCATATTGGGGTAGTATGAGAGAGGCACCGACTGCTATACCACAATCTAGTTATGTCGGATCATATGCTGGTCAACAAACTGAGACATTACAACAAACTTTGGCCTCTTTCATGCGTATGGCAGACGCCATGAGTGCACCGGTGGCTCCAGTAGCCGTACCGTGTGACTGTTGTGGATTGAGTGGTCATGTTATAGGGGAATGTCCTTATGTTGCCCCTGAGCCTGAGTATGAGCACATATTTTCCCAAAATGCTCATTACGACTGATTCATCTCGTTTTATATTTAACCGCAAGTGCACGGCCGCGTTGAAGCGGTGGCAAATACGGGTCGTCCACTGGGAGGTGTGTCGACACTTGGTTTATTCGAAGGCGAGAGGTAAAAAGAAGGGAGAAATATGTATTACACTAATCTAAACTACAAAGCTGAAATGAAATGCAAAGGAAATGAAGATAAGCAATAAAACTAAGCCCCAAAGGGGGTAGAGAAATAATGTGAACATAAAGAAGTGTGTGTGTGTGTTCATTAAGCTCCTCACAACATGTAGTGCATGAAATCATAAAACTACATCCAACTTTGCCTCTACATGAATTAAGATAAGACTACATCATTAAAACATACAAGACAATAATTGGAATGAAGCTACATGAACTCAAGTATAAAGACTATACCCTACTATGCCTCTACATGAATTAAGATTTCACTACATCATTAAAACATACAAGACATTAGCTAAGGTAAAGGCAACAAGAGCTCATACACTACAAATTGTGTTTCCAATATTAACTTCATCCATATCCTAACCTTATCATTCCCCATAAAATAGGTCCACTAATCAAAGCATAAGCTAAGCTTCATTCAAGAGCATTAGCATATCAAAGATAAGAGTGGAGACCCATTAGATGGTTATGGAAATCATATAAAGCTCAAGGGATAAAAATAACACACACTTAATACACTACATAATTATATCACATATTTCTCCACCCCCCAAATGGGGATGGAACTACTCACTACTCATTACACTACTGATTAGACTAAGTAAAGAAAACATTTAACTAAGATACTAAAATTACTAAACAAGAGATTAAACAAAGTAAAACAACCCACACAAAACAAGCAACATAACAAAACAAGATTAAAAGAAACAAATAAACTTTTATTAACAATGACTCACATTGAAGGTAGCATTCTTCTCCACCTTGAGTTTTTGCTTCAAGGCTCAATCCTTAGTAGAGAGAATGCCACCAAGCAATGGGTAATTACAATGGAAGGTGAAGAGTTCTATTTATAAGCATGGAAAAAGCTAATCGGGGACAATCCCCCGATGTGGGACTAAACCAATACCAAAAATAGCCTAAACGAACATTAATACAAGTCCAGGAGAAATTTCGACGGATCCTGAGCAATATGGACCGCCAATTAGCGGTCCAAAATTGTCGGATCGTGTTGGAATTTGTTGTGGGCTTTGCTTTCTGGTATTGTTGGTCTTTGATGCGGTTACTCGACTTGTTGGAGCTCCGACCCGAATAGAATTGGTAAAATACTCCCCATGATGGTGTGGAGTATTCTGTTTTGCTCTTAGGTCCTTCTGTCTTACATTCAGGTCCTTCTCCCTTGCATCTTGGTCCCTAGATCTCACCATTCAGTCCTTTTTCCCAGCTTTTGGGTCCTTTCATGGCTCTTCTCTTCAAACCTCTTTATTCCTGAAAACTAAACATAAAACTCGTCACGTAGCATTGCTTAGGTGTAAGATAATGGATATAAGATACAAATATGAGCATGAAATGATGTCAATCAAATACCCCCACACCTAAGTTTTTGCTAGTCTCGAGCAAAACAAAGAAAGAGAAAAACAAACGAGAAACAAGAAATCCTAACTCACTTTCGTAGGAATCACGGTTGCACTTAGCACGTGCAACAAGCCGTTAAACCTCTTTGTTGCCAAGGAGGAGGAGTGTTTTCTCCTGAGGGTTTTCAGCGGATATACCCACAAAATCCGAACAAGATGCATTATTCAATCTAGACCTCGACTCGTTGGAAATATTTTGTCGATCAATGGACGCGGTAATGCTACGGGCCGACTCTATATAGGTGATCAGTCCACACCTCTACCCTAATGAACCATTCGTGCAAGTTAAATAAGGAATTAAGTAAAAGACATGGACAACCTCAAGATCCTCAAGTGATACAAGGTGTAAGGTCCATTAAGGTTCTTATTTGCATTACCATTTTTTTTTCTTTTTGTTTCTTTTCACACCTTTTTTTTTCTTTTTTTTTTCTTTTTATTAGTTGGAGCTTCATTCTCCCAGGGTCAGGTTTCGTGCATCATTGCCCATGAGGACTTACACTATCACGTACACCTTTCCCCACATCTCCACATAGGGCAATCCCTACCACCCGTGTAACGGGAGTTCAGTCGGCGCATCCCAAGTCAGATGACTCGAAAGCACCAGGCACAAAGTCCCCTCAGACCTACTTTCCCGAGTGATAGGAGCCGTGCGAGAAGAGAGAACACCTACTCACTTATTTCTTATCTACACATGAACCAAAACCCCTACACTAATGTCTCACAACAGGATTTAGAGGGTCCTTGACTACAACAAACTTCCTTAAGTTAAGAGACACGAATTATTGACTCACTAGGTTCAGGGTGGACTTCATTAAATGTTTGAGCACTGAAACCCTATGATTACTCACCCCCAAGGGAAAACTGGGGTGCATCCTAACGACTCGATAAATCCTAAAGCCACGTACTAGATATCCTAATGCATCAAGTTCAAGACAATTTTGGGAGCTTTCTTTTTACTTTGCCTCTCAACGGTTTTGCACATGCTAAACACACGCAAAACCCAAAAAACATTTTCTTTCGAAAACACATGAAGATTTTGAAAGAAATGTGAAAATTTTGAAGCACTAGGCAAGCAAAAGAAGACAAGTCACCCAAGGATCATGGCAAGCAGATATATCGATATTAAATGCAGCACACTATCATGACCCTAACAATGCAAACAAAAGAAAACAAAATCAAAGGAAAAAGACTCAACTATGTACACACGTGAAACACCCCCCACACCTACTTCATGCATTGTCCTCAATGAATGCAAGCAAGATACTACATGGATTTATGCATGAAAAAGGAGAGATCTCACCAACGTGAAGTATAAAGGGAAGTGTATGGCTATGTTGATGGACACAACCCAAATTCCCTCAAAACCTGTGAGATGCTAAAGAAAGGGTACAAATACGTGAAAGAAATGGAGCCCAAATACACAAGGGTTGGGGCTCACAACAATCGATGCTCACTGAAGGAGTCTTTTATTGAACTTTTTTTTTTTTTTTTTTTGTTCTCTTTTTATTTTATTTTTATATAACTATGTACAAACACAAGTTCCCATCTTCATTTGTCAAAAGACATCAAATGGGAACCTCAAGAGTGGGTCAATGCACTTGGAAAGGGAACATGACACCACGCGGGGCCAGAATACGCATGTGTGGGCCCCCTTCACAAAGAGCACCAGATGAAATGAGAGGTTCGTGAATTGGACGCAAAGGCGTCTCATTCAAAGGATCAAACTGAAAGAGCTTGAACCTCTCAAGAGTTTGGGAAATTAGGGGCAACGGAAGAAGAGTTTCTCCCGTTGCGGAACTGAAGTTATGATCATCAATCCAAACTCTCCAACCAATAGGCTGGTGGGTTGGAACGAGGTCAAGCACCTCGTTATGCATGTCCAACTCACCAGGAGAACAGGAAGTGGGTCTCATACCCAAAGTATCCTCCAAGGAACTAATACCCTCATGAGCAATGTAGTTGTTTGATGTTCCATCATTTCCAAGATGATCAGGAACAATAGTGAGAGGCAAACTCTCATCAGGTCGTATGAGATTAAGGGTACTAGGGAGCTCTTGCTCCACCAAAGGTGAGTCCTTAGGAGGTACAACAATAAGATCATGTGGCTCAAGGGCCACGGGACAAAAAGGTAAGGCACAATCCTGTGCCGACTCATAATAGAACTGGTCCAAGCTATTCTCAGTTTGAATCGAATCCTCCACTAAGTGATCGTGAATTGAAACCCCAAGTCCCTCAGACTGACTAGGAGTTTGACTTTGAAAGGTTGTGCTTTGAATTTTTGGATGTGGTGGTGGTTCGATATCAAAAGAAGAATCCTCATGTTGACAAGAAAGGTTACTCTCCTCACATTCACGTAATTTCTGCGACATTTGACTCACTTGCAGTGTCATATTTTGTATGGACTGTTGAGTGGTTTCCATGAACGTAAGGAAAGTTTGTTTCAAGGAATCAGGTATGTGGTCAACGATGAGGTCCAAGTCAGAGCTTGGGAAATTTTGAAGTTGGGTGTTCATTGGCTGAGAATGAGTCCAATGATTTGGAGTGGGGTGTTGGTAGAATTCTGGGTATTCGGGAGGAGGATACTGTGGTGGAAATGAAGTGTAAGAATTTGAATACGAATTGTCTCCCCACGAATCCATCACTCTCGGATTGTACGCGGATGCGTAATGGTCATAATGAGCATTTTGGGAAAATGTATGCTCATACTCAGGCTCTGGGGGAACATAAGGACATTCCCCGAAATCATGACCACTCAACCCACAATAGTGACACAGTACGACTACTGGAGCCACCGGTGCACCCATGTCATCTACCACATGCATGAAAGAGGCCAAAGGTTCTTGTAATGTCTCAGTTTGATGACCAACATATGATCCGACGTAATTAGATGGTGGTCTAGCAGTCGGTGCCTCTCTCATGTTACCCCAATATGAAGATTGCTCAGTCACACAATGAGGATTATCCCAACCATACGGGGTGTTCGTCTGAGCCACCCCAGGTTGCATGGGTCCGGAGTACCAGGGAGAATCGTCCTGGTCCCAACAATGATATGGATGGTCGCCCATGTAACCATCCATCTCAAGAAAAACTCTCGAGTCGACCACTCTCACCACCACGAGACTAAGCTCGCAAAAAGTGCTCGACTCGACCCTAAAACGCTACCAGAGAGTGTAAAGGGGAGGAGACTATAACGTAAAAGAAGGTGAGAAGAAGATGACTCAGAGGAGAAGGGAAGAATCCCTAGAGCTAGCGAGGGTACAGGGTGAAGGTAGAAGCCTAACTAGCAAGCATGACTCAAACAATGTAAGGCAATGGGTCCTTAGGCTAGACGACGCCTAACTTCGAGGTCACTAGCCTCGACACGCCTCACCTCCCTACAACGAGGACCACAATGCCCAGCAAGTGATACCAGATCCGGAGATCTAGTACCTCCTACTATCGACAAGGTAGGCAACGCCGATCAGGTCATGGCGGTCTCAACTAGATTACTCTCCTAGTGCGTCCGAATTCTTAGGGCCAATGTCTACTTGCTTTTAGTTAAGGCTTTACTTGAGTGTGCTTTTTGGGGCTAAGGGAGGGGTGATGAAATCCCCCACCTTATCTTTGAAGTCTATAGGTGATGCCCCTTAAAGATGTTTTGAAATCTTAGGCTAGCAAGCAACTCACCAAACAAGCACTCACCTCACTCTTGTTTCGATGCAAACCTTACTCACTAATGAATGTCCTAATGCGTGAATGAGTGATAAGGAATGCATACCTCGCTCCAGCAATCAACGACAAAATGTAAAGCAAAGAAAAGAAAGATGCATGCAAGGTCTACATATGATGCATGACCTAGATGGCAAGAAGTCTAATCTTTTGCTTATAGTTTTATGGTCCAAGTTGATTAAAGGGGATTGAAATTAAATCTGGGAGCAAACTAAAGATCACAGCATGCACAATTAGGCTCCCAGATAACTAAAGTAAAGCAATAAACCACCAGAAGAAATTTGAGAGGAGGCAGACCTCACCAGGCCGCCAATTGGCGGTTTGCAACCGCTGATTGGCGGTCCCTTTGTGGATTCTTTTGCTCCAACTTTTCCAGTAGCTTCCCCTTGATGTTCTCGTTCCCTGAAACTAAGACAAACTGAAAACAAAAAATTAAAAACCCCTCGAATCGTCCAAACCAATGTCTGGACAGAGCACCTCCCCGGCAACGGCGCCAAAAACTTGATTGATCTCGTTTTATATTTAACCGCAAGTGCACGGCCGCGTTGAAGCGGTGGCAAATACGGGTCGTCCACTGGGAGGTGTGTCGACACTTGGTTTATTCGAGGGCGAGAGGTAAAAAGAAGGGAGAAAGATGTATTACACTAATCTAAACTACAAAGCTGAAATGAAATGCAAAGGAAATGAAGATAAGCAATAAAACTAAGCCCCAAAGGGGGTAGAGAAATAATGTGAACATAAAGAAGTGTGTGTGTGTGTTCATTAAGCTCCTCACAACATGTAGTGCATGAAATCATAAAACTACATCCAACTTTGCCTCTACATGAATTAAGATAAGACTACATCATTAAAACATACAAGACAATAATTGGAATGAAGCTACATGAACTCAAGTATAAAGACTATACCCTACTATGCCTCTACATGAATTAAGATTTCACTACATCATTAAAACATACAAGACATTAGCTAAGGTAAAGGCAACAAGAGCTCATACACTACAAATTGTGTTTCCAATATTAACTTCATCCATATCCTAACCTTATCATTCCCCATAAAATAGGTCCACTAATCAAAGCATAAGCTAAGCTTCATTCAAGAGCATTAGCATATCAAAGATAAGAGTGGAGACCCATTAGATGGTTATGGAAATCATATAAAGCTCAAGGGATAAAAATAACACACACTTAATACACTACATAATTATATCACATATTTCTCCACCCCCCAAATGGGGATGGAACTACTCACTACTCATTACACTACTGATTAGACTAAGTAAAGAAAACATTTAACTAAGATACTAAAATTACTAAACAAGAGATTAAACAAAGTAAAACAACCCACACAAAACAAGCAACATAACAAAACAAGATTAAAAGAAACAAATAAACTTTTATTAACAATGACTCACATTGAAGGTAGCATTCTTCTCCACCTTGAGTTTTTGCTTCAAGGCTCAATCCTTAGTAGAGAGAATGCCACCAAGCAATGGGTAATTACAATGGAAGGTGAAGAGTTCTATTTATAAGCATGGAAAAAGCTAATCGGGGACAATCCCCCGATGTGGGACTAAACCAATACCAAAAATAGCCTAAACGAACATTAATACAAGTCCAGGAGAAATTTCGACGGATCCTGAGCAATATGGACCGCCAATTAGCGGTCCAAAATTGTCGGATCGTGTTGGAATTTGTTGTGGGCTTTGCTTTCTGGTATTGTTGGTCTTTGATGCGGTTACTCGACTTGTTGGAGCTCCGACCCGAATAGAATTGGTAAAATACTCCCCATGATGGTGTGGAGTATTCTGTTTTGCTCTTAGGTCCTTCTGTCTTACATTCAGGTCCTTCTCCCTTGCATCTTGGTCCCTAGATCTCACCATTCAGTCCTTTTTCCCAGCTTTTGGGTCCTTTCATGGCTCTTCTCTTCAAACCTCTTTATTCCTGAAAACTAAACATAAAACTCGTCACGTAGCATTGCTTAGGTGTAAGATAATGGATATAAGATACAAATATGAGCATGAAATGATGTCAATCAACGACCATTACGCATCCGCGTACAACCCGAACGGGAGGGATTCGTGGGGAGACAATTCGTATTCAAATTCTTATACATCATTTCCACCCCAGTATCCTCCTCCCGAATACCCAGAATTCTACCAACACCCCACTTCAAATCATTGGACTCATTCTCAGCCCATCAACACCCAACCCCACAATTTCCCAAGCTCTGACTTGGACCTCACTGTTGACCCCAAATTTTATTCCTTAAAACAAACCCTCCAAACGTTCGTGGAAACCACTCAAACTTTATTGAAGTCCAACTTGAATTCCTTGCAAAATATGGAAATGCAAGTGAGTCAAATGACACATCAATTCCATGAACGTGAGGAGGGTAACCTTTCTTGTCAACATGAGGATTTATCTTCTGAAATCGAACTACCACCACATCCACAAATTCAAAGCACAATCTTTCAAAGTCAAACTCCTAGTCAGTCTGAGGGACTTGGGGTTTCAATTCACGATCAATTGGTGGAGGATTCGATTCCAATTGAGAATACTATGGACCAACTTCTTTATGAGTCGGCACAGGATTGTGCCTCTTCTTCTTGTCCCATGGCCCTTGAGCCACATGACCTTATTGTTGTACCTCCTAAGAACTCACCTCTGGTGGAGCAAGAGCTCCCGAGTCCCCTCAATTTCAAACAACCTGATGAGAGTTTGCCTCTCACTATTGTTCCTGATCATCTTGGAATTGATGGAACATCAAACAACTACATTGCTCATGAGGGTATTAGGAGTTCCTTGGAGGATACCTTGGGTATGAGACCCACTGTTTGTTCACCTGGTGTGTCGGACATGCCCACTGTTTGTTCGTTCCGACGCACCAGCCTGTTGGTTGGAGAGTTTGGATTGACGATCATAACTTCAGCAGCGCAACAGGAGAAACTCTTCTTCCGTTGCCCCTCATTTCCCAAACTCTTGAGAGGTTCAAGTTCTTTCAGTTTGATCATTTGAATGAGACGCCTTTGCGTCCAATTCATGAACCTCTCATTTCATCTGGTGCTCTTTGTGAAGGGGGCCCACACATGCGTATTCTGGCCCCACGTGGTGTCATGTTCCCTTTCCAAGTGCATTGACCCACTCTTGAGGTTCCCATTTAATGTCTTTTGACAAATGAAGATGAGAACTTATGTTTGTACATAGTTATATATATAAAAAAGAAAAAAAGAAAAAAAAGTACAATAAAAGACTCCTTCAGTGAGCATCGATTGTTGTGAGCCCCAACCCTTGTGTATTTGGGCTCCATTTCTTTCACGTATTTGTATCCTTTCTTTAGCATCTCACAGGTTTTAAGGGAATTAGGGTTTGTGTCCATCAACATGACCTGAACTTCCCTTTGTACTTCATGTTGGTGAGATCTCTCCTTTTTCATGCATAAATCCATGTAGTATCTTGCTCATATTCATTGAGGACAATGCATGAAGTAGGTGTGGGGGGGTATTTTACGTGTGTACATAGTCGAGTCTTTTCTTTTGATTTTGTTTTCTTTTGTTTGCATTTTTAGGGTCATGTTAGTGTCCTGCATTTAATATCGATATATCTGCTTGCCATGATCCTTGGGTGACTTGTCTTCTTTTGCTTGCCTAGTGCTTTAAAATTTCCACATTTCTTTCAAAATCTTCATGTGTTTGCAAAAGAAAATGTTTTGTGGGTTTTGCGTGTGTTTAGCATGTGCAAAACCGTTGAGAGGCAAAGTAAAAAGAAAGCTCCCAAAATTGTCTTGAACTAAGTGCATTAAGATATCTAGTACAGTGACTTTAGGATTTATCGAGTCGTTAGGATGCACCCCAGTTTTCCCTTGGGGGTGAGTAATCATAGGGTTTCAGTGCTCAAACATTTAATGAAGTTCACTCTGAACCTAGTGAGTCAATAATTCGTGTCTGTTAACTTAAGGAAGTTTGTTGTAGTCGAGGACCCTCTAAATCTTGTTGTGAGACATTAGTGTAGGGGTTTTGGTTCATGTGTAAATAAGAAATAAGTGAGTAGGTGTTCTCTCTTCTCGCACGGCTCCTATCACTCGGGAAAGTAGGTCTGACGGGACTTTGTGCCTGGTGCTTTCGAGTCATCTGACTTGGGATGCGCCGACCGAGCTCCCGTTACACGGGTGGTAGGGATTGCCCTATGTGGAGATTTGGGGAAAGGTGTACGTGATAGTGTAAGTCCTCATGGGCAATGATGCACGAAACCTGACCCTGGGAGAATGAAGCTCAAACTAATAAAAAGAAACAAAAATGATGAAAAGAAACAAAAAGAAAAAAAATGGTAATGCAAATAAGAACCTTAATGGACCTTACACTTTGTATCACTTGAGGATGTTGAGGTTGTCCATGTCTTTCGCTTAATTCCCTATTTAACTTGTACGAATGGTTTATTAGGCTAGGCGTGGACTGATTACCTATATAGAGTCGGCCCGTAGGATTACCGCGTCCATTGATCGACAAAATATTTCCAATGAGTCGAGGTCTAGATTGAATAATGCATCTTGTTTGGATTTTTGTGGGTATATCCGCTGAAAACCCTCAGGAGACAACACTCCTTCTCCTTGGCAACAAGGAGGTTTAACGGCTTGTTGCACGTGCTAAGTGCAACCGTGATTCCTACGAAAGTGAGTTAGGATTTCTTGTTTTTCGTATGCTTTTTCCTTTCTTTGTTTTGCTCGAGACTAGCAAAAACTTAGGTGTGGGGATATTTGATTGGCATCATTTCCTGTTTATATTTGGATCTTATATGGTTTATCTTTCACCTAAACAATGCTATGTAACGAGTTTTATGTTTAGTTTTCAGGAATAAAGAGGTTTGAAAAGAAGAGCCATGAAAGGACCCAAAAGCAGGAAAAAGGACTTAATTGTCAGACCTGGGGACTAAGATACAAGGGAGAAGGACCTGATCGTAAGACCGAAGGACCTAAGAGCAAAACAGGAAACTCCACACCATCATGGGGAGTGTTTTGGCAATTCGATTCGGGTCGGAGCTCCAACAAACCAAGTAGATGCATCAAAGACCAAGAAATGCTTCCAGAGAAGCCCAACACAAAACCCAGACAGATCTGGGCCTTATAGGCCGCCAATTGGCGGTCTGGAACCGCCAATTGGCGGTCTGGATGAGCCCAACTCTGCTAAGCTCGCTCCTGGACTTGTATTATCATGTGTTTAGGCTATTTTTGGTATTGGTTTAGTCCCACATCGGGGGATTGTCCCGGATTAGCTTTTTCCATGCTTATAAATAGAACTCTTCACCTCCCATTGTATCCATCTCTCTCTTTGGTGGCATCTTCCCGACTAAGAGTGAAGCCTTGAAGCAAAACTCTGGTGGAGGAAGAGCTGCTTGTAATTTGAGTGAGTTAATAATAGATGTTTTCTTTAGCTTGTTAATTCTTGCTTAGTTGATTTCCTTTTATGTGTTTGCTTTGTTGCTTGTTTTGTTTTATGCTTCTTTAATATTTCTTGCTTGATTAGTATAGTTTCATTTCAGTATTATGCTTGCTTTTGTTCATATAGTTAGTGTAATGAGTAGTGAGTAGTTCCATCTCCATTTGGGGGGTGGAGAAATATGTGATATAATCATGTAGTGTATTAAGTGTGTGTTATCTTAATCTCTTGAGCTTTAAATGATTTCCATAACCATCTAATGGGTCTCCACTCTTATCTTTGATATGCTAATGCTCTTGAATGAAGCTTAGCTTATGCTTTGATTAGTGGATCTATTTTATGGGGAATGATAAGGTTAGGATATGGATAGGAATTAATATTGGAAACACAAGTTTGTAGTGTATGAACTCTTGTTGCCTTTACCTTAGCTAATGTCTTGTATGTTTTAATGATGTAGTCTTATCTTAATTCATGTGGAGGCATAGTAGGGTCTAGTCTTTATAGTTGAGTTCATTTAGGTTTATTCCAATTATTGTCTTGTATCTTTTAATGATGTAGTAAAATCTTAATTCATGTGGAGGCAAAGTTGGATGTAGTTTTATGATTTCATGCACTACATATTGTGAGGAGCTTAATTACACACACATCTTTATGTTCACATCATTTCTCTACCCCCTTTGGGTTTAGTTTTTCTTGCTTCTTTTCCATTCCCATTTGCATCTTAGTGTAGTTTAGTGTAATCAAACCAACCTTTCTTCCCTTTCTTTACCTCTCGCCTTCGCACAAACCAAGTGTCGACACACCTCCCAGTGGACGACCCGTATTTGCCACCGCTTCAACGCGGCCGTGCACTTGCGGTTAAATATAAAACGATCAATCAAGTACCTTGTCCCAACCTTTGTTTGGGTGATATGAGTGGTTTTTAATTTTTTGGTTTAGTTGTCGTGTTGTCCCGGTGATCAAGTGAGCTTCAGATTTCGGTGGGAGCTCGGGAGCCACGTTTTGAGCTAAACAGACCGCTAGGTAGCAGTCTGTAGCCACCAATTGGTGGTCTGGTAACTTCGGCTAGTCCTGTAGTTTCTCCTGTATCTCATACTTCATGTTTGGTGTCTAGGAGCATATTGCTTGATTGGTTTGTATTATTTTACTGCTCCTAGTTTACCTTTTAACCCCAAAATCCCCTTTAATAAACTTGGACATTAAAACCCAAGCAAAAGATTAGGCCTTTGCTATGTTTAGGTCATGCATCATCTAGTGATGAATTGAGCATATTATTTGTCTTCTCTTAGTTTTAATTTCTATTGTTGATTGTTGGAGGGAGGTATGCATTCCTTAACACCCATTCATGCATTAGTACATTCGTTAGTGAGTAAGGTTTGCATTTGAACACGAGTGAGGTGAGTGTTTATTTGGTGAGTTGCCTGTTAATTTAAGAACCAAATCAAATTAAGGGGCACCACTCATAGTCTACAAAGATAAGGTGGGGGATTTCATCACCCCTTCCTTAGCCTAAAAACCCACCTCTAAAGCCTTAATTCTAAAAGTAAGTAGACATTGGCCTATGAGGATTGCAGACACACCAGGAGAGTGATCCAGTTGAGATCGTGATGACCTGATCGGTGTCGCCTGCCTTGTCGATAGTAGGAGGTACTAGATCTCCAGATCCAGTATCACCTGCTGGGCATTGTGGTCTTCATTGTAGGTAAGTGAGGCGTGTCGAGATTAGTGATCTCGAAGTTAGGCATCGTCTTGCCTAATGACCTATAACCATAACTTGTTGGAGTCGTGTTTGATTGTTTGTCTTCTACCCTCACCCATACCTCGTAGCTTAAGGACTTCTCCTCTCTCCTTTGCGTCCTATGGTCTTCTCATCTACGCACCCTTCTCAATTTTTTGTTGTTCTAAAAAAAACTTTGACGTTTGGTTTGTGTGTGCACCTTTGTGCATGTTTGTGTGGGAATGAGACGAGAGTGGCCGTTTGACGAGGCACGTCATCAATCCTAGCTCGGTTGTCGATTTCTCGACACCTTCCCCTTCTCGTGTTCCACAAAGTCTGGGTCCCATGGCTGCTCAGTACCGCGAGGAGGAGCAGTTGTTGGACCCACCAGTTCTGCCACATGTTCTCGTTTCTCTACGTGACCGATGCTTTCCGCCACGGATTGCTCTTCCGTCCTGCATCGCGTTGCCCGAAGAAACCGGGTACCACTTTGAGGTTAAACCTCAGTATATCTCCGTGCTCCCTCATTTCTCGGGTAAGGGTGATCTCTATCTCTTTCCTCGATAATTTTAGGTGGTTTGTGCTCTATTTAAGTTGCAGCAGTTGAGCACAGACTCTCCATCTTTGACTAATCCCCTTCGCTCTGAAAGATGATGTCAAGAAGTGGTTGTATAGCCAACAAACAAGCACCTTCGCAAGTTGGGACCAGTTTCAATATGTGTTTCTCAAAAAGTATTTTCCTCATCGTCAGACTCAAAAGTTGAGACAAGAAATCAATTCTTGCTACCAACTCGAGTCTGAAACATTTCATACATACTTTGAGAAGTTTAAGTAGCTACTTTCCTCGTGCCCACACCATGACATTGAGTTGTGGTGCCTTTGTCCAATTGTGTATGAAGGTCTGAGCACTTCAACCCAAATGTTCCTTGAATCCATGTGTCAAGAAGATTTCTTGGGAGAGGAAGAGAGAGACGCATGGGCTTTTCTCGAAGACCTCATTGAAAAATACATGCAATGGGAATGTGTTAGGGAACCACCTGCATCACGTAGTAGCATAGGAGCGAGGATCGTAAATTCCAACCAAACAAAAGCAGGTTTGGTTTTTGCCGTCAATTTCGATACAACCAATGAGGTATGCTATGCAACCTTGATGCGTCGTATGGGATCAATAGAGCTCCAGAACCAAGTGAAAAATTCCCAAGCATCTGCATGTAACTCTATTTCATGTCATAGGTGTGGTATGGTCGATCATCTGAGCTAGAAGTGTGGCTACATGGCTCTAGAAATGGAGCAGGTCAATGCCATTAACTATCGCTCTAGAAATAACCCATATTCTTCATCATATAACCCAGGTTGGAGGAACCACCCAAACTTCTCTTTGAGCCAAAATAATGGCCAATGTGGTCTTCTAACTATTCACACCCCCAACCATAACCTTCAAACACAACATGCATCCATCATTCGTGTGTCCATCTCATTCACATCCTACCCAGGTCCAACCTGTTGGCCCACCAGGTTTCCTTAGTGAAAACAATAATGAAGCCGAGTTCAGGTTGCTTGAGAACTTGATCAATTTTTTTATATCTAACCAGAGTCAAGCCCTCAAACCCACTCAGCAAGATCTCGCTTCCACTAAGCAATCCCGGAAATTTCTTAAGCTTCAGGTGGGCTAATTGGTATACATGGAAGAGAAGCAGTGATGCTTCCTAGACAGCCTGAGGCTAATCCCCACATGTACCGGCAACCGCACATGCAAAATGAGAGTTCGGTACCTCGGGGCGGCAAGTGAACTATGTGGAAGAACATGTTCACCATGTCAATACCATTGTAACCTTACGGAATTGAAAGTAGCTCGACAACCACATTTCTTTGCCACCACCACCCTCTGTGCAACCCCTCAGTGGGAATGATGGTTAGAAAGAGGCTGAGGGTGAGGGTGGTACACCAATGCCTCCTTCTCAGGCGTCGTAGAAAACCTACTGGCTAAAAGCTCCCAAACATAGTAGGTTAACTAAAAAGTAGAGTGACACAATGGATAATATATTAGAGGTCTTCAAACAAGTAAAGATTAACACCCCCTTGTTGGATGTCATCCAACAAATACCTCAATATGCCAAAGTGTTGAAAGATCTCTGCACAACCAAGAGGAAGACCAATGTTCCTAAGAAAGCATTCTTAGTTGCGAGTGTGATTTCACTTTTTTCCAATTCCACATACACAAAGTACAAGGACCTTGGGTATCCTTCTATTTAGTGCACGATACACTAGCACGAGTAACATATTAGTTGATTTAGGATCAGCGGTCAACCTCCTACCATCTTCTATTTATCAACAGTTGAACATGGGAGAATTGAAACCAACTAAGATCACCCTCCAATGGAAGGATAAATCCATTCGTGTCCCAAAGGGGATTATTAAGGACATGCTCATCAAAGTTTGAGATTTTATATTTCTAATAGATTTTGCCGTCATCGATGCCAACCATGTTGCGAAGATACACTATCAAATACCTTTGATTTTGGGTAGACCATTTTTGGCAACCTCGAATGCCTTAATTAATTGTAGCAATGGTCTCATGAAGCTCTCATTCGGTAACATGAGTGTTGATTGATCGTTTTATTTAAACCGCAAGTGCACGGCCGTGTTGAAGCGGTGGCAAATACGGGTCGTCCACTAGGGGGTGTGTCGACAATTGGTTTATTCAAAGGCGAGTGGTAAAAGAAGGAGAGAAAGATGGATTACACTACACTACACTAATCTAAACTAGTAAACTAACAAAGCTGAAATGAAATCACTAACAAACTAAGCTAAACAACTAATGAAGAAGATAAAACCTCAGGAATGAAAACCCCTAAGGGGTGGAGTGTGTGTGTGTGCACATGAAATAAGCGTGGTGTGGAATGCATATAAGAAGCTCAAGTTAGTTAGTGTTTGTTAATGCCTAAGAGGTACCTAATGGCAAAATCCTATCATTTACTACACTAACTTATGTGAATAATATGAGCAATGCAAGGTTGTTATTAAGACACTTAGACAAGCATGGAATGTACCTAAGCTATGGCAGAAACCATCAAGTAAGGTTCTTAATAATTCAAGCAAGCATACTAATATCTCTCTCAAAACATTCATATTAAGCATTCATACCATCTACATAACATGTACACACATCTACTCCACCCCTAAAGGGGATGGAACTACTCACACATATTTAAACTAACTACTCTAATAAAATGAACCATTATACTGAAATGAAACTATACTAATCAAGCAAGAAATATTAAAGAAGCATAAAACAAAACAAGCACCAAAGCAAACACATTAAAGGAAATTAACTAAGCAAGAATTAACAAGCTAATGAAAACATCTATTATTAACTTACTCAAATTACAAGCAGCCCTTCGTCCACCAGAGTTTTGCTTCAAGGGTTCACTCTTAGTAGGGAAGATGGCCACCAAAGAGAGAGATTCATACAATGGAAGGTAAAGAGTTCTATTTATAAGCATGGAAAAACTAATCCGGGACAATCACCCGATGTGGGACTAAACAAATACCAAAAATAGACTAAGAATACACTAATACACGTTCTCCTGAAAGCTAAGCGGATCCAGAGCTATATGGACCGCCAATTAGCGGTCTATAAGTTCCAGATCCGTCTGGTTTTCATGTTGGGCTTTTCTTTGTGTATTTGTTGGTCTTGGATGCATCTACTTCGCTTGTTGGAGCTCCGACCCGAATAGAATTGTCAAAATACTCCCCATGATGGTGTGGAATTTTCAGTTTTTCTCTTAGGTCATTCGGTCTTACGTTCAGGTCCTTATCCTTTGCATCTTAGTCCCCAGGTGTCACAATTAAGTCTTTTTTCCTACTTTTGGGTCCTTTCATGGCTCTTCTCTTCAAACCTCTTTATTTCTGAAATTTAAACATAAAACTCGTCACGTAGCATTGCTTAGATGTAAGATACAGATATGAGCATGAAATGATGTCAATCAAATACCCCCAGACCTAAGTTTTTGCTAGTCCCGAGCAAAACAAAGAAAGCGAAAAACAAACGAGAAACAAGAAATCATAACTCACTTTCGTAAGAATCATGGTTGCACTTAGCATGTGCAACAAGTCGTTAAACCTCCTTGTTGCCAAAGAGGATGAGTGTTGTCTCCTGAGGGTTTTCAGCGGATATACCCACAAAATCCGAACAAGATGCATTATTCTATCTAGACTCTCGACTCGTTGGAAATATTTTGTCGATCATTGGACGCGGTAATCCTACGGGCCGACTCTATATAGGTTATAAGTCCACACACCTAATCTAATGAACCATTCGAGCAAGTTAAATAAGTAATTAAGTGAAAGACATGGACAACCTCAACATCCTCAAGTCATACAAAGTGTAAAGTCCATTAAGGTTCTTATTTGCATTTTTTTCATTTTTTTCTTCTTTTCTTCTTCTTTTTTTCTTTTTTTTCTTTTTTTCTTTTTCTTAGTTGGAGCTTCATTCTCCCAGGGTCAGGTTTCGTGCATCATTGCCCATGAGGACTTACACTATCACGTACACCTTTCCCCAAATCTCCACATAGGGCAATCCCTACCACCCGTGTAACGAGAGTTCGGTCGGCGCATCCCAAGTCAGATGACTCGAAAGCACGAGGCACAAAGTCCCCTCAGACCTACTTTCCTGAGTGATAGGAGCTGTGCGAGAAGAGAGAACACCAACTCACTTATTCCTTATCTACACATGAACCAAAACCCCCTACATTTAATGTCTCACAACAAGATTTAAAGGGTCCTTGACTACAACAAACTTCCTTAAGTTAACAAACACGAATTATTGACTCACTAGGTTTAGAGTGAACTTCTTTAAATGTTTGAGCACTGAAACCCTATGATTACTCACCGCCAAAGGAAAACTGGGGTGCATCCTAACGACTCGATAAATCCTAAAGCCATTGTACTAGATATCATAATGCATCAAGTTCAAGACAATTTTGGGAGTTTTCTTTTTACTTTGCCTTTCAACGGTTTTGCACATGCTAAACACACGTAAAACCCACAAAACATTTTCTTTCGCAAACACATGAAGATTTTGAAAGAAATGTGGAAATTTTAAAGCATTAGGCAAGCAAAAGAAGACAAGTCACCCAAGGATCATGGCAAGCAAATATATCGATATTAAATGCAGCACACTAACATGACCCTATCAATACACACAAAAGAAAACTAAAATCAAAGGAAAAGACTCGACTATATACACACGTAAAAACACCCCCACACCTACTTCATGCATTGTCCTCAATGAATGCGAGCAAGATACTACATAGAGTTATGCATGAAAAAGAATAGATCTCACCAACATGAAGTACACAGGGAGGTTTCTGTCTATGGTTATGGACACAACCCAAATTCCCTCAAGACCTGTGAGATGCTAAGGAAGGGATACAAATACGTGAAAGAATTGGGGCCCAAATACTCAAGGGTTGGGGCCCACAACAAACGATGATCACTGAAGGAGTCCTTTTTTTTAACAAACCTGAAAGCTCAACCACTCATTCAGGAGCATGAATGGTTGAGTGTGAGGGAGGTTCATGAAGGAACATGACCTCCTCGACTTTGGCTGGTGCCCCCTCCAAGTATGGTTTGAGGCGTTGTCCATTAACTTTGAACACGTCCTCATTCCCTGAGTTCAAGATGTCAACCGCTCCATGAGGATAGACGGTTTGGACAATAAACGGGTCAGACCAGCGACTGCGGAACTTACCCACAAACAGATGAAGCCGGGAATTGTAGAGCAACACCTTCTGCCCAGCTGTAAACACCTTTCGCATAATCATACGATCGTGAAACATCTTTGCTCGGGACTTATGAATTTTGGCATTCTCGTATGCATCATTGCGTAGCTCTTCTAATTCCACAATGTCGAGCTTACGTTGTACTCCTGCTTGATCAACATCCATATTCAGGTTTTTGATCGCCCAGAAAGCACGATGCTCAAGCTCCACGGGTAGGTTGCAAGCCTTGCCGTACACTACCCGATATGGGGACATACCCAAATTTGTCTTGTACGCGGTGCGGAAGGCCCACAACGTGTCATTCAACTTAGTTGACCCATCCTTCCTCGAGGAACTAACCGTCTTCTCAAGAATTTGCTTTAATTGACGGTTAGAAATTTTGACCTGCCCACTAGTTTGCAGATGGTATGGGGTCGTAAGCTTGTGGGTGATCGAATATTTCCTCATAAGTGCTTCAAAGGAGCGATTATAGAAGTGAGTACCCTTATCGCTGATTATGGTATGAGGAGTACCAAATCGTGCAAAAATGTCCCTCAAGAATTTGGTGACCACCTTGTTGTCTTGGTCTTTGTGGGTATAGCCTCAACCAACTTAGACACATAGTCAACGGCCACCAGAATGTAAACATTCCCGAACGAGTTCGGGAAGGGACCCATGAAATTGATGCCCCACACATCGAAGATGTCGACAACAAGGACATTTTGCAAAGGCATCATGTCACGTCGACCAATCCTATCAAGGCGCTTGCACCAATCACATTGCTTACAAAAGTCGTAAGCATCCTTGAAAAGAGAGGGCCAGTAGAATTCAGATTGGAGCACCTTGGCAGCAGTTTTCTTTGCTCCAAAGTGTCCTCCACATGCCTTGGAGTGGCAGAAGTGGAGCCCACTTTGGAACTCGGTATCTGGGACGCACCGCCTGAAAATTTGGTCAGAGCAGTATTTGAATAGGTAGGGGTCGTCCCTGTGGAAGAATCTGACATAAGATCTAAATTTGGTTTGGTCAGATTTTGACCAACCCACAGGAAGTTGCTCGGTCACGAGATAGTTCACGATGTCGGCAAACCAAGGGTTATCTTCGATCGTGAACAACTGCTCGTCAGGAAATTTGTCATCAATAATTTGGTCCTGTGGGTTGGTCGTCTCTAGACGAGACAGGTGGTCAGCTACAAAATTTTCACACCCTTTTTTTATCCCGAATCTCGAGATCGAATTCTTGTAACAACAAGATCCATCTCAAGAGTTGGGATTTTGCATCTTTCTTCGCCATGAGGTGTTTGATGGCTGTGTGATCAAAATAGATAATCACGTGGGAGCCAATCAAGTACGACCGGAATTTCTCCAAAGCAAATATGATCGCTAAGAATTCCTTCTTGGTCACAGTGTAGTTCAATTGGGCATCATTGAGTGTTCTACTGGCATAGTAGATCACATGAGGCAATTTGTCCAATTGTTGCCCAAGCACTGCTCCCACAGCGAAGTCAGATGCATCACACAATAACTCAAACGGTTCAGTCCACACTGGTGCCTTAATAATGGGAGCTGAAGTCAACTCTTTCTTCAAGGTCAAAAAGGCATGGTGGCAATCCGGTGTGAACTCAAAAATGGCATCCTTAGCCAACAAGGCGGTGAGAGGTCGAGCAATTTTGCTAAAATCCCGAATGAACCGCCGATAGAATCCAGCATGCCCCAAAAAGGCGCGGATATCCTTCACATTACGTGGCGGTGGGAGATTAGCAATAAGACCCACTTTGGCGGGATCGACCTCAATTCCCCAACTTGAGACCACATGTCCAAGTACAATCCCTCGCTTCACCATGAAGTGACATTTCTCCCAATTAAGAGCGAGGTTCTTCTCACGGCATCGCTTGAGGACAAGGCTCAAGTGATGAGGGCACTCATCAAAGGAAGCGCCAAATATGGAAAAGTCGCCCATGAAGATCTCAAGGAAACGCTCAACCACATCAGAGAATATGCTGATCATACCCCTTTGAAATGTTGTCCGCGCATTACATAACCCAAAGGGCATGCGACGGTAGGCAAACGTGCCAAAGGGACAAGTAAATCTGATTTTCTCTTGATCCTCGGGGGCGATGGGAATTTGGTTGTAACCGGAGTATCCGTCAAGAAAACAATAATACTCATGTCCGGCCAACCTTTCCAACATCTGATCAATAAATGGCAATGGGAAATGATCTTTCCGCGTTGCCGCATTGAGCTTGCGATAATCAACGCAAACTCGCAAGTCAGTTTGCAGGCGTGTCGGGATAAGCTCATTATGCTCATTCTCCACAACCGTCATGCCTAACTTCTTGGGAACCACATGGACATGACTCACCCACGAACTATCAGAGATAGGATAGATTATGCCATGATCCAAGCACTTAAGAACCTCCTTTCGGACGACTTCTTTCAGTACAAGATTCAATCTCCGTTGTGGGTCCCTGCGGGGCCTGGAATCCTCTTCCTTGTGGATCCGATGTTGAACAATACCAGGGCTAATTCCCTTGATATCCTTCAAGGACCACCCGATCGCCTCTTTGTTTTCAAAGAGTACTCTTTTGAGGGTAACCTCTTGATCTTGTACAAGATCAGAAGCAATAATGAGTGGCAATGTCTCATTATCCCCTAAAAAGATGTACTTTAGGTTATCGGGGAGCGGTTTTAGCTCGACCAGAGGTGGGTCCTTATCGGATTCAGAGTTACTTTCAAGTGGCTAAAGGGCCACAGGGTAAGAGGAGCAAGCACCTAGATGTGCCTCCTCGTCCCGAGAAATGCTGGCGGATTCCTGAAGATCCTCTTCACTCGCAACCTGGTCATTGGGCACCTCAATAATATGTCGATGTGAGTCGAACATGCCTAATGACTTGGGCTCATCCGTGTCTTGGATGACATTGGCTCCGATAGTGTCGCCGAAGAGCCCGGGTTGCTTACCAACAGTGAAGATGTGTAAATCCACCGTGAGGTTTCCAAAAGGCAACCTCATCAAGCCATTGCGTCAATTGATCAAAGCATTAGATGTCGCAAGAAATGGCCTCCCAAGGATCACATGAATTTGTTCTTGTGGGTTGGACACGGGTTCAGTATCCAAGATGATGAAATAAACTGGAAATACGAACTCACCCACTTTGATAAGGACATCCTCTACACTCCCTCGTGGAATTTTGACGGAGCTATCAGCCAACTGGAGGGTTGTCCTCGTTGGTTTAAGATCGCCTATTCCAATGTTGACATCGATTGAGTAAGGCAGGAGGTTCACAGATGCCCCCAAATCCAATAAAGCTTGAGAGATTGTCACATTCCCAATCATGCAAGAGACAGTTGGACACCCTGGGTCCTTGTAATTGACTTGCATGGGTTGTGTCAATATTGACCTCACATTGGCGGCCAAAAAGGCCTTTTGAGGCACATTTGTTTTTCTTTTGATGGTGCAAGGGTCCTTGAGGAACTTGGCATACGGTGGCAATTTTTGAACAACGTCCAACAACGGGATGTTCACCTTTACTTGGCTAAGTACCTCAACGATCTTGTCCCAATGCTCATCACGTTTTTTCCAACCGATGAGGGAATGGTGCCTTGGGGACATAAGAATCACGAGGAGGAGTCTCAGAATTAGGTTCCCTGACAGGCTCAAAACTCTCCTCGGAAGTCTCGCCAACAGGGTTGGCGTCAGGCATTTCCACATTGTTGTCAACAACCCTTCCCGATCTCAAGGTATGGACAACATTGGCATGTTGGGAAGGGTCACTTTCAGCATTGTGTACATTCTGCCTACAATGAGCAAGCTAACCCCTGGGATTTACCATAGGTTGACTCGGGAATTGACCCTTCTCACGTTCATGGAATTGATGAGCCAACTGGCTAACTTGCATTTCCAAAGCCCTGACTGTACTTTGCAACTCTTGAAAGGTCAGATCACAAGAAGGGTCCTTGGGGTCAACCCGCTGGGGTGGTGGAGTCTGGTTGGAATAACCCGACGATGAGGCATGAGCATGTTGGTAATTTTGGTGCTGAGACCTTTGATGTGGGGTTGGTAGGTCGCCGTTGGGCGTGGAGGTTGATAAGGTGGAGGTTGAGGTTAGCGTGTGAGCTCTGACCGTGACCCCCACTAGGCCCCCAAGAGAAGTTAGGATGGTTACACCATCCCGGTTTGTAGGAGTGACTGTACGGGTCGTTACGGGGCCTCTGTTGATACATCACATTTGCATGCTCAGTATCACTTGGAGCGTAAGCGCATTCCAAGTCATCATGGCCCGTAAGTCCACACCTACCACACCCGGGAGTAGCGACCTGAGATACAGGAGCTCGGTCCAACTCTAAACTCTCAATCCTACGCATGAGAGCAGCTATTTTCGCCTCAGACGCGATCGATGACTCAACTTGATAAGATCCAGCTCGACCAGAAGACCTGGCGGCTGGTGGCTCTCTCATGGTATCCCACTCGAAGGTACGTTCAGCCATGGACTCAAAAGTATCCCATGCCTCCTCGATGGGTTTCATTTGGAAGTCACCCTGACACATCGACTCCAACAATGTGCGGGTGTTGTAGTTGATGCCCTCATAAACAATTTGGCACAGCTGCCATAACTCAAATCCATGATGAGGGTACTGCTGGAGAAAGTCCTTGAACCTCTCAAAGAAAGCATGAAAAGATTCGGTCTCAGTCTGATACATTTGCTGTATCTGGTGCTGTATCTGTTGAGTTTTCCTTTGAGAAAAAAATCTCTTCAGAAATACGGTCACAAAGTCATCCCAAGACCGAATGGAGCTCGCTGGGAAGTTGTACATCCATTTATTCGTGTTATCCTTCAACGCGAAAGAAATCATCCTCAACCAGACTGAATCCTCGTCAAGCTGTTGAAGCTTAAACATGGAGCATACTTCCTCGAATTCGCGTATAAAAATATATGGATCCTCCTTATTGGCAGTAAAGGTTGGAAGCATGCTCACATATTGAGGTTTCAGCTGATAGTTGTTCCCGCGAGCAGGGGGAAGAACTATGCAAGAAGGTTGCGCGGCCCGAACAGGATGGGTCCGCTCCCAGAAAGTCATCAGTCTATCCTGTGGAGCTAAAGGTGGTGGTGCACCAAGAACTCGATCCTGACCGAATCTCCCTTCCTCTCGAGTCAGAGGAGGAGGAGAAGGAGGTCTACGTGGTGGTGGGAGCGGACCGAGGTAATCCATGTATGGAACCCAGTCTCCCTCGCCAGCACGAGACGACTCGGCCTCCTGCTCCAAAGGAGCACGAGGAGGAGATGGTCGATCACCAAGACCGTCCATCTCAGAAATATGCACTCTCTAGTCGAGCGCTCTCACCAGAACGAGCCCAAACTCGCATAAAAATGCTCGACTCGACTCTAAACAACACGCAACAGAATGTGTACTCAGAGGAGGAGACTACACATAGATAATAGATGAGGAGAGGACTCAGATGAGGAGGGAAGAATCCTTAGATCTAACGTGGGTAGTGGGATCAGGTAGAAGCCCAAGCACGACTCAAACAACTTAAGGCTATGGGTCGTTAGGCTAGACGACGCCTAACTTCGAGGTCACTAGCCTCGACACGCCTCACCTCCTTACAACGAGGACCACAATGCCCAGCAAGTGATACCAGATCCGGAGATCCAGTACCTCCTACTATCGACAAGGTAGTCAACGCCGATCAGGTCATGACAGTCTCAACTAGATTACTCTCCTAGTGCGTCCGCAATCCTTAGAACCAATGTCTACTTGATTTTAGTTAAGTCTTGATTAAGAGTGATTTTTGGGCTAAGGAAAGGGTGATCCCCCACCTTATCTTTTATGGGACAACACCTCCTTAGTAGCGTTTTGATCCTAGATCTAGCAATCAATTGCTCCAATCAAAACGCTCAACTCACTCTTGTCCCGATGCACCTTACTAACTAATGCATGATTGAAACATGCATGAATGAGAGATTTTGGTGCACGTACCTCACGCCAGCAATCAACAACAAAATGTAAAGCAAAGAAAATACAAATGCATGCAAGGTCTACAAATGATGCATGACCTAGATGACAAGAAGTCTAATCTTTTGCTTTGAGTTTTATGGTCCAAGTTGATTAAAGGGAATTGATGTTTAATCTGGGAGCAAACTAGAAGTCACAACCTGCAAAATAGTGCTCTCAGATAACTACAATGAAGAACAAAACTACCAGAAGAAAAATGGAAACAGGACGACCTCACCAGGCCGCCAATTGGCGGTCTAAGACTGCTGATTGGCGGTCTCTTTTGATGGTTAGCTGCTCCAACTCCTCCAGTAGCCTCCCCGTGAACTCTAGGATCCCTGAAACTAAGAAAAACTGGAAACAAAAAATTAAAAACCATGGTCTGGACAGACCACCTCCCCGGCAACGGCGCCAAAAACTTGATTGATCGTTTTATTTAAACCGTAAGTGCACGGCCGCGTTGAAGCGGTGGAAAATATGGATCGTCCACTGGGAGGTGTGACGACAATTGGATTGTTCGAGGGAGAGTGGTAAAAGGAGAGAAAGATGGATTACACTACACTACACTAATCTAAACTAGTAAACTAACAAAGCTGAAATGAAATCACTAACAAACTAAGCTGAACAACTAATGAAGAAGATAAAACCTCAGGAATGAAAACCCCTAAGGGGTGGAGTGTGTGTGTGTGCACATGAAATAAGTGTGGTGTGGAATGCATACAAGAAGGTCAAGTTAGTTAGTGTTTGTTAATGCATAAGAGGTACCTAATGGCAAAACCCTATCATTTACAACACTAACTTATGTGAATAATATGAGGAATGCAAGGTTGTTATTAAGACACTTAGACAAGCATGAAATGTACTTATGCTATGGCAGAAACCATCAAGTAAGGTTCTTAATAATTCAAGCAAGCATACTAATATCTCTCACAAAACATTCATATTAAGCATTTATACCATCTACATAACATGTACACACATCTACTCCACCCCTAAAGGGGATGGAACTACTCACACATATTTAAACTAACTACTCTAATAAAATGAACCATTATACTGAAATGAAACTATACTAATCAAGCAAGAAATATTAAAGAAGCATAAAACAAAACAAGCACCAAAGCAAACACATTAAAAGAAATTAACTAAGCAAGAATTAACAAGCTAATGAAAACATCTATTATTAACTCACTCAAATTACAAGCAGCCCTTCCTCCACCAGAGTTTTGCTTCAAGACTTCACTCTTAGTAGGGAAGATGGCCACCAAAGAGAGAGATTCATACAATGAAAGGTGAAGAGTTCTATTTATAAGCATGGAAAAAGCTAATCCGGGACAATCACCCGATGTGGGACTAAACAAATACCAAAAATAGACTAAGAATACACTAATACATGTTCTCCTGAAAGCTAAGCGGATCCAGAGCTATATGGACCGCCAATTAGCGGTCTATAAGTTCCAGATCCGTCTGGTTTTCATGCTGAGCTTTTCTTGGTGTATTTGTTGGTCTTGGATGCATCTACTTCGCTTGTTGGAGCTCCGACCCGAATAGAATTGTCAAAATACTCCCCATGATGGTGTGGAATTTTCAGTTTTGCTCTTAGGTCCTTCGGTCTTACGTTCAGGTCCTTCTCCTTTGCATCTTAGTCCCCAGGTCTCACAATTAAGTCTTTTTTCCTACTTTTGGGTCCTTTCATGGCTCTTCTCTTCAAACCTCTTTATTTCTGAAATTTAAACATAAAACTCGTCACGTAGCATTGCTTAGATGTAAGATACAGATATGAGCATGAAATGATGTCAATCAAATACCCCCAGACCTAAGTTTTTGCTAGTCCCGAGCAAAACAAAGAAAGAGAAAAACAAACGAGAAACAAGAAATCCTAACTCACTTTCGTAAGAATCATGGTTGCACTTAGCATGTGCAACAAGCCGTTAAACCTCCTTGTTGCCAAGGAGGAGTGTTGTCTCCTGAGGGTTTTCAGCGGATATACCCACAAAATCCGCCAATTAGAGAAAGCACTGCAAAATCAACTAACACCCCTAACACCAACGCAACCCGTTGAGAATGTTTGTGTGTCTAGTGAAAACTTATTGCCTATCTTTGCAGTCAAACAGAGTGATCTGACATCAAGCATGAATACACAAAGGGAGTGTTTGTTGCAAGATTCAGTTGAGACTGTTAGTGAGGGGGACACAACTGATCATATGCCCACCAGAAGGTGTCTTTACCCCATGTCCCGTGGCTGTTGAGCCTCATGAGCTTCATCTTGACTCAAAAGAGAACACACCTTCGACCGTGCTTAGGATTGATAATTTAAAGGAGGTTGGGTGGTTATTGTTGGACGACTTGGGGACAAGCCCCATACATAGTGAGACAAGTGTGCCACATCACACGAATGAGCCTGGGGAACTCATTCTGATGCACCCGCCTATTGGTTGGAGGGTTTTATTCGACGAGCAATAAACCCCTGGTGAGGCAACGCAACTCCAATCATTCACGTTGCCTACACCCATCCAATATCATGAGTGATTCGAGCCTTTCAGTTTTGATGTTTCACCTCTCATGATACCTCAGAGTACCAATGAAGCGGCCCCATCATGGCGGATCTCTGGTCCACATGACTCAATGTTCTCATTCGATGTTCCTTGACCAAATGATTATGAGAATATCTTTGTTATTGTATATATATCTGGTTTATAAAGAAAAAAACAAAAAAACAAAAACAAAATTCCACAAAGTGAGCAGCGGTTGTTGTTGACCCCAACCCTAGTGTATTTGGACCTAATTTGTTCACGTATTTGTCTTCCTTCTTAAGTATCTCATAGGTTTTCTGGAATTTAGGTATATATCTACATCCACATAACCATGAACTTTCTTTTGCACTTCACGTTTGTGAGATCTTTTCTTTTTCATGCATAAATGCATGTGGTATCATACTCACATTCATTGAGGACAATGAACGAAGTAAGTGTGTGGGGGGGGGGATGTTTTACATTTGTACATAGTCGAGTCTTTTTCCTTTTCTTTGGTTTTGTTTTGTTTGCATTGTTAAGGTCATGATAGTGTGCTGTAATTTACATTAATATTTCTTCTATGCCATGATCATTGAGTGACTTATCTTCTTTTGCTTGCCTAGTGATGAAAATTAGATTTATACCGCAAGTACACGGCGTCAATGAAGACGTGGCAAGTACGGGTCGAACACAAGGAGGGAGAGATATTGTTATTTTTGTGATTTTCGATTAGGGAAAGAAAGAGAGAGAAATATGTTTGGTTTGAGATTTTTGGTTTTTTAATTTTCTAAAGCACGAACAACAGAAGAAAAACTAAAAAGAAAACAAATATGGATGAGAGTCCAGCGGGTGGGGGATTAGATATCGGGTTTTGTTTAGAGAATTCTGAAAATTATAATAAATCACATTAGTTATAAAGCATTACATGATAAATAATTCAACATATACTCAAGTAATCAAAATATACTAACACGAAATTAAAATAATAACATCATTTTTCTTCTCATCACCCTAAATCCGTCACCCCCACCCTTTGGAGAGAGTTAGAAACTCGTGGATGGAGGGAAGGAGAAGGGGTCCTAGAGAAACTACAAAAGAAAACTAAAAACACAAAATAAAACAACAGAATTTTATTGCTAAAGAGAAGAACAAAAACTAAGGACCCTTTACAACATCGTTTTGGGGCTATTTATAGCTGATACAAGGGATCCCAATATATAAAAGGAAAGTGCACGCGTCAATACAACATTGATAAAAATTTGAGCGCACAGATCAACTTTTGTGCGACGGAATCGCCACAATTTGTACATGAGGTGAGGCGGAATCGCCACCTTTTTGGCTCACAATCGACCCAGATTTTTCCTGTGTGTTTATGGTATGTTTTAGCTGTCATTTGCGCGTCCGGATTAATTATTGCATATCTTTGGAGATCTGAGTTAATTTCTTCATATATTTGGAGATCCAAATTGATTTTTCTCTAGAACTTCTCCAAAATAATATTTTGGTACTCATAATTTGCAGTCGGGTCCTCGGCTTTTGCAATTAAGTCCCTGACTAATTTTGTGCTTAAGTCCCTGACCTTTTTGTAATTAAGTATTTGAATGCTTTTATGCTTGGATGAACTTCCATTTGAATCCCGATAATCTTGACTTGGTGTTTATGATAGAAATGAGTCTCTTGCACGCATTTATGCGCGGGATATGGGTAATTTGCATTCAGGTCCCTGTATTATGTAAATAAGACTAAACACATACCTTAGTAGCATTTATTGATATAAAATTAATCTAAATGAAAGACATATGATGCAATGTATGCAATGCATCACCTAGTGCTTAAAATTTTCCATTTCTTTCAAAATCTTCATGTGTTGCAAAAGAAAATGTTTTGTGGGTTTTGCGTGTGTTTGACATGTGCAAAATCGTTGAGAGGCCAAGTAAAAAGAGAAGCCCCCAAAATTGACTTTAACATGATGCATTCGGATATCTAGTACACTGACTTTAGGTATTATCTAGTCGTAAGGATGCACCCCAATTTTTCTTCGGGGGGAGAGTAATCATAAGGTTTTAGTACTCAAACAGTTAAAGAAGTCCACCCTGAACATAGTGAGTCAAATTATTCATGTCTATTAGTATAGGGAAGTTTATTGTAGTCAGGGACCCTTAAACTCCTGTTGTGAAACCTTAAGTGTAGGAGTTTTGGTTCATGTATAGATAAGAAATAAGTGAGTAGGGTGTTCTCTCTTCTCGCACGGCTCCTATCACTCGGGAAATTAGGTCTGAGGGGACTTAGTGCCTGGTGCTTTTGAGTCATCCGACTTGAGATGCACTAACAGAACTCCTGGTGGTAGGGATCGCCCTATGTGGAGATTTGTGGGAAGGTGTACGTGATAGTGTAAGTCCTCATAGGCAATGATGCACGAAACCTGATCCTGGGAGAATTAAACACCAACTAGTAAAAACAAAGATGAAAAAAAGACAAAAAGAAGAAAAAAAGAAAAAAAGATGGTAATACAAATAATAACCTTAATGGACTTTACACTTTGTATCACTTGAGGATGATAAGGTTGCCCATGTCTTTCACTTAAGTCCTTAATTAACTTGCACGAATGGTTCACTAGGCTGTGTGTAGACATGATACATATATAGAGTCGGCCCGTAGGATTACTGTGTCCAATGATCGACAAAAATAAGTCCATCGAGTCGGGTTGCTAGGTTAAATAATGCATCAATGTTTGTATTTTGTGGGTATATCCGCTGAAAACCCTCAGGAGACAACACTCCTCCACCTTGGCAACAAGAAGATTTAACGGCTTGTTGCACGTGCTAAGTGCAACCATGACTTTCCTATTTTTCATATGTTTTCCTTTCTTTCATTTTTCTCTTTCTTTGTTTTACCCGGGACTAGCAAAAAATAAGTGTGGGGGTATTTGATTAGTAGCATATTGATGTGAAATTAAGTTTAACTGCAAGTGCATGGCCGTCGGTGAAGACGGGTCAAGTATGGGTCGATCCACAGGGAGGTGTGTCGACTGTAGTTCTTCGGAAATCAAGTAGAAAAGTAGAGGAGAAGTTGTTGATTATGTTAACTACACTAAACTATGAATAAAATAACAATTAAACTAAACCCCCATGGAGTGGAGGTATGTAGGTATATGTGTGTTTGAGTGGGTCTTCATTTCAACTAGGCACAAGTGTAGTCTGTGTGGCGTACAAGTATAAGATAGTGTAGAATCTAAGTGTAGGATACACAACACTACATGGCAAACCATGAACATGCATATCTCACATAAAATTGAGTTGATTTTAGATTTGAAGCATGCAATAAGTACCTAGTGTGACCATTAGAGCATCAATTAATTCTACATACAACCTAAATCATTCATGTTAATGTTCACCAAACATGGATCCATATATAACAAGACATTTCCATCAAACCATTACAAGCAACAAGATAAACTCTAAAGCTAGCATGAGATGAGTACCTAGTGTGGACATTATCCCATCTAATACAAGTTTAAGCATGCTACGAGTATAGATCTACATTAAGCACATGAAATGACACAAATAAAAGAACCCATCACTATCACATAATCTACTTCACCTCCACACCCAAAGGGGGATTGAACTACTCACTACTCATTAAGGAAACAAAATGAAATTAAGCTAAGCATGCAAGAATTAAAAAAGACAATATAAAACTAATAAAACTTCTTTTATCACTCACTCATATTACAAGTAGCATCTCTCCACTAGAGTTTTGCTCCAAGGTTTTACTCCAAGTAGAGAGAATGACCATCAAGAGAGGATAAAATATAAAGGAGGAAGAAGAGTTCTATTTATAGGCATGAAATAAGGTAACTAGGGACAATCCCACAATTTGGGACTAATAAAACTTTCCACACATGGATATAAGCAACATAACCAACATCTGAGCCAAAGATGGTTGAATTTGGATCATAACGGGCCACCAATTGGCAGTCCATGGCTGCTGATTTGCCGTCCTAAAATGTCAGATCCGATGGATATTCGTTTGGTGCCTTTCCATTTTCAATTGTTAATGTTAGGTGCACCCGGTTTGGCCATGGGGATCTAGATGCGAGCGTAATTGTCATAATACTCCTCATGTTTGTCTGGAGTTTCTTGATTTGCTAATTGGTCCTCTTGCCTTGCATCCAGGTCCTTCCCTCTTGCAGATCGGTCCATAAGTCTCACCGATCAGTCCTTTTTCTCACGTATTGGTCCTTTTTGTGTCTCTTCTTCTCAAATCTGTTTATTTCTGAAACTTAAACATAAAACTCGTTACTTAGCATTTCTTAGGCTCAAAATATAGGATATAAGACACGAATGTATGCATGATGTGATGTCAATCAAATACCCCTACACCTAGTTTTTGCTAGTCCCGAGCAAAACAACGAAAGGAAAACAAAGAAGGGAAAAACAAACGGAAAACAAGATAAGTTAGCATAGATGCATTATTCAAGCTAGCAACACGACTTGATAACTCACTTCCATAGGAATCACGCTTTCACTTAGCACGTTCAACAAGCCGTTAAACTTTCTTATCGCCAAAAAGGAGGAGTGTTGTCTCCTGAGGGTTTTCAGCGGATATACCCATAAAATCCAAACATAGATGCATTATTCAAGCTAGCAACACGACTTGATAAACTCATTTTTGTCGATCATTGGATACGGTAATACTACGGGCCGACTCTATATGGGTATTTAGTCCACACACCTAGCCTAATGAACTATTTGTGCAAGTTAGTTAAGGACTTAAGTGAAAGACATGGGCAACCCTAACTTCCTCAAGTGATACAAAGTGTAAAGTCTATTAAGGTTCTTATTTGTAATACCAATTTTTTTCTTTTTTTATACTAGTTGGTGTTTAATTATCCCAGGGTCAGTTTTCATGCATCATTGTCTTTGGCGACTTACACTATTATACACCTTTCCCCACATCTGCAAATAGGGTGATCCCTACCACCGGTGTAACTGGAGTTCGGTCGGTGCATCCCAAGTCAGATGATTCAAAAGCACCAGGCACTAAGTCCCCTCGGACCTAATTTTCCAAGTGGTAGGAGCCATACGAGAAGAGAAAACACCCTACCCACTTATTTATTATCTACACATGAACCAAAACCCCTACACTTACGGTTTCACCAAAGGAGTATAAAGATCCCTGACTACTACAAACTTCCTTATACTAACAGACACAAATTACTAGACTCACTAGGTTCATGGTGGACTTCTTTATTTGTTTGAGTACTGAAACCCAATGATTACTCTACCCCCGAGGGAAAACTGGGGTGCATCCTTACGACTAGATAAGACCTATAGTTGGTGTACTAAATATCCTAATGCATTATGTTCAATTCAATTTTGGGGGCTTCTCTTTTTACTCTGCCTCTCAACAGTTTTGCACGTGTCAAACACACGCAAAACCCACAAAACATTTTCTTTCGCAAGCACATACAGATTTTGAAAGAAATGTCAAAATTTAAAGCACGAAGCAAGCTAAAGAAGACAAGCCACCCAAGGATCATAGCAAGCAGATATATCGATATTAAATGCAGCACACTATCATGACCCTAACAATGCAAACAAAAGAAAACAAAGCAAAACGAGAAAGACTCGACTATGTACACACGTAAAACACCCTACATTTAACTCGTGTATTGTCCTCAATGAATGTGAGCATCATCTACATGGATATATGCGTGAAAGAGAAAAGATCTCACCAACGTGAAGCACAAGGAAAGTTTCATGGTCATGTTGATGGACAAAAACACGAATTTCCCTCAAAAATTGTGAAATACTGAAGAAGGAAGACAAATACGTGAAAGAAATGGGGCCCAAATACACAAGGGTTGGGGCCCACAACAATGCTCACTGTTGGAGTCTTCTTTCTTTTTTCTTTCTTTTTCTTTTTTCCCCTTCAAATATAATTATGTGCAAAAATGGGCTCCCATCTTCATATGTCAAGGGACATCAAATGGGAACCCACTGCATGGGCTCACAACATAAGAAAGAAGAGGATTATTGAGAGGTTTATGAACTAAGAATGGTGGTTAAATGCCTCTTAAACAGGGGTATGTGAAAGGAAATGGAAACAAATATGTTTCCATTCCACGACAAAGCTGAGGGTCATCAATATATACCCTCCAACTAACATTTGGGTGCACCAGGATCATTTCATCCACACAAAGTGACACCCTAGACTGATTACCAAGATGGCAAAGTCCAGAAACAGAATTGCATGGCCATCAGGCACCCTTATAAGCATTGTGGTCTTTTGAAGCCTCTTGAGAATGAGCAAGATTGGAGGCATGAATGAAACGTGGACCTCTATCTGGTTGTTGGATATGTAGGATATCAGGTGGTTGATTCTTAACCCACATGGGGGCCTCAACAGATACAAAGTGAAGATCAGGTGGCCCAGTGGCCACAAAAATTGTATCTTGTGGCTTAAGAGCCACATGAACGAAAGGTTGTGGGTCAAAGGCCACATGATCACAAGATAACGCAACTTCTTGTGCCAACCCAGGTGAAACATCTTAACCCCCATCAGGATCTCCATCGAACAACTCTCTGAAATACTTGAAGGTGCCTTCGACTTCAATCTCATCCGTGTCGTGGATAAGGTTGACCTCAATAGGGTCATCGAAGGTGACTTCTTCCCGATGGTGAAGATGTTGAAATCAGTGCAACAGACCATTACAACAATAGATCAAGGCAATGGAGGTCTCTAGAAATGGTCACCCAAAAATTGTTGGATTTCGTGCCCCTTTGTATGTATATATTTTTAAAAAAAATATACATGCATACAAGATCGATTTCCATATTTTTGATGATTTCATGCACCTTCTTTTATATTTATTCTAATATCATATAAAGTACAAAAATATTAAAACAAATATAAGATGATCATATCCAAAGGTTCTCTAAAACCTTTATGAAGATCCGAAGTTGCGTCGCTCGTCGAATCGCCTCCAAGTGTTCACCAAATTCTAAACAAGATTAGAGAGAAAGGAGCTAGCCTTTTCAATCTATAAATCAAGCTTAGATTCGAGCTAATAAGACCTCAAAAGCTCCCTGAGAATTTAATCTCCGAAAGCTCAAAATGATTAAGAGAAATTCGGATGGATTAGTAGAGAGGTTAGGGAGAGAATATTTTTACATTCTCTTAAACAAGTAGGGAGAGGGGACCTATTTATAGACTCTCCTAACACCCGCATCATGGGCTAACCACTAACCCATGATCCCTTGATTTTCTCTCCCTAAAACCAATCAAAAATGACACATAAGCATCCTCAAAACCGTTTGACCATAATTGGAATAAATCCAACCCATGATCAACACTAATCTCTTAACAATTTTAGGCAGAATCATGCCCAACAGTCGACCAGAATTTCCAATCGGTCAACCGAATGGTTGTGTTTCTGACATTTTGGTGGACCGTGAGCCAAACGGTCAACCGATTACTCATCAAGAAAATTCCCTGATATTTTCAATCGAACAAATATTTGACTCCAGTCGACCGTTCAACCATCAAGACGCGTCCTGATAATTTTGATCAACCGCGTCCCTCGCCCGGTCGACCGTTTCTATTACAAAGATAGTTTCTGATAATTTTGGTCGAACCGTACGTCATCCGATATTTGTACGGTCGACCGTTTAAAGACTTCGGTTGACCAATTATGAAATGCTCTATCATTTTTTACACGATTTTATCTTTGTCAAATTTTGGATTTACATCCAACAAAATTTGATCCTTGGGGTTTTTAGCGAATTCATATATCATGTAACATATCATGCTATGTAATGTCAAACTATTACACTCCATAATACATACATCTCATATTAATTTATTTACGATTTTAATTATGTCAATTTTCATGACATGTTGATTTTATCGATTCACCACATGTATCTCATTTCACATGAAACCCGATAGATCGTATGAACACAAAATCAAGCTTCTTGTTTCCCCATTTTGTGGTGTGATCTATAAGAGAATCTAAGCTATATTGGCAATGATATTAAACACTTAATATCAGAAACTATAAGTGGTATCTAGCTACACATTATAGTTACCCAATTAGCATAGATGTGTTCACTCAAACTAAACATGATTAATTTAGTGATGTAAGAACACCACTGTGTTTATCCCTTGCCTCACGATATTAACAATATTATAGAAAGTATAAATGTATCACCTTTGTATTATATACTCATTTCTTGATCTCTTAAGCTAATTATATATATGTAACTTAACACAAGTCATATTGTGCAAATTATAAATTTGTTTTATCAAGGGGCTCACTAATATCATCACTCAAGATAAGAGGGGCAATGATAATCTTTTGACTAACTATCTTTGCCAGCATAAGTCATGTTCAACCAACTATTCTATTTATCATATACTCAATGATAGTTTTTGACACTAATCAAATAAACACTTATTATGTGATAGTCTTAGGATTCAAGACACAATGAAACATTAATGACACTTAACACAATTCCATAATGTTTCACTTGCTAGGTCTATTCAATATATATAAGTAACTATTTTCCTCTTTTATATACTCGTGCCGTTAAATATTTGAAGAGCTACAATACTCTTTAACCAACACGACAATCTTATCTCGGTAATTAATGTTCCATGTCAATTACCATGATTGTGAATAACTTTTGATTTATGTAAACCTTTATCTTTTAGAGCTCTATAGTTAAGGACCAAGAGCTTCTTCCTCAATACTTCTAAAAGACGAATACATTAATCAAAGAACAAAATGTTTGCATATCCAATTCATAATAATTGACATATAAAAGTAAACTTTTAGAACACATTCCCTTCAATCTCCCACTTGTTATCAATGTTTTCTTTCACATACATTCTCAATGTTTAAAACAATAATAACTAGGGTAACCCTCTCAAATCACTCATCAAGCCACTCCACATGGTTCCTCAGACCCATGGACTCGAAACGCATTTCACATTTTGCTTGGGATAAGGGTTTGGTGAATGGATCAGTTGTGTTGTTGTTTGTGTCCACCCATAATAAATCTATTTTTCCTTCGTCGATGAAGTCACGTGTGACAAAATACTTGCGATCCATGTATTTCACCTTGTGATGTGATTTAGGATCCTTAATTTGCGAGATAGATGCATATTGTCGCAAAATAGCTCTATGGGTCCCTCGCTCGAGGGAACTACTCCAAGCTCTTAAAGGAACTTCTTAATCCACACTCCTTCCTTGCTCGCTTCAGCGACAACCATTACCTCAGAAGAGGTGGTTGAGTCGGCCATAGTGGTTGACTTCCAACTACGCCAACTCACGACTCTACCATTCAGAAGGAAGACATATCCTGATTGGGACCTCCTATTGTCGGGATAGCTCATGAAACTGTCATCCAAATAGCCCTCGGCTATTAACTCCCTTTGTCCTCCATAAACAAGATCTTTGGTCCAGTTAAGGTACCTCAGAATATTCTTGACCGCAGTCCAATGCTCAGGACTTGCGTTGTATTGGTGACGACTTGTCACACTTAAAGCATATGAGACATCAGGTATTGTGCAAGTCTTGGCATACATGATTGATCCTATTGCGCAAGCATAAGGTATACTTTCATGTACTCCAAGTCTACCTGATTCAGCACGTCAAGACTTCTAGAGTTGCACACCCATACTCATTGCCACATTGCCCTTTTTGGAGTTGTTCATGCTGAACCTTTCCAAGACCTTGTCATTGTATGTACGTTGACTTAGGTCAATGAGTCTACGGGATCTATCTCTATATATCTTGATTTCCAAGATGTATTGAACATCACCCATGTCTTTCATCGAAAATGAAGATTTCAATGAACTTCTTGTTTGCTCTAGCAAAGGTATATGATTTCCCATGAGTAGTATGTCATAGACATGTAATATCAAAAACCGCTCCTACTAACCTTCTTGTATATACAAGGCTCTTCCTTACTTTGGACGAAGTGAATCTTTTTTACTTCCTCGTCAAAGTGCTTGTTCCAACTCCTTGATGTTTCCTTCAATCCATAAATGGATTGTTGAAGCTTACATATTTCTTGCTATTCTTTGGATCTTCGAAACCTTGAGGTTGTACCATGTACACATTCTTCTCCAAGTTCCCATTAAGGAACGTTGTTTTGACATCCATTTGCCATATTTCATAATCATGAAATTCGGAAATAATGAGCATAATCCGAATAGACTTGAACATGGCAACCGGTGAAAAAGTTTGATCATAATCAATTTGTTGAATTTGAGTGAAACCTTTTGCTACAAGCCTTGCTTTGTAGGTTGTTAAGTTCCCATCCATGTCTATCTTCCTCCTAAAGACCCATTTATTTTGAACGACTTTCTTTCCTTGAGGAAGGTCAACCAAGTTCCATACTTGATTATCATACATGGATTCTATTTCGGATTCCATGGCTTTAAACCATAGTTTGGAGTATTCTCTTTCCATTTCTTCTTGAAAGGTCGACGGATTATTGGTATCAAGTACCATGATCTCATGAAGTCCCAAATATATATCGGGTTTGTTCCTTTCCCTCCTAGACCTTCTAAGTTCTTTTGGTTCTACGTGTACTTATTGAACTTCTTCCACAATTTCTTGCAGAATTTGTTCATGTTCAATTCTTGAACGTACACTTGGCGGGGATGATTGAGTTTCACTCACAATTGCTTCCCATGGTCTCGCATTCATTCTCCCACAAACCAAAAGAACCTCGGTTGAGCCTTCATGATCTTGAATATTTTCATTCATATCATGATCTTGTAGAATATCTTGAGTTTCCTCAAGCACAATTCTACTCCCACTACTTTTAATTCTTTCGAGAAATTCTTTCTCTCAAAATATGACTTCCCTCTTGAGGTAGGCTTCACAACCCCAAATCATGAGAAAATTGAGTTTAGGTGTTTTACTACTCCATAGCTCATAAGGCATTTTCTCTACGAATTTGGATGGAACATTATTTAGTGTCTAAGTCGCAGCTTCTAGTGCATCCTCCAAAAGTAAAGCGGCAATTCAGCTTGACTCATCATTGATCGAACCATGTCGAGCAATGTCCTATTTGTCCTTTCGGATACCCCATTCCATTTACGTGTACCAGACAGAGTGAGTTGCCGTACTATACTGCACTCCTTTAGGAACGAATCAAATTCAGTACTTAAGTACTCACCTCCATGATCGGTTTCGTAGAGAGTTGATTTTCTTGTTGAGTTGGTTCTCTACTTCATTCTTGAATTCTTTGAATTTGTCAAAGGATTCACTTTTGTTTCTCATTAGATTAATATAGCCATAATGACTATAGTCATCCGTAAACGTAATGAAGTACCTAAAACCGTCTCTTGCACTCATACTCATTGGACCACATACTTCGGAATGTATCAATTCCAGCAAGTTATTCTCTCTCGGACCTTTCTTCTTGAAAGGCCTATTGGTCATTTTGCCCATTAGGCAAGGTTTGTATGTCTCCAATGATTTAAAATAAATTTGACCAAAAAGGTTTGCATGTGACCAAGACGATAGTGCCAGAAGAGTGTATCATTCATGTAAGTAGTTTTAAGCCTTTTTTATTTATGTTTAAAATTTGTCTATTATTTAATTCAAGCAAATAGAGTCCATTTCTTATGAAAGCATTTGCATAGAAAATTTTCATTCTTCGATATAGACAAGCAAGAGTTTCAAATATTTATATTAAATTATCCATATCCAAACATGGTACAGAAATAATATTCTTGCTAATCGAAGGCACATAATAGACGTTCTTTAAACATAAATTTAAACCACTAGACAATTGAATCTCCACGGAAATTTGTGCAATCACAACGACGTTTGCACCATTTCCAACCTTCCAAATCATCTCGTTTTTCACGAGTTCCTTCTTATCCTTTTAGTAGCTGCACATTAGAAAACATGTGGGCACAAGATCCAGTATCATTTACCCAATCATGGACAAAGGTGGCTAAATTTATTTCAATTACAAATATACCTTTAGCCTTTTTGGGGCGTTTTCGTTCAATTACCCCATTGTCAAGATCCCCCTTGTACTAGGGGCAATTCGGGCGGATGTCTCCTTTTCCAACGCAGTAGTAACACTCTGTATTAGGAGTCAGAGATTTAAAAGAATTCCCCACCGAGGTACTCGCATGAGCCCCTCCTACTCCACTTCCCTTCAACGCCTTTTTGGCTAATTTGTTTTTGCCTTTACCTTTGGTAATCTTCCTGCTCCCACCATGGATGGCTAGGACGTGCTTGTCCCGACCCTTGCCCATGTCAACTTCAACTGTTTTGAGAGCGTTGTGGAGTTCCTCAAGATTCACCCCTTTCTCACGCACATGATAGTGCATAACGAAGTCCTTGTAGGACGAGGCTAGAGAGCCAAGAATCAAATCTTCCGCAATGTCATCAAGCATCAGGGAAGAGAGCTTTGACAACTTCTCAAGGTATCCTTGCATAGTGAGAAAATGCATGGACACCGATGTTCCCTCCGCCATGTGGCACCTTGTGATTGCTATGGTGGTCTTATAATGTTCTTTTCTAGCACTATCCATGAACATCTTTGTTAAAACTTTCATGGTCTTCTTGTGTTTTGAATCCAAGTATTTCACTTGAAGCGAGTCACCCATGGAGGCCAACATTAGACCGTGAACTTGGTTCTCTTGGTCTTTCCACTTAGCCTCCTTCTCAACATCAGTTGCCTTCTCATTTAATTTTGGGATTTCACCATCCAAAATATGAGATAGTTTCTCAAACTTCAACACGATATTGAGCTTGAGTTGCCAGCTTATGAAGTTGGAGTCATCATTTGCCAAATAATGTTTTTCAATCATAGATCGCACAATAGGTTGAATATTCGACATTTCTACAAAATAAATTTATAAAGGTTTTCATGTCAATTTTATGTTTGAAAATCAATACCACAAATAAATAAATATGTCCACAAATGCAGTAATTCAAGATCCTATCAATTATAATATAAACTAGCTAAGGACTATCAGATATATTATAAATCAAGGTAAGAAAACATTTTATAATCATAACCATTTTGATATTTTGCAAACTTTTGCATTTTCAAACTCTTATGACTCTTGACATTTTAATTAAGAGTGAATTTGACCAATCCTCCTAAGGAAAACTCTTTTTCTCAAAACCGAGTGAGGGCTCCGAGTCTTGTAAGAAAACTTATTTCATTTGATACGAGATATGTTTATCCATTGTATTCATAAATAAATACACTCGATGTCCACTAAGGGTGAATCTCACCTCGTACATCTATTCATGTCACAACAATAGACAACCTTATATCTCCCACTAGTCCCAAAGATGGAGGAAGCTATCTCCTGCTAAAGGCGAGCAGAATATCCCTTGATCGATGTTTGCTAGTGGATGAATAAAAAAAGAAAAAATACTCTTAATTTTCTGTTGGACAATTAAACATTTATATGTGATTTTAGAATTTAGGTGATCATACATATTTATATCTATACACATCCTAACATTCATTCTCACAATCACATACATGTCAAGCACACAAACATAAATTAAATCCATTCACACACACATTGGTGTGAGTTTATATGTTCCTGCATCCTTGATCTTTGCGCCTTTTCCATGACTTCCTTTGCCCCATGGATGTAGATATTCCAAAATATAAACATGCATCTCACCATTTCGAAAATTGTCTAGTGCAAGTCCTTTGTCAAAATTCTCTCATATGCATGCATATACATAGATAATTGGCTTTTACATACGTAATCCCATGTGATTGAATAATGACAATAACATTCACATCATTCATTCACACATGGCTTCGATGGAACATACAAACTCACTTGTCCCTGCAAAAGAGAACTAGTGCAACGCATGTACATATACTATACATTACACGATCTAGTTTATCCTTCATCTTTTAATCAAACAATTCCAAAATCATTTGAAATCAATTAAAAATGATTTATGCATCCATAGTTCAAAATCTAAATCATTTGAACCGCAGTTTATTTAAATTCCCAAAAGAAAAACCTTAAATAAACTTATTTGTCTCTCTCGCTTTGTCGATTCCTTATAAAATAATCATTTAATATAAAACAAAAATTTTACGTATTAGACATAAGTCTAAATATTAATTCTAACATCCATATGACATGTTTTAAAAATTTTAAAACTATCAAAACAATAAATTAGAATTAAATCAACAAAACTTTCGGAAAACTCGAAAAAGACATCAAACATGAATTGTTTCGATTGGAGATGGTAAACTAAAATTAATTATATAGTCTAATAATTGAAAATATGAACTAAATGCTCTGATACCACTATTGGATTTTGTTCTCCTATGTATGTATATATTTTTTAAATTTTATACATGCATACAAGATCGATTTCCATATTTTTGATGATTCATGTACATTTTTTTATATTTATTCTAATATCATATAAACTATATATATATATATATTAAAAAATATATAAGAGGATCATATCTAAAGGTTCTCTAAAACGTTTATGAAGATCCAGAGTTGCGTCGCTCGTCGAATCACCCGTCGATTCGCCTCCAAGTGTTCACCAAACTCTAAACAAGATTAGAGAGAAAGGAGCTAGCATATTCAATCTATAAATCAAGTTTAGAATCTAGCTAATAACCCCTCCAGCGCTCCCTGCAAATTTAATCTCCGAAAGCTCGAAATGATTAAGAGAAATTCGGATGGATTAGTAGAGAGGTTAGGGAGAGAGAATATTTTTACATTCTCTTAAACAAGTAAGGAGAGGGGACCTATTTATAGACTCTCCCAACACCCGTATCATGGGCTAACCACTAACTCATGATCCCTTGTTTTCTCTCCCTAAAACCAATCACAAATTGACACATAAGCATCCTCAAAACCGTTTGACCATAATTGGAATAAATCTAACCCATGATCAACACTAATCTCTTAACAATTCTAGGTAAAATCGTGCCCAACGGTCGACCAGAATTTCCAATCGGTCGACCAAACGGTTGTGTTTCTGACATTTTGGTGGACCGTGAGCCAAACAGTTAACCGAATACTCATCAAGAAAATTCCCTGATATTTTCGATCGAACAAATATTTGACTCCGATCGACCGTTCAACCATCAAGGCGCATCCTGATAATTTTGATCAACCGCGTCCCTCGCCCGGTCGACCGTTTCTATTACCAAGATAGTTCCTGATAATTTCGGTCAAACCGTGTGTCATCTGATCTTTGTCTGGTTGACCGATCATGAAACGGTGTACCGTTTTTCACCCAATTTTACCATTGTCAAATTTTGAATTTACATCCAACAAAATTTGATCCTTGGGATTTTTAGCAAATTCATATATCACGTAACATATTATCTTATGTAATGTCAAACTATTACACAACATAATACATACATCTCATATGAATTTATTTACAATTCAAATTATGTAAATTTTCATGACATATTGATTTTATCATTCACCACATGTATCCCATTTCACATGAAACCCGATAGATCCTATGAACACAAAATCAAGCTTCTTGTTTCCCAATTTTGTGGTGTGATCTATAGGAGAATCTAAGTTATATTGGCAATATATTAAACACTTAATATCACAAATTATAAGCGGTATCTAGCTACACATTATAGTTACCAAATTAACATTGATGTCTTGTTCATTCGAACTAAACACGATCCATTTAGTGATGTAAGAACACCACTTGTGTCTATCCCTTGCAAAATGATATTAACAATATTATAGAAAGTAGAAATGTATCACCTTTGTATTGTATACTCATTTCTTGATCTCTTAAGCTAATTATAAATATGTAACTTAACACGAGTCACATTGTGCACATTATAATTTTGCTTTATCAAAGGGCTCACTAATATCATCACTCAAGCTAAGAGAGGCAATGATAATCTTTTGACTAACTATCTTTCCCAGTATAAGTCATATTCAACCAACTATTGCCTTTATCACTATACTCAATGATAACTTTTGACATTAATCAAATTAAACACTTATTATGTGAAATATATAAGTCTCATATCTTAGGATTCAAGACACAATGAAACATTAATGACACTTAACACAATTCCAATGTTTCACTTGCTAGGTCTATTCAATATATAAAAGTAACCATTTTCCTCTTTTATATACTTGTGTCGTTAAATATTTGTAGAGCTTCAATACTCTTTAACCAACACGATAATCTTATCTCGGTAATTAATGTTCCATGTCAATTACCATGATTGTGAATAACTTTTGATTTATGTAAACCATTATCTTTTAGAGCTCTACAGTTAGGGACCAAGAGCTTCTTCCTCAATACTTCTAAAAGACGAATACATTAATCAATGAACAAAATGTTTGCACATCCAATGTATTTGACTTACGTGGGTTGTGTCAACAAAGAACTCACATTAGCGGCAAGAAAAGCTTTCTTTGGAACATTGTTTTCCTCTTCTTTGTCATAAATCCTTGAGAACCTTGGCGTAAGGTGACATTTGCTGAATCACCTCCAACAGAGGAATGTTCACCTTACCTTGCCGAAAGATCTCAAGCATTTTGTCATGCTGATCTGATGTTTTCTTTTTAAGGCGCTCAAGGAATGGAGCCTTCGAGGCATAAGGGTCTTTCGAAGGAACCACAACATTTTGTTCCGTAGAAACATGAGTGGGGACCGCAGAATCTGATTCCTTCGACCCATGATGAGACAGTACCTCAGGGTTCAGCCCCATTGTCAAAATATACATAGAAGGAACCTCATGATCAGGCTCCTTCCTAGACGTACTTGTTAAGGGAACCTCAGGATATGTCTCCCTCATAGATTTAGGTATCACTGCAAGTCTGGTGACACCAAGAGATGGTGATTGCAAGGAAGGCAACCCAATGTGGTTGTCCACCTCCTTACCAGTCCTCAAAGTGTGAATCACATTAACATGATGGGTCGGTTCAGAGGTAGCTTGAGCTACTAGTGGCCTTCCTTGAGATTGGGTATCCTGGGGATTCACCTCGGGTTGACTTGGGAATTGACCCTTCTCAGGTTCATGGAGCTGATGAGCCAACTGGCTAACTTGCGCTTCCAATGCTTTGACCATGGACTTATTAGAATGGTTTGTGTGTTCTGCATGAACGCATGAAGGGTTTGTTCAAGAGTGGAGTCCCATGGGTCAACCCACTGAGGTAGAGTCTGACTAGAATAACCCGATGGTGAGGCATGAGTAGGTTGGTGAGTATGGGGTTGAGACCTTTGATGTGGGGGTTGGTAGGTTGCTGATGGGCGTGGAGGGTGGTAAGGTGGAGGTTGAGGTTGAGCGTGCAAGCTCTGACCGTTGCCCCCAGTAGGACCCCATGAGAAGTTAAGGTGGTTTCACCATCCCAAGTTGTAGGAGTGACTGTACGGGTTGTTACGGGGCCGTTGTTGATACATCGCATTTGCATGCTCAGTATTTCTTAGAGTGTAAGCACACTCCGAGTCACTTTCTCCCATAAGTCCACACTTACTACAAGTGGGAGTAGCGACCTGAGCTACAGGAGCTCGATCCAACTCTAAACTCTCAATCCTACGCATGAGAGCAACTATTTTCCTCTTAGATGCGATAGTTGACTCAACTTGATATGATCTAGCTCAACCAGAAGACCTAGTGGCTGGTGGCTCTCTCATGGTATCCCACTCAAGGGTACGTTCAGCCATTACTTCAAAAGTGGCCCACGCCTCATCGATGGGTTTCATTCACCCTGACACATCGACTCTAACAATGTGCGGGTGTTGTAATTGAGGCCCTCATAAACAATCTGGCATAACTGCCATAGCTCAAGTCCATGATGAGGGCACTGCTGGAGAAGGTCATTGAATCTCTCAAAGAAAGCATGAAAACATTCGGTCTCAGTCTGATACATTTGATGTAGCTGGTGTCGTATATGTTGAGTTTTCCTTTGGTGGAAAAATTTCTTCAAAAAGACGGTCATAAGTTCATCATCCCAAGACCAAATAGAGCTTGCCGGGAGGTTGTACATCTATTTCTTCGTGTTATCCTTCAACACGAAAGAAATCATCCTCAACCGGACTGAATCCTCGTCAAGCTATTGAAGCTTCAACATGGAGCATACCTTCTCGAATTCACGTATAAAAATATACAGATCCTCCTTATTAGAAGTGAAGGTAGGAAGAATTCTCTCATATATTGAGTTTTCAATTCATAGTTGTTCCTGCGAACCGGCGGGAGAACTATGCAAGAAGGTTGCGTGACCCAAACAGGATGGGTCCGCTCCCACAGAGTCATCAGTCTATTTTGTCGAGCTAAAGGTGGTGGTGCACCAAGAACTCGATCCTGACCAAATCCCTCTTCCTCCTGAGTCAGAGGAGGAGAGGAGGAGGAGAAGGATGTTTACGTGGTGGTGGGAGCGGACCAAGGTAACCCATGTATGGAACCCGGTCTCCCTCATTGCCACGAGATGACTCGGCCTCATGATCCAAAGGAGCTCAAGGTGTAGATGGGCGAACACCTAGTCCGTCCATCTCAGATAAATGCACTCTCTCAAGTCGAGCGTCTCACCAGAAAGAGCCCAACCTCGCATAAAACTCTCTACTCGGCTCTCAAACCACACACTACAGAGGGTGTAATCATAGGAGGAGACTACTCGTAGAATATAGAGGAGGAGAAGACTCTGATGAGAAGGGAGGAATCCCTAGAAGTAGCGTGGGTAGTAGGTGAGGGTAGAAGCCTAAACTAGAAAACACGGCTCAAACAACCTAAGGTCACTATAGATCCTTACAGCTAGATAATGCCTAACTGCGAGGCACATGGCCTCAACACGCCTCACCTCCCTTTGACAAAGTCCACAAAGCCCAGCAAATGAGCCAAGATCCGGAGATCTCGTCTCTCCTACTATCGACAAAGTGGGCAATGCCGATCAGGCTATGACGGTCTTGACCAGATTACTCTCCTAATGCGCCCGAGTCCTAGTGGTCAATGTCTACTTGATTTTAGATTAAGGCTTTTGATTAAGAGTGATTTTTGGGGCAAAGGAAATGGTGATGAAAGCCCCCACCTTATCTTTTATGGGACCCCTCCTTAGTAGCATTTTGATTCTTAATATAGCAATCAACTCTCCAAACAAACGTTCACCTCACTCTTGTCGCAATGCACCTTACTAACTAATGCATGATTTAACCATGCATGAATGAGAGAATGGGTGCACGTACCTCACGTCAGCAATCAACAACAAGAATTGAAAGAAAATAAAAGACGAGTGCGTGCAAGGTCTATAAATGATGCATGACCTAGATGACAATCAGTGTACTCTTTTGCTTTGAGTTTAAAGGTCCAAGTTGATTAAAAGGGGGATTGGTTGGTTTCTTGTTTAATCTGGGAACAGTCTACATGTCATAACATGCCAAATTGAGCTCCTAGGCCACTATATTGAAAGAAACAACAAACAGAAGAAATTATGACGCAAGATCTGCTCACCAGACCGCTGATTGGCGATCACAATGGCTTTTTATGCTCTCAAATTTCTCTTGGTACCTCCCCTCAATTCTGAGATGTCCCTGAAAAAAACAAAAACTAAAAACAAAAGATTAAATCCACTCGAATCATCCAAACCAGAGTCTAGACAAAGCACCTCCCCGCAACGGTGCCAAAATTTTAATGTGAAATTAAGTTTAACTACAAGTGCACGGTTGTCGGTGAAGATGGGGGAAGTATGGGTCGATCCATGGGGAGGTGTGTCAACTCTATTTCTTCGGAAATGAAAAGGAGAGGAGAAGTTGTTGATTATGTTAACTACACTAAACTATGAATGAACTAACAATTAAACTAAACCCCCATAGAGTGGAGGTGTGTAGGTATGTGTGTGTGAGTGAGTCTTCATTTCAATTAGGCACAAGTGTCGTTTGTGTGGCATACAAGTAGAAGCTAGTGTAGAATCTAAGTGTAGGATACACAACACTACATGCATGAACATGCATATCTCACATAAAGTTGACGTTAATTTTTGATTGTAAAGCATGTAATAAGTCCTTAGTGTGGCCATTAGAGCATCGATTACTCTTACATACAACCAAAATCATTCATGTGAATGTGCAACAAACATGGATCCATACATAACAAGACATTTCCATCAAACCATTACAAGCAACAAGATAAACTCTGAAGCTAGCATGAGATAAGTACCTAGTGTGGACATTATGTTGCCTTTTTAGCCTTAATCTATGTTTTGATGATTTAATCAACCTAATATTAATTATAATCAATGTAAAGTAGCACACATAATGCATAGCATAAATATTGTATTGTGCTAACCTCTGCAGGTGATCAAGACTCAAGAAAGAGGGAAATGAAGTCAAGACATGTAATCAAAGCTTCTATGAAGACTTGTAACCTTTATTTATTTTGAGTCTTAGAAACTTTGTATACTTGAGCATACTTGAACTAAAATCAACTTAAACACACACTAGGTTCGTTATAGAAGTCACACACAAAATATCATAACATTGGAACTTCAATAGGTCACCTAAAACAAAGACTGAAAATCACTGAACCTAAACCTAAGCTTTCTGAGCTAAATCAGTGCACCGAAACAAGTTTTCTGATCGACCGGTTTGGTTCAAACAATACCCTCCCCCTCAACCCACAACCTACTACCCTCAAACTCCGCAAGCACTTAAATTAATTATGTGTTTTTATATGATTAAAGTACGTTTAATTGCTGATTTTGTATGATTAGTTTGAATGTAGTTTAAATATGTGCATGTGAAATGCAATGGATATTGAAATTGTGGAATTCTTCTTGTCTATCCAGGGATTTGAAGAATTTTTCATTTTTAATTTACAAGGGAAGTTCAACTTAATATTCAATAGTCGGACAATGACTCATTGATTAATAATTTAATTGAGTCTTTCGATGACGCTATTGTTAGTACACTACTATGCTCTATGAAATGAATGCTCGCTTTCTGCTTTCTCATTTTACCTTTTTATGTTTTAGAGGTTCATGACACTAAAACAGTTTTATCAATAGTATTATCTCTCATGACACTACAACAGTAGATCACTATCTGTCACTAGGCACCAACAGCCATGGAAAACTATCGCTAATGTGGCGGTCTCCGTAGACATTCAGCCACGGATGTTGTGACGATTATATACCGACGTTGTTGCTTTTTTGGCGGGAGAATTTGGTGCTCTGAGTGGGTAACAGTGATGGATAATATCCATGGCTGTTACTGTAACTATAGTAACAGCCACAGATCGTAGCCATGGCTAATTGCTTGATGAAAACTACACATTATATATTTTTTCCTCTTGGACCCTGTTTTAGACAATAAATTCACAAATCATCAATATAAGATCCCAACCCATACACCAATTCTCCATCATTCCACAAGCATATGTATACAAGAAATTCATTTGTCAAATACAGTTATCCATACTAAATATTGGTATTAATTATACTAAGTCAAACAACATTCTAGTTAAAAAAATGCTAGTCCAAGTAAATTATACCAAAATTAAACAATGTCGCAAGTTTATAAGATTCAACAAAATAAAGCAAACTAACTTAAACATCACCCACATCTCCCTGTCCATTTCCTGTAGGCATTGGAGAAGATTCATCTTGCACTCCATCTTCAGTTTCATAAAAAAATTGATTAAAAAGCTTTCAATTAGTGTATATAACTTCTTAAAAAAATTCTAATTACCATGTCATTCAATTTGATTCCAAATCTTCTCGACAATTGCAGAATTTTTTTTTGTTTCTGAGCTTCTGATTCACTCATCGTCTCTTTAATCTCGTCTATTGTCCCTTGTTGCTCAGCTATTGTATCTTGCTGCTAGATTATCTTTTGTTGCTGACTTCCCATACCTTCCATTCTCTGGTTGATTCCAACTTCGACTTGAAAATTAATTTCTTCGGGAGTTGGAGCACCTCTACAACCAAATACGTCGGTAAGAGTAACGAGAGAACCTACTCCTCAAACATGACCATGCTCGTCGTTGCCCATTACTTTTGCAAGAGTGTCGTGTCTACCATTGTGATTGACATCATATCATGCATATTTTTTGTCTAATATTCTTTATTTTTATCCTAAGCAATGCTACATAACGAGTTTTATGTTTAAGTTTTAGGAATAAACAAGTTTGAGAAGAAGAGACTCAAAAAGGACTTAAAAGTAAGGAAAAGGACTAAGTTGCAAGACTTATAGACTGAGATGCAAGAGAGAAGGACCCGGATGTTAACCAAAATGACTAATGAGCAAATCAAGAATCTTCACACCATCATAAGGCATATATTGGCAATTAGATTCAGGCCTAAACATCAACAACCAAATCGGGTTCACCAAACATCAAGAAATCAAGCCAGAAACAAGCCATTCAAATCCAGACTTGATCCAACCAATCCAGACTGCCAATTGGCTGTCCCAAACTGCCAATTAACGGTCCAAATTTCATCAAACGGTTCATGGTTTTGTTGGGTGTTTGATTATGTTGTTTTATGTCCATTTGTAGTATGTGTTTAGTCTCATACTGGGGGATTTTCCCGGGTTACCTTTTTTCATGGCTATAAATAGAACTCTTCCTCCTCCTTTGTAATATATCTCCTCTTTTGGTGGCCATTCTCTCTACTAGGAGTAAAGTCTTGGAGCAAATCTCTGGTGGAGAGATGCTACATGTAAAGTGAGTGAGCAATAAATAATGTTTTGTTAGTTCCTTGTTGTTTCTTTTAGCTCTTGCATGCTTAGTTAATTTCGTTTGTTTTAATCTTCATAGGATTAGTTAGCATTTTTTTTCTTTCCTTAATATGAATGTTAGCTTAATAATGAGTTAGTAGTTCCATCCCCCTTTGGGGGTGGAGATTATTTACATATATGTTGTGAAGTTTGGATGTTTGATGAACTTTTTGATTATGTAGACTTACATGTTTGTATGTTTGATGTGTTCGTTTTAATACCGCAAGTGCATGGCGTCATTGAAGACGTGGCAAATATGGGTCGATCCACAGGAAGATGTGTCGACTCTGGTTCGTTTGAAGGCAAGTGGGAAAAGAGGGGAGAAGAAATTGTTTACACTAAACTAAACTACTCTAAACTAGCACGAAACAATCAAAGAAGATGAAAGCATGAGATGAAATAAAACTAAATTAAGTGACTAATAAAAGCAAGCTGGAAATCAGGAATGGAAACCCCTAAGTGGTGGAGTGTGTGTACACATGAAATAAGTGGTGATGAGTGCCTTCAATAGAGCACAAGTGTAGGTAGTGTTGCTATGCATAAAAGTACCTCATGGCAATACCTATCATCCAAATCACTAATCTAAGTGATTAATATGAGCATGAACAAGTTTGTTATCAAGAACCTAAACAAGCATGGGATGTACCTAACGGCTATGGCAGAAACTAGGGGTGCACATGGGTCGGGTTGGGTCGGGTTTATGTCATAACTAGACCAAACCCGAAAAATTTGGGTTTTCGAAAAACCAACCCGAACCTGAACACGAACCTATTCAGGTTCAACCCAACCCGACCTGAAATTTTTGGGTTGGGTTGGGTCATTTCAGGTTGGACCCGAATAAATTAAGCATAACCAAATTTCACCTAAAAACCAACATCAACATTGGGTATTTGAAATTTTAAAAATGCGAGCAACCAAATTTAACAGCCTACAAAAATTTCTACAACTTTCAATAATCATATCTTTATAACCCAAGCTTAAAATATATAGCTAAATGAATTAAGGATCTTCATGTTCTATCCACGCATACTGGCAGCAGTGACATGGTTCAACAACAAATCACGGAATCAAATACATGTGAGAAACACCAAAACACAATATCCAACAAAACAAATTGCAACTTTCTCGACAGAAGGGAGGAGCTCTTAAGCTCATCTCATGTTAGTGATGCGATTTCATTTAAAAAAAACTACATGAGACAATAAACTAAAACTTCGTCAACGCATAAACAAACTTGCAGCAGAAAAATAGTCCCACAAAGACACTCAAATAAACAAATAAGAAATCACAAGATATCAGAAAAAATTTGCAACTTTCTACAACATCACAAAAACCCTTGAACTCTACTGCACATTATCACACAAAATAATGACGTGTTGGGGGTGAAGGGATTGACGGAGGGGGCGAGGAGAGGAGATCGGCTGAGGGGGCTCAGGTGCGGAGAGGAGAGGGCTTGGGGCGGAGGGGGGAAGAGGAGAGGCTCAGAGGGCTGAGTGGCGTGGAGGACTGAGGGAGTGAGGGGGAGGAGGCACCGCGTGGTGAGGGAGAGGAGAGGTGATTTGGTGAAATGTGTTTTTAGTTAGGGTTATAAAGTTATATCTTAGGGATGGACGGTCAAGATATATCCGGAAAAATATAAAAATATATATTTGGTTCGGGTTGGGTTGGGTCAATCCGACCCTTCAACCCAAACCCAACCCGAAAATTTGGTTTTCAGATTTTTCCAACCAAACCCAACCCGAATTCGTTCCCAACCCGACCCGACCAGTCGGGTTTAGGTCGGTTTTCGGGTTCAACCCAACCCGTGTGCACCCCTAGCAGAAACCATCAAGTTAAGCATTCTTTTTAGTTCAAACAAGCATACTCACATTCATCACATAAAACCACATATGGCATTCATTCCATTCTACATGACATGTATAAACATCAACTCCACCCTTAAAGGGGGATGAAACTACTCACTAGTCATTAAACTACAAACTACATTATGAAAAGGAAACATTCTAATTACTTCTACTAAGACACAACAAAATTAAGTTAAACATGCACGAATTAAAAGAGACATAATTAAAATAAACTAAAAAAATATTTTATTTACATGACTCATATTACAAGTAGTATTCTTATCCACTTGAGTTTTTCTCCAAGACTTACTCTAAGTAGAGAGAATGCCACCAAGCAATGGGTAAATACAAAGGAGGATGAAGAGTTTTATTTATAGTCATAGAAAAAGGTAACCGGGGACAATCCCCCGGTATAGGACCAAACGCATACCATAAATAGACATAAAATAACATAATCGAACACCCGACTAAACCATGAACCATTTGGAGTGTTTGGGACAGCCAATTGGTGGTCTGGATTCGTTGGATCGAGTCTGGATTTGAGTGGATTGTTCCTGGTTTGATTTCTTGATGTTTGGGTAACCTGATTTGGTTTTCGATGTTTAGGCCCGAATCTAATTGCCAAAATATTCCTCATGATGGTGTAGAGCTTCTTGATTTACTCATTGATCTTTTTGGTTTACATTCGGGTCATTCCATCTTGCATCTCAATCCATAAGTCTTGCAACTTAGTCATTTTCCTTGCTTTTGAGTCCTTTTTTGAGTCTTCTTTTCAAACATGTTTATTCCTGAAGCTTAAACATAAAACTCGCTATGTATAATTGCTTAGGCTAACAATAAAGGATATAAGACACAAATATATGCATGATATGATGTCAATCAATGTTCATTGGGGTGTTTTAATCATCTACATGTTGGGGGATTTTGGATGAGTTTTGCCATAAGATTTAGACACTTACCATGCTTAGTTTCCTCATGTTTATTGACTGAAATTTCCTGTTGAATATACTACATGTTAGTTATGTGTTTGTATTTGTGTTTGCTTGCTTGATTGATTGCAAACTTTGTTTGGATGGGTTTTGCCAAAACATTTAGACACTTGTCATGCTTAGCTTTGTTCTTTACATGAAATCCTGGTTTTTTATGAGTCTTGCCATAACATTTAGCACGTCTCATGCTGAACCTAGTCTTATGTTATTCAAGTAGTAATTCTTGATACGTTGTGTGAATGGATTGATAGGTTTTGCCACATCTTGAGACACTTCCTACGCATGAAGACACACACATGACACACACACATACATGCTTACATGCATCATTCACCACTTATTTCACTTCATATGTGCACACACTCCACCCCTTAGGGGTTTCCATTCCTGAATTCCAACTTGTTGTCTTAGGTAGTTTAGTTTCATTGTTGCGTGCTTTCATTTCCTTGTTTGTGCTTACTAGTTTAGTCTAGTTTAGCGTAATCAACTTCTTCTCCCCTCTTTTCCCACTTGCCTTCGAACGAACCAGAGTTGACACACCTCCCTGTGGATCGACCCGTACTTGTCACCGCTTCATCGCGGTCGTGCACTTGCGGTTATTAAAACGGACACATCACATTGCTAACCATAGAACCAGAATCCTGCATATTGGCTTCCTCTTCTCTTAATTTACTCTGCAATGATACATTCATCAATCTGATAAAAAATTGACATATACCAACAAGAAACAAGCATAAAAATATATTACACCTTAAGCAGGAACTTTGTCAAAATGCAACAAACACCACATTTATGCTCAAGTTGGAGGTGGGTCTTCCAAATTTGCTCTTCGGTTCAAAATGCATAACAACCATATTTGCATCACTACACAACACGCATAATTACAAACCAATGAATAAAGATAAATAAGGCATATACTTTATGTCTCCAAGACCAAGTCTTAAGTCTCGTTCTGAAATAACTCAAGTTTGCAATGCAGCCATACCTCTCAAGTTGTTTATGACAACAACTTAAACTAAACCAAACCATTTCAACAAATAAAGATTAAGAAAGTATCAAACTTTAGCACCAAACACAAATCCCTCAAAACAAATTTAAACTATCACGACTTACAATTTCCTAAGCTTTCCAAGCAATAGACTTCGTGCCGCAAGTGTGTGGTATTACATTTTTAGCTCTGATGTTCTTCTTTACTTCACTTTTGTGCTAATTAAATTTACAGAAATACAATGTATTAGTAAAAGTACAAACCAAATATATCATAACTTGGACTTATTTTAAAAAACCAAATTACCTTAAATTCAGGTGTTTCCCAATAGTCTAATAGTGTAACCCAGTGTTGAGCATTAACTTCATCGGGTCTAACAGCAAGTTGATCAGATCTTCTCTCCATACCCTTAACTAAAACATGTAATTTATTTTTCCACTCTTTCTATCTCAGATTCATCCAAGCAATCATGTTCTTCTTGTGATGTTCCTCAGCGTTAAATCGCTCCTAATTTATAAAAGCCTTTGATAAAGAATATAACTTACATTACGCTAACTAAAATTTGAATATGTAAATGTACCTTAACAATGTTCCACGCCATTTTTTTATCATCTTTAGGAATAGAATGCCAATTACAATACGTTAGTGGAAGAAGATTACCCTTCCTTACAATGCTATCCACAAATGTCTACCCCAATCGACATCATCAATTTCCACATAGGTATTACTTAAATCAAGAGGACGAACTTGACAATATAACTCATCCCTCTCTGGTGTGTTATATAAATGTCGTGGTGTGCTTCTTCTAAATGTGTAACTACTTCTTTCACCTTACATCAAACTTCTATTGAATTTCATTAATCTAACTAAATAGTACCTAAGTACAAATAAATCATGAGAATGGAAGTAATAATAAATTGAAATATAGACATTGATTACCGTAATTTTTTTATTTAATAAAAAAAATCTAAAATTCGAAATTTAGGAAGAAAAAAAAAATTCCAAAACTACTCGGATCGCGGGTGTGACCGGCGACCCGCGATCCGTTTTCCCGCCAAAAAAAAACTTTTTTTTTTGATTTTCTGTTTTTATTTTTTATTGTAATTATTTGTAATCTTTTTTTAAATTTTTTTTTTCAAAATAAGTTTTCAAATTTATATTATTTTTCTAAATTTTTTAAAATTATTTTTAATTTTTCCAATAATCGACCTCCAAATCACGTCGATAACCCGGCGTATTGAAATGTTAGGGTATTTTATACAATAAAAACACAAATTTTTTTAGCAAGATTAATAAATTATTTACAACTGAATATTACACAAACACTAAAACTAATTAAAACAAAAAATTGGAAACGTTATCAAAAATTAGTAGGGGTGTACACACATTGTAAATATTTTTGGAGGTCGATACAACAAAAAATTAAAAACACAATTAAATTTTTTAAAAAAATAATAACAATTACAAAACATATTATGAAAGCAAATATAATAAAAAACATAGTTAAAACGATTTTAAAAAATTCAAAACATAAAACACTACCACTAAAATCCGTGACTTTTTTTATTTTCTTTTATTATTTTTGATTTTATGTTTTGTTTTTTAAAAAGAAATTAATCTGTTTTTTAATATATTTGTTTTTGAAAATAAGTCTTCTAATTCTTATTATTTTTTAAAATGTTTTTAAAAAATATTTTCCAGAATGTACCTCCAAATCACGTGGATAACAGAGCGGGTTGAAAAATTCAATAATTTTTGTATAAAATAACATAATTTTTCACGTGGATCCCAATTGTTATTATTTTGATAACAAACAGAATAATTTTTTTTTGCTGAAAATTTCCAACGATCAAGTGTGTGAACCGCTATCCGTGGGAATTTTTTTTTCTGTTTTCTGTTTAGTTTGTTCTTTTTATTTTAATTATTTGTAATCTTTTTTAAAATCTTTTTTTTTCAAAATATGTTTTTTAATTGATATTATTTATTCAAAAATTTTAATTTTGTTTTTAATTTTTTCAAGAATCGACCTCCATGTCACGTCGATACCCGACGTGTATTGAATTGTTAGGGTATTTTATACAATATAAAAACAAAATTTCTTAGTCAGAATAATAAATTATTTACAACTGAATATTAAACAAACCATAAAACTAATTAAAACAAAAAATTGGTAACGTTGTCAAAAATTCGTAGGATGTACACACAATACAAACATTTTGGAGGTCGATACAGCAAAAAATTAAAAACACAATTAAAATTTTTTAAAAATTAATAACAATTATAACACATATTTTGAAATATATATATAAAACATAGTTAAAATGATTCGTAAAAAAACAAAACATAAAATCAAAAATAATAAAAGAAAATAAAAAAAGTTACGAATTTTAGTCGTAGTGTTTTATGTTTTGATTTTTTTAAAATCGTTTTAACTATGTTTTTTATTATATTTGCTTTCATAATATGTTTTGTAATTGTTATTATTTTTTAAAAAAAATTAATTGTGTTTATAATTTTTTGCTGTATCGACCTCCAAAAATATTTTACAATGTGTGTACACCCTACTAATTTTTGATAACGTTTCCAATTTTTTGTTTTAATTAGTTGTAAATAATTTATTAATCTGGCTAAAAAAATTTGTGTTTTTATTGTATAAAATACCCTAACATTTCAATACGCCGGGTTATCGACGTGATTTGGAGGTCGATTATTGGAAAAATTAAAAATAATTTTAAAAAATTTAGAAAAATAATATAAATTAGAAAACTTATTTTGAAAAAAAAATTTAAAAAGAGATTACAAATAATTACAATAAAAAATAAAAACAGAAAATCAAAAAAAAAAATTGGCGGGAAAACGGATCCGTGTCTCCACGGGTGTGACCCGCGATCCGAGTAGTTTTGGAAAAAAAACAAAATAAATTTCCTAAATTTCGAATTTTAGATTTTTTTATTAAATAAAAAAATTACGGCATTGATTATTCATATTGTGGTCAAGCATGAGATAATTGACTTCTATAGATTTTCAGGGATGGAAAGATTTTTTGTTTTCTTTTCCTATCTTTATTTGGAATTGGGGGGTTTGCCTTTTCTCTTTTCTATATCCTACTTTCATGTATGTATTGGTATTCTCACCCTCTCATAGATTTTAATCATTAGGTAAGGTTATCACTTTAATTATTGATTGATCAGTTGACTACTTATTTGACGAGTTTTTTTATTATAACTATGATAGTATTACCTATCCTTGTATTTGCTTCTTGTACCGACCACCTTTACTAGAAAAATAACGAAAAACTAACAAATTAAAATATTAACAAAAATGAAAATCAAATGACATTTTAAAGAGATTTGATTTAAAGTTACAAATCAAAATATGTGTTACAAATCAAAAGCACAAGAGATTTGATTTAACACATTTTAAAGTTCAAATGACACTCCATTGAGGGACAAAATCAAAAGATATAAATTGTAATTTCTCATTCACTTCAATCTGTACTAATTGTGTCTACCATATATGCATAAAATTGCAAGTCTTTCTACATTTTGAATCGTAATATGTTACACAACTACCAACACTTGTTCAACGTGATCATGTTCAAACAACAAACCACAAACAGAAATTTCCAAGAAAATGTACCCAACCTGACATAACATTAATCTAAAACCTCGGCATGCTAAATGTCTGAAACAAAATTCGATTTTCATGGATGGTATCCAGAGGAGCCTAGGAGCATCACATATTTTATCAAGCCAAGGGTCAATCTACCCTTCCAAACCTGAAATAAAACAAGCCACCAAAATATGTATCGAAAGAGTGATACAAAGGTATTGGTCGACCAGAAATATTTCTATTTTATTTCTATTTTATTTTTTTTTGATTGCCAAACTGTTATCTAGTGTTACAATATGTGTATGTAGTTGAGAAATTTTCATGTGTGATCACAAAAACATATCAACACATATCACATATCAACACACCACAACCCCAATAAGAAGCTTCAAGAACAAAGAAGCGAGAGGTGTTGCATTCCCAAAGAACCAACCCATGAGGATCTACTCCAGCCTCTGGAACGCAGACGATTGGGCCACTCGAGGTGGAACCGTGAAAACCGACTGGAGCAAAGCACCCTTTGTTGCTACTTATAAGAACTTTAACGACATCAGCGCCAATATTTGCACCTCCCTGCCTGCCTCGAGTTGTGAAAGGCACTCCGGTTCGGGATCAAACAACGGGTGGTTCAACCAAGACTTGGATTCGACGAGCCAAAGAAGGATGAGATGGGTGCAGAAGAAATACTTGATTTACAATTATTGCACTGACCGCAAGCGATTTCCTCAGGGTCTTACTCCGGAATGCTCCATGGCTTACTTGGATAACTAACGTGTTGCATTAGTGATTGGGCGATCGGATTTTGTATTCACATATAAGCGTGAAATTCTTTTGTAGTAGTTTTTATGTATAATTCAATGTTTTGTAAATCTTTAAACGTTTTGTGAACTACAGTTATAGTAAAAATGAATAAAATGGTGATATGCATGTTTTTATAAGTTGTCCAATGTTCTTCCCTGTTGGAGTTGTTGTCTACATGAATAGATGGCGAAGTTTGATCCGAGAACATCATATAGGTCATGGACTTGTGAGCTTTGGCAGCCCATAATGACCGGATCTATCATCTCTTTATGATGTATTGTTTCAAAGAGGACAACTTGTGAATACGTTGGAGCTAGTTTGGAAACAAATTAAACCATACGAAATGATAGATTAAACATACTTAATCTATTAAAACACAACCTGCGATTCACAAGCATCTTTCTCGGCTACTTAGGGGTCTCTAACTACCTACTGTTGGATTATTGAGTTTGGACTAGGCCCATGAATAACTTAATTGAAGAAATCCAATGTTGAGATGAAGATGAGAACTATTGCCCCATGTGTCATGTGCTCACCTCACTTTTAGTCTCACATTGGTGAAGCTGACAAGTTGAAGGATGTTGGTAAACATCATATTCACTGGATCCTTTGTAGGTGAAAAGAGAGGATGAGAGAATTCTCCACACACGCGTGTGCGCCCGCCCGTCCCGTCCGGTCTGGGCGTGGCAGCGGGGGGTTTGGGGGAAATTAGATATTTTAACCTCAGGGTGATTGGTGCATCTTAATTTTTGGACCTCATGTTAATTGTTTTTTGCAATTAAGTCATTGACGGTTAAAAAATTAAATACATATATATATATATCACAGTCGGTTTCTTCCTGTAAACACACGTTTTATTCTCATACTCTCTCTACGAAAATCGTCCCTCTCCGGCGATTTTAGGTCTCCGAATCCAGAGTTCTCCGGTGACCGATTCTTGCGAGGTTCCCGCTGTTCTCGTGGTCCGTCGACTCCGGTGTGCGCCTGATCGACGGTGAGACCGTTCTACCCTGGGAGAAAATCGGCAGACCATCAAACGCACTGATATGTGGGCCGATATTTTCTCTGAGGCAAGTTGTCTTCCGACGGCTCGGTCTTTGAGGTTGTCTTTGATCACTGTTCTTTCTTTTGTTGTTTTCCTATACATGTTTTTGTACGTTGGCTTTATCTGCATCCTAATGGAATATTTATTTGACATATGTAACTCGTTGTATTACGTGAATATATTTGTAATTGTATCAACAATCTCATAGAAAATATTGTTAATTATGAGGTCTAATAATTCGCTTGCACCAAAAGTGGACATGTCAGGCATGTCGGAAAAATTTCCCGAACAGAATTTCAAATGTTGGCAACAACGTATGATCTGGTTGACCGCTATTTGTTTAGTTGATGTAATTGAAAAGGTTTTTCCACTTTCTGAAACTGAAGATCCCAAAATCAAAGCAGCACAAGAGCTGTGGATAGAGAATGACAAATTATGTCGAGGGTGCATCATGTTGGCTTTGTCCAACGTGTAATATCCTAAACCCAAAGCATTAGTTGAATATATATATGTTGGATGTGGACTTACATGGAATATAGGAATGTTTAGGACTAAATCTTAATGGTGAGAAACTTGAGGTCTTGGCTGCTTTTTCCCAACCAAATATCTCCCCACCAGCAGGCATAGCCGACCAAAGAGGGTTTGTTGTGGGTTCTAGGGGGAGAGAGGGAAGTAGAGATGGAGGAGGAGAATGGCATGGGAGACCACGTCTGCGCTGGCCATCCGGCTATCGATCTTCATCCGTTCGCACCTTTCATCTCGTCTCCGGCCTCAGCTGCGTCCACTTCCCCCCTCTTCAGCATTAGACTGAAATCGCACCCTTCAAGCCTATCAAACTCGTCGGGACTCGTCCAAAGAGGAAGATCTAGAGCTCTTCGGGTCTGTCACCATCGAAGATGCAGGGTAGTTCGAAGATGGGGCTCGATCGGTTAGAGGGAGTTGCAAACGCAGGTATGCCTTTGGATCCTCTTAAGCAACATTTTTTTGACATATGGCTCATCGAATCGACCTTGAAACGGTGATATTGAAGTAGAGTGAAACTCACACAAAAAAAAGACTAATTGTTTCTATTTTCTGAAATTGATTTTCATGTTGAGATTAATAATGTGGTATGATATGAAATTAAAGAAAAATTGAATATTTTTATGTATGCGAGAACACTACTTTAACTGAGAATAAACCCATCTAGTTTGAGTATTGAAGCCATTATATGAGTAAATAAGGTTCTGAATTGGCTGTAAATGAGTTGTAAGAATTGGTTTGCATTTTCTGCTAGCATTGAGTCATGGATAAATTTACTCTTAAGAGCTAAAAGTGTTACAACTAGTAGTAAGGATTTAGTTACTATCCTTTCGAAGATAAAAATGGATTTAAGGTACTGGATTGCTAGCAGCTTGGCTGGAAGTGAAACTCTTTAAGAAGGAGTTGAATGTGTTAGGTGAATGGAGTTTTGGTGTTGCATGATTTGGGCTTATGTTTGAGACAACCCAGCTATGATCAAGATGACTTCCTACATCTTGTGGCTTATATGAAGTGTTTCATGCATAGAAGTAGGAACTGAATTGAGAGATGATACTTATACCTTTGTTTCAATTACTGCATATGTTCATTTTTGAGTTGTAGGATGCGTTTTCAAATCTGAACTGAATGGTAGAAATGCTTAGACTTATATCACTATTTATGTATATGGATTAAGTGAGTTCTTTGATGTTTCGTTGTTGCACATGTGAGTGGATAAGTCTTGTAAACTAAGATTTGGACTCCATCTGAATCTGAAAATTTGACGTTTATGTTCTAATCAAAATCCTTGAAGTGTATATTAATGTCTAGCCATTTCCACTTGATGTGATTAGGCAATAGAATAACTAACTAAGTTGAATATTGAATCTTGGAATCTATTTTATGTTGGTGGGGTTATTTGAGAAGTAAAGGAATGGTTGTTGAAATTTCTACTTGATGGTAACACTTATCATTTAAGGATCTTAATACTTTTGTGCTCATGACTTCTTGGTTGCTATGTAAGACTAAGTTGACATTCTAGTGGTGTTATGTTCTTGCAACTCTTTCGTCCCAAATGCAAAATGAGAGATATAGATTTATGCTTTACTTGAGTTCAATTGTTGTGCTTATTAAATATTTGATATTTTCGAACAAAGGGTTACATGATATGATTTAAATTGTATTTTGTCATGTATAGTATTGGTTTACATAGGTTGTGTTAACCTTAATGTTGTTTTATAATCTTCATAAAAATAGAAATGGTATTAGTCATGATAAATGAATTTGCTCATGGCTCGCATGTTACCTAAAATATATTTATCTTTGCAAGTGACTATATGACTTAGTAGTGTTCGAAGTGCATGACCATCTCATGAAATTGTCTCATGCTTTATGTAATTGTTTTGGAAGAAGTTGTATCGAATTGACTACCTTAATAATATCTGGTGGTCATCACTAGATTCTTATGTAATTTACTCTGTATAGTGAACGAATAATAATGATTAAGAAGGTTACTTATCCTGATATTGTGATCTTTCATCGTCAAGTTTGACTGATGATAAAAATGTGTTGTTGGTCCCAAGTTCTTGCAGAGGACTTGGGCAACCACATCTGGATTTTATTGCATTTGATTGTGTTTTACTGGCATTGATTTGATGTGATTTGAATCCATTAGCTAATGCATGCTAGCATCTTTGTTTCTTGTATAAACTAGTGAGTTCTAGTGAAATCACCATTTGGGGTGGGCAGTGAATATTGAAATTTATATCATTGGTCTAGTTGCTCATAGTTTGAGTAAATTGTGATTTATTTATTACCATAGTCATTTGAACTAACCATGAGTTAGTGATTATTAATAGACCTGATTGTGAGTTATTTCCAAGGAATAACTAGTGATGAATTACACACTACTGACTTAACACTGAAAAATAAATTGTGGGTTTGGCACTATTGGCTCTTTAAGAGCATATTGGGCTCTACGGAGCATGACTCTTCGGAGTATTGGGCCCGACGGGGCACATCTCTTATGAGATTATTGGCGGCTGTAGGACCGCAGATACAGATCTGTTATCTATCGTATTGACACAGGTTGGTGTATGGGACCCCACAATGAACTGAATGAATCGAAACTAAAAGTGTTTAAAATGGTTGTGATTACATAATGGGTGTGGGGATGAGCCATACACTAACTGGAAGACCGCACGTGCCAGCGGTGGGTTTCCTTCGGAATCCTTGATACATGTATGTATCATTGATGAAATGACTGACTGAATTAAACTTGGGAACTAAGATACATGCTTGTTCTTTAGTTCAACTTGATATTGATTGTTATTGAATTGAATTGGGAACTAAGACACATGTTTGTTCCTTAGTTTATACTGCTTATTGATTGTTATTGAATTGAAATGGGAACTAAGATACATGCTTGTTCTTTAGTTCATCTTGATATTGATTGTTATTGAATTGAAATGGGAACTAAGATACATGCTTGTTCTTTAGTTCATATTGATATTGATTGTTATTGAATTGAAATGAGAAATATGATGCAAGTTATGCTCTAACTCATCATGTCGTTGTGTCTATTGAAGTTACTATAGAGTTGTGAACTATGATTCACTTTTATGATCTAGCTCCTTAAATGGGTTGATATTGATCGTTTTGGGAATGACTTTTGTCAAGCGCTTATGCTCATATTTAAGGTAATATTAGGCATATGTTTACCAGGAATATGAACGTGAATGTTATCGTATGGTTTATTCTTTTGAATTGTATGTCTATTAGATTGATGTTTAAGTTGGATCCTTTGGCATACAGAGTTTTATAAACTCACGGTGTAGTGGTTTTATATTTTTGCAGGTTACCGTCAAGCTCTGGCGGTACATGCATGACATTCATGACATATAGTTGCATAGGTGATCTTTTTAGTTTTCTTTTATGTCTCTATACGCCTAGAATTTGATTGACAGTCATTATTGATTCTTTTTGATATCTCTCGAATGTATTGATTTTCGATTTGTATGTTGTGTACGTATCTTATTCTTGATTCCTCAAACATGTTTACATGTATTTAAACCAATTGGAGCTCCTATTATCTTTTATTGACTTCTTTTGTCTTCCAGTAACCATCTCCTTTCAAAAAAATAATTTCATCTTCCGCTTTGACCGTCCGGAAGGGGACGTTACACAACGTGCTCTTCGACGTATATAGTTCGTCCTCCTCTGCCTCTGTAACTGCAAAGGATTTATGGGATGAGTTGGATAAAAGATATAATACTGAGGACTTAAGTCATGAAAAGTATTATGTTGGAAAATTCCTGAAGTTTCAAATGGTGGAAGGAAAGTCAGTTACTGAACAGGCTCATCAGTTTATGATCCTAATCCATGGCTTAAAAAGGCTGACATGAAACTTCCCGAGAAGTTTCTGGTAATGTCAATTATCGATAAGTTCCCTCGATCCTGGGAGAACTTCGGTATGTATTTAAAGCATAGGAGAGGAAAACTAACTATGGATGACCTCATGGTTGCTATTGCAATCGAGGAGGAACATCGAGGTGAAAAACCAGTGATGCCTGTAGAATTCCAACCAAAGGCAAACGTATTAATTGGATCCTCATCTAAGTCACATGTTAAAGGAAAACCACAATCGTCTAATAAGATAAAACCTAAGGCCAAAATCCAGAAAAAGTCAACAAACAAACCATGTTGGAACTGTGGACAGGTTGGGCATTGGGCTAAGGATTGTCCTTCCAAGAAAGCTAAATGCCAACAAGGTACCACTAAATCGACTCCACAGGTCAATGTATTGATTGGGGTGGATGACACCAACAGTACGTTTGTTTCTGTTAATCCTCAAGTTTTTTCTAGTTATGAACCACGTGAGTGGTTGGTTGACACTGAGGCTAATGTGCATGTATGTGCTGACAATTTCATGTTTGTCTCTTACCAGCCTGTTGATCGTAGATCTGTGGCGATGGCCAATGAGAATGTTGCAAAGGTGCTTGGAATTGGACGTATCGACTTGAAGTTACCTTCAGGACGAGTTCTTTCACTGCACAGGACACATCATGTGCCTGCTGTTCGTCGCAATATTATTAGTGGTCCGTGTCTGGTAGTTGAGGGTTATGAAGTAACATTTAAATGTAACGAAGTTGTGATTACTCTTTCTGGTACTTTTATTGGAAAAGGGTACTTGTCTTGTGGTGCTTTTTTAATTCATGTTGAACCTACTTTTTATAATCGCAATGTTATTTCTGTTAAAGATGTGTCTTCTCCTGTTGTTTATTCCATTGAATCTGGTGATGTTTGGCATAACGTTTAGGATATGTGAATTATCAATGTTTGAAAAGAATGATGAATTTAAATATGATTCCTAAGTATGCTATTGAGGATAAAAAATGTCAAGTGTGTGTACAGGCTAAACAACTGAAAAGACTATTTCATTCTGTGACTAGAAATATTAGTATTTTAGATGTAGTACACACTGATATTTGTGAAATTAATGGTATGTTAACTAAGGATAAAAGGAAATATTTTATCACTTTTATTGATGATAGTTCAAAGTATTGCTATGTTTATCTTTTGAAAAGTAAGGATGAAAGGTTGTCTAAGTTCCTTATTTTTAAGAATGAAGCAGAGACACAAACTGAAAAGAAACTTCAGAGGTTAAGATCCGATAGAGGTGGTGAATACACGTCCAACCTGTTCGAACAAGTGTGTCAGGATTCTGGCATAGTTCATGAGGTGACGACATCGTATTCTCCACAATCTAACAGAATTGATGAACGAAAAAATAGAACATTATCTGATATGATTAATGCATTATTGGAGAGTTCAGGATTACCAAAATATATGTGGGGAGAAGCTTTGAATACGGCTTGCCATATTCTGAATAAAGTTCCTCAGAAACATAAGGAGGATAGTCCATTCAAACTCTGGTGTGGTCGAAAACCTAGCCTTAAATATCTTAGAGTTTGGGGTTGTCTTGCAAAAGTGTTAATCCATGAACATAAGAGGAAAAAACTTGGCCCCAAGACTGTAGATACAATATTTATCGGATATGTGAGTAATAGTTATGCGTACAGATTTTTGGTAATCAAGTCTGAGATATCTGGCATAGAAGTAAACACAATTGTTGAATTTCGTGATTCCACATTTTTTGAGGATGTATTTCCCATGAAATCTGGATTTCCTCAACAAGTTTCTTCTTCAGTTGATCCCTCTACGTCTGGTTTCATACGAGCATGTGCAAAAGATGACAAATGTGGGGGCAGATTTATCCATTGCCGATTTTGAGTCTTCTCAAGCTCAAGTTGAAATTGAACCAAGAAAGAGGAAACATTCTCGAATTGTCAAGGATTTGGGAAGTAATTTTATCACATACCACATCGATGGTGATCCTTACACTTTCAAGGATGCTATGGCTTCATCCAAAGCAAAGCATTCTAATGGGACATGGGAATTGGTAAATCTTCCTCCAGGTTGTTCAACGATCAGTTGTAAATGGATATTTAAAAAGAAATTAAAACCAGATGGTTCCATCGATAAGTATAAAGCCAGATTAGTTGCCAAGGGGTTTAAACAAAATGGAAGAATATACTATTTCGATACATATTCTCCAGTGTCTCGTATGACTACTATCCGAGTGCTTTTAGCATTGGCGTCTGTATATGATTTTACGATCCATCAAATGGATGTAAAAACTGATTTTCTTCATGGTGATCTTGAATAAGAAATTTATATGGACCAGCCTGAAGGATTTGTAGCTTCTGGAAATGAGAACAAAGTTTGTAAACTTGTTAAGTCTCTTTATGGACTTAAACAAGCCCCAAAAGCTTGGCATGAGAAATTTGACAAAATTATACTATCATTTGGATTCCAGGTTATTGATTCTGACAAATGTGTCTATTGCAAAGTTCAAGGTAGCATGTATTGCATTGTGTTTATATGTTGATAACATATTACTATTTGGCTCTAATCTTAATATAATACATGAAACAAAGTCCTTGTGTACTAAGTTTGAGATGAAAGATATGGGTGTTACAAATGTATCTTGGGCATCAAACTAACTAGGTCAGTTGATGGTATTTCATATCTCAATCTCACTATGTTGAGAAGATTCTTGACAGATTTGGCTATACGAATTGTAAATCTGTGAAAACCCCATATGATTCATCAAAACCTTTGTACAAGAACAAGAGTGGTGTTCCAGTTTCACAACTGAGATATTCTCAGATTATAGGTAGTTTGATGTATCTTGCAAATTGCACCCGACCAGATATTTTATTCTCGGTGAACAAACTTAGTAAATACACAAGTTGTCCTGATCGTACTCATTGGGAGGTTTTGGATAGAGTACTTAAGTACTTGAAGGGTACTTCTACCATTGGGCTGCATTATGGGAAATTCTCAGTTGTACTAGAAGGGTACAGTGATGCAAGCTGGATAGCCAAAAACTCTGGGAGTAACGGTGTTACAGGGTATGTTTTTACTCTGGGTGGAGGCGCAGTCTCCTAGAGGTCTACAAAACAGACCATATTGTCTCGATCTACTTTTGTGCTTTGGATACAAGTGGAATGGAAGCTGAATGGCTGAAATGACTCTTTTCTGAATTGCCAATGACTAGCAAACCATTACCTGCAATATTTGTGCATTGTGATAGTATGACTACTATTGCAAAGCTAAGAAGCTCAAAGTATAACCACAAACAAATGAGACACTTCTAAGTCAGACTGAAGTTTGTAAGGGAATTAATCTCGGAAAGGGTGATAGTTGTTGATTTTGTTGGTACCAGAGACAATACACTTGATCCTTTCACCAAAGGACTTGATCTAGCTCAAGTTCTGAAATCCAAGTTGGGGATGGTACTGAGACCCATTTCATAACTCATCTAGAATGACAACCCAACCAATCTGAGTGGATATCCAACAAAGTTGTTTCAATGTGGTAATAACAAGTTCTTGAGTGAGTCGAGTGCAACTAATTGATGATGCATTGTAGGCATACATTGTATCTGTGTCAATACCCCAAAGAATGGATATGTTGCTGAAACTACAAGTTTAGAAAGAGTGTAGACTCTGAATGACTCCAAGTCTTTGAGACAAGATACTAGCAGTGCATTTTTGGAGAAACTCAACTATGTGAATGCAATTGTGTTGCCGCAATTAGAGAATGTGAGTCATTCCTTGAAAGCATTCATGAAACAGGATATAGATGCATGGCCATAAAGCATCAACCATGTAGATTGCAGCATAACCTGCTTAGTCCTGTTCTCAATGGACATCTCCACACAGAAGTTTCAAGTTCAAGACTTCGTTTCACTTAGTTCATGTGGGTCAAGTTGAAGGACTCAGGTCGTGGCTCAAACCCGAAAGGTACCATTACTGAAAGCACTAGGCTGCAAGGTTTGGTCGCTCGATCAACAATGGATTTGTAGGGGATTGTTGAATAATTGAGTTTAGGCTAGGCACATGAATAACTCAATTGAAGAAATCCAATGTTGAGATGAAGATGAGAACTATTACCCCATGTGTCATGTGCTCACCTCACTTTTAGTCCAACATTGGTGAAGCTGACAAGTTGAAGGATGTTGATAAACATCCTATTCACTTGACCCTTTGTAGGTGGAAAGAGAGGACGAGAGAATTCTCCACACACGCGCGTGCGCCCGCCCGTTCGGTCCGGGGCGGGGCAAGGCGAGGCAGCAGGGGTTTTGGGGGAAATTAAAGGCTTTAGCCTCAGGGTGATGGGTGTATCTTAATTTTGGAACCTCATGTTAATTGTTTTCTGCAATTAATTAAGTCCTTGACGGTTACAAAATCAAATACATATATATATATATATCATAGTCGGTTTCTTCCTGTAAACACACGTTTTATTCTCATACTCTCTCTACGAAAAACCGTCACTCTCCGGCAATTTTAGGTCTCCGAATCCAGAGTTCTCCGACGACCGATTCTTGCGAGGTTCCGCGTTGTTCTTGTGGTCCGTCAACTCCGGTGTGCGCTTGATCGACGGTGAGACCGTTCTACCCTGGGAGAAAACCGGCAGACCATCAAACACACTGGTATGTGGGCCGATATTTTCTCTGAGGCAAGTCGTCTTTCGACGGCTCGGTCTTTGAGGTCGTCTTTGATCAATGTTCTTTCTTTTGTTGTTTTCCTATACATGTTTTTATAGGTTAACTTTATTTAGATCTTAATGGAATATTTATTCGACATATGTAACTTGTTGTATTACATGAATATATTTGTAATTGTATCAATACTTACCTTGTCTTATAGACTTGTCGTTCCAAGTCTCAAACAATTATAACATGCAACTCCAACCATATTAATAAACTATAAGATAACATTGATGTCTTCGCTATCAATACCACATTCTCTGATATATCAATTGGCTCCACGAAACTCCTTCAGAAGCAGTGCTTCTCATGTGCTACCTAACGATATGCAACTCCACCACATCCCACCTCCTCTTAAATCAATCCCCTACAGCCTTCTCTCAATAGACTACCTTAATTATCAACCTCGATTTACTCCAATGACCTCAGCTTGCAGTGATGATGCCTTGATCACTTTCAGCCTTGGTTGGTGTTATTTAATCCCTATATTATGAACAAAATAAATTGAATGTCATATCATTAGTACATTGTCTCCATACGGATAAACACCCCATAACCACCCCCATACGGCGAGAGTGTGAAGAAGGCAAGGAGGGGGTCGGCGGGAGAAGAGGCGATTTGGAGAACGCAGAAGGGGGATTAGGGGATTTGGAGTTGGGGATGAGGGGTCGGGTTTGGTTTTTTGTTTGAAGGGATGTTTCTGCCATGGTAGTTATCCGTGGCTGATTCAACCATATCCACCGTTGTAGTATGAATCAGCGACGGGACCTAATTTCTAGTACTTTGAAGAAGCCAAAATCACATTACCAAGGAGTTTCTTCCTAGAGAACAAGATATCACAATCATCTTGATTCGAGTTCTAATCAACATAACTTCGAGAGTCTCAAAACTTTGGGTCACGGTGGTAGCACTGGTCATTGTTAAGCTGATGATTATGATGGAATTATGGTGTCGTGGTGGGTGGTGGCGATTGCGATCGTGGTCATGGTTACAGTAACGATGGCAAGAAACACAAAATTTAAACTTTAAAGTTGCGTTTGGTTGCATCACTTTAACTTGAAATTTGAAACATTAAATTTCAAATAACCACATTTACACCTACCATGTTTGGTTGAGTGCGCTGGAATTTTGAAATCCTTCCTCGCATTTCAAAATTCCACCTATATACAAAATGTGTGAATACCAAATTCCATGATGAGATATAAATTTCGAAATTCCACGTAACTTTGTAGATTTTAGCCATTCAAGTTAATAGAAAATATTATTGTTATGCTCCGAATATGATTTGACCCACGATAGTGCGTCCCTTTTTATGGATTAGATACCTTTCCAAATCGAGAAACTAATAAAAATATCATATAAGTTATTTGTCTTTTATGGTAACAAGTTTATCCAAACATGATAAATACGAATCATATCATTTGTACGTACACCCCCATCAATTTCAAGTTCCAACGAACTTGCAAATACTACATCCTAACACAATCTTAAAGATTTTACTTGATATATTTTGGAAATCGAGCGTGTGATATAGCTTATTGAGTAGAGAGACTGGGGGTGACAAGTATAACTTTATTCTAACTTTTACAATATGCAGATAAATAGTTGTTTTCGTAGAAATATGAAATATCTGTTGTCATCAACTCATCATTTTAAATCAAATTATATAGATTCCTCAAAACTATGATTTGATTTAAATTTTGTTTTGGTTAAACTCCATTATAACTGTAAATACTTGGTGTGCAAGAGTTCTCGGAAATCAAACGAAGTTTTAATTAGCTGATAAATCGATTGTCGTTGTTGGAGATATGTCTCGAATATCAATTTGGGCTAATTTATAGGTCGTCTACGGTGTGTGGCCAACGGAAGATTTATTACCAGTTATCTGGTTTGTCGACCCGGTGGTGAACTAGTTGATCGACAGAAGAAGAGCGAATCAAAGAGGGGTGGTGTGGGATTCTGATCCTAATCCTATACTAATTGTGCCTTAATCATGTTTTAGGTGGTGATTAAGGGAAGATGGAATGGATGGCTGGGATTGAAGTTGGTTGGATGAGGGGTTGAGATGGTTGGGATGAGATGAGTGGTGGAGATGGAGAGGTGTGGATTGGATGGTTAGGATTGGAAGGTGAGAGATATTATTGGTTTTCCCTCTCCCTCTCTCTCTCTCTCAGTGCTCACGTCTCTCTCTCTCACATTCTCTCCCTCTCTCAGTGCACTCCGGCGAGGAAGAATAAGGTTCTCCGGCGAAGTGAAGATCGGCTCCGGTTGTTGGTGGAGGTGAGTAGTGTGGGGTGTGTTCATCCCTTTTGTGTTGGTTTTCTCTCCCTCGACCTAACTCGGGTTTTGGTGGTTGTGGTTGATTGGTTGAGGTTGCCGGAGGTGGATTCGTGAGTGTCGATTGTCGAGGAGGTGTTGATCGTCGTTTGGACGCGAGATTCGTCGACGGATCGCATTTTGGGGAGACGTGCTCGTGGAGGCGTCGTCGTGGTTCTTCAAAGGTCTCTTCAGACCTTTAGGTATGTCAAGCTCGCTCACTTAATCACCGTGAGTATTTGGAAGTCGACGGTAGGCCGTTCGGCTCGTCGCGAGTAAACTTGCAGCAGATTTCACTGCCTGATCGGTCGACCGGTTTGTGCAAACAGTCGACCGTTCGTGAAGAGAATTCGGGCTCTGCCTCAAATCGGTCGAACGATGCTTGTGGGGCGGTCGACCGATTGTGCATAGGAGGCAAGTCTGGAGAGATTCGGTCGACCGGGTCCCCTTTGCCGGTCGACCGTGTGCACTGTCTTAAGTCGATTGGGGGCGTAGACTATATAAACGGTTGACCTCCCTTTGATCTCGTCCGATCGTGACTTAAGTGGACCTTGTGGTCGGTTCGACCGAATGAGGGTTTGGTCGACCGGTCTTGTGCGCTGAGCGTGGGAAACGCTCTGGTGGAATTCGGTCGACCGAGGTGAGCTCGGCGTTCGGCCGGATTCGTGGCGCATGTGAGGGATACTTCCCTGGGCTGATTCGGTCGACCGAGGTGTGCTCGGCGTTCGACCGAATTCGTTGTGGTGTTGTGGGATTTGTTCCCTGGTGACTTTCGGTCGACCGGGACCCCTTTGTCGGTCGACCGATTGGTCGTTTTGTTCGTTGGACCGGGAGTTGACCATCTAAACGGTCGACCGTCCCTTGATTTGGGTTCGACCGAACGAGTGTGGTGTTGGGAATCGGTCGACTGATGGAGTGCCGGTCGAAGTGGATTGCCCTATATTTGCTTGATTCGGTCGACCGGGACTTTTGGTTCGGTCGACCGTTTATGTCATGTTTTGCACTATGGAGGTGTTGTGGTCGTGGTTGCCCGTGTGGGGCGAGTCGTGGTGCCGATTCTTCCGGCAAGTGTGCGAGGTGCACGAGGGTTGCGGTGGTTGGTTGAAAATAGACCTGGAGCCCCGTAACTGTGTGAGAGCTGCGGTTGGTTGAAAATAGACCTGGAGCCCCGTAACTGTGTGAGAGCTGCGGTTGGTTGAAAATAGACCTGGAGCCCAGCTAGTCTGTACGGAGTTGGTTGAAATTAGACCTGGAGCTCCGTAGTGCGTTCGGGTTGGTTGAAATTAGACCTGGAGCCTGAGCAGGGACCGCGTGTAGGGGTTGGTTGAAAATAGACCTGGAGCCCTTATACGTTTGGGTTGGTTGAAATTAGACCTGGAGCCCTTGGTCGTGTCGTGGTAGCTGTGGTTGGTTGAAATTAGACCTGGAGCCCAGCTTGGCGACGTGTGTGAGTCGCGGCGGTTGGTTGAGATTAGACCTGGAGCCCCGTGACTGTGTGGGTGCGGCGGTTGGTTGAGATTAGACCTGGAGCCCCGTACCGGTGGTGTGTCCTGTGTTGGAGTTGAGAGCCCTGGTGCAGGGCGTGTTGTGATGTTTTTCTTGTTGAGTAGAATTGCATGCTAGGATGCTTTTATTTCGTACATTTAGAGTTTGGCATACGGGGTTTCCTTCTGGAAACTCAGGCATTGTTGCATGTTTACTTTCAGGCCGTGATCGGCATTAGGGGGTGGTGACCGAGGAGAGGAGCACCGCTACCGGATCCAGCTTTCTCTCAGTTGAGGTCGTGTGATTACTGTTTCCTTGTATATGTTTTTGATGTAATCACAACTTTTGTATACTCTGATGTTCACATATATATATATATATATGATATATGTCGGTGCACCTGTGTTCTTTTATTGCGTAATATCCTCTGTTGATTGAGTGTTTAAAATTTTAAATTTTCCGCTGTTTTGAGGATGTTACAGGTGGTCGATTTCCCTACACAAAGTTTAGAAGATCAATAATTTGATGAGATTTCGGATTGTTCTCACGAAGATGTAGCTGTATGAATTTGTGCTTATTTCGTTTGCGAGGTTTCGCTATATATATATATTTATTTATTTATTTATAAGTTCGTAAGTTTTATGCATGTATGTGATACCGGAGAAGATCCCAAGAGAGAAGGTAGCAAATCTAGATTGTGCCTATAGTTTTCTATTGAGAGAAAAATGTGGAATCAGGGAGCTATCTGCTACTACTTGTGGTACCAGTGTACCACATGCCCTCGTCTTTTTGTGTTGGTCCATGCTTTTTCTCAGAAACGGTCTGTAGTCGTTTTCCCTTAAAGTTTGGATGGTTTTCCAAGTAAATCTTTGTAGCATTGGGTTTCCCTTAATTTTGTTTGACCAGTACTGCAAATCTATGATAGTTCATTTTTGCACCGGTGTAGCTTCTGGGAGTTGGAACTTCTTAATAGATTCCAAAATGTACAAATAAGGCAGCAACCTATTCATATTTGAAAAATATTATTTTCTTCATTTCTTGACATCACATTTTGAAAAATTCGAAATCACATAGTGCCATAGTGGTAATTGTTTTGCTACCAAAATATTAGAACGTTGATGTTCTTGTTAGATATACAACAACAAAGCAAAAAAAAGGACAACGCTAAGGTTAGCTATTCCATACATGAACTGCGGAGACAAGGATGGCTACATCTATGTGCCAATATTTTTAAGACGTCACAGAATATAACCAATATACAGCAGACACTATTTACAACTTTTTTTCTTTACAGGAAAGTGAAGACCTAATTCCTCGCATTGCTTATCATCCGGCTGCAAGGTTCCAGGGATAGCACCAAATGCGCGTCTAACCTTTTCATTTCCGGACATCTTGTGGTGTACTAGTGCAGAAGCATCCTCGATCTTCCTCCGAAACCGACGTGTTTTCGACGATAAAGATGTGAATGCAAATGTGGACGGATGTTTTTCTGAAATAGAGGGCTCAACAAGATCAGCGGCTTTTAAGAACCTCTCTGTGGCAGAGTCCCACGATAACTCGTGCCTCTCTTCTTCAGTTAGGGGTGCTGGCTCATCTTTAAGTGCTTTGAGAGTTTCTCTTAGGAAACCTCTGCTGTTATCGTACATTCTACAATTGGAAAATTTCCTGAAGAATTCATTGGAAGGATGATTAGCGCATACAACAATTTTCCCCATAGCTAGAGCTTCCGCCGTTGTCGTGCAGACCACATCTGTCGTGCTAGGATTTATGAATACCTTGTAGCTGAATGAAGAAAATATACATATCAGCAAGTATCACAGAATTCTTGATTTTGGGAAGACAAGACATTCAGCAATTTACAAAATAATGAAGTGCTTCATACAAAATGACGTTGATTTCCCAAAACAACATACCTTACCTAATGCAGCTCGGCCAAGTTTTAAAAAAATCCAGATTACAAAACAATGCCTTTATTTCCCACAAAAAAGTGCAAATTCAGGAAAAAAAGAATAAGACATTAGGAAACAATAACACTCCGTTTTCCTTGAAATACGGCATTTTGTGAAATCATATCTACAAAATGTTTAATTATCCAAATTGACCAAATGTAATTAGAAGTCTAGGACAATTCACATTAAATATTTCATACGGCGTCATTTAAAAGAAATCAGATGTGCCAATGGGGTCTTGGCCTAGTGATTCAAGTTGTCAAGATCACCTGGCACTTTCGGGTAGGATGTGGATACCAACCAACCTTAATTAAATACTGACCATCTCTTAAAAAAATCAGATGTCAAAGGAAATATAAACTATATTGGCGAAAGGTGTATAATATACATCCAACATGAAAACTTACTCATGAAACAAAGGGTCGGCATGATCTCGGCCCGAATAAACTGTTATTTTAACTTTTAATTTTCTAGCAGCATCATTGACTTCATCAAAGTCATCTCCACTTCCATACAAATCTATTTCAAATGCTGAAAGTTTGTTTTGGTTGCTCTTGAGTAGTTGAAGTAGTTCTCGGTAGCCTTTACTCCAAACCATTTTTCCAATGTAGTAAGCACCTTTACTGAAGTGCTGCACTCCGTGTTGTCTTTGTTGTTCTTTCGGGATGCCAATGTTGAGGAACATTGGATTGACACCATGGACGTTGCAAATAATTGATCGAGGCAGGTCTTGTGTGGCACCAGATAATCTTATGATCTGCAGTGCCATGAAAGCATGGAATATATTTCCTTCGTAGTTTAGGAATGGAAGTGAAACAAAAGAATATGCTCAAAGATTCTAATAAACTTAACGAATTTAGCTTTCCAAACTGTCATTTGTATAAACAGACAGATTTTAAAATTCACATTAAGTTAATACAAAGCAGTACTTCAATTTTGTTCTGAATGGTAACCATATTTCAAGTTGTTACTGGGTGAAATACTATCTTTTATGACATTCTGGATTACTTTACTAACAAATGTTACAACTCTAGCTGGGTTGATCTTCTGCTACCATTCTTACCATAAGTCATTCTGGAGTCTTAAGATTTTTTTCATTTGGTATGCTCTCACTTTCAATCTTGGTATATTTGAAATGGCACCTCCACCTCTAAAATACCTAAGATCACACTACATATGTGTAAAAAAATTAAATCAAGACCAGATTTTTGTCTTGAAGCATCACTAGAGGTTCTGTACATGAATCAATAGACTTCAAAAAAAATTATGGGACACTCTTCACAGTTTTCTCTGTCAGCTCTCTTCAACAAAAGGTTACCTTTTATTTTATATTTTTATTTGTAATAGTGGGGCATGAAATAAATATAAAATATCATATTAAAGCTGTTTACGTCTGGAAAACTTTTCCTAGCGCATATCATGTGCCTAATAACCCTGAGTTAAGATTTTTTTCTATTTTAATATTGACAATTAAGCTACACATTCCTTATTTACTAAAGAACAAGCCAAGCTGCTAAAAGAACAAGAAATATGAGACATTAATCTAAGTATATGTTCTTTAATTTCATTGAGGATAAATAAATAAATTGGTAGTGAAATCAAGCATAGTAACTATAAAAATAGTGCGAATTTAGAATGAGAAATGTACCTTATGACAATAGATATGTGTAACCCAATTATTTAGATACTTCAAAATGAACGCGTAGACATATCCATTTTTCTCTCTTTTAACGTATTCCAAATAATTGGTGTGAACAACACCTATAACTCGCCGGAATTTATGTTTCCATCTCTGACCATGATGATACCATGTGAGATGCTCAGGCTCCTCGAGAACAGCTATATCTGCATCTTCATCACGAACTAATTCTGTGAGATCTCCAATGGGTAAGATGCTCCCTTTATCTTTGGAAAACTGCGATAAGAAAATAACAAAATTTTAAATTAACATAACATTAATTATTATTAGTTTAGGATTAACTTTTATTTTGGTTAGGTTGAAGTTCTTTAAATAAAGAATGAATTATTAAAATAATAGAAAACAAAGAACTCCACCTTTGTCAACTGCATTTCGAAAGCTTTATATCCCGAGCCAAAGGGTGTGGGCTGATTTGTTACCAGTGAAAACATCCCAATGATTCGTGATTCATCTGTACTAGTGGATTCCTAAAACTAAGTCGATACTAAAGCTTGTGTTTCATGATTTTTAATTTCAACCCCATGGGACGTGGACATGATTTATCCAAGATGTCGATCGATTGAGGCATAAAAACAGTAGAAAAGCAACAAAAAATGTAATTACTTTAGAGGAGGAAGGCATTAATACTAAATTACCATTAAAATTTATGCTTAAACAATGTACCGGAGAAAGGTTTCACACTAAAATCCTTTCACAAAAAAACATGAATTTAAGGTATTCACCAGGAAAACTCAAGTACTTCACCTTCGCAGGATACAAAATTATGCCAAAATAAGACTTGAAACTGATCCTCTCCCCGACCCAATTACGAACATAATCTTCCTGTTCTGCTGGACACCTGAAAGTAATTTTGTTTGGATAAACTATTGCCTGGTCATCCAAAGAAAGCCAAGGCACTACAAGAGTAACTTTCCATCCTTCGATTTTTGAAAGATATGCAGCACGGAACAGGGGGTTTATTGCAGTCCCAGTCATCCAAGGAAGGCTTGCTGTCGTAAATATTGTAATACTCCGCCGCTTATCCATGGAGTCATTAAACACTGTTACCCAAAAATAATTGAAGTAACAATTAGAAATATAAAATCAAAATGACAAAAAGGTTCTACACATGTGAGGCCTGAAATTTTCTTAAAGATTCTCTACAAAATGAGTTTTGTACAAGTTCTCCTAAGATGAAAGCTGAACCGAAATCAAAGGTTTATAAGTTGTCCACAAGGGGGTAGCACAACAGAGAATAAAAACAAAACTCCACAAATTGTTAAACGTTTCATGTCTGTTCTTATGCATCAGAACACATTAAAATACCATAAATCAGACGGGTCAAGATAAAAGAGGTCATGCTAAGCAAAATAAAGTACGATGTGTTCTGGAAATAATTACTAATGTTCCTTTTCGATATCATTAATGAAATTACCTAGATCAATTCAATCATGAAAAATAAGAGGCAGTTGAAGCTGAACAGAGAATCTACATTCGCCTGATGATATAAACTAATAAATGTCATGAACGGTGATCATAGTCAAAATGTCCAGAGTCAAACATAATAGATCACCCACATAAAAAGTAGCCATAAGTCAATTAAAACTAAAAGGAACTTTGATAGGCTATAAATCCCCTAAAGCATAACTAAATCCAAAATTCAAACATATAGAATAGTATTTCCAGAAATTAAACTAAAGATGTGAGCAGAAAAGGTGCTTTGGCAACAAGTCACAACAAACGGAACAGAGCACAAAACAATAACAAATAGCTGAAAAACCGATAGCGGACATCATGATGACAGGTTCCATGCATGCTTCTACTTGTAACGCTGAAACTAAATCAAACTCCAGATAACTAAATTTCACATTGAGAGTACTTGGCGAACATCTAGCAGAGCACTTCATAGCACAAAAAACCAATCAAAGGTGGAAAACAAGAGCTAAATTTAGACATCCAAAACAAATTCAAAATCTCTAAATACGAAAACTCCAAACCCAAAAATATCAAAAAATAAAGTCCACAATATTCTTCACCGTGGAAAGGAATCACAGGATAAAGGGCATATTCTCTGATAACATCTAGAAAACCTCAACCCCCTTAAAAAACCGATAACATAAACAGAAAGTAAAAAAAAATAGATGGAAGAAATTATCAGGTTTCAGTTAATTTTCGCAATCCGAACAAACCATAAACAAAGAAACAGAACCCCAAATTTCCTTCAAAAAAACAAAAACCACAACAACGAACCTAGCAATAGCTGAGATAGGTATGAGGAGTTGGGTGGAGTCGGTTGCTTGTGGGGAATGGGATGGGCAACGGTGGAAGCAACGGTTGGTATACCATTCTTACGGGAGGGGATTGGAATGGGAGTTTTGGAATGGACACAGAATAAGACATGTTTTTATGGATGGGAAAATGGGGGATATTCATATTTTTAAGATTCGTGAACTGTCGCCGCTGGTTTGGGACAACTAGCCAACCTGGGTTTGTATTGATTTGCTGCCAATAAAGGTGCACGTCTGTGTTTTTCTTTTCTCGAAACTTGAAAGTGTGGTGATATACATGGGCTAATTGTCAAAATTATTAAAGAACTGGTTCAGATTAGTTGAAACTTGAATCGAAAAATAATTATAAGGTCGTTGATTATTTGAGGGTCATTAACTTTTTCTGGTCTTAAAAAAAATCAAATCTCACATTTAATCTTATTTATTTTGCCTAATTACAAATAATATTTTTCTTCTCAACATCCATATTTCTCCCAACTCTCACACCCAACATATTTCTCCCTTAAATCAAACAACCTCGTCCAACCATCCTACCTAATACACGGAGGGTATTAAGATTGATTTCCATTATGTAAGGTTTATTTTGGTATTTTTTTTGAATTTAACACAAAATAGACTGAACAAGCCGAATAACCTCGATCGGTGTCGACTAAACGACCTGGATCGTTTTCACCGAACGAGCTAGTTCGTTTCCACCCAACGAGCTGAGTCATTTTCCCAAACAATCTGGGTCGTTTTCCCAAACAAGTTGGGTCGTTTCCACCAAACAAGTTAGGTTGTTTTCCCAAACGAGCTGAGTCGTTTTATTCATAACATCCGCATCTAACTCGAGACGCACTAGTTTGGCTCAGGACGCACTCTCTCCGTTCGTGATACATTACTTGTTTTACTCATAACATCCACATCCAAATATAGAATTTGATGATTTCAGATCCTTTGGAAATATAATTAAAAGTAGAACATATTAGTGTGTTATGACTTGCCAAATTCCGATGATACGATGCCGAAAAATGTATGTGAAGACGGACCCGTATTTGGAAACTCGACAATCAACACCATCATTGATTCACATATAACACTCTCTTCAAATATCCAAATAAGGTGATTCAAGATGTGTTACAAAGACAATTTGGAGACGCAAAACTTTCATATTTGATATATTTCTAAATTCGTAACCTAATGGGCTCATAAATGGCATCGAAGGAATGAAGGGGCACAAGTCCAACTCGGGATGCACTCGTCCCACGCGTGACACATCACTTGTTTTACTCATAACATCCACATCCGAATATAGAATTTGATGATTCTAGATCTGTTGGAAAGTTAAATGAAAGAAAAACATATTAGTATGTTATGACTTGCCAATTTTTGATGATACAAGGGTGAAAAATGTGTCTCAAGATAGGTCGTATTTGGAAACTGGAAAATCTACATATCATCACTGATTCGTGCATAACGCTCTCCTCCGATATCCAAATAAGGCGACTCAAGATGTTTTGCAAAGAAAATTTGAGACGCAAAACTTTCCTATTTAACATATTTCCAAAATTGGAACCTTATGAGTTCATAAATGGCATGGAAGACGCTCCAGTCTTGCTCGGAACACACTCGTCCCGCGCGTGACACATCACTTGTTTTACTCAAAACATCCCCATCTAAATATAGAATTTGATGATTCCAGACCGTTGGAAAAATAATTGAAAGGAACATTTCACTGTCTTTTGACTTGCCAAATTCCGATGATATTAGGGTAAAAAAATGTGTCTCAAGACAGGTCGTATTTGGAAACTGAAAGCTTGATGGACTCGATAGATGTTCGATAAAACTGTGATTGTTGTGCTCGATAGACTCGATTCCTTTTTTATGTGAGCTCGATAAATCTCGACAAAAGTTTGTTGAGTCTATTTTAACTTAACTAGTTGGGTCGTTGAAAAACACCACTATTCACAACATAATTTTTGAGGAAACGAGTTGGGTCATTTTTCCACAAAACAAAGTTGAGACGCAGCAGTCCCGCGTGGGACGCACCAACGAGTGGGACACATCATTAGTAATTTATGCATAACTCTCTCATCCGATATCCAAAAAAGGTTATTCAAGACTCGTTACACATACAATTGGGAGACACAAAACATTTTTAATTTTAAAAATTCCAAATTCGGAACATAGTAGGTTCATTAATGACGTGGAAGACATAAAAGTCCAACTCGGGACACACCAATCCAACTTGAGACGCACCAATCCTCCGCGAAAACGACACATCATCAGTAATTTGTGCATAACTCTCTCCTCCAATATCCAAATAAGACGATTCAATGCTCGTTACAAAGACAATTTGGAGACGCAAAATGTTTGTATTTAACAAATTTCTGAATTCGGAACGTAATAGGCTCATATATGACATGGAAGATGCACCAGAATGTGTGTCCAAAGTAGGGGTGAGCAACCGGTCCGACTCGGACCGGATCGGACCGGAACCGGATTGGCTCCGGACCCCAGACTGAAGACCAGACCGGTTGGGTCTGGTCTGGTTTGGTCCAGTACCGGATTTTTTACCTTAAAATGTTAAAAAAAATAAAACCCAAACCGGATCGGACCGGAACTGGATTGGTTCCGGACCCCGAACCGAAGATCGGACCGGTTGGGTCCGGTCCGGACCGAAACCCAGACCGACCGGTCCTTGCTCACTCCTAGTCAAAAGTGTAACCATCGAACTCATATCGAGCCCATCGAGTTTTGTTGGAATGAGTGACCAAAATGTGTGTCCAAAGTGTGGTCATCGAGCATCTATCGAGCCCATCGAGCACTCATCCAACTCGGGACGCACCAGTCATGCGTGAAATTGACTGATCATCAATAATTTGTTCATAACTCCCTCGTCCGATATCCAAATAAGCTGATGCAAGCCTCGTTAAAAAGACAATTTTGAGATGCAAAACTCTCACATTTAACATATTTTCAAATTCAGAACGTAATAGGCTCATAAATGGCATGGACGACATACAAGTCCAACACAGGGCACAACCTAATACTCCGCAAAATCGAGACATCATCATTAATTTGTGCATCAATCTCATCCAATATCCAATAAGGCAATTCAAGGCTCGTTACAAAAACAATTTTGAGACGCAAAACTTCCCTATTTAACATATTTCCAAATTCGCAACTTACTATGATCATAAATGGCGTGGAAGATGCATCAGTCCCAATGTGTCCAGAATTTGCCCCGAACGAGCTAGCTCGTTTGACCAATCGAGCTGGGTCGTTTTTCCACAAAACAAGGCCAGGACGCAGCAAATGAGCTGGGTCGTTCTACTAAACGAGATGAGTTTTTTCCACAAAACAAAGTTAGGACGTTCTACCAAACGAGCTGGATCGTTTTCCCAAACAACCTGGGTCGATGGTTCCAGATTCGTTGGAAAGACAATTGAAAGGAGCACGTATTAGTTGCTCGTACGACTTGCTAAATTCCGATGATACGAGGGTCAAAACATGTCTTAAGACATCATATTTGGAAACTGGACAATTGACAGATCTTTAATCATTTATGCATAACTATCATCTGATATCCAAATAAGACGATTAAAGACTCGTTACAAAGAAGATTTCGAGATGCAAAACGTTTATATTAAACATATTTCCAAATTAAGAACCTAATGAGTTTCATAAAAGTTGGAATGTTTGGGATTTGGTGTAGAAAGGAGGATGATTTGGTGGGTTTGTTTGATATGTGAGATGGTGGTGATGAGGGTGGACATATTTTAGGGATAAAATTAAAAAAATATTAAAAAATATTAAAATTTTGACCTTCAAATAAATTTGCAGAGGCCTTAGGTAACTTTTGAATGACCTACTTTGGTCATTTAATATATTCTCCCTTGAAATTGAGAAGAAAACTCATGGCTGCAATAAAATATGATTTTTTGCATCCATGCCTTTACAAAACACCAGTTTTGTCTTCCATCATCATTTATTTGGTATTTATTGTCATGTAAGTCTCCGTTTTCATGGGAACTAATTGAGAACTACTATTCATCGTCGGAAAATTACTTAAATCGTCCTAATAATTATCATTTTGTCTTTCACAATTCATTTACTACACATTTCGTCCCGTCTCTTAAAATAAGGTTTCTGCCTACGTTTTCCACATTTTCCATGTACAAACACCATGAAAATATCTGGCGAAGTGCCTGAATTCGGTGAATTAAGTCCAGCAAAAAAAATCGGGTCGGACATCTACGTAAAATGCCTCCCCCATGGAAAGGGGCGTCTCTCTAAGACGCCTCACCGATGTTGGGGCGGCTGGCTAAGACGCTCATCCAAAAAAATTAAAAAAAAACTTAAAATTATACGGTGTGTTATCTCAAATTATTTGAGGTTCTGTTGCAAGATTTTGGTAGTAACGGGTCGGCTTACAATGAGTTTTTTTGCAAGTGATTAAGATTCAAAAAATTCAAAATCCAACAATTTCAAGATCCAAATTTCCCAGTGGTAAAACTTCCCGGCTTACAAATACCACATCGACAGGTCGTTCAGGGGTCTCACTGTAAATTGTTGGATTTAGAAATTTTTGAATCTTCATCAGTTGCAAAAACCCGTTGTAATCTAACCCATATAATTAACCACGGGCGCAGGATCTGGTGAGTTGGTGAGGTCTCGGACGATCAACTGTTTGCTTCCCGGTCTACCGAACATGTTCCATGCGGATGACCGAGTTTCTATCGGTGCACTGTGATCGTAAAGACAGTAAGTTTTTTTTAAATTAAAAAAACTAAATAAGACATTTTATCAAATTCGAGTAGTTCGGGGTGTCCGCTGACTCTTTTCCTGGCCTCTGAGACATTCTTTCTTATGAATATGAGAGTAATATGAAGAAAGAGTGATGTTAGGAGAGTGAAATGAAGAGTTATATAAGTATAAAGGACAGAAGGACAAAATGATAATTCGCATGAACAATTTAAGTAGTTTTCCGACGATGAATAGCAGTTTAGAACTATTTTGTCTCTTTCAATTTGTTATTTTAGTCATCAATGTTAATTATGACCTTTAAATCACCTTACACAGATCGCCAATATTTATTCTATTTAGATTAAAAATAGAATAAATAAAACACACGCACATATATATATATATGAAAAAGTTTTTGGATTATAAATTAATAACAAACTAGTCATATATTAAAGATTAGTTTTAATCGACAACAACAAATTACTCAGAAGTAGAGCAATCTAAAAAGAAACTTGCAAGTTATTGTCTGCAATGGTCCCAAACTAACGAAGCCTCACCAGCACAAATTTTTGAGTTTTGTATTATGAGAATAAATTGTCGTTTTTGTAGTGATATGACAATAATAAGAAAGAAACAATAACAAAGGATAAAACAAATGTTTCTCAATGATGCAGATGTATAAAAAAAATCCTACAAAATATTCACATTCAATCATTTATGTTCTTTATTATCCTCTTAATTGGTGAAACGACTGTGATCTGCAATTGCAAATTCAAATTAATTTTTTGGTGATTAATCTAGAAATCTAAATTTGGGAAGGAATGCTTATTGATGATGTCTTTGGTTGATTCACATGGTCGTGGGCTTCATTCAAGGTATGCTTCTTAGTTAAAGACATAACTCTTATAGCTTCCATAAGCTTCACATCGAGATTTCAATTTTTAATGCTGCAAAATTCGATAGGAAGATAATTGAAGAATGTATTTTTTTTTCTATTATACATTTCGACAGGATTTAATTGCAAACGACACGAAAGTGGAAGTCAAACAAGCTTCAGCTGGAAGCAAGATCAACAAAAACTCTGTTAATTCTTCTATAAATTCCTCAGATGATATCCATGTGATTTGGTTTTGGATGTCATACATACTACGACAATTGCCAAACGAGTTCACTTATTCTCTTTATCTCTTTTTTTCTGAAGGAAGTCAATGACTCAATATGTCATTGATAAAAAGGAGGACAAAAGTTTGTAACTACATCAAGAAATAAGCAAATACAAACCCAACAAAAGAAAAATGTGTAGCGCGCCAAGGTTGAGCTTGATTATTGCGCAGAAGTAAATTTCATGACACGGTTAAGGGGTGACGTCGAAACATACCTTGAATGAAGCCCATGATCATGTAACTCAACCAAAACGTCGGAGATCAACAATTATAGTAGTAATATTTTTAAAACCTCTTATTCTTAATGAATTAGTTCTAATGTAGGGATATTGAATGCTTAATCATACCATACATCATTTCATTTAGACCTTAACGATAGGAGGAGCGTATAATATTGTATCTTTTAATTAAGGAGGAGATTCGTGTAATTCTAACATTTGCCTCTTATGTCTTCAATGCTTGCATTTGACTGATGTTAAATGAATTATAAGAGATTGAGATTAAATTAGTTCATAGTATGCAATTAAGAAATCCACTTTTACTATTATGCATATTGCTTTACATGTACTCTACCTAATCAACAACAGCAATTCTGTGAAAATACTGTAAGTTGTAAACCTACAAACTCAGAATTGATCCACTTTTTATTCCCGCTACGATGAACCTGGGGTCATACTTGCGAAGAGGGGTTTCAAAAGAGCCTGCTTAATGAACTGTACAAAGATCCGCCCCATTTTTCACAATGCATCAAATACTAAAGGGTTAATAAAACATTCTCAGAAAACTTGCAACAGAATACGACATTATCTACACAGTAACTTGCAACAGAATACGACATTGATACTGATACGAATAGGGGTGCACACGGGTTGGGTTGAACCCGAAACCGACCCGAACCCGACTGGTCGGGTCGGGTTCAGAAGTGGCTCGGGTCGGGTTGGGTTGGAAGAAGAAAAAACCCGAAATTTCGGGTCGGGTTCGGGTTGTAGGGGTCGGGTTGATCCAACCCGACCCGAAACCGAAAATACAGTAATTACCCGAACCCGATAACACCCGAAACCCATAACACCTGAAAGGCCGAAACACAACCCGACCGCACAGTCCTCAGTTTCCTCACTCTCTCCCTCTCCCTCTCTCTCCCGACCTAACCCTAGATCGCCACCGTCTCTCCGGCGATGGAAACCAACAGAGGCGGCGGAAAAACCCTGGACTTTGACCTCCTCGACGAGATCCTCGCCGTGATCCCCACCGACCCCTACGAACAGCCTGAAGATCACGTCCATGGCCATCTGCTACCGGGTCTCCACGCTCGAGCTCGAGGCGGGGAGGCTGAGGCACGAAGATGCTGAATCTGATGGTGCTTCAGAGGATGGATGAGTTTGTGGAGGAAATACTCGTCACCGCCGCACACGTCACCCTCTACCAGTTCAACATCGACCTCAACCAGTGGGTATGTAACTTGTTATTGTGTGTAGATTTTTGGGGTTAGAATGTGGGTATCCACTTCTTGCATGAAGGTTGTTGTCTTGGATGTATATTCTAGTCATTTTATTCTTAAATGTTGTATGAAAGCTTTGCTAGAGTTTTCTCTTTCATGGAGCAAGTTTGTTGCTCAATCCCTTGGGTTTCATTAATGTTACTGGAGATAAGGTTTAAACATCGAGATAGGGGCACCAAATCAATGCACTAAATTTTTTAGTCTGCCTTACACATATTTTACAACAATTTTCATTTTTTTTTGTTACAGATACTAGTAAGTTGGACTCGAGGAAAGAATCTGATTTTCTTAAGTGCAGCTTCAACTGCTAATTTCATTAGAGAACCTTATGATGCTGCAAATTTGTGTTCTTTGTTTGGTGTCTCTCTTGAACAAGCTAAACTAGCTGTATCCAGAAACTGCAGGTTTGTTTGTGGTCTTGCATTGACTTGCCATATCTGATTCTTGTTCTTAATTTTTGTTGTCTCCCTTCAATAGATCTCTATTAGCAGGAGCTCTACGTAAGAAGCAGTGCCATAAGGAGGCCATCAGAGTCGAAAACATCTCTGCTAGTGAAGCAAACTCTAACAAGGCCTTATTTGGCAGTTGGATCAATTGGGATCCAATCTCTAGTGGAGAGGGTGATTTGCTGCCAGCAAATAATTCTGATTCTCCATGCGAAGATGTGAGAAATAATGTTTTGATGCATGGTTTTCAATGAAAATTTTGATGCATAGTTTTCGGAATTTGAATGTTTTAGATTTGATGTGATATATTTTTTCTTCTTAGGAATTGGTTGTTAGACTAAAATGTGATCACCAGAATGTTTTATTGCATCAGTGAATGTTTTATTTGTTAAGCAGCAAAATTTCGGGTCCAAGCCGACCCAACCCGAAAATTTCGGGTCGGGTTGGGTTCAACCCGATTGGGTTCGGGTTCGGGTTCAGGTTGGGTATTTTCCTAACCCGAAAATTTCGGGTTGGGTCGGGTTTCAACCCAAACCCGACCCAACCCGACCCAACCCGACCCGTGTGCACCCCTAGATACGATCGTGAGAGTTTCCTTGATAAGCGGAATAACATGATCCAGTGGCAAGGATGAGATTGAAAGTTTCAAAACATTGAAAATGACTTCCGCGTTAAATTTATGTCACCAAGCACTATAATGACGCATTTTCTTTGTTGACGAACATAGAACTATGGCCCTTGAATAGTTCATATGCCCACCGGATATAGAATGCGATGACCTTGTTCCACTTCCTCCCAACATTATTAAAGAAGGAAGAACCCTCTCCATGGAAGGACCTTCCACCAAGGGGATAGACCTGGATATATCTTCACTCAGAAGGTTATCCCACTGATTGATGTGAAGTAGAGGGTTGTTCATATCCTTGAAATAGAAATTACATTGAGGTTCTAATCGTACAATTCTAGTGAAATGAATGCATGAAAATAAGTACCGTTTAATTTCACGATATTTTCTTGGTTTCACATAAAACTACAATAAATGAAAATCTTGTGGCGAAATTCACACTTCATACACAAATAATACTACGATAAAGCTTATAAAATTGCTTAATATTTAAACATTTGTGACTTCATATTAGGTTCAGTTTTACATGTTCTAATCAGTGCCCAACCGCACGATTATTTTATTAGATTTACAAGAAAATTGAAAAAAAATGGAAAATAAAAAAAACAAAATCCAAAATTGTGAAAATATTTCCAAATTGTAACTCATTTCACAACCCACGTGCCATTGGTATTTGGAAGATCAAAGGACACGGATCGAGGTGTTTTCGCGGGAGTGATTTAAGGTACCACTTGGGAAACATGGCATCTAAATTTTGGGCATAGTGAGTATTTCGCATATACTTCCAAATGCGAAAACAACACCCAAGCTTCTATTTGGATAGACCGATGTCAACGTAAAAAATAAGGAGATTGTTGACTTTCAGACCTTAATCTATATTAATTTTGATGATTAATCAAACTAGTCTTAATCAACCAACCTAATCAAACAAAGTGGTCAAACATAATTACATGCATTGCACATATATTTGCAAATCATCTTAATTGGTTTATCAAGATCATCAAAAGAATAAGCATTAGAACAAAGACTCAAGATTGTAACAAAATTTTGGACCAAGACTTGTAATTTTCAATCTATTGACTCTAAAGGATCAAATGTAAACTTAACAACTAAGATTCTGTCTCAACCAGGTTCAGACAATCGAACATCTAACGGATGACCGAAATCATCTTATCAGTAGGCAAATCCTCTCTAATTTGTAGGATCGATATGACCTTAATCAATGTAATTAAATTCTTAATTCTCTACTAAATATGTAACGGAAATAATAAATACAAGTAGAGAAAACAAGCCAAACCACAATCAAGACACAAAGATTTTATAGAGGTTCAACCACCCGCCTACTTCTTCTCTTACAAGCTCCGCGAGCTTCGCCTACATCTTCACTATCCACTCCCTATTCCGGGCCGGGAGAGAACACATTTACAAAGAAAGTCTTGCGAACACCCTCGCAAAATTGGTTTCTTCTTCTCACAATCCGAGAATGTTGTTTTGGGCTTTAACCGAAACCTTTACAACTTGCTTCGGGATTTCACTGAAACTTATCCTTCTTGACAACTGAATTGAGTGGACCAAACACTCTTTAACTTGAGCACACTTTGAGTGAGATGTGGAATTGATCAAAGGTGTGAAGTTTAGGCACTTGAGTGTAGGATTTGAGATTTGAAGATTGGGAGAAGTTTCTCTAGTGTATGGAGCAATTGGAAGTATGAGAGTTGTATAAATAAGGTGTATGTACATTTACTTATAAGCTCCTAGAGAGATATAGTCATTGGGGGAGAATTGGATAAGTTGTATGTAAGATACACAAATCAGAAATTGATGTTCAATAATTTTGTCCCACAATGGTCGATCGAGACAGACTAAACGGTCGACTGTTTCCTTAACAATAAGAAAATGTTCAAACCCCTTAAGTAATAGTCGAACCTATTGGGCTACAACTCAAGTCATCGGTCGAACCAGGGTAGGGATCGGCCGACCAATATAAGGGTTTAGGCCAGACTAAAGGTAATCAGTCGAACACAAACTATAGAGATGTTTGACCGAAAATAACAGACAGTTTTGGGCACAAAATTAGAGAACATCCAATCGACCATTTATAGGTCAACGTTCGACCGATGGCCAACTACGTATGAGGGATTAAGAAGAAATATGAATACGACCGTTGTATAATACGATAGGGTTAACGGTCATCTGGAAAATACGGGTCAATCAGTCGACCGAAAAGATAGGATCGGTCAACCTGTAGGGTTAGGTAAAATCACTATTTGTAAGACCGTTAACTATTAGAACCAGTTGAACGGAAAACTCGTTTCAGTCGACCATTCTACCCAGGCAGATAGAAGTTTGGTTTAGGTGATTTTTCTACCTATGTTTGGGTGACCTATTGAAGTCCAAATGATCTGATATTTTGTGTGTGACTTCTACAAGGAAAATATTTTGTATTCTCAAGTTCACATAAGTTCCTAAGACTCAAATAAAAGGTAAAATTATATGTCTTCAAGTAGCTTGATTACATGTCTTGACTTCACTCCATTCTTTCTTGTGTCTTGATCACCTGTAGATGTTAGCACAATACAATATATGTTCTACATATAATGTGTGCTACTCTACATTTGATTGTGATTAAGATTAGGTTAGTTAAATCATCAAAACACGTATTAAGGCCAAAAAGCCAACAAAATTGTCCACTAGGACGACCTATTGTCATTTGGTCGACCGGAATCCCTTATATCGGCTTTGGATTTTACTTCAACGGTCACATTTCTATTTTTTCTTAGAGCCCATTTTTCTTATCCATTTTTGGATGACTGATGTCCTATTAGTTAACCTTTTACTTCTGGGCCTCTGGTATAGAATGACTTTTTCACGTGTCAATATAGTCGTTGGACTCACAATATATATTTGAATTCCAACCGTTGGCTGTAAAAGACAAATTATTGATCCGGACGACCAAAATCGTTTGATCATAGCCCAAGTATTCTTACTATCCACATTGGAACGACTAGCCAAACCCTGTTTGGTGACCCGAAACCTAATTGGTCGAAATTGAGAAAAGTAACTGGAAGTTGGTGATCTTTTAACCAAATCTTTTCGGTCATCGAAACCCATTATTTTGACCAAGACAACATTTATGTTGTGGATAACCATTCTTCAAACGGTCAACCGAATATGTACAAATTTTTACACGAACTTAAAGTCAAATCATATCTTTCTTTGGTCTAAATCTCTTAAATATCTAGTAGAGTTTGAAAGCTTATAAATAGGGTATCGTACCTTTGTTTTACACACCTTGAATACTTCCTATTGATTCATACCTTAGTGTCAAACTTTTTACATCTTCAAGCTCTCATTTTCCTACACTCAAATCCAAACTTCACCACTTGTATATCCATTCCATATCATATCCAAGTGTGCTCAAGTATTAGAGTGTTAGCTAGTGATTCCAATTCCATATCCAAGAATCATAAAAAATTATAAAACTTCGGGGAAGCTCCCTTTCAGGTTGTGAGAGGAGAAAATCGAGCAAGGCGAGGGTGTTGCAAAGGCTCGTGTTGTAAAGGTGTAGAACTTGGCTTGGAATGAAGATTAGATAGTAATACTTGAGTAGGGATCAGATGATTGATTGTAACTCAAAGAGAAAACTAGGACCCCTGTGGGGTGACAAACCTATATAAAAATCATGCGTCAACTTTGTGGTTTGCATGTTCTAACTCTAGCCTTATTTACTTTCATTCTGCATTTAGTTTGAGATTAGAGGATTATCGATCCCTAACATTGCATACTTGGTTTATGAAGTTGCCCTTGTTTTTCGCTTGATTTTGAGTCCAAGAAAGTAGTTGAGTTCTCCCATTAAGCTCATTTGGAACTCATCTTGGATAGACTTACAAAAATCATTGCAAAGAAGATCATTAGTAACACCGAATATGATATCATCAACATAGATTTGAACCACTAATAGATCCTTATCCTTAGATCTCACAAAAAAGAGGTGTCGACTTGTTACATTGTGAAACTATTCTCAAGTAAGAAGTTCTTCAACCTCTCATACCAAGCTCTAGAAGCTTGTTTGAAACCCATATATAAAGAACCTTTTTGAGCTTGTATACGTGGTGTGGCTGAGTGCCATTCACAAATCTGGGAGGTTAAGCAATATGGACTTCTTCCATAATAAAACCATTTTAAAATATACTTTTTACATCCATTTGGAAAAGCTTAATATTCATGTATGATGCATAAACTAATAAGATCCTAATGGATTCAAATCGAGCTATGGGGGCATAGGTCTCATCAAAGTATGTCCCTTCCTCTTGGTTGTAGAACTACATTTCCACTTCATCAAGTTTGTTTCGAAATTTCCACTTCATCAAGTTTGTTTCGAAATTCCCACTTGGTGCTAATTATGGTTTCATCTTTGGGTCTTAGAACAAGTTTTCAAACATCATTTCGTACAAATTGGTTAAGCCCTTCATACATAGTCATTAGCCAAACTTCATCATCACATGTGTGTTCAACCTGCTTATATATGTTCAAGTTAAGAGCTGAAGGCATAGAAATCACATACAACAAAAGCCCTCGATCATGTCACCACTCCATAAGATACATCACCTATTACAAGGTCCGGAGGATGGTCCTTTTTATAGACCCATTCCTTGAAAAGTGTTGGCTTTTAGGCCTTAATATATGTTAATTTTGAGATTAATCAAACCAATCTTAATCAATCAACCTACTCAATCAGAGTAGGCAAACGTGATTACATGCATTGCACATATACATCCAAATTATTTTAATAGGTTGATCAAGATCATCAAAAGGAGAAAAATTAGGAAAAAGACTCAAGATTGTAACAAAACTTTGGCGCAAGACTTGTAGTTTTCAATTTATTGAGTCCATAGGATCAAATGTAAACATGAGCACTAGGATTTTGTCCCAACCCTATTCAGACAACCGAACATCTAACGGATGACCGAAAACATTTTATCAATAGTTGTTAGAATCATTACTAGAACTGTCCACTCAGACAATCGATTGTCATTTGATCGACCGAGTCATCTTGGACTCATTTAACATTTTACTCCAACAGTCACATTTGTATTATGTCTTAGAGCTTATTTGTCTTGCTAATTTTTTGACAACCAATCTCCTATAGGTCAATCATTTACTTCTTAGCCTCTGACGCATAATTACTCTTTCCACATGTCAATATAGTCATTGGACTTACATCAGATTTTTGATTTCCAACCATGGTGCTAAAAGACAAACTATTGATCTGGATGACCGAATTTGCTAGTCGAACCTCGTTCGGTGAACCAAAATTTAATTGGTCGAAATTGGGAAAAGCTACTTATAACACCATAAAGTTTAGTCCTACATCGACTAATAAGAAATTAGTAGTGTGAGATATAATAATCAACGGACATGCATCTACTACTACAATAATCAACCGACATACATTTTGTGGCAATAGGTGGGTGTTATGGGACAATGAACTCATAGGTAATGGACCAGATTCGAACTCGATGTGGGTTCGGGGTCAGGATGTTACATTACTGGAAGTTGGTAATCTGTTAACCAAACCTTGTTCGGTCATTCCAGCCCATCACTTTGACCAAGACAACCTTTATGTTTCGGAAACCGTTCTTCAAATGGTCCATCGAATATGTGCACATTTCTGCCTGAGCTTAAGTGAAATAATATCTTTCTTGGTCTAAATCTCACCAACTCTCCCAAACGACTAGTAGAGCTTGAAACCTTATAAATAAGAATGCATTCATAAGTTTCACACATCAAGACACCTCTCTATACTCCTATCATTTGTGTCCAAACCTCAAATACTTTTAAGCTCCCATTTCTTCACTCAAAGCTCAATCTTCACACTTGTGTATCAATTTCAATTTCATATCAAAGTATATTCGAGGTCTAGATTGTTTGATCACGATTCCAAATTCCATATGTGATGCATTGCATACATTGCATCATATGTCTTTCATTCAGACTACTTTTATATCAATAAATGCTACTAAGGTATGTGTTTAGTCTTATTTACAGAATACAGGGACCTGAATGCAAATTACCCACATCCCGAGCATAAACGCGTGCAAAAGACTCATTTCTATCATAAAGACCAAGTTCAAGATTATCGGGTTACGAATGGAAATGTATCCGAGCATAAAAGCATTCAAGATCTAATTACAAAAAGAACAAGGACTTAAGCACAAAAATAGTCGGGGACTTAATTGCAAAAAGTCAAGGACCTAATTGCAAATCACGAGTAGATTTTATTATCTTGGAGAAAATCTAAAGAAAAATCAATGTGGATCTCCAAATATATGAAGGAATTAATCCGGAGCTCAAAAGAATGGAAAGAATCAATCCAGACGCGCAAAGGAGGATCAAATCATACCATAAACATTCAACCAAAATCCGGACAAAATCAGAGCAATATATGCGGCGTTTCCGCCGCACAATACACATGCCATGCGGCGATTCCGCCGCACCAGAGTCGATCTGTGTGCCCAACTTCTGTCCAGTCGTGTCTGGACACGTGTACTCTCCAATTCTATACTTAGGTCTCTTGTAACAACTATGAATAGCCCCGAGAACGATGTTAGAAGGGTCCTTGGCCTTAGACCTAGTTCTTAGTTGTTGTTTTTATTTTTAGTCTTAGTTTTGTATTCTTCTTTTTATTAATAAAATTCTGTCTTTTATTTCTTGTTTTTAGTTTTCTTTTGTAATTCCTCTAGGACCCCTTCTTCCTCCCTCTATGAGTTTCTAACTCTTTCCAAAGGGTGGAGGTGACGGATTTAGGGTGAAGAGAAGATGAATAAATGTTATTATTTTAATTTCGTGATTAGTATATTTTGATTACTTGAGTTTATGTTAAATCATTTATCATGTAATGCTTCATAACTAACATGATTTATTATAAGTTTCTGAATTCTCTAATCTAAACCCTAAATTTAAACCTCCACCCAACGGAATTCACTTCTTTATTCTTGTTTTAGTTTTAATCGTTCATGTTTCTTGCTTTAGACAATATTTTAAACTAAAAATCTCAAAAACTCAATTTATTCTTCTCTCCTTCTTTCCCCCAATCGAAATCACACTAATAACAAATCTCTCCCTCCTTGTGTTCGACCCGTATTTGCCACGTCTTCATTGACGCCGTGCACTTGCGGTATAAATAAAAATCACATCAAGTTTTTGGCGCCGTTGCCGGGGAGGCGACGCAGATTTTGTTTTTTGTTGATTTCGATTTTATTCTGTTTATCTTGTGCGCGATTTAACTATTTGGATTTGTGTTTCAGGAGACAACAGAGTGCACGGTGAAATCCGAGCACAGTCTGAGCTAAACGAGCGGCGAAATCGCCGCATATCAAGAGCAACCTGCGGCGGAATCGCCGCACACTTGGAGCTTCTGGGCTTCAAACTTTTCTGGGACGCGCACCATCTCTGGGTGGACGCGTGAAGCTACTGGAATTTCGAGAGCGGACGGTGAACCCGACTGAGCATTGCGTAGGTAACATTTGTTGCCTTTTTCCTCGTAATTTCTAGTTTCGGAAAATTTCCTTTTCATAGAACTGCATGTGTTGGGGCAAAAATTCCATAATTGGCAATAATTCAACTCTGACCTAAAATTGGCAAAATTAGAAAGGCCTTAGTGCATGCATCATCTAGTGTTTTGTATGCATTATTCTTGCTAAATTCTTGCAAATCAATTTCTGTTGAAGAGTGCTGGAGTCAAGGTACGTATCGTGGTTTTCATCGATTGCATTTAAGCATATAATTTAGTTTGCATACAACCTTGCAATTGCCCCCCTCTAAAGACAATTGTTTGACTATTTTTGCTAGATCTAAGTTAAACTATCTTAAGGGCAACTCCGTAGGCAAAGATACGGTGGGGATTTCACCACCCTTCCGTGACCCACAAATCACAATCCTAAAGTGTCACCCAAGCCTTAAATTAAAATCAACTAGACATTGACCCCTAAGGACTCAGACTCAATTAAGGAGAAGAATTGGTTTGACTTGCTATGACCTGAAGCCGATCGAATTTAAGTTGGTGTCTAGAAAGTGTTTTTGTGTTGACGTAAGTCTTCCAAGCGAAGTGGTTGTCTAATTGGCACCGACTTTGTCGGAAGCGCCCCCACTAGCTATACACTGCCTGACCAATTTGATTTGATTAGTGAGGGAGGTGAATCAAGCAAATCAATTCGACTCAACCAGTTAGGAGTCGTCTAGATCTAAGAGACACTAGGTCTAGGATTGTTTGAACCGTGCTTGTTTGGGAAACCTCTGACCGACCCTCCTTTCTATCTTTAGAGTTAAGTTTCCCTTCTCTTCTGAGTCATCTTCTTCTCACCTACCTATACATTCTAGTCTCCTCCACTTTACATTCTCTATTAGCATTTTAGGGTCGAGTCGAGAACTTGTGCTTGGTTAGCCTCATAAGGGTAAGAGTACTTGACTCAAGAGTGTATTGATGGATGGTTACATGGGCAACCATCCATATCATTGTTGGGACTAGGACAATGCTTCCTGGTATTCTAAAACCATGCAACCTGGGGTGGCTCAGACTAACACCCCATATGGTTGGGACAATCCTAAGTGTATAACTGAGCAATCTACATACTGGGGTAACATGAGAGAGGCACCGACTGCTAGACCACAATCTAGTTATGTTGGATCATATGCTGGTCAACGAACTGATACATTACAACAAACTTTTGCCTCCTTCATGTGTTGGGCAGACAACATGAGTGCACCGGTGGCTCCAGTAGCTGTACCGTGCGACGGTTGCGGGTTGAGTGGTCATGTTATCAGGGAATGTCCTTATGTTCCCCAGAGCCTGAGTATGAGCATACCTTTTCCCAGAATGCTCGATATGACCATTACGCATCCGCGTATAAATCGAGAGTGATGGATTCGTGGGGAGACAATTCATATCCAAATTCTCATACTTCATTTTCGCCCCAATATCCTTCTCCCGAATACCCAGAACTCTACCAACACCCCATGTCAAATCATTGGACTTATTCTCAACCCACCAACATCCAACCTCAAAATTGCCTGAGTTCTGACTCGAACCTCATAGTTGACCACATACCTAATACCTTGGAACAAGCTTTCCATACTTTCATGACAACTACTCAACAGTCCGTAGACAATATGGTACTGCAATTGAGTCAAATGTCGCAGCAATTAAGTGAGGAAAGTAACTTTTCGTGTCAACATGAGGACTCATCTTTTAGTATCGAACCACCACCACATACACAAATTCAAAGCACAATCTTTCAAAGTCAAATTCCTAGTCGGTCTGAGGGACTTGGGATTTCAATTCACGATCACTTAGTGGAGGATTCGATTTACATTGAGAAAAACATGGACCAATTTCATTCTGAGTCGGCACAGGATTGTGCCCTATCTTCTTGTCCCGTGGCCCTTGAGCCACATGATCTTCATGTTGTGTCTCTGAAGGACTCACATCTGGTGGAGCAAGATCACCCTAGTACCCTCAATTTCAAACAACCGGATGAGAGTTTGCCTCTCACCATTGTTCCTGATCATCTTGGAAATGATGGAACATCAAACAACTACATAGCTCATGAGGGTATTAGAAGTTCCTTAGAAAATACCTTAGGTATGATGGAAAGTATTTGGGTAACCGATAGGTGTTTAGTGGAACGAACAAGAAAGGTTTTGGTTGACCGGGAGGGGTTCGGTTCACCGAATCTTGACAGGACAGAATCCTAGTGCTCAAGTTTACATTAAACCTTATAGACTCAATAAATACAAAATTTTATGTCTTGGTCTAAAGCTTTGATTAGAAGTCTTGAGTTTTGTTGTCTTTGTCCCAATGCTCATTTCCTTGATTGTCTTGATCAACCTATTAAGATGATTGCAAGTATACAAGTATGTGTGCAATGAATGTAATCGTGTTTGCTCACTTTGATTGATTAGGTTGATTGATGATTGGCATCATTTCATGCTCATATTTGCATCTTATATCCATTATCTTTCATCTAAACAATGCTATGTTACGAGTTTTGTGTTTAGTTTTCAGGAATAAATAGGTTTGAAGAGTTGAAGCATAAAAGGACCCAAAAGCTGGGAAAAAGGACTGAATTGTGAGATCTGGGGACTGAGATGCAAGGAAGAAGGACCTGAATGTAAGACCAAAGGACCAAAGTGCAAAATAGAGAACTCCACACCATCATGGGGAGTATTTTGGCAATTCTACTCGGGTCGGAGATCCAACAACTCAAGTAACCGCATCAAAGACAACAAATACCAACATGGAAAGCCCAGAAGAAAGACCAGGACGATCTGGAGTTTATAGACCGCTAATTAGCGGTCTTGGACCGCTAATTGGCGGTCCAAGTTGCTCCAAATTCTCTTAGCTTGTTATGGCCTGTGTATTAGAGCATTCTTAGTCCATTTATGGTATCTGTTTAGTCCCACATCGGGGGATTGTCCCGAATTGCCTTTTTCTATGGCTATAAATAGAACTCTTCACCTTCTTATGTAAACTACTCCATATTTTAAGTGGCTATTCTTCCTACTAGAAGTGAGGCCTTGAAGCACACACTAAAGTAGGAGGATGCTACTTTTAATGTGAGTCATTTTATTAATAAAGTTTTATGTTTCTTTCATTGTTTGTTTTATGCTTCTTTTATTGTTGTGCATGTTTTAGTTTAATCGTCTTTTAATTCTAGCTTAGTTTTAATATGCTTTCTTTCCATAGTTTAATAATTAGTGTAATGTTTAGTGAGTAGTTCCATCCCCTTTGGGGGGTGGAGTAGATGTACATACATGCATTAGAGAATGGGATGAATGCTTTATTTTTGATGTGTTGATTAAACATGAATGTATGCTTGCTTGTTTAGGATAGAATTTATAACTTGATGAGTTTTGCCAAAATGATTAGACACCTCTCATGCTTGTTTAGGTTCTGAAATAAACAACTTGCATATGTAAATGTTAATCAACTAAGTTGGTGAATAGATTGATAGGTTTTGCCATAACATTTAGACACTTCCTATGCTTGATAAACACCACCTTCATGTGCTTAAAGAATGTATTCTACACCCACCTCTTTGCTTGTGTGCACTCACTCCACCCCTTAGGGGTTTTCCATTCCTGAAATTCCAGCACTTCTATTTTGTTCTTAGCTTAGTTTTTATTTGATCGTTTATTTCTTTGTTTCGCATTTCGTACTTCTTAGCGTAGTTTAGTGTAGAGTAGCGTAACCAACTCTCTTCTCCATTATTTTCGCCACTTGATTTCATGCAAACAAGAGGCTGCTCACCTCCCTGAGGACGACCCGTACTTGCCACCGCTTCATCGCGGCCGTGCACTTGCAGTTTAAATTAAAACGTTCAACAATTGATTAATATTAGTTTGATTTCATCAAAATATATAGATTAATGCAAAAAAGCCAACAGTCAACAACGCATGTTATGTTTTAAACTGTGTTCTCATTCGACCAATTTTGAACTTCACCACTTGCATATCCAATTTCATATCAATATCCAAGTGTGCTCAAGTATAGAGTGTTAGTTAGATTGTGATTCCATCTCCATATTCAAGAATCTCCAAAGAGATGTAAAGCTTCGAGGAAGCTCCCTTTCGGGTTGTGAGAGGAGACACAAGCGAGGCGAGGTTGTTCGTGAGGCTTGGTGGTTGTAAACGGCGTTGATCTCGGCCCGGAACGGAGATCGGTTAGTGGAAACATAAGTGAGGCTCGGGGGATCGAGTGAGTCTTGTGAGGAGGACTAGGACAGGGGTGCGGTGCCAAACCTCTCTAAACTTCAGTGTTGACGAATTTGTGGTTTAATCCGCAATTATCTAGTGATTAGAGGGCCATAGATCCTAACATTGACCGTGTCACAACAAAAATATTTTGGAAAACTCTTTTGGCAAAGCATGATCCTTGCTATCTCTTAGAGAGTTCTATTCTTCCTTTCAACTACCACATTTTGTTGAGTGCGAGGAAAAGAGAGGTTATGTGTGCTACCATGTTTTTCACAAAATCTTTGGAAAACCTCATTTTAAAACTCTCCTCCATGTTCACTTGGAATCCTTAAAATCTTGGAATCTTTTTCTCTTTCAATATGCTTACATAAACTTTTGAAAATTTCAAATGCATCAAATTTATTTGCAAGGAAAAGAACCCAAGTTAAACGTGTAAAATCATCAACTTTAACAAATGCATACCTTTTTCCACCAAGGCTCACGGTCCTTGATGACCAAAAAGGTGTAGTGCAAAAGTTCTAAAGGTTTTGAAGTTGTTACCACATTCAACGACTTGAAGGAAGTTTTAAATTATTTTCCAAATTAGCAAGAATCACAAAACTTATCTTTCTTGAAATCTAGTTTGGAAGTCACGTACACATACTAAATTATTTTTTGATAATTTGTGTAGTTTAGACATGATAATGTGTCCCAACTGGTTGCGCCACAACTATGTCTCGGCATTTGAGACAACTAAACAAGTTTCATGTGAGATATATAGAATCAATGTCATCAACATATACGATATACCACAAACATTTCCTTGTCTAGTTCATTTAAAGATAGTTTTCATGTTGCTCTTAAAAATAATATAACATAAAGGGTGATAAAAAATCACTAGATAATTCTTATCCGTAAGTTGGCTAACACTAAGTAGATTATGCTTTAAACCATCAACTAACAAAACATTTTCGATGAGACGAGTAGAATGATTACCATTACCGATTACCAATGTCGACGATGAATCCTTTAGCGTTGTCTCCAAATGTGATGGTGCCCCATTTTTTGATTCCAAACTTGAGAGAATGGTGGGTCTTTCATCAAGTGTCTTGAGCACCCACTATCCAATATCCACTTTACCCTTCTCTTTATCTTGACCTACAAAAAGAGGGAAATAAGGATTTTGGTACCCAAATTTGTTTGACTCTTTGAGGGTTAGCTTTAGGTACCAAAACTTATTTAGTTTTAGGCATCCAAACATTTGCGGAAAACTTCTTCTTCATAAAAGAGTTGTTTGATGGATGCACAAAGTAAGATTTAAGTTTCTTTTGTGAAGCTTGCACATATCCTAGGCCATGTTTTTGTAGACATTGTATTTAACTCCCTAAAAGCATGTCAAATATTTTTCTACCCTTTGTTAACTTCTCGAGATCCTTATTTAGTTGGGCATTTTGTGCTTTAAGATCTAAGAGTTTATCATCACGAGGGGGTGGCTTTTAGACAAGCAATTATCATGGAACCTTGTTCATTTTCTTTCACTAGTGCATCATTCTTGCTTGATAGATCATTGTTCACCTTCCTAGATAGTTAGTTTTTATGACATATATATAAGCTCATAATTTTCAGCTAGTTCATGAAATACATCAAGCAATTCATCATAGATTGAGAAGAGGATACCTCATGTTCTTCACCATAAACCATGTGGCAAGGGTTAGAGTCATTGCTTGAGGAAGATGTGATGCTACAAAGAGCTTCATCTTGCTCTTCTTGAGCCATTAAGCACATGTTGGCCTCTTCATTTTCGAACTCATTTGGAGAAGATGATCTTGATGACCTAGAATCAACCCAAGCAACATTTAGAGCTTTCTTGTGATCTTTATGTCTATGTGTCTCTTCTTCTTGTCATCCTCATCTCTGCTCTTGTATCTTTATACTCCTTTTCTTCTTTCTTACTCCTTGAGTGGCTTCTTTCTCTCCTTTCATCCATTTCCCTCATCTTGATAAATGGACAATCCTTCTTGAAATGCATGGATTTCTTATATTCATAACATGAGGGGCGTTTGGAGGATTATCCATTGTTTCTAGGGTAGCACTCTTTCTTGAGATACTTCTTGAAGCGTCCAGTCAACGAGGTAATGTCTTCGTCACTTTCATCCTTTCCCGAACCATCAGAATTAGAGATGGCTTTCAAGACAACATACTTGTATTTTGTTCTTGTATTGTCCCTTTCTTTCTCCTTCTCTCTCCTTCCATCCATTTGGATTTCACAAGTCATGGGGCTTCCAATTAGGTCTTCCATTTTCAACTTTAAAAGATCTTTGAACTCCTCGATTGTGGTTGTCTTCTTTTCCCACTCGCTTGAGAACGATCAGATGAACTTCCGCATCCTATCATGTGAGAACCCAACTTAAATAATTAAATTAATTAAGTAAGGTTATCAATTTTTCTTTGAAGACTTAGGTGGAAGGTTGAGGTGATGGAGAGGGTGAGGTGTACGGTTGTGGTGATCGTTGGATATGCTATAAAAGGAAGGGTTGGTGTGAGAGTGAGGGTTTTTGCTTTTGCTCATAAAGGAAGAGAGAAAAGGAGTTGAAGAGAGGTAAAGAGGAAAGGGTTTGCAAAGGAGAAGAAGTGTTTTGGTGTTGGGAAAAGAAGGATTCTTGCTGGGAAGGAGGATCAAGAGGAGAAGGAGGAGACGTCGGAAGGAGCGGTTTCCATTGGAGTCGAGATCGTCGTTTCGCCGGAGAAGCTCTTTGACGTGGAATCGATCGTCGTTGTTCTTATGAAGCTTTTTCAAGCTTCCATGGTATGCCAAGCCTTGCTTTTACCCTCACCTAAGCTTCTGTGAGTGTTTGAGTGTTCGACGGTAGGCCAAATGGCTCGTCGGAATAGTGCAGCAGAATTTTTGCTCTGTTCGGTCGACCAGTGCTTGATTTCGGTCGACCAGTCGTAGTGTAATTTTGGGCGTTATCTCTCGCATCAATCGAAAGATACCCTGGAGTGGTCGACCGGTTGTACCTTTTGAGCGAGAAGATGAAGACTCTGGGTGTTTTCGGTCGACCGGGTCCCCTTTGCCGTTCGACCAAACACACTGTAATATGTCGGTTGGGGGCGTTGACCATCTAAACGGTCGACCGCCGCTTTGACCATTCCGACCGGACATACTGTTTTAAGTCGGTTGGGGTGTAGACTTCAAAACGGTCGACCGCCCTGAGATCCCGTTCGACCGATGACTTAAGTAGGGTTCGATAGATTCATATTTCGATCGACCGGCGATGACTTAGAAGAATGTTGAAGTCCCTAGTGTTTTTCGGTCTACTAGAAGCCCATTGTCGTTCGATCGTTGGGGATATGATATTTAATATTATTTTTTGTGGCTTAGACCTTTTAAACGGTCGACCATCCAGATACTTTTGTTCGACCATTTTGCTGATTGCTTGGTTCGACCATTGGATTGTGGTTCGAACCAATTACCAGTTTTAACGACCAACCGATCGACCGTATGACCTTTTTCGGTCGACCGTTGGAGCACTGAAATTGTATGTTTGTTTTATGAGCGTGTTGGCGCGTGGATTACATTTATCGCTTATATTCCTATGTTATGACATGTGCATTGAGACCTAGGTAGTAGACCTATGGGATCATATTCCCCTTTGCATGATCTATATGATATGGCTCTACGGAGCAAGATGATTGTCGGCCTGTGTGGCGACAGTGATGACCTTAGCCTTTGCGGCGAAGGAGATGACCTTAGCCTGTGTGGCGACGGAGATGATTGTTAGCCCTTGTGCAACAGAGTTCTGTGCCTTAGCTTGTATGACAACGAAGATGACCGATCAATGTTGTTCCGGCGGATGTGCTCGACCGATGTTGTTTCGGCGAGTATGATCGTGCAGCTGTGGCACAGTTGACGAGTATGGCCGACCAGAGTGACGACTCTGACGGATTGTGGTCTTCGACCACTGATCAGATCTGATGATGAACCGGAAGTGCGTGTGACCCTCACCGAACCCATATGACTAGTGTAGTTGCGAGTGGAGGTGTGTCGCGTACTTTCCGTATGACTGCATGTGCCTGCGGTGGGTATCTACGGATGTCCAAAACTAGACGTATGACTAATGTACCCCGGTTAGGGAAATGACTGTTATGATTTATGACCTGATGACCCATTTGGGGAAGGATTTGTTATGATTCATGTTGGCATGATACTAGTATGATAGGTCATGTATTGCATGTGCATGTATGTGGGTTTGGCATATGGGGTTTCCTTATGAAAACTCACGACATTGTTGTTTTATTTCAGGTTCCCATTCGGGAGCTATTTGGGTGGTGACTGAGGACGAGTGCATTTTGGAGTCGGGTCCTCGTGTCTATTTTGATGTTATTATGACTACTTGTATATATGTATATTGTAGTTTGATGTAGTCATTCTTTTGACAACTCTTATATATGGTACAACACCATATATTATATGTAAGTTTTCTTCGAGTAGAGTTTCCTGGGTTTATGTTGATATCTTTTGATTATCCTTTATTAAAAGTTTAAAATTTTCCGCTGTTTTGGGGACGTTACATATCACTTTCCACAATTTCCTTTCCAAGATTTTTTAGAGAGTTAGTAATGTGGGTGAAGCGAGTGTTCATCTCGTTTATGGTTTCTCCTTGCTTCATGGTAAACATCTCATATTTTTGCATAAAAGAATCTACTATAGTCTCCTTTAAAGTGAGATTCAAGAAGTTTCCAAGCATCATAAGCCAAATCACATGCATTTATTCTACCACACTTTTCCTCACAAATGCCATACATGTAGATGTTACGAAGTTTGACATCTATGTTTGCCATATGTAGTTCAACATCCGTCATGGATTCTCAACTCTTATTATGTATGTATGACACTTGAAGAAACACCCAATTTGATGTCATGTTATTGAATAAAAATGCTCATGCGCTTCTTCCAATAGGCATAGTTTATTGCGATAAGAAATGGTAGTCTAGATGTATGCATGCCCTCTCTACTTTGAGTCATTTTGCCTACTAAGGTTAAGTAGATTGATTAAGCACCAAGCTCAAATACTAAATGTAGGATCTAATGACCTAAATAGATGTTTAAAGGGGGTGGATAGACAAAAAGTAATGCAATGGCAATAAAAATGCAATAGAAAAAAATAGAGCAAACCACAATAAACACAACGATTTATAGAGGTTCGTCACCCCAATCGGGACTTAAGCCTCTCTTACAAGACCCACTCGAACCGAGAACTCCTCTTGTGTCTTCACTAAAACTGATCCAAGTTCCGGCCTGGATCACGCCTTTACACCAACAAGCAATGGACACTTTCAAAGTTTGATACCTGTCCCACAACCCGGGAGATTGCTCAAATCTGGAGCTTATAACCTCCAAGAGTGGATGGAGACTCTTATTTGAGCACTTGCAAAGATTGGGCAATGGAAACACAAGTGTGTAGAGCTAAAGTTGAAGCACAAGTGTGTAGATGTGGTTTTTGGATCTCTAGTGAGTACGAAAACTTTGGATTGCAAGGGATCGTGTAATTAGGGTCTAAAGATCTCCTATATATGGGTTAAGAGAAGATATAATAGTTGAGGCAAAAGGCAAAATGGATAATATAGCAACCGATAAAAGATAGCAAAAGTGAGCTACCAGTCGCGTGCCAAACGGTCGACCGTTTAGCCAATTCTGTTCGACCGTTTGCTCAAACTTAAGTGAATTGTCAGACGCAAGAGTGAACTGGTCGAACGTTTAAATGTTAAGCTGGGGGTATTTTTGTCTTTGCACAGGACAACAGTCGAACAAAAAGAGAAAACGACGGACCGTTCAAGGGTTTGTGTAGTTTTTGTGAGCGACGGAATTTACGAAATTTGAGATTGTCGAAGTTCTTTGAGGTTAGAGTTCTTCAAAAATACAAAACAAATTGAGGTTTCCGAATGCATTATACATGTCTTACTTCAATAAATAAAAATCTAACCCGTGGTCCTAACAAATAAATTTCAATAAAAAATAAATCAAGGAATCCTTTTCGTTTCTAACATATTTTACTCCAACCAATACTTAGTAGAGCAGCCTATAATCCATTGCATTAGCCAGAGGTATTTTTTAGGCGATACCCCATTGGATAGAACAATTGAGTAAAATTGAAGGATGGAATATTCCATACTAAAAAAACAAGAACACCGACATATTCCACTTCGAAAGAAAAAGACATTTGCAATGACAGCATCATGAATATCAAGAAAGACGTCAGCTCGGGTTAGCATCAGAATTAAGAAAGAGTCCCGTCAAAAAATTCTCATTCGGGCAAAGAATAAGTTACGTGAGTAAAACGTTTTGTTTTAATAAACCATACTCTTAATGACACGATAGCCGTTAAGCCATGTAGTTAATCGTCGAGCTTGAAATTAACTGAAGTACTTCGAGTTTCAAAATCTAGCAGTTTAGTTTGTAAAACATAAAAAAAAAACACAATGACGGGAATCAAACAAACATTTTAGTGGGGTTAGAAAATTCAATTTGAAGTCATTATCAAGTGAACCCCACTTTGTAGTTAATCGATTGATTGTAGTACTACTAACCAGCTGTATGGAGGCCAATTTGTGCGCAGAACTCCAACCATGAAGCCACCACTAATTGGCACGATCATGACTCCCACGCTACAGCTTATTTTCTAAGAAAGAGTTTGCTTATACGACAATGGGAAGTCGATGTAGTTAGTAAGAGAGCTGAGAGCATAAGAGAATCGGTAACTTGAATACTATTTGGATCATCACGAGGGAGAATAGACAAACTGGTTATTCTAAGACAACCTGGTTATTCTAAGACAACAACAAGGTCTTTAATCCTAAACTAGTTGTGATATGTTAGAAATGAACTCAAAAAAATTATTGTCCAGACATAATATGTTGTACATGAACAATATTGGGCTACAATGGTGCACAATCCGAAAATGGGCACTATATGAAACTACAACATTCTTTTTGTCATTTTTCATGTTCGTTAATATATAGTTTCAAATTCAAAATAAAAATCAACACGACAACTGCCCCAAATCCAAACCGACCAACACTATTATTCCAAAAACAATTCCAATGTTAAAGAAACATACCGTTGGAAAGCTCTCCATCAGAGGCAACGTTTGGACATTCGAAGCATGTAAATAAATATACAAAGGATACAAATAAATGTGTAACGGATATAAACTAATGTATAACTATCACTCTCATATATGTAACAAATACAAGAAAAACACAAATATACAAACATTCATTCTTCTTTCTCCTTCCCGTACCATTTCTAACATGGTATCAGAGCATTGATCCACACAAAAATCCAACATCAAACTCCCCTCGGAGTTCATCATCGGCCTCACCTCATCAAGGTGTTGAAGGTCGATCAAAACCCACATCCAAACCCAAAACATGTCTGACGGCAACAGAAGAAACCAACCAGAAAGCAACCCCCACCGCCTCGTCACGACACCGCTTAATGAAAGCAATTATCTATCGTGGGCACGTGCCGCTACCCTTTCCCTCAGCGGCAGGGGGAGACTAGGCCACATCACTGGAAGGACACAAAAACCAGAAATCGACGCGTCCGACAAAGATCAAGATGAATGGCAAACCATGGACCACCAGGTGATGTCCTGGCTTCTGGCGTCCATGGAAGCAAACATTGCAGAAATATTTATCTACAAAGAAAGTGCGAAAGAGCTCTGGGAAGCTGTTCAAGAACACTATGGAAAGGCTCAGAACTTCGCACATATCTTCAAAATAAAGCAAGAAATCTCGCAAACTCGCCAAAATAATCGAGGAATCACTGAGTACCTTGGTACTCTCAGAAGGGCCTGGGATGAGTTAGGGGTCTACGAACCCCCAACTACCGACATCAAAACCATCCAACAAAGACCAGAACAAGACCGGATCTACCAGTTTCTGGTAGGTCTGGATACAACCTTCGAAAGCATCAGGAGTCAGGTGATGATGGCACCAGAACTTCCATCCCTTGCCGCAGTCACCGCCATGGTCCTCCGCGAAGAAACGCGAAGGCGAACCATGACTCCTCTGCAAGGAAACTCAACAACAACTGAAGCAGAAAACCTTGCCTTTTTTGCCGGAAAAAACCAAAACCAGAACGGAAAAAAAGGTTCGGAAATCGCAAGGATGAACACTACGAAAACTGCAAGAAAGCCAGACACAACAAAAACAACTGCTGGTTCCTCTACCGACACCTCAGACCACCAAGAAACGAAAGAAATGGGAAGGCAAATCTGGTGGAGGGAGTCGCCGGCAGCATCGCCAGCCAACCCAGCGGGAGCAGCGGCCGCCGAATCGACTTCCCCAGAAACCCTAACCTTTCAAATTCCTCTGAAAAATCCGGACTTTAAACCTGCACACCCGGATTCTCCGACCCGCCTCACCCGATTAATCAGATCCGCTCTGATCCCGGATCTACCGGATCCGACTTACTCGGGTCAACTTCTGGATCCATCAACCCGCACCAATTAAGCACCTTGGTGGACCAACTCAATATCCTTTTGCAGAAAAACCCTCCTGCTTCAGGTAATTGCTCAGGTATAAAACAGAATCTCAATTTTACTAATTTTTCTGGATTATCTACCAAATCAAGTAATAAACATTGGATTGTTAATACCGGCGCTACAGATCATATGACCGGTGATCCAAAGCTACTTAGTAACAGTAACCAAAATTTAAGATTATTAAATAATTTTGTTACTGTTGCAAATGGAGATAAAATTCAAATTCAAGGAATAGGAAAAACAAACTTAATTAATAACACATGTGACAATATTTTGTATATTCCTAACCTTAATGCTAACTTGATTTCGGTTGTCAAAATTACTAGTGAACTCAATTGTAATGTAATTTTCTCTCCTAATAATGTGATTTTTCAGGATCGTACCACAGGGAGGATGATTGGTAAAGGCATCCTCATAAATGGTTTATATGTCCTTGAAACAAGCAAACAGGCATGCCATACCCAAACTCATGATGATCATAATCTCTCGCATAGGCGAATGGGTCATCCATCATCAAGTGTGCTAAAAAATCTCTTTCCGTTTTTTAAATCTGATTTATTATGTGATGTGTGTCGCTTTGCCAAACAAACCCGATTACCTTTTCCAAATACTAGCACAAAAACTTATATTCCATTTAACATTATTCACTCCGATATTTGGGGACCTGCTCCCAAAGAATCTTACAATGGTTTTTGATATTTTATTAGTTTTATTGATGACTTCTCTAGAACCACTTGGATTTACTTATTAAAACATAAATCTGATGCTTACTCAGTGTTTTGTGAATTTTTACATTTTATTGAAAATATGTTTGATGCAAAAATTAAAGTTTTTAGATCTGATAATGGCTCCGAATATATGAGCAATATGTTTCAAAGTCTTTTAAAACAAAAAGGTATTCTTCATCAAACTTCATGTATAAATACACCACAACAAAACGCGATTTCAGAACGAAAAACCGACACCTTTTAAATGTTACTCGATCTCTCCTTTTTCAAAACAATGTTCCTACACAATTCTGGTCTGATGCTGTTCTCACTGCTGCTTATATCATTAATCGCATTCCTAGTCCTACAATTGATAATAAAAACCACTAGAACTCTTGTACAATAAAGAAATTAATATTAATCACTTTAGAGTCTTTGGATGCACATGTTTTGTTCACAGAAACGTGAACACAAGCTTGATTACAACTCGGTTAAATGTATTTTCTTAGGATATTCTTTTAAGAAAAAAAGATACAAATGCTATGATCCAAAAGATAGGAAATTTTATGTCTCCAGAGATGTTTCCTTTTTTGAGATTGAACCCTTCTTTAAAACTTCCACCACTGAAAACACTTCCACTACCTCTGTTCTACCAACTTTTCCTCAAGAAATACCAGCTGCCTCAACCATTCCCGAAGGAGAGGAAGAACGAAACAATTGAAGGGAAGACGGAGAAGAAAGAGAACAACAAAGGGAAGAAGAAGGCGGAGAAGAAAGAGAAGAACAAAGGGAAGAAGAACCTCCGAGAAGATCCTCTCGTCCATCGCGCCCCCCTCTTAGACTTAATGACTATGCTCTTTGACACGTCACTTACCCTATTCAAAACCACTTATCCTACCACCAATTCTCATCCAATCATCAGGCCTTCTTAGGAAAGCTAGAACAAGATAAGGAACCAACAACATATCATGAGGCTATAGGTAACCAAAATTGGAAAAAGGCCATGAATGATGAGTTACGTGCCTTAGAGACCAACCAAACTTGGACCTTGGTTCCTCTACAACCCGACATAAAACCTGTTGGTTGCAGATGGGTCTACAAAATCAAATATCATAGCAATGGCCAAATAGAAAGATATAAAGCCCGGCTTGTAGCTAAAGGCTACACTCAAACCTATGGCCTTGACTATCTAGAAACGTTTGCTCTCGTGGCCAAAATGAACACTGTTCGTGTTCTCCTATCAATTGTTGTTAACCAAGGTTGGAATCTCTTCCAAATGGATGTTAAAATGCCTTTCTACAGGGAAACCTTGAAGAAGAAGTTTATATGACTCCACCACCAGGCTACACCACACATCCAAACCAGGTATGCAAGCTTCATAAGTCTATATATGGACTAAAACAATCACCTCGAACCTGGTATGCCAAACTTAGTCTCTCTCTTATTAGCTATGGATTCATTAAAAGTTATGCTGATGCATCCATGTTTACAAAACGTAGTCATAATACCACCATCATTGTGCTCATCTATGTTGATGATATTATTATAACCGGAAATAATAATCACAAAATTACCTTAGTTAAAGAATATCTACACTCAAAGTTTGACATAAAAGACTTAGGATTTATGAAATATTTTTTAGGAATAGAAATTGCACACTCCAAGAAAGGTTTTTTCCGTTCCCAACGAAAATACACCCAAGATCTACTCAAAGAAACTGGAAAACTAGGATCAAAACCCACGACTACACCAATAGAAATCAACAAAAAATAGGACCAACATATGACACCCCTCTAACCAATATTGGACAATTCCAAAGATTAGTGGGAAAAAGTCATCTATGTCACTGTCACTCGACCCGACATTACTTATGCTGTTAGTCTAATAAGTCAGTTCATGCATGCACCTCACACTCACCACTTAGATTTGGTAAACAAAATCTTATGCTATCTTAAAGGAACCCCTGGACAAGGACTCTGGATGAAACCTAATAACTCTAACTCAATAATTGGTTATTCTGATGCAGACTGGGCTGGGAGTCATGATCGGAAATCAACTACTTGTTTTTGCACCTTTGTGGGAGGCAACTTGGTAACATGGCGAAGTAAGAAACAAAATGTCGTCGCACGATCAAGTGCAGAAGCAGAATATCGAAGGATGGCATCCACCACCAGCGAATTAATCTGGCTCAGTCAACTTCTCAAAGACATGAATATCACAACTCAAAGGCCTATGAAGATGTTTTGTGATAATAATGCAGCACGGCACATTGCTACAAATCCTGTCTTCCCAAAAGGACCAAGCATATAGAAGTTGACTGTCATTTCATCAGGGAGAAAATACAGTCAAAACAAATTGAAGTTCCCTATGTCTCAAGCAAAGAACAACTTGCAGACATCTTCACCAAAGCACTTGATCGCAGAACTTTTTCCAATCTCCTCTTCAAGTTAGGATCTGTTAATCCTTTCCAGACCCAACTTGAGGGGCGTGTTAAAGAAACATACCGTTGGAAAGCTCTCCATCAGAGGCAACGTTTGGACATTCGAAACATGAAAATAAATGTACAACGGATACAAATAAATGTATAACGGATATAAACTAATGTATAAGTATCACTCTCATATATGTAACAAATACAAGAAAAACACAAATATACAAACATTCATTCTTCTTTCTCCTTCCCGCACCATTTCTAACATCCAAGAAGGTTAGAGGCTTCTATCTAGATTTTATAACCAGCCAATGCTATCATCGAGTCTTTTCACATTATTTTTCCCATATGGTTTCCATTATAAATGACACTTAAAATTGCCAACGGAAGGAAAAAACATTTAATCTTAAGTTTGACTAATAGAAAATATAATCTCACACACATACAAAACCATCCACATCATTCTAACTCTATATATTCTCAGCTTCAAACGAAATCAGTTCACTAGTTTTAGTTCATTTCACCATCAGGAGTGTCATACTATAAAACAGATTCAAGACTGATATTTTGGTCAACTTATAAGGATAAGTAGGAAATGATAAAATACAATAGAAATATAACTGGAAATTTTAACGAACTACAAAACACTGATGCAATCACCCTCATTTAATAATTGGTTAGTTCAAATCAGAACCACTGGAGAGGGCGTCCAACCCACCTGTCATTAGCTACTGTTTTCGTTTGCTAAAACCATGAAAACTGTCATCGCAAACAATTAAAAAAAATCCTGAAGTTTGAAGGATGATCAAAGTACAGATTTAAATTTTGCAACAACCATCACAAAAGGCCAGTCTAAAACATTCACTTGTGACCACGCAGTTTAGGCAAGTATAGCTTCGCAATTTACAATCAGTTTTGCTTGATAGATGACCAATGTAACCGGAAAAAGGAAATACTTAACCAGGTGATACTGTGTGAGCTGTTCCCATCTGCAGAAGATGTAAACTTGAACTTGCAAATGAAAGAAATCCATCAAACCAAGTATTTACACAACTTAGAAGATTCAAAGTATTAAGCCTTCAGCAGGAGGCTTAGAGGGAGCTTCAGTTGATGGAGGTTTCGGCGGCTCCTCGGACGAAGGTTTTAGAGTCTCGGACTGGTTAACTGTTGCAAGTTCTTCCTTCACATCTGCTCTACGTTCTTGTTGGGAAATAACTCTTGCTTTCAGTTTCGATCCCACATCACCTGCCATCATTGCAGCCTTGCTGAAAGCACTTGTTACCCATGCAACTCCGGTGACTATGAACCTGTTGCTCAGAATGGAAGACCCTGCTGTGCTGACCTTCTGTTCTGCAACTGCAATAGCAGATTTTGTTTTTATTGAAACCTGAAACTTCTCATCCATTTCCTTAACCTTCTCATTTACGGCAGTACTTCCCATTGTCACTTTCTCTGTTAACCCAATTCTTTTATCGAAAGAAGCAACTTTTGCTGATGCAGTTTGAGTTAACTGGTGTTTCTCGTCGAATTCTTTGGCTTTGTTCAGGACATCTTTGCCTAAGATAAAGCCTCGAGCAAGCATTGCAGTAACAACATCTTCAGCCTTCTTCATCACCGATTCAGCACCACCAGCAGATTGTGGGTCCTTTTTTAATCAACAGAAATACAATATCAAGAGAAGTCAATGAAATATAAATCAACAGAAAGTGAAAACGGCAATGCCTGTGGAAGGTTCTATCTTCACACAACCTTTCAGTTGCCAGGCAAAGAGGTTAGGAGAAGAAAATCAAATTTGGGGAAAAGGAAAAAAAAAGGCTAACCATTTGGGGATTTGAAGCAGCAATTGCAGGAGGTGGTGGCACATAATCTTCAGCTAAAGTGATGATAACACAAAGATCAACAATTGTCGCACCCTGTAAAAGAGGATAAGGATGTTATATAAGGTCATAAAGCCTTTTTTCTTTCCGAAAGAGACCTTCTAACATATGATTGAAGTGACAAAAAAGCCATTTACCACGTCTAGGAAAATATGATTTGCAATGTCATTACTCATTAAAATTTCATATTAATAGCAAAACTGACAACTGGAAACCTATGGAAGCACATTTAGGAAATATAACACCATCATATGTAAAAATGTAAGAAAACCTGAACCCATTTCGATTCAAGAATGACACGCACATGGAATGCAACAAAATGCATCATCATTTATGTGAAAGTCGAAATGTGGAATTGATGAACAGATTAAGTCTCAACATCCAAGGTTTGTTACATAAAGACTTTACACGGGAAAGAAACATCTTCCATGTGTAAGTGAAAAACTAAATGTATATTTTTTTAAGGGAAAAAAAACTAAATATTGATACAGCTATTTCTGTTGAAGAAATAAAACATCTGATTTATGGGGCTTCTTCCCGTAGAATTGATGCCAACCAGATAGTTCTTGTAATATTTAGTCTTCAAATATATATCAACCAGAATAGTTGTATGGTAAAAACTAATGTGCTCTTAGTGTTTCTTATGATGTATCATCTGGTGCATAATTTAATGGTGTGTTGTCTTGCAAGAATACAGCTCACGAGTCTAGTGAACTGAACCTGCAAAATAGCATGGGCGAGGTCAAACTCAGCAAATCATCAAATCAAGCCTCACATGCCACTGTTAGGTTTGTTTTTAAGTCTGAAAACCACCCAGTTAACTTAATAGATATTTCCAACCCAAATTCAGCTTACTTTATTCTCAAATATGTAGATATTTTGATTCCCATGCTTAAGAAGAACAGAATCTTGAGACAGATTATATATAAAGAAGCACATCAACTTGGCTAAAAGTAGATACCAATCAACTAAAACCTATCAATCCAAGTTACCTACATTAAAAAACACTGAAAAATATGTTTGAAATTAAGACAAACACTAAAGTCTAAAATGATGTAAATAAAAAAAACACTAAGAGTCATAACTCATAAATGTATGATGTAAACTCCTTATAAAAATGTTTGAGAATGCAACTACCGAAAGGAGTAGCGCAGTCTCTGCTCCTTGAGGATCTTTGAAAGTAACATATGCAATTTGAGAACGCTCATCATCGCTGCAGAAGATAACTACTTATGTCAGACTCTACAATTTTATAAAACACATCATTTGAAATGATCTATATCTCCAGAGAAACTGAAGGGTGCAAACCTTTTGAGTTCAACATGATCTATATCTCCAGAGAAGGAAAAAAATTCCTTGATATCCTGTAAGCTTGCTCCCAAGGAGACATTACTAACCTTCACTGTCCTTGCCTGAGACAATAAATATATGGTACTTACAAGGCACTCCAAATTAAATTATTTGTGACACAACTACTATACGCGACTAAAAAATATTCATGTTTGAAAGTCATAAACAATAGCATATACAAGATTCAGAATACCAGCTTCAGGGAGAAATATGCAAGAGCTTTAACTCAAAATCTTAGTTGAATTTGCATCATTTGAAATTGCTGTTTGATATCCATGTTGCAATTGGTCTGACTTTTTTTTAACCTAGGGCATAATATGGCCTATGAAGTTAGATATACAAGATTGTAGCTACACAGTACATGGTTAAGGCCCAAGGAGAATCAGATGTGAAGAGTCCAAATAGAAGTGCAACTTAGGAGTGTACACATCGGTACTTGGCAAGAGCTAATGCGAGAGGGTGTGTGGTGGTAATTGAATGTATCAAATTCAATAGGATAGATAAGAAATAATCAAGGAGATATATGAACAAGCACAAACAAAAAAGTGCAATTCTTTCAATGAATCACACAACTGTCACCAAATAAAAAATATAAATATGCAGAATGTATTCTTGGCTTTAAGAAAGAAAGGATGAGTATATAAACAACGGAAAATTAATTCTAGAACTTTATTCCTCTATTAACAGTTGGAACTTCCCAACAACCATCAAGTTCACACTGACAGAAATTTTGAGGAAATGGCAATTCCAGATAATGAATCATGCTCTTTATAGCAAAAATAAATTGAACTCCTCTTGTGCTGTTAAAAGGTTCAGAGTCAAGAAACAATTATGGGAATGGATCCAAACATGACCTCTTTTCAGTTTCAAGAAGCTTTAAGAGAAAGCTCCGAAAATAACTTAATTTCAAAAAGAGTTTCTATCAATTAAATGTCTACTTTACTATGAAACATCTCACAGGAATATATTTTTAAAGGAAGATTTTATGTTTTACTGCTTTATATTTACATTCTAAAAATAGTTTTATGACAGACCTAAAGAGGAAGGTTTCTGCCATTAGAGGACTTTTTTTTGATGTGCTAGAGAAACTAAGCATCCATTTGTGCGCACTTGTAAAGTGAAAAACTTCTTCAGATTGGCCACACCCAAAAAAAACATTATATTCAATCAAATAGCTGTCACACTCACACATATTAAGCCCAACAACTGCAATCCTAATTGAGTGTAAGTTACCAAACATCATAGACCTGCAGATTTCCGAAATCAAATAAAAAATATACTTATTGCTTCGACAAATTACGAAAAATCAAAGAGAATTACATTGGAAGATTTATGGAACGACGGACCATAACCATGACCACCACCCACATCATTTAAAAGGTTCCACAACTTAATTCTGCAGATATCATCGACCCTTTTCTAATTTGCTTATCATTTCTACCCGTCTCTCTCTTTAAGAAGATATCCAAACACGAACACACCTTAAATCAAAGGAAACCATCTCATGTCATCACAATCCCTTCTTTTCCGGTCAAACATCCAAACATGAACACAAAACAAATCGGAGAAACAAAATAAACAATCTCATGTCATCACAATCCCTTCTTTCCCGGCCAAACATCTAAAGCTGGTCACGACAAACCCTAAAAACCTCAAATCATTTCCAACAAACCCCACAAACCAAGGAAACAACAAACACCGCCAAGAACTTACCGACATCGGAACGGGAGGGTTCGGAAGGAAATGGAGTCGAGAGGATCTCGTGGTTCGTCGCGTTGATGGTTTTGCGTGGGTCGGTATTTAAACGGGGACGTGGAGAACGGGCGTGCTGACACGTGGAGGAGATCGTGGGTCGTCATGCGGCCTTGGGAAAGTGATGGGATCCCATAAACAACCATTTTGTTTATGGAGTCGAAGGTTGACGTTAGGGTTGAGCATCGGACCGGACCCGGATGCTCTTCGGGTTCTTGACCGATTGGTTCGGTCCAAAAATTCGGACCGGACCGGATTTTTGAGGGGAAATTAGGATTTGGACCGACTTCGGATCGTACAAGACCGAAAACCGAACTTGTCCCGTGATCCGGACTGAAACCCGGACCGGTCGGATTCGATCCGAACTTAACCCAGACCGATCGGTTCGGTCCAAAAAACCGGACCGACCCGAATCTTGCACAACCCTAGTTGACGTGCTTCAGAGTTGGCCTTTTGGGAACGAGCGTTGATTCATGAAATAAATGACGTGGAGGAGACGTTCGCTTATTTTATTTTAATTTGCTTGCTCGTACTTTGCTAATAGCCCAAGAGCACCACTAATGGTGCTTTTTTGCACCACGACCTGGTCGATGTGACAGATGACTTGGTCATATGTGACCGGGTCGTTAAATATAAAATTAATTTTTCGTTTTTTTTGTTTTGTTTTTTTTTTTTGATTTTTTTTTGTTTTTTTTTTCAAATACGTTTTATAATTGTTTTGATTTTTTAAAAAAAATTAAAGTTTTTTCCAAGATGGTCTCTGAAATGATGTGGATGAGAGAGATAAGTTATTGTGGGTTGTTGTTAAGATGTGAATAGTGTAGGACAGAGAAGAAAGTGGGTTGGGGAGATAGAGATTTGATGTGGAAGAGAGAGATAAGAGAGAGAATGCTGATAACAAGGTCGTCCGGGGTAATGGTTAGTGATGACCTAATATTTCAATAGGTTATACATCCTCATAGAATAGTAGTAATTCTAAAAGAAGGTTGTGCGCAAAAAAGGTATTGTACTATTGTGGCTTACAATACAAAAGAGAATCAATTAAGAGATTTCAATTTCTCCACACCCAAGGAACTACTATAATGTTGGAGCACATCCAAATACTTTTGGGAGACCCATAATCTGATCTCTCTATACGCATCCTGATGTATTTTTTTGTATTTATGAGACCAGTTGCCAATTTACATCCCAATACTTTTGGGAGACCCAGAATCTGATCTCTCAACACGCATCCCGATGCAATTTTTTGTATTGACGAGACCAGCTGCCAATTTGGCTTTCTGGTGTTTGGAGTTTTATATGTTTTTTCTTTTCCACCTTCACAAATAATATCTGATTAGATGACACTTTGGGGATTTCATCTGACAAGACATCTGGAGATCCACTGAGCATCTCGTCATCCCAACAATTCCGATTTTTGCTACGAAGAAGATGTTTTTGAGACCACCCATCCAAAAGTTGGCTTCCTACAAGAATCGAACATTTGGAGCCCCAACACCCTAAGAGTGATTTGAAGCTATACAAGCAAATAGAAGTGTCAATGTGATGGTCCATTATGATGTTGGTTTAAGGCTCAGAGGCAATCAAACCAGCTCTAACAAGTAAAAATCTGTTCATCCAATAAATAAAATTGATTTCTTTTTTTGAAATAAAAATTTCTCAAGGTGAAGTTTTGTATTAAACAAAAATTTTGTGAAATTGTTGCATTTTTTGTGTGGGGAAAAATGAGTTTCGACTCTTTCGTAAAAAATCCAATTCCTAGAAAATTAGAATCTAAAATTCGACAAAACGAACCTTAATGTTGTAGGATTTCATGTTTAATTATACATATATATTTTCGAAATTTTTATGTATAATAAAGATCAATTACAATTTTCTTTGATTTATTTCATGCATGCATCGGTTTGTTTTAACATCTAGTTTCAAAACTCTATTAAAACAAACAAGAGCTCCGAAATTCATACGTAGAAGTTCTCAAAAACTTCTTGAAGATTCGGAGACGTTGGGGATGCTTCTCGCCGCGCCGGATGCCTCCGAGTATTCACCAAACTCTAAACAAGATCGGAGAGAGGGAAGCTAGTCTCTCGATCTCCGATAGGGTTTAGAATCTAATTACTAACCCCTCTTTAATTCCCTTGAGAAGATGGTCTCTTAAGAACTAAAACTAAACTTAAGAATTAAGGGATTTTCGTGGAGAATTATGGAGAGAGATTTTGCATAAGAAAAATAATGAATTAATTAAGGAGGTAATGAGATAACCTTGTATTTATAGGTTCTCTCCAAATTACCTATTCATGTGCAACCTCTTGCCCATGATTCCATGCAAAATTCCATCTAACCATCCATTATTTATTAATAAATAATCTTAGCCACGAATTAAATCAATTATGGACCAATTCCATGCATGATCTAATTAATTCTTAAATTAATTCTGCATAAAACCGTCTGACCGGTCGACCGTCTGCGAGGTCCGGTCGACCGTTTAGACCTGGTTTCGGTCGACCGTTTAGACACTCGGTCGACCGTTCGCAACATTAAAATATTTCATCACAATGTTCGGTCGACCGACCGATAAATTCGGTCGACCGAAAACGAACAGACGAAATCCCTGTTACGATGTACACACATCCGGTCGACCGTGCAATATTGCGGTCGACCGTCCCACATCCGGTCGACCGTTTACTGTTTAGCGGTCGACCGTTTGTGCACTGTGCTGCAGACTTGTCAAATTTCGGTTTAACCCCTACAAAATTTGACATTTCGGGATTAGTAATAAATTCACAACTTATGTAACATATTATCCTATGTAATGATCAATCATTACACCCCATAATATTTACATCACATATGAATTTAATTTAGATTCTAATTATGTTATAAATCACAACATAATTTTGATTTTGCTTGTTCACCCCATGTGTCATATTTTCTACATGAAACCCGACACATCCTATGAACTCAAAATCCCCATTTCTTGTTTCCCAGTTTTGTGGTGTGACCTATGGGAGGATCTAAACTAAGTTGGCAGTGATATTAAGAGCAAATATCACAAGCTATAAGCGGTATCTAGCTACACATTATAGCTCCCAATTAGTTAGATGTCTTAATTCCACTCGAACCAAAACACGATCCACTTAGTGATGGAGTGCACCACTTGTGTCCGTCCCTTGCCTCATGATATTAAGAATACACACAAAGTAGTATTGTGTCATCTTTGTATTAGTATTCATTTCTTGATCTCTTTAAGCTAGTTATAAATATGTGACTTAACTCAAATCACATTGTGCACATTATAACTTTGCTTTATCAAGGGGCCCACTAATATCATCACTCAATTAAGAGGGGCAATGATAATCTTTTGACTAACTATCTTCTCCAACGAAAGTTATACTTAACCAACCGATGCCTTTACACTACACTGATCGATAGTTCAAGATACTGATCTGATTAAGTATTCCTTAAGTGATCAGATATAAGTCTCATATCAAAGGACCAAAGACACAGTAAAATATTAATGACACAGAAACACATTTCTATAATATTTTACTTATTAGGTCTATTCAGTATACAAAAGTAATATTTTCCTCTTTTGCATACCCGTGTCGTCCCTCACTTGTAGAGCTACAATGATCTATGACCAACACGACAATCTTAACTCGGTAATTAATGTCCCATGTTAATTACCATGATTGCGAATATCTTTTGTTTTATGTAAACCAATATCTTTTAGAGCTCTACGGTTAAGGACCAAGAGCCTCTTCCTTAACACTTCTAAAAGACGAATAACATAAACAAGGAACAAAATGATTTCTCATTCAATTCATAATAATTGACATTTAAAAGTAAAACTTTTAGAACACATTCCCTTCAAATGTCTCGCTTTGAAGGGTCAATAGTGTGTGCAAATGGAAATAGTGATACAACTTAACTGATAACTTATATGTCTAGAATAATGATGATGCAGTATGTGTAGACATATTACCAACCTATGTCTGAACTAGATATCCAGATATTTGATTACAATATATCTTGCTCAAGAAGAAGTGAAATGAACTGTTGAAGAAGATGATAGGAATAATTAGTGTAGAAGGCTGCCACCACCATCACCTTGCATTAAAAGTGGTGAGAGAATATGATGATTACACCTACTTATTCTTTAAACAATAGAGAGAGAATATGGTTTGCATGTTATTTGACACAAATTGGGAGACGGAGTATAAATTACCCAGACTTTTCCAAGTGGAAAGATATGCGTGGATGGAGACCCACATGATGCTCCAACATGTGTATATGTGGAGAGAATGGAGCCCAAAAATGAGCTCGTCGAGCATTATCCTTATGCTAAAATCTTTTTGTTTGTTTGAATCACTTCTAGGTAATGAGGTGATGACTCTTTTCTTTACTCGGTAAGTACAAACAATTTGTTGTTAATTGAAATCGAACTACATATTAGCAATAGTTTCCTATTCATTTAATGTATAGCTAACTCATCTAAATTATATTAATGGTAGCCTCAATTTTGGTCCCTTAGAGAAATCCTTGCCATCCAAACTACCGATTCTACCTCCATAGTCCATCTAAATAAAATTTTCTCAACCCCTTACGCTACACACCAACCCAAACAGACTTCTCAACCCAAACAAATCCTTCAACATATTGGAATAGCGACTCGCTACGACTAGCAATTGTGGTTGCCACGAGAGTTGAAGCCGCGCATGAATTATTTGGATTAGCGACTTCTAACTTGGTGACTATTTTCTCTTTGTTTGATTGTTTCAATGATTTGGAGCCGCGTTTGAATTGTGAAATGACAAAAGTAATCTTAATTTAAATCCAATATTAGCAAAAACAAACAAATATTTTATTAAATAACATTATTCCCCAAATAGTCAAATTATAACTTTAACTTCATCATTAAATATCAAAAAATTGTAGGCATACATTATTAGAATTAGAAAGAATTCCTTGAGAAAAATGTAGATTTTGCAATATCTTCTCTAAAATCGTCCATATATTGTCTAAAACTAATTTTAACCTAAGAAATAGGAGGATTCGGGCTTGCATCATCGTCATGCTCAAAATCTTCGTTATTTTCTGACATTTCCCAAAGATTATCCTTCTTATTATTCACTCTAATGAAATTATGCAAAGTTGCACACTACTCAACTACAATTATAGCTTGAGTAACCGGTGAATAATTAATAATTAGGCATATTTTGCAGTATTGCCCACTTTTTAGTACTCCAAGAGTACGTTGTGTCACAGTTTTGCAAGACAAATGTAAAGTTGGGTACCAGGCAAAACTAACGGGTCGAGCCTTCCACCCTGTACCCAACTTTAGACGAGTGCACAAAATTAAACACTTCTTCTTTAGAACGTGGTATAGCAAATCGATAATAAAAAAGATCTAGATTAACGAAAGGCATTTATACAATAAAAAGATTTGAAAAATTGAAGGTGGTCCTTGCAATATTTGGAAATGCAAGTGTGTCAAATGGCAGAACACTTAAGTGAACGTGAGGAGGGTGGTCTTTGTTGTCAACATGAGGATTCATCTTCTGATATTGAACCACCACCACATCCACAAATTCAAAACACAATCTTTCAAAGTCAAACTCCTAGTCAATCTGAGGGACTTGAGTTTCAATTCACGATCACTTGGTGTAATATTTGATCAAAATAAAAAATAACATTGACCAACCTGATTTTGAGTTGGCATATGATTGCACCTTATCTTTCTGTCCAGTGCCCCTGGAGCCGCATGATCGTAGTGTTGTGCCACTCATAGTTGGCACGGGATTGTGCCTTTGGTGGAGCAGCAACTCCCTATTACCTTTATTTTCATAAGACTTGATGAGGGTATTGGGAGATCCTTAGAGGCTATCTTGGGTGAAAGACCCCATTTTTTCATTTGGTGTGTTTGGCAAGCATAATGAGGTTCTTAACCTCGTTCTGACACACCGACATGTTGGTTGGAGAGTTTGGATCGATGACCATAAATTTAACACCGTAATGGAGGAAACTCTTCTTCCGGTGAGCAATTGTTGCTAAACTATTAAGAGGTTCGAGCTCTTTCAATTTGATCTTTTGAATTAGAAGCATCTACGTCTAATTCATGAACCTCTCCGAATATTTGGTGTACTTTGTTGGGGGGACCCACACATGAGTATTTTGACCCCACATGGTGTGTCGTTCCCATTCAACATACATTGATCTACTATGGGGTTCTTATTCATTGTCTTTGACAAAGGACGATGAGAGCCTCTTTTTGTATATAGCTGTATTAAAAACATTGGTTGTCGTGAGTCCTACTCATTGAGTATTTGGGCTCCATTTGCTAACGTACTTGTACCTTTCTTAAGTATCTCACAAGTTTTCCGGAAGTTTGGTTTATATCCATCATCATAATCATGAACCTCCTTTTGCGTTTCATGTTGGTAAGATTTTTTCTTGTTCCTGCATAAATCCATGTAGTATCATACTTACATTCATTGTGGACAATGCACAAAGTGCGGGAGGAGGGAGCTTTACGTTTGTATATAGTTGAGTTGTTTCTTTTTATTTTGTTTGTATTGTTAGGTCATGATAGTGTGTTGTATTTTATATTGATATATTTTTCTATATCATGATCCTTGGGTGACTTGCCTTCATTTTCGTACCTAGTGCTTTAATTTTTCTAGTTCTTTTAAAATCTCCATGTGACTGTGAAAGAAAATGTTTTGTGGGTTTTGTGTGTGTTTAGCATTTGCAAAATCATTGAGAGTCAAAGTAAAAAGGAAGCTCCCAGAATCGACTTGAACATGAAGCATTAGGATATCTAGGACATTGATTTTAGGTCCTATCTCTAGTCGTAAATGTAGGATCATTATGTCCCCAAATTATCTAATCAATTTCTTAATCTCTACATAATTATGCAGCGGAAACAACAATTAAAAACACAAGTAGAGAAAATACAAACCACAGCGGAGACGAAGATTTTACAAAGGTTCGGCACCTACAACTTGGGTCCTAGTCCTCTATTGTAAGCTCTGCTCGATCCTCCAAGCTCTGCTCACATCTTCACAAATCTGATCTTCGTTCCGGGCCAAGATCAAGCCTTTACAAAGCAAGCTCACGAACACCCTCGTCGAGCTTGGTTTCTTCCTCTCACAACCTGAGAGGGATGATCACTGTTACGGGTTTAGATTAAGCCTTTCACTTTTGACAGCAAAAGGAACAAGAGTATCAACCCTAATTTGAGTATGATTAGGAATTTGGGGACTAAAGTGCGGAAGTTTAAGCTTGGAGTGTATGGAATGAGATTCTTGCGATGGGAGGATTCTTTCTAATGCAGGAGGCAAATAGAAGTTGGAAATGTTGGCTTTTTGGCCTTAATCTATGTTTTGATGATTTATTCAACCTAATCTTAATTATAGTCATGTAGAGTAGCACACATATTGCATTGCATATATATTGCTTTGTGCTAACCTCTACAGGTGATCAAGACTCAAGGAAGAAATGAAATCAAGTCAAGACATGTAATCAAGCTCATTTGAAGACATGTATTTTGTATTTCTTTGAGTATTTAGGAACCTTGTGTAATTGAGCATACTTGAGCTAAAATCAACTTAAACACACACTAGGTTCCTTATAGAAGTCACACACGAAATTTCATATAATTTGGACTTCAATAGATCACCCAAACTTAGACCGGAAAACACTAAACCAGAACCCTAAGAGTCTGCCCACATTCGGTCGACCGCAATAGGCCGTTCGGTCGACCAAGTGATCAATCATACTGTTTGTGTTTTCACTGCCTGGTTTCGGTTGCCCGCACCTTCTCTTTCGGTCGACCGTTTGAACTTAATTTTCTGACCGTTAGTTTTGTCGTATATACCCAACAGTCGTATTCGTATTAAACTAATTATACCCCAAATACATTTCATTTATCGGTCGACCGAGGACCATGATCGGTCGACTGAATGTCCATCTCTTGACAAACCCCAAGTGCCTGTTGAAAATCGGTCGACCGCTAGACCTGTTTCGGTCGACCGAATATCTAATTGTTTGTCAACCCCAAAGTGCCTCGTACAAATCGGTCGACCGTTTCCTTTTAGGTGTTCAACCGATAACTTAAGTGTACCTAAGTCGTAACGTTGGGCGGTCGACCGTTTCCTTACCGGTCGACCGAACTTTGTGCAAAACTGCCAAACGGTCGACCGAATTTACTAAGAATTGGGTCCTGCAGATTTCTATTTTGTGTATCACACATCAACTCACACCCAATCAATCCCAACGGCTCTATTCTCTCTAATGCCTATATAAGGAGTTGTAAAACACATTTTAACACAACTCTCCCACTACAAACTTGTCCCAAATATTAGAAAGAATCCCAAACACTCAAAGCCTTAAATTTCCATACTTAGAATCAATTTCAATCTCATTCAAGTGTGCTCAAGTTTAGAGAGTGTGTTCCACTCAAGATTTCGTTTGTTCAAGAAGCAAGGACTTCGGTGAAAGCCCAAAGTGTTCCTCTCGGATTGTGAGAGAAGAAAGTCAAGCTCGCGAGGGTGTTCGCGGAGCTTGTTTTGTAAAAGGCGTTCTCTCCCGGCCCGGAACGGGGAGTGGATAGTGAAGACGCGAGCAGAGCTTGCAAGAGAGGACGTAGGCGGTGGCCGAACCTCTGTAAAACCCCCCGGCGTCCATTGTGGTTTGCTTATTTCTTACTTGCTTGTTTAGTTGTTTAAATTCCGCTGCATATCTTTGATAGTTCAAACAAGTAGGTAATTAGCCTTAATTGTGATTAGAGATTGTGGACCCATAACCCACACGATCCTACAGGAAAGTTATGTAAATAAGGTGTTGAAACCTCTATTTATAAGCTCCTAAAGTGTTATAGCCATTGGGGAGGATTTGGTTGAGATTTGTGCAAGATACACAAAACAAAAAACTAAGTTCAGCAAATGTATCCTAAACCGGTCGACCGTTCCATGAAAGTAAGGAAATGTTTGATCCAACTTAAAATATGGTCAAACTAGACGTTTACAACTTAACGGTCGAACTAAAACTAGGAGTGGTCCACCATTTAGAGGGTTTCGGCTAGGTTAAAGTATAACGGTTGAACGCAACATGGAAGTTCGTCTGACCGAAAATAACACGGACTTTAGGCACACAAATTTGTCTACATTGGGTCGACCATCATACGTCATTGTTCGATCAATGGCCAAAAAACAATTTATGGGTTAGGTAAAAAATACAAATACGACCACTGTATAATACAACAAGTATCACAGTCGTCCTGAAAATACGGGTTTAACAGTCAACTGAAAGATCAAAATAGTTCGACCGGTGGAACTGGGTAAAATCATTCTAGAGAATCTATTGAATGTTATAAAACAGTCAAATGGCAAACTCGTTTTGAGATGGCCGTTTGGCATAGACAGGTTAGGGTTTAGTTTAAGTGATTTTCCGACCAAGGTTTGGGTGATTTATTGAAGTCCAAAAAAAGATGTGAAATTTGGTATGTGACTTCTACAATGAACCTAGTGTATATGTGATTAGGTTACACCTCTTGTATGCTCAAAATTACATAGATTCCTAAGACTCAAATAAAGGTAATTTACATGTCTTCATTTAGCTTGATCACATGTCTTGACTTTATTCCATTCTTCCTTGAGTCTTGATCTCCTGTAGATATTAGCACAATACAATATATATGAAATGAATGTGTTCTTAAAGTTATACTTTTATATGTCAATTATTATGAATTGAATGTGCAAGTATTTTGTTCCTTGATTATTGTATTCGTCTTTTGGAAGTGTTAAAGAAGAGGTGTTTGGTCCTTAACCGTAGAGCTCTAAAAGATATGGTCTACATAAATAAAAAGTTATTCACAATCATGGTAATTAACAAGGAATATTAATTACCGAGACAAGATTGTCGTGTTGGTCATCGATTGTTGTAGCTCTACAAATAATTAACGACACGAGTATATAAAAGAGGAAAAAATAACTTATATATATTGAATAGACTTAACAAGTAAAACATTATGGAATTGTGTTTCGTGTCATTAATGTTTTACTGTGTCTTGGATCCTAAGATATGAGACTTATATCTTTTCACTCAAGAAACGCTTGATTTGATTATTGTCAAAAGCTATGAATAAGTATAGTGATAAAGAAAATAGTTGGTTGAACATGACTTGTGCTGGAAAAGATAGTTAGTCAAAAGATTATCATTGCCCATCTTAATTGAGTGATTATATTAATGAGTCCCTTGATAAAACAAAATTATAATGTGCGCAATGTAATTTGAGTTAAGTTACATAGTTATAATTAGCTTAAAGAGATCAAGAAATGAATATAATACAAAGGTGACGCATTTCTACTTTGTATATATTCTTAATATCATGAGGCAAGGGACGGACACAAGTGGTGCACTTACATCACTAAATGGATCGTGTTTTAGTTCTAGTGGAACAAAGACATCTATGCTAATTGGGTAACTATAATGTGTAGTTAGATACCGCTTATAGTTTGAGATATTAATTGTTTAATATCGCTGCCAATTTAGCTTATATCCTTCTATAGGTCACACAACAAAACTAGGAAACAAGAAGCTTGATTTTGAATTCATATAATGTGTCGGGTTTCATGTGAAAATGAACACATGTTGTGAATTAATAAAATTAATATGTCATGAGAATTGACATAATTAGAATCATGGATAAATTTGTATAAGATATATATATATATATTATGGGGTGTAATAATTTGACATTACATAGGATAATATATTACATAAGATATGAATTTGCTAAAACCCCAAAAGATCGAATTTTGTTGGATGTAAATCCAAAATTTGGCATAGGAAAAATTAGTGTCAAAACGGTCAACCGTTTTGGGTTTTGTCGATCAGGTTTCTTAGAAACGGTCGACCGGACGAAGATTGGATACGCGAGTGGTCGACCGGAAATTGTTTGGACGTGTCTGGACAATAGGATCGGTCGACCGAGCGTAAACGGTCGACCGTAGAAAAATATATTCACAAGTTGTCTTGGGATATGACGGTCGACCGATAGAGACACGGTCGTCTGAAGAAATTTAGCATGAGAAATTTTGGTAGGTAAACAGTCGACCAGAGCGAGATGTGATTTGACCGAAATCTTCTAGGGAATTTTTCTACTTGAATTATTAAGAGAATAATTAGATCATGAGTTGGATTAATTCGAGATTTGGTCAAACGTTTTTAAGGATGCTTATGTGGCAAATTGGAATTAATTTTAGGAGAGAAAAAAACAAGATATCGTGGCTAGAGAATAGTTCATGATATGAGTGTTTTGGGAGCCTATAAAAGTACCCATCATCCTACTTGTTTATGTGAATGCAAAAAAATTCTCTCTCTCTCTAATCTCCCCCTTAATCACCACAAAAATTCTCTTAATAGTTTTAAGGAGATTAAAATCTCAGAACCTTTTAGAGGGGTTATTAGCTAGATTCTAAGCTTAATTAGAGATTGATTGACTAGCTCATTTCTCTCTAATCTTGTTTAGAGTTTGGTGAATAGTTGGAGGCAAAACGACGGTCGATTCGACACGCAATGGAACTCCGGATCTTCGAAAAGGTTTTAGAGAACCTTTGGGTATGATCCTCTCCTTTTGTTTATTTTAATATGTGTAGGATTGCATGATATTAGAATAAACATAAATATGTACATAAAATCAATGAAAATATGAAATCGATCATGTATGCTTGTATTAATTATTTTTTTAAGTATACACATACATAGGGACACAAAATCCAACAATATATTCTATGCATAATGTGTGTTACACTACATTTCATTGTGATTAAGATTAGGTTAGTTAAATCATCAAAACATAGATTAAGGCCAAAAGGCCAACAATAAGGATGCACCATAGTTTTCTCTCGGGAGGAGAGTAATAATAAGGTTTCAGTACTCAAACAAATAAAGAAGTCCACCATGAACCTAATGAGTATTCTTCTTTTAAAGGAACTCAGGCATGTTGGTATAAGAAAGTTTGCTGAAGTTAGGGACCCTTAAACTCCTATTGTGAAACCTTAAGTGTAGGGATTTTGGTTCAGATGCAGTATTAGAAATAAGGCAGTATGGTGTTCTCTTTTCTCGTACGGCTCTTATCATTCATGAAAATTAAGTTCAAGGGGGAGTTAATACCTGCTGCTTTTGAGTCATCTGACTTGGGATGCACTGACCGAACTCCCGTTACACGGGTGTTAGGAATCGCTCCAGGTGGAGATTTGGAGGAAGGTGTACGTGATAGTGTAAGTCCTCTTAGGTAATGATGCATGAAATGAGACACTGGGAGAATTAAACACTAACAAGTTTTAATTCCTTGTTATAAAAAAAGAGAAATAAAATAAAATAAAAGAAGAATATATATATAAGAACCTTGATGAACTTTACACAACATATTATTTCAAGATATTAAGGCTCCCCATGTCTTTCACTTAAGTCCTTAATTAACTTGCACGAATGGTTCCCTAGACTAGGTGTGTGAACAAGATATATATATGTATATAGTTGGCCCATAGATCCAGCGAGTCCTGTTGTAAGGTTGAATAATGCATCAATGTTCGGATTTTGTGGGTATATCCGCTGAAAACCCTCAGGAGACACCACACCTCCTCCTTGGCGACATGGATGTTTAACGGATTGTTGCATGTGCTAAGTGCAACCACGACTCTTACAAAAGTGAGTTAGGATTTCCTTTTTCATAATTTCTTTTTCTTTGTTTTGCTTGGTACTAGTAAAAGATAAGTGTGGGGTATTTGATTAGTATTATATAATATAGTACATTCATGCTATATATCCTTTATTTTACCCCTATATTTGTGCAACTAGGGTTGTTGTTGCATGTATTTCATGTTGTAGGTAATAAAAAGTGAAAGGAAGAAAAAATGATTTGAATGCCTAAAGAAATGACCGATTTTGAAGTCTTCTGAACCTATTTGCAATGCTCAAGGACTAGATTGCAAGTTAGGAAGGACCTAGATGAAAATCCAGAGGGACCCGATCTTAAACAAAATATGTTGGTCGCAAAAGCCCATAATCTCATGAACCGGATGAGTAATTCTAAAATTAAGACCAAATCGGCTCGAACCAACGGATCTGTGCTCACCCCACGTGTTGACTTGGTGAACTTAAGCCTCTGTCGACATGTGGGGCAGATACGATTTGAATAATCCAGCAATAGCCGATGAAAATCCTCCGATGGGCACTACAGCAATACATGACTTCACCGATAGTAGATATCCGTCGGTGTAGAAAATCATCGATGGATAAGGTTCCCCCGGTGTTAAATGCGTTTGTTTATGTCTATTTCGACGGATAGAACCTGTCGCTGTTACTTTTGCTGTGAAAATTCCCGCCAATTTTTTTTCCTGCTTTCTTCATATCGGAGAACACTGATGTAATACCGATGGAATATCTGTCAGTGCTAGACACCGACATACCTATCAGTTAGTGTAGGTTACACCAACAAAAACGTTCTCCAACAGTTGTAGAGCCTACACTGACATATATGTGTTGTCAGAGGTAAATATTGGTTACATACACCGACAGATATGTGCCGTCGGTGGTTTGTCTTCGAACGCCAGTACTATGTCCGATGGATATGTACCATCGGTGTAACGTCTACAATCGTCAGGACGTTCTCCGAAAGATATAATCTGTTGGTGTATGTCTTTTCCAGAACCCAAAAGAACTTGTTTGCTCTTCCAGGTTCTGGGTTTCCCTGTTCATTCATAAAATATTCATACACATCCAATTCAATCATCATTCAACAAACATTCATACACATCCAATTTAATCATCATTTTACAAGAATTTATACACATACAACTCGTTCAACAATAATTCATACATATCTAAACATAAAAGTTATCATATATATTGATTTATCTAAAAACAATTCAAATAAAGAAGACGTAATTACATTAAAACTACGATCTAAATTCAATAAGTAAAAATTGAATTCAACAATACCATCTGACTAGAAAAAATAAAATACTCAATTACTAAACCTCCCGTGTCAGCTATGCCTGATTGATCGTCATCTTTATCTTGACTTGAACGCGGATTTTGCGTGCGAAAATCCTGCACGATTAAAACTTTATTTATTAAGTCACTTAGAACATCATAATGCATATAAACGAAACTATTAAACGTAATATAATTTACTAAATTATAAATACAATACCTCGGGATTAAAACCCCCCTCCATCAAAAAGTCGACCATCGCCTTATACCGCTCGAGGTCGTTTGTCGTATCCGCTAGATTGCTTTTCATATTCGCTAGCTTGGTTATCATCATCTTCATCTGCTCATCTTTCTCAACCTCTGATCTGGCGTATGCTTGAGATGGCATCCCGCAAAGTCAGTATGAGCTAGTCGGGGTGATGAGACTCGAGTACATCTTAATATGTCCATGCCCGTCGTCGAGAACTGTCCTTACTCGATCCTAGGTGCCAACCGTCATATTGATAGACCCTTGAGAGCTTGTCTCACCCGGTCCTCGCAAAGCTTCCAATTGTTCCTAAAATAAGAAACTGTTATAAATTCACAAAGAAGGTATCGAGCGATATTAAGTAATTGTAAACTAATAATAATCTTAAACTTACAATAACAACCTCAGCTTCAGGGAGTCTTTTGTGATGAAGTCGGATGTACATAACTGTACAACTAGACTCAGGAGTGTCTGAGTTTTCTGTAATATGCAAAACCGTTGAATTTAAGAATTTTAAAAAGTAGTGAATCCATAAGAATCTAAAAAATATATCTAACAATTTTCTCCCTGTGTCGCACCACCGATTTTGTACCACACTGATGTGGTATTACCAAAGTCGTTCTATTTTTTTGTTAGTCTCCCTCTTCTTCTGCATCACCAATAAACAAAATTCATAGTTTTTTAATCATTGATAATAATTTAACTAAAAACTTAAAAAATTTACCTTAAAGGGCTCGTTGGACCAGTAATCAAGCAGAGTAGACCAATCCTCTATGAAAATAAGTGGCAGTCTAGCCACCAATCTAGCATCTCTACTCTCCAAATCTGCAATGTCAAGGTACAAATGGTACTTATTTTCCTTCCATTTGATGTTCAGAGAGCTCATAATTTTGGCTCTGAACCCCTCAGGAACTGTCGAGTGTGACTGTAAAATAAATTCAAATTAGTTTACAATTTAAATCAATACTAAGAGCTAATGTAACTGAAAAATCTATGTAATATTACCGTCAATTGAGTCCATGCCACATCCTTGTCTTTCTTTGGCACCAATCTCCAATCTGAATAATGAGGAGGTTGTACTTGTACTTGTTTTCTCCTCGTTATCGTGCTAATGAAATTCTGGAAGCATTCAGCATTCTTTCCCTTTGGTCGGCCTTCCAGTGTGAACTCGATCTCATTCTGAATTGTAGAGTTCCAATCCTCCACAAGTTGTGTGGATCCACGACCTCTACTTGTACTCGCTATACCAGAGCTTGAAAGGCTAGAATCCTCCTCAGTATCGACTGCACCATCGGATATCTGTGGGGTATCCTCTACCACACGTCGTCGACGTCTCCGCTTATCACCGTCTCCCACAGGGTGTGGTGGTGAAGACGGGCGTCTCATCATACCTGAATGATAAAGTATAATTTAATTTATTATCAAATGTATGATAAAATTTATAAACTTCAAATCTAGTCATACATATATTGGGTTTGTCATTACAAATTGTGCAGGTCGCTTAGGGTGTACTACTCGACCATCAGTTCTAAATTTGATCTAACACAATCGACCAAATTAATATCGTCTAATTCGACTCGATATGGTACAGATTTCCTCGCCCGTACTCAGGGACTTCGAATGTTTCGTCCTCCATGGTATGTTAATCTCTCGGCAACATTCGCACAACGACCAACCACTGATCATCGCTTTGTCTTTCTTTAGGCTCTGCAACATAAAATACTTTCTCTACTTGGGATGCAAGTACAAATGACTCTTTTGGTTTCAGAAATATATTGGCTTTCACCAAGGTAAACCAATATTCGTCGCTTCTAGTGGTATTATCTCGATCTAGAACGTCGTACCTTTTGCACTTGAACAAAACATATTTCACATCACCGTAGTATTGAAGTTCAATTATATCTTGCAATACACCAAAGTAGTCGACTGGTCCCCTGTCTCAATGACTAAGTTATGGTGTTTCAACCTTATCACAACATGTATCATACCCTCTATGTCGTCTACGTCATTCTCTTTTGACTCAATCTTTGTTGGTTGTGTTGTAATTGTCGTGACAACTTGTGCACTCAAACTGACAATACTTTCCCCATGAAAAACTGACAATACTTTGAATTTCTAAGTAATTCTCTTCTCATACTTCAAACTTTTATCTGAGCTCATAATTCTATTTATTTAAAACAAAACATGTTAAACATAACACGTTAAGCATAACCAAGTCCGATATAAAATATTCAACCTCTACCATCATCAAATCGACAGTTTCAAATTATCACATTCGATTGATCCAAATGAATTGAAATAAACTCAATATTTGTTATATCAAATAGACCCAGTTCAAACTTAATCTAATTATCACATCCAACTTATTCAAATCAATTCAAATAAACCCAATCTAAATAAATCAATTATCTAGCACAATCCAACTAACTCAATCACACTAACACATTCCACTCATTCCGAATCATTATAACTAAACCATAAATCTAAAATAACTATTTATTAGAAATTTTGGCAACACCTCCCCTGTATTTTCATAATGGAATTTTGGAAATCCTGCATGGACAAGGAAAAACACATTCACATTCATATCGTGCATTCACTAGCACCTCCAACTATTCTAAAATCTAGTACTAACTTTTAAATCCAATAATAAATTTTAAATCCAAAATATAATACACCAACCCCTACCTTCGTTTGATTCCGTTTGAGTACAATTTGGAATTAAACTTGTTTGACCTAAAATTGTATCAATTCCGTTTCACCCTACAAGACGGAATGTTCGATCCTACCATACGGAAAATACTTGTTTGACTTAAACTCCGTTTAATTTTATAGGGGAATCAATAATGTGTAATTGATTACAATTTTCTGCCAATTTTTTTAATTCGGCAGAACCTTTCCTAAAAATCAACAATAAAAAATTCTTTAGATCCCTGGAGACACAAGAAGAATTCCACAATGCATATAAGCATTGCATTTCACATTCACATATTTGAAATACATTCAAAATATATTTAAGATAAAACATTATCATTAAATACAAGACAATAATTGAAATGAGGTTAATATGAGCACATGCATTATGACCAAACCCCATTATGTCTCCACATGAAATAAGATTTAACACCATCATTAAAACATACAAGACATTAATTAGGATGAGGCCAACATGAGCACATGCATATAGATGTCATGTTTCCTTCTTATCAACTCTATCCTTATCATCACCTCATCATTCTCCATAAAATAGGCCTACTAATCTAAGCATGTGCTAAGCATCACTCGAGAGCATTAACACATCAAAGATAAGAGTAAAAATCTCATTAGATGGTTATGAAACACATGTGAGGTTGAAAGGCTAGGATTAACACACACACTTAATACATCACATAATGACATCACCTTCTTCTCCACCCCCCAATGGGGATGGATTACTCCCTACTCATCTCTAAACTCAAGAAAACGTAACAACAACACAAAACCATAATGGAAATGTAGAAAACTAGATTAAAATGAAAGATTACAACGTTGCTCTTCTTCTCCTCGTCTACACTACTAATTGAGAAACTAAAACCTACTCTAATAAACAATAAATAAAACCTACTCTACTAAACAAGAAAGGAAACTAACCTATGGAGGAGAGGGAGGAAGAAGAAGAAAGGAGGCACTACAAGTCTATTTATAGAAGAAATAAGGGTTTGGATGGATCTGGAAGCAAACTGATGGTTGTAATAACTTTCTATATAGTCTGGAGCACCATATAATCAAGACGACGCCATGATTGAAATTTGAGAGGGTTTGGACCAACGACGGATCAGATTGCTCTGATCCGCCCCAAACTTGCTCATCATCTTAAGTGAAATGATGTATTTGGCTTGTGAGGTGCATTCCTGGTCTACTTATTTGAGCCCGTTTGGTTTTAATTGCCCAAATACTCTTCAAGATTATGGTATTGAGGGATTTTTTCTCCCAAAATATTTTCATGCGTTTAGGTCTGATTGACATCATTTCATGCTTATATTTGTATCTTATATCTATTATCTTACACCTAAGCAATGCTACATGACGAGTTTTATGTTTGAATTTCAGAAATAAATAGGTTTGAAGAGATGAAGCATAAAAGGACCCAAAAGCAGGGAAAAAGGACTTAATTGTGAGACCTGGGGACTAAGATGCAAGGGAGAAGGACCGATGCAAGGGAGAAGGACCTGAACGTAAGACCTAAGGACCAAAGAGCAAAACAGAAAACTCCACGCCATCGTGGGGAGTATTTTGGCAATTCTATTCAGGTCGGAGCTCCAAGAAGTGAAGTAGATGCATCAAAGACCAACAAAGACATCCAGAAAAGCCCTGAATAAAATCCAGCGTGATCCGGACCATATAGACCGCCAATTGGCGGTCGGTTTTGGCCCAAATCCGCTAAGATTTTGGTGGGTCGCGTATTAGTGTGTAGTTAGTCTATTTCCGGTATTTGTTTAGTCCCACATCGAGAGATTGTCCTGGATTGCCTTTTTCTTTGGCTATAAATAGAACTCTTCACCTTCTATTGTAAACTACCAATTGCTTGGTGGCATTCTCTCTACTAAGGAGTATGCCTTGAAGCAAAACTCAAGGTGGAGAAGAATGCTACCTTCAATGCGAGTCATTGTTAATAAAATAATTGTTCTTAGTTTCTTTTAATCTTGTCTTTTAATTCTTGCATGTTTCTTTAGTTTATGTTTCTTTCAATTAGCTTCTTTAATGTTCCTTTCTTGCTTAGTTGAATTTCTTTTCAGTATAATGTTTTATTTTGTTAATGTAGTTAGTTTAATTATGAGTGAGTAGTTCCATCCCCTTTGGGGATGGAGTAGATGTATGTACATGTTATGTAGGTGGTATGAATGCTAGATATTATTGTTTGTGAGAGATATTAGTATGCTTGCTTGAATTAATAAGAACTTTACTTGTTGGTTTCTGCCATAGTTAGGTACACTCCATGCTCGTTATGTTCTTAATAACAACCTTGCATTGCTCATATTAATCACCTAGGTTTGTGTTGTAAATGATAGGTCTTGCCATGAGGTACTTCTTATTCATTAACAAACACTAACCACACTTGAGCTTATTGTATGCATTCACCACACTTATTTCATATGCACACACACACTCCACCCCTTAGCGGTTTTCGATTCCTGAGTTTTATCTCCTTTCATTAGTTTCTTAGTTTTGTTTGTTTTGTCATTTCTTTTCATGCTTTCTAGTTTCCTAGTTTAGCTTAGTGTAGTTTAGTGTAATCAATCTTTCTCTCCTTTCTTTCCCACTCGCCTTCGCACAAACCAAAAGTCGACACACCTCCCTGTGGATCGACCCGTATTTGCCACCGCTTCAACGCGACCGTGCACTTGCGGTTTGAATAAAACGATTCAATCAAGTTTTTGGCGCCGTTGACGGGGATTTCATATGGGTCCTTCCTAATTTTCAGATGGGTCCTTGTGCATGACAAACATGTCCATTTTTCTTCAGTTGAGTCTTTTCTTCTTACATTTCAGTCATTTTCTCTTCATTTCTCTTGTTTCTTACCTAATACCTTGTTCGGTCGTTTTAAATTTAGACTGCAAGTGCACAACCGTCGGTGAAGACGGGGCAAGTACGGGTCGTCCGTAGGGAGGTGAGCAGCCTCTGGTATGACCGAAATCAGATGGAGAATAAAGGGAGAAAAGATGTGATTATACTAAAGCTAAACTACACTAAACTAATAAGTACGAAATGCGAAAGAAAGCACGAAAGATTGGAAATCAGAAAGAGAAACCCCTTAGGGGTGGAGTGTGTGCACATATGAAGTGAAATAAGTGATGAAAGATATCCATGTAAGCCTGTATCTGTGTGTGTTGTGTGTTTTGTCTTCATGCATAGGAAGTGTCTAAAGATGTGGCAAAACCTATCAATCCATACACACAACGTATCGACAATTACTACTTGATTGACATAAGATTACGCTCAGCATGAGAAGTGTCTAAATATATGGATGGACTCATCAAAAACCATCAACTGATTTGAAGAACAAAGGTAAGCATGAGAGGTGTCTAAATATTATGGTAAAACCCATCAAAACAAAGTTTATTCAATCAATCAAGCAAGAAAACACAAATACAAACACATAACTAACATGTAGCATATCCAACAGGAAATTTCAGTCAATAAACATGAGAAAACTAAGCATGTGAAGTGTCTAAATCTTATTTTAGACAACTGTGGGAGGTATGGGAGCAAGAACAATTGGGACAGGTGGGACCAACAACTGTTCCTCCTTGTGGTACTGAGTAGCCATGGAACCCGGACCGTGTGCGACATGAGAAGATGAAGGCGTGGAGAAATCGACTACCGAGGCAGGATTGACGACACGCCTCGTCAAATGGCCATTCTCGTCTCGTCCCCACACAAGCATGCACAAAGGTGCACACACAAACCAATTTTTTTTCGACAACTAAAATAGAATGTGCGTAGAGGAGAAAACGGGAGGACACAGAAGAAAGAGAATGACTCAGGAGAGAAGGGAAGAAGTCCTTAAACTACGGCAGGTGGGTAGAGGTAGAAGCACACAAGCAAACAAGGCTAAAACAACCTATGGTCGCTATAAGTCCTTATAGCTAGACGACGCCTAACTGCAAGGTCACGCGGCCTCAACATGCCTCACCTCCCTACGACGAAGACTACAAAGCCCAGCAAGTCAGCCAAGATCCGGAGATCTTGTCTCTCCTACTATCAACAGAGTGGACGACGTAGATCAGGCAATAACGGTCGTGACCAGATCACCCTCCTAATTCGCCCGAGATCCTTAGGGTCAATGTCTACTTGATTTTAAAATTAGGCTATTAATTAGTGTGATTTTTGGGGCAAAAGGAAGGGTGTTGAAATCCCTCACCTTATCTTATATGGGACAACCCCTCCTTAGTAGCGTTTTGGAGTCTTAATCTATCAATCAACTCTCCAAACAAACGCTCAACTAACACTTGTTGCAATGCAATTCCTATTAACTAATGGATGTTTATACGAAATGCATGGATGGGAGTAGGAAATGCGTACCTCACGGCAACACTCAGAAACTGAAAGTAAAGCTAAAATGAAAGACAATCTACGTGCCTAAGTCGAGTACATGATGCATGACCTAAACAAGAAAGAATGCCTAATCTTTTGCTTTGGGTTTTAGGGTCCAAGTTGCTTAAAGGGATATTGATTATTAATCTGAGAGCAAACTAGAAGTTAGAACATGAAAAATTGAGCCCCAGATTTCTATCTTAGATATTTCAACAAGCCAAAGAAATTACAAAGGCAAAAGAGATTACTCGACCGCCAGTTGGCGGTCTGAGGCCGCTGATTGGCGGTCCGAACCTCTCTCTTTGCCTCCAAACTTAACCAGCTGCCTTCCATTGAGCTTCTGAGTCTCCTGAAACAAAGAAAACTACACCAACAAAAAAATTAAATTCACCCGAATCGTCCAAACCAGAGTCTGGACTGGCACCTCCCCGACAACGGCGCCAAAAACTTGTTCGTTTGTTTTAAATTTAGACCTCAAGTGCACAGTCGTCGGTGAAGACGGGGCAAGTACGGGTCGTCCGCAGGGAGGTGAGCAGCCTCTGGTATGACCGAAATCAGATGGCGAATAAAAGGAGAAAAAATGTGATTACGCTAAAGCTAAACTACACTAAACTAATAAGTACAAAATGTGAAAGAAAACACTAAAGATTGGAAATCAGAAAGAGAAACCCCTTAGGGGTGGAGTGTGTGCACATATGAAGTGAAATAAGTGATGAAAGATGCATGTAAGCCTGTATCTGTGTGTGTTGTGTGTTTTGTCTTCATGCATAGGAAGTGTCTAAAGATGTGACAAAACCTATCAATCCATACACACAACGTATCGACAATTACTACTTGATTGACATAAGATTACGCTCAGCATGAGAAGTGTCTAAAGATATGGATGGACTCATCAAAAACCATCAACTGATTTGAAGAACAAAGGTAAGCATGAGAGGTGTCTAAATATTATGGTATCTGTGTGTGTTGTGTGCGTCTTCATGCATAGGAAGTGTTTAAAGATGTGGCAAAACCTATCAATCCATTCACACAACGTATCGACAATTACTACTTGATTGACATAAGATTAGACTCAGCATGAGAAGTGTCTAGAGATATGGCAAGACTCATCAAAAACCATAAACACATGTGAAGAACAAAGGTAAGCATGAGAGGTGTCTAAATATTTTGCAATAACCCATCAAAACAAAGTTTATTCAATCAATCAAGTAACCAAACACAAATACAAACACATAACTAACATGTAGCATATTCAATAGGAAATTTTAGTCAATAAACACGAGAAAACTAAGCATGGGAAGTGTCTAAATCTTATGGCAAAACCCGTCAAAATTCCCCAACATGTAACTGATTAAAATACCCCCAATGAACATACAAAACATGCAAGTTTACACAATCAAAAATTCGTCAAACATCCAAACTTCACAATATATATGAACATCATCTCCACCCCCAAAGGGGATGGATCTACACACTACACATTATTCTAGCAATTAAACTAAAGAAGAAAGGAGACATTCTAATTAATTTAGCCTAAGATCAAAGAAATAAGACTAAGCTAAGCATGCATAAAAAAGAAACAACCTGAGAACAAAACAATGAAAAATTATTTTATTAAATGACTCACATTACTAGAAGCATTCTTCTCCACCTTGAGTTTTTGCTCCAAGGCTTACTCCAAGTAGAGAGAATGCCACTAAGAAATGGGTGAATACGAAAGAGAAGGAAGAGTTCTATTTATAGTGCTAGAAAAAGGTAATCGGGGACAATTTCCCGATATGGGACTAAATGCATACTATAAATGGATATAAAACAACATAATACACGACCCGACTCAACCATGGAACATTTGGAACAATTTGGACCACCAATTGGCGGTCTGGCACAGCCCATGGGCGGTCCAGATTGGTTGGATTGAGTTTGGATTTCGGTGGTTCATTTCTGTCTTGATTTCTTGATGTTTGATGAACCCGATTTGGTTGTTGATGTTTGGGCCCGAATCTAATTGCCAAAATACTCCTCATAATGGTGTAGAGTTTCTTGATTTCCTCATTAGTCCTTTTGGCTTTACATCCGGGTCCTTCTCTCTTGCTCCTCCGTCCATAAGTCTTGCAACTGAGTCATTTTTCTTGTTTTTATGTCCTTTTTTTGTCTCTTTTTCTCAAACATGTTCCTGAAACTTAAACATAAAACTCGTTACGTAGCATTGTTTAGGTTCAAGATAATGGATATTAGACACAAATGAATGCATGAAGTGATGTCAATCACACCTCAAATACCACAAACAAAAACTCGAGTAGCACAAAATTGAGGTAAAATAAAGGATATATAGCATGAATGACATGTATGACATGCCACTAATCAAGTACCCACACACTTGCTAGTTTCGAGCAAAACAAAGAAAGAGAAAAATAAAAGAAAGGATAACAGACGAAAAACGGGATAATTCTAACTTACTTTCTTAGGAATAACAGTTGCACTTAGTGTAGGATTTCGTGTCCCTATGTACGTGTATACTTTTAAAAATTTAATACAAGCATACATAATCAATTATATATTTTCAGTAATTTTATGTACATTGTTTTGTGTTAATTCTAATATCATGCAAACCTACATATATTAAAATAATAAACAAGAGAGGATCATACCCAAAGGTTCTCTAAAACCTTTTCAAAGATCCGGAGTTCCTTTGCCCATTAAATCGCCCGCTGATTCGCCTCCAAGTGTTCACCAAACTCTAAACAAGATTACAGAGAGATGAGCTAGCCAATCAATCTTTAATTAAGCTTAGAATCTTGCTAATAATCCCTCCAAAGCTCCAAGAGATTTGATCTCCAAAAGCTCTGATTAATTAAGAGAATTTCGTGGTGATTAGTGGAGAGATTAGGGAGAGAGAGAATTTGCATTAAAACTTATGAGACAAGTAGGATTAGAGGACCTATTTAGAGCCTCCCAAATCACCCACATCATGAACTATTATCTAGCCATGATCTCTTACTTTTTTCTCACTTAAATCAATCATAATTTGACACATAATCATCCTCAAACACGTTTGACCACAATTGGAATTAATCCAGCCCATGATCTACATTATTCTCTTAATAATTCTGGCAAAACCGTACCGAACGATCGATCGAAAATAACTAACCGGTCGACCGATTGTTTTGTGAAATGCAATTTCGGTTGGACCATAAAGCAAACGGTTGACCAATCACATACTTCTCAAGTTACTGTGCCTTTTCGGTTGAACAAACTTGCCCAAACAGTCGACCATTTCTATACTAGAAACCCAATGGATGAGCCACTAGAATTTTTCAATCGGACTGCATCTCAAAGTCGGTCGACCGATCACTACCAAGATCAACCCGTTGAAGCTCCTAGAAATTTTCAGTCAAACCACAACCCTATACCGGTTGACCGTTCACTACCAAGACAAGCTCGCGGAAACTACTAGGAGTTTTAGGTCGACCAAACGCATCCATCCAGTCGACCGTTCACACGCTCAACAACTACTGTGAATATTCGGTCGACCGGTCTCCAACAAAATTTGATCTTTTGGGTTTTAACAACTCCATATCTCATGGAATATATTATCCTAAGCAATGTTAAATTATTATACCCCATAATATATACATCTTATATAAAATTTATTCATGATTTAAATTATGTCAATTTTTGTGACATATTGATTTTATTAATTCACCACATGTGTCCCTTTTCACATGAAACCCGATACATCATATGAACTCAAAATCAAGCTTCTTGTTTCCCAGTTTTGTGGTGTGACCTATAGGAGAATCTAAGTTAAATTGGCAGCGATATTGAACACTCAATATCTCAAACTATAAGTGGTATCTAGTTACACATTATAGTTACTCAATTAGCATAGATGACTTGTTCCACTCGAACCAAACATGATCCATTTAGTGATGTAAGTGCATCACTTGTGTCCGTCCATTGCTTCATGATATTAAGAATATATACAAAGTAGAATTGTGTCATCTTCGTATTATATTCATTTCTTGATCTCTTTAAGCTAATTATAACTATGTAACTTAACTCAAGTAATATTGTGTACATTATAATTTTACTTTATCAAGGGCCCACTAATATCATCACTCAATTAAGAGGGGCAACAATAATCTTTGACTAGCTATCTTTTCCAGTACAAGTCATGTTCAACCAATGTTTTCATTTAACGTTATACTCATTGATAGATTTTGACAATAATCAAATTGAACATTCCTTATGTGAAAATGCATAAGTCTTGTATCTTAGGATCCAAGACACAGTAAAACATTAATAACACAAAACACACTTCTTATGTAGAAAAGACATAAGTCTCACATCTTAGGATTCAAGACAGAGTGAATACATTAATGACATATAACACAAATCTATAATGTTTCACTTGCTAGGTCTATTCAATATATAAAAGTAACCATTTTCCTCTTTTATATACTCTTGTCGTCAAATATTTGTAGAGCTTCAATAATCGATGACCAACACAACAATCTTATCTCGGTAATTAATGCTCTATGTTAATTACCATGATTGTGAATAACTTTTGATTTATGTACACCATTATCTTTTGGATATCTACGGTTAAGGACCAAGAACCTCTTCCTTAACACTTCGAAAATACGAATACATTAATCAAGGAACAAAATGCTTACACATCCAATTCATAATAATTGACATATAAAAGTAAACTTTTAGAACGCATTCCCTTCACTTAGCACGTGCAATAAGTCGTTAAACCTCCTTCTCACCAAGGAGGATGAGTGGTGTCTCCTGAGGGTTTTCAGCGGATATACCCACAAAATCCAAACATTGATGAATTATTCAACCCAGCAACACGACTCGCTGGACCTACTTTTGTCGATCATTTCACATGGTAATCCTTTGGCCCGACTCTATATATGTAACCAGTCCACACACCTAGCCTAGGAAACTATTCGTGCAGGTTAAATAAGGACTTAAGTGAAAGACATGAGCAACCTTAACAACCTCAAGTGATACATCTTGTTCTTATTTGTATTACTCTTTGTTTTTTTTGTTTTTTTTTCTTTTCATTTTTTACTAGTTGGTGTTTAATTCTCCCAATGTCGTGTTTCATGCATTATTTCCTACGAGGACTTACACTATCACATACACCTTCCCCAAAATAAAATTCCACAATGCATATAAACATTGCTTTTCACATTCACATTTTAAAACTACATTCAAAATATATTCCAATTATATTCCATCTATATTTAAAGTTACATCCAAACTCTCAAAATAATCAAATTCAAACTACATTCAAACAAAAATAAGTAATCTAAATTTATGAAAACAAATAATCTAAACTATAATATTAAAAATAAGATCTTATTGTTAATTTAAAAACATATTAAATTAATTTATAAAAACAATCTAAATTTATAACATCCAAATTATAATCTAAAATTTAAATTTATAAAAACAAACAATCTTAACCAAAATATAGATAAAAACAATCTTGACAAGTCTGAGGTCGGGTTTGGTGCTGGGGGGCAAGTTTGGGGACGGGTTTGGGGTTGGGGTTGGTTTTGGGAAGAGGGAGGGGTTAGGTTTGGGGAGGTAGGGGTCGGGTTGGGGTTCGGAGAGTCGACTGGGCCAGGGAGGGAGGGAGCGGTGGGGCATGGGATCGGGTCAAGGAAGAGGGAGGGGTCGCGGAGGTACGGGGAAGAGGGAGGGGTCAAGTTCAGGGAGGGATTGGACGGGGAAAAGGGAGGCTTACAGTGCAACGAGGAGGCACGGTGAGGGGGTGGCAGCGCGGGGAGCGGTGGCGACGACGCGTGGTCAGGGTTCGTGGGTATAGAATGGGGGAAGTGAAGGGGGAAGCCCGAAATGGCTTCTGATAAAAGCCTACACCGACGGAAGGTATCCATCGATGATTATTCTATTATCCGTCGATGTATGTTATCGTATTAAGCTCAACGGACATTTTTCAAAATCTACACCGATGGATGCTATCCATCGGTGACTTGAAAACTCACCAACGAATCCATCCATCAGTTTAGGTTTCCTAGCCGTTGGTGATTGTATTTCCGTGAAATAATTCATTTAACCATAGATTTGAACTCTTCACCAATGGGTGCTATACGTCGAAGGATTTAAGTAAGTCATCGACACCTATATATTTGTTCGTGAAGGTTAACACATCCATCGGTGTATGTTTTTCCGCGTGTTCGAAATCCACACCCATGAACCTATCTGTCGGTGTATGCTTCCGTTATGACGAATACTATGAAACTTCATCTGACTGCTCCATTCTATCAGAGTTATCGACATTATCTGTTTGTAGATGTGTACACAAATGGCTGACGTCATCCGTTGGTGTATGTAATGTTGGCCTTTTATCCTTAATCTATGTTTTGATGATTTAATCAACTTTATCTTAATTATAATCAATGTAGAGTAGCACACATATTGCATTTCATATATATTTCTTTGTGCTAACTTCTACAGGTGATCAAGACTCAAGAAAGAAATGATTCAAGTCAAGACATGTAATTAAAGCTATATTGAAGACATGTAATCTTGATTTATTTTGAGTCTTAGGAACTATGTGTAATTGAGCATACTTAAGCTAAATTCAACTCAAACACACACTAGGTTCCCTATAGAAGTCACACACAAATTTTCATATAATTTGGACTTCAATAGATCACCCAAACTTAGACCGGAAAACACTTAACCTGAACTATCTGCCCACGTTCGGTCGACCGCAACAGACCGTTCGGTCGACCGAGTGATCAATTACCCAGTTAGTATTTAATTGCCCGGTTTCGGTCGACCGTCTAGACCTTTTCAGTCGACCGAGTTAACACAATTTTCCGATCGTTTGTTTTGTCGTATTATATCCAACGGTCGTATTCGTATTTTTTCAAATACCCCAAAAATACTTTTTCCTATCGGTCGACCGAGGACCTTGATCGGTCGACCGAACTTAAGATGTCTCGACAAACCCAAACTGCCTGTTGGCTTCCGGTCGACCGTGGACCTTGTTTCGGTCGACCGAATTCGATCTTGTTTGTCAAACCCATAGGGTCTGTTATGAATCGGTCGACCGAACTCTATTCGGCGTTCGACCGATCACTTAAGTGAACTTAAGTCATAGCCAAAATTGCCCAGTCGACCGACTTACCTGAGTCGGTCGACCAATTTTGTTCTGAATTGGGTACTGCAGATTTCTGTTTTGTGTATCTTACACAACCTTTACCCAATTCATCCCCAACGGCTATAATTGTCTTGGTGCTTATAAATAGAGTTGTAAAACACATTTTAACACAACTCTTCCACTACTATTTGTCCAATACATTAGAGAGAAACTCCGAAGCTCCAAATTCCCCAATCCTACACTCTAAGCCTAAATTCCACACCTTTGATCATAGCCAAAGCATACTCAAAGTGTGCTCAAGATTTAGAGAGTGTTGTCCCACTCAATTTTTGTTCAAGAAGCAAGGATTTTGGTGAAAGCTCGAAGTGTTCCCTCTCGGATTGTGAGAGGAAGAAAGTCAAGCTAGCGAGGGTGTTCGCGGTGTTTGTGTTGTAAAGGCGTTCTCTCCCAGCCCAGAACGGGAAGTGGTTAGTGAAGTCGTGAGCGGAGCTTGCAAAAGAGGACTAGGACCCGGGTGGGGTGCCGAATCTCTATAAAAATATGCCGTCTCATTGTGATTTGCATTATTTCATTCCCTTTACTTTGCTTTCTTGTTTATTTGTTTTAATTTTGCTGCATATACTTGTTCGATTAAACAAGTGTGTAATTAGCTTAAAAGTGATTAGAATTAGAGACCCTTACGATCCTAAATGTAATTGTATTCCGATGGATGTTTTTCCATTTGTGAAACCTATATTTCTAGTAGTGGGTGGATTCAGTTGGGTGTTTTACGCCCAAATTAATCAAGACCTTCCAATTTTTATAAATACACTAGTAATCCTTCTATTTTTCTTCTTCCTCCTCCTCTTCAGGGTAGGTTTAATTCTTGCTTAGTAGAGTAGTGGAGGAGAGGAGAATACATATTTGTAAGCTTATTTTGTTAATCAAGTTTTGGTTTATTGTTATTTACATTCTTGTCTTGATTAGATTTAGTTTTCTTGACTAGTTAACGTGTTATTTTAACTTTGTTGTTTCTTTATTTATGAGTTGATTAGTGAGTAGTCCATCTGCTTGTGGGATTGGGGGGGGGGGGGGGGGGGGTGTGTAAAGAATGATGTGAAGTGTGGATGTAGTAGATTTGTGTGTGTGTGTGTGTTTAATCTTAATCTTGGAGCTTGAAATAATTTCAGTAATCATTTTAATGAGTGTTCTCACTTTTGCCTTTGATGTGTTGATGGTCCTAATGGATGCTTAGCTTATGTTTTGGTTAGTGGGTTTATTTAATAGTGAACGATGATGTGAGGATAAGATTTCAGTGGATAAAGAGATAAATATGACATTTGGAAGCATGTGGTCTTGTTGGCCATATCTTGATTAATGTGTTGTATGTTTTAGTGATGATGTTAAATTATAATTCATGTGGTGATATAGTTGGGGTTATGATTATTATGGATTTCTATGTTCCTCATGTCATTAAAGAGATAAGATTGACATGTAAACATGTGGTTGTCTTTGTCATCATCTTTTTTTTGCGAATGTCTTTGTTCTCATCTTGAGTAGTGTTTTATATGGTTTAATGATTGTGATAAATCTTAATCCATGTAGAGACACACTTAGGATTTTGGTCATTATAGATTTTCATATTAGGTATGTCATTAACACTTAATTGTACACACACGTATCACACATCTATACTTTTTCATGCATTTTCCACCTCCTATGGGACTAGTCATATTATGTTTCTTTAGTCGATGTCACATTAGTTAGTTTGTTTTGACTCACCCAATCTTCATTTTATTCCCCCACTCGAGTGTGATTGACGACGACTCACACTCACTCCTCGTGAACACGACTCGTACTTGTCACCATTTTAACATGGTCGTGCACTTGCAGTTTTGAACTTCACAGCCCAACAAGAACTTGAGTGAGAGTGTCTACAAAGACCTTAACTAATTAGTATGTAATGATGTTTGGAAACTTGATCCTAAACCCATAAATGAAATGATGATTAATAAATTTGGTTAGAGGGCCGAAGTAATAAGTCAATTCTTATAATAGAAGAAAAAACATCAAGTTTGTTCAAAGTTATGGACACATGATCGACTTTGTTTGCTCTGTGACATCACATAATCTAATTTTGATGAATAACAAACTAACATGACTCATAGTATCAACAAAATAACTTATATATCACACAGTCAAATTACATAAGAATATACATATCTTTTGTATATATTATTTTATTAGGGGCTCAACAAGGAGGGTCAAGATTCAAGACTTATAATCAAGATACGAACGAAGACTTGTACATTTGATGCACGAAAGAGAAATTCGTGAAATTTCATATGACCATAGGCTTAGCGACAGTCATTGGAGCATTTGGCTTAAGTGTAGCAATTGGATGTTCGTCCTGCTGCTGGTTGAGACAACTTGATTTTAGTCTCTCTTTATGTCCTCACTGCTTAATAACTTCTGATGATCGAACCCCCTCCCACTGACCGCTCCTTCCTTTGACTTAGAACCAACTTTTGATTTCCATTCACCCCGTCTTTTCCCAGAGGATTCACTAGTCCCAACCTGTAACAACATGTCACATGGCATATAGCCTTTAAGACACCTCTCAATAGTTGTACAAAATAACCGTTGGCGTGGGAGTCGAACGATCGTTTATGTTTGTAGAGTCGCCAAGCCATTTCTTACTAATTAGTAAACATGGATGATCGATCTATCGAACGACTGAGTTTGAAAAACTCTGGAATTCTATCATTTCGTGATTTAGGTGGACAGATGACCGCTCTCAAATCAATCATCACCCGACAAGTTTTAGTTTAACTAGAGTCAACACATATAACACGAATACGAGGCAACGATGTTAGTGCGTCTATTGTTATGAATCAAAACCAAACGGTCACGTTTGATGTCATAAAATGCTACGTGTTTAAGTCTTATTGTTTGTCAAACATAATTTTGTGTGTATTTGATTAAGTGTAACATAGTAGTTTGTTTGTTTGTCAAACATAATTTTGTTCCAGTTATTGTTGTCAATTGTGAAACTTTTTGCAATTTACGTTTCAAATCTTTGCAAATTATGTGAATTGGTACAAAAGCCTAGATCCATTCTATATTGCGAAATGTCAAGTAGTGGACAAGTACCATATCCAACTTTGGCAGCTATTCTTGAGGAAATGCGAAAAGAGACAACAAGAACGAGAGGAGAATCAATCTTTGCTTCAAACTCTTAACTTCTTTGGTGCAACAAGTAGCACTTAACAGACCTAGACAACATTTGTGAGTTGCAACCTGAAGTAAATCACTACGATACTGAGTATGACTAGTTACCATCTCGATGTTGGCAATGAAATTCGCGTGAGAGGCGGCAAGTTATGGACCGGAAAGATTGTGTTGCTCGAGATGTACCCACTAATTACTGAGACGTAAGTTTTGGCATCGAACTTCTAAAGTTTACTGGCGGACTAAGCCCTAAGGAGTTCCTTGACTTGTTGAGTGTGACAGAGGGAGTGTTTGCTTTGAAGGATGTTATGAATGACAAGAATATTTCAATCTGACAACTAGATTCAAGGATCGAGTTGCTGCATAGTGCCAATCTAATCGTTACTAACGATACTTGGATTAGTTAGAAGTACTAGAAGATTGGAATAAATAAAAAAGAGACATGCACAAAGAGTTCTTGCCATCAATGTATCACTAATGTTTGTTTTAGAAACATCAAGGGTTGATTCAAGGTTCCAAGATTGCTAATGAGTCTACAATCGAGTTTTGTCGACTTCCTGCTCAAAATCAATAACGCGAAATACAAGAGTAGGTGGCACATTATTTGGATGAAAAATTCCAAATTCACAATACGTTGCAAATGCACACTTTCGCCAACGTCATGGAGGTGCAAAGTAAGGCTCGTATGGTGGAGCATAGCCTCTCCCGAAGTGTGATCAATCGTGGAACAATAAAGTGTCCGAGGAGGTCTTAATAGCCCACGTCATCCAGGAGTCATTTTTGCCAATTGAGAGAAATCTGTCGGCACGACAAAACAGAGGTTTAGGGGAATAAAATAGAGTTGAACCAAATAAAAGCTTATTTCATTGTCACCATTGCCATGAGTTGCGTCACTGCACCAACGAGTGTCCAAAGGTGAAATCCCAACTCAATACTCACGAAATGCATGACATGACTTCGAAAATGAGTATGAAGAAGAATTGCGATGGTGGATGATTTATTTGTCAGTCACCCTGAGCACATTTTGTTGGACTATTGAATATTGGTTTAGGCCCAATAATATTCCATTGGAACTTCTGTTGGAACATACTAGATTCTCTTCCCATGTCGCTTCGAGGGGTAGAGAGACGAGGAGAGAATCAAATTCACATATGGACACATGCGTGCCAGTCGGGTCCGATCTGGCCGGGTGCGTTGTTTCTTTCTCGTGTGCATTTATTTTTTGGGGGCTTTGTCTTATTTTTCGTTTGAGAAATAATTGATTTAAAAAAAAAATTGGTTCGGGTGGTTACAAATTTGTGGATATAGAAGTCCACATTCTCAACTTTGAAAGATACATTCTTTTTGTCCTACAGATTTCTGTAACCACCATCTCGTCATCTCCTCTATCGTTCTCAAGCGATCTGCCGTGCGGGTCTCGATCTATTCTCATGGTTTGTCAGAGTACATCGACCAAGACGTTGCGATCGTTCTACCCAGAGAGAAAGCACTGCACCCATTGGACCAATACGTGCGAGCGATAATTTCTCTAAGGGGAGTCTAACAGCGGCAGCTCGATCAAGGTGTTTTCGGTTCCTAACCTTGTTTGCTTTTGTTGTTTTGTCCTCACGGATTTGTTTGCTGGTTTTGTTTGGATTGGATATTGTTTGTTAATCGACATATGTACCATATTGTTATGCATGCTATTTATATTAACAAATTTCTTAGAGAAATTAGTCGTTATTGGTAAGTAACTAGTCATTTACCACGTAAAGTGAACATATCAAGGATGCTAAAAAAATTAACCGGGAAGAACTTCAGACGGGGGCAACAACAAATGAAGACCTAGTTGACCACCATATGATGGATTGATGTTATTGAGGTTGCATGCCCATTTACTAATTTAGATGATCCCAAAATTCAAGAAAGTCACGCGTTGTGGACTGAGAAAGACAAACGATGTTGAGGATGCATTTTGTTGGCTATGTCTAACGTGCTCTTTAATGTCTGCAGTTCATCATCCTCTGCCACTGCGAACAATCACTACTAGAAAAATAGGTTTCACTGACGGAGAAACATTCGTCGGTGCATGCTACAGTACATCGACATATGATGTCACTAACTGCGATGGCAAGTAGCCATTGGACAAAGTTGTCTTAGTAATCGTCTACGAATGAACTTCCACAAACAGACAACGAAATCTATATCTATCTGTGACAATATTGAAGACACCAACAGATGCTACGGATAACAACCGTCGTGAATATTTCGAAAAAACCCATTGAACTAATACGATTACATACACCGACGGATACCGTCTGCCATTCTAGGGTTTTATCAGGAGCCAATTTGGGCTTCCCCTTTCACTTTCCCCAATCAATCCCAAATCACAACAACTCACCATCGCTCCTCCGATCACTGTCATACGTCGTCGTTTAGCCTCCTCGACCCCTGCCTCCCCGACCGCACACCCGAACCCTCCCTCATGCAACCATGAGCCCTCCCTCCCCGACCCCAGACCACTCCCCGAACCCAAACTTTAAACCCAGTCGCTAAAAAGCCCTCAAACCCGACCCTCAGCCCTAAACCCAACCCAAATCGAAGCCCCAAACCCTAACCCCAAACTCGTTTATAGTGTTTTTATCTATATTTTGTTAAGATTATTTGTTTTGATAATTAGATTGTTTTTAGTTTAAATTATAGTTGAATGTTATAAATTTAGATTGTTTTGATAAATTTATATGTCTTTTTAGATTAATAATAACACGCCATTGTTAAGATTATAGTTTAGATTGTTTTTTAGTTTGAATGTGATCAATTGAATGTAGTTTGATTAATGTGTTTTAAATATAGTTTGAATATAATTTGAATAAAGATTTTATCTATATTTTTGTTTAGATTATATGTTTTGATCAATTTAGATTACTTATTTTGGTTTGAATGTAGTTTGAATTTGATTAGTTGGATAGTTTAAATGTAGTTTGAATGTAATTTTGAATGCGAAATGCAATGAATATTGAGATTGTGGAATTCTTTTTGTCTATACAAGGATTTAAAGAATTTTTGATATTTTATTTATAAGGGAGATCCTACCGAAGTTTTTAAAAAGTTTAATGAAAATTGTAATCAATAACACGCTATTGATTCCCCTATAAAATTAAATAGAATTTAATTCAAACAAGTTTTTCCGTCTTGTACATTTTAGTCAAACAGAATATCACAATTACATCCTATCGAAATTTGTTAAATTATTATCAATGACTAAAACGCTAAGAATTTGGCTTATTGGTGTTGCAGAAGACACCGAGCAAATTTGGTAATATCAATACGATGAATTAGAAGCTTTCAGAGGACCGGGTGAGACGAGCTCTCAGGAGTCTATAAATACAGCGGTTGGCGCTCAGGATCCGGTTGGGACTATTCTTGGCAACAAGCATGTCATGGACGTGTGAGGATGTACTCGAGTCTCTTCACTGGACTGACATACACGGACCACGTGGGACACCATCTCAAGCTGAGAGTAACGCCAGAGTGGAGGTTGAGAAAGGTGAGCATATGAAGATAGTGATAAGCGAGCTAGCAGATACGAAAAATGAGCTCGTGAGGTATAAATTGATGGTCGACTTTTTAATGGGAGGGGGGGGGGTTAATCCCGAGGTATGGTATTTTTAATTTAGTAAATTATATTATATTTACTAGTTACTTTATATGCACAGTAATGTTCTAAGCTACTTAATGTATATTGTTTTAATCCCGTCGGATTTTTGCACGCCAAATCAGTCGGAGATTTAGTAACTTAGTGTTTTATGTTTTCTGTTAGTTGTTATTTTTAAACTCTATTTTAGACTTAGTGAATTTAAATGGTAATATAATTTTCATGGGGGTGAAGTGGTGCATGGAGCATGGACTGAAGTGCATCTTGGGATGGAGCGTAAGGACTTCCCGGTGGTCTACCTTGGCTGCCCTTGTTCTCTGGGATGATGGGGATAACTCATTGTTTGACACTTGTGAACAAAGTCAAGTCGCGTCCAAGCACTTGGAAGAAAAACGTATTATCCATAGCCAGACGAGTGGAACTTGTGAGAAGTGTTCTTACATCCCTTAGCATGTATTGGACTTCCACATTCCTAATACCAAGGAATGTTTTGAAAGAAATGTATAGCCTTATGTGCCATTTTATTTGGGGGGGGGGGGGAGAAGAAGTGGGTTGCGGTGGCTTGGAAAGATGTGCGCATGCCAAAGGATGAGGGTGGCCTTGGACTAAAACGACTAACAGAATGGAATGATGTGGACCTCCTCCGCTTGTTTTGGCTTGTCGTGGCGGACAACAACTCTTTATGGGTTTAGTGTGTTAGCCGGAAATACCTAAAGAATCGCTCTATTTGGCTCGCATGACCACCCTCCACTTCCTCTTGGGCATGGCGAGGGCTTCTTCGAATCTGAGATTTTGCTAGAAGACATATTCAATATGAGGTGGGAAATGGGGAAGAGATACGTTTCTTCCAATACCCATGGTGCAGAGGAATGGATAAGCCAACAAGACCCAACGGGAAAGGTGCTACACTTGGAATTAAGGAAGTGTGGAGTTGGGTGAGGGAGCCGGGAAGGAAGGTGGCTTGGACTGGAAATGTATGGCACAAGCATGTCATCCCAAAACATGCACTTACGGCTTGGAGAGCAACGAAGGGCCACCTACTCACAAAGAAGCTCATGATTCAACGAGGAGCAACGTATGATCCGACATGTATACTTTGTGGAGAGAAGTAGGAGTATATGGAGCACCTATTTTGGGGATGTTAATACACAAAGAAGGTATGGAGACACCTTCTTGATCTCATGCACCTCAGCCCAAACATAGCAAGATCCCTAGAAGGCGAGGCTATATGCATCTCACATGTGCAAGGAAGCCAACTCGATAAGGTGGTAAGAAGGTGGGTGTTAAATGCTCTGATTAATGAATGTTGGCTCGAGCAAAACCGGAGGATATTTGAGGGCGAAAGGAAGAGGTCGGTGGACATCATGGTTGCTATCAAAGATATGATCCGGTGCTTGGGGGATAAAGCCAAGAAACTCGGAAGGAATGAAGAGGAAGCGCAACATTTTGAGACAACTTGGAGTTAGCCTAGCTTGATGCTTTAGATAAGAGGATGTAAATGCTTCTTTAACTACAATGAATATAATGATGTAATACGTAGCATGTAGTGTAGAGGTCGGTTATGCATATGGTATACACCTGCGGACTTATCCTTAAATTTTCTAGGTTGTGAACACCCTTAGATTAATATAATTAGAGGCTAAGCCTCCCTTTTGCTTTGCAAACAAATAAAATTTAAATGGTAATTTTAATGAAATAAAAAATTCTTTTTTTGAATTACAAATCAATATATATAAATTTTGTGTTTAGATATGTATGAATATTTGTTGAATGAATTGGATGTGTATGAATGCTTGTTGAATGATGATTGAATTGGATGTGTATGAATGTTTGATGAATGAACATGGAAACTTCTAAACCAGAAGAGCAAACAAGCGTTTTTGGGCTCTACACATGACCTACACCGACAAACTCTATCTGTCGGTTAGGGCGTGATATTTAATGAAACAACTTCACCGACGGTACGTATTTGTCAGACAAAGTATTAACGGTTGTTGGTAGACGTACACCGACGATACCTATCCGTTGGTGTTTATGACTGATGTATATTTTTGAAAATGTTTCGGTCTTTGTAGATGCACAACCGTCGGAGTACAATTTTGTCGATGTAAGCTACATCGACTGATAGGTCCGTCGGTGTGGAGCACTGACGGATATACCGTTGGTGTTCTCTGATGTGACGAAAGCAGGTGAAATTTTTTGACGAGATCTTTCATGGCAAAAGTAACACTGACGAGCTCGATCCGTCGGAACATCTGTAAGAGTAGAGATACACCGACACATTTAACACAGACGAAACTTTATCCATCAAGGTTGAGGTATACCGATGGATACCCACCATCAGTGAAGCCCGTATTGCTGTAGTGAATATTTGGGATGAACTTGACAATAAATATAATATTCTGGACTTAGGTCACGAGAAGTATTTTGTTGGCAAGTTTTTAAAGTTCGAAATGATTGAGGGAAAGTCAGTGACTGTTTATGATTTTGATCCATGACTTGAAAGAGCCGGACATGAAAGTTCTGAAGAAGTTTCAGGTGTTTTCCATCATTGAGAAGTTCCCTCACTCATGGAATGACTTTGGTATCTCTGTTAAGCCCATGAAAGGAAAATCAGAACCTTCTGTCAAGAATTGATTGTTGCTACCATATGGCCAGTCCGTGGAGAGCCCTTGATCCTACGACGTCCATTAGACTGACTACAACATGTGTATGGATGATCTCATGGTTCTCATGTTATGTCCCTAAACCGGATTAGGATTGGATTAGGGTTAATTTGGGTTAGAAGAGGGGTTTGCATAGGGATGGAGGAAGGAGTGGTGGATGTGATGGGAAGTATGGGTTGGGGTGTAGGGTGATGGTGTAGGGTGAGGGAGAGGTGTTGGGGTGTAGGGTTATTTAAGTGTTTCTCTCTCTCTCTCTCTCTCTCTCTTTTCCTTCTTGCACTCTCTCACTCCCTCTCCATTTTTCTCTCCGGCGACCAGAGGAGGAAGAAGGCTCGGAGGTTCCGGCGTGAGGAGGTCGTCGCGGGGAGGAGGACGCGCGTGAGGAGGACGGAGGCGTGAGCTTGCTCCGGCGTTTCGTCGTCTTCATTTGAGGTATGCCGCTCATTAGTGTGATTTTGTTGCTCACCCTTGTGGAAGGGTGTTGTTGGTCGGTCGGGGGAGGTCGAGGACCTCTCCGGCGACGCGTTCTTCGTAAATCCTCGGCTGACGCGAGGTTGAAGACGACCAACGGTCGACCGGGTCCTTCGGGCGGTCGACCGTTTTAGCACTGTTTGCCCGACTTTAACCTTCACCGGTCGAACGATGCCTTGGGGCGGTCGACCGGTAGTGCATTATTGCTGGTGAGTTGGGATTTTCTACCTGTTATCGGTCGACCGGTCCTTGTTGTGTTCGACCGGAACTTAAGTGTACCTGTTAGTATTGCATGTTTGTTCGACCGGTAGTATGTTTACGTTCGACCGTTTGATGACGTAGAATACTAGGTTGACCCTGTCTGTTTTCGGTCGACCGAGACCCTGAGTCGGTCGACCGATAGAGTGGAATTTAATGTTGACCAGACTCCGGATTTTGACCTCGTTCGGTCGACCGGTTTTAGACCCTTGTTCGACCGTTGGGGGTTCTGTTTTGAGCGCAGCGGTAGACCGTTTTAGGAGTACGGTCGACCGATTCCTTCCTGGAACCGGTCGACCGAATCACCTCTTCCGGTCGACCGTTTGGGCCCAGGACAGAATTCCTGGTTCCCCTTTTGAACGCCAACTTTGTCCACGGAAACCCGTGTCCTCGCCTTGTGCGTGAGCCGGGAGGTGACGGTGGGCGCGTGATGCGTGCCTGCCCAGGGACCGCCGTTGGGAAGAGTGTGGGTGTTCGGGACGCGTCACCTCCATGTATGGACCGTGACTTTTGAGATGATTGTTGACACTTTGTAGTATAGCAGGCCTGAGGGATCGCGGATCCCAGTGTTGATGTTGTGCGGACACGCAACTGGCGTTGGGTGAGGTGACTACCGGCCCTTGGGGCTACGGAGGTCGCTGCCCTGCTTTTATAGCGGCGCGGTTGGTGTTCGCGGCTCGAGGAGCCCGATGACCTGGCAGACTTCGGTCTGGACCGTCCGATGCTGTGCCGGACGTTGTGATGGACCACCGATGCTGTGCCGGTGATGCCGCCGAGGTTGTGCCGGCGATGATGATTGTTGGGCCGAGGCTGTGCCGGCTTGTTGTTTTCCTCGGCTGGGCACCTACCGAGATGATGTTGTTATACCTTCCGGGCGACGGCCCCGTTGGTCCCTGTGGCCCCGACCACTGAGATTTACAGATCTGTTTCTATCGGCGCGTAGACGTGACAGAGGCTCCCTGCCGAACCCTTGTGTAGTGTAGCTGCGTGTGGGGGGTGCGATGTCGCGGGCTACTAGACTGCATGTGCCTGCAGTAGGTCTCTTCGGGAGACCCGATGATTGATTGTCGGACTGATGTCCTGTTTTACCCTTCGGGGGAACTGTTTTCCATATCTGTTGATGCCATGACATGCTACTAGTATGATAGGTTCATTATGTGATGTATGCATATAGGTGAGTTGGTATACGGGGTTTCCTTCTGGAAACTCAGGCATTGTTGTTGCATCTTTTTCAGGATCGCAGTAGGTCCGGTGGGTGGTGACCGAGGACGGAGCGCTTTGGAGTCGGATCCTCTTCGGCATTTGCGAGATCGTACGACTACTTGTATTTTCATTTCTTTCATCTGGATTGTAGTTGTACACCTTTTGTAAACTCCATGTATTTTGGGTGCACCCGGATTTCTATATTTATATATTAGTGACGTTCCCGCCTTGAGTTGTCAGTTTTATTCGTTATTTCGAAATTTTAAATCTTCCGCTGTTTCGGGACGTTACAACTTGGTATCAGAGCGGTCGATTCCTGTGTCTTCGTCTAAAGAACCACCCTTAGGAGTAGTGCTAGAGGCATGCATTAATTTCGTAGCTCATGCATGCATTGTTGCTTATCTGTTGATTGTTGTGGTGACAGATGGCACCTAGGCGCGTGAGGAGTTCTCCACGCGATCGTGATCCCAGTGACGACACTTCAGGTGCTCAGTGGGACAGGCTGGGCGAGTTTCTGGAGCGTCAGGCTGCTCAGAGCGCCCAGGGCGGAGTGGGAGCTGAGCACGATCGGTTCATGCGTCAGCACCCACCGACTTTTGATGGCAGGAGGGCCCCAGAGGTTGCAGAGGACTGGGTCTTCCGGATGGAGAAGATCTTCCGCGCTATTGGTGTAGTACCTGAGAGGATGGTGGAGCTGGCCACCTACGTGTTCGATGGCGAGGCCGCCAACTGGTGGAGATCTACGTCCACAGTGTTGTTTGATGATCGTGTGGACGTGAGCTGGGAGGAGTTCTTGGAGGTGTTTCATGAGCAGTACTTCCCCCAGCATGTCAGGGATCAGAAGAGGGAGGAGTTTATGTCGCTCGAGCAGAAGGAGATGACTCTGGCGAGCTACATCAGCAGGTTCAACGCCTTGGAGCGTTATTGCCCAGAGATCTTTGTGACCCCAGAGCAGCGGGCGAGGAAGTTCGTGCAGGGACTGAGACCGCCGCTTCGATCTCGTGTGATCAACAGCATGCCGCGGACCCTTGCAGATGCGGTGAAGCATGCTACGATCATCGAGCAGGACCAGAGGTTGTGTGTTCAGGAGGCGCGGAAGGCGCCAGTGAGCACCGGCAGCAGAGTAGCTGGTCGTGGTGCAGGGAACTCGGGCAAGAGGCCCAGGTTCGATGGTGGAGGAGCACGTCAGTCAGGAGCGTGCACTTACTGCGGGAGGTTCCATCCGGGGCAGGAGTGTCCCCGTCGGACTGGAGCGTGCATGGGTTGTGGTCAGATGGGGCATTTTGTCCGTGATTGTCCTCAGAGGCAGGGTGAGCCGAGCAGGAGGCCGGGACCACCAGCAGTAGGCAGAGGCGGAGGTAGCCGATCAGTTGTTGCACCGGGGCAGAGCAGGAGGACTGGGCGAGTCTTCACTATCCAGGCTGAGGAGGCGAGGGACTCCAACACCGTCGTGGAAGGTACGCTTTCAGTTTCTGGTTCAGTAGCGCGTGTGTTGTTTGATTGCGGCGCCACTCACTCCTTCATTTCGGAGAAGTTTGCTGGCGAGTTGGGTCGGACCCCTGTGCTGCTGACTGATGTTTTGGAGGTCAGCACGCCCATGGGTGAGGTGGGCACTGTGGGGAGCTTTTTCCCCGGCACCACAGTTGCTTCGGGAGACCACGATTTTCCGGCAGATCTGGTCTTGTTACCGATGGTGGACTTCGACGTCATACTGGGGATGGACTGGCTGTCCCGGTACGACGTGCGGGTCTTTTGCCGTGAGAAGAAGATCCTGATTCCGATGGAGGGTTTGCCAGATGTTCTGATCAGAGGTGCGAGGAGCAGAGGGGGTCGTCTGATTGTGTCTGCAGTTAGGGCACAGAGACTGATACAGCAGGGATGCAGAGCGTTTGTGGCCACGCTGGTAGTTCCTGATCGTGAGACGAGGAGACTGGAGGACATAGAGATTGTGCAGGAGTTTCCGGATGTGTTTCCAGCGGAGATTCCAGCGTTACCGCCGCACCGAGAGATCGAGTTCGGCATCGAGCTGGTAGCGGGTACGACACCTCAGTCGAAGGCACCGTATCGTATGGCACCTGCAGAGTTGACAGAGCTGAAGAAGCAATTGCAGGAGTTGATGGAGTCCGGGTTCATTCGACCGAGTGTTTCTCCATGGGGAGCGCCTGTGCTCTTCGTGAAGAAGAAGGATGGGTCGTTGCGGATGTGCATCGACTACAGGATGCTGAATAAGGTTACCGTTCGGAATCGGTATCCTTTGCCCAGGATTGATGATTTATTTGATCAGTTGCAGACGGCGAGAGTGTTCTCGAAGATCGATCTGCGTTCGGGTTATCATCAGTTGCGGATCAGGGAGGCAGATGTTCAGAAGACAGCCTTCAGGACGCGGTACGGCCACTACGAGTTCTTGGTGATGCCATTTGGACTGACGAATGCGCCTGCAGCATTCATGGATCTGATGAATAGGACCTTCCAGCCGTACCTCGACAGATTTGTCGTTGTATTCGTAGACGACATTTTGATATACTCGCCTGACAGGGAGCAGCATCGAGAGCACCTGAGGATTGTGCTTGGCATCTTGAGGGATCAGCAGCTATATGCCAAGTACACGAAGTGCGAGTTTTGGTTGGATCAGGTGGCTTTTCTGGGGCATATTGTGTCAGCAGATGGGATTTCAGTGGATCCGGCGAAGGTCGAGGCAGTGACTCAGTGGAGAGCCCCGACGAGCGTGACGGAGATCAGGAGTTTCGTAGGTCTGGCAGGGTATTACAGACGGTTTATCCAGGATTTCTCCAGACTTGCATCGCCGCTGACAGCATTGACGCAGAAAGGCGTCAAGTTCATTTGGTCCCAGAAGTGCGAGGACAGCTTTCAGGAGCTGAAGAGGCGATTGACGACAGCACCTATTCTGACGCTACCGAGTGGCAGTGGAGGCTACGTGATTTACAGCGATGCATCCGGGATAGGCTTGGGTTGTGTCCTGATGCAGCATGGGAAGGTGGTCGCGTACGCTTCGAGGCAGCTGAAGGTGCACGAGAAGAACTACCCGACTCACGATCTGGAGTTAGCAGCAGTAGTTCATGCGTTGAAGACCTGGCGGCACTATCTGTATGGCGAGCAGTTCGAGGTCTTCACCGATCATCAGAGTCTGAAGTACTTGTTCTCGCAGAAGGAGCTGAATATGAGGCAGCGCAGATGGCTCGAGTTCATTAAGGACTACGACTTCACCATTTCCTATCATCCGGGGAAGGCGAATTCGGTTGCAGATGCGCTGAGCAGGAAGGTGGAGGTTTCAGTTGCGAGTCTGTGCATCCAGGAGTGGAGGCTACTCGAGGCCTTGTCAGAGTGGAGACCGTTCACAGAGGGTACAGAGGGAGCAGTGATTGCTGGGCTTCGGGTGGAGCCGCAGACTGTCTCACGGTTAGTTCAGGCTCAGCAGGGGGATGAGGAGTTAGCTGGTCTGCTACAGTTGGCTTCCAGAGATGGATCAGATTTCAGTGTGGGGGTTGATGGTGGTCTGAGGTTCAGGAGTCGGATTTGGGTGCCGAAGGTTGATGGGCTGAGAGATGACATCATGGAGGAGGCACACAGAGCCAGATACACCATTCACCCGGGGAGCACGAAGATGTATAAGGACCTGCAGCGGAACTTCTGGTGGAAGGGCATGAAGAAGGATATTGCAGAGTTTGTGGAGCGATGCTTGGTCTGCCAGCAGGTGAAGATTGAGCATCAGAGGCCAGCAGGACCGAGTTGGAGAGGTTGCCTACCGGATTGCTTTGCCGCCGCAGTTTTCGGGTCTTCACAACGTCTTCCATGTATCGATGCTGAGGAAGTACGTTGCAGATCCGTCGCACGTTATTGAGATAGCAGTGCCAGAGATTCAGCAGGACTTGTCGCTCGAGGAGAGGCCGGTCGAGATTGTTGATCGCATGGATCACCAGCTCAGGAGGAGGACCATTCCGATGGTGAAGGTCAGGTGGCAGCATCACAGCGAGCGCGAGGCCACTTGGGAGATTGAGGAGGATGTCAGAAGGCAGTATCCAGAGCTTTTCGGTGAGTAGTTGCTTGATTTCGGGACGAAATCCTTTTAAGTTGGGTGGATTGTTATGTCCCTAAACCGGATTAGGATTGGATTAGGGTTAATTTGGGTTAGAAGAGGGGTTTGCATAGGGATGGAGGAAGGAGTGGTGGATGTGATGGGAAGTATGGGTTGGGGTGTAGGGTGATGGTGTAGGGTGAGGGAGAGGTGTTGGGGTGTAGGGTTATTTAAGTGTTTCTCTCTCTCTCTCTCTCTCTCTTTTCCTTCTTGCACTCTCTCACTCCCTCTCCATTTTTCTCTCCGGCGACCAGAGGAGGAAGAAGGCTCGGAGGTTCCAGCGTGAGGAGGTCGTCGCGGGGAGGAGGACGCGCGTGAGGAGGACGGAGGCGTGAGCTTGCTCCGGCGTTTCGTCGTCTTCATTTGAGGTATGCCGCTCATTAGTGTGATTTTGTTGCTCACCCTTGTGGAAGGGTGTTGTTGGTCGGTCGGGGGAGGTCGAGGACCTCTCCGGCGACGCGTTCTTCGTAAATCTTCGGCTGACGCGAGGTTGAAGACGACCAACGGTCGACCGGGTCCTTCGGGCGGTCGACCGTTTTAGCACTGTTTGCCCGACTTTAACCTTCACCGGTCGAACGATGCCTTGGGGCGGTCGACCGGTAGTGCATTATTGCTGGTGAGTTGGGATTTTCTACCTGTTATCGGTCGACCGGTCCTTGTTGTGTTCGACCGGAACTTAAGTGTACCTGTTAGTATTGCATGTTTGTTCGACCGGTAGTATGTTTACGTTCGACCGTTTGATGACGTAGAATACTAGGTTGACCCTGTCTGTTTTCGGTCGACCGAGACCCTGAGTCGGTCGACCGATAGAGTGGAATTTAATGTTGACCAGACTCCGGATTTTGACCTCGTTCGGTCGACCGGTTTTAGACCCTTGTTCGACCGTTGGGGGTTCTGTTTTGAGCGCAGCGGTAGACCGTTTTAGGAGTACGGTCGACCGATTCCTTCCTGGAACCGGTCGACCGAATCACCTCTTCCGGTCGACCGTTTGGGCCCAGGACAGAATTCCTGGTTCCCCTTTTGAACGCCAACTTTGTCCACGGAAACCCGTGTCCTCGCCTTGTGCGTGAGCCGGGAGGTGACGGTGGGCGCGTGATGCGTGCCTGCCCAGGGACCGCCGTTGGGAAGAGTGTGGGTGTTCGGGACGCGTCACCTCCATGTATGGACCGTGACTTTTGAGATGATTGTTGACACTTTGTAGTATAGCAGGCCTGAGGGATCGCGGATCCCAGTGTTGATGTTGTGCGGACACGCAACTGGCGTTGGGTGAGGTGACTACCGGCCCTTGGGGCTACGGAGGTCGCTGCCCTGCTTTTATAGCGGCGCGGTTGGTGTTCGCGGCTCGAGGAGCCCGATGACCTGGCAGACTTCGGTCTGGACCGTCCGATGCTGTGCCGGACGTTGTGATGGACCACCGATGCTGTGCCGGTGATGCCGCCGAGGTTGTGCCGGCGATGATGATTGTTGGGCCGAGGCTGTGCCGGCTTGTTGTTTTCCTCGGCTGGGCACCTACCGAGATGATGTTGTTATACCTTCCGGGCGACGGCCCCGTTGGTCCCTGTGGCCCCGACCACTGAGATTTACAGATCTGTTTCTATCGGCGCGTAGACGTGACAGAGGCTCCCTGCCGAACCCTTGTGTAGTGTAGCTGTGTGTGGGGGGTGCGATGTCGCGGGCTACTAGACTGCATGTGCCTGCAGTAGGTCTCTTCGGGAGACCCGATGATTGATTGTCGGACTGATGTCCTGTTTTACCCTTCGGGGGAAACTGTTTTCCATATCTGTTGATGCCATGACATGCTACTAGTATGATAGGTTCATTATGTGATGCATGCATATAGGTGAGTTGGTATACGGGGTTTCCTTCTGGAAACTCAGGCATTGTTGTTGCATCTTTTTCAGGATCGCAGTAGGTCCGGTGGGTGGTGACCGAGGACGGAGCGCTTTGGAGTCGGATCCTCTTCGGCATTTGCGAGATCGTACGACTACTTGTATTTTCATTTCTTTCATCTGGATTGTAGTTGTACACCTTTTGTAAACTCCATGTATTTTGGGTGCACCCGGATTTCTATATTTATATATTAGTGACGTTCCCGCCTTGAGTTGTCAGTTTTATTCGTTATTTCGAAATTTTAAATCTTCCGCTGTTTCGGGACGTTACATCTCATCACTATCGAGGAGAAACATCATGGTGAAAATTTTGTTATGCTTGGTGAGTTTCAACCAAAAGCAAACATGTTCGAATTGTGAACAGGTTGAGCACTGGGCTAAGGATTGTCATTGAAAGAAAGCCAAGAACAAGGTGGCATTGATTCGACTCCATAGGTCAAATGTATTGACTGCTGTGGAGGAGACCGACAATAAGTTTGTTTATGTTGATCCTTAATTTCTTTCCATTTACGAACCATATAAGTAGTTGGTTGAAGTTGGGGTCAATGTGCATGTACGTGCTGATAAATTCATGTTTGTCTCTTACCAACATGTTCATGTGAAGACTATAGAGATGACAATTGGGAACATTGTGAAGGTGCTTGGTGTTGGACGTGTCGATCTAAAGTTACCTTCGAGGAGAGTTCTTTCACTGTAGGGGACACATCATGTGTCTATCATTCGTCACAATATTATTAATGGTCCACGTTTGGTAGTTGAGGGTTGTGAAGTGACTTCTAAGTGTAGTAAAGTCGTAAAATTTATTCTAGTATTTTATTGTCAAGGAATACTTGTCTAATAATGGATTTTTACCTCATGTTGAACCTACATTTGATGATTGTAATGTTGTTTGTGTGCACAATGAGCTTGTTCTCGTGTTTATCTGTTGAATCATGTGATGTATGGCATGGATGTTTAGGACAAGTGAACTATCAACGTTTGAAAAAATGATGAATTTAAATATTATTCGCAAGTATGTCATTGAGAATAAAAAATGCCAAGTGTGTGTACAAGCAAGGCAACCTAAGAAACCTTTCCAATGCTATATGTAGGGAAAGTGATATTTTAGAGTTAGTACATATTGATACTTGCAAATTTGATGACATATTAACTAAGGATCATAAGAAATATTTTGTCACTTTCATTGATGATAGTTCCAAATATTGTTACGTCTACCTTTTGAAAACTAAGGATGAATTGCCTTGTTTAAATTCCTTATTTTTTAAGGAAAAGAAATTTAAGAGGTTGAGATCCGACATAGGTGACAAACATATGTCAAACCTGTTTGAACAAGTTTGTCAGAGTTCTAACAAAGTTCATAAGTTAACAACGCCATATTCTCCACAATCTAATAGGATTGTTAAACGAAAAAAAGAACATTATCCGATATGATTAATGCATTATTGGTGAGTTGAAGATTGCCCAAATATATGTGGGGGAAGATTTGAATACAACTTACCATATTCCGAATAACGTTCCCCAAAAACATAAGTAGGCAAGTCTTAAATATCCTAGAGTTTGGGGTTATCTTGAATAGGTGTTAATCCCTGAACATAAGAAGAAAAAAGTTTGGTCCAAAGATCGTTGATATAATATTTCTCAGATATGTGACTAACAACTATGTTTACAGATTTTTGGTAATTAAGTCTGAGATATCTAGTACAATTAGTACTATTGTTGAACTTCTTGATGCAACATTCTTTGAGGATCTATTTAACATGAAACTTGGAGTTCCACGATAAGTTTCACTTTTGGATGATCACTCTACGTCTAGTTCCATCCACGAACATGTGGAATGGATTAAAATATGTGGGGGCAGATACGTCCATTACAGAACTTGAGCTTTCACAAACTCAAGTTGAAGTTGAACTTAGAAGATGAAAATAGTCTAGGATTGCCAAGCACTTGGGAAGTGATTTTATAACGTACCATATCGAGGGATCCTAATACTTCCAAGGATGTTACAACTTCTTCTGAAGAAAAAACATTATAAAGATGCAAAGAAGACCGAATTTAACTCCATCGTCTCAATTGGGACATTGGAGTTGGTGAATCTTCGTTTGGGTTGTTCAACAATCGGTTGTAAATAGATATTTAAGAAGAAATTGAAACCATATGGATCCATTGATAAGTACAAAACAAGATTAATTGCCAAGCTTTAAACAAAAGGAAGGAATAGATTATTTTGATACCTATTCCCTTGTGTCTCGCATGACTACTATCTGAGTGCTTTCAGCATATGCCTCCATATATGATTTTACGATCCATCAAATGGACGTAAAGATGACTCTTCTTAATGGTGATCTTGAATAAGAAATTTATATGGATTGACTTGTGGATTTGTAGCTTCTCGAAGTGAAAGCAAATTTTTTAAACTTAAGTCACTTTATGGACTCATACAAACTCCTAAAGCAAGGCATGAAAAATTTGACAAACTCATCTTATCATTTGGGTTCCAGGTCGTTGATTCTGACAAGTGTGTCTCCTGCAAAGTTAAAGATCGTTTCACCATCGAAGCTAAATAGTTGAAAGTACTGCTTTCTGAATTACCAATGACCAGCAACCCAATTTCTGTAATATATTTACATTGTGATAGTATAACCACCATTGCAAAGTTAAGAAGTTCAAAATATAACCAAAAGAAAAGACGTCACATCCAAGTCAGACTAAAGTTTGTAAGGGAGTTGGTATTGAAAAGGGTGATAGTTGTTGATTTTGTTGGTACCAAAGACAATATACAAGATCCTTTTACAAAATGACTTAAGACCCATACTATGATTCATCTAGAATGACAACACAACCAATCTGAGTGAAGATCCCACGAAGTTGGTTCAATGTGGTAATAACAAGTTCTTGAGTGAGTTAAATGCAACAACCTGGTGATATATATTGTACTTGTGTCATTTCCCCAAAGAGTGGAGGTGTTGCTGGAGATCCAAGTTTAGTAAGAGTGTGGACTCTGAATGAGGTCAAGTCAATAAGACAAGATATTAAAAGTACATCTTTGGAGAAGCTCTACTATCTGAATGCAACTGTGTGGCTACAGTTAGAGAATTGGGGAGGGGGGGGGGGTCAGTTCTTGAAAGATTCATGAAACATGTACAGACCATGGTTGTAATGCATCAACCTTGTGGATTGCAGTATGACCTGCTTCGTGTTGTTCTCAATGAACATCTCCACAACAAATGTTCAAGTTCAAGACTTCGTTTCACTTAGTTCCTATGGCTTAAAGTTGAAGAACTCAGGTTGAGGGTTCAAACCAGAAAGGTATAATTGCTGAAAGCACTAGGCTGCAATGTTTCATCACTTGATAGACAATGGATTTGTGGGGGAATGTTGGAATATTAAAATCCATTGTTGGTCCCACATCGAAAAATGTGGAATGGATAAAAAATATTTATAACCTTTTCTCTTCCTTAATTCTCTGAGGAGTGTAGAGAGTGGAGAGATTGGAGGAGTGAATGGACATGAGGTCATGGGTCCGGTTTTTTGTGTCATATTATACTATAAAAGGACCAACACTTCATTCACATAATACACACAATATGCACACGAGTTTTCTCTCTCTCCGCCACAACCACCTAAATTTCCTATTGAAAGCGACATTACGGGTCTCGATCTTCTCTCGTGGTTTGTCGGAGTCGTAATCCGATGGCAAAGACGTTACGACCATTCTATCTTCAGAGAAAGCGCCTGCACCAAATAAAATCGGTATGTGGGAGCGATAATTTCTCTAAGGGGAGTCTAAAAGACGACTCGATTGAGGTATCCTCTGTACTTAATTAGTTTGTTTTTTGTTATTTTGCCTGGATGGATTTGTTAATTGGTTTTATTTGGGTTGTAACGAACTTGATAATCAACATGTATATCCCATTGTTATACAAACTATTAACATTTTTATTAACAATAGGCTTATCAAACGAGGGATATTTATTCATCTGCTCTGCTCGTTGTGTGGTCTAGGATCTGAAACATCGTATCACATTTTCTTTTCTATATGATTTTACAAACAAATTCTGGAGCATGAATGTTGGGAAGATCTGAACATCTCGCCCACCAACAATAAGGAATTCCGTCATCATGTGCGTAATAACCTCGATTTTGACTCTGCAATTGGTATTGTCTCATTAATGCTTTTCCTTGGTGTTTATGGCGTCGTTAATGCTTTTCTTTGGTGTTTATGGGGCGAGTGCAATAACCAGGTTTTTCATAGCATTGCATGTTCCTTTGAAACTTTAATGCATATAATTATATTGAGGGTAGTGTTACATGGGCTCACATTTTGGGCTCTAATGTTAGGCTCCCCCCACTCATTCTCTCTTTTGACCCCACTCATTTCATTTTTTTTGATTTTTTTATTTCCTTCTCTCTCTCTCCTGACACTCCATTTTTTTATTCTCTTCTCTCTCTTTTCACATTCAAGCATTAACATAATTTTGTTACCTCATTTTATCTCCTTTTCTCGACGGTGGGAGAATCAGATATATCCGACTATCCCATGTAATCTTATTACCAGCATCACTGTGGTTACCTTAGATATATCTGGTTACCGACATCACCGTGGTTAACCCAGATATATCTGGTTACCCCTAGATATATTTGATCGTATATTTTATGTCTGATTATCTAAGGTAACTGAATATATATGGTTATCCCGGATATATCTGATTATCTAGGGAACCATAATGATGTCGGTAGCCAGATATATCTGGGATAACCACATAGATGTTAGTAATAAGATATATCTGTGTTGGTAATAAGATTATCTAAGGTAACCGAATATATCTAGGGTAACCAGATATTTCTTGTTTTGGTTTTTTGAAAAATTTAACTAAGCTCTAATTACATGCATTTCATTCCTGGTTTAATGCAAATATACTATCAGATATATTAGGCGGTAGAAAACAATAAGATATATCTGGCGGTAACCAGATATATCTGGGTTAATCACACTGATATTGGTAACCGGAATCAGATATATCTTGGGGTAACCAAATATACTTGGGTTAATCACGATGATATCTGGTTACGCCGAGATACATCTGGTGATGTCGGTAGTCAGAATCAGATATATCTGGGTTCATTGGGGAACGTGGATGACTTGTTTTGAGGAGAAAGTGGAGTGTCAGAGATCATTTAAGGAGAGACAGTAAGTAGAGGACTTGTTTTGCCCAATAGCCCAGAAAAGAGCCCCAGAAAGAGCACACTAGGCATTTTCCGTGTTCCAATCCATACATCTTATCATATTTGATCATAACCGTTTATTGTTTTCCAACATAAAAAACATGCAAGGAATGAAGAGTCTAAAAAGTGGTGGTGAGAGTTTATGTGAACAGAGTCAGTGGATGACTTGTTTTGCCTATGACAACATAAGATATTTGTCTTGTTTTAGATAGGTAACAACTGTACTCAGATATATCTAACTGTAAGTTGAGCCAAGTAATGGACATAACAAAAAATATCATTTTTGGTAATGTATTAATGTAAGAGACATTTTTGAATGCCTTAGAGGAAGACATATATCTGAAGGACATTCATCCAGATATATCTAAAAGACATTCACTACTTTAGCAATCATTTGTTTTGTAAGTAGGATAATAAAATAAAGATGGAAAACTTTGTGAGTGAGAGTGTCATAGCTCAATGTAGGAGAGAGAATAAGTGGATGATGATTTTTGCAGGGGAGCCCGAAAAAGAGCCCTCAGAAAGAACCGACTTGACATTTCCCTTGTTTTGATATGTGTTTGCAATGGACACGGTCGCTTAAAAGAGATGGCGAGCACATCACCTTTCAATACACTCAACGGTTGTAAGAAGAACTAGAGGAGATAAAGTGCCTAGCACAACGCTGGATAGGAATCAGAGGAGGAGCGTTGCCAATAGGTTGAAGAGCGGATTCGTGAATTTGAAGAATATGGACTGGTCCGCTAGGCTCGAGATACCTCTACATTGGACTCCTACAAGACGGGGTTTGGTTTGGTACCTCCATGTCGTGTGGAATTATATTTCCTATGCCACATGCTTGTATTAAAAACATGTGCTTCCTTTTAGTTGGAAGCATTTTCTTGTAAAATAATAAAAAACTATTAGGATGTTGGGGTTTTCACAACATTAACTACTACAGAAAAGGGAATATACGTCGGATGTACGGGGCTATATACGTCGGATAAAAGCACTCCCCGATCCGACGTCTATGTGTGCGTCGTCTATACATAGACGTCAGCTATAGTATAGCCGACGTCTATACCTAAAGAATATATGTCGGCTATACGTAGAAGCCGACGTTTATTCGTTAACGCATAGACGTCGGTCTATACAACACCCGACGTATATTCTTTAGGGATAGACGTCGGTGCTATAACAGACGATGTATATTCTTTAAGGATAGACGTCGGTGAACTAACATGCGACGTCCATTCCTAATGAATATACGTCGGATTCCACATAAAGCCAACGTCTATTCCTTTCTTCAGAGGAATAGACGTCGGCTAATAATAACAACCGTCGTCTATTCCTAAACCTGGACAAAAAATAGCATCCGACGAAATTGTTTTTAGTCATCGTATTCGTGTACATACAACTGCACCAAATTCGTTCACCTATAAATTTGTTCACAAATACTCACAATTTCATCCACATATACATACAAGCACAAACACACAAGTATACATGCACAAACACAAACACAAACACAAACACAAACATACAACCATACATTCACAAACATACAAAGCATACACAATTGACATTCAACACACTTGCAATTAATTCATTCTAAAATTAAGGCGATTATATTAAGGCATAAAGTGTAGGTTTGTAATACAAGTGCACTTGTTAACTAAATTACAAAAAATACTATTGGCAGGAGAACCTCTTAGTTCGTCAGCATGTTTCTGATGAAATAGCGAGTCCATCGGTCGCGAGTTTCATCGAGCTCCTATTAAGAGAAGGGATAACTACTTTTTGGGAAAACCCATCAAAGAAATACAAGTGTGTTGAATATTAATAACTAAATATTGAAACTACACAACTATACAATTGAATAACGATTTACATTACCTCGGATAGGCATACGTCTTGAGTTGCCAATTCGAGGATTTCCTCCATGTATCTCATCACGTAGTAACCGCATTCCGTATTTCCAACCTTCTTTCGGTACTACAAACATAGGAATTCGCTAAATATTGACAAATCTTAGTTATCAAAGTGTGATATTGACAAAAGTGATAGACCTTACAACTTATGACCTAAGAGAATATCCTAATTTAGACTATTCTCTAACAATAGTATAGTTTGAAATATACTTTATTGGATTTGTATTATTTTGTAAAACACATGAGAATATTCCAATGGTATAACTTACAGAACATAATAATTATATCTAACTTTTCGAAATCTATTACATTTTTCACTTCACTTGGCATGGGAATTTTTTTTTGTCTACCAACACGTCCACATGTGATCCTTAGTCGATGATCATTCAAATGAACTTACATGATCCTCAATCAAACATTAAATTTACTTAAAAACATTTAAACAGACATATTTTTTTACAATTACTGAACTTATGGACAAAGATAAATCCAACACTCAATCCTCAATCAAAGATAAGCACGAACCAGAGGAGGGGAATGATGTGATGCCGGAGGAGCTCTTTGTGGTTCGGTGACACGAGATGGTGCGGTGACGGCTGCAAACGACACGAGATGAAGGCTAGCTTAGAAATAATATGTGGAGAAAAACGGAGGACGGAGGAAGACAAACTTAAACAACAAAAAACGAACTTAAAACTTACATGTGGAGAAAGACGGAGGAAGACGGAGGAAGAAGGAGAAGAGGGCCGGAGAAGTGGAGGAGAGCTTGGGAGCTCGCTGCGGTGCCGGAGACGGTGTGAATCGGTCGGGGATCAGTCGCGGAGGAGAGTTCGGTCGCGGGACGGCTAGGGTTTAGGTGGGTTTCATCTGAAATGAATGAAAAAAAAAGCGTCTGTTCGATTTCTTTAAGACCTATAGACGTCGGATGTTATATAACGTCGACGTCTATACCTCGATGTCTATATGCATGGGGTATAGACGTCGGATTCACAAGGTACTCAAACAACCGACGTCTATAGCCGACGTCTATACCCTATAGACGTCGGCTAAACCTGGTATTCCGACACCCGACGTCTATAGTACACAATAGACGTCGACCTCTCTAAGGACCGACGTCCATTCTGTCCTCTCCCCACTAGACGTCAGTGGTTATAACGGCCGACGTCTATTGGGCGATGAGTAAAGCCTATTCTGCACTAGTGATTTCTTTTAAATATATCTTACCAAATTAATGTAAAAAACGATGTACTCTGGATAAACGAAATAAAAAGGACTATAGCTTTAAATATCCACATGAGCAATCAAGCATCTTGAAATGGGTGCGTGGTACAAATATAGGTTTTCCATTCAATATTATGCCACTTGGAGGACACATGTATCATAGGTAGGAATTTAGGTCCGGATTAGTATGGAGAACGTCAAAAATTGGATATTAGTTCGTTGATTTGACTTGAATTTTTATTAGGTGTTTTACCTATAAGTAGGTAAAACAATACTCTTATACAAACTAGACTAATCGAGCTAAATTCCATCTACCTATCTAGCTATTCATATTCGAAAATTCAGATGAGTCGAAATCAACAATATTTGAACATCTTACTCGTGCCATATTTTATATAATAACAAAAAATGTTTAATTCCAATGGTTTAAGTCTTGGGGTAATGGGGTGTGATGTGTAATATGCACTGTCACATAGAACACATGCTGAAGAAACGTGGCGTAATCCATTCAACCAAACACATCCTATCCCAACATAGTATATTATTATGTGTTCGACTCATGATGGAAATGGTTTCGATCTCTTACAAGAATCTCCTCAATCCTCTCTGTCAAACTTACCCACCAACCATCCATATCCACCTTTGGATTATCCGGGAACAATAAAATCATACGAGGAAAAATTTCCAAATTACTGCTCTCTCTTTTTCTCTCCAAAAGAAGGCCGGAGGCGAAGGAATCCGAGAGGTAGAGAGATGATGGAAAAACATCATGACTGTCCTCTCATGAATGTAAGAACCCTCAAGCGAACCAAACCAGGTTAGAGTTGTTCTTATTGCATGTTTTGGTGTGCGTTTTGTTTGATTGCGGCAAAGATCAACTACGACTTTGTAAGTTTTTGGGGAGACCAACATGTTAGCGTTTGGTTATAGGATTTTTTTTCCGGACATCTATTATTCCAAGGCGTATCTTATTCTTAAGGGTGAATATTAGGGATAATTAATTACTGGATGGTCTCATGCATGGGGCAGGGGGATTCAAACATTCTTGAAATTCTTTTACATTCACGTCAACATTCATAAAACGTGAAAGAGGTATTGAGACATTTTTAATAACATTGAAACTACGTACGTGTAGTTGGAATTTTCACTATTGTTTTTCTAATGCAGAGTGGCGAAATTAGAATATTAAACTAAATGAGGCAAGGTTGTACAGGATCATGTTTTATGCTCTGCTGAATACCCGCTCGCGTAAAGTCCGTTATGATTTTGAGAAACATTTTATTTTCGTAGACTCGTTTCATAGCTTTCTAATTTTATGTTCTGGCATTCTATCAGACGACACAAAAAACAGTTAAATTTTCTTCAACAACTGATTTCATCTTACCTTAGTAAATTACCGCAAAAAACGAACATTTAGTGATTAGTTAGAGCAAATTTCCAACATTCATCAAACAAAAACTATTGAAACAAGTTTTAAGTTATAAATTAAATATATAAACTAAGAATGAGGAACTGATTATAACTTGCACAGTAATTGGCTGCAATCAAATGTGAGCTAATCAGACGTCCAAATTTTGAATAATAACTTAACAATACCTTGGATGATTTATAAATCTTAACACAAAATATCAAAAATTATCTTAAATAAATATAATCCTTTTTGGTATTTTGTTTTGTAAAAACGGACTACTCTATCATACAAGGGATGAAATGGGTTTGTAATCTTTTAGGACAATTGGACATTTCTCCTCTACTTTATTCATATTACCACTTTGTCAACTTTTCAGAACAATTACTAAAACTACAATTAATTTGTGGGAGCATTTGCCCCCAACAACCTATATGTAAATTCGCCCGTGGTGATGCGTTGACTATGCCAACTTTTGATTATGTAATCAATGATGCAATTTAATCAAATAACATTTCTAGAAACATTCATTTCTTAGTTGACCACTATGGTCGTCCTAATCTTTCTTGAAACAAATGAAACTCGACATAGCAAGCCAACGTTTCTGGGAATTCTAGCTAACACAGTGGATATCTGCTGGAGCTACTAAATTATTAATGAAGTTTTTAATTACATTAGGATTCATATTGCGACTGCTTTCTTCTTACCAAACGATACAATTAAATGATGTGGAATTAATTTTTTGGTACTGTAATATAGTTACATGGTGTTTAGCTTCATGTAATATACTTATGCTAATCAAACATGACTGTGTAGTCATTTTACAAAGATCGGGTGTGATATTTAGTTCAACATACGATTTTAGAACGAGGAGGAAGCAAGTCCCCTTAAATTTATTTTACATCAATTTGTTATTGATGATAATTTAAAATTTAAACTCCTACTGAAAAATCATACCTTAAATCTTGTTTTATATCGCAATATTAGTATACATGCCAAAAACCATAAAACTTAAATTTCATTTTATATAAGACTTAGTGATGACAAATTTGCACGGAAAATCTTGTGTTGATTATTGGATTCTTGAAATATCAAATAAGATGACTTTCAAATTTTCAACATGTATACTTATATTGTGATAGGAAACAAGACCTACGATTTAGATTTTTCAAATTTTAAATTTTAACTTGTCAAAAATGGTATTTGATGTTAAGGAAATTCAAATGCAGTGAATATCTCTTTTTTATCATTTCTAAGTCATTTGTTCCTCGTATGTTAAGTGAACTGTTAAACATCGCCCACAAGTTACTTAAATTGTCTGCATCAATTACCATTTTGTCATTCTCTTTCCATTTAATTCTCATTCTGTCCCATCTCTTTAAAGAATTCCCCTCTCTCAATTACCCTCACTCTAACAGTACCAACACCAAGGAAATGTCTGACGAACTATTTGAATCCGGCGCCGTAAGTCAAAAAAAAATCGGCGGGAGTTTCTGTTTCGATTATGGCACTTCAGAACCTTCCAATCCTCGCCCGCCCAAATGCGTCTAGCGATGTGACCCCCGAAACTAGGAATTACTCTTCCATCTATAGGATCACTGGGCATCATATCAGTCACGATCCAAGAATCGTCATCAACCCTCTTCCTTTTGTGAGTTCGGGCCTCCACAGTGCACGAACTGGTATCGCCACTTACAAACCTACCATCTCTACCCTTCCGAACTATATACTCGGCACCAGAAGAACTATCACGTCGCCCTCATCCTCTACCATACTCCTCCCGCTCCAATTCCAACCCATATCACCCTTCATCGTCACCCTCATCGTCGAAAACATCATCGTCATCAAACGGGTCATTACGTATCGTATGATGACATGAACTCTCCCTCTTCCTCCTAACTGAAGCAGATATACCACGGGTATTAGGACTGTAAATGGGCGGTTCGGGGGCGGTTATAGGGTTTACCCATGACCCTACCCACCTAATTAAACGGTTCGCGGTTCGGTTTGTAACCCGTTTATTTTTAACTCTACCCATGAACCTACCCGTTTAATTTAATTAAACGGTTATGGGCGGTTAAATGGTTATATGGCTAAAACTTAATGGATACTAAAATCGATATAAGAATTGGGTAAATGGTTAAATGGATAAAAAACTTGTCAAACTTGTTAGAAACATCAAAACCTCCAAATTTCATAATCTAAACATTCACAGATTCATATAAAACAACATCAAACATCCACACATAATGGCAATAATAATACAAACAATTATATGTATATAGTATATATAACAAAATATTATTTATATTCATTATGTTTTGTGGTTAAACGGACGGGTTAAATCATGTAACATTATCCGTCCATTTTTTAAAGGGTTTTGATTTTCACAACCCATATCCATCTATTTATTAAACGGTTATGATTTTTACAACCCGTAACCCTACCTGTCGGTTCGGTTAGGGCGGTAAAATGGTTTTGACCCTACCCATTTATAGCCCCGTCGGGTATGTAGATGACGAGGACCTGAATCCGCTTCATAAAGTCTCACAGAGCGAAATTGTATTGATTTTCCTTTTCCTCCACGTTGACTCAATGACTATTTATTACATTTTAGAAATAAAATTTTGTTAAATGAAATTAAGTTACTAAATTTACAAAATTATTAATTATTAATAACTAATTACCAATTACTAATTCTAATTAATTAAAAAAAATTAAAAAAGGGGGCGTCTTCAAGAAACACCTCCCCAAGGGTCCCCCCCCCCCCCCCTAAAAAAATTTGTTTTTATTTTTAAGGTAGAATTTTTACCGTAATCGAATCTAACAGTACGTCCGCCGGTGTCTTCCCTGCTCTCTGAGATATTTTTTTGGTGGTTGAAATTTGATGTTGGGAGGAAAAAAAAGAGAGAGTGGTGGTGGGAGAGTGGAATGAAGAGAGGCCGGAAATAAGTAGAAATGAGAGAAATGCAAAATGCTAATTGACGTAGGCGATTTAAGTAATTTGCAGGTGACATTTAGTAACCCCCTATGTTAAAGGAGTTATTTTGTCTTTTCCTCGGCCTTTCAGAAATCCCAGCCATCAAATTCTTTTCTCCATTTACCTGATTCCTTTTTCCCTTCCTTCTTAAAAAGACACCGGAGGATTCTCGAAATCAGGGAAGAGGAAGAAGATTGCACTACGAAGGATGAGTAGATTGTTTGGAATATAGGTGAAAAGTAATGATTCGTGGTTATGTTGTGTACCCACGAACATGAAAGGAATGTGTTCTAAAAGTTTTACTTCTAAATGTCTTTTATTATGAATTGAATGTATTTGAATATTTTATTTATTGATTAATGTATTCGTTTTTTGGAAGTGTTAAGGAAGAATATTTTGGTCCTTAATCGTAATGCTTTAAACGAAAATGATTTTCCGAAATCAAAAGTAATTCACAATCATGGTGATTAACATGTAACATTAATCACCGAGATAAGATTGTCATGTTAGTTAAGAGAAATATCGTAGTTCAACAAATATTTAACAACATGAGTATATGAAATGGAAATATTTCTTTCATATATTGAATTGGCCTAACAAATGAAACATTATGGAATTATGTTTGTGTCATTAATGTTTCAATGTGTCATTAAGGTTTCAATGTGTCTTTGAATCTTAAGATATGAGACTTATATCTTTTCACATAAGAAGTGTATGATTTGATTATTATCAAAAGCTATTAAGAGTATAGTGATAAAAGTGTTAGTTGGTTATACATGAGTGGTGCTGGAAAAGATGATATGTGAAAAGATTATCATTGCCCATCTTGACTTGAGTTATGATATTGTTGAGTCTCTTGATAAAGCGAAATTATAATGTGCACAATGTAACTTCTGTATAGTTACATATTTATAATTAGCTTGAGAGATTAAGAAATGAATATATAATGCAAAGATGACACATTTCTACTTTGTATAATATTCTCAATATCATGAGGCAAGGGAAAACACAAGTGATATTTTACATATAACTAAGCGGATCGTGTTTAGTTCAAGTGAACAAAATATCTTTGTTATTTGAGTAATTATAATGTGTAGCTAGATACCGCTTATAGTTTATATTATAATGTGTTTTATATCATTGTCAACATAACATAGATTCACCTATAGGCTACACCACAAAACTGGGAAATAAAAATATGATTTTATATTTTATATGATGTATTACGTTTCATGAAGTAAGTGTGGGGGATGCTTTACATTTGTATATATGTGGACTCAAGTCTTTTTCACTTTGTTGTTTTTGTTTTCTCTTGTTTGTATTGTTAGGGTCATGTTAGTGTGCTGCAATTTACATTGATACATCTGTTATACCATGATCCTTGGGTGACTTGTCTTCTTTTGGTTGGCTAGTGCTTTAAAAAAATTCATTTCTTTCAAAATCTTCATGTGTTTACGAAAGAAAATATTTTGTGGGGTTTTTGCGTGTGTTTAGCATGTGCAAAACTGTTGAGAGGCAAAGTAAAAAGGAAGCTATTAAATTTAACTTGAACATGATGCATTAGGATATCTAGTACACCGGCTTTAAGCCTTATTTAGTTGAAAGGATGCACCTGGGTTTCCTTCGAGGGGAGAGTAATCATAGGATTTCAGTACTCAAATAAATAAATAAGTTCACCCTTAACCTAGTGAGTCGAAAAATTCGTGCCCTTAAACTCTTGTTGTGAAACCATAAGTGTCAGGGTTTTAGTTCATGTGTAGATAATAAATAAGTTAGTATGGTGCATTGAAAGGAATGTGTTCTAAAAGTTTTACTTTTATATGTCAATTATTATGAATTCGATGTGCAAACATTTTGTTCCTTGATTAATGTATTCGTCTTTTGGAAGTGTTAAGGAAGAGACTCTTGGTCCTTAACCGTAGAGCTCTAAAATATAATGTTTTACACACTACTGCAGAATGATCAATAGACGTCACCGAATTGACGTCGGATGTACAAACATCCGACATCTATAAGTATAGACGTCGGATGTTTTGGACATCCGACGTCTATCTGTTTGTATAAACGTCGGTTTTTTAGTACAACCGACGTCTATACCTCCTGAAAGAAGAAAATATTTTTTGTTTATTTTTTTTGAATTTATTTCGTATAAGAATTTATGTAGATTTATTTTGTATAAGAAATAAATCAATTTTTTGGGATTTATTTCGTGTAAGAATTAACGTAATTTTTTAGATTTATTTTGTTTAAGAATTCACGTAATTTTTTGGGATTTATTTTGTGTAAGAATTTATATGGATTTATTTTGTATAAGAATAATGTGAATTTAAAAATAGTTACATCAATGTAACTATCACATGTGTGTATGGTCACATGTGTTGAAGTTTAGTCTCACATTGGAGAATTTTTTTTATTGGTGGAGTTGAAGTACTCCACCACTCCTTTACTTCTAAATGGGAGTTTGGTAACACACTACAAAATGCAAGGGAGGTATATATATATTTAATGGTCAAAAGATTGGCATTTGGGGCACTTGGGGCACTTGGGCTCAAAATGGTTGCAACGTTTTTTTTACTATTAACCCATGTATAGACGTCGGATGTATAGCATGGCCGACGTCTATATGGTGTATTTTTTATTAATTATTGATATATCAATGTATAGACGACGGTTGTATAGCATGGCCGACGTCTATAGGTCGTGCTCTAAGTATACACGTCGGTCAACCTATAGATCCGACGTCTATAGGGCGTAAAAGTTTAGTCCCACATCGGAGAATTTATTTTTGTTGGTGTGGTTGATGTACTCTACCACTCCTTTACTGCTGAACGCGAACGAGTTGGTGCACCTGGGCATGTTGGTCTTTATATTCTTGGTTATTTGTCAAAAGATTGGCACTTGGGGCACTTGGGTATCTTGGGCTTGATTAATGTGAGTGCAGAATGCCCGATATAGGATGTAATGTATTTTTTGGATTTAATTGAACATATAATAGACGTCGGTCGTATATCCGACGTCTATACATTGTATAGACGTCGGTCGTATATAGACGACGTCTGCACAACAAGGAATAGACGACGGGGAAATAGACGTCGGGTACTTGGACCGTCAAAATCCGACGTCTATACCCCTGTATATCCGACGTATATGGTCTTTTCTGCACTAGTGACATAAATCAAAAGTTATTCACAATCATGGTAATTGACATGAAAGATTAATTATCAATATAAGATTGTCGTGTTGGTTAAACAATATTGTAGCTCTACAAATATTTAACGACACATGTGTATAAAAGAGGAAAATGATTACTTTTATATATTGAATAGACCTAGCAAGTGAAACATTATAGATATGCGTTATATGTCATTAATGTTTTCACTGTGTCTTGAATCCTAAGATATGAGACATGTCTTTTCTACCTAAAAAGTGATCAATTTGGTTATTGTCAAAAGCCATCAATGAGCATAGTGATAAAGACAATAGTTGGTTGTGCTTGACTTATGCTGAAGAAGATAGCTAGTCAAAAGATTATCATTGTCCTTCTTAATTTGAGTGATGATATTGATAGGTCTCTTGATAAAGTAAAATTATAATGTACACAATGTGACTTGAGTTAAGTTACATGTTTATAATTAGCTTAAGAGATCAAGAAATGAATATATAATACAAATGTGACACATTTCTACTTTGTATATATTCTCCATATCATGAGACAAGAGATAGACACCAGTGATGTCCTTACATCACTAAATGGAACGTGTTTAATTCGAGTGAACAAGACATCTATGCTAATTGGGTAACCGTAATGTGTAGCTAGATACCGCTTATAGTTTATGATATTAAGCGTTTAATATCATTGCCAATTTAGCTTAGATCCTCCTATAGGTCACACTATAAAACTGAAAAACAAGAAATATGATTCTATATTTTATATGATGTATTACGTTTCATGTGTTATGAAATAATATACATGTGGTAAAATAATAAAGTCAAAATGTCGTAAAAACGATATGGTTAGAATAATAAATAAATTCGTGTGAGATGTATATATATTATGGGGTATAATGTTTTGACATTATATATGATAATATATTACATTATATAATGTGATCTACAACATTATAACATAAAATATTTGCTAAAACCAAAAGTCCAAATTTTGTTGGATATTAATCCAAAGTTTGGTTGGGTCAAAAAATAGTGAAAAGTGGTCCAACCGTTTGCCCACGCTTTTGCATATATTAATGAGAGATTTTTTACTGATTAATAGTTGGATTTAATCCACCTTGTTCAAAGGTAGTTATGGGATGATAACATGGCAAAATAAACAAGAGATCATGTGCGAAGTGGTTTGCACATGATGTGGTTTAGTGGAGAGGTAAACAAGAGATCAGGTGTAATTGGTTTGCACATGATGTGGTTTAGTAAAAAGATTAACAAGAGATCATGTGTAAGTAGTTTGCACATGATGTGAGTTAAAGGAAATCCTATAAATAGGTCTCCTCCCTTGTTAATACTAATGCAAAAAATTTCTCTCTTCAATTTCTCCATCATTCCATCCAAAATTCTCTTAGTTTTAATTGTGTGCTAGAGATTAATTTCTTTGGAGCATAGAATGAGTTATTAGCTAGATTCTAACCTCGTATTAGATATTGATTAACTAGCTTCGATCTCTCTAATCTTGTTTAGAGTTTGGTGAACACTTGAAGGTGATTCTGAGACAATCCGACGTGCAACCCGACTTCCGATTGGTAAGAAAGAATTGACAATCCCCTAGGTATGATCCAATCCATGTATTTCAATATTAAATAGTTTAGTATATATATTGAAATGCAATCAGGAATTTTGTACATAAAATTGTTGAAAAATATGAAAAACTATCCTAAATGCTTGTTAAATATTTTAATATTATACACAAGTATAGGACACGAAATCCTACAGAATATTGTCACCTAGAAACAAAATAGGATGATCAACTTTCAATTTTCAAACACGAGGACATACCATATAGTGAATTCCTTAGATGAAGTTAAATGAATCAAATAATATTAAGACAATGATATAATAAAAAAAAGGAAACTTGAGTTGCCCTAACATTTACCACGACAAAGTTGAGAGTATTGTTAAAAGGAAACTCTTCCCGTCCTCTACCTCTCAAAAGGATAGATGACCTTGTAATCACAAACTAAATGCAAAATGAAAATTAAGTAGGGAGGTAGAAGAATGCAAACCACAAAATAGACTCCGGAGATTTTTATAGAGGTTTGATCACAACCATCGTGATCTAGTCTTCTCCTCAAATTTTGATCGATCCTCTGATTCCTACTCAAGTATCCACTATCCGATCTCCATTCCGGGCCGAGATTAATGCCTATACAAAACAAATTTGGGAACACCTTTACCTTGCCCTATTCCTCCTCTCACAACCTGAAAGTGGACTTCCACGAAGTTTCACATTCTTGGATATGGAATTGGAATCACGAACAAACACTCTAAACTTGAGCACACTTTGATATGATATTGGAATTGATACACAAGTGGTGAAGATTAGCTTTAAGTGTTGAAAATATGAGCTTGAAGATGTGTTTAAGTTTGGGCACAAAAGATAGCAGTATAAAGAGGTGTCTTGTTATTTGAAACAAATCACTGACTCCTATTTATAAGGTTTCAAGCAATATGATTAGTGGTATATTATAAATTACTTTCATGCTATATCATTTATTTTACCCCATATTTGTGTTACTCGAGTGTTTATTTGATATATTTCAGGGTTTAGACAATAAAGAAGAGAAAATGGCCTAAACGCAAGAAGAATGGATTAATTTGGAAGGTTTTGGACTTATTTGTAATGCTCAAGAACCTGATTGTAAGTCAGAAAGGACCCAAGTGAAAACCCGAGGGACCTACGTGTAATGAAAAACATATTGGTTGCAAAAGTGTGTAATCTCGTGAACCTTAGAAGTAAATCAACAATTCTAACCAAACAGGTTTATTAGGTGAACTAAAGTCATGGTCAAAATTTGGAGGCGATCAAACAAAATTGATCCGTTAGTGGTGGATTAAAATCCACCACTGGCGGATCCAGTTAAGAATTTGGAAGTTGGATTTCTCCAGCGGGTCGGGTTGCCGGGTTAAAAAAATGCAACCTACAGATCTGATTTACAACCGTCTTATTGCGCCTAGATCCATACAAACCCTCCAATCTTCTATAAATACACTTGTAATGCCTCATTTCCTCTTCTTCCTTCATCTCCTCCTTAGGTTAGTTTCTTTTCTTGTTTAGTGATTGAATCAGTTAAAATATCGCAAGTGCACAGCCGCATTGAAGCGGTGGCAAGCACGGGTCGAGTCCACAGGGAGTGAGCGTGAGTCGTAATAATACTCGAGTGGGAGAGAAGAATAGAGGAATGCGAGCGGGGTTAGACTACAATGCGTATGTAATCAGAAAATAAACAATAAAACTAAACCCCTTAGGGGGTAGGGAGATAATATGAATACAAAAATATGTGTATGTGTGTATTCATTTGTGCTCGACACAACATGTAGTACATGAAAAACATAAAACCAAATCCAACTTTGTATCCACATGAAATAAGATAAAACATTCTCATTAAAACATACCAAACAATAATTGAAATGAAACTAAATAAACTCATGCGTAAAGACCAAACCCCACTATATCTCCACATGAAATAAGATTTACACAATCATTAAAACATACAAGACAATAGGAGAGGCCAACATGAGCACATGCATCCACATCTCATGTTTCCTTCATCCAATTCATCCTTATCTTCACCTCATCATTCCCCATAAAATAGGTCTACTAATCTAAGCATGTGCTAAGCATCACTCAAGAGCAATAGGACATCAAAGATTAGAGTGAAATCTCATTACATGGTTATGAAAATCATGTAAGGTTCAAATGATGGATTAACACACACTAATACATCACAAAATCAAAACACTTTCTTCTCCACCCCCAATGGGGATGAACTACTCTGTACTCATCTCTAAACTAAAGAAAGCATAAAACAACATAAACCCATAATGGAAATGAAGAAAATAAGATTAAGCAAACAACAACATAAAGAAATTGCATCAAAGGAAAACATCAACATAAAGAACAAGAACTAAACTATATTAAGAAATTAAAATACAAAGTTTGCACCTCTCGAACCCATTTATTTACACTACCAAAACAGGAAACTAAAACCTACTATAATGTGGGAAGTGTAGGATTTAGTGTCCCTATGTACTTGTATATTTAAAAAAAATTAATACAAGTATACATGATCGATTTGATATTTTCAGCAATTTTATGTACATTGTTTCTAGTTTATTCAAATATCATGCAAACCTACACATATTAAAACAAACAAACAATTAAGGATCATACCCAAAGGTTCTCTTAAACCTTTTAGAAGATCCGGAGTTCCATTGTTCGTCGAATCGCCCGCTGATTCGCCTCCAAGTGTTCACCAAACTCTAAACAAGATTAGAGAGAAAGGAGTTAGCCAATTCAATCTCTAAATTAAGCTTAGAATCCAGCTAATAACCCCTCCAAAGCTCCACGAGATTTGATCTTCAAAAGATCTGACTAATTAAGAGAATTTCGTGTGGATTAGTGGAGAGATTAGGGAGGAGAGAATTTGCATTAACACTTATGAAGCAAGTAGGGTGAGAGGACCTATTTATAGCCTCCCAAATCACCCATATAATGAACTATTCTCTAGCCATGATCTCTTGCTTATATCTCACTTAAAGCAATCATAATTTGCCACATAATCATCCTCAAACACGTTTGACCACTATTTGAATTAATCCAGCCCATGATCTACATCATTCTCTTAATAATTCTGGCAAAACCGGACCGAACGGTCGACCAAAAATAACTAACCGGTCGACCGATTTTTTAGTGAAACGCGATTTCTTTTGGACCATGAAACTGAACGGTCGACCCATCACACGCACCCAAAGAAACTGTGATTTTCCGGTCGAACAGAACAGATAAACGGTCGACCGATTCAACATCAGAATCACAAGTCGGTCGACCGATCCTTGCCAACATCATCCTGCGGAATCTGCTGGAAATTTTCGGTCGAACCACGACCCTATACAGGTCGACCGACTCTCTACCAATACGAGCTCACGGAAGCTACTGGAAGTTTTTGGTGGACCAAACACATCCATCCAGTAGACCGTTCACATGCTCAAAAACTACTATGAATATTCGGTCGACCAGTCTCCAAAAAATGTTCGACCGTTTTGTCCGATTATTGCCTTTATCAAATTTTGGATTTATCTCCAACAAAATTTGATCTTTTGGGGTTTTAGCAAATCCATATCTCATGTAATATATTATCTTATGTAATGTTAAATTATTACACCCATCATATAGACATCTTATATGAATTTATTCATGATTCTAATTATGTCAATTTTCGTGACTTATTGATTTTATTGATTCACCACATGTGTCCTTTTTCACATGAAACCCGACACATCATATGAAGTCATAATCAAGTTTCTTGTTTCCTAGTCTTGTGGTGTGACATATAGGAGGATCTAAGCTAAATTGGCAGCGATATTAAATACTTAATACCTCAAAGTATAAGCGGTATCTAGCTATATATTATAGTGACCCAATTAGCATAGATGTCTTGTTCCACTCGAACTAAAAACGATCCATTTTGTGATGCAAGTGCACCACTTGTGTCTATCCCTTGCCTCATGATACTAAGAATACATACAAAGAAGAAATGTGTCACCTTTGTATTATATTCACTTCTTAATCTATTTAAGCTAATTATAACAATGTAACTTAACTAAAGTTACATTGTGCACTGTTTAATCGTTTAAACTACCGCAAGTGCACGGTGTCGGTGAAGACGTGGAAAATACGGATCGATCCACGGGGAGGAGAGACCACTCTGGTTTTTCAGAAATCAAGTGGAAACAACAAGGGAGAAGAGTTTGTCTAAGCTAATCTATGCTACACTAAACTACTAAGAAGAGAAATGCAACTGAAAGCGATTAACGATTACTTCAAACTAAACTAAAGAAACTTAAAACTAAGCTAGAATCAGTAAGAGAAAGACCCTTTAGGAGGTGGAGTGATTACACATATACAATAAGAAGGTAAGAATGCATTCCTACTGGCACAAGTGGAGGTAGTGTTTTCATGTATAGGAGGTGTCTACGTATCATGGCAAAACCCATCAATTCAATCACTAACCTATTTGATTAACATTGATAAACACAAGATGGTCATTTAAGAAACTAAACAAGCATGGGAGGTGTCTTAAGATTTGTGGCAAAACTCATCTAGTGAAGTGTTCTATTCTAACAAGCAAGCATACCTTCATATTAATCAACACATTCAAAATAAAGCATTCTTCCATTCTTAATTGCATATATAAGTATCATCTCCACCCCCCAAAGGGGAGTGGTTTTACTCACTAAACATTAAACAAACTATTACACTAAGATAAGAAAACATATTAACTAAGCTAGATTTCATAAAAGACAATTAAGCTAAGCATGCAAAAACTATAAAAGAAGCACAAAACAAAGAAAACTTTATTGATTTCAGACTCACAATACCAGTAGCATCGCCCCACTTGAGTTTCTTGCTTCAAGGCTTTCACTTCAAGTAGAGAGAATGACCACTAAGCATGGAGTAAATACAATAGAAGGTGAAGAGTTCTATTTATAGCCATAGAAAATGGTAATCCGGGACAATCCCCTGGTATGGGACTAAACAAATACCAGAAATAGACTAAATACACACGAATACACACCCCACATAAAGAATAACGGATTCGGAGCAACCCGGACCGCCAATCAGCGGTCCCAGACCATTAATTGGCGGTCTACAGAGTTCATATCGCTTTGGGCTTTCTTCTGGGCTTTTCTGCATGTCTTTGTTTGTCTTTGATGCATATACTTCGCTTGCTGGAGCTCCGACCCGAATAGAATTGCTAAAATACTCCCCATGATGGTGTGGAGTATTCTTGTTTGCTCATTGGTCATTCGATCTTGCAGTCAGGTCCTTCGATCTTGCATCTTAGTCTTTGAATCCCTCAACTCGGTCCTTTTTCATGCTTTTAGGTCCTTTTATGCCTCTTCTCTTCAAACCTATTTATTTCTAAAATTCAAACATAAAACTCGTCACGTAGCATTGTTTAGGTAAAAGATAATGGATATAAGATACAAATGTAAGCCTGAAATGATGTCAATGAAATACCCTTTTGCTAGTCCCGAGAAAAACAAAGAAAGAGAAAAGCATACGAAAAACAAGAAATCCTAACTCACTTTCGTAGGAATCACGGTTGCACTTAGCACATGCAACAAGCCGTTAAACCTCCTTGTCGCCAAGGAGGAGGAGTGTTGTCTCCTGAGGGTTTTCAGCGGATACACCCACGAAATCCGAACAAAGATGCATTATTCAACCTAGCTACACGGCTCGATGACTCATTTTGTCGATCATTGGATGCGGTAATGCTATGAGATGACTCTATATATGTAATCAGTCCACACACCTAGCATAATGAATCATTCATGAAAGTTAATTTAGGACTTAAGTGAAAGACGTGGGCAACCTTAACTTCTGAAAGTGATACATTGTGTAAAGTCCATTAAGGTTCTTATTTGACTTCTTTTTTTCTTTTTTCCTTTCTTTGTAGCATTATATTGGTTGGTGTTTGATTCTCCCAGGGTCAGGTTTCGTGCATCATTTCCTATGAGGACTTACACTATCACGTACACCTTCCCCCAAATCTCCACATAGGGCGATCCCTACCACCCGTGTAACGGGAGTTCGGTCGGTGCATCCCAAGTTAGATGACTCGAGAGCACCAGACACTAAGTCCCCTCGGACCTAATTTCTCGAGTGATAGGAGTCGTGCGAGAATAAAGAACACCACTTATTCACTTATCTACATGGGAACCAGAACCCCTACACTTATAGTTTCACCAAAAGAGTTTAAGGGCCCTTGACTACGACAAACTTCCTTATACTAACAGACACGAATTATTTGACTCACTAGGCTCTGGGTGGACTTCTTTATTTGTTTGACTACTGAAACCCTATGATTACTCGCCCCCCGAGGGAAAACCGGGGTACATCCTAACGACTCGATAAAACCTAAAGGCAATAAATTAGATATCCTAATGCATCATGTTCAAGACAATTTTGGGAGCTTCTTTTTACTTTGTCTCTCAACGGTTTTGCACATGCTAAACACATGCAAAACCCACAAAACATTTTCTTTCGCAAACACATGAAGATTTTGAAAGAAATGTGAAAATTTAAAACACTAGGCAAGCAAAAGAAGACAAGTCACCCAAGGATCATGACAAGTAGATATATCAATATTAAATGCAGCACACTAACATGACCCTAGCAGTACAACCAAAAGAAAACGAAATAAAAACAAAAAGACACACAAACTATGTACAAACGTGAAAACACCCCCCACACCTAATCCATGCATTGTCCTCAATGTATGGCAAAATGGTGTCAATGCATCGATAGGGTGTACCGGACTGTTGACGGCGGCCAGAGATGCCCAAAGAGGCATCTCTCTCAAGAGCCGACAATTTCCTATAGATCTTGCGGTTTTGTTTGGCGAAGATGACGTTTTGCTGCTCGACCGCCATCTCAGAAATGTCGGTGTTAAAGAGCGTTCCTGAGCTCACAGATGAGCTTGAGGAACATGCTCTAACATCCTCCTCCATGTAATCAGGCACCCATGCCTCAGGAAGGCAATGGAGAAATGATGGGGTCATCTTCGCTACCTCGAGGTCGATGCCTTGGCGCCTCAGCATGCGCTCAAATCGTGGGATGTCCAACATGCCACACAATTTTGTAACCAGGGCAGGCAAACCGTGTATTTCTTTCAGCTTAACGTTCACCAAAATGTCGAACAATGTTCGACAAATGCAGTGAGGTGAACCATCCATAAGACTATACATGATTCGCAAACTAGGTGTGAAAAATGTGGAGGTCCGCTCTTGGCCCAACACATTCCTACACACCCACCTGGCTACAATGTGCACATTGGAGTAAATGTGCGCATTAGGTACTCCCCCATGCGATGATATAGGTTGCCCGTACCCAAGCATAGATCGGTAAAAAATAATGTCGTCGGTGGGCACGAGATCATCGACTAAGGGGATCCCAGTCGCGTCGGAGATAAATTGGGGTGTCACGGTGTGCTTCACCCCTCTGAGAGTGACACTAAACTCGAGTGGTCCAGTCTGGTCACACTCGAGTTTAGTAAAGAACTTATGTACGAGAGGCTCTACGTACATGGTTTCGTCGCCCTCATGCAACAAATGGTACCACCCTTTAGCTACGATTCAATCGTAGAAGGGTTCTCCGAATTCACGAATCAGGGAGGCAAAATTGAGTTCTAGAATTAAATGGTGGCTGGCCATACCTGCACCTACCTTGGCAAGCTTTAACAGCGGAGCACGCGACGACGAAGACGAACACAGCGCGAGAGGGATGGAGACCACCGCACGTCGACTCCAGCAACAACACAGAAACTCCCCCAACGAAACCAACAGAAAACCCAAAATCACACAACCAGACGAAGACAAAATGAAAACAAGACACAACAGACCGCTGATTGGCGGTGTAGAACCGCTTACTAGCGGTCTGTTGGTGCGATTTGGGGGTGGGATTTCAGTGGTGGCGAAAAAAAAGGGAAAGACGTGTTTTTGCTTCTGGTGGAGAATGGTTAGGGCAAGGGAATCACGCGTTTTAAACAAAGGAAAGGGCAAATATCCAAAAGTCATTCCATTTTTTTGCTTTTCTTCTTTTTTCATTTTTTTCTTCAACAAAACAAGGATATGTACAAACAAATGAAGGGTTGGATCACATCAAGTGACCACATCCGTGGGGAGTTCGTGTAAAGACATTAATTCCTCCTCGACCTCTGTCGTGGTCCCTTCCAAGTACTATTTGAGGCGTTATCCATTAACTTTAAACACGTCCCCATTCCTTGGATTCTGAATCTCAACCACCCCATGAGGGGAGACTGTTAAAACAATAAAGGGCCCTGACCAACGACTCCAAAGTTTCCCCGGAAACAAGTGGAGGCAAGAATTATACAACAAGACCTTTTGTCCCACCTCGAAGGTTTTGATTCGAACCAAGCGGCCGTCAAAAAAATTTAGTGTGGGACTTGCAGATCTTGCCATTCTCATAAGCTTCATTTCTCAACCCCTCCAACTCGTTGAGGTCTAACTTGCGATTGGCACCGGAAACATCAAGACTCATGTTAAGATGTTTGATTGCCAATATGCCCGGTGCTCAAGCTCTACCGGAAGATGGCAAGCTTTGCCATAAACTAGCCAGTAGGGAGACATGTCGAGGTCGATTTTATATGAAGTGCGGAAAGCCCACAATGCATCATTAAGCTTGACCGACCAATCTTTCATTGAAGCATTAACCGTTTTCTCAAGAATTTGTTTGAGTTGACGGTTGGAAATTTCCACCTGGCAAACCCTCGTAAGTCACTTGTGCCTTACAACTTTCTTCTCTAATGATTAGAACTCTAGTTGAGCATTTGGAAGGGTAGGCTCGCTTGAAGGTTCTCAAGTGAGTGAGGAAGAGCTTAATCAAGATTTTTGAGAGATTATGAAGGTTCTCAAGGGTCAGGCTGGAATCAAACGGTCCAATAAGTGATGGGTTTGTCTGATTCCCTTGGGTTAATAAAAAGTCAGGCTGATTTCGACTGTAATCGGACAGTCCAAAAGGAGGTGTGTAACAACCCGAAACAACGGAAAATTTGAAATTTTAAACAATAAAGAAATCTCAAGATGACAACAACCAAATGGGAATGTTACTCATAAATATAACCAGTCGGTTCACCAATTACAACAGAGTTGGTCAAAAGGCATGATTACATTGTTGGTTTTTTGGCCTTAATCTATGTTTTGATGATTTAATCAACCTAATCTTAATTATTATCATGTAGAGTAGCACACATGTTGCATTGCATATATATTCCTTGTGCTAACCTCTACAGGTGATCAAGACTCAAGGAAGAAAGGAAAATCAAGTCAAGACATCTAATCAAGCTCTTTTGAAGACATGTATTGTGTATTTTCTTTGAGTCTTAGGAACTTGTGTAAATTGAGCATACTTGAGCTAAAATCTACTTAAACACACACTAGGATCCTTATAGAAGTCACACACAAAATTTGACATAATTTGGACTTCAATAGATCACCGAACCTTAGACCGGAAAAACACTAAACCTGAACCCTAATATCTGCCCACATTCGGTCGACCGTAACAGAGTCATCATTCATCATGTTTGTGTTTTCACTGCTCGGTTTTGGTCAACCGTATGAGCTTATTTTTCCGACCGTTTATTTTGTCGTATTATACCCAACGGTCGTATTCGTAATTAACCAAAAATACGCTAGATACATTTCATGTATCGGTCGACTGAATATCTGTCTCTTGACCAACCCGAACCTCCTGGACGAAATCGGTTGACCGCTAGACCTTACCACGGTCGACCGAATTGATCATTGTTTGTCAACCCCAAAGTGCCTGGTGCAAATCGGTCGACCGAACCTTTTTCGGAGTTTGATCGTTCACTTAAGTGTACCTAAGTCGTAGCATTGGGCGGTCAACCGTTACCTAACCGGTCGACCGAACTGAGTTCAAAACTGTCAAACGGTCGACCGTTCAGATCGATCCGGTCGACCGAATTAACTCAGAATTGGGTCCTGTGAGTTTCTATTTTGTGTATCCTACACCAACACTCACCCAATCAACCCCAACGGCTCTATTCTCTATAATGCCTATATAAAGAGTTGTAAAACACATTTTAACACAACTCTCCCACTACATACTTGTCCAAAACATTAGAGAGAATCCCAAACACTCCAAGCCTCCAATTTCCACACTTAAGATCACTTGCACATCGTAAGCTAAGTGTGCTCAAGTTAGAGGGTGTATTCCACTCAAGTTTTTGTTTGTGAAGAAGCAAGGACTTCGGTGAAAGTCCGAAGTGTTCCTCTCCGATTGTGAGAGAAGAAAGTCAAGCAAGCGAGGGTGTTCGCGGTGCTTGTTTTCTAAAAGGCGTTCTCTCCCGGCCCGGAACGGGGAGTGAATAGTGAAGTCGTGAGCGGAGCTTGCAAGAGAGGACGTAGGCGGTGGCCGAACATCTGTAAAACCCCCTTGTCCATTGTGGTTTGCATTTCTAGTCTTTACTTGCTTGTTTGTTAGTTTAATTCCGGTGCATATCTTTGGTAGTTCAAACAAGTAGGTAATTAGCGTAAAATTGTGATTAGTATTGTGACCCATAACCCACACGATCCTACATTTGGTATCAGAGCCTTGTTAGCTAATTCTCATACTTAATCATATTTTTAGCATGGCCTCTACTTCATCTAATCACATAGAAGGATTATGCACAACTCGACCTCCTTTGCTAAATGGGTCAAATTATGATTATTGGGGGAATAGGATGAAGATTTTCCTAATTTCTAATGACCTTAATTATTGGATGTTTCTTCAAAATCCATACACCCCCCAAATGAAGATGAATTGGATTCACTTACAAGACCCAAAATGAAAGAAATCGAAATGAATTCGAAAATCATGAACATCTTGTATTGTGGCCTTAACGAGGGTGAATATAATAGGATTAGAGGTTGTGTTAGTGCATATGAAATTTGGCATAGATTGCAAATGCATCATGAGGGGGATAGCAAAACTAAGGAAACCCGCATTAGTCTCCCATTGCGTAAATATGAATTTTTTCTATGCAAATCGGTGAAAACATAAGCGAAATGAACACTCGCTTCACCGATATCACTAACTCTCTTTTGGTTCTTGGAAGAAGATTAAATGAAGGAGAGATGACAAGGAAATTCCTTCGGTCGCTAAGTCGCGATTGGGAAGATAAGGTGGTCGCAATTGAAGAAAGCACATGACCTTTCCCAACTAAAGATGGAGGAGTTAATTGGAAATCTCATGGCTTATGAGCTCCAAATTAACCATCAAAAGGAGAAGGAAGCCTCCAAGAACAAACCAACCTTGGGATTACATGCAAATATTGACCAACCAAGGAGGAGTGTAGAAGATGAGGACATTGAAGTCCTATCCAAAGACTTCTTCAAATACCTCAAGAAGGATAAAGAAGAAAAGAATGAAAGAAGAGGTAGGAGAAGTGAAAAGAGAGAAAAGAAGAAGGAGAAGGAAGAGAGTGAGAATGAGAGGAGAGAAGGGGAGAATAAAAAGGAGAGAAGGGAGAGGAGAAGAGAAAATGAGAAGAGCAAGAGAAGAGAAAGGAAGGAGGAAGCACACAAGGCTACATGGGATGACTCTTCATCACCATCATCATCGTCGTCTTCCTTGCAAAGTAGAAGAGAGGTGGCTCACTCATGCTTCATGGCTATTGAAGATCAAAGTGAGGTAGAATCTAACTCTTGTTCTAATAATTCATACTCAACTAAGTCATATTATAGTGATAGCTCAAACTCTAGTGCAAATAATGAAAATTATACACATGATGAGCTTCAAAATGCATTCCATGACTTAGTTAAACAATATGAGATCATTTGTGAAAAGAATAAAAGTTCTAGAAAGATAATCAAAAATCTCCAAAGCCAAATTGAAACATGCATGAATAAGAAAAATGAGGTGGTTGCTAGACTTGAAAATAATGCATCAAATCTTGATAAATTAAAAGCAACACCTATAGATTGTGAACAACTAGATCTTCAAGCTTGCAATGTGCAATTAAGAAAAGATTTAGAAAGGTTAACACATGGCACTAAGATGCTTAACATCCTATTAGGAAGTCAAAGACAATCTTTGCCAAAACATGGTTTAGGATTTAATGACAAATTGAAAAACCATGCTTCTTATACAACTTTAAATGGAAAGCACATAGTTGTAAAGCATACTTCCTCAAATGTGTGGGCTCCTAAAACCAAAATGATTTGGGTTACCAAAGCTAACATTCAAGGACCCAAAGTTGTTTGGTTACCTAAATCTACACTTGTAGGTGCTTGAGGAAGAAATCAGTGGTGACCGGGCGAGCTAAAGAGTCGAATTGAAAACCGGTTACATCACCGAATGAATGATAGAACCAATTCAAGCTTCAATTTGGTATATTTTCATATCCTCTAAATTTTTCGATAAAATTGGTTCTAGTCTAGGATACATGCTCAATTGACATATCATTTACCCATTCATTGCAAATCTTAAATGTTTGAATAGATGGTTCAACTCTGCAATCAGGCTTTCCTTCCATCCATAGTTTTAGAGTCAAATTATCTAAATGGATGTAGAAAGGGGAAATGAAAACATCACATGCTAAATTATAGTATTTGCTTGATGTTAATAGTGGAGAATTAAGAATTGAACTTAATTGAAAAATCATATTCATATCGATAAGGGGAGCTTATTGAATATCATTTTCTTAGAGTAATGAAGTGCAAAATTTAGGGGGAGCAACTTCATTACAAGACATCCACATTGAACTTCAATCGTATAAATTTTCTTATATAAATATCATTTTTTGATGGATGTCAAAGTGGGAGAGATAATTAAGGGGGAAAACTTGGAATTTGAGTTAAATTGAACAAAAACTATGCACATCCATTGGGGGAGCATTTATATGCATAGCTTACTTATAAAAATTCCATGTATGAAGATATAGTTAAGATATAGGTTGCCAACATCAAAAATGGGAGATTGTTGGCTTTTTGGCCATAATCTATGTTTTGATGATTTAATCAACCTAATCTTAATTATGATAATGTAGAGTAGCACACATGTTGCATTTCATATATATTGATTTGTGCTAACCTCTACAGGTGATCAAGACTCAAGGAAGAAATGAAAATCAAGTCAAGACATGTAATCAAGCTCTTTTGAAGACATGTATTGTGTATTTTCTTTGAGTCTTAGGAACTTGTGTAAATTGAGCATACTTGAGCTAAAAACTACTTAAACACACGCTAAGATCCTTATAGAAGTCACACACGAAATTTGACATAATTTGGACTTCCATAGATCACCCAAACATAGACCAGAAAAACACTAAACCTGAACCCTAACAGTCTGCCCACATTCGGTCGACCGTAACAGACCGTTCGGTCGACCGAGTGATCATTTATCCTATTTGTGTTTTCACTGCCCGGTTTTGTCGTCCGTATGAACTTATTTTTCCGACCGTTTATTTTGTCATATTATACCCAACGGTCGTATTCGTAATTAACCAAAAATACCCCAGATACATTTCATGTATCGGTCGACTGAGGACCTTGTTCGGTCGACCGAATATCTGCCTCTTGACAAACCCAAACCTCCTGGACGAAATCGGTCGACCGGATTGATCATTGTTTGTCAACCCCAAAGTGCATGGTGCAAATCGGTCGACCGAACCTTTTCGTAGTTCGACCGTTCACTTAAGTGTACCTAAGTCGTAGCGTTGGGTGGTCGACCATTACCTATCCGGTCGACCGAACTGAGTTCAAAACTGCCAAACGGTCGACCGTTCAGATCGATCCGGTCGACCGAATTAACTCAGAATTGGGTCCTACGAGTTTCTATTTTGTGTATCCTACGCCAACACTCACCCAATCAACCCCAATGGATCTATTCTCTCTAATGCCTATATAAAGAGTTGTAAAACACATTTTAACACAACTCTCCCACTACATACTTGTCCAAAATATTAGAGAGAATCCCAAACACTCCAAGCCTCCAATTTCCACACTTAAGATCAATTCCACATCATAAGCTAAGTGTGCTTAAGTTAGAGAGTGTATTCCACTCAAGTTTTTGTTTGTGAAGAAGCAAGGACTTCGGTGAAAGCCCGAAGTGTTCCTCTCGGATTGTGAGAGAAGAAAGTCAAGCAAGCGAGAGTGTTCGCGGTGCTTGTTTTGTATAAGGCGTTCTCTCCCGGCCCGGAACGGGGAGTGGATAGTGAAGTCGTGAGCGGAGCTCGAAGTGTCGAGCGGAGCTTGCAAGAGAGGACGTAGGCGGTGGACGAACCTTTGTAAAACCCCCGTGTCCATTGTTGTTTGCATTTCTAGTCTTTACTTGCTTGTTTGTTAGTTTAAATCCGCTGCATATCTTTTATAGTTCAAACAAGTAGGTAATTAGCGTAAAATTATGATTAGTATTGTGGACCCATAACCCACACGATCCTACCTACATCACTACAACAAATGAAAACAGGTAATCATGACGACCTCGAAGAGTCAGAAGAGGATCTTGGCCCCAAAATGTGTGCGCCCGCTGTCACCACCCGACAGAACCTACTGCCGTCCTGAAACATGAATCTAACAACAATGCCTAAGTTTCCCATTAGGAAACCCCTTTTGCCAAGCTCGCCTATATGAGATCAACAGTACGATAAATGAACCTATCATACTAGTAGCATGTCATATCAACATCTGCAATGCAACAAAACCCCTCCAAGGGTAAAACATGACCTCAGTCCAGCAACAACAACGGGTCTCCCTCGGAAACCTACCGTAGGCACATACGGTCTTGCAGACTGTACGCGACGTACCCCCACACACGACTACTCGAGCCAAAGGGATCGGTGAGGAGCGTCCGCACTTCCGCGCAAGGCAACCCTGTGGCCTACACCACCCCCAACGGATCCGTAGCCCGGTCGGTCCAAACATTCCCCGATAGGTGCCCAATCGAGGAATCATCTCTGGAACAACATCGACGGCATCACCGACACAACATCGGATGACACAACCACAAGCCAGAAACATCGTTGGCACCATCATCGTCGGCAAAAACCTCGGCGGCATTGTCGGCACAACCTCGGCGGTACAACATACGTCCAGCCCAACATCGGACGGGTCCAGACAATAGTTTGCAGGGTCATCATGCTCCACGAGCCATGCATCAACATGCATTGGGATCTGCGATCCCTCAGGTATGCTGCTCTACTGCGAGTCAAGCAACAATACGTCACACCACGGTCCATCTATGGAAGTGGTGCGACCCAAATGTCCACACTCTTCCACACGGTGGTCCCTGGGCAGGCACGAGTAACGTACCCGTCGTCACCTCTCGGCTCACGCTCTAAGCGTGGACACGGGTTTCCGTGGATAGAGTTGACACAACACAAGGACCAGGCACCCAGTTCTGCGCACAAACGGTCGACCAAAATAGGCAATCTGGTCTACCGTCCCCAATAAGTTTGGTCGACAAAAAGTCTGCAATGGTCGAACTCTTTGCACATCACTTAAGTCCCAAACGGTCGAACAACAGTCTAAAACCGGTCGGCCGAATATGAGGTCAAAATCACACAAGTCTATTTGGTCGACCAATTCAGGAGTCCCGGTCGACCGAAAACTACCAGGGTGAACCTAATAGTCGAAGTCATATAACGATCAAACAATAAATATAATCGGTCGAACAACATGCATAATAAACAAGTTCACTTAAGTCCCGATCGACCCAAAAATGAGAAACGGTTGACCAAAATCCAACAGACCTTCCTCCGATCCAGCAGCATATGCCAAACCGGTTGATCGCCACATGGCATCGTCCGAACGGTGATGGTCAAAATCAGGTAAAACACTAAACCGGTCGACCGTTGGTCGACAGCAACCCCGCACTAGCCGAGGATATTACGTCGTTTAACGTCGCCAGGGAGGTCTCCGACCTCCCGTGACCAACCACAACTCTCCACAAACGTGGTGAGCAACAACAAGAACTAAAGAACCGACATACCCCAAGTGCAAGACAGAACACGCCGGAGATTCGCTCAACGCCTCCACCCGACCGCAACCTCCAACATACACCGTCTAACGATCGCGCCTCGGTGACTCCGAGCTCGCCTCCACACGCCGGAGTCGTCTCCAGCACCTCTGGATTGCCGAAAAAGGAAGAGAAAGGTGAGAGAGAGAGGTTGGGTGAAGGAAAGAAGAAGAAAGGAAGAAATGATGGTTTTCTCCTTAAAACCAACCCAGCCAACAGTAACTGGCCCCTACACCCATCACTATTCCTCCTTCCATTTCCCATGCAAAGCCTCCACTAAACCAGGAATTAACCCTAGGTAAGGTTAGGGTCCTAACAAGGTGTGTCGCTTGATTCTGCTGGACTAGGAGTGACCAGTTCTGGATACTTAAATCGAACAGTAAAAAGTGCACCAAACTGTCCAAACAAAGTGAAGACATGTGAAGGACATGCCGCCCGATTTCACATATGGAGTGGCCAAATCAAAAGATCTTTGGGTTCGACAAATGTATATAGGAATTTTTTTCGTAATAATATTATTATTTTTTTAAATTCCAAAATAAACTTCTCCCAAAACAATTTTTCAAAGTAGACCCGCTGCTACCATGTGGTGACACGTGGTGACACGTGGCGGGTCTTATTTTTTGGTGTATAGAGAACTCGGCGTTGGCAACACTGAGTTCTCCATAGTTGCAAAACGGTTGTGCAAAGACCGAGTTCTATACAGACAACACATGAATTTTCCCAAATTGAACTCGGCAACACAAGTGTCGAGTTCTCTTCGAGAAAACTCGACAACACCAGTGCCGACGATTTCATTTCCTGTTTCAGAACTTTTTCACAATAATGACAATCATTCTAATTACAAAAAATTCAACAACAAACACAACCATTTCCTTATCTTGGACTTGTTGAAGGAATGTCACCGACATAGTTTGTTGAAATTTTTGTAAAAAGAATGATTGTCATTGTTGTCAAAATGTTCTGAAACAGGAAATGAAATCCTCGAGTTCTTAAATTAAATGAACTTGTCGATTTCTCTTGAAGAGAACTCAACACTTGTGTTGCTGAGTTCAATTTGGGAAAACTCACGTGTTGCCTATATTGAACTTGACATTTGCACAACCATTTTGCCCTATGAGTTCAAAAAGAGCCGCCGCCACCACGTGATGGCAGCGGGTCTAGTTTGAAAATTAATTTTGGGAGAGCTTTATTTTGGATTTTTTTTTAAATTATATTATTTTGAAAAAAATTCCATGTACATGTAGTCGATGACGTTAAAGTAAAATATGACAAATTGCAACGTCTATATTTGATATAAACACAAGGCTTTTAGATTAAGAAGGATAAAAGCATCCGATGCTAGAAACCAGTCATATCGTCCTATAAAAAAGGTGTGTACAATGGAGCATCAAACAGTTTACATTATAATTAGCATGAAAATGGCCCAGAGAGAGGAAGAATACAATAACTCCTATAGCCAAAACACATAAATATCGTTCTATTTTGAAGACAATGTTACGGGAAGGGGAAATCCTCATGGGACCAGAAGATCCAAATGCAACCTAGCGTTTGATTCTGTATGGACTACTGAGAATGTGAATGTTTTGGCTAAGGGATTGGACGGTCAACTATCTGTATATACCGTCCGATTTGACTAGTCTTGGCTCTAAATGTGTTTTGAGTTATTCTAACATTCAATTTTACATATGAACCTAAGAGTCGGTAAATATAAAATTACGTGGCTCAAGTTATAGCAGTAATAGATAAAAAGATGCACAAACCAAACCTAAAGTTTACTTTATTCTCTAGAAGGCACGAAAAAAGTTGATACAAAAGTTACTTGCGCTCAAACATACAAAAAACATGCCGCATACCATATTCTTTATTCCCTTTAAGTTATGTAAAAACATAGTGGGCGACCCTCCCTCATCCCCCTTTTTAGTTCGTCTCATTGCAGATAAGAATAGAATATAAATTAGATATCTATTCTATTTTGTTGTCAAACTAAGGATAGATAGAAAGAGAATGACAAAAAAAGACAGTATGTGTCTATTATTCGATTCCTCATTAAAAATCTTACCATCACAACCTAGTGGGATAAAACTTTAATTAAAGGAAAGAGAGTGGAACATGTATTTTACTCCCCCTAATGGAAATATGATTTCCGAGTCCATGCAATATCATTGACAAAATAGCAGTAAACCTGATATCTGTGGACCAGATAAATATCTTGCACTCATCATCTTATTGTCAGCATATATTTGTGGTTTCGTCACACTAATAAATGACCCTTATGAACCAAGACATTCTCATGGGGCCTAAGTGAATTTTTATCAAGTGTTCTTACAACGATCAGGTACTTAATGGATGTACCTTATACATTTGAAATCGCTTCTAAGTTGTTGATGGACAAATATTCAATCTATCAAATTTTCGATTTGCATGCCAAGATAAAACTTTCTTTTGAAGATTTTCAAATCTTTCTTCAAATAATGATACTTAAATCACAACATATATAATGATTATAGCATAAATAGATTTAATCTTTTGATAAAGATGCAATTTCATGTGGGGCACCTTTGCCAACATCTTCAACAAGCAAAGACATCACATTAGCCTAATTATTTTAATCCATATTGGGATCTCTGAAGGTTCATTTAACAAACTTCCTTAAAATTTATCTATGCGCGCTTCAGGCATTCTGAATCCTTCAAACATTCACATAACTCTTATTTCCATTGAGCCACGTAAATAGACTGTATCAATATCCATCAGACGCATATCAATATTTTCATGTACTCCCAGATCGATATAATATCTAAAGGTGATAGAAACCACCAAAGGACAACATGTTGTAACATCCTCGAACAACAGAAAAAATTTAAAACATACAATCGACTTGAGGACATTACGGCAAGATACAAGAAAACATGTGCACCAACATATAATATATATATAACAGAGTTTAAAAAAGGGTGATTACATCAAAAGCTCATAAAAGAGAATATTCACATGTAATCACAAGTACCTCAAAAGAAAAGAAAGCAGGATCCGGTCCCGAGAGCTCTCCGACGCAGTCACCACCCTCCTAATGGTGAACATGGCCGGACAACAAACATAAAACTATGCCTGAGTTTCCATAAGGAAACCCCGTATGCCAAACCTAACACATGAATGAATAAATACAACAACTGTAAACGGCATATGCCCAACAACATTAAAACACCACAAATTGTCTCTTTCACCGGATTCACGGGTTTGTCTCAATGTTACCGGAGTCACGGTTTTGCCTCAATGTTACCGGAGCCACGGTTTTGCATCAATTGTCGGAGCCACGATGACGTATACATGCCTCATTCGCCAGAGCCACGACCTTGCCTCACTTGCGGGAGCCACAATGACAACAATACAATTCGCTCCGTAGAGCCACAACTGATTGCTATTAGGCCGACATGTCCGTCCGTTGCCCCAAAAGGTCCGGTGAACCCGTTGCCCTCAATCCGATAAAAAAACAAACATAAAAATATACCAAACTTTGCAGAAATGGTCGACCGAACAAGCCAACCGGTCGACCGGTTCCTCCTTAGAACGCACAGGCGTTCGACCGTCGCCGCGACCGGTCGAACCACAAAACTAATAAAATGACTAATCGATCGAACAAAAGGTCTCTGACGGTCGACAGTTTGGATGGACTACGCCATAATTAACATTAAATTCAACACCCCATCAATCGAACGGTAAAGGGGACCCGTTCGACCGAAAGACACCAGTAAAACTCGAGATCGATCCAAGCTATACCGGTCGACCGAAACAACAATTGGTCGAACAAACTTTAAGTTAAACTTATGTCATCGGTCAAACAAGATCTCAGGGCGGTCGACCCTTTTGTGGTCTACACCCCCAACCGACTTAAAATAGTCTTTGTCGTTCGACCGAACACACCCAGAACTTGCTAACATGCTTGACTGGTCGACCGCACGACGCATCGTTTGACCGGTGCAAGGCAAACTCCCCAAAATTGCACCAACAACGGTCGACCCGAACACCATTCGGTCGACCGAACACAGCAGAAAACTGCTGAACAACCTCCGACGAGTCTTTTGGCCTACCATCGACTACTCAAACACTCACACTAGCTTAGGTGAGTCTAAAAGTAAAGCTTGACATACCTTTCCGGCTTGAAGAAGCCTTTGAAGATCCACGGCGAGCGTCTCCTCTCACCCGCTCTTCTACAAACGACGATCTTTGCACCTCCGGCAACTCCAACCACAACACTCGTGCTCGCCGGTCACTACATGACGTCGGCGCCTCAATGCTGGAAGAGAAACGGGTTTGAGAGAGGAGGCGAGAGAGAGATGAGATTGCGTAAGTGAGTGAGAGAGAGAGAGATTAAACCTTTATATACTCCTCACCACACCCCACCAATCACCACCTACCACCTCAAATCCTCCCTTAACCCCTCATCAACCACCTTAACAAGATTAAGCACTAAACAATGTTTAGGATATAACAATTCACCCTCCTAAAAGAATTTCGCCCTCGAAATTGAATTGAGAACTTACCAAACAACTCCGGATACTTCTTCCGAACTTCCTCCTCGATCTCCCAAGTAGCCTCTCGCCCAGTGTGATGTTGCCACCTGACCCTTACCATCGGAATGGTCCTTCTCCTGAGCTAGTGCTCCATCCGATCCACAATCTCTATCGGTCTCTCCTCAAGAGATAAATCGTGCTGGATCTCTGGAACCTCAATCTGAATCACGTGAGAAGGATCTGCTACGTACTTCCACAACATCGATACATGGAAGACATTGTGAAGACCCAAAAACTACGGCGGCAGAGCAATCCGATAAGCGACCTCTCCAACTTGGTCTAAGATCTCAAACGGTCCAATATACCTCAGACTGAGTTTCCCCTTCTTCCCAAATCTCATCACCCCACAAGACAGTGAGATCTTTAGGAAAACATGATTGCCTACCTCAAATATCAACACACGCCTACGCTTATTGGCGTAGCTCTTCTGCATGCTCTGAGTTATCGCTAGACTCTTCCTGATCACGCTGACCTTCTCAACATACATCTGCACAATCTCAGGCCCAACTAATTGTCTTTTGCCTACCTCACTCTAGCATACTGGTGATCTGTAAAGCCTCCCGTACAAAGCCTCGTACAACGCCATCCCAATAGTCGAATGGTAGTTGTTGTTGGCGAACTCGATTAGTGGCAAGTGCTTATCCCAATGCCTTGCCCAATCTAGAGTGCAAGCTCTCATCATATCCTTTAACGTCTGGATGGTCCTCTCGGACTGGCCGTCTGTCTGCGGGTGGAAAGTTGTGCTGAACTTCAACTGAGTCCCCAAAGCCTTCTGCAGACTATCCAAAATTGGCACGTGAACCTCAGATCTCTATCAAAAATAATGCTCACTGGAACTTCGTGAAGTTAGACTATCTCCTCAACGTAAAAACCTCGCCAGACCCTTTAGAGGTAAGGTGGTCCGGATATCCAGAAAATGTGCCGACTTGGTCAGTCGATCGAATATAACCCAAATCGCGTCATGGAAGCTCTTCGTCTTCGGCAACCTGGTGAAAAAAATTCATCGTCACATGCTCCCACTTCCACTCAGGTAGCTCTATACTCTGCATCGGTCCTGCTGGTCACTGGTGCTCGATCTTCACCTGCTAACAAACCAAGCATCTGGTCACCAAATCAGCCACATCACATTTCATTCCTCTCCAGCAGAAGTTCCGCTGCAGGTCCTTATACATCTTCGTGTTTCCTAGATGAATAGAATATCTGGCTCTGTGTGCCTCCTCCATGATATCGTCTCTCAGTCCTTCTACATTCGGCACCCAGATACGAATCCTATATGTCAGGCCGCCATCTACTCCCACACTGAAGTCAGACATGTCCTTAGCAGCTAACTGCATGAGACTGGCAAGCTCATCATCTGCTCTCTGGGCCTGTACAACTCTAGTGATTGTCTGCGGCTCCACTCTCAGTCCATTTTTCACTGCACCCTCAGAGTCCTCTGTGAATGGCTTCCACTCTGACAAGGTCTCAAGTAGCCTCCACTCCTGAATACACAAACTAGCAGCTGACATCTCCACCTTCCTACTCAAGGCATCTACAACTGTATTCGCCTTCCCCGGATGGTAAGAGATGGTGAAATCATAATCTTTGATCAGCTCGAGCTATCTACGCTGCCTCATATTCAGATCTTTCTGCGAAAACAGGTACTTAAGGATCTGATGATCTGTGAAGATCCCAAACAACTTGCCATATAGATAGTGACATCAGGTCTGTAGGGTAAGATCGTGTGGGTTATGGGTCCACTAATCACTTTTTAAGCAAATCCACAATTCTCTACTTGATTAAGCAATCAAATGCGCAGCGGAATAAACAAACAAGTAGAGAAAGAAAGACAAACCACAAAGAAGACACGTCGAATTTACAGAGGTTCGGCCGCGCCTACGTCCTCTCTTGCAAGCCCCTCTCGAATCTCCGTTCGAGCCCCTCTTGCGTCTTCACTATGCCTCCCCGTTCCGGGCCGGGAGCAACGCCTTTTACAAGTCTTCAAGCTCGCGAACAACCCTCGCCGAGCTTGGCACCACCTCTCACAATCCGAGAGGAACACTTCGGTCTTTCACCGAAATCCTTGCTTCTTGTCTTGGGCTTTCACCAAGACCCTTGCTCTCTTTACAACAAATGTAACCTTGAGTGGGATTCACTCTCTAATTGAGCACAACAATTGCTAGATGATTGTGTGATGAAGGATGTGGAAATTAGGCTTTGGAATCACTAATTTGGAGCTTTGAGGTTGTGGAAAATCTCACTATAAGTTTGACACTTTGGAGTTGTGAAATCTTTTTGGAAAACTAAGTGTGAACCTCTATTTATAAGCTCCTAAAGATTTCTAGCCGTTTGGACAAGATTTGATTGGGTTTTGTGCAAGATACACAAAACAGAAAATCGGATTCAGAAATCTGTCCAGAAACGGTCGACCGAAGGGTGTATCGGTCGACCGAACCCTTGAGTCTGTTGATGGATCGGTTGACCGAACATAGGTACTGGTCGACCGAATCACTTAAGTTCTATAGGTCAACGGTCGACCGAACAGGTACCGGTCGACCGAACTACTGGGTTCGGTAGAGAGAAATCTTGATCGGTTGGACAAACTTGTGTCGACCGATAGCAGGGGGGTTTTCACGAATTAAACGGTCGACCGAAAGGTGTGTTTTGTTCGACCGGTTCTAATGTATATGGAGGTGTATATAGTTTTAATACGAATACGACCGTTGGGCATATACGACAAGAATAACGGTCGGAATAGTAAGTTCAAACGGTCGACCGAAAGATATGGTGCGGTCGACCGAAACTAGGCAGGAAAACACAAATTGGATAACTTGATCATCCGGTCGACCGAACGGCATGTTGCGGTCGACCGAATGTGGGCAGACAGTTAGGGTTCAGGTTTTGTGTTTTTCCGGTCTAATTTTGGGTGATCTATTGAAGTCCAAATAATGTGATATTTTGTGTGTGACTCCTACAAGGAACCTAGTGTGTGAATGCATGCATATTAGCTTATGTTATGCTCAATTCACATAAGTTCCTAATACTCAAAGAAAGGTAAAATTACATGTCTTCAATCCTAGCTTGATTACATGTCTTGACTTGATTTTTCTTCTTTCTTGAGTCTTGATCACCTGTAGATGTTAGCACAATACAACATGTATACTATTATACTACATGTGCTAATCTACATGTCCTAATTAAGATTAGGTTTAATTACATCATCAAAATACGGATTAAGGCCAAAAAGCCAACAATCTCCCCCTTTTTGATGATGGCAACCTATATCTTAAATCAACCTAATACTTGAAATTTGTATATGTTAACTATGCATATAAATGCTCCCCCTATGGATGTGCATAGTTTTTGATCAATTTTATGCCAAATTCCAAGTTACCCCCTTAATTATCTCTCCCCCTTTGACATCCATCAAAAATAATAATTATTTAAGACTTTAAGCATAGAATTTGGATGTCTTGTAATGAAGTTGCTCCCCCTAAATTTTGCACTTCATTACTCTAATAAAAGATATAACAATTAAGTTCCCCCTATCAATAAGGCTAGATGAAAACTATTAATATGATTCAAGTTAAGTTCATTTAAGTTTCAACTTAAGCCTTATTCTAACATCCATTTAAAATTTGACATTTTAAAATCAATGGATGTGGTAAAAGATTTACAATGAATAGGGTAAATGATTTTCAATGAATTGAACTCTAAGGATATGACAATTAAGCATATTAACTAGATTAGAGCTATTTTTCAGAAATTTTAGAGATAGAAATTTTTATACCAAACTTGAATCTTGAATAGCTCCAATCTTGATTTGGTGATGCAACCGGATTCGAATTCGACGCTTTGGCTCACCCGGTCACCACCAATCTCTTCCTCAAGTACCTACAAGTGTAGATTTTGGTACCCATTTTTGCTTGGGTCCATTAAGTTTAGCTTTTGGTACCCAAATCCAAGTTGATTTTGGTACCTCTACACTTACTTTCCTTTTCATGGCATAATTATGTTTAACAATTATTTGAAATGGAATGTTTTTAACATAAAAGTTATTTTGTTTGCCATGAGTGAACTTATGCAATTTATTTGACAAATTTTCATTTAAGGCATTAAGTTCACTGTTTTTAAGCTCAAAAGATTCATTCATGCATTTAAGATTTTGAATCAAAGAATTGTGCTTTTCACTCATTTGATGTATGTGAATCTCTAATTCGACACATTTGTCGGTCATGCAATTCAAGTCATTTATTAATTTCTTGCTTTCAAGATAAGATTTGTCAAGTTTCTTTAGCAAGTTAATTTTGTCATTTTCAAGCATATGACTTTCAATTGCATTTGATGTGGTAGTTTTAACTTTCAATTTCTCATTCTCATCTTTTAAACATGCATTCTCTAAGATGAGCTTATCAATTTTAGCAAGTAAATCATTTTTCTCAAGCAAGGTTGATTCATTTAGACAATGAAGATCATGATTTACTTCTCTAGCTAACTTGTTCTTTTGACATAAAAGCTCATATCTTTCAACAAGTTCATGGAATGCATTTTGTAGTTCTTTAAAGGAATATGATTCTTCATTAGAACTAGAACTAGAACTTGATGAGCAAGATTTTGAAGATACCTCACTTTCTTCATCGATTGTTACAATGAGGCATGTGTGAGCATCTTCTCCCTTGGATGAGCTTGAGGAGGAATATGATGTAGATGTGTTCTTGTCGCATCTTTCATGAGCTTCATCCATTTGGCTTGAGTCTCCCTCTTCCCCGGTTGGTGATTCTTCCTTGTCACCATACTTAGCTTGAAGAACTTGCCAAATCTCATGTGCACTTTCACAATAAGACACAAGGTCAAAAAGTTCATACTTAAGTGCACAATATAGTACATTCATAACCTTGGCATTCAAGCAAGCTAATTTTTCTTCTTCTAAACTCCATAGATTAAAATCAACTTTAGGCAAATTATATGGAGTTGAGACTATGGACCACATATCTAAATTAGTCATGGATTTCATGTATGTTTTCATTTTACTTCTCCATGAATAGAAATTAGTTCCATCAAAAAATGGTGGTCTAGAAGAGCATATAGTTGTGGATGCATTAAGAGCCATGTTAATTTATCGGTTAAGAACAAAATTAACGAACGAGGCTCTGATACCAAATGTAGGGTAAGATCGTGTGGGTTATGGGTCCACTAATCACTTTTTAAGCAAATCCACAATTCTCTACTTGATTAAGCAATCAAATGCGCAGCGGAATAAACAAACAAGTAGAGAAAGAAAGACAAACCACAAAGAAGACACGTCGAATTTACAGAGGTTCGGCCGCGCCTACGTCCTCTCTTGCAAGCCCCTCTCGAATCTCCGTTCGAGCCCCTCTTGCGTCTTCACTATGCCTCCCCGTTCCGGGCCGGGAGCAACGCCTTTTACAAGTCTTCAAGCTCGCGAACAACCCTCGCCGAGCTTGGCACCACCTCTCACAATCCGAGAGGAACACTTCGGGCTTTCACCGAAATCCTTGCTTCTTGTCTTGGGCTTTCACCAAGACCCTTGCTCTCTTTACAACAAATGTAACCTTGAGTGGGATTCACTCTCTAATTGAGCACAACAATTGCTAGATGATTGTGTGATGAAGGATGTGGAAATTAGGCTTTGGAATCACTAATTTGGAGCTTTGAGGTTGTGGAAAATCTCACTATAAGTTTGACACTTTGGAGTTGTGAAATCTTTTTGGAAAACTAAGTGTGAACCTCTATTTATAAGCTCCTAAAGATTTCTAGCCGTTTGGACAAGATTTGATTGGGTTTTGTGCAAGATACACAAAACAGAAAATCGGATTCAGAAATCTGTCCAGAAACGGTCGACCGAAGGGTGTATCGGTCGACCGAACCCTTGAGTCTGTTGATGGATCGGTTGACCGAACATAGGTACTGGTCGACCGAATCACTTAAGTTCTATAGGTCAACGGTCGACCGAACAGGTACCGGTCGACCGAACTACTGGGTTCGGTAGAGAGAAATCTTGATCGGTTGGACAAACTTGTGTCGACCGATAGCAGGGGGGTTTTCACGAATTAAACGGTCGACCGAAAGGTGTGTTTTGTTCGACCGGTTCTAATGTATATGGAGGTGTATATAGTTTTAATACGAATACGACCGTTGGGCATATACGACAAGAATAACGGTCGGAATAGTAAGTTCAAACGGTCGACCGAAAGATATGGTGCGGTCGACCGAAACTAGGCAGGAAAACACAAATTGGATAACTTGATCATCCGGTCGACCGAACGGCATGTTGCGGTCGACCGAATGTGGGCAGACAGTTAGGGTTCAGGTTTTGTGTTTTTCCGGTCTAATTTTGGGTGATCTATTGAAGTCCAAATAATGTGATATTTTGTGTGTGACTCCTACAAGGAACCTAGTGTGTGAATGCATGCATATTAGCTTATGTTATGCTCAATTCACATAAGTTCCTAATACTCAAAGAAAGGTAAAATTACATGTCTTCAATCCTAGCTTGATTACATGTCTTGACTTGATTTTTCTTCTTTCTTGAGTCTTGATCACCTGTAGATGTTAGCACAATACAACATGTATACTATTATACTACATGTGCTAATCTACATGTCCTAATTAAGATTAGGTTTAATTACATCATCAAAATACGGATTAAGGCCAAAAAGCCAACAAGGTCTTCATAGCATGAACCACTGCTGCCAACTCTAAATCATGAGTGGGTTAGTTACTCTTGTGCACCTTCAACTGCCTCGAATCATACGCCACCACTTGCCCGTGCTGCATCAGTACACATCCCAACCCAACGCCTGAAGCGTCGCTGTAAATCACAAAACCTCCGCTGCCACTAGGAAGAGTCAGGACCGGATCAGTCGTCAATCGAATCTTCAGTTATGGGAACCTGTCCTCGCACTTCTGGGACAAAACGAACTTCACACCCTTATGAGTCAATGCCGTCAAAGGAGAAGCAAGTCTCGAGAAGCCTTTGATGAACTGACGGTAATAACCCACCAATCCAACAAAACTCCTAATCTCAGTCACACTCGTCGAGGCTCTACACTGTGTCACTGCCTTGACCTTCACTGGATCCACTGATATCCCAGCACCCGATACTATGTGTCCCAAGAATGTCACACTGTAAAGCCAGAACTCGCACTTCAAAAACTTGGCGTACAACTGCTGATCTCTTAGAATGCCAAGTACAATCCTCAGATGCTCCTGGTGCTGCTCCTGGTGCTGCTCTATATCTGGTGAATAGGCCAAGATATCGTCCACGAAGACAATCACAAAACGGTCGAGGTACTGACTAAACGTCTTATTCATAAGATCCATGAAAGTTGCAGGTGCGTTCGTCAACCCGAACAGCATCACGAGAAACTCATAGTGCCCATACCTTGCCCTGAATGTTGTCTTCTGAACATCTACCTCTCTGATCCTCAATTGATGGTAACCGGAGCGCAGATTAATCTTCGAGAATACCTTCGCTGATTGTAGCTAGTCAAAAAGGTCCTCGATCCTAGGCAAAGGATATCGATTCCTCACAGTAACCTTATTCAGCATCATGTAATCAATACACATCCGCAACGAGCCATCCACTATCCGGGGCCTTTTGCCTGGGTTCCCTCCAAGGATGTCATCCTCTCGCCCCCTGACCTCCCACTGAGGCTTATTAGCCTCCACATAGTTTTCCAGGAAATCCTGATCTATGAGGGTCACAAACTTCACCGCATCTGCGAGAGTCTGCGGCATACTGTAGGTCACTCGCGTACGGAGCTCCTTCCGAAGCCCCTGCACGAACTTCCTTGCTCACTGCGCCCATGTCACAAAGATCTATGGACAATAACGCTCCAGGATGTTGAACTTGCGTATGTAGACCGCCAGAGTCATCTCACCCAGCTCGAGGTTCAAGAACTCCTCTCGCTTCCCGTCCCTGACATGCTCTAGGAAGTATTGCTCATTGAATTCCCCAGAAAATCTTCCCAACTAATGTCCTCTCTACCCTCAAATATCACTGCAGGCGTGGTCCTCTACCAGCTGGACGCATCACCACCCAAGACATGAGTGGCCAAACCCACCATTCTCTCCGGAGGAACCCCAATCGCCCGAAAAATCTCTTGGATATTGAAGACACCATCCTCTTTTATCTCAGGGTCACCACAACCATCGAAAGATGGGGGATGCTGACGCATGAACCGGTCAAGCACCACACCTGCTCCTCCCTGCTCAGCCTAGGCAGACTGGCGCTCTAGAAACTCGCCCAGCCTACCCATAGTGTCATGGAACGTCCTCCACTCCTCCTCCCTGGCTACCCCCACCAACCTCATCACTGGTGCTACGGTCCCGGGGAGGACGTCTCACACGTCTCGGTGTCATCTACACAAGAGACATAAAAACACGAGTCAAAAGACAATGCACGCATGCTCTACAAAACTCTAAGGGTTGTTTCTTTGGACGAAGACACTGGAACTGACCGCTCTGATACCAAGTTGTAACGTTCTCAAATAGCGGAAAATTTAAAATTTAAAACATACAATCGACTCGAGGACATTACGGCAAGACACAAGAAAACTGGTGCACCAACATATAATATATATGTAACAGAGATTAAAAAAGGGTGATTACATCAAAAGGTCATAAAACGAATATAAACATGTAATCATAACCACCTCAAAAGAAAGCAAAGTCACCACCCTCCTAATGTCGAACCCGGTCTGAAAAGCAAACATGAAACTATGCCTGACTTTCCATAAGGAAATCTCGTATGCCAAACCTAACACATGAATGAACAAATACAACAACTGCAAATGGCATAAGCCCAACAACATTAAAACACCATAAATTGCCTCTTTCACCGGAGCCACGGGTTTGCCTCAATGTTATCGGAGCCACGGTTTTGACTCAATGTTTCCGGAGCCACAGTGTTACATCAATTACCGGAGCCATGGCGAAGACTTATACATGCCTCATTTGCCGGAGCCACGACCTTGCCGCATTTGCCCGAGCCACGGTAACAATAATACAATCCGCTCCGTAGAGCCACAACTGGTCGTTATTAGGCCGAGATGTCCATCCGTTGCCCAAAAAGGGCCGGTGAACCCGTTGCCCTCTAGCTCATCAAAAACAAACATAAAAATATACCAAACTGTGCAGAAATGGTCCACCAAACAAGCCAACCGGTCGACTGGTTCCTCCTTAGAACGCACTGGCGTGCAACCATCTCCGCGACCGGTCGAACCACAAAACTAATAAAATGACCAATTGGTCGAACAGAAGGTCTCTAACAGTCGACCATTTGGATGGTCTACGCCACAATTAACACTAAATTCAACACCACATCAGTCGAACGACAAAGGGAACCCGTTCGACCGAAAGCCACAAGTAAAACTCAAGATCGATCCAAGCTATACCGGTCGACCGAAACAACAATTGGTTGAACAAACTTTAAGCTATTCAATATCAATATATATACACAAATGTTCTTGATCACGATTTTATTTGTTCCATCTTTTCTTACAAGTGACATATTGAGAAGTCTTTGTTTCTACCTTTTGGTACCTAAGCCACTTCTAGGGTTCTACGTAGGCTTGTCAATCATGTCGTGTACGTGTCTTATCATGTCGTGTATGGTCGGATGCTAACAAGTATTGGGTATACACAAACCCAACACGATAAGAAATCTTGTACACGAATACGAGACGGTAATTATCGTGTATACACCGACACGACACGATTTGTACACGAATTTTTATCGTGTCATGTAACACGATACACGATGATACACGAATTGACACGAGTAGTACATGTATACACGATATGTATCTAATACAGGATAAATATATGTATACACGAATATCCATGATAATACATGTATTATAGTAATAGACACGATAAAGACACGATAAACACGAAATTCTATAATTTTTGAAAAATACCAAATAAATCTAACAAATACAACATAATAGTATAATACTAACTTCCTCAAGTTCAAAGGTTCAAATAAATAGTTTCACAACAAATAATGATCTAATACATGCAAAAAACGTAACACTTCAAGACTTCAAGTTCACTCTCCAAGGCTCCAAGTTCAACTCCTTCTCGATTGGATTTTGTTGTTCTTTTCCTGTTACAAACTGTCCATGTTGCTCCTACTAAGAGATAAACATGATCAACAAAATATTAATCCAAAAGCATCAGTAGACTACATGACCTCCTAATATTAGTCCAAAAACATAAAAAGTATCACCCACATTAGCCTAGGCTTGGATCCCAGACATAAACCACCTTAATAGTGTATATAGAAAAAGAAAAATCTAGCAAAACAGAGATCAAACCAAAATTTCAAAATGAACCAGAAGTAATGTTTCTAAACCTGAAGTATACACGAAAAGGAAATGTACCTTCAAATTATAACCTTGTAGAAAGTAAGTGAAAGAACGAATTTATCATAACACAAAATAAAAGTCATAAAAGATATTGATCAAAATATGAATACCAACTTAATGTTATTTTTATACACAATTTCTAATTTGACTGAGGTTCAATTCAAGATGCTACTCGATTAAGATGGGATGCTACAACAACTTGACCATTAAAACATATGAACACATCAAACCACCAATATCCAGCAAATGTCGGCATTTGTTTATACTAATGGGCTTGTAAGAGCAAACATACAAAGCAAAACTGAGATAAAAAGCTAATAAAATTTTACAATAAATCCATATCAAACACACCAACAAACCAAAAAAGATCAAATCTTTACCAACTCAAAAATCTCAGCAATCAAAGATCTACCAAAAAACTACAAACAAACTCCATAAAAACACAAAAAGAGAATAAAAAAACTAGACTACCAACAAAAACAAACCAAAATCATGAAAACAACCAAAGAGAGGTGGAGGATGTTAGCACGACAAGGATGAGAGCGAAGTCGAGGTTTGACGACAGGTAGAAGGGAAGGTGGAGGAAGGTGTGAACGGAGGAGCGGTGGGGGAGAGTTTGGGGGTAGAAGGTGGTGGAGGTTGGGAGAATATGGAGCGGAAGAAGTGGTCATGGGATTAGGTGGTCAGAGAGGTGATCGTGAAGGGGAGGGGTAATGACGAGGCACGGGGTCGAGGGTTGTGCGGGACAGGGCTGGTGAGCGAGAGGAGGAGTTGGGATGGGGAGTGGAGGACTGGCAGCGAGAGGAAGGCCAACAACGAGAACTGAGTGGCAACGAGAGGAGGGTCTAGGCTGGAACGACGACGTTAGGGTTAGGGACTTGGAATTTGGGAGGCGGATTTGGGATTGGGATTTGGAAGGTTAGGGTTTGCTGGTTCGGATTGGTGGAAATGACTAATTGGGTTTGGGTTAGTAGGTTTAGGTTATTCGGATCGAGTTCTAACGTGTATATCGTGTCCATCGTGTATATCGTGTGCAACCATGTAATCGTGTATCGTGATACCCTTATCATGTATTTCGTGTTTGGACCATCATACCTGAATCAGACCCAATAAGGGTTCATGTATCGTGTCATGTATGTTTATCGTGTATTTGTGTCCAGGTTCTTGTACCCATACACTAAATTATTCTGTCGTGTTATTGTGTCGTGTCTGATTTTAAAAGGACTAGTTCTATGTGTAGTTATATATGGAAAATGATTTGTTCACGCTGCGTCCCGGACGCTCTCACGTGGCCGGTCCATTCAGAAATCTAGTCAGCAAAGATTAATAAAATCACATATTATTTATTTATTTTGGGTCACATCACAAGCACGCGTAACTATGCGACATTTGGTTTCCACTGTACATATCTCAGCGAAACCTTTCATTATCCCCAAAACGTTTTATTCTCCATCATTTTCTCCCTGTGGAGGGCAATATTGGTAAGAGGGATGCCGAAGGAGATGAATTCAAGAGTGGGTCTTGAGGTAGGTGGGGACTTCGACGCCGTCGCGGTGAAGTTGGTCGGCGAGGAAGGGGAGGAAGAAGTCGGTGTTGGAGCCTGTCCCAAGGCGATGAGGATGAGGAATGTGGTTCTTTGTAGCTGATTTGAGTTTTTTGGGGGAAATTTTGGTTTTTTGTGGCTGATTTGAAGTTTCTGTTTTGTTCTATGATGGATCAGTTTTGATTTTTTTGAGGTGTGGTTCCTTGTAGCTGATTTGAGTTTTTTGGGTGGAATTTTTTGGGAAAAAATTGGTTTTTTGTTGCTGATTTGAAGTTTTTGGTTTTTCCTGTGATGAATTGATCTTGGTTTTTTATGTTATTTTGGAAAGTTTGTTTCTTTGTTGCTATTTTTGTCTTGAAAGTTTGGTTTTTTTTCTTTGATTTCGGTTTGTGATTTTCTTGTCTAAAGTTGGTTTGTCTTTGATATTTGTTTTTGGTTTTCTGTTTGTTTCCACGGAGTTGAGTTTGATTTCGTGTTCTTATTTGCTAATTTCGACTTCGGTTGTTTAAAAAGACAATCAATGTGATAAAAAAGGCAAACGCTTGTGATAAAAATAACAAACTCATACTTATAAAGGATAAATCACTACTTAAAAAGAACAAAACATTACTTAAAAAGGACAAAACTTCGACATAGAAATGACAACTCACCAATATAAGAAGAACCGACTCAATTGTTAAAAATGACAAAATCATACTTAAAAATGACAAACTTATACTAAAAATGACAAAATCATACTTAAAATGTACAAACCCGCAAAAAAATCCCGGACACCCACCTATGACGTTCTATGATATGTCTTCGTTGAAGAGTACACGTCTCCATAATCATTTGCTCCTCTCTCTTTTCAAGGATTTTTATTTTTCGAACCAATCCACGTTTGAAACATGGTGTGGCATCACTTACGTTAACAAATAGATTGTCCTATTAGGACATCACATCAAGTTGGAACACTTACAGCTCACTTGTGAGAGATTCAGTAGCTCTTCTTAGGTCTGTAAAAACATCTAGGAATTGATTGCAATAGTACAATTGCATTATCTTGTGAACTTATAATACCCATTGCTTTTTCTAAGGTTCCAATTTCCAAATAATATAATAACAAAGCATTTCATTGAATCTCCTTTTCAAACTTATCATTCACATCCCCATAATGTTGGGAAAATTATTTTATCAAACAATCAGCAAATATTGTTGTAAATGAATATCTTGATTGAAAATTTTTGATCGGGAATATTCATGTTCTACGTACTTTCCCGATTTCCGTTGGAACTCATCTTTGTACGTCGTAGTGGAACAATTATTACATATACTGCACAAACAAATTAAAATCTAAGATGTCTAAAATTTGTCTCGTAGATAATAATCAATTATAATGTCGAGAATTCATCACGACTTTGTGCCATGCACACATTGATACTACATGCAAAATACCATACTTTATCTCAATGCAGGGAGTTTCTTTTAGGCAATGTTGTGGCTATTAAAAAATAATAATAAATGGTTACGCGAAACCATTTTTAGTCTGAACATCAGCTACATGATGTTCAACTCTGAATTACGTTATCTTGTAATAACCATAAAATGCTTGAGATGATCAGGACAAATTGTCTTGATTGTATAACACTGCTGCTGAATGGGATTATTACGTCGGCTTTTTCGACATATCACGTCTGATTGACTGACACTAGCTGACCAACGTGTCCAAGGGACGTGGTAAGGGAGGGGAATATCACGTTGTTTAAAACACTGACGTGGTATGTAGGTCAACTACTTCGGTATTTACCAATAACACCGATGTGGTATTTACAACATACCACATCAGCTACACCTAGCCAACCGACGCGGATGTCCTATTATTAAAACACAAAATCCAGACAAAAAAATCCAATAGTAGGACATACCACGTCAATTTATTGGCAAGTAACCGACGTAGTCTGTAGACATAACACGTCGGTTCAAACTGAAGGCCGACATGGTATGTCATTTTATTAAATAAAAGAATTTTGAAAAAAAAACAAATAATAAAATATACAACGTCGGCTAGTTGGAAAACAACACCGACATAGTATGCCCTTTTTGACTTGGAAGAAATTTATAATTTGTCATGTGTATTTGTTTGTGTAATATATATATATATATATATATATATATATATATAAGTATTAACTTGTGTACAGTTATACATCTAACACATTCATATCACATATAAACAAGAAAAATATCGAATAATTTTGTCCTTCCAAATAAAAAGGATATATCACGTTGGATTTAACCGAAATTCTCACATGGTAATAAGAAACAATAAATTTAAAGTTTCTCCTTGGATACTCAAAAGTTCTCTTTAAACCACAAGCCTACACTTTGAAGGACGAATATGTTCTATAAACCACAAATATGTCCTTTAAAGTCAAATGTGTCATTTTAGCCATCTCCTGGTATATTGTTTTCAAGTGTCGGTGATTTCATTTTCCAATCGTAAATTCAATTGTTTAATGATAATTTTCATGCATATCAAGTTTGTCCGAAAACTCGATTTAGTTAATCTTATTTTTTTATGCAACTCAATTGTTATTTGAAGATCAATCTTATGTAAATACCTTGGTTTCTTACATTAATATGGGATGATGTTATTTTTTTCTACCTTGTAATTGTGGTTAATTACATAGGTATTAGTGGTTGATTTTTTGATCTTCTCATGTAAACTATGCATTATAGATTCCAAAAAGATGCAATGGGGTCGCAAATTTAATAACATGGATCTCACTCACTATTATAGACAAATGGTAGATAACATTACATTGTGCACCAGCAATTCACCATCAGAGATATGTGAGGCAACTATGCCTAACTTTCAAACTAAATGCATCAATTACATTGTGCACTGGGCATGCTTAACTCTACGTAACACTATGCGCACCATTAGATTAATTAATTTCACACAATCAGCAATTCACCACCAGAGAGGTGAGGCAACTCTGCATAACATTCAAACTCAATGCATCAATTGATCATTATTTGCACTGGAGTTGTTGGAAGGTGCATCCCGATTAGCTGACCACCAACTTGGTAGGCTGGAGTTATGGGTAGGTGCTTCAGGACCCGTTGACGACCAACTTGGGAGCCTTGAGCTCTTGCCGACTCCTTCTCCAAGATGACGTCCAATTGGTGGGCAGGAGTTCTCGCCAACTCCTTCTACAGTTGGGAAGCTCATGCTCTCGGGGACTACCTCTTCAAGATGATCACCAACTTGGGAGGCCACACTAGTGCACTAGACTTTGGTGGCAAGAGTGCAGTCAGGTCTAGCGACGCCTCTAGTCGGTCTCTCGTGCATGCAAACAACCCTACAGTTACAACAGTGGAGGTCTAGAAAATCATTGAATGAAGGGGGGTGTCGAGAGCGTGAAAGATGGGAGACCTCCTCCCCTGATGATATCAACCTCTCCTGAAGTCAGTCCAGGTCATCCATGTGGAATTGCATGTTGTCCAAACATTGAAAAATTAAGGAGGACACAGTCACTAGGTCTTCCTAAACAAAAATGACAAAACATAAGGCATTTTTTGAAAAATTAAATCAAAATAAATGCTAGGACCAACCAAAATGTAAAAAACATATGATAAAGTAGACACAAAATATTTCACCGTATTTGGAGGAGTGGGACAAGCAAAGAACCAGGGACCGGAGACCTTTGATGTCCCCACTTGGTCGCGCTTCGCCAACAAACCACAAAAGAAAGTGGGCGTGCATTGGGAGATGGAGGTCATTTCAAGAAGTGGGCTTTTGGGGGAGGAAGGACATATTACACCAAGGGTTTGGGAAGTATGAATGAAATACACTACACCCGATGATTTTACAGAAGACTGGAAGGTTGAGTCTATTGGCATATCATGAACTGAAAATGGTGTCTCTTGTCGTAATGATTCCCAATGCAATAAGCCGTTAAAACACGTATCATCATATTGGTCATGTTTTTTTTATCGCGAGATGCCATTTTTATTAGAATTCATTGCAACGTTGTGTTTCTTAATAATCATAAATTATTTCTTCGTCATAAAATATTTACTGTGAAGATTAGGAACATAATAATTCGTCATAGAACGTATCAATAAATTGACTATTAGTGAAGAAAATAATTCATTTGGCTTAACTTATCACTTAGGAATACTAAATAAGTTTCGAACTCAGTGACACTCACATAAGATTCTCATCTTCTCACTTCATATTACTAAGACCGTAATAGATGCAAATTCTTACATCCTTTTAGTTCATACTTTATTTTTGTCTTAAATATATGCTTCCTTTCATTACAAAGAATACAATTTCCCATTAAATATAATGTTTCCCTCTATGTCGAATGACCGACAAAAGTAGGTTCATCGAGTCGTGTTGGTAGGTTGAATAATCATCAATGTTCAAATTTTGTGAGTATATCCTCTGAAAACGTTTAGGAGACATCACTCATCCTCCTTGGTGATTAAGAGGTTTAACACTTTGTTGCACGTGCTGAGTGTAACCGTGATTCTTACGAAGGTGAGTTGGGATATTCTTGTTTTTGTATGTTTTCCTTTCTTTCCTTTTCACTTTCTTTACTATGCCCGAGACTAGCAAAATGTAAGTGTGAGATATTTGATTAATAACATCTCATGAATCATATTCATGCTATATATGTTTAACTATACCCCAATTTGTGCTACTTGAATGTTTGTTGTGTATTTTCAGGTATTAAGTAATATACAAGAGAACGAAAGAGAAAAATGACAGAAATATAAGAAGAAACAACTTACATTAAGCAAACTGGACTTGTTCGTCATACACAAAAACCCATCTGCAAGAGGGAAGGACGAAATAACAAACCGAGAAACTCCACACTATCACGAGGAGTATTTTGGCAATTAGATTCAGGCCCAGACTCAAATAACCGATCCGAGTACACCCCACATGAAGAATTGAAGTACTAAAGAAGATATCTGAAATATAATCACATCAGACAAAAATGACCGCCAATTGACGGTCCATGTTGGTCAGAATCCGACCCGATTTAACATGGTTGTAGGTTATGTAGTTTATGTCCCATTATAGGTAGGTTTCATTAGTCCCACACCGAGTGGTTGTTCCCAGTTCTCTTTTTCATGTCTATAAATAGAACTTATATTCCTTATCTGTAAACTACACATTACTTGATGGTCATTCTCTCTACTTAGAGTAAGCCTCTGAAGCAAAACTCAATGTGGAGAGATGTCACTTTGTAATGTGAGTCATGTAAATAAAATATTCTCTTTTTCATTAGATATTGTTTCCTTTAATCTTGCATGCTTCATTTCCTTCAATCATAACATAATTAGTTAGTTTAATAAGTAGAGAGTAGATCCACCCCATTTTGGGTGGATGTGATGTAGATTATGTGATATATTAGTGATGAACTATTTCATTTGTGTCATTACATGTGCTTAATGTAGATCTATACTCGTAATATGCTTAAACTTGTATTAGATGAGATAATGACCACACTAGGTACTTGTCTCATGTTAGATTTAAAGTTTATCTTGTTGCTTGTAATAGTTTTCTGGAAATGATTTGGTCTGTATGGATGCTTGATTAGTAGAGAATGCATGAATGAATTAAGTTGTATGAAGGGTTTAATGTTCTAATGTCCACACTAGGTACTTAGTTCATCTTGTCTTCATGTCTAACTATATTAGTTATGTATTCATGTAAATGTAGTTGATGTTAGTTAGACTACACACTAGTTTCTAATTGATTTCAAATACTTTATACACTTGTGCCTCATATAATGAAGATCTACTCATATACACATACTTACACACCTCAAATTCACGGAGGTTTAGTTTAATTGTTAATTCACTCATAGTTTAGTGTAGTTAGTTAGCATATTCGTTCATTCTCCTCTTCTTTCCCACTTGAATATGATAGTCACAACACTCACAACTCCTTGAGGTTTGATTTGTATTTGTCATGTCTACACCGACACCGTGTACTTGCGATTGTTATAACTGAATCAATCAACAACATAAAACTCTCACGTGAACTAAATCGAAGTCCACGCAACTATTCAACACATAATCACGGAGACACCAATGAAAGGAACACCACAAATTCCCCATCAGTTTATTGTATTATATATTCGAAGCACCAAAAAACCTGGGAAAGAATGGAACAGATAATTCCATAGAAGTAGGTACTATGCAAACAGAAAAAACTCAAATACAAAAAATAAAAAATTAGAAGATAATAAAGCTGTAGTTTGGATTTGGAACACCTTTTCCTCTTATAAGCAAGCGCAAGGTGCAGGAAGACTCTTATAATTTGGCTTTTTCAATTGTGAAAATCCAAAGCATGCAACTACACACTATTTTTATCAACTCGTACAAAAGAAAGATCAACCAGACATGCTAAATCAACCGCCACTTTGTCAGACTTAAGATTCTGATGTCAAAAGGCTCATCTGCTCAATCAGATGTTCCATATTTTGAGCTCCATACCAGCCGTTTTCCCCCACAAGTGGGGGACTTAGAAGACTACCGGCTTGTACCGGCAGAGTCTTTGTGTCCTCCGGAATGGGAATTGGAGCGACAAACTGCTCCCAGAAGGGATCCTTAACTCCTGGTTGAATGTTAGGTCCTTCATCGACTAAGATGTCAATGTTGGTATTTGCAACGAGAGTTTCAGCTTCCAGTGGCACCAGGATATCTAAATCGGCTGCAAGGACCGGAGATAAGTATTCATTAACATTGAGTTCTGGAGAAATTGCTTCCAGGCCAACAAAGGGGATTGAAATTTCTGTGGGGCAGGAAGTGATTGCATGGGATACGGCAAAAGCTGAGACAGGGATCCCAGAAACTACTTTCCCAGGGGCCACTTCTTGCACAGGTGCGAATATAGGAATCACAACGTCAGGTTGACAGGTAGAGATGAGCTCAGGAATCGCAGGTAGTATGTCAACATCTAAAATATCAGGTGGAGAAACAATGTTGGCCATAACAGTTGAAGGATCGATATTAAACATCGCTGGCAGTGTTGGAACAACAGCTGCAGCAGGTGGAACTGATGAATGAACCACGTTAGAAGGAAAGCATTGAACAACTTCCAGACCTGGAGAAACCTCCCCAAACATAACCTGAGAGTTTACGCTGTAGGAACTTCCAGAATCTAACGATTCAGATGGAGATGTGGTATGTTCTTCAGAAGAAGCACTATCGAGTGGGCTCTCAGCGGAGGTCTCTTCTTCTAGTGATCTGCCCATTTTCAACATGCTCATCAATATTTGCTTGGTAGTTTCTTTCTTTTTCGACTGAAATTTAATAATTTGGCCCTTAGGTGAAGCGTGACTTTCGATCTCCACGTCCTCGTCTCTGTTAGGTAGTCTGCGCTTTTTCGTGACGCCTGCCACATGCCTGCTATTGTTGTTATTGTTGTCGTTCTGACCAATTTGAGCTAGGAATTCTGGGCTTTGTATAGCTTTTGCCAGGAATGACATAATTTGTTGTTGCCGCTGCTCCATGTCGTTAAGACGCTGCCCAAGCGTCTGCAGAAGGTGATCGGACGATTTCTGATGCTGCCTCAACCTTATCAGCTCTTGCATCAGAACATTTTTGACCCTCCTCAGCTTTTCAATTTTCTCTTCGAGCTCGAACTTCCTGACACATGCTTCGGACAAGGAATTTTGGTTCTGAACTGGTGACTGCGAAGCACGGTTGCTGGAATGGGATGGCTTTCGCCTATTGATGCCCTTCAATAGATTCTTTTTTCCTCGCAGAAAACTTTCATTTGCGAATTCCCATCGGTCAGGATCAACCTTCCTGAAACCCTGTTTGATTTAAACAAGTTAAAGACCAAACCTCTACAAGATCGCAAATCTGACTATTAAACATTAAAAGCACCTACCAACTTATACTAGGATGAGAAAACTGTCCCGAACCGTCCTAGGTACATAAGTACAAAAAAACGACGGAACTTTAGCAGCTAAAAGCCCTCCATTTAAAATCACTACTACCACATTAAAAATCCTTATAATCTAAGTACACAGAATAAGTAACATCTAATAGTACAAGGACGGACTTCAATTGGAAACCCCAAAGAATCATCTTTGTGGCAAATTCCTATGTTTATCTTCCAAACCAAACAAGTCAAAGCCCAAAAAGCCTAAACCATTGAACTGCTACTTGAAGTTAAATTATAAATAGTCAACTCAATACAACAAACAATCAACACCCGAACCTCAAAATAAAGAACTAGCACTGCTTTGAAATCACATAAAAAGATGGAAACTTTAAAATCAGAAACCAAAAGACGAGAAATAAAAAGGCACATCTTGCCATTACTCACTCTCTTCTGAAACAAATAAATAACAAATGAAAATGTTCTTTTACTTTGTGCGTTCAAAGAAACTCAATCTGAATACTAAAAACTAATGACCAACGTCAGAGTTGCCTAAAAAAATGAACCGATCGATGTCCAACAACTCCGTGTAATTAATTTTACTTTTAGTAATCTCTTTCCCACACCAAATATAAAGAACTAACTACCAACAGCAAAAACAGCTTAATCATACCAACTTCTTAAAAAAACATCTCTAACACTTCAAAAAGTCACTAAACACAACACAAAAGGACAAAAATTTCACAACCACAAAACCCCCCAAAAGAATCGAAATTCCTACTGATCCCACAAAAAGCAAGATCACATAAACTCATGATCATACGTAGGTGTTGAGCTGTCTGACGAAGCTGGAGAAGTTGTTGTGCTTGAAGTACTTAGGAATAAGATCCCTTGCGAACTGTGGCGGGTTCCAGACAACGAAGCTATTCCCCTGCGGGCCCCAAGACACGACGGCGTCCGTCCCCGCGTCGTCCACCATGTCGTACGTCTTGCTCAGAAACGGCGGAAGCCCGTTCCCCCCCTCCATCCAACAAACCTGTCTAGTTTCTGTTTCTGTTTCTGTTCCTGTTTCTGTTCTTGTTGTGTTCGCGTTTTTTTTGTTGTTTCGGAGAAGAAGGGGAGTGGAGGAAGGAGCGGTGGGGTGATTCCAAGAAGACAGGGCTGAGTAAGGTTGGGGTCGGATATTTTGGGGATCCAAACCGGCTTTGGCGCGGTGGGGATAAATTAAAGAATGATAGGAGTCTTTAAGAGGGTGATCGCGATATCAGTTTCAGCTCAAGTCGGATATGGACGGACCTGTGGTGTGTGCAGTCTTGTTTCGTTTTTTGTTTCCGATTTCAGCTGCGGTCATCAGTGGCTCATTAGACTCGTGGTGGGGTGACTTTTTTTTGACGACCGGGGATACGTTTTGACGAGAGTAATGAAGAGAAAACAAAATAAAGTAGGATTTCTCTTGGTTGGATAGGAATTATAAAAATAGAAATGAAAAGAAAGAGAAATGGAGAGATGGATGATTATACATACAAGTTGGTATCCCTACTTTCTCCAAAAATGGGGAGAAGTGATAAGAAAACTGTCAAACTTTGTTTTCATGTCTAATTACTCAATTATTATGCACTTAAGGAATAATTTGGTTAATTTTTCATTATTCTCCTCTCCAGGTTGTTATGTAATCTTTGTCAATACAAATTTGAGAAAATGAGGGAAGAGAAAAGAAATTTAGGTTTCTTTTCCTTTCTCTATGTTCCTCTTCTATTTCCTCTCTCTTGTTATCCAAGCATGTTGGATCAATGATTGTCACTAATCTAATCTCTAAATCAAAGTAAATGCAGTGGAATAACAAACAATTGAGTGACAATCAAGCAAACCACAAGTAGACTAAAGATTTTTATAGAGGTTCGTTCGGCACCTCAATCGGGTATTAGTCCTCTATTGCAACTCTTGTTCGATTACCACAAGCTCGCTCACAACTTCACTAATCTAATCTTCGTTGGGGGCCGAGATTTTATCAAGCATTTTACAAAGCATGTTTGTGAACAACCTTGTCGAACTTGATTATTCCTCTCACAATCTGAGAGAGGAGCTTCCTCTCGAAGCTTCTACAACTCTTATAATTCAACAAAGTAGGAGTGGAATCATTGATGTACACTCTAATTGAGCACACTTGAGTAAGATATAATTTGGAAACACAAGTAGTGAATTTAGGCTTGAGTGTGTGTAGTTGATGTTTGAGGATGGGGAATGTTTCTCTCAAGAATGGATCAATAAGAGGTGTAAGAGATGTGTTAAAAGAATGTTTGAACATCTATTTATAAGCTCTAGGATCCATATAGTCGTTGGATTAAAAACAAAAGGGATAAATAAGCAACCAACAAAGAAGCAAAAGTGATGTACCAGTCGGGTGCTGATGAGTCTTAAATTTAACCACAAGCACATGGATCGTGTAGATATGGGTCGAACACAGGGAGAGGTTGCAAATTTCAATCGATTTTATTTTTCAATGAAGCACGAGTGATAATGATGATACATTCAATGGTAGTTAATATTTTTTTGTCTTTTGTTTCATGAAGAGAATAAGAGGTAATCTAAATATTTTTATGGGTTTTTTTATAATAACAATGCAATAAAAAAATACGATGAGATAATTAAACACTTAGAAGATGAAAACATTTGCATAGACATGAATTGAGAAAGGTGTTGAATATTTCATTAAGCACATGTGATTAGATTTTCTAAGACTTGAAGAGATTAGATTATCAAATCATCAAACAACAGTTAATCTAGATCTAATTACAACTTCACAAATGCTTGCAAGCAAAGAAGCAACGATACAATTCTAAGCATAGATTAAGAAACTTACAAGTACCATTAACCTATCAAATAATTATAAATCATCTACCTCTTTCAAATGAATTAGAAAAGTAATAACATATTGAAATATCAACATGATAGCAACCCTATATCTTAATTCATCCTAGCTCATATCTTCACCTTCCAAGAGATGGATTTAGTTACACATGATGACAGAAAACATAAAAGAAAAGAAGAGTTACATGAGAAGAAAAGAGAAAAAATATTTATCTAAGAATAAAAATAGAAACTAAGTACATGCAATATGTGACTCTCTCCTCATGGAAAAGAAAGAAAATTAAACTAAAGGGGAAGAGCTCCTTTGTTAGAGAATACAAGGCTTTATATAGAATTTTGTCTCTGCCTGGTTAGTTGTATTTAATTAGCCCTTTGATCCCTGCAACGTCTGAATTTGGAATATCTCTATCCTTTCAAATATCTTTCCAATTTAGCTTGAATCACTTGATTTGGATATCGAAAGAGAAAGTTATGCACAAATTACCAATGATTTGTCGATTGTCCAATTTCCAAATACAATCTGTCTTGACACACGTTGTTCACCCTTGTATAATCAGAATTTGGAAGTCATAAGAGAAAAAATATTTTCTCATTTAAATTGTCTTTCCAACAGACCTTGAATCATCAAATTTAGTATTTGGATGTGGATGTTATGAAACAATCAAGTGGTACATGCTGGCAGTCAAGGCTTTCCATATCTGAACTTTCGTATTTGATATTAATTGCATAATCCAAATTTACACTTATAATTTAAGTGTTTTCCCATAAATTTGCAGCACAATAGATAGCATAAACATGTGGAGTAGATTTCTTGTATCATGCACTTCAAATTTCACATTATATACGGATTTTGCATTTATGTCCTTTCACTTTTCAATATTTTTAGCAATTATATTTATTTTCTTGTAACCTATAAAATGAAAACAAAACACTCAACATGGCATTATTCAAATACAAAAGCAAGATAATAATGAAGATAAAAATGATCAATTATGATACTTATTAGGTGTCAATTGATCAATCTGTTCGATTGTAAACTTAGGTTGTAAGTTAATGGTTGGACGAATACGTAAATTGGTTGGACCAATACAATGTAAACTGAGAGTTCGTATACTAGACATTGAGGAAATGGTCGACTGACTCATCAAACACAGTCAGACTATTTCAAGAAAACTTACTGACCAATTTTGGGTATGATTTGATCGACCGCTAGGTGTGGTCCGGTTGAACAAAAGTTTGGAGTCCAAATTGGGTAAAGGCGCAACTACAAACTAACCGTTGAAGAATAACGACAAAAAATGACTCTAAATTGCAAATTTAAAAACCAAAGAACGATCAGACGAAATCTTGAGAACGCCCGACCGTTCAACCAAGAAATTGGTGTTTAGAAACGGTCAGATGAAAGCTAAGTTTCGATTGACTGTTTTACACAGATTGGCTGAGGTAGAGTTTGGGTGGTCTTCCGACTATGGTTTGGGTGAAGAAGAAAGAAGGAGAAGGAGAGAAAGAGGAGAGAGATGAAGGAGGGAGGGAGAAGGAGGAGAAGAAGAAGTTGATGAAGAAAAGGAAATGGAGTAGGGGAGAGTGAGAGATGATGAGAGAGAGGACAAGGAGAAGTAGATGGAAAGAGAGAAGATGAGAGAGAGAGACCAGAACGAGAAGGAGGGAGAGAAGAAGAAGGGGGTGAGAAGAAGTAGAGAGAGCAAGGACTTATTTCACATTATCAAGGACTTGGTTCGCATCCGAGGAGCAAAGTGTAATGACCTTATGAAGGGCAATGTTTAATTGATAGGTTTCAAGCCTAATGGGCCTAGGCTTAGTGTATATGTGTTGTTGATGTTTTTTATCTATTGTGTGAGTTGTATATGTGTCTGATAGTGTAAATCGCACAACCCGAGTTATGTATTGTGTTTTTTTCTATTGATAAAAAAATCTCAGGGTCTCATACTCCTTTATTTGCTCTAAAATAGAGAGTGAGTGAAGGAAAAAGAGGAGAGAGAAGGAGAAGTATAGAGAGAGAATAAAGATATGAGTGGTGGAGAAAGAGAGATAGGAGAAGGAGAGACAGAGGGAGAGAGAATGAGAGATAGAAGGAGAAGGAGAGTGTGTAAGAGGGAGAGAAATAGAAATTAGAGAGAGTTAGAAGGAATGGAGACGAGGAAGGAGAGACAAGTCTTCTCTTTCTCTTCCCTCATCTCTTTCTATCTTTCCTCTCTCTCTTTCTCTATCTAAATTCTCCATTTCTCCTTCTATCTCTCTCTATCCTTCTCTCATTCTCCCTCTATCTGTCCTTCTCTCCGTCTCATTCTCCTTCAACCTCTCTTTCTTGTCTCTCCATCCTTCTCTGGTTCTCCTTCTCCCTCTCTTTCCTCTCTCTATAATTCTCTCATTCTCTTGTTCTACTATCCCTCTCTCCATCTCCTTCCCTCTCTCCTTCTCCTCACTCTCTGCCATTCTCTCTCCCTCCCTATCCTCTTTCTTCTCTTTCTTCTCCTCTCTCTTTCTGCTTCTCCTTCTCTTTTCTCATATTCTCTCTCTCACAACCAACAATAATCCAGAACAACCTAACCACGCCAGCGTTGTTTGACGTGATTAAACTACACAAACTAAGACCACATGCTTGCTTCGATAACCAAAAATCACGCCAAGAAACCATGACTATTCGTTTTGACTTGCCATGAGCCCCTATAAACATGCACATGACACTTTCGATCTCGCAAATCACCTTTCGTGGAAGAAGAAAAGAACTCCAATACATACTATATGTAACGAGAATAGACTGGACAAGCTTCATACGACCAACCATAGACAACAACGCTCTTTTCCACGTACCCAAACGTCCCTGCACTTTCTCAACCAACTCCTCACAGACATTCTTGGAGATTCTGGATGTAAAGAGAGGTAGGCCTAAATACATGACATGGGAATGCAACTTGCGGCATATACAGGTGGTTTGGAATCCACACATTCTCATGCACACAACCATTGAAGAAGAGTTGGCTCCTCTCATTGTTCAACGTGAGTCCCGACTGGTTGACGAATCATTCCATAATATTCGAGATAGTCGTAGCACTTTGTTGAGTTGCCTTCACAAAAACCATCAGGTCATCAGCCAAGAGCAAGTGTGAGACCTCCACGTCACCTAAAGTCATTGGCTGAAATGGACCTCATGCCTCAAACAAGTGTTTGAGACTTCCCTGTAGAGAACGAACAAATATAGTGTGATCAGGTCACCATTACTTGTATGAAAAGGGTCAGTGAAGGATCCATTCACTACAACAATACATGGTTTCACCGATAGTACTTATCTGTAGGTGCATGTCCCCATCTATCGGTGTTAGATGCGTCGGTGTATCGCTACTCTGATGGATAGAGCCCATCGGTATTACATTGGCAGGAAAGTTTCCACCATGAATTTTCACCTACTTTCGTCAAAAGGAAGAACACCGACGTCGTAACATCGACAGACTATCCATTGGTTCTCACCGATTGAATAATACGTCAGTGTCTGTTACACCGACTAATACGTACTTCGACGGTTGTACACCTACACTGACGGTTATGTGTCGTTAGTGATATATATTGGTAAGCTACACTGACAGATATATACCATCATGTAGATCTACTAACAGACGTTGGATCTTCGTCCAATGGATATGTGTTATCGGTGTATGCCTATCAGTAAATGTCAGAACCTACACTGACAGATTCTTGTTCGTCATTATATGTCATGTCCAAAACCCAAAAGAGTGTGTTTGCTCTTCCGCGTTCCAATTTTCCCTACTCATTAATCAAATAATCATATACATAAAATTTATTCATCATTCAAAAAACATGCATATGCATCTAAACAACTCAAACATCTAAACACAAGAAGTCATATATATTGATTCATCTCAAAACAATTAAAACACAGAAGTTGTAATTTTATTAAAATTAACATTTGAATTCACTAAGTACTAAAACAAGGTTTAACAATAACAAAAGATAGAAAACATAAAATACTAAGTTGCAAAACCTCCTGTGTTGGCTCCGCCCAATGGATTGTCATCGTTATCTCGACTTGGCGATCGAGGTAGTGTGCAAAAATCCTGCACGATTGAAACATTATACATTAAGTAACTTAAAACATTATAATGCATACAAACTAACTTAGTAAATGTAATACAACTTATTAAATTACAAATACAATACTGATTAGTAGCATATCATGCGTCATATTTATGCTATATATCCTTTATTTTACCCAAATATTGTGCTAATCGAGTTGTTGTTGGTAGTGCTTCAGGAGTTAGGTAATAAAGAAGAGAAAGGGAGCAAAAATGACATAAATGTAACAAGTATGAACTGATTTGGAAGGTTCTGGACCTATTTGTAATGCACAAGGACTGGATCGTAAATCGGGAAGGACCCAAGTGCAAATCTGGAGGGACCTGATTGTGAAGTGCAAAATATGGTGACACATGACTTCAGGCAGATCAGTATTTCGCTAATTAAACTCAAGTGATTCGAACCAGGAGACCAGGACTTCACCCCACGTGCCAATTGAAGAAATAAAGCAACACACAAAATTTCAACCCGATGAGACCCATTTGATCCGCCAGTAGCGGATCAAAATGGTCTCCAATTTTGGTCGTGGGTCGGGTATTTGGTTTGGAGCATTCCTGGAGTATCAGATGTGATTTAGAGTCGTCTGATTATTCCCAGATTAATTCTAACCATGTATTAGTCTATATACCATTGTGATCCCTCCTCTCCCTCTTCTTCTTGCTTCTCCATTAGTTTTAGGTTTTATTTTTCGGGTGCTTAGTGTAGTTGGAGGAGAAGAAGCATACTTTGTAATCTTTTCATTTCAATCAAGTGTGAGTTTTGTTCTTTAAATACATGTTTTTCCTTTGATACAATTTCTTTGATGTTGTGATTTGTTTAATCTTGTTTTTAGTCATTTCCATTATGAGTTCATCTTATTTTTCTATTTTCTTTAGTGTATAGATGAGTAGAGAGTAGTCCATCCCCTTGGGGGGTGTAGAAGAAGGTGATTTGATCACGTGATGGATTAATGTGTGTGTTAATCTTAATCCTTTGAGTCTTACATGATATCCATAACCATTTAATGAGATTTCACTCTTATCTTTGATGTGCTAATGCTCTTGAATGAAGCTTAGCACATGCTTAGATTAGTGAGCCTATTTTATGGGGAATGATGAGGTTGGGATAATGATGGAGTGGAAGAAGGAAACAAGGCATGTGCATGCATGTGCTCATGTTGGCTTTATCCAAATTAATGTCTTGTATGTTTTAATGATTGTGATAAGTGTTATTTCATGTTGAGACATAGTTGGATTTGAGTCATGATGCATGTGAACATATTAGCTTAATTTCAATTATTGTCTTGTATGTTTTATGGATAATGTCTTATCTTATTTCATGTGGAGGCAAAGTTGGAATTGAGTTTTATGGATTTCATGTATGACATGTTCTGATGAGCACAAATGTACACACACATTACACACATTTTTCATTCTGCATTCTTTCTCTACCCCCCGAGGGGTTTAGTTTTATTGCTTATTTTCCGATTTCTTTTGCATTGTAGTGTAGCTTCGATCACATCTCTATCTTCTTCTCCCCCACTCGAGTATTGTGAATCTGACACACACGCGCTCCCTGTGGACCGACCCGTATTTTCCACCGCTTCAACGCGGTCATGCACTTGCAGTATTTTAACCGATTAAATCAAATACGTCGGGATTAACCTCCTCCCTTCTCCATTAAAAATTCAACCATCCATTGCATGCTTGCGAGTTTTTTTTTTGTCTTCGCTAGCTCGCTTCTTATCATCTTCATCTCCAAACCTTGTTTAACCTGCACATTGGCGTGACACCCTTCTTGGGATGGCGTTCCGCGCGGTCAGTACATGTCAATCAGGGTGAAGAGACTCGAGTTCATCATCACATGTCTGTTCCCATCATCGGGAAGAGTCCCGACCAGATCTTGGGCGACAACCGCCGAATTGATAAAGCCATGAGAGCTCGTCTCACCTGGTCTTACAAAACCTCTAATTGTTCTTAAAAAAATAAAACATTGTCAATTCACAAATAAATGTATCAAACAACATTAAGGAATTGAAAACTAATAATAATCTTAAACAGACAATAACAGTCACAGTTCGGGGAGTTCCTTGTCATAAACTCAGATGTACATATATGTACAATTAGGCTTAGGAGTGTCAAGATTTTTTACAATACCCAACAATCATTTTAGTTTATACTAAAAACTTATTGGATCTATAAGAATTAAAAAAAAATCTCATCATTTTCTCCCTGTGTCGCACCACCGATTTGGTACCACACTAATGTGGTATGACTAAATTTGCCATGTTTTTCTTGTTAGTCTCGCTCTTGTTCTGCAACACAAAATAAACCAAATTATTAGTTTTTTTAATCATTGATAATAAATTAACTAAAAACTTAACAAATTTACCTAAAACGTCTTGCTCGACCAGTAGTCCAGTAGAGTAGACCAATCCTCCAGGGAAATATGTGGCGGTCTAGCCGCCAATCTAGACTCTCTAGTCTCTATATCCGCAAGTCAAGGTATAATTGGTACTTTTTTCTTCCATTTGGTGTTCAGAGACCTCATAATTTTGTCTTTGAACCTTTCTAGATTTGTCTAGTGTAACTGTGAAGAAAAATCAAATTAGTTTTCAATTAAAATCAATACTAATATAACTTCAGTACATATGTTATATTACCGTTAATTGCTACCATGTCACATCCTTGTCCTTTTTTGGCACCAATCTCCAATCCTACTAATGAGGAGGCAGAACTTGTGTGTTTTGGCTATCGTCCTGATGAAATTCTGGAAGCGTTAAATGTTCTTTTCTTCGGTACACCTTCTGGTATAAGCTCGATCTCATTCTGAATTGTAGAAGTTGTGTGGATCCACCACCCTTACTTGTACTTGTTGCACCAGAGGCCGAAGTGTCAGGAACGTCCACGGTAGGGGCTGCACCATCGGCTATTTGTGGGGTATCCTCCGCCTGACGTCATTGACATCTTCGCCTATCACCGTCTACCACAGGGTGCGGTGGTGAAGACTGATTTCTCATCATACCTAAATTCTAAAGTAATTTAATTTATCATAATTACATACATCAGATATTTCGTGAATTTCTGAGTACTTCTTTTGTCATACATCCAACTTCTGTCTGAGCTCATAATTTGATTGATTTGAAACAAAACAAGTTAAACATAACATGTTAAAAATTTCGACTACTTGGAATAACAAATATTGTATAGATATTTTGTCATAACCAAATCCAATATAAAAGTTTCAACGTCTACCATCATCAAATCGTCGGTTTCGAATTTCAACCCTTACCATAAATCTTATTTCCAACCAATCCTAAATTCAATTGTTACCAAAACTACCACATCCAACTCATTGTCTACTAACACATCTGGCATATTCCACACAATCTAATTATCACATCTAACTCATCCAAATCAATCCAAATAAACACATTTACATTCATATCATGTATTCACAAGCACCTCCAACTAATGGTCAACTATAAATTTGTATTATAATTATAGAAATATACACCATCACCTAAAACTACATTTCAAACCAAATCTCCCATCCAACCCATCCAAAATCCGTTATTTCTGTAAAGTTATCTTGTACGAAACCCAAATAACTACTACATTCCACAGCAACATAAATTTACTAAGTCAAAAGCGGAATCAGCACCAACAGTTCAACATCAACCCCAACCTCCAATTCTCTTATCTTTACAACAAATCTTGTTTCCAACCAAGCGTACATCTAATCCTAAATTTTAAATCCAAAATACAATCGTAAATCCAAAATTCAATACTAAATGTAGTCTTCTTTTGATGAAAAAAGTATAACCTTTTGAATCACCTATATGATAATATTTGTTTCTTTAAGCCCCATCCCAATTAAATTCCTAGTCCCACTAATGTTCACTATCATTCAATGGGGATCTATTTTTCATACACCTTAAGTATGTCAACTAAGCTCAATGTGTGGTGGGTTATAACCATATGTTGTAGGCTTATATAATATGTTAACGTATGGATGCCCATCTTAAAATCGATATGTTTTGATACGATGTATTTGAGATATTTAATATTACAAAAGAGTAAAAATTGATCAATGTGGAGCTATTGTCAACACTCTTACACATAATAATTTGTTGTGTAAGGTTTGTTATTAAAATTTGGTCTCTAAGCTATTGTCAACACTCTTACAAATACTATTGTCAATACTGTACTAAAAATTGTTTCCTTCTTTTTGTTGTTATTCGAAAAGTCAATCCTACTAAGAACCTGATAAATCATAACGCTAAAAACCTTCAAACTCCACCAATCAGAATAACAACAAACAAAACAAGACAGAAAAACTTGTTATACTTTAAATTCCATTAAATTTTAGAGGGGAATCAATAGCGTATTATTGATTATAATTTTCATTAAATATTTTAGAAATTTCGGCAAACCTCCCCTGTAAATCAAAAATTAAAATGTTCATATCCATGGATACACAAAACAAATCCACAATTTAAATATCCATTGCATTTCACATTTACATATTTGAATTACATTCAAACTATATTTAAAATTAACATTCAAACTAATCTCATTCAAACTAATCAAATTGAAACAACATTCAAGCTAAAATAATTAATCTAAATTTATCAAAATAATTAACCTAAACAAAATATAGATAAAACAATATTCAAAGTATATTCGATTTGTATTTAGAAACAGATTCAAACTACATTCAAATTAATCACAATCAATGTAACAAACAATGTAAACTTTTAAAAACCAATAGGAATGTAGAGGGGTCTGAGGTCAGGGGTCTGGGCTGGTGGGTGGGGTCTAGGGAGGGGGTTGTCGCCAAGGAATGGGTCGGGTTTGGGGTTGGGATCGTGGTTGGGGGTTGGGTCTGGTGGCTGGGGTTGGAGAGGAATCTGGGTTCGGGGTTGGGGTCAGGGTTGTCGCGAAAGGAGGGAGGGTTGGGGTCGGGGTTGTGAGGAGGGAGGGAGGGGTTGAGGTTGGGGTCGTGGTTGTTGGGGAGGGAGGGGTGTCGAGGAGAAGCTTACAATGTAAAGTGGTACGGCGCGGTAACGGGGTGGCGATTAGAGAAGCGTCAATGATCGGAGGGTTGGGAGAGATTAGGGGAAAGTGAAGGGGAAGCTCGAATCAGGCTCCTCATACAACGCTACGCCAACAAAATTTATCCTTTGGTGCTTTATTACCTATTCATCGATGTATCAAGTCCTATTCAGATTATAAGAAACATTTTTTGAAATCTTCGCCGACGAATGCTATTCATTGGTGTAGGTTAACACAACTGTCGGTGATGGTGTTTCCACAAAAAATCATTTTACCGTGGATTCTGTAATTTGAAATGTACACCGACGGCACCTATTCGTTGGTGTATGTTTTTGTTCAGACAAATACTATGAAAACATTTCTGATGACTCTTTACCATCGATATTAGCGAGACTATCCATCAGTATAAGTCGACACTGACGGAACCTATTTTTCATGTAACATCCCCGAACAACGGAAAATTTAAACTTTTAAAATCAAAGGAACACAAATGATTTCGGCTTTATATCCATCAACATAATCATGAACTTCCCTTTGTGCTTCACGTTGGTGAGATCTTTTCTTTTTTCATGCAAAAATCCATGTAGTATCATGCTCACATTCAATGAGGACAATGCATGACGTAAGTGTGTGTGTGGGGGGGGGGGGTTACGTGTGTACATAGTCGAGTCCTTCTCATTTTGTTTTTTTCTTTTATTTGTATTGATAGAGTCATGTTAGTGTGCTGCATTTAATATCGATATATCTGTTTGCCATGATCCTTGGGTGACTTGTCTTCTTTTGCTTGCCTAGTGCTCTTTAAAATTTTCATTTCTTTCAAAAATCTTCATGTGTTTGCGAAAGAAAATGTTTTGTGGGTTTTGCGTGTGTTTGGCATGTGCAAAACCGTTTAGAGGCAAAGCAAAAAAGAATACTCCCAAAAATGACTTGAACTTGATGCATTAGGATATCTAGTACACCGGCTTTAGGCCTTATCTAGTCGTTAGGATGCACTGTGGTTTTCCCTCAGGGGGAGAGTAATCATAGGGTTTCAGTACTCAAACAAATAAAGAAGTCCACCTTGAACCTAGTGAGTTGAATAATTCATGTCTGTTAATATAATGAAGTTTGTTGTAATCAAGGACCCTTAAACTCCTATTGTGAGACATTAAGTGTTCGGGTTTTGGTTTATTTGTAGATACGAAATAAGTGAGTAGGTGTTCTCTCTTCTCGCACGACTCCTATCACTCGGGAAATTAGGTCTGAGGGGACTTTGTGCCTGGTACTTTCAATTCATCTGACTTGGGATGCACCGACCGAACTCCCGTTACACGTGTGGTAGGGATTGCCCTTTGTGGAGATATGGAGAAAGTTGTAGGTGATAGTGTAAGTCCTCATAGGCAATGGTGCACGAAACTTGGCCCTAAGAGAATTACACACCAACTAGAAAATAAATAAGAAAAAAAGAGGTAAGGAAAATAAGAACCTTAATGAACTTTACACTTTGTATCACTTGAGGATGTTATGGTTGTCCATGTTTTTCACTTAAGTCCTTAATTAATTTGCACGAATGATTCATTAGGCTAGGTGTGTGGACTGCATACACATATAGAGTTGGCCCGTAGTATTACTGTGTCCAATGATCGACAAAAATGGGTCCAACCAGTTGTGTTGCTATATTGAATAATACATCAATGTTCGGATTTTGTGGGTATATCCGCAGAAAACCCTCAGGAGACACCACTACTCCTACTTGGCGACAAGGAGGTTTAACGGCTTGTTGCACGTGCTAAGTGCAACCGTGATTCCTACGAAAGTGAGTTAAGATGTCCCTGTTTCTCGCATGTTTCACTTTCGTTCACTTTTGTCTTTATTTGTTTTCCTCGGGACTAGCAAAAGGTATGTGTGGGGGTATTTGATTAGTAGCATATCATGCGTCATATTCATGCTATATATCTTTTATTTTACCCAAATATTGTGCTACTTGAGTTGTTGTTTGTTGTGTTTCAGGAATTAGGTAATAAAGAAGAGGAAGAGAGCAAAAAGCAGCTAAATGTAACAAGTATGGACTGGTTTGGAAGGTTCTGGACCTATTTGTAATGCACAAGGACTGGATCGCAAATCAGGAAGGACCCAAGTGCAAACCCAGAGGGACCGGATTGTGAAGTGCAAAATATGGTGACACATGACTTGAACCAGATCAGTATTACGCCAAGTAAACTCAAAGTGATTCGAGCCAGCAGACCAGGGCTTCACCCCACATGCCAATTGAAGAAATAAAGCAACACACAAAATTTCAACCCGATCCGACCCATTTGGTCAGCCAGTGGCGGATTTGGATTCGCCACTTGCAGATCAAAACAGTCCAAATGGTCTCCAATTTCGGTCATAGGTCGGGTGTTTGGTTTGGAGCATTCCAAGAGTATCAGATGTGATTTAGAGTCGTCTGATTATTCCCAGATTAACTCTAACCCTGTATTAGTCTAAATATACCATTATGATCCCTCCTCTCCCTCTTCTTCTTGCTTCTCCATTAGTTTTAGGTTTTATTTTGTTGCCGCTTAGTGTAATTGGAGGAGAATAAGCATATTTGTAATTTTTTCATTTCAATCAAGTGTGAGTTTTGTTCTTTAAATACTTGTCTTTCATTTGATGCAATTTCTTTGATGTTGTGCTTTGTTTAATCTTGTTTTTAGTCATTTCCATTGTGGGTTCATCTTATTTTTCTGTTTTCTTTAGTGTAGAGATGATTAGAGATTAGTCCATCCCCATATGGGGGAGACGAAGGTGATTTGATCATGTGATGGATTAGTATGTGTGTTAATCTTAATCATTTGAACCTTGCATGATTTCCATAACCATCTAATGAGATTTCACTCTTATCTTTGATGTGCTAATGCTCTTGAATGAAGCTTAGCACATGCTTAGATTAGTGAGCCTATTTTATGGGGAATGATGAGGTTGGGATAATGATGGAGTGGAAGAAGGAAACAAGGCATGTGCATGCATGTGCTCATGTTGGCTTTATCCAAATTAATGTCTTGTATGTTTTAATGATTGTGATAAGTGTTATTTCATGTTGAGACATAGTTGGATTTGAGTCATGATCCATGTGAACATATTAGCTTCATTTCAATTATTGTCTTGTATGTTTTAATGATATTGCCTTATCTTATTTCATGTGGAGGCAATGTTGGAATTGAGTTTTATGGATTTCATGTATGACATGTTCTGATGAGCACAAATGAAGACACACATTACCACATTTTCATTCTGCATTCTTTCTCTACCCTCTGAGGGGTTTAGTTTTATTGCTTATTTTCCAATTTCTTTTGCATTGTAGTGTAGCTTCGATTACATATCTCTTCTTCTCTCCTACTTGAATATCGTGAATCTGACACACACGCACTCCCTGTGGACCGACCCATATTTGCCACCGCTTTAACACTGTCGTGCACTTACGGTATTTTAAGTGATTCAATCAAGTTTTTGGCGCTGGGGAGCATTGTTTCGTAGTCGAGTTCGCCATTTTGGTGGGGTTTTTCTTTGTTTTTACGTTTCCATTTTTGATTTTGGTTACTGGAATGGGCTCACAAGTGAACAGGAGGACCTACTGGAGCTTAGAAGGACACTGCTGAATTCTGGGGACCTGAGTTCCTAGAAGATCCACCAGTAGCGGATTTCCATCCGCTAGTGGCGGATTGGGTGAGCGAGATTTGATTTCTGTTTTTACAGTAGCTTTCTTTGCCTATTTCAAGTTGTTTTGTGTCACTTTTGATGTCATGCATGCTCTGTTTTAGTGTTTAAAATTAATTTTGCTTGCATGAGCCCTTGTTAAGACAACTTGGACCATAAAACTCAAAGCAAAAGATTAGACTTCTTGTCATCTAGGTCATGCATCAATTGTAGACCTTGCACACATTTGTCTTTTCTTTTCTTTACATTCTTGTTGTCGATTACTGACGTGAGGTACGTGCACCCGATCTCTCATTCACGCGTGTTTAGATCATGCATTAGTAAGTAAGGTGCATTGGAACAAGAGTGAGGTGAGTGCTTGTTTGGTGAGTTGCATGCTAGCTTAAGCTTTCAAAACATGTTTAAGGGGCACCACCTATAGTCTTAAAGATAAGGTGGGGGATTTTGATTGTCATCATTTCATACTTACATTTGTATCTTATATCCATTATCTTTCACCTAAACAATGCTACATGACGAGTTTTATGTTTGAATTTCAAAAATAAATAGGTTTGAAGAGAAGAAGCATAAAAGGACCTCAAAGCAGGAAAAATTACTGAGTTGAAAGACTCGAGGACTAATATGCAAGATCGAAGGACCTGAATGTAAGATCGAAGGACCAATGAGCAAATAAGAATACTCCACACCATCATGGAGAGTATTTTGGCAATTCTATTCGGGTCGGAGCTCCAGCAAGCGAAGTAGATGCATCAAAGACAAACAAAGCCATCCAGAAAACCCAAAAGAAAATCCAGAGCGATCCAAACCCTGTAGACCGCCAATTGGCGGTCCGGGTTTCTTCGGATCCGCTAAGATTTATGTGGGTCGTGTATTAGAGCGTATTTAGTCTATTTTTGTATTTGTTTAGTCTCATACCAAGGATTGTCCCGGATTACCTTTTTCTATGGCTATAAATAGAACTCTTCACCTTCTATTGTAATCATCCATTGCTTGGTGGCATTCTCTGTACTTGGAGTATGCCTTGGAGCAAAATCTCAAGGTGGAGAAGAATGCTGCTAGTGATGTGAGTCATTTAATAAAATAATTTTTCCATTGTTTTGTTCTTATGTTGTTTCTCTATGCATGCTTAGCTTAGTTTTATTTCTTTGATTGTAGGCTAAAGTAGTTAGAATGTTTCCTTTCTTCTTTAGTTTAATTGTTAGAATAATGTGTAGTGAGTAGATCCATCCCCCTTTGGGGGTGGAGATGATGTTCATACATGCATTAAAGAATAGATATGAATGCTTTATATTTTGATTGTGTTGATAAATGTGAATGTATGCTTGCTTGTTAGAGTAGAATACTACACTTGATAGGTTTTGCCACACATCTTAGACACCTCCCATGCTTGTTTAGGTTCTGAAATAACCAGTTTGTGTATATGAATGTTAATCAACTAGGTTAGTGAATGGATTGATAGGTTTTGCCATAACCTTTAGACACTTCCTATGCATGAAAACAATACCTACATTTGTGCCTATAGAATGCATTCTTCACCATGTTTTTGAAGGGAATGTGTTCTAAAAGTTTTACTTTTAAATGTCAATTATTATGACTTGAATGAGAAATCATTTTGTTCCTTGTTTATGTTATTCGTCTTTTAGAAGTGTTAAGGAAGAGGCTCTTGGTCCTTAACCGTAGAGCTCTAAAAGATATTGGTTTACATAAAACAAAAGGTATTCGCAATCATGGTAATTAACATGGGACATTAATTACCGAGTTAAGATTGTCGTGTTGGTCATAGATCATCGTAGCTCTACAAGTGAGTGACAACACGGGTACACAAAAGAGGAAAATAGTACTTTTGTATACTGAATTGACCTAACAAGTAAAATATTATAGAAATGTGTTTCTGTGTCATTAATATTTTACTGTGTCCTTGGTCCTTTGATATGAGACTTATATCCGATCGCTTAAGGAGTTCTTAATTAGACTAGTGTCTTAAGCTATCGATGAGTGTAGTGTAAAGGCATTAGTTGGTTAAGTACAACTTTTGTTGGAGAAGATAGCTAGTCAAAAGATTATCATTGCCCCTCTTAATTGAGTAATGATATTAATGGGCCCCTTGATAAAGCAAAGTTATAATGTGCACAATGTGATTTGAGTTAATTCACATATTTATAACTAGCTTAAAGAGATCAAGAAATGAATACTAATATACAAAGATGACACAATACTACTTTGTATGTATTCTTAATATCATGAGGCAAGGGACGGACACAAGTGGTGCACTCCATCACTAATTGGATCGGGTTTTGGTTCGAGCTGAATTAAGACATCTAGCTAATTGGGAACTATAATGTGTAGCTAGATACCGCTTATAGTTTGTGATGTTAAGCTATTAATATCACTGTCAATTTAGCTTAGATCCTCCCATAGGTCACACCATAAAACTGGGAAACAAGAAGGTGATTTTATGTTCATACGATGTATCGAGTTTCGTATACATGTGGTGAATCGATAAAATCATTATGTCATGAAAATGACATATTTAGAATCATGAATTTATATATGAGATGTAAATATATCATGGGGTGTGATTGTTTGATATTACATATGATGACATATTGCATAGGATATATAAATTAGCTATAACCCCAAAGATCGAATTTTGTTGGGAATTAATCCAAAATTCGATAAGGCAAATTAATTAATTAAATTTGCTAAAACCCCAAATACGAATTTTGTTGGGAATTAAACCAAAATTCGATAAAGTCAAATTAATTAAGGAATTATTGATCATGGTTTTGACTTGGTCAATTATGATTAAATTTGGATGTGGATTAATAAATTTAATATTGAGAATTGGTCTTAAGAGAGAAAAACATGGAAGAATAGGTCAATGCATAGCCCATGATGTGGAAATTAAAGGAGCCTATAAATAGGCCTAATTTCCTTCATTAAAAATAAATATATGCAAAATTCTCTCTCTCTCTAACCACCCCAATTAATCCATCCGAAATTCCTTAGTTAATTTGAGTTTTTGGAGAGTAAAATCTCAGGAAAGAAAAAGGGGGTTATTATCTAGATTCTAAACCCGTTTGGAGATTGATTGGCTAGCTCCTTTCTCTCCAACCTTGTTTAGAGTTTGGTGAACACTCGGAGGCAATCCACCGGGCGATTCGACCGGCAACGTGACTCCGGATCTTCAAGAGGTTTTAGAGAACCTCTAGGTATGATTCTAATTGCAATTGTTTGTTTGTTCTAATGCATGTTAAATAATTAGGACAAACAAATGCATGTCTATAAGAAAATCGAAGAAAATATGAATGTTTCGATCCTGTATGTTTATAAAATTTCGAAAATATATACATACTATAGGGCACGAAATCCAACAGTGGTATCAGAGCTTTTGATTCATATTATCTTTGATTTAGACTATAAAATCAATTTAGGTTACCATCTAGAATCAAAACAATTCGGTTTTATCTTTTTCGAGTTTTTCGATATTTTGTTGATAAAATTCTAAGAAATTCGTTTTGATGGTTTTATATGTTTTAAAACATCACACATGATTGTTAGAATTGAAATTTAGACATTTGTCTAATTTATAGAATTTTCGTTTTATTTTAAATGATTATTTTATAAAGGAATCAACAAAACTGAAAAGACTAATGTTCATCTTTCCTTTTGGAAATTGGATGAACGGCGGTTCAAAATAATTAATTTTGAACTATGGATGCATGAAAATCATTTCAATGGATTTCAAATGATTTTTCTAGAATTGTTTGATTTTAGATGCTTGATAATCTAGATTAAATAGTTTAGATTGGACATGCGTGTATGCGTTGCTCGAGTTGTTTTTTGCAGGAATTGTGAGTTTATATGTTCCAAATCAGCAACTATGAATGTTTATAATTGTTATAATACAGGGGCTTATGTATGTAAAAGCAAATTCTCTATTTCCATCTTTTAGATAAATTGCATATGCATATGAGAGGTTTTTACATAGGACTTGCACTAGTCGGTTTTTATCGAATGTGAGGAGCATGTTTATTTTCTGTAAAATCTACATCTCCGGTGCAAGAGGAAGTCGCCGCTGTAGCGCATCGATCGAGGATCGAGGATCAGGGATCGAGGATCAAGGATCGAAGGGAACATATAAACTCACACGATATGGATTGTGTGAATGTTTAATTTCTGTTTTTTTTAATTTCTGCTATGCATGTGATGAATGTGGTGAATGTTAGGATGTGTATGAATATTAATATGCATGATAACCTAAAATTCCAAATCACATGTAAATATATGAAATTGTCCAACAAAAATTAAGAATAATTTCCTTCTTATTTCATCCACTAGCAGCCATTGATCGAGGGATACTCTGCTCGCCCTTAGCGGGAGATAGCTCCCTCCATCTTTGGGAATAGTGGGAGATATAATGGTTGTCTGTTGTTGTGCCACAATTAAATGTATGAGGTGTGATTCACCCTAGTGAACCCCGAGTATGTTTAGTTGTGAATACAATGGATAAACGTATCTCGTATCAAATGAAAATAAGTTTTCTTAACATTACCTAGAGCCCTCGCTCGGTTTTGGGAAAAAGTTTTTCTAACGAGGATAGGTCGCATTCCCTCATAATTAAAACGACAAGAATCACAAAAGTTTGAAGATGCTAATATTGCTAAAATTCAAAAAGGTTGTGATTAGAAAATGTTTTCTTACCTTGATATTGTAATGTATTCGATATCCCTTAGCTAGTCTATATTACAATTGATAGGATCTTGGATTGTTGCATTTATGGGCAAGATTTTTATTTGCAACGTTTACATATTCGATATATGTATGCATTAAAACATAAAATTGGCATTAAAACCTATATAATTTATTTTGTAGAAATGACTAATATCCAACCAATTGTGCGATCTATGATCGAAAAGAATCCTTTGCAAAATGATGGCTCAAACTTCATGAAATGGCAACTCAATCTTAATATCGTGTTGAGGTTTGAAAAACTATCTCATATTTTGGATGGTGAAATCCCAAAATTGAATGAGAAGACAACCGATAATGAGAAAGAGGCGATAGCCAAGTGGGAAGACCAAGAGAACCAAGTTCACGGTCTTATGCTAGCATCCATGGGTGACTCGCTTCAAGCGAAATACTTGGATTCAAAACCCAAGAAGACCATGGAAGCTTTAACAAAGATGTTCATGGATAGTGCCCGAAAGGAGCGCTATAAGATCACCATCGCACTCACAAGGTGCCATATGGTGGAGGGAACATCGGTATCTATGCATTTTCTCACGATGCAAGGATACCTTGAGAAATTGTCGAAGCTCTCTTCTCCAATGCCCGAGGACATTGCCGAAGATTTGATTCTTGGCTCTCTAGCCCCGTCCTATAAGGACTTTGTGATGCACTATCATGTGCGTGAAAAAGGGGTGAGTCTTGAGGAGCTTCACAACGCTCTCAAAACGGCTGAAGTTGACATGGGCAAAGGTCGGGACAATCACGTCCTAGCCGTCCATGAGAGGAGCAAAAAGATCAACAAAGGTAAAGGCAAATTTACCAAAGATACGTCAATCAAGAGCAAGGGAGTAGGAGGTGCTCAAGGGAGTGCCTCAAGGGGAAATCTTTCAAATCTCCAACTCCCAACACGGAGTGCTTTCACTGCGGTGAAAAGGGACACATCCGACCTAATTGCCCCAAGTACAAGGAAGACCTTGAAAATGGGATGATTGAACGTAGGCGCCCGAGAAACGCCGTAGGTATGTTTGTTATTGAGATAAATTTAATCACCTCTGTCCTTGATTTGGTAATGGTTACCGGATCTTGTGCTCACATAATTTTGATGTGCAGCTATTGAAGGATAGGAAGGAACTCGTGGAGAACGAGATGATATTGAAGATTGGACATAGTACAAGCATCGCTGCGATTGTACAAGATTCTATGGAGCTTCAATAGTCTAGTGATTTAAATTTATGCTTTGAAGAATGTTTGTTATATGCCTTCGATTAGCAAGAACATTTCTGTATCAAGTTTTAGATATGGATAAATTTTAATAAATATTTTAATTCTTGCTTGTCTATATCGAAGAATGGAATTTTCTATGCAAATACATTCATATAGAATGTTTTCTATTTGCTTGAAATAAATAATAAACAAACTCAAACAAACAATAACAAAAGAGAAACTAAGATAACTCACGTGAATGATACAATCTTGTAGCACTATCGGATTGGTCAAATAAATGACCAAGAGACCTTTCAAGAAGAAAGGAACGAAAACGAATAACTAATTGGATATGATACATTCTAATGTATGTGGTCCGATAAGTACAAGTGCAAGAGATGGTTTAAGGCACTTCATTTTGTTCACGGACAACTATAGTCATTATGGCTATATTTGTGTAATGGGAAGCAAAATTGAATTCTTTGACAAGTTCAAGGAATTCGAGGATGAAGTAGTGAACCGACTCAACAAGAATATCGAGTCTCTATGAACGGTTCGCAGGGGTGAGTGCTTAGGATACCTAATTTGACTCATTCCTAAAGTAGGAACATGATATTGCTCGACATGGTTCGATCAATAATGAGTCAATCTAAAATTGCCTCTTTACTTTTGGGATTATGCACTACAAATAATGACAAACTCACTAAATAAAGTTCCATCCAAATCCGTGGAGAAAATGTCTTGTGAGCTATGGAGTTGAAAGACACCTAAGCTTGACTTTCTCAAAATTTGGGGTTGTGAGGTATACATCAAGAAATTGATGTCGACCAAGCTTCAACCAAAAGCGGATAAGTTCTTCTATATAGGTTGTCCTCGTGTGACAAGAGGATACTACTTTTGATATATAACCTCCAATCGAAAGATTGTAGAGAGAGATATGTTTTTCTGGAATTTCTGGAAAAGAGAGAAAAGTAGTGGGAGTAGATTTGAGCTTGAGGAAACTCAAGATACTTTACAAGATCATGATGTGAATGTTGCATTCAAAATCATGAAGGCCCAGCCGAGATTCATTTGGTTAGTGGGAGTATGAGCGAGAGATCCTTACAAGAAATTGTGAGAGAATCTCAATCATCCTCACCTAGTGTGCGTTCGAGAGTCGAACATGAACCTATTCCTCAAGCAATTGTGGAAGAAGTTTGAGAGACACGAGAAGAACCAAAAGAACTAAGAAGGTCAATGAGGGAAAGGAAGAAACCCAATAAGTATGTGGGACTTCATGAGATCATGGTACTAGATACCAAAGATCCCTCAACCTTCCAAGAAGCAATGGTAAGAGAAGACTCCAAACAATGGCTTAAGGCCATGGAATCCGAAATAGAATCCATGTATGATAATTAAATGTAGAACTTGATTTGCCTTCCTCAAGAGAAAATGCCATTAAGTATAAATGAGTTTTTAGGAGGAAGATAGACATGGATAGTAACTTGACAACCTACGAAGCAAGGCTTGTAGCAAAAGTTATACTCAAATTCAAGAAATTGACTTTGATGAAATCTTTGAGAAGTTGTCATATTAAAATCTATTCGGATTATACTCACTATTACGGCATTTCACAATTGTGGGATATGGAAGATGGATATCAAAATGGCGTTCCTTAAACAGGAACTTGGAGGAGGATATGTACATGGTACAACCTCAAGGTTTTGATGATCCAAATAATAGCGAGAAGAAATGCAAGTTTCGAGAATCCATTTATGGATTGAAGCAAGCATCGAGGAGTTGGAACAAACGCTTTGACGAAGAGGTGAAAGAGATTCACTTCATTCAAAGTAAAGGAAAACCTTGTTGATACAAGGAGATTAGTGGGAGCCATGTAGTACTTCTGATCTCATATGTCGATGACATATTGCTCATGAGCAATCAGATACCTTAGCATTAGCAAACGAGAAATTTCATTGAAATTTGCATTTTCAATGAAAAGAAATGGATGAGGCTCAACACATCTTGAGAATCAAGATACATTGAGATACATACCGTAGACTCATTGGCTTCAGTCAACGTGCATACATTGACAAGGTCTTGGAAATGTTCAAGGTGAACAATTCTGATATGGACAATGTGCCAATAAATATGAGTATAGGTGTGCAACTCAAGAAGTCTCAATGTGCTCAATCACACAAAGACTTGGAGTACATGAAGGTATCCCTTATGCTTCGGCAAAAGAAAGGACCATGTACACAATGACTTGCACAAGACTCAAAATCTCGTATGCTCTAAACGTGACAAGAGGTCACCAATCCAACGCAAGTCCTGATCATAGGATTGCGGTCAAGAATATTCTGAAGTACCTTAACCGGACTAAAGAAAGGTTCTTGTTTATGGAAGACAAAGGAGAAAATAGCCGAGGGCTGTTTTGATGCAATTCTTATAGGAATTCTTGACAATAGGAGTTTGGAATGATGATGCGTCATCATTATCAAAGGTGGAGGCATGAGCTAGTTAGGAGTAATATCACTACAGCTAACTCAACCACCAACGAAATACAAAATAAATAAATAAGGTGGACACAACAGTGACACAACTGATCCATTCAACAAACCTTCATACCAAGCTAAGAGACGAAATATATTTCGAGTCCATGGATCCGAGGATCCATGTGGATTGGCTTGATAGGTGATTTGAGAAGGTTACCCTAGTTATTAATGTTTTACACATTGAGAATGTATGTGAAAGAAAACTTTGATAACAAGTGGGAGATTGAAGGGAATGTGTTCTAAAAGTTTTACTTTTAAATGTCAATTATTAATACTTGAATGAGAAATCATTTTGTTCCTTGTTTATGTTATTCGTCTTTTAGAAGTGTTAATGAAGAGGCTCTTGGTCCTTAACCGTAGAGCTCTAAAAGATATTGGTTTACATAAAACAAAAGGTATTCGCAATCATGGTAATTAACATGGGACATTAATTACCGAGTTAAGATTGTCGTGTTGGTCATAGATCATTGTAGCTCTACAAGTGAGTGACAACACGGGTACACAAAAGAGGAAAATAGTACTTTTGTATACTGAATTGACCTAACAAGTAAAATATTATAGAAATGTGTTTCTGTGTCATTAATATTTTACTGTGTCCTTGGTCCTTTGATATGAGACTTATATCCGATCGCTTAAGGAGTTCTTAATTAGACTAGTGACTTAAGCTATCGATGAGTGTAGTGTAAAGGCATTAGTTGGTTAAGTACAACTTTTGTTGGAGAAGATAGCTAGTCAAAAGATTATCATTGCCCCTCTTAATTGAGTAATGATATTAATGGGCCCCTTGATAAAGCAAAGTTATAATGTGCACAATGTGATTTGAGTTAAGTCACATATTTATAACTAGCTTAAAGAGATCAAGAAATGAATACTAATATACAAAGATGACACAATACTACTTTGTATGTATTCTTAATATCATGAGGCAAGGGACGGACACAAGTGGTGCACTCCATCTCTAATTGGATCGGGTTTTGGTTCGAGCTGAATTAAGACATCTAGCTAATTGGGAACTATAATGTGTAGCTAGATACCGCTTATAGTTTGTGATGTTAAGCTATTAATATCACTGCCAATTTAGCTTAGATCCTCCCATAGGTCACACCATAAAATTGGGAAACAAGAAGGTGAGTTTATGTTCATACGATGTATCGAGTTTCGTATACATGTGGTGAATCGATAAAATCATTATGTCATGAAAATGACATATTTAGAATCATGAATTTATATATGAGATGTAAATATATCATGGGGTGTGATTGTTTGATATTACATATGATGATATATTGCATAGGATATATAAATTAGCTATAACCCCAAAGATCGAATTTTGTTGGGAATTAATCCAAAATTCGATAAGGCAAATTAATTAATTAAATTTGCTAAAACCCCAAATACCAAATTTGTTGGGAATTAAACCAAAATTGATAAAGTCAAATTAATTAAATTTCCTAAAACAAAAAAAAACGAATTTTGTTGGGAATTAATCCAAAATTCGATAAAGGCAAATTAATTAAGGAATTATTGATCATGGTTTTGACTTGGTCAATTATGATTAAATTTGGATGTGGATTAATAAATTTAATATTGAGAATTAGTCTTAAGAGAGAAAAACATGGAAGAATGGGTCAATGCATAGCCCATGATGTGGAAATTAAAGGAGCCTATAAATAGGCCTAATTTCCTTCATTAAAAATAAATATATGCAAAATTCTCTCTCTCTCTAACCACCCCAATTAATCCATCCGAAATTCCTTAGTTAATTTGAGTTTTTGGAGAGTAAAATCTCAGGAAAGAAAAAGGGGGTTATTAGCTAGATTCTAAACCCGTTTGGAGATTGATTGGCTAGCTCCTTTCTCTCCAACCTTGTTTAGAGTTTGGTGAACACTCGGAGGCAATCCACCGGGCGATTCTAAACCCGTTTGGAGATTGATTGGCTAGCTCCTTTCTCTCCAACCTTGTTTAGAGTTTGGTGAACACTCGGAGGCAATCCACCGGGCGATTCGACCGGCAACGCGACTCTGGATCTTCAAGAGGTTTTAGAGAACCTCTAGGTATGATTCTAATTGCAATTATTTGTTTGTTCTAATGCATGTTAAATAATGAGGACAAACAAATGCTTGTCTATATGAAAATTGAAGAAAATATGAATGTTTCGATCCTATATGTTTATAAAATTTCGAAACATATATACATACTATAGGGCACGAAATCCAACAGTTTTTACATGTGTGCACACACTCCACCCCTAGGGTCTTTTTCTTCTTGATTCCAGCTTAGTTTTACATTCTTTTAGTTTTGATTCGAAGTAATCGTTAGTTGGTTTACTTTGCATTTTCTTCTTAGTAGTTTAGTGCAGCGTAGATTAGCATAAACAAAACTCTTCCCCCTTTTGTTGCGACTTGATTTCTGAAAAACCAGAGAGTTCTCTCCTCCCCGTGGATCGACCCGTATTTTCCACGTCTTCACCGACGTCGTGCACATGCGGTATTATAAACGATTAAACAAATTTTTGGCACTATTGCTGGGGAGGTGCCAGTCCAGACTCTGGTTTGGACGATTCGAGTGGATTTAATTTGTGTTTTGTTGTTTGCTTTGTTTCAGGAGACTCTGAGGCTAAAGGGAAATCACCACGAGAAATTTGGAGCAGAACAGAGAAGCTTGGACCGCCATTCAGCAGCCTGAGATCGTTAATTGGCAGTCTGGTGAGCTCTGTCTCCTTCGCTTTTCTTTGGCTTGTTGTATTATCCGATATAGTGATCTGGGACTCGATTTAGCATGTTTTGACTTATAGTTTCTTCCCAGATCAATAATCAATCTCCCTTTAAGCAACTTGGACCTTAAAACCCAAAGCAAAAGATTGGGCATTCTTTCTTGTTTAGGTCATGCATCATGTACTTGACTTAGGCACGTAAATTGTCTTTTCTTTTAGCTTTACTGTGAGTTGCTGAGCACTGGCGTGAGGTCGCATTTCCGACCCTCATTCATGCATTTCGTATGAACATCCATTAGTTAGTAGGAAGTGCATTGCAACAAGTGTGAGTTGAGCATTTGTTTGGAGAGTTGATTGTTAGATTAGGACTCCAAAACTCTACTAAGGAGGGGTTGTCCCATATAAGATAAGGTGGGGGATTTCATCACCCTTTCCTTCACCCCAAAAACCACACTAATCAAGAGCCTAATTTTAAAATCAAGTAGATATTGGCCCTAAGGATTTCGGGCGCATTAGGAGAGTGATCTGGTCCCGACCGTCATGGCCCGATCGGCGTCGCCCACTCTGTCGATAGTAGGAGAGATGAGATTTCCGGATCATGACTCGCTTGCTGGGCTTTGTTGTCCTCGTCATATGGAGGTGAGGCGTGTTGAGGCTGTGTGACCTCGCAGTTAGGCGTCGTCTAGTTGGTAGGACTTATAGCGACCTTAGGACTGTTTGAGCCTTGTTTGCTTGTGTGCTTCTACCTGTACCCACCCGCCGTAGCATAAGGACGTCTTCCCTTCTCTCCTGAGTCATTTCTCTCTTCTGTGTCCCTCCGTCTTCTCCTCTACGCACATTCTTTGTTTAAAAAAAGTTTTGGTTTGTGTGTGTGCACCTTTGTGCATGCTTGTGTGGGCACGAGACGAGAGCGGCCGTTTGACGAGGCTTGTCGTCAACCTTGCTTTGGTAGTCAATTTCTCGTGTCACACATAGTTCGGGTTCAATGGCTGCTCATTACCGCGAGGAAGAGCAGTTACTGGACCCACTTGTCCCACATGTTCGTCCTGTTGTGGCTCCCATAAATCTACGTGATCGATGCTACCAGAGCCGTACCGCTCTACCCTTATGCATCGTATTACCAGAGGTGAATGGGAACTACTTTGAGGTTAAGACTCAATTCATTTCCATGCTCCCTTACTTCACTGGGAAGGGTGACCCCTATATCTTTCTCAGGGAATTTGAGGAGGTCTGTGCTATGGTCAAGCTGCAACAACTTAGCACAGACTCCATCCATCTTAGGGTAGTCCCTTTTGCACTAAAGGATGATGCCAAGAAGAGGTTGTACAACAACCAGGCAAATGCCTTTAGGACTTGGGATGAATTTCAATCTGGATTTCTCAAAAAGTACTTTCCAAATCATCAGACTCAAAAATTGAGGAACAAAATCAATTCGTTCTATAAACTTGAGACCGAAACATTTCATGCATATTTAGAGAGATTCAAGGAGCTACTATCCTCATGCCCTCACCATGGCATGGAGTTGTGGTACCTTTGTCAGATTGTCTACGAGGGTCTTCACATCCCATCCTGAACGCTCCTTGAATGCATGTGTCAAGGAGAGTTCTTAGGAAAGGATGAAAGGGAGGCATGTGCTTTCCTAGAAGACCTCACTGAGAAAACCAAGCAGTGGGAGAGTGCGAGGGAACCCCCAACATCATCCAGCATAGGAGCGAGGATCACGAATGCAAACTCGACTAGATCGGGTGTCGTATTTGCTGTCGATATCACTACGGCCACCGAGGCGCGCATGGCGGCCTTAATGCGCCGTATGGATTCGATTGAGCTCCAAAACAAACAAGGTGCACCTCACATGTCAACATATGGTCCAGTCCCCTGTCATTCATGTGGTAGGATAGGTCATGTAGGAAGCGAGTGTGCGTCCATTCCTCCTGAGATTGAACATGTCAATGCCATCTATGATAGGGCTAGGAATGACCCATACTCATCATCTTATAATCCCGGATGGAGGAACCACCTCAATTTTTCATGGAACCAAAATAATGTCCCGGGTGGTCCTTCAAACTCCTCTCGACCACCTAACCAACCACACCAACTCCCCATGCATGCACAATGTTATCAGCCACCCAAAGCTCAAATCACAAATCAATTGGGTTCCCAAATTCCAATAATATGGAAACCCAATTCAATTCGCTTGAGACCTTGACTCGTGCACTTGAAAACTCAATGAAATTTTTTATGTCAACCACAAGTCAAGTTCTCACTTCAAATCAGCAGACCATCAAATCTCTAGAGCTTCAGATGGGCCAATTGGCTCAGTCTGTACATGAAAGAGAGAGAGGGACTCTGCCTAGCCAGCCTGAGGCTAACCCCTGCATGTACCAGAAACAACACATGCAAAATGAGAATGTGGTACCTTGGGGGCGGCAAGTGAACAAAGTGGAGGAACTTGTTCACCATTTCAATGCCATTGTAACCTTAAGTAATGGAAGGCAGGTTGACAATCACATTTCCTTGCCACACACACCACCATCTATGCAGCCCATCAGTGGGAATGGTGGTGAAGAAGAGGCTGAGGGTGAGGGTAATACACCAACGTCACCTTCTCGGGCATCGCAGAAAACCTACCTAACCAAAAGCTCCCTATCAATAGTTGAACATGGGAGAATTGAAACCAACTAAGATCACCCTCCAATTGGCGGATAGATCCATTCGTATTCAAAAAGGGATTATCGAGGACGTGCTTATCAAAGTTGGAGAATTTATATTTCCAGTCAATTTTGTCATCCTCGATACCAATCCTGTTACAAACACCTACTCTCAAATACCTTTGATTTTGGGTAGACCATTTCTGGCAACCTCCAACGCCTTAATTAATTATAGAAATTGTCTCATGAAGCTCTCATTCGGTAACATGAGTGCCGAGTTTCATGTGTTCAACTCTGGTTGGCAACAGTAGCCCATGAACCAACCTTTAAATCTCAATCTCATCCGCCAATTAGAGAAAGCACCGCAAAATCAACGAACACCCCTAACACCAATGCAACCCATTGAGAATGTTTGTGGGCCCAGCAAAAACACATTGCCTATCTTTGCAATGCAACAGAGAGAGCTGACATCAAACATGAATGTTCAACGGGAGTGTTCGTTGCATGATTCAGTGGAGACCATTAGTGAGGGGGACACACCTCAGCATATGCCCATTCCAGAAGGTGTCATCACCCTGTGTCCTAGAGCTATTGAGCCCTTTGAGCTTCAGATTGACTCCAACAAGGACCCACCTACGACGGAGCTTATGCTTGATGATATAAATGATGGTGGGAGGTCCTTATTGGATGACTTGGGAAGAAGCCTCATTCTTAGTGATGCAGGTCTGCTGCATCCATCGAATGAGCTTGAGGAACTCATTCCGATGCACCCACCTATTGGTTTGAGGGTTTTGTTCGATGAGCAACTAAATCCTAGTGAGGGAACACAACTTCATTCATTCATATTGCCTACACCCAACCAATATCATGAGGGGTTCGAGCCTTTCAGTTTTGACCTTTCACCCCTCATGACACCTCAGAGTACCAGTGAAGTTTGCCCATCTCGGCAATTCTATGGTCCTCATAACTCGAAGTTCTCATTTGATGTTCCTTGACCAAATGATTATGAGAATATCTTTGTTAATGTATATATCTTGTAAAAAATCAAAAAAGAAAACAAAACAAAACAAAAAAAACGAGTAATGAAAGACTCCATGAGCGAGCATTGATTATTGTGGGCTCCAACCCTTGTGTACTTGGGCCCCATTTCTTTCACGTATTTGTCTCCCTTCTTCGGTATCTCACAGGTTTTGAGGGAATTTGGGCTTGTGTCCATCACTATAACAATGAACTGCCTGTTGCGCTTCATGTTGGTGAGATCTTCCCTTTTTCATGCATAAATCCATGTAGTATCATGCTCACATTCATTCAGGACAATGCATGAAGTAGGTATGGGGGGGGGTGCTTTACGTGTGTACATAGTCGAGTCGTTTTCCTTTGATTTCATTTTCTTTTGTTTGTACTACTAGGGTCATGTTAGTGTGCTCAATTTAATATTGATATATCTGTCTGCCATGATCCTTGGGTCACTTGTCTTCTTTTGCTTGCCTAGTGCTTTAAAATTTTCACATTTCTTTCAGAATCATAATGTGTTTGCGAAAGAAAATGTTTTGTGGGTTTTGCGAATGTTTGGCATGTGCAAAACCGTTGAGAGGCAAAGTAAAAAGAAAGCTCCCAAAATTGTCTTGACCATGATGCATTAGGATATCTAGTTTACTGGCTTTAGGTCTTATCGAGTCGTAAGGATGCACCCCAATTTTCCCTCGGGGGCCGAGTAATCATAGGGTTTTAGTACTCAAACATTTAAAGAAGTCCACCCTGAACCTAGTGAGTCAATAATTCGTGTTGGTTAATATAAGGAAATTTGTTGTAGTCAAGGACCCTTTAAATCTTGTTGTGAGACATTAAGTGTAGGGGTTTTGGTTCATGTGTAGATACGAAATAAGTGAGTAGGTGTTCTCTCTTCTCGCACGGCTCCTATTACTCTGGAAATTTGGTCTGAGGGGACTTTGTGCCTGGTCCTTTCGAGTCATCTGACTTGGGATGCACCGACCGAACTCCCGTTACACGTGTGGTAGGGATTGCCCTATGTGAAGATTTAAGGAAAGGTGTACGTGATACTGTAAGTCCTCATAGGCAATGATGTACGAAACCTGACCCTGGGGAATGAAACTCGAACTAGTAAGAAAAAGAAGAAAAGAAAAGAAAATGTAAGAAAAGAAAAAAAAAGAAAAAGAAAAAAAAAAGATGTAATGCAAATAAGAACCTTAATGGACCTTACACTTTGTATCACTTGAGGACGTTGAGGTTGTCCATGTCTTGCACTTAAGTACCTTAATTAACTTTCACGAATGATTCATTAGGCTAGGTGTGTGGGCTGATTACATATATAGAGTCGGCCCGTAGCATTACGACGTCCAATGATTGACAAAATGAGCCATTGAGTCGTGTAGCTAGGTTGAATAATGCATCTTTGTTCGGATTTTGTGGGTATATCTGCTAAAAACCCTCTGGAGACAACACTCCTCCTTGGTGACAAGGAGGTTTAAAGGCTTGTTGCACGGGCTAAGTGCAATCGTGATTCCTACGAAAGTGAGTTAGGATTTCTTGTTGTTCGTATGCTTTTCTGTTTCTTTGTTTTGCTCGGGACTAGCAAAAGTTAGGTGTGGGGGTATTTTATTGTCATCATTTCATGCTTACATTTGTATCTTATATCCATTATCTTTCAACTAAACAATGCTACATGACGAGTTTTATGTTTGAATTTCAAAAATAAATAGGTTTGAAGAGAAGAAGCATAAAAGGACATAAAAGCAGGAAAAAACACTGAGTTGAAAGACTCAATGACTAAGATGCAAGATCGAAGGACCTGAATGTAAGATCAAAGGACCAATGAGCAAACAAGAATACTCCACAACATCATGGGGAGTATTTTGGCAATTCTATTCGGGTCGGTGCTCCAGCAACCGAAGTAGATGCATCAAAGACAAACAAAGCCATCCAGAAAAGCCCAAAAGAAAATCCACAGCGATCCAAACCGTGTAGACCGCCAATTGGCGGTCCGGGTTGCTCCGGATCCGCTAAGATTTATGTGGGTCGTGTATTAGAGCACATTTAGTCTATTTTTGGTATTTGTTTAGTCCCATACTGAGATTACATTTTTCTACGGCTATAAATAGAACTCTTCACCTTCTATTGTAATCACCCATTGCTTGGTGGCATTCTCTCTACTTGAAGTAAGCCTTGGAGCAAAATCTCAAGGTGGAGAAGAATGCTGCTAGTGATGTGAGTCATTTAATAAAATAATTTTTCCATTGTTTTGTTCTTATGTTGTTTCTTTATGCATGCTTAGCTTAGTTTTATTTCTTTGATTGTAGGCTAAAGTAGTTAGAATGTTTCCTTTCTTCTTTAGTTTAATTGTTAGAATAATGTGTAGTGAGTAGATCCATCCCCCTTTGGGGGTGGAGATGGTGTTCATACAAGCATTGAAGAATGGATATGAATGCTTTATATTTTGATTGTGTTGATAAATGTGAATGTATACTTGCTTGTTAGAGTAGAATACTACAATTGATGGGTTTGCCACACATCTTAGACACCTCCCATGCTTGTATAGGTTCTGAAATAACCATCTTGTGTATATGAATGTTAATCAACTAGGTTAGTGAATGGATTGATAGGTTTTTTCCATAACCTTTAGACACTTCCTATGCATGAAAAAACTACCTACATTTGTGCCTATAGAATGCATTCTTCACCATCTTTTTACATGTGTGCACACACTCTAACCCTAGGGGTCTTTCTCTTCTTGATTCCAGCTTAGTTTTACATTCTTTTAGTTTTGATTCGAAATAATCGTTAGTTGCTTTACTTTGAATTTTCTTCTAAGTAGTTTAGTGTAGCGTAGATTAGCATAAACAAAACTCTTCCCCCTTTTGTTGTCACTTGATTTCTGAAAAACCAGAGAGTTCTCTCCTCCCCGTGGATCGACCCGTATTTGCCATGTCTTCACCGACGTCGTGCACTTGCAGTAAGATAAACGATTAAACATATTTCGTCACCCTACCTTAGCCCCAAAACCACATCAAGTGAAGCCCTAAATCTAAAATCAAGTAGACATTGACCCTCGGACTCGAACGCATTAGCAGACTGATTCAGTCACGACCGTCAAGGCCTGATTGGCATTGCCCACTTTGTCGATAGTAGGAGAGACGAGATCTTCGGATCTTGGCTCACTTGCTGGGCTTTATGGTCTTCGTCGTAGGGAGGTGAGGCATGTTGAGACTGTGTTACCTCGCAGTTAGGCATCGTGTAGCTGTAAGGACCTATAGTGACCTTAGGCTGTTTGAGCTATGTTTGGTGGATAGGCTTCTATCTTCACCCACTACCCACGTTAGTTCTAGGGATTCTTCCCTTCTCATCTCAGTCTTCTCATCTATATTCTACGAGTAGTCTCCTCCTCTGATTAGACCTTCTATTGTGTGTGGTTCTAGAGTCGAGTCGAGTGTTTTAGGCGAGGTTGGGCTCGTTTTAGTGAGAGCGCTCGACTTGAGAGAGTGCATTATTCTGAGATGGACGGTCTAGGTTATCGCCCATCTCCACCTCGGGCTCCTTTGGAGCATAAGGCCGAGTCATTTCATGGTGATGGGGGAGACCGAGTTCAATACATGGATTACCTCGGTCCGCTCCCACCACCACGTAAATCTCTTTATCCTCCTCCTCCAACTTAGGAGGAAGAGGGATTTAGTCAGGATTGAGTTCTTGGTGCACCACCACCTTTAGCTCGACTGGATAGACTGATGACTCTGTGGGAGCGGACCCATCCTGTTCGGGCCGCGCAACCTTCTTGCATAGTTCTTCCACTAGCTCGCGGGAACAATAATGAACTGAAACCTCAATATGTGAACATACTTCCTACCTTTACTGCCAATAAAGAGGATCCATATATTTTTATACATGAATTCGAGGAGGTATGCTCCATGTTCCAGCTTCAACAGCTTGACGAGAATTCAGTCCGGTTGAGGATGATTTCTTTCGTGTTGAAGGATAACATGAAGAAATAGATGTACAAGCTCTCGGCAAGTCTATTCGGTCTTGGGATGACTTTGTGACTGTCTTTCTGAAAAAGATTTTTCCCTCAAAGGGAAAACTTAACTGATACGGCACCTGATACATGAAATGTATCAGACTGAGACCGAATCTTATTTCCAACCAATCCTAAATTCAATCTTTACCAAAACTACCACATCTGGCATATTCCACTCAATCTAATTATCACATCTAACTCATCCAAATCAATCCAAATAAACACATTTACATTCATATCACGTATTCACAAGTACCTCCAACTAATTGTCAACTATAAATTTGTATTATAATTATAGAAATATACACCATCACCTAAACACTACATTTCAAACGAAATCTCCCATCCAACCGATCCAAAATCTGTTATTTCTGTAAACTTATCTTGTACGAAACCCAAATAACTACTACATTCCACAGGAACATAAATTTACCAAGTCAAAAGCGGAATTAGCACCAACAGTTCAACATCAACCCCAACCTCCAATTCTCTTATCTTTACAACAAATCTTGTTTCCAACCAAGCCTACATCTAATCCTAAATTTTAAATCCAAAATACAATCGTAAATCCAAAATCCAATACTAAATGTAGTCTTCTTTTGATGAAAAAAGTTGAATCACCTATATGATAATATTTGTTTCTTTAAGCCCCATCCCAATGAAATTCCTAGTTCCACTAATGTTCACTGTCGTTCAATGGGGATCGATTTTTCATACACTTTAAGTATGTCAACTAAGCTCAATGTGTGGTGGGTTATAACCATATGTTGTAGGCTTATATAATATGTTAAAGTATGGATGCCCATCTTAAAATCGATATGTTTTGATACGATGTATTTTAGATATTTAATATCACAAAAGAGTAAAAATTGATCAATGTGGAACTATTGTCAACACTCTTACACATAATAATTTGTTGTGTAAGGTTTGTTATTACAATTTGGTCTCTAAGCTATTGTCAACACTCTTACACATACTATTGTCAACACCAATGTTCAGGTACCGCCGAGGCGACTGGAGGCGTCCGGTCGCCTAGGCGTTCGCCTAGGCGGTCGTGCGACCACCCAGGTCTGGGAGGTAATTTTTTTTAATTCAATTAATTTTTATAAAATAGATAAAAAATGAGGAAAAATAGGGGAAAATAGGAAAAATGCACAAATATTTTTTAAAAATACCATACATGTTTAGGCTTCGAAAAGACACCTAGTTCCTCGACCAAGGCCTCACTAGGCACCCCCTCTACCTACCTAATCACCGAGGTATACAATTTATTGCTTAGTAGTACGATTACAAAAGTAACTCAAAGTTCATACAATAGCAGATAAGAGAGAAATTAGAATTACAAGCTAACTAACTAATTCCATTGGACACATTGATCTAATGTCCAACTGGGAACCATATCATATCCTCCACCACCATCAGAGTCGTCAGAGTCGTTCTCGTTCGGATTGTCGACGTAGACATCATCTTCTTCAGTTTCTTCATCGTTGGATTGGACATATTGCTCGTCGATGTCCATCGGTGGCTGGGAACTCGATGCACCTGGATCTCTAGAACTGATGTGAACGATGGCATCATCCATGCCACGACCTAATAATAGCGCGTCAGATGCAGTAGAACACCGCGCGTCAGATGCAGTGGACATGGATCGAGCAAAGCGTCTCCGTGAAGAAGAATGTCCCAAAGCTGCTTCCTCGGCATCGGCCCATGTAAGCTCCTCTCCAGCGAAGACCGAATCTTCAGTTTCTACCAACCATGGATGCTCGTCGAAGAGATCGTAGTCCACACTGATGGGGTCATAAAATCCGGGCTTCTTCATCCTTTGCTGAAACCTTTGCCTTAACTTTTGGTTGTAGTTCACATACACCAAGTCATTCATCTTCTTCACAACCAACCTGTTCCTTCTAGTTGAGTGCAATTGCTCAAAGACACTCCAATTCCGCTCACAACCTGATGCCGAGCATGTCAATACCAACACCCTCAGGGCCAACCTCTGTAATGCGGTCTCTCCCATGTCTGCGCCATACGATTGCAACCAATCTATAGGTCTTCTTTCCGACCTTTGTCTGACGACCATATCCCTCAAGAATATTCCGAGGGAGTTCTTGTAACGATCAAGTAGACCGCAAATCTTGTCTTGTTCTGCAGGAGTGGGAACGAGCCGCTCTACGACATCCATGAATCCAGGCATATGCCCATTGAAAGCTACATTTCGATCCTGAGGCGGGACGGAGAAGAAGGTACCAGGGTTGAGTAAGAAACCAGCTGAGTGTAGCGGTGAGGACATCATCTTCCCTGGACCCCACCTGGTGTCGATGAGGTCGATGACTTGCTTGTACAACCTCGGGTTGCCGTCAAAGTTCCTCATGATTTGTTCTTTGGCTTTCTCCATTGCGTCACACAGATATCCCATCGGTGGTTTCTCATCGCCGTCAACAAGTCTAAGAACCTGGACCATAGGTTGTGAGGCCTTCAGTGCCTTCACGACGTTGGTCCAGAAACCACTTTGTATAATGGTCTCGGCAACTTCAGTAGAGATCTCCTTCTTTTTCTTGTTCTTTATCCAACTTGCATTAGGATCATTGTACTCCGGGGACACAACAAAGGCTCGGAGTTTGTCTTTCTTCAGAAACAACCTTTGCAAACTCAGAAAGGCGGTGGCAAATCTCGTGACAGCAGGGCGTAGCAGGTTCCCTTCAATGGCAATTCACATCCTCTTCAACAACATGGCAGAGCTGTTGAAATGTTTGATGATCTTACGAGCTAAAGCAATAGTCTTCAAAAACAGCTTGCCAATATCCTCCAAGATGAGATCGATGCAATGCGCTGCACAAGGAGTCCAAAACAATCTCCTTCTTTTTTGCTGCAACATCCTACCGGCAAGTACGTACGCGGCAGCGTTGTCAGTGACCACCTGAACAACGTGTTCTTTGCCAATCTCGCCAACTACCTTGTCCATCAGCTTGTACAGGTAGTCTGCGGTGTGAGAGTGACCGGAAGCATCTACAGACCTCATGAACATGGTACCTGTCGGACAATTTACTAGAAAATTGATTATATTCCTACCGGACCTATCAGTCCAGCCATCTGTCATCAACGTGCACCCGTATGTTGCCCAATCTTGTCTGTACGACTCTAGTATACCTCTAGTGTAGTCAATTTCTTGTTTAAGGCACGAGTCACTAACTTCATGATACGTCATGGGTTTAAGTCCGGGTCCGTAAGTACAACTGGCGGATATTGCTTCCTTCCACTCAGGCGTCCTTACAGTGTTGAATGATATACCACATCTATAGAAAAACCTAGACCATTTTTGATTAATTGTTTTCCTATCTTCTTTTCTAAAGGTTCTTTCCATGGTTGTTTGTTGGGGGCCGGAAACCACGTCCTTCCCACGTCCGCAAAATGGTGCCCACAACCGTTGTTTTTGTCTCTTTCGACCAGGAACGGGGCGAGAACGGGAGGTTGGGGTCCGAGCAGAACCGGAACCCGACCCGGTTTCCAGATCAAATTCTATGTTTTCTCAGTCAACATAATTATCAAGACATACATTTTCGTTTTGTAATGCCCTACTGTTTCTAATCATGTATGCAGTTATGTCTTGTTTAATAGAGTCAGGAACTTTATCACAAGGTCTAGCATTGCTACCGGGTGTGTGTGCAAAATGTTGTTTGTGACGGGCTATACCACCTCTAGTTTCCTTACCACATAACTCACAGACAATGCAGTTTTTATCATTAGCACTAATGTAATGGGCAGTATTCCAACCGGGGTCATTTGTACGGGTAGGTCTTAGGTCATCGTAACTCTCGTGATGCATAGGGAGACTAGTGCCGGGTACGTAAGTCATATCTTAAAACTAGACTAATATGAAAATAAAATACTAATTAATTTAATTCTAAAGAGAAGTTAGAAAGAGTGCACTTGATTTTGGCGGTTGAAGAATGAAGAACCGGATCGGAGACTTCACTTTCCAACTTCAAAACTAAGCACCAGACCGGAGACTTAATCGCAAAAAGTTGGTGATTAGGAAGCTTGATGATGAGAATAGAATTATGAAGAAGAAGAGAATGAGAGATGTGTGAAAAATGAAGAGGTTTGGAGGGGTTTATATAGGATTTGGGGGTAGTGGCAAACTTGTAATTTTTGAAGAAAAAAAATAAAATAAATTGAGAGCCGTTGGAGAGCCTCCAACGGCTCTCGCGTAGGCGAAGCGATCGCCTATTTCGCCCAACTCTGCTGGGCGAAAAGCGGTGGTCGTCCAGGCGAGCTCCACAAGGGGCGATCGCCTACCGCCTAGGCGGTCGCCTACCGATACACTGGTCAACACTCTACTAAAAAATGTTTCCTTCTTTTTGTTGTTATTCGAAAGGTCAAGCCTACTAAGAACCGATACATCGTAACGCTAAAAACCTTCAAACTCCACCAATCACAACAACAACAAACAAAACAAGATAGAAAAACTTGTTATACTTTAAATTCCGTTAAATTTTAGAGCGGAATCAATAGCGTGTTATTGATTATAATTTTCATTAAATATTTAAGAAATTTCGGCAAACCACCCCTGTAAATCAAAAATTAAAAATGTTCATATCCATGGATACACAAAAAATACACAATTTAAATATCCATTGCATTTCACATATTTGAACTACATTCAAACTATAAAATTAACATTCAAACTAATCTCATTCAAACTAATCAAATTGAAACTACATTCAAGCTAAACTAAATAATCTAAATTTATCAAAATATTAAACCTAAAAAAATATAGATAAAACAATATTCAAAGTATATTCGAACTGTATTTAGAAACATATTCAAACTACATTCAAATTAATCACATTCAAAGTAACAAACAATCTAAACTTTTAAAAACCAATAGGAATGTAGAGGGGTTTAAGATCAGGGGTCTGGGCTGGTGGGTGGGTCTAGGGAGGGGGTTGTGGCCAAGGAATGGGTCGGGTTTGGGGTTGGGATCGTGGTTGGGGGTTGGGGCTGGTGGCTGGGGTTGGAGAGGAATCTGGGTTCGGGGTTGGGGTCAGGGTTGTCGCAATGGGAGGGAGGGTTGGGGTCGAGGCTGTGCGGAGGGAGGGAGGGGTTGAGGTTGGGGTTGTGGTTGTTGGGGAGGGAGGGGTGTCGAGGAGAAGCTTACAATGTAAAGTGGTACGGCGCGGCGAAGGGGCGGCGATCAGAGGAGCGTCAACGATCAGAGGGTTGGGAGAGATTAGGGTAAAGTGAAATGGAAGCTCGAATCAGGCTCCTCATACAATGCTACGCCGACAAAATTTATCCTTTGGTGCTTTATTACCTATTCATCGATGTATCTAGTCATATTAAGTTTATAACAAACATTTTTCGAAATCTTCACCGACGAATGCTATCCATTGGTGTAGGTTAACACAACTGTCGGTGATGGTGTTTCCACAAAAAAATCATTTTACAGTGGATTCTGTAATATGAAATGTACACCGACAACACCTATTCGTTGGTGTATGTTTTTGTTCGGACAAATACTATGAAAACATTTCCGATGACTCTTTACCATCGATATTAGCGAGAATATCCGTCAGTATAAGTCGACACTGATGGAACCCATTTTTCTAGTAGTGATTAATCGAAATAACAAAAGCACCTTGGATGCTAGCTCGAATCCATTCCTGCCATTTTACTGAAAAAACAAGGCCATCAAGTACTCGCTTTGAGAAATACCAAGAGATAGAGTCATACACCTTTTGGATATCTAATTTCATGGACATGAAGCCTTGACCCCTCTCGATATGCATCCGGTGGTAGAGTTCATGAACTTGCAGTATATTATCGGCGATCCTCCAACCTTTCACGAAAGCGCTCTAGTACGGTCCCACAAGTCGTGCAAGAACTTTCTTCAACCTATTTGCAAGGATTTTAGTGATAAAACGATAAATGAGGTTGCACAAGGAATTGTGCCTAAAATCATGTACGTTATTCGGGTGACACTTCTTCAGTATAAGTCTGATGGAGGTTTTGTTAAACTACTAAAAAAGACGTTTGCATGTCATAATGGTATTCATAGCTCAAAAGACATCCTACTTATGATCGATCTCCAAAGGCGAATAGAAAATCTTTGCACTGAATCGGTTAGGTCTCGGGGCCTTATCGACATTAGCATGTAGCACTACATGCAAAGCTCCTCCATTGTAACAGGCTCACAAGCATAAGCCTTTCAGTCTCAGTAAGGGTCGGTAGGTCAATTGAAGGCTCAATAGGTGTCACATAATAGAGTTTAAGAACAAGTTAGAGAAATGACACCGGAAACCATCACGAATAGCATATTCCCCCTCATGAAAAACCCCTCCATCTCAATAGTTTGGATCGTATTTGTGACACGTCTTGCATTGACGGTGGCATGAAAAACCCGATGTTTAAATCCCCTTCGACCAGCCACCGCACACGTGACCATTGACGAGGGAGAGATTCTTCAAAAACTAGAGCAATTTAAAGTGCAATCTGCTTCTCCCATGGTAGCTTAAGTCATGTCTCATGGGATCGTCGGGTAGAGCCTTAGTCGTAGCGCGTGCAAGTTCAAGGTCGATCTATGCTCGAGTGGCAAGTGATTCCTGTAACATCCCCGAACAACGGAAAATTTAAACTTTTAAAATCAAAGGAACACAATGATTAAGACCATAAAGAGTGGGGACATTACTCATAAAAATACTCAAATATCTCTAGTGCACCATATTACATAAGAGTTTGTGAAAAGTATGATTACATCTGGAAACAGGAAGATACAAAGATATAGATATATGTAATCATAACAACCTAAAAGAAGACTGGAGGATCCGGTCCCAAAGTGCAATTTCCCTCGGTCACCACCCGATGGAACCTATCGTGGTCCTGAAAAACATAACAACAATGCCTGAGTTTCCATAAGGAAACCCCGTATGACAAGCTGACCTATATAAACCTATCATACTAGTATAGCATGACATGATATAGAAAAGAAATAAGAACAACATTCCCTCTAGGGTAAAACCAGACATCCGTCCCATAATAATTAAGGTTGCCACACATGCCGCACGGTTCATAATTGCCACCGCCACCACACATGTCGCACGGTCCACAGACATCATTGCCACCAAACAGGTCACACGCTCCAAAACATCACCACCGCCACACGGGGCGCACGGTCCACGACATCACCACCGCCACACGTGCCACACGGTCCACAACATCATTGGGTCTCCGTGGAGACCTACCGTAGGCACATATGGTTTAACATATAGTACGCAACACACCCTCACACGTGGCTACACAAGCTAAAGGGATCGGTGATGATGCATTCACACTTCCACGCTGGTAGAATAAGATCTGAAAACATCGTGGTCCACCACCACACCAACGGAGTCGTCGCTCAGGTCGGTTCACCACTCAATAGGTGTCGAGCAGAGCTATCCTGCCGGAAAAAATCGTCAGCATTCATCCACCACAACCACACATGTTGTGTGGTCCTCCCTGCCACCACACAGGTCGTAAATGGGCCCTCCCGCCACCACATAGGTCGCACGGTCTCGTGAAATCACTACCTATCAAGGCCAATCGAAGATATCCACCACACAGAGGGCCAGACAAACGACAGATCTAGACCGAAGTTTGTAGGGTCATCGTGCTCCATGTGCAGACACCAACTCCGTCGTTGTAAAAGCAGGGCAGGAACCTTCGTAGCCATCAAGGCTGGTAGTCACTTCACCCAACGGAAGTTGCATGCCCACTGAAAGCATTGGGATCCATGATCCCACAGGCTACTACTCTAATCCGAGTCAAAGCATATAATACAGAGGTAGTACGTCCCAAGTATTCACACTCTTCCACACTACAGTCCCTGGGCAGGCACGAGCAACGTAATCACCGTCACCTCTAGGCTCACGCTCAAAGCAAGGATACGGGTTTCCGTGGACAAATGTGACACTACACTAGGACACAGATTCAATTCTGAGCCGAAACGGTCGACAAAAAAAGGTATACCGGTCGACCGCTCCTCATGCAGTCGGTCGAACAGACGCATGTAACGGTCAAACTCTTGGCTCATTACTTAATCCCCAATAGTCGAACAAGATCCATCGGCGGTGAACCATTTAGAGGGTCGAGGCCTGACCAAAATGGTCGACCGCTCAGGCATACATGCAAATCGGTCATATTTGCATTGTAAATATGGACATCGAACTAAGTCATACAATGCAAATCGGTCAACCGGCTCAGTGGCCCCGGTCGTCCGAAATAAATAGGGCAACCTATATGCATCTAGTCATAAATGGTCGAAGAAAAGGCATAAACTGGTTGACCGCTACATGGTCAAAATTCGGACTCAGTCTAAGTCAAAATCAAGTAAACGGTCGAACGACTCAGGGGTCTCGTTCGACCGAAAATAACAAGGTCCTTCCTACAATCATCAAGTCTCAAACGGTTGAACCAACATCCAAACAGTCGACCAAACAAAAAGTCCACTTAAGTTACCGGTCGGACCAAGTCAAGAGCGGTCGACCGCTTAGATGGTTCACGCTCTGTCCAGACCAGTCCATAAAGCAATGGTCGACCGACTAAGGGTCTCGGTCGACCGAAACCCAACAGGCATTCCTCCGAACCACCAGTATAAGCACAACCTGTCGATTGCCACAAGGCATTGTTCGACTGGGTTTTAGTTAAAGTTGGGAATTACACTAAGACCGGTCATATTTGATTGACATCATTTCATGCTCATATTTGCATCTTATATCCATTATCTTTCACCTAAACAATGCTATGTAACGAGTTTTATTTTTATTTTTCAGGAATAAATAGGTTTGAAGAGATGAAGCATAAAAGGACCCAAAAGCTTGGAAAATGACTGAATTGTGAGATCTAGGGACTAAGATGCAAGGGATAATGACATGAACGTAAGACCAAATGACTAAAGAGCAAAACAGAAAACTCCACACCATCATGGGGAGTATTTTGGCAATTCTATTCGGGTCGGAGCTCCAACAAGTCAAGTAACAGCATCCAAGACAAATAATACCAGCAAGAAAAGCCCACAACAAATTCCAACCCGATCCAAAGTTTATGGACCGCCAATTGGCGGTCCAGATCACTCTGGATCCGCCCCAATTTCTCCAGCACATGTATCAGATGATGTTTAGGCTATTTTTGGTATTTGTTTAGTCCCACATCGGGGAATTGTCCCGGAGTGCCTTTTTCTATGGCTATAAATAGAACTCTTCACCTTCTAATGTAATCACTCCATATTTTAAGTTGTTATTCTTCCTATTAGAAGTGAGGCCTTGAAGGACACACCAAAGTAGGAGGATGCTACTTGAAATGTGAGTCATTTGTTAATAAAAGTTTCTTCATTATGTTGTTTGTTTCTTGTTGTTTGTTTTACTTTGTTTAATTTCATTTCATTAGTTTTAGTAGCTTAGTTAATATGCTTTCTTTGCTTAGTTTAATAATTAGTGTAATGTGTAGTGAGTAGTTCCATGTGGAGTAGATGTTCATACATGCATTAGAGAATGGAATGAATGTTTTATTTACAATGTGTTGATAAAACATGAATGTATGCGTGCTTGTTTAGGATAGAATTTATAACTTGATGAGTTTTGCCAAAATGATTAGACACCTCTCATGCTTGTTTAGGTTCTGAAATAAACAACTTGCATATGTAAATGTTAATCAACTAGGTTGGTGAATAGATTGATAGGTTTTGTCATAACATTTAGACACTTCCTATGCATGATAACACCACCTTCATTTGTGCTTAAAGAATGTGTTCAACACCCACCTCTTTGCATGTGTGCACTCGCTCCACCCCTTAGGGGTTTTCCATTTCTGAATTCCAGCACTCGTCTTTCGTTCTTAGTTTAGTTTTAGTTAATCGTTTGTTGCTTTCTTTCGCATTTCATACTTCGTAGTGTAGTATAGTGTAGAGTAGGATAATCAAACTCTCTTCCATATTTTTGCCACTTGGTTTCGTGCAAACGAGAGGCTACTCACCTCCCTGAGGACGACCCGTATTTGCCACCGCTTCAACGCGGCCGTGCACTTGCGGTTTAATATAAAACGTTCAACAAGTTTTTGGCGTCGTTGCCAGGAAGGTGCCAGTCCAGACTCTTGTTTGGACGATTCGAGAGGATTTGATTTTTGTTTTAGTTATTTTGTTGTTTCAGGACGTTTGAGATTCAAAGGGAAAGAAGCAGGAAAAAGTTGGGAGCACTTCAAGCCTTCAAGACCGCCAAATAGCGGTCCGAGACCGCTGTTTGGCGGCCTGGTGAGATATTTTCACCCCTAATTTTCTTCTGTTTGTTTCTATTTACATCTTAGTTATCTGGGAGCCCAATTTGGCATGTGTGAACCTATAGTTTGCTCCCAGATCAATAAATAACCAATCAACCCTCCTTTAATCAACTTGGACACTAAAACCCAAAGCAAAAGATTAGGCATTTGCTATGTTTAGGTCATGCATTATCTAGTAATGACTTGAGCATGTTGTTTGATCTCGTTTTATATTTAACCGCAAGTGCACGGCCGCGTTGAAGCGGTGGCAAATACGGGTCGTCCACTGGGAGGTGTGTCGACACTTGGTTTGTGCGAAGGCGAGAGGTAAAGAAAGGGAAGAAAGGTTGGTTACACTAAACTACACTAAGATGCAAATGGAAATGGAAAAGAAGCAAGAAACTAAACCCCAAAGGGGGTAGAGAAATAATGTGAACATAAAGAAGTGTGTGTGTGTTCATTAAGCTCCTCACAACATGCAGTGCATGAAATCATAAAACTACATCCAACTTTGCCTCTACGTGAATTAAGATAAGACTACATCATTAAAACATACAAGACAATAATTGGAATGAAGCTACATGAACTCAAGTATAAAGACTATACCCTACTATGCCTCCACATGAATTAAGATAAGACTACATCATTAAAACATACAAGACATTAGCTAAGGTAAAGGCAACAAGAGCACATACACTACAAATTGTGTTTCCAATATTAACTTCATCCATATCCTAACCTTATCATTCCCCATAAAATAGGTCCACTAATCAAAGCATAAGCTAAGCTTCATTCAAGAGCATTAGCATATCAAAGATAAGAGTGGAGACCCATTAGATGGTTATGGAAATCATATAAAGCTCAAGAGATAAAAATAACACACACTTAATACACTACATAATTATATCACATATTTCTCCACCCCCCAAATGGGGATGAAAACTACTCACTACTCATTACACTAACTATACTAGCAAAAGAAAGCATAATACTGAAATGAAAGTTAACTAAGAAGGCAAGAAGCATTAAAGAAACATAAAAGGAAAGGAAAGACTAAACAAACATGCACAAATTAAAAGACAAGATTAAAAGAAACTAGAAGAATTATTTTATTAAAAAATGACTCACATTGAAGGTAGCATTCTTCTCCACCTTGAGTTTTTGCTTCAAGGCTCACTCCTTAGTAGAGAGAATGCCACCAAGCAATGGGTAATTACAATGGAAGGTGAAGAGTTCTATTTATAAGCATGGAAAAAGCTAATCGGGGACAATCCCCCGATGTGGGACTAAACCAATACCAAAAATAGACTAAGAATACACTAATACAAGCCCAGCACAAATCTTAGCGGATCTGGAGACATATGGACCGCAAATTAGCGATCCAAGACCGCCAATTGGCGGTCTATAAGCTTTGGATTCATCTGGGATTTGTTGTGGGCTTTGCGGGTGGTCTTTGTTGGTCCTGGATGTATCTACTTGGTTTGTTGGAGCTCCGACCCGAATCGAATTGCCAAAATACTCCCCATGATGGTGTGGAGTTTCCTGGTTTGCTCTTAGGTCCTTCTGTCTTACGATCAGGTCCTTCTGTCTTGCATCTTGGTCCCAATGTCTCACAATTAAGTCATTTTTCCTGCTTTTGGGTCCTTTCATGGCTCTTCTCTTCAAACCTCTTTATTTCTGAAAACTAAACATAAAACTCGTCACGTAGCATTGCTTAGGTGTAAGATAATGGATATAAGATACAAATATAAGCATGAAATGATGTCAATCACATGTTAATTGTCTTCTCTTAGTTTTAATTTTTGTCGTTGATTGTTGGAGCGAGGTACGCATTCCTTAACACTCATTCACGCATTAGGACATTCATTAGTGAGTATGGTTTGCATCGAAACAAGAGTGAGGTGAGTGTTTGTTTGGTGAGTTGCTTGCTAGCTTAAGGATCAAAACATCTTAAGGGGCACCACCTATAGTCTTCAAAGATAAGGTGGGGGATTTCATCACCCCTCCCTTAGCCCCAAAAAGCACACTCAAGTAAAGCCTTAATCTAAAAGCAAGTAGACATTGGCCATTAGGACTTGGGCGCATTAGGAGAGTGAGCCGGTCACGACCGTCATAGCCTGATCGGCGTTGCCCACTTTGTCGATAGTAGGAGAGACGAGATCTCCGGATCTTGGCTCACTTTCTAGGCATTGTGGTCTTCGTCGTAGGGAGGTGAGGCATGTTGAGACTGTGTGACCTCGCAGTTAGGCGTCTTCTAGCTGTAAGGACCCATAGCCAGCCTAAGCTTGTTTGAGCCGTGTTTGCTAGACTAGGCCTCTACCCTCGCCCTTCACCCACACCAGTTTTTAGGGATTCGTCCCTTCTCCTCTGAGTCATCTTCTTCTCACCTACTTCTACGTTTTAGTCTCCTCCCCTTTACACTCTCTATTAGCGTTTTAGGGTCGAGTCGAGCACTTTTTGCGAGCTTGGCCTTGTGGTGGTGAGAGTGATCGACTCGAGAGTTCTTTGTCGAGATGGATGGTTACATGGCCGACCATCCATATCATTGTTGGGACCAGGACAATTCTCCCTGGTACTCCGGACCCATGCAACCTGGGGTGGCTCAGACGAACACCCCGTATGGTTGGGATAATCTTCATTGTGTTACTGAGCAATCTTCATATAGGGGTGATATGAGAGAGGCACCGACTGCTAGATCTTCATCTAGTTACGTCGGATCATATGTTGGTCATGAAACTGAGACATTACAAGAACCTTTGGCCTCTTTCATGCATGTGGTAGAAGACATAAGTGCACTGGTTGCTCCAGTAGCCGTACCGTGTCACTATTGTGGGTTGAGTGGTCATGTTTGCGGGGAATGTCCTTATGTTCCCCCAGAGCCTGAGTATGAGCATACATTTTCCCAAAATGCTCAATATGACCATTACGCATCCGCGTACAACCCGAGAAGGATGGATTCGTAGGGAGACAATTCTTATTCAAATTCTTATACATCACTCCCACCCCAGTACCCTCCTTGTGAATATCCTGAATTCTACCAACACCCCACGACCAATCATTGGACTCATTCTCAGCCCATCACCACCCAACCCATCCATTTCCCAAATTCTGACATGAAACTCACAATTGACCCCAAACTTGATTCTTTGGAACAAGCCCTCCAAACGTTCATGGAAACCACTCAAAATGTGTTGAAGTCCAATCACGATTCCCTGCAAACTATGGAAATGTATGTGAGTCAAATTACACAACCATTAAGTAAACGTGAGGAGGGTGACATTTCTTGTCAACATGTGGATTCATCTTTTGATATCGAACCACCACCACATTCACAAATTCAAAGCACAATCTTTCAAAGTCAAACTCCTAGTCAGTCTGAGGGACTTGGGGTTTCAATTCATGATCACATTGTGGGGGATTCGATCCAAATTGAGAATAACATGGACCAATTTCATTATGCGTCGGCACAGGATTGTGCCTTATCTTTTTGTCTCATGGCCCTTGAGCCACATGATCTTCATGTTGTGCCTCTTAAGGACTCACCTCTGGTGACTAGTACCCTCAATTTCAAACAACTTGATGAGAGTTTGCCTCTCACTATTGTTCATGATCATCTTGCAAATGATGGAACGTCAAACAACTACATTACTAATGAGGGTATTAAGAGTTCCTTAGAGGATACCTTGGGTATGAGACCCACTTTTTGTTCGCCTGGTGAGTCGGACATGCCTAACGAGGTTCTTGACCTCGTTCCGACTCACCAGCCAGTTGGTTGGAGAGTTTGGATTGACAATCATAACTTCAGCAGTGCAACAGGAGAAACTCTTCTTCCGTTGCCCCTTATTTCCCAAACTCTTGAGAGGTTCAAACTCTTTCAGTTTGATCCTTTGATTGAGACACCTTTGCGTCCAATTAATGAACCTCTCATTTCATCTTGTGCTCTTTGTGAAGGGGGACCACACATGAGTATTCTGGCCCCGCGTGGTGTCATGTTCCCTTTCCAAGTACATTGACCCACTTTTGAGATTCTCATTTGATGTCTTTTGACAAATGAAGATGGTAACTTATGTTTGTACATAGTTATATTCAAAAAAAATGTGTGTAATAAAAGACTCCATGAGCGAGCATTGATTGTTGTGGGCCCCAACCCTTGTGTACTTGGGCCCCATTTCTTCACGTATTTGTCTCCCTTCTTCAATATCTCACAGGTTTTGAGGAAATTCGGGTTTGTGTCCATCAACATAACCACGAACTTCCTTTTGCGCTTCAAGTTGGTGAGATCTTCCATTTTTCATGCATAAATCCATGTGGTATCATGCTCACATTCATTGAGGACAATGCATGAAGTAGGTGTGGGGGGTGCTTTATGTGTGTACATAGTCGAGTCGTTTTCCTTTGAGTTTGTTTTCTTTTGTTTGTACAGCTAGGGTCATGTTAGTGTGCTGTATTTAATATCGATATATTTGCTTGCCATGATCCTTTGGTGACTTGTCTTCTTTTGCTTGCCTAGTGCTTTAAAATTGTCACATTTCTTTCAAAATCTTCATGTGTTTGAGAAAGAAAATGTTTTTGTAGGTTTTGCGTGTGTTTAGCAAGTGCAAAACCGTTGAGAGGCAAAGTAAAAAGAAAGCTCCCAAAATTGTCTTGAACTTGATGCATTAGGATATCTAGTTTACTGGCTTTAGGACTTATCGAGTCGTTAGGATGCACCCCGGTTTTCCCTCGGGGGTGTGTAATCATAGGGTTTCAGCACTCAAACATTTAAAGAAGTCCACCCTGAACCTAGTGAGTCAAATAATTCGTGTCTGTTAGTATAAGGAAGTTTGTCGTAGTCAAGGGCCCTTAATCTCTTTTTGTGAAACTTAAGTGTAGGGGTTTTGGTTCCCATGTAGATAAATAAATAAGTGGTGTTCTCTCTTCTCGCACGGCTCCTATCACTCAGGAAAGTAGGTCTGAGGGGACTTTGTGCCTGGTGCTTTCGAGTCATCTGACTTGGGATGCACCGACCGAACCCCCGTTACACGGGTGGTAGGGATCGCCCTATGTGGAGATTTGGGGGAAGGTGTACATGATAGTGTAAGTCCTCATAGGCAATGATGCACGAAACCTGACCCTGGGAGAATCAAACACCAACCAATAAACTGCTCCAAAGAAAAAGAAAAAAAAGTCAAATAAGAACCAAAATGGACTTTGCACATTGTATCTCATTCAGAAGTTAAGGTTGCCCATGTCTTGCACTTAAGTCCTTAACTAATTTTCACGAATGGTTCATTAGGCTAGGTGTGTGGACTGATTACCCATATAGAGACGACCCGTAGTATTACCGCGTCCCATGATCGACAAAATAAGTCCAACGAGTCGTGTAGCTAGATTGATTAATGCATCTTGTTCGGATTTTGTGGGTATATCCGCTGAAAACTGATTGATCTCGTTTTATATTTAACCGCAAGTGCACGGCCGCGTTGAAGCGGTGGCAAATACGGGTCGTCCACTGGGAGGTGTGTCGACACTTGGTTTGTTCGAAGGCGAGAGGTAAAGAAAGGGAAGAAAGGTTGGTTACACTAAACTACACTAAGGTGCAAATGGAAATGGAAGAAAAGCAAGAAAACTAAACCCCAAAGGGGGTAGAGAAATAATGTGAACATAAAGAAGTGTGTGTGTGTTCATTAAGCTCCTCACAACATGTAGTGCATGAAATCATAAAACTACATCCAACTTTGCCTCTACATGAATTAAGATTTCACTACATCATTAAAACATACAAGACATTAATTGGAATGAAGCTACATGAACTCAAGTATAAAGACTATACCCTACTATGCCTCTACATGAATTAAGATTTCACTACATCATTAAAACATACAAGACATTAGCTAAGGTAAAGGCAACAAGAGCACATACACTACAAATTGTGTTTCCAACATTAACTTCATCCATATCCTAACCTTATCATTCCCCATAAAATAGGTCCACTAATCAAAGCATAAGCTAAGCTTCATTCAAGAGCATTAGCCTATCAAAGATAAGAGTGGAGACCCATTAGATGGTTATGGAAATCATGTAAAGCTCAAGGGATAAAAATAACACACACTTAATACACTACATGATTATATCACATATTTCTCCACCCCCCAAATGGGGATGGAACTACTCACTACTCATTACACTACTGATTAGACTAAGCAAAGAAAGCATAATACTGAAATGAAAGTTAACTAAGAAGGCAAGAAGCATTAAAGAAACATAAAAGGAAAGGAAAGACTAAACAAACATGCACAAATTAAAAGACAAGATTTAAAGAAACTAGAAGAATTATTTTATTAACAAAATGACTCACATTGAAGGTAGCATTCTTCTCCACCTTGAGTTTTTGCTTCAAGGCTCACTCCTTAGTAGAGAGAATGCCACCAAGCAATGGGTAATTACAATGGAAGGTGAAGAGTTCTATTTATAAGCATGGGAAAAGCTAATCGGGGACAATCCCCCGATGTGGGACTAAACCAATACCAAAAATAGCCTAAACGAACATTAATACAAGTCCAGAACAAATTTCGACGGATCCTGAGCAATATGGACCGCCAATTAGCGGTCCAAAATTGTCGGATAGTGTTGGAATTTGTTGTGGGCTTTGCTTTCTGGTATTGTTGGTCTTTGATGCGGTTACTCGACTTGTTTGAGCTCCGACCCGAATAGAATTGGTAAAATACTCCCCATGATGGTGTGAAGTATCCTGTTTTGCTCTTAGGTCCTTCTGTCTTACATTCAGGTCCTTCTCCTTTGCATCTTGGTCCCTAGATCTCACCATTCAGTCCTTTTTCCCAGCTTTTGGGTCCTTTCATGGCTCTTCTCTTCAAACCTCTTTATTCCTGAAAACTAAACATAAAACTCGTCACGTAGCATTGCTTAGGTGTAAGATAATGGATATAAGATACAAATATGAGCATGAAATGATGTCAATCAAATACCCCCACACCTAAGTTTTTGCTAGTCTCGAGCAAAACAAAGAAAGGAAAAAGCATACGAAAAACAAGAAATCCTAACTCACTTTCGTAGGAATCACGGTTGCACTTAGCACGTGCAACAAGCCGTTAAACCTCCTTGTTGCCAAGGAGGAGGAGTGTTGTCTCCTGAGGGTTTTCAGCGGATATACCCACAAAATCCGAACAAGATGCATTATTCAATCTAGACCTCGACTCGTTGGAAATATTTTGTCGATCAATGGACGCGGTAATGCTACGGGCCGACTCTATATAGGTGATCAGTCCACACCTCTACCCTAATGAACCATTCGTGTTAGTTAAATAAGGAATTAAGTGAAAGACATGGACAACCTCAAGATCCTCAAGTGATACAAAGTGTAAGGTCCATTAAGGTTCTTATTTGCATTACCATTTTTTTTTCTTTTTGTTTCTTTTCACACATTTTTTTTCTTCTTTTTTTTTCTTTTTATTAGTTGGAGCTTCATTCTCCCAGGGTCAGGTTTCGTGCATCATTGCCCATGAGGACTTACACTATCACGTACACCTTTCCCCAAATCTCCACATAGGGCAATCCCTACCACCCGTGTAACGGGAGTTCGGTCGGCGCATCCCAAGTCAGATGACTCGAAAGCACCAGGCACAAAGTCCCCTCAGACCTACTTTCCCGAGTGATAGGAGCCGTGCGAGAAGAGAGAACATCTACTCACTTATTTCTTATCTACACATGAACCAAAACCCCTACACTAATGTCTCACAACAAGATTAAGAGGGTCCTTGACTACAACAAACTTCCTAAATTAACAAACACGAATTATTGACTCACTAGGTTCAGGGTGGACTTCTTTGAATGTTTGAGCACTGAAACCCTATGATTACTCACCCCCAAAGGAAAACTGGGGTGCATCCTAACGACTCGATAAATCTTAAAGCCACGTACTAGATATCCTAATGCATCAAGTTCAAGACAATTTTGGGAGCTTTCTTTTTACTTTGCCTCTCAACGGTTTTGCACATGCTAAACACACGCAAAACCCACAAAACATTTTCTTTCGAAAACACATGAAGATTTTGAAAGAAAAGTGAAAATTTTGAAGCACTAGGCAAGCAAAAGAAGACAAGTCACCCAAGGATCATGGCAAGCAGATATATCAATGTTAAATGCGGCACACTAACATGACCCTAGCAGTACAAACAAACGAAAATAAAACCAAAGGAAAAAGACTCGACTATGTACATACGTAAAACACCCCCCCACACCTACTTCATGCATTGTCCTCAATGAATGTGAACATGGATACATGCATGAAAAAGGAAAGATCTCACCAACATGAAGTACAAAGGGACGTTCAGGGTCATGTTGATGGACACAAACCCAAATTCCCTCAAAACCTGTGAGATGCTAAAGAAGGGATACAAATACGTGAAAGAAATGGAACCCAAATACACAAGGGTTGGGGCTCACAACAATCAATGCTCACTGAAGGAGTCTTTTATTGTACTTCTTTTTTTTTTCTTTTCTTTTTTTTTCTTTTTTTTTTATATAACTATGTACAAACATAAGTTCCCATCTTCATTTGTCAAAAGACATCAAATGGGAACCTCAAGAGTGGGTCAATGCACTTGGAAAGGGAACATGACACCACGCGGGGCCAGAATACGCATGCGTGGGCCCCCTTCACAAAGAGCACCAGATGAAACGAGAGGTTCATGAATTGGACGCAAAGGCGTCTCATTCAAAGGATCAAACTGAAAGAGCTTGAACCTCTCAAGAGTTTGGGGAATAAGGGGCACGTGATAGTGTAAGTCCTCATGGGCAATGATGCACGAAACCTGACCCTGGGAGAATGAAGCTCCAACTAATAAAAAGAAAAAAAAGAAGAAAAAAAAATGTGTGAAAAGAAACAAAAAGAAAAAAAAATGGTAATGCAAATAAGAACCTTAATGGACCTTACACTTTGTATCACTTGAGGATCTTGAGGTTGTCCATGTCTTTCACTTAATTCCTTATTTAACTAACACGAATGGTTCATTAGGGTAGAGGTGTGGACTGATCACCTATATAGAGTCGGCCCGTAGCATTACCGCATCCATTGATCGACAAAATATTTCCAACGAGTCGAGGTCTAGATTGAATAATGCATCTTGTTCGGATTTTGTGGGTATATCCGCTGAAAACCCTCAGGAGACAACACTCCTCCTCCTTGGCAACAAGGAGGTTTAACGGCTTGTTGCACGTGCTAAGTGCAACCGTGATTCCTACGAAAGTGAGTTAGGATTTCTTGTTTTTCGTATGCTTTTTCCTTTCTTTGTTTTGCTCGAGACTAGCAAAAACTTAGGTGTGGGGGTATTTGATTGACATCATTTCATGCTCATATTTGTATCTTATATCCATTATCTTACACCTAAGCAATGCTACGTGACGAGTTTTATGTTTAGTTTTCAGGAATAAAGAGGTTTGAAGAGAAGAGCCATGAAAGGACCCAAAAGCTGGGAAAAAGGACTGAATGGTGAGATCTAGGGACCAAGATGCAAAGGAGAAGGACCTGAATGTAAGACAGAAGGACCTAAGAGCAAAACAGGATACTTCACACCATCATGGGGAGTATTTTACCAATTCTATTCGGGTCGGAGCTCAAACAAGTCGAGTAACCGCATCAAAGACCAACAATACCAGAAAGCAAAGCCCACAACAAATTCCAACACGATCCGACAATTTTGGACCGCCAATTGGCGGTCTTGGACCGCTAATTGGCGGTCCATATTGCTCAGGATCCGTCGAAATTTGTTCTGGACTTGTATTAATGTTCGTTTAGGCTATTTTTGGTATTGGTTTAGTCCCACATCGGGGGATTGTCCCCGATTAGCTTTTCCCATGCTTATAAATAGAACTCTTCACCTTCCATTGTAATTACCCATTGCTTGGTGGCATTCTCTCTACTAAGGAGTGAGCCTTGAAGCAAAAACTCAAGGTGGAGAAGAATGCTACCTTCAATGTGAGTCATTTTGTTAATAAAATAATTCTTCTAGTTTCTTTAAATCTTGTCTTTTAATTTGTGCATGTTTGTTTAGTCTTTCCTTTCCTTTTATGTTTCTTTAATGCTTCTTGCCTTCTTAGTTAACTTTCATTTCAGTATTATGCTTTCTTTGCTTAGTCTAATCAGTAGTGTAATGAGTAGTGAGTAGTTCCATCCCCATTTGGGGGGTGGAGAAATATGTGATATAATCATGTAGTGTATTAAGTGTGTGTTATTTTTATCCCTTGAGCTTTACATGATTTCCATAACCATCTAATGGGTCTCCACTCTTATCTTTGATAGGCTAATGCTCTTGAATGAAGCTTAGCTTATGCTTTGATTAGTGGACCTATTTTATGGGGAATGATAAGGTTAGGATATGGATGAAGTTAATGTTGGAAACACAATTTGTAGTGTATGTGCTCTTGTTGCCTTTACCTTAGCTAATGTCTTGTATGTTTTAATGATGTAGTGAAATCTTAATTCATGTAGAGGCATAATAGGGTATAGTCTTTATACTTGAGTTCATGTAGCTTCATTCCAATTAATGTCTTGTATGTTTTAATGATGTAGTGAAATCTTAATTCATGTAGAGGCAAAGTTGGATGTAGTTTTATGATTTCATGCACTACATGTTGTGAGGAGCTTAATGAACACACACACACTTCTTTATGTTCACATTATTTCTCTACCCCCTTTGGGGTTTAGTTTTCTTGCTTTTCTTCCATTTCCATTTGCACCTTAGTGTAGTTTAGTGTAACCAACCTTTCTTCCCTTTCTTTACCTCTCGCCTTCGAACAAACCAAGTGTCGACACACCTCCCAGTGGACGACCCGTATTTGCCACCGCTTCAACGCGGCCGTGCACTTGCGGTTAAATATAAAACGAGATCAATCAAGTTTTTGAATTTGTGGATGTGGTGGTGGTTCGATATCAAAAGATGAATCCTCATGTTGACAAGAAAGGTGACCCTCCTCGCGTTCATGGAATTGTTGTGTCATTTGACTCACTTGCAATTCCATATTTTGCAAGGAATTCAAGTTGGACTTCAATAAAGTTTGAGTGGTTTCCATGAATGTTTGGAGGGTTTGTTTTAAGGAATCAAATTTGGGGTCAACAGTGAGGTCCAAGTCAGAGCTTGGGAAATTTTGGGGTTGGGTGTTGATGGGCTGAGAATGAGTCCAATGATTTGGAGTGGGGTGTTGGTAGAATTCTGGGTATTCGGGAGGAGGATACGGGGGTGAAAATGAGGTATAAGAATTTGGATAAGATTTGTCTCCCCATGAATCCATCACTCTCGGGTTGTACGCGGATGCGTAATGGTCATAATGAGCATTTTGGGAAAATGTGTGCTCATACTCAGGCTCAGGGGGAACATAAGGACATTCCCCGATAACATGACCACTCAACCCACAACAGTCGCACGGTACGGCTACTGGAGCCACCGGGGCACTCATGTCGTCTGCCATACGCATGAAAGAGGCCAAAGTTTGTTGTAATGTCTCAGTTTGTTGACCAGCATATGATCCGGCATAACTAGATTGTGGTCTAGCAGTCGGTGCCTCTCTCATGTTACCCCAATATAAAGACTGCTCAGTCACAAAATTGCGATCATCCCTACCATACGGGGTGTTAGTCTGAGCCACCCCAGGTTGCATGGGTCCGGAGTACCAGGGAGAATTGTCCTGGTCCCAACAATGATATGGATGGTCACCCATGTAACCATCCATCTCAAGAAAAACTCTCGAGTCGATCACTCTCACCACCACGAGGCTAAGCTCGCAAAAAGTGCTCGACTCGACCCTAAAACGCTAACAGAGAGTGTAAAGGGGAGGAGACTATAACGTAGAAGAAGGTGAGAAGAAGATGACTCAGAGGAGAAGGGAAGAATCCCTAGAGCTAGCGAGGGTACAGGGTGAAGGTAGAAGCCTAACTAGCAAGCATGGCTCAAACAATGTAAGGCAATGGGTCCTTAGGCTAGACGACGCCTAACTTCGAGGTCACTAGCCTCGACACGCCTCACCTCCCTACAACGAGGACCACAATGCCCAGCAAGTGATACCAGATCCGGAGATCCAGTACCTCCTACTATCGACAAGGTAGGCAACGCCGATCAGGTCATGACGGTCTCAACTAGATTACTCTCCTAGTGCGCCCGCAATCCTAGGGCCAATGTCTACTTGCTTTTACTTAAGGCTTTATTAAGAGTGGTTTTTGGGGCCAAGGAAAGGGTGATGAAATCCCCCACCTTATCTTTTATGGGACAACCCCTCCTTAGTAGCGTTTTGAGCTTAAATCTAGCAATCAATCACTCCAATCAAACGCTCAACTCACTCTTGTCCCGATGCACCTTACTAACTAATGCATGATCGAAACATGCATGAATGAGAGATCGGGGTGCACGTACCTCACGCCAGCAATCAATGACAAAATGTAAAGCAAAGAAAAGACAAATGCATGCAAGGTCTACCAATGGTGCATGACCTAGATGGCAAGAAGTCTAATATTTTGCTTTGAGTTTTATGGTCCAAGTTGATTAAAGGGGATTGAAATTAAATCTGGGAGCAAACTAAAGATCACAGCATGCACAATTGGGCTCCCAGATAACTAAAGTAAAGCAATAAACCACCAGAAGAAATTTGAGAGGAGGCAGACCTCACCAGGCCGCCAATTGGCGGTTAGCAACCGCTGATTGGCGGTCCCTTTGTGGATTCTTTTGCTCCAACTTTCCCAGTAGCTTCCCCTTGATGTTCGAGTTCCCTGAAACTAAACAAAACGGGAAACAAAAAATCAAAAACCCCTCGAATCGTCCAAACCAAGGTCTGGACAAAGCACCTCCCCGGCAACGGCGCCAAAAACTTGATTGATCGTTTTATATTTAACCGCAAGTGCACGGCCGCGTTGAAGCGGTGGCAAATACGGGTCGTCCACTGGGAGGTGTGTCGACACTTGGTTTGTTCGAAGGCGAGAGGTAAAGAAAGGGAAGAAAGGTTGGTTACACTAAACTACACTAAGGTGCAAATGGAAATGGAAGAAAAGCAAGAAAACTAAACCCCAAAGGGGGTAGAGAAATAATGTGAACATAAAGAAGTGTGTGTGTGTTCATTAAGCTCCTCACAACATGTAGTGCATGAAATCATAAAACTACATCCAACTTTGCCTCTACATGAATTAAGATTTCACTACATCATTAAAACATACAAGACATTAATTGGAATGAAGCTACATGAACTCAAGTATAAAGACTATACCCTACTATGCCTCTACATGAATTAAGATTTCACTACATCATTAAAACATACAAGACATTAGCTAAGGTAAAGGCAACAAGAGCACATACACTACAAATTGTGTTTCCAACATTAACTTCATCCATATCCTAACCTTATCATTCCCCATAAAATAGGTCCACTAATCAAAGCATAAGCTAAGCTTCATTCAAGAGCATTAGCCTATCAAAGATAAGAGTGGAGACCCATTAGATGGTTATGGAAATCATGTAAAGCTCAAGGGATAAAAATAACACACACTTAATACACTACATGATTATATCACATATTTCTCCACCCCCCAAATGGGGATGGAACTACTCACTACTCATTACACTACTGATTAGACTAAGCAAAGAAAGCATAATACTGAAATGAAAGTTAACTAAGAAGGCAAGAAGCATTAAAGAAACATAAAAGGAAAGGAAAGACTAAACAAACATGCACAAATTAAAAGACAAGATTTAAAGAAACTAGAAGAATTATTTTATTAACAAAATGACTCACATTGAAGGTAGCATTCTTCTCCACCTTGAGTTTTTGCTTCAAGGCTCACTCCTTAGTAGAGAGAATGCCACCAAGCAATGGGTAATTACAATGGAAGGTGAAGAGTTCTATTTATAAGCATGGGAAAAGCTAATCGGGGACAATCCCCCGATGTGGGACTAAACCAATACCAAAAATAGCCTAAACGAACATTAATACAAGTCCAGAACAAATTTCGACGGATCCTGAGCAATATGGACCGCCAATTAGCGGTCCAAGACCGCCAATTGGCGGTCCAAAATTGTCGGATCGTGTTGGAATTTGTTGTGGGCTTTGCTTTCTGGTATTGTTGGTCTTTGATGCGGTTACTCGACTTGTTTGAGCTCCGACCCGAATAGAATTGGTAAAATACTCCCCATGATGGTGTGAAGTATCCTGTTTTGCTCTTAGGTCCTTCTGTCTTACATTCAGGTCCTTCTCCTTTGCATCTTGGTCCCTAGATCTCACCATTCAGTCCTTTTTCCCAGCTTTTGGGTCCTTTCATGGCTCTTCTCTTCAAAGCTCTTTATTCCTGAAAACTAAACATAAAACTCGTCACGTAGCATTGCTTAGGTGTAAGATAATGGATATAAGATACAAATATGAGCATGAAATGATGTCAATCAAAAACCCTCAGGAGACAACACTCCTCCTCCTTGGCGACAATGAGGTTTAATGGCTTGTTGTACATGCTAAGTGCAACCGTTTTCCTAAGAAAGTGAGTGCTAAGTGCAACGATGCAACCATGATCGCAAGTGTTAATTGGTGATCCAGATCACTCTGGATCCGCCCCAATTTCTCCAGCACATGTATCAGAGGATGTTTAGGCTATTTTTGGTATCTGTTTAGTCCCACATCGAGGAATTGTCCCGGAGTGCCTTTTTCTATGCCTATAAATAGAACTCTTCACCTTCTAATGTAATCACTCCATATTTTAAGTGGTTATTCTTCCTATTAGAAGTGAGGCATTGAAGCACACACTAAAGTAGGAGGATGCTACTTGAAATGTGAGTCATTTGTTAATAAAAGTTTCTTCATTATGTTGTTTGTTTCTTGTTGTTTGTTTTATTTTGTTTAATTTCATTTCATTAGTCTTAGTAGCTTAGTTAATATGCTTTCTTTGCTTAGTTTAATAATTAGTGTAATGTGTAGTGAGTAGTTCCATCCCCTTTGGGGAGTGGAGTATATGTTCATACATGCATTAGAGAATGGGATGAATGTTTTATTTACAATGTGTTGATAAAACATGAATGTATGCTTGCTTGTTTAGGATAGAATTTATAACTTGATGAGTTTTGCCAAAATGATTAGACACCTCTCATGCTTGTTTAGGTTATGAAATAAACAACTTGCATATGTAAATGTTAATAAACTAGGTTGGTGAATAGATCGATAGGTTTTGCCATAACATTTAGACACTTCCTATGCATGATAACACCACCTCATTTGTGCTTAAAGAATGTGTTCAACACCCACCTCTTTGCATGTGTGCACTCACTCCACCCCTTAGGGGTTTTCCATTTCTGAATTCCAGCACTCGTCTTTCGTTCTTAGTTTAGTTTTAGCTAATCGTTTGTTGCTTTCTTTCGCATATCATACTTCGTACTTCGTAGTGTAGTGTAGCGTATAGTAGGATAATCAAACTCTCTTCCATATTTTTGCCACTTGATTTCGTGCAAACGAGAGGCTGCTCACCTCCCTGAGGACGACCTGTATTTGCCACCACTTCAACGCGGCCGTGCACTTGTGGTTTAATATAAAACGTTCAACATTCACGTTCTGTCCAGACTAGTCCATAAAGCAACGGTCGACCGACTAAGGGTCCCGGTCGACCGAAACCCAACAGGCATTCCTTCGACCCACCAGTATAAGCACAACCTGTCGACTGCCACAAGGCATCGTTCGACCGGGTTTTAGTTAAAGTCGGGAATTACACTAAGACCGGTCGACCGCAACATGCACTGGTTGCCCCTCGTCGCCGGCGAGGTCTCCGACCTCCGGTGACAAGCAAAACTCCACACCCACAAGTGTGGTTAAGCCTTTAATGCAAGAACTTGCCATACCTCTCTTGAAATAAAACGATGTTCACCGGAGCTCCGCTACCAACTCCGATCCACGCAGCTTGCACCTCCTCCTAGTGCCTTCTTCTAGACACATCCTTGCCTCGCATGCGACTTCAATTGCCAGAAAAGGAGGGAGAGGAAGCGATGGATGGAGAGGAGAATGGAAGAGGAGAAAAAGAAGAAGAAGAAGAAGAAGAAGAAGAATGAGAGAGAGAAAAGAAGTGAGAAACGTGAGAGTGAGAGAGAGATGTGAGGAGTGAGTTGTGTTTCCTCCAACACCCAACCATACCTCTACACCACCCTACAACACTCCCACCCATGCCTCCCCATCACGTTACCACTCCACCACCATTTCCCATGCAAACCACCACCTAATCTCCAATTAGCCCCTAATCTCCTCCACTAATCACACTTAACCCCAACTAAGGGTTTGGGAATTTACAATTCCACCATACCAAAAGTATAGCGACTCCATGTCGTAAGTGCTTCTTGTGTGTTACTCATGCGTTGAGAAAGTCTCTACATAGGAGAACCATGGACATACAACCGCCAAACATCTTTAACTACTTCCAAGTACTGATCGTGCGTGGTCCAAGCATTAATGAAGCGAAAAGAGTTGTGTCGTGGTCTCGAATTAGCCTCCACATTCACTACAAGACCCCAATGATCGCTTAGGTCATGATTAGTAAGAATGCAAGTTGACTTGCGAAAGGAGTCCATCCATGCCCTTGAGACAAGTGGCTGATCAATTTGCATGGCAATGCGATACAAACTTAGAGATGAATTCATCCAAGTATAACATCCACCGGTTGTTAGGATCTGGATAAGCATTGTTTGATTGATGCACGATGTGGGTAACGCATGATGTTAAAATCACCCAACACTAGCCACGAGACAAAATCTTGCAAGTTGTTCATCAGTTCACCACAATTGTTAGAGGCATAAACAAAGGATACAAAGAATGCATCACGTGTATGTTTTCATACCCCACGCAAGTGAATGAGTTGCCGAGAGATCATGGGTGGTTCATGCTCAACGTGACTTTCATCCCAAACAACAAGAATTTGGCCTCTAACACAAAAGTGGTCCACGTATGAACAAGAACTTTACACCATGTTTCGGGCACTAACGACTTAGGAGAGCTCTTTGATATCGGTGGAATTCAAGATATTTACGGACGACCAATCAATAAAACATTTCAAAAATCAATGCGACATCAATCAGTTTCGGTGAGCGTCATATTTGGAGCAATTTTCTTTTGTGATTAAGCACAAATCCAGAGCTCAAAATCATGTGCCGACGCTTTGAGTCATCGTCGTCAACTACTAGTCACAATAATGACTGAAGTGGTTGGATTTGAATGCTTAAAAGAACTTTATAAAGATGATGAGGATTTTGGGCACTTGTGGGTGGATTGTGTCTAAAGATTTCCAAAAGGACATTATCACATTTTGGAGGGGTTTATGTGTTGCCTTTTTGGCCTTAATCTATGTTTTGATGATTTAATCAACCTAATTTTAATTATAATCATGTAGAGTAGCACACGTATTGCATTGCATATATATTGCTTTGTGCTAACCTCTACAGGTGATCAAGACTCGAGGAAGAAAGGAAATCAAGTCAAGACATGTAATCAAGCTCATTTGAAGACATGTATTTTGTATTTCTTTGAGTCTCTAGGAACCTTGTGTAAATGAGCATACTTGATCTAAAAAATACTCAACCACACACTAGGTTCCCTATAGAAGTCACACACAAAATTTCACATAATTTGGACTTCAATAGATCATCCAAACTAGAACCGGAAAACACCTAAACAAAACTTGAACTGTCTGGACCAAAACGGTCGACCGTTGAAACCTTTTCGTTCGACCGTTCACACTTGTCACATGACCGTTTGTTTTGTCGTATTATACCCAACGGTCGTATTCGTATTATTCCCAAATACCCCAAAATTACCAAACATCCGGTCGACCGAAACTTTCCTAATGGTCGACCGAACTAACACAATTTGGTCTCCCAGAAGTGCCTGGACTTATTCGGTCGACCAATCCCCTGAGCCCGTTCGACCGTTAACTTAAGTTAACTTAAGTCAAAGCTGAATTTTGACCAAACGGTCGAACGACATACCCGTTTCGGTCGACCGTTTTTAGGCAGAATTGGGTCCTGCAGGTTTCTGTTTTGTGTATCTTACACCAACTCATACCCAATCAACCCCAACGGCTCTATTCTCTCTAATGCTTATAAATAGAGTTGTAAAACACATTTTAACACAACTCTCCCACACATATTTGCCTCCTACATTAGAGAGATCATTCCAAACACTCCAAGCCTCAATTTCCACACTTAAGATCAATTCTTATCTTTGTCAAGTGTGCTCAAGTTTAGAGAGTGATTGTCCCACTCAAGTTTGTTGTTGTCAAAGAAGAGTAAAGGTTTCGGTGAAAGCCCGAAGCATCCCTCTCGGATTGTGAGAGGAGGAGCCAAGCTCGGCGAGGGTTGTTCGCGAGTTTGAAGATTGTAAAGGCGTTCTCTCCCGGCCCGGAACGGGGAGTGGTTAGTGAAGTCGTGAGCAGAGCTCGGTGATCCGAGCGGAGCTTGCAAGAGAGGACTAGGACCCAGGTGGGGTGCCGAACCTCTATAAAAATCCCCCGACTTCTTGTGGTTTGCATTTTCCTTCCTTTTACTTGCTTGTTTTGTTTTAATTCCGCTGCATCATCATTTGGCTTGCAAGTAGAGTTTGTTTAGGATTAAAAGGTGATTAGAGATTGTGGACCCATAACCCACACGATCCTACATTATGTTCAAGGGAAATCAACTCTGCCTTCCTCTTACATCTCTACGAGAGCATGTTCTAAGAGAACTACATCGTGGAGGGCTTGGAGGTCACCTCGGGTGGGACAAAACAATCACACTCATTGAGCAAAGCTGCCAAGGTACTTCTGGCCACAGTTGCTGTGAGAATCGTAATCCTCACTTAAGTAAACTAAACCTAATAAGGGATTAATTAAGTTAAGAGAATGGTTAAGTGAATTATTTGTATTTATCTTGGATAAGAGATGAGATAAGAATGGTGGGGGTGATGTGTCATGTAAGGGTTTGTAGTTGGGGAGGTGTAGAGTATAAACAGATTTTACCTCATTCCTTCTCTTGTACGTGCATCTTTCTCAAACCTTTTTCTTTTCCTCAACCCTCTGAGTAAGGAGTATGGAACTGAAGTGTTCAGGAGGTTAAGAAGGGCGTGGTCGGAGTTGTAAGGATTTGGGCAAGGGATCATCGGAGGTGAAAGAAGTTAAGAAAAGGAAGTGGGAAGAAGGGTTTCTATGAGATAATTCGACTCCAACTAAGGCTATAAGGTATGTCAAATTCGAATTAGTGACTCACACTAGGTGTGTGAGGGTTTAGATGGGTCGCCGGAGGTATGAAACTTCGCCGGCACAAAGTTCAGTTAGAAATACATGGCCGATTGGTAGACCGGTTTGGGTTTCGATCGACCGAATGAAGTGTAAAAGTTAAGATTTATCCCTCACCGGTCGAACGACGCGTTTAGCGGTCGACCGGCTAAACATTATTTGAGAAGAAGATGAAGACTCTGGTGATTTCCGGTCGAACGGGACCCTTTGTTGTTTGATTGATCGTTTTATATTTAACCGCAGGTGCACGGCCGCGTTGAAGCGGTGGCAAATACGGGTCGTCCACTGGGAGGTGTGTCGACACTTGGTTTGTGCGAAGGCGAGAGGTAAAGAAAGGGAAGAAAGGTTGGTTACACTAAACTACACTAAGATGCAAATGGAAATGGAAAAGAAGCAAGAAACTAAACCCCAAAGGGGGTAGAGAAATAATGTGAACATAAAGAAGTGTGTGTGTGTTCATTAAGCTCCTCACAACATGTAGTGCATGAAATCATAAAACTACATCCAACTTTGCCTCTACATGAATTAAGATAAGACTACATCATTAAAACATACAAGACAATAATTGGAATGAAGCTACATGAACTCAAGTATAAAGACTATACCCTACTATGCCTCCACATGAATTAAGATAAGACTACATCATTAAAACATACAAGACATTAGCTAAGGTAAAGGCAACAAGAGCACATACACTACAAATTGTGTTTCCAATATTAACTTCATCCATATCATAACCTTATCATTCCCCATAAAATAGGTCCACTAATCAAAGCATAAGCTAAGCGTCATTCAAGAGCATTAGCATATCAAAGATAAGAGTGGAGACCCATTAGATGGTTATGGAAATCATATAAAGCTCAAGGGATAAAAATAACACACACTTAATACACTACATAATTATATCACATATTTCTCCACCCCCCAAATGGGGATGAAAATTACTCACTACTCATTACACTAACTATACTAGCAAAAGAAAGCATAATACTGAAATGAAAGTTAACTAAGAAGGCAAGAAGCATTAAAGAAACATAAAAGGAAAGGAAAGACTAAACAAACATGCACAAATTAAAAGACAAGATTAAAAGAAACTAGAAGAATTATTTTATTAAAAAATGACTCACATTGAAGGTAGCATTCTTCTCCACCTTGAGTTTTTGCTTCAAGGCTCACTCCTTAGTAGAGAGAATGCCACCAAGCAATGGGTAATTACAATGGAAGGTGAAGAGTTCTATTTATAAGCATGGAAAAAGCTAATCGGGGACAATCCCCCGATGTGGGACTAAACCAATACCAAAAATAGCCTAAACGAACATTAATACAAGTCCAGGAGAAATTTCGACGGATCCTGAGCAATATGGACCGCCAATTAGCGGTCCAAAATTGTCGGATCGTGTTGGAATTTGTTGTGGGCTTTGCTTTCTGGTATTGTTGGTCTTTGATGCGGTTACTCGACTTGTTGGAGCTCCGACCCGAATAGAATTGGTAAAATACTCCCCATGATGGTGTGGAGTTTCCTGGTTTGCTCTTAGGTCCTTCTGTCTTACGATCAGGTGCTTCTGTCTTGCATCTTGGTCCCCAGGTCTCACAATTAAGTCCTTTTTCCCAGCTTTTGGGTCCTTTCATGGCTCTTCTCTTCAAACCTCTTTATTCCTGAAAACTAAACATAAAACTCGTCACGTAGCATTGCTTAGGTGTAAGATAATGGATATAAGATACAAATATGAGCATGAAATGATGTCAATCAAATACCCCCACACCTAAGTTTTTGCTAGTCTCGAGCAAAACAAAGAAAGAGAAAAACAAATGAGAAACAAGAAATCCTAACTCACTTTCGTAGGAATCACGGTTGCACTTAGCACGTGCAACAAGCCGTTAAACCTCTTTGTTGCCAAGGAGGAGGAGTGTTGTCTCCTGAGGGTTTTCAGCGGATATACCCACAAAATCCGAACAAGATGCATTATTCAATCTAGACCTCGACTCGTTGGAAATATTTTGTCGATCAATGGACGCGGTAATGCTACGGGCCGACTCTATAAAGGTGATCAGTCCACACCTCTACCCTAATGAACCATTCGTGCAAGTTAAATAAGGAATTATGTGAAAGACATGGACAACCTCAACATCCTCAAGTGCTACAAAGTGTAAAGTCCATTAAGGTTCTTATTTGCATTATCATATTTTTTTTCTTTTTGTTTCTTTTCACATTTTTTTTCTTTTACTTTTTATTAGTTGGAGCTTCATTCTCCCAGGGTCAGGTTCCGTGCATCATTGCCCATGAGGACTTACACTATCACGTACACCTTTCCCCACATCTCCACATAGGGCAATCCCTACCACCCGTGTAACGGGAGTTCAGTCGGCGCATCCCAAGTCAGATGACTCGAAAGCACCAGGCACAAAGTCCCATCGAACCTACTTTCCCGAGTGATAGGAGCCGTGCGAGAAGAGAGAACACCTACTCACTTATTTCTTATCTACACATGAACCAAAACCCCTACACTAATGTCTCACAACATGATTTAGAGGGTCCTTGACTACAACAAACTTCCTTAAGTTAACAGACACGAATTATTGACTCACTAGGTTCAGGGTGGACTTCATTAAATGTTTGAGCACTGAAACCCTATGATTACTCACCCCCAAGGGAAAACTGGGGTGCATCCTAACGACTCGATAAATCCTAAAGCCACGTACTAGATATCCTAATGCATCAAGTTCAAGACAATTTTGGGAGCTTTCTTTTTACTTTGCCTCTCAACGGTTTTGCACATGCTAAACACACGCAAAACCCACAAAACATTTTCTTTCGAAAACACATGAAGATTTTGAAAGAAATGTGAAAATTTTGAAGCACTAGGCAAGCAAAAGAAGACAAGTCACCCAATGATCATGGCAAGCAGATATATCGATATTAAATGCAGCACACTATCATGACCCTAACAATGCAAACAAAAGAAAACAAAATCAAAGGAAAAAGACTCGACTATGTACACACGTAAAACACCCCCCACACCTACTTCATGCATTGTCCTCAATGAATGCAAGCAAGATACTACATGAATTGATGCATAAAAAGGAGAGATCTCACCAACATGAAGTACAAAGGGAAGTGCAAGGTCATGTTGATGGACATAACCCGAATTCCCTCAAAACCTGTGAGATGCTAAAGAAGGGATACAAATACGTGAAAGAAATGGAGCCCAAATACACAAGGGTTGGGGCTCACAACAATCAATGCTCACTGAAGGAGTCTTTTATTGTACTTCTTTTTTTCTTTTTCTTTTTTTTTCTTTTTTTCTTTTTTTTTCATATAACTATATACAAACATAAGTTCCCATCTTCATTTGTCAAAAGACATCAAATGGGAACCTCAAGAGTGGGTCAATGCACTTGGAAAGGGAACATGACACCACGCGGGGCCAGAATACGCATGCGTGGGCCCCCTTCACAAAGAGCACCAGATGAAATGAGAGGTTCATGAATTGGACGCAAAGGCGTCTCATTCAAAGGATCAAACTGAAAGAGCTTGAACCTCTCGAGAGTTTGGGAAATAAGGGGCAACGGAAGAAAAATATCTCCCGTTGCGGAACTGAAGTTATGATAATCAATCCAAACTCTCCAACCAACAGGCTGGTGGGTCGGAACGAGGTCAAGCACCTCGTTATGCATGTCCAACTCACCAGGAGAACAGGAAGTGGGTCTCATACCCAAAGTATCCTCCAAGGAACTCCTAATACCCTCATGAGCAATGTAGTTGTTTGATGTTCCATCATTTCCAAGATGATCAGGAACAATAGTGAGAGGCAAACTCTCATCAGGTTGTTTGAAATTGAGGGTACTAGGGAGCTCTTGCTCCACCAGAGGTGAGTCCTTAAGAGGCACAACATGAAGATCATGTGGCTCAAGGGCCACGGGACAAAAAGGTAAGGCACAATCCTGTGCCGACTCATAATAGAACTGGTCCAAGCTATTCTCAATTTGAATCGAATCCTCCACTAAGTGATCGTGAATTGAAACCCCAAGTCCCTCAGACTGACTAGGAGTTTGACTTTGAAAGATTGTGCTTTGAATTTGTGGATGTGGTGGTGGTTCGATATCAAAATATGAATCCTCATGTTGACAAGAAAATTTACCCTCCTCACGTTCATGGAATTGTTGTGTCATCTGGCTCACTTGCATTTCCATGGTTTGCAAAGAATTCAAGTTGGACTTCAGTAAATTTTGTGTGGTTTCCATGAATGTTTGGAGAGTTTGTTTCAAGGAATCAAATTTGGGGTCAACAGTGAGGTCCAAGTCAGAGCTTGGGAAATTTTGGGGTTGGGTGTTGATGGGCTGAGAATGAGTCCAATGATTTGAAGTGGGGTGTTGGTAGAATTCTGGGTATTCGGGAGGAGGATACGGGGGTGAAAATGAGGTATAAGAATTTGGATAAGATTTGTCTCCCCATGAATCCATCACTCTCGGGTTGTACGCGGATGCGTAATGGTCATAATGAGCATTTTGGGAAAATGTGTGCTCATACTCAGGCTCAGGGGGAACATAAGGACATTCCCCGATAACATGACCACTCAACCCACAACAGTCGCACGGTACGGCTACTGGAGCCACCGGGGCACTCATGTCGTCTGCCATACGCATGAAAGAGGCCAAAGTTTGTTGTAATGTCTCAGTTTGTTGACCAGCATATGATCCGGCATAACTAGATTGTGGTCTAGCAGTCGGTGCCTCTCTCATGTTACCCTAATATGAAGACTGCTCAGTCACAAAATTGCGATCATCCCAACCATACGGGGTGTTAGTCTGAGCCACCCCAGGTTGCATGGGTCCGGAGTACCAGGGAGAATCGTCATGGTCCCAACAATGATATGGATGGTCGCCCATGTAACCATCCATCTCAAGAAAAACTCTCGAGTCGATCACTCTCACCACCACGAGGCTAAGCTCGCAAAAAGTGCTCGACTCGACCCTAAAACGCTAACAGAGAGTGTAAAGGGGAGGATACTATAACGTAGAAGAAGGTGAGAAGAAGATGACTCAGAGGAGAAGGGAAGAATCCCTAGAGCTAGCGAGGGTACAGGGTGAAGGTAGAAGCCTAACTAGCAAGCATGGCTCAAACAATGTAAGGCAATGGGTCCTTAGGCTAGACGACGCCTAACTTCGAGGTCACTAGCCTCGACACGCCTCACCTCCCTACAACGAGGACCACAATGCCCAGCAAGTGATACCAGATCCGGAGATCCAGTACCTCCTACTATCGACAAGGTAGGCAACGCCGATCAGGTCATGGCGGTCTCAACTAGATTACTCTCCTAGTGCGTCTGAATTCCTAGGGCCAATGTCTACTTGCTTTTAGTTAAGGCTTTACTTGAGTGTGCTTTTTGGGGCTAAGGGAGGGGTGATGAAATCCCCCACCTTATCTTTGAAGTCTATAGGTGATGCCCCTTAAAGATGTTTTGAAATCTTAGGCTAGCAAGCAACTCACCAAACAAGCACTCACCTCACTCTTGTTTCGATGCAAACCTTACTCACTAATGAATGTCCTAATGCGTGAATGAGTGATAAGGAATGCGTACCTCGCTCCAGCAATCAACGACAAAATGTAAAGCAAAGAAAAGAAAGATGCATGCAAGGTCTACATATGATGCATGACCTAGATGGCAAGAAGTCTAATCTTTTGCTTTGAGTTTTATGGTCCAAGTTGATTAAAGGGGATTGAAATTAAATCTGGGAGCAAACTAAAGATCACAACATGCAAAATTGGGCTCCCAGATAACTAAAGTGAACAACATAACAACTGGAACAAATTTGAGAGCAATTGAGGCTCACCAGGCCGCCAATTGGCGGTCCCAGACCGCTGATTGGCGGTCACTTTGGGGTCTTTTGCTCTCCAATTACTCCAGTCACTTCCCCTTGATCCTCAGGTTCCCTGCGACTAAGAAAAACTGAAAACAAAAAATTAAAAACCCCTCGAATCGTCCAAACCAACGTCTGGACAGAGCACCTCCCCGGCAACGGCGCCAAAAACTTGATTGATCGTTTTATATTTAACCGCAAGTGCACGGCCGCGTTGAAGCGGTGGCAAATACGGGTCGTCCACTGGGAGGTGTGTCGACACTTGGTTTGTGCGAAGGCGAGAGGTAAAGAAAGGGAAGAAAGGTTGGTTACACTAAACTACACTAAGATGCAAATGGAAATGGAAAAGAAGCAAGAAACTAAACCCCAAAGGGGGTAGAGAAATAATGTGAACATAAAGAAGTGTGTGTGTGTTCATTAAGCTCCTCACAACATGTAGTGCATGAAATCATAAAACTACATCCAACTTTGCCTCTACATGAATTAAGATAAGACTACATCATTAAAACATACAAGACAATAATTGGAATGAAGCTACATGAACTCAAGTATAAAGACTATACCCTACTATGCCTCCACATGAATTAAGATAAGACTACATCATTAAAACATACAAGACATTAGCTAAGGTAAAGGCAACAAGAGCACATACACTACAAATTGTGTTTCCAATATTAACTTCATCCATATCATAACCTTATCATTCCCCATAAAATAGGTCCACTAATCAAAGCATAAGCTAAGCGTCATTCAAGAGCATTAGCATATCAAAGATAAGAGTGGAGACCCATTAGATGGTTATGGAAATCATATAAAGCTCAAGGGATAAAAATAACACACACTTAATACACTACATAATTATATCACATATTTCTCCACCCCCCAAATGGGGATGAAAATTACTCACTACTCATTACACTAACTATACTAGCAAAAGAAAGCATAATACTGAAATGAAAGTTAACTAAGAAGGCAAGAAGCATTAAAGAAACATAAAAGGAAAGGAAAGACTAAACAAACATGCACAAATTAAAAGACAAGATTAAAAGAAACTAGAAGAATTATTTTATTAAAAAATGACTCACATTGAAGGTAGCATTCTTCTCCACCTTGAGTTTTTGCTTCAAGGCTCACTCCTTAGTAGAGAGAATGCCACCAAGCAATGGGTAATTACAATGGAAGGTGAAGAGTTCTATTTATAAGCATGGAAAAAGCTAATCGGGGACAATCCCCCGATGTGGGACTAAACCAATACCAAAAATAGCCTAAACGAACATTAATACAAGTCCAGGAGAAATTTCGACGGATCCTGAGCAATATGGACCGCCAATTAGCGGTCCAAGACCGCCAATTGGCGGTCCAAAATTGTCGGATCGTGTTGGAATTTGTTGTGGGCTTTGCTTTCTGGTATTGTTGGTCTTTGATGCGGTTACTCGACTTGTTGGAGCTCCGACCCGAATAGAATTGGTAAAATACTCCCCATGATGGTGTGGAGTTTCCTGGTTTGCTCTTAGGTCCTTCTGTCTTACGATCAGGTCCTTCTGTCTTGCATCTTGGTCCCCAGGTCTCACAATTAAGTCCTTTTTCCTGCTTTTGGGTCCTTTCATGGCTCTTCTCTTCAAACCTCTTTATTCCTGAAAACTAAACATAAAACTCGTCACGTAACATTGCTTAGGTGTAAGATAATGGATATAAGATACAAATATGAGCATGAAATGATGTCAATCATTGTTCGACCGTTTGAATGTAAATAAGTCGGTTTGAATTTCTACTGAGAGAAAGGCAACCGAATTGATGTGTTGTTCGACCGTTAACTTAAATAACTAAGTGAAATGTTCGACCGATTATTAAGTGTGTTCGACCGATTGATGACTAGAAATTCTAGGTTGCCCCTGGTAGATTTTGGTCGGACGGGACCCCTTTGTCGTTCGACCGTTGAAATGAATATTATAATATGTTTTAAGTTCTGAAACGGTCGACCGAAAAATGTGATATTGTCCAACCATTTATATGAAGTTTTGGTCGACAGGTTATGTTAAGTTGTTCGACCGTTTGTGTTTGGTTGTCCACTAATTATGTGATTTTGTCCGATCGTTAAAGTGGTGTAAGGAACCAAATATGTTTATATATAATTTACCAAATTAAGAAGTTTTGGTAGAACGGTGATATATGTTGGTTCGACCGTTTGAGAAGTTCGGTCGACCGGTTATGTTAAGTAGTTCGACCGTTTATGCTGTTATTTCAGTAATATATATTGTTGTTATTGTTCAACTTTGTGGGGGCGTGGAGAGACTGCCTAGCCGTTATGGCGGCGGAGTAAATAGACTCTGTGAGGTGAGGTTGTTGCCCAGCCTTGACGGAGGCGGAGTTGACCACCGGGTCATTATCATTCGGTGGATGTTATGTTGATTATGTATTCATTTATATGTGGCCGATGATGTATTCCGCCAAAGTATGTGGCTAATGATTATTCCAGCAAAGTATGTGGCCGATGATATATTCCGGCAATGTATGTGGCTGATGATTATTCCAACAAAGTATGTGACCGATGATATATTCTGGCAAAGTATGTGGTTGATGATTATTCCAGCAAAGTATGTGGCCGATAATATATTCCGGCAAAGTATGTGGCTGATGATATTTCCAGCCAAGTAAATGTTACGAGTGACCATGTAGGGCCCGCATTTATTTATAATATGTATGTTTCCTATCATGTTAAGTGAAGTTATGTTATTGTATTATATGTCATGTATACTAGCATGTTAAGTTTTGTGAATACAATTATCATATGCATATAGGTGAATTTGGCATACGGGGTCTCCTTATGGAAACTCAGGAATAGATTCGTGTTTATTTTCAGGTCCAGAGCGGCAGTGACTGGATGGGGACTGAGGATGAGCACACTGTTACCGGATCCTGCTGTCTTATTTTGAGGTTGTTATGATTACATGTGTATAGTCCATCTTGTCATTTTGAATGTAATCATACTCTTGACAAACTCTTGTATATAGTGCACCTTTGTTATGTTTATGAGTATCGTCCTCAGGTGTTTGAGTTGAATATTTGTGTTCAAAATTTTTAAATTTCCGCTGTATTTTGGGGACGTTACAGTTGCCTCATGACACTGCAACCATTGTTCCAAGTTTTGTATGTCAAACGGCTAAAGGTGGAACTCAGAACACAGACCTCTACATGGCGCTACCAATTCCAACAGACCCTTGGGTCAACCTGAGCATGGACTTCGTCCTCGGACTTTCTGTTATGCATCGCGGCATCGATTTGGTGTTCGTGGTTGTTGATCAATATTCCAAAACTTTCGACGCCTTGCACATCGCTAAGTTGTTCTTCCAAGATATTGTGTGAGTCCAAGGGGTCCTTTCGAGTATAGTTTTTGACCGCAACAATAAATTTCTAGCCGTTTTTGGGACGACTTTGTGGAGGCACTTTGAGACCGCGACAACAAATTTCTAGCCGTTTTTTGGACGACTTTGGGGAGGCACTTCAACACCGCCATCAAATATAGACAGACAGGCAGACCAAAACAGTGCGAAGCGGTAAATCGAACGTTGGAAAATCTTATCTGAAGCATATGTGGCGACAAACCAAAGCCGAGTTTGTATATAACAGCACCACCCAGAGCTCCACCGGCATGCCACAGTTCCTTTTGGTATATCGAGACCTTCCTAAGCATGCTTTGGACCTTGCTAAACTGCCATCCTCCTCTGCTCCACGCAGCCCAGCCAACATGTCAGCTGATGATACAAGCTCTGTACAACAGGAACTCAAAGCTTGTCTTGAGGAAGCGAACACAGAGTATAAAATACGAGCTGATTTTCATTGGCGTCGTGTGGTTTTCAATAAAGGGGATATGGTTATGACACATCTCTGTAAGGATCGAGTTCCAAGAGGGACGAAAAGCAAGCTAGAACCAAGGAAATTGGGGCCGTTCAAGATATTGAAGAAAATCAATGATATTGCTTATGTTATTGATCTTCCTGCTGACATGAATATATCTAGAACTTTAATGTTGCAGATTTACACACCTACCATCCTTCAATCGGACATCTCTATCCAGATTATGACTCGGGCTCGAGTCCTGTCGAGCTAGGAGGGACTGACGTGGACGAGCTAGCTTGGCAATACCTGATTCCTTAGCCATAGTCAATTAGTTTCATTTAGTTCATTGATGTACCAGCTCTATTGATAAATAAAACTAGCTGATGAGAAGGATTTGTTTGTTTTCTTTATTTTCCTTAAAACATTGTAATTGACACATGGGCATAAGAGGTACGACATGGCCCATGAGTGGTTGTTACTTGGTGGTATAAAATGAAATAAAAACAGCATGAGAAGGTACAGAATGTTGACAGTAAACAAAAGCTTCCATTCTCTCTTACGTTGTTGGTGGATTCCAACTTGGATAGTCATCTGAATCGCTCGCCGGAGCCCAAGTCCGGCAGTCCGCTCCGATCTGCGTCAGGATGGCCTTAGTGTTAACGGTCAGGTGACTTCACATGCTCAAAATTGTGCACAAATTTCCAAAATTACCCTTAAACAACTAAGGTCAAAATTAACACAAACCCGCTCGTGTTGTGCTCATGCAATTTTTTTGGTGGTTTTTTTTAGGTGTTATATGTTCTCGATCCAATGTTGTAGTTATGCTTTGTAACAAGTTGTAGTTATTATAATTTGTGTTTCGATTCTAATGTTGTATTAGCGACTGTATTTTGAATAATGTCGTATTAGTAACTATATCAGTGTGTATTTATAGAAGTGATTTCTAAAGTACAATCACAGCCACTTACGGAATCTAGATAATTATTTGAAGTAATTAAAACAATCCTCCCGGACAAGTGGACAACCAAACCAAATTTTCCTATGAAACAAAACAAACATGTTGAACAAGGTTCTAAAATGGAAAAAAAATCAAAATAATCAGTAAAAAAAATAAAATTGAAAGTATATGCACGTAGGAAACTTAATTGGTAAAGTATGCACCTTAAAAATGACACCACATGTGCCATTTTCATTAACTAAAAACGACATTGTAGATGTTTTTACCTTTGATGAAAACGATATCACTGATGTCGTTTTTACTTGGGCAATTTTTTTTGATTTCGAGATGTCATTTTTAACTAAGACATGTTGAACTAGTAACGGTCGGTCGGAAGTCTCGCTCATCGATGAGCGAGCGACGTTCCACCTCGTCGGTGAGGTGACGGGGTTGCAAGGGGGCAGTGCCCCTGAAAGTCAAACACAATGTATTTTTGGACTTAAGATTTTATTAACAATTTTGACTGAGATTTTATTACCAATTTTTTACCGATTATTTTGAAAAAGAATCCTTCTAAAATTCTATAACCACCCCCAAACAGTGGACGAAACTCAAACCAGACACATTGCTGACATAACTTCAACAAGCCATACCTCAAAACCATGGACACGTGTACCGTCAGTTTATCCGCAAAACAAATTTGCCATTAAAACTAACCAACTACCACTTAAAATTATTGCGAACCAGAAGATATTATACGTCGTCTCAAAACTTGCAACAGATCTATACAATTTTCAACGTCATTGAATTCATCAAAACCAAATAAAATGAGGTTGGTAGAGAAAGGATCCTGACACCAAGACAACATGCCCACCACAATAATTAGTTTGAGGATACATCTGAATAAAAAACAATAACTAGTTGACTTCATCAGAGAAGAACATGCATTAAAATTAAACTTAGCTGATGTAGTTCAAAGTGATCATAAATATGATGCCTACAGTGATTTAACCAAGTCTTACGGTTCAGAAAAAACACGGAAACAAGCAAAGAGACAAGTACCTATAGGGGATAAATTGGAACTCGTTCCACCAAGTAACAAAAGGCCCTGCAACCAATAAATGGTAATTTCTCTATCAGAATATTTTTTGAAATTTGAAGTGTGCAGGAAAAAAAAATCCCCACTACGCACCATTTTTCCATGTCAAAAAGGCAGAAGATGTTTAGGAGTGCCTGGAACCATGGCATCGTGCCATGAAGATTTAACAGCTAATTGCTAGTCAGAATCTTCGTAAACTTCATCGTCAGATGGCTCGTCAAGCGACCTCATGTCGAGCTGGTAACGGAGTATCCCACCAATACCACCAAATCCTCTGCAAAATTGCGAGCCTTCTTGAGATTTGTTGGTAACAAACTCAAGTGTGCATCCAAACTTCTTGTACTCATTGGCAAACCACTCAAGAAGAGCGAGTTTTTCTTGGACTTCAAGTTCGGCAGACGTAATGGGGTCACGGAAGTTACTTTGATCGACTTCCTGCTCCTTGTTGAAATGCTTAATGAGAATCTCTCCGGTAGTTGTATTTTTAAGGACATAACGATTTATGTCCAAGTTTTCCCAAACAATCAGAGTCTCCACAGCTCCCATCTCAAGAGCTTTTAGGGTGTCATCTACACCAAAAACATACTTCCCTGTATCCTGGCTGATCTCTTCAAAGTATTTACCAATCAACTTCTTCTCCTGAATAAATTTGACATTTGATAAGACTTCAGCTGAGAGCTCGATTGCTTGATTAAATCCATTCTCCCCACCATATGAGACATCCACCACATTAAGTATCTTTGCCTGCAGACGTTGATCAAACATGTCAGACTGGCTCAACTCGGTCTTGAAATCAGCTGAACCAGCCAGAATCAGGCCAGCGACATTTGGCTGACTTGTCTGAGGATTAATGAAGAATTGTGTTGCAAGCTCAGCTGCCTTGCGAACGTAATTGTGCCGCTTCTCCATCCGAAGTCGAGCAAAACGCAGAGCTGATTGGCCTCCTCTTCCATGTTTCTTTGGTAGATCAACTGTAAACTTGTGGAGAACTTCACGTGTATTCCCACTTAGAGTTCCAAAGAGTGTCCCATTTCCATCCATGACAATGAATCCGAATTTGTCATCCGATTCCAACAGTTCATTAAGTGCCTCTGTATGGAACTTATTGTCACAAAGGTAAAGTGATGCATTGATCGGCCTGAAAGGCTCAAAATCTATGGTTACTTTCTTCTCTTTTCCATCTTCTGTCATGATAGTTCCAGTATAAAGAACCAAACCATTTGGTGGAACCTTGTTGTAGAGCTTTAGCCTCTGTTGAGCAGAGGTAATAGCTCCCAAGACAGACTGCCGATTAACTCTACTCTTGATGTTTGAAGCAGTGCCATATTCATCCCCCAACATTTTAGTGACCCTGGAAACTTGATCACGAGGTGGCATGATCAAGGAAATCATGCTAGTCCCATTACCCCTTGCTGACTCCAATCCCTTAATTAACTTTTTGATTTTCCATATTTCGATATTTCTATCGGTTTCTTGACCGTCAGCCATTTCAGCTAAACTGAAAACTAGTAAACCTGCATGAACAAGAAGGCACCATGAACGGAGCAGCAAAAATAACTGAACCAAGTATAAATGGTAATCTCGTACGGAGGTAAATGATTAGACTTTAGGAAAACAAAAACAGCTATAAATTAATTCTTAATGCTTTATCCGTAACGCACCCCATCATAGATACATTTTACATGAAGATGCCATGCAACACATAGGAGAAGTAGTGAGTAACAAAGTTGGAAATCCTTACATAAAAAAAGGAATTGTACATTGTGAGTTGTGATGGTCCCACTCCCAGATCTAACAACTTTAATGCAAAGAAAATAATTTTATCAAATCACAGTAAAAATTTGTCTCAAAATTCAAAAGTGAGATGCTGGATATTGCTATGCCCACCATATCATGACAAATTGTTGTTGAATTGCATTACTGGAAGTGTGGGAGTATGAGAATAAAAATGACAGCTTCAAACTAGCCAATAAATGCTGCATAAGCAAAAACAAGGGGTGTTGGGCTGCCAGTAACTACCAGATTAATAGAAAGCCATCTACAATGCTTTCCATTATAAGTAATCACGCAATGTTATCTTTGGAGCAATTAGCTAGAAACCACTTTCGTCAAACATGTAACTCACTATTCATTCCATATTTGTATGGGCAGTCAGTTTGATTGATTTACACAGGCACACCATTTTATCGTTTTCTTGTTGTTGGTAGGAAAAAAAACAAATACACGGAGAAAATAAAAAAAGTAGAAGCCAAAACAAAGGGCAGAAGACCAGCAAAACAGCCGATAACAAAAAGGTACAAATCACAAGTTCTACGGAGAGAACTAACAAGCCGGAAAAAAACTGATCAATTCTGAAGATAAAACTGTAACGTAGAACTAGAATATTAAACTTGCATCTAGTCGCACTCCTTGTTCCTTGTAGCCACTGCCCGGTGCCTGCTTCCTTAATGTTTGTTTTTTAACAAATTTAATCCTGCATATCCAAGTATTCCACTAAAGCATGAGTGATCCCACTTTGGCAGCCACTGCAAGTTCAATTGTTGAGCCTCTTTTTAAAAAAATCCCAAAAGCAGGGGAAACCCCCGAACAAAACACCACCGTATTTTCCCACAAGCATGCCTAAAATAACCCCCTGCCACTCTCTAACAATCAAAAAGGTGTGCATTGTCTTCTTTCATCATACAAAGTGAGCACCTACTTGCCGAACAGTCAAACAGCATTACCTCATTTATAGGGAAGTCTCCATCAGTGTTCTACCTTGGAGGATTAACCAAGCCTAAAATTGGGTGCTAGGTGGCCATACCTTGTTGCAGACTACCAACATGTTCACAAGTTAAGGCTTGGGCCAATAAGGACATGGTCAAGAGATATTACAGAAATTCTAGCTTCGTTTTAAAGGACCAAACCAGGACATTTTAACCTTTTCATTTCTAGATTATTAATGTATTGGCACTTTTTTCCGTGTTATGTGACCCGTATAGAGAATCATCACAGCTAGATTCATGAAAAACTACTCATGGGTTAGTTTTCATGAAGATGCAAACTTTTGCAACAGTTAAGAGTCTGAACATTCTAGAATTTAAATTTGTAACTCCTTTTGAAGTCCTTTCCCACCTAAACCAACACAACATAAATAAACCAAAGAAAAATGTGTTTGGTAGTAAACTAAATCATCCGGGCAGATCTGTAACATCACAATCCACTCCATATCATCCATTTCTATAATGAAGACAAGTCATATTCTTATAAATCCACTTCATTTATTCATCTAATTCACTGACATTGATGGTGTCATGACAATATACTAAAATAATTTATGTCTGCAAGAAAGTAGGAACATGAGATACATAACAAATAACATAATAAGTTTACGATAAATAAAACCATGATAGTGAACTTCAAGCAGAAGCAATGTCATACTTAAAATGAATTGTGATTAACGGTTATCAAAATACCAAAACATGATGTCAATGTGGTGTGGAGGAAACACCTTTCTCGAATGAGTGGATTTTCCACTTAATTTTCCCTTGTAAACGAAAATAAGAACCGAGGAAAATGAATCAAAACGTAAACCAGCATGTTAGCTAAATAATATCAGACACCTAGTGATGGGAATAACTAGTCGCACGATGCAATTTATGATAAGTACTCTAACATCAATCATTGATTTTGAGAAGGATAGCAGGGGTTCAACAAGTTTCAGGTTTAAAATGACGTGTCAAATCAAACAAGGGGAAACAACATATCTTGATTTCAATCATAAACCAAAGTCTAGGATAAGGATGGGTTTTTTACCAGTGTAAGAATGGTTTTCATCAAACTAAAGTACTATTGTTATTACACCTATGTTTTAGTGCACTAAATGTTTAACAGGAGATGCATTTTACCTTGGCCACTGCATCAACATATTGTACTAATCTTTTAATTATTATTTTTCATTTTAACATCGCACATGCAGCTCCACCATAACCTTTAGATGAACATCGAACACAAAAAGTGTCCAAAACTTGGGGACAAGGAGGAAAAAGTAACATTCTTTATGGAACCCAAGTACCCAATGCAAATGAAAGAAGGGTATTAAGCTTAACCTGGTATTACAGTTAATTGATTATGATGTGATAATAAATTTAACAGGCTTTACAACTTTGAAGTTTAGACATTGGAATATTCCTAAGAAATGTCAGCGATATGTTCTGTGAAACAGCTTTAAAATAAACAAAGAAAATTGATGTGATGGGCTTTAAAAAATATCGATCAAAATTCAAAAACGAAAGTTTTGGAATCAAGAACTGTTTTCACCTTAATAAGCTTAAGCTTAAGCTTTCAACTCTTCAAGTCCAAGTCAGATTGGGTTAAAAAGGTGGCATATTAGGAAAGGATATCTATACAAAGAAGAACTTTAGCACACTTAAAAGTCCAGCCTACGTTCGTGAAAACTGAAAGCTTCAGTCTTTTCTTTATCACAATGAGATTTTAATATCATCAAGACTGCATTTATTATAATGATAATTATAACCGACACAACTCAAACTCAACTAGTGAATATTTCAAGCTAAGCTTCCAACTACCTATCACGACAATACCAATTTTTCAGACTACAATGCACTACTGCAAAAACACAAAAAACTTTCCTGGATTATGAACCATCGCATCGCCTACACCATCATATACACATAACATGTGGTCCATAGGTATCAAGACAACCAATATTGTTCTAAAATCTTTATTCAGATGTTTCCTGAAATGAGTACAATAACACTTAGTGCCCCTAAAATGGGTCACTAATCCTAATAACCCAGATCCGGTCGAAATCATCAAATCCGTATAACTAAAAATCTCAAAAGCACGTCATTCTTGTTTCATATCATTTTTCCTGTCAAAACTCATTAATCAATTAAGTTTTTGTTTTGCTTTCATGCATTGATTGTCTGTGGATGTTTCGGATGATTATTTGTTTTCGTCGAAATTCTAATGTCAGATGATTATAGTATTCGTGAAAAAAAATCCTTTCTACTCCAATAATGTGGAAAGATGAATACTATAATCATCTGACGTTAGAATTTCGACGAAAACAAATAACCATCTGAAACATCCACAGACAATCAATGCATGAAAGCAAAACAAAAACTTAATTGATTAGTGAGTTTTGACAGGAAAAACGATATGAAACAAGAAGGACGTGCTCTTGAGATTATTAGTTATACAGCTGATGATTTCGACCGGATCTAGGTTATTAGGATTAGTCACCCATTTTAGGGGCACTAAGAGTTATTGTACTCATTCCATTAGACATCTCAAGAAATATTTTAGAACTATATTGGTTATCTTGATACCTACGGACCACATGTCACGCGTATATGATGGCGTAGGTGATGCGATAGTTCATAATCCAGGAAAGTCTTTCTGTGTTTTTGCAGTAGTGCCTTGTAGTCCGAAACATTGGTATTATCTTGATAGCTAGTTGGAAGCTTAGTTTGATATAGTCACTAGCTGAGCTTGATCTGTGTCGGTTTTAATTATCATTATAATAATTGCAATTCGTGATGATATTATAATCACATTGTGAAATGGAAAGTTAATTTTCACATGGGTCCTTGCTCTATGAAGCTCTTATTCAAGCTGGGTCAGTTTAAACCTACTGGACTCCAATTGTTGCACGTAAGCCTGTGGAGTATATGATAATTACAAGTTGGTAATCACAAGTTAAGAATAAACGAATAAAACATGTAGGACAGTTCACTGATAGATGTCCATCTGTGGTCAAGCAGCGTATAAAATCACCATCTTTTATTGAGATATCCAGCAAATGTCAGCACATGTATTTGAACTCCACCAAAATAATCACATTAAAAGAGCCAACATGATAAACTAAAGTCAAACACAAACCCGGGCTTGTAAACATGTATTTAATTACATAGATTAAGTGCAAAATCTATACTGATGGGCTTGTAAGAACAAACATAAAAAGAAAAACCGAGATAAAAAGCTAATAAAACCTTTACAATAAGTCCACAATAAACACACAAACAAACTAAAAAAGATCAAAACTTTACCAACTCAGAAATCTCAGCAATCAAAGATCTACCAAAAAAACTACAAACAAACTCCATCAAAACAGAATTTGACACTAAAAAGAACCATTAAAAGAGCAAACAGTTGGTTTGGGGAGAAAGATGGAAACTTGCCGGATCAAAATGGAGCAAAAGAAGAAGATGGGTTTGTTTGTTGACTAGACCACGAGAGGAAGGCCGGCGGTGAGAGGAGATCCAGCAGCAAGAGGAGGGCCGGCGGCGAGAACTGAGCGGCGGCCGGCGAGGGGGCTGGGGTGAGGAGTCGAACAAGGTTAGGGTTAGGATTAGATTTCGCAAGTTTGGGATTGGTAATTTGGGAGTCGGGACTTGGTCTGGGGTAATTGGGTTTAGGTTGGGGGATCTCGTGTATATCATGTCAATTGTGTATATTGTGTCGTGTCCACTCGTATTTTAATCATGTTTATCGTGTATCGTGTATGGACCTTTTATACACGAATCTGTCCCGATAAGGGTTCGTGTATCGTGTCGTGTGTGTTTATCGTGTATTCGTCTACAGGTTCTTGTACTCATACACTAAATTATCATGTCACGTCCGGTCGTGTGTATCATGTTGTGTCTAATTTTGATAGTTATATAAATATCAAGAGTTTTTTTTGTTTAGATGTCACTCAAAAATACCACATTTTCAGATATGTCATCCAATGATACCTATTTTCTTACGTGCAACTCAAAAATCTTGTTAACGTCATTATGATTTTCACATGTCACTTCGTTAACTCTCTCCCAGTATATTTTGATAGGTGGTGTTTTGTGGTTGGTTGAACTGTTTATTTTTTAAAAATAATGATAATAACTGCTACTAATGTAATTAGGCTCATGATTAATAGGGGTGAGCAAATTTCGATCCGGTTCAGGTACCCGGACCGTACCGAATTTTTTCGGTCCGGGGGATACTGAAAATTTTGTCTCCAGTCCGGTCTCGGACCAAACTGAGATTTTGTGAGTAAAATTTGGGTTTTTGACCGGACCGGACCGACCCGAATTTATTCGGTTTGGCCTTCCCAAAAATTCGATCTTCGGTCCAACCCGGTCTGGTTCGGCCTGGTCCCGAACCGAAGCTCACTCCCTTGAACACTTACAAATCCCTTACTCTTTCAACCTACACTAGCCCTCGTTCAACCCCAAACTCAACCACTCACCATGACACTCCTCTCCCCAGCCACCCTTGTTGTTGTTGTTGTTACAATAGGCAACACATAGTTTGAAGTGGTGGCTACGTTAGCATTGGATTGGAGGGGGATGTCAGACTTAGAGCTAATGATAGAGAGAGAAGGAGACTGATAACACTAGATAAGGATAATTCCCCACACACATTTGTGGTGGTTTTGCATTCAAAATTATAGATATTTTACATGAGAATATTCCTTTAGTGCAATGGATAAGAATGTTCTAGACACTAATGGATAAGCCCAATGATGAGTTCAATGATGAGCTCAATACTAACTATCTAGCTAGGTGAAGTAATTAATAGGGTCTAATACGCCCCATCAAGTAAAGGAGGGTCATGAGACAATTCGAAACTTGTCACGAATATCAGAGAATCGTAAGTAAGCTATAGGCTTTGTGAGGACGCCCGCGACTTGGTCTTTAAAGGAGATGATTTGAACATTGAGGCAGTGTTGTTTGACTTCTTCCCGGACAAAGTGAAAGTCTATCTCTTTGTGTTTGGTGCAGGCATGAAAGATAGGGTTGGTGGTGAGATATGTAGCACCAAGGTTGTACGCACCAGTGTGGGTGGAGCACGCGGCCATGATGGAGTGACTGAAGCCAAATTAGTTCGGTTATGGTGTTGGCGATGTTGAAGTGACCAGGTTCAATTCGAAATGAGGGTCGAGAGTTCGCAGCCCGCCAATGGGGAGAGGTGTTGGATGTTGTGAAGCAAGTCGGTGTAGCTTCATTGAGGGATGGAAGGGTGTTGTGCTTAAAGGTAATGTGAGCACGAGGTGGTGGTGGCCAGCAAGAGCTCGGTAGTCCACACGAGTAGTGGTCGCATCGCTCGACGATTCGGAACCATTGCTAATGTGTCTTGGTCGGCATGTGGTTCATCACCTATAATTAGAGTACTTGGAAGAGAGATGATGAGAGTATCAGAAGCGTTTGTGGTGGTGGAGTGGATGGGGTGTCTTGTGGTAGGTGTGGGTGGTGGGGTACGATGGTGGTTTATTGGTGGTGGGCTGAGTATGGAGGGATTAATTGCCACCCAAGGGTGGTCGTGCGTGGAGTGTGTTATAGGTGGAGTGGCCATGTGATGACTTGGTGTAGCAAATGGAAAGGTAAACTCATCTGCTTGAGCATGTCGTGCAATGTAGATATGGTTGGTGCAAGGGACAAGGCACTTGTAGCCTAGGTGATGATCATCATAGTCAAGGAAGATGCATTCAGTGGTGCCAAATGAGAATTTGTGGCGATTATAAGACTGGAGGAGTGGCTAAATCGCACAACCAAATAGTCGAAGGAATGTATAGGGAGGGTGCGTGTGAAATAGTGGTGTGGGGAGGGGCCATGAGTACGAGAGGGGAGGTAGTTTATTAAGGTGGTGGCATTTAGAAAGGCATAATGCCAATACGTGAGTGGTAGGAAGGAGTGAGATAGGAGAGCAACGTCGGTATCAACGACATATCAAATTTTTCATTTAACGGTGTCGTTTTGTTCATCGGTGTATGGGCAAATGATGCAGTGGTGAATACCATGCGTATAAAAGTGTTGCGAGAGAGCACGAAACTCGCCTCCTCCATCGGTGTGAACGACCTTGATTGTATGGTTAAATTGTTTCTCCACAAGTATTTGAAATTTTACAAAAGTTGAGTGAACATCGGATTTTGATTGTAGATGATAGCACCAAGTACATTTGGTGTAATCATCAATAAGTAAGAGAAAATATTTGTGGCTATTGGCGGATAGCATCGGTGAGGGACCCCATACATCACAAAAAATGAGATCTAAAGGTCTAATGGAGGTAGTACGTGTAGAAGATAGTGTCAACTTTGTTAATTTTCCTTTAAGGTAGGCAATACACTTTTATTTTTGGTATGTAGAAGAAAATGGAAGGTTAAAGGAGGAAACAACATAGGAGGTAGTGCAATGATTTGCATGCCCGAGTCGTTGATGCCAAAGATCGAGGGGAACACGCTCGCCACAAAAGCCGAAGGGGACAAGTGAAGGTGATAGAGGTCTTCTTTAATTGGTCCGTGGAGAAGAGGGTAGTGGGTGTATGGAACCTTGATAACAAAACAGTAAGGGTGAAATTTCATAAAGCAACAATTATCACGGGTTAACTTACGAACAGACAAGAGACGACGACTGGTCAAGGGAATGTGAAGCACATTTTTAAGAAGTAATAGACGAGAGGAGGTGGAGATAAGTGACGAATGAACATAAGCGACTGGGAGTCATTAGCCATTGCCAACACGAAGTTGGTCAGTGCCTTGATACGGGATGGGGTACTCAAGCTCAAAGATTGGATGTTAGGTGTCACCTGATGCATCACCCTAGTGTCTGAATACCAGTCGTCGTAGTGGATCGACTCTTGGATGTGATGTGAGTTATTGTGTTCTAAAGTTATCTTATAATTAACTTTTAAATTGTTATGTTTATGAATTGAAAGTTATATGCATTTTGTTCCTTGAAATATTGTGTTTGTCTTTAGAAGAGTTTGGGAAAAGGTTAATGGTCTTGGAACCATAGAACTCTGAATGACCAAAAACACGAAAATATAGATGTTCACAAACTTGGTAATTAGCATGGAACACTAACTGACCAATATAAGTTTGTCATGTTAAGTTAAAAGTACTGATGTATTTTTTTTTTGATAATCAGAATTCTAATCAAGCCAATAAAACCAATTATGGGACTATTAGCAAATTACAATTTCTAAATAGTTTATGTGAATTTTAAATGATTAAAATGGATCATATAAATTTTAGAAACAGTTTAGATGAGCATTTAAATTTTTAGAAATGTCATTTTGTTGATTAATGGTTTTGCTTTTATGAATTGACTAAAGAAACACATGTGAATTTTACCATAACGGTTTATTTTAATTGCTTAATAAACCATGGAATTAGTTATTTAATAACTAATAATTGTAAATCATTTTCTGAGGATTTAAATGATTCAGTGAACCATATAAACTTGAGATGAAGGAATTAATTAGAAAGGTTTAAAATGTGCATGTTCAATATATTTCTACTATAACTTTGTTTTGGAGGAAAGTGGGTTTGCATATCTCTCACCAATGTCATGTGTGATGTAATTTGTATGTGAATGAATGTATGCTTGTAATATTGCTTGGTGTTATTAATTGGATTTAATAAGGCAAGTTGTATAAGATGCATTTATTTATTTAATTACATTATTTAGCATTATGTGGTTGAGAGGGGTACATTTACTTCTTGCATTAGCCAATTTATTTATTTTTTGGGTTGGAATCAAATAAGTAGGAATTAGGGGTTGCATATTTGTTTGGGTTTTTTTCTTTCGTACCTATCAAAACATCGTTAATTGGAGACATACTCATGGTTTGGACACCAACAGCAACACAGCTGATCCATTCACAAAACCCTTATCCCAAGCCAAGGGCGAAATGCATTTCAAGTCCATGGGATTGAGGAACCATGTAGATTGGCTTGATGATTGATATGTAATGGGGTTTACCCTAGTTATTATTGTTTTATGCATTGAGTATGTATGAGAAAGAAAACTTTAATAACAAGTGGGAGATTGAAGGGAATGTGTTCTAAAAGTTTTACTTTTAAATGCCAATTATTATGAATTGAATGAGAAATCATTTTGTTCCTTATTTATGTTATTCGTCTTTTAGAAGTGTTAAGGAAGAGGCTCTTGGTCCTTAACCGTAGAGCTCTAAAAGATATTGGTTTACATAAAACAAAAGATATTCGCAATCATGGTAATTAACATGGAACATTAATTACCGAGTTAAGATTGTCGTGTTGGTCATAGATCATTGTAGCTCTACAAGTGAGTGACAACACGGGTATGCAAAAGAGGAAAATATTACTTTTGTATACTGAATAGACCTAATAAGTAAAATATTATAGAAATGTGTTTCTGTGTCATTAATATTTTGCTGTCTTTAGGTCCTTTGATATGAGACTTATATCTAATCACTTAAGGAATACTTAATTAGATCAGTGTCTTGAACTATCGATCAGTGTAGTGTAAAGGCATCGGTTGGTTAAGTATAACTTTCGTTGGAGAAGATAGTTAGTCAAAAGATTATCATTGCCCCTCTTAATTGAGTGATGATATTAGTGGGCCCCTTGATAAAGCAAAGTTATAATGTGCACAATGTGATTTGAGTTAAGTCACATATTTATAACTAGCTTAAAGAGATCAAGAAATGAATACTAATACAAAGATGACACAATACTACTTTGTGTGTATTCTTAACATCATGAGGCAAGGGACGGACACAAGTGGTGCACTCCATCACTAAATGGATCGGGTTTTGGTTCGAGTGGAATTAAGACATCTAACTAATTGGGAGCTATAATGTGTAGCTAGATACCGCTTATAGCTTGTGATATTAAGCTCTTAATATCACTGCCAACTTAGTTTAGATCCTCCCATAGGTCACACCGCAAAAACCGTGAAACAAGAAGCTTGATATTAAGCACTTAAATTTCGAATTTGAATTCAAAAATTGATTCAACCCGGTGCACTCAGATTTGGATTTGGGACTTGAGTAATCGACTCTCACGAGTTCATCTAGATTCCAGTCTGGAACTTAGCCCCAATCCACCTGCTGTACCACCTCACCCGGATCCAATGGGTGAGAACGTAGTGGATCCGCCTGTTGCACAACCTATAACTCTGAGGGATCGATGCTATCCAGCGATGGCTGCTCAGCCATCGTGCATCGTTATGCCCACCATACCGGGTCGCGACTTCGAACTTAAGGCACAATACATGAGTATGTTGCCTAAGTTCACCTCTAGGGAAGACCCATACCTCTTCCTTAGAGAATTTGAGGAAATCTGCTCTCTTATGCAATACCAGCATATCCCTGAGGAGGCAGTGCGTCTGAAATTCGTGTCTCTGGCACTGAAGGACGACGCTAAGAAATGACTATATAGTCTAGCCGAAAGATCCATTAGAAGTTGGGCTGAGTTTGTTCAAGTATTCCTAAAAAAATATTTCCCCAACCATAAGACTATGAGGATTAGGAATGAAATTGTTGCATTCGTTCAGTCTGAGAACGAGCCGTTCTATTCCTATCTAGAAAGATTCAAAAGTGTTCTGACCCAATGCCCTCATCATGGAATTCCGAGATGGCAATTATGTCAAATTATTTATGAGGGATTGACACCCACATCTAGGGTTATGGTAGAATCCGTAAGCTAAGGGAACTTTATATCGATAATTGAAAATGATGTCTGGACTTTCCTTGAGGATTTAGCTGAAAACAGTATGCAATGGGACAATGCTAGAACACCGCTTAACCCGAGTATTGGATCTAGAATAGCAAGTCAACCCAGACCAGGTGTCTTAGTTGTAGATGCCAACATAGCGGCTGAAGCAAAACTAGCTACCCTTATGCGCAGAATGGAAAGTTTAGAGCTACAAACCCAAAACCGAGTGAATCAAGCCTCGTCTATCCCTTGCTCTAGATGTTGTCAGACTGGTCATGTAATGGAGGATTGTGCGGAATGGGACCAAGTTAATGCCATGTATAACCATGCTAGAAATGACCCATACGCATCAACCTATAACTCGGGTTGGCGTAATAATTCCAATTTCTCATCAAACCAACAGGGTCAACCTCCTAGACAACAACAAAACATGTATAACCAAAATAATACATCATCTGGGTTTAGTAACAATAACGATCATGAGGTTAGGTTGACAAGCTTGGAAAATTTGATGAAAACTTTTATACAAACAACCAACCAGACCTTCCAAAGGCTAGAAACACAAGGCAGCCAACTAGCACAAATAGTAGGTGAAAGAGAAAAGGGTCGGTTTCCAAGTCAACCTGAGGTGAACCCTAGATCTAATAATTCATATCAATCCTATCAACCACCTTCAGGAAATAACAACCCTAGACCGGTTCAAATGGTTAATGAAGAAGGACCGTTCCAACAAATAAATGTTGTAGGATCATTACGGTCCGGAAGACAGATTGATAATAATGTGGTAAATCCTAGAACGTCTAATCAATCTAGCCATCAAACTGCCACATATGACCTAACCATTGAACCCGACGTCCAATCTGAAACGCCCACCCCACCTACTCAATCTTAACCCGTAGCTCAACCTGAACCTGAGCGAGTCTATGTCCCTAAAGCCCCATTTCCCAATAGACTCAAAAAGAACTCAAGTGCACAAATAGAGAAAATCTTGGAAGTATTTAAGCAAGTCAAGGTGAACATTCCACTCTTAGACATGATTCAACAAATACCTGCTTATGCTAAATTCTTAAAAGATTTGTGCACGAAAAAGAGAAAAACGAACGTACCAAAGAAGACATTCTTAACTGCAAACATAAGTTCTATTTTGTCCAACACATCTCCTATAAAATATAAGGATCCTGGATGTCCCACAATTTCATGTGTAATAGGAGATACTTTTATCAACAAAGTCCTTCTAGACCTTGGTGCTAGTGTTAACCTACTCCCGTACTCTGTATATGAGCAAATGAACCTTGGTCCACTAAAACCCTCTAGGATAACCCTTCAATTTGCTGATTGTTCTATTAAGAAGCCAAGAGGTATAGTAGAGGATGTTTTGATCAAGGTTGGTGACTTCATTTACCCAGTGGATTTTGTCATACTAGATACCGCACCTGTTGTAAATCCTAACCGACAAATCCCTGTAATTCTAGGCAGACCCTTTTTAGCCACTTCGGAAGCATTGATAAACTGTCGTAATGGGCTCATGCAATTATCTTTTGGGAACTTAAAAGCTGAATTTAATATCTTTCATATTGATAGTGAGCCAGAAATAATATGCAATCAAAGTGACGTAGTGATGAAATCACGAATCTATAATATTTCTGAATCATCACAAAATCAAAAAGGAAGTAAGAAAAAAGGGAGGAATTCATCTACACACCCACCGTCACTCGAGCAAATAAGAGAACCAATTTATGTGAGGGGTGTGGAACCTGTGACTCAGGAATCTCATTGCAACATGGGGAACAATTCAACTGGATACATGCACCAATATGGTGTCATTCAATCCAGTTCTGACTATGGTTGACTTTGAGCAAATTTCATCCTTCCACCGCAATTCACCAAGGTAATAAGTGCATTTGCTTTATATTTGCATACATTGAGGACAATGCATGATTTAGGTGTGGGGGGATGTTTATGTATATATTTATCTATAGATCTATCTTTTATTTCTGGAAAAAAAAATAAAATAAAAATCAATGTTTCATGACATAGCTTAAGATTGAACTGCCAAAACCCGTGTACAAATTGCATTGCGTTTTTGTTCCTTATTATATAGTTCTGCTTGTAGAAATTATGACATAAATCTAAGTTCCAAAGAAATAACTCATTGCCCTTTAAGACATGTATGCACTTAAATTGGATGAATGAAATCTTTGAAGTGGTTGATAAAAAGCAGAGGTTGAGGAAAATATACCGGGAAGTGTGGACTTCTAATAGCAATTAAGCCTTGAGGAAAATAAAAATAAAGGAATAAAGTGAAGAAAACAAATTTTGCAAAATGATTACAAAAGCCCAAGCCTTTGAGTCACTGGTCCGTAGAGGTATCTTGAAACCCGGTAACTTGAGTCTACCAGCTCGGGATTATCGACCAAACTCGCTACACGAATGCAAAAAGGGTAAAAGTGTCAAAAAGCAAATGTGTTGAATCACGGAAGAAAAGAAAAAAAATACTCAAGGCCCAAAGCTAAAAGAATGATCCATGCCATGGTTGATCCGAATGATACTTCACCACCAGAGGAGGCGTGCAAAATAATTCAAGTGATAAACATGTGTAGAAGGGTTAGTGGTGTGAATGTTGGAGGAACAAAGACCAAGTCATATTTTTAATGAGTTAGATTTATATAATGAGCATGCAAAAAATTCTTAGTGAAATGTATAAGGTTGAGGTAGAGATATTGAGAACTATTAATGAAACGTTGATTTAGGATTTTGTGGGTATATCCGCTGAAAACCCTCAGGAGACAACACTCCTCCTCCTAGGAAACTTGGAGGTTTAAAGGCTTGTTGCACATGCTAAGTGCAACCGTGATTCCTACGAAAGTGAGTTAGGATTTCCCTGTTTTTTATTTTTCCGTATTTTCTGTTTTGCTAGGGACTAGCAAAATCTAGGTGTGGGGGTATTTGATGCATTGCATACATTGCATCATATGTCTTTCATTTAGATTACTTTTACATCAATAAATGCTACTAAGGTATGTGTTTAGTCTTATTTACAGAATACAGGGACCTGAATGCAATTTACCCACATTCCGAGCATAAACGCGTGCAAAAGACTCATTTCTATCATAAAGACCAAGTTCAAGCTTATCGGGTTTCAAATGGAAATGTATTCAAGCATAAAAGCATTCAAGACCTAATCACAAAAAGAACAAGGACTTGAGCACAAAAGTAGCTGGGGACTCAATTGCAAAAAGTCAAGGACCTAATTGCAAATCACGAGTAGCTTTTATTCTCTTGGAGAAAATATATAGAAAAATCAATGTATATCTCCAAATATGTGAAGGAATTAATCCGGAGCTCAAAAGAATGGCAAGAATCAATCCAGACGCGTAAAGGAGGATCAAATCATACCATTAACATCCAACCAAAATCTGGACCAAATCAGAGCATGATGTGCGGCGATTTCGCCGCAGATCACACACACCATGCGGCGATTCCGCCGCCCCCTAGTCGATCTGTGTGCTCCAATTTCGTCCAGTCGTGTCTGGACACGTGTACTTTCCAATATTATACCTAGATCCTTTGTAGCAACTATAAATAGACCCGAGAACATTGTTAGAAGGGTCCTTAGTCTTTGGTGGTAGTTTTTATTCTTAATTTTAGTTTTGTATTCCTCTTTTCATTAATAAATTCTGTCTTTTATTTCTTACTTTTAGTTTTCTTTTGTAATGTCTCAAGGACCCCTTCTTCCTCCCTCCATGAGTTTCTAACTCTTTCCAAAGGATGGGGGTGACGGATTAGGGTGAAGAGAAGATGAATGAATGTTATTATTTTAAGTTCGTATTAGTCTATTTTGATTACTTGAGTTTATGTTAAATCATTTATCATGTAATGCTTTATAACTAATATGATTTATTATAAGTTTCTAAATTCTCAAATCTAAACCTTAAATCTAAACCTTCACCCTACGGAATTCACCTCTTTGTTCTTGTTTTAGTTTTAATTGTTCTTGTTTCTTGCTTTAGATAATTAAAAATCAAAAATCTCAAAACCCAATTATTTCTTCTCTCCTTCTTCCCCTTAATCGGAAATCACACTAATAACAGAATCTCTCCCTCCTTGTGTTTGACCCGTATTTGCCACGTCTTCATTGACACCGTGCACTTGCGGTATAAATTTAATTCTCATCAGGAACATGTGTAAATTGAGCATACAAGAGTTAAAAACCAATCACATACACACTAGGTTCCTTAAAGAAGTTACACACAAAATTTCACCTTATTTGGACTTCATTAGATCACCCAAACCTTAGTCGGAAATTACTTATAAACTTAAACCCAGATTTCCTGTGTGAATCGGTCGACCGAACCAGTTCTCAGTTCGACCGGTTTATAACAGACTCTCCACAGTGATTTTACCGAACTCTATCGGTCGACCGGTTCTACCTTTTCGGTCGACCGATCCCGGATTTTAATATGACCGTTTTTCTTGTCGTATTCCTATAACGGTCGTATTCGTATAAAACAAAACTTAACCCCAAAATACATTCGGTAACCAGTCGAACGAAGACCTTGTTTCGGTCGACCGGTTGAACATATTTTCAGAAACCAAATTCCCTGCTATCGGTCGACACATTTCTCGTTCGACCGATTGACCTTTGTCTCAACCGAATCCCCTTCTCGGTCGACCGCCCCATACTTTGGTTCGACCGATTCACTTAAGTAGAGTTAAGTTCTAGCTTGTTTGTCCGACCGAATATTCTTTTGTTCGACCGTTCTCTTTGAAATCAAGTTAACGGTCGACCGGTTTACTAGTTTCGGTCGACCGGTTCTGGACAGATTTGCAGCCCGATTTTCTGCTTTGTGTATCTTGCACAAAACCCAATCAAATCTATCCCCAACGGCTAGAATACCTTAGGAGCTTATAAATAGAGGATAAAGACTTGTTGTTAACACAACTCTCCAACTCCAATTGTCTCAACTCATTAGAGAGAAACCTCAATCCTCAAAGCTCCCATTTCTACACTCTATAAGCCTAAACTTCACACACTTGATCAATTACTCATCCTACTCAAAGTGTGCTCAATTAGAGAGTGAATCCCACTCAGTTACAAGTGTTGTCAAAAGAAGCAAGGACTTCGGTGAAAGCCCGAAGTGTCCCTCTCGGATTGTGAGAGGAAGAATTCAAGCAAGCGAGGGTTGTTCGCGTTGCTTGTGGTGTAAAGGCGTTCTCTCCCGGCCCGGAACGGGGAGTGGTTAGTGAAGACGTAGGCGGAGCTCGCGGAGTCGAGCGGAGCCTACAAGAGAGGACTAGGACCAGGGTGGGGTGCCGAACCTCTATAAAAGCGCCGAGTCTCTTTGTGGTTTGCATGTTATTTCCCTACTAGTTTTTAGATTTGTTTCCGCTGCGTTTATTGTTTGACTAGTTAGGGATTAGATTAAAAGTGATTAGTGGACCCATAACCCACACGATCCTACATTTGGTATCAGAGCTTTGTTAGCTAAATTCTATACTTAATCGTATTTTTAGCATGGCTAGCACATCTAATCACTTAGAGAGTTTATGCACCACAAGGCCTCCTTTGCTTAATGGGTCAAATTATGATTATTGGAAAAATAGAATGAAAATCTTTTTAATATCAAATGACCTTAAGTATTGGAAGTTTATTCAAAATCCATACATACCCCCAAATGAAGATGATTTAGATTCTCTATCTAGGGCTCCAATGAAAAAAATTGAAATGAACTCTAAAATCATGAACATTCTTTATTGTGGCATTAATGAGGGAGAATACAATAGAATTAGGTTGTGAAAGTGCAAATGAAATATGGCATATGTTACAAATGCATCATGAGGGTGATAGTAAAACTAAAGAAACTAGGGTTAGTCTTCTCATGCATAAATATGAAATATTTTCTATGCAAATCGGTGAGAACATAAGCGACATGAACACTCGCTTCACCGATATCACTAACTCTCTTTTGATTCTTGGAAGAAGGAGAGATGACTCGAAAATTCCTCCGGTCATTGAGCAACGATTGGGAAGACAAGGTCGTGGCAATCGAAGAATCGCACGATCTTTCAAAATTGAAGATGGAGGAACTCATTGGAAATCTCATGGCCTATGAGCTCCAATTGAGTCATCGAAGAGAGAAGGAAGCTTCAAAGAAAAACTCCATGGTGGCATTGCATGCAAATTTTGATGAGCCAAGGAGGGTGGAAGAAGAGGACATTGAGGTCCTTGCCCAAGACTTCTTCAAATACCTCAAGAGGGATAAGGGAGAAAAGAATGAAAGAAGAGGTAGAATAAGTGAGAAAAGAGAAAAAGAAAAAGAGAGGGAGGAGAGCGAAAATGAGAGAAGAGAAGGGGAAAAGAAAAATGAGAGAAGGGAGAGAAGAAGAGAAAAGGAGAGGAGTAAGAGAAAAGAGAAGAGGTTGGAAGCTCACAAGGCCACTTGGGACGATACATCGTCGTCATCATCCAAATCAACCGCACCTTCATCAACAAAGGAATATGCGCATATGTGCTACATGGCAATTCAAGATGAAGGAAGTGAGGTATCTTCTAACTCTTACACCACTAGAAGCAATTCATGTTCAAATAAATCATATTCTAGTGCTAGCTTTAATTCTAATGCTAATGATGAATCATATACACATGATGAGCTACAAAATGCATTTCATGATTTAGTTAAACAATATGAGATCATTTGTGAAAAGAACAAAAATGCTAGAAAAACTATAAATGATCTCAAATGCCAAATTGAATTAATCATGAATGAAAAGAATGAGGTGATTGCTAGACTTGAATCAAATGAATCATCACTTGCTAGTCTAAGTAAAACACCCATTGATGAACATGTAGATCTTAAAGCTTCAAATATGCAATTAAGAAAAGATCTTGAAATGTTCACTAAAGGAACAAAAATGCTTGATATGCTTTTGAGTAGTCAAAGACAATCATTAGCTAAACATGGTTTAGGATACAATGTGCATTTGAAAAACCATGTATCTCATACTACTTTAAATGGCAAGCATTTATTTGTTAAATCTAGTTCCTCAAGTGTGTGGGTACCCAAAACCAAAATGGTTTGGATTCCCAAAGCTAACATTCAAGGACCCAAAGTTGTTTGGGTACCTAAATCTACTCTTGTAGGAGCTTGAGGAGGAGATTGGTGGTGACCGGGTGAGCTCAAGAGTCAAATTCAAATCCGGTTGCATCACCAAATGAGATTGGAGCTAAATTCGAATTCGACATTGGTATAAATTTCTATCTTTGAAATTTCTGAAAATTTAGCTCTAATCTAGTCTTTGTGCTTAAATGTCATATCTTTAGAGTTCAATTCATTGAAAATCATTTACCCTATTCATTGCAAATCATTTATCACATCCATTGATTTTAAATGTCAATTCTAAATGGATGTTAGAATAAGGCTTAAGAAGAAACTTAAGTGAACTTAAATTTCATCATACTCATTGTTTCAATTTAGCCTTATTGATAGGGGGAGCTTAAATGTTATATCTTTTATTAGAGTAATGAAGTGCAAAATTTAAGGGGAGCAACTTCATTACAAGACATCCAAATTCTATGCTTAAAGTCATATTAATTTTTGATTTTGATGGATGTCAAAGGGGGAGAGATAATTAAGGGGGTAACTTGGAATTTGGCATAAAATTGAACAAAAACTATGCACATCCATAGGGGGAGCATTAATATGCATAGTTTACATATACAAATTCCATGTATTTAGATAGAATTAAGATATAGGTTGCCATCATCAAAAAGGGGGAGATTGTTGGCTTTTTGGCCTTAATCTATGTTTTGATGATTTAATTAACCTAATCTTAATTATGATGATGTAGAGTAGCACACAAATTGCATTGCATATATATTGTATTGTGCTAACCTCTACAGGTGATCAAGACTCAAGAAAGAAGGAAATGAAGTCAAGACATGTAATTAAAGCTAAATCGAAGATATGTAATCTTGATTTATTTTGAGTCTTAGGAACATGTGTAAATTGAGCATACAAGAGTTAAAAACCAATCACATACACACTAGGTTCCTTAAAGAAGTCACACACAAAATTTCACCTTATTTGGACTTCATTAGATCACCCAAACCTTAGTCGGAAATTACTTATAAACTTAAACCCAGATTTCCTGTGTGAATCGGTCGACCGAACCAGTTCTCAGTTCGACCGGTTTATAACAGACTCTCCACAGTGATTTTACCGAACTCTATCGGTCGACCGGTTCTACCTTTTCGGTCGACCGATCCCGGATTTTAATATGACCGTTTTTCTTGTCGTATTCCTATAACGGTCGTATTCGTATAAAACAAAACTTAACCCCAAAATACATTCGGTAACCGGTCGAACGAAGACCTTGTTTCGGTCGACCGGTTGAACATATTTTCAGAAACCAAATTCCCTGCTATCGGTCGACACATTTCTCGTTCGACCGATTGACCTTTGTCTCAACCGAATCCCCTTCTCGGTCGACCGCCCCATACTTTGGTTCGACCGATTCACTTAAGTAGAGTTAAGTTCTAGCTTGTTTGTCCGACCGAATATTCTTTTGTTCGACCGTTCTCTTTGAAATCAAGTTAACGGTCGACCGGTTTACTAGTTTCGGTCGACCGGTTCTGGACAGATTTGCAGCCCGATTTTCTGCTTTGTGTATCTTGCACAAAACCCAATCAAATCTATCCCCAACGGCTAGAATACCTTAGGAGCTTATAAATAGAGGATAAAGACTTGTTGTTAACACAACTCTCCAACTCCAATTGTCCCAACTCATTAGAGAGAAACCTCAATCCTCAAAGCTCCCATTTCTACACTCTATAAGCCTAAACTTCACACACTTGATCAATTACTCATCCTACTCAAAGTGTGCTCAATTAGAGAGTGAATCCCACTCAGTTACAAGTGTTGTCAAAAGAAGCAAGGACTTCGGTGAAAGCCCGAAGTGTCCCTCTCGGATTGTTAGAGGAAGAATTCAAGCAAGCGAGGGTTGTTCGCGTTGCTTGTGGTGTAAAGGCGTTCTCTCCCGGCCCGGAACGGGGAGTGGTTAGTGAAGACGTAGGCGGAGCTCGCGGAGTCGAGCGGAGCCTACAAGAGAGGACTAGGACCCGGGTGGGGTGCCGAACCTCTATAAAAACGCCGAGTCTCTTTGTGGTTTGCATGTTATTTCCCTACTAGTTTTTAAATTTGTTTCCGCTGCGTTTATTGTTTGATTAGTTAGGGATTAGAATAAAAGTGATTAGTGGACCCATAACCCACACGATCCTACAGGATCGACTTTTGTGCGGCTAAATCGCCGCAATTTGTACATGAGGTGCGGAGGAATCGCCACCTTTTTGGGTCGGATTCGATCCGGATTTTTCCTGTGTGTTTATGGTATGATTTCAATGTCCTTTGCATATCCGGATGATTTCTTTCCTTTCTTTTGAGCTCCGACTTTATTTCTTTATATATTTGGAGATCCACATTGATTTTTCTTTAGATTTTCTCCAAGATAATATTTTGGTGCTTTAATTGCAATTAGGTCCTTGGATTTTTGAAATTAAGTCCCCGGCTACTTTTGTGCTTAAGTCCTTGTACTTTTTGGAATTAGATCTTGAATGCTTTTATGCTTGGATACATTTCCATTTGTAACCTGATAAACTTGAACTTGGTCTTTATGATAGAAATGAGTCTTTTGCACGCGTTTATGCTCGGGATGTGGGTAATTTGCATTCAGGTCCTTGTATTCTGTAAATAAGACTAAACACATACCTTAGTAGCATTTATCGATATAAAATCAATCTAAATGAAAGACATATGATGCAATGTATGCAATGCATCACTAAACTACACTAAACTAATAAGTACGAAATGCGAAAGAAAGAACGAAAGATTGGAAATCAGAAAAAGAAACCCCTAAGGGATGGAGTGTTTGCACATATGAAGTGAAATAAGTGATGAATGATTCCTGTAAGCGTATATGTGTGTGTGTGTGTTGTGTGTGTGTCTTCATGCATAGGAAGTGTCTAAAGATGTGGCAAAACCTATCAATCCATTCACACAACGTATCGGCAATTGCTACTTAATTAACATAAGATTAGGCTCAGCATGAGAAGTGTCTAAAGATATGACAAGACTCATCAAAAACCATAAACTCATGTGAAGAACAAAGGTAAGCATGTGAGGTGTCTAAATGTTATGGCAAAACCCATCAAAACAAAGTTTCTTCAATCATTCAAGGAAACAAACACAAATACAAACACATAACTAACATGTAGCATATTAAACAAGAAATTTCAGTCAATAACATGAGAAAATAAGCATGGGAAGTGTCTAAATTTTATGGCAAAACCCATCAAAATTTCCCAACATGTAGATGATTAAAATACCCCCAATGAACAAACAAAACATGCAAGTCTACACAATCAAAAATTCATCAAACGTCCAAACTTCACAATATATATGAACATCATCTTCACCCCCCCAAAGGGGATGGATCTAGTCACTACACATTATTCTAGCAATTAAACTAAATAAGAAATGATACATTCTAACTAATTTAGCCTAAGATCAAAGAAATAAGACTAAGCTAAGCATGCATAAAAAAGAAACAACATGAGAACAAAACAATGGAAAATTATTTTATTAAATACTCACATTACTAGTAGTATTTTTCTCCACCTTGAGTTTTTGCTCCAAGGCTTACTCCAAGTAGAGAGAATGCCACCAAGCAATGAGTGAATACAAAAGGAGGAGGAGTTCTATTTATAACCATAGAAAAAGGTAATCGGTGACAATCCCCCGATGTGGGACTAATAAAATCTTCCCAGAATACACATAAACACATAATCCATGTTCTGGAGAAACCGAGTCGGATTCGGAGACAAATGGACCACGAATTGGCAATCTTGGACCGCAAATTGGCGGTCATGTTTTCCCAGATCTGACCAATTTTCGGATATGTTCTTTATTTCTTCAATTCTTCACATGGGGTGCACTCGGATCTGTTATAGGAGTGTCGTCCCGAATCTAATTGCCAAAATACTCCTCATGATGGTGTGAAGTTTTTTCATTTGCTCATTGGTCCTTTGGGGTTACATTCGGGTCATTCTTCCTTGCATCTTATTCCCTAAGTATCACAACTCAGTCTTTTTTCTTGCTTTTAGGTCCTTTTATGCCTATTCTCCTCAATCTTGTTTATTCCTGAAACTCAAACATAAAACTCGTTACGTAGCATTGTTTAGGTTCAAGATAATAGATATAAGACACAAATGAATGCATGAAATGATGTCAATAAAATACCCCACACCTAACTTTTGCTAGTCCCGAGCAAAACAAAGAAAGAAAAAAAATGAAAGAAAGGAAAAATCATTCGTTAAATAGGTAAATTCTAACTCACTTTTGTAGGAATCACGGTTGCACTTAGCACGTGCAATAATCCGTTAAACCTCCTTGCCGCCAAGGAGGAGGAGTGATGTCTCCTGAGGGTTTTCAACGGATATACCCACAAAATCCGAACATAGATGCATTATTCAACCTAGCAACACGGCTTGATGGACTCATTTTTGTCGATCAATGGGCACGGTAATCCTACGGGCCGACTATATATATGTATCTAGTCAACACACCTAGCCTAATGAACCATTCGTGCAAGTTAATTAACGACTTAAGTGAAAGACATGGACAACCTCAACATCCTCAATTGATACAAAGTGTAAAGTCCATTAAGGTTCTTATTTGCATTACCTTTTTTTGTTTCTTTTCTTCTTTTTTTGTTTCTTTTTTTTCTTACTAGTTGTAGTGTAATTCCCCCAGGGTCTAGTTTCGTGCATAATTGCCTATGAGGATTGATTGATTCGTTTTATATTAAACCGCAAGTGCGTGGCAGCGTTGAAGCGGTGACAAATACGTGTCGATCTACAGGGAGGTGTGTCGACTTTTGGTTTGTGCGAAGGCGAGTGGGAAAGAAAGGAGAGAGATTGATTACACTAAACTACACTACAATGCCAAAGTAAATGGAAGATAAGCAATAAAACTAAACCCCAAAGGGGGTAGAGAAATAATGTGAATATAAAGATGTGTGTGTGTGTTCAATTATGCTCATAACAACGTGTAGTGCATGAAATCATAAAACTAAATCCAACTTTGCCTCCACATGAGAAAAGATAAGATCATATCATTAAAACATACAAGACAATAATTGGAATGAAGATAAATGAACTCATGTATAAAGACTAGACCCTACTATGCCTCCACATGAATCAAGATAACACATTATCATTAAAACATACAAGACATTAACCAAGGTAAAGGCAATTATTGGCGGTCTACAGGATCCGGATCCATCTGGTTTTCATTCTGGGCTTTTCTTGATGTATTTTGTTGGTCTTGGATGCATCTACTTCGCTTGTTGGAGCTCCGACCCAAATAGAATTGCCAAAATACTCCCTATGATGGTGTGGAGTTTTCTGTTTTGCTCTTTGGTCCTTCGGTCTTACGTTCAGGTCATTCTCCCATGCATCTTAGTCCACAGGTCTCACAATTCAGTCCTTTTTCCTATCTTTTAGGTCCTTTCATGCCTTTTCTCATCAAACTTTTTTATTTCTGAAATTCAAACATAAAACTCGTCACGTAGCATTGCTTAGGTGTAAGATAATGGATATAAGATACAAATATAAGCATGAAATGATGTCAATCAAATACCCCCACACCTAAGTTTTTGCTAGTCCCGAGCAAAAGAAAGAAAGAGAAAAGCAAACGAGAAACAAGAAATCCTAACTCACTTTCGTAGGAATCACGGTTGCACTTATCACGTGCAACAAGCCGTTAAACCTCCTTGTTGCCAAGGAGGAGGAGTGTTGTCTCCTGAGGGTTTTCAGCGGATATACCCCAAAATCCGAACAAGATGCATTATTCAATCTAGACACTCGACTCGTTGGACGTATTTTGTCGATCATTGGACGCGGTAATACTACGGGCTGACTCTATATAGGTAATCAGTCCACACACCTAGCCTAATGAACCATTCGTGCAAGTTAAATAAGGAATTAAGTGAAAGACATGGACAACCTCAACATCCTCAAGTGATACAAAAGTCCATTAAGGTCTTATTTGCATTACCATTTTTTTCTTTTATTTCTTCTTTTCTTTTTATTAGTTGGAGCTTCATTCTCCCAGGGTCAAGTTTCGTGCATCATTGCCCATGATGACTTACACTATCATGTACACCGTTCCCCAAATCTCCACATAGGGCAATCCCTACCACCCGTGTAACGAGAGTTCGGTCGGCGCATCCCAAGTCAGATGACTCGAAAGCACCAGGCACAAAGTCCCATTACACCTACTTTCCCGAGTGATAGGAGCCGTGCGAGAAGAGAGAACACCTACTCACTTATTTCTTATCTACACATGAACCAAAACCCCTACACTTAATGTCTCACAACAAGATATAAAGGGTCCTTGATTACAACAAACTCCCTTAAATTAACAGACACGAATTATTGACTCAATAGGTTCAGGATGGACTTCTTTAAATGTTTGAACACTGAAACCCTACGATTACTCGCCCCCGAGGGAAAACCAGGGTGCATCCTAACGACTCGATAAGTCTGAAAGTCACTGTACTAGATATCCTAATGCATCAAGTTCAAGACAATTTTGGGAGCTTTCTTTTTACTTTGCCTCTCAACGGTTTTGCACATGCTAAACACACGCAAAAACCCACAAAACATTTTCTTTCGCAACACATGAAGATTTTGAAAGAAATGTGAAAATTTTAAAGCACTAGGCAAGCAAAAGAAGACAAGTCACCCAAGGATCACGGAAAGCAGATATATCGATATTAAATGCAACACACTAACATGACCCTATCAATGCACACAAAAGAAAACAAAAATCAAAGGAAAAGACTCGACTATGTACACACGTAAAACACTGCCCCACACACCTACTTCATGCATTGTCCTCAATGAATGCGAGCAAGATACTACATGGATTTATGCATGAAAAAGGAGAGATCTCACCAACATGAAGTACAAAGGGAAGTTCAAGGTCATGTTGATGGACACAAACACGAATTTCCTCAAAACTTGTGAGATGCTAAAGAAGGGATACAAATACGTGAAAGAAATGTGGCCCAAATATTCAAGGGTTGGAGTCCACAAAAATCGATGCTCACTGAAGGAGTCTTCTTCTTTTTTCTTTTCTTTTCTTTTTTTTAAAACTATGTACAACAATAGACTTCCATCTTCATATGTCAAGGGACATCAAATGGGAACCCGCCATCTCTCGAGCCAGAAATGCACATGCATGGGCTCGCAACATACAAAACAGAATTGCTTGACCACCTGACACCTTTATATGCATTGTGGTCGTTCGATGCCTCTTGAGAGTTAGCAAAAGAGGAGGAATGAATGAGAGGTGAACCTCTATCAGGTTGAAGGGTATCAGGTGGTTGATTCTTAACCCACATGGGGTCCTCAGCAGATACAGAATGAAGAGCATGTGGCCCAGAGGCCATAAAAAATGTATCTTGTGGCTCAAAAGCCACGTGATCAAAAGGATGTGGCTCAAGGGCCACGTGATCAGAATATAAGACACCTTTATGTGTCATCCCAGGTGAAACATCTTCACCACCTTCAGGATCTCCATCGAACAATTCTCTGAAGTACTTGAAGGTGCCCTCAACTTCAATCTCATCCAAGCCCTGGATAAGGTTGACCCCAACAGGGTCATTGAAGGCACCTGACTTCTTGCCAATGGTGAAGATGTTGAAATCAGCGCATTGACTACCATAAGTCAAACGCATCAGACCATTGCGACAATTGATCAAGGCATTGGAAGTCGCAAGAAGTGGTCGCCCTAGAATGACAGGAATTTGTCCAAGTGGGTTTGGCACAGGTTCAATATCCAAAAGAAAGAAGTCGACTGGATAAATGAACTCTCCCACTTTGATCAACACATCTTCCACCACACCCCTCGGTTTCTTCATAGACCTATCAGTCAATTGAAGAGTGTTCTTTGTTTGTTTGAGGTCTCCAAGACCGAGGTGGACGTAGACAAAATATGGCAGAAGATTAACAGACGCACCAAGGTCCAATAAGGCTCGATGTATGGACACATCACCAATCACACAAGAGATAGTAGGACAGTCAGGGTCCTTGTACTTGACTTGCATGGGTTGTGCCAACAAAGAACTCACGTTAGCCGCAAGAAAAGCTTTCTTTGGAACATGAGTTTTTCTCTTCTTGGTGCATAAGTCCTTGAGAACCTTGGCATAAGGTGGCATCTGCTGAATCACCTCCAATAGAGGGATGTTCACCTTAACTTGCCGAAACATCTCAAGCATCTTGTCATGCTGATCAGAGGTTTTCTTTTTAAGGGGCTCAGGGAATGGCACCTTCGGGGCATAAGGGTGCGAAGGAACCTCAGAATTCTGGTCCAAAGAAGCACGAGTGGGGACCTCAGAATCTAATTCCTTCGACACATGAGGAGACAAGGGGACCTCATGGTTCGGCCCCTTTGTCGAAGGAAATGTAGAAGGAACCTCAAGATCCGGCTCCCTCGGAGATGGTGATAACAAAGAAGGCACCCCAATGTGGTTGTCCACCTCCTTACCACACCTCAAAGTATGAATCACATTAATATGATGGGTTAGTTCAGAGGTAGCACGAGGTACAGGTTGTAGGATCGTGTGGGATATGGGTCCACTAATCACTATTAATCTAATCACCTACTTGTTTAATCGATCAAAGAAATGCAGCGGAATTTAAACTAAAACAAGCAAGTAAAGGAAAATAATGCAAACCACAAATCGACTCGGCGTTTTTATAGAGGTTCGGCACCCCACCCGGGTCCTAGTCCTCTCTTGTAAGCTCCGCTCGACTCCGCGAGCTCCGCCTACGTCTTCACTAACCACTCCCTGTTCCGGGCCGGGAGAGAACGCCTTTTACACCACAAGCAACGCGAACAACCCTCGCTTGCTTGAATTCTTCCTCTCACAATTCGAGAGGGACACTTCGGGCTTTCACCGAAGTCCTTGCTTCTTTGACAACTCTTGTAACTGAGTGGGATTCACTCTCTAATTTAGCACAACAATTGCTAGTATGATGATTGATGAAGGATGTGGAAATTAGGCTTTGGATGACTAATTTGGAGCTTTGAGGTTGTGGAAAATCTTACTATAAGTTTGACACTTTGGAGTTGTGAAATCTTATGGAAAACTAAGTGTGAACCTCTATTTATAAGCTCCTAAAGTTTTCTAGCCGTTTGGACAAGATTTGATTGGGTTTTGTGCAAGATACACAAAGCAAAAAATCGGGCTGCAAATCTGTCCAGAAACGGTCGACCGAAAGGTGTATCGGTCGACCGAACCCTTGAGTAAGTTAATGGATCGGTTGACCGAACATTGGTACTGGTCGACCTAACACTTAAGTTCTATAAGTCCACGGTCGACCGAACAGGTACCGGTCGACCGAACTACAGGGTTCGGTAGAGGGAAAACTCGATCGGTTGAACTAAACTTGTGTCGACCGATAGCAGGTAGATTTTACCTAATAGAACGGTCGACCGAACAAGGTATTTTGTTCGACCGGTTCAAAAGTATTTGGGGGTGTATTAAGAGAAAGATGTGTATACGACCGTTGTATAATACGACAAATATAACAGTCGTATTTTTACCAGAAATAGCAAACTAAACGGTCGACCGAACATGTCTGGGTAAACGGTAAACAGGAGTGTGATCGGTTGAACTGATTGGTCTGGTATAACAAATATTGTGTATAACCGGTCGACCGAAAGGTGAACGGTCGACCGAACTCAGGCAGACTGGCGACCAATGTTTTAGGTGTTTGGGTGATCTAATGGAGTCCAAATGTTATGATATTTTGTGTGTGACTCCTACAAGGAACCTAGTGTGTGAATGCATGCATATTAGCTTAAGTGATGCTCAATTCACATAAGTTCCTAATACTCAAAGAAAGGTAAAATTACATGTCTTCAATCCTAGCTTGATTACATGTCTTGACTTGATTTTTCTTCTTTCTTGAGTCTTGATCACCTGTAGAGGTTAGCACAAAGCAATATATATGCAATGCAATATGTGTGCTACTCTACATGATCATAATTAAGATTAGGTTAATTAAATCATCAAAACATAGATTAAGACCAAAAAGCCAACACAAGTGGCCTTCCTTGAGAATGGGTAGCCCAAGGATTCACCTCGGGTTGACTCGGTAATTGGCCCTTCTCGCGTTCATGGAGCTGATTAGCCAACTGGATAACTTGCATTTCGAATGCTTTGACCGAATTGTTGCTGGCCGCAAACATGGATTGTGTGCTCTGAATGAATGCTTGAAGGGGTTTGTTCAAGAGTGGGGTCCTTCGAGTAAACCCATTGGGGTAGTGAAGTTTGGTTAGAATAACCTGACGATGATGTCTGAGGAGGTTGGTAATTATGGTTCTGAAACCTTTGACGTGGAGGTTGGTAGGTCGCCGATGGGCGTGGAGGTTGATAAGGTGGAGGTTGAGGTTGAGCGTGCGATCTCTGACTGTTACCCTCACTAGGCCCCAAGAGAAGTTAGGATGGTTACGCCATTTCGGGTTGTAGGAGTGACTGTACGGGTCGTTACGGGCCCTCTGTTGATACATCGCATTTGCATGCTCAGTATCCCTTGGAGTGTAAGCGCATTCCAAGTCATCATGGCCCGTAAGTCCACACCTACCACATCCGGGAGTAGCGACCTCGATCCACCTCTAAACTCTCAATCCTACGCATGAGAGCAACCATTTTCGCCTCATACGTGATAGATCACTCAACTTGATATGATCCAGCTCGACCAGAGGACCTGGCGGCTGTTGGCTCTCTCATGGTCCCCCACTCAAAGGTGCGTTCAGCCATTAACTCAAAAGTGTCTCATGCCTCATCGATGAGTTTCATTTGGAAGTCACCCTTACACATCGACTCCAACAATGTGCGGGTGTTGTAATTGAGGCCCTCATAAACAATCTGGCACAGCTGCCACAGCTCAAGTCCATGATGAGGGCACTGCTGGAGAAGGTCCTTGAACCTCTCAAAGAAACCATGAAAAAATTTGGTCTCAGTCTGATACATTTGATGTATCTGGTGCCGTATCTGTTGAGTTTTCCTTTAAGGGAAAAATCTCTTCAGAAACACGGTCACAAAGTCATCCCAAGACCGAATCGAGCTCGCCGGGAGGCTGTAAATCCATTTCTTCGCGTTATCCTTCAACGCGAAAGAAATCATCCTCAATCGGACTGAATCCTCGTCAAGCTGTTGAAGCTTGAACATGGAACATACTTCCTCGAATTTGCGTATAAAAATATACGGATCCTTCTTATTGGCAGTGAAGGTTGGAAGCATGCTCACATATTGAGGTTTCAGCTCATAGTTGTTCCCGCGAGCAGGGGGAAGAACTATGCAAGAAGGTTGCGCGGCCCGAACAGGATGAGTCTGTTCCCACAAAGTCATCGGCCTATCCTGTCGAGCTAAAGCTGGTGGTGCACCAAGAACTCGATCCTGACCGAATCCCCCTTCCTCTTGAGTCAGAGGAGGAGGAGAAGGAGGTCTACGTGGTGGTGGGAGCAGACCGAGGTAATCCACGTATGGAACTCGGTCTCCCCCATCCCCACGAGACGACTCGGCCTCATGCTCCAAAGGGGCACGAGGCGGAGATGGCCGATCACCTAGTGATTGATTCGTTTTATATTAAACCGCAAGTGCACGGCCGCGTTGAAGCGGTGGCAAATATGGGTCGATCCACAGGGAGGTGTGTCGACTTTTGGTTTGTGCGAAGGCGAGTGGGAAAGAAAGGAGAGAAAGATTGATTACACTAACTACACTAATCTAAACTGGTAAACTAGGAAAGCTGAAATGAAATCACAAAACAAACTAAACTAAGCAACTTATGAAAGGAGATAAAACTCAGGAATCTAAAACCCCTAAGGAGTGGAGTGTGTGTGTGCACATGAAATAAGTGTGGTGAATGCATACAATAAGCTCAAGTGTGGTTAGTGTTTGTTAATGTAGGATTTTGTGTCCCTATGCATGTATATATTTTAAAATTTTAATATAACATACAAGATCGATTTTCATATTTTCAACAATTTCTATGTACATACTTTTGTGATTATTCTAATAACATGCAATCCTACATTTATTAAAATAAATCACAAAGGTAGAATCATACCTAAAGGTTCTCTAAAACCTTTTTGAAGATTCAGAGTCGTGTTACCCGTTGAATCGTCCACGAATTTGCCTCCGAGTGTTCACCAAACTCTAAAGAAGATTATAGAGAAATGAGCTAACCAATCAATCTCTAACAAGGTTTAGAATCCAGCTAATGACCCATCTTTAAGCTCCTGAGATTATTATCTCTAAAACTTAAATTTACTAAGAGATTTTCGTGGTGATTAGGGAGAGATTAATGAGAGAAAGTTTTTTGCATTAGTTGTTAAACAAGTAGGAGTAGAGGTCCTTTTATAGTCTCCCAAAACATCCTTATCAAGAGCTATTATTTAGCCATGATCTCTTGTTTATTCTCTCCTAAAATTAATCTCTAATTTCCACATAATCACAAACAAAAAACGTTTTAATTAAATATGGAATTAATCCACCCATGATTTAATTAATCTCTTAATAATTCAGGCAGAATCGTTCTTGTTCGGTAGACCAAGTATTATTCGGTTATAACACGTGTTCGGTGCACCGTGAGCTAGACGGTCGACCGAATCCGTATGAGAAAAATTCCCTGAAAGAATTCGGACGAACCACGTCTTTTACTCGGTCTGTCGTTGACCCACCAGAATCGCTCCTGGGACATAGTCATCGGATGACCGTGTCACCTTCGGTCGACCGAAAATACTACTTCTCGGTTGATCGTGCACACTCGGTTAACCGAACCCAATTGTCCAGGCACTCCAGACAATTTCGGTCAACCAATTGCGCTTACCCGTTCCCTATTCGGTTAACCGATCCGAAGATACCCCGGTCGACCGAACCATGAACGGTTCACCGTGTTTGACCCCGATTTTGCCTTTGTCAAATTTTGGATTTATTTCCAACAAAATTTGATCTTTTGGGGTTCTTAGCAAATTCACATCTTATATAATATATTATCATATGTAATATTAAATTATTACACCCCATAATATATATACATCATATGAATTTATTATGACTCTAATTATGTCAATTCTCATGACATATTGATTTTACTTAATTCACCACATGTGTCTTATTTTCACATGAAACCCGAAACATCATATGAACTTAAAATCAAACCTCTTGTTTTCCAGTTTTGTGGTGTGACCTATAGGAGGATCTAAGCCAAATTGGCAGCGATATTAAACACTTAATATCTCAAACTATAAGCGGTATCTAGCTACACATTATAGTTACCCAATTAGCATAGATGTCTTTGTTCCACCCGAACCAAAACACGATCCATTTAGTGATGTAAGTGCACCACTTGTGTCCGTCCATTGCCTCATGATATTAAGAGTATATACAAAGTAAAAATGTGTTATCATTGTATTATATTCATTTCTTGATCTCTTTAAGCTAATTATAACTATGTAACTTAACTCAAGTTACATTGTGCACATTATAATTTTGCTTTATCAAGGGGCCCACTAATATCATCACTCAATTAAGATGGGCAATGATAATCGTTTGACTAGCTATCTTTTCCAGCACAAGTCATGCTCAACCAACTATTGCCTTTATCACTATACTCATTGACAGCTTTTGACAATAATCAAATTAAGCACTTCTTGAGTGAAAAGATATAAATCTCATATCTTAGGATCCAAGACACAGTAAAAACATTAATGACACGAAACACAATTCCATAATGTTTTACTTGTCAGGTCTATTCAATATATAAAAGTAATCTTTTCCTCTTTTATATACTTGTGTCGTCAATTATTTGTAGAGCTACAACAATCGATGACCAACACGACAATCTTATCTCGGTAATTAATGTTCCATGTTAATTACCATGATTGTGAATAACTTTTCATTTTATGTAAACCATTATCTTTTAGAGCTCTACGGTTAAGGACCAAGCGCCTCTTCCTTAACACTTCCAAAAGACGAATACCATAATCAAGGAACAAAATGTTTGCACATTCAATTCATAATAATTGACATATAAAAGTAAAACTTTTAGAACACATTCCTTTCAGTTAATGCATAAGAAGTACCTCATGGTAAGACCTATCATTTTCAACACTAACCTAGGTGATTAATATGAGCAATGCAAGGTTTTTATTAAGAACATAACGAGCATGGAGTGTACCTAACTATGGCAGAAACTATCAAGTAAAGTTCTTATTAATTCGAGCAAGCATACTAATATCTCTCACAAACAATAATATCTAGCATTCATACCACCTACATAACATGTACATACATCTACTCCACCCTCAAAGGGGATGGAACTACTCACTAATCATTACACTACCTACATTAACAAAATGAAACATTATACTGAAAGGAAATTTAACTAAGCAAGAAGGGGCATTAAACAAGCTTAAAGGAAAGGAAAGACTAAACAAGCATGCACAAATTAAAAGACAAGATTACAAGAAACTAGAACAATTATTTTATTAACAATGACTCACATTGAAGGTAGCATTCTTCTCCACCTTGAGTTTTGCTTCAAGGCTTACTCCTTAGTAGAGAGAATGCAACCAAACAATGTGCAGTTTACAATAGAAGGTGAAGAGTTCTATTTATAGCCATAGAAAAAGGTAATCCGGGACAATCCCCCGATGTGGGACTAAACAAATACCAAACATAGCTTACAAAAACACTAATACATACGCTCCAGAAATCTTAGCGGATCTGGGAAGATCTGGACCACCAATTGGCGGTCTACAGGATCCAGATCGAGCTAAATTTTGTTTTGGGCTTTCCTTGATATATTTGTTGGTCTTGGATGCATCTACTTCGCTTGTTGGAGCTCCGACCCGAATCGAATTGCCAAAATACTCCCAATGAAGGTGTGGAGTTTTCTGTTTTGCTCTTATGTCCTTCGGTCTTACGTTCAGGTCCTTCTCCCTTGCATCTTAGTCCCCATGTCTCACAATTAAGTCATTGCATTGTTCACATTATAATTTTGCTTTATCAAGGAGCCCACTAATTTCATCACTCAATTAAGAGGGGCAATGATAATCGTTTGACTAGCTATCTTTTCCAGCACAAGTCATGTTCAACCAACTATTGCCTTTATCAATATACTCATTGATAGTTTTTGACAATAATCAAATTAAGCACTTCTTGAGTGAAAAGATATAAGTCTCATATCTTAGGATCTAAGACACAATAAAACATTAATGACACAAAACACAATTCCATAATATTTTACTTGTTAGGTTTATTCAATATATAAAAGTAATCTTTTCTCTTTTATATACTCGTGTCGTCAATTATTTGTAGAGCTATAACAATTGATGACCAACACAACAATCTTATCTCAGTGATTAATGTTCCATGTTAATTACCATGATTGTGAATAACTTTTGATTTATGTAAACCATTATCTTTTAGAGCTCTACGGTTAAGGACCAAGCGCCTCTTCCTTAACACTTCCAAAAGACGAATACTATAATCAAGGAACAAAATGTTTGCACATCCAATTCATAATAATTGACATATAAAAGTAAAACTTTTAGAACACATTCCTTTCACTTTATCCTCTACACCACCACTCAAAGTTAAAATCCCACACTTGTGTTCCTAGTTTTATACCTAAATCAAGTGTGCTAAGTTAAAGTGTTTGTGTTGTGATTCCTACTTCCATATTAAAGAACTGCTGAAGGGTGTAGAAGCTTCAAGGAAGTTTCCCTCTCAGGTTGTGAGAGGTGAATCTGGAAACGTGAGGATTGGTCTTTAAGACTCATGTTATAAATGCTTGGTCTCGTCCTGGAATAGAGATTGGATTAGTGAATGCACGCATGCGGGGTTCGATGGGCGAGCGGGGCTTGTAAGAGAAGGTTAGGATGTATGATCGTGTATGACCTAATTAATCTAATCAATTTCTTAATCTTTACTTAAAAATGCAGTAGAAACACAAATTAAAACGAGTAGAGAAAGACAAACAAACCATAATGAAGACACAAAATTTTATAGGGGTTCGGCACCCCACCTGGGTCTTAGTCCTCTCTTGCAAGCTCCGCTCGATCCCATGAGCTTCGCTCACATCTTCACTATCCTCTCCCCATTCTGGGCCAAGAGATAACATCGTTACAAAGCAAGCTCGCAAACACCATCACCGAGCTTGGTTTCTTCCTCTCACAACCCGAGAAGGATGATCATCGAAAAGGCCGAGATCAAGCCTTACAATCTTTGACAGCAACGAAAGAAGAGTAAAAATACTCTAGCTTGAGCACACTTGAGTATGATAAGGATTTCGTCAAGTGGTGAAGTTTAAGCTTGGAGTGTAGGAATTGAGTTTTTAGGAGTGGGAGAGCTTCTCTCTACTGTATGTGTGAGTTTGGAGTAGAAGAGTTGTTTAAATAAGGTATTTGAACCTCTATTCATAAGATCCTAGAGAGAGATAGTCGTTGGGGAAGATTTGGTAAAGATTTGTGTAAGATACACAAAACAAAAACTAAGGTTCAGCAAATTTGTCCAATATTGGTCGACTGGTACGGGCTAAACAGTCAATTGTTTCCATGAAAGTAAGGAAACATTCGAACCAACTAAAGATACGATCAAACCAGACAACTATAAATTAAGTTAACAGTCGAAGTAAAACTAGGGCGGTCGACCGCTCTGAGGGTTTTGACCAGGGTAAAGGTTTAACGGTTGAACTCAAAAAGGAAGTTTGTCCGACCAAAAATATCAGGGACTTTTGACACACAAGTTTGTCTACATCCGGTCGACCGTTGGCTTGGCAATGTTCGACCTGTGGCCAGAAACAAAATAGGGGTTTGGTGAAAATACGAACACAATTGTTGGAGAATACGACAAGTATAACAGTCATTTGAAAATACGAGTTTAACGGTCGACCAATGGAACTAGGTAAAATCACTTTTGGTGTACTAGTTTACTGGTAGAAACAGTAGAATGGAAAAATCATTTCAATCGACCGTTCTGCATAGACATGTAAAGGTTTAGTTTGAGTGATTTTCTGACCTAGGTTTGGGTGATCTATTGAAGTTCAAATGATGTGAAATTTGGTGTGTGACTTCTACAAGGAACCTAGTGTGTATGTGAATGGTTTACATCTCTTTTATGCTCAAATTTACATAGATTCCTAAGACTCAAAAGGTAACATTACATAGATTGCTAATTGTTGTGTTCATATCTTGTGGTTTGCCTCCTTTGCATTTTTCTTGTGGTTTGATCCCACATTTTCCTCTATTCCTCTTTGGTTTGATCCCACATTTACATCATTTAGGTTTATTCACCTCCACTAAACCGCCTATTAGACCTCATTCATTAGGGCCTTTGATCCTGCAAATTTAATTAATGTCATGTGATTCATAATAATCAAACAACATGATCTATGAACATCAAAACATATGTCTGGTTATATCCACATTTTTATTCAATATATTCTAAATATAAATCTGACCAAGTCCAAGGATCATAACGCTCTGATGCCATTTGTAACACCTCGAGCCCAACAAGTTCTTTAACCTGATTCCTTGTATGATCCACGTAAACTTCCACTCCACATATTGATCATTCGTCTATTTATATTATCCCATGATACCCAACATAATATCTGAAAAATCAAAAAAATATAGTTGTGAGCTTGAGAACTTGCAAGATCCAATTATGCAATACCATGATCATAAAAAATAGAATCAAAATATCGAAACATAACACTAAAACAACAGTATATATGTATCTCGACAAAACTATCACTTTGGTTAGGCAACACCCCATTTTTTTCGAATCAGACCATCATTCTAGTGCATACTTGGTAGCCTCACACTAATAACAAGTAGCATTTTCTTCTCTCTTGGGTGGCTCCACAGCCCAACACTGCCCGCTAGGGCTGTAAATGGGTAGGATTTTACCCGCATCGCCCTGCCTAATGCAGGTAATGGTCAAAAAATCATTACCCGCCACCCGCATAACCCGCATATTATGCGGGGCGGGTTGCGATTTTCTCTCAACCCACCCCGCATAACCCGTCACCCGCCTAACTTGAATTTTTTTTCATATTTTTATTATACGATGTTGGAGTTTGTTATGTTATAATGAATGTTTTCATTTTTTATGTTGTAGTTTGTTACGTTATAACGAGTGTATTGTTATATATTATAGTTTGTTGTGTTATAATGAGTGTTATTTTTATAAATTTATAGTGTTTTCAATATTTTATAATAGAATATTATTAGGAAAAAATACGATGAGTGATTATTATTTGTCAAGTTTTGTATTCTTTTGTTTTTCTTTGGAAAAAACTAAAAAATTAAAAAACTCCTTCAAACCCGCATAACCCGCCCCGCACCACCTAGTCTAGCCTTAGGCGGGGCGGGTAGCGGTTTTTTTATTTTTGCCCCACCCCGTATACCCACTTAACTTAGGCGGGGCGGGTAGCAGTGGACCAAAAATCCGCCCCGCTTGCACCCCTGCTGCCCTAACGTGCATATCAATATATGAAGATGTCAAGGAGATAAAATGATATTATAGTTGGAAGTCATGACTCGGTACTTACCTCCCTACTTCTTAGGTTTCTTACCTCTCACGAAAAACCTCTTCATGACTTCAAGACTCCATCCAGCTCATTTTATTGCAAGACTACTTCAGTCTCACGCCTACAATTGTCTAATATGGTGGCAACTTCCTTTCAACACTTATCTCGTGTGGGGGCAACATTACATTAACCATTCTTCAAGCATAGCACATAAGATATCTGTCGTCAACTAGAGCAGTTGATTCTCTAATGTTCTGACGCATAATTATAAACGTGAAAATAATTCACCTAAGCTCCCAAGTTTTTAGAGATTGAAGGAAATTACAGTTTTTCCACGTCGATCATACGTAAGATGTATTCTAACAATGGTCCCGGGAGAACCATTCAAGAAAATTTAAGATAAAATCTCACATGGCTAAATGTTTATACAAGTGGTGTTCTATTATCCTTAAAACATGTTAACGTAAATTTAACACTGGTTGACAATATAAAAATTAACCTTCAAATTAAAAATCTAAATCGTAGATTTATTTTATAACAGAATATTAGTATGTACATCAAAAATTATAAAAATCTTTATTTAAAATGAAGCGATATCGAACTTGTAATGGATTTCATTCGTTGATCTATACTGTGATATAAATAAAATCTGCAACTTGAATTTTATATTCGAACTCCAAATTTTGAAATGTCAACAAGAGTATTTGATGTCAAAACTTTTTAAATGTAGTTATCTCTCCTCTTCATAAAATGTGTTAAATTCAAGGTTGGGATTAAAATGTTGTTTAGCCAAGAGACTAATCAGACTTATATGTGAAATTAATCTATGAGTTAAAAATCTTCGCTTTGATTGGGATTTTGATCTCTCATTGTCTTCAAAGTCTTGGCACAATCGGTACATGCTCGAAGGTGCAATACCCAATTCATCATTAATCTACTTCACTGTGGTGAGGACGAATATAACAAAGAATACGAGAATAAAACACAATCTCTTCTCCACTTCCGTTGGTTAGAGGTGGCCACCATTACCCAAGATGTATGGTTAAGATAACTTCCAACTCCAAAAAAGTTGTAGGACACCAGGATCAACTCAGGGTGTAGTTCCATTGACTTGAAATATCCCATACCAGAAATCAAATTCCAGCAAAAGAGGTTGCATCTCTGAACAGTAGAACAGATAAATCAGGGAAAATGCGTACCTCCTGACAAACACCACACGTGAAAGAAGACTACCTTCACTAATGATGGAAAAGAAGGTCGTACTCTTGGTGAGTATCAATAAAAAAACTAACATCTCTTTGTTATCCATCAATTCTACAGAAACTAGAATAATATTCAAAATGCCACTTTCACGAACTCAGCTGTTCAAGACTCGAGAAAATTAGTCAACTACGAAACGGATTAGATGCTACAACAAATTCATTAATCGTATGGCAATACAAGAAACAGAAGTTTAAATATTAAATACAAAGAAAGATTAAAGACCCCAAATTGCTGAACTCAAGTATTGGATGAAAGTAACGGCAGTTTCCTAAGTATATAATCCATGACAGCCATAAGAACCCAGCATACACAAAGCGGCATCAATAAGAGACCCAGGATCCAGATTCATGGTTGTATCGGAAAATCACCTTTCACTTGGAAGCTTTCTGCAACGATGTTGGTGGTTCATGTTTGATGGACCCCATCGACCGTGGCAGCTGCAAATGGAGAGAAGCAGGATTATCTCCAGAAATAAGCATGTGAAATATAAGACTTAGACACTAAATATTTGTAACAAAATGGTATTTCACAACAGCTTCAGCGCTACACTGCTACTAACTAGAAAATTACACGTTAAAAAATGAGCTACGTATGTATAACATAATCATTCACCAAATAGGAACACAAGTCTTGGTTAATACACTATTTTTTAAAAATAAAACTACTAGGTCAATATACTATAATCATATAACGAAACAGGCACATATAGAGGTTAAAATACAACAAAAAAATTCGAAATTGGTGTGGGCTGCATACCTGTCAGGATATTATTTAATTGAAACAAATAAACTAAATAAACATGACTAACAGAACAGGTTCAATTGCAATGATACAAATTTTTATCATTACATAATGCTACAAACAATTATCATTTTCTAATATTAAAATTATTATTATCATTCATTGAATTTTCAAGAACAAAAAGATCTTCACGTACCATCTTCAAAAAGTGGGCATTTTGTAGTTTGGGGTGTAGTAGTTTCTACTTGGTATATTATAGCACCTCTAGTTCTGAACTGATGATAACTAAGTGGGCATGTTGGCCTCATAAATGGACAAAGAGACACTATTAGGAAGAGCAACATATTTTTCCATAAGTGATACAAATTTGAACCATTGATGTTACTTCGCTTTGTTCTGATGGCTGTTAGCCCTAAGATTAGAAATAGGTACCTGTTCGATAAATAATATAATAATGTAATATGTGCATGCACAATCAGTACTATATTAGACAATCAGGTGAAACTACGTGTGTTTTTGACATTTTGTAAGTTGAGAAGGCATTAAATATGACCAATAAGGAGCAGCAATAAAACTTAAAAGTGAATTTACATTTAAAAGGAAAAAGGACACTTCCATAATTTTATTCTTATTTCTTGGGAAAAAAAACTGTTCCTCAATAAGTGAAAGAGCATAGCATAAAACTCGGAGTTTGCCTATGGTTTGGTACTGAGTAATACCTATCATGCAGATTAACAACAGCACAAACAAGATCTTTTCTATAAAAATTGCAGTATTGTTTGCCAGTAGTACACGAGTGCAACTATCAAATCAAATAAAAACAAAATGCACATGTAGCTGACCTTATTCTGGAGATGCAATACGGTAGATACCAGCAACTTATCCCCAATTATATCCCTTAATTTTTTTATGAAATCAATACGGCTCATCCTTTTCCTCTATTTCACAGTGAATAACATAGTAGATTAGAGTATATACACAAAAATTCTCATACAAAATAAATTTTCATTGACAAAGGGTAACCTTAAACTCTTCAAAGTGGATATGAACACGATCCAAATCTTTAGTAGGAATTTTAGTCGAGAGAGCAGCAAACAACATTGAGAAAGGCATACAAGAAGAAAACATCTTTGCAGTTGCAGGAATGGAACGAACTTTCTTCATAGACTGTCTTCCTGAAAAACGAGTTTGTCTGCTATCCTGAAAAGGAAGGAAACAATTAATTTCTCTTTAACAACAAAAACAATTGGGCTTTATCAATAACTTAATTCCTGTAATTTTTCCCAAAAAATCATAAATACAACTGCTCAATGGAACCACTGATCTTTGCAAATATATATATATATATATATATATATATATATATATATATTACTTTTTGGATGCCAATTCAATATTGTACAGCATTCATAAACTGCCATAGAATATCATTGGTCGATGTTAAAGCGGCAATAAAGAAAAGAAATATAGAAACACAAGCCCCAAAAGTACAGGCAACACCTCCTTACCTGGCTACTATTAGAAAAAGGCCTCCAGGAAACATCGTTTACCTTTTCTTTCCTAATGAAAGACTCTGCATGAATATTCAGAAGCAACAAGCATTTTACGTTCATAATCAGATCACAAAATAAAAATAACTTTTTTCATTATAGATCAAAAGTTCCAAAAGATCACCTTTTGTTTTAGACGGCACCCTAAAACTCACAATGTATTCTGGTAGAATATGAGTGTCTGCATAGTTTTGCCATACTGTGTAATTGCTAGGATTCTGTAAATTATCAGTCCCATTATCATAGAGTTCACTACTAGGTTGATACTGGTTAGATCCATGGTGAACTACTTCCAAATTCCCCAATATTACGCGACATAAGACCATATACATCACACCATTTTCGTCAACATCAGAACAACTTGCACTGTAACAATGTAATAGGGAGAAAGCACATTACAAGACTGCAAAAATAATAATAAAATAACCCACAAAAAGACCAAACAAGTAGCAAAGAAACAGTAACCACAATAAAAATTACAAGCATAAAAATGTAACCTGATATCTGAGCGAGATGGAGGTGCAAGGTGAATGCCAGTCCCATACGTAGTCTTGTAAATTGGTTCTTTCGCATTTCCAAGTCCATGCAGCAAGGTGTTGCCAGCACTGACTCGAGAGGAAGCCAACCAGCAATATCGAACATTTGCAAACCCACGAAGACTCTTAGTAATCTCAACTTGCTCTTTGAAACGTGACAAACGTGCACCCCATAAACGACTGGTTGGCTGGATATGAAAAATTCCATATATGTCTTCTGCATTTATAATTGATCTCAGACCTAGAAGCAACAACTGCTTCACAGTGTTAAAGACCTGTTCCTGTTTATCACACATTGAAATCTTTCCAAGAGCATCATGAGTAACATTTTCAGCTCTTACACAAACAGAAATTTCCCCTTGCAAATTTTCATAAGGGAGATGCTGTGATAGCAAGGCATTGTGCAATTTACTTTCCCCATCTGAGTCATATTCTTCAGAGTTTTCAGCACATACCTGCTCATTCTTGACTTGCTTCACTATGGAGTTTGCTGATGATGAACTACTTTCAGTAGGAGCACCGGGAATTTCATGCTTCACTATCTGTTCACGGCTACCATTAGGCTCACAGGTCATATGGACTTCCTCTTCAGCTATTGTGGAGTCGCTATGAAAATGTGATTCATAAAAGTGAAATTTAATTTCAGGAAAAGCACAAATGCCATTTTCATCAATCCATCCAAGAGGTTTTTGCATGCCTGTTTCAGCATCTATCTCAACCATGTGAACGAAGTCCAACAATAGCTTGTAATTTTGAGCCATAACTTGCACCATAGACTTCCTTTCTAAAAAATCTTCCCGCACAAGACTCACAATATCAAAAGGGTAATCTTTCCATTCACCACTTTCATGAAATAGAAACCGCTGTGGTACACCACTTTTCATGAACATTGCATAGTTCTTCAGAACTAACTCTGGGAGATATTGTGATATGAAGTTATTCTTCATGCAACACCCATTTGAAGGATGGTACCTAGTAACTATTTGTAAGCCTGCTGGTTGCACAGAATCAGCGCAATTAAGGGCATCAGGGTTTACCCTATACTTCGTTGCACCATTCCCAATCATTCCAAAATTATCCAACACCTTCACGTTTACCGATTCCATTCTTATTCAGAAAAAAAATTTGTATGCCGTGTATAGTTCTTTGCAAGAGTCTTGTCTCCACAAAGCCTGGTTATTTACAGAAACTTACAGTAGGTCCTACTAATGTTAAGTGATTCCATGCCAAGAAACAAAACAAGTAGAATCATCCTGAAAAAATAATCTCCGTAAGTATGGGACACTGACGTTCAATGTTTTTTACAAAAGACCAACTATAAAACTCAGACATTAGAACAATCTGTCTTGAAAAATATATTTCCGCTGGAGTTGATACAAACAAATAATACAAGGGAACGCATAGTTATATGATATAGATCAAATTTCAGAATTTCTAATTCATGAGTTAAAATAATCCTATAAAGTATAAACCACGAAACAACTTATACAGTAAACAAAATTCAAATGTCAGAACATAATACAAAAGAGATTTGTTTTCTACAACCATTTCAAAAATGCTTGATGAGCCAAATGCAGTGGTTTCATATGGTGTTACAGTAAACCAATTACAAATCACATCAAATGGATAATCCCTCAGTAACAAAACTTCAAAAATTGTATGTACAATCAAAAAACTTCTAGCATCCTGACCAGAATTCGTGGCATAATCCCTAGTAATAGACACATTGATGACAAAAGTATTTACATAATGACTGTTAAGAGAGTAGAGACTGAACCAAAGGAATACCTGTTGTTCATTGATATCTTTATGGAGATAAATAGATGGTCATTTTAGAAGAAAGAAGAATCACTAACTTAATCCTACACTTATAGTCAGAATACCACAAACAGGAACTGAGCATCAAGATGCAGATAAAAATTAATGATCTTTCAATGCACTGGAGCAAGCTCACAAAGCCACCCCCTTAACATTTCTGTGAACATGGTATTACACCTGTCAGCTACTATACTACTACGTTACTATACAAAAAGGGTACTGGATAACGATGTCTTAAGGAAGGACAAGTAGAAAAAACACAAGAAATGTAAGAATATAATGCTACAGTTTCAAAAATTACTACAAAAAAATCACATAACGCCGAACTCCTGAAAGAAGGAAAAGAACCACACTTTCATTTGCCTAAACCTCATAACTAAGCGCAAAAATCATGATTAGCAACTTAGCACCAAAGTAGCACAAAGCTAGACGTAGATAAAACCATAAAACTCATGCAAAAGGGTCATTATATTTCTTTTTTATTCAACAACAACAAAGCCTTTAACCCCAAACTAGTTGGGGTAGGCTAAATAATCTATTGATGTTGAATACATGGAACATCTCTACATCATAATACACAGAAGGAAAAGCACTCAAACTTAAGAGTGTCAATGAACATGTGTCATGCACTGATCAAGTCAATCAATATTAGATGTGTTGGTTCACAAAACATTATTTTATGAATATCTAGTCTGTTGTGTAATTCATTATTCTACAAGTTTAAGAGGCTTAGGGATATAACCCTCACAGAAAAGGCTACATATAGATACACCCTAATTTACTAATTGAGACGTGTATACTCTGCTCCATCATCTTACCCATCTCTTATCTTGGTCAATTTTCAAGGTCAACCAATCAATTTAATTTTTATCATGCAAAGTGTCAAACTATGATTGTCTCAAGTTCTTAGGCTGATAGTTTTCCATCAGAAAGAACATCTTTAGACACATGGTCTGTGTCTTGACACATGTTGTTACGACTAAATCTGTATCTTAAAACCAACTCCAATTGGATTCGAGGCGAAAATTTTGACATGAACAATAACACCACAAGGAAATTTCATGTATGTGTAAAACCTCGTCAAGTTCCTTGTACATGTCGTGTAACAGATAACAGACACAATTTGATATTATGCCGTCATGTCGTGTTCGTGGATAGCATCCTTGACATAAGAACACGAACGAGACATGATACCATAGCATGTAGTCTGACATATGAGTACAAGTATAAGACGTGTACACAATGGATACACAACAAGGGTAGAAATTTAAACTTCCTATATGTGAGCATCGTAGAAAATCACCGCACACAAACCGTATCACAGTTTGTTCACCTGAACATATGTCCTTAAATTAACTAACAAAATAAACCCCAATCGAACGTCGAATAAACAAGCCAAAGTGCATATATTATCATCCAACAACAATTAAAAAATAATAATTAGAGCACCCAATAATCAACAGAAACGCCAAATTCACTTTAAATTTCCCATCCAAACAGGTCAAACACGAATCGAACCAATTCACGCCCACAAACGCCCTCCGAACCAACACCCACAGAATCCATAAACGCTCCCGAACCGAATCGACGCGAGAAAACGCGGATTCGGCCCCGAGATTTTACCTTGAACAAATTGGAACGATAGAAGTACCAATCATCTCCACATGCAGCGGAGAGAAGGGCTCGATCCGTCCAACTCCGACTCTTCTCCTCTCGATTCCGATCTCAAAAACTTTTTTTCCTTTTTTCCCCAAAAGAGAGCGAGAGAGAAAGAGGAGACGAGCGATAGGGTCGCGAGAAGAAGTTTCGTACTTAATTAGGGCTTGAACTTTCGTAACACGGCACGAAAACGAGACGAAGAGATATATCTTAGCCGTTCATATGTTTACGCCAACGGATGTGATTTTTCCACGTCCGTCGTGGAGGATTGGTGTGAGGTTTGTTCGTGCGTTGTTTTGTCTTGTTTCTTGAGCCAAAAGAAAACGGCGTCTGTGGATGGGGTCTTGGGGTCATTAGGGGACGCTGAGGGAGATCTGACCGTTGGATTTGGCGTGCGTCAGGCGGTGGGTTGGCTTTGTGTTGACCTTGTGGGTTGAGAAAGTCAAAAGTTTGGAACTTCCTTTCCTCGCGTGATTTTGATGTATGATAGATTTTTTTCATGTGCTTCCCATTCCGACTTGAACGAAGGATGTGTCATTTAATCAAGATGGTAATGAATAAATAGTTTAAAGAAAAATTAATCCGATTACATTAGGGGTCGTAATGTTTAGCTAGAAACTAATTACGATCTACGTGTCAATTATTGTATGCGTTACTAATATAATCGGATCTTATAAGGATTACACACATTAGAATCTATGGGCTAAACAAATGGGTGGCTAAGGGTCCATTACGCTCACTTACCAAATGAGATTAGGGTTAGCTTAAGAGAGGTCTATAAATATATGGAAAAGAAGAGAAAAAAAAGGTGCAATCTATTTCTCTCCTAAAACCCTAGCCGTCCCCTCCCTTCCACCACTAAGGAAGAAGTTTGTTTTTCCATCCCTCTCGTTCTAGCTAACGTGTTGGTGGAGTTTAGTATGTGGTTCGTGTTGGCTTTTTGGCCTTAATCTATGTTTTGATGATTTAATCAACCTAATCTTAATTATAGTCATGTAAAGTAACACACATATTGCATTGCATATATATTGCTTTGTGCTAACCTCTAAAAGTGATCAAGACTCAAGGAAGAAAGGAAAATCAAGTCAAGACATGTAATCAAGCTCATTTGAAGAAATGTATTATGTATTTTCTTTGAGTCTTAGGAACTTGTGTAAATTGAGCATACTTGAGCTAAAATCAACTTAAACACACACTAGGTTCCTTATAGAAGTCACACACAAAATTTCACATTATTTGGACTTCAATAGATCACCCAAACTTAGACCGGAAAACACTAAACCTGAACCCTAACTGTCTGCCCACATTCGGTCGACCGTAACAGCCGTTCGGTCGACCGGATGATCAAAGTATTTTGTTTTGTGTTTCCCTGTCTAGTTTCGGTCGACCGCACCATCTCTTTTGGTCGACCGTTTGAACTCACTTTTCCGACCGTTATTTTTGTCGTATATACCCAACGGTCGTATTTGTATTAAAACAAAATACACCCCCATATACTTTTCCAACGGTCGAACCATCTACCCTGTCCGGTCGACCGTTTAATCTTGTCAAAATTCCCTGCTATCGGTCGATACTATTTCGTTCAACCGATCCAAATTTCCCTCTACCGAAATGTAAGTTCGGTCGACCGGTAACCCTGTTCGGTCGACCGTTTATTTAATAGACTTAAGTGTTCAGTCGACCTTTCCATATTTTGGTTGACCGTGTCTTTAACGAACCTAAGAGTTCGGTCGACCGTTGCACCTTTCGGTCGACCGGTTCTGGACAGATTTGCAGCCCGATTTTCTGCTTTGTGTGCTTTGCACAAAACCCAATCAAATCTTGTCCAAACGGCTAGAAATCTTTAGGAGCTTATAAATAAAGGATCAAGAGTTGTTGTTAACACAACTCTCCAACTCAAATTGTCCCAATACATTAGAGAGAAACCTCAATCCTCAAAGCTCCCATTTCTACACTCCATAAGCCTAAACTATACACACTTGACTACTCAAAGTGTGCTCAATTAGAGAGTGAATCCCACTCAGTTACAAAGTTTGTCAAAAGAGTATAGACTTCGATGAGAGCCCGAAGTGATCCTTCTCGGATTGTGAAAAGAGGATTCCAAGCTCGGCAAGGGTTATTCGCGAGTTTGACGGTTGTAAGGCGTTGTCTCCCGGCCCGGAACGGGGAGCGGATAGTGAAGTCGTAGGCGGAGCTCGCGGAGTCGAGCGGAGCTTGCAAGAGAGGACTAGGACCCGAGTGGGGTGCCGAACCTCTATAAAATCCCCGAGTCAATTTGTGGTTTGCATTTTTCTTTCTCTACTTGTGTATTTGTTTATTTCGTTGCGCATTTGATTGCTTAATCGAGTAGAGAATTAGGATTAGCCATTAATTGTGGACCCATAGACCCACACGATCCTACAGTTCGTGTGTCCCGAGTAGAGGAATCACACTTGGGATTCTCCACACCTCCTCCGTGAGCAAAAGAAAGGCACGCATCAAAGGTATAAATGGTTGTACATCAGTTTCCTCATTATTATCATGTGCATGGATCTGAAGTGGTTGAAGAATTTAGAAATCGTTTCTATGTTATTTTTCCGTTGCGTTTTTCATCGTAACCCTACAGTGCTACCAGAGCCTCATGTATGTGGTTTTAATGGTTAGACCGAAGAAGAAAAATATATAGTTTTTTTGTTTGATGTGTTGGTTTTGATAAATGATTTTAAATATTACCGAAAAGGAAAAGAAAAGAGAGAAAAAAACGTTTTTTTTCTTCCTTACTTAAATGTTCGTGTGATTGAAAGCTTGTTTTGATGCATGTAATTTTCAGAAATTGTTTTGACGGACTGAAATTTTCAGAAATTATTTCCTTTTGTTTTGATGAATGTTACGGAAAAAAGGAAGATAAATGAGTTTATTGGATTAATTTTTTAATCAAAGATCTAGAACCATAAGATGTGTTTGTAGATTGATTATGATTAAATTCTGAATGATTTTGTCACTCAAATAACTAATCCCTAATTTCCGTCCAATATTTTCAATATGATAATGTTGATTAACATGTTGATAAATTGATATTATAAAATTTTCAGATTTTATAGGATCTTAAAATTTGAACAAAAGTTGTTTAAATGTTCATGCATATTATGAACAATTGTTGTTTTAAGTACATGCATGGTTTTAGGCTTAATATGTGATTAGATCATGTATGCTTTTGAGTGGGAGTTATGAATTTTATTTCCAATTTTCGGATTGGGCTTGGAGCTCAATAAAATTTATGGTAATATGCATGTTTATGGTAATTTAAACATATATGCTTGATAAATTAGATTTACCATATATGATGCAACCTTGATTACTTTGATTTATGGTAATGTGCATGTTTATGGTAATTTAAACATATATGCTTGATAAATTAGATTTATCGTATATGATGCAACCTTGATTACTTTGATTTATGGTAATGTGCATGTTTATGGTAATTTAAACATATATGCTTGATAAATTAGATTTACCATATATGATGCAACCTTGATTACTTTGATTTATGGTAATGTGCATGTTTATGGTAATTTAAACATATATGCTTGATAAATTAGATATACCATATATGATGCAACCTTGATTACTTTGATTTATGGTAATATTTATTTTTTGATTTATTTAATTAAAACACATAAAATGTTGATTGACTAATTTAAATGGTTGATTTGATTAGTTTAATTAAGATTTATTAATTTGATTAATGATATCTTGCATTCATATAGTAATATATATAATATTATGGATAATATTATGCATGATATGTGATATTATGTGTGGATAATATTGTGGGTGATATTATTGTGAATGCATGGTGTATGTTTATAATATGTGATGTTATGAATGTATGACTTTGTGAGATGACTAGTATGGCCCAGTAGACGATCTGCGTATCGTTGCACATTATTTTGTAATCCTAATTTCATTGTGTATTCATTTTATACGATCTGCGTATCGTGATGTGGTATTGTAATAGTAATTAGGATTATTATTGTTATTGTTATTTCCTTGTCTTTTAAGCTTGATTGAAGAATCAAGGATGAAGATCCAAAGCGTTCAAGAAGGTGTTCCTATCAAGATTAGTCTTTTAGGAGTAGGGGTCATACTAGGATCACGATTTATTTTGCATGCTTTGTGTATGTTTATGTTTATGAATGTTGGATGTTTATGTTATGAGTTCACATGATAAACAAACATAATAAACATAAGTCCCTAAAAGAAAATTGAGTTTACATGCCTTTCCAAATTGACGCTTGCGAAGCCCTCGAAAATTGGTGATGGGTTATGCCAAAGCAAGGTGTCACATTTTCTCTTGGGATAGTACAGGTAAATTCAAAGAAGGGGTTTACATGTTTAATTTGGTTGATCTCAACAAAATCATCAAAAGAGTTTTGGATTTTGAGGCAAAGGAGTGAGAATTTTAACATAAGATGTTACCTACCAACCAAGAGTTATAAGAGTTATAACCAGTAAAGGAGTTTACTTACCTTGATCACCTAGTGTTGAGGAAGGGCCAAAGTTCGCTTAATATTATGTGAAATAGGATCTTGGAATCACTAGTTCAATAAGGGACAAATTATAAATTGAGTAGTGTGTTTTAGCTCAACTATTTAAATTGTTTAAATGTTTTGAGTTATTTATGACAAACGTAATAAACTTGCAATTCCATTTTTTTCAAATGTAGATTAATGGCTAGAAATAGTAATACCGCTATCAATCTTTGTTCTATCCTTGAGAAGGACAAGCTGAACGAAAATAATTTCCTTGATTGGGAAAGGAATTTGAGAATTGTTCTCAGGTCAGAAAACAAGGAAGACAAGAAGAATGACGCATTAGTTTCTTCTTCAGGTACCCTTGTTATTGATGTTAATTTAGCAAATTCTTCTTCATGGGTATTTGATACGGGATGTGGATCCCACATTGTTTCCAATGTGCATGGACTAAGAATAATTAGGAACTTGATAAAAGGTGTAGGATTTCTAGTTTAATTGCACATATTTATTTTTGGAATTTTTATGCACAATAAGGATCAATTACAATTTTTCTATGATTTGTTTCATGCATGCATCGGTTTGTTTCAATAATTAGTTTCAAAACTCTATTAAAACAAACATGGACTCCGAATTTCATACCTAGAAGTTCTCTAAAACTTCTTGACGATCCAGAGACGTTGAGGATGCTTGTTGTTGTGCCGGATGCCTCCGAGTATTCACCAAACTCTAAACAAGATTGGAGAGAGAAAAGCTAGCCTCTCAATCTCCAATAGGGTTTCGAATCTAATTACTAACCCCTATTTAGTTCCCTTGAGAAGAAGATCTCTAAAAACTAAAACTAAATTCCAGAATTAAGGTGAAATTCGTGGAGAATTATGGAGAGAGAAGTTTGCATAAGAAGATGATGAATTAATTAATGAGGTAATGAGATAAACTTGTATTTATAAGTTCTCTCCAAATTACCTATTCATGTGCAACCTCTTGCCCATGATTTAATGCAAATTTCCATCTAACCATCCATTATTTGCTAACAAATAATCTTAGCCACGAATTAAATCAGTTATGGACCAATTCCATGCATGATCTAATTAATTCTTAAATTAATTCTGCAGTAACCGTCTGGATCGGTCGACCGTTTGGAGGTTTGGTCGACCGTTTAGACCAAGTTTCGGTCGACCGCTCATAAGCTCGGTCGACCGTTCGTAACATAAATATTTCATCGCAATGTTCGGTCGACCGACCGATACACTTCGGTCGACCGAAAACGAACAGTAGAAATTCTCGTTACGATCGAGACACATCCGGTCGACCGTGCAACATTTTGGTCGACCGTGCCACATTCGGTCGACCGTTTACCATTTAACGGTCGACCGTTTTTGCACAGTACTGTAGAATAGTCAAATTTCGGTTTAACCCTTACAAAATTTGACATTTCGGGATTAGTAGTAAGTTCATAACTTATGTAACATATTATCCTATGTAATGATAAATCATTACACCCCATAATATTCACATCACATATGAATTTAATTTAGATTCTAATTATGTTATCAATCACAACATAATTAAGATTTTGCTTGTTCACCTCATGTGTCATATTTTCTATATGAAACCCGACACATCTTATGAACTCAAAATCCATATTTCTTGTTTCCCAGTTTTGTGGTGTGACTTATAGGAGGATCTAAACTAAGTTGGCAGTGATATTAAGAGTTTTATATCACAAGCCATAAGCGGTATCTAGCTACACATTATAGCTCCCAATTAGTTAGATGTCTTAATTCCACTCGAACCAAAACCCGATCCATTTAGTGATGGAGTGCACCACTTGTGTCCGTCCCTTGCCTCATGATATTAAGAATACACACAAAGTAGTATTGTGTCATCTCTGTATTAGTATTCATTTCTTGATCTCTTTAAGCTAGTTACAAATATGTGACTTAACTCAAATCACATTGTGCACATTATAACTTTGCTTTATCAAGGGGCCCACTAATATCATAACTCAATTAAGAGGGGCAATGATAATCTTTTGACTAACTATATTCTCCAACAAAAGTCATACTTAACCAACTAATGCCTTTACACTACGCTCATTGATAGCTCAAGACACTAGTCTAATTAAGCAATTCTCAAGTGATCGGATATAAGTCTCATATCAAAGGACCAAGGACACAGTAAAATATTAATGACACAGAAACACATTTCTATAATATTTTACTTATTAGGTCTATTTAGTATACAAAAGTAGTATTTTCCTCTTTTGTGTACCCGTGTTGTCACTCAGTTGTAAAGCTACAATTATCTATGACCAACACGACAATCTTAACTCGGTAATTAATGTCCCATGTTAATTACCATGATTGCGAATATCTTTTGTTTTATGTAAACCAATATCTTTTAGAGCTCTACGGTTAAGGACCAAGAGCCTCTTCCTTAACACTTCTAAAAGACGAATAACATAAACAAGGAACAAAATGATTTCTCATTCAATTCATAATAATTGACATTTAAAAGTAAAACTTTTATAACACATTCCTTTCAAAATGGGAAGTTGATCTACGAGTTGGAAATGGAGCAAGAGTTGCTACACTAGCTGTAGGATCTTATGATTTATGTTTGCCCTCAGGCTTAGTTCTAGAACTTAATAATTGTTATTTTGTTCCCGCTATTGGTAGAAATATTGTTTCATCTTCAGTATTGGATATTGAAGGTTATTCATTTATAATAAAGAATCAATGTTGTTCTATCTATAAAGATGACATGTTTTATGTCAGTGCTAAATTGATTAATGGTCTCTATTTACTTGAATTGGATCGTCATATCTTTAACATAAACACCAAAAGGCAAAAATCAAACGAATCGAATCCCACTTACCTTTGGCATTGTCGTCTTGGTCACATCAACTTGAAACGCTTGCAGAAGCTCCAAAAAAATGGACTTCTAACATCATTTGATTTAGAATCATACGATACATGTGAATCTTGTTTGATGGGAAAGATGACAAAAACACCTTTTACAGGAAAGGGTGAGAGAGCAAGAGAACTTTTAGGACTCATACATACAGATGTGTGTGGTCCAATGAGTTCCATGGCTAGAGGAAGTTTCAATTACTTCATCACGTTTACTGATGACTTAAGTAGATACGGTTACGTATACTTAATGAAACGTAAATCCAAATCATTTGAAAAGTTCAAACAGTTTCAGAATGAAGTAGAGAACCAACTTGGCAAGAAAATCAAATCATTACGATCAGATCGTGGTGGCAAGTATTTGAGTCAAGAATTCGATGATCATCTTAGAAGTTGTGGAATTGTTTCACAACTAACTCCACCAGGAACACCACAATGGAATGGTGTGTCCGAAAGGAGAAATCGAACATTGTTAAACATGGTTCGATCTATGATGAGTTTTGTCAGTCTCCCGTTATCCTTCTGGGGATATGCTCTAGAAATAGTTGCTTTTACACTAAATAGAACTCCGTCAAAAGCTGTGGAAAAGACTCCATATGAGATATGAAGGATTTCATGTTTAATTATACATATATATTTTCGAATTTTTTTTGTATAATAAGGATCAATTTTCAATTTTCTAGAATTTATTGCATGCATCGGTTTGTTTTAACAAACTAGTTTCAAAAACTCTATTAAAACAAACACAAAGGGACTCCGAAATTCATACCTAGAAGTTCTCAAAAACTTCTTGACGTTTCAGAGATGTTGAGGAAGCCAATCTTCGCTTCTCGTTGCGCCGGATGCCTCCGAGTGTTCACCGAAACCCTAAACAAGGTTGGAGAGAAAGGAGCTAGCCAATCGATCTCCAAACAAGCTTAGAATCTAGCTACAAACCCCTTCCTTAGCCTCTGAGATTTCTCCTTCCAAAGACTTAGAAAACTAAGAGAATTTTCGTGGGTTTTTGTGGTGAATTAAGAGAGAAAATAATTATTGAATTGTGTAACCCAATTAGGGAGAATAAGGACCTATTTATAGGTTCCAATCTTACTCTTAATCATGGCTATTCTTTAGCCACGTTTTTCTTTACATTTTCTCTCATAAATTAATTCCTTAATGTATTACATGCACCCACAAAAACGTTTGACCAAGTTTGGAGCTAATCCAACCATCAATCAAATTAATCTCTTAATAATCAAAGGCAGAAAATCAATCGCTGTTCGGTTGACCGAGACCCACTCGGTTAACCGAATATGTCATGATTGGTTGACCGAGTACCAGACGGATGACCGATTCTTAAAGGGAAAAATTCTTCTTAACCGATCGGACGAATTCTCGTCTAAGACCGAGTGCCATTCGGTTAACCGAAAATATCGGAACTTAACATTATTCGGTCGACCGATTTTGGTTCGGTACACCGTACCAAAGTTCCAGGCACTTTGGTCAAGTTCGGTCAATCAAATATGACTATCCGTTCCATGTTCGGTTGACCGATCCACAGATCCTTCGGTCGACCGATCCTCAACGGATTACCGAACTTTTACCCGATTTTGCCTTTTTCAAATTTTGGATTTATTTCCAACAAAATTTGAACTTTTGGGGTTTTTAGCAAATTCACAACTTATGCAATATATTATCATATGCAACAATAAATTATTGCACCCCATAATATATGCATCTCATATGAATTTATCATGATTCTAATTATGTTTATATACAACATAATTGATTTTACTTGTTCACCACATGTGTCATATTTTCTATAAGAAACCCGACACATCATATGAACCAAAAATCAAGCTTCTTGTTTCACGGTTTTTGCGGTGTGACCTATGGGAGGATCTAAACTAAGTTGACAGTGATATTAAGAGCTTAATATCACAAGCTATAAGCGGTATCTAGCTACACATTATAGCTCCCAATTAGTTAGATGTCTTAATTCCACTCGAACCAAAACCCGATCCATTTAGTGATGGAGTGCACCACTTGTGTCCGTCCCTTGCCTCATGATATTAAGAATACACACAAAGTAGTATTGTGTCATCTTTGTATTAGTATTCATTTCTTGATCTCTTTAAGCTAGTTATAAATATGTGACTTAACTCAAATCACATTGTGCACATTATAACTTTGCTTTATCAATGGGCCCACTAATATCATCACTCAATTAAGAGGGGCAATGATAATCTTTTGACTAACTATCTTCTCCAACGAAAGTTATACTTAACCAACCGATGCCTTTACACTACACTGATCGATAGTTCAAGACACTGATCTAATTAAGTATTCCTTAAGTGATTAGATATAAGTCTCATATCAAAGGACCAAAGACACAGTAAAATATTAATGACACAGAAACACATTTCTATAATATTTTACTTATTAGGTCTATTCAGTATACAAAAGTAATATTTTCCTCTTTTGCATACCCGTGTCGTCACTCACTTGTAGAGCTACAATGATCTATGACCAACACGACAATCTTAACTAGGTAATTAATGTCCCATGTTAATTACCATGATTGCGAATATCTTTTGTTTTATGCAAACCAATATCTTTCAGAGCTCTACGGTTAAGGACCAAGAGCCTCTTCCTTAACACTTCTAAAAGACGAATAACATAAACAAGGAACAAAATGATTTCTCATTCAATTCATAATAATTGACATTTAAAAGTAAAACTTTTAGAACACATTCCCTTCAATCTCCCACTTGTTATCAAAGTTTTCTTTCACATACATTCTCAATGCATAAAACATCAATAACTAGGGTAACCTTCCCAAATCACCTATCAAGCCAATCCACATGGACCCTCGGATCCATGGACTCGAAATATATATTTCGTCTCTTAGCTTGGTATGAAGGTTTGTTGAATGGATCAGTTGTGCCACTGTTGTGTCCACCTATTTATTTTTTTTGTCTTTCGTTGGTGGTTGAGTTAGCTGTAGTGATATTACTCCTAACTATACTAGCTCATACCTCCACCTTCGATAATGATGACGCATCATCACTCCAACCTCTTATTGTCTAGAATTCCTATAAGAATTGCATCAAAACAGCCCTCGGCTATTTTCTCCTTTGTCTTCCATAAACAAGAACCTTATCTTTAGTCCGGTTAAGGTACTTCAGAATATTCTTGACCGCAATCCTATGATTAGGACTTGCGTTGGATTTGTGACCTCTTGTCACATTTAGAGCATACGAGATATTGAGTCTTGTGCAAGTCATTGTGTACATGGTCCTTCCTTTTGCCGAAGCATAAGGGATACCTTCATGTACTCCAAGTCTTTGTGTGATTGAGCACATTGAGACTTCTTGAGTTGCACACCTATACTCATACTTATTGGCATATTGTCCATATCGGAATTGTTCACCCTGAACATTTCCAAAGACCTTGTCAATGTATGCACGTTGACTGAAGCCAATGAGTATACGGGATGTATCTCAATATATCTTGATTCTCAAGATGTGTTGAGCCTCATCCTTTTCTTTTCATTGAATACACTGATTTCAACGAAATTTCTCGTTTGCTAATGCAAAGGTATATGATTGCTCATGAGCAATATGTCATCGACATATAAGATCAGAAGTACTACATGGCTCCCACTAATCTCCTTGTATATACAAGGTACTCCTTTACTTTGAATGAAGTGAATCTTCTTCACCTCTTCGTCAAAGCGTTTGTTCCAACTCCTTTATGCTTGCTTCAATCCAGAAATGGATTCTCGAAACTTGCATATCTTCTCGCTATTCTTTGGATCATCAAAACCTTGAGGTTGTACTATGTACATATCCTCCTCCAAGTTCTTGTTAAGGAACGCCATTTTGATATCCATCTTCCATATCTCATAATTATGAAATGTGGAAATAGCGAGCATAATCCGAATAGATTTTATCACGGTAACTTCTCAAAAGTTTCATCAAAGTCAATTTCTTGAATTTGAGTATAACTTTTGCTACAAGCCTTGCTTTGTAGGTTGTGAAGTTACTATCCATGTCCATCTTCCTCCTAAAAGTTCATTTATACTAAATGACATTTTCTCTTGAGGAAGGCAAATCAAGTTATACACTCAATTATCATACATGGATTCTATTTCGGATTTTATGGCCTTGAGCCATAGTTTGGAGTCTTCCCTTACCATTGCTTCTTGGAAGGTCGAGGGATCTTTGGTATCTAGTACCATGATCTCATGAAGTCCCACATACTTATTGGGTTTCTTCCTTTACCTCGTCGACCTTCTCAATTCTTTTGGTTCTTCTCGCGTCTCTCGAACTTCTTCCACAATTTCTTGAGGAATAGGTTCATGTTCAACTCTTGAACGTACACTCGGTGGGGATGATTGAGATTCTCTCACAATTTCTTGTGATGATCTCTCGCTCACGCTCCCACTAACCAAATGAATCTCGGTTGGGCCTTCATGATATTGAATGCAACATTCACATCATGATCTTGTAGAGTATCTTGAGTTTTCTCAAGCTCAACTCTACTCCCACTACTTTTCTCTTTTTTCCAGAAATTCCAGAAAAACATATCTCTCTCTACAATCTTTCGATTGGAGGTGATATATCAAAAGTAGTATCCTCTTGTCATACGAGGATCACCTATAAAGAAGCACTTAATCCGTTTTTGGTTGAAGTTTGGTCGACATCAATTTCTCGACGTAGACCTCACAACCCCAAATCTTGAGAAAGTTGAGCTTAGGTGTCTTTCAACTCCATAGCTCATAAACCATTTTCTCCACGGATTTGGATGGAACATTATTTAGTGAGTTTGTCATTATTTGTAGTGCATAATTCCAAAAGTAAATCGGCAATTTAAATTGACTCATTATTGATCGAACCATGTCGAGCAATATCCTGTTCCTACTTTAGGAATGAGTCAAATTAGGTATTCTAAGCACTCACCCCTACGAACCTTTCATAGAGACTCGATATTCTTGTTGAGTCGGTTCACTACTTCATCCTCGAATTCCTTGAACTTGTCAAAGAATTCATTTTTGCTTCCCATTAGACAAATATAGCCATAATGACTATAGTTGTCCGTGAACAAAATGAAGTACCTTAAACCGTCCCTTGCACTTGTACTTATCGGACCACATACATTAGAATGTATCATATCCAATTAGTTATTCACTTTCGTTCCTTTCTTCTTGAAAGGTCTCTTGGTCATTTATTTGACCAATCCGATAGTGCTACAAGATTGTATCATTCACGTGAGTTATCTTAGTTTCTCCTTTGTTATTGTTTGTTTGAGTTTGTTTATTATTTATTTCAAGCAAATAGAAAACATTCTATATGAATGTATTTGCATAGAAAATTCCATTCTTCGATATAGACAAGCAAGAATTAAAATATTTATTAAAATTTATCCATATCTAAAACTTGATACAGAAATGTTCTTGCTAATCGAAGGTACATAACAAACATTCTACAAAGCATAAATTTAAATCACTAGACTATTGAAGTTCCATAGAATCTTGTACAATCGCAGCGATGCTTGTACTATTTCCAATCTTCAATATCATCTCGTTCCCAACGAGTTCCTTCCTATCCTTCAATAGTTGCACATCAAAATTATGTGAGCACAAGATCCGGTAACCATTACCAAATCAAGGATAGAAGTGATTAAATTTATCTCAAAAACAAACATAACTATGGCGTTTCTCGGGCGCCTACGTTCAATCATCCCATTTTCAAGGTCTTCCTTGTACTTGGGGCAATTAGGTCGGATGTGTCCTTTTTCACCGCAGTGAAAGCACTCCGTGTTGGGAGTTGGAGATTTGTAAGATTTCCCCCTTGAGGCACTCTCATGAGCACCTCCTACTCCCTTGCTCTTGATTGACGTATCTTTGGTAAATTTGCCTTTACCTTTGTTGATCTTTTTTCTCTTCTTATGGATAGCAAGGACCTCATGGTCCCTACTCTTGCCCATATCAACTTCAGCCGTTTTGAGAGCGTTGTGAAGCTCCTCAAGACTCACCCCTTTTTCACGCACATGATAGTGCATCACAAAATCCTTAAAGGACGGGGCTAGAGAGCCAAGAATTAGATCTTCGGCAATGTCCACTGGCATTGGAGAAGAGAGCTTCGACAACCTCTCAAGGTATCCTTGCATCGTGAGAAAATGCATGGATACCGATGTTCCCTCCGCCATATGGCACCTTGTGAGTGCGATGGTGGTCTTATAGCGCTCCTTTCGGGCACTATCCATGAACATCTTGGTTAGAGCCTCCATGGTCTTCTTGGGTTTTGAATCCAAGTATTTCGCTTGAAGCGAGTCATCCATGGATGCTAGTATAAGACCGTGAACTTGGTTCTCTTGGTCTTCCCACTTGGCTATCGCCTCTTTCTCTTTATCGGTTGCCTTCTCATTTAATTTTGGGATTTCACCATCCAAAATATGAGATAGTTTTTCAAACCTCAACACGATATTGAGATTGAGTTGCCATTTCATGAAGTTTGAGCCATCATTTTGCAAAGGGTTCTTTTCGATCATAGATCGCACAATTGGTTGGATACTTGACATTTCTACAAAATAAATTATATAGGTTTTAATGCCAATTTTATGTTTTAATACATACATACATATATATCGAATATGATGTAAATACTGCAAATAAAATCTTGCCCGTAAATGCAGTAATCCAAGATCCCATCAATTGTAATATAGACTAGCTAAGGGCTATCGAATACATTACAACATCAAGGTAAGAAAAACATTTTCTAATCACAACCTTTTTGAATTTTAGCAATATTAGCATCTTCAAACTCTTGTGATTCTTGTCGTTTTAATTATGAGGGAATACGACCTATCCTCGTAAGAAAAACTTTTTCCCAAAACCGAGCGAGGGCTCTAGGTAATGTTAAGAAAACTTATTTTCATTTGATACGAGATACGTTTATCTATTGTATTCACAACTAAACATACTTGGGGTTCACTAGGGTGAAACACACCTCATATATTTAATTGTGGAACAACAACAGACAACCTTTATATCTCCCACTATTCCCAAAGATAGAGGGAGCTATCTCCCGCTAAGGGCGAGTAGAGTATCCCTCGATCAATGGCTGCTAGTGGATGAAATAAGAAGGAAAAATTTATCTTAATTTTTTGTTGGACAATTTCATTTATCAACATGTGATTTTGAATTTTAGTTTATCATGCATATTAAAATTTATACACATCCTAACATTCACCATTCATCACATGCATAGCAGAAATTATAAAAACAGAAATTAAACATTCACACAATCCACATCGTGTGAGTTTATATGTTCCCTTCGATCCTTGATCCTCGATCGATGCGCTACAGCGGCAACTTCCTCTTGCACCGGAGATGTAGATTTTACAGAAAATAAACATGCTCCTCACATTCGATAAAAACCCGACTAGTGCAAGTCCTATGTAAAAACCTCTCGCATGCAAATGCAATTCTAAAGATAGAAAATAGAGAATATGGCTTTTACATACATAAGCCCCTGTATAATAATAATTACATACATTTGTAGTGTCTGATTTGGAACATATAAACTCACAATCCTGCAAAGCAACTCAAGCATCCATGCACGCAATTGCTATAAACTACATAATCTAATTTATCAATCATCCAGAATTCTCAACAATTCTTTGAAAAATATTTTGAAATCCATTAAAAACATTTTTCATACATCCATAGTTCACAAATTAATTATGAACCGCTGTTCATCCAATTTCCAATGGAAAGATGAATCGTAGTTTTTCGGTTTTGTTGATTCTCTTACAAAATAATCGTTTATACTTAAAACGAAATTATTGCAAATTAGACTTATGTCTAAATCATAATTCTAATAATTATATGTCATGTTTTAAACATTCAAGACATTTAAAACGAATTATTATAAAGAATTATTTCAACAAACATTTAAAGACCGAAAAACCGGTAAAACGAATTGTTTAAATCCTAGATGGTAAACTAGATTTGTTTACAGCAATAAATCATGAGAAAATTGAACCTTATGCTCTGATACCACTGAAGGATTTCATGTTTAATTATACATATATATTTTCGAATTTTTTTTGTATAATAAGGATCAATTTTCAATTTTCTAGAATTTATTGCATGCATCGGTTTGTTTTAACAAACTAGTTTCAAAAACTCTATTAAAACAAACACAAAGGGACTCCGAAATTCATACCTAGAAGTTCTCAAAAACTTCTTGACGTTTCAGAGATGTTGAGGAAGCCAATCTTCGCTTCTCGTTGCGCCGGATGCCTCCGAGTGTTCACCGAAACCCTAAACAAGGTTGGAGAGAAAGGAGCTAGCCAATCGATCTCCAAACAAGCTTAGAATCTAGCTACAAACCCCTTCCTTAGCCTCTGAGATTTCTCCTTCCAAAGACTTAGAAAACTAAGAGAATTTTCGTGGGTTTTTGTGGTGAATTAAGAGAGAAAATAATTATTGAATTGTGTAACCCAATTAGGGAGAATAAGGACCTATTTATAGGTTCCAATCTTACTCTTAATCATGGCTATTCTTTAGCCACGTTTTTCTTTACATTTTCCCTCATAAATTAATTCCTTAATGTATTACATGCACCCACAAAACGTTTGACCAAGTTTGGAGCTAATCCAACCATCAATCAAATTAATCTCTTAAAAATCAAAGGCAGAAAATCAATCGCTGTTCGGTTGACCGAGACCCACTCGGTTAACCGAATATGTCATGATTGGTTGACCGAGTACCAGACGGATGACTGATTCTTAAAGGGAAAAATTCTCCTTAACCGATCGGACGAATTCTCGTCTAAGACCGAGTGCCATTCGGTTAACCGAAAATATCGGAACTTAACATTATTCGGTCGACCGATTTTGGTTCGGTACACCGTACCAAAGTTCCTGGCACTTTGGTCAAGTTCGGTCAATCAAATATGACTATCCGTTCCATGTTCGGTTGACCGATCCACAGATCCTTCGGTCGACCGATCCTCAACGGATTACCGAACTTTTACCCGATTTTGCCTTTTTCAAATTTTGGATTTATTTCCAACAAAATTTGAACTTTTGGGGTTTTTAGCAAATTCACAACTTATGCAATATATTATCATATGCAACAATAAATTATTGCACCCCATAATATATGCATCTCATATGAATTTATCATGATTCTAATTATGTTTATATACAACATAATTGATTTTACTTGTTCACCACATGTGTCATATTTTCTATAAGAAACCCGACACATCATATGAACCAAAAATCAAGCTTCTTGTTTCACGGTTTTTGCGGTGTGACCTATGGGAGGATCTAAACTAAGTTGACAGTGATATTAAGAGCTTAATATCACAAGCTATAAGCGGTATCTAGCTACACATTATAGCTCCCAATTAGTTAGATGTCTTAATTCCACTCGAACCAAAACCCGATCCATTTAGTGATGGAGTGCACCACTTGTGTCCGTCCCTTGCCTCATGATATTAAGAATACACACAAAGTAGTATTGTGTCATCTTTGTATTAGTATTCATTTCTTGATCTCTTTAAGCTAGTTATAAATATGTGACTTAACTCAAATCACATTGTGCACATTATAACTTTGCTTTATCAAGGGGCCCACTAATATCATCACTCAATTAAGAGGGGCAATGATAATCTTTTGACTAACTATCTTCTCCAACGAAAGTTATACTTAACCAACCGATGCCTTTACACTACACTGATCGATAGTTCAAGACACTGATCTAATTAAGTATTCCTTAAGTGATTAGATATAAGTCTCATATCAAAGGACCAAAGACACAGTAAAATATTAATGACACAGAAACACATTTCTATAATATTTTACTTATTAGGTCTATTCAGTATACAAAAGTAATATTTTCCTCTTTTGCATACCCGTGTCGTCACTCACTTGTAGAGCTACAATGATCTATAACCAACACGACAATCTTAACTCGGTAATTAATGTCCCATGTTAATTACCATGATTGCGAATATCTTTTGTTTTATGCAAACCAATATCTTTCAGAGCTCTACGGTTAAGGACCAAGAGCCTCTTCCTTAACACTTCTAAAAGACGAATAACATAAACAAGGAACAAAATGATTTCTCATTCAATTCATAATAATTGACATTTAAAAGTAAAACTTTTAGAACACATTCCCTTCAAGATATGGATTGGAAAAGTTCCAAAGTTGTCTTTCCTGAAAGTCTGGGGATGTGAAGCTTATGTAAAACGTTTACTCTCTGATAAGCTTGCACCTAAGTCAGACAAATGTTTCTTTGTGGGTTATCCCAAAGAAACTAATGGCTATTACTTCTATAACCAGTCAGAGAACAAAGTGTTTGTTGCTCGTGATGGTGTCTTTTTGGAAAAAGAATTTCTTTTCAAACAGACAAGTGGGAGTAATGTAGTTCTCGAAGAAATTCGAGAAGAGTAACAAATAAATGTGGTTCAACCCGCATAAGAGGCAGCGACATCTGTGTATGACACCTCAATCGAGGTGGGAGTACCTATGCCGGAGGAAGAGGTACATGACTCTGAAACCCCGACAAGGGTTACAGATAATATCTCTGAAGTTGTGCATTCACTACATGACCCTATCACTTTGCCACTCAAATTTAATTCGAGCGAAGATTCACAAACCGTTGTGAACACTTCTCCTGTTGCTCCAGTCCTACGTAGATCTGATAGGCCACGATCTCGGCCCAAGAGGTATGTTGATTTCCTTTTGACCAAGAGTTGTCAAATTCTACTTTTGGAAAGTCAGGAGCCTGACAGCTACAAAGAAGCTATGACGGGTCCAGATTCCAAAAAATGGCTTGGAGCCATGAAATCCGAAATGGAATCCATGTCTGAAAATCAAGTTTGGAACTTGGTTGATTTGTCAAATGAGGTAACACCCATAGGCTGCAAATGGATTTTCAAATTGAAAAGAGACAAGGATGGAAACGTGAGTGATTGACATCATTTCATGCTCATATTTGTATCTTATATCCATTATCTTTCACCTAAATAATGCTATGTTACGAGTTTTATGTTTAGTTTTCAGGAATAAATAGGTTTGAAGAGATGAAACATAAAAGGACCCAAAAGCTGGGAAAAAGGACTGAATGGTGAGATCTGTGGACCAAGATGCAAGGAAGAAGGACCTGAATGCAAGACCGAAGGACCTAAGAGCAAAACAGAATACTCCTCACCATCATGTGGAGTTTTTTGGCAATTCTATTCGGGTCGGAGCTCCAACATGCAAAATAGATGCATCAAATACCAACAAAGCCTTCCAGAAAAGCCCACAAGAAATTCCAGAGCGATCCGGACACTGTAGACCGCTAATTAGCGGTCCAAGACCGCTAATTGGCGGTCACTTTTGGCCCAAATGCGCTCAAATTTCTCCTGGACTTGTATTAATGTTCGTTTAGGCTATTTTTGGTGTTTGTTTAGTCCCACATCGGGGGATTGTCCCGGTTTGCCTTTTTCCATGGCTATAAATAGAACTCTTCACCTTCCATTGTAATCACTCCATATTTTAAGTGGCTATTCTTCCTACTAGAAGTGAGGCCTTGAAGCACACACTAAAGTAGGAGGATGCTACTTTTAATGTGAGTCATTTTATCAATAAATTTTTGTGTTTCTTTCATTGTTTGTTTTATGCTCCTTTTATTGTTTGTGCATGTTTTAGTTTAATCGTCTTTTAATTCTAGCTTAGTTTTAATATGCTTTCTTTCCATAGTTTAATAATTAGTGTAATGTTTAGTGAGTAGTTCCATCCCCTTTGGGGGGTGGAGTAGATGTACATACATGCATTAGAGAATAGGATGAATGCTTTAATTTCAATGTGTTGATTAAACATGAATGTATGCTTGCTTGTTTAGGATAGAATTTATAACTTGATGAGTTTTGCCAAAATGATTAGACATCTCTCATGCTTGTTTAGGTTCTGAAATAAACAACTTGCATATGTAAATGTTAATCAACCAAGTTGGTGAATAGATTGATAGGTTTTGCCATAACATTTAGACATTTCCTATGCTTGATAAACACCACCTTCATGTGCTTAAAGAATGTATTCTACACCCACCTCTTTGCTTGTGTGCACTCACTCCACCCCTTAGGGGTTTTCCATTCCTGAAATTCCAGCACTTCTATTTTATTCTTAGCTTAGTTTTTATTTGATCATTTATTTCTTTGTTTCGCATTTCGTACTTCTTAGCGTAGTTTAGTGTAGAGTAGCGTAACCAACTCTCTTCTCCATTATTTTCGCCACTTGATTTCGTGCAAACAAGAGGCTGCTCACCTCCCTGAGGACGACCCGTACTTGCCACCGCTTCATCGCAGCCGTGCACTTGCGGTTTAAATTAAAACGTTCAACAAGTTTTTGGCACCGTTGCCGGGGAGGTGCCAGTCCAGACTCTTGTTTGGACGATTCGAGTGGATTTAATTTGTGTGTTGTAGTTTTTATTTGTTTCAGGAGACTGGGAATAGCAAGTGGAGGCTACTAGAGAAATTTCCAGACGACCTGAGCACTTCAGACCGCCAATCAGCGGTCTGAGACCGCTAATCAGCGGTCTGGTGAGCTCTGTTCATCTTTTAATTTCTTGTTGTTGTTGCTCTAAATGATCTAGTTATCTGGGACTCAATTTGGCATGTTTTGACTTATAGTTCGTTCCCAGATCAATAATCAAACCTCCTTTAAGCAACTTGGACCCTAAAACTCAAAGCAAAAGATTAGGCATTCATTCTTGTTTAGGTCATGCATCATGTATGTGACTTAGGCATTTAGATTGTCTTTTATCTTAGCTTTATTTTCTGTTGCTGAGAGCTGGCGGGAGGTACGCACCTTCTACTCTCATTCATGCATTTCGTATGAACATGCATTAGTTAGTAGGAAGTGCATTGCAACAAGTGTGAGTTGAGCGTTGTTTGGAGAGTTGATTGCTAGATTTAGGACTCCAAAACGCTACTAAGGAGGGGCTGTCCCGTAAAAGATAAGGTGGGGGATTTCATCACCCTTTCCTTCGCCCCAAAAACCACACTAATCAAGAGCCTAATTTTAAAATCAAGTAGACATTGGCCTTAAGGAATTCGGACGCATTAGGAGAATGATCCGGTCCCGACCGTCATGACCTGATCGGCGTTGCCCACTTTGTCGATAGTAGGAGAGACGAGATCCCCGGATCTTGGCTCACTTGCTGGGCTTTGTGGTCCTCGTTGTAGGGAGGTGAGGCGTGTTGAGGCCGTGTGACCTCGCAGTTAGGCGTCGTCTAGCTGTAAGGACCTATAGCGACCTTAGGATTGCTTGAGCCTTGTTTGCTTGTGTGCTTCTACATGTACCCATCCGCCGTAGCATAAGGACTTCTTCCCTTCTCTCCTGAGTCATTCTTTCTCTCCTGTGTTCCCCCGTCTTCTCCTCTACGCACATTCTTTGTTAAAAAAAAGTTTTGTTTTGTGTGTGTGTGCACCTTTGTGCATGCTTTCGTGGACACGAGACGAGAGTGGTCGTTTGACGAGGAGCGTTGTCAATCCGGCTTCAGTCATCGATTTCTCGACACCTCCCTCCTCTCGTGTCGCACGCAGTCCGGGTTCAATGGCTGCTAATTTCCGTGAGGAGGAGCAGTTGCTGGACCAACCTGTTCGACCAGTGCTTCCAGTTGTCGTTCCCATACCTCTACGTGATCAGTGCTACCCGAGCCGTACAGCTCTACCCTCATGCATCGTATTACCAGAGGCTAATGGGAACCATTTTGAGGTTAAGCCTCAATTCATTTCCATGCTCCCTCATTTCACTGGGAAAGGTGACCCCTATATCTTTCTCAGGGAATTTGAGGAGGTCTGTGCTATGTTCAAGCTGCAACAACTTAGCACAGACTCCATCCATCTTAGGCTTGTCCCCTTTGCGCTGAAGGATGATGCCAAGAAGTGGTTGTACAGCAACCAGGCGAATTCCTTTAGGACTTGGGATGAGTTTCAATCTGCATTCCTCAAGAAGTACTTTCCTAATCATCGGACTCAAAAATTGAGGAACGAAATCAATTCGTTCTATCAACATGAGACCGAACCATTTCATGCATATCTTGAGAGGTTCAAAGAGCTACTATCCTCGTGCCCTCACCATGGCATTGAGTTGTGGCGTCTTTGTCAGATTGTTTATGAGGGTCTTCACATCCCGTCCAGAACTCTCCTTGAGTCCATGTGTCAAGGAGAGTTCTTGGGAAAGGATGAAAGGGAGGCATGGGCCTTCCTAGAAGACCTCGCTGAGAAAACCATGCAGTGGGAGAGTGTGAGGGAACCACCTGCATCATCTAGTATAGGAGCGAGGATCGCGAATGCAAACTCGACTAGATCGGGTACCGCATTTGCTATCGATACCACTACGGCCACCGAGGCACGCATGGCGGCCTTAATGCGCCGTATGGATTTGATTGAGCTCCAAAACCAACAAGGTGCACCTCACATGTCCACATCTGGTCCAGTTCCTTGTCATTCATGTGGTAGGATAGGTCATGTAGAAAGCGAGTGTGAGTCCATTCCTCCTGAGATGGAGCGTGTCAACGCCGTCTATGATAGAGCCAGGAATGACCCATACTCATCATCTTATAATCCTGGATGGAGGAACCACCCCAATTTTTCATGGAACCAAACTAATGCCCCGGGTGGTCCTCCAAACTCCTCGAGACCACCTTACCAATCACACCAACCTCCCATGCATGCGCATTCCTATCAGCCACCCCAAGCGCAAACCACCAATCAATCGGGTTTCCCAAATTCCAATAATATGGAAACCCGATTCAATTCGCTTGAGACCTTGACTCGTGGACTTGAAAACTCAATGAAAATTTTTATGTCAACCACGAGTCAAGTTCTCACTTCAAATCAGCAGACCATCAAATCTCTAGAGCTTCAGATGGGCCAATTGGCTCAGTCTGTACATGAAAGAGAGAGAGGGTCTTTTCCTAGCCAGCCTGAGGCTAACCCCCGCATGTACCAACAACAACAAATGCAAAATGAGAATGTGGTACCTCGGGGGAGGCAAGTGAACCATGTGGAGGAACCTGTTCACCATGTCAATTCCATTGTGACCTTAAGGAATGGAAAACAGGTTGACAATCACATTTCCTTGCCACACTCACCACCATCTATGCAGCCCCTCCGTGGGAATGGTGGTGAAGAAGAAGCTGAGGGTGAGGGTAATACACCAAAGCTTTCTTCTCAGGCACAGCAGAAAACCTACCTGCCAAAAGCTCCCTATCCAAGTAGGTTAAACAAAAAGCAGAGTGACAACATGGACAAGATAGTAGAGGTGTTTAAGCAAGTAAATGTTAACATCCCCTTGTTGGATGTCATCCAACAAATACCTCAATATGCCAAAGTGTTGAAGGATCTCTGCACAACCAAGAGGAAGACCAATGTTCCTAAGAAAGCATTCTTGGCTGCAAATATCAGCTCACTTTTGTCCAATCCCACCTACACAAAATACAAGGACCCTGGGTGTCCTACTATTCAGTGTATGATAGGGGACACTAAAATGAGCAATGTTTTGCTTGATTTAGGATCAGCGGTCAACCTCCTCCCCTTCTGTGTTTATCAACAGTTGAACTTGGGAGAATTGAAACCAACTAAGATCACCCTCCAATTAGCGGATAGATCCATTCGTATTCCCATGGGGATTATCGAGGACGTGCTTATCAAAGTTGGAGATTTTATATTTCCAGTCGATTTTGTTGTCCTCGATACCAATCCTGTTGCGAACACCCACTCTCAAATACCTTTGATTTTGGGTAGACCATTTCTGGCAACCTCCAATGCCTTGATTAATTGTAGAAATGGTCTCATGAAGCTCTCATTCGGTAACATGAGTGCCGAGTTTCATGTGTTCAACTCTGGTAAGCAACATGAACCCATGGATGAACCTTTAAATCTAAATCTCATCCGCCAATTGGAGAAAGCACCACAAAATCAACGAACACCCCTAACCCCAATGCAACCCGTTGAGAATGTTCGTGGGCCCAGCGAAAACTCATTGCCTGTCTTCGCAATGCAACAGAGTGAGCTGGCCTCGAACATGAATGTCCAAAGGGAGTGTTCGTTGCATGATTCAGTTGAGAGTACTAGTGAGGGTGAGACACCTCATCATATGCCTATGCCAGAAGGTGTCTCTACCTCATGTCCCATGGCCATTGAGCCATTTGAGCTTCATTTTGACTCCAACAAGGACCCACCTATGACCGAGCTTATGCTTGATGATCTAAATGATGGTGGGAGGTCCTTGTTGGATGACTTGGGGAGAAGCCCCATTCTTAGTGATGCATGTCTGCTGCATCCATCGAATGAGCTTGAGGAACTCATTCCGATGCACCCGCCTATTGGTTGGAGGGTTTTCTTCGATGAGCAATTAAACCCTAGTGAGGCAACACAACTTCATTCTTTGTTGCCCACACCCAACCAATATCATGAGGGGTTCGAGCCTTTCAGCTTTGACCTTTCACCCCTCATGACACCTCAGAGTACCAGTGGAGTTTGCCCATCTCGGCAAGTCTCTGGTCCTCCTGACTTGATGTTCTCATTTGATGTTCCTTGACCAAATGATTATGAGAATATCTTGGTTGATGTATATATCTTTAAAAAAGAAGAAGAAGAAGTGTGTAATAAAAGACTCCTTCAGTGAGCATCGATTGTTGTGGGCCCCAACCCTTGTGTACTTGGGCCCAATTTCTTCACGTCTTTATCTCCCTTCTCCAGCTTCTCACAGGTTTTGAGGGAATTTGGGTTTGTGTCCATCAACATGACCCCGAACGTCCCTTTGTACTTCATGTTGGTGAGATCCTTCCTTTTTCATGCATATATCCATGTAGTATCTTGTTCACATTCATTGAGGACAATGCATGAAGTAGGTGTGGGGGGGGGGTGTTTTACGTGTGTACATAGTCGAGTCTTTTCTATTGATTTTTTTGTTTTCTTTTGTGTGCATTGTTAGGGTCATGTTAGTGTGCTGCATTTAACATTGATATATCTGCTTGCCATGATCCTTGGGTGACTTGTCTTCTTTTGCTTGTCTAGTGCTTTAAAATTTTCACATTTCTTTCAAAATCTTCATGTGTTTGCGAAAGAAAATGTTTTTGTGGGTTTTGCGTGTGTTTAGCATGTGCAAAACCGTTGAGAGGCAAAGTAAAAAGGAAGCTCCCAAAATTGTCTTGAACTTGATGCATTAGGATTTCTAGTTTACTGGCTTTAGGTCTTATCGAGTCGTTAGGATGCACCCTGGTTTTCCCTCAGGGGGCGTGTAATCATAGGGTTTCAGTACTCAAACATTTAAAGAAGTCCACCCTGACCCTAGTGAGTCAAATAATTCGTGTTTGTGAGTATAAGGAAGTTTGTCGTAGTCGAGGGCCCTTAATCTCTTTTTGTGAAACTTAAGTGTAGGGGTTTTGCTTCCCATATAGATAAATAAGTGGTGTTCTCTCTTCTCGCACGGCTCCTATCACTCGGGAAAGTAGGTCTGAGGGGACTTTGTGCCTGGTGCTTTCGAGTCATCTGACTTGGGATGCGCCGACCGAACTCCCGTTACACGGGTGGTAGGGATCGCCCTATGTGGAGATTTGGGGGAAGGTGTACGTGATAGTGTAAGTCCTCATAGGCAATGATGCACGAAACCTGACCCTGGGGAGAATCAAACACCAACCAATAAAATGCTCCAAAGAAAAAGAAAAAAAAAGAAAAAAAGGAAAAAAAGAAAAAAAAAGTCAAATAAGAACCAAAATGGACTTTACACATTGTATCACATTCAGAAGTTAATGTTGCCCATGTCTTTCACTTAAGTCCTTGACTAACTCTCACGAATAACTCATTAGGCTAGGTGTGTGGACCGATTACATATATAGAGTCGACCCATAGTATTACCGCGTCCCATGATCGACAAAATAAGTCCAACGAGTCGTGTAGCTAGATTGATTAATGCATCTTGTTCGGATTTTGTGGGTATATCCGCTGAAAACCCTCAGGAGACAACACTCCTCCTCCTTGGCGACAAGGAGGTTTAACGGCTTGTTGCACGTGCTAAGTGCAACCGTGATTCCTACGAAAGTGAGTTAGGATTTCTTGTTTTTTTCGCATGCTTTTCTCTTTCTTTGTTTTGCTCGGGACAAGCAAAAGTTAGGTGTGGGGGTATTTGATTGACATCATTTCATGCTCATATTTGTATCTTATATCCATTATCTTTCACCTAAATAATGCTATGTTACGAGTTTTATGTTTAGTTTTCAGGAATAAATAGGTTTGAAGAGATGAAGCATAAAAGGACCCAAAAGCTGGGAAAAAGGACTGAATTGTGAGATCTGTGGACCAAGATGCAAGGAAGAAGGACCTGAATGCAAGACCGAAGGACCTAAGAGCAAAACAGAATACTCCTCACCATCATGGGGAGTATTTTGGCAATTCTATTCGGGTCGGAGCTCCAACATGCAAAATAGATGCATCAAATACCAACAAAGCCTTCCAGAAAAGCCCACAAGAAATTCCAGAGCGATCCGGACACTGTAGACCGCTAATTAGCGGTCCAAGACCGCTAATTGGCGGTCACTTTTGGCCCAAATGCGCTCAAATTTCTCCTGGACTTGTATTACTGTTCGTTTAGGCTATTTTTGGTGTTTGTTTAGTCCCACATCGGGGGATTGTCCCGGTTTGCCTTTTTCCATGGCTATAAATAGAACTCTTCACCTTCCATTGTAATCACTCCATATTTTAAGTGGCTATTCTTCCTACTAGAAGTGAGGCCTTGAAGCACACACTAAAGTAGGAGGATGCTACTTTTAATGTGAGTCATTTTATCAATAAATTTTTGTGTTTCTTTCATTGTTTGTTTTATGCTCCTTTTATTGTTTGTGCATGTTTTAGTTTAATCGTCTTTTAATTCTAGCTTAGTTTTAATATGCTTTCTTTCCATAGTTTAATAATTAGTGTAATGTTTAGTGAGTAGTTCCATCCCCTTTGGGGGGTGGAGTAGATGTACATACATGCATTAGAGAATGAGATGAATGCTTTAATTTCAATGTGTTGATTAAACATGAATGTATGCTTGCTTGTTTAGGATAGAATTTATAACTTGATGAGTTTTGCCAAAATGATTAGACATCTCTCATGCTTGTTTAGGTTCTGAAATAAATAACTTGCATATGTAAATGTTAATCAACCAAGTTGGTGAATAGATTGATAGGTTTTGCCATAACATTTAGACACTTCCTATGCTTGATAAACACCACCTTCATGTGCTTAAAGAATGTATTCTACACCCACCTCTTTGCTTGTGTGCACTCACTCCACCCCTTAGGGGTTTTCCATTCCTGAAATTCCAGCACTTCTATTTTGTTCTTAGCTTAGTTTTTATTTGATCATTTATTTCTTTGTTTCGCATTTCGTACTTCTTAGCGTAGTTTAGTGTAGAGTAGCGTAACCAACTCTCTTCTCCATTATTTTCGCCACTTGATTTCGTGCAAACAAGAGGCTGCTCACCTCCCTGAGGACGACCCGTACTTGCCACCGCTTCATCGCGGCCGTGCACTTGCGGTTTAAATTAAAACGTTCAACAGTGAGCGTTTTCAAAGCTAGGCTGGTAGCAAAAGGTTACCGACAGGTTCATGGTATAGACTATGATGAAACATTTTCACCAGTCGCCATGCTTAAATCTATTCGGATGCTCTTAGCAATTGCCGCTCATTATGATTATGATATTTGGCAGATGGATGTCAAAACCGCCTTCCTAAACGGGGTTTTAGAAGAGGTTGTGTATATGACACAACCTGAGGGTTTTGTGGACTCCATTAATGCTGGGAAAGTATGTAAGCTTAAGAAATCCATTTATGGATTGAAGCAAGCATCACGGAGCTGGAATCTTCGCTTCAATGAGGTCGTCAAAAGGTTTGGTTTCCTCAGAAATGAAGAAGAATCTTATGTCTACAAGAAGGTTAGTGGAAGTTGTGTTGTTTTCTTGGTCGTGTATGTAGATGACATACTGCTCATGGGAAATGACATTCCAATGCTTGAATCTACAAAGATCTGGCTTGGAAAGTGTTTTTCAATGAATGATCTGGGAGAGATAGAGTACATCTTGGGCATCAAGATCTATAGAGATAGATCTAAAAGGATGATTGGATTAAGTCAAAGAACTTATATAGATAATGTACTTGAAAGATTCAACATGAAAGACTCTATAAGAGGATTTCTACCCATGTCTCATGGCTCAACTCTAAGTAAAACTCAGTGTCCATCTGGGCTTGGTAAGGGGAAGCGTATGAGTATGATCCCTTATGCCTCGGCAATCGGATCTATCATGTATGCCATGATATGTCATCGCCCAGATGTTGCATATACTCTGAGCATGTGTAGCAGATTCCAATCAAATCCAGGTGAGGCACACTGGACTGCAGCTAAGAACATCCTTAAGTACTTACGAAGGACTAGGGATAGTTTCTTGGTGTTTGGAGGAGAAAGTGAGCTTATTATCGAAGGCTATGTTGATGCAAGCTTCCAAACTGACAGAGATGATTTCCGGTCTCAGTCCGGATACATTTTTCGTTTGAATGGAGGAGCAGTGAGCTGGAAAAGTTCAAAGCAGAGCATTGTCGCTGATTCTACAACTGAAGCAGAATACCTTGCAGCCTCAGAAGCTGCAAAGGAAGGGGTTTGGATTAAGAAGTTCATTACTGAGCTTGATGTAGTTCCTAGCATTGATGGAGGAGTGGACCTTTATTGTGATATTAATGGTGTCATTGCTCAAGCAAAGGAACCTAGATCTCACCAGAAATCCAAACATATTCTCAGGAAGTTTCATGTAATACGAGATATCACTGAAAGGAAAGATGTAAAGATTTGCAAGGTTCATACGGACGACAATGTGGCTGATCCGTTAACTAAACCATTGCCTCAGCCTAATCATGAGAGTCATACTAGGGCCATAGGAATAAAGCACATTGCAGAATGGCTTTGATTATGCAATATCTAGTATTATGAAGTAGTTCATGAATATTGGTATTGTTTACGTTTGTCAAATGAAATGAAATTTCAATATTTATTTAATTATGGTTTAGAATTAAATAATTGTCCAAAATAAATTATAAATTCAAATAGGTTCGTCAAATACGTGATTTGATAAATGAAACCCTATAATGTGAACTTGAATGTATATTTTATTGTTGTCCCTGGTCTAGGTCATTGAGTTGGACGTCAATGACTTGTAAAGACTAGTTTGTAAGTTGATTGATAGCACCGTTTCATGGGCTATAGAGACATTTTGATGTCTACTAAATTACATGGATATATGTTGGAGAACATATATTGGACTAACCCGCTATGAGAATCTTTAAGAGATTTGGAATGTTTCTCATTGACTATTTATGTAAATTCCTCAAACATGAGTGCATCACTTTACTTATATGAGAATTGGTATATTCTTGACTCCGTCAAACGTCGCGCCGTAAAAGGAGGCTATAAAGGCGGAGGTCAGAATTGACATGAATCATATAGAGAATTGTGGAGGTGCAAGATTGGATTGTCCTCCTATTTAATAGGATGGTTTTCTTTGGGCCTCTTGAAGAGTGAAAACTTAAATGCATGGCCGTGCTCAAATGGATTAAAAGTTAATCATTTGTTTCAGCAGTTTTGTACTCAGATTTCAAGAAATGATCTGAACGGAATGGGATGACATACTATCTTACCTGATGTTCAGATCAAGACAATAAGAGACAAAGGAATTTATTATTGCACACTTGTTAAGGACAAGTGGGAGATTGAAGGATGTGTCCTTTAATCAAGATGGCAATGAATAAATAGTTTAAAGGAAAATTAATCCGATTACATTAGGGGTCGTAATGTTTAGCTAGAAACTAATTACGATCTACGTGTCAATTATTGTATGCGTTACTAATATAATCGGATCCTATAAGGGTTACACACATTAGAATCTATGGGCTAAACAAATGGGTGGCTAAGGGTCCATTACGCTCACTTACCTAATGAGATTAGGGTTAGCTTAAGAGAGGTCTATAAATATATGGAAAAGAAGAGAAAAAAGGGTGCAATCTATTTCTCTCCTAAAACCCTAGCCGTCCCCTCCCTTCCACCACCAAGGAAGAAGTTTGTTCTTCCATCCCTCTCGTTCTAGCTAACATGTTGGTGGAGTTTAGTCTGTGGTTCGTGTGTCCCGAGTAGAGGAATCACACTTGGGATTCTCCGCACCTCCTCCGTGAGCAAAAGAAAGGCACGCATCAAAGGTATAAATGGCTGTACATAAGTTTTCCACATTATTATCATGTGCATGGATCTTGGGTGGTTGAAGAATTTAGAAATCGTTTCTATGTTATTTTTCCGCTGCGTTTTTCGTCGTAACCCAACATTGAATGCATCCAACTATCAAATATGAATTAGCTGGTGGAATTTTTTTAAAATACCTTTTTTTTAAATCTCAAACGAAACCTACCAAAATAAAATTCTCATACTAGATATGTTGTCATCAAATAGTACAATTTGGATTTTAGTATTTAACGAGATGTCAGAGATCTTTATAAATGAAGGATTTTAAAGGACTAGAATTCATACGCAATAGCTCCTACTAAGACATTTTGTTGTTGTTTGTTACTCCCACCTAGGGGTGAGCATCCGGTACGGACCGGACCGGATGCCCGCGGACCGAAGATCGGACCTGACCGGACCGAATCGGTTCGGTCTGGTCAAAAACCGATTTTTTAAAAATAAAAAACAAAAAAATACCGGTCCGGACCGGACCAAATCACAATTTCCCGGACCGAACCCGGACCGACCGGTCCGGGTTTTGCTCTGCCCTACTCTCACCATTCATCTTGGGTGAGTTTGTAATTTACCCAGCGTAGACACTAGATGGGTGGGTATGGAAACACAACCAAGGCAAGTGAAAGTTGGAGTTTGAGTTTAAATTTTACTCAATTATTTAATTTTTTTTATTAATGGAAACAAATTGGATTTGCTATATCACTAAATGAATATTGGTTAATTGAGCCGGTGCACTTCGTTAAACTCGAATTTGACTGTATGCACCCGTGTTTTCATTTATTAGTCCCATGAACCTCACTACCATATTCTCTTACCAATGTGCACATAGGTCGTTAAGAAGTATGTGGTTGTGGAGTGAAATTTTGCAAATCGCACCTTATAAATTTTGCTAATTAAGATTTTAAAGTCAAAATTTACAAATCAAACGTTATAAAATAAAAAATATCCACAATATCAATAACAAATTAAAATAAAATAAAATAAAAAACAAACAAACATTACTCTCTCTCTTCTCTTTTTCTCTCCTTCTCAAATCCTCTCTCTCATTTCCCTTCTCTCTCATCCCTCTTTCTCGTGCCCTTTCTCTCCTTCCTCTCATTCCTACACCCTCACACTCTTCTCTCTCTCAAACTCTCTTCTCCTCGCTCACACTTTCTCTCTCCTCAACATCGTCCCGAACCCAGACACACTTCTCTCTCTTTCCACCCTCATTCCAACCCCCTCTATCTCAAACCCTCTTCTCCTTGTTCCTCTCTTTCTCTCTCATATGTTCTCTCTCTTCTAGCCTTTTCTCTCTTTCCAGCCCTCTCTCTCTTTCTCCAACCCTCTTCTCCTCGTTCCTCTCTCTCTCAAACCCTCTTTCCATCCCTCTTTCTCTCTCTTCAATGCTCTCTCTCCACCCACCCACCGACCTCGACAAGTTCGACGGCTACGTCCGCTCCATCCCCGTCAACGAGGACAACGACGAAACAGACAATGCCTGCGACGTCATCCGCCACATGGCTTCCTTGACCGGTCCCAAGGCGCTCAACGTACCTCGCGTCTCTAAGGAGGACGACTCACTCGAGTTCAAATTCCCACAGAAGATCACTGACAGGTAGGACGATTACTGACGGAGGCGGTTGCAACGCATTATTTTGCCAGACCGGAATGATCCGTTTGTGTCCGGGGAGGTGACGTCGGATCCATCTATGAAGACTTACGTGGACATGATGAGGGAGCAGACGTTGAATAGGGAGAAGGAGGAGACTTTAAGAGCGATCACGATAAAGAAGTCGAGGAAAGTGTAAGGTTCTGAAGGTCATTGTTGCTCCGACCGCAAAAGAGGCATGATGATGGAGAAAATGCAGGAGAAATAGGGATGAGAGCGAAAGGAAAGGAGAGAGATAGAATTTGAGGAGAGAGAGAAAAAAAGGAAAGGAAGAGTGAGAGGATTCTCCTCTTTTTTGTTTTTTTATTTTAATTTTTTATTGATACTAAGGATATTTTTTTATTTTTAGGTGTGATCTATAAATGTTTACTCCAAAATCATAATTAGCAAATTTATAGGGTGTGATTTGCAAAATTCCTCTCCAAAATTGTAACTTAAGAAAACTATTAACAACCTAGGTGCACAACGGTAAGAGAATAGGATGGTGAGGTGCGCGAGACTAATAAACGAAAACACGGATGCACGCGGTTAATTTCGAGTTTAACGAGGTGCACCAGCTCAATTAACCCAAATGAATATAGTGTTCTAGTTGATAATGCTCTTGGTTTGTTTAATTGTTTGTACTGGATTTTTTTCTGAACTGCTATTCGTCGCCGTAAAACTACTTAAATCGCCCGTATAAATTACCATTTTTCCCTTCTACCCTTTCTACTTATATAACTCTTCATTTCACTCTTCTAACACCACTAACTCTTCATATTATTCTTCTATTCACCAGATACAACGTCTCGGAGGCTAGGAAAAGAACCAGTGGATGCCCGGATTACTCAAATCTGGTAAATTGCCTTGTTTATTTTAATTAATTTTTTAACTTTTTTTTGGGTGGGGCGTCCGCGGGAAACGCCCAAACATAAGGCAAGGCGTCTGCGGGAGCCGCCTCCCGCCTAGGGGAGGCGGCTCCGGCGGACGCCTCCCTGAGCGTTGGGGCGTCTCCAGTAGACGCCCCAATTTTTTTTTTAATTTATTTAAATTGAATATAAATTGTGATAAATTTAAAATAAATTGAATATTATGTTAATAATGAATTAAATTAGTTTAGTAAATCCTTTATTGATTATAATTTGTGATAATTACTAAATAAATCGACTATTAAGTTAATAATTAGTTTAATTATTTTAGTAAGGAATTATTGATTAAAAGTTGTGATAATAGCTAAATAAATTGATTATTATGTTAATAATTAGTTGTGTACAATTTTAGTAAAGGATTATTGATTAATTGTGATAATTGCTAAATAAATCGATTATTAAGTTAATAATCAGTTTAATTATTTTAGTAAATCCATTAATAAAAATTTATTTTTAAAATTGAATTAGTAGTCATCGGGTTACCGTGGAGGAAAATGGAAATCAATGAAACGAATGTGTTCTAAAAGTTTTACTTTTATATGTCAATTATTATGAATTGAATTTACAAACATTTTGTTACTTGATTATAGTATTCGTCTTTTGGAAGTGTTAAGGAAGAGGCGCTTGGTCCTTAACCGTAGAGCTCTAAAAGATAATGGTTTACATAAATCAAAAGTTATTCACAATCATGGTAATTAACATGGAACATTAATTACCGAGATAAGATTGTCGTGTTGGTCATCGATTGTTGTAGCTCTACAAATAATTGACGACATGAGTATATAAAAGAGGAAAAAATTACTTTTATATATTGAATAGACCTGACAAGTAAAACATTATGGAATTGTGTTTCGTGTCATTAATGTTTTTACTGTGTCTTGGATCCTAAGATATGAGACTTATATCTTTTCACTCAAGAAGTGCTTAATTTGATTATTGTCAAAAACTATCAATGAGTATAGTGATAAAGGCAATAGTTGGTTGAGCATGACTTGTGCTGGAAAAGATAGCTAGTCAAACGATTATCATTGCCACTCTTAATTAAGTGATGATATTAGTGGGCCCCTTGATAAAGAAAAATTATAATATGCACAATGTGACTTGAGTTAGTCACATAGTTATAATTAGCTTAGAGAGATCAAGAAATGAATATAATACAAAGGTGACACATTTCTACTTTGTATATATTCTTAATATCATGAGGCAAGGGACGGACACAAGTGGTGCACTTACATCACTAAATGGATCGTGTTTTGGTTCGGGTGGAACAAAAATATCTATGCTAATTGGGTAACTATAATGTGTAGCTAGATACCGCTTATAGTTTGAGATATTAAGTGTTTAATATGACTGCCAATTTGGCTTAAATCCTCCTATAGGTCACACCACAAAACTGGGAAACAAGAGGTTGATTGTAAGTTCATATGATGTGTCGGGTTTCATGTGAAAATAGGACACATGTGGTGAATTAATTAAAATCAATATGTCATGAGAATTGACATAATTAGAATCATAATAAATTCATATGAGGTATATATTATGGGGTGTAATAATTTAATATTACATATGATGATATATATAGGATGTCAATTGCTAAAAACCCCAAAAGATCAAATTTTGTTGGAAATAAATCCAAAATTTGACAAAGATAAAATCGGAGTCAAACACGGTGAACCGTTCATGGTTTGGTCGACCGGGGCATCTTCAGATTGGTTAACCGAATAGGGAACGGGTAAGCGCAATTGGTTGACCGAGATTGCCCAGAGTGCCTCGACAATCAGGTTCGGTTAACCGATTGGAAACGGTTAACCGAGAAATAGTATTTTCGGTAGACCGAAGGTGACCTGGTCATCCGATGACTATGTCCCAGGAACGATTTTGGTGGATCAACGGTAGACCGATTAAAAGACGTGGTTCGTCTGAATTCTTCCAGGGAATTTTTCTCATAAAGAATCGGTCGACCGTCTGGATCACGGTGCACCGAACACGTGTTATAACCGAATGGTTCGATTGACCGAATAATTCTCGGTCTACCGAACAAGAACGATTCTGCCTGAATTATTAAGAGATTAATTAAATCATGGGTGGAATAATTCCAGATTTAATTAAAACGTTTTTTGTGGGTGATTATGTGGAATTTAGAGATTAATTTTAGGAGAGAAAAACAAGGGATCATGGCTAAATAATAGCTCTTGATAAGGATGTTTTGGGAGCATATAAAAGGGCACCTATTCCTACTTGTTTTGAGACTAATGCAAATTTCTTTCTCTCATTAATCTCTCCCTAATCACCACGAAAATCTCTTAGTAAATTTAAGTTTTGGAGATAAGATTCTCAGGAGCTTAAAGAGGGGTAATTAGCTTGATTCTAAACCTTGTTAGAGATTGATTGACTAGCTACTTTCTCTCTAATTTTGTTTAGAGTTTGGTGAACACTCGGAGGCAATTCCGTGGACGATTCAGCGGGCAACGCGATTCCGGATCATCAAAAAGGTTTTAGAGAACCTTTAGGTATGATTCTATCTTTGTGGATTATTTTAATAAATGTAGGTTGCATGTTATTAGAATAAAACACAAATAGATGTACATAAAATTGCTGCAATATGAAAATCGATCTTGTATGTTATATTAAAATTTTAAAATATATACATACATAGGGACACGAAATCCTACAATCAATTCCCTTACGCGCGGTACGTAGTGTAGCAGATGAGTCAGGTACTCGTCATCCACGTAGACGGGGTATTTCTGCTTCAGTTAGGAGAGATAAATCTTTTACGTCGTCGTCAGACACCTGGGATTCTTTCGACGACGAGGATGATTCAGATGAGTTGAGGAGTCACGACGAGAGTGACGATGGGGGCCAGTGTGGCTTGGGGCCACAGGAGGAGGCGATACATCAGTACGGTCGAGGACGGGGGCGAGATTGTAGTCCTTCGGCACAGAGCCTGTACGACATTGTAGGCTTGACGTTCAGTGATGACTGATGATATGACGGCGATCGTTACTGACAGTGGATTGGGTCACTTGACGTACAACATGTTTGCCTGCATTGACATGTCGTTGATTTCGGCTTTCGTGGAGCGGTGGCAGCCTGACACCAACACTTTCCACTTGCCGTTCGGAGAGATGACGATCATATTGCATGACGTCTTTCAGATTCTGCACATTCCTGTTCAGGGTCCTATGGTCAGTGCTATGCACCGACATCTAAGCTGAAGTTATTTGTATCTGAGTTGCTGGGTGTCAGCCTGGAGGGTCTTGGGCGGGATAGCTCATTTTGGAGTGGCGGTGGTGTTAGTATCGATGTTGTGGACGAGTGTTGCAGACGGGGGAGACCACCACGGACGGAGGATACGCAGATGACTGCTTACCTCTTCTTACTGCTAGGCTGCATCTTGTTTGTCGACAAAAGCGGTTCCAGAGTCAGACCACGCGAACTATTGGAGGCGAGGGAGCCAGATACCATTGGTCAGTACTCATGGGGGTCAGCGACGTTGGCATATCTGTATCGCCAGCTGGGTTTATCGAGTCGTTCTGATTGTTCTGGGATTACGGGTTGTCTTACACTGCTGCAGTCTTGGATCTATGAGTATTTTCATGCTTTCTGCCCGCATCGGGAGTGGAAGATTATTGAGCGTGGTCATCCTCGTTCGCGTATGCGGGCTGTCCGGCCCGAGGATAAGAGCGAGGGTTGACTTCTTTCTATTGGTAGACGGCTAGATCAGATGACTGCATCGCATGTATATAATGTATATATCATTCACGTTTATTTAAATTTCAACTTTATTATTATTAACGTATAAACGTTTAGGTGGAGTGGTTGTCGTATGGTCCTAAGCCTGCTGTAGCTGTGCTGAGGACTACATTTATGGGCGTTATTCGTTATAGGGATATCACAGAGCCTTATTTACCTGATCGCGTGTTACGTCAGTTAGGTTACGTTCAGGTGATCCCGGTTGATATCCCGACGCCCGAGCATGCAGTACGGTCTGCGATTGCGATGACGTACGACGTCAGGCATAATGTTTCGTTCACGGAATCGGTTTGGAGGACATTTCCGAGAGTAGGACGACTTCACCTGGATGATCTGAGTCGTAGCCGCGACCCCTCCACTTGTGATGCAGATTATTTGCAGTGGTTCGGTAGGTGCTCACATCAACTTATCATACGCGGTATCATTCCGAGATCGGAGAAACCACTGGATTGGACATGTGCCGATGCGGTAAGTTTATCTAATTTTATTTGTAATTGTAATGTATATTTTGTTATTATTGTTAATGTACGCTAATTTTTATGTTACATATAGTGGATGAGTAGGGCGATACAGTGTACACAACCGTTCTTGCGACTGAGAGACAGGATGCCGACCAAGAATACGAGACTTGCATGTACAGATTTGGATCGCCTCATCGAGGATTGGAACAACCAATTGGGCATTTTTGACCATGATTCGGATGCTGAGTTGTGGTTCACTTGCTCTTACTATCGTTTTATCATATGTTGCACTATTACTATATTTGTTGGTATTTGCTTCTGTTTATCTGTGTACTATTATTATTTATTTCTTACGAACATATCTTCTACTTATTTCTTTGACTATCGTATTTTTAATATTTATTTCTCACGAACATATTTTCTACTTATTTCTTTAGATATCAAATAATACTTAAATTTAAAATCTGGTAAAAGAACAACACGATATAAGTACAAATACACGATATATTATACATTAAAAATGCATTACAAATTACAATCAAAATGTACTACGTAATCGGTTCCAATACGTCATCCTACTTTCGTACTGATCCTCTCATCCAACAACACTCTCATCTCGCATTTGATACCACAAGGTCGTTATAGGGGGTATTGGGAAATCATCAGCTAATTCCAAACGAATAAAATGTCTGTAACTCCCTAAATGAGCAATGACCAACTCTCTGACAGGCCTCGTCATGGCAGACGAACTCTCCCAAGGTAGCACAATAATACACGGGAACAACGAACCATCCGTTCCCATCGAGCAATACATGACCGCACATTTGTAAAAATTAGCAATCGGAAATAAGTCGGCCCAAACCTCGATATAATGATCCTCGTCATAAGCTCCCCCGCCCCAATCAATTCATTGACGAGCCTCTATCACATTGCTGAAATAGACACTCTCATAAATAGGATGTGCACCTATCTCATTAGAAATCGCACGACGGGCGTACGACCAGTTGTCTTGACCACCATGGAAGACATCGACAACACATCGAAATCCACAGTTGTCATCAACACGTACATCATTCCTCCTCTCTAGAAATGGTAAAATGATTCATTAAACATATGGGAAATTATCCACGTCAATCCGTCCAGACACTGTAAGATAGATAAATAGCAATTCATTAAAACAACAAAATTAGGAGATAATATATTCAACCCTATCTAGATTTGTGATATATATTAAATAACAACAAAGATGTCGTCATACCAGATCATGTGCCCGGGTTCACGGACGATCGAGATGAATTGGAAGACCGACCACGACCCCTGTTCCCACGACTGCCAGACCGACCACGACCTCGCTCAGCATACTCGAAGGCACTCGGGTCCCGACGTGTCGACTTTCCCTTAGGTAGACCTCGTACCTTAATATTTTATGCGGGTTCTCCATAGTTTGACTGATCGGGGTGTAACTGTTCGTATAACATACGAGAGGCACTACGAATTACTACATGGTCGCTCTCCGAAATATCATCAACGAGCTTCCAAAATTGCTCGACGTCTTGTGTTGACTAATCCACAAACTCTGACATCTGGACTCCTTCTCCAATGACAAGTGTTTTCTAGAATGGATGAATCTGCTCTAAATAAATTCCATCACCTGACGCAAAACACTCGTACATGGTACATGCACAAGGAATCCCATGTGATGTCAGAAAAGCACACCCGCAATGATATTTAACTTCATTACTTAAGTCCTGCATTCTCTTCAACTACTGAGTCAATAAAGACAAGCAGCGATGCAAAACTCGGTCATTTATATGCTGAAACAAAGGACCTATGTAGTTTGCCATAATTTGACGTCTCGAATCTTCAAGAAAGTTCCGAATATTCGTCAGCTGCATTTCAATAGCCGGGTTCACGCGGTCGAAAAGAGTGTCGAGAGCGGTAGTCGATGTGGTGATCCACTCTTTCAGAGCCGAATGTGCACTTTCCACCCTGCAGTTCGTAGTGTTGCCGAAATGAAGAACTTTATTCGTCCAATTCAACACAAACTTTTCTTTATGCACCAACCACGTGTCTTCGACATACTCCGTCAGCACTGACCAGGACTTGAAAGAATCTTTCTGATTACGAACTGCTCTATCATAATCTGTCTGTGAATCAGAAAGCATGACTTTCCTCCACTTTCCACGCCTGAAAATCTCTGCAGACTGCTTGTCCTTGCCGAAAACGTGGTATGCATAGTTGTACACGTCTTTGTTGATATGTCAGGTGCATAGTAAATGAGCAAACTCAGGAAAAACCTCTGCCACTGGTCGCATCAGACCCAACTCCCGGTCCGTTATTATTGTAGTCGGGCTAACAATATCCAATAACAGATCTCGCAACCTCTCCAACACCCGCCAGTAACTAGACTCGGTCTCATCCTGCAAAATCGCATATCCGACGAGGAAATTCATGTTTGTTGGAGTAACCCCAACCATCTCAAACAAATGCATCTTATACTTGTTCGTCTTATACGTCGAATCCATGCAGATTACGAATGGGTATGTACGCAACAACTGAACTGAAGTCGGATGTGCGAAAATGCGTGAGTAAGGACATTAGTTTCTTCATCTGCCACAATCCAATGCAAATAGTTATGCTGCACTGCCTGATTGAGAAACTGCAGCGCGGGATTCCTGTCTTCAAATTTCGTCCTCCTCATGTACTCTCTGAAGTATATAAATGTGTCTTTGATTGGGATTATCATTTGAGAATTTCTCCTTTACCGCCAACAAAATGTTATGTGGTCTTGCTTGTGCCTCTGTCATATCACGAACAATTTTCTTGGCCCCAGCACTAAGTCTGTTGACCTGTCGGTGACCCTCTGAATAAACTGCAAGTACGTGGTTGTGCTGCCCATAGGTGCTACTAGAAACAACGACCTATCCATCACGATCACGTCGCTCAACCACTTTTACCAAAAAATGACAACTACAACCTTTTCTTTTTGTGTTCTTTCGCAGTGCAATACTCGTATCACGAGAACTCATTTCACGTCTGCAATCACATCTCAAGTAACAATCCATCTGGTTATCTGCTTTTGGTTTGTATGATGATATAACCAAAAAAATTCAGCTCATATTGCAACTTGTTTCGCCCATTTACAAGCTTCCTCGATTGTTGTAAATATTTCTTTACTATCAAAAAGCTCACTGTAATCTACTCCATCACCACCAAAATCTTGCAACGGAACGTGAAAAAATTTAATTTAACAGAAAATTAAAAAAAATAAAAAAACGGGCGTCTGCCCAAAACGCCTCCCCCAAGGTGGAGGCGTCTGGATAACACGCCTCCACCTATGTGGAGGCGTCTTAGCCAGACGCCCGAGTCGAGAAAAAAAATCCACCCCCGTTACCTCGCCGAATCCAGGTGATTCGCCAGACATTTTCGTGGTGTTGATACTAGGAATGTGAGTAAAACTGAGTTAAAAACTTTGTTTAAAGACACTGGACGAAATGGGTATTAATTGATTTGTTAAGGGCAAAAAGGTAATTTTTGGGGCGATTTAAGTAGTTTTCCGGCGACGAGCAGTAGCCCCCTTTTTTTGGTAATCTTTAAATCAAAGACAATTTTTTTGTTTGGATATTTAGATTTTAGGTTTAGATTTTGGAAAAAACAGATTTTTTATGGTAATCATAACAATGAAAGACAATTTTTTGAATTTTCTTTTGTTTGGATATTAGATTTTGCTATCTCAAGTTTTACTAAAATACTGTTGTGATGAAAAAGGTAATCTGTTATTTTGGTCAAGGCAAGAGCATTTTTTCCAAATTTCATTTACATTTACATTTATCAACAAAAACTGTAATCATATTCCCATTCATGATTGCATAATTTTTTGTGATTTTATCTACCAAACTGCCTAACCCATTGTAAATCTCAACATCTCAAACATATGAATGAGACTTTTAGGATTTGATCATTGGTCTTGACTATCTCAAGACAAAACTCTGTCAACCAAGTTATTCCCACTTGGTAATGCATACCATTGGTATTGTCTAAGAATTTCAAGTTCCATAGTTACAAAAAAGAAAAAAGAAGATATATATACATATATATACATATAGATATGTCACTGGACATATGTGAGGTGTTTACCACAAGTTCGGGTTTTTACATACGACAACATTAATAATATCTTGGTTAATGAGGTAGAACTGGATATATACTTTGCTTTGAAGATTAATTGAATTCCTATATATGAGGTAGAACTGGATATATACTTTGCTTTGAAGATTAATTGAATTCCTATATATATATATATATATATATATATATACAAGAATTCTCTAGTTAGTCCAGAGCTTAACTTTTCTAAATTAAGCCCCCACAATATTTACCACTCATTTCAAATTGTAAGGTAGATTAAGAAAAAACGGTTATGTTAATGAATGGTGAGATTAACTGTAAATAAGATCCAATGGTGAGATTGTAGGGGGTTTAAACTAAATTTGATGAGCCCTGAACTCACTTGAGCTTGACCCTATACATATATATATGTATATGGTCAAGCTTACCATTGGATCTTATTTACAGTTAATCTCACCATTCATTAACATAATCGTTTTTTCTTAATCTACCTTACAATTTGAAATGAGTGGTAGATATTGTAGGGGCTTAATTTAGAAAAATTAAGTCCGGGACTCACTAGAGAATTTCTGTATATATATATATATACATATACATATACATATATACATATATATATACACCTCTTGTTGCAGACAGACGATTTGGTCTTAAAGTGTCTAAAGCACGAATCTCCTTAGTATTCTCACGACCCTCATTGCTTTATCCGGCGACCAAATATGAACTTCATTTGACACTCAATATTATTGAGATCGTTGTGGGTGACCAACTTTTATTGGACATCTATTAAGCTTTTGTTGACCCTAGTCAACACTTCAAATGGACCAGCATTTGCAAAATGGGGAATCGTTTCTCACAATAATGTACTCAAATTGTTGAGTGTGACGCCCAACTACTCTTACAAACCCTCACCTAATTCTAGACGACTCTTTTGAACTGCAAGCCTATAAATATCCCATTAAAGATTAACAACTAAACACCAACACTTGATCCATTCATCGTCTTACTTGTGCGCTTGATTTCAAAGCTAAAAAGCTCTCAACACTCTTCCACTTCAAACTTCATTCAAATCTTTCATATATGGCTTCATTCATGTTTAGAGTTGTGAATCAATTCCTTCATTCAAAACGGTAAAAGCTTCGAGGAAGCATTTTTTCGAGTTGTAAAGAAGACTCAAGCATGCCAAGCATGTTTGCTAGATTGCTTGAGATGCAAAGCATGTTGATCTTGATCCGAAGCGAGATTGGGTGGTAGATACTTGAGTGGGACCCGAAGGTCGATAGAGAGTCAATGACATGATTAAATCACGATGGTAATTGAACCTTAATAAAAAATATTTGGTCTCCCTTGTGATTTCCAATTTCTTTCACTTTTTTTTAATTCCACATTTATGGTAGTTTTTAGAAGATAATCTATTTATCTCCTCTAAATTAGCCATGACCTGACCCACATAACAATCAAAAGTAGTCTGAAGTCATCCTTTTGGGAGACAAAAATGTAATGAAATTGAGATTTACCAAAAAAAAATTAAAATTTTAAGAAGTTGATATATTTACATAAATAAAATAAAATAAAATATCCCTATATACATAATATAATGAACAAAAAATCATTTATCTGTAGAAAAATATATTGTCTGAAGATCAGCAAGACAGTAACACAAAACTTGATTCCTTTTTAATAATATGGAATGTGACAACTTATACACTTTTAAGAATCCCTTATTGAGATCATAACATAACCAAAGTACTTCAACATTGTGCCTTGTGCAACATACTTAAAATTAACATCGCAATTGGTTAAAATAAAATATATATAATAGTACGAGCATTCCCTAATGAAAATATGTTTTCTGCAAAGATCCAACGTCTAAAACGTTTAAACAACATTAAAAAAAACATGTAACAAAGATGTAAAATCAGATACTTCAAAAGTTATATATACTTACCATGTAGTAGCCATTAGATGTGATAATAATTTTTCTTCTTACAATTTACCCCATTTTTATTGACGATGTAATGAAAATTGTTAAATACCAGCGTTTTTGCATCTATTCTATGTATACAATCTGTATGAATATAAACAAGTTTCTAATGTGTCAGGGTCTGAACCACATGACTGACACTACAGACTCTGGAGACGATGCGACAGAACTCTGTGCTCTCGTAACTAGTCTGAACGACATCTTAACTGGTGTAAAATAAACGTAGAAACAAAAGCTTGACTTCTTAACGAGACAGCTCAACGATGAAAAAAGATATGGCGTTGAGGTTTGTAATGAACTCCTTAAAGAATGTTGCTTTGAACAAGGGACGAGAGAATAGGTTCAAGCCTTATTCAAGTTCAGGACGGAAGGCAATCGCCTCTGTTTTGTTCTCCTGGGGGACGTTCAGAGCCGCATTTTGTGGCTAAATCTGAAATCTGAAGAAAACAAATCTGATGGAAACAACTTTTAGTTCCGGGTGTTTGACTCTAGGTTCTGAAGCGGGTGGGAGGGTGATCTTAAAACTTATGCTTGGTACCAGAAATCTAAAACTTATGTTTGTAAAATCATGCTTATGTTTGATGCCTTAGAACTTATCTTTTACTCTATGTGCTTGGAAGGCTACTACTTATCGTTGGATTTGCTGTTGGATTATACGTTTAAGTGTAATTGTATAATTTCTGCACGTTAACTTGCTTAAACTTAGTCCATCCTGGTTTTTTGCTTATGCATTTTATACGAACAGTTTCAGTCACTGTTATCTGACTACTTGCATTGTCTGCAGTTAAGTGATTATCAAATAATTTACCAATTAAGGTAACACAACAAAAACTCACCACTAACTCTTTCTACAGAATGCCTGCGAACTGCAAAGCAAAAGCTTTTTTGCGAACTCAAGAAGCTCTAAGATTTTTTCTCTCTATTTTGAATATACTTGGATTAAATTTCATAATATAAAAACAAACCATGAAAAACACAAATAACTAATGTTGTAATTCCCTATACACAGAAAATGAATGGTAAAATTGTTATGTCCTAACCCTTGTTTAATGGATTAATTAGTGTTTAGGTGTTGCATTAGAGGGTCATTAGATTGGACAACTGAGATTGGTTGGGGAGAGAATATAAAGGTATAGTTTTTTTTCTCTCTCTCAACACTCACTCGTCTCTCTCACTCTCCAGCTCGTTTCTCCCTCAACCCATTTCTTCCTCAACAGTTGGTGCGTCGACGGCGTGTGGTGGTCGGTGAGGGCAGGAACTGCGGTCGTGGTTACCGGGGTTGCGGTGGTCGGTGGCTCGGTTGAGTTCGCTGGAGATTGGATTTCTCGAGGGAAAAGCTCGTCATTGGATCTTCAAAGGCTTATACAAGCCTTCAAGGTATGTCAAGCTTACTTTTACGCTCACCTAAGTTCGTGTGGGTGTTGGAGTGGTCGACGGTACGCCGAAAGTTTGTCAGACTTTCAGTTCAGCAGAATTCTGCTGAATTCGGTCAACCGATTGGTGTTTCGGTCAACCGTTGTTGGTGCGATTTCAATGAGTTTTGTCTTGCACCGGTCGAACGATGCTTCGTAAGGTCGTCCGGTTAAGCATGTTAGGCAAGCTCTGGTTTTCGGTCGACGGGTCCCCTTTGTCGTTCGACCGAATGCACTGTAGTGAGTCGGTTGGGGACGTTGACCATCTAAACGGTCAACCGTCCTGTTGACTAGTTCGACCGATTTCATTGTTGTAAGTCGGTTGGGAGCTTAGTGCATCTAAACGGTCGACCACTCGTTGATTTCGTTCGACCAATTACTTAAATTAACGTAAAGTCCGTTCGACCGATGTGTGTTTCGTTCGACCGGTCGTGGACCTTGAGAAATGGTGGAGTCCCTGTGTTTTCGGTCGACGGGTCCCCTTTGCCGTTCGATTGATTTTGATATTGTTGAGGCTTAGACCATCCAAACGGCCGACCGTCTGTGATCTTTTGTCCGACCGATTGGTTGTTTTATTAGTTTTTGTGGTTCGACCGGTCGTGGAGACGGTCGAACACTTGGGCGTTCCAGGGAGGAACCGGTCGATCGGTAGGCATGTTCGGTCGCCCGTTTCTGCACAGTTTGGTATATTATGTTTTTTTATCGGCTAGAGGGCATGCAATGGGTTCACCGGCCCTTTTGGGGTAATGGGCGGACAGGCCGCCCTAATAGCGATCGGTTGTGGCTCTACAGAACAGGTTGTGATTTGTTGGAAAACTGTGGCTCCGGTGAATGAGGCAAACTGTGGCTCCAGTAACTTTGAGTCAATGTGGTGGCTTTACAGTCCTTGTTGAGAGAGGCAAAGTGGTAGTTTTTACAGTTGGGATGTTCGTGCCATGTTATAATTGTTTTATAGGTCATGCTCATGTTTGTGTTAGAGTTTGGCATACGGGATTTCCTTATGGAAACTCAGGGCATAGTTTCATGTTTGCATTTCAGGCCGAGATCGGCAGTAGGATGGTGGTGACTGCGGAGGAGAGCTTTTGGGACCGGATCCTGCTTTTCTTCCTTTGAGGTTGTTGTGATTACATATGTATATTTCCCTTTATGAGTTTTTGATGTCATCACCCTTTTGTAAACTCTATTACATATATATATTATATGTTGGTACACCTGGTTTCCTGTGTCTTGTCGTAATGTCCTCGAGTCAATTGTATGCTTTAAATTTTAAAATTTCCACTGTTTGAGGATGTTACAAAATGGTTGTGGCTTCATGCTCCTACGAAGAATTTGCCCAAACATTTGTATATTGACTCATCCCGTATCCTAGGGAGTAGAACTGTAGAAGTCTTGGTTGGGTCTCCGGCCCTACCAAAAGCAAGAGTCGTGTCCTTGACACAGGTAAGTCTTCTCCTTCTACGTTTGAGTTGCACTTGGGGCAGATTTTAATTGCTAACCACCCCACTTGGGTCACGTTGCGGTTAAAATTATACAACTCACCACCCACCACCTGCCAACCCAGTTCTATAAACGCGACGGGTTGACTCACCAACCCGCCAAAAATTTATTTATTATTTAACAATATAAATTATTATTAAGATTAAGAAAGAAGTGTAGGATAAATGAAGAATTAAACATAGAAAGTAGGAACAACTCACTTAATAAACCCACTAACTCGCGTAAATAACTCACCAACCCATTAAACAAACTCACAAGTAAACCTAGGTATCGAGTCAGGTTGGTCCGGCACAACCCATTATTTTTTTATTTTTTTAAAATACCTCAAAAAATACATAAAATACTAAATATATATAAAATACTGAGCCCACGGGTCGGGTCGGGCCTGACCCCTGCCTAACGGGCATGGTCTTTGACCAACCCGTTTAGGTCATCGATCCGGGCCAGTACCCATGTCTACTCAGAAGTTCAATTGGATAATATTAAATAATTCAACGCATTTAACCCCAACCAGTATTGCACTTGTCTAACCCGTCTTTAAGTGGGGGTGGGTAGCTGTAAAAAGAATCCAACCCACCCCACACCAGTTACTTGAGAAACTTTGGTGGGGCAGGTAGAAGTGGATGGGAACCCGCCTCGCTCGATTTTTGCCCAATTATGAGGGAATTATTATATTCCATGATCTAGAGATATCACATCCTTTAACTCATTGAACTATAGAAAAATTGTTTTAAATTTACCAAAGAATTGGGAAAAAGTTTTCTTGCTATTTTAAGTGAAGGTAAAATGATCTTTCCCACTTTTACAAACAAGCAACCTAATTCGAAACAATCCTAAGCCACAACACGAAATTTTCCTAGGAATTCGATTCAGTAAGATCTGAACACATGAGTTTCCTAGAAACCATAAGTATTAGTAAGGGTGATTTGCTTGGGTACATCTCAAAAGGTGCATAATGGCTGAAATACCCCAGTGTTTTCACTATTCACTTGGGTGTATCTATTTTTCAAACATAATTGCTTGCATACCCTTGTGCCGTTTGTGGGCCACATTTCGTTAACATTTATGTTGTTACATTTACAAAACACACACTTTAAAATTTAAATGTCTTTAATATTAAATAAGAAAACACAAAACAAATATTTTCCTTTAGATACACATCATCTCTCCTCTCTCTACTCCCTCTCATCTCTCTCTCTCTCTCTCTCTCTTGTTCTCTCTTCTCCCTCTCTCTCATGTTTCGTCTCCCTCTCTCTCTCTCATGTTTTCTCTTTTCTCTCTCTTCTCTCCTCACACTCTCTCATGTTCTCTCTCTCTCTCTCTCTCTCTCTCCTTTTCTCTCTCCTCCCTCTCTCTCATATTATCTATTCTCTCTCTCCTCTCACCTCTCTCTTGTTCTTTCTCTCTCTCTTCTCCCTCTCTCTATCATGTTCTCTCTTCTCTCTCTTTCTCTCTCCTCTCTCTTGTTCTCTTCTACTCTTTCTCTTGTTATCTCTACGTACTCTCTCTTGTTATCTCTTTCCTCTCTCTTGTTCTCTCTTCTCCCTCTCTCCTCTTTCTCTTGTTCTCTCTCTTATCTCTCTACTCCCTCTCTCTCTCTCTTTTGTTCTCTCTTCCCACTCTCTTTTGTTCTCTCTTCCCACTCTCTCTCTTGTTCTCTCTCCCCTTTCTCTCTCCCTCATGTTCTCTCTTTTTATTTTGGTTTCTAGTTTCATTACATTTTTTGTCTAGTTTATTTATTTTTATTTCATCGTCATTTGTAGTTTAGTTTCATTAAGTTTTATTGTTAAATTTTTTCTATTTTTTATTTGAGTTTTTTATTTTTATGGTTTTCAACATTGTTCAAGTCCTTTTATCTGATCTTTCGTAGAGAGAGTGAGAGAGAGAGAGAGAGGAGAGAACATGACAGAGAGGGGGAGAAGAGAGAACGAGAGAGAGAGGGAAGAGAGAACAAAAGAGAGAGGGAGAAGAGAGAACAAGAGAGAGGGAAGAGAGAACAAGAGAGAGAAGAAAGAACAAGAGAGAGTGGGAGGAGAGATGAAAGGAGAGAGAGAACAAGAGAGAGAAGACAGAATATGAGAGAGGGAGAAGAGAGAACATGAGAGAGAGAGGGGAGAGAGAGAGAGAGAGAACAAGAGAGAGTGAGGAGAGAAGAGAGAGAAGAGAGAGAACATGAGAGAGTGAGGAGAGAAGAGAGGGAAGAGAGAGAACATGAGAGAGGGAAGAGAGAGAACATGAGAGAGAGAGAGGAGAGGGAGCAGAGAGAGAGAGAACAAGAGAGAGAACAAAAGAGAGAGAAGAGAGGGTGTGTTTGTAAAGGAAATATTTGTTTTGTATTTTCTTATTTAATATAAAGATATTTAAAGTTTAGAGGATGTGTTTTATAAATGTACCACCAGAAAAGTTAATGAAATGAGACTCACAAACGGTTCAAGCGTATGCAAACAATTAGGTTTGAAATATATGTGCACCTAAGTAAATAGTAAAAATACGGGAGTATTTTAACCATTGTGCATCTTTTGAGGTGTACCAAGCAAATCACCCTATTAGCAATTGTGAATTTGGCAACAATGTTTCAAAATTGTACCTAAGTTATCTATAAGCCTATCGTTCTTAAGAAATAGATCAAGATTTTTTAATCTCTAGTTAGGAATCAGATTTTGACGAGAATCACTTAAGAAAACTATTCCCAACGCACCATGTGTTGGTCCCCTTAAGTAAACCTCAAAAGTTTGTTGTTTCGAATCTCCTTCGTAATATTTCTTCCTGAAAGGCTCCAAGATTGTGTGTTCACGTTTGCTTCATAAAACATTACCTAATGTTTCCAAAAAAAAGTTTTCCTTAAAAAAATAAAACTTCGGAAGCAAGTAGCAAGGCACGATGATGATGTGCAAATAATGTAAAAGTCAAAGTAACGCTACGAAAAAAAGAGGGTGAGGTGGAATGTGATATGAGAAAAGTGTGAAGTCAAGAGAGACAACTAAGTACTTTGGCGTTTGTGGCCGACGAACGAAGAAGATGACACAAGTCAGCTGTAAGAGGGGAGGCGTGTTAGGAAATTAATTCAAGGGAAATTATATGTTTAAGAAAATACTTGGAGAAGACAAAAAGTGTGTTTCTTTCTATATTAGTTAGATTTTGGGAATATTCACCGCTGCAAAACAGAATTGTTAAGTCCATTTTTTTTAACTTACTACGCTGGTTAACTACCCCCGACGTAATATGTATGGGTTTTTACGTCAGTCAGTGGGCCGACGTAAAAAGATTGATTCAACGTCAGTCCCAAGTTGTAACTGACATACAAACTCACTGTACGCAGGGCATTCTACGTTGGTTCATCGAATTGACCGACATAGAGTGCCAAGCGTACAAGTGGTTTTACGTCCGTTAATCCCAGGAGCCGACGTATAAAGTTCCGATGGAACAAAAAAAATATTATTTTGTACAAAACCGTATTTACACAAAGTAATGCAAAATAACCCACGACATAATTCCATAACTCCACTACGTTACAATAAGAAGTGTAAACAATACGAACATGTATTAATTAAGGGATACGAAATAAATTTCAATACAAGATTGAAAAATGCAACATCCTTGTACCTTACTAGATACATGTGTAGAGGAACAAGACCGAAATTCAAACTCACTAGATACTAGTACAGTACACACTTTCATGCCTTCAATCTAACAATCCTTTAGTATGAGTTGGACTGAACCTGAAATTATATTAAGAAAAGATAACAAAATACTAACTAATAATAACAATTGGTATGAAAAGGATCTAATTCACAAATCCGGGAAAGAATAAAAGTTACTTCCATATTTTTACCAACATCTAAAAGGTTTAGTCACTCGGGAAGTTTCTTTTCATTGCTAGCAATCCTTTTCAAAGTATTTCCGGAATTGCAATAGTAATAGATCTTTTTGGAAAGATCAAAAGGATGCTACTCAAAGCAACTCTTTAGAAAAGAACAAAACAAATAAAATCACAGAACATAACTTTTCACCTTCGCCTTTAAATAAGGGAACTACTAAACGTCGCCCCAAAACTACTTAAATCGCCCCTTGAAATTACCAAATTGCCCTTAACAATATATTTAATACCCAAATCGTCCCGTGTCTATAAATAAGGCCTATGGTCTTGTATATTCATAATTTATCAGTAAAAACACCACGAAAATGTCTGGCGAGGGTGATGCATCGGGTGAGGTAAGCCTGGCGCGGGGAAATTTTTGGGCCGAGCGTCTGCATTAGACGCCTCCCCTATGGTGAGGGCGTCTGCGTAGGACGCCCTCCCCATGGCCGAGGCGTCTAACGCAGACGCCTACACAATGGGAGAGGCGTCTTATGTAGACGTCCTCCCCATGGGTAAGGCGTCTGTAGTAGACGCCCTTCCCTACGGCAAGGCGTCCTACGCAGACGCCTTACCGTTGGGGAAGGCGTTTAACACAGACGCCCTAGCCATGGGGCCAGCGTCTAATACAGACGCCTGTTTTTTTTTTTTTGATTTTGTTTTTTTAATTTCGACTTTATTTTTTAAATTTTTTAATTTCAATTTTATTTTTTAATTTTTTTAATTTCGATTTTATTTTTGTAGGTTCCAGATTTCGGTGGTGATGGAGTGGATTACAGTGAGTTATTTCAAACTACACAAATCTTTGAAACAATCGATGAAGCATGTAAATGGGCCAAACAAGTAGCTATCGGAGCTGGTTTTTTTTTGGTCGTGTCGTCGTACAAAACAAGATCAGATAGTCGGATGGATTGTTATTTGAGATGCGACCGGCGAAATCAAATGGAGTCTCGGGATATGGATACTGCACTTCGAAGAAACACCAAAAGAAAGGGTTGCGGTTGCCGTTTCTTAATAAAAGTGGTGGAGCGACGAGATCGTGATGGATGGGTTGTGGTTTATAATAGTGCTCACGGACATCACAACCACAGACTGGCAGTTTATCCAGAGGGTCATCGTCAAATTAGTGGTCTAAGTTCTGGGGCGAAGAAGATTGTTCGTGATATGACAGAGGCGCAAGCAAAACCACGGAACATCTTGAAGGCAGTAAAAGAAAAATTCCCGGAGGACAATCCAAATCAAAGGCATATTTATAATTTCAGAGATTACATGAGGAGGACAAAATCTGAAGATCGGAATCCCGTCCAGCAGTTTCTCTACCAAGCAGTGCAGTGTGAGTACTTACATTGGATTATGGCGGATCCAGAAACTGATGTCGTAACTCACGCTTTTTTGGCACATCCGACGTCAGTCCAGTTGTTGCGGACATATCCTTTCGTTATCTGCATGGATTCGACTTACAAGACGAACAAGTATAAGATGCCTTTGTTCGAAATGATTGGGGTCACACCAGCAAACATGAATTTCCTTATTGGATATGCGATTTTGATGGATGAATCTTACTCCAGTTATTTGTGGGTGATGGAGAAGTTGAGAGATCTGTTATTGGGGACTGTCAGCCCGACTGCAATAATAACAGACCGGGAGTTAGGCCTTATGCGACCAGTGAGAGAGGTTTTTCCTGACTCTGCTCATTTACTCTGCACATGGCACATCAACAAAGACGTATTGAATTACGCATACCACGTATTCGGCAAGAATAAGGAGATGGCAGAGACTTTGAGGCGTGGAAGATGGAGGAAGATCATGCTTTCTACTTCAGAAGCCGAGTATGATAGAGCTGTGTATGCTCTGAAAGATTTGTATAGATCGTGGCCGGCTATCACGGAGTATCTGGACACCACGTGGTTGGTGCATAAAGAAAAGTTTGTGCTGAATTGGACGAACAAAGTCCTTCATTTTGGGAACACCACGAATTGTAGGGTCGAAAGTGCTCATTCGGCTCTAAAAGAGTGGATTTCTACATCGACTGCAGCTCTGGACACTCTTTTCGAGCGCGTCAACGCGGCTACTGAAATGCAGCTGACGAATATTCGAAACTTTCTTGAAGACTCGAGACGGCAAAATTTGACTAATTTCGGACATGCTCTATATCGTCACATAAATGGTAGAGTTTCGCATCACTGTTTGCAGTTGCTGAGTCAGGAGGTGAATAGAATGCAACAGTTAGATGATGAAGTTGAATATCGTTGCGAGTGCGCTTTTCTGACTTCTCATGGGATACCTTGCGCATGTACTATCCGTGGATGTCTTGAATCAGAAAACGGAATTTACTTAGAGCAGATTCATTCATTCTGGAGGACACTTGTCATTGGGGAAGGAGCCGGGAACGCAGAGTTTGTGTCTCAGGCAGCTCAAGACGCCGAACATTTTCGCAGTCTGGTTGATGAGATTGCAGGAAGTGACCCTACCGTAATTCGATCTGCCTCTCGGGTTTTATTCGAGCAGCTACACCCCGAACATTCGAATTTGAAAGAGCCTGCAGTAAAAACAAAGCTACGAGGTCGACCAAGGGGAAAGTCGACACGACGGGACCCTAGTGCGTTTGAGTATGCAGAGCGAGGTAGTGGTCGATCTTCAGGTAGTGGGAGTAGAGGTCGTGGTCGTTCTTCCGGTAGTGGAAGCAAAGGTCGTGGTCGATCTTCTGGTTCTTCGTCTGTGAGAGGAGGATCAGGTATACCATCCTTATATTTATTATTATTATAATTTTGTTATTTATTTCAGTAAATATGTATCTTTTGTTATTATATCTAACTGTATTTTTTGTTCATATTGTAGTGACTGGGCGGGCTGACGTAGACGACTTCCCATATGGAGATAGAATTCCAGGAATCATTATGCCATTCCTACACCAGTGGAATGATGTACGTGCTGATGGAAACTGTGGATTTCGATGTGTCGCCGATGTTTTCCACGGTGGTGAAGACAATTGGCAACTCGCCCGTCGTTCGATTTCAAATGAGATAGCTGCGAACCCATCTTTTTATGAGCACGTATACTACGACGGTGTGGCGGAGGCTCGTCACCGGATTAATTGGGGCGGGGGACCTTGTGGCGAGAATCACTATATGGAGACGTGGACGGACTTGTTTCCCATTGCAAATTTTTACAAGTGTGCAGTTATGTTCTTCTCTCTCGGAAATGATGGTTCGTTGTACCCATGTCTTACAGTTCTACCTTGGGAGAGTCCGCCTACCGTGACGAGACCGTGCAGAGAGTTGATTATTGCTCATTTAGGGAGTTACGCTCATTACATTCGTTTGGAATTGAATGAGGGATTCCCCGTACCTCCTATAGCGACTCTGTGGTATCAAATACGAGATGAGAGTGTTATTGGATGGGAGCTGGAGTACCAAAATAGGATAGCATATTGACAACAATTATGTAATATGTTTTGATATGTTTGTATAATTATGTAATATGTTTTGATATGTTTGTATAATTATGTAATATGTTTTGATATGTTTGTACATTATATAGTGTTGCTTTATTATGTAATATGTTTTGATATGTTTGCTTTATTTGCATTATATATAATAGTACGACAGGTTATCAAACACAAATACAAATAATAAGCGTACAACAGATAAGCAAAACACAAATACAAACAATAAGCGTACGACATGTTAGCAAACACAAACACAAATACAAATAATAAGCGTACAACAGATAAACAAATATAAATGCAAATACTAAGCGTACCACAGATAAGCAAACACAAATACTAAGCGTACAACAGATAAACAAATATAAATGCAAATACTAAGAGTACGGTACAACAGATCAGCCTACTCATCATCCGAATCATGGTCGGAGATGCCTAACTGAGTATGCCATGACTGTATGATCTGATCCACATCTCCGCATGCAGCTCTGGCATCGTCTGGCAGCTCATCCCTCATCTGCAAGATTGGGTCTACAGCCCGTATCATCTTACCCATCCACTGCACATAACATTAACATTAGCGTATATTAACAAATTATACGGTACAAATAAATATAGATAAAATGAAAAAATTACCAGATCGCCACACGTCCTATCTGGTGGTCGATCTGCTCTCCGGGAGGCACCACGGACGATGATAGGATGTGAGTAACTACCGAACCAATCAAGATAACGTGCATCACACTCGGAGGGGTCGCGACTACGTCTGAAGTCGCCAAGGAACAATCGGCATGATCTCGGAAATGTCCGCCAAGTCGATTCCGCTGTAGAAGCGGGGAACCTGACGTCGTACGTCGCTGCTGTCACAGACCGCACCGCATGCTCTGGTGTCGGAATGTCAACCGGGATCACCTGAACATATCCTAACTGACGCAAGACCCGATCGGGCATATAAGGCTCTATGATATCCCGATAACGAATAAGACCCATCAATAAAGTCCTCGGGACATCCGCTGCTGGGTCAGGACCATAGGGTAACCACTCCACCTAAAGTTTAACACATTAATAATAATACATCTTAAAATTAAATAAATGGTGTAAAGTTTGATACCTCTGATGCAGTCATCTGATCTAGCCGTGCGCGGATGGAACGCAATCGTCCATCGCTCTTGTCCTCGCTCCGGACAACCCACATACCCGAACGTGGATGACCCCCGTCGATAATCTTCCGCTCACGATGCGGGCGGAATGCAGGAAAGTACTCGTATATCCACGCCTGCAGCAGCGTAAGACAACCTGCAATCCCAGAACAATCCGCACGGCTAGCTATCCCAAGCTGCCGGTACAGGTATGCCAACGTCGCTGACCCCCACGAGTACTCACGAACGGTCTCCGGGTCCCTAGCCTCCAGTAGATCGCGTGGTCTGATCCGACAACCACTCTTGTCGACAAACAAGACGGCTCCGAGCATCAAGAATAGGTACGCCGTCAACTGTGTATCATCGGCCCGCGGAGGTCGTGCCCGTCTGCATAGGTCCTCAAGGGAGTCGATGCCGACACCACCACCACTCCATAAAGCTGTATCTCTCGCCAGACCATCAGGTGTGACACCAAGCAACTCTGCCACATAACACCTCAGCTCAGACGTCGACCCCTGAGCACTAACCAGACGACCATCCACAGGAATGCGCAGGATCTGGAAAACATCGTGAAGCATGATCGTCATCTCTCCGAAAGGCATGTGGAAAGTGTTGGTGTCAGGCTGCCACCGCTCCACAAACGCCGAAATCAAAGGCATGTCGAGATAAGGGAACATGCTGTACGGTAAGTGCCCCAAATGCGTGGCACTAATCTCCTCTCTGATATCAGCACTCAGTGTAGACCGCCAACCCTGTAGTGCTGTACAGGCTCTGTGCCGATTCTGGCACTTCAGAACCTTCCGATCCTCTCCGTCCCAGATCCGTCTAGCAATGTGACCCCAGAAACTAGGAATGACGCTCCCATCTAAAGGACCACCAGGCGTCATACTGCTCACGATCCAAGAATCGTCCTGGACCCTCTTCTTCTTCTGAGCGCGGGGATCAACAGTGCACGAGCTCGAATCCCCGGTCGTAAACCTCCCACCCCTACCCTTCCGCACCATCCATCCGGCGGAAGTAGAAGTACCCGCTCGACCACGTCCTCCGCTATAATCCCCCTGCCTCTCCACCTCCGGCCGCACATCATACGGGCCATCATCGTCGCTCTCGTCGTCGAAACTATCCACATGCTCATCATCGAAGGAATCATCCTCCTCCTCACGACGACGTAATGCCTCCCTCTCCCTCCTGACCGAAGCAGATATCCCCCGTCTACGTGGATGACGCGGTGCTGAATCATCCTCTAAAGAACGGAAGGCGTGTAATGGTATCGACTTGCCTCTCCCTCCACTGTGACCCGATGACTATTTATTGAAATTTTAAATACAAATTTGTTAAATTTGTTAAACTAAATTATCATATTTATCAAAATTGTTAAACAAAATCAAAATTTGTTAAACTTAATTATCAAAATTGTTAAACTAAATCAAAATTTGTTAAACTAAATTAAAACAATTGTTAAACTAAATCAAAATTTGTTAAAACTAAATATCACAAATGTTAAACTTAATAAGAATTTGTTAAATTAATTTTTTTGATTTATCACTATTTATTAAAGTAATTATGATATTTATTAATTAAAAAAACAAAAAAGGAGGAGGCGTCTGCGACAGACGCCTCCCGCAAGGTGGAGGCGTCTGTCGGAGACGCCTCCTCCTACGGGGAGACGTCTTCGGAAGACGTCTCCCCCATCGGGGAGACGTCTTCCGCAGACGTCTCCCGCTTCGGGTCGGCGTCCGAGGGAGACGCCCCCCGCATGGGTCGGGCGTCCTCGGAAGCCGCTCCCCCCATAGGGGGAGCGGCTTCCTCGGACGCCCGCCCCATGCGGGGGGCGTCTCCCTCGGACGCCGACAACTTTTTTTTTTTTTTTTTTTTTAAAACAAATAAATAACGTAATGTTACCTCATACGGGTACACCGGGGGAACTGCTGGCTGCTTCCCTGGCCTCCGAGACATTCGTAATCTTGTGTAGTAGGTATAGGAAGAGAAAGTTTTGAAAAAAGAGTGAAATTGTGAGATATATAAGCAAAAATAGGAGGAAGGGCAATTTGGTAATTTCAAGGGGCGATTTAAGTAATTTTGGGGCGATGTTTAGCAGTTCAGTTAAATAATGGGCAAGCATATAAGATACTACACTCACACCAACACAATAATGAGATTTCAGAGTAACACTATGAAATGTGAGAAAATACATTATCATTGCAACAAAATAGTATTGCATCAACAACAATGAAAAAAACAATGGGCTCACCATCTTCATTAAGAGGAATGACATTAATACAGGTCTTTCAACTTGTATCATTGTTCAAAGAAAATGGTAATGATGATAGTTAGGATTTAGGATTTAGGATTGCTGTTTGTTTGATTTGGGGGTGACGGGTCGGGTTTAGGGTCGGTGTTTGTTAGATTTGGGGGTGACGGGATAAGTAACACGAAAATAAAAATTCGGGTGGGCTGGTCGGGCGGGGTTGGTTGGACTAGAGCGTTAAAACGTTCCACGATTATTTCCAGCTATGCACTCTGATAATTCGACCAAATAAATAATCTTAGTAGGCCTAAAACAATCTGAAAAATGGTAACAATTTTTTTGTGAGCTCGACAACCCCACAAGCATCAATCGTTAATCATATAGAATTATAATCATGCAAGAAATATAAATATGACGATCAGTTAACGAACACAATCAAGAATCATATATTACAAATCATATGCATGCATCACAAATATGGAACCTCAATTGATAATATGACATAATGAACTAGAACATTTAATGTATCATATTTCTCATTTCTAATTGATGATAATCATTAGGCCATAAAATGAACTAGAGAGTAACCCTGCATCATAATTCTCATTCGTCAATTTCAATCAATAAGCAGTATGAACTAGAGCACAGTATGCGTCTTACTTCCCTTTTCAATTAAGAACTATCAATAGACAAATATGAACTACAACACAAACATGCACCGCAATTACCATTATTCATTCAATCAATCATTCATTCATTAGTGATACATACATGTATCGGGAATTTTGAAGAAATCTCACTGTTGGCACGTGCGGTCTTCCAGTTAGTGTATGACTCGTCCCCACACCTATTTTGTAAGCTTAATAATTTAGAACACTTTTAGTTTCAATCTCTTTCAATTCAGTTCATTGTGGGGTCTCATACACCAACCTGTGTCAATACAATAGATAATAGATTTGTATCTACAGTCCTACAACCGCCAATTGCCCCGTCGTGCCCAATACTCCGAAGAGCCACAATAGTGCCACACTTGTTATCCCATCGGAATAACTCATAGTTGGGTCTATCAATGTTCATTAACTCATTGGCTAGTTAACATGTCTTTGGTAATAATTAAATTTTAATTTGCTCATAAACATGTGTCCAGCAACACTAATGATATAATTCAATATTCATTGTTCATCCTGAAAGGTTATTAAACTAGAACTCACTAGTTTATACAAGCAATGAGGATGCTAACATGTATTAGTTAATGTATTTAAATCACATCAACCCAATGCTGGTAAAACACAATTATATGCAAGAAAATCTAAACTGGATTGCCTCCAACTTTCACAAGAACTTGGAACCAAAACACATTTCTATCGTTAGTCAAACTTGACAATGAAAGATCACAAGATCGGGTTAAGTACCATCTTAATCATTATTATTCATTCACTATATAGAGTAAAATACATAAGAATCTAGTGACGACCACCAAATACTATTAAGATAATTGATTCAATGAACTTTCTTTCGGAAACAAACATATAAAGACATGAGATAGTTGCATGAAAATATCTACCGTGTAGTACTCAAACAAGACAATCATGCACTTTTAAACACTACTAAGTCATGTATAGTCAACTTGCAAAAATAGACATTCATCACGTAAGCATGCATTTAACGGAATGATGAGGACATTAATAATAACCATCGACTAATCCATAACTATAATGGGGTTAAACAATGCAAGTCCTAACACGTGAGCAACTCACCTCCTTTAGTAGACCAACAGAAATTTGCATAGTTGACCTACTAAAATCATAATTTCTAGGAAGTCCAAACTGATGAAAAGACAACCTATAACTCTTGTCTCTCTTTGAAGGTCATTTAACTTCAATACACCAAAGATATATTTGTAGGATTTTGTATCCCTATGTATGTGTATATTTTAAAAAAACTATATATGCATACAATATCGATATTCATATTTTCATTGATTTCATGTACATTATTCTATGTTTATTCTAATATCATGCAAATCTACATATATTAAAATAAACAGTGAAGAAAGGATCATACCCAAAGATTCTCTAAAACCTTTATGAAGATCCAAAGATGTGTTGCCCGTTGAATCGTCCGCTGATTCGCCTCCAAGTGTTCACCACACTGTAAACAAGATTAGAGAAAAAAGAGCTAGTCAATCAATCTCTAATTAAGCTTAGAATCTAGCTAATAACCCCTCTAAAGCTCCACGAGAATTAATTTCCAAAAGCTCTAACTAATTAAGAGAAATTCGGATGGATTAGTGGAGAGATTAGGGGGAGAGAGAATTTTGCATTAACCTTATACAAGTAGAGTGAGAGAACTAATTTATAGCCTCCCAAATCACCCACATCATGAACTATTCTTTAACAATGATCCTTTGCTTTTCTCTCCCTTAAACCAATCATAATTTGCCACATAATCATCCTCAAAACCATTTGACTACAATTGGAATTATTCCAATTCATAACCAATTATTCTCTTAATAATTCTGGCAAAATTGTGCCAAACGGTCGACCAAAATTAACCCATCGGTCGACCGATTGTCAATAAAACGTGGTTTCGGTTGGACCACGAAATCCTTCGGTCGACCCATCACACAATCCCAAAGGTACTGTGATATTTCCGCTGAACCAGACACACAAACAGTCGACCGAATCTATAGGAGATACAACTACTGGTCGCTTTCGGTCAGACAACATCTCAAGCCGGTCGACCAATTGCCACCAAGAAAAATTCACGAAAGTTTTTGGTGGTTTTCAGTTGAACCACGACTTCACCAGTTGACCGATTAATCCCAAAACATTTCCTGGAACATTTCAGTCGACCAACACGTCCTATCCGGTCGACCGTTTCTCACACGTAACAACTATTGTGGAATTTCGGTCGATTGGTCTCTGAAAACTTTCAACCGTTTTGTTCGATTTTTGCCTTTATCAAATTTTGAATTTATTTCCAACAAAATTCGATTCTTGGGGTTTTAGCGAATTCATATATTATGTAATATGTGACCACAACTGGAATTAATCCAGCCAATGATCTACATTATTCCCTTAATAATTCTGGCAAAACCGTGCCAAACGGTCGATCGAAATTAACCCACCGGTCGACCAATTGTCAATTTAACGTGGTTTCGGTTGGACTATGAAACCTTCGATCGACCCATCACACCCTCCCAAATGTACTGTGATATTTCGGTCGAACCAAACACATAAACAGTCGACCGAATCCACACGAGATACAACTACTAGTCATTTTTGGTCGGATTGTGTCTCAAATCGGTCGACCGATTGCCACCAAGAAAAATTCACGGAAGTTCCTGGTGGTTTTCGGTCGAACCACAACTTGGTCAGTCAACCGATTAATCCCAAAAGATTTCCTGGAATATTTTGATCGACCAACACGTCCTATCCGGTCGATCGTTTCTCACACGTAACAACGACTGTGGAATTTGGGTCGACCATTCTCTGAAAATGATCGACTGTTTTGTCCATTTTTTGTTGCCTTTACCAAATTTTGGATTTATTTTCAACAAAATTTAATTCTTGGGGTCTTAGCAAATTCATATATTATGTAATATATCATCTTATGTAATCTTAGACTATTACACCCCATAATACATACATCTTATATGAATTTATTCATGATTCTAATTATGTCAATTTTCATGACATATTGATTTCATTGGTTCACCACATGTGTCCCATTTCTCATGAAACCCGATCCATCATATTAACTCAAAATCAAGTTTCTTGTTTTCCAATTTTTTGGTGTGACTTATAGGAGGATCTAAGCTAGATTGACAATGATATTAAACACTTGTTGAACGTTTTATATTAAACCGCAAGTGCACGGCCACGATGAAGCGGTGGCAAGTACGGGTCGTCCTCAGGGAGGTGAGCAGCCTCTTGTTTATCAGAAATCAAGTGGCAAAAATTAGGGAAGAAAGATTGATTATGCTACTCTACACTAAACTACGCTAAGAAGTATGAAATGCGAACGAAAGAAACAAACAATGAAATGACAACTAAGCTAAGAACAAAAGAAGAATGCTGGAATACAGAAATGGAAAAAGCCCTAAGGGGTGGAGTGAGTGCACACAAGCAAAGAGGTGGGTGTTGAACACATTCTTTAAGCACAAATAAAGGTGGTGTTATCATGCATAGGAAGTGTCTAAATGTTGTGGCAAAACCTATCAATCTATTCACCAACTTAGTTGATTAACATTTACATATGCAAGATGTTTATTTCAGAACCTAAACAAGCATGAGAGGTGTCTAATCATTTTGGCAAAACTCGTCAAGTTATAAATTCTATCCTAAACAAGCAAGCATACATTCATGTTTTATCAACACATTGGAAATAAAGCATTCATCCCATTCTCATTTGCATGTATGTACATCTACTCCACCCCCAAAGGGGATGGAACTACTCACTAAACATTACACTAATTATTAAACTAAACAAAGAAAGCATATTAACTAAGCTAATAAAACTAATGAAATGAGATTAAGCAAAGCAAAACAAGAAACATAAAACAAACAACATAATAAAGAAAACTTGTATTAAAATGACTCACATTAAAAGTAGCATCCTCCTACTTTAGTGTGTGCTCCAAGGCCTCACTTCTAGTAGGAAAAATAGCCACTTAAAATATGGAGTGATTACAATGGAAGGTGAAGAGTTCTATTTATAGCCATGGAAAAAGGCAAATCGGGATAATCCCCCGATGTGGGACTAAACAAATACCAGCAATGGACTAAATACACACTAATACGTAACCCAAAGAAATCTTAGCGGATTTGGGCCAAAAGTGACCGCCAATTAGTGGTCTTGGACCGCCAATTGGCGGTCTAAAAAGTCCGGATCCATCTGGAATTTGTGTTGGGCTTTGCTTAGTGTATTTGGTGGTCTTAGATGCATCTACTTCGTTTATTGGAGCTCCGACCCGAATAGAATTGCCAAAATACTCCTCATGATGGTGTGGAGTTCTCTATTTTGCTCTTAGGTCCTTCTGTCTTGCGTTCGGGTCCTTCTCCCTTGCATCTTGGTCCCCAGATATCAAAGTTCAGTCCTTTTTCCCAGCTTTTGAGTCCTTTTATGCTTCATCTCTTCAAACCTATTTATTCCTGAAAACTAAACATAATACTCGTAACATAGCATTGTTTAGGTGAAAGATAATGGATATAAGATACAAATATAAGCATGAAATGATGTCAATCAACACTTAATACCATAAACTATAAGCGGTATCTAGCTAGACATTATAACTACCCAATTAGCATAGATGTCTTGTTCTACTCAAACTAAACACGATCAATTTAGTGATGTGTGTGCATCACTTGTGTCTATTCCTTGCGTCATGATATTAAGAGTATATACAAAGCAGAATTATGTCACCTTTGTATTACATACTCATTTCTTTATCTCTTAAGCTAGTTATAAATATGTAACTTAACTCAAGTCACATTGTGCACATTATCATGACCATTGCATTTATCACTATACTCATTGATGACTTCTGACACTAATCAAATTAAACACTTCTTATGTGAAAAGACATAAGTCTCATATCTTAGGATTCAAGACACAGTGAAAACATTAATGACACATAACACAAATCTATATTGTTTCACTAGCTAGGTCTATTCAATATATAAAAGTAATCATTTTTTCCTTTTTATATACTCGTGTCTTCAAATATTTGTAGAGCTATAATAATCAATGACTAACACGACAATCCTATCTCGGTAATTAATATCCTATGTCAATTACCATGATTGTGAATAACTTTTGATTTATGTAAACCCTTATATTTTGGAGCTCTACGGTTAAGGACCAAGAGTCTCTTCCTTAACACTTCCAAAAGACGAATACATCAATCGAGGAACAAAATGTTTGCACATTCAATTCATAATAATTGACATATAAAAGTAAAACTTTTAGAACACATTCATTTCAATATTCACTATGATTCCAACTAATTAACACCACGTCAACAAACCAGTGGGCACCCAGCAAGACCTATTACCTAGATGAGCATTCATCCCTTAACTTGGAATACCATGTGAATCCACCATCATTTGGTTATGCAAGGTAGTGAACAATTTTAAGAAATTAAAGAATTGTGCTAAACCAACCAAAGGAAAAGACAAGTTTGAAAGATCTAATCTTGTGTCGACCAAACTTGCCTAAGAAGAAAACAACTATTACGATCAAATTGCTTCAAGTTGTCCAACCATTTCTCAAATTATGGATAATCACATTAAACATGAGATTTCACAGATACTACTTATTATACACTTTTACCCAAGTTCACATAAATTTATTGTTAAGCAATTTAACTTCAATAATCTCAAACTCCAAGATAATAGAACATGACAAGAGGTCATTACCAACTTACAACACTTTGAATGAAGTTTACAAGATGAACACTTAATATAAATAAAGTTAGCAACCAAGTTCAAAGGTTCCTATTAAGGGATTTAATCTCAATAAGAAACACAAAATAACTTCCACTCATTTGCCGTATCCAATTTTATTGTTATGAAGGAACAAGTCAAGGATCAATCTTGTTAAATTTATTTTTCATAGCCAAGCTTAACACACCACTCCCCTATGCTTCAAAATCCTCATTATGAGACAATCTTACTCTAGAATCATAGGACGAATATAGATCATAAACAACTATGCTCTACCTTATGTACTACCTAGTAGAATATTTCACATGAAGTGATGTATTCGTTTTAAATACCGTAAGTACACGCCGTCAGTGAAGACGTGACAAATACGGGTCGATCCACAGGGAGGTGTGTCAACTATGGTTCTTTCGAAGGTAAGTGGGAAAAGAGGGGAGAAGATTTGTGGTTACACTAGCTAAACTACACTAAACTAGCAAGCATCAAATAAGGAAAACTAAAACGAGAGAAATCGAAAGCAAGATAAACTTCAGGAAAAGAAACCCTTAAGGGGTCGAGTGTGCACATATGAAGTAAAATAAGTGATGAATGATGCATGTAAGCATGTATGTGTGTGTCTTCATGCATATGAAGTGTCTAAAGATGTGACAAAACCAATCAATTCATTCACACAACGTATCGACAATTACTACTTGATTAGCTTAAGACTAGGCTCAGCATGAGTGATGTCTAAATGTTATGGCAAGACTCATAAAAAACCAGGAACTCATGTGAAGAACAAAGCTAAGCATGTGAAGTGTCTAAATGTTATGACAAAACTCATCAAAGCAAAGTTTCTTCAATCAATCAAGCAAACACAAATACAAACACCTAACTAACATGTAGCATATTCAACAAGAAATTTCAGTCAATAAACATGAGGAAACTAAGCATGAGAATTGTCTAAATCTTATTACAAAACCCATAAAAATCCCTCAACATGTAAATGATTAAAATACCCCCGATGAACATATAAACATGCAAGTCTACACAATCAAAAATTCATCAAACATCCAAACTTCACAACATATAGGTACATCATCTCCACCCCCAAAGGGCGATGGAACTACTCACTACTCATTAGGAAATAAAGACAAAATAAAACTAAACTAAGCATGCAAGAATTAAAAGAGAAGACAACATTAAAACAAACTATGAAGAATTATTCTATTTACATGACTCACATTACAAGTAGCATTCTTCTCCACCTTGAGTTTTGCTCCAAGGCTTACTCCAAGTAGAGAGAATGCCACCAAGCAATGAGTAAATATAGAGAATGAAGAGTTCTATTTATAGTCATAGAAAAAGGTAACTTTAGACAATCCCCCGGTATGGGACTAAACACATACTATAAATGGACATAAAACAACATAATCGAACACCCGACTAAACCATGAATCGTTTGAAACAATTTGGACAGTCAATTGGCGGTCTTGATTGGTTTGATCGAGTCTGGATTTTGGTGGCTTGTTTATGGCTTGATTTCTTGATATTTGATGAATCCGATTTGGTTGTTTATGTTTGGGCTCGGATCGGATTGCCAAATACTCCTCATGATGGTGTGAAACTTCTTGATTTGCTCATTGATCATTTTGGTTTACATACGGGTCATTCTCTCTTGCATCTTAGTCCATAAGTGCTGCAATTCAGTCATTTTCCTTGCTTTTAAGTCATTTTTGAGTCTCTTCTTCTCAAACCTGTTTATTCCTGAAACTTAAACATAAAACTCGTAACGTAGCATTGCTTAGGATAAAAATAAAGAGTATAAGACACAAATATATGCATGATATGTTGTCAATCATGAAGCAACCCAAGTAAACTTGTCACACGCATCTAGTAACATTCAAACCTTTCTAGCTCCATGACTTTGTGGAATCTTAGTGAATGGTTCAATATTTTAATGGATTCATTTGAAAGTAGACAAAGAAACCACTCCAAGCACTTGCCACAAGACACATCCGTATATCATGTCAAATTTAAGCATTTAATATTCCTGAACAACCTCAATTATACTTAGAATCATCATTCACAACTTTCATTCCAACAATTGGACTAACCAAAAATTGACAATGCCGCGTACCATTAAAATGCAAACCCAACTAGCCTATTGATTGCTTTGTCAACTCGAATTCATCTTCACCTTTTAAAAAGAGACGAGAAATTCATCATTTATCTTCTATATCCAAGGCAATTCAAAATGGCAATTACAATCACATTTCTTTCTATCATTCCACAATTCAAGGCAATTATATCTAGTGAATTCGATAAGCAACCAATTGCCATTAAGACATATCATTATCTCATTGAGCCCACACAAATGACTTCCAAACATGAATAATAAGGGATTTGCATAAACATGAGATGGTCATTGGTTACTAACGTGTCTTCCTAATATTGGACATTAACATGCATGCAAATATGCAATGAAGCAACGACAGATATGCTACCTAGTTCCTAGAGTAAGGTTGCCCCACCCAATCCAAATTCATGTTCATTCATCCAATTGTCAGACAACATGCCTAACGGCTCAAGACGGTCATCAAACTGGATTGGAACTCTACCGTCTCTATTTCTTCTCCCCACGAATTCTTTCATGAGACAAGTGTAGGATCGTGTGGGTCTATGGGTCCACAATTAATGGCTAATCCTAATTCTCTACTCGATTAAGCAATCAAATGCGCAGTGGAATAAACAAATACACAAGTAGAGAAAGAGAAAGCAAACCACAAATCGAATCGGGGATTTTATAGAGGTTCGGCACCCCACCCGGGTCCTAGTCCTCTCTTGCAAGCTCCGCTCGACTCCGCGAGCTCCGCCTACGACTTCACTATCCGCTCCCCGTTCCGGGCCGGGAAACAACGCCTTACAACCGTCAAACTCGCGAACAACCCTTGCCGAGATTGGAGTCCTCTTCTAACAATCTGAGAAGGATCACTTCGGGCTCTCACCGAAGTCTATACTCTTGTCTTGGGCTTTCACCAAGACCCTTGCTCTCTTGACAACAAAAGTAACTTGAGTGGAACTCACTCTCTAATTGAGCACACTTGAGTTGGATGAGGATATGATCACTAAGTGTGGATTTAGGCTTATAGAGTGAGATTGGGAGCTTTGAGGATTGAGAGCTTCTCTCTAATGAATTGGACAATTGGAAGTTGGAGAGTTGTGTGTAAAACTGAGTTTTACAACTCCTTATATAGGCATTAGAGAGAATAGATCCGTTGGGACAAGATTTGATTGGGTTTTGTGCAAAGCACACAAAGCAGAAAATCGGGCTGCAAATCTGTCCAGAAACGGTCGACCGAAATGTGAAACGGTCGACCGAACGCTTAGGTTCGTTAAGGATACGGTCGACCGAAATATGGATAGGTCGACTGAACACTTAAGTCTATTAAATAAACGGTCGACCGAACAGGGTTACCGGTCGACCGAATTTGCGTTTTGGTAGAGGGAAATTTGGATCGGTTGACCGAAATTGTATCGACCAATAGCAGGTAATTTTGACAGGGTTAAACGGTCGACCGGACTGGGCAATTGGTTCGACTGTTTGGTAAAGTATATGGGGTGTATATAGTTTTAATACGAATACGACTGTTGGGTATATACTACAAGAATAACGGTCGGAACAGTAAGTTGAAACGGTCGACCGAAAGAGGTGGTGCGGTTGACCGAAACTAGACAGGGAAACACAAACTGGATTAATTGATCACCCGGTCGACCGAACGGCATGTTGCGGTCGACCGAATGTGGGCAGACAGTTAAGGTCCAGGTTTGGTGTTTTCCGGTCTAAGTTTGGGTGATCTATTGAAGTCCAAATTATGTGAAATTTTGTGTGTGACTTCTATAAGGAACCTAGTGTGTGTTTAAGTTGATTTTAGCTCAAATATGCTCAAAATACACAAGTTCCTAAAGACTCAAAGAAATGCAAAATACATGTCTTCAAATGAGCTTGATTACATGTCTTGACTTGATTTCTTTTCTTCCTTGAGTCTTGATCACCTGTAGAGGTTAGCACAAAGCAATATACGTGCAATGCAATATGTGTGCTACTCTACATGATCATAATTAAGATTAGGTTAATTAAATCATTAAAACATAGATTAAGGTCAAAAGGCCAACAACAAGGACCTCGTGTACTGTATGTCTTCGAGCCTTCAGACTCTGAGGAAGTGGGTTTCTTTTTCGGAGCCATTATACTATAAAAGATAAATTCAACTCATTAAATAAGGTCAAGACATTAAATGTCTATTAGAATGTGTTACAACAGAAAATTTGCACCATTACTCTTTTTTTCCTTAATGGATTTTCAATCCATATACCTTCACCGTGGTCATCTCTAAACATACAAGTCTCAACATTTATTTCTTCATCTACTAAGTTCAACTCAGGTGCTTGCTTAGAGAAAGGTGGTGTCTCTTCATACTCGATCAGACTATCATCTGATACAATTTTTTTCTTCCCTTCCAGAATTACTGCCCATTTCTTATGACATGGATCAACCACATAGAAGACTTGTTTCGCTTGATAAGCGAGAATAAAAGGTTCTCCTTTATATCCTTCTTTTGAAAAATCAATTAAAGTGAACCCCAAGTCATCCACTCGAACTCCACTTTTATTATCAGCCCACTTGCATCTAAATACAGGTACTTTGAATTTAACAAAGTCTAGCTCCCATATGTCTTCAATTACACCGTAATAGGACATGTTGGCGTATACAGGAATCTTGTCTTTAGAACTAGACACATGCAAAGACTCTGCTATTAAGGTGATGCCACTGTTCTGAACAACACTTTTCGCATCTTTACAAGCTGTGTAGAAAGAATATCCATTGATATCATAACCACTGTAACTTATAACAACAGAATACGGACCGTAGGCCAGCCATTGTATTGTCTCAAAAACATCACGCTTGTAAGCCAGGTTTTTGAACCAAGAGATGAAATTCTTATTGTGACTATTAATTACTTGTTGATCACTCCACAAAGGATTTCTTTCCTTTAGAAACTTCATGTGTTCATTTAGGTAAGGTTGAACTTCATTCGAATTGCACAACACATAAAAATATTTTGTCATTAAGTCATCGCCATTTGGATTTAACATTTTCATCCCACGTGTCCCTTTACCATCGGCACGTTTATCATGACGATTCTTCGGAAGTCCAACAATTTTGGTGTTTGCTAGGTATCCAGTGCAAAACTCTATAACCACCTCAGCTATGTGTCCTTCAACAATACTAGCATCTAGTCTTTGACGATTTTTGCAATAACCTTTCAACACTTTCATATAACGCTCGAAAGGATACATCCACCTTAAAAAACTGGTCCGCACAATTTAACTTCTCTAACCAAATGAATAACAAGATGACTCATAATGTCGAAAAAAGCAGGGGGAAAACATCTCCAACTGACATAATGTGACCACAATTTTATTCTGTAACTTATCTAACTGTACATGATCGACCACTTTACTGCAAATCTTATTGAAAAAGGAACACAACTTTATTATTGCATGTCTAACATCTTTCGGTAATATGGATCGCAGTACTACGGGTAACAACTGCTGCATTAAAGTGTGACAATCGTGAGACTTCATCCCCACAAGTTTCAAATCCTTCATAACAACAAGACTACTGATATTTGAAGAATAACCTCGTGGAACCCTTACATCGTGCAAACACTGACAGAGAATTCTTTTCTCCTTTCTAGACAATGTATAACTAGCTGGAGGTAAGTAATTCCGATCTTCTTTCTTCTCTGGTGCCAACATTGCTCGTATACCAATATCAACAAGATCAAGTCTTGCATTATATCCATCTTTGGTTTTACCAGGTATGTTCAACAGAGTGCCAACAAGACTATCACAAACATTTTTCTCTACGTACATCACATCAATACAATGTCTAACTTCTAAAGTTTTCCAGTAAGGGAGATCAAAAAATATGGATCTTTTTTTCCAACTACTTTTGTCGTTTGCTCGTTTGTACGGTTTTCCAAATTCACATTCAATGTTCCTTACACGTTTGTACACCTTTTCGATGCTGATTTCAACTGGCGGATTCTGAAACTCTTGTTTTCCGTTAAATGCCTTCTTCAACCTACGAAAAGGATGGGAGTTCGGCAAAAAATTCCGATGACCAAGATAGACAGTCTTAGAACCATTAACTAGTTGCAAATACCATGTATTTTCCTCGCAAATTGGACAAGCTTTATGACATTTGACTGAATATACATACAGATTACCATAAGCTGGAAAGTCATTAATCGTGCAAAATATCATTGCCCGCATTACGAATGACTCCTGACGATAAGAATCAAAAACTGATTCTCCGTCATCCCACAATCTCTTTAGGTCATCAATTAAAGGTCTTAAATACACATCGATGTCGTTTCCAGGTTGTTTCGGACCAGAAATCATTAAGGACAACATGATATATTTGCGTTTCATGCATAACCATGGGGGCGGATTGTAAATTACAAGCAGAACGGGCCAAGAACTATGAATGCTACTCAAACTACCGAAAGGATTCATTCCGTCAGTACAGAGTCCAAGTCGTACATTCCTGGATTCTTCACCAAACATAGGAAAGTCAAAATCTATTTTTTTCCACTGAGGTGAATCTGCAGGGTGACGTAGCAATTGATCATTTGGTTTCTCACGATCAGCATGCCATGTCATGTTCTTGGAATCCTCCTTACCCGCAAACAAACGTTTAAGCCTTGGTATTATCAGAAGATACCACAAAATCTTAGCAGGAGGTCCTTTGATGTTCATCTCATCAGCCTCTTCATTGTGGTCTGGTCCACTACGTTTCACTTTGTATCTTGAAACATTACACCTGGGACAGGAATGTAAGTTTTCAAACTCACCCCTATACAATATACAATCGTTCGGGCATGCGTGTCTTCCTATATTCCATTCCCATAGGGCACAACACTTTCTTTGCATCATAAGTTCTATCTGGCAACTCATTATCATCTGGAAGCATCTCTTTCACTAACTTCGACATTGATGTGAAACTGACATCGGACCAACAATTTCCAACTTCAACACCGCTGACAATCTAGTGAATTTGGTACAATTCTTATACAACGACTTCTCATTGTCACTCAACAAATTACCAAGTAAATCGGGGTTGGACGAAAACTTTTCAGCCATATCCTGAACCATTTCCTCTAAGTGATCTTCCACACTAACGTCTTCCCCATCAGTCTTGGAATGACTAAATGATTCATTTTCGCCGTGCCATATCCACCGTCTGTAATTTGGGTCGAAACCTTTCTCAAACAAATGATCTTTCATTTTTCGAAAAGTCAGCACTGACATATTATGACACTTATTGCATGGACAATACGCCATGCCGCTGTCTTTCATTTTCTTGGAATGTTTTTGGCAACCTCTAAGAACATATTCACTCCGTTCTCATACTCATCACTCAATCTGTTTGAAACAATCCACTCTCGATCCATTTCAATCTAAACATAGGCAAAAATGATAGTTATTATTGCAGAAAAGAAATAAAATTTCAATTTAAAAGAATGTGTTCGTAGATGAGAAGATTCGGAGACATTAAGATGAGAAAAGAATGACTTAGAGGAGAAGAGATGAAGTCCTTAATCTAGCGTGGAATAAGGAAGGTTAGAAATCTAACTAAGCAATCAAGGCCAAAACAAGCCTAAAGTCCACTATAGGTCCTTAGTAATAGACGATGCCTAACTTCGAGGTCCCACCGATGACCACTAGTCTGTAGGAAATCAAGAACCCGGAGGTCCCTAATATCTTAGGGAGACTAGATGGGCAACGACGTTCAGGCCGAAACGGTCTTCAACATCGAGGACCACTAATCTGTAGGAAATCAAGAACCCGGAGGTTCCTAAAATCTCAGGGAGACTAGATAGGCAACGACATTCAGGACATAACGGTCTTAAACGGTTTCCTCTCCTTAATGCGTCCGAAAATCCTAGGGGCCAACGTCTAATTGATTTTATTAAGGCTCTTTTATTAAGTGGTTTTTGGGCTAAGGAAAGGGTGATGAAATCCCCCACCTCATCTCCTATAGGTGACTGCACCCTAAGTGTTTTTCATACCTTAATCTAACAAACAACACACCAAACAAGCACTCACCTCACTCTTGTTATAATGCAAGTCTTACTAACTAATGCGTGCTTTCTAATGAATGATGAGTGAAAGATAGTATGTACCTTACGCCAGCAATCTACGACAGAAATTGTAAATAAATAATAAATATGATGAATGCAAATCCTATATGATGAATGACTTAGCAAATATTGTCTAATCTTTTGCTTTGGGTTATTAAAGGCCAAGTTGTTTAAGGGGGTTAATGAGTTAAACATAAAACTTTCTAAATAAAAGAATATCTTAAGCATAAATAAACATGTAACTAAATAAACATGTAACTAAATTTTAATCTATAACTTTAAACATAAAAAGCTAGGCTCGGATATAACATACAAGCAAGGCATAGCAAAAATTAACAAACCAAAGATTTTCAATTAGGGTACCAATGTTATACCACAGTTACAAAACAACCTACACAAATAAAACATCAATGAAAATTCCTCATTTAGTATTAATCCACTACCAAATTAACAATTTCTAGTAAATTAATCCACTACCAAATTAACAATTTCTAGTAAATTAATCCACTACCAAATTAACAATTTCTAGTAAATTACGAGTCCAAAAGACTTCGATCAAAAGCTTAACCAGTTCAAGCTACCAAGAGACTCCATTTCTTTCAAGAACATACAAAATATCAACAAACTTAAGCGTAAATCACGAAAATACGAATATATTCAAGATTAAAACCAAAAATCGAAATGTTGCATTCACCAACAATAAACGAGAGGAGAAGTTTACTAACATTGAAAAGAATCGTAACTACAAGAAAAATCCGAAAACAAACCAACAAAAACGAACTTAACACTTACATTGGTTAGGATGAAGAGGAAGACGGAGGAAGAAGGAGAAGAGGGCCGGAGACGGGGAGGAGAGCTTGGGACGTCGCTGCGGTGCCGGAGACGGCGCGGATCGGTCGCGGAGGAGAGTTCGGTCGCGGGACGGCTAGGGTTTGGGTGGGTTTCGTCTGAAATGTATGACAGAAAACGCATCTGTTCGATTTCTTTAAGACCTATAGACGTCGGATATTATAGATATTCGACGTCTATATGCAGGGGGTATAGACGTCGGTCCTCTATAACAGCCAACGTCTATAAGTCGACGTCTATAACATATAGACGTCGGATTCACAGGGATTCTAACACCCGACGTCTATAGCGCATAGACGTCGGATGAAATCAGTATTCCAATAGCCGATATCTATAGTACCATATAGAAGTCAGCCTTGGTAACGACCGACATCTATGTTATCTTCGTCCAACTAGACGTCGGCTGTTATAACAACCGACATTTATTGGGCGACGAGTAAAGACTATTCTGCACTAGTGACTTGAGTTATAAAATTTTAGGATATTACAAGTCGGGTGGGATGGGTTAGGGCACGATCGACGTGGTTGGTCGGGGATGGGGTCGGGATTGGATGAGGGATGGTTGAGGCTTGGAGGGGCTAGCCTGCTTGGGCGACAAAGGGGGATGGAGTCGGGGTGTGGGTTGGGGTTTGGGTTAGGGTTTGTGTGATTTGGGTGAAAAGTGAAAATGCAGTACTTTTACTAATTTTTTTAAGGATTTACCGCATCGATTATAAGAAAAATCAACGACGTAGTAAGCCCAATACCACTTCGTTTTTACTAGAACTGACGTGGTAAGGGACATACGACGGTTTTGTAAACCGACGTATAAGGGCGATGGGGTATGCTTTTTTCCAACAGTGATTATTTTACTAGTTAAGGAATTGACTATGGGATGTTTTATTATATAAATAATATGTATGTCTTGTGGAAAAGCACAAGAAAGAAAAATAGTCTTCTTCTCTTCTCTTATGTGACTCTTCTGTGTTTGGAGAAAACAAAACCTTGCCGCATTAATCTTGTCAGGGAAAATCTCACCATCTGGTATCAATGCCAAGGTTCGTCAAAAGGTGTGCGTTGAAGATTAAGAAAAAAAGGATCACAAATCTTGAAAACGGTCTAAGTTTCACGCAGAATATGATCCCGATCTTTAGAGGTGAGAGTTATTTGTTTTAGTTAATCAGAATGAAAACTTTGTTTATTTCTCTCAATCTATGGGAGTTGGTAGAAAATGGTTACGAAGGTAACAAGGATCCCAATAGTTTCACAACTACGGAGAAAAAGGAGATGAAGGAAAATCGTCGGAAAGATGCCAAAATACTATCTCTCATGCTACAAGAATTTTTCCAAGTGATTTGCCTAGGTAGACCTCAAAAGGTGCACAATTGCTAAAATACCCTCACGTTTTCACTATTCACTTGGGTGCACCTAATTTCATTACATATTGTTTGGGTGCACATCCACCGTTTGTGAGACTCACTTTATTAATTTTTCTGTTAAAACATTTACAAAACACACATTTTTAAATTGAATTGTCCTTAATATTAAATAAGAAAACCCAAACAATTTTTTTATACAAATGCACCCTCTATTTTCCCTCTCTCTTCTGATCACTATTCTCTCTCTTCTCTCTCACCTGTTGTCTGCCTCCCTCCCTCTCCTCTCTCTCCTATTCTCTCTTCTCCCTCTCCTCTCTCTTCTCCCTCCCTCCCTCCCTCTCTCTCTCATGTTCTCTCTTCTCCCTCCCTCTCTCTCTCATGTTCTCTCTTCTCCCTCCCTCCCTCCCTCTCTCTCTCTCTCTCTCCGACTTTCACGATTTTGTAGCACTTCCTTCATCACAATAATAAAATATCATATTACAAATGTACTTTATACACTACAAATCTCTAATACATTCATGATTGGTTTTGCTGATTTCCCCAAATGTAATTTTTGCTGATTTCCCCAAATGTGATTTGTTCAGGAATAGTCCCCAAATGTGATTCGGCAAACTCGAGAGTCCCAGCGAGATGGATCCTATAATTAATTAATCATTTTCGCATCCCCGTTCGAAGAAGGCTCGTACTCCTCCGGGCAATAAGAATTCGGGACTCCTGCTGTGCCTCCACGGTCCTGGTATGTATCTATTGATTCATAAGTGAAAGGTGGAGAATTGTGGTTTGTTTCTCGGATAGAAAATGTGAGGATATTTCGGCAATTGCCGCATTAGATCTTGTGTGTACTTGTACTTGAGAAATGAACGTCTTCTGGAATCTGAAGCACGCAATAGTAGTGATCGCAGCTGATGAAGTTCACACCTCCCAGTATCGGCCTACAATGACGCTTGACCACCTTGTCTTTTGCCCTGCGGCTGCGGATTATATTTTTCGTCGCCTCGCAGTCTTGCATTAATGGGGGTTTGGATAATGCGTCCAAGGAATGCGAGCAAGCCGCGCAGAGCCCATTGTTGCCGCATATGATAGCGCAGTGCAAGCTGCAACAACGACTACTTGTTTGGTCTGACGAAACCAATTGGGATTAAGGGTAGCTTCTCGGTCGAGCCATTGATGATGCGCTCAATTTCTGATTGCCATACAAAGGTAGGAATAATAACACGTTGAGATATTTTGTGTTGCAATCATTCAAATTTTGAGTGCGTGAATTGTTTATTGCATCCAGAAGGTGGAGAGGTATGAGAGAGAGAGAGCGAGAGGAGAGAACATGAGAGAGAGGGGGAGGGATGAGAGAGAGAGGGGGAAGGGATGAGAGAGAGAGGGAGGGAGAGAACATGTAAGAGAGAGGAGGGAGAGATCAGGAGAGGGAGAATAGAGGGTGCATCTGTATATTTTTGTTTGGATTTTCTTATTTAATATTACGGACAATTCAATTTTAAAGGGTGTGTTTTGGAAATGTTTTAACAGAAAAATTAACGAAATGAGTCCCATAAACGGTAGATGGGTACCCAAGCAATATGTAGTGAAATTAGGTGCAACTAAGTGAATAGTGAAAATACGAAGGTATTTTAGCAATTGTGCACCTTTTGAGGTCTACCCAAGCAAATCACACAAGAATTCAAAGAATTAGATAAAGATATCACCTTACAACTTCAAACATTTCATTGTGAGTTTGAAATTTTGATAGTGAAAAATTCATAATCTATTCAAGATATTTTCAATAGATTTAGTCATATTGTAAATCAAAGTAGAGCATTAGGAGAAAAGTGTCTTATCAAAAAGTGGTAGAAAAAGTATTAAGGAGTTTGCTCCGAAATATGATTATGTTGTGGTTGCCCTAGAAGAATCAAAAGATTGTTCGTTTTATCTTTAAATCAACTAATGGGTTCTCTTCAAGCGCATGAGCATAGGTTAAATAGATTATGAGAAAGTTCAGATAGTCAAGCTCTACATGTTGATGGTGGAAGTTCTGAAAATGATGATCGTGGAAAAAGGAGCTCCCGTCTAGGATATCTTGGAAAAGAAAATTCTTGTGGAGGTAATTGTGAACCTCCTACATGTTATCATTGCAAGAAAGTTGGTCATGTTGAAAAAGATTATTGGTACAAAAATCCAAATCCAAATGTGACTCAGTGTGAAAATTGCATTAAATTTGGTCATGTTGAGAAGAATGGTTGGAGTAAGAAGGGTGAAATAAGTGTCGCCGAAGAAGAACAAGATGAGGGATTTTTTGTTTGTTTCTTTTGAGAGGGAAGAAATTATTACTAATGTTTGGTATTTGGATAGTGCTTGTAGTCATCACATGAGTGGCGATAAAAATTTGTTCACATAATTTGACGTGTCTATAAAAACCCAAGTTAGGTTGGGTGATGGCAAATTGATGCAGGTGCAAGGCAAAGGGAATGTTATAGTTCAGACGAAAAATAGGTGAAAAGTAATTAGAGATGTAATGCATGTGCCAAGTCTGACGAGTAATATGCCCAGTTTGGGAAAGTTGGTGAGAAAAGGGTATCGTTACGATACTCGTAACTTCCAATCTGGATCTATTGGAACTTGCTGGTGTAGTAAATCAAGGCAAATCAGATTCTATCGGAGTGTCACCTGACATGTCACTTAAGTTTAAAAAACCCCCTTAACACACATGCTGACATGCATAAGAAGTGAAGAACACACGAATTGAGAGAAGATATGAGAGGGTTGGAGTCGGTGGTGGACTAACCAGTGACTGCGGGCTGACCGACGGCTGGACGATAGTGGGGGAAGACTGAAAAAAAGGAGGGGGTTGGGGGTGGAGTTGAGGCAAAGAGATGGAGTCTTAGGGTTTTGGGAATGAGTATTTGGATGTTACATAAATGGATATTTGAGGATCCAATTATCTGATTAAGTATAAAAGTCATCTTCCCTTATGCGGTGCATATGCACCCGCTTATTCACGCATTTGGGACCGATAGAGAAACTGACGTGACAGAGAGAGAGAGAGAGCAGGACGCCCGGAGGTAGCCCGTGCACTGCTAGTTATGGTCTAAGATGATTATGTGAAATTTAAGAGAGATGCTAGATGCTACCATGTTTTTTAATCTTGCTCTGAAAGTTTCATTTGTTCTGAGGCAAAGTCCCACTTAGCGGGTTCTTTGCAAATAGTATGTTCAGAATCTTTAGATGTATGTTTTTTTATAGAAACTATGTTATACTATTTCATTACTAATTGTACGGATATATAAACAATCTTTGAGTTTCGAATACAAACCATGCAAAAATTTCAAATTCGGAAAACCCACCCGAAGTTATGATAAAAAGCCCCCGTAACCCCTGTGGAGAAGGCTCCAACACAAATTATCCAAAATACATATAAAGTCTTTATACTAATAAACTAAATAGAACTTCAAGCAAAACAAGCTTCCAAGATCTCTTCACCACCAAGAAATGTACTAGGCTTCCTCATTCATCAAATCACGTGGTATTGCGAGAGATCTTACCCTGTTTATTGACAAGGCGGAGCCATCATTCATATTGGTATCACCCGACCAAAATTTGACCAAGGAAAAAGTGTCAATTTTTTTAATTTTAAGATTAGGTTAAGACTTTTGGAAATGGCGCGAGTTGCGCACTTTCTAAATGCACCAAGTAAATGTTATACCTACTAATCATTCAGGAAAACGCTTCAATTAAAAATTCTTAGGTTGTCAAAGCATCTTGACTCTTGCTGCGTTTGATTCGGACTTCTCTTCACATCTTCTAGTCCAGAAGCTGGATTCCATTTGAAGCTCGTGCCAAACATCTCCCGGAAGTCAACTTTGACCCAGAAGCCCACAAAAACTGAGGTAAGACTTGTCTCACATGTGAATAGTAGACCAAAAACACCAACCCGAGTGTTTCCTCCATCTTCTTGACCCACCCCATTCCAACATACCCCTGCATTTCGAGAAAATTACAACTTCACTTGACTGTGATTACAATTTTACCACACACTACTCTTTTATGCCACAATACGCCTACTTCTCTGGTCCAATCCCCAATACCACCGAAGTTTACGTCATCGTGCGCTGTCTTCGTTCACAGAGGAATCTCCCGATCAGATATTCCAGAAATTTGTGTAGCATGAGCATTACCAAACACATCGGCTTCCTCGTGGACTTCTGGACCAAGAAATTTATGAGGAAGCAAATGTTATTAATTGCGCTTTTGAGCAAAAACTGGGGTAAAAGCCTAATACCAAACGCACCCTCTATCCTTGATCGTAAGATTATTGTTGGAAAGAATGACACTCCATCCAAGGAGTGAGAAATCAAACATAACAAATAGATGCATAGTATGTTCTATATCCACTTCACAAAGATTGCAAACACAATCGCACAATATTTCCTTGTTCATAAAGTTCATCTTAGTTGCACATTTGTCTAGTAGTAGAAGCCATATAAAAACTTTAAACATAAGTGGGTAGGTTTGTTTCAATAGCCATTTTCCCCAAGTACAACCTATGCCTCTATTGTTAAAAAATCCATACAACGATTTGACCGTAAAGATACCGCTTCTTTCCCATCTCCAAAAATAAGTATCCTCTTCATCCCCAATAATAAAAATGTCAATAAAAACCCGTTTAAAGAAGCGTTCCATTGACACAATATGATTTGTAGCATTACAATTAACGGGCAAGTATCTCCTCGTAATGCCTGGTAACTTCAAGAATTCATGAATAGTCATGAATTTGCATGTAGAGTCTTCGTACAGTTAAGGAAAATGATACTCAAAACACCGACTACGTGATAATTGTTTTCCCAGAATAGGGCCGATTTCCCATTCCTTACTTGACAACCTAATTCAATTTTGAATGCTTCAAAAATATTTTTTAACTCCCTCCATAAGTGAGAGGCCCCTACTGAGCCATTCCTCTCGAGAGCCAGAAGTAACCCTGGCATGCCATATTTTGCTTTGTATATTTCCCCCGACACATGCCCCTCATCTGTAAAAGGTCTCCAAAAATTTTACCTTTAAGAGCCCAATCAAAGCCTTTAGTGCAAGAACACCAAAATCTCCATCTTTTTTATTTCTACATACTATATCCCAATGAGCTATATGCAGGCTCCGGTTATCATACTTACCCCAAAGGAATTTCTTCCTTAAAGATTCTATTTTAATGTCGAGGGTCTTTTTTGGTAGTAGTATCGTACCTAAATAGTAAGTGGGTAAGGCAGATAATATTGAATTGAGTGGGATAAGTTTCCCACCAATGGAAAGGTAGTTACATTTCCATCCTTCTAATAATAGTTTGATCTTGTCAATCACTGCTTGCCAAAGTGAGTATGCGATACGAGATTGAGTGTGTGATACGAGATTTACAGAGTAGAAGTCCTAAATATTTAGATCTATGGTTTTGGAAACAAGTTTCTCCAAGAAATTAATGTAGATCAAAAAACTCACCCCAGGTCCATTGTAGATTCTGGTTAAACTGGAACCATAGTTTCTGGACTTGAAATGAGATTGGACAATATATATTTGAGTGAGGCTCGAAGTCGAGCGAGACCAAGGAAAAAATTAAACCATGCATGGTGGCCATCGAACCTCCATAAAATATTTGATCACGTGGTTTGCAATTTCTTTCACTTTTTTTAATTCCACATTTAAGATAATTTTTAAAAAATAATTCATTCACTCCCTCTAGATTAGTCACAATTGGACCCACCATGACAATCAAAAAGTAATCCGAAGTCAACATTTTGGGGGACAGAAATGTCTAAAAATTGGGATTCACAAAAAAATCACATTTTTAAAATGATTAGATAATTACGTAAAAATAAATAAATTAAACATCCCGATATACATAATATAATGATTTATATATACATTACAACATTTTTTCTATAGATCAATACGGGTTAAAGAATGCGATATCTCTCGATCGTGGGATGGAATCCCCTCAACATTTTACCATCCCATTTTTGTCTGTATGGAACAACATTAGTTACTTTTTTCATTATGTTTGTTTTCATCCTAGGAGATCGTAGAATTTCTAGTTTAATTGCACATATTTATTTTCGGAATTTTTATACACAATAAGGATCAATTACAATTTTTCTATGATTTGTTTCATGCATGCATCGGTTCGTTTCAATAACTAGTTTCAAAACTCTATTAAAACAAACATGGGCTCTGGATTTCATACCTAGAAGTTCTCTAAAACTTCTTGATGATCCAGAGACGTTGAGGATGACGATCGTCGCTTCCCGTTGCGCCAGATGCCTCCGAGTATTCACCAAACCCTAAACAATGTCGGAGAGAAAGGAGCTAGCCAATCAATCTCCGAACTAGCTTAGAATCTAGCTACAAACCCCTTCCTTAATCTCTGAGATTTCTCCTTCCAAAGACTTAGAAATTTAAGAGAATTTTCGTGGCTTTTTGTGGTGAATTAGGAGAGAAAAGAATTTAAAACTTCTAACATAATTAAGGAGAATAATGACCTATTTATAGGCTCCTATCTTACTCTCAATCATGACTATTCTTAAGCCATGTTTTCTTGACATTTTCTCTCACAAAGTAATTCCATAATGTATTATTTGCATCCACAAAACGTTTGACCAAGTTTGGAGCTAATCCAACCATTGATCAAATTAATCTCTTAATTATCAAAGGCAGAAAATCGATCGGGCTTCGGTTTACCGAGACATTCGGTCGACCAAACCATAAACGAATTACCGAATTGTTACCCGATTTTGCCTTTTCAAATTTTGGATTTATTTCCAACAAAATTTGAACTTTAGGGGGGTTTAGCAAATTCACAACTTATGCAATATATTATCCTATGCAACAATAAATTATTGCACCCCATAATATATGCATCTCATATGAATTTATCATGATTCTAATTATGTTATATATCACAACATAATTTATTTTACTTGTTCACCACATGTGTCATATTTTCTATAAGAAACCCGACACATCATATGAACCAAAAATAAACCTTCTTGTTTCCCGGTTTTTGCGGTGTGACCTATGGGAGGATATAAACTAAGTTGACAGTGATATTAAGAGCTTAATATCACAAGCTATAAACGGTATCTAGCTACACATTATATCTCCCAATTAGTTAGATGTATTCATTCCACTCGAACCAAAACCCCATCCATTTAGTGATGGAGTGCACCACTTGTGTCCGTCCATTGCCTCATGATATTAAGAATACACACAAAGTAGTATTGTGTCATCTTTGTATTAGTATTCATTTCTTGATCTCTTTAAGCTAGTTACAAATATGTGACTTAACTCAAATTACATTGTGCACATTATAACTTTGTTTTATCAAGGGACCCACTAATATCATCACTCAATTAAGAGGGGCAATGATAATCTTTTGACTAACTATCTTCTCCAACGAAAGTCATACTTAACCAACCAATGCCTTTACACTACACTTATCGATAACTTAAGACACTAGTCTAATCAAGCATTTCTTAAGTGATCGGATATAAGTCTCATATCAAAGGACCAAGGACACAATAAAATATTAATGACACAGAAACACATTTCTATAATATTTTACTTATTAGGTCCATTCAGTATACAAAAGTAGTATTTTCCTCTTTTGCGTATCCGTGTTGTCACTCACTTGTAGAGCTACAATGATCTATGACCAACACGACAATCTTAACTCGGTAATAAATGTCTCATGTTTATTACCATGATTGCGAATATTTTTTGTTTTAAGTAAACCAATATCTTTTAGAGCTCTACGGTTAAGGACCAAGAGGCTCTTCCTTAACACTTCTAAAAGACGAATAACATAAACAAGGAACAAAATGATTTCTCATTCAATTCATAATAATTGACATTTAAAAGTAGAACTTTTAGAACACATTCCCTTCAGAGATTTAATCCAAGTCAATTCAAAATAGACAAAAAAATGTCAGAGCTCAGCTACTTGATCTTATTAGTTGTAACATCCTCAAATAACGGCAAATTTAAAATTTAAAAATACAATCTACTCGAGGACATTATGGCAAGACACAAGAAACCAAGTGCACCAACATAAAATACATATATGTAACATAGTTTACAAAAAAATGTGATTAAATTAAAAGCTTATAAAAGGGAATATACACATGTAATCACAACCACCTCAAAAGGAAGGAAATCAGGATCCGGTCCCGAGCGCTCTCCTCTGCAGTCACCACCATCCTAATGCCGAACATGGCCTGAAAAGAAAACATGAAACTATACATGAGTTTCCATAAGGAAACCCCGTATGCCAAACCTAACACGTGAATGAAACAAACACAACAACTGCAATGGCAAAAGCCCAACAATGGAAGAACACCACAAATTGCCTCTTTCACCGGATCTACGGTTTTGCCTCAATGTTACCGGAGTCATGATTTTGCCTCAATGTTACCAGAGCCACTATTTTCATCAATTTCCGGAGCCACGGAGACGACGAATACATGCCTCATTCGCCGGAGCCACGGCTACAACAAATACAATCTGCTACGTAGAGCCACAACTGATCGCTATTAGGTCGGCCTGTCCGTCTGTTGCCCCAAAAGGGTCGGTGAACCCGTTGCCCTCTAGCTGATAAAAAACAAACAGAAAATATACCAAACTATGCAGAAACGGTCGACTGAACAAGCCAACCAGTCGACTGGTTCCTCCTTAGAACGCACAGGCGTTCAACCATCTCCGCGACCGGTCGAACCACAAACTAACAAAGTGGCCAATCGGTCGAACAGAAGGTCTTTGACGGTCGACTGTTTGGATAGTGTATGTCATAATTAATATTAAATTCAACACCCCATCGGTCGAACGACAAAGGGGACCCGTTCGACCGAAAGCCACCATGTAAAACTCGAGATCGATCCAAGCTATACCAGTCGATCGAAACAACAGTTGGTCGAACAAACTTTAAGTTTAACTTAAGTCATTGGTCGAACGAGATCTCAGGGCGGTCGACCGTTTTGTGATCTACACCCCCAACCGACTTAAAACAGTGCTTCGGTCGAACGGCAAAGGGGACCCGTTCGACCGAACACATCCAGAGCTTGCCTAACATGTTTGACCGTTCGACCGCACGAAGCATCGTTCGACCGGTGCAAGGCAAACTCCACAAAATATCACCAACAATGGTCGACCGGAACACCATTCGGTCGACCGAACACAACATAAAAACTGTTGAACTGAAGTCCGACGAGCCTTTCGACCTACCGTCGACTATTCCAACACCCACACTAAACTTAGGTGAGCGTAAAAGCAAGCTTGACATACCATTAAGGCTTGAAGAAGCCTTTGAAGATCCACGACGAGCGTCTCCTCGCACCCGCTCTTCTTCTCTAACGACCTCCTCACACAAACGACGATCTTTGCATCTCCGACAACTCCAACCGCAACACTCGTGCTTGCCGGTCACCACACGTCGCCGACGCTTCAATGATGGAAGAGAAATGGGTTTGAGAGAGGAGGCGAGAGAGATATGAGAGTGCGTGAGTGAGAGAGAGAGAGAGATTATACCTTATATACTTCTCAAAATCGATCTCAGCCGTCCATCTCAAACCTCTCCAAACCACCACCTAAACACCATTAACCACTAATCAAGGGTTAGGATATAACAAAAACAATTTGGTTGGACGTTTTTGACGAAGAGTTGAACGATGACCCCAGATTTGGAATTTTTTCAAAATACTGATGAAAAAATAAAAAATTGCAAGGAACTTTGGAAATAATTGGTGAAATATAAATACAGTAGTTGAGTTACGATTTTCAAAAGTAGAAATCAGTAACTCTAACACCATTTTTTACTTATCCTTATTTTTCGTAATCATGCATAAAATTTCAAACTCATGTTCATGATAGAATAATTTTTGGGATATTTTTACAACATATCCATATTTTTATTTTTTGTCCTCAATTTAATTATCACATTGTGAGAGTTTTGTTGAATTTCGAAATAGAATCTTTTTAAGTAAAATTGGACATCTCAACGAAACTATAGGAAATTGACGCTTGAATTAATGATAAAAAGATGAGGAGTTTGGAGGTGGTTATTTGGGGAAATTGGGTTGTTTTTGGATGTTGGATTTCAGGGTTTGCGTTACGAAAGTGGTTTTTGGATGAGGATTAGTGGTTTGGGGTTGATTGGGTGGGTTTGTGAGGATTTGTATGATTGAGAAGAACGTAATGGAGTTGTAGTTTAGTTTAAGTAAAAAAGCATGATCAAGAGTTATTAAGTGGAAGAGTGAGACGTTGTTATGCTGTTCAAGAATCAACTGAACATGTCCTTTTTTAATCCACAACAACGAATGGTGATGTGTTTGGGTTGAGTGCAAGCAACCAATGCTCTATTTCTACCCAACTCTTTGAATAGCTAGTTTCGATGGATGATGCTCACCTTTTATTGATCTTTAAGTTGTGTTTCTGTTGCAATTCTTGAGACTTGCTGTTTACTTTTCTTTTTGTCGTGTTTGGTTTTTTTTAATGAAAATTTGAATTTTTATCCCTACGTTGCCAATTTTTTTTTACTTTACTTCGCATGCTTATGCATACCATTTTGATTTTATTTTAATCACTACATCTTATATACTATGGTTACTTGGATGTTAGCACGATCTTTTATCAATCATTACTATAGCATGTTTGAAATGGATAAGGTCATAAATAACCATGCCCGGGCTACCCCACCCGCCTTGCTCTCTCTCTCTCCCTGTCATGTTAACTTCTCTCTCTACCACGTCAGCTCACCCAACCCACCCAAAAAAACCCTTTAACCACACCCGGGCTACCCCATCCACCCTACATTCTCTTCTCTCCACGTCATTTGGAGATCAATCTTGGGTAAAATAAAAATAAATTCACAAAAAATTCTACAAAATCAAAACAAATAAAAAACATATTTTCAGAAAAAAATTCTGGAAAAACAATTTAAAATGAATTTATAAACCTTTTCAACAAATAAACAAAAAAATCCAAAAACAATCGGGCCAATGGGGGGGGGGACACGTGCCCCCCACCCAACAGGGCGCCCGTGCACGCGCCGGGGTGGCCGCCCGCCCCGCTAAGGGGTGGGCGCCCGGGAGTGCCTGTCCCGTTAACGTTGCTCTAACATACTAGCACATTTATGTCAGAAACTGTTGTTGAAAAAGAACAACGTAAGAAGATGAAAGTTGTGGTTAGTATGATTTCTTCTATTTGCACTTTCGTTTCAACGGAAATAATCATGGTTATTTGCCCAAAGAACCTTTAAGAGATTAAGATTCTGAGAGACATTAATTAAATCGACTCTATAGTGCATAAGAAATTGATTGTGTTGAACAACTAGGTGTTAGTAAAGAAGATTTTCTGAACTTGTGTAAGGTACTTCAGAAGTAGGTGGAGTTATTCATACAAATCATATGATTCTTGAAGAAGCCGTCCCAATATTTCTACATATTTTGGCCACAATTTAAAATATAATGTAATCAAGTTCCACTTTCATCGATCAATGGAAACCATAAGTAGACACTTTGAAAAGGTGTTGCTTGCAATGTTGTGAATAAGTAGTGATTATTTGAAAACACATATCTTAGAGGAGTCTTGAGAATAAAGGTGTCATTCAGGATACTACGAGAGAATGAAGTTCTTTGCCATTGTTTTCAGAGTCGTAGTGTCACGTGGTTCAGGCTTTGACACATTTGAAACTTGTTTGCTTTCATACAAATTATATACACGGAAAGAATAGATGCAACTTATCTCCAAGAAAAAGCTGACATATATTGCATTGACAAAGAATTGATTTAAAAAGAAAAATTCTTTTTTGTTCCGACAATTACAAATTAAGTGGATATAAAAGATCACGTTCTCAATTTGGAAAGACACTTCTTTTTCCCCTATGTAACCACCATCTCTCTCCCTCCTCCGTTTCTCCAAGGGATTTTCTTGGTATCGATCTGCTCTCGTAGTTTGTCATCGTTAGAGTGCGCCGCCGTTGACGTTGCAACCATTCTATCATGGGAGAAAGTGACTACTCCCATCACACTGATACGTGGGGTGATAATTTCTCTAAGGGGAGTCCGACAATGGCGGCTCAGTCGAGGTATTTTCTGTAACATTATTTTGTTTCATTGTTTTGTCCTCATGGATTTGTTTGTTGGTTTTATTTGGATTGAACTTGGAAGGTTAATCGACACATGTTCACCACCATTACGCATGCTATTTATATTTTAACAACATAAAATTCCAAAATTCCCCATCTTTATGTGGAATTTGCAAATCCCCACCCTAAATCCCAACAGAAAATTTCATCCCAAATCCTGACACCAAATCTAGAGACCTCCTCTCGCCACCTCTACCCTTCGACCACTGCCACCATTGAGCTCCATTGCCATCGAGATCCGCCATCTCTCATCTGTCTCCCTCGTCCGGCGTTTCTCAAAGTGATTTTCTTGGTCTCGATCTGCTCTTGTAGATCGTTATCATTGGAGTGTGTCGTCGTTGACGTTGCAACCATTCTATTACGGGAGAAAATGCCTGCACCCATCGTACCGGTACATAGGGGCGATAATTTCTCTTAGGGGAGTCTGACAACGATGACTCAGTCGACGTGTTTTCTGTTCCTAACCTTGTTAACTTTCATTGTTTTATCCTTATGAATTTATTTGTTGGCCTTATTTGGATTGAACTTGGGATGTTAATCGACATATGTTCTCCACTGTTATGCATGCTATTTATATTTTTAACAACACAAAAATCCACATTTTTAGGTGGAACACCCTAAATCCCAACACCCAATTCCACCACAAATACCAAAACTAAATCCACACACCTACTCTTGCCATCTTTACCCACCCCCCGCTGCCACTGTCGAGCTCCACCACCTCCGTCGTACTCCACCGCCATCAAATCCACCTCCTCTTTGAGATCCGTCATCTCTCATCTTCTCTTCATGAAGATTGGCGAGGTGGCGCAATGAGGATGAACGATGGCAATTAGAGGAGCGACGACGAGTGGTTGGGTTAGTATTAGGGTTAGGATAGATTGGGGAAAGTGAAGGGGAAGCTTGAATCGGCTCTTGATAAAACCCTACACTGACGGAAATCATCCGTCAGTGTATGTAATCATATTAAGTTCATAGGGGACATTTTTGGAAATCTCATCCGTCGGTGTCTTTAAATAGTCACCGACGACTATATCTGTCAAAATAGGTTAACACGACCGTCAGTGTTCGGTTTCCCGTGAAAAAATTCATTTATCCGTGGATTTGTAATCTACATTGATGGATGCGATCTATCAGTGCCTTCAAAAAGACACCAACGAATATATCCGTCAGTGAAGGTTAACACAACTGTCGGTGTACGTTTTTCTATGAAAAAAATTATTTTTCTGTGTATTCAAAATCTTCACCAACGGATACAGATCTCGCTATCCTTCGGTGTAAGTTTTTGCTTAGATAAATAATACGAAAACTGTAAGTAGATCGATCACTAATCTAGAGGGGGGGGGGGTGAATAAGTTATATCCCAAATTACTTTAATAATGCACAATTAAAATAGTAAAGGAAAGATCGCAAACCACAAAATGACTCTGGAGATTCATAGAGGTTCGAGCACACCACCGTGATCTAGTCCTCTTCTCAAGTTGCGATCGCTCCTCCGATCCCTACTTGAGAATTCACTATTATCTTCGTTCCGGGTTGAAGATAAACCCTCTTACAACCGGAGCCTTACAAACACCCTCGCCTTGCTCGGATCTTCTCTCACACCCGGATGGTTCTTCCTCGAAGCTTTACAACACAATGGAAATTAAGAGAAGTTGTTGAACTCTAACTTGAATGCACTCAAGGATTGGAATTGAGCTTGGAGTGAATTTTATTGAAGTTTGAGAGTTGGTGGAGCTTTGAAGGCTTGGAGATTGAGAGCACAAGAGTATGAATGATTTTTGCAAGTAGAGTGTTGATTGTGTCTCTTAATTGAAGCTTATATAGTCTTCAAAACAAATAGAGCCGCTATGGTGAGTTGGTGAAGTTTGGACCAAAACGAAGCAAGTAACGACTTGAGCTCGGGCATAATTCAGAGCATATTCGGTTGATAAGGAAACCAACGGTCGTCCGACAAGATGTCGGTGTATTGGTCAGAATGCACAACTCGGTTGACCGACTATTGGTCGGATACCCGTTCATCAACGTCTACTAATTTTTTCTAATATCGACCATTTAAATTCGGTTCACCGTTCAAAGATGGACAATAAAGAATTGTTGTGCTTTGGTGATCAAGTTCGGTAAGTCGTGGAATGGTCAATATTCCGACATAAGTGCGGGTTTTCTGCTGACATTGGCTAAGAAGTTAGTTTACAAATAACGGTCAGAAAGTTACGTGAAAAAGAGCCATTACATTTTGATTAGCAACAAGGATTCGGTAAACTGAAGAGGACTAGGTAGACCGTTTAGGGGTATTTCAAAAAGGTGTTGCTAAATGACAAAAGATAAGTTTGTTGAAAAACTTTGTGCCATATAGACCAATAGGATCTAGTCGTTAGGATAATAAATGTTGGCCTTTTGGCCTTAATCATTGTTTTGATGATTTAATCAGCCTAATCTTAATTATAATCAATGTAGAGTAGCACATATATTGCATAACATATATATTGTATTGTGCTAACTTCTACATGTGATCAAGACTCAAGGAAGAAAGAAAATCAAGTCAAGACATGTATTAAAGCTATATTGAAGACATGTAATCTTGCTTTCTTTGAGTCTTAGGAACATTGTGTAATTGAGCATACTTGAGAAAAAAATCAACTCACATACACTTTAGGTTCCTTATAGAAGTTACATACAAAATTTCATATAATTTGGACTTCAATAGACCACTCAAACTTAGACCGGAAAACACTAAACACTTAACCTGAACTGTCTGCCCACATTTGGTCGACCGAGTGATCAATTATCCAGTTAGTGTTTACTGCCCGGTTTCGGTCGACCGTCCAAACCTTTTCGGTCGACCGAGTTAACATATTTATCCGACCGTTAGTTTTGTCGTATTATACCCAACTGTCGTATTCATATTATTTCCTTATACCCCAAAATACATTTGGTGTATTAGTCGACTGAACGTATGATAAGTCGACAAACCCAAACTGCCTGTTGGTTTTCGGTTGACCGAATATGATCTTGTTTGTCAACCTCGTAGAGCCTGTTATAAATCGGTCGACCGAACCTATCTCTGTGTTCGACCGACCACTTAAGTGTACATGAGTCATAGCCTTTGGCAGTCGACCGTTCCTTAACCGATCGACCGAACCGAGTCCAAAATTACCCAACGGTCGACAAAACTTACGAATCTGGTCAACCGAACTTATGCAGAAATACTTCCTACAAGTTTCTGTTTTTTGTATCTTACACAATCTTTACCCATTTCATCCCCAACGACTATAACTCTTTAGGAGCTTATAAATAGAGTAGTAAAACACATTTTAACACAACTCTCCTACTCCATATTGTCCACTACATTAGAGAGAAAGCTCCACACACTCAAAAGCTCAAAACCTTCCACACTTAATAATCAATTCCATATCTTACTCAAGTGTGCTCAAGATTAGAGAGTGTTGTTCCACTCAACCATTGTCAAAGAAGCAAGGGTCTTGGTGAAAGCCCAAGACAAGAGTATAGACTTCGATGAGAGCCCGAAGTGATCCTCTCGGATTGTGAGAGAAGGAACCAAGCTCGGTGAGGGTTGTTCGCAAGCTTGAAGACTTGTAAAGGTGTTCTCTCCCAACCCGGAATGGGGAGTGGTTAGTGAAGTCGTGAGCAGAGCTCCGTGATCCGAGCGGAGCTTGTAAGAGAGGACTAGGACCCGGGTAGGGTGCCGAACCTCTATAAAAATCCCGCGACTCCTTGTGGTTTGCTTGTCTTTCCTTACTTACTTGCTTGTTTATTTGTTTAAATTCTGCTGCATATTCTTGATCGTTTCAACAAGTAGGTAATTAGCTTAAAAGTGATTAGAATTAGAGACCCATATGATGCTACAATAGATGCATGTCAAGTTTGGATGACCGATACCTATTTGGTAGACCAAATCGAGATATCCAGAGATGATCTGAATGCGACTAGGGGAATGGAACGGTTGACCAGTAATCCTTCGGTAACCTGTGTTGGCTTTTTGACCTTAATCTATGTTTTGATGATTTAATCAACCTAATCTTAATTATGATCATGTAGAGTAGCACACATGTTGCATTGCATATATATTGCTTTGTGCTAACCTCTACAGGTGATCAAGACTCAAGGAAGAAAGGAAATCAAGTCAAGACATGTAATCAAGCTCATTTGAAGACATGTATTTTGTATTTCTTTGAGTCTTAGGAACTTTGTGTAATTGAGCATACTTGAGATAAAACTACTCAAACACACATTAGGTTCCCTATAGAAGTCACACACAAAATTTCACATAATTTGGATTTCAATAGATCACTCAAACTTACACTGGAAAACACTAAACCTGAAACCAAACAGTCTGCCCACATTCGATCGACCGAAATAGACCGTTCGGTCGACCGAGTAACTAATTATCCTATTAGTGTTTAACTGCCTAAGTTTGGTCGACCCTCCAGACCTTTTCGGTCGACCGAGTCCCAATTATTTTCCGACCGTTTATTTTGTCGTTTATACCCAACGGTCGTATTCTTATTAATAAAAAATACCCCTAAATACATTTTATGTATCGGTCGACCGAGGACCTTGTTCGGTCGACCAAAGTCATGTCTCTTGACAAACCCAAACCTCCTGCTGCAATTCGGCCGACCGTGGACCTTGTTTCGGTCGACCGAATATAACTTTGTTTGTCAACCCCAAACTGTCTGGTGTAAATCGGTCGACCGAACCCTATTCGGTGTTCGACCGATCACTTAAGTGTACCTGAGTCTTAGCGTTGGGCGGTAGACCGTTCCTAAACCGGTCAACCGAACTGAGTTCAAAATTGCCACACGGTCGACCGAATTTACTCAGAATTGGGTCCTGCTAGTTTCTGTTTTATGTATCTTACACCAACTCTTACCCAATTAACCCCAACGGCTATATTCTCTCTAATGCTTATAAATAGAGATGTAAAATACATTTTAACACAACTCTCCAACTACTACTTGTCCAATACATTAGAGAGATACCCAAGCTCAAATTTCCGCAATCCCACACTCTAAGCCTAAATTCCACACCATTGATCATAGCCAAATCATACTCAAAGTGTGCTCAATATTTAGAGAGTGTTGTTCCACTCAAGATTTTGTTTGTAAAGAAGCAAGGACTTTGGTGAAAGCCTGAAGTGTTCCTTTCCGATTGTGAGAGAAGAAAGTCAAGCTCACGTGGGTGTTCGTGGAGCTTGTTTTGTTAAGGCGTTCTCTCCCGGCCCGGAATGGGGAGTGGATAGTGAAGACACGAGCAGAGCTTGAAGTGTCGAGCAGAGCTTGCAAGAGAGGACGTAGGTGGGAGGCCGAACCTCTGTAAAAACCCTCGAGTCCATTGTGGTTTGCTTTACTTACTTGTCTATTTTAAATTCCGTTGTGCTCATCTTGATTGATTAAACAAGTAGGTAATTAGCTTAAAAGTGATTAGAATTAGGGACCATCACGAACCTACAACCTGAACGAAGGATTCCAAGGATGATCAGTGGCTACTGACTCTAAGGTGACGATGCACCGAGGGGGACTTGGTCGTCCGTTAGGGACATATTTGGTAGACCGAAAGGTAAACAGTCGACCAACAGAAATAGATTTATCATTTTGTCCATCAAGTGTACATTTGATCCTATAAATCAAATAAATAGAAAATTACATGTGAAGTCCTTGAGCTTTCATTACATGTCTTGAGCATTGATCTTGAAGTTGATTAATCCCTTAGTTTGAGCACCTACAATGTTAAGAAAAAAAATGAAATTTGACAATAACATGTGTGTGATGTGCTAATTGGAGTTGTGCATAATATTAGTTTTTTAATCATCAAAATTAAGAGTAATGAGGCCAAAACACAACAATCTCCCTCTTTTTGATGATGAAACCTAATGTCAAATTGTGTAACTGCTCCACCTCTCAATATGCATAAGATATGATAACTCCCCCTTATTAAGTGCATGAATTCCATATATTCATTGAAGCATGTTATGTCCATTTTTCTCCCCCTTTTGACATCAATCAAAAAGTATAAATCAAGCAAAGCTTGAGACAAAAATACACACAATAATGAAATGAAATTGCATTGCTAAAATGGAAGATATGACATAAAGCCGATAGAAGAGCAAACAAACCAAAGCAAATGACAATCCAAACAAATAATAAGCAAACAAGCAACAATAATAGTCTAGTTGTCCGACTTGTTCATGCTTTGAAGGAGATCCATACTTTCATTTTGGGAGTTGAGAAAGGCTTGGAGAGAATCTCCAACCACACAAATGTGGTAGTTGATCTCATTGAGCGAGTTCGACGTTGCCAACTGAAAAAATTGGAAGTCGAAAGTAAGTTCTTGAATGCCTTGGTAGTTTTGATTCACTAAACCCCGAACTTTGTGGATCTCATCGTAATTCCGGTCCAAGAGCTTCTCGTGATGATAGGCCCAAGCTGGTTGGTTCCATTGAGCATCAGCACCATATGACCATTTGAGATGGGTGTAGCGCCGAGGACCACGAGTTGTGCTAGGATCCCAACTGGGATTCACCTCGGCATCAGATGGAGGAGGAGACCAATGTGGAGCTTTGGTTGATATGACATCATCTTCATTTTCGGAGGAATCATCTTCAGCTTCTTCTTCAATTGCTTGCTTGCCCGAACGTATCCGTTAAAGTGTGTATTTGTCGATGGTCGTCTTTGAAAATTTGAAAAGATCGCGGTCGAGTTGGATGTTGAAGTGAGCTAAGACCAGCAAGGTGATCATAGGAAATTGGACAAAGTTACGCTTCTTTTGAGTGATGTAGCACATGTGGTTGATGATGAATAAATGCCAATTTGTGCGAGTACCGGTGGAGAAATTAAATAGACACTTCATCATTTGGTGGCCGAGTTCATCGTTATGTCCTTTGTGCACAAAGAGGTTGGATGATATGAAGCGACAAAGAATGCGGCCAACAATCAGAAGATGAGGAATGGCAAGCTTGCCATCTTGAGGAATTTCCGATCGAGTCAACTCCAAAAATTGACTCATCGAACCACAAACCTCTTCCCAGGAGAGGTTGTAAACGTCATCGTCGGTTGGTTAAACATTTTAAATACCGCAAGTGCACGACGTCAGTGAAGACGTGAAAAATATGGGTCGATCCACCGGGACGTGTGTCGACTCTGGTTCGATCGAAGGAAAGTGGGGAAAGAAGGGACAAGAGTTGTGGTTAGACTAGCTAAACTACACTAAACTTGCAATCATCAAAAGGAAAACGAAAGTGAGAGAAATCGAAAGCAAGATAAACTTCAGGAAAAGAAACCCCCTAAGGGGTGGAGTGTGTGCACATATGAAGTGAAATAAGTGATAGATGACGCATGTATGTGTGTGTCTTCATGCATAGGAAGTGTCTAAAGATGTGACAAAACCTATCAATCCATTCACACAACGTATCGACAATTACTACTTGATTAGCATAAGACTAGGCTCAACATGAGAGGTGTCTAAATATTATGGAAAGACTCATAAAAACCAGGAACTCATGCGAAGAACAAAGCTAAGCATGATAGGTGTCTAAATGTTATGGAAAACCCCATCAAAGCAAAGTTTTGTCCAATCAATCAAGCAAGCAAACACAAATACAAACACCTAACTAACATGTAACATATTCAACAAGAAATTTTGGTTAATAAACATGAGGAAAATAAGCATGGAAAGTGTTTAACTCTTATGGCAAAACCCATCAAAAATCCGCCAACACGTAGATGATTAAAATACCACCGATGAACATATAAACATGGAAGTCTACATAATCAGAAATTCATCAAACATCAAAACTTCACAACATATATGTACATCATCTCCACTCCTAAAAGAGGATGGAACTACTCACTACTCATTAGAAAAAGAAAACAAAACAAAATTAAACTAAGCATGCAAGAATTAAAAGAGAAGACAACATTAAAACAAACTATGAAGAATTATTTTCTTTACATGACTCACATTACAGGTAGCATTCTTCTCCACCTTGAGTTTTGCTCCAAGGCATACTCCAAGTAGAGAGAGTGCCACCAAGCAATGGGTAATTACAAAGGAGGAATAAGAGTTCTATTTATAGCCATGAAAAAAGATAATCGGGGATAATCCCATGTTATGAGATTAATTGCATACCATAAATGGACTAAATAAATACTAATACAACACCCAGCTAAGTCTTATCGGGTTTGGTTCCAAATGGACCGCCAATTGGCAGCCTGGGACAACGAATTGGCGGTCTGGGTCGGGTTGATCGGGTTTGGTTTTGGGTGGCTTGATTCTAGCTTGATTTCTTCATGTTTGGTGAACCCGATTTTGTTGTTGATGTTTAGGCCCGGATCTAATTGCCAAAATACTCATCATGATGGTGTGGAGCTTCTTGATTTTCTCATTGGTCATTTTGGTTTACATTTGGGTCCTTCCCTATTGCATATCAGTCCATAAGTCTCACATTTCAATCTTTTTTCTCGCGCTCAGGTCCTTTTTGTGTCTCATCTTCTTTGCCAGAGGAACGAGTTTCTTGTGTTTCATAGTTGTCGGTTGTTTTGATGGTTCCACCGTCTTCTTAGATGGACAAATTTTCCTTGGACCCATAGAGAAGGAAGAAGATTTAAAGAAGAGATGAAAAGTTTGTGATGTGAGAAAGGGAAGGATGCAAGAGTTTGGTTTGGGGATGATATGAGTGAAAGAGAGGATCAAAAAAATATAGGAGATAGAAGGGATAGAACATGACAAAGCGTGTCCAACGGTCGTCCATAATTGTCTCAGAGGACCGTTGGACCAACTCCTACGACTAGAAAAAAACAGACTTTGGTCAAACAACCAGAGTTCGATATACTGAAAAAGGTGAACAGTAAGCGAAGAAAAAGTTAGTGGATCTTGACAACGGATGACCAAACAGGTCACGGTTGTCCGTACTCCAACAAAGAGGAAAGATCAAATATTCCAAAAATTGTCATCCGATTCCAAATCGGATGCCCAATAAAGGCAAAAAGATCCGTTAAAAGAGCTTCATCAAAGAATTAATTTTTTTTACACAGACACTTCAGTCTTCCAAGATATATTCAGATAACCGTCGGAATGGGAATGCCGAAGTTTTCTTACTTTAACAAATGAAAATGATTTGGTCAACCAGATAAATAACTGTGTACTGTGCAGTGTGGATCCAGACCAAGTCTAAATTCCTTTCCAGACACCCTTCAGTTAACCGAATCATATCTGATCGTCTGTCAGGCATGGACAAACAACCAACACAATTAGGTCAAGCAATAACTAAATGTTTATTTAAACAAGGCATTTGAATTATGATATTTGTTTAGCACTACACATGCCTAGTTCTTCTCTAATTTTATCAAATTCATCAATATTTAAGGGTTTTGTAAATATATCTGCTAATTGATCATTTATTGAAATGAATTTGAATTCAATATATCCTTTAAGAGCATGATCTCTAAGAAAATGATAGTGAACATCTATATGTTTAGTTCTTGAATGAAGAACTGAATTTTTAGATAGGTTATAACACTTGTATTATCACAAAATATTGGGATAGTATGAAACTAAAGTTTCAAATCCTTGAGGGTTTGCCTCATCCAAAGGATTTGTGTGCAACAACATCCGGTGGCCCCATACTCGGCTTCGGTTGTTGAGAGTGCAACATTATTTTGCTTCTTACTAAACAAAAAAACCAAATATTTATCCAAGAATTGAAATGCCCCACTAGTGCTTTTCCGATCGGATTTAAATCTGGCATAGTCGACATCACTATAGGCAATGAGATCAAAAGATAGTCCTGGGCTAAAACATTAAAAAATCACAAGTAGCATTCAAATATCGAAAAACGCTTTTTCAATGCATGCATATTAGATACTTCAGGACAAGATTGAAAAAGAGAACAAAAGAAAACACTAAACATGATATCAGGTGTACAAGCGGTTAAATAAAGAAGTGAACCAATCATACCTCGATACCTTTTAATGTCAATTTCTATACCTTCTTCATCTTTATCGAATTTCAAGCTGGTGCTCATAGGAGTATTGTGAGGTTTGCTGTCATTATAACCAAATCTTTTGAGTAGTTCCCTTGTGTATTTGGTTTGGTTGATGAAGTTTCTCTCCGAATTTGCTTGACTTGAAGTCTAAGGAAGAAGTTGAGTGTTTAAACGTTTTACATTTAGACCGCAAGTGCATGGCCGTGTTGAAGCGGTGGCAAATACGGGTCGATCCACATGGAGGTGTGTCGACTTTGGTTCTTCAGAAATCAAGTGGAAAACAAAATGGGAGAAGAGATATGATTATGCTAATCTACACTACACTACACTAGAAAGTAACACATGCAAAAGAAAACAACAAATGATGGACTAAAACTTAACTAAGAAACGTGATAAGTAAGCTGGGAATCAGAGATGGAAGACGCCGAAGGGGTGGAGTGAGTACACACATGTAATAGGATGATGAATATTGCATTCAATAGGCACAAATGTTCGTACTGTTTTCATGTATAGGAAATGTCAAATGGTTATGGCAAAACCTATCAATCCAAACACTAACCTAGTTGATTAACATTCACATACACAAGTTGGTTATATCAGAACCTAAACAAGCATGAGAGGTGTCCAATAGTTGTGGCAAAACCCATCAAGTGAAGTGTTCTACTCTAAAGAAGCAAGCATACATTCACATTTATCAACACATTTCAAAATCAAGCATTCATTTCCATTCGTTAATGCATGTATGAACATCATCTCCACCACCAAAAGAGGGATGAAACTACTCACTAATCATTACACTACAAACTACATTAACAAAATGAAACATTCTAATGAAAGACAATTAAACTAAGCAAACAAGAAATATTAAAGAAGCTAAATGAAAGGAAATTAAACTAAAGAAGCACGTAAGAATTAAAACACAAGACAATATTAAAAGAAACTAAGAAAAATTATTTTATTTTCATGACTCACATTACAAGTGACATTCTTCTCCACCTTGAGTTTTTGCTTCAAGGTTGTTACTCCAAGTAGAGAGAATGCCACCAAGCAATGGGGTGAATACAAATGAGGAGAAAGAGTTCTATTTATTGGTATGAAAAAAGGTAATCGGGGACAATCCCCCGGTATGGGACTAATGAAACCTTCCCAGAATAGACATAAACATATAACCCATGTCCTGGAGAAACCGGGTCGGACTCGGAGACAAACGGACCGCAAATTGGCGGTCTTGGACCGCCAATTTGCGGTCACTTTTTCCCGTATCCGACCCATTTTTGGATATGTTCTTTAGTTGTTCAATTCTTCACATGGAGTGCACTCGGTTCGGTTATTGGAGTGTCAGCCCGAATCTAATTGCAAAAATACTCCTCATGATGGTGTGGAGTTTCTTGATTTTCACATGGGTCTTCGGTTTTACATTCGGGTCCATCTCTTGTGCATCTTAGTACATAAGTCTTTTAACTTAGTCCTTTTTCTTGCTCTTAGGTCCTTTTATGCCTATTCTCCTCAATCCTGTTTATTTCCTGAAACTTAAATATAAAACTCGTTACGTAGCATTGTTTAGGTTCAAGATAATGAATATAAGACACAACTGAATGCATGTACCCCCACACCTAACTTTTGTTAGTTCTGAGCAAAACAAAGAAAGAGAAAAATGAAGAAAAGTGAAACATGCAAAAACATGGAAATCCTAACACACTTTCGTAGGAATCACGGTTACACTTAGTACGTGCAACAAGCCGTGAAACCTCTATGTTGCCAATGAGGAGGAGTGTTTTCTCTTGTGGGTTTTCAGCGGATATACCCACAAAATCCAAACATTGATGCATTATTCATTCTAAAAACTCGACTCGATGGACTCATTTTTATCGATCATTGGACGCGGTAATCCTACGGACCAACTCTATATATGTATCCAGTCCACACACCTAGCCTAATGAACCATTTGTGCAAGTTAATTAAGGACTTCAGTGAAAGACATGGACAACCTCAACATCCTCAAGTGATACAAAGTGTAAAGTCCATTAAGGTTCTTATTTGCATTACCATTTTTTTTCTTACTAGTTGGAGTGTAATTCTCCCAGGGTCAGGTTTTCGTGTATCATTGCCTAGGAGGACATATACTATCACGTATACCTTTCCCCACATCTCCACATAGGGTAATCCCTACCACCCGTGTAACGGGACTTCGGTCGGTGCATGCCAAGTCAGATGACTCGAAAGCACCAGGCACAAAGTCCCCTCAGACCTAACTTCCCGAGTGATAGGAGCCACACAAGAAGAGAGAACACCTACTCACTTATTTCTTATCTACACATGAAACAAAACCCTTACACTTAATGTCTCACAACAAGATTTAAAGGGTCCTTGACTACAACAAACTTCCTTATATTAACATACACAAATTATTGACTCACTAGATTCAGGGTGGACTTCGTTAAATATTTGAGTACTGAAACCCTATGATTACTCGCCCCCCGAGAGAAAACTGGGGTGCATCCTAACTACTCGATAAGACCTAAAGCCGATATATAAGATATCCTAATGCATCAAGTTCAAGACAATTTTGGGAGCTTCTTTTTACTTTGTCTCTCAACGGTTTTGCACATGTCAAACACACGCAAAACCCACAAAACATTTTCTTTCGCAAACACATGAAGATTTTGAAAGAAATGTCAATATTTTAAAGCACAAGGCAAACAAAAGAAGACAAGTCACCCACGGATCATGGCAAACGGATATATCGATATTAAATGCAGCACACTAACAAGACCCTAACAATGCACACAAAAGAACACAAAATGAAAGGAAAAAGACTTGACTATGTACACACGTAAAACACCCCCCACACCTACCTCATGCATTGTCCTCAATGAATGTGAGCAAAATACTACATGAATTTATGCATGAAAAATGAAAGATCTCACCAACATGAAGCGCAAAAGGAAGTTCGTGGTTATGTTGATGGATACAAATCCGAATTCCCTCAAAACCTGTGAGATGTTAAAGAAGGGATACAATTACGTGAAAGAAAAAAAGCACAAATACACAAGGGTTGGGGCCCACAACTATCATTGCTCGCTCATAGAGTCTTTTATTGTACCTTTTTTACTATAACTATGTACAAAAATATGTTCCCATCTTCATTTGTCAAAAGACATGAAATGGGAACCTCAAATGTGGGTCAATGCACTTGGAAAAAGGGAACATGACACCACGCGGGGCCAGAATACTCATGTTTGGGCCCCCTCACAAAGAGCACAACATGAAAGGATAGGTTCATGAATTAGACGCAAATGCGCCTCATTCAAAGGATCAAACTAAAAGAGCTTGAACCTCTCACGAGTTTGGGAAAAATGGCACAACGGAAGAAGAGTTTCTCCCATTGCAGTACTGAATTTATGATCGTCAATCGAAATTCTCCAACCAATAGGCTGGTGGGTCAGAACCTCGTTATGCATGTGCGAGACTCACCAGGAGAACAGAAAGTGGGTCTCATACCCAATGTATCCTCCAAGGAACTCCTAATACCCTCAGTAGCAATGTAGTTGTTTGATGTTCCATCATTTCCAAGATGATCAAGAACAATAGTGAGAGACAAACTCTCATTAGGTAGCTTGAAATTAAGGGTACTAGGGAGCTCATGCTCCACTAGAGGTAAGTCCTTTAGAGGCACAATGTGAAGATCATGTGGCTGAAGGGCTACGTGACAAAAAGATAATGCACAATCATGTGTCGACTCACTGGTCCATGCTCTTCTCAATTTTGATCGAATACCCCACCATGTGATCGTAAATTGAAACCCCAAGTCCCTCAGACTGACTAGGAGTTTGACTTTGAAGGATTGTGCTTTGAATTTTTGGATGTGGTGGTGGTTCGATATCAGAAGATAAATCCTCATGTTGATAAGAAATATCACCATCCTCACGTTTACTTAATTGTTGGGTAATTTGACTCACATACATTTCCATAGTTTGTATGGAATTTTGAGTGGACTTCATTACATTTCGAGTGGTTTCCATGAACGTTTGGAGGGTTTGTTCTAAAGAATCAAGTCTGGGGTCAACTATGAGGTCAAAGTAAGAGCTTGGGAAATTTTGTGGTTGGGTGTTGATGGACTGAGAGTGAGGCCAATGATTTGGAGTAGGGTGTTTGTAGAATTTTGGGTATTCGGGAGGAGGATACTAGGGTGGAAATGATGTATAAGAATTTGAATAAGAGTTGTCTCCCCACGAATCCATCCCTCTCGGGTTGTACGCGGATGTGTAAGGGTCACATTGGGCATTTTTGGAAAAGGTGTGCTCATACTCAGGCTCTGGGGCAACATAAGGACATTCCCCGAAAACATGATCACTCAACCCACAATAGTCATACGGTACAACTACTGGAGCTACCGATGCACTCATGTCATCTACCACATACATGAAAGAGGCCAAAGGTCCTTGTAATGTCTGAGTTTGTTGACCAACATATGATCCGACATAACTAGATGATGGTCTAGCACTCGGTGCCTCTCTCATATCACCCCAATATGAAGATGGCTCAACCACACAATTAAGATCGTCCCAACTATAAGGGGTGTTTGTCTGAGGCACCCCATGATGCATGGGCCTGGATTACCAAGGAGAATTATCCTGGTCCCAACAATGATATGGATGGTAGCCCATGTAACCATCCATCTCAACAAGAAACTTTCGAGTCGACCACTCTCACCGCCATGAGGCCAAGCTCGAAAAAAGTGATCGACTCGACCCTAAAATGCTAACAAAGAGTGTAAAGGGGAGGAGACTAGAACGTAGAAATATGTGAGAAGAAGATGACTCAGAGGAGAAGGGAAGAATCCCTAAAAACTAGCGTGGGTAGTGGGAGAAGGTAGAAGCCTAATCTAGCAAGCATGACTCAAACAACTTATGGCTATAGGTCCTTAGGCTAGACGACGCCTAACTTTGAGATCACTAGTCTCGACATGCCTCACCTCCCTACAACTAAGACCACAATCCCCAGTAAGTGATACAAGATATGGAGATCCAATACCTCCTACTATTAACAAGGTAGGCGACGCCGATTAGGTCATGACGGTCTCAACTCGATCACTCTCCTAGTGCGTCCGAAATCCTTGGGCCATTGTCTACTTGATTTTAGAATTAAGGCTTAGATTAAGAGTGATTTTTGGGGCAAAGGAAAAGGTGATGAAACCCCCACCTTATCTTGTATAGGACAACCCATCCTTAGTAGCGTTTTGAGTCCTAATCTAGAAATCAACTATCCAAACAAACGCTCAACTCACACTTGTTTCAATGCAATTCCTACTAACTAATACATGTTCATACAAAATGCATGAATGAGAGTAGGAAATGTGTACCTCACGCCAGCAATCAACAACAAGAATGTAAAGAAAAGAAAGACGAGTGCGTGCAAGGTCTACAAATGGTGCATGACCTAAATGGCAATCAATCTATTCTTTTGCTTAGAGTTTTAAGGTCCAAGTTGATTAAAGAGACTTGATTGTTAATTTGGGAGCAAACTACAAGTCAAAACATTCCAAAACCACAAAATATAAGAGGGATTTTGGTGCTCACAAGGCCACCAATTGGCGGTCCAGAACCGCTGATTAGCGGTCTGTTTGGTCCAGCTCCCCTCCCGGCTTCTCCTGGCGATGTCTCTTGATCTTTGAAAGCTCCTGAAACAAACTAAAACTACAAACAAAAAATTAAAACCACTTGAATCGTCCAAACCAAAGTCTGGACAGAACACCTCCCCGGCAACGGCACCAAAAACTTGTTTAAACGTTTTAAATTTAAACTGCAAGTGCACGACCGCGTTGAAGCGGTGACAAATACGGGTCGATCTACAGGGAGGTGTGTCGACTTTGGTTCTTCAGAAATCAAGGGGCAAACAAAAGGGGAGAAGAGATATGATTATGCTAAGCTACACTACACTAGACTAGTAAGTAAACATGCAAAAGAAAACAACAAACAATAGACTAAAACTAAACTAAAACAATCAGAGATGGAAGACCCCCAAGGGGTGGAGTGAGTGCACACATATAATAAGATGGTGAAGATTGCATTCAATAGGCACAAATGTAGGTAGTGTTTTCATGTATAAGAAGTGTCAAATGGTTATGACAAAACCTATCAATCCAATCACTAACCTAGTTGATTAACATTCACATACACAAGTTGGTTATTTCATAACCTAAACAAGTATGGGAGGTGTCTAATAGTTGTGGCAAAACCCATCAAGTGAAGTGTTCTACTCTAAACAAGCAAGCATACATTCACATTTATCAACACATTTCAAAATCAAGCATTCATTTCCATTCTTTAATGCATGTATGAACATCATCTCCACCCCCAAAAGGGGGATGAAACTACTCACTAATCATTACACTACAAACTACATTAACAAAATGAAACATTCTAATGAAAGACAATTAAACTAAGCAAATAATAAATATTAAAGAAGCTAAATGAAAGGAAATTAAACTAAACAAGCATGCAAGAATTAAAAGACAAGACAATATTAAAAGAAACTAAGAAATATTATTTTATTTACATGACTCTCATTACAAGTGACATTCTTCTCCCCATTGAGTTTTTGCTTCAAGGCTTTTACTCCAAGTAGAGAGAATGCCACCAAGCAATGAGGTGAATAAAAATGAGAAGGGAGAGTTATATTTATAGGCATGAAAAAAGGTAACCGGAGACAATATCCCGGTATAGGACTAATGAAACCTTCCAAGAATACACATAAACACATAACCCATGTCCTGGAGAAACCGGGTCAGATTCGGAGACAAACAGACCGCCAATTCGCAGTCACTTTTCCCCGGATCCAACCCATTTTCGGATATGTTCTTTAGTTCTTCAATTCTTCACATGGGGTGCACTCGGTTCGGTTATTGGAGTGTCAGCCCGAATCTAATTTCCAAAATACTCCTCATGATGGTGTGGAGTTTCTTGATTTTCACATTGGCCCTTCGGTTTTACATTCGGGTCCCTCTCTTGTGCATCTTAGTCCATAAGTCTTGCAACTTTATCATTTTTCTTACTTTTATTTCCTTCTATCCCTCTTCTCCTCAATCCAGTTTATTTACTGAAACTCAAACATAAAATTCGTTACGTAGAAGTTTTTGGTTCAAGATAATGGATATAAGACACAAATGAATGTATGAAATGATGTCAATCATTGAGGTCACCCATCAAGCTCATTTCAAATTCACCTTGCATAGACTTTGAAAACTCTTGGCATAGACAATCATTAGTCGCACCAAATATAATGTCATCAACATATATTTGTACAACTAATAAATCTTTATCTTTTGTCTTAGTAAATAATGTGGTGTCAACTTTCCCCATTGTGAATCCATTTTCAAGCAACAAGTTCTCAAACCTTTCATACCAAGCTTTAAGAGCTTGTTTAAGCCCATAAAGAGTCTTCTTAAGCTTGAATACATAATCTGGGTATGTTTCATTCACAAAGTTGGGTGGTTGTTTAACATAAACTTCCTCCATGATAAACGATTCAAAAATGCACTTTTAACATCCATTTGAAAAAGTTTAAAATCCATGTATGATGCTTAGGCTAAAAACATTCTAATTTATTCTAATCGAGCTAGCAGAGCATATATTTCATCAAAGTTGATGCCTTCCTCTTGGTTGCAACCTTGAGTGACCATTCAAGCTTTGTTTCTAACCACTTGCCCGCACTACAACAAAAATTGCCTTTACTAACGGACATGTGTCGACGGAAATTCCGTCAGGGTCACTTGCCGACGGAAATGTCATCAGCACCATGACATATCTGTCGGGCCAGGCGCGACGTAATTTGTTTTGCGACCGATTATTTTGGCACGTGCTGAGTACGTATTGTTCCAAACAGCCCGACGGAATTTCCGTTGGCTCAATTGGAATTCCGTCGGATTGGTGCGCAAAGTATTTATTATTGTGCCCGATTGGGGGGGGAAAATCTTGATTTCTATTTCCACCAGACGAAAACCCTAAATCCTTCCCCGATTCCGTCTGCCGATTTCCGGCCGTCGCAACTGCCGGTCCTTTTTTATCCCCAACCGTCGGTCCTGGTAGTCGCTCGTCGATGTTGAGTCGTCTCCACTTCACACCATCATCCCCGGTCTCTCTCTTCTCGTGCGTCAGCCACTGCCTTGCCTTCCACACCACGCGCCGGCCACCACAGTGCCTCCTACATCCTCGTTGTGACAAGTATATTGATTTTAGTTAATTTAGTTTTAAAAATATTAATTGTGTTTGGGAATGGTGTGTTTGATTGGGAACGGGAAGAGTTAATTTTAATATTTTCTGGCATCTGATGTGTGCATTGTGGTGATTTGGTGGAATTTTTTATGCTACGAGATTTTCATCGGCGTGTTGTTCGGATTTTGAGTTGTTTTTGTTGTTTTGGAGTCGTTATGTGTTTGCGCTGGATTTTGTGATGGAGAGAGTGAGAGGAAGGTGCAGATGTTGTACTTTTGTAGGTGAATTTTGTTATAATAATCTCCTTCTTAGTTTTTTATGTTTGCATTGTGGCAATGTGGGAACTGAACTTTTGGAGTTTGTGATTCACAGTTTGTAGTGGTGTTGGGAATTGATTGGTGTTTTGTTTCTGTTTTGAGTGTAACAATAGGTTTGGTTGTAGAGGCAGAAAGAGATAACTGGGTACAAATTTGTTTAAGATTGGCTGATTATAGCTGAAGTTTAAGATTGAAGGAAAAAAATTAAGATCTTGGAGTTCAGGAAATTGTTTGTTGGTATTTCATGGCCTTATTAATCAAGAAACTTGGGTTGCTTTTTTCTACTTTTGATGCAAATATAGGAATAAGTAACTTCAATTTCTTTCAACTTAAAAATGTTTCTTTCTGTTACTTACTAAAAGGCAATGGTAGTTATGGATTGTTTCTTGTTTTTATTGTGAATGGTGGTTTATGAATGTTAAATTTTGTGTGGATTCAATTTTTCTTCTTCTGTGATTAATGAAATGAGGAGGTTTGATATGTCTGCGTGGTTTTGGGAAATGCAATTAATGACATTAAGTTCAATTAGGCATAGTAATCAATTTTCTCCTACTTAATGATTTACATGAAGCATATCCTAATTTACCAATGAATGTGATGAAAATATGACAATCAAGCATACAAAATGTTCTAGAATAGAACCAATCTAATATGAATGTAAAAGATAGATAAATTTTACCCAATTTGATCGTTGAATTGAATCCAATCTCCTTTCGATAGTGCAACCGGCTTTGAATTTGACATTGCAAGCATGCTCAGTCACTACCGATCTTCATCTTTAAGCACCTACAAGTGTAGATTTAGGTACCCAAATAACTTTGGATCTTTGAACATTAGCTTGTGTGATCCAAACCATTCTGGTTATAGGAGCCCACACACTTGAGGAACTATAATTCACAAAAATTGCTTTCCATTCAAAGTATTGTGAATTACATGGTTTTTAACATATGAAACATTATATCCTAAACCATGTTTATCTAAGGATTGCCTTTGACTACCTAGAAGCATGTCAAGCATTTAAGTTCCTTTTGTGAACTTTTCTAGATCTTTTCTAAGTTGAGCATTTGATGCCTTAAGATCTAGTTCTTCACCATCAATGGGTGTTGCACTTAGACTATCAAGTTTTAATGTATGTTCTTCATGTCTAGCAATCACCTCATTCTTTTCATTCATGATTATTTCAATTTGACTTTGAAGATCATTGACAATCTTTCTAGTATTCTTATTTTTATCACAAACGGTCTCATATTGTTTAACTAAATCATGAAATGCATTTTGAAGCTCATCATGTGTATATGTTTCTTCTTTAGAACATGAGCTATCACTAGAATATGATTTAGTAGAACAAGAATTTGATCTAGTAGAGCAAGAGTTAGAGTCTACGTCACTTTGTTCATCTTCAATAACCATGAAGCATGAGTGTACAACCTCCCTTCTACTTTGCATGAAGGATGATGATGAGGATGAAGAGTCATCTCATGTAGCTTTGTGAGCTTCCTCCTTCCTTTCTCTTCTCTTCCTCTTCTCATTTTCTCTTTTTCTCTGTCTTTTCTCATTTTTCTTCTCCCTTTCTTTTCTCTCATTTTCACGATCCTCCTCCTTTTCTTTTTCTCTCTTCTCACTTCTACTTTCTCTTCTTTCTCTCATTTCTTCTTTATCCTTCTTGAGGAATTTAAAGAAGTCTTGAGCAAGGACTTCAATGTCCTTATTCTCCTATCTTCTCCTTGGCTCATCGGATTTTACATGTAATGCCAAAGTTGGTTTGTTCTTTGAGGCTTCCTTCTCCTTTTGTTAATTGATTTGAAGTTGATAGGCCATGAGATTTGCTATGAGCTCCTCCGTCTTTAGCTTGGAAAGATCATACGCTTCTTCAATTGCGACGACCATTTCTTCACAATCGTTGTTGAGTGACCGGAGGAACTTCCTTGTCATTTCTCCTTCACTAATTTTTCTTCCAAGAACCAAAAGAGAATTACTTATATCGGTGAAGTGAGTGTTCATTTCACTTATGTTCTCACCAATTTGTATAGAAAAAAAAATCATATTTATGCATAAGGAGACTAATGTGGGTTTCCTTAGTTTTACTATCTTCCTCATGATGCATTTCAAGCCTATGTCATATCTCATGTGCACTTTCACACCCTCTAATCCTATCATAGTCACCCTCATTAAGTTACAAAATAAAATGTTCATGATAGTAGAATTCATTTATAAACTCTTTCATTTTGGCTCTAGTTAGTGAGGCTAATTTTTCTTCACTAGTGGGTGTGTAAGGATTTTGGAGAAATATTTAATACTTAAGGTCATTTGAGATTAAGAATATTTGCATTCTATTCTTCCAATAATTATAATTAGACTCATTAAGAAAAGGTGGTCTAGTGGTGCACAATCTCTCTACATGATTAGAAGTGGATGTCATGCTAAATTACAGTTAAGAATACAAAATTTAACTAACGCTTTGCTACCAAATGTGGGATCGTGTATGACCCTAATTCTAATCAGTTTCAAGCTTAATCAATCTCTACTTGTTTAATCAAAGATGCACAGCGGAATTTAAATAAACAAGCAAGTAAATGAAGAAAATATGCAAACCACAAAGAAACCCGATGATTTTTATAGAGGGGTCTGCACCCACACTCGGGTCCTAGTTCTCTCTTGCAAGTTCCGCTCGATTTCCCTTGAGCTCTGCCTACGTCTTCACTATCAATCTCGTTGACTGAAGACTTGAGTGAAACAACCACTCTCTAAACTTGAGCACAATTGAGTATGATTGAAATTGATTTAAACTGTGAAAAGTTTTGCTTGGAGGGTAGGATTGGGGAATTGAGAGCTTGGGCGTTTCTCTTAGATGTATTGGACAATTTGGAATGTAAGAGTTGTGTAATTGTGTCTTGGTAAAATATGCACATACATAGGGTATGAAATCCTACACTATTTATAAACTCCTACGAGGTTATAACCGTTGGGATAACAGTGGTAAGTGATTGTGCAAGAGACACAAAGTTGTAAAAGGTTGAGATTAAGCAAACCCAATTGAAACAAAATTTACTCCTACTCAAGGAAGTTTGTGTCATTCAAAAAAGGCACAAGAACCAAACCCCTTTCAATTACAAATAAAATTAAATGTTCAACATTAACAAATTGCATCGTAACTACTACGTTGGCCGAAATGACAACATGCTTGTAGTTAATCAAAGTAACATAAAACCAATTTGACTTACATAAAGGTCTATGCAACATAACTTCATTGGAAGTTTAAATATTACATAAGTAAAATTGTTTCACCATTTAGATACGAGTGTAACCTATTCTCATTGGTGAAAATTAACTACTCATTTCTCCAAATGCAACTTGAATGTCAACCTCATGTAAGCGAGAGTCTGAGACAATCAATTTTTCCTACTTAGTGTCATGTAGGTTAAATGTCAAGTCAACCGAATCAAAAGCTCTTATAAGACGTTCATGAAGTTTTCTTGCACAATTTAGATTAAAAATATGAATAATGACATGATGATGCTAAATAACATTTGAAGGCATGATAAACATAGCTTAAATATCCTTTAATGGCATTGTAGTCAAAATATGTAAAGTCTGTCACAAATCAGTCCAAATTGTCCTAATATGCAAAGAAAACTACTGCTCTAGTCTCAGGTCTAATTTGTCCTTATATGTAATGTTTGCAATATATAATTATTCTGACACAAATAAATCCCCCCAAAATTACATAGACCATGTCATACTTCAGATTATATATGACTAATGTTTCTGTCCAAAATTCCTTGTAGAATGCGTTGTAGAAAAACATCAAACTATGCACAAGATAATGACTAAAAAGTAATTTCAGAGGGTAATAATAGTTTTCTGAAAATTACAGCAACATAATTCTAAAATAATATTTTGAAATATTTCTAAAACCATAACGGATGCATAATACAAGTATCATGGTAAAAGGACCTAATAGCAAAGTAAATAATTTGACTTCAACAAACCATAACGCATGCATAATACAATAACGCATAATTTTAACTTTATGGGTGAATTATGCAAAAATCAAATAATAAATGGATTTTTCCCGAATCCACAAAAACGATTTAATCGAATCTATTTAAGTCATATTGTTTGCATTTAAGATGGCAATATATTAGGAAGTACTAAATAAGAATCATTCCACATATATGGAAAGTCATGATCTAACGTCCATCAATGAAACAAATTATCATTCACTTACCAAATAAAGAGAAATAATTAACGTAGTCGAAATCAATGCTCCCAATAAAATCATAGAAATATGTTAATTATTATCTTAAAACGAAACCGACATTTTTGATTCAAAAGACGTTTCAATTCCAACATCCAAAAAGTTGACATAAATACATGTGTGACTTGAATAACAAAAGATACTGAAATCAAATATTGTTAAATGCAAACTTTCCAAATACATTATGATTTGAATAAAGAAAGGGAAAAGAAATCATGTGAGGTCAAGAAATTTAGACCTTCAACAGACTAAACGTAATTCTCCACAAAAAAAATTGTCTTCCCAAAAGAAACCTCTTCCAAATCCAATTCATTAAAAAAATAAAATAAGATGAAAAACATGGAAAGAAGAACATCTACGTGACCACGTCCATAAATTCCAAAAGACCCACATGTTTAGACATATTAACATGCCTTGCACTCTTTAATTTAATTGACAAAAACAGGAAAAGAATCACAGGCCATTAACCGATGTAATAAAGGAAAATAATCTAACCTTTACAACGTATTCAAGCACATACAAGACATCTCGTAGTAAGAATACGTTAGAAAAAAGATAAAATTGATTAAGCATATACACAAAACGTAGATCTTTTGTCGCATGAGAAAAACTTAAAAATTTCGATCCAAAGGCAAGAGAAAAAACGACAAAACTGTAGCCCTGATAACAATTGATGGAACCTTATTGGACTTAATTACTTGGCGATGTCATAACGTTTTTCTGGGTACACGGCGGAAGTCTTCTCGCGATCGCCACAAACACCACCTCTAAACTCCTATGGGTTGAGCCTCTCTCTCTTAAGATGCGATGGAGATTAAACAAGGATAATGTGGTGTTGTATTGAAAACCTAAAGCTCATTATATATATAACACACCACGTAACATAATGTGTTATAATATACCTCACTACTAATTTACCTTAACATTGTTCCTTAATATGCTAGTTTACTCAAATCGGTTAGGTTGGTTAAGTCATCTTTAGTTGGACATTAATATTTGAGTCCAACACAACTGAGATAAAGTAAAAAGGAAAGTTATTTCCAACGATCACGGAATAGGAAGAAGTCATGGACCCGTAGTATAAGGAATTAGGATGTGATGACATCAACTTTGTTTGTGGAAATACGATTGTAAAGGAGTCTTAGACAATAGTTATGGAGTGAATCTTCCTGTGCGACTTAGAACACAATTACTGACTGGACGCTAGCATTGGATGACCAAGCCTCAGTGATGTTGATGTTTACCTTAAGAAGGAAGTGTGGTCTCCCTCATGGCATGTTGTTGTTTACCCAAAGAAGGAAGTGTGGTCTCCCTCGTGGCCTTGCTAAAAGAAGAGTGTGAGGGTATTGAATGAGATTTTATTAGTTCAATACCGCAAGACATCGGTGAATACAAGGCAAATACGAGTCGTGTCCACAATGAGTGAGTGTGGGTCGACAACAACCATACTCGAGTGAGGGTATCTAACTACGCTACAAATGCAACGTAAATCAAAAGCAATTAATCAAAAAACGAGTCCCATAGGAGGTGGAGAATGAATGTGAAAGTGTAGATGTGTATTCATGTGTGTAACATTTAAAGCTCAAGACATGCATAACATGAAATTCATAATGACCAAACCCAATTATGTCTTCATATGAATTAAGATATAACATTGTCATCAAAACATACAAGACATTAATTAAGATGATGCAAACAAGAGCACATGCTCCCACATATCATCCTAATCTCTCTACCACTCTAATATGATCCTCACCTCATTATTCCCCCCAATAAAGTGAGTCCACTCGCTAAAGCATGTGCTAAACATCAATTAATTAAGACCATTAGTACATCAAACACAAGAGTGAGAAACCCACTAAATGGTTATGAAATTCATGTGAGGCCCCAAGATTAGAATTAAACACACACACACACACTAATACAACCCATTCACATTTCACATCACCCTCCACCCCAATGGGGATGGAATATTCTCTACTCATCTTCATACCCAAGAAAACATCAAAAACAAAACAACCCATAAGCAAGTAAACAAAACTAAAGTTAACCAAAGCAAGTAAACAAAATTTGCATCATATGAAACATAACAACACGAAGAACATAAAACTCAACTTGATTAAGAAATGAATATTACAAAGTTGCTCATTTTCTTCTCCACTTCACTACTAGAAAGAAACTAAAATCTACTCTAAAATGAGAGAGAAGAAGCAAAAAAAGGAGAGGAAAGTTTACAAATGTATTTATAGAAAATTAGATCGTTTGGATGAATCTTGGCGCAATCGGATGGCTGTAAATCAGATCTTGATGTTGTATAATTCTTTGACCCGAAAACCCGACTCGACGGTGAAATTAGAGTGTCAACGGAGCCAAAACATCCTCCACTAGCGGATATGGTTCTTATGATCCGTCTCAAATTCTGCCAGCTGGTTAAGTTGGCTTTGTTGCACGTGGGGTTGAACCATGATCCATTATCTCGAGCCGATTTGATTTTAATTGTTGAATTACTCCTCAGGTTCATGACGTGATGGAATATTGCAACTAACTCTCTTTTTTACACTTTGGTCCCTCCCAATTTTCACTTCGGTCTCTCCTGATTTCCAATCTAGTCCTTAGACATTACAAACATATCCAAAATCCTTCCAAATCAGTCAAATGTTCTTACATTTAGGTCATTTTTTCTTCATTTCTCTTCTTTATTTCCTAAAACCAGGAACACTTTAAATAAACACTCGGGTAACACAAAATATGATAAAATAAAAAATATATAACATGAATGAAATATATACAACATGATGTAATATATGATATGTTACTAATCAGGTACGGTCAGCAAATTTTGACGTGATGTCCGGCTTCATAGTCCAAGTGGGATTAATGTGCACCGCTTCAGCTGACGATTACCTCGAATTTAAACTACAAAAACACAAGCGTATTTATGAAGATAACCCTACTGCAATCGGAAAGAGGATGAAGTCCATTTAATGGAAGTGCAAAAGCATGTGGTATCAGGCAACTCGATGTAGTTGCACCGTTAACGTTTGTGGTGGTCCAGTGCACTGATCTGAACAGGTGGTCCGTCAGGCAACTTCGAGAAACGAAAGTGCTCCGTCAACATCGTTGGACATAAATGCAGAGTACAAATGAAGGTGTGCTCAACACCTGTAGGATTCACCACCTAGACGTCAACAAGCAAAGTAGGCATGATGAGTCAGAAGAAGAGTCAAACTTAAAAACCTTGGTAAGTTGTAATTGTTCTTCAATTTTATTTTTTGTTGAAACTGGTAATTTCTTACAATTTTACATTTTAATGAACTCTACGTACACTTAACAAATGCAAGCTCCAACTGAAATCTTAGTTGATTGTGAGTGTAGAGGTTAACCAGAACCAGTACTTCTCATTCCCGTGTGACTAAAGATCCTTAAACCTGGAACAATATTTTTTGGTGATAGTTATGTGAACTTATTATTTCAAATGGCACGTTCTGATCAACACTACTGCACGTTCTGATCAACACTACTGCAAATAGGCTTTACTCGTCGCCCAATAGACGTCGGCCTTTATGACCACCGACGTCTAGTGGGGAGGGGACATAATAGACGTCGGCCTTTAGGGAGACCGATGTCTATATGATACTATAGACGTCGGGTGTAAGAATACCAAGTTTGGACGACGTCTATGGTGTATAGACGTCAACCTATAGACGTCGGGTGTGATAGTACCTTGTGTATCCGACGTCTATATGGTATAGACGTCGACCTATAGACGTCGGATGTTATAGTAGACCGACGTCTATACGCCATGCATATAGACGTCGACGAATAGACGTCGGCGTTATATAATATCCGACGTCTATAGGTCTTAAAGAAATCTAACAGGCGCGTTTCCTCTCATTCTTTTCAGACGAAACTCACCCAAACCCTAGCCGTCCCGCGACCCAACACTCCTCCGCGACCGATCTCCGATCCATCCGCTTTGTCTCCGGCACCGCAGCGAGCTCCCAAGCTCTCCTCCACTTCTCCGGCCCTCTTCTCCTTCTTCCTCCGTCTTCCTCCGGCTTTCTTCACATGTAAGTTTTAAGTTCGTTTTTGTTGTTTAAGTTCGTCTTCCTCCGTCCTCCGTTTTTCTCCACATATTCTATCTAAGTTAGCCTTCATCTCGTGTCGTTTGCAGCCGTCACCGCACCATCTCGTGTCTCCGAACCACAAAGAGCTCCTCCGGCATCACATCTTGTTTAAGTTCGTCTTCCTCCGTCCTCCTCTGGTTCGTCACCGCATCATCTCTGTAGAAAAATTAATAAGTGAAAAATATAGGTGGAACGAGTCAAATGTAGTTTGAAATCATATCAAAACAGATCTTAACATGCATATTTGGTATTGATTCCGACTGAAAGTATATTATCGAGGTTGCATTGAAGTCTAATTAAGATTTATCTTTGTTCATCGGCATATTCGAACCAATGCAATATTAAAATTTCGAGGTTTTACGATAGGTCCATCTAAATGAGAACTTAAATGTTGCAAACTGAACTTAGATTGGTTTGGTTTTCTAGCTTAGATTTGTAATGTGAATGTGAATGTGATGTAATGACTTGGATTGGATTGGATTGGTTTGGTTTGATTTCAGGATTTGAAGAATTTTACATATTAAATTTTAAGTGGAGGTTCTGCCAAAATTTCAATAAAATTTTATTCCCAATTATTATTAATAACATGATAGTTTGTGTTTAAAATGTTTTTCTGTCAATTCAAGTAATTATTTTTAATACTTGCTTTTAATATCATGTATGTTTATTGCCTTAATTTTTTGAATTTTTAATATTATGATAATAAGTCATTGCCCCCCTTAAACAATTTGGCCTTTAATAACCCAAAGCAAAAGATTAGACAATATTTGCTAAGTCATTCATCATATAGGATTTGCATGCATTGTATTTTTCTATTATTTACGATTTCTGTCGTAGATTGCTGGCGTAAGGTACGTACTATCTTTCACTCATCATTCATTACAAAGCACACATTAGTTAGTAGGACTTGCATTGAAACAAGAGTGAGGTGAGTGTTTGTTTGGTGTGTTGTTTGTTAGATTAAGGTATGAAAAACACTTAGGGGGCAGTCACCTATAGGAGATGAGGTGGGGGATTTCATCACCCTTTCCTTGGCCCAAAAACCACTTAATAAAAGAGCCTTAATAAAATCAATTAGACGTTGGCCCCTAGGATTTTCGGACGTATTAAGGAGAGGAAACCGTTTAAGACCGTTATGGCCTGAATATCGTTGCCCATTTAGTCTCCCTGAGATTTTAGGAACCTCCGGGTTCTTGATTTCCTATAGATTAGTGGTCCTCGATGTTTAAGACCGTTTCGGCCTGAACGTCGTTGCCCATCTAGTCTCCCTGAGATATTAGGGACCTCTGGGTTCTTGATTTCCTACAGACTAGTGGTCCTCGGTGGGACCTCGAAGTTAGGCGTCGTCTATTACTAAGGACCTATAGTGGACTTTAGGCTTGTTTTGGCCTTGATTGCTTAGTTAAATTTCTAACCTTCCTTATTCCACGCTAGATTAAGGACTTCATCTCTTCTCCTCTAAGTCATTCTTTTCTCATCTTAATGTCTCCGAATCTTCTCATCTACGAACACATTCTTTTAAATTGAAATTTTATTTCTTTTCTGCAATAATAACTATCATTTTTGCCTATGTTTAGATTGAAATGGATCGAGAGTGGATTGTTTCAAACAGATTGAGTGATGAGTATGAGAACGGAGTGAATATGTTCTTAGAGCTTGCCAAAAAACATTCTAAGAAAATGAAAGACAGCGACATGGCGTATTGTCCGTGCAATAAGTGTCATAATATGTCAGTGTTGACTTTTCGGAAAATGAAAGATCATTTGTTTGAGAAAGGTTTTGACCCAAATTACAGACGATGGATATGGCACGGTGAAAATGAATCATTTAGTCGTTCGAAGAATGATGGAGAAGACGATAGTGTAGAAGATCACTTAGAGGAAATGGTTCAGGATATGGCTGAAAAGTTTTCGTCCAACCCCGATTTACTTGGTAATTTGTTGAGTGACAATGAGAAACCGTTGTATAAGAATTGTACCAAATTTGGAGAGATTGGATTGTTTGCCTACTTCTCCTACCCGTCGTAAGACCGGTTCTTCCGCGGAGACTACTCCAGTTCCGCCAGTGTTCCACCCTGATCGACAAGATGATTTCGTGTCTCATTCTCAAGAACTGGCCCTCGTCGACGGTCCCTCGTTTGGAAAGTTCGCGGATGGATCTAGATGTGCTTTATTTGTCGAAGACCCTGATCGAAGATTGGTGGGACACGGGAAAGTTTATAACATCTCCAGACACCACTTCACAGAGGTAGGAGAGGGAGAATTGAAGGTTGCAGTTGAGAGTTGCTTAGATCCTGGTGCTTTTGTGCTATTTCCGGAAGAAGAGATTGTTACTCTCGGCGATGCTATCGGTGGGTTCGTGCGTTGGCCTAGTTATTTAGTAGAGCTAAACGACAAACATGAGGTATAGTTTAACTTTGAAAGACTTTAAACTTCAAATTTGTTAACAATTGTATTTTAATGGTTGTATACATATCTGTAAGGTGTCAAGCCCCCGGAGCAAAGGGTCAAACAACCAATCTCCGATCAACATTAATTCGCTTCCAAGTAGGTGCAAAATGTTGTATCAATGTATGGTAGGTAGGGAGGCACAATCCTTAAGTACCTGGGAGTTGGAGGGGGATAAAGGGTTGCCTCCCGCTTTGTACGTTACCAAAGAGGATATCATGCAGTTCATGGCGATGGATTCGTTGTGTATCATGATTATCGACGTGCAAGTGAAGTAAGTGTTTTTTTGTATACAATGAAAAGTATTGAATAATTTTATCAAAACTGTAATAAATTATAATTTTTATACTTGTAGACATCTTTACGACGCCAGAAGGTCAATCTTTCCCGAGGATCAAGTATTTGGATTTATCAGTCCATCTACATATATATACGGGAATGACGATAAATCGGGTCAACTTGGGACATTCTTTAAAGAAGAAGACAAAATATTATCTGCTCCCTTATCATGAGAGGTAAACTTTGTAATTCAAAGTGAAATTTTATTTTGTAATAAACCTCTAATTATATATATAACACAGGGCTCATTGGATGCTTGTCGTTGTATGCCCCACGACTAATTCAGCATATTGGTTTGATCCGTTGGGGTCGAATAAACCAAGGGACTCAATAAAGAAACTTCTAAATATGTAAGTTCGTTTAGTCGTGAATAAAGTAATTCGTGGATTTTTATTAGTATTATTGATTGATATTTTAACGTGTGCTACTCAGGGCAATTAAGGTTTACAGAGCTTTAGGTGGTAGGAGAACAACCACAAAATCAGGAATAACATGGCATGGAATGAGAGTACGTTCTATCCCATTTTTGTTAATTAAGTTAGGAACAAATATTTAGCGAATTCCTATGTTTGTAGTACCGGAAGCAGATTGGAAATACGGAATGCGGTTACTACGTGATGAGATACATGGAGGAAATCCTCGAATTGGCAACTCAAGACGTATGCCTATCCGAGGTAATGTAGATCGTTATTCAATTGTATAGTTGTGTAGTTTCAATATTTAGTTATTAATATTCAACACTTGTATTTTTTTGATAGGTTTTCCCAAAAAGTAGTGATCCTTTCTCGCAACAGGAGCTCGATGAAACTCGCGACCGATGGGCTCGCTATTTCATCAGAAACATGCTGACGAACTAGGTTCTCCTGCCAATAGTATTTTTTGTAATTTAGTTAACAAGTGCACTTGTATTACAAACGTACACTTTATGCATTAATATAGTCGCCTTAAATTTAGAATGAATTAAATGCAAGTGTGTTGAATGTCAATTGTGTATGCTTTGTATGTTTGTGCATGTATGGTTGTATGTTTGTGTTTGTGCATGTATGCTTGTTAGTTTGTGCTTGTATGTATATGTGGATGAAATTGTGAACAAATTTATAGGTGAACGAATTTGGTGCAGTTGTATGTACACGAATACGAGACTGAAAACAATTTCGTCGGATGCTATTTATTTTTTTTGTCCAGGTTTAGGAATAGACGACGGATGTAGTTCGTGGCCGACGTCTATTCCCTACAAGAAAGGCATAGACGTCAGATTTAGTATGAAGCCGACGTCTATACCTAAAGTATAGACGTCGTATGTTAGGTACCCGACGTCTATACGTAAAGTATAGACGTCGTATGTTTGTTTACCGACGTCTATACCTAAAGTATAGACGTCGTATGTTTGTTTACCGACGTCTATACCTAAAGTATAGACGTCATCTATCGTATAGACCGATGTCTATACGTTAACGAATATCCGTCGGCTTCTAAGTACAGCCGACGTATATCCGTTATCTATCGACGTCGGCTATACTATGACCGACGTCTATGTATAGACGACGCACACATCGACGTCGGTTCGGGGTGTGCTTATATCCGACGTGTATAGCCCCGTACATCCGACGTATATTCCCTTTTTTGTAGTAGTGCAACATGTGACTTTTATTTTATGTTTGGTAGATTTTGAAATGTTGACGATATATCTTTTCACATTGGCAAGTAACTTCTAATGCTACAAATATACTGAAACGGTAATTAATTTGTCGGCAATTTGACAATCGAGAGAGCATGGATGAGATAATTGAGATTCCGAACAGGTGGTTTGTATCACTAACAACAACCTGATTTTGTTGCACTGGACCATTTTAATTTTTCCTAATTATATGGTTTGTTCTAACATACCAGCCACTAGAATTTCATAAGACGACCATGATGATCACAGTATGATAGGCTCGTCCACACATGCTAGTAGCAAGCGAAAACCCCTATACAATGGTAAATCCAGATATTGCATTTTAATGAAAAGAGCTTCGTCCACCTTTACCACTGTGAAAACACTATCGAGCATGAAATTCTTCGATCTCTTATACCAAACTTTAAAAGTTTTTTTAATCCATAAAGAATCATCTTTAACTTGAATACATAATCCGAGCACATCTTATTCACAAACCGTTGTGCTTGCTTTACATAACCTTCTTCCAAGAAAAAACCATTCAGGAAGTAGATTCAACATCTCTTTGAAATCCAGATATGAGACATATGTTAATAGCATTCTAATGAGTTCTAGTGAACTACCGGAGCATAGGAGGTCCACTTCTTTCTCTTGGTTGAAAAGTTTATCCTTTGGAAGAACCACTTGACCTAATTCATCACCTTTGTTTCAAAAAAAAACCACTTGGTCAGTTACGATTTGATCTTTTTTTCTCTTTCTACAAGTACCCAAATATCATTACGAGTAAATTGCTGAAACTCTTAATTGATAGCTACTAACCAAAATACAACATGTCATGTTTCATCGATTTTCTTTGGCTCTAGATGAGAGATATATCCCTAATAATTACACACAACCAGGTTGCTTGATTTAGTAACAATAGCATTGGATATATCACCTACGACTAAGTGTAAAATCCTGAAACCTTGTTAGGGTTAATCCCGGTTTAGGAGGGGCTTTGCATGGGAAAAAAAGAGTGGTGAATAGTGGGAAGCATGGTGGCATGCATGTTGGGTGTTGATTGACATCATTTCATGTTCATATTTGTATCTTATATCCATTATCTTTCACCTAAATAATGCTATGTTACGAGTTTTATGTTTAGTTTTCAGGAATAAATAGGTTTGAAGAGATGAAGCATAAAAGGACCCAAAAGCTGGGAAAAAGGACTGAATTGTGAGATCTGTGGACTAAGATGCAAGGAAGAAGGACCTGAATGCAAGACCGAAGGACCTAAGAGCAAAACAAAATACTCCTCACCATCATGGGGAGTATTTTGGCAATTCTATTCGGGTCGGAGCTCCAACATGCAAAATAGATGCATCAAATACCAACAAAGCCTTCCAGAAAAGCCCACAAGAAATTCCAGAGCGATCCGGACACTGTAGACCGCTAATTAGCGGTCACTTTTGGCCCAAATGCGCTCCAATTTCTCCAGCACATGTATTAGAGGATGTTTAGGCTATGTGTGGTATCTGTTTAGTCCCACATCGGGGGATTGTCCCGGATTAGCTTTTTCCATGCCTATAAATAGAACTCTTCACCTCCTTTTGTAATCACTCCATATTTTAAGTGGCTATTCTTCCTACTAGAAGTGAGGCCTTGAAGCACACACTAAAGTAGGAGGATGCTACTTTTAATGTGAGTCATTTTATCAATAAAGTTTTGTGTTTCTTTCATTGTTTGTTTTATGCTTCTTTTATTGTTTGTGCATGTTTTAGTTTAATCGTCTTTTAATTCTAGCTTAGTTTTAATATGCTTTCTTTCCATAGTTTAATAATTAGTGTAATGTTTAGTGAGTAGTTCCATCCCCTTTGGGGGGTGGAGTAGATGTACATACATGCATTAGAGAATGGGATGAATGCTTTAATTTCAATGTGTTGATTAAACATGAATGTATGCTTGCTTGTTTAGGATAGAATTTATAACTTGATGAGTTTTGCCAAAATGATTAGACACCTCTCATGCTTGTTTAGGTTCTGAAATAAACAACTTGCATATGTAAATGTTAATCAACCAAGTTGGTGAATAGATTGATAGGTTTTGCCATAACATTTAGACACTTCCTATGCTTGATAAACACTACCTTCATGTGCTTAAAGAATGTATTCTACACCCACCTCTTTGCTTGTGTGCACTCACTCCACCCCTTAGGGGTTTTTCCATTCCTAAAATTCCAGCATTCTTGTTTTGTTCTTAGCTTAGTTCTTATTTCATCGATTGTTTGCTTCTTCCACATTTTATACTTCTTAGCGTAGTGTAGCGTAGGTTAGCATAATCAATCTTTCTCTTCCCTATTTTGCCACTTGATTTCTGATAAACAAGAGGTTGTTCACCTCCCTGAGGACGACCCGTACTTGCCACCGCTTCATCGTGGCCATGCACTTGCGGTTTAATTAAAACGTTCAACAAGTTTTTGGCGCCGTTGCCGGGGAGGTGCCAGTCCAGACTCTTGTTTGGACGATTCGAGTGGATTTAATTTTTGTTTTGTAGTTTTGCTTTGTTTTAGGAGACTTGGAGTCTTCAGGGGGAGCACTTGGAGAAGTTTTGAAGCAAGCTGGGCACTGTAGACCGCCAATCAGCGGCCTGGGACCGCCAATTGGCGGTCTGGTAAGCTCAGCTCGCTCTCTTATTTCTTTGGTCTGTTTACTTTATCTGATATAGTGGTCTGGGACTTAATTTGGCATGTTTTGACTTATAGTTTGTTTCCAGATCAATAATCAAACCTCCTTTAAGCAACTTGGACCCTAAAACTCAAAGCAAAAGATTAGGCATTCTTTTTGTTTAGGCCATGCATCATGTATGTGACTTAGGCACTTAGATTGTCTTTTATCTTAGCTTTATTTTCTGTTGCTGAGAGCTGGCGTGAGGTACGCACCTTCTACTCTCATTCATGCATTTCGTATGAACATGCATTAGTTAGTAGGAAGTGCATTGCAACAAGTGTGAGTTGAGCGTTGTTTGGAGTGTTGATTGCTAGATTTAGGACTCCAAAACGCTACTAAGGAGGGGTTGTCCCGTAAAAGATAAGGTGGGGGATTTCATCACCCTTTCCTTCGCCCCAAACACCACACTAATCAAGAGCCTAATTTTAAAATCAAGTAGACATTGGCCCTAAGGATCTTGGACGCATTAGGAGAGTGATCCGGTCCCGACCGTCATGACCTGATCGGCGTTGCCCACTTTGTCGATAGTAGGAGAGACGAGATCCCCGGATCTTGGCTCACTTGCTGGGCTTTGTGGTCCTCGTTGTAGGGAGGTGAGGCGTGTTGAGGCCGTGTGACCTCGCAGTTAGGCGTCGTCTAGCTGTAAGGACCTATAGCGACCTTAGGATTGCTTGAGCCTTGTTTGCTTGTGTGCTTCTACCTGTACCCATCCGCCGTAGCTTAAGGACTTCTTCCTTTCTCTCTTGAGTCATTCTTTCTCTCCTGTGTTCCCCCGTCTTCTCCCCTACATACATTCTTTGTTTAAAAAAAAGGTTTATGTGTGTGCACCGTTGTGCATGCTTTCATGGACACGAGACGAGAGTGGTCGTTTGACGAGGAGCGTTGTCAATCCGGCTTCGGTCATCGATTTCTCGACACCTTCCTCCTCTCGTGTCGCACGTAGTTCGGGTCCAAGGGCTGCTAATTTCCGTGAGGAGGAGCAGTTGCTGGACCCACCTATTCCACCTGTGCTTCCAGTTGTCGTTCCCATACCTCTTCGTGATCGATGCTACCCGAGCCGTACAGCTCTACCCTCATGCATCGTATTACCAGAGGCTAATGGGAACCATTTTGAGGTTAAGCCTCAATTCATTTCCATGCTCCCTCATTTCACTGGGAAAGGTGACTCATATATCTTTCTCAGGGAATTTGAGGAGGTCTGTGCTATGTTCAAGCTGCAACAACTTAGCACAGACTCCATCCATCTTAGGCTCGTTCCTTTTGCACTAAAGGATGACGCCAAGAAGTGGTTGTACAGCAACCGGGCGAATTCCTTTAGGACTTGGGATGAGTTTCAATCTGCATTCCTCAAGAAGTACTTTCCTAATCATCGGACTCAAAAATTGAGGAACGAAATCAATTCGTTCTATCAACATGAGACCGAACCATTTCATGCATATCTTGAGAGGTTCAAAGAGCTACTATCCTCGTGCCCTCACCATGGCATTGAGTTGTGGCGTCTTTGTCAGATTGTGTATGAGGGTCTTCACATTCCGTCCAGAACGCTCCTTGAGTCCATGTGTCAAGGAGAGTTCTTGGGAAAGGATGAAAGGGAGGCATGGGCCTTCCTAGAAGACCTCGCTGAGAAAACCATACAGTGGGAGAGTGTGAGGGAACCACCTGCATCATCTAGTATAGGAGCGAGGATCGCGAATGCAAACTCGACTAGATCGGGTACCGCATTTGCTATCGATACCACTACGGCCACCGAGGCACGCATGGCGGCCTTAATGCGCCGTATGGACTCGATTGAGCTCCAAAACCAACAAAGTGCACCTCACATGTCTACATCTGGTCCAGTTCCCTGTCATTCATGTGGTAGGATAGGTCATGTAGAAAGCGAGTGTGAGTCCATTCCTCCTGAGATGGAGCGTGTCAATGCCGTCTATGATAGAGCCAGGAATGACCCATACTCATCATCTTATAATCCTGGATGGAGGAACCACCCCAATTTTTCATGGAACCAAACTAATGCCCCGGGTGGTCCTTCCAACTCCTCTAGACCACATTACCAATCACACCAACCTCCCATGCATGCACATTCCTATCAGCCACCCCAAGCACAAACCACCAATCCATCGGGTTTCCCAAATTCCGATAATATGGAAACCCGATTCAATTCGCTTGAGACCTTGACTCGTGGACTTGAAAACTCAATGAAAACTTTTATGTCTACCACAAGTCAAGTTCTCACTTCAAATCAGCAGACCATGAAATCTCTAGAGCTTCAGATGGGCCAATTGGCTCAGTCTGTACATGAGAGAGAGAGAGGGTCTTTTCCTAGCCAGCCTGAGGCTAACCCCCGTATGTACCAACAACAACACATGCAAAATGAGAATGTGGTACCTCGGGGGAGGCAAGTGAACCATGTGGAGGAACCTGTTCACTATGTCAATTCCATTGTGACCTTAAGGAATGGAAAACAGGTTGACAATCACATCTCCTTGCCACAACAACCACCATCTATGCAGCCCCTCAGTGGGAATGGTGGTGAAGAAGAAGCTGAGGGTCAGGGTAATACACCAAAGCTTTCTTCTCAGGCACCGCAGAAAACCTACCTGCCAAAAGCTCCTTATCCAAGTAGGTTAACCAAAAAGCAGAGTGACAACATGGACAAGATATTAGAGGTATTTAAGCAAGTGAAGGTTAACATCCCCTTGTTGGATGTCATCCAACAAATACCTCAATATGCCAAAGTGTTGAAGGATCTTTGCACAACTAAGAGGAAGACCAATGTTCCTAAGAAAGCATTCTTGGCTGCAAATATCAGCTCACTTTTGTCCAATCCTACCTACACAAAATACAAGGACCCTGGGTGTCCTACTATTCAGTGTACGATAGTGGACACTAGATTGAGCAATGTTTTGCTTGATTTAGGATCAGCTGTCAACCTCCTCCCATTCTCTGTTTATCAACAGTTGAACTTGGGAGAATTGAAACCAACTATGATCAACCTCCAATTAGCGGATAGATCCATTCGTATTCCTATGGGGATTATCGAGGACGTGCTTATCAAAGTTGGAGATTTTATATTTCCAGTCGATTTTGTTGTCCTCGATACCAATCCTGTTGCGAACACCCACTCTCAAATACCTTTGATTTTGGGTAGACCATTTCTGGCAACCTCCAATGCCTTGATTAATTGTAGAAATGGTCTCATGAAGCTCTCATTCGGTAACATGAGTGCCGAGTTTCATGTGTTCAACTCTGGTAGGCAACAGGAGCCCATGGATGAACCTTTAAATCTCAATCTCATCCGCCAATTAGAGAAAGCACCGCAAAATCAACGAACACCCCTAACCCAAATGCAACCCATTGAGAATGTTCGTGGGCCCAACGAAAACTCATTGCCTGTCTTCGCAATGCAACATAGTGAGCTGGCCTCGAACATGAATGTCCAAAGGGAGTGTTCGTTGCATGATTCAGTTGAGAGTACTAGTGAGGGTGAGACACCTCATCATATGCCTATGCCAGAAGGTGTCTCTACCTCATGTCCCATGGCCATTGAGCCATTTGAGCTTCATATTGACTCCAACAAGGACCCACCTATGACCGAGCTTATGCTTGATGATCTAAATGATGGTGGGAGGTCCTTGTTGGATGACTTGGGGAGAAGCCCCATTCTTAATGATGCAAGTCTGCTGCATCCATCGAATGAGCCTGAGGAACTCATTCCGATGCACCCGTCTATTGGTTGGAGGGTTTTCTTCGATGAGCAATTAAACCCTAGTGAGGCAACACAACTTCATTCTTTGTTGCCCACACCCGACCAATATCATGAGGGGTTCGAGCCTTTCAGCTTTGATCTTTCACCCCGCATGACACCTCAGAGTACCAGTGGAGTTTGCCCATCTCGGCAAGTCTCTGGTCCTCAAAACATGATGTTCTCATTTGATGTTCCTTGACCAAATGATTATGAGAATATCTTGGTTGATGTGTATATCTTGTAAAAAAAGAAAAAAAAGAAAAAAACAAAAAAAAGAAAAAAAAGAAAAAAAGTGTGTAATAAAAGACTCCTTCAGTGAGCATCGATTGTTGTGGGCCCCAACCCTTGTGTACTTGGGCCCAATCTCTTCACGTATTTATCTCCCTTCTTCAGCTTCTCACAGGTTTTGAAGGAATTTGGGTTTGTGTCCATCAACATGACCCTGGACGTCCCTTTGTACTTCATGTTGGTGAGATCTTTCCTTTTTCATGCATGTATCCATTTAGTATCTTGTTCACATTCATTGAGGACAATGCATGAAGTAGGTGTGGGGAGGTGTTTTACGTGTGTACATAGTCGAGTCTTTTTCCTTTGGTTTTATTTTCGTTTGTTTGTACTGCTAGGGTCATGTTAGTGTGCCGCATTTAACATTGATATATCTGCTTGCCATGATCCTTGGGTGACTTGTCTTCTTTTGCTTGCCGAGTGCTTTAAAATTTTCACATTTCTTTCAAAATCTTCATGTGTTTGCGAAAGAAAATGTTTTTGTGGGTTTTGCGTGTGTTTAGCATGTGCAAAACCGTTGAGAGGCAAAGTAAAAAGAAAGCTCCCAAAATTGTCTTGAACTTGATGCATTAGGATTTCTAGTTTACTGGCTTTAGGTCTTATTGAGTCGTTAGGATGCACCCCGGTTTTCCCTCGGGGGACGTGTAATCATAGGGTTTCAGTACTCAAACATTTAAAGAAGTCCACCCTGAACCTAGTGAGTCAAATAATTCGTGTATGTTAGTATAAGGAAGTTTGTCGTAGTCAAGGGCCCTTAATCTCTTTTTGTGAAACTTAAGTGTAGGGGTTTTGGTTCCCATATAGATAAATAAGTGGTGTTCTCTCTTCTCGCACGGCTCCTATCACTCGGGAAAGTAGGTCTGAGGGGACTTTGTGCCTGGTGCTTTTGAGTCATCTGACTTGGGATGCACCGACCGAACTCCCGTTACACGGGTGGTAGGGATCGCCCTATGTGGAGATTTGGGGGAAGGTGTACGTGATAGTGTAAGTCCTCATAGGCAATGATGCACGAAACCTGACCCTGGGAGAATCAAACACCAACCAATAAATACTTCAAAAAAAAAAAGAGAAAAAGAAAAAAAGAGTCAAATAAGAACCAAAATGGACTTTACACATTGTATCACATTAAGAAGTTAAGGTTGCCCATGTCTTTCACTTAATTCCTTAGTTAACTCTCACGAATAACTCATTAGGCTAGGTGTGTGGACTGATTACATATATAGAGTCGACCCGTAGTATTACAGCGTCCCATGATCGACAAAATAAGTCCAACGAGTCGTGTAGCTAGAGTGATTAATGCATCTTGTTCGGATTTTGTGGGTATATCCGTTGAAAACCCTCAGGAGACAACACTCCTCCTCCTTGGCGACAAGGAGGTTTAACGGCTTGTTGCACGTGCTAAGTGCAACCGTGATTCCTACGAAAGTGAGTTAGGATTTCCTGGTTTTCGCATGCTTTTCTCTTTCTTTGTTTTGCTCGGGACTAGCAAAAGTTAGGTGTGGGGGTATTTGATTGACATCATTTCATGCTCATATTTGTATCTTATATCCATTATCTTTCACCTAAATAATGCTATGTTACGAGTTTTATGTTTAGTTTTCAGGAATAAATAGGTTTGAAGAGATGAAGCATAAAAGGACCCAAAAGCTGGGAAAAAGGACTGAATTGTGAGATCTGTGGACCAAGATGCAAGGAAGAAGGACCTGAATGCAAGACCGAAGGACCTAAGAGCAAAACAGAATACTCCTCACCATCATGGGGAGTATTTTGACAATTCTATTCGGGTCGGAGCTCCAACATGCAAAATAGATGCATCAAATACCAACAAAGCCTTCCAGAAAAGCCCACAAGAAATTCCAGAGCGATCCGGACACTGTAGACCGCTAATTAGCGGTCCAAGACCGCTAATTGGCGGTCACTTTGGGCCCAAATGCGCTCCAATTTCTCCAGCACATGTATTAGAGGATGTTTAGGCTATGTGTGGTATCTGTTTAGTCCCACATCGGGGGATTGTCCCGGATTAGCTTTTTCCATGCCTATAAATAGAACTCTTCACCTCCTTTTGTAATCACTCCATATTTTAAGTGGCTATTCTTCCTACTAGAAGTGAGGCCTTGAAGCACACACTAAAGTAGGAGGATGCTACTTTTAATGTGAGTCATTTTATCAATAAAGTTTTGTGTTTCTTTCATTGTTTGTTTTATGCCTCTTTTATTGTTTGTGCATGTTTTAGTTTAATCGTCTTTTAATTCTAGCTTAGTTTTAATATGCTTTCTTTCCATAGTTTAATAATTAGTGTAATGTTTAGTGAGTAGTTCCATCCCCTTTGTGGGGTGGAGTAGATGTACATACATGTATTAGAGAATGGGATGAATGCTTTAATTTCAATGTGTTGATTAAACATGAATGTATGCTTGCTTGTTTAGGATAGAATTTATAATTTGATGAGTTTTGCCAAAATGATTAGACACCTCTCATGCTTGTTTAGGTTCTGAAATAAACAACTTGCATATGTAAATGTTAATCAACCAAGTTGGTGAATAGATTGATAGGTTTTGCCATAACATTTAGACACTTCCTATGCTTGATAAACACTACCTTCATGTGCTTAAAGAATGTATTCTACACCCACCTCTTTGCTTGTGTGCACTCACTCCACCCCTTAGGGGTTTTCCATTCCTGAAATTCCAGCATTCTTGTTTTGTTCTTAGCTTAGTTCTTATTTCATCGTTTGTTTGCTTCTTCCACATTTCATACTTCTTAGCGTAGTGTAGCGTAGGTTAGCATAATCAATCTTTCTCTTCCCTATTTTGCCACTTGATTTCTGATAAACAAGAGGCTGCTCACCTCCCTGAGGACGACCCGTACTTGCCACCGCTTCATCGCGGCCGTGCACTTGCGGTTTAATTAAAACGTTCAACAGGTGTAGGGGTGTAGGGTGATGATGGTTGGGGTTAATGGGTTGTCTTTTGGTTGTTTTGGTTGAAGAGAAAATGTTGGTTTCTTTCTCTTTCTTCTTCCATTTCCATCCCACACCCAACCTTCACCTCATCTCTCTCACTTTCTTTCTCTCTGGTTCCGGAGACCAATGGAGGTGATAGCTCCGATGTGTGGCAGCCAGTGGGACACCAGGGTGTGAGGCAAGTGGAGTCGGATGTGCGGAGGTTTTTGTTCGGAGAAAAGCGTTGCGCGAGCAAGGCTCCGACGTGTTCTGTCGTCTTAAGAGGTACGTTGGTTCAATAGATGCATTTAGTTTGCTCACACTTGTGGTGTGAGTAGGGGTGACAACGGGTAAAACGGATACAAGTCGGATATGGATATCCAAATTCAGAACCGACCCGGTTCCGGTCCGATTCCAATTTTAACCACTAGAATCGGATCCGGATCTAGTATATTTAAAAAAAATCCCCTAACCTAAGTACTAAGCTGCTGCCTGTCCCTTTCCATAAAAACCAACACTAACCCTAACGAAAACAACACAAATCCACCACCTCTCCCTTTTCCTCTCCCCCTGCTAGATCTCCGGACTCTCCACTAACCCACCACCTCCACTCCCTCTCCCAGATCGTCTCTCCTGGTCGCCTCCACTCCTACTCACTGTTGCCGCCTCCACTCCACCTCCGGTCTTCTCCACGCCTCTCCGGTCTCCTCCACGCCTCTCCATATTTCGGACTCAGGTTGTCGTAGATTTGGTGGTCTCATGTCGAACAATTTAGTCGATAACAACAACTATTTTTGGTGTTTTCAACCATACTAGTACTTAGTGCATATTAGGGATTTTTTCATACTCGTGTATTTTTCTTAGTGATATGGATAATAGTATTGTGTTTTATCAATAATTATTTTTTATGCTAGTTGTGTATCTACCGGTGAAAGTAAAATGTTTATCAATAATACTTTTTCCTCCCGATACTGCAGCTTGGAGGTGGATTTCTTTGGGCTACCTGTTGGCTTTGTTGCTGATTCTATAGGAGCTACACTTGGTACCACTGCTACATTTCTTTCTTGGTAGAACGGTAACTTTGAAAATAGCTATAAAGTTGGAAATGACAGCTCTACATTAATTGTAGAACATAACCATTAAAAAGATGCAATTGTTGCTGCATATCACTACTCCCATGGTTAATATGTGTCTTAGTGTCATGAATGTTCATGCTTGAAATTGTTAATATGTTGAATGTTAATATGTGTCTCACTATTCCTGGAATCTTTCTGTTTTAGCTAATCAATCCCTTGGTTTGTGATAAAATATATTCTTTCATCATTATGTTTTAGCCTATAATTTTGTTGTTATTATATGTCTTTATAGTTGTCTTAGTCTAACTAATAATTCTGTTTTAGCTAATATGTTTTAACAAAACACTTCCTTTATTTATAGGAATATGGCATCCAATGATATAACTCCTATAGTGCTACCCATGGATGATGGTAGTAGTGTTTCGTCCACACCATTGTTGGAGTTTAGATCCTGTAGCATCACGAACTGATCTTGTTAATATGATAGTATTCTACGAGTATCTGTGTCCATTGTTGATCATGTTGGTTTTAGGACATTCACATGGCCTCCAACCTCTGTTTAAAGTACTCACTCGGAATATTTTTAAGAGCGACATTACAAAGATGTATAAGCAAAAATTGGTGAAGCTGATGCAAAATATGGATTTCAATTCTAGTCGGATTGTTGTTACAACAGATATGTGGACATCATATCATCAAAGGAAGGGATACATGACCATCACTGGTCATTACATCGATGAAACATGGAACTTGCGGAAACTAATCGTAAGGTATACTTAAAAGCAACTTTTCATGTTTGTTTGAATTGTACATTTTAAATTAAATATTATATTTTTTGTTGTTAGGTTGTGTTATGTTCCTGCACCAAATACTAGAGAAGTCATTGCTGAGAAATTAATAACTTGTTTGTTGGATTGGAACTTTGATAGAAAGCTTTCATATCTCATTGTGGATAATTGTTCTACGAATGAAGGTCTTGTTGGAGAAATTTTTGCCAAAGTTGGGTCCGAAGAGTTGATAGTAAATGGTAGTTTTTGTCATATGCGTTGTTGTGCTCATATTCTGAACTTAATTGTACAAGATGGGTTGTCGGTAATTAGTGAGGCAATTAAGAAAGTTAGACATATTGTGCAATTTTAGACGACAACAACAAAAAGTTAGAGAAATTTGAAGAAGAAGCGTGGCAATTAACAATTCCTTCATCGAAGAAGTTGTCTCTAGATTGTAAAACAAAGTGGAACTCAACTTATCTAATGTTAGAAGTTGCAATTAAGAATAAGGAAGTATTTCACCGTTAACAACAACGAGAAAAGAAACTCGCTCTTTGAAGAGAAGATGTGCCTACTGAAGATGATTGGACTAATTGTGAAAGAATTTGTGAGAAGTTGAAGATATTTTATGAGACAACATTGCTTTTTTCATGTTCAAAGTTTGTAACTTCAAATTTAGGATTCCCCAAAATTTGTGAGATTCGATTGACTTTCACAGAATGGTGTTCTAGTCCCGATCAAATGATATCATCAATGGCTTCTGAAATGTTGTTGAAGTTTATAAAATATTGGGATACAACTAATGAAGTTCTAGGAGTTGGTTCTGTATTGGATCCAAGGTATAAGCTATGTTCGTTGGAGTTCTATTTTGAGAAGATATACGGAGAAGAGAAGGCTGAGTTAGAAGTTGATCAAGTTAGAAAGGTTTGCTATGCTTTGCTTCACGAGTACCAAACAAAGTCATCTAGTGCAATGGAGCCAGGTGGAAGTTCTGTTATGACAAAATCCGAGGCGGAAATGACTGATTATGATTTGTATGTTAATTCAAAGAAAAGAAAGAGGGGATATGTGAAATCAGAGTTAGACCACTACTTGGATGAGGATGTTTTGCCAAGGGATAAGAGCTTTGAAATATTAACTTAGTGGAAATCTAATGGTATCAAATATCCTACTTTGCAAAAACATGCTCGAGATATTTATGCCATCCTTCTTTCCACCTTTCTTCAAAGTCGGCATTCAGCATGGGTGGTAGATTGATTAGACCCCATCGTAGTAGGTTACATCCCGATACAGTTGAAGCTTTAGCATGTTCTCAAAGTTGGATGTTGTCCAAGATGCAAGGTATTACATATAGTTAATGGATTTATGTTATTTGTTTTAATTTGTTTTTGACATTGAAGCTGAGTTTTCTGGCAACAATCATCCATGATATTGATGTTGACATCCCAGAGGTGTCCAAAGAGAGTCAAGAAACTGAGGTTAAATTACTTAATATTCTCTTGTATAAAATAAAGTATGGTGTATATTATTCAAATTCTTCTATGTTGAAATTTTACAGGCTTGAAGATAAGGAGAATGGAGGATTGCAAGTTTGTATTTGGTTGTATTTTGTTGTAGTTGGCAAGTTGCTGCAAATATGCCTATACACCAAGTTTTGTTGAATTTCTATTGTATTTTCTATTTTGGAGGTTCAAATTTAAGATTTGGTTGTCAAATTCTTAATTTGCAACTGTCTTGTTGTGGTTTTTCTTAGGTTGAGAACTTGGTTTGGTGCTCAAAAGTCAAAACATATATATTTTAGTTCAAATTGAATCACTTTGTTTTGATGGATACTGCTAGACCTGTATAGTTGCAATTTAATTATTGACAGTGGATACGGAATTTTGTTATGGGAACAACATGCAAGTTGACAACATGAAAGGAAAATCAAACTCCCCGAGCACGGTGTAGAATTAGATTAATAATCTACCGGATTCGGTTCCTGGTATCCAAGATCCAACCGGATTTGGATCCGAATCTGGGTACTCAATTTGGGAACCGACTGGATCCGGTTTGGTTATGGGTCATCAATTCCAATTCCAATTCGGATCCGGTTCTGGTTCTCTTAATACCCAGGCAAGAGCTCATCTATTGCCACCCCTAGGTGTGAGGTGTTGGCTGGTCGGCGGGGGTCGGAGACCTTGCCGGCGTCGAGTGGGTAACAAGTTAGACGTAGTTCAGCTAGGTAGTTGTCGGCCAACGATCGACCAGTGCCTTCGGGTGGTCGACCGATTGTAGTGTAATTCCCGACTTTAACCGACACCGGTCGAACGATGCCTTATAGTGGTCGACCGGTTGTGCTTATGCTGGTGGGTCGGAGGAATGCATGTTGTTTTTCGATTGACCGGGACCCCTGAGTCGGCCGACCGTTGCTTTCTGAACAGGTCTGGACTGAGCGTGAGCCAACTAAACGATTGACCGCTCTTGACTTTGTCCGACTGGTAACTTAAATGGACTTAATGAATGTTAGACCGATTGTTGGTTAGTTTGACTGAGTGATGACTAGAAACTTCTAGGTTGTCCCTGGTAGTTTTCGGTCGACTGAGACCCCTGTGTCGTTCAACCGTTTGCCATGAATGATTTTGACCACGTTTCGTTCGACCTGTTTTCCATCTTTGTTTGACCGTTTGGGCCTAGGTTATGAGCAGAGAGTTTGACCGTGGTAGGCGTTTGTTCGATCGGTCCTATTGGGAAGGGTCAACTGGGTTGCCTCTTTCGGTCGACTATATTTGCTCAAGACTAATCTCTGGTCCTAGTGAAGTGTCAACTCTGTCCACGGAAACTTGTGTTAGTCAGGAGGTGACGGTGGGTGTGTTGATCGTGCCTACCTAGGGACCGCCGAGTGGAAGAGGATGAGTACTTGGATCGTGCCACCTCTAGTTATAGATTTTGGCGTAATGAAAACCTTTTATTGACTATCAGTAGAGTAGTAGACCTGAGCGATCACGGATCCCAATGTATGTTGATGTACGGCTCACGAAGCATAATGACCAGGCGGACTTCGGTCGGGAACCGTCCGATGTTGTTCTAGACGTATGTTGTATCGTACGATGTTGTGCCAGACGTATTAATGGACTTGATGGATGTTGTTCCGATGATGATACCACTGATGTTGTTCTGGCGAGGATATGGCTCATGTTGTTCCAGCATGATAGCTCACCTGGGCACCTACTGAGTGATTGATGGACCAACCTGAGCGACGGCTCCGTTGGTGTGGTGTTGACCACGATGATTCAGATCTGATTTCGCAGAAGTGTGAACGCCCCTCATCGAACCCCATGATTAGTGTCGCCACGTATGGGGTGTGTTGCGTAATGTTCGTAAGACCGTATGTGACTACGGTAGGTTTCCAAGGGAGACCCGATGATGATTGTGGGATTGATATCCATATTTACCCTTGGAGGGGAATTATTTTCCTTACTTTTGATGACATGACATGCCACTAGTATGATAGGTTTATTTTATTGTATTGTTGTATTCATATAAGTTTTGTTGGGTGGTTACCGCGAGCGCACACATTTTGGGACCAGGATCATCTCTTCGGACTATTTGAGGTCATCATGATTACTTGTACTTGTTTTTCGTTGTATTGATGTAATCATATATTCGACAAACTCTGTTGTATTATAGTGCACCGACTGATTATTTATATGAGTAACATTCCCGCTTGATGATCGTTCTCTTACGATCTTTATTTGAAATTTAAATTTTTTGTGTTGTTCCATAATGTTACACTAAGTCCATAGGAAGACCTTTCTAAAAGACCCAGTTTTTTGGAAGATCGATCACTTTCATCTTGACGAATATCAATGAATTGTTCTTGAGATGTATGACGTGCTCCACATAAGTCTTATTATTATATATGTTAAATGATTTGCTCCTAATTAATAGAGTAACCTAAGAAACTTTCTTCATCGGATTTGGCATAAAAATATCAAGGTCATCAGGTGTTGAGGATAAAACGTTTGGATTCACAAGTTTTGAAATAATATATTCTCGGAATATTTTGACACCAAAGCCAGTAGAATTGTGTTCAAATTTTGGCAAATCAAAACATGTTTGAAGATAAGACAAGAAATATTAGCCGCTTCACCAAAATGATTTTGGAATATTGTTTTCGCAAAGAAGAGTTTTTGACATCTCTTGAAAAGTAAGATTCTTACATTTTGTTAAGTTCTTGGGAATGAAAAGTCACGTTTAAATTCCATAAGAGACACAGAAGGCTTCAAAATATTCATTATCGATTACTCTCTCGTGGTCACTTGGAATTTTCACGATTGAAGGTTTTTTCTTATTGTGAACATAATTGTGAAACCTCCTGATGTCTAAGATGACAACAAATATTTTTACGAAAAAAATATAAAATTAATAAAATCACCAATGATGACAAATATATATCTTTCGCCACAGATACTAAAGGTTTTAGATTTGACCAATCAAGCTCCAGCAGCTAATTTTCTAGCCGTTTCGGACACCCGACTGTGTAGTCATATGTTTTGTGTTTTTTTCTCATACGATTACTCAATGTTTTCGTGGTTATTTCGGATAACACATAAACTAGACGTGATGACCATTTTGCGTCAAATCAAATCTTGTGTTGAGTCAATTTATGTATTACACGTGGATGGTGGTGGAAAAGTTTTCGAACTTGACTTGTCTCTTAGACCACCATGCTTGGATGTTCCATCTGAAGCACTTCTGACGCCTAAGAAGCTGCACTATTCATGTGAAACTAAAGAAGCTGCAACAGTTCGGCTTCTCCAACCAACAAAGGGAGAAGCTAATTTGGGTGTCTTCGGGGGCTTCTCACAAGGTTGTGTTAACTCCCTTGCCTTTACCAATCTACCCTCCCCGGCTTATTTTTTCCCGCCACTGATATCCTACATGCTTCTTCATTCTTTCCATTAACTAGGATGTTATAATATCAACTTTGCTTTTAGGAGCTAAGCTTCAGCTTAAATTATGCATGTCCAAAGTTGACAAAACATAAGTCACCAACAAATGGGGAGAACAATTGAAAAATAACAAAAAAATCACCTGGCAATTTATGAGCAATGTAAACAAAAACTGGAACCAAGCGTTTTACATGAAATAAAATGAAGCAAGAGAATGATCACGAAATGCTGAGGAAATGTCCAAAGCAAGAGAATCATTCTCCATTCATAATTGGAACAATTAGGGGACTAAAACATGCAAGATACATGAGAGCCCACATCATACAGCAACAAATGGTTGTTGTACGTAACAACTAAGGTGAAGTGCAATGGACTGACGAAGGTGCCTTTGTTGCAGCACTGTAACGACCCTAAAACAACAACAAAATTAAAATTTAAAATACAAGCATCATAGTGATTACAACCCAAAAGAACGGAAACATTACTCATGAAATATTGAAGAGGTGCACCATAATACATCAGAGTTTGTCAAAAGGTATGACTACATCATAATACAGGAAATTGTAAATACAAATAATCATACGATCCCAAAGTACCATCGTCCTCGCACTGCTGGAAAGTGAGACTACTACGTCGCCTCTACTACGTCGGTTACTTAAAAACCGACGTGGAAGACGGCCTACCACGTCAGTTTTATCAACACCGACGTGGTATGGTGTTTTTTAATTGTTTTTTTTAAATTAAGATCCTACCACGTCGGATTTCAATCCGATGTGGTAGGGTGTTTTTAAAAAAATTGTTTTTCATTATCCAAAAATAATATTAGTGGAAGCCTACCGCTATCAATTTGCAATTCTACCAATCTCCAAGTACTTGATATATCTAACAACAAGTTGAGTGGTCCAATTCCATCATGTATAAGAAGAATGAAGTCACTTTATATTCTTAATCTCCGTATTCATCGGAGGTTGCAAACTGAAATCAGTTAGTCTGAAAAATCATTGGAATGATTTTAATATCAAAAATCATAACATATTGTTTTTTGATCTCGAAATAATGATTTCTCAAATACAATTAGGAAGAAATATAGAAATACGAATGTCAATAATGATCAAAATAAAAGCTAATAAGAAAATGAAAAGTCAGGTGTGTTTTTTATTTTTTATTTTTAAAATGGAAAAAATTTCAAGATGGAAAAATTTATGTCGTTTTTAGCTAAAATGGGAAAAAATTATTTTTCTTGGTTTCGAGATGTCGTTTTTAGCTAAGACATGTTGAACTATTAATGAGTCGGTCGGGAGTCTCTTTGAAAATACATGTTGAGCGAGCAGCATTCCACCTGAAAGCCAAGTACAATGTATTTTTGGGCTCGAAATTTTATTACTAATTTTGTATCGAAACCATGAAAACTATTTTTTTTTTAAATTAAGACCCTACCACGTTGGATTTTGGAAATCCTACCACAGGAAATCCGACGTGGTAGGGTGTTTTTTTATATTTTATTTTTAAAATTTAGGCCCTACCACGTCGGATTTCTTAAATCCGACGTGGTAGGGCCTAAATTTTAAAAATAAAATATAAAAAAACACCCTACCATGTCAGATTTAGCAAATCCGACGAGGTAGGTTCTCTTTTTAATAGGGGGTATTCCACGTCGGCCTTTAAATAGTCCGACGTGAAATGGTTGATTTTTTTGGTATAGCGGTGTAAACCAAATTGAAATCCCTCCAATCCGGAAATCAACAAACATAAACCCTGGCCGCCTACCTCTCCCCAACTACATCGACCTTCCCATCCAGAAGTTGAGATGGGTGAGATATCCATTTCCTTCTCCACTTCCTATCCACTTTCGACCTCGCAATCCACGACTCCAACGTCTCACCCTCGTTGGAATCCATTCCTGCGCCTCCAAAATGGAGACCTTAAAGACCGATCCGGAATGCATGTATCCTCAAGGAGCAGAGGTGGTGACGTGGTTGGAGAAGACATGGATTGAGAAGATTGTTTACGGAGATCACGTGATGGAATCCAAGACCACCCCGAGTACACCACAAATATTCTCTCACATTCTTCCTTTTATTACTTTCCTTGCAGTGTCATGGTAGTATAGAAGTTGTGGATCAGCGTGGTTGATCTCTTGAGGGAAAGGAAACATTCATTCATTCCTTTTTGTAGATTGACTTAAAAAATTGATCCATATATAAAAAGTTTTTTTATTTGTTGCCTTATTAGATGTATCTCTTTGTGTATTGTTTGAATGAATGTGGCAAGAAATGTATGTGAATTTGAAAGTTGATGAATTTAATATGAATGTTGCAGGGATTGAGTGTGAATTACAGACGTTATATTTAAAAATTAAAAATTAAAAACCAACGTTATAAAAAAATACCCTACAACGTCGGTTTTATAGAAAACCGACGTTGTAGGGGGGTCTACCACGTCGGTTTTATAGAAAACTGACGTTTCTAGGGTATAAAAATAAAAAATAAAAATACGCTACAATGTCGGTTTTTTAGAAAACCGACGTTGTAGGGTATAAAAATTGAAAAATCAAAAAACAAATTATGAAGGGGTCTACAACGTCAGATTTTAGACCGACGTGAAAGAGTACCCCCGTATAACGTATCCCACCTACCACATTGGTCAACTAAGTTGGTCAACCTGACGTTGTACCCCCTTAATATCCGACGTGATAACCCTTTTTTTCCAGCAGTGTCGGTCACCACCCCGCCAGAACCTATTGCGGTCCTGAAATGCAAATATAACAACAATGTCTGAGTTTCCATAAGGAAACCCCGTATACCAAGCTCTCATATATGCATACTAAAGTACAATGAAATGAACCTATCATACTAGTATAACATGGCATGATATAATGTGATATGTAAACATTTCTCTCCAGGGGTAATAAAGGACATCTGCCCCCATTTCCATCATCGAGTCCCCCACTGAGATCTACCACAGGTACAAGAAGTCTTACATCACTTCCCATCTCACGCAGTAGGTGAGGAAACGGGCTTCCGTGGACAGGGTTGACACTCCAGTCGGACAAAGACTCAGTCCTAAGACCAAACGGTCGACCAAAAAAAAACAAATCGGTCGACCGCTCAAAAAAATAGGGAGACGCTTGAACAAACACCTACAACGGTTGAACCCTGGGCTCATGGCTTAATCCACAATAGTCTAACTAAAAGATCATGGCGGTCGACCGTTTGGATGGTTTAGGCCAGACTAAGACTAAGTCAACAAAACAATGATCAAACGGCTAAAGGGCCTCGTTCTACCAAAAATATCAGGATCCTTCCTACGTTCACCTAGCCACTATCGGTCGAACCAAGACCCAACCAGTCAAACTAACATAGGGTACACTTAAGTTATTAGTTGGACGAGAGTCAAGGGTGATCGACCGTTTAGATAGTCAACGCCTGGTCCAAACCAAATTACAAGGCAACGATAGAATGCAAAAAAGGCTCGTTCGACCAAAATTATCAGAGACTTCTCCAACCCAACAAATATTCAAAACTTGTCGACCGACGAAGGGCATTGTTTGACCGGTGCTGGGTAAGAATGGTGAAAATACACTACATCTGGTCGACCGACCATAGACACCAGTCGACTGTTAGCCAACAACTACCTAACCTTGTCAGGCACATCTTGTTGCCCCTCATCGCCGGCTAGGTCTCCGACCTCCGACGACGAGCAAAAACCTCACACACACTTGTGTGAACAAAACTAATGCATTGAACTTGGCCTACCTTCTTCTTGCGGTTGTCGACATTCACCGGAGCTCACTCGCAACCACCTCCAGTCAGTTGTCGCTCACGCGCCTTCCTTCCCGTGTCAAGCTCCACCTAGCACACCTCCACATGCACGCTCGCCACCAACCATCGGAGCTCCAACAACCTCCTCTGATCTCCGAAAAAGAGAGAGGTGAGAGAGATGATGAGTGAAAGGAGGAGGATGTGGAGGAGAAGAGAAACATGAGGGAAAAGAAGGAGAGGAGTAGGTGTTTCTCCCTTTATAAACCAACCATACATGAAGTAAGTGCCCTTTTATTAAGGTGGCAATGAATAAATTGTTAAAAGGATAATTAATCTGGATGTATTAGGGGTCGTAACGTTTAGCTAGAAACAAATAACGATCTATGTACCAATTGTTGTGTGTGTTACTAATATAATCAGGTCCTATAAGGGTTACACACATTTGAATCTATGGGCTAAGCAAATAGATGGCTAAGGGCCCATTAAGCTCACTTATCTAATGAGATTAGGATCAGCTTAAGAGATGTCTATAAATATATGGGAATTATGGTTTTAGAAGAAAGAGAAAAAGGAAGCAAAACTATCTCTCTCCTAAAACCCTAGTCGTCCCCTCCCTTCCACCACCAAGGAAGAAGTAGATTCTTCCATCCATCTCGTTCTAGCTAACGTTCGGTGGTAGCTTAGTCTGTGGTTCATGTGTCCCGAGTAGAGGAATCACATTTGGGATTCTCCGTCATCTGTTCTTGTGAAAGGAGCAAAACATTAGGAGTACATGCATCAAAGGTATAAATGTTATACATGTGTTTTTCTCATTATTATCATATGCATGGATTTTGGGTGTTCAATGTTTTAGAAATCGTTTCTATATTATTTTGCCACTGCATATCGGTGAAACCCAACAGTGGTACCAGAGCCTCATGCATATGGTTTTATTGGCTAAACTGAAATTATTTCCTCTTGCTTTTTATGCATATTTTCGTGAACATGTAAATGAGTTTATTGGATTAAATATATTTTTTAAAATCATAGACGCACGAGTTACGTGAACATCTATACGATGCATGTTGTTATAAGTAAATTGTTATCGTAGAAGTTTTTTACGTGAACACGTAGTTAACAAAGCAAATTGATATTATAGAAGTAATTGCTCTGGTAGAAATACATGGTAGATTGATTATGGTTGAAGGAGGTGTCCTTTAATGATATCAATTGATTCTATGAATTTTTATTTTTTTATTTTTTTTAATCATAGATCTAGAACCATAAGATGTGTTTGGAGATTGATTATGGTTAAATATTGCATGATTTTGTCACTCAAAAATTACTAAGCCCTAATTTTATCCCATATATTCAATTTATGATATGATAATATTGATAAACATGTTGGTAAATTGATGTTATAAAATTTATGTAATCTTAAATTTTATAATTTCAGATTATATATGCCTTTAAATTTGAACAAAAGTTGTTTAAATGTCCATGCATATTTTAGACAATTGTTGCTTTTTATACATCCATGGTTTTAGATCTTGAAATGTGATTAGATTATATATAAATTTGAGTGGGTGTTATGAACATAAATATATTTTTTCCCATTTCGGCTTGAAACGTTACATGCGTGTGATTTTTTGGACTAGCCATGTATAAGGCAACCTTGTTAATATGATTAATGGCCATATCTATGAGTGAATTAGTTGCTTAAAACGTTTACGAGGTTGTTTGACTAATTTTAAATGGCTGATTTGATTAGTTAAATAATATTTATTAATTTGATTAAAATATTTAGCATTCACGTAGTAGTAAATGTATGATATTATGCATGAATGATATGTGATACTATGCATGAATGAGTAATATTATGTGTGATATGTGATATTATTGTGAATGCATGATGTATGTTTATAATATGTGATGTTATAAATGTATGGTTTTGTGAGATGACTAGTATAGCCCAGTATACGATCTGCGTATCGTTGCACATTATTCTGTAAATCCTTATTTTATTTATTTTATACAATCTGCGTATCATGGTGTATTATTGTAATAGTAATTCGGATTATGTATTTTAGTCTTATGAGCTTGATTGAAAAATCGAGGATGAATATCCAAGGCGTTCAAGACGGTGTTCGAATGAATATTAGTCTTTTAGGAGTAGTGGTCATACTAGGATCACAATTTATTTTGCATGCTTTGTGTATGTTTATGTTTATGTATGTTGAATGTTTATGTTATGAGTTCATATTATAAACCAACATAATAAACATAAGTCTTTTAATGAAAATTGAGTTTACTTGCCTTTCCAAAATTGAAACCCACGAAGCCCTCGATAATTGGTGATGGGTTATAACAAACCAACGCGTCACCTTTTCTCTTGGATAGTACGAGTAAAGTCAAAGAAGGGGTTTACATTTTTAAATTTGGTTGATCTCAACAAAATCATCAAAAGAGTTTTGGATTTTGAGGCAAAAGGGTGGGAATTTAACATAAGATGTTACCTACCAACCAAGACTTATAAAAGTTATAACAAGTAAAAGAGTTTACTTACGTTGATCACCTAGTCTTAAGGAAGGGCCAAAATCCGCCTAATATTATGTGAAATGGGGTATTGGAATCACTAGTTCAATAAGGGATAAAATTCAAAATGGAATGGTGTGTTTTAGCTTAACTATTTAAATTGTTTAAATGTTTTGAGCTATTTATGACAAACGTAATAAACTTGCAATTCTTTTCTTTCGAATGTAAATTAAAGGCTGGAAATAATACCGCTTTCAATCTTCGTTCTATTCTTGAGAATGACAAGCTGAACGGAAATAATTTTCTTGATTGAGAAAGGAATTTGAGAATTGTTCTCAGATCAGAAAACACAGAGGATGTCCTTACAACTCCTATCCCAAATTTAACTTCCACCTCAATTGTTGAGGAGCGAGCTGCTAAGAGTAGTATTCACAATAAGTTTGTCACTGTCACTTGCCTGATGTTGGAAACTATGGACACTAACCTTCAAATGAGGTTTCTGGACATGGATGCATATACTATCATCCAACAGCTAAGGAAAATGTTCTAGATGCAGTCCCAGATGGCACTATTGCAGAAAAGGGAATATACGTCGGATGTATAAGGGTATATACGTCGGATATCAGCATTCCTAGATCCGACGTCTATGTGTACGTCATCTATACATAGACGTCGGACGCGTTAAATCTGATGTCTATTCTTAAAGAATAGACGTCGGTTGTACGTATCAGCGGACGTCTATACTTAAAGAATAGACGTCGGCCTTTATATAGGACCGACGTCTATGCTTTAGGTATAGACGTCAGTGAAATAACAGACGACGTCTATTCTTTAGGAATAGATGTCATCTGATACATACAACCGACGTCTATACCTTTCTTCAAGGGAATAGACGTCGGCTAATATAAATGTTCTACGTCTATTCCTAAACATGGACAAAAAAAAGCATCATGTACACTTGTATTTAGTCATCATATTTGTAATTCGTGTACATACATCCTGTACCAAATTCATTCACAAATATATACACACTTTCATCCACATGTATATACAAGCATACATGCACAAACACAAACATACAAGCATACACAATCATTCAACACACTTGGAATTAATTCATACTTAAACAATTGACATTCATTCTAAAATTGAGGCGATGACTAAAACTCCACGAATTACAAATACGATGACTAAAACGAACTTCCAGATTTAGAAGTTTCTTTATTGAGACCCTTGCTTTATTCGACTCCAACAGATCAAACCAATATGCCAAATTAGTCGTGGAGCATACAACGACAAGCATCCAATGAGCCATATTATATATATAATTAGAAGCTTATTACAAAATAAATTTACACTTTGAATTACAAAATTTACCTCCCATGATAAGGGAGCAGATAATATCTTTTATATTCTTCTTTCATGAGAGTCCCAAGCAGACCCGATTTATCGTCATTCCCGTATATATATGTAGATGGACTGATAAATCCAAATACTTGATCATCGGGAAAGACTGTCCTTCTGGCGTCATAAAGATGTCTACAAGAGTAAAAATTACACTTAATACATTTCATTTTATACAAAAGAAAACACTTACTTCACTTGCACGTCAATAATCATGATACACAATGAATCCATCGCCAAGAACTGCATGATATCCTCTTTGATGATGTACAAAGTCGGAGGAGGAGGGTCGCTGCAATGGTCGAGGAGAGAACGGAGGATGGAGGAGAGGGCCGAAGAACGGGAGGAGAGGTTGGGACGTCGCTGCGGTGCCGGAGATTGCTTCAGATTAGTCGAAGATCGGTCGCGGAGGAGGGTTCGGTCGCGGAACGGCTAGGGTTTGGTTGGGTTTTTGTCTGGAATGAATGACAGAAAACGTAACTGTTCAATTTCTTTAAGACCTATAGACGTCGAATGTTATGTACAAACGACGCCTATACTCCGTCGTCTATATGCATAGGGATATAGACATAGGCGGCACATAACATCCGACGTCTATAGGATGCAATGGTTATTCCCATAATCGACGTCTATATTACCCCCATAGACGTCGGTTGTTAGAATGACCGGTGTCTATTCTATCTTCGCCCAAATAGACGTCGGTCATTAGAACATCCGACATCTATTAGGCGTTGAGTAAAGACTATTCTGCACTAGTGTGGAGAGGTATGAGACCTCAAAGGCTATTCTCAAGAGTCGTCTCGAGAGGGGCAAACTTGTTGAGCCCCAAGTTTTCAAGATGATCGGTCTTTTTAAGAACATGGCCCTACTTGGGTTTCCTTATGGTTAAGAGTTGGCCACAGACATTGTTCTCCACTCACTCCATGATGGGTTTAACCAATTTAGGTTGAACTTCAACATGCAAGGTTTGGATAAGACTTTACAAGAATTGCATGGCATGTTGAAAACTACTAAGCAAAACATTGAGACCCTAGAATCGAAAAGAAAGTTTTGATGATTCAAAAGGGGAAGGGGTTTAAGAAGTGGGGTGGTGGAAAGAAGAAGCAAGGGTCTTCAGGAAAATGCAAAAAAGTTGCCGATCCCAAACCCAAAGGTGTTGATTCTAACACTAACTGTTTCTACTGCAATGGCACACTGGTCATTGGAAGAGAAACTGCCCGAAGTACTTAGAGGACAACAAGAATGACGCAGTAGCTTCTTGTTCAGGTAACCTTGTTATTGATGTTAATTTAGCAAATTCTTCTTCATCGGTATTTGATACCGAATGTGGATCCCACATTGTTTCCAATGTGTAGGGACTAAGAAGAATTAGGAACTAGGCAAAAAGGGAAGTTGACATACGAGTTGCAAATGGAGCAAGATTGTTGCACTAGTTGTGGGATCTTATGATTTTTATATGCCCTCAGGCTTAGTTCTAGAAGTTAATAATTGTTATTTTGATCCAGTTATTGGTAGAAATATTGTTTCATCTTCAATATTGGATATTGAAGGTTATTCATTTATAATAAAGAATCAATGTTGTTTTATCTATAAAGATGACATATTTTATGTCAGTGCTAAATTAATTAATGATCTCTATTTACTTGAATTGGATTGTAATATCTTTAACATAAACATCAAAAGGCAAAAATGAAACTAATCAAATCTCACTTACCTCTAGCATTGTCGCCATGGTCACATCAACCTGAAGTGCATGCAGAAGCTCCAAATTATTGAACTTCTAACATCATTTGATTTAGAATCATACAATACATGTGAATCTTGTTTGATGGGAAAGATGACGAAAGCACCTTTTACTAGAAAGGGTGAGAGAGCAAGTGAACTATTAGGACTCATACATACAGATGTGTGTGGTCTAATGAGTTCCATGGCTAGAGGAAGTTTCAATTACTTCATCACATTTACTGATGATTTAAGTAGATATGGTTACGTATACTTAATGAGAAGTAAATCTGAATCGTTTGAAAAGTTCAAACAATTTCAGAATGAAGTAGAAAACCAACTTGGCAAAAAAATCAAGTCATTATGATCGGATCGTGGTGGTGAGTATTTGAGTCAAGAATTCAATGATCATCTTAGAAGTTGTGGAATTGTTTCAAAACTAACTCCACCGGGAACACCACAATGGAATGGTGTGTCCGAAAGGAGAAATAGAACACTATTAGACATGGTTCAATCTATGATGAGTTTGTCTAGTCTTCCAGTATCCTTCTGGGATATCCTCTTGAAACAATTGCTTTTACACTAAATAGAACTCTGTCAAAAGTTGTGGAGAAGACTCCATATGAGATACGAACTGGAAAGGTTCCAAAGTAGTCTTTTCTGAAAGTCTGAGATGTGAAGCTTATGTAAAACGTTTTCTCTCTGATAAGCTTGCACCTAAGTCAGACAAATGTTTCTTTGTGGGTTACCCCAAAGAAACTAAGGGTTATTACTTCTATAACCAATCATAGAATAAAGTGTTTTTTGCTCGTGATGGTGTCTTTTTGGAAAAGGAAATTCTTTCCAAACAGACAAGTGGGAGTAATGTAGTTCTCGAAGAAATTCGAGAAGAACAACAAATGGATGTGGTTCAACCTACGTAAGAGGCAGCGGCATCTGTATTTGAAACCTCAATCAAGATGGGAGTACTTGTGCCAGAGATAGAGATACATGACTCTGAAACCCCAACAAGGGTAACAGATAAAGTCTCTGAAGTCGTGCATTCACCACACGACTCTATTACTGTCCCACTCGAATCCAATTCGTGTGAAGATTCACAAACCGGTGTGAACACTTCTCCTGTTACTCCAGTCCTACGTAGAACTCATAGACCACGATCTTGGCCCAAGAGGTATGTTGATTTACTTTTGACCAAGAGTTGCGAAATTCTACTTTTGTAAAGTCAGGAGCCTAACAGCTACAAAGAAGCTATGACGGGTCCAGATTCCAAAAAATGACTTGGAGCCATGAAATCTGAAGTGGAATCCATGTCTGAAAATTAAGTTTGGAACTTGGTTGAATTGCCAGATCAGGTAACACCCATAGGATGTAAATGTATTTTCAAATTGAAAACATACAAGGATGGAAACATGAGCATTTTCAAAGCTAGGCTGGTAGAAAAAGGTTACTGACAGTTTCATGGTATAGACTATGATGAAACCTTTGCTCCAGTCGCCATGTTGAAATCCATTCGGATACTCTTAGCAATTGCCGCTCATTATGACTATGAGATTTGGCAGATGGATGTCAAAACATCCTTCTTATACGGATTTTTGGAAGTGGATGTGTACATGACACAACCTAAGGGTTTTGTGGACTCCAAGAATGTTGGTAAAGTATGTAAGCTTCAGAAGTCCATTTATGGACTGAAGCAAGCATCTGGGAGCTGGAATATTTGTTTCAATGAGGTCCTCAAAATGTTTGGTTTCCTCATAAATGTGAAGAATCTTCTGTCTACAAGAAGGTTAGTGGGAGTTGTGTTGTTTCATGGTCTTGTATGTGAAAGAGATTTTTTCTAAAAGTTTTACTTTTATATGTCAATTATTATGAATTGGATGTGCAAACATTTTGTTCCTTGATTATTGTATTCATCTTTTGGAAGTGTTAAGGAAGATGTGCTTGGTCCTTAACCGTAGAGTTCTAAAAGATAATGGTTTACATAAATCAAAAGGTATTCGCAATCATAGTAATTAACATGGAATATTAATCACCGAGATAAGATTGTCGTGTTGGTAAACGATTGTTGTAGCTCTACAAATAATTGACGACACGAGTATATAAAAGAGGAAAAAATTACTTTTATATATTGAATAGACCTATCAAGTAAAACATTATGGAATTGTGTTTCGTGTTATTAATGTTTTTACTGTGTCATTGATCCTAAGATATGAAACTTATATCTTTTCACTCAAGAAGTGCTTAATTTGATTATTGTCAAAAGCTATCAATGAGTGTAGTGATAAAGGCAATAGTTGGTTGAGCATGACTTGTGCTGGAAAAGATAGCTAGTCAAACGATTATCATTGCCCCTCTTAATTGAGTGATGATATTAGTGGGCCCCTTGATAAAGCAAAATTATAATGTGCACAATGTAACTTGAGTTAAGTTACATAGTTATAATTAGCTTAGAGAGATTAAGAAATGAATATAATACAAAGATGACACATTTCTACTTTGTATATATTCTTAATATCATGAGGCAATGGACGGACACAAGTGGTGTATTTACATCACTAAATGGATCGTGTTTTGGTTCGGATGGAATAAAGACATTTATGCTAATTGGATAACTATAATACGTAGCTAGATACCGCTTATAGTTTGACATATTAAGTGTTTAATATCGTTGTCAATTTAGCTTAGATCCTCCTATAGGTCATACCATAAAATTGGGAAACAAGAAGCTTGATTTTGAGTTCATAATGTGTCGGGTTTCTTGAGAAAAAATGACACATGTGGTGAGTCAATAAAATCAATATGTCACAAAAATTGACATAATTAGAATCATGGAAAATTTTTATAGGTGTAAATATTATGAGGTGTAATAATTTAATATTACATCGGATAATATATTACCTAAGATATGAATTTGCTAAAACCCCAAAAGATCAAATTTTGTTGGACATAAATCCAAAATTTGACAAAGACAAAATCGGGGTCAAAACGGTCCACCATTTTGTGTTTAGTCGACCGAGGTTTCTTAGGAACGGTCAACGGAACAAAGATCGGATAACGCGATTTGGTTGACCGAAATTGTCTGCAGTGCCTGGACAATTGGGTTTGGTCAACCAGGCGTAAACTGTCAACCGAAAGGAAATATCGAGGAGCTTTCTTTGGGATATTTCGGTAGAAAGAAAGTGACACGGTCGTCCGATGAGATTTACCAGGAGAAATTTTGGTGACTCAGCGGTTGACCGGAGTGAGACGTGGATCGTCTGAACTTTTCCAGGGAATTTTTCTCGTGAATATTCGGTCGACCGTCTAGCTCACGGTCATCCGAACTTCCGTATAACCGAATGGTTCGGTCGACCGAGTGAAAATCTCGGTTAATCGAACAACACGATTTTTGCCTAAATTATTACGAGAATAATTAGATCATGGGTTGGATTAATTCCAGATTTGATCAAACATTTTTTAGGATGCTTATGTGGCAAATTGGGATTAATTTTAGGAGAGAAAAAACAAGAGATCGTGGCTAGAGAATAGTTCTTGATGTGGGTGATTTGGGAGGCTATAAATTGGTCCCCTCACCCTACTTGTTTCATAAGAATTAATGCAAAATTCTCTCTTCCTTAATCACCACGAAAATTCTCTTAATAATTTTAAGTTTTGGAGATTAAAATCTCAGGAGATTTTAGAGGGGTTATTAGCTAGAGTCTAAGCTTAATTAGAGATTGATTGGCTAGCTCATTTCTCTCTAATCTTGTTTAGAGTTTGGTGAACACTTGGAGGCGAATCGGCTAGCGATTCAACGAGCAACGAAACACCGGATCTTCTGAAATGTTTTAGAGAACCTTTGGGTATGATCCTCTTTCTTTTGTTTGTTGTAATATGTGTAGGAATGCATGATATTAGAATAAACATATACATGTACGTAAAATCAATGAATATGAAATCAATCATGTATGTTTGTATATTTTTTAAAATATACAAATACATAGGGACACGAAATCCAACAGTATGTAGATGACATGCTGCTCATAGGAAACGACATTCCAATGCTTGAATCCATAAAAATCTGGCCAGGAAAATGTTTCTCAGAGAAAGACCTAGGAGAGTCAGAGTACATATTGGGCATTAAGATCTATAGACATAGATCTAAAAGGATGATTAGATTAAGTCAAGGAACTTATATCGATAAGGTACTTGAAGATTCACCATGAAGGAATCTAAGAGAGGATTTCTACCCATGTCACTGAAAGAATGGGTTCTAAAAGTTTTACTTTTATTTGTCAATTATTATGAATTGAATGTGCAAACATTTTGTTCTCTGATTTTTGTATTCATCTATTGGAAGTGTTAAGGAAGAGGTTCTTGGTCCTTAACCGTAGAGTTCTAAAAGATAATAGTTTACATAAATTAAAAGTTATTCATAATCATGGTAATTAACATGTAACATTAATTACCGAGATAAGATTGTCGTGTTGGTCATCGATTATTGTAGCTCTACAAATATTTGACGACACGGGTATGTAAAAGAGGAAAATGATTGCTTTTATATATTGAATAGACCTAGAAAGTGAAATATTATGGAATTGTGTTATGTGTCATTAATGTTTTCACCGTGTCTTCAATCTAAGATATGAGACTTATATTGTTTCACATAAGAAGTTTTTAATTGATTATTGTCAAAAGCTATCAATGAGTATAGTGATAAAAACAATAGTTGGTTGAACATAACTTATGCTAGAAAAGGTAGCTAGTCAAATGATTATCATTGCCCCTCTTAATTGAGCGATGATATTATTGGGCCCCTTGATAAAGAAAAATTATAATGTGCACAATGTGGCTTGAGTCAAGTTACATATTTATAACTAGCTTTAGAGATCAAGAAATGAGTATGTAATACAAAGGTGACACAATTCTACTTTGTAAATACTCTTAATATCATGCGGCAAGGGATAGACACAAGTGATGCACTTACATCACTAAATAGGTCGTCTTTAGTTCGAGTGGAACAAGACATCTATGCTAATTGGGTAACTATAAAGTGTAGCTAGATACCGCTTGTAGTTTATGCTATTAAGTGTTTAATATCATTGTCAATATAGCTTAGATCCTCCTATGGGTCACACCACAAAACTGGGAAACAAGAAGCTTGATTTTGAGTTCATATGATGTGTCGGGTTTCATGAGAAATGGGACACATGTTGTAAACCAATAAAATCAATATGTCATGAAAATTGACATAATTAGAATCATGAATAAATTCATATAAGATGTATGTATTATGGGGTGTAATAGTTTAATATTACATAGGATGATATATTACATAATATATGAATTTGCTAAGGCCCCAAAAATCAAATTTTGTTGTAAATAAATCCAAAATTTAGTAAAGGCAAAACAAAATCGGACAAAACATTCGAACGCTTTCAGAGATCGGTCGACCAAAATTCCACAGTAGCTATTACGTGTGAGAAACGATCGACCGGATAGGACATGTTGGTCGACCAAAATATTCCAAGAAATCTTTTGGGATTAATCGGTCGATTGACCAAGTTGTGGTTCGACCGAAATCCACCAAGAACTTCCGTGAATTTTTCTTGGTGGCAATCGGTCGACGGACTTGAGACATTGTCCGACCGAAAACGACGAGTAGGTGTATCTCGTGTGGATTCGGTCGACTGTTTATCTGTCTGGTTCGACTGAAATATCACAGTACCTTTGGGAGCGTGTGATGGGTTGACCAAAAGGTTTGATGGGACGACCGAAACCACATTTAATTGACAATCCGTCGACCGGTGGGTTAATTTCGATCGACAGTTTGGCACGGTTTGCTAGAATTATTAAGAGAATAATATTGATCATGGGCTGGATTAATTCCAATTTTGGTCAACGTTTTTTAGAATGATTATGTGGCAAATTGTGATTGGTTTAAGGAAGAGAAAAACAAGGGATCATGGCTAGAGAATAGTTCATGATGTGGGTGATTTGGAAGGCTATAAATAAGACCTCTCATCCTACTTGTTTTAAGGTTAATGCAAAATTCTCTCTCCCTAATATCTTCACTAATCCATCCGAATTTCTCTTAATTAGTCAGAGCTTTTGGAGATTTATTGTCGTGGAGCTTAAGAGGGGTTATTACCTAGATTCTAAGCTTGATTTAGAGATTGAATTGGCTAGCTCCTTTCTCTTTAAACTTGTTTAGAGTTTGGTGAACACTTGGAGGCGAATCAGTGGACGATTCGACGAGCGGCGCAACTCCGGATCTTTATAAAGGTTTTAGAGAACTTTTGGGTACGATCCTCTCATCATGATTTATTTTAATATATATATGATTGCATGATATTAGAATACACGCGAAATAATTTTAGAGTCTTCAAAACAATTTTACAGCAACAAAGGGTCAATTAGATGCTCAAATGGTCGATCAAATGCCCAAACTATTAATCACCTCATTAGGTTCAAAATTAGAGTCTCGTGTAATCTGGAGCATGCGTGAAACGATTGACCGTTTGGGGGCAATTTTACTCCTCTTGGATTCACTATTTCAGAACAATTCCACTGTTGCTCATAATGGTCGACCATTGGGGCCTTAGCTCTAGGGTGGCTTAAGTCTAACGATATTTTCTCCAGGGATATTTTGGACATCTCTTATTCACCTGTTGGGTGCCTTATCTCTAGTATATATACCCTATTACCCTCTAGGGGTTGGGGGTGTATGCCTTCCCCAAGAGTGGAGAAAGACACCACCATGAGTGAGTGAGAGCCACCACAGAAATGTGGATGACATCCACCACCAAGTATGACCTCCTTCCTCCTATCACCTCGGAAAGCCACCTAACTAGAGTGGATTCCTATACTCATGGGGCATCTCCTTAGAGAACATAGTGCAGATTCCCTAACTTAAGGAGTCATCAAGTGCAGAAGTTAATTATTAGAGCCATGACGAAAAGAACATTGAAAGGTTGAAGGCCATGGAGGTCAACAATTCATCCCCATATTCAACTTCTACGATCTCTATTTTTTATTAAAAATTAGAGATTCCAGAGGGACGAGATTCGGTATCTACCGATACTCTTTAGAGGTTATACTATCCAAGCCCTTGAGAGAGAGAGAGACAGAGAGAGAGAGATTGTGGTTCCTACCGGTGCTCCTTAGAGGTTACGTTCTTCCCCACGTTCTTTTCTGACTTCTGTTATTAGATAGCTATAGTTATACTCTCATCATTTATGCATCCTCAGTTATAGAGTCAAGGTTAGCCACTTAGTTATTGCTACAGTTTGTTGATTGGAGTTTAGTGTACTTGAAGGTGTAACCATCTAGAGCACAAATTTAGTTCTGAGTTATTATATCCATGTTATAGTGTGTCACCTTATATCATCATTTACACCATAGTAAAACTCAGTCGTTGTCGTCTGTGTTTTTTTCGATTTGGGTTTCTTCTTGGGATTCAACCTTTAGGAGTAATCACATGGAGAAACAATAAAAACGTAAACCACAAATCACAAGACAACGATTTTACATGAAAACCCTTTCATGAATAGCCACATACACAATCCCCTATTCTTTCAACGGGTTACATCAAAGGGAGAGGAGATACAAGGTATTTAAAGGAAAACCCTAATCCATGTCCAATCTGCACCGTACATCCAATTAAGTACAAATAAATGGGTAAACGGGTTACAAATTTGGAATACACTTTTTGGTGTTGCCCCTGTACCATCCCCGCATGATCAGAACCACAAACTCAACGCATGCCTACCTTGATGTTATGGTTTGCTTTATTTGTTAGTGTTATACCCTAACCCTTGCTTATGTCTTAAATGTGTAAAGGGGAGGATTAGAGAAGATTTGAGATGGACGACTGAGATCGAGTGTGGGAGGAGTATATAAGACTCGTTTTTCTCCGCAGCGTGGAGGAGCCAGTGTCGTGCACGGAGTTGGAGGCGCCGGAGGAGCTCGGGTCGTTGCCGTGTCGAGCTAATCGGAAGTTCGCCGGAGTTCGAGCTTTTTCGTGGAAACGCTCGCTGTGGTTTCTTCGAAGGCTTTTCAAGCCTTAAGGTATGTCAAGCTTGCTTTTACGCTCACCTATTATTAGTGTGGGGGTTGGAGCGGTCGACGGTAGGCCGTTTTGGCTCGTCGGAACTGCACAGTAGTTTCTGCACTAAAATCGGTCGACCGGTGTTCTGGGTTCGGTCGACCGATTATAGTGTATTTTGGGCGAATTCCTCGCACCGGTCGAATGATACGCTTTGGGTGGTCGACCGGTTGTGCAATTTTAGCGAGAGAAGGATGCTCTGGGTATTTTCGGTCGACTGGGGCCCCTTTGTCGGTCGACCGAACGTACTGTTGTATGTCGGTTGGAGCGTTGACCATCTAAACGGTCGACCGCCAGTTTGACTCGTTCGACCGACGACTTAAGTTAACTTATTGGGCGGTCGACCGGAAGTGTGGTTTCGGTCGACCGTGTAGTGCGGACTGCTGGTGAGTCCTACTGGTGGTTTTTGGTCGACCAGAAGTTTTGGGTCGTCCGACCGTTTTATCGTGGTTTGCGAAAATGGATTTCTTAGTGGTGCTTTTCGGTCGACCGGGACCCCTTTGCCGGTCGACCGTTTGGCGGGTTTTTCGGTTGGGCCAGTTCTCTGGGTGAGGATCGGTCAACCGGAAGACAGATTTTGTTCGACCGTTTTACACAGTTTTGGTGTGTTTGTGTTGCTATTGGTTGGCTAGAAGGCAACGGGTTCACCGGCCCTTTTGGGGCGACGGACGGACAGGTCAGCCCTATAGCGATCAGTAGTGACATGTGGATGGAGATTGTGATAACTGTCGCCGTGACTCCGGCAATTGAGGCAAAGTCGTGGCTCCGGCGAATGATGCAAAACCGTGGCTCCGGTAACACTGAGGCAAGAAGGGGATTGTTTGGCCGTGATTTGGACCGGCGGTGCCTTGTGTGCACGAGTGTTAGTGGGTTGGGGTGAGAGGACCCTTGAGACCCGTGTTGTTTGGCTATGGCCGCGAGAGAGGTCCCGGGAACTTAGTGGGTGTATCAGTTATGTTATTTATGGTCCTTTGCATATTTCATTTTGTCCATATATGTGTTAGGGTTTGACATACTGGGTTTCCTCCTGGAAACTTAGGCATTTATTGTCTGCTTTCAAGCCGAGAGTGGTGGTAGGTGGGTGGTGACGGCGCAGGGAGCGCTAGGGACAGGATCCTGCTTCCTCTACTTTTGAGGTGGTTGTGATTACACATGTATATTTTATGTTTATGAGCTTTTGACGTAATCACATTCTTTTGTAAACTCGATCGCATATATATATTATATGTTGGTGCACCTGTCTGTGTATTTTCTTCGTGGTGTCTTCGTTTGATTGTATGTTGTAAATTTTAAATTTTCCGCTGTGTTTGAGGACGCTACAACTTGGTATCAGAGCAGTCAATTTTGGTGTCTTCGTCCAAAGGAACCACCCTTAGAGTTGTGACGAGCATGCATGCATTGTTCTGATTCATGTTTTGTGTCTCCTGTGTAGATGGCTCCGAGACGCGTGAGACCTCCTCCCCGAGACCGTAGCCCCAGTGAAGAGGTGGGTGAAGGGAGCAGGGGTGAGGAGTGGAGGACGCTCCAGGGCACGCTGGGTAGACTGGGCGAGATTCTAGAGCGCCAATCTGCCCAGGCCGAGTAGGGAGGATCAGGTGAAGTACTTAATCGGTTCATGCGTGAGCATCCCCCATCCTTCGATGGTTGTGGCGACCCTGAGGCAGCAGAGGACTGGGTCTTTAAGATCCAGAAGATATTTCTGGCGATTGGGTGTCCTCCTGAGAGGAAGGTGGATCTGGCCACCTACGTGTTGGACGGCGGCGCAACCAACTGGTGGAGGACCACTTCTGCTGTGGTTTTCGAGGACAGTGAGGAGTTGGGCTGGGAGGATTTCCTGGCAGAATTCAACCAGCAATATTTTCCACAGCACGCCTGTGACAGAAAGAGAGAGGAGTTCCTAACTTTAGAGCAGAGGGACATGACTCTGGCTGCCTACATCAGCAAATTTCACGCTTTGGAGCGATATTGTCCAGAGATCTACGTGACCCAGGAGCAGAGGGATCGGAGGTTTGTGCGCGGTCTGAGGCCGCAGTTCAGGGCACGTGTTACCACGAGCATGCCACAGACGTTAGCAGACGCTGTGAAGTTTGCGACCATTATAGATCAGGATGGCCAGGACATCGAGGAGGCTAGGAGGTCGCAGGTGAAGACCGAAGTACGTCCGGGGAGTCAGTTGTCAGGGAATCCGGGCAAGAGGCCCCAGGTTGACGGAGGTTGACCACCGCAGGCTAGGCAGTGCAGGCAGTGTGGTGGAGTTCATCCGGGACGTGGTTGCGGGCCCGTTCTGGCGCGTGTCATGGTTGTGGCCAGCTGGGTCACTTTATTCGTTCTTGCCCGAGTAGGTCGGGTGGGCCTATTGTTCGACCGGGATCATCCACAGCTGGTGGAGTTAGACCGAGTCGCCTAGCAGCACCACCACAGCAGGGGAAGAGAGCAGGTCGAGTGTTCACTATCCAGGCGGAGGAGGCTAGAGATGCAAGCACGGTGGTGGAAGATACGCTACTTGTTGCAGATTTGGTAGCTAGGGTGTTGTTCGACTCTGGGGCCACACACCCGTTTATCTCTGAGCAATTTGCGAGCATGTTGGGTCGTACCCCTGCGATGTTGACTGCCACTTTGGAAGTCAGCACATCCCTGGGTTTGGTGGGCACTGTGGGGAGATTTCTTCCCGGCGCCACGATTTCTTCGGGAGACCTGGAATTTCTGGCTGACCTGGTCTTGCTACCGATGGTGGACTTTGATGTTATACTTGGGATGGATTGGTTGTCCCAGTATGACGTTCGAGTCTTGTGCCGTGATAAGAAGATTTTGATTCCGAGGCGAGGTTTGCCTGATCTTCTGATCAGAGGATTGAAGGACCGCGGAGGTCGGTTGATTGTTTCTTCAGTTAGAGCTCGGAAGTTGATTCAGCAGGGTTGCTGGGCTTTTGTAGCGACTTTGGTAGTTCCAGATCCGGAGTTGAGGAGGCTGGAGGACATCGAGATTGTTCAGGATTTTCCCGAGGTGTTTGCTGATGATGTCTCCGGTCTACCACCCCACAGAGAGATAGAGTTCGGCATTGATCTGGTAGCTGGGACTACACCGCAGTCGAAGGCTTCGTACCATATGGCGCCTGTAGAGTTGGTGGAGCTGAAGAAGCAGTTGCAGGATCTGATGGATACTGGGTTTATCCGACCTAGTGTCTCACCGGGGGGTTGGCCGATATTATTTGTGAAGAAGGACGGCTCGTTGCGGATGTGTATAGATTACCGGATGCTGAATAAGGTTACCGTGAGGAATTGGTATCCTTTGCCCAGGATCGAGGACCTGTTTGACCAGTTCCAGTCAGCGAAGGTGTTCTCGAAGATTGATCTGCGATCCGGGTACCATCAGTTGAGGATCAGAGAGGCAGATGTTCAGAAGACAGCTTTTCGGACGAGGTACGGGCACTTTGAGTTTCTGGTGATGCCATTCGGGTTGACGAATTCGCTTGCAGCTTTTATGGATCTGATGAATAGGACATTCAGTCAGTATCTCGACCGTTTCGTGATTGTCTTCGTGGACGATATCTTAGTCTATTCACCAGATATGAATCAGCACCGGGAGCATCTAAGGATTGTACTTGGCATTCTGAGAGATCAGCAGTTGTATGCCAAGTTTTCGAAGTGTGAGTTCTGGCTTCACAGTGTAGCATTTTTGGGGCATATAGTGTCGGGAGCTGGGATATCAGTGGATCCAGCGAAGGTCGAGGCAGTGACACAGTGGAGAGCCCCGACGAATATGACTGAGATTAGGAGGATTGTTGGATTGGCGGGTTATTACTGTCGGTTCATCAAAGACTTCTCGAGACTTGCTTCACCCCTGACAGCGCTGACGAAGAAAGGAGTGAAGTTTGTTTGGTCCCAGAAATGCGAGGACAGTTTTCAGGAAATGAAGAGTCGGTTGACGACTGCTCCAGTTCTGACTCTTCCCAGTGGTAGCGGAGGTTATGTGATTTACAGCGACGCCTCAGGTGTTGGTTTGGGATGTGTACTGATGCAGCATGGGCAGGTAGTGGCGTATGCTTTGAGGCAGCTGAAGGTGCATGAGAAGAATTACCCCACTCACGATTTGGAGTTGGAAGCTGTGGTTCACGCTCTGAAGATCTGCCGTCACTATTTGTATGGAGAGCGGTTTGAAGTATTCACTGACCATCAGAGTCTGAAGTACATGTTTTCACAGAAGGAGCTGAATATGAGGCAGCGTAGATGGCTTGAGCTGATAAAGGATTTTGATTTCACCATCTCCTATCATCTGGGGAAGGCGAATTTAGTTGCAGATGCGCTGAGCAGAAAAGTGGAGGTGTCAGCTGCAAGTTTGTGTATTCAGGAGTGGAGGCTACTCGTGACATTGTCAGAGTGGAGGCCGTTCACGGAAAGCTCGGAAGGAGCAGTGCTTGCGGGTCTTCGAGTGGAGTCGTAGACCGTCAGTCGAGTTGTTCAGCCTCAGCACAGTGATGAGGATTTGACTAGTCTGCTACAGTCAGCTGCCAGGGATGGATCTGACTTCACTGTGGGAGTGGATAGAGGTCTGAGGTTTAGGAGTCGGATCTGGGTGCCGAAGGTCGATGAGCTGAGAGATGACATCATGGAGGAGGCACACCGAGCCAGATATTCCATTCACCCGGGGAGTACGAAGATGTATAAAGATTTGCAGCGGAACTTCTGGTGGAGAGGGATGAAGCGTGATGTGGCTGATTTTGTGGCTAGGTGCTTGGTTTGCCAGCAGGTGAAGATCGAGCACCAGAGACCAGTGGGACCGATGCAGAGTATAGAGCTACCTGAGTGGAAATGGGAGCACGTGACGATGGATTTTGTCACCGGGTTGCCAAAGACGAGGAGCTCTCATGACGCGATTTGGGTTATAGTCGATCGACTGACCAAATAGGCACATTTTCTAGCCATCCAGACTACTCTACCTTTGGAAGGTCTGGCGAGGTAGTATATTGAGGAGATCGTCAGACTGCATGGGGTGCCAGTGAGTATCATTTCAGATCGAGATCCGAGGTTCACTTCCAGATTCTGGGGAAGTTTGCAGCCGGCTCTGGGAACTCGTCTGAAGTTCAGTATAACATTTCATCCGCAGACAGACGGTCAGTCCGAGAGGACCATTCAGACGTTAGAGGACATACTTAGAGCATGCACTCTGGATTGGGCAGGGCATTGGGATGGGCACTTGCCGTTGATCGAGTTCGCCTACAACAACAACTATCATGCGAGTATTGGGATGGCGTCGTACGAGGCTCTGTACGGGAAACCTTGCAGATCACCGGTATGCTGGAGTGAGGTAGGCGAGAGACAGCTAGTCGGGCTTGAGATTGTACAGATGTATGCTGAGAAGGTTGATGTGATCAGACAGAGGCTAGCGACAGCTCAGAGTAGGCAGAAGAGCTACGCTGATCGGCGTAGGCGTGTGCTGATTTTTGAGGTTGGCGATCATGTCTTTCTGAAGATCTCACCGTCGCGTGGGGTGATGAGATTCGGGAAGAAGGGGAAGCTTAGTCCGAGATATATAGGGCCGTTTGAGATATTAGACCGAGTTGGAGAGGTCGCCTACCGGATTGCGTTGACGCCACAGTTTTCTGGTCTTCATAACGTCTTCCACGTTTCGATGCTGAGGAAGTACGTATCAGATCCTTCTCACGTGATCCAGATTGAGGTTCCAGAGATCCAGCAGGATTTGTCTCTTGAGGAGAGACCGGTAGAGATTGTGGATCGGACGGAGCACCAACTCAGGAGGAGGACTATTCCTATGGTTAAGGTCAGGTTGCAGCATCACTCTGAGCGAGAGGCTACTTGGGAGGTTGAGGAAGAGGTCCGGAAGTTGTATCCGGAGCTGTTTGGTAAGCGTTGGATTTAATTTCGTGGGCAAAATTCTTCTAAGGAGGGTGGATTGTTATACCCTAATCCTTGCTTATGTCTTAATTGTGTAAAGGGGAGGATTAGAGAAGGTTTGAGATGGACGGCTGAGATCGAGTGTGGGAGGAGTATATAAGACTCGTTTTTCTCCGCAACGTGAAGGAGCCAGCGTCGTGCGTGGAGTTGGAGGCACCAGAGGAGCTCGGGTCGTTGCCGTGTCGAGATGATCAGAAGTTCGCCGGAGTTCAGGTTTTTTCGTGGAAACGCTCGCCGTGGTTTCTTCGAAGGATTCTTCAAGCCTTAAGGTATGTCAAGCTTCCTTTACACTCACCTATTATTAGTGTGGGGGTGGGAGCGGTCGACGGTAGGCCGTTTTGGCTCGTCGGACCTGCACAGCAGTTTCTCCACTAAAATCGGTCGACCGGAGTACTGGGTTCGGTCTACCGGTTATAGTGTATTTTGGGCGAATTCCTCGCACCGGTCGAACGATACCCTTTGGGTGGTCGACCGGTTGTGCAATTTTAGCGAGAGAAGGATGCTCTGGGTATTTTCGGTCGACCGGGACCCCTTTGTCGGTCGACCGAACGTACTGTTGTATGTCGGTTGGGGTGTTGACCATCTAAACGGTCGACCGCCTGTTTGACTCGTTCGACCGACGACTTAAGTTAACTTATTGGCCGGTCGACCGGAAGTGTGGTTTCGGTCGACCGTGTAGTGCGGACTGTTGGTGAGTCCTACTGGTGATTTTCAGTCGACCGGAAGTTTTAGGTCGTCCGACCGTTTTATCGTAGTTTGCGAAAATGGATTTCTTACTGGTGCTTTTCGGTCGACCGGGACCCCTTTGCCGGTCGACCGTTTGGCGGGTTTTTCGGTTGGGCCAGTTCTCTGGGTGAGGATCGGTCGACCGGAAGACAGATTTTGTTCGACCGTTTTACACAGTTTTGGTGTGTTTGTGTTGCTATTGGTTGGCTAGAAGGCAACGGGTTCACCGGCCCTTTTGGGGCGACGGACGGACAGGTCAGCCCTATAGCGATCAGTAGTGACATGTGGATGGAGATTGTGATAACTGTCGCCGTGACTCCGGCAATTGAGGCAAAGTCGTGGCTCCGGCGAATGATGCAAAACCACGGCTCCGGTAACACTGAGGCAAGAAGGGGATTGTTTGGCCATGATTTGGACCAGCGGTGCCTTGTGTGCACGAGTGTTGGTGGGCTGGGGTGAGAGGACCCTTGAGACCCGTGTTGTTTGGCTATGGCCGGGAGAGAGGTCCCGGGAACTTAGTGGGTGTATCGGTTGTGTTATTTATGGTCCTTTGCATATTTCATTTTGTCCATATATGTGTTAGGGTTTGGCATATTGGGTTTCCTCCTGGAAACTCAGGCATTTATTGTCTGCTTTCAGGCCGAGAGTGACGGTAGGTGGGTGGTGACGGCGGAGGGAGCGCTCGGGACAAGATCCTGCTTCCTTTACTTTTGAGGTGATTGTGATTACACATGTATATTTTATGTTTATGAGCTTTTGACGTAATCACATTCTTTTGTAAACTCGATCGCATATATATATTATATGTTGGTGCACCTGTGTGTGTATTTTCTTCGTGATGTCCTCGTTTGATTGTATGTTGTAAATTTTAAATTTTTCGCTGTGTTTGAGGACGTTACAGTTAGTTTGTTGCAATACTTATTTACTTGATTTGATATATTCATGTTAGGTGTGTGAAATTGCCAACGTAATTTCCATTGAGATTTTTGCAACTCATCGTCGCTTCGACATCATTATGACTTGGTACCCTTTTAGTAGCGTCTACATTCATACTTTACCTAGTTTTCATATGATTCTGATTATCACATCAATTGATTAATCAAGTTAGTTGATGGATCCTCAATATTGTAATGTTGTGTTCGAGAGTCTTACGTATTCTGGTTAACTACTAGAGACCCCTTAAAAAAATCTCTCTTTGATGTGAAAATAAAAACAAAAACTTCCTAGTGTTCTCCACTGAATAAATACACCAAAACAACTAGACATGCATTCAAAATACCCAAGAAATGGATCAACCACATGGTGGAGTAGCACTAGGTTGAAGCAATCCAAGGCCCACCACCACTGCTCTTCCACCACTTCCCCACATCAACTAGAAGTTGCGAGCACGACGACGAGCCACACACCCACGCCCATCTCATCCCCCCGCGTCTCACGCGTCAAACCTCCACATCCTTTAAGAAATCCCATATATAAATTAAAAATTAAACACCAGACATTATAGCCCATATGTGTATATTTGTTCTGGAAACTTGTACGTTTGTGTTAAATATATTGGAGACAAGTTAGCTTAATGGTGCGTTTACGAACTTCTTTTTTGTCAACGTTTTGTTTGTTTTTGTGTTTTAGTTGATTCATGTTACGTGAAGGCCGGATGGATATATAAAATGGTGCATGCAAACTTCAGGGCAGGAACGATGAGAATGTGTCGGTGGATGTTTGTTTGTTGTTTTTGAAATCTACCGTGTCATTTATGGGAAGGATTGTTGAAGATAAATGTTGTGATTAACGTCTACTCAATCTCTAGAAGTAGTTAAAATGCATATGTGCGTACGATAAATAAATAAGATATGTACGAAATATTGATAAATATTTTGCAATCGACCATCGATTATGCCATAAAATAATCTAATTTGATGAGTTGATCGAGATGATTTCTAATGCTTCGAAAGTTTAATACAAAGATCAGAACTTACCTTTAGGCTACAAACACTAATATATGAATTTTCAGGGGCTGTATGAAGGAAATAGAACATTTTATGTACGAGCAAAATGTGAACAATAGGAATTGTTATTTACGCAGTAAATTGTTATTGATTGTCTGCACCGACCCATCAACTTACAATAGGAATTGTAGATATAAGTACATGATAAATTTCCATGTTGGAGAAAATCATGTAGCAAATTCAGGCGTGATAACCACATTATGCAAATTTATAACAAAAATAACAAATGCTGAAGCAAATACGTACAAAAATATTGACACCAAAAACTACTCTGGTAGGCACCGGTGGATCATAACATCTAATGGTTGGGGAATTTCATACTTATCCTTCAAATAAACTACAATTCCACTAGTACCCTCCAATTAGATAAATTTTTATGTATACCCTTCAATTTCAAATATGCTTTCACCTGTACCCTTCTATCAAGTTTATAAAATAACTTGGGTCATCTTAACATTCAGGAGTTGAATTCCATGTTTGCGTTTATTTATTTTCTTTGAATTTTAAATATAAGTATAATATTAAATTAAAAATTAAGAGATTTTTTAGTTTTCTTTTTTGAGTGTTTATGAAAGATTCAAAAATAATTTTTTTGATATTTTTCTTGCACCTATTTTTATCTGTAAAATAAAAAAGTTATATATATTTATAATTATAAGAACAAACAAGGGTAAAAATGTAATTTCACACGTTATGAGTTATCTTAACTAAAGTTTAGGTTTAGAGATTTAAGAAAAAGGTGCACAGGAAAATAATGTAACATTTTGGTAATGCCACTGCGAAATCATTTTGGTAAAAAAAGAAGTATCTCAAGCATTAGATAACTTCTTGCCTTCGCGGAATTCAGTAAACATTGTAACAATTTAACTACAAGAACCCCAAAAGATTGAAGTATTAGAAGGGCATTTTGGTAAATTAGGCAAGGTGAAGGCCGGAGAAAGACCGAAGTTGTGAATTGTCATGTGCAGGAACATTGCACGAACACTTCCAATCCAATATTTTTCTCCAAAAGAAACAAGTAAATAAAACCACCTCTCTTCTCACGTCCATAGCAACTCAAAGTTAAAAATTTGGTCTCCTCCTCCTATCCTCCCCTCTCACCTTTAGATCTCCTCCAATACGTTAGTATTGGAATATTAACACACAAAAACTTTGTGTTGTTTCTTGTCTCATCCACTATATAGAGATCGTTCAACGTCTTTGCGGTCGGTCTTAGAAGGATCCATGGAGTTGTAAGAGCCAAAGTTGGCTCCTTTCAATACCAAATTTCTCATAGAGGCAACTCAGGTGTGTTGTTGTCTCCTCCATTTGTCATGTTTTTGATGAAATCAAATGGGGAGGATTATACATTACATGGTAAAACTTTGTACAATTGTAACATAGTTTGCATTTTTTTTTTGTATAATTGTGATCCTATGCTAATGCTAGAGCACACTATTATTACAAATTTCTTATGAGTTTTGTTATTCTGAAACTTTTGGTAAATTAGTGTTGTTTGAGCGGACCTGATGGCATCCAATTCGAAAACGAACGGGAAGCCATCCGGCACGACGCCCCCGGCGGTCCAATTCGGGCGGAGAACCTCCTCCGGACGCTTCATAAGCTACTCAAGGGACTCACTAGACTCAGATCTTAGCGGGGAATTCGCAAACTACCATGTCCACTTCCCTCCAACGCCTGACAACCAGCCGATGGTCGAGACGGCCATGGACCCGTCGATGACTGCGAAGGTGGAGGAACAGTATGTCTCCAGCTCTCTCTTCACCGGTGGGTTCAACAACGTGACAAGGGCTCATGTGATGGACAAGGTGGTCGAGGACGACGAAAGGCCTCGCCACAAAGGAGCCAATTGTTCTGTTGAGGGCTGCGATTCGAAGGCCATGGTCGACAATCATGGGAACGAAATTCTCCCCTGTGAATGCGACTTCCGGATTTGCAAAGAGTGCTTTGTGGACGCGGCGAAAGGCGGAGGGGCATTATGTCCAGGGTAAGTTCAGATAACAAGACTTCCATCTGTACTTTGATCGATCGTTAATCTTAACTATCCAGTGTTGAGACCAAAACCAAGTGACGTACTCACTCTGAATTGGTAGTCCAAAGATTAATGTAGAATTTGATTGGCACTAAGACATGTAACTGCCATTACATTGTCATTAGACTTTCATTTCAATTTTCTACGTAAGATGAATTTGATTGGCACTAAGACATGTTTCCAATCAAACGATACAATGTTCATTGTTTTTTCTTTTCGATCGTTCCCATTAGGTGCAAGGAACCTTACAAGACGACCGAGGTGGACGAGTTGTTGAACACGAAGAGCGATAGGCCACTGTCATTGCCACCACCACACCCATCCGGAGCGAAGATGGAGAGGAGATTGTCTCTTATGAAGTCGAACCTGAATCGGACTACGACAACGAATGAGTTCGATCACAACCGGTGGTTGTTCGAGACGAAGGGTACGTATGGGTACGGGAACGCATTTTGGCCCGATGAAAATGGGGACGACGACGGTGGTGGCGGTGGAGGTCCACAGGGGCAACCACCAGAGCTCATGACTAAGCCGTGGAGACCGCTTACTCGTAAATTGAAGATTCCGGCCGGCGTACTCAGTCCATATAGGTGATTGTCCCTCCTTTTTATTCAAAATTTAGTCGACGGGAAAGATGTAGATGAACTAAATGCATTACTACTGGCTAGATCCTTAACCGAGAACTACTGAAGTTGAATTAGAACTTGAAAGAAATATTGACATAAAAAATGACGGATTTGCTTGGTCCATAACATGGGAAAACGGGAGAGGAAAAAAAACAATATAGATGACCAACTGAAATAAGTTTAACCGGTAAATTAGAAGATATCCATTCTTGACTTAACCGTGACCTAGAATTAAATTTGAATAGATGAATTACATGTTAGAATTTGATTAAAAATATTAAATAGTTTCTATAGATGGACAGGAGCTAATTTTCATCTCAACAAAATATATAAGTGGAGAAAAGCATCATGGTCGCCACGTTCTCAGATTCTTCTCGCAAAGTTCATATTCAATCAAGCTTTACATGAAACCATTAAACGTAAGTAGGGCTGTAAACGGGTCGGGTCGGGGTGGGTTTTGAAACCACCGCTACCCAACCCGTCTAAGGTTGGCGGGTTGGTGGGTCGGGTCGGGTGGGAAAAAAATTAACCGCTACCCGACCCGCCTAAGATCGAGTAAACGGGTTACGCGGGCAGAGTGGGTAAACGGGTTATGCGGTGCGGGTAGATAGATAAATGAATTTTTTATATGTTTTTTCTTTCTTTTTGTGTAACATTATAAATTAAAAACATAACACATTAGCACCTTAAAAACATTACCAATGTGATGAACACCATAAAATTATAAATAACTTCAACTTTATAACATTATTAGTAAATTAGGGATTATAGAATATGTATATGTATATGGTATACAAGTGTATATATATATAATATTTATTATTTAATTTATTAAATTATTATGCGGGTAATCAAGTAAACGGGATATGTAGAAAATAAAACCGCTACCCGTCCCGTTAATTAGTCGGATTGGAGGGTATTCGAGTAGACGGGTGGCGTATTAGATTTTTTACACCACTATCCAACTTAGACAGTTCGGATTGGCCCGAACATTTACAGCACCAAACGTAAGGTCCAAAAATCTGTAAACTTAAAGCTTGTGTTTGTAAATCTTATAGATGCTGAATCCTTGGGCCCAAACCCATACGGCTGGTTAAACATGTTCGGCCCAAACCTGGATCGCTGATTGGGTCGTACGTCACATCAAGGTTTCTAATTTCACTGCAAACAAAATAAGTTCTTTTTTATTTTTATCCTGATCATGTTGACAACGTACCCCTGATTTTAAGATTTTGAACGTACATTAATAACAAGCGTCGTTGATCAAAATGAATAGTATGAATTTTCAATTATACTAAAGATTGAAAGTATATTGAGGAACCTAATTATCATCAAAGAAATGGAGGGAATCTTGTTTCATTTCCAAAGGACCGAGATTCTTATCATTCCTTCAATACACTTTTGAATTTTAATATAATTGAAAATTCAACCGTACATTTCGATCTATGACGTAATTTATTCATGCACATTGAAAAACTTAAAATATGATAATTTCATACAAGATCAAGAGAATGACAAATTTAGTGAGTTCAGCTTTTATCTTTGTCTTGATCGTTTTGAAAACGTACATTTAATTTTATGATTTTCAATATCCGTTAATAACACGTCTTAAACTAAAATATACAGTTTGAATTTTCAAATATACTAAATATTGGAAGTACATTGTGGAACTTGATCGTCAAAGAATTGGAGGGAATCGGTTGCGTCTCCATGTACTTACCATTTAGAATTTGCAAGGGTTGCTGGAAAATCCACCCAAAAAAGTCATCGAGCTAACACCAAGTTGACTTGGTTCACTAAAGTAAGGCATCAAGCTTAAGTGTTTCCGTTATAAACCATTAGTGTTATATTGACGATACCGAATAGGGCAGAGCAAAATCCAGACCGGTCCAGGTTCGGTCCGGGAAGTTGTAATTTGGTCTGGTCTGGTCCGGTCCGGGTTTCGGTCTGGAAGATTTTAAAATTTTGGTCTGGTCCGGTCCGGACCTGTCTTTTTTTGTTTTTTAGTTAAAAAATCGGTTTTTGACCGGACCAGACCGAATCCCGGACCCCAGATAAAAATCCGGTCCGATCCGAACCGGATGCTCACCCCTAATACCGAATCTACGCAAAAATAACCCCATAAAAGTCATATGATCTAGGACCGAGGGGAAAATTCTACTTGAAGAACCAATAGGGGGATTTTAACATGTAATCCTTCATCAAATTATTCTAAAGGTAACGACCTAACCTTGTTCAACTTTAGAAAAAATAAGTAAAATATTTATGAAAACATTCCATATTTTTGTAGTTAAATCTTCACATGTAACTCAGATATCCAAGTTAGCTCTACTGGGTAAACAATATAAGTTTTAATTAATTGCGAGTATTTTTGTACTTTCTACCATCTCAATTAATTGCACCAACCGCAGGCTTTTGATAGTAATCCGACTAGTAGCCCTAGTGTTCTTCCTCCGGTGGAGAATCTTGAACAAGAACCAAGACGCCATTTGGCTATGGGGCATGTCCATCGTCTGCGAGCTCTGGTTCGCCTTCTCGTGGCTCCTTGACCAGCTTCCAAAGCTCAGTCCAGTCAACCGTGCCACCGACCTCATGGTCCTCAAAGAGAAGTTCGAGACTCCCGGCCCGCACAATCCGACCGGAAAATCGGACCTCCCTGGGATGGACGTGTTTGTCTCCACCGCCGACCCCGAGAAAGAACCACCTTTGGTCACTTGTAATACGATTCTCTCCATCCTCGCTTCGAATTATCCGGTAGAGAAGTTGTCTTGCTATGTGTCTGATGATGGTGGGGCGCTTCTGACATTCGAGGCAATGGCGGAGGCGTCCAGTTTTGCTGATCTTTGGGTGCCGTTCTGCCGAAAACATAATATCGAGCCGAGGAATCCCGAGAGCTACTTCTCTCTGAAGAAGGACCCTTACAAGAACAAGGTCTTACATTTTTCTTCTCATTAATTATAATTTCTCTTTTGATCATTTTATTCCCAATAACATTAATATTTTGCTGTGCCTACTTATTTATTAACCCGTTTGGCTACGCCACGCCATCAGTTTACCACCTATGCTTGCTATTTTTATTATAATAGTGACTAGAAAACATTGCTCTTTATGATGGTAAGAGAAGGGCGAAGAAGAAAACCATTATACATGCAATCACTACAATTATCTTAGTGGCACTAGCTGAGCTACCTCAATTTGGCTACTACTAGAATGTAAATATGTAATACCGACAAGCCCTTTAGTCTATTTGACACATCCGTAAATTAAACGGTGTGTTTGGGTCGATCCATCTCTGCCTAAGCAATAAAGTCCCTTTCTAAAGAGGTCATGTTTGGGCTTCTTTTAAGGTTGAAACCAATTGAATTGGTTGAATCTTTATCGCTAGCTAATAGAAACTTCCTTCGAACTTTTTATCACACCTTCCAATTTTTCATAATTGAATGAACAACCATGTACGATGCTCACTTGAATTAATAAGCTTGCAATGTACAGGTCCGAACGGACTTCGTCAAGGACAGGAGAAAAGTGAAGCGTGAGTACGACGAGTTCAAGATTCGTATCAACGGGCTGCCTGACTCTATTCGTCGGCGATCAGACGCCTACCACGCAAGGGAGGAGATCAAGGCCATGAAGTTACAGAGAGAGCGACCGACCGATGAAGTGGTGGAGCCAATCAAGATACCAAAGGCAACTTGGATGGCTGATGGCACACATTGGCCTGGGACTTGGGGCGTGCCTTCTCCTGACCATGCCAAGGGTGACCATGCTGGGATTATACAGGTATCAACTCTACAACCACATCAAGGGGTTGTTTCTAATAAGATTAATTTCGACCTAGACCTGTGAATATGAAGAAAGTGAAGGGTTGATATACAAAAGCGACCTCGCTCATACAAAAATCGAATGTTGATTTAGATGTGAATGAGAGAACGTGGATACGACCTGTGCTTCATGTGCATGTGAGATATCTTAATGCATTTTCATCACATCAGATTTTAATGCATCAATTAACTATAGATCTAATTTGATTCTGTACCTCCATTGCTGAAGTCTAGTAGACAAAAACTTGGAATGAAAATGGATAATAATTGTTTACAGCTAGTATTATATTTATAGACAAGAATGTTACTTTTCACTATTGAGACTATACGAACAGTTCGTTTACGAATACACATATCAATATGATTGCAATTTTTCAAGAATAATACGCATGTGTTATATGTTCATGTATTTCAAATATTGATTTAAATATCAAAACGTTTTCCAAAAAAATAATATAATAATGATATAGATACCTATACCTAATATATGTGTCTAACAACACTGGCGGTAATCTCTATCTTTAATCTTTCATTTCTTCGTTTTCTCTCACTAAACTTAATAACTCGGTTGCTGAACTAACGATTTTTTATATTTTTAATATTTTAAAAATACAAATCATTAATTATTTTTTAGTATATTATTTTTTATATAACTGTTTTCCCAAAAAAAAATATTTTTTGGTATAAAATTATTACTTTATATGTTTCATTGAATAAACCTAGAACTTTTGTAAAGTAAGATTTTTTGTACAAAAAATAAATATTTTTGGATTTTTTTTATATAAGAAAGAGATAATTATTAGAAAAATAAATTATTTAATAAAACACAATTAATTATTTGTATTTTTAAAATATAAAAAAATTATTGAAGTTCGTTAGTTTAGTAACCGAGTCATTAAGTTTAGTGAGAGAAAAAGAAGAAATAAACGATTAATATAAATATATTAATATTTCATTTCTTGATTTATAAAGATAGAGATGAGAGAGTATAGATATTTTTTTGAGTAATTTAAACTAAGTTCATGTTAAAAAATAATAATAATAAATTTATAATTTGATTCTTTTATTTGAACCAAACAATCACAAAGGGAATTAGGGAGTAGTTCATTCCGTTTCTGGAACAACCCAAATAGGTAAGGGGAATGAGGGTCATTTATTTCATTTCTTCTCGTTTTCCTTTCTGGTTCCATTCCGTTTACCCTCTGCGAACCAAAAGCCCCCTGAGTCCTTAGTGGGGAGATGTTCCCGCCCAGGGTCCTAATTTTTTTAATTTATTAAATAATGTTAATATATTTATTGTAAAGTCACTTAAAAAATTCTGAAAATATATATTTTATTTGTTTTATTTATTTTACTCAGAATTGACCTCCAAATGATGTAAAAGAAATAAAATAATGTAGGTTGTGTGGGAAGATGAATAATATAAAATTACATTTTACTTATACTTGGCATCCAATAAATATATTCGATATAAAATTACATCAAACATTTTCCTAATAAATATTTTAAAAAAAAGTATGGTCACGTATCTAATATACAAAAAAAATTTGGTAGACAAGGGGGTGGTCATTTGCCTATCCGTCGCTGTCCGACCGTTTGCATCAGTACTACAAATATAGGAAAGCCTCCTGACATTTTCACTTGCATTAAGACTTAGGGATAATTTCACGAAACACTCTTCATACAGATGTATAAATCACCATCCATCCCCTTCGATTTTTCAGAATACCACACTGAATGTTATCTAAATCTCATACACTCATATTCAAATAGAGAATTGAAGGTTGTACAATCGAGTTCAGACAAAATACAGAGTGAAAGTTCTATTTAAAATCACAAGCTTAATCTTTTTTTACTGTATTCAAGACTTGATGTTTACCACAAATGAATTAATCGAAACAAAAATTAACAACTTCTTTCCTGGCACGCAGGTGATGTTGAAGCCACCAAGCGACGAGCCCATTCACGGCACAAACGACGAGGACAACCTAGTGGACTTTACGGACGTGGACATCCGTCTCCCGATGCTCGTGTACATGTCGCGAGAGAAGCGCCCGGGGTACGACCACAACAAGAAGGCCGGTGCCATGAACGCGCTTGTCCGCGCATCGGCCATCATGTCGAACGGCCCCTTCATGCTCAATCTCGACTGCGACCACTACATCTACAACTCCCAAGCAATTCGCGAGGGCATGTGTTTCATGATGGACCGTGGCGGCGACCGAATCTGCTACGTCCAGTTCCCACAGCGGTTCGAGGGGATTGACCCCTCAGATCGATATGCTAATCACAATACTGTCTTTTTCGACGTGAACATGAGGGCTCTGGATGGGCTGATGGGACCAGTTTACGTCGGAACCGGTTGTCTGTTTAGGAGGGTGGCGCTGTATGGGTTTGACCCGCCCAGGAACAAGGAGAGAGGTAGGAGCTGGTGCGGGTGTTGCTTGCCTGGGTCGAGGAAGAAAGACAAGGGCGTGGCCGTCGACGAGGAGACTAGGGCGCTTAGGATGGGGGACCCTGATGATGCGGATATGAATTTGTCCACCTTTCCTAAGAAGTTTGGCAACTCTAGCTTTCTCATTGATTCCATCCCCGTGGCTGAGTATCAAGGTATGTTTTGAATTTATTACAGTGAATCAGTCAACAAGTATTTCGGTTAATCAAAATTAAGTATCACATTCGTCAAACCGTGGAATTTACTTCGGTATGTTAAAAGAACCTAACCGTGGATATGCTTTGCATACGATTTCTAATCTTGTTTGTACAATATAAATATGTATATCAGTATATTTAGTTGAGACTAGTTAAGTAGAACATTAGTGAATTTCTAACCTATATATGAACTTAATCGATCATTCACCAGGCCGTCCATTAGCTGATCACCCTGCTGTCCAGAACGGCCGTCCGCCCGGTGCGCTGACCATTCCTCGTGAGGTCCTCGACGCCTCCACTGTGGCAGAAGCCATAAGTGTAATTTCCTGCTGGTATGAGGACAAGACTGAGTGGGGCGACAGGGTGGGCTGGATCTACGGCTCCGTGACTGAAGATGTCGTCACTGGCTACCGTATGCACAATCGTGGTTGGAAATCAGTCTACTGTGTCACCAAACGCGATGCCTTCCGCGGCACAGCTCCCATCAATCTTACTGATCGACTCCACCAGGTGCTCCGGTGGGCCACTGGCTCTGTCGAGATCTTCTTCTCCCGTAACAATGCCATCCTCGCCTCCTCAAAGATGAAGGTCTGCATGCATTTGACCTTACATTTTCCATTTTAAATTTTTAAGCAACTTATTTTTTTCAACAGATCCTCCAGCGTATCGCTTACCTGAACGTCGGCATCTACCCCTTCACCTCAATCTTTCTTATCGTATACTGCTTCCTTCCTGCCCTCTCCCTCTTCTCCGGCCAATTTATCGTCCAGACACTCAACATCACATTCCTTGTCTACCTCCTCATCATCTCCATAACCCTCTGCGCCCTCGCCCTGCTCGAGATCAAGTGGTCTGGAATCGAGCTCGAGGAGTGGTGGCGTAACGAGCAATTCTGGCTCATCGGAGGCACATCCGCCCATCTCGCAGCCGTCATCCAGGGACTCCTCAAAGTCGTAGCTGGTATCGAAATCTCTTTCACGCTCACCTCCAAATCCGCGGGAGACGATAACGACGACGAGTTCGCGGAACTCTACCTTGTCAAGTGGACATCACTCATGATCCCGCCCATCACCATCATGATGGTGAACCTCATAGCCATTGCGGTCGGCTTCAGCAGGACTATCTACAGCACGATACCGGAGTGGAGTAAGCTGATCGGAGGTGTGTTCTTTAGCTTCTGGGTGCTGGCTCACTTGTACCCTTTCGCCAAGGGGTTGATGGGGAGGAGAGGGAAGACTCCCACCATTGTGTTTGTTTGGTCCGGGCTTATTGCTATCACTATTTCTCTGCTTTGGGTCTCCATCAAGCCGCCGGAAGGTGCCAACGATCAGATCGGTGGGACTTTTACGTTCCCTTAGAAGGATAGTAGAACATGAGTTGGTTGTTTAATTTCATAAGACAAAACAAACCGGAAGTGCTGTTCGTTTGGACTTTTTTTTCCCGTTGGTTCTATAATTGTTTGAGTTTTTTTGAGATTTGATTGGTTTACATAAAGTGTTGTGATGTCTTTTTTTATAAGTTTTGGAATTGTAACGAGAAGTTTGTTACAAGGAATTGTAAGTTGAAGTACATAGCATTTTTTTTCTCGGTAAATGCCAACATTTCCTGGTTTACAAGCATACAAACACAAACATACAACCAAATACATACAAGCACAAACACACAAACATACATGCACAAACACAAACATACTACCATACATGCACAAACACAAATATACAAGCATACACAATTGACATTCAACACACTTGCAATTAATTCATTCTAAAATTATGACGATTATATTAAGACATAAATTGTAGGTTTGTAATACAAGTGCACTTGTTAACTAAATAACAAAAAATACTAGTGACAGGAGAGCCTCTTAGTTCATCAACATGTTTCTGATAAAATATCGAGCCCATCGGTCGCGAGTTTCATCGAGCTCCTATTGCGAGAAGTGATCACTATTTTTGGGAAGACCTATCAAAAAATACAAGTGTGAATGTTAATAACTAAATATTGAAACTACAAATATACAATTGAATAACGATCTATATTACCTCGGATAGGCATACATCTTGAGTTGTCAATTCGAGGATTTCCTCCATGTATCTCATCACGTAGTAACCACATTCCGTATTTCCAACCTACTTTCGGTACTACAAACATAGAAATTCGCTAAATATATGTTCCTAACTTAATTAACGAAAATGGGAGAGAACGTAATCTCATTCCATGCCATGTTATTCCTGCTTTTGTGGTTGTTCTCTTGCCACGTAACGTTCTGTAAACCTTAATTGCACTGAGTAGCACAAGTTATTGAAAACCTTAATTCAATAATACTAATAAAAATCCACGAATTACAAATACTATGACTAAACGAACTTACAAATTTAGAAGTTTCTTTATTGAGACCCTTGCTTTATTCGACCCCAACGGATCAAACCAATATGCCAAATTAGTCGTGGGGCATACAACGACAAGCATCCAATGAGCCTTGTTATATATATAATTAGAAACTTATTACAAAATAAAATTTCACTTTGAATTACAAAATTTACCTCTCATGATAAGGGAGCAGATAATATCTTTTGTCTTCTTCTTTAAAGAATGTCCCGAGCTGACCTGATTTATCGGGAATATATGTAGATGAACTGATAAATCCAAATACTTGATCATCGGGAAAGACGGATCTTCTGGCGTCATAAATATGTCTACAAGTATAAAAATTATACTTTATTACAGTTTCGATAAAATTATTCAATATATTTCATTGTATACCAAAGAAATACTTACTTCACTTGCACGTCGATAATCACGATACACAATGAATCCGCCAAGAACTGCATGATATCCTCTTTGGTGACGTACAAAGCGGGAGGCAACCCTTTATCCCCCTCCAACTACCAGGTACTTAAGGATTGTGCTTCCCTACCTACCATACATTGATACAACATTTTGCACCTACTAGGAAGCGAATTAATGTTGATCAGAGATTGGTTGTTTGACCCTTTGCTCCGGGGGCTTAACACCTTACATATATATATATATACAATCGTTAAAATACAATTGTTAACAAATTTGAAGTTTAAAGTCTTTCAAAGTTAAACTATACCTCATGTTTGTCGTTTAGCTCTACTAAATAACTAGGCCACCACACGAACCCACCGATAGCATCGCCGAGAGTAACAATCTCTTCTTCCGGAAATGGCACAAAAGCACCAGCATCTAAGCAACTCTCAACCGTAACCTTCACTCCTACCTATGTGAAGTGGTGTCTGGAGATGTTATAAACTTTCCCGTGTCCCACCAATCTTCGATCAGGGTCTTCGACACATAAATCACATCTAGATCCATCCGCAAACTTTCCAAACGAGGGACCACCGACGAGGGCTAATTCTCGAGAATGAGACACGAAATCATATAGTCGATCGAGGTGGAACACTAGCGGCACTGGAGGAGTAGTCTCCGAGGAAGAACCAGTCTTACGACGGGTAGGAGAAGTATGCAAATCACGATCCAATCTCTCCAAAACAAGTTGCAACGTATTTTTCAAATCTGCGATCTCTTGCTGGCATTTGGTAGGACCAGTCGACGAAGTAGACCATTGAGTCTTTCCATAATATTGTCGAAGTCCAACTCTACTCCCTACCCCTCGCGCACGACCGGGATGTTCGTCGTTTCCCAAGGCCTCGCGTAGAATATCATTCCGACCATCGGAAGCAAATTCTCCTTGAGATTCTCTCAACTTCAGAGAGTCCTAAGTTTAAAACAATATTTACTAACAATTGAAAAATATAAAATTAATGATTCTGAATTAATAACATATATATATATATAAGTGATGCAACTTACTATCTTCGAGCCGATCGCTTGCGACTCATCTGTGACGTACTCCTCTATGGAGTTTACTCTCGCTCTCTTTCAAGAATCACAATGAGCTACGGGAGAAGGAGGAGATAGGTTACTTGCTTGCTACTCACTCATACCGGAGTCAATTGCCTTTTATTTCTTCAGAGCAATTTTTTCAGCAATCATTTGTGCTTCTAACTTTTGGTACCCCGCTAGGGACATACGATGTGGGTATACTTGTTAGGAGATCTAATCTTTTGGTTTTTGGCTCGGATGACCTAAAATCAACTTTATTAGATTGTCACTACAAACAATAACTAAAAAGTTTGTTTTGAAACTCAATTACTATATTCTAAATTAAACTAAGTTACCTCAAACTCCGGGTTATCTCTGGATTTTCTGAATAACTCCCATTGATTTGGAGTGATGAAGTTATAGACATCGCATGAATTTCTATCTGTAGGATTTCTATTTTAATTGCACATATATATTTTTGAAATTTTTATGCACAATAAGGATCAATTACAATTTTCTATGATTTGTTTCATGCATGCATCAGTTTGTTTCAATAACTAGTTCCAAAACTTTATTAAAACAAATATGAGCTCCGAATTTCATACCTAGAAGTTCTCTAAAACTTCTTGATGATCCGGAGACGTTGAGGATGCTTGTCGCTGCACCGGATGCCCCCGAGTATTCACCAAACTCTAAACAAGATCGGAGAGAGAAGAGCTAGCCTCTCAATCTCCAATAGGGTTTAGAATCTAACTACTAACCCCTCTTTAGTCCCCTTGAGAAGAAGATCTCTGAAAACTAAAACTAAACTCAAGAATTAAGGAAAATTCGTGGAGAATTATGGAGAGAGATGTTTGCACAAGAATATAATGAATTAATTCTATTAGGTAATGAGATAAACTTGTATTTATAAGTTCTCTCCAAATTACCTATTCATGTGCAACCTCTTGCCTATGATTTCATGCAAACTTCCATCTAACCATCCATTATTTGCTAACAAATAATCTCAGCCACGAATTAAATCAGTTATGGACCAATTCCATGCATGATCTAATTAATTCTTAAATTAATTCTGCAGAAAACTGTCTGGACCGGTCGACCGTTTGGAGGTTCGGTCAACTGTTTAGACCAAGTTTCAGTCGACTGTTCGTAACAAAAATTATTTCATCGCAATGTTCGGTCGACCGACCGATATACTTCTGTCGACCGAAAACGAACAGAAGAAATTCCCTGTTACGATCGAGACACATCTGGTCGACCGTGCAACATTTCGGTCGACTGTGCAACATTTGGTCGACCGTTTACCGTTTAGCGGTCGACCGTTTTTGCACAGTGCTGCAGACTTGTCAAATTTCGGTTTAACCCCTACAAAATTTGACATTTCGGGATTAGTAGTAAGTTCACAACTTATGTAACATATTATTCTATGTAATGATAAATCATTACACCCCATAATATTTACATCACATATGGATTTAATTTAGATTCTAATTATGTTATTAATCACAACATAATTTTGATTTTGCTTGTTCACCACATGTGTCATAATTTCTACATGGAACTCGACACACCTTATGAACTCAAAATCCCCATTTCTTGTTTCCCAGTTTTGTGGTGTGACCTATGGGAGGATCTAAACTAAGTTGGCAGTGATATTAAGAGCTTAATATCACAAGCTATAAGCGGTATCTAGCTACACATTATAGCTCCCAATTAGTTAGATGTCTTAATTCCACTCGAACCAAAACCCAATCCATTTAGTGATGGAGTGCACCACTTGTGTCCGTCCCTTGCCTCATGATATTAAGAATACACACAAAGTAGTATTGTGTCATCTTTGTATTAGTACTCATTTCTTGATCTCTTTAAGCTAGTTATAAATATGTGACTTAACTCAAATCACATTGTGCACATTATAACTTTGCTTTATCAAGGGGCCCACTAATATCATTACTCAATTAAGAGGGGCAATGACAATCTTTTGACTAACTATCTTCTCCAACAAAAGTCATACTTAACCAACCAATGTTTTTACACTACACTTATCGATAGCTCAAGACACTAGTCTAATCAAACATTTCTTAAGTGATCGGATATAAGTCTCATATCAAAGGACTAAGGACACAATAAAACATTAATGACACAGAAAATACAATTCTATAATGTTTTACTTATTAGGTCTATTAAGTATACAAAATTAATATTTTCCTCTTTTGTGTACCCGTGTTGTCACTCACTTGTAGAGCTACAATGATCTATGATCAACACGACAATCTTAACTCGGTAATTAATGTCCCATGTTAATTACCATGATTGCGAATATCTTTTGTTTTATGTAAACCATTATTTTTAGAGCTCTACGGTTAAGGACCAAGAGTCTCTTCCTTAACACTTCTAAAAGACGAATAACATAAACAAGGAACAAAATGATTTCTCAGTCAATTCATAATAATTGACATTTAAAAGTAAAACTTTTAGAACACATTCCTTTCACTATCATGGTAGTCTCCGAATATGTACTTGTTCCTTAAATTTGTTTTGAAATCCCTCCAACGAACTGACATGTATGTCATCCACTTTTTCTTCAACTTGTCAGTGGATTGGAACTCAAAAGATTCCTACAACACGTTAACTTTATATATATCAAAATTTCAACTAAAACTATAGAAATCTATAATGAAATCATTACCTGCACGTTATCCCATATTGTGTCCTTCAACTTCTCATCTACATCGGCCCAACTCGAGAAACAAATGTCAACTTTGGCCCTCGCTAAGCTACCCCGAAAACTTTTCCAATTATCAGATAGCATGCCTAACGGCTCAAGATGGTCATCAAATTGGATTGGAACTCTACCATCTCTATTTCTTCTCCCCACGAATTCTTTTATGAGACAAGGACCTCGTGTACTGTATGTCTTTGAGCCTTCAGACTCTGAGGGAGTGAGTTTCTTTTTCGGAGCCATGATACTATAAAAGATAAATTGAAGTCATTAAATAAGGTCAAGACATTAAATGTCTATTACAATGTGTTACAACAGAAAATTTCATGTTTACTGTTTTTTTTCCTTAATGGATTTTCAATCCATATACCTACACCGTGGTCATCTCTAAACATACAAGTCTCAACATTTATTTCTTCATCTACTGAGTTCAACTCAGGTGCTTTCTTAGAGAAAGGTGGTGTCTCTTCATACTCGATCAAATTATCATTTGATACAATTTTTTTCTTCCCTTCCAGAATTACGACCCATTTCTTATCACATGGATCAGCCACATAGAAGACTTGTTTCGCTTGGGAAGCGAGAATAAAAGGATCTCTTTTATACCTTTTTTTTGAAAAATCAATTAAAGTGAACCCATAGTTATCCACTCGAACTCCACTTTTATTATCAGCCCACTCTAGCTCCCATATGTCTTCAATTACACCGTAATAGGACATGTCGGCGTATACAAGATTCTTGTCTTTAGAACTAGACACATGCAAAGACTCTGCTATTAAGGTGACGCCACTGTTCTGAACAACACTTTTTGCATCTTCACAAACTGTGTAGAAAGAATATCCATTGATATCATAATCACTGTAACTTATAACAATAGAATGCGTACCGTAGGCCAACCATTGTATTGTCTCAGAAACATCACGCTTGTAAGCCAAAATTTTGAACCAAGAGATGAAATTCTTATTGTGACTATTAATTACTTGTTGATCACTCCACAAAGGAATTCTTTCCTTTAGAAACTTCATGTGTTCATTTAGGTAAGGTTGAACTTCATTCGAATTGCACAACACATAAAAATATGTTGTCATTAAGTCATCGCCATTTGGATTTAACATTTTTATCCCATGTATCCCTTTAAAATCGACACGTTTATCATGACGATTCTTCGGAAGTCCAACAATTTTGGTGTTGGCTAGGTATCCAGTGCAAAACTCGATAACCTCCTCAGCTATGTATCCTTCAACAATACTAGCATCTGGTCTTTGACGATTTTTGCAATAACCTTTCAACACTTTCATATAACGCTCAAAAGGATAGATCCACCTTAAAAAAACTGGTCCGCACAATTTAACTTCTCTAACCAAATGAATAACTAGATGAATCATAATGTCGAAAAAAGCAGGGGGGGAAAACATCTCCAACTGACATAATGTCACCACAATTTCGTTATGTAACTTATCTAACTGCACGAGATCAACCACTTTACTGCAAATCTTATTGAAAAAGGAACACAACTTTATTATTGCATGTCTAGCGTCTTTCGGTAATATGAATCTCAGTGCTACAAGTAACAACTGCTGCATTAAAGTGTGACAATCGTGAGACTTCATCCCCACAAATTTCAAATCCTTCATAACAACAAGACTACTGATATTTGAAGAATAACCTTGTGGAACCCTTACATTGTGCAAACACTGACAGAGAATTCTTTTCTCCTTTCTAGACAATGTATAATTAGTTGGAGGTAAGTAATTCTGATCTCCTTTCTTCTCTGGTGCCAACATTGCTCGTATACGAATATCAACAAGATCAAGTCTTGCATTATATCCATGTTTGGTTTTACCAGGTATGTTCAATAGAGTGCCAACAAGACTATCAAAAATGTTTTTCTCTACGTGCATCACATCAATATAATGTCTAACTTCTAAAGTTTTCCAGTAAGGGAGATCAAAAAATATGGATCTTTTTTCCAACTACTTTCGTCATTTGCTTGTTTGTACGGTTTTCCAAATTCACATTCAATGTTCATTACCCGTTCGTACGCCTTTTCGACGCTAATTTCAACTGTCGGATTCTGAAACTCCTATTTTCCGTTAAATGCCTTCTTCAACCTACGATAAGGATGAGAGTTCGGCAAAAATCTCCAATGACCAAGATAGACAGTCTTAGAAACATTAACTAGTTGCAAATAACATGTATTTTCTTCGCAAATTGGACAAGATTTATGACATTTGATTGAATATCCAAACAAATTACAATAAGCTGGAAAGTAATTAATCATGCAAAATATCATTGCCCACATTACGAACGACTCCTGACGATAAGAATCAAAAACTGAGTCTCCGTCATCCTACAATCTCTTTAGGTCATCAATTAAAGGTCTTAAATACACATCGATGTCGTTTCCAGGTTGTTTCGGACCAGAAATCATTAAGGACAACATGATATATTTGTGTTTCATGCATAATCACGGGGGCCGATTGTAAATTACAAGTAGAACGAGCCAAGAACTGTAATGCTACTCAAACTACCGAAAGGATTCATTCCATCAGTACAGAGTCCAAGTCGTACATTCCTGGATTCTTCACCAAACACAGGAAAGTTGAAATCTATTTTTTTTCCACTAAGGTGAATCTGCAGGGTGACGTAGCAACTGATCATTTGGTTTCTCACCATCAATATGCCATGTCATGTTCTTGGAATCCTCCTTACCTGCAAACAAACGTTTAAGTCTTGTTACTATCGGAAGATACCACAAAATCTTAGCAGGAGGTCCTTTGATTTTCATCTCATCAGCCTATTCATTGTGGTTTGGTCCATTACGTTTCATTTTGTATCTTGAAACATTACACCTGGGACAGGAATGTAAGTTTTCAAACTCACCCCTATACAATATACAATCGTTCGGGAATGCGTTTATCTTCCTATATTCCATTCCCATAGGACACAACACTTTCTTAGCATCATAAGTTATATCTGGCAACTCATTATCATCTGGAAGCATCTCTTTCAATAACTTCAACATTGATGTGAAACTCACATCGGACCAACCATTTCCATCTTTTAAATTGTACAACTTCAACACTGCTGACAATCTAGTGAATTTGGTACAATTCTTATACAACGACTTCTCATTGTCACTCAACAAATTACCAAGTAAATTGGGGTTGGACGAAAACTTTTCAGCCATATCCTGAATCATTTCCTCTAAGTGATCTTCCACACTAACGTCTTCTCCATCATTCTTGGAATGACTAAATGATTCATTTTCACCGTGCCATATCCACCGTCTATAATTTGGGTCGAAACCTTTCTCAAACAAATGATCTTACATTTTCCGAAAAGTCAGCACTTACATATTATGAAACTTATTGCACGGACAATATGCCTTGTCGCTTTCTTTCATTTTCTTGGAATGTTTTTTGGCAACCTCTAAGAACATATTCACTCCGTTCTCATACTCATTACTCAATCTGTTTGAAACAATCCACTCTCGATCCATTTCAATCTAAACATTAACAAAAATGATGGTTATTATTGGAGAAAATAAATAAAAATTTAATTTAAAAGAATGTGTTTGTAGATGAGAAGATTCAGAGACATTAAGGTGAGAAAAGAATGACTCAGAGGAGAGGAGAGGAGATGAAGTCTTTAATCTAGCGTGGGAATAAGGAAGGTTAGAAACCTAACTAAGCAATCAAGGCCAAAACAAGCCTAAAGTCCACTATAGGTCCTTAGTAATAGACAACGCCTAACTTCGAGGTCCCACCGAGGACCACTAGTCTATAGGAAATCAAGAATCCGGAGGTCCCTAATATCTCAGGGAGACTAGATGGGCATGGACGTTCAGACCGAAACGGTCTTAAACATCGAGGACCACTAATCTGTAGGAAATCAAGAACCCAGAGGTTCCTAAAATCTCAGGGAGACTAGATGGTCAACGACATTCAGGCCATAACAGTCTTAAACAGTTTCCTCTCCTTAATGCGTCCGAAAATCCTAGGGGCCAACGTCTACTTGATTTTATTAAGGCTCTTTTATTAAGTGGTTTTTTGGCTACGAAAAGGATGATGAAATCCCCCACCTCATCTCCTATAGGTGACTGCCCCCTAAGTGTTTTTCATACCTTAATCTAACAAACAACACACCAAACAAACACTCTTGTTACAATGCAAGTCCTACTAACTAATGCTTGCTTTCTAATGAATGATGAGTGAAAGATAGTACGTACCTTACGCCAGCAATCTACGACAGAAATCATAAATAAATAATAAATACAATGAATGCAAATCTTATATGATGAATGACTTAGCAAATATTATCTAATCTTTTGCTTTGGGTTATTAAAGGCCAAGTTGTTTAAGGGGGTTGATGAGTTAAACATTAAAAAATTTCTAAATAAAAGAATATCTTAAGCATAAAGAAACATTTAACTAAATAAACATGTAACTAAATATACATTTAAAATTTAGAATTGAAATTACTCCCACAAAGAAACTGTACGTACTAAATAAAAATTGTAAGAAATACTCCCACAAAGAAAATACTCCCACAATTTTTTTTACTTTTATGATTTTTTTTCCAGATCATCGAAACTCCTAAGAAATTGGGGATAACAATCTACATACTAGACACCCTTACATTTACTTAAATCATGTCTACATTAATTTTGTCTCGATTCGTGACAATGTTCAAATTGGAACAAATTGATATAATTTTACATGACCACACTCACAAAAGTTAATGAATAGATTGGTCATGAAACCAAATGATCAAGTAAATTTAAAGGTTTGGTGAAGGCAAAACTTCACGGCTTCCATATCTTCATTTCTCCATCCTCCCCATTTGCCAAAAAACAAATTAAAGTTCACGTATTCTTCTAATTTTCCTTTTTCTCTCTTTAATTGGTCCTAATTTGTCTCCTTAGTTGTTATAAACATGTCTTTTTTCATTCATTAGCAAAAGTAAGAGACTTCATTTCTTTCATTCATTAGCAAAAGTAAGAGACTTCATTTCTATCATTCATTAGCAAAAGTAAGACACTTCATTGGTCCTAATTTCTCTCCTTAGTTGTCTTAATTTACAATGTCTAGTAAATTACGAGTCCAAAAGATTTCGATCAAAGCTTAACTAGTTCAAGCTAGCAAGAGACTTCATTTCTTTCAAGAACATACAAAATATCAACAAACCTAAGCGTAAATCACGAAAATACGAATATATTCAAGATTAAAACCAAAAAAATCAAAATGTCGCATTCACCAACAATAAAACAACACGAGAAGTATACTAACATATAAAAGAATCGTTGCTACAAGAAAAATCCGAAAATAAACCAACAAAAACGAACTTAACACTTACATTGATAAGGATGTGGAGAAAGACGGAGGAAGACAGAGGAAGAAGGAGAAGAGGGCCGGAGAAGGGGAGGAGAGGTTGGGACGTCGCTGTGGGGCCGGAGATGGTGCAGATCGGTCGGAGATCAGTCGGGGAGGAGGATTCGGTCGCGGGACGGCTAGGGTTTGGGTGGGTTTTCGTCTGAAATGAATGACAGAAAATGCGTCTGTTCGTTTTCTTTAAGACCTATAGACGTCGGCTGTTATAAATGTCCGACGTCTATACCCCAACGTCTATATTCAGGGCTTATAGACGTCAGATATTTATAATATCCGACGTCTATAGGTCGACGTGTATACCCTATAGACACCGAATGCACAGGGTATTCGAATACCCGACGTCTATTTGTCGACATTATACCCCATAGACGTCGGATAAATGCGGTAATATAATAGTTGACGTCTATATTACCACATAGACGGCCGACGTCTATTGGGCGACGAGTAAAGCCTATTCTGCACTAGTGCTACCATCAGTCCTTCTCGACCACCGACGTGGTAGGATCTTTAATAAAAAAAAAACTGAAATATCCTACAACATCTGTCGTATTGACGACTGACGTGGTAGTTTCTTTAATAAAAAAACCAAGATATCCTAAAACATCGGTAGTATTGACAACCGACGTGGTAGGTTTCTTTAATAAAAAATTAAAAAAAAGAGAAATATACTACAACGTCGGTGGTATTGACAATCTACATGCTAGATTGTCTACAACGTCGGCTTTGTTATGAGGCCGACGTTGTAGGATTTTTATTTTTATTTTTTACTTTTTTTGTTTGATACCTGTATTTCAGACTCGAACCCTACAATTCATATTAAATCAAGCCATTCATAATTCATATCTACCAAACAAGTAAGTAATTCTCACAACATTCATATTTAGTCCAGCAATAACAACAATCATACAAATGCACAACATTCAATTCAACATACAATTGCATCTAGTTAATACTACAACATACAATGAAACTTTAGTTTTGACGTTTTCGTCTTTTGCTCATAGGATCCTCGATCCATATTCCTTCTTGATGATCATCTCGGATAATTAAGTTGTCAACAGTTCTGTCGTCATCGAGCGATTTAAGTTCAGGTACTTGTGCAAACGGGAGAATTTCTCCAATCTCATTAACATCTTCTTCAGCCACAATTTGCCGTTTTCCTTCTAAAAATATCGACCATTCATTAGTACACGGGTCTTTTACATAAAAGACATGTTTTGCTTGAGATGCCAGAATGAAAGGATCTTACTTAAATCCTTTTTAAGGTTTACTAAAGTAAACCCTAAACCATCGACTTGAAGACCATTTTTGTTCACTCACTTGCATTTAAATACCACAACACTGAGTTTAGTAAATCTCAGCTCCCATATTTCTTCAATCTGACCATAATAAGACATATTGACATATATTGGATTTCTATCCTTCGAAGTAGAGATGTGTAACGATTCAGCTACCAAAGTGACCCCACTATTATGCATTGTGCTTTTCTCATCCTCCATTTTGGTATAGAAAGAAAAACCATTGATATCATATCCATTATAAGATGTTACTATAGGATTTGGTTGATATGCCAACCACTTCAAGTTTTTAGAAACATTATGGTTGTACACAGTATTCCTGAACCAATCAACGTAAGCCTTATTATGAGCATTAATTACTTGTTCATCAGTCCAAGAAGATTGTTTTTCCCTCACTATGATCATGTGCTCATCCAAATAAGGTTGGTCTTCATCAGAATTACACAACACATAGAAATATGCTTTAAAGAGATCCTCACCTTTTGGACTTATCATCTTTGGACCACGCGTACCTTTACCTTCAATCCTATCTTCATGTTTGTTCTTAGGAAGTCCCACACTCTTAGTATGAGCCATGTACTCATTACAAAACTCAATTACATCTTGAGCTATGTAACCTTCAATGATGCTCGCATCTGGCCTTCGTTGATTCTTACAATAATCTTTCAACTCACCCATGTAACACTCGAAAGGATACATCCACCTCAAAAATACCGGACCGAGATGATTAACCTCTCTAACTAGATGAATCACCAAATGAACCATAATGTCAAAAAAAGACGTCGGAAAGTACATTTTCAATTGACATATCATAACAACTAATTAATTCTGCAACTTATCCAAATACTTTAGATCAATTACTTTGCTGCAAATCTTGTTGAATAACAAACAAAATTTGATAATAGCATGTCTAACGTGTTTTGGCAATATCGATCTAATGACAACCGGTAACAATTGTTGTATCAACACATGACAATAATGAGACTTCAAACCAATTAGTTTCAAATTTCATTGAAACAAAATTGCTAATATTTGACGATATTCCTGCGGCACTTTAACACCATGTAGACACTGACACAAAACTAATTTCTCCTTTCTGGATAGAGTGTAACAGGTTGGTGGTAAATACTTACGAGTACCTTTACTCTATGGTGCCAATTTTGCTCGAATACCAAGTTCAAGTAAATCAAGTCTGGCATTGTATCCATCTTTAGTCTTACCCGGTATGTTAAGAAGAGCTCCTAACAAACTCTCACAAAAAAATTTTCCGACATGCATCACATCAATACAGTGTCTGACTTCTAAAGTCTACCAATAAGTAAGGGTAAAAATGGATTTTTTCTCTCCAGCTACTCTTATCCTTTCCGCATTTGTAAGGCTTCTCGAATTTACATTGAATGTTCTTCACCCGTTCAAGAACTTGTCTTGCACTGATTTCTCTAGGAGATTCTTTGAATTCCTGCTTCCCGTTAAATGTCCTTTTCATTTTACGATACGGATGACTCATAGGAAGAAATTTACGATGACCAAGATACACTGTCTTACTGCCATGCACAAGCTGCAAAGAACATGTGTTTTCTTCACAAATAGGACACACTTTGTGCCCTTTCACAGAATAGCCCAACAGATTTCCATATGCAGTGAAGTCATTCATTGTGCAAAATATCATCACACACATATTAAATGACTGTTGACGGTAAGCATCCCACACTTCCTCGCCATCATTCCATGTTAAGATACTTCTTACACGGATAGAAGACCTTTCCTTCATTTCTAAAATGGGCATTTTTTGTGCAAACTCTAGGAATTTATCAACTCCATATTGATACTCATCACTCAATCGACTTGCAAAAATCCAATTTCGATTCATTTTTATCTACACAACAACACAAAAAATCGTGATATAAAATGTATAGATGCAAGTACGCAACTACACATTTTAAATGTTTGCTTAAAAGGGATTGAAAGTAATGCATTCAAAGAGAAAAATAATAATTAAGACCATGTATAGATGACCCAAAATATTATGATTGTTTGATGGAAACTGCATTATTTGGAAAACTATTCAAAATGTAACTTTTTTCTCACTCGCAAACTTTTCAAACTGCATTGTTTGATGACCACAAGATCCAAAATGCCTCACTCGCAAACTTTTTTCTCTCTTTTCTTCGCCAGAAGATCCAAAAAATAGACAAGATCAACAAATTCAACCAAAAAAAGAGATCAAAAATCGTGCAAAAGAGCGACGTTTCGGAGTTGATGTGAGCCTGAAGAGGACGGAGAAAGAGATATATCAGAGTTTGGCTGTGGTGTGATCGGATAGGTGATATGGGGTTTAGGTCTGAGGGGTGAGCCAAAAGATCTACAAAATAAGCAGCCAAGATCAACTAATCAACCAAACAAGAGAAAAACACCAAAAATCGTGTAAAAGAGGGACCTTGTTCGAGTTGTTGTGAGCCTGAAGAGGACATAGATCAGATAGATCGGAGGATGTGAGATTGATAATCCAAATAAGCTTGCACATAGATCGGAGGCAGTCGTGTGCTCAGATAGGAGTTATGGGGTTTACGATTGAGGGGTTGGCTACCTAATGTTTGACTAAAAAATAACAATTACCACGTCGGATATGAAGGAAATCCGACGTGGTAGACATTATATCAATTGTTTTGTTTTGGTTCAGATTGAAACCCCATCCAAAGAAATGTAACTCACAACTAATTTATATAACTGTTAGGCCAAAAAAGATATTGGGTCTACCACGTCGGATGTCAAGCCTATCCGACGTGATATTTGGTCTACCACGTCGAATTTGGAGGAAATCCGACGTGGTGGACCCTATATCAATTTGGGGTTATGTTTTGTTTTGGTTCAGATTCAAACCCCATCCAGAGAAATGTAACTCACATCTAATTTATATAATTGTTTGGCCAGAATAGATATTGGGTCTACCACGTCGGATGTCAAGCCTATCCGACGTGATATTGGGTCTACCACATAGGATTTGGAGGAAATCTGACGTGGTTAACCCCATATAAATTTCGGGTTCTATTTTGTTTTGGTTCAGATTCAAACCCCATCCTGAGAAATGTAACTCACAACCAACAAAAAAATATCCAACAAAAATCTAACTCATATTAACCATTAACTCATTCATCCACTATTAAACACAGAAATGTCCAACACATATTTAACACACTATTTAACTCATGTCCAACGCAGAAATGTAACACAACATTCATCCACTATTTAAATACAAAACTTTAATGATTGTGATTATACTGGACATTATAAAATATGACTAACAAAGTAAGAAGACCACCTCTCCCGTGTTTGATCTATCTCTTCTCGCGAATACGGTTGAAGGTCAGGTTCAAAAATCTACAATAATAATTTAATTGTTAAAATAACCTAAAATATGGAGTTACATAGTGAAGATACCTGTCGTAAATCACATTCATCCAATCCCAAGTTGACAATTTGTTCCATATAAGTCATAACGTAGTAACCGCGTTCAGTATTTCCAATTTGTTTACAATGCTACAAATTTACACACACAAAAATTATGATTATATCAAAATGATGAAATGGATGCAAATTAATTGTTTCATGGTTTACTTTAATAATGAACAAATTTACCTTCATGGCATGCCAGGTAGTTAGCTTCTTCTTACTACTTCTTACACTCAACATTTTATATATATCCATGGCTCTCTCAAAATTACACAAATGGTCAGATGTTTAAATAAAATATGCAACTATTGAAAAATTAGTTAATAAATATAAATAAACTATACTAAAAGTAACTTACAACTGAACAATATTCTTTAATGATTTCCTTGGTTTATCTGACGCTAGAGGATCAAACCAATATGCAATATTAAGACTAGGAACCAAAACGGCCAACATCCAATGATCACTGTAAATCAAACATGTTAGATAACTTGATTATACATTCTAAAACAAATATTAAAAGTAATATAAATATAATGACATATCACTTATGCCTCGCAATATGGTGTTAGGAAAAAAAATCTCCTTTTCAAACATAATCGTAGCAATTTTTTGCTAGATTTTGTCTTTTTTTGCTTGAATTGCCTTGAAACATGAATGTTGTGGGACACAAATAACCAATTTTTTCCTATGAGGCAATTTGTAGAGAAGCCTATTCAAAATGAAAGATATCATAACTAATATCAAAGAATTTGTAATTGTCATAATTAATATTAAAAGAGGGTTTGAATCTTACTTTATTTGAACTTGGATGATTGAATTACACAACTTTTCCATCCTCAAAAATTGCATGACATCGGATATTATGACATACAACACAGATCCGATGCCAGTGTCCGTCTTTTTTCCAACAATTTCTTTATTCATCATACTCTCAACATAATAATCTTAATCCTTGTGTCGTATTAAATTGTATAACTCTTGACAATTCGGAGGAAATTGTCTCTCGTCGAATACAATTTCAATTTCAGATTGCTTGGATGTTGGAACTTCAACCTTTTGAAATTAAAAAACTATATTATTTGAACTCTTTTACATGATTACTATATATCCACCATTTAGGAAATTATTAAATTTAAAGTTGATACCTTTGCATTTAATTTAATTAATGAACGAGGCAATTGCAACACCATCCTTCAACATCAACCACCGTCTGAACTTCAAATTCAGGAATTGGTAGGAGTGCATCACCACAGACAAATTTATCTAAAGTCACCTTCAAATTCTTGGATTGAATTTGTTCACCATGATGCAACTTTAGGGTGTAAACCTTCCCATATGCTACAACTCGCATATCTAGATCATTCACAAAGAGTTTACATTGGGCTCCATCCTATAAATTTCAAGACAAATTTATCACATGTTTTGCAATGCAAATCGAAAAATAAATACTTATAATTTATAATTTTACCTCAAAATGGCCAAGGGTGTCCTGCTCAGATACTTCTTCAGGGAACACCTGTGGAGGATGTACACTAGAAGCAGTGGGGGGGGGGGGGGGGGGGGGGCTATGGCAATATCGGTGGAAACTTCAAGGTGTTTATACAAACTCTTAACCAAGTTTTCCAGGCGATGAATCTTCTCGTCGCATATCACGTGATCAACATGGGAATGACTTTGTGAGGATGATGATGACCCAAAATACTGGCGTACTCCTATTCGACTACCTACACCACGTATTCGTCCGAGATGCTCCTGCTTACCCAAGGCTGTGGACAATCTATCATTTCTTCCATCTGAAACAAATTCTCCTTGAGAAGCTTTTATTGAAAGTTCATCCCATAAAAAATAATTTTTTATTAATTAATAACCGCATACAGACACAAAACATAAAAATTAAAGTTAACTTACAATCTTGGAGGTAACTAATTCAAACTCTTCATTAATGTAACTGCCTTACACAATAATACGCACTTGCTTCCACTTTTCTTCTCTAGATATCGGAGATGGAGGTGACAAATTACTTGCTTGCTCTTCACTCATACCTGCTTGCACAACTTCTTCTTTTTCTTTGAATTTTGTTTCCTTCATATAAGCCTCCTCAAGTTTGCGGTAACCTCCTCTGGACAATCTATGATGAAACTTGTTACTAGATTGTCGTTTCTGGTTCTGCTCTCGTACTTCCTGAAAAAGAATATAATGGATTAATTATCAAATTAAAATTATAAATTCTATGTATTAAAAAAATTAAGTGTATAATACCATAAATTCTGGAGAAGATCTGCTTCTTTTGAACTCAGCGCATGTCTTTGCCGAAATGAAACTGTAAGTAGCACAAGGGTCACAGTCCTTATATTCCCCAAGATATACATATACGTAAGCTTTGTTTTAAAGTCTTTCCACCGGTTACCAACATAGGAAATCCACTTCTTCTTCAACGCTTTAGTGGATTCAAAAATGAATTTAGCCTACAACGAAAAAACCACTTGAAAATTATAATCAATAAGAGAGAAAATTTTAAACAAAACTAATAAACAAATACATACTGTTATATCCTCCCAAATTTGTTCTTTCAGAGAAGAATCAACTAGTGACCAATTTTCAATACAAATATCAACCTTGGTTCAAGCAATAGTACCCAAATAACTAGGCCAATAAATTTTATTCTCTCCGATCGGCTCTAATAGACAATTGATTGACATCATTTCATGCTCATATTTGTATCTTATATCCATTATATTACACCTAAGCAATGCTACGTGACGAGTTTTATGTTTAGTTTTTAGGAATAAAGAGGTTTGAAGAGAAGAGCCATGAAAGGATCCAAAAGCAGGAAAAAGGACTTAATTGTGAGACCTGGGGACTAAGATGCAAGGGAGAAGGACCTGATCGTAAGACCGAAGGACCTAAGAGCAAAACAGAATACTCCACACCATCATGGGGAGTATTTTACCAATTCGAGTCGGGTCGGAGCTCCAACAAGTCAAGTAACCGCATCAAAGACCAACAATACCAGAAAGAAAAGCCCACAACAAATTGTAACACGATCCGAAGATTTTGGACCGCCAATTGGCGGTCTTGGACCGCTAATTGGCGGTCCATATTGCTCAGGATCCGTCGAAATTTCTCCTGGACTTGTATTAATGTTCGTTTAGGCTATTTTTGGTATTGGTTTAGTCCCACATCGGGGGATTGTCCCCGATTAGCTTTTTCCATGCTTATAAATAGAACTCTTCACCTTCCATTGTAATTACCCATTGCTTGGTGGCATTCTCTCTACTAAGTAGTGAGCCTTGAAGCAAAAACTCAAGGTGGAGAAGAATGCTACCTTCAATGTGAGTCAATTGTTAATAAAATATTTCTTCTAGTTTCTTTTAATCTTGTCTTTAATTTGTGCATGCTTGTTTAGTCTTTCCTTTCCTTTTATGTTTCTTTAATGCTTCTTGCCTTCTTAGTTAACTTTCATTTCAGTATTATGCTTTCTTTTGCTAGTATAGTTAATGTAATGAGTAGTGAGTAGTTCCATCCCCATTTGGGGGGTGGAGAAATATGTGATATAATCATGTAGTGTATTAACTGTGTGTTATCTTTATCCCTTGAGCTTTATATGATTTCCATAACCATGTAATGGGTTTTCACTCTTATCTTTGATATGCTAATGCTCTTAAAAGAAGCTTAGCTTATGCTTTGATTAGTGGACCTATTTTATGGGGAATGATAAGGTTAGGATATGGATGAAGTTAATATTGGAAACACAATTTGTAGTGTATGTGCTCTTGTTGCCTTTACCTTAGCTAATGTCTTGTATGTTTTAATGATGTAGTGAAATCTTAATTCATGTAGAGGCATAGTAGGGTATAGTCTTTATACTTGAGTTCATGTAGCTTCATTCCAATTATTGTCTTGTATGTTTTAATGATGTAGTCTTATCTTAATTCATGTAGAGGCAAAGTTGGATGTAGTTTTATGATTTCATGTACTACATGTTGTGAGGAGCTAAATGAACACACACACACTTCTTTATGTTCACATTATTTCTCTACCCCCTTTGGGGTTTAGTTTTATTGCTTATCTTCATTTCCTTTTGCATTCTAGTTTAGCATTGTAGTGTAGTTTAGTGTAATACATCCTTCTTCCTTTTCTTTACCTCTCGCCTTCGCACAAACCAAGTGTCGACACACCTCCCAGTGGACGACCCGTATTTGCCACCGCTTCAACGCGGCCGTGCACTTGCGGTTAAATATAAAACGATCAATCAACAATCAAAGTCCAAAGGCAATGAATCTTCATGTTTTACTTTTTGTTGAAACTGTAACATCAGAGTTGCTCCCCGTGGAGGAACCAAAGTGGAGGCTTCATTGGAATTTTCATGGTGCTTTTTCTTGCTACGAGCCATTAACCTGAGAGAAGAATGAGATCTTGATTCAAGGTTGGACCATTTTGAATATGGGTAACGACTATGAACTCTATAAAGGATGAAACAAAATTAGAGAATGGATCTCAAACAAAACCAATTAGAATTTAGACAAAACCAATCAAAATTTTTGGGCGGATGTTTTTTCGAATACCCTACCATGTCAGATAAATTGAACACTGACGTGAGAGACCCCCTACAATGTCGGATAAATTGAACCCCGATGTGAGAGACCCCCTAAAACGTCGGATACATTGAACACCGACGTGGAAGATATATAATCAAACTCTATTTTTTTGCCTTCCATAAGTATGTTTATTCGCCAACGAAAACACGAAACTCATAATGCATTTCCATATGTTTGTTAATAGCCAAATAACTTGACATGAAAGAAGTGTTCGAGCAAACAAACATTTATTCAACCAAGAAACAAAAGTAATATTGCCGAAAGAAATAAAAAAAGAAATGTTATAGTCGAAGACATACACTTCGGTGTTGGTGGAGGGAGAAGTCGTTTGTGGGATGTAAGGGAAGAGGACGCTCAGAAAGTAAGGAGAGGTCGCGTGAGTAAGTGGAGAGGAATGCTCGACGTACGACAAAGCGAAGGGTTTTGTGTTTCACGAAGGCTTGGGTTTGAGAATAACCATTATGGGTTACACTACCATGTTAGCTTAGTTATGGGCCGATGTGGTAGGGTTATACTACCACGTTGAATTTTAGGTCCGACGTGGTAGAGTGTTGGAAAATGGATCACTCCGTGTCGGTCCTTTAAGTCGATATACCACGTCAGATGTCACGAATATCTGACGTGGTAGAGACATTATCACGTCAGATATTCATAACATTCGACGTGGTAGACCATTATCAATTTTGGTATACTACCAGCGCCCACTCAGGCGTTTGAGCATCAAAAAATGATCAACGGGGAACGACTGTTGAGCATCGAAAACTGGACATGGTATTAATACGTGAAAAGACGCATCTTAAAGGAAATTGAATGCGAAAAGACTTTTCGGTCTTTAAAAGAAATCTAGTTTCTACATAAGGCATACAAGTATTTTGAAATGAACACATGCTATCAAGGAACAAACATGAGTCCAGATGAGTGAAGAGTCAATCCAGAGTAATTCCGGAGTCTATCCTAAGTGTGCAACAAACAAACATCGCAAACGATGTAAGGAGTTGAAGGTTGTGGAATCGTCCATAATGTTCTGCCGGTGGATAATGACGAATTGTGTGGAGGACTGGAAGAGCACGATGCGAAGTGGAAACCCGGTCACATACAAGACAACCGGTGTAGCCCTTGCAGAACCTTTCTTAGAATTGAAGGACCTCGAGGAGCAACGACGCTGATTGGTAGAGGACTTCATGTCGAATTATCCCCTCCCTTTTGGAGCTAACAAATCTGAAATGTCGGACCTGTAGGAAATTTGTTGCATGTTTGTCGACATGTACTCCTTTTCAGATTCACTTGGCAATAAAATTGTGAACGTTTTTAAAAGTGTTGGACGTCTTTCCTTTGGTTGTTATTTCTTTGGATTTCATAATTTATTTTGCAAATAAGTCATATTGGTCCTTCTGAAATGTCAGACCATCCAGAAACAATACAGATTTAATACAACTGTAATCCAATGTCATTCCAGAATGAAATTGGAATCGCAACAGAGTCCACACTACCACGTCGGATTAGTTTTCACAGACGTGATAGTGTATGAATAATTTATAAAAAAACATAAACTAACCCTTCCACGTCGTATTAGTTTCAGCAAACGTGATATGGCGCCCTACCACGTCAATCTAGGGGACCGACGTGGTAGTGTGTGAATAATTTATAATAAAAAAACTAACCCTTCCACATCGATCAAAGTAAACACCGACATGGTAGGGTCACACTACCACGTCAGATTAGTTCCAGAAGACGTGATATGATGCCCTACCAAGTCAGTCTAGAGGACCGACGTGGTAGTGTATGAATAATTTAAAAAAAAATCATAAACTAAACCTTCCACGTTGGTCGGCATGAACGCCGACATGGCAGACTCTCTGCCATGTCGGTTTAGTAAATTCCGACGTGCTTGGGGCGACGTGGTAGTCCAACTTTCCAGTAGTGAAAATTTTGCTCATGTCGACCTCCACCGCCGAGTCCACCATTTACCATCGCCCAACCTGCCTCTACGGTCTCCATGCAATGAAGGTCCAATCCTGCACCTCCAAGAACCCAGGTCGTTGGTTCTACTCCTGTGGATCACCATACGTGAGACGTATCCTTTGCATGTCTTTGTGAAGTTGTTGTAAGATTTTACCCTAACCTCTACTTCTTCGTTTATGCAGGATTGCATTCACTGTGGTTTCTTCAAGTGGGTTGATGTGCACCACCATGTTGGGAAAAGCCCCTGTAACTGCCCTACATCGATTAGTATAATGGAGCCCACACTCAGCGACAGTAGGATGGTGGCCCTGGAGCACCGAATGTCGCTCCTTGAGAACCACTTTGGGTTTGTGTTCCTTTGCAGATTGGCCAACATGGTGGTAGTTGTTTGTTTCCTCTGAACACGCAACCACCCCCAACCTTGCTTTTATTGTACTTTATCGAAGGAAAAATCGTCTATGGTGAAAGGAATGTGTTCTAAAAGTTACTTTTATATGTCTTTTATTATGAATTGAATGTATGAACATTTTGTTCTTTGATTAATATATTCGTCTTTTGAAAGTGTTAAGGAAGAGACTCTTGGTCCTTAACCGTAGATCTATAAAAGAAAATGATTTGCATAAATCAAAAGTAATTCACAATCATGGTGATTAACATGAGATATTGATTACCGAGTTAAGATTGTCATGTTGGTTAAAGGATATGGTACCTCTTCAAGTATTTAACAACATGAGTATATGTAATCGAAAATGTTTCTTTCATATATTGAATTGACGTAACAAATGAAACATTATGGAATTGTGTTTGTATCATTAATGTTTCATTATGTCTTTGAATCCTAAGATATGATACCTATAACTTTTCACATGAGAAGTGTATAATTTGATTATGATCAAAAGTTATCATTAAGTATAGTGATAAAGATAATAATTGGTTATACATGACTTGTGCCGGAAAAGATGATTTGTCAATAGATTATCATTACCCCTCTTGACTTGGGTGACGATATTGCTGGTCCCCTTGATAAAGCAAAGATATAATGTGCACAATGTAACTTATGTATAGTTGCATATTAATAACTTGCTTGAGAGATCAAGAAATAAATATATAATACAAATATTTTGTATAATATTCTTAATATCAATAGACAAGGAATGGACACAAGTGATATTATTTATATAACTAAATGGATCGTGTTCTGTTCGAGTGAACAAAATATCTTTGTTATTTGGGTACTATAATGTGTAGCTAGATACCGGTTATAGTTTATGATATAAAATATTTTATATCATAGCCAACATAATTTAGATCCTCCTATAGGTCACACCACAAAATTGGGAAACATGAAACATAATTTTGTATTTTATATAATGTATTAAAATTCATAAGATATGGAATTAAATACATATAGTAAAATGACAAAATTAATATTTCGATCGACTTGCAGAAATCTGTACTCATCACTCAATCAACTTGCAGAAATCAGTACTCATCACTCAATCGACCTGCAAAAAATTCAATTTCAATCCATTTTATCTACACAAAAACACAAATTAACAATCGTAATAAAAAATGAACCCAATATACATGAATTTTTCAAAATTTTGGCAGAACCTTCCCTTAAATTTCATAGTAATAAACAATTTCCTGTGGAAACAAAGACAAACATATACACAACTATATATCAAAAACTACAATACAAACATTCACTTTAAGTAGTTATTTCAACACAAATATATATTGAAGTAGTCATTTAAATAAGTCGGTAAGGATGGATATATAGGTCATAATCATGTACTTAAATAAGAAAATTGAAGTGGGATCGTGGGAAGTAATATTTGAATGGAATTGATTTCAGCAAATAATGGAAGAAAGAAGAGCCAAAACCTTTCTTCATATCTACATCTTAATCATTATCATATCCAAATAAAAAATTGCACAAAGAACCAAAAAACAAACACAACCGAAATGGATTTATTAATAAAAAAACTAAGCAATGATAAACCTAAATTACAAGTTGCACATTAGAAAAAAACATATATTCAATTTCAAAGGTGGAAGATGCTTTGATTAAATAAGTTTGGAATATAATGTTAGTAAAAATTTCAAGTTGAGAGACCATCATATAAAAATAAAAATAAATCAAGTTAAGAGTGGACCTTAATAAAGTCGAGTCTCGAACACTAATATTTCGGAGGAGTCAAGTTTGGAGAAGCATGACGAGGTCGGAGGAGTCAAGGTCTGAGGAGCACGACAAGTTCGGAGGAGCTCGACGAGTTCCTCGTGGCCGGAGAAGTTGGGGTTGGTTGCGTGTCGATTGGGAGGTGGTGCGGTTAAAGGGGTGGTACGTTGGGGTGGAGGTGGTCGGGGGTGGTGCATTGGATCGGAGGTGGTGCGCAAAGGTTGTGGTGGTGGGTGGGTTGGATCAGAGGTGGTGCGGTGTGGGTTGGATCGGTATGATGCAGAGCATGGGTTGAGGTGGGGCACAACGAGGTTGGAGGAGTCGAGGTCGAGGCGTGGGTTGGCGGCTGAGGCTTGGGTTGTGTTGGACGAAGGTTTGGGTTGTTTTTTGTGTTAAGGTGGAGTAAACAAGAGGATAGTGGGACATTTCCTTAAAAGAAAAACACTAAACATGTCAGTTTTCATGAAAACCGACGTGGAAAATGCAATATATCACGTCGATTTTTTGTAAACCGGCGTGTTTAGTGCGACAAAACACGTCGGTTTTAATAAAACGACGCGAATCATTATTTCAATTTTTTGGTCTAAAAAGTAAATGCGGTTGAACAATTGATTTTTTGTTATAAAAAATAAAATAAAACCAATCATGTCGGTTGTAGGACAACCGACGTGAAAATACCAATAAACACGTCAGTTGAACAAAAACCGACGTGACATGGGTATATATCACGTCGGTTTTTCTTCAACTGATGTGTTTAGGTTGTTTCACGTTGGGTTCTTAATACTGGACATGGCGATGTAATTACACGCTTTTCCAACAGTGTATATCGTGAAAACGACTTGGTTAGAATAATAAATAAATTCGTATGAGATGTGTATATATATTATGGGTATAATGTTTTGACATTATATATGACAATATATTAGATGATATAATGTGATCTGTAACATTATAACATATGAATTTGCTACAACCCCAAAGCCCAAATTTTGTTGGATATTAATCCAAAATTTGGTGTAAAGTCAAAAATAATGAAAAATTATCCAACTATTTGCCCACGTTTTTGCATATATTAATAAGAGAATTTCTACATATTAATGACTGGATTTAATCCACCTTGGTTAAAGGTAGTTATAGGATGATGATGTGGCAAAATAAGAAGAGATCAAGTGCAAAGTGGTTTGCACATGATGTGGTTAATGAAGAGATTAACAAGGGATCATGTGTAAGTGATTACACATGATGTGGTTAAAGGAAACCCTGTAAATAGGTCCCTCCTCCCTTTCTTGTTTATACAAAAACAAATGCAAAATTCTTCTCTCTCCAATTTTCTCCATCATTCCATTCGAAATTCTCATAGTTTTAATTGTGTGTTAGAGAATAATTTCTTTGGAGCATAGAATAAATTATTAGGTAAATTCTAACTTCGTATTAGAGATTGATTGACTAGTTTCGATCTCTCTAATCTTGTTTAGAGTTTGGTGAACACTTGAAGTTAATTCCAAGGCGATCCGACGTGTAACTCGACTTCCAATTGGTAAAAGAGATTTGATGATCTACGAAGTATGATACAATCTATGTATTTCAACAATAATTAGTATATAATATATATTGAAATACAATTAGGAAGTTTTGTACATAAAATTGTTGAAAAATATGAAAACTGATTCTAATTGCAAGTAATTTTTTAAAAATATACACAAGTATAGGACACGAAATCCATCAGATGGAGAGTATGCAGATGGTATGATTGACTTTTTGTTTAATGATAGGATGAACCACATTCGTTTTTGCTGCGGTTGCGTGGTATCATATTCATATGTATGCAGTGGCAGACCCAGGTGTGGGCACGTGTAGCGAAGTGACCACGCTTGAATTTTTATGTTAATAATGTTATCGATCCTTTTCTTGAAGTGTGCTTACATTTATTTTTCATAAGAGGGTGTTCACCCTTCGATTCTTTAAAGTACTATGCTTTCTCTCTATGTTCACCATTAACCGTGCCCTGAAACCCCCCAATTCTTTTTCTTCCACGTCATTTGGAGATCAATCCTGGGTAAAATAAATAAAAAGTTTGAAAATATTGTAAAAAATAAAAACAAATAAAAAACATATTTTCAGAATAAAAATTTGAAAAAATAGAATAACTTTAAAATAAATAAATTATCATTATTAACTATTAACAAAATAAAGAAAATAAAAAAGGGACGTGCCACCCACCCGCTCGGGTGACACGCACCTCTTAATGATGCAAATGGATATTTTTGAATTTGAAATAATTTATATCCCAATTGGAATCTGAATTCCAAATAAACATAGCAAATCCGAATTCAATTTTTTATAGCTTACCAATTTCATATCCGAATTTGAGATCTTTTTTGATTTTGGATTTGAATTTGGATAATGTTCAAATTCCTATAACATATTTTTGTATATCTTTTATTGTATAATATAAAATATTTTGGAAAGTTGTTTTAAGAGAATTATATTTTAATTTGCTTTTGCATTTCTATTATGTTTATATTTAGATTTACATAAGAAATATTTTGATTTTTTATTAACTCACAATACAAATATTAATAGCCACATATATTGGATATCAAAATTGGTATTTTCGGATATTCGAATATGGTTTGACCTATATCCCAATTTGAAATCGGTAAAAAAAATCAATTTCAATTCCAAATTGTATTCGGTAAAAACTTATTTACCAAATACCATTCAAATTGTAATTTTTGAACAGATACTTGGATAATTGGTTAGCATTTGCATCGATCCCTAGCCCCTCCCGCTAGGGGAAGTTTCGTCCGGACGCCCGATAAAAGAGTCTCATTAAGGGTGCTCTTAAAGACCATTTACAGTTATAAGATGTCTACCCTTCAATTCTGTCATGGGTCCGCCCCTGTATGTATGGGTTTGTTTGTTGTAAGTTGTTGTAAGTTGTGGTTTGTTAGTTCAATGTTGTGGTTGTTATTATGGTTGCTTTGTTAATCCGACAGACTAATCTATGGTGGTATGTTTTGGGGGTCGATTTAACCAAAACAGTTAAACAGTGTATATGTGATGAATGTGTGATAGTTTGATCCAATTGCTGTAATGAATGTGTGTATGTCAGACAATGAATGTTGCTGTGGAATCCAAAATTTTCTCTAATTTTTTTTTAATTTACATAAGGTAATTAATGGCACACATTAAGCATGCATGGATCCAATTTATTCTCTGATCCTTGCAAGTGGACGAAAAAAGAACACATTAAATGTAGATTTGTGCATGGTGCTATGGCCGAGGAAGTTGTTACTTATCTCAATGTTCATGCAACGCCTAGGCGAGCCTAGACGACCGGGTGCGTCCCGTCCCGTGGGCGATCGCCTAGGCGATTGTGCGACCGCCCAGCTCTGGGCGGTCATTTTTTTAATATTTTAAATCAATTAAAATTTATAAAATAGTTAAAAAGTCAGGAAAAATAGAAAAAATGCACAAATACAACAACAACAACAAAGCCTTTTATCCCAAACTAGTTGGGGTAGGCTAGAAATGAAACTCTACGGAGTCATGGTTCAGGCACGTGAATCGCCTTCTTCCACGCGTTTCTATCCAATGCAAATTCTCGAGGAACATTCCAATCTTTTAAATCTCTTTTGACCGCTTCCTCCCAAGTCAATTATGGTCTGCCTCTTCCTCTTTTTATGTCTTCGATCCGATTCAATACCCCTCTTCTTATAGGTGCCTCCATAGGTCTTCTTTGTACATGTCCATACCATCTCAGTCTGTGTTGGATAACTTTCTCTTCCAATGGAGCAACTCCAACTCTCTCACGAATGTCTTCATTTCTAATCCGATCCATTCGCGTATGGTCACACATCCACCTCAACATCCTCATTTCAGATACACTCATCTTTTGTATATGTTGTCTTCTATTGGCCCAACATTCCTCACCATAAAGCATTGCAGGTCTTATTGCGGTTCTATAAAACTTCCCTTTTAACTTAAGTGGAATTTTCTTGTCACATAAGACACCTGAGGCTTTTCGCCATTTCATCCATCCTGCTCTAATCCTATGGTTAACATCTTCATCGATCTCTCCATCCTTTTGAATTTGTACAAATATTATCTAAAAATTCCATACATATTTAGGCTTCAAAAAGACACATACTTTCTTGACCAAAGTCTCACTAGGCACTCCCTCTACCCACCTAAACACTTAGGTATACAATTTATTGCTTAGTAGTACGATTACAAAGGTAATTAACTAACTCAGAGTTCATACAATAGCAGATTAGAGAGAAATTAGAATTTCAAGCTAACTAACTAATTCCATTGGACACATTGATCTAATGTCCAACTGGGAACCATATCAAATCCTCCACCACCATTAGAGTCATCGGAGTGGTTCTCGTTCGGATTGTCGACATAGACATCATCTTCTTCAGTCTTTCATCGTCGGATTGGACATCTTCTTTTTTGCTTCAACATCCTACCGGCAAGTACGTACGCGGAAGCATTGTCGGTGACCACCTGAACAACGTGTTCTTCGCCAATCTCGCCAACTACCTTGTCCATCAGCTTTTACAGGTAGTCTGCGGTGTGAGAGTGACCGGAAGCATCTACAGACCAAATGAACATGGTACCTGTTGGACAATTTACTAGAAAATTGATTATATTCCTACCGGACCTATCAGTCCAGCCATCCGACATCAACGTGCACCTGTATGTTGCCCAATCTTGTCTGTATGACTCTATTATACCTCTAGTGTAGTCAATTTCCTGTTTAAGGCACAACTCACTAACTTCATGATACGTCATGGGTTTGAGTCCGGGTCCGTAAGTACAAGTAGCGGATATTGCTTCCTTCCACTCAGGCGTCCTTATAGTGTTGAATGATATACCACATCTATAGAAAAGCCTAGACAATTTTTGATTAATTGTTTTCCTATCTTCTTTTTTAAAGGTTCTTTCGATGGTTGTTTGTTAGGCGCCGGAAACCACATCCTTCCTACGTTCGCAAAATGGTCCCCACAAATATTGTTTTTGTCTCTTTCGAGAAGGAACGGGGCGAGGAAGTGAGGGTTGGGGTCCGAGCAGAACCGGAACCCAACGCGGTTTCCAGATTAAATTCTATGTTTTCTATGTCTACATAATCATCAAGACATACATTTTTCGTTTTGTAATGTCCTACTGTTTCTAATCATGTATGCAGTTATTTCTTGTTTAACAGAGTCAGGAACTTTATCACAAGGTCTAACATTGCTACCAGGTGTGTGTGCACGATGTTGTTTGTGACGGGCTATACAACCTCTAGTTTCCATACCACATAACTCACATACAATGCAGTTTTTATCATTAGCACTAATGTAATGGGCAGTATTCCAACCGGGCTCATTTGTACGGGTAGGTCTTAGGTCATCGTAACTCTCGTGATGCATGGGGAGACTAGTGCCGGGTACGTAGTGAAGGGAATGTGTTCTAAAAGTTTTACTTTTAAATGTCAATTATTATGAATTGAATGAGAAATCGTTTTGTTCCTTGTTTATGTTATTCGTCTTTTAGAAGTGTTAAGGAAGAGGCTTTTGGTCCTTAACCGTAGAGCTCTAAAAGATATTGGTTTACATAAAACAAAAGATATTCACAATCATGGTAATTAACTTGGGACATTAATTACCGAGTTAAGATTGTCGTGTTGGTCATAGATCATTGTAGCTTTACAAGTGAGTGACAACATGGGTACGTAAAAGAGGAAAATACTACTTTTGTATACCGAATTGACCTAATAAGTAAAATATTATAGGAATGTGTTTCTGTGTCATTAATATTTTACTGTGTCCTTGGTCCTTTGATATTAAATTTATATCCGATCGCTTAAGGAGTGCTTAATTAGACTAGTGTCTTAAGCTATCAATGAGTGTAGTGCAAAGGCATTAGTTGGTTAAGTATGACTTTTGTTGGAGAAGATAGTTAGTCAAAAAATTATCATTGCCCCTCTTAATTGAGTGATGATATTAGTGGGCCCTTTGATAAAGCCAAGTTATAATGTGCACAATGTGATTTGAGTTAAGTCACATATTTATAACTAGCTTAAAGAGATCAAGAAATGAATACTAATACAAAGATGACACAATACCACTTTGTGTGTATTCTTAATATCATGAGGCAAGGGACGGACACAAGTGATGCACTCCATCACTAAATGGATCGGGTTTTGGTTTGAGTGGAATTAAGACATCTAACTAATTGGGAGCTATAATGTGTAACTAGATACCGCTTACAGCTTGTGATATTAAGCTCTTAATATCACTGCCAACTTAGTCTAGATCCTCCTTTTGGTCACACTGCAAAAAACCGGGAAACAAGAAGCTTGATTTTTGGTTCATATGATGTGTCGGGTTTCTTATAGAAAATATGACACATGTGGTGAACAAGTAAAATCAATTATGTTGTGATATATAACATAATTAGAATCATGATAAATTCATATGAGATACATATATTATGGGGAGCAATAAATTATTGTTGCATAGGATAATATATTGCATAAGTTGTGAATTTGCTAAAACCCCCTAAAGTTCAAATTTTGTTGGAAATAAATCCAAAATTTGAAAAGGCAAAATCGGGTAAAAGTTTGGTAATCCGTTTATGGTTCGGTCGACCGAAGGTTCTGTGGATCGGTCCACCGAACGTGGAACGGATGGTCAAAATTGATTGACCGAACTTGACCAAAGTGCCTGGAGTTCTGGTACGGTATACCGAACCAGAAACGATCGACCGAACAATCTCCAGTTCCGATATTTTCGGTTAACCGAATGACACTCGGTTTTAGACGTGGGTTCGTCCGATCAGTTAAGGAGAATTTTTCTCCTTAAGAATCGGTCGTCCGTCTAATGCACGGTAAACCAAACGTGACATATTCGGTTAACCGAGTGTGACTCGGTAAACCGAACCCCGATCGATTTTCTGCCTTTGATAATTAAGAGATTAATTTGATCGATGGTTGGATTATCTCCAAACTTGGTGAAACGTTTTGTGGATGCATGTAATGCATTATGGAATTAGTTTATGAGTGAAAATGTCAAGAAAATTTGGCTTAAGAATAGTGATGCGAATTAAATTTATACCGCAAGTGCACGACATCAATGAAGACGTGGCAAGTACGGGTCGAACACAAGGAGGGAGAGATCTGTTATTAGTGTGATTTCGATTGGGGGAAAGAAGGAGAGAAGAATAAATTGGGTTTTTGAGATTTTTGGTTTTTATTATCTAAGGCAAGAAACAAGAACAAATAAAACTAAAAACAAGAACAAAGAGGTGAATTCCGTTGGGTGGAGGTTTAGATTTAAGGTTTAGATTAGAGAATTCAGAAAGTTATAATAAATCATGTTAGTTATGAAGCATTACGTGATAAATGATTTAACATAAACTCAAGTAATCAAAATATACTAATCACGAAATTAAAATAATAACATTTATTCATCTTCTCTTAACCCTAAATCCGTCACCTCCACCCTTTGGAAAGAGTTAGAAACTCATGGATGGGAGGAAGGAGAAGGGGTCCTAGAGGAATTACAAAAGAAAATTAAAAACAAACAAGAAATAAAAGACAGAATTTTATTACTAAAACTAAGCAACAAAAAATAAGAACAACCACCAAGGACCCTTTTAACATCGTTCTCGGGTCTATTTATAGTTGCTACAAGGGACCTAAGTATAACATTGGAAAGTACACGTGTCCAGACACGACTGGACAAAATTTGGAAACGCGGATCGACTCTGGGGCGGCGGAATCTCCGCATGTCAAGTGTAATGTGTGGCTAAAACACCGCATATCTTGCTCTGATTAGGTCCGGATTTTTGATGTGTGTTAATGGTATGATTTGATCCTCCTTTGCGCGTCTGGATGATTTCTTTCCTTTCTTTTGAGCTCCGGATTTATTTCTTCATATATTTGGAGATCCAAATTGATTTTTCTTTAGAACTTCTCCAAAATAATATTTAATTTGCATTCGGGTCCTTGGCTTTTTGCAATTAAGTCCTGGCTACTTTTGTGCTTAAGTCTTTGACCTTTTTGTAATTAGGTCCTTGAATGATTTTGTGCTTGGATGAACTTCCATTTGACTCTCGATAATCTTGACTTGGTCTTTATGATAGAAATGAGTCTCTTGCACACGTTTGTACTCGGGATATGGGTAATTTGCATTCAAGTCCCTGTATTCTGTAAATCAGACTAAACACATACCTTAGTAGCATTTATTGATATAAAATTAATCTAAATGAAAGACATATGATGCAATGTATGCAATGCATCAAATACCCCCACACTTAGATTTTGCTAGTCCCTAGCAAAACAGAATATAAGAAAAATAAAAACAGGGAAATCCTAACTCACTTTCGTAGGAATCACGGTTCCACTTAGCATGTGCAACAAGCCTTTAAACCCCCAAGTTTCCTTAGAGGACGAGTTTTGTCTCGTGAGGGTTTTCAGTTGACACCCACAAAGTCCTAATTCAACATTCCATTAATAGCTCTCAATATCCCTACGTCAACCTTATACATCTTACTTAGAATTCTTGCATGCTTATTATATAAATCTAACTTATAAAAAGTCTGACTTGGTCTTTGTTCCTCCAACCTTCACACCACTAACCCTTCTACACATGTTATCACTTAAATTATCTTGCACGCCTCTTCTGGTGGTGAAGTATCATTCGGATCAACCATGACATGGATCATTCTTTTAGCTTTGGGCCTTGAGTATATTTTTTTTCTTTTTCCGTGTTTCAACACATTTGCTTTTTCTGACACTTTTACCCTTTTTGCATTCGTGTAGCGAGTTTGGTCGATAATCCCGAGCTGACAGACTCAAGTTACCGGGTTTCAAGATACCCCTACGGACCAGTGACTCAAAGGCTTGGGCTTTTGTAATCATTTTGCAAAATGTGTTTTCCTCACTTTATTCCTTTATTTTTACTTTTATTTTCCTCAAGGCTTAATTGCTATTAGAAGTCCACACTTCCCGGTATATTTTCCTCAACCTCTGCTTTTTATCAACCACTTCAAAGATTTGATTCATCCAATTTAAGTGCATACATGTTTTAAAGGGTAATGGGTTATTTCTTTGGAACTTAGATTTATGTCATAGTTTCTACAAGCAAAACTATATAATAAGGAACAAAAACTCAATGCATTTTGTACACGGGTTTTGGCAGTTCGATCTTAAGCTATGTCATGGAACATTGATTTTTTTTTATTTTTTTAAGAAATAAAGGAACAGATATATAGATAGATATATACATAAACACCCCCCACACCTAAATCATGCATTGTCCTCAATGAATGTGAATATAAAGCAAATGCACTTATTACCTTGGTGAACTGCGGTGGAAGGATGGAATTTGCTCAAAGTCAACCATAGTCAGAACTGGATTGAATGACACCATATTGGTGCATGTATCCAGTTGAATTGTTCCCCATGTTGCAATGAGAGTCCTGAGTCACAAGTTCCACACCCCTCACATAAATTGGTTCTCTTATTTGCTCGAGTGATGGTGGGTGTGTAGATGAATTCCTCCCCTTTTTCTTACTTCCTTTTTGATTTTGTGATGATTCAGAAATCTTATAGATACGCGATTTCATCACAACATCACTTTGATTGCATATTATTTCTGGCTCACTATCAATATGAAAGATATTAAATTCAGCTTTTAAGTTCCCAAAAGATAAATGCATGAGCCCATTTCGACAGTTTATCAATGCTTCAGAAGTGGCTAAAAAGGTCTGCCTAGAATTACAGGGATTTGTCGATTAGGATTTACAACAGGTGCGGTATCTAGTACGAAAAAATCCACTGGGTAAATGAAGTCACCAACCTTGATCAAAACATCCTCTACTATACCTCTTGGTTTCTTAATAGAGCAATCAGCAAATTGAAGGGTTGTCTTAGAGGGTTTTAGTGGACCAAGGTTCATTTGCTCACAGACAGAGTACGGGAGTAGGTTAACACTAGCACCAAGGTCTAGAAGGGCTTTGTTGATAAAAGTATCTCCTATTGCACATGAAATTGTGGGACATCCAGGATCCTTATATTTTATAGGAGACGAGTTTGACAGGATAGAGCTTATGTTTGCAGTTAAGAATGTCTTCTTTGGTACGTTCGTTTTTCGCTTTTTAGTGCACAGATCTTTTAAGAATTTAGCATAAGTAGGTATTTGTTGAATCATGTCTAAGAGTGGAATGTTCACCTTAACTTGCTTAAATACTTCCAAGATTTTCTCTATTTGTGCACTTGAGTTCTTTTTGAGTCTATTGGGGAGTGGGGCTTTAGGAACATAGACTCGCTCAGGTTTAGGTTGAGCTATGGGTTCAAGTTGAGTAGGTGGGTTGGGCGTTTCAGATTGGACGTCGGGTTCAATGGTTAGGTCATATGTGGTAGCTTGAAGGCTAGATTGATTAGACGTTCTAGGATTTACCACATTATTATCAATCTGTCTTCCGGACCGTAATGATACTACTGCATTTATTTGTTGGAACGGTCCTTCCTCATTAACCATTTGAACCGGTCTAGGGTTGTTATTTCCTGAAGGTGGTTGATAGGACTGATATGAATTATTAGATCTTGGATTCACCTCAGGTTGACTTGGCAACCGACCCTTTTCTCTTTCACCTACTATTTGTGCTAGTTGGCTGACTTGTGTCTCTAGCCTTTGGAAGGTCTGGTTGATTGTTTGTATAAAGGTTTTCATCAAATTTTCCAAGCTTGTCAACCTAACCTCATGATCGCCATTGTTACTAAACCCAGATGATGTATTATTTTGGTTATACGGGTTTGGTTGTTGTCTAGGAGGTTGACCTTGTTGGCTTGATGAGAAATTGGAATTATGACGCCAACCCGAGTTATAGGTTGATGCGTATGGGTCATTTCTAGCATGGTTATATGATTGACAACATTTCATGCTCATATTTGTATCTTATATCCATTATCTTTCACCTAAATAATGCTATGTCACGAGTTTTATGTTTAGTTTTCAGGAATAAATAGGTTTGAAGAGATGAAGCATAAAAGGACCCAAAAGCTAGGAAAAAGGACTGAATTGTGAGATCTAGGGACCAAGATGCAAGGGAGAAGGACCTGAACGCAAGACAGAGGGACCTAAGAGCAAAACAGAATACTTCACACCATCATGGGGAGTATTTTAGCAATTGGATTCGGGTCGGAGCTCCAACAAACCAACCAGATGCATCCAAGACCAACAAACACTTCAAGCAAAGCCCACAAAGAAAACCAAACGGATCTAAACCATATAGACCACCAATTGGCGGTCCAGATGACCCAGAATCCGTTTAGTTTTCTGTAGCACGTGTATTAGTGTATGCTTAGTGTATTTTTGGTATTGGTTTAGTCCCACATCAGGGGATTGTCCCGGATTAGCTTTTTCCATGCCTATAAATAGAACTCTTCACCTTCCTTTGTAATCACTCCATATTTTAAGTGGCTATTCTTCCTACTAGAAGTGAGGCCTTGAAGCACACACTAAAGTAGGAGGATGCTACTTTTAATGTGCGTCATTTTATCAATAAAGTTTTGTGTTTCTTTCATTGTTTGTTTATGCCTCTTTTATTGTTTGTGCATGTTTTAGTTTAATCGTCTTTTATTTCTACCTTAGTTTTAATATGCTTTCTCTGCTTACTTTAATAATTAGTGTAATGTTTAGTGAGTAGTTCCATCCCCTTTGGGGGGTGGAGTAGATGTACATACATGCATTAGAGAATGAGATGAATGCTTTATTTTTGATGTGTTGATAAAACATGAATGTATGCTTGCTTGTTTAGGATAGAATTTATAACTTGATGAGTTTTGCCAAAATGATTAGACACCTCTCGTGCTTGTTTAGGTTCTGAAATAAATAACTTGCATATGTAAATGTTAATCAACTATGTTGGTGAATAGATTGATAGGTTTTGCCATAACATTTAGACACTTCCTATGCTTGATAAACACCACCTTCATGTGCTTAAAGAATGTATTCTACACCCACCTTTTTGCGTGTGTGCACTCACTCCACCCCTTAGGGGTTTTCCCATTTCTGTATTCCAACATTCTTCCTTTGTTCTTAGCTTAGTTATTATTTCATTGTTTGGTTCTTCCTTTCGCATTTCATACTTCTTAGTGTAGCGTAGTCTAGATTAGCATAAACAACTTTCTTCCCCCTATTTTTGCCACTTGATTTCGTACAAGCAAGAGGCTACTCACCTACCTGAGGACGACCCGTACTTGCCACCGCTTCATCGCGGCCGTGCACTTGTGGTAGAAATATAAAACGTTCAACAAGTTTTTGGCGCCGTTGCCGGGGAGGTGCCAGTCCAGACTCTTGTTTGGACGATTCGAGTGGATTTAATTTGTGTTTTGTAGTTTTGCTTTGTTTCAGGAGACTTGGAATGGTCAGGAGGAGCACCTGGAGAAGTTTTGAAGCAAGCTGGGCACTGTAGACCGCCAATCAGCGGCCTGAGACCGCCAATCAGCGGCCTGAGACCGCCAATTGGCGGTCTGGTAAGCTCAGCTCGCTCTCTTATTTCTTTGGTCTGTTTACTTTATCTGATATAGTGGTCTGGGACTTAATTTGGCATGTTTTGACTTATAGTTTGTTCCCAGATCCATAATCAACCTCCTTTAAGCAACTTGGACCCTAAAACTCAAAGCAAAAGATTAGGCATTCTTGTTGTTTAAGTCATGTATCATGTATGTGACTTAGGCATTTAGATTGTCTTTCATCTTAGCTTTATTTTCTGTTGCTGAGAGCTGGCGTGAGGTACGCACCTTCTACTCTCATTCATGCATTTCGTATGAACATGCATTAGTTAGTAGGAAGTGCATTGCAAAAAGTGTGAGTTGAGCGTTGTTTGGAGAGTTGATTGCTAGATTAGGACTCCAAAACGCTACTAAGGAGGGGCTGTACCATAAAAGATAAGGTGGGGGATTTCATCACCATTTCCTTCGCCCCAAAAATCACACTAATCAAGAGCCCAATTTTAAAATCAAGTAGACATTGGCCTTAAGGATTTCGGGCGCATTAGGAGAGTGATCCGGTCCCGACCGTCATGACCTGATCGGCGTTGCCCACTTTGTCGATAGTAGGAGAGACGAGATCCCCGGATCTTGGCTCACTTGCTGGGCTTTGTGGTCCTCGTTGTAGGGAGGTGAGGCATGTTGAGGCCGTGTGACCTTGCAGTTAGGCGTCGTCTAGCTGTAAGGACCTATAGCGACCTTAGGATTGCTTGAGCCTTGTTTGCTTGTGTGCTTCTACCTGTGCCCATCCGCCGTAGCTTAAGGACTTCTTCCCTTCTCTCCTGAGTCATTCTTTCTCTCCTGTGTTCCCCCGTCTTCTCCTCTACGCACATTCTTTGTTAGAAAAAAAAAGTTTTGTTTTGTGTGTGTGCACCTTTGTGCATGCTTTCGTGGACACGAGACGAGAGTGGTCGTTTGACGAGGAGCGTTGTCAATCCGGCTTCGGTCATCGATTTCTCGACACCTCCCTCCTCTCGTGTCGCACGCAGTCCGGGTCCAATGGCTGCTAATTTCCGTGAGGAGGAGCAGTTGCTGGACCCACCTGCTCCACCAGCGCTTCCAGTTGTCGTTCCCATACCTCTTCGTGATCGATGCTACCTGAGCTGTACAGCTCTACCCTCATGCATCGTATTACCAGAGGCTAATGGGAACCTTTTTGAGGTTAAGCCTCAATTCATTTCCATGCTCCCTCATTTCACTGGGAAAGGTGACCCCTATATCTTTCTCAGAGAATTTGAGGAGGTCTGTGCTATGTTCAAGCTGCAACAACTTAGCACAGACTCCATCCATCTTAGGCTCGTTCCTTTTGCACTAAAGGATGACGCCAAGAAGTGGTTGTACAGCAACCAGGCGAATTCCTTTAGGACTTGGGATGAGTTTCAATCTGCATTCCTCAAGAAGTACTTTCCTAATCATCGGACTCAAAAATTGAGGAACGAAATCAATTCCTTCTATCAACATAAGACCGAACCATTTCATGCATATCTTGAGAGGTTCAAAGAGCTACTATCCTCGTGCCCTCACCATGGCATTGAGTTGTGGCGTCTTTGTCAGATTGTGTATGAGGGTCTTCACATCCCGTCCAGAATGCTCCTTGAGTCCATGTGTCAAGGAGAGTTCTTGGGAAAGGATGAAAGGGAGGCATGGGCTTTCCTAGAAGACCTTGCTGAGAAAACCATGCAATGGGAGAGTGTGAGGGAACCACCTGCATCATCTAGTATAGGAGCGAGGATCGCGAATGCAAACTCAACTAGATCGGGTTCCGCATTTGCTATCGATACCACTACGGCCACCGAGGCACGCATGGCGGCCTTAATGCGCCGTATGGATTCGATTGAGCTCCAAAACCAACAAAGTGCACCTCACATGTCCACATCTGGTCCAGTTCCCTGTCATTCATGTGGTAGGATAGGTCATGTAAAAGCGAGTGTGAGTCCATTCCTCCTGAGATGGAGCGTGTCAACGTCGTCTATGATAGAGCCACGAATGACCCATACTCATCATCTTATAATCCTGGATGGAGGAACCACCCCAATTTTTCATGGAACCAAACTAATGCCCCGGGTGGTCCCCCAAACTCCTCTAGACCACCTTACCAATCACACCAACCTCCCATGCATGCGCATTCCTATCAGCCACCCCAAGCGCAAACCACCAATCAATCGGGTTTCCCAAATTCCAATAATATGGAAACCCGATTCAATTCGCTTGAGACCTTGACTCGTGGACTTGAAAACTCAATGAAATTTTTTATGTCAACCACGAGTCAAGTTCTCACTTCAAATCAGCAGACCATCAAATCTCTAGAGCTTCAGATGGGCCAATTGGCTCAGTCTGTACATGAAACAGAGAGAGGGTCTTTTCCTAGCCAGCCTGAGGCTAACCCCCGCATGTACCAACAACAACAAATGCAAAATGAGAATGTGGTACCTCGGAGGAGGCAAGTGAACCATGTGGAGGAACCTGTTCACCATGTCAATTCCATTATGACCTTAAGGAATGGAAAACAGGTTGACAATCACATTTCCTTGCCACACCCACCACCATCTGTGCCACCCCCCAGTGGGAATGGTGGTGAAGAAGAAGCTGAGGGTGAGGGTAATACACCAAAGCTTTCTTCTCAGGCACAACAGAAAACCTACCTGCCAAAAGCTCCCTATCCAAGTAGGTTAAACAAAAAGCAGAGTGACAACATGGACAAGATATTAGAGGTGTTTAAGCAAGTGAAGGTTAACATCCCTTTGTTGGATGTCATCCAACAAATACCTCAATATGCCAAAGTGTTGAAGGATCTCTGCACAACCAAGAGGAAGACTAATGTTCTTAAGAAAGCATCCTTGGCTGCAAATAGCAGCTCACTTTTGTCCAATCCCACCTACACAAAATACAAGGACCCGAGGTGTGCTACTATTCAGTGTACGATAGGGGACACTTGAATGAGCAATGTTTTGCTTGATTTAGGATCAGTGGTCAACCTCCTCCCATTCTCTGTTTATCAACAGTTGAACTTGGGAGAATTGAAACCAACTAAGATCACCCTCCAAGTAGCGGATAGATCCATTCGTATTCCCATGGGGATTATCGAGGACGTGCTTATCAAAGTTGGAGATTTTATATTTCCAGTCGATTTTGTTGTCCTCCATACCAATCCTGTTGCGAACACCCACTCTCAAATACCTTTGATTTTGGGTAGACTATTTCTGGCAACCTCCAATGCCTTGATTAATTGTAGAAATGGTCTCATGAAGCTCTCATTCGGTAACATGAGTGCCGAGTTTCATGTGTTCAACTCTGGTAAGCAACAAGAACCCATGGATGAACCTTTAAATCTAAATCTCATCCGCCAATTGGAGAAAGCACCACAAAATCAACGAACACCCCTAACCCCAATGCAACCCGTTGAGAATGTTTGAGGGCCCAGCGAAAACTCATTGCCTGTCTTCGCAATGCAACAGAGTGAGCTGGCCTCGAACATGAATGTCCAAAGGGAGTGTTCGTTGCATGATTCAGTTGAGAGTACTAGTGAGAGTGAGACACCTCATCATATGCTTATACCAGAAAGTGTCTCTACCTCATGTCCCATGGCCATTGAGCCATTTGAGCTCCATATTGACTCCAACAAGGACCCACCAATGACCGAGCTTATGCTTGATGATCTAAATGATGGTGGGAGGTCCTTGTTGGATGACTTGGGGAGAAGCCCCATTCTTCGCGATGCAGGTCTGCTGCATCCATCGAATGAGCCTGAGGAACTCATTTCGATGCACCCGCCTATTGGTTGGAGGGTTTTCTTCGATGAGCAATTAAACCCTAGTGAGGCAACACAACTTCATTCTTTGTTGCCCACACCCGACCAATATCACGAGGGGTTCGAGCCTTTCAGCTTTGACCTTTCACCCCTCATGACACCTCAGAGTACCAGTGGAGTTTTCCCATCTCGGCAAGTCTCTAGTCCTCCTGACTTGATGTTCTCATTTGATGTTCCTTGACCAAATGATTATGAGAATATCTTGGTTGATGTATATATCTTAAAAAAAAAGAAAAAAAAGGTGTGTAATAAAAGACTCCTTCAGTGAGCATCGATTGTTGTGGGCCCCAACCCTTGTGTACTTGGGCCCAATCTCTTCACGTATTTATCTCCCTTCTTCAGCTTCTCACAGGTTTTAAGGGAATTTGGGTTTGTGTCCATCAACATGACCCTGAACGTCCCTTTGTACTTCATGTTGGTGAGATCTTTCCTTTTTCATGCATGTATCCATGTAGTATCTTGTTCACATTCATTGAGGACAATGCATGAAGTAGGTGTGTGTGGGGGGGGGGTGTTTTACGTGTGTACATAGTCGAGTCTTTTTCCTTTGGTTTTATTTTCTTTTGTTTGTACTGCTAGGGTCATGTTAGTGTGCCGCATTTAACATTGATATATCTGCTTGCCATGATCCTTGGGTGACTTGTCTTCTTTTGCTTGCCGAGTGCTTTTAAAATTTTCACATTTCTTTCAAAATCTTCATGTGTTTGCGAAAGGAAATGTTTTGTGGGTTTTGCGTGTGTTTAGCATGTGCAAAACCGTTGAGAGGCAAAGTAAAAAGAAAGCTCCCAAAATTGTCTTGAACTTGATGCATTAGGATTTCTAGTTTATTGGCTTTAGGTCTTGTCGAGTCATAAGGATGCACCCTGGTTTTCCCTTAGGGGGCGTGTAATCATAGGGTTTCAGTACTCAAACATTTAAAGAAGTCCACCCTGAACCTAGTGAGTCAAATAATTCGTGTTTGTGAGTATAAGGAAGTTTGTCGTAGTCGAGGGCCCTTAATCTCTTTTTATGAAACTTAAGTGTAGGGGCTTTGGTTCCCATATAGATAAATAAGTGGTGTTCTCTCTTCTCGCACGGCTCCTATCACTCAGGAAAGTAGGTCTGAGGGGACTTTGTGTCTGGTGCTTTCGAGTCATCTGACTTGGGATGCGCCGACCGAACTCCCGTTACACGGGTGGTAGGGATCGCCCTATGTGGGGATTTGGGGGAAGGTGTACGTGATAGTGTAAGTCCTCATAGGCAATGATGCACGAAACCTGACCCTGGGAGAATCAAACACCAACCAATAAAATGCTCCAAAGAAAAAGAAAAAAAAAGAAAAAAAAGAAAAGAAAAAAAAGAGTCAAATAAGAACCAAAATGGACTTTACACATTGTATCACATTCAGAAGTTAAGGTTGCCCATGTCTTTCACTTAAGTCCTTAACTAACTCTCACGAATAACTCATTAGGCTAAGTGTGTGGACCGATTACATATATAGAGTCGACCCGTAGTATTACCGCGTCCCATGATCGACAAAATAAGTCCAACGAGTCGTGTAGCTAGATTGATTAATGCATCTTGTTCGGATTTTGTGGGTATATCCGCTGAAAACCCTCAGGAGAAAACACTCCTCCTCCTTGGCGACAAGGAGGTTTAACGGCTTGTTGCACGTGCTAAGTGCAACCGTGATTCCTACGAAAGTGAGTTAGGATTTCTTGTTTTTCGCATGCTTTTATCTTTCTTTGTTTTGCTCGGGACTAGCAAAAGTTAGGTGTGGGGGTATTTGATTGACATCATTTCATGCTCATTTTTGTATCTTATATCCATTATCTTTCACCTAAACAATGCTATGTCACGAGTTTTATGTTTAGTTTTCAGGAATAAATAGGTTTGAAGAGATGAAGCATAAAAGGACCCAAAAGCTGGGAAAAGGACTGAATTGTGAGATCTAGGGACCAAGATGCAAGGGAGAAGGACCTGAACGCAAGACAGAGGGACCTAAGAGCAAAGCAGAATACTTCACACCATCATGGGGAGTATTTTAGCAATTGGATTCGGGTCGGAGCTCCAACAAACCAACCAGATTCATCCAAGACCAACAAACACTTCAAGCAAAGCCCACAAAGAAAACCAAACGGATCTAAACCATATAGACCGCCAATTGGCGGTCTGGAACCGCCAATTGGCGGTCCAGATGGCTAGAATCCGTTTAGTTTTCTGTAGCACGTGTATTAATGTATGCTTAGTGTGTTTTTGGTATTGGTTTAGTCCCACATCGGGGGATTGTCCCGGATTAGCTTTTTCCATGCCTATAAATAGAACTCTTCACCTTCCTTTGTAATCACTCCATATTTATGTGGTTATTCTTCCTACTAGAAGTGAGGCATTGAAGCACACAGTAAAGTAGGAGGATGCTACATTTAATGTGTGTCATTCTATCAATAAAGTTTTGTGTTTATTTCATTGTTTGTTTATGCCTCTTTTATTGTTTGTGCATGTTTTAGTTTAATCGTCTTTTATTTCTAGCTTAGTTTTAATATGCTTTCTCTGCTTAGTTTAATAATTAGTGTAATGTTTAGTGAGTAGTTCCATCCCCTTTGGGGGGTGGAGTAGATGTACATACATGCATTAGAGAATGAGAAGAATGCTTTATTTTTGATGTGTTGATAAAACATGAATGTATGCTTGCTTGTTTAGGATAGAATTTATAACTTGATGAGTTTTGCCAAAATGATTAGACACCTCTCGTGCTTGTTTAGGTTCTGAAATAAATAACTTGCATATGTAAATGTTAATCAACTATGTTGGTGAATAGATTGATAGGTTTTGCCATAACATTTAGACACTTCCTATGCTTGATAAACACCACCTTCATGTGCTTAAAGAATGTATTCTACACCCACCTTTTTGCATGTGTGCACTCACTCCACCCCTTAGGGGTTTTCCCATTTCTGTATTCCAACATTCTTCCTTTGTTCTTAGCTTAGTTATTATTTCATTGTTTGGTTCTTCCTTTCGCATTTCATACTTCGTAGTGTAGCGTAGTCTAGATTAGCATAAACAACTTTCTTCCCCCTATTTTTCCACTTGATTTCGTACAAGCAAGAGGCTACTCACCTCCCTGAGGACGACCCGTACTTGCCACCGCTTCATCGCGGCCGTGCACTTGTGGTAGAAATATAAAACGTTCAACATTATACATGGCATTAACTTGTTCCCAGTCCGCACAATCCTCCATTACATGACCAGTCTGACCACACCTAGAGCAAGGGATAGACGAGGCTTGATTCACTCGGGTTTGGGTTTGTAGCTCTAAACTTTCCATTCTGCGCATAAGGGTAGCTAGTTTTACTTCAGCCGCTATGTTGGCATCTACAGCTAAGACACCTGGTTTGGGTTGACTTGCTATTCTAGATCCAATACTCGGGTTAAGCGGTGTTCTAGCATTGTCCCATTGCATAATGTTTTCAGCTAAATCCTCAAGAAAAAGTCCAGGCATCATTTACATTTTTCGACATGAAGTTCCCTTGGCTTACGGATTCTACCATAACCCTAGATATGGGTGTCAATCCCTCATAAATAATTTGGCATAATTGCCATCTTGGAATTCCATGATGAGGGCATTGGGTCAGTACGCTTTTAAATCTTTCTAGATAGGAATAGAACGGCTCGCTCTCTGACTGAACGAATGCAACAATTTCATTCCTAATCCTCATAGTCTTATGGTTGGGGAAATATTTTTTCAGGAATATTTGAACAAACTCAGCCCAACTCCTAATAGATCTTTCGGCTAGACTATATAGCTATTTCTTAGCGTCGTCATTTAGTGCTAGAGGCACAAATTTCAGACGCACTGCCTCCTTAGGGATATGCTGGTATTGCATAAGAGGGCAGATTTCCTCAAATTCTCTAAGGAAGAGATATGTGTCTTCCCTAGAGGTGAACTTAGGCAACATACTCATGTATTGTGCCTTAAGTTCGAAGTCGCGACCCGGTATGGTGGGCATAACGATGCACGATGGCTGAGCAGCCATCGCTGGATAGCATCGATCCCTCAGAGTTATAGGTTGTGCAACAGGTGGGTCCACTACGTTCTCACCCATTGGATCCGGGTGAGGTGGTGCAGCAGATGGATTGGGGCTAAGCTCTAGACTGGAATCTAGATGAACTCATGAGAGTCGATTACTCAAGTCCCGAATCCAAATCTGAGTGCACCGTGTTGAATCAATTTTTGAGTTCAAATTCGAAATTTAAATTCCAAATTTAATTTCAAGAATTAATTAAAATTTTTTTTCGTTTTTGTTTTTTATATTTTTTTCTTTTAATGGAAACAAACAATAGAATGGGGAAAGATGAGAAAGGAATCCTAATCTAGAGAATTTAGGTGAGAAGAGAAAGAAGACTCAGCTGAGAAGGAAAACCTAACTCTAAAGATAGAAAGAGGGTTGGTCAGAAAATTCCTAAGAAAGCATGGTTCAAACAATCCTAGACCTAGTGTCACTTAGATCTAGACGACTCCTAACTGGTTGAGTCGAATTGATTTGCTTGATTCACCTCCCTCACTAATCAAACCAAATTGGCCAGGCAGTGTATAGCTAGTAGGGGCGCTTCCGACAGGGTCGGTGCCAATTAGACAACCACTTCGCTTGGATGACTTACGTCGACACAAAAACACTTTCTAGACACCAACTTAAATTCGATCGGCTTCAGGTCATAGCAAGTCAAACCAATTCTTCTCCTTAATTGAGTCCGAGTCCTTAGGGGTCAATGTCTAGTTGATTTTAATTTAAGGCTTGGGTGACACTTTAGGATTGTGATTTGTGGGCCACGGAAGGGTGATGAAATCTCCACCGTATCTTTTCCTACGGAGTTGCCCTTAAGATAGTTTAAATTAGATCTAGCAAAGATAGTCAAACAATGGTCTTTAGAGGGGACAATTGCAAGGTTGTATGCAAACTAGATTATATGCTTAAATGCAATCGATGAAAATCACGATACGTACCTTGACTCCAGCACTCTTCAACAGAAATTGATTTGCAAGAATTTAGCAAGAATAATGCATACAAAACACTAGATGATGCATGCACTAAGGCCTTTCTAATTTTGCAAATTTTTGCTCAGAGTTGAATTATTGCCAATTATGGAATTTTTTCCCTAACACGTGCAATTCTAATAAAAGGAAATTTTCTGAAAATAGAAATTACGAGGAAAAGAGGCAACAAAGGTTACCTATGCAATGCTCAGTCGGGTTCACCGCCCGCTCTCGAAATTTCAGTAGCTTCACGCGTCCACCCAAAGATGAGTCGCGTCCCAGAAAAGTTTGAAGCCCAGAAGCTCCCAGTGTGCGGCGGATTCGCCGCAAATTGCTCTATAGGTGCGGCGATTTCGCCGTTTGTTTAGCTCAGAATGTGCTCGGATTTCGCCGTGCACGTTGTTGTCTCCTGAAACACAAATCCAAATACTTAGATCGCGCACAAGATAAACAAGATAAAATCGAAATCAACAAAAAAAACAAAATTTGCGTCACCTCCCCGGCAACGGCGCCAAAAATTTGATGAGAATTAAATTTATACCGCAAGTGCACGGCGTCAATGAAGACGTGGCAAGTACGGGTCGAACACAAGGAGGGAGAGATCTGTTATTAGTGTGATTTCGATTGGGGGAAAGAAGGAGAGAAGAATAAATTGGGTTTTTGAGATTTTTGGTTTTTATTATCTATGGCAAGAAACAAGAACAAATAAAACTAAAAACAAGAACAAAGAGGTGAATTCCGTTGGGTGGAGGTTTAGATTTAGGGTTTAGATTAGAGAATTCAGAAACTTATAATAAATCATGTTAGTTATGAAGCATTACATGATAAATGATTTAACATAAACTCAAGTAATCAAAATATACTAATCATGAAATTAAAAAATTAACATTTATTCATCTTCTCTTCACCCTAAATCCGTCACCTCCACCCTTTGGAAAGAGTTAGAAACTCATGGATGGGAGGAAGGAGAAGGGGTCCTAGAGGAATTACAAAAGAAAATTAAAAACAAACAAGAAATAAAAGACAGAATTTTATTACTAAAACTAAGCAACAAAAAATAAGAACAACCACCAAGGACCCTTTTAACATCGTTCTCGGGTCTATTTATAGTTGCTACAAGGGACCTAAGTATAACATTGGAATTTACACGTGTCCAGACACGACTGGACAAAATTTGGAGACGCGGATCGACTCTGGGGCGGCGGAATCGCCACATGTCAAGTGTAATGTGCGGCTAAAACGCCGCATATCTTGCTCTGATTAGGTCCAGATTTTTGTTGTGTGTTTATGGTATGATTTGATCCTCCTTTGCGCGTCTGGATGATTTCTTTCCTTTCTTTTGAGCTCCGGATTTATTTCTTCATATATTTGGAGATCCAAATTGACTTTTCTTTAGAACTTCTCCAAAATAATATTTAATTTGCATTCGGGTCCTTGGCTTTTTGCAATTAAGTCCTGGCTACTTTTGTGCTTAAGTTCTTGACCTTTTTGTAATTAGGTCCTTGAATGATTTTATGTTTGGATGAACTTCCATTTGACTCCCGATAATCTTTACTTGGTCTTTATGATAGAAATGAGTCTTTTGCACACGTTTGTGCTCGGGATATGGGTAATTTGCATTCAGATCCCTGTATTCTGTAAATCAGACTAAACACATACCTTAGTAGCATTTATTGATATAAAATTAATCTAAATGAAAGACATATGATGCAATGTATGCAATGCATCAAATAGCCATGATTGAGAGTAAGATTGGAGCCTATAAATAAGTCCTTATTCTCCTTAAATATGCTAGATGTTTTCTAATTATTTTTTCTCCTAATTCACCTCAAAAGGCGACGAAAATTCTCTTAGTTTTCTAAGTCTTTGGAAGGAGAAATCTCAGAGATTAAGGAAGGGGTTTGTAGCTAGATTCTAAGCTAGTTTGGAGATTGATTGGCTAGCTCCTTTCTCTCCAACATTGTTTAGGGTTTTGGTGAACACTCGGAGGCATCCGGCGCAACGAGAAGCGACGATCGTTATCCTCAACGTCTCCGGATCATCAAGAAGTTTTAGAGAACTTCTAGGTATGAATTTTGGAGTCCCTTGTGTTTGTTTTAATAAAGTTTTTAAAACTAGTTATTGAAATAAACCGATGCATGCATGAAATAAATCATAGAAAATTGTAATTGATCCTTATTGTGCATAAAAATTTCGAAAATATATATGTGCAATTAAACTAGAAATCCTACAGTGGTATCAGAGCCAAGTTCAATTTTCTTATGATTTAAGGTTGTAAACGAATTTAGTTTACCATATAGGATTTAAACAATTCGGTTTACCGGTTTTTCGGTCTATGAATGTTTTGTTGATATAATTCTCTATAATAATTCGTTTTAAATGCTTTAAGTGTTTTAAAACATGTCATGTAATTATTAGAATTAAGATTTAGACATTAGTCTAACTTACAATAATTTCGTTTTATAAAGAAATGATTATTTTTTAAGAGAATCAACAAAACCGAAAAACTGCGGTTCATCTTTCCATTGGAAATTGGATGGACAGCGGTTCAAAATTATTTTTGAACAATGGATGGATGAAAAACATTTTAATGGATTTCAAAATGTTTTTCAAAGAATTGTTTGGGATTCTAGATGATTGATAAACTAGGTTGTATAGTTTATAGCAATATTGCGTGCATGGATGCTCGAGTTGTTTTTGCAGGAATTGTGAGTTTATATGTTCCAAATAAGCAACTATGAATATATGTGATTATTATTATACAGAGGCTTATTTATATGTAAAAGCCAAAATTTTCTCTTTCTATCTTTAGATAATTGCATTTGTATTTGAGAGGTTTTTCATAGGACTTGCACTAGTCGGTTTTTATCGAATGTGAGGAGCATGTTTATTTTCTGTAAAATCTACATCTCCGGTGCAAGAGGAAGTCACCGTTGTAGTGCATCGATCGAGGATCGAAGATCAGGGATCGAGGATCAAGGATCAAATGGAACATATAAACTCACACGATGTGGATTTCGTGAATGGTTTAATTCCTGTTTTTTAATTTCTGCTATGCATGTGATGAATGTGATTGAATGTTAGGATGTGTATGAATGATAATATGCATGATAACCTAAAATTACGAATCACATGTTAATATATGAAATTGTCCAACAAAAATTAAGAGTAATTTTCCTTCTTATTTCATCCACTAACAACCATTGATCGAGGGATATTCTGCTCGCCCTTAGCAGGAGATAACTCCCTCCATCTTTGGGAATAGTGGGAGATATAATGGTTGTTTATTGTTGTGCCACAATTAAATATATGAGGTGTGTTTCACCCTAGTGAACCCCAAAGTATGTTTAGTTGTGAATACAATGGATAAACGTATCTCGTATCAAATGAAAATACGTTTTCTTAACATTACCTAGAGCCCTCTCTCGGTTTTGGGAAAAACGTTTTTCTTACGAGGATAGGTCATATTCCCTCATAATTAAAACGACAAGAATCACAAGAGTTTGAAGATGCTAATATTGCTAAAATTCAAAAAGGTTGTGATTAGAAAGAGTTTTTCTTACTTTGATATTGTGATGTATTCGATAGCCCTTAGCTAGTCTATATTGCAATTGATAGGATCTTGGATTACTGCATGTACGGGCAAAAATTTATTTGCAGTATTTACATTTATAATTGATATATATGTATGTATTTAAAACATAAAATTGACATTAAAATCCTGTATAATTTATTTTGTAGAAATGACTAATATCCAACCAATTGTGCAATCTATGATCGAAAAGAATCCTTTGCAAAATGATGGCTCAAACTTCATGAAATGGCAACTCAATCTTAATATCGTGTTGAGGTTTGAAAAACTATCTCATATTTTGGATGGTGAAATCCCAAAATTGAATGAGAAGGCAACCGGTAATGAGAAATAGGTGATAGCCAAGTGGGAAGACCAAGAGAACCATGTTCATGGTCTAATGTTGGCATCCATGGGTGACTCGCTTCAATCGAAATTCTTGGATTCAAAACCCAAGAAGACCATGGAAGCTTTAACAAAGATGTTCATGGATAGTGCCCGAAAGGTGCGCTATAAGACCACCATCGCACTCACAAGGTGCCACATGGCGGAGGGAACATCGGTATCCATTCAATTTCTCACGATGCAAGGATACCTTGAGAAATTGTCGAAGCTCTCTTCTCCAATGCCCGAGGACATTGCCGAAGATCTGATTCTTGGCTCTCTAGCCCCGTCCTTTAAGGACTTTGTGATGCACTATCATGTGCGTGAAAAAGGGGTGAGTCTTGAGGAGCTTCGAAACGCTCTCAAAACGGCAGAAGTTGACATGGGCAAGGGTCGGGACAATCAGGTCCTAGCCGTCCATGAGAGGAGCAAAAGGATCAACAAAGGTAAAGGCAAATTTACCAAAGATACGTCAATCAAAAGCAAGGCAGTAGGAGGTGCTCATAGGAGCACCTCAAGGGAGAAATCTTTCAAATCTCCAACTCCCAACACGGAGTGCTTTCACTGCGGTGAAAAGGGACACATCCGACCTAATTGCCCCAAGTACAAGGAAGACCTTGAAAATGGGATGATTGAATGTAGGCGCCCGAGAAACGCCGTAGGTATGTTTGTTATTGAGATAAATTTAATCACCACTGTCCTTGATTTGGTAATGGTTACCGGATCTTGTGCTCACATAATTTTGATGTGCAGCTATTGAAGGATAGGAAGGAACTCGTGGAGAACGAGATGATATTGAAGATCGGAAATAGTACAAGCATAGCTGAGATTGTACAAGGTTCTATGGAACTTCAATAGTCTAATGATTTAAATTTATGTTTTGAAGAATGTTTATTATGTGCCTTCGATTAGCAAGAACTATTCTGTATCATGTTTTGGATATGGATAACCTAATATATATTTCTAAATTCTTGCTTGTCTATATAGAAGAATGGAATTCTCTATGCAAATACATTCGTTTGGAATGGCTTCTATTTTCTTGAAATGAATAATAAACAAACTCAAACAAACAATAACAAAAAGAAACTAAGATAACTCACGTGAATGATTCACTCTTGTAACACTATCGGATTGGTCATGTAAATGACCAAGAGACCTTTTCAAGAAGAAAGGAACGAAAACGAATGACTAAATGGATATGATACGTTCTAATGTATGTGGTCCGATAAGTACAAGTGCAAGAGACGGTTTAAGGTACTTCATTTTGTTCACGGACAACTATAGTCATTGTGGCTGTATTTGTCTAATGGGAAACAAAAGTAAATTCTTTGACAAGATCAAAGAATTCAAGGATGAAGTAGTGAACCGACTCAACAAGAATATCGAGTCTCTACGAAAGGTTCATAGGGGTGAGTGCTTAGGATACCTAAGTTGACTCATTCCTAAAGTAGGAAGAGGATATTGCTCGACATGGTTCAATCAATGATAAGTCAATCTAAATTGCCTATTTACTTTTGGAATTATGCACTACAAGAAATGACGAACTCACTAAATAATGTTCCATCCAAATCCGTGGAGAAAATGGCTTGTAAGCTATGGAGTTGAAAGACACCTAAGCTCAACTTTCTCGAGATTTAGGGTTGTGAGGTCTACGTCAAGAAATTGATGACGACCAAGCTTCAACCAAAAGTGGATAAGTGCTTCTTTATAGGTTATCGTCGTGTGACAAGAGGATACTACTTTTGGTCTATCACCTCCAATCGAAAGATTGTAGGGAGAGATCTAGTTTTTCTAGAATTTCTGGAAAAGAGAGAAAAGTAGTGGGAGTAGAGTTAAGCTTGGGAAACTCAAGATACTCTACAAGATCATGATGTGAATATAGCATTCAAAATCATGAAGGCCCAGCCGAAATTCATTTGGTTAGTGGGAGCATGAGCAAGAGATCCTTACAAGAAATTGTGAGAGAATCTCAATCATCCCCACCCAGTGTACGTTCGAGAGTCGAACGTGAACCTATTCCTCAAGAAATTGTGGAAGAAGTTCGAGAGACACGAGAAGAACCAAAAGAATAGAGAAGGTCGACGAGGTAAAGAAAGAAACCCAATAAGTATGTGGGACTTCATGAGATCGTGGTAGTAGATACCAAAGATCCCTCGACCTTCCAAGAAGCAATGGAAAGGGAAGACTCCAAACTATGGCTTAAGGTCATGGAATCCGAAATAGAATCCATGTATGACAATCAAGTATGGAACTTGATTTGCCTTCCTCAAGAGAAAATGTCATTTAGTATAAATGAGCTTTTAGGAGGAAGATAGACATGGATAGTAACTTGACAACCTACAAAGCAAGGCTTGTAGCAAAAGCTATACTCAAATTCAAGAAATTGACTTTGATGAAATTTTTGAGAGGTTGTCATGTTAAAATCTATTCGGATTATGCTCACTATTGCCACATTTCACAATTGTGAAATATGGAAGATGGATATCAAAATGGTGTTCCTTAATGGGAACTTGGAGGAGGATATGTACAAGGTACAACCTTAAGGTTTTGATGATCCAAAGAATAGCGAGAAGATATGCAACTTTCAAAGATCCATTTATGGATTGAAGCAAGCATCGAGGAGTTGGAACAAACACTTTGACGAAGAGGTGAAGAAGATTCACTTCATTCAAAGTAAAGGAGAACCTTGTTGATATAAGGAGATTAGTGGGAGCCATGTAGTACTTCTGATCTTATATGTCGATGACATATTGCTCATGAGCAATCATATACCTTTGCATTAGCAAACGAGAAATTTCATTGAAATTGGCATTTTCAATGAAAAGAAATGGATGAGGCTCAACACATCTTGAGAATCAAGATATGTTGAGATACATCCCGTAGACTCATTGGCCCCAGTCAATGTGCATACATTGACAAGGTCTTGGAAAGGTTCAGGGTGAACAATTCCAATATGGACAATGTGCCAATAAGTATGAGTATAGGTGTGCAACTCAAGAAGTCTCAACGTGCACAATCACGCAAAGACTTGGAGTACATGAAGGTATCCCTTATGCTTCGGTGAAAGGAAGGACCATATACACAATGACTTGCACAAGACTCGATATCTCGTATGCTCTAAGCGTGACAGGTAGTCACCAATCGGACGCAAGTCCTAAGCATAGGATTGCAGTCAAGAATATTCTGAAGTACCTTAACCTGACTAAAGATAAGGTTCTTGTTTATGGAAGACAAAGGAGAAAATAGTCGAGGGCTATTTTGATGCAATTCTCATAGGGATTCTTGACAATAGGAGGTTGGAATGATGATGCGTCATCATTATCGAAGGTGGAGGTATGAGCTAGTGTAGTTAGGAGTAATATCACTATGGCTAACTCAACCACCAACGAAAGACAAAATAAATAAATGGGTGGACACAACAGTGACACAACTGATCCATTCAACAAACCTTCATACCAAGCTAAGAGACGAAATATATTTCGAGTCCATGGATCCGAGGATCCATGTGGATTGGCTTGATAGGTGATTTGAGAAGGTTACCCTAGTTATTAATGTTTTATACATTGAGAATGTTTGTGAAAGAAAACTTTGATAACAAGTGGGAGATTGAAGGGAATGTGTTCTAAAAGTTTTACTTTTAAATGTCAATTATTATGAATTGAATGAGAAATCATTTTGTTCCTTGTTTATGTTATTCATCTTTTAGAAGTGTTAAGGAAGAGGCTCTTGGTCCTTAACCGTAGAGCTCTAAAAGATATTGGTTTACATAAAACAAAAGATATTCGCAATCATGGTAATTAACATGAGACATTAATTACCGAGTTAAGATTGTCGTGTTGGTCATAGATCATTGTAGCTTTACAAGCGAGTGACAACATAGGTACGCAAAAGAGGAAAATACTACTTTTGTATACCGAATTGACCTAATAAGTAAAATATTATAGGAATGTGTTTCTGTGTCATCAATATTTTACTGTGTCCTTGGTCCTTTGATATGAGACTTTTATCCGATCGCTTAAGGAGTGCTTAATTAGACTAGTGTCTTAAGCTATCAATGAGTGTAGTGCAAAGGCATTAGTTGGTTAAGTATGACTTTTGTTGGAGAAGTTAGTTAGTCAAAAGATTATCATTGCCCCTCTTAATTGAGTGATGATATTAGTGGGCCCCTTGATAAAGCCAAGTTATAATGTGCACAATGTGATTTGAGTTAAGTCACATATTTATAACTAGCTTAAAGAGATCAAGAAATGAATACTAATACAAAGATGACACAATACCACTTTGTGTGTATTCTTAATATCATGAGGCAAGGGACGGACACAAGTGATGCACTCCATCACTAAATGGATCGGGTTTTGGTTCGAGTGGAATTAAGACATCTAACTAATTGGGAGCTATAATGTGTAGCTCGATACCGCTTATAGCTTGTGATATTAAGCTCTTAATATCACTGCCAACTTAGTCTAGATTCTCCTATAGGTCACACCGCAAAAAACCGGGAAACAAGAAGCTTGATTTTTGGTTCATATGATGTGTCGGGTTTCTTATAGAAAATATGACACATGTGGTGAACAAGTAAAATCAATTATGTTGTGATATATAACATAATTAGAATCATGATAAATTCATATGAGATACATATATTATGGGGTGCAATAAATTATTGTTGCATAGGATAATATATTGCATAAGTTGTGAATTTGCTAAAACCCCCTAAAGTTCAAATTTTGTTGGAAATAAATCCAAAATTTGAAAAGGCAAAATTGGGTAAAAGTTCGGTAATCCGTTTATGGTTCGGTCGACCGAAGGTTCTGTGGATCGGTCAACCGAATGTGGAACGGATGGTCAAAATTGATTGACCGAACTTGACCAAAGTGCCTGTAGTTCTGGTACGGTATACCGAACCAGAAACGGTTGACTGAACAATGTCCAGTTCCGATATTTTCGGTTAACCGAATGACACTCGGTTTTAGACGTGGGTTCGTTCGATCGGTTAAGGAGAATTTTTCTCCTTAAGAATCGGTCGTCCGTCTAATGCACGGTAAACCAAACGTGACATATTTGGTTAACCGAGTGCGACTCGGTAAACCGAACCCCGATCGATTTTCTGCCTTTGATAATTAAGAGATTAATTTGATCGATGGTTGGATTAGCTCCAAACTTGGTGAAACGTTTTGTGGATGCATGTAATGCATTATGGAATTAGTTTATGAGTGAAAATGTCAAGAAAACATGGCTTAAGAATAGCCATGATTGAGAGTAAGATTGGAGCCTATAAATAGGTCCTTATTCTCCTTAAATATGCTAGATGTTTTCTAATTATTGTTTCTCCTAATTCACCACAAAAAGCCACGAAAATTCTCTTAGTTTTCTAAGTCCTTGGAAGGAGAAATCTCAGAGATTAAGGAAGGGGTTTGTAGCTAGATTCTAAGCTAGTTTGGAGATTGATTGGCTAGCACCTTTCTTTCCAACCTTGTTTAGGGTTTTGGTGAACACTCGGAGGCATCCGGCGCAACGAGAAGCGACGATCGTCATCCTCAACGTCTCCGGATCATCAAGAAGTTTTAGAGAACTTCTAGGTATGAATTTCGGAGTTCTTGTGTTTGTTTTAATAAAGTTTTGAACACTAGTTATTGAAACAAACCGATGCATGCATGAAATAAATCATAGAAAATTGTAATTGATCCTTCTTGTGCATAAAAATTTCGAAAATATATATGTGCAATTAAACTAGAAATCCTACACGTAGGCCATATCTTAAAACTAGACTAATATAAAAATGTAGACTGATATGAAAATGAAATATTAATTTTAAAGAGAAGTTAGAAGGAGTGCACTTGATTTTAGCGGTTGAAGAATGAAGAACCGGATTTTTTATTGAAATCTTATTGGATTGAAATAAAATTTTTGACTGATATGAAATATTAAGTCTTATCTACATTAATAAGGATTTTTGATGGCATGATTAGCTTGATATGCAGGAAAAATGGAGTAACGCTTATTATTGTTGGATGGTTTGATTTGATTGCATGCTGTAAAACTCGTTGTTTAATGTGGTTTTGTGCTAACAAGATATTCATTATTTTCTTTTGGTCACTCTTGTTTCCTTTGTGTTTCAAACATGCTGTACCATTTGATACAAACCTCTCAGGTGATGGTAACAACTGAAACTTGCATTAGTCTAATGATTATTTTCCACAAGTTTGAGGAATTTTGCATCTTAACCTGTGTTTGTAGTAGGGGTGGAAATAGGTCGGGTATGATCATACCCGTACCTATACCCGCCTAACTAAACGGGTATGGGTAGATACCTGTTTAAATATTATTGTACCCGTACTCGTCTCATACTCATTTAATAAATGGGTATGGGGCGGGTATGAGATGGGTATAATTCTTGCTAATAAAATAGGTAGTTTTGTTAACAAACTCAACTTGGAGGAACCTAATCATTAGATGAGAAAATGTTAAGCCAAAAAATGCTAAATTTACAATTTTTGAGAATACGAATTAAGCCAAAATGATGAGAAATTATCAATTTTCTCACAAACAAGCCTCGAAACTGTTGTAAAATATGTGAGAGATTCTTGGAAACATAAGAACAACAAGACAAGAGAAGTATGTGAATGGGGAGGAAGATGGATACTTTTTTCTTATGTATATATAAATACATAGCACAACCCCTATATATACACATAGAGGTGTGAAAGTTACATAGTCTACACTAAATAAGGATGTAACTACAATGCACATTACAACACATTTTAATATAAGAGTTACAATGTATTGGTTGGAAGAGGAATCATCTTGGTAGGTGAATCATCTACTATATACAATTTTCATAACACTCCCCTTGGATGATCATATTTTGTTATACGCTTTTCATTCTACCTCGTTAAAAATCTTGTCAAGTAAAACCCTGTGGGACAAAAACTTGGTGAAGGAAAAAAGAGTGGAGAGCGTATAATTCTCCCCCTCAGTTTAATATACATTTACAAACTCTCTTAAATAATATGGTGTTATGTTCATGTCTCGTTAAAAACGTTGCTACAAAAACCAGTGGGAAAATAGCTAAGGGAAAAAGAGTGCATGACATATGTTAACACAATTGCGCAAGCCGTCTCATTAAAAACCTTGCCAAGTAAAAATTTGCAGTCAAATTTATATCAATACCAAGTCAGTTATACAAATTTGCAGTCACAACATATCTCATATGTTTATCTATATTTATGTCATACTGATCAAGTAACATAACATAATATTATACATTTCGAAAGAATGAGTAACATTTTAATAGATGTTGGGTCCTGCAAAAAACCTTGTGTCACTACTCGCTTTATAATGTACCACCATATTGTTGTAATGTGATTTCTATTCACATTCTTCAGAAATCAGGACTACAGGTCCAATAAGCGAGTCTAGTTATATATTATTCGCCTTCTTTTGTTCATTTCAAATATAAATGCTTCTGACATTCTTATAATATTATAGATTCTGGATCCAGATTTTCTATTGAATTAGCATGCTCTAAGAAGGCAAATTAGTCGTCGATGATAGCCTTTTTATGTTTCTCTCCCATATTAGCATAGTTTATTTCCACTTTTATAATAATCAAATCCTCGTTGTTTCCCAAAACATTAGGATCTGACCGTTATGTATTCCCGGAATTGTTACATTTGCTAGCAGTTGCTTTTATTTATCAGGTTTATATTCTTCAAGAATAACCTCTTGAGGAGGTGTAATGAGTGGATAACTTTTATTCTCATTTCCACAAATAATATATGTTCTAGTCCACGCTTCTGGCATTGGTTGAGCTCAAATATATTTTATCAGTTGGAGATCTCCACTTTATGTTATGTGTATTATGTCAAGTAATACAAGACTTAGTCACACATTTGTGATCAATTGAAATGTATGACAATTACTTGCTAGATATTATAAGTTAATGATTTTATGAACTTCAAGTCCAATCATACTTGTACGTCCATCCTTTTATGAACTTCAGGTTCAATATAATATATTTTCTTGGCATTCTTTAAGCTTCTAACTTTCTCCCCCTAATGCCAAAAATATGTGCCTCTATATATATAATTGTTGGACTGCACACAATACAATACATCACTCTTCAGGGCTTCAATTTTTTTAATATGACTAGGAATATGAAACCTATTGAAAAGTCCAATTTAATTTGAGGACACTACATTTTGGAGGTGGTAATAAAAAATTATGTAAAAGAAATCGCAGATGGGAAACATTTCATTCAACAACGTACAAGTATATAAAATAAGGGAGTAATTATAATATGGGTTTGGTGTAATAATAAAAGAAAAAATATTGGTAGATATGATCCCAAAATGATCCATCTTAAGAGATTTTGTCAATATGGGGACTCCCGTTTTGCTGTGCTAATGGGTTACACATAATACAATATAGCTGTCGATACCCATAATGAATTCAAATCATAAATTCATTTAGGCACTTCTGGTCTAGTATATAAAGTTAAATTGTTTGAGAGTCATTTAAATATCATATTACTTCATATTTGCACAATTTAGTTTCATCTCGTATGCTCTTTTCTTTCACCGTGCTTTGTAACGTGTGCTTCGGGCACATGATCCAAAATACGAGGGTATATATTATGATTTTACAATAACTTATACTTATGACTTTCAATCACAAGTGATGCATAACATAAGTTATTACATCCCACGAAAAGATAGAGCTCGTGGATACCCACTTAGTTGAAGAATCTTCTCCTTCTTCAGTTGGTGGTCATATGAAATTTCAACAAAATTTGTCATAATATCTAATCATAATTGACCCAATAGGTTATACCATATGTTATTTGAATCAATATTCATTTGATTCACCAGTTCAAGTTTTTTGACCAAGCCACTACGTGTTCAATGACATATCGTTCAAAAGTCAAGTAATTTTCTCAATAGCATTTTTCCTGCCTAACATGATTGCAGTAATATAAAAATATTCTTTCTTACTTCAAATGTAGTCTCAAAACAAGTCATTCTGGCGATTTGAAACTCAATAAGTTTCTTGAGACATAATATATAAGATGCATCATTTAAAGCCAAGATAATTCCACATGTAACAGTAGATATGATTCTTCTGGAGCTTTCTACTAAATTCATACGACCTTGTACAATAGTGGCTTCGACTTTTCTCAATATCCAATTAGAGAAATACTTATATCTTAATATAGTGTGCATGACAACACTATACATGATGCATAAATCATCTTTCCCGATCTTAAATCAAATATAAGACCGGAGAATATTCATACTCTTCATTTCAAGCCAAATAAAATATTTATTGAAGATAAATTATGTAGGAAATTATTACAAAATAGATGATAGGGTTCTTCCAATGACAAAATATAATCAAAAGAGAATCATGCATTAAATCACATCAAAGTCAATTAATTCTAACGTAACTTGGTATAAGTCTTTTAGATAGAATTTATGCATATCAACATATTACCATATGCATGCGTATTTTGTCATTTTAAGACAATAAATGCAAATACTATCTTTGCTTTAAACATTAAAAAATATATTATAATGATATGCATAAAGTCATTACAAACATAAAAATGTTGAAGATCGATATGTTAGTAACATATGCACGTGTATTATTAATATGTAGAATAATCTCATCGTGAGTGGAATAATGAGAGCACTAACCAATATAAAATATATAGTTTCAATAGAAATAATAACTAACTCAGAAGCTTAAAGATAATAATTATGAAAATATGATTATTGAATGAACCTCAAGAATACTAAACCAAATATTTGTATCATGGTATATAATGTCATTTGTCATATTTATATTCCAGCATATGGTCATGTATATCTACTAGATAGAGTACAAATAAACTCATTTTGATTGTCAAATTTATATACCCTAAAGACATCAATTATTTTGTCGTTTATCTCATCCACATTCACGTCCACAATCATGGTCGAATGATTATACTAGGCTTTTGTAAGACTTTTCACGCGCTCATACATTCACTTCAGGGAATGGAGCAAAATGAGTTGGATGGATTCCGTGATTTTACACTCGGGTACGAGAATAGATCATGATATTTGGAAAGTCATTTTCTTGAAAAATGATTGCGAAAGAAAAACAAAACTTTTATCTTATCTTGATTTTTTGTTTGTTCCCATACTACTATTTGAGTATCAGGTCATTAACTTGTGAAATGGATAGAAGATTTTCCTATCTCAACTCTCTATGGTCTTCTAGCCACACATAAATCTAGATTTTAGAGAATGAGTTTGATGGGTTTATGAAACTTTGACATTTGCACATCCTTTTGATGCTCGTAAGAATCCTTCAAGGATTACTATACATTTTCATAACCTTCTCCACATGAATATACAATCTTGATATCATTATATACTTGCACCTCATGAAGATTACAATTTTTGCCTTCTGGGCTGAAGTGCTTTTTTCTTCAAAGCTAGCATGACATATGGTAAATAATTACTTTCAAAATATGGAAACCCAAAATTTGTTGTAATATACCACATTACATCATATATAATTGCATAAATAAATCACATGTGTTGGAATGAATGACCATAATATTTCCTGATGTGATGCAACGAAAAATAATCGAAATTTTATGTGGCATAATATGATAATCTAATGAGATGCATCAAATATTAGCTTTGTAAAAATAAAGAAAAAGATGCATCCAATATGATTGAAACTAGTATTTCATCACAAGAATAATATAATATAATATCCAAGCATTTTTTTCTTTTCTGTGTACAAGTTAAAAACAATAATCACATACTTGTATTGTTTCACGAGTAGACTTTTATTAGAAAAAATATATTTTTGCATGTTTTCATTATTCCAAAAAAGATATCTAACTATGTCAAGCAATATATATATTTTCATTTCTATTTCCAAGAGCATAAAGCTAGATTCCAACATCCAAAACACGACAAGTAAAATTCTTGTCCATTTTATCAAAAATCAAGATGATCAATATCATATAAAAGATTACACAAAATAAAACAGATAAAAAGAAACACTTATAGTTTCTAACAAAACATCATGCATTAGATATGACATATAGATAAATAAATTATATCATTATCATTGGAATGTCACGTCGTCTAGTGATCTTCTAAATATATGATCATTTTTTGCAAAACAAAATGCTTATAAACATGTAGTAATGCATAATTATCAAATAACATATTCATATGCATTTATAATTGTTCTGTGCATGATTCAAATTTTACTATCATATGGAAACAAAAGTTAATAGTCCATCATCTAAGAATATATATAAACATGTACAACATGATATTTCAAAACAGGATTTTACAATAATAATTTCTAGACATATATCATTACATTTAAGAATATAATATGAGTATATTAAACAAGTAAATAGAATAATGATGTTATAAATTATAAAAGACTACCTCAAGATGAATACAACCTCATATTGTAGACTACCTTAATCAAACAAAGAAAACTAATGTTTGAGTAGATCACAATGAGCGAAGTCGTGCTGATAACGTGTTTAAAATATGTGGAAGATTCTTGGAAACATACAAACAACAAGACAAGAGAAGTATGTGAAATGGGAGGAAGATGGATACTTTTTTCTCATGTATATATAAATACATAGCACAACCCCTGTATATAAACATAGAGGTGTGGAAGTTACATAGTCTACACTAAATAAGGATGTAAATACAATGCACATTACAACACATTTTAATAGAAGAGTTACAATGTATTGGTTCGAAGAGGAACCATCTTGGAAGGTGAATCATCCACTATATACAATTTTCATAACAAAAAGAACCACTTTTGCCAACAAAAATCTCACTTGTTATTATTTTAACTATATATTATATATTAATTAAATAATTAAACGGTTAAATGGGTATGGGTAGAGATATACCCGTACTCGTCCCATTTATTAAACGGGTAAAGCGGGTATGGGTAAACCAGTATAATTTTCTAAATGCAGTGTGAACTAGTTGCCTAGACACATGGGAGGTGGGTAGGACAATATATTGATAATACGCAACAATGAAACAGACAACTTTCATAGCCTCAAACACATCCTCTCACAAATAAACTTGTGGATCATGTAAAGCATTTAATAAATCATCCATATGTCTGACATCTAAACATGGTTAAATAATACAACATGGGTGACATTAAGGTGAAAAATCTCCAAACATGGGGTACTGCATACTACCGTTGGAGAAATTTGAATTGGGAATATTTATTGGCCATATATCTCACTTAAAAATTTAAAACTTTGAATTCCTCTACCAAGTTTACGATTTTGGTTAACGTAAAATTAAATTTCTGGAATGGTGGAACACTACAAGTTGGCCAATCACTACTACAGAAAAGGGAATATTCGTCGGATGTAAGGGCTTATACACGTCGGATATAAGCACACCCGTATCCGACGTATATGTGTGCGTCGTCTATACATAGACGTCGGCCATCGTATAGCCGACGTCTATACCTAACAAATAGACGTCGGCCTTAATTAGACTCCGACGTGTATTCTTTAATGTATAGACGTCGGTTAATTAACATACGACGCCTATACTTTAGGTATACACGTCGGTTAACTAACATACGACGCCTATACTTTAGGGATAGACGTCGGGTACCTAACATACGACGCCTATACTTTAGGGATAGACGTCGGATTACATAGAAAGCCGACGTCTATTCCTTTCTTCAGAGGACTAGACGTCGGCTTATAGAGACAGCCGACGTCTATTCCCAAACCTGGACAAAAAAAATAAATAGGATCCGACGAAATTGTTTTTAGTCATCGTCGTCGTGTACATACAACTGCACCAAATTCGTTCACCTATAAATTTCATCCACATACATCCATATACATCCCACATACATCCATACAATTGACATTCACAAGCATACATCCACATACATCCACAAGCATACATGCACAAACACAAACACAAAAATACAACCACACAATTGACATTCAACACACTTGCAATTAATTCATTCTAAAATTAAGGCGATTATATTAAGGCATAAAGTGTAGGTTTGTAATACAAGTGCACTTGTTAACTAAATTACAAAAAATACAATTGGCAGTAGAACCTCTTAGTTCGTCAGCATGTTTCTGATGAAATAGCGAGCCCATCGGTCGCGAGTTTCATCGAGCTCCTGTTGCGAGAATGGATCACTACTTTTTGGGAAAACCTATAAAAAAATACAAGTGTGTTGAATATTAATAACTAAATATTGAAACTACAATTGAATATACAATTGAATAACGATCTACATTACCTCGGTTAGACATACGTCTTGAGTTGCCACATCGAGAATTTCCTCCATGTATCTCATCACGTAGTAACCGCATTCCGTATTTCTAACCTGCTTCCGGTACTACAAACATAGGAATTCGCTAAATATTTGTTCCTAACTTAATTAACAAAAATGGGAAAGAACGTACTCTCATTCCATGCCATGTTATTCCAGATTTTGTGGTTGTTCTACTACCACCTAAAGCTCTGTAAACCTTAAATGCCCTGAGTAGCACAAGTGAAAATATCATTCAATAATACTAATAAAAATCCAAGAATTACTTTTTTGACAACTAAACGAACTTACATATTTAGAAGTTTCTTTATTGAGTCCCTTGGTTTATTCGACCCATACGGATCAAACCAATATGCCGAATTAGTCGTGGGGCATACAACGACAAGCATCCAATGAGCCCTGTTATATATATAATTAGAAGCTTATTACAAAATAAAATTTCACTTTGAATTACAAAGTTTACCTCTCATGATAAGGGAGCAGATAATATCTTTTGTCTTCTTCTTTAAAGAATGTCCCAAGTTGACCCGATTTATCATCATTCCCGTATATATATGTAGATGGACTAATAAATCCAAATACTTGATCGTCGGGAAATATTGACCTTCTGGCGTCGTAAAGATGTCTACAAGTATAAAAATTATAATTTATTATAGTTTTGATAAAATTATTCAATACTTTTCATTGTATACAAAAAAACACTTACTTCACTTGCACGTCGATAATCATGATACACAACGAATCCATCGCCATGAACTACATGATATCCTCTTTGGTGACGTACAAAGCGGGAGGCAACCCTTTATCCCCCTCCAAGTCCAAGGTACTTAGGGATTGTGCTTCCCTACCTACCATACATTGATACAACATTTTGCACCTACTTGGAAGCGAATTAATGTTGATCGGAGATTGGTTGTTTGACCCTTTGCTCCGGGGGCTTGACACCTTACAAAGATGTATAGAACCGTTAAAATACAATTGTTAACAAATTTGAAGTTTAAAGTCTTTCAAAGTTAAACTATACCTCATGTTTGTCGTTTAGCTCTACTAAATAACTAGGCCAACGCACGAACCCACCGATAGCATCGCCGAGAGTAACAATCTCTTCTTCCGGAAATGGCACAAAAGCACCAGGACCTAAGCAACTCTCAATTGCAACCTTCAATTCTCCCTCTCCTACCTCTGTGAAGTGGTGTCTGGAGATGTTATAAACTTTCCCGTATCCCACCAATCTTCGATCAGGGTCTTCGACAAATAAAGCACATCTAGATCCATCCGCGAACTTTCCAAACGAGGGACTGTCGACGAGGGCCAATTCTCGAGAATGAGACACGAAATCATCATGTCGATGAGGGTGGAACACTGGCGGAACTGGAGTAGTCTCCGCGGAAGAACCGGTCTTACGACGGGTAGGAGAAGTAGGCAAATCACGATCCAATCTCTCCGTAAGAAGTTGCAAAGACTTCTTCAAATCTGCGATCTCTTGCTGGCATTTGGTATGACCAGTCGTCGAAGTAGACCGTTGAGTCTTCCCATAATATTGTCGAAGTCCAACTCTACTCCCTACCCCTCGCACACGACCGGGGTGTTCGTTGTTTCCCAAGGCCTCGCGTAGAATATAATTCTGACCGTCGGAAGCAAATTCGCCTTGAGATTCTCTCAACTTCAGAGAGTCCTAAGTTTAAAACAATATTTACTATCATTTGACAATATAAAATTAATGATTCTGAATTAATAACATATATATAAGTGATGCAACTTACTATCTTCGAGCCGATAGCTTGCGACTCGTCTGTGACGTACTCCCCTCTGGAGTTTACTCTCGCTCTCTTCCAAGAATCACAACGAGCTACGGGAGAAGGAGGAGATAGGTTACTTGCTTGCTCCTCACTCATACCGGAGTCAATTGCCTCCTGTCTCTTCTGAGCAATTTTTTCAGCCATCATTTGTGCTTCTAACTTCTGGTACCCCGCTCGAGACATACGATGGGTATACTTGTTAGAAGATCTAATCTTTTGGTTTTTTGCTCGGATGGCCTAAAATCAAGTTTATTAGATTGTCACTAAAATCAATAACTAACAAGTTTGTTTTGAAACTCAGTTACTATATTATAAATTAAACTTAGTATACCTCAAACTCCGGGCTATCTCTGGATTTTCTGAATAGCTCCCATTGATTTGGAGTGATAAAGTTATAGACATCGCATGGATTTCTATCCTGGTAGTCTCCGAATATGTACTTGTTCGTTAAATTTGTTTTGAAATCCCTCCAACGAACTGACATGTATGTCATCCACTTCTTCTTCAACTTGTCAGTGGATTGGAACTCAAAAGATTCCTACAACACGTTAACTTTATATATATCAAAAGTTCAACTAAAACTATAGAAATCTATAATGGAACCATTACCTGCACATTATCCCATATTGTGTCCTTCAACTTCTCATCTACATCAGCCCAACTGGATAAACAAATGTCAACTTTGGCCCTCGCTAAGCTACCCAGAAAATGTTTCCAATTATCAGACAGCATGCCTAAGGGCTCAAGACGGTCATCAAAGTGGATTGGAACTCTACCATCTCTAGTTCTTTTGCCCACGAATTCTTTCATGAGACAAGGACCTCGTGTACTGTATGTCTTCGAACCTTCAGACTCGGAGGAAGTGGGTTTCTTTTTCGGAGCCATTATACTGTTGTCTCAAGTCAAATATTATATTTGAAGGTGTCATATGGTTGTGGTTTGTTGGAAATGGCCTCATATGCATTGTCTGAGGAAAGACAAGATCAACCTTACAATAGTTTGTCTTTTGAACGCGTGAAACCGTGAACAACAGTCGTTTAAGTTGATAAATCTTCAACACTAGAAATACAGAAACCAAAGATTATCATTGCAAGCTGATTTATTATACTGAACAGTGATTGAATCAGTTAAAATAATGCAAGTGCATGATCAAGTTGAAGCGGTGGTAACTACGGGTCGGTCCACAGAGAGCGTGTGTGACTCAGACACACGATACTCGAGTGGGGGAGAAGAAAAGATAGATGTGATCGAAACTACACTACAATGCAAAAGAAATCAGAAAATAAGCAATAAAACTAAACCCCGCGAGGGTAGAGAAAGAATGTGAATACGAAAATGTGTGATGTGTATGTGTTCAAATGTGCTTATCAAAACATGTCATACATCAAATCCATAAAACTCAATTCCAATTTTGCCTCTACATGAAATAAGACAAAATCTTATCATTAAAACATACAAGGCAATAATGGAAATGAAGCTAATATGTTCACATGCAAAGTGACTGAAATCCAACTATGTCTCCACATAAAATAAGATTTATTATAATCATTAAAACATACAAGACATTAATTTAGATAAAGTCAACATGAGCACATGTTTTCACATGTTTTGTTCCCTCTTCCATTTCATCCATATCCTAACTTCATCATTCTCCATAAAATAGGTTCACTAATCTAAGCATGTGCTAAGCTTCATTCAAAAGCATTAGCACATCAAAGATAAGAGTGAAATCTCATTAGATGGTTATGAAAATCATGTAAGACTCAAAGGATTAACATTAACACACACTAATCCATCACATGAGCAAATCACCTTCTTCTCCACCCCCATGGGGATGGACTAATCTCTACTCATCTTTACACTAAAGAAAACATGAAAATAACATGAACCCACACTACTACAGAAAATAGAATATACGTCGGATGTACGGTGCTATATATGTCGGATATAAGCACTCCCCAATCCGACGTCTATGTGTGCGTCGTCTATACATAGACGTTGGCTATGGTATAGACGACGTCTATACCTGACGAATAGACGTCGGCTGTAATTAGAAGCCGACGTATATTCGTTAACGTATAGACGTCGGCCTATACAACACCCGACGTCTATACTTTAGGTATAGACGTCGGTGCAATAACATGCGACGTCTATTCTTTAGGGATAGACGTCGGTGGAATAACATACGACGTCTATCCTTAAAGTATATACGTCGGATTCAACATAAGGCCGACGTCATTCCTTTCTTTACAGGAATACACGTCGGGTAATATAAACAGCCGTAGTGTATTCCTAAACCTGGACAAAAAAAAATAGCATCCGACGAAATTGTTTTTATTCGTCGTATTCGTGTACATACAACTGCACCAAATTCGTTCACCTATAAATTTGTTCACAAATACTCAAAATTTCGTCCACATATACATACAAGCACAAACACACAAGCATACATGCACAAACATACAACCATACATGCACAAACATACAAAGCATACACAATTGACATTCAACACACTTGCAATTAATTCATTCTAAAATTAAGGTGATTATATTAAGGCATAAAGTGTAGGTTTGTAATACAAGTGCACTTGTTAACTAAATTACAAAAAATACTATTGGCAGGAGAACCTCTTAGTTCGTCAACATGTTTCTGATGAAATGTTGAGCTCATCGGTCGAGAGTTTCATCGAGCTCCTGTTGCGAGAAGGGATCACTAGTTTTTGGGAAAACCTATCAAAAAAATACAAGTGCGTTGAATATTAATAACTAAATATTGAAACTACAATTGAATATACAATTGAATAACAATCTACATTACCTCGGTTAGACATACGTCTTGAGTTACCACATTGAGGATTTCCTCCATGTATCTCATCACGTAGTAACCGCATTCCGTATTTCCAACCTGCTTCCGGTACTACAAACATAGAAACTCGCTAAATATTTGTTCCTAACTTAATTAACAACAATGGGATAGAACGTACTCTCATTCTATGCCATGTTATTCCTGCTTTTGTGGTTGTTCTCCTACCACCTAAAGCTCTGTAAAACTTAATTGCCCTGAGTAGCACAAGTTAAAATATCATTCAATAATACTAATAAAAATCGAAGAAATATTTTTTCACGACTAAACGAACTTACATATTTAGAAGTTTCTTTATTGAGTCCCTTGGTTTATTCGACCCCAACGGATCAAACCAATATGCCGAATTAGTCGTGGGACATACAACGACAAGCATCCAATGAGCCCTTTTATATATATAATTAGAAGCTTATTACAAAATAAAATTTCACTTTGAATTACAAAGTTTACCTCTCATGATAAGGGAGCAAATAATATCTTTTGTCTTCTCCTTTAAAGAATGTCCCAAGTTGACCCGATTTATCATCATTCCCGTATATATATGTAGATGGACAGATAAATCCAAATACTGGATCCTCGGGAAATATTGACCTTCTAGCGTCGTAAAGAAGTCTACAAGTATAAAAATTATACTTTATTACAGTTTTGATAAAATTATTCAATACCTTTTCATTGTATACAAAAAAAATACTTACTTCACTTGCACGTCGATAATCATGATACACAACGAATCCATCGCCATGAACTGCATGATATCCTCTTTGGTGACGTACAAAGCGGGAGGCAACCCTTTATCCCCTCCAAGTCCCAGGTACTTAGGGATTGTGCTTCCCTACTTACCATACATTGATACAACATTTTGCACCTACTTGGAAGCGAATTAATGTTGATCGGAGATTGGTTGTTTGACCCTTTGCTCCGGGGGCTTGACACCTTACAAATATATATACAACCGTTAAAATACAATTGTTAACAAATTTGAAGTTTAAAGTCTTTCAAAGTTAAACTATACCTCATGTTTGTCATTTAGCTCTACTAAATAACTAGGCCACCGCACAAACCCACCGATAGCATCGCCGAGAGTAATAATCTCTTCTTCCGGAAATGGCACAAAAGCACCAAGATCTAAGCAACTCTCAACTACAACCTTCAATTCTCCTTCTCCTACCTCTGTGAAGTGGTGTCTGGAGATGTTATAAACTTTCCCCTGTCCCACCAATCTTCGATCAGGGTCTTCGACAAATAAAGCAGATCTAGATCCATCCGCGAACTTTCCAAATGAGGGACCGTCGACGAGGGCCAATTCTCGAAATGAGACACGAAATCATCTTGTTGATCAGGGTGGAACACTGGAGGAACTGGAGGAGTAGTCTCCGCGGAAGAACCGGTCTTACGACGGGTAGGAGAAGTAGGCAAATCACGATCCAATCTCTCCGTAAGAAGTTGCAAAGACTTCTTCAAATCTGCGATCTCTTCCTGGCATTTGGTATGACTAGTCGACGCAGTAGACCGTTGAGTCTTCGCATAATATTGTCGAAGTCCAACTCTACTCCCTACCCCTCGCACATGACCGGGGTGTTCGTCGTTTCCCAAGGCCTCGCGTAGAATATCATTCCGACCGTCAGAAGCAAATTCGCCTTGAGATTCTCTCAACTTCAGAGAGTCCTAAGTTTAAAACAATATTTACTAACATTTGAAAGATATAAAATTAATGATTCTGAATTAATAACATATATATAAGTGATGCAACTTACTATCTTCGAGCCGATCGCTTGCGACCCGTCTGTGACGTACTCCCCTCTGGAGTTTACTCTCGCTCTCTTCCAAGAATCACAACGAGCTATGGGAGAAGTAGGAGATAAGTTACTTGCTTGCTCCTCACTCATACCAGAGTCAATTGCCTCCTGTTTCCTTTGAGCAATTTTTTCAGCCATCATTTGTGCTTCTAACTTTTGGTACCCCGCTCGAGACATGCGATGTGTATACTTGTTAGAAGATCTAATCTTTTGGTTTTTTGCTCGGATGGCCTAAAATCAAGTTTATTATATTGTCACTAAAATCAATAACTAACAAGTTTGTTTTGAAACTCAGTTACCTCAAACTCTGGGCTATCTCTGGATTTTCTGAATAGCTCCCATTGATTCGGAGTGATAAAGTTATAGACATCGCATGTATTTCTATCCTGGTATTCTCCGAATATGTACTTGTTCGTTAAATTTGTTTTGAAATCCCTCCAACGAACTGACAAGTATGTCATCCACTTTTTCTTCAACTTGTCAGTGGATTGGAACTCAAAAGATTCCTACAACACGTTAACTTTATATATATCAAAAGTTCGACTAAAACTATAGAAATCTATAATGGAATCATTACCTGCACTTATCCCATATTGTGTCCTTCAACTTCTCATCTACATCAGCCCAACTGGAATAACAAATGTCAACTTTGGACCTCGCTAAGCTACCCAGAAAACTCTTCCAATTATCAGACAGCATGCCTAACGGCTCAAGACGGTCATCAAACTGGATTGGAACTCTACCGTCTCTATTTCTTCTCCCAACGAATTCTTTCACGAGACAAGGACCTCGTGTACTGTATGTCTTCGAGCCTTCAGACTCGGAGGAAGTGGGTTTCTTTTTCGGAGCCATTGTACTATAAAAGATAAATGCAAGTAATTAAATAAGGTAAAGACATTAAATATCTATTACAATGTGTTACAACAGAAAATTTGCACCTTTACTGTTTTTTTTTTCCTTAATGGATTGTCAATCCATATACCTTCACCGTGGTCATCTCTAAACATACAAGTCTCAACATTTATTTCTTCATCTACTGAGTTCAACTCAGGTGCTTGCTTAGAGAAAGGTGGTGTCTCTTCATACTCGATCAGGCTATCATCTGATACAATTTTTTTCTTCCCTTCCAAAATTACTGCCCATTTCTTATCATATGGATCAGCCACATAGAAGACTTGTTTCTCTTGGGAAGCTAGAATAAAAGGTTCTCCTTTATACCCTTTTTTTGAAAAATCAATTAAAGTGAAGCCACAATCATCCACTCGAACTCCAGTTTTATTATCAGCCCACTTGCATCTAAATATAGGTACTTTGAATTTAACAAAGTCTAGCTCCCATATGTCTTCAATTACACCGTAATAGGACATGTCAGCGTATACAGGATTCTTGTCTTTAGAACTAGACACATGCAAAGACTTTGCTATTAAGGTGACGCAACTGTTCTGAACAACACTTTTTGCATCTTCACACACTGTGTAGAAAGAATATCCATTGATATCATAACCACTGTAACTTATCACAACAGAATGCGGACCATAAGCCAACCACTGTATTGTCTCAGAAACATCACGCTTGTATGCTAGATTTTTGAACCAAGAGATGAAATTCTTATTGTGACTATTAATTACTTGTTGATCACTCCGCAAAGGATTTCTTTACTTTAAAAACTTCATGTGTTCATTTAGGTAAGGTTGAACTTCATTCGAATTGCACAACACATAAAAATATGCTGTCATTAAGTCATCACCATTTGGATTTAACATTTTCATCCCACGTGTCCCTTTACCATCGACACATTTATCATGACGATTCTTCGGAAGTCCAACAGTTTTGGTGTTTGCTAGGTATCCAGTGCAAAACTCGATAACCTCCTCAGCTATGTATCCTTCAACAATACTAGCATCTGGTCTTTGACGATTTTTGCAATAACCTTTCAACACTTTCATATAACGTTCGAAAGGATACATCCACCTTAAAAAAACTGGTCCGCACAATTTAACTTCTCTAACCAAATGAATAACAAGATGAATCATAATGTCGAAAAAAGCAGGGGGGAAAAACATCTCCAACTGACATAATGTGACCACAATTTCATTCTGTAACTTATCTAACTGCACAGGATCGACCACTTTATTGCAAATCTTATTGAAAAAGGAACACAAGTTTATTATTGCATGTCTAACATCTTTCGATAGTATGGATCTCAGTGCTACAGGTAACAATTGCTGCATTAAAGTATGACAATCGTGAGACTTCATCCCCACAAGTTTCAAAGCCTTCATAACAACAAGACTACTGATATTCGAAGAATAACCTTGTGGAACCCTTACATCGTGCAAACACTGACAGAGAATTCTTTTCTCCTTTCTAGACAATGTATAACTAGCTGGAGGTAAGTAATTCCGATCTCCTTTCTTCTCTGGTGCCAACATTGCTCGTATACCAACATTGGTTTTACCAGGTATGTTCAACAGAGTGCCAACAAGACTATCACAAACATTTTTCTCTACGTGCATCACATCAATACAATGTCTAACTTCTAAAGTTTTCCAGTAAGGAAGATCAAAAAATATTGATCTTTTTTTCCAACTACTTTTGTCGTTTGCTCGTTTGTAACGTTTTCCAAATTCACATTCAATGTTCCTTACACGTTCATACACCTTTTCGACGCTGATTTCAAATGGCGGATTCTGAAACTCCTGTTTTCCGTTAAATGCCTTCTTCAACCTACGATAAGGATGGGAGTCCGGCAAAAATCTCCGATGATCGAGATAGACAGTCTTAGAACCATTAAGTAGTTGCAAAGAACATGTATTTTCCTCGCAAATTGGACAAGCTTTATGACCTTTGACTGAATATCTAGACAGATTACCATAAGCTGGAAAGTCATTAATCGTGCAAAATATCATTGCCCGCATTAGGAACGACTCCTTATGATAAGAATCAAAAACTGACTCTCCGTCATCCCACAATCTCTTTAGGTCATCAATTAAAGGTCTTAAATAAACATCGATGTCGTTTCCAGGTTGTTTCGGACCAGAAATCATTAAGGACAACATGATATATTTGCGCTTCATGCATAACCACGGGGGTAGATTGTAAATTACAAGCAGAACGGGCCAAGAACTGTGAATGCTACTCAAACTACCGAAAGGATTCATTCCGTTAGTACAGAGTCCAAGTCGTACATTCCTGGATTCTTCACCACAGGAAAGTCGAAATCTATTTTTTTACACTGAGGTGAATCTGCAGGGTGACGTAGCAACTGATCATTTGGTTTCTCACGATCAGCATGCCATGTCATGTTCTTGGAATCCTCTTTACCCGCAAACAAACGTTTAAGCCTTGGTATTATCGGAAGATACCACAAAATCTTAGCAGGAGGTCCTTTGATTTTCATCTCATCACCCTCTTCATTGTGGTTTGGTCCACTACGTTTCATTTTGTATCTTGAAACATTACACCTGGGACAAGAATGTAAGTTTTCAAACTCACCCCTATACAATATACAATCATTCGGGCATGCGTGTATCTTCCTATATTCCATTCCCATAGGGCACAACACTTTCTTTGCATCATAAGTTCTATCTGGCAACTCATTATCATCTGGAAGCATCTCTTTCAGTAACTTCAACATTGATGTGAAACTCGCATCAGACCAACCATTTCCAGCTTTTAAATTGTACAACTTCAACACCGCTGACAATCTAGTGAATTTGGTACAATTCTTATACAACGGTTTCTCATTGTCACTCAACAAATTACCAAGTAAATCGGGGTTGGACGAAAACTTTTCAGCCATATCCTGAACCATTTCCTCTAAGTGATCTTCTACACTATCGTCTTCTCCATCATTCATCGAACGACTAAATGATTCATTTTCACCGTGCCATATCCACCGTCTGTAATTTGGGTCGAAACCTTTCTCAAACAAATGATCTTTCATTTTCCGAAAAGTCAACACTGACATATTATGACACTTATTGCACGGACAATACGCCATGTCGTTGTCTTTCATTTTCTTAGAATGTTTTTTGGCAACCTCTAAGAACATATTCACTCCGTTCTCATACTCATCACTCAATGTGTTTGAAACAATCCACTCTCGATCCATTTCAATCTAAACATAGGCAAAAATGATAGTTATTATTGCAGAAAAGAAATAAAATTTCAATTTAAAAGAATGTGTTCGTAGATGAGAAGATTCGGAGACATTAAGATGAGAAAAGAATGACTCAGAGGAGAAGAGATGAAGTCCTTAATCTAGCGTGGAATAAGGAAGGTTAGAAATCTAACTAAGCAATCAAGGCCAAAACAAGCCTAAAGTCCACTATAGGTCTTTAGTAATAGACGACGCCTAACTTCGAGGTCCCACCGAGGCCGATCGGATCCATTTGATCCACCACTGGCGGAGCAAAATGGTCCTGATTGGCTGAAATTTTGGTTGCAGTTCGGGTTGTCGGGTCAGAGAATTCCCGGACTATCTGATGTGATTTAGAGTTGTCCGATTATTCCCAAATTGATCCTAACCATGTATTAGTCTATATATACAATTGTATTCCCTCCTATCCCACTTCTTCTTGCTTCTCTATTAGTTTTAGGTTTTATTTTGCTGCTTCTTAGTGTAGTTGGAGGAGAAGAAGCATACTTTGTAATCCTTTCATTTCAATCAATAGTGAGTTTTGTTCTTTAAATGCATGTCTTTTACTTTGATGCAATTTCTTTGATGTTAATGTTTGTTTAATCTTGTTTTTAGTCATTTACATTATGGGTTGTTGTTGTTTTTATGTTTTCTTTAGTATAAAGATGAGAAGAGAGTAGTCCATCCCCATTGGGTGGTGGAGAAGAAGGTGATTTGATCATGTGATGGATTAGTGTGTGTGTGTGTGTTAATCTTCATCATTTGAGCCTTACATGATTTCCATAACCATCTAATGAGATTTCACTATTATCTTAGATGTGCTAATGCTCTTGAATGATGATTAGATTAGTGGGCCTATTTTATGGGGGAAAGATGAGGTTAGAATAAGGATAGAGTGGAAGAGGAAAACAAGACATGTGCATGCATGTGCTCATGTTGGCTTTATCCAAATTAATGTCTTGTATGTTTTAATGATTGTGATACATGTTATTTCATGTGGATACATAGTTGGATTTGCGTCATTATGCATGTGAACATATTTTCTTTATTTCAATTATTGTCTTGTATGTTTTAATGATAATGTTTTATCTTATTTCATGTGGAGGCAAAGTTGGAATTGAGTTTTATGGATTTCATGTGTGACATGTTTTAATGAGCACATTTGAACACACACACAACACACATTTTCGTATTCACATTCTTTCTCTACCCCCGAGTGGTTTAGTTTTATTGCTTATTTTCTGATTTCTTTTGCATTGTAGTATAGTTTCGATCACATCTCTCTCTTCTTCTCCCCCACTCGAGTATCGTGAATCCGACTCACACGTACTCCCTCTGGACCGACCTGTATTTGTCACCGCTTCAACGTGACCGTGCACTTGCGGTAATTTTAATTGATTCAATCAGGTATCTAAAAAAAGCCTCTCCGATGGGGGCGCATTTGGCTGGGACGCCTCCCAGACGCCCCCCATTGGGAGGCATTTTTTCCACATGTCCCTGCCATAATTTTTTGGGTAACTTATCCCACTAGATTCAGACGCTTCGCTAGACATTTCCTTGGTACTGGTAGTGTGAGGAAAACTGAGACAAAAGACTTTTTTCAAGAGATGAGACAAAATGGGTATTAAATGGAATGTGAAGGGCAAAATGGTAATTGACACAAACGATTTAAGTAATTTGCGGGCGACGAATAACAACACCCTTAGTATAATAGGGAGAATGGAAATTATCAAATAAAACACTCCATGTAAACCAAAAAAACCCATATAATATAACCCACTTCAAAGCAAAACCAAAAGTTTACCTAAAATAAATCAGCAAAATACAATAATGCTTTATTAATTGATGAGTGGGCATAAGGAAGAAGATATTTGTGACCTTAATTTCCAAATCTGCTTCACATTTTTTCCACATATCAACACCTTATCTACTTCACCAAAGCTAGCCCAACACTAGAATCAAGCAGATATGTCCATTCCAAACACTTTTTTTAATGTGACATAATAAAGTTTCATGGCCAAACATCTCCCCCTTCCCTTGTTGTATGCCTAATGCAATTTATTCAGGTTAGGGCATGTTAATATGGTGAGGTGTTAGTGCAATTTATGTATGGAAATAAAATGGAGGATTTTTGGATTACATGGAAGATTTTAAACATGTTGATGGGGATCATGGCATCAGGAGGTGTGTACCATGTGCAATAGCCTCCTACCAACAATGGCAGAGAGAAGAATGACGGCGATGGTGGCGGCGTAGGTGATCTCTACACGATTTGTGTGTTGTTAGGGTTGGGGCGAATGAAGATGACAATGAGAATGAGAGGTTGAGGATATGGTAAAGTGTGTATCGCAGGAATGGTAATTAGGTGCTCGTAGAAACATAATTTTCTTGGGAATGCAATGGCATTTGTAAGGTCATCACGTGGAGGAGTGCCATGAAGCACCCTTTGCTTTGCTTTTAAAGAACTTATGGCATGTGAGTAGGGTTGGGCATCAGATTCCTTCAATTTCTGGGCTGAATTTGGAAGTTGGGAGATGTTTGGCCTTAAGAATGCATAAAAGCAAGATTTGGGTCATGAAACTTGACCCGAAAGATTCATACCAAACAGACCCTGTGTTGGTCAAGCTCTTTAATAATAGTATTTTTTTAACCAGAAGGGATGACTAAGATAAAAGTTGCTGCTAATAAATTGAACTACTATCGAGCACAACTATCGAGCAAACAAAGCACTTTAGTAAATAAAAAAATATCTCAACTATCAAGGTCATATCGAGCGTGTATCAAACCCATCGTGCAAACTAAATACTCCAGTTTCTTAAAACAAATCTAAACTATTGGGTATGTCAAACTCATATCGAGACTATCAAACAAGCTATGTACTCTAGTAAATAAAACATGAATTGACAATAGTGAAGACAAACTTGCGCTTCTTTTTGAAGAAAACTCATGCGTGCAACATCAGCCTTCTGCTGCTCATTTTTCTCATTGGTCGTCCAACTGAGCATCATGGGGAGCTAGTGTCCATGGTTCACATCATACTGGGTGCGAAACTGTTGAACAACCTAGTGCGCCCAATATTGTAACACAGGGGATAATCATATATATTGTATTTAACCTCTTTTTGTTGCCCCTTCACTTCCTTTTTCCTGTCATAGTATTCCTTCTAGTTAATCATGTCTTTTTGACATCATGTTAGCAACTTCTTAACAATATCTGCCCATACGAATAGCTTACCCTCTCGGGCATATAAAACATCTTCGACATAATTCCAACTTGTAGACGTCATCAACATCTATATAAGTTTTGAATGTCACCTCCAACTGGGTTATCTGAATTTTCGGCTCTCCATTGAAATAATCCCTTGTTAGGCGGTCACTGATAAGGTGAGCCTGCAACTCAGCCTCTAATGGTAGAGTGTTGAAGTTGAAACCTGTGACCAGTGCAAATTCATATCTACTGAATCTGCAAGTCGTAGAGCCCAAACAAAAATGAACCTCTTCAGCTCTACTACTGTGCATATTGTGCAAAAGTAACCAATGGGCAAGAACACTAAAGAACTATAACTCACCCACTTTGATTAATTATCTGAACGAGGATTTTTTTGCCTTCCAGTAATCCGTACTCCCAAATCTTCTCTTATATGTCACTAATAGGCTTACTGCCCTGTATGTCACACGCTCGGGGAAATGATCCTTGGTTTGAAATATTAAATTTGGCACCTACAAAAATAAAACTGTGAAAAACCACAACCAGTTAAGAAATATGGAGAAAATTTCAAAGAAAAAAGGAATCGAACTCATATCGAGCCCATTGAGGTTGTAGTTCTTCACAATCAAACTAGTCTCAACGAGTTCAAATGCAAAAGGAATTGAACTTTCGAGCTCACAGAAAAAGCAGTACGATTTCCATCGATCACAACTATCGAACCTATCGACTTGACAGAAAAAACGATCATATTTTCATCAAGCACAACTAACGAGTACCTATCGAACTATGATTGAACCTATCGAGCCTTGTCGGAAACAGAGGAAAATGATGTCACTTCCAACCCGGTGCACAAAACTTAGATCGATACCAATAAATCAAGGTAATCAACTACATTTTTTTTATAGAAAGAATAACCTAACCTTGAAAAATTATATCACAAAACTATATCAAAAAACAAAAAAACAAAAACAAAATGTGCCCAAAAACTAACATGCATTGTCGGCCTCATTGGAGGAGTTGTTCGACAGGGTACCACTTTAGGTTCGATTGAGGGGGCAAGTGGGAGAGAGAAGGGGTGCGGGAAAGAGAGATATATGCAATGGATGCATGAGAGAGAGAAAGAGGTTTACAAGTGTAAAAAAAAGACAAAGATAATGATTTTCTTATTTAAAGGGAAAGAGAGAGAAAAAGGGAGTGGCCCCACGGTTTATGCAAGGGTATTTTGGAGAGAAGCGAAAACATAATCATATTTCTAAGAGGATGTCAATGTGGGGTTTTTTCAATTTTAGGTTACTTTGAGCATAGAAAGTAAAAAAATTCCTTTCCAATTTGCAATAATTACAAGTAGCAATAATATCCCCATCATCAGATCTTCTTACCATCTTCCACTTCTACCATTTTGGTGATGCTTTATGGAAAGAAATGGAAAATCAAACACATTGAACATAAAGTTAAGGATTTAGACATCTTATAAGCTTACTGTCTCTAAAGATACAACCAATATTAAATATATAACAAACAAGGAAAGAGACAACTTATCTACCTTCGGGTGCCAATTTGCACCAAAAGAGAAGTGAAAAACACGTACAAGTTGCTAAAACATATTAGGCAAAGGAATAAGTATGAGAAAATTTGTGCTTGTACCAATGGAAATGAAAATGGAAAGTGGATGAGAAAAACTATTTCTCTTAGCTCTTTTATGCTAGACTCCAATGATGGTGGACTGGTGGATGGTGGATTTGTGTCCCACGAATGGTGGGTTGGTCCCTCACGGGTGGTGGCTAGGTGGTAGGTAGGGCTTCATTTGGGTTTTGGAAGGCAGTCGCCGGACGGTGGCTTCATGGACGGACGAGTGACTAGGTTTTGGGAGAGGAGAAAAGTGGTAGCAGCGACTAGGTTATTGTGTTTTGGTGTTGTAGAATGTAGTGTGGTAGTCGAATTTGGTTAGGTTGGACAAAATCTACGATTAGTTTTAAATTGCATAATATCTTGGCCATCAAATCCTAACAATGACTTTATGAATATATGTAAGAGTAAAGTATTTCTACTAAAATACAATTGGTATTCGAATACTTGAACTTGGTAAGACATGTGATGTCAATATTAAGTTTAATCGCGAGTGCATGGTGTCAGTGAGGACGTGGCAAATACGGGTCGATCCATAGAGAGGTGTGTAGTCTCCGGTTTTTCCGAAATCAGCTGGCAAAATAGGGGAGAAGAAGTGTAATTACACTAACTAAACTATGCTAAACTAGCAAGCAACAACCATAGAAGATGAAAGCATGAGAAGAAATGAAACTAAACTAAGCAACTATAAAAGCAAGCTGGAATTCAGGAAGAGAAGCCCCAAGGGGTGGAGTGTGTGTACACATGAAAAAAAGTGGAGAGGAATGCATTCATTAGGGCACAAGTGTAGGTTGTATTGCTATGCATAGGAAGTACCTAATGGTTGTAGCAATACCTATCATCCAAATCATTAACCTAGTTGATTAATATGAGCATAAACAAGTTTGTTATTAAGAACCTAAACAAGCATGGAATGTACCTAATGATTATTGCAGAAACCATCAAGTTATGTACTCTCTTTTATTCAAACAAGCATACCCACACTCATCACATAAAGAAAAATATAGCATTCATTCTATTCTGCATGGCATGTATAAACATAAACTCCACCCCCAATGGGGGATGGAACTACTCACTACTAATTAAGAAAAGAAGACAAAACAAAATTAAACTAATTAAGCTAGGAAAAGAAAACATGCTAATTAGTTCTACTAAGATTAAGACAAACAAACTTAACTAAGTATGCAAGAATTAAAGAAACAACAAGAAACTAACAAATTCTTTTATTGCTCACTCACATTAATTATCATCTCCACACTAGAGTTTTGTTCCAAGGCTTTACTTCAAGTAGAGAGAATGGCCACCAAGAGAGGAGTACATTTCAAGGGAGGGGGAAGAGATCTATTTATAGCCATAGAAAAAGGTAATCAGGGACAATCCCCTGATGTAGGACTAATGGCATACTATAAATGGACATAAAACACTCTAATACAACACTCCGCTAAGTATAATCGGATCTGGAGCGGATTCAACCGCCAATTGGCACAACCTAGATTGCTTTGATCTGGTCCGGGTTTCAAACACACGTTGCTGGGTTGATTTCTTCATGTGTAGTGCACCCGAAGTGGTTGCTGGAGTTTAGGCCCTAATCTAATTGGCAAAATACTCCTTATGATGGTGTGGAGTTTCTCGATTTGCTTATTGGTTCTTTTGGTTTAATCCGGGTCCTTCCCTCTTTCATATCAGTCCATAAGTCTCACAATTCAATCATTTTTCTTGTGTGCATGTCCTTTTTGTGTCTCTTCTTCTCAAACTTGTTTATTCATGAAACTTAAACATAAATCTCGTTACGTAGCTTTGCTTAAGTTCAAAATAGAGGATATAAGACACGAATATATGCATGGTATGATGTCAATCAAATAAACCTACACCTAGTTTTTGCTAGTCTCAAGAAAAATAAAGAAAGAGAAAAATGATAGAAAGTAAAAACATACGACAAACAGGGAAATCCTAACTCACTTTCGTAGAAATCATGGTTTCACTTAGCACGTGCAACAAGCCGTTAGACCCCTTGTTGCCAAGGAGGAGGAGTGTTGTCTCCTGAGGGTATGGACTCATTTATGTCGATCATTGGATACGGTAATACTACGGGCAAACTCTATATAGTTATTTAGTCCACATACCTTGCCTAATGAATCATTCGTGCAAGTTAGTAAGGACTTAAGTTAAAGACATGGGCAACCTTAACATCCTCAAGTGATACAAAGTGTAAAGTCCATTAAGGTTCTTATTTGCATTACCATTTATTTTCTTTTTTCCCTTTTTGTTCTTGTCTTTTTTTCATTTTTTATTTTTTACTAGTTGGTGTGTAATTCTTGTAGGGTCAAGTTTCGTGCATCATTGCCTATGTGCACTTACACTATCATGTACACCTTTCCCAACATCTCCACATAGGGCGATCCCTACCACCCGTGTAACCGGAGTTCGCTTGGTGATCTTAAGTCAGATAACTCAAAAGCCTCATGCCCTAAGTCCCCTCGGACCTAAATTTCGGAGTGATAGGAGCCATGCGAGAAGAGAGAACACCCTACCCACTTATTTATTATCCACGCATGAACCAAAACCCCTATACTTACGGTTTCACAAAAGGAGTTTAAAGGTCCCTGACTCGACAAACTTCCTTATACTAACAGACTTGAATTATTAGACTCACTAGGTTTGGGGTGCACTTCTTTATTTGTATGAGTACTGAAAATCCCTATGATTACTCTCCCCCCGAGGGAAAATCGGGGTGCATCCTGATGGCTAGATAATACCTAAAGCCAGTGTACTAAATATCCTAATACATCAAGTTCAAGTGAATTTTGGGACCTTCCTTTTTATTTTGCCTCATATCAATTTTGCACATGTTAAACACACGCAAAACCCATGAAATAGTATTTTTGCAAACACATGAATATTTTGAAAGAAATGGAAATTTTAAAGCACTAGGCAAGCAAAAGAAGGCAAGTCACCCAAGGATCATCGCAAGCAGATATATCGATGTTAAATGGAGCGCACTAACATGACCTTAACAATGCACACAAAAGAAAACAAAACAAAACAAGAAAGACTCGACTATGTACACTCGTAAAACACCCCTACACTTAGTCCATGTATTGTCCTTAATGAATGTGAGCATGATACTACATGGATTTATGCATGAAAAAGAAAAGATCTCACCAACGTGACGCACAAGGAAAGTTTCATGGTCATGTTGATGGATACAAACACGAATTTTCCTCAAAACCTGTGAAATACTTAAGATGGGGGACAAATACGTGAAACAAATGGGACCCAAATACACAAGGGTTGGGGCCTACAACAATCGGTGCTCACTGGTGGAGTGTTTTTTTCTTTGTTTTATAACATATGTATGTACAAACATGAAATATCAATCATTCATGCATGAACATGAATGGTTGAGTGCGAGAGAGGTTCATGAAGGAAACATGACCTCCTAGACATTAACTAGTGCCTCCTCCAAGTAAGGTTTGAGGCATTGTCCATTCACTTTGAACACGTCCTCATTCCTCGGCAATAGGATTTCAACTGCTCTATGAGAGAATATAGTTTGCACAATAAAAGGGCAGACCAGCGACTGCGTAGCTTACTTGCAAACATATGAAGTCGGGAATTATAGAGCAACACCTTCTGCTAGGCCATAAACACCTTTCGCATATCATGTGATCGTGAAACATCTTCGCTCGGGACTTATTATTTCGACATTTTCATACGCTTCATTGCTTTCCTCTTCCAATTCCATGTTGTCGAGTTTACGCAGCACCCCTGCTTGATCAAGATCCATATTCATGTTCTTGATTGCCTAGAAAGCATGATGCTCGAGCTCGATGGGTATGTGGCAAGCCTTGTTGTACACTACCCGATATGGGGACATACCCAAATAGGTCTTATACGTGGTGCGGAAAGCCCACAACACGTCATTCAGTTTAGTGAACCAATCCTTCCTCAAGGAATTAACTGTCTTCTTAAGGATCTTCTTTAATTGACAGTTAGAGACATCGACCTTTCCACTAGTTTGCGGATGGTATGGGGTTGCAAGCTTATGTATTATCGAATAATTCCTCATAAGCGCTTCACAAGAGCGATTGCTGAAGTGTGTGCACATATGAAGTGAAATAAGTGATGAATGATGCATGTAAGAATGTGTGTGTGTGTGTCTCATGTGTGTGTTTTCATGCATAGAAAGTGTCTAAACATGTGGCAAAACCTATCAATCCATTCATACAACGTATCGGTAATTACTACTTGATTATCATAAGACTAGGCTCAGCATGAGAAGTGCCTAACCATATGGCAAGATTCATCAAAAACCATAAACACATCAAAATCTAACCATGGGAGGTGTCTAAATCTTATGACAAAAGCCATCATAACAAACTTTCTTCAATCAATCAAGCAAGCAAACACAAATACAAACACATAACTAATTGTTGGCGTTTTGGCGTTAATCTATGTTTTGATGATTTTATCAACCTAATCTTAATTGTGATTATGTAGTGTAGCACACATGTTGCATTTCATATATATTGTTTTGTGCTAACCTCTACAGGTGATCAAGACTCAATGAAGAAAGGGAATCAAGTCAAGACATGTAATCAAGCTCATTTGAAGACATGTAATTTGTATTTCTTTGAGTCTTAGGAACTTTGTGTAATTGAGCATACTTGAAATAAAAACTACTCAAACACACAGTAGGTTCCTTATAGATGTCACACACGAAATTTCATATAATTTGGACTTTAATAGATCACCCAAACTTAGACTGGAGAACACTAAACCAAAACCTGAACAGTCTGCCACATTTGGTCGACCAAAACTGACCATTCGGTCGACCGAGTGATCATATATTCTGTTAGTGTTTTACTGCCCAAGTTCGGTCGACCGTCTAGACCTTTTCGGTCAACCAAGTAAACATATTTTTCTGACAGTTTGTTTTGTCGTATTATACCCAACGGTCGTATTTGTATTATCTCCAAATACCCCAAATACATTTTGTGTATCGGTCGACCAAACTTATGTCCCTTGACAAACCCAAAGTGTTTGTCGGTTTTCGGTCAACCGTGGACCTTGTTTCGGTCGATCGAATATGATCTTGGTTGTCAACCCCAAAGTGCCTGGTGTGAATCGGTCAACCGAACCTATCTCTGTGTTCGACCGATCCCTAAGTGTACGTAGATTATAGCCTTTGGCGGTCGACCGTTCCTTAACGGTCGACCGAACCTTAATCAAAATTGTCAAATGGTTGACCGTGCAGCCCGATCCGGTCGACCGAACTTACTCAGAATTGGGTCCTGCCAGTTTCTATTTTGTGTATCCTACACAATCTTTACCCAATTCGTCCCCAACGACTATAACACTTTAGGAGCTTATAAATAGAGTTGTAAAACATATTTGAACACAACTCTCCCACTACCATTTGTCCCCTACATTAGGGAGAAATCTTCAAACACTCCAAGCCTCAAACCTTACACACTTTAGTCTTAAATCATATTCTCACTCAAGTGTGCTCAAGATTAGAGAGTGTTGTTCCACTCATTGTTTGTTCAAGAAACAAGGGTCTTGGTGAAAGCCCAAGACAAGAGTATAGACTTCGGTGAGAGCCTGAAATGTCCCTCTCGGATTGTGAGACGAGGAGTCAAGCTCGGCGAGGGTTGTTCGCCTGCTTGAAGATTGTAAAGGCGTTCTCTCCCGGCCCGGAACGGGGAGTGGTTAATGAAGTCGTGAGCGGAGCTTGCAAGAGAGGACTAGGACCTGGGTGGGGTGTCGAACCTCTATAAAAATCCCCTGACTCCTTGTGGTTTGCTTATTTCTTCTTACTTTCTTGTTTATTTGTTTAAATTCCACTGCATATCTTTGATCTATAAACAAGTAGGTAATTAGGGTTAAAAGTGATTAGAATTAGAGACCCTCAAGATCCCACACTAACATGTAGCATATTCAACAGGAAATTTCAGTCAATAAATATGAGAAAACTAAGCATGGGAAGTGTCTAAATTTTATGGCAAAACTCATCAAAAATCTCCCAACATGTAGATGTTTAAAATACCCCCAATGAACATACAAACATGCAAGTCTACACTATCAAAAGTTCATCAAACATCCAAACTTCACAACATATATGTACATCATCTCCACCCACAAAGGGGGATGGAACTACTCACTAATCATTAAACTAACTATTATGTTGAGAGAGGAAAACATGTTAACTAATTCTACTAACGTTAATGAAACCGAATTTAGCTAAGCATGCAAGAAGACAAAAGAGACAACATTAAACTAACAATAAATTCTTTTATTAAATGACTCACATTACAAGTAGCATCTCCCTACTTGAGTTTTTGCTTGAAGGCTTGACTCTAAGTAGAGGGATTGGTCACTAAGTAATGGGTAAATACAAAGGAGGAAGAGTTCTATTTATAGTCATAGAAAAAGGTAACCGGGGACAATCCCTCGGTAGAAGACTAAACACTTACTATAAATGGACATAAAACAACATAAGCGAACATCCGACTAAACCATGAATCATTTGAGACATTAGGACAGCCAATTGACGGTTTGGGACAACCAATTGGTGGTCCAGGACAGCCAATTGGCGGTCTGGATGTCTTTGATTCAGTCTGGATTTTGGTGGCTCATTTCTAGCTTAATTTCTTGATGTTTGATGAACCCGATTTTGTTGTTGATGTTTGGGCCCGGATCTAATAGTCAAAGTACTCCTCATGATGGTGTTGAGCTTTTTGATTTGCTCATTGTTCCTTTTGGTTTACATCCAGGTCCTTCTCTCTTGCATATCAGTCCATAAGTCCTGCAATTATGTCATTTTTCTTGCTTTTAAGTCTTTTTTGAGTCTTCTTCTCAAACTTGTTTATTCGTGAATCTTAAACATAAAACTCAGTACGTATCATTGCATGAGTTAAAGATAGAGGATACAAGACACAAATATATGCATGATATAATGTTAATCAGAAACATAGTCAACAGCCACTAGAATGTAAACATTACCGAACGAATTTGGGAAAGGACCCATATGTCGACACCCCACACATCGAAAATGTCGACGACCAGGATATTTTTCAAAGGCATCATATCACGTCAACTTATATTGCAAAGGCATTGCCACCTATCACAATGCTTACAAAATTGGTAAGCATCTCTGAAAAGTAAAGGCCAGTAAAATCCAGATTGGAGCACCTTGGCGGCAGTTTTCTTTGCTCCATAGTGTCCTCCACATGCCTCAGAGTGGAAAAATTGGAGCACACTTTGGAACTCATTATTTGGGACGCACCGCCTGAAAATTTCGTCAGAGTAGTATTTGAATAGATAAGGGTTGTCCCAGTGAAAAAATCTGACATAATATCTAATTTTGGTTTGGTTAGATTTTGACCAACCCACAGGAAATTGCTCGGTCACGAGGTAGTTCACGATGTCAGCAAACCAAGAATTATCTTCGATCGTGAGAAATTGCTCATCAGGAAATTTGTCATTAATAATTTGGTCTTGTGGGTTGGTCGTCTCAAGATGAGACAGGTGGTCTGCTAAAACATTTTCACACTTTTTTTGTCCCGAAACTCAAGATTGAATTCTTTTAACAACAAGATCTATCTCATGAGTCGAGATTTTGCATCTTTCTTTGCAGGAGGTGCTTGACGGTTGTGTGATAAGAATAGATAATGACGTGGGAGCCAATCAAGTACGACCGGAATTTCACCAAAGCGAATGTGATCATTAAGAATTCTTTCTTGGTCACAGTGTAGTTCAATTGGGCATCATTGAGTATTCTACTATCATAGTAGATCACATGAGGCAATTTGTCCAATCGTTGCCCAAGCATTGCTCCTACAGCGAAGTCAGATGCCTCACACATCAACTTGAAGGGTTCAGTCCACACCGGTGCCTTAATTATGGGAGCTGAAGTCAACTCCTTCTTCTAGGTCAAACAAACATGGTGGCAATCCGGTGTGATCTCAAAAATGGCATCCTTAGCCAGCAAGGCGGTGAGAGGTCGAGCAATTTGGTTTAAATCCTGAATGAACCACCGATAGAATCCAACATGCCCCAAAAAGTCGCGGGTATCCTTCACATTACGTGGTGGTGGGCGGTGATGCATTGCATACATTGCATCATATGTCTTTCATTTAGATTAATTTTATATCAATAAATTCTACTAAGGTATGTGTTTAGTCTTATTTATAGAATACAGGGACCTGAATGCAAATTACCCATATCCCGAGCATAAACGCGTGCAAGAGACTCATTTCTGTCATAAAGACCAAGTTCAAGATTATCGGGTTCAAATTGAAGTTCATCCAAGCATAAAAGCATTCAAGACCTAATTACAAAAAGGCCAAGGACTTAAGCACAAAAGTAGTCAGGGACTTAATTGCAAAGAGCCGAGGACCCGACTGCAATTACAAGTACCAAAATATTAATTTGGAAAGTTCTAAAGAAGAATCAATTGTGATCTCCAAATATATGAAAAAATAAATTCGGAGCTCAAAAGAAAGGAAAGAAATCAATCCAGACATGCAAAGGACATTTAAATCATACCATAAACACACAGGAAAAATCCGGATCGATTCTGAGCCAAAAAGGTGGCGATTCCGCCGTACCCCATGTACAAAATGCGGCGGATTAGCCGCACAAAAGTCGATCCGTGCACTCAAATTTTTACCAATGCTGTATTGACGCGTGTACTTTTCTTTTATGTATTGGGATCCCCGGTTGAGGCTATAAATAAGGCTGAATCATGTATTCAAACGGGTCTTCGTTTTTTTCCATACTTTAGTAATAAAATTCTGTTGTTTTATTTCTTGTTTTGAGTTTTCTTTTGTAGTCTCTCTAGGACCCCTTCTCGTTCCCTCCATCCATGAGTTTCTAACTCTCTCCAAAGGGTGGGGGTGACAGATTTAGGGTGACGAGAAGAAGAATGATGTTATTATTTTAATTTCGTGTTAGTATATTTTGATTACTTGAGTTATGTTGAATCATTATCATGTAATGCTTTATAACTAATGTGATTTATTATAAGTTTCAGATTTCTCTAAACACAACCCGACATCTAAACCTCCACCCGCTGGAATCCCATCCATCTTTGCTTTATTTTTAATTTCTTTTTGTTGTTCTTACTTTAGAAATTAAAAAATCCAAAAATCTCAAACCAACCTTATTTCTCTCTCTTTCTTTCCTTAATCGAAAATCACAAAAATAACAATATCTCTCCCTCCTTGTGTTCGACCCGTACTTGCCACATCTTCATTGACGCCGTGCACTTGCGGTATAAATTAAATTCCCACCAAGTTTTTGGCGCCGTTGCCGGGGAGGCGATGATGATTTTGTTTATTTTTGGTGATTTTGATTCTATTCTGTTTATCGTGTGCGCGATCTAACTATTTGGGTTTGCGTTTCAGGAGACAACGGAGTACGCGGCGAAATCCGGGCACAGTTGGAGCAAGAAGGGCGGTGGAATCGCCGCATCTAAAGCACAACCTGCGGCGGATCCGCCGCACGTCTAAAGCATCTGGGCTTCAATTTTTTGGGGGTCGTCTCCATCTCTAGGTGGACAGGTAGAGTAACTGGAAATTTTCGAGAGCGGGCGGCGAACCCGACTGAGAGTGCGTAGGTAACCTTTGTTGCCTTTTTGCTCGTAATTTCTAGTTTCGGAAAATTTCCTTTTCGTAGAACTGCACGTGTTAAGCTCAAATTCCATAATTGGCAATAATTCAACTCTGACCTAAAAATTGGCAAAATTAGAAAGACTTAGTGCATGCATCATATAGTGTTTTGTTTGCATTATTCTTGCTAAATTCCTTCAAATTATTTTTTGTTGAAGAGTGTTGAGGCAAGGTACGTGCGCGGTTTTTATCGATTGCATTTAAGCATATAATTTAGTTTGCATACAACCTTGCAATTGTCCCCCAACTAATGACCAATGTTTGACTATCTTTGCTAGATTTAAGTTAAACTATCTTAAGGGCAACTCCGTAGGAAAAGATATGGTGGGGATTTCATCACCCTTCCGTGGCCCACAAATCACAATCCTAAAGTGTCACCCAAGCCTTAAAATTAAAATCAATTAGACATTGGCCCCTAAGGACTTGGACTCAATTAAGGAGAAGATTGGTTTGACTTGCTATGACTTGAAGCTGATCGAATTTAATTTGGTGTCTAGAAAGTGTTTTTGTGTTGACGTAAGTCTTCCAAGCGAAGTGGTTGTCTAATTGGCACCGACTCTGTCGGAAGCGCCCCCACTAGCTATACACTGCCTGGCCAATTTGGTTTGATTAGTGAGGGAGGTGAATCAAGCGAACCAATTTGACTCAACTACTTAGGAGTCGTCTAGATTTAAGCGACATTAGGTCTAGGATTGTTTGAACCGTGCTTGTTTAGGAAACTTCTGACCAACCGTTTTATCTATCTTTTAGACTTAAGTTTCCCTTCTCATCTGAGTCTTCTTTCTCTTCTCATATCAATTCTCTAGATTAGGATTCCTTTCTCATCTTTCTCCATTCTATTGTTTGTTCCATTTTTGAAAAAAAATTATAAAAATAATATATAAAAAAAATCAATTGATTCTTGAATTTGAATTTGGAATTTAAATTTCTAATTTTAATTCAAAAATTGATTCAAACTGGTGCACTCAGATTTGCGTTCGGGACTTGAGCAATCGACTCTCACGAGCTCATCTAGATTCTAGTCTGGAGCTTAGCCCCAATCCACCTGTTGCACCACCTTACCCGGATCCAATGGGTGAGAATGTAGTCGACCCACCTGTTGCACCACCTATGACTCTGAGGGATCGGTGCTACCCAACGATGGTTGCTCAGCCATCGTGCATCGTTATGCCCACCATACCGGGTCATGACTTTGAACTGAAGGCACAATACATGAGTATGTTGCCCAAGTTCACCTCTAGGGAAGACCCATATCTCTTCCTTAGAGAATTTGAGCAAATCTGCTCTCTTATGCAATACCAGCATATCTCTGAGGACGCTAAAAATGGCTATATAGTCTAGCCGAAAGATCTATTAAGAATTGGGCCGAGTTTGTTCAAGTATTCTTAAAGAAATATTTCCCCAACCATAAGACTATTAGGATTAGGAATGAAATTATTGCACTCGTTCAATCTGAGACCGAGCCGTTTTATTCCTATTTAGAAAGATTTAAAAGTCTGTTGACCCAATGCCCTCATCATGGAATTCCAAGTTGGCAATTGTACCAAATTATTTATGAGGGATTGACACCTACATCTAGGGTTATGGTAGAATCTGTAAGCCAAGGAAACTTCATGTCCAAAAATGAGAATGATGCTTGGACTTTTCTTGAGGATTTAGCCGAAAATAGTATGCAATGGGACAATGCTAGAGCACCGAATAACCCGAGTATTGGATCTAGAATAGCAAGTCAACCCAAACCAGGTGTCTTAGCTGTAGATGCTACGGTTGTTGCTGAAGCAAAACTAGCTACCCTTATGCGTAGAATGGAAAGTCTAAAGCTAAAAACCCGACCCCTAGTAAATCAAGCATCTTCTATCCCTTCCTCTAGATGTGGTCAAACTGGTCATAACCCGTGTACAAATTGCACTGAGTTTTTGTTCTTTATTATATAGTTCTGCTTGTAGAAATGATGACATAAATCTAAGTTCCAAAGAAATAACCCATTACCCTTTAAGACATGTATGCACTTAAATTGCATGAATCAAATCTTTGAAGTGGTTGATAAAAAGCAGAGGTTGAGGAAAATATACCGGGAAGTGTGGACTTCTGATAGCAATTAAGCCTTGAGGAAAACAATAAAGGAATAAAAGTGAGGAAAGCACATCTTGCAAAATGATTACAAAAGCCCAAGCCTTCGAGTCACTGGTCCGTAGGGGTATCTTAAAACCCGGTAACTTGAGTCTGCCAGCTCAGGATTATCGACCAAACTCGCTACACGAATGCAAAAAGGGTAAAAGTGTCAAAAAAGAAAATGTGTTGAATCACGGAAATATATATATATATATATACTCAATGCCCAAAGTTAGAAGAATGATCCATGTCATAGTTGATCCAAATGATACTTCACCACCAGAGGAGGCGTGCAAAATATTTAAGTGATAACATGTGTAGAAGGATTAGTGGTGTGAATGTTGGAGGAACAAAGACCAAGTCAGATTTTTTATGAGTTAGAATTATATAATGAGCATGCAAGAATTCTAAGTGAGATGTATAAGGTTGAGGTGGAGATATTGAGAGTTATTAATGAAATGTTGAATTAAGACTTTGTGGGTGTGTCAACTGAAAACCCTCACGAGACAAAACTCGTCCTCTAAGGAAACTTAGGGGTTTAAAGGCTTGTTGCACATGCTGCACATGCTAAGTGCAACCATGATTCCTTCAAAAGTGAGTTAGGATTTCCCTGTTTTCATTTTTCGTGTATTTTGTTTTGCTAGGGACTAGCAAAATCTAGGTGTGGGCGTATTTGATGCATTGCATACATTGCATCATATGTCTTTCATCTAGATTAATTTTATATCAATAAATGCTACTAAGGTATGTGTTTAGTCTTATTTACAGAATACAGGGACCTAAATGCAAATTACCCATATCCCGAGCATTAACGCGTGCAAGAGACTCATTTCTGTCATAAAGACCAAGTTCAAGATTATCGGGTTCAAATTGAAGTTCATCCAAGCATAAAAGCATTCAAGACCTAATTACAAAAAGGCCAAGGACTTGAGCACAAAAGTAGCCAGGGACTTAATTGCAAAGAGCCGAGGACCCGACTGCAATTACAAGTACCAAAATATTAATTTGGAAAAGTTCTAAAGAAAAATCAATTGGGATCTCCAAATATATGAAGAAATAAATTCGGAGCTCAAAAGAAAGGAAAGAAATCAATCCAGACGTGCAAAGGACATTTAAATCATACCATAAACACACAGGAAAACTCCGGATCGAATCTGAGCCAAAAAGGTGGCCATTCCGCCGCACCCCATGTACAAAATGCGGCGGATTAGCCGCACAAAAGTCGATCCATGCGCTCAAATTTTTACCAATGCTGTATTGACGCGTGTACTTTTCTTTTATGTATTGGGATCCCCGGTTGAGGCTATAAATAAGGCCGAATCATGTATTCAAACGAGTCTTAGTTTTTTTCCATACTTTAGTAATAAAATTCTGTTGTTTTATTTCTTGTTTTGAGTTTTCTTTTGTAGTTTCTCTAGGACCCCTTCTCGTTCCCTCCATCCATGAGTTTCTAACTCTCTCCAAAGGGTGGGGGTGACAGATTTATGGTGACGAGAAGAAGAATGATGTTATTATTTTAATTTCGTGTTAGTATATTTTGATTACTTGAGTTATGTTGAATCATTTATCATGTAATGCTTTATAACTAATGTGATTTATTATAAGTTTCAGATTTCTCTAAACACAACCCGACATCTAAACCTCCACCCGCTGGACTCTCATCCATCTTTGCTTTATTTTTAATTTCTTTTTGTTGTTCTTACTTTAGAAATTAAAAAATCCAAAAATCTCAAACCAACCTTATTTCTCTCTCTTTTTTTCCTTAATCGAAAATCACAAAAATAACAATATCTCTCCCTCCTTGTGTTCGACCCGTACTTGCCACATCTTCATTGACGTCGTGCACTTGCGGTATAAATTAAATTCCCACCAGGTGGTTAGCAATAAGTCGCACTTTCGCGGGTCGACCTCGACTCCCCTACTTGAGACCACATGCCCAAGTACAATACCTCGTTTCACCATGAAGTGATATTTATCCTAATTAAGAGTGAGGTTCTTCTCGTAGCATCGCTTGAGGACAAGGCTCAAGTGATGAAGGCACTCATCGAAGGAAGTGCCAAATATGGAAACGTCGTCCATGAAAATCTCAAGGAAATACTCTACCATATCGGAGAAGATGCTGATCATACACCTTTGAAACATTGTCGGTGCATTACATAACCCAAAGGGCATGGGACAATAGGCAACGTGCCAAAGGGGCATGTAGATGTGGTTTTCTTTTGATCCTCGGGGGTGATGGGAATTTGGTTGTAACCAGAGTATCCATTAAGAAAAAAAAATCTCATGTCCGACCAACCTTTCCAACATCTGATCAATGAATAGCAATGGGAAATGATCTTTCCGCATTGCCGCATTGAGCTTGCGATAATCATCGAGAACTCACCTGCCGGTTTGCAGGTGTGTTGGTATAAGCTCATTATGCTCAGTCCTAACAACTTTCACGCTTGACTTCTTGGGAACTACATGGACAAGACTCACCCACAAACTACCAAAAATATGATATCTTATACCATGATCCAAGCACTTAAGAACCTCCATTCGAACAACTTATTTTAGCACAGGATTCAAACTTTGTTGTGGGTCCCAGCGGGGCTTAGAATTCTCTTCCATGTGGATCCGATGCTGGACAATACCAAGGTTTATTCCCTTGATGTCCTTCAAAGACCACCCGATAGCCTCTTTGGTTTCAAACAACACTTTTTTGAGGACAGTCTCTTGATCTTTTTGAAGATCAGAAGCAATAATGAGTGGCAAGGTTTCATTATCCCCTAAAAAGATGTATTTAAGGTTATCGTCGAGCGATTTAAGCTCGACCAACAGTGGGTCCTTGTTGGATTCATAGTTAATCTCAAGTGGCTCAAGGGCCACATGGTAAGATGAGCAAGCACCCAGATGTGCCTCCTCAGCCAGAAGTTCACAGGCGGATTCATCGTGATCATCTACAATCGCAACCTGGTTATTGGGCACCTCAATAATATGTTGATGGGATTCAAACATGCCCAATGACTCAAGCTCATCCAAGTCCTAAATGAAATTTGCTCCGACAGCATCGTCGAAGAGCTCAGGGTTCTTACCAAGATTAAAGATGTTGAAATCCGCTGTGAGGTTTACAAAAGATAACCTCATCAAGTCATTACGACAATTGATCAAAGCATTAGATCTCTCCATAAATGGCCTCCCAATGATCACTGGAATTTGTCCTTGTGGGTTTGACACAGGTTCAGTATCCAAGATGATACAATTAACTGGGAATACGAACTCACCCACTTTAATAAGGACATCCTCCACACTTCATTGTTAGCTTAAGATCACGTATTCTAAGGTTGACATAGACAAAGCATGGAAAGAGGTTCACAGATCATGCTTGAGGAATTGTCACGTTACCGATCATGCTAGAAACAATTGGACAACCGAGGTCCTTCTATTTGACTTACATGGGTTGTGTCAATATTGAACTCACATTGGTGGCCAAAATTCCTTTTGGGAACATTTGTTCTCCTCTTAAGGATACAAAGGTCCTTAAGGAACTTGGCATACGGTTGCATTTGCTAAACAACGTTCAACAACGGAATGTTCACCTTGACTTGCCTAAGTACTTCAATGATTGTGTCCCAATGCTCATCGTGTTTTCTAGTCAACCTAATGGTGCCTTGGGGACATAACTATCATAAGGAGTAGGATCAAGAATGGGTTCTATGAAAGACTCATGACCCTCCTCGGAAGAGTCACCAACAAGGTTGGATTCAAGCATTTCCACATTGTTGTCAACAACCCTTCCCGATCTTAAGGTATGGACAACATTTGCATGTTGGGAAGGGTCATCTTAAACAATGTGAACATTCTGCCTAGCCTGAGTAGGTTGAACCCTGAGATTTACAACAGGTTGACTCGGCAACTGACCATTCTCACGTTGATGGAGCGGATAAGTCAACTGGCTAACTTTCACTTCGAAAGCTTTGAACAAAGTTTGCATGCTCTGCATGAACACTTGAAGGGTTTGATCAATTGCGTGGTCATTTGGGTCAACACACCGGGGTAGTGGAGTTTTGTTCGAAAAACCCGATGGTGAGGCCTGATGAGGTTGGTCATTATGGTGTTGAGACCTTTGATATGGGGGGTGGTAAGTCGCTGATGGGCGTGGAGGGTGATAGGGTGGAGGTTGATGTTGAGCATGCGAGCTATGACAGTGGCCCCCAAGAGAAGTTAGCATGGTTTCGCCATCCCAAGTTGTAGGAGTGATTGTACCACTAGTACAGAATGCACAATTGACGTCGGATATCAAAACATCCGACATCTATAGGTATAGCCGTCAGATATCCAAACATCTGACGTCTATGGGTTTGTATAAACATTGATTTTTGTAGTATAACTGACATCTATACCTCCTTAAATAAGAAAAATGTTTGTTTATTTTTTGCGATTTATTTCGTGTAAAAAATTATGTGGATTTATTTCGTATAAGAATTTATACAATTTTGTACTTCGTAGAAAGTAATGTGAATTATTTGGATTGATTTAAAAATAGTTACATCAATGTAACTATCCTATGTGTGTTGATGTACATATGTGTGTTTATTGCCATCTGTGTTGATGTTTAGTCCCACATTGGAGATTTTTTTTGTTGGTGGAGTTGATGTACTCCACCACTCCTTTACTTCTAAATGGGAGTTGGGTACCACACTACAAAAGGCAAGTGAGATATATATTTAATGGTCAAAAGGTTGGCACTTGGGGCACTCAGGCAATTTGGGCTTAAGATGGTTGCAATTTATTATTTTTATTTATCCCTGTATAGGCGTTGGTTTTAAAGGGTAGCCGATGTCTATAGGTCATAATGTTTTTATTATTATTTTAAGGTATAGACGTCAGTTTTAAAGGGTAGCCAACGTCTATAGGTCGTAATGTCTGTATAGACGTCACTCACCCCATATGACCGACATCTATAGGTCCTAACAGTTTAGTCTCACATCGGAGGAATTTTTTTGTTGATGTGGTTGATGTGCTCCACTACTAATTTACTGCTGAACGCGAACGATGTAGGGCACTTTGGCATCTTGGGCTTGGTTAATGGTCAAAACATTGGCACTTTGGGCACTTTGGTTGATTACTGTACATGTGGAGTGAGAGTTATACAAGTTGAGTGCGAGCTATATAGGTTGCAATGCACTAAATATATAATAGTCGTCGGTCGTATATACCGATGTCTATACAATAGGACATAGGCGACGAGGAAATATACGTCAGACACGGATCTCTGACATCCGATGTCTATACCCTTGTATATCCGACGTATATAGGCTTTTCTGCAGCAGTGTACGGGTAATTATGGGGCCTCTATTGATACATTGCATTTTCATACTCAGTATTCCTTGGAGCGTAAGCACATTCCAAGTCATTATGTTTCGTAACTCCACACCTACTACACGCGGGAGTAGCGATTTGAGCTACAGGAGCTCGGTCCAACTGTAAACTCTCAATCCTACGCATGAGAGCAGCCATTTTCACCTAAGACACAATAGTTGACTCAACTTGATATGATCCAGCTCGACCAGAAGACCTGGCGGTTGGTGGCTCTCTAATGGTGTCCCACTCAATGTTATGTTCAGTCATTACTTCACAAGTGTCACACGCCTCATCTATGGGTTTCATTTCTAAATCACATTGACACATCGACTCCAACAATGTGGAGGTGTTGTAGTTGAGGCCCACATAAACAATCTGGCACAACTGTCATAGCACAAATCCTTGACGAGGGCATTGCTGGAGAAGGTATTTGAACCTCTCAAAGAAAGCATGAAAAGATTCGGTCTCAATCTGTTACATTTGATGTATCTGGTGTCGTATCTATTGAGTCTTCCTTTGGGGGGGATCTCTTAAAAAAGATGATCATAAAGTCATCCCAAGACCGAATAGAGCTCACCGGGATATTGTACATCCATTTCTTCGTGTTATCCTTCAACGCGAAAGAAATCATCCTCAACCGGACTGAATTCTCGTCACTATTTCTACCCACTGATTATCACTACAAACATGAAGTGAAAAGATTAAGACTAAACATGGCATAAAACTCTAACTAGAAAATTGTTTGTTCGTTTTAAATTTAGACCGCAAGTGCACAACCGTCGGTGAAGACGGGGCAAGTACGGGTCATCCGCAGGGAGGTGAGCAGTGATTGACATCATTTCATGCTTATATTTGTATCTTATATCCATTATCTTACACCTAAGCAATGCTACGTGATGAGTTTTATGTTTTAATTTCAGAAATATATAGGTGTGAAGAGATGAAGCATAAAAGGACCCAAAAGCAGGGAAAAATGACTTAATTGTGAGACCTGGGGACTAAGATGCAAGGGAGAAGGACCTGAACGTAAGACCGAAGGACCAAAGAGCAAAACAGAAAACTCCACACCATCATGGGGAGTATTTTGGCAATTCTATTCGGGTCGGAGCTCCAACAAGTGAAGTAGATGCATCAAAGACCAACAAAGACATCCAGAAAAGCCCAGAATAAAATCCAGCGTGATCTGGACCAAATCCAGATAAGAGTTTGGTGGGTCGCGTATTAGTGTGTATTTAGTCCATTTCTGGTATTTGTTTAGTCCCACATCGGGGGATTGTCCCGGATTGCCTTTTTCTTTGGCTATAAATAGAACTCTTCACCTTCTATTGTAAACTACCCATTGCTTGGTGGCATTCTTTCTACTAAGGAGTGAGCCTTGAAGCAAAAACTCAAGGTGGAGAAGAATGTTACCTTCAATGTGAGTCATTGTTAATAAAATAATTGTTCTAGTTTCTTTTAATTTGTGCATGCTTATTTAGTCTTTCCTTTCCTTTTAAGTTTATTTAGTATTTCTTGCTTGCTTAGAGTAGTTTCATTTCAGTCTTATGCTTCATTTTGTTAATATAGTTAGTATAATGAGTAGTGAGTAGCTCCATCCCCATTTGGGGGGTGGAGAAATATGTAATATGATCATGTAGTGTATTAAGTATGTGTTATCTTAATACCTTGAGCTTTATATGATTTCCATAACCATCTAATGGGTTTTCACTCTTATCTTTGATATGCTAATGCCCTTGAATGAAGCTTAGCTTATGCTTTGATTAGTGGACCTATTTTATGGGAAATGATAAGGTTAGGATATGGATGGAATTAATATTGGAAACACAATTTGTAGTGTATGTACTCTTGTTTCCTTTACCTTAGTTAATATCTTGTATGTTTTAATGATATTAGGTTATCTTAATTCATGTGGAGGCATAGTAGGGTATAGTCTTTATACATGAGTTCATTTAGCTTCATTCCAATTATTGTCTTGTATGTTTTAATGATGTAGTCTTATCTTAATTCATGTGGAGGCAAAGTAGGAATTGCATCTTGTATGCCCATGCATTAGTTAGTAGGAATTGCATCAGGACAAGAGTGAGTTGAGCGTTTGATTGGAGCGATTGATTTATAGATCTAGGATCAAAACGCTACAAAGCAGGGGTTGTCCCATAAAAGATAAGGTGGGGTATTTCATCACCCTTTCCTTGGCGCCAAAAATCACTCTTAATCAAGCCTTAACTAAAAGCAAGTAGACATTGACCCTAAGGATTTCAGACGCACTAGGAGAGTAATCTAGTTGAGACCGCCATATCCTGATCTGTGTTGCCTACCTTGTCGATAGTAGGAGGTACTATATCTCCAGATCTGGTATCACTTGCTGGGCATTGTGGTCCCCGTTGTAGGGAGGTGAGGCGTGTCGAGGCTAGTGACCTCAAAGTTAGGCGTCGTCTAGCCTAAGGACCCATTGCCTTACATTGTTTGAGTCGTGCTTGCTAGTTAGGCTTCTACCTGATCCCATTACCCACGCTAGCTCTAGGATTCTTCCCTTCTCCTCTGAGTCATCATCTTCTCACCTTCTTCTACGTTATAGTCTCCTCCCCTTTACACTCTCTGGTAGCATTTTAGGGTCGAGTCGAGCACTTTTTGCGAGCTTGGCCTCGTGGTGGTGAGAGTGATCGACTCGAGAGTTCTTTGTTAAGATGGATGATTACATGGGCGACCATCTATATCATTGTTGGGATCAGGACAATTCTTCCTGGTATTCTGGACCCATGCAACCTCGGGTGGCTCAGACTAACACCCTGATGCATTGCATACATTGCATCATATGTCTTTCAATTAGATTACTTTTATATCAATAAATGCTACTAAGGTATGTGTTTAGTCTTATTTACAGAATACAGGGACCTGAATGCAAATTACCCACATCCCGAGCATAAACGCGTGCAAAAGACTCATTTCTATCATAAAGACCAAGCTCAAGATTATCGGGTTTCAAATGGAAATGCATCCAAGCATAAAAGCATTCAAGACCTAATTACAAAAAGGACAAGGACTTAAGCACAAAAGTAGACAATCACTTAATTGCAAAAAGCCAAGGACCTAATTGCAAATTACGAGTAGCTTTTATTATTATGGAGAAAATCTAAAGAAAATCAATGTGGATCTCCAAATATATAAAGAAATAAAGTCGGAGCTCAAAAGAAAGGAAAGAATCAATCCAGATGCGCAAAGGATATTGAAATCATACCATAAACACACAGGAAAAATCCAGATTAAATCGGAGCTAAAAAGGTGGCGAATCCGCCGCATCTTATGTACAACATGCGGCGAACCCGCCTCACCAAATTAGATTCATGCTCTAAAATTTTTACCGGTTACGTGTTGACACGTGTACTTTCCTATTTTATACCTAAGTCCCTTGTATCGGGTATAAATAGCCCTCAAACGATGTTGTGAGAGTCCTTAGCTTATGTTCTAGTTTTTATTCCTTAGTTTAATAAATTTCTGTTGTTTTATTTCTTGTTTTTAGTTTTCTTTTGTAATTCCTCTAGGACCCCTTCTACTCCTTTCCATCCATGAGTTTCTAACTCTTTCCAAAAGGTGGAGATGACGGATTTAGGGTGAAGAGAAGAAGAATAAAAGTTATTATTTTAATTTCGTGTTAGTATATTTTGATTACTTGAGTTTATGTTAAATCATTTATCATGTAATGCTTTATAACTAATATGATTTATTATAAGTTTCTGAATTCTCTAATCTAAACCCAATACCTAAACCTCCACCCAACGGAATTCACCATCTTTGTTCTTGCTTTAGTTTTATTTGTTCATGTTCATGCTTTAGGAAATTAAAAATCAAAAATCTCAAAACCCAATTTATTTCTTCTCTCCTTCTTCCCCTTAATCGGAAATCACACAAATAACAAGATCTCTCCGTCCTTATGTTCGACCCGTATTTGCCACGTCTTCATTGACGCCGTGCACTTGCGGTATAAATTTAATTCTCATCACACCCCGTATGGTTGGGACAATCTTAATTGTGTGACTGAGCAATCTTCATATTGGGATAGTATGAGAGAGGCATCGACTGCTAGACCACCATCTAGTTACGACGGATCATATGTTGGTCATCAAACTGAGACATTACAAGAACCTTTGGCCTCTTTCATGCATGTGGTAGATGACATGGGTGCACCGGTGGCTCCGGTAGCCACACCGTGTGAGTGTTGTGGGTTGAGTGGTCATGTTATCGGGGAATGTCCTTATGTTGCCCCTGAGCCTGAGTATGAGCACACATTTTCCCAAAATGCTCATTATGACCATTACGCATCCGCGTACAACCCGAGAGGGATGGATTCGTGGGGAGACAATTCTTATTCAAATTCTTATACATCATTTTCACCCCAGTATCCTCCTCCCGAATACCCAGAATTCTACCAACACCCCACTTCAAATCATTGGACTCATTCTCAGCCCATCAACACTCAACCCTAAAATTTACAAAGCTCTAACTTGGACCACATAGTTGACCGCATACCTGATTCCTTGAAACAAACTTTCCTTACGTTCATGGAAACCACTCAACAGTCCATAAAATATGGCACTGCAAGTGAGTCAAATGTCGCAGCAATTACGTGAACGTGAGGAGGGTAACTTTTCTTGTCAACATGAGGATTCATCTTTTGATATCGAACCCCCACCACATCCACAAATTCAAAGCACAATCTTTCAAAGTCAAACTCCTAGTCAGTCTGAGGGACTTGGGGTTTCAATTCACGACCACTTAGTGGAGGATTCGATTCAAATTGAGAAAAACAAGGACCAAATTCATGATCAGTCGGCACAGGATTGTGCCTTATCTTTTTGTCTCGTGACCCTTGAGCCACATCATCTTCATGTTGTGCCTCTTAAGGACTCACATCTGGTGGAGCAAGAGCTCCCTAGTACCCTCAATTTCAAACAACCTGATGAGAGTTTGCCTCTCACTATTGTTCCTGATCATCTTGGAAATGATGGAAGATCAAACAACTACATTGCTCATGAGGGTATTAGGAGCTCCTTGGAGGATACATTGGGTATGAGACCCACTTTCTGTTCACTTGGTGATTCAGACATGCCTAACGAGGTTCTTGACCTCGTTCCGACCCACCAGCCTGTTGGTTGGAGAGTTTGGATTGACGATCATAACTTCAGCACCGCAACGGGAGAAACTCTTCTTCCGTTGGCCCTTATTTCCCAAACTCTCGAAAGGTTCAAGCTCTTTTAGTTTGATCCTTTGAATGAGACGCCTTTGCGTCCAATTCATGAACCTCTCATTTCATCTGGTGCTCTTTGTGAAGGGGGCCACGCATGCGTATTCTGGCCCCGTGTGGTGTCATGTTCCCTTTCCAAGTGCATTGACCCACTTTTGAGATTCCCATTTGATGGCTTTTGACAAATGAAGATGGGAACTTATGTTTGTACATAGTTATATTCAAAAAAAAGTACAATAAAAGACTCCTTCAGTGAGCATCAATTGTTGTGGGCTCCAACCCTTGAGTATTTGGGCCCCATTTCTTTCACGTATTTGTATCCCTTCTTTAGCATCTCACAGGTTTTGAGGGAATTTGGGTTGTGTCCATCAACATAGCCATGAACTTCCTTTTGCACTTCACGTTGGTGAGATCTATTCTTTTTCATGAATAAATCCATGTAGTCTTTTGCTCACATTCATTGAGGACAATGCATGAAGTAGGTGTGGGGGGTGTTTTACGTGTGTACATACTCGAGTCTTTTCCATTGATTTTTGTTTTCTTTTGTGTGCATTATTAGGGTCATGTTAGTGTGCTGCATTTAATATCGATATATTTGCTTGCCATGATCCTTGGATGACTTGTCTTCTTTTGCTTGCCTAGTGCCATAAAATTTTCACATTTCTTTCAAAATCTTCATGTGTTTGCGAAAGAAAATGTTTTGTGGGTTTTGTGTGTGTTTAGCATGTGCAAAACCGTTGAGAGGCAAAGTAAAAAGAAAGCTCCCAAAATTCTCTTGAACTTGATGCATTAGGATATCTAGTACAGTGGCTTAGGACTTATCTAGTCGTTAGGATGCATCCCAGTTTTCCCTCGGGGGGCGAGTAATCATAGGGTTTCAGTGCTTAAACATTTAAAGAAGTCCACCCTTAACCTAGTGAATTTATAATTCGTGTCTGTTAATTTAAGGAAGTTTGTTGTAGTCAAGGACCCTTTAAATCTTGTTTTGAGACATTAAGTGTAAGGGTTTTGGTTCATGTGTAGATAAGAAATAAGTGAGTAGGTGTTCTCTCTTCTCGTACGGCTCCTATCACTCGGGAAAGTAGGTCTGAGAGGACTTTGTTCCTGGTGCTTTCGAGTCATCTGACTTGGGATGCGCCAACCGAACTCCCGTTACACGGGTGGTAGGGATTGCCCTATGTGGAGATTTGGGGAAAGGTGTACGTGATAGTGTAAGTCCTCATGGGCAATGATGCATGAAACCTGACCCTGTGAGAATGAAGCTCCAACTAATAAAAAGAAAAGAAGAAAAACAAAAAAATGAGAAAAAAACAAAAAGAAAAAAAATGGTAATGCAAATAAGAACCTTAATGGACTTTACACTTTGCATCACTTGAGGATGTTGAGGTTGTCCAGGTCTTTCACTTAATTCCTTATTTAACTTGCACGAATGATTCATTAGGCTAGGTGTGTGGACTAATTACCTATATAGAGTCGTCCCGTAGAATTACCGCGTCCAATGATCGACAAAATTTGTCTAACGAGTCGAGTGTCTAGATTGAATAATGCATCTTGTTCGGATTTTGTGGGTATATCCACTGAAAACGCTCAGGAGACAACACTCCTCCTCCTTGGCAACAAGTAGGTTCAACGACTTGTTGCACGTGCTAAGTGCAACCGTGATTGCTACGAAAGTGAGTTAGGATTTCTTGTTTCTCGTTTTATTTTCTCTTTCTTTGTTTTGCTCGGGACTAGCAAAAACTTAGGTGTGGGGGTATTTGATTGACATCATTTCTTGCTTATATTGTATCTTATATCCATTATCTTACACGTAAGCAATGCTACGTGACGAGTTTTATGTTTGAATTTCAGAAATAAATAGGTTTGAAGAGATAAAGCATAAAAGAACCCAAAAGCAGGGAAAAAAGACTTAATTGTGAGACCTGGGGACTAAGATGCAAGGGAGAAGGACCTGAACGTAAGACCGAAGGACCAAAGAGAAAAACAGAAAACTCCACACCATCATGGGGAGTATTTTGGCAATTCTACTCGGGTCGGAGCTCCAACAAGTGAAGTAGATTCATCAAAGACCAACGAAGACATCCAGAAAAGCCCAGAATAAAATCCGGCGTGATCCGGAACGTATAGACCGCCAATTGGCGGTCTGTTTTGGCCCAAATCCGCTAAGAGTTTGGTGGGTCACGTATTAGTGTGTATTTAGTCCATTTCTGGTATTTGTTTAGTCCCACATCGGGGGATTGTCCCGGATTGCCTTGTTCTTTGGCTATAAATAGAACTCTTCACCTTCTATTGTAAACTACCCATTGCTTGGTGGCATTCTCTCTACTAAGGAGTGAGCCTTGAAGCAAAAACTCAAGGTGCAGAAGAATGCTACCTTCAATGTGAGTCATTGTTAATAAAATAATTGTTCTAGTTTCTTTTAATTTGTGCATGCTTGTTTAGTCTTTCCTTTCCTTTTAAGTTTATTTAGTATTTCTTGCTTGCTTAGAGTAGTTTCATTTCAGTCTTATGCTTCATTTTGTTAATATAGTTAGTATAATGAGTAGTGAGTAGCTCCATCCCCATTTGGGGGGTGGAGAAATATGTAATATGATCATGTAGTGTATTAAGTGTGTGTTATCTTAATCCCTTGAGCTTTATATGATTTACATAATCATCTAATGGATTTTCACTCTTATCTTTGATATGCTAATGCTCTTGAATGAAGCTTAGCTTATGCTTCGATTAGTGGACCTATTTTATGGGGAATGATAAGGTTAGGATATGGATGGAATTAATATTGGAAACACAATTTGTAGTGTATGTACTCTTGTTGCCTTTACCTTAGTTAATGTCTTGTATCTTTTAATGATATTGGGTTATCTTAATTCATGAGGAGGCATAGTAGGGTCTAGTCTTTATACATGAGTTCATTTAGCTTCATTCCAATTATTGTCTTGTATGTTTTAATGATGTAGTCTTATCTTAATTCATGTGGAGGCAAAGTTGGTTGTAGTTTTATGATTTCATGCACTACATGCTGTGAGGAGCTTAATTGAACACACACACACACACATCTTTATATTCACATTATTTCTCTACCCCCTTTGGGGTTTAGTTTTATTGCTTATCTTCATTTCCTTTTGCATCTTAGTGTAGTTTAGTGTTATCAACCTTTCTCTCCTTTCTTTACCACTCACCTTCGCACAAACCAAACATCGACACACCTCCCAGTGGACGACCCGTATTTGCCACAGCTTCAACGCGGTCGTGCACTTGCGGTTAATATAAAACGAATCAATCAAGCAGCCTCTGGTATGGCCGAAATCAGATGGCGAAAAAAGGGGAGAAGAGTTGTAGATTACAGTAAAGCTAAACTACATTAAACTAATAAGTACAAAATGCGAAAGAAAGCACGAAAGATTGGATATCAGAAAGAGAAACCCCTAAGGGGTGGAGTGTGTGCACATATGAAGTTAAATAAGTGATGAAAGATGTATGTAAGCATGTATGTATGTTGTGTGTGTGTCTTCATGCATAGGAAGTGTCTAAAGATGTGGCAAAACCTATCAATACATTCACACAACGTATCGGCAATTACTACTTGATTAACATAAGACTAGGCTCAACATGAGAACTGTCTAAGGATATGGAAAGACTTATTAAAACCCATAAACTCAGGTGAAGAACAAAGGTAAGCATGGGAGGTGTCTAAATGTTATGACAAAACTCATCAAAACAAAGTTTCTTCAATCAATCCGGCAAGCAAACACAAATACAAACACATAACTAACATGTAGCATATTCAACAGGAATTTTCAGTCAATAAACATGAGAAAACTAAGCATGGGAAGTGTCTAAATCTTATGGCAAAACCCATCAAAATTCCCCAACATGTATATGATTAAAATACCCCCAATGAACATACAAAACATGCAAGTCTACACAATCAAAAATTCATCAAACATCCAAATTTCACAATATATATGAACATCATCTCCACTCCCCAAAGGGAATGGATATACTCACTACACATTATTCTAGCAATTAAACTAAAGAAGAAAGGACACATTCTAACTAATTTAGCCTAAGATAAAAAACGATAAGACTAAGCTAAGCATGCATAAAAAAGAAACAACATGAGAACAAAATAATGAAAAATTATTTTATTAAATGACTCACATTACTAGTAGTATTCTTCTCCACCTTTAGTTTTTGCTCCAAGGCTTACTCCAAGTAGAGAGAATTTCACCAAGCAATGGGGTGAATACAAAAGGAGGAGGAAGAGTTCTATTTATAGCCATAGAAAAAGGTAATCGGGAACAATCCCTCGATGTGGGACTAATAACACCTTCCCAGAATACACATTAACATATAACCTATCTCCTAGAGAAATCGGGTCGGATTCGGACACAAACGGGCCGCTAATAGGCGGTCTTGCACAGCCAATTGGCGATCACTTTTTCCCAGATCCGACCCATTTTCGGATATGTTATTTATTGCTTCCATTCTTCACATGGGGTGCACTCGGATCGGTTATAGGAGTGTCGGCCCGAATCTAATTGCCAAAATACTCCTCATGATGGTGTGGAGTTTCTTCATTTGCTCATTGGTCCTTTGGGGTTACATTCGGGTCCTTCTCCCTTGCATCTTAGTCCATAATTCTTGCAATTTAGTCCTTGTTCTTGCTTTTAGGTCCTTTTATGCTTCTTCTCCTCAACCTAATTATTCCTGAAACTCAAACATAAAACTCGTTACGTAGGATTGTTTAGGTTAAAGATAATGCATATAAGACACAAATATATGCATTATATGATGTCAATAAAAAACTAACCAACAAAATCAAAAACTAATTGGTAGAAAGAAAGATAATGACAAGAGGAACATGAATCCATCCTTATATTAAAGAAAATGTGAGATTATAACCTTCATCCACCTTCCTCTATTTGCAACCAAATTGGGTAAAAACTAACCTACTTTAATGGTGGAAGTGGAGAACTAGAGGAAAGGAAGAAAAACCATGTTATTTGTAGAAGAATGTGTGGTGTACATGATTCTGAGAGAAATCCAACAGTTGAAATTGATTTCTCTAAGTTCTGGTGCACCCTACCAATCTGACTCGATTTCTTCCAAGAGCTTAAGTTATGTATTTTGCACATGGGGTGCACTCGTGGTCCTCTGGTTCGGCACGTTTGGTCTTAATTCCCCAAATACATCTAAAGATCATGGTATTGAAGGATTTTTACACTCAAAATGTTTTTCATGCGTTCAGGTCTCTCTGGATTTCATCTATATCATTTGTGATTTGCATATGGGTCCTTGTGCATGACAAACATGTCTAATTTGCTTCATTTGAGTCTTATCTTCTTGCAGTTCAGTCCTTTTCTCTTCCTTTCTCTTATTTATTACCTAAACAATAGAAACACCACAAACAAACACTCGAGTAGCACACAATTGCGGTAAAATAAAACATATATATAGATATGTTACTAATCAACCGTCACTGAACATTCACAACGAACGCATTCGTTCTGACACAAACTCTCTCCAATGTGTAGTCGGACATGCAAACCAGTGGGTGAATGGGCTGGCTCTCCTAGATGTCGTCGTTGATGAAAATCGTGTTTGTAGTTTTTGGGGTGGAGGCAGAAAGGAGAAGAAGCGAACAGAAGGTGAAAAAGAGGAAGGAAACGGGAGGGATGGTGGTTTATATAGGTTTTGTCTTCGGAGGGAAAGGGTGTTTTCGACCTTTCAGGCGGATTTGGCAATGAAAATGGGGTTGCAATTTTTGGCTGTCAAACGGTCAGGTAGCGGAAGACGAAAAAACTCCTCAAAATGGTCCTTGACCATCTAGGGCGCAACACTCCACTACTTTACCTAGCAGCACGACACATGTATTGCTATCCCATAACCCCATTTTCATGGTTTAGGTTGTTACCATTTCGCTCGCCACTACTATGGGAATCACTTTTGCTTTCTTTTCCTCTGACTACCAAGATGCTTCAATTCACCAAGTTCTTTCTTGCCTGCCCATGGATTTCGCAGTAGTTTGAAAAGTTGACCTATTCGGAATCTTCGGATCTATGCTTATTTTCAACTCCCCGAAGCATCATCATTTACTACGACATTCCTTGTCTCTGGGTCATGTCGTCAACAGCTGTGTTTTTTCGAAAAATTAGTTTAGATTCCAGACATCCAAACACATCCATTGTTGCTAGGTGGTTATTGTCAAACTTGTCAAGCAGTGTTTTAGTAACATACCATTATTTATAAGGTCAAGTCCGTAAACCTCACTAAAAAATAGGAGATGTCCAAGATAATACAAGCTAATGGCCCTTAAACAGGTGCCTTAGTGGGGGCGTTGATTGACATCATTTCATGCTTATATTTGTACCTTATATCCATTATCTTACACCTAAGCAATGCTATGTGACGAGTTTTATGTTTAGTTTTCAGAAATAAAGAGGTTTGAAGAGAAGAGCCATGAAAGGACCCAAAAGCAGGAAAAAAGGACCTAATTGTGAGACCTGGGGACCAAGATGCAAGGGGGAAGGACCTGATCGTAAGACAGAAGGACCTAAGAGCAAAACAGGAAACTCCACACCATCATGAGGAGTATTTTGTCAATTCGATTCGGGTCGGAGCTCCACTAAACCAACCAGATGCATCTAAGACCAAGAAACACTTCAAGAAAAGCCCACAAAGAAAACCAGACGGATCCAAGCTTTATAGGCCGCCAATTGGCGGTCTGGAACCGCTAATTGGCGGTCCATTTAGCCCAGGATCCGTCCAATTTTTTGTAGCACGTGTATTAGTGTATTCTTAGTGTATTTTGGGTATTGGTTTAGTCCCACATCGGGGGATTGTCCCGGATTAGCTTTTTCCATGCTTATAAATAGAACTCTTCACCTTCCATTGTAATTACCCATTGCTTGGTGGCATTCTCTCTACTAAGGAGTGAGCCTTGAAGCAAAAACTCAAGGTGGAGATGAATGCTACCTTCAATGTGAGTCATTTGTTAATAAAATAATTCTTCTAGTTTCTTTCAATCTTGTCTTTTAATTTGTGCATGTTTGTTTAGTCTTTCCTTTCCATTTATGTTTCTTTAATGCTTCTTGCCTTCTTAGTTAACTTTCATTTCAGTATTATGCTTTCTTTTGCTAATATAGTTAGTGTAATGAGTAGTGAGTAGTTCCATCCCCATTTGGGGGGTGGAGAAATATGTGATATAATCATGTAGTGTATTAAGTGTGTGTTATCTTTATCCCTTGAGCTTTATATGATTTCCATAACCATCTAATGGGTTTTCACTCTTATCTTTGATATGCTAATGCTCTTGAATGAAGCTTAGCTTATGCTTTGATTAGTGGACCTATTTTATGGGGAATGATAAGGTTAGGATATGGATGAAGTTAATATTGGAAACACAATTTGTAGTGTATGTGCTCTTGTTGCCTTTACCTTAGCTAATGTCTTGTATGTTTTAATGATGTAGTGAAATCTTAATTCATGTAGAGGCATAGTAGGGTATAGTCTTTATACTTGAGTTCATGTAGCTTCATTCCAATTACTGTCTTGTATGTTTTAATGATGTAGTCTTATCTTAATTCATGTAGAGGCAAAGTTGGATGTAGTTTTATGATTTCATGTACTACATGTTGTGAGGAGCTTAATGAACACACACACACACTTCTTTATGTTCACATTATTTCTCTACCCCCTTTGGGGCTTAGTTTATTGCTTATCTCCATTTCCATTTGCATCTTAGTGTAGTTTAGTGTAACCAACCTTTCTTCCCTTTCTTTACCTCTCGCCTTCGCACAAACCAAGTGTCGACACACCTCCCAGTGGACGACCCGTATTTGCCACCGCTTCAACGCGGCCGTGCACTTGCGGTTAAATATAAAACGATCAATCAAGTTTTTGGCGCCGTTGCCGGGGAGGTGCTCTGTCCAGACGTTGTATTGGACGATTCGAGGGGTTTTTAATTTTTTGTTTTCAGTTTTCCTTAGTGGCAGGGAACCTGAGGATCAAGGGGAAGCGACTGGAGTAATTGGAAAGCAAAAGACCCCAAAGTGACCGCCAATCAGCGGTCTGGGACCGCCAATTGGCGGCCTGGTGAGCCTCAATTACTCTCAAATTTGTTCCAGTTGTTATGTTGTTCACTTTAGTTATCTGGGAGCCCAATTTTGCATGTTGTGATCTTTAGTTTGCTCCCAGATTTAATTTCAATCCCCTTTAATCAACTTGGACCATAAAACTCAAAGCAAAAGATTAGACTTCTTGCCATCTAGGTCATGCATCATATGTAGGCCTTGCATGCATCTTTCTTTTCTTTGCTTTACATTTTTGTCGTTGATTGCTGGAGCGAGGTACGCATTCCTTATCACTCATTCACGCATTAGGACATTCATTAGTGAGTAAGGTTTGCATCGAAACAAGAGTGAGGTGAGTGCTTGTTTGGTGAGTTGCTTGCTAGCCTAAGATTTCAAAACATCTTTAAGGGGCATCACCTATAGACTTCAAAGATAAGGTGGGGGATTTCATCACCCCTCCCTTAGCCCCAAAAAGCACACTCAAGTAAAGCCTTAACTAAAAGCAAGTAGACATTGGCCCTAGGAATTCGGACGCACTAGGAGAGTAATCTAGTTGAGACCGCCATGACCTGATCGGCGTTGCCTACCTTGTCGATAGTAGGAGGTACTGGATCTCCGGATCTGGTATCACTTGCTGGGCATTGTGGTCCTCGTTGTAGGGAGGTGAGGCGTGTCGAGGCTAGTGACCTCGAAGTTAGGCGTCGTCTAGCCTAAGGACCCATTGCCTTACATTGTTTGAGCCTTGCTTGCTAGTTAGGCTTCTACCTTCACCCTGTACCCTCGCTAGCTCTAGGGATTCTTCCCTTCTCCTCTGAGTCATCTTCTTCTCACCTTCTTCTACGTTATAGTCTCCTCCCCTTTACACTCTCTGTTAGCGTTTTAGGGTCGAGTCGAGCACTTTTTGCGAGCTTAGCCTCGTGGTGGTGAGAGTGGTCGACTCGAGAGTTTTTCTTGAGATGGATGGTTACATGGGCGACCATCCATATCATTGTTGGGACCAGGACGATTCTCCCTGGTACTCCGGACCCATGCAACCTGGGGTGGCTCAGACTAACACCCCGTATGGTTGGGATGATCGTAATTTTGTGACTGAGCAGTCTTCATATTGGGGTAACATGAGAGAGGCACCGACTGCTAGACCACAATCTAGTTATGCCGGATCATATGCTGGTCAACAAACTGAGACATTACAACAAACTTTGGCCTCTTTCATGCGTATGGCAGACGACATGAGTGCCCCGGTGGCTCCAGTAGCCGTACCGTGCGACTGTTGTGGGTTGAGTGGTCATGTTATCGGGGAATGTCCTTATGTTCCCCCTGAGCCTGAGTATGAGCACACATTTTCCCAAAATGCTCATTATGACCATTACGCATCCGCGTACAACCCGAGAGTGATGGATTCATGGGGAGACAAATCTTATCCAAATTCTTATACCTCATTTTCACCCCCGTATCCTCCTCCCGAATACCCAGAATTCTACCAACACCCCACTTCAAATCATTGGACTCATTCTCAGCCCATCAACACCCAACCCCAAAATTTCCCAAGCTCTGACTTGGACCTCACTGTTGACCCCAAATTTGATTCCTTAAAACAAACCCTCCAAACATTCATGGAAACCACTCAAACTTTATTGAAGTCCAACTTGAATTCCTTGCAAAATATGGAATTGCAAGTGAGTCAAATGACACAACAATTCCATGAACGCAAGGAGGGTCACCTTTCTTGTCAACATGAGGATTCATCTTTTGATATCGAACCACCACCACATCCACAAATTCAAAGCACAACCTTTCAAAGTCAAACTCCTAGTCAACCTGAGGGACTTGGGGTTTCAATTCACGATCACTTAGTGGAGGATTCGATTCAAATTGAGCATAACTTGGACCAGTTCTATTATGAGTCGGCACAGCATTGTGCCTTACCTTTTTGTCCCGTGGCCCTTGAGCCACATGATCTTCATTTTGATCCTCTTAAGGACCCACCTCTGGTGGAGCAAGAGCTCCCTAGTACCCTCAATTTCAAACAACCTGATGAGAGTTTGCCTCTCACTATTGTTCCTGATCATCTTGGAAATGATGGAACATCAAACAACTACATTGCTCATGAGGGTATTAGGAGTTCCTTGGAGGATACTTTGGGTATGAGACCCACTTCCTGTTCTCCTGGTGAGTTGGACATGCATAACGAGGTGCTTGACCTCGTTCCGACCCACCAGCCTGTTGGTTGGAGAGTTTGGATTGATGATCATAACTTCAGTTCCGCAATGGGAGATATTTTTCTTCCGTTGCCCCTTATTTCCCAAACTCTTGAGAGGTTCAAGCTCTTTCAGTTTGATCCTTTGAATGAGACGCCTTTGCGTCCAATTCATGAACCTCTCATTTCATCTGGTGCTCTTTGTGAAGGGGGCCCACGCATGCGTATTCTGGCCCCGCGTGGTGTCATGTTCCCTTTCCAAGTGCATTGACCCACTCTTGAGGTTCCCATTTGATGTCTTTTGACAAATGAAGATGGGAACTTATGTTTGTACATAGTTATATGAAAAAAAAAGAAAAAAAAGAAAAAAAAAGAAAAAGAAAAAAAAAAAGTACAATAAAAGACTCATTCAGTGAGCATTGATTGTTGTGAGCCCCAACCCTTGTGTATTTGGGCTCCATTTCTTTCACGTATTTGTATCCCTTCTTTAGCTTCTCACAGGTTTTGAGGGAATTTGGGTTTGTGTCCATCAACATGACCCCGAACGTCCCTTTGTACTTCATGTTGGTGAGATCGTTCCTTTTTCATGCATCAATCCATGTAGTATCTTGCTTGCATTCATTGAGGACAATGCATGAAGTAGGTGTGGGGGGGTGTTTTACGTGTGTACATAGTCGAGTCTTTTTCCTTTGATTTTGTTTTCTTTTGTTTGCATTGTTAGGGTCATGATAGTGTGCTGCATTTAATATCGATATATCTGCTTGCCATGATCCTTGGGTGACTTGTCTTCTTTTGCTTGCCTAGTGCTTCAAAATTTTCACATTTCTTTCAAAATCTTCATGTGTTTTCGAAAGAAAATGTTTTGTGGGTTTTGCGTGTGTTTAGCATGTGCAAAACCGTTGAGAGGCAAAGTAAAAAGAAAGCTCCCAAAATTGTCTTGAACTTGATGCATTAGGATATCTAGTACGTGGCTTTAGGATTTATCGAGTCGTTAGGATGCACCCCAGTTTTCCTTTGGGGGTGAGTAATCATAGGGTTTCAGTGCTCAAACATTTAAAGAAGTCCACCCTGAACCTAGTGAGTCAAATAATTCGTGTTTGTTAATTTAGGAAGTTTGTTGTAGTCAAGGGCCCTTAATATCTTTTTGTGAAACTTAAGTGTAGGGGTTTTGGTTCCCATGTAGATAAATGAATAAATAAGTGGTGTTCTCTCTTCTCGCACGGCTCCTATCACTCGGGAAAGTAGGTCTGAGGGGACTTTGTGCCTGGTGCTTTCGAGTCATCTGACTTGGGATGCACCGACCGAACTCCCGTTACACGGGTGGTAGGGATCGCCCTATGTGGAGATTTGGGGGAAGGTGTACGTGATAGTGTAAGTCCTCATAGGCAATGATGCACGAAACCTGACCCTGGGAGAATCAAACACCAACCAATAAATGCTCCAAAGAAAAAGAAAAAAAAAAAGGAACAGAAAAAGAAAAAGAAAAGAAAAGAAGAGTCAAATAAGAACCAAAATGGACTTTACACTTTGTTTCACATTCAGAAGTTAAGGTTGCCCATGTCTTTCACTTAATTCCTTAGTTAACTCTCACGAATAACTCATTAGGCTAGGTGTGTGGACTGATTACATATATAGAGTCGACCCGTAGTATTACCGCATTCCATGATCGACAAAATAAGTCCAACGAGTCGTGTAGCTAGATTGATTAATGCATCTTGTTTGGATTTTGTGGGTATATCCGCTGAAAACCCTCAGGAGACACCACTCCTCCTCCTTGGCAACAAGGAGGTTTAACGGCTTGTAACACGTGCTAAGTGCAACCGTGATTCCTACGAAAGTGAGTTAGGATTTCTTGTTTTTCGTATGCTTTTTCCTTTCTTTGTTTTGCTCGAGACTAGCAAAAACTTAGGTGTGGGGGTATTTGATTGACATCATTTCATGCTTATATTTGTACCTTATATCCATTATCTTACACCTAAGCAATGCTATGTGACGAGTTTTATGTTTAGTTTTCAGAAATAAAGAGGTTTGAAGAGAAGAGCCATGAAAGGACCCAAAAGCAGGAAAAAAGGACCTAATTGTGAGACCTGGGGACCAAGATGCAAGGGGGAAGGACCTGATCGTAAGACAGAAGGACCTAAGAGCAAAACAGGAAACTCCACACCATCATGAGGAGTATTTTGTCAATTCGATTCGGGTCGGAGCTCCACTAAACCAACCAGATGCATCTAAGACCAAGAAACACTTCAAGAAAAGCCCACAAAGAAAACCAGACGGATCCAAGCTTTATAGGCCGCCAATTGGCGGTCTGGAACCGCTAATTGGCGGTCCATTTAGCCCAGGATCCGTCCAATTTTTTGTAGCACGTGTATTAGTGTATTCTTAGTGTATTTTGGGTATTGGTTTAGTCCCACATCGGGGGATTGTCCCGGATTAGCTTTTTCCATGCTTATAAATAGAACTCTTCACCTTCCATTGTAATTACCCATTGCTTGGTGGCATTCTCTCTACTAAGGAGTGAGCCTTGAAGCAAAAACTCAAGGTGGAGATGAATGCTACCTTCAATGTGAGTCATTTGTTAATAAAATAATTCTTCTAGTTTCTTTCAATCTTGTCTTTTAATTTGTGCATGTTTGTTTAGTCTTTCCTTTCCATTTATGTTTCTTTAATGCTTCTTGCCTTCTTAGTTAACTTTCATTTCAGTATTATGCTTTCTTTTGCTAATATAGTTAGTGTAATGAGTAGTGAGTAGTTCCATCCCCATTTGGGGGGTGGAGAAATATGTGATATAATCATGTAGTGTATTAAGTGTGTGTTATCTTTATCCCTTGAGCTTTATATGATTTCCATAACCATCTAATGGGTTTTCACTCTTATCTTTGATATGCTAATGCTCTTGAATGAAGCTTAGCTTATGCTTTGATTAGTGGACCTATTTTATGGGGAATGATAAGGTTAGGATATGGATGAAGTTAATATTGGAAACACAATTTGTAGTGTATGTGCTCTTGTTGCCTTTACCTTAGCTAATGTCTTGTATGTTTTAATGATGTAGTGAAATCTTAATTCATGTAGAGGCATAGTAGGGTATAGTCTTTATACTTGAGTTCATGTAGCTTCATTCCAATTATTGTCTTGTATGTTTTAATGATGTAGTCTTATCTTAATTCATGTAGAGGCAAAGTTGGATGTAGTTTTATGATTTCATGTACTACATGTTGTGAGGAGCTTAATGAACACACACACACACTTCTTTATGTTCACATTATTTCTCTACCCCCTTTGGGGCTTAGTTTATTGCTTATCTCCATTTCCATTTGCATCTTAGTGTAGTTTAGTGTAACCAACCTTTCTTCCCTTTCTTTACCTCTCGCCTTCGCACAAACCAAGTGTCGACACACCTCCCAGTGGACGACCCGTATTTGCCACCGCTTCAACGCGGCCGTGCACTTGCGGTTAAATATAAAACGATCAATCAGGCGTCTCCGTGCGGGAGGACTAAGTCTCTGACCCGGGTGCGTTTATGGGCGGGAATTCGGGTTGGGATGCCCCCCCCCCCACACACACAACAACCACACACACATTGGTTTAAAATACTATAATAATAATAGTAATTAATGTTTTTAGTTAATAATGTTAATAGATAAATTTGCTGAATTAATATGTATTTTTCTTTAATTTGAAAATGTAATATTATTTAAATTAATTATGTAAAAAAATTCATTAAATATGTAATTTGCTTAAATAAAAATAATATTTATTAAAAATTTAACAAATATTAAATTCCAAATTGAAATCCAAAAGTAATACATTGTGTTAGATAACATTATATTACCTTACAAAATACAAATAAGTTACGAGATACAAATAAAATACGTAGTACTTATAAACTACAAAATACAATAAAAGAAGCTACATCTAGCCATTGGAGTTAATTTAAATATATTCTCTATGATTTAAATCTATAAATCCATGTAGTATCATGCTCACGTTCATTGAGGACAATGCATGAAGTAAGTGTCGGCGGTGTTTTACGTGTGTACATAGTCGAGTCTTTCTCCTTTTGTTTTGTTTTCTTTTGTTTGTATTCATAGGGTCATGTTAGTGTGCTGCATTTAATATCAATATATCTGCTTGCCATGTTCCTTGGTTGACTTGTCTTCTTTTGCTTGCCTAGTGCTTTAAATTTTTTATTTCTTTCAAAAATCTTCATGTGTTTGTGAAAGAAAATGTTTTGTGGGTTTCGCGAGCGTTTAGCACGTGCAATACCGTTGAGAGACAAAGTAAAAAGAAAGCTCCCAAAATTGTCTTGAACTTTATGCATTAGGATATCTAGTAAAGTGTCTTTAGGTCTTATCTAGTTGTAAGGATGCACCCCGATTTTCCTTCGGGAGGAGATTAATCATAGGGTTTCAGTACTCACATAAACAAAAAAAATTCACCCTGAACCTAGTGACTCAAATAAGTTACTAGCATAAGGAAGTTTATCGTAGTCATGGACCCTTAAAATCTTGTTGTGAAACTTTAAGTGTAGGGGTTTTGGTTCCCATGTAGATAATAAATAAGTGGTGTTCTCTCTTCTCGCACGACTCCTTTCACTCAGGAAATTAGGTCCGAGTGGACTTAGTGCCCGGTGCTTTCGAGTTATCTGACCTGGGATGTATTGACCAAACTCTTGTTACACGAGTGGTAGGGATCGCCCTATGTGGAGATTTGGGGGAAGATGTATGTGATAATGTAAGTTATCACAGGCAATGATGCACGAAACTCGATCCTGGGAGAATAAAACACCAACTAGTGTAATTCATAATGCTCTAAAAAGAAACAAAAATGATGAAAAAAGGAAACAAAAAAAGACAAATAAGAACCTTAATGGACATTACACTTTGTATCACTTGAGGATGTTAAGGTTGCCCATGTCTTTCACTTAAGTCCTTATCTAACTTGAACAAATGATTCATTAGGCTAGGTGTGTAGAGTAAATACATATATGGAGTCGGCCCGTAGTATTACCGTATACTATGATTGACAAAGATAAGCCCATCGAGTCGTGTTGCTAGTTTGAATAATGCATTTACGTTCGGATTTTGTGGGTATATCCGTTGAAAACCCTCAAGAGACAACATTCCTCCTCCTTGGTGACAAAGGGGTTTAACGGCTTGTTGCACATGCTAAGTGCAACTGTGATTCCTACAAAAGTGAGTTAGAAATTTCCTATTTTACGAATGATTTTTCTCTTTCTTTGTTTAGCTCAGGACTAGAAAAAGTTAGGTGTGGGGGTATTTGATTGACATCATATATTTGTGTCTTATATTTGTGTCATAATTCTTAGCCTAAGAAATGCTAATTAACAAGTTTTATGTTTAAGTTTCAGGAATAAACATGTTGGAGAAGAAGAAACTCAAAAAAGACTTAAAAGCAAGAAAAAAGACTGAATTGCAGGACTTATGGACTGAGATGCAAGAGAGAATGACCTGGATGTAAACCAAAAGGACCCATGAGCAAATCAAGAAGCTCCACACCATCATGAGGAGTATTTTGGCAATTAGATCTGGGCCCAAACATCAACAACCAAATCGGGTTCATCAAACATCAAGAAATCAAGCGAGAAACGAGCCACCGAAATCCAGACTCGATCACAGACATCCAGACCGCCATTTGGCTATCCCAAACCACCAATTGGTTGTCCAAATGTCTCCAAATGATTCCTGGTTTAGTCTGGTATTCGATTATGTTATTTTATGTCCATTTATAGTATGTGATTAGTCCTATACTAGGGGATTGTCCCCGGTTACCTTTTTCTATGACTATAAATAAAACTCTTCCTCCTCCTTTGTATTTACCCATTGCTTTGTGGCATTCTCTCTACCTAGAGTAAGCCTTGGGGCAAAACTCAAGTGGAGAAGAATGCTACTTGTAATGTGAGTCATGTAAATAAAATAATTTTTCTTAGTTAGTTTTATATTGTCTCTTTCAATTCTTGCATGCTTGGTTTAATTTTGTTTTGTCTTCTTAATGACTAGTGAGTAGTTTCATCCCCATTTTGGGTGGAGGTAATGTAGACTATGTGATAATTATGGGTTCTTTCATTTGTGTCATTTCATATGCTTCATATAGATCTATACTTATAGCATGCTTAAACTTGTATTAGATGGGATAATGTCCACACTAGGTACTTATCTCATGCTAGCTTTAGAGTTTATGTTGTTTCTTGTAATGGTTTGATGGGAATAGCTTGATATGTATGGATTCATGTTTGATGCACATTTACATGAATGATTTAGATTGTATATAGGATTGATTAATGCTCTAATGGCCACACCAAGTACTTATTGCATGCTTGATAATCTAAAATCAACCTCAACTTTATGTGAGATATGCATGTTCATGGTTTGCTATGTAGTCTTGTGTATCCTACTCTTAGATTACACACTACATTCTACTTGTATGCCACACAAACTACATTTGTTCCTAATTGAAAAGAAGACTCACTCACTCACACATACCTACACACCTCAACTCCATGGGGGTCTAGTTTAATTGGTAGTTCATTGATATTTTAGTTTAGTGTAATCACACTTCTTCTCCCCTCCTTTTCCCACTCACCTTCAAACGAACTAGAGTCGACACACCTCCCTGTGGATCGACCCATATTTGTCGCGTCTTCATCGACGTCGTGCACTTCCAGTATTTAAAATGTCGTGCACTTCAGTTTGATCCTTTGAATGAGATGCTTTTGCATCTAATTCATGAGCCTCTCCTTTCACCTTGTGCTCTTTGTGAGGGGCCCCCAAACATGAGTATTTTGTCCCCGCGTGGTATCATGTTCCCTTTCCAAGTGTATTGACCCACTTTTGAGGTTCCCATTTGATGTCCTTTGACAAATGAAGATGGCGACTTATTTTTGTACATATTTTTATTCAAAAAAAACAAGTACAATAAAAGACTCCATGAGCGAGCATTGATTGTTGTGGGTCTCAACCCTTGTGTACTTGGGCCCCATTTCTTTCACGTATTTGTATCCCTTCTTTAGCATCTCACGGGTTTTGAGGGAATTCGGGTTTCTGTCAATCAACATAACCATGAACTTCCCTTTGTACTCCCAGTTGGTGAGATCTTTTCTTTTTCATGCATAAATCCATGTAGTTTCATACTCACATTCATTGAGGACAATGCATGAAGTAGGTGTGGGGGGTGTTTTACGTGTGTACATAGTTGAGTCTTTTTCCTTTGATTTTGTTTTCTTTTGTGTGTATTGATAGGGTCATGTTAGTGTGCTGCATTTAATATTGATATATCTGCTTGCCATGATCCTTGGGTGACTTTTCTTCTTTTGCTTGCCTAGTGATTTAAAATTTTCACATTTCTTTCAACATCTTCGTTTGCGAAAGAAAATGTTTTGTGGGTTTTGCGTGTGTTTGGCATGTGCAAAACCATTGAGAGGCAAAGTAAAAATAAAGCTCCCAAAATTGTCTTGAACTTGATGCATTAGGATATCTAGTGCAGTGGCTTTAGGACTTATCTAGTCGTTAGGATGCACCCCGATTTTCCCTCGGGGGGAGAGTAATCATAGGGTTTCAGTACTCAAACAATTAAAGAAGTCCTCCCTGAACCTAGTGAGTCAATAATTCGTTTTGATAATTAATCAACAAAGCAATAAACACATGTATCAATTAAAAGATCATTGCCTGCATATACGTGTATTATCTAACATTTCAGGAATCAAGTTTGAGTTGAATTGAAAGATGAAGATTGAAGCATAGCTAGGTTTAAATTTCATGTATTTAGGTTATAAATGTAACTTGGCACTTGAAATCTTTGACTCATTGCATTGCATAACACTTAGAATACCTATAGAAGTCTCACGCTACATTCCAACATACATTTCCCATTCGACTATGCCTTCTATTTGGTTTGCCTGTCTGAAATCGGTCGACCGGAATATACATTCCGTTCCACCATTTCTTCAATCCTCTTTGCCTGTCTGAAATCGGTCGACCGAAACCCTTGTTTGGTTAGACCATCGCACCTTGTCGAGTGATAGGAATTAGTTTATCCTATACAAGTCCTTCAGCCTATCAGTTGTCGACACGTGTCCAGTTAGTGAGACCTTCGGTCGACCGAAACTTCGTATTTGTTCGACCGATTGTATTTCGGTATTTGTATTAAATATGACCGTTATACTTGTCGTATACTCCAACGGTCGTATACACATTTTCTCAACTAACCATCTTTTGGATTTGGTCTTCCGGTCGACCGAAAGCTCCTTAACGGTCGACCGAGTCTTCAATACTTCCCAGATCCAGTCCTACTATTCATTTTCGGTCGAACCATCAACTCATTCTGTTCGACTGATTACATTTATTTTAATCCTGTCTAAAATCCAACATGACAACCGGTCGACCGAAACTTTACTCACGGTCGACCAATACTTATATATTTTCCAGATCCAGTCGTACTGTTCATTTTCGGTCGAACTAGTGTTCCAAACCGTTCGACCGATCACTTAAGTTCTAGCCAAATTGGGTCGTCTTTGCTCGATCGAACCTTGCACTATTGCATGCCGGTCGACCGTGTTACATGATCTGGTCGACCGTTAGTGTCCTGAAATGTGTCCTGTCACTTCCTGACTTGTGTTTTCTTGCACATCATTTCACCATTTCAATCCCAACAGCTAGAACTAGTTTAGAGCATATAAATAGAGCTGAGAACACTTCTACAAGTCACCCAATCTTTCTCCAAACTCAAATCTCATTACTACTCTCAATTTTCTCTAAACACTTGTGCCCACATCTTCTCACTTGAAATCACCATCCTTTGATTGCATCATTCATTTCAAGTGCTCAAGATTAGTTGCTAAAGTATTAGTCTTCAAGAGTTGTACAAAGCTTCCGGAGTGAAGCTCTTCTCGGATTGTGAGAAGGTGGTCCAAGCTAGGCGAGGGTGTTCGCAAAGCTTGTGGTGTAAAGGGGTGATCTCAGCCTGAACGAAGATCAGATTAGTGGAGGACGCGAATTTGCTCGATTAAGAGCAATTCGTAAGAGAGGACTAGGATCCGGTGGTTGGATCCAAACCTCTATACTTCCGGAGTTGTGGTTTGTTGTTCTCTCTTTCATATTCATTGTCTTATCTTTTAATTTGGCATAGTTCCTTTAAAAACCTTAATTAGTCTATTCACCCCCCCCTTTAGACTAAGTTTAGGGGTTAGTAGATCCTACATTTACACTTTGTATCGCTTAAGGATGTTGAGGTTGTCCATGTGTTTCACTTAAGACCTTAATTAACTTGCATGAATGATTCATTAGGCTAGGTGTGTGGACTAATACCTATATAGAGTCGGCCCGTAGGATTACCGCGTCCAATGATCGATAAAAATATGTCCAATGAGTTGAGTGTCTAGATTGAATAATGCATCAATGTTCGGATTTTGTGGGTATATCCGCTGAAAACCCTCAGGTCTCCTCCTTGGTGACAAGGAGGTTTAACTTGTTGCACGTGCTAACTGCAACCGTGATTCCTACGAAAGTGAGTTAGGATTTCCCTGCTTTTTGTATGCTTTTTCGTTTCTTTCATTTTTCTCTTTCTTTGTTTTGTTCGGGACTAGCAAGAGTTAGGTGTGGGGGTATTTGATTGACATCATTTCATGCATTCATTTGTGTCTTATATCCATTATCTTAACCTAAACATTGCTACGTAACGAGTTTTATGTTTCAGTTTCAGGAACAAACAAGATTGAGGAGTAAAGGCATAAAAGGACCTCAACGCAAGAAAAATGACTGAGTTGTGAGACTTGGAGACTAAGATGCAAGGGAGAAGGACCCGAATGTAAGGTCAAAGGACAAATGAGCAAATAAAGAAACTCCACACCATCATGCGGAGTATTTTGGCAATTAGATTCGGGCCGACACTCCTATAACCGATCCAAGTGCACCCCATGTGAAGAATTGAAGAAATAAAGAACATATCTGAAAATGGGTCTGATCCGAGAAAATGTGGCCGCCAATTTACGGTCCAAGACCGCCAATTAGCGGTCCGTTTGTGTTCGAATCCGACCCGGTTTCTCCACGAGATGGGTTATGTGTTTATATGTATTCTAGAAAGATTTTATTAGTCCCACGTTGGGGGATTGTCCCCGATTACCTTTTTCTATGGCTATAAATAGAACTCCTCCTCCTTTTGTATTCACCCATTGCTTGGTGGCATTATCTCTACTATGAGTAAAAGCCTTGAAGCAAAAACTCAAGGTGGAGAAGAATGTCACTTGCAATGATAGTCATGTTAATAAAATATTTTTTTCATAGTTTCTTTTAATATTGTCTTGTCTTTTAATTCTTGCATGCTTCTTTAGTTTAGTTTTCTTTCAGTTAGCTTTTTAATATTTCTTGTTTGCTTAGTTTAATTGCCTTTCATTAGAATGTTTCATTTTGTCAATGTAGTTTGTAGTGTAATGATTAGAGAGTAGTTGTATCCCCCTTTGGGGGTGGAGATTATGTTCATACGTGCATTAAAGAATGGAAATGAATGCTTTATTTTGGAATGTGTTGATAAATGTGAATGTATGCTTTCTTGTTTAGAGTAGAACACTTCACTTGATAGGTTTTGCCACAAATATTAGACACCTCTCATGCTTGTTTAGGTTCTGAAATAACCAACTTGTATATGTGAATGTTAATCAACTAGGTTAGTGAATGGATTGATAGGTTTTGTCATAACATTTAGACACTTCCTATACGTGAAAACACTACCTACATTTGTGCCTATTGAATGCATTCTTCACCATCTTTTTACATGTGTGCACACACTCCACCCCTTAAGGGTTTTCCAATTCTGATTTTTAGCTTTCATCTTCTTTGTTTGTTTCATTCTAGCTTAGCGTAGTTACTTTAGTGTAGTCACAACTTCTTCCCCTCTTTTCCCACTTGCCTTCGAACGAACCAGAGTCGACATATCTCCCTGTGGATCGACCCGTATTTCCACCGCTTCAACGCGGCCGTGCACTTGTGGTTATTTTAAAACGTTCAATCAATTACTGATTAGTAGCATATCATACATCATATTCATGCTATATATCCTTTATTTTACCCCAATATTGTGCTACTCGAGTTGTTGAGTTGTTGTTGTAGTGTTTCAGGTGTTAGGTAATAAAGAAGAGAAAAGGGAACAGAAGGACCTAAATGCAACAAGAATGGATTGAATTGAAGACTTCTGGACCCATTTGTAATGCACAAGGACTAGATCGCAAAAATCAGGAAGGACCCAAGTGAAGACCCGGGGGGGACCTGATTGTGACACATGACTTGAACAAAACCAATATTTCAGATCATTTTGCTCCAATTGAACCATAATTTCTCATGTGCCTTGGACTTGATTAATTGGGTGCACCCGTGTATAGACAAAGTTATGTGTTGAACGTTTTATTTAAAACCGCAAGTGCACGGCCGCGATGAAGCGGTGGCAAGTACGGGTCGTCCTCAGGGAGGTGAGTAGCCTCTTGCTTGTACGAAATCAAGTGGCAAAAATAGGAGGAAGAAAGTTGTTTATGCTAATCTAGACTACGCTACACTAAGAAGTATGAAATGCAAACCGAACGAAACAAACAAACGATGGAATAACAACTAAACTAAGAACAAAGGAAGAATGCTGGAATACAGAAATGGGAAAACCCCTAAGGGGTGGAGTGAGTGCACACATGCAAAGAGGTGGGTGTAGAATACATTCTTTAAGCACATGAAGGTGGTGTTTATCAAGCATAGGAAGTGTCTAAATGTTATGGCAAAACCTATCAATCTATTCACCAACTTGGTTGATTAACATTTACATATGCAAGTTGTTTATTTCAGAACCTAAACAAGCATGAGAGGTGTCTAATCATTTTGGCAAAACTCATCAAATTATAAATTCTATCCTAAACAAGCAAGCATACATTCATGTTTAATCAACACATTGAAATTAAAGCATTCATCCCATTCTCTAATGCATGTATGTACATCTACTCCACCTCCCAAAGGGGATGGAACTACTCACTAAACATTACACTAATTATTAAACTATGGAAAGAAAGCATATTAAAACTAAGGTAGAATTAAAAGATGATTAAACTAAAACATGCATAAACAATAAAAGAAGCATAAAACCAACAATGAAAGAAACACAAAACTTTATTGATAAAATGACTCACATTAAAAGTAGCATCCTCCTACTTTAGTGTGTGCTTTAAGGCCTCACTTCTAGTAGGAAGAATAGCCACTTAAAATATGGAGTCCTTACAAAAGGAGGTGAAGAGTTCTATTTATAGGCATGGAAAAAGCTAATCCGGGACAATCCCCTGATGTGGTACTAAACCAACACCAAAAATAGCCTCAACGAACATTAATACAAGTCCAGGACAAATCTTGGCGGATCTGGACTAATCCAGACCGCCAATTGGCGGTCCAAAATGTCCGGATCCAGTTGAGTTTTATTCTGGGCTTTTCTTTGTGCTTTTGGTGGTCTTTGATGCATCTACTTCGTTTGTTGGAGCTCGGACCCGAATCCAATTGCTAAAATACTCCCCATGATGGTGTGAAGTATTCTGTTTTGCTCTTAGGTCCCTCTGTCTTGCGTTCAGGTCCTTCTCCCTTGCATCTTGGTCCCCAGATCTCACAATCCAGTCCTTTTTCCCAGCTTTTGGGTCCTTTTATGCTTCATCTCTTCAAACCTAATTATTCCTGAAAACTAAACATAAAACTCGTAACATAGCATTGTTTAGGTGAAAGATAATGGATATAAGATACAAATATGAGCATGAAATGATGTCAATCATTATGACAGCCGTCGGATTGCTCCTAGATCCATCCAAACTCTTATTTCTTCTATAAATACCATTGTAATCCCTCCTCTGCACCTCTTCCTCCTCGTTCCCCCATTTGAGTAGGTTTTAGTTTCTTGTTTTAGTAGTGTAGTAAGGGGGTTGGAGAGGAGCAAACTTTGTATTTTGTTTTCTTAATCTACTTTAGTTCTTGTTCTTTATGTTTATGTTTTCCATTTTATGCAATTTCCTTTTATGTTGTTGTTTGATTTGTGTGTTTGCGAAAGAAAATGTTTTGAGGGTTTGTGTGTGATTAGCATGTGCAAAACTGTTGAGAGGCAAAGTAAAAGGAAGCTCAAAAAATTATCTTGAACTTGATGCAGTAGGATATCTAGTATACCAATTTTAGGCTTTATCTAGTCGTTAGGATGCACCCTGGTTTTCCCTCGGGGAAGAGTAGTCATAGGGTTTCAGTACTCAAACATTTAAAGAAGTCCACCCTAAACCTAGTGACTCAAATAATTTGTGTCTGCTAGTATGAAAGTGTTTGTCGTAGTCAGGGACCCTTAAAATCTTGTGGTGAAACTTTAAGTGTAGGGGTTTTGGTTCCCATGTAGATAATAAATAAACGGTGTTCTCTGTTCTCACACGGCTCCTATCACTCAGGAAATTAGGTCCGAGGGGCATTAATGCCTGGTACTTTCGAGTCATCTGACTTAGGATGCACCGACCAAACTCCCATAACACGGGTGCTAGGGATCTCCCTATGTGGAGATGTGGGGAAATGTATACGTGATAGTGTAAGTCCTCATAGGCAATGATGCATGAAACCTGACCATGAGAGAATTACACACCAACTAGTAAAAAAATAAAAATGAAAAACAAGCGAAGAAAAAAAAGAAATGACAATGCAAATAAGAACCTCAATGTTCGGATTTTGTGGGTATATCCGCTGAAAACCCTCAGGAGACAACACTCCTTCTCCTTGGCGACAATGAGGTTTAACGACTTGTTGCACGTGATAAGTGCAATCATGATTCCTACGAAAGTGAGTTAGGATTTTCCTATTTTTCGTATGTTTTCCTTTCCTTCATTTTTCTCTTTCTTTGTTTTGTTCTGGACTAGTAAAAGGTAAGTGTGGGGATATTTTATTAGTAGCATATCATGCATCATATTCATGCTATATATCCTTTATTTTACCCCAATAATGTGCTACTAGAGTTGTTGTTGTGGTGTTTCAGGTGTTAGGTAATAAAGAAGAGAAAACGGAATAAAAATGACTTGAATGCAACAAGAATGGACTGAATCGAAGACTTTTGGACCCATTTGTAATGCACAAGGACTAGATCGCAAATCAGGAATGACCCAAGTGAAGACCCGGAGGGACCTGATTGTGAAATGCAAAGTATTGTGACACATGACTTGAACCAAACCAATATTTCACCAATTAAAGTGAAATGGCACCCAACGTGCAAAATACAACATTGAACCTCTTGCAAGAAATCGGGATCGATCAGCTGCAAAAGATCCGCCACTGGCGGATCATTTTGCCACAATTGATCCATAATTTCTCTCGTGCCTCGGACTTGATTAATTGTATCTACCAGAGTATATACAAAGTTATGATAGCAGTCGGATTGCTCCCAAATCCATCCAAAACATTTTTTTCTACAAATATCATTGTAATCCCTCCTCTCCACCTCTTCCTCCTCCTTCCCCCATTAGAGTAGGTTTTAGTTTCATGTTTTAGTAGTGTAATAAGGGGTTGGAGAGGAGCAAACTTTGTATTTTCAGTTCTTAATCTACTTTAGTTCTTGTTCTTTATGTTGATGTTTTTCATTTTATGCAATTTCCTTTTATGTTGTTGTTTGTTTAATCTAGTCTTCTACATTTCTTTCATGGGTTTATATTCTTTTCATGTTTTCTTTAGTGTAGAGATGAGTATATAATAGTCCATCCCCATTCGGGGTGGAGAAAACGGTGATTTGATCATGTGATGAATTAGTGTGGAGATGAGAGACCCATTTGCAGGTCTTTCACCAACCCACATCATGTGTAACCCACTTACACATGATCCATTGTTAATTGCTCCTTTAAATCAATCACATTTCAACACATAATCTTCTCATGACCTCCCTTAACCAAGTCAGAACAAATCCAGCCCATGATCAGAAAAAATCTCTTATTAATTCAGTCAAAATCGTGGGCAAGAAGTCAAACGAATCGGCCAACCGGACAACCGTTTGGTTATCTTGAAAAGTTCCTGATAATTTTGTTCGAACGGAATGCCCCACCGGTTGACGGTTTTGCAACAAGAAAAGTTGATGTTATTTTTGGTCAAACCGTGGTTCAACCGGTCAACTATTTTTCAAAACCCAGAAATTATTGTTCACGCCGGTCGACTGTTTTGGGAAAAATGTTCAACCATTTTGCACTATTTTTTGTCTTTGTCAAATTTTAGATCAATATCCAACAAAATTTGACCTTTGGGGTTTTAGCAAATTCAGATGTTGTAATATTGCGAATATATTATGTAGTATATTATCATATATATTGTAAAACATTATACCACATAATATACACACATCTCATACAAATTTATTGGTTACTCAAACAATATCCTTAACACGACATATTGATTTTATTATTTTACCACATGTATATAAATACATCACATAAAATGTAAAATCATATTTCTTGTTTCACAATTTTGTGGTGTGACCTATAAAAGGGTCTAAATTATATTGACAACGATATAAAACATGTTATATCATAAACTATAAGTGGTATCTAGGTACACATTATAGTCCCCAAATAACAAAGATGTTTCGCTCACTCGAACTTAACACGATCCATTTAGTGATATGTAATATCAATTGTGTCTATCCCTTGCCTCATGATATTGAGAATATTATACAAAGTAGAAATGTGTCATTTTTGTATTGTATATTCTTTAATTGATCTCTTAAACTAATTTTAAATATGTAACTATACACGAGTTACATTGTGCACATTATAATTTTGCTTTATCAAGAGGCTCAGCACTATCATCGTTCAAGTCAAGAGGGGCAATGATAATCTTTTGACATATCACATTTTCCCCCAACAAGTTATGTATATCCAACTAATACTTTTATCACTATACGCAATGATAGTTTTTTATAATAATCAAATCATATACTCATTATGTGAAAAGATATAGGTCTCATATCTTAGGATTCAAAGACACAATAAAATATTAATGACACAAACACAATTCCATAATGTTTCATTGTTTGGGTCAATTCAACATATGAAAGAAACATTTTTTATTTCATTTACTCATGTTGTTAAATATTTGTAGAGCTACTATATGTCTTTTAACCAACACGACAATCTTGTCTCAATAATTAATGTCTCATGTTAATCACAATGATTGTGAATCACTTTAGATTTATGTAATAATTTTCTCTTAGAGCTCTACGGCTAAAGACCAAGAGCCTCTTCTTTAGCACTTTTCAAAGACAAATACATTAATTAAGGAACAAAATGTTATTATATTCAATTCATAATAAAAGACATATAAAAGTAAACTTTTAGAACACATTCCTTTCAGTACATTTTATCATAGGACATAATAAATGAAAAAATACAAATCTTCTTCCAAGTTTGATTATATTTATTGAGTATTGAGTGTTTGGACATCATTCTTGAGAATCTAATAAGATAGAAACAATATGTTTCATATGCATGTGTAATTTGACCAATTGACTTATGTGATGTTTGGGTCTAATAATGAGTCCTATTAACTTTGTTAATCAACAAAATTATATTAAGTGACGCTAAAAACATAACAAAGAGCTTAAAATAAATGACAGGATAAGTTATCTAATAAAGATCAATAGAAGACATGTATTTTGTCTTTATTTGAGTCTTTAGATTTAAAGGTCGGCTATTTCACAAAATTAGATTGCTAATTTCTCACTTGAACTCCTATGAGTCGACCATTTCCATCCTTCCAGGTTGAAAACAATTTCCTATTTCACAATGCATGTGTTGTACGGGATGAATGTGTTTTTTGATTGACAACAATTTGTGTACGATTGTGAATGAATGTGTTTGTTGTGCATGATGAATGTGTTTGCTGATTGTACATGTTGTATTTAGCATTTATTTTTTTATTTTGAAAAGGGTATAGACGTCGGTTATTAGATTAATGCGACACATAATATGTCCTATAGACGTCGGTTATAAGGATAATAAGACGCCTAGTCTTTTTAAAGGATATACATGTCGGCCATATGGGATATCTGACATGTATACCCTGCAAAATAGACGTTAGTTCTATGTTACAACTGACACGTATAACCTGGATAATAGACGACAGTAGTGTTGTATATATGATGCGTATATTCCAAGAATAGACGTTGGTCTTTGTGTGACTGATTGACATCATATCATGCATATATTTGAGTCTTATATCCTCTATTTTTAACCTAAACAATGCTACGTAACGAATTTTATGTTTAAGTTTCAGGAATAAAACAAGTGAAAAGAAGAGACATAAAAAGGACTTAAAAGCAAGGAAAAGGACTGAGTTGCAAGACTTATGGACTGAGGTGCAAGAGAGAATGACCCGGATGTAAAACCAAAAGGACTAATGAGAAAATCAAGAAGATACACACCATTATGAGGAGTATTTTGGCAATAAGATCCGGGCCTAACCATCAACTACAAAATCGGGTTCATCAAACATCAAGAAATCATGCCAGAACCGAGCCACCAAAATCCAGACTCGATCAGACACATCCAGACCACCAATCAGCGGTCCAACTATTTCCAAATGCCACATGCTTTGGTCGGGTGGTGTACTATGTTGTTTTATGTCCATTTATAGTATGCAATTAGTTCCATACCGAGGGATTGTTCCATATTACTTTTTTCCATGCCTATAAATAGAACTCTTCCTCTCCTTTTCTATTCACACATTGCTTGGTGGCATTCTCTCTACTTTGAGTAAAGTCTTGAAGCAAAACTAAAGTGGAGAAGAATGCTACTTTCAATGTGAGTCATGTAAATAAAATAATTTTTCATAGTTTTATTTTTATTGTTGTCTCTTTTTAATGCTTGCATGCTTAACTTAGTTTTGATTTTCTAATCTTAGAATAACTAGTTAGAATGCCTTTGTTCTTTAGTTTAATTTCTATCATAATGTGTAATGAGTAGTTTCATCCCCTTTGGGGGTCAAGATGATATACATATATGTTGTGAAGTTTGGATGTTTGATTAATTTTTGATTGTGTAGACTTGCATGTTTATATGCTCATTGGGGGTCTTTTAATCATCTACTTGTTGGGGGATTTTTGATGGGTTTTGCCACAACAATTAGACACTTTCCATGCTTAGTTTCCTCATGTTTATTGACTGAAATTTCCTATTGAATATGCTACATGTTAGTTATGTGTTTGTATTTGTGGTTGCTTGCTTGATTGATTGAAGAAACTTTGTTTTGATGAGTTTTGCCATAAGATTTAGACACCTCCCATTCTTAGCTTTGTTATTCACATGAGTTCATGGTTTTTGATGAGTCTTGCCATATCTTTAGACACTTCTCGTGCTTAGCCTAATCATATGATATTCAAGTAATTGTCGATACATTGTGTGAATGAATTGATAGGTTTTGCCAAATCTTTAGACACTTCCTATCCATGAAGACACATAAACGACACACACACAAACATGCTTCATTCATCACTTACTTTACTTCATATGTGCACACACTTCACCCCTTAGGGGTTTTCCTTACTGAATTACATTTTCCTTTTGTTAGTTGTTTATCTTAGTTTTAGTAGTCTTGTGCTTTCATCTTTCTCCTTTGTTAGTTTCTAATTTAGTGTAGCTTAGGTTAGCATAATCACATCTCTTCTCCCTTATTTGCCACTTGATTTCTGAAGAACCAGAGTCGACACACCTCCTTGTGGATTTGACCCGTACTTGTCGCGTCTTCACCGACGTCGTGCACTTGCGATATTAAAACGATTAAACAACGATTGACGTCAATGTATAGACGACACATAAATAAATCTTGTATTGGGAAACACAAATAACTGATGTATATGTAGGATATCGTGCCCTATAATTGTGTATATTTTAAATAATTTACGAGCATTTAAGATCGATTTTCACAATTCCAACAATTTTATGAACAAAATTCCTAATTGTATTTCAATATATATAATAAACCAATTAATATTAAATACATAGATTGGATCATACCTAGGGGATTATTGAATCCCTTTTACCAATAGGAAGATGAGTTGCACGTCGGATCGCCTTGGAATTCCTCCAAGTGTCCACCAAACTCTAAACAATATTAGAGAGATTGGAGCTAGGAAATCAATCTCTAAGTCAAGGCTATAATCTAGCTAATTACCAATTTAATGCTTTGAAGAATTTAATCTCTCAAACACTTAACTAACAAGAGAATTTTCGGATGGATTTGGTGGACAAATATGAAGATGAATTTTTTACATTCATGTAAACAAGGAGGAGAGAATGACCTATTTATATGGTTTTCTCCATCCCACATCATGTGTAATCCACTTACACATATCCCTTATTTTTAGCTCCTCCAAAGCAATCATATTTCGACACGTAATCATCATTTAACATTTTCTGACCAAATTGGAACAAATCAACCCATGATCAAAGAAATTCTCTTATTAATTCAGGGAAAATCGTACGCAAGCGGTCGACCGAAATAGTCAACCGTTCGACTAATTGGTAATAAATTGTCAATTTTGGTCAGACAATATGTCCAACCAGTCAACAAATTCACCACAACCAAAAGTCTCTGGTTTCGTTCGAGCGACACATCCAAACGGTCGAGCCCAAACGGTCGACTGATTCTCAAACAGGTAATATCCCTGATTTTGGTCGAACAAAGTTTGTCAAACGGTCGACCGGTTTGACCAATTTATGCCTTTATCAAATTTTGGATTAATATCCAACAAAATCTGATCTTTGGTGTTTAGCAAATTTATATTTTATAATGTTACGAACCACATTATAATATGCAACATATTACATATATAATGTCAAACATTATACCCCATAATATATTTACATCTCATATAAATTTATTGAATATTCTAACCATCCCGTAATCACGACATATCGATTTTAATATTTTACCACATGTATTTCAATACATCATATAAAATGTAAAATCAAATTCCTTATTTCCCAGTTATGTGGTGTGACCTAAGAGGATCTAAGTTATGTTGGAAGTGATATAAAATACTTCATAACATAAACTATAAGTTTTATCTAGCTACACATTATAGTTACTCAACAAACAAAGATGTTTTGCTCTCTCGAACTAAACATGATCCATTTAGTGATATGTAATATCACTTGTGTCTATCCCTTGCCTCATGATATTGAGAATATTATACAATAGACGTCGGCCTCGCTAAGGACCGACGTCCATTCGGTCCTCTCCCCACTAGACGTCGGTGGTTATAACGGCCAACGTCTATTTTTGCGACGAGTAAAGCTTATTCTGCACTAGTGGTGTCATCTCTGTATTATATATTCATTTATTGATCTCTCAAATTAATTATAAATATGTAACTATACACGAGTTGCATTGTGCACATTATAATTTTGCTTTTATCAAGAGGCTCAGCACTATCATCATTCAAGTCAAGAGGGCAATGATAATCTTTTGACATATCACATTTTTCCCAACATGTATAACCAACTAATACATTTATCACTATACGCAATGATAGTTTTTTATAATAATCAAATCATATACTCCTTATGTGAAAAGATATAGGTCTCATATCCTAAGATTCAAAGACATAATGAAACATTAATGACAGAAACACAATTCCATCATGTTTCATTGGTTAGGTCAATTCAACATATGAAAGAAACATTTTCTATATCATATACTCATGTTGTTAAATATTTGTAGAGCTAGAATATCTCTTTTAACCAACACGACAATCTTATCTCGATAATTAATGCCTTATGTTAACCACAATGATTGTGAATCACTTTTGATTTATGTGAACCATTATCTTTTAGAGTTTTCCTTCCTACTTCCAAAAGACAAATACAATAATGAATGAACAAAATATTCAATACATTCAATTCATAATAAGAAATATATAAAAATAAAAGTTTAAGAACACATTCCTTTTAGTATATTATCCGACGTATGCTTCATTTTCTGCACTAGTGTATAGTTAACCTTCCATCGTTGAAGATGACCATTTGAACTCTCATGCCACTGTACTTCTAGAACCTCTTAAGGCTCGACTGCTTCACTCTATTAAATTTTTTATTTTTCACTTGAAATGTAATATTTGGACGTGAAAAAGGAAGCTTGAGTTTCATTTTTTTAAGACAATTACGAAGGGACAATAATAAAATCAGAATAGAGGAAGGGAGCTTCACACTAGTGCAGAATAGGCTTCACACTAGTGCAGAGGACAATTACAAGCCTACAATTTATGTCTTAATATAATCGCCTTAATTTTAGAATGAATTAATTGCAAGTGTGTTTAATGTCAATTGTGTATGCTTGTATGTTTGTGTTTGTGCATGTATGGTTGTATGTTTGTATTTGTGCATGTATGCTTGTGTGTTTGTGCATGTATGTACATGTGGATGAAAGTGTGAGAATTTGTGAACGACTTTGGTGCAGGTTGTATGTACACGAATACAATGACTAAAAACAAGTTTGCAGGATGCTATTTTTTGTGTTCAAGTTTAGGAATAGACGTCGGATGTTTGTAACCGCCGATGTCTATTCCTCTGAAGAAAGGAATACACGTCGGCTTTATGTATAACCCGACGTCTATACCTAAATAATAGACATCGGTTCGATATAAAGGCCGACGTCTATTCTTAAAGAATAGACGTCGGAGATTGGACGTCTGACGTCTATGTATAGACGACGCACGTACAGACGTCAGATCTGAGATATAGCCGACGTATATACCCCCATACATCTGACGTATATTCCCTTTTCTGTAGTAGTGTCAATATAATTCAAATACAAGTTTACGTTCTTAAAGATTTAAAGGAGGCACATCTACAATATAAGGATACAAAAAAAATTACAAAGGAGGCACATCAAACCTAAGAACTCCTATTTCAAAGATCAATAAGCAATAAAATAAATCCAACCATTAATACAATACAATTCATATTTTCTTTATAAGCGAGCAATGAATGTAAGCAAGCATATATAAGTCATGAATATAAGAAATCAATAGCTAATGTAATATCAGTCGCTCAGACGACTTGTGCCTTGTTGAATCGTCCGATCCTAATTGATTTTAACAAAGATTCATACCTGATGTAGTCTTTTGTGCACATTACACTCTTTTGTACCCAATATACCCAATGAGTTGTCCAATTCTGGACTCAAACATGTTCCTAACCATTACACTCTTTTGTCTTTCAGAGCCCTTAACTTTAATCTTTTGTGAGCCTATAAATAGACCTTTGCTTCCCCAACTCTCAGATACATTTTAGAGACTTATTTTTTGGGTTTTTCGCTACAATACCTATCAAAAAGATCCAAATTGGCCTAATACTAATGGTTTCTCAAAAATTATTTTGATACCTATCACTATGATGTAAATTATTTTGCTATCATTAATATGGGACCCGTACTTAACCAAAATCATCCACAATTTCCATCATGGTCCGTTACTTAGGCTTAATGTTGTAATTAGAATACTAATGCTAGTTAGTGTTTAACCCCAAATCCCACAATCTCCAAACAACCCGAAATCCTGAAAACATAATCTCCCAGATCCAATTCAAAATCCAAAATCATAACCCTAAACGAGACCGACCCCCTCCATCTCCTTCGCCACGCCTAAGCCTCAACATCTCGCCCTCTTCCCTAGACTTGGGAAACTTAATGAGGTTCAACTTCGCGTTTGCTTTCTTTCTTTCTTTCATATAGAAAATTTCTTATTTTTGTCGTTGATTTCACCTCACCTTTTCTTCACTTGCCACTTTTCTTGGTTTGGTCGTATGTGGTGCATGGAATGATTGTTTGCTTGCTTTTCTATTTCCATTTTATTTTCAATTTATGTTAATATTGCTTGCTCTGTGCTTTGCCAACAACCTTGTTTTAGGATTTAATGAAACCATATATTTGGTCCATATTGGATGAGCAGTAAAACCAATTTTTGTAGCTATGTAGAATATTTTATTCTGATGCATAATAACAATATCTTGGATAAGTAAAGATAAGTAAGTCACGTCTACTGGATTAGTGGATCTACTATTATTGGATTTCGATTACCACAAGAGGTTATTAATGTTCTAATATTAATGATCTAATATTCTACTTTTAGAGTAGAATATTTTATTCTTACCGCGATTTCAATCTTTTTATCAGTATTTATGCATAAGTCCCGTGATCTAGCTTTATTCTTTCTTGTGAAAATGTTAGGAAGTTATTTACTATCGATCTGCACGATTTCAACTTATATTTACTGTACAATATCAAATAACTTTTTCAATCTCCAAACTTCTTATGGAACTTATATGTTTATTTCAGTTCAACATTTGATGTCATGGATCCCTCTCTTGATGAGTTTTTGTCCACAATTGAGGCTCACGATGATGACAACATGGATCCCAATATGAGTGATCAAAGTGAAGATTTTGACTACAAAGCACCCGATGATGATGATTCAGAAGGCAGTATTGTGGAGCTAGTTGACGAGGACGTTGATTTGGTAGAAGCAAGTGAGACTCATTATAAAGGTCCACCTAGTATGGAAGTGAACTTGAAAAATTTAATTATTTTTTATACTCTTCACTAAAACTACGTGACATATCACATATTATTGTGTCAAATTTTAGGGGGGATGCAGACTTCTGGGAATAGGACAAGGGGAAGAGGTCGGGCTTCTAGGAGCACCCCAACTCCTCAACAAAGCAATGAGATCGTGCAAAATGAGTTTCCTAATCCCGCCCCATGACAAATCTGTTGGAAGTGTAGATGAGAAGTGTTGGGAAAAACACTACAGGATTGGATGATTTAATGTGGTCTAACAACAACATGTAATATTGTTATAATGTTTTATTTTGGTGGAATTGTGTTGTAACTTTTTTAATTTACTTGTGTTATAAATGTTGTTTTAAATGTTAACCATTACATTTTTCTTATTCGTTTTGGACAAGGATGGAGCTTGGGTTAATGACTGCAATGATGATGTTGGTTGGGCAGTAATAAGTTGGATATTTTTAAATTATAAAGATGAAACAAAATTTGTCATGTTATTTGTTGGAACACGTAACAAGTTGGATTTACCACATTTTAACAAAAAATTTTTTAAAATCTATGGGTATTATACCAATTATAATTTTTGGGATGGGTAGTATACTAATTTTAATTGTTGAGATGGATACCACAACAGTATTGCTTAATTACTTAATTAGTGGGTTAAAAGCATTTGATAATTATTCCGTTAACGGCATCGTAACGGAATCCGTTAACGGCGGCAGACAGAAGTGGGATCCACGATAATGGAACTACATTAATACAATTAGATATAGTGATAGGCATCAAAACAATTTTTGAGAAACCATGGGTATTGGGCCAATTTTGATCCTTTTGATATGTATTGTAGCAAAAATCCCTTATTTTTTCATTACACCTAAGCTCGTATTCCTACACATAGAAATCCCCAAAACCTACTTTGATTCCCAAGTGCTCTAGTTACAATTTTTACAAGTTATTTCAAGGTCGCAAGCTTTGGGTGTTGGAGCTATCTCCCAAATTTTGGGAGAATAGGAAGGGTGTACTCACGAACTCATGTTGTAATAGGTGTTGATCTCGTTGTGTAAACCAATGTTCTGGGACCGATTAGGCGACCAGTCCCCTGGGCGGTTGTGCGACCGCCCAAGTCTGGGCGGTTTTTTTTTATTCAATTAAATTTTATAAAAAAGATAAAAAATCAGGAAACATCGGGAAAAATAGGAAAAAATGCACAAATTTTATCTAAAAATACCATATATGTTTAGGATTCGAAAAGACACCTAGTTCCTCGACCAAGGCATCACTAGGCACCCCCTCTACTCACCTAAACACTTAGGTATACAATTTATTGCTTAGTAGTACGATTACAAAGGTAACTCAGAGTTCATACAATAGCATATAAGAGAGAAATTAGAATTACAAGCTAACTAACTAATTCCATTGGACACATTGATCTAATATCCAACTGGGAACCATATCATATCCTCCACCACCATTAGAGTCATCGGAGTGGTTCTCGTTCGGATTGTCGACGTAGACATCATCTTCTTCAGTTTCTTCATCGTCGGATTGGACATATTGCTCGTCGATGTCCATCGGTGGTTGAGAACTCGATGCACCTGGATCTCTAGAACTAATGTGAACGATGACATCATCCATGCCACCACCTAATAATGGTGCATCAGATGCAGTGGAACACCGCGCGTCAGATGCAGTGGACATGGATCGAGCAAAGTGTCTCCGTGAAGAAGAATGTCCTAAAGCTGCTTCCTCGGCATCGGCCCATGTAGGATTTGGGGTAGTGGCAAACTTGTAATTTTTGAAAAAATAAAAAAAAATAAAAAAGGAGAGAGCCGTTGGAGAGCCTCCAACGGATCTCGCCTAGGAGATCGCCTATTTCGCCCAGCTTCGCTGGGCGAAAGGCGGTGGTCGCCTAGGCGACCACCGCAACGGGCGGTCGCCTACCACCTACCAGAACACTGATGTAAACAGAGATAGAATAGTACACACTCAAGCGAGACTTGAAGAGAGGATTACATTGTTGGGTGATCGAACCTCTGCACATCTAGTGTCATTGTAGTTTGCTATCTCATACTCATTGCGTTTACCACGTTCTTTTCAGTTAATGATACTTAGAGTATATTCACCCCCTCTAGAATGTGCCAGTAATTTTACAAATATGATGAGCTTGGTAAAAACTACGGAACACTAAAAAAATGAATGACAACTTAAACATGCATCATAGATTCATAGTTGTCATTTTCAATATGAACTCATAATAAGTGGAAAATGAACTAGAGAATTAATTTGCATCTTAGTTGCATTCCGAAATATGGTTTTAGCATTCAATCTACCTTTACAAAGGCCATCAATTTTACCTGATTGGGGATACATACATGTATTGGGAATTCCAAATAAAATCCATCACCAACATATGCAGTCTTCTTGCTAGTATATGACAGACTCATCCTCACCCTTGTCAATCTTTAGAAGTATTCTTATTGTAACATCCACTAACAGCGGAAAAATTTAAATTTTTATAATCAAATGGACATACTGATTAAAACCATCAAGAGTGGGGACATTACTCATAAAAAATACCCAAATATCACTAGTGCACCATATTACATAAGAGTTGTAAAAAGTATGATTACATCTGGGAACAGAAAGATACAAAGATAAGTAAACATGTAATCATAACGACCTAAAGCAGACTCGAGGATATGGTTCCAAAGTGCAATCTCCCTCGGTGAAAACCCGCCGGAACCTACCGCGGTCCTGAAAATAAACATAACAACAATGTCTAAGTTTCTATAAGGAAACCATGTATGACAAGATCACTTATATGCCCTATCATACTAGTATAGCATGGCATGAAATACAAAACAATAAAACAACATTCCCACCAAGGGTAAAACTGGACATCCGTCCCGCAATCGTTCCCGCTTCTACATAGGCTGCATGGTCTACAATCGCCACAACTGCCACATAGGCCCCACGGTCCACAGCATCACCGACGCCACACAGGACACAAACATCGGGTCTCCGTGAAGACCTACCGTAGGCACATACGGTCTAGCGGACAGTACGCAACACATCCCCACACGCGGCTACACAAGCCAAAGGGATCGGTGAGGAGGCGTTCGCACTTCCATGCTGGTAGAATCAGATTTGAGAACATCGTGGTCCACCACCACACCAACAGAGTCGTCACTCAGGTCGGTCTATCACCGCCGCCGCACAAACCGCACGGTATCTCACTCGATAGGTGCCCAATCGAACTACCTGTCGAAAATCATCATCGGCAGTCCATCGTCGCACCACACAGGCCACGCGCGATCATCCCTGCCGCCACACAGGCCGCACGGGCTCATGCAATCACTGCTTATCAAGGTCAGTGGAACCTATCCGCCACACAAAGGGCCAGACAATCAACAGATCCGAACCGAAGTCCGCGGGGTAATCGAGCTCCATGTGCAGACACCAACTCCATTGATATAAAAGCAGGATAGCGGCCTCCGTAGCCATCCAGGCCGATACTCACTTAACCTAACGGCAGTTGCGTGCCCGCTGAAAGCAATGAGATCCGCAATCCCTTAGGCTGTTACTCTAATGTGAGAGTCAAGATACAACAATGTCCGTCGAACAAGATACAACAATCGTTCGAACAACATACAATAAAAATAGGTTCACTTAAGTTCCGGTCGGACCAAAGGTCAGAAACGGTCGACTGTTTGGATGGTCAATGTCCAGTCCGAGCAAAACACGAAGCAACGGTCGAATGACTCAGGGGTCTCGTTCGACTGAAAACTCCTAGACAATCATCCGACCCACCAACACATGCACAACCGGTCGATCGCCCTAGGACATCATTCGACCAGTGTTGGTTAAACTCCAGAGAACGTCTGAGCTTCACCTCGCCTTCCCAAAACCACCTCCTCCGGCTCCTCTGAAAGCTACGGATCGGACTAGAGAGAGAGTGTGTGTAAGAGTTGAGAGACGAGTGAGAGAGAAACCAACCTTTATATACACAAATCACCATTCAATCTCAGCCGTCCATCTCTCCAACTCTTAAACCTCCCTAAACAACCCCTAATCAAGTCCAAAACATGATTAGTGCAAAGCAAGGATTTAGGATATTACAATCCAGCATCCTTAAAAGAATTTCGTCCACGAAATTAGAACCGAAACTCACCAAACAATTCTGGGAACTTCTTCCGGACTTCTTCCTCAATTTCCCAAGTAGCCTCTCGCTCACTATGATGCTGCCACCTGACCTTCACCATCGGAATGGTCCTCCTCCTGAGCTGGTGCTCCATCCAATCTACGATCTCCACAGGTCTCTCCTCGAGAGACAAATCCTGCTGGATCTACGAAACCTCTAACTGAATCACGTGAGAAGGATCTGCTACGTACTTCCTCAACATAGAAACATGGAAGATGTTGTGAAGACCAGAAAACTGCGGTCGCAGCGCAATCCTCTAAGCAAACTCTTCGATCTGATCGAGAATCTCAAAAGGCCTGACGTACCTCGGACTGAGCTTCCCCCTCTTCCCGAACCTCATCACTCCTCGAGATGGTGAAATCTTCAGGAAAACGTGATCGCCTACCTCAAACATCAGTGCACGCCTACGCCTATCCGTGTTGCTCTTCTGCCTACTCTAAGTTGTCTCTAATCTCTGCCTGATCACATCAACTTTTTCGGCATATATCTGCACAATCTCAGGCCCGATCAGCTGTCTCTCGCCTACATCGCTCCAGCACACTGGTGATCTGCAAGGTCTCCCGTACAAAGCCTTGTACGGTGCCATTCCAATACTCGAATGATAATTGTTATTGTAGGCGAACTCTATCAACGCTAAATGCTCATCCCAGTGCTCTGCCCAATCCAGAGTACATGCTCTCAGCATATCCTCTAGAGTCTGGATTGTCCTCTCAGACTGGCCATCTGTCTGTGGGTGGAATGTTGTACTGAACTTCAACCGAGTCCCCAGAGCCTGCTGCAGACTTCCCCAAAATCTGGAAGTAAACCTGGCGTCTCGATCAGATATAATACTCACTGGCACACCATGCAATCGGACTATCTCCTCAACGTACAGCCTAGCCAGGTCTTCCAAGGGTAATGTGGTCCGGATTGCCAGAAAATGCGATGACTCGGTCTGTCGATCAAATATCACCCAAATCGCGTCGTGAGATCTCCTCATCCTCGGTAACCCAGTGACGAAATCCATCGTCACATGCTCCCACTTCCATTCTGGCAGATCTATCCTCTACATCGGTCCCACGGGTCTCTGGTGCTCAATCGTCACTTGCTGACAAACCAGACATCGGTCAACAAACTCCGTTATCTCAGTCTTCATCCCCTTCCACCAGAAAATCCTCTGAAAATCCTTATACATCTCCGTGCTACCCGGGTGGATGGAACAACGGGATCTGTGGGCCTCCTCCAAGATTTCCTTCTTCAAATCTCCCTCATTTGGTACCCAGACACGGCCCCTGAATCTCAGCCCTCTGTGCCTGGACACTAGTCATGACCATCTGAGGCTCCACTCTCAGTCCAACTATCTCCGTGCCCTCAGAGTCCTTGGTGAATGGCTTCCACTCTGACAAAGTCTCGAGTAGCCTCCACTCTTGAATACACAACTAGCAGCTGAAATTTCAACCTTCCTACTCAAGGCATCTGGGACTGTATTCGCCTTCCCCGGATGGTAAGAGATGGTGAAATCATAATCCTTGATCAGCTCAAGCCCACCTGCGCTGCCTCATATTCAGCTCCTTCTTCGAAAATAGATACTTCAGACTCTGATGATCTGTGAAAACCTCGAACTTCTCACCAAACAGATAATGACGCTAGGTCTTCAATGCGTGGACCACTGCTGCCAATTCCAAATCATGAGTGGGGTAGTTTCTTTCGTGCACCTTCAACTGCCTCGAAGTATAAGCAACCACCCGACCGTGCTGCATCAGTACACAACCCAACCCCACACAAGAAGTGTCACTACAAATCACAAAACCTCCACTGCCACTGGGAAGAGTCAGAACTGGAATAGTCGTCAACCAGCTCTTCAGTTCCTGAAAACTGTCCTCGCACTTTGATTGATTCATTTTATATTAAACCGCAAGTGCACGGTCGCGTTGAAGTGGTGGAAAATATGGGTCGTCCATCGGGAGGTGTGTCGACGTTTGGTTTGTTCGAAGGCGAGTGGTAAAGAAAGGAGAGAAAAATTGATTACACTAAACTACACTCAAATGCAAAAGGAAATGGAAGATAAGCGATAAAACTAAGCCCCATAGGGGGTAGAGAAATAATGTCAATATAAAGATGTGTGTGTGTGTGTGTGTTCAATTATGCTCCTCACAACATGTAAGTGCATGAAATCATACAACTAAATCCAACTTTACCTCCACATGAAATAAGATAAGACTATATCGTGAAAACATACAAGACAAGAATTGGAATGAAGCTAAATGAACTCATGTATAAAGACTAGACCCTACTATGCCTCCACATGAAATAAGATAACCCAATATCATTAAAACATACAAGGCATTAACCAAGGTAAAGGCAACAAGAGTACATACACTACAAATTGTGTTTCCAATATTAATTCCATCCATATCCTCACCTTATCATTCCCCATAAAATATGTCCACTAATCTAAGCATAAGCTAAACTTCATTCAAGAGCATTAGCATATCAAAGATAAGAGTGAAATCTCATTAGATGGTTATGGAAATCATATAAGGCTCAATGGATTAAGATAACACACACCTAATACACTACATGATCATATCACATATTTCTCCACCCCCCAAATGGGGATGGAACTACTCACTAATCATTACACTACTACATTAACAAAATGAAACATATTACTGAAAAGAAATTCAACTAAGCAAGAAAGGAACATTAAAGAAGCTAATTGAAAGAAACATAAACTAAAGAAACATGCAAGAATTAAAAGACAAGATTAAAAGAAACTAAAACAATTAATTTATTAACAATGACTCACATTGAAGGTAGCATTCTTCTCCACCTTGAGTTTTGCTTCAAGGCTTACTCCTTAGTAGAGAGAATGCCACCAAGCAATGGGTAGTTACAATGGAAGGTGAAGAGTTCTATTTATAGCCATAGAAAAAGGCAATCCGGGACAATCCCCGATGTGGGACTAAACAAATACCAAAAATACCCTAAACAAACACTAATACATACGCTCCAGAAATCTCAGTAGATCAGGGAAGATCCGTACCGCCAATTGGCGGTCTACAGGATCCGGATCTCACTCATTTTTGTTGTGGGTTTGTCTTGATGTATTTGTTGGTCTTGGATGCATCTACTTCGCTTGTTGGAGCTCCGACCCGAATAGAATTGCCAAAATACTCCCCATGATGGTGTGGAGTTTTCTGTTTTTCTCTTTGGTCCTTCGGTCTTACGTTCAGTTCCTTTTCCCTTGCATCTTAGTCCCCCAGGTCTAACAATTAAGTCTTTTTTCTGCTTTTGGGTCCTTTCATGGCTTTCCTCTTTAAACCTCTTTATTTCTGAAATTCAAACATAAAACTCGTCACGTAGCATTGCTTAGGTGTAAGATAATAGATATAAGATACAAATATCAGCATGAAATGATGTCAATCAAATACCCCCACACCTAAGTTTTTTCTAGTCCCGAGCAAAACAAAGAAAGAGAAAAACAAACGAGAAACAAGAAATCCAAACTCACTTTTGTAGGAATCACGATTGCACTTAGCACGTGCAACAAGCTGTTAAACCTCCTTGTTGCCAAGGAGGAGTGTTGTCTCCTGAGGGTTTTCAGCGGATATACCGACAAAATGCGAACAAGATGCATTATTCAATATAGACACTCGACTCGTTGGACATATTTTGTTGATCATTGGACGCGGTAATCCTACGGGCCGACTCTACAAAGGTAATCAGTCCACACACTTAGCTTAATGAACCATTCGTGCAAGTTAAATAAGGAATTAAGTGAAAGACATGGACAACCTCAACATCCTCAAATGATACAAAGTGTAAAGTTCATTAAGGTTCTTATTTGCAAAAAAAATTCTTTTTTTCTTTTTTTTCTTTTCGTTTTATTAGTTGGAGCTTCATTCTCCCGGGGTCAGGTTTCATGCATAATGCCCATGAGGACTTACACTATCACGTACACCTTTCCCCAAATCTCCACATAGGGCAATCCCTACCACCCGTGTAACGGGAGTTCGGTCGACACATCCCAAGTCAGATGACTCGAAAGCACCAGGCACAAAGTCCCCTCAGACCTACTTTCCCGAGTGATAGGAGCCGTGTGAGAAGAGAGAACACCTACTCACTTATTTCTTATCTACACATTAACCAAAACCCCTACACTTAATGTCTCACAACAATATTTCAAGGGTCCTTGACTACAACAAACTTCCTTAAGTTAACAGACACGAATTATTGACTCACTAAGTTCAGGGTGGACTTCTTTAAATGTTTGAGCACTGAAACCCTATGATTACTCACCCCCAAGGGAAAACTGGGGTGCATCCTAACGACTCGATAAATCCTAAAGTCACTGTACTAGATATCCTAATGCATCAAGTTCAAGACAATTTTGGGAGCTTTCTTTTTACTTTGCCTCTCAAAGGTTTTGCACATGCAAAACACACAAAAAACCCACAAAACATTTTCTTTCGCAAACACATGACGATTTTGAAAGAAATGTGAAAATTTTAAGGCACTAGGCAAGCAAAAGAAGACAAGTCACCCAAGGATCATGGCAAGCAAATATATTGATATTAAATGCAGCACACTAACATGACCCTAATAATGCACACAAAAGAAAACAAAAATCAAAGGAAAAGACTCGACTATGTACACACGTAAAAACACCCCCCCCCCCACACACCTACTTCATGCATTGTCCTCAATGAATGTGAGTATGTAACTACATGGATTTATGCATGAAAAAGGAAAGATCTCACCAACATGAAGCGCAAAAGGAAGTTTGTGGATATGTTGATGGACACAACCCAAATTCTCAGAACCTGCGAGATACTTAAAAAGGGAGACAAAATACGTGAAAGAAAAGGGGCACAAATACACAAGGGTTGGAGCCCACAACAATCGATGCTCACTGAAAGAGTCTTTTATTGTACTTTTTTTTAATATAACTATGTACAAACATAAGTTACCATCTTCATTTGTCAAAAGACATCAAATGAGAACCTAAAAAGTGGGTCAATGCACTTGGAAAGGGAACATGACACCACGCGGGGCCAGAATACTCATGCGTGAGCCCCCTTCACAAAGAGCACAAGATGAAATGAGAGGTTCATGAATTGGACGTAAAGGCGTCGCATTCAAAGGATCAAACTGAAAGAACATGAACCTCTCAAGAGTTTGGGAAATAAGGGGCAACAGAAGAAGAGTTTCTCCCGTTGCGTTGCTGAAGTTATGATCGTCAATCCAAACTCTCCAACCCACATGCTGGTGCGTCGGGACGAGGTCAAGAACCTCGTTAGGCATGTCCGACACACCAGGAAAACAAAAAGTGGGTCTCATACCCAAGGTATCCTCCAAGGAACTCCTAATACCCTCATGGGCAATGTAGTTGTTTGATGTTCCATCATTTCCAAGATGATCTGGAACAATAGTGAGAGGCAAACTCTCATCAGGTTGTTTGAAATTGAGGGTACTAGGGAGTTCTTTCTCCACCAGAGGTGAGTCCTTAAGAAGCACAATATGAAGATCATGTGGCTCAAGGTCCACGTGACAAAAAGATAAGGCACAATCCTGTGCCGACTCATAATGAAATTGGTCCATGTTTTTCTCAATTGGAATCGAATCCTCCACCAAGTGATCGTGAATTGAAACCCCAAGTCCCTCAGACTGACTAGGAGTTTGACTTTGAAAGATTGTGCTTTGAATTTGTGGATGTGGTGGTTCGATATCAAAAGATGAATCCTCATGTTGACAAGAAAGGTTACTCTCCTCGCGTTCACGTAATTGCTGCGACATTTGACTTACTCGCAGTGCCATAATTTGTATGGACTGTTGAGTGGTTTCCATGAACGTAAGGAAAGTTTGTTTCAAGGAATCAGGTATGCGGTCAACTATGAGGTCCAAGTCCGAGCTTGGGAAATTTTGGGGTTCGTGTTGATGGGCTGAGAATGAGTCCAATGATTTGAAGTGGGGTGTTCGTAGAATTCTGGGTATTCGGGAGGAGGATACTGGGGTGAAAATGAAGTATAAGAATTTGAATAAGAATTGTTTCCCCACGAATCCATCCCTCTCGGGTTGTACGCGGATGCGTAATGGTCATATGGATCATTTTGCGAAAATATATGCAAATACTCAGGCTCTGGGGGAACATAAGGACATTCCCCGATAACATGACCACTCAACCCACAACAGTGGCACGGTACGGCTACTGGAGCCACCGGTGCACTAATGTCGTCTACCGCACACATGAAAAAGGCCAAAGTTTCTTGCAATGTCTCAGTTTGATGACCAACATATGATCCGACGTAATTAGATGGAGATCTAGCAGTCGGTGCCTCTCTCATATCACCCCTATATGAAGATTGCTCAGACACAAAATGAAGATTATCCCAACCATACGGGTGTTCGTCTAAGCCACCCCAGGTTGCATGGGTCCGGAATACAAGGACGAATTGTCCTGGTCCCAACAATGATATGGATGGTCGTCCATGTAACCATCCATCTCAACAAAGAACTCTAGAGTCGACCACTCTCACCACCCCGAGGCTAAACTCGCAAAAAGTGCTCGACTCGACCCTAAAACGCTACCAGAGAGTGTAAAGGGGAGGAGACTAGAACGTAGAAGTAGGTGAGAAGAAAATGACTCAGAGGAGAAGGGAAGAATCCCTAAAGCTAGTGTGGGTAAAGGGTGAAGGTAGAAGCCTAACTAGCAAGCACGACTCAAACAATGTAAGGCAATGGGTCCTTAGGCTAGACGACGCCTAACTTCAAGGTCAATAGCCTCGACACGCCTCACCTCCCTACAATGAAGACCACAATGCCCAGCAAGTGATACCAAATCCGGAGATCCAGTACCTTCTATTATCGACAAGGTAGGCAATGCCGATCAGACCATGACGGTCTCAACTAGATTACTCTCCTAGTGCGTTCGAAATCCTAGGGCCAATGTCTACTTGCTTTTAGTTAAGGCTTGATTAAGAGTGATTTTTTTGGGCGAAGGAAAGGGTGATGAAATCCCCCACCTTATCTTTTATGGGACAACCCCTCCTTAGTAGCGTTTTGATCCTAAATCTAGCAATCAATCGCTCCAATCAAACGCTCAACTCACTCTTGTCCTGATGCAATTCCTACTAACTAATGCATGGGCATACAAGATTCATGAATGAGCGTAGGAAAAGCGTACCTCACACCAGTACTCAACAACTGAAAATAAAGCTAAAAGAAAAGACAACTACGTGCCGAAGTCAAGTACATGATGCGTGACCTAAACAAGTAAGAATGTCTAGTCTTTTGCTTTGGATTTTAAGGCCAAGTTGATTAATGGGGATTGGTTCAATGATCTGGGAGCAATCTAGAAATCAGAACATGCAAGATTGTGCTCCCAGACAACTAATATCAAAGCACAAACTACCAGAAAAAATGAAGACTAAAGATGCTCACCATGCCGCCAATTGGTGGTCCCAGACGCTGATTGGCGGTCCCTATTGAGTATTTTGTGCTCAAACTTGTCCAGTAGCCTCCCCTTCATCCGATGGTTCCCTGAAACAATGCAAAACTAAAAAAGAAAAAATTAAAACAACTTGAATCATCGAAACCAAAGTCTGGACAGAGCACCTCCCCGGCAACGACGCCAAAAACTTGATTGATTCGTTTTATATTAAACCGCAAGTGTACGGCCGCGTTGAAGCAGTGGAAAATACGGGTCATCCACAGGGAGGTGTGTCGACGTTTGGTTTGTTCGAAGGCGAGTGGTAAAGAAAGGAGAGAAAAATTGATTACACTAAACTACACTCAAATGCAAAAGGAAATGGAAGATAAGCGATAAAACTAAGCCCCATAGGGGGTAGAGAAATAATGTCAATATAAAGATGTGTGTGTGTGTGTGTGTTCAATTATGCTCCTCACAACATGTAAGTGCATGAAATCATACAACTAAATCCAACTTTACCTCCACATGAAATAAGATAAGACTATATCGTGAAAACATACAAGACAAGAATTGGAATGAAGCTAAATGAACTCATGTATAAAGACTAGACCCTACTATGCCTCCACATGAAATAAGATAACCCAATATCATTAAAACATACAAGGCATTAACCAAGGTAAAGGCAACAAGAGTACATACACTACAAATTGTGTTTCCAATATTAATTCCATCCATATCCTCACCTTATCATTCCCCATAAAATATGTCCACTAATCTAAGCATAAGCTAAACTTCATTCAAGAGCATTAGCATATCAAAGATAAGAGTGAAATCTCATTAGATGGTTATGGAAATCATATAAGGCTCAATGGATTAAGATAACACACACCTAATACACTACATGATCATATCACATATTTCTCCACCCCCCAAATGGGGATGGAACTACTCACTAATCATTACACTACTACATTAACAAAATGAAACATATTACTGAAAAGAAATTCAACTAAGCAAGAAAGGAACATTAAAGAAGCTAATTGAAAGAAACATAAACTAAAGAAACATGCAAGAATTAAAAGACAAGATTAAAAGAAACTAAAACAATTAATTTATTAACAATGACTCACATTGAAGGTAGCATTCTTCTCCACCTTGATTTTTGCTTCAAGGCTTACTCCTTAGTAGAGAGAATGCCACCAAGCAATGGGTAGTTACAATGGAAGGTGAAGAGTTCTATTTATAGCCATAGAAAAAGGTAATCCGGGACAATCCCCCGATGTGGGACTAAACAAATACCAAAAACAGTCTAAACAAACACTAATCCATACGCTCTAGAAATATCAGCGGATCCGGGAAGATCTGGACCGGTAATTGGCGGTCTACAGGATCCGGATCTCGCTCATTTTTGTTGTGGGCTTATCTTGATGTATTTGTTGGTCTTGGATGCATCTACTTAGCTTGTTGGAGCTCCGACCCGAATAGAATTGCCAAAATACTCCCCATGATGGTGTGGAGTTTTTTGTTTTGCTTTTTGTTCCTTCGGTCTTACGTTCGGGTCCTTCTCCCTTGCATCTTAGTCCCCAGGTCTAACAATTAAGTCATTTTTCCTGCTTTTGGGTCCTTTCATGGCTCTTCTCTTCAAACCTCTTTATTTCTGAAATTCAAACATAAAACTCGTCAGGTAGCATTGCTTAGGTGTAAGATAATGGATATAAGATACAAATATAAACATGAAATGATGTCAATCACACTTCTGGGACCAAACAAACTTTACTCCCTTTTGCGTCAGTGTCGTCAGAGGTGAAGCAAGCGTCGAGAAGTCATTGATGAACCAACGATAATAACACACCAGTCCAACAAAGCTCCTGATCTCTGTCACACTTGTCGGGGCTCTTCACTGAGCCACTGCCTCCACCTTCGCTGGATCCACTGATATCCCAGCCCCTAATACTATGTGACCAAGAAAAGCGACACTGTATAACAAGAACTCGCACTTCGAAAACTTGGCGTATAACTGATGATCTCTCAAAATGCCAAGTACGATCCTCAAGTGCTCCCTGTGCTGCTCTAAGTCTGGTGAATATACCAAGATGTCGTCTACGAAAACTACCACGAATCGGTCGAGGTACTGGATGAACGTCCTGTTCATCAAATCCATGAAAGTTGCAGGAGCGTTCGTCAATCCAAACCGCATCACCAGAAACTCATAGTGACCGTACCTCATCCTAAAAACGGTCTTCCGAACATCTTCCTCTTTGATCCTCAACTGATGATAACCAGATCGCAGATCAATCTTCGAAAATATTTTTGCCGACTGCAACTGGTCAAACAGATCCTCAATCCTGGGTAAAGGATATTGATTCCTCACGGTAACCGTGTCCAGTATCCTGTAGTCGATGCACATCCGCAATGAGCCGTCTTTCTTCTTCACAAAGAGTACCGGAGCTCCCCAGGGTGAGACACTAGGTCAGATAAACCCAGTATCCAACAAATCCTGCAACTGCTTCTTCAGCTCGACTAACTCAGCAAGTGCCATCCTATAAGGAGCCTTTGACTGTGGAGTGGTCCCAACCACCAAATCAATACCGAATTCCAACTCCCTGTGAGGCGGCAAACCAGAGACATCTAAAAATACTTCAGCAAACTCCTGGATAATCTCTATTTCCTCCAATGACCTCATCTCTCGATCTGGAACAACTAAGGTAGCCACGAAAGTTGTGCAGCCCTGTTCAAGCAACTTCCGTGCCCTCACTGCTGACACCACTACCCGACCATCTTTGTTCTTCTTTCCCCTGATCAGCAAATCAGGTAGCCCCTTCCTCGAAATCAGAATCTTCTTTTCCCAGCACAAGACTCGCACATCATACTGGGATAGCCAATCCATCCCCACTATAACGTCGAAATCCTCCATCGGCAACAAGATCAGGTCAACCGGAAACTCCTGATCTTCCGAAACAATCATGGTGCCGAGGAGGAAGCTCCTCACAATGCCCACCAGACCCAAGGGTGTGCTAACTTCCAACATGACAGTCAACATCGTAGGGGTACGACCCAACACACTCGCAAATCTCTCCGAAATGAACAAATGTGTGACCCCACAATCAAACAACACTCTGGCCACCAGACTAGCAATACAAAGCGTACCTTCCACCATAGTGTTGGCGTCCCTCGCCTCCTCTGCCTGAATGGTGAATACTCGCCCGGTCCTCTGTCCCTGCTGAGGTGGCGCAAAAGGGCGACGACCTCCGTCTCTACCCGCTGCTGGAGGTCTCGCTCGAGCACTAGACTCGCCAGGTCCACTCCTGCAATCTCTGGCATAATGGCCTGGCTGACCGCAACTGAAACAAACTCCCGGACGGCTCCCACACTCTCACCCTGAGTGGACACTGCCACACTTCCTGCATGGCTCAGGCAGGCGTGCACTACTCCTCTCTATCCGGGGCCTCTTGCTCGGATTTCCTGCTTGTGTAACTATCAGACGTCCAGTGATCTTTCCCTGAGACTCTGCATAGTTTTCCTGATAGTCCTGGTCTATGAGAGTCGCGAACTTCACGGCATCTGCTAAGGTCTGAGGCATGCTGTAATCACGCGAGTACGGAGCTACTTCTGAAGCCCCCGAATAAACTTCGTCAATCTCTGAACTGGTGTCACACAGATCTCCGGACAATAACACTCCAAGACGTTGAACTTTCGGACGTAGTCCGCCAGTGTCATCTCCCCCTGCTCGAGGCTCATGAATTCCTCTCTCTTCCCGTCCCTGACAAGCTCTGGGAAGTACTGCTCATTGAATTCCCTGAGGAACTCATCCCAGCTGACATCATTCCTGCCAGGGAACACCACTTCAGCCGTGGTCCTCCACCAGTTGGACGCCTCGCCGCCCAACACATACGTGGCCAAAACCACCATCCTCTTCGGTGGACTCCCAATCGCCTCGAAGATCTCCTGGATTTTAAAGACACAGTCCTCGGCAGCCTCAAAATCTCCTATGCCATCAAATGCAGGGGGTGTTGGAACATAAAACGGTCGTGCACCGCTCCCACCCCTGCCGTCTCCTCTCTGCCAGACTGACGCTCTAAAAGAACGCTCAACCTCTGCACAGTGTCGTAGAGCATCCGTCGCTCCTCAGCCCAATCTGTGGCTCAAGTCTCCTCACTAGTACTCTGGCCACGTGGGGGAGGTCTCACGCGTCTCGGAGGCATCTACACACGAGACATCAGAACAGAAAAAATCAGATGATTATGCATGCATGCACTATAATGCAACTATCTAAAAGACATCTAAGGTGGCTTCTTTGGACAAGTGCGTCGGAACTGGCCGGAAGAAATTTAAATTTTTAATGAAACACAAGACGAGGAAATTACCGAAGAAAACAGGCAACTGGTGCACCAACGTATATACAATATATATCTGAGAGTTTCAAAAGTGTGATTACAACAAAAGATAAGGAAAATATACATGTAATCACTCGGACCTCAAAAACAATAAAAGCAGGATTTGGCCCTGAACGTGCTCCTCCTCAGTCACCACCTTCTAGTGTCGCTCACGGCTTGCAATAAAACATGTCTATTCCTGACTTTCCCATAAGGAAACCCCGTATGCCAAACTTCTATCACAATAATGAACTAGACATCTAAAGCATGTACGATATGAAATGCAATAAACAAACATTGTCTCCCTGGGCCCCAGGAACTCTCTCCCTACCATAGTAGACACCAAGCAGTGACGGGTCTCGTGGGTCCTCTAGCCCAACCCTCACATGTGCCCCAGTCACAATAGCCAGAAACACCCTCGGCTACAACCCAACGTTGGATCACTACCAGGCCGGCACTGTCCGTTCTGTTGCCCCTCTAGGGCCAGGGACCCGTTGCCTTCACAGCTGATCCGGTAAACCACTCTAAGGCCGGAAATGTTTGTACTGTTGCCCCTCCAGGGTCAGAGACCCGTTGCCATCTTGAGCTGGCTCCACACACCCACGAACCACCCTCAGGCCAGAAATGTCTGTACCGTTGCCCTCCAGGGCCGGAGACCCGTTTCCATCTGGGGCTTGCCGTACAACTCCCATGAACCACTCTCAAGCCGACAATGTCTATATTGTTGCCCCAAAAAGGACAGAGACCCGTTGCCATCTTAAGCTGGCCCCTCAACACCAAAACCACACAAAACTGCACCACAACGGTCGAACAAAATCACCAAACCGGTCGACCAAATCCTCTCCATCGGACTGCCCCAACTGAAAAACTTGCCAACTGGTCGAACGCCAAAGGGGACCCGTTCGACCGAATTTGACCGGTAAAACTCCTTGTCGCAATAAAAGCACAACCGGTCGTACCACACGCGATCACCGGTCGACTGAAAATGGCTAGTGAAATCAAATTCATAACAAGGTACACCGGTCGACCGAAATCCACAAATTCTTAATTCAACATTTCATTAATAACTCTCAATATCTCCACCTCAACCTTATACATCTCACTTAGAATTCTTGCATGCTCATTATACAAATCTAAGTCATAAAAAAATCTGACTTGGTCTTCACTCCTCCAATATTTACACCACTAACCCTTCTACAAATGTTATCACTTAACTTATTTTGCACTCCTCCTCTGGTGGTGAAGTATCATTCGGATCAACCATGGCATGGATCATTCTTTTAACTTTGGGCCTTGAGTATCTTAAAGTGATTCAACACATTTGATTTTTTGACACTTTTACCCTTTTTGCATTCGTGTAGCGAGTTTGGTCGATAATCCCGAGCTGGCAGACTCAAGTTACCGGGTTTTAAGATACCCCTACGGACCAGTGACTCGAAGGCTTGGGTTTTTGTAATCATTTTGCAAAATGTGTTTTCCTCACTTTTTTTTACTCAAGGCTTAATTGCTATTAGAAGTCCACACTTCCCGGTATATTTTCCTCAACCTCTGCTTTTTATCAACCACTTCAAAGATTTGATTCATCCAATTTAAGTGCATACATGTCTTAAAGGGTCATGGGTTATTTCTTTGGAACTTAGATTTATGTCATAGTTTCTACAAGCAGAACTATATAATAAAGAACAAAAACTCAATGCAATTTGTACACGGGTTTTGGCAGTTCAATCTTAAACTATGTCATGGAGCATTGATTTTTTTTTAAACCAACAGAATATATAGATAGATAGATAGACAAACACCCCCCACACCTAAATCATGCATTGTCCTCAATGTATGCAAAGATAAAACAAATGCACTTATTACCTGAGTCAACTTGCGGTAGAGGGATTTGAATTTGCTCAGAGTCAACCATAGTCAGAACTGGATTGAATGTCACCATGTTGGTGCATGTATCTAGTTGAATTGTTTTTTCCCCTGAGGTAAAGATTCCACATCCCTCACATGTGTTGGTTCTCTTATGTGCTCCAGTGGTGGTGGTTGGGTAGATGAATTACTCCCCTTTTTCTCACTTTCTTTTTGATTTTGTGATGATTTATTTGATTCAGAAATCTTATAAATACGCGATCTCATCACAACGTCACTTTGATTGCATACTATTTCTGGTTCACTATCAACATGAAAGATATTAAATTCAGCTTTAAATTTCCAAAAGATAGTTGCATGAGCCCATTTCGACAATTTATCAAAGCTTCAGAAGTGGCTAAAAAGGGTCTGCCTAGTATTATAGGGATTTGTCTCTTAGGATCGACAACAGGTTCAGTGTCTAGAACGACAAAATCCACTGGGTAAATGAAATCACCAACCTTAATCAAAACATCCTCTACTATACCTTTTGGTTTCTTAACAGAGCAATCAGCAAACTGAAGGGTTGTCTTAGAGGGTTTTAGTGGACCAAGGTTTAGTTGCTCGTAGACAGAGAACGGGAGTAAGTTAACACTAGCACCAAGGTCTAGAAGGGCTTTGTTGATAAAAGTATCTCCTGTCGCACATGAAATTGTGGGACACCCAGGGTCCTTATACTTTATAGGAGACGAGTTGGACAGAATAGAGCTTATGTTTGCAGTTAAGAATGCCTTCTTTGGTACGTTCGTTTTTCTCTTCTTAGTGCACAGATCCTTTAAGAATTTAGCATAAGCAGGTATTTGTTGAATCATATCTAGGAGTGGAATATTCACCTTAACTTGCTTAAATACTTTCAAGATTTTCTCCATTTGTGCACTTGAGCTCTTCTTGAGTCTATTGGGGAATGGGGCTTTAGGAACATAGACTCGCTCAGGTTGACTAGGTGGGTCAAATTGGACTTCATGTTCAATGGTCAGGTCACATGTGGGTGCTTGACGGCTAGATTGATTAGGAGCTCTAGGATTGACCACATTGTTATCAACTTGTTTTCCAGACCGTAATGATACAACTGTATTTATTTGTTGGAACGGTCCCTCCTCATTAACTATTTGAACCGGTCTAGGGTTGTTACTTCCTAGAGGTGGTTGATAGGGCTGATATTGATTATTAGGTCTTGGATTCACCTCAGGTTGACTTGGAAACTGACCATTTTCTCTTTCACCTACAATTTGTGCTAGTTGGCTGACCTGTGTTTCTAGCCTTTGGAAGGATTGGGTGGTTGTTTGCATAAAAGTCTTAACCAAATTTTCCAAGCTTGTCAACCTAACATCATAATCTCCATTGTTTCTAAACCCAGATGATGTATTATTTTGGTTATACGGGTTTGGTTGTTGTCTAAGAGGTTGACCTTGTTGGCTCCATGAAAGATTGGGATGATTACGACAACCCGGGTTATAGGTTGATGCGTATGGGTCATTTCTAGAATGGTTAAATGCGGCATTAACTTGTTCCAAGTCCGCACAATCCTCCATTATATGACCAGTTTGACCACATCTAGAGCAAGGGATAGAAGATGCTTGATTCACTAGGGGTCGGGTTTTTAGCTCTAGACTTTCCATTCTACGCATGAGGGTAGCTAGTTTTGCTTCAGCAGCTACAATAGCATCTACAGCTAAGACACCTGGTTTGGGTTGACTTGCTATTCTAGATCCAATACTCGGGTTATTCCATGCACTAGCATTGTCCCATTGCATACTATTTTCGGCTAAATCCTCAAGAAAAGTCCAAGCATCATTCTCATTTTTGGACATGAAGTTTCCTTGGCTTACAGATTCTACCATAACCCTAGATGTAGGTGTCAATCCCTCATAAATAATTTGGCACAATTGCCATCTTGGAATTCCATGATGAGGGCATTGGGTCAACAGACTTTTAAATCTTTCTAAATAGGAATAGAACGACTCGCTCTCAGATTGAACGAATGCAACAATTTCATTTCTAATCCTAATAGTCTTATGGTTGGGGAAATATTTCTTTAAGAATACTTGAACAAACTCGGCCCAACTCCTAATAGATCTTTCGGCTAGACTATATAGTCATTTCTTAGCGTCGTCCTTCAGTGCTAGAGGAACGAATTTAAGACGCACTGCCTCCTCAGAGATATGCTGGTATTGCATAAGGGAGCAGATTTCCTCAAATTCTTTAAGGAAGAGGTATGGGTCTTCCCTAGAGATGAACTTGGGCAACATACTCATGTATTGTGCCTTCAGTTCGAAGTCGCGACCCAGTATGCTGAGCAGCCATCGTTGCGTAGCACCGATCCCTCAGAGTCATAGGTGGTGCAACAGGTGGATCCACTACATTCTCACCCATTGGATCCGGGTGAGGTGGTGCAACAGGTGGATTGGGGCTAAGATCTAGACTGGAATCTAGATGAACTCGTGAGAGTCGATTGCCCAAGTCCCGAACCCAAATCTGAGTGCACCAGTTTGAATCAATTTTTGAATTCAAATTCCAAATTTAAATTCCAAATTCAAATTCAAGAGTCAATTGATTTATTTATTTTTTATAAATTTTTTTTCAAAAAATAGAAACAAACAATAGAAGGGGGAAAGATGAGAAAGGAATCCTAATCTAGAGAATTGAGATGAGAAGAGAAAGAAGACTCAGATGAGAAGGGAAACTTAACTCTAAAAGAGAGATAAGAGGGTTGGTCAGAAGTTTCCTAAACAAGCACGGTTCAAACAATCCTAGACCTAATGTCGCTTAAATCTAGACGACTCCTAACTGGTTGAGTCGAATTGGTTCGCTTGATTCACCTTCCTCACTAATCAAACCAAATTGGCCAGGCAGTGTATAGCTAGTGGGGGCACTTCCGACAGAGTCGGTGCCAATTAGACAACCACTTCGCTTGGAAGACTTACGTCAACACAAAAACACTTTCTAGACACCAAATTAAATTCGATCAGCTTCAAGTCATAGCAAGTCAAATCAATCTTCTCCTTAATTGAGTCCGAGTCCTTAGGGACCAATGTGTAATTGATTTTAATTTTAAGGCTTGGGTGACACTTTAGGATTGTGATTTGTGGGCCACGGAAGGGTGATGAAATCCCCACCGTATCTTTTCCTACGGAGTTGCCCTTAAGATAGTTTAACTTAAATCTAGCAAAGATAGTCAAACATTGGTCTTTAGTTGGGGGAGAATTGCAAGGTTTTATGCAAACTAAATTATATGCTTAATTGCAATCGATAAAATCCACGCACGTACCTTGCCTCCAGCACTCTTCAACAAAAAATAATTCGCAAGAATAATGCAAACAAAACACTATACGATGTATGCACTAAGTCTTTCTAATTTTGCCAATTTTTAGGCCAGAGTTGAATTATTGCCAATTATGGAATTTGAGTTTAACACGTGCAGTACTACAAAAAGGAAATTTTCCGAAAATAGAAATTACGGGGAAAAAGGCAACAAAGGTTACCTACGCACGCTCAGTCGGGTTCGCCGCCCGCTCTCGAAAATTTCCAGTTGCTCTACGCGTCCACCCAGAGATGGAGACGACCCCAGAAAAAATTGAAGCCCAGATGCTTCAGACGTGCGGTGCATCCGCCGCAGGTTGTTCTTTAGATGCGGCGATTTTGCCGCCCTTCTTGCTCCAACTGTGCCCGGATTTCCCTGCGCACTCCGTTGTCTCCTGAAACGCAAACCCAAATAGTTAGATCGCGCACAAGATAAGCGGAAAAGAATCGAAATCACCAAAAATAAACAAAATCCTCGTCGCCTCCCCGGCAACTGCGCCAAAAACTTGATGAGAATTTAATTTATACCGCAAGTGCACGACGTCAATGAAGACGTGGCAAGTACGGGTCAAACACAAGGAGGGAGAGATATTGTTATTTTTGTGATTTCCGATTAAGGAAAGAAAGAGAGAGAAATAAGGTTGGTTTGAGGTTTTGGATTTTTTTATTTTCTAAAGCAAGAACAACAAAAACAAACTAAGAATAAAGCAAATATGGATGAGACTCCAGCGGGTGGAGGTTTAGATATCGGGTTTTGTTTAGAGAAATATGAAACTTATAATAAATCACATTAGTTATAAAGCATTACACGATAAATGACTCAACATAAACTCAAGTAATCAAAATATACTAACACGAAATTAAAATAATAATATCATTCTTCTTCTCATCACCCTAAATCCATCACCCCCACCCTTTGGAGAGAGTTAGAAACTCATGGATGGAGGGAAGATAAAGGGGTCCTAGAGAAACTACAAAAGAAAACTAAAAACACAAAATAAACCAACAGAATTTTATTGCTAAAGAATGGAATAAAAACTAGTCTTCTTTACAACATCGTTTCGGGGCTATTTATAGCTGATATAAGGGACCCAAGTATGAAATAGGAAAGAACACACGTCATGACACGACTGGACAAAATCCGGGGCCACGGATCGAAAGGGGTGTGGCGGATTCGCCGCAAGTTGCATGTAATGTGCGGCGGAAAGGCCGCAATTTTAGCTCTGATTGGATCAAGATTTTTCTTGTGTGTTTATGGTATGATTTAAATATCCTTTGCGCGTCTGGATTGATTTCTTTCCTTTCTTTTGAGCTCCGAATTTATTTCTTCATATATTTGGAGATCCAAATTGATTTTTCTCCAAAATAATATTTTGGTACTCGTAATTTGCAGTCGGGTCCTCGGCTTTTTGCAATTAAGTCCGTGGCTACTTTTGTGCTTAGGGCTTTGGCCTTTTTGTAATTAGGTCTTTGAATGCTTTTATGCTTGGATGGACTTCAATTTGAACCCCGATAATCTTGAACTTGGTCTTTATGACAGAAATGAGTCTCTTGCAGGCGTTTATGTTCGGGATATGGGTAATTTGCATTCAGGTCCCTGCATTCTGTAAATAAGACTAAACACATACCTTAGTAGCATTTATTGATATAAAGTTACTCTAAATGAACGACATATGATACAATGTATGCAATGCATCAATAAACAAGCAAGGATGCGATGCAGTCCCCAACCACATCCAGACGTATATCAGAACAATGATCATGATTCGAGCATAACCAACCAACCAACCAACTCAACCACAAATTAATGGATTCTAACAATGGCAAACATTTCAACCAAGTTCTATACTTTTCCACTCAGGAATTGATTCATTTAAGCTCAAGAAAGTTAGACTAATTACATGATTTCTTTTGCAATGGTTTTGGTTGAGAAAAACAAACACAAATCCACTTTTGTTCTAAGTTCCCACTCAAACTCACAATGTTAATCCAGTTTTGAGTAGAATACAACATGTTTTACTCTTGAACCCAAAAAACTAATAAAAGGGTCCTACTAGTGAATGGGTTAGGCAAGTGTAGAATGGGTCCAACAAAGAATGGTTGTAGTAGAACATCCAATGAGATGCCAAAGAGTCCTCCCAATTGAGGGATCTCTGTCAAAATGCCAAGCAAAAGCCTTGTCGGTCACCCATGAGTCCTTCGGCAAGCTTCGATGAATCTCTGACAACTTCGGTGAGCTTTACATCCTCCAACTCTGCTCCACATGAGAGGGGGAAAAGGAGAAGGAAAAGAATGCGTGTAAGGGTTTTATTTCTTTCCTTGGAAACAAGAATCATATTTGCCTTAACACTCCCAGTAAATATCTACATTAGTAAAATACCTTAATACTCTTAGCCACACAATTAAAAGAGAAGGGTAAAAATGAGAACTAAATAGACTTTACATGAACTCTTACGGGTCACGCATTTCCATCCTTCTTGCTTGCGAATAATTTCTTGTACTTCTGTTGATTGTTCATTGTCTGAGATTCTGAGTCGACTGTTTCAACTCTCTTCTCATTGTATTTTCAAAACCTCTTGAGGCTTGACATCGCCGTTGAGGGTCTCATTTCCCCATTTTATTAAAGGGGTCACATAGAGACATTTGTCTCCAAACAACTAGTATTTTTGAGTGCTGATACACAAATGTTGCGCGTCCATGATGCATTACATGTCAGCACCCACTCATCAAACATGTAGGCAGAATCAGGGTTGAACTGGCAAAGCGTTTGAAATTTGAAAAACAAAAATTCCCGTGATCATCGGAGAATGACTGTTGAGAATGGAAATCTGGACATACCATTAATACGTAAAACGACATATCGTATAGGAAATTGAATGTGAAAAGACGTGCCTTCTTAATAGGGCCTTTAAAAGAGATCCAATTTCTAAACATAAGTCGTACAAGTGTTTGGAAATGAACAAATGTTATGAAGGAACGAACGTGAGTCCAGAGTGAGTCTAAAGTCAATCCGTAGTCAATCTAGAGTCCGTCCAAATTCTGTAGAAAATGAATATCGCAAACGATATAAGGAGTTGGAGGCTGTAGAGTCGTTCATAATGCTTTGCCGGTGGAGAATGGCGAACTGCTTGGGTGACTGGAAGAGAGCCATGCGTTCTGGAAACACAGACATATACAAGAAGTCCATAGAAATTCAAGATGATTTGCAGACAAAAGGAAGTATGAATTTAGTCTGGAATATCACTCTGGACACACTCTGGAACAAATACAAATGCAACAATATATCGACCAGGCATATTCCAGGAAAATCCAGACTAAATCCAAATGATTTCCAGTCAAAAAAGAAGTATGAATTTAGTCTGCATGACTATGGATAAACTATGGAACAAATGCAAATGCAACAATGTATCGTAGGAACGTTTTCGAGAAGAAATCCAGAGAATTCCATACGATTTCAAGACCATAATATGTACGAATTAATCTGGAAGGACTCTGATACATTCTCGAAAACTCTGGATCGCGTGCAAATGTTACACTAAAATGACCATACAGAGTCCAAAATAAATCTAGAGTATTACAGAACATTTCTAGAATAAAACTCATTCCAGAACAACAACTTATATGACAATGTTATGGAAACCATTGCAATATGATTCTAGACAACAACTAAAAAGATCATGGCAAACCTTTGAAGTTCATTAGGGTTGTTGACCTATTTGATGACCGTGTATGTGCCGCGGTGGTGACGGTGATGGTCACTTATGATATGATCAGTGCTGCTAGCACTCAAGTTTCGATTTGTTGCATGTCCAGTGCCTCGAGCACCTAAGTTCATATGTGCATTACATGTAGTGGAGTCGATATATGCCATGTAATTGTATATGTTATGATACGATCTAGAGTCTTTTCTTAGGCAGTATGCCTTAGGATTTGCATTGAAGTATGCCTCTCGTAGCATAGGACGGTCGGTCTGGTGGCATACATGGTTCCCTATTTTGGGAACTCATGGCAATGTTCTATTGTATTTTTGCAGGCCAAGGTTCGACTACTCGAAGATGGACGTGTGCGAGGTCAGTATTGTACACTGAGGGTTCTGTGTCACATTATATTTCTGTTATCCGATTTTGCTTCCACTATCTGTTTGTTAATTGTATCGCCCTTTGAGGTTTTATATCTCACAGGGATTCTGAAGTTAGTTTAATCCAATGTTTTAAATTGGAGCGTTGTCTTTATTACTTGGTTATGTATGACTTTGATTATTTGTTAACAACATCCTCATTTTGTTATATTTATATGTATTTTCAATATTATCTTGGTATGGGGATGTTACACATGAGTTGACAGTCTAGACTTTCATAATCCGAACTTTCTTATTTAATATTGGTTGCATAATCCAAATTTATACTTATAATTTGAGTATTCAAAATTCAAAGGTAAGATAATAATGAAGATATAAATTAAAAATTATGATACTTATCACATATCTTAGAGAGAAGTGTGTATATATATATTTGAAACAAGACATATTAGTAATTAAGTTCCAACGACCAAGCTCGTTTCGACCGAACGACACAACTCGTTTGGTGAAAATGACCCAACTCGTTTGGTAGGACGACCCAACTAGTTTACTGATTTATACAATTCATTTATCGTGATTCAATATGTCCATGTAACAAGTTAGTTTGTCCCATCTAAATGTTCGTGTGCGTACAAGTTAACTTGTAACAATGTGATTTGTGATGTTTTCAACTCGTTTGTCTTGAGTCAATTTGAATCTAACAATGATATCATAAAATTGTTTCAAAACATATGATTTTTCATAACAATGCTAATAGTTCAGAAATAGAACATAAGAAGATTACTTAAGAAATTAAATTGTACACATATTAATTTTCTAACACTCAAACACAATCATCCGCAATTGTATATGTTATTAATTAAGTTGTCTCATGTGCGACAAGTTATTTCATGTCTTAGAGAGAAGTATTTTTTTTTAAAATGAGCCAATTTGTTAATTAAGTTTAACCAACCGATCTCATTTTGATCAAACGACCAAGCTCTTTTGGTGAAAACAAGCCAGCTCGTTTTGTGAAAAAAATGACCAAACTCGTTGGTGCGTTCCAGCTCCTTTGGTCGAAAAAACGACCCAGTTTTTTTTCTATTCTATCAAATCAACAGTTTTACAAATCCTTTATGAGTCATTACGTTCCTAATTTGGAAATATGAAAAATACTTAAGTGTTGCTTCTCGAAATATTTTTGGTAATGAGTCTTGAATAACCTAATTTGGATATCAGAGGAGAAAGTTATGCATAATTTAATGATTATCTGTTGATTGTCTAGTTGGCAAATATGGTCTGTCTTGACACACATTTTTCACCCTCGTATCATAGAATTTGGTAAGCCTTAAATGAATTGAATATGTGATTCATTCAATTGTTTTTCCAACGGATCTAGCATCATCAAGTTCCCTATTTGAATGTGAAGGTTATGAATAAAATAAGTGACATATGTTGACAATCCAGACTTTCCTTGTCCGAATTTTACCTTTGATGTTGATTGCATAATTCAAAATTACACTTATAATTTGAGTATTCAAATACAAAAATAAGATAATAATGAAGATAAAAATTATAAATCATGATACTTATCACATGTCTGAGAGAGAAATGTATACAAGTTGTTCGTAACAAAAAAGAAAGAATTGAAAAATATATTGTTTTCTGGTCAAAGAGTTTGCCTCACTTCTGATCAATGAACTTCTAGGAACCAAGTGTCTTACATGTGTCTAACTGGCCATTTCATTGATGTCAATTGGAAGTCACACAATAAGATACTAAGCATTGTTAGTGTTCCGAGTCATAAAGACATAGAAATTTGTAAAGTCAACGAGTTGTTTCTTCTTGATTGGGGAATCAGAAAAGTTGGTTGCATCACTCTTGAGAATGTCAGTGCAAATCTAATTGTTGTTGAATACTTGAAAAACAAATTAGTGAAGAAAAACAATCTAATATCAAGTGGACAATTTTTCCATGTTCGATGTTGTGCTCATATACTTAATTTGATAGTCAAAGATGGAGTAGCAGAGGTGGATGGTTCTATAAAACGAATTTGTACTTCTATAAAATACACTCAAACCTCCACTGCAAGAGGGCAACACTTTAAAACATATGTTGAACAAGAAAGCATAAGTTTGAAAAAAGGTTTGAGTTTGGATGTTTGTACTAGGAAGAATTCAACGTATGAAATATTGGATAGTGCTTTGAAGTATCAAAATGCCTCCGAATGAATGGAAGAACAAGTTCCATTATTTGTTAGTGATATTGGTGCAAAAATTCCAACTGAAACCGATTGTGTTAAAACTCATACTTTGGTTAGAATTTTGAGGCATTTTGATGAGATAATGAAGCGTTTGTCAGAGACTTTGTGTGTTACGTCAAACCTTTACTTCAAGGAAGCGTGTTTGGTTGATAATATGTTGAAGGGATGGTTCAAGAATAGTGATGTACATCTGGTTTCTATGACTTTAAAAATGAAATTGAAGTTCGACAAATATTAGGGGAAAAATAAACAAGTGAATGAAATGTTGTTAATTGCAATGATTTTAGATCCTCGATACAAAATTAAGTTCGTGAGGTTTTGTTATGACAAATTATACAGTACTGAAGAGGAGATTGACACCGAAACTGAAAACGTGTTGAAGAAATTGAAAACTCTTTTTGAGGAATACAAACGGTCTAAAATTGACTCTCGTAGTGGGAATGAGAATGCACATGACATTCAAAATGTTGTACAATCAAATTTTAATATTGATGAAGACATTGATGTGTTGGCTTTTTGGCCTTAATCTATGTTTTGATGATTTAATCAACCTAATTTTAATTGTAATCAATGTAGAGTAGCACACATATTGCATTGCATATATATTGCTATGTACTAACTTCTATAGGTGATCAAGACTCAAGAAAGAAAGGATTGAAGTCAAGACATGTAATCAAGCTTAATTGAAGACATGTAATTTGCATTTCTTTTGAATCTTAGGAACTTTGCGTAATTGAGCATACTTGAGATAAAAACTACTCAAACACACACTAGGTTCCCTATGGAAGTCACACACAAAATTTCATATAATTTGGACTTCAATAGATCACCTAAACTTAGACGGGAAAACACCAAACCTTAACCTGAGCTGTCTGCCCACATTCAATCGACCGAAACAGACCGTTTGGTCGACCGAGTGTGTCATATATCCTGTTAGTGTTTTACTGCCAAGTGTTCCCTCTCGGATTGTGAAAGGAAGAAGGTCAAGCAAGCAAGGGTGTTCGTGGTGCTTGTGTTGTAAAGGTGTTCTCTCCCAGCTCAGAACAGGGAGTGGTTAGTGAAGTCGTGAGCGGATCTCGGTGATCCGAGCGGAGCTTGTAAGAGAGGACTAGGACCCGAGTGGGGTGCCAAACCTCTGTAAAATCCCTCGTCTCCATTGTGGTTTGATACCTTGTAATTAAATGTACTAGGAAACATTTCGACAGTAGCTGCTCACCAGCCAAAACACGTTCAGATACCTTGTAATGAAATGTGTCATTCGTATTGAATTCCTCCGTTATATCGTAATATATCATCTTCCCAATTTCTAACTGCACTTTTTTGAAGACCCCTACCGTATACAAGTCGCTCATCTGTCTCTCGAAGAGATACATTGAAATCCATTGGGGTCTCTTATGAAGACAATCAAAATCTGATTGAGCTTCCTTCTCGTACTTATGGCAGAGCGCAAGTTCATATTGTTGAACAAACTGCTTAAGATACTTGTCGAAAAAGGTGTTCATACTCTCGCTTCTCTGAGTAGATGTCATTCCCGCGAAAAAACTATCACCAACAAATGCAGGTATCCAAGACTCGGATTGCATAAATCGATTTGAGCCAGCTATGGTTCTGCATGTCAAAATCAAGAAGGAAACCCTGCCAATTACGATAAAATTCTGCTGGGGTTTTGGAATCATATACAATCAATTTCAGATTAAATAGCATGTGCTTCCGATACTGCGTCAGCAACTTCACGGAAGCTTTGTTCATTATGTGCCATATACAGAATCTGTGTCTTGAATCTGAGAAGACATTCCTTACAGCAACAGTAATGACGCCACATTGATCTATTATGATGGCTGGGGGAGTTATATTTGCATAATGGGGGCAATTTAAAAGGAGTGAGTCATATATTGAAATGTACAAAATCCTACTTTGAAAACTTTAACCGAACAATCACACAACTTAAATCGAACAGACACACAACTTAAACCGAACGGATCCACACCTAAAACCAAACAGACACACAACTTAAACCGAATAGATTCACACCTTAAACCGAACAGTCACACAACTTAATCCGAACAGATCCACACCTTAAACTGAAGAGTCACACACCTTAAACCGAACAGATCCACACCTTAAACTGAACGGATCCAAATCTTAAACCGAACAGACACACAACTTAAACCGAACAGATTCACACCTTAAACCGAACAGACACACAACTTAAACCGAACCGACAAACAACTTAATCCGAACAGATCCACACCTTAAACCGAACAAGTACAGAACTTAAACCGAACGGATCCAATTCTTAAAACGAACAATCACACCACTTAAACCAAACAGTTCCACCACTTAAACCGAACACATACACACCTTAAACTGAACAGTCACAGACCTTTAACTGGACATAGCCACACCTTACCGTTCATGCACGATAACCATGTTTGGAACAACCATATGTAATTTTCAGTGGTCTGAGAAGACAGCAAAGCGCAACCGAGCAAAACTGACTCGAAATGGTGATTAACTCCTACAAATGGGGCAAATGAGATGTCATATTTGTTTGTAATATAGGTGGTGTCGAAACATATTGCGTCTCCAAAATATGAATATGTAGCTCTAGAACGATAGTCAGCCCAAAACACGTTTCGTAGTCTTCCTTCGTCATCCATATCCATTACATAGAAAAACATGAAATCAATCTTCTGCATCCAGGTCTCATCTTCAAATTTCTGACTTCGTTTATAACGTTCCTGTACACAGAAACCACTAAGATCAGACACAAAAATGTTGAACTTCAATTATTTTAGGCAGAAAGAACACAAACCTTAATCCATTCCGTTGAAAGTCAATTTATCATGAAACGTGCCAACTAAATCGCATCCTCGAGTAGCGTCCTTAAAAAGGGTCGTGTATCATTTGCCTTCGTTTAAAGGTCACGACAAAAATATTATAGTTTTTTCGAAGTAAGTTTTTTCGACAAAGATGGTATAGTTGGGTGGTTTTAGTGCAGTGTGCAGACATCGACAGCAGACCCGACACCACTGGTCCACTGCAGAGCTGCTGCTTCTGCTGTCTTACAAACACAGCTCAAGTCCACACTTCGCAGCAGACCCCGAACCCAAGTCTCCGCGATAATCCCCTCCTCCCCCTTCCCATCACGTGCCTCTCTCTCTCTCTCTCCTCATCTGTCCCCTCCATGTAAGCTCCCGCACCCATCTGAAGAAAACACCACCCTTGGATCGGAGTAGTAGAAGAAAGATTCTATCTCTGGTTTTGGGTTCGAGTTTTTCCGAAGAAAAAGTGAAGAAGCAGGTGAAAGATTCGATCTTTGGTTTTGGGTGGAGTTTTTTTGGAAGAAAAAAGTGGAAGAAAGATTCGATTTTTGGTTTTGGGTCCGACCTGTTTTGGTGAAAAGTAGTGAACGAGTGGGAGAAATATTTGATCTTTCGTTTTGTGTCCGAGTTGTTACGTAGAATGGTGACAAATATTCGATATTTCGACCCTTTTGGGACGGAAAGTGAGAAAGAAGGGAAGAAGTAGAGGAGAAACTTGATCTTTTGGTGTTTTTGGGTCGGAGTTGTTCTGTTGGAAGCTTGGAATCAGATAAAAAGAGCCAAAAGGAGGAAGTAGTAAAGGTGAAGTTAGATCTTTCCGGTTAGTCAGAGATAGTGTGAGGCATTTGTTTGATTTAAAAGGGAAAAAAGTTCCATTTTAAGGGTAATCATTGGTGTTGGATCACTTTGTTTTCTTAGTGCTCAGAAAAAAAGGTGCCTAACAAAGAGAGTGGCACAAAATTATATATTCTCTGTTTGATCTGAGTTCTTTGGGAGGATTTGAAGGAAAAAAATGTCCCAAAGGAGGGCTGAAGTAGAGGAACTTGACCTTTGCTTTTGCGTTTGAAGTTAAAAGTTGCGGAAGAAAGAGAGGAGTGAGAAAGTTAAACCTTATGGGTTGCCTTCTGTCGAAGACCGGCAAGGTTCCGACGAACAGTGGCGACTCTTATCCATCCAAGAAGAATTGCGATCACGGTATGCCCAATTTTTTCATTGATTTGAAGCCTCCGTATCTCTTATGGGCCTTTAATATTTGCCATTTTTGTTTGTTTGTTCGTTGCTTTCATACATTAATATGAAGCTTATGCGGCATCAAGTTTTTGGGGTATTATTTGTTCTCCAACAAAACCATATAACAATAATGATGGCATAGTTTTTTTTTTTCCTTCTGAAGGTTGGTGATATAGTTAGTTACTTTTGAGAACAGACCCATACTATAAAAGGGTGTTTTCTTTGTAATCAACAAAAGAGAATTTATTTGGTAAAGATGAGAGCCATAGTAGAAAAGTTAGGGAGATTGTCATGAGTTAAAAGATTTGGATGACTTAATGCCAATTTCTTTTGAGGCCAGACGAACACCTAGACATGGTACTAGAGCCAAATGACCTATCTGGTAGCCCAGTTCACCCTCTTGTTTTGGAATCTATAGTCTACACGCCCAAAAGAAGCCATATGTAAAGGGGAGTCTTAAAAATGTTCACACATTCTCATGCTTTACAAGATCCCGTGTCATCCTCTCAGCACCAACTGATTTTCAGATTGAAACCAACACTTAAGTTTACAAAACAAATAATTCGCAAATGTAGTCTGATATTGTAAGAGAATTGTGTATACCATTTTCTACCTCAGAATTGTTGCCTTATAAAGGAGCAATAGACTACCAACTTTCACATCACCATGTGTAGCATCAACGAACTAGTTTGTCTCAATGCCTTTGCACCCACAAAACTATGTTATTCCTTGGTGAAACTTTATAATAAGGTCTCTGTGATGTTTGAACTGTGTGTTTAAGCAGGCCCCAACCGTCTCCTGTTGGGTTGTATCAATATGTGATACTGTTTCAGTGGGTTTTATTGATTGTGCTACACTGCTACTAGATATCTGAGCTGGGAATATTCAAGGGAACATTTACTGTTAGATATTTGAATTGTTTGGCTTTTACGCACTCTTTTAGTATTTCACTTGCTTCTAGAGGGCAATATCTAATTGCCCAAAGAGTACTGACTTCTGAGCCTGTGTGGTTTGATGGTTTTTAGAGGACCTTAGGACCTTCTGTAGTGTCACGATGAATAAGGAAATTCATAGTTCTTGTTTTTGTGGGGGTCTTCGTGTGCCTTCCTCTGATTGAATATTTTTTGTGCGTGATATAGTAAATGGAGATGGAGGGGAGGAGAATGGTAACCCACATGTACCAGCCTTCAGGGAATTTGCTCTTGCCGAGCTAAGAAAAGCTACCAATGGTTTCAACTCCGAACTTATCGTTTCTGAAGGTGGCGAGAAAGCCCCTAATGTTGTCTATCGTGGTCGCCTTGAAGCGAGCCACCTTGTAGCTATCAAACGCTTTTCAAGGCAATCCTGGCCCGATGCCCATCAGTTTGTGGTTTGTTTTCTTTTCTTGTTTTACCTTCACTAAATTAAATAATATGATATGGTAGTCATCCATCGTGTGAAGAAATTTACAGATATAGAAGTAATAGAACACAACGATGAAAAGAAGTAATCTGATAAAAAAAGATAAAAAGAAGTAATAGAACACAACGTGGTCCCTTTTAACTTGGTGATAAGATGATTATGATTAGAAAATGTAATTATTTATTAAACCCCTCTAAAATCCCTCTAAAATTTGCTTCCTTCAAGCGTCTCTTAAAATTTAGAATAATATGACAAAAGTTGAACGAAACTTGTTGCACTCGTTAGAATGTCTCGACTAAATTTATTGACCAGGCAATTCTCTTAGGCACAAACAAATGGGGATAGCAACGAATCATTGTTTATAATCATCACTTGTTATTGTTGCATCCATAATGTCAACAAATGCTTTTCAGTTGAAGCAACATTTCTTCAACTACATTCTCAGGCTGAAGCAGCGGGCGTTGGGAAGGTCCGTCACAAGAGGTTGGTGAACCTAATTGGATGCTGTGCAGAGGGAGAAGAACGCCTGCTTGTAGCCGAGTACATGCCAAATGATACACTCTCCAAGCATCTTTTCCACTGTATGTCCTTGTGTCTCTAAAACAAGATAATTTGTCATTGTATAATTTCAAAATTAGGCTACATTTCGCAATTTTGAGTAATATTTTCTGATTTATTTTAGGGGATAAACAACCTTTGCCTTGGGAAATGCGTCTTAGAGTTGCATACTATATTGCACAAGCGCTCGGCCATTGCAACACAGAAAACCGGAAGATCTACCATGACTTGAATGCTTACAGGGTTTTGTTTGACGAGGTATATGAGCTCAACGATATGAATTGATATTCTGTATTTTCCTAGAAAAGATTAACAAGGAAGCTGATCTAGGAAGGTGATCCTCAACTTTCGAGTTTCGGTCTCATGAAAAACAGTAGAGATGGTAAAAGCTACAGTACAAACTTGGCTTATACTCCACCTGAGTTCTTGCGAACAGGTTAGTAGCTCTATATCTTTCTAAACATTCCTTTCTATTAGAGTTGTGGAAGGGTGTTTTTGTGGAAGAATTGCTAATAGTGCATGTAAGGGCTTGTGCTATGTGGCACAAAATAGTTGTAAACAAGTATCTAAAGCCGGTACAAAATTCCATGGAAGAGACTGTCAAAAAAAGAAATCCATGGAAGAACCTTATTGTCAATTTGGTACTACTGTATCATGTACTAGTTTCTTTTGTTTCAATTGAAAGTGAAACATTTGACCTGTAGAATTCTGATTTACGGAATTCATCTGATTGTTATTACTTTTCCACAAGATACACAACTAATCAGAATATGTTTTTTTGATGTATTAAATTTTCTCATGTCAACAATAAATAGAAGAGCAATTTAAAAGTCAAGTATTTTTGGGTACAGAATGTAATTCATATTGAGCTTATCTTTCACCATTACAATTTGCGCTTAGTAACCAACAATCATGCACTTTGTTACTTTCTTGGTTTATATAGATTGGCGCTTGACTTCCGACCTTGTACAGGCAGAGTAATCCCTGAGAGCGTGGTCTACAGTTACGGAACAGTACTGTTGGATCTTTTGAGCGGAAAACATATACCTCCTAGTCATGTACGTGCCTCTTAGTTTTTGTGGTTTTTGGATTTTTCGTTCGGTGAGCTATATCTTAGCACTGCTAACAATATATATCATTTGTACAAATTGAATAGTATGGTTGATATTTTCTATGATCACAACTTGAGATGTTTCATGGATCACAATATAGAAATGTTCAATCCTCTTATGTTATGATATGATTCATTGTATATTATACCAATAAATGCGCTAATAATGTGCTGGAAATGCTCATGTTAGTGCGATGTTACTAGAGAGAGATTTTAGATTTTGGTAATGTTTGTGTTGAGATAGTCCCACATTGGACAATTCAGATTATTCGTACCACCTATAGGATCTTGAGTCACTCGACTCCTAACAAATTGATTTTGAGTTGGATACCCACAATTCAATATGGTATAAGAGCCCAAAAGGCCCAACGACAGACCCAACACTTCTACCCACTTATACATACTCATGGACTTATAAGACGCCACATGTGCGGGGTAGTGTTGAGAATAGTAACGGCCAACCCAACACTTCTACCCATTTATACATACACATGGACTTACGAGACACCACATGTGCAGAGGAGCGTTGAGAATAGTACCACATTGGGCAATTCAGACTATTCTTATCACTTATAGGATCCTTGGTCACTCCACTCATAACCAATTGTTTTTGAGCTGAATACCCTCACTTTAATAGTTTGATTACCTCTAACTAGTGAAATTCTTCAAGTTAATGCTATGAAAAGTGAAAAAAGTATTGGGAAATGGGAGATATAAGGAGTGAAAATGTGAAATCTATTTGTACATGATCTAAGGGTTTGGGTGATTTGTGCCTTTTGTTTTTGTCACCACAACACTCATGGAAAGTAATGAGTTCTAAGTGCGGGAGCTTTCGTTATGGAAGGGAGCAAATACGGATTGCATCTCCCGATGCATTCTGATCTTCATTGTGAAATTATGAGGCATTTTGATGCTTTTTTAAACTTTTGCCAAATTACGAGGCCTTTTCCTCCACCTCCAAATTGCAACACCTTGGTCATGCCAACTCACCTTGAAACTTGTAATGTTTGAACTTTTTCGTGGTCATATTGCTTATATCTTCAAATTTTAGGGCAGCAACAAGGTTGTTAGATTTTTCTGGTTGATTTAATTTATAATTTGAGTTTTCTTTTAATATGTTGAGTTGCTTGAAGTTGGCTAGCGACAGTACCGCGAGTTCATAACCCTTCTTCTTTAATATAGTTAAAGACAGACAATGTAAAAAAACTATATAGGTGCAGTTCAAGTCCTGTCTACCTCAATTAAATTTGGGATTTAAGTCGTTGTTAATTGTTATTGTTGATGTACTAAATTCGTGGCTGTAAATCAGCCTAAAGTCATTTCTCCAAATAAGTACTCAACTTGTGCAAGATAATTTTGTGTATTCTATTAAAGTGCACTCTCTATGTTCTCTCTATGTGTAATACCAACAAAATGTTGGTGGATGATCGTTTGTGGCATCAACATGTTCTGGAACTGAAGGTGCTTCATTATGTAGTCTTTATGATTTGGATTCTTTCTGCAGGCTTTGGATTTGATACGAGGAAAAAACATGACTATGTTCATGGACTCATCTCTAGATGGGCAGTACTCTGAGGAAGATGCTACCAAACTTATTGAACTTGCATCAAAATGCCTACAATTTGAGTCTAGAGATCGTCCCAACCCTGTGTTTCTTCTAACAGCCGTTGCTCCACTCCAGAAACAGATGGAGGTGGCATTTTCTTATGTTCAAAGTTAATTACAAGTTACTTTGAAGTGTCCACTATAATTGTCTTTTTTTTATATTTAGGTTGCCTCGCATGTTTTAATGGGTCTACAAAAAGCCAGTGCTCCACTACCAGTAACTCTTTCCCCACTCGGAAAGGCTTGTGCTAGAATGGATCTGACTGCAGTACATGACATATTGCTGAAAACTGGTTACAAAGATGAAGAAGGTGCAGAAAATGAGGTATTTAATACACATGTATTTCAGTTTCACTTGGTAGGAACATGGTCTTCCCTATGTAATTCTATCTCATCTTTCTGTTTTATGCTATAAATTATGAATTAATATTGCATTGCTCTTGAAAAGGCTCAGTTTGCCAATCACAATATTAGTGACATCGTAATATCCCAATTACTTTGGTTTCGTTACAACATCCCTTTTTGGAGGAAATGCTACTACTTTTTGCATGTTCTCATTTTAATAGATTGATGTAGTTTGTCCGGATCATCTGAAAACAAATATATTACTTGTAAGGAAATAAAATATAATGGACATCTTAAACTTTTGACTATTCTTTCTAGTTTTCTCGTTATAAGGAGGTTGTTTGCAATTTTGTTCCATTACAGTTACCCTTAGACGATATGAAATTACCCTTAAATGATATGAAATCACTGAGGGCCTGTTTGGATAGCCTCAAATACCATGGTTTTCAAGGGATACTGGATTATTCAGAAAAACAGTTTTTCATCCTACGGGTGTTTGGATAACCCTGAATAATACATTATAAATGTGCGTTTTTTTGCTGAAAACGTGTATTTTGAAAAAAGAGATAGTACCACTTTTTGTCTGAATATGTTGTGTCTTTTCTTTCTTCTTTGTTTCTTCTCATGAAAGATTTGATTTTATGAAAAACGTGTGTTTTAGCCAAACACATTATTGCGTAGGATAATGTATTTTCAGAACAAATTATTTGAATTTGATTCCAACTTGAAAAATACAGTTTTGAAATCAAAGATTTAAAACGTTTAGTTACCCAAATGGGGTCTGAGTGTATCTAATATCAAAAATTTTGTACTTGTTGAAGCTTTCATTCCAAGAATGGACGCAGCAAGTGCAAGAGGTGCTGAATACAAAGAAGTTTGGCGATGTTGCTTTCAGAGATAAGGACTTCAAGAGTGCTATAGATTACTACTCAAAGGTAAATTTGATCGATGATTTCTAAAACACGAGTGTTCCCTCTTTCGTAAAGAATATTTAAACACTGAAGTATGTTTCTTGTCAGTTTTTGTAGTATGTTCACCTCTGCAACTAAATTTTATTTTCGTACCGAGGCATCGCTTTCCAGGGCCCATAAACTTAAACATTGTGAACGTAATCATGATACTAAGATTTCATGTGTTCCTAGAGTTTAGCCTTCAACATGAAATGGAGTTTCAGGTTCGGAACTATTGATTTAGCCGAAACTAACCTTGAAAGCTACAAATTTTACTTGAACAACGCAATGAAAGCACTTAAATCGTTTGAATGAAGTAGCAACTCAAGATTTGGTACTTGAAGGCAATGAATTTGGAAATTTTGTTCTTAGGGTCTGAATGTTGTCTGTCTATTTACAGAAGAAGAACCAGTCTATTGTTTTACTCTAGCTTATTATTGTCTGTCTATTTAGTTGCACCAAATTCATCACACTATACCGTCTTGTTGTTTCCTTCGTTAGGCTTGTTTGTTTTGTTGTCATTGTGTAAATCATGTTGGAATGCCTTGTGTTTTTCAGCTTGTTGGCTTGATGTCCGTTCCTTCAGCCACCGTATTCGCTCGTCGTGCTCTTTCCTACTTGATGAACGGTCAAGCTGAGCTTGCCCTTCGTGACGCAATGCAAGCCCAAGTTTGCATGCCCGATTGGCCTACCGCATTCTACTTGCAGGCACTTGCACTCTCAAAGCTCGGAATGGAAAAGGATGCACAAGATATGCTCAACGATGGGGCTGGTTTTGAAGCAAAAAAGCAAAACCCCTGGCGCTGCTAAATTCCTTTCTAAAAATTGTAATTTCCTCTTAACACGAGTGCCTTCTAAGATGGCCGACGATCACCGGAATGAGTGTTGAGGTTTTGTTGAAAAAGGGTAAGTTAAAAATACTTGTATAGTTGGTCGGGTTGAAATTTGTAACATTGTGGATGAGGGTTTTGGCATTGTTGAATTGTCAAGGATTTGTATACTCATGAATGGTGATGGGTGAAGTGATTGATTTGCAACTCAAAGTTGGAGATGAGGTGTTCTATTCAAGTGCTATTCAGTGAAGTGATGGCACGTATGTGCTTAATGACTTTTATATGCTTAATGAGCTTAACACTTTGGTTTTCACAAGTGTCTTATATCTCTGGAGGTACTGACGCAAGGATGTAGTTCAATTTTTTTTAGTAATTTGTGTAAGTAATTTGGTAGTTCCGGCTAATGTCCGATATGGTTGCAAGAGATATCTATCAAACTTCTAGTATTAACTAGATGTTTTCGATTTTAGGTTTTGCATTTCGAAGATTTTGTCAAGAGAAATTTAATTCTTGGTTGTTAGGTTAGCATTTCAAATAGATCATTGGTAGAATTTGGTACGTAGGAAACATGACACTGGCTATATCTCATTGACTGAGAGTTAGGATGTATTTCGTTGGTTAGGAAATCAAACAATTGTAGCGGATAAATGTAGACTAAGTCGAGCAAATAAATCATAGTGACACAAGCATGTAACCACAAAAAAACCATGAAACACAAGATTTAACGAGGAAACTTTTCAAAATGTAAGAATGAAAAAAAACAACCGGCAAAACCGACAAGAGAGATCCCCAAAATTTAAGGTAGGACAACTATAAGAGGAGCATAAACAAAGAATTAGTTACCTTTAGGGTGTACAAACCCTAGGTTATTCACCTAACAACACTCTCCAACACTTGTGGAGAAGAACATGACGAACTTCATACGAGGCCACAGGGATGAGAGCACCCTCGAACTTAAACTCAAGTTGGACCCAACATCAAACTTTGTTTTCCACTTCTTCTCTTATCTTTCTTTTCTTCACTTTCACCAAAGGTGGAATCACAACCCTAGTATTCACACGACTTGCTCCACAAGTCTCTACAATGTGCTCTTTTACCCCAAGCCAAAACTTGAACTCCAAGTTTTCTTGGTCTAAATATTATCTTTGGGTATTTTGGATTTTTGCTCAAGCGGATGGGGCTTTGACTGTCACAATAACCACATTGTTTTCTTCATTTCAGTCAACTCTTCAAGGAATCTCTTCACCACAACATGTCCTTGCAAGCTTCTGTAGCAGCAATATACTTTGCTACTGTAGTCGAAAGTGAAACACACTTCTACAACATGGATTGCCAAGACACGACTGTAGGATCATGTATAACCAAATTAATCTTATCAATTTCTTAATCTCTACTTAAGATGTAAGCACAATTAACAATTAAAACAAGCAGAGTAGAGTAAATGCAAACCACAATGGAGACGAAGATTTTACAGAGGTTCGAGACCCACAACCCGGGTTCTAGTACTCTCTTGCAAGCTTTGCTCGATCCCATGAGCTCCGCCTACGTCTTCATTATTCCGATCTTTGTTCGGGGTCAAGATCAAGCCTTTACAAAGAAGGCTTGCGAACAATCCTCGTTAAGCTTGGTTTCTTCCTCCCACAACCCGTGTGTGATGATTACCGACACGGGGAGAGATCAAGCCTTACACTTTGACAACAACAAGAACAAGAGTATCAACACTCTAACTTTGAGCACACTTGAGTAGGATATAGAATTTGGTCAAGTGAGGAAGTTTAAGCTTGGAGTGTATATGATTTGGGATTCTAGGAGTTGGAGGATTTCTCTCTAGTGTAGGAGCAATTTGGAAGTTGGAGAGTTGTGTAAATAAGGTATGAGAACCTTAATTTACAAGCTCCTAGAGAGATATAACCGTTGGGGAGGATTTGGTAAAGGTTTGTGGAAGATACACAAAACAGAAACTTGTTGGCTTTTTGGCCTTAATCTATATTAATTTTGTTGATTAATTAAACTAATCTTAATCAATCAACCTAATCAATCAAAGTGAGCAAACACGATTACATGCATTGCATATATATTTGTATACTTGCAATCATCTTAATAGGTTGATTAAGACAATCAAGGAGATGAGCATTTGGACAAGGACATCAAGACTTGTAATCAAAACTTTGGACCAAGACATGTAACTTTATATTTACTGAGTCCATAGGATTTTATGTAAACTTGAGCACTAGGATTCTGTCCTATCATTTCTCGGTAAACCGAACCTATTTCGGTTAACCGAAATCTACCCAGTTCGGTCCACCGAACACCTATCGGATAGCTGAATACTTCCCAACTGTGAAACTTAGGTGTTCTCTGGAATTGCCCCTACGGAAGACCGAAACACCTTCGGTCGACCGAATAGCCCTGGATCGGTTTTGGACTTTGCTCCAACGGTCGCATTCAAATCATGACCCTAGAGCCCAATTAACTTGACCCACTTCAGACGACCGCACACACTTCGGTCTACCGAATCCATATTGGCTTTAGGAGCCCAACGACTATTTAAACATCACACTTGACTGTTAAACAATTTCCCACGCATTGTCAGCGGAATACTCGTGCTACTTCGGTCTACCTAAGTATACACGGTCAACCGAACTTGAGTAGATCAGAGCCCAATCAATTCTACTGTCCACCTTGGAACGATGAACCGAATAGACTTCGTTGAACCGAATTTAATTAGGGCTAAATAGATAAAAGCTACTGGAGGTTGGTGAACGATGATCCGATACTTAATCAGTCAACCGAGTTCTTAGTTCAGACCAATGTTTCGGACTACCGTGTGGATAACGGTCGACCGAATTTGTCTTGATTTCTGGTCGAGCTTAAGTCACATCTTGCTTTCTCATTGGTCCATTCACCACCAACTCTCCAACGGATCTATAAGCTTTTAAGCCTATATAAGCACCACTCTAGAGACACAACACAAGAGACAACACCTTCTATTCATCAACTATCTTTGTGCTCTCAATTCCCAAACGTTCAAAGCTTATTCTTCAACACTCAAGCCTAACTTCACCACTTGCATATCCAATTCCATATCATATCCAAGTGTGCTCAAGTATAGAGTGTTAGTTCGAGTGTGATTCAACTTCCATATCAAAGAATCAAAGAGTTGTAAAAGCTTCGAGGAAGCTTCCTCTCGGGTTGTGAGAGGAGACACGAGCGAGGCGAGGATTGTTCGCGAGGCTCGGTGTTGTAAATGGCGTTGATCTCGGCCCGGAATGGAGATCGGTTAGTGGAACCGTAAGTGAGGCTCGGGGGATCGAGCGAGGCTTGCGAGGAGGACTAGGACCCGGATGTGGGTGCCGAACCTCTCTAAACTCCAGTGTCGACGATTTTGTGGTTTGCATTGTCTCTTTCCTTAATCATTCACTTAGCATTTAAATTCCACATTTTAATTAGCGATTAGAGAGCCATAGATCCTAACAAAACTAAGGTTCAACAAATATGTCCAATACCGGTTGACCAATACAGGCTAAACGGGCGACCATTTCCATGAAAATAAGGAAACGTTCAAAGCAACTTGGAATACGGTCGAACCCAACGGCTACAACTTAAGTTAATGATCGAACTAAAACAAGGGGCGGTTGACCGTTCAGGGGGTTTTGGCCAGGATAAAGTGTTAATCGTTCGAATGCAAAGGAATCTCGTCTGACCGAAAATAACATGGACTTTGGGCGCACAAGTTTGTTTACATCCTATCGACCGCTGTTATGGAATCATTCGACTAGTGGCCAAACACAAATTAAGGGTTAGATGAATGTATACAAATACGACTGTTGGAGAATACAAGTATAACAGTCGTCCTGAAAATACGGATTTTACGGTTGATAGAAAGGTCAAAATAGGTCAACCGATGGAACTGGGTAAAATCACTATTGGTGTACCGGTTGACTAGCAGAAACAGTTGAACGGAAAACTTGTTTTGGTCGACCATTCAACACAGACAAGTTAAGGTTTAGTTTGAGTGATTTTCTGACCTAGGTTTATGTGATCTATTGAAGTCCAAATGATGTGATATTTGGTGTGTGACTTTTACAAGGAACATAATATGTATGTGAATGTTTTACACATCTTGTATGCTAAAGTTTACATAGATTCCTAAAACTCAAAATAAAGGCAAAATTACTTGTCTTCAATTAGCTTGATTACATGTATTGACTTCATTCCATTCTTTCTTGAGTCTTGGTCATCTATAGATGTTAACACAATACAATAATGTGCACTACACTACATTTAATTATGATTAAGATTAGGTTAGTTAAATCATAGATTAAGGCAAAAAAGCCAACAACGACCCCTACTAAAGTAAGCAAATATCCTGAAATAAAATTTATGGTGTTGAAATTGTAGGATCATACGACCCCAATTAATCTAATCAAATTCTTAATCTCTACTGAATTCAATCAAAGATGCAGCAGAAATAAACAATAAAAGTAAGTAGAAAATAAGCAATGCAAACCACAAGGAAGCCACCGTTTTTATAGAGGTCCGGTCACATGTCTACTTCCTCTTTTGCAAGATTCGCTCAACTCCGCGAGCTCTGCCTATGTCTTCACTATCCACTCCCCGTTCCAGGCCAGGAGAGAACTCCTTTACAAAGCAAGCCTTGCGAACACCCTCTCAAGCTTGGTTTCTTCCTCTCACAATCCGAGAAGGATGCTTTGGCCTTTCACCGAATCCTTTACTCTTTTGACAACAACTGGAATGAATGATTCTACACTCTCTAATTTGAGCACACTTTGAGTAGGATTGGAATTGGATCTAAAGTGTGAAAGTTTAGGGTTGGAGTGTATAGAATAGTGTGGGAGGATTCTCTCTAATGTAGGAGGCAAATAGATGTTGAAGAGTTTTGTGAACAAGGTGTGTGAATCTCTATTTATAAGCTCCTAAAGGTTTCTAACCGTTGGGAAGATTTGGTTGAAGTTTGCGTAAAATACACAAAACAAAATTCTAATATCTGCAAATCTGTCTTAAAACAGTTCACCGATGCGTGATAAACAATCGACCATTTCCTTAAGAATAAAGAAACGTTTGACCCAACTTAAGCTACGGTCAAACCAATTGGGTTAGAACTTAAGTCATCGGTCAAACCAAATGTAGGGGCGGTTGACCGATTAGAGGGTTTTGACCAGGTAAAGGTTAAACGGCCGAACACAATAAAATGGTACATTTGATCGAAAATAACATGCACTTTTGGTAGACAAAAATGTCTTCATCCGATCGACCGCCAGGAATGCATCGCTCAATCGGTGTGGTTAAGATTGAGTTCGTTAAATCACCAAAACATAGATTAAGGCAAAAAAAGCAACAAATGTCTTTGACCATATCTGCATCTATATATCCAAACAATACTACTGGACCTCCTCCAAAGCTTAGATAGACTTTGGATGTGCCTCGAAGATATATGAGAATCCACTTCACAACTTCCCAATGTTCTTTACCCGAATTTGTGAGAAATGTACTCGCAACTCCAACTACATATGAAATATCTGACCTGGTACATATACCATGACATACATAAGACACCCAACCACTGAAGCATAAGGAACATCCTTCATTTTCTCCTTTTCTTCGTCATTGGACGAACACTTCTAAACACTCATTCTGAAGTGTTCAGCTAGTGTAGAACCCCACGGGCTTTGCTTTGCTCATACCAAACCTCTCAACAACCTTCTCTTATGAAGCAACAATTTCCTTATTTTCATGTCACGAAATATCTCCATGCCCAATATTTGCTTAGCGGCCTGACCCCTAAGTTTTTCATTTCAAATGAATTTTTTAGTTGCTTCTTCAACTCAAAAATCATAGACATGGCATTCTCAAGAATGAGCATGTCTGATGTAAACGCAGTGGTCTGAAGTTGTTTGAATATATCCTTTATCTTCCATAGAGGAATCAAACTTCTTATACTATTGTCTTGGAGCTTGTTTGAAGCCATAGAAGCTCTTCTTCAATCTACACACAAGAGATTCTCTTGGTCATTGACTTTAAACCTCTCTAGTTGCTCCATATAAATTTCGTCATCCAAATGACCACAGTGGAATGTGGTATTGACATCCATACACTCAACTTCCAAATCTAAGCTAGCATCAAGACCCAAATCAACTCTTATGGAACTCATCTTCACCACCGATAAGAAGATATCATTAAAGTTAATCCCTTGCATTTGGCCAAATCCCTTAACAACAAGTCATGCCTTATACCTTGGTTGTGAACTACCTTCATGGGACTTCAACTGGAACACCCAGTTGTTTTTCAGCACCTCTTCTTGCCCTTAGGCCTCTCCACCAAATCATAAGTATGATTTCTTTCCAACGAATCCATCTCTTCTTGCATTGCAAACATCCACTAGTTTTGCTCACCCCTTATTGCTTCTTGGTAACACTCTAGGTCACCTGTATCAACAAATATTCATTTGAAGCATATTCAGTTGATGATGGTCAGTTTCAAACCGGCTTGCTAACTGGATTCTGTGGAGGAACATCTGCTCTGGAATGACATCTGTAGATATATCTGGTTCTGGAATGTCACCTGCCGGATTATCTATCTCATTTTCATCGGTGCACATCTACAACCTGCATAGGGATATCTGCATGTGGTACTGGATCAGGATCATATATATCATCCCAAATTTGTGGTCCAAAAATTAATCTTCCTGGATTTCTCTCTATCCCGTATGGTTTGATTTTCCATAAACACAATATCTTTGCTTCTAGCCGTTAGATTTTAGGCATGAATCTATGTTAATTTGATGGTTAATCAAATTAATCTTAATTAATCAACCTACTTAATCAAAGTGGACAAACACGATTACATGCATTATATATCAACCACACCAACAAAAAAATTCTCCAATATGAGACTAAACTGTTACGACTTATAGCGTTGGTCATACAGGGCGATCGACGTCTATACAGACATTACCACCTATAAACGTCAGATACCTTGTATGACAGACGTCTATACCTTACAATAATAATAATAATAATATTGTGGCCTATACACGTCGGCTACCCTATTAAACCGACGCCTATACCTGCAAATAATATTTTTTTTGCAACCATCTTAAGACTAAGTTGTCGTGAAAGAAATGTGATTTCCGTCGGCATTGGCTCATTTAAGAAATTGGAGAGTTTGGGTGGACTTATGTCATGCCGTGAAAGAAATGTGGAATGTCACGCTTTCAAGGCTGGAAGAAATATGTGAACACATTATTGTGAAGGATGCCATATTATCCTATATGGGCACGTTGCGACAAAAAACTAATAGAACTTGTAGAAATTTTTTGAGTCTACTCTCAAATGCTTCTGAGAACATGCTAGAAATGCGACAAGACCTTTATGAAAATCATGGTATTACTGACAATAATGTTGATGATTATAGTTCACAAGATGAGGAGGTGGATGCTGGTGGAAATGATCGGTTTTTAAAACTTGTGTATGAGGAAGAACCGACTGTTATTCACGGGATGTCAAAATTCCACTAAGTTGTTTTTAGTGACTTCTTCGTTTATTTCAATAGTTGGACCAATAAATCTTTTGCCAAGCTTCTTAAGTTCTAGAGGTGTTTCAGGAAGGTGACAAGACTATATCGTCGTTATTTAATGAAGCCCAACAACACTTCAAAAATTGGTATTGGACTGTTAAAAACTAGATGCATGCTAGGGCTGTAAAGTTTTGCTTATGCTAGCTCACGAGCTCAGCTCAAGATTCGCTCTGTTCTGCTCCGTTCGTGGCTCAACTCAGTTCCTACCGAGGCGAGCATGACCACAATTTTTCTTGGTTAGTTAAATGAGTCGAGCACAAGCAATGTCCTGCTCGCTCGGTGGCTCACTTAGTTGGTCGGTTATATATATATATATATATATATATATATATATATATATATATATATATATATAGGGTGGTATTAGAATGAGACCAGGTCTCAATTTAATATAATGAGACCCCAAACATACACCATCAAGATCTAATCTAACGGTGAAAAAGAAAAAGGGTAGTTTCGTAATCAACATCGTCCTCCTTTTACCTCCTCTCCCCTACGCACCCACCACATCCATTTTCCTCCCTCCAATCGTATACAATATCCTCCTCCGTCTCGCCTACTCCGACGAAGCCCTCCGCGTCTACTCCCGCTGCCTACTCTCTCCTCACACTCCCACCCTCTCGTCTTCTGCTCCTCGCATGTTCTTTTGCGGAGGACTCACGGCTTGATCGCATCTGGCGTTCCGTTTCTTCTGATAAGTAGGCATTTTCTTCGTTTAAAAGCTTAGATCAAACATCTAGTTCTGCATTCTTGATCTAACATCTTGACCAAAGAAGCTATGGTGTTTTTTCAAAAAAAAATACCTTGGGACTTTGATAGTAGAGAAAGAATACCTCAATTCATCACAAGATGGGCAATGGAGAAACAAATGGCCAACATTTATACATTGAATATCTTCAAGCTCTTCCAAAATCAATTGGATAAATCTTTGTCGTGTAACGTCAAGATTGGAAGGTCATATCCAAATTCAGTTATTTACTTTGTAACAAATATAGATGATGATTTTGTTTCTATTAGAGAGGTGATATATTATAATGAAGAAATAAGAGCTTCCTGTGAATGCTGTTTGTTGGAGTTCGAAGGAATACCTTGTATGCATATATTGGCAGTGTTGAAGCATCTAGAATGCAGAGAATTACCATCTCTGTTTATATTGGACAGATGGAGAAAAGGAATAAAAGATGGAATTAGACTTCCCATTTATGATGGAGATAGTAGTAGTTCATCTCATAATACAAATATGAAGAAATTGAGCAAGATATCCTTTGAATTGTTACATGAAGCTTCCAAAAATGAAGAAATTTATGCAGTTGTTGAAAAAGCATTGTCAGGTGCTATGATAGAAGTGCACAAGATAAAATCTACTTCAGCAAGTCAGAATGAAATTCCTAATCTGATAAAGGATGAAACAGAAGTTCAAGTCCTCCAACCAAGAAAGTCCAAAACAAAAGGAAGTGGACAAAGTGGAAGGCCAAAGGCGGGAACTACACGACTAAAATCTGTTGTGGAAAAGAAATTGAGGCAATGCAAGTTCTGTATGAAGTATGAAACACATAACATTCGCAATTGTCCTAAGAGAAAACAAAGAGATGATACTAAAAAAGTCATACAAGATTGAAGTCTACATGTAATTAAGTTCCAACTCAGGAAACTTGAAATTTATACATTGATGTATCAACTAAATATTCCATATGATATATTCGTTAGTTAGAAATTGCTTACATGTGTAGACTTCTATGGTATTATAATTAACGATTGCTTGACAGATTTTTAGAAATGATTTTGTTGCTTGACAGTTTTTTATGAAGGAGTTGTTGAGTTTGTGTAATAAAATGATATCATTGTGTATTGACCACATGTTGGTATAGTAAACGTGTACTATTGTGTAGTGAACGCATATATATGTGTATTCACTTGAAGTTTTATTTAAGAAGTAATGCAGTTTTGTAGTCTTCCATTTATTTTCTATCTCAAACATCTTTCAGACCTCTCTCTCTCTGAACTTGTGTAAAAAATGATTTCATTGTGTATTGAAACAATATGTTGGTGTATTAAACATATACTATTATGTAGTGAACACAATTTGATGTGTATTCACTTGAAGTTTTATTTAAGAAAGTGATGAAGTATTGTAGAGTCTTCCATTTCATTTCTATTTCCAACATTTTTCAGACTTCTCTCTCTCCTAACTTGTGTAATAAAATGATATCATTGTGTATTGAAACGATATGTTGGTGTATTAAACATATACTATTATGTAGTGAACACATATAGATGTGTATTCACTTGAAGTTTTATTTAAGAAAGTGATGAAGTATTGTAGAGTCTTCCATTTCATTTCTATCTCCAACGTCTCTCTGACATCTCTCTCTCTTTCCTATAGAAAAACATGCAACACATCTCTCTCAACTAGGCATCCCCTACTATAGATTTTTAGAAATGATTTTGTTGCTTGACAGATTTTTATGAAGGAGTTGTTGAGCTTGTGTAATAAAATGATATCATTGTGTATTGCAAGTATATGTTGGTCTATTAAACATGTACTATTGTGTAGTGAACGCGGGTAGATGTGTATTCACTTGAAGTTTTATTTAAGAAAGTAATGCAGTTTTGCAGTCTTCCATTTATTTTCTATCTCAAACATCTCTCTGACCTCTCTCTCTCTGAAATTGTGTAATAAAATAATATCATTTTGTGTAGTGAACACATATAGATGTGTATTCACTTGAAGTTTTATTTAAGAAAGTGATGAAGTATTGTAGAGTCTTCCATTTCATTTCTATCTCCAACATCTCTCTGACCCCCCCTCTCTCTCTTTCCTATAGAAAAACATGCAACACATCTCTCTCAACTAGGCGTCCCCTACTATAGATTTTTAGAAATAATTTTGTTGCTTGACGGATTTTTATGAAGGAGTTGTTGAGCTTGTGTAATAAAATGATATCATTGTGTATTGAAAGGAGATGTTGGTGTATTAAACATGTACTATTGTGTAGTGAATGCATATAGATGTGTATTCACTTGAAGTTTTATTTAAGAAAGTAATGCAGTTTTGTAGTCTTTCATTTAGTTTCTATCTTAAACATCTCTCTGTCTCTCTCTCTCTGAAATTGTGTAATAAAATAATATCATTGTGTATTGAAACGATATGTTGGTGTATTAAATGTATACTATTGTGTAGTGAACACATATAGATGTGTATTCACTTGATGTTTTATTTAAGAAAGTGATGCAGTTTTGTAGAGTCTTCCATTTCATTTCTATCTCCAACATCTCTCTGACCTCTCTCTCTCTCTCTCTCTCTCTCTCTCTTTCCTATAAAAATACATGCAACACATCTCCTCTGTCTCAAACATGAATATACACTACTCTCTGAATATAGAATGTGTCAGGAATTGCGATGTGTATTGAAACAGTTGCAGATCCACGTGAATTTGATGAACAAGCAAGCATTTCAACGAGCAGATCGAAGTGTGTAAGATTGCAAAGTTCAACATCAATTACAAATTTCAAAAAAGAACTGGAGATATTTACGAGTTTTAACATCTCTTAATGATGTTGTAGGAATAAGAACGGTAAGCCTCTAATAAGTTAATTCAAGCTTCCTGTCATAATACATAAATGTTGATTTAATTTCATACAATCATGCATATAAGATAGGAAAGGAAATAAGATTTAATTAGCTGTAACTCTAACATCACCATAGTACCATACAGGTTGAACCACAAACACTGTAAACATGAACAGTGGACGGAAATGACATATTCATTTATATCACATGTAAAGCCTGAGAAACATATGCAACCACTTTATACAACATTCCTCTGATTGTAACCTAACCTGTTATAAGAAATAACACCTGAATTACGGATTCATCTGATCGTTGTAGACTTCCACAGTGCGAAAACTTCATAAGTAGCCTAAAAACACCAAAAAATACAACCCCGAGAGACAATTTAAGCGGAGGTTGTAAGTTGTAACGCTTCTTCGGATTTGTCTGTCGCCTTCCCCTAGACCAAAGGAATATACAAATTATCATTTCATTTAACATCAACCAACTTCAAGTTGTAAGTTGTAATAAAACCCTGCTGTAGCTGTAGCCAAAGAACAGGAAAATAATTTGTATTATAGATATGTATTCTTGATCTAGATTTATTATAACCAAAATATTTTGGCCAGCATGTTTGGTAAATTTGTAACAGGAATACAATAGTTTAATACATCAACATAATAGAAATACAATAGTTTAATACACAAACATAACACTTACATACACAAAAATACATTAATAAAACATAACGGTACTATTAGAATACATAACTACAATGGTTCAATAGACAGTTGTCCTAGTACAGTACTTAACTACACTAGTTCAATACATGACTATTATTTTTGTACTGTCATCATAGGGCAAGCGGTACATCAAAAACAAGAAAAGAAAATTCTGAACAAATAAATCATTAAACTCCAAACCTGTATTATAAGTGTCAGTTCAAACTCTTGGGCGGTAGGGGATCTCCTTGTTGATGATCTGACAAAATACAAGTTCAAAATTAGGCAACAAACAATATTAGTTTAATAACTTGGAAGTGAATAACTTGTAGGCACAATAGACATGTTCCAATAGTTAAATTATAAAAAAACCCTGTAGCAGTGGCTTCATTTAAAATCATTGCAGCAATTTTTGCTCTAAATATTTGAGTGTCAGAATCTGTGAAATCCATTTCTCTTCCATCAACTAAACAAATGATATATTTCAACACAAATATAGCACAATCAAGAGAATTTTCATCTTGTTGTGGACATAATTCCTGTGTAATATGCCATTTCGATAAATCGATACCATAAGAGTATTGAAAGAAAATCTTCAACAATTTGACCTGTTTATCAAATATAAAACATTATATACATTTTCCAAATAAAAAACACATATCAAATAAGTAAAAACACTAAAATCCATATTGCACAAACCATTGATCTGACTGTGGCCATTGACTTTGATCTTCTTTTAATTGAATTGTATGATTTGAAACACAAGGACTTGAAGTCAATAACCAATAGATGCCAATGATTAGCTTCATAAAGTATCATGAACATTAAATCTAAGAATTCAATCACCACATCACCAAATTTGAAGTCTTTACGTAGCTTGTGATATGAGTCTTTGAATTCCTTTTGCTTTACATTTCCTTTGGCATTTAGGAAATATTGTAGCACTTGCTGAAATGAAAAAATAGAGGTAAAAAACTACTATAAAATTATTGAGCTACTCAAATAATATCTTGAAAACATATACCTGAAAGTCAATAGGTATCAGGTGGCAATAAAGTTTGGAATGAATAAATCTTTCAGTGAGTACATCATGACAAAAGAAAAAAATCTGCCAAAGAGTTGCAATTGTACATCATAAACTATAGTAAACAAATAAATTTACTGTATGTTTAAAGAATGTTGTACATACCTCATTGCTAACCATCTGATTGAAAAGAAGATTGTGAATTTCAGAACCTCTACACCACCCTCCCTTTTTTGCTTTGTAAATATGACTATATCTAAGATGTAAGGTAAGTTAACTCAGATAAGTAGATTATTGTTAAAAATGGTTAGTTTAAGTAATAAAAAACTTACGTTTCGGAAGGATCACTTAAGAACTTCTCAATTATGTCTCTCTCTTCAATTATGATGTGATCATAACCTGGATAATCAGTTCGGGCCACGTAAAAATCCTGAAAGGCATAAAAAATAATAATTAGCATGACAAAGTAAATTACAAGTATTGCAGCAACGACAGTGGAGATGATAAACATTAAACATCCAAACTTGGAAGCAAAAGATACATCTTTCTTAGCCTCTGCTTAATGGTTTGTATTGAAGTGAGTTAGTTATGTATTGTAGTAATGTAGATGTGTATTGATATATGATATTTGTGTATTACATCTGTGTAGTTATGTATTCCACCAAACATGTGTATGTGGTATACAAAAGATTTTTTTTACTCAATCTGAATAGAAAATGTGTTGTGTACATATGAAATTTCAAATTTACATGACAAAGTAAATTATAAAGGTAAATTTACATGCCTGAGAGTAGCTAACAATCTGTTTTTCGTCGTTTGGAATTACTTCATCTTCAGAAACAACAGTTTTATAGTATCTCTTTGCTTCCTCATCCTTTGGATCCTTTTCTGCAGCCTCATCCTTTGGATCATTATTTTGAAATATTTCATCTTTGTCTTTGTCTTTCTCTTTGTCTTTGTTCTTCAATTCAAAGTCATCAAACATTCTCTTTTTCCTATCATCTCTTTCTTTGCAACGACGAACCATTGAAGGAATATCCTCTTCAAATTTCTTTAACTTTCTTCTCTTGGTAAAAACCTTCAGAGGTGGATCAATCAATTTTTCAACAGCTGGTTCTGGGCACAAGTTTGGAGAAATTCCCAAACTACAAGTTGGTGCCATAATTCCAGTTGATTTCTGTTTCTCAAATGGAGTACAAACCACTTCAACATCAGCTTCCAAGACATGACATTTCTTTGTATAATCAGACTTTGAATTTTTCTCTTTCTCCAATAACTCAAGTTGTTGCTTTAGTTCCACATTCTGTTTTTTGAGAACCAAATTTTCAACTTTGAGGTTCTTGTTCTCACATTTCAACATTTTCTTCTGTTTATTTAATCTCTCTATTTCTTGCAACAACTGCAGAATTTCCTCTTTTACCAACTCATTGCTTCCTTTAATTTTTTGAGATTGTCCATCTTCAGTTTCTCCAGTTTGACAAATTGTCTCTTGTTTTCTTCTTTTTGCTTTTCTTTTCACAATTGTGATGATATTTTCAGTGGGAATGTCTTTTTCATCAGGTTTTAGCTTCAAAAATTCTGACTCCTTAAAATCAATGATACTCAAAACCTACAAAAAACAAGACTTAATGTCAACAAAAATAAGTACAATAATATTTTTCTAACTAAAAATAAGTCAATACTAATGTCATGCAAATACCTCCCCATCTTGAACATCATCTAAGCTTTTCAATGCCAACTTTATACCTCCCCATCTTTTTATTCTTGGCTGCAAATCAGGCCATGTTGGTTTCAAAAATGTCAAATGCTCATATAGGCAAACCTATATTTTTAAAAATCATTTATTAGCAAAATAGAAAATATATAACAATGCAAAAATAACAATACGCTACATTAGTAGAATACATTACTACACAAGTTCAATACACAAAAATGATATAACAACGCACAATAAACATATAGCAATACAAAACTACTTTACTACAATACATAACCACACGAGTTCAATACTAACAATTAAGGTTGTGCAACTTTCATTCCTCAATTTAGTCAACGAGTATATGAATTCAGATAACTTGTCACAACCACAGTGGACAGGTTCAAAATTCTAAAAGCTGGGATGCAGAATATATAATGTTTTGTGTAATACATAACTACACAAGTTCAATACACAATAAACATATAGCAATACACAACTACATTACTACAATACATAACCACACGACTTCAATACTAACCATTAAACATGCAGTGCATCCATTGATATACGCCGAGACCTTGTTTTTTAAACCTTTTCTCTTCTCTTTGATCTCTTTGGAGATTTCTGTCACTTTCTCCATGATCATATTATGTACCGCTCCAGCCCAGTTATAAAACTTGATGTGTTCTAAATTTTCCAAATATATAACAACTGACTTGGGAGCTTTAGTGGTACTTTCTGGAGTAATGAATGTTGACAACATCAAAAGAATCCACATTCTTACATAATCGTCAACAAGCTTTTCATCTTTGGAAATTGAGCTCATAAGAGATGTTAACCTTTTGCTGTCACAAACATCTACTCCATATAAATTCAATAAAGACGACGAGAACTTTTTTTTGTTTAATTCGATGGGTAAACCATAATCAGGTAACCCAAGAATTCCACCACATCTTTAACTGAGAAGTTCAATAATTTTCCACCAACAAGAAAATTATTGTTATCTTCATATCTTGAAAAAATGTCTTCTAAAAGTCTAACATTAACTGAGAATGCAGAGATGTTATGAAGACTTGAGAAGGGAGTTATTGCTAACTTTTCAAATTGCTTTTCTGTTGGTTGTAACTGCTTAATTGCATTTGAATAACTGCTTATGAAACAGCGTTGATTAATGCAATTATAAACTGCAAATAAATAAGCATAAAAGTTTATTAGGGAATAATACAAACTTGTTAGACAAGCATAGCAAATTTAATTACTATCCTAGGGTGTCTAGTTTATTACAAAAGCATAATAGTATATTACATAACAATACAATTCTAATACACAAATACCCTTGTTCAACACACAAGCAAAACAGTTTATTAAACAACTATATAATCATAAGACACAAGAATAGCAGCCAATACATTACTTTATATATCATAGCAGCAAATAAAATTATAACTACGAGAGTATGAAATTTATATAGCCTATTACACAAGTATAATACTTTACACAGAAAAATGACTAGTTTAACAAATATAGCAAATGTAAGAAACAATTATTTAGCACATGTGGAAATATTTAGCAAGCAAAAAACATAGCAAATTTAAATATTATCCTACATCACTAGTTTATTACAAACTCATAATAGTATATTACATAACAATACAATTCTAATACACAAATACGCTCGTTCAGTACACAAGCAGAAAAATTTATTAAACAACTATATGATCATAATACACAAGAATAGAAGCAAATAAATTACTTTATATTTCATAGAAGCAAATAAAATTATAAACAGAAGTATGAAATTTATATAGCCTATTACACAACTATAATAGTTTACATAGAAAAATGACTAGTTTAACAACAACTATAGCAAAATGTAAAAAACAAAAGCATATTACACAGAAAAATGTCTAGATTAAAAACAATTATAGCACATGTAGATATATTTAGCAAGCAAAAAAATTAACAAACTGCTGCCAAGAGGATGATCTGAAATCTTTTTTTTCTCAATTTTGGCTATCTATGTTTTCTGCAAAAAAAAATTCATAGTTAGGGAAGAGAAAAATAATTTAATCAAGAGCCATTGTTTGTGAAAAAAATTATAAACCTTCAAGGAGGAAGAACTTTTCATTTTCAAAGCTTTTTTTATTCAATTTCTCCTACAAAACAACACAATGTATAAGTAGTTATTGTAATACAATAAGTAGTTATTGTACTACAAGACTGGTTACAACCTGTTTTTAATTGTCAATCAAGAACGTTTTTTTAGGTTTTGACTTGAAAGTACTCTTCTAAATATGGAATATCATTGCTTAAATATAAAAACCAGCTATGTATATATCTGGAAAAACACCATCCTCTATCTTCAAGGTACCAGAGTGTCAAGTGTAAGTGTGATATATTTACAACAATGTACTCCAATCAGTAAGAAATCAGCTAAAAAACAGAAGTCAAGAAAGGGAGTGTGCCAAAGGAAGAGCTCTAGATTTACTGGATTTATTTTTATAGCTTTGTCAATTTTTCCTCTCCATGAAGAAGAAAATAAATGTTTCAGGGTTTGTAGATGTTCGGTCTGTCCATGTATGTAGGCATGTTTGCTTTTTTTTATAATAAGATAGGAAGCATATTATACAATGTTGCCTTTTTAAGTAGATCAAATTTCTTATAGTATCTTACTGAGGCAGTGCTAAACTAAGTACAAAGTAGATACATGGATACAATTTTGTTTAGAAGATATTTATATTTTTCGATTCTTTATTTTTGCGATTCTCCAATCTCCTTAACTTGTTTTCGCCTGTCAAACCTGGCTAATAGATCATCAATTTGACTCCATCGTCAATCTTGAGCAAACCTTAAAAAAATGGAGTCATCAACCCTTTTTATACCGATGGTATTTCACAATAAATAAGAAATCCAGACTCTAGAAGCATAACAGTATATAAATATATACTTTTCAGTAACTAATAACAAGGTTTAAGGATTGAACATAAACTTCTGTTCTTCGTTAATAGCACCTATTATTTAGAAATTTGACCAACTTTACCCCCTTACTACTACCTCAAACTTCTATTACTCGTGACAATTTTCTTCTCATCAAAACATTAATGGAGCAATCACTTGTTTTATTATTGGGGTCAATAATAGCAACAATTTGAAGAACACTTTCACTTGGATATCTTTGCAGTGAGTTCTATGACCAATTTCGCTGCCACCATTGCCGTCATCCTATCAAATGTCTCTCTGTGGGTTGAACTCAACCACATCCGCTGCTACAACGTCACCTTGGAGGTTATGGAGGATGTTAAGCACATCACGGAACGAGAGGCCTCCCGTCTCGATGTGAGACACTCCAGTCCAGGGGCAAATGCAGGATCAGGACAGCCCTTCATTTTCTTAGTGTACACACCCTTAACACCTTCTCCTAGTTTCTTAGTGTTAGCATATTAGTGTTAACGGATCCCCAAACTCGAACAACTAACCAAACAATAATCAAAACACAATCCAAAACCCTAACCCCAAAACACAGTAAAAGGAGACTTACATTGACAACAATGTCATGAAGGCAGGAATCAGAGGGCGGCAACGTCGGATATGATGACGAGTCCGAAGCAACGGAGGACAGACGAGCTGAGGAGGAGATCATCGGAGCGGTATGAGACAAATGCCGGCGACAGAGGAGTCGAAGACTGGAGTGGACGGCGACGTAGCAACGGAGCCGGATTATTGGTGGCCGAAATGTAGGAGGTTGGAGTAGGAGGCGACGGAGAGAAAGGGAAAAGAGAGTGGAGTGGGCTGGAGTGATCGGCAAGAAAACAATGAAGACCTGTGTTGTGTGGGTTTTTACGGTAATACCCTTAGTTTGTGTAAATTGTATGTTGGATAAATCAACCCTTGGATCTAGATCTAAGGGAGGAAAATATGGGATCTCATTTTATTATAATGAGACCTGGTCTCATTGTAATATTTCTGTATATATATATATATATATATATATATATATATATATATATATATATATATATATATATATATATATATATATATGAATTCTCTAGTGAGCCCATGGCTTAATTTTTCTAAATTAAGCTCCCACAATATCCACCATTCATTTCAAATTGTAAGGTAGATTAAGAAAAAACGGTTATGCTAATGAATGGTGAGATTAACTGTAAATAAGATCTAATTGTGAGATTGTAGGGGGCTTAAACTAAATTTGATGAGCCCTGGGCTCACTAGAGCTTGATCCTATATATATATAAATATAATATACACATGTACATGTAATATGTGCTATGGATATATGCTACATTTCATGTCTATTAATTTGTAGGTATATATGATCTGTTTGATACTTGATAGGAATGTAACATTTGTGTGTATGTGTGATTATCATATTTTGATATCGTACATATATGGTGTATTTATGTGAAGTTTTAACTATCTAATTATCATAGTTCTGTTTACCCACTCACAAAACTTAGTAACCAAGTTTAGAACTAATATCTATTTTCCATAAAAAGTTATACATTTACCAATATATAAGAATATTACGACAAAATATATTATTATTCGAGCACATACCAACACATAAGCATTACAATCCCACTCCAATCTTAGAAAATGGTAATAACTTTTTGATATAATATGACTTCCTCCTAAGTCCTACAAAAAGAAATTGCTATAATTATTCAATCTAACAAAACTTATTGCTTTATTTAAACATTTTCAAACATATTAGAAATCTCTTTTAGTTGATTTATATATTTTGACGCTATAAGCAATGAGCAGTAGAAGCTGCTGGCGTGGTGGTCAACGTGGTGGCATAAGAGGCAGTGGTTGTGGGTTCTCAAGGCTTGAGTGAGAGTTATTTTTCTTGATTTATGTCCCGACGATGGTATTGCCGGCGCCAATGATATTTCCGTCGGCATGAGCCAATGCCGACGGAAATGACGCCTTTTGTCGACAAAAGCCTTATTTCTTGTAGTGCTAGCTTGGTATTTAACCTCTACTATTTCCTAAGCCCATCTACGAGAATTTGTAGTTGCTTTTTTTATTCTTAAGCTCGAGACCATGACCGCCCATCTTTTTGGATGACAAACTTTGGCTTCTTAAACCAGAATTTTTTTTATTTTCCTGTACTCCAATGAATTGTTCAAGATAAAGTTTCTACGAATTTTTTGAATTTGTTTAAGAACCTTGATTTATACGTCGAACTATTTTTTCGTAGTGGAAAGTCAATATAACCATTGCAACACCTAACTCGACGTTTCCTTACCCCAATCTGACTATAACATCCCCAACGTTTGTTCTTAAAAAAATTCAACCGTTTTATCATTTAGCATCATCAACGCTATAAAAGAAAGAAACCACTTTCAAGCATAAATTTCCGAAAACAGTACAAGCAATTAACCGCACCCTTAACTCTCACCATTCGAAACTGCAAAACTCTCTTCCACTTTCAACTCCCAAACCGTATAGATAGATCTCCACACCTAAAGAAAACACCAACAAGACAACCAACATGTCGCAAAAAGTCCTGGTCAAGACTTGTTTCCTCTTAGCAACACTCACTCTGGCACTTGCCTTCTCAACCATTCTAATCTTATGCACCACTATCTTCAAACCAAAGCCACCCGCGATCGTCACCACTCCGGTGACCCTCTGTAACATCCTCAACACAGCGGAAAATTTAAATTTTTTATAACACACAATCAACAGAGGATATTACGCAAATACTGAACACAGGTGCACCAACATATATTATATATATATATATGAACATCAGAGTATTATATACTGTATGTCACCTGAGTACAGAGGTGCTTCCTCAGCCCCCGTATGAACTTCCTCGCCCTCTGCAGCGGCGTCACACAAATCTCCGGACAGTAACGCTCCAGCGCGTTGAACCTCCGGGTATACTCAGCCAGGGTCGCCTCTCCCTGCTCGAGAGTCATAAACTCCTCTCGCCTCCCATCTCTGACATGCTCTGGGAAATATTGCTCGTTGAACTCCCGCAGGAATTCCTCCTAGCGGACCTCCGTCCTGCTCTCAAACACCACTGCAGATGTGGTCCTCCACCAGTTGGACGCGTCTCCGCCCAACACATACGCTGCCAAGCCAGTCTGCCTCTCAGGCGGGCACTCAATCGCCCGAAGGATCTCCTTAATCTTCAGGACCCAGTCCTCCGCAGCCTCAGACTCTCCTCTACCATCAAAGGTAGGCGAATGCTGTCTCATAAAGCGGTCGAGCATCGCTCCTGCCGCTGCTGGCTGTCCCCTGCCTGACTGGCGATCCAACATTGCTCCCAGTCGTCCCATCGTGTCATAGAGCCGCCGCTCCTCAGCCCAGTATTCCTAGTATCCCCACTGGTGTCACGGTCCCGTGGGGGAGGTCTCACACGTCTCGGAGGCATCTATACACAAAGAAAACAACACACGTCAAAACCATGAATGCATGAACTAATGCATTCTCTAAAACTCTAAGGGTGGCTTCTTTGGATAAGGACACTGGAACCGACCGCTCTGATACCAAGTTGTAACATCCTCAACACAGTGGAATATTTAAATTTTTTATAACACACAATAAACAGAGGATATTACGCAAATACTGAACACAGGTGCACCGACATATATAATATATATATATATGATCATCAGAGTATTTCAAAAGTTGTGATTACATCAAAAAGACTATACAAATGGAAATAGAAATCACTCTACCTCGACTGAGAGAAAGCTGGATCCGGTAGTGGTGCTCCTCTCCTCGGTCACCACCCCCTATTGCCACTCACGGCTTGAAAGTAAACATGCAACAATGCCTGAGTTTCCTGAGGAAACCCCGTATGCCAAACTCTAAATACATGAACAGAAAGACGCCCTAGCATGCAATTCTACTAAACAAGAAAAGCATCAAAATAAACGGCTGGGCTCCAGGGCTCTTTCACCCAACCACAACACACACCACGGTCACGGCTCCAGGTCTAATCTCAACCAACCACCGTACTACACCCTCGTCGCCAAGCTGGGTCCCAGGTCGTTTTCAACCAACCGTAGCTACCACGACACGACCAAGGGCTCCAGGTCTTTTTCAACCACCCAAACGTCTAAAGGCTCCAGGTCTTTTTCAACCAACCCCTACACGCGGTCCCTGCTCAGGCTCCAGGCCTTTTTCAGCCAACCTGAACGCACTGCGGAGCTCCAGGTCTTTTTCAACCAACCCCGCAGTGAAATCTGCTGCACATTTACTCGCGACGAGCCGAAAGGCCTACCGTTGACTTCCAAATACTCACACTACTTAAGTGAGCGAGCTTGACATACCGGAAGGCTTGAAGAAGCCTTTGAAGAACCACGACGACGCCTCCACGAGCACGTCTCCCCAAAACACGATCCGTCGATGAACCTCGTGTCTAAACGACGATCAACACCTCCTCGACGATCCACACTCACGAATCCACCTCCGTCAATCTCCAACACCCAACCAACCACGACCACAGCAACACGGGTTAGGTCAATGGAGAGAAAACCAACACCAAAAGGGATGAAAACACACCCCACGCTTCTCACCTTCACCAACCAACCGGAGCCGATCTTCACTTCCCCGGAGGTCACCACCACTACGCCGGAGATCACCACTGAGGTAGAGAGAGAGTGAGCAACGAGAGTGTGAGAGAGATGTGAGAGAGAGAAACTCACCTCTAAATATCTCCCCAACCTTCAATCTCCACCATCCATTCCAATCCATCCATCTCCACCACTCATCTCATCCCCAAACCATCTCAACCCCTCATCCAACCATCTTCCATCCCAGCCGTCCATCTCCGTCTCCCTTAATCACCCCCTAAACACCAAAAAAAACACAATTAGGATTAGGATTAGGATAAAATTCTACAATCCACCCTCCGTCACGTGGACTTCTCCCTGCTTCCAAACCTACACCTCAACCTTACCCTCGCACTCGACATCCTCATCAAGAACCCCATTTACGTGGGTTTTCGACATGAAAATACGAAGACCTACGTGTATTACGTTGGCATTGTAGTCCGTAAGGTTCCGGTGGCTGCTGGATCGGTAGGTGCCCGATCGGAGAAGATGGTCTGGACTAGCTTCGAATTGTTTGTTGATAAGTTGGTATTGAACTTGGGCATGTGGAGAGATATTGTTGACTTGGGCTGTTTGAGGTTGATGTCTTCGACAAGTTCGCATGGGCAAGTGGCTGTGTTGGGGATGTTCAAGTTGCACGCTGTGACTCATGTTACATGTTATATTCAGGTTTTTCTTCACGATAAGAAGGTTGGTTCTTATTGTGATACTCAAATCATGTTCTGATTACTAGTTTTTGAAGTGTTAACTATTTGTTATTGTCTTGTTAGTGTATGACAGTTTCATTATTGCATTATTGGTTTATCTTTATGTAACAAATGCGTTGCTTGAAATTTCAGTTATAAAATAGAAAATGTTGCTTTATAATTCATTTCAGACTCCTTACTATATTTAGGCAAGAAGTGGCTAGACTCGAGGATCATTGTCTATGTGTTATACTTTAAGGATCACTATTGCTTATCGTTTTCTTTAACAATGGGAAATCTAATGTGGATTTAATATAACTCAGATCTTCGAGGAGTTTTAAAATAGGATTTATTCCAATATTTTATATTCAAATTGTTGGTGTTTAGAGTTAACTCTATATGTATGAATGATTTTCAACCTCATTTCTTGGCTATCAACTTATTTAGAATCCGTCAATTGACGATCTTTTTGGAACTTGTACTCTCCTAATTTAGCTGAAACCTTAAATAGAGCCAGGATTTGGTATTTAGAGCAGCTTAAAAAAATACAAACAAAATTCTATAGACCATTTATCATTGTCCACTCAATTTGTTATGTCCCTAACCTTTGATTAAGGGCTAATGGTGATTAGTGAGTGGGTTTGCATGGGGAAGGGAAGGAGTGGCGGGTACTGTAGATGAGGTGTAGGGTGATGTAGTAGGGGTGGTGTGATGATGAGTGCGTTTTGGGTTTAAGGAGAAAACCCTACTTGCTCTCTCTCCCTCACGTTTCTCCTCTCTGTTCTCTCACTCTCCCTTTCAACCTCAGACCTAAGCTCACTGGCGACGGAGGGAGGTGTTGCGGTGAGCGAGTTCAGGAGAAGCGCCCGCGAGGCTCAGGTGGTTGCTGAGGAGGACGCGTGAGGAGGATCTTCAACCTTCTTCGGAGATCGCGACTTGAGGTATGCCAGTTCTTAGTGTGTTTTGTTGTTGCTCACCCTCGTGGGAGGGTTTTTTTGGTCGGTCGGAGACCTCTCCGGCGACGTGTTTGCATAAATCCTTGGCTGGTGCAAGGTTGAAGACGACCAACGGTCGACCGATGTTGTGTGTTTTGCCTGATTTTAACCATCATCGGTCGAACGATGCCTTGTGGCGGTCAACCGGTTGTGCATTGTGCTGGTGAATTGGGGCCTTCTGTTGTGTTTCGGTCGACCGGTTCCTTGGGGTCGTTCAACCGGAACTTAGGTGTACTGAATATAAATGCATGCTTGTTCGACCGTTTATTGTTATGAGTTTGACCGTTATATGACTTAGAACTGCTAGGTTGCCCTGGTAGTTTTCGGTCGACCGGGACCCCTGATTCGGTCGACCGGTAGTTTTGAATTGGTGTTGACCAGACTCCGGATTTTGACCTCGTATCAGACAACAGGTTTTAGATCTCTGTTCGACCGTGGGGACTTAAGTTTTGCGCAAAGAGTTTGACTATTGTAGACTTTCGGTCGACCGATTCCCTTGGGGATGCGGTCGACCGGGTTGCCTCTTTCGGTAGACCGTTTTTGCACAGAACTGAATTCCCGGTCCTTTAAGGATGGCAACTCTGTCCACGGAAACCCATGTCCTCGCCTTGTGCGTGAGCCGGGAGGTGACGGTGGGCGCGTTACGCGTGCCTGCTCAGGGACCCCCGTGTGGAAGGGTGTGGGTGTTCGGGACGTGTCACCTCCATATATGGATCGTGACTAATGTGATGGATTGATTGGACTCATTGTAGAGTAGCAGGCCTGAGGGATCGCGGATCCCAATGTATGATGATTGTGCGAGCACACAACCGTCGTTGGGTGAGGTGACTACCAACCTGGATGGCTACGGAGGTGGCTGCCCTGCTTTTATAGCGGCGCAGTTGGTGTTTGCGGCTCGTGGAGCCTGATGACCTGACAGACTTCGGTTTGGACTCGTCCGATGTTGTGCCGGACGTATTGATGGACCACCGATGTTGTGCCGGTGATGCCGCCGATGCTGTTCCGACGATGCTGATTGATGGGTCGATGTTGTTCCGGTTATGTTCCTCAGATGGGCACCTACTAAGATGACGATTGATGGACCGACCGAGCGACGGCTTCGTTGGTATGGTTTTGACCACGAAGTTACAGATCTGTTTCTTATGGCACAGACTTGGCGGATGCTCCTTGCCGAACCCCATGATTAGTGTAGCCGTGTGTGGGGAGTGTCACGTCATGTTCCGTTAGACCGTATGTGCCTACGGTAGGTCTCCTTGGGAGACCCGATGATGATTGTCGGACTGATGTCCTGTGTTACCCTTCGGGGGAATTGTTTTCCTTACTGTTGATGACATGACATGTTACTTGTATGATAGGTTCATTTGTACTACTACATGCATATAGGTGAGCTTGGCATACGGGGGTTCCTTATGGAAACTCAAGCATTGTTGTTATATCTCTTTCAGGACCGCAGTAGGTCCAGTTGGGTGGTGATCAGCGGGCACGCGCATCTTGGGATCGGATCCTCTCTTTCGGATCACTAAGTTCGACATGATTGCTTTTATCTCCCTTTGTTGTTCTGTTGTAATCATGCATAATTTTGACAAACTCTGATGTAATATGATGCACCGCTTATATATTTGATGAGAAGTAACAATCCCGTCTTTGATTATTGGTCTCTGTTATATTGATGATTTTTTTTAAATTTCTGCTGTTTCGGGATGTTACACAATTGACATACAATTGGGACCTTTGGAGGCGCACAATCCATATTATAATATCTCATAATATGGAACGTGACCTTCCTTATCTATATCTATACCTTTTAAAGAGAAAATAAAATTACTCCTTTTTCTTTATACCGAGTAACCGAGAATACCCAAATTATTCATATTTCATGTTTTGTCCTTTGTAATTAGTTGTGAGATTACATTTCTAACTTAATTTTTATTTCACTACTGCAAAAAGAGAATATACGTCGGATGTACGGGGGTATATATGTCGGATATAAGCATTCCCAGATCCGACGTCCATGTGTACGTCGTCTATACATAGACGTCGGACGCGCGAAAACCGACGTCTATTCCTAAAGAATAGGCATCGGCTGTATGTATCGACCGACGTCTATACTTATCGAATAGACATCGTCCCTTATATAGAACCGACATCTATTCTTTAGGTATAGACGTCGGTGAAATAACAGACGATGTCTATTCTTTAGGAATAGACGTCGTCTGATACATACAACCGACATCTATACCTTTCTTCAGGGGAATATACGTCGTCTAATACAAACGTCCGACGTCTATTCCTAAACGTGGACAAAGAAAATAAATAGCATCCTGCACAGTTGTATTTAGTCATCGTATTTGTAATTCGTGTACATACATCCTGCACAAAATTCGTTCACAAATACACACACTTTCATCCACATGTACATACAAGCATACATGCACAAACACAAACATAGAAGCATATATGCACAAACACATACATACAAGCATACACAATCACTCAACACTTTTGGAATTAATTCATACATAAACACTTGACATTCATTCTAAAATTGAGGTGATTATATTAAGGCATAAATTGTATGTTTGTAATACAAGTGAACTTGTTAACTAAATTACATGTTTCTGATAAAATAGCGTGCCCATCGGAAGTGAGTATCATCGAGCTCCTCTTGCGAGAAGGGATCACTACTTTTTTGGAAGACCTATCAAAATACAAGTACAAATTTTAATATCTAAATATTGAAACTAGAACTATACAAGTGAATAACGATCTATATTACCTTGGATAGGCATACATCTTGAGTTGCCAATTCGAGAATTTCCTCCATGTATCTCATCACGTAGTAACCACATTCCCTCATTTCCAACCTGCTTCCGGTACTACAAACATAGAAATTCGCTAAATATATGTTCCTAACGTAATTAACAAAAATGGGAGAGAACGTACTCTCATTCCATGCCATGTTATTCCTGCTTTTGTGGTTGTTCTCCTACAACCTAAAGCTCTGTAAACCGTAATTGCCCTGAGTAGCACAAGTTATTGAAAACCTTCATTCAATAATACTAATAAAATCCACGAATTACAAATACGATTACTAAAACGAACTTACAGATTTATAAGTTTCTTTATTGAGTCCCTTGGTTTATGCGACCCCAACGGCTCAAACTAATATGCCAAATTAGTCGTTGTGGGGCATACAACGACAAACATCCAATGAGCTATATTATATATATAATTAAAAGATTATTACAAAATAAAATTCCACTTTGAATTACAAAGTTTACCTCTCATGATAAGGGAGAACATAATATCTTTTGTCTTAATTTTCATTTTATACCAAAGAAAACACTTACTTCATTTGCACGTCGATAATCATGATACGCAATGAATTCATCACCAAGAACTGCATGATATCCTCTTTGGTGACGTAGAAAGGCGAAGGCAACCCTTTATCCCCCTCCTCCAAATCCCAACTACTTAAGGATTGTGATTCCCTACCTATCATACATTGATACAACATTTTGCACTTACTTGGAAGCAAATTAATGTTGATCGGAGATTGGTTGTTTGACCATTTGCTTTTGGGGTTTGACACCTTACAGATATATATATATACAACCGTTAAAAATACAATTGTTAACAAATTTGAAATTTAAAGTCTTTCAAAATTAAAGTATACCTTATGTTTGTCGTTTAGGTCTACTAAATAATTAGGCCACCTCACGAACCCACCGATAGCATCGCCGAGGGTAACAATCTCTTATTCCGGAAATGGTACCAAAGCACCAGAATCAAAGCAACTCCCCACTGCAACCTTCATTTCTCCCTCTCCCACCTCTGTGAAGTGGTGTCTGGAGATGTTATAAACTTTCTCGTGTCCTACCAATCTTTGATCAGGGTCTTCGAAAAATAAAGCACATCTAGATCCATCCTCGAACTTTCCAAACTAGGGACCACCGACGAGGGTCAATTCTCGAGAATGAGCCACGAAATTATATTGTCGATCGGGGTTGAACACCGGCTGCACTAGAGGAGTGGTCTCCGGTGAAGAACCGGTCCTACGATGGGTAGGAGAAGTAGGCAAATCATGATCCAATCTCTCTAAAACAAGTTGCAACATATTCTTCAAATCTGTGATCTCTTGTTGGAATTTGGTATGACCTGTCGACGAAGTAGACCGTTGAATCTTTCCATAACATTGTCGTAGTCCAACTCTACTCCCTACCCCGCACACGACTTGGGTGTTCGTCGTTTCCCAAGGCCTCACGTAGAATATCATTCCGACCATCGGAACCAAATGCGCCTTTAGATTCTCTCAACTTGAGAGAGTCCTAAAGTTGAAAATAATATTTACCGACAATTGAAAAATATAAAATTATTGAATATGAATTAATAACATATACAAGTGATACAACTTACTATCTTCGAGCCTAAGGAAGGTCTGATGGTGAAGTTTGTTGGTCCACATAGCATGTGTTAATCCATTACCACATTTTTCTCTTTTTTTAAGAAAGGTCGGTCTCCACCACCAATGGGGTAACTATGCCGGTGCAAAGGGTAGTGGTTATTTGTGGAGAATTTATGCCAAAGCTTGTAGACGGTGATGGATGGCTAGGATTGTAATCCATTGGAGCAAAACTAAATTGTTGGGTTTGAAATGGAAATGGACCACTGATTGACATCATTTCATGCTCAAATTTGTATCTTATATCCATTATTTACCCCTAAGCAATGCTACGTGACAAGTTTTATGTTTGAATTTCAGAAATAAAGAGGTTTGAATAGAAGAGCCATGAAAGGACTCAAAAATAGGAAAAATGACTTAATTGTGAGACCTGGGGACTAAGATGCAAGGGAAAAGGACCTGAACGTAAGACCGAAGGACCTAAGAGCAAAACAGGAAACTCCACACCATCATGGGGAGTCTTTTGGCAATTCGATTTGGGTTGGAGCTACAACAAGCGAAGTAGATGCATCCAAGACCAACAAATATATCCAGACAAGTTCAAAACAAATTTCAACTCGATCTGGATCCTGTAGACTGCCAATTGGCGGTCCTGATCTTCCCGAATCTATTGAAACTTCTGGAGCGCGTGTATTAGTGGATGTTTAGGCTACTTTTGGTATTTGTTTAGTTCCACATTGGGGGATTGTCCAAGATTACCTTTTTCTATGGCTATAAATAGAACTCTCCCTCCTCTCATGTACCACATCTCTCTCTTTGTGGTCATCTTCCCTAATAAGAGTGAAGCCTTGAAGCAAAACTCTGGTAGAGGAAGGGCTGCTTGTAATTGAGTGAGTTAATAATAGATGTTTTCATTAACATGTTATTTCTTTCTTAGTTAATTTCCTTTAATGTTTTTGCTTTGATGCTTGTTTTGTTTTATGTCATTTCAGCTTCTTTAATATTTCTTGCTTGATTAGTGTAGTTTCATTTCAGTATAATGCTACATTTTGTTAATGTAGTTAGTGTAATGAGTAGTGAGTTGTTCCATCCCCATTTGGGGGTGGAGAAATATGTGCTATGATAATGTAGTGTATTAGGTGTGTGTTATCTTAATCCTTGAGGCTTATATGATTTCCATAACCATCTAATGAGATTTTACTCTTATCTTTGATTGGCTAATGCTCTTTAATGAAGCTTAGCTTATGCTTAGATTAGTGAACCTATTTTATGGGGAATGATAATGTCAGGATATGGATGGAATTAATATTGGAAACACAATTTGTAGTGTATGTACTCTTGTTGCCTTTACCTTGGTTAATGTCTTGTATGTTTTAATGATATGTGTTATCTTAATTCATGTGGAGGCATAGTAGGGTCTAGTCTTTATACATGAGTTCATTTAGCTTCATTCCAATTATTGTCTTGTATGCTTTAATGATATGATCTTATCTTAATTCATGTCGAGGCAAAGTTGGATTTAGTTTTTTGATTTCATGCACTACATGTTGTGAGAAAATTAATTGAACACACACGCACACATCTTTTATATTCACATTATTTCTCTACCCCATTTGGGGTTTAGTTTTATTGCTTATCTTTCATTTCCTTTTGCATTCTAGTGTAGTTTAGTGTAATCAATCTTTCTATCCTTTCTTTACCACTCACATTCGAACAAATCAAAAGTCGACACACCTCCCTGTGGATCGACCCGTATTTGCCACCGCTTCAACGCGGCCGTGCACTTGCGGTTAATGTTAAATGAATCAATCAAGTTTTTGGCGCCGTTGCCGGGGAGGTGCTCTGTCCAGACTTTGGTTTGGACGATTCGAGTGGTTTTTAATTTTTTGTTTCTAGTTTTTGTTGGTTTTAGGGATCCTAGAGCTCATGGGGAGGCTACTGGACGAGTTGGAGAACAAAATCTCCAACAGGGATCGCCAATCAGCGGTCTGGGACCGCCAATTGGCGGCCAGGTGAGGTTTTCTTTCTTTCATTTTTCTTCTGGTAGTTGTTTGCTTCATTTTAGTTATCTGGGAGCACTATCTTGCATGCTCTGACTTCTAGTTTGCTCCCAGATCATTAAACTAATCCCCATTAATCAACTTGGCCTTAAAATCCAAAGCAAAAGACTAGATATTCTTACTTGTATAGGTCACGCGTCATGTACTTGACTTAGGCACGTAGTTGTCTTCTCTTTTAGCTTTATTTTCAGTTGTTGAGCGCTGGCGTGAGGTACGCATTTCCTACACTCATTCATGCATCTTGTATACCCATGCATTAGTTAGTAGGAATTGCATCAGGACAAGAGTGAGTTGAGCGTTTGATTGGAGCGATTGATTGCTAGATTTAGGATCAAAACACTACTAAGGAGAGGTTGTCCCGTAAAAGATAAGGTGGGGGATTTCATCACCCTTTCCTTCGCCCCAAAAATCACTCTTAATCAAGCCTTAACTGAAAGCAAGTAGACATTGGCCCTAGGATTTCGGACGCACTAGGAGAGTAATCTAGTTGAGACCGCCATGGCCTGATCGGCGTTGCCTACCTTGTCGATAGTAGGAGGTACTAGATCTCCGGATCTGGTATCACTTGCTGTGCATTGTAGTCCTCGTTGTAGGGAGTTGAGGCGTGTCGAGGCTAGTGACCTCGAAGTTAGGCGTCGTCTAGCCTAAGGACCCATAACCTTAAGTTGTTTGAGCCGTGCTTGCTAGTTAGGCTTCTACCTGATCCCATTACCCATGCTAGATCTAAAGATTCTTCCCTCCTCATCTTAGTCCTCTCCTCATCTATTCTCTACGAGTAGTCTCCTCCTCTGAGTACACCTTCTGTTGTGTGTTTTTTAGAGTCGAGTCGAGCATTTTATGCGAGGTTGGGCTCGTTCTGGTGAGAGCGCTCGACTTGAGAGAGTGCATTTTTCTAAGATGGACGGTCTTAGTGATCGACCATCTCCGCCTCGTGCTCCTATGGAGCATGACGCCGAGTCATCTCGTGGTGACGGGGGAGACCCGGGTCCATTCATGGATTACCTCGGTCCGCTCACACCACCACGTAGACCTTCTTCTCCTCCTCCTCTAACTCGAGAGGAAGGGAGATTCGGTCAGGATCGAGTTCTTGGTGCACCACCACCTTTAGATCGACAGGATAGACCAATGACTTTGTGGGAGCGGACCCATCCTGTTTGGGCCGTGCAACCTTATTGCATAGTTCTTCCCCTGCTCGCGGGAACAACTATGAAATGAAACCTCAATATGCGAGCATGCTTCCAACCTTTACTGCCAATAAGGAGGATCCATATATTTTTATACGCGAATTCGAGGAAGTATGCTCCATGTTCAAGCTTCAATAACTTGACGAGGATTGAGTCCGGTTGAGGATGATTTCTTTCACGTTGAAGGATAACACGAAGAAATGGATGTACAGCCCCCTGGCGAGCTCTATTCGGTTTTGGGATGACTTCGTGACTGTATTTCTGAAGAGATTTTTCCCTCAAAGGAAAACTCAACAGATAGGACACCAGATACATCAAATGTATCAGAGTGTGACCGAATCTTTTCATGGTTTCTTTGAGAGGTTCAAGGACCTTCTCTAGCAGTGCCCTCATCATGCACTTGAGCTATGGCAGTTGTGCCAGATTGTTTATGAGGGCCTCAACTACAACACCCGCACATTGTTGGAGTCGATGTGTCAGGGTGACTTCCAAATGAAACCCATCGATGAGGCATGGGACACTTTTGAGTTAATGGCTGAACGCACCTTTGAGTGGGAACCCATGAGAGAGCCACCAGCCACCAGGTCTTCTGGTCGAGCTGGATCATATCAAGTTGAGTCATCTATCGCGTCTGAGGTGAAAATGGCTGCTCTCATGCGTAGGATTGAGAGTTTAGAGTTGGACCGAGCCCCTGTAGCTCAGGTCGCTACTCCCGGATGTGGTAGGTGTGGACTTACGAGTCATGATGACTTGGAATGCGCTTACGCTCCAAGGGATACTGAGCATACAAATGCGATGTATCAACAGAGGCCCAATAACGACCCGTACAGTCACTCCTACAACCCGGGATGGCATAACCATCCTAACTTCTCTTGGGGGCCTAGTGGGGGTAACGGTCAGAGCTCGCACGCTCAACCTCAACCTCCACCTCCACCTTATCCACCTCCACGCCCATCGGAGACCTACACACCTCCACATCAAAGGTCTCAGAACCATAATTACCAACCTCCTCAGACCTCATCGTCAGATTATTCTAACCAAACTCCACCACCCTAACGGGTTGACTCGAAGGACCCCACTCTTGAACAAACCCTTCGAGCGTTCATTCAGAGCACACAATCCATGTTTGCGGCCAGCAACAAATCGGTCAAAGCATTGGAAATGGAAGTTAGCAAGTTGGCTAATCAGCTCCATGAACGCGAGAAGAGCCAATTACCGAGTCAACCCGAGGTGAATTCTCGGGGTACCCATTCTCTAGGAAGGAGATGCATTGCATACATTGCATCATATGTCTTTATTTAGATTAATTTTATATCAATAAATGCTACTAAGGTATGTGTTTAGTCTTATTTACAGAATACAGGGAACTGAATGCAAATTACCCATATCCCGAGCATAAACGCGTGCAAGAGACTCATTTCTATCATAAAGACCAAGTTCAAAATTATCGGGGTTCAAATTGAAGTCCATCCAAGCATAAAAGCATTCCGCCGCACCTCATGTACAAAATGCGGCGGATTAGCCGCACAAAAGTTGATCCGTGCGCTCAAAGTTTTACCAATGTTGTATTGACGCGTGTAATTTCCTTTTATGTATTGGGATCCCCGGTTGAGGCTATAAATAAGGTCGAATCATGTATTGAGGAGGGCTTCTCCCCTCCCCTTCCCTTTAGCAATAAAATTTTGTTCGTTTATTTCGTGTTTTTAGTTTTCTTTCATAGTTTCTCTAGGACCCCTTCTCCTTCCCTCCATCCATGAGGTTCTAACCCTCTCCAAAGGGTGGGGGTGATGGATTTAGGGTGATGAGAAGAAGAATTATGTTATTATTTTCATTTTGTGTTAGTATATTTTGATTACTTGAGTTTATGTTGAATCATTTATCATGTAATGCTTTATAACTAATGTTATTTATTATAAGTTTCAGATTTCTCTAAACAAAACCCGATATCTAAACCCCCACCCGCTGGACTCTCATCCATATTTGCTTTCTTCTTAGTTTTTGTTGTTCTTGCTTTAGAAAATTGAAAATCAAAAAATCTTAAACCAACCTTATTTCTCTCTTTCTTTCCTTAATCGAAAATCACAAAAAATATAAATATCTCTCCCTCCTTGTGTTCGACCCGTACTTGCCACGTCTTCATCGACGCCGTGCACTTGCAGTGTAAATAAGATTCTCATCAGAAGGCCACCTGTACCTCATGCTACCTCTGAACCGAGCAATCATATTATTGTGATTCATACTTTGAGGTTTGGTAAGGAGGTGGACAACCACATTGGGGTGCGTTCTTTGTCATCACCATCTCTGAGGGAGCCGGATCCTGAGGTTCCTTCTACATTTCCTTCGACAAAGGGGCCGAATCCTGAGGTCCCCTTGTCTCCTCTTATGTCGAAGGAATCAGATTCTGAGGTCCCCACTCATGCTTCTTTGGACCAGAATTCTGAGGTTCCTTCGCACCCTTATGCCCCGAAGGTGCCATTCCGTGAGCGCCTTAAAAAGAAAACCTATGATCAACATGACAAGATGCTTGAGATGTTTCAACAAGTTAAGGTGAACATCCCTCTATTGGAGGTGATTCAGCAAATGCCACCTTATGCCAAGGTTCTCAAGGACTTATGCACCAAGAAGAGAAAAAATCATGTTCCAAAGAAAGCTTTTCTTGCGGTTAACGTGAGTTCTTTGTTGGCACAACCCATGCAAGTCAAGTACAAGGACCCTGACTGTCCTACTATCTCTTGTGTGATTGCTGATGTGTCCATACATCGAGCCTTATTGGACCTTGGTGCATATGTTAATCTTCTGTCATATTCTGTCTACGTCCACCTCGGTCTTGGAGACCTCAAACAAACAAAGACCACTCTTCAATTGGCTGATAGGTCTATGAAGAAACCGAGGGTGTGGTGGAAGACGTGCTGATCAAAGTGGGAGAGTTCATTTATCCAGTCGACTTCTTTGTTTTGGATACTGAACCTGTGCCAAACCCACTTGGACAAATTCCTGTCATTCAAGGGTGACCATTTCTTGTGACTTCCAACGCCTTGATCAATTGTCGCAATGTTCTGATGTGCTTGACTTATGGTAGTCAATGCGCTGATTTCAACATCTTCACCATTGGCAAGAAGCCAGGTGCCTTCAATGACCCTGTTGGGGTCAACCTTATCCAGGACTTGGATGCGACTGAAGTTGAGGGCACCTTCAATTACTTCAGAGAATTGTTCGATGAAGATCCTCAAGGTGGTGAAGATGTTTCACCTGGGCTGGCACATGAAGGTGCCTTATATTCTGATCACGTGGTCCTTGAGCCACATCCTTTTGATCACGTGGCTTTTGAGCCACAAGATACCATTTTTATGTCCTCTGGGCCACATGCTCTTCATTCTATATCTGCTGAGGACCTCATGTGGGTTAAGAATCAACCACCTGATACCCTTCAACCTGATAGAGGTTCACCTCTCGTTCATGCCTCCTCTTTTTCTAACTCTCAAGAGGCATCAACCGACCACAATGCATATAAGGGTGTCAGGTGATCGAGCAATTCTGTTTTATATGTTGTGAGCCCATTCATGTGCATTTCTGGCTTGAGAGATGGCGGGTTCCCAATTGACGTCCCTTGACATATGAAGATGGAAGGCTATTGTTCTACATAGTTTAAAAAAAAGAAAAAAAAAGACTTCTTCAGTGAGCATCAATTGTTGTGGGCTCCAACCCTTGAGTATTTGGGCCCTATTTCTTTCACGTGTTTGTATCCCTTCTTTAGCATCTCACATGTTTTGAGGGAATTCAGGTTTGTGTCCATCAACATAACCATGAACTTCCCTTTGTACTTCACGTTGGTGAGATCTCTTCTTTTTCATGCATAAATCCATGTAGTATCTTGCTCGCTTTCATTGAGGATAATGCATGAAGTAGGTGTGGGGGGGTGTTTTACCTGTGTACATAGTCCAGTCTTTGCTTTTGATTTTGTTGTCTTTTGTGTGCATTGTTAGGGTCATGTTAGTGTGCCGCATTTAACATTGATATATCTGCTTGCCATGATCCTTGGGTGACTTGTCTTCTTTTGCTTGCCTAGTGCTTCAAAATTTTCACATTTCTTTCAAATTCTTGATGTGTTTGTGAAAGAAAATATTTTGTGGGTTTTGTGTGTGTTTAGCATGTGCAAACCCGTTGAGAGGCAAAGTAAAAAGAAAGCTCCCAAAATTGTCTTGAACTTGATGCATTAAGATATTTAGTACAGTGGCTTTAGGATTTATCGAGTCGTTAGGATGCACCCCAATTTTTCCTTGGGGGTGAGTAATCATAGCATTTCAGTGCTCAAACATTTAAAGAAGTCCACCCTGAACCTAGTGAGTCAATAATTCGTGTATGATAACTTAAGGAAGCTTGTTGTAGTCAAGGACCCTCTAAATCTTGTTGTGCGACATTAAGTGAGGGGTTTTGGTTCATGTGTAGATAAGAAATAAGTGAGTAGGTGTTCTCTCTTCTCGCACGGCTCCTATCACTCGGGAATGTAGGTCTGAGGGGACTTTGTGCCTGGTGCTTTCGAGTCATCTGACTTGGGATGCACCGACCGAACTCTCGTTACACGGGTGGTAGGGATTGCCCTATGTGGAGATTTGGGGAAAGGTGTACGTGATAGTGTAAGTCCTCATGGGCAATGATGCACGAAACCTAACCCTGGGAGAATGAAGCTCCAACTAATAAAAAGAAAAAAAGAGAGAAAAGAAAAAAATGGTAATGCAAATAAGAACCTTAATGGACTTTGCACTTTGTATCACTTGAGGATGTTGAGGTTGTGCATGTCTTTTACTTAATTCCTTATTTAACTTACACAAATGGTTCATTAGGCTAGGTGTGTGGATTGATTACCTATATAGAGTCGACCCGTAGGATTACCGCGTCCAATGATCGACAAAATTTGTCCGGCGAGTCGAGTGTCTAGATTGAATAATGCATCTTGTTCGGATTTTGTGGGTATATCCGCTGAAAACCCTCAAGACACAACACTCCTCCTCCTTGGCAACAAGGAGGTTTAACGGCTTGTTGCACGTGCTAAGTGCAACCATGATTCCTACGAAAGTGAGTTAGGATTTCTTATTTCTCGTTTGTTTTTCTCTTCTTTGTTTTGCTCGGGACTAGCAAAAACTTAGGTGTGGAGGTATTTGATTCACATCATTTCATGCTCATATTTGTATCTTATATCCATTATCTTACACCTAAGCAATGCTACGTGACGAGTTTTATGTTTGAATTTTAGAAATAAAGAGGTTTGAAGAGAAGAGACATGAAAGGACTCAAAAGCAGGAAAAAAGACTTAATTGTGAGACCTGGGGACTAAGATGCAAGGGAGTAGGACCTGAACGTAAGACCGAAGGACCTAAAAGAAAAACAAGCGTAGTAGATGCATCGAAACCCAACAAATATATCCAGACAAGTTCAAAACAAATTTCATCTCGATCTGGATCTTGTAGACCGCCAATTGGCGGCCTGGAACCGCCAATTGGCGGTCCGGATCTTCTTGTATCTGCTGAAACTTCTGGAGCGCGTGTATTAGAGGATGTTTAGGCTATTTTTGGTATTTATTTAGTCCCACATCGAGGGATTGTCTTAGATTACCTTTTTCTATAGCTATAAATAGAACTCTCCCTCCTCTCATGTACTACATCTCTCTCTTTGTGGCCATCTTCCCTACTAAGAGTGAAGCCTTGAAGCGAAACTCCGGTGGTGGAAGGGCTGCTTGTAATTGAGTGAGTTAATAATAGATGTTTTCATTAGCATGTTATTTCTTGCTAAGTTAATTTCCTTTAACGTGCTTGCTTTGATGCTTGTTTTGTTTTATGTCATTTCAGCTTCTTTAATATTTCTTGCTTGATTAGTGTAGTTTCATTTCAGTATAATGCTTCATTTTGTTAATGTAGTTAGTGTAATGAGTAGTGAGTAGTTCCATCCCCATTTGGGGGTGAAGAAATATGTGCTATGATAATGTAGTGTATTAGGTGTGTGTTATCTTAATCCCTTGAGCCTTATATGATTTCCATAACCATCTTATGGGATTTCACTCTTATCTTTGACAGGCTAATGCTCTTGAATGAAGCTTAGCTTATGCTTAGATTAGTGAACCTATTTTATGGGGAATGATAATGCCAGGATATGGATGGAATTAATATTGGAAACACAATTTGTAGTGTATGTACTCTTGTTGCCTTTACCTTGGTTAATGTCTTGTATGTTTTAATGATATGTGTTATCTTAATTCATGTGGAGGCATAGTAGGGTCTAGTCTTTATACATGAGTTCATTTAGCTTTATTCCAATTATTGTCTTGTATGCTTTAATGATATGATCTTATCTTAATTCATGTCGAGGCAAAGTTGGATTTAGTTTTATGATTTCATGCACTACATGTTGTGAGAAGCTTAATTGAACACACACACACACCTTTTATATTCACATTATTTCTCTACCCCCTTTGGGGTTTAGTTTTATTGCATCTTTCATTTCCTTTTGCATTCTAGTGTAGTGTAATCAATCTTTCTATCATTTCTTTACCACTCGCCTTCGAACAAACCAAAAGTCGACGCACCTCCTTGTGGATCGACCCGTATTTGCCCCGCTTCAACGCGACCGTGCACTTGCGGTTAATATAAAACGAATCAATCAACCACTAAACTGAGATTGCATTTGGGCTGAATGGGGGGTCATACCGGTCTATAGTCTAAAAACCTAGGTGGTCTGAATTGGTAGTCATTAAGGAAGTTGTTTTGGCGAATAATGGGCACTATGGTCTGTGGATTGTTGGGGAATGGTGTGTTGTGGAACATGGGGTCGTCTAAATCGAAAGACTCGTCGGCATGAACATCAGAAAGAGCATCCATCTTGTGTTGATTGAACACAACAATAATGTACAAAAGAATGTAATTTAAAATTGCACATATATTATAGACATCAAAAAGGTCAAAGATGTTACAATTTTTACAACTTAACACTACCAAAAAATACAACAAATGTCATTCCAAACCTCTCCTTTCGGCTATCAAAACACAAATTGAATCTCTTCTAATGGACATGATTGTTTCATCAAGTTCACCAACCTTTCCCAACCGAACTTTCTCATTTTCGGGGTCACCAACTACTTGTTGTGTTTGGAATTCCAATATAATTCCGTCGGTTAATCGTTGTTCGATAATGTAATTATGCAGACCCATTGCACAAATGACCAACTTCACTTTTTTGCGCATATGGAAAGATGGCATCTTTTTTAAAACTGTCCATCTTTTTTAGCACACCGAATGCCCATTCAATTATATTCCTCAACGATGAATGCAAGTGGTTAAACAACTCCTTCTTCCCCTTAGCCCCACGTGCTCAAAACTGGGAGACATGGTACCTTGTGTTTCTATAAGGAGCCAAGAAACCTTCTCGATTCGGGTATTCGGCATCCACGAGGTAGTACTTGTCTGGAACAAGTACCATATGTTTTGGTTTATGGGTATACAATTTTTTATAATAAAATGAGATTTGAAATAATTATTAGGATCGGGACGAACCCGGGAAACTAGGGAAGTTATTTGCTCTGTCTTCTAAGGCATGGTTGAGGACTTTGCAATCATGAGCACATCCCTCCCATCCTGCGGAAACAAAAGTGAACCTCATATTGAAGTCACAAACCGCTAGAACATTTTGAGTGCACCTTTTTGGGTCCCTACCAGATCGATAAGGAATTTCCATGTCGATGGAAACAAATGCATCTACATGTGTCCCGTCGAGAGCCCCAATACAGTCTTTAAAATACAGAAAATATTTCCCATGACAACCTTCTACTATGTGTTGGGGAGTTGTAGCTAGACTTGTATATGGTTTGATTATATTACATGCCACCGAAACACAACATCAGTTACCTCATCAAAATAATGACTTATTGTTTCCCCGGAATGCTGCAATCTTCATTGTAATGACCTATTACTGTCATCGTGACCTAAAGTTCTTAAGAAAATGTACATTTGCTCCTCTACCCTTATGTTGTTATCTGAATCCTTTAGCTTACTTGAGCCTCTAAACAATTCACATAGATTTTTGAAACTTTGAGGCAACATTCTACAAGCATCATAACAAATCCTATAATGTCCGGAGATCAGGTCAGCTATAATGTGAGCGTCGGTGAATGGGGCATTGTACACTAAATTCCGAGGAACTTTCTGTAAAATCCAAATTGTTCCTCACAAAGCAGTAGGAATGATGACATTACAAACAACTCTTCGTCATAATCTACTACTACCAGAGAATTAGAAGTCATTCCGTACCTTACCAAAAATAAAAATATGTAAGCCCAAATGTTAACAACGTTTAATTGAAGTTGAATTAAGACATCAAATATAATACAAAAAAGAAACCTAATCTATTAATATTCAAGATTTGGGACCACTTGCAAAATATTAAAGATTTGGGAGAATCGACTAATATAATGATGCAAACTGCAAATAAACATTTCCCACAGTAACTACTCAAATGTTCAACAAATACATTACATATCAATGAAAAAATAATATAAAGAACAACAACACCACAACTCCTGGCCAAAGAAGCAATCACTTCCTAAACTTGGAATGAAACTAAACAAACGACATAAAAAAACCAATTCGAGCATCCACAACACAAACACACAACCCCCAAACCTGGATCCGTCAATTTCTCTTCCGAACACCCCAATCCATCAAAACCTCCACTAAACCCTTCCACATAAGTAAAATTACTACATCCCTCACCTTTCTCCGGTTTTTACCCATTGCAAACCCGTAGATAGGACCAACAAATCCACAATCTTAATCATTTGATCAAGTAATCCACAACCTTAATCCACCACCAAATATTCTTACAGTTTGTTAAACACGTAACTACGATCTAAGAAAATGTTTGTACAAGTTACGCCAACTTTTCCAGATTTGGGAGTGTAAGTGGAAGTCAATTACCTCTACCTCTGGGTGGTTAACGGAGGGAGAAAGGTTGTGTTGGTTCGATGACGGCGAGAGGAGAAGTGGAGGAGTTGGGGTAGGAATCTTCACTTCTTGGGTGGGTGTGTGAGGTGAGAGAGAGGAGAGTCACGAGTGACTATGTTGTGTGGAGTAAAGGAGGGTGTTTGGGTCTACCACGTCGAATTTCCTTCATATCCGACATGGTAGCCCAATATCAATTTTGGTCGAACAATTATATAAATTGGATGCGAGTTACACTTCTGTGTCGTCGGTTTTGAATCTGAAACAAAACAAACAGAAACCAAAATTGATATTCGGCCTATAACGTCGGATTTCCTTTATATCTAAAGTGGTAGACCAAATATAAATTTTCGTCTAGAACCCAAAATTGATTATCACATTGGATATAAAAAATCCGATGTGGTAGAACCATTATCACGTCGGTATATACATGACATTCGACGTGGTAATGATTATTTTTTAGTCCAACCCCTATGTAGCCAACCTCTCAGTCATAAACCCCATAACCTCTCCTAGCACACTGCTAGATTATTTTGCTTCTCAGGCTCACATCCTTTGATTTGTCTGATCTTCATCCTCTTCAGGCTCACATCAACTCAAACAAGGTCCCTCTTTTAGACGATTTTTGGTTGTTTTCTCTTGTTTGGTTGATTTTGTGGATATTGTCTGCTTATTTTGTGAATCTTGTGGCTCACCCCTCAGACCTAACCCAATAACACCTATCCGAGCACACCACAACCAGACTCTAATATATATCTCTCTCTCCATCCTCTTCAGCCGTACCTCAACTCGAACACGGTCCCTCTTTTACACGATTTTTGATTTCTCCATTTCGTTCATTTGTTGATTTGTTGATCTTGTCTGCCTACTTTTGGGATCTTTTGGATCTATCCACTTCTCCGAATTTTAATGGTTTCTTTGGATATGCTTATCTTGCCCGTATCTTGCCTGAATTTTAAGTGTTTCTTGTGATTTTGTGGATCTGCTTATCTTGCCTGTGGGTTTTTGATTTGGTTAATTTTGTGTTACTATATATAGGTTCATTTTATATCATGATATCTTGTGTTTTGTGTAGATAAAAATGAATCAAAATTGGATTTTTGCAAGTTCATTGAGTGATGAGTATGAGTACGGAGTTGATAAATTCCTAGAGTTTGCACAAAATAATGCACATTTTAGAAACGAAGGAAAGGTCTTCTATCCGTGTAGAAAGTGTCTTAACATGTTCTTAAGAGATGTAAAAGAAATCAAGGTCATCTGTATGAGAAAGGTTTTGATTAAGGTTATACGTGTTGGATATGGCATGGTGAGAATGAAATACGTAAAGAAAGTGATAGTCCTTCACAGGAAGATGTTAATGATGATGATCGGTTAGAAGATATGATTCGAGATGTTGCCGAAAAGTTTGATGATAAACCACTAGTACTTAGTAATTTGTTGTTAGACAATCAAAGACCTTTGTATATAGGGTGCAATGATTTCCATAGATTGTTTGCAGTGTTACAGTTATATACCTTGAAAGCCTTGAACGGTTGGAGTGATGTCAGTTTTACTGCCTTACTTATGTTGTTAAAAGAAATTCTTCCAGAAAATAATGAATTTCCAGACCATACATATGAGGTAAAAAATCTTGTGTCCAATGGGTATGCAATTTAGGAAATTACATGCATGCCAAAGTGTAGGGGTGCACATGGGTTGGGTTCAACCCGAAACCCAACCCGAACCCGACTGGTCGGGTCGGGTTGGGTCGGGTTGAGGAGGGGTTCGGGTCGGGTCGGGTTGGGAAAATCAAAAACCCGAATTTTCGGGTCGGGTTCGGGTTGAGGGGGTCGGGTTGACCCAACCCAACCCGAACCCGATTTTTATTTTTATTTTATTTTTTTTTATTTTTTTTTATTTTTTTCCCAAATAAACCCGATCCAACCCGACCCAACCCGACCCAACCCGAAAATAAACCCGACCCAACCCGAAAATAACCCCGATTCAACCCAACCCAACCCAAAAATTTCCAAATTCGGGTTCAACCCGACCCAACCCGACCCAACCCGAAAATTTCGGGTCGGGTTGGGTTGAACCCGAACCGGTTCGGGTTCGGGTTCGGGTTGGATTTTTTCCCAACCCGAAAATTTCGGGTTGGGTCGGGTTGAGGCCCAAACCCGACCCAACCCGACCCATGTGCACCCCTACCAAAGTGATTGCATATTATATAGAACCCAATATGAAAATTTGAATTGTTGTTCGGTTTGTAATGCTTCACGGTATAAATAAAAGAAAATTGTGAGTGGTGATGTACCAGTACAAGGCCCGCCTGCGAAGGTGTTGTGGTATCTTCCGATCATTCCAAGGTTGAAACGTTTGTTTGCCTACCCCGCAGATTAAAAGAATCTAACCTAGCACGCAGATCGTGATAAAATGAATGATCAGATGCTTCGACATCCTTCTGATTCTCCGCAGTGGAAGAAGATTGATCCAGAATTTCTTGTGTTTAGTCAAGAATCCAGAAATCTAAGACTTCGTCTGTGAACTGATGGAATGAATCCTTACGGGAGTTTAGTAGTCTTCATAGTTCATGGCTGATTGACATCATATCATGCACATATTTGTGTCTTATATCCTTTATTCTTAACTTAAGCAATGCTACGTAATGAGTTTTATGTTTAAGTTTCAGGAATAAACAAGTTTGAGAAGAAGAGATTATAAAAGGACTTAAAAGCAAGAAAAATGACTGAATTGCAGGACTTATGGACTGAGATGCAAGAGAGAGTGACCCGAATGTAGAACCACAAGGGCCAATGAGCAAATGAAGAAACTCCACACCATCATGAGGAGTATTTTGGCAATTGGATTCGGGTCACAACCTACAAAACCGATTAGGGTGCATCTGACATTAAGAAAGCGAGCCAGACAACAACACTCACAAACGTGACCAGATCCAAAGCATATAGACCACGGATTGGGGGTTTGTCTCCACTGTTGATTGACTCGAATTTGCCACCACTTCAACACGGCCGTGCACTTGCGGTTATTATAACTGATTCAATCAAGTATTGGCACTGTTGCCGGGGAGGTGCTCCGTCTAGACTTTTGTTTGGACGATTCGAGTGGGTTTAATTTTTTGTTTTTAGTTTTGGTTTGTTTCATGGATCCTCAGGATCAAGGGAAGGCAATGGGAGAAATTGGAGGAAGAAAAACACCAAAGTGACCACCAATCAACGGTTTGGGACCGCCAACTGGCCGCCTGGTGAGCTTCTTTTGATCCAATTTTTGTTCTGGTTGTTTGTGTGGTAATTTTAGTTGTCTGGGAGCTCAATTTTCCATGTTGTGACCTGTCATTTGCTCTCAGATAAATTAATTCCCCTATTTAAGGCAACTTGGACGATAAACTCAAATCAAAAGATTAGACTTCTTGCCATCTAGGTCATGCATCATTTGTAGATCTTGCACGAATTTGTCTTTTCTTTTCTTTACATTCCTATTGTCGATTGCTGACGTGAGTTATGTGCACCTGATCCCTCATTCACACATGTTTAGATCATGTATTAGTAAGTAAGGTGTATTGGAACAAGAGTGAGGTGAGTGCTTGTTTGGTGAGTTGCTTGCTAGCCTAAGATTTCAAAACATTTTTTTAAAGATAAGGGGGGGGGGGGGATTTCATCACCCCTCCCTTAGCCCCACAAACCACACTCAAGTGAAGCCTTAATCTAAAATCAAGTATACATTGGCCACTAGGACTTGGGCGCATTAGGAGAGTGATCCGGTCACAACCGTCATGGCCTGATCGGCGTTGCCCACTTTGTCGATAGTAGGAGAAACGAGATCTCTGGATCTTGACTTAATTTTTGGGCTTTGTGGTCTTTGTCGTAGAGAGGTGAGGCGTGTTGACGTCGTGTGACTTCGCAGTTAGGCGTCGTCTAGCTGTAAGGATCCATAGCCAACCTAAGCTTGTTTGAGCCGTGTCTGCTAGACTAGGCTTCTACCCTCACCCTTTACCCACGCTAGTCTCTAGGGATTCTTCACTTCTTCTCTGAGTCATCTTCTTCGCACCAACTTCTACGTTCTAGTCTCCTCCCCTTTACACTCTCTGTTAGCATTTTAGGGTCGAGTCGAGCACTTTTTGCGACCTTAGCCTCGTGGTGGTGAGAGTGGTTGACTCGAGAGTTCTTTGGCGTGATGGATGGTTACATGGCGACCATCCATATCATTGTTGGGACCAGGACAATTCTCCCTGGTACTCCGGACCCATGCATCCTGGGGTCCTCAGACAAACACCCCGTATGGTTCGGACAATCTTAATTGTGTGGCTGAGCAATCATCAAATTGGGATAATATAAGAGAGGCACCAACAACTAGACCATCATCTAGTTATGTCGAATCATATGGTGGTCAACAAACTGACACATTACAGCAAACTTTGGCCTCTTTCATGCATGCGGTAGACGACATGAGTGCACCGGTGGCTCCAGTAGTCGTACCGTGTGATTGTTGTGGGTTGAGTGGTCATGTTATCGGGGAATGTCCTTATGTTCCCCCACAGCCTGCGTATGAGCATACCTTTTCCCAAAATGCTCAATATGACCATTACGCATCCGCGTAAAACCCGAGAGGGATGGATTCCTGGGGAGACAATACTTATTCAATTTTTTATACATCATGCCCAGCCCAGTATCGTCCTCCCGAATACCTAGAATTCTACCAACACCCCACTCCGAATCATTGGACTCATTCTCAGCCCATCAACACCCAACCCCAAAATTTCCCAAGCTCTCACTTGGACCTCATAGTTGACTTCATACCTGATTCCTTGAAACAAACTTTCCTTACATTTATGGAAACCACTCAACAGTCCATACAAAATATGGCACTGCAAGTGAGTCAAATGACGCAGCAATTACGTGAACGTGAGGAGGGTAACTTTTCTTGTCAACATGAGGATTCATCTTTTGATATCGAACCACCACCACCACATCCACAAATTCAAGGCATAATCTTTCAAAGTCAAACTCCTAGTCAATCTGAGGGACTTGGGGTTTCAATTCACGATCACTTGGTGGAGGATTCAATTCAAATTAAGAAAAACATGAACCAACTTCATTATGAGTCAACACAAGATTGTGTCTTATCTTTTTTGTCCCGTGGCCCTTGAGCCATATGATCTTAATGTTGTGCCTCTTAACGACTCACCTATGGTGGAGCAAGAGATACCTAGTACCCTTAATTTCAAACGACCTGATGAGAGTTTACCTCTCACTATTGTTCCTGATCATCTTGGAATGGTGGGACATCAAACAACTACATTGCCAATGAGGGTAATGGGAGTGCCTTAGAGGATACCTTGGGTATGAAACCCACCTTCTGTTCGCCTGGTGAGTTGGACATGCATAACGAGGTTCTTGACCTCGTTCCGACCCACCAGCCTGTTGGTTGAAGAGTTTGATTGACGATTATAACTTCAATTATGCAATGGGAGAAGCTCTTTTCCATTGTACATTATGCCCTAAACCCTTGAGAGGTTCAAGCTCTTTCAGTTTGATCCTTTGAATGAGACGCCTTTGCGTCTAATTCATGAACCTCACCATTCATTCTGTGCTCTTTTGTGAGGCAGGCCCACACGTGAGTATTCTGGCCTCGCGTGGTGTTATGTTCCCATTCCAAGTGCATTGAACCATTTTTGCGGTTCCATTTGATGTCATTTGACAAATGAAGATGGAAACATATTTTTGTACATAGTTATATTTCAAAAAAAGAAAAAAAAACAATAAAAGACTCCACGAGTGAGCATTGATTGTTGTGGGGCCCAACCCTTGTGTATTTGGGCCCCATTGCTTTCACATATTTGTATCCCTTCTTTAGTAATTCACAAGATTTGAGGGAAATTTGGGTTTCTGTCCATCAACATATCCATGAACTTCCCTTTGCGTTCATGTTGGTGAGATCTTTTCGTTTTCATTCATAAAGAGATGTAGTATCATGTTCACATTCATTTAGGATAATGTGTGAAGTAGGTGTGGGTGGGTGTTTTACGTGTTTACATAGTCGAGTCTTTCTCATTTTCTTTTGTGTTCTTTCATTTTCTTTTGTTTGTATTGATTGGGTCATGTTAGTGTGTTGAATTTAATATCGATATATTTGCTTGCCATGATACGGGTGACTTATCTTCTTTTGCTTGCCTAGTGCTTTAAAATTTTCAGTTCTTTAAAAAATCTTCATGTGTTTGCGAAAGAAAATGTTTTGTGGGTTTTGCGTGTGTTTGGCATATACAAAATCGTTGAGAGACAAAGTAAAAAGAAAGCTCCCAAAATTGTCTTCAACAAGATGCATTAGGGATATCTATTATACCGGCTTTAGGTCATATCGAGTCGTAAGGATGCACCCCAGTCTTCCCTCGGGGAGAGTAATCATAGGGTTTCATTAATCAAACAAATAAAGAAGTCCACCCTGAACCTGGTGAGTTGAATAATTAATGTTTGTTAATATAAGGAAGTTTGTTGTAGTCAATGACCCTTTAACTCCTGTTGTGAGACATTAAGTGTAGGGGTTTTGGTTCATGTGTATATAAGAAATAAGTGAGTATGTATTCTCTCTTCTCGCACGGCTCCTATCACTCGGGAAATTAGGTCTGAGGGGACTTTGTGCCTGGTGCTTTTGAGTCATCTCACTTGGGATGCACCGACCGAACTCCCATTACACAGATAGTAGGGATTGCCCTATGTGGAGATATAGGAAAAGGTGTATGTTATAGTGTAAGTCCTCATAGGCAATGATGCAATAAATCTGACCCTTGGAGACAGACACACCAACTAGAGAAAGAAAAGAAACAAAAAGAAAAGAAAAAAATGGTAATGCAAATAAGAACCTTAATGGACTTTACACTTTGTATCACTTGAGAATGTTAAGGTTGTCCATGTATTTCACTTAAGTCCTTAATTAACTTGAACGAATGGTTCATTAGGTAGGAGTGTGGACTAATTACATATATAGAGTCGGCCTGTAGAATTACCACGTCCAATGATCAACAAAAATGAATCCATCGAGTCGAGTTTCTAGATTGAATAATGCATCAATGTTCGGATTTTATGGGTATATCTACTAAAAACCCTCAGGAGACAACACTCCTCCTCCTTGGAGACAAGGAGGTTTAACAACTTGTTGCACGTGATAAGTGCAACCGTGATTCCTACGATTGTGAGTTAGGATTTCCCTATTTGTCGTATGCTTTTTCCATTCTTTAATTTTTCCCTTTCTTTATTTTGCTCGGGGGTATTTGATTGACATCATATCATGCATATATTTGTGTCTTACATCCTTTATTCTTAGCTTAAGCAATGCTACGTAATGAGTTTTATGTTTAAGTTTCAGGAATAAACAAGTTTAAGAAGAAGAGACTATAAAAGGACATAAAAGCAAGAAAAATGACTGAATTGCATGATTTATGGACTGAGATGCAAGAGAGAGTGACCCGAATGTAGAACCACAAGGGCCAACGAGCAAATGAAGAAACTCCACACCATCATGAGGAGTATTTTGGCAATTGGATTCGGGTCACAACCTACACAACCGATTATTGTGCATCTGACATTAAGAAATCGAGCCAGACAACAACACTCCCAAACGTGACCAGATCCAAAGCATATAGACCACGGATTGGCAGTTTGTTTTGCTCCAGTTCTGATAAGGTTTAGTCGGGTCATGTATTAGAGTGTTTTATGTCTAATTTTAGTAGTGTATTAGTCTCATATTGGGGGATTGTCCCTGATTGTCTTTTTCTATGACTATAAATAGAACTCCTCTTTCTCATTTGTATTCACGCATTGCTTGGTGGCATTCTCTCTTCTTAGAGTAAACGTTGGAGCAAAAAACTCAAGGTGGAGAAGAATGCTACATGTAATGTAAGTCATGTAAATAAAATAATTCTTCATAGTTTGTTTTAATGTTGTCTTTGTTTTAATGTTTACTTGTTTAGCTTGTTATGTTTGTCTTAATCTTAGTAGAAGTAATTAGCATGTCTCCCTTTCCTATCTTAATTACCTTAATTTTGTTTTGTCTTCTTTTAATGAGTAGTGAGTAGTTCCATCCCCCTTTGGGGGTGGAGTTGATGTTTATACATGTCATGTAGTATGGAATGAATGTTATATTTTGTTGTATGTGAGAAATGTAGGTATGCTTGTTTGAATTAAAGAGAATACCTAACTTCATGGTTTCTACCATAATATTTAGGTACATTCCATGCTTGTTTAGGTTCTTAATAACAAACTTGCAATGCTCATATTAATCACCTAGGTTAATGATTTGGATGATCGGTCTTGCCATGAGGTATTTCTTATGCATAGCAAACACTACCTACACTTGTGCTTAATTAATGTATTCATCACCACTTATTTCATGTGTACACACACTCCACCCCTTAGGGGTTTTGCATTCCTGATTTCTAGCTTCTTCTATTAGTCACTTAGTTTCAATTCTTCTCACACTTTCATCTTGTTTGTTGCTTACTCGTGTAGTGTAGTTAGTTTAATCAATCTTTGCTCCACATTGTTTCTCACTCGCCTTCGAACTAACCAAAGTCGACACACCTCCCTGTGGATCGACCTGTATTTGCCACCGCTTCAACACGGCCGTGCACTTGCGGTTATTATAACTGATTCAATCAGTGGCCTGTTATGCTAGTGATGTATAATTTACCTCCATGGTTACGCATGACACATAGATACATGATGTTGTTTTGAATGATTTCTGGTGTAAAACAACCTGGCAATGACATAGATGTGTATTTGGCTCCCCTAATTGATGACTTGAAGAAATTGTGGAATGATAGCGAGGAAGTGTGGGATGTTTACCGTCAACATTCATTTAAAATGCGTGCCATGACACTGTATTGTTGTGATGCATGTCAAAAAAAATGTTTACGACAATTTGTTAGGAACTCTTCTTAACATACCGGGTAAGACTAAAGATGGATATACTACCAGACTTGATTTAGTTCAACTTGATATTAGAGCAAAATTGGCACCAGAGAGTAAAGGTACTCGCAAGTATTTACCACCAGCTTGTTACACTTTGTCCAGAAAGGAGAAATTAACTTTGTGTCAGTGTCTACATGGTGTTAAAGTGCCACAGGGGTATTCGTCAAATAGTAGCAGTATTGTTTTATTGAAAGATTTGAAACCAATTGGTTTAAAGTTTCATGATTGTCATGTGTTGATGCAACAATTGTTACCTCTACCATTAGATCCATATCGCCGAAATACGTTAGACATGCTATTATCAAATTTTGTTTGTTCTTCAACAAGATTTGCAGCAAAGTAATTGATCCAAAGTATTTTGATAAGTTGCAGAATGAAGTAGATGTTACGATATGTCAGTTGGAGATGTACTTCCCACCGTATTTTTTGACATTATGGTTCATTTGGTGATTCATCTGGTTAGAGAAGTTAAGCTACTCGGTCCGATATTTTTGAGGTGGATGTATCCTTTCGAGCGTTACATGGGTGAGTTGAAAGATTATTGTATGAATCGACACAAGCCAGATGCGAGCATCATTGAAAGTTACATAGCTCAAGAGGTAATTGAGTTTTGTAATGACTACTTGGCTCATACTAAGAGCGTGGGACTTCCTAAGATGATAAGTCCAAAATGTGAGGATCTTTTCAAAGTGTATTTCTATGTGTTGTGCAATTTTGATGAAGTCCACCTTATTTGGATGAGCACATGACCATAGTGAGGGAAACATCCTTCTTGGATTGATCAACAAGTAATTAATGCTAATAAGAACGCTTTCATTGATTGGTTCAGGGATATTGTGTACAACCGTAATGTTTCTGAAAATTTGAAGTGGTTGGCATACATACCAAATCCTATAGTAACATCTTATAATGGCTATGATATCAATGGTTTTTCTTTCTATACCAAAATGGAGGACGAGAAAAGCACATTGCAGAATAGTGGGGTCACTTTGGTAGCTAAACCGTTACACATCTCTAGTTCGAAAGATAGAAATCTAATATATGCCAATATGTCTTATTATGGTCAGATTGAAGAAATATGGGAGCTGAATTTTACAAAATTTAGTGTTGCGGTATTTAAATGCAAGTGGGTGGACAACAAGAATGGTCTTCAAGTCGATGATTTAGGTTTACTTTGGTAAACCTTAAAAAAGAAGGTTTCAAGGAAGATCCTTTCATTCTGGCATCTCAAGCAAAATAGATATTTTATGTAAAAAACCCATGTGCTAATGAATGGTTGGTAGTTTTAGAAGGAAAATGACAAATTGTGGCTGAAGAAGATGTTAATGAGTTGGAGAAATTCCCCCATTGGCACAAGTACCTGAACTTAAATCGCTCGATGACGATAGAATTGTTGACAACTTAATTATTCAAGAGGATCATCATGACAGAATATGGATCGAGGATCCTATGAGCAAAAAACGAAAACGTCAGAACTAAAGTTTCATTGTATGTTGTAGTATTAACTAGATGCATTTGTATATTGAATTGAATGTTGTCCATTTGATAGACATGATTGTTGTTATTGGTGGACTGAATATGTTGTGAGAATTACATACTTGTTTGGTAGATATGAATGTTGTGAATTGCTTAATTGAATATGAATTACAGGGTTTGAGTCTGAAATAAAGGTATCAAGCAAATAAAAAAGTAAAAAAAGAAAAGAAATATCATACAATGTCAGCCTCATAACATAACCGATGTTGTAGACAATCAAGCACGTCGGTTTGTAAATACCACCAACGTTGTAGGACATTTCACTTATTTTTTTATTTTTTATTAAAGAACCTACCACGTCGGTCGTGAATACCACCCACATTGTAGTGTATTTCTGTTTTTTTATTAAAGACCCGACCATGTCGGTTGTATAAACAAACCAACGTGATAGGGTCTATATTACCATGTCGAATTTATAAGAAAGTCGACGTTATAGAGGGTGTCCTACCACATCGGTATTACAATCGACGTGAAAGGTTACCTCTTTATAACGTCTACCACGTACCACGTCGGTCATGTAACGCGGTCAACCCGACGTTGTACCCCTTAATATCCGACTTGGTAACCCTTTTTTGCAGCAGTGCCACACTTGTTTATTTCTCATCTCATCATCTTATAACTACCTTTGACCAAGGTGGATTAAATATAGTCATTAATCAACAAAATATTCTTATTAATATATGCAAAAACATCGACAAACAGTCGAACTATTTGTCATTGTTGTTGACTTTACAAAATTTTGGATTAATATCCAATAAAATTTGGATTTGGGGGTTTTAGAAAATTCATATGTTATAATGTTGTTGATCACATTATATCATGTAATATTCTCCGTTTCATATACTCATGTTGTTAAAATATTTGTAGAGCTACAATATCCTTTAACCAACATGACAATCATATCTCGGTAATTAATGTTGCATGTTAATTACCATGACAGTGAAGTTCTTTTCATTTATGTAAATCATTTTCTTTTAGAGCTCTACGGTTAAGGATCAATAATCTCTTTTTTAACACTTCCAAAAGACGAATACATTAATCAAGAAATAAAATATTTGTACATTCAATTTATAATAAAAGACATGTAAAAGAATACTTTTAGAACACACATTCCTTTCAATCTCCCAGTTGTTATCAAAGTCTTCTTTTACATATATTCACAATGTATAAAACTTAAATAACTAGGATAACCCTCTTATCTTACTCATCAAGCCACTCTACATGGTTCTTCAAACCCATGGACTTGAAGTGCATGCATTTCGCCTTTTGCTTGAGATAAGGGTTTGGTGAATGGATCAGCTGTGTTGCTATTTGTGTCCAGCCATAATAAATTTATTTTTCCTTCGTCGTTGAAATCACGGGTGTCGAAGTACTTGCGATCCATTTACTTCACCTTGTGATTGGATTTAGGATCCTTGATTTGCGAGATAGATGTGCTATTTTCGCAAGATAGCTCTATGGGTCCATCACTCGAGGGAACTACTCCAAGCTCTTCAAGGAACTTCTTAATACATATTCCTTCCTTACTCGCTTCAGCGACAACCATCACTTCTGAAGTGGTGGTTGAGTCAGCCGTAATCGTATGTTTCCAGCTACGCCAACTCATGGCTCTACCATTCAGAATAAAGACATATCCTAATTAAGACTTCTTATCGTCTGGATGACTTATGAAACTGGCATCCTAGTAGCCCTCGGCTACCAACTCTCTTTGTTCTCCATAAACAAAAAAACTTATCTTTGGTCTGGTTAAGGTACCTCATAATATTCTTAATCGCAGTCTAATGATCAGGACATGCGTTGGATTGGTGACAGTTTGTCACGCTTAAAGAATACGAGACATCACGTCTTGTGCAAGCCATCTCATACATGATCGATCCTATTGTGGAAGCATAAGGAATGTCTTTCAGGTACTCTAAGTCTTTACATGATAGAGCACATTGAGACTGTCAGAGATTGTTGGCTTTTTTACCTTAATCCGTGTTTTGATGATTTAACTAACTTAATCTAATAACAATAAAATTTAGAGTAGCACAATTATGCATAGCACATATATTGTATTGTGCTAACATCTACAGGTGATCAAGACTCAAGGAATAATGGAATGAAGTCAAAACATTAATCAAGCTACTTGAAGACATGTAATTTTTACCTTTTATTTGAGTCTTAGGAACTTATGTGAATTGAGTGATAGAACGTTTTAATTAACCGTAAGTGCATGACTGCATTGAAGCGGTGGCAAATACAGGTCGATCCACAGGGAGGTGTGTCGACTATGGTTACTTACTTTTGAGGGGCACTTACATGTTCATTTAAAAAATTACAGTAGAATTCGAAATAATTCATTTTATTCAATATCCATATGGGGAAAAGAAACAAACAAATGGGTCAAAAGAAATTTACCTTTGTCAGTAACGAATAGTAATAAAAAAATTCTTTCTTTTCGAAAAAGATATATAAATTTGATGAGAATAGAATAAATCATATGCAATATTTTCGTCCTGATTTTGCAAAAAAGTACACTTTTATGTATCCTCATGAATCCGATAATACTATGGTATTTCCATTGCTTGTAGTGTTAATATTTACTTTAATCATTGGATCCTTAGGAATTCCTTTCAATCAAGAAGGAATGGATTTGGATTTATTATCGGTTAGTTCGAAGGCAAGTGGGAAAGAAAGGAGAGAAAGTGTTTGGTTACACTACACTAAACTAGGAAGCAACAAAGAAGGAAATGAAAGCGACAGAAGAAATGAAACGAAGTGACTAATAGAAGATAGAAATCAGGAATGGGAAAACCCCTAAGGGGTGGAGTGTGTCTACACATGAAATAAGAAGTGATGAATGAATACAATAATCTCAAGTGTAGTTAGTGTTTGTAATGCATAAGAAGTACCTCATGGTAAGACCTATCATTCAAAGCACTAACCTAGGTGATAAATATGAGCATGGCAAGTTTGTTATTAAGAAAGTAAACAAGCGTGGAATGTACCTAAACCTTATGAGAGAAACCATCAAGTTAAGTGTTCTCATTAATTCAAACAGGCATACTAACATTATTCACATACAACAATGTTTAGCATTCATTCCATCTACATAACATGTATAGACTAATACAATACCCAAAATAAACATAACACACAATTATACATGATCCACCCGAAGCCTGTCGGATTTGGACCCAACCCGACCGCCAATCAGCGGTCCCATACCATCAATTGGCGGTCTACAGGGTTTGGATCTGGTCTGGTTTTTGTGTTGGCCTTCCTGGATTGCTTTCTTCATGTGTGATGCACCTAAGTCGATTGTTGGACATCAAGCCCGAATCGAATTGCCAAAATACTCCTTATGATGGTGTGAAGTTCTTGATTTTCTCATTCGTCCTTTGGGCTTACATCCGGGTCCTTTCCTCTTGCATCTCAGTCCCTAAGTCTTACAATTTAGTCATTTTCCTTGCTTTTGAGTCCTTTTTGTGCCTCTTCTCCTCAAACCTGCTTATTCCTGAAACTTAAACATTAAACTCATTACGCAACATTATTTAGGTGAAAGATAACGGGTATAAGACACAAATGTATGAATGATATGATGTCAATCAAATACCCCCACACCTAACTTTTACTAGTCACGAGCAAACCAAAGAAAAGAAAAAAATGAAAGAAAGGAAAAATCATTCGTAAAAAGGAAAATCCTAACTCACATTCGTAGGAATCATGGGTTGCACTTAGCACGTGCAACAAGATGTTAAAACTCCTCGTCGCCAACGAGGAGGAGTGTTGTCTCCTGAGGGTTTTCAGCGGATATACCCACAAAATCCGAACATAGATGCATTATACCTTCTAGAAACTTGACTCGATGGACTCATTTTTCTCGATCATTGGACGCGGTAATTCTACGGGCTAACTCTATATATGTAATCAGTCAACACTCCTAGCCTAATGAACCATTCGTGCAAGTTAATTAAGGACTTAAGTGAAAGACATGGACAACCTTAACATCCTCAAGTGATACAAAGTGTAAAGTCCATTAAGGTTCTTATTTTCATTACCATTTTTTTCTTTTTTTCTTCTTCTTTTATTTCTGTCTAGTTGGTGTTTGATTCTCCTAGGGTCAGATTTCGTGCATCATTGCCTATGATGACTTACACTTTCACATACACCTTTCCCCACATATCCACATAGGGTGATCCCTACCACTCGTGTAACGGGAATTTGGTCGGTGCATCCCAAGTTAGATGACTAGAAAGCACCAGGTACTAAGTCCCCTCAGACCTAATTTCCCGAGTGATAGGAGTCATGCGAGAAGAGAGAACACCTACTCACTTACTTCTTATCTACACATGAACCAAGACCCCTACACTTAATGTCTCACAATAGGAGTTAAAGGGTCATTGACTACAACAAACTTCATAATATTAACAAACACGAATTATTTGACTCACTAGGTTTAGGGTGGACTTCTTTAATTGTTTGAGTACTGAAAGCCTTTGATTACACGTCCCCCATGGGAAGACCAGGGTGCATCCTTATGACTAGATAAGACGTAAAGTCGGTATACTAAATATCCTAATGCATCATGTTCAACACAATTTTGGGAGCTTTCTTTTTACTTTGCCACACAACGGTTTTGCACATGCTAAAACCCACAAACATTTCCTTTCGCAAACACATGAAGATTTTGAAAGAAATGTGCAAATGTTAAAGCACTAGGCAAGCGAAAGAAGACGAGTCACCCACGGATCATTGCAAGCAGATATATCGATATTAAATGCAACACACTAACATGACCCTAAGATGCACATAAAAGAAAAGAAAACAACTTAAGAAAGACTCGACTATGTACAGACGTAAAACACCCCACACACTACTTCATGCATTGTCCTCAATGAATGTGAGCATGAAACTACATGGATTTATGCATGAAAAAGAAAAGATCTCACCAACATGAAGCGCAAAGGTAAGTTCATGGTTCTATTGATGGACACAAACCCGAATTCCCTCAAAACCTGTGAGATGCAAAAGAAGGGATACAAATACGTGAAAAAATGGGGCCCAAATACACAAGGGTTGGGGCGAGCTTTGGCCTTAGGAGTAGGTAACCCGTTCCATGTCTTTATTTCGATTGCATTCTATCCCGTCGTATCACATTATGTTATGCGATATTTGAGAATCACTGTCAATACCTGGCGTAGATCCGGGTCTACAAACAAGGAAGCTATAAGTAATGCAGCTATGAATCTCATGGAGAGTTCAATCCTAACTCAGGATGAACGCTTGCGGCATGCATAACACATGCAAGTCAGACGGGAAGTGGTGTTTCCAGTCAGGCCCACAACAATCAATTCTCACTCAGGTAGTCTTTTATTGTACCTTTTTTTGAATGTAACAATGTACAAAAATAAGTTTCCATCTTCATTTGTCAAAGGACATCAAAGGGAACCTCAAAAGTGGGTCAATGCACTTGGAAAGGGAACATGACACCACGTGGGGCCAGAATACTCATGTTGTGCCCCCCTCACAAAGAGCACAAGATGAAAGGAGAGATTCATGAATTAGATGCAAAGGAGTCTCATTAAAAGGATCAAACTGAAAGAGCTTGAACCTCTCACGAGTTTCAGAAATATGGGGCAATGGAAGAAGAGTTTCTCCCATTGTGGTACTGAAGCTATGATCGTCAATCCAAACTCTCCAATCAACAAGCTGGTGGGTCGGAACGAGGTCAAGAACCTCATTATGCATGTCCAACTCACCAGGAGAACAAATAGTGGGTCTCTTACCCAAGGTATCCTCCAAGGAACTCCTAATACCCTCATTAACAATGTAGTTGTTTGATGTTCCATCATTTCCAAGATGACCAGGAACAATAGTGAGAGGCAAACTCTCATCAGGTTGTTTGAAATTAAGGGTACTAGGGATCTCTTGCTCTACCAGAGGTGAGTCCTTAAGAGGAACAACATGATGATCATCTGGCTCAAGGGCAATGGGACAAAAGATATGGCACAATCCTGTGCCGACTCATAATGAAGTTGGTCCATGTTATTCTCAATTTGGATCGAATCCCCCACCATGTGATCGTCAATTGAAACCCCAAGTCCCTCAAACTAACTAGGAGTTTGACTTTGAAAGATTTTGCTTTGAATTTGTGGATGTGGTAGTGATTCGATATCAGAAGGTAAATCCTCATGTTGACAAGAAATGTCACCCTCCTCACGTTTACTTAATCGCTGCATCATTTGACTCACTTGCAGTGCCATATTTTGTATGGACTTTTGAGTGGTTTCCATGAACGTAAGCAAAGTTGGTTTCAAGGAATCAGGTATGCGGTCAACTATGAGGTCCAAGTCAGAGTTTGAGAAATTTTGGGTTGGGTGTTGATGGGCTGAGAATGAGTTCAATGATTTGGAGTAAGGTGTTGGTAGAAGTCTAGGTATTCGGGAGGTGGATACTGTGATGAAAATGATTTATAAGAATTTGAATAAGAATTGTCTCCCCACGAATCCATCCCTCTCGGTTGTACGCGGATGCGTTATGGTCATATTGAGCATTTTCGGGAAATGTATGATCATACTCAGGGTCTGGGGTAACATAAGGACATTCCCCGATAACATGACCTCACAACCCACAACAGTCACACGGTACGGCTATTGGAGCCACCGGTGCACTCATGTCATCTACCACATGCATGAAAAAGGCCACAAGTTATTGCAATGTCTCAGTTTGATGACTAACATATTATCTCATGTAACGAGATGGTGGTCTAGCAGTCAGTGCCTCTCTCATATTACCCCAATATGAAGATTGCTCAGTCACACAATTAAAATTGTCCCAACCATACAGGGTGTTTGTCTGAGGCAGCCCTGGATGCATGGGTCTGGAGTACCAGGGAGAATTGTCCTGGTCCCAACAATGATATGGATGGTCGCCCATGTAACCATCCATTTCAAAAACAAAAAACTCTGGAGTCGACCACTCTCACCACCACAAGGCCAACCTCGCAATAAGTGCTCGACTCGACCCTAAAATGCTAACAAAGAGTGAAAAGGGGAGGAGACTAGAACGTAGAAGTAGGTGAGAAGAAGATGACTCAGAGGAGAAGTGAAAAATCCCTATAGCAAGCATGGGTAGTGGGAGAAGGTAGAATCCTAATCTAGCAATCACGGCTCAAACAACTTATGGCTATAGGTCCTTAGGCTAGACGACGCCTGATTGACATCATTTCATGCTCATATTTGTATCTTATATCCATTATCTTACACCTAAGCAATGATACGTGACGAGTTTTATGTTTAGTTTTCAGGAATAAAGAGGTTTGAAGAGAAGAGCCATGAAAGGACTCAAAAGCAGGAAAAATGACTTAATTGTGAGACCTAGGGACTGAGATGCATGGGAGAAGGACCTAATCGTAAGACCGAAGGACCTAAGAGCAAAACAGGAAACTCCACACCATCATGGGGAGTATTTTGGCAATTCGATTTGGGTCGGGGCTCCAATAAACAATGTAGATGCATCAAAGACCAACAAAGACGACCAACAAAGCCCACAACAAATCCCAGATGAATCCAGATCCAATAGACCGCCAATTGGCGGTCTTGGACCGCTAATTGGCGGTCCAAATCATTCTGGATCCTCTCATATTTGTGGGGCACGTTTATTAGTGTATTCTTAGTCCATTTTTGGTATTGGTTTAGTCCCACATCGGGGGATTGTCCCGGATTAGCTTTTTCAATGCCTATAAATAGAACTCTTCACCTTCCATTGTAATCACCCATTGCTTGGTGGCATTCTCTCTATTAAGGAGTGAGCCTTGAAGCAAAAACTCAAGGTGGAGAAGAATGCTACCTTCAATGTGAGTCATTTGTTAATAAAATAATTCTTCTAGTTTCTTTTAATCTTGTCTTTTAATTTGTGCATGTTTGTTTCGTCTTTCCTTTCCTTTTATGCTTCTTTAATATTTCTTGCTTGATTAGTGTAGTTTTATTTCAGTATAATGCGTCATTTTGTTAGAGTAGTTAGTTTAAATATGTGTGAGTAGTTCCATATCCATTTGGGGGTGGAGAAATATGTGATATAATCATGTAGTGTATTAAGTGTGTGTTATCTTAATCCCTTGAGCTTTATCTGATTTCCATAATCATCTAATGGGTCTCCACTCTTATCTTTGATATGCTAATGCTCTTGAATGAAGCTTATCCTATGCTTTGATTAGTTGACCTATTTTATGGGGAATGATAAGGTTAGGATATGGATGGAATTAATATTGGAAACACAAGTTGTAGTGTATGTACTCTTGTTGCCTTTACCTTAGTTAATGTCTTGTATGTTTTAATGATGTAGACTTATCTTAATTCATGTGGAGGCATAGTAGGGTCTAGTGTTTATACATGAGTTCATTGAGCTTCATTCCAATTATTGTCTTGTATGTTTTAATGATGTAGTCTTATCTTAATGCATGTGGAGGCAAAGTTGGATGTAGTTTTATGATTTCATGCACTACATGTTGTGAGGAGCTTAATTGAACACACACACATCTTTATATTCATATTATTTCTCTACCCCCTATGGGGTTTAGTTTTATTGCTTATCTTTCATTTCCTTTTGCATCTTAGCGTAGTTTAGTGTAATCAACCTTTCTCTCCTTTATTTACCACTCGCCTTCGCACAAACCAAACGTCGACACACCTCCTAGTGGATGACCCATATTTGCCACCGCTTCAACGCGGCCGTGCACTTGCGGTTAATATAAAACGATCAATCAACTTCTAACTTCGAGATCACTAGTCTCGACACACCTCCCTAAAACGAAGACCACAATGCCCAGCAAGTGATACCAGATCTTGGGATTCAGTACCTCCTACTATCGACAAGGCAGGCAATGCCAATCAGGTCATGACGGTTTCAACTTGATCACTCTCCTAGTGCATCCGAAATCCTTAGGGCCAATGTCTACTTGCTTTTAGAATTAAGGCTTTGATTAAGAGTGATTTTTGGGGAAAAGGAAAGGATGATAAAATCCTCACCTTATCTTGTATGGGACAACCCCTCCTTAGTAGCGTTTTGAGTCTTAATCTTGCAATCAACTCTCCAATCAATTGCTCACCTCACTCTTGTCCCGATGCACCTTACTAACTAATGCATGCTTTAACCATGCATGAATGAGAGAATGGGTGCATGTACCTTACGTCAGCAATCAATAACAAGAATGTAAAGAAAAGTAAATACAAATGCGTGCAAGGTCTACAAATGATGCATGACCTAGATGGCAATCGATCTAATCATTTGCTTTGAGTTTTAAGGTCCAAGTTGTGTTAAAAGGGGAATTGATTGTTAATCTGGGAGCTAACTACAGGTTAAAACATGCTAAATTGAACTCCGAGACAACTAAATTGAAGACATAAACCAACACAACCAAAATTGGAGCAAACACAACTCACCAGGCCACCTGTTGGCGGTCCTAGACCGCTAATTGGGGGTCACTTTTGGCGCAATTGTTCCTCCAATTTCTTCAGTAGCCTCCCCTTGCTCCTTAATATCCCAGAAACAAACCAAAGTTTGGACAGAGCACCTCCCCAGCAACGACGCAAAAAACTTGATAGAACGTTTTAATTAACCGCAAGTGCACAGCCGCGTTGAAGAGGTGGCAAATACAGGTCGATCCACAGGGAGGTGTGTCAACTATGGTTAGTTCAAAGGCGAGTGGGAAAGAAAGGAGAGAAAGAGTTTGGTTACGCTACACTAAACTAGGAAGCAACAAAGAAGGAAATGAAAGCGAGAGAAGAAATGAAACTAAGTGACTAATAGAAGAAGATAGAAATCAGGAATGGGAAAACCCCTAAGTGCTGGAGTGTGTCTACACATGAAATAAGAAGTGATGAATGAATACAATAATCTCAAAGTTAGTTAGTGTTTGTAATGCATAAAAAGTACCTCATGGTAAGACCTATCATTCAAAGCACTAACCTAGGTGATAAATGTGAGCATGGCAAGTTTGTTATTAAGAACCTAAACAAGCGTGGAATGTACCTAAACCTTATGACAGAAACCATCAAGTTAAGTGTTCTGATTAATTCAAACAGGCATACTAACATTATTCACATACAACAATGTTTAGCATTCATTCCATCTACATAACATGTATAGACATCTACTCCACCCCCAAAGGGGATCGAACTACTCACTAATTATTACACTACAAACGACATTAACAAAACGAAAGATTTTAATGAAAGACAATTAAACTAAGCAAACAAGAAATATATAAAGAAGATAAATGAAAGGAAATTAAACTAAAGAAGCAAGAATTAAAAGTCAAGACAATATTAAAAGAAACTAAGAAAAAAATATTTTATTAACATGACTCACATCGCAAGTGGCGTTCTTCTCCACCTTGGGTTTTGCTTCAAGGCTTTTACTCGAAGTAGAGATAATGCCACCAAGCAATGGGTGAATACAAAAGAGGAGGAAGAGTTCTATTTATATCCATAGAAAAAGGTAATCCGGGATAATACCCTAGTATGACACTAATACAATACCCAAAATAAACATAACACACAATTATACATGATCCACCCGAAGCTTGTCGGATTTGGACCCAACCCGACCATCAATTGAAGGTCTAAAGGGTTTGGATCTGGTCTGGTTTTTGTGTGGGCCTTACTGGATTGCTTTTTTCATGTGTAACGCACCTAAGTCGATTGTTGAAGATCAGGCCCGAATCGAATTGTCAAAATACTCCTTATGATGGTGTGGAGTTCTTGATTTGGTCATTTGTCCTTTGGGCTCACATCCGGGTCCTTCCCTCTTGCATGTCTGTCCCCAAATCTTGCAATTTAGTCAATTTCCCTACTTTTGAGTCCTTTTTGTGCCTCTTCTCCTTAAACTTGCTTATTCCTGGAATTTAAACATTAAACTCGTTACGCAGCATTGCTTAGGTGAAAGATAACGGGTATAAGACACAAATTTATGCATGATATGATATCAATCAAAAACTTGATTGAATCAGTTATAAAAATCTATTCACACACACACACACACACACACACTAGGTTCCTTGTATATGTCACACAAAATTTTAGACAATTGGACTTCAATTTGTCATCCAAGCATAGGTAGGAAAATCATTTAAACCAAACATTTGTCTGCCTGTGCAGAACGGTTGACCGAAATAAGTTTTCCGTTCTACCGTTTGTACCAATTAATGGTTTTACAAATAGTGATTTTACCTTATACTTAAGGAGATTATAAATAGAGGTTCACACACCTTATTGACAAAAACTCTCCTACTCCAAACTCATACGTTCACTAGAGAGAAATCCTTCACTCCTAGAATTTCAATTCTATACACCCAAGAGCCAAAACATCCACACATTTGATCAATTCGCAATCATACTCAAAGTCTGCTCAAGTTAGAGAGTGTTTTATCCACTCACCTTTGTTGTCAAAGTTGAAGGTTTCGGTGAAAGCCCGAAGCATCCCTCTCAGATTGTGAGAGGAAGAAATCGAGCTCAACGAGGATCATTTGCGAGTTCATGTTGTAAAGGCGTTCTCCTCTGGCCGAGAGTGGGGAGTGGATAGTGAAGACATAGGTGGAGCTCGCGGAGTCGAGCGAAGGTCGCAAGAGAGGAAGTAGGACCAGGGTGAGGTGCCGAACCTCTATAAGTTGCTTGCCTTTCTCCACTTTTGTTTATTATTAATTTTTGCTAAAAATTTAAGTAGAGATTGAGCAAATTCATTAGATAATTAGGGACCATACGATCCTAAAGGATACTTCTTAAGTTGCATACTGATACTCATTGGCACATTGCCCTTTTGGAGTTGTTCATATTGAACCTCTCCAAGACCTTGTCAATGTATGTACCTTGAATTAGGCAATGAGTCTATGAGGTCTATCTCTATATCTTGATTCCGAAAATGTATTGAGCATCGCCAATGTCTTTCACTGAAAATGCAAATTTCAATGAACTTCTTGTTTGCTCTAACAAAAGGATATGATTTCCCATGAAGAGTATGTCATTGACATACAAGATCAGAAACACTACGTGACTCTGACTACCCTTCTTGTATATTGTTGAACGTTTTATTTAAACCGCAAGTGCACGGCCGCGATGAAGCGGTGGCAAGTACGAGTCGTCCTCAGGGAGGTGAGTAGTTGATGCATTGCATACATTGCATCATATGTCTTTCATTTAGATTACTTTTACATCAATAAATGCTACTAAGGTATGTGTTTAATCTTATTTACAGAATACAGGGACCTGAATGCAATTTACCCACATCCCGAGCATAAACACGTGCAAAAGACTCATTTCTATCATAAATACCAAGCTCAAGATTATCGGGTTTCAAATGGAAATGTATCCAAGCATAGAAGCATTCAAGTCCTAATTACAAAAAGAACAAGGACTTAAGCACAAAAGTAGCCGGGGACTTAATTGCAAACAGACAAGGACCTAATTGCAAATCACGAGTAGCTTTTATTATCTTGGAGAAAATCTAAAGAAAAATCAATGTGGATCTCCAAATATATGAAGGAATTAATCCGGAGCTCAAAAGAATGGAAAGAATCAATCCAGACGTGCAAAGGAGGATCAAATCATACCAAAAACACACAGCAAAAATCCGGATTAAATCAGAGGATATTGTGCGGCGAAATCGCCGCATATTACACGCCTTGTGCGGCGGAAACGCCGCCCCCTTAGCGATCCGTGTGCTCCAATTTTGTCCAGTCGTGTCTGGACACGTGTACTCTCCAATTCTATACTTAGGTCTCTTGTAACAACTATAAATAGCCCCGAGAACGATGTTAGAAGGGTCCTTGGCCTTAGACCTAGTTTTTTAGTTGTTGTTTTTATTTGTAGTCTTTTCTTTTCATTAATAAAATTCTGTCCTTTATTTCTTACTTTTAGTTTTCTTTTGTAATGTCTCTAGGATCCCTTCTTCTTCCTCCCTCCATGAGTTTCTAACTCTCTCCAAAGGGTGGAGGTGATGGAATTAGGGTTAGAGAATGATGAATGCATGTTATTATTCTAAGTTCGTGATTAGTGTATTTTGATTACTTGAGTTTATGTTAAGTCATTTATCTTGTAATGCTTCATAACTAACATGATTTACAATAAGTTTCAGTAATTCTCTACTCTAAACCTAAATCTAAACCTCCACCCCACGGATTTTCCTCTTTGTTCTTGTTTTAATTTTAATTGTTCTTATTTCGTACTTTAGATAATTAAACCAAAAATCCCAAAAACCCAATTTATTTCTTCTCTCCTTCTTTCCCCCAATCGACATCACACTAACAACGAAATCTCTCCCTCCTTGTGTTCGACCCGTACTTGCCACGTCTTCATAGACGCCGTGCACTTGCGGTATAAATAAAAATCTCAACAGTAGTCTCTTGCTTGTACGAAATCAAGTGGCGAAAAAAATGGAGAAGAGAGTTGGTTACGCTAATCTAGACTACGCTACACTAAGAAGTATGAATTGCGAACGAAACAAACAAACGATGGAATAACAACTAAACTAAGAACAAAGGAAGAATGCTGGAATACAGAAATGGGAAAACCCCTAAGGGGTGGAGTGAGTGCACACATGCAAAGAGGTAGGTGTAGAATACATTCTTTAAGCACATGAAGGTGGTGTTTATCAAGCATAGGAAGTGTCTAAATGTTATGGCAAAACCTATCAATCTATTCACCAACTTGGTTGATTAACATTTACATATGCAAGGTGTTTATTTCAGAACCTAAACAAGCATGAGAGGTGTCTAATCATTTTGGCAAAACTCATCAAGTTGTAAATTCTATCCTAAACAAGCAAGCATACATTCATGTTTAATCAACACATTGAAATTAAAGCATTCATCCCATTCTCTAATGCATGTATGTACATCTACTCCACCCCCCAAAGGGGATGAAACTACTCACTAAACATTATACTAATTATTAAACTAAACAAAGAAAGCATATTAACTAAGCTAATAAAACTAATGAAATGAGATTAAGCAAAGCAAAACAAGAAACATAAAACAAACAACATAATAAAGAAAACTTGTATTAAAATGACTCACATTAAAAGTAGCATCCTCCTACTTTAGTGTGTGCTTCAAGGCCTCACTTCTAGTAGGAAGAATAGCCACTTAAAATATGGAGTGATTACAAAAGGAGGTGAAGAGTTCTATTTATAGGCATGGAAAAAGCTAATCCGGGACAATCCCCCGATGTGGGACTAAACAGATACCACACATAGCCTAAACATCCTCTAATACATGTGCTGGAGAAATTTGTGCGCATTTGGGCCAAAAGTGACCGCCAATTTGCGGTCTTGGACCGCTAATTAGCGGTCTACAGTGTCCGGATCGCTCTGGAATTTCTTGTGGGCTTTTCTGGAAGACTTTGTTGGTATTTGATGCATCTAGTTTGCATGTTGGAGCTCCGACCCGAATAGAATTGCCAAAATACTCCCCATGATGGTGAGGAGTATTCTGTTTTGCTCTTAGGTCCTTCTGTCTTGCAATCAGGTCCTTCTTCCTTGCATCTTGGTCCCCAGATCTCACAATTCAGTCCTTTTTCCCAGCTTTTGGGTCCTTTTATCCTTCATCTCTTCAAACCTATTTATTCCGGAAAACTAAACATAAAACTCGTGACATAGCATTGTTTAGGTGAAAGATAATGGATATAAGATACAAATATAAGCATGAAATGATGTCAATCAAATACCCCCACACCTAACCTTTGCTAGTCCCGAGCAAAACAAAGAAAGAGAAAAGCATACGAAAAAACAAGAAATCCTAACTCACTTTCGTAGGAATCACGGTTGCACTTAGCACGTGCAACAAGCCGTTAAACCTCCTTGTCGCCAAGGAGGAGGAGTGTTGTCTCCTGAGGGTTTTCAGCGGATATACCCACAAAATCCGAACAAGATGCATTAATCTATCTAGCTACACGACTCGTTGGACTCATTTTGTCGATCTGGGACGCGGTAACACTACGGGTCGACTCTCTATATGTAATCGGTCCACACACCTAGCCTAATGAGTTATTCGTGAAAGTTAGTTAAGGACTTGAGTGAAAGACATGGGCAACCTTAACTTCTGAATGTGATACAATGTGTAGAGTCCATTTTGGTTCTTATTTGCTTCTCTTTTTTTCTTTTCTTTTTTTTTCTTTTTTTCTTCATCATTTTTTTTCTTTTTCTTTGGAGCATTTTATTGGTTGGTGTTTGATTCTCCCAGGGTCAGGTTTCGTGCATCATTGCCTATGAGGACTTACACTATCACGTACACCTTCCCCCAAATCTCCACATAGGGCGATCCCTACCACCCGTGTAACGGGAGTTCAGTCGGTGCATCCCAAGTCAGATGACTCGAAAGCACCAGGCACAAAGTCCCCTCAGACCTACTTTCCCGAGTGATAGGAGCCGTGCGAGAAGAGAGAACACCACTTATTTATTTATCTACGTGGGAACCAAAACCCCTACACTTAAGTTTCACAAAAAGAGATTAAGGGCCCTTGACTACGACAAACTTCCTTATACTAACAAACACGAATTATTTGACTCACTAGGTTCAGGGTGGACTTCTTTAAATGTTTGAGTACTGAAACCCTATGATTACACGCCCCCTGAGGGAAAACCAGGGTGCATCCTAACGACACGACAAGACCTAAAGCCATTAAACTAGAAATCCTAATGCATTAAGTTCAAGACAATTTTGGGAGCTTTCTTTTTACTTTGCCTCTCAACGGTTTTGCACATGCTAAACACATGCAAAACCCACAAAAACATTTTCTTTCGCAAACACATGAAGATTTTGAAAGAAATGTGAAAATTTTAAAGCACTCGGCAAGCAAAAGAAGACAAGTCATCCAAGGATCATGGCAAGCAGATATATCAATGTTAAATGCGGCACACTAACATGACCCTAGCAGTACAAACAAAAGAAAACAAAAAATCAAAAGAAAAGACTCGACTATGTACACACGTAAAACACCCCCCCACACCTACTTCATGCATTGTCCTCAATGAATGTGAAAAAGATACTACATGGATACATGCATGAAAAAGGAAAGATCTCACCAACATGAAGTACAAAGGGACGTTCAGGGTCATGTTGATGGACACAAACCCAAATTCCCTCAAAACCTGTGAGAAGCTGAAGAAGGGAGATAAATACGTGAAGAGATTGGGCCCAAGTACACAAGGGTTGGGGCCCACAACAATCGATGCTCACTGAAGGAGTCTTTTATTACACACTTCTTCTTCATTTTTTTTAATAAAGATATATACATCAACCAAGATATTCTCATAATCATTTGGTCAAGGAACATCAAATGAGAACATCAAGTCAGGAGGACCAGAGACTTGCTGAGATGGGCAAACTCCACTGGTACTCTGAGGTGTCATGAGGGGTGAAAGGTCAAAGCTGAAAGGCTCGAACCCCTCATGATATTGGTTGGGTGTGAGCAACAAAGAATGAAGTTGTGTTGCCTCACTAGGGTTTAATTGCTCATCGAAGAAAACCCTCCAACCAATAGGCGGGTGCATCGGAATGAGTTCCTCAGGCTCATTCGATGGATGCAGCAGACTTGCATCACTAAGAATGGGGCTTCTCCCCAAGTCATCCAACAAGTACCTCCCACCATCATTTAGATCATCAAGCATAAGCTCGGTCATAGGTGGGTCCTTGTTGGAGTCAATATGAAGCTCAAATGGCTCAATGGCCATGGGACATGAGGTAGAGACACCTTCTGGTATAGGCATATGATGAGGTGTCTCACCCTCACTAGTACTCTCAACTGAATCATGCAACGAACACTCCATTTGGACATTCATGTTCGAGGCCAGCTCACTCTGTTGCATTGCAAAGACAGGCAACGAGTCTTCGCTGGGCCCACGAACATTCTCAATGGGTTGCATTGGGGTTAGGGGTGTTCGTTGATTTTGTGGTGCTTTCTCCAATTGGCGGATGAGATTTAGATTTAAAGGTTCATCCATGGGTTCCTATTGCCTACCAGAGTTGAACACATGAAACTCAGCACTCATGTTACCGAATGAGAGCTTCATGAGACCATTTCTACAATTAATCAAGGCATTGGAGGTTGCCAGAAATGGTCTACCCAAAATCAAAGGTATTTGAGAGTGGGTGTTCGCAATAGGATTGGTATCGAGGACAACAAAATTGACTGGAAATATAAAATCTCCAACTTTGATAAGCACATCCTCGATAATCCCCATGGGAATACGAATGGATCTATCCGCCAATTGGAGGGTGATCTTAGTTGGTTTCAATTCTCCCAAGTTCAACTGTTGATAAACAGAGAATGGGAGGAGGTTGACCGCTGATCCTAAATCAAGCAAAACATTGCTCAATCTAGTGTCCCCTATCATACACTGAATAGTAGGACACCCAGGGTCCTTGTATTTTGTGTAGGTAGGATTGGACAAAAGTGAGCTGATATTTGCAGCCAAGAATGCTTTCTTAGGAACATTGGTCTTCCTCTTGGTTGTGCAGAGATCCTTCAACACTTTGGCATATTGAGGTATTTGTTGGATGACATCCAACAAGGGGATGTTAACCTTTACTTGCTTAAACACCTCTACTATCTTGTCCATGTTGTCACTCTGCTTTTTGTTTAACCTACTTGGATAGGGAGCTTTTGGCAGGTAGGTTTTCTGCTGTACCTGAGAAGAAAGCTTTGGTGTATTACCCTCACCCTCAGCTTCTTCTTCACCACCATTCCCACTGAGGGGCTGCATAGATGGTGGTGGGTGTGGCAAGGAAATGTGATTGTCAACCTGTTTTCCATTCCTTAAGGTCACAATGGAATTGACATGGTGAACAGGTTCCTCCACATGGTTCACCTGCCTCCCCCGAGGTACCACATTCTCATTTTGCATGTGTTGTTGCTGGTACACACGGGGGGTAGCCTCAGGCTGGCTAGGAAAAGACCTTTTCTCTCTTTCATGTACAGACTGAGCCAATTGGCCCATCTGAAGCTCTAGAGATTTCATGGTCTGCTGATTTGAAGTGAGAACTTGACTTGTGGATGACATAAATTTTTTTCATTGAGTTTTCAAGTCCACGTGTCAAGGTCTCAAGCGAGTTGAATCGGGTTTCCATATTATTGGAATTTGGGAAACCCGATTGATTGGTGGTTTGCGCTTGGGGTGGCTGATAGGAATGCGCATGCATGGGAGGTTGGTGTGATTGGTAAGTTGGTCTCGAGGAGTTTGGAGGACCACCCGGGGCATTAGTTTGGTTCCATGAAAAATTGGGGTGGTTCCTCCATCCAGGATTATAAGATGATGAGTATGGGTCATTCCTAGCTCTGTCATAGATGGCGTTGACACACTCCATCTCAGGAGGAATGGACTCACACTCGCTCTCTACATGACCTATCCTACCACATGAATGACAAGGAACTGGACCAGATGTGGACATGTGAGGTGCACTTTGTCGGTTTTGGAGCTCAATCGAATCCATACGGCGCATTAAGGCCGCCATGCGTGCCTCGGTGGCCGTAATGGTATCGATAGCAAATGCGGCACCCGATCTAGTCGAGTTTGCACTCGCGATCCTCGCTCCTATACTAGATGATGCAGGTGGTTCCCTCACACTCTCCCACTGCATGGTTTTCTCAGCGAGGTCTTCTAGGAAGGCCCATGCCTCCCTTTCATCCTTTCCCAAAAACTCTCCTTGACACATGGACTCAAGGAGCGTTCTGGACGGGATGTGAAGACCCTCATACACAATCTGACAAAGACGCCACAACTCAATGCCATGGTGAGGGCACGAGGATAGTAGCTCTTTGAACCTCTCAAGATATGCATGAAATGGTTCGGTCTCATGTTGATAGAACGAATTGATTTCGTTCCTCAATTTTTGAGTCCGATGATTAGGAAAGTACTTCTTGAGGAATGCAGATTGAAACTCATCCCAAGTCCTAAAGGAATTCGCATGGTTGCTGTACAACCACTTCTTGGCGTCATCCTTTAGTGCAAAAGGAACGAGCCTAAGATGGATGGAGTCTGTGCTAAGTTGTTGCAGCTTGAACATAGCACAGACCTCCTCAAATTCCCTGAGAAAGATATAGGGGTCACCTTTCCCAGTGAAATGAGGGAGCATGGAAATGAATTGAGGCTTAACCTCAAAATGGTTCCCATTAGCCTCTGGTAATACGATGCATGAGGGTAGAGCGGTACGGCTCGGGTAGCATCGATCACGAAGAGGTATGGGAACGACAACTGGAAGCACTGGTCGAACAAGTGGGTCCAGCAACTGCTCCTCACGGAAATTAGCAGCCATTGAACCCGGACTACGTGCGACACGAGAGGAGGGAGGTGTCGAGAAATCGATGACCGAAGCCGGATTGACAACGCTCCTCGTCAAACGACCACTCTCGTCTCGTGTCCACGAAAACATGCACAAAGGTGCACACACACAAAACAAAACTTTTTTTTTAACAAAGAATGTGCGTAGAGGAGAAGACGGGGGAACACAGGAGAGAAAGAATGACTCAGGAGAGAAGAGAAGAAGTCCTTATGCTACGACGGATGGGTACAGGTAGAAGCACACAAGCAAACAAGGCTCAAGCAATCCTAAGGTCGCTATAGGTCCTTACAGCTAGACGACGCCTAACTGCGAGGTCACACGGCCTCAACACGCCTCACCTCCCTACAACGAGGACCACAAAGCCCAGCAAGTGAGCCAAGATCCGGGGATCTCGTCTCTCCTACTATCGACAAAGTGGGCAACGCCGATCAGGTCATGACGGTCGGGACCGGATCACTCTCCTAATGCGTCCGAATTCCTTAAGGCCAATGTCTACTTGATTTTAAAATTAGGCTCTTGATTAGTGTGGTTTTTGGGGTGAAGGAAAGGGTGATGAAATCCCCCACCTTATCTTTTATGGGACAGCCCCTCCTTAGTAGCGTTTTGGAGTCCTAAATCTAGCAATCAACTCTCCAAACAACGCTCAACTCACACTTGTTGCAATGCACTTCCTACTAACTAATGCATGTTCATACGAAATGCATGAATGAGAGTAGAAGGTGCGTACCTCACGCCAGCTCTCAGCAACAGAAAATAAAGCTAAGATAAAAGACAATCTAAATGCCTAAGTCACATACATGATGCATGGCCTAAACAAAAAAAATGCCTAATCTTTTGCTTTGAGTTTTAGGGTCCAAGTTGCTTAAAGGAGGTTGATTATGGATCTGGGAACAAACTATAAGTCAAAACATGCCAAATTAAATCCCAGATCACTACATCAATTATGAAAATAGACCAAAGAAATAAGCGAGCGAACAAAGCTTACCAGACCGCCAATTGGCGGTCTCAGGCCGCTGATTGGCGGTCTGAAGTGCTCAGCTTGACTCCAAACTTCTCTAGGCGTTCCTCCTGATGACTCCAAGTCTCCTGAAACAAAGCAAAACTACAAAACACAAATTAAATCCACTCGAATCGTCCAAACAAGAGTCTGGATTGGCACTCCCCGGCAACGGCGCCAAAAACTTGTTGAACGTTTTATTTAAACCGCAAGTGCACGGCCGCGATGAAGCGGTGGCAAGTACGAGTCGTCCTCAGGGAGGTGAGTAGTCTCTTGCTTGTACGAAATCAAGTGGCGAAAAAATGGAGAAGAGAGTTGGTTACGCTAATCTAGACTACGCTACACTAAGAAGTATGAATTGCGAACGAAACAAACAAACGATGGAATAACAACTAAACTAAGAACAAAGGAAGAATGCTGGAATACAGAAATGGGAAAACCCCTAAGGGGTGGAGTGAGTGCACACATGCAAAGAGGTGGGTGTAGAATACATTCTTTAAGCACATGAAGGTGGTGTTTATCAAGCATAGGAAGTGTCTAAATGTTATGGCAAAACCTATCAATCTATTCACCAACTTGGTTGATTAACATTTACATATGCAAGGTGTTTATTTCAGAACCTAAACAAGCATGAGAGGTGTCTAATCATTTTGGCAAAACTCATCAAGTTGTAAATTCTATCCTAAATAAGAAAGCATACATTCATGTTTAATCAACACATTGAAATTAAAGCATTCATCCCATTCTCTAATGCATGTATGTACATCTACTCCACCCCCCAAAGGGGATGAAACTACTCACTAAACATTATACTAATTATTAAACTAAACAAAGAAAGCATATTAACTAAGCTAATAAAACTAATGAAATGAGATTAAGCAAAGCAAAACAAGAAACATAAAACAAACAACATAATAAAGAAAACTTGTATTAAAATGACTCACATTAAAAGTAGCATCCTCCTACTTTAGTGTGTGCTTCAAGGCCTCACTTCTAGTAGGAAGAATAGTCACTTAAAATATGGAGTGATTACAAAAGGAGGTGAAGAGTTCTATTTATAGGCATGGAAAAAGCTAATCCGGGACAATCCCCCGATGTGGGACTAAACAGATACCACACATAGCCTAAACATCCTCTAATACATGTGCTGGAGAAATTTGAGCGCATTTGGGCCAAAAGTGACCGCCAATTAGCGGTCTACAGTGTCCGGATCGCTCTGGAATTTCTTGTGGGCTTTTCTGGAAGACTTTGTTGGTATTTGATGCATCTAGTTTGCATGTTGGAGCTCCGACCCGAATACAATTGCCAAAATACTCCCCATGATGGTGAGGAGTATTCTGTTTTGCTCTTAGGTCCTTCTATCTTGCAATCAGGTCCTTCTTCCTTGCATCTTGGTCCACAGATCTCACAATTCAGTCCTTTTTCCCAGCTTTTGGGTCCTTTTATCCTTCATCTCTTCAAACCTATTTATTCCTGAAAACTAAACATAAAACTCGTGACATAGCATTGTTTAGGTGAAAGATAATGGATATAAGATACAAATATAAGCATGAAATGATGTCAATCATATATACATGGTTCTTCCTTGCATTGGATGAAGCTAATATTTTTTACTACTTCGTCAAAGTGTTTGTTCCAACTCCTCGATGCTTGCTTCAATCCATAAATGGACCATTTAAGCTTGCATACTTTTTCACTATTGTTTGGATTTCAAAATATTAAGGTTGTACCATGTACACATCCTCCTCCAGTTAAAGAACATTGTTTTGACATCCATTTTTCATATTTCATAATCATGAAATGTGCCAATAGCGAGATAATCGGAATAGATTTGAACATGGCAACCGGTGGAAAAGTTTCATCATAGTCAATTCCCTGAATTTGAGTGAAACCTTTTGTACAAGCCTTGCTTTGTAGGGTGTCAAATTCCCATCCATGTCCATCTTCCTCTTAGAAACCCATTTGTTTTGAACGACTTTCTTTCCTTGAGGAAGGTCAACCAAGTCTCATACTTGATTGCCATACATGGATTGTATTTTGGATTCCAAGGCTATAAATCATAGTTTAAAGTTTTTTCTTTCCATTCCTTCTTGAAAGATCGAGGGGTAATCGGTATCGAGTACCATGATCTCGTGAATTCCCAAATATATATTAGGCTTCTTTATCTCCCTCATTGACTGTCTATGTTCTATGTGTGTGTTTTGAACTTCCTGAACTTCTTCCACATTTTCTTGCAGAATTTGTTCATGCTCAATTCTTGAACAAACACTAAGTAGGGATGATCGAGTTTCACTCACAATTGCTTGTGAGGGTTGCTCTTGTTAAGATCGATGCCCCCTAATTAATCTAACCAGTTAGTTAATTGTCTAGTTGATTAAGCAAGAAATGCAACAAAACAAATTTAAAACAAGTAGGGAAGAAACAGTGCAAACCACAGTGGACACGGGTGTTTTTATAGAGGTTCGGCCCCCGCCTACTTCCTCTCTTAGAAGCTCTATTCGACACTTCGAGCTCCGCTCATGTCTTCATTATCCGCTCCCCCATTCTGGGTCAGGAGGCAACGTCTTTTACACAACAAGCTAATGAACAACTCTCTCCTAGCTTGGAATCCTCCTATCATAGCTTAAGAGTGACACTTCGGGCTTTCACCGAAGTCTCTACTCTTTGTCTTGGACTTTCACCAAGACTCTTGTTTATTGACAACAATGTTTTAGTGGAACAACACTCTCTAACTTGAGCACACTTCGAGTATGATTTGAATATGATCAAAGATGTAGAAGTTTAAGGGTTAGAGTGTCTGATTTGGAACTTTGAGGATTGGGAGACTTCTCTCTTGTGTATGCGACATTTTGGAATGGTAGAGTTGTATAAATAATGTGTTCAGTCCTCTATTTATAAGATCCTAAGCTTTTCTAGCCATTAGGGAAGATTTGATTGAGTTGTGTGTAAGATACACAAGACAAAATCCTAAGTCCAGCAAATCTGTCCCTCAACAGTCGAACAAAACGAGGCCAACAGTCAACCAAATAACATCCCGAAATCAAGTACAAAAAGTGTCAGGAAAGATCAGTGGAACAATCAAAGAGGCGATCGAATCAATTAGGTTAAAGCTTAAGTTCACTTAAGTGAACGGTCGAACCAAAAGCATGAGAATATCGATCGTTCCGGGGATTTTGACCAGGGTAAAGGTAATCGGGCGAACACAAGATATGGATTTGTTCGATAAAAAATAATAGGCACTTTTGGGCTCAAGAAAAATGTTCATCCGGTCGACCAATTTTTGGTCATCGTTCCACCGGTGGCCAATTGTATTTTGGGGGCTGGTTGGATTTATACGGATACGACCGTTGTATGAATACGACAAGAATAACAGTAATATGAAATTCTAGAAACTATCAAACGAAAGGTCAAAACCGGTTGACCCTTAGAGCTAGGGAAAACCACTAAAGGAGTTTGTTATAAACGGTCAAACTGAGAACTTGTTTGGTCGACCGTTTAACACAAGAAATCTAGATTTGGTTTTAAGTTATTTTCGCACTATGGTTTGGGTGACCTGATGAAGTCCAAACGATGTGAGATTTTGTGTGTGACTTCTACAGCGAACCTAGTGTGTATGTGAGTAAGTTTTAACTCTTGTATGCTCAAAATTACACAAGTTCCTAAGACTCAAAATAAAGTAAAATTACATGTCTTCAAATAGCTTTGATTACATTGTTTGACTTGAAATTCATTCTTCTTGAGTCTTGATCACCTATAGAGGTTAATTAGGTTAATTAAATCATCAAAACACGAATAAAGGCCAAACATCCAACCACTCTCTCATACTCCCACTAACCAAAGGAACCTCGGTTGGGTTTTCATGATCTTTAGTATTATCATTCACATCATGATATTGTAGAGTATGTTGAGTTTCCTCTACTCCCACTACTTCTTATTCTTTTGAAAAATTCTTTCTCTAAGAGTACGACATCCCTCTCGACAATCACTCGACTGGAGATTTATGCCAAACATAGTACCATCTTGTCTCACGAGGATAACCTATAAAGAAGTATTTATCAACTTTTGGTTGAAGTTTGGTGGACATCAATCATTTGATGTAGGCCTCACAACCCCAAATCTTTAGACTTAAGGTTGGCTATTTTACTACTCCACAACTCATATGGCATTTTCTCTATGCATTTGGATAGAACATTATTCCGTGTGTAAGCCACAAATTATAGTGCATAACCCCAAAAGTAAAGTGGCAATTCAACTTGACTCATCGATCATTGATCGAACCATGTCGAGCAACATCCTATTTCCACATTCAGACACACCATAGCATTGAGTTGTACCGGGCGGAGTGAGTTGTGGTATAATACTCCACACCTTGAGGAAGGAGTCAAATTTGGCACTCAAGTACTCACCTCAACGATCGGTTCGTAGAGATTTGATCTGCCGATTGAGTTGGTTCTCTAGTTTATTCATAAATTCTTTGAACTTGTCAAATGATTCACTTTTGTTTCTTGTTAGATAAATATAACCATAACGACTGTAATCATCCGTGAACGTAATGAAGTCCCTATAACCATCTCTTGTACTTGTACTCATTGGACTACATACATCGGAATGTATCAAATCCAACAAGTCACTTGCTCTTGGAACCTTCTTCTTGAAAGGTCGCTTGGTCATTTTGCCCATAAGACAAGATTCACATGTCTCCAATGATTTAAAATCAATGGAACCAAGAAGGTTAGGTTCCTGCAATTTCTTGATGTGTTTTTTATTGATGTGACCAAGGCGATAGTGTCATAAGATTGTATTATTCATGTGAGCTATCTTAAGTCTTCTGATGATGTCTACGATTTGTCTATTATTCAATTCATAAAAATAGAGTCCATTTCTTATGAAAACATTCACATAGAAAATCTCATTCTTTGATAAAGACGTGAGAATTTGAAGTATTTTTTATTAACTCATCCCTATCTAAACTAGATGCGGATATGATGTTCTTGCTAATCGAAGGTACATAGACATTCTTTAAACTTAGAATTAAACCACAAGATAAATGAAGATCCACGAAGCCTTATGCAATCACAGCGACACTTGCACCATTTCCGACCTTCAGAATCATCTCTCCTCTTACGAGGTCTTTCTTATCCTTTAGTTGTTGCACATTGGAATTATGCGAGCACAAGATCCGGGATCAAGTACCCAATCATGGGTAGAGGTGGCCAAATTTATTTCAATAACAAATATACCTTTGGCCTTTTGGGGGCGATCGTGCTCAATCACTCCATTATTAAGGTCTTCCTTGTACTTGGGGCAATTTGGCCGGATGTGTCCATTTTCACCGCAGTGAAAGCACTCCGTGTTGGGAGTCAGAGATTTTGAAGAATTCCCCCTTGAAGCACTTACACGAGTTCCTCCTACTCCCTTGCTCTCGATTGGCGTCTTTTTGCTGAATTTGCCTTTACCTTTGGTAATCTTCTTGCTCCCCCCATGGACGGCTAGGACGTGCTTGTCCCGACCCTTGCCCATGTCAACTTCAGCAATTTTGAGAGCATTGTGAAGCTCCTCAAGACTCACCCCATTCTCACGTACATGGTAGTGCACGATAAAGTTCTTGTACGATGGGCTAGAGTGACAAGAATCAAATCTTCCGCAATGTCTTTGGACATCGGGGAAGAGAGCTTTTCTAACTTCTCAAGGTATTCTTGCATTGTGAGAAAATGCATGGACACAGATGCTCCCTCCGTCATGTGGAACTTGTGAGTGCTATGATGGTCTTATAACACTATTTCCTAGCACTATCCATAAACAGGGCATAGGTGATGGAGAAATATATGTCGGGTACTTTAACTGCCAAAATTTGTTGTATATACCCATGTATATCTAACGTACATGAACTTTTCTGCAAGTGTCAAACATTTTAAATTTAGTTACCCCAAGTGCACGACCATGATGAAGAGATGGCAAGTACGGGTCGATCCACGGGGAGGTGATTAGCCTCTTGTTGGTCAGAAATCAAGTGGCGAATAAAGGGAAAAGAAATTTGGTTATGCTAAGCTAAACTACACTAAATTAGTAAGTAAGAAATGCGAAAGAAAGCAACAAAAGATTGGAAATCAAGATGAGAAACCACTAAGGGGTGGAGTGTGTGCACATATGAAGTAAAATTAGTGATGAATGATGCATGTAAGAATGTTTATGTGTGTGTCGTGTGTGTATGTTGTCATGCATAGGAAGTGTCTAAAGATGTGGCAAAACCTATCAATCCATTCACACAATTAATCAGCAATTACTACTTGATTATCAAAAGATTAGGCTCAGCATGAAAAGTGTTTAAAGATATGGTAAGACTCATCAAAAACCATAAACTCATGCGACGAACAAAGCTAAGCATGGGAGGTGTCTAAATCTTATGGCAAAACCCATCAAAACAATGTTTTTCAATCAATCAAGCAAGCAACCACAAATACAAACACTTAACTAACATGTAGCATATTCAACAGGAAATTACAGTCAATAAATATGAGGAAACTAAGCATGGGAAGTGTCTAATCTTACGTCAAAACCCATCAAAAATCCCCCAACATGTAGATGATTAAAATACCCCCGATGAACATATAAACATGCAAGTCTACACAATCAAAAATTCATCAAACATCAAAACTTCACAACATATATCTACATCATATCCACCCCCAAAGGGGGATGAAACTAGTCACTAATCATTAAGAAAAGAAAACAAAACGAAATTAAACTAGGCATTCAAGAATTGAAAGAGACAATATGAAACTAACTAAGAAAATTATTTTATTAACATAACTCACATTACAAGTAGTATTCTTCTCCACTTGAGTTTTACTTCAAGGCTTTACTACAAGCAGAGAGAATGTGACCAACCAATGGGGTAGTGTACAAGGGAAGATGAAGACTTCTATTTTGTAATCATTGAAAAAGGTAATCAGGGACAATCCTCCGATGTGGGACTAACACAACACCAAAAAGAGACATACAACACCCTAATACATGACCCACCTGAAGCTTGTCGGATCCTGAACTGACCAGACCACCAATCAGGTGTCCCAAACTGCCAATTGGCGGTCTATGGAGTCTGAATCTGGTCTGGATTTTGCGTGTTGTTGTCTGGCTTGATTTCTTAATGTGTGATGCACCCAAGTGGTTGTTGGAGTTAAGACCCGAGTCGAATTTCCAAAAAACTCCTCATGATGGTGTGGAGTTTCTTGATTTGCTCATTGGTCATCTGGGCTTACATTCGGGTCCTTCTATATTGCATCTCAGTCCCCAAGTCTTACAACTCAGTCCTTTTTCTTGCTTTTAGGTCCTCTTATGCCTCTTCTCCTCAAACATGTTTATTCCTGAAACTAAAACATAAAAGTCATTACGTAGCATTGTTTAGGTTCAAGATAATGGATATAAGACACAAATGAATGCATGAAATAATGTCAACCAAATACCCCCACACCTAACTTCTGCTAGTCCCGAGCAAAACATAGAATGGAAAAATGGAAGAAAGGAAAAAACATACGTAAAACAGGGAAATCCTAACTCACTTTCGTAGGAATCACGATTGCAGTTAGTATGTGCCACAAGTCGTTAAAACTCCTTGTCACCAAGGAGGAATGTTTTCTCTTGAGTGTTCAGCGGATACACCCACAAAATCTGAACATAGATGCATTATTAAACCTAGCAACAGGACTTGATGGACTCATTTTCGTCGATCCTTGGACACAGTAATTCTACGAGCCGACTCTATATATGTATTTAGTCCACCAACCTAGCCTAATGAACCATATGTGTAAGTTAGTTAAGGACCTAAGTGAAAGACAGGCAAGCTTAACATCTTCAGGTGATACAAACTGTAAAGTCCATTAAGGTTTTTATTTGCCTTACCATTTCCTATCTTTTTTCTTTTGTTCTTTTTTTCATTCATTATTTTTTTCTAGTTGGTGTGTTATTCTCCCAAGGTCAGGTTTGTGTATTATTGCCTATGAGGAGTTACATTATCACATACACCTTTCCCCACATATCTATATAGGGCGATCCCAACCACTCGTGTAACGGGAGTTTGGTCGGTGCATCCCAAGTTAGATTACTGGAAAGCACCAGGCACTAAGTCCCCTCAGACCTAATTTCCCGAGTGATAGGAGTCGTGCGAGAAGAGAGAACACCTACTTACTTATTTCTTATCTACACATGAACCAAAACCCCTACACTTAATGTCTCACAACAGGAGTTAAAGATCCTTGACTACAACAAACTTCCTTATATTAACAGACACGAATTATTTGACTCACTAGGTTCAGGGTGGACTTCTTTAATTGTTTGAGTACTGAAACCCTATGATTACATGCCTCCCCCCCCGAGGGAAGACTAGGGTGCATCCTTATGACTAGTGATTGACATCATTTCATGCTTATATTTGTACCTTATATCCATTATCTAACACCTAAGCAATGCTACGTGACGAGTTTTATATTTGAATTTCAGAAATAAAGAGGTTTGAAGAGAAGAGACATGAAAGGCCCTAAAAGCAGGGAAAAATGACTTAATGGTTAGACCTCGGGACTGAGATGCAAGGGAGAAAGACCTGAACGTAAGACCGAATGACCTAAGAGCAAAACAGAAAACTCCACACCATCATGGGGAGTATTTTGACAATTCGATTCAGGTCGGATCTCCAATAAACAAAGTAGATGCATCCAAGACCAACCAATACATCAAGCAAATCCCAGCATGAAAACCAGATGGATCTGGATCTGCTAAGATTTCGGGAGCACGTGTATTAGTGTATGCTTAGTCTATTTTTGGTATTTGTTTAGTCCCACATCGGGGGATTGTCCCGGATTACCTTTTTCTTTGGCTATAAATAGAACTCTTCACGTTCTATTGTAAACTACCCATTGGTTGGTGACATTCTCTCTACTAAGGAGTAAGCCTTGAAGGAAAACTCAAGGTGGAGAAGAATGCTACCTTCAACGTGAGTCATTGTTAATAAAATAATTGTTCTAGTTTCTTTTAATCTTGTCTTTTAATTTGTGCATGCTTGTTTAGTCTGTCATTTCCTTTTAAGCTTCTTTAATGCTCCCTTCTTGCTTAGTTAAATTTCCTTTCAGTATAATGTCTCATTTTGTTAATGTAGGTAGTGTAATGATTAGTGAGTAGTTCTGTCCCCTTTGGGGGTGGAGTAGATGTGTGTACATGTTATGTAGATGGTATAAATGCTAGATATTATTGTTTGTGAGAGATATTAGTATGCTTGCTTGAATTAATAATAACTTTATTTGATTGTTTCTACCATAGTTAGGTACACTCCATGCTCGTTATGTTCTTAATAACAACCTTGCATTGCTCATATTAATCACCTAGGTTAGTGTTATAAATGATAGGTCTTGCCATGAGGTACTTCTTATGCATTAACAAACACTAACCACACTTGAGCTTATTGTATGCATTCACCACACTTATTTCATTGCACACACACTCCACCCCTTAGGGGTTTTCCCTTCCTGAGTTTTATCTCCTTTCATTAGTTGCTTAGTTTAGTTTGTTTTGTCATTTCATTTCATGCTTTCTAGTTTCCTAGTTTAGATTAATGTAGATTAGTCGAACCACCACCACATCCACAAATTCAAAGCACAATCTTTTAATGGCAAACTCCTAGTCAGTCTGAGGGACTTGGGGTTTCAATTCACGATCACTTGGTGGAGGATTCGATTCCAACTGAGAATAGCATGGACCGGTTCTATTATGAGTCGGCACAGGATTGTGCCTTACCTTTTTGTCCCGTGGCCCTTGAGCCACATGATCTTATTGTTGTACCTCCTAAGGACTCACCTTTGGTGGAGCAAGAGCTCCGTAGTACCCTTAATCTCATACGACCTGATGAGAGTTTGCATCTCACTATTGTTCCTGATCACCTTGGAAATGATGGGACATCAAACAACTACATTGCTCATGAGAGTATTAGGAGTTGCTTGGAGGATACCTTGGGTATGAGACCCACTTTTTGTTCGCTTTGTGTGTCGGAGATACCTAACGAGGTTCTTGACCTCGTTCCGACGCACCAGCCTGTTGGTTGGAGAGTTTGGATTGACGATCATAACTTCAGCTCCGCAACGGGAGAAACTCTTCTTCCGTTGCCCCATATTTCCCAAACTCTTGATAGGTTCCAGCTCTTTCAATTTGATCCTTTGAATGACACGCCTTTGCGTCCAATTCATAAACCTCTCCTGTCATCTTGTGCTCTTTGTGAGGGGGGCCCAAACATGAGTATTCTGGCCCTGCGTGGTGTCATGTTCCCTTTCCAAGTGCATTGACCCACTCTTGAGGTTCCCATTTGATGTATTTTGACAAATGAAGATGGGAACTTATTAAACGTACATAGTTATAAAAAAAGAAAAAAAAGGTACAATAAAAGTCTCCTTCAGTGAGCATCGATTGTTGTGGGCTCCAACCCTTGTGTATTTGGGCTCCATTTCTTTCACGTATTTGTATCCCTTCTTTAGCATCTCACAGGTTTTGAGGGAATTCGGGTTTGTCTCCATCAACATGACCTTGAATTTCCCTTTGTACTTCATGTTGGTGAGATCTCTCCTTTTTCATGCATAAATCCATGTAGTATCTTACTCGCATTCATTGAGGACAATGCGTCAAGTAGGTGTGGGGGTGTTTTGCGTGTGTACATAGTCTAGTTTTTTTCTTTTGATTTTGTTTTCTTTTGTTTGCATTGTAAGGGTCAAGTTAGTGTGCTACATTTAATATCGATATATCTGCTTGCCATGATCCTTGGGTGACTTGTCTTCTTTTGCTTGCCTAGTGCTTAAAAAAATCACATTTATTTCAAAATCCTCATGTGTTTGCGAAAGAAAATGTTTTGTGGGTTTTGCGTGTGTTTAGCATGTGCAAAACCGTTGAGAGGCAAAGTAAAAAGAAAGCTCCCAAAATTGTCTTGAACTTGATGCATTATGATATCTAGTACAATGGCTTTAGAATTTATCAAGTCGTTAGGATGCACCCCAGTTTTCCCTTTGGGGTGAGTAATCATAGTGTTTCAGTGCTCAAACATTTAAACAAGTTCACCCTGAACCGAGTGAGTCAATAATTCATGTCTGTTAACTTAAGGAAGTTTGTTTTAGTCAAGGACCCTCTAAATCTTGTTGTGAGACATTAAGTTTAGGGGTTTTGGCTCATGTGTAGATAAGAAATAAGTGAGTAGGTGTTCTCTCTTCTCGCACGACTCCTATCACTCGGGAAGGTAGGTCTGAGGGGACTTTGTGCCTGGTACTTTCGAGTCATCTGACTTGGGATGCGCCGACCGAACTCTCGTTACACGGGTGGTAGGGATTGCCCTATATGGAGATTTGGGGAAAGGTGTACGTGACAGTGTAAGTCCTCATGGGCAATGATGCACGAAACCTGACCCTAGAGAGTGACGCTCCAACTAATAATAATAAAAAAGAAGAAAAACAAAAAAAAGAGAAAAGAAACAAAAACAAAAACAAAAAAAATGGTAATACAAATAAGAACCTTAATGGACCTTACACTTTTTATCACTTGAGGATGTTGAGGTTGTCCATGTCTTTCACTTAATTCCTTATTTAACTTGCACGAATGGTTCATTAGGCTAGGTGTGTGGACTGATTACCTATATAGTGTCGGCCCGTAGAATTACCGTGTCCAATGTTCGACAAAATTTGTCCAACGAGTTGAGTGTCTAGATTGAATAATGCATCTTGTTCGGATTTTGGGGGTATATCCGCTGAAAACCCTCAAGAGACAACACTCCTCCTCCTTGGCAACAAGGAGGTTTCACGGCTTGTTGCACGTGCTAAGTGCAACCGTGATTCATACGAAAGTGAGTTAGGATTTCTTGTTTCTTGTTTGCTTTTCCCTTTCTTTGTTTTGCTCGGGACTAGCATAAACTTAGGTGTGGGGGTATTTGATTGACATAATTTCATGCTTATATTTGTACCTTACATCCATTATCTTACACCTAAGCAATGCTACGTGACGAGTTTTATGTTTGAATTTCAGAAATAAAGAAGTTTGAAGAGAAGAGACATGAAATGACCCAAAAGCAGGGAAAAATGACTTAATTGTGAGACCTGGGGACTAAGATGCATGGGAGAAGGACCTGAACGTAAGACTGAAGGACCTAAGAGCAAAACAGAAAACTCCACACCATCATGGGGAGTATTTTGACAATTCGATTCAGGTCGGATCTCCAATAAACAAAGTAGATGCATCCAAGACCAAAAAATACATCAAGCAAAGCCCAGCATGAAACCAGATGGATCTGGATCTTACAGACCGCCAATTGGCGGTCTGGGACCGCTAATTAGCGGTCTAGATAGCTCTGGATCCGCTAAGATTTCGGAAGCACGTGTATTAGTGTATACTTAGTCTATTTTTGTATTTGTTTAGTCCCACATCGGGGGATTGTCCCGGATTACCTTTTTCTTTGGCTATAAATAGAACTCTTCACCTTCTATTGTAAACTACCCATTGCGTGGTGGCATTCTCTCTACTAAGGAGTAAACCTTGAAGTAAAACTCAAGGTGGAGAAGAATGCTACCTTCAATGTGAGTCATTGTTAATAAAATAATTGTTCTAATTTCTTTTAATCTTGTCTTTTAATTTGTGCATGCTTGTTTAGTCTGTCCTTTCCTTTTAAGCTTCTTTAATGCTCCCTTCTTGCTTAGTTAAATTTCCTTTCAGTATAATGTCTCATTTTGTTAATGTAGGTAGTGTAATGATTAATGAGTAGTTCCATCCCCTTTGGGGGTGGAGTAGATGTGTGTACATGTTATGTAGATGGTATAAATGCTAGATATTATTGTTTGTGAGAGATATTAGTATGCTTGCTTGAATTAATAAGAACTTTATTTGATTGTTTCTACCATAGTTAGGTACACTCCATGCTCGTTATGTTCTTAATAACAACCTTGCATTGCTCATATTAATCACCTAGGTTAGTATTATAAATGATAGGTCTTGCCATGAGGTACTTCTTATGCATTAACAAACACTAACCACACTTGAGCTTATTGTATGCATTCACCACACTTATTTCATGTGCACACACACTCCACCCCTTAGGGGTTTTCCATTCCTGAGTTTTATCTCCTTTCATTAGTTGCTTAGTTTAGTTTGTTTTGTCATTTCATTTCATGCTTTCTAGTTTCCTAGTTTAGATTAGTGTATTTAGTGTAACTAATTGACATCATATAATGCTTATATTTGTATCTTATATCCACTATCTTTCACCTAAACAATGCTATGTAACGAGTTTTATGTTTAGTTTTCAGGAATAAATAGGTTTGAAGAGACGAAGCATGAAAGGACCCAAAAGCAGGGAAAAAGGACTTAATTGTGAGACCTGGGGACTGAGATGCAAGGGAGAAGGACCTGAACATAAGACCGAAGAACCTAAGAGCAAAACAGAATACTCCACACCATCATGGGGAGTATTTTAGCAATTCGATTCGGGTCGGAGCTCCAACAAGCCAAGTAAATGCATCCAAGACTAGCAAATATACCAAGAAAAGCCCACAACAAATCTGAGCGCGATCTGGATCCTGTAGACCGCAAATTGGCGGTCCGGATCTTCCCTGATCCATTGAGTTTTCTGGAGCATGTGTATTAGTGTTTGTTTAGGCTATTTTTGGTATCTGTTTAGTCGCACATCGGGGGATTGTCCCGTATTACCTTTTTCTATGGCTATAAATAGAACTCTTCACCTTCCATTGTAACTACCCATTGCTTGGTGGCATTCTCTCTACTAAGGAGTAAGCCTTGAAGCAAAACTCAAGGTGGAGAAGAATGCTACCTTCAATGTGAGTCATTGTTAATAAAATAATTGTTCTAGTTTCTTTTAATCTTGTCTTTTAATTTGTGCATGCTTGTTTAGTCTTTCCTTTCCTTTTAAGCTTCTTTAATGCTCCTTTCTTGCTTAGTTAAATTTCCTTTCAGTATAATGTTTCATTTTGTTAATGTAGGTAGTGTAATGATTAGTGAGTAGTTCCATCCCCATTTGGGGGTTGGAGAAATATGTGATATGATCATGTAGTGTATTAGGTGTGTGTTATCTTAATCCCTTGAACCTTATATGATTTGCATAACCATCTAATGGGATTTCACTCTTATCTTTGATATGCTAATGCTCTTTAATGAAGCTTAGCTTATGCTTAGATTAGTGGACCTATTTTATGGGGAATGATAAGGTGAGGATATGGATGGAAGTAATTTTGGAAACACAATTTGTAGTGTATGTACTCTTGTTGTCTTTACCTTGGTTAATGCCTTGTATGTTTTAATGATATTGGGTTATCTTATTTCGTGTGGAGGCATTAGGGTCTAGTCTTTGTACATGAGTTCATTTAGCTTCATTCCAATTATTGTCTTGTATATTTTAACGATATAGTCTTATCTTATTTCATGTGGAGGCAAAGTTGGATTTAGTTTTATGATTTTATGCACAACATGTTGTGAGGAGCATAATTGAACACACACACACACATATCTTTATATTCACATTGTTTCTCTACCCCCTATGGGGTTTAGTTTTATTGCTTATCTTCCATTTCCTTTTTGCATTGTAGTGTAGTTTAGTGTAACCAACCTTTCTCTCCTTTCTTTCCCACTTGCCTTCGCACAAACCAAAAGTCGACACACCTCCCTGTGGATCGACCCATATTTGCCACCGCTTCAACGCGGCCGTGCACTTATGGTTTAATATAAAATGAATCAATCAGTAACCAACCTTTCTATCATTTCTTTACCACTCACCTTCGAACAAACCAAAAGTCGACACACCTCCCTGTGGATCGACCCGTATTTGCCACCGCTTCAACGCGGCCGTGCACTTGCGGTTTAATATAAAACGAATCAATCAACTAGATAAGACCTAAAGTCGGTATACTAAATATCGTAATGCATCATGTTCAAGACAATTTTGGGAGTTTTCTTTTTACTTTGTCTCTCAACTGTTTTGCACATGCTAAACACACGCCAAACCCATAAAACATTTTTTCGCATAGACATGAAGAATTTGAAAGAAATGTGAAAATTTTAAAGCACCAGGTAAGCAAAAGAAGACAAGCCACCCAAGGATCATCGTAGGCAGATATATCAATATTAAATGCAGCATACTATCATGACCCTAACAATACTAACAAAAGAAAACAAAATGAAAATTACTTGACTCCATATATATATAAACGTAAAGCACCCCCCACACTTACTTCATGCATTCCCCTCAATGAATGTGAGTACGATACTACATAGATTTATGCATGCAAAAGAAAAGATTTCACCAACGTGAAGCATAAATGGAAGTTCATGGTTATGTTGGTGGACACAACCCGAATTTCCGAAAACCTGTGAAATACTCAAAAAAAGGAATACAAATACGTCAAAGAAAATGGGGCCCAAATACTCAAGGATTGGGACCACAACAACCAATGCTCACTTGTGGAGACTTTTGTTTTTTTCCTCTTTTTTAATTTGTTAAACAAAAGATATTCTCATATCATTTGTTCAAGAGACATCAAATGAGAACATCGAGTCCTGCAGACCAGAGATTTGCGAAGATAGGCTTCCTTCGTTGGTACTCTGAGATGTCATGAGGGGTTAAAGGTCAAAGATGAAAGGCTCGAACCCCTCATGATATTGGTTATGTGTAGGAGAGTGGAGTTGTGTTGCCTCACTAGGGTTTAGTTGCTCATCGAACAAAACCCTCCAACCAATAGTTGGGTGTATCGGAATGAGTTCCTCAAGCTCATTCGATCGATGCAGCAGACCTGCATCACTAAGAATGGGGCTTCTCCCCAAGTCATCCAACAAGGACCTCCCACCATCATTTATATCATGAAGCATAAGCTCGGTCGTAGGTGGGTCCTTGTTGGAGTCATTCTGAAGCTCAAAAGGCTCAATAGCCGTAGGACACGGAGTGATGACACCTTCGGGAATGGGAATATGTTGAGGTGTATCCCCTTCACAAATGGTCTCAACTGAATCAAGCAACGAACACTCCCTTTTGACATTCATGTTTGATACCAGCTCACTCTATTGCATTGAAAGGAGAGGCAATGAGTTTTCACTGGGCCTACAAACATTCTCAATGGGTTGCATTGGTGTTAGGGGTGTTCGTTGATTTTGTGGTACTTTCTCTAATTGACAAATGAGATTGAGATTTAAAGGTTGGTCCATGGGCTCCTGTTGCCTACCAGGGTTGAATACATGAAACTCAGAACTCATGTTACCGAATGAGAGCTTCATGAGACCATTTCTACAATTAATTAAGGCATTGGAGGTTGCCAGAAATGGTCTAACCAAAATCAAAGGTATTTGAGAGTGGGTGTGCGCAACAAGATTGGTATCGAGGACAACAAAATTGACTGGAAATTTAAAATCTCCAACTTTGATAAGCACGTCCTTGATAAGCCCCTTTGGAATACGAATGGATCTATCCGCCAATTGGAGGGTGATCTTAGTTGGTTTCAATTGTCCCAAGTTCAACTGTTGATAAACAGAAAATGGGAGGAGGTTGACCGTTGATGCTAAATCAAGCAATACATTTTTCATGCTAGTGTCCCCTATCGTACACTAAATAGTAGGACACCCAGGATCCTTGTATTTTGTGTATGTGGGATTGGACAAAAGTGAGCTTACACTTGCAGCTAAGAATGCTTTCATAGGAACATTGGTCTTCCTCTTTGTTATGTAGAGATCCTTCAACACTTTGGCATATTGAGGTATTTGTTGGATGACATCCAACAAGGGGATATTAACCTTCACTTGCTTAACGACCTCTAATATCTTATCCATTGTGTCACTATGCTTTTTGGTTAACCTACTAGGATATGGAGCTTTTGGTTGGGTGGTTTTCTGCGTTCCTTGAGAAGGACTCGTTGGTGTATTCCCTCACCCTCAGCTTCCTCCTCACCATCATTCCCACCGAGGGGCTGCACAGATAATGGTGGTGGTGGCAAGAAAATGTGATTGTCAACCTACTTTCCATTCCTTAAGGTTACAATGGCATTGACATGGTGAACAGGTTCCTCCACATGGTTCACTTGCCGCCCCCGAGGTACCAAACTCTCATTTTGCATGTGTTGTTGTTGGTACATGCGGGGGTTAGCCTCAGGCTGGCTTGGCAGAGTCCCTCTCTCTCTCATGTGCAGAGTGAGCCAATTGGCTCATCTGAAACTCAAGAGATTTGATGGTCTTCTTTTGAAGTGAGAACTTGACTTGTGGATGACATAAAGCTTTTCACTGAGTTTTCAACTCCACGAGTCAATGTCTCAAGCGAATTGAATCGAGTTTCCATATTGTTGGAATTTAGGAAACCTGATTGATTAGTGATTTCAGCTTGGGGTGGCTGATAAGATTATGCATGCTTGGGAGGTTGGTGTGGTTGGTTAGGTGGTCAAGAGAAGTTTGAAGGACCACCCTGGGTATTGTTTTATTTCCATGAAAGTTAGGGTGGTTCCTCCATCCAGGATTATATGATGATGAATATGGATAATTCCGGGATCTATCATAGATGACATTAAGTTGTTCCATCTCAGGAGGAATGTATGCACACTCGCCTTCTATATGACCTATCCTACAACATAGATGACAGGGAACAGGACCAGATGCAGACATATGAGACAAACCTTGCTGGTTTTGCAGCTCAATCAAATCCATGCGGCGCATTAAGGCTGCCATGCGCGCCTCGGTGGCTATAGTGGTATCGACAGCAAATGCAACACCCGATCTAGTCACGTTTGCGTTTGCAATCCTCACTCCTATGCTAGATGATGGTGGTGGTTCCCTCACACTCTCCCACTACATGGTCTTCTCAGCGAGGTCTTCTAGGAAAACTCATGCCTTCCTTTCATCATTTCCTAAGAACTCTCCTTGACACATGGACTCAAAGAGCGTTCGGGATAGGATGTGAAGACCCTTGTAAACAATCTGATAAAGGCACCACAACTCGATGTCATGGTGAGGGTGTGAGGATAGTAGCTCCTTGAATCTCTCTAAGTATGCATGAAATGATTCGATCTCATGTTGATAAAACGAATTGATTTCGTTCCTTAGTTTTTGAGTCTGCTGATTTGGGAAGTACTTCTTGAGGAATGCAAATTGAAATTCATCCCAAGTCCTAAAGGTATTTGCTTGGTTGCTGTACAATCACTTCTTGGCATCATCTTTTAGTGCAAAGGAGACAGGCCTAAGATGGATGGAGTTTGTGCTAAGTTGTTGCAGCTTGAACATAACACAGACCTCCTTAAAAGCCCTTAGAATGATATAGGGTTCACCCTTCCGAGTGAAGTGAGGGAGCACAGAGATAAACTAAGGCTTAACCTCAAAGTGGTTCACATTCACCTCTGGCAATACGGTGCACGAAGGTAGAGCAGTACGGCTCGAGTAGCATCGATCACGTAGAAAAACGAGAACAAGAACAGGTGGGTCCAGCAACTACTCCTCCTCGCCGTACTGAGCAACCATGGAAGCCAGACTGTATGTGACATGAGAAGGGGAAGGTTTCGAGAAATCGACTACCAAGGCAGGATTGTCGACACGCCTCGTCAAACGGCTACTCTCGTCTCGTGCCCACACAAGCATGCATAAAGGTGGACACACACACGAACCAATTTTTTTGAAGAACTAAAGCAGAGTGTTCATAGAGGATAAGACAGGAGGACACAAATGAGAGTGAATGACTCAGGAGAGAAGGAAATAAGGCCTTATGCTACGTCGGGTAGGTACCGGTAGAAGCACACTTGCAAACAAGGCTCAAACAACCTAAGGTTGTTATAGGTCCTTACAGCTAGACGACGCCTAACTACGAGGTCACGCGACCTTAACACTCCTCACCTCCAGAGATCTCATCTCTCCTGCTATCGACATAGTGGGCGACGCCGATCAAGTCATGACGATCGCTACCGGATCACTCTCCCAATGTGCTCGATATCCTTAGGAGCCAATGTCTACTTGATTTTAAAATTAGGCTCTTGATTAATGTGATTTTTGGGGCAAAGGAAAGGGTGATGAAATCGCCCACCTTATCTTATATGGGACAACTCCTCCTTTGTAGCATTTTGGAGTCCTAATCTAGAAATCAACTCTCCAAACAAACGCTCAACTCACACTTGTTTCAATGCAATTCCAACTAATTAATGCATGATCAGACCAAATGCATGAATGAGTGTAGGATATGCGTACCTCACACCACTTCTCAACAACTGGAAGTAAAGCTAAAAGAAAAGACAATTTACGTGCCTAAGTCAAGTACATGATGCATGACCTAAGCATGTAAGAATGCCTAATCTTTTGCTTTGGAATTTAGGGACGAAGTTGCTTAAAAGGGGATTAATTATTGATCTAAGGGCAAACTAGAAGTCAAAACATGCCAAATTGAGCCCAAGACGACTATGTTGAAACAACAAAAAACTACAAGAAAGAAGAGTGCAAGATGAGCTCACCAGGCCGCCAGTTGACAGTCCACCACGCTGATTGGCGGTCTGTTTGTCTCTGTTAGCCTCCCAACTTATTTTGGTGCCTTCCCTTGATCTTTAAAGCCTCCTGAAACAAAGAAAAACTACAAAACACAAATTAAATCCACTCGAATCATCTAAACCAGAGTCTGGACTGGCACCTCTCCGGCAACGGCACCAAAAACTTGTTCAAACGTTTTAAATTTAGTTACCGCAAGTGTACAGCTGCGATGAAGCAGTGGTATGTACAGGTTGATAAACAGGGAGGTGAGTATCAAGTGGAGAATAAAAGGAGAAGAAATTTGGTTATCCTAAGCTAAACTACACTAAATTAGTAAGTAAGAAATGCGAAAGAAAGCAACGAAAGATTGGAAATCAAGATGAGAAACCCCTAAGGGGTGGAGTGTGTGCACATATGAAGTGAAATTAGTGATGAATGATGCATGTAAGAATGTATGTGTATGTGTCGTGTGTGTGTTGTCATGCATAGGAAGTGCCTAAAGATGTGGCAAAACCTATCAATCCATTCACACAATGTATTGGCAATTACTACTTGATTATTATAAGATTAGGCTAAGCATGAGAAGTGTTTAAAGATATGGCAAGACTCATCAAAAACATAAACTCATGCGAAGAACAAAGCTAAGCATGGGAGGTGTCTAAATCTTATGGCAAAACCCATCAAAACAATGTTTTTCAATCAATCAAGCAAGCAACCACAAATACAAACACTTAACTAACATGTAACATATTCAACAGGAAATTGCAGTCAATAAACATGAGGAAACTAAGCATGGGAAGTGTCTAATCTTAGGTCAAAACCCATCAATAATCCCCCAACATGTAGATGATTAAAATACCCCCGATGAACATATAAATGTGCAAGTCTACACAATCAAAAATTCATCAAACATCAAAACTTCACAAAATATATCTACATCATATCCACCCCCAAAGGGGGATGGAACTGAAAGGAATGTGTTCTAAAAGTTTTACTTTTAAATGTCAATTATTATGAATTGAATGAGAAATCATTTTGTTCCTTGTTTATGTTATTCGTCTTTTAGAAGTGTTAAGGAAGAGGCTCTTGGTCTTTAACCGTAGAGCTCTAAAAGATAATAGTTTACATAAAACAAAAGATATTCGCAATCATGGTAATTAACATGGGACATTAATTACCGAGTTAAGATTGTCGTGTTGGAAATAAATCATTGTAGCTCTACAAGTGAGTGACAACACGGGTATACAAAAGAGGAAAATATTACTTTTGTATATTGAATAGACCTAATAAGTAAAACATTATAGAATTGTGTTTTCTGTGTCATTAATGTTTTATTGTGTCCTTGGTCCTTTGATATGAGACTTATATCCGATCACTTAAGAAATGCTTGATTAGACTAGTGTCTTGTGCTATCGATAAGTGTAGTGTAAAGGCATTGGTTGGTTAAGTATGACTTTTGTTGGAGAAGATAGTTAGTCAAAAGATTATCATTGCCCCTCTTGATTGAGTGATGATATTAGTGGGCCCCTTGATAAAGCAAAGTTATAATGTGCACAATGTGACTTGAGTTAAGTCACATATTTATAATTAGCTTAAAGAGATCAAGAAATGAATACTAATACAAAGATGACACAATACTACTTTGTGTGTATTCTTAATATCATGAGGCAAGGGACGGACACAAGTGGTGCACTCCATCACTAAATGGATCGGGTTTTAGTTCGAGTGGAATTAAGACATCTAACTAATTGGAAGATATAATGTGTAGCTAGATACCGCTTATAGCTTGTGATATTAAGCTCTTAATATCACTGCCAACTTAGTTTACATCCTCCCAAAGGTCACACCACAAAACTGGGAAACAAGAAATGGGGATTTTGAGTTCATAAGGTGTGTCGGGTTTCATGTAGAAAATATGACACATGGGGTGAACAAGTAAAATCAATTATGTTGTGATATATAACATAATTAGAATCATGATAAATTCATATGAGATACATATATTATGGGGTGTAATAATTTATTGTTGCATAGGATAATATATTGCATAAGTTGTGAATTTGCAAAAACCCCCTAAAGTCCAAATTTTGTTGGAAATAAATACGAAATTTGAAAAGGCATAATCGGGTAAAAGTTCAGTAATTCGTTTTTGGTTCGGTCGACCGAAGGTTCTTTGGATCGGTCAACCGAACGTGGAACGGATGGTCAGAGTTGATTGACCGAACTTGACCAAAGTGCCTAGAATTCTGGTTTGGTATACCGAACCCGGAACGGCCGACCGAACAATGTCGAGTTCCGATATTTTCGGTTAACCGAATGGCATTAGATTTTAGACGCGGGTTCGTCCGACCGATTAAGGAGAATTTTTCTCCTTAAGAATCGGTCGTCTGTCTAATGCACGTGAAGCCGAACGTGACATATTCCGTTAACCGAGTATGTCTCGGTAAACCGAAGCCCAATTGATTTTCCACCTTTGATAATTAAGAGATTAATTTGATCAATGGTATACCGAGTATGCACGTGAAGCCGAACGTGACATGAATGATGACATTCAAGATTATGAAGGCCCAACCGAGATTCCTTTGGTTAGTGGGAGTGTGAGTGAGAGACCTTCGCAAGAAATTGTGAGAGAAACTCCACCCTCCCCACCTAGTGTACGTTCGAGAATCGAACACGAACCAATTCCACAAGAAATTGTGGAAGAAGTTCGAGAAGTACACGTAGAACCAAAAGAACTTAGAAGGTCAACGAGGGAAAGGAAGAAACCCGACTTGTATCTGGGACTTCATGAAATCATGGTACTTGATACCAATGATCCCTTGACCTTCCAAGAAGCAATGGAAAGAAAAGACTCCAAACTATGGTTTAAGGCCATGGAATCCGAAATAGAATCCATGTATGATAATCAGGTGTGGAACTTGGTTGACCTTCCTCAAGGGAAAAAGGTCATTCAAAATAAATGGGTTTTCAAGAGGAAGATGGACATGGATGGGAACTTGACAACCTACAAAGCGAGGCTTGTAGCGAAGAGTTTCACTCAAGTTCAAGGAATTGACTATGATGAAACTTTTTCACCAGTTGTCATGTTCAAGTCTATTCGGATTGTGCTCGTTATTGCTACATTTCATGATTATGAAATATGGCAAATGGATGTCAAAATGGCGTTCCTTAATGGGAACTTGGAAGAGGATGTGTACATGGTACAGCCTCAAGGTTTTGAAGATCCAAAGAATAGCGAGAAGGTATGCAAGCTTCAAAGATCCATTTATGGATTGAAGCAAGCATCAAGGAGTTTGAACAAACGCTTTGACGAGGAAGTGAAGAAGCTTCACTTAATTCAAAGTAAGGAAGAACCTTGTATATACAAGAAGGTTAGTGGGAGCCATGTAGTATTCCTAATCTTGTATGTCGATGGCATATTGCTCATGGGAAATCATATTCCTTTGCTTGAGCAAACGAAGAAGTTCATTGAAATCTGCATTTTCAATGAAAGATATGGGTGAGGCTCAATACATCTTGGGAATCAAGATATATCAGATAGATCCCGTAGACTCATTGGCCTCAGTCAACGTGCATACATTGACAAGGTCTTGGAAATGTTCAAGATGAACAACTCCAAAAAGGGCAGTGTGCCAATGAGTATGGGTGTGCAACTCAAGAAGTCTCAATGTGCGCAATCACGTAAGGACTTAGAGTACATGAAGGATGTCCCTTATGCTTCGGCAATTGGGTCGATCATGTACACGATGACTTGCACAAGACCTGATGTCTCGTATGCTCTAAGCGTGACAAGTCGTCCCCAATCCAACACAGGTCCTGAGCATTGGACTGCGGTCAAGAATATCCTGAAGTACCTTAACCGGACTAAGGATAAGATTCTTGTTTATGGAGGACAAAGGGAGTTCATAGCCGAGGGATACTCGGATGCGAGTTTCATGAGTGATCAAGACGATAGAAGGTCGCAATCGGGATACATCTTTCTTCTGAATGGTGGAGCTGTGAGTTGGCGTAGTTGGAAGCAAAGCACTACGGCCGACTCAACCATTGCTTCCGAAGTAATGGATGTCGCTGAAGCGAGCAAGGAAGGAGTGTGGATTAAGAAGTTCCTTGAAGAGCTTGGAGTAGTTCCCTTGAGCGAGGGACCAGTAGCACTATTTTGCGATAATAGTGCATATATCTCGCAAATCAATGACCCCAAATCACACCACAAAGTGAAGTACATGGATCGAAAGTACTTCGTGATACGTGACCTCATCGACGAAGGCAAAAAAATTCTTTTATGGGTGGACACCAACAGGAACACAACTTATCCCAAGCCAAGGGCGAAATGCATTTCGAGTCCATGGGATTGAGGAACCATGTAGATTGGCTTGATGATTGATATGTAATGGGGTTTACCCTAGTTATTATTGTTTTATAAATTGCGAATGTATGTGAGAGAAAACTTTGATAACAAGTGGGAGATTGAAAGGAATGTATTCTAAAAGTTTTACTTTTAAATTTCAATTATTATGAATTGAATGAGAAATCATTTTGTTCCTTGTTTATGTTATTCATCTTTTAGAAGTATTAAGGAAGAGGCTCTTGGTCCTTAACCGTAGAGCTCTAAAAGATAATGGTTTACATAAAACAAAAGATATTCACAATCATGGTAATTAACATGGGACATTAATTACCAAGTTAAGATTGTCGTGTTGGACATAGATCATTGTAGCTTTACAAGTGAGTGACAACACGGCTACACAAAAGAGGAAAATATTACTTTTGTATACTGAATAGACCTAATAAGTAAAACAATATAGAATTGTGTTTTCTGTGTCATTAATATTTTACTGTGTCCTTGTTACTTTGATATGAGACTTATATCCGATCACTTAAGAAATGCTTGATTAGACTATTGTCTTGAGCTATCGATAAGTGTAGTGTAAAGGCATTGGTTGGTTAAGTATGACTTTGTGGGAGAAGATAGTTAGTCAAAAGATTATCATTGCCCCTCTTGATTGAGTGATGATTTTAGTGGGCCCCTTGATAAAGCAAAGTTATAATGTGCACAATGTGATTTGACTTAAGTCACATATTTATAACTAGCTTAAAGAGATCAAGAAATGAATACTAATACAAAGATGACACAATACTACTTTGTGTGTATTATTAATATCATGAGGCAAGGGACGGACACAAGTGGTGCACTCCATCACTAAATAGTTCGGGTTTTAGTTCAAGTGGAATTAAGACTTCTAACTAATTGGAAGCTATAATGTGTAGCTAGATACCGCTTATAGCTGGTGATATTAAGCTCTTAATATCACTGCCAACTTAGTTTAGATCATCCCATAGGTCACACCACAAAACTGGGAAACAAGAAATGAGGATTTTGAGTTCATAAGGTGTGTCGGGTTTCATGTAGAAAATATGACACATGGGGTGAACAAGTAAAATCAATTATGTTGTGATATATAACATAATTAGAATCATGATAAATTCATATGAGATGCATATATTATGGGGTGCAATAATTTATTGTTGCATAGGATAATATATTGCATAAGTTGTGAATTTGCTAAAACCCCCTAAAGTCTAAATTTTGTTGGAAATAAATCTAAAATTTGAAAAAGCAAAATCGGGTAAAAGTTCGGTAATCCGTTTTTGGTTCGGTCGACCGAAGGTTCTGTGGATCGGTCAACCGAACGTGGAACGGATGGTCAGAGTTGATTGACCAAACTTGACCAAAGTGCCTGGAATTCTGGTTTGGTATACCGAACCAGGAACGGTCGACCGAACAATGTCCAGTTCCGATATTTTCAGTTAACCGAAAGGCATTCGGTTTTAGACGCGGGTTCGTCCGATCGGTTAAGGAGATTTTTTCTCCTTAAGAATCGGTCGTCCGTCTAATGCACGTGAAGCCGAACGTGACATATTCGGTTAACCGAGTATGTCTCGGTAAACCGAAGCCTGATTGATTTTCCTCCTTTGATAATTAAGAGATTAATTTGATCAATGGTTGGATTAGATCCAAATGTAGGATCGTGTGGGTTATGGGTCCACTAATCACTATTAATCTAATCACCTACTTGTTTAAGCAATCAAGATGCGCAGCGGAATTTTAAACAAACAAGCATGTAAAGGAAGAATAATGCAAACCACAAAGACGCGTCGGTTTTATAGAGGTTCGGCACCCCACCCGGGTCCTAGTCCTCTCTTGCAAGCTCCGCTCGACTCCGCGAGCTCCGCCTACATCTTCGCTAACCACTCCTCGTTCTGGGCCGGGAGAGAACGCCTTTTACAAAACAAACTCCGCGAACAACCTCGCGAGCTTGACTTTCTTCTCTCACAATCTGAGAGGAACACTTCGGGCTTTCACCGAAGTCCTTGCTTCTTGAACAAAGGTTGAGTGGAACAACACTCTCTAAATCTTGAGCACACTTGAGTAGGATTAAGGAATTGATCACTAAAGTGTGGAAATTGAGGTTTGGAGTGTTTTGGATTCTCTCTAAAGTTTGGGACAAGTTTGTAGTGGGAGAGTTGTGTTAAAATAGGTTTTACAACTCCTTATATAGGCATTAGAGAGAATAGAGCCGTTGGGACAAGATTTGATTGGGTTTTGTGCAAAGCACACAAAGCAGAAAATCGAGCTGCAAATCTGTCCAGAAACGGTCGACCAAACTCTTGGGTTCGCTAAAGACACGGTCGACCCAAATATGGAATGGTCAACCGAACTCTTAAGTCTATTAAATAAACGGTCGACCGAAAAGGGTTACCGGTCGACCGAATTTGCGTTTCGGTAGAGGGAAATTTGGATCGGTTGAACGAGATCGTATCGACCGATAGCAGGGAATTCTTGACACGGTTAAACGATCGACCGAACTGGACAAATGGTTCGACCGTTTAGTAAAGTATATGGGGGTGTATATAGTTTTAATACGAATACGCCCGTTGGGTATATACGACAAGAATAACGGTCGGAACAGTAAGTTCAAACGGTCGACCGAAAGAGATGGTGCGGTCGACCGAAACTAGACAGGGAAACACAAACTGGATTACTTGATCATCCGGTCGACCGAACGGCATGTTGCGGTCGACCGTTTTGGTTCAGACAGCTAAAGTTGAGGTTTGGTGTTTTCCGGTCTAAGTTTGGGTTATCTATGGAAGTCCAAATAATGTGAATTTTTGTGTTTGACTTCTATAGGGAACCTAGTGTGTGTTTAAGTTGATTTTATCTCAAGTATGCTCAAAATACACAAGTTCCTAAAGACTCAAATAAATACAAAATACATGTCTTCAAATGAGCTTGATTACATGTCTTGACTTGTTTTCCTTTCTTCATTGAGTCTTGATCACCTGTAGAGGTTAGCACAAAACAATATATATGCAATGCAATATGTGTGCTACTCTACATGATCATAATTAAGATTAGGTTAATTAAATCATCAAAACATAGATTAAGGCCAAAAAGCCAACACAAACTTGGTCAAACGTTTTGTGGAGCATGTAATACATTATGGAATTAGTTTGTGAGAGAAAATGTCAAGAAAACGTGGCTTAAGAATAGCCATGATTGAGAGTAAGATTGGAGCCTATAAATAGGTCATTATTCTCCTTAATTAAGTGAGTTTTTTGCCAATTGTTTTCTCTCCTAATTCACCACAAAAGCCACAACAATTCTCTTAAGTTTCTTAGTCTTTGGAAGGAGAAATCTCAGATACTAAGGAAGGGGTTTGTAGCTAGATTCTAAACCCTATTGGAGATTGAGAGGCTCGCTGATGAGAATTAAATTTATACGGCAAGTGCACGGCGTCAATGAAGACGTGACAAATACGGGTTGAACACAAGGAGGGAGAGATCTTGTTATTTGTGTGATTTTCGATTAAGGGGAAGAAGGAGAGAAGAAATAAATTGGGTTTTAAGATTTTTGATTTTTAATTTCCTAAAGCATGAACCATGAACAAATAAAACTAAAGCAAAAACAAAGATGATGAATTCCGTTGGGTGGAGGTTTAGGTATTGGGTTTAGATTAGAAAATTCAGAAACTTATAATAAATCATATTAGTTATAAAGCATTACATGATAAATGATTTAACATAAACTCAAGTAATCAAAATATACTAACACGAAATTAAAATAATAACTTTTATTCTTCTTCTCTTCACCCTAAATCCGTCACCTCCACCCTTTGGAAAGAGTTACAAACTCATGGATGGAAAGGAGGAGAAGGGGTCCTAGAGGAATTACAAAAGAAAACTAAAAACAAGAAATAAAACAACAAAAATTTATTAAACTAAGGAATAAAAACTAGAACATAAGCTAAGGACTCTCACAACATCGTTTCAGGGCTATTTATAGCCGATACAAGGGACTTAGGTATAAAATAGGAAAGTACACGCGTCAACACGCAACCGGTAAAAAATTTAAATCATGAATCTATTTTGGTGCGGCGGATTCGCCGCCTCTTTAGCTCCGATTTAATCTGGATTTTTCCTGTGTGTTTATGGTATGATTTCAATATCCTTTGCGCATCTGGATTGATTCTTTTCTTTCTTTTGAGCTCCGACTTTATTTCTTTATATATTTGGAGAACCACATTGATTTTCTTTAGATTTTCTCCATAATAATAAAAGCTACTCGTAATTTGCAATTAGGTCCTTGGCTTTTTGCAATTAAGTCATTGTCTACTTTTGTGCTTAAGTCCTTGTCCTTTTTGTAATTAGGTCTTGAATGCTTTTATGCTTGGATGCATTTCCATTTGAAACCCGATAATCTTGAACTTGGTCTTTATGCCAGGAATGAGTCTCTTGCACGCATTTATGCTCAGGATATGGGTAATTTGCATTCAAGTCCCTGTATTCTGTAAATAAGACTAAACACATACCTTAGTAGCATTTATTGATATAAAATTAATCTAAATGAAAGACATATGATGCAATGTATGCAATGCATCAAATACCCCACACCTAGATTTTGCTAGTCCCTAGCAAAACAGAATATAAGAAAAATGAAAACAGGGAAATCCTAACTCACTTTCGTAGGAATCACGGTTGCATTTAGCATGTGCAACAAGCCTTTAAACCCCCAAGTTTCCTTAGAGGACGAGTTTTGTCTCGTGAGGGTTTTCAGTTGACACACCCACAAAGTCTTAATTCAACATTCCATTAACAACTTTCAATATCCCCACCCCAACCTTATACATCTCACTTAGAATTCTTGCATGCTCATTATATAAATCTAACTCATCAAAATTCTGACTTGATCTTCATTCCTCCAATATTCACACCACTAACCCTTCTACACATGTTATCACTTAAATTATTTTGCACGCCTCCTCTGGTGGTGAAGTATCATTCGGATCAACCATGACATGGATCATTCTTTTAGCTTTGGGCCTTGAGTATCTTAAAGTATTTTTTTTCTTTTTCCGTGATTCAACACATTTGTTTTTCTGACACTTTTACCCTTTTTGCATTCGTGTAGCGAGTTTGGTCGATAATCCCGAGCTGATAGACTCAAGTTACCGGGTTTCAAGATACCCCTACGGACCAGTGACTCAAAGGCTTGGGCTTTTGTAATCATTTTGCAAAATGTGCTTTCCTCACTTTTATTCCGCTTTTATTTTCCTCAAGGCTTAATTGCTATTAGAAGTCCACACTTCCCGGTATATTTTCTTCAACCTCTGCTTTTTATCAACCACTTCAAAGATTTGATTCATCCAATTTAAGTGCATACATGTCTTAAAGGATAATGGGTTATTTCTTTGGAACTTAGATTTATGTCACAGTTTCTACAAGCAGAACTATATAATAAGGAACAAAAAACTCAATCCAATTTGTACATAGGTTTTGGTGGTTCAATCTTAAGCTATGTCATGAAACATTGAATTTTTTTTAACAGAAAAATAAAACAGATAGATAGACACCCCCACACCTAAATCATGCATTGTCCTCAATGTATGCAAAGAAAAAGCAAATGCACTTATTACCTGAGTCAAATTGCGGTAGAGGGGTTGAATTTGCTCAGAGTCAACCATAGTGAGAACTGGATTGAATGACACCATGTTGGTGCATGTATCCAGTTGAATTGTTCCACATGTTGCACTGAGGCACAGATTCCACACCCCTCACATGTATTGGTTCTCTTATTTGCTCGAGTGATGGTGGGTGTGTCACAGAATTACTCCTCCTTTTCTCACTTCCTTTTTGATTTTGTGATGATTTATTTGATTCAGAAATCTTATAGATATGTGCTCTCATCACAACATCACTTTGATTGCATATTATTTCTGGCTCACTATCAACATGAAAGATATTAAATTCAGCTTTTAAGTTCCCAAAAGATAATTGCATGAGCCCATTTCGACAGTTTATCAATACTTCAGAAGTGGCTAAAAAGGGTCTGCCTAGTATTACAGGGATTTGTCTCTTAGGATCGACAACAGGTTCAGTGTCTAGAACGACAAAATCCACTTGGTAAATGAAGTCACCAACCTTAATCAAAACATCCTTGATTACACCTCTTGGTTTTTTAATAGAGCAATCAGCAAATTGAAGGGTTGTCTTAGAGGGTTTTAGTGGACCAAGGTTGAGTTGCTCGTAGACAGAGAACGGGAGTAGGTTAACACTAGCACCAAGGTCTAGAAGGGCTTTGTTGATAAAAGTATATCCTATTGCACATGAAATTGTGGCACATCCAGGATCCTTATATTTTATAGGAGACGAGTTTGACAGGATAGAGCTTATTTTTGCAGTTAAGAATGCCTTCTTTGGTACGTTCGTTTTTCTCTTTTTAGTGCACAGATCTTTTAAGAATTTAGCATAAGCAGGTATTTGTTGAATCATGTCTAAAAGTGGAATGTTCACCTTAACTTGCTTAAATACTTCCAAGATTTTCTCTATTTGTGCACTTGAGTTCTTTTTGAGTCTATTGGGGAATGAGGCTTTAGGAACATAGACTCGCTCAGGTTCAGGTTGAGCTATAGGTTCAGGTTGAGTAGGTGGGTTGGGCGTTTCAGATTGGACGCCGGGCTCAAGAGTTAGGTCATATGTGGTAGCTTGATGGCTAGATTGATTAGACGTTCTAGGATTTACCACATTGTTATCAACTTGTCTTCCGGACCGTAATGATACTACAACATTTATTTGTTGGAACGGTCCTTCCTCATTAACCATTTGAACCGGTCTAGGGTTGTTATTTCCTGAAGGTGCTTGATAGGATTGATATGAATTGTTAGATCTTGGATTCACCTCAGGTTCACTTGGAAACCGACCCTTTTCCCTTTCACCTACTATTTGTGCTAGTTGGCTGACTTGTGTCTCTAGCCTTTGGAAGGTCTGGTTGGTTGTTTGTATAAAGGTTTTCATCAAATTTTCCAAGCTTGTCAACCTAACCTCATGATCGCCATTGTTACTAAACCCAGATGATGTATTATTTTGGTTATACGGGTTTGGTTGTTGTCTAGGAGGTTGACCTTGTTGGCTTGATGAGAAATTGGAATTATGACGCCAACCCGAGTTATAGGTTGATGCGTATGGATCATTTCTAGCATGGTTATACATGGCATTAACTTGTTTCCAGTCCGCACAATCCTCCATTACATGACCAGTCTGACCACATCTAGAGCAAGGGATAGACGAGGCTTGATTCACTCGGGTTTGGGTTTGTAGCTCTAAACTTTCCATTCTGCGCATAAGGGTAGCTAGTTTTGCTTCAGCCGCTATGTTGGCATCTACAGCTAAGACACCTGGTTTGGGTTGACTTGCTATTCTAGATCCAATACTCGGGTTAAGCGGTGTTCTAGCATTGTCTCAATGCATACTGTTTTCAGCTAAATCCTCAAGAAAAGTCCAGGCATGATTTTCATTTTTCGACATAAAGTTCCCTTGGCTTACGGATTCTACCATAACCCTAGATGTGGGTGTCAATCCCTCATAAATAATTTGGCATAATTGCCATCTTGGAATTCCATAATGAGGGCATTGGGTCAGTACGCTTTTAAATCTTTCTAGATAGGAATAGAACGGCTCGCTCTCAGACTGAACGAATGCAACAATTTCATTCCTAATCCTCATAGTCTTATGGTTGGGGAAATATTTTTTCAGGAATATTTGAACAAACTCAGCCCAACTCGTAATAGATCTTTCGGCTAGACTATATAGCCATTTCTTAGCGTCGTCCCATAGTGCTAGAGGCACAAATTTCAGACGCACTGCCTCCTCAGGGATATGCTGGTATTGCATAAGAGAGCAGATTTCCTCAAATTCTCTAAGGAAGAGATATGGGTCTTCCCTAGAGGTGAACTTAGGCAACATACTCATGTATTGTGCCTTAAGTTCGAAGTCGCGACCCGGTATGGTGGGCATAACGATGCACGATGGCTGAGCAGCCATCGCCGGATAGCATCGATCCCTCAGAGTTATAGGTTGTGCAACAGGTGGGTCCACTACGTTCTCACCCATTGGATCCGGGTGAGGTGGTGCAGCAGATGGATTGGGGCTAAGCTCTAGACTGGAATCTAGATGAACTCGTGAGAGTCGATTACTCAAGTCCCGAATCCAAATCTGAGTGCACCGGGTTAAATCAATTTTTGAGTTCAAATTCAAAATTAAAATTCCAAATTTAATTTCAAAAATTAATTACAATTTTTTTTTATTTTTTTTTTCTTTTAATGGAAACAAACAATAGAATGGGGAAAGATGAGAAAGGAATCCTAATCTAGAGAATTTAGGTGAGAAGAGAAAGAAGACTCAGCTGAGAAGGAAATCCTAACTCTAAAGATACAAAGAGGGTTGGTCAGAAAATTCCTAAGAAAGCACGGTTCAAACAATCCTAGACCTAGTGTCGCTTAGATCTAGACGACTCCTAACTGGTTGAGTCGAATTAATTTGCTTGATTCACCTCCCTCACTAATCAAACCAACTTGGCCAGGCCGTGTACAGCTAGTGGGGGCGCTTCCGACAAAGTTGGTGCCAATTAGACAACCACTTCGCTTGGAAGACTTACGTCAACACAAAAACACTTTCTAGACACCAAATTAAATTCAATCGGCTTCAGGTCATATCAAGTCAAACCAATTCTTCTCCTTAATTGAGTCCGAGTCCTTAGGGGTCAATGTCTAATTGATTTTAATTTAAGGCTTGGGTGACACTTTAGGATTGTGATTTGTGGGCCAGGGAAGGGTGATGAAATCCCCACCGTATCTTTGCCTACGGAGTTGCCCTTAAGATAGTTTAACTTAGATCTAGCAAAGATAGTAAAACATTGGTCTTTAGAGGGGGGCAAGTGCAAGGTTGTATGCAAACTAGATTATAAGCTTAAATGCAATCGATGAAAATCACGATACGTACCTTGACTCCAGCACTCTTCAACAGAAATTGATTTGCAAGAATTTAGCAAGAATAATGCATACAAAACACTAGATGATGCATGCACTAAGGCCTTTCTAATTTTGCCAATTTTAGGTCAGAGTTGAATTATTGCCAATTATGGGATTTCTTTTTTACCCTAACACGTGCAATTCTAATAAAAGGAAATTATCTGAAAATAGAAATTACGAGGAAAAGAGGCAACAAAGGTTACCTATGCAATGCTCAGTCGGGTTCACCGCCCTCTCTCGAAATTTCAGTAGCTTCACGGGTCCACCCAGAGATGAGTCGCGTCCCAGAAAAGTTTGAAGCCCAGAAGCTCCAAGTGTGCGGCGGATTCGCCGCAAATTGCTCTATAGGTGCGGCGATTTCGCCGCTCGTTTAGCTCAGAATGTGCTCGGATTTCGCCGTGCACGCTGTTGTCTCCTGAAACACAAATCCAAATACTTAGATCGCGTACAAGATAAACAGGATAAAATCGAAATAAAAAAAACAAAATCTGCGTCGCCTCCCCTGCAACGGCGCCAAAAACTTGATGAGAATTAAATTTATACCGCAAGTGCACGGCGTCAATGAAGACGTGGCAAATACGGGTCGAACACAAGGAGGGAGAGATCTTGTTATTTGTGTGATTTTCGATTAAGGGGAAGAAGGAGAGAAGAAATAAATTGGGTTTTGAGATTTTTGATTTTTAATTTCCTAAAGCATGAAACATGAACAAATAAAACTAAAGCAAGAACAAAGATGATGAATTCCGTTGGGTGGAGGTTTAGGTATTGGGTTTAGATTAGAAAATTAAGAAACTTATAATAAATCATATTAGTTATAAAGCATTACATGATAAATGATTTAACATAAACTCAAGTACTCAAAATATACTAACACGAAATTAAAATAATAACTTTTATTCTTCTTCTCTTCACCCTAAATCCGTCACCTCCACCCTTTGGAAAGAGTTAGAAACTCATGGATGGAAAGGAGGAGAAGGGGTCGTAGAGGAATTACAAAAGAAAACTAAAAACAAGAAATAAAACAACAGAAATTTATTAAACTAAGGAATAAAAACTAGAACATAAGCTAAGGACTCTCACAACATCGTTTCAGGGCTATTTATAACCGATACAAGGGACTTAGGTATAAAATAGGAAAGTACACACGTCAACACGCAACCGGTAAAAATTTTAGAGCATGAATCTAATTTGGTGCAGTGGACTCGCCGCATTTTGTACATAAGGTGCGGCGGATTCGCCACCTTTTTAGCTCTGATTTAATCCGGATTTTTCCTGTGTGTTTATGGTATGATTTCAATATCCTTTGCGCATCTAGATTGATTCTTTCCTTTCTTTTGAGCTCCGACTTTATGTCTTTATATATTTGTAGATCCACATTGATTTTCTTTAGATTTTCTCCATAATAATAAAAGCTACTCGTAATTTGCAATTAGGTCCTTGGCTTTTTGCAATTAAGTCCTTGTCTACTTTTGTGCTTAAGTCCTTGTCCTTTTTGTAATTAGGTCTTGAATGCTTTTATGCTTGGATGCATTTCCATTTGAAACCCGATAATCTTTAACTTGGTCTTTATGCCAGGAATGAGTCTCTTGCACGCATTTATGCTTGGGATATGGGTAATTTGCATTCAGGTCCCTGTATTCTGTAAATAAGACTAAACACATACCTTAGTAGCATTTATTGATATAAAATTAATCTAAATGAAAGACATATGATGCAATGTATGCAATGCATCACTAGCTCTTCTCTCTCCGATCTTGTTTTGAGTTTGGTGAATACTCGGGGGCATCCGGCGCAGCGACAAGCGTTCTCAACGTCTCCGGATCATCAAGAAGCTTTAGAGAACTTCTAGGTATGAATTTCGGAGTCCCTTGTGTTTGTTTTAATGAAGTTTTGAAACTAGTTATTGAAACAAACCAATGCATGCATGAAGCAAATCATTGAAAGTTGTAATTGATCCTTGTTGTGCATAAAAATTTCAAAAATATATATGTGCAATTAAACTAGAAATCCTACAGGAACCACTCACAAATCATTAAGAAAAGAAAAGAAAAAATTAAACTAAGCATGCAATAATTGAAAGAGACAATATGAAACTAACTAAGAAAATTATTTTATTAACATAACTCACATTACAAGTTGCATTCTTCTCCACTTGAGTTTTGCTTCAAGGCTTTACTACAAGCAGAGAGAATGTCACCAACCAATGGGGTAATGTAGAAGAGAAGATGAAGACTTCTATTTTGTAGTCATTGAAAAAGGTAACCAGGGACAATCCCCCGATGTGGGACTAACACAACACCAAAAATAGACATACAACACCCTAATACATGACCCGCCTCAAGCTTGTCGGATCCTGAACTGACCCGACCGCCAATCAGGTGTCCCAAACTGCCAATTGGCGGTCTATGGAGTATGAATCCGGTCTGGATTTTGCGTGTTGTTGTCTGGCTTGATTTCTTAATGTGTGATGCACCCAAGTTGGTTGTTGGAGTTAAGGCCCGAATCAATTTTCCAAAATACTCCTCATGATGGTGTGGAGTTTCTTGATTTGCTCATTCATCCTTTGGGCTTACATTCGGGTCCTTCTCTATTGCATCTCAGTCCCCAAGTCTTACAACTCAGTCTTTTTTCTTCCTTTTAGGTCCTTTTATGCCTCTTCTCCAAAAAACCTATTTATTCCTGAAACTCAAACATAAAACTTGTTACGTTGCACTGTTTAGATTCAAGATAATGGATATAAGACACAAATGAATGCATGAAATGATGTCAATCAAATACCCCCACACCTATCTTTTGCTAGTCCCAAGCAAAACAAAGAAAGGAAAAAATGAAAAAGCATACGTAAAACAAGAAAATTATATTTCACTTTCGTAGGAATCACGGTTGCAGTAAGCATATGCAACAAGCCGTTAAACCTCCTTGTCGCCAAGGAGGAGGAGTGTTTTCTCTTGAGGGTTTTCAGCGGATACACCCAAAAAATCTGAACATAAATGCGTTATTAAACCTAGCAACAAGACTCGATGGACTCATTTTATTCGATCCTTGGACATGGTAATCCTTTGGGAGGAGGATACTGGGTGGGAATGATGTATAAGAATTTGAATAAGAATTGTTTCCGTACGAATCCATCCCTCTCGGGTTGTACGCAGATGCGTAAAGGTGACATTGAGCATTTTGGTAAAAGGTGTACTCATACTCAGGGTAGGGGGAACATAAGGACATTCCCTGAAACATGATCAATCAACCCGCAATAGTCACATGGTACAACTACTGGAGGTACAGGTGCACTCATGTCATCTACCACATGCATGAAAAAAGGCCAAAGGTTCTTGTAATGTCTCAATTTGTTGACCAACATATGATCCGACATAATTAGATGGTGGTCTAGCTGTCGGTGCCTCTCTTATATTACCCCAATATGAAGATTTCTTAGCCGCACAATTAAGATTGTCCCACCCATACGTGGTGTTTGTCTGTGCCACCTGATGTTGCATGGGTCCAGAATACAGGGAGAATGATCCTGGTCCCAACATTGATATGGATGGTCGCCCATGTAACCATCCATCTCGACAAAGAACTCTAGAGTCGGCCACTCTCACCACCATGAGGCCAAACTCGCAAAAAGTGCTCGACTCGACCCTAAAACGCTAACAGAGAGTGTAATGGGGAGGAGACTAGAACGTAGAAGTAGGTAAGAAGATAATGACTCAGAGGAGAAGGAAATAATTCCTAAAACTAGCGTGGGTAGAGGGCGAGGGTAGAAGCCTAGTCTAGCAAACACAGTTCAAACAAGCTTAGGCTGGCTATGGGTCCTTAAGCTAGACGATGCCTCTCTACGATGAAGTCCACAAAGCCCAGTAAGTGAGCAAAGATCCAGAGATCTCGTCTCTGCTACTATCGACAAAGTGGGCAACGTCGATCAGGCTATGACGGTCGTGACCAGATCACTCTCCTAATGCGACCGAGTCCTAAAGGCCAATGTCTACTTGATTTTAGATTAAGGCTTCACTTGAGTTTGGTTTTTGGGGCTAAGGAAGGGGTGATTAACTTGAAGACTATAGGTGGTGCGCCTTAAAGATGTTTTGAAATCTTAAGCTAGCAAGCAACTCACCAAACAAGCAGTCACCTCACTCTTGTTACAATGCATCTTACGTACTAATGCATGATCTAAACATGTGAATGAGAGACCGGGTGCACGTACCTCACGTCAACAATCGACAACAAGAATGTAAAGAAAGGAAAAGACAAATGCGTGCAATGTCTACAAATGATGCATGACCTAGATGGCAATAAGTCTAATCTTTTACTTTGAGTTTTATGGTCCAAGTTGTCTTAACTAGGGGTCATGCAAGCCAAATTAATTTTTAACACTAAACCAAAGCATGCATGGCATCAACAGTGATAGGAAACAATTAGAAAACAATAAAAGAAGCTACTGTAGGAACGGAACTTTAAATTGGCTCTCCCAATTTGGCCGTGGCGTATCCAAATCCACTACTGGCAGATGTCTGGGGATTCTGGTCCCCAGACTTCACCAGCGCTCCTCCTTGCCTCTTTAGGTTCCCCTGTCCACTTGGTTTTCCTTCTAGTTACCAAAAGAGGAAAAAAACAAAAACAAAAAAACCCAATGAAATGGTGAACGCAACTACGATAATGACACTCCCCGACAACGACGTCAAAAAGTTGATTGAATCAGTTAAAAATATTGTAAGTTCATGACCATGTTGAAACGATGGCAAATACGGATCGGTCCACAGGGAGCACGTATGAGTCAGATTCACGATACTCGAGGGGGGAGAAGAAGAGAGAGATGTGATCGAAACTACACTACAATGCAAAAGAAATCGGAAAATAAGCATTAAAACTAAACCCCTCGGGGGCAGAGAAAGAATGCAGAATGAAAATGTGTGTAGTGTGTGTGTGTTTATTTGTGCTCATTAAAACATGTCATACATGAAATCCATAAAACTCAATTCCAACTTTGCCTTCACATAAAATAAGATAAGACATTATCATTAAAACATACAAGACAATAATTAAAATGAAGTTAATATGTTCACATGCATCAGGACTCAAATCCAACTATGTCTCCACATGAAATACGATTTATCACAATCATTAAAACATACAATACATTAATTTGGATAAAGACAATATGAGCAAATGCACATACCTTGTTTCCTTCTTCCACTCTATCCTTATCCTAACCTCATCATTCCCCATAAAATAGGCACACTCATCTAAGCATGTGCTAACCTTCATTCAAGAGCATTAACACATCAAAGATAAAAGTGGAATCCCATTATGGTTATGGAAATCATGTAAGGCTCAAAGGATTAAGATTAACACACACACTAATCCATCACATGATCAAATCACCTTCTTGTCCACCCCCCATGGGGATGGACTACTCTCTACTCATCTCTACATTAAAAAAACATGAAGAGAACATAAACCGATGAAAGAAATGTAGAAGATTACATTAAACAAGCATCAAACACAAAGGAAATTGCATAAAATGGAAAACATCAACATAAAGAACAAGAACTAAAGTAGATTAAGAAATAAAATACAAAGTTTGCTCATCTCCAACCCCCATTACACTACTAAAACAAGAAACTAAAACCTACTCTAATGGGGGAAGGAGGAAGAAGAGATGGAGAGAAGGGATTGCAATGGTATATATAGACTAATACATGGTTAGGCTTAATCTGGGAATAATCGGACGACTCTAAATCACATCTGATAGTCCAGGAGTGCTCTGACCCGACAGCCCAAACCACAACCAAAATTTGAGACCCTTTGGACCATTTTGATCCGCTAGTGGCGGATCAAATTGATCCGATTGGGCTGAAATTTGGTGTTCCACTTTATTGCTTCATTTGGCACGTGGGGTGAAGTCTTGGTACACTGACCTTAATCGTTTTGATTTTAATTGGAGAAATACTGATTTGATTTAAGTCATGTGGCACAACATTTTCTCCTTTACCATGAGGTCTCTCTGGGTTTTCACTTGGGTCCTTCCTAAATTGTGATCCAGTCCTTGTGCATTACAAAGAAGTCCAGAACCTTCCAAATCAGCCCATACTTGTTACATTTAGGTCATTTCTTCTCCCTTCCTCTTCTTTATTACCTAATTCCTGAAACACTACCAACAACAACTCGAGTAGCACAATATTGTGGTAAAATAAAGGATATATAGCATGAATATGACGCGTGATATGCTACTAATTATTACTCTTCCAACATGGTGAGATTTCAGGCAAACACTCTTGTTAATGATCAAGGTAAGATTTCAAACATCAAACATGGTGAGATTTAAAGTAGTTGTAGTAGTCTTCCCGCAACGGAATAACTTCAAAACGTTTTGCATGAACAAGGAAGCATATGTCTCACAATTTTTTTCAGAAAAATAAATAGTATTAACACCTTCCAAAAATAGGGTCTAGATTCTGCAATTAGTTTGGTCTAACAATAAAGAGATATTAAAGTGGAAGGATAATTAAAGATGGCTGAGAGAAATTTGGATGTAGAAACGAGTACGAGGTCCTACCTACAACGTGTCTTTTTAGAGCGTCATATTAGACCTGTCAAAATCAGACATGACACAATAACATGACATGAACACAACACGATAATTTAGTGTATGGGTACAATAACCTGAACACGAATACACGATAAACATACACGACACGATACATGAATCCTTATCGGGTCCGGTTTGGGTATAAGGGTTTATACACGAAGTACACGATAACATATATGATAAGGGTATCGTGTATATCGGGTATACACGATACACGACAGGTACGGTTGTACACGATACTAGATTACACAGTTGTACACGATATAACTGATATAAACATTAGAATCTGATCCAAATAACCTAAACCGACTAACCCAAACCCATTTACGAAATTACCCCGGCCCGAACCGACGAACACTAAGCCTAAACTTTGCAATCCTGAATCCATCTCCTCAGTCCTTACCCTAACTCTAACCTTGTTCCAACACAGTCCCACCTCTCGTGCCGCTCAGCTCTAGCTATCGGCCCTCCGCTCGCCTTCGGCCTTCCTCTTGCCGCCGACCTTCCTTTTGGTTGGTGTGTTTGTGAATTTAGTGGAAAAGCATGCCTTTATGGCTCAGGTAAGGTGAAGTTCGATTCGCAAAGACAAATTGGATAGATGAATGATGTTGTTGTTTCTTGTGTGTATCCTTGGAGGTGGTGAAAAATCCTGGATTTTATGCTTGTTGTTTGGGAAAAAATTGGTTACGATCCTTTGGTTGAGAAATGGCAAAGTGGAAATAGATCGGAGTTTTTATCGTTGCTAATGTGTTGACTTGTGCTTCTTTTATCTTTGTGATGGGAGTGAAGAGAGAAATGTGTAGTTTTTTTAGATTCCTGGATTTTATTAAATTGCGGGAAAGTTCACATTCCCATCCCTTCCAGTTGCAGAAAGAGAAGCAATGATCTATTTTCTTCCTTGCTTGTAGAGATTTTTCTTGCAAATTGTTAAGCATGTGGATGTTTGACTTGATTTGTGTTGTTTGAGGCACTGGTAACAATTTTTTTGTAGGATAAACTGATTTAGATCTGAAGAATGTTGCTTCAGCCCAGAGCCCCAGATCATTTTATTGTCTGGTTTTTGTTTACCTAAAATATGAAAATATACAAACATTTGATGTTCATGTCTTGTTTATATTGTTAGATCTTTTGTCAAGTAATGTAGGGAATAAGTAGAGGTTAGAGAATAACCTATGAAGCTACTTACGGAAGCAATGAAGAAAGAAAGTTGGAATCAGGAGTTTCACTTGGAGCCTTGGAGAATGCATTTGAAGTCTCGAAGTGTTATGTTTTTTTGCATGTATTAGACCATTATCTGTTGTGAAACTATTTATTTGAAGCTTTGTAATTGTGGAAACTAGTATTATACTATTATGAAGTCGTATTTGTTAGGTTTACTTGGTATTTGCAGAAATTATACAATTTCGTGTCTATCGTGTCTTTATCGTGTCTATTACTGTATACAAGTATTATCGTGGTTATTCGTGTATATGTGTATTAGGCTTTTATCGTGTATGTAGGTATTTATCATGTTTGTAGGTACTACTTGTGTTCATTTGTGTATCATGTTAGACGACACGATACACACTCGTGTAGAAATCGTGTTGTTTCCGTGTATACCTGATAATTACCGTGTCGTGTTCGTGTTTGGGTTCGTGTACACAATGTCTTATCGTGTCGGGTTCGTGTATACCCAATACATGTTAGCATTCGACCATACACGACACGATAAGACACGTACACAACACGATTGACGGATCTAGGTCAGATGCAGATCTATGTTTCTCAACTTCAGAGAGGAACTACACCTACTTACAACATGTCTTTTGAGAGGGTGAGATGTGGATCTATGTTTCTCAACTTCAGAGAACAACTACATTGGGCAACTACAAGAACCATTTTCAAAAGCAATTTGGACAACTTATATAAATCTTATTAAAATATAAAAACAAATAGAGATTTTTTTTTGACAAGTTTAACTACTAGAGATAAGGGAAGATATAATCAGCATAAAAACCTCTTACAACGTTTTTTTACAATTACAAATTTACAATATCATGCATGTTGTTGTAAAATAAAGATCAAACAAAAGGACAAGAAGTTGAGGGAGAATGAAGGAGTTGTATTTCATCTCTTTTTGTATGTTCTCAATACATACTACAACCTCATATATATACACACATAGAGGTGTGTAAGTTACATAGTCTACATTAAATAAGGATGTAAATATAATGCACATTACAACACATTTTAATAGAGGAGTTATAATGGATTGGTTGGAAGATGAACCATCTTGGAAGGTGAATCATCCACTGTATACAATTTTCATAACACTCTCCTTTGGATGATCACCTTTTGGTATACATTTTTCGATTGCCTCGTTAAAAACCTTGCCAAGTAAAACCGTGTGGGACAAAAACTTGGTGAAGGAAAAAAGAGTGCAGAGCATATAATTCTCCTCCTCATTTCAATATATATTTATACACTATGTTGGAAAATAGTGTTATGTTCATGTCTCATTAAAAACCATGCTATAAAAACCCAGTGGGAAAATAGCTAAGGGAAAAAAGTGCATGACATATGTTAACACAATTGCCCAAGCTGTCTCGTTAAAAACCTCGCCAAGTAAAACCTTGTGGGACAAAAACTTGAAAAAGGAAAAAAAGAGTACAACTATAGGCCTTCTGAGTATTATCCTTCAGGGATAATTGTTCTTTAGGGATGATGATTAGAAATCTACTCCCCCTGATACGTAGTTCACCAACTTGCATAAACATTGTAACGTCTCCACAATAACACAAAATAATTTGTGATTTTTTTATTGTTGTGGATTAGACATATAAGAATCATCACTGAACAAAATATTTATATCATGAATATAGTAAGTAAATATTGATAATTCCATGTGAACTTTCTTTGTATAATATATCTTTATATAATTGAATCATTGTAACAATTCTCTTCTGGAGAATGTCCGAACTGCATATCGGAAAATAGTTGACTATTCTCTAGTCATGTTTTTCAAAATTTATCATTCGAATATTTCACGGGTACGTGTTTAATCTCTTCAGGAGTTCCTTTTAATATCATTATTCGAGATGATATGCATATTCTCTTTGTTTGTTCATATGATGATTATAATGCATCTCTTCATTATAATTTTCCTTGGGCAATTTTAGTCCTTTAGGGACTCTTATTTATATCAATACCAAATGACATACAAATTTGCAGTCAAACATATCTCATATGTTTATCTATATTTATGTCATACTGATCAAGTAAGATAATGTAATATTATACATTTCGAGAGAATGAGTAACATCGTAATAGATATTTGGTCCTGCGAAAAACCTTTGTGTCACTACTTGCTTTATAATGTACCACCATGTTGTAATGTGATTTCTATTCACATTCTTCAGAAATCAGGACTACATGTCCAATAAGCAAGTCTAGTTCTATATTATTCGCTTCTTTTGTTCATTTCAAATACGAATGCTCCTGGCATTCTTATAATACTATAAATTCTGGATCCAAATTTTCTATTGAATTAGCATGCTCTAAGAAGGCGAATTTGTCGTCGACGATAACCTTTTAATGCTTCTCTCGTATCAGCATAGTTGATTGCAATTTTTCTAATAATCAAATTCTCGTTGTTTCCCAAAATATTAGGATCTGACCGTTATGTATTCCCAAAATTGTTACATTTGCTAGCAGTTGCTTTTATTTTACCAGGTTTATATTCCTCAGGAATAACCTCTTCAGGATGTGTAATGTGTGACTAAGTTTTATTTTCATTTCCACAAATAATATATGTTATAGTCCACGCTTCTGGCGTTGGTTGAGCTCAAATATATTTTATCATGTGAAAATCTCCACTTTATATTATATTATGCATTTTATGTCTAGTAATACAAGACATAGTCACTCTTTTGTGATCAATAAAGATGTATGACATTTACTCGCTAGATATTGCAAGTTAATGATTTTAGGAACTTCAGGTTCAACGATACTTGTACGTATATTCTCTAATGAAGTTCAGGTTCAATATAGTACATTTTCTTGTCATTCTTTTAGCTTCTGGCTTTGTCCCCCTAATGCCAAAAAAAGTCTATATATATAAATGTTGGATTGGACAATAAAATACATCACCCTTCAGGGGCTTCAAGTATTTTAATATTATCGGGAATATGAATCATACTGAAATGTCCAATTTAATTTGAGATCACTAAATTTTGGAGGTGGTAAACTATTAATCGCAGATGGAAAACATTTCATTCAATATTGTACAAGTAAAATAGGGGAACATTCATAACATGATGTACATAACAAAAAATATGAATAAAATCAACATGTATGCATATTAATGTATCATGTATAAATTTTAAGATCTAATAATGATCCATATTCAGAGATATTTTATAAATCGATGCTTAATTTATAACGTGTGCTTCGGGCACATGATCCAAAATACGATGACACATATTGTGATTTTGCAATAACTTATGCTTATGACTTTCAATCACAAGTTATCTCGTCTTACGGAAAGATAGAGCTCGTAGATACCTACTTAGTAGAAAAATCTTGTCATTCTTCAGTTGACGATCATATGAAATTTCAGAAACATTTCTCATCATATATGTCCTCATTGACCCAATCGGTCACACCATATGTTATTAGAATCAATATTCATTTGATTCACCAGTGCAAGTCTTTTGACCAAGCCACTACGTGTGCAATGACACATTGTTCAAAAGTCAGGTAATTTTCTTGATAACATTTTTGCTGCCTGACATGATTGTAGGGATATAAAAATATTCTTCTTTACTTCAATTGTAGTCTCAATACAAGTCATTCTTGCGATTTGAAACTTAATATGTTTCTTGAGACATAATATATAAAATGCATCATTTAACGCCAAAATAATTTAACATGTAATAGTAGATATGACTCTTCTGGAGCTTTCTACTAAATTTGTACGACCTTGTACAGTAGTGGCTTCGGCTTTTCTCATTATCAAATTAGAGAATACTTATCTCTTAATATAGTGTGCATGACAACACTATACATGATGCATAATTTATCTTTCCTGATCTTAAATAAAATAGGAGACCGAAGAGTATCCATACTCTTCATTTCAAGCCGAATAAAATATTTATTGTAGATAAATTATTTATGCAACTATTACAAAATAAATGATAAGGTTCTTCCAATGACAAAATATAAAATAAGAACCATGCATTCAATCACATGAATGTAAATTAATTTCAACGTAACTTGGTATAAGTCTTTTAGATAGAAATTATGCATACCAACATATCACCATATGCATGTGTACTTTGCCATTTTAAGAAGATAATGCAAATATTATCTTTGTTATTGATCCTTAAAAAATATATTATAATGATATGCATAAATAGTCATCACAAACATATAAAAAATGTTGAATATCGATATGTTAGCAACATATACATGTGTATTATTAATATCTAAAAAGAATCTCATCGTAAGTGAATAACAATCACAAGTATGAAAATATATTAGACTAACGAGAGCACTGACCAATATAAAATATATAGTTTCAATATAAATGACAAATAAATCAAAGCTTAAACAAAATATTTGTATCATTGTATATAATAACGATTTGTCATATTGGTATTCCAACATATAATCATGTATATCTACTAGACAAAGTATATGTTACTTATCAAATAAAACACACATAACTACAAATAAACGCATTTTGATCGTGGAATTTATATACCATAAGGACATTAATTATTGTCATTTATCTCACCCACAATCACATCCATAATCATGGTCACAAAATGATTATAATAGGCTTTTGTAAGATTTTTCACGCTCTCATACATTCACTTCAGGGAATGGATCAAGTCAATTACTTGTGATTTTTTGGACTCCGTACTACTACTAGAGTATCGGATCATTAATTTGTGAAATGGATATAAGATTTTCCTATCTCAACTCTCTATGGTCTTCTGGACACGCATAGAGCTAGATTTTGGGAATGAGTTTGATGAGTTTATGAGACTTTGGCATTTGCACACCCTTTTGATGCTCATAAGAATCCTTCAGGGATTGCTATACATTTTCATAGTTTTTTTCACATGAATATACAATCTTGATATCATTATATATTTGCACCTCATGAAGATTACAGTTTTTGCCATCGGGCCTGAAGTGCTTCTTTTTCAATGATAACATGACATATGGTAAATAATTATTTTCATAATATGAAAACCCAAATTTTGTTGCAATATACCACATTATATCATATATATATAATTGCATAAATAAATCACATTTGCTGGAAATAATAACCATAATATTTCCAGATGTGATGCAACAAAATAACATCGAAATTTTATATGGCATAATATTATAAGTTAACGGGATGCATCAAATATGATTGAAACTAGTGTTTCATCACAAGAATAATATGATATAATATCCAAGCATTTTTCTTTTCTTTTCGGTGCATAAGTTAAAAGCAATAATAACATGTAGACTTTTATAATAAAAAAATATACCCTTTGCATGTTTTCATTATTCCAAAAAGATATATAACTATGTCAAGCAATATATATATTTTAATTTGTATTCTCAAGAGCATCAAGTTGGATTTAACATCCAAAATGCGACAAGTAAATTTTTTGTTCATTTATCAAAAGACGTATATTTAACATTCTTCAACAATCAAGATGATCAATATCATATAAAAGATTACACAAAATAAAATAGATAAAAAGAAACGTGTATAGTTTCTAGCAAAACAACATGCATTAGATATGACATATGCAAACAAAAATTATGGCATTATCATTGGAATGTTAAGTCATCAGTGATATTCCAAATATACGATCATTTTTTGCAAAACAAAATGCTTATAAACCTCGATTAATACATATTTATCAAATAACGTACTCATATGAATCTATAAATGTTATGTGCATGACTTAAATTTTACTATCATACTAAAATAAAAGTTAATAATCCGCCATCTAAGAATATATATACAAAACATAATATTTCAAACCAAGATTTTGCAATAGAAATTTGTAAACATACATCACATTTAAGAATATAATATGAGTATAATTTCTAGACATATAACATCACATTTAAGAATATAATATGAGCATATTCAACAAGTAAATAGATTAATAATATTATAAATTGTAAAAGACTACCTGGAGATGAATACAACCTTATGTTGTAAACTACCTTAATCAAACAACAAACAACCATTGTTTGAGTTGTTCACATCGAGTGAAGTCGTGTTGATAACGTGTTGTAAAATAACTATAAAAAAAAGGACAAGAAGTTGAGGGAGAATGAAGGAGTTGTATTTCATCTCTTTTTGTATGTTCTCAATACATACTACAACCCCATATATATACACATAGAGGTGTGTAAGTTACATAATCTACATTAAATAAGGATGTAAATATAATGCACATTACAACACATTTTAATAAAGGAGTTATAATGGATTGGTTGGAAGATTAACTATCTTGGAAGGTGAATCATCCACTATATACAATTTTCATAACACATGTCTCTTCATGTTGCTTTTATTGTTGTATAAGAGAACTATTTAACCATTTGAAGAACAAAACCCCAAAAGAAACTAACCCTTTTCGTTAAGATGTTGGGAGAAATATTTCACTACTATAGTTTATGTTGAGTTGGATACTTTTGTTGTATGATAATATCAGGAGCAAACAGTCCTTAATTGTATCCGTCCAAAATTCAAGGGAATTAAACTTCAAAACTGAAATTTTGAATCTTGGGGTTCCTAATGAAACGAATTTAAAACACATTGTTTGTGTTAGTACATAATTATTCCATTTGGCTTTGTTGGCTACCATTCCTTGTAAACATCATTTATATCTAGGATATGGCATCATATATTCTTTTGATTGTCCTATAAGTAGCAATGGATACCACCTCTTTTGGTGTGCGGAATATCATGCCTTCGTCTTTTCTTTACACCTTTACCCTTTCAAAGAGCAGTCATATTTGTAACTTCGGTTACGTACTCGTTCTGTGATCCAGAACCCTAATTCTGCTTCTCCATAACACACACCCCCCCCCCCAAGCTTCGGTTGCAGTAACGGGAAAACAAGACAAGACCACGGCATAGTCGAAGTGAGTCAAACAAAATGTTAGGAGAACTACAAAAAGGCAACAACGTGGTTGACGTGCGTGAAATGGTGGATGGCACAGAAATCGAAAATAAAAGATCAGACCGTAACTCGGACGATCACAACGGCAAGGAGCCGATCTTGGTATGCAAGGATTGCTGACTTACTAGACATAAATTTTAACGGGAAGTTCAATATTACTATTAAAACAGCAAGACTTTCCAGTAGTAGAGAGGGTTTACCACCGAATCATCAGAAAAGGTAGACGAATTGACGGATTATCAAAAATTATAAATGATATCTATTACACATTATCGTTCCCAAATAACAAAGATATTTTGCTCATTTGAACAGAACACGATCTATTTAGTGATATGAAATAATATCACTTGTGTTTATCAATTGCCTCATGATATTAGGAATATTGTACCGCCTAGGAATGTGTCATCCTTGTATTATACATTTCTTTTCTTGATCTCTTAAGCTAATTATAAATATGTAACTATACACAAGTTACATTGTGCTCATTATAATTTTATTTTATCAAGAGACCTAATAACATCATCACTCAAGTCAAGAGAACAATGATGATCTTTTGACACATGATTTTTTTCTTGCACAAGTTATATACAACCAATTAATATGTTTATCACTATACGTAACGATAATTTTTGATAATAATCATATAACACACTTCTCATGTGAAAAAGTCATAGGTATCATATCTTAAGATTCAAAGAAACAATGAAAACGTTAATGACACAAACATAATTTCATAATGTTTCATTTAGTACATCTATTCAATATATGAAAGAAACACTTTCTATTTCATATTTTACCCATGTTGTTTTGTAGAACCACAATACATTTTAACCAACATGACAATCTTATCACGGTAATTAATGTTCCATATTAATCATCATGATTGCAAACTACTTTTGATTTATGTAACCATCATCTTTTAGAGTTCTACGGTTAAGGACTAAGAGTCTCTTCCTTAACTCTTCTAAAGGACAAATGCATAAATATCAAGGAACAAAATGTTTATACATTCAATTCATAATAAAAGAGATATAAAAGAATTCTTGTAGAACACACATTCCTTTCAATCTCCCACATTCCTGGGTCTATCACTCCTCCCAGGGGATGGAGGAATCACCTTAACTTTTCATGGAACCAAAATAATGTTCAAGAGCATAATAAAAGACAACTTGCAAACACGGCTCAAACAACCTACGGTCACTATAGGTACTTACAGCTAGACGACGCCTAACTATGAGGTCACGCGGTCTTAACACACATCACCTCCCTACGACAAACACCACAAAGCCCAGCAAGTAAGTCAAGATCCAGAGAACTCATCCCTCCTACTATCGACAGAGTGGGCGACATCGATCAGGTTATGATGGTCGTGATCGGATCACTCTCCTAATGCGCCTGAGGTCTTTAGGGGTCAAATGTCTACTTGATTATACAATTAGGTTTTTTGAGAGGTGTTGTGGGGTTGTAGGAAGGGATGATGAAATCCCCCACCTTATCTTGAAGACTATAGTGGTGCCCCTTAAAGATGTTTTGAATCCTTAGGCTAGCAAACAACTCACCATACAAATACTCACCTTACTCTTTTTCCAAATGCAATTCTAATCACAAAAAGGTGTTAATTCGTGAATCAGTGATAGAATGCATACCTTACTCCAGCGATCAACTACTGAATATAACGACAAGGAAAAGCAAACTATATGCTTAAGTCAACACTATATGATGCATGACCTGACCAAGTAGAATGCCTAATCTTTTGCTTAGAGTTTTACGGTCCAAATTATGAAAGGGCGATATTGGTTTTTCTTAACTAGATTTGGGAGCAAGTTACAAGTCAAAACATGCCCAATTACTCTCCCAGACACTAACCCTATAGACACAGACATAGTACAGAAAAATGAAGGCAACATGACCTCACCAAGCCGCCAATTGGAGGTTCCTGACCGCTGATTAGCGGTCTGGAGAGCTCTAAATGCTCTATATTCTCTCCAGACTCTTCTTCTGTGTCCTTTATGGCTGTGAAAAATACAAAAACTAAATAGAAAGGTCAAATCCACTTGAATCATCCAAACCAGAGTCTTAACCAAGCACCTCCCAGGCAACGACGCCAAAAACTTGTTTCGATTAAGCTTAAACATCAAATGCACGGTAGCGATGAAGTGGTGACAAGTGTGGGTCGAATCCACAGGGAGGTGTGTCAACTTTGGTTCTTCAAAAATCAAGTGGCAAATAAGGGTAGAAGAAGTTTGGTTACACTAAATAGGCAACACTAAACTAGCAACTAACAAATGAGAAAGATAACGACTCAAGATTTACTAAAACTAAACTAAGCAACTAACAAAGTGAGATAAAATTTAGAAAGAAAAATCCTTAAGGGGTGGAGTGTGTGTACACATGTAATAAGGTGGTGAAGATTGCATTCGATGTGGCACAACTATAGGTTGTGTCTTACGCATAGGAAGTGTCCAACGGTTGTGGTAAGACCTATAAATCCAATCATTAACCTAGTTGATTAACATAAGCATACACAAGTTATTTATTAGGATCCTAAACAAGTGTGGGAGGTGTCTAAACGTTGTGGCAAAACCCATCAACTTACGTATTCTTATTAAAACAAACAAGCATACATTCACATACATCACATATTACATAAGATAGCATTCATTCTCATTCTTCATACATGTATAAACATCACCTCCATCCCCAAAGGGGGATGGAACTACTTACTACACATTAAGATAACAATTATATTAAGAAATACATTCTAACTAATTATACTAAGACAAAGAAAATAAAACTAAGCTAAACATGCAAGCATTAAAAGAGACAACATGAAGCTAACAAGAAATTATTTTATTGATGACTCACATTACAAGTAGCATTCTCTCCACTTGAGTTTTGATCCAAAGGCTTACTCCAAGTAGAGAAAATGACCACCAAGCAACGGGTGGTCTACAAAGGAAGAAGATGAGTTCTATTTATAGACATGAAAAAGGCAACTGGGGACAATCCAATCGGTGTGGGACTAATGAAACTTCTACAAATAGACAAAAAGATATACCCAACATCCGGGCCAAAGGGTGTCGGATTCGGGCCAGCGTGGACCGCCCACTGGCGGTCTAGGGCAACCAATTGGCTGTCACAAGTGGCTGATCTGACCCATTTTCGTCTAGCTTCAAAAATTCTTCAAATAGTAACATTAGATGCACCTTGGTCGGTGATGTGGATCTAGACGCGAACCGAATTGCCATAATACTCCTCATGATAGTGTGGAGTTTCTCGGTTTGCTATTTGGTCATTTTGGCTTACGTCCAGGTTCTTTTTCTCTTGCAGATAAGTCCATAAGTCTCACAAATTAGTATTTTTCTCGTATTTTAGTCATTTTTGTGTCTTCTTCTTAAACTTGTTTATTCCTATAACTCAAACATAAAACTCATTACATAGCATTGCTTAGGCTCAAAATGGAGGATATATGAACTGGATAAATGCATGATATGATATTAATCATATATCACCTTGATTGTTCGTTTTAATAACCACAAGTGCACAATGTTGGTGAAGACGTGGCAAAGACGGGTCGTACCTCAAGGAGTTGTGAGTGTTGTTGTTCCAACCATACTCGAGTGGGAAATGAGAGGAGAATGAGTGAATTTACAATTCAACTAAACTAAGCAACTAACAGGGCAAGATGAAATTCAGTAAAGAAAACATCTAAAGGGGGGAGTGTGCGTACACATGTACTAAGACGGTGAAGAATGCATTCAAGTATTGCACAAGCACAGATTGTGTTTTCATGCATAGGAAGTGTCTAAAGGTTGTGGAAAAACCTGTCATTCTAATCACTAACCTTGTTGATTAACATGAGCATAAACAAGTTGGTTATTAAGAACCTAAACAAGAATGAGAAGTGTATAAAAGTTGTGGCAAAACTCATCAAGTTAGGTATGCTCATTTAAACAAACAAGCATACATTCACATTCATCACATATTGCATAAACATGTATAAACATTCATTCTCATTCTTTATTACATGTATAAACACCATCTCCACCACCAAAAGGGGATGAAACTACTCACTACTCATTCAGCTAACTAATTATGCTAAGATTTAAGGAAACAAAGCATGGACGACTATAGGAAATAATATCTAACAAAACAAAATTATGTACATGACTCACGTTACAAAGTGGTGTCCTCCCGACCTAAGTTTTGCTTCAAAGACTTACTCCAAGTAGAGACAATCACCAGAAGCAATGGGTGTGTTACAAAGGAGGAAGAAGAGTTCCATTTATACACATGAAAAAAGGCAACCGGGGGCAGTCCCCCAATGTGAGACTACTGAAACATGTCTAAAATAGACATAAACAACATAATACACAATCACGAGAAGCCAGGTTAGATCATGACCCAACTAGACCACCAATTGGCAGTCTAGGGCCGCCAATTAATGGTAATAGTTGGTCTGATTCTACCCAAATTCATATGCCTTCTTAATTGCTTCAATTCTTCACGTAGGGTGCACTTTGATTGATGATTTGAGTCTGCGACTAAATCTAATTGCCAAAATCTCCTCATGATGGTGTGAAGTTTCTCAGTTTGCTATTTGGTCACTCCGGACTTACGTCCAGGTCATTCCCTCTTGCTGATGGGTCCTTGTGTATGACAGACAGATACATTTTTCTTTGTTTAAGTCATTTCTTCTTATGTTTCAATCCTTCTTCTCTTCCATTCCCTTCTTTATTAACTAATACCAAATATAACAATAAACATTCAAGTAGCACAATATTAGGGTCAAATAGAGGATATATAGCATGAGTACGTTGTATGATATGCTATTAATCACATTTGCAAGGATCGTAATTGTGGTTGGACATTGAGCGGAAAAAACCAAGTGCTCTTACCCATGCTTGATCTTATTTTCATCCATAATGCACATAACTATACATTGGAACTCAGACAGGTAGACCACCGACAAGCAACACCTTGCGTAGTTGGCCACCTAATCATGAATAGATATGCCAGTAACGGTACTTGCTACCATGAAAATGACATAACGGTACTTGCTACCATGAAAATGACATAAGGGAGGATATGAAAGAACAATAGAGTTACAAAAAGGTGAGGAGATGCAGAGAGAAGGCACTTACGTATGTGAGGGAGACACCTAAGGAATCTTATTCAAAGTTATCTGCGTATCTATATATGTTGGAGCAAAAGAATCTTGGCACAATCACTCATTTTCTCACAGAAGATGGTCACTTCCTATATTGCTTCTTCTCTCTTGGAGCTTCACGAAAGCGATTTAGATGGTGTCGTCCTGTGATATGTCTCGATGGCACATTCTTGAAGACAAGTGATTGAAATTAAGTAATAACCGCAAGTGCACGACGTCGGTGAAGACGTGGCAAATACAGGTCGAGTCCATAGGGAGGTGTGTCAACTCTGGTTCTTTCGAAGGCAAGTGGAAAAATGAGGGGAAAAGAAGTGTGATTATGCTAACTACACTAAACTATGAATGAACTAAGAATTAAACTAAACCCCCATGGAGTGGAGGTGTGTAGGTATGTGTGTGTAAGTGGGTCTTCATTTCAATCAGGAACAAATGTAATTAGTGTGGCATACAAGTATAAGCTATTGTAGAATCTAAGTGTAGGATACACAACACTACATGGCACACCATGAAAATGCATATCTCATATAAAGTTGAAGTTGATTTTAGATTATCAAGCATGCAATAAGTACGTAATGTGACCATTAGAGCATCAATCAATCCTACATACAACCTAAATCATTACATGTGAATGTGCACCCAACATGAATCCATACATAATAGGTCCATAAAACCATTACAAGCAACAAGATAAACTATAAAGCTAGCATGAAATAAGTACCTAGTGTGGACATTATCTCATCTTATACAAGTTTGAGCATGCTACAAGTATAGATCTACATTAAGCATAAGAAATGACGCAAATAAAAGAACTAAACATGCAAGCATTTAAAAGACAACATTAAAACAAACTTAGAAAAATATTTTATTTATATGACTCACATTACAAGTAGCATTCTTCTCCACTTGAGTTTTGCTCCAAGGCTCACTCTAAGTAGAGAGAATACCACCAAGCAATGGGTAAATACAAAGGAGGAAGAAAAGTTCTATTTATAGGCATGAAAAAAGTTGACCGGGGACAAGTTCCCGATGTGTGACTAATGGCATACTATAAATGGACATAAAACACACTACTACAACACCCAACTAAATCTAATCGGGTCTGGATCAGATCCAACCGCCAACTAGCGGTCTGGAACCGCCAATTGGCGGTTTGGATTGATTGGATCCGGTCCTGCTTTGGATGAGGCTTTGGTAAGTTGATTGCTTCATGTGCACCCAAGTTGGTTATTTTAGTTTAGCCCCGGATCTAATTGTCAAAATACTCCTCATGATGGTGTGGAGTTTCTTGATTTGCTCATTGGTCCTTTTGGTTTACATCTGGATCCTTCCCTCTTGCATCTCAGTCCATAAGTCTCACAATTCAGTTTTTTTCTTACACTCAGGTCCTTTTTACGTCTCTTCTTCTCAAACATGTTTATTCCTGAAACTAAAACATAATACTCGTTACGTAGTATTGTTTACGTTCAAAACAGAGGATATAAAACACGAATATATGCATGATATGATGTCAATCAACTAGATACGGTGGGCACATGTTATGTGTTGTTGCATTGGATGCAAATGGCCAATTGAATCCTATTACGTTTGCACTGGTGGACAATGAGAATCACAACTCTTGGACCTATTTTATGAATAAGTTGAAATAAAAGCCATTGGGGACGTCGAGAACCTAGCTTTTATATCGGACAAGCATGCTAGAATTATTCATGCTTTGCAGACGGTATTTCCAGATGCCTATCATGGTGCATGCTACCAACACATTTGTATGAATGTGGTTCATTTGTATGAATGTGGTTGCAAAATTCAAGATGGACCACTGTCATGAAAAATGTGGTGTGCGGTGTACGCAACCCAAAAGTCAGATTTCCACAAGCACTTTGACACGATAAAAGAAATTGACCCTCCCGTAGCAAAATATCTTGAAGACATCGGTTTTGATAAGTGTACTCTTTCTTACTTTCTTGGGAATCAGTACAAATTAATGACCAACAATTACACTATAATCTTGAACAACAAAACTAGGGAGGCAAGGACTTGGCCAGTCACGACTTTTGCGGAGTACATTCGGTTCACACTCCAAACATAGTTTTGTGAACGACAAGTTGTGGTCGAGGCAAATACAACCAAATTGTTACCTCTCATGGAGCATGATCTATCTGGCATAGCTAGCAAAGCAAGGTTCTACACAGTCCACAACCTTAATTAGTTTGACTATCATGTGTTACATCAGGATGGCGACAGGGATGTTAATTTGATGACAAATGAGTGTTCCTGTGGCATGTTTCAAATCCTTCGAATACCTTGTGTTCATGCAGTTCCTGCAACTCTTGATCGAGGGGTCAATATCTACTCTCTGTGTTCACCATTTTATGCCACTGAATCGTGGAGGGAGACAAATAAAGAAATAATTTACCCTTGTGGTAACGAGAATGAATGAACTGCTCCTGATGACATAAAGGATGTGCCAGTGAAAGTGCCTATTGAAAAAGGTCCAAATATGTCATGTCCTTGTACCTCGATACAACCTCAATCGTAGCTCGACAGTAATCGATGTGAACTTGACTAAACCAACAATTCGATGTGTGAGTTTTTAGGGTTCTGGGTGCTCGATAGGCTCGATAGTTTCTCGATTGTAACGGATGCCCTATGACTTAACACATATTGTTAAGGTTGAATTCTTTAAGTGTTTTGCTCGATAGGCTCGATATGAGCTCGACATAGTTGAATGGTTGTTCATTCCACGAGTTTGACAACGACGTTTACATAGGGAAGATACAAACAGTCACACCATTCACAACCATTCACAACATTTGAATATCAACAAAAAATACATTAAACAACATAAGTGCTTGTAACTTCAACATTCAAAACAGATTTTCTACACGTTAACGAACAAAAGAGCTTGTAGAAGTTTTCAACTAACACACAAACAGAAACCAAAAACAGCATTGACTAAATATGAACTAAAACAACTTCACCCTTTTCCTAGTCCACCCAGTTTGGTCTTCGAAACCAGGAGGCATTTTAGGGAGTGGGGGGTGGTCAGGGATGGGTGTCTCGGCTAGGCAGGTCGCCCTGTAGTTGGGGCACATGTGCTCCGGGAAGGGGGTGTTGGGGCGGTGTCTTCGGGGTTGAAACTACGCAAATAAGATAACAAAATATCAACGGAGATTAACTTATAACAACTTGTAACTCAAAAATCAAGAAAGATATAACAAAAACATACAGTTGTCGATGAGGAGGTCTACCATCGTTTCCTGGGTGGTGGCCAAATGACGCCCTACGTCACCTAACATTTGGTGTAGTTCTGTCAGGGTCTGCTTGACCTCCTCGAGTGAATTCGGAGGCAACAGTACTAGAGACACAGCGTCGTGTACATAGAATGTGCATTGGTGGTGTCTCGGTGCCCCCAATCGAGGATTGACGCACAACCATTGTGCTGGATAACTGCACAACCAGAGAAGGTCATCGGGAGGTGAGACCTTGACGATGTCAACATTGTGCATCATTGTACAACTTGAATATGGAGGACAATGCGGTTGAGGGAAGAAGGCGGTGGCAAGTGAAGTGGAATGATGTAAGGCCAAAAGAAAGGAAATGTGTTTTATATATCGCTGATAACAGACGTGACGTTTGGAGAGAACAAGACAAAACCGTCGAAAAACACCCTCAATTACCGTGACGTTTCAGTCGCGTCAACTATCGAGCTTATAGTGAGAACACATCGAGCTCATCGGTCCCAACATAGAGAACTCTCTTGCTTCATCATATCATGTGCATATCGAGCCTCCCATTTGTACGGTTTTTTCACACTTCGCTCAAGCTGACGTGACGTTTGGATGGAAGGAAACCAAACCGTCAAAAATACCCTAAAACTTTGTCGTTCACAGTAAAGTAAACTATCTAGCTCATATGGACTTCCTATCAATCCCAATATAGAGAACTCTCTTACTTCATTATATCGAGGTCACGTCGAATCGTCCATTGCGCAGACTATCACAACTGAAGTGACGTTTGGAGGGAAAGATCAGTTGTGTGTTTCAAAAAATCAAAATTATCGATCTCATATAGCGCATATCGAGGTCATATCGAGTTGATCAAAATTACAGGTCTCCATCCTATTAAATGTCCGAGTTTCTAATCGTCAAAAATACCCTCAAAAGAAACTATCATATTAAAAATATCATTTTTCAATAAATAGAGGCAGCTACGAAGGGAAAGCATATTCAAGAATGACATCATATTGAGGTCCTCTTGTTGCATCATATCAAGCACTTAGTGAGAATCTATCGAACTCATCGAGGTTACAGTTCTCAACATTCAATATAGCCTATCAGGCACAACAATCAAGTGACTATCGTTCTACTATTGAACCTATCGAATCGATATCGCTACTATATCTGCCTCTGAAATGATCGTAACATTAGGGGACCTATCAAGCAAAACAGTCGAGTACCTATCGTCCTCGTATCAAATGTGTAGAACTAATATCGTTGCTATCGAGCTTTGTCGGAAATATGGAAAACAAGGACACATTGAATTGGACATTGATCTATTTCTATACTTCTTTTATAAAATAAAATTAAGAAATAGTTTTAATAAATTACAAAAAAAGTTCGTTTTCAAGGTACGACATTCTGGTAGAACAGGTCGACGGTCCATTTGTCCCTCAAAGTCTTCATGTTCTGGTATGTGATGGTGTCGAGGGGAAGATTTGTCAGACAATGCTCAATGTACTTGATGGTGTACATGTCACAATCTCCGCTGCAAAATTAATAGAATTAACAATAAGTATATCTGAAAAAAGCATTAACCAAGCTAAGTAATCACGAAATTTACCTACCTCGGGTTTGGGGTACCTCCTCCTTTCTCAGACAGTGCCATTCGAACTCCAGCAGTTAACGTCCTTTTACGGACTTCAGTTTTGGCTGATCCTTCAACAGCGAGTAAACCTTCATCACAGAGGGACGGAGGTGACACCAGGGCCTCATTAATTTCTCCAACTTTGCCATAGAAATGACCATGTGATTGTCATCGTAGATCGCCAACTTCCACTCGGGAATTTATAGCTCAACCACAACCCAATGTTAGTTCTTGTAGCTCTGGCACCAGTACACATAATCCTTTCCCTTCCAAGAAGGAATTACCTGATCGTCCATCTCAGTGAGGAAATCTAGACAAGTTGCATCCCAAGTAAACTCCCTTGGATTGTCGTTATATGAGTCGTACGCACCTGGGATCCATTGAGAGAAAAAGATCCTCATAACCACAATATTTTCTAGTATGGACTGATGCATTGCATACATTGCATCATATCTTTCATTTAGATTAATTTTATATCAATAAATGCTACTAAGGTATGTGTTTAGTCTTATTTACAGAATACAGGGACCTGAATGCAAATTACCCATATCCCGAGCATAAACGCGTGCAAGAGACTCATTTCTGTCATAAAGACCAAGCTCAAGATTATCGGTATTCAAATCGAAGTTCATCCAAGCATAAAAGCATTCAAATACCTAATTACAAAAAGGCCAAGGACTTAAGCACAAAAGTAGCCAGGACCTAATTGCAAAAGTCAAGGACCCGACTGCAAATTAAAGTACCAAAATATTATTTTGGAGAAGTTCTAAAGAAAAATCAATTTGGATCTCCAAATATATGAAGAAATAAATTCGGAGCTCAAAAGAAAGGAAAGAAATCAATCCAGACGCTCAAAGGACATTTAAATCATACCATAAACACACAGGAAAAATCCGAATCGAATCTGAACCAAACAGGTGGAGATTCCGCCGCACCCCACGTACAAAATACGGCAAATTAGCCGCACAAAAGTCGATCCGTGTGCTCAAATTTTTACTAATGCTGTATTGACGGATGTACTTTTCTTTTATGTATTGGGATCCCCGGTTGAGGCTATAAATAAGGCCGAATCATGTATTGAAAAGAGAACTTATTTTTATTACATGTTTTAGTAATAAAATTCTGTTGGTTTATTTTGTGTTTTTAGTTTTCTTTTGTAGTTTCTCTATGACCCCTTCTCCTTCCCTTCATCCATGAGTTTCTAACTCTCTCCAAAGGGTGGGGGTGACGGATTTAGGGTGATGAGAAGAAGAATGATGTTATTATTTTAATTTCGTGTTAGTATATTTTGATTACTTGAGTTTATGTTGAATCATTTATCATGTAATGCTTTATAACTAATGTGATTTATTATAAGTTTCAGATTTCTCTAAAAAAAACCCGACATCTAAACCTCCACCCGCTGGACTCTCATCCATATTTGCTTTATTTTCTTTTTAATTTTTGTTGTTCTTGCTTTAGATAATTAAAAACCAAAAATCTCAAACCAAACTTATTTCTCTCTCTTTCTTTCCTAAATCGAAATCACAAAAATAACAATATCTCTCCCTCCTTGTGTTCGACCCGTACTTGCCACGTCTTCATTGACGTCGTGCACTTGCAGTATAAATTTAATTCTCAACAAGTTTTTGGCGCCGTTGACGGGGAGGCAACAAAGTTTTTTTGTGTGATTTCGATTCTATTCTATTTATCGTGTGCGCGATCTAACTCTTTGGATTTGCGTTTCAGTTGACAACAGGGTGCGCGGAGAAATCCTGGCACATTCTGAGCAAGAAGGGTGGTGAAATCGCCGCATCCAAAGAAGAATTTTCTGGGGTTGTCTCCATCTCTGCGTGGACGCGTAGAGCAACTGGAAATTTTTGAGAGCGGGCGGCGAACCCGACTGAGCGTGCGTAGGTAACCTTTGTTGCCTTTTTCCTCGTAATTTCTAGTTTCGGAAAATTTCTTTTTCGTAGAACTGCACGTATTAGGCTCAAATTCCATAATTGGCAATAATTCAACTCTGACCTAAAAATTGGCAAAATTAGAAGGACTTAGTGCATGCATCATATAGTGTTTTGTTTGCATTATTCTTGCTAATTCTTGCAAATTAATTCTTGTTGAAGAGTGCTGGAGGCAAGGTACATGTGTGGTTTTATCGATTGCATTTAAGCATATAAATTAGTTCGCATACAACCTTGCAATTGTCCCCAAATTAAAGACCAATGTTTGACTATATTTGCGAGATTTAAGTTAAACTATCTTAAGGGCAACGCTGTAGGAAAAGATACGGTGGGGATTTCATCACCCTTACGTGGCCCACAAATCACAATCCTAAAGTGTCACCCAAGCCTTAAAATTAAAATCAATTAGACATTGGCCTCTAAGGATTCGGACTCAATTAAGGAGAAGATTGGTTTGACTTGCTATGACTTGAAGCTGATCGAATTTAATTTGGTGTCTAGAAAGTGTTTTTGTGTTGACGTAAGTCTTCCAAGCGAAGCGGTTGTCTAATTGGCACCAACTCTGTCGGAAGCGTCCCCACTAGCTATACACTGCCTGGCCAATTTGGTTTGATTAGTGAGGGAGGTGAATCAAGCGAACCAATTCGACTCAACCAGTTAGGAGTCGTCTAGATTTAAGCGACATTAGGTCTAGGATTGTTTGAACTGTGCTTGTTTATGAAACTTCTGACCAACCCTCTTATCTATCTTTTAGAATTAAGTTTCCCTTCTCATCTCAATTCTCTAGATTAGGATTCGTTTCTCATCTTTCACCCTTCTATTGTTTGTTTTCATTTTAAAAAAAAATTAAAAAAAGAAAGAGTAATTGATTCTTGAAATTGAATTTGGAATTTAAATTTCAAATTTGAATTCAAAAAATGATTCAAACCGGTGCACTCAGATTTGGGTTCGGGACTTGAGCAATCGACTCTCACGAGTTCATCTAGATTCCAGTCTAGAGCTTAGCCCCAATCCACCTGTTGCACCACCTCACCCGGATCCAATGGGTGAGAATGTAGTGGACATGCCTAGGACTCTGAGGGATCGATGCTACCCAACGATGGTTGCTCAGCCATCGTGCATCGTTATGCCCACCATACCGGGTCGCGACTTCGAACTGAAGGCACAATACATCAGTATGTTGCCCAAGTTCACCTCTAGGGAAGACCCATATCGCTTCCTTAGAGAATTTGAGGAAATCTGCTCCCTTATGCAATACCAGCATATCTCTGAGGAGGCAGTGCGTCTTAAATTCGTGCCTCTAGCACTGAAGGACGACGCTAAAAAATGGCTATATAGTCTAGCCGAAAGATCTATTAGGAGTTGGGCCGAGTTTGTTCAAGTATTCTTAAACAAATATTTCCCAAACCATAAGACCATTAGGATTAGGAATGAAATTGTTGCATTCGTTCAATCTGAGAGTGAGCCGTTCTATTCCTATTTAGAAAGATTTAAAAGTTTGTTGACCCAATGCCCTCATCATGGAATTCCAAGATGGCAATTGTGTCAAATTATTTAAGAGGGATTGACACCTACATCTAGGGTTATGGTAGAATCTGTAAGCCAAGGAAACTTTATGTCCAAAAATGAGAATGATGCTTGGACTTTTCTTGAGGATTTAGCCGAAAATAGTATGCAATGGGACAATGCTAGAGCACTGAATAACCCGAGTATTGGATCTAGAATAGCAAGTCAACCCAAATCAAGTGTCTTAGCTGTAGATGCTGCTGAAGCAAAACTAGCTACCCTTATGCGTAGAATGGAAAGTCTAGAGCTAAAAACCCGACCCCAAGTGAATCAAGCATCTTCTATCCCTTGCTCTAGATGTGGTCAAACTGGTCATACAATGGAGGATTGTGCGGACTTGGAACAAGTTAATGCCGCATTTAACCATTCTAGAAATGACCCGTACGCATCAACCTATAACCCGGGTTGGCGTAATCATCCAAATTTGTCATGGAACCAACAAGGTCAACCTCCTAGACAACAACCAAACTCGTATAACCAAAATAATACATCATCTGGGTTTAGTAACAATGGAGATTATGATGTTAGATTGACAAGCTTGGAAAATTTGGTTAAGACTTTTATGCAAACAACCACCCAATCCTTCCAAAGGCTAGAAACACAAGTCAGCCAACTAGCACAAATAGTAGGTGAAAGAGCAAAGGGTCAGTTTCCAAGTCAACCTGAGGTGAATCCAAGATCTAACAATCAATATCAGCCCTATCAACCACCTCCAGGAAGTAACAACCCTAGACCGGTTCAAATGGTTCATGAGGAGGGACCGCTCCAACAAATAAATGCAGTAGTATCATTACGGTCCGGAAAACAAGTTGATAACAATGTGGTCAATCCTAGAGCTCCTAATCAATCTAGCCATCAAGCACCCACATGTGACCTAACCATTGAACCAGAAGTCCAATTTCAAAAGCCCAACCCACCTACTCAACCTGAACCTATTGCTCAACCTGAGCGAGTCTATGTTCCTAAAGCCTCATTCGCCAATAGACTCAAGAAGGACTCAAGTGCACAAATGGAGAAAATCTTGGAAGTATTTAAGCAAGTTAAGGTGAATATTCCACTCCTCGATATGATTCAACAAATACCTGCTTATGCTAAATTCTTAAAGGATCTGTGCACTAAGAAGAGAAAAACGAACGTACCAAAGAGGGCCTTCTTAACTGCAAACATAAGCTCTATTCTGTCCAACTCATCTCCTATAAAGTATAAGGACCCTGGGTGTCCCACCATTTCATGTGCGATAGGAGATACTTTTATCAACAAAGCCCTTCTAGACCTTGGTTCTAGTGTTAACCTTCTCCCGTTGTCTGTCTATGAGCAACTAAACCTTGGTCCACTAAAACCCTCTAAGACAACCCTTCAATTTGTTGATTGCTCTGTTAAGAAACCAAGAGGTATAGTAGAGGATGTTTGATTAAGGTTGGTGACTTCATTTACCCAGTGGATTTTATCGTTCTAGACACTGAACTTGTTGTCAATCCTAAGAGACAAATCCCTGTAATACTAGGCAGACCCTTTTTAGCCACTTCTGAAGCTTTGATAAATTGCCGAAATGGGCTCATGCAACTATCTTTTGGAAACTTAAAGGCTGAATTTAATATCTTTCATGTTGATAATGAACCAGAAATAGTATGCAATCAAAGTGATGTTGTGATGACATCGCGTATCTATAAGATTCTGAATCAAATAAATCATCACAAAATTAAAAAGAAAGTGAGAAAAGGGGGAGAAATTCATCTACCCAACCACCATCACTCGAGCAAATAAGAGAACCAACACATGTCAGGGGTATGGAATCTTTACCTCAGGGCAACATGGGGAACAATTCAACTGGATACATGCACCAACATGGTGACATTCAATCCAGTTCTGACTATGGTTGACATTCAATCCACCTCTACCGCATGTTGACTCAGGTAATAAGTGTCTTTGCATACATTGAGGACAATGCATGATTTAGGTGTGGGGGTGTTTATCTATCTATCTATATATTCTGTTCGTTAAAAAAATTTATTCAATGCTCCATGACATAGTTTAAGATTGAACTGCCAAAACCCGTGTACAAATTGCATTGAGTTTTTGTTCCTTATTATATAGCTCTGCTTGTAGAAACTATGACATAAATCTAAGTTCCAAAGAAATAACCCATTACCCTTTAAGACATGTATGCACTTAAATTGGATGAATCAAATCTTTGAAGTGGTTGATAAAAAGCAGAGGTTCAGGAAAATATACCGGGAAGTGTGGACTTCTGATAGCAATTAAGCCTTGAGGAAAATAATAAAGGAATAAAAGTGCGGAAAGCACATCTTGCAAAATGATTACAAAAACCCAAGCTTTCGAGTCACTGGTCCGTAGGGGTATCTTAAAACCCGGTAACTTGAGTCTGTCAGCTCGGGATTATCGACCAAACTCGCTACACGAATGCAAAAAAGGGTAAAAGTGTCAGAAAAAGCAAATGTGTTGAATCACGGAAAAAAAATATACTCAAGGCCCAAAGTTAGAAGAATGAACCATGTCATGGTTGATCCGAATGATACTTCACCACCAGGGGAGGCGTGCAAAATAATTTAAGTGATAACATGTGTAGAAGGGTTAGTGGTGTGAATAATGGAGGAATGAAGACCAAGTCAAATTGTTTATGATCTAGATTTATATAATGAGCACGCAAGAATTCTAAGTGAGATGTATAAGGTTGAGGTGGACATATTGAGAGTTATTAATGGAATATTGAATTAAGACTTTGTGTCAACTGAAAACCCTCACGAGACAAAATTCGTCCTCTAAGGAAACTTAGGGGTTGAAAGGCTTGTTGCACAAGCTAAGTGCAACCATGATTCCTACGAAAGTGAGTTAGGATTTCCCTGTTTTCATTTTTCTTATATTCTGTTTTGCTAGGGACTAGCAAAATCTAGGTGTGGGGGTATTTGATGCATTGCATACATTGCATCATATGTCTTTCATTTAGATTAATTTTATATCAATAAATGCTACTAAGGTATGTGTTTAGTCTTATTTACAGAAAAAACAGGGACCTGAATGCAAATTACCCATATCCCGAGCATAAACGCGTGCAAGAGACTCATTTCTGTCATAAAGACCAAGTTCAAGATTATCGGGATTCAAATGGAAGTCCATCCAAGCATAAAAGTATTCAAAGACCTAATTACAAAAAGGCCAAGGACTTAAGCACAAAAGTAGCCAGGACCTAATTGCAAAAGTCAAGGACCCGACTGCAAATTAAAGTACCAAAATATTATTTTGGAGAAGTTCTAAAGAAAAATTAATTTGGATCTCCAAATATATGAAGAAATAAATTCGGAGCTCAAAAGAAAGGAAAGAAATCAATCCAGACGCTCAAAGGACATTTAAATCATACCATAAACACACAGGAAAAATCCGGATCGAATCTGAGCCAAACAAGGGTGATTCCGCCGCACCCCATGTACAAAATACGGCGAATTAGCCGCACAAAAGTCGAACTGTGCGCTCAAATTTTTACTAATGTTGTATTGACGTGTGTACTTTTCTTTTATGTATTGGGATCCCCGGTTGAGGCTATAAATAAGGCCGAATCATGTATTGAAACGAGTCCTAGTTTTTATTCCATAATTTAGTAATAAAATTCTGTTGTTTTATTTCTTGTTTTGAGTTTTCTTTTGTAGTTTCTCTAGGACCCCTTCTCCTTCCCTCCATCCATGAGTTTCTAACTCTCTCCAAAGGGTGGGGGTAATGGATTTAGGGTGATGAGAAGAAGAATGACGTTATTATTTTAATTTCGTGTTAGTATATTTTGATTACTTGAGTTTATGTTGAATCATTTATCATGTAATGCTTTATAACTAATGTGATTTATTATAAGTTTCAGATTTCTCTAAACAAAACCCGACATCTAAACCTCCACCCGCTGGACTCTCATCCATATTTGCTTTATTTTCTTTTTAATTTTTGTTGTTCTTGCTTTAGATAATTAAAAACCAAAAATCTCAAACCAAACTTATTTCTCTCTCTTTCTTTCCTAAATCGAAAATCGCAAAAATAACAATATCTCTCCCTCCTTGTGTTCGACCCGTACTTGAATAATGCATTAATGTTTAGATTTTGTGGGTATATCCGCTGAAAACCCTCAAGAGAAACTACTCCTTCTTGGCGACAATGAGGTTTAATGACTTGGTGCACGTGCCAAGTGCACCCGTGATTCATAGGAAAGTGAGTTAGGATTTCTCAGTTTTTCATTTGTTTTCATTTCTTTCATTTTTCTCTTTCTTTGTTTTGCTTGTGACTAGCAAAAGGTAGGTGTGCGGGTGTTTTATTAGTAGCATATCATACATTGTATTCATGTTATATATCCTTTATTTTACCCTAATATTATGTTACTCGAGTTGTTATTTGTAGTGTTTCAGGAGTTAGGTAATAAAAAAGAGGAAATGAGCAAAAAGAACCTGAATGTAACAAGAATGGACTAAATTGAAGACTTTTGGACCTATTTGTAATACACAAGGACTCGATCGCAAATCAGGAAGTACCAAAGTGAAAACCCGGAGGGACCTGATTGCGAAGTGCAAAATTTTTGTGACACGTGACATGTACCATATCAGTATTTTTCCAATTAAAATAAAAGTGATTCGAGACAGTGGACCAAGACTTCACCCCACGTGCCAATTGAAGGAACTTATAAGCTGGACAAATTTGAGCCCAATCAAAGCATTCTAATCCGCCAGTAGCGGATTTTTATCCGCTACTGGTAGACAACCTTGCTTTGTTGGATCTAAGATTTTGGCCGCGGGTCAGAGCATTTCAAGACCATCAAATGTGATTTAAAGTTGTCAGATTATTTTTAGATTAATCTTAACCATGTATTAGTCTATATATATCATTGTAATCCCTCCTCTCCCTCTTCTTCTTGCTCCTCCATTAGTTTAGATTTATTTTGCTGCTCATTAGTGTAAGAGGAGAAGGAGGAACTTTGTAATCTTTCATTTCAATCAAGTGTTAGTTTTGTTCTTTAAATACATGTTTTTCCTTTGATGCAATTTCTTTTATGTTGTTTGCTTAATCTTGTTTTTCTTCATTTCCATTATGGGTTTATGTTCTTTTCATGCTTTCTTTAGTTTAGAGATGAGTATGGAGTAGTCCATCCCCATGGGGGTGGAGAGGAAGGTGATGTGATTATGTGATGTACTAGGTGTGGTTAATCCTAATCCTTTGAACCTTACATGATTCCATAACCATCAAATGGAATTTCACTCTTATCTTTCATGTGTTAATGCTCTTCAGTGATGCTTAGCACATGCTTAGATTTGTAGGCCTATTCTATGGGGAATGTTGAGGTTAGGATAAGGATGGAGTCGAAGAAGGAAACATAACATGTGGGAGCATGTGCTCTTTTGCCTCGCATTAATTAATATCTTGTATGTTTTAATGATTATGTAAATCTGATTTCATGTGGAGACATAGTGGGGTGTGGTCATTTTGCATGAGCTCATTTACCTTAATTGCAATTATTGTCTTCTATGTTTTACTGATAATGTTTCCTCTTATTTCATGTGGAGACAAAGTTGGATTTGGTTTTGTGGATTTCATGTACTACATGTTGTGTTGAGCACAAATGAGCACACACATACACATATTTTCATATTCGCATTCTTTCTCCACCCCCAAGGGGTTTTATTTTATCGTTTCTTTTTTATTTCACTCGCATAGTTGTTTAATTCTGTTCGCATTCCCCTCTATTCTTTCCCCACTCGAGTATCGTGAATCAGACTCGTACACGCTCCCTGTGGACCGGCCTATACTTGCCACCGTTCAACGCAGTCGTGCACTTGCAATATTTTAACTGATTAATCAGCTTGCCATGTCGGGCATATAGAATACTTCAATCTGGAGGCATAATCCCAAGTTGAAGATATCTTCAACATTTGTACAGCTTCTTAATGCCGCCTCCAATGTCAATATCTTAATTTTTGGTTGTCTATTGAAATAATCCCTTATTAGGCGGTCACTGGTACAATGCTCCTACAACTCAGCCTCTGACAATACCACACTAAATTTCAAATAGGTAATCAGTGCAAACTCATATTTGGTGAATCTGCAGGTCTTAGAGCCCAAATAGAAATGAACCTCGCCGTCTCTACTACTGTGGATCTTGTATAACAGTAACTGACAGGCAAAAACACCGGAGAACTGTAATTCACTTGTCTCAAAATATTGTCAGAAAGGGGATTCCTTTGCCCTTTCCAACAACCCGTACTCCCAGAACTTCTCTTTCATGTCATTCATAGGCTTACTGCCCTTGTATCTCACACGACCGGGGAAATGATCCTTGGTTGGAACTATTAAATTCGGCATTTGAAAAAAAAACAAGAAAAAATAACAACTAGTTAAAAAACATGGGAAAATTTAAAGGGAAAATGGAATCAAGCTCGTCGAGTTGGCAGTTCATTACAGTCAATCTGGTCCTATAAAGCTCACCTGCAAAAAAATCGAACTAATCTTGAACCTATGGAACTCAAAGGAAAAATGGTCTGATTTCCATCGAGAACAACTATCAAACCTATCAAGGTGAAAGGAAAAATGGTCTGATTTCCATCGATCACTGTTATCGAGTACCTATCGAACTACAATAGAATCTATCGAGCCTCGTTAGAAAGACAAGAAAATGGTTCCACTTCAAACCCAAATGACAAAACTTAGATGAATACCAATAAATAGATGAAATCAACTACATTTTCGATAGAAACAATAACATAACCTTATAAAACTATATCATGAAGTAAAAAGAAACATAGACAAAACGTACCCTAAAACCGACCATCATCGTCGGCTTCATTGTAGGACGTTTTCGGCAGGGTACGCCACTGAGCTCGAATGATGGGTCGAGTGCAAGAGAAAAGTGATGTGCAAACCAAAGAGGAAAGAGAAGACACAACAAATGTCTGAAAGAAGTTTGCAACTATCAAAAGAAAGAGACAGAAATAATGATTTGCTTCTTTGGAAAGAGAGTGAGGAGAATGTGAAGGATTTCGTGTCCTATATGTGTACATAATTTTAAAATTTTATACATGCATACAGGATTGTTTTCTAAAATTTTCACGATTTTATGTACATTATCATGTATATTATTTTAATACAATGTAATCTACATATATATTATAATAAATTGATGGAGATCATATCCAAAGGTTCTCTAAAACCTTTATGAAGATCCGGAGTTACATTGCGCGTTGAATTGTCCACCGATTTGCCTCCTAGTGTTCACCAAACTCTAAACAATATTAAAGAGAAAGGAGCTAGTCAATCGATCATTAATTCAAGGTTAGAGTCTAGCTAATAAACCTCTAAAGCTCTTGAGAATTTAATCTCCAAAAACCCAAATAATTACTTAAATATAATTTTCAGATGGAATGATGGAGAAAAAGGAGAATAGAGAATTTTTGCATTAGTCTCTTCAAGGAAGAGATGATGGGCCTATTTATAGGATTTCCTCCAACCCAAATCATGTGCAAACCAGTTACACATGATCTCTTGTTAATCTCTCTACTAAACCACATCATATGCAAACCACCTTATAAATGATCTCATATTTATTTCTCTTATAAACTACATCATGTGCAAACGACTTTGCACATGATCTCATGTTTATTTTGCCACATCATCATCCTATAACTATCTTTGACCAATGTGGATTAAATCCATCCATTAATCAATAAAACATCACATATTAATATATGCAAAAATGTAGGCAAACAGATTGACCATTTTTCACTATTTTTGCCTTTACCAAATTTTAGATTAATATCCAACAAAATTTGGACTTTGGGGTTTTAGTGAATTCATATGTTATAATGTTGAGGATCACAATATATTATATAATATATTATCATATATAATGTCAAAATATTATACCCCATAATATCTATACATCTCATATGAATTTATTATTATTCTACCAATGTCATTTTCACGACATATTGATTTTATTATTTTACCACATGTATATTATTTCATAACGCATGAAACTTAATACATCATATAAAATATAAAATCACATCTCTTGTTTCCCAGTTTTGTGGTGTGACCTATAGGAGGATCTAAATTATATTGGCAATGAAATTAAAGTTTAATATCATAAACTATAAGCGGTATCTAGCTCGAACTAAACACGATCCCTTTAGTGATGTAAGAATATCACTTGTGTCTATCCTTACCTCATGATATTAAGAATATTATACAAAAGTAGAAATGTGTCACATTTGTATTATATATTCATTTCATGATCTCTTAAGCTAATAATAAATATGTAACTTAACACAAGTCAAACTGTGCACATTATAATTTTTCTTTATGAAATGGCCCACTAATATCATCACTCAGGTAAAGAGGGGCAATGATAATCTTTTGATGAACTATCTTTTCCAGCATAAGTCATGATTAACCAATCATTGCCTTTATCACTATACTCATTGACAGCTTTTGACAATAATCAAATTAAGAACTCCTATGTGAAAAGACATAAGTCTCATATCTTAGGATTCAAGACACAGTGAAACATTAATGACACATAACACAGTTCCTCTCTTTACACACTCTCTTCTCTCTACTCTTTCTTTTCAGTTTTTGTCTTCACTTATCTTCTATGTTCTCTCTCTCTTCTTTTATTGATGACTGAGGAACTCACCGGACTGTTGGCTTTTTGGCCTTAATCCTTGTTTTGATGATTTAATCAACCTAATCTTAATCATAAGTAATGTACAGTAGCACACATATTGCATTGCATATATATTGCATGTGCTAACCTCTACAGGTGATCAAGACTCATGGAAGGGAGGAAATCAAGTCAAGATTTGTAATAAAGCTATATGAAGACTTGTAATCTTGATTTTATTTTGAGTCTTAGGAACATGTGTAAATTTAGCATACAAGAGCTAAAAACATATCACATACACACTAGGTTCCTTAGAGAAGTCACACACAAAATTTCACCTTATTTGGACATCATTAGATCACCCAAACCTTAGTCGGAAATCACTTAGAACCTAAACCCAGAATTCCTGTGTGAACCGGTCGACCGAACCAGGTCTCAGTTCGACCGGTTTATAACAGACTCTCCACAGTGATTTTACTGAACTCTACCAGTCGACCGGTTCTACCGTTTCGGTCGACCGATCCCGAATTTTATTATGGCCGTTACCTTTGTCGTATTCGTATAAAACAAACTTAACCCCAAAATACATTCGGTAACCGGTCGAACGACGACCTTGTTTCGGTCGACCGGTTGAACACTTATTATATCCCTGCTATCGGTCGACACACTCTTCGTTCGACCGATCCAACTTTGTCTCAACCGAAACCCCTTAACGGTCGACCTCCCCATACTTTGGTTCGACCGATTCACTTAAGTAGAGTTAAGTTCTAACTCGTTTGTCCGACCGAATATTCATTTGTTCGACCGTTCTCCTTGAAATCAAGTTAACGGTCGACCGGTTTATTAGTTTCGGTCGACCAATTCTGGACAGATTTGCAGCCCGATTTTCTGCTTTGTGTATCTTACACAAAACCCAACCAAATCTATCCCCAACGGCTAGAATACCTTAGGAGCTTATAAATAGAGGATAAAGACTTGTTGTTAATACAACTCTCCAACTCCAATTGTCCAAATACATTAGAGAGAAACCTCAATCCTCAAAGCTCCCATTTCTACACTCCATAAGCCTAAACTACACACATTTGTTCAATCACTCATCCTACTTAAAGTGTGCTCAATTAGAGAGTGAATCCCACTCCGTTACAAAGTTTGTCAAAAGAGTATAGACTTCGGTGAGAGCCCGAAGTGATCCTTCTCAGATTGTGAGAAGAGGATTCCAAGCTCGGCGAGCGTTGTTCGCGAGTTTGACGGTTGTAAGGCGTTGTCTCCCGGCCCGGAACGGGGAGCGGATTGTAAAGTTGTAGGCGGAGCTCGTGGAGTCGAGCGGAGCTTGCAAGAGAGGACTAGGACCCGGGTGGGGTGCTGAACCTCTATAAAAACGCCGAGTCGATTTGTGGTTTGCTTGTTCCTTTTCCCTACTAGTCTTTAAATTGTTTCCGCTGTGTTTATTGTTTGATTAGTTAGGGATTAGCGTAAAAGTGATTAGATTAACCCGACCCACACGATCCTACATTTGGTATCAGAGCCTCGTTCATTAATTTTGTTCTTAACCGATAAATTAACATGGCTATTAATGCATCCACACCTAGTGAATCATGTAAACCACCATATTTTGATGGAAATAATTTTGTTTCATGGAAAAGTAAAATGATGTCATTCATTAAATCCATAAACATTAACATGTGGTTTATGATTCAAACTCCATATGAATCACCTAGATGTCATATTAGTAAATGGAGTTTAGAAGATGAGAAAAATGCATCCCTAAATGCTAAGGCTATGAATGTCATATTTTGTGCATTAGGAGATGAACTTTTTAATCTTTTTTGCTCATGTGATAGTGCTCATTCTATATGGCAAACATTAGAAAAGAAATTTGGTGAAGGAGATTCACCAACTGGGAAGGAGGGAGAAGCAAATCCGAAGGATGTAGCTCAAGCAAAGAAAATGGAGATTAACTCAACATCTTCATCATCATCAAACTCATCCGATGGAGAAAGTGAAGATGAGGTACCTTCTAGCTCTTCTTCAAGTAGTAGTTCAAAAGATAATGCCTATGATGTTAATGGACTACAAAATGCATTTCAAAGATTAAAAAATATAGAGAACTTCACAAGACTAATCGATTAGCAAATGAGCAAATCCATGATCTTGAATGTCAAAATGCATCTATCTTAGATTATAAAAATGATTTGCTTGCTAAAATTGAAGTTCTAACTTTAGAGAATGCATGCTTGAAGGAAGAAAATTTAAATGATAAAACTACCTCATCTCATGCAATTGATAGTCATATAATAGAATTTGATACTAATGACTTGCTTATTAAACTTGATAAATCTCATCTTGAAAGCAAGAAAATTTTAAATGACTTGAATTGCATGAATGAAAAAGTTGCAAATTTAGAGATTCACATACTTAACATGGATGAAAAGCATAATTCTATGATTAAAAATCTAAATTTGCTTAAATGAATCTCTACCAACTAAAAATAGTGAACTTAATGCCTTAAATGAAAATTTGTCAAATAAATTGCATAAGTTCACACATGGCAATAAAAACACTTTTATGTTAAAAACTTTCCTATTCAAATTAATGTTAAACATAATTTTGCCATGAAAAAGAAAGTAAGTGTAGAGGTACCAAAATCAACTTGGATTTGGGTACCAAAAGCTAAACTTAATGGACCCAAGTAAAAATGGGTACCAAAGTCTACATTTGTAGGAGCTTGAGGAGGAGATTGGTGGTGACTGGACGAGCCAAAGCGTCAAATTCAAATCTGGTTGCATCACCAAGTCTAGATTGGAGCTAATCAATATTCAAGTTTGGTATAAAATTTCTATCTATGAATTTTCTGAAAAATTAGCTCTATTCTAGTCTATATGCTTAATTGTCATATCTTTAGAAGTTTAATTCATTGCAAATCATTAACCCTATTCATTACAAATCATATATCACATCCATTGATTATAAATGTCAAATTTTGAATGGATGTTAAAATAAGGCTTGAGTAGAAACTTAAATGAACTTAACTTGAATCATACTCTTAGTTTCCATATAGCCTTATTGATAGGGGAGCTTAAATGTTATATCTTTTATTAGTGTAATGAAGTGCAAAATTTAGGGGGAGCAACTTCATTACAAGACATCCAAATTCTATGCTTAAAGTCATAATTATTTTTGTTTTTGATGGATGTCAAAGCGGAGAGATAATTAAAGGGGAGCTACTTGAAAATTGGTTAAAATTGAACAAAAACTATGCACATCCATAGGGGGACCATTTATATGCATAGTTTACACCTAAAATTTTCAAGTATTAAGATATAGGTTGTCATCATCAAAAAGGGGGAGATTGTTGGCTTTTTAGCCTTAATCCTTGTTTTGATGATTTAATCAACCTAATCGTAATCATAAGTAATGTAGAGTAGCACACATATTGCATTGCATATATATTGCATGTGCTAACCTCTACAGGTGATCAAGACTCATGGAAGGGAGGAAATCAAGTCAAGATTTGTAATAAAGCTATATGAAGACTTGTAATCTTGATTTTATTTTGAGTCTTAGGAACATGTGTAAATTGAGCATACAAGAGCTAAAAACATATCACATACACACTAGGTTCCTTAGAGAAGTCACACACAAAATTTCACCTTATTTGGACTTCATTAGATCACCCAAACCTTAGTCGGAAATCACTTAAAACCTAAACCCAGAATTCCTGTGTGAACCGGTCGACCGAACCAGTTCTCAGTTCGACCGGTTTATTACAGACTCTCCACAGTGATTTTACCGAACTCTACCGGTCGACCGGTTCTACCGTTTCGGTCGACCGATCCCGGATTTTATTATGGCCGTTACCTTTGTCGTATTCCTATAACGGTCATATTCGTATAAAACAAACTTAACCCCAAAATACATTCGGTAATCGGTCGAACGACGACCTTGTTTCGGTCGACCGGTTGAACACTTATTATATCCCTGCTATCGGTCGACACACTCTTCGTTCAACCGATCCAACTTTGTCTCAACCGAATCCCCTTAACGGTCGACCGCCTCATACTTTGGTTCGACCGATTCACTTAAGTAGAGTTAAGTTCTAACTCGTTTGTCCGACCGAATAATCATTTGTTCGACCGTTCTCCTTCAAATCAAATGAATGGTCGACCGGTTTATTAGTTTTGGTCGACCGGTTCTGGACAGATTTGCAGCCCGATTTTCTGCTTTGTGTATCTTACACAAAACCCAACCAAATCTATCCCCAATGGCTAGAATACCTTAGGAGCTTATAAATAGAGGATCAAGACATGTTGTTAATACAACTCTCCAACTGCAATTGTCCCAATACATTAGAGAGAAACCTCAATCCTCAAAGCTCCCATTTCTACACTCCATAAGCCTAAACTACACACACTTGTTCAATCACTCATCCTACTCAAAGTGTGCTCAATTAGAGAGTGAATCCCACTCAGTTACAAAGTTTGTCAAAAGAGTATAGACTTCGGTGAGAGCCCGAAGTGATCCTTCTCGGATTGTGAGAAGAGGATTCCAAGCTCGGCAAGGGTTGTTCGCGAGTTTGACGGTTGTAAGGCGTTGTCTCCCGGCCCGGAACGGGGAGAGGATAGTGAAGTCATAGGCGGAGCTCGTAGAGTCGAGTGGAGCTTGCAAGAGAGGACTAGGACCCAGGTGGGGTGCCGAACCTCTATAAAAACACCGAGTCGATTTGTGGTTTGCTTGTTCCTTTTCCCTACTAGTCTTTAAATTGTTTCCACTGCGTTTATTGTTTGATTAGTTAGTGATTAGCATAAAAGTGATTAGATTAACCCGACCCACACGATCCTACACGGACCACCTCCCTCTGGACACCGGCCCGGCTACAAACCCCAGGCTCCTTAGTCCCACCCCTTTATTACCTTCGACCTAGTTTTGTAACCCATTTGCTAGTTTAAGAAAAACTGATGAAAGGAATGTGTTTTCTAATAGTATTCTTTTACATATCTTTTGTTATGAGTTGAGTGTACAAATATTTTGTTCATTGATTAATGTATTCTGGAAGTGTTAAGGAAGAGACTTTTGGTCCTTAATCGTAGAGCTTTAAAAGATAATGGTTTTCACAAATCAAACGTGATTCACAATAATGGTAATTAACATGAAACATTAATTACCTTAATTAACATAGAACATTAACTATTGAGATAAGATTATCATGTTGATTAAAGGATATTATAACTCTACAAATATTCTAACAACATGAGTATATGAAGTACATAATGTTTTCTTTCATATATTAAATAAACCTAATAAATGTAATATTATGAAATTTTGTTTATGTCATTAATGTTTTCATTGTGTCTTTGAAACATAAGATATGAGACCTATGTCCTTTTCACATGAGAAGTATATAATTTGATTATTATCAAAAGCTATCATTACATATAGTGATAAAGATATTAGTTGATTATACATAGCTTGTGCTGGAAAATATTCGTAATATCACTAATCCTACTTTGTATAATATTCATAATATCGTGACGCAAGGGAGAGACATAAGTAATATATTACATATCACTAAATGGATCGTGTTTAGTTCAAGTGAACAAAACATCTTTGTTATTTGGGTAACTATAATGTGTAGATAGATATCGCTTATAGTTTATGATATAAAGTATTTTATATCATTGCTAACATAACTTAGATCTTTCTATATGTCACATCACAAAACTAAAAAATAAGAAATATGATTTTACATTTTATATGATGTATTAAAAATACAAGTGGTAAAATAATAAAATCAATATGTCGTGATTACGACATAGTTAGAATAACAATAAATTTGTATGAGAAATGGGTATATTATGGGGTATAATGTTTGATAGTATATTATATAATATATTGTTATCCACAATATTATAACATATGAATTTGCTAAAACCTCAAAACTCAACTTTTCCGGAAATTGTTCCAAAAATTTGAGAAAGACAAAAGATAGTGAAAAACGGTCAAACGTTTTTCGAGAATCGATCGACCAAATTTAACAATAACTTTTTTATGTTCGGAAACGATGGACCAGCTGGACGTGCGGTTCAACCGAAAATAATATGAACTTTTTCATGTTGTGAAATGGTCGACCGGTGTGTGTCGTTGTTCGACCGAAATTATCAGGAGCATTATTTGTAGGGGATCGGTCGACCGACTTTGAACACAATCGACTAAAAATAACAGGGACTATTCTTGTAGCAAAACGGTCGACTGTCTGGGTTTATAGTCTGACCAAAATTGTCAATTTGTAACCAATCATACGAACGATTGGTTATTTCGGTCGACTGTATGCCCCACGATTTTTCCTGCATTAATAAGAGAATTTTCTAATCATGGGCTGGATTTGATTCAACTTGGTCAAAGGAGGTTATTGGATGATGATGTGTCAAAATATGTTTAGTTTAGAGGAGAGATAATCAAGAGATCATGTGTAAGTGGTTTACACATAATGTGGGTTTGAGGATGTCCTATAAATAGGTCCCCATTCCCTTCCTTTGTTTAAGAGAAAGCAAAATTCTTCTCTCTCCATATTTTCTCATCATTCTTTGGAACATTAAAGAGGTTATTAGCTAGATTCTAATATTGTATTAGAGATTGATTGGCTAGCTTCGATCTCTCTAATCTTGTATAGGGTTTGGTGAACACTTGGAGGAAATTCTGAGATCATCCGACGTGCAACTCGACTCCGGATCAAAAAAGGATTTGAAAATCATTTTGGATATGATTCTTTTTTGCATTTTAATATCATATGTGGTGCATCTATATTAGAAGGAAGCAGATACACGGACGTTGCGTGTCTGTGACGCGCAACATGTTAGCATCCACTCAGCAAACATGTGGGCAGAATCAGGGTTCAACTGGCAAAGCATTTGAAATTTGAAAAATAAAATACCCGTTATCCTCGAAGAATGACTATTGAGCATGGAAATCTGGACATACCATTAATACGTGAAAAGACATATCTCCGTTGCTAGAGGACGCATTTCAGGATTTATGATTCCATTTTGGAATGATTATGGACATATTTTGAAAACATTCTGGACAAATTCTAGAAATATTATGGACACATTCTGGAAACAATCTGGACTGATTATGGAGACATTCTTGAAACATTCTGGAATGATTCTGGAAATAGTCTGGAAACATTCTGAAAACATTTTGGAAACATTCTAGACACATTCTGGAATGATTCTAGACACATTCTTTATGGACTGATTCTGGCACATTAGGGACACATTCTGGCCTGATCCGGGATACATTATGGACTCATTCTAAATACATTATGGACTGATTTTGGTCACATTATGGAATGATTTTGGTCATATTCTTTATGGACTGATTCTGACACATTATAGACACATTCAGACCTGATTCTGGATACATTCTTGAATGATTTTGGACACCTCATACTGCAAGGATTTTGTCCCGTTGCAGTTGGTGTTTATGGGGTGGTACGTAGATCATGTAAAATTGTGTTTTATTTATCAGATCATGATCTCCACACTTTACATCCACACCACCATTTACATCCAAACATATCAATCATTCATAACTCTTGAACATAACCATTACAAACACAGAAATGTTGGACAAAAGAAAGTGACAAATCATTCATAACTCTTGAAAACACTACAAATACAAATTTAGAATTTTTCACGTACTTATCACATTATTCTTATACAAAATACATCTACATAAATTCTTAGATGAAATAATTCCCAAAAAATTAAAAAAAAAATCTTATTTCAGGAGGTATAGATGTCGGTGATACTAAAAGAGCCGACATTTATACAAACCTATAGACGTCGGATATCCAAACATCTGACGTCTATACCAAGAGATGTCGGATGTTTCGATATCCGATGTCTATGATGTGACGTCTATTGTGCATTCTGCACTAGTGTCGATCATAATTGCTTGAGAATTTTAAATATATACATATATAAGTATAGGACGTAAAAGCCTACAACTGAGGTACAAACTAGCGACCTTACATTACATGAGGTAATTAACCAGTTGAGCCACCAGTGGGGGCTCTATCTCCTTTTTCTTCCGAGTTTGTGAACCCAACCTTGATCTGGACATCTCTCGCCAATTTCAATGTAGGATCAATTTCAACATCGCCAATCTAGAGGTCGTTACCATCGACAAGAGCTTTGATGGAGTCTCCTACTTCCAGAAGCACCTGCACCACTACCTTCATTGTGGATGCCGCGAAAGTATTGGAATGGTGATTGAATCAGTTATAATAACCGCAAGTGTACGGCCGCGTTGAAGCGGTGATAAATACGGGTCGATCCACAGGGAGGTGTGTCGACTTTGGTTAGTTCAAAGGTGAGTGGGAAACAAGGTGGAGAAAAGATTTATTAAACTAACTAGACTAACTAGACTACACGAGTAAACAACAAACAAGATGAAAGTGCGAGAAGAAATGAAACTAAGTGACTAATAGAAGAAACTAGAAATCAGGAATGGAAAACCCCTAAGTGGTGGAGTGTGTGTACACATGAAATAAGTGGTGATGAATGCATTCATTAAGCACAAGTGTAGATAGTGTTTGCTATGCATAAGAAGTACCTCGTGGCAAAACCTATCATCCAAATCACTAACCTAGGTGATTAATATGAGCATGACAAGTTTGTTATTAAGAACCTAAACAAGCATGGAATGTACCTAAATATTATGACAGAAACCATCAAGTTAAGTATTCTCTTTAATTCAAACAAACATATTAACATTTCTCACATACAACAATAATTAGCATTCATTACATCTACATAACATGTATAAACATCAACTCCACCCCCAAAGGGAGTGGAACTACTCACTACTCATTAAAAGAAGACAAAACGAAATTAAAGTAATTAAGATAGGAAAGGGAGACATGCTAATTACTTCTACTAAGATTAAGACAAACAAAACAAGCTAAACAAACAAGCATTAAAACAAAGAGAACATTAAAACAAAATATAAAGAATTATTTTATTCACATGACCCACATTACAAGTGGCATTCTTCCCAATTCCTTGAGTTTTGCTCCAAGGCTTACTCCAATTAGAGAGAATGCCACCAAGCAATGGGTGAATACAAATGAGAATCAAGAGTTCTATTTATAGGCATGAAAAAAGGTAACCGGGGACAATCCCCTGGTATGGGACTAATGCACTACTAAAAATAGACATAAAACACTCTAATACATGACCTGCCCAAACCTTATCGGATCTGGAGCAAAACAGACCGCCAATCAGCGATCTATATGGTCTGGATCTGGTCAAGTTTTGGAGTGTGGTTGTCTGGCTTAATTTCTTCATGTCTCATGCACCTTAATCAGTTTTGTAGGTTGCGACCCAAATTCAATTGCCAAAATACTCCTCATGATGGTGTGGTGTTTCTTCATTTGCTCGTTGGTCCTTTTGGCTTTACATCTGGGTCCTTCTCTCTTTCATCTTGGTCCAGAAGTCTTGCAACTTTGTCATTTTCCTTGCTTTTGAGTCCTTTTTGTGCCTCTTCTCCTCAAACCTGCTTATTCCTGAAACTTAAACATTAAACTCGTTACGTAGCATTGTTTAGGTGAAAGATAACGAATATAAGACACAAATGTATGCATGATATGATGTCAATCAAATGGTTTTAGGGAAAACGACGCAGATGTGAGATAGGTTGACGAGAAGTGTGACGAGGACACCAACGTCGAGGTCAGAGGGAAGAGAAGGTGATGGGTTGGGTTGACAGAGGGGATGACGAGTTGGGTTGGGTTCAGATGTTGTTGGTCGAAGGGAAAGTGTGATCAGTAGGTCGATTGGGGTTGGTTGGAGGGATAGTGTGTTGGTTGGGTTGCGGTTTGTTGGAGGGAGAGGGTGAAGAGTTGGGTTTGATTGGGGATTGGGTGAAGGGTGTGAAAGGAGAAAGTAGATTAAGAAGTGAGAGGAGAAATATGTGGGTTCGTTGGAGACTTTTGAAGTAATAATTAATGTGCTTTGATTTACGGTAAGAGAAATGTGAGAGAGAAGAGAGCATAGAAAGATAAGACCATCTTTAACGGGGGGGTCGTCCCCCCCCCCCCCCCCCCCCCCCCCACGATCGGGTCGTCTCCCCGTTAACGGAGGCGATGACCCGGTCGTGCATTATTCATGTGTTCACGTGATTTTGTTTTGATTTTTGTAAATTTAGTTTTAATGTTTGTTTTTTTTAAAATCTGTTTCTTTCTTTTTTTTGTTTTTTAGAATTTTTTTAAAATTTTCCAATATTGACCCCGAAATGATGTGGATTAAAGAGATGTGTTGTGGTTAAGAGGTGAATAGTGTAGGAAAGAGAAGAAAGTGAGTTTGGAAGAGAGAAAACTGATGTGGAAGAGAGAAAACTGATTTGGAAGAGAGAGAAGAGAGAAAGCTCATGACCAGGTCGTCCAGATCCGTTAAGGGGGAGACAACCCGGTCGTGGGGGGCACGACCCTCGTTAAAGATAACGGGGGAGACGACCCGGTCGGGGTGGGGGGGACACGACCCGTTAAAGATGGTCTTAATGACATCCATGGCGTAATAGTACTTTTTGAGTGATAAATATAGAAATAGATCTATAGTAGTGGCATAATCCAAATTTTGGTGTTTTAGACGGCACGGAAGCAAATTAGAAATCCTTTATTAAAAGTTGAACATTATTTGATACACTTAAGTCTACCCTTGGTTTTCTGAAAAGCCGAGTTGGAAATTGACAACATTTAAGTGCACCATTAGTTTTCTGAAAACCTGACCATGAAATTGACAACACACAAGAGCACCATTCCATTTCTGGAAAATGTTGTGCATAAATTTGACATTACATAAGCGTACTTTGTTTTCGAAAAATTAAGATGGGATTTGATAACACTCAAAAGTTGGATATGAATTTGATAGCATACAAGATATGTGTCCAACTTCAGAACAATGAGTAGAAAAGCAAAAAAGTTGAAAACTTGCACCATTATTTAAATAGTATCAAGACGTCTTATACAGATCGATCGTATATAATGGTCACGTGTCCAGCCGATTCATTTCCAAAAGACACAAAATAAAAGAAAATTTTGATTATTTATGCTTCAAGTAACCTAATCTTTGAAAAAAAACTACTTTTTGACTCTCTCTGAAAAAAAATACTTATCTTTCCACTTCTCCAACAAAATACCTCAGCATAAACCGTGTTTCACCATTCCCTTTCAATCTTTTTCTGTTTTTCTCTCTCTCTTTTCCGGCCATCAAAAAACGTGCAGTGAACAGTTCATATCACGCACATGTCGAGCGCATATGTCGAGCGCATCGAGTTTATAGTTCTTCACACCCAAACAATTCGAATTGTGTTCATCATAAAACGCTATAAAAAATCATGTGTTGAGAAAACACAATTTTTCAAAAAAATCTAAATTATCGAGGACATATCGCGCGCACATCGGGTTCATCGAGTTTACAGTTCTCCACACCGAAACGATTCGAATTCCATTCGTCATAAAACGTTTTCAAAATCATGCGGTGAAAAGTCGTATTTTTCAAAAAATCTAAATTATCGATGACATATCGCACATATATCGAGCACATCGAACTCATCGAGTTTATAGTTCTCCACACCCAAATGATTCGAATTTTGTTCGTCATAAGACGTCTTAAAAAATCGAGCACATTCTATCGAGCTCCATCAAACCTCTATCGAGCACATAAAAGCAAAGTCAACATTAAATTAAAACAAACTCAACAAACTATTGTCGGAGTTTTATCGTGCTCACATGTAAAAGTAATTGAGTCTATCAAGCTCAACAATCGTATTCCTCTAAAAACATCTATCGAACGAATCGAGCTTCGTTGGAAACACAGAAGATCAGTCCGACTTCCATCGATTCAATCCACTCCACAAAACACTTAGTCTAATCATATCAAGCTCACATGCAAAAGTAATTGAGTCTATCGAGCACAACAATCACGCTCCTATCGAGCTCATATCGAGACGATCGAGCTTCGTTGAAAACACAAAAGATGTTCTTTTTGGTATCTTAGAATTCCTAATAAATCTCCAAACCCAAAAATAAATCACCGAAGACCCCTTGACCGACCCATCGAAGTGAGCATAAGGAGTATGAGTCAATCCCAACACAAAACCTCTCATATCACTTTCTGAACATACACAAACAACCCCTCCAAAATACATCTGCGTTCGACGACAATGGGGAATGGTTGCATGAAGAGAGAGAGAGAGAGAGTATGGGTGATAAAGAGAAGTTTGTGGTGTTTTTTAAAACAATGGTATTTTGGGTAAAACACGAAACATACGCATATTTTTCAGATATGACCAAAATGTTGTATTTTTTCAGATGGTGGATAACTTGAAGCATAAATAGTCAAATTTTCTAAATAAAATAAAGGAGCACGTAGGGTGACTAGTAAATTACTAATTTCCTATCATACTTTAAAAAATGGATTTTCTAAGAAACCGTAAACTAATCAACTAGGGCTATCGCCGTTGGGAGATTCTTATTATTTGAATAACCAAAATGGAGAATTGAGTCTCACCAGTCTCATGTTTAGGATTTATAAAATAAGATATATGTGATACATAAAATCAAAAGAAAACGAAACGAGAAACTACCGTTCAACCCTCACGTAGGGTGACTAGTAAATTACTAATTTCATAACATACTTTAAAAAATGGGTTTTCTAAGAAACCATAAACTAATCAACTAGGGCTATCACCGTTGGGAGATTCTTAATATTTGAATAACCATAATGGAGAATTGAGTCTCACCAGTCTCATGTTTAGAATTTATAAAATAAGATATATGTAATAGATAAAATCAAAAGAAAACGATACGAGAAACTACCGTTCAACCCTCCAAATTAAGTACCCTTGGACCTGCACTTGTACACCCCCACGCTCGAATGCCAACATTAATAAAATCCAGATGCTTGGACAATGGACAACCAATGAATGAGAACATTGTTTGTTAAAGAGCTCCACGACCAAACCTCTACTTGACATCAGGCATCAACTCGTGGACCATATTAGACCACTTATAAAACCATATTGCCTTCTCTCAAGTTTCAACCACAAATTCTCCATTCCCATGTCTTATTTGTCAATTTTTTCCTATCTTCTTTCTCAATAAAATTTCCTCTCCCAGAAGATAACAATAAAGGGGAGAGAGAATGGGTCTATTACTCCACGCATCGCTTCCTTCTCCATCTCCACCAAAGACCACGTCCACTACGATTCCAACTCCTCTTGCACCACGCCCTGCCGTTATTCTACCAGTTAAGCCCAACAATTTAAATAATTGAATATGTTGACTAATTTGGGAACAAAAGGGTAACATTGTTTGCTTTGTTTTTTTTGGCGTGTTTGTTTGGTTTCTTATACAAATTGGATATTTTTTTGGTTGTAGGGATTGGGAAATAATAGCAAGGACTACAATGGCCTAGTATCCACCTTGGAAACGTTTGCAATAAAGACTGTCGTAGCTGACGTGTCACGTGTTGACTGGCTGAGGAATGCTGCCGGCCTTCTCGACGCAAATTACTGGCGAGGGACGCTGCAACCTCGCCCCGTCCTTGATTGGTACGTAATAATTGTTGGAGGAATGGGGATAGGATATTGTGTTACAGGGATAAGAAATTACATATGCAACAACACATTAATGCCCACTTCGTTAGGTTGGACGAACAGATATGGTTTGCGTTTGGATGTCTTGGTGGTACGGTTTTTGATGCATTGTTTTGAAAAATGTCTCTTCTTGTTCGGCTGCCAAAATTCCTTTTTCACGTTTTCTTTAGGGTTAATCACGTTTCGCTCCCGTGAATTATGTCTTGATATCCCTTTGTACCGTGAACTTTCAAAGTTATAGTTAGTTCCCCTGAATTTTATTTTGTAACACTTTGTCCTCGTGAACTTAAAAAAATTATTATTTAACACACGCTCGACGTTTTTTCTCAATTTTTTGTTGTATCCCTAATACACTCCTAAACCTATATTTACGTCAAAGTATGGATCGAAACGGAGATCGGATATTGTTGGAATTTGGGTCAGATTGAGTGTCAATCCGACCCAAATTCCAACCATATCCGACCTCAGTTTCAATCAAACTTTCACGTAAATATAGGTTTAAGATTGTATTAGGGATACAACAAACAAATTGGGAAAAATACGTGAACGTGTGTTAAATAATGAATTTTTGAATTTTAGGGAGCAAAGTTTTACAAAATTAAAGTTCAGTTGAGGTAACTGTTAACTTTGAAAGTTCAGGAGTGTAAAATGATACAAAGTCATAGTTAAAGGGACAAACTGTAATTAATCTTTTTAAGTCAAATTACAAGAACAATACCAATTTACCATTTCCCAACCCACCACCCAATAAACCAACATCCACCAAGTATAAATTTTTAAAAAAATTGAAATAGTAAAAAATGACATTACTTGACAATTAATTCCAAAAGTTTGAAAGTTGTAACTAAAAAATTGGCATTAATTACCCATTAACTCGAAATGAGTTAAAAAGTGAAATTATTTGGTAGTAAAGGTTGTAATTTAACAATAACTAGAAAATTAAATATATTGAAGCCCCTTCTTTTGGCCATTAATGACTCATTGTATGATAAATCTGTCATAAAATTGTCTTTAAAACAAGGAAACCTTAAATACAATTAATGCCAGTTTATACCCATGAACTCTTGGCATAAATACAATTGCCTCTTTCAAACAGGAAAATCTTAAATATCAACTTTATTGCCTAGGAATAAATATAGGAAGTTGGAATAAATACTTGGCATAAAAACAAATTTAATGAAACACACAAGTTTAAGTTGCATGTTAGTTAAATACTTTGAATAAATAGTTTCCTTGAATGCCTAAATTTCGTTATAAATGTATGAAAAACAAAGGATATTGAATGAATAACGATGTAGAATGAATGGGAAACGTTATTGTTAATGGTAACGAACTAATGATGAATGACCTGTAATGAAATAAAAACGAAAAGTCGGGAATATTAGAGTCAAACATTAGTGGTAAAAGTTGTCAATTTGCTTTAAATGGTGTCTTAACATTTAGACTGTCGTGGTCCATCGGGAAAATTGAAAAACGCACTTTCTCAACTTTTGGGTGTAGTGTTAATTGCCAAAAATTGGACATAGTTTTTCAGGAATTCGGACTCTGTCATTTTTTGTTTGGACGAGAAGAACTGAAAAACAAGATTTTCTCAAAAATTAGGTCCATTTTCAACCATCCAAACGCAATCATGGACTTGTATTCCAAGTTTTAAGATGTCCACAAATGAAGTTTCATCCACCACTGGTGAATGGTTTTTATCCATTGGTTAGCGTTGTGTTTGTGCATCTATTCTTCTTACAATGTAGTAATTTGAAACATATTGACAAATGTATCATAATATTGATATACATACCATAATATACTAATTGGTTTTGTACAATATGTACTTACGATCAAATAATGGAGTCATAGATTTGGCACGAATAGGAATCGCATCCAAAGGAAGTGATTGATGTGTTTAAGGAAAAGGACACATGCGTGGGAGAAAGTATAGTCTTAATCAACTTGAAATATTAAAAAATAAAAGAAATTGTAAAAATGTAAACATACCAGACTATTTATCAAAATATAAATATTCCGTTCAGAAGTTGACACGTGTTGACAACTGATTATGTATTTGTCTTCCTAGAACTCGGTACTTGAAGTACCGAGTTCTAAGAACTTAGCGTTTTATGAGGATGGATTGAGTTCTGAATAAGATTTCGTACTTTAAGTACCGAGTTCTAAAGTTAGAACACAACAATTGAAGTATTGTGTTCTATTTGGACTAAGAACTCTAGCGGTTTTGGTGAAGTATATTTGATATCATAATACAAAATACTGAATTTATATTCGTATCTCTTTTATTTCATATTCCAAAATAAACCTTAATTATCCATAGATATTTAACTAAACATCATTTATTCTCATATTAAAAAATGATAAATCTTGTCTCTTCCAATTTGGGTTTGATTTTCTCGAATATATTGAATTCAAACAACCTCAACGACAAAAATGTTTTGTCATATCCTAACGATGTTTTGTGAACTTGGTACTTTGTATTACGAATATGTGCGAAACCATTGGAGTTTTTAGTCCAAACAGAACCCGTTATATCAAGTGTCATTCAGACTTTAGAACTTGATACTTTAAGTAGCGAATTCTATTCAAAACCCAATTCATCCCCATAAAATGTTGAGTTTCTAGAATTCCATACTTATGGGAGAATAAATCCAAAATCAACCGTCACCACGTGTCGGCTTCTGAACAAAATAATTATATTTGACAAATAGTTTGATGTGGTTTACGTACATTATTACAATTTCTTTTATATTTTTAATATTTCAAAAATAAAATAAAAATAAATTCAAAATGTTCTGAACCAAGTTATCTTAACAGGTATCTGAAGAGAGTCGAGGATGCGGTTGCCAAGGCCAAACAGCTCCAACAAGGTACGGATGAGGAGAAACCCAGAATTCTGTATACTCTATTCATTTATTAATTAAAAAAACGTTTGGACATGAAAGAAATTTATTTTTTGAAAAAGACGTTAAAAACTTTGTCGGTGTAACATTATTTGTTCATATAGGTGATCAAAAGTTATCCATGATTGGTCATTCTGCTGGAGGATGGTTGGCACGTGTTTTCCTGGAGGAATTTGGCCCGCGTGACGTATCCTTGCTTCTAACACTTGGCTCTCCCCACCTGTATGATGGATAATAATATTGTCTTCAAATTAAATTGAAACTTAATAAAAAAAATCTAATTATGTTAAAGTGTGATGTCATGCGTGTGGATTCATTTTCTGTTCTTCAGAATGAGTAACAAATTATAAGTGGAAAATGTTTAGCGATTTGTACCATTTATTTCAGACCACCTCCAAAAGGCTTGGCAGGAGTGATTGATCAGACAAGAGGGCTACTGGACTATGTTGAGAAGAATTGCAGACCTGCGGTTTACTCACCCGAGCTTAAATATGTCTGCATTGCAGGAAGGTACTCACTCCAAGTAACCTAGCTATAACCTGACCTTATGAATTTTGGCGTTGTCAGCAACAGAAATACGTTAGTTGAGAAATTATGTTGTGCTGTAATTAACCATGCAATTAGAAGAGCGACTATTGCTCGTGGCTAGTAATCGTGAGTTTCATTGTGCTTTTGTTGTAGGTAGAAATGCTAAGTGATAGAGTTCAACGGACGAACTTAATCACTTACTACTCATTTTCACTATAAACTCCATTTAAGCAAGCCATATCTAAATTCTAATACAAATTCAAAAAAAGTTAATAGTTCTAAGTCGAAAATTCGAGTCTAAATTGGGACTACACCCGAATTTACGTTATAGTATTTAATACATCGCGATTTTAAATAATTTCACGATTTGTAAATCTTAATGTTCGAATATGCCTATTGTGTATAATTATGGATGAAATGACGTTTTCTTTCCGATAAGCTTTTGATCTTTATTGAACTTTGATCTCTTATTCAAAATCGGTAAATTCTAACGAATATCAATTTCAATTTGTAAGTGTTAACATGTTTCATTGTCAACTCACCTTTAGGATTTATCTACACAGGTATATTCAAGGATCCAAGTTGATTGACAAATCCGATCAAGCCTTAAGCGATCAGAACACAGATAACTCTGAAACAGGTAGCATAGAGCATACAAGTTCAGAAGCCCCAACTTTCCGGTCACGCTTCGTAGGACAAGGTTACAAGCAGGTAATTCTTGACATTAACCTAAGAAACAATGAAATGCATTTGCTTGTCAATCATATTAATTCCTGTTTGACCCCTTGCAGCCTAACTTTAGAACATTTCAGGGTTCATGTTAATTCTTGAGTTTTTTTTTTGTTTTCTGTAAATTTTTTGTTAAATTTTTTGAGTAAGATTCTTAGACAATACTTGTTTGACAAGGATAAGATTCATTTACCAACATAAATACTTCTTCAAGAGTAGTTCCTTTAAAGGAAATCAACACAGTCTCATATGTTTCAGTTAATACTGAATTCAGAGAAATAAGTGTTACATATCGAGACTGTAGTGAAGTCTGATATATAGTCTTGGTGTTATGTACAATAAAGTGCAAAGAAAAAAGTTGTAATTTCTTAAAAACCATCATTTCGTACCATTTTGAAGCATGCAACAATGTCATAAACAGGTCTGCGGACAAGCTGATGTATGGGGTGATGGTGTAGTTCCAGCCGAATCAGCACATCTTGAGGGTGCTCTGAATTTAAGCTTCGATGGAGTCTACCACTCTCCGGTCGGCTCAAATGACACGGAGAGACCTTGGTACGGGTCACCGGCTATTGTAGGGAAATGGGTCCATCACCTCCTTTGATTTTGTACCGAAAAAGTAAGCTTTTTATGAACCAAATGTTTGACGATTTTTCCATGTATAACATACTTGATGTTGTGATATACATTGTACCAAATGTATTGAGATGAGCTAAAAGATGATGTTTGGGTTGGAAAAAGTTTTCTATAAATGGGTAGTAACAAACACAACCTCAAGTTGGGCTACGAAGCCGTCTTAAACAGCATTACGTAGTTCACTGGAGTTGCATTCTTTCTTATTGTGTCTATGTCCATTCAACTAACCGAGACTAGGGGTGGCAATGGGTATCCGGAACCGAATTGGAACCGGTGGTACCGAATTGGAATCAAACCGGAACAAAACAGATATGGGTCGGATATGGATATACACTTTCAGAACCGACCCGGTTCCGGTTCGGATATGGTTCTAGCCAATGGACCCGGAACTGGATCCGACATGAACAATATTTTCAAAAATATTGTTACCTATTAGTATTCGAACTTGAGTACATGGGCCACAGTCACATGAGTTTCACCACTACACCAACTCATGGGAGTTGGTAATTAATGTTATTCTGACTAGTTATTGTTTTGGAAAAAACGAATTTTGTGTGGAAAGTATAGTCCGACATCGGAAAAAACGAATTTCTTACTCCAAATCCAAACTATAAAAGTTCAGCATAGGCCATTGGTTTCAACAAGTCTTTTGGGGTGAGTTTTTTTGACCAAATCCGCAAAAAACACATTGAAAAATACAAATTTTGTACTGAAACCGGTTCCAACGGATACGGTTCTGGGTATCCGTTAACCAACCGGATCCGGTTCTGGATACCCATGTTGGGAACCGATCCAGATCCGATTCTGGGTCTCACTTTGTAATTCGGATCCGGTTCCGGTTCCGGTTCTACTAATATCCGAACCGGAACCGATCCGTTGCCATCCCTAACCTAGACAGTGAGAAGACGAACTGTTATGTCCCTAACCCACTTAGGGTGCTAATTGAGGATTAGTGAGGAGGTTTGCATGGGTAATGAGTGGTGCACAGTGGTGTGCATGGGGATGGAGGAGAATAGGAGGTGTAGGTGATGGTGTGGGGGCGGGTACTGTAGACGAGGGAGGGTTTTGTTGGGTTTAAGAAGAATCTCTCTCTCACTTGCTCTCTCTCTCACTTTTCCTTCCATTCTTTCCAGCGAACTAGAGGGTGCTTGGGAGACTCCGGTGGCGTGAGGCGTGTGGAGGTCGTGCACGAGGAGGTCTCCGGCGAGTTTCGTTGTCTCGGGAAGGTATGACGGCTTCTTAGTGTGATTTTGTGGTTCACCCTTGTGGGAGGGTTGTGTTGGTCGTTCGGGGGAGGTCGGAGACCTCTCCGGTGACGTGTTTTGCGTAAATCCTCGGCTGGCGCGAGGTTGAAGACGACCAACGGTCGACCAGGTTCCTTCGGGCGGTCGACCAATGTAGTGTATTTTACCCGACTTTAACCTTAACCGGTTGAACGATGCCTTGTGGCGGTCGACCGAATTTGATTCATTGCTAAAGGAGTGTGACATTGTACCACAACTCACCCCTCCTGGTACAACTTAGTGGAATGAGGTATCCGAAAGGAGAAATAGGACATTACTCGACATGGCTCAATGATGACTCAAGCTGAATTGCCGCTTTACTTTTGGAGTTATGCACTAGAAGCTGCGGCTTACACACTAAATAATGTTTCATCCAAATACGTGGAGGAAACGCCTTATGAACTTTGGAGTGGTAAAACACCTAAGCTCAAGTTTCTCAAGATTTGGGGTTGTAAGACCTACGTCAAGAGATTGATGTCGACCAAACTTCAACCAAAAGCGGAGAACCCCTTCTTTATAGGTTATCCGTGTGAGACAAGAGGATACTATTTTTGGCATATAACCTCCAATCGAGTGATTGTAGAGAGGGATGCCGTATTTCTAGAAAAAGAATTTCAGGAAAGAATAAAAAGTAGTGGGAGTAGAATTGTGCTTGAGGAAACTCTAGATATTCTACAAGATCATGACATGAATGGAAACATTCAAGATCATGAAGGCCCAACTGAGATTCCTTTAGTTAGTGAGAGCGCGAGTTGGAGACCCTCGCAAGCAATTGTGAGAGAAAGTCAATCATTCCCACCTACTGTACCTTCAAGACTCGAACACGAATTGATTCCGCAAGAAATTGTGGAAGAAGTTCGAGAAGTACACGTAGAACCAAAAAAACTTAAAAGGTCAAAGAGGGAAATGAATAAACTCGATATGTATTTTAGACTTCATGAGATCATGGTACTTGATACCGATGATCCCTCAACCTTTCAACAAGCAACGGAAAGAGAGAACTCCAAACTATGATTTAAACCCATGGAATCCAAAATAGAATCCATGTATGAAAATCAAATGTGAAACTTGGTTGACCTTCCTCAAGGAAAGAATGTCATTCAAAATAAATGGGTCTTTAAGAGGAAGATGAACATGGATGGGAACTTGACTACCTACAAAGCAAGGCTTGTAGCAAAAGGTTTCACTCAAGTTCAAGGAATTGACTATGATGAAACTTTTTCACCGGTTGCCATGTTCAAGTCTATACGGATTATGCTCGCTATTGCCGCATTTCATGATTACGAGATATGGCAAATGAATGTCAAAAGGTGTTCCTTCATGGGAACTTGGAAGAGGATGTTGTAGGAACGTAATAAGGCTTAGTTCTAATCACTTTTAAGCCAATTACCTACTCGTTTAAGATCAATGAATGCACAATGGAAATAAAAACAAACAAGCAAGTAAAGAGGAAATCAGACAATCCACAAGGAAGACGGGGGATTTTTAAAGAGGTTTTGCACCCACAGCCGGGTCTTAGTCCTCTCTTGCAAGCTCCGCTCGAATCACCGAGCTCCTCTCACTACTTCACTATCCACTCCCCGTTTCGGGTCGGGAGAGAACGCCGTTACACAACAAGCTTCGCGAACAACCTTGCTAGCTTGACTTTCTTCCTTTCACAATCCGAGAGGGACACTTGCGAGCTTTCACCAAAGTCCTTGCTTGTTTACAACAGTGGGTTGAGTTGATCACTTACTCTCTAACTTGAGCACACTTAGCTTAGGATATGAAATTGACCTAAGATGTGGAAGTGTAAGCTTGAAGAGTATGATTTGGGGAATGGGAGACTTGGAACTTTCTCTTGAGTGTATATGACAATAGGAATTGGAACATGTGTCTAATTGTGTCATAAGAACACCTATTTATAAGATCTTAAGGTGTTATAGCCGTTGGGATTAAGTTGGGTAAGGTTTGATTGATAAACATAAAACAACAACCAATAGAACCCAATTCAGACAAAGTTCCGTCGACCGAATCGGGCAGAACGGTCGACCGTTTGGTAATTTTAAATAACGTTCGGTCGACCGATAATGGAACAGTCGAACGAAACATGCTATAACTTCGGTACACTTAAGTTAACGGTCGAACACCGAATAGGGTTCGGTCGACCGTAAACTTCCAAACTCTACGGGGTTGATGAAAATGATCAAGTTCGGTCGACCGATCCAAGGTCTTTGGTCAACCAGAAACTTCCAGACAGTTTTACTTTGTGGTGACATTTATGTTTGGTCGACCAAAACAGGTCCATGGTCGACTGATAGGCAATTTGTTTGGGGGTATAGGTGAATAATTTGAATACGACCGTTGGTATAATACGACAACCCTAACTGTCAGAAAAATATGTTGATTCGGTCAACCAAAAAACTTAAAACGGTCGACCGATTGGGTAGTGAAATTCACTCTAAATAAAAGGAAACAAACCGGTCGACCGAAGGTATAAACGGTCGACCGAAATGACTTTGGGAGACTTTCCTTATTGATTTCCGGTCTAAGTGTGGGTGATCTATTGAAGTCCAATTGATGTGAGATTTTGTGTGTGACTTCTATAAGAAACCTAGTGTATATGTAAGTTGATTTTAACTCAAATATGCTCAATTACACAATGTTCCTAAGACTCAACAAAAATGCAAATTACATGTCTTCAATATAGCTTTAATACATGTCTTGACTTGATTTCCTTTCTTCCTTGAGTCTTGATCACCTGTAGAAGTTAGCACAATAAAATATATATGCAATATGTGTCTACTCTACATTGATTACAATTAAGATTAGGTTGATTAAATCATCAAAACATAGATTAAGACCACTAAAGCCAACAATCTCCTCCTTTTTAATGATGACAACCTATATCTTAATACTTGAACTTTTTTGGTGTAGACTATGTATAGAAATGCTCGCCCTATGGATGTGCATAGTTTTTGTTCTATTATTCTCAAACTTTCAAGTTACCCCCTTAATTATCTCTCCCCCTTTGACATCCATCAAAAACCAATATAAGATTAACATGGAATTTTGGATCTCTTGTAATGAAGTTTCTCCACCTAAATTTTGCACTTCGTTACTCTAAGTAAATGATATTCATTAATCTCCCCCTATCAATGTGGATATGATATATCAATTAAGTATATTTCTATTTCTCCCCTTTTTAACATCAAACCAATTTTACAATTGGCATGTGATGTTTTATCTCCCCTTTGACATCCATTTACAAATATGACAATAACATCAATGGATGATTTTTAAATTATAAGATATGTAATGAATAATAAATATGATCCGTCAATTTAGCATATTAAAACCTAGACTAGAACCAATTTATTCAAAGAATTTAGAGGATAGAAACTTACACCCAACTTTGAAGCTTTGAATTGGTTTCAATATCCCTTCGGTGATACAACCGACTTTTAATTTGACTCTCAATCTTGCATGATCACCACCGATCTCCTCTTCAAGCACCTAGAAGTGTAGATTTAGGTACCCAAACAACTTTGGGTCCTTGAACTTTAGCTTTCGGAACCCAAACCATTTTGGTTTTAGGAGCTCACACACTTGAGGGGTTATGCTTTACAACTAAGTGTTTTCCATTTAAAGTTGTATGAATTACATGGTTTTTAACACATGAATCATTATATCCTAAGCCATGTTTTTGCAAAGATTGTCTTTGACTACCTAAAATCATATTAAGCATCTTAGTTCCATTAGTGAATCTTTATAGATCTTTTCTTAATTGCAAATTTGATGCCCTAAGATCTAGTTGTTCACTATCAATAGGTGTTGCTTTTAGACTCTCAAGAGTTGATGATTAGTTTCAAGTCTAGCAAGCACCTCAATTTTCTCATTCATGCATGCTTCAATTTGACTTTGGAGATCATTTATTAATTTTCTAGCACTTTTGTTATTTTCACAAATTATCTCATATTGTTTAACTAAGTCATAGAATGCATTTTGAAGCTCATCATGTGTATAAGTTTCTTCATTAACACTAGAATGTGAGTTATCACTATAATATGACTTAGTTGAGAATGAGTGTGATCTAGTAGAGCAAGAGTTAGAGGATACCTCACTTCCTTCATCTTGAATTGCCATGTAGCACATATGTGCAAATTCCTTTGTTGATGAAGGTGCGGTTGAATGGGATGAAGATCAAGATGATGAATCGTCTCATGTAGCCTTGTAAGCTTCCAACCTCTTCTGTTTTCTCTTACTCCTCTCCTTTTATCCCTTCTCTCATTTTTCTTCTCCTTCTCTTTTCTCTCATTTTCACTCTCCTCCTTCTTTTCTCTCATTTCACTTCTTCTACCTCTTCTATCTCTTATTTCTCATTTACCCTTCTTGAGGTATTTGAAGAAGTCTTTGGCTAGGACTTCAATGTCCTCATCCTCTACACTCCTCCTTGGTTCATCAAGATTTGCATGTAATGCCAATGTGGGTTTGTTCTTGGAGGCTTCTTTCTTCTTTCGTTGGTTGATTTGACGTTCATAAGCCATCAAATTTCCAATGAGTTCCTTCATCTTTAATTTGGAAAGATCATGCGCCTCTTCAATTGCAATGAGTTTATCTTCCCGATCGTTGCTTAGTGACCAGAGGAATTTTTGAGTCATCTCTCCTTCATTTATTTTTCTTCCAAGAGCCAAAAGAGAGTTAGTAATATCGGTGAAGCGAGTGTTTGTGTCGCTTATGTTCTCACCCATTTTTCATAGAAAATATCTAATATTTATGCATGAGGAGACTAATACTAGTTTCTTTTGTTTTACTATAACCCTCATGATGCATTTGTAATCTATGCCAAATTTCAAAAGCACTCTCACAACCCCTAATTCTATTATATTCACCCTCATCTTCATTTGGGGGTGTGTAGAGATTTTGAAGAAACATCCAATACTTAAGGTCATTTGAAATTAGGAAAATTTTCATTCTTCCAATAATCATAATTAGACTCATTTATCAAAGGAGGTCTAGTGGTGCAAAGTCCCTCTATATGATTAGATGTGCTAGTCATGCTAAAAATACGATTAACTATGTGATTTAGCTCACAAGGCTCTGATACCAATTGTAGGAACATAACGGGGCTTAGTTCTAATCACTTTAAGCTAATTACCTACTTGTTTAAGCAATCAATGAATGCACAACAAAATTAAAAACAAACAAGCAAGTAAAGAGGAAATAACGCAAACCACAAAGAAGACGGAGGATTTTTAAAGAGGTTCGACACCCACAGCCAGGTCATATTCCTCTCTTGCAAGCTCCACTCCAATCATCGAGCTCCGCTCACTACTTCACTATCCACTCCCCGTTCCGGGTCGGGAGAGAACGCCGTTACACAACAAGCCTCGCGAACAACCTTGCTAGCTTGACTTTCTTCCTCTCATAATCCGAGAGGGACACTTGCGAGCTTTCACCAAAGTCCTTGCTTGTTTACAACAGTGGGTTGAGTTGATCACTCACTCTCTAACTTGAGCACACTTAGCTTAGGATATCAAATTGACCTAAGATGTGGAAGTGTAAGCTTGAAGAGTATGATTTGGGGAATGGGAGACTTGGAACTTTCTCTTGAGTGTATATGACAATAGGAATTGGAACATGTGTCTAATTGTGTCATAAGAACACCTATTTATAAGATCCTAAGGTGTTATAGCCGTTGGGATTAAGTTGGGTAAGGTTTGATTGAGAAACACAAAATAGCAACCTGCAGGACCCAATTCAGACAAAGTTCGGTCGACTCAATCAGGCAGAAGGGTCGACCGTTTTGCAATTTTGAACAACGTTTGGTCGACCGATAATGGAACGGTCGAACAAAACATGCTATAACTTCGGTACACTTAAGTTAACGGTCGAACACCGAATAGGGTCCGGTCGACCGTAAACTACAGAGTCTACGAGGTTGACGAAAATGATCAAATTCGGTCGACCGAACCAAGGTCTTCGGTCGAACGAAAACTTCCAGGCAGTTTTACTTTGTGGAGACATTTAGGTCAAGGATCCTAAATCACACCACAAAATGAAGTACGTGGATCGCAAGTACTTTGTCACACGTGACTTCATCGACGAATGCAAAATAAATTTGTTATGGGTGGATACAAACAACAACACAACTGATTCATTCACCAAACCCTTATCCCAAGCCAAGGGCGAAATGCATTTCAAGTCCATAGGTCTGAGGATCATGTGGATTGACTTGATGAGTGATTATTATTATTTTATACATTGAGAATGTATGTGAAATAAAACTTTGATAACAAGTGTGAGAGTGAAAGAAATGTGTTCTAAAAGTTTACTTTTATATGTCAATTATTATGAATTGGATGTGCAAACATTTTTTTCCTTGATTAATGTATTCGTCTTTTGGAAGTGTTAAGGAAGAGACGTTTGGTTCTTAACCGTAAAGCTCTAAAAGATAATGGTCTACATAAATCAAAAGTTATTCGCAATCATGGTAATCAACATGGAGCATTAATTACCGAGATAAGATTATTGTGTTGTTCATCGATTTGTGTAGTTCTACAAATATTTGATGACATGAGTGTATAAAAGAGGAGAAATTACTTTTATTTATTGAATAGACCTAACAAGTAAAATATTATGGAATTGTGTTATGTGTCATTAATGTTTTACTATGTCTTGGATCTTAAGATATGAAACATATCTTTTCACTCAAGAAGTGATTAATTTGATTATTGTCAAAAGCTATCAATGAGTATAGTGATAAAGGCAATAGTTGGTTGAACATGACTTATGATGGAAAAGATAGCTAGTCAAAATATTATCATTGCCCCTCTTAAATGAGTGATGCCATTAGTGGGCCCCTGGATAAAGCAAAATTATAATGTGCACAATGTAACTTGAGTTAAGTTACATAGTTATAATTAGCTTAAAGAGATCAATAAATGAATATAATACAAAGGTGACACATTTCTACATTGTATATATTCTTAATATCATGAGGCATGGAACGGATACCAGTGATGCACCTACATCACTAAATGGACTGTGTTTGGTTCGAGTGGGACAAGACATCGATGCTAATTGGGTAACTGTAATGTGTAGCTAGATACCACTTATAGTTTGAGATATTAAGTGTTCAATATTGCTGTTAATTTAGCTTAGATCCTCCTATAGGTCACACCACAAAACTGGGAAACAAGAAGCTTGATTTTGAATTCATATGATGTGTCGAGTTTCATGTGAAAAAGGACACATGTGGTGAATCAATAAAATTAATATGTCATGAGAATTGACATAATTAGAATCATGGATAAATTCGTATAAGATGTATATATTATAAGGTGTAATAATATTACATAAGATAATATATTACATGCGAGATGAATTTGCTAAAACCCCAAAAGATCAAATTTTGTTGGAGATAAATCCAAAATTTGATAAAAGCAAAAATCAGACAAAATGGTCGAATGTTTTTCGGAGACCGGTCGACCGAAAATCGACAGTAGTTGTTGAGCCTATGAACGTTCGACGGAAGGATGAGGTGGGTCGACCGAAAACTTCCAGTAGGTTCCGCGAGCTCGTGCTGGTAGTGACCGGTCGACCGTGTAAGGTCGTGGTTCGACCGAAAACTACGAGGAGATTTCGCGTATTGATCTCGGTTGTGATCAATCGACCGACTAAGTACTCAGTTCGACCAGAAATTTCCAGTAGCCGATCCTCGCGTTGAATCATGTTGAATCGGTTGGCCGTTTGTGTGTTATGTTCGACTAGAAAATCACAGTAGCCTTAGGTGAGTGTTATGGGTCGACCGTTAGGTTTCATTGTCCAACCAAAATCAAGATTTACAAAACAATCGGTCGACCGGTTGACATGATTTCTACCGGAATTATTAAGAGAATAATTAGATCATGGGCTGGATTAATTCTAGATTTGGTCAAACATGTTTGAGGGTGATTATGTGGCAAATTGTGAGTGGTTTAAGGGAGAGAAAAATAAGAGATCATGGCTAGAGAATAGTTCTTGATGTGGGTAATTTGGGAGGCTATAAATAAGACCTCTCATCCTACTTGTTACTTTTGGAGATTATTTCTCGTGGAGGTTTAAAGGGGTTATTAGCTAGATTCTAAACTTAATTAGAGATTGATTGACTAGCTAATTTCTCTCTAATCTTGTTTAGAGTTTGGTGAACACTTGGAGGAGAATTGGCAGGCAATTTTTGACGGGCAACAGAACTCCGGATCCTCAAAAAGGTTTTAGAGAACCTTTGGGTGTGATCCTCTATTGTTTGTTTATTTTAATATATGTAAGATTTCATGATATTAGAATAAACACAAAGCGATATACACAAAAATTGTTGAAAATATGAAATCGATCATTTATGCTCGTATAATTTTTTGAAAATATACGTATACACATGGACACGAAATGCTACATCTTCTATAATAACACTGGCTATTTTTTGAATTTTAAGTAAGATATTGGTGTGGATGTTTTTTAGTTTTGGTACATATGTTTTGTAGTTTAAGTAACATGTAGTTTTAGCATTATTTGGGTTAATGTGTTTGTTTGGTTGATGTTGGGGGATGCAAGACAAACTATTAGGGTAATCACATATACTTAGTGGGGGTAATTTCAGTATTAATATATGTAGTCCAAGTTTGTTAATAGTGGGGAATAAAGGGTTTGTTCTGTTATAAACCTGGGGTAATTTCATATTTAATTTTGGTTTGGTTTATTTTAATATGTTGTGGTGGAAGATGATGTTAGGCAGCGTACACTTGATAACCTGTAAGATAACTTGTATGTTTTTGAGAATATTGGAGTTTTAAGTGGAATAAGTTGGTGTTTATCCAGTAACAAGTGGGGGTAGTTTGGATTAAAGGCCTTTGGTTGTTTGGATTAAAAGCATGAGATTTGAACTGAAATATCTTGGGGTTTATCCAGTAACAAGTAGAGGCAATTTGGAGTAAAAGGTTGGGGTTATTTAACATTGTTGTTACTTATTGAGTTTCCTAACATTGTGAAACTTTATTATAAGTTGATATATTCAGCTTAGCTGGAAGAGTAAGATGGAACTTATTAGCGAAAATGCGGGAATAGTGATTGAATAGGCAAAATTGACAAGAGGGTGCAATAGTTATGGAATAAGCTTTTGGAAATTGATGTTTGGTGCATTATCTATAACTTTCAATATATTTCCATAGCGTGATTTGTTTTTTGGGTTCAAGACATACAATCCTTAATTAAGGTTTTTTATATTAAAATTTGGGTTTTGGACCGGGTTCAGACCGGATCGAAACCTGGACCCACCCCAGGAGTTCGGACCGAAACCCAGACCAATCTGATCTGGTCTGGACCGAACCCAAACCGATCAGTCTAGTCCGGTCCAACAAAGCAGACCAGACCGATTTCTGCTCTCCCCTACCTTTAATAAACATGTGTTGGATCTTTGTGATTTTTAGGAGCCTAGTGTGCCCTTCAGTTTCAAGGTAGGTTTTCACCAATGAAGGTCGAGATTCCAGAATGCTTCAGTGGTGAGTGTTCTGAAATTTACAAACAAGCTATGGGTAGCCTTACCGAAGAAGAGAAAAATGTTATTTGATGTGTAACCCAAAAAATGTATCCACAGAAGACATATTTTTTAAAGGTAAAGTCGTCGTTGTCTGTAGATTCGATTTAATCAACGTAATGAGCCAAGCTGGTCCAACAAGTGTAGAGGTATATGTTGAGTTTAGATATCATTAATTCAAGTTCAATAACGATTAGGTTGCATATTACTTCTATGATATCTATTTCTAGATTTTGGATGCCTACACAGAAGTGCTTCATGAGGTATTTGAAGGCTTGCTGCTCCGGTTGGGTTGATGTGATGCCAATCGATTTATCAGTGTTGCTTGAAGGACGTAAGTTTTAAGTACAATTAATTAACTTAATTGAATTGCATATGGACCGATTCTCTGAGAAATTGAACATCATATGCCATCCAATTCATGGCAATGACCATTGGTCTTTGCTGGTCATGTACTCGGAAGCTAAAAGAATAAAACATTATAATTACACAGCTAGGGAATTTGCCTTGGACGAGCCTGCAGGAGAGGCCATGGATTCCACAAAGAGGCTGCGTTGAGGGCCTCTATTTTCTGGATATCATATCTCAATTGTTTGTGGCCCCTGGAATTCGTTCGAGACTGCCCATAGCAGTCGGATGGTGTTAATGATAGTGCCTTGTTTGTTATTCATTGGATTCACAGGTTACTAACTGGACTACCACCGGATAGTGCTGAATATGTAGAATATGTGCACAAAATTCTTGGAGAGATAACAATGACAAATATGAGGTCTGAAATGACAGTTTCCCACAACTTGGTCAAGTAATCTAATGTTATATGTTGGTTTAGTTATAATAACTTATTAAATGTTGGTAACTTATTTTAAAGATCTAATTTGTTGTAATGGATATGTTTGTTATGTTTTAGGTACCATTCAGATAAATTTTTGGTATTGGTTACTATTTTCGGATAAATTTACTCACCATAATGGTTTTAAAATACCTCCTATGACGTTGTGTTTACTCTAGCCTTGTCACTTATGTGAATGACCCAAAATTATTCAACTAAGCGATAAGTTGTATCCTAACATGGTAAATATTATACAAGAAGGGTTCAAAATAATTTCGAGAAACCCCATAAACTTATGAGGGTGATGGATTTGTCAAATTATATAATTGAACTTAACCTCAATGGATGTTTAAATTACCACACCAAATGAAGTAATGATTCTAGCATTTGTACCTTAATCGGGTAGTAATTACACACAAATGTTTCCATATAAGTTACAAATAGAAGGGTTCTTTGATCAGTTAAAAGATAGGAAAGTTAAAAAGCCAAAGTTCATTCATATCACATATTCTAAACATCAGAAAAGAACACATTCCTAGTTTATATCCCATTTAATAGTAATCGATGTAAGATTGTAGTTTTTTTTACTCTCCTGTTCATAAATGACTAGCAATATCCCCTTCAATGCATTTCGGTATGGTGTTCTTTTCTTTTCAACCTTAGACTTTATCCTAGCATTACTTGGGCGGTCTTTGCTCTTCACCAAATTAGGGTCCAATACTTTCAGTAGTAAAGTTACACGGGGATCCATTTAGATGGAAAACATTTCCAACTGTTGCTCGCTGATCATGATGTATTGTGCTAGAGGAGGAAGAGTATCACCCATTAAATTTTGATTTTCTAGATGTCGTGGCTTCATTGTATGCTTCCGACTTAGATTCAAGTAAGGTCAACTTTAAAGACCTTAGGCATTCCTTTGATAGACGGGTAAGTTGGATTAAATAGAAGGGTAACCCAAATTTATATCCAATTAGTAGAAGGGATTGTAAGTTGGGGTAAATCTAGTTGCTATAAGGGGTAATTTTATTTTATAGGACATGTAATGTTGAGTAAATAGAATGAATTAAATGATGGTTCTTGGGGGTAACCCTAATTGATAGACCGGGTAAATTGAATTCAATAGCAGAGTAAATGGGATCAAGTAGAAGTTATGAAATTGTTTGTTATTACCCGTAGGTCGAACCTAAGCTCCTTCTTGTTCTTGATCCTCCTCGACCCAATACTTCACTCAATATTTCCATCCATTACCTCCAATGAGTGTTTGTAAGATTAGAACAACTCCTCTCCAAAAAAAGCACAGAATTACAATGTTTTTTGTTGTCTACCAAATACATCCATTACTAACGTGACCTCTTTTTTTGGGCAATTCACCTAGATTTCTGTTAAAATCTTTTCTCCAACGCTAAATAACATATGTCTGAGGGACTTCCTTATTTATTTGTTTTTGTTTATGTGGCTGCTAGGATTCCAACATGTTCTAAAAGTTAACAATTGCAACTAATGTCACCACAGAAGTCCTCTATCAACACTGTGTGCAAGGTAAATTGGATCAAAACGTTTATTGGATGGAAATAGAATGTCTTAAATGAAGTTTTCGTGGGGTTAACCCTACTTGATAGACGAGGTAAGTTGAATTCAATAGTAGGGTAACCCTAATTCATATCCAATTGGTAGAAGGGATTATAGGATGGGGTAACTCTAGTTCCGATAAGGGTAATTTGATTTTATAGGACAGAATGTGGAGTAAATAGAATAGAATAAATGATGGTTCTTGGGGGTAACCCTAATTGATAGATGTGGAGTAAATAGAATAGAATAAATGATGGTTCTTGGGGGTAACCCTAATTGATAGACCGGGTAAATTGAATTCAATATCATGGTAAATTGAATTCAATAGCAGGGTAACCCTTATTTATCTCCAATTGGTAGAAGGGATTCTACCATGGGGTATATCTAGTCGCGATAAAGGGTAATTTGATTTTATAGGACGAGTAACGTGGCATAAATAGAAAGGATTAAATGATGGTCGTAGGGTAACTTTAATTGATAGATGAGGTAAATTGAATTCAATAGCAGTGTAAATGAGATTAAATATAAGGAATTAAATTGTTTGTTATTACCCTAGAATCATGTTTACATCTTCTCTCCATTGGTTTACAGTTTATATAAAATGAGTTTCAGTATGTCGACCATACTATTTCATACAATTGATAGACATGGTAAGTTGAATTCAATCCAAGGGTAATCCTAACTGATCAATCCAATTAGTAGAAGAAATGGTAGGGTGAGGTAATTCTAGGTACGATAGAGGGGACTTTGATTCAATAAGACTGGTAATTTGGAGTAAATAAAATGTATTAAATGATGGTTCTTGGGGTAACCCTAATTGATAGACGGGGTAGGTTGCATTTAATAACATGGTATATTGGATTAAATAAAATGATTTAAATTATCGTTTGTGGGGGTAAGTTTGTCGGTGTACGTAAAATGAGAAACATATATCCAATTGGTCAAAATGGTCGAATTCAATAACGGGGGTAAGTTGAATTTAATAGCATGGTAAGTTGAGTTTAATAGCAGGGTTACCTAAAAATTAGGGAACATCACCAACCAATTACTAGGAAGATAACACACGAATGGTTCAAAATCACAATCATTAAACATCAATAAATAACACAATCCTAGTTTATATCCCATTTAATCGGAACCTGCGTGAGATTGTAGGTTTGTTTACTCTCCTGTTCATAGTTGATCAACAATATCTCCTTCAATGTGTTTAGGTACGATGTTCATTTCTTTTCAATAGTAGACTTTAGCCTAGCATTACTTGGGCAACCTTTGCTCTTCTACAATTGTAGTTAAGTTAGACGATGACCCTTTTAGATGAAAAACATTTCCAGTTGGTGTTCGTGGGTTGTGTTGAAGTATTATTTCAGGGGAGGAAGAGTTGCACATTTTTAGTTTTGTTTTTGTAGATGTTATTACTTCGATGTATGAGTCCAACTTAGATTTCAGTAAAGACCTTAAACCTTCCCTCACCTGAGATGATCGTTCATGAGATTGGAGGTTGTTTTTTTAATTGCAAAACCTTTTTCATTGGCATATTTGTCGAAGAAGTCCATTAAATCGTTGAACTTTTGAAAATGCATTCTGCTTTTGCAGTTTATTCATTATCGGGATCTTTAGCATTGATTCCTGATGCACCATTAGTGAAAATTACATTAATATGCATGATTTAATTGGTATCTAGAAGGATAAGAAAGAATTACCTTTGTGTAGATTCTTGTCTGATGGTTCAGTTGGTACTATCGCCTTGTAGTTGAGTACTATTTTAGGTAATATAACCTATTTGTCGTTACATGTTTGTTCGTTGTTAGCTATTGGTTAGAGTTCCACAGTGGATGCTACCTGTTCATAATCCATGAAAGTTTGGGCATACCTGAAGGTTTCTGATTGATTTTGATTTGTGCTTGTTTTTTCCTCGTTTTTGTTTTTCTTCATTTTTGTTTTTCTGATAGATTTTTTTGTATGGGTTGCTCAGTATGTTGGTTCACCAGATTGTTATCCTTTGTCTAGGGTAAATCCATGTTAGTAGCATGGTAAGTTAAAGGAATTTTGTTAGAATAAGCATGATATTGCAAGAATGTTGCTAAGTAATTGAATCTATTTCGGTAGATTGCAGTACAATTTATTTTCAAGAAGGGAAGATTATGATTAAAGATAATGGATTGCAAGCATGTTGGGGTGAATATATACGAGTTGTGGTATTTGAAAATTAAATAAAGAAAATGAATGTTATTGGTTAGTTGAGCTATAGTTAAATAAACATGGATTTGACTTTGTTCCAAGCTAAAAAGCAAAGAAGATGTTTGCCCCAAGTTACCCCATACCGAAATTAAATTTACCCCAACGTTCCCAACAAATGAAACAAGTTATAATTTCGTACAAAGTTTTTATTGCTTCTTAGTAGGAGGTTGAGTGGTTCTTAGTTAGACAAAGACATTATTGATTGGTAATATAGTGTTTTTGAGAAAGAGAGAGAGAGAAGGAGAAGAATGAATGTCATAGGTTAGTTTTTGTACTAGGTGGGAGTGGTTGGGCTTTAGAATCTATGTTATTGGTTGCTTGTGCTGCAGAAATGTAGAATGAAGTTGATTGGTCATTTAATGTTTGTTTCAGCTTTTGTACTAGGTTTTATTTATTTATTGTGGGTAGTTGTTTTTGAAGAGCCATCCACATGACAATCTATATCAAATTGGAACTCCACTTCCTCTGCATCCTGAAGATCGAAGGAAATTGCCTCTTGTTCACCAATTTAATCCAAGGCTTCCATGCACACAAGCTCAAAATCACTGGCATAAAAATCTTGATGGACAAATTGCTAGAAAGATGCAATTTTGCTTACTGTGGTGCTTCCTGTTACGAACCTTGCTGTTGCAACCATTGACTTCATTTATATGGAAAATTGAGTGAGTGACCTTAATCAGGACTGTTGGAGGTACATTGACAAAAGTTTCATGGTCTAGAAGGTAAGCAGCAACTTCTCTGAACCTTATTTCACCAACTTCCTACATAGAGAAACACAAAACAATCAGAAAGTAGGAAGTGACAAATATTGCAACATCATCTTTGAATGTATATAAACAATAATTAATAACAAAATGATAGGTATATTAAAAATAACTTTCTAAGAGGAGGAGTCAAAATTCAATCTTTAAGCGAACATACAAGAATTTACAAGCTACTTATAACACCACCATGGAAAAGGGAGAAAACATTGAGTTGATACAAATTTGAACAACATACAACAAAGAACAATTTTAACAAGGCTGGGTAAAAAAAGCCTAACATTTTCCATTTGGTCACTTCCACTTGATTCCAAGCTATTGTTTTTGGAACATTACAAGGTCCAATAGTAGCCTACAACCACAAAACACAAACAATAACCAAAACAAAGGAAGTTGATTCCATCAATTTTAGCAAAAAGTGTAACCAATAATTCAACACAAACGAACCCAACTTAAACAAATTCAAATCAAAACTTAACCAACACAAACGAACCCAACTTAAACAAATTCAAATCAAAACTTAACCAACACAAAAACAACCAACTTCATCAAAATTACACCAAAACTGCATTCAACAAAAGCAATGCAAACTTCAAATGCTTCAAATCCAGGCAAAAGACAACCACGGATTAAAATCCCAAACTAAATCATTAGAGCCACAAAAAACTAACATAACCACAACCAACACTAACATATCCAACACAATCAAATCTAAGCCAAAATAACTTGATAAAATTCCATCTACCATTCAAATCCTCTTTACATATCTCTTGAACAAAACTCACTTAATCGAACTCCATACTAAACCATAAAAACCACAAACAAAACAAATTTCATGAAACCTAGGCAAACCAAACTCAATCAGATTCCAACTTCCATACAATTCTTATCAACTCAATCCAACAATACATGTATTTGTAGAATAATTAAGTCCAAAAATACATAACTGCTAACTATAATAATATAAGACGAATTGTAACATCGTCTCATTAGCAATAACAAGATACATTTTGTTTACATCCCACGAAACAATAGGACTAGATGCTTGTGCAAAAAGAGAATTAAAATCCATAGAGTGGTGAAATTTCGTAAAAAATAATCAATTTTGAATCTAAAGTTAAAATCAATACTAAAGTTTCAGTCGATAATCATTCAGCTGGGGATGCAGTCTTCATCGAGGTGTGATGATATCTCCATTGATTTGTTGGAGTTACCAAGAATGTGCTCGACAAGGGGATTTCGGAAATCAAATCTCAAGAGTGGAGGGAGGAGAACCCCGACGAGAAGAGAAGAAATATCCGACGATATAAAATGGGTACTCTAAAGATGTGGAGAAGATTAATACAAGAAAGAGGAATCAAAACTAAGGTTTGCGTTCAAGAATTGATGGGTTTTGGGGGAGAATCGTGAGAGGGAGGAGGGGTGAGGGGGAATGGGTGATTGGTTTTCCAATTTTACCATTTTCTCTAAAAATAACATAGATTTACATCCACCATTGGATTTGATTTGGATGGTGGATGTTTAGGGGGCTCACTTAAGCTTAAATGAGCCCTGGGCTCATTCTATAATTTCTGTATATATATATATATATGTATGTATGTGTATGTATATATATATCTCACCGACAACTTCTTTCAAAAACTGACATGGAAGAAAATATATGTCGTCGGTGGTAGGATTTGGAGTTCGAGGGGAAAGCGGATACGAGTCGAAAAATATATAGCGTGGGGATTAGCGTTTCGAAAGAGGGTGGGGTGGTTGGTCATTGTCATTCTCCCTCCCTCCCTAACCTGTGTCCTTCCTTAAACTTTTCTTCTCAAGGTAAAATGTTTTTGTTATTGGGGATAAAAATTGAAAAATAGCAATTCATTCAGAATTTTGGAAGATTTAGAAATATAATTTTATTTTAGTTGCAATGATTAGTGAGAAATAGCATACAAGAAATATAATTATAACTAAAGAAGAAGAAAAAAATTCATCAGTGTTATTCCCTTTAGAGTATAGGAGGTTAGAACACACATTCCTTTCAGTTAGGACTTGAATCCGAATCAAGTCGTGAAAGCTGATAGTTGAATCTCGAATCCTGGTTTGCATGCACCAAAAAAACTTTCCAAAAGTCGGAGTTGTTTAAAATTTATAATTCAAACATATATTTCCTCTTGGAGTTTTTTTTAAAAGTTTTTGAAATGGATATGGAGAGATAAAAAAGGATTTTCTTTGAAATTTTGGAAATCATATTTGGATCTTCCAAATAAAAAAAATTCAAATTTTCAAAACATTTTTTAAATTTTTTATGCAAACAACACAAGGGAATGGGGAGCATTTCCTAAAGAAGTGGTATAAGGGACAGAGAGACTTTGATGAGGAGAGATAGACTCGACTTTTAGTGTATCTGGTTTAGAATTTCACACCACAAATAAGGCTCAAAAAGCCTAGACCTAGTGTTCTTAAAACTAGATGAATCCTAACTGGTGGGTCGATTAAATTGTTCTTGGTTCACCACCCTTAGCAACCTGATAGACTGGCTAGGTCATGTATAGCCAGTGAGAGCACTTCGAGCGTAACCGATACTAATTAAATAACCACTTCGCTTGGGGGACTTTTGTTCCCACAAAAACACTTCCTAGACACCAATTTTCTGGATTTACGTTTAGGTCATACGAGTCACGATAGAACCAACTCTTTAATTGAGTCTGAGTATCCTTAGGGGCCAATGTCTAATTGATTTTAATTAGGCTTCTATACGAACCCTGTCAACTTGTGATGAAACCCGTAGAGACAATTAGTTCCTAGGACCACTCTACTACAGATTTGGATGAATAAACCGCAACCCAACACCTATAAGGAGACATGACCTTTGGTATAATGAAGATGCCACAGTCAAAGGATGGAGACTTGATTGATAAGTTGAAATATGAACGCCAAAGACAGATCTGATAAGTTCAAAAAGTTCCTTTAGGAACCCAAGTGAAAATTAACTCTCAAAATATTTGATTTGAAATTGTCCTCTTATTAATATGCAAATGACTATTTATAGGTAGTTACTAAGAAAAAGGTAACTACCAAATATTATACATGCCTATTACAAAAATCACTACCAAAGATGCATGTGGTACAAGTGGGCATGGGCTGGATTCTATGGGTAGACCAAGTCATGATGGTGCAAGTGGCATGGTGAGTCTAATAAAAGGGAACCAGTAAAAGGAAACTAATAAAAAGGTAACTACCAAACATGAAACTTCAAAAGAGGAAACTTCCAAAAAGGAAATGCACATGGGTGGGTTGGATACTTTCGGAAGACCACGTGATCATGGCGCACATGGGTTGGATTCTCAAGTGGTACGAGTGCACATGGACTGGATTCTTTAGGTAGACAAAGTCATGATGGTGCAAGTGGCAAAAGGATGGGATCCTTCATGGTGAGTCTAATAAAAGGAAACTAGTAAAGGAAACTAATAAAAATGTAACTACCAAAAAAGAAACTACCAAATAGGAATCTTCCAAAAAGGAAACTTCCGAAAAAGAAAATTCCAAAAAGGAAACTACCAAAAAGAAAAATTTCAGAAAGGAAACTACCAAAAAGGAAACTTCCAAATATCAAAGTAACCTAAATAGAAGTTGAAAATACAAAAAAGAAACTAAGGATCTCTTGAGAAAATTCCTTGAAGTTACTCTGGTAAGACCCACTCTCCTGCTATATTAATAATAAGACCACTCTACTCATTTATGCTTAATTGGGTTCCTTATCTTATATAATTTTTCTTGTGGTATGTTTGTGTGTTTGGTTCAGGAAGGTTGTTTTTGGGTCAAGCCGGTGCGACTCGCTGAGCGGGTGCACATTAAACTTGATCAAGCTAGCTTTAGGTGCGTGTGGAGAGCTTCCTTCTTGGGCTTGCGTGGGAGTTGGGCTGAGTCCTGAGGTGGCATGGGAGTTAGAGGGGAATTTAGATGGACATGAATACAATTAGTGCATGTTTTTGTTTTGTGCTGGTTTTGGCCAGTTTTTGAAGAGTCTTGAATGGGTATTATGGTTTGGGAATTGAAGAGTTTTTGCAAGCAACAAAAACCTCCCCAGCCATCTCTTCCATTCTCCACCCTCTCCCTCATGCCAAACTCCATCTCCTTCCGCCCTCCCTCCGGTGATCAGACCACTAAGATGGTGCTCTGGCGAGCAACAACTCCGCAAGACTTGAAGCAACACCTTTACAAGAGAAGAATGCTTGGAAGACCGAAATCAGCATACTCCGGCGATCTTCTGTCAAACTCAACTCCTCACTCAGGTATGCTCCTAGCCTCTAAAGAGTTTTATGGGAGGGGTGTTGGCTGGAGGGCCGATTGTTTAAACATTTTATTAATTACTGCAAGTGCACGACCGTGATGAAGCAGTGACAAGTACGGGTCGATCCACGGGGAGGTGAGTAGCCTCTAGTTTGTCAAAAATAAAGTGGTGAATAAAAGAAGCAGATATGTGATTATGCTAATCTAAGCTACACTAAACTAGTAAGTAAGAAATGTGAAAGAAAGCAACGAATGAATGGAAATCAAGAAGAGAAACCCCTAAGGGGTGGAGTGTGCACATATGAAGTGAAATAAGTGATGAATGATGCATGTAAGCACGTATGTGTGTGTGTCGTGTGTGTATTTTCATGCATAGGAAGTGTCTAAAGATCTGACAAAACCTATCAATCCATTCACACAATGTATCAGCAATTACTACTTGATTATCATAAGATTAGACTTAGCATGAGAAGTGTCTAAAGACATGGCAAGACTCATCAAAAACCATGAACTCATGTGAAGAACAAAGGTAAGCATGGGAGGTGTCTAAATCTTATGGTAAAACCCATCAAAACAAACTTTCTTCAATCAAGCAAGCAACCACAAATACAAACACATAACTAACATGTAGCATATTCAACAGGAAAATTTCAGTCAATAAACATGAGGAAACTAAGCATGGGAAGTGTCTAAATCTTATGACAAAACCCATCAAAATCTACCAACATGTAGATGATTAAATACCCCAATGAACATATAAACATGCAAGTCTACACAATCAAAAATTCATCAAACATCAAAACTTCACAAAATATATCTACATCATCTCCATCCCCAAAGGGGAATGGCACTACTCAATACACATTAACCTAGAAATTTAACTAAAGAAGAAAGGAATTCTAACTAGTTATACTAAGATTAGGAAATCAAAACTAAGTTAAGCATGCAAGCATTAAAATGAGACAACATTAAAAACAAAACTATGAAAAATTATTTTATTTACATGACTCACATTACAAGTAGCATTCTTCTCCACTTGAGTTTTGGTTCAAGCCTTTACTCCAAGTACAGAGAATGTCACCAAGCAATGAGTGAATACAAAGGAGAAGGAAGAGTTCTATTTATAGTCATAGAAAAGGCAATCGGGGACAATCCACCGATATGGGACCAAAGACATACTATAAATGGACATTAAATAACATAACCAACGACCCGACTAAACCATGAATGATTTGGACCAATTTGGACCACCAATTAGTGGTCTAGGATAGCCAATTGGCTGTCTGGAATGGTTGGATCGCGTCTGGATTTCAGCGGCTCGTTTCTGGCTTCATTTCTAGATGTTTGATGAACCCGATTTGGTTGTTGTTGTTTGGGTCCAGATATAATTGCCAAAATACTCCTCATGATGGAGTGGAGCTTCTTGATTTGTTCATTGATCCTTTTGGTTTACATCTGGGTCCTTCTCTCTAGCATCTCAGTCCCCAAGTCCTACAACTCAGTCATTTTTTTTGCTTTTAGGTCCTTTTATGCCTCTTCTCCTAAAACATGTTTATTCCTGGAACTCAAACATAAAGCTCATTACGTAGCATTGTTTAGGTCCAAGATAATGGATAAAAGACACAAATGAATGCATGAAATGATGTCAATCAAATACCACCACACCTAACTTTTGCTAGTCCCGAGCAAAACAAAGAAAGGGAAAAATGAAAGAAAGGAAAAAGCATACGCAAAACACATATTTTATGCATTCATTTGAGAATTTATGCATTCATTTGAGAATTTATGATGACATCTTCTTTTAAGAACAAATAAAGGCTTTACGAGGACTAAGTGAGACGAGCTCTCGAGCCTCTAACAATTTGGCAGCTGCTGTCAAGGATCTAGTCAGGGCTCTTCTTGACGACGGACATACACGGTCATCCTGATTGACATGTATGGTCTGCACGGGATGCCATCCCAAGTAGAGAGTGATGGCAAATTGCAGGTTGAGCAAAATGTTAGACAAGACCAGAAGATAAAGTTAGTGAGAAGCGAGCCAAAGGAGGGGGGAAAACATGCTCGCATACGTGCAATCAATGCTCGAGTTTTTATGGCAAAAGGGGGTTATAATCCTCTGGTATTCTATTTGTAATTTAATAAGTTGTATTACATTTACTAAGTTCATTTATATAAATTATAATCTTAATGTATAAATTTTTAATCGTGCAGATATTAATATAACAACCATTTGCACACCACCTCTGCTGCCAAGTCGAGATAACATTGACGGTCCATCGGGGCGGAGCAAGCACTGGAGGTTTAACAAGTTAGTGTTTGTGCTTTCTGTATGTTGTCAATGTTAAACTTTGTTTGACTACTTAATCAAATCAAATTTTAATTTTAATGATAATACAACTATTATGTTTGAGTTGTTTTGAGATGAATCAATATATATATGTGATTTATTGTGTTTACATGTTTGAGTTGTGATGTATGAATGTTTGGTGAATGATGAATGAATTGAGATGATTGTTTAGTTTGAACATGGAAAATCGGAACCTGGAAAGAGCAAACACGATGTTTTGGGTTCTGGACAGGACTTTCACCGACATAATATATTCGTCATGTAGGTTTCTGACATTTTTTGGTAGACATACACTGACGGTAGTTATCTGTTGGACAAAAGTTTGAAGTTTGTTGCTAGACATATACTGACAGTTACCGAATTTAATCATCGATGACACCTATGCGTTAGTGAATGTATACAACTGTCAGAGTACATATTTGTCGGTATAAGATACACTAACGAATCATTCCATCGATGTATATCACCAATGGAAAAACCATCATTTTTATACGCAGTTGGTGTTCTTCCATGCGACGAAAGAAGGCAAAATATTTCGGCGGGAAATTTCACAGAGTTGAGAAACACCAACGTATATAAAAACCTGACGATGGTATTTCCGTCAGTGTTAACCTGCACTGATGGAACCGTAAGTGAAACCATGTAGTGTTGTAGTGTGAACGTACAATTCTCTTTTAGCATGGACTTACAAATCAGCAAAGGACCAACATGATAGTAGAACTCACACTAAATAATCTACCATTCATCGACTTAAAAAGGTACAAGCTAAACCGCATAAAAGACTACAACATTGATTTTTAAAACAATACAAGTTCAATTACAAGACTCCAAATGGAATAGACTATATGATCTCCTTTCATGTCTTCTTGTTGTGTTCTAACTTAAGGCATCACCCACATCGTATTATTTTACCTCTATGTTCATCCATGTTGTTTTGAATTCTTTTCATTCTTGGTCGTCTACTTCGGCTTAAGACATTGGGTGATTTTAGTTGAACTGATCCTTCCCTCGGCCAATATATTTCGTCCAGTACTTGGTAGAAAATTGCTTCATATGCTCTCCTGTAAGATTTAGTAGTCAAGAATTCTAATACCATTCGCGAAGTTTGAATATTGCCATGACGGTTACTATAAACAACCAATACATATGAGCATGGAATGTGTTGCGCATCTATGAACACGCATGAGCATATTGGTCGTAATTGCCCTTAAATCTAACTTGATAGCTACGGGATTTGTTGCTTTATGAACTGATTATATTATGACTATGCCTTGTCACAAAAAGTTGTGAAGCCAAGTTCCGTTGGATTTTGAGTTCATGATCGACCTTTTTAAGATAGACCAATATCATAGTCTCTCTCTTTCATCTCTTCCAGTAACAAAATATTTTTTCAACAATAAGTAAGTCATAATGATCAGAGGACAAAGTGGTAGGCCACGTAACATGCTTTAAGACATTGTCAAAGCTTTCTGACAAGTTTGAAGTCATTATAACAAAAGTGTCGGTCGTCATCATGGGTTAATGCCTAATACAAAACGTCCTCCTGTTGTTTAATCCACGTGAATCTTTTAGGGTGATCAGTCTCGATATTTTTCATATGCTCATTGAACATCTTTTTATTATGAGTCTCGCCAACATGCTAAAATTTATTTTGCAATTCCTGGTTCTTAAATCGAGCATGTCTCACCATATTTGTGCTCTTATGTCTCAAACAAAATCTATGAACATGACCTTGCTCACGAGGAAACAATGTCTTCACAATATTGGTAAGACCCAAAAATCTGCCACTTATAATGCACAGTCCATTTCATGTGCAAACTATGCTCGCCACTATACTAATTAATAACCACTACTATGAGTTGTAGATTCTTTTTAACCACTGAAAATGCTAAAGGAAATAAACTAGAGTTGTCATCAGTACCCCTAGCAACCAGAGGAATATCATGAAACTTATTGAACATATGTGTGCCATCAATACTCACTATAGTGTAGGATCGTGAGGGTCTCTTATTCAAATCACTTTTAAGCTAATTAGATACTTGTTTAATCAATCATAGATATGCTGCGGAATTCAAATAAAACAGGCATAAGGAAGAGGAAAATGCAAATCACAAGGAACACAGGGGATTTTACAGAGGTTCGGCCACCCGCCTACGTCCTCTCTTGCAAGCTCCACTCGGATCATCGAGCACCGCTCACGACTTCACTATCCACTCCCTGTTCTGGGCCGGGAGAGAACGCCTTTACAATCTTCAAGGTCGCGAACAACCCTCTCCGAGCTTGGCTCCTCCTCTTACAATTTGAGAGGGACACTTTGGGATCTCACCGAAGTCTATACTCTTGTCTTGGGTTTTCACCAAGACCCTTGCTTCTTTGCACAACAATGGGTGGAACAACACTCTAAACTTGAGCACACTTGAGTGAGAATATGGTTTAAGACTAAAGTGTGGAAGGTTTGAGGCTTGGAGTGTGTGGAGATTTCTCTCTAATGTAGGGGCAAATAGTAGTTGGAGAGTTGTGTTAAAATGTGTTTTACAACTCTATTTATAAGCTCCAAATGAGTTATAGCCGTTGGGGATGAATTGGGTAAAGATTGTGTAAGATACACAAAACAGAAACAGAGAGGACCCAATTCTGAGTAAGTTCGGTTGACCAGATCGGGTTGTTTGGTCGACCGTTGGGGAATTTAGATTAAGGTTCAGTTGACCGGTAAAAGAACGGTCGACCGCCAAAGGCTCTAATCTACGTACCCTTAAGTGATCGGTCGAACACCGAGATAGTTCGGTCGACCGATTCACACCAGGCACTTTGGGGTTGACAAACAAGATCATATTCGGTCGACCGAAACAAGTTCCTCGGTCGACCGAAAACTAACAGGCAGTTCGGGTTTGTCAAGTCTTCTTAGGTTCGGTCTACCGAACAAGGTCCTCGGTCGACCGATACACAAAATATATTTGGGGTATTTGGAGATAATACGAATACTACCGTTGGGTATATACAACAAAACAAACGGTCGGAAATTTGTTGATACTCGGTCGACTGAAAAGGTCGGGACGGTCGACCGAACTCGGGCATTTATACACTAACAAGATATATGATCACTCGGTCAACCGAATGTGAGCAGACTGTTCAGGTTTTGGTTTAGTGTTTTCGGGTCTATGTTTGGGTGATCTATTGAAGTCCAAATTATATAAAATTTCGTGTGACTTCTATAGGGAACCTAGTGTGTGTTTGAGTAGTTTTTAGCTCAAGTATGCTCAATTACACAAAGTTCCTAGGACTCAAAGAAATACAAATTACATGTCTTCAAATGAGTTTGATTACATGTCTTGACTTGATTTCCTTTCTTCCTTGAGTCTTGATCACCTGTAGAAGTTAGCACAAAGTAATATATATGCAATGCAACATGTGTGGTACTCTACATGATCACAATTAAGATTAGGTTAATTAAATCATCAAAACATAGATTAAGGCCAAAAAGCCAACATATATGTCTGCAATGCTTGAAACATTCAACAGATCCTGCAAAAGGCCAAAAAATTCATTGAAACTACACCATTGTTGGGTTTAACATCTTCGTCTGAATGTCGACCATTGAGTCAGGGTTGGTAGTGCAAATATTGGTCATAAAGTGTCTTAAATTTGATAAGATGCCTCATCCACACCATATACTTTTTCTAATGATTTCTTTCAAACGTACAATGTTTTATCATACCGAATGTCTATGAGGTAATTGGTCTTCACTATCACATGAATTTCTGCAGGGGTGATAGTGATGTTTGTTCAAATAGAGGCAAAAATATTGTTGGAAATGAAACCTGCAACACATTGCACATGGTCATGCAAAAGCCCCTCATTGTTGCAGATGTGTTCAGATATGTATCTCTTCACTTGAAAACATTCCTTATTCTCATTATATTATGCATGTATTCTCCAATTGAAACTTTTCTTCAAACAACAAGTGATTGACATCATTTCATGCTTTTATTTGTACCTTATATCCATTATCTTACACCTAAGCAATGCTATGTGACGAGTTTTATGTTTAGTTTTCAGAAATAAAGAGGTTTGAAGAGAAGAGCCATGAAAGGACCCAAAAGCAGGAAAAAAGGACCTAATTGTGAGACCTGGGGACCAAGATGCAAGGGGGAAGGACCTGATCGTAAGACAGAAGGACCTAAGAGCAAAACAGGAAACTCCACACCATCATGAGGAGTATTTTGTCAATTCGATTCGGGTCGGAGCTCCACTAAACCAGCTAGATGCATCCAAGACCAAGAAACACACCAAGGCAAGCCCACCAGAAGACCCAGCCGGATCTGGGCTTTATAGGCCGCCAATTGGCGGTCTGGAACCGCCAATTGGCGGTCTGGTTAAGCCCAAATCAGCCAAGATTCTTCCTGGACTTGTATTAGCATGTGTTTAGGTTATTTTTGGTATTGGTTTAGTCCCACATCGGGGGATTGTCCCGGATTAGCTTTTTCCATGCTTATAAATAGAACTCTTCACCTCCCATTGTATCCATCTCTCTCTTGGTGGCCATCTTCCCTACTAAGAGTGAAGCCTTGAAGCAAAACTCTAGTGGAGGAAGAGCTACTTGTAATTGAGTGAGTTAATAATAGAAGTTTTCTTTTAATGATGTTGTTTCTCTCTTAGTTTAATTTTCTTTCATTTGCATGCTTGTTTGTTTGTTTAGTTTTACGCTTCTTTAATATTTCTTGCTTAAGTAGTATAACTTTCATTTCAGTATTATGCTTTCCTTTGCTAAATTAGTTAGTGTAATGAGTAGTGAGTAGTTCCATCCCCATTTGGGGGGTGGAGAAATATGTGATATAATAATGTAGTGTATTAAGTGTGTGTTATTTTTATCCCTTGAGCTTTATATGATTTCCATAACCATCTAATGGGTCTCCACTCTTATCTTTGATATGCTAATGCTCTTGAATGAAGCTTAGCTTATGCTTTGATTAGTGGACCTATTTTATGGGGAATGATAATGTTAGGATATGGATGAAGTTAATGTTGGAAACACAATTTGTAGTGTATGTACTCTTGTTGCCTTTTCCTTAGCTAATGTCTTGTATGTTTTAATGATGTAGTCATCTTAATTCATGTGGAGGCATAGTAGGGTCTAGTCTTTATACTTGAGTTCATGTAGCTTCATTCCAATCATTGTCTTGTATGTTTTAATGATGTAGTCTTATCTTAATTCATGTAGAGGCAAGATTGGATGTAGTTTTATGATTTCATGCACTACATGTTGTGAAGAGCTTAATTGAACACACACATACACACACATCTTTATGTTCACATCATTTCTCTACCCCCTTTGGGGTTTAGTTTTATTGCTTATCTTCATTTCCTTTGCATTTCATTTCAGCTTTGTAGTTTAGGTTAGTGTAATACATCTTTCTCCCTTCTTTTTACCTCTCGCCTTCGAATAAACCAAGTGTCGACACACCTCCCAGTGGACGACCCGTATTTGCCACCGCTTCAACGCGGCCGTGCACTTGCGGTTAAATATAAAACGAGATCAATCAAGTTTTTGGCGCCGTTGCCGGGGAGGTGCTCTGTCCAGACCTTGGTTTCGACGATTCGAGGGGTTTTTAATTTTTCGTTTTCAGTTTTTCTTAGTTTCAGGGAACACTCTGATCACAGGGAGGCCACTGGAGAAGTTTGAGGAAGCAAATCCAACAACAGACCGCCAATCAGCGGTTTGGAACCGCCAATTGGCGGCCTGGTAAGGGATTCTGTCTTCCAATTTTTTTGTGGTCATTTGTGTTGTAATTTGTGTTATCTGGGAGCCCAATTTTGCATCCTGTGACTTCTTATTTGCTCCCAGATCATTAATCACTCCCCCTTTAATCAACTTGGACCATAAAACTCAAAGCAAAAGATTAGACTTCTTGCCATCTAGGTCATGCACCATTGGTAGACCTTGCATGCATTTGTCTTTTCTTTGCTTTACATTTTGTCGTTGATTGCTGGCATGAGGTACGTGCACCCACATCCCTCATTCATGCATGTTTCGTTCATGCATTAGTTAGTAAGGTGCATCGGGACAAGAGTGAGAGAGCGTTTGATTGGAGCGATTGAGTGCTAGATCTAGGATCAAATCGCTACTAAGGAGGGGCTGTCCCATAAAAGATAAGGTGGGGGATTTCATCACCCTTTCCTTGGCCCCAAAAACCACTCTTAATAAAGCCTTAACTAAAAGCAAGTAGACATTGGCCCTAAGGAATTCGGACGCACTAGGAGAGTAATCTAGTCGAGACCGTCATGACCTGATCGGCGTTGCCTACCTTGTCGATAGTAGGAGGTACTGGATCTCCGGATCTGGTATCACTTGCTGGGCATTGTGGTCCTCGTTGTAGGGAGGTGAGGCGTGTCGAGGCTAGTGACCTCGAAGTTAGGCGTCGTCTAGCTTAAGGACCCATTGCCTTACTTTGTTTGAGCCGTGCTTGCTAGTTAGGCTTCTTCCTGATCCCACTACCCACACTAGCTCTAGGGATTCTTCTCTCCTCACCTGAGTCATCTCCTCATCTATTCTCTACGTTTAGTCTCCTCCTCTAGTACACCTTCTGTTGTGTGTTTGGTAGAGTCGAGTCGAGCATTTTTATGCGAGGTTGGGCTCGTTCTGGTGAGAGCGCTCGACTCGAGAGAGTGCTTATTTCTGAGATGGAAGATCTTGGTGATCGACCATCTCCGCCTCGTGCTCCTTTGGAGCAAGAAGGCGAGTCGTCTCGTGGTGGCGAGGGAGACCGGGTTCCATACATGGACTACCTCGGTCCATTCCCACCACCACGTAGACCTCCTTCTCCTCCTCCTCTGACTCGAGAGGAAGGGAGATTCGGTCAGGATCGAGTTCTAGGTGCACCACCACCTTTAGCTCGACATGATAGGCCGATGACCTTGTGGGAGCGGACCCATCCTGTTCGGGCCGCGCAACCTTCTTGCATAGTTGTTCCCCCTGCTCGCGGGAACAACTATGAGCTGAAACCTCAGTATGTGAGCATGCTTCCAACCTTTACTGCCAATAAGGAGGATCCGTATATTTTTATACGCGAATTCGAGGAAGTATGCTCCATGTTCAAGCTTCAACAGCTTGACGAGGATTCTGTCCGGTTGAGGATGATTTCGTTCGCATTGAAGGATAATGCGAAGAAATGGATGTATAGCCTCCCGGCGAGTTCGATTCGGTCTTGGGATGACTTTGTGACCGTCTTTCTGAAGAGATTTTTCCCTCAAAGGAAAACTCAACAGATACGGCACCAGATACATCAAATGTATTAGACCGAGACCGAATCTTTTCATGGTTTCTTTGAGAGGTTCAAGGACCTTCTCCAGCAATGCCCTCATCATGGACTTGAGCTATGGCAGCTGTGCCAGATTGTTTATGAGGGCATCAACTACAACACCCTCACATTGTTGGAGTCGATGTGTCAGGGTGACTTCCAAATGAAACCCATCGAGGAGGCATGGGACACTTTTGAATCCATGGCTGAGCGCACCTTCGAGTGGGACACCATGAGAGAGCCACCAGCCGCCAGGTCTTCTGGTCGAGCTGGATCATATCATGTTGAGTCGACTATCGCGTCTGAGGCGAAAATGGCTGCTCTCATGCGTAGGATAGAGAGTTTGGAGATGGACCGAGCTCCTGTAGCTCAGGTCGCTACTCCCGGGTGTACTAGGTGTGGACTGTCGGGACATGATGACTTGGAGTGCGCTTACGCTCCAAGAGATACTGAGCATGCAAATGCGATGTATCATCAAAGGCCCCGAAACGACCCGTACAGTCATTCCTATAACCCGGGATGGCGTAACCATCCTAACTTCTCTTGGGGGTCTAGTGGAGGACACGGTCAGAGCTCGCACGCTCAACCTCAACCTCCACCTTATCAACCTCCACGCCCATCGGCGACCTACCAACCCCCACATCAAAGGTCTCAGCACCAAAATTACCAACCTGGTCAGGCCTCTTCGTCGGGTTATTCTAACCAGACTCCACCACCTCAGCGGGTTGACCCCAAGGACCCTTCTAGTGATCCGACCCTTCAAGCATTCATGCAGAGCATGCAAAGTACAGTCAAGGCTTTGGAAATGCAAGTTAGCCAATTGGCTCATCAATTCCATGAACGCGAGAAGGGTCAGTTCCCGAGTCAACCTGTGGTAAATCCCAGGGGTCAGCCTGCTAATACCAGGCAAAATGTACACAATGTTGAAAGTGACCCTTCCCAACATGCTAATGTTATTCATACCTTGAGATCGGGAAGGGTCGTTGACAACAATGTGAATATGCCGGAAGCCAACCCTGTTGGCAAGTCTTCCGAGGAGAGTCTTGAGCCTGTCAAGGAACCTAATTCTGAGACTCCTCCTCGTGATTCCTATGTCCCCAAGGCACCATTCCCTCATCGGTTGACTAAAAAACGTTATGAGCATTGAGATAAGATCGTTGAGGTACTTAGGCAAGTAAAGGTGAACATCCCGTTGTTGGACGTTGTTCAACAAATGCCACCGTATGCCAAGTTCCTCAAAGACCTTTGCACCACCAAGAGAAAAACAAATGTGCCCAAGAAGGCCTTCTTGGCCGCCAATGTGAGCTCCATATTGACACAACCCATGACTGTCAAGTACAAGGACCCTGGTTGTCCAACTGTCTCTTGCATGATTGGGAATGTGACCATCTCTCAAGCTCTATTGGATTTGGGGGCATCTGTGAATCTCCTGCCTTACTCAGTCTATGTCAATCTTGGGATAGGCGATCTTAAACCAACGAGGACAACCCTCCAGTTGGCTGATAGATCCGTCAAAATCCCACGAGGGAGTGTGGAGGATGTCCTTATCAAAGTGGGTGAGTTCGTATTTCCAGTTGATTTCATCATCTTGGATACCGAACCCGTGTCCAACCCACAAGGACAAATTCCTGTAATCCTTGGGAGGCCATTTCTTGCGACATCTAATGCTTTGATCAATTGTCGCAATGGCTTGATGAGGTTGTCTTTTGGAAACCTCACGGCGGATTTCAACATCTTCACTCTTGGTAAGCAACCTGGGCTCTTCGACGACTCAGTCGGAGCCAATTTCATCCAGGACACGGATGAGCCCGATTCATTAGGCATGTTCGACTCACATCGACATATTATTGAGGTGCCTAATGATCAGGTTGCGAGTGAAGAGGATCTTGAGGAATCCGCCAGCATATCTCTGGACGAGGAGGCACATCTGGGTGCTTGCTCCTCTTACCCCGTGGCCCTTGAGCCACTTGAAATTAACTCTGAATCCGACAAGGACCCACCTCTGGTCGAGCTTAAACCGCTCCCCGATAACCTAAAGTACATCTTTTTAGGGGATAATGAGACCTTGCCACTCATTATTGCTTCTGATCTTGAAAAAGATCAAGAGGTTGCCCTCAAAAGAGTACTCTTTGAAAACAAAGAGGCGATCGGGTGGTCCTTGAAGGATATCAAGGGAATTAGCCCTGGTATTGTTCAGCATCGGATCCACATGGAAGAGGATTCTAGGCCCCGCAGGGACCCACAACGGAGATTGAATCCTGTACTGAAAGAAGCCGTCCGAAAGGAGGTTCTTAAGTGCTTGGATCATGGTATAATCTATCCTATCTCTGATAGTTCGTGGGTGAGTCCTGTCCATGTGGTTCCCAAGAAGTCAGGCGTGACGGTTGTGGAGAATGAGCATAATGAGCTTATCCCGACACGCCTGCAAACTGGCTGGCGAGTTTGCGTTGATTATCGCAAGCTCAATGCGGCAACGCGGAAAGATCATTTCCCGTTGCCATTCATTGATCAGATGTTGGAAAGGTTGGCCGGACATGAGTACTATTGTTTTCTTGATGGATACTCCGGTTACAACCAAATTCCCATCGCCCCCGAGGACCAAGAGAAAACCACATTCACTTGTCCCTTTGGCACGTTTGCCTACCGTCGCATGCCCTTTGGGTTATGCAATGCGCCGGCAACGTTTCAGAGGTGTATGATCAGCATCTTCTCCGATATGGTTGAGCGTTTCCTTGAGATCTTCATGGACGACTTTTCCATATTTGGCGCTTCCTTTGATGAGTGCCTTCATCACTTGAGCCTTGTCCTCAAGCGATGCCGTGAGAAGAACCTCGCTCTCAATTGGGAGAAATGTCACTTCATGGTGAAGCGAGGGATTGTACTTGGACATGTGGTCTCAAGTAGGGGAATTGAGGTCGATCCCGCCAAAGTGGGTATCATTGCTAATCTCCCACCGCCACGTAATGTGAAGGATATCCGCGCCTTTTTGGGGCATGCTGGATTCTATCGGCGGTTCATTCGGGATTTTAGCAAAATCGCTCGACCTCTCACCGCCTTGTTGGCTAAGGATGTCATTTTTGAGTTCACACCGGATTGCCACCATGCCTTTTTGACCTTGAAGAAAGAGTTGACTTCAGCTCCCATTATTAAGGCACCGGTGTGGACTGAACCCTTTGAGTTAATGTGTGATGCATCTGACTTCGCTGTGGGAGCAGTGCTTGGGCAACGATTGGACAAATTGCCTCATGTGATCTACTATGCCAGTAGAACACTCAATGATGCCCAATTGAACTACACTGTGACCGAGAAGGAATTCTTAGCGATCATATTTGCTTTGGAGAAATTCCGGTCGTACTTGATTGGCTCCCACGTGATTATCTATTCTGATCACACAGCCATCAAGCACCTCATGGCGAAGAAAGATGCAAAATCCCGACTCTTGAGATGGATCTTGTTGTTACAAGAATTCGATCTCGAGATTCGGGACAAAAAAGGGTGTGAAAACGTTGTAGCTGACCACTTGTCTCGTCTAGAGACGACCAACCCACAGGACCAAATCATTGACGACAAATTTCCTGACGAGCAGTTGTTCATGATCGAAGATAACCCTTGGTTTGCCGACATCGTGAACTACCTCGTGACCGAGCAATTTCCTGTGGGTTGGTCAAAATCTGACCAATCCAAATTTAGATCGTATGTCAGATTCTTTCACTGGGACGACCCCTACCTATTCAAATACTGCTCTGACCAAATTTTCAGGCGGTGCGTCCCAGATACCGAGTTCCAAAGTGTGCTCCATTTCTGCCATTCCAAGGCATGTGGAGGACACTTTGGAGCAAAGAAAACTGCTGCCAAGGTGCTCCAATCTGGATTCTACTGGCCCTCTCTTTTCAAGGATGCTTACGACTTTTGTAAGCAATGTGATAGGTGCCAGCGCCTTGGCAGGATTGGTCGACGTGACATGATGCCTTTGCAAAATGTCCTTGTTGTCGACATCTTCGATGTGTGGGGCATCGATTTCATGGGTCCCTTCCCGAACTCTTTCGGGAATGTTTACATTCTGGTGGCCGTTGACTATGTGTCTAAGTGGGTTGAGGCTATACCCACAAAGACCAATGACAACAAGGTGGTCACCAAATTCTTGAGGGACATTTTTGCGCGATTTGGTACTCCTCGTACCATAATCAGCGATAGGGGTACCCACTTCTGTAATCGCTCCTTTGAAGCGCTTATGAGGAAATATTCGATCACCCACAAGCTTGCGACCCCATACCATCCGCAAACTAGTGGGCAGGTCGAAATCTCTAACCGTCAATTAAAGCAAATTCTTGAGAAGACGGTTAGTTCCTCGAGGAAGGATTGATCTACCAAGTTGAATGACGCATTGTGGGCTTTCCGCACCGCGTACAAGACCAATTTGGGTATGTCCCCTTATCGGGTAGTGTACGGCAAGGCTTGCCACCTACCCGTCGAGCTTGAGCATCGTGCTTTCTGGGCGATCAAGAACCTGAATATGGATCTTGATCAAGCAGGAGTACAACGTAAGTTCGACATTGTGGAATTAGAAGAGCTACGCAATGATGCGTACGAGAATGCCAAAATTCATAATTCCCGAGCCAAGATGTTTCACGATCGCATGATTATGCGAAAGGTGTTTACGGTCGGGCAGAAGGTGTTGCTCTACAATTCCCGGCTTCATCTGTTTGCGGGTAAGCTCCGCAGTCGCTGGTCTGGCCCGTTTTTTGTCCAAACCGTTTATCCTCATGGAGCGGTTGAGATCTTGAACCCAGGGAATGGGGACGTGTTCAAAGTTAATGGACAACGCCTCAAACCCTACTTGGAGGGGGCACCAGCCGAAGTCGAGGAGGTCATGTTCCTTCATGAACCTCCCTCGCACTCAACCATTCATGCTCCTACATGAGTGGTTGAGCTTTCATGTTTGTACATAGTTAAAAAAAAAAAAAAAACTCCTTCAGTGAGCATCGATTGTTGTGGGCCCCAACCCTTGAGTATTTGGGCCCCATTTCTTTCACGTATTTGTATCCCTTCTTTAGCATCTCACAGGTTTTGAGGGAATTCGGGTTATGTCCATCAACATGACCTTGCACTTCCCTTTGTACTTCATGTTGGTGAGATCTCTCCTTTTTATGCATCAATCCATGTAGTATCTTGCTTGCATTCATTGAGGACAATGCATGAAGTAGGTGTGGGGGGGTGTTTTACGTGTGTACATAGTCGAGTCTTTTTCCTTTGATTTTGTTTGCTTTTGTTTGCATTGTTAGGGTCATGATAGTGTGCTGCATTTAATATCGATATATCTGCTTGCCATGATCCTTGGGTGACTTGTCTTCTTTTGCTTGCCTAGTGCTTCAAAATTTTCACATTTCTTTCAAAATCTTCATGTGTTTTCGAAAGAAAATGTTTTGTGGGTTTTGCGTGTGTTTAGCATGTGCAAAACCGTTGAGAGGCAAAGTAAAAAGAAAGCTCCCAAAATTGTCTTGAACTTGATGCATTAGGATATCTAGTACATGGCTTTAGGATTTATCAAGTCGTTAGGATGCACCCCAGTTTTCCCTTGGGGGTGAGTAATCAGTGGGTTTCAGTGCTGAAACATTTAAAGAAGTCCACCCTGAACCTAGTGAGTCAAATAATTCGTGTTTGTTAATTTAGGAAGTTTGTTGTAGTCAAGGGCCCTTAATATCTTTTTGTGAAACTTAAGTGTAGGGGTTTTGGTTCCCATGTAGATAAATGAATAAATAAGTGGTGTTCTCTCTTCTCGCACGGCTCCTATCACTCGGGAAAGTAGGTCTGAGGGGACTTTGTGCCTGGTGCTTTCGAGTCATCTGACTTGGGATGCACCGACCGAACCCCCGTTACACGGGTGGTAGGGATCGCCCTATGTGGAGATTTGGGGGAAGGTGTACGTGATAGTGTAAGTCCTCATAGGCAATGATGCACGAAACCTGACCCTGGGAGAATCAAACACCAACCAATAAATGCTCCAAAGAAAAAGAAAAAAAAAAGAAAGAAAGAAAAGAAAAAGAAAAAAAGAAAAGAAAAGAAGAGTCAAATAAGAACCAAAATGGACTTTACACTTTGTTTCACATTCAGAAGTTAAGGTTGCCCATGTCTTTCACTTAATTCCTTAGTTAACTCTCACGAATAACTCATTAGGCTAGGTGTGTGGACTGATTACATATATAGAGTCGACCCGTAGTATTACCGCATTCCATGATCGTCAAAATAAGTCCAACGAGTCGTGTAGCTAGATTGATTAAAGCATCTTGTTCGGATTTTGTGGGTATATCCGCTGAAAACCCTCAGGAGACACCACTCCTCCTCCTTGGCAACAAGGAGGTTTAACGGCTTGTTGCACATGCTAAGTGCAACCGTGATTCCTACGAAAGTGAGTTAGGATTTCTTGTTTTTTCGTATGCTTTTTCCTTTCTTTGTTTTGCTCGAGACTAGCAAAAACTTAGGTGTGGGGGTATTTGATTGACATCATTTCATGCTTATATTTGTACCTTATATCCATTATCTTACACCTAAGCAATGCTATGTGACGAGTTTTATGTTTAGTTTTCAGAAATAAAGAGGTTTGAAGAGAAGAGCCATGAAAGGACCCAAAAGTAGGAAAAAAGGACCTAATTGTGAGACCTGGGGACCAAGATGCAAGGGGGAAGGACCTGATCGTAAGACAGAAGGACCTAAGAGCAAAACAGGAAACTCCACACCATCATGAGGAGTATTTTGTCAATTCGATTCGGGTCGGAGCTCCACTAAACCAGCTAGATGCATCCAAGACCAAGAAACACACCAAGGCAAGCCCACCAGAAGACCCAGCCGGATCTGGGCTTTATAGGCCGCCAATTGGCGGTCTGGAACCGCCAATTGGCGGTCTGGTTAAGCCCAAATCAGCCAAGATTCTTCCTGGACTTGTATTAGCATGTGTTTAGGCTATTTTTGGTATTGGTTTAGTCCCACATCGGGGGATTGTCCCGGATTAGCTTTTTCCATGCTTATAAATAGAACTCTTCACCTCCCATTGTATCCATCTCTCTCTTGGTGGCCATCTTCCCTACTAAGAGTGAAGCCTTGAAGCAAAACTCTAGTGGAGGAAGAGCTACTTGTAATTGAGTGAGTTAATAATAGAAGTTTTCTTTTAATGATGTTGTTTCTCTCTTAGTTTAATTTTCTTTCATTTGCATGCTTGTTTGTTTGTTTAGTTTTATGCTTCTTTAATATTTCTTGCTTAAGTAGTATAACTTTCATTTCAGTATTATGCTTTCCTTTGCTAAATTAGTTAGTGTAATGAGTAGTGAGTAGTTCCATCCCCATTTGGGGGGTGGAGAAATATGTGATATAATAATGTAGTGTATTAAGTGTGTGTTATTTTTATCCCTTGAGCTTTATATGATTTCCATAACCATCTAATGGGTCTCCACTCTTATCTTTGATATGCTAATGCTCTTGAATGAAGCTTAGCTTATGCTTTGATTAGTGGACCTATTTTATGGGGAATGATAAGGTTAGGATATGGATGAAGTTAATGTTGGAAACACAATTTGTAGTGTATGTACTCTTGTTGCCTTTTCCTTAGCTAATGTCTTGTATGTTTTAATGATGTAGTCATCTTAATTCATGTGGAGGCATAGTAGGGTCTAGTCTTTATACTTGAGTTCATGTAGCTTCATTCCAATCATTGTCTTGTATGTTTTAATGATGTAGTCTTATCTTAATTCATGTAGAGGCAAGATTGGATGTAGTTTTATGATTTCATGCACTACATGTTGTGAAGAGCTTAATTGAACACACACACACACACATCTTTATGTTCACATCATTTCTCTACCCCCTTTGGGGTTTAGTTTTATTGCTTATCTTCATTTCCTTTGCATTTCATTTCAGCTTTGTAGTTTAGGTTAGTGTAATACATCTTTCTCCCTTCTTTTTACCTCTCGCCTTCGAATAAACCAAGTGTCGACACACCTCCCAGTGGACGACCCGTATTTGCCACCGCTTCAACGCGGTCGTGCACTTGCGGTTAAATATAAAACGAGATCAATCAACAAGCTGTAAATAACTTCTTCCCGGACACCATCACTTTGAATTGAATGTTTTTTGCAAATGGCAAACTTTTAAATGATTTAGAAAATCTACTTTTGTTGCAAAAGTTCTACACAACCAATAATCATGTCTATCTTCAGAGTTAGTAACTTCATTATGTGAACAAATTTGGTGTTCGACATTCTTAATCACTGAAACTCCAATCCAATTCTCATTAAGATCTATCTTTGGCAAGTGGGTCAAATAAGGTAGAGGTGGCAATGGAGACAAGTGATTGTTAATGAAAACTTCATGTACAATGTTATCAGATTCTTGATTCACTGGTTTACCATATGACAAAACATGATCTGCACTCTAAATATGGTGTTGGATTTATATCAACAATGTCTATCTCCTGGCCCTTCATCTCACCCTTTGTCTCATCACTTTCTACCTCTCTAACATGTCTATCCACTACTTCTAACTCTACTATGTCTATTTCATAATGATTGAAATCCATTGGCGTGAGATGTGATGACACAAATACAGAGTTAGGAACCGAGGATGAAGACACATGCTTCAAATTGGGTAGATGATTGACATCATTTCATGCATATATTTGTGTCTTATATCCTTTATTCTTAGCCTAAGAAATGCTACATAACGACTTTTATGTTTATGTTTCAGGAATAAATAGGTTTGGGAAGAGAGAGTCCAAAAAGGACTTAAAAGCAAGGAAAAGGACTAAGTTGCAAGACTTATGGACTAAGATGCAATAGAGAATGACCTGGATATAAATCCAAATAGACTAAGTAGCAAAATCAAGCACTCCACACCATCCGGAGGAGTATTTTGGTAATTGGATTCGGGTCTCAACTCATACAACCCACTTGGGTGCATCAAACATGAAGAAAACAAGCTAGACAACCACACTCTTAAACCAGGCCGGATCCAAACAATATAGACTGCCAATTGGCAGTCCAAGACAGCTGATTGGCTGTCTGTTTTGGTCCGGATCCGATAAAACTTTGTCAGGTCATGTATTAGGGTGTATTTAGTCTATTTTTGGTATACATTTAGTCCCATACCGGGGGATTGTCCCTGATTACCTTTTTCTATGACTATAAATAGAACTCCTCCTCCTCCATTTATATTCACCCATTGCTTGGTGACATTCTCTCTACTTGGAGTAAAAGCCTTGAAGCAAAAACTCAAGGTGCAGAAGAATGTCACTTGCAATGTGAGACAGACTAAACATCAATCCAGAAACGAGGCACCAAAATCCATACTCGATCAAAGACATCCAGACTGCCAATTGGTTGTTCCAAACCGCCAATCGGGCATTTAAACACTAGCAGGATATATGATCACTCGGTCGACCGAACGGTCTGTTTCGGTCGACCGAATATGGGCAGACTGTTCAGGTTTTGGTTTATTGTTTTCCGGTCTATGTTTGGGTGATCTATTGAAGTCCAAATTATATAAAATTTTGTGTGTTACTTCTATAGGGAACCTAGTGTGTGTTTGAGTAGTTTTTAGCTCAATTACACAAAGTTCCTAACACTCAAAGAAATACAAATTACATGTCTTCAAATGAGCTTGCTTACATGTCTTGACTTGATTTCCTTTCTTCCTTGAGTCTTGATCACCTGTAGAAGTTAGCACAAAGTAATATATATGCAATGCAACATGTGTGCTACTCTACATGATCACAATTAAGATTAGGTTGATTAAATCATCAAAACATAGATTAAGGCCAAAAAGCCAACAATCTCCCCCTTTTTGATGATGACAACCTATATCTTAATACTTAAAATATTTAGATGTAAACTATGCATATAAATGATCCCCCTATGGATGTGCATAGTTTTTGTTCAATTATAATCAAATTTCAAGTTACCCCCTTAATTATATCTCCCCTTTGACATCCATCAAAAAATTATACGATATAAGCATTGAATGTGGATGCCTTGTAATGAAGTTGCTCCCCCTAAATTTTGTACTTCATTAAACTAAGAAAATAATATTCATTACGCTCCCCCTATCAATATGAATATGATCTTTCAATTAAGTTCAATTCTATTTCTCCCCTTTTTAAACATCAAGCAAATATATTAACAATCGGCATGTGATGTTTTAATTTCCCCTTTTTTCATATCCATTTACAAATTTGACACTTCGGCAATGGATGTGATTTAAATTTTAAAATTTGCAATGAATGAATATATGATATGTCAATTAAGCATATTAAAAACTAGACTAGAACCAATTTATTCAAAAATTTAGAGGATAAGAATTATACCCACTTTAAAACTTGAATTGGTTCTAATCTCTATTCGGTGATGCAACCGGCTTTGAATTCGACTCTTAAGCTCACCCGGTCACCACCGAATTCCTTCCTCAAGCACCTACAAGTGTAGATTTAGGTACGCAAACAACCTTGGGTCCTTGAATGTTAGCTTTGGGAACCCAAACCATTTTGGTTTTAGGAGCCTACACACTTGAAAAGCTATGACTAATGAACATATGCTAGCCATTCAGTGTACTATGAACATAGTGTACTATTTAGTGTAGAACATATGATTAATGAGCATACATGGTTTTTCAATTTTGCATTGTATCCTAAACCATGTTTATCTAGTGATTGTCTTTGACTACCTAAAAGCATGTCAAGCATCTTGGTTCCATTAATAAATTTTTCTAGATCTTTTCTTAATTGCACATTGCAAGCTGGAAGATTTAGTTGTTCACTAACAATGGGTGTTGCTTTTAAACTTTCAAGAGTTGATGCATTTGTTTCACGTTTAGAAAGCACCTCATTCTTCTCATTCATGATTATTTCAATTTGGCATTTGAGATCATTTATTTGCTTTCTAGCATTTTGTTCTTTTCACAAATAATCTCATATTGTTAACAAAATCATGAAATGGATTTTGAAGTTCATCTTGAGAATATGTATCTTCTTTGGAACATGAACTATCACTAGCGTATGACTTAGATGAGCAAGAATGTGATCTAGTAGAGTAAGAGTTAGAGGATACCTCACTTCCTTCATCTTGAATTGTCATGTAGCACATGTGCGCATATTCCTTTGTTGATGAAGGTGTAGTTGATTGGGATGAAGATGATGATGATGTATCATCCCAAGTAGCCTTGTGAGCTTCCAACCTCTTCTCTTTTCTCTTACTCCTCTCGTTTTCTCTCATTCTCTCCCTTCTCTCAGTTTTCTTCCCCTTCTCTTTTCTCTCATTTTCACTCTCCTCCTTCTCCTTCTTCTTTCTCTCATTTCACTTCTTATACCTCTTCTTTCATTCTTTTCCTCTTTATCCTTCTTGAGGTATTTGAAGAAGTCTTTCGCTAGGACTTCAATGTCCTCATCTTCCACACTCCTCCTTGGTTGGTCAATATTTGCATGTAATGACAAGAAGGGTTTGTTATTTGAAGCTTCCTTCTCCTTTCGATGATTGATTTGAAGTTCATATGCCATCAAGTTTCCAACGAGTTCCTCCATCTTTAATTTGGAAAGATCATGCGCCTCTTCAATTGCGACGACTTTATCTTCCCAATCAATGCTAAGAGACCAGAGGAACATCGGTGTCATCTCTCCTTCATTGATTTTTCTTCCAAGGACCAAAAGAGAGTTAGTAATATCGGTGAAGCGAGTGTTCATGTCGTTTATGTTCTCACCGATTTGCATGGAAAATATTTCATATTTATGCATGAGGAGACTAATACGACTTTTCTTAGTTTTGCTATCCCCCTCATAATGCATTTGCAATCTATGCCATATTTCATATGCACTTTCACAACCCCTAATTCTATTGTATTCACCCTCATTAGTGTCGATTGCTTTGATTGCTAATCTAGTTTGATTTCGTTCCAGCAGTAGTCATATGACATATATAATCTGATTTTCGTATGCCTCCTCTGCTATGTCTTGTTATGCTCTCACATGAAACGAAATAAGAACTCATCCATGTTTTATGCAACTCATTCTATGGTTTATAAGTAGTAAGAAAATCTGAATGCATGCATGTAAATCAATTTATAAATCGGTTTGGACTATTGATATCACAAGCATGTTTCATTAGCTTATGTTATTGTTACTTGTGCATGTTCATACCATGTCTCATCATGTTGGGTGTTGCTAGACCTAACGTCCATGTGGTCTGAAATTTATTGAATGCTTGTAGTATCTCTTTTGTGACACCTCTTTTGTTATGGATGTGTTTCTCATACTGAATACATGCTATTGTTTGAATTTCATTTTCTGTTAATTAGGTACATCATATACATGTATAATTATCCTTTGAGATCTGGTTTTTATTTTTATCCCATAATTTAATTGATATGAAGGTGCTACATGTTGATATATCTTTAGTTGCTAAATACATGTGATTCTTTCCTAACTAGGTTGTTGTTAAGATGCTGCATGCCTATGTATTATTGAGCTACTAGATTTATGAGAATATTCATGTTTAAATTATTGTTAGGAAGCTATACCTGTACGCATGACATCGTTGCTGGAAATAGGAAATTGCACTACATGAAAAGGCTAACCGAACATTTTAAGTCAACTATGTGCATGATGCTATGCTCTGAAATGTTGGAATCAGAAGTGATTTTCCATCCATTCATGCATGCATACCTATCACTTGTATTATCATGATTGCATCGTGGGATCTTATATTATGCATGGTCACATATATCCCCTAAATATACCAAGATTCATGCAGGAATGAATTCTAAACCCACGATTGCGTTATAGTAGAGTGAAGTGTTGTGTAATCATCTCAACAAGACCATAGCTCTCATAGGTTGCATGTTCAATTCTCATGATCTATGATTATCATGGCATGTGCTTTACCTAATTTATTATAATTGTTGTGCTTCTGTTATGTGCATCATGACGTGAGTGCATGTCGTGCATGCAAGTAAGTTCGTGTTGTGATATTATGACTATGATTTAATGATTTATTAGTTGTCTCGATAAATCATGACCACATATATTTAGCCATTGAGATCTTATTATGATTACACCTCTTAATTGTTGTCCTCATACATCATGTGCATGTAGATATATAAACGCATGGAGATCTTGTTATTAACACATGATATAATTGCTGCCTAGATATATATTGTGCATGAGTATTGTCTATGCAGATCTTGTCATTAATTCCATGTTTTTTTTGTTGTTCTCATACACCTTGTGCATATAGATATAAATATATTATATGTTCATCTATGTATAGTGATTGTATTTTGTGTGAGCTTCCTAACTAGTTTGTTGTCAATAGACGTTATGATCATGTATGATTGGCTTGTTGTTGTTAGGTCATACATATATAGGTTGTTAGTTGTTGGATTCATGTGATTTGTTTATGATTAGTTCTCAGAATCTATGGCTATCATGACACTTGTATTTCATTGTCTTACGGTTGTATGTGCTTTTGTTTGAATGTGATGATGTAGATGAAGGTTTATAGGCCAAGATTTCGATACTATAATTACTCTTTCATGGCCATTGTTCGCAATGTTTTTGCGGTGCCCCTTGTTTTTGTTGTTATTGCAAGGTTTGTGTTAGCATGATGATGTAAGGAGTTTGTATCCAGAGCTCTTGATAAGAGTTAGGGATAGCAAATTTCGAGGACGAAATTTATTTAAGGGGGTTAGGTTGTAAGACCCGCTCTCCTGCTATAATAATAATAAGTCCACTCTCCGTGGTTATGCATAATTGACTTCTTGGAATGCAAATTGTGTTATGGCATGCTTGTTTTGGTAGATTTGATCGGATTTCTTGTTGGTCGATCGGGTGCGACACGTCGGGCGAGTGCGTGGTTGTTTGGCTCGATCGACTCAATTTGGGTCCGAGTGAGTGTAGGGTCATTTTTGGACTAAAACCATGTTGAAGTGGTATGGAATTGGAAGGGTTGTATTAGGATTTGTATGTGCATTTTCGTGGCTTTTGGGTTGTCTTGCTGATGCCATTTTTGGCATGTGTTGAGGTGGCTTGATTAACCATGAAGGCCTGGAAATTGAAGAGTCCTAGCAAGCTAACAAAAAGCCTCTGCCACCAGCCAACCCTTGGACACATCTTCACCTCCCACACATCTCCTCTACCTCTTCCACTCCTCCACGTGGTCAGGCCACTCAGATGGGGCTCCAGCAATCTTCAAATCCAACGAGGCTAGAAGCAACGTCTAGTGGAATTTGTGGTGCGGCTAGAAGATTGGTGGGCAGAATCTCCGGCTAACTTCATGCAACTTCCTTGCTAATCAGGTATGCGCCTGACCCTTGAAGAGTTTTGTGGGAGGGGGTGTTCGCTGGAGGGCCGGACAATACCATTTTGGTGGTTGGTGCAATCGGTTGCACCATCAACCGAGTTCCCTTCTAGCGTGCGCAAGGAGCTGCGCTAGATGGGGCTGGCTGTGGGGCAGCCAGAGGGACCGGGGATCCAACGATGCTACGGTGAGGTCCGACCAGGAGTGATGAGGTTTCTTCTGGGCTGAGTTTTGGAGTGGACACGGATCTGGTTGGGTGTGGCTGGTCACCATATATTTTTTATGTATTTCCCTTTTGAACTCGATGTAATGTATTTGACTTTGTCACCATATATGGATAATCCCTCACTTTTCAATTATGTTTTATGTTAGTCTATCCATGTATAATCTCTCTACGTATTGTCGAGTCGTTGTTTGGTCTGTCTTTTGTAACTCTTTCGGTCGTCGCGGAGGTCTCTGATCGCGACACTTGTAGTCTTTCGTAGTGTGCGTACCCGCGAGATCGGGGGCGTTACACATGATTTTTGAGTTCATCTCAATTTCTTTCTTTTTGGGACTAGTAAGTGAATCTAATTAATCTTCATTTGGGGGTGTGTATGGATTTTGAAAAAACATCCAATACTTTAGGTCATTAGATATTAGGAATATTTTCATCCTATTCTTCCAATAATCATAATTTGACCCATTTAGCAAAGTAGTAGAGTTGTGCACAAACCCTCTACTTGATTAGATGTGCTAGCCAGAGCTAAAAATTCCTGTTAAGTAATGTGATTTAGCTCACAAGGCTCTAATACCAAATGTAGGATCGAGGGTCTCTTATTCTAATCACTTTTAAGCTAATTGATTGACATCATTTCATGCTTATATTTGTATCTTATATCCATTATCTTACACCTACGCAATGCTACATGACGAGTTTTATATTTGAATTTCAGAAATAAAGAGGTTTGAAGAGAAGAGACGTGAAAGGACCCAAAAGCAGGGAAAAAGGACTTAATTGTGAGACCTGGGGACTAAGATGCAAGGGAGAAGGACCTGAACGTAAGACCGAAGGACCTAAGAGCAAAACAGAAAACTCCACACCATCATGGGGAGTATTTTGACAATTCGATTCGGGTCGGAGCTCCAATAAACAAAGTAGATGCATCAAAGACCAACAAACACATCAAGCAAAACCCAGCATCAAAACCAAACGGATCTGGATCCTGTAGACCGCCAATTGGCGGTCCGGATCTTCCCAGATCCGATGAAACTTCTGGAGAGCGTGTATTAGATTATGTTTAGGCTATTTTTGGTATTTGGTTAGTCCCACGTCGGGGGATTGTCCCGGATTAGCTTTTTCCATGCTTATAAATAGAACTCTTCACCTTCCATTGTATCCATCTCCCTCTTTGGTGGCCTTCTTCCCTATTAAGAGTGAAGCCTTGAAGCAAAACTCTGGTGGAGGAAGGGCTGATTGTATTGAGTGAGTTAATAATAGATGTTTTCCTTTAATTGTGTTGTTTCTCTCTTAGTTTGATTTCCTTTCATATGCATGCTTTCTTGTTTGTTTTGTTTTATGGTTCTTTAATATTTCTTGCTTGATTAATGTAGTTTCATTTCAGTATAATGCTTCATTTTGTTAGAGTAGTTAGTTTAAATATGTGTGAGTAGGTCCATCCCCATTTGGGGGTGGAGAAATATATGATATGATCATGTAGTGTATTAAGTGTGTGTTATCTTAATCCCTTGAGCTTTATATGATTTCCATAACCATCTAATGAGTTTTCACTCTTATCTTTGATATGTTAATGCTCTTGAATGAAGCTTAGCTTATGCTTTGATTAGTGGACCTATTTTATGGGGAATGATAAGGTTAGGATATGAATGGAATTAATATTGGAAACACAATTTGTAGTGTATGTACTCTTGTTGCCTTTACCTTAGTTAATGTCTTCTATGTTTTAATGATATTGGGTTATCATAATTCATGTGGAGGCATAGTAGGGTCTAGTCTTTATACATGAGTTCATTTAGCTTCATTCCAATTATTGTCTTATATGTTTTAATGATGTAGTCTTATCTTAATTCATGTGGAGGAAAAGTTGGATGTAGTTTTATGATTTCATGCACTACATGTTGTGAGGAGATTAATTGAACACACACACACATCTTTCTATTCAAATTATTTCTCTACCCCCTATGGGGTTTAGTTTTATTGTTTCTCTTCCTTTCCTTTTTGCATTGTAGTGTAGTTTAGTGTAATCAACCTCTCTCTCCTTACTTTACCACTCGCCTTCGCACAAACCAATAGTTGACACACCTCCCAGTGGACGATCCGTATTTGCCACCGCTTCAACGCGGTCCTACACTTGTTGTTTAAATAAAACGAATCAATCAAGTTTTTGGCACCGTTGCCGGGGAAGTGCTCTGTCCAGACTTTGGTTTGGACGATTCGAGTGGTTTTTAATTTTTTGTTTTCAATTTTTCTTAGTTCCAGGGATCCTAGAGCTCACGGGCAGGCTACTGGAGGAGTTGGAGCACCCAAGCTTCAACAAGGACCGCCAATTGGCGGCCTGGTGAGGGTTTCTGACTCTCAGTTTTCTTCTGGTAGTTGATTAGTTCATTTTTGTTATCTGGGAACCCTATTTTGCATGCTATGACCTCTAGTTTGCTCCCAGATCATTAAACCAATCCCCATTAATCAACTTGGCCTTAAAATCCAAAGCAAAAGATTAGACATTCTTATTTGTTTAGGTCACGCATCATGAACTTGACTTAGGCATATAGTTGTCTTTTCTTTTAGCTTTATTTTCAGTTGTTGAGCGCTGGCGCGAGGTACGTATTTCCTACACTCATTCATGCATCTTCTATGCCCATGCATTAGTTAGTAGGAATTGCATCAGGACAAGAGTGAGTTGAGTGTTTGATTGGAGCGATTGCTTGCTAGATTTAGGATCAAAACGCTACTAAGGAGGGGTTGTCCCATAAAAGATAAGGTGGGGGATTTCATCACCCTTTCCTTAGCTCCAAAAATCACTTTTAATCAAGCCTTAACTAAAAGCAAGTAGACATTGGCCCTAAGGATTGCGGACGCACTAGGAGAGTAATCTAGTTGAGACCGTCATGACCTGATCGGCGTTGCCTACCTTGTCGATAGTAGGAGGTATTGGATTTCCGGATCTGGTATCACTTGCTGGGCATTGTGGTTCTCGTTGTAGGGAGGTGAGGCGTGTCGAGGCTAGTGACCTCGAAGCTAGGCGTCGTCTAGCCTAAGGACCCATAGCCTTAAGTTGTTTGAGCCGTGCTTGCTAGTTAGGCTTCTACCTGATCCCACTACCCACGTTAGATCTAAGGATTCTTCCCTCCTCATCTGAGTCATGTCCTCATCTATTCTCTACGTGTAGTCTCCTCCTCTGAGTACACCTTCTGTTGTGTTTTGTTTAGAGTCGAGTCGAGCATTTTTATGTGAGGTTGGGCTCGTTCTGGTGAGAGCGCTCGACTAGAGAGAGTGCATATTTCTGAGATGGACGGTCTTGGTGATCGACCATCTCCGCCTCGTGCTCCTTTGGAGCAAGAGGCCGAGTCGTCTCGTGGTGGCGAGGGAGATCGGGGTCCATTCATGGATTACCTCGGTCCACTCCCACCACCACGTAGACCTCCTTATCCTCCTCCTCTGACTCGAGAGGAAGGGAGATTCGGCCAGGATCGAGTTCTTGGTGCACCACCACTTTTAGCTCGACAGGATAGACCGATGACTTTGTGGGAGCGGACCCATCCTGTTCGGGCCGCGCAACCTTCTTGCATAGTTCTTCCCCCTGCTCACGGGAACAACTATGAGCTGAAACCTCAATATGTGAGCATGCTTCCAACCTTTACTTCCAATAAGGAGGATCCGTATATTTTTATACGCGAATTCGAGGAAGTATGCTCCATGTTCAAGCTTCAACAACTTGACGAGAATTCAGTCCGGTTGAGGATGATTTCTTTCGCGTTGAAGGATAACGCGAAGAAATGGATGCACAACCTCCCAGCGAGGTCTATTCGGTCTTGGGATGACTTCGTGACCGTATTTCTGAAGAGATTTTTCCCTCAAAGGAAAACTCAACAGATACGGCACAAGATACATCAAATGTATCAGACTGAGACCGAATCTTTTCATGGTTTCTTTGAGAGGTTCAAGGACCTTCTCCAACAGTGCCCTCATCATGGATTTGAGCTATGCCAGCTGTTCGAAATTGTTTATGAGGGCCTCAACTACAACACCCACACATTGTTGGAGTCGATGTGTCAGGGTGACTTCCAAATGAAACCCATCGATGAGGCGTGAGACACTTTTGAGTTAATGGCTGAACGCACCTTTGCGTGGGACACCATGAGAGAGCCACCAGCCGCCAGGTCTTCTGGTCGAGCTGGATCATATCAAGTCGAGTCATCGATCGCGTCTAAGGCGAAAAGGGCTGCTCTCATGAGTAGGATTGAGAGTTTAGAGTTGGACCGAGCTCTTGTAGCTCAGCTCGCTACTTCCGAGGGTGGTAGGTGTGGACTTACGGGCCATAATGACTTGGAATGCGCTTACGCTCCAAGGGATACTGAGCATGCAAATGCGATGTATCAAAAGAAGCCCCGTAAAGACCCGTACAGTCACTCCTACAACCCGGGATGGTGTAACCATCCTAACTTCTCTTGGGGGCCTAGTGGGGGTAATGGTCAGAGCTCGCACGCTCAACCTCAACCTCCACCTTATCAACCTCCACGCCCAACGGCGACCTACCAACCCCCACATCAAAGGTCTCAGCAGCATAATTACCAACCTGCTCATGCCTCATCGTCGGGTTATTCCAACCAGACTCCACCACCGCAGCGGGTTGACCCCAAGTACCCTTCTTGTGATCCGACCCTTCAAGCGTTGCAAAGTACAGTCAAGGCTTTGGAAATGCAAGTTAGCCAGTTGGCTCATCAATTCCATGAACGCGAGAAGGGTTAGTTCCCGAGTCAACCCGAGGTGAATCCTCGGGGTACCCATTCCCAAGGAAGGACACCTTTACCTCATGCTACCTCTGAACCGACCCATCATATTAATGTGATTGATACTTTGAGGTATGGTAAGGAGGTGGACTACCACATTGGGGTGCCTTCCTTGTCATCACCATCTCTTGGTGTCACCAGACCAGCGGTGATACCTGCATCTCTGAGGGAGCCGGATCCTGAGGTTCCTTCTACATTTCCTTCGACAATGGGGCCGAACCCTGAGGTCCCCTTGTCTCCTTTTGTGTCAAAGGAATCAAATTCTGAGGTCTCCACTCATGCTTCTTTGGAGCAGAATTCTGATGTTCCTTCACACCCTTATGCCCCGAAGGCGCCATTCCCTGAGCGCCTTAAAAAGAAAACCTCTGATCAACATGACAAGATGCTTGAGATGTTTCGGCAAGTTAAGGTGAACATCCCTCTATTGGAGGTGATTCAGCAAATGCCACTTTATGCCATGGTTCTCAAGGACTTATGCACCAAGAAGAGAAAAACTCATGTTCCAAAGAAAGCTTTTCTTGATGCCAACGTGAGTTCTTTGTTGGCACAACCCATGCAAGTCAAGTACAAGGACCCTGGTTGTCCAACTATCTCTTGTGTGATTGGTGATGTGTCCATACATCGAGCCTTATTGGACCTTGGTGCATTTGTTAATCTTCTGCCATATTCTGTCTACGTCCACCTCGGTCTTGGAGACCTCAAACAAACAAAAACCACTCTTCAATTGGCTGATAGGTCTATGAAGAAACCGAGAGGTGTGGTGGAAGATGTGCTGATCAAAGTGGGAGAGTACATTTATCCAGTCGACTTCTTTGTCTTGGATACTTAACCTATGCCAAACCCACTTGGGCAAATTCCTGTCGTTCTTGGGGCGACCATTCCTTGCGACTTCCAATGCATTGATCAATTGTCACAATGGTCTGATGTGTTTGACTTATGGTAGTCAATGCGTTGATTTCAACATCTTCACCATCGGCAAGAAGCCAGGTGCCTTCAATGACCTTGTTGGGGTCAACCTTATCCAGGGTTTGGATGAAATTGAAGTTGAGGGCACCTTCAAGTACTTCAGAGAATTGTTCGATGAAGATCCTGAAGGTCGTGAAGATGTTTCACCTGGGCTGGCACAAGAAGGTGCCTTATGTTCTGATCATGTGGCCTCAGTGCCACCTCATTTTGATCTTGTGGCCCTTGAGCCACATTCTTCTGATCTTGTGGGCCTTGAGCCACATCCTTTTGATCATGTGGCCCTTGAGCCACAACCTTTCGATCATGTGGCTTTTGAGCGACAAGATACCATTTTTATGGCCTCTGGGCCACATGTTCTTCATTATGTATCTGCTGAGGACCCAATGTGGGTTAAGAATCAACCACCTGATACCCTTCAACCTGATAGAGGTTCACCTCTCATTCATGCCTCCAATCTTGCTCACTCTCAAGAGGCATCAAACGACCACTACGCTTATAAGGGTATCAGGTGGTCAAGCAATTCTGATTTGTATGTCGCGAGCCCATGCATGTGCATTTTTGTCTCGAGAGATGGCAGGTTCCCATTTGATGTCCCTTGACATATGAAGATGGAAGCCTATTGTTGTACATAGTATAAAAAAAAGAAAAAAATAAAAAAGACTCCATGAGCGAGCATTGATTGTTGTGGGCTCCAACCCTTGAGTATTTGGCCCCCCTTTCTTTCACGTATTTGGTCTCCCTTTTTAAGTATCTCACACGTTTTGAGGGGAATTTGGGTTGTGTCCATCAACATGACCTTGAACTTCCCTTTGTACTTCATGTTGGTGAGATCTTTTTTTTTTTATGCATACATCCATGTAGTATCTTGCTCACATTCATTGAGGACAATGCATGAAGTAGGTGTGGGGGGTGTTTTACGTGTGTACATAGTCGAGTCTTTTATTTGGATTTTGCTTTCTTTTGTGTGTATTGATAGGGTCATGTTAGTGTACTGCATTTAATATCGATATATCTGCTTGCCATGATCATTGGGTGACTTGTCTTCTTTTGCTTGTCTAGTGCTTTAAAATTTTCACATTTCTTTCAAAATCTTCATGTGTTTGCGAAAGAAAATGTTTTGTGGTTTTGCGTGTGTTTAGCATGTGCAAAACCGTTTAGAGGCAAAGTAAAAAGAAAGCTCCCAAAATTGTCTTGAACTTGATGCATTAGGATATCTAGTACAATGGCGTTAGGATTTATCGAGTCGTTAGGATGTACCCCAGTTTTCCCTTGGGGGTGAGTAATCATAGGGTTTCAGTTCTCAAACATTTAAAGAAGTCCACCCTGAACCTAATGAGTCAATAATTCGTGTATGTTAACTTAAGGAAGTTTGTTGTTGTGAAGGACCCTTTAAATCTTGTTGCGAGACATTAAGTGTAGGGTTTTTGGTTCATGTGTAGATAAGAAATAAGTGAGTAGGTGTTCTCTCTTCTCGCACGGCTCCTATCACTCGGGAAAGTAGGTCTGAGGGGACTTTGTGCCTGGTGCTTTCGAGTCATCTGACTTGGGATGCGCCGACCGAACACTCGTTACACGGGTGGAAGGGATTGCCCTATGTGGAGATTTGGGGAAAGGTGTACGTGATAGTGTAAGTCCTCATGGGCAATGATGCATGAAACCTGACCCTGGGAGAATGAAGCTCAAACTAATAAAAAGAAAAGAAACAAAAAAATGAGAAAAGAAAAAAAATGCAAATAAGAACCTTAATGGACTTTACACTTTGTATAACTTGAGGATGTTGAGGTTGTCCATGCCTTTCACTTAATTCCTTATTTAACTTGCATGAATGGTTCATTAGATTAGGTGTGTGGACTGATTACCTATATAGAGTCGGACCGTAGGATTACCGCGTCCAATGATCGACAAAATTTGTCGAACGAGTCGAGTGTCTAGATTGAATAATGCATCTTGTTCGGATTTTGTGGGTATATCCGCTGAGAACCCTCAGGAGACAACACTCCTCCTCCTTGGAAACAAGGAGGTTTAACGGCTTGTTGGACGTGCTAAGTGCAACCGTGATTCCTACAAAGTGAGTTAGGATTTCTTGTTTCTCGTTTGTTTTTCTCTTTCTTTGTTTTGCTCGGGACTAGCAAAAACTTAGGTGTGGGGGTATTTGATTGACATCATTTCACGCTTATATTTGTATCTTATATCCATTCTCTTACACCTAAGCAATGCTACGTGACGAGTTTTCTGTTTGAATTTCAGAAATAAAGAGGTTTGAAGAGAAGAGACATGAAAGGACCCAAAAGCAGGGAAAATGACTTATTGTGAGACCTGGGGACTAAGATGCAAGGGAGAAGGACCTGAACGTAAGACCGAAGGACCTAAGAGCAAAACAGAATACTCCACACCATCATGGGGAGTATTTTGACAATTCGATTCGGGTCGGAGCTCCAATAAACAAAGTAGATACATCAAAGACCAACAAACACATCAAGCAAAGCCCAGCATCAAAACCAGACGGATCTGGATCCTGTAGACTGCCAATTGATGGTCTGGAACTGTGAATTGGCGGTCCGGATCTTCCCGTATCCGATGAAACTTCTGGAGAGCGTGTATTAAATGATGTTTAGGCTATTTTTGGTATTTGTTTAGTCCCACATCGGGGGATTGTCCCAGATTGGCTTTTTCCATGCTTATAAATAGAACTTTTCACCTTCCATTGTATCCATCTCCCTCTTTGGTGGCCTTCTTCCGTACTAAGAGTGAAGCCTTGAAGCAAAACTCTGGTGGAGGAATGGCTGCTTGTATTGAGTGAGTTAATAATAGATATTTTCCTTTAATTGTGTTGTTTGTTTTGTTTTATGCTTCTTTAATATTTCTTGCTTGATTAGTGTAGTTTCATTTCAGTATAATGCTTCATTTTGTTAGAGTAGTTAGTTTAAATATGTGTGAGTAGTCCATCCCCACTTGGGGGGTGGAGAAATATGTGATATGATCATGTAGTGTATTTAGTGTGTGTTATCTTAATCCCTTGAACTTTATATGATTTCCATAAGCATCTAATGAGTTTTCACTCTTATCTTTGATATGCTAATGCTCTTGAATGAAGCTTAGCTTATGCTTTGATTAGTGGACCTATTTTATGGGGAATGATAAAGTTAGGATATGGATGGAATTAATATTGGAAACACAATTTGTAGTGTATGTACTCTTGTTGCCTTTACCTTAGTTAATGTCTTGTATGTTTTAATGATATTGGGTTATCTTAATTCATGTGGAGGCATAGTAGGGTCTAGTCTTTATACTTGACTTCATTTAGCTTCATTCCAATTATTGTCTTGTATGTTTTAATGATGTAGTCTTATCTTAATTCATGTGGAGGCAAAGTTGGATGTAGTTTTATGATTTCATGCACTACATGTTGTGAGGAGCTTAATTGAACACACACACACATCTTTCTATTCACATTATTTCTCTACCCCCTATGGGGTTTAGTTTTACTGCTTCTCTTCCTTTCCTTTTTGCATTGTTGTGTAGTTTAGTGTAATCAACATCTCTCTCCTTTCTTTACCACTCGCCTTAGCACAAACCAATAGTCGACACACCTCCCAGTGGACGACCCGTATTTGCCACCGCTTCAACGCGGTCGTGCACTTGCGGTTTAAATAAAACGAATCAATCACTAATTATCTACTTGTTTAATCAATCAAAAATATGCATCGGAATTCAAACAAAACAAGCAAGTAAGGAAGATGATAATGCAAACAACAAGGAACACGGGGGATTTTACAGAGGTTTGGCCACCGGCCTTCATCCTCTCTTGCAAGCTCCGCTCACGACTTCATTATCCACTCCTCGTTCCGAACAACCCTCGCCGAGCGTGGCTCCTCCTCTCACCATCCGAGAGGGATACTTTGGGCTCTCACCAAAGTCTATACTCTTGTCTCGGGCAGTCACCAAGACCCTTGCTTCATTGCACAACAATGAGTGGAACAACACTCCCTAAACTTGAGCACACTTGAGTGAGAATAGGATTTATGACTAAAGTGTGGAAGGTTTGAGGCTTGGATTGTGTGGATCTTTCTCTCTAATGTAGGGGACAAATAGTAGTTGGAGAGTTGTGTTAAAATGTGTTTTACAACTCTATTTATAAGCTCCAAAAGAGTTATAGCCGTTGGGGATGAATTGGGTAAAGATTGTGTAAGATACACAAAACAGAAACTGAGAGGACCCAATTCTGAGTAAGTTCGGTTGACCGGATCGGGTTGTTTGGTCGACCGTTGGGCAATTTAGATTAAGGTTCAGTCGACCGGTAAAAGAACGGTCGACCGCCAAAGGCTATAATCTAGGTACACTTAAGTGATCAGTCGAACACCGAGATAGGTTCGGTCGACCGATTCACACCGGGCACTTTGGGGTTGACAAACAAGATCATATTCGGTCGACCGAAACAAGTTCCTGGGTCGAACGAAAACTAACAGGCAGTTCGGGTTTGTCAAGTCTTCTTAGGTTCGGTCGACCGAACAAGGTCCTCGGTCGACCGATACACAAAATATATTTGGGGTATTTGGACATAATACGAATACTACCGTTAGGTATATACGACAAAACAAACGGTCGGAAATTTGTTGATACTCGGTCGACTGAAAAGGTCGGGACGGTCGACCGAACTCGGGCATTTATACACTAACAAGATATATGATCGCTCGGTCAACCGAATGTGGGCAGACTGTTCAGGTTTTGGTTTAGTGTTTTCCGGTCTATGTTTGGGTGATCTATTGAAGTCCAAATTATATAAAATTTCGTGTGTGACTTCTATAGGGAACCTAGTGTGTGTTTGAGTAGTTTTTAGCTCAAGTATGCTCAATTACATAAAGTTCCTATGACTCAAAGAAATACAAATTACATGTCTTCGAATGAGTTTGATTACATGTCTTGACTTGATTTCCTTTCTTCTTTGAGTCTTGATCACCTGTAGAAGTTAGCACAAAGTAATATATATGGAATGCAACATGTGTGCTACTCTACATAATAACAATTAAGATTAGGTTAATTAAATCATCAAAACATAGATTAAGGCGAAAAACCAACATATATGTCTGCAATGCTTGAAACATTCAACAGATCCTGCAAAAGGCCAAAAAATTCATTGAAACTACACCATTGTTGGGTTTAACATCTTCGTCTGAATGTCGACCATTGAGTCAGGGTTGGTAGTGCAAATATTGGTCATAAAGTGTCTTAAATTTGATAAGATGCCTCATCCACACCATATACTTTTTCTAATGATTTCTTCCAAACGTACAATGTTTTATCATACCGAATGTCTACGAGGTAATTGGTCTTCACTATCACTTGAATTTCTGCAGGGGTGATAGTGATGTTTGTTCAAATAGCGGCAAAAATATTGTTGGAAATGATACCTGCAACACATTGCACATGGTCATGCAAAAGCCCCTCATTGTTGCAGATGTGTTCAGATATGTATCTCTTCACTTGAAAACATTCTTTATTCTCATTATATTATGCATGTATTCTCCAATTGAAACTTTTCTTCAAACAACAAGCTGTAAATAACTTCTTCCCGGACACCATCACTTTGAATTGAATGTTTTTTGCAAATGGCAAACTTTTAAATGATTTAGAAAATCTACTTTTGTTGCAAAAGTTCTACACAACCAATAACCATGTCTATCTTCAGAGTTAGTAACTTCATTATGTGAACAAATTTGGTGTTCGACATTCTTAATCACTGAAACTCCAATCCAATTCTCATTAAGATCTATCTTTGGCAAGTGGGTCAAATAAGGTAGAGGTGGCAATGGAGACAAGTGATTGTTAATGAAAACTTCATGTACAATGTTATCAGATTCTTGATTCACTGGTTTACCATATGACAAAACATGATCTGCACTCTAAATATGGTGTTGGATTTATATCAACAATGTCTATCTCTTGACCCTTCATCTCACCCTTTGTCAAATCACTTTCTACCTCTCTAACATGTCTATCCACTACTTCTAACTCTACTATGTCTATTTCATAATGATTGAAATCCATTGGCGTGAGATGTGATGACACAAATACAGAGTTAGGAACCGATGATGAAGACACATGCTTCAAATTGGGTAGATGATTGACATCATTTCATGCATATATTTGTGTCTTATATCCTTTATTCTTAGCCTAAGAAATGCTACATAACGACTTTTATGTTTATGTTTCAGGAATAAATAGGTTTGGGAAGAGAGACTCCAAAAAGGACTTAAAAGCAAGGAAAAGGACTAAGTTGTAAGACTTATGGACTAAGATGCAATAGAGAATGACCTGGATATAAATCCAAATAGACTAAGTAGCAAAATCAAGCACTCCACGCAGGAGGAGTATTTTGGTAATTGGATTCGGGTCTCAACTCATACAACCCACTTGGGTGCATCAAACATGAAGAAAACAAGCTAGACAACCACACTTTTAAACCAGGCCGGATCCAAACAATATAGACTGCCAATTGGCGGTCCAAGACAGCTGATTGGCGGTCTGTTTTGGTCCGGATCCGATAAAACTTTGTCGGGTCATGTATTAGGGTGTATTTAGTCTATTTTTCGTATACATTTAGTCTCATACCGGGGGATTGTCCCTGATTGCCTTTTTCTATGACTATAAATAGAACTCCTCCTCCTCCATTTGTATTCACCCATTGCTTGGTGGCATTCTCTCTACTTGGAGTAAAAGAGCTCAATTCTGCATGTTGTGACCTGTAGTTTTTCCCCAGATCAATCAATTCCCCTTTTTAATACAACTTGGACCATAAAACCCGAAACAAAAAATTAGACTAATTGTCATCTAGGTCATGCATCACTTGTAGACCTCGCATGCACATGGTGGTGGTGAGAGTGGTCGACTCGAGAGTTGTTTGGCGAGATGGATGGTTACATGGCCGACCATCCATATCATTGTTGGGACCAGGACAATTCTCCTTATTATTCCGGACTCATGCAATTTGGGGTGGCTCAGACAAACACCCTGTATGATTGGGACAATCTTAATTTTGTGGCTGAGCAATCTTCATATTGAGGTAATATGAGAGAGGCACCGACTGCTCGACCACCATCTAGTTATGTCGGATCATATGTTGGTCAACAAACTGAGACATTACAAGAACCTTTGGCCTCTTTTATGCATGTGGAACATGACATGAGTGGATCGGTAGCTCTAGTAGTTGTACCGTGTGACTATTGCAGGTTGAGTGGTCATGTTTTCGGGGAATGTCCTTATTTTCCCCCAGAGCCTGAGTATGAGCACACATTTTCCAAAAATGCTCAATGTGACCTTTACGCATCCACGTACAACTTGAGAGGGATGGATTCGTGGGGAGACAATTCTTATTCAAATTCTTATACATCATTCCCACCCCAGTATCCTCCTTCCGAATACCTAGAATTCTACCAACACCCTACTCCCAATCATTGGATTCATTCCCAGCCCATCAACTGTTAGATACGGGAGAAAGACGGGGAGCACCAGACCAAGCCACCCTAGAAAGCTGCCCTCCACCAGGCGCACTTGGACAGCCAACCAGTGGTCCCAGACTGCCAATCAGCGGTTCAAAAATTCGTGCCTGATGTGCGGTTTTGGCTCGCCTTGTTCTCCATGCCGAAGGCCTTCTATTGTCATCACTAGAACCATACTTTGATTTACACAATTAGTGGACACGAATGAAAGAAGAAAATGACTACTTAACACTCAAGCAAAACGGGATTTGCAACAAACACTCATCTTTTCTTTCTTCTTTCTCACTTACATTCTTCTTCTTTTTTCTCTGTTTTACTCATTCTATATCTTGTTACAAATGGATAACTCTTCTGTTTATATAGGCACTTACAATGACTCTTCAACTTATCCTAAAACATAAACATAACATATACTACATAAAGATGACCATGCAAGATCATTACAACCTCTACTTAAATTGCACCATAAAATAAGGACGAAAATCATGGATAAATGGAGAGACTCTTTGTCTCTTCCTTTCCTTCAACCTTTTATCTTCCAACTTGTTGAGTCATCTAACTCCTAGATGACTCACCCTCCATAGATGATGTGGCTAGTGACTAGGACGCCACCTAGGATTAAGTTCAATTCTCAATACTCCTCCTTGAACTTAATCATCTTCCATCCACCATTCCAAGTAGGTTGCGCATCCTTTCATGCAACCTTATTGGCAACACTTTTGCTTGAGTTAAAAGACACACCATGTGAACCTCACTTGTACATAAGCTACACAAAGAGGGATTGTCTCCATGCATGCCACCGTCGTGAACACTTCTTCATAATCTATGTCGGTCCTTTGCTTGTAGCCTTTTGCTACTAAACGTGCCTTGCACGCTTGACCTATCCTTAGGGTGTTGTCTTCTTCTTATGCACCCATCTGACACTAGTGGTTTTGTGACGTTTTCGAAGTGAAGCTAGCTACCAAGTCTCATTCTTTTCTATCGATTGTATCTCATCATTCATCGTTGCTCACCTTGTTGCATTTGCCACCACCGCTTCTTCGAAAGGGATGCTCTCGCCTTGAACGAAGAGGCAAACAAAGTGTAGCTTACTTGTTCCCTCGTATAGATCACGAAGACTCCTTGTCTTCCTCGGTCTCATCTCTTCATCATCGGATGATACAACTTCATGCTCGATGGAATGTGCCACCTCCACCTCTTGCTCCTCATTTTCATTGTTTTGTTTGTATTCCACCTTATGCTCATCATCAACTTGAGCATGCATGACATGATTTTTCACCTCCTCGTGGTTAACAAACAAGGTCATTCCATCACTGCGGGCATCTTCGTCCTCGGCAATAAGGTTGGAACTCTCTTCCACCTTATTCTTTGACCAACACTCACTAGCAAAGTGTCCATGCTTGCCACAATTGAAGCACTCAACCTCCTTTGATCCACGATTACCACGGCCACGGTTGGAGTTCTCCTACACCTTCTTTTGCGACCAACACTCTTTCGCAAAATGGCCACGCTTTCCACACTTGAAGCACTCGACCTCCTTCTTGTTTGAACGGCTTCCATAGTCACGACCGCTTCCACGATCTATGTTGTGAGTTTTCTCCTCCTTAAGAGACATCTTCGCTTGCGACGCCTCCTCCAACACCTCTTGCCTCTTCTTGTTCTTCTTACTTTGTTCATGTGCCTCTAACGAGCTTGCTAGGTCATCGACGGTCATCTTCTCGAGGTCCTTTCATTCCTCGATAGCACACACAACATTTTCGAAGTCTTTGGTGAGAGAACGCATCACCTTCTCCATCAGCCTTCCTTTAGTTAACGCCTCCCCATTTCTCTTCAATTTCTTCGCCACCACACGAACTCTCATCACGAAATCGGCAACACCTTCCGATTCCTTCATTTTCAACGCCTCGAAGCATTTGGAGGCGCACTTCCCTCACTACATCAACACCCTTGTAGCTCTTCTCAAGGGTGTCCCACGCCACCTTCGATGTCTTGGCTTCAACGATCTTCTCAAAGCTACTCTCATCCACCGGTTGGAAGAGAAGGAAGAGAGCACTCTTGTCTTTGACTCTTCTGTCCTTTTGTGCTTTCATTTGTGCCACGGTTTCCACCCCCGTCACGACCTCCTCCACGAAAACTCTCTCCACAAGATCCCAAGCATCATGCACACCAAGCAGAGCACGCATTTGGATACTCCAATTGTCATAGTTCCCATTGGAAAGGCGAGGAAACGATACATGACCAAACGAGGTCATTCCTGAGCTCCCCATCAGACGAGGCTCTATTACCAGATGTTAGATACGGGAGAAAGATGGGGAGCACCAGACCAAGCCACCCCAGAAAGCCGCCCTCCACCAGGCACACTTGGACTGCCAACCAACGGTCCTAGGCCGCCAATCAGCGGTTCAGAAGTCGTACCTGGTGCGTAGTTTTGGCTCACCTTGTTCTCCATGCTGAGGGCCTTCTATTGCCATCACTAGAACCATACTTTGATTTACACAATTGGTGGGCATGAATGAAAGAAGAAAATGACTACTTAACACTCAAAAGCAAAACGGGATTTGCAACAAATACTCATCTTTTCTTTCTTCTTTCTCACTTACATTCTTCTTCTTTTTTCTCTGTTTTACTCATTCTATATCTTGTTCCAAATGGATAACTCTTCTGCTTATATAGGCACTTACAATGACTCTTCAACTTATCCTAAAACATAAACATAACATATACTACATAAAGATGACCATGCAAGATCATTACAACCTCTACTTAAATTGCACCATAAAATAAGGACGAAAATCATGGAGAAATGGAGAGACTCTTTGTCTCTTACTTTCGTTCAACCTTTTAACTTCCAACTTGTTGAGTCATCAACTCCTAGATGACTCACCCTCCATAGATAATGTGGCTAGTGACTAGGATGCCACCTAGGATTAAGTTCAATTCTCAATATCAACGCCCAAACCCAAAATTTCCCAAGCTCTGACTTGAGCCTCACAGTTGACCACAGACATGATTCCTTAAAATATTCTATCCTTACGTTCATGGAAACCACTCAACAGTCCATGCAAAATATGACAATGCAAGTGAGTCAGATTACGTAATACCCTCATTGGTAATGTAGTTGTTTGATGTCTCATCATTTCCTTGGGTAAGAGACCTACTTTATATTCACCTGGTGAGTCGGACATGCATAACGAGGTTTGGGTGCGGCTTTTAACAGACTGATAAAATGATATCTGGGATACTGTATTCTCTTCACGGTATCCGTATTAATGCCATTTTTATTATTCATGTTTAATTAAAATGACATTCGTGACGTCATTTTAGCTGTAATGAAAACGTTAATGTTAGTGTGTTTTTGCTTCATATTTTGCCAAATTAGTTTCTCAACCATATAAATTGTCAATTTTGTTTTTTGGATGATTATTTAAAAAAAAATCTTTCGTATAATATTTTCTATTGACTAAAGCCAATACATATATTTGGCGTATATTATCGATTAAAACTTGTAGATTCACTATGTCTTCTCATGTATTTAAAAGGAAAAACAAATACATATACAAAACATTATTTCTTAGCTACCTACAAGTTCAATTAACAAGATGGGGATATTTCACTTGTATCCTTCAAATGCGCTTCAATAACATCAATAATTTGTTGTACCGAGAACAGAGACGTAAACTAGAGCCACAAATAAGACTCAAACTTGCATCAACTTGTACAACCCCATGACCTTTTCTTGATTCTTTTTTTTTTTTTGCTCCTTTTTGTTGCCTCCATAGTTTCGTAATGGCAATTGTAGCACAAAAATTTTCCTCAGATTGCATCGTTGAATCACCCTCGACTAAAGTCCATACACCAGCGAAGTGCTTCGCATCTTGAAGTATAATTAAAATATTGAAGACAAAAAAACTACAAGATCGACATATTAAGTGGATCCTCACGTTACTTGTATGTTTGATCCCACATAAACGTTTTTTATGACTAACATAGAAGATCTAGACTTACAAACATGCCTCTACCTTGCAATCACCCGATGCAAAGCGGCGTATGCAACCAATCGATATCCGACAAGCATGATTGCCATGACGCACACATCGACCCACAAATTGTTGATCCCGACAGCTCTAACGGAAGGGAAATCCACAGCCCTACACATGACTCCATCTGAGCACTCATACACATCACTCTCCTTGAAGTGGACACCAACGAGCAACTTGTAGCAGTAGAAGCTGAAGCTGAGGTACTTGAACCATTCAATGAAAGGTGGGATGTGTTGCACGTAGTATCCCCCAGCAATGAGGAACACAAGGGTGGTTATGGAGGCCAAGGTGGTGGCTTGTTTGACGTCCATGAGGAGCGCACCGATGGCGAGCCCCAGGCTCTGGGAGACGAGGACGGAGAAGAGGACGACAAGGAGAGTGAGGAGGAAGGTGGACGGGTGGGGCGGGAGGCCTCCCATCCAGTATATAATGAGGGTGAAGGCGGTCGGGAGAAGGAGTTCCATTGGGAGGTCTCCAATTGTTCGGGACATGAAATAGGAGGAGAGATGGTACATTCCGGAGGACCGCTCTTTGATGAGCATCGCTCGATCTTGTGGGAAGGTGAAGACTGCGTTGTAGAGAGGGTAGAAGCCCCAGAAGACGGAGAAGAAGAACAACAGAGCAGTCTGCCATGAAATGCACACATTGTGTCAATAATTTCTAACCACAACAAGCTCTCATATATATATATTATAACTTCAAACATGAGCTCTCTGTATAAAAGCGAAGGACTGGTTATTTTTTAGCAAGCAGCGAAGGACTGATGATTAATCTGCCAGATCTTGATAAAAGGTCTAATTTTCTTTAAATATGGTGTAATTGTGAAGCGTATCATATCTTTTTAGTGTTTTTCTTGTTACTTATGCCCGAGATTGTGTTAACCGTTGAAACCTAATTGCCTGAATTTCGTGTCAATTGTTTAGGATAGATGTCATTTGAAGACATCATTTTGCTTGATTTTTTGGTTTAAAGTCATAAATGAGCACTCCACTAATCAATCCCTTATATATACTGGAACTTAACGGTCAGAACGACTGGAAGCGGCCTAGGTTGCAATTCTGTAGGATGAACATGGACAATTCAGTCAACATGGTCCAGGTTCAATAGAGAAGGTCCAATTGAGTTTTAAACTTAAACAACTTTTTCGAGAATAAAAAGAAAACCCTTTCAATTTTCGAAATTTTTGGAATACCAATGAACGACAAAATAACCTCATTCTCTTTTCATCACCTCTACGGACTATTAATTATTAGTCTTTTACATTAACTTTTTTATGAGGAACCGTGCTTTGGTAAAAAGAACCGCTTGTGATCAACTAACAGACTGGGACTAACTGGCAAGTTGATTTCTAATCTTAAGTTAACCAAGACCAAAGATCAATTCCCAATGATGTAAGTTACATGTGAGATTTGATTAAAATACATAATGCTTTCGAAAAATATCCCAATTTAGAAGTTTACAGTTTTCCTTGCTAGCACCACTCTACAGGTCTAAATATTTAATTAAAAATGAATTGTTCAAATTGAAAAGCAAATAATATATTACGGAGATATGAGATTTCGGTCATACTATCAATTACAAGGTTGGTGGAATGTAACCTTATTTTTATGAATTATGGAGTCAGACTCTCTTGAAAAAAATAATGATAGACTTGACTTGCTTACCCGATCCTGGATATGCTTTTGAGGAGTTTGCCACCAGAGCAAACCACCAAGTGTGGCAACACTAAGAACTTGAAAAATCCTAAGTTTATTGAACGCCTCATGCTTCCTCTCCTTCAGGCTTCTTCGCAAAAGAACTCTAAATTGCTCCCACCAACTTGTGCACCACTTTTCTCTCTCGCTAGTAGCTAGGTTAAAATGAGACCAAATTATGAGTTCCAACACATTAACATTAAATAATTTTATTAAAAAAAATCTAAGGCATAATTTTTCATGATAAACTTACAAGTAGTTCTTGAGCCATCTTTGTTGGTATGATTGCTGTAGTTGTTGCTGTTGATTTCAACCTTAATTCGGGATGCGATGTTCTTGTCGTACGCTGATAAGAGCACCTCACGTATCGATCTTTGCTGTTCTTCGACCTTGCTTCCTCCATTTTCCGTCGGTTGCTTAGGATCATCGGGGGCAATACCTGAAATATGAATAAGTTCAGAAATTGATTTTCTAATGACTGGATTATGGCTTCGAACACCGTAGGCATGCAAAATGTTTCATGGGCCCAAAGTAATCTTCATATGGTCTCGTTTTCAATACATCTTTTTTTAGGTCCACTGCCGGAACCATATCTCACCCCAAAAATAAGATGAAATAAAATAATCAAACAGTTACAACAAAAAAAACAGATTATGAATCGACACGACGGCAGTTATCCCAATCACTTTACCAACTTTCGTTACATATATGTTTCATAATAAAATCCAATCTTTTTCAGAAACGTATCTTTCCTGATTATGTATCAAATATTTAATTTCCTGATGTGCTAAATTTTGATGGTGGTTGATGCTTTTAGTTGTGGATTCCTCTATTAAGTGGAGAGCATGTGATCTCCTGTGTGTATCTTTTGTATCAGTAGATGAGATTCATAGGCATTTCTTTATCTTTGCTCTGTCACCACTACACACATAGCACTACCAAATCTTATTGTTAGAAGTTATAATGTTTTTCTTCTTTCTCTTTACGACTAAAGCAACTTCTTAACCCCACTCTATATAAATCACGACTTGTATGCAACAATTAAGGAAAATGTGCTTGATTGTGACAAAGTACCGTTTGCAAGGTCAAGCATGAGGTCCGCTGGGTTGACGATCTTGGTGGTCGAGAAACCGATAGAGGAAAAATAATCGAGCGCGGCTGACGCTTGCCCATGGTAAATAGGGCTACCTTCGGATAGAAGGATGACTTTATTAAATAAGTGGTATATTCGGCTTGACGGTTGATGAATGGTAGCGATGATGGCACGACCCCCAGAGGCAAGCCGTTTCAATATGGTAATTACCTTTTGAGCGTTCGTCGAGTCAAGTCCAGAGGTAGGCTCGTCCAGTAGCAAAAGGCTAGGATTCACTAGCATCTCCAATCCAATGCTTAGCCGCTTCTTCTCACCTCCTGAGATGCCACGGAGAAGTGGACCTCCAATGATGGTTTGGGCCGCACCGTTGAGTCCCAACTCGATCATAACTTGCTCTGCTTGTGCCGCCTTTTCCTCGCGGGAAAGACTGGATGGTAGCCTCAAAAGCGCGGTGAACACAAGGGTTTCTCTAACCGTTAAATGAGGATAGAAGACATCATCTTGTGCGACAAAACCCGTTCTTCTCCTAACGGATCCGGAGAACGGTTGCCCGTTGTAGGTCACTTTGCCGGACAACATACCACTCCGAATACCATTGAGACGTCCACCAAGGGCGCTCAGGAGAGTTGTCTTCCCACTACCAGAGGGACCCAACATCGCGAGTATCTCACCCGGAGTGACCACACCGGTAATACCATTCAAAATGCTCTTCTCAACTCCATTTACCTTGACCTTGTAGATAACATCCTCGAACTACATACACAAATGGATCAATAATATTCATTAAACGATCACTAGAAATTTCATATTACCATCACCTACATATATACGTACATATATACACATACCTTTAAGGTGATTGGTGAGATAACTTCCATTGGGGTGCTAGAGGTGGTAGGAAACGCCAGAACTGCAGTTGGCGGCATGCCTGATTACTTGATTGTTACTTGGAAGTCACTGGAGAAGTGGGATGGTGGCTTTAGTTTGGAAATAGATAGTGCTCATGATGTCCATAATCCATATATATAAGGAGATGGAGAGAGGTAAAAAGACAGTGGGAGAGAGTGCGGAAAAGGAGATGAGTTTGCAAAGCAGAAAACCAATGATAAAAATAATGAGATCTTTACTCTCTATGTGAATATTATAGGGAACCTTGCGAACAAACGTCAAGACTTTAGCTTTATACGCCATGTTCTCAATTCTTCTAAACAAATTCTGAGACCAACTTGAGCTTGTAACTTCAGTTTAAAATGGTCTTTTTAACTAAGTACTCGAGCTAGCTCAGTTGCCAGATGTCGAGGTCTTACGATAGCCAAGGCTAGGAATAGAATTTCAACAGTCCCATCCACATGGTTGGGATATTTGAGATTTAAAACACTATGAGTTAGACTAGATACAATGAAGGTTTTTCTGAATGTATTCTATATTTTTATTTTTTTAAATTTAAATTCAACGCTTATCCAACATATCAACACTCGATCTCTCTTTGAGGCTAATCGAAACAAGCTAGAGATCTACCATTGGTTTAAAAGGTTAGCATTGTAAATTTGTTATCAATTTTTTTGAGAGAAGGCACCACATTTAGAAGTGTTTCACTTTTTTAGAATTTATTTAAGAAAGTACAAATTTGATGGAATGCCAGATAATCAAATGATTCTTCAGGAATTTAAACTTCAGAAATATAGACCTAATGCACCTTTTTCTCACACTGAAAAATAGGAATGGATGCAAGCATATACACTTTATTCTCATAGGCAACCCCTATTGTGCTTATACTAACAGCAATCACACTCCACTTGTGTAGTTGTATAAATCTTAGCATGTTGGTTCCATTGCCCATTATCCTACAACCATAGTTCCACCGCCAGTTGCTAGTAAACAAACAAAAGAGACACTTGATGTCCACAAGGAAAAAGGTATATAGGAGTATGTGAGAAGTATGTTTGAAGCACTTCCCCTAACAGAAAATTCATTTGGTTTGAGATTTGAGGTGGAGATCATGGTGTGGTTGGATGACCAATGCCCATTGTTTTACTTTTAATATCCAAAACCACATCAATTGGCAATCGTGGCAAATAAATTGTTCAATATTGAAGTTAATAAAGGGAATTGTTGAGTTTTTGATAAAGTAAAGGATAAAGCGAAGTTTTTTTTTGCTTGCATGCCACTAAGAAATACCTATTTTATCTTTATATCCTTGTCTTTTTTCATATTTAATGATTCGTATGTCATTGCAACACCCCATGTTTGTTTTCTCATGAAACCTGCATATTTATGGCTACGGCATTCCATTGTTTTAGAACTGTTGCTCTAATGACGTGATAACTCGTTTGATTGTTGCGAGCAAATTTTTGTTGTTGGTTTTAGTTAAATATTGATATTATCATTAGTTTGCCATATTAAGTTATAATATATTAAATCCCGTTTAATCTTTATTATGAGTTGTTTTATCTTTATAATAAAATGAAAAAATTATTGTAATTAAAATATTCAAGGCCTTAATTAATGTTGGTGGAAAACTTACAATATGGTGGAGCCAAAAAGTTAAATCCGGTGGCAAAAACATTAATATAAGGGTTGTTAGTGTCACGACCATAAATGCGAAAAAAAAGACGATGAAAGGATAAATAAGCGTTTTTCAGTTGCATAGAACTAGAAATCCATAACAAAAAAACATGAATGAACTAGAGTTTACAGCGATGTAGTAAGATGAAATCTGGTCGAACTTGAAATAGACTTAAGAACAATGTATTAAGATGGAATATTGTTAAACATACTAGGCCATATTATTGAGTCACAATTTTTTACCGTTTTAATTTTTTATATGTTGGTGTTGAAGTTAGTCGGGTTCAACTTCTTTGAGACGGTGATGAACAAGTTGATAAGATCATTTACATGGCATTGATGAAGATTAGAGGCTCAAAACAGATAAACAGACATAGATCGTGTGGGAGGTAGTGCTCAATGAAACTGTGCGAAAGTGCTCGTGACTAATTTTTAGAGGTTTTACGATAATGAGTCAACATAACAACATGCATGGGTAGGATGTTAATGGAGTTTTTTTCTTCCTATTCAATAGGAACATGATTTCGTCTGACTAGAAATTATATTTGTACAATAGAGTTTTTAAGTAAGGGTATTTTCACGGTAAAAAGTTTTATGAGAGATAAGTACTAGAGAGTTGCCCCCCACCGGGTAGTTCTCCTGGTGAAGGCCCACGGAACGTGAGATTGGAGGTTCGAATCTACATAGGTGTGTCTAACTCTTTTACTTGGCGACTGGGCCGAAATTGGGTCGGAGAGTAATAAAAAGGATGGGTCCCATAGTCCCAGGATTTGCATCCTGACCGACGTCCAAACGACGGTGTGGTTCGGTGAATTCCACGGTTACCAAAAAAAAGTACTAGAAAGTTGTTTTTAGGAGGATCAAAATATGTTTGCGGAGATTTCTGCAACTTAACTTATTCCTATGGTGAATTTCTTCCCTTGTTTTGGGAGCCTCATAGGTTGGGTTGACCGATGTAAATACTTTGCCGTTGTTGTTTTAGTGGTTGATTTTTCTTCAACGGAGCTAACTGAGTATTATATGTGATTGAAAATAGAGAATCTGCGTCTCCTATTTTCCACTTTTTATGTGGTTTATATCCTTTAACAAAATGGATACATATGATCCTGCAATCTAATATAAAAATAAGTCATTCTCCTGATCATGTTCATATATCAAGTTAAGTTGCACTAAAGAGGTTGAAGAATGTAAATATTTTCTTCAACGTTCATAGATTATGAGTTTAGGTTGGGTTAACCAATATTCTCGCTATTTCAGTTGGGTTGATAAATATTCTCCCCATATTAGTTTTGTAAATATCTAGCGAAGTATCACTAAAGATTATGAGTCAAGTTACAAAATGTGGAAATCTTCAAAAACAAATATATTTCTCTTTTTTTATTAATGTTATGCAATATATGTATGGATTTGCCACTTTCCTTGATTCAGCTTAGTAACATTGGATAGATAAACACTTTCTCTTCGCCACTTTCAAAAAGAGGATTGGATAGATAGACATATAAGTAAGAGTACTCCAAGTAAGAGGTTTGAGTCAATTAATCAACGATTCACCCAAGATCAGCGCCATTTAAATTGAATTCAACACTGCTAACCATTCTAAACGAAATTGACAAGTTTATGGACCAATTTGATATAGCTATAGGTGTAACATCCCGAAACAGCGTAAATTTAAAAATTTAAACAATCAAGAGATTACTCAGATAAAATCATCAACGGGAGTGTTACTCATATAAGTCAACAGTCAGTGCACCAATAATACAACAGAGTTTGTCAAAAGACGTGATTACAACAATACAATGAAAAGACAGGTAAAGTAATCACGACGACCTCGAAGAGTCCGATGAGGATCCTGGTCCCAAAATATGTGCGTCCGCTGTCACCACCCGACAGAACCTACTGCGGTCCTGAAACATGAATCAAACAACGATGCATGAGTTTGCCATTAGAAAACCCCGTATGCCAAGCTCACCTATATGCATGCAATAGTACGGTAAATGAACCTATCATACTAGTAGCATGTCATGTCACATCTGCAATGCATCAAATCCCTCCAAGGGTAAACGGGACCTCAGACCAGCAACAACGACCCTCAACAGGGTCCACAAGGACATACGTCCAGCAACAACAACGGGTCTCCCTCGGAAACCTACCGTAGGCACATACGGTCTTACGGACAGCACGCGACGCGTCCCCCCACACGCGGCTACATGAGCCTAAGGCATCGGTGAGAAGCGTCTGCACTTCCGCGCAAGGAACCACGTGGTCTACACCACCTTCGACGGAGCCGTCGCCCGGTTGGTCAACATCCCAAGATAGGTGCCCAATCGGGGATCATCGCTGGCACAACATCAGCGGTACAACATACGTCCGACACAACATCGGACGGCACAACCACAAGTCGGAACATCGTCGGCACCATCATCGCCGGCAAAAACCTCGACGGCATCGCCGGCACAACCTCGGCGGTATAGCATACGTCTGGCACAACATCGGACGGGTCCAGACTGTAGTCTGCAGGGTCATCATGCTCCACGAGCCATGCGTCACATGCATTGGGATCCGTGATCCCTAAGGTCTGCTACTCATCAGAGAGTAAGGCACAACACGTCACACCACGTCCGATACGGAGGTGCCGCGACCCAAGTGTCCACACTCTTCCACACGGCGGTCCCTGGGCGGTACGAGCACGTACTCGCCGTCGCCTCCCGGCTCACGCTCTAAGCGAGGACACATGTTTCCGTGGACAGAGTTGACACAATCAAAAGATCAGGAATTCAGTTCTACACACAAACGGTCGACCGAAAGAGCCTAACCGGTCGACTGTCCCCAATAGGTTCGGTCGACCAAAGTCTACAACGGTCGAACTATTCTGCGCATCACAAAAGTCCAAACGGTCTAACAACAGTCTAAAACCGGTCGACCGAACACGATGTCAAAATCCGGAGTTGGTCAAAATCAACAAGACTATTCGGTCGGCCGACTCAGGGCTCCTGATCGATCGAAAACTACTAGGGTCATCTTAATAGTCTACGTCATATAACGGTCAAACGATATATCGAAAACGGTCGAACAACATGCATATTCATCAAGTACACTTAAGTTCCGGTTGACCCCAAAACAAGGCACGGTTGACCGAAAACCGACAGTAGGCCTCAAACTCACCAACACATAAGCAACCGGTCGACCGCCACAAAGGCATCGTTCGACCGGTGATGGCTAAAGTCGGGAAAAAATGTAAAACCGGTCGACCGCCCGAAGGCACCGGTCGACAACAATCTTGCGCCAGCCAAGGATGTTACGCCGTATCTCGTCGCCGGCGAGGTCTCCGACCTCCCGCGACCGACCACAACCTCCCACCAACGTGGGGAAGCAACAAACCAAACTAGAAGCCGGCATACCTCAAGACGAAGACGGAGCACACCGGAGTTCGCTCGACGTCGCCCGTCGACCTCCCCCATTTCGTCGACTCCACGCTCGCTTCCACGCGCCGGAGTCTCCTCCACTAGCCCTGGACGTCAGAGAGAAGAAGAAGAATGAGAGGAATGGTGAGAGGAAGAGGTGAAGAAGAGAGGAAATGAGATGATTTTCTCCTCAACCCAATACATCAACAGTAACCGTCCTCTACACCCATCACTGACATTGTTCACTCTCCCATTTCCCATGCAAAGCACCCCCACTAATCAAGGGATTAGCCTTAAGCAAGGTTAGGGACTTAACAATAGGTTTTCTTTTTAATACATTGTCACATTGATCATGTGGAGGGGGAATGTATAGTTCTAACATGTTGTCTTGGAGTAATAGGGAGGTAAACGCTTTACACTTTTGTCTTGGAATTCGTTGGTGCGTGGGAAATGGGCGGTAAATGGTTTACATGATAATTATTGGTTATTGTTATTTGTGCATCCGACTATTAAGCATCTTTAATTTGCAACACATATAGTTACTTTTGATTTTGGGGTTCTGGACTGACTGAAGTTAGTTTAGTTGGAAGATCTCTTTATCTTGAGATAATTAAGATTAGAGATCAAACCTTAATTAGCAGTCTCTCTTGTTTGGATGTTGTAAACTAGATAAAATAATTTATTTTTGGAGTTGTGGACTTGTGGTCAATTGCTTGACCAGTGTACTTTGAGAGGTATTTTGTCTGAAGCTCCGAAGGGTGAAGATACAATAAAGTAACTTAAAGTCACAAGCAAAAGATTTGTTCAAGATTGAAAGCAAAATTAAATTATATTACATCTTAAAAAACTATTGACTAGTTCTTGTCTATGAGTAGAAACTAAGTGTTCCAAATGGAACATAGGTAAACTCCTGAAGTATTAAACACTGAGCTTATGTCGGCAAGTTTATGGCTGACTCTAATTGTGACTCTCAGTGCATGGAAACTTGAAACTAAGCCGAGTAGCCTTAGCGAGCTTGAAGATAAATTGTGAGTGATTTTTTTAAAATAGATTTATTATAAAAATAATTAGCATAATAGGTATCTCACAGAAATATTTGGCAAACTAGGCTTACCTTCAACACGTCGCGACATGTGGTGGAGGTACAACTTTGTCTTTTAACCTCAGAGAACTCAAAAAACTCCACAATGACGTTGTTATTGGGTTTTACGTCTTAATCTTGTTTATTTTGATGATTTATTCAAATTAATCTTAGTCGCAATTAAATTGGATCAAACACATTCCTTGTTTTGCAAATATACTTGTATTATGCGTACTTCTATATTAATAAATGATCAAGATTCGAGGATAAATGGATTCAAGTCAAGGCATTAAAATTAAGCTCTTGAAGACATGTAATCTTATTTTTATTTGAGTCTTTAAGAATCTTTATAATGTGAGGATATTTATTGGAATATCTATCCACACTCAATTTAGCTTCCATTTAAAAGTTACACACCAAATCTCATGTTATTTAGACATCAATAGTGATACACTTTAGATGGAAATCCACCAAACTCAACTTTAGCTAGCCTGTGCAAACCGGTTGACCGAAACTTGGGTTTCGTCCGACCATTTGTTAACAACAATTCTTTGGTAGAACGGTCGACCATTCTAACGATTTCGTCCGACCATTTCTTGTATTTTAAATTTCTTTTTCAAGTCATTTACTTGTCGTTATTTCCCAATGGCTATCCTGAAGAATGCGCCTTTACCCAATTTGGACTCTAGACTTTAGATCGACCGAATCAGACCTAAAACTGGACATTAACTTTTGTTGTTTCCATTCAATCGTTTTTGATCCACTAGTCGACGATTTCCTTAATATCTAGTATTCATACTCCTAGTTTACATTGTGTTGGTCCGACCGTTATGCATATTTGTCCAATCGTTAACTTACAACTTAACTGAGCGGTCAAACCATACTGACCAAACGGTTGATCGATTAACACCTGACTGGCAAATCACTTTTGCTATCTTTTGTCGGTTATTTCTTTATTTCTTTATGTCTTTTGTCTTTAGACCCAACGACTATATGGATCTTAAAGCATATAAATAGCTGATCAAATCTTACTTTAACACATCTCTTACACCTATTGATCTGCTTCCTTGAGAGAGAACATCCTCAAACATCAATTACACTCACTCAATCACTCTTAAATTCACCACTTGTGTTCCCAAATCATATCTTACTCAAGTGTGCTTAAGTCTAGAGTGTAGATTAGTGATTCACACTCTTATTTTGCTGAATCACAAGAGTTGTACAAGCTTTGGGACGATGCTCCCCTCTCGGATTGTAAGAGGAAAAATCAAGTTCGACGAGGTTGTTCACGACATTGCTTTGTAAAATGCTTGATCTGGGCCTAGAACGGAGACCCAATCAGTGAAGCCATGAGTGTGGCTTGTTTGATAAAGCAGGGCATGGAAGAGAGGACTAGGATCCGGTTGGGGTGCTGATTGACATCATTTCATGCTTATATTTTTATCTTATATCCATTATTTTACACCTAAGCAATGCTATGTGATGAGTTTTATGCTTGAATTTCAGAAATAAAGAGGTTTGAAGAGAAGAGCCAAAAAAGGACCCAAAAGCTGGGAAAAAGGACTGAATTGTGAGATCTGAGGACTAAGATGCAAGGGAGAATGACCTGAATGTAAGACAGATGGACCTAAGAGCAAAACAAAATACTCCACACCATCATGGGGAGTATTTTAGCAATTCGATTCGGGTCGGAGCTCCAACAAACCAAGTAAATTCATCCAATACCAGAAAATATACCAAGAAAAGCCCACAACAAATTCCAACTCGATCCAAAGTTTATGGACCGCGAATTGGCGGTCTGGGACCGCTAATTGGTGGTCCAGATCACTCTGGATCCGCCCAAATTTCTCCAGCACATGTATTAGAGGATGTTTAGGCTTTTTTGGTATCTATTTAGTCCCACATCGTGGAATTATCCCGGATTGCCTTTTTCTTTGGCTATAAATAGAACTCTTCACCTTCCATTGTAGATATCTCTCTCTTGGTGGCCTTCTTCCCTATTAAGAGTGAAGCCTTGAAGCAAAACTCTGGTGGAGGAAGGGTTGTTTGTAATTTGGAGTGAGTAATAATAGAAGTTTTGTAGTTAATTGTTGTTTGCTTTAGTTTTTACATTGCTTAGTTAATTTCAATTTACATGTCTTGCATGTTTCTTTAGTCTCATGTTCTTTTAGTCTCTTTAATGTTTCTTGCTTGCTTAGATTAATTTCATTTCAGTATTATGTTTCATTTTGTTAATGTAGTTAGTTTAAATATGTGTGAGTAGATCCATCCCCATTTGGGGGTGGAGAAATATGTGATATAATCATGTAGTGTATTAAGTGTGTGTTATCTTTATCCCTTGAGCTTTATATGATTTTCATAACCATCTAATGAGGTTTCACTCTTATCTTTGATATGCTAATGCTCTTGAATGAAGCTTAGCTTATGCTTTGATTAGTGGACCTATTTTATGGGAATGATAAGGTTAGGATATTGATGAAGTTAATATTGGAAACACAAGGTGTAGTGTATGTACTCTTGTTGCCTTTACCTTGGTTAATGTCTTGTATGTTTTAATGATATTGGGTTATCTTAATTCATGTGGAGGCATAGTAGGGTCTAGTCTTTATACATGAGTTCATTTAGCTTCATTCCAATTATTGTCTTGTATGTTTTAATGATGTAGTCTTGTCTTAATTCATATGGAGGCAAAGTTGGATGTAGTTTTATGATTTCATGCACTACATGTTGTGAGGATCTTAATTGAACACACACACACACACACATCTTTATATTCACATTATTTCTCTACCCCTATGGGGTTTAGTTTTATTGCTTATCTTCATTTCCTTTGCATCTTAGTGTAGTTTAGTGTAACAAACCATTCTCTCCTTTCTTTACCACTCGCCTTCGAACAAACCAAAAGTCAACACACCTCCCTGTGGATCGACCCGTATTTGCCACCGCTTCAACGCGGTCGTGCACTTTCGGTTTAATTAAAACGTATCAATCAAGTTTTTGGCGTCGTTGCCAGGGAGGTGCTCTGTCCAGACTTTGGTTTCGACGATTCGAGTGGTTTTTAATTTTTTGTTTTCAGTTTTTCTTAGTTTCAGGGATCCTAGAGCTCACAGGGAGGCTACTGGAGGAGTTGGAGCACCCAAGCTTCAACAAGGACCGCCAATTGGCGGCCTGGTGAGGGTTTGTGACTCTCAGTTTTCTTCTGGTAGTTGATTAGTTCATTTTTTTTTATCTGGGAGCCCTATTTTGCATGCTATGACCTCTAGTTTGCTCCCAGATCATTAAACCAATCCCCATTAATCAACATGGCCTTAAAATCCAAAGCAAAAGATTAGACATTCTTATTTGTTTAGGTCACGCATCATGAACTTGACTTAGGCATATAGTTGTCTTTTCTTTTAGCTTTATTTTCAGTTGTTGAGCGCTGGCGTGAGGTACGCATTTCTTACACTCATTCATGCGTCTTGTATGCCCGTGCATTAGTTAGTAGGAATTGTATCGGGACAAGAGTGAGTTGAGCGTTTGATTGGAGCGATCGATTGCTAAATTTAGGATCAAAACGCTACTAAGGAGGGGTTGTCCCATAAAAGATAAGGTGAGGGATTTTATCACCCTTTTCTTAGCCCCAAAAATCACTCTTAATCAATCCTTAACTAAAAGCAAGTAGACATTGGCCCTAAGGATTGCGGACGTACTAGGAGAGTAATCTAGTTGAGACTGTCATGGCCTGATCGGCGTTGCCTACCTTGTCGATAGTAGGAGGTACTGGATCTCCGGATCAAGTATCATTTGCTGGGCATTGTGGTCCTCGTCGTAGGGAGGTGAGACGTGTCGAGGCTAGTGACCTCGAAGTTAGGCGTCGTCTAGCCTAAGGACCCATAGCCTTAAGTTGTTTGAGTCGTGCTTGCTAGTTAGGCTTCTACCTGATCCCACTACCCACGTTAGATCTAAGGATTCTTCCCTCCTCATCTGAGTCCTCTCCTCATCTATTTTCTACGTGTAGTCTCCTCCTCTGAGTACACCTTCTGTTGCGTGTTGTTTAGAGTCGAGTCCAACATTTTTATGCGAGGTTGGGCTCGTTCTGGTGAGAGCACTCAGCTAGAGAGAGTGCATATTTATGAGATGGACGGTCTTGGTGATCGACCATCTCCGCCTCGTGCTCCTTTGGAGCAAGAGGCCGAGTCGTCTCGTGGTGGCGAGGGAGACCGGGTTCCATACATGGAATACCTCGTTCCGCTCCCACCACCACGTAGACCTCCTTTTCCTCCTCCTCTGACTCGAGAGGAAGGGAGATTCGGTCAGGATCGAGTTCTTGGTGCACCACCACCTTTAGCTCGACAGGGTAGACCGATGACTTTGTGGGAGCGGACCCATCATGTTCGGGCCGTGCAACCTTCTTGCATAGTTCTTCCCCCTGCTCGCGGGAAAAACTATGAGCTGAAACCTCAATATGCGAGCATGCTTCCAACCTTTACTGCCAATAAGGAGGATCCGTATATTTTTATACGCGAATTCGAGGAAGTATGCTCCATGTTCAAGCTTCAACAGCTTGACGAGGATTCATTCCGGTTGAGGATGATTTCTTTCGCGTTGAAGGATAACACGAAGAAATGGATGTACAACCTTTGGCGAACTCTATTCGGTCTTGGGATGACTTCATGACTGTATTTCTGAAGAGATTTTCCCTCAAAGGAAAACTCAACAGATACGGCACCAGATACATCAAATGTATCAGACTGAGACCGAATCTTTTCATGGTTTCTTTGAGAGGTTCAAGGACCTTCTCAACAATGCCCTCATCATGGATTTAAGCTATGGCAGTTGTGCCAAGTTGTTTATGAGTGCCTCAACTACAACACCCGGACATTGTTGGAGTTGATGTGTCAGGGTGACTTCCAAATGAAACTCATCGATGAGGCATGAGACACTTTTGAGTTAATGGCAAAACGCACCTTTGAGTGGGACACCATGAAAGAGCCACCAGCCGCTAGGTCCTCTGGTCGAGCTGGATCATATCAAGTTGATTCATCGATTGCGTCTGAGGCAAAAATGGCTGCTCTCATGCGTAGGATTGAGAGTTTAGAGTTGGACCGAGCTCCTGTAGCTCAGCTAGCTACTCCCTGGTGTGGTAGGTGTGGACTTACGGGCCATGATGACTTCGAATGCGCTTACGCTCCAAGGGATACTGAGCATGCAAATGTGATGTATCAACAGAGGCCCCATAACGACCCGTACAATCAGTCCTACAACCTGGGATGGCGTAACCATCCTAACTTTTCTTGGGGGCCTAGTGGGGGTAACAGTCAGAGCTCACACGCTCAACCTCAACCTCCACCTTATCAACCTCCATGCCCATCGGCGACCTACCAACCTCCACATCAAAGGTCTCAGAACCATAATTACCAACCTCCTCATGCCTCATCGTCGGGTTATTCCAAACAGACTCCACCACCCCAACGGGTTGACCCCAAGGATCCTTATTGTGACCCGACCCTTCAAGCATTGCAAAGTACAGTCAAGGCTTTGGAAATGCAAGTTAGCCAGTTGGCTCATCAATTCCATGAACGCGAGAAGGGTCAGTTCCCGAGTCAACCTGAGGTGAATCCTCGGGTACCCATTCTCAAGGAATGACACCTTTACCTCATGCTACCTCTGAACCGACCCATCATATTAATGTGATTCATACTTTGAGGTCTGGTAAGGAGGTGGATAACCACATTGGAGTGCCTTCCTTGTCATCACCATCTCTTGGTGTCAGCAGACCTGCGGTGGTACCTGCATCTCTGAGGGAGCCGGATCCTGAGGTTCCTTCTACATTTCCTTCGACAATGGGGCCGAACCCTAAGGTCCCCTTTGTAGGTAGGATCGTGTGGGTCTATGGGTCCACAAACTAATCACGATTAAGCCCTAATTAACTACTTGGTTGATCGATCAAAGAAATGCAGCGGAAATTAAAAACAAATCAAGCACAAGTAGGAAAGCAATGTAAACCACACAAGAAGACACCGGATTTACAGAGGTTCGGTCGCGCCTACGTCCTCTCTTGCAAGCCCCTCTCGAATCTCCGTTCGAGCCCCTCTTGCGTCTTCACTATGCCTCCCCGTTCCGGGCCGGGAGCAACGCCTTTTACAAGTCTTCAAGCTCGCGAACAACCCTCGCCGAGCTTGGCACCACCTCTCACAAACCGAGAGAATCACTTCGGGATTTCACCGAAATCCTTGCTTCTTTGTCTTGGGCTTACACCAAGACCCTTGCTCACTTTACAACAATGGTGACTGAGTGGAACTCACTCTCTAATTGAGCACAACAATTGCTAGATGAATGTATGATGGAGGATGTGGAAATTAGGCTTTGGAATCACTAATTGGGAGCTTTGAGGTTGTGGAAAATCTCACTATAAGTTTGACACTTTGGAGTTGTGAAATCTTGTGGAAAACTAAGTGTGAACCTCTATTTATAAGCTCCTAAAGATTTCTAGCCGTTTGGACAAGATTTGATTGGGTTTTGTGCAAAATACACAAAACAGAAAATCGGGTTCAGAAATCTGTCCAGAAACGGTCGACCGAAAGGTGTATCGGTCGACCGAACCCTTGAGTCTGTTAATGGATCGGTTGACCGAACATAGGTACTGGTCGACCGAATCACTTAAGTTCTATAGGTCAACGGTCGACCGAGCAGGTACCGGTCGACCGAACTACTGGGTTTGGTAGGGAGAAATCTTGATCGGTTGGACAAACTTGTGTCGACCGATAGCAGGGGGTTTTTCATGAATTAAACGATCGACCGAATAAGGTAGTTTGTTCGACCGGTTCTAATGTATATGGGGGTGTATATTGAGAAAAATGTGTATACGACCGTTGTATAATACGACAAATAAAACGGTCGTATTTTTACCAAAAACAGCAAACGAAACGGTCGACCGAAGGTCTACCGGTCGACCGAACAGGTCTGGGTAATCGGTTAAATAGATGTGTGATCGGTTGAACGGATTGGTCTGGTATAACAAAAATTGTGTATAACCGGTCGACCGAAAGGTGAACGGTCGACCGAACTCAGGCAGACTGGCGACCAAAGTTTTAGGTGTTTAGGTGATCTAATGGAGTCCAAATTATATGATATTTTGTGTGTGACTCCTAAAAGGAACCTAGTGTGTGAATGCATGCATATTAGCTTAAGTTATGCTCAATTTACATAAGTTCCTAATTCTCAAAGAAAGGTAAAATTACATGTCTTCAATCCTAGCTTGATTACATGTCTTGACTTGACTTTTCTTCTTTCTTGAGTCTTGATCACCTGTAGATGTTAGCACAATACAATATGTATACTATTATACTACATGTGCTAATCTACATGTCCTTATTAAGATTAGGTTTAATTACATCATCAAAATACGGATTAAGGCCAAAAAGCCAACAATCTCCCCCTTTTTGATTATGGCAACCTATATCTTAAACCAACCTAATACTTGAAACATGTATAAGTTAACTATGCAAATAAATGCTCCCCCTATGGATGTGCATAGTTTTTCTTGACAATTTCATGTATGTTTCAATTATACCTAATCTATTACTTCTCCCCCTTTGACATCCATAAAAAAAACAATAATCAATGTAATATATGAATTTAAATTTCTCCCCCATTGACAATTATATATAACTATTTGAGTTCAATTGTAGGATGTCATTTGTAATGAAGATGCTCCCCCTAAATTTTGCACTTCATTACTCTAATAAAAGATATAACTATTAAGCTCCCCCTATCAATAAGGCTAGATGGAAACAATGTGTATGATTAAAGTTAAGTTCAATTAAGTTTCTATTTAAGCCTTATTCTAACATCCATTTAAAATTTGACATTTAAAATCAATGGATGTGGTATATGATTTGCAATGAATAGGGTATATGATTTGCAATGAATTAAACTTATAAAGATATGACAATTAAGCATATAAACTAGATTAGAGCTAAATTTTCAGAAATTTCAAGGATAGAAATTTATACCAAACTTGAATCTTGATTAGCTCCAATCTCATTTGGTGATGCAACCGGATTCGAATTCGACGCTTTGGCTCACCCGGTCACCACCAATCTCCTCCTCAAGCTCCTACAAGTGTAGATTTTGGTACCCATTTTTGCTTGGGTCCATTAAGTTTAGCTTTTGGTACCCAAATCCAAGTTGATTTTGGTACCTCTACACTTACTTTCTTTTTCATGGCAAAATTATGTTTAACAATTGTTTGAACTGGAATGTTCTTAACATAAAAATTGTTTTCATTGCCATGTGTGAACTTATGCAATTTATTTGACAAATTTTCATTAAAGGCATTAAGTTCACTATTTTTAGTTGCTAGAGATTCATTCAAGCAATTTAGATTTTTAATCATTGAATTATGCTTTTCATTCATGTTAAGCATGTGAATCTCTAAATTTGCAACCTTGTTATTCATGCAATTCAAGTCATGTAGTAATTGCTTTCTTTCAAGATGAGATTTATCAAGTTTAATAAGCAAGTCATTTGTATCGATTTCTAGCATATGACTATCAATTGCATTTGATGAGGTAGTTTTACCATTTAAATTTTCATTCCTCAAGCATGCATTTTCAGAAGTTAGAACTTCAATTTTAGCAAGCAAATCATTTTTGTCATCTAAGATAGATGCATTTTGACATTTCAAATCAAGAATTTGCTTATTTGCTAACTTATTAGACTCATGAAGTTCTTTAGATTTTTCTAAAAGTTTTAGAAATGCATTTTGTAGTTTATATGAATGTGATGATTTTTTCACTTAAACTACAACTTGAAGAGTGACTAGAAGATACATCATCTTCACTTTCTCCATCGGATGAGCTTGATGTTGAACAAGATGTTGAATTGATTTCTTCACATCTAACTTGAGCTACATCCATTGGAGTGGCTTCTCCCTTCTTCCCGGTTGGTAAATCTCCTTCACCAAAATTCTTTTCTAATGTTTGCCATATATGATGAGCACTATCACATGAGCAAACAAGATTAAAATGTTCATCTCCCAATGCACAAAATAAGACATTCATAGCTTTTGCATTTAGGGATGCATTTTTCTCATATTCTAAACTCCATTTACTAATATGATATCTAGGTGATTCATATGGAGTTTGAATCATAAACCACAAGTTTGCATTCATGGATTTAATAAATGAAGACATTTTAAATTTCCATGAGCTAAAGTTATTTCCATCAAAATATGGTGGTTTACATGATTCATTTTGTGTGGATGCATTAAGAGCCATGTTAATTTATCGATTAAGAACAAAATTAACGAACGAGGCTCTGATACCAAATGTAGGTAGGATCGTGTGGGTCTATGGGTCCACAAACTAATCACGATTAAGCCCTAATTAACTACTTGGTTGATCGATCAAAGAAATGCAGCGGAAATTAAAAACAAATCAAGCACAAGTAGGAAAGCAATGCAAACCACACAAGAAGACACCGGATTTACAGAGGTTCGGTCGCGCCTACGTCCTCTCTTGCAAGCCCCTCTCGAATCTCCGTTCGAGCCCCTCTTGCGTCTTCACTATGCCTCCCCGTTCCGGGCCGGGAGCAACGCCTTTTACAAGCCTTCAAGCTCGCGAACAACCATCGCCGAGCTTTGCACCACCTCTCACAAACCGAGAGAATCACTTCGGGATTTCACCGAAATCCTTGCTTCTTTGTCTTGGGCTTACACCAAGACCCTTGCTCACTTTACAACAATGGTGACTGAGTGGAACTCACTCTCTAATTGAGCACAACAATTGCTAGATGAATGTATGATGGAGGATGTGGAAATTAGGCTTTGGAATCACTAATTGGGAGCTTTGAGGTTGTGGAAAATCTTACTATAAGTTTGACACTTTGGAGTTGTGAAATCTTGTGGAAAACTAAGTGTGAACCTCTATTTATAAGTTCCTAAAGATTTCTAGCCGTTTGGACAAGATTTGATTGGGTTTTGTGCAAGATACACAAAACAGAAAATCGGGTTCAGAAATCTGTCCAGAAACGGTCGACCGAAAGGTGTATCGGTCGACCGAACCCTTGAGTCTGTTGATGGATCGGTTGACCGAATATAGGTACTGGTCGACCGAATCACTTAAGTTCTATAGGTCAACGGTCGACCGAGCAGGTACCGGTCGACCGAACTACTGGGTTCGGTAGGGAGAAATCTTGATCGGTTGGACAAACTTGTGTCGACCGATAGGAGGGGGTTTTTCATGAATTAAACGGTCGATCGAATAAGGTAGTTTGTTCGACCGGTTCTAATGTATATGGGGGTGTATATTGAGAAAAATGTGTATACGACCGTTGTATAATACGACAAATAAAACGGTCGTATTTTTACCAAAAACAGCAAACGAAACGGTCGACCGAAGGTCTACCGGTCGACCGAACAGGTCTGGGTAATCGGTTAAATAGATGTGTGATCGGTTGAACGGATTGGTCTGGTATAACAAAAATTGTGTATAACCGGTCGACCGAAAGGTGAACGGTCGACCGAACTCAGGCAGACTGGCGACCAAAGTTTTAGGTGTTTAGGTGATCTAATGGAGTCCAAATTATATGATATTTTGTGTGTGACTCCTAAAAGGAACCTAGTGTGTGAATGTATGCATATTAGCTTAAGTTATGCTCAATTTACATAAGTTCCTAATTCTCAAAGAAAGGTAAAATTACATGTCTTCAATCCTAGCTTGATTACATGTCTTGACTTGACTTTTCTTCTTTCTTGAGTCTTGATCACCTGTAGATGTTAGCACAATACAATATGTATACTATTATACTACATGTGCTAATCTACATGTCCTTATTAAGATTAGGTTTAATTACATCATCAAAATACGGATTAAGGCCAAAAAGCCAACACCCTTGTCTCCTTTTGTGTCAAAGGAATCAGATTCTCAGGTCCCCACTCATGCTTCTTTGGACCAGAATTCTGATGTTCCTTCGCGCCCTTTTGCCCCGAAGGCGCCATTCCCTGAGCGCATTAAAAAGAAAACCTCTGATCAGCATGACAAGATGCTTGAGATGTTTCGGCAAGTTAAGGTGAACATCCCTCTATTGGAGGTGATTCAGCAAATGCCACCTTATGCCAAGGTTCTCAAGGACTTATGCACCAAGAAGAGAAAAGCTCATGTTCCAAAGAAGCTTTTCTTGCGGCTAACGTGAGTTCTTTGTTGGCACAACCCATGCAAGTCAAGTACAAGGACCCTGGTTGTCCAACTATCTCTTGTGTGATTGGTGATGTGTCCATACATCGAGCCTTATTGGACCTTGGTGCATCTGTTAATCTTCGGCCATATTTTGTCTACGTCCACCTCGATCTTGGAGACCTCAAACAAACAAAAATTACTTTTCAATTGGCTGGTAGGTCTATGAAGAAACCGAGGGGTGTCGTGGAAGATGTGCTGATCAAAGTGGGAGAGTTCATTTATCCAGTCGATTTCTTTGTCTTGGATATTGAACCTGTGCCAAACCCACTTGGACAAATTCCAACTCGATCCAAAGTTTATGGACCGCCAATTGGCGGTCCAGATCACTCTGGATCCGCCCAAATTTCTCCAGCACATGTATTAGAGGATGTTTAGGCTATTTTTGGTATCTGTTTAGTCCCACATCCGGGGATTATCCTGGATTGCCTTTTTCTTTGGCTATAAATAGAACTCTTCACCTTCCATTGTAGATATCTCTCTTGGTGGCCTTCTTCCCTACTAAGAGTGAAGCCTTGAAGCAAAACTCTGGTGGAGGAATGGCTGCTTGTAATTTGGAGTGAGTAATAATAGATGTTTTGTAGTAAATTGTTGTTTGCTTTTGTTTTTACATTGCTTAGTTAATTTCAATTTACATGTCCTGCATGTTTCTTTAGTCTCATGTTCTTTTAGTCTCTTTAATGTTTCTTGCTTGCTTAGATTAATTTCATTTCAGTATTATGTTTCATTTTGTTAATGTAGTTAGTTTAAATATGTGTGGGTAGATTTATCCCCATTTGGGGGTTGAGAAATATGTGATATAATCATGTAGTGTATTAAGTGTGTGTTATCTTTATCCCTTGAGCTTTATATGATTTCCATAACCATCTAATGAGTTTTCACTCTTATCTTTGATATGCTAATGCTCTTGAATGAAGCTTAACTTATGCTTTGATTAGTGGACCTATTTTATGGGGAATGATAATGTTAGGATATGGATGAAGTTAATATTGGAAAGACAATTTGTAGTGTATGTACTCTTGTTGCCTTTACCTTAGTTAATGTCTTGTATGTTTTAAAGATATTGAGTTATCTTAATTCATGTGGAGGCATAGTAGGGTCTAGTCTTTATACATGAGTTCATTTACCTTCATTCGAATTATTGCCCGGTCTGTTTTAATGATGTAGTCTTATCTTAATTCATGTGGAGGAAAAGTTGGATGTAGTTTTATGATTTCATGCATTACATGTTGTGAGGAGATTAATTGAACACAGACACACACATCTTTCTATTCAAATTATTTCTCTACCCCCTATGAAGTTTAGTTTTATTGCTTATCTTCATTTCCTTTTGCATCTTAGTGTAGTTTAGTGTAACCAACCATTTTCTACTTTCTTTACAACTCGCCTTCGAACAAACCAAAAGTCGAGCACCAGTTCTGGAGAAGTTGTTAGCGATAGTATTGGTTAGCACACATTCTGTAACAAACTAAGACATTACAATAATATATATAGAGGGGGCTATCGTGAATATAGAAAAGGGGGGTGTAAATGTATATGGCCTATTGGTGGGAAAATTTGATATGATTTTTTTCATATCCAGGAGGATATATATAAGTTGATTTTAAAATTTGTACGGATACAAATTTGAATATTTTGGTCAAAGATAGACATATATGATAAACTTCCACAATGATTTTTCTTTATATGTCAAGATTATAAAATTGTTCATGTTCTTTTTGTAGGATTGATGACCTAAGTCAGAGAGAGTGAATAGACTCTAATCGGATACTGATGGGATATGGGTATTACCATATCCATATTTGATTTGCGAATACGGATACAAATTTCTTCGGATCGTAAAATATGAATATGGAGATGAAACAAATATCTTATTGTGAAACCCTCTCTCTCTCCCTCCCAAATCCCTAACCCCTCACCCTTCTCTTATTCTTCCATCCTCCTCCTGCAGCTCCGGCGTGGGCGGCGAGCTCCGAGATCGATGGTGAGGAGATCGTACATGGGGTACGGAGGGGAGTCGTCCCCTTCTCCGGTCCTTCGTCACCCTTGTGAGGGGAGGTACGCCACCCACCCTTGTTCTTAATTTGGAATTCAAGGTTCGAAGGTGAGTTGGAGAAAGGTGTGACCGGCGAGAGTGGCTCTGACTGTCGCGGGTTGCGACCGGAGTTCGACCGGGTCGAGGTCGCGAGTTCGACCGGGTTGAAGCTGGGAGTTGTATCGCGTACAACAACAGTTTCCATGCCAGTATAGGGATAACATCCTTTGATGTGTTGTTTGGACGACCGTGTAGATCATCCTCGTTATAGGACGAGAGACAACAAGTCAGACCAGAGATCGTCCTGCAGTGTGCAGAGAAGATGGATGTGATCAGACAGAGATTTACCACAACGTTGAATGCGCAGAAGAGTTATGCAGACCAGCACAGGCGAGAGTTGACTTTTGCAGTGGGGGACCACGTGTTCTTAAGGATTTCTCCTGCTAAAAGAGTGGTGTTGTTTGGTTACAGATGAAAGTTGAGTCCGAGCTATGTGGGGTTATCTGAGGCTTTAGACAGTTGGTATCGTGGCGTATCAAATCATGTTATCGACCCTTTGTACGTGTTAGAGGTGGATATGTCCGTAGTGCAGGCTTATTTATCATTGGAAAAGCGACCACTAGGAATAGTTGATTGGAGGGAGCACCAGTCGAGTGTGAGGGTCATCCCGATGGATATGGTGCAGTGATAGGACCACACTCTAGAAGAGGCTACGTGAGAGATCGAGGCGGATGTCCGGAGAAGTACCCAGAGTTTTTGGATGTGTAACGTGTTTTTATTTCGCGGACGAAATTCCTTTTTGGTGGGGTGATTGTGAAACCCTCTATCTCTCCCTCCCAAATCCCTAACCCCTCACCCTTCTCTTATTCTTCCATCCTCCTCCTGTAGCTCTGGCGTGAGCGGCGAGCTCCGAGATCGATGGTGAGGAGATCGTACATGGGGTGCGGAGGGGAGTCGTCTCCTTCTCCGGTCCTTCGTCACCCTTGTGAGGGGAGGTACGCCACCCACCCTTGTTCTTAGTTTGGAATTCAAGGTTCGAAAGGGAGTTGGAGAAAGGTGTGACCGGCGAGAGTGGCTCCGACAGTCGCGGGTTGCGACCGGAGTTCGACCGGGTCGAGGTCGCGAGTTCGACCGGGTTGAAGCCGGGAGTTGTAGTCGATGTGGAGGCCGCGACAGCCAGCTTGGTCCGGCGGCTGGCTGTGACGTTGGGGTTTGGTCTGATTTGGGGCTTGGGGTTTTTGCAGTGAAACCCCCTGAATTTGGGCGTTTGTGGTTGAAGAAGATTATTGGATTTTGATTTTGGGTTAATTTCATGATAACCCTTGGATGTGTTAGTTTTTGGTTGGAAGTTAATTTGGTTATTTTGTAGAATAAATCATGTGGTTTGATTATATTTGATGAGTTAATAATTAACTGGGCTAATTGCAGAATAAAGCAGTAAACTAATTGTATTTGATTAAGTAGTTAATAATTGGACAAATTGTATTGGAAATCCTGAAATTAATGGTAATTGTTTAATAATCGGATTAATTGCTGGAAAAACCCTGGGTTTGTTTATATTCGAGTAAATGGTTAATATTTGGGTTAATTGTTGAATAAACATTGGACTTTCTAATAATTGGGAAAATTATTGTTTTTCCTCGAACGTATGAGAATTATGTTTGTTTGAAGATTTTGGTAAATTTATACTTATACCCCTATGCTTTCGATTGTGAGTTTAAAACTATAATTTCATTATGTTGCTCATATGATTGTATCGTCTCATTTATTCTATATTGCTCTATGTCTTGTTGGGGTCGTTGACCTGTGCTTTGGGGGTAAATTGCATTTACCCCTTGCCTTGTGAGATTGTGAGAGGTTCGTAGAACCGATGGTTCACCCACGTTGTTACGAGTGGCCGTTGGAGCGTTGCTCACGGACTCGGGCGTGTGGTCGAGTAGTGGAGATGACGTGTGAGGCACGTATGACTAGATGTAGGGTATTCCCTTGTTGGGGCGGTCCGGGATGGTTTACCAGCGTTGTTGCGAGTAATCGTTAGGGATCGTTGCTCACGGGCTCGGGCGTTGTGGTTGGATTCCCGAAGTCGGTTTCCCCAATATGTTGTTGCGGTTTGGAAGTGTCCACCCACGTTGTGGCGAGTGACCGTTAGGGAGCGTTTCTCACGGGCTCGGGCATGTGGTCGGCTTCCGAAGCCGGTTGCGGAACTGGTCAGCTCACCAACGTTGTTACGGGTGGCCGTTTGGGAGCGTTGCTCACGGGCTCGGGCGCGTGGTTGGAGTAGGGCATTGCCTTGTGGGCCGGATGCGCGGTCTGGTCGAGGGTGCACGCTCGGCCTGGCTGAGCGCGTGGTCGCCTTGGGATGTGTGACAGTTCTGCCGTGAGAGCGGGTTGAGTGTTGACTTGTGGGTTGGATGCGCAGTGGGGGTAGAGGTGCACGCTCGACCTCACTGGGCGCGTGACCGCCTTGGAACACGAGACCAGTGTGAGCTGTCAGGGACGGCTAGACCTTGTTCGGTGTCAGGTTGGGTGGTGTACTCGGTCTTTATTTGAGACTCAGGCGTGGTTGTTCGTGTGCAGGTGGGGCGCGGTAGGTGGCTGGAGGCGACTTGGGCTTGGGACGCGTGTACTGGATCTGTTGAGCTTAGTGTCATGTATTTTTCCTACTTCTCTCAGTAGTTGTATAGTAGGATTCAGAGTTCTTGTATTTTCCTTCTGCATTGTACCTTCACTTGAACTTATTATAAATTTTAATTGAGGCATCAAGTTGGTTATTTCAGTTAATGTCTCTTTTTTGCCTCCATTTAGTGTTGTGATTATTGCTGTCTCTCTAGTGCGGATTAGGGGCGTTACAGCTTGGTATCAGAGCTTAGGTCAGTCCATTAACGTACAACCCAAGTAGGACCTTTTAGGGGCGTTACACTTATAAACAGATACAGATTAAAAAAAAGGATATAGGTGGTGTAGATATACAATACAAAATGAGCATATATCATGATAATTCTTATAAATTTTTACCTCAATGGATAAAATTATATTTTAACTATATCAATTTAGAAATATAGTAATTTTTATGTGTAGCAGTAAAAATTTAAGAAAAGTTAAACAGACTCATTAAAAAAATCCCTAATTTAAGTATATATAAGGAAAAAACATTATATTTATTCTACAAATACCCATATCCGTACTTATATCTGTATCCGACTAAAATATGCATATATGTATCCATATCTGTCAAAATTCAAAATTTTGAATCCGTATATGCAAAAAGTTGAAAATTGATATCCTTATATCTATCTGCTTTGTTATGGAAAATGATATCCATATACTTAAAAAATGGACGTAGATACGGAATATTCGTGCAATGAGGATCATTACTCTTAAATGAGGGAAATGATGTTTACACCTCCTGCAACATACAGTATTCCGGAAAATCTTGGATGGGTCAGCAATTACTCCTTTGATAAATTCCCCCACAAGACCCCTTCTAATCTTGTGTGAATATAGTGTAACCAAATTGCATTTTTCGCTAAGTTTCGTTTACTCAATTTCTTTTCCGAATTATTATCATATAAATGAGAGGGGAATGAAATTGCATTCATCTTTGATTGTTGTATTAATTTCCTTCACATATCCAGGATCCTAATTGAAAACCTAAAAATACCTAATTACACAAAAATGATCTAAATGAAAAATCTCTTTAAACTCAAGTTTCGAGTTAGCAGTCAAGGTTGACGAATCCCGTGCACATTCTCACTTAAGAAAATAACAAAAAAGGCTGGAGAAACGAACTTTTTGCAAATAAAGATCAAAATATATATGTAAGAGGTGCTACAGTTCGATTATCAAGTGCAAGTGCATGGTAGGATTCAAATTGTTAGATCCTAACCCTTCTTATGTGCTAATTGTGTTTAGGAGAGGATTAGTGATGGATTGAGATGGACGGCTGAGATCGAGTCGGAGAAAAGTATATAAAGGTTGATTTTTTTTTCTCTCTCTCTCTCTCATTTGCATCTCTCTCTCACTCACTCTCTCTCTCTAGACTCGTCTCTCTCTCCCTCTGTGGTTCTTCGGTGTTGGCGGAGGCGAGGATCGGAGTGTTGGATTCGCCGGAGTCATCGTAGAGATCGTTGTGTTCGCCGGAGTTTGGGTTTATCGTGGAAAAGCTCGCCGTCGTTCTTCTAAGGCTTCTTCAAGCCTTAAGGTATGTCAAACTTGCTTTCAAGCTCACCTATTGTTAGTGTGGGAGTGGGAGCGGTCGACGGTAGGCCGTTTTGGGCTCGTCGGACCTGCACAGCCGTTTCTGAACTATAAACGGTCGACCAATGTTTTGGTTTGGTCGACCGGTTGTAGTGTATTTTGGGCGAATCCCTCGCACCGGTCGAACGATGCCCTTTGGGCGGTCGACCGGTTGTTACAATTTTAGCGAGAGAAAGACGTCCTGTTTATTTTCGGTTGAACAGGACCCCTTTGCCAGTCGACCGAAAGTACTGTTGTATGTCGGTTGGGGCGTTGACCATCTAAACGGTCGACCGCCTGTTTGACTCGTTCGACCGACGTTTAAGTTAACTTAATGGCCGATCGACCGGAAGTGTGGTTTCGGTCGACCGTGATGTGTGGACTCTGGGTGAGTTCTACTGGCGGTTTTCGGTCGACCGATAGGGTTCGGTTGTCCTTCCGTTTTACTGTTGTTTGCGAAAATGGATTTCTACTGGTGCTTTTCGGTCGACCGGGACCCCTTTGTCGGTCGACCGTTTGGCGGGTTTTTCAGTAGGGCCAATTCTCTAGGTGAGGATCGGTCGACCGGAAGCCACGTTTTGTTCGACCGTTTTACACTGTTTTGTGTGTGTGTGTTGCTATTGATTGGCTAGAAGGCAACGGGTCTGCCGGCTCTTTTGGGGCGACGGATGACATGCCGACCCTATAGCGATTAGTAGTAACACGTGGAGGTGGATTGTGATAATTGTCGCCGTGGCTCCGGCAGTTGAGGCAAAGTCGTGGCTCTGGCGAATGATGCAAAACCGTGGCTCCGGTAACACTGAGGCAATGAAGGGGTTGTTTGGCCGTGATTTGGACCGGCGGTGCCTTGTGTGCACATGTGTTGGTGGGTTGGGGTGAGAGGACCCTTGAGACCCGTGTGGTTGGGCTATGGCCGGGAGAGAGGTCCCGGGAACTTAGCGGGTGTATCAAATGTGGTGTTTTACGTTTCTTTGCATATTTCATTCTGTCCATATATGTGTTAGGGTTTGGCATACTGGTTTCCTCCTGGAAACTCAGGCATTCATTGTCTGCTTTCAGGCCGAGAGCGACGTTAGGTGGGTGGCGACGGCGGAGGGAGCGCTCGAGACCTGATCCTGCTTCCCTATATTTTGAGGTGGTTGTGATTACTTGTGTATATTTTATGTATATGATCTTTTGATGTAATCACATTCTTTTGTAAACTCGTTCACATATATATATTATATGTTGGTGCACCGGTGTGTGTATTCATTTTCGTAATGTCCTCGTTGATTGTATGTTTTAAATTTGAAATTTTCCGTTGTGTTTGAGGACGTTACACAAATATTCCAAACTGACGTTGAAATTAAGACAAAATTAAGGCGGTCAAACTATAAATTTCCTTATACGATATTCAAGTTTCTTACTATATCATTCATTAGATTCGAGGTGCCGGTGCCAACCGATGCATTTGGACATGCGGTGCATTCGTTGGGGACTGCACTTAGGCATGTGCATCTATGTTGTGGAAGTCAGGCCCACCCATGTATTCCCCACCTGGATTTGCATGGGAGTGTGACCTTTAACAATAATGTTGGAAGAATAGTTATCAAATTATGTTATCTAAATAGAAGGATGCTCTCGATGGAGCCTCACTAAGTAATTAATTATAACATCAGTTCATCGTGGTCATGATGATTGTAGTGACCATCTAAAACTACAACCACCATAAAATATATACGTTTTTCTCCTAATGATGATAATGATACTACAAAATGGAATTAGAACCTAGCAACGGGTGATGTTATCTAAGCATATCCAAAAAAAGGTTGAACTTGCCGTGTTGCCAAATTGGCCCCAATCATTTATAAATAAAGAATAAACTTTTGGTATATTTAAGTAAGTGGCGGTGGCACATGTTCACATGCCCATTTTATTGTGTATTACATTTCTTGCGAAATATCGTGGGAACTCCTTACCTCGAGAATTTCAGATGTTTAGATGTCTATCAATTCGATTGGAGATTATTTCAGTAAATTATTGCCGTTGCTTTGTCTATTTCACGATTCCAAAATCGTACATGGAGTCCCTTAGTTGACGTTCAGTTTCTCGTCCATAAATTTCCAATTTTTTTTTTTTGCATTCCACCCCTACTTTTCATTCTCTCACCATTTTCCATTGTTTGGTTTCTCGTATTCATTCACATATTCTCGCAATTTCTTTTCTTGAATGATGCTATCACTCTTATTTAATGTGACTACCTGAGGTTAGTTCAGTTCGAAGATAGTCAAGATCGTGTATCAAATTTCAACGGTCTCATTTTAATATTTCGGAGTGAAATTTAAAATAAGGGATGCAGGAATAAAGTAGATAAAATCCAAAAAAAAACGTCAACGTAATTTATTCAACTTTGTTCAATTGAAGACTTAGGCATTTCTGCCTAAAAACATAGAATCAATATACTCAAAGATCCATTATCATTTTTCTTTGCAAACCGTACTTAGTTACCCCGAATTATAAAAGATTATGGAGTTTTATTTCTGTGAATTGATAGCGTGGTTGAAGAATTGAATGCCAATTATCATTTGTTGATTTATTTTTTGCCACATCATGATTCATCCAGTAGTTTTAATAGAAAATTTATCAAAAAATATCAAATAATTGTAATTATTCAATTGTCAAAACTTTAATCTATCAATGTTTTGTTCGTAATTATAATGATAGTTTAGTATCCATAACTATAATTGGTATGTGTCTTGTATTGTAATGTCAGGAGTCCAAGCACATATAATACAAGTCGTGAAACATGGATCCACCAATGTGTCATATATTTGGTAATAGATCCTTTGATTTCGTTCTAAATTAAACTATTGATCTATCAAGTATATATTTAAAGAATTTTTTAAGTCAAATTATAGGATAGTGAGCCAAACTATATGCACATCAAGTCAAATTTCTTGTTATATATATATATATGACAATACAATGTTTTTATGTGCAATTAGTATTATTTAAAAATCAATTGATCGGTATCATTTAATTGCAGTAAACTCACAAGTGTTGGATTTTAATTAGGTCCTAGCCCAAGAACATAAAAGTCATGCAACATTGAACCGAAAGATATGTCAAATATTTGATAATACTTCATTTGGTTATGCCATGGGAAACGTCACAAACTTATGTCATTACGGCCACACCATTCCATTGTTGATACAATAATTTGTTGAGACATTAAGTTCGTGACAATAACTTAAGTTTTCCCGTCACTAGTGCAGAATGCTCGATAGACGTCACCAAATAGACGTCGGATGTCCAAACAACCGACGTCTATAGGTATAGACGTCGGATATTTGGACATCCGACGTCTATAAGAATAATGTGGATTTAAAAATAATTACAATCACATGTGTGTTGTGTTGTACACATGTGTGTGTATGGTGACATGTTTAGTCCCACATTGGAGAAAGTTTTTTATTGGTGGAGTTGAAGTACTCCACCACTCCTTTACTTCTAAATGGTAGTTTGGTACCACACTACAAAATGCAAGTGAGATACATATATATATTTAATGGTCAAAAGATTGGCACTTGGGGCACTTGGGCTCAAAATGGTTGCAACGTTTCTTTTTTACTATTAACCCATGTATAGACGTCGGATGTATAGCATGGCCGACGTCTATAGGGTGTATTTTTTATTAATTATTGATATATCAATGTATAGACGTCGGATGTATAGCATGACCGACGTCTATAGGTCGTGCCGTATGAATAGACGTCGGTCAAGCTATATATCCGACGTCTATTTGGTGTAATAGTTTAGTCCCACATCGGAGAATTTAGTTTTGTTGGTGTGGTTGATGTACTCCACCACTCCTCTACTGCTGAACGCGAACGACTTGAGGCACCTGGGCATGTTTGGCTTGATATACGTGGTTATTTGTCAAAAGATTGGCACTTGGGGCACTTGGGCGACTTGGGCTTGATTAATGTGAGTGCAGAATGCCCGATATAGGTTGCAATGTATTTTGTTGTTGTTAATTAACATATAATAGACGTCGGTCGTATAAAGCCGACGTGTATACACTGTATAGACGTCGGTCGTATATAGCCGACGTCTATACAACAAGGAATAGACGACGGGGAAATAGACGTCGGGTACTTGGACCATCGAAATCCGACGTCTATACCACCATATATCCGACGTATATGGACTTTTCTGCACTAGTGCGTTAAGCACGTGGTTGCATCCTAGTCCATTTGTTCGAGTCGGTTTGACCTTCATTGTTGGAAAACTCTTTATGTTCTTGAATTTGATGGCTTTTTACATAAAAAACTTCTTGTTTGTACTTGTGTACCTCTGGGTTTTTAATTAGGTCATTCTTGACAAGGCCTTTAAGCATTACAAATAGGTCCAAAATGCTTTCAAATCAGTTATTTCATCTTGTATTTACATGAATCACTTCTACTTTCTTTCCCCTCTCTCTAACCTAAAACCTGATATCTACACAACAAAAACACGAGTAGCACGAATGTAGGGTAAAATAAAGAATATATAACATGAATGCAATGTATGATATGATACTAATCAAATATCCCATACCTATCTTTAGATAGTCTCGATAAAAATAAAAAATTGAAAAATAATAGATAGAAAAACACACGAAAACAAGAAATCCTAAATTTGTTTGTATGAATCATGATTACAATTAGCACATGCAAGAAGTCAAAATCCTCTTATTGCCAACGGAATGAAGTTTTGGCTTTTGAGGATTTTTCAGTGGATACACTCACAAATCCAAAAATAAATACATTGAGCTAACTTAGCAACACAATGAAAGAGACATATTTTATTGATCACTAGACACTAGCCCTTTAAAAGCATGATGGTCGTTTGATGCCTCTTGAAAATTAGAAAGCTACAGACATGAATGGCAGGTGAGTTGATTGATTGTTTTAATTCACTGCAAGTGCATGACATCGGTGAAAACGTGGCAAGTACGGGTCATACCACAAGGAGTTGTGCGCGTTGTTATTATCACCATACTCGAATGAGAAGAGAAATATATGGAGAGATTTAGGCTAAGCTAACTAAACTAAGATAAAAGAAAACAATCTAACTAAACTCCTTGTAGTGGAGGTACAATAGTGAAAGCACCTACTGTGGCCATTAAAATATCAATCAATCCTAAGCATAACTTTAGTTCATTCAGGCAACATAAATCAAATCAAACAACCATTCATTTCAAGTCAATTCCATCACCAAATAGAACCCATTACAAGCAACATGTTAAACATAGATCTATCATGAAATAAGTATCTAGTGTGGCCATTATCTCATCTAAAACAAGTTTAACATGCTACAAGTTTTAGATCTAACATGAAGCACATGGAAATGTCACAAACTTAGGACCCCATAATACACTTTACCATTAACTACATTGCCTCCACCTCAAATGGGGTGGATCTACTCACTAATCATCACTACAAACATGGAAATGAAGATTAAGACTAAACATGACATAAAACTCTAACTAGAAAAGTAACCAACAAAATCAAACACTATTTGGATAGAAAGAAAGCTAATGTCAAAAGGAACATGAATTCCACCTTAGATTAAAGAAAATGTGAGATAAAAACCTTCATCTACCTTCCTATACTTGCAGCCTAATTGTGTAAAACCTAACCTACTCTTATGGTGGAAGTGGAGAAGAATAGGAAAGGTAGGAGAAACATTGCATTTATAGAAGAAAGAGTTGTAGATGAATCTGAAAGCAATCCGACAACTGTAATTGATTTCTCTATATAGTATGGTGCACCCAAATAAACAGGCTCGAGCCACGAGAGAAGTTTGGGGGGATTTGACCAAAAAATCTGCCACTAGTTGATTTTAATCCGCTTTTGGCAGATCAGGTTGGTCTGATCGCCTTGAATTCTTCTATGAGCTTAAGATATACATTTTGCACGTGCAGTGTAATCCAGGTCTGCTAGTTCGAGCCCGTGTGGTCTTAATTCCCCAAATATTTCTCAAGTTCATGATAATAACGGATTTTTGCACCTGAAATGTTTTCCTTACGTTCAGGTCCCTCCGGGTTTCATCTGACTTCTTCCTGAATTGCAAATGAGTCCTTGAGCATGACAAACAAGTCCAAGATACATTACTAAGGTCATTTCTTCTTGCATTTAGCTCCTTTTTGGTTAATTTCTCCTCTTTATTACCTAAAATCTGAAACACATCAAACAAACACTCGAGTAACACAAAATTGGGGTAAAATAAAGGAAAATGTTTAATGGCCGCTCTCCGGGACGCGGTCGGGAGACGTTGCTTAGTTGGACAAATCCAGCTCAGCCAAAGTTTTAATTTTTTTTAAGCAGAGGGGGAAGCCACATTTAATGCATCTCAAATCAGACGTGCTCCAAATCATATCATTCATTTTGCCGCTCCCACCTACTTCATACCTATTTTTGACGAACATGCACGGAATGACCACCACCACTTCTTCCTTTCTTTTTCGTTCATTTCTCTTCGTTTTGAGAGAAATCTTCACTCAAATGGAAATTGTAAAGATGTCTACCTGGTCAGAAATGTCGTTAAACGTTCCTAAGGAGAAGATGATTTTCCCCTCTTTCGAAGGAGCAAGAGCCTTTTAAAACGACTATGCTGATGCTTGTGGTTTTGGGGTTAAGCGACGACATACTCATTACGAAGGTGGTGTTGTTACCCGGGCTACTCTTACTTGTTCCAAGGAGGGTAAGGCACCAACAGACCAATGTCAAGGCATAATGAAGCTACGTTTATCGAGCAGAGTTCAGTGCATGGCTCGCATCAGGGTTTCTGGAGACCCAGCAAGGGGTTACCAGATTAACTTTGTCAATCTCAATCACAACCATGAAATGCTTCAGGAGCACCAGATGCATTTTCTAAGACAAAAAAGATTTGTACCTGAGGCGGTCATAGCACGAATAACGTGCAATGATGCTTCTGGGATCTCTGCTGCTAAGACCATGCAATCGTTTGTTGTTGAGGATGGGGGGCATGACAAACTTACTTTTAGCGATAGAGACCTAAGGTTTGGAATTTTTCAGTACGTTATTTTGTTTCTAGAAATCTGCCGCCTTGATATTATGTGTGCGCAGGAATGTTATAACCGAAGTAAGGAATTTGAATGTTTCACAAGCTCTTCAGAACTATTTCGTTAAGATGCAGAAGATTGATGCATTGTTTTTCGATGTCATGGATATGGATGGCGAGGGAAGACTAAGGAACGTTTTCTGGGCCGACTGCCGTTCCAGGGCTGCCTATTCATACTTTGGGGATGTTATATGTTTCGACACTACGTACCTCACAAACAAATACGACATGCCCTTTGCACCATTTGTTGGAGTTAATCACAATTTCGAGTCTGTGTTACTCGATTGCGCTTTGCTGTCTTCCGAGACTACTGAAAACTACATATGGCTCTTTCAGACGTGGCTTTCGTGTATGGAAGGAACGTTTTTAGAGTTCAGACTCTTATTGATTGAGTTGTCCTTTATGAATTTTGAGTTACTTTTTTTCCTTTTTAAGTGATGTGTTTTCCTTTTTAAGTTTTGTTTGTTCCTTTTTAGCTTATTCTAAAACCTTTTGAGTTACTGTTTTTCCTTTTTAAGTGTTGTCTGTTCCTTTTTAAGTGATGTCTTTTCCTTTTTAAGTTTTGTTTGTTCCTTTTTTACTTATTCTAAAACCTTTTGAGTTATTATTTTTCCTTTTTAAGTGTTGATTGTTCCTTTTTTAGTGATGTCTGTCTATTTTTAAGTTTTGTATGTTCCTTTTCAATTTCTTCTAAAACCTTTTGAGTTACTGTTTTTCCTTTTTAAGTGATGTTTGTTCCTTTTTAACTTCTTCTAAAACCTTTTGAGTTACTGTTTATCATTTTTAAGTTTTGTTTGTTCCTTTTTAACTTCTTCTAAAACCTTTTGAGTTATTATTTTTCATTTTTTAAGTGATGTATGTTCCTTTTTAAGTGATGCATGTTCCTCTTTAAGTTTTGTTTCTTCCTTTTTAACTTCATCTAAAACCTTTTGAGTTTCTGTTTCTCCTTTTTAAGTGATGTTTGTTCCTTTTGTAGTGATGTATGTTCCTTTTTAATTTCTTCTAAAACCTTTTGAGTTACTATTTTTAAGTTGCCTTTTGACCCTTTTTAATTGCAGTTTTCCTTTTTAAGTTTGATTTCATCCTTTTTAAGTTACGGTTTTTCTTTTTTAAGTACTTTCCATCCTTTTTAAGTTACCTTGTCTCCTTTATAGCGATTTTAAGTACTTTCCATCCTTTTTAAGTTTTTTTTCCTTCTTAAGTTACCTCGTCTCCTTTATAGTGATTTTTCTTTTTTTTGTGTAATATCGGTGTTGTTGCAGATATCCCTCCACCAGCTATCATAACAGACAATTGTGAGGTCATTACTGCTGTTGTAAGGAATGTCTTCCCAAATACCAGACACCGATTTTTCATTTGGCACATAATGAACAAAGCTCCCATGAAGTTGCCGATGAAGTGTCGTCAGCACATATTATGTGATCTAAATTTGATTGTCTACGACTCAAAAAACCCAGCTGAATTTGAGCGGAATTGGCACGGTTTCCAGGTTGATTTTGACCTTTAAGACCATATTTGCCTCCAAACAATTTACGATATCCGTGAGTCTTGGGTACTTGCTTACTTGTGTAATTGTTTTTTCGCTGGAATGACTTCTACCCAAAGAAGTCAAAGTATGAGCTCCTTCTTCGACAAGTACTTATCTTCTAGAACAATCCTTAAGTAGTTCGTTCAACAATACGAACTTGCTCTCCGTCACAAGTACGAGAAGGAAGCTCAATCAGATTTCGATTGACTGCATAAGAAACCCCAAATGGTTTCAATATATCCCTTCGAGAGTCAAATGAGCGAATTGTATACCGTAGGGGTTTTCAAGAAAGTACAGTTACAAACTGGTAAGATGATGAACTGCGATCTAACCGAGGAGTTGCAATCAGCCGACACGTTGCATTACAAGGTGACTGAACGTGTACGGGTCGGTCAACAACTATTATCGAAACGTTTCCTTGTATAGAGGACATGTCTGAACTTGACATGCGATTGTAAACTGTTTAAGCTTGTTGGTATTCTTTGCTGTCACCTCGTGGTCGTATTTGCACGGCTAGATCCTAATGCATTACTCCCGCCATCTTACATCACAGATCGATGGTGGAAGGATATTCGTCGGATCTATGGACACAAGATGTACCAAGACGATGGCGTATTGGAGAAGGATGCGCTGAGTCGTCACACCGACATAATGGGTCGCGCTCTTTGGATTGCACAGGAAGCATTCATTTCTCATGAAAGGTATCTTAAGGTCGTGAATTGTATGGAGTGGCTCAGGTCACGTATTAACATTCCCCACGCCCCTCCCATAGTTGATGAAGTTGTGCCTGGTGGTACCTCATTGCGCAATCCAGACAAAGTAACCCGTCCAGGAAGACCGCCTACTAGACGTCGGGTTTCCTTAGCCAAGAAAATTCTTCAAATAAGCCAAAAAAGGGGCTCACTGCAGAAAGTAGCAAGTATCAAAGGAAGGGCAAATCACCTATGCATGAGGTCGCACCTAGACCAGGGGATCCTGATTTTGACGATTGGGACATGGTGTATTACGACCAAATTGCTCCTTAATTATGTACCAACGCTTGGTCTTTGAATTTTGTACACTTTTGTAAGACAACAATTTATTCTTAAGTGTAAAGTTGTTCCCTTTTAATTGTGAGTTGTAGTTTGTTCCTTTTTAAGCTTGCCGTTCTCACTTTTAAGTGTGAGTTGTAGCTTTTTATGTTTGAGTTTCTCCTTAAACTGTGAAGTTGTTCCTTTTTAATAGTAGTTTGTTCCTTTTTAAGTGTAGTCTGTTCCTTTTTAAGAGTAGCTTGTTCCTTTTTGTGTTTGTGTTTCTCCTTTAAGTGTGAAGTTGTTCCTTTTTAAGAGTAGCTTTTTCCTTTTTAAGTGAGTACCTTTTCAAGTGTGAAGTTTTCCTTTTTAGTGTTTTTTGTTCCTTTTCTAAGTTTGCGGTTCTCCTTTTTAACTGTGAGTTGTACCTTTTTAGGTGTAGTTGGTTCCTTTTTAAGAGTTGTTGTTCCTTTTTATGTTTGCGGTTCTCCTATTAACTGTGAGTTGTACCGTTTTAAGTGCAGTTGGTTCCTTTTTAAGAATTGCTTGTTCCTTTTTAAGTTTGCGTTTCTCCATTTTAAATGTGAGTTGTACCTTTTTAAGTGTTGTCTGTTCCTTTTTAAGTGAGTGTACCTTTTTCCCTTAGGTTCTCGTTTTCCTCCCGGTACTTCCTCAGTTCCTCATTCAGCCTCTTAACCTCTTCATTTGCCTCATTCAGGGCAACTTCTGCTTCAAGCCATTTTGTCTTCAACCCTGCAAACACCAATTCTTGCCGCATTGGTTCCCGAGGGATGTTGTAGTCCCTCAATTGCAGCCTTGGTTTGGTGTTTGTTGACTGGCAATCACTATTGGTTCGTACGGTTGGCTGAGTTTTTTAGCCAGACCAATGATTTCCCTCTTTTTCTGGGTAAGGGTTGTCGACCGAGTCTGATTGAATTCGTCCTCGTAAATTTTTGCAAGGGTGATGCCCCCTTCCTCCCATTTCTTCAGGATGAGCCATTTTCCAAACATGCTCGACCAACGATTCCACCTAGGATGGCCACCCATTTTGGGCTCTGCCAGGTTGAACTTCTCACACAGCCATACCTAAGAAGGAGAAACCGAATAATTCAAAAACAATTAATTAAAAAGGAACAAGTATAACATAAAAAGGTACAAGTACAACATAAAAAGGAACAAGTATAACATAAAAAAGAACAAACGAAAATTAAAAAGGAACAAACAACAACTTAAAAGGAACAAACATAACTTAAAAAGGAACAAGTATAACATAAAAAGGAAGAAACATAACTTAAAAAGGAACAACTATAACATAAAAAGTAACAAACGAAACTTAAAAAGAAACAAGTATAACATAAAAAGGAACAAACAAAAATTAAAAATGAACAAACAACAACTTAAAAAGGAACAAACATAACTTAAAAAGGAACAACTATAAAATAAAAATGAACAAACGAAACTTAAAAATGAAAAGTATAACTTAAAAAGGAACAAACAAAACTTAAAAAGGAAGAAGTATAACATAAAAAGGAACAAACCTAACTTAAAAAGGAACAAGTATAACATAAAAAGGAACAAACGATACTTAAAAGGGACAAACAGTAACTTAAAATGGAACAAACAAACTTAAAAAGGAAAAAAGTATAACATAACAAGCTAGAAGCATAAATTAAAAAGGAACAAGTATAACATAAAAAGGAACAAACGATACTTAAAATGGACAAACAGTAACTTAAAAAGAAATAAACAAACTTAAAAAAGAACAAGTATAACATAAAAAGGAAGAAACATAAATTAAAAAGGAACAAATATAACATAAAAAGGAACAAACGAAACTTAAAAAAGAACAAGTATAACAAAAAAAGGAACAAGTATAACTTAAAAGGACAAACAACAACTTAAAAAGGAACAAAAAACAACTTAAACAGGGAAGAACCATTACCTGTAGTACAACAATACACCCCTCGACGTATCCCCTTCTTAAAATAGAAGAACCGGTAGATCTCCTAGCGCGTAGATCCTGGTTGACCTTCTCTAGGCCCGTCACAAGTGCTTCGTGAACAACCTCAGCCGATGCGTACTTGTAAAGCCTAGTCAAGTCGGTCAAGTGGTCGAGGAACCAAATTTTGGTTCGATGGGTGCCATCGTAGAACAAAAAATGGCTGAAGATGTAACAAATGAGTAGCCGGACGTACTCCTCCTCCTCATCACCCACATATCTCGTAGCCATCATCTGGGCAGTTAGTTGGGTGTTGTTCATAATCTCCCCCTGTCGGGTTGTGACTTCCTTCGGATGCATCCTTACAGCCTTCCCATGTAATCTGAGCCCCAAAATTAGGACAACGTCTTCGACTGTCAAGTGTACTACCCCAGAGCCGATACTCAACCCCACCTCCTCGGGGTCATAGTGTTCCATGAACGAGTCGATAATGTCATTATCAACAGGAACGTTGGAGAGGGTGATGAAGTGACCGAATGGGGTAGCCTAGAAGGCATCTTTCTCTGCGTCCCTCAACTTCCCAAAAACCTTCTCTATTGGGGTCCACAAACATTTGGAGGGCAAGAAGTAATGCGTAGAAGCCTAAGAAGATACCAACCGTATGAGAACATTCCTTTTTATAGAATCACAATTCAATGTTACGGTTAAAACGACAAACCTAGTGCACCACAACCCCCGAAAGAGAAGCTTGAAGTGGAGAATCCATGTCGTCGACGGATATCTAGGGTTACAAAAAAGAACTGGGGTAATGAATCGGAGAAAAGTTGAGAAAGGGAATGTGAGAAAGATGAGAAACGTTTTTGGTTTTCTTTCGCAACTCGGGATGTGAACATGCGCGTCTGGTGTCCCTTCCCGGTCTTATCGATGCGTTTGAGAGGGAACCGTCACACGAAAGCCATAGGGGTTTTTCCATTTTTCGAAAAAACGCGCGCTTTACTTTTGCCTGACTGGGCAGTTGACTCGACAACTGACTAGATACCACATCAGCCGCGTCCTGGACGCGCGCGGTCGTGTATAAGGACTCTAAAATAAAGGATATAGCATGAATACAATGTATGATATACTACTAATCATGAATCCTCATTAGATGTTTTTTAATCAAAGGCTGTTAGGTGATTGATTTTTGACCCACATTGGATCCTCAGTAGATAAAAAATGAACAGGTGGCTTAGAGGCCAGAAAAATGGTTTCTCAGGGCTTTAGGGTCACCACATGAATTGAATGTGGCTCAATGGAATTAAGATAACATAATAAGGCATCCTCTCGTGCAAGCACATTTGAAACATCTTCATCACCATTAATATCTCCATCGAATAACTATGTAAAATTTGAAGGTACCTTCGACTTCAATATCATCTGAGCATTCTTGCTATATATCATTTATTTTACCCCCATATGTTTGCTACTCGAGTTTGTGTTGCTTGTATTTCAAGTTTTAGGTAATAAAAAAGGAAATGAAACTAAAATGTCTCAAATGCAAGAAAAAATGACTGAATGGAAAGCATTATGGACCAATTTCTAATACCTGAGGACCAAATTGCAAGTCAGTACAAACCTAATTGAAAAATCCAGAGTGACTCAAGTGCAAACAAGAAGTCTTTTAGGCAAAAGTCCCTCAAACTCAACCACCTGATACCCTTTGACTCAAATAACAGACGAGGATTCACCTCCCATTCAAGTCTCCCATATTTCTAATTTTCGATGCACCTGTATAATGCAGAGTGGATTTCAACCTCGGATCTCATCCATAGCAATCCAGATATTTTAATCTTCTATAAATACACTTGTAACCCTTCTATCTCCTCCTCTCTCTCCCTTATTAGATTAGGTTTCATTTCATGTTTTAGTAGTGTAGCTAAAGAAGCCATTGTAATCTATCTTTCATTAATCAAGTTTTGATTTCATGTCCTTTATGTTCTTGTCTTTCATTTATGCAATTTTAATTTCATTGTCTTGGTTACATTTGGATTTCTTTACTTGTGCATTTAGTGATTTATTTTTGTTTACATGATTAGGGAGTAGTCCATCCCTATTAAGGAGTGGAGGATGATGTGAACTGTAAATGCAGTTAGATTTATGTGTGTATTTAATCTTAATCTTGGAGCTTCAAAATGATTTCCATTACCATTTTGATGAGTTCTTGCTCTTGCCTTTGTTGTGTTAATGATCCTAATAGATACTTAGAACATGCTTTTAGTGGGCCTATTTAATGGGGAATGATAATGTGAGGATAAAATTTGAGTAGATAAAGAGATCATATTGACATATAAGCATGTGATTATCTTTGACCTTAACTCGAGTAGTGTTTTTTATGTTTTACTGATTGTGATAAATTTAAATCCTTGTGGAGACGCATTAGGATTGTAATGTCCTTAACCTCTTTTAGTGGGTTAATCTCGGGTTTTAGGGAGGTTTGCATGGGGGAAGAGGAGGCGTGCATAGTGTTGTACATGGGGAAGGGGGGAGTGATGATGGGTTGAGGTGTAGGGTGCTGTGGTGAGGGAGAGGGGACTGTTGGGATGGTTTTGGTTTTTAAACCAATTGCATCTCTTTCATTTCTTTCTCTTCCATTTGATCCATCACCCATCTCTTTTACGTTCTTCTCTCCTTTTCGGCGGACCAGGGATCGCTGAGGCAGGTTTTGCGTGAGGTGTGTGTGGTTGCGTGAGTGGGAGGTTGTGCAGAGGTTGTGGTCTTGTGACGACGTCGAGCGAACTCTGGCTTGCTCCGTCTCGCATTTGAGGTATGCTACCTCAATAATATGTTTTTGTTGCTCACTCATGTTGGAGTGGAGTGGTGGTCGGTCATGGGAGGTCGGAGACCTCACCACCGGGGAGAATAATGTAAAATCCTTGGCTGGCGCAAGGTTGTTGTTGACCAATGGTCGACCGGTGCCTTGTTGCGGTTGACCAGTTGTAGTGTAAGTGCTTGGTCTTAACCAACACCGGTTGAAGGAAGCCTTGTGGCGGTCAACCGGTTGCACGTTTGCTGGTGGATCAAGGAGACTCTGGGAGTTTTCGGTTAGACGGGGCCCCTTAACCTTTCGACCATTTCTTCGTGGTTTGCTCGGACCGGATGTTGACCTCCTAAACGGTCGACCGATCCTGACTTATGGTCCGATCGGAATTTAAGTGAACTTATAATATTTGTTTGACTGATTAATGTTTGTTCGATCGATTAATGCTAGTTCGACCGATAGATGACTAGACTACTAGGATGCCCTTTGTAGTTTCTGGTCGACCGATGGACTTGTAGTATTTTGATTAACTGTGGATTTTGACCACGTATTTGGTCGACTGGTTTTAGATTGGTGTTCGACCGACATGGCTTACATGATGTGTAGAGAGTTCGACCATTGGAGACTTTTGGTTGACCAAACCTATTGGGAACGGTCGACCAGATTTCCTATTTCGGTCGCCCGTTTATGCACAAAACTGAACTCCTAGTCCTAGTTAAGTGCCAACTCTATTCACGGAAACTTGTGCCCTCGCATAGTGCCACCAGGAGGTGACAGTGGGTGTGTTTATTGTGCCTACACAGGGACAACCGAGTGGAGGAGTGTGGGTACTTGTGACAAGTCACCTCTATTGATAGATTGTGGCCTGATGTTGTCATGTCTTCACTCGTAGTAGATTAGCAGACCTGAGGGATCACGGATCCCAATGCATGATGATGCATGGCTCGTGGAGCATGATGACCATGCAGACTATTTTCCAGACCCGTCCGATGTAGTGCCGGACGTATGTTGTATCACCTATCTTTTGCCGACGATGCCACCGAGGCTGTGCCGGTCATGATGTTGCCAACGATGTTTCAACTTGATGCCACCGAGGTTGTTCTGGGGAGGATGTTGTGTCGTCCGATGTTGTGTCGGATGTATGTTGTGCCGCCGATGTTGTTCTGACGATGATTTCTAGATTGGGCACCTATTGAGAGATTGTTGGAGTGACCGGGCTACGACTCCGTTGGTGTGGTGTACACCACGTTGTTCGCTTCACGTGGAAGTGCGGATGCTCATCCCCGATCCATTGGTTCAAGTAGTCGCGTGTGAGGGGTGCGTCGTGTACTTTCCGTAAGACCGTATGTGCCTACGGTAGGTCTCCAAGGGAAACCCGATGTTGTTTGCTGGACAGATGTCCTTGTGGACCCTTAGATGAGGTTTTTGATGTTATAGGACTAAGGTCCTGTTTTACCCTAGGATGGGATCTGTTTCCATTACACTGATGACATGACATGCTACTAGTATGACAGGTTCATTTACCGTACTATTGCATTCATATAGATGAGCTTGGCATACGAGGTTTCCTATTGGGAAACTCAGGAATTGTTGTTTAATTCATGTTTCAGGACCGCGGTAGGTTTTGTGGGGTGGTGACAACGGACACACACATTTTGGGGCCAGGATCCTCTTCGAACTCTTCGAGGTCGTCAGGATTACATGTGTCTGTCTTTCGTGTATTGATGTAATCCTGTATTTTGACAAACTCTATTGTATTTTGGTGCACCGACTGGTTATTTATATGAGCAACATTCCTGGTTGCTGTGTTTTATCTCGAGATCTCTTTATTGCTAAATTTTGAAATTTTCCGTTGTTTCGGGATGTTATAAGGATTGTGGTCTTTATAGATCTCTATGTTATTCATGGCATGATCACTTAATCTTACACACGCGTCACATATCTACACTTTCGCATGCATTATCCACCTCCTACAGGACTGGTCATATTAGGTTTTCTTTGTCAATTAACGTAGCATAGCTAGTTTCGACACACTCACTCATCTCTCATTTTCTTTTCCCACTCGAGTATGGTCAAGGATGACCCACTCTAGCTCCCCGTGGAGACGACCCGTACTTACCACGCTTTAACACAGTCGATCACTTGTAGTTTTAAGCTTCACAATCGATCAAGTATGGTATTGGAAATTGCTAAAAATGGTTGCCTCAGTATAACAAGAATTTGTCAAAGTAGGTTTGGAACAAGCTAAGTATCCAAAATGAAGAAATCAATTGGATAAATAAACTTACCCACCTTGTTCATGACATGTTACACCATGCCCTTCGATTTCTTCATTGACCTCTTAGCTAGTCGAAAACTAGTTTTTGTTGGTTTAAGGTCTTCAACACCAAGGTTGACAGACACAGAATGCAGAAAATGACTGAGTGATGCCCCTAAGTCCAATAATGTCGAGTGTATTGGCACATCACCAATTCTACATGAAATAGTGGGACAATCAAGTCCTTAAATTGGACTTGCGTGGGTTATTCCAATACTCACATTCACCACGAGAAAAAGCTCTTTACAAGGAATGTTCACCTTAATTTGACAAAAAATCTCAATCATCTTGTCGTGCTGGTTAGAGGTTTTCATTTAAACGGATTTAATGAATGACCTTTTTGGGGCATAAAGATCTTTCCAAGGATTCATAGGATGTGCTTTGTCAATAATAAATGTGGGACCTTTAGAGGAATATGGTGAACTAGTATTTTGTGAAGTAACCTCAAGATCTGGCTCCATCCTTGATTTACATCATATCATGCATATATTCGTTTCTTATATACTCTATTGTGAATCTAAGCAATGCTATGTAATGAGTTTTATGTTTAAGTTTCAGGAATAAACAAGTTTGAGAAGAAGAGACACAAAAAGGATCTGAACGTAAGAAAAATGACCAATCAGTGAGACTTATGGACTGATATACAAGAGGGAAGGACCCTGATGTAAGCCAAAAGGATCAATTAGCAAATCGAGAAACTCCACACCATCATGAAAGATATTTTGGCAATTAGATTCGGGCCTAAACTCCATCAACCGATTAGGGTGCACTCCACGTGAAGAAATCAAGCAATTAAAGCGTCATCCGAAAATGGGTCGGATCAGAGCAATCCAGACTGCCAATCGGCGATTCCAGACCGCTGATTGGCGGTTGGTTCTACTCCAGATCCGATATGGTTTAGTCTGGTTGTGTATTAGTATGTTATGTCTATTTTTAGTAGGTCTTTTAGTCCCACATCGGGCGATTGTCCCCGATTACCTTTTTTTAATAACTATTAATAGAACTCTTCCTCCTCTCTTGTAATGTACTCCTTGCATGGTGACCATTCTCTCTACTTGGAGTAAAGCCTTGGAGAAAAACTCTAGTGGAGAGATGCTACTTGTAATGTGAGTGAGTAATAAAATAAATCTTTGTGAGTTTCATGTTGTCACTTTTAATTCTTGCATGCATAGCTTAATCTTGTTTTAGTAATCTTAGTATAATTAGTTAGAATGCTTTTTTTTCTTAATATAAATGCTATCTTAATGTGTAGTGAGTAGTTCCATTTATGTTTTGAGGTTTTGATGTTTGACGAATTTAGATTGTGTAGAGTTGAATGTTGGTATGTTCATCTGGTTTGTTTTAATCATCTACATGTTGGCAATTTTTGGTGGGTTTTTCCATAAGATTTAGACACTTCCCATACTTGATTTCCTCATGTTAATTGGCCGAAGCTTCCTATTGGATTTGCTACATATTAGTAGTGCGTTTGTATTAGTGTTTAATCACTTGATTGATTGAAGAAACTTTGCTTTTGATGAGTTTTGCCATAAACTTTAGACACCTCCTGATTGACATCATTTCATGCTCATATTTGTATCTTATATCCATTATCTTTCACCTAAACAATGCTATGTCACGAGTTTTATGTTTAGTTTTCAGGAATAAATAGGTTTGAAGAGATGAAGCATAAAAGGACCCAAAAGCTGTGAAAAAGGACTGAATTGTGAGATATGGGGACCAAGATGCTAGGAAAAAGGACCTGATTGCAAGACAGAAGGACCTAAGAGCAAAACAGAATACTCCACACCATCATGGGGAGTATTTTACCAATTCGATTCGGGTCGGAGCTCCAACAAGTCAAGTAACCGCATCCAAGACCAACAATACCATCCAGGAAAGCCTCCAAGAAAGCCCAGACGAATCCGGACCTTGTAGACCGCCAATTGGCGGTCTGGAACCGCTAATTGGCGGTCCAGGTGGATCCGAATCCGTTTAGTTTTTTTCTGGTGTGTGTATTAGAGCGTTCTTATTCTATTTATGGTATTTGTTTAGTCCCACATCGGGGGATTGTCCCGGTTTAGCTTTTTCCATGGCTATAAATAAAACTCTTCACCTTCCATTGTAATCACTCCATGCTTGTGGCCATTCTCCCTAATTGAAGTGGAAGCCTTGAAGCAAGAAACTCAATAGGGAGATGCTACTGGTCTTGTGAGTCTTCAATTAATAAAATTTTCTTTGTTTTGTGCTTCTTTTATTGTTGATGCATGTTTTAGTTTAATTGTCTTTTATTAAATCTAGCTTTGTTAATATGCCTTCTTATTTTAGTGTAATAGTTAGGGTAATGTGTAGTGAGTAAAACCACTCCCCTTTTGGGGGGGTGGAGATGATTATCATATATGCAATTAAGGAAGGAAGGATGTTTATGTTAAAATGTGTTGGTTAATATGAATGCATACTTGCTTGTTAGAATAGAACACTTCACTAGATGGGTTTTGCCATGATAAGTAGACACCTCCCATACTTGTTTAGTTTCTTAAATAACCAGCTTGTGTTTATGAATGTTAATCAAAATAGGTTAGTGATTTAATTGATGGGTTTTGCCATGATAAGTAGACACTTCCCATACATGCAAACACTACCTACACTTGTGCCTATAGGAAGATATTTTTGCCTCCTTATTGTGTATGTGTAGTCACTCCACCCCCTAAGGGGTCTCTCTCTCTTACTGATTTCTCCATAGTGTCAAGTTTCCCTAGCTTAGTTGAAGTATTCGTTTGTTTTGTTTCCTTCGCATTTGCTTCTTCGTGTTACCATAGTTTAGGTTAGCATAAACAACTTTCTTCCATCTTTCTTTGCCACTTGATTTCTGATAAGCAAGAGCAAGCTCACCTCCCTGAGGACGACCCGTACTTGCCACCGCTTCATCGCGGCCGTGCACTTGCGGTAGAAATATAAAACGTTCAACAAGTTTTTGGCGCCGTTGCCGGGGAGGTGCCAGTCCAGACTCTTGTTTGGACGATTCGAGTGGATTTAATTTTTGTTTTGTAGTTTGTCTTTGTTTCAGGAGACTTGGAGTGGTCAAGAGGAGCACCTGGAGAAGTTTTGAAGCAAGATGAGCACTGTAGACCGCCAATCAGCGGCCTGAGACCGCCAATTGGCGGTCTGGTAAGCTCTGTTTTCTCTCTTATTTCTTTGGTCGGTTTTCATAATTGATGTAGTGATCTGGGATTTACTTTGGCATGTTTTGACTTATAGTTTGTTCCCAGATCCATAATCAACCTCCTTTAAGCAACTTGGACCCTAAAACTCAAAGCAAAAGATTAGGCATTCTTTTTGTTTAGGTCATGCATCATGTATGTGACTTAGGCATTTAGATTGTCTTTTATCTTAGCTTTATTTTCTGTTGCTGAGAGCTGGCGTGAGGTACGCACCTTCTACTCTCATTCATGCATTTCGTATGAACATGCATTAGTTAGTAGGAAGTGCATTGCAACAAGTGTGAGTTGAGCGTTGTTTGGAGAGTTGATTGCTAGATTTAGGACTCCAAAACGCTACTAAGGAGGGGCTGTCCCATAAAAGATAAGGTGGGGGATTTCATCACCCTTTCCTTCGCCCCAAAAACCACACTAATCAAGAGCCTAATTTTAAAATCAAGTAGACATTGGCCCTAAGGATCTTGGACGCATTAGGAGAGTGATCCGGTCCCGACCGTCATGACCTGATCGGCGTTGCCCACTTTGTCGATAGTAGGAGAGACGAGATCCCCGGATCTTGGCTCACTTGCTGGGCTTTGTGGTCCTCGTTGTAGGGAGGTGAGGCGTGTTGAGGCCGTGTGACCTCGCAGTTAGGCGTCGTCTAGCTGTAAGGACCTATAGCGACCTTAGGATTGTTTGAGCCTTGTTTGCTTGTGTGCTTCTACCTGTACCCATCCGCCGTAGCTTAAGGACTTCTTCCCTTCTCTCCTGAGTCATTCTTTCTCTCCTGTGTTCCCTCGTCTTCTCTTCTACGTACATTCTTCATTTGAAAAAAAAAGAAAAAAAAAGAAAAAAAAAGAAAGTTGTGGTTTGTGTGTGCACCTTTGTGCATGCTTTCGTGGACACGAGACGAGAGTGGTCGTTTGACGAGGAGCGTTGTCAATCCGGCTTCGGTCATCAATTTCTCGACACCTTCCTCCTCTCGTGTCGCACGTAGTTCGGGTCCAATGGCTGCTAATTTCCGTGAAGAGGAGCAGTTGCTGGACCCACCTGTTCCACCTGTGCTTCCAGTTGTCGTTCCCATACCTCTTCGTGATCGATGCTACCCGAGCCGTACAGCTCTGCCCTCATGCATCGTATTGCCAGAGGCAAATGGGAACCATTTTGAGGTCAAGCCTTAGTTTATTTCCATGCTCCCTCATTTCACTGGGAAAGGTGACCCCTATATCTTTCTCAGGGAATTTGAGGAGGTCTGTGCTATGTTCAAACTGCAACAACTTAGCACAGACTCCATTCATCTTAGGCTTGTCCCCTTTGCGCTTAAGGATGACGCCAAGAAGTGGTTGTACAGCAACCAGGCAAATGCCTTCAGGACTTGGGATGAGTTTCAGTCTGCATTCCTCAAAAAGTATTTTCCAAATCATCGGACTCAAAAATTGAGGAACGAAATCAATTCGTTCTATCAACATGAGACCGAATCATTTCATGCATACTTAGAGAGGTTCAAGGAGCTACTATCCTCATGCCCTCACCATGGCATTGAGTTGTGGCGCCTGTGTCAGATTATCTACGAGGGTCTTCACATTCCATCTAGAACGCTCTTTGAGTCCATGTGTCAAGGAGAGTTCTTGGGAAAGGATGAAAGGGAGGCATGGGCTTTCCTAGAAGACCTCGCCGAGAAAACAATGCAATGGGAGAGTGTGAGAGAACCACCTGCATCATCTAGTATAGGAGCGAGGATCGCGAATGCAAACTCGACTAGATCGGGTTCCGCATTTGCTGTCGATTCCACTACGGCCACCGAGGCGCGCATGGCGGCCTTAATGCGCCGTATGGATTCGATTGAGCTCCAAAACCAGCACGATGTATCTCATGTGTCTGCATCTGGTTCAGTTCCATGTCATTTATGTGGTAGGATAGGTCATATAGGGGGTGAGTGTGCATCCATTCCTCCTGAGATGGAACATGTAAATGCCATCTATGATAGATCCAGGAATGACCCATATTCATCATCATATAACCCTGGATGGAGGAACCACCCTAAGTTTTCATGGAACCATAACAATGCCCCAGGTGGTCCTTCAAACTTTTCTCGACCACCTAACCGACCACACTACCCTCCCATGCATTCACAGTCTCATCAGCCACCCCAAAGTCAGAATACCAACCAACCAGGTTTCCCAAATTCTAACAACTTGGAAACCCGGTTTAATTCGCTTGAGAACTTAACTCGTGGACTTGAGAACTCTGTAAAAAACTTTATGTCATCCACGAGTCAAGTTCTCACTTCGAATCAGCAGACCATCAAATCTCTCGAGCTTCAGATGGGTCAGTTGGCTCAGTCTGTACATGAGAGAGAGAGAGGGAGTCTGCCTAGCCAACCTGTGGCTAACCCCCGTGCTCAACAGCACTCGAACATGCAAAATGCAAGTTCAAGACCACAGGGGGGGCAAGTGAACTACGTGGAAGAACCTGTGGACCATGTTAATGCCATTGTGACCCTGAGAAATGGGAAGCAGGTCAACAACCACGTATCACTGCCAGAAAATCCATCTGTGCCACCCCTTTGTGGGAATGATGGTGAGGAAGAGGCCGAGGGTGAGAGTAATACACCAAAGCCTCCTTCTCCGGCTCCGCCCAAGACATACCTACCAAGAGCTCCTTATCCTAGTAGGTTGTCTAAGAAACAGAGTGACAATGTGGATAAGATGATGGAGATATTTGATTGACATCATTTCATGCTCATATTTGTATCTTATATCCATTATCTTTCACCTAAACAATGCTATGTCACGAGTTTTATGTTTAGTTTTCAGGAATAAATAGGTTTGAAGAGATGAAACATAAAAGGACCCAAAAGCTGGGAAAAAGGACTGGATTGTGAGATCTGGGGACCAAGATGCAAGGGAGAAGGACCTGAACGCAAGACAGAAGGACCTAAGAGCAAAACAGAATACTCCACACCATTATGGGGAGTATTTTAGCAATTGGATTCGGGTCGGAGCTGCAATAAACAAAGTAGATGCATCCAAGACCACCAAATACACCAAGCAAAGCCCAGAACAAGATTCAACTCGATCCGGAAAATTTGGACCGCCAATTGGCGGTCACTTTGGGCCCAAATCCACCAAGTTTTCTCCTGGACGTGTATTAATGTTTGTTTAGGCTATTTTTGGTATTGGTTTAGTCCCACATCGGGGGATTGTCCCGGATTAGCTTTTTCCATGGCTATAAATAGAACTCTTCACCTCCTATTGTAATCACTCCATATTTTAAGTGGCTATTCTTCCTACTAGAAGTGAGGCCTTGAAGCACACACTAAAGTAGGAGGATGCTACTTTTAATGTGAGTCATTTTTATCAATAAAGTTTTGTGTTTCTTTCATTGTTTGTTTTATGCTTCTTTTATTGTTGTGCATGTTTTAGTTTAATCGTCTTTTAATTCTAGCTTAATTTTAATATGCTTTCTTTCCATAGTTTAATAATTAGTGTAATGTTTAGTGAGTAGTTCCATCCCCTTTGGGGGGTGGAGTAGATGTACATACATGCATTAGAGAATGGGATGAATGCTTTAATTTCAATGTGTTGATTAAACATGAATGTATGCTTGCTTGTTTAGGATAGAATTTACAACTTGATGAGTTTTGCCAAAATGATTAGACACCTCTCATGCTTGTTTAGGTTCTGAAATAAACACCTTGCATATGTAAATGTTAATCAACTAAGTTGGTGAATAGATTGATAGGTTTTGCCATAACATTTAGACACTTCCTATGCTTGATAAACACCACCTTCATGTGCTTAGAGAATGTATTCTACACCCACCTCTTTGCTTATGTGCACTCACTCCACCCCTTAGGGGTTTTCCCATTTCTGTATTCCAGCATTCTTTCTTTGCTCTTAGTTTAGTTGTTATTCCATCATTTGTTTGCTTCATTCACATTTCATACTTCTTAGAGTAGTTTAGTGTAGAGTAGCGTAACCAACTCTCTTCTCCATTATTCTCGCCACTTGATTTCGTGCAAACAAGAGGCTGCTCACCTCCCTGAGGACGACCCGTACTTGCCACCGCTTCATCGCGGCCGTGCACTTGCGGTTTTAAATTAAAACGTTCAACAAGTTTTTGGCGCCGTTGCCGGGGAGGTGCCAGTCCAGACTCTTGTTTGGACGATTCGAGTGGATTTAATTTTTGTTTTGTAGTTTGTCTTTGTTTCAGGAGACTTGGAGTAGTCAGGAGGAGCACCTGAAGAAGTTTTGAAGCAAGCTGAGCACTGTAGACCGCCAATCAGCGGCCTGAGACCGCCAATTGGCGGTCTGGTAAGCTCTGTTTGCTCTCTTATTTCTTTGGTCAGTTTTCATAATTGATGTAGTGATCTGGGATTTAATTTGGCATGTTTTGACTTATAGTTTGTTCCCAGATCCATAATCAACCTCCTTTAAGCAACTTGGACCCTAAAACTCAAAGCAAAAGATTAGGCATTCTTTTTGTTTAGGCCATGCATCATGTATGTGACTTAGGCATTTAGATTGTCTTTTATCTTAGCTTTATTTTCTGTTGCTGAGAGCTGGCGTGAGGTACGCACCTTCTACTCTCATTCATGCATTTCGTATGAACATGCATTAGTTAGTAGGAAGTGCATTGCAACAAGTGTGAGTTGAGCGTTGTTTGAAGAGTTGATTGCTAGATTTAGGACTCCAAAACGCTACTAAGGAGGGGCTGTCCCGTAAAAGATAAGGTGGGGGATTTCATCACCCTTTCCTTCGCCCCAAAAACCACACTAATCAAGAGCCTAATTTTAAAATAAAGTAGACATTGGCCCTAAGGATCTTGGACGCATTAGGAGAGTGATCCGGTCCCGACCGTCATGACCTGATCGGCGTTGCCCACTTTGTCGATAGTAGGAGAGACGAGATCCCCGGATCTTGGCTCACTTGCTGGGCTTTGTGGTCCTCGTTGTAGGGAGGTGAGGCGTGTTGAGGCCGTGTGACCTCGCAGTTAGGCGTCGTCTAGCTGTAAGGACCTATAGCGACCTTAGGATTGTTTGAGCCTTGTTTGCTTGTGTGCTTCTACCTGTACCCATCCGCCGTAGCTTAAGGACTTCTTCCTTTCTCTCCTGAGTCATTCTTTCTCTTCTGTTTTCCCTCGTCTTCTCTTCTACGTACATTCTTTATTTGAAAAAAAAAAAGAAAAAAAAAGAGTTGTGGTTTGTGTGTGCACCTTTGTGCATGCTTTCGTGGACACGAGACGAGAGTGGTCGTTTGACGAGGAGCGTTGTCAATCCGGCTTCGGTCATCGATTTCTCGACACCTTCCTCCTCTCGTGTCGCACGTAGTTCGGGTCCAATGGCTGCTAATTTCCGTGAGGAGGAGCAGTTGCTGGACCAACCTGTTCGACCAGTGCTTCCAGTTGTCGTTCCCATACCTCTACGTGATCGATGCTACCCGAGCCGTACAGCTCTACCCTCATGCATCGTATTACCAGAGGCTAATGGGAACCATTTTGAGGTTAAGCCTCAGTTTATCTCCATGCTCCCTCATTTCACTGGGAAAGGTGACCCCTATATCTTTCTCAGGGAATTTGAGGAGGTCTGTGCTATGTTCAAGCTGCAACAACTTAGCACAGACTCCATCCATCTTAGGCTCGTTCCTTTTGCACTAAAGGATGATGCCAAGAAGTGGTTGTACAGCAACCAGGCGAATTCCTTTAAGACTTGGGATGAGTTTCAATCTGCATTCCTCAAGAAGTACTTTCCTAATCATCGGACTCAAAAGTTGAGGAACGAAATCAATTCGTTCTATCAACATGAGACCGAGACATTTCATGCATATCTAGAGAGGTTCAAGGAGCTACTATCCTCGTGCCCTCACCATGGCATTGAGTTGTGGCGTCTTTGTCAGATTGTGTATGAGGGTCTTCACATCCCGTCCAGAACGCTCCTTGAGTCCATGTGTCAAGGAGAGTTCTTGGGAAAGGATGAAAGGGAGGCATGGGCCTTCCTAGAAGACCTCGCTGAAAAAACCATGCAGTGGGAGAGTGTGAGGGAACCACCTGCATCATCTAGTATAGGAGCGAGGATCGCGAATGCAAACTCGACTAGATCGGGTACCGCATTTGCTATCGATACCACTACGGCCACCGAGGCACGCATGGCGGCCTTAATGCGCCGTATGGACTCGATTGAGCTCCAAAACCAACAAAGTGCACCTCACATGTCTACATCTGGTCCAGTTCCCTGTCATTCAAGTGGTAGGATAGGTCATGTAGAAAGCGAGTGTGAGTCCATTCCTCCTGAGATGGAGCGTGTCAACGCCGTCTATGATAGAGCCAGGAATGACCCATACTCATCATCTTATAATCCTGGATGGAGGAACCACCCCAATTTTTCATGGAACCAAACTAATGCCCCGGGTGGTCCTCCAAACTCCTCGAGACCACCTTACCAATCACAACAACCTCCCATGCATGCGCATTCCTATCAGCTACCCCAAGCGCAAACCACCAATCAATCGGGTTTCCCAAATTCCAATAATATGGAAACCCGATTCAATTCGCTTGAGACCTTGACTCGTGGACTTGAAAACTCAATGAAAAATTTTATGTCAACCACGAGTCAAGTTCTCACTTCAAATCAGCAGACCATCAAATCTCTAGAGCTTCAGATGGGCCAATTGGCTCAGTCTGTACATGAAAGAGAGAGAGGGTCTTTTCCTAGCCAGCCTGAGGCTAACCCCCGCATGTACCAACAACAACAAATGCAAAATGAGAATGTGGTACCTCGGGGGAGGCAAGTGAACCATGTGGAGGAACCTGTTCACCATGTCAATTCCATTGTGACCTTAAGGAATGGAAAACAGGTTGACAATCACATTTCCTTGCCACACCCACCACCATCTATGCAGCCCCTCAGTGGGAATGGTGGTGAAGAAGAAGCTGAGGGTGAGGGTAATACACCAAAGCTTTCTTCTCAGGCACAGCAGAAAACCTACCTGCCAAAAGCTCCCTATCCAAGTAGGTTAAACAAAAAGCAGAGTGACAACATGGACAAGATATTAGAGGTGTTTAAGCAAGTGAAGGTTAACATCCCCTTGTTGGATGTCATCCAACAAATACCTCAATATGCCAAAGTGTTGAAGGATCTCTGTACAACCAAGAGGAAGACCAATGTTCCTAAGAAAGCATTCTTGGCTGCAAATATCAGCTCACTTTTGTCCAATCCTACCTACACAAAATACAAGGACCCGGGGTGTCCTACTATTCAGTGTACGATAGGGGACACTAGACTGAGCAATGTTTTGCTTGATTTAGGATCAGCGGTCAACCTCCTCCCATTCTCTGTTTATCAACAGTTGAACTTGGGAGAATTGAAACCAACTAAGATCACCCTCCAATTGGCAGATAGATCCATTCGTATTCCCATGGGGATTATCGAGGACGTGCTTATCAAGGTTGGAGATTTTATATTTCCAGTCGATTTTGTTGTCCTCGATACCAATCCTGTTGCGAACACCCACTCTCAAATACCTTTGATTTTGGGTAGACCATTTCTGGCAACCTCCAATGCCTTGATTAATTGTAGAAATGGTCTCATGAAGCTCTCATTCGGTAACATGAGTGCCGAGTTTCATGTGTTCAACTCTGGTAGGCAACAGGAACCCATGGATGAACCTTTAAATCTAAATCTCATCCGCCAATTGGAGAAAGCACCACAAAATCAACGAACACCCCTCACCCCAATGCAACCCGTTGAGAATGTTCGTGGGCCCAGCGAAAACTCATTGCCTGTCTTCGCAATGCAACAGAGTGAGCTGGCCTCGAACATGAATGTCCAAAGGGAGTGTTCGTTTCATGATTCAGTTGAGAGTACTAGTGAGAGTGAGACACCTCATCATATGCCTATACCAGAAGGTGTCTCTACCTCATGTCCCATGGCCATTGAGCCATTTGAGCTTCATATTGACTCCAACAAGGACCCACCTATGACCGAGCTTATGCTTGATGATCTAAATGATGGTGGGAGGTCCTTGTTGGATGACTTGGGGAGAAGCCCCATTCTTAGTGATGCAGGTCTGCTGCATCCATCGAATGAGCTTGAGGAACTCATTCCGATGCACCCGCCTATTGGTTGGAGGGTTTTCTTCGATGAGCAATTAAACCCTAGTGAGGCAACACAACTTCATTCTTTGTTGCCCACACCCAACCAATATCATGAGGGGTCCGAGCCTTTCAGCTTTGACCTTTCGCCCCTCATGACACCTCAGAGTACCAGTGGAGTTTGCCCATCTCGGCAAGTCTCTGGTCCTCATGACTTGATGTTCTCATTTGATGTTCCTTGACCAAATGATTATGAGAATATCTTGGTTGATGTATATATCTTGACAAAAAAAACAAAAAAAAACAAAATAACAAAAAAAAAAGTGTAATAAAAGACTCCTTCAGTGAGCATCGATTGTTGTGGGCCCCAACCCTTGTGTACTTGGGCCCCAATTTCTTCACGTATTTATCTCCCTTCTTCAGCTTCTCACAGGTTTTGAGGGAATTTGGGTTTGTGTCCATCAACATGACCCCGAACGTCCCTTTGTACTTCATGTTGGTGAGATAGTTCCTTTTTCATGCATGTATCCATGTAGTATCTTGTTCACATTCATTGAGGACAATGCATGAAGTAGGTGTGGGGGGGTGTTTTACGTGTGTACATATTCGAGTCTTTTTCCATTGGTTTTCTTTTCTTTTGTGTGTACTGCTAGGGTCATGTTAGTATGCCGCATTTAACATTGATATATCTGCTTGCCATGATCCTTGGGTGACTTGTCTTCTTTTGCTTGCCGAGTGCTTTAAAATTTTCACATTTCTTTCAAAATCTTCATGTGTTTGTGAAAGAAAATGTTTTGTGGGTTTTGCGTGTGTTTAGCATGTGCAAAACCGTTGAGAGGCAAAGTAAAAAGAAAGCTCCCAAAATTGTCTTGAACTTGATGCATTAGGATTTCTAGTTTACTGGCTTTAGGTCTTATCGAGTCGTTAGGATGCACCCCGGTTTTCCCTCGGGGGGTGTGTAATCATAGGATTTCAGCACTCAAACATTTAAAGAAGTCCACCCTGAACCTAGTGAGTCAAATAATTTGTGTCTGTTAGTATAAGGAAGTTTGTCGTAGTCAAGGGCCCTTAATCTCTTTTTGTGAAACTTAAGTGTAGGGGTTTTGGTTCCCATGTAGATAAATAAATAAGTGGTGTTCTCTCTTCTCGCACGGCTCCTATCACTCGGGAAAGTAGGTCTGAGGGGACTTTGTGCCTGGTGCTTTCGAGTCATCTGACTTGGGATGCATCGACCGAACTCCCGTTACACGGGTGGTAGGGATCGCCCTATGTGGAGATTTGGGGGAAGGTGTACGTGATAGTGTAAGTCCTCATGGGCAATGATGCACGAAACCTGATCCTGAGAGAATCAAACACCAACCAATAAAATGCTCCAAAGAAAAAAGAATAAAAAAGAATAAAAAAGAAAAAGAAAAAGAAAAAAAAAGGAGTCAAATAAGAACCAAAATGGACTTTACACATTGTATCACATTTAGAAGTTAAGGTTGCCCATGTCTTTCACTTAATTCCTTAGTTAACTCTCACGAATAACTCATTAGGCTAGGTGTGTGGACTAATTACATATATAGAGTCGACCCGTAGTATTACCGCATCCCATGATCGACAAAATAAGTCCAACGAGTCGTGTAACTAGATTGATTAACGCATCTTGTTCGGATTTTGTGGGTGTATCCACTGAAAACCCTCAGGAGACAACACTCCTCCTCCTTGGCGACAAGGAGGTTTAACGGCTTGTTGCACGTGCTAAGTGCAACCGTGATTCCTACGAAAGTGAGTTAGGATTTCTTGTTTTTCGTTTGCTTTTCTCTTTCTTTGTTTTGCTCGGGACTAGCAAAAGTTAGGTGTGGGGGTATTTGATTGACATCATTTCATGCTCATATTTGTATCTTATATCCATTATCTTTCACCTAAACAATGCTATGTCACGAGTTTTATGTTTAGTTTTCAGGAATAAATAGGTTTGAAGAGATGAAACATAAAAGGACCCAAAAGCTGGGAAAAAGGACTGGATTGTGAGATCTGGGGACCAAGATGCAAGGGAGAAGGACCTGAACGCAAGACAGAAGGACCTAAGAGCAAAACAGAATACTCCACACCATTATGGGGAGTATTTTAGCAATTGGATTCGGGTCGGAGCTGCAATAAACAAAGTAGATGCATCCAAGACCACCAAATACACCAAGCAAAGCCCAGAACAAGATTCAACTCGATCCGGAAAATTTGGACCGCCAATTGGCGGTCACTTTGGGCCCAAATCCACCAAGTTTTCTCCTGGACGTGTATTAATGTTTGTTTAGGCTATTTTTGGTATTGGTTTAGTCCCACATCGGGGGATTGTCCCGGATTAGCTTTTTCCATGGCTATAAATAGAACTCTTCACCTCCTATTGTAATCACTCCATATTTTAAGTGGCTATTCTTCCTACTAGAAGTGAGGCCTTGAAGCACACACTAAAGTAGGAGGATGCTACTTTTAATGTGAGTCATTTTTATCAATAAAGTTTTGTGTTTCTTTCATTGTTTGTTTTATGCTTCTTTTATTGTTGTGCATGTTTTAGTTTAATCGTCTTTTAATTCTAGCTTAATTTTAATATGCTTTCTTTCCATAGTTTAATAATTAGTGTAATGTTTAGTGAGTAGTTCCATCCCCTTTGGGGGGTGGAGTAGATGTACATACATGCATTAGAGAATGGGATGAATGCTTTAATTTCAATGTGTTGATTAAACATGAATGTATGCTTGCTTGTTTAGGATAGAATTTACAACTTGATGAGTTTTGCCAAAATGATTAGACACCTCTCATGCTTGTTTAGGTTCTGAAATAAACACCTTGCATATGTAAATGTTAATCAACTAAGTTGGTGAATAGATTGATAGGTTTTGCCATAACATTTAGACACTTCCTATGCTTGATAAACACCACCTTCATGTGCTTAGAGAATGTATTCTACACCCACCTCTTTGCTTATGTGCACTCACTCCACCCCTTAGGGGTTTTCCCATTTCTGTATTCCAGCATTCTTTCTTTGCTCTTAGTTTAGTTGTTATTCCATCATTTGTTTGCTTCATTCACATTTCATACTTCTTAGAGTAGTTTAGTGTAGAGTAGCGTAACCAACTCTCTTCTCCATTATTCTCGCCACTTGATTTCGTGCAAACAAGAGGCTGCTCACCTCCCTGAGGACGACCCGTACTTGCCACCGCTTCATCGCGGCCGTGCACTTGCGGTTTTAAATTAAAACGTTCAACAATATTTAAGAAAGTGAATGTCAACATTCCTTTGTTAGACATGATTCAACAAATACCTCCATATGCAAAATTCCTGAAGGATCTCTGTACAACTAAGAGGAAAACCAATGTCCCTAGCAAAGCCTTTTTGGCGGCTAATGTGAGTTTGATCATCTCGAACCCAACGTACATAAAATTGAAGGACCCGGGCAGTCCAACAATTTCATGTATCATTGGGGACTCTCGCATTAACAATGTTTTGCTAGATCTAGGGTCGGCGGTTAACCTCTTACCTGCTTCTGTGTATCAACGATTAAGCCTAGGCACTCTCAAGCCTACGAAAACAACTTTGCAGTTGGCTGATCGTTCGATCAAAGTCCCGTTGGGGGTCATTGAAGATGTCCTAATCAAGGTCGGTGACTTCATATTTCCTGTTGATTTCGTCGTCCTTGAGACCGAACCAATTAAGACTACCCACTCTCAGATTCCATTGATTTTGGGTAGACCTTTTTTGGCGACGTCAAATGCCTTGATCAATTGTCGTACTGGACTCATCAAATTGTCGTTCGGGAACTTGACCGCGACATTCCATGTGTTCAATATGGCTAGGCAGCCGGCATCTTCCGAGGACCCCATGGAAGTCAATCTTATCCGGGACTTGGAAGAAGAATTGGAAGAAGAGTACCCCCTGATTCATGAGAATTTAAATGATTACTTCATGGATGAGTCTGATCATGAAGAGAACGGGGGTGAGTTGAGCAATGATGTGCATGCTGTTCAGTACATGCGAGCTCCTCCTATCTTACATCTCGAGCTAGATATCACGCCTCGCCTGGAGGAGCCACCCACACCTGAGCTCAAAGAACTCCCCAAGGAATTGAAACACGTTTTTCTTGGTCCCGATAGGTCATTTCCGGTGATTATTTCATCGACGTTGACTGGTGATCAGGAAGAACAGTTGATTCAAGTCCTAAAGGAGCACAAATCAGCCATTGGGTGGTCCTTGAGGGACATCAAAGGGATAAGTCCCGACGTCGTGCAGCACCACATCTTTATGGAGGATGAGGCACGACCACGTCGCGACTCACAGAGGCGTTTAAATCCAGCCATGACAGAAGTAGTTAAGAAAGAGATCATCAAGTGTTTAGATCATGGCATCATTTTTCCCATTTCGGACAGTACTTGGGTAAGTCCTGTCCAGGTAGTGCCCAAGAAGTCGGGTATCACCGTTGTCCAGAATGACAACAATGAGCTTGTACCCACACGACTTCAAACTGGGTGGCGAGTGTGTATTGACTATAGGAAGTTGAACGCGGTCACGCGTAAGGACCACTTCCCTCTACCTTTCATCGACCAGATGTTGGAGAGACTCGCCGGGCACACCTATTACTGTTTCCTTGATGGTTATTCGGGGTACAATCAAATCCCAGTCGCCCCCGAAGACCAGGAGAAAACCACGTTCACTTGTCCTTTTGGGACGTTTGCCTATAGACGGATGCCTTTTGGGCTATGCAATGCACCTGCAACATTCCAACGTTGCATGTTAAGTATCTTTTCCGATATGGTCGAGAACTTCCTTGAGATCTTCATGGATGATTTCTCGGTTCATGGCACCTCCTTTGATGAGTGCTTGCACCACTTGAGCCTTGTTCTCAAAAGGTGTTCGGAAACGAACTTAGCCCTTAATTGGGAAAAGTGTCATTTCATGGTCACAAAAGGCATCGTGTTGGGTCACGTGGTATCTTGTGATGGTATCGAGGTGGATAGGGCAAAGATTGAGCTTATTTCTAAGCTTCCGCCACCCACCTCGGTAAAAGAAATCCGTTCATTCCTTGGACACGCCGGTTTTTACCGGCGATTCATTAAGGATTTCAGCAAGATAGCTCGTCCTTTGACGAGCTTGCTTGGTAAAGGAACCTCCTTTGAGTTCACACCCGAGTGCCTGACTGCTTTTGAGTTTCTGAAGCGTGAGTTGACCTCCGCTCCTATTATTAAGGCACCGGTGTGGACTCTACCGTTCGAGCTGATGTGTGATGCTTCTGATTACGCGATAGGAGCAGTTTTGGGTCAGAAAGTCGACAAATTGTCTCATGTGATCTATTATGCAAGTCGTACTCTCAATGACGCCCAACTCAACTACTCCGTTACTGAGAAAGAGTTCCTCGCGATCATATTTGCGTTGGAAAAATTTCGTCAGTACCTCATAGGGTCGCATGTCATCATCTACACTGATCACTCAGCTCTTCGCTACCTTTTGTCTAAAAAGGATGCGAAACCCCGTCTCTTGCGTTGGATCTTGTTGTTACAAGAATTCGACCTTGAAATACGGGACAAGAAGGGATGCGAGAATGTCGTGGCTGATCACCTATCTCGCATCCCCATCGATCTTTCACCGGATCCACCGGTGAACGAGTATTTTCCTGATGAGAACGTTATGGCAATAGCCTCACCTCCCTGGTTCGCTGACATTGTGAACTATTTAGCAACCGGGGAGGTGCCGGCTCATTGGAGACACAGTGAGACAGTGAAGTTCAAGTCGTTAGTCAAGCACTTCTATTGGGATGATCCATACTTATTTAAGTATTGTGCTGATCAAATCATAAGGAGGTGCATTCCTGACGACGAGATTCAGAGTGTCTTGTCCTTTTGCCATAAGGAGGCATGTGGTGGGCACTTCGGTGCCAAGAAAACCGCTGCCAAAGTTCTCCAATGCGGTTTTTACTGGCCCACGTTGTTCCAAGACGCTTTTGCATTTTGCAAAGCATGCGATAGGTGCCAACGTGTGGGCCGCATTGGCAGACGAGAGATGATGCCACTCAATCCCATCTTAGTGGTTAACATCTTTGATGTTTGGGGAATTGACTTTATGGGTCCTTTCCCCGTGTCCCATGGTCACACTTACATCCTGGTGGCGGTCGATTATGTGTCAAAGTGGGTTGAAGCAATCCCCACTCGCACTAACGATCGCAAGGTTGTGATCAAATTTCTTAAAGAACACATCTTCGCGAGGTTTGGGACACCTCGTTGTATCATAAGTGATCGGGGGACACACTTTGTGAACCGATCCCTTGAGGCAGTGCTGAGGAAATACTCCATCACGCACAAGTTGGCCACACCTTATCATCCTCAAACCTGTGGCCAGGTGGAAATTTCCAACCGTCAACTCAAGCAAATTCTTGAGAAAACGGTTAATGCTTCAAGGAAAGATTGGTCGGTCAAGCTTAATGATGCATTGTGGGCTTTCCGCACTGCATTTAAAACCGACCTTGGCATGTCTCCCTACCGGCTAGTTTATGGCAAAGCTTGCCATCTTCCGGTAGAACTTGAGCACCGGGCATTATGGGCAATCAAACATTTTAACATGAGTCTTGATGTTTCCGGTGCCAATCGCAAGTTAGACCTCAACGAGTTGGAGGAGTTGAGAAATGAAGCTTATGAGAATGCCAAGATCTGCAAGTCCCGCACTAAAATTTTCCATGATCGCTTGGTGCGAATCAAAACCTTCGAGGTGGGACAAAAGGTCTTCTTGTATAATTCTCGCCTCCACTTGTTTCCGGGGAAACTTCGGAGCCGTTGGTCAGGTCCCTTCATTGTTTTAACCATCTACCCTCATGGGGCGGTTGAGATTCAAAATCCTAGGAATGGGGACGTGTTCAAAGTTAATGGACAATGCCTCAAACCATACTTCGAAGGGACCACGGCAGAGGTCGAGGAGGAAGTCGTGCCTTTGCACGAACTCCCCACGGATGTGGTCACTTGATGTGGTCCATCCCTCCATCTGTTTGTATATATCTTTGCTTTCTTTGTTTAAAAAAAAAAAAAAAAAAACCAAAAAAAATTGGAAGACCTATGTGATATTTGCCCTTTCCCTTGATTAAAAACGCGTTTTCCCCTGACCTACGCATTATTCCAGCAAAGGGAAACGCGTTTCCTCTCCAGATCCAGTCTTCACCGAAGTTGCGTCCCTAGATCCACTGAACAGACCGCTAAATAGCGGTTTGGAACCGCCGTTCAGCGGTCTATTGTCTCCGTTTCCGGATTTTCTTCTGTGGGGTGTTGGATTTGGTATTCTCTGTTGGTTTCGGGGTTGGGAGTCTGTGATTCTTCGGGAAACGGCGTGCGGTGGTCTGTTCTCTTCTCGTGCCGTGTTCGTCCTCGCCGTCGTGTGCCTCGCCGCTAAAGCTCGCCAAGGTAGGTTCAGGTATGGCCAGCCATCATTTAATTCCAGAACTCAATTTTGCCTCCCTGATTCGCGAATTCGGAGAACCCTTCTACGATCGAATCGTAGCTAAAGGGTGGTACCATTTATTGTATGAGGGCGATGAATCCATGTACGTAGAGCCTCTCGTACATGAATTCTTTGCTAAACTCGAGCGTGACCAGACCGGTCCACTCGAGTTCAGTATCACTCTCAGAGGGGTGAAACATACCGTGACACCCCAGCTAATCTCCGACGCGACTGGGATCCCCTTGGTTGATGAGTTCGCACCCACCCACGATATCAATTTTTATCGATCTATGCTTGGGCGTGGGCAACCTATTTCATCACATGGGGGAGTACCTAATGCGCACATTTACTCCAATGTGCACATTGTAGCCAGGTGGGTATGTAGAAATGTGTTGGGCCAAGAGCGGACCTCCACATTTTTTACACCTAGTTTGCGAATCGTGTATAGTCTGATGGACGGTTCACCACACTGCATTAGTCGAACATTGTTCGACGTTTTAGTGAACGCCAGGCTGAAAGATATACACTGTTTGCCAACTCTGGTTACCAAATTGTGTGGCATGTTGGACACCCCACGATTCGAGCGCATGCTGAGGCGCCAAGGCACCGACCTCGAGGTAGCGAAGATGACCCCGTCATATCGCCATTGCCTTCCTGAGGCATGGGTGCCTGACTATATGGAGGAGGATGTTAGGGCCAGTTCCTCAAGCTCGTCTGTGAGCTCAGGAACGCTCTTTAACAACGACATTTCTGAGATGGCGGTCGAGCAGCAGAACGTCATCTTAGCCAAGCAAAACCGGAAGATCTATAGGAAGTTGTCGGCTCTGGAGAGAGGTGCCTCTTCAGGCACTTCTAGCCGTCGTCATTAGTCCGGTACACCCTATCCATGCATTGGCGCCATTTTGCCATACATTGAGGACAATGCATGGATTAGGTGTGGGGGGTGTTTTCACGTTTGTACATAGTTTGTGTTTTTTTTTTGTTTTGTTGTTTTCTTTTGTGTGCATTGTTAGGGTCATGTTAGTGTGCCGCATTTAATATCGATATATCTGCTTGCCATGATCCTTGGGTGAGTTGTCTTCTTTTGCTTGCCTAGTGCTTTAAAATTTTCACATTTCTTTCAAAATCTTCATGTGTTTGCGAAAGAAAATGTTTTTTGTGGGTTTTGCGTGTGTTTAGCATGTGCAAAACCGTTGAGAGGCAAAGTAAAAAGAAAGCTCCCAAAATTGTCTTGAACTTGATGCATTAGGATTTCTAGTTTACTGGCTTTAGGTCTTATCGAGTCGTTAGGATGCACCCCGGTTTTCCCTCGGGGGGGCGTGTAATCATAGGGTTTCAGTACTCAAACATTTAAAGAAGTCCACCCTGAACCTAGTGAGTCAAATAATTCGTGTCTGTTAGTATAAGGAAGTTTGTCGTAGTCAAGGGCCCTTAATCTCTTTTTGTGAAACTTAAGTGTAGGGGTTTTGGTTCCCATGTAGATAAATAAATAAGTGGTGTTCTCTCTTCTCGCACGGCTCCTATCACTCGGGAAAGTAGGTCTGAGGGGACTTTGTGCCTGGTGCTTTCGAGTCATCTGACTTGGGATGCACCGACCGAACTCCCGTTACACGGGTGGTAGGGATCGCCCTATGTGGAGATTTGGGGGAAGGTGTACGTGATAGTGTAAGTCCTCATAGGCAATGATGCACGAAACCTGACCCTGGGAGAATCAAACACCAACCAATAAAATGCTCCAAAGAAAAAGAAAAAAAAAAGAAAAAAAAAGAAAAAGAAAAAGAAAAAGAAAAAAAAGAGTCAAATAAGAACCAAAATGGACTTTACATATTGTATCACATTCAGAAGTTAAGGTTGCCCATGTCTTTCACTTAAGTCCTTGACTAACTCTCACGAATAACTCATTAGGCTAGGTGTGTGGACTGATTACATATATAGAGTCGACCCGTAGTATTACCGCATCCCATGATCGACAAAATAAGTCCAACGAGTCGTGTAGCTAGATTGATTAATGCATCTTGTTCGGATTTTGTGGGTTTATCCGCTGAAAACCCTCAGGAGACAACACTCCTCCTCCTTGGCGACAAGGAGGTTTAACGGCTTGTTGCACATGCTAAGTGCAACCGTGATTCCTACGAAAGTGAGTTAGGATTTCTTGTTTTTCGTATGCTTTTCTCTTTCTTTGTTTTGCTCGGGACTAGCAAAAGTTAGGTGTGGGGGTATTTGATTGACATCATTTCATGCTCATATTTGTATCTTATATCCATTATCTTTCACCTAAACAATGCTATGTCACGAGTTTTATGTTTAGTTTTCAGGAATAAATAGGTTTGAAGAGATGAAGCATAAAAGGACCCAAAAGCTGTGAAAAAGGACTGAATTGTGAGATCTGGGGACCAAGATGCAAGGAAAAAGGACCTGATTGCAAGACAGAAGGACCTAAGAGCAAAACAGAATACTCCACACCATCATGGGGAGTATTTTACCAATTCGATTCGGGTCGGAGCTCCAACAAGTCAAGTAACCGCATCCAAGACCAACAATACCATCCAGGAAAGCCTCCAAGAAAGCCCAGACGAATCCGGACCTTGTAGACCGCCAATTGGCGGTCTGGAACCGCTAATTGGCGGTCCAGGTGGATCCGAATCCGTTTAGTTTTTTCTGGTGTGTGTATTAGAGCGTTCTTATTCTATTTATGGTATTTGTTTAGTCCCACATCGGGGGATTGTCCCGGTTTAGCTTTTTCCATGGCTATAAATAGAACTCTTCACCTTCCATTGTAATCACTCCATGCTTGTGGTCATTCTCCCTAATTGAAGTGGAAGCCTTGAAGCAAGAAACTCAATAGGGAGATGCTACTGGTCTTGTGAGTCTTCAATTAATAAAATTTTCTTTGTTTTGTGCTTCTTTTATTGTTGATGCATGTTTTAGTTTAATTGTCTTTTATTAAATCTAGCTTTGTTAATATGCCTTCTTATTTTAGTGTAATAGTTAGGGTAATGTGTAGTGAGTAAAACCACTCCCCTTTTGGGGGGTGGAGATGATTATCATATATGAAATTAAGGAAGGAAGGATGTTTATGTTAAAATGTGTTGGTTAATATGAATGCATACTTGCTTGTTAGAATAGAACACTTCACTAGATGGGTTTTGCCATGATAAGTAGACACCTCCCATACTTGTTTAGTTTCTTAAATAACCAGCTTGTGTTTATGAATGTTAATCAAAATAGGTTAGTGATTTAATTGATGGGTTTTGCCATGATAAGTAGACACTTCCCATACATGCAAACACTACCTACACTTGTGCCTATAGGAAGATATTTTTGCCTCCTTATTGTGTATGTGTAGTCACTCCACCCCCTAAGGGGTCTCTCTCTCTTACTGATTTCTCCATAGTGTCAAGTTTCTCTAGCTTAGTTGAAGTATTCGTTTGTTTTGTTTCCTTCGCATTTGCTTCTTCGTGTTACCATAGTTTAGGTTAGCATAAACAACTTTCTTCCATCTTTCTTTGCCACTTGATTTCTGATAAGCAAGAGCAAGCTCACCTCCCTGAGGACGACCCGTACTTGCCACCGCTTCATCGCGGCCGTGCACTTGCGGTAGAAATATAAAACGTTCAACACCTCCCATGCTTAGCTATGTTCTTCACATGAGTTCGTGGTTTTTGATGAGTTGGCCATAATTTTAGACACTTCTCATCCTGAGCCTCATCTTGTGGTAACCAAGTAGTAATTGCTAATATGTTGTGTGAATGGATTGATAGGTCCTGCCACATCATTAGACAATTCCTATGCATGAAGACACACATGCTTACATGCGTCATTCACTACTGCAGAAAAGGGAATATACGTCAGATATACGAGGGTATATATGTTGGATATAAGCATTCCCAGTCCGACGTCTATGTGTACGTCGTCTATACATAGACGTCAGTCGTTTGAAATCCGACCTCTATACGTTAGGTATAGACGTCGGCCGTTATATAGGATCGACGTTTATACCTAAAGAATAGACGTCGGCTGTTATGTATATCCAACGTCTATACCTAACATATAGACGTCAGAGTTAAATAACAACCGACATTTATACCTTTTTTTCAGAGGAATAGACGTCGGCTAATGCAAACATCCGAGGCCTATTCCTAAACCTTGACAAAAAAGAGCAATCATAGTAAACACATTCATCTTGCACCAAATTCGTTGACAAATACATACACACTTTCATCCACACATACATACAAGCATACATGCACAAACACATACATACAAGCATACACAATCATTCAAAACACTTGGCATTAATTCATACATAAACACTTGGCATTCATTTTAAAAGTGAGGCGATTATATTAAGGCATAAATTGTATGTTTGTAATACAAGTGAACATGTTAACTAAATTACAAAAAAAATGTTAGTGAGATGAGAACCTCTTAGTTCATCAACATGTTTCTGATAAAATAGTGAACCATCGGTCGCGAGTATCATCGAGCTCCTGTTTCGAAAAGGGATCACTACTTTTTCGGAAGACCTATCAAAATACAAGTACAAATATTAATATCTAAATATTGAAACTATAACTATACAACTGAATAACGATCTATATTACCTCGGATAAGGATAAGTCTTGATTTGAAAATTCGAGAATTTCCTCCATGTATCTCATTACGTAGCCAAATTCCGTATTTCCAATCTGCTTCCTGTACTACAAATATAGAAATTCACTAAATATATGTTCCTAAGTTAATTAGCAAAAAATAGAGAAAGAACTTACTCCGATTCCATGCCATTTTACTCCCGTTTTGTGGTTGTTCTCCTGCCACCTAACGCTCGGTAAACCTTCATTATCCTGAGTAGCACAAGTTATTGAAAACCTTCAATAATACTAATAAAAATCCACAAATTAAAAATATGATGACTAAAAAGAACTTACAGATTTAGAATTTTTATATAGAGTCCCTTGGTTTATTTGACCCCAACAGATCAAATCAATATGCCGAATTAGTCGCGGGGCATACAATGACAAGCATCCAATGAGCCTTGTTATATATATATATAATTAGAAGCTTATTACAAAATAAAACTCCACTTGTAATTAGAAAGTTTACCTCTCCTTATAAGGGAGCAGATAATATGTTTTGTCCTCTTTTTTCATGGTGTCCCAAGCTTACCCGATTTATCGTCATTCCCATATATATATGTAGCTGGACTGATAGGTCCAAATACTTGATCGTCGGGAATGACTGACCTTCTGGCGTCATAAATGTGTCTACAAGAGTAAAATTACATTTTATTAGAGTTACGATAATTTTTTTCAATACATTTCTTTTTATACCAAAGAAAACATCTTTCGGTAATATGGATTTCAGTGCTACATGTAACAACTGCTGCATTAAAGTGTGACAATCGTGAGACTTCATCCCCACAAGTTTCAAATCCTTCATAACAACAAGACTACTGATATTTGAAGAATAACCTTGTGGAACCCTTACATCATGAAAACACTGACAGAGAATTCTTTTTTCCTTTCTACACAATGTTTAACTAGCTGGAGGTAAGTAAATCCAGTCTCCTTTCTTCTCTGGTGCCAACATTGCTCGTATACCACGGTCAACAAGATCAAGTCTTGGATTATATCCATCTTTTGTTTTACCAGGTATGTTCAACAAAGTGCCAACAAGATTATCACAAACATTTTTCTCTACGTGCATCACATCAATACAATGTCTAACTTCTAAAGTTTTCCAGTAAGGGAGATTAAAAAATAAGGGTCTTTTTTTCCAAAGACTTTTGTCATTTGATCGTTTGTTTTCCAAATTCACATTCAACGTTCATTACACGATCATACACCTTTTCGACGCTGATTTCAACTGGCGGATTCTGAAACTCTTGTTTTCCGTTAAATGCCTTCTTCAACCTACGATAAGGGTGGAAATTCGGCAAAAATCTCCAATGAACAAGATAGACTGTCTTAGAACCATAACTAGTTGCAAAGAGCATGTATTCTCTTCGCAAATTGGACAAGCTTTATGACCTTTGACTGAATATCCAGGCTGATTACCATAATATGGAAAGTCATTAATCGTGCAAAATATCATTGCCCTCATTATAAATGACTCCTGACGATAAGAATCAAAAACTGGATCTCCGTCATCCCACAATCTCTTTAGGTCATCAATTAAAGGTCTTAAATATACATCGATGTCATTTCCAAGTTGTTTCGGACCAGAAATCATTAAGGACAACATAATATATTTGCGTTTCATGCATACCATGGGGGCAGATTCTATATTACAAGCAGAACATACCAAGAATTGTGAATGCTATACAAACTATTGAAAGGATTCATTTCGTCCGTACAAAGTACAAGTCGTACATTCCTGGATTCTTTACCAAACACAAGAAAGTCGAAATCTACTTTTTTCCACTGAGGTGAATCTGTAGGATGACGTAGCAACTGATCATTTGGTTTCTCATGATCAACATGCCATGTCATGTTCTTGGAATCCTCCTTACCCACAAAAAACGTTTAAGCCTTGGTATTATTGGAAGATACCACAAAATCTTAGCAGGAGGTCCTTTGATTTTCATTTCATCAGCCTCTTCATTGTGGTTTGGTCCACTGCGTTTCATTTTTTATCGTGAAACATTACACCTCGGACAGGAATGTAAGTTTTCAAATTCAACCCTATACAATACACAAACGTTCGGGCATGCATGTATGTTCCTATATTTCATTCCCATAGAACACAAAACTTTCTTAACATCATAAGTTCTATCTGGACACTCATTATAATTTGGAAGCATCTCTTTCAATAGCTTCAACAATGATGTGAAACGGACATCGGTCCAACCATTTCCTGCTTTTAAATTGTACAACTTCAACACCGTTGACAATCTAGTGAATTTGGTACAACTCTTATACAATGACTTCTCATTGTCACTCAACAAATTACTAAGTAAATCGGGGTTGGACGAAAACTTTTCAGCCATATCGTGAACCATTTCCTCTAAGTGATCTTCCACACTAACATTATCTCTGTCATTCTTAGAACAACTAAATGATTCATTTTCGCCATGCCGTATCCACCGTCTATAACTTGGGTCAAAACCTTTCTCAAACAAATGATCTTTTATTTTCCGAAAAGTCGGCACTGACATATTATGACACTTATTGCATAGACAATACGCCATGTCGCTGTCATTAGTTTTTTTGAATGTTTTTTCACAACCACTAAGAACATATTCACTCTGTTCTCATACTCATCACTCAATCAGTTTGAAAGAATCCACTCTCGATCTATTTCAATCTAAACATTAACAAAAATGATAATTATTATTGAAGGAAATAAATAAAATTTCAATTTAAAAGAATGTGTTGGTAGATGAGAAGATTCAGAGACATTAAGATGAGAAAAAAATGACTCAGAGGACAGGAGTTGAAATCCTTAATCTAGAGTGGGAATAAGGAATGTTAGAAACCTAACTAAGCAATCAAGGCCAAAACAAACCTAAAGTCCACTATAGGTCCTTAGTACTAGACGACACCTAACTTCGAGGTCCCACCGATGACCACTTGTCTGTAGGAAATCAAGAACCCGGAGGTCCCTAAAATCTCAGTGAGACTAGATGGGCAACGACGTTCAGGCTGAAACGGTCTTAAACATCGAGGACCACTAGTCTGTAGGAAATCAAGAACCCAGAGGTTCCTAAAATCTCGGGAAGACTAGATGGGCAACGATGTTCATGCCATAACGATCTTAAACGATTTCCTCTCCTTAATGCGTCCGGAAATCCTAGGGGCCAACGTCTAATTGATTTTATTAAGTGGTTTTTGGGCCAAGGAAAGGGTGATGAAATCCCCCACCTCATCTCCTATAGGTGATTGCCCCATAAGTGTTTTTTAGACCTTAATCTAACAAACAACACACCAAACAAACACTCACCTCACTCTTGTTCCAATGCATGTCCTACAAACTAATGCGTGCTTTCTAATGAATGATGAGTGAAATATATTACGTACCTTACGCCAGCAATCTACGACAGAAATCGTAAAATAAATAATAAATACGATGAATGAAAATCCTATATGATGAATGACTTAGCAAATATTGTCTAATCTTTTGCTTTAGGTTATTAAAGGCCAAGTTGCTTAAGGAGGGAAATGAGTTATTATCATAATATTGAAAATTCAAAAAAGCAAGGCAATAAACATTTAAAATATTAAAAACAAGTATTAAAAATAATTACTTGGATTGACAAAAAACATTTTAAACACAAAATATCATGTAATTAGTAACAATTGGAAAAAAAAATTATTGAAATTTTATATGTACCTCCCCTTAAAATTTTATATGTAAAATTCTTCAAATCCTGGAATTAACAAGAAAAATGTATATCTACTCACATTCACATCATGTATTTCTCCACTACATCACACTCACATTACAAATCTACTTGATTGACATCATTTCATGCTCATATTTGTATCTTATATCCATTATCTTTCACCTAAATAATGCTATGTTACGAGTTTTATGTTTAGTTTTCAGGATTAAATAGGTTTGAAGAGATGAAGCATAAAAGGACCCAAAAGCTGGGAAAAAGGGCTGAATTGTGAGATCTGTGGACCAAGATGCAAGGAAGAAGGACCTGAATGCAAGACCGAAGGACCTAAGAGCAAAACAGAATACTCCTCACCATCATGGGGAGTATTTTGGCAATTCTATTCGGGTCGGAGCTCCAACATGCAAAATAGAAGCATCAAATACCAACAAAGCCTTCCAGAAAAGCCCACAAGAAATTCCAGAGCGATCCGGAGACTGTAGACCGCTAATTAGGGAGGGGAGGCGTGTTGAGGCCGTGTGACCTCGCAGTTAGGCGTCGTCTAGCTGTAAGGACCCATAGCTAGCCTAAGCTTGTTTGAGCCGTGTTTGCTAGACTAGGCTTCTAACCTCACCCTTTACCCACGCTAGTTTTAAGGGATTCGTCCCTTCTCCTCTGAGTCATCTTCTTCTCACCTACTTCTACGTTTTAGTCTCCTCCCCTTTACACTCTCTGTTAGCGTTTTAGGGTCGAGTCGAGCACTTTTTGCGAGGTTGGCCTCGTGGTGGTGAGAGTGATCGACTCGAGAGTTCTTTGTCGAGATGGATGGTTATATGGGCGACCATCCATATCATTGTTGGGACCAGGACAATTCTCCCTGGTACTCCGGACCCATGCAACCTGGGGTGGCTCAGACAAACACCCCGTATGGTTGGGATAATCTTCATTGTGTGACTGAGCAATCTTCATATAGGGGTGATATGAGAGAGGCACCGACTGCTAGATCTCCATCTAGTTACGTCGGATCATATGTTGGTCATCAAACTGAGACATTGCAAGAACCTTTGGCCTCTTTCATGCATGTGGTAGAATACATGAGTGCACCGGTGGCTCCAGTAGCCGTACCGTGTCGCTGTTGTGGGTTGAGTGGTCATGTTTGCGGGGAATGTCCTTATGTTCCCTCAGAGCCTGAGTATGAGCATACCTTTTCCCAAAATGCTCAGTATGACCATTACGCATCCGCGTACAACCCGAGAAGGATTGATTCATGGGGAGACAATTCTTATTCAAATTCTTATACATCACTCCCACCCCAGTACCCTCCTTCTGAATATCCTGAATTCTACCAACACCCCACGACCAATCATTGGACTCATTCTCAGCCCATCACCACCCAACCCATCCATTTCACAAATTCTGACATGAACCTCAAAGTTGACCTGATTGATCTCGTTTTATAGTAACCGCAAGTGCACGACCGCGTTGAAGCGGTGACAAATACGGGTCGTCCACTGGGAGGTGTGTCGACACTTGGTTTATTCGAAGGCGAGGGGTAAAAGAAAGGAGAAAGATGTATTACACTAAACTACACTACAAAGCTGAAATTAAATTGAGAAAAAACTATAAAACTAAACCCCAAAGGGGGTAGATAAATAGTGTGAACATAAAAGAGTGTGTGTGTGTTCATTAAGCTCATCACAACATGTATTGTAGGAAATCATAAAACTACATCCAACTTTGCCTCTACATTAATTAAGATAAGACTACATCATTAAAACATACAAGGCAATAATTGGAATGAAGCTACATGAACTCAAGTATAAAGACTATACCCTAATATGCCTCTACATGAATTAAGATTTCACTACATCATTAAAACATACAAGACATTAGCTAAGGTAAAGGCAACAAGAGTACATACATTACAAATTGTGTTTCCAATATTAACTTCATCCATATCCTAACTTTATCATTCCCCATAGAATAGGTCCACTAATCAAAGCATAAGCTAAGCTTCATTCAAGAGCATTAGCATATCAAAGATAAGAGTGAAAACCCATTAGATGGTTATGGAAATCATATAAAGCTCAAGGGATAAAAATAACACACACTTAGTACACTACATTATTATATCACATATTTCTCCACCCCCCAAATGGGGATGGAACTACTCACTACTCATTATACTAACTAAATCAGCAAGGGAAAGCATAATACTGAAATGAAATTTATACTACTCAAGCAAGAAACATTAAAGAAGCATAAAACAAAACAAGCATCAAAGCAAAAACATTAAAGGAATTTAACTAAGCAAGAATTAACAAACTAATGAAAACTTTTATTAGGAACTCACTCAGATTACAAGCAGCCCTTCCTCCACTAGAGTTTTGCTTCAAGGCTTCACTCTTAGTAGGGAAGGAGGCCACCAAGAGAGAGATGGATTACAAAGGGAGGTGAAGAGTTCTATGTATAAGCATGGAAAAAGTTAATCCGGGACAATCCCCCGATGTGGGACTAAACCAATACCAAAAATAGCCTAATCGAACACTAATACAAGTCCAGGAGAAGTTGGGGCGGATCCTGCATGATCCAGACCGTCAATTGGCGGTTCCAGACCGCCAATTGGCGGCCTATAAAGCCCAGATCCGTCTAGGTCTTCTGGTGGGCTTTCCTTGGTGTGTTTCTTGGTCTTGGATGCATCTAACTTGTTTAGTGGAGTTCCGACCCGAATCGAATTGACAAAATACTCCTCATGATGGTGTGGAGTTTCCTGTTTTGCTCTTAGGTCCTTCTGTCTTACGATCAGGTCCTTCTCCCTTGCATCTTGGTCCCCAGGTCTCACGATTAGGTCCTTTTTTCCTGCTTTTGGGTCCTTTCATGGCTCTTCTCTTCAAACCTCTTTATTTCTGAAAACTAAACATAAAACTCGTCACGTAGCATTGCTTAGGTGTAAGATAATGGATATAAGGTACAAATATAAGCATGAAATGATGTCAATCAAATACCCCCACACCTAAGTTTTTGCTAGTCTCGAGTAAAACAAAGAAAGGAAAAAGCATACGAAAAACAAGAAATTCTAACTCACTTTCGTAGGAATCACGATTGCACTTAGCACGTGCAACAAGCCGTTAAACCTCTTTGTTGCCAAGGAGGAGGAGTGTTGTCTCCTGAGGGTTTTCAGCGGATATACCCACAAAATCCGAACAAGATGCATTATTCAATCTAGACCTCGACTCGTTGGAAATATTTTGTCGATCAATGGACGCGGTAATCCTACGGGCCGACTCTATATAGGTAATCAGTCCACACCTAGCCTAATAAACCATTCATGCAAGTTAAATAAGGAATTAAGTGAAAGACATGGACAACCTCAAGATCCTCAAGTGATACAAAGTGTAAGGTCCATTAAGGTTCTTATTTGCATTAACATTTTTTTCTTCTTTTTGTTTCTTTTCACACATTTTTTTTCTTTTTTTCTTTTATTAGTTGGAGCTTCATTCTCCCAGGGTCAGGTTTTGTGCATCATTGCCCATGAGGACTTACACTATCACGTACACCTTTCCCCAAATCTCCACATAGGGCAATCCCTACCACCCGTGTAACGGGAGTTCGGTCGGCGCATCCCAAGTCAGATGACTCGAAAGCACCAGGCACAAAGTCCCTTCAGACCTACTTTCCCGAGTGATAAGAGCCGTGCGAGAAGAGAGAACATCTACTCACTTATTTCTTATCTACACATGAACCAAAACCCCTACACTAATGTCTCACAACAAGATTAAGAGGGTCCTTGACTACAACAAACTTCCTAAATTAACAAACACGAATTATTGACTCACTAGGTTCAGGGTGGACTTCTTTGAATGTTTGAGCACTGAAACCCTATGATTACTCACCCCCAAAGGAAAACTGGGGTGCATCCTAACGACTCGATAAATCCTAAAGCCACGTACTAGATATCCTAATGCATCAAGTTCAAGACAATTTTGGGAGCTTTCTTTTTACTTTGCCTCTCAACGGTTTTGCACATGCTAAACACACGCAAAATCCACAAAACATTTTCTTTCGCAAACACATGAAGATTTTGAAAGAAATGTGGAAATTTTAAAGCACTAGGAAGCTAAAAAAGACAAGTCACCCACGGATCATGGCAAACAGATATATCGATATTAAATGCAGCACACTAACATGACCCTAACAATGCAAACAAAAGAAAACAAAATCGAAAGAAAAAAAAACTCGACTATGTACACACGTAAAACACCCCCCACACCTAGTTCATGCATTGTCCTCAATGAATGTGAGCAAGATACTACATGGATTTATGCATGAAAAAGGAGAGATCTCACCAACATGAAGTACAAAGGGAAGTTCAAGGTCATGTTGATGGACACAAACCCAAATTCCCTCAAAACCTGTGAGATGCTAAAGAAAGGATACAAATACGTGAAAGAAAGGGAGCCCAAATACACAAGGGTTGGGGCTCACAACAATCGATGCTCACTGAAGGAGTTTTATTTTTATTTTTTTATAACTATGTACAACAATAGGCTTCCATCTTCATATGTCAAGGGACATCAAATGGGAACCCACCATCTCTCAAGCCAGAAATGCGCATGCATGGGCTCGCAACATACACGACAGAATTGCTCGACCACCTGACACCCTTATAAGCATTGTGGTCGGTTGATGCCTCTTTAGGGTTAGCAAAAGAGGAGGCATGAACGAGAGGTGAACCTCTATCAGGTATAAGGGTATCAAGTGGTTGAATCTTAACCCACATGGGGTCCTCAGCAGATACAGAATGAAGAGCATGTGGCCGAGAGGCCATAAAAATAGTATCTTGTGGCTCAAAAGCCACGTGCTCAAAAGGATGTGGCTCAAGGGCAACGTGGTCAAAAAGAAGTGGCTCAAGGGCCACAAGACCAGAAGAATGTGGCTCAAGGGCCACGTGATCAAAACATAAGGCACCTTCTTGTGCCAGCCCGGGTGAAACATCTTCACCACCTTCAGGATCTTCATCGAACAATTCTCTGAAGTACTTGAAGGTGCCCTCAACTTCAATCTCATCCAAGCCCTGGATAAGGTTGACCCCAACAGGGTCATTGAAGGCACCTGGCTTCTTGCCAATGGTGAAGATGTTGAAATCAGCGCATTGACTACCATAAGTCAAGCGCATCAGACCATTGCGACAATTGATCAAGGCATTTGAAGTCGCAAGAAATGGTCGCCCCAGAATGACAGGAATTTGTCCAAGTGGGTTTGGCACAGGTTCAGTATCCAAGACAAAGAAGTCGACTGGATAAATGAACTCTCCCACTTTGATAAGCACATCTTCTACCACACCCCTAGGTTTCTTCATAGACCTATCAGCTAATTGAAGAGTGGTCTTTGTTTGTTTGAGGTCTCCAAGACCGAGGTGGACGTAGACAGAATATGGCAGAAGATTAACAGATGCACCAAGGTCCAATAAGGCCCGATGTATGGAAACATCACCAATCACACAAGAGATAGTAGGACAGCCAGGGTCCTTGTACTTGACTTGCATGGGTTGTGCCAACACGGAACTCACGTTAGTCGCAAGAAAAGCTTTCTTGGGAACATGAGTTTTTCTCTTCTTGGTGCATAAGTCCTTGAGAACCTTGGCATAAGGTGGCATTTGCTGAATCACCTCCAAAAGAGGGATATTCACCTTAACCTGCCGAAACATCTCAAGCATCTTGTCATGCTGATCAGAGGTTTTCTTTTTAAGGCGCTCAGGGAATGGCGCCTTTGGGGCATAAGGATGCGAAGGCACCCCAGAATTCAGGTCCAAAGAAACATGAGTGGAGACCTCAGAATCTGGTTCCTTCGACACAAGAGGAGACAAGGGAACCTCAGGGTATGGCCCCTTTGTCGAAGGAAATGTAGAAAGAACCTCAGGGTCTGGCTCCTTCCTGGAAGTATTTGTGGACGGAGCCTCAGGATCCGGCTCCCTCAAAGATGGTGATGACAAAGAAGGTACCCCAATGTGGTTATCCACCTCCTTACCAGACCTCAAAGTATGAATCACATTAATATGATGGGTCGGTTCAGAGGTGGCATGAGGTAAAGGTGTCCTTACTTGAGAATGGGTACCCCGAGGATTCACCTCAGGTTGACTCGGGAACTGACCTTTCTCGCGTTCATGGAGTTGATGAGCCAACTGGCTAACCTGCATTTCCAAAGCCTTGACTGTACTTTGCAACGCTTGAAAGGTCAGATCACAAGAAGGGTCCTTAGGGTCAACCCGCTGGGGTGGTGGAGTCTGGTTGGAATAACCCGACGATGAGGCATGAGCAGGTTGGTAATTTTGGTGCTGCGACCTTTGATGTGGGGGTTGGTAGGTCGCCGATGGGCATGGAGGTTGATAAGGTGGAGGTTGAGGTTGAGCGTACGAGCTTTGACCGTGGCCTCTACTAGACCCCCAAGAGAAGTTAGGATGGTTACGCCATCCCGGGTTATAGGAATGACTGTACGGGTCGTTTCGGGGCCTTTGTTGATACATCGCATTTGCATGCTCAGTATCCCTTGGAGAGTAAGCGCACTCCAAGTCATCATGTCCCGACAGTCCACACCTAGTACACCCGGGAGTAGCGACCTGAGCTACAGGAGCTCGGTCCATCTCCAAACTCTCTATCCTACGCATGAGAGCAGCCATTTTCGCCTCAGACGCGATCGATGAGTCAACTTGATAAGATCCAGCTCGACCAGAAGACCTGGCGGCTGGTGGCTCTCTCATGGTATCCCACTCGAAGGTACGTTCAGCCATGGATTCAAAAGTATCCCATGCCTCCTCGATGGGTTTCATTTGGAAGTCACCCTGACACATCGACTCCAACAATGTGCGGGTGTTGTAGTTGATGCCCTCATAAACAATTTGGCACAACTGCCATAACTCAAATCCATGATGAGGGCACTGTTGGAGAAGGTCCTTGAACCTCTCAAAGAAACCACGAAACGATTCGGTCTCGGTCTGATACATTTGATGTATCTGGTGCCGTATCTGTTGAGTTTTCCTTTGAGGGAAAAATCTCTTCAGAAAGACGGTCACAAAGTCATCCCAAGACCGAATCGAGCTCGCCGGGAGGCTATACATCCATTTCTTCGCATTATCCTTCAATGCGAACGAAATCATCCTCAACCGGACAGAATCCTCGTCAAGCTGTTGAAGCTTGAACATGGAGCATAATTCCTCGAATTCGCGTATAAAAATATACGGATCCTCCTTATTGGCAGTAAAGGTTGGAAGCATGCTCACATACTGAGGTTTCAGCTCATAGTTGTTCCCGCGAGCAGGGGGAACAACTATGCAAGAAGGTTGCGCGGCCCGAACAGGATGGGTCCGCTCCCACGACGTCATCGGCCTATCCTGTCGAGCTAAAGGTGGTGGTGCACCTAGAACTCGATCCTGACCGAATCTCCCTTCCTCTCGAGTCAGAGGAGGAGGAGAAGGAGGTCTACGTGGTGGTGGGAATGGACCGAGGTAGTCCATGTATGGAACCCGGTCTCCCTCGCCACCACGAGACGACTCGCCTTCTTGCTCCAAGGGAACACGAGGCGGAGATGGTCGATCACCAAGATCTTCCATCTCAGAAATAAGCACTCTCTCGAGTCGAGCGCTCTCACCAGAACGAGCCCAACCTCGCATAAAATTGCTCGACTCGACTCTAACAAACACACAACAAAAGGTGTACTAGAGGAGGAGACTAAACGTAGAGAATAGATGAGGAGATGACTCAGGTGAGGAGGGAAGAATCCCTAGAGCTAGCAAGGGTAGTGGGATCAGGAAGAAGCCTAACTAGCAAGCACGGCTCAAACAATGTAAGGCAATGGGTCCTTAAGCTAGACGACGCCTAACTTCGAGGTCACTAGCCTCGACACGCCTCACCTCCCTACAACGAGGACCACAATGCCCAGCAAGTGATACCAGATCCGGAGATCCAGTACCTCCTACTATCGACAAGGTAGGCAACGCCGATCAGGTCATGACGGTCTCGACTAGATTACTCTCCTAGTGCGTCCGAATTCCTTAGGGCCAATGTCTACTTGCTTTTAGTTAAGGCTTTATTAAGAGTGGTTTTTGGGGCCATGGAAAGGGTGATGAAATCCCCCACCTTATCTTTTATGGGACAGCCCCTCCTTAGTAGCGATTTGATCCTAGATCTAGCAATCAATCGCTCCAATCAAACGCGCTCTCACTCTTGTCCTGATGCACCTTACTAACTAATGCATGAAATAAACATGCATGAATGAGGGATGTGGGTGCACGTACCTCACGCCAGCAATCAACGACAAAATGTAAAGCAAAGAAAAGACAAATGCATGCAAGGTCTACCAATGGTGCATGACCTAGATGGCAAGAAGTCTAATCTTTTGCTTTGAGTTTTATGGTCCAAGTTGATTAAAGGGGATTGAAATTAAATCTGGGAGCAAACTAAAGATCACAGCATGCACAATTGGGCTCCCAGATAACTAAAGTAAAGCAATAAACCACCAGAAGAAATTTGAGAGGAGGCAGACCTCACCAGGCCGCCAATTGGTGGTTTGCAACCGCTGATTGGCGGTCCATTTGTGGATTCTTTTGCTCCAACTTTCCCAGTAGCTTCCCCTTGATGTTCTCGTTCCCTGAAACTAAGAAAAACTGAAAACAAAAAAATTAAAAACCCATCGAATCGCCCAAACCAAGGTCTGGACAGAGCACCTCCCCGGCAACGGCGCCAAAAACTTGATTGATCTCGTTTTATATTAACCGCAAGTGCACGGTCGCGTTGAAGCGGTGGCAAATACGGGTCGTCCACTGGGAGGTGTGTCGACACTTGGTTTATTCAAAGGCGAGAGGTAAAAGAAAGGAGAAAGATGTATTACACTAAACTACACTACAAAGCTGAAATTAAATTGAGAAGAAACTATAAAACTAAACCCCAAAGGGGGTAGAGAAATAGTGTGAACATAAAAGAGTATGTGTGTGTTCATTAAGCTCATCACAACATGTATTGTATGAAATCATAAAACTACATCCAACTTTGCCTCTACATGAATTAAGATAAGACTACATCATTAAAACATACAAGGCAATAATTGGAATGAAGCTACATGAACTCAAGTATAAAGACTATACCCTACTATGCCTCTACATGAATTAAGATTTCACTACATCATTAAAACCTACAAGACATTAGCTAAGGTAAAGGCAACAAGAGTACATACACTACAAATTGTGTTTCCAATATTAACTTCATCCATATCCTAACTTTATCATTCCCCATAGAATAGGTCCACTAATTAAAGCATAAGCTAAGCTTCACTCAAGAGCATTAGCATATCAAAGATAAGAGTGAAAACCCATTAGATGGTTATGGAAATCATATAAAGCTCAAGGGATAAAAATAACACACACTTAGTATACTACATTATTATATCACATATTTCTCCACCCCCCAAATGGGGATGGAACTACTCACTACTCATTATACTAACTAAATCAGCAAGGGAAAACATAATACTGAAATGAAATTTATACTACTCAAGCAAGAAACATTAAAGAAGCATAAAACAAAACAAGCATCAAAGCAAAAACATTAAAGGAATTTAACTAAGCAAGAATTAACAAACTAATGACAACTTTTATTAGGAACTCACTCAGATTACAAGCAGCCCTTCCTCCACTAGAGTTTTGCTTCAAGGCTTCACTCTTAGTAGGGAAGGAGGCCACCAAGAGAGAGATGGATTACAAAGGGAGGTGAAGAGTTCTATTTATAAGCATGGAAAAAGCTAATCCGGGACAATCCCCCGATGTAGGACTAAACCAATACCAAAAATAGCCTAATCGAACACTAATACAAGTCCAGGAGAAGTTGGGGCAGATCCTGCATGATCCAGACCGCCAATTGGCGGTTCCAGACCGCCAATTGGCGGCCTATAAAGCCCAGATCCGTCTGGGTCTTCTGGTGGGCTTTCCTTGGTGTGTTTCTTGGTCTTGGATGCATCTAACTTGTTTAGTGGAGCTCCGACCCGAATCGAATTGACAAAATACTCCTCATGATGGTGTGGAGTTTCCTGTTTTGCTCTTAGGTCCTTCTGTCTTACGATCAGGTCCTTCTCCCTTGCATCTTGGTCCCCAGGTCTCACAATTAGGTCCTTTTTTCCTGCTTTTGGGTCCTTTCATGGCTCTTCTCTTCAAACCTCTTTATTTCTGAAAACTAAACATAAAACTCGTCACGTAGCATTGCTTAGGTGTAAGATAATGGATATAAGGTACAAATATAAGCATGAAATGATGTCAATCATGACCCCAAACTTGATTCTTTGGAACAAGCCCTCCAAACGTTCATGGAAACCACTCAAAATGTGTTGAAGTCCAATCACGATTCCCTGCAAACTATGGAAATGTATGTGGGTCAAATTACACAACAATTAAGTAAACGTGAGGAGGGTGACATTTCTTGTCAACATGTGGATTCATCGTTTGATATCGAACCACCACCACATTCACAAATTCGAAGCACAATCTTTCAGAGTCAAACTCCTAGTCAGTCTGAGGGACTTGAGGTTTCAATTCACGATCACATTGTGGGGGATTTGATCCGAATTGAGAATAACATGGACCAATTTCATTATGAGTCGGCACAGGATTGTGCCCTATCTTTTTGTCCCATGGCCCTTGAGCCACATGATCTTCATGTTGTTCCCCTTAAGGACTCACCTCTGGTGGAGCAAGAGCTCCCTAGTACCCTCATTTTCAAACCACCTGATGAGAGTTTGCCTCTCACTATTGTTCCTGATCATCTTGGAAATGATGGAACATCAAACAACTACATTGCTAATGAGGGTATTAGGAGTTCCTTAGAGGTTACCTTGGGTATGAGACCCACTTTTTGTTCGCCTGGTGAGTCAGACATGCCTAACGAGGTTCTTGACCTCGTTCTGGCTCACCAGCCAGTTGGTTGGAGAGTTTGGATTGACGATCATAACTTCAGCAGCGCAACAGAAGATTTTCTTCTTCCGTTGCCCCTTATTTCCCAAACTCTCAAGAGGTTCAAGCTCTTTCAGTTTGATCCTTTGATTGAGACGCCTTTGCGTCCAATTCATGAACCTCTCATTTCATCTTATGCTCTTTGTGAAGGGGGCCCACGCATGAGTATTCTGGCCCCGCGTGGTGTCATGTTCCCTTTCCAAGTACATTGACCCACTTTTGAGATTCCCATTTGATGTCTTTTGACAAATGAAGATGGGAACTTATGATTGTACATAGTTATATTCAAAAAACAAAAAAAGAGTGTAATAAAAGACTCCTGCAGTGAGCATCGATTGTTGTCGGCCCCAACCCTTGTGTACTTGGGCCCAATCTCTTCACGTATTTATCTCCCTTCTTCAGCTTCTCACAGGTTTTGAGGGAATTTGGGTTTGTGTCCATCAACATGACCCTGAACGTCCCTTTGTACTTCATGTTGGTGAGATCTTTCCTTTTTCATGCATGTATCCATGTAGTATCTTCTTCACATTCATTGAGGACAATGCATGAAGTAGGTGTGGGGGCGTGTTTTACGTGTGTACATAGTCGAGTCTTTTTCCTTTGGTTTTATTTTCGTTTGTTTGTACTGCTAGGGTCATGTTAGTGTGCCGCATTTAACATTGATATATCTGTTTGCCATGATCCTTGGGTGACTTGTCTTCTTTTGCTTGCCGAGTGCTTTAAAATTTTCACATTTCTTAAAATCTTCATGTGTTTGTGAAAGAAAATGTTTTTGTGGGTTTTGCGTGTGTTTAGCATGTGCAAAACCGTTGAGAGGCAAAGTAAAAAGAAAGCTCCCAAAATTGTCTTGAACTTGATGCATTGGGATTTCTAGTTTATTGGCTTTAGGTCTTGTCGAGTCGTTAGGATGCACCCTGGTTTTCCCTCAGGGGACGTGTAATCATAGGGTTTCAGTACTCAAACATTTAAAGAAGTCCACCCTGACCCTAGTGAGTCAAATAATTCGTGTTTGTGAGTATAAAGAAGTTTGTCGTAGTCGAGGGCCCTTAATCTCTTTTTGTGAAACTTAAGTGTAGGGGTTTTGGTTCCCATATAGATAAATAAGTGGTGTTCTCTCTTCTCGCACGGCTCCTATCACTCGGGAAAGTAGGTCTGAGGGGACTTTGTGCCTGGTGCTTTCGAGTCATCTGACTTGGGATGCGCCGACCGAACTCCCGTTACACGGGTGGTAGGGATCGCCCTATGTGGAGATTTGGGGGAAGGTGTACGTGATAGTGTAAGTCCTCATAGGCAATGATGCACGAAACCTGACCCTGGGGAGAATCAAACAGCAACCAATAAAATGCTCCAAAGAAAAAGAAAAAAAAAGGAAAAAAGAAAAGAAAAAAAAGAAGTCAAATAAGAACCAAAATGGACTTTACACATTGTATCACATTCAGAAGTTAAGGTTGCCCATGTCTTTCACTTAAGTCCTTGACTAACTCTCACGAATAACTCATTAGGCTAGGTGTGTGAACCGATTACATATATAGAGTCGACCCGTAGTATTACCGCGTCCCATGATCGACAAAATAAGTCCAACGAGTCGTGTAGCTAGATTGATTAATGCATCTTGTTCGGATTTTGTGGGTATATCCGCTGAAAACCCTCAGGAGACAACACTCCTCCTCCTTGGCGACAAGGAGGTTTAACGGCTTGTTGCACGTGCTAAATGCAACTGTGATTCCTACGAAAGTGAGTTAGGATTTCTTGTTTTTTTCGCATGCTTTTCTCTTTCTTTGTTTTGCTCGGGACTAGCAAAAGTTAGGTGTGGGGGTATTTGATTGACATCATTTCATGCTCATATTTGTATCTTATATCCATTATCTTTCACCTAAATAATGCTATGTTACGAGTTTTATGTTTAGTTTTCAGTAATAAATAGGTTTGAAGAGATGAAGCATAAAAGGACCCAAAAGCTGGGAAAAAGGACTAAATTGTGAGATCTGTGGACCGATGCAAGGAAGAAGGACCTGAATGCAAGACCGAAGGACCTAAGAGCAAAACAGAATACTCCTCACCATCATGGGGAGTATTTTGGCAATTCTATTCGGGTCGGAGCTCCAACATGCAAAATAGATGCATCAAATACCAACAAAGCCTTCCAGAAAAGCCGACAAGAAATTCCAGAGCGATCGGGACACTGTAGACCGCTAATTAGCGGTCCAAGACCGCTAATTGGCGGTCACTTTTGGCCCAAATGCGCTCAAATATCTCCAGCACATGTATGAGAGGATTTGTAGGCTATTTGTGGTATCTGTTTAGTCCCACATTGGGGGATTGTCCCGGATTAGCTTTTTCCATGGCTATAAATAGAACTCTTCACCTCCTATTGTAATCACTCCATATTTTAAGTGGCTATTCTTCCTACTAGAAGTGAGGCCTTGAAGCACACGCTAAAGTAGGAGGATGCTACTTTTAATGTGAGTCATTTTATCAATAAAGTTTTGTGTTTCTTTCATTATTTGTTTTATGCTTCTTTTATTGTTTATGCATGTTTTAGTTTAATCGTCTTTTAATTCTAGCTTAGTTTTAATATGCTTTCTTCCCATAGTTTAATAATTAGTGTAATGTTTAGTGAGTAGTTCCATCCCCTTTGGGTGGTGGAGTAGATGTACATACATGCAAATGAGAATGGGATGAATGCTTTAATTTCAATGTGTTGATTAAACATGAATGTATGCTTGCTTGTTTAGGATAGAATTTATAACTTGATGAGTTTTGCCAAAATGATTAGACACCTCTCATGCTTGTTTAGGTTCTAAAATAAACAACTTGCATATGTAAATGTTAATCAACCAAGTTGGTGAATAGATTGATAGGTTTTGCCATAACATTTAGTCACTTCCTATGCTTGATAAACACCACCTTCATGTGCTTAAAGAATGTATTCTACACCCACCTCTTTGCTTGTGTGCACTCACTCCACCCCTTAGGGGTTTTCCATTCCTGAAATTCCAGCATTCTTCCTTTGTTCTTAGCTTAGTTCTTATTTCATCGCTTGTTTGCTTCTTTCACATTTCGTACTTGTTAGCGTAGTATAGAGTAGAGTAGCATAAACATCTTTCTCCCCTATTTTTGCCACTTGATTTCGTACAAGCAAGAGACTACTCACCTCCCTGAGGACGACCCGTACTTGCCACCGCTTCATCGCGGCCGTGCACTTGCGGTTTAAATAAAACACTACTCATGTAGAAATACACATGTATGAGATCCATGAAGAACGTTAGTTTATTTGCATTCAAATTTACTCAATAATGTATCCCAAACAACATAATATCATTACTTAAATCATCTAACCAACCTAACTCAAGACCTAAGATAGCAAACCAATCCAACTCATATATACTCAATTAAATCATCCAACCAACCGAACTCAATCCAAACCAAATCAATCCAATGAACAAGTGAAATCAAATGAATTAAACATTTACATAATCACACTCCATTCTCGTCAACCAAATGAATCCGACATGAAAATGACATAAACTAAAACGTAATAATCTTTGTTGAAAATTCTTCACCAATATCTCTATATAAGTAGTGTATGTTTTCATGGGATCTTCACACCTCTACAGACCACCACTTTGATCACTCTTTCTTAATCCGAATACCCAATCTAAACATATGAAATATGAGAACCTAATCAAAGAAGATGATTTTTCTACAGGTGGTTAAGCACAAACAAGATGAGGACGGGAAAGTTGTGATGCCGGAGGAGGTCTTTGTGGCGCCGAAAGACGTAGCGGAGGAGGTGCGGCGACGACTGTGGTAGCAGAGGACGTCGCGATTCTGGTAGCGGAGAACATCGCTACAATGCCGGAGGAGGTCTTTGTGGTGCCAGAGGACGCTGTGGATGGCACGAAGGTTCAGTTAGAGATCGGTCGTGGAGGAGGCCGGGTTTGCAGCTAGGGTTCCGTTGGGTTTTTGTTTGGAATAAATGACAAAGAACGTAACTGTTTGACTTCTATAAGACTTATAGACGCCGGACATTGCTTACACCCGACATCAATATGCTTGGGGCTATAGGCGTCGGTTGTACGAAACGTCCGACGTCTATAGGTCGACGTCTATAGGCTTGAGGGATAAACGTCAGGGTATAGATGTCGGTTTCAATGGGTATTTCAACAACTGATGTCTATATGACCCCATCGACGTTGGTTGTTTCTTTGGCCGACATCTATTCCCTCTATCACCAAATAGACGTTAGCCTTTATAATAGCCGACGTCTATTGGGAAACGAGTAAAGACTATTTTGCACTATTGATTCATCACTTCTCTCACCTCATATGTGTTCACACTCCACCCCTTAGGGGTTCATCCATATTTCGTTCCACATTGTTTTGTTGTACTTCTTTAGTTTTCATTTTGCATCGTAATCTAGTTTGTTTTGCATTCTAGTTTAATTGTCCTTTTACTAGTAGCATAATAATCTCCTCTTCACCATATTCACCACTTGATTTCCGAAGAACTAGAGCCGACACACCTCCCTGCGGATCAACCCATACTTGTCTCGTTTTCACCGACGGTCATGCACTTGCGGTTAAACTTAATTTCAATCATGTTTTTGGCACCGTTGTCGGGGAGGTGCTCAGTCTAGACTCTGGTTTGGACGATTTGAGTGGATTTGATCATTTTCTTTTAGTGTTTTGTTATCTCAGGACATTCAAGGTTCAAAACGCAAGGAACAGGAAAAAGTGGGAGGATTTGAAGCTATTTTGACTGCCAAACAGCAGCCTGGGACCGCCAACGGGCGGCCTGGTGAGCTATTCTAGCCTCCTATTTTCTTTTGGTTGTTTCTTTTTTTCAACATATTTGTTTCGGAGCCTAATTTTTTGGCATGTCTGAACTTGTAGTTTGCTCCCAGATCAATAAATAATCAATCCCCCTTTTAATCAACATGGACCATAAAACTCAAAGCAAAAGATTAGACTATTTGTCATCTAGGTAGGTCATGCATCATTTGTAGACCTTGCACGCATTTTTCTTTTCTTTTATTTACATTCTTGTTGTTGATTGCGTGTTGTTGGAACTACTAGGCTCTAATATTTGTCTAAAGGGGGGGGGGGGGGGGTGAATAGACTAATTGTGTTCTTTAAACAACTATTGCAAATTAAAAGCTAGAACAATTAAAATAATGATAGAAATGTGCAAACGACAACACGGATGTATAGAGGTTTGGATCCAACCACTAGATCATAGTCCCCTCTTACGAATTGCTCTTCCTCAAGCAACTTCGCGTCCTCCACTAATCTGATCTCCGTAGCGGGCCGAGTTCAAGCCTTTACACCACAAGCTTTGCGAACAACCTCGCCTAGCTTGGACCACCTTCTCACAATCCGAGAAGAGCTTCACTCCGGAAGCTAATTCAACTCTTGTAGAAAAACTTTAGCAACTTAAGCTTGGGTACTTGAAATGAATGATGAAAGAAATGAGCTTATTTCAAGTGGGAAGATGTGAGCACAAGGATGTTTAGAGCAAATTTAGAGTGTAGTAAGAAGATTTCAGCTTGGAGAAAGATTGGTTGTCTTAGAAATGTGTTTTAAGCTCTATTTATATGCTCTAAACTTAATCTAGATGTTGGAATTAAATTGGTAGTGAGTTGTGTAAGAATACACAAAACAGTGAAGGACATGACACAAATCTCGACACCAACGGTCACTGGATCAGGTCAATTGGTCGACCTGTTTGTTAAAATAAGTAATCATTCGAACAAAGGTGCAGATGATCGAACCAATTGGGCTAGAACTTAAGTGAACGGTCGACTAGATAGACATGTTCGGTTGACCGTTTGGGGGATTTGGCTAAGATGAAATTGTGCAAATGAGATAACGGTCGAATAGAATGGTGAATTGGTTCGACCAAAAACTTCCAGTAAGTTTTGTAGCTGGAGTGTTACATGAACCGGTCGATCGTTTATAAGATCTTGGTGGACCGGTAGACCAAATCTAATAGAAGGTTAGGTGGAGTATTTGTATAGGATCGTTAGCAAATACGACAAGTATAACGGTCATATTAATGACTAAATCGGAAAAGCAAACAATCGAACAAAATAGACTTTCGGTCGAACTGGATAATATCAGTTGACATAATGAAACGATCGAACAAGGAAAAGAATTTAGTCGACCAATTAAGACTGTGAAAGCACATAATAGAATCGATCGAACTCAACGCAGGTATGGCTGACCATTTGGGAAAATAATAACTGTCTGTTGAATTCCGGTCGAACCAAATGGCCTATCGGTCGACCGATTTGACCCAGAAATCCTGATCTAAGGGAATTTCTATATTTCGTCGATGTCCTATTGAAGTCAATTTGATATGGACTTAATTGTGAGGCTTCTATAGGTTCCCTAAAGGTCATGCAATGCAATTGATCAAAGATTTCAGTGCCAAGTTACATTATAGCCTAAGAACAAGAAATATAAACCTATCTACTCTTCATTCTTGATTTCTTGTCTTGATCCACACTTGTTTCCTGAAATGTTAGAAATACAATATATACATGCGATGATATTAATGGATCACATGTGTTTATTGATATGTTAGTTAATCATCAAAACGGAATAGCAATTATTAGCCAAAAAGGCAACACGTGCACGTTGTCTCTCATTCATGCATGGTTAGAGCATGCATTAGTTAGTAGGGTCAATTGGGTTTGTGCACTTGGCTTGGAGTCAAATTGGCTGCGTGCACCTATATTTCTCGAAATTTGTTTGCTGCACCTGAACACTCAAATCTTTTAGCCCTATGCACCTCTACTGTCAAAAATGTTGTTAAGTTATGGTTTTGGTTGGACATTTTGCAAATTACACCTTGTAAATTTTGCTAATAATATTTTCTATTAGAGAATACCTTATAAAATGACAAATATTCTTATAATAGTCCTCTCTCATCCATTTCTCTTTTCTCTTCCTTTTTTTTTGCAAGGCAAAAAGGGAGGCTTGGCCTGTAATTAGATTAAGATCAAAGTTTACAACCTACCAAAAATGAGATGCTAAGTTCGCGAGTGTATAATGCTACACTACATGTTTTGTATTACATTAGTATGCTTTGTAGTTAAGTATTACATCAATATGTATCAGCTACTAACTCCACGTGGCCTGAAATTTATGCTCCTCTTCTTCATTCTTCGCAAGTTTCTTGACTTTGTCCCATAGACACGCGACCATGTCTTTGATGGCAGACACTATATCTGTTGGCTTCCTCCTATCTCCCTCAAAAATCCTCCGGTTTTGTTCCAGCCAACATTCATGTATTGTAGCATTGAATGCCCACCTCTCACCACTTTGTCAAGTCATCTTCCTCGTGCGTGTGAAATACGTGTAGCCTCACCTTCAAGGGAACCTGCAAACCGGTTGCTGAGCTCCATGAGATGAAGGAGTGCTATCACAACCTCCTTTATGTACGTGCACCCCCAGAAAAGGTACTCTCTCCTTTATGTACGTGTAGCCTCTCTCTTCTTTCATTTCTCTCTTCGCTTCCTCTCTCTCCTCTGTCTCTCTCTTCTTTCCTCTCCCTCTCTCCTCCTTCTCTCTCAAGTCCTCCCTCTCTCTTCTCTTCTCTTCCTTTCTTTTTCTGCAAAGCAAAATGGAGGCTTAGCCTCTAAATTTTATTAATCTAAAGTTGTTACAACCTACAAAATCTAAAGATAAGTCCGTGGGTGTATGCCACATGCATAACCGGCCTCCACACTACATTCTACATAATACATCACTATATGCGTTGCAGTTTAAGAGTATTTGTAGCATCAAGTGCAACAGCAAGCTTAACTACCTCCAAGTGGCCCCGAAATGTTGCACTGCTTCTTCATCCCTTGTATCTGGGAAAACATGACCGCCAAATGGCGGTCCAAGACCGCCAATTAGCGGTCTGTTTGCCTCCGAATTCAACTCGGTTCCTCCAGGACATGAGTTATGTGTTTATGTGTATTCTGGGAAGGTTTCATTAGTCCCATACCGGGAGATTGTCCTCGGTTACCTTTTTTCATTCCTATAAATAGAACTCTTCCTTCTCATTTGTATTCAACCATTGCTTGGTGACATTCTCTCTAGTTTGAGTAAGCTTTGGAGCAAAAACTCAATGTGGAGTAGAATGCTACTAGTAATGTGAGTCATTTAATAAAATAATTTTTCATTGTTTTGTTCTCATGTTGTCTTTTCTTAATGCATGCTTAGCTTAGTCTTGTTTCTTTGATCTTGGGCTAAATTAGTTAGTTCTTCTTGAGTTTAATTGCTAGAATAATGTGTAGTGAGTAGAACTATCCCCTTTGGGGGTGGAGGTGATGTTCATATATATATTGTGAAGTTTGGATGTTTGAATTTTTGATTGTGTAGACTTGCATGTTTTGTATGTTCATTGGGGGTATTTTAATCATCTACATGTTGGGAATTTTGATGGGGTTTGCCATAAGATTTAGACACTTCTCATGCTTAGTTTTCTCATGTTTATTGACTGAAATTTCCTGTTGAATATGCTACATGTTAGTTATGTGTTTGTATTTGTGTTTGCTTGCATGATTGATTGAAGAAACTTTGTTTTGATGGGTTTTGCCATAACATTTAGACACCTCCAATGCTTACCTTTGTTCTGCACACGAGTTTATGGTTTTTGATGAGTCTTGCTATATGTTTAGACACTTCTCATGCTGAGCCTAATCTTATGTTAATCAAGTAGTAATTGCATTACGTTGTGTGAATGGATTGATAGGTTTTGCCACATCGTTAGACACTTCCTATGCATGAAGACACACACACACGACACACACGCATACATGAATCATTCATCACTTATTTCACTACATATGCGCACACACTCCACCCCTTAGGGATTTCTCTTTCTGATTTCCAATCTTTTGTTGCTTTCTATCACATTTCTTACTTCCCAGTTTAGTGTAGTTTAGCTTTAGCGTAATCACATATTTTCTCCATTTATTCACCATCTGATTTTGGTCATACCAGAGGCTGCTCACCTGCCTGCAGATGATCAATACTTGCCCCATCTTCACCGACGGTTGTGCACTTGTGCTCTAAATTTAAAACGACCAAACATGTTTTTGGTGCTTTTGTCGGGGAGGTGTCAGTCCAGACTCTACTTTGGACGATTCAGATGGATTTAATTTTTTGTTTTTAGTTTTGCTTTGTTTCAGAAGACTTGGGGACGCAAGGGGAGGCAGCTAGAGAAGATTGGGGGCAAAATGAGCTTGTTGGACCGCTAATCAGCGGCCTAAGACCACCAACTGGCGATCTGGTAAGCTCATCTCTACTTTTTCTTTCTATGTCTTGTTTCTTTATCTAATATAAAGGTATGGGGATTAATTTGGCATGTTCTGACTTTTGTTTGTCCCGAGATCAATAATAAATCTCCCTTTAAGCAACTTGGACCCTAAAACCCAAAGCAAAAAGATTAGGCATTCTTTCTTGTTTATGTAACGCCCCCGATCTCGTGGGTACGCACACTGGGAAAGACTACAAGTGTCGCGATCAGAGACCTCCGTGATGACCGAAGGAGTTACAAAACATAGACCACACAACGGCTCGACAATACGTAGAGAGATCATACATGGATAGACTAACATAAAACATAATTGAAAAGTGAGAGATTATCCATATATGGTAACAAGGTCAAATACATTACATCGAGTTCAAAAAGGAAATACATCATAAATAATGCGGAAGCAAAAGACAAACTGAAGAATCTGGTCGATGTGTCCCTCGTGTACAGAATGTTCGACTATTCGTCTAGTCTGCCATGTAGGAATCTAAGTACCTACAAGCACCACATCAACATCATCCACCGGACACAAACCTTGCAATAACAACAAAAACAAGGGGCACCACAAAAACATTGTCAACAATAGCCATGAAACCGTAACTATAGTATGGAATTCTTGACCTATAAACCTTCATCTACATCATCACACTCAAATAGAAGCAACAACAGCCATAAGATAATGAAATACAAGTGTCATGATAGCCATAGATTCCGAGAACTAATCATGAACAAATCACATGGATGCAACAACTAACAACCTATATACGTATGACCTAACAACAACAAGTTAATCATGCATAATCATAATGTCTATTGACAACAAACTAATTAGGAAGGTCATACAAAATACAGTCACTAAACATACATGAACATATAATATATTTATATCTATATGCACAAGGTGTATGAGAACAACAAATAAAACATGGAATTAATGACAAGATCTTGATAGATAATACTGATGCACAAGATATATCTAGGCAGCAATTAAATCATGTGCTAATAACAAGATCTCCATGCATTTATATATCTACATGCACATGATGTATGAAGATAGCAATTAAGATTTGTAATTATAATAAGATCTCGATGGCTAAATATAAATGGGCATGATGTATCTACACAACCAATAAATCGTGGTATCATAGTCATAATATCACAACACGAACTTACTTACATGCACGACATGCACTTACGTCATCATACACATAACATAAGCAACGACAATTATAAAAAATTAGTTATAGCACATGCCATAATAATTGTAGATCATGGGAATCAGACATGCAACCTGTGGAAGCTATGGGTCATCATGAGATGATTGTACAACACTTCACTCTACTATTACACATTCGTGGGTTTAGAATTCATTCTTACATGAATCTAGGTATATTTAGGAGATATATGTGACCATATGCATAATATAAGATCCCATGACGCAATCATGATAATATAAGTGATAGGCTTGCATTCATGAATGGATGGCAAATCACTTTTGATTCCAACATTTTAGAGCATAGCATCATGCACATAGTTGAATTAAAATGTTCGGTTAGCCTTTTCATGTAGTGCAATTTCCTGTGTCCAGCAACGATGTCATACGTACAAGTATAACTTCCTAACAATAATCTAAACAAGAATATTCCCATAAATCTAGTAGCTAAATAATACATAGGCATGCAGCATCTTACCAACAACTTAGTTAGGAAGGAATCACATGTATTTAGCAACTAAAGATATATCAAGATATAGCATCTTCACAACAATTAAATTATGGGATGAAATAAAAATAAAAACTAGATCTCAAAGGATAATTATACATGTATGTGATGTACCTAATTAACAGAAAATAAAACTCAAACAATAGCATGTATTCAGTATTAGAAACACCCATAACAAAAAGAGGTATCACAAAAGAGATACTACAAGCATTATACGGCAACAACATTAAATTTCAGACCACATGCACGTTAGTTCTAGCAACACCCAACATGATCAGAGATGATATGAACATGCACAAGTATATAACAATAGCATAAGGTAATGAAACATGCTTGTAATATCAATAGTCCAAACCGATTTATAAATTGATATACATGCATGCATTCCGATTTGCTTACTACTTATAAGTCATAGAATGAGTTGCATAAAATATGGATAAGTTCTGATTTCATTTTCATGTGAGAGCATAACCAGACATATAAGAGGAGGTATACGAAAATCAGATCATTATGTGATATGGCTACTGCTGGAACGAAATCAAACTAGATTAGCAATCAAAGCAATCAACACATAACAACCCTACCAATTGCCTCAACATCACAATTGAAAATATGCAACTTATTCTCAGATGAGATGTGATGAATATATCTTAGGAAATTGTCAAATCAGAGTGTATACTTGTATTGATTGGTACTGGACTAAAATCATTATAAGTCATGCTGTATTATTTACACCTATAGCTAGATCACTCATATATATAAGATCTGTGATCAGTAATGATTCATGCAAATATCACCTGAACAAAGTCATGAAATGAAGGAGCATGAGTTCTAAAATCAGTAACACACCCTAAAAAAATCGCATGTTACATCATGTTAAATACATTAATAGATCAACCAAGAAATCATAATTTCAAACAACAAGAGGTGGCAGCAAATCACGCAAAAAATGCATGCAAACAACACCGACTTGTTTCCCATAGCCCAACCTCATCCCTTCTGGTTTCTTCATCAAACCACCAAGGAAAGCATGAAGCAAGGGTCGTGCTAGTAGGAGAAAATCCCATGCCAACCTCTGAATTTCAGATGGTGCAACAGAGTCCACACTATCGGGTGGATCTCCACTTGTGCACTCCGAACCTCAGATCGGCTAACCCAATGGTGCTGGACTAAACTTCATCCAACACCCACTCTACATCCTCTTATGCTAAGGGGGTAGGAGCACACCTGAAAGTGGTGGAGAAGAATCCTAGATTTTGCTGGAATCTCGCTAGATAATCGTCTCTTGCACTTGTATTTCTTGCTTGCTTGACGGGTTGGACTTCTTGGTGATCTCAACACCAAAACGGGGGAGGAGACAAGGGAACTGATAAAGGTAGATAGGGCTGGGTGGTTTTGGTCTCCAAGCACACAAGGCAATCCACAAGAAAGCAATTTAAGCAATGCAAATATGATCTATCACTATCAGAATCCAATTCTAAAAGATGGGAAATTACCGACAGGGTTTGGGCAAGATGCCCCACTGGCGAGTCTTCTGATTATTTACACTTTAGGGACCAACCTACTCTGATACCAAGTTGTAACATCCCTGATCTCGTGGGTACGCACACTGGGAAAGACTACAAGTGTCGCGATCAGAGACCTCCTCGACGACCGAAGGAGTTACAAAAGACAGACCAAACAACGACTCGACAATACGTAGAGAGATCATACATGGATAAACTAACATAAAACATAACTGAAAAGTGGGAGATTATACATATATGATAACAAGGTCAAATACATTACATCAGTTCAAAAGGGAAATACATCATAAATAATGCGGAAGTAAAAGACAAACTGAAGAATCTAGTCGATGTGTCCCTCTTGTACAGAATCTTTGACTACTCGTCTAGTCTGCCCTATAGGAATCTAAGTACTTACAAGCACCACATCAACATATGCATGAGTTTTCTATAAAGAAAACCCAGTATGACCCTGGCCTAATCAGAGTTATATGGAAGAATGCATGCAGTCTATCTAAGACAAAAATATCAGAATCAGAAACAGAAAAGCATAAAATGCATCAGAAGGCTACAACTCCATCGGTCGTGCTGATCGAGTAACACCCGCAGAAATCCCTCTAAGGGAACCAGAATGCCATCCATGCTGGTCAGAACAGAACAGAAAAGCATCAAATGCAACAGAAAGCTACGACTCCATAAGTCGTGCCGGTCGGGCTTACCCAAACCATTCCTCGAAAGGAAGCAGGACACCAGCCTCCCTGGTCAAAGGCGGTCAGACGACAGTGACCCACCGCTCGGCACAAAGCGTTGTGCCGGATAAGTGCCCCAATTCGTGGCAAGTGACCTACATGGTACCATCGCGAACTTGGGAACACCTACCCTAAGACAGAATGACAACGCGTCTGTCCAGGACTTATCTTACGCCAGTCCTCCCAACGTGAAGGTCTTATGCGAATGGCCTCTGGAGCTAGAGGACCCACTCGTGGCCCGTCGGCCTAGAAAACATAACGTACTCACAATTATTAATCATATTAAATGCAATGCAAGTTACTTAAGCATCAAAAATCTAATGCATCTACAGTGTATGGAACGAGCTCAAGGAGGAGTATCCAGATACCTTCCTAGCAGCCCTGAACCAACTCGGAAATTAGACATAGCAATCAGGAACCAACGAAACTCACAACAACAAACAAACATTACCGAATCGGTAAATCAATATAACAACTAATTTAGTCATCTACGGGTCATGATAGGGACGTTATGAGGTCTGAAATCTTAAGGGTCATACATGAGCACAACATAACAAATCACATCAGACATAGATCAGCATGAACAGAGTAACATAACCATGCAAACAATAGAAGATATCAAAATTGCACCACACTACAATTGACAATAAGAATTATCAATTTCAGAGCATGCATGGAATCGAATTAAAATCTCAGAATATGATCTAATCATATGTGGGCTTGAAATAGCTTATATATCAGTAATACAACATGGTGAAACATGCACATAATATCAGAAGACTCAATCTATCCAATATTATTAGCTATGAGTACATTCGAAAGCATGTGTTGCATTAAGATATAATATGAATAACGTATAACAAGAAGGAGTCCAATTTAGTTCCTGAGTGCATGCATATCAAAAATATCAGAGAATATAACCATAATCAGATCATGAATGTATCATATGCAACCATCGCACACAATGCAACCGATAACATCATATAAATCACAGAAAATACAAGCCCCACAGCCATGCATATGGATCCCTGACCCATCCAAACCACGTGCTCAGAGCATCCTTCCGAGGTGGTCTGAGGTGGGAGAAGGTCATAGGAAGTCTGTCCAAGCCATTCGGTCCAGCAACCGAGCAAGAAGCGTGCAAGATGCACCAACCTCGTGGTTAACATCACTCTAGTGCACCATGTTCGGACCAAACAAGACAATCCGAATCCTCTCACCCCTTGCGTTCCTAAGAACCATACCCAGCCCTCATGACCCCAGCCACCATCTGATGTTGGCTGCATCAGCCAACCGTCCAAAGCTAGGAGTCAAAAGAGTTGAAGGCAAACCTTAGTTGGATCTTGTGTGCACCAGCCACACCCAACCAGATCCGTGGCCACCCTCAAGCTCAGCCCAGAAGGAACACCTTCACCTCCGGTTGGACCTCACTGGAGCTCGTTGGAGGTCTGGTCCCTTTGGCTGCCCCACAGCCAGCCCCATGTAGCGCATGCTCCTTGCGCACGCTAGAATGGAATCGGTTGGTGGTGCAATCGTTGCACCAGCCACCACCTGATGTTGGATGGCCTCTCCAGCCTTCATCCACTTCCATAAAACTCTTCAAGGGATAGGAGAATACCTGATTAGCATGGAAGTTTTCTGAAATTAGCCGGAGATTCTGCCCACCAAACCTCTAGCCGCATCACCGGTTGCAGTAGACGTCACTTCTAGCCTCGTTGGATTTGAAGTTTGCTGGATCACCACCTGAGTGGCCTGACCACGTGGCCGAGGAGTGGAAGAGGTGGAGGAGACGTGTGGGAGGTGAATAGGTGTGAAAGGGTTGGCTGGTGGGAGAGGCTTTTTGTTAGCTTGCTAGGACTCTTCAATTTCCAAGCATTCATGGCTAATCAAGCCACATTCAAAAAATGGCACCATCAAAAACATCCCAAAATCCACGAAAATGAACATCCAAACCCTAATGCAACCCTTCCAATTCCATGCCACTTCAACCCGGGTTTAGCCCAAAACCGACCCTATACTCACTCAGACCCAAATTGAGTCGATCGAGTCAAACAACAGTATGCTCGCCCGATGTGTCGCACCCGATCGACCAACAAGAAATCCGATCAAATGTACTCAAAAAAAAGCATGCCATAATACAATTTGACATTCCAAGAAGAAAATTATGCATAACAATGGAGAGTGGACTTATCATTACTAAAGTAGGAGAGTGGGTCTTACAGTTTAGGTCATGCATCATGTACTTGACTTAGGCATGTAGATTGTCTTTTATTTTAGCTTTACTTTCAGTTGCTGAGTGCTGGCATGAGGTACACATTTCTTACTCTCATTCATGCATTTCATATGAACATGCATTAGTTAGTAGGAATTGCATTGCAACAAGTGTGAGTTTAGCGTTTGGTTGGAGAGTTGATTGCTAGATTAAGACTCCAAAACGCTACTAAGGAGAGACTATCCCATATAAGATAAGGTGAGGTATTTCATCACCCTTACCTTCGCCCCAAAAACCACACTAATTAAGAGCCTAATTTTAAAATCAATTAGACGTTGGCCCTAAGGATCTCGGGCGCATTAGGAGAGTGATCCGGTCACGACCGTCATGGTTTGATTGGTGTCGCCCACTCTGTCGATAGTAGGAGAGACGAGATCTCTGGATATTGACTCACTTTCTAGGCTTTGTGATCCTCGTCGTAGAGAAGTAAGGCGTGTTGAGGCCGTGTGACCTCGCAGTTAGGCGTCGTCTAGTTGGTAGGACCTATAGCGATCTGAGGATTGTTTGAGTCTTGTTTGCTTGTGTGCTTCTACTTGTATCCACCCGCCGTAGCATAAGGACTTCTTCCCTTCTCTCCTGAGTCATTCTCTCTCTTCTGTGTCCTCCCGTTTTCTTCTCTACACACATTCTATTTTAGTTGTCAAAAAAAAGTTTTGGTTTTTGTGTGTGCACCTTTCTGCATGCTTGTGTGGGCACGAGACAAGAGTGGCCATTTGACGAGGTGTGTCGTCAATCCTACCTTGGTAGTCAATTTCTCGATGCCTTCATCTTCTCGTGTTTCACACGGTCTGGGTTCCATGGCTACTCAGTACCACGAGGAGGAGCAGTTGTTGGACCCACCTGTCCCACCTGTTCTTCCTGTTCTTGCTCCCATACCTCTCCGTATTCGATGCTACCCGAGCCATACTGCTCTACCCTCATGCATCGTATTGTCAGAGGCGAATGGGAACTACTTTGAGGTTAAGACTTAGTTTATATCAATGCTCCCTCATTTCACTGGGAAAGGTGACCCCTATATCTTTCTTAGGGAATTTGAGGAGGTATGTGCTATGTTCAAGCTGTAACAACTTAGCACAGACTCCATCCATCTTAGGCTTGTCCCCTTTGCGCTGAAGGATGATGCCAAGAAGTGGTTGTACAGCAACCAAGCGAATGCCTTTAGGACTTGGGATGAGTTTCAATATGCATTCCTCAAGAAGTACTTCCCAAATCATTGGACTAAAAAACTGAGGAACGAAATCAATTCGTTTTATCAACATGAGACCGAATCATTCCATGCATATTTAGAGAGGTTCAAGGAGCTCCTATCCTCATGCCCTCACCATTTCATTGAGTTGTGGTACCTTTGTCAGATTGTCTACGAGGGTCTTCGCATCCCGTCCCGAACGCTCCTTGAGTCCATGTGTCAAGGAGAGTTCTTGGGAAAGGATGAAAGGGAGGCATGAGCTTTCCTAGAAGACCTCGCTGAGAAAACCATGTAGTGGGAGAGTGTGAGGGAACCACCAGCATCATCTAGCATCGAAGCGAGGATCGCAAATGCAAACTCGACTAGATCGGGTGCCGCATTTGCTGTCGATACCACCACGACCACCGAGGCACTCATGGCGGCCTTAATGCGCCCTATGGATTCGATTAAGCTCCAAACCAACAAGGTGCACCTCATGTGTCTACATCTGGTCTAGTTCCCTGTCATTCATGTGGTAGGATAGGTCATGTAGGAAGCGAGTGTGTGTCCATTCCTTCTGAGATGGAACATGTCAATGCCATCTATGATAGTGCCAGGAATGACCCATACTCATCATCTTATAATCCCAGATGGAGGAAGCACCCTAATTTTTCATGGAACCAAAATAATGCCCCGGGTGGTCCTTTAAACTCCTCTCGACCACCTAACCAACCTCATCAACCTCCCATGCATGCACAATCTTATCAGCCACCCCAAGCTCAAATCACCAATCAATCGGGTTTCCCAAATTCCAACAATATGGAAACCCGATTCAATTCGCTTGAGACCTTGACTCGTGGACTTAAAAACTCGATGAAAATTTCAATGTCAACCACAAGTCAAGTTCTCACTTCAAATCAGCAAATCTCTAGAGCTTCAGATGGGTCAATTGGCTCAGTCTGTACCTGAAAGGGAGAGAGGGACTCTGCCTAGCCACCTTGAGGCTAACCCCCACATGTACCAGCAACAACACATTCAAAATGAGAATGTGGTACCTCGGGGGCGGCAAGTGAACCACGTGAAGGAACTTGTTCACCATGTCAATGCCATTGTAACCTGAAGGAATGGAAAACAGGTTGACAATCCCATTTCCTTGCCACCACCACCATCTATGCAACCCCTCAGTGGGAATGGTGGTGAAGAAGAGGTTGAGGGTGAGGGTAATACACCAACGCCTCCTTCTCAAGCACCACAGAAAACCTACCTGCCAAAAGCTCCCTATCCTAGTAGGTTAAGCAAAAAGCAAAGTGACACAATGGATAAAATATTAGAGGTGTTTAAGCAAGTCAAGGTTAGCATCCCCTTGTTGGATGTCATCCAACAGATACCTCAATATGCCAAAGTGTTAAAAGATCTCTGCACAACTAAGAGGAAGACCAATGTTCCTAAGAAAACATTCTTGACTGCAAATCTAAGCTCACTTTTGTCCAATCCCACCAACACAAAATACAAGAACCCTGGGTGTCCTACTATTCAGTGTACGATAGGAGACACTAGCATGAGTAATGTATTGCTTGATTTAGGATCGGTGGTCAACCTCCTCCCATTTTCTGTTTATCAACATTTGAACTTGGGAGAATTGAAACCAACTAAGATCACCCTCCAATTGGAGGATAGATTCATTTGTATTCCAAAGGGGATTATCAAGGACGTGCTTATCAAAGTTGGAGATTTTATATTTCCAGTAGATTTTGTTGTCCTCAATACCAATCCTGTTGCGAACACCCACTCTCAAATACCTTTGATTTTGGGTAGATCATTTCTGGCAACCTCCAACGCCTTAATTAATTGTAGAAATGGTCTCATGAAGCTCTCATTTGGTAACATGAGTGCCGAGTGTCATGTGTTGAACTCTGGTAGGCAACAGGAGCCCATGGACCAACCTTTAAATCTCAATCTCATCCGCCAATTATAGAAAGCACCACAAAATCAACGAACACCCCTAACACCAATGCAACCCATTGAGAATGTTTGTGGGCCCAGCGAAAACTCATTGCCTGTCTTCGCAGTGCAACAGAGTGAGCTGGCATCAAACATGAATATACAAATGGAGTGTTCGTTGCATGATTCAGTTGAAACCATTAGTGAGGGGGACACACGTCAACATATGCCCATTCTAGAAGGTGTCGTCACCCCGTGTCCCAGGGTTATTGAGCCCTTTGAGCTTCATATTGACTCCAACAAGGACCTACCTACGACCAACTTATGCATGTTAATATACATGAGGTTGGGTGGTCCTTGTTGGATGACTTGGGGAGAAGCCCCATTCATAGTGAACTAGTGTTTCACATCCCTCGAATGAGCCTGAGAAAGTCATTCTGATGCACCCACCTATTGGTTGGAGGGTTTTGTTCGATGAGCAACTAAACCCTAGTGAGGCAACACAACTCCACTCATTCATGTTGCCTACACCCAACCAAAATCATAGAGATTTCGAGCCTTTCAGCTTTGACCTTTAACCCCTCATGACACCTCAAAGTACCAATGAAGTGGGCACATTTTTGCAAATCTCTGGCCCGCAGGACTCGATGTTCTCATTTGATGTTCCTTGACCAAATGATTATGAGAATATCATTGTTGATGTATATATCTTGTTTAGAAAAAAAGAGTACTAAAAGACTCCACCAGTTAACAATAATTGTTGTGGGCCCCAACCCTTCTGTATTTGGGCCACATTTGTTTGACGTATTTGTCTCCCTTCTTAAGTATCTCACATGTTTTTGGGAATTGGGGGTTATATCCATCAACAAGACCATGAAACTCTCATTGTGCTCCACGTTGGTGAGATCTTGTCTTTCTCATGCATAAATCCATGTAGTTTCATAACGCACATTCATTGAGGACAATGCATGAAGTAAGTGTGGGGGTGCTCTACCATTGTATATATGTGGAGTCGAGTATTTTTCGTTTTTCTTCTCGTTTTCTTTTGTTTGTATTGTTAGAGTCATAATAGTGTGCTGCATTTAATATTGATATATCTGTCTGTCATGATCCTTGGGTGACTTGTCTTCTTTTGCTTGCCTAGCACTTTAACTTTTCACATTTCTTTCAAAATCTGCATGTGTTTATGAAAGAAAATGTTTTGTGGGTTTTGCGTGTATTTAGCATGTGCAAACCGTTGAGAGACAAAGTAAAAAGAAGCTCCCAAAATTGTCTTGAACTTGATGCATTAGGATATCTTGTATACAGGTTGTAGGTCTTATCGAGTCGTTAGGATGCACCTCGATTTTCTCTCGATGGGTGAGTAATCATAGGGGTTTAGTACTCAAACATTTAAAGAAGTCCACCCTGAACCTAGTGAGTTAATAATTCGTGTATGTTAATATAAGGAAGTTTGTTGTAGTCAATGACCCTTTAAATCTTGTTGTGAGACATTAAATGTAGGGGTTTTGGTTCATGTGCACATAAGAAATAAGTGAGTAGGTCTTCTCTTTTGTCGCACGACTCCTATCACTCTGGAAATTAGGTCGGAGGGGACTTTATGCCTGGTACTTTCGAGTCATCTGACTTGGGATGCACCGACCAAACTCTCATTACACGGGAGGTAGGGATTGCCCTATGTGGAGATGTGGGGAAAGGTGCACGTGATAGTGTAAGTCCTCATAGGCAATGATGAACGAAACCTGACCCTGGGAGAATGACACTCCAACTAATAAGAAAAAAAATGGTAATGCAAATAAGAACCTTAATGGACTTTACACTTTGTATTACTTAAGGATGTTGAGGTTGTACATGTCTTTCACTTAAGTCCTTAATTAACTTGCACGAATGGTTCATTGAGCTAGGTGTGTGGACTGGATACATATATAGAGTCGGCCCATAGGATTACCGTGTCCAATGATCGACAAAAATGAGTCCATCGAGTCGAGTTTCTAGATTGAATAATTCATCAATCTTCAGATTTTGTGGGTATATCCGCTAAAAATCCTCAGGAGACAGCACTCCTCCTTGGCGACAAGGAGGTTTAACGGCTTGTTGCACGTGCTAAGTGCAACCGTGATTCCTACGAAAGTTAGTTAGGATTTCGCTACTTTCTGTATACTTGTTACTTTCTTTCATTTTTTCCTTTCTTTGTTTTGCTAGGGACTAGCAAAAGTTAGGTGTGGGGGTATTTGATTGACATCATATCATGCATATATTTGAAAGCTAATATCCTTTATTTTTTGCCTATGCAATTCTACGTAACGAATTTTATGTTTAAGTTTCAGAAAAAAACAAGTTTGAAGAGAAGAGGCATAAAATGATCTAAAAGCAAGAAAAATTACAAAGTTGCAAGACTTATGGACTAAGATGCACAAGAGAGGGATCCGAATGTAAAACTGAAGGGCCAATGTGAAAATCAAGAAACTCCACAGCATTATGAGGAGTATTTTGGCAATTAGATTCGGCCGACACTCTAATAACCGAACCGAGTGCACCCCATGTGAAGAATTGAGGAAACTAAAGACCATATCCGAAAATGGATCGGATCCGGGAAAAAGTGACATCCAATTAGCAGTCAGTTTGTCTCCGAATCTGACCCGGTTTTTCCAGGACATGGGTTATGTGTTTATGTGTATTCTGGGAAGCTTTCATTAGTCCCATACCGGGGGATTGTCCCCGGTTACCTTTTTTCATGCCTATAAATAGAACTATTCCTCCTCATTTGTATTCAACCATTGCTTGGTGGCATTCTCTCTACTTGGAGTACGCCTTGGAGCAAAAACTCAAGGTGTAGTAGAATGCTACTAGTAATGTGAGTCATTTAATAAAATAAATTTTCATTGTTTTGTTCTCATGTTGTCTTTTTTTAATGCATGCTTAGCTTAGTCTTGTTTCTTTGATCTTAAGCTGCATTAGTTAGAATGTCTCCTTTCTCCTTTAGTTTTAATTGCTAGAATAATGTGTGGTGAGTAGAACTATCCCCTTTGGGGGTGGAGATGATGTTCATATATATTGTAAAGTTTGGATGTTTGAATTTTTGATTTTGTAGACTTGCATGTTTTGTATGTCCACTGGGGGTATTTTAATCATCTACATGTTGAATTTTGATGGGTTTACCATAAGATTTAGACACTTACCATGCTTAGTTTTCTCATGTTTATTGACTGAAATTTCCTGTTTAATATGCTATATGTTAGTTATGTGTTTGTATTTGTGTTTGCTTGCTTGATTGATTGAAGAAACTTTGTTTTGATGGGTTTTTCCATAACATTTAGACACTTTCCATGCTTACCTTTGTTCTTCACATGAGTTTGTGGTTTTTGATGAGTCTTGCCATCATTTTAGACACTTCTCATGCTGAGCCTCATCTTGTGGTAATCAGTAGTAAATGCTAATATGTCGTGTGAATGGATTGATAGGTTTGGCCACATCTTTAGACACTTCCTATGCAAGAAAAGACACACACAAGAGACACACATACATGCTTACATGCATCATTCATCACTTATTTCACTTCATATGTGGACACACTCCACCCCGTAGGGGTTTCTCTTTCTGATTTCCAATCTTTTGTTGTTTTCTTTCGCATTGCGTACTTCCTAGTTTAGTGTAGTTTAGCTTTAGCGTAATCACATGGGTTTAGCTTCTGCTCACCTCCCTGCGGGCGACCCGTACTTGTCCCTTCTTCACCAACATTTGTGCACTTGCGGTCTAAATGTAAAACTAACAAACATCCATCTCCTTTGGGGGGAGGAGATTATGTACATTTATTTTTTGATGTTTTGATGTTTCACTAATTTAGATTGTGTAGACTTGAATGTTGGTATGTTCATCGGGTTTGTTTTAATCATCTACAGGTTGAGGGATTTTGATGGGTTTTGTCATAAGATTTAGACACTTCCCATGCTTGATTTCCTCATGTTTATAGGTTGAAATTTCCTATTGGATATGCTACATATTAGTTGTGCGTTTGTATTAGTGTTTAATGGCTTGATTGATTGAAGAAACTTTGTTTTAATGAGTTTTGTCATAAATTTCAGACACCTCCCATGCTTAGCTTTGTTCTACTCATGAGTTTGTGGTTTTTGATGAGTCTTGCCATCATTTTAGACACTTCTCATGCTGAGCCTCATCTTGTTATCAAGTTGTAAATGCTAATATGTTGTGTGAATGGATTGATAGGTCTTGCCACATCCTTAGACAATTCCTACGCATGAAGACACACACATGACACACACACATGCTTACATGCGTCATTCATCACTTCTCTCACCTCATACGTCTTCACACTCCACCCATTAGGGTTCATCTATATTTCGTTCCACATCGTTTGCTGCACTTCTTTAGTTTTCATTTGGCATCGTAATCTAGTTTATTTTGCATTCTAGTTTAATTGTCTTTTTACTAGTAGCATAATAATCTCCTCTTCACCATATTCACCACTTGATTTCCAAAGAACCAGAGCCGTCACACATCCTTGTGGATCGTCCCGTACTTGCCTCGTCTTTAGCGACGGTCGTGCACTTGCAGTTTTCTTTTAAAGGGATTCAGGGAACGACCTTTTTGGGGCATAAGGATCTTTCCAAGGAATCGTAGGATGTGCTTTGTCAATAATAAATGTGGGACCCATAGAGGAATCTAGAGAACTAGTATTTTGTAAAGTGACCTCAAGATCTGGCTTCATCCTCCAAGTATTTATTCATGGAACCTGAACATTTGACCCCTTGAAGCATTGAGCATTGAGTCAAGCGAAAAGTAATCATGCTCAAGAAGACTGAATCTTCATTAATTAGTTGCAGCTAAAGCATTAAGCATACCTATTTGAACTCACAAATGAAAGATATATAGAGGTCCACCTTGATGGTAGTGAAGCTAGGAAGTATGCTCTCATACTGAGTTTTAAACTCATAGTTATTCCCATAGTCTAGCGGGAGAAATATGCAACAAGGTTATGCAGTTCGCTCCCAAAAAGTTATCAGTCAATCCTATCGAGAGTTTTTCTTTTAGCTCCAACAGTTGGAAATCAAATATCCGTTGTGAGTGCAATGACTATATTGACACTTGAAAGAGTCATTGCGTGCCAGAGGTCAGAAGTAAATAGTTGACTGATAAGAGATCGGTCGTCCTAAAATGGACAAGGCAAACGGGCTCTTAAACAAAATACAAGTGTGATTGTTGGAGTCAACTCCAAAATTAGTCCAAGGGGATTCGGTCGGCTGAATGAAAATTGGTCGTTTGCATGGACAATTTTAGTGAATATTCTAATGGCTACTCAGAAGACGAGTTTGGTCATACTATAGATGTTCGGTTGAGCAAACTGGATTGGAACAAAATTATAGTGCTCAAGTTTACATTTGATCCTATGGACTCAATAAATAGAAAATTACAAATCTTCGTCTAAAGCTTTGTTGCAATCTTGAGTCTTTGTCCCAATGCTTCTTCTCTTGATAATCTTGATCAACGTATTAAGTTGATTTGCACACATATAACATATATGCAACGCCTGTAATAATGTTTGTCCACTTTGATTAACTAGGTTGATTAATTAAGATTAGTTTTATTAATCATCAAAATTAACATAGATTAAGGCCAACAAGCCAACACACTAACACTACGCTATGTTATAACCCGATGGGCCCTCATCATCATTTCGTCTTAGTGGCAGTGGTGGTGTGCAAAGAGTGTCATATTAATATCCTGCACATTACAATACATTATAACTTCAGATAATACTTAAAGCTAATACACATTACTAAATTACGATTATTATACCAGAGTGTTATAACCCCCTTTCTACTCAAAATGTCGACGACCATTTGCATAGTCATGAGCTTGATCGAGGAGCTCCCCCACCCCCGAAGAAGACAAAGTTGTTTGCTCTAAAGAAGCCTTTGGTGAAGAAAGATAGCAGTCCTATCTGTCCATCTTAATAAATAATTAAATCTATAAATCCGAACAACCTCACCAATGTGAGACTAACCACGCATACAAGTGCTCGACGCAAATCAAAAAACACATACACACAGAGAGAAAATGTATCAGTGGAGATAATATTATAGGAAGTAGGTGAGAAGAAGAAGACTCAGTTGAGAAGGGAAAATCTCTAAAACTATCGTGTGTAGTGGGATCAAGGTAGAAGTTGTAGACAAGGTTTAAACAAGCTTAGGTTGTTTATAAGTTCTTAGACTAGACGATGCCTAACTTTGACTCCAAACACCCTTGAATGCCTCACCCCCTTGATCAAACGTTACAAAGTATAATGAGAATGTAAGAGCCCAGAGGCCCCAACAATCTGATAGCAACTAAGAAAGCAATGACATTCATGTTGTGACGCCTCAAGTGGGTGTTCCTAATGCGCCTGATGTCCTTAAATGGCGATGTCTACTTTGCTTTTAGATTGTGATTTAATTAAGTGTGGTTTGTGGGCCTATGGAAGGGGTGATGAAATCCCCCACCTTATCTTGAAGATTATATCTGGTGCCTTTGAAGATGAAATGTCTTTAAGGTAGCTTGCAACTCACCAAACAAGCACCCACCTCACACTTGTCGCGATGCACTATCCTAATTAATACATGCTTTAACCATGCAAGAATGAGCGAAACACATACTTTATCCAACACTCAACAATAAAAACATCAAGCAAAGAGAAGTTCAATGCATGCAAGTTCAACAAATAATGAATTACCTAGATTACAAATCAACTTGTCTTTATATTTGAGATTTCATGGCCAAGTTGCATTAATTGTGGAACATGCACACTTAAATTGAGTTCTGGTATTGACTCGGAGCATATATGTGTTGGCTTTTTAGCCTTAATTTTTGTTTTGCTGATTTAATCAACCTAATCTTAATTATAATCAATGTAGAATAACACACATTATGCATGACATATATATTGTATTGTGCTAACTTCTACAGGTGATCAAGACTCAAGTAAGAAAGGATTCAAGTCAAGACATGTAATCGAGCTCAATTGAAGACATGTAATTTGTATTTCTTTTGAGTCTTAGGAACTATGTGTACTTGAGCATACAAGAGTAAATAACCAATCAAACACACAATGGGTTCCTTGGAGAAGTCACACACAAAGTTTCACATCAAGTGGACTTCAATAGATCACCCAAACTAGAACCAGAAAACACATAAAACAAACTTGATCTGCTAGTGCCAAATCGGTCGACCGGAACGAGTTCTTCGTTCACCCGATTGGTTCTATTAATACTGTTAGCCTAAGTGTTGAATCGGTCGACCGTTTGAACCATTTCGTCCGACCATTTAGACGCCACATGATTGTTAGATTTGTCGTTTTCTACAACGGTCGGATTTCCCAAAACCCAAATTTACCAGAATTTTAATCGACCAATATATACCTAGCGGTAGACCGATTAAACAAACCTTGGTCACCCTGAACACTCTGGAATTTTTGGGTCGAACGTCTCCTATATCGTGGTCGACTGAAACTCATTTTCTCCTTGAACCCAGAAGTGCCTGGAAATTTTTGGTCGAACCGACCATTCGTTTTGTTCGACTGATCCATCTTTTACCAGACCAAAACCCTTAGAATGGTCGATCGATCCCGAATTTAGTTCGATCGTTCCCTTAAGTAAACTTAAGTTGTAACCAGATTTGCCCGATTGGTCGACCGATATGACCGTTTCGGTCGAGCAATTTTGTTCTGAACTATGACCTGCACTTCACTGTTATGTGTTTCTTACACAACCACTTACCTATTTAATCACAATGGCTATAACACCTTAGGAGCTTATAAATAGATGTTACGAAGACACCATTTCACAACTCTTACACTCCAAATTGTCTAATACACCTAAGAGAAACTCCCAAGCTCCAAATTCCCCAATCCTACTCTCCAAGCAAAACTTCCACACTTTAGGTCATTGCCCATCGTACTCTAAGTGTGCTCAAGTTAGAGAGTGAGTGATCCACTCAAATATTGTTTGTAGAGAAGTAAGCACTTTGGTGAAAGCCTGAAGTGTTCCCTCTCGGATTGTGAGAGGAAGAAATCAAGCTAGCGAGGAGGTTATTCGCGGAGCTTTTGGTGTAAAATGCTTAATCTCAGCCCGAAACGAGATTGGTAGTGAAGATTTAGGTGGAGCTCGAGGGTGATCAAGCAGAGCTTGCAAGAGAGGAAGTAGGCGGGAGGCCGAACCTCTATAAAATTCTTCCAGTGCCTTTTGTGGTTTGCTGAATTTCATTGTCTTTACTTTGTTGTGTTTGATTAATTGCGCTGCATATTTGTTTGAGCAAGTAGAGGCTAATTAACCCTAAAAGTGATTAGAATATCCGACCATACGCGATCCTACATTTCGTATCAGAGCTTTGTGAGCTAATTAATCGTATGTTTAGCATGACTTCAACATCTAATCATGTAGACAATCTTTCCACAACTATGCCTCCTTTAGTTAATGTGTCAAATTATGATTATTGGAAGAATATGATGAAAATATTCCTAATTTCTGGTGACCTAAAGTATTGGATCTTTGTTCAAACCAAATACACCCCTCCTAAGGAAGAAGATTTAGCCACATTGTCCAGGGCTAAAATCAAAGAAGTTGAAATGAATTAAAAAATCATGAACATTCTTTATTATGACCTTAATGAGGGAGAATACAATAAGATTAGTGGTTGTGAAAGTGCTTATGAGATTTGGCATAGACTTCAAATGCATCATGGGGGAGATAGTTAAACAGTATGAGATCATTTGTGACAAAAATAAGAATGCTAGAAAATTGATAAATGATCTCCAAAGCCAAATTGAATCAAATCTGCATGAAAAGAATGAGTTGCTTGCTAGACTTAAAATAAATGAATTACAATTTGATAGTCTAAAAGCAAGACCTACTCATGATAAACAACTAGATCTTAAGGCATCAAATGCTCAACTTAGAAAAGATCTAGAAAGTTCACAAATGGAACCAAGATGCTTGACATGCTTTTGGTAGTCAAAGACAATCCTTAGATAAATATTGCATAGGATACAATGCTAAATTGAAAAACCATGTATCTCATACTACTCTAAACGGCAAGCATTTGTTTGTTAATCATAGCTCTTCAAGTGTGTGGCCTCCTAAAACCGAAATGGTTTGGGTTCCCAAAGCTAATATTTAAAGACCAAAAGTTGTTTGGGTACCTAAATCTACACTTTTAGGTGCTTGAAGAGGAAGATCGGTGGTGACCGGGCAAGCTTAGAAAGTCAAATTCAAAGTCGGTTGCACTACTGAAGAAGATTCGAACCAATTCAAGGATCAAGTTGGGTAAAATTATTCTATCCTCTATATTCATATTAGATCGGTTCTAATCTAGAATAAGTTGAATGCAAAATTGTCATATCTTTATAGCATTCTTTCAATAATAAGGATATGTGATTGACATCATTTCATGCTTACATTTGTATCTTATATCCATTATCTTTCACCTAAACAATGCTATGTAACGAGCTTTATGTTTGAAATTTCAGAAATAAAGAGGTTTGAAGAGAAGAGGCATGAAAGGACCCAAAAGCAAGGAAAAATGACTTAATTGTGAGACCTGGGGACTAAGATGCAAGGGAGAAGGACTTGAACGTAAGACCGAAGGACCTAAGAGCAAAATAGAAAACTCCACACCATCATGGGGAGTATTTTGGCAATTCGATTCGTTGTTAAGCTCTTTCGTCGAGTGCGCGATCATGACAGGACTCGAGGAAGAAGCCCCGGAGCTCCAACAAGCAGAGTAGATGCATCCAAGACCAACAAATACATCAAGAAAAGCCCAGAATGAAAACCAACTCGATCCGGATCCAGTAGACTGCCAATTGGCGGTCTGGGACCGCGAATTGGCGGTCTGAATCACTCCGGATCCTCTAAGACTTCTAGAGTGCGTGTATTAGAGGGTGTTAAGTCTATTTTTGGTATTTTTTTAGTCCCACATCGGGGGATTGTCCCGGATTACCTTTTTCAATGGCTATAAATAGAACTCTTCACCTTCCATTGTAATCACTTCACATTTTGGTGGCCATTCTTCCTACTTTAAGTGAGGCCTTGAAGCAAACACTGAAGTGGGAGAATGCTATATTGTGAGTCATTTTAATAATAAAAGTTTCTTTGTTTCTTTTAATCTTGTCTTGTTATGTTGCTTGTTTTGTGTTGGTTGCTTTACTTTGTTTAATTTCTTGTTTAGTAATTTTAGTAGCTTAGTTAAAATGTTTTCTTTGCTTAGTGTAATCATTAGTTTAATGAGTAGTGAGTTATTCCATCCCCTTTGGGGGTGGAGCAATGTTTATACATGTTATGTAGATGGAATGAATGCTAAACTTTTGTGTATGTGAAAAATGTTAGTATACTTGTTTGATTAAAAAGAATACTTACTTGATGGTTTCTGCCATACCTTAGGTACATTCCATGATTGTCTAAGTGTCTTAATAACAATCTTGTCATGCTCATATTAATCACCTAGGGTAGTGTTTTAAATGATAGGTCATTAGGTACTTCTTATGCATAGCAAACACTACATACACTTGTTCTTAATGAAAGCATTCATCACCACTCATATCTTGTGTACACACACTCCACCCCTTAGGGGTTTTAGATTCCTGATTTCCAGCTTCGCTTTCTAGTTTATCTTTCTTCTTAATAGTTGCTCAGCTTAGCGTAGTTTAGTTCATTTCATGTTTTCAATTCCTTGCTTCTAGTTCATTAGTTTAGTGTAATCAATCTCTTATTCTCTCTCTTTCCCACTCACCTTCGCACAAACCAAGAGTCGACACACCTCCCTGTGGATCGACCCGTATTTGTCACTGCTTCAACACGGCCGTGCACTTGCGGTTAATATAAAACGAATCAATCAATTTGCTTCATGTAAATCATTAAAAGGGGAAGAAAAATGATTTTGATGCCTAATTGAAAGTGTATTCATTGCATATCTTGTAATTTTGAAACACATCCATTTCCTTAGTGTCAAATCTTTTAATGGATGTCAAAGGGGAAGAATACATCACATACTTACATGTTCATATTTATTTGATGTTAAAAGGGGAGAATTCGAATTGAACTTAATTGAATTATCATATTCATATTGTTACGAGGAGCTTATTGAATATCATATACATAGGGTAATGAAGTGCAAATTTAGGGGGAGCAACTTCATTACAAGAATTTAGGGGGAGAAATACAATTCCACGATAAATCTTATTTTTGATAGATGTCAAAGGGGGAGAGATTATCAAGGGTAACTTGAAATTTGAGTACAAATTGAACAAAAACTATGCACATCTATAGGATGAGCATTTATTTGCATAGTTTACATTTAGAAATTACAAGTATTAAGATATAGGTTGCCATCATCAAAAAAGGAGAGATTGTTGCCTTTCTGGCCTTAATCTTTGCTTTGATGTTTTAATCAACCTAATCTTAATTATAATCAATGTAGAATAGCACACATTATGCATGACATATATATTGTATTGTGCTAACTTCTACATGTGCTTAAGACTAAAGGAAGAAAGGATTCAAGTCAAGACATGTAATCAAGCTCAATTGAAGACATGTAATTTGTATTTTTTTGAGTCTTAGGAACTATGCGTACTTGTGCATACAAGAGTAAACAACCAATCAAACATGCAATAGGTTCCTTAGAGAAGTCACACACAAAGTTTCACATCAATTGGACTTCAATAGAAAACCTAAACAAGGACCGGAAAACACATAAAACAAACTTGATCTGCCGGTGCCAAATCGGTCGATCGGAACGAGTTCTTCATACGACCGATTGGGTCTATTAATATTGTTAGCCTATGTGTTGAACCGGTAGACCATTTGAACCATTTCGTCTGACCATTTAAACATGTCACATAACCGTTAGATTTGTCGTTTTCTACAATGGTCGGATTTCCCAAAACCCAAATTTACCAGAATTTCGGTCGACCGATATATACCTAGCGGTCGACCGATTAAACAAACCTTGGTCACCCTGAACACTCTGGAAGTTTAAGGTCGAATGTCTCCTTGATCGTGGTCGACCGAAACTCATTTTCTCCTTGCACCCAGAAGTGCCTGGAAATTTTCGGTCGAACCGACCATTTGCTTCGTTCGACCGATCCATCTTTTTCCAGACCAAAACCCTTAGAATGGTCGACCCATCCCTAATTTAGTTACACCGGTCCCTTAAGTGAACTTAAGTTATAGCCAGACTTGACCGACTGGTAGACCGGTATGCCCATTTCGGTCGACCAATTTTGTTCTGAACTATGACCTGCACTTCACTGTTTTGTGTTTCTTACACAACCACTTACCTCTTTAATCACAACGGCTATAACACCTTAGGAGCATATAAATAGATGTTACAAAGACACAATTTGACAACTCAACTCTTACACTCCAAATTGTCCAATACATCTAAGAAACTCCCAATCTCCAAATTCCCCAATCCTACTCTCCAAGTCAAACTTCCACGCTTTAGATCATTGTCCCATTGTACTCTAGTGTGCTCAAGTTAGAGAGTGAGTGATCCACTCATACATTGTTGGTAAAGAAGCAAGGACATCGGTGAAAGCCCGAAGTGTTCCCTCTCGGATTGTGAGAGGAAGAAATCAAGCAGTGAGGAGGTTGTTCGCGGAGCTTGTGGTGTAAAAGGCTTAATCTCGATCCGGAACGAGATTGACAGGGAAGACATAGGCGGAGCTCGAGGGAGATCGAGCGAAGATTGCAACAGAGGAAGTAGGCGGCGGGCAGAACCTCTATAAAAATCTTCCGGTGCCTTTTGTGGTTTGCTGAATTGCATTGTCTTTACTTGCTTGTGTTTGATTAATTCTGTTGCATCTTTGTTTAAGCAAGTAGAGGTTAATTAACCCTAAAAGTGATTAGAAAATCCAACCATATTCGATTCTACACTATGGTGTGGACAATGTACTTAATCAACATAAAACAAGAACAAGCAGTAACAGGTGAACGATGGGAACCATAATGCATACCAGATCGACCTACAATATATCAAAATCTGCTAATACCTGGTAAAATTTGCATTATGGTCCCTAAACTTCTCTTGTTTGCTGCCTTGGTCAAGGTATGACCCCTGTCCACTACAAACCTGTATGTACCATCACAAACTTAAGATAGAAATATGAAAATCCCACTGAAAGACACAAATGAGAACACAGACAAATCAAATTCCGCCAAGAGTGCCAACAACTTAAAGGGTTTTACTTACTGCAAGCGCACAACCACGTTAAAGCAGTGGTATGTGCAGTAAGATCCACAACGAGTTTGTTTTGTTTATGTTCTACTCGAATGGGTGAGAAACGATAGAGAATTGGAACATACACCACCAACTAATTAATGAAGCTACACTAATAACTATATAACTAATAGAATGGGGTAATCAATTAAATGAAAACATTAGGAATGGAGGTGATTTAGTGAGGTGTGTATTAGTGTGATAAACATTCATTCAACCTCAACTATAGTGTGAGTGAGATACCAATATAAGCTAGCTACTGTGGAATCTGTGTAGGGTACACACATATACGTGGCATACATAACAACACATGTATTAGCTTGTATACTAAGGACAACTTCAGATTCTCAAGCGTGCTCTAAGTTTGTCCTATGGCCATTAATGCATTAATAAATTCTAAGTACTCTCTCGTTCATTGTAAACATGCATTGTGAACCCATTCATTTCACACCAAATGCATCATCAAACATAAATCGATACAAGCATGTACCCAACATAGCCTTTAGCATGAGTTAAAATCCTAGTGTGGTCTTCAACCTACTAACACTACATCTAGGCATGACACAAGTATAGCTCTAACATTAAGCACATGGAAATTACAACAAGTAGTCAAACCATCATCACACATCCATCACAAACATCATCCTCTATCCACATGGGTGGAAATTACTCACTAATCATTGATTGATTCAGTTATAATAACCGCAAGTGCACGATGTCGGTGAAGACACGACAAGTATGCGTCGAGTCCACAGGGAGGTGTGTCAACTCTGGTTCTTCAGAAGTCAAGTGGAAAAAAGGGAGAAGAAGTTTGATTACACTAAACTATGCTACACTAAACTAGCAATTAACAACAATAAAAGATGGAAGCACAAGACTCACATGAAACTAAACTAGCAACTAACAAATTAGAAAGATGAAATTAAGGAAGGAAAACTCCTATGGGGTGGAGTGTGTGTACACATATGATAAGGTGGTGAAGAATGAGGCACAAGTGTAGGTTGTGGTTTGATGCATAGGAAGTACCTAATGGTTGTGGCAAAACCTATCATTCCAATCACTAACCTAGTAGATTAACATGAGCACAAACAAGTTGGTTATTAAGAACCTAAACAAGCATAGGAATTACCTAATGGTAATGGAAAAACCCATCAACTTAAATATTCACTTTGAAACAAACAATCATACATTCACATTCATCACATATTGCAAAAGACAACATTCATCCCATTCTCCACTACATGTATAAACAACATCTCCACCCCCAAAAGGGATGAAACTACTCACTACACATTAAGCTACAAACTATATCAAGAAAGAAAGACATTATAAGTAATTATACTAAGATTAAGAAAACAAACTAAGTTAAACATGCAAGCATTAAAAAAGACAACATTAAAACAAAATTATGAAGAATTATTTTATTTACATGACTTACATTACAAGTAGCATTCTTCTTCACTTGAGTTTTGCTCCAAGAATTACTCTAAGTATAGAGAATGACCACCAAGCAATGGGTCGTTTACAAAGGAGGAAGAAGAGTTCTATTTATAGACATGGAAAAGGCAATTGGGGACGATCCCCCTATGTGGGAATGATGAAACTTTTATAAATGGATAAAAGCAACATAATACACAACCGTGAGAAGTCGGGTCGGATCTTGACCTAACTAGACCTCCAATTGGCTGTCTAGGGCCACCAATTGGCGCTCATGTTTGGTGGGATTCAACCCAGTTTCGGTTAGCGTCTTCATTGCTTCAATTATCCACGTAGGGTGCACCTGAATTGGTTATTTCAGTCTATGCCCGAATCTAATTGCCAAAATACTCCTCATGATGTTGTCGAGTTTCTCGGTTTGCTATTTGGTCCTTTCAGGCTTTGGTCCATGTCCTTCCCTCTTGCAGATAGGTCCATAAGTCTGACCGAACAGTCTCTTTTCTCACATTTTGGTCCTTTTTGTGTCTACTTCTTCTTATACTTGTTTATTCCTGAAACTTAAACATAAAACTCGTTAAATAGCATTGCTTAGGTTCACAATAGAGGATGTAAGACATGAATATATGCATAATATGATGTTAATAAAATACCCCACACTTACCTTTTGTTTGTCCCCAGCAAAACAATGAAAAAAACAAAGTAGGAAAGGAAAAACATACAAAAAACAAGAAAATCCTAACTCAATTTAGTAGGAATCACTGTTGTGCTTTGCACGTGCAACAAACCATTAAACCTCCGTGTCACCAAGGAAGAGGAATGATGTCTCTTGAGGGTTATCAGCGGATATACCGACAAAATCCGAACATTGATGCATTATACAACCTAGCAACTCGACTCGACGGACTGACCTTTGTCGATCATTGAACACGGTAATTCTACGGACCGACTCTCTATATGTATCCAGTCCACACACCTTGCCTAGGGAACCATTTCTGCAAGTTAATTAAGGACTTAAGTGAAAGACATGGGCAACCTTAACATCCTCATGTGATACAAGTGTAAAGTACATTGAGGTTCTTATTTGTATTGCCATCATTTTTATCTTTTTTTTTCATTTTTTACTAGGTTTTTAATTCTCCCAGGGTCACGTTTCGTGCATCATTTCCTATGTGGACTTACACTATCACGTACACCTTCCCCGTGCTATACTAAAGTTGTGATTGTCAATCCAAACTCTCCAATCAACAGACTGGTGCATTGGAACGAGACCACCAACCTCATTATCCATGTCCGACACACCAGGTGAACAGAAAGTGGGTCTTTTGCCTAAGGTATCCTCTAAGGAACTCCCAATACCCTCACTGGCAATGTAGTTGTTTGGTGTCCCATCATTTTCAAGATAATCAAGAACAATAGTGAGAGGCAGACTCTTACTAGGTCGTATGAATTTAAAGGTACAAGGGAGCTCTTGCTTCATCACAGGTGAGTGCTTAAGAGGCTCAACATTAAGATCATGTGGCTTAAGGGCCATGGGACAAAATCATAAGGTATAATACTGTGCCAACTCATAATGAAGGTTGTCCATGTTATTCTCAATTTGAATCGAATCCCCCACCAAGTGATCGTGAATTGAAACCCCAAGTCCCTCCGACTGACTAGAGCTTGACTCTAAAAGATTGTGCTTTGAAATTGTGGATGTGGTGGTGGTTCTATATCAGAAGATAAATCCTCATGTTGACAAGAAAGGTCAACCCCCTCATGCTCACGTAATTGTTGTGTGATTTGATTCACTTGCTTTCCCAGATTTTCCATGGAAAGTTAAATGGTTTCCATGAACGTAAGGAGAGTTTGTTTCAAGGATTCATGTCTATGGTCAACTGTGAGTCTCAAGTCAGAATTTTGGAGATTCTCGGGTTGGGAGTTTATGGGTTGAGGATAAGTCCAATGAATGGTCATGGGTGGTGGATAGTCGGGATATGGGTATTTAAGAGGAGAATAATGGGGGTAGGTATGATGTATAAAAATTTAAATCAATATTGTCTCCCTATGAATCCATCCCTCTTCGGTTGTACGTGGATGAGTAAATGTCACATTGAGTATTTTGGGAAAAGGTACACTCATACTCAGGCTCTGGGAGAACATAAGGACATTCTCTGATAACATGACCACTCAACCGGCAATAGTCACATTGTACGAATACTGGAGCAACCGGTGCACTGATGTCATCTACCGTACGCATGGAAGAGGCCAAAGGTTTTTGTAATGTCTCAGTTTATTGACCAACATATGATCCGACACAACTAGATGGTGGTCAAGCAGTCGGTGCTTCTCTCATATTACCCCAATCTGAAGATTGCTCAGCCACACATTTAAGATTGTCCCAACCATACATGGTGTTTGTTTGAGGCACCCCAGGATGCATGGGTCTAGAATACCAGGGATAATAGTCCTGGTTCCAACAATGAAATGGATGGTCACCCATGTAATCGCTCATCTCGACAAAGAACTCTCGAGTCAACCACTCTCACCACCACAAGGCCAAGCTCGCAAAAAATGATCGACTCGACCCAAAAATGCTTATAGAGAGTGTAAAGGGGAGGAGACTAGAATGTAGAAGAAGGTGAGAAGAGGATGACTCAGAGGAGAAGGGAAGAATCCCTAAAGCTAGCATGGGTAGAGGTGAGGGTAGAAGCCTAATCTAGCAAAGACGACTCAAATAGCCTAAGGTCACTGTAGTTACTTACAACTACACGATGCCTAACTATGAGGTCACATGGCCTCAACACGCCTCACCTCCCTACGATGAAGGCCACAAATCCTAGCAAGTGAGCCAAGATCCGGAGATCTCTTCTCTCCTATTATTGACAAAGTGGGCGACGCCGATCAGGCTATGACGCTTGCAACCGGATCACTCTCCTCATGCGACTAAGGTTCTTAGGGTTCGATGTCTACTTGATTTTAGATTAAGGCTTTACTTGAGTGTGGTTTATGGGTTTAAGGGAGGTGTAATGAAATCCCCCACCTTATCTTGAAGACTATAGGTGGTGCCCATTAAAGATGTTTTGAATCCTTAGACTAGAAAGCAACTCACCATACAAACACTCACCTCACTCTTGTTCTAATGCACCTTACTAACTAATGCATTAAAAATCACGAACTTCGAATAAGAACAAGAGAGCAAACCATGCATGAATGAGAGAATGAGTGCACGTACCTCATGTCAATGCTCAACAACACAAAATAAAGCAAATAAAAGACGAATGCGCAAAAGGTCTAGAAATGATGGATGACCTAGATGACAAACCAATAATCTTTTGCTTTGGCTTTTAATGTTCATACTGTATAAAAAGAGGAATTATTGGTTTATTAATTGATCTGGGAGCAATATAAAGGTCCAGGCACGCAAAATTGGGCTCCTAGATAACTATATTATCATGACCAACCAACAAAAGAAATTATGGGGGAAAATGAACTAACTAGGCCACCAATCAGCGGTCTCAGACCGCTATTTAGCGGTGTTGGTAGCTTCAATTGATCCCTGATTTTTCTAGCTACCTCCCTAGTAAATTGCAAACATCCTGAATAAAGCAAAACAAAAAAAAATTAAATTCACTTGGGTCATCCAAACCAGAGTTTGGACATAGCACCTCCCCAACAACGACACCAAAAACTTTATTTATTTAGTTATAATAACCACAAGTGCGCGACGTTGGTGAAGACACCACAAGTATGGGTCGAGTCCATAGGGAGGTGGTGTGTCAACTCTGATTCTTCAGAAGTCTAGTGGAAAATAAGGGGAGAAGAAGTTTGATTACACTAAACTAAGCTATTCTAAACTAGCAATTAACAACAAGAAAGATGGAAGCACAAGACTAACATGAAACAAAACTAGCAACTAACAAATTAGAAAGATGAAATTCAGGAAGGAAACCCCCTAAGGGGTGGAGTGTGTGTACATATGTGATAAAGTTGTGAATAATGCACTCAATATAGCACAAGTGTAGGTTGTGTTTTCATGCATAGGAAGTACCTAATGGTTGTGGCAAAACCTTTCATTCCAATCACTAACCTAGCTGATTAACATGAGCATAACCAAGTTGGGTATTAAGAACCTAAACAAAAATAGGAACTACCTAATGGTTATGGCAAAACCCATCAACTTAAGTATTGTCTTTTAAACAAATAAGCATACATTCACATTCATGACATATTGCAAAAGATAGCATTCATCCCATTCTCCATACATGTATAAACAATATCTCTACCCCCAAAGGGGGATGAAACTAGTCACTACACATTAAGCTACAAACTATACTAAGAAAGAAAAACATTATAACTAATTATACTAAGATTAAGAAAACAAACTAAGCTAAACATGCAAGAATTAAAAAAGACAACATTAAAAAAAACTATAAAGAATTATTTTATTTACATGACTCACAGTACAAGTAGCATTCTTTTCCACGTGAGTTTTGCTCCAAGGATTACTCAAAGTAGGGACAATGACCACCAAGCAATGTGTCATTTACAAAGGAGGAAGGAAAGTTCTATTTATAGACATGGAAAAGGTAACTCGGGACAATCCCCTGGTGTGGGACTAATGAAACTTTTACAAATGGGTAAAAAAACATATAATACACAACCGCCGAGTCGGATCTTGACCCAACTACACCGCCAATTGGCTATCTAGGGCCGCCAATTGGCGGACATGTTTGGTCGGATTCCGCCCAATTTCGGTTAGCGTCTTCATTGCTTCAATTATCCACGTGGCCGATTGTGCACTTGAATTGGTTATTTCAGTCTGCGACCGAATCTAATTGCCAAAATATTTCTCATCATGTTGTGGAATTTCTCGATTTTCTATTTGGTCCTTCTGGGCTTACGTCCAGGTCTTTCCCTCTTGCAGATAGGTCCATAAGTCTCACCGAACAATCCTTTTTCTCACATTTTTGGTCCTTTTTATGTTGTCTTCTTCTTAAACATGTTTATTCCTAAAACTTAAACATAAAATTGTGACATAGCATTGCTTAGGTTCACCATAGAGGATATAAGACATGAATATATTTATGATATGATGTTAATCAATCATATAAACTAACAATGAATCATGGAAATTAAAGTTAAACATGACACAAATGGGCTGAAATAAAACCTCTAAAAAGAGAAATTCGAACACAAAAGGAACAAGAATATAAGATTGGATTAAAGATTTAACATCATTACACTCCACGCTTCTTGAAAATACGGTTCTTACGTCGGGTTTTTGATTTATCACATCGTGTTCTTTATCCTAGCTGACCGACATAGGGGTTGTGGTAATGAGGGGTTTGACCTCGGACAAACGACCAACGTGTTATCTAGGCACACAACATAGGTTGCATCCAGAACACTGGCGTGGTATGCCATACATTAAAAACAAAAATTTGAAAAAAATCAAATAATAGGACATGCCACGATGGTTTGTTGCCAAACAACAGATGTGTTCTATAGACACACCATGTCAGTTGCACCCTGAAGGCCGACGTGGTATGTCCTATTATTAAAAATAGAATTTCACCAAAAATTCAAATAAGAGGTCATACCACGTCGGTGGTTACCCTACCACTGATGCGTTATGTGTAAATACCACATCGGTTTCTTCCAAAACACTCCCGTGGAGATCCAAAACACCGACATGGTATCTCCTATTATTTAAACTAGAATTTCACAAAAAATCAAATTAAAGGACATAACATGTCGGTTTTGAGGTAAAATATTGATGTGATATGTAGAAATACCATGTTAGTTTCAACCTAATAGCTGGCATGGTATGATCTTGTTTGATTTTTTTAGAATTTTAATTTTATTTTTAATTTCATATAAATGTCCCTAGAGTTGAAACATGCGTACGCCAAATAAAATTCGCTGAAATGTAAAACACGCATGACATATAAATCTGATTATGTACTGCAAATATATATACAAAAATATCATATAAATATATGTATATATATATATATATCTTAGTTTAGACTAGAATCCTGTAAATATATACAAATATATATATATATATATATATCTCAGTTTACCTATTACATGTAATCTGAAAAGTTTTAATATGTACATCCAACTGAAACATGCATACACTTGCACAAAAATTGAAGTTGTAAGGTTGTTCATGTGAAGGTAGTGTTGTGAACTATCTTTGTGGTGTGATCTATATATGTTGGTGTTGTACACTATGTTTGTGCTGGAAACTATCTACATTCAACTCAACTGACTTTGAATATGAACTATTTTAAACTACCTTTTTGTTTTACACTGTCATTCTAGAATTCTCAGTTAGTAGGTTGATTATGACTGCAATGTCTAAGCTCCTGCTTTACAGTTTGGTTTTGTCTGAATGTCAGGTTAAAGATCCTACACATCGGCAACAATGATATCATATATACATACATCCATTATAATAAAAGCTCAATGGGGACAACATCACTTGATAAACTTACATTCATCAATTAAGTTGGTAACAACATGCGACTAATGAAAAAAGAAGTTCACTTCTCTCGCTTAAAGTCTATCTTTTCCTAAGAAAATGGTTGAAGACTTTCTTTGAGTAACTACTAAGTAAACAGACTCATTTTTTAACTTATAAATTGTGTCACAAAACATATATAATGCAACATAAGATAAATATACAAATTTATCTCACTTAATTCTCCTGATTCCACTCCCAACTCAACAAGTTGTTCCATATACTTCATTATGTAGTAACCGCATTTGGTGTTTCCAACTTGTTTACAGTACTACAATTTTGAAGTCATGTATATTAGAAAAACAACAAAATGAATGCAATGTATAATGCATATTTTAAAAACAAACATTATTGAATCATCTTACCTTCATGGCATGCCAAATTATTTAACTCTTTCAACCACTCCTACAACCCAAGTATCTAGAGATATCCATGGCCCTACCAAAATATGTGAATGTTTGAAAATAGATTCAAACATTCAATAACAACGAATTAACATGGAATATGAAGGAAATTATTTTAAGTAACTTACAATTGAGTAGTGTTTTTTAAATCTTCAGTGGTGTATCAGATTCCAAAAGACCAAACTAGTAGGCGTATACTCATCGGTTTGTACCACAACTAACATCTAATGATCACTGAAAACTATTCATGGTAAATTAATTTATCAATTATTTAATAATAATTTGAATATAATGAAATTAAAAGTATTATTAAATATAATGATCTACTTACGCCTCCCAATATGGTACTAGATAATAGGCCATCTTTGATGCTTGCATCACCTTCACAATATTTAAAGGGTTGTTATCGTTATTTGGATTTCCTGGTTTTGCCATACGACATTTGGCATAAATTCCTAATGTAAACAAATTAACATGATTAAAATTAAAACGTAACATAAACATGTATGATAAAGACAAACATGACTTACTTCAAGTGAACCTGAATGATTGTATACACAATTTTTCCATCTTTAGAAACAACATGACATCAGTCATGCAAACAACTAGCTTGGCTTCTATGTCATCCTTGATCGGTTGAGAGGCCCTCATAAACAATCTTGCACAACTATGATATCTCAAGTCCATGATGAGGGCACTGTTGGAGAAGGTCTTTAAACCTCTTAAAGAAAGCATGAAAATATTCGGTCTTAGTCTGATACAATTGATGTATCTGGTGCCGTATCTGTTGAGTTTTCCTTAGGCGGAAAATCTCTTTCGAAAGATGGTCGCAAATTCATCCTATGACCGAATATAGCTTGTCGGTAGGCTGTACATCCATTTATTCATGTTATCCTTCAACGCGAAAGAAATCATCCTTAGTCGGATTGAATCCTCATCAACTTGTTGAAGCTTGAACATGGAGCATACCTCCATGAATTCACATATAAAAATATATGGATCCTCCTTATTGGCAGTGAAGGTAGGAAGCATGCTCACATGTTGAGGTTTCAATTCATAGTTGTTCCCGTGAGTAGGCAGGAGAACTATGCAAGAAGGTTGCGCGACGCAAACAGGATGGGTCCGCTCCCACAGAGTCATCAGTCTATCCTATCGAGAAAAAGGTGGTGGTGCACCATGAACACCATCATTACTGAATACCTCTTCCTCCTGAGTAAGAGGTGGAGGAGAATGAGGTCTACATGGACGTGGGAGTGGACCGAGGTAATCCACGTATGCAGCCCGATCTCCCCCATCTCCATGACACGACTCAGCCTCACGCTCCAAACGAGCACAAGGCGGAGATGAAAAAACTCCTAGCCCATCCATCTCAGAAAAAAACACACTCTCTCAGTCAAGTGCTCTCACCAGAATGAGCCCAACCTCACATAAAATGCTCGACTCGACTCTAAAACCACACACAACAGAAGGTGTAATCAGAGAAGGAAACTACTCATAGAATATAGAGGAGGAGAAGTCTCAGATGAGAAGGGAGGAATCCTTAGAACTAGCGTGGGTAGTGGGCGAGGGTAGAAGCCTAATCTAGTGAACACAGCTCAAGCAGCCTAAGGTCACTAAAGGTCCTTACAGCTAGACAACGCCTAACTACGACGTCACAAGGCCTCAACATGCCTCACCTCCCTACGATGAAGACCACAAAGCCCAGCAAGTGATCCAAGATCTGGAGATCTCGTCTGTCCTACTATCGACAAAGTGGGCAACGCCGATCAGGATATGACGGTCGTTACCGGATCACTCTCCTAATACGCCCGCGTCCTAGTGGCCAATGTCTACTTGACTTTAGATTAAGGCCTTACTTTAGTGTGGTTTGTGGGGCTAAGTTAGGGGTCATGAAATCCCCCACTTTATCTTGTATGGGACATCCCCTCCTTAGTAGCATTTTGAATTCTTAATCTAGAAATCAACTCTCCAACCAAACGCTCACCTCACACTTGTCCCAATGCACCTTACTAACTAATGCATAATTTAACCATGCATGAATAAGAGAATGGGTGCACATACCTCACGCCAACAATCGACAACCAGAACGTAAAGAAAAGAAAAGACGAGTGTGTGCAATGTCTACAAATGATGCATGACCTAGATGACAATCACACTTATCTTTTGCTTTGAGTTTTAAGGTCCAAGTTGTATAGAAAGGGGTAGGGGTGAACATCCGGTCCAGACCGGACCGGACCAGATTTTTATACGGGGTTCAGACAGAAGACCGGACCGGATGCTCGTGGACTAAAGACCGGACCGGACTGAATCGGTCCGGTCTGGTAAAAAACCGAATTTTTATAAAGAAAAAACAAAAAAAGATCGGTCCGGACCGAACCTAAACTTCTCGGATCGAAACCTGGACCGGACTGGACCCGACCAACATTTTCCGGACCGAACCCGGACCGACCGGTCCAGCCGGACCGGACCGGGTTTTGCTCTCCCCTAGAAAGGGGATTGATTGGTTTATCGATTAATCTCGAAGCAATCTACAAGTTGAGACATGCAAAATTGGGCTTCCAGACACTTATATTCCAATGTAAAACAAAGAGATGAAACCAGGAAGCAAAAACATCTCACCAAACCACCAACTGAAGGTCTCCGGCCACTGATTGGTGGTCAGATTAGCTTGTTGCTCCCTCTAATTTCTCCTGGAACCTCCCTTTGAGCCTGAGAATCCCTGAAACAAACCAAAACTAAAACCAAAAGATTAAATGCACTCGAATCATCCAAACCAGAGTCTGGAGAGAGCACGTCCCTGGCAACGACGCCAAAAACTTGTTTCAATAAAGCATAACCACAAGTGCACGACTATCGATAAAGACGGGGGAAGTATGGGTCGATCCACAGGGAGGTGTGTCAACTCTGATTCTTTGGAAATCAAGTGGAAAATAAAGGACAGAAGAAGTTTATTAAACTAAACTAAGCTACACTAAACTACCAAGCAACAAACAAGGAGATGATAACACGAGAGGAATTGAAACTAAACTAAGCACTATCAAAGCAAGATGAAATTCAGGAATAAAAACCCCCCGAAGGGGTGGAGTGTATGTACACATGTAATCAAGTGGTGAAGAGTTCATTCAATAGGGAAAAGTGTAGGTTGTGTTTTATGTATAGGAAGTACCTAATGGTTGTGGCAATACCTATCATCCAAATCACTAACCTAGTTCATTAACATAAGCATAAACAAGTTGGTTATTAAAAACATAAACAAACATGGGAAGTACCTAAGGATTATAACCAAACCCATCATGTTAAGTATTCTCTCTCAAACAAACAAGCATACACTCACATTCAACACAAATTGCAAAAGAGAGCATTCATCCCATTCTTCATTACATGTATAAACATCAACTCCACCCCCAAAGGGGGATGAAACTACTCACTACTCATTAATTTTACTAAGGAAAGAAAACGTTCTAATTAATTCTACTAAGACAAAACAAAATTTAGATAAGTATGCAAGAATTAAAAGAGAAAACATGAAATTAACAAAAAATTCTTTTTTTCATGACTCACATTACAAGTAGCATCTCTCCACTAGAGTGTTGCTCCAAGGCTTTACTCTTAGTAGAGGGAATGGCCACAAAGCAAGGAGTTTTTTACATAGGAGGAAGAAGAGTTCTCTTTATAGTCATAAAAAAGGAAACTGGGAACAATCTCCCAGTGTGGAACTAATGGAACATACTAAATATAGACTAAAATGACCTAATACACAACTGAGAGAAGACGGGTCGGATCCAGAGCAGAAGCCACCGCCAACTAGCAGTCTCGAGCCGCCAACTGGCCATCTAGATGGCTCAGATCCGACCCATTTTTAGAGACTTCTTAGTTGCTTCATTTCTTCACGTGGAGTGCACCCTAATTGGTTATGGGAGTCCAAGGCCAATTCCAATTGCGAAAATACTCCTCATGATGGTGTGGAGTTCTCGATTTGCTAATTGGTCCTTTTGGATTGCATCTAGGTCCTTCCCTCCTGCAGATTGGTCCATAAGTCCCACCGATCGGTCCATTTTTCTCTCATTTTTGTCCTTTTGTGTCTTCTTCTTCTTAAACTTGTTTATTCCTGAAACTTAAACATAAAACTCGTTACATAGCATTCCTTAGGTTAAAAATAGAGAGTATAAGACAAGAATATATATGTGATATAATATTAATCAACAGTAGTAGAGCTTATTCCTTTAATATCCTTCAAGGACCACCCGATAAGCTCTTTATTCTCCAAAAGAACTGACTTAAGGGTAGCTTCCTGGTCTTTATCAAGATCAGAAGCAAGAATGAATTGCAAGGTCTCATTATCCCTCAAGTATATGTATTTCAGGTTATCGGAGAGCAGCTTAAGCTCAACCGGAGGTGGGTCCATGTCAAATTCAGGGTTGATTTCAAGTGGCCCAAGCACCACATAAAAAGAAGAGCAAGCACTAAGGTGTGCCTCCTCAGCAAAGCATTCAAAAGTGAATTCCTCAAGAACATCCTATCTCAGAACTTGGTCATTCGGCGACTTTATGAAATGTCGATGATACTCGACTGTGCCCATCAATTCAATCTCATCAGTGTCTTGAATGAGATTGGCTCCGATAGGATCGTCGAATGAACCAGGTTGCTTACCTAGAGTGAAGATGTTAAAATCCACAGTTAGATTGTCGAAAGACAACCTCATTATGTCATTACAACAGTAAATCAAAGTATTAGGTGTCGCCAAAAATGTCCTCCCAAGAATCATCGGGATCTGTCCTTGTGGATTGGAAGTTGAGCCTCGGGAATGAGTTTTTTGGGAGGCACAAGACACTTTTCCATAGCATCACTTGGGAGTTTAGACGTAGGCATTTCAACTTGATTATCCACCATCCTACCCGATCTCAAAGTATGAACACCATTTGCATGTTAGGGAGGATGGCTTTCTACGTTGTTGACAAGATGCCTACCCTAAGAAGGTTGCCCCTAAGATTGACTTGGTAATTCACCGTTCTCATGCAGACTTAGTTGTTGAGCCAATTGGCTCACTTGCACTTCCAATGCTTTGACCAAAGTATTGGTGGCCGAAATCATGTTTGAGTGCTCGATATGAATGTGTGAAGGGTTTTCTCTAGAGTGGATACCTTTGGGTCAACGTACTATGGTGGTGGAGTTTGGTTTGAATAGCCAGACAATGAGGCTTGGTTTTGAAATTGAGTGCGTGGCTGAGAATATTGATGTGAGGGTTTGTAGGTCGGCACTGCGCTTGGAGGTTGAAAGTGCAAAGGTTGAGCGTACGAGCTCTGACCTCGACCACCACAGGTCACTACCCCAAGAGAAGTTAGGGTGGTTACGTCATCCAGGGTTATAAGTGTTGTTGTATGGGTCATTACAAGGTCATTATTAATACACAACATTTGCATGCTCAGCCTCGTGGGAAGCGTATGCACACTCCATGTCCATGTGTCCCATCAGGCCGCACTTACTATAAAGGGATTGGAGATCTGAGCTACAAGAACCCGGTCCACCTCTAAACTTCTAACATACGCATGATAGCAGTAATTTTTGCATCATATGCAATAGTTGATTCAACTTTATATGATCCAACTCGACTAGCAGATCAGGCAACCGGTGGCTCTCTCACGGTATCTCACTCAAGGGTTCGTTAAATCATACTTTCAAATGTTTGCCATGCCTCATCAATTGGCTTCATTTGAAAGTCACCCAAACACATTGAGTCCACCAATATACAGATGTTGTAATTATGAATGAAACAATTCAACCTCGGTCTGATAAGTTTGAAGTATCTAGTGTTGTAACTATTGAATCTTCCTCTCAGGGATTGATTGACATCATATCATGCATATATTTGTGTCTTATATCCATTATCTTGAACCTAAAAAATGCTACGTAATGAATTTTATGTTTGAGTTTTAGGAATAAACAGGATTGAGGAGAAGAGGCATAAAAGGACCTAGAAGCAAGGAAAAGGACTGAGTTGCAAGACATGGGGACTGAGATGCAAGAGGAAAGGACCCGTATGTAAGCCTAAAGGACCAAGGAGCAAATCAAGAAACTCCACACCATCATGAGGAGTAATTTGGCAATTCAATTCGGTCCTAAGCTCCAACAACCTACTCGGATGCATCAAATATAAAGAAATGAAGCCAAACAACCACACACCAAATCCAAGCCGGATCCGAACCATATAGACTGCCAATTGGTGGTCCAAGACCACTGATTGACGGTCGGTTTGGGCCCGAATCCGCTAAGACTTTGTCAGGTCGGGTATTAGGGTGTATTTTGTCTATATTTGGTATATGTTTAGTCCCATACCGGGCGATTGTCCCGGATTACCTTTTTCTATGGCTTCAAATAGAACTCCTCCTCCTTTTGTATTCACCCATTGCTTGGTGGCATTCTCTCTACTTGGAGTAAGCCTTGGAGCAAAACTCAAGGTGGAGAAGAGTGCTACCTTCAATGTGAGTCATTTAAAAAAAAGGTTCTTAGTTTCATTTAATATTGTCTTTTAATTCTTGCATGCTTCTTTAGTTTTACTTTCCTTTCCTTTTAGCTTCTTTAATATTTCTTGCTTGCTTAGGTTAATTTCATTTCAGTATAATGTTTCATTTTGTTAATGTAATTAGTGTAATGAGTAGTGAGTAGTTCCATCCCCATTTGGGGGTGGAGAAATATGTGATATGAATAATGTGTTGTATTAGGTGTGTGTTATCTTAATCCTTTGAACCTTACATGATTTCCATGACCATCTAATGGGATTTCACTCTTATCTTTGATATGCTAATGCTCTTGAATGAAGCTTAGCATATGCTTAGACTAGTGGGCCTATTTTATGGGGAATGATGAGGTGAGGATATGGATGGGATTAATATTGGAAACATGTCTTGTAGTTGCTTGTACTCTTGTTGCCTTTACCTTGAGTAATGCCTTGTATATTTTAATGATAATGTACTATGTTAATTCATGTGGAGGAATAGTAGGGTCTAGTCTTTATACATGAGTTCATTTAGCTTCATTCCAATTATTGTCTTGTATGTTTTAATGATATGATCTTATCTTATTTCATGTGGAGGCAAAGTTGGATTTAGTTTTATGATTTTCATGCACTACATGTTGTAATGAGCATAAATTGAACACACACACTTACACACTTCTTTGTATTCACATTATTTCTCTACCCCCTTTGGGGTTTAGTTTTATTGCGTATTTTTCATTCCTTTCGCATTATAGTGTAGTTTGATCGCAACTCCTTTCTCTCCTTTCTTTCTCACTCGCATTCGAACAAACTAAAGTCGACACACCTCCCTGCGGACCGACCCGTATTTGCCACCAGTTCAACGCGGCTGTGCACTTGTGTTTATAATTAAAACATTCAATCAGGGATCAACGTCTTCAGAAAAATGGTCACAAATTCCTCTGAAGACCGAATCGAGTTCGTCGGAAGGTTGTACATCCATTTCTTGGTGTTATCCTTTAATGTAAAAGATATCATCCTGAACTAGATTAAATCCTCATCAAGCTATTGAAGCCTAAACATGGACCATACTTCATCGAATTCATGTATATAGATATACAAATCCTCACCAAGGAGAAATCGTTTTATTTCCAAGGGATTTTCAGTCGATACACAGTAAAATCTGATCGATGCATTTAGCCAACCTAGCAACATGGTTGAAGAACTGTACACTAGTGCATAATAGGGAATATATACCGGATATATGACTTCTATACATTGGTTATTAGCGTGCCATAAACCGATGTCTATCGATGGGTCGTCTATACCAAGGCAACATGTATTCTAAGGGAATACATGTCAGTCATCCCCACTGTCGATGTCTATTCGAAGAGAATACACGTTTGTTATCCACACCGACAACGTCTATTCTAAGGAAATACACGTCGATTATCCTCACAACCGATGTCTATTTTAGACGAATACATATCGATTATCCCTACAACTGACGTTTATTCTAAGGGAATACACATCGGCCATCAGAACAACAGACGACTATATCCTTCAAAAAAGACTTGGCGTCAACAATCATGCTCACAACCGACGTCTATACCCTTCCCAAATTAAAAAAAAAATTAAATGTTGAATGCAATCAACATCATCATCCAACACAACAACAAATTCATCCTGCATAATCATTCAACTAATTTCATTCACCCACATTTATATTTCACAAATTCATAAACACAATCATTCACTAAGATGTTTGATCATATTAAAAAAAATATAGTAAAATAATGTTAGTTCAATAACATGTTGGTAATACAAAGAGTGTGGTTCAATAAAATTATAGTCATGACATTAGAACGTATTAGTTCAACAATATGTTGCTAATAAATAGGTGTGGCCATCGCTCATGAGTATCATCGAGCTTGTGTTGCGAATAGGGATCACTATTCTTTTGGAAGTGATATGAAAATACAAGTACACAATATAATTATGTAAATAATGAAACTATAATTAAACCACTGAAAATGAGATATATTACCTCAAATAGCTATATGTGTTCAGGTGCAATCTCGGTGATAACCTTCATGTATCTCATAACATAGTACCCACATTCCGTAGGTACAGTGTGCTACAGAGATATAAATTCGCTAAATATATATTCAAGTCCTTAAAACATTAACAAAAAAGGGAGAAACTTACTTCCATTGCATGCCAGGTTATGCTGTATTTTTGGTAGTCCTTATTCAAGTAAACCTTCATTGTCTTGAGTAACACAAGTTATTCAATGTGAAGTCAATAATACAAATAAAAATACATGAATTACAAATACGATGATTAAAACAAACATACAGTGAAACAAGTTTCATTAAAGATGGCCTTGGTGTAGTCAACCTTAAAGGATCAAACCATTATACAAAATTAGCTTCGGGCATAGAACTACAAGCATTCAATGAGCTTTGATTATATATATAATTAGAAGTTTATTACAAAATCAAATTCTAATTACTTTCAATTAACAAAGTTACCTCTCATGATAAGGGACCATATAATATTTTTTGCCATGTTCTTTCATAATAGCGCAAGCTCACCCAAATTATCGTCATTCCCGTGTATAAAAGTAGATGGATACAAAAATCCAAATACTTTATCATCGGGAAAAACTGACCTTCTAGCATCATAAAGGTTTCTACAAGAGTAAAAATTACATTATGTTATAATTATGATATAATTATTCAATAAATTTCATCTTATACACAAGAAAACACATCAACTACACATCGATAATTGACATGCACTATTGATCCATCACCAAGAATTGCATAACATCCTCTTTGGCGACATATAAATCCAACGACAAACCTTTAACCTCCTCCTCCAAATTGCAGGTAGTTAAGGCTTGTGATTCCCTAACTAGCATTAATTGATAAAACATTTTGCACCTATTTGGTAGCAAATTAATGTTGATAGGAGGTTGGTTGTTTGATCGTTTTCTCAAGGGGCTTTCAATAGCCTTACCGATATATATAAAAACGTTAAAAATACAATTATTATAAAAATGGTAATTTATTTGTTTTCAAAATTAAAGGATACCTCATGTGTGTGATGAAGCTCTACTAAATTACGAGGCCACCTTAGGAACCCACTGCATGCTTCGCTCAGGGTAACAACCTCTACTTTGGGAATTGGCACTAGAACATCATCATCTAGACAATTCCCCATGACAACCTTCATGACTCCCTCTTCCACTTCTTTGAAGTGGTGTTTAGAGAGGTTATAAATGGTTCTGTGTCCCACCAATATTCTCTCAAAGTCTTCAACAAATAGATGAGATCTACTGCCATCCTCTAAGTTACTAGGGCCAAATCTCGAGAATGAGCTGCCAAATCAGATGGTCGGACGGGGTTGATCCCTGGCTATACCGGAGGAGTGGTCACGGGAGAAGAAGCAAACCTACAACGGGTTGGAGAACTAGGCAAATCACGATCCAATCTCTCCATAACATATTGCAATTCTAAAATTTTCTGCTCACATTTTGTATGAACTGTAATCGAACTTGGGCGATTAGTCTTTCCATATATTGTCGCAGTACAACCCTACTCCCTACCCCCCATACACGACCGAGATGCTCGTCATTTCCCAAGGATTTGCATAGACTATCATTCCGACCATCTGAAACAAAATCACCTTGGGATTCTCTCAACTTCAGAGAGTAGTAAAGTTGTAAAAACAATTGTTACAAATAGTTGAAAAATATAAAATTTTAGAATGTGATTTAATGACATACAAGTGATACAACTTACTATCTTCGAGCCGACTCTTGTGACTCGTCTGTGACGTACTCCCCTTTGGAGTTTATCCTCGCACTCTTCCAAGAATGACATCGAGCTATGGGGGAAGGAGGAGACAAGTTTCTTGCTTGCTCCTCACTCATACCGGAGTCAATTGCTTCTTGTTTCTTCTGGGCGACTTTTTCGGCCATCATTTGTTCTTCTAGTTTTCGATATCCTGATCGAGACATACGATGAAGATACTTGTTACAAGATCGACATTCTTGGTCTTCGCTCTGAGGGCCTACAACCAATTTTATTAGATTATCATTTAAAGCAATAACTTAATAAGTTGATATTCTAAATTAAACTCAACTACCTCAAACTCTGGGGTTTCTCTTGATTTTTTGAAGTGAGCCCATGTACTTGGAGTGATGAAGTTATACTAATCGTACAAATTTCTATCCTGATACTCTCCGAATATCCACTTGTTTGTTAACTTTGTCTTGAAGACCGCCACGTATTTCATCCACTTTTTTCGAATTGGTAGTTGATTGGAACTCAAAACTTACCTATAACATGTTAACATTTTTAATTTCTATAAATTACAGTTTGACTAAAACTAAAGAACATTATAATGGACTCAATACCCGCACGTCATCCAAATTGTGTCTTTAAGCTTCTCATTAACTTTGGTCCAACTCGACAAACATATGTCAACTATGGACCTTGCTAAGTGATTGACATCATTTCATGCTCATATTTGTATCTTATATCCATTATCTTACACCTAAGCAATGCTACGTGACGAGTTTTATGTTTGAATTTCAGAAATAAAGAGGTTTGAAGAGAAGAGCCATGAAAGGACCCAAAAGCAGGAAAAATGACTTAATTGTGAGACCTGGGGACTGAGATGCAAGGGATAAGGACCTGAACGTAAGACCGAAGGACCTAAGAGCAAAATAGAAAACTCCACACCATCATGGGGAGTATTTTGGCAATTCGATTCGGGTTGGAGCTCCAACAAGCAAAGTAGATGCATCCAAGACCAACATATCCATCAAGAAAAGCCCACAACCAAAACCAACTCGATCTGGATCATATAGACCGCCAATTGGCGGTCTTGGACCGCTAATTGGCGGTCCATATTGCTTTGGATCCGCTACGATTTGTGGAGCACGTGTATTAGTGTATTCGTAGTCTATTTTTGGTATTGGTGGAGTCCCACATCGGGGGATTGTCCCAAATTAGCTTTTTCCATGCCTATAAATAGAACTCTTCACCTTCTATTGTAATCACCCATTGCTTGGTGGTATTCTCTCTACTAAGGAGTGAACCTTGAAGCAAAAACTCAAGGAGGAGAAGTATGCTACCATCAATGTGAGTCATTTGTTAATAAAATAATTCTTCTAGTTTCTTTTAATCTTGTTTTTTAATTTGTGCATGTTTGTCTAGTCTTTCCTTTCCTTTTAAGCTTCTTTAATACTTCTTGCTTTCTTAGTTAACTTTCATTTCAGTATTATGCTTTCTTTTGTTAATATAGTTAGTGTAATGAGTAGTGAGTAGTTCCATCCCCATTTGGGGGGTGGAGAAATATGTGATATAATCATATAGTGTATTAAGTGTGTGTTATCTTTATCCCTTGAGCTTTATATGATTTCCATAACCATCTAATGGGTTTTCACTCTTATCTTTGATATGCTAATGCTCTTGAATGAAGCCTAGCTTATGCTTTGATTAGTGGACCTATTTTATGGGGAATGATAAGGTTAGGATATGGATGAAGTTAATATTGGAAACACAATTTGTAGTATATGCGCTCTTGTTGCCTTTACCTTAGCTAATGTCTTGTATGTTTTAATGATGTAGTCTTATCTTAATTCATGTGGAGGCAAAGTTGGATGTAGTTTTATGATTTCATGCACTACATGTTGTGAGGAGCTTAATTGAACACACACACACATCTTCATATTCACATTATTTCTCTACCCCCTATGGGGCTTAGTTTTATTGCTTATCTTCATTTCCTTTTTGCATCTTAGTGTAGTTTAGTGTAACCAACCTTTCTCTCCTTCTTTTTACCTCTCGCCTTCGAACAAACCAATCGTCGACACACCTCCCAGTGGACGACCCGTATTTGCCACCGCTTCAACGCGGCCGTGCACTTGCGGTTTAAATAAAACAATCAATCAAGTTTTTGGCGCCGTTGCTAAGCTCCCTACATAACTATGGACCTTGCTAAGCTCCCCACATAACTATACCAGTGATCAGACATCTTGCTTATCGTCTCAAGACGGCTATCAAACTAGATTGGATTTTTACCATCTCTATTCCATTTGCCCACGAATTTGTTCATAAGAGTAGGACCTTGTGAACTATAAGTCTTTGAGACCTTCGACTCTGGTGGAGTGAGTTTCTTTTTTGGAGCAATGATACTATAAAAAGTAAAATCAAGACATTAAAAAGTAAAATCAAGACATTAAATGGTTATTATTGAAAATTACACTTCACCTTTTTTATTTCTTTTTTCTTAACAGATTTTCAATCCATATTCCTTCACCGTGTTCGTCTCTTGCGATTAAAGTCTCAACATGTATTTCGTCATCTAGTGACTTCAACTCGGGTGCTTGCGTAGGAAATGTGGTGTCTCTTCATACTCGATGAGACTACCATCTGATACAATTATTTTCCTTCTAGAATTACTGACCATTTTTATCACATGGATCAACCACATACAAGACTTGTTTCACTTGGTAGGCCAAAATAAAAGGTTCTCCTTTAAATAGTTCTTTGGAAAAATCAATTAAAGTGAACCCCAAGTCATCCACTCGAACTCCACTTTTATTGTCAACCCACTTGCATCTAAATATATGCACTTTGAATTTAACAAAGTCCAGCTTCCATATATCTTCAATTACCCCGTAATAGGACATGTCGGCGTATACAAGATTATTATCTTTTAAAACTAGACACATACAAAGACTCTGCTATTAAAGTGACCCCATTGTTCTGAAAAGTACTTTTCGCATCTTCCCAAACATTGTAGAATGAGTATCCATTGATATCATAGCCACTATAACTTGTAACAGCAGAATGTGGACCATAAGCCAACCACTTTATTGTTTCCGAAACATCACACTTATAAGAAACTTTTTGAACCAAGAGATGAAAATTTTATTGCGGCCATTAATTACTTGTTGATCAATCCATAAAAGAGTTCTTTCTTTTAAAAGATTCATCTGTTTATTTAGATAAGGTTGAACTTCACTAGAATTGCAAAACACATAGAAATATGTTCTCTTTAAGTTATCACCATTTGGATTTAACATTTTCATTTCACGCGTCCTTTTGCCATCAGAACGTTCATCAATATGATTGTTAGGAAGTCCAATACTTTTGGTGTTCGTTAGGTATCTAGTGCAAAACTCGATAACCTCCTCAAATATGTACCCTTCAACAATACTAGCATCTCACATTTGACGATTTATACAATAACCTTTCAAACTATCATATAGCGCTCAAAAGGATACATCCATTGTAAAAAAATGGGTCCACACAATTTAACTTCTCTAACCACATGAATAACTAGATGAATCATAATGTCGAAAAAAGCAGGTGGAAAGTACATCTCCAAATTACATAATGTGACCACGATTTCATTCTACAACTGATCTTACACGTTTGTGGAATATCTAACATGTTTTGGTAGTATGGATCTTAATGCTACACGTAACAACAACTGCATAAAAGTGTGACAATCGTGAGATTTCATCCCCACAAGTTTCAAATTCTTCATAACAACCAGACTGTTAATATTTGAAGAATAACCTTGCGGAACCCTTACATCATGCAAACACTGACAGAGAATACGTTTCTCCTTTCTAGATAACGTATAACAAGGTCGAGGTAAGTAGCTATGATCGGCCATCTTCTCTGGTGCCAGCCTTGCGCGTATACCATGGTCAACACGAACAAGTCTAGCATTATATCCATATTTTCTTTTACTATGTATGTTCAACAGAGTGCCAACAACACTATCACAAATGTTTTTCTCTGCATGCATCACATCAAGACAATGTCTAACTTCTAAAATTTTCCAATAAGGAAGAAAAAAAAATATCGATCTTTTTTCCAAGAACTTTTGTCATTGCTCGTTTGTACGGTTTTCCAAATTCACATTTAATGTTTATTACACGTTCATACACCTTTTTTATGCTGATTTCAACTTACAGATTCTGAAACTCTTGTTTTCCATTAAATGCCTTCTTCAACCTACAATAAGGATGTGAGTTTGGCAAAATCTCTGATGACCAAGAAAGATTGTCTTACAACCATTAACAAGTTGTAACGAGCATGTATTCTCTTACCAAATTGGACAAACTTTATGACATCTGACAGAATATCCAGATAGATTACCATGAGCGGGAAAGTCATTAATCGTGTAATAAATCATTGCCCACATTACAAATGACTGCTGAGTATAACCATCAAAAGCTGGCTCTCCGTCATCCCACAATCTCTTTAGCTTATCAATTAAGGGCTTAATACACATCTATGTCATTTCCAGGTTGCTTCAGACAAGAAATCATTAAGGACAACATAATATATATGCATTTCATGCATAACCAACGTGGCAAATTATAAATTACAAGTAGAACAAGCTAAGAACTGTGAATGCTACTCATACTACCGAAATGATTCATTCCGTCAGTACAAAGTCTAAGTCATAGATTCCTAGATTCTTCACCAAACAAAGGAAAGTCATAATCTACTTTTTTCCACTGAGGTGAATCTGCAGGATGACCTAAAAACCGATCATTTGGTTTGTCACGATCAGCATGCCATGTCAAGTTTTTGGAATCCTCCTTGAGCGCAAACAAATGTTTAAGCCTTGGTATTATCAGAAGATACCACAAAACGTTAACAAGAGGTCCTTTGATTTCAAATCATCACCATCTACATTATATTTTGGTCCACTGCGTTTCATTTTGTATCATGAAATATTACACCTGGGGCAGGAATGTAAGTTTTCAAACTCACCCCTATACAATATACAATCATTCAGACATGCATGTATCTTCCTATAGTCCATTCCCATAGGGCACAACACTTTCTTAGCATCATAAGTTCTCTCTGGTAGTTCATTATCATCTGGAAGCATCTCTTTCAATGACTTTAACAATGATGTGAAACTGACATCGGTCCAACCATTTCCTACTTTTAAATTGTACAATTTCAACTCCACTGATAATCTAGTAAATTTGGTGCAACCCTTATACAATGGCTTCTCATTGTCACTCGACAAACTACAAAGTAAATCAGGGTTCGACGAAAAGATTTCAGCTATATCCTTAATTATGTCCTCTAACTGACTTCCCACACTTACATTGTCCCTGTCATTCTTGGAACTAAATGATTCATTTTCACTGTGCCACATCCACCATCTATAACTTGGTTTGAAACCTTTCTCAAACAAATGATCTTTTATTTTTTGAAAAATCAGCACTGATATTATGACACTTACTGCATGGACAATACGCCATGTCTCTATCATTACTATTCTTTGAATGATTTTTGGCAACCTCTAAGAATATATTCACTCCGTTCTCATACTCATCACTCAATCAGTTTGAAAGAATCCAATCTCGATCCATTTCAATCTAAACATTACGAAAAATGATAGTTATTATTGAAGTCAAGAAATAAAATTTCAATTTAAAAGAACGTGTTCGTAGATGAGAAGATTCGGCGACATGAAGATGAGAAAAGAATGACTCAGGAGAGAGGAGATGAAGTACTTAATCTAGCGTGGGAACAAGGAAGGTTAGAAACCTAACTAAATAATCAAGGCAAAAGCAAGCGTAATGTCACTATAGGTCCTTACCACTAGCCGACGCCTGACTTCAAGATCTCACCGAGGACCACTAGTCTTTAAGATATCAAGAACCCGGAGGTTCCTAAAATCTCAGGGAGACTAGATTGGCAACGACGTTCAGGCCATAACAGTCTTAAATGGTTTCTTCTCCTTAATGCGTCCGGTAATCCTAGTGGCCTATGTCTAAATTTATTTTATTAAGACTTTTTATGTGGTTTTTGGGCCAAGGAAAGGGTGATAAAATCCCCCATCTCATATCCTATAGGTCACTGCCTAGGTGTTGTTCATACCTTAATCTAACAAGAAACACACCAAATAATCACTCACTCTCTTGATTCAATGCAATCCTACTAACTAATGTATGCTTTCTAATGAGTGATGAGTGAAAGAGATTACATACCTTACGCCAGCAATCTACAATTGAAATAGTAAAAGAAAAAATAAATACGATGATTATATGCATGGAAAGTCCAATATGATGAATAACTATAGGTTATTAAAGGCCAAGTTGTTTAAGGGTCGATGAGTTACTTGAAACTACAACATAAACAAACATGACTAAACAAAATAAGTTTTACAAATAAAACATTATAACATTTCAGCAGGTGACATAGATTTATTTGTTATCTTCAAATTCAATTTGATTAAAGTCCAAACATGTAGATTTTGTTTATGTTTTGGTTCCCATTCAGCACGGATTGGTTGATTGTCGTGCTCCAGTATCTTAACAATTTAATTTATAGATTATATTTAAAATATAATTTGTTTGTTTCTCTCTTTATTCCAAATCATATTCCCAAATCAGAGTTGAGAAAAAACTTAAGGAGAAACTCATTTTTAACATTTTTCAGAATATCAAATATAATCCGATATACACACATGTAGAACCCTCAATGTAGCGTATCTTGGTGAAGTGGGGGATACCAGCAGCAATGTGTGAGGTAATCAAGATCATCTACTATATAGCGTTCTCCTTTTATGCCTCCTTGTTTTATTCACCAATTTTGTCGACCATCTATCAGTAGCTATGTAGTTCAAAAACAAGACAATGTGTATATAGATTCACAAATTGCCGAAACACGCTTCTAATACACATCAACCCCAATTCATCCAGTAAACACAAACAATCAATCCTAAGCACTTAAATCCAAAAACACATCATCAACACGTGAATTTTCTGAAAAACCATCAATCAAATTTGACAGTGAAAAGATACCTCTTTGATTCCCTTGTTGTTGATGACGACATTCCTGGCCGTCTGCTTGTCCAACCCGATGCCGAGGAACAAATCTAATGGCTTCTTCTCACTATTTTCACCATAGATGGCTGCGGTGGAAGTGGTAGAGGGCCGTGTCTTTGGTGGAGGAGGGTGATTGAGGCCGTGGAGGTGGCTACGGTGGCAGAGGAGGTTGGGGGTCGTGGAGAAGGGAGGTCGAGGTCGTGGAGGTGGCTGTGGTGGAGGAGGTGAATAGGATTTGATCTGAGATCTATCGTGGTAGCTTGGGTTTGGGGTTCAGAAGGGGTAGCGGGGGTCGAGGAGGGGTCGCACGAGTTTTGGGGTTTGGAGGCGAAAGGGGTCGTATTTTGGTTTTAGGTTAAAAAGGAGACTTATAGACGTCAACTACATAGCCCACACGATGTCTATACTCCTTTAGGGGGATATAGACGTCGGTCATAAAGGCCATGTGACATCTATACTATACGCATCGGATAATTTGAAAACCGACACGTATAACCCTTTACGGGGAATAGGCGTTGGCCAAATGAAACAACTGGCGCCTATTCCGATTAAATTTTGGATTGGAGTAATAATTACATGAGTTATGTTAGTTTAAATGAGTTTCAACTTTGAATGTTTGTGAGTTTAAAATCTTGGTTCCTTTTTTATTTTTTAACATTTTTAAACAAGGGATAGACTTCGGTTATTAAATAAACCGACGTCTAGATGTGAGTATAGATATTGATTATCCGTAAACACAACGTGTATACCATTAGACGTTGCATGTATGGGAGACCGACGTGTATTGGGCAACACTTATTCCCTATTCTGCATCGATCATTAAATATGGCTTATCCTATAGGCTAGTTTACTTCTTTTATCTGTCCAAGCACCTAACAAAGTAAATCTTTCATGCAAGGTACTATCAGTATCTACGTGATAATATAGATATCCTTGACATTATTATGTGAGAATAATCATTGTTTTTCCTATCCTCCTCTTTACCTACCCATCACCAATACTTTTGAGGCATATGTCTCTCATTGATAACATTAATGGGTCATTTTGCCTTTTGGCTTCAAATTTAGGGTTTTTTCCTCAGGATTTTTTAAGGTTTTTTCCACTTTGTTTTGGTTTAAGGCTTCTTTCTATGTTTACCTCCAAATTACCTCATAGGTCTTTACCTCCTTCTTAATTATCTTGCCCTTGTCGATCCCTTATACGTGTATGTATCAGTTGGACAAGTTTTTAATCTTCATAGTTTTAGGTTCTGCGACTATTCTAGTTAAGATGAACATAATAATTACTATTTTATTAGGTTACCTTTTAATTTTATATTTATGAAAAGGGTGATGTAAGGAATAACAAGCAACCACAAAAGAGAGAGAAACATTGTTATAGTGGTTCGATTAACCCCTCAACCAAATCCAGAATGCAAGCCCCCATTTCAAATTTCTTTTAATCAAACCTTTTATACTCTAATGCCTATCATTGTTACACCACATTCACATATAACCCTTATCATGTGTCTTCACCTATCATAACATCAACTTCCACACACCAGACACTTTGTTTACTTGTTAAGTTACGAGGCCACCTTCGTTGCACTCCCGGTGATTGATCAGTTATAATACTACAAATGCACAACCACGATGAAGTGGTGGCAAGTACGGGTTAAGTCCACAAGGAGGTGTGTCAACTCTTGTTCTTCGGATATCAAATGGAAAATAAATGGGAGAAGAAGTTGATTATACTAATGTAGTCAACACTAAACAAGGAATTGACCAACAAGAAAGATGAAAGCACGAGAGTAACTGAAACTAAACTAAGCAAAAAGCAAAGCAAGATAAAAATCAGTAAGGAAAACCCCTAAGGCGTGGAATGTGTGTACACATGTGATAAGGTTGTAAAGAATGAATTCAGTAAGGCACAAGTGTAGATTGTGTTTTCATACATAGGAAGTACCTAATGGTTGTCGCAAAACCTATCATTCCAATCACTAACCGATTGACATCATATCATGCATATATTTGTGTCTTATATCCTCTATTTTTATCCTAAGAATTTCTACGTAATGAGTTTTATGTTTAAGTTTCAGGAATAAAACAAGTGAGAAGAAGAGACGCAAAAAGGACCTAAAAGCAAGAGAAATGACTGAATTGTCAGGATTATGGACTGAGAAGCAAGAGGGAATGACCCGGATGTAAACCAAAAGGACCAATGAGCAAATAGAGAAACTTTATACCATCATGTGGAGTAGTTTGACAATTAGATTAGGGCCTACAGTCAAACAACCGATCAGGGTGCACTCCACATGCCAAATTGAAGAAATTAAGAAGGCAACCAAAACTGGGGCCAATCACACCAACATGGACTGCTAAACAACAGCCATAGACTGCCAATTGGTGGTCCAATATGGCCCAAATACAACCTCCTTTGGCGGGGATGTTGATTATATCGTTTTATGTCCATTTCTAGTATGCCATCAGTCCCACATCGGGGGATTGTCCCCAGTTATCTTTTTTCATGCCTATAAATAGAACTCTTCTTCCTCCTTTGTATTTACCCATTGCTTATTGTCTAATCCTTATACTTAGAGTTAAGCCTTGAAGCAAAGACTCAAGTGGAGAGATGTTACTTGTAATGTGAGTCATTTAATAAAAGAAAGTTTTGTTAGTTTAATGTTGCCTCTTTTATTCCTTGCATGCGTAGCTTAAGTTTGTTTAGTTAAGCTTATTTGAAATAGTTAGAATATATTCTCGTCTTAAGATAAATGTTAGTCTAATGATTAGTGAGTAGTTCCATCCCCGTTTGGGGGGTGGAGATGATGTTAGTCTAATGACACATACACATACGTGCTTACATGCGTCATTTATCACTTCTTTCACTTCTTATATTCACACAATCCACCCCTTTGGGGTTTCTCTTACTGAATTTAAATCTCTTTGTTAGGTCTGTAGTTAGTTTTAGTTAATCTTTAGTTGCATTCTTTTGCATTTGTTAACTACTAGTATAGTTTAGTCTAGTTTGGCGTAATCCAATCTCTTCTCCCCTATTTTGCCACTTCATTTCTGACAAACGAGAGACTACTCACCTCCCTGTGGATCGACCTGTACTTGCCCCGTCTTCACCGACGACTGTGCACTTGCGGTCTAAACTTTAATCGAATCTAACAAATTTTTGGCGTCGCTGTCGGAGAGGTGCTCAATCCAGACTCTGGTTCGACGATTCAAGTGGATTTAATCTTTTGCTGTTAGTTGATGTGTGTTTCTGGAGATCTAAACAACAAGGGAACATAGTAGGAGAAATTTGGAGGACAAAATAGACACTTGGACCGCTAATCAGCGGTGGAGGACAACCAACTGTCGGTCTAGTGAGCTCTTTTTTCTCTCTATTTTCTTATGGTTGTTTGTACTTTCAATATAGTGGTCGGCGGCCCAATTTGGAATGTTTTGACCTGTAGTTTCCCAAGATCAATAATCAATCCCATTTTAATCAACTTGGCCACTAAAACTGAAAGCAAAAGATTAGGCATTCTTGCTTGTTTAGGTCATGCATCATATACTTCACTTAGACACGTAGTTTGTCTTTGATTTTAGCTTTACTTTAAGTTGTTGAGTATTGGCATGTGGTACGCATTTCCTACTCTCATTCATGCATTTTGTATGACCATGCATTACTTAATAGGAATTTCATTGCAACAAGTGTGAGTTGAGCATTTGTTTGGAGAGTTGATTTCTAGATTAAGACTCCAAAATGCTACTGAGGGGTTATCCCATATCTGATAAAGTGGGATATTTCAGCACACTTTCCTTTGCCCCAAAAATCACACAAATCATGAACCTAATTTTAAAAATCAAGTAGACATTGGCCCCAAAGGATCTCGAGCGCATTTAGAGAGTGATCCAGTCGCGACCGTCATGACCTGATCCGCTTCGCCCACTCTATCAATAGTTGGAGAGATGAGATCTCAGAATCTTGGTTCACTTCTTGGGCTTGGTGGTCTTTGTCGTAGGGAGTTGAGGCGTGTTGAGGCCGCGTGACCTCGCAGTTAGTCGTCGTCTAGCTGTTACGACCTATAGTGACCTTAGGTTGTTTGAGCCTTGTTTACTTGTGTGGTTCTACCATTACCTACCTGTCGTAGCATAAGGACTTATTCCTTTCTCTCCTGAGTCATTCCTTCTCATCTGAGTCTTCCCATCTTGTCCTCTACACATCTTCTATTTTAATCTTTTTTTATTTTATTTTTCTTCGTTTCTTTTTTGTCATGTGACTCGTGTGGGTGTGCATCTTTGTACATGCTAGTGTGATCGCAAGACGCCGAGGGTCATTTGACGAGATATGACAACGATTGTCAACCTTTCGAATGCATCCATGTCTTGTGTCCTACATAGTCCAGAGACCATGACCGGTCAACAACCACACGAGGGTGACCCAGATTTTGGATTCATACCACCTTCTGGTCCAGGAGGTGGGGATCCACAATCTCATCACCTGGTTCCCCAGGTTCCCATCCCTATCCGCGATCGATGCTACATGATTAACATAATTTCATGCATTCATTTGTATCTTATACCCATTACCGTGAACCTAAACAATGCTACATAACGAGTTTTATGTTTTAGTTTCAGGAATAAACAAGTTTGAAGAGAAGAGGCATAAAATGACCTAAAAGCAAGGAAAATGACTGAGTTGCAAGACTTGGAGACTGAGATGAAAGAGGGAAGGACCCGGATGTAAGACCAAAGGACCAATGAGCAAATCAAGAAACTCCACACCATCATGGGGAGTATTTTGGCAATTCGATTCGGGCCTAAACTTCAACAATCGACTTGGGTGCATCACACATGAAGAAAGTAATCCAAGAAAGCCCACACAAAATCCAGACCGGATCCAAACCCTGTAGACCGCCAATTGACGGTCTAGAATCACTGATTGTAGGTCGGGTTGGGTCCGAATCCGACAGACTTTGGGCGGATCATGTATAATTGTGTGTTATGTCTATTTTTGGTATTGTATTAGTCCCACATCAGGGGATTGTCGTGGATTACCTTTTTCTGTGGCTATAAATAGAACTCTTTCTCCTCCTTTGTATCCATCGCTCTCTTGGTGACCATCCTCTCTACTAGGAGTAAAAGCCTTGGAGCAAAAACTCTGGTGGAGAGAGGCTACTTGTAATTGAGTGAGTAATAATAAATGTTTTGTTTTTCTTCATATTGCCTCTTTTCAATTCTTGCATACTTAGTTAACTTGTTTGTTTTAGTCTTCTTAAAATTAGTTGAAGCATGTTTTGTTTCCTTAGTATGAATGTTAGTTTAAATATGTGTTAGTAGTTCCATCCCCCTTTGGGGGTGGAGTAGATGTCTATACATGCTATGTAGATGGAATGAATGCTAAACATTGTTGTATGTGAGAAATGTTAGTATGTTTGTTTGAATTAATAAGAACTCTTAACTTGATGGTTTCTGCCATATTGTTTAGGTACATTTCATGCTTGTTTATGTTCTTAATAACAAACTTGTCATGCTCATATTAATCACCTAGGTTAGTGCATTGAATGTTAGGTCTTGCCATTAGGTACTTCTTATGCATTAACAAACACTAACTACACTTGAGCTTATTGTATGCATTCACCACACTTATTTCATGTGTACACACACTCCACCCCTTTGGGTGTTTTCCCATTCCTGAATTTTACCTTTCTTCTTAGTAGTTGCTTAGCTTAGTTTCATTTCTTTCACATTTTCATATTGTTTGTGGATTACTCGAGTAGTGTAGTTAATCTAGTTAGTTTAATCAATCTCTTCGCTCCTTTGTTTCCCACTCGCTTTCGAACTAACCAAAGTCGACACACCTCCCTGTTGATCGACCCGTAGTTATCACTGCTTCAATTATGTGGCCGTGTACTTGCGATTATTTTAAAACATTCAATCAAGTTTTTGGCGCCGTTGCCGGGGATGGTGACCATCCTAACTACCCGTAACGACCCGTACAATCACTCCCACAACCCGGGATGGCGTAACCATCCTAACTTCTCTTGGGGGCCTAGTGGGGTCACAGTCAGAGCTCGCACGCTCAACCTCAACCTCCACCTTATCAACCTCCATGCCCATCGGAGACCTACCAACCCCTACATCAAAGGTCTCAGCACCATGATTACCAACCTCCTCAAACCTCATCTTCGGGTTATTCTAACCAAACTCCACTACCCCAATGGTTTGACCCAAAGGACCCCACTCTAGAACAAACCCTTCAAGCGTTCATACAAAGCACACAAACCATGTTTTTGACCAGCAACAATTCGGTCAAAGCATTGGAAATGCAAGTTAGCTAGTTGGCATATCAGCTCCATGAACACGAGAAGGGTTAGTTACCGAGTCAACCTGTGGTAAATCCCAGGGGTGAACTTTTCAGGCTTGGCAGAATGTGCACAATGTTGAATGTGACCCTTCCCAACATGAAAATATTGTCCATACCTTAAAATTGAGAAGGATTGTTGACAACAATGTGGATATGCTTGAGGGCAACCCTGTTGGTGACTCTTCCGAGGAGGGTCGTGACTCTTTCAAGGAACCTAATTCTGAGACTCCTCCTCATGATAGTTATGTCCCTAAGGCACTATTCCCTCATAGGTTGACTAAAAAATGTGATGAGCATTGAGACAAAATTGTTGAGGTACTTAGGCAAGTCGAGGTGAACATCCCGTTGTTGGACGTTGTTCAGAAAATACCACCATATGCCAAGTTCCTTAAGGACCTTTGTACTATTAAGACAAGAACAAATGTTCCCAAAAAGGCATTTTTGGCCGCCAATGTAAGCTTGATATTGACACAACCCATGCAAGTCAAATACAAGGACCCCGGTTGTCCAACTGTCTCTTGCATGATCGGTAATGTGACAATTCCTCAAGCTCTATTGGATTTGGGAGCATATGTGAACATCCTCCCTACTCTGTCTAAGTCAACCTTGGAATAGGCGATCTTAAACCAACGAGGACAACCCTCTAGTTCGTTGACAAATTCGTCAAGATTCCACGAGGGAGTGTGAAGGATGTCCTTATTAAAGTAGGTGAGTTCATATTTCCTGTTGATTTCATCATCTTGGATATTGAACCTGTGTCCAACCCACAAGCACAAATTCAATAATCCTTGGGAGGCCATTTCTTGCGACATCTAATGCTTTGATCAATTGTCGCAATGGCTTGATGAGGTTGTCTTTTGGAAACCCCACGGCAGATTTCAACATCTTTACTCTTGGTAAGCAACCCAGATCTTTTGGTAGCCTCACGACGGATTTTTCGCAGCCAATTTCATTCAGGACACGGATGAGCCTGAGTCTGTAGGCATGTTCGACTCACATCGACATATTATTAAAGTACCTAATGACCAGGTTGCAAGTGAAGATGGTTTTGAGGAATCCGCCTGTGAACCTCTGGATGAGGAGGGGTGCTTGCTCCTCTTACAGTGTGGCCCTTGAGACACTTGAAATTAGCTCTGAATCCAACAAGGACCCACCTCCTATCTAGCTTAAACCTCTCCCCCATAACCTTAAATACATCTTTTTAGGGGATAATGAGACCTTGCCACTCATTATTGCTTCTGATCTTGCAAAAGATCAAGAGACTGTCATCAAAAAAGTGCTCTTTGAAAAGAAGGAGGCTATCGGGTGGTCCTAGAAGGACATCAAGGGAATTAGCCCTGGTATTGTCCAGCATCGGATCCACATAGAAGACAATTCTAGTCCCCGCCAGGACCCACAACGAAGATTGAATCCTATACTAAAAGAAGTCATCCGGAAGGTGGTTCTTAAGTGTTTGGATCATGGTATAATATATCATATCTCTGATAGTTCGTGGTTGAGTCTTGTCCATGTGGTTCCCAAGAATTCAGGCATGATTGTTGTTGAGAATGAGCAAAATGAGCTAATCCCAACATGCCACAAACTGGTTGGCGAGTTTGCGTTGGTTATCGCAAGCTCAATGCGGCAACACGGAAAGATCATTTCATGTTTCCATTCTTTCATCAGATGTTGGAAAGGTTGGCCGGACATGAGTATTATTGTTTTCTTGATGGATACTCCAGTTACAACCAAATTCTCATCCCCCCAAGGATCAAGAGAAAACCACTTTTACTTGTCCCTTTGGCATGTATGCCTACCGTCGCATGCCCCTTAGGTTATGTAATGCGTCGACAATGTTTCAAAGGTGTATGATCAGAATCTACTCCAATATTGTAGAGCATTTCCTTGAGATTTTCATGGACGACTTTTCTATATTTGGCGCTTCCTTTGATGAGTGTCTTCGTCACTTGAGTATTGTCCTCAAGCGATGCCGTGAGAAGAACCTCGCTTCCAATTGGGAGAAATGTCACTTTGTGGTGAAGCGAGGGATTGTACTTGGACATGTGGTCTCAAGTAGGGTAATTGAGTTCGATCTCGCCAAAGTGGGTCTTATTGCTAATCTGCCACCGCCACATAATGTGAAGAATATGCGCCTTTTTTTAGGCATGCTGGATTCTATCGGTGGTTCATTCGGGATTTTAGCAAAATTGCTCGACCGCTCACCGCCTTGTTTGCTAAGGATGCCATTTTTGAGTTCACACCGGATTGCGACCATGCTTTTTGACCTTGAAGAAAGAGTTGACTTCAACTCCCATAATTAAGGCACCAGTGTGGACTAAACCGTTCGAGTTAATGTGTGATGCATCTGACTTCGCTGTGGGAGCAGTGCTTGGGCAATGATTAGACAAATTGCCTCATGTGATCTACTATGCTAGTAGAAGACTCAATGATGCCCAATTGAACTACACTGTGACCGAGAATGAATTCTAAGCGATTATATTCGCTTTGGAGAAATTCTGATCATACTTGATTGGCTCCCACAAGATTATCCACTCTGATCACACAGCCATCAAGCATCTCATGGAGAAAAGAGATGCAAAATCCTGACTCTTGAGATGGATCTTGTTGCTACAAGAATTTGATCTCAAGATTCGGGACAAAAAATGGTGTCAAAATGTCGTAGCAGACCACCGTCTCATCTTGAGACGACCAACCCACAAGACTAAATTATTAATTACAAATTTCCTGACGGGAAGTTGTTCACGATCGAAGATAACCCTTGGTTTGCCAACATCGTGAACTACCTCGTGACCGAGCAACTTTTTGTGGGTTGGTCGAAATCTGACCAAACCAAATTTAGATCTTATGTCAGATTCTTTTACTAGGACGACCCCTACCTATTCAAATATTGCTCTGACCAAATTTTCAGGCGATGCGCCCCAAATAACAAGTTCCAAAGTGTACTCCATTTTTGCCACTTTGAGTCATGTGGAGGAGACTTTGGAGAAAAGTAAAAATACTGCCAAGGTGCTCCAATCTGGATTCTACTAGCCTTCTCTCTTCAAAGATGCCTACGAATTTTGTAAGCAATATGATAGGTGTCAGCGCCTTGGTAGGATTAGTCGACGTGATATGATACCTTTGCAAAATGTCCTTGTCCTCGACATCTTCGATGTATGGGGCATCGACTTTATGGTTCATTTCCCGAATTCATTCGGGAATGTTTACATTCTGGTGGCCGTTGACTATGTGTCTAACTGGGTTGAGGCTATACCCACAAAGACCAATGACAACAAGGTGGTCACCAATTTCTTGAGGGACATTTTTGCGTGATTTGGTACTCCTCGTACCATAATCAGCGATAGGGGTACCCACTTCTACAATCACTCCTTTGAAGCGCTTATGAGGAAGTATTCGATCACCCACAAGCTTGTTACCCCATATCATCCGTAAACTAGTGGACAGGTCGAAGTCTCTAACCGTCAATTAAAGCAAATTCTTGAGAAGACGGTTAATTCCTCGAGGAAGGATTGGTCAACTAAGTTGAATGACGCATTGTGGGCCTTCCGCACCGCGTATAAAAAACAAATTTGGGTATGTCCCCATATCGGGTAGTGTACCGCAAGGCTTGCCACCTACCCATCAAGCTTTAGCATCTTGCTTTCTGGGCGATCAAGAACTTGAATATGGATCTTGATCAAGCAGGGGTGCAGCATAAACTCGACATTGTGGAGTTGGAAGAGCTACATAATGATGCGTATGAAAATGCCATAATTAATAAGTCCCGAGCCAAGATGTTTCACCATTGCAAGATTATGCGAAAGGTGTTTACGGCCAGGCAGAAGGTGTTGCTCTACAATTCTCCGCTTCATCTGTTTGCGGGTAAGCTCCGCAGTCGCTGGTCTGACCTTTTTATTGTCCAAACTGTATTTCCTCATGGAGCGGTTGACATCCTGAACCCAGGGAATAAGGACGTGTTCTAACTTAATGGACAACGCCTCAAAGCTTTCTTGGAGGTTGCACCAGCTGAAGTCGAGGAGGTCATATCTCTTCATGAACCTCTTTCGCACTCAACCACTTTTGACTTGCATGAATGATTGAGATTTCAGGTTTGTACATAGTGTTGTTAGTTTTCTTCAAAAAAAGGAAAAAAAGAAGAAAAAAGTGAGCATTGATTGTTGCAGGCTCCAACCCTTGAGTCTTTGGGGCCCATTTCTTTCACGTATTTGTATCCCTTCTTTAGCATCTCACAAGTTTTGACGGAACTCAGGTTTGTGTTCATCAACATAACCATGAACTTCCCTTTGTGCTTCACATTAGTGAGATCTTTCCTTTTTCATGCATAAATCCATGTAGTATCATGCTCACATTCATTGAGGACAATGCATGAAGTAGGTGTGGGGGTGTTTTACGTGTGTACATAGTTAAGTCTTTTCCTTTTGTTTGTATTGTTATGGGATTGTTAGTGTGTTGCATTTAATATTGATATATTTGCTTGTCATGATCCTTGGGTGACTTGTCTTCTTTTGCTTGCCTAGTGCTTTAAGTTTTTCACATTTCTTTCAAAATCTTCATGTGTTTGCAAAACAAAATGTTTTGTGGGTTTTGCGTGTGTTTAGCATGTGCAAAACCGTTGAGAGGCAAAGTAAAAGGAAGCTCCCAAAATTATCTTGAACTTGATGAATTAGGATATCTTGTATATCGGCTTTAGATCTTATCGAGTCGTTAGGATGCACCCCAATTTTCCCTCGGGGGGGCGAGTAATCATAGGGTTTCAGTACTGAAAAAATAAAGAAGTCCACCCTGAACCTAGTGAGTCAATAATTCGTGTCTGTTAATATAACGAAGTCTGTTGTAGTCAAGGACCATTTAACTCTTGTTGTGAGACAATGAGTGTAGGGGTTTTGGTTTACGTGTTGATAAGAAATAAGTGAGTAGGTGTTCTCTCTTCTCGCATGGCTGTTATCACTCGAGAAATTAAGTCTGAGGGGACTTTGTGTCTGGTGCTTTCAAGTCATCTAACTTAGGATGCACCGACCGAACCTGTTACACAGGTGGTAAGGATTGCCCTATGTGGAGATGTGGGGAAAGGTGTACGTGATAGTGTAAGTCCTCATAGGCAATGATGCATGAAACCTGGCCCTGGGAGAATTACACTCCAACTAGTAAGAAAAAAAGAAAGGAAAAAAATGGTAATGCAAATAAGAACCTTAATGGACGTTACACTTTGTATCACTTGAGGATGTTAAGATTGTCCATGTCTTTCACTTAAGTCCTTAATTAACTTTCATGAATGGCTCATTAGGATAGGTGTGTAGACTTATTACATATATAAAGGTGGCCCATAGAATTACTGTATCCAAAGATCAACAAAAATGAGCTCATCGAGTCGAGTGCTACGTTGAATAATGCATCTATGTTCGGATTTTGTGGGTATATCCGCTGAAAACACTCAGCATATAACATTCCTCCTCCTTGGCAACATGGAGGTTTAACGGCTTGTTGCACGTGCTAAGTGTAACTGTGATTCCTACGAAAGTGAGTTACGATTTCCCTATTTTATGTATGCTTTTTTCGTTCTTTCATTTTTCCTTTCATTGTTTTGCTCAGGACTAGCAAAAGTTAGGTGTGGTAGTATTTCATTAACATCATTTCATGTGTTCATTATCGTAAACCTAAACAATGCTACGTAATGAGTTTTATGTTTTAGTTTCAGGAATAAACAGGTTTGAAGAGAAAAGGCATAAAAGGACCTAAAAGCAAGAAAAATGACTGATTTGAAAGACTTGGGGACTAAGATGCAAAAGGGAAGGACCCAGATGTAAGCCCAAAGGAGCAATGAGCAAATTAAGAAACTCCACACAATCATGATGAGTATTTTGGCAATTTGATTCGGGCCTAAACTTCAACAATCGAGTTAGGTGCATCACACATGAAGAAAGCAATCCAGAAAAGCCCACACAAAGTCCATACCGGATCCAAACCCTGTAGACCGCCAATTGGCAGTGTGGAACCGCTGATTGGCGGTCGGGTTAGGTCCGAATCCAACAGGATTCGGGCGGATCATGTATAATTGTGTGTTATGTCTATTTGTGGTATTGTATTAGTCCCACACCGAGGGATTAACCCGGATTACCTTTTTCTATGGCTATAAATAGAACTCTTCCTCCTCCTTTGTATCCATCTATCTCTTGGTGGCCATCCTCTCTACTAGGAGTAAAAGTCTTGGAACAAAAAATCTGGTGGAGAGAGGCTACTTGTAATTGAGTGAGTAATAATAGATGTTTTGTTTTTCTTCATATTGCCTCTTTTCAATTCTTGCATACTTAGTTAACTTGTTTGTTTTAGTCTTCTTAGAATTAGTTGAAGCATGTTTTGTTTCCTTAGTATGAATGTTAGTTTAAATATGTGTTAGTAGTTCCATCCCCCTTTGGGGGTGGAGTAGATGTCTATACATGCTATGTAGATGGAATGAATGCTAAACATTGTTGTATGTGAGAAATGTTAGTCTGTTTGTTTGAATTAATAAGAACTCATAACTTGATGGTTTCTGCCATATTGTTTAGGTACATTTCATGCTTGTTTATGTTCTTAATAACAAACTTGTCATGCTCATATTAATCACCTAGGTTAGTGCATTGAATGTTAGGTCTTGCCATTAGGTACTTCTTATGCATTAACAAACACTAACTACACTTGAGCTTATTGTATGCATTCACCACACTTATTTCATGTGTACACACACTCCACCCCTTTGGGTGTTTTCCCATTCCTGAATTTTACCTTTCTTCTTAGTAGTTGCTTAGCTTAGTTTCATTTCTTTCACATTTTCATATTGTTTGTGGATTACTCGAGTAGTGTAGTTAATCTAGTTAGTTTAATCAATCTCTTCGCTCCTTTGTTTCCCACTCGCTTTCGAACTAACCAAAGTCGACACACCTCCCTGTTGATCGACCCGTAGTTATCACTGCTTCAATTATGCGGTTGTGTACTTGCGATTATTTTAAAACATTCAATCAAGTTTTTGGCGCCGTTGCCGGGGATGGTGACCATCCTAACTACCCGTAACGACCCGCACAATCACTCCCACAACCCGGGATGGCGTAACAATCCTAACTTCTCTTAGGGGCCTAGTGGGGTCTTGCCATTAGGTACTTCTTATGCATTAACAAACACTAACTACACTTGAGCTTATTGTAGGCATTCACCACACTTATTTCATGTGTACTGATTGACATCATTTCATGCTTATATTTGTATCTTATATCCATTATCTTTCACCTAAACAATGCTATGTTACGAATTTTATGTTTAGTTTTCCGGAATAATTAGGTTTGAAGAGATGAATCATAAAAGGACCCAAAAGCAGGGAAAAAGGACTGGATTGTGAGATGTGGGGACAAAGATGCAAGGGAGAAGGACCTGAACGCAAGATAGAGGGACCTAAGAGCAAAACAGAATACTTCACACCATCATGGGGAGTATTTTAGAAATTGGATTCGGGTCGGAGCTCCAACAAACCAATCAGATGCACCCAAGACCAAGAAACACTTCAAGCAAAGCCCACAAAGAAAACCAAACGGATCTAAACCATATAGACCGCCAATTGGCGATCTGGAACCACCAATTGGCGGTCCAGGTAGCCCAGAATCCGTTTAGTTTTCTGTAGCACGTGTATTAGTGTATGCTTAGTTTATTTTTGCTATTGGTTTAGTCCCACATCGGGGGATTGTCCCGGATTAGCTTTTTCCATGCCTATAAATAGAACTCTTCACCTCCTTTTGTAATCACTCCATATTTTAAGTGGCTATTCTTCCTACTAGAAGTGAGGCCTTGAAGCACACACTAAAGTAGGAGGATGCTACTTGAAATGTGAGTCATTTTATCAATAAAGTTTTGTGTTTCTTTCATTGTTTGTTTATGCTTCTTTTATTGTTTGTGCATGTTTTAGTTTAATCGTCTTTTATTTCTAGCCTAGCTTTAATATGCTTTCTTTGCTTGGTTTAATAATTAGTGTAATGTTTAGTGAGTAGTTTCATCCCCTTTGGGGGTGGAGTAGTTGTACATAGATGCATTAGAGAATGGGATGAATGCTTTATTTTTGATGTGTTGATAAAACATGAATGTATGCTTGCTTGTTTAGGATAGAATTTATAACTTGATGAGTTTTGCCAAAATGATTAGACACCTCTCATGCTTGTTTAGGTTCTGAAATAAACAACTTGCATATGTAAATGTTAATCAACTAAGTTGGTGAATAGATTGATAGGTTTTGCCATAACATTTAGACACTTCCTATGCTTGATAAACACCACCTTCATGTGCTTAAAGAATGTATTCCACACCCACCTCTTTGCATGTGTGCACTCACTCCACCCCTTAGGGGTTTTCCCATTTCTGTATTCCAACATTCTTCTTTTGTTCTTAGCTTAGTTGTTATTTCATTGTTTGTTTCTTTCGTTCGCATTTCAAACTTCTTAGAGTAGTTTAGTGTAGAGTAGCATAATCAATCTTTCTCCCCCAATTTTTGCCACTTCATTTCTTATAAACAAGAGGCTGCTCACCTCCCTGAGGACGACCCGTACTTGCCACCGCTTCATCGTGGTCGTACACTTGCGGTTTAAATTAAAACGTTCAACATGTTTTTGGCGCCGTTGCTGGGGAGGTGCCAGTCCAGACTCTTGTTTGGACGATTCGAGTGGATTTGATCTTTTTTTTTAGTTTTTTGTTGTCTCAGGACATTTGGGATTCAAGGATAAAGCAGCAGGAAAAATTTGGGAACACTTCAAGCCCTCAAGACCGCCAAATAGCGGTCTGGGACCGCTGTTTGGCGGCCTGGTGAGACCTTTTCACCCCCAGTTTTCTTCTGTTTGTTTCTATTTACATTTTAGTTATCTGGGAGCCCAATTTGGCATGTGTGAACCTATAGTTTGCTCCCAGATCAATAAATAACCAATCAACCCTCCTTTAATCAACTTGGACAATAAAACCCAAAGCAAAAGATTAGGCATTTGCTATGTTTTGGTCATGCATCATCTAGTAATGACTTGAGCATGTTAATTGTCTTGTCTTAGTTCTAATTTTTGTCGTTGATTGCTGTAGCGAGGTACACATTCCTTAACACTCATTCACGCATTAGGACATTCATTAGTGAGTAAGGTTTGCATCGAAACAAGACTGAGGTGAGTGTTTGCTTGGTGAGTTGCTTGCTAGCTTAAGGATCAAAACATCTTAAGGGGCACCACCTATAGTCTTCAAAGATAAAGTGGGGGATTTCATCACCCCTTTCTTAGCCCCAAAAAGCACACTCAAGTAAAGCCTTAATCTAAAAGCAAGTAGACATTGGTCATTAGGACTTGGGCGCATTAGAAGAGTGAACCGGTCACGACCGTCATAGCCTGATCGGCGTCGCCCACTTTGTCGATAGTAGGAGAGACGAGATCTCCGGATCTTGGCTCACTTGCTGGGCATTGTGGTCTTCGTCGTAGGGAGGTGAGGCGTGTTGAGGCCGTGTGACCTCGCAGTTAGACGTCGTCTAGCTGTAAGGACCCATAGCCAACCTAAGCTTGTTTGAGCCGTGTTTGCTAGACTAGGCTTCTACCCTCACCCTTTACCCACGCTAGTTTTTAGGGATTCGTCCCTTCTCCTCTGAGTCATCTTCTTCTCACCTACTTCTATGTTTTAGTCTCCTCCCCTTTACACTCTCTGTTAGCATTTTAGGGTCGAGTCGAGCACGTTTTGCGAGCTTGGCCTCGTGGTGGTGAGAGTGATGGACTCGAGAGTTCTTTGTCGAGATGGATGGTTACATGGGCGACCATCCATATCATTGTTGGGACCAGGACAATTCTCCCTGGTACCCCAGACCCATGCAACCTGGGGTGGCTCAGACGAACACCCCGTATGGTTGGGATAATCTTCATTATGTGACTGAGCAATCTTCATATAGGGGTGATATGAGAGAGGCACTGACTGCTAGATCTCCATCTAGTTATGTCGGATCATATGTTGGTCATCAAACTGAGACATTGCAAGAACCTTTGGCCTCTTTCATGCATGTGGTAGAAGACATGAGTGCACCGGTGGCTCCAGTAGCCGTACCGTGTCGCTGTTGTGGGTTGAGTGGTCATGTTTGCGGGGAATGTCCTTATGTTCCCTCAGAGCCTGAGTATGAGCATACATTTTCCGAAAATGCTCAATATGACCATTACGCATCCGCGTACAACCCGAGAAGGATGGATTCGTGGGGAGACAATTCTTATTCAAATTCTTATACATCACTCCCACCCCAGTACCCTCCTTCTGAATATCCTGAATTCTACCAACACCCCACGACCAATCATTGGACTCATTCTCAGCCCATCACCACCCAACCCATCCATTTCCCAAATTCTGACATGAACCTCACAGTTGACCCCAAACTTGAATCTTTAGAACAAGCCCTCCAAATGTTCATGGAAACCACTCAAAATGTGTTGAAGTCCAATCATGATTCCTTGCAAAATATGGAATTGCAAGTGAGTCAAATGACACAACAATTCCATGAACGTGAGGAGGGTCACCTTTCTTGTCAACATGAGGATTCATCTTTTGATATCGAACCACCACCACATTCACAAACTCAAAGGACAATCTTTCAGAATCAAACTCCTAGTCAGTCTGAGGGACTTGGGGTTTCAATTCACGATCACATTTTGGGGGATTCGATCCAAATTGAGCATAACTTGGACCAATTTCATTATGAGTCGGCATAAGATTGTGCCTTATCTTTTTGTCCTGTGGCCCTTGAGCCACTTGATCTTCATGTTGTGCCTCTTAAGGACGCACCATCGGTGGAGCAAGAGCTCCCTAGTACTCTCAATTTCAAACAACCTGATGAGAGTTTGCCTCTCACTATTGTTCCTGATCATCTTGGAAATGATGGAACATCAAACAACTACATTGCTAATGAGGGTATTAGGAGTTCCTTAGAGGATACCTTGGGTATGAGACCCACTTTTTGTTAGCCTGGTGAGTCGGACATGCCTAACGAGGTTCTTGACCACGTTCCGACTCACCAGCTAGTTGGTTGGAGAGTTTGGATTGACGATCATAACTTCAGCAGCGCAACAGGAGAAACTCTTCTTCCGTTGCCCCTTATTTCCCAAACTCTTGAGAGGTTCAAGCTCTTTCAGTTTGATCCTTTGATTGAGACGCATTTGCGTCCAATTCATGAACCTCTCATTTCATCTTATGCTCTTTGTGAAGGGGGCCCACGCATGAGTATTCTGGCCCCGCGTGGTGTCATGTTCCCTTTCCAAGTACATTGACCCACTTTTGAGATTCTCATTTGATGTCTTTTGACAAATTAAGATGGGAACTTATGTTTGTACATAGCTATATTCAAAAAAAAAAAAAAAGTGTAATAAAAGACTCCATGAGCGAGCATTGATTGTTGTGGGCCCCAACCCTTGTGTACTTGGGCCCAATCTCTTCACGTATTTATCTCCCTTCTTCAGCTTCTCACAGGTTTTGAGGGAATTTGGGTTTGTGTCCATCAACATGACCCTGAACGTCCCTTTGTACTTCATGTTGGTGAGATTTTTCCTTTTTCATACATATCTACATGTAGTATCTTGTTCACATTGATTGAGGACAATGCATGAAGTAGGTGTGGGGGTGTTTTACGTGTGTACATAGTCGAGTCTTTTCTTTTGATTTTTTGTTTTCTTTTGTGTGCATTGTTAGGGTCATGTTAGTGTGCCGCATTTAATATCGATATATCTGTTTGCCATGATCCTTCGGTGACTTGTCTTCTTTTTCTTGCCTAGTGCTTTAAAATTTTCACATTTCTTTCAAAATCTTCATGTGTTTGTGAAAGAAAATGTTTTTATAGGTTTTGCGTGTGTTTAGCATGTGCAAAACCGTTGAGAGGCAAAGTAAAAAGAAAGCTCCCAAAATTGTCTTGAACTTGATGCATTAGGATTTCTAGTTTACTGGCTTTAGGTCTTATCGAGTCGTTAGGATGCACCCCGATTTTCCCTCGGGGGGCGTGTAATCATAGGGTTTCAGCACTCAAACATTTAAAGAAGTCCACCCTGAACCTAGTGAGTCAATAATTCGTGTATGTTAGTATAATGAAGTTTGTCGTAGTCAAGGACCTTTAATCTCTTTTTGTGAAACTTAAGTGTAGGGGTTTTGGTTCCCATGTAGATAAATAAGTGGTGTTCTCTCTTCTCGCACGGCTCCTATCACTCGGGAAAGTAGGTCTGAGGGGACTTTGTGTATGGTGCTTTCGAGTCATCTGACTTGGGATGTGCCGACCGAACTCCCGTTACATGGGTAGTAGGGATCGCCCTATGTGGAGATTTGGGGGAAGGAGTACGTGATAGTGTAAGTCCTCATGGGCAATGATGCACAAAACCTGACCCTGGGAGAATCAAACACCAACCAATAAACTGCGCCAAAGAAAAAGAAAAAAAAGAAAAAAAAGAGTCAAATAAGAACAAAAATGGACTTTACACATTGTATCACTTTCAGAAGTTAAGGTTGCGCATGTCTTTCACTTAAGTCCTTAACTAACTTTCACGAATAACTCATTAGGCTAGGTGTGTGGACCGATTACATATAGAGAGTCGACCCGTAGTGTTACCGCGTCCCATGATCGACAAAATAAGTCCACCGAGTCATGTAGCTAGATTGATTAATGCATCTTGTTCGGATTTTGTGGGTATATCCGCTGAAAACCCTCAGGAGACAACACTCCTCCTCCTTGGAGACAAGGAGGTTTAACGGCTTGTTGCACGTGCTAAGTGCAACCGTGATTCCTACGAAAATGAGTTAGGATTTCTTGTTTTCGTATGCTTTCTCTTTCTTTGTTTTGCTCGGGACTAGCAAAAGTTAGGGGTGGAGGTATTTGATTGACATCATTTCATGCTTATATTTGTATCTTATATCCATTATCTTTCACCTAAACAATGCTATGTTACGAGTTTTATGTTTAGTTTTCGGGAATAATTAGGTTTGAAGAGATGAAGCATAAAAGGACCCAAAAGCAGGGAAAAAGGACTGGATTGTGAGATCTGGGGACCAAAATGCAAGGGAGAAGGACCTGAACGCAAGACAGAGGGACCTAAGAGCAAAACAGAATACTTCACACCATCATGGGGAGTATTTTAGCAATTGGATTCGGGTCGGAGCTCCAACAAACCAATCAGATGCATCCAAGACGAAGAAACACTTCAAGCAAAGCCCACAAAGAAAACCAAACGGATCTAAACCATATAGACCGCCAATTTGCGGTCTGGAACCACCAATTGGCGGTCCAGATGGCCCAGAATCCGTTTAGTTTTCTGTAGCACGTGTATTAGTGTATGCTTAGTGTATTTTTGGTATTGGTTTAGTCCCACATCGGGGGATTGTCGCGGGTTAGCTTTTTCCATGCCTATAAATAGAACTCTTCACCTCCTTTTGTAATCACTCCATATTTTAAGTGGCTATTCTTCCTACTAGAAGTGAGGCCTTGAAGCACACACTAAAGTAGGAGGATGCTACTTGAAATGTGAGTCATTTTATCAATAAAGTTTTGTGTTTCTTTCATTGTTTGTTTATGCTTCTTTTATTGTTTGTGCATGTTTTAGTTTAATCTTCTTTTATTTCTAGCCTAGCTTTAATATGCTTTCTTTGCTTAGTTTAATAATTAGTGTAATGTTTAGTGAGTAGTTCCATCCCCTTTGGGGGGTGGAGTAGTTGTACATAGATGCATTAGAGAATGGGATGAATGCTTTATTTTTGATGTGTTGATAAAACACGAATGTATGCTTGCTTGTTTAGGATAGAATTTATAACTTGATGAGTTTTGCCAAAATCATTAGACACCTCTCATGCTTGTTTAGGTTCTGAAATATACAACTTGCATATGTAAATGTTAATCAACTAAGTTGGTGAATAGATTGATAGGTTTTGCCATAACATTTAGACACTTCCTATGCTTCATAAACACCACCTTCGTGTGCTTAAAGAATGTATTCCACACCCACCTCTTTGCATGTGTGCACTCACTCCACCCCTTAGGGGTTTTCCCATTTTTGTATTCCAGCATTCTTCTTTTGTTCTTAGCTTAGTTGTCATTTCATTGTTTGTTACTTTGTTTCGCATTTCAAACTTCTTAGAGTAGTTTAGTGTAGAGTAGCATAATCAATCTTTCTCCCCCAATTTTTGCCACTTGATTTCTGATAAACAAGAGGCTGCTCACCTCCCTGAGGACGACCCGTACTTGCCACCGCTTCATCGCGGTCGTGCACTTGCGGTATAAATTAAAACGTTCAACATGTACACACACTCCACCCCTCAGGTGGTTTTCCCATTCCTGAATTTTTCCTTTCTTCTTAGTAGTTGCTTAGCTTAGTTTCATTTCTCTCGCATTTTCATATTGTTTGTGGATTACTCGAGTAATGTAGTTAATCTAGTTATTTTAATCAATCTCTTCTCCCCTTTGATTCTCACTCGCCTTCGACTAACCAAAGTGGACACACCTCCCTGTGGATCGACCTGTATTTTCCATCGCTTCAACGTGGCGGTGCACATACAATTATTTTAAAGCGTTCAATCACTACCCGAGTCATAGTAGTCTACCTTCTTACATTGTATTGTCAGAGGCCAATGGGAACCACTTTGAGGTTAAGTCTCAGTTTATCTCCATCATCCTCACTTCATTGGGAAGGGTGACCCTTACATCTTTCTCAGGGAATTGGAGGAGGTCTGTGTGATGTTCAAGCTGCAACAACTTAGCACAGACTCCATCCGCCTTGTGCTTGTTCCCTTTGCACTAAAGGATGATACAAAGAAGTGGTTGTACAGCAACCAGTCGAATGCCTTTAGAACTTGGGATGAATTCCAATCTACATTCCTCAAGAAATACTTTCCAAATCATCAAACTCAATAACTAGGGAATGAAATCAATTCGTTTTATCAGCATGAGACCGAATCATTCCATGCATATTTAGAGAGGTTCAAGGAGCTACTATCTTCATGCCCTCACCATGGCATTAAGTTGTGGTACCTTTGTCAGATTATCTATGAGGGTCTTCACATCCCGTCCTGAACGCTCCTTGCGTCCATGTCTCAAAGAGTGTTCTTAGGAAAGGATGAAATGGAGGCATGGGCTTTACTAGAAGATCTCACTGAGAAAACCATTCGGTGGGAGAGTGTGAGGGAACCATCACAATCATCTAGTATAGGAGCGAGGATCGCAAATACAAAATTGACTAGACCGGGTGCCGTATTTGCTGTTGATACCACTATGGTCACCAAGGCACGCATGATGGCCTTAATGCACCATATGGATTCGATTGAGCTCCAAAACTAGAATGGTGTGTCTCATGTGTCTTCATCCGGTCTAGTTCCTTGTTATTTATGTGGTAGGATAGGTCATGTAGGAGGCGAGTGTGCATCCATTCCTCCTGCGATAAAGCAGGTCAATGCCATCTATGATTGATCCAGGAATGACTCATATTCATCATCATATAACCCTTGATGGAGGAACCACCCTAACTTTTCATGGAATCAAAACAATGCCCAGGGTGGTCCTTCAAACTTCTCTCGACCACCTAACCGACCACACCAACCCCCCATGCATTTCACAATCTTATCAGCCACCCCAAGCTCAAATCATCAACCAACCGGGTTTCCCAAATTCTAACAACATAGAAACCCAGTTCAATTCGCTTGAGAACTTGACTCATGGACTGGAGAACTCAATGAGAAAATTTATGTCATCTACAAGTCAAGTTCTCACTTCAAATCAACAAATCATCAAATCTCTAAAAGTTCAGATGGGCAAATTGGCTCAGTCTGTACATGAAAGAGAACCAGGGACGCTTCCTAGCCAGCCTGAGGCTAACCCCCGCATGTACTAGCAACAACACAAGCAAAATGAGAGTGTGGTAACTCAGGGATGGCAAGTGAACCATGTGGAGGAACTTGTTCACCATGTCAATGCATTGTAACCTTAAAGAACGGAAAACAGCTTGACAATCACTTGCCACCACCACCATCTGTGCAACCCCTCTGTGGGAATGTTGGTGAGAAAGACGCTGAGGGTGAGGGTAATACACCAACGCCTCTTTCTCAGGCACCTCATAAAACCTACCTGCCAAAAGTTCCCTATCCTGGTAGGTTAACCAAAAAACAGAGTGACACAATGGATAAGATATTAGAGGTCTTTAAACAAGTGAAGGTTAACATCCCTTTGTTGGATGTCATTCAACAAGTACCTCAACATGACAAAGTGTTGAAAGATCTCTGCACAACCACGAGAAAGACCAATGTTCCTAAGAAAACATTCTTAGCTGCAAGTGTGAGCTCACTTTTGTCCAATCCCACATACAAAAAGTATAAGGACCCTAGGTGTCCTACTATTTAGAGTATGATAGGGGACACTAGCATAAGTAATGTGTTACTTGATTTAGGATCAGTGGTCAACCTCCTCCTATCTTCTATTTATCAACAGTTGAACTTGGAAGAATTGAAACCAACTAAGATCACCCTCCAATTGGCAGATAGATTCATTCGTGTCCCAAAAAGGGATTATTAAGGACGTGCTCATCAAAGTTGGCGATTTTATATTTCCAGTAGATTTTTTCGTCATCGATACCAACCCTGTTGCGAACACCCACTCTCAAATACCTTTGATTTTGGGTAGACCATTTCTGGCATCCTTAAATGCCTTAATTAATTGTAGAAATGGTCTCATGAAGCTCTCATTCGGTAAAATGAGTGTCAAGTTTCATTTGTCCAACTCTGGAAGGCAACATGAGCCGTTGGACCAACCTTTAAATCTCAACCTTATCCGCCAATTAGAGAAAGCACCACAAGATCAACAAACACCCCCAACACAAATGCAACTCATTGAGATTGTTTGTGTGCCCAGCGAAAACTCATTGCCTATCTTCGTAGTGCAACAGAGTGAGCTGGCAACACAAAGCGAGGGTTTGTTGGATGATTCAGTTGGGACTGTTAGTGACGGGGAAACACCTCATCATATGCCCATTCTAAAAGGTTTCTTTACCCCATGTCCCATGACCATTGAGCATTATGAGCTTCATCTTGACTCCAACAACGACCCACCTACGACCGAGCTTATGATTGATAATATAAGGGAGGTCGGGTGGTCCTTGTTGGATGACCTGGGGAGAAGCCCCATACTTAGTACGATAGGTGTGTGACATCGCACGAATGAGCAAGAGGAACTCATTCTGATGCACCCACCTATTGGTTGGAGGGTTTTGTTCGACGAGCAACTAAACCCTAGTGAGGCAACACAACTCCACTCATTGACATTTCCTACACCCAACCAATATCATGAGGGGTTTAAGCCTTTCAGTTTTGACCTTTAACCCTCATGATACCTCAGAGTACCAGTGAAGCGGGCCCATCTGGGCAAATCTACGGTTTACATGACTCGATGTTCTCATTTGATGTTCCTTCACCAAATGATTATGAGAATATCTTTGTTGATGTATATATCTTGTTTATAACCCCAAAAAAGAAAAAAAATGGAACAAAAGACTCCAAAAGTGAGCATTGGTTGTTGTGGCCCCAACCCCTGAGTATTTGGGCCCCATTTTTTGACGTATTTGTATTCCCTTTTTAAGTATCTCACAGGTTTTGAGGAGAATTCGGGTTTATGTTCATCAACATAACCATGAACTCCCATTTGCGCTTAATCTTGGTGAGATCTTTTCTTTTTCATGCAAAAATCCATGTAGTATCATACTCACATTCATTGAGGACAATGCATTGATTACGTGTGGGGGGATGTTTTCACATATGTACTTAGTTTTGCATGTTTTTGTTTCGCTTTGTTTTGTTTACTTTGCTAAGGTCATGTTAGTGTACTGCATTTAATCTTGACATATTTGCTTACCACGATCCTTGGGTGACTTGTCTTCTTTTGCTTGTCGTTGTGCTTTCATTTTCCAGTTCCTTTAAAAATATTATGTGTTTGCGAATGAAAAATATTTTGTGGGGTTTGTGTATATGTTTAGCTTATGCAACACTATTTTGAGGCAATAAAAAGAGAAGATCCCAGAATTGACTTGAACATGATGCATTAGGATATCTAGTATACCGGCTTTAGGTCTTATCGAGTCGTAAGGATGCACCCTGGTCTTCCCTCGGGGGTGAGTAATCATGGGGTTTCATTACTCAGACAATTAAAGAAGTCCACCCTGAACCGAGTGAGTCAAATAATTTGTGTCTATTAGTATAAGGATGTCTGTCATAGTCAGGGACCCTTAAAACCTTGTTGTGAAATTTTAAGTGTAGGGGTTTTGGTTCCCATGTAGATAATAAATAAGTGGTGTTCTCTCTTCTCGCATGGTTCTTATCACTCAGGAAATTAGGTCTGAGGGGACTTAGTGCTCTCAGACCTAATTTCCTGAGTGATATGAGTTGTGCGAGAAGAGAGAACACCATACTGAATTATTATTTATCTACACATGAACCAAAACCCCTAAACTTAAGGTTTCAAAATAGGAGTTTGAGGGTCCCTAACTCCAACAAACTTCCTTATACTAATAAACACATATTATTTGACTCACTAGGCTCAATGTGGACTTCTTTATTGATTTGAGTACTGAAACCCTATGATTACTTTCCCCCCGAGGTAAAATCGGGGTGCATCCTTACGACTAGATAAGACCTAAAACCGGTGTACTAGATATCTTAATGCATCATATTCAAATCAATTTTGGGAGCTTCCTCTTTACTTTGCCTCTCAATGGTTTTGTACATACTAAACACACGCAAAACCCCCAAAACACTTCTTTCCCAAACACATGGAGATTTTTAAAGAAATGAAAATTTTAAAGCACTAGGCAAGCAAAAGAAGGCAAGTCACCCTAGGATCATGGCATAGCAGATATATCAATGTAAATTACAGTACAGTATCATGACCCTAACAATATAAACAAAAGAAAACCAAAGAAAAGGAAAAAGAGTCAACTATGTACACACATAAAACACCCACCCTCCCCACACACTTCATGCATTGAACTCAATGAATGTGTGTATGATACTACATGGATTTATACATGAAAAAGAAAAGATCTCACCAACGTGAAGCGCAAAAGTAAGTTCATGGTTATGTGGATGGACATATACCTGAATTACCGAAAACCTGTGAGATAGTTAAGAAATGAGAGAAATACGGGAAACAAATGTGGCCCAAATACACAAGGGTTAGAGCCCACAACAACTTATGCTCACTCTTGGATTTTTTCTCTTTTGTGGCTCTCTTTTTTCCAAATATAACTATGTACAAAATTAAGTTCTCAATGTCATTTGTCAAAGGTCATCAAATGGGAACCTCAAAAGTGGGTCAATATACTTGGAATGAGAACATGACACCACGCGGGGCCAAAATACTCATTAGTTGGCCCCACTCACAAAATGCATAAGATGTAGGAGAGGTTCATGATCAAGACGAAAAGGTGTCTGATACAAAGGATCAAACTTAAAGAGCTCGAACCTCTCAAGAGTTTGGTCGTAATTGAGCAACAGAAGAAGAGTTTCTCCCGTTACGGTACTGAAGTTATGATTGTCAATCCAAACAGTCCAACGAACATGCTTGTGCACCGGAACGAGGGCAACAACCTTATTATCCTTGCCTGATGCAGCAGGCGAACAGAAAGTGGGTCTCTTACCAAAGGTATCCTCTAACAAACTCCCAATACCCTCACTGACAATGTAGTTGTTTGGTGTCCCATCATTTCAAGAGGATCAGGAACAATAGAGAAAGGCAGACTCTCACCAAGTCGTATGGATTTAAGGGTACTCGGGAGCTCTTGCTCCACCACTGGTGAGTCCTTAAGAGATACAACATTAAGATCATGTGACTCAAGGGTCATGGGACAAAAAGATAAGTCACAATCCTGTGCCAACTGATAATGAAGTTGGTCCATGTTATTCTCAATTTGAATCTAATCCCCCACCAAGTGATCGTGAATTGAAATTCCAAGTCCTTCAGATTGACTACGAGTTTGACTCTGAACGATTGTGCTTAGAATTTGTGGATGTGGTGGTGGTTTGATATCAGAAGATAAATCCTCATGTTGACAAGGTCACCAACCGCATGTTCACGTAATTGTTGTGTGATCTTACTCACTTGCATTGCCAGATTTTGCATGGAAAGTTGAGTGGTTTCCATGATCGTAAGGAGAGTTGTCCACACTAGGTACTCATCTAATGCTAGCTTTAGAGTTTATCTTGTTGCTTGTAATGGTTTAATGGAAATGACTTGTTATGCATGGATCCATGTTTGGTGCACATTCACATAAATGATTTAGGTTGTATATGTAAGATTAATTGATGCTCTAATGACCACACTAGATACTTATTACATACTTAACATTCTAAAATCAACCTCAACTTTATGTGAGATGTTCACGTTCATGGTTTTCATGTAGTGTAGTGTATCCTACACTTAGAGTCTACACTAGCTTCTACTCGTATGTCATACAAACTACACTTGTGCCTAATTAAAATGAAGACCCACTCACACACACATACCTACACACCTCCACTCCATGGGGGTTTAGTTTAATTGTTAATTCATTCATAGTTTAGTGTAATCAAACTTCTTCTCCCCTTATTTTCCATTTGACTTCTGAAGAACCAGAGTTCACACACCTCACTGTGGACTCGACTCGTACTTGTCGTATCTTCACTGACACCGTGCACTTGTGATTATTATAACTGAATCGAATCACTACACTAAACAAGCAATTAACCAACAAGAAAGATGAAAGCACGAGAATAACTGTAACTAAACTAAGCAAAAAGCAAAGCAAGATGAAAATTCAGTAAGGAAAACCCCTAAAGGGTGGAGTGTGTGTACACATGTGATAAGGTTGTGAAGAATGCATTCAATAAGGCACAAGTGTAGATTGTTTTTTCATCCATAGGAAGTACCTAATGGTTGTGGAAAAACCTATCATTCCAATCGCTAACCTAATTAATTAACATGAGCAAATATAAGTTGGTTATTAATAACCTAAACAAGCATGGGAAGTACCTAATGGTTATGGAAAAAACCATAAAGTTGAGTATTCTCTTTAAAACAAACAAGCATACATTCACATTCATCACATATTGCAAAAGATAGCATTCATCACATTCTCCATTACATGTATATACCTCATCTCCACCCCCAAATGGGGATAAAACTACTCACTACACATTAAGTTAACAATTATACTAAGAAAGAAAGACATTCTAACTAGTTATACTAAGATTAGGAAAAATAAAATTAAGCTAAACATGCAAGTATTAAAATAAACAACATTACAACAAGGAAGAATTATTTTATTTACATGACTCACATTACAAGTAGCATTCTTCTTCACTTGAGTTTTTCTCCAAGGCTTACTCCAAATAGAGAGAATGACCACCAAGCAATGGGGTGAATTACAAAGGAGTAAGAAGAGTTTTATTTATAGACATAAAAAAGTCAACTGAGGACAATCCTCCAGTGTGGCACTAACGAAACATTCACAAAATAGACAAAAACACATAACCCATATACACACGAAATTGGGTCAGATTCTGATCCAAAGAGACCACCAATTGGTGGTCTAGGGCCGCTAATTGGCGGTCACTGTTTGTTAGATCGGATCAATTTTCGGATATCTTCTTTAGTGCTTCAATTATTCACGTGGGGTACACTCAGATCGGTTATGAGAGTTTGGGCCCGAATCTAATTGTGAAAAATCTCCTCATGATGGTGTGGAGTTTCTTGGTTTGCTATTTGGTCCCTTCGGGCTTACGCTCATGTCCTTCCCTCTAGCAGATGGGTCCTTGTGCTTGTTGAACGTTTTAAATTAAACCGCAAGTGCACGGCCGCGATGAAGCGGTGGCAAGTACGGGTCATCCTCAGGGAGGTGAGTAGCCTCTTGCTTGTACGAAATCAAGTGGCAAGAATAGGGGGAAGAAAGTTGTTTATGCTAATCTGGACTATGCTACACTAAGAAGTATGAAATGCGAATGAAACAAACAAACGATGGAATAACAACTAAACTAAGAACAAAGGAAGAATGCTGGAATACAGATATGGGAAAACCCCTACGGGGTGGAGTGAGTGCACACATGCAAAGAGGTGAGTGTAGAATACATTCTTTAAGCACATGAAGGTGGTGTTTATCAAGCATAGGAAGTGTCTAAATGTTATGGCAAAACCTATCAATCTATTCACCAACTTGGTTGATTAACATTTACATATACAAGTTGTTTATTTCAGAACCTAAACAAGCACGAGAAGTGTCTAATCATTTTGGCAAAACTCATCAAGTTATAAATTCTATCCTAAACAAGCAAGCATACATTCATGTTTAATCAACACATTGAAATTAAAGCATTCATCCCATTCTCTAATGCATGTATGTACATCTACTCCACCCCCCAAAGGGGATGGAACTACTCACTAAACATTACACTAATTATTAAACTATGGAAAGAAAGCATATTAAAACTAAGCTAGAATTAAAAGACGATTAAACTAAAACATGCATAAACAATAAAAGAAGCATAAAACCAACAATGAAAGACACACAAAACTTTATTGATAAAATGACTCACATTAAAAGTAGCATCCTCCTACTTTAGTGTGTGCTTCAAGGCCTCACTTCTAGTAGGAAGAATAGCCACTTAAAATATGGAGTCATTACAATAGGAGGTGAAGAGTTCTATTTATAGGCATGGAAAAAGCTAATCCGGGACAATCCCCCGATGTGGGACTAAACAAACACCAAAAATAGCCTAAACGAACATTAATACAAGTCCAGGAGAAATCTTGGCGGATCTGGACTAATCCAGACCACCAATTGGCGGTTCCAGACCGCCAATTGGCGGTCCAAAATGGCTGGATCCAGTTGAGTTTTATTCTGGGCTTTTCTTTGTGCTTTTGGTGGTCTTTGATGCATCTACTTCGTTTGTTGGAGCTCCGACCCGAATCCAATTGCTAAAATACTCCCCATAATGGTGTGAAGTATTCTGTTTTACTCTTACGTCCCTCTGTCTTGCGATCATGTCCTTCTCCCTTGCATCTTGGTCCCCAGATCTCACAATCCAGTCCTTTTCCCAGCTTTTGGGTCATTTTATGCTTCATCTCTTCAAACCTAATTATTCCTGAAAACTAAACATAAAACTCGTAACATAGCATTGTTTAGGTGAAAGATAATGGATATAAGATACAAATGTGAGCATGAAATGATGTCAATCAAATACCCCCACACCTAACTTTTGCTAGTCCCGAGCAAAACAAAGAAAGAGAAAAGCATGCGAAAAACAAGAAATCCTAACTCACTTTCGTAGGAATCACGGTTGCACTTAGCACGTGCAACAAGCCGTTAAACCTCCTTGTCGCCAAGGAGGAGGAGTGTTGTCTCCTGAGGGTTTTCAGCGGATATACCCACAAAATCCGAACAAGATGCATTAATCAATCTAGCTACACGACTCGTTGGACTTATTTTGTCGATCATGGGACGCGGTAATACTACGGGTCGACTCTATATATGTAATCAGTCCACACACCTAGCCTAATGATTTATTCGTGAGAGTTAGTCAAGGACTTAAGTGAAAGACATGGGCAACCTTAACTTCTGAATGTGATACAATGTGTAAAGTCCATTTTGGTTCTTATTTGACTCTTTTTTCTTCTTCTTTTTCTTTTTTCTCTTTTTTTTCTTTTTCTTTGGAGTATTTTATTGGTTTGTGTTTGATTCTCCCAGGGTCAGGTTTCGTGCATCATTGCCTATGAGGACTTACACTATCACGTACACCTTCCCCCAAATCTCCACATAGGGCGATCCCTACCACCCGTGTAACGGGAGTTCGGTCGGTGCATCCCAAGTCAGATGACTCAAAAGCATCAGGCACAAAGTCCCCTCAGACCTACTTTCCCGAGTGATAGGAGTCGTGCGAGAAGAGAGAACACCACTTATTTATCTACATGGGAACCAAAACCCCTACACTTAAGTTTCACAAAAAGAGATTAAGGGCCCTTGACTACGACAAACTTCCTTATACTAACAGACACGAATTATTTACTCACTAGGTTCAGGGTGGACTTATTTAAATGTTTGAGTACTGAAACCCTATGATTACACGCCCCCCGAGGGAAAACCGGGGTGCATCCTCACGACTCGATAAGACCTAAAGCCAGTAAACTAGAAATCCTAATGCATCAAGTTCAAGACAATTTTGGGAGCTTTCTTTTTACTTTGCCTCTCAACGGTTTTGCACATACTAAACACACGCAAAACCCACAAAAACATTTTCTTTCACAAACACATGAAGATTTTGAAAGAAATGTGAAAATTTTAAAGCACTAGGCAAGCAAAAGAAGACAATTCACCGAAGGATCATGGCAAGCAAATATATCAATGTTAAATGCGGCACACTAGCATGACCCTAGCAGTACACACAAAAGAAAAGAAAACCAAAGGAAAAAGACTCAAATATGTACACACGTAAAACACCCCCCCACACCTACTTCATGCATTGTCCTCAATGAATGTGAACAAGATACTACATGGATACATGCATGAAAAAGGAAAGATCTCACCGACATGAAGTACAAAGGGACGTTCAGGGTCATGTTGATGGACACAAACCCAAATTCCCTCAAAACCTGTGAGAAGCTGAAGAAGGGAGATAAATACGTGAAGAAATTGGGGCCCAAGTACACAAGGGTTGGGGCCCACAACAATCGATGCTCACTGACGGAGTCTTTTATTATTTTGTTTTTTGTTTTTTCTTCTTTTTGTGTTTTTTTTTCTTTTTTTACAAGATATATACATCAACCAAGATATTCTCATAATCATTTGGTCAAGGAATATCAAATGAGAACATCATGTTTTGAGGACCAGAGACTTGCCGAGATGGGCAAACTTCACTGGTACTCTGAGGTGTCATGAAGGGTGAAAGGTCAAAGCTGAAAGGCTCGAACCCCTCATGATATTGGTTGGGTGTGGGCAACCAAGAATGAAGATGTGTTGCCTCACTAGGGTTTAATTGCTCATCGAAGAAAACCCTCCAACCAATAGGCGGGTGCATCGGAATGAGTTCCTCAGGCTCATTCGATGGATGCAGCAGACTTGCATCACTAAGAATGGGGCTTCTCCCCAAGTCATCTAACAAGGACCTCCCACCATCATTTAGATCATCAAGCATAAGCTCGGTCATAGGTGGGTCCTTGTTGGAGTCAATATGAAGCTCAAATGTCTCAATGGCCATGGGACATGAGGTAGAGACACCTTCTGGTATAGGCATATGATGAGGTGTCTCACCCTCACTAGTACTCTCAACTGAATCATGCAATGAACACTCCCTTTGGACATTCATGTTCGAGGCCAGCTCGCTCTGTTGCATTGCAAAGACAGACAATGAGTCTTCGCTGGGCCCACGAACATTCTCAATGGGTTGCATTGGGGTTAGGGGTGTTCGTTGATTTTGTTGTGCTTTCTCCAATTAGCGGATGCGATTTAGATTTAAAGGTTCATCCATGGGTTCATGTTGCCTACCAGAGTTGAACACATGAAACTCGGCACTCATGTTACCGAATGAGAGCTTCATGAGACCATTTCTACAATTAATCAAGGCATTGGAGGTTGCCAGAAATGGTCTACCCAAAATCAAAGGTATTTGAGAGTGGGTGTTCGCAACAGGATTGGTATCGAGGACAACAAAATTTACTGGAAATATAAAATCTCCAACTTTGATAAGCACGTCCTCGATAATCCCCATGGGAATACGAATGGATCTATCCGCTAATTGGAGGGTGATCTTAGTTGGTTTCAATTCTCCCAAGTTCAACTGTTGATAAACAGAGAATGGGAGGAGGTTGACCGCTGATCCTAAATCAAGCAAAACATTGCTCAATCTAGTGTCCCCTATCGTACACTGAATAGTAGGACACCTAGGGTCCTTGTATTTTGTGTAGGTAGGATTGGACAAAAGTGAGCTGATATTTGCAGTCAAGAATGCTTTCTTAGGAACATTGGTCTTCCTCTTGGTTGTGCAGAGATCCTTCAACACTTTGGCATATTGAGGTATTTGTTGGATGACATCCAACAAGGGGATGTTAACCTTTACTTGCTTAAACACCTCTACTATCTTATCCATGTTGTCACTCTGCTTTTTGTTTAACCTACTTGGATAGGGAACTTTTGGCAGGTAGGTTTTCTGCTGTGCCTGAGAAGAAAGCTTTGGTGTATTACCCTCACCCTCAACTTCTTCTTCACCACCATTCCCACTGGGGAGCTGCATAGATGGTGGTGGGTGTGGCAAGGAAATGTGATTGTCAACCTGTTTTCCATTCCTTAAGGTCACAATGGAATTGACATGGTGAACAGGTTCCTCCACATGGTTCACTTGCCTCCCCCGAGGTACCACGTTCTCATTTTGCATTTGTTGTTGTTGGTACATGCGGGGGTTAGCCTCGGGCTGGCTCGGAAAAGACCCTCTCTCTCTTTCATGTACAGACTGAGTCAATTGACCCATCTGAAGCTCTAGAGATTTCATGGTCTACTGATTTGAAGTGAGAACTTGACTTGTGGTAGACATAAAAAAATTCATTGAGTTTTCAAGTCCACGAGTCAAGGTCTCAAGCGAATTGAATCGGGTTTCCATATTATTGGAATTTAGGAAACCCGATTGGTTGGTGGTTTGTGCTTGGGGTGGCTGATATGAATGTGCATGCATGGGAGGTTGGTGTGATTGATAAGGTGGTCTAGAGGAGTTTGGAGGACCACCCGGGGCATTAGTTTGGTTCCATGAAAAATTGGGGTGGTTCCTCCATCCAGGATTATAAGATGATGAGTATGGGTCATTCCTAGCTCTGTCATAGATGGCGTTGACACGCTCCATCTCAGGAGGAATGGACTCACACTCGCTCTCTACATGACCTATCCTACCATATGAATGACAAGGAACTGGACCAGATGTGGACATGTGAGGTGCACTTTGTTGGTGTTGGAGCTCAATCGAGTCCATACGGCGCATTAAGGCCGCCATGCGTGCCTCGGTGGCCGTAGTGGTATCGATAGCAAATGCGGTACCCGATCTAGTCGAGTTTGCATTCGCGATCCTCGCTCCTATACTAGATGATGCAGTTGTTCCCTCACACTCTCCCACTGCATGGTTTTCTCAGCGAGGTCTTCTAGGAAGGCCCATGCCTCCCTTTCATCCTTTCCCAAGAACTCTCCTTGACACATGGACTCAAGGAGCGTTCTGGACGGGATGTGAAGACCCTCATACACAATCTGACAAAGACGCCACAACTCAATGCCATGGTGAGGGCACGAGGATAGTAGCTCTTTGAACCTCTCAAGATCTGCATGAAATGGTTCGGTCTCATATTGATAGAACGAATTGATTTCGTTCCTCAATTTTTGAGTCCGATGATTAGGAAAGTACTTCTTGAGGAATACAGATTGAAATTCATCCCAAGTCCTAAAGGAATTCACCTGGTTGCTGTACAACCACTTCTTGGCGTCATCCTTTAGTGCAAAAGGAACGAGCCTAAGATGGATGGAGTCTGTGTTAAGTTGTTGCAGCTTGAACATAGCACAGACCTCCTCAAATTCCCTGAGAAAGATATAGGGGTCACCTTTCCCAGTGAAATGAGGGAGCATGGAAATGAATTGAGGCTTAACCTCAAAATGGTTCCCATTAGCCTCTGGTAATACGATGCATGAGGGTAGAGTTGTACGGCTCGGGTAGCATCGATCACGTAGAGGTATGGGAACGACAACTGGAAGCACTGGTCGAACAGGTGGGTCCAGCAACTGCTCCTCCTCACGGAAATTAGCAGCCATTGAACCCGGACTGTGTGCGACACGAGAGGAGGAAGGTGTCGAGAAATCGATGACCGAAGCCGGATTGACAACGCTCCTCGTCAAACGACCACTCTCGTCTTGTGTCCACGAAAGCATGCACAAAGGTGCACACACAAACCACAACTCTTTTTTTTAACAAAGAATGTGCGTAGAGGAGAAGAAGGGGGAACACAGGAGAGAAAGAATGACTCAGGAGAGAAGGGAAGAAGTCCTTATGCTACGGTGGATGGGTACAGGTAGAAGCACACAAGCAAACAAGCCTCAAGCAATCCTAAGGTCGCTATAGGTCCTTACAGCTAGACGACGCCTAACTGCGAGGTCACACGGCCTCAACACGCCTCACCTCCCTACAACGAGGACCACAAAGCCCAGCAAGTGAGCCAAGATCCGGGGATCTCGTCTCTCCTACTATCGACAAAGTGGGCAACGCCGATCAGGTCATGACGGTCGGGACCGGATCACTCTCCTAATGCGTCTGAATTCCTTAAGGCCAATGTATACTTGATTTTAAAATTAGGCTCTTGATTGGTGTGGTTTTTGGGGCGAAGGAAAGGGTGATGAAATCCCCCACCTTATCTTTTATGGGACAGCCCCTCCTTAGTAGTGTTTTGGAGTCCTAATCTAGCAATCAACTCTCCAAACAAAACGCTCAACTCACACTTGTTTCAATGCACTTCCTACTAACTAATGCATGTTCATACGAAATGCATGAATGAGAGTAGAAGGTGCGTACCTCACGTCAGCTCTCAGCAACAGAAAATAAAGCTAAGATAAAGACAATCTAAATGCCTAAGTCACATACATGATGCATGGCCCAAACAAAAAGAATGCCTAATCTTTTGCTTTGAGTTTTAGGGTCCAAGTTGCTTTAAGGAGGTTGATTATGGATCTGGGAACAAACTGTAAGTCAAAACATGCCAAATAAAATCCCAGATCACTACATCAATTATGAAAACCGACCAAAGAAATAAGAGAGCAAACAGAGCTTACCAGACCGCCAATTGGCGGTCTACAGTGCTCAGCTTGCTTCAAAACTTCTCCAGGTGCTCCTCCTGACCACTCCAAGTCTCCTGAAACAAAGACAAACTACAAAACAAAAATTAAATCCACTTGAATCGTCCAAACAAGAGTCTGGACTGGCACCTCCCCGGCAACGACGCCAAAAACTTGTTGAACGTTTTAAATTAAACCGCAAGTGCACGGCCGCGATGAAGCGGTGGCAAGTACGGGTCGTCCTCAGGGAGGTGAGTAGCCTCTTGCTTGTACGAAATCAAGTGGCAAGAATAGGGGGAAGAAAGTTGTTTATGCTAATCTAGACTATGCTACACTAAGAAGTATGAAATGCGACGAAACAAACAAACGATGGAATAACAACTAAACTAAGAACAAAGGAAGAATGCTGGAATACAGAAAACCATGCAGTGGGAGAGTGTGAGGGAACCACCTGCATCATCTAGTATAGGAGCGAGGATCGCGAATGCAAACTCGACTAGATCGGGTACCGCATTTGCTATCGATACCACTACGGCCACCGAGGCACGCATGGCGGCCTTAGTGCGCCGTATGGACTCGATTGAGCTCCAAAACCAACAAAGTGCACCTCACATGTCTACATCTGGTCCAGTTCCCTGTCATTCATGTGGTAGGATAGGTCATGTAGAAAGCGAGTGTGAGTTCATTCCTCCTGAGATGGAGCGTGTCAACGCCGTCTATGATAGAGCCAAGAATGACCCATACTCATCATATGACAGAGAGGTCCATTATGCTTCACTTAAGTCATTTCTTCTTATATTTCAGTCTTTTTTCTCTTCCCTTCTCTTCTTTATTCCCTAATACTTGAAATATAACAACAAACACTTGAGTAGCATGTTATTAGGCGTAAAATTAAGGATATATAGCATGAATATGATGCATGATATGCTTCTAATAACCCGGCTAGAAAGATCCCATATGAATTAGAACTGACATATTGTATTTGATCATAAAAGTAATGTAGTTTTGGAAATGGTGGAGGGAAGTTAATTAATATTAGAGTTTTCAAGTACATAAGAGATTTTTTTTCACTAGGTGTGATGAGCGTTCAATGGTACAACGTTTGTCATATTTATCGAGATAAGTGGTATTTATCAAATAAGTAAGAAATTGTATTTAACGCTCATCACACCTAGTGATGAGACAAAAAATAGAAACAGTTCAAGCTTTGATCCATTGACCAGACGACCGTGTGGTCACTGGTTAACTTGCTTGTTCCCTATACTTGAAGCCTTTCTAAAACCCTAATATCAAATTGTTGACATCCTAGCTAGTTGCCATGCTATAATTGTTCGTCTAACTTGCAGTTTGAGTCTCAAATTATGTTTTTTGCTACTGCTTTTCTTTATTGACAACACAAAAAATATCCATAGGGTGAGGTAATTGAATTACAAACATGGCTAAATATATGTTGGTAATTTGCTCATCATATGACGTTTAACAAATGTCACCTCCCTTTACCTCTATTGAAGTGTGGGTATCCAACTCAAAACCAATTAGTTTTGAGTTTGATACCCACACTTCAGTAAGGTATCAGAGTAAGGATCACAAGTCACAAGTAAATAAGATGATTTCCCCATTCATCTTCTCCATTTTCCTAGGTATTCTTGATTGGGTTTCTTGACTTCGTCCCCATCAATCTCTTTTTTCTCTCGGATTTCATGGTGACTTTGGCTCGATTCGGTGATGTGGACACTGCAAATTCATATGGTGGTGGATCTAGCTTTCTGGCGCCTCCTGCCACCGTCCATCAGAGTGCGTCATGTAAGCCTGCCTCCGGTAACTATCCTTAGTGGCGCTCACAACTTGTTCCTTTCCTTTGAGCCTATGATCTATTACGCCTTGTTGATGGATCGCATTCTACGTCAGCAAAGGAGATCACCACTGGAGAAACGACTGGTCCGAAACTGGTTTATTTTGCTTGGTATCGTCAAGGTCAAATTGTTCTAAGTTGGATACTCACACTTCAGTTTGGTATCAGAGCCTGAAAGGCCCAACGAATGGCTTAACACGTCCACCTTTGTTGTTATCCATGCGTAGAGAATAATAAATCTCGATCATGCGTGCGGAGGAGTGTTAGAGAATAGTTTTACATCGGTTAAAATGATGACTTTTTCCTGAGTTATAAGTTGAATGGTCCCTCCACTCATCACCATTTGGTTTTGAGTTGGATACCCATACTTCAATAACCTCTACTCGTCAAGATTAAGCACGAAACATTCTAGACCATTCTCATAGGAAACTAGAACATTGAAGAAGTCATTAAACCCCTTTCGTACCAATGAATAATGTTGTCTGTTGAAAGTTTTTGACACATGCCCCCAAGTTTTTGTTTAAATGTCTGGGTTCGTCAGGTCTAAAACCTTCAAATCAGCCCATTTTATATCAAAACTTGCAATTAAACACTCAATTTGTTATATCATTAACACTTATTGTGAGATCCTAATCCTAATTATGCCTTAATGATGTTTTAGGTGGTGATTAGGAGGAGATGGATTGGAGGGCTGAGATGGATTGGGGATGAGATGAGTGGTGGAGATGGAGTGGAGATGGAATGGATGGTAAGGATTGAAGGAGTGGTAGATATTTATGGTGATCTCTCTCACGACTCTCTCATTCTCTCCCTCACGTTTCTCTCCCTCTCTCAATGGTGCTTTGGCGAGGAAGAAGAGGTGATCTCCGGCGAAGGGAGGATCGGCACGAGTGGTGGTTGGAGGTGAGTGTGTGTTTCGAACCTTCTCGTTTCTTTGGTTTCCCCTTCCTTGACCTAACTCGTGGTTGTGGTCGTGGTTGGTTGGTGGAGGTCAACAGAGGTGGAATTGTGAGTGTGGATCGTCGAGGAGGTGTGGATCGTGGTTTAGTCGCTTGGGTGAAAGAGCCTTAGAACCCCGTCACGGTGGTGTGTGCTGTGGTTGGGTGAAAAAGCCCTGGAGCCCAGCCTGTTTGAGATATTTTTCTTGTTAGTAGAACTGCATGCTAGGGTGGTTTCATTTCCTGCATTATAGAGTTTGGCATACGGGGTTTCCTTCTGGAAACTCAGGCATTGTTGCATGTTTACTTTCAGGCCGCGATCGGCGATAGGGGGTGGTGACCGAGGAGATGAGCACCCCTACCGGATCCAACTTTCTCTCAGTTGAGGTCGGGTGTTTACTATATCCGTTGTATAGTCTTTTGATGCAATCACAACTTTTGAAATACTCTGATGTTCATATATATTATATATGTTGGTGCACCTGTTTCCTATTATTTCGTGATATCCTCTGTTGATTGTGAGTTATAAAAAAAATTAAATTCTTCCGTTGTTAGAGGATGTTACACTTATTGTTCACTACACACCTCCACCTATAGCTTAGAAAGCATTCCTTCGTTCTCATCCAATAAGCTAAACACGAGTATAACTTCTCTGACGGGTTAACCATAACATCCAAATAATAGTCTCTGATATATATGATCACTTCGTCCTATTCTATTTCCAAGCTGACTTGTAGTTATATAATGAAGTTGTAGTTCTTTTACAACTCATTATAGTAATTAATGAAAAGCTCAACATGATTATGTTCGAGTGATAATGACGCTTGTGTTAACTCAATTATGGGTTGACAACAATGACGAAATTTTGATAAGACTTAATCGAATCAATTTGCCCATTTGGGCTCACATTAGAGTTCTACTCAATAAGCAAGCTCATTATGTTTGGCCGGATTATGAGACTAATTTGAGTAGGAGCGGAAGCAAATGTCTAAAAAGAATTCGAACTGAGGACGAGCTAATCCTTTTCCTGTCTTGTTTGGCTCCATTATTACCATCTATTCAAACTGTATCCCCACCGGTAACTTAAGAAACCCAACTTGTAGATTGCATATGAAGTATGACCCACTTGGAAAGCTAGAATTCATCAGTAAACAGTTACACTCCAAATAATGGAGAGAAGACCATGCATGTAGCATACCTATATGCAATCCACCAAGCATAACTTGTCCTTCAAAGTGGCCATTGGAAGATAGAAAGCATATCTCACTCATCACACCCACTGGCTCAAAGTGGAGATTTCTGAATCGTCTCTTTCTCACACTATATCATCTTTTCCTTTCTGGTCTCATCTCACCATTTGAATGCTTGCTTTTGCATACCTCTCTATCTATCTATCACACTCGTTATTTGTTATGTATTAAAATAAGATATCTTGTATCTATCTATGATATCTTCCCTTTGTACTTGGACATCACAACCAACCCACCCTACTTGTCCAACTAGCTGCAACGCATGCTTCTCCATGCATGTTTTGCTTTCTCTTGGTGTTTTCTTTGGCTGGATTTGTTTTCTGATTTATATTGGGGGTGTAAGCTCAAATCCAATACTAAAATTTTAAGAGAACTCTTAAGTGTTAATTTGGTGTGGATTTACTAGGATTCGTTGAGGACACATATTGTAGTGTAGTTATATGAATTACTTTAGAAGCAAACTTTGGGTATACAAAACACGATCGGAATACAAAACAATAGTTGAAGAAAATAACTTCCCAATTGGTTATGCGTTACATATGTCATGTCCAATACCAGCTTAGGTTGATTTGTTTGGAGGCAGGGATAAAATCCTTAACGTAAAGATTATTGAAAAGTTTTGTATGTTAATAAGAATTACTCTTCACAATATTTTTTGACAATTTTTACTTGGACTGAACTGAAAGCCCAATTGCACACATGTATATGGTTTATTTTTAAAATTTTGAACTATTATTTCCTAAAGCAAAAACCTCAATTATCCTACATGTACTTTTTTTGTCCTACATATACTTATTTTGTTAGTTATTAGCCACTACCAAACATGATCACACTTATTTTTCTCAGGCTTCAAAAACCCTAACGGACCGATCCCATGGTACACCTAAATGCATTTTTTATTTTTGTTTCACCTCTGCCTCCGTTCTTTCTTTGTTTTTTCCAGTATATTATGTTTGATTTACGCTGGTTTTGCACTGTACAGTACTTGACTGTGGTTATAAAAAAATATTTTATATTTATCCAAGAGTATTGTTTATTTTTCAATTTAATTTTGTTTTGGTTTAAGTGTTTTCATATTATTCTCATAGCAAGAGTATTAGTATTTCGAGAGAAAACATCAATTATTGCTAAATTAAAGTCACGTAACTTGTAATGTGTTAAGAGTTGAGACTTGAGAGAATATAATATGAATTTAATCCACATTTATGTTAAGTAATTGGCGGGCTTTTGTGAATTAGGTTCATAAAGCTTCAAATTTAAACAAACAAATTTATGTTTCGTTGATCGAGTGATATCAATGTATTAGGTATTCTTTTCTCTACTGAAACAACTGAATGTGCATTTTCAACTATGAAGGTTATTAAAACAAAACTTCAAACCAGAATGCATGATGAATTTTTCATGAATTCTATGGTTTTCTAAATTTGTAATGAATACTGCAAAACAAAGAATTAGATTTGATTCAAAAAAAATTAATATGAAGAAATGTCAATCTCAATTTTTGTTTTGATGTATTTGACTTCATTTTTTTTTGTTTTCGACATGTTACTTAATTATGTATATTTTGGTACTGATTTATATGAAGCATTTGATATAAATCCGCGTCCCCCTCCCCCTGTAATCCTGGCTCCGTCACTGTAAGAAGGCACATCTCATTTTAGGCTATATGAACACAATCACACATCACATTTCACTGCCATGACTCCAAATATCTAAATTTTCCAATTTTCAATTTTTTTATACATGTCTGATTTTTTCAAAGGAATGAAGTCATATTATCTTGCATAGTTTTGTTTTTTGTATGCATACTTTGTTGATCAAAGGTATTATCACAAATTGAGGTCGAGATGATACAATTTTTTAAGGATAATAAAAAAACCATGGGCCGGGTTCGATTAGAGTTAAATTTGGAGACTAGTTTGAAGTATAACTTGAAATGTTATGTGAAAATCGGTAAATAGATACCTTGCTTATAATTTTTAAATAAATTAATTATATACGATCCCCTACCGCAGCGGACCTAGCAAGACTGCTCCAGGTTGGTGAGCTACGAGGGTTTCCAGGCATGATGGGGAGTATCGATTGTATGCACTGGGAATGGAAGAATTGTCCAGCTGCTTAGAAGGGACAATATCAATGTCGAAGCGGAAAACCGACACTTGTTCTGGAAGCTGTTGCATCTTACGACCTTTGGATTTGGCATTCATTTTTTGGGATCCCAGGACCGTGTAACGATCTCAATGTCCTCCAACGCTCTCCAGTTTTCGATCACATTCTGGAGGGCCGCGCACCACCTGTGAGATACGAAGTGAATGATAACTCGTATGATATGAGTTATTATCTTACAGATGGTATTTATCCAAAATGGGCAGCATTTATGCAATCAATCATCCTTCCTCAAACACCTAAAGATAAATTATTTGCCCAATTTCAAGAGGCAACAAGGAAAGATGTGGAACGTGCATTTGGAGTGCTTCAGGCAAGATTCGCCATCGTGAAAAGACCGTCGTTAGCATGGACTCCAGACATTCTCGGTAAAATTATGACTGCATGCATAATCATGCACAACATAATCGTGGAGGACGAACGCGACTCTTATGAACAGTTGGTGGATATAAACGAATTTATACATGAGCGCCCTCAAGAAATCGGTGAAAGTTCAAACCCGTCGGGTCTCCGGTATTCCACTGAACGTATCGTGGATATTAACAAATATCTGCGTAGCAGAGATCGAGTTCGCAACGCTCAAAAACATATGGCATTGCGAGCCGATTTGATCGAGAATATATGGCGACGTTTTGGACGGAACGAGAATTAATTATGTTTGTAATATGTATTGTAATATTTTATCTTTGAATTATTATAATATGTAATTGTCGAATTTTAATAAAATCTAATTATTATGTGTTGTTCGTAATTATTGTATGTTAATTAGATTAAGTTATTATAAAAATAATAAATTTAATAGTTTGTGAATTATTATGTTGATATAGAAAATGAGGTAAAAAGAAATGATGTGGAAGAGAGAGAGTGTTGAAAGTGGGGTTGGGGTAAAGAAGGGAAAAATGGGTCGGATTGGGTTGTGGGTTGCATAGTATTTTTTGCTGACGTGATAGAGAGAAAGCTGAAGTGTAAAGATATTTGGGGTTAAAGATAAGCCTTAGTAAAAGCAAATTATTGCACCCAACAGATTGATGTTACACTGAGGCACTGAAGAGTTTCACATGTATGTTGGTGAAATGTCACGATTATTTTAATACTTACACGTCATAGCATTTGCGAGAGAGACCCCATAAAATGCGACTACTGTTTTAGGATTTGACTCTACCATCATGGCCTTCTTCAAGGCTTTAGGATTTGACAAAAGAAGGATTTTTTTAATGCTTTTTTGGGTTATAGATGTAGGAGACAAACGAGAGAGACAAAAAAATTAGCCTTTTGTTTGACAACAACGACTGTAGAGAGGAAGTGGATCGAGGAATTGAATGAAACAACCAAAACGTGAGACGAGTCTTCAATTTTCCTCTCAACTGAGAGAGTATCGGAGTATCGCTTATATGGATCATTTTACAAGTTGTAGTTCGAGATGAGCTCGCGATCTTTAGGGGCTGGGGTAAGGGTGGAGGTAGAGCTCAAGATTGAAAATGGGTTAAGTATACGCATATAGTTTTGTGTTGTTATTGGGCTTTGCTTGTAATATTTTCTTTGATTTACTAATATATTTGTAGGTAAACAGGGATAAATACGGGGATCGAATCTCTTCTAGAGCAAACTCTTACGCTGCGGAATCAAGTTTGAGTTGTTTGCCTCAGCAAATAGGATGCTTAAGATACATAAAGATTTTCATGGTATGGGTCCAATATCAATATCTTTGAGGTGCAGACAAGAAAAAAATCAGCTACTTTTTAAATTTGTATTCCAAATGGGATATGACAAATACAATTTAAATTTAATTTGGACCTAATCGAAATACAAAAAGTATTCCATTTATACATATTTGGTTACATCACAAATGTCACCACATCCTGGTATCTAAATCGATCTGACCCACATACTTGATGCAAGCGTTCTTTACTTCATAGTAGTTTAATCTCAGACCACCTCCAAAGTGAATAAATTAAAAGAAAGAAAATAAAACAAAACAAAAGATAATTAAGCTGCTCATTTTTCAGAGTATTTTGGTTGAAAATGGGACCTCCTACAAAGTAAAGGATTCCACTAACTTGAGAGGTCGGCCGCAAACACTCCCACTATTAGATTCTAGTACAAAAATAATAATTTGATATGCAGATGCAACAGAGTCACAATCATACAAAACTTGATATTGCGGCATCACATATCCCAACAGTGATTGGATCGATATCATATGATCTAAGAGCCTGAGCGACTAGATTTTGTACCGAAAAGCAAACCACCACTGCTTAATCTCAAGGTGCACGTTGAGATCTCTCCATTGGCCAGCCCTTTAGTAATTATTTACTTTACTTTTCTATCTAGGCAAAGTTGTCATCCACCACTTGGGGGTTTGATGTGAGGGTGTGTATGTTCTCTACCAAAATGGACGTCAGCATGTCTTCTTAATGTCATAAGCACGGAAGTTATGAGCATTGACGGAAAGGGTAATTGTTTGGCCTGACAGATTCCGTAGAATGATTGACTACGGGTCCAAATATTCCCTATTTGGATCCGATGAAGGTATATCCTTGTCCACTTATATCTATTTCGAATCCGAATACAGATATAAAAGGTATCCGTATCCATACTAAACAAATATGGACAAATAGAGAATACAATACATTTTAGAAACAGAAAACTTAGGCGAAGGTTTACACATAACATTGTTAAGAATAAATTAGGACGTGTAGTTAGACACACTTGAGTTTGTTCTACAACATTATATCATAACTTACAATCTATAATCCATAAATTCATTATAAAATAACAACTGCATAACTAAGAAGTTTGAGGCTTAGACATTGCATGTCCTTGAAATGGAACTGTCACCTTGTATTTTGGTCGTTAATGATTTGCCCAGTACTTGATGATAGAGTACTCCTTTTAGTATCGTTAATCCTTTTTGGTAGAATAAGAGAGTAGAGCGATGGAACCCTACGGCAACCATTGGACCAAAAACCTTTACATATTCTTTCCAAAGAAAAATTTCAACCATCAGAAAATCACCCAGCAACATAATTCCTGATAGTGGTTGAGCGAGTTATAACTAGTAATAGATAGAAAAAATTTAGGTCACGTAATACTAACATTCTCTTACCTGACCAAATGTTGATTTCTGAAGTTCCAATTATAAATTAGACACTTAAATGGACCAACATTAATTTCATCACGTATATATATTGTTGAGTTAGAATTACAAAATAACACCAATCTAATCAAAATGACTAACATTATCTTTTGCTCCCGTCAATTAATATTTGGTAATCTTTCCAATAACGGTAAACATTATTGATTATGTTCATAAATTTGGCTGTTAAAATAAAAAAATGTGCACAATAAGTAATAAACAAACTTTCGAATTCAATGTCAACACATAATTGAAGCTCAACAGTTATTCAACAATATAACAATACATTATCCAAACTCGTGCCAAAAAAATGCTTCCTTGAGAAAACGGGTTGTACAACCCTTGTTGGTGAATGGCTTCCATAGCTCATGTCCACATTTGTATAATAATATATAGTACCATCTCTTGTCTTTCTCTCTATTCCCAAAATATATGATATCGATTTACTTGGATGCACCAGTTCATTTGTTATAGAAGAAAAAACAACTCTTATTACGTAACGCCTCTCAATAACGGAAAATTTTAAACTTTTAAAAGATATAAGAATCAACACAGGGACGATACAAAATCCACATATATAATATAAAGTGGTACACCGTATAATACAAGAGTCAAAAGATTACAAAAACAAAAAGATATACAATATATACAAGTGTAATCATCAATCTCAAAACTACAGAATACAGGATCAGGTCCAAGTGCTCCCGCCCTCAGTTACCACATTCTATAGACGCTTACGACCTGAAATGCAACCATAAACTATGCCCGAGTTTCCCATAAGGAAACCCCGTATGTCAAACTCCTAAAACATGAATAACAAATGTATGACATGATATGAGAAATGCAATATATCACCACAGCCACTGTCCAACTGGGTTCTTGGGATCTCTCTCCCAACCACAGTCGACACCACAACACGTGCACACAAGGCACCGCCGGAAAACCATCGGCCACGGGTCTCAAGGGTCCTTTCACCCTAACCCCACAAACCCACGTGCACACAAGGCACCGCCGGAAAACCATCGGTCACGGGTCTCAAGAGTCCTCTCACCCCAACTCCACAATCACACGTGCACACAAGACACTGCTGGAAAATCATTGGCCACACAAAACACACGTGCACACAAGACACCTGCTCCTCAGAGCTACAACCATGATCACTTTCAGCTTGGAATGTCCTTACTATCACTCCAAAATGGTCGGGGATCCGTTGCCCTCAAGGCAGATCAACACAAAACTCAACACCCCAACATCTCATGCAACCGATGCAAAGCTAGCCACAATCGGTCGGACAAAACCACAACTCCGGTCGACCGAATCCCCCTCCAGAGGACTGAGCCAATCGAAAAACCCACCAACCGGTCGAACAGAGAAGGGTACTCGTTCGACCGAAAACTACAAGTAAAAATCCTCTTCTTACTCAAACAAGCACAATCAGTCGAACTAAAATAAGGCCAATGGTCAACCGAACACTACCAGTAAAACACAAGATCAAACCAAACTACACCGGTCGACCGAAACAAAAATGATTGAACAACCTTTAAGTTAACTTAAGTCAAGCATCAGACGAGTCAAATAGGCGGTCAACCGTTTGGATAGTCAACGCCTCCAACCGACTTACAATAGTGCTTCCGGTCGAACGACAAAGGGGACCCGTTCGACCAAAATCACCCAGAGTCTCCATCTTCTTGCTCAACATGCATAACCGGTCGACCACCCAAGGGTATCGTTCGACCCGTGCGAGAGATACCGCCCAAAATACACTACAACCGGTCGACTGAACCAAGCACCGATCGACCGTTACAGTGCAGAAAATCTGTTGCATGACCTCTGACGAGCATTTCGGCCTACCATCGACTACTCAAACACTCATACTAGCTTAGGTGAGCATAAAAGTAAAGCTTGACATACCTTTAAGGCTTGAAGAAACCTTTGAAGAACCACGACAAGAGTTTCATCACAAAACCTCTTCTTCTCCGACGAACTCCTCGAACTCGATCACTTCGACTCCGGCAACCGTCCGAGCACCTTCCAGTCTCACCAAAACCACACCAATCCGGAGCTTCCGACTCACCTAAGAAAGAGAGATGTGAGCTGGAGAGAGAGAAGAGAGATGCACGGATGGGAGAGAGAATGAGAGAGGAAATAAACTTTTTATACTCTTCTCCTCAAACCATCTCAGACGTCCATCTAATCCTCCTCTAATCCACCACCTAAACAACAATTAAACCCATAAGAAAGGGTTAGGATATAACATATTATCCGAAACAAACGTAAGTGGTCTTGAAATATTTTGTATATCAAATTGTTTAACCATACGACATGACTAATAGTCTCATCACATGCCACAAATTTTGCTTGGATTGTGGAAGATGGTCATATAGACGTACTCTTTAACTTTCTTCCATGAGATCGATCCCGTTGCAAGCATATATGTATATATAACTGGATGTGGATGTTTTACTTTGCAACCAGATCTACTTCATATCAACCAGATAATGCCAACTACAAACGCTAAGGACATGTGCAAGCTTGTGCATACATTATGTTAGAACCTAGTCTTAATTAGTTAGGCTAATTGGGTTTTGTTACTAATCCTAATCTTTGGGATATTTTGTTAGGTTGAAGGCTTCTGATTGGCTGAGGTAAGGTGAGGTGTCTTGGTGTGATTTGTTGGGGTGAGGCGAGTAAGTTTACTAGCCAAAACCCGTCTCCCTTTCATTTTCTTCTCTCTCTCTCACTCTCACAAATCTCTCCCTCTCAGAGTGTTGGTGTGGTCGGTTGAGCACAGGAAGTTCATCGGAGAAGTGCTTCTGCGAGTAGGCGATCTTCGTGGTACTTCAAAGGTTTCTTCAAACCTTCACCGTATGTCAAGCTTCACTTTAAGACTCACCCAATGTGTGTGAGTGGTGATTTTAGTCGACGAAAGGTCGATAGGCTCGTCAAAGGTAAACAGGCAGCAGAGTGTCTGCTAAGAATGGTCGACTGGCTGGTACAGTGGTCGACCGTTGCTCGTGTTTGTGCAGGAGTTTTTCCTTGCACCGGTAAAACAATGCCTTGGGCGGTCAACCGGTTAAGCATTGTAGGCAAGCTCTAGGGGGTTTTGGTTGACCGATTAAGCATAGTAGGCAAGCTCTGGGTGTTTTCGGTCGACTGGACCTTTTTTGTCGTTTGACCGATTACACTGTTGGTAAGTAAGGTTAGGCTTAGACCTCCTAAATGGTTGACCGCCATTTTGATTTGTTCGACCGATTATACCTGTAGCTAAGTCGGTTCGGGCCTAGACCACTAAACGGTCGACCGCCTATATGATTGTTCGACCGATGTTTGTTGGACAAATCTAGACTAGGAGTGGATTATCTTAACGGTTGACTGCCATTTGATTTTGTCCAACTGATGACTTAAGTTGACTTAATCCCTATTCGAATGGGGTGATGTGGTTTGACTGGTGTGACTTAGCGAGAATTTAGGAAGTCCTTGCTATTTTTGGTCGAACGACCCCTTTTGTCGTTCGACCGTTGGGATGTTCATATGTTAGTGTGGTGGCGTAGACCCTTTTAGAGGTCGACCGCTTTAGACCCTTAGTTTGACCGATTGATCGTTTTGTTGGTTGGACCTAAGAGGTGACCTTCAAAATGGTCGGCCGACCCTGACCTTGGTTCGACCGATTGTTGTGTTGTTGGTGTCGTGGTATAGACCTTCTAAATGGTCGACAGCCTGTGACTTCTGTTTGACCGTTGGTCGTTTTGTAAGCTAAGAGTGTTCGACCGATGGTATGTCGTTCGAGACACTTGACTAGTTCTGGAGAGAACTGGTCGACCGAGACTCTTGATTCAGTCAACCGTTTTGCTCTATTTTGAACTTGTGAGGCACTTTTATGTTGCCATCCTTATGAGATGGGTTGTTGGCCGATGTTGTTCCGGCAAATGTGTCTGGTGTACATGGGTGTTACAGTGGTTTGGTGAAAGAGCCCTGGAGTCGCGTAACTGTTTGTGTGTAGTTGTGGTTGAGTGAAAAAATTCTGAAGCTTAGATTACGTGGTACGACAGTCAGGTGAAAAAGCCCTGGAGCCCTGTAGAGCATTCGGGTTGGGTGAAAATTCCCTACAGCCTGGGCATGGATTGCGTGATAGGGGGTTAGGTGAAAAAGTCATGAAACCCTGGTCTTGAGTCGTGGTAGTTGTGGTTGGGTGAAAGAGCCCTCGAGCCCAGCTTGGCGACGTTGTTGTGTGTACTGTTGAGTGTTGTTGTGTGAAACAGCCGTGGAGCCCAACCTTGTGTTTGTGCTTTGTCTGTGGATAGAATTGCATGTTATGATTGTTGTATCAATTTCACATATGTGTTAGGGGTTTGGCATACAGGGTTTCCTTCTAGAAATTCAAGCGTCGTTGCATGTTTACCTTTCTGACCAGGAGCGGCGTTAGAGGGTGGTGACCGCGGAGGAGCATATCCGGGACGTGATCCTGGTTTCTTATTTTTTGAGGTTGTAATGATTACTTGTATATTTCTTTATAGCATTTTGATGAAATCACACTTTTCAAACATTCACATATATATGATATATATGTTGGTGCACTTGGTCTTTTATGCTTCTGTAATGTTCTTGTGTGTTGGTTTGACTCTGTTGACTATCTTCTAAAAACTTTAAATTTTCCACTGTTTGAGGACGTTACAACTTGGTATCAGAGCGGTCAGTTCAGGTGTCCTTGTCCAAAGAAACCACCCTTAGAAGTAGCAGAGTGTTAGATTTTGCATTAGAGCATGCATTCATGGTTTTGATGTTCTTGTTGTCTTGTTTATGCATAGATGCCTCTGAAAAGCGTGAGACCTACCCCACGAGACCGTAGGGTGGCTCAGACAAACACCCCGTATGGTTGGGACAATCTTAATTGTGTGGCTGAGCAATCTTCATATTGGGGCAATATAAGAGAGACACCGACTGCTAGAACATCATCTAGTTATGTTGGATCATATGTTGGTCAGCAAACTGGGACATTACAAGAGCCTTTGGCCTCTTTCATGCATGTGGTAGATGACATGAGTGCACCGGTAGCTCCAGTAGTTGTACCGTGTGAATATTATGGGTTGAGTGGTCATGTTTTCGGGGAATGTCCTTATGTTGACCCAAAGCCTGAGCACACCTTTTTATAAAATGCTGAATGTGACCATTACGCATCTGCGTACAACCCGAGAGCGATGGATTCATGGGGAGATAATACTTATTCAAATTTTTATACATCATTCCCACCCCATTATCCTCCTCCCGAATACCCATATCCCTACTAGCCACCACCCATGATCAATCATTGGACTCATTCTCAGCCTATCAACATCCAACCCAACAATTTCCCAAATTTTGACTTGAGCCTCACAGTTGACCCCAAACATGACTCCATAGAACAAACCCTCCAAACGTTCATGGAAACCACTCAAAATATGTTGAAGTCCACTCAAAATTCCTTGCAAACTATGGAAATGCAAGTGAGTCAGATGACACAAGAAATAAGTGAACGTGAGGTGTGTGGCCTTTCTTGTCACCACGAGGATTCATTTTTTGATATCGAACCACCACCACATGATAAATTCAAAGCACAATCTTTCAGGGTCAAACTCCTAGTCAGTCTGAGGGACTTGGGGTTTCAATTCACGAATAATTGGTGGAGGATTCGATTCAAATCGAGAATAACATGGACCAACTTCATTATGAGTCAGCACAGGATGGTGCCTTAACTTTTTGTCCTGTGGCTGTTGAGCCACATGATCTTCTTGTTGTACCTCTTAAGGACTCAACTGTGGTGGAGCAAGAGCTCCCTAGTACCTTTAATTTCATATGACCCGATGAGAGTTTGCCTCTTACTATTGTTCCTGATTATCTTGGAAATGATGGGATATCAAACAACTACATTGCCAATGAGGGTATTGGGAGTTCCATAGAGGATACCTTGGGTAATAGGCCCACATTCTGTTTGCCTGGTGAGTCAAACATGCATAACGAGGTTCTTGACCTCGTTTTGATCCATCAGCCTGTTGGTTGGAGAGTATGGATTGACGATCATAACTTCAGTACCGTAACGGGAGAAACTCTTCTTCCGTTGCACAATATTTCCCAAACTCTTGAGAGGTTCGAGCTCTTTCAGTTTGATCCTTTAAATGAGACGCTTTTGCGTCCAATTCATGAACCTCTCCTTTCATCTTGTGCTCTTTGTGAGGGGCTCCGCGTATGAGTATTTTGGCCCCGCGTGGTGTCATGTTCCCATTCCAAGTGCATTGACCCACTTTTGAGGTTTCTATTTCATGTCTTTGACAAATGAAGATGAGAACTTATTTGTGTACATAGTTATATTACAAAAAAGAAAAAGAAAAAAAACAATCAAAAAACTCCACCAGTGAGCATTGATAGTTGTGGGCTCCAACCCTTGTGTATTTGGACCCCATTTGTTTCACGTATTTGTATCCCTTCTTTAGTATTTCATAGGTTGTGAGGGGAATTAGGGTTTGTGTCCATCAACATAACCATGAACTTCCCTTTGTGCTTCACATTGGTTAGATCTTTTTTTCATGCATAAATCCATCTAGTATCAGGCTCATATTCATTGAGGACAATGCATGACGTAAGTGTGTGTGTGTGGGGGGGGTTACATATGTACATAGTCGAGTCTTTCACTTTTTGTTTTGTTTTCTTTTGTTTGTATTGATAGGGTCATGTAAGTTTGTTGCATTTAATAACGGTATATCTACTTGCCAAGATCATTGGGTGACTTGCCTGCTTTTTCTTGCCTAGTGCTTTAAATTTTTCACATTTCTTTCAAAATCTTCATGTGTTTACAAAAGAAAATGTTTTGTGAGTTTTGTGTGTGTTTAGCAAGTCCAAAACCGTTGAATGACAAAGTAAAATGAAAGCTCCCAAAATTGATTTGAACTTGATGCATTAGGATATCTAGTACACCGACTTTAGATCTTATCAAGTTGTGAAGATGCACCTTGGTTTTCCCTCGGGGGGAGAGTAATCATAGGGTTTCAATACTCAAATAAACAAACAAGTCCACCCTGAACCTACTGAGTCAAAAAATTCATGTCTGTTAGTAGAGGAAGTTTGTCGTAGTCATGAACCCTTAAACTCCTATTGTGAGATCTTAAGTGTCACTAGTGCAGAATTGGCTTTACTCGTCGCCAAATAGACGTCGGCCGTTACAACCACCGACGTCTAGTGTGGAGAGGACAGAATAGATGTCGGTTGTAATGGAAGACGACGTCTATGTGACACTATAGACGTTGGGTGTTGGAATAACACGTTTAGGCGACGTCTATACCCTATAGACGTCGACCTATACACGTCGGTTGTTTGTGTACCTTTTATATCTGACGTCTATAGGGTATAGACGTCTCCATATAGACGTCGGACGTAATGGACAACCGACGTCTATACGTCATCCACATTGACGTCGAGGTATAGACGTCGGCGTTATATAACATCCGACGTCTATAGGTCTTAAAGAAATCAGACAGACGGTTTTCTTTCATTCATTTCAGACGAAACCCACCCAAACCCTAGCCGTCCCGCGACCGAACTCTCCTCCGCGACCAACCTCCGACCGATCTGCACCGTCTCCTGCACCGTCTCCGACCGATCTTCCCCCGTCTTCCTCCGTCTCTCTCCACATGTAAGTTTTCTTCCATCAACCATTTGTATTTTCTTCCAAAAGAATATCGGGCTTTGTTTGGATCTCCCCTTCCACTTGCGAGTTATTAACTACTATCACAAACAAATGGTGGTATGTGTTTGTATGGAATCCATCAAAGCCCTCATTCCACCCTTTACGTTCATCTTCGATAAGTATGGAGTTTGTTTGACCCTTTGGTTTTGGCAATATTAGGTATTTGTTTTTTGACTCTGTAAGCTCTTCCGCACTGTGTGGTCAATTTTTTTTTTTTGCAATTTCATTCCAAGATCAAATGGTACTTCCAATGTTTATTAGAAGTTTGTTAATTAAATGCTACAACTCTTGCCATTAAGAAATTAAACTATTTATTCTCTGTTCTAAGGACAAACAATTAGTATATATGGCTTTAGGGAACACTTTTAAGGTTTGTTTGGAACTGTTGGGGTCAAAAATAAATGTCAAAAATTAGAACGAGAATTTCGAGTTCTAACACTTAGGGACAAGTACTTGTGTAATGAATCTAGTGTAGAGATCATTTTCTTTCATCTATCATTACCAACTTCTTATCTTCAGATGAGGCTACAAAAGCATACCTAAACAAAAATGTTTAGAAATAATAATATCCCATTAGACGATAATTCCGGAAGATAATCCGAAATCCATCCATTAGATGAGTCAACAGATCATATAATAGATTGTTAAGTTTTCAATTTGTATATATGTGTAGTTTTCTATGGGTTTGCATAAAAATGTCCAAATTAGAATAAATCTTTAGTTTAGTGAGTTCATACATTTATTTGTGTTTATTTATGTTTTGTCTAGTTAAATGTTTATTTATGTTTATTTATGCTGAAAAAATGATCTTTCATGTTTATTTATGTTTTGTCTAGTTAAATGTTTATTTATGTTTTGTCTAGTTAAATGTTTATTTACTTTGTTTAGTTAAATGTTTAGTTTATAATAACTCATTGCCCCCCTTAAACAACTTGGCCTTTAATAACCCAAAGCAAAAGATTAGACAATATTTGCTAAGTCATTCATCATATAGGATTTGCATGCATTGTATTTTTCGATTATTTACGATTTCTGTCGTAGATTGCTGGCGTAAGGTACGTACTATCTTTCACTCATCATTCATTAGAAATAACGCATTAGTTAGTAGGACTTGCATTGGAACAAGAGTGAGGTGAGTGTTTGTTTGGTGTGTTGTTTGTTAGATTAAGGTATGAAAAACACTTAGAGGGCAGTCACCTATAGGAGATGAGGTGGGGGATTTCATCACCCTTTCCTTGGCCCAGAAACCACTTAATAAAAGAGCCTTAATAAAATGAATTAGACGTTGGCCCCTAGGAATTTCGAACGTATTAAGGAGAGGAAACCGTTTAAGACCATTATGGCCTGAATGTCGTTGCCCATCTAGTCTCCCTGAGATTTTAGGAACCTCCGGGTTCTTGATTTCCTATAGATTAGTGGTCCTCGATGTTTAAGACCGTTTCGGCCTGAATGTCGTTGCCCATCAAGTCTCCCTGGGATATTAGGGACCTCCGGGTTCTTGATTTCCTATAGACTAGTGGTCCTCGGTGGGACCTCGAAGTTAGGCGTCGTCTATTACTAAGGACCTATAGTGGACTTTAGGTTTGTTTTGGCCTTGATTGTTTAGTTAGATTTCTAACCTTCCTTATTCCACGCTAGATTAAGGACTTCATCTCTTCTCCTCTGAGTCATTCTTTTCTCATCTTAATGTCTCCGAATCTTCTCATCTACGAACACATTCTTTTAAATTGAAATTTTATTTATTTTCTTCAATAATAACTATCATTTCTGCTTCTGTTTAGATTGAAATGGATCGAGAGTGGATAGTTTCAAACAAATTGAGTGATGAGTATGAGAACGGAGTGAATATGTTCTTAGAGGTTGCCAAAAAACATTCTAAGAAAATGAAAGACAGAGACATGGCGTATTGTCCGTGCAATAAGTGTCATAATATGTCAGTGTTGACTTTTCGGAAAATGAAAGATCATTTGTTTGAGAAAGGTTTCGACCCAAATTACAGACGGTGGATATGGCACGGCGAAAATGAATCATGTAGTCGTTCCAAGAATGATGGAGAAGATGTTAGTGTGGAAGATCACTTAGAGGAAATGGTTCAGGATATGGCTGAAAAGTTTTCGTCCAACCCCGATTTACTTGGTAATTTTTTGAGTGACAATGAGAAGCCGTTGTATAAGAATTGTACCAAATTCACTAGATTGTCAGCGGTGTTGAAGTTGTACAATTTAAAAGCGGGAAATGGTTGGTCCGATGTGAGTTTCATATCAATGTTGAAGTTAGTGAAAGAGATGCTTCCAGATGATAATGAGTTGCCAGATAGAACTTATGATGCAAAGAAAGTGTTGTGCCCTATGGGAATGGAATATAGGAAGATACACGCATGCCCGAATGATTGTATATTGTATAGGGGTGAGTTTGAAATCTTACATTCCTGTCCCAGGTGTAATGTTTCAAGATACAAAATGAAACGTAGTGGACCAAACCACAATGAAGAGGCTGATGAGATGAAAATCAAAGGACCTCCTGCTAAGATTTTGTGGTATCTTCCGATAATACCAAGGCTTAAATGTTTGTTTGCGGGTAAAGAGGATTCCAAGAACATGACATGGCATGCTGATCGTGAGAAACCAAATGATCAGATGCTACGTCACCCTGCAGATTCACCTCAGTGGAAAGAAATAAATGTCGACTTTCCTGTGTTTGGTGAAGAATCGAGGAATGTACGACTTGGGCTCTGTACTGACAGAATGAATCCTTTCGGTAGTTTGAGTAGCATTCACAGCTCTTGGCCCGTTCTGCTTGTAATTTACAATCTGCCCCCGTGGTTTTGCATGAAACGCAAATATATCATGTTGTCCTTAATGATTTCTGGTCCGAAACAACTTGGAAACGACATCGATGTGTATTTAAGACCTTTAATTGATGACCTAAAGAAATTGTGGGATGACGGAGAGTCAGTTTTTTATTCTTATCGTCAGGAGTCGTTCGTAATGCGGGCAATGATATTTTGCACGATTAATGACTTTCCAGCTTATGGTAATCTGTCTGGATATTCAGTCAAAGGTCATAAAGCTTGTCCAATTTGTGAGGAAAATACATGTTCTTTGCAACTAGTTAATGGTTCTAAGACTGTCTATCTCAGTCATCGGAGATTTTTGCCGAACTCTCATCCTTATCGTAGATTGAAGAAGGCATTTAACGGAAAACAGGAGTTTCAGAATCCGTTAGTTGAAATCAGCGTCGAAAAGGTGTATGAACGTGTAAGGAACATTGAATGTGAATTTGGAAAATCGTACAAACGAGCAAACGACAAAAGTAGTTGGAAAAAAGATCAATATTGTTTGATCTCCCTTACTAGAAAACTTTAGAAGTTAGACATTGTATTGATGTGATGCACGTAGAGAAAAATGTTTGTGATAGTCTTGTTGGCACTCTGTTGAACATACCTGGTAAAACCAAAGATGGATATAATGCAAGACTTGATCTTGTTGATATTGGTATACGAGCAATGTTGGCACCAGAGAAGAAAGGAGATCGGAATTACTTGCCTCAAGCTAGTTATACATTGTCTAGAAAGGAGAAAAGAATTCTCTGTCAGTGTTTGCACGATGTAAGGGTTCCACAAGGTTATTCTTCAAATATCAGTAATCTTGTTGTTATGAAGGATTTGAAACTTGTGGGGATGAAGTCTCACAATTGTCACACTTTAATGCAGCAGTTGTTACCTGTAGCACTGAGATCAATATTACCGAAAGATGTTAGACAAGTAATAATAAAGTTGTGTTCCTTTTTCAATAAGATTTGCAGTAAAGTTGTGTTCCTTTTTCAATAAGATTTGCAGTAAAGTGGTCCAGAAGAACTAGAGACAGTAGAGTTCCAATCCAGTTTGATGACCGTCTTGAGCCCTTAGGCATGCTGTCTGATAATTGGAAAAGTTTTCTGGGTAGCTTAGCGAGGGCCAAAGTTGACATTTGTTTATCCAGTTGGGCTGATGTAGATGAGAAGTTGAAGGACACAATATGGGATAATGTGCAGGTAATGGTTCCATTATAGATTTCTATAGTTTTAGTTGAACTTTTGATATATATAAAGTTAACGTGTTGTAGGAATCTTTTGAGTTCCAATCCACTGACAAGTTGAAGAAGAAGTGGATGACATACATGTCAGTTTGTTGGAGGGATTTCAAAACAAATTTAACGAACAAGTACATATTCGGAGACTACCAGGATAGAAATCCATGCGATGTCTATAATTTTATCACTCCGAATCAATGGTACATATTCGGAGACTACCAGGATAGTACATATTCGGAGACTACCAGGATAGTAAGTTGCATCACTTATATATATGTTATTAATTCAGAATCATTAATTTTATATTGCTCAAATGATAGTAAATATTGTTTTAAACTTAGGACTCTCTGAAGTTGAGATAATCTTAAGGCGAATTTGCTTCCGATGGTCGGAATGATATTCTACGCGAGGCCTTGGGAAACGACGAACACCCGGTCGTGTGCGAGGGGTAGGGAGTAGAGTTGGACTTCGACAATATTATGGGAACACTCAACGGTCTACTTCGACGACTGGTCATACCAAATGCCAGCAAGAGATCGCATATTTGAAGAAGTCTTTGCAACTTCTTACGGAGAGATTGGATCGTGATTTGCCTACTTCTCCTACCCGTCGTAAGACCGGTTCTTCCGCGGAGACTACTCTAGTTCCGCCAGTGTTCCACCCTCATTGACATGATGATTTCGTGTCTCATTCTCGAGAATTGGCCCTCGTCGACAGTCCCTCGTTTGGAAAGTTCGCGGATGGATCTAGATGTGCTTTATTTGTCGAAGACCCTGATCGAAGATTGGTGGGACACGGGAAAGTTTATAACATCTCCAGACACCACTTCACAGAGGTAGGAGAGGGATAATTGAAGGTTGCACTTGAGAGTTGCTTAGATCCTGGTGCTTTTGTGCCATTTCCGGAAGAAGAGATTGTTACTCTCGGCGATGCTATCGGTGGGTTCGTGCGTTGGCCTAGTTATTTAGTAAAGCTAAACGACAAACATGAGGTATAGTTTAACTTTGAAAGACTTTAAACTTCAAATTTGTTAACAATTGTATTTTAACGGTTCTATACATCTTTGTAAGGTGTCAAGCCCCCGGAGCAAAGGGTCAAACAACCAATCTCCGATCAACATTAATTCGCTTCCAAGTAGGTGCAAAATGTTGTATCAATGTATGGTAGGTAGGGAAGCACAATCCCTAAGTACCTTGGACTTGGAGGGGGATAAAGGGTTGCCTCCCGCTTTGTACGTCACCAAAGAGGATATCATGCAGTTCATGGCGATGGATTCGTTGTGTATCATGATTATCGACGTGCAAGTGAAGTAAGTGTTTTTTGTATACAATGAAAAGTATTGAATAATTTTATCAAAACTATAATAAATTATAATTTTTATACTTGTAGACATCTTTACGACGCCAGAAGGTCAATATTTCCCGAGGATCAAGTATTTGGATTTATCAGTCCATCTACATATATATACGGGAATGATGATAAATCGGGTCAACTTGGGACATTCTTTAAAGAAGAAGACAAAAGATATTATCTGCTCCCTTATCATGAGAGGTAAACTTTGTAATTCAAAGTGAAATTTTATTTTGTAATAAGCTTCTAATTATATATATAACAGGGCTCATTGGATGCTTGTCGTTGTATGCCCCACGACTAATTCGGCATATTGGTTTGATCCGTTGGGGTCGAATAAACCAAGGGACTCAATAAAGAAACTTCTAAATATGTAAGTTCGTTTAGTTGTGAAAAAAGTAATTCTTGGATTTTATTAGTATTATTGAATGATATTTTCACTTGTGCTACTCAGGGCAATTAAGGTTTACAGAGCTTTAGGTGGTAGTAGAACAACCACAAAATCTGGAATAACATGGCATGGAATGAGAGTACGTTTTTCCCATTTTTGTTAATTAAGTTAGGAACAAATATTTAGCGAATTCCTATGTTTGTAGTACCGGAAGCAGGTTGGAAATACGGAATGCGGTTACTACGTGATGAGATACATGGAGGAAATCCTCGATGTGGCAACTCAAGACGTATGTCTAACCGAGGTAATGTAGATCGTTATTCAATTCTATATTCAATTGTAGTTTCAATATTTAGTTATTAATATTCAACACACTTGTATTTTTTTGATAGGTTTTTCCAAAAAGTAGTGATCCGATCTCGCAACAGGAGCTCGATGAAACTCGCGACCGATGGGCTCGCTATTTCATCAGAAACATGCTGACGAACTAAGAGGTTCTCCTGCCAATTGTATTTTTTGTAATTTAGTTAACAAGTGCACTTGTATTACAAACCTATACTTTATGCCTTAATATAATCGCCTTAATTTTAGAATGAATTAATTGCAAGTGTGTTGAATGTCAATTGTGTGGTTGTATTTTTGTGTTTGTGTTTGTGCATGTATGCTTGTGGATGTATATGGATGTATGTGGATGAAATTTATAGGTGAACGAATTTGGTGCAGTTGTATGTACACGACGACGATGACTAAAAACAATTTCATCAGATCCTATTTATTTATTTTTGTCCAGGTTTGGGAATAGATGTCGGCTGTCTCTATCAGCCGACGTCTATTCCTCTGAAGAAAGGAATAGACGTCGGCTTTCTATGTAATCCGACGTCTATCCCTAAAGTATATGCGTCGTATGTTAGTTACCTGACGTCTACCCCTAAAGTATAGGCGTAGTATGTTAGTTAGCTGACGTCTATACATTAAAGAATACACGTCGGAGTCTAATTAAAGTCGACGTGTACTCGTTAGGTATAGACGTCAGCGATACTATGGCCGATGTCTATGTATAGACGACACACACATATACGTCGGATAGGGGTGTGCTTATATCCGACGTGTATAACCCCTTACATCCGACGAATATTCCCTTTTCTGTAGTAGTGTGTAGAGGTTTTGGTTCATGTGGAGATAAGAAATAAGTGAGTAGGTGTCCTCTCTTCTCTCACGGCTCCTATCACTCGGGAAATTAGGTCCGAGGGGAATTAGTGCCTGGTGCTTTCGAATCATCTGACTTGGGATGCACCGACCGAACTCCCGTTACATTGGTGGTAGGGATTGCCCTATGTGGAGATGTGGGGAAAGGTGTACGTGATAGTGTAAGTCCTCATTGACAATGATGCACAAAACCTGACCTTGGGAGAATTACACACCAACTATTAAAAAAGGAAAAAAGAAAAAAAAGAAAAGAAAGAAATGACAATGCAAATAAGAACTTTAATGGACCTTACACTTTGTTGCACTTGAGGATGAGGTTGTGCATCCGGTCCGGAACGGACTGAACTGGTTCGGACTTGAGACCAGACCAATTGGATTCGGTCTGGTACGGTCCAGGACCGGATTTTTGCCTTAAATATTAAAAAGAAAAAAAACCCCAGATCAGAATCGAATTTTCAAAAAAACAACTCGGTCCATGCTTAGCCCTACTTGAGGATGTTAAGGTTACCAATGTATTTCACTTAAGTCCTTAACTAACTTACACGAATGATACATTAGGCTAGGTGTGTGGACTAAATACTTATATAGAATCGGCCCGTAGAATTACCGTGTCCAATAATCGACAAAAATAGGTCAAACGAGTCATGTTGCTAGATTGAATAATGCATCAATGTTCGGATTTTGTGGGTATATCCTCAAAAAACCCTCAGGAGACAATACTCCTTCCCGGAGACAAGGACGTCTAACGGCTTGTTGCACATGCTAAGTGAAACTATGATTCCTACGAAAGTGAGTTAGAATTTCCCAGTTTTTGGTATGTTTTTCCTTTATTTCATTTTTCTCTTTCTCTGTTTTGCTCGGGACTAGAAAAAACTTGGTGTAGTAGTATTTGATTGACATCATATCATGTCATATATTCATGCGAAGTTTGGATGTTTGATGAATTATTGATTGTGTAGACTTGCATGTTTATATGTTCATCCGGGTTGTTTAAATCATGTACGTGTTGGGGGATTTTTGATGGGTTTTGCCATAAGATTTAGACACTTCCCATGCTTAGTTTCCTCATGTTTATTGACTGAAATTTCCTTTTCAATATGCTACATGTTAGTTATGTATTTGTATTTCTGTTTGCTTGCTTGATTTATTGAAGAAACTTTGTTTTGATGGGTTTTTCCATAAGATTTAGACACGTCTAATGCTTAGCTTTGTTCTTCACACGAGTTCATGGTTTTTGATGAGTCTTTCCATATCTTTAGACACTTCTCATGCTTAGCCTAATCTTATGCTAATCAAGTAGTAATTGCCGATACGTTGTGTGAATGGATTGATAGATTTTGCCAAATCTTTAAACACTTCCTATGCATGAAGACACACACACGACACATACATACATGCATTATTCATCACTTTTTTCACTTCATATATGCACACAATCCACCCCTTAGGGGTTTCCATTCCTGAAGTCCAGCTTGTTGTCTTAGTTCGTTTAGTTTAATTGTTGCATGCTTTCATTTCCTTGTTTGTGCTTACTAGTTTGGTTTACTCTAGTTTAGCATAATCAACCTCTTCTCCCCTCTTTTTGCTCTTTCCTTCGAACGAACCAGAGTCGACACACCTCCCTGTTGATTGACCCGTACCTGCCTCGTGTTGAGCAATGGTCGTGCACTTGCAGTATTTAAAACGAACACATCAACTAGGCTGAGGAGAGACGTATGCTCTACGACACGGTTGATAGACTAGGCACGATGCTAGATTGCCAGTCGGGCCAAGGGGAGCCTATAGCTATAGGAGCGATGCTTGGCCGCTTTATGATACAACACCTGCCTACCTTTGATGGCAGAGGTGATTCTGAGGCTTCTTAGGACTGGGTCTTCAAGATCCTGGAGATCATTCAGGTTATTGAGTGCCCTCTCAAGCGGAAGGTGGGTATGTTAGCTTATGTTTTGGGTGGAGATGCATCCAACTGGTGGAGAACCACATTTGCAGTGGTATTTGATACCAGGAAAAAAAAAATCAGATGGAAGGAGTTTCTACATGACTTCAACGAGCAATATTTCCCATAGCATGTCAGAGATGGGAAGAGGGAGGAGTTCATGAACCTCGAGCAGGGAGAGATGACCTTTGCAGCATACCCCCTTGAGGTTCAATGCCCTGAAACGTTATTGTCCAGAGATATGTGTGACACCAGTGCAGCGGGCGAGGAAGTTTGTAGGGGGCTACCGAAGCAGTTCCGTACTCGAGTGACTTACAATATGTCGCAGACTTTAGCCGATGCTATGGTGTTCACCACTATCATTGATAAGGACTTTCAGGAGAACTACATAAAGGCTAGGAGGCTTCAGGGGAAGGTCAGTAGACGTCCAGGAGTTCCACTAGTAGGGAATTCGGGCAAGAGGCCCAGGATTGGAGGAGTAACACGTAAGGCAGAGACGTGTAGGAGTTGTGGTAGAATCCATTTTGGGGAGTGTTGGGGCCGTTATGGAGATTGTTAGTTTGGTAGCCATAGTACTATTTGATTGTGGGGGGGGGGGGGGGCGAAACACTCATTTCTCTCGGAGCGATTTGCGAGCGTGTTGGGTCGTACCCCTGCGATGTTGACTGCCACATTGGAAGTCAGCACACCCCTGGGTCTGGTGGGCACTGTGGAGAGCTTTCTCCTCAGCGCCACGATTGTTTTGGGAGACCAGGAGTTTCCGGATGACCTTGTCTTGTTGTCGATGGAGGACTTCGACATCATAATGGGGATATTGGTTGTCATGCAATGATCTGCGAGTCTTGTGCTGGGAGAAAAAGATTCTAATCCCGAGAAAAGGTCTGCCTGATGTGCTGATCATGGGGATGAAGGACAAAGGAGGTCGTGTAGTGGTATCAACAGTGAGGGCACATAAGCTGATGCAATAGGGCTGTAGAGCTTTCGTGTCCATCCTAGTAGTTCCAGATCCCAAGATGAGGAGGTTGGATGACATAAAGATAGTCCAGGATTTTCCAGAGGTCTTTTCAGATGATATCGTTGGTCTGCCACCTCACAGAAAGTTAGATCTCGGCATCGATCTGGTAGCTGGGACCACACTGCAGTCAAAGGCGTCGTACGGGATGGCACCTGCTGAGTTAGCTGCGTTGAAGAAGCAGTTGCAAGATTTGAGGGATACTGGGTTTATCTGACTAGTGTCTCGCATTGGGGAGCACCGGTACTGTTCGTGATTACAGGATGGCTCGTTGCGGATGTGTATTGATTACTGGATGCTGAATAAGGTTACCATTAGGAATCAGTATCCTTTACCCATGATCGAGGACTTTTTTGACAAGTTGCAGTCAATGAAGGTGTTCTCGAAGATCAATCTGTGATCCGGTTATCATCAGTTGAGTATCAGGGAGGCAGATGTTAAGAAGACAACATTCAGGATGAGGTACGAGCACTAGGAGTTTCTGGTGATGTCGTTTAGGTTGACGAGTGTGCCTACAACTTTCATGGATCTGATGAACATGACGTTCAATCAGTTCCTCAACCATTTTGTGATTGACTTCGTGGACGACATTTTAGTCTACTCACCGGATGTAGACCAGCACAAAGAACATGTTGAACGTTTTGATTTAAACCGCAAGTGCACGACCGCGTTGAACCGGTGGCAAATACGGGTCGTCCTCAGGGAGGTGAGCAGCCTCTCGTTTGCACAAAATCAAGTGACAAAAATATGGAAGAGAGTTTGATTATCCTACTCTACGCTACACTACACTACGAAGTACGAAATGCGAAAGAAAGCAACATACAATTAACTAAAACCTAACTAAGAACGAAATAAGAGTGCTGGAATTCAGAAATGGAAAACCCCTAAGGGGTGGAGTGAGTGCACACATACAAAGAGGTGGGTGTTGAACACATTCTTTAAGCACAAATAAAGGTGGTGTTATCATGCATAGGAAGTGTCTAAATGTTATGGCAAAACCTATCAATCTATTCACCAACTTAGTTGATTAACATTTACATATGCAAGTTGTTTATTTCAGAACCTAAACAAGCATGAGAGGTGTCTAATCATTTTGGCAAAACTCATCAAGTTATAAATTCTATCCTAAACAAGCAAGCATACATTCATGTTTTATCAACACATTGTAAATAAAGCATTCATTCCATTCTCTAATGCATGTATGAACATCTACTCCACCCCCCCAAAGGGGATGGAACTACTCACTACACATTACACTAATTATTAAACTAAGAAAAGAAAGCATATTAACTAAGCTACTAAAACTAATGAAATGAAATTAAACAAAGTAAACAAACAACAAGAAACAAACAACATAATGAAGAAACTTTAATTAACAAATGACTCACATTTCAAGTAGCATCCTCATACTTTAGCGTATGCTTCAAGGCCTCACTTCTAGTAGGAAGAATAGTCACTCAAAATATGGAGTGATTACAATAGAAGGTGAAGAGTTCTATTTATAGCCAAAGAAAAAGGCAATCCGGGACAATCCCCCGACGTGGGACTATTTATACCAGAAATGGACTAAATACACACTAATACGCGACCCACCAAAATCTGAGAGCATTTGGGCCAAAACAGACCGCCAATTAGCGGTCTTGGACCGCCAATTAGCGGTTTATATGGTTCAGATCCCGCTAAGTTTTCTTCTGGGCTTTTCTGGTTGTCTTTGGTGATCTTTGATACATCTATTATTCTTGCTGGAGCTCCGACCCGAATAGAATTGCCAAAATACTCCCCATAATGGTGTGGAGTATTTTGTTTTGCTCTTTGGTCCTTTGGTCTTACGTTCAGGTCCTTCTCCCTTGCATCTTAGTCCCCAGGTCTCACAATTCAGTCCTTTTTCCCTGCTTTTGGGTCCTTTTATGCTTCATCTCTTCAAACCTATTTATTCCTAAAAACTAAACATAAAACTCGTTACATAGCATTGTTTAAGTGAAAGATAATGGATATAAGATACAAATATAAGCATGAAATGATGTCAATCAGAACATTTGAGGATAGTACTTGGTATTTTGAGAGATCAACAATTATATGCCAAGTACTCGAAGTGCGGGTTCGGGCTAGGCTGTGTTACTTTTCTGGGACACATTGTGTTAGTAGACTGGATATCAGTGGATCCGGCATAGGTTGAGGTTGTGACATAATGGAGAGCTCTGACTAGCGTGACGGAGATCAAGTGTTTTGTGCGTCTGGCAGGCTAGTATCCCCGTTTCATTGAGGATTTCTCCAGACTTGCTTCACCATTTACAACGTTGATGCGGAAAGGCGTCAAGTTTGTTTTGTCCCAGAAGTGCGAAGACAATTTTTAGGAACTGAAGAGTCGGTTGACGACTGCTCCGGTTTTGACTCTTCCCAGTGGCAGTGGAGGATTCGTGATTTACAGACATTGGTTTGGGATGTGTACATATGCAGCACAGGCAGGTGGTTGTGTATGCTTCAAGACAACTGAAGGTACACGAGAGGAATTACTCGACTCATGACTTGGAACTGGTAGCTATGGTACATGCACTAAAGACTTGGAGACATTACCTTTATGGAGAGGAGTTGGAGGTCTTCACAGATCATCAGAATCTGAAGTATTTGTTCTCTTAGAAGGAGTTGAACATGAGGTAGTGCAGATGGGTTGAGTTCATTAAAGACTACGACTTCACCATTTCCCATCATCCGGGGAAGCCAAATTTGATAGTAGATGCTTTGAGCAGGAAGGTGGAGTTGGTTGTCGCTGGTCTATGTATCCAGAAATGAAAGCTGCTGGAGGCTTTTGCTGAGTGGAGGACATTCACTAATGGATCACAAGGTGCAGTGATCGCTAGTCTGAGGGTGGAGCCTCAGATGATCACGAGTATTGTGCAGGCTCGGAGTACTAATAAGGATTTGGCTGGGTTGTTGTTGTTGGCTGCTAGAGATGAATCTGACTTCACTATAGGAGTCGATGGAGGTCTGAGATTAAGAGGCCGTGTATGGGTGCCGAAGGGAGGTGATATGAGGAACTAAATCATGGAGGAGGCACACATGTCCCATTACTCTATACACCTAGGCATCACGAACATGTACAAGGATCTTTAGAGGAATTTCTGGTGGAACAGAATAAAGACCAAGATAGATGGGTTTGTTGACAGATGTTTGGTTTTCCAACAATTGAAGATTTAGCATCAAAGACCAGTGGGGCCGATGCAGAGGATTGAGCTTCCAGAGTGGAAGTGGGAGTACATGACTATGAATTTTTGTCACCAGGTTGCCAAAGACGAGGGGATTCCACGATGCGATTTGGGTCATAGTCGATCGACTGACCAAGTGTGCACACTTCTTAGCTATCAGTACCACTTCTCCTCTTAAGGGTCTAGCTAAGTTTTATATTAAGGAGATCGTCAAACTTGATGGAGTGCCAGTGAGTATTATTTCTGATAGAGATCCCAAGTTCACATCAAGATTTGAGGGTAGTCTGCAGAAGGTGTTGGGGACTCAATTGAAGTTCACCACAACCTTTCATCCTCAGACAGACGGGTAGTCTGAGAGGACCATTCAGACATTGGAAGACATGTTGAGGGCTTGTACTCTGGATTGGGTAGGACACTAGGATGAGCATTTGCTGTTGATCGAGTTTGCTTACAACAACAACTACCATGCGAGTATTGGGATGGCACCGTACGAGGCTCTATACGGTCGGCCTTGAAGATCACCGGTATGCTAGAGTGAGGTAGGTGAGAGATAGCTAGTTGAGCCTGAGATTGTACATATGTACGCTGAGAGGGTTGACGTGATTAGGTAGAGATTGGCGACCACTCACAGTTGGCAGAAGATCTACGCAGATAGGCATAAACGGGAGTTGAAGTTTGAGGTGGGTGACCATGTGTTTCTGAAGATCTGCCCATCCCGGGGAGTAATGAGGTTTGGTAAGAAGGGGAAGCTCAGTCTGAGGTATGTCGAACCATTCGAGATCCTAGACTGAGTTGAAGAGGTTGCTTGCCGGATTGCATTGCCGCCACAGTTTTTGGGCCTTCACAACGTCTTCCACGTATTGATGTTGAGGAAGTATGTAGAAAATCCTTCTTATGTGATTCAGATTGAGGTTCCAGAGATCCTTGAGGATTTCTCTTGAAGAGAGACCAGTGGAGATTGTGGATCGGATGGAGCACCAACTCAGGAGGAGGACAATTCCGATGAGGAAGGTCAGGTGGCAGCACCCAGCGAGCAAGAGGCTGGGAGAAGAAGTTCCCGTAGCTGTTTGGTGAGTTTCTGGTTTAATTTTGAGGACGAAATTCCTTTAATGAGGGTGGATTGTTAGAACCTAATCCTAATTAGTTAGGCTAATTGGGTTTTGTTACTAATCCTAATCCTTGGGATGTTTTGTTAGGCTGAAGGCTTCTGATTGGCTGAAGTAAGGTGAGGTGTCTTGGTGTGATTCGTTGGAGGTGAGGTGAGTAGGTTTCATAGCCAAAATCCATTTCCCTTTCATTTTATTATCTCTGTCACTCTCACAAATCCGTCTCCCTCTCAGAGTGTTGTTGTGGTGGAGTGAACGATGGAGAAGATGAAGAAGATTCAGTGAGGTTATCGGAGTTTGTGATCTTCGGTTGAGCACGTGAAGTTCGTCGGAGAAGAGCTTTTGCGAGTAGGCGATCATCGTGGTACTTTAAAGGTTTATTCAAACCTTCATTGTATGCCAAGCTTTGCTTTAAGACTCACCCAATGTGTGTGAGTGGTGAATTTAGTCGACGGTAGGCCGATAGGCTCGTTCGAGGTAAACGTGCGGCAGAGTGTCTGTTGAGAACGGTCGACTAGCTGGTGCAGTGGTCGACCGTTGCTCGTGTTTGTGCAAGAATTTTGCCTTGCATCGGTCGAAGGATGCCTTGGGCGGTCGACCAGTTAAGCATAGTAGGCAAGCTCTGGGTGTTTTTGGTCGACCCAGCCCCTTTTGTTGTTCGACCGATTACACTGTTGGTAAGTCGGTTAAGGCTTAGACCTCCTAAACGGTCGACCGCCATTATGATTTGTTCGACCGATTGTACCTGTAGCTAAGTTGTTTAGGGCCTAGACCCCTAGAAGGTCGACCACCTATATGATTTTTCGACCGATGTTTGCTCGACAAATCTGGATTGGGAGTGGACTGTCTTAATGGTCGACCGCCAGTTGAATTTGTCCGACGGATGACTTAAGTTGACTTAAACCTTGTTCGACTGGTGTGATGTGGTTCGAACCGGTGTGACTTAGCGAGAACGTGGGAAGTCCTTGTTATTATCAGTCGACCGGGTCCCCTTTGCCGTTAGACCATTGGGACGTTCATATGTTAGTGTGGTGGCATAGACCCTTTTAGCAGTCGACCAACTGAGACCTTTAGTTCGACCGATTGGTGGTTTTGTTGGTCGGATCTGAGAGGTGACCTTTGAAATAGTCTACCGACCTTGACCTTGGTTCGACCCATTGCTGTTGTGTTGTTGGTGTTGTGGCGTAGACCTTCTAAACGGTCAACCGCCTGTGACTTATGTTCGACCGTTGGTCGATTTGTCAATTGAGAGTGCTCGATCGATGGTATGTCGGTCGAGGCACTTGCCTAGTTCTGGAGAGAATTGGTCGACCGAGACTCTTGGTTCAGTTAACCATTTTGCTCTGTTTTGCACTTGTGAGGTGCTTTTGTGTTGCCATCCTTGTGAGGTGGGTTGTTGGCCGACGTTTTTCTGACAAATGTGCCTAGTGTGCACGGGTGTTACGGCGGTTGGGTGAAACATCCCTGGAGCCTCGTCACTGTTTGTGTAGTTGTCGTTGGGTGAAAAAGCCTTGGAGTACAGCTTGCGTGATACGACGGTTGGGTGAAAGAGCCCTGGAGCCCCATAGAGAGTTTGGGTTGGGTAAAAAAGCTCGGGATCCCTGGTCTTGAGTCGTGATAGTTGTAGTTGGGTGAAAGAGCCCTGAAGCCTAGCTTGTGAGGTTGTTGTGTGCACTGTTGAGTGTTGTTGTGGTTGGGTGAAAGTGTCTTGGAGCCCAGCCTTGTGTTTGTGCTTTTACTATGGATAGAATTGCATGTTATGATTGTTGTATCAAGTTCATATATGTGTTAGGGGTTTGGCATACAAGGTTTCTTCTGGAAACTCAGGCATCGTTGCATGTTTACTTTTCAGACCGGGAGCAGCGTTAGAGGTTGGTGATCGCGGACAAGCATATTCGGCAGTGATCCTGCATTCTTATTTTTGGACGTTGTAGAGTGATTACATGTATATTTTTTATAGCATTTTGATGAAATCACACTTTTGAAACATTAAGATATATATGATATATATGTTGGTGCACATGGTGTTTTATTCTTCTGTAATGTCCTTGTGTGTTGGTTTAAATTTTAAATTTTCTGCTGTTTGAGGATGTTACACAACCTTGGTGCCATAGGAAAATAAGTTCATTTGCACATGTTTTTATTGACTTTCAGAACATTGAAATTTCCTAACCCGCTTTATATTAGGGCCATCGTTTATAGAGCAAATTTCCATGATACCTTCTAATTTTTTTAGAATGTATGCCTATTGAGATAATCCTCAACTCCCATGAGTCTTGTCTCTGTGAATCGTAATGAGCTACGAGAGCTTCAACAATTCTTGACAAGTCCTTTTCCAGACTAGAGAAAAATATATTAAAAAAATTAATAATGCTCCTTTTGAGTAATAACTTTCTCGGAAATTTGGACCTTGAGCTTTTGGTATTACCCTTCATGTTAATCTTACTCTAAAGCATCATTTGCAACCTAGCTATGAGCTTAACACCAACAAGGTCCAAAAATTCATTAATTTCCATAGATATTGTGTCTTCTTTAAATTGCTTCTAACCATTGAGATGATTTATCGCTCGTAAGAACTTGCTTAAAGAAGTTAGGATCTTTCCCATTGCCAATATAAAATCCCTTAGTAGGGTATGCAACATAATCATCACAAATGCCTGCTCATCTCTTCTTCTGCAATTTGCTTTAAGGTTCTTAGACAGTTCAGGAGGTTCATCATCGTGGGATTCTCCATTATACAATATATTGAGATTGCTAGAGGAGGCTCTTTCAACCTCTCCGATTATCCGAATTGGGACATAAATATGTTTTTCCTTCATAACTTTTCTAAACAAAATAATATTAAATAATGGTTCTAGGATTAAGTTTTTTTTTTTATAGATTCTATATTTTTTCATTAGTGGAGCATCTTTATAAACGTAAGTGGCATAAACTGGATTCTAACCTCTGCAAAATTCACAGGGCATTTTGAAACAGATTTAAATGGAACCTTATGGAGGATATGTAAGGTTGTTTTTAATTTTTTCATCAAAATTCATGTATGTGGGTATTTCATATCATACTTGATATTGTATCGATAAGTGTACAAATTCACCCTTTAGCCAAACTGTTTTACTATAAAATGTTGATGGACGATATCCTTATCTTAAAGAAACATTGCAACTGGTGCGTGATTTAACCAAAGTCACATTGTGTCCATCGTAATACCCCATCTCCTCTATAATTGGTATCATTACAATTTTAAGCCCCAACTGGTGCGTGATTCTTAACTTCTTCGTCATAACGTACTTTTACATTTAAATTTATCTACTATTTCAGATTTTCATGAATAACGTGCACATAAGCATAATGACGATAATCATCAATAAACATAACGAATGTCTGACCATTAGAAAATGGACTAGGAAAACATCCACATATCTTAATGTAGATGATTACGAAAAGTCCCCACTTGGAGTAGACCTAATAGGAGTTAAGTTATAACTAATGTCCCCGGTGGCGTTGAAGAGGTGGGAAGTAGAGTTCATACCCCATAGCTAGCGTTTTGTGCCCTAGTTCTTTGCCTCAAATCATTCTAAAACGGGAAGAGAGAGAAAGAGGAGATAATTGATTACACTACTAGCTACATTACGATATATCAAGTAATACTAGTGAGATGCACAATCATTGAACTCAAGTTTAGCGTACGTGTCACTCGTACACCTAGTGACTAGTGTGGACAACAAGTTTCACAGAACTCTACCCCACGTATTTATTCATGAACATGCTTGAGCAAAGATAAAAACAAAAATTGATTTCATACCTTATGCAAGCAATAAGTACGTAGTGCAGTTTTAAGAGGTCAATCAGTCTAGATACTCAACCAAGTTTTTCCACATACAAACTTACATATATCATTGAATCCATACATCACGTGCCAAATGCATCGAACAAGAATGTGACATGTACGCATGTTAACATAAAATATCCTTGATATAAACATAGATCATTAAAACCATGGTGGTGTCATTAGCCTTTCAGAAACAAGATTAAAAACATGTAAACAAGCATAGATACATACATTAAGCATAAAGTCATGGTTAAATCTCGTGTACAAATACAAATAATCTGTCAAATTGACCTCCACCCTTAAAAGTGGATCTAGTCTCTAAACACGATTAACAACATAGAGATGCAAACAACTGACATAACTCTGCATACTAAGTACAGAAATACCCATGCATGGAAACCCCTACAACAAGTAATGAAAATATGACATCAAGTATAGAGAAACAATCTATGTTTGTTTGTTGAAAACTGCATGTGAGAAGTCCTTCTCTTCCTTCCTTAATATGGCACAATTCGATAAAAAAACTAATCTAAAATATGGAGGAGAGAAAAGAAGAATAAGGTGGATAGAAGATTGACAATTGACACCTAGATGTGGGTGGAAGAAACTGTTAGCCAGTCCTCCAAGGCCCATGATGATAACATCCCGAACCAAGAAGATGATCCTTAAATCGGGTTATGATGTTGGCGTGAATCACCCTCGATGACTGGAGACTAGATGATGCCCATGAGGCAATGTCAGCACAGAGAATTCAGGTTCGTACCCATCTGAATCGAGGATTATGTGGTCCATGATTTGGGTGATAATTCTGAGGCACATAAGTATAGTTCGACAAACTCGCTCGAGTCAGATTGAGGAGCTACATCCAGTCTAGTCCAAATGGATCTTGTGTAACTTGGGTTGTTATCCAGTCTAGTTAATACTTTGATTCTTATCGATTATTATCGAGTTTCAGTTGTACCGATTAGCTAAGGTGGATGTATATATATGTGAACAATGTATTCTTAATTCATAACAAATCAAGCAAAACCTTAACCCTATTGTTCTCTCTCTCTCTCTCTCTCTCCCTCTCTCTCTCTCTCTTACTCAGCATCCTCACTTTCTCTCAAACCCTAGCTCTAGATCTGTATAAGCGGACTTCCTACATGGAATACAAAAACGTACACACTACACTATAACCGTATTACAAACAAGTATACTTGTATACTCCTATATTCCTTTAACGTATCTTGAATTCAGCTCCATTCTTCCTCGAATTCTCGCAGCCTCTCAACATCCTCTGCAAGCTCTCGAATCTGTGCACCCATGCCCCGAATTGAGTCTTTAACTAGCCCAAATACCTCCTCCAGCCTTCTCTTCTCGTTATAAAAAATCCACCGGTTCCTTTCTTGCCATTGTTGCTTTAAAAGCCCATTTGCACGCCACCCTTCTTATAAGGCTGCCGTTGGTACCTTGGATCCTACTAGCTTCACACTCGAGGTCCCTAGCAATTCCGGAACTTAACCCGAGCTTCTGAAAAGCTCCACCCCACACTTGCCTCATGAAATCACAGCCCCAAAAGAGATGATAGAAGTCTTCTTCCTCCTTATTGCAAAGGACACATAACAAGTCATGGTGGGCACCTCGTTGTCGCATAAGTTTCTTCGTGACTATCCGGCCCCTCATGGACTTCCACAAACTTGGTTGAACATTTTAATTATAACCGGAAGTGCACAACCATTGAAGCGGTGACAAATACGGGTCGATCCATAGGGAGGTGTGTCGACTTTAGTTTGTTCGAAGGCGAGTGGGAAAGAAAGGAGAGAAATGAGTTATGGTCAAACTACACTACAATGCAAAAAGGAAATGGAAGATAAGCAATAAAACTAAACCCCATAGGGGGTAGAGAAAGAGTGTGAATACAAATATATGTGTGTGTGTTCAATTATGCTCATCACAACATGTTGTTCATGAAAATCATAAAACTAAATCCAACTTTACCTCCACATGAAATAAGATAACCCAATATCATTAAAACATACAAGACAATAATTGGAATGAAGCTAAATGAACGGATGTATAAAGACCAAACCCCCACTATGCCTCCACATGAAATAAGATAGCACATTATCATTAAAACATACAAGGCATTAACCAAGATAAATGCAACAAGAGCACTTGCAACTACAAGTCATGTTTCCTTCATCAATTCCATCCATATGCTCACATTATCATTCCCAATAAAATAGGTCCACTAATCTAAGTATAAGCTAAGCTTCATTCAAGAGCATTCACATATCAAAGACAAGAGTGAAATCTCATTAGATGGTTATGAAAATCATATAAGGCTCAAGGGATTAAGATAACACACACCTACCGAAATGAAACTACTCACTAATCATTACACTACAACATACATTAACATGAAACATTCTACCGAAATGAAATTAACCTAAGCAAGCAAGAAATATTAAAGAAGCTAAAAGGACAAGAAAACTAAAGAAGCATGCAAGCATATGAAATGAAATTAAACTAAGAAAGAAACAATATAACTTAAGGAAAACATCTATTATTACTCACTCAATTACAAGTATCCTCTCTCCACCAGGGGTTTTTTCTTCAAGGCTTTTACTCCTCGTAGAGAGGATGGCCACCAAGAGAGATATGGGGTACAAGAGAGGAGGGAGAGTTCTATTTATAGCCATAGAAAAAGGTAATCCAGGACAATCCCCGGGTATGGGACTAAATACACACTAATACGCGACCCTACGAAATCTTAGCGGATCCAGATCAAAACAAACTGCCAATTGGCGGTCTATATTGTTTGGATCCGGTCGTTATTTCGTGTGGGATTTTCTGGATGTCTTTGTTGGTCTTTGATGCATCTACTTCGCTTGTTGGAGCTCCGATCCGAATAGAATTGGCAAAATACTCCCCAATGATGGTGTGTGGTATTCTTGTTTGCTCATTGGTCCTTCGATCTCACATTCAGGTCCTTCGATCTTGCATCTTAGTCCTCCAGTCTCTCAACTTAGTCCTTTTCCTTGCTATTAGGTCCATTTATAGTCTCTCCTTCTCAAACCTACTTATTCCTGAAAACTAAACATTAAACTCGTTACATAGCATTGTTTGGGTGAAAGATAATGGATATAAGACACAAAGATATGCATGAAATGATGTCAATCACAGCTTGTTGTTGCATAAGTTTCTTCGTGACTAGACGGCCCCTCATGGCCTTCAAAGTTGTGATTGTGTGTTTTGGGACATGCTATTTATGCCATAAAACCTTGGCCCAAGCCACACTCGTTCCATGGGGTTTGACCCAGCCCCACGCCTCCTTGATCATGAACTTCTCACCCCTATCCTTCACCCTTCTAGGGTCGTCTTTTCCTCCATAAATTTTAATCGCCAAGATCTTGGACCATAAGTCCTCCATATCGCGCGACCTTGGTGGTGGGAGGTTCCATTCCCCATTTCTTATAAAGTAGGATACATTTGTGTCCCATGGGACCCCCAAGTCATAGTGAAGCCTATCACCCATGTCAAGTCGTTGGAAGGGTTCCCCACACCATGGGTGTTGGAAGAATCTAATGTGCTCACCATCTCCCACTCTATATTGAATATACTTGCTTGCGAAGTCCTAGACCCGCAATAGTCGTCTCCAAGCCCATGAGCATCTCGATGGGGGTGTGCAAACCATATCGAGCGAGTCCTCAAGTACTTCCTATGCATGCTCCGAACCCATAATGAGTCCTTGTTCTCCACCACGAGCCAAAAGAGGTGCACCATTCCAACATCATTCCACTCTGTGAGCCTTTTAAGTCCCAACCCCCCTTCACTCTTGGGTGTACAAACATCTTTCCTTGCGACCGCGACCCATTTCTTTTGCCCTCCCCAAATGAACCTACACATAATGCTCTCCACTTCCTTTAGCACTTGCCTTGGAATAAGGAATGTTGAAGTCCAAAATAGGTGGAAGGACACCAACACGCTCCTTACGAGCTCTACTCGACCAACCATAGATGGGTGTGATTGCTTCCAAGTGCTCAACCTCGCCTTTATCTTTTCTATGAGAGACATGCAATGCATTCAACCCATTCTTCCTGAGTATAATGGCAGCCAAAGGTATGTGACCGGGAACTCAACCCTCGGCATCCCAAGGTGCTCACAAATCCACTCCCCATGTTCCATACCACACCCCAAAAACACTTGACTATTCGAGTTATTGAAGTGAAGATCCGAACCTACCGTGAAACAATCCAACACTTTATTAATCACTCAAGCATTATCCTTTGTGGCCTTTGCAAACAATAAAGCATCAACCGCAAATATCAAGTGTGATACCGGTACATCCCCACATGTCAACGACAACAACCTCCCACCTTCCACCTCCTCCTTTATCATGCCACTCAGCACTTCCATGCAAAGTACAAATAAGTATGGTGCCAAGGGATCACCTTATCTAAGTCCATTTGTAGCTCGAAAGAGGCTTCAATTTTCTCCATTGACGGTCACAACAAACGATGCTCGCATACAAGCCATGATAAGCTTCCGCCAATGCACCGGGAAGCCTAACCTCTCCATAACAAGACTAAGGAACTCCCACGACACGGAATCATAAGCCTTCCTTAGATCTAGCTTGATACACATACGTCCATGGCCCTTCTCCAAGTGCATGTTATGGCAACCTTCATGTGCGAGTAAGATGTTGTCGCTGATTCTTCTCCCTTTGACAAAATCACTTTCCGTTTCCCCCACAAGCCTTTGCAAGATCACCTTTAACTGGTTTGCTAGGATCTTCGCTAGGAATCTACATGTCATGTTGCAAAGCGAGATCAGTCTATAGTCATGCACCATTGTAGGAGTCTTCTTCTTCGTTATCAAGGTAATGGATGTATAGTTCACTTTCTTCAATAGCTTCCCACTCGTCATAAAATCATTGAAAGACTTGAACATGTCCCTCTTCACAATGCCCCAAGCCGGCTTGAAGAAACAATCATTCATACCATCCGGCCCCGGTGCTCGATCCCTGTTTGCCCCCATGACCACGACTTTCACCTCCTTCATCTCTAGCTTTTGTGTGAGCATCTCCCCATCTCTTTGTCCCATATGAGGTTGAACTACAAAATGTGTACCAGAGTGGACATGAAAAGAGTTAGCAAACAAATTAGAGTAACGACGCCTAAATGCCTCCTTAATGTCACCCTCCTCCTAAAAAGGGTGGCCCTCCTCACAAACTCTCCTCACATTGTTGGTGTCTCTCCTCACGCATAGGGAAGCATGAAAGAACCGGGTATTCCGGTCCCCTTCTCTCAACCATTTAACTCTTGATTTTTGTCTCACGATGGATTCCTCCCACACCAACACCCGAGCTAGTTCTCCCTTTGCGGCACTTTCCTCATCAAGCAAGCAAGTATCACCACTCGCTTCCAATCTAATCCGTGCAAGATTTGTTTGAGCGTTCACCACTCGCTTTTCTACATTCCCAAACTGCTTGTCACTCCACTATTTGAGCACTTGTTTGACCTCATTTATCTTTGTTGTCAAGCGATACATCAGTTTCCCCTCAACATACACCCCCTATGCTTCCTCTAGAAGGAACCTCTAGCAATTGTAATGAATCCACGCACTCATTAAACTCCTCCATTGCAGCCAAATTCAGCCCCGCACCGCCTCGCTTCTCCCCGACATGCCTTATGCAATTGAAGTCGCCTCCCACCAGCCATGGGACACTCAAATCAGGGGCCGCATTCCCTAGGTCCTCCCAAAGTGCTCTACGATACGTGTGTCCATTTTCCCCATAAATTGCCGTAATAGCAATATACCTACCATCTTTCTTCACACACCCCTCTAAGTGGAGAAGTTGTGTTGTCTCAAAAGTAACCTTAAGATCAACTACATTCTCATTCCATAGAACTAGGATTCTCCCCGAGTCTCTAATCATTCTGTTTGATGCCCACGCATGTGGCCAATTTGCCTTCTTAAATCGCTCCATCTTCTTCAACTTCACCGTATGTTCCATTAGCAAACAACATCCGCTTTTGCCTCCACAATGCAACCCTAAATCATATGTGCATGACTGGGCCCATTTGCGCCACGCACCTTCCAAAATTTGACATTCATGGTGTTGAGTCATGGGGCTGCGGCCCCTTGCCCCCACGAGCTTTTTGTTGCATCGATCCTTTCTCTCGAATCACCTTGATCGCCTCAGGTTGAGGTGAGGAGGATTCACTATCCAAAAAATGCTTAGACCTCCTCGGGTTGAGATGAAACAGATTCAAAACTTCCTTCCCAATCTTTTTGGGTGCACTAACCCTTTCCACAACCATCTTACTTCCCTCACTCCCCTCCTAAAGCTCCCCCAAAATGCCCTCTGATTGATTCATTTTATATTAACCGCAAGTGCACGACTGCGTTGTAGCGGTGGCAAATACGGGTCCTCCATTGGGAGGTGTGTCGACGTTTGGTTTGTGCGAAGGCGAGTTGTAAAAAAATGGAGAGAAATATTGATTACACTAACTACACTAGAATGCAAAAAGGAAAAGAAGAGAACCAATAAAACTAAACCCCATAGGGGGTAGAGAAATAATGTGAATAGAAAGATGTGTGTGTGTTCAATTAAGCTCCTCACTACATGCAGTGCATGAAATCATAAAACTACATCCAACTTTGCCTCCACATGAATTAAGATAAGACTACATCATTAAAACATACAAGAAATAATTGGAATGAAGCTAAATGAACTCATGTATAAAGACGAGATCCTACTATGCCTCCATATGAATTAAGATAAGACTACATCATTAAAACATACAAGACATTAACTAAGGTAACGGCAACAAGAGTACATACACTACAAATTGTGTTTCCAATATTAATTCCATCCATATCCTAACCTTATCATTTCCCATAAAATAGGTCCACTAATCAAAGCATAAGACAAGCTTCATTCAAGAGCATTAGCATATCAAAGATAAGAGTGAAAACCCTTTAGATGGTTATGGAAATCATATAAAGCTCAAGGGATTAAGATAACACACACTTAATACACTACATGATCATATCACATATTTCTCCACCCCCAAATGGGGATGGAACTACTCACTACTCATTACACTAACTATATTAACAAAATGAAGCATAATACTGAAATGAAACTACGCTAAGTAAGCAAGAAATACTAAATAAACTTAAAAGGAAAGGAAAGACTAAACAAGCATGCACACATTAAAAGACAAGATTAAAAGAAACTAGAAGAATTATTTTATTAACAATGACTCAAATTGAAGGTAGCATTCTTCTCCACCTTGAGTTTTTGCTTCAAGGCTCACTCCTTAGTAGAGAGAATCCCCCCAAGCAATGAGTAGTTTACAATAGAAGGTGAAGAGTTCTATTTATAGCCAAAGAAAAAGGCAATCTGGGACAATCCCCCGATGTGGGACTAAACAAATACCACAAGTGGACTAACTACACACTAATATGAGACCCACCAAAATCTTAGGGGATTTGGGCCAAAACAGACCGCCAATTGGCGGTCTATATGGTCCGGATCACGCTGGATTTTATTCAGGGCTTTTATGGATGTCTTTAATGGTCTTTGATGCATCTACTTCACTTGTTGGAGCTCCGACCCGAATAGAATTGCCACAATACTCCCCATGAAGGTGTGGAGTTTTCTGTTTTGCTCTTTTGTCCTTCGGTCTTACGTTCAGGTCCTTCTCCCTTGCATCTTAGTCCGCAGGTCTCACAATTAAGTCCTTTTTCCCTACTTTTGGGTCCTTTCATGCTTCATCTCTTCAAACCTATTTATTTCTGGAATTCAAACATAAAACTCGTCACGTAGCATTTCTTAAGTGTAAGATAATGGATATAAGATACAAATATAAGCATGAAATGATGTCAATCAAATACCCCCACACCTAAGTTTTGGCTAGTCCCGAGCAAAACAAAGAAAGAGAAAAACAAACGAGAAACAAGCTGTTAATGCTTATGTTTGTACCTTATATCCATTATCTTACACCTAAGCAATACTACATGACGAGTTTTATGTTTGAATTTCAGAAATAAAGAGGTTTGAAGAGAAGAGACATGAAAGGACCCAAAAGCAGGGGAAAAGGACTTAATTGTGAGACCTGGGGACTAAGATGCAAGGGAGAAGGACCTGAACGTAAGACAGAAGGACCTAAGAGCAAAACAGAAAACTCCACACCATCATGGGGAGTATTTTGGCAATTCGATTCGGGTCGGAGCTCCAATAAACAAAGTAGATGCATCCAAGACCAAGAATTACTTCAAGCAAAGCCCACAACAAAACTCAGGTGGATCTGGAGCTTATAGACCGCCAATTGGCGGTCTGGAACCGCTAATTGACGGTCCAGATAGCTCTGGATCCGCTTAACTTTCGGGAGCACGTGTATTAGTGTATCGTTAGTTTATTTTTGGTATTTGTTTAGTCCCACATCGGGGGATTGTCCCGGATTAGCTTTTTCCATGCTTATAAATAGAACTCTTCACCTTCCATTGTATCCATCTCCCTCTTTGGTGGCCATCTTCCCTACTAAGAGTGAAACCTTGAAGCAAAACTCTGGTGGAGGAAGGGCTGCTTGTATTGAGTGAGTTAATAATAGATGTTTTCCCTTTAATTGTGGTGTTTCTCTCTTAGTTTAATTTCCATGCTTGCTTGTTTGTTTTGTTTTATGCTTCTTTAATATTTCTTGCTTGATTAGTGTAGTTTCATTGCAGTATAATGCTTCATTTTTTAGAGTAGTTAGTTTAAATATGTGTGAGTAGTTCCATCCCCTTTGGGAGATGGAGTAGATGTGTGTATATGTTATGTAGATCGTATGAATGCTTGATATAAATGTTTGCGAGAAATATTAGTATGCTTTCTTGAATTAATAAGGACTTTACTTGATGGTTTCTGCCATAGTTAGGTACACTCCATGCTTGTTATGTTCTTAATAACAACCTTGCATTGCTCATATTAATCACATTAGTTTGTGTTGTAAATGATAGGTTTTCCATTAGGTACCTCTTATGCATTAACAAACACTAACTAACTTGAGCTTATTGTATGCGGTTAATATAAAACGATCAATCAAGTTTTTGGCGCCGTTGTCGGGGAGGTGCTCTGTCCAGACCTTGGTTTGGACAATTTGAGTCATTTTTAATTTTTTGTTTCCAGTTTTTCTTAGTTTAGGGATCCTAGAGCTCACGGGGAGGCTACTGGAAGAGTTGGAGCACCTAAGCATCAAAAGGGACTGCCAATCAGCGGTCGTGGACCGCCAATTGGCGGCCTGGTGAGGGTTTCTTGCTTTCAAATTTCTTCTGGTAGTTGGTTCTGTCATTTTCATTATCTGGGAACCCTATTTTGAATGCTGTGACTGTAGGATTTCATGTTTAATTATACATATATATTTTTCGAATTTTCATGTATAATAAGGATCAATTTTCAATTTTCTAGAATTTATTGCATGCATCGGTTTGTTTTAACAAACTAGTTTCAAAAACTCTATTAAAACAAACATGAAGGAGCTCCGAAATTCATACCTAGAAGTTCTCTAAAACTTCTCGAAGATTCGGAGACGGTTGGGATGCTCCTCGCTGCGCCGGATGCCTCCGAGTATTCACCAAACTCTAAACAAGATCGGAGAGAGGGAAGCTAGTCTCTCAATCTCCGATTGGGTTTAGAATCTAATTACTAACCCCTCTTTAGTTCCCTTTAGAAGATGACCTCTGAAGAACTAAAACTAAACTTAAGAATTAAGGAATTTTCGTGGAGAATTATGGAGAGAGATTTTGCATAAGAAAAATAATGAATTAATTAAGGAGGTAATGAGATAACCTTGTATTTATAGGTTCTCTCCAAATTACCTATTCATGTGCAACCTCTTGCCCATGATTCCATGCAAAATTCCATCTAACCATCCATTATTTATTAATAAATAATCTTAACCACGAATTAAATCAATTATGGACCAATTCCATGCATGATCTAATTAATTCTTAAATTAATTCTGCATAAAACCGTCTGATCGGTCGACCGTTTGCGAGGTCCGGTCGACCGCTCAAACCCGATTTCGGTCAACCGTCCGAGACTCGGTCGCCCGTTTTCAACAGTAGAATATTTCATCGCAATGTTCGGTCGACCGACCAATCACATTCGGTCGGCCGTTCGAACATACGAAATTCACCTGTTAACGGTCGAGACGCGTTCTGTCGACCGGACACCACCGGTCGACCGTGCACCGATCGGTCGACCGTTTACTTCCAACCGGTCGACTGTTTGTGCACTTTTTGCAGACTTGTCAAATTTCGGTTTAACCCCTGCAAAATTTGACATTTCGGGATTAGTAGTAAATTCACAACTTATGTAACATATTATCCTATGTAATGATCAATCATTACACCCCATAATATTTACATCACATATGAATTTAATTTAGATTCTAATTATGTGATTAATCACAACATAACTTTGATTTTGCTTTGTTCACCCCATGTGTCATATTTTCTACATGAAACCCGACACATCTTATGAACTCAAAATCCCCATTCCTTGTTTCCCAGTTTTGTGGTGTGACCTATGGGAGGATCTAAACTAAGTTGGCAGTGATATTAAAGACTTAATATCACAAGCTATAAGCGGTATCTAGCTACACATTATAGCTCCCAATTAGTTAGATGTCTTAATTCCACTCGAACCAAAACCCGATCCATTTAGTGATGGCGTGCACCACTTGTGTCCGTCCCTTGCCTCATGATATTAAGAATACACACAAAGTAGTATTGTGTCATCTTTGTCTTAGTATTCATTTCTTGATCTCTTTAAGCTAGTTATAAATATGTGACTTAACCCAAATCACATTGTGCACATTATAACTTTGCTTTATCAAGGGGCCCACTAATATCATCACTCAATTAAGAGGGGCAATGATAGTCTTTTGACTAACTATCTTCTCCAACAAAAGTTGTACTTAACCAACCAATGCCTTTACACTACACTGATCGATAGTTCAAGACAGTGATCTAATTAAGTATTCCTTAAGTGATTAGATATAAGTCTCATATCAAAGGACCAAAGACACAGTAAAATATTAATGACACAGAAACACATTTCTATAATATTTTACTTATAAAGTCTATTCAGTATACAAAAGTAATATTTTCCTCTTTTGCATACCCGTGTCGTCACTTCCCATGTGAATTGCCAAAACCATTTAGCGAATTACAGGGATTTGTCGATTAGGATTTACAACAGGTTCAGTATCAAGTACGACAAAATCCACTGGATAAATGAAGTCACCAACCTTAATCAAAACGTCCTCTACTATACCTCTCGGTTTCTTAACAGAACAATCAGCGAATTGGAGGGTTGTCCTAGAGGGTTTCAGTGGACCAAGGTTGAGTTGCTCGTAGACAGAAAATGGGAGCAAGTTAACGCTTGCACCAAGGTCTAGAAGGGCTTTATTGATAAACGTATCTCCTATTGAACATGAAATTGTGGGACACCCCGGGTCCTTATATTTTATAGGAGATGTGTTGGAAAGAATTGAGCATATGTTTGCAGTTAAGAATGCCTTCTTTGGTACATTCGTTTTTCTCTTCTTAGTGCACAAATCTTTTAAGAATTTAGCATAAGCAGGTATTTGTTGAATCATGTCTAAGAGTGGAATGTTTACCTTAACTTGCTTAAATACTTCCAAGATTTTCTCTATTTGTGCACTAGAGTTCTTTTTGAGTCTATTGGGAAATGGGGCTTTAGGCACATAGACTCGCTCAGGTTCAGGCTGAGCTACAGGTTCAGGTTGGGTAGGTGGATTGGGCTTTTCAATTTGGACGTCGGGTTCAGTGGTCAAGTCATATGTGGGTGCTTGATGGCTGGATTGATTAGTCATTCTAGGGTTTACCACATTATTGTCAATTTGTCTTCCGGACCGTAATGATACTACAGCATTGATTTGTTGGAACGGTCCTTCCTCATTAACCATTTGAACCGGTCTAGGGTTGTTATTTCCTGAAGGTGGTTGATAAGATTGATATTGATTATTAGTTCTGGGGTTCACCTCAGGTTGACTTGGAAATTGGCCCTTTTCTCTTTCACCTATTATCTGTGCTAATTGGCTGACCTGTGTCTCTAGCCTTTGGAATGATTGGTTGGTTGTTTGTATAAAAGTTGTCATTAAAGTTTCTAATTTAGTCAACCTAACCTCATGATTTCCATTATTACCCCCAGATGATGTATTATTTTGATTATATGGGGTTGGTTGTTGTCTAGGAGGTTGTCCTTGTTGGTTCCACGAAAAATTGGGATGATTACGCCAACCTGGGTTATAGGTTGATGCGTAAGGATCATTTCTAGAATTGTTATATGTGGCATTGACATGTTCCAGGTTCACACAGTCCTCCATTAAATGACCAGTCTGACCACATCTAGAGCAAGGGGTAGGGGATGCTTGTCGGGTTTGGTTTTGCAGTTCTAGACTTTCCATTCTACGCATTAGGGTAGCTAGTTTTGCCTCGGCCGCTATGTTGGAGTCTATAGCTAAGACACCTGGTCGGGGTTGACTCGCTATTCTAGATCCAATACTCGGGTTGATGGGTGTTCTAGCATTGTCCCATTGCATACTATTTTCAGCTAAATCCTCAAGAAAAGTCCAGGCATCATTTTCATTTTTGGACATAAAATTCCCTTGGCTCACAGATTCTAGCATAACCCTAGATGTGGGTGTCAATCCCTCATAAATAATTTGGCATAATTGCCACTTCGGAATTCCGTGATGAGGGCATTGGGTCAAGACACTCTTAAATCTCTCAAGATAGGAATAGAACGGCTCGCTCTCAGACTGAACGAATGCAACAATTTCATTCCTAATCTTCATAGTCTTATGGTTGGGAAAATATTTTTTTAAGAAAACTTGAACAAATTCAGCCCAACTTCTAATAGATCTTTCGGCTAGACTATATAGCCATTTCTTAGCGTCGTCCTTAAGTGCTAGAGGCACAAATTTCAGACGCACTGCCTCTTCAGGAATATGCTGGTATTGCATAAGAGAGCAGATTTCCTCAAATTCTCTAAGGAAGAGATATGGATCTTCCCTAGAGGTGAACTTAGGCAACATACTCATGTATTGTGCCTTAAGTTCGAAGTCGCGACCCGGTATGGTGGGCATAACGATGCACGATGGCTGAGCAGCCATCGTTGGGTAGCACCGATCCCTCAGAGTTATAGGTTGCGCAATAGGCGGGTCCACTACGTGCTCACCCATTAGATCCGGGTGAGGTGGTGCAACAGGTGGATTGGGGTTAAGTTCCAGACTGGAATCTAGATGAACTCGTGAGAGTCGATTACTCAAGTCCCGAATCCAAATCTGAGTGCACCGGGTTGAATCAATTTTTGAATTCAAATTCGAAATTTAAATTCCAAATTTAATTTCAAGAATTAATTACTCTTTTTTTTTTCGTTTTTTTTTTGAATTTTTTTTTGAATTTTAAAATTTTTTTTTTAAAAGAAACAAACAATAGAAAGGTAGGGATGAGAAGGGAAAGAAGACTCAGACGAGAAGGGAAACTTAACTCTAAAGGATAAAAATTAGGGTTGGTCAGAAATTTCCTGAACAAGCACGGTCAAAACAATCCTAGACCTAGTGTCACTTAGATCTAGACGACTCCTAACAGGTTGAGTCGAATTAGTTTGCTTGATTCACCTCCCTCACCAATCAAACCAAGTTGGCCAGTTAGTGTATAGCTAGTGGGGGCGCTTCCGACAGAGTCGGTGCCAATTAGACAACCACGTCGCTTGGAAGACTTTCGTCGACACAAAAACACTTTCTAGACACCAAATTGAATTCAATTAGCTTCAGGTCATAGCAAGTCAAACCAATCTCCTCCTTAATTGAGTCCGAGTCCTTAGGGGCCAATGTCTAATTGATTTTAAATTTTAGGCTTAGGCGACACTTCAGGATTGTGGTTTGTGGGCTACGGGAGGGTGATGAATTCCCCACCGTATCTTTTCCTACGGAGTTGCCCTTAAGATAGTTTAACTTAAATCTAGCAAAGATAGTCAAACAATGGTCCTTTTAATGGGGGCAATTGCAAGGTTGTATGCAACTAAATTATATGCTCTAATGCAATCGATAAAAACCTCGATACGTACCTTGCCTCCAGCAATCTTCAACAAGTATTAATTTGCAAGAATTTAGCAAGAATAATGCAAGCAAAACATTATATGATGCATGCACTAAGGTCTTTCTAATTTTGCCAATTTTAGGTCAGAGTTGAATTATTGCCAATTATGGAATTGTAACCCTAACACGTGCAATTCTACGAAAGGAAACTTTTCAACTAGTCAGATTTTACGGGAAAGGCAAGAAAAGTTACCTCCGCAATGCTCAGTCGGGTTCGCCGCCCGCTCTCGAAGATTCCAGTAGCTCAATGCGACCACCCAGCGATGCCGACGATGCCCCAGAAATTTGAAGACCAGAACCCACACTGGTGCGGCGATTCCGCCGCAAGTTACCTTGTAGATGCGGCGATTCCGCCGCCCAAGTGTCTTAGAACGCTCCCGGATTTCGCCGCGCGCTCTGTTGTCTCCTGCTACACAAAATCAAATACTTAGATCGCGCACAAGGTAGACAGGATAAAATCGAAAACACAAAAAACAAACAAAATCTTCGTCGCCTCCCCGGCAACGGCGCCAAAAACTTGATGAAGATTTAAATTTATACCGCAAGTGCACGGCGTCTATGAAGACGTGGCAAGTACGGGTCGAACACAAGGAGGGAGAGATTTCGTAGTTGATGTTATTTTCGATTAAGGGGAAGAAGGAAGAAGAAATAAGTTGTGTTTTTGGTATTTTTGATTTAATTATCTAAAGTACGAAACAAAAGCAATTAGAATTAAAACAAGAAATAAGAAGAGAAATCCGTTGGGTGGAGGTTTAGATTTAGGTGTAGATTGGAGAATGGAGAAACTTGAAATAAATCATGTTAGTTATGAAGCATTACAAGATAAATGATTTAACATAAACTCAAGTAATCAAAATATACTAATCACGAACTTAAAACAATAACATGCATTCATCTTCTCTAACCCTAATTCCATCACCTCCACCCTTTGGAGAGAGTTAGAAACTCATGGAGGGAGGAAGAAGAAGAGGTCCTTGAGACATTAAAAGAAAACTAAAACAAGAATTAAAAGAACAGAATTTTATTAATAAAACTAAGGTACACAAATAAGAACAACAACTAAGGACCCTATTTACATCGTTCTCGGGTCTATTTATAGTTGCTACAAGGGACTTAGGTATAAAATTGGATAGTACACGTGTCCATACACGAGTGGACGAAATTGGGACACACGGATCAACCAATGGGCGGCGGAATCGCCGCACATCATGTGTATTGTGCGGCGGATTCGCCTCCCACGTTGGTCGGATTTAATCAGGATTTTTGTCACGCGTTTATGGTATGATTTGATCGTTATTTGCGTGTCTGGATGATTTCTTTCCATTGTCTTGAGCTCCGGATTAATTCCTTCCATTGTTGGAGATTTATAGTTGATTTTTCTTTTGACTTTTCCAACAAAATATCTTGATCCTTTTCTTTTGCAATTAGGTCCTTGGCATTTTTGCAATTAAGCCCTTGACCTTTTTGTGATTAGCTCCTTGAATGCTTTTATGCTTGGATGCATTTCCAATTGAAACCCGATAAACTTGAATTCGGTCTTTATGATAGAAATGAATCTTTTGCACACGTTTATGCTCGGAATGTGGGTAAATTGCATTCAGGTCCCTGTATTCTGTAAATAAGACTAAACACATACCTTAGTAGCATTTATTGATGTAAAAGTAATCTAAATGAAAGACATATGATGCAATGTATGCAATGCATCACCTCCAACAAAGGAAGGTTCACCTTAACTTGCCAAAAGATCCCAAGCATCTTGTCATGATAATCTAAAGTATTCTTTTTAAGGTACTCAGGGAATGGCGCCTTCGGGGCATATGGGTTTTTCGAAGGAACCACAGAATCTGATTCCTTCGACACATGATGAGACAAGGGGACCTCAGGGTTTGGCCCCATTATCAAAATAAAAGTAGAAGGAACCTCAGGATCAATCTCCTTCCTGGAAGTATTCATTGAGGGGACCTCGGGATCTGGCTCCCTCATAAATGAGGGCACCACAGCAGGTCTGGTGACACCAAGAGATGGTGATTCCAAGGAATGCAACCCAATTTGGTTGTCCACCTCTCTACCAGACCTCAAAGTATGTATCAAATTAACATGATGGGTCAGTTCAGAGGTAACTCGAGGGACTAGTGGCCTTCCTTGAGATTGGGTAGCTCGGGGATTCACCTCGGGTTGACTTGGGAATTGACCATTCTCACGTTCAAGGAGTTGATGAGCCAACTGGCTAACTTATGCTTCAAATGCTTTGACTGTGGCGTTATTTGCTGCAAGCATGCTTTACGTGCTCTGCATGAAATGTGAAGGTTGTTCAATAGTGGAGTCCCTTAGGTCAACTTGTTGAGGTAGAATCTGACTAGAATAATCTGATGGTGAGGATGGGGCTGAGACCTTTGATGTGGGGTTTGGTAGGTTGCTGATGGGCGTGGAGGGTGATAAAGTGGAGGGTGAGGTTGAGCGTGGGAGCTCTGACCATTGCCTCCACTAGGCCCCCATGAGAAGTTAGGGTGGTTTCACAATCCCTGGTTGTAGGAGTGATTGTACGGGTCATTATGGGTCCGTTGTTGATACATCGTATTTGCAAGCTCAGTATCACTTGGAGCATAAGCACACTCCAATTCACTATGTCCCTTTAGTCCACACCTACTACAAGTGGGAGTAGTGACCTGAGATATAGGAGCTCGGTCCAACTCTAAACTCTCAATCCTACGCTTGAGAGCAGCCATTTTTACCTCATACGCGATAGTTGACTCAACTTGGTATGATCCAGCTCGACCAAAAGATATGGCGGCTGGTGGATCTCTCATAGTGTCTCATTCAAGGGTACGTTTAGCCATTAATTCAAAAGTATCACATGCCTCATCAATGGTTTCATTTCGAAATCACCCTAACACATCGACTCCAACAATGTGCGGGTGTTGTAGTTGAGGGCCTCATAAACAATTTGGCACAACTGCCACAACTCAATTCCATGATGAAGGCATTACAAGATAAGGTCCTTGAACCTCTCAATGAAAGCATGAAACGATTTGGTGTCAGTCTGATACATTTGATGTATCTGGTGCTGTATCTATTGAGTCTTCCTTCGGTGGAAGAATCTCTTCAGAAAGACAGTCACAAAGTCATCCCAAGACCGAAACAACTTTGCTGGGAGGCTGTACATCCATTTCTTCATGTTATCCTTCAACGCGAAAGGAATCATCCTCAACCAGACTGAATCCTCGTCAAGTTGTTGAAGCTTGAACAGTGAGAATACCTCCTCAAATTCACGTATAAAGATATATGGATCTTCCTTATTGGCAGTGAAGGTAGGAAGCATGCTCACATATTGATATATCAATTCATAGTTTTTCCCGCGAGCAGGCGGAGAACTATGCAAGAAGGTTGTGCGGCCCGAACAGGATGGGTCCGCTCCTACAGAGTCATCAGTCTATCTCGTCGAGCTAAAGGTGGTGGTGCACCAAGAACTTGATCCTTACTGAATCCCTCTTCCTCCCGAGTCCGAGGAGGAGGAGGTCTACGTGGAGGTGGGAGTGGGCCAAGGTAATCCATGTATGGAACCTGGTCTCCCCCATCTCCATGACACGACTCACCCTCAGGCTCCAAAGGACCTCGAGGCGGAGATGGGCGAACACCTAGCCCGTCCATCTCCAAAAAAATCACTCGCTTAAGTCGAGCGTTCTCATCAGAGCGAGCCCAACCTCGCATAAAACGTTCGACTCAACTCTAAAACCACACACAACAGAAGGTGTAATCAGATGAGGAGACTACTCGATGAATATAGAGGAGGAGAAGACTCTGATGACAAGGGAACATGTCTCAAGAAGCCTAGGGTCACTATAGGTCCGTATAGCTAGACGATGCCTAACTACGAGGTCACACAGCCTTAACACGCCTCACCTCCCTTTAATGAAGACATAAAGCCCAGCTAGTGAGCCAAGATCTGAAGACCTCGTCTCTCCTACTATCACCAATGTGGGCAACGCCGATCAGACTATGGCGGTCGTGACCAAATCACTCTCCTAATGCGCGTGAGTCCTAGTGGCCAATGTCTACTTGATTTTAGATTAAACCATTACTTGAGTGTCATTTACGAAGTAAGGGAGGGGTGATGAAATCCCCCACCCTATCTTGTATGGGACAACCCCTCCTTAGTAGTGTTTTGAGTATTGATCTAGCAATCAACTCTCCAACCAAGCACTCACCTCACACTTGTCCTGATACACCTTACTAACTAATGCATGAATGAGAGAAAGGATGCACGTACCTCACACCAGCACTCAACAACACAGAAAAATAAAGCAAAGGAAAGACAATATGCGTGTAAGGTCTACAGATGATGAATGACCTAGATGACAATTGATCAATTATGTTTCTTTGTGTTTTAAGGTACAAGTTGTATAAAAAGGGGAAATTTATTGGTTTATTGATTGATCTGGGATCAATATAGAGGTCTAGATATGCAAAATTGCTCCCAAATAACTACATTACAATATAAAACAAATAGAAGAAAACAGGAAGCAAAAGCTTCTCACTAGACCGCCAACTGGCGATCTCAGCCGCTGATTGGCGGTTAAATTAGCTTTGTCTTCCCTCGAATTTCTCTTGGTTCCTCCCCTTGATCCTGAGAATCCCTGAAAGAATCCAAAACTAAAAGATTAAATCCACTTGAATCATCTAAACTCGAGTCTGGACATAGCACCTCCCTGACAACGACGCCAAAAACTTCATTTATTTAGTTATAATAACCGTAAGTGCACGGTGTCGGTGAAGATGCGGCAAGTATGGGTCGAGTCCACAGGGAGGTGTGTCAAATCAAGTTTTTCAGAAGTCAAGTGGAAAATAAGGGAAGAAGAAGTTTGATTACCCTAAACTATGAATGAATTAACAATTAAACTAAACCCCCATGGAGTGGAGGTGTGTAGGTATGTGTGTGTGAGTGGGTCTTCATTTCAATTAGTCACAAGTGTAGTTTGTGTGGCATACAAGTACAAGTTAGTGTAGAATTTAAGTGTAGAATACACAGCACTACTTGGCAAACCTTGAATGTGCATATGTCACATAAAGTTGAGGTTGAGTTTAGATTGTCAAACATGCAATAAGTACCTAGTTGGCGATTAGAGCATCAATTAATTCTACATACAAACATAAATCATTCATGTGAATGTGCACCAAACATGGATTCATACATAACAAGCCATTTCCATCAAACCATTACAAGCAACAAGATAAACTCTAAAGCTAGCTTGAGATAAGTACCTACTGTGGATATTATCTCATCTAATACAAGTTTAAGCATGCTACGAGTATTGATCAACATTAAGCACATGAAATGTCACAAATAAAAGAACCCATCACTATCACATAATCTACATTACCTCCACCCCAAAAGGGGGCTGAAACTACGCACTACATATTCAGCTACAAACTATATTAAGAAAGAAAGACATTCTACTAATTATACTAAGATTAAGTGAACAAAACTAATTTAAACGTGCAAGCATTAAAAAAAGACAACATTAAAACAAATCTATAAAGAATATTTTATTTACATGACTCACATTACAAGGGACATTGTTCTCCACTTGAGTTTTGCTCCAAGGCTTGCACTCCAAGTAGAGAGAATGACCCCCAAGCAATAGGTAGATTACAAAGGAGGAAGAAGAGTTCTATTTATAAGCATGAAAAAGGAAACTGTGGACAATCCCCCGGTGCGGGACTAATGAAACATTTTCAAAATAGACATAAACCCATAGCACATATCCATGCAAAACTGGGTCGCATTCTGACCAAAAAGGATCACTAATTGGCGGTCACTTTTGTCAGATCGCACCCATTTTCGGATATATTCTTTACTGCTTCAATTCTTCACGTATAGTGCACTCGAATCGGTTATTGGAGTGTGCGTCCAAATCTAATTGCCAAAATACTAATGATGGTGTGGAGTTTCTCGGTTTGCTATTTGGTCCCTCCGGGCTTATGTCCAGGTCATTCCCTCTTGCAGATGGGTCCTTTTGTATGACCAAGAGGTCCATTTGCTTCATTTAAGTCCTTTCTTCTTACGTTTCAGTCTATTTTCTCTTCTATTCTCTTCTTTATTACCTGATACCTGAAATATAACAACAAACACTCGAGTAGCACAATATTGGGGTAAAATTAGGATATATAGCATGAATATGATACATGATATGCTACTAATAAGTAAGTCCCTATAAAACATGGAATTTCGCATTAAGGAAATTGATTAGTAACACATCATACATTGCATACATGCTATATACTTTTATTTCACCCTATGTTTGTATTTGTATATAGTTCAGGTTTAGGTAAGAAAGACGATAAAGAAAGGACTTCGATGAAAAGTCCGAGGACCTAACAGCGAAACCCAGATGGACCAAATTGCAAACAAAAAGTTCATAATGCAAAATCTCCTTAAACTCAAGAACTTGAGAAGTTCTCATGAAATTAAGGTCAATTGTGCTAGCCATGTTGGGATATGAAGTTTAAAACCACAAGTGCATGACCGTGTTGAAGCGATGGCAAGTACGAGTTGTGTCCACAAGGAGCTAGTGTGGGTCATCATCGATCATACTCGAGTTGGGGAAGAAAATAAAGATTGAGTGTATCGAAACTAACTAATGTTACGCAAATCGACGAAAGAAACCTAATATGACAAGTCGAGTGGGAGGTGGAGAATGCATGGAAAAGTGTAGATGTGTGTACAATTTAGCGCTAATGACAAGTATAACATGGAAATCTATAATGACCAAAATTCTAAGTGTGTCTTTACATGGATTAAGATTTATCACCATCATTAAAACATACAAAACACTACTCAAGATAAGAACAAAGATAACCACCTAAATACATTTCATCTCTTTAATGACATGAAAAACATAGAAATCCATAATTAATGACGCAACCCCAACTATGCCTCCACATACATTAAGATTTCACACTATCATTAAAACATACAATACATTAATCAAGATAAGGCCAACAAGGTCACATGCTTCCACATGTCATCTCTATCTCTTTATCCACTCAAAAATTATCATCACCTCATCAATCCTCATTCAGTGGGCTCACTAACCAACACATGTACTAAGCATCCATTGGGACCATTAACACATCAAAGGCAAGGGTGAGAAACCCATCAAAATGGCTATAAAAATAATTTGAAACTCCAAGATTATGATTAAAAGCATACACAAATCTAATTACATTCACACTTCACATCAACCTCCAACCCCCTGTGGGGATGGATTACTCACTAATCATCTCATTAATAAAGAAAACAACAAAATAAAACAACACATGACCAAGTAAAGAAAACCTAAATCTAATCAAGGCAAGAATGTAAACAACAACAAATCTTTGATTAATGAGACAATGTTGATTTTCTTCTCCTCTTCTCCACTACTCTACTTAGAAAGAAATAAAACCAAACCTAATGAAGAGAAGAGAGAAGAAGTAGAAGAGAAATGAAAAGGTTACAAATTTATTTATACAAGATTATAAGGCCTAGATTAATATAGGCTCAATCGAACGACTACAAATCTGATATGGATGTTCCGAAGTGCTTCTACCCAAATACCTGACCCGATGGAGAAATTCGATCGCCAATTTCCAACCAGATCAGATCCGCCTATGATCCGCTACAGGAGGATCTTTTGGGTCAGATTAACAACAAATTTCCCAGAAGCTTAGGTGCACCAATTTAGCATGTAGGGTGAACCCAGAGTCGTTGGATTACTCGTCTGGTTCATGAGACTTTTGAAACTAACATGTTTTCTTTACGATCAGGTCGGTTTTCACCTAGGTCCTTCTTGGTTTGCAATCTAGTCTTTGAGCATTACAAAGTAGTCCAGAAGGCTTCCAAATCAGTCATTTCTTCTTTCATTTAGATTTTTTTTGCTTCCTATCTCTTCTTTATTACCTAACCTTAAAATGTAAGAAACAAATACCCAAATAGCACAAATATGGGTTAAAATAAAGGATATATCACATGAATGCATTGTATGATATGCCACTAATGAAATACCCCACACTTATCTTTTGCTAGTCACAATCAAAACAAAGAAATAAAAATAACCTTGAAAACAAGAAATCTTAACTCACTTTCATAGGAATCACAGTTGCACTTAGCACGTACAACAAGCCGTTAAAGCCCCTTGTTAACAAGGAGGAGGAGTGGTGGCTCCTGAGGTTTTTCAGTGGATATACCGACAAGGTTTCTAACATTGATGCATTATTCAACCTAGCAACACGACTCGATGGACCTACTTTTGTCGATAATTGAGTGTGGTAATCCTACGGGCCGATATATATATATATATATATATATATATATATATATATATATATATATATATATATATATATATATATATATATCATGTCCACACATCTAACGTACTATATATAGCATGTCCACAAACCTAGCATACTTACAGTATCACGTACACCTTGTAGGATTTCGTGGCCAATATGAGTATATATTTTTAATTTTTTTACAAGAAAATAGGACCGGCTTTCATATTTATTCAACGATGTCATGTACAAAAGACTGTGCAAAGCATTTTTAAAAAGATGCGCTATACATAATATTAAAATTCAAAAGAAGAACAATACCCCAAAAGATTGTCAAACCCATTTATTATCCGTAGTGGAGTTGCACGTCGGATGACCTCAGAATTTCCTCCAAGAGTTCACCAAACTCTAAACAAGATTAGAGAGATCGAGGCTAGTCAATCAATCCCTAATACAAGGTTAGAATCTAGCTAATAACCCCTTCTATGTTCCAAAGAATTTAATCTTTCAAGTACTCAATTAATAGAGAGAAATTTTGGATGGAATGATGGAGAATATGAAGAGGAGAAGGTTTTGCATTAATTAAAACAAGGGAGGGAGGAGTGACCTATTTATAGGGCATCCTCAAATCCACATCATGTGTAAACCAATTACACATGATACCGTGATTATCTCTCTTATAAATCAATCATATTTTGACACATCATCATCCCATAACTCCTTTGACCAAGTTTGATCAAATCCAGCGCTTGATCTGAAAAATTCTCTTATTAATGCAAGAAAAATCGTGGGCAAACGGTTGACCAAAATAACCAATCGTTCGACGATCGATTACCTATTGACAATTTCGGTCAAACTATAAGCCTGGAGGGTCGACCGTTTAGCTACAAGAAAAGTCCATGCTATTTTTCATTCGGACCGTGTTTCTTGGAGATCGACAGATACCTTACAAAGAACGCTCCTGATAATTTTGGTTGAACCACAAAATACATTGCTCAATCGTTCCCTTACCAGGAATGCTCTTGATAATTTTGGTCAAACCGTGCGTCCAGTCAGTCGACCGTTTCCGAACTTCAAAAGTTATTGTTAAATTTGGTCGACCGGTTCTCGAAAAATGTTCGACCTTTTCTCACTATTTTTGGGTTTAAAAATTTTGGATCAATATCCAACAAAATTTGAGCTTGGGGTTTAGCAAGTTTATATGTTATAATGTTGTAGGTCACATTATATTATGTAATATATTATCATATATAATGTCAAACATTATACTCTATAATATATACATCTTATATAAATCTATTTGTTATTCTAACCATATTGTAATCACGACATATTGAGTTTATCATTTCAGCACATGTATTGCAATACATCACATAAAATGCAAAATCATATTTCTTGTTTCCCAATTTTGTGGTATGCCCTATAGGAGGATCTAAGTTATGTTGACAATGATATAAAACACTTTATATCATAAACTATAAGCGGTATCTAGCTACATATTATGATTGCCCAAATAACAAAGATGATTCGTTTACTTGAACTAAACACGATCCACTTAGTGATATGAAATAATATCACTTGTGTCTATCCCTTGCCCCATGATATTAAGAATATTATACAAAGTAGGAATGTGTCATCTTTGTATTATATATTCTTTTCTTGATCTCTTAAGTTAATTATAAATATGTAAATATACCTAAGTTATATTGTGCACATTATAATTTTTCTTTATCAAGGGGTCTGATAATATCATCACTCAAGTGAAGAGGGGCAATAATAATCTTTTGACATACCATTTTCCCACAAAAGTTTTATATGGCCAATTAATATTTTTATCACTATATGTGATGATAGCCTTTGAGAATAATCAAATTATATACTTCTCAGGTGAAAAAGACATAAGTCTCATATCTTAGGCTTCAAAGACAATGAAAATATTAATGACACAATCACAATTCCATAATATTTCATTTATCATGTCTATTCAATATATGAAAGAAAACATTCTCCATTTCATTTAATCATGTTGTTAAATAATTTATAGAGTTATAATATCCTTTAACCAACAAGACAATATTATCTCGGTAATTAATGCCCCATGTTAATCACCATGATTGTGAAATATTTTTGATTTATGCAAATCATTATCTTTTAGAGCTCTCCGGTTAAGGACCAAGTCTCTTCCTTAACACTTCCAAAAGATGAATACATTAATCAAGGAACAAAAAGTTGTTATATTCAATTCATAATAAAAGACATATAAAATAATACTTTTAGAACACACATTCCAATCAATCTCCCACTTGTTATCAAAGTCTTCTTTCACATACATTCACAATGTATAAAACTATAATAACTAGGGTAACCCTCTTATCTTACTCATCAAGCCACTCTACATGGTTTTTCAAACCCATGGACTCGAAATGCATTTCACCTTTGGCTTGAGATATGGGTTTGGTGAATGGATCAACTGTGTTGTTGTTTGTGTTCACCCATAATAAATTTACTACTCCAAGCTCTTCAAGGAACTTATCAATCCACACCCATTTCTTGCTCGCTTCAGTGACAACCATCACTTCTGAAGTGGTGGTTGAGTCAGGCGTAGTGGTCGATTTCTAGAGACGCCAACTCACGGCTCCACCATTCAGAATAAAGACATATCCTTATGGAGACCTCCTATTATCTGGATCACTCATGAAACTAGCATCCGAGTAGCCCTCGGCCATCTGCTCCTTTTGTCCTCCATAAACAAGAAACTTATCTTTGGTCTGGTCAAGGTACCTTAGAATATTCTTGACCGTAGTCCAATGACTAGGACCTATGCTGGATTGGTGACAACTTGTCACACTTAGAGAATATAGAGACATTGAGTCTTGTGGAAGTCATCGCATACATGATTGATCCTATTGCGAAAACATAAAGAATATCTTTCATGTACTCTCATTCTTTACGTGATACGACACGTTGAGACTTCTTGAGTTGCATACCCATACTCATTGGCACATTGCCTTTTTTGGAGTTGTTCATATTGAATCTCTCCAAGACCTTGTCAATGTATGAGTTAGGCCAATGAGTCTACAAGGTCTATCTCTATATATCTTGATTCCCACAATGTATTGACCCTCACCCATGTCTTTCATTGAAAATGCAGATTTCAATGAAATTCTCGTTTGGTCTAGCAAATGGATATGATTTCCCATGAGGAGTATGCATCGACATACAAGATCAGAAACACATTGTGACTCCCACTGACCTTCTTGTATATACAAGATTCTTCCTTTCTTTGGACAAAGTTAATCTTTTTAACTTCATCGTGAAAGTATTTGTTCCAACTCCTCGATGCTTGCTTCAATCCATAAATGGATCATTTAAGCTTGCATGCTTTCTCACTATTCTTTGAATCTTATAAACCTTGAGGTCGCACCATGTACATGTCATCCTCCAAGTTCTCATTAAGGAACGTCGTCTTGACATCCATTTGCCATATTTCATAATCATTAAATGCAGCAATAGCAAGCATAATCCAAATAGATTTGAACAAGGCAACAGGTGAAAAAGTTTCATCATAGTCAATTACTTGAATTTGAGTGAAACTTTTCACTACAAGCCTTGCTTTGTAGGTTGTTAAGTTCCCATCCATGTACATATTGAAGGAATACAACATGGGCTTAACCACTCGACTAAAACCTATTGGCGTCAGTGAGGGAGCCCAACAGACTAACAACCAACACCGCCAGGACCGGGCGAGTGCGTATGGGAGACCAACGGTCCACCGAGAGAAATACCTGGGGACCCACCCCTACACATCTTCCATTGAAAACCCATTTATTTTGAACGGCTTTCTTTCCTTAAGGTAGGTCAACAAAGTCCCATATTTGATTGTCATACATGGATTGTATTTCAGATTCGTTGGCATCAAACCATAGTTTGGAGTCTTTCATTTCCATTACTTCTTGAAAGGTCAAGGGATCATCAGTATCGACTACCATGATCTCGTGAAGTCCCAAATACATGTCGGGCTGCTTTCTCTCCCTCCTTGACCTTCTAAGTTCTTTTGGTTTCACGTGTACTTCTTGAACTTCTTTCACAATTTCTTGCGGAATTTGTTTAGGTACAATTCTTGAATGAACACTAGGCGGGGATGATTGAGTTTCTCTCACAATTTCTTGCGAGGGTCTCTCACTCATACTCCCACTAACCATAGGAACCTCGGTTGGGCCTTCATGATCGTGAAATTTATAATTCACATCATAATCTTGTTGAATATCCTAAGTTTCCTCAAGCACAATTCAACTCTCACTACTTCTTATTCTTTCGAGAAATTCTTTTTCTGAGAATATGACATCCCTTTCTACAATCACTCAATTGGAGGTTTTATGCCAAAAGTAGTATTATCTTGTCTCACGATGATAACCTATAAAGAAGTATTTATCCGCTTTTGGTTGAAGTTTGGTCGACATCAATCTTTTTACTTAGGCCTCACAACCCCATATCTTGAGAAACTTGAGCTTGGGTATATTACCACTCCACAACCCATATGGCATTTTCTCTACGGATTTGGATGGAACATTATTCAGTGTGTAAGTCGCAGCATGCAGTGAAAAACTCCAAAAGTAAAGTGGCAATTCTGCTTAACTCATTATTGATTGAACAATGTTGAGCAATGTCCTACTTCTCCATTCATATACACCATTCTATTGAGGTGTACCGGGTGAAGTGAATTGTCGTATACACTACTATAGAAAAGGGAATATATGTCGGATATACGTGGGTATATACGTCGGATTTAAGCCTCCCCAGACCCGGTGTCTATGTATACGTGGTATATACATAGACGTCGGTCTTTTAACAACCAACGTCTATACCTAAGGTATAGACGTCGGCCATTATATACGACCGACATCTATACCTAACGTATAGATGTCGGTTCTCTTTTCTATCCGACGTCTATTCTTTAAGTACAGATGTCGGTTGTCTTTTCTATCCGACGTCTATTCGTTAAGTACAGATGTCGGTCACATATAACAGCCGACGTCTATAACTTTTTTCAAAAGAATAGACGTCGGCTAATACAAACAACCGACGTCTATTCCTAAACCTAGACAAAAAATAGCAATCATCCTTCACCAAAAACACTGCATAGCAATCACATTCATCCTACACCAAATTCATTCACAAATGCAAATACATACACACTTTCATCCACAAATACATACAAGCATACACATAATCATTCAACATACTTGGCATTCATTCTAAAAGTGAGGCGATTATATTAAGGCAAAACATTGTATGTTTGTAATACAAGTGAACTTGTTAAATAAATTATTAAAAAAATGTTAGTGACATGAGAACTTCTTAGTTCATAAACATGTTCCTGATAAAATAGCCCATCGGTCGTGAGTATCATGGAGCTCCTGTTGCGAGTAGGGATCGTTATTCTTTTGGAAGACCTATTAAAATACAAGTTAAAAATATTAAATCTAGATAATGAAACTACAATTATACAACTAAATAACGATCTATATTACCTCGGATAGGCATACGTCTTGAGTTGCAAATTCGAGGATTTCCTCCATGTATCTCATCATGTAGTAACCACATTCCGTATTTCCAGTCTACTTGCGGTACTGCAAATATATAAATTTGCTAAATATATGTTCCACTACTTATCTTAATTAACAAAAATGGGAAAAATAACTTGCTATCATTCCATGCCATGTTACTCCTGCCAACTAATGCTCTGTAAACCTTCATTGTCCTGAGTAGCAGAAGTTATTGAACATGAATCCATTGTCCTAACTAAGCGTGCTTTCTAATGAATGATGAGTGAAAGAGGTTACATACCTTATGCCAGCAATCTACGACAGAAATCGTAAAACAAATAATAAATACGACCAATGGAGATCTTGTATGATGAATGACTTAGCAATATTGTCTAATCTATTTCTTTAGGTTATTAAAGGCCAAGTTGCTTAAAGAGGGCAATGAGTTAAACATTATAACACCTCTAAATAAAAGAATGTCCAAAGCATAAATAAACATTTAACTAAATAAACATTTAAAATTTAGAAAATAAACATAAACAAACATTAACTAAATAAAATTAATAAAAAAGGTGCTATTAAACTTGAGAAAAATGTTATAATAATGAAAAAAATGAGTTCAGGTTATATGAAGATATTTGTGGAATGAGAACAATACTAACATAAAATCAACCAACAACATGTCTATTAAAAAGGTTGTGGAATCAGATATTGAGATTGACAATTACATGAATATTAAACATCAATTCTCACAGGACAAATCCTTGTTCACATTTCAGCAACAAAATTATGCAGCTCATAACATTTGGAAATAACAGTAGATATTCCCTAAAAGACACGGAAAATGCACAAATGGACTAACAAGTATCTCGAAAATCCAACTTCTTTCAGAAACAACGATAGCACACTTGACAAACCCAACGAAAAATCTTTATCATTTGAAAACCCAACGAAAATGAATATAGTCTTCAGTTAAAAAATCCAGAAAACACAAATAAGCATTCATATGCACAAGCAATAAATATGCAATTAACAAGCAAACCCTAACTGAAGAAGAAGATTAGGCATTGCTTTAATCCATTGGAGTACAAGTTGAGATTTGTGTCCATTGTATACATAAGAACAACAACAAATTTTTTTGCATATTTAGACGTCATTTTGCATATTTGAACAACAACAAAAATACTCTGACAGCTGAAATTTTCCAAGTCAACAATGTGGTTACCAGAGGTCGTTGCGGAGGTCGCACGACACGGATGTGGTAGCAGACAACGTCGCTGCGATGCCAGAGGAGGTCTTTGTGGTTCTGGATGACGCTGCAGACATCACGGAGGCCTGGTCAGAGATCGGTCAAGGAGGAGGTCGGGTTTGCGGCTAGTGTTCGGTTGGGGTTTCTGTCTGGAATAAATGACAAAAAACGTAACTGTTCGAGTTCTATAAGACCTATAGAAGTCAGACATATCTTAGAGCCAACATCTATACCCTGACGTCTATTTGCATGGGGGTATAGTCGTAGGCTCTACGATATGCCCGACGTCTATAGGTTATAACGTCAGGATATAGACGTCAGTTTAAATGAATATTCCAACAACCGACACCTATATGACCCCATAGACGTTGGTCATTTCTTTGACTGACATTTATTCTCTCTTCGACCCAATAGGTGTCCGTCTTTAGAATGGCCGACGTCTATTGGACGACGAGTAAAGACTATTCAGCACTAGTGATAATACCAGACTCCTTTAGGAACGAGTCGAATTCGGTACTCAAGTACTCACCTCCACTATTGGATCGTAAAGATTTGATTTTCTTATTGAGTTCGTTTTCTACTGTCTTCTTGAATTCTTTGAACTTGTCAAAGGATTCATGTTTGTTCCTCAGTAGATAATTGTAATTGTAATAGCTATAATCATCCATGAACGTTATGGCGTACCTATAACCATCTCTTGCACTTGTACTCATTGGACCACATACATCGGAATGTATCAAATGTCTCTTGGTCATTTTGCCCACGAGGCAAGGTTCTCATGTCTCCAATGATTTAAAATCAATTTGACCAAGAAGGTTAGCATCCTACAATTTCTTGATGCATTTTTCATTGATGTGACCAAGGCGATAGTGTCATAAGATTGTATCATTTATTTGCGCTGATTGATTCAATTATACTACTGCAAGTACATGGCGTCGGTGGAAATGTGGCAAGTACAGGTCATGTCCACGTGGAGCGCGTGCGAGTCAGAGTCCACACTACTCGAGTGGGGGAAAGGAAAAGAGAGGTATGTGATCAGAATTACACTACGATGCGTATGAAATCTGAAAACAAACAATAAAAATAAAGCCCTTAGGGGGTAGAGAAAGAATATGGAAATAAAAATATGTGTACGTGTGTCTCCACATGAAATAAGATTTGACACAATCATTAAAGCATACAAGATATTAACTAGGATGAGGCCAACATGAGCACATGCATACACATGTCATGTTTTCCTTTTATCCACTCCATCTTTATCCTCACTTCATCATTCCCCATAAAAAGGCCCACTAATTTAAACTTGTGCTAAGCATCACTCAAGAGCATTAGCACATGAAAGATAAGAGTGAAAATTCTATTAGTTGGTTATGGAAATCATGTGAGGTTCAAAGGTTAGGATTAACACACACACCTAATACATCACATAATCACATCACCTTCTTCTCCACCTCCAATGGGGATGGACTACTGTCTACTCATCTCTAAACTAAAGAAAGCATAAGAACGACCAAAAACCATAATGGAAATGTAGAAAACTAGATTAAAATGAATATTTTATGATGGAGTCATTGGATAGCAGACAAATCAGCAAGGAAGGTTCCCTACAACCGTCCAGCCAAGTCAGCAAGGAAAGCATCCAGCCAAGTCAGCAAGAAAGTTTCCTTCCGACCGGCCAGCCAAGTCAACAAGAAGTTTCCCTCTAGCCACACATGAAATTTAATTGCTTCCAATTAGATTTATGGAAGGTTCCCTGAATTCCAGCCGACCAGTTGAGCCACCAAGAAGCTTCCTCCCCCAGCCGCCCATGATTGCTCCCAATTTCCTTCCCCAACCGCACATGATTGCTTCCAATTGAGTTTATGGAAGGTTTCCTTATTTTTATTTCCTTTAGACAATATTTCGGTAGTTACTTATTTCCTTTGTTGTTATTTGTTTATTTTAGATGCAAATCATAGCAGTTGCCTTGTTGGTTAACTTCCTAATTCCTATACTGATTTAAAGCTATAAAATACCTAGCTTGTAGGTCAAGAGAACAACCAGTTTTCGTTTTGAATTAATTATACAAAAATCAGAGATAGTTTTTATCTCAACTTGGAGTTTTCCTCTTCAATTCTCTTGTAGTTGTGGGTGTCACACGCTTGTAGAATCCATCGCAATTCTACACGCCGTCAATATTACAAGGTTACTCCTTTTATCATCCTCTACACTACTAATTAAGAAACTAAAATCTACTCTAATAAACATGAAATAAAACCTACTCTACTAAACAAGAAAGGAAACTAACCTGAGGAGGAGTGGGAGGAAGAACAAGAAAGGAGGCATTACATGTCTATTTATAGAAGAAATAAGGGTTTGGAAGGATCTGAGAGCAATCCGACAGCTGTAATAACTTTCACTATAGTTTGGTCACCCATATAATCAAGACAAAGCCACAGGCAAAATTGGAGGCAAATTGGGCCAAAATGTTCCACCAATGGCGGATCAGATTGGCTTGATCTACCCTAAACATGCTTAGTAACTTAAGTGATGTATTTGGCATGTTGGTTGCACTCCTGGTCCATTGGTTTCAGTCTGTTTGGTCTTAATTGTCCAAATACTCTTCAAGATCATGCGTTCAGGTCCCTCTGGATTTCAACTGGGTCCTTCTTGATTTGCATATGGGTCCTTGTGCATGACAAACAGATCCATTTTGCTTCATTTGTGTCATTTCTTCATACATTTCAGTCATTTTCTCTTACTTTCTCTTCTTTATTCCCTAATACCTAAAATAGCACAAAAACACTCAAGTAGCACAAAATTGGGGTAAAATAAAGGATATATAGCATGAATGTAATGTATGATATATATGCTACTGATCATGAGTTGTCTTAAGTCTTTTGTTATTGATGTTTAAGAATTGTCTATTATTCAATTAGAGCAAATAGAGTCCATTTCTATGAAAGCATTTGCACAGAAAATCTTATTCTTCATTAAAGACATGAAAGAGTTTGAAATATTTATTATAAAGTCATTATATCTAAGCATGATACGGATATAATAATCTTGCTAATTGAAGGTACATACTAGACATTCTTTAAATTTAAAATTAAACCACTAGATAAATGAAGATCCACGGAGCCTTATGCAATCTCAGCGATGCGTGCACCATTTCTGACCTTTAGAATCATCTCTCCTCTTGCGAGGTCCTTCCTATCCTTTAGTAGCTGTACAGTGGAAATTTTCTAAGCACAAGATCCGGTATCTAATACCCAATCTTGGATAGAGGTGACTAAATTTATTTCAACAACAAATATACCTTTATCCTTCTCCTTGTACTTGGGGCAATTTTGGCGGATGTGTCCTCTTCCACCACAGTGGATGCACTCCATATCAGGAGTCGAAGATTTCAAAATTTTCCTTTAGAGGTGCTCGCTGGAGCACCTTCTACTCCCTTGCCCTTGATTGGCACCTTTTTGGTTACTTTGCCATTGCCTTTACCTTTGGAGATCTTTTTACTTCCACCATAGGTCATTACAAAGCTCCTCAAGACTCGCCCCATTCTCTCGCACATCGTAGTGCATGATAAAATCCTTGTAGGAAGGGGCTAGAGAGGCAAGAATAAGATCTTCCGCAATGTCCTTGGGCATCGGGGAATAGAGCTTTTCTAACTTCTCAAGGTATCCTTGCATTATGAGAAAATGCAAAAAGGTGCAAAAGGGCAAACCAATGAATTATAGGATTATGAGATGACAAACTAAACCTTATTAAATAGTCTAATCGTTGAAAATATGAACCAACAGCTCTGATACCATTGTTGGATTTGGTCACATGCTTTCGTATATATTTAAAAAACGTTTTACACAAGGAAAATCATTTTCATATTTATTCAACAATTTATACGTACAAGATTTCTTTTTGTATTTCAATAGATGTATATTGCATAATATATAAGATGCATATCTTGATCATACCTAAAAGGATTGTCAAATCCTTTTCAATCGTTAGAAGTCAAGTTGCACTTGGATCACCTTGAAATTTCCTCCAAGTGATCAGCAAACTCTAAACAAGATTAGAGAGATCGAAGCCAACCAATCAATCTCTAATGCAAGGTTAGAATCTAACTAATAACCCATTTATGCCCCAAAGAATTTAATCTCTAGCAATTTCAATAATCTATAGTATTTTTGAATGGAAGCGATGGAGTAAATATGGAGAGGATAAAATTTTACATTTATTCAAACAAAGGAATGGAGGAGGGACCTATTTATAGGGTATCCTCAAACCCACATCATGTGTAAACCACTTAAAGATGATCCCTTGATAATTTATCCTCTAAACCAATCATATTTTGACACATCATCATCCCATAACCTCCTTTGACCAAGTTGGATCAAATCCAATCCATGATCAGCAAAAAAATCTCTTATTTATGCAGGCGAAATCGTGGGCAGACGGTCGACCTAGATAACCAATCGATCCACCGATCAGTTAACTATTGACAATTTCGGTCGAACGATAAGCCCAGTAGGGTCGACCATTTTGCTACCAAGAAAAAACCTTGTTATTTTCGGTCGGGCTGTGTTTCATGTCGGTCGACCAATCCCTTACCAAGAACGCTCCTGATAATTTCGATTAAACCACAAAACACATCGGTTCATTGTTCCCTTACCAGGAATGCTCCTGATAATTTCGGTCAAACCACGTGTCATGACGGTTGACCGTTTTCGAACTCAAAAGTTATTGATCAATTTGGTCAGGCGGTTCCCAAAAAACGGTCGACTGTTTTTCAATATTTTTACTTTACAAGTTTTGGATTAATGATTAGTAGCACATCACACATTGCATTCATGCTATATATTCTTTATTTCACCCCAATTTGGTGCTACTCAAGTGTTTATTTGATGTGTTTCCGGGCTTAGGCAATGAAGAAGAAAAAGGAAGAGAAAAGGACCTAAACGCAAGAAGAATGGGTTAATTTGGAAGGTTATGGACCTGTTTGTAATGTCAAAGGCTGGATTGTAACTCAGGAAGGACCCAAGTGAAAACCCAAAGGGACTTAAGTGTACAGGAAAAAAAGTAGGTTGCAAAAGTCCAGAATCTCCTGAACCTGAGGAGTAATTTGAAAATTAAAACCAAATGGGCTCGAACCAACAACTCCAAGCGCACCCCACGTGTTAATTATGTTAACTAAAGTTGGGGTTAAAAGTTGGAGGCGATCAGAGAAACATGATCCGCCACTGGTGGATTAAAATCCGACACTGGTGGATCCGGTTAGAGTTTGGCTCTCAAATTTTGTCTGTGGGTTGGGTTGTTAAGTCAGAGCATTCTAGGACCTCCATATCTGATTTACAGCCGTCCGATTATGCCCAGATCCATCCAAACCCTCTAATCTTCTATAAATAGACTTGTAATTCCTCCTCCCCCTCTTCTTCCTCCTTCTGCCATTAGAGTATGTTTTAATTTCCTATTTTAGTAGTGTAAATATGGGGGTTGGAGAGGAACAAACTTTGTATTTTTAATTCTTAATCTACTTTAGTTCTTCTTTATGTTGATGTTTTCCATTTTCTGCAATTTCCTCTGAGTTTTATGCTTGCTTAATCTAGTCTTCTACATTTCTTTCATGGGTTTTTGTTGTTTTTATGTTTTGTTTAGGTTAGACATGAGTAGGGAGTAGTCCACCCCATTGGAGGTGGACAAGAAGGTCATCTGATTATGTGATGTATTAAGTGTGTGTTATTCCTAACCTTTTAACCTCACATGATTTCCATAACAATCTAATGAGATTTCACTCTTATCTTTGATGTGCTAATGCTCTTGCATGATGTTTAGCATATGCTTAGATTAGTCAGCCTATTTTATGGAGAATGATGAGGTGAGGATAAGGATGGAGTGGAAGAAGGAAACATAACATGTGCATGCATGTTCTCATGTTGGCCTCGTCCTAATTAATCGCCTGTATGTTTTAATGATTGTGTTAAAACCTATTTCATGTGGAGACATAGTAGGGTTTGGTCATTATGCATGAGTTCATTTAGCCTAATTTCAATTATTGTCTTATATGTTTTAATGATATTGTTTTATCTTATTTCATGTGGAGGCAAAGATGGATTTGGTTTAAGGATTTCATGTATTACATGTTGTGATGAGCACAATTGAACATACACATGTACACATATATTCATTTCCGCATTCTTTATCTACCCCCTATGGGGTTTAGTTTTATTACTTGTTTTCTGATTTCATACACATAGTAGGGTAATTCCGACCTCATTCCTCTCTTCTTTCCCCCACTCGAATATTGTGAATCCGACTCGCACACGCTCCCTGTTGACTGACCCGTGCTTGCCACTGCTTCAACACGGTTGTGCACTTGCGGTATTTTAACTGATTCGATCAATCAATATCAAACAAAATATGAGTTTTGAGTTTCAAATTTATATGTTATAATGTTACGGATATCATTGTACTATGTAATATATTATCATATATAATATCAAAACATTATACCCTATAATATATACATCTCATATAAATTTATTTGTTATTCTAACCAGGTCGGTTTTACAATAGCTCGATTTTATCATTTCACCACATGGTCATCATGTAATACATCACATATAAAATCATATTTCTTGTTTCCCAGTTTTGTTGTGTGACATATAGAAGGATTTAAGTTATGATGGCAATGATATAAAACACTTGATATCATAAACTATAAGCGGTATTTAGCTACACATTATAGTTACCCAAATAACAAAGATGTTTTGCGCACTTGAACAGAACACAATCTATTTGGTGATATGAAATAATATCACTTGTGCCTATCCCTTGCCTCATGATATTATGAATATTGTACAAAGTAGAAATGTGTCATCTTTGTATTACATATTCATTTTGTTGATCTCTTAAGTTAATTATAAATATGTAACTATACACAGGTTACATTGTGCATATTATAATTTTGCTTTATTAAGGGGCCCAATAACATCATCACTCAAGTCAAGGGAGGCAATGATAATCTTTTGACATATGACTTTTTCCCGCACAAGTTATATACAACCAATTAATATCTTTATTACTATACATAATGATAGTTTTTTATAATAATCAAATTATATAGTTCTCATGTAAAAAAGACATAGGTCTCATATCTTAGGATTCAAATACACAATGAAAACATTAATGACACAAACACAATTCCATAACATTTCATTTACTAGGTCTATTCAATATATAAAAGTAAACACTTTCTGTTATATATACTAATGTTGTTAAATATTTGTAGAATTACAATTTCCTTTATCTAACATGACAATCTTATCTCGGTAATTAATGTCACATGTTAATTACCATGATTGTGAATTTCTTTTGATTTATATAAATTATTATCTTTTAGAGCTCTACGGTTAAGGACCAAGAGCCTCTTCCTTAACTCTTCGAAAACACGAATACATTAATCAAGGAACAAAATATTTGTACATTCAATTCATAATAAAAGACATATAAAAGAATACTTTTAGAACACATATTCCTTTCATGATGTTCTTCTCCACTTCCACCATATATTAGGTTTAGTTTTTACCCATTTTGGTTGCAAGAATAAGGGGGCGGATGGAGCATGTAACTTAGTTCTTTTTTAATCGAATGTTAGATTCTTTACTTCATGATGAATGCTTCCTTTCTATGTAAGTTTTAGTTCCATCCAATGGTTTGACCATTACTTTGTATTTTGGTCCACGTTTAATGTTGGATTTGTTGTTTCTATAATATATGTATTGCTTAGAGAGTACATCCACCCTTTTGGTGGTAGAGGACGATGTAGGTGATGGTTGTGTAATGATGGGTTTGCACCACTTGTTGTCATTTCCATGTGTTTGATAATAGATCTATAATTGTATAATGTTTATCTTAGTGTTGATGGATAAATGACCACACTAGAATCTTAACCTATACTATGATCTAAGAGTTGGTGTGTTCACTTGGCTAATTTTTTGTGTTTATCAATGGGTTTGGCTTGATTGTGAATGGAACCATGGAATAATGCATGTTTACATGAATGAACTAGGTTGTATATAGGATTAATTGGTGCTTTAATGGTCACACTAGGTACTTAAAACATGCTTCAGAATCTGACATTAACTTAGTTTCATTTTAATACATGTATGTGTATGGTTGACCATGTAGTTGAGTGTGTCATACACTTAGTTTCCACACTGGCTACTACTTGTATGTCACACACTCTACACTTGTTTTCTAATGTAGTGTAGTATAAAAATCTCTTCTTCTTTTTTCTCCTCACTCTAGTGTGGAGTATAACATTGTGTAAGGATACGAACTATCCATGAACTAGACCCATACTTGCTATGCCTTTCCTGACGTTGTGCAGTGTGATATTACATTGAATTCCAATCAACAATATTTTTTATTTATCAAAACAAAGAAGTGTTCTAGCACATAGAGGGTTCAAATTCCCAATGACATTACTACATATTCATAATTGCTCTCATGCGTTTCGAAACTTTTGTACACATCCTCTTCTCTCACTTTAATTGGCTGAACTCTAAGTCTTGATTTAGAACTTCGCATGCATCATTGAACTTCAAAACACGCATGCATCTTAAGCTAAAAGACATTCCTTTTTGTTCTTATAACTATATTTTTGTCTCTCAAGAATTTTAACAACAAACGAAGGTCACCTATTGTAACATGTAAGGTAATGAATTCCTATTGATTCATAAATATAAAAAAACAAAGATGTTGCTTGGATTACGATTTTCAAAACTTTGATTATGACCTGACGAAACATGCATAAAGATATCAATTTAGTTCTTCCACAATTTTAAAAGAATCAGTCTAGCAGACACATGGACAATCATAATACATTTCATGTTCTTCGATTGTATTTGACTTTCAGTGAATGGATTAGAATTATTAGTTCATTATGTATCCGAAGTGTTAAAATAAATGTATTGCTTTCGAGCTTGATACTTTTACTTGTACTTTTCTACATAGAAGAATGTCTTCACAACACAGATATTATCCACCACAACACTCGTATCTTTGATATGTTCAATATATTATTATATCTATATACAAAGTATCAAAATATCATGAAACAATAAATTTTATATCACTTATAAGAAATCCATACAAAATTTGTTATACTTCGCAAACAACATTATCTGACTCCTTTTTATTGTGAAGAATGTGAAATCATCATTCCTTTTATTTCCATAGATAGAATGAATATTTATAAAAACTTCTAGCTATAAATATGAGAGTACTATCGATACATTCCAATTGCACAAAGGTAGTGATGATTGTAAAGCACTACATGTCAAAGATCATTGTTATTATGTTCCTTCTTTTGGTTGTTTCTATAAGAGCAACAAGTAAGTTCAATAACGATAAGCTTGCATTTTCCTTTGTTGTATTTTTAGTATCACTAAGTATTCGTTAATAAAATAGTGACTTGGCGAGTAACAATCACTCATCTGATTCAGACACTGCTTCTGCCCAAAAATGTTGCTACATATCATTGCCATATTGGGGAATGTTGGTTTGACAATAAGGGCGACGATGATAAATCCACGGCTTACTGCATATCAGGATGCATGAAAAGAGGGAAGTGTACTAGAACAACTTGCACTAGTACCACTGCATGTGTTAGAAATTCAATTCACTTCCACACAACAATTATGTAATATAATAAAATAAAAAGAAATGGTACATCAAAGTCAGTGCTACCTTACTTTCATTTGCTTGACTGATATTGTGTTCTAGTTCTGTATGGATATAAAGTGGCAAACTATGTAGTTAGAAGGGCATGACAAAATACACATTCGTGCTTGATGAGCACAACATTCGAAGGATATGCTTCTAGAATTAAACAAACAAAAGAATATTTACATAAAGTTGGAATACAAAATCATAATTTTACTGAGGTAGAAATGATACCTAAACAATATGTCACATTGTAAACAACAAAAAAGATTCATACGACATTATGAAGAACAAATAAACAACATAACACTTGAAAGAAACCAATTGCAACACTCTTTTTGAATGTACGATGGGTGACAAGTAATTACATCGTTTTGCCACCCCTCCCACTACACAATGTGGTTACTTGTCTTCAAGTTAAGCAGCTCTATACACTAGGATACCAAGCAAAAAATAGAGTTTCCCTTTGGCCAAATCTATTTCAAATGTTTGTGGTAATTATGCAATGTATTCCTCTCTTCCCTTTGGAATCCAAAACATATGGGAAATCTAGGATCGGTTTTTGATGTCCCTTCTGTGGAACGAATTGGAAATGGTTTGGAGGATAAATATTACATACTCCCAACAAACCTAGTAACGATATATATTACACAAAACTTTCAACATTGAAACTACTTATGAAAATTAAGAAACACAAATTACAAGATTATTTTTTAATATTCATATGAATGTGTAATGCAATTACATAAAGAGGATGATGTAGGGAAGGAAGGGATGACGTGGGGCTGGAGAGGGCAACGCGGGCCGAAGGTTGTCGGAGTGTATGACGCAAAGCTTGAGGGTATGACATAGGGTTGGGGGACGCATTGCTGGAGACAAACACTATGACAGTTCATGGTCAAAGGTAATTTGCTTTAGTTTCCTTTGGAATCCCGGTACACAAACCCCTATAAGTTACATAAAGAAATATCTTAAACATAGTATCATCTTGTTCATAAATCATTATCAAATATTTAGTTTTTTTAATATTCCATTAGATTCAAGCTAACATCTGCACGTTTTGTTTTTCCATTTTGGTTTCCTGTTGACTCCAAATATTTGTCTTTTGGCAAATTTCGACGCACGTAGAGCCTAAGATTTGACTCTGTGAAGGGAGTTTGTTAGATGCGCTATACGTGACGACTAAAGGGCAAATTGTTGATATTGTCCTCAAGGTAACATGTCGTCGTTTATTCACATAAGGTTGGTTGATTATGTTAAGATAAAACATCTTTCGCTAGGGTCACCCTAACTACAATAATCGACATGTACTAGCTTGTTATGTGGTATAAGATAAACATTCTTTGTAACTAACACAATATCACATTTACAGTGTGTAGTTTTTTTAGTAATATCCAAAGAGTAAGCCAAAGGTATCCAACCATCAGTGTATGTCCCGATCAATCGGTGTACGTTGCCTTGGTGTTTAGTTACTCTAACGGATGTACCGACGGATAACCACTGTCGGTGTTAGTTTTGGCGTGAATTTCCTGCCAAGATATTGTTGGCTTTTTTGCCTTAATCTATATTTTGATGATTTAATCAACCTAATCTTAATTGTGATCATGTAGAGTAGCACACATGTTGCATTGCATATATATTGCTTTGTGCTAACCTCTGCAGGTGATCAAGACTCAAGGAAGAAAGGAAATCAAGTCAAGACATGTAATGAAGCTCATTTGAAGACATGTATTTTGTATTTCTTTGAGTCTTAGGAACTTGTGTAAATTGAGCATACTTTAGCTAAAATCAACTTAAACACAAACTAGGTTCGTTAGAGAAGTCACATATGAAATTTCACATAATTTGGACTTCAATAGATCACCCAAACTTAGACCGAAAAACACTGCCCACATTCGGTCGACCAAAATAGACCTTTCGGTCGACCGAGTGATCAAGTATCCTATTAGTGTTTAACTGCCTAAGTTCGGTCGACCGTCCATACATTTTTGGTCGACCGAGTCCCAATTATTTTCCGACCGTTTGTTTTGTTGTATATACCCAACGGTCGTATTCGTATTAATCAAAAATACCCGATATACATTTTATGTATTGGTCGACCGAGGACCTTGTTCGGTCGACCAAACTTATGTCTCTTGACAAACCCGAACTTCCTATTGGAATTCGGTCGACCGTGGACCTTGTTTCGGTCGATCAAATAGAACTTTGTTTGTCAACCCCAAAGTGCCTGGTGTGAATCGGTCGACGGAATCCTGTTCGGTGTTCAACCGATCACTTAAGTGTACCTGAGTCTTAGCGTTAGGCGGTCGACCGTTCCTTAACCGGTCGACCAAACTGATTTCAAAACTGCCAAACGGTCGACCGAACTACCTTATCTGGTTGACCGAATTAACTCAGAATTCAGTCCTGCTAGTTTGTGTTTTGTGTATCTTACACCAACACTTACTTAATTAACCCGAACGACTATATTCTCTCTAATGCTTATATATAGAGTTGTAAAACAAATTTTAATACAACTCTCCCACTACTACTTGTCCAATACATTAGAGAGAAACTCTCAAGCTCCAATTTCTCCAATCCTACACTCTAAGCCTAAATTCCACACATTTGATCATATCCAAATCATACTCAAAGTATGCTCAATATTTAGAGAGTGTTCTCCCACTCATTGGTTGATCAAGAAGCAAGGATTTTGGTGAAATCCCGAAGTGTTCCATCTTGGATTGTAAGAGGAAGAAGGTCAAGAAAGCGAGGGTGTTTGCGGTGCTTGTTTTGTAAAGGCGTTCTCTCCCGTCCCGGAACGGGGAGTGGATAGTGAAGACGTGAGCGGAGCTCGAAGTGTCGAGCGGAGCTTGCAAGAGAGGACGTAGACGGGAGGCTGAACCTCTGTAAAAAAACTTGTGTTCCATTGTGGTTTGCATATTTCTTCTTACTTGCTTGTTTACGTTAAATTCCGATGTGCATATCTTGATTGCTTAAACAAGTAGGTAATTAGCGTAAAAGTGATTAGTATTAGAGACCCTCATGATCCTACAGATATTCACCTTCTTTCATCAGAACGAAGAACACCGACGGGGGAACACCAATGGATATATTCGTCGGTGATATATGCCGACAGACATAATCATCGATGTAGGATACACAACGTAATACTTTTTCCCAGTATCACCGACAAATGATGACTTACACCCATGGATACGTACCATTGGTATAAGTGTTATCCAAATCCAAGCAAAAGCTTATTGGCTTTTTCCAAGCTTCAATTTCCACAACACATTCATCCATGTTTATCAACATTCATCCACAACACATTCATTCATTCATCCACAAACATATAAACATAATATTTCATATATGCATTCATAATTAATAATATTTTCTTATATGTACAAATATACTTATGGTGATCACCATTTCAAAGAGATACAACCTTTGACTAATTAAAAACATGACATCAACTTAAAACAAAACATGCAGATGGATGGTGTACAACACAATACGAAACGTAGTTCCATCATCTGCCAAAGTAGACAAAACCTCTACAACATCTTCCTCATTTTTGGTTAGCAAACGATTTTCCTGAATCATATATGAAAATGACAAAGTCGTCACCCTATTTCGAAATAAGAACATGTAAATCAACAAGCATAATTTCACAAAAACTAACCTTGGTGAGGTTAGCCTTGCACCTCACCGACGGTCCCCCACGATTTGGCTCCCATCCCCTGGGCGAGGGTCGAGTAGAAGAAGGTGAGGAGAGAGAAGGGAGCGAGGGAACGATGTGTGGGGATGAGAGGCGGAGGGAAGAAGCCATGGATACGGTTTTGGTTTGTCACTTTTGTTTGGAGGAGTGGTGGCGAGGATGTGGTCGCAGGGAGTTGGGGGGGAGGTCATCAGGCAGTGGTGGGGAGGTGCTAGGATGGTGGTGGGGTGGGTGTTTGTGAGAGAACGGATAAACGAAAGGAATGCTACTGATATGAAGACAAAACATACATGGATGATACTTATCCGTAGTTGTTTAGATATACCTCCATCGGTGTTTGATTTTCTTGCCAAAACATTCATTTTCCCGCCATCCAAATTTTCAATAACCTATATAGACAATCGTTATCTATGGGTCTTTCTTTCTAACTACGTTGGTGATTGATTTTGCGCCCAAAAAAATTCCACCAGTTAATTTTTCAGAAACGAACACTGACGGTAGCAGCACTCTTTGAAGACTAGATCGTTCACTTTCTTTGTAGCACTGTATGTTGTTGATATGAAGAAAGCTAGGAAATTATTGTCCGACAGGCGTGTTTCGTCGGTGCTTATTATAGTATCGTGTATGGCCTAATTATTCTAATCAATTTCTTCATCTCTACTTAAGATGCAGCGGAAACAACAATTAAAATGAGTAGAGAAAGCAAATGCAAACTGATTGATACGTTTAATTAACCGCAAGTGCACGGTCGCGTTTAAGCGGTGGCAAATACGGGTCGATCCATAGGGAGGTGTGTCGACTTTAGTTTGTTTGAAGGCGACTGGGAAAGAAATGAGAGAAAGATTGATTACACTAAACTACACTAAGATGCAAAAGGAAATGGACAGTAAGCTCATCAAAACATGTAGTGCATGAAAACATAAAACTATATCCAACTTTGCCTCCACATGAAATAAGATAACACAATATCATTAAAACATACAAGACAATAATTAGAATGAAGCTCCATGAACTCATGTATAAAGACTAAACCCTACTATGTTCCTTGTGTTCGGTCGACCGGAACATAAGTGTACTGGTATTATTCATGTGTTTGCAGTCGACCGTTTTGACGTAGAAATAATAGGTTGACCCTGTTAGTGTTAGGTCGACCGAGCCCCTGACTCGGTTGACCGATAGTTTTGAATTTAATGTTGACCAGACTTCGGATTTTGACCTCGTTTCGGTCGACCGGTTTTAGACCTTCGGTAGAACGTTAGGACTTATGTTTTGCGCAAATAGTTCGACCGTTACAGACGCTTCGGTCGACCAATTCCCTTGTGGAAGCGGTCGACCGAGTTGTCACTTTCGGTCGACCAATTCCCTTGTGGAAGCGGTCGACCGGATGTCACTTTCGGTCGACCGATTCCCATGAGGAAACGGTCGACCGAGTCGTCTCTTTCGGTCGACCGTTTTGCATATGACAGAATTCTTGGTTCCCTTTTGATGCCAACTCTGTCCACGGAAACCCGTGGCCTCGCCTTGTGCGTGAGCCGGAAGGTGACGGTGGGCGCGTTACGCGTGCCCGCCCAGGGACCGCCGTGTGGAAGAGTGTGGGTGTCTGGGATGCGTCACCTCCATGTATGGATCGTGACTAATTTGATGGATTGATTGGACTCATTGTATGAGTAGCAGACCTGAGGGATCGTGGATCCCAATGAGTGTGACGCATGGCTCGTGGAGCATGATGACCCTGCAGACTACGGTCTGGACCCGTCTGATGTTGTGTCGGACGTATGTTGTACCGCCGATGTTGTGTCGGTGATGCCGCTGATGTTGTGCCAGCGATGATCCCCGATTGGGCATCTATCCTGGGATGTTGACCGATTGGGCTACGGCTCCGTCGAAGGTGGTGCAGACCACGTGGTTCTTTGCACGGAAGTGCGGACGCTCATCACCGATCCCTTTGGCTCGAGTAGTCGCGTGTGGGGGGACGCGTCGCGTACTGTCCGTAAGATCGTATGTGCCTACGGTAGGTTTCCGAGGGAGACCCGTTGTTGTTGTTGCTAGATTGATGTCCTTGTGGACCCCATTGAGGGTCGTGGTTGTTGGACTTAGGTCCCGTTTACCCTGTTGAGGGACTTGATGCATTGCAGATGTGACATGACATGCTACTAGTATGATAGGTTCATTTATCGTACTATTGCATGCATATAGGTGAGCTTAGCATACGGGGTTTACTAATGGGAAATTCAGGCATCGTTGTTTGATTCATGTTTCAGAACCGCAGTATGTTCTGTCGGGTGGTGACCGCGGGCACACTCATTTTGGGGTTAGGATCCTCATCGGACTCTTCGAGGTCGTCGTGATTACTTTATCTGTCTTTTTATTGTACTGTTGTAATCACGTCTTTTGACAAACTCTGTTGTATTATTGGTGCACCGACGGTTGATTTATTGAGTAACATGCCCGTTGATGAGTTTATTCTGACATTCTCTTGATTGTTTAAATTTTTAAAATTTTCGCTGTTTCGAGATGTTACAGTATCACTTTCACTTCCTCGAGCATATGCGGACGAATCTTGGTGACTTGGTATTTTTAAGGGGTTTGAGGTGGAAACTGGAATGGTTGAAACTTGTTTCGGTAATCTGGTTTTTAGGGTTTGAGTTATAAAAAGATTGGATCTTTGTTTGGTAATGTGGTTTTTTTTCCTTGTCAAAACGTTATCATTTAGTTGTAGTTTCGTAGTCATGTTTGTTTCTTAATTGAACTTTAATTTTCTCTTCTTCTTTTAAATTATTATATCTTGAAATCTGGGAGATCAACAGCACACTGTTCGTACGCGTCATTTATAGGCAGGTGAAATTTCAGTGACTTTATGTGTGATACCAAATCATTATATATAACGGTTTAATAACTTTTGTCCTCAAGATTTGCTCCGTTGGCGAAATCTTTTCCGCGTATCTTTCCAATTTTTCGTCCCCGGACCTTCAAAGACGAAATAAAACGTGATTAATCAACTTATGATGTGTGATAGGTCGCCTATCGAAATATCACGCTGTGAATCAACTTAGGTAATAATAATTTCCTCATATGACTATATTATTGGGGTTTCATTTTTTTGATCCGTAGTCATTTCTATGTGTTGGTAGATGAAATTTACGATATTTCTTTATTTGTTTAATCAATAAATGATTTTTTTTGTGTTAAGGGAATATGCCCTACTAATGAAGCAGAAGTTGGTTGCAATGATCACTCTAGTCTTGCAAGTACTGGTTGATCATGCGAACAAATTTATAGCTAGAATTTTCTATAAATATTCACTCTATCTTTAGAAATAAAAGGAATGATGATTTCTCTTTTTTATGAAAAACAGGAATGATGATTTCTCACTATTGATAATAAAACAGAAATGGATTGAGTTGTTTGAAAAGTATACAAAATTTAGTATGAATTTCTAAAAAGTGATAAAATTTATTGTTGCCTGAGATTTTCATTCCCGGTATATAGATGTTATGTTATTTTGAACATATAAAAAATATGAGTTTTGTGGCGGATAACAGTACAAGTGTCAAACTCAGAAAGAAATACATTTATGCTAACATGTGATACATAAAGAACTTGTCATAATTTTAATACGGGAAATATAATGTGGTGTGTGCACGCTAATTTGTTTGAGCAGTGGGATTGGTTTGTAAAAAAAATTATTAAAATTTTAAAAGTCCAGTTTCACTGTCTTATTAAAATTATTAAAATTTTAAAGTCCAGTTTCACAAAATTATTAAAATTTTGTATTTCGAAAAGAAAATCATAAAACTAAAATTCCAAAAGATTTTAACTTATAAATCAATCACCCGTAAAATCGCATTGCTAATTTTTTCCTCATTAGCCACCTGTTCTTGTCGTTGTGTTCCACCTTTCGGATGATGTCCCACAGGTTTTGACGGCTTCTGGGACCACCATCGTCCTACTTCGGCTCCTAACTCCACTACAGCACGTATGAGGCATATTTTGGTTTCCTCTTACAAAATGGTCCCGAAGGTGGTAGATGACATAGTGCGGCCTCACGAGAAGTGGAGCATGACCTTGTGAAGGAGGAAGGGAATCTTCCAGAATATTCCAGTTTGGAGACAACAGAGTGTGAATTGATCGATGTGCCCACCACTACAATGGGACGGTAATGGATTTTTGTGGAATGAATAGGGTTGAGCGTGGAGAGGTAAACAGTGGGTCGCGTTGTGAGCTGTGAGAATGTGAGAAGTGACGGATGTTGAAACAACGATAGTTAGCACCAAGGTTTTGAGAACTGAACCGGTCATCGAACCGATAAAGTTTCGGTTTGGTTCAATGTGGTCGAACCACGGTCCAACCACGGTCGGACCGTTGATGACGTCAGCATGACATCATGATTTTTGAGACCCGGAGTTGGACCGGACCGAATAAATATTAACGGTCGGACCAGTGGTCGGACCGGTTTGAACCGATTTTTGTAAAATTATTTAATATATACACACACCAAACGTTAAATATAATTCATGATATCAAACACAATTTACTTAACGGAACAAATTTGCTTGAATACGAATTAGAGAAAATATTATTTGGATTAAGAATCTAAAATCAAAATCAATCTTCAATATTATCCATGACATCATACTTACGAAGGGATTTGGTGAGGGAGAGAAGAGTTTGTGGGTGGTGGATTTTTGTTTGTAAGAATAGAAAAAAAATCATCATATTTTCTGATTTTAAAAATTAGAAAAATTTGAAATATTTTTATGTCCGGTCCGACCAACCGGTCCAACCAAACGGTCCGACCCGGTCGGACCGGTTCAATCCGGTTCAGAACGGTTCAACTAGAGGCTCGGTTTTTTAGTTGAACCGGTCGTTGAACCATCGGTTCCTGGTTCGACCGGGTCGAACCGTCCGGTCCGGTCCAGTCCGATTTTTAAAACCTTGGTTAGCACTCATGATGCATTTTAGTTGGCCTACCAGCTTTACTCGGAGAGCAATCATCCGAGTAGCGTACACTTATACACGTAGCATAGATAACTTACATTGTAACGTAGATCAGTTTTATTTTCTTTCTATAAATAACTACGTCGGTTTAGGTTGTTCATCTTACCAAAAAAAGAGATAAAATATTGAGGTCCGACCACCCTTTGGCTTGCAAAAAAAATATGTTGAAACAAGAAATAAAACAATTACTATATGACACCATAAATAGAAATGTAACATTCATCAAGAAAAAGCAACATTGAAAATGGAGAACATGTCTTGACAAAAGAGATTGCATATCTAGTAATAATGGTATAACTGAAAACGACCAACTGTCGGGGTAATTGCTAAATCATATAGAAAAAGCAGGATAACTACGGTTGTGTCTACCATCCATGACTACGCAAATCATTTTTCTTGGTATTACAATAAGCTTAGTATTGTTATGTTGTAAGGATAAAACAATTAGGGTTATTTGCTTGGGTGCACCTCTACAGATGCATAATTCGAGCTTAACGTCCGGATTTCGTCTATTTACTTGGGTGCACCTACATGTCGATGTTATTAACTTGGATGCATATTTACCGTCAATAAGGCTCACTCGGTTATAACATTATCACCGCACAATTAAGAATTTTTCATTTTACACCCTATAAATTTAAAAATCTCGTTAATGTTAAATAAAAAACAACAAAATAAAAACTCAAAATACCTCTCCCTTTCTCTCTCCAAATCTATCTCTTCTCTCTCACCAATCTCTTCCTCTCTCTAGTCTCTCTTTTCTCTCTCACTCGTTCTCTCTCTCCAATCTCTCTCCTCCTCCTCCCATCCACATACACCTCCCCACCTCAAAACAACAACAACAAACACCCAGCAACAACACCAGCCCAGGTAGTCCAACATGTGCAACAAGAGTTGCTACAGGTTCACGATGTCATTTGTTACATCCTAACCCTTGATTAATGGGTTGATTGTGTTTTAGGTGGAGGATTAGAGGAGGTGGAGATGGAGGGCTGAGATTGATTGGGAGTTGAGGTGGTGGATGGTGGAGATTTATAAAAGGTTGGATAACTCTTCTCTCTCTCTCACTTGTCTCTCACTCTCTCAGTCGTTGCTCTCTCACGTCTCCCTCTCTCGACCCTTTTCTGATCCAGCTTGGGGAAGGCCGTGAGGTGAGATTGACGGCACGCGGAGGAGCTCAGATGATCGCCGGAGTTGTGGTGATCGTGTTCGAGGAGTTCGTCGGTGGAGAAGAGATTTGCGAGGAAGCGCTCGCCGGGATTCTTCAAAGGCTTCTTCAAGCCTTAAGGTATGTCAAGCTTTAGTGTAATCCTCCTTTTAGCCTTTGTGAGGGTTAGTGTGGCCGATGGTAGGCCGGAAGGCTCGTCGAGAACCTTGCAGCAGCTTTTCTGCTCTACAACGGTCGACCAGCGGGATGGCGCGGTCGACCGGTCGTAGTGTAAATCGGGTGAAAACCCTTGCACCGGTCGAACGATACTCTTTGAGTGGTCGACCGGTGGTGCGTTTTACCAGGGGATTAAGGCTCTTGGTGTTTTCGGTCGAACGGGTCCCCTTTGCCGGTTGACCGAAAGCACTGTTGTAGGTCGGTTGGGGGCGTTGACCATCTAAACGGTCGACCGCTCGTTGACTTCGTTCGACCGACGCTTAAGTTAACTTATTGGTCGGTCGGCCGGGAGTGTGGTTTCGGTCGACCGTGTAGTGTGGTTTTGTTGGGGATTTCTACTGGATGTTTTCGGTCGACCGTGATCTGAGGGTCGTTCGACCGTTGGTGCTTTTTGAGGAAGAGAGGATTTTCCCTGTTGGATTTCGGTCGACCGTGATTTGAGAGTCGTTCGACCGGTTGGACGTTATTTTGGTTTTTCTGAGGAATATTTGTGGTATTCGATCGACCGTTTGGGTTCTTCCGTTCGACCGTTTGGGCACTGTTTTGCATATGGATGCTTGTGCCGTGTGTTGTTAGATCCGCCTCGAGGGCAACGGGTCTCCGGCCTTTTTTGGGGCGACGGTACAGACATTGCCGGCCTAAGAGGAGGGTCGTTGTTGTGGCTCTGAGGAGCGGGTGCCGTGTGTGCACGTTGTTGTTGTGGCTCTGAGGAGCGGGTGTCGTGTGTGCACGTTGTTGTTGTGGCTCTGAGGAGCAGGTGCCTTGTGTGCACGTATGATTGAGGGGTTGGGGTGAGAGGACCCTTGAGACCCGAGGCCGATGTGTTCCGACTGTGCCTGGTGTGCACGGGAGATTGATATGCCTTTACTGCATTTTCATTTCATGTTTCATTACGCATATTCTGTTCATATTTTAGGGGTTTGGCATACGGGATTTCCTCTCGGGAAACTCAGGCATATTCATGTTTTATGTCAGGTCATACGCGTCAGTAGGAGGTGGTGACTGCGGACAGGAGCACCCAGACCAGATCTTGTCTCTTTTGTTCTTCGAGGTGGATGATTTTCCCTTGTACATGTGTTGTATATCTTTTGTGTTGGGTTGTAATCATCATTGACTCTTGTATTATACAGTTTCCCATATTATATATATATGTACTCGTGGTTTGGTGACGACCCCAGTGTTGATTCTTATATGTTTTAAGTTTTAATTTTTCCGCTGTTTCGAGGCGTTACAATTTGGTAACAGAGCTTTCGGTCCCGGTGTGCTTGTCCAATGAAACCACCTTAGAGGTCTTGCATTCACTTTTCATTCATCATGCATTCATTCATAATCATTAATTCATTGTCGTTTCCTGTCCTCTTATGTAGATGCCTCCGAGACGTGTGAGGCCACCTTCACGTTATAGGGGCGCCAGTGAGGAGACTGGTAGGGAGGACAGAGAGGAGGAGGACCCTTCAGGGGACTCTTGGTAGGCTGGGCGAGTTTCTTGAGCGCCAGTCTGCACAAGCCGAGCAGGAAGGGGCGGGGGCAGTGCTGGATCGGTTTATGCGACAACACCCTCCTTCCTTTGACGACAGTGGTGAGCCAGAGGCAGCTGAGGATTGGGTCTTCAAGATCCGGAAGATCTTTAGTACGATTGGGTGTCCTTCTGAGAGGCAGGTGGATCTGGCCACCTATGTATTGGACGGAGAGGCGGCCAACTGGTGGAGGTCCACGTCGGCTGTTGTGTTTGAGGATAGCGAGGAGGTGGGCTGGGAGGAATTCCTCGTGGAGTTCAACCAGCACTATTTTCCCCAGCATGCGCGGGATAGGAAGAAGGAGGAGTTCCTAGCACTCGAGCAGCGAGAGATGACGCTGGCGGCTTATATTAGCAGGTTTCGCGCCCTGGAGCGTTACTGCCCGGATACTTATGTGACACCGTAGCAGAGAGCTCGGAAGTTTATCTGAGGGTTGAGGCCGCAGTTCCGGTCTCGTATGACCACGAGTATGCCGCAGACTTTAGCTGATGCAGTGAAGTCTGCGACGATTATGGAGCAGGACTACCAGGAGACGGTAGAGGCTAGGAAGGTGCAGACGAAGGCCAGTATGCGACCTGGAGATCAGATTTCGGGAAATCCGGGCAAGAGGCCCCGGATTGATTGTGGTGGATCACAACAGTCGGGGCAGTGCAGGCAGTGTGGTAGGGTCCACCCCGGGAGCGGGTGTGGGGCTCGATCAGGTGCATGCCATGGTTATGGCCAGACGGGTCACTTCAGACGGGCAACACGTCCCACCCGAGTAGGTCAGGTGGACCTAGTGGACAACCGGGTTCCTCTTCAGCTAGCGGAGCTGGACCGAGTCGACCAGTTGCACCCTCCCAGCAGGGGAAGAGTGTGGGACGTGTCTTCACCATTCATGCGGAGGAGGCTAGAGACGTCAGCGCTGTGGTGGAAGGTACGCTTTATGTTGATGGGTTGATTGCTAGAGTGCTTTTCGACTGCGGGGCCACACACTCGTTCATCTCTGAGCAGTTTGCGAGCGTGTTAGGTCGTACCCCTGTGATGTTGACTGCCACGTTGGAAGTCAGCACACCCTTGGGTTTGGTGGGCATTGTGGGGAGCTTCCTCCCCGGCGCCACGGTTGCTTCGGGAGACCAGGAGTTCCCGGCAGACCTGGTCTTATTACCGATGGTAGACTTCGATGTCATACTTGGGATGGATTGGCTGTCCCAGTACAATGTTCGAGTCTTGTGCCGAGAGAAGAAGATTCTGATCTCGAGGAAAGGTCTTCCTGATTTGCTAATCGAAGGGACTAGGAGTGGAGATGGTCGGATTTTGGTTTCGGCAGTGAGGGCTCAGAAGATGATTAACCAGGGTTGTAGATTGTTCTTAGCGACGCTTATGGTACCAGATTTTGAGGTGAAGAAGTTGGAGGATATCGAGGTTGTTCAGGATTTTCCTGAGGTATTTTCTGATGAGATCACTGGGTTACCGCCTCACAGAGACTACACCACAGTCGAAGGCTCCATATAGGATGGCGCTTGCGGAGTTAGCTGAGCTGAAGAAGCAATTGCAGGATCTGCTAGATTCAGGTTTGATCAGGCACAGTGTTTCACCCTGGGGAGCTCCAGTGCTCTTCGTGAAGAAGAGGGATGGCTCGCAGAGGATGTGTATTGACTATCGGATGCTGAATAAGGTTACCATTAGGAATCAGTATCCTTTACCCAGGATCGAGGATCTTTTCGATCAGTTGCAGTCAGCGAGGGTCTTTTCGAAGATCGATCTGCGATCCAGTTACCATCAGTTGAGGATTCGGGATGCAGATGTCCAGAAGACAGCGTTCAGGACGAGGTACGGGCATTACGAGTTTTTGGTGATGTCGTTTGGATTGACGAATGCACCTGCAGCGTTTATGGATCTGATGAATCGGACTTTTCAGCCGTATCTCGACAGGTTTGTGATTGTCTTCGTGGATGATATACTGGTATACTCACGAGACAGAGAGCAGCATCGGGAGCACCTGAGGATTGTGCTTAGCATTCTGAGAGATCAGCAGCTCTATGCTAAGTACAAGAAGTGTGATTTCTGGCTAGATCGGGTGGCCTTTCTGGGACATGTGGTGTCAGCGGACGGGATTTTTGTGGATCCAGAGAAGGTCGAGGTTGTGACTCAGTGGAGAGCTCCGACCAGTGTGTCAGAGATCAGGAGTTTTGTGGGTTTAGCAGGTTATTATCGTCAGTTTATTCAGGACTTTTCCAGACTTGCTTCCCCATTGACGGCCTTGACACAGAAGGGTGTCAAGTTCGTTTGGTCCCAGAAGTGCGAGGACAGTTTCCAGGAGCTGAAGAGGCGACTGACTACAACACCGATTTTGACGTTACCGAGTGGTAGCGGAGGCTATGTGATTTACAGTGATGCTTCTGGCATTGGTCTGGGTTGCGTGTTGATGCAGCACGGGAAGGTGGTCGCTTATGCTTCGAGGCAGTTGAAGGTTCATGAGAAGAATTATCCGACTCATGATCTGGAGTTGGCAGCGGTGGTTCACGCGCTGAAGACCTGGAGGCATTACCTATATGGAGAGCAGTTTGAGGTTTTCACTGATCACCAGAGTTTAAGTATCTCTTCTCGCAGAAAGAGTTGAATATGAGGCAGCGTAGATGGCTAGAGTTCATAAAGGATTATGACTTCACCATTTCGTATCATCCGGGGAAGGCGAATTCTGTCGCGGATGCCTTGAGTAGGAAGGTGGAGTTTTCAGCTGCGAGCTTATGCATTCAGGAGTGGAGGTTGCTTGAGGCCTTCACAGAGTGGAGACCTTTTATGGAGGGCTCTGAGGGGGCAGTGATTGCGGGACTTCGAGTGGAGCCGCAGACAGTTTCGGGAGTTGTTCAGGCTCAGAGAGCAGATGATGAGCTGGTCAGTCTGATGCAGCTAGGTCAGTCGATGGAGGCTTGAGGTTCAGAGGTCGGATTGTAGGATTTCATGTTTAATTATACATATATATTTTTCGAATTTTCATGTATAATAAGGATCTATTACAATTTTCTTCGATTTATTTATGCATGCATCGGTTTGTTTTAACAACTAGTTTCAAAAACTTATTAAAACAAACACAAGGGACTCCAAAATTCATACCTAGAAGTTCTCTAAAACTTCTTGAAGATTCGGAGACGTTGGGGAAGATGATCGTCGCTTCCCGTTGCGCCGGATGCCTCCGAGTGTTCACCGAAACCCTAAACAAGGTTGGAGAGAAAGGAGCTAGCCAATCGATCTCCAAACAAGCTTAGAATCTAGCTACAAACCCCTTCCTTAGCCTCTGAGATTTCACCTTCCAAAGACTTAGAAAAGTAAGAGAATTTTCGTGGGTTTTTGTGGTGAATTAAGAGAGAAAATAATTATTGAATTGTGTAACCCAATTAGGGAGAATAATGACCTATTTATAGCTTCCAATCTTACTCTTAATCATGGCTATCCTCGATCAATGCGCTACAGCGGCGGCTTCCTCTTGCACTGGAGATGTAGATTTTACAGAAAATAAACATGCTCCTCACATTCGATAAAACCGACTAGTGCAATTCCTATGTAAAAACCTCTCATATGCAAATGCAACTATCTAAAAGACGGAAATAGAGAGAATTTGGCTTTTACATACATAAGCCCCTGTATAATAATAATGACATACATTCATAGCTTCTGATTTTGGAACATATAAACTCACAATCCTGCAAAGCAACTCAAGCATCCATGCACGCAATTGCTATAAACTACAGAATCTAATTTATCAATCATCCAGAATTCTCAACAATTCTTTGAAAAATATTTTGAAATCCATTAAAAACATTTTTCATTCATCCATAGTTCAAAACTATTTTTGAACCGCTGTCCATCCAATTTCCAATGGAAAGATGAACTGCAGTTTTTCGGTTTTGTTGATTCTCTTACAAAATAATTGTTTTTAAATAAAACGAAATTATTGTAAGTTGGACTAATGCCTTAATCTTAATTCCAATAATCACATGACATGTTTTAAAACTCTTAAAACATTCAGACGAATTATTATGGAGAATTATATCAACAAAACATCCATACACCGAAAAACCGGTAAAACCGAATTGTTTAAATCCTAGATGGCAAACTAAATTCGTTTACAGCCATAAATCATAAGAAAATTGAACCCTATGCTCTGATACCACTGTAGGATTTCATGTTTAATTATACATATATATTTTTCGAATTTTCATGTATAATAAGGATCTATTACAATTTTCTTCGATTTATTTATGCATGCATCGGTTTGTTTTAACAACTAGTTTCAAAACCTTATTAAAACAAACACAAGGGACTCCAAAATTCATACCTAGAAGTTCTCTAAAACTTCTTGAAGATTCGGAGACGTTGAGGAAGATGATTGTCGCTTCCCGTTGCGCCGGATGCCTCCGAGTGTTCACCGAAACCCTAAACAAGGTTGGAGAGAAAGGAGCTAGCCAATCGATCTCCAAACAAGCTTAGAATATAGCTACAAACCCCTTCCTTAGCCTCTGAGATTTCACCTTCCAAAGACTTAGAAAAGTAAGAGAATTTTCGTGGGTTTTTGTGGTGAATTAAGAGAGAAAATAATTATTGAATTGTGTAACCCAATTAGGGAGAATAAGGACCTATTTATAGGTTCCAATCTTACTCTTAATCATGTCTATTCTTTAGCCACGTTTTTCTTTACATTTTCTCTCATAAATTAATTCATTCATGTATTACATGCACCCACAAAACGTTTGACCAAGTTTGGAGCTAATCCAACCATCAATCAAATTAATCTCTTAATAATCAAAGGCAGAAAATCAATCGCTGTTCGGTTGACCGAGACTCATTCGGTTAACCGAATATGTCACGATTGGTTGACCGATTACTAGACGGATGACCGATTCTTAAAGGGAAAAATTCTCCTTAACCGATCGGACGAATTCTCGTCTAAGACCGAGTGCCATTCGGTTAACCGAAAATATCAGAACTTAACATTATTCGGTCGACCGATTTTGGTTCGGTACACCGTACCAAAGTTCCAGGCACTTTGGTCAAGTTCGGTCAATCAAATATGACTATCCGTTCCATGTTCGGTTGACCGATCCACAGATCCTTCGGTCGACCGAACCTCAACGGATTACCGAACTTTTACCCGATTTTGCCTTTTTCAAATTTTGGATTTATTTCCAACAAAATTTGAACTTGAGGGGATTTTAGCAAATTCACAACTTATGCAATGTATTATCCTATGCAATAATAAATTATTGCACCCCATAATATATGCATCTCATATGAATTTATCATGACTCTAATTATGTTTATATACAACATAATTGATTTTACTTGTTCACCACATGTGTCATATTTTCTATGAGAAACCCGACACATCATATGAACCAAAAATCAAGCTTCTTGTTTCCCGGTTTCTTGCGGTGTGACCTATGGGAGGATCTAGACTAAGTTGGCAGTGATATTAAGAGCTTAATATCACAAGCTATAAGCGGTATCTAGCTACACATTATAGCTCCCAATTAGTTAGATGTCTTAATTCCACTCGAACCAAAACCCGATCCATTTAGTGATGGAGTGCACCACTTGTGTCCGTCCCTTACCTCATGATATTAAGAATACACACAAAGTAGTCTTGTGTCATCTTTGTATTAGTATTCATTTTTTGATCTCTTTAAGCTAGTTATAAATATGTGACTTAACTCAAATCACATTGTGCACATTATAACTTTGCTTTATCAAGGGGCTCACTAATATCATCACTCAATTAAGAGGGGCAATGATAATCTTTTGACTAACTATCTTCTCCAACAAAAGTTGTACTTAACCAACCAATGCCTTTACACTACACTGATCGATAGTTCAAGACACTGATCTAATTAAGTATTGCTTAAGTGATTAGATATAAGTCTCATATCAAAGGACCAAAGATACAGTAAAATATTAATGACACAGAAACATATTTCTATAATATTTTTACTTATTAGGTCTATTCAGTATACAAAAGTAATATTTTCCTATTTTGCATACCCGTGTTGTCACTCACTTGTAGAGCTACAATGATCTATGACCAACACGACAATCTTAACTCGGTAATTAATGTTCCATGTTAATTACGATGATTGCGAATATCTTTTGTTTTATGTAAACCAATATCTTTTAGAGCTCTACGGTTAAGGACCAAGAGCCTCTTCCTCAACACTTCTAAAAGACGAATAACATAAAAAAGGAACAAAATGATTTCTCATTCAATTCATAATAATTGACATTTAAAAGTAAACCTTTTAGAACACATTCCCTTCAATCTCCCACTTGTTATCAAAGTTTTCTTTCACATACATTCTCAATGTATAAAACATTAATAACTAGGGTAACCTTCCTAAATCACCTATCAAGCCAATCCACATGGATCCTCGGATCCATGGACTCGAAATATATTTTGTCTCTTAGCTTGGTATTAAGGTTTGTTGAATGGATCAGTTGTGTCACTGTTGTGTCCACCTATTTATTTATTTTGTCTTTCGTTGGTGGTTGAGTTAGCTGTAGTGATATTACTCCTAACTACACTAGCTCATACCTCCACCTTCGATAATGATGACGCATCATCACTCCAACCTCCTATTGTCAAGAATTCCTATAAGAATTGCATCAAAATAGCCCTCGGCTATTTTCTCCTTTGTATTCCATAAACAAGAACCTTATCTTTAGTCCGGTTAAGGTACTTCAGAATATTCTTGACCGTAATCCTACGATTAGGACTTGCGTTGGATTGGTGACCACTTGTCACGTTTAGAGCATACGAGATATTGAGTCTTGTGCAAGTCATTGTGTACATGGTCCTTCCTTTTGCCGAAGCATAAGGGATACCTTCATGTACTCCAAGTCTTTGTGTGATTGAGCACATTGAGACTTCTTGAGTTGCACACCTATACTCATACTTATTGGCATATTGTCCATATCGGAATTGTTCACCCTGAACATTTCAAAGACCTTGTCAATGTATGCACGTTGACTGAAGCCAATGAGTCTACGGGATGTATCTCAATGTATCTTGATTCTCAAGATGTGTTGAGCCTCATCCTTTTCTTTTCATTGAATACACTGATTTCAACGAAATTTCTCGTTTGCTAATGCAAAGGTATATGATTGCTCATGAGCAATATGTCATCGACATATAAGATCAGAAGTACTACATGGCTCCTACTAATCTCCTTGTATCAACAAGGTTTTCCTTTACTTTGAATGAAGTGAATCTCTTTCATCTCTTCGTCAAAGCGTTTGTTCCAACTCCTTTATGCTTGCTTCAATCCAGAAATGGATTCTCGAAACTTGCATTTCTTCTCGCTATTATTTGGATCATCAAAACCTTGAGGTTGTACCATGTACATATCCTCCTCCAAGTCCCTGTTTAAGGAACGCCATTTTGATATCCATCTTCCATATCCCACAATTGTGAAATGCGGTAATAGTGAGCATAATCCGAATAGATTTTAATATGGGAACTTCTCAAAAATTTCATCAAAGTCAATTTCTTGAATTTGAGTATAACTTGTGCTACAAGCCTCGCTTTGTAGGTTGTCAAGTTACTATCCATGTCTATCTTCCTCCTAAAAGCTCATTTATACCAAATGATATTTTCTCTTGAGGAAGGCTAATCAAGTTTCATACTTGATTATCATACATGGATTCTACTTCGGATTCCATGGCTTTTAACCATAGTTTGGAGTCTTTTCTATTGCTTCTCGGAAGGTCGAGGGATCTTTGGTATCTAGTACCATGATCTCATGAAGTCCCACATACTTATTGGGTTTCTTCCTTTCCCTCATTGACCTTCTTAGTTCTTTTGGTTCTTCTTGTGTCTCTCGAACTTCTTCCACAATTTCTTGAGGAATAGGTTCATGTTCGACTCTCGAACGCACACTAGGTGAGGATGATTGAGATTCTCTCACAATTTCTTGTAAGGATCTCTCGCTCACGCTCCCACTAACCAAATGAATCTCGGCTGGGCCTTCATGATCTTGAATGCAACATTCACATCATGATCTTGTAGAGTATCTTGAGTTTTCTCAAGCTCAACTCTACTCCCACTACTTTTCTCTCTTTTCCAGAAATTCCAGAAAAACATATCTCTCTCTACAATCTTTCGATTGGAGGTGATATATCAAAAGTAGTATCCTCTTGTCATACGAGGATAACCTATAAAGAAGCACTTAATCCGTTTTTGGTTGAAGTTTGGTCGACATCAATTTCTCGACGTAGACCTCACAACCCCAAATCTTGAGAAAGTTGAGCTTAGGTGTTTTTCAACTCCATAGCTCATAAACCATTTTCTCCACGGATTTGGATGGAACATTATTTAGTGAGTTTGTCATTATTTGTAGTGCATAATTCCAAAAGTAAATCGGCAATTTAAATTGACTCATTATTGATCGAACCATGTCGAGCAATATCCTATTCCTACTTTAGGAATGAGTCAAATTAGGTATCCTAAGCACTCACCCCTACGAACCGTTCATAGAGACTCGATATTCTTGTTGAGTCGGTTCATTACTTCATCCTCGAATTCCTTGAACTTGTCAAAGAATTCACTTTTGCTTCCCATTAGACAAATATAGTCATAGTTGTCCGTGAACAAAATGAAGTACCTTAAACCGTCTCTTGCACTTGTACTTATCGGACCACATACATTAGAATGTATCATATCCAATTAGTTATTCGTTTTCGTTCCTTTCTTCTTGAAAGGTCTCTTGGTCATTTATTTGACCAATCCGATAGTGCTACAAGATTGTATCTTTCACGTGAGTTATCTTAGTTTTTCTTTTGTTATTGTTTGTTTGAATTTGTTTATTATTTATTTCAAGCAAATTGAAATCATTCTATATGAATGTATTTGCATAGAAAATTCCATTCTTCGATATAGACAAGCAAGAATTAAAATATTTATTAAAATTTATCCATATCTAAAACTTGATACAGAAATGTTCTTGCTAATCGAAGGCATATAACAAACATTCTTCAAAGCATAAATTTAAATCACTAGACTATTGAAGTTCCATAGAATCTTGTACAATCGCAGCGATGGTTGTACTATTTCCAATCTTCAATATCATCTCGTTCTCCACGAGTTCCTTCCTATCCTTCAATAGCTGCACATCAAAATTATGTGAGCACAAGATCCGGTAACCATTACCAAATCAATGATAGAGGGGATTAAATTTATCTCAATAACAAACATACCTACGACGTTTCTCGGGCGCCTACGTTCAAGCATCCCATTTTCAAGGTCTTCCTTGTACTTGGGGCAATTAGGTCGGATGTGTCCCTTTTCACCGCAGTGAAAGCACTCCGTGTTGGGAGTTGGAGATTTGTAAGATTTCTCCCTTGAGGTACTCTCTGTAGGTAGGATCGTGTGGGTTATGGGTCCACTAATCACTATTTAAGCTAATCACCTATTGAACCCTAATTAACTACTTGTTTAAGCAATCGAGTAAATGCAGCGGAATAAAAAACAAAACAAGCAAGTGTAGGAAAGTAATACAAACCACAAAGAAGACACGTCGGATTTACAGAGGTTCGGCCGCGCCTACGTCCTCTCTTGGAAGCCCCTCTCGAATCTTCGTTCGAGCCCCTCTTGCGTCTTCACTATGCCTCCCCGTTCCGGGTCGGGAGCAACGCCTTTACAATTCTTCAAGCTCGCGAACAACCCTCGCCGAGCTTGGCACCACCTCTCACAAACCGAGAGAATCACTTCGGGCTTTCACCGAAGTCCTTGCTTCTTTGTCTTGGGCTTTCACCAAGACCCTTGCTCTCTTTACAACAAATGTAACTTGAGTGGAACTCACTCTCTAATTGAGCACAACAATTGCTAGATTGATTGTATGATGAATGATGTGGAAATTAGGCTTTGGATGGCTAATTTGGAGCTTTGAGGTTGTGGAAAATCTCACTATAAGTTTGACACTTTGGAGTTGTGAAATCTTGTGGAAAACTAAGTGTGAACCTCTATTTATAAGCTCCTAAAGTTTTCTAGCCGTTTGGACAAGATTTGATTGGGTTTTGTGCAAGATACACAAGTCAGAAAATCGGGCTGCAAATCTGTCTAGAAACGGTCGACCGAAAAGGTGAAACGGTCGACCGAACGCTTGGGTTTGATAAGGATACGGTCGACCGAAATATGAATAGATCGACCGAACACTTAAGTCTATTAAGAACACGGTCGACCGAACAGGGTTACCGGTCGACCGAATAAGCGTTTCGGTAGAGGGAAAATTGGATCGGTCGAACGAAATCGTAACGACCGATAGCAGGGAATTCTTGACAAGGTTAAACGGTCGACCGAACTTGGCACATGGTTCGACCGTTTGGTTAAGTATATGGAGGTGTATATAGTTTTAATACGAATACGACCGTTGGGCATATACGACAAGAAAAACAGTCATATGAAAATCCGGAATCGGTCGACCGAAAAGGTAGAACTGGTCGACCGGTAGAGTTCGGTAAAATCACTGTGGAGAGTCTGTTATAAACCGGTCGAACTGAGAACTGGTTCGGTCGACCGGTTCACACAGGAAATCTGGGTTTAAGTTTATAAGTGATTTCCGACTAAGGTTTGGGTGATCTAATGAAGTCCAAATAATGTGAAATTTCGTGTGTGACTTCTAGAGGGAACCTATTGTGTATGTGATTGGTTTTTAACTCTTGTATGCTCAATTTACACATGTTCCTAAGACTCAAAATAAATCAAGATTACATGTCTTCGATTTAGCTTTACTTACATGTCTTGACTTCATTTCCTTCTTTCTTGAGTCTTGATCACCTATAGAGGTTAGCACAATACAATATATATGCAATGCAATATGTGTGCTACTCTACATCATCATAATTAAGATTAGGTTAATTAAATCATCAAAACATAGATTAATGCCAAAAAGCCAACAATCTCCCCCTTTTTGACGATGGCAACCTATATCTTAATTCTATCTAAATACATGGAATTTGTATATGTAAACTATGCATATTAATGCTCCCCCTATGGATGTGCATAGTTTTTTTCAATTTTATGCCAAATTCCAAGTTACCCCCTTAATTATCTCTCCCCCTTTGACATCCATCAAAAATAAAAAAACTATGACTTCAAGCATAGAATTTGGATGTCTTGTAATGAAGTTGCTCCCCCTAAATTTTGCACTTCATTACTCTAAAAGATATAACATTTAAGCTCCCCCTCTCAATAAGGCTAAATGGAAACAATGAGTATGATGAAAGTTAAGTTCATTTAAGTTTCAACTTAAGCCTTATTCTAACATCCATTTAAAATTTGACATTTAAAGTCAATGGATGTGATAAAAGATTTGCAATGAATAGGGTATATGATTTGCAATGAATTAAACTATTTGATATGTCAATTACGCATATGAAGCTAGATTAGAGCTAATTTAACATGAATTGTATAGATAAGGATTTATACCAATGTTGAATTCGAATTTAGCTCCAATCTCATTTGGTGATGCAACCGGATTTGAATTTGACTCTTGAGCTCACCCGGTCACCACCAATCTCCTCCTCAAGCTCCTACAAGAGTAGATTTAGGTACCCAAACAACTTTGGGTCCTTGAATGTTAGCTTTTGGTACCCAAATCCAAGTTGATTTTGGTACCTCTACACTTACTTTCTTTTTCATGGCAAAATTATGTTTAACAATTATTTGAACCGGAATGTTCTTAACATAAAAATTGTTTTCATTGCCATGTGTGAACTTATGCAATTTATTTGACAAATTTTCATTTAAGGCATTAAGTTCACTATTTTTAGTTGCTAGAGATTCATTTAAGCAATTTAGATTTTTAATCATAAAATTATGCTTTTCATTCATGTTAAGCATGTGAATCTCTAAATTTGCAACTTTTTCATTCATGCAACTCAAGTCATTTAAAGTATGCTTGCTTTCATGATATGATTTATCTAGTTTCTTTAGCAAGTCAATTTTGTCATTTTCAAGCATATGACTTTCAATTGCATTAGATGAGGTAGATTTATCATTTAAGCACTCATTCTTCAAGCATGCATTTTCTAAAGTAAGAGCATCAATTTTAGCAAGCAAATCAACTTTATCATCTAACATAGATGCATTTTGACATTTAAGCTCATCTATTTGCTTGTTTGCTAATTTATTTGATTCGTGAAGCTCTTTACATTTTTCTACCATTTTCAGAAATGCATTTTGTAGTTTATGTGAATGTGATGATTTTCCACTTGAACTACAACTTGAAGAGTGACTAGAAGATACCTCATCTTCACTTTCCCCATCGGATGAGCTTGATGTTGAACAAGATGTTGAATTGATTTCTTCACATCTAACTTGAGCTACATCCATTGGAGTGACTTCTCCCTTTTTCCCGGTTGGTGAATCTCCTTCACCAAAATTCTTTTCTAATGTTTGCCATATATGATGAGCACTATCACATGAGCAAACAAGATTAAAATGTTCATCTCCTAATGCACAAAATAAGACATTCATAGCTTTTGCATTTAGGGATGCATTTTTCTCATCTTCTAAACTCCATTTACTAATATGATATCTAGGTGATTCATATGGAGTTTGAATCATAAACCACAAGTTAGCATTCATGGATTTAATAAATGAAGACATTTTAAATTTCCATGAGCTAAAGTTATTTCCATCAAAATATGGTGGTTTACATGATTCATTTGGTGTGGATGCATTAAGAGCCATGTTAATTTATCGATTAAGAACAAAATTAACGAACGAGGCTCTGATACCAAATGTAGGTAGGATCGTGTGGGTTATGGGTCCACTAATCACTATTTAAGCTAATCACCTATTGAACCCTAATTAACTACTTGTTTAAGCAATCGAGTAAATGCAGCGGAATAAAAAACAAAACAAGCAAGTGTAGGAAAGTAATGCAAACCACAAAGAAGACACGTCGGATTTACAGAGGTTCGGCCGCGCCTACGTCCTCTCTTGCAAGCCCCTCTCGAATCTCCGTTCGAGCCCCTCTTGCGTCTTCACTATGCCTCCCCGTTCCGGGCCGGGAGCAACGCCTTTACAATTCTTCAAGCTCGCGAACAACCCTCGCCGAGCTTGGCACCACCTCTCACAAACCGAGAGAATCACTTCGGGCTTTCACCGAAGTCCTTGCTTCTTTGTCTTGGGCTTTCACCAAGACCCTTGCTCTCTTTACAACAAATGTAACTTGAGTGGAACTCACTCTCTAATTGAGCACAACAATTGCTAGATTGATTGTATGATGAATGATGTGGAAATTAGGCTTTGGATGGCTAATTTGGAGCTTTGAGGTTGTGGAAAATCTCACTATAAGTTTGACACTTTGGAGTTGTGAAATCTTGTGGAAAACTAAGTGTGAACCTCTATTTATAAGCTCCTAAAGTTTTCTAGCCGTTTGGACAAGATTTGATTGGGTTTTGTGCAAGATACACAAGTCAGAAAATCGGGCTACAAATCTGTCTAGAAACGGTCGACCGAACGCTTGGGTTTGATAAGGATACGGTCGACCGAAATATGAATAGATCGACCGAACACTTAAGTCTATTAAGAACACGGTCGACCGAACAGGGTTACCGGTCGACCGAATAAGCGTTTCGGTAGAGGGAAAATTGGATCGGTCGAACGAAATCGTAACGACCGATAGCAAGGAATTCTTGACAAGGTTAAACGGTCGACCGAACTTGGCACATGGTTCGACCGTTTGGTTAAGTATATGGAGGTATATATAGTTTTAATACGAATACGACCGTTGGGCATATACGACAAGAAAAACGGTCATATGAAAATCCGGAATCGGTCGACCGAAAAGGTAGAACTGGTCGACCGGTAGAGTTCGGTAAAATCACTGTGGAGAGTCTGTTATAAACCGGTCGAACTGAGAACTGGTTCGGTCGACCGGTTCACACAGGAAATCTGGGTTTATGTTTATAAGTGATTTCCGACTAAGGTTTGGGTGATCTAATGAAGTCCAAATAATGTGAAATTTCGTGTGTGACTTCTAGAGGGAACCTATTGTGTATGTGATTGGTTTTTAACTCTTGTATGCTCAATTTACACATGTTCCTAAGACTCAAAATAAATCAAGATTACATGTCTTCGATTTAGCTTTAATTACATGTCTTGACTTCATTTCCTTCTTTCTTGAGTCTTGATCACCTGTAGAGGTTAGCACAATACAATATATATGCAATGCAATATGTGTGCTACTCTACATCATCATAATTAAGATTAGGTTAATTAAATCATCAAAACATAGATTAAGGCCAAAAAGCCAACACTCTCATGAGCACCTCCTACTCCATTGCTCTTGATTGACGTATCTTTGGTAAATTTGCATTTACCTTTGTTCATCTTTTTGCTCCTCTCATGGACGGCTAGGACTTGCTTGTCCCTACCCTTGCCCATGTCAACTTCAGCAGTTTTGAGAGCGTTGTGAAGCTCCTCAAGACTCACCCCTTTTTCACGCAGGTGATAGTGCATCACAAAGTCCTTAAAGGACGGGGCTAGAGAGCCAAGAATCATATCTTCAGCAATGTCCTCGGGCATTGGTGAAGAGAGCTTTGCCAACTTCTCAAGGTATCCTTGCATCGTGAGAAAATGCATAGATACCGATGTTCCCTCCGCCATATGGCACCTTGTGAGTGCGATGGTGGTCTTATAGCGCTCCTTTCGGGCACTATCCATGAACATCTTGGTTAAAGCCTCCATGGTCTTCTTGGGTTTTGAATCCAAGTATTTCGCTAGAAGCGAGTCACCCATGGATGCTAGTATAAGACCGTGAACTTGGTTCTCTTGGTCTTCCCACTTGGCTATCGCCTCTTTCTCTTTATCGGTTGCCTTCTCATTTAATTTTGGGATTTCACCATCCAAAATATGAGATAGTTTTTCAAACCTCAACACGATATTAAGATTGAGTTGCCATTTCATGAAGTTTGAGCCATCATTTTGCAAAGGGTTCTTTTCGATCATAGATCGCACAATTGGTTGGATATTTGACATTTCTACAAAATAAATTATATAGGTTTTAATGCCAATTTTATGTTTTAATACATACATACATATATATATATATATATATCGAATATGATGTAAATACTGCAAATAAAATCTTGCCCGTAAATGCAGTAATCCAAGATCCCATCAATTGTAATATAGACTAGCTAAGGGCTATCAAATACATTACAACATCAAGGTAAGAAAACATTTTCTAATCGCAACCTTTTTGAATTTTAGCAACATTTAGCATCTTCAAACTTTTGTGACTCTTGTCGTTTTAATTATGAGGGAATGCGACCTATCCTCGTAAGAAAAACTTTTTCCCAAAACCGAGCGAGGGCTCTAGGTAATGTTAAGAAAACTTATTTTCATTTGATACGAGATACGTTTATCTATTGTATTCACAACTAAACATACTTGGGGTTCACTAGGGTGAAACACACCTCATATATTTAATTGTGGCACAACAACAGACAACCTTTATATCTCCCACTATTCCCAAAGATAGGGGGAGCTATCTCCCGCTAAGGGCGAGCAGAGTATCCCTCGATCAATGGCTGCTAGTGGATGAAATAAGAAGGAAATTTATTCTTAATTTTTGTTGGACAATTTAATTTATCAACATGTGATTTTGAATTTTAGTTTATCATGCATATTAAAATTTATACACATCCTAACATTCACCATTCATCACATGCATAGCAGAAATTATAAAAATAGAAATTAAACATTCACACAATCCATATCGCGTGAGTTTATATGTTCCCTTTGATCCTTGATCTTCGATCCCTGATCCTCGATCAATGCGCTACAGCGGCGACTTCCTCTTGCACTGGAGATGTAGATTTTACAGAAAATAAACATGCTCCTCACATTCGATAAAACCGACTAGTGCAAGTCCTATGTAAAAACCTCTCATATGCAAATGCAACTATCTAAAAGACGGAAATAGAGAGAATTTGGCTTTTACATACATAAGCCCCTGTATAATAATAATGACATACATTCATAGCTTCTGATTTTGGAACATATAAACTCACAATCCTGCAAAGCAACTCAAACATCCATGCACGCAATTGCTATAAACTACAGAATCCAATTTATCAATCATCCAGAATTCTCAACAATTCTTTGAAAAATATTTTGAAATCCATTAAAAACATTTTTCATTCATCCATAGTTCAAAACTATTTTTGAACCGCTGTCCATCCAATTTCCAATGGAAAGATGAACTGCAGTTTTTCGGTTTTGTTGATTCTCTTACAAAATAATTGTTTTTAAATAAAACGAAATTATTGTAAGTTGGACTAATGTCTTAATCTTAATTCCAATAATCACATGGCATGTTTTAAAACTCTTAAAACATTCAGACGAATTATTATGGAGAATTATATCAACAAAACATCCATACACCGAAAAACCGGTAAAACCGAATTGTTTAAATCCTAGATGGCAAACTAAATTCGTTTACAGCCATAAATCATAAGAAAATTGAACCCTATGCTCTGATACCACTGTAGGATTTCATGTTTAATTATACATATATATTTTTCGAATTTTCATGTATAATAAGGATCTATTACAATTTTCTTCGATTTATTTATGCATGCATCGGTTTGTTTTAACAACTAGTTTCAAAACCTTATTAAAACAAACACAAGGTACTCCAAAATTCATACCTAGAAGTTCTCTAAAACTTCTTGAAGATTCGGAGACGTTGGGGAAGATGATTGTCGCTTCCCGTTGCGCCGGATGCCTCCGAGTGTTCACCGAAACCCTAAACAAGGTTGGAGAGAAAGGAGCTAGCCAATCGATCTCCAAACAAGCTTAGAATATAGCTACAAACCCCTTCCTTAGCCTCTGAGATTTCACCTTCCAAAGACTTAGAAAAGTAAGAGAATTTTCGTGGGTTTTTGTGGTGAATTAAGAGAGAAAATAATTATTGAATTGTGTAACCCAATTAGGGAGAATAAGGACCTATTTATAGGTTCCAATCTTACTCTTAATCATGGCTATTCTTTAGCCACGTTTTTCTTTACATTTTCTCTCATAAATTAATTCCTTCATGTATTACATGCACCCACAAAACGTTTGACCAAGTTTGGAGCTAATCCAACCATCAATCAAATTAATCTCTTAATAATCAAAGGCAGAAAATCAATCGATGTTCGGTTGACCGAGACTCATTCGGTTAACCGAATATGTCACGATTGGTTGACCGAGTACTAGACGGATGACCGATTCTTAAAGGGAAAAATTCTCCTTAACCGATCGGACGAATTCTCGTCTAAGACCGAGTGCCATTCGGTTAACCGAAAATATCGGAACTTAACATTATTCGGTCGACCGATTTTGGTTCGGTACACCGTACCAAAGTTCCAGGCACTTTGGTCAAGTTCAGTCAATCAAATATGACTATCCGTTCCATGTTCGGTTGACCGATCCACAGATCCTTCGGTCGACCGAACCTCAACGGATTACCGAACTTTTACCCGATTTTGCCTTTTTCAAATTTTGGATTTATTTCCAACAAAATTTGAACTTGAGGGGATTTTAGCAAATTCACAACTTATGCAATGTATTATCCTATGCAATAATAAATTATTGCACCCCATAATATATGCATCTCATATGAATTTATCATGACTCTAATTATGTTTATATACAACATAATTGATTTTACTTGTTCACCACATGTGTCATATTTTCTATGAGAAACCCGACACATCATATGAACCAAAAATCAAGCTTCTTGTTTCCCGGTTTCTTGCGGTGTGACCTATGGGAGGATCTAGACTAAGTTGGCAGTGATATTAAGAGCTTAATATCACAAGCTATAAGCGGTATCTAGCTACACATTATAGCTCCCAATTAGTTAGATGTCTTAATTCCACTCGAACCAAAACCCGATCCATTTAGTGATGGAGTGCACCACTTGTGTCCGTCCCTTGCCTCATGATATTAAGAATACACACAAAGTAATATTGTGTCATCTTTGTATTAGTATTCATTTCTTGATCTATTTAAGCTAGTTATAAATATGTGACTTAACTCAAATCACATTGTGCACATTATAACTTTGCTTTATCAAGGGGCCCACTAATATCATCACTCAATTAAGAGGGGCAATGATAATCTTTTGACTAACTATCTTCTCCAACAAAAGTTGTACTTAACCAACCAATGCCTTTATACTACACTGATCGATAGTTCAAGACACTGATCTAATTAAGTATTCCTTAAGTGATTAGATATAAGTCTCATATCAAAGGACCAAAGATACAGTAAAATATTAATGACACAGAAACACATTTCAATAATATTTTACTTATTAGGTCTATTCAGTATACAAAAGTAATATTTTCCTATTTTGCATACCCGTGTTGTCACTCACTTGTAGAGCTACAATGATCTATGACCAACACGACAATCTTAACTCGGTAATTAATGTTCCATGTTAATTACCATGATTGTGAATATCTTTTGTTTTATGTAAACCAATATCTTTTAGAGCTCTACGGTTAAGGACCAAGAGCCTCTTCCTCAACACTTCTAAAAGACGAATAACATAAAAAAGGAACAAAATGATTTCTCATTCAATTCATAATAATTGACATTTAAAAGTAAAACTTTTAGAACACATTCCCTTCACAGATCTGGGTACCGAGAGCAGGTGATCTGAGGGATACTATCATGGAGGAAGCACATAGAGCCAGGTATTCCATTCACCCGGGAGTACCAAGATGTATAAAGATTTACAGCGGAGTTTCTGGTGGAAGGGGATGAAGCGAGATGTAGCAGACTTCGTGTCCAGGTGCTTGGTTTGTCAGCAGGTGAGGATTGAGCACCAGCGGCCAGCAGGGCAGTTGCAGAGTATAGATCAGCCAGAGTGGAAGTGGGAGCACGTGACGATGGATTTCGTCACCGGGTTGCCGAAGACGAGGAGATCTCACGACGCGATTTGGGTCATAGTTGATCGACTGACCAAGTCGACGCATTTTCTGGCGATCAGGATCACCTTACCCTTGGAAGGTTTGGCGAAGCTGTACATCGAGGAGATAGTCCAGTTACATGGTGTGCCTGTGAGTATTATCTCTGATCGTGATCCGAGGTTTACCTCCAGATTTTGGGGTAGTCTGCAGAAGGCTTTGGGGACTCAGTTGAAGTTCAGCACGGCTTTTCATCCACAGACGGACGGGCAGTCAGAGAGGACTATCCAGACGCTAGAGGATATGCTGAGAGCGTGTACTCTGGATTGGGCAGGATTTTGGGATGAACACCTGCCGTTGATCGAGTTCGCCTACAACAACAGCTACCATTCGAGCATTGGGATGGCACCGTACGAGGCTTTGTACGGTCGGCCTTGTAGATCGTCGGTATGCTGGAGTGAGGTAGGCGAGAGGCGGTTGGTTGGACCAGAGATTTCTCAGAAGTATGCTGAGAAGGTTGGCGTAATCAGACAGAGGATAGCGACGGCTCAGAGCAGACAGAAGAGTTACGCAGATAGGCATAGACGAGTGTTGAGATTCGAGGTGGGCGATCACGTTTTCCTGAGGATTTCACCAGCTCGTGGAGTGATGAGATTTGGGAAGAAAGGGAAGCTCAGTCTGAGGTACGTCGGACCGTTTGAGATTCTTGATCATGTCGGAGAGGTTGCCTACCGTATTGCTTTGCCGCCGCAGCTTTCGGGTATTCACAACATTTTCCATGTTTCTATGTTGAGGAAATACGTTGCCGATCCGTCGCATGTGATGAGATCTGTGTTCCGGAGATCGGTCAGGACTTATCTCTCGAGGAGAGGCCCGTGGAGATTGTAGATCGGATGGAGCAACAGCTCAGAAGGAGAACTATTCCTTTGGTGAAGGTCAGGTGGCAGCACCAAAGCGAGTGTGAAGCCACTTGGGAGGTCGAGGATGAGGTCCGGAAGAAGTATCCGGAATTGTTCGGTGAGAATTTGATTCTAATTTCGAGGACGAAATTCTTTAAGGATGGTGGATTGTTACATCCTAACCCTTGATTAATGGGTTGATTGTGTTTTAGGTGGAGGATTAGAGGAGGTGGAGATGGAGGGCTGAGATTGATTGGGAGTTGAGGTGGTGGATGGTGGAGATTTATAAAAGGTTGGATAACTCTTCTCTCTCTCTCACTTGTCTCTCACTCTCTCACTCGTTGCTCTCTCACGTCTCCCTCTCTCGACCCTTTTCTGATCCAGCTTGGGGAAGGCCGTTAGGTGAGATCGACGGCACGCGGAGGAGCTCAGGTGATCGTCGGAGTTGAGGTGATCGCGTTCGAGGAGTTCGTCAGTGGAGAAGAGATTTGCGAGGAAGCGCTCGCCCGGATACTTGTGTGACACCGTAGCAGAGAGCTCGGAAGTTTATCTGAGGGTTGAGGCCGCAGTTCCGGTCTCGTATGACCACGAGTATGCCGCAGACTTTAGCTGATGCAGTGAAGTCTGCGACGATTATGGAGCAGGACTACCAGGAGACGGTAGAGGCTAGGAAGGTGCAGACGAAGGCCAGTATGCGATCTGGAGATCAGATTTCGGGAAATCCGGGCAAGAGGCCCCGGATTGATAGTGGTGGATCACAGCAGTCGGGGCAGTGCAGGCAGTGTGGTAGGGTCCACCCCGGGAGCGGGTGTGGGGCTCGATCAGGTGCATGCCATGGTTATGGCCAGACGGGTCACTTCCTTCGTTTCTGCCCAAGTAGGTCAAGTGGACCTAGTGGACGACCGGGTTCCTCCTCAGCTAGCGGAGCTGGACCGAGTCGACCAGTTGCACCCTCCCAGCAGGGGAAGAGTGTGGGACGTGTCTTCACCATTCAGGCGGAGGAGGCTAGAGACGCCAGCGCTGTGGTGGAAGGTACGCTTTAAGGAAGCGCTCGTCGGGATTCTTCAAAGGCTTCTTCAAGCCTTAAGGTATGTCAAGCTTTAGTGTAATCCTCCTTTTAGCCTTTGTGAGGGTTAGTGTGGCCGACGGTAGGCCGGAAGGCTCGTCGAGAACCTTGCATCAGCTTTTCTGCTCTACAACGGTCGACCGGCGGGATGGCGCGGTCGACCGGTCGTAGTGTAAATCGGGTGAAAACCCTTGCACCGGTCGAACGATACTCTTCGAGTGGTCGACCGGTGGTGCGTTTTACCAGGGGATTAAGGCTCTTGGTGTTTTCGGTCGAACGGGTCCCCTTTGCCGGTTGACCGAAAGCACTGTTGTAGGTCGGTTGGGGGCGTTGACCATCTAAACGGTCGACCGCTCGTTGACTTCGTTCGACCGACGCTTAAGTTAACTTATTGGCCGGTCGGCCGGGAGTGTGGTTTCGGTCGACCGTGTAGTGTGGTTTTGTTGGGGATTTCTACTGGATGTTTTCGGTCGACCGTGATCTGAGGGTCGTTCGACCGTTGGTGCTTTTTGAGCAAGAGAGGATTTTCCCTGTTGGATTTCGGTCGACCGTGATTTGAGAGTCGTTCGACCGGTTGGACGTTATTTTGGTTTTTCTGAGGAATATTTGTGGTATTCGATCGACCGTCTGGGTTCTTCCGTTCGACCGTTTGGGCACTGTTTTGCATATGGATGCTTGTGTCGTGTGTTATTAGATCCGCCTCGAGGGCAACGGGTCTCCGGCCTTTTTTGGGGCGACGGTACAGACATTGCCGGCCTAAGAGGAGGGTCGTTGTTGTGGCTCTGAGGAGCGGGTGCGGTGTGTGCACGTTGTTGTTGTGGCTCTGAGGAGCGGGTGCCGTGTGTGCACGTTGTTGTTGTGGCTCTGAGGAGCTGGTGCCTTGTGCGCACGTATGATTGAGTGGTTGGGGTGAGAGGACCCTTGAGACCCGAGGCCGATGTGTTCCGACTGTGCCTGGTGTGCACGGGAGATTGATATGCCTTTACTGCATTTTCATTTCATGTTTCATTATGCATATTCTGTTCATATTTTAGGGGTTTGGCATACGAGGTTTCCTCTCGGGAAACTCAGGCATATTCATGTTTTATGTTAGGTCATACGCGTCAGTAGGAGGTGGTGACTGCGGACAGGAGCACCCAGACCAGATCTTGTCTCTTTTGTTCTTCGAGGTGGATGATTTTCCCTTGTACATGTGTTGTATATCTTTTCTGTTGGGTTGTAATCATCATTGACTCTTGTATTATACAGTTTCCCATATTATATATATATGTACTCGTGGTTTGGTGACGACCCCAGTGTTGATTCTTATATGTTTTAAGTTTTAATTTTTCCGCTGTTTCGGGGTGTTACAATTTGGTAACAGAGCTTTCTGTCCCGGTGTGCTTGTCCAATGAAACCACCTTAGAGGTCTTGCATTCAGTTTTCATTCATCATGCATTCATTCATAATCATTAATTCATTGTCGTTTCCTGTCCTCTTATGTAGATGCCTCCGAGACGTGTGAGGCCACCTTCACGTTATAGGGGCGCCAGTGAGGAGACTGGTAGGGAGGACAGAGAGGAGGAGGACCCTTCAGGGGACTCTTGGTAGGCTGGGCGAGTTTCTTGAGCGCCAGTCTGCACATGCCGAGCAGGCAGGGGCGGGGGCAGTGCTGGATCGGTTTATGCGACAATACCCTCCTTCCTTTGACGACAGTGGTGAGCCGGAGGCAGCTGAGGATTGGGTCTTCAAGATCCGGAAGATCTTTAGAGCGATTGGGTGTCCTTCTGAGAGGTAGGTGGATCTGGCCACCTATGTGTTGGACGGAGAGGCGGCCAATTGGTGGAGGTCCACGTCGGCTGTTGTGTTTGAGGACAGCGAGGAGGTGGGCTGGGAGGAATTCCTCACGGAGTTCAACCAGCACTATTTTCCCCAGCATGCGCGGGATAGGAAGAAGGAGGAGTTCCTAGCACTCGAGCAGCGAGAGATGACGCTGGCGGCTTATATTAGCAGGTTTCGCGCCCTGGAGCGTTACTGCCCGGATACTTGTGTGACACCGTAGCAGAGAGCTCGGAAGTTTATCTGAGGGTTGAGGCCGCAGTTCCGGTCTCGTATGACCACGAGTATGCCGCAGACTTTAGCTGATGCAGTGAAGTCTGCGACGATTATGGAGCAGGACTACCAGGAGACGGTAGAGGCTAGGAAGGTGCAGACGAAGGCCAGTATGCGATCTGGAGATCAGATTTCGGGAAATCCGGGCAAGAGGCCCCGGATTGATAGTGGTGGATCACAGCAGTCGGGGCAGTGCAGGCAGTGTGGTAGGGTCCACCCCGGGAGCGGGTGTGGGGCTCGATCAGGTGCATGCCATGGTTATGGCCAGACGGGTCACTTCCTTCGTTTCTGCCCGAGTAGGTCAAGTGGACCTAGTGGACGACCGGGTTCCTCCTCAGCTAGCGGAGCTGGACCGAGTCGACCAGTTGCACCCTCCCAGCAGGGGAAGAGTGTGGGACGTGTCTTCACCATTCAGGCGGAGGAGGCTAGAGACGCCAGCGCTGTGGTGGAAGATACGCTTTAAGGAAGCGCTCGCCGGGATTCTTCAAAGGTTTCTTCAAGCCTTAAGGTATGTCAAGCTTTAGTGTAATCCTCCTTTTAGCCTTTGTGAGGGTTAGTGTGGCCGACGGTAGGCCGGAAGGCTCGTCGAGAACCTTGCAGCAGCTTTTCTGCTCTGCAACAGTCGACCGACGGGATGGCGCGGTCGACCAGTCGTAGTGTAAATCGGGCGAAAACCCTTGCACCGGTTGAACGATACTCTTCGAGTGGTCGACCGGTGGTGCGTTTTACCAGGGGATTATGGCTCTTGGTGTTTTCGGTCTAACGGGTCCCCTTTGCCGGTTGACCGAAAGCACTGTTGTAGGTCGGTTGGGGGCGTTGACCATCTAAACGATCGATCGCTCGTTGACTTCGTTCGACCGACGCTTAAGTTAACTTATTGGCCGGTCGGCCGGGAGTGTGGTTTCGGTCGACCATGTAGTGTGATTTTGTTGGGGATTTCTACTGGATGTTTTCGGTCGACCGTGATCTGATGGTCGTTCGACCGTTGGTGCTTTTTGAGCAAGAGAGGATTTTCCCTGTTGGATTTCGGTCGACCGTGATTTGAGAGTCGTTCGACCGATTGGACGTTATTTCGGTTTTTCTGAGGAATAGTTGTGGTGTTCGGTCGACCGTTTGGTTTCTTCCGTTCGACCGTTTGGGCACTGTTTTGCATATGGATGCTTGTGCCGTGTGTTGTTGGATCCACCTCGAGGGCAACGGGTCTCCGGCCTTTTTGGGGCGACGGTACAGACATTGTCGGCCTAAGAGGAGGGTCGTTGTTGTGGCTCTGAGGAGCGGGTGCCGTGTGTGCACGTTGTTGTTGTGGCTCTGAGGAGCGGGTGCCGTGTGTGCACGTTGTTATTGTGGCTCTCAGGAGCAGGTGCCTTGTGTGCACGTGTGATTGAGGGGTTTGGGTGAGAGGACCCTTGAGACCCGAGGCCGATGTGTTCCGGCTGTGCCTGGTGTGCACGGGAGATTGATATGCCTTTACTGCATTTTCATTTCATGTTTCATTACGCATATTATGTTCATATTTTAGGGGTTTGGCATACGGGATTTCCTCTCGGGAAACTCAGGCATATTCATGTTTTATGTCAGGTCGTACGCGTCAGTAGGAGGTGGTGACTGCGGACAGGAGCACCCAGACCAGATCCTGTCTCTTTTGTTCTTCGAGGTGGATGATTTTCCCTTGTACATGTGTTGTATATCTTTTGTGTTGGGTTGTAATCATCCTTGACTCTTGTATTGTACAGTTTCCCATATTATATATATATATATGTACTTGTGGTTTGGTGACGACCTCAGTGTTGATTCTTATATGTTTTAAGTTTTAATTTTTCTGCTGTTTCGGGGCGTTACATCATTCCACCACCAACGGAAAGTGGAGGACAATCCTACGACCCCAACGACAACCACATCGGGTTAAAAATCAACAACGTCAAGTCCAACGTCACCGCCGAGGTACCCGTCGAGCTCGCCCCGGTTAACGCGATGAAGTACAAAATTTGGGTGGACTACAATGGGACCAAACACCATGTGATGGTGTACATAATGGAGGAGAAGCCGGAAAAGGAGGAGAAGAGAGATTGGAGAGAGAGAAAAGAGAGAACGGGAGAGGGGAGAGAGAAAAAGAGATACTAGAGAGAGGAGTGAAGCGAGAGACTAGAAAGAGGAGAGAAGAGAGAGAGGAGAGACAATGGAGAGAGAGATTTGGAGAGAGAAAGGGAGAGGTATTTTCAGTTTTTATGTTGTTGTTTTTAATTTAACATTAACGAGATTTTTAAATTTATAGGGTGTAAAATGCGAAATTCATAACTATCAGTGACGTTGCTATAACGGAGTGAGGCGCATTGACGGTAGAGGTGCCCCCAAGAAAATGACGTCGACATGTAGGTGCACTCAAGCAAATAGACGAAACGCAGGTGTAAATTTTCAATTACGTATTCGCAGAGATGCACCCAAACAAATAACCCCTAAAAATATGTGAATGCATGATTATGTTTTGAACAATTATAACATCTAGGCAAATAATAGAAATAGTACAATAACCGATAATAACTTATAGGCTTATCAAATTCCAATATGTCTGTGATACAATAATGTTAGGTTACTTCAATCACTACTACAAAATGGGTCTTTGCTGACCGACAAATCTATCGTAATGGTACCCGATTCCATCAGGAATACCCATTGCCGACGGAAATTCCGTTAGAACTAATCCACCAGCAATACGAGCGTGGACAATGGAAATTTTCGGTGCCACTTTTTTTGGCAATGTTTTTGCAACAAAACATTCTCAATTGTGCCGACGGAAATAGTGATTTTTTATAATAATAAAAATTGATTTTTTTTCTTCACGTGAAAATTTAGAAATTTTCAATTAAAATGCATCCAACACTAAAAATAGTATTCCATATCCAACATAACATGAAATACAAACCAGCATCGCAAATAAAATTCAACATTCATCTAACATACTAATATAGATATTATAATCATAACAAATCAAATATGGACACCTTAACCAACCCAAACGGTCCAAATCAGCACTTCCCTCACCTTCCCAAACGAGGAACATCCACTTTATTGTCCAGCCAGTAAATTCAACGACAAAAAATATGATCAAAATTTGACCAACTACTAAGATCTCAAGAAAAATTATATTTTAAATGCATACTAATTGAATAGAATCACAAAATGACCAACGAAATGCATGACATCACAAAAAAATCCAACATTCATATTGATACTCATTTAAACATCATAATCATTAAAAAGGAATAAAAAATAATATCAATTATACATCAAAGTTTTCACATTCAACTATTCACATCAAAGCATCAACCTTTTTTATATGATTGATATATTATAACAATCAAATCAAACTAACACAAGTATATCCAACTAATCAAATATTGGAAGGAGAAATAATACCATCATTTGGTTTCAACTCTAATGCCTTTCTGAAGCTTTAAATGGCAGCATCAATATCATTAGAAGATATATGTGCCTACAAGTTCAATATACTAAGAATTAAAATTAGAAGCAAAATGTTGCAAGTAACATAAACGACATTAACAATCCATCAAGTATATTTCAACAAAATAGATTAAGGAGTTCGAAACAAAAGCCACCAAATTTAGATCCGAATATCGAAGTAACATAAAATAACTTGTAGAGATCAATTAATGGACTGCAATTCGTGAGTGCTACTTGTGAACCAATGTACATGTTGCGTGTACATGCCATATTAAGAGTGTGTTTCGTTAAATCAGTAAACTTACCTACTTCATTTGTCAAAACCATTGCAGGCCTGTGCATGACCTCCATCCTGTATAAATTTGTCTTGATAAGCTCAGAGTATCTTTGCTTCGGTGTTGGGGATAACCGAAGTCCATCATCTCATCAAGTAGTTCATACTGGGAAACAATAGAGAGAAAAAAACAAGTATTGTTTTGTTATTCGACGGTTGTAAGTTTAACACAAACTAATGCAATCTAGAGACTTCTAGTAGTCGCAAGAGCATTTATTTGCAAAGATGAAGATAAAATGAAGATCCAAATGTAGATGCAATATCTTTTATTTGCAAAGATGAATGGTGTAAGTTTAAAATTCTAGCCCTAGTGCAAAAATTTCTCAATGGAGGTAAGTTTCATAACATAAATCCGTTTTCTTACTGACCTGCAGGGGCTGAAACAAATTTCTCCACATCTAGAACAAGCATATTGGGCTGAAATGAAAATTAAATAGTAAAATAGAAATCAAAGACCATAGCTACTAACAACATCCATAACGGGAATAAGTCATTGGCACCATCAACCACAAGCGCTGAACAAGTTCAAAGCAACAAAATTCATGATGTAAAATTTGTTATTGGGTTAATCTAGGAAACCGCACTCATGACAACTCTTACAAACATATTAAATAAATAATCGCGATAGAGATGGTGCTAACTTGCTCCAACCAGCTTGCTGCTAATTTCCAGCACATGTGAAATATCCCACTGGAACAGTAGAAGGAGAAATGACGAAAGTTCAAACACATACGATTAGAAAAGTTCTAACTCAAAAAATACAAAACAATAGCAGGAGAAATTATTAAATACCATGGTACTTAATAACTTCCAAAACAATATGTGTTTTATGCAATTCTCACCTAAGTACACAAAACCCAAAATCCAGTAATATATCTCCTCTGGTACATATTAGAAAAGAGACTAAAAGGAAAATAATGACACATTTAAATTAATCAAGTCCACTTGTCTAGTTACAAGAGTATATATCAAGTCCAATAAATCTCCACAAAAATGTGCACTACAACTATTCTTACAGATTAGACTAATAAGTTGATAAGTATAAATTTTTAAAATGAAAAGTAAACTAAAATCTTCCCATACTTTATCGACGTGGAGTCCAATACCAAAAGATATATTTTTCACATCATGCACTAAATTGTTTAAGAACTAAAGCTAGTAGTTCAACATGATTTAGACAGTGTAAGTTTTGTTTGATGCAACACTTCTGGAAAAATGGGTTTTCACGTTGATTTTTTTGGGCCATATCACGCCAGTTTTACTGTTCCAATATACCGACGTCGTAATTAGGAGACGTAATAGGGAAGGTGATATCACGTCGGTTATACAACCAACGTGATATATGGGCATATCATGTCGATTTTTCAATAATCGACGTGAAATATCTCATATAGTGAATATTGGATATTGAATATATCAGGTATATCACGTCGGTTTTCAAAAAATCGACATGATATGAGGACTTTCTACGTCGGTTTTCAGAAAACCAATGTAATATGAGGGCTTTCTACGTCAGATTTTTTTTGAAAACCAACGTGGTGTGTCTAACTTATCAAGTCGGTTTTCCAAAAAAACAGACGTAGAAAGTCCTATTGAAAGAAAAAAATATTGATATATCCTTTATATTTATATATATCTTATATCAATTCTTGTATTTACACAACCAATCAATAAATGCACATAAAATAATCGTGAAAAGAATGAAATTTCCCTTTGAGAACCGAAAAGGTTTAAAAGAATGAATTTGCATTAGCCATAAATAATACAAAAGTAGATGTAGAAGTGCAAACAAACATAATGAAACGCAACTAAACAGCTACAACATCATTATACATCCTACAAAACTCCTAATCACAGGCTACACCTATCCACTGCTCGTGCGCTGTCAATTGAAACTTCATCCTTAAGGCAGAGAACTGATGTAATGGCTCTTGGAAGCCGTCTAACCAGTCATGATGCCAATGCAAGCCATCTTCTCAACATTCCAAATGCATACCTATTAAAAATGTTGACATTATTTTATCAAGAAAGAAAATATCCACATTATCTCGAAACAATATAGCAATAGCAGGAAATAGATCACATGTCTGTAAAATTTGAACTCCATAGATGTAACATCCCCGAACGACGGAAAAATTAAACTTTTTAAATCAAGGAACCACAAGAATAAAAACGATCAAGAGTGAGGACATTACTTAAAGAAATACCCAAATATATCTGGTGCACCATATTACATAAGAGTTTGTCAAAAGAGTGATTACATCCGAATACGAAAAACATAATACATGTAATCACAACAACCTAAAATAGGCAAACAACAAGATCCAGTCCCAAAGTGCAATCTCCCTCGGTCACCACCCGCCGGATCCTAACGCGGTCCTAAAAATAAACATAACAATGCCTAAGTTTCCATAAGGAATTCCCGTATGACAAGCTCACCTATATGCCCTCTCATACTAGTATAACATGACATGAAATACAAAGCAATGAAACAAAATTCCCACCAAGGGCAAAACCGGACATCCGTCCCACGATCGTTCCCGCTGCCACACAAGCCGCACGGTCTACAATCGCCACCGCTGCCACATAGGCCCCACAGTCCACAACATTGTCACCGCCACACAGGCCGCACTGCCCACAACATCGTCGGTGTCACACAAGCCACACGGTCAAAACATCGGGTCTCGGTGGAGACCTACCGTAGGCACATACGGTCTAGCCGACAGTACGCAACACATCCTCACACGCGGCTACACAAGCCAAAGGGATCGGTGAGGCGACGTTCGTACTTCCGCACAGGTAGAATCCGATCTGAAAACATCGTGGTCCACCACACCAACGGAGCCGTCGCTCAGGTCGGTACATCACCGGTGTCACACAGACCGCACGCTATCTCACTCGATAGGTGCCCAATCGAGCTACCTGCGGGAAACATCATCGGCAGTCCATCGCCGCTACCACACAGGTCACACGCGATCCTCCCTGCCGCCACACAGATCGCACAGGAGCCCTTCCGCCGCCACACAGGTCGCACAGGAGCCATTCCGCCGCCACACAAGCCGCACGGGCTCGTGTAATCACTGCCTATCAAGGCTAGTTGAACATATCCGCCACACAGAGGGCCAGACAATCGACAGATCCGAACCAAAGTCCGCAGGGTCATCGAGCTCCACGTGCAGACACCAACTCCGCCGCTATAAAAGCAGGGCAGCGGCCTCCGTAGCCATCTAGGCCGGTAGTCACTTCACCCAACGATAGTTGCGTGCCCCGTGAAGCAATGGGATCCGCAATCCCTCAGGCTGCTAATCTAATACGAGAACTAAGCATAAACCACGCCACCCTCTATAACACAGGTGTGACACGTCTCAAGTATCCACACTCTTCCACATGGCGGTCCCTCGGCAGGAACGCGCAACGTACCCACCGTCACCTCCCGGTTCACGCTCCAAGCGAGGACACGAGTTTCCGTGGACAAAGTTGACACCTCACTAGGACCAGGATTCAGTTCTGGGCTCAAACGGTAGACCGGAAAAGGAATACCGGTCGACCGCTTCCGCAAACGAATCGGTCAACCGAATGCCTACAACGGTCGAACTCTGCGCTCAAAACTCAATCCCCAATGGTCGAAAAGAGATCTAAAACCGGTCGACCGATACGTGGTCAAAATCCGAAGTCTGGTCAAAATCACACAAGTCTATTCGGTCGACCGACTCATGGGTCGCGGTCGAACGAAAACTATCAGGGTCATCCTAACATTCTAGGTCATCTACCGGTCAAACAAGATCATAAAATCGGTCGAACAATCATACTAAACACTTAAGTTCACTTAAGTTTCGGTCGGACAAAAGGTCTAGGACGGTCGACCGTTTGGATGGTCAACGTCTGGTCCACGCGAAACACGAAGCAACGGTCGAACGATTCAAGGACCCTATTCGACCGAAAACATCCAGGCAAACCCCAACTCACCAACACAAGCACTACCAGTCGACCACCATACGACATCGTTCGACCGGTGTTGGTTAAAGTCGGAAGAAAACACTAAACCGGTCGACCTCCCGAAGGAAACCGGTCGACCGTTGGTCGACAGTAACCTTGCACCAGCCAACGATTTTACGTCGTTTCACGTCGTCGGCGAGGTCTCCGACCGACCACAACATCACCCCAATGTAGGTGAGTAACAAAAACATCTAATGCAAGAACTTTGCATACCTTCTTCGCGAAGAACGACAAACTTCACCGGAGCTCACCACCTTGCTTGCCTCCGAGGATCACCACTTCGCACTGAGCTCCCCATCGGTCCCACTCAACGCACGCACAATCACCACCGGATCTCGAGCACAAAAGGAGAGGAAGAGATGGGTGGAGAGGGGAAGAAGAAGAAAAGAAAGAGAAGGAAATGTTGGTTTCCTCTTAAACCAAGCCAAGCCAAGCCAACCATCACCCATCACCTCAGCCTCACCCCTACACTCCAGCCCACTGTTCACCCATGTCACCCCATCACACGTCCACCACTCTTTCCTCCATTCCGATGCAAACACCATCATTAAGCCCACCTAATCACCCATTAAACCCTAAGCAAGGTTAGGGTCATTACAATAGATTATGGTTGATCATTCTAACTTCCAAGGATCATATTAATGCAAAAAAATAGTTTTGGGATGGTTTGACATTCCAACAAATACATGGAGTGCATAATAACCACTAACACCAAACTAAAACATGAACAATAACCAACGGCTATTTGGAGGCAACTACAAATTACTATCGATCTAAGATGAAAGAAGACAAAAAATGGGATGCAAGGTTTGTTGGAAGCATTAGCACGAGATACACTTTCTCTTCCCAAAGCTTACCACCACAAAATTTTCCAAGAGAAGGTAAAAATGAACCTTGATGCTGGTTGTGGTGGTGGTTGGTGTGGGGAAATGGTGGGAAGCTAACAGCTGGGCAAAGACACGATCTTGGTGGTGGTGTTGCCATTATGCAACCAAAAGTAGAGACGGTAATGCACAAGGAACACATATAGAACAAGCTGCAAGTAGTTCTATACCATCCCTTTAGAAGACAACGTGAGGTTTCTAATGGCATTAGAAGAAGCAACTGCAATGTGTTCATTGCTGGTACAGAAAACAAATCGCTGAGTACAGAAATTCAAGTTACACTTAACATACAAGTTTACTATTTACGAAGGTATAAAACTTTCCAACTATATAGACTAATATGTAACATTCCTAATCCAATATCAAAAAATGAACAAATCCAACATAAAGTCCAGCTAACTTTTCAGGAAATGAGGGAAACAAACAAAAACACTAAATAAGAACCAACCAAACTAAACCATCAATTGTTATCTCAATTCAACATATGGAAAAACTGGAAACAAAGGCAATGAAATGTTTTAGTAGTCCTTCTAGCAAGTGGTTTATCAAACAATCGAGACAGATTATATAATTAGATGCATAAAAACCTAAACATCATCAAACGAGAAACAAAATCAGAAATCTCAGATCTAATAAATTCCAGATCCACGACATCTAAAAAACAAATTTCAGATCCACGGCTCCAATCGACAACAATCGGAACAAGATAAAATCTAAAAATAGAACCACAACAACATATCAAAAGGCGAATTGCAAAATGATCAGATCGGAGGAAGACCTTGCTTGTATCCCGCCCCCCTCTTGAAGGTGTGGCATTGGGCGCACTTGGCCTTGAAGATCTTGGATTCGGTGACAAGATTCCCTGCAGGAGCCTCCGCGAACGACGCCATCGGAGAACGGAAATCTATGGCAAAATCAAAACTAGGGTTTCGGGTCGTGATCAGGATGGAGGAGTCGAGTTCCTTGTTGGGGTAGGGTGGCCGAAGGAGTCAGGCTACGGGAGGTCTAAGGTGGTGGTGGAGACATGGATTTGGTATAGGTGGTGACGGTTGGGTTTGGGCGGAGGTTTGTGTTGTGGTGAAACTGAGGGAGTGAGAGATAGGGTTGTGGTAAAAAAAAAAGACGAAACACGTCGGTTTATACAAAAACTGACTTGAAAATATCAAAATATCACGTCGTTTTTTGTAAAACTGACGTGATATGTACATTTTCACGTCAGCTTTACAAAAACCGACGTGATATGTTCTTTTTACGTAAGTTTTTTAAACCCGACGTGAAAAGCCAACGTAATACTCTTATTTTCTACTAGTGCAACAAAGTAAACTAGATAAATACAACCTATTCGTTGCACAAAGGAGAGTACAAGCCATTTTTTTATCAATTTTCGACTTGCTAGAGTTGTATTTGGGATGCAAGTAGCAAGTAGCAAGTAACATAACACCTAACAACAATCAATAAACTATAAAAAGGAAAAACACTCTTCTCGATATTACAAAAATCTAAAAAACCCTAAAAGGCACAAAGAATAAATAAGTGTGTCTAAGTATCAAAAGAACAACATTTATAGGATGAAATACAACCAGCTTAGAACATGTTTTAAAACAAAAAAAAGTACCAAAATGAAAAAAATTGATATGAAACAACAAAAAGGTCTGACTACCAACTACTAGGACAAGTACATAACGTTTTAAGATTTCTAACTACAGAAATAAAACAAATCCCAAAATCGACCAAAAATCGAAAAACAACAAAACCCTTCACAAAAAACACAAACAACTAAAACAAGCGTGAGTTCATATGAAAAGATCATATCATACCAAAAACATGTTCTGAAGGATAGAAAAACCATAAAAATCTGTAAAATTGATTTGAAACAACAAAAGTCAAAGTGTTTGATCACTGATTGAAGAAGAGCACAATAAAATAACTACTACCATCTTAAAAACGTTTCTAAAGTAAAAAAACAAAACCACAATAAAAATCTGAAATTGAATTGAAACAACAAAAGGGTCTGATTACCAACTTCTGAAATAAGTATATACTAAGAAAATAATAGCAAAATGGATGTTTTCTTATAGAGCAGAGTTTGTGGAGGGTGAAGACAGTGGAGCCAAAAGAAAAATCGGTTGCACTCCACTACGGAAGTTGTTCAAAATAAGAGGAAGAGTGTGGAGGAAGTTGTTTAAACCAAAAACCAAAAATCTGAATCCCTGCTTTCTGAGAAACCCAAAAAAACTAACAAAGTCAGCAAAACCCGAAAAACAATTGAAGGAAAAAGAGCAACAAGCAAAAGGTGGAAACTTACGCTATCAGATCATTATCCTCTGAACTCTGGTGGTCGCCATGGCTGCTAGAAATGGTTAATGGCAACGGCAAGTTCTTTTGATGGTGGAGAAGATGACATCTAGTCTAGGGTTTGGAGTTGGGAGAAAAAAGTTAGGGTTAGGGTTTAAATGAAGTGGTTGGGGAGGCATCGAGGGGTTCTTGTGGGCATTTGGTTGGTGGTTCGAGGGGTTTTGCGAGTCTACAATGGGCGTTTGAGGGTGGTTCTTGATGGTGGCGTCTGCAGGGGAGGAGGAGGTTGTGGTAGTTTGTCAGAACCGTCCATAGAGGCGTTAGGATGGCGGCGATGAGGGAACACCGCCAGAGAGGAGCCAAGTAAGGAAGTCGTCAGGGGAGGAAGCGTCGGGTAGGGATTGCGGATTTTTGGTGTCAAGGGGCTAACTTGAGGGAGAAGGGATTTTGTCCTCACTTTTAACAACAAGGCGACAATTTTTTGTTCTTTCTGACGGAGGGGTGTCCGGAACCTTCTGACAGAAAATCTGTTGGAAAAAACCCGTCGAGAAAAACACTTTTGGTAACAGTGAATGTAATTGTCTTGTTATTGTAGGATATGAGAGCATAGTCAGTAATGGATTCAGTTATAATACCGCAAGTGCACGTCCGCGATGAAGCAGTGGTAAGTACGGGTGGAGTCCACAGGGAGCCCGTGCGAGTCAGAATTCACCATACTTGAGTGGGAAAATAAAAGAGAGAAATGTGGAAATCATAAAACAAACGGTAAAAATAAACCCCTTAGGAGGTAGAGAAAGAATGTGGAAATGAAGATATGTGTACGTATTGTGTTCAATTGTGCTCATCACAACATGTAATACATGAAATCCATAAAACCAAACTCAATTTTGCCTCCACATGAAATAAGATAAAACATTATCATTAAAACATACAAGACAATAATTGAAATGAAGCTAAATGAGCTCATGCATAAATACCAAACCCCACTATGTCTGTAACGCCCCCGATCTCGTGAGTATGCACACTAGGAAATCCAAAAGGATTGTCGTGATCATAGTCATCTGCGACAACCGAAAGAGTCACATTAACAGTCTACACGACTCGACAACACAAACAGGAACATACATGGATAAACTAACATAAAATATAACTGAAAAGAGAGATTATCCATATATGGTATTAAGGTCAAATACATTACATCGAGTTCAAAAGGTAAATACATCATAAATAATGTGGAAGCAAAAGATAAACTGAAGACCCTGGTCGATGTGTCCCTCGTGTACATAATCTTCGACTACTCGTCCAGTCCACCATGTAGGAACCTAAGTACCTGCAAACACCCCATTAACATGTGTGAGTTTTCAATAAAAAAGCTAGTATGCCCCTGGCCATTTCAGAGTTTTACAAAAGAATACATGCGCAATCTAACTAAGACAAAAACATCAGAATCAGAACAAAAAAGCACATAATGCATCAGAAGGCTAAGACTCCAATAGTCCTGTCAATCGTGTAACACCCGCAGAAATCCCTCCAAGGGAAACAAAACACCAACCACACTGGTTAAAAACAAAACACCAACCATGCTGGTCAAAAATAGAGCGGGTCATTCGCTAGTGACCCACCGCTCGACACAAAGCGGTGCGCCGAATAGACGTCCCAAATCACGGAAATAAACCTACATGGTGTCATCGCGAACTTGGGAACATCTAACCTGAGACAGAATGATAACACGCCTGCTCAGGACTTATCTTACGCCTGGTCTCCACATAGAGGTCTTATTTGAATGGCCTCTGAAGCTAGATGACCCACTCGTGGCTCGTCGGCCCAGAAAATAGAACATGCCTAGAATTACTTATCAGATAAATGCAGTGCAAGCTACTTAAGCATCTAAATCTAGTGTAGCTACAGAGTCCAGAATGAGCTCAAGGAAGGATATAAGAATACCCTCCTCGTAGCCCCAAACAACAATCATAAACAAATGTCCCAAATCAGGGATCAAATTGCATCCGCAACAACAACCAATCCTAGCTAGATCGGTAAAACCAGCTAACAACTAAACAAGTCGTCTACGAGTCATGATAAAGATGTTATGAGGTCAAATATCCTAAGGGTCATATATGAGCACAACATAACACATCACATCAGTAACACATAGACATGAAAGGAGCAATAGAATGATGCATTATAGCAAGAGATATCATAAACAACTCCACAAACAATAGATAACATGTATCACCAATTTCAGAGCATATATGTGATAGTAATTAAACATCTCAGGACATTATCGGAGTTGATGTGTATATGAATTACATAAATATCAGTAGAATAACATGATGGGACATGCATATAATATCAGCAGATAATATATATATATATATAAACAAGATGCATGCGTGAAATCAGGTTAACATGTTGCATTAGAATATAACATGAAAGAGTCTGATTACATTCATGAGTGCATGCATGACTCCAGCATCAAGAAACACACACATCAGATCATAATCAGCATGAACAGAGTAACATAAACATGCATAACCGTAGAAGTTATCAAAATCGCATCACACAACAATCGATAATATGTATGGTCAATTTCAGAGCATACATGTGATCAAAACTAAAATCTCAGAACATGATCAGATCTTATGTTGACATGAGACGACATGTATATCAGTGTTACTGGACAAACATGCATATGATCTCAGGAAACTAGATAGATATATATCTCAGGAAACTATATATATATATATATATATATATATATCCATAGATAGTGTACATGCATGCAAAAAAGGTTACACGTTGCAATAAGGACTGCACATAATATGAATGGATGTAATAGCATTTCAATGTGAGAATATGACATTAATACCAAAGGTTATACAAAAAATTAGAACATGAATATATTCACATCTACTGCTGTAATGAAATCAAGCTGATTACTAACCCAATCAATCGACATAAATCAATTATACCGATTGCATTAATGTCCAGATGAATTTATGCCACTTACGCTCAACCGGACATAATAATTTTATCTTGTAGGGTTAAAAAACATAACACGTATATGGATTGATCATTACTGGAATAAAATCAGACATAATAGCTCATCTTGATATAACAATCTATTCATTCAATATTACTTGAACATAAAAATCAGATCACGACTAGATGCAAGATCTGAAATCAGTAGCGTGTCATATGAATGATGCCTGATTGAAATCATAAAATAACACATGAATATGAGATCTAATATCAGTAAGCATATCACGCACGAAAATCTGGGCTTGATAACAATATCATGCATAAACATAACATCCAAAAGATCACAAGATTAAACACCACAAGGTGATTAACACCCCACGCAACATGCAAGAAAAATCCTTCCCCATCTAGCTCTCCACTTCCCATCTCATCTCCTCTGGTTTCTCCAGCAAACCACCAAGGAAAACATGAGGCCAAAGTCGTGGTAGAGAGGGAGGTGCTCAGCCACCTCTAAAATTCGGATGGTGCACCACAGTCCACACAATCGGTAGATTTCCACTTGTGCACTCTGAACCTCAGATCGGGTAACCCAATATTGCTGCACTAAACTTCGTCCAACACCCACTCCACATCCTCTTATGCTAAAGGGGTAGGAGCATACTTGATCAGCAAGAAGATACCTGAGTTTAGCCAGAGATTCTGCCCACCAACTCCTCTTCTAGCCGCACAAAAGTTGCACTATAGCCTCACCGGATTTGTAGCTCGCCGGAGCACCACCTGAGTGGCCTGACCGCCTGGCTGAGGAGTATAGGAGGTGGAGAAGACATGAGGAAGAGCAATGGTTGAGCAAGGGATGAATGGAGGAGGCCTTTTGTTTGCAAAGAATTCACCACAAATCAATAGTCATCAAGACACTTCAATTCACCTCAATGCATTGCCAGAAATGGTACCATTCAAATGCATGAAATAATGTGCATTCAACCACACTAATGAACACATTAAACCCCACACCACCTCACTTGGGCTCAGCCCAAAACTCGAGCCATCTCACTCACTCGCACCCAAGCTGAGCCGATCGAGTTAAAGAAATGCGCACCCGATCGCCCGACAAGGAAACCAATAAAAAATTAAGCATACAAACACACAACAAACACAATTAGACAAGATAAGACCTAAATTATGCATACAAGAGGAGAGTGTTGGCTTTTTGGCCTTAATCTATGTTTTGATGATTTAATTAACCTAATCTTAATTATGATGATGTAGAGTAGCACACATATTGCATTGCATGTATATTGTATTGTGCTAACCTCTACAGGTGATCAAGACTCAAGAAAGAAGGAAATGAAGTCAAGACATGTAATTAAAGCTAAATCGAAGACATGTAATGTTGATTTATTTTGAGTCTTAGGAACATGTGTAAATTGAGCATACAAGAGTTAAAAACCAATCACATACACAATAGGTTTCCTATAGAAGCCACACACGAAATTTCACATTATTTGGACTTCAATAGATCACCCAAACTTAGACCGGAAAAACACAAAACCTGAACCCTAACTGTCGGCCCACATTCGGTCGACCGCAACATGCCGTTCGGTCGACCGGATGATCAAGTTAATCCTGTTTGTGTTTTCCTGCCTAGTTTCGGTCGACCGCACCACATCTTTCGGTCGACCGTTTGAACTTACTGTTCCGACCGTTATTCTTGTCGTATATGCCCAACGGTCGTATTCGTATTAAAACTATATACACCTCCATATACTTAGCCAAACGGTCGAACCATGTGTGAAGTTTGGTCGACCGTTCAACCTTGTCAAGAATCCCCTGCTATCGGTCGATACGATTTCGTTCGACCGATCCAATTTTCCCTCTACCGAAACGCTTATTCGGTCGACCGGTAACCCTGTTCGGTCGACCGTTTTCTTAATAGACTTAAGTGTTCAGTCGACTGATTCATATTTCGGTCGACCGTATCCTTATCAAACCTAAGCGTTCGGTCGACCGTTTCACCTTTTCGGTCGACCGTTTCTGGACAGATTTGCAGCCCGATTTTCTAACTTGTGTATCTTGCACAAAACCCAATCAAATCTTGTCCAAACGGCTAGAAAACTTTAGGAGCTTATAAATAGAGGTTCACACTTAGTTTTCGAAAAGATTTCACAACTCCAAAGTGTCAAACTTATAGTGAGATTTTCCACAACCTCAAAGCTCCAAATTAGCCATCCAAAGCCTAATTTCCACATCATTCATCATACAATCAATCTAGCAATTGTTGTGCTCAATTAGAGAGTGAATCCCACTTGGTTACTTGTGTTGTCAAGTGAGCAAGGGTCTTGGTGAAAGCCCAAGACAAAGAAGCAAGGATTTCGGTGAAAGCCCGAAGTGTTCCTCTCGGGTTGTGAGAGGTGGTGCCAAGCTCGGTGAGGGTTGTTCGCGAGCTTGAGGACTTGTAAAAGGCGTTGCTCCCGGCCCGGAACGGGGAGGCATAGTGAAGACGCAAGAGGAGCTCGAACGGGGATTCGAGAGGGGCTTGCAAGAGAGGACGTAGGCGCGGCCGGACCTCTGTAAATCCGACGCGTCTTTGTGTGGTTTGCATTGATTTCCTACTTGTGCTTGATTTGTTTTTAATTTCCGCTGCATTTCTTTGATCGATCAACCAAGTAGTTAATTAGGGTTCAATAGGTGATTAGCTTAATTAGTGATTAGTGGACCCATAACCCACACGATCCTACAGAGAGTGGACTTATTATTAATAAAATAGGAGAGCGGGTCTTACAATCTCTCCACGTGAAATAAGATTTACACAATCATTAAAACATACAAGACATTAATTAAGATGAGGCCAACAAGAGAACATGTTCCCACATGTCATTTTCCTTATTCCACTCAATCCTTATCCCCACCTCATCATTCCCCATCAAATAGGCCAACTAATCTAAGCATGTGCTAAGCATCACTGAAGAGCATTAGCACATCAAAGATAAGAGTGAAAATCCTATTAGATGGTTATGGAAATCATGTGAGGTTCAAAGGTTAGGATTAATACATACGCCTAATACATCACATAATCACATCACCTTGTTCTCCACCCCCAATGGGGATAGACTACTCTCTACTCATCTCTAAACTAAAGAAAGCATAAAAACAACCCAAAACCATAATGGAAATGTAGAAAACAAGATTAAAATGAAAGATTACAAGGTTGCTCCTTTTCTCCTCCTCTACACTACTAATTGAGAAACAAAAAAAAAACTACTCTAATAAACAAGAAATAAAACCTACTCTACTAAACAAGAAAGAAAACTAACCTAAGGTGGAGAGGGAGGAGGAAGAAGAAAGGAGGCATTACAAATCTATTTATAGAAGAATAAGGGTTTGGATGGATCTGGAAGCAATACAACGGCTGAACTTTCTCTATAGTCTAGTGCACCCATAAAATCAACACAAAGCCACGAGAGAATATAAGGACCAATTGGAGAGAAATGATCCGCCAGTGGCGGATTAAAACCCGACACTGGTGGATCAATTGGGTCTGATTGGCCCTAATTTTCTTCGGTAACTTAAACGTCACATTTTACACGTGAGGTGCACTACTGGTCTGTTGGTTCGAGCCCATTCATCTTTAATTGTCCGAATGCTCCTCAAGATCATGGTTTGAGGGCTTTTTGCTCCTGAAATGTTTTCCGTGCGTCCAGGGTCCTCTAGATTTCATCGGGGTCCTTCCAGATTTGTAGATTGGTCCTTGTGCTTGACAAATAGGTCCACATTACTTCATTTAAGTCATTTCTTCTTGCATTTGAGTCTTTTTCTCTTCCTTTCTCTTATTTATTACCTAACACCTGAAACACCACAAATAAACACTCGGGTAACACAAAATTTGGGTAAAATAAAGGATATATAGCATCAATGCAATATATGATATGCTACTAATCAAATACCCTCACACTTACATTTTTCTAGTCCCGAGCAAAACAAAGAAAGAGAAAATATGAAAGAAATGAAAAACATACAAAAAATGGGAAAATCCTAACTCACTTTCGTCGGAATCACAATTGCACTTAGCACATGCAACAAGCTGTTAGACCTCATTGTCACCTATGAGGAGTGGTCTCTCCTGAGGGTTTTCAGGGGATATATGATTGACAACATTTCATGCTCATATTTGTATCTTATATCCATTATATTACACCTAAGCAATGTTACGTGACGAGTTTTATGTTTAGTTTTCAGGAATAAAGAGGTTCGAAGAGAAGAGCCATGAAAGGATCCAAAAGCAGGAAAAAAGACTTAATTGTGAGACCTGGGGACTAAGATGCAAGGGAGAAGGACCTGATCGTAAGACCGAAGGACCTAAGAGACAAACAGAATACTCCACACCATCATGGGGAGTATTTTACCAATTCGAGTCGGGTCGGAGCTCCAACAAGTCAAGTAACCACTTCAAAGACCAACAATACCAGAAAGAAAAGCCCACAACAAATTCCAACACTATCCAAAGATTTTGGACCGCTAATTGGCGGTCCATATTGCTCAGGATCCGTCGAAATTTCTCCTGGACTTGTATTAATGTTCGTTTAGGCTATTTTTGGTATTGGTTTAGTCTCACATCGGGGGATTGTCCCCGATTAGCTTTTTCCATGCTTATAAATAGAACTCTTCACCTTCCATTGTAATTACCCATTGCTTGGTGGTATTCTCTCTACTAAGGAGTGGGCCTTGAAGCAAAAACTCAAGGTGGAGATGAATGCTACCTTCAATGTGAGTCATTTGTTAATAAAATAATTCTTCTAGTTTCTTTCAATCTTGTCTTTTAATTTGTGCATGTTTGTTTAGTCTTTCCTTTCCTTTTATGTTTCTTTAATGCTTCTTGCCTTCTTAGTTAACTTTCATTTCAGTATTATGATTTCTTTTGCTAATATAGTTAGTGTAATGAGTAGTGAGTAGTTTCATCCCCATTTGGGGGGTGGAGAAATATGTGATATAATCATGTAGTGTATTAAGTGTGTGTTATTTTTATCCCTTGAGCTTTATATGATTTCCATAACCATCTAATGGGTTTTCACTCTTATCTTTGATATGATAATGCTCTTGAATGAAGTTTAGCTTATGCTTTGATTAGTGGACCTATTTTATGGGGAATGATAAGGTTAGGATATGGATGAAGTTAATATTGGAAACACAATTTGTAGTGTATGTGCTCTTGTTGCCTTTACCTTAGCTAATGTCTTGTATGTTTTAATGATGTAGTGAAATCTTAATTCATGTAGAGGCATAGTAGGGTATAGTCTTTATACTTGAGTTCATGTAGCTTCATTCCAATTATTGTCTTGTATGTTTTAATGATGTAGTCTTATCTTAATTCATGTAGAGGCAAAGTTGGATGTAGTTTTATGATTTCATGCACTACATGTTGTGAGGAGCTTAATGAACACACACACACTTCTTTATGTTCACATTATTTCTCTACCCCCTTTGGGGTTTAGTTTTCTTGCTTTTCTTTCATTTCCATTTGCACCTTAGTGTAGTTTAGTGTAACCAACATTTCTTCCCTTTCTTTACCTCTCGCCTTCGCACAAACCAAGTGTCGACACACCTCCCAGTGGACGACCCGTATTTGCCACCGCTTCAACGCGGTCGTGCACTTGCGGTTAAATATAAAACGATCAAACAATATACCTACAAAATCCGAACAATGATGCATTATTCAACCTAGCAACACGACTTAATGGACATATTTATGTTGATCATTGGACATGGTAATCCTACAGGCCGACACTATATATGTATCCAGTCCACACACCTAGCCTAGGGAACCATTTGTGCAAGTTAATTAAGGACTTAAGTGAATGACATGAGAAACCTTAACATACTCAAGTGATACAACCTGAAGGGTCCTTCCTGATTTGCAGATGGGTCATTGTGCATGACAAATAGGTTAACATTGCTTCATTTGAGATGTTTTTTCTTGCATTTCAGTCCATTTCTCTTCCTTTCTCTTATTTAGTACCTAACACCTGAAACACCACAAATAAACACTCAAGTAGCACAAAATTGGGGTAACATAAATGATATATAGCATGACTACAATGTATGATATGTCACTAATTAGTTAGTATATCATTGAATGGTTTAGATTTAGTTTGTGCATTGCTTGCTCTCATCGTAGGAAATTTCTTGCCTTCCATTCTGATCCAATTTTAGGTGTGAAATCACCTTCCTCCGAGGACTGATTCGTACTCACCATTGCTACAACATAGTCATCCGCTTGAACAAAATCATAACAGAAGACAAACTCAATTATTTTTTCCTTGTACCCACTACCATTTCCTTGGTACAACTCGGCCGACCCACCCTTTGCTTAGTTATCAGTAAGCTCATCTTGATCTCCTCCATCCTCAACCTCTGGTTGTAGCTTCAATGCCACTTAATTTGTTACCATTTTTGGATCTCCACTTGGCAAGGATATCTCATTAAATCAAATATTAGTCATTGTGGATAATTCCCAATCTCATTAACTCGATTTGGTGGAAGAAAGACAAGAGAATATAAGCCCATAAATGTACATTAATCAGATAAAATTAGCAAAAATGTAGGTATTTGTATCTTAAATGACATTTAATCATTTTACTTTTGGCCTAAACTTGCTCCTTTAATGCAAAAAGTTTTCCAAAACCATCCATACTTGTTGCATATCTTTCAAATGGTGATTTCATTTCGGTGAATTAGATTTTGTTCGAGAATTTACTTGAAAATTTGTTTCTAAGGTTTGAACGGCCGAACACAGTCATGGAGACCGACAGTTTATAAGGTTCACACTAACAAAGCATTTTTGTGAGTGTGAGCAGTCAACCCTAGCTTCTAAGTTCCTCCTTTCACTTACATTGGACCAGCAGGTCTTGTCAGGTTTAATGAGGTTCTCTCCATGTCAAATGGAAAATTGGAGACTTGTCACACTATGCATTCACGGTCACTTAAGCGACTAATCAAAGAACAATTTACAATTCAACCAAAGGTTAATGGTCAGGTAGGCTATAAATGGGTGGCTTATGCACGGATAGTGGTCTATCCATATCCATAATCATTTACTTATACGGTTTGCGGTTCAGTTTGAAACCCGTTTAGGTTTACCTCTAACCATAACCGTACCCGCCCCAATTTAACAAAAATCCAAACGAATAAATGGTTATATGGGTAAAGCTTCATGGATAGTAAAATGGATAAATAGATGGGGAATTTTAAACTGGGTAAGAATGTTAAATAAATAAATGGATAATTATCTAAAACACTTGTAATTCCTACAACATTCACTACAACAATACATTTCACCGACCGTACTTATCTGTCGGTGCATGTCCGCTTCTATCAGTGTAGATTAACGCCAACGAATATACTATCGTCAGTGTTAGATGAGTCGGTGTACCTCTACTCTGACGGATAGAACCTATCGGTGTTACTTTTGGCACGAAAGTTCCTGCCAAAATTTTTCGCCTTCTTTCGTCACATTGAAGAACACTGACATCATAACACCGATGGGATATTTGTTGGTGGTCTACACCGACAAAGAGATTTATCGGTTCTATTACACCGACTAATATGTACTCTGATGATTGTACACTTACACCAACGGATTTGTGTTGTCGACGATATATATTGGTACGCTACACCAATGGGTATGTACTGTCGGAGTACATCTATTAACATACATCATATCTTTGTCCGACGGATACATGTCGTCAGTGTATACCTATCACTAAATGTCAGAACCTACATCGACGGATCCCTATCCTCGGTGTATGTCTTGTCCTGAACCTGAAAGAACATATTTTCTCTTCCAGGTTCCAATTTTCCATGTTCATTCATCAAACATTCACACATACAATTCATTCATCATTGAATAAACAATCATACACATCTAAACATCTCAAACAACTCAAACATCTAAACACAAGAAGTCAAATATATTGATTCGTCTCAAAACAATTCAAACACACAAGTTGTAATTTTATTAAATTAACATTCGAATTCACTAAATACTAAAACAAAGTTTAACAATGAAAACATACAGAAAACAAAAAACATTGTCAAACCTCATGTGCCGGCTCCGCTTGATGGATTGCCTCGTTATCTCAACTTGGCGGCAGAGGTGTGTGCAAAAATCTTGCACGATTAAAACAATATACATTAAATAACTTAAAACATTATAATGTATATAAACTAACTTGTTAAATGTAATACAACTTATTAATTACAAATACAATACCTCAGGATTGTAACCTGCCTTCTCCATCAAAAACTCGACCATCCACTACATGTTTGCGAGCTTATTTTTCGTCTCTGCTTGCTCATTTCTCGTTATCTTCATCTTCAGACCTTGCTCAACTTGCACTCTCGCATCACTTTCTGCTTGGGATGACGTATCACGCAGTCCATACATGTTAGTCGGGGTGACGAGACTCGAGTACATCCTCACACGTCCATGTCCGTCGCCAAGAAAAGTCTCAACCGAATCTTGGACGGCTGCCAGCGAATTGATAGAACCCTAAGAGCTCGTCCTCACAAAGCCTCTAATTGTTTTGATAGAGCTCATACGACCATCTATTTGTGCACATCATGCGAAACGCTTTGATGACTAAGGATAATTTCATCAATTCTGGTTTGTTCTCGGGATACAATGGTTGATCTTCATCCTTTATGTAGGCGAGAAACTTCAGAGCATAATTTGTGATCCCCTGTCTTGATGAATCGGTTGTCACATTACCACATTCTACCACATCGTATATCATCCTCTCTATGTCATCAGCGTCATCCTCTTCTGACTCAATCTCTATTGGTCGTGTTGTAATTGTCGTGACAACTTCTGCACTCGAACTGGTAATACTTTCCCTATGAAAAATTCACTGCTCGTAATTACTAGAAAAGTCATTTATGACGATATCATTGATGATGTCACATATTGTTACAACATTTCTTGCATGGGTATAAGATTTTGTTCCCATTACGAATGTATTGGTTGTAAGGATCAAATGCAAGAATCAGGAATGACTTCAGATTTTCCTTGAATTTCTGAGTAATTTGTTGTCATACATCCAACTTCTATCTGATAATTTTATTGATTTCAAACAAAACATGTTAAACATACACATGTGAAAAAGTCTGACTACTGTGAATAACAAATATTATATAAAGATTTTGACATAACCAAATCCGATATAAAAGTTTCAACTCAAATCGATGGTTTCAAATTTCAATCCTTACCATAAATCTTATTTCCAACCAAACCTAAATTTAATAATTATCCAAACTACCATATCCAACTCATTGTCATCTAACACATCCGACATATCCACTCAATCAAGTTATCACATCCAACTCATCCAAATCAATTCAAATAAACCCAATCTAACTAAATCAATTAACCAATATAACAATCAACTAACATATCCAACACGGTCCAACTAATCAAACACACTAGCACATTCCACTTAATCCAAATCAATATAACTAAACCATAAAACATGTTAGCTAAATCTAAAGTAACTATTCAATAGAAATTTTGACAGAATCTTCCCTATATTTTCATCAATGAAATTTATTTGAAATTTCGGATTTACAAGAAAAAACACATTTACATTCATATCATGCATTCAGAAGCACCGCCAACTAATTGTCAACTATAAATTTGTATTATAATTGTAGAAATACACACCATTAACTAAAAACTACATTTCAAACACAAATCTCCCATCCAACCCATCCAAAATATGTTATTTCTGAGAACCTATCTTGTACGAAACCTAAATAACTACTACATTTCCGCAACAACACAAATTTACCAAGTCAAAAGAGGAATTATGACCAATAGTTCAACCCAACCTCCAATTCTCTTTTCCTTACAACAAATCTTGTTTCCAACCAAGCCTACATCTAATTCTTTTTAAATCCTAAATCCAAGCCTAAATCCAATCTAATTCTTTTTAAATCCAAAATTCAATCCTAAATACCAAAATCCAATACTAAGTGTAGTGTTGTTTTAATGGAAAAAATGTAACCTTTTGAATCACCTATATGCTAATATTCTTTTCTTTACGCACCATCCCAATGAAATACCTAGTTCCACTAATGTTCACTATTGTTTAATGGGGATCAATTTTGAATAGACTTAAGTATGTCAACTAAGCTCAATGTGTGGAGGCACTACAACAATACAGGGCTTCACCAACGGTTGGTATCAGTCGGTGCATATCAACGTCCATTGGTGTAGGGCAACAACGATGGATACAACTCCGTCGATGTTGCATGCTTCAGTGTATTCTATTCTGACGGATTTTCTGAAGGATAGAGCCAATCGGTGACACTTTTGGAGTGCAAATCCCAACAAAAAAAATTCACCTGCTTTCGTCATATTGGAGAACACCGATGTCATAACACCGATGGCACATCCATCGGTTCTAGACACCGACAAACCTATTCTTTGATCCGACAAATACATTCTCTGACAGTTGTAGAACATACACTGATGGATATGTGTTGTCGGAGATAAATATCGGTTACATACACTGACAAATATGTGCCCTCGGTGTATGTCTATAAACGTCACTACTTTCTACGACGGATATAGTCTGTCAGTGTTTGTCTTTTCCAGGACCCAAAAGAGCTGGTTTGCTCTTCCAGATTTCAGGTTTGACTGTTCATTCATAAAACATTCATACACATGCAATTCAATCATCATTCAACAAGCATTCATGCACATCCAACTCATTTAACAATAATTCATACATATCTAAACACAAAAGTCATATATATTGATTTATCTAAAAACAATTCAAACAAAGAAGTTGTAATTACATTAAAATTACAATCTAACTTCAGTAAGTAAAAATAGAGTTTAACAATAACAACTGACTAGAAAAAATAAGACTAAGTTACTAAACCTCTTGAATCGGCTCCGCCTGATGGATCATCGTCGTTATCTCGACTTGGACGGAAATTTATCGTGCAAATTTTTTTCGTGATTAACATTATTCATTAAGTCACTTAGAACATTATAATGCATATAAACTAAATTATTAAATGTAATATAATTTACTAAATTATAAACACAATACCTTGGGATTAAAACCCCCCTCTCCATTAGAAAGTCGACCATCGACTTATACCTCTCGAGGTCGTTTGTCGTATCCGCTAGCTCGGTTATCATGATCTTCATCTGCTCATGTTTCTCAACTTCTGCTCTGGCGTTACTCTCTGCTTGAGATGGTGTCCCGTGAGGTCCATATATTTTAGTAGGGATGATGAGACTCGAGTACATCCTAGCACGTCAATGCCCGTCATCAAAAACTGTACCACGGATCCTGGACGCCAACCACCATATTGATAGACCCTGGAGAGCTCGTCTCACCCGGTCCTCGCAAAGCTTCTAATTGTTCCTAAAATAAGAAACCGTTATAAATTCACAAAGAATATATCTAACATAAAATAATTGAAACTAATAATAATCTTAAACATACAATAACGGTTGCAGCTTCAGGGAGTCTCTTGTCATGAAGCTGGATGTACATATCTGTACAACTAGGCTCAGGAGCGTCTGGGTTTTCTGCAATCTGCAGTACCATTGAATCTATAAGAATTTAAATAAGTAATGAATCTATAAGAATCTAAAATAATTAAATAATGTCTTATCATTTTCTCACTGTGTCGCACTACCGATTTAATACCACACTGATGTCGTATTACTAAATTTGCCAGAGTTTTCTTGTTAGTCTCACTTTTCTTCTACATCACCAATAAACCAAATTCATAGTTTTTAGTCATTGATAATAATTTAACTAAAAACTTAACAAATTTACCTTAAATGCCTTGCTAGACTAGTAGTCAATCATAGTAGACCAATCCTCCAATGAAATATAGCCTCTCTGTTTTCCAAATCCGCAACGTTAATGTACAATTGGTACTTGTTTTCCTTCTATTTGGTGTTCAGAGACTTCATAAGTTTTGCTCTGAACCCTAAGGAACTGTCCAGTGTGATTGTGAAATAAATTCAAATTAGTATACAATTTAAATCAATACTAAGAAGTAATGTAACTTAAGAACATATGTAATATTACTATCAATTGCGTCCATGCCACATCCTTGTCTTTCTTTGACACCCATCTACTTATCAAACGTAGTGTCCGTCCATCTACTTGTGCACTTCATGTGAGACACTTTGATGACGAATGATAATTTCGTCAATTCTGGTTTGCACTTGGGATATTATGATTAATCTCCATCTTTCGAGCTGCCATTAGAACGGTAGAAAATGAGCTGAAGAATAAACAACACCCAATACAAATTGGCAAGCTGTAGATTGCAGAATTTCTACTTCATCTATTAGTACATTCAAATAAACTTTCGATCAGAGCTGTAATAATTAATTAGAACGCAGGTACACTTCTAACTTTGCTACAAATTTCATACAAGTCGATGTGCTTGGTGGGGTTCTCCCACTGAAGCAGTTCAAGCACCCGTTTCTCCATTTCCCATGTTTCTGTCATCAGTGTTCGGATGCAGAATCCAATGGAACCCAAGCACAAAACAATTGTGGTCTTGTTGTGCTCCTCCTCCTCCTCATCGCCAATTCGGCTCATCAACTCCTCTGCATTTTGTAGAAAAAGTGCAAGTGCTTTATCGCATTCCTCTTCGTCAATGCCAATCGTTCGATGCACGCTATCAACCGGAGCATTTCCTGCCTCTACATCGAGAGGTGATGTTCTCCGCCTCATCTCTTTGTCGAGTTTCGTTAGAGATTTTATGTGCAAGATGTCAGCAAAACACTTGGTTGAGTTGGTTATCAACTTGAGAGGTTCTACAATAATGCCATTTATAGCCGCTTCCTTGAAGTCTTCTTGATCCAACTCTTGTTCTAGGAAGTGTAGTCCATGAGTCAGAAAGATGACAAGTTCTTCCATCTTAGTGAGAGTCTCGTTAAGCTTATGGTAGCAAGAGGCGAGGAATGGTCGGAACCAGAAATTCGGTTCTGCTTCTGCTTCTGTTATGAGATTTTGAAGTTGATTTATGTGCGAAAACACCTTCTTACCCATCTCTCTGACATCCAAGAAACATGTCGTTGCTTCGACCTTTGCAGTAGTAGAGATGACTAGTGATTCCAAGTGTTCATTGAGAAATCCTGCGGTTCGCGAAAGCTGAGATCTTGCTAGTGAAGGAGCTCTAGTTGGCTGCAAGGTGATCTCCACTAAAATTGCGCACGACAGTCCAATGAAAGTCTCCGTGAGTCTTTGGATCGCGAAAACATTAGATGGACCGTAATATTTCCTACCCAATATTATAAGTGCAGATATGACAGCTGCGGTGGCTCCGGTTTGGCCGTACATCCGGCTATGCCTCAGGAAACTGGTGAAGATAATCCAAGGGAGGAGAGCGCAGAATCTGAGCTCCATAAGATTCTGTGAGATGAGGGAACAAATGACTCCGTATACCGAACCAATCGCAGTTCCTTGTGCTCTCAAGTTGGCCATCTTGAAAGTTGATTCCCTCCAAGTTGTGATGGCCATTGCCACAGTGAGTCCTGACCAATGCCCATTTTCTTTGTCGAACAGAATTCCTAATAACACGGCAAGGCCCATTGAAATTGAGCACTTTAGTGCTACTTTGAACATCTCACCGTACCGCTTATGGTAATTGAGGTCCAACCAAAAGGGAGTTTCCTCTTCTTCACCTGGTCTTTGTCGAGTGTCGCCCTTTTTTCTAGTATCGAATTTGAGGTTGTTTTTATACATACCAATTCATTGTAGAGAAGTCTCATGCAGAACTGGAAGAAGAGGAAAGGCAAGTCATCTGTCTCACCTGAAACTACTGCATTAATGCTCTGAGTCAGCATTAGTTCTTCATGTATGTCGTCCCCATTTGGTACTTCATCAGTGGCAGTGGTTGGTTTGAGTTTGTTTAGGGTGAGGTTAATGTCATCTTCCATTTTGTGAAGGATATTTTTGAGATCTTGGTTTAGTTTTTTGACAGGAAAGGAAGAGGTGGATGAAAGAGCAATTTCCATTCCTTTCAGGGGGATTCTGATTGCCTCCAGCCTGTCTGTTGGCGATCTGAATTCAGTCGAGAAAAAACTGATTTGAGGTCTCTCCCATTGCACCCCTCCCTGTAAAAAATTAAAATAAGCCTAAGTACCTCAATTTGATGATGTTTCTCAAGTTTTTACTTTGTTTCTGAATCTATGCAAACATTCTTTTCATAGTAATAGGCTGTCACCTATTTATTGCTTTGATAAAGTTGGCAATTTTTGAATGTTCTTTTACTTAGATGAATTAGCATATCTACTTGTCTGTGCAAAATAATGGGAAAACGCAACTGCCAATTCATAAGAGAAATAATGTATGGCGTCTTCCAAAAAACCTTGTCATCCAAAAAATTTGAAGCTATATATTAGCTAACCCTATTATAAAAATGTCATTATCATGCTAGCTTATGGTTTAGTTTATGTTTCTCTCATAACTTTATCCTAACTACAAAGACCCTCAGACCAAGGTCATCATGTATGGTGATAAGGCAAGGACACAAATAGTACATAACTAGCATCAATAAATGCACAATGGAGCAAAACTGAAAAAACTTTCTTTATTTTTTATAGAATATTACGGGCAAAAAAGAAACATGGTGGTTCTCCTTGGTTAATACCCTTTTCTTCTCAAAATGTTGTTATTGAATTACTTGAAATCTACTTTCCTATGAAAATTTGGAGAATTTAGTTGGACTCTCCAAATCTTGAAATTTGGAGCAGCAGATATTATAAAGCTTTTTATAAAGGTCTTGCAGTCTTTTATTGGCATAAGATCTTCATTGTATGTACTTACAGGCTAAATACAACTTTAATCAAAAGAAGTGGGAATAGTCGAAGCTTGGCTTACTTGCTTCATCCTTATGCTTTGCAGAAGCTTGGCTTCTTCAGTTGACATGGATTGGGCCTGGGTGATGGAAGCAACTGCACTGGTCTTGTCAAGTGCACAGAGTGCACCAAGTAAGAGCTTTAATTTCTCCAGTGATATTTTTGTGAAAATTTCACTCTTTTCCTTCACCTGCATCATGCATATTAGTTTATTATAACTTAATTGGAGTTTCTTTGGTCCACCAAAAACTAACAACTATCAATTGTGATGTAAGGTTTAATTTCTGATCAAGAAATATCATTTTGATGTGCGTTTGAGAGTAACAGTTGACAAAACCCGGCCTTTTTATTTCAACAAGCTAGATCAGGCATGCAATTCTTAGTCAAGCAACTTAGTATGCAACTTCTCTAATTAAACAAGGTAGATTTAATTTCACAATTCCAAAAACACTATAACAATTTTATTTTTTTCTGAATCACATCTGATCGAAGCATAAATTCATTATTAAAATATACTCAAGACATTATTCAAAAGAAAAAGAGTGTGAGACTTGTACTATATCGATCCTACTTATATATGCTGAGTCTTTAATGAGGTGGAGTCACAAATTAAATTTGACATGTTATATCATAAAAATTTGATCAAAGAAAAAGAGTGTATTACCTCTAGGCAGGCAAGATGTGGAAAAGGCAGCAGTAAGGAGAGCACAGCCGCGACCACCCCGACAGCCGTGCTTGCCGCCGCATGCACTGGATGCGACACAGCTGGCCCTGCGTCGACCTTGCCCTCCCTGAAAGCTGCAACGTAAACGAGCACTATCTGGGCAAGCGCAACACGTTTGGTGATCAAATGCGTTGACTCCGGCAAAGTCACCACAAATGATCCAAAAGTCACTGCAAGCGTGGTGGTTGCGAGCGAGAAACTCCGGTGACCAACCACTTTCAGGCTCCAAATGGCCGGAACCATCGCCAGTATTGTCCCATACAAAGCGTGCACCGACCCACGTAGGCAGTCTCCAACTGTGGCCTCCCCGGCGATGAGAACCGCAGTCACGTAGGAGAATGCCGGGAATTCTACTTGAAGCCGGACAGTTTCAGGGCCGTATATGGTAATGCAACCAACAATAATGCAAGCGAGGGCCGTCCGAAGGCCGGATCCCAAACGCGACCGGAAAATGTTCCTGCCATGCTGGGTGGGCTCTTTGGTTGCACCACAAACACTTACACAAGTACCAGAAGCAGTGATTGGCATGATGTAGTGTCGAATGTGTATTTGATTCTAAAAGGGAACGTAAAATGCTAGAGATTGTTATTGAGTTGTATATATTTAGCACTCTAATATAACCACATGCATATATACATGGCTTCCAAGAATGCCTTTATATAGAGGGTACGTGTCTGGAGGACTGGCTGTGGTGCAAACAAGTATAGTTGATCTCGGCTCGCCTTGAAGTCATCGATTGTCATCATTGAAACAGTTTACCTATGTTACACTGCAATCCCATTACTTGAATTAGTTTTTGTATTAATTAAAAGTGTTTGTTATGCTCTTTAATATATGTGCAATATACAATAACATGTTATTAATTTCATGAAAAGATGAAATACCCTGTTGTTATCATGTCGTGGTCAGGTTGATAGGGATATGATCAGTGGTTTCCACTTCCTTAATGGCGTGTTACTACTAAGCAAGTTGGTGTATATTTACGTTGAAGAGTACAAGAATAAACTTGGGCAGTTGGTAATTTTTGGGTTTGTGCTTGAGAAATTTGTTTGTTTAATGTAGCAGTGCGTGCTTGAGAGGTAAGTGTACATAACGCAGCTTTCTGAAAATCCCGCTTCTACTTGATTCTAGAGAAAGCCCTTAATTAATCTCCCTTCATCACTTGCTTTTACGTTAAGATACTTGACCAAGTCTCCGTCAAAACATTACATATATAAGACGAACTTCTTCTACATTATTGTCTGTCAACTTTGTGTATATCTTTAACAATGCCGTATACTGATAGACATATAGTTACTTTTACCACTCACCTTCAAACTTTGTAACGTGAGGTATGTTTGGATTATGTTTGGATTATGTTTGGTCTTTGTTGAGAAAATAGTCACACATTTGTAACGCTCAGAATCCTCACTCGGGACACAACAATAATCACAACACAAAAAAGAAACGAAAAAGAAACATTAACTGAAATAACCAACTCGATGTTTCAATTAAAATTTATAATAAATTCAAAGTCAAAGTACAACGCAGAAGGAAAATACAAGAACTCTGAATCCTACTACACAACTACTGATAGGAGTAGGAAAAATACATGACACTGAGCTCAACAGATCTAGTCCACGCGTCCCAAACCCAAGTCGCCTACAGTCACTTACCGCGTCCCACCTGCACACGAACGGGCACGCTTGAGTCTCAAATCAAGACCCAGTACACCACCACAACCCGACACCGAACAAGGTCTAGCCGTCCCTGATGACTCACACTGGTCTCGTGTTCCAAGACGGTCACGTGCCCAGTGAGGTCGAGCATGCACCTTAACCCCCACCACGCATCCAACCCACGAGGCAACACTCGACCCGCTCTCACGACAGAACCGTCACACGTCCCAAGACGACCACGCGCCCAGCTAGGTCGAATGTGCACCCTCGACAAGACCGTGCATCCAGCCCACAAGGCAACACCCTACTCCAACCACGCGCCCGAGCCCGTAAGCAACGCTCCCAAATGGCCACCTGTCACAACGTTGGTGAGCTGACCAGTTCCGCATCCGGCTTTGGAAGCCGACTACACGCCCGAGCCCGTGAGCAACGCTCCCTAACGGTCACTGGCCACAACGTGGGTGGACCTTTCCGAACCGCAACACAAGGGGAAAACCGACTCCGGGAATCCAACCACAACGCCCGAGCCCGCGAGCCTAGCTCCAGCGGTCACTCGTAACAACGCTAGTAAACCATCCTGACCGCCCAACAAGGGAATACCCTAACATCTAGTTATACGTGCCTCACACGCCAATCTCGCTACTCGACTACACGCCCAAGTCCGTGAGCAACGCTCCAACGATCACTGGTCACAACATATGTGAACGATCAGTTCCACGAACCTCTCACACAGACGCTAAGCAATGGTAAATGCAATTTACCCCAAACCTACGGGTCACGCGACTCCAACAAAACATCTCATAAGCTCTACTAAGCATCCACGATTGTATAACAATAAACATAAATCCATAGGGGAAAATCGTAAATTACCCACTAATGAAAATACGACAATATCTGAAAAATACATAGCAAAAGAGCAATTTTCCCAAATTAACTTATTTCTCACAATAATGAAAAGTTCAACGTTTATCCAACAATTTTTCCAATTATCAATTGATTAAACAAATATAATTAATTTCAGGGTTTTCAAGACAATTAATCAAGTTATTACTTATTTAATCAAATACAAGTAAATCTAGGGTTCTTTCAACAATTATTTTAATTATTAATTAGTTAATCAATTACAAATAACTTCAACCCTTATATGCAAAATATCCAAGCCATCTTCAACCCCAACCGAACAGCCCCAACGTCGGCCCTACAACTACCGCCGCCGCCGGTCGAACTGTTGTAGGATCGTGTGGGTTATGGGTCCACTAATCACAATTACGCTAATCCCTAATTAATCAAACAATAAACGCAACGGAAACAATTTAAAGACTAGTAGGGAAATAACATGCAAACCACAAGAAGACACGACGTTTTTATAGAGGTTCGACACCCCACCCGGGTCCTTGTCCTCTCTTGTAAGGTCCGCTCGACTCCGCGAGCTCCGCCTACGTCTTCACTAACCACTCCCCGTTCCGGGCCGGGAGAGAACGCTTTTACACCACAAGCAACGCGAACAACCCTCGCTTACTTGAATTCTTCCTCTCACAATCCGAGAGGGACACTTCGGGCTTTCACCGAAGTCCTTGCTTCTTTTGACAACACTTGTAACTGAGTGGGATTCACTCTGTAATTGAGCACACTTTGAGTAGGATGAGTAATTGATCAAATGTGTGAAGTTTAGGCTTATAGAGTGTAGAATTGGGAGCTTTGAGGATTGATGTTTCTCTCTAATGAGTTGGGACAATTGGAGTTGGAGAGTTGTGTTAACAACATGTCTTGATCCTCTATTTATAAGCTCCTAAAGATTTCTAGCTGTTTGGACAAGATTTGATTGGGTTTTGTGCAAGATACACAAGGCAGAAAATCGGGCTGCAAATCTGTCCAGAACCAGTCGACCGAAACTACTAAACCGGTCGACCGTTCACTTGATTTCAAGGAGAATGGTCGAACAAAAGAATACTCGGTCGGACAAATACGCTAGAACTTAACTCTACTTAAGTTAAACGGTCGAACCAAAGTATGGGGCGGTCGACCGTTCAGGGGATTCGGTTGAGATAAAGGTGCAACGGTCGAACGAAGAATGAGTCGACCGATAGCAGGGAATTTTGTTTCTTGAAGAAATATTCACCGGTCGACCGAAACAAGGTCGTCGTTCGACCGGTTACCAAATGTATTTTGGGGTTAAGTTTGTTTTATACGAATACGACCGTTATAGGAATACGACAAGAAAAACGGCCATATTAAAATCCGGGATCGGTCGACCGGTAGAGTTCGGTAAAATCACTGTGGAGAGTCTGTTATAAACCGGTCGAACTGAGAACTGGTTCGGTCGACCGGTTTCACACAGGAATTCTGGATTTAGGTTTTAAGTGATTTCCGACTAAGGTTTGGGTGATCTAATGGAGTCCAAATGATATGAGATTTTGTGTGTGACTCCTACAGGGAACCTAATGTGTAAGTGATTGGTTTTTAACTCTTGTATGCTCAATTTACACATGTTCCTAAGACTCAAAATAAAATCAAGATTACAAGTCTTCATATAACTTTATTACAAATCTTGACTTGATTTCCTTCCTTTCATGAGTCTTGATCACCTGTAGAGGTTAGCACATGCAATATATATGCAATGCAATATGAGTTCTACTCTACATTACTTATGATTAAGATTAGGTTGATTAAATCATCAAAACAAGGATTAAGGCCAAAAAGCCAACAATCTCCCCCTTTTTGATGAGGCCACCGGGGAGTGCTCGGTTGGACCAGGACGCACGCGACACTAGCCTGCGCACTGTCCAGTCGGCTTCCCCTATCGCCGACGTTGATCCGGCCACAAGAGGCGTCATTCCCTCTCCCAAATGCCCTAGACTCATCTCAAGTGCAAACCAGAATTACAATATGCTCTCGAGCTGGCAATACTTTCCCTGTGAAAAATCCACTCCTGATAATTACCTACAAGGCCATTAATGATGATATCATCGACGACGTCGCCTCTAGTTGCCTACTTATTGTTACAAACTTCTTGCATGAAAATAAGAATTTATTCCCATCAGGAACGTATTGGTTGTGAGGACAAAGCCGAGGTTAAGGAATGACTTCAGCTTTTCTATGAATTTCTTAGTAATTCTCTTCTTATACATCCAACTTTTATCTACACTTGTAATTCTATTGATTTAAAATAAAACATGTTAAACATAACAAGTTGACCATAACCAAATCCAATATAAAATGTTCAACCCCTACAATCATCAAATCGACAATTTCAAATTTCAACCCTTACCATAAATCTTATTTCCACCCAACCGTAAATTAAATCTTTACCAAAACTACCACATTCAACTAATTGTCAACTAACACATCTGGCATATTCCACTCAATATAATTATCACATCCAAATCAATTCAAATAAACCCAATCTAACTAAATCAATTAACCAATCTAACAATCAAGTAACATATCCAACACATTATCCAACTAACTCAATCACACTAGCACATTTCACTCAATCCAAATCAATATAACTAAACCGCAAATCTAAAATAACTATTTATTAGAAATTTTGGCATCACCTCCTTTTATTTTCATTAATGAATTTTTTGAAATCCTGGATTGACAAGGAAAAACACATTTACATTTATATCATGCATTCACAAGCACCTCCAACAAATCCAAAATCTAATACTAACTTTTTAAATCCAAAATTCAATTTTAGATTTTAAATAGAATCCTAAATCCAAAATCGACACTAACCACAACCTCCAATTCTCTTATCCTCACAATAAATCTTGTTTCCAACCATGCCTACATGTAATCCTAAATTTTAAATCTAAAATCTATTACTAAATTTTAAATCCAAAATACAATTTAAATAAAAAAATACAATCCAAAATCTAATAAACCAACCCCAACCTTCAATCCTAAATCGATAGATTTCGATAGGATGTACTTCTGATATTCCGTTTGACTATAATGTACAAGATGGAAAAACTTCTTTGACTTAAAATTCCATTTAATTTTATAGGGGAATCAATAATGTGTTATTGATTACAATTTTCTACCGAAATTTTAATTTTTTTGGCAGAAACTCCCTTATAAATCAAAATTAAAAATTCCTTTGAATCCCTGGATACACAAAAAGAATTCCATAATTCATATAAACATTGTATTTCACATTCACATATTTTAACTACATTAAAAATATATTCCAATTATATTCCAACTACATTTAAAGTTACATTCAAACTATCAAAATAATCAAATTCAAACTATTATTCAAACGAAAACAAATAATCTAAATTTATCAAAACAAATAATCTAAGCTATAATCTTAACAATAACATCTTATTGTAAATCTAAAAACATAGATAAAATTATCAAAACAATCTATATTTATAAAAACAAACAATCTTAACAAAAATATAGATAAAAACAATTTAGATGGGTCTGAGGTCGGGTTGGGGTCGAGTTTGGGACTTTACTCACGGCTAGGGTTTGAGTTTTGGGTTGGGATCGCGGTTGGGTCAGGTTTGGGTACGGGCTGGGGTTGGGTTTGGGGAGGGGTCTGGGGTCAGGGAAGCACAATGAGGGGGAGAGAGAGGGCTTACAGTGCAAACAAATGGAGTTGGTGTATCGAGGAGGCACGACGAGGGGGCTATGGCACGACGAGGGGGCGATGAAGCGGCGGCGAGGAATCGCGAAAGTGGTGGTGAGGCGTCGGGGAAGCGATGTCCGATTTCCTCGGAATCACCTCCAAGTGTTCACCAAACTCTAAAGAAGATTAGAGAGATCGAAGCTAGTCAATGAATCTCTAATTCAAGGTTAGAATCTAGCTAATAACCTCTTCTATGCTCCAAAGAATTTAATCTCCCAAGCACTCAATTAATAAGAAAAATTTCGGATGGAGTAATGGAGAAAATATGGAGAGGAGATTTTTTTTTATTAAGTAAACAAAGGAAGGAAGGAGGAACCCGGGCATCCTCAAACCCACATCATGGGTAAACAACTTACACATGATCCCTTGTTATTCTCTCCACTAAACCACATTATGTGCAAACCACTTTGCAGATGATCTGTTGTTTATTTCTCCTCTCATCATCCCATAACTACTTTTGACCAAGGTGGTTTAAATCCAATCATTAATCAACAAAAAACTCTTATTAATATTTGCAAAAACATTGGATTAATATCCAACAAAAATTTTCATTGTTTTTGACTCTACCAAATTTTGGATTACTATCCAACAAAATTTGGTATTTGGTGTTTTAGAAAATTCATATGTTCTATTGTTGCGTATCACATTATATCATGTAATATATTATCATATATAATGTGAAAACATTATACCCCATAGTATATACATCTCGTACGAATTTATTTGTTATTCTAACCATGTCGTTATTACGACATATTGATTTTATTATTTTACCACATGTATATTATTTCATATAAAATCATATAAAATATAAAATCACATCTATTGTTCTCAAATTTTTTATGACCTATAGGAGGATATAAGTTATATTGACAATGATATTAAAATATTTAATATCATAAACTATAAGTGGTATCTAGCTACACATCATAGATACCCAAATAACATGGGTGTTTTGTTCACTCAAATAGAACTCGATCTATTTACTAATATGTAATATATCACTTGTGTTTATTCATTGCCTCATGATATTACGAATATTATACAAAGTAGAAATGTGTTATCTTTGTATTATATATTCGTTTTCTTGATTTCACAAGCTAATTATAAATATGTAACTACACATAAGTTACATTGTACACATTATAATTTTTCTTTATCAAGGGACCCAATAATAGCATCACTCAAATGAAGAGGGACAATGCTAAACTTTTGACATATCATCTTTTCCAGCACAAGTTATGTATAATCAACTAATATCTTTATCACTGTGCATAATGATAGCGTTTGATAATAATCAAATTACACAATTCTCATTTGAAAAGATATAGGTCTCATATCTTAGGATTCAAAGACACAATGAAAACATTAATGACACAAACATATAATTTTTCATTGATTAGGTCTATTTAATATACGAAAGAAAATATTCTCCGTTTCATATAATCATGTTGTTAAAATATTGGTAGAGCTACAATATGACAATCTTATCTTGGTAATTAATGTTCCATGATAATTACCATGACTCTGAATTTCTTTTGATTTATGCAAACCTTTATCTTGTAGAGATCTATGGTTAATGACCAAAAGTCTCTTCCTTAACACTTCAAAAGGACGAATACATTAATCAAAGAACAAAATATTTGTACATTCAATCATATAAAAGACATGTAAAAGAATACTTTTAGAACACACATTCATTTCAATCTCCCACTTGTTATCAAAGTCTTTTTTCACATACATTCACAATGTACAAAACTTAAATAACTAAGGCCTCCCTCTTATCTTACTCATCAAGCCACTCTACATGGTTCTTCAAACCCATGGACTCAAAATGCATTTCGCCTTTGGTTGAGATAAGGGTTTGGTGAATGGATAATTGTGTTGTTGTTTGTGTCAACCTATAATAAATTTATTTTGCCTTCGTCAATGAAATCACGGGTGACAAAATACTTGTGATCCATGTACTTGACCTTGTGATGGGATTTAGATCCTTGATTTGCGAGATAGATGCACTATTGTTGCAAAATAGCTCTATGGGTCCCTTACTTGAGGAAAGTACCACTACTAGATGTAATCACCAACAAATATATATCCGTTGGTGAAGGATACGTAACATCGACTGATATATCTATCCATTGGATTTTCGTACCTCCAGCGGAAATCAGTAATACCATTGACGGATAACTTCGATCGGATAAAGTTTTACCATTCGAGGGTCCTACACTGACAGATAGATATCGTCAGTACAGGTTTTCGCTTAAAAAAATGCGGGCATTGAAAACTTTTCATGCAAGAACTTATGCCGATGGATGAATTTGTTAACACAGATGGATAGAGTTCGTCGGTATACCAGTTCTTCAAATCACTAATGAATAGTATCCGTCGGAGATTACTTGAAAATCGACCGTTTCTTAGGCTACTACACCGATAGAGCATAACATAACAATGACAGCTAGGGTCCGTCAGTGTAGGGCTATTCCATGTCAGGAGCCCGACTCTTCCATTTCCTTTCTTCTCCAACAAAAATTCCCCTAACTCCTGACCTCCTCCTTACCGCTCCACTCTTGTGGATCTATCTTGACCTCCATGTAACCGTATTCCCAAAATCTCCGGCCAAAGCTCCATCATTTTGAGCAATCACGGGATAGGGAGAGTCCATGCTCCATTGCTAATGTAATGGGCAACAAGCGTATCTTTGGACATACCCATATCATAATGCAACATTGATCCCCACGACTCACTCAAGGAAGGTAGTCCACACCACGGATCAAGGAAAAACAGATGTGATTGCCATCACCCACCTGAAAGTGGATGTGTTCTTGGGCTATATGGCGGACTTTTAGAATTCCACGCCATGCCCATGAGCTGACCGAAGGTGGGCATGCAAACCATATTGTGCTTCTTTGTAAATACTTTTGATGCATGCACCTGACCCACAAAAATTCATCCTTGGCCACTACCAATCAAAGAAGGTCTAGCAGTCCAGCATCGTTCCAATCAGCCAATCGTCATAGTCTCAGCCCACCCTCTCTTTTGGGCACAAAATGTCCTTCTTTGCCACCCACTTTCTTGCCCCCCCCCCCCCACACACACAAACTGAGACATGAGGCTCTCCATCTCCTTCAACACCGATGGAGGAATGAGGAATGCTGACATCCAATAAATGTTGAATGATACCAACACACTCTGCACCAACTCCACCCGGCCAGCCATGGATAGATGGCTTCATTTCCATATGTTGAGCTTTGCTACCAACCCAACACAATGTTGCCTCCCGATTCATGAGGTAAAGAGTGGTGACCCAAGGTATGTTACCGGAAATTCCACCATTTCCATCTCAAGGTAGTTGCAAATCCACCTTCCATGAACCGCCTCTCTTCCCAAGAACACTTGACTCTTGGTTGTGTTGAGTTGTATCCCAGAGCAAACTGAGTATGTATCTAATGTTTCCTTGATAACCTGGATGTTTTCTTTGGTTGCCCTTGCGAAGTAACATCATCAGCAAACAAGAGATGGGCGACCGGAGTGTCTCCACACTTTATCAGATCGAGCTTCCCACTTTCCACCGCCTCCTATATCATCATACTAAGCACCTCAATACAAAGAACAAAAAGGTAGGGAGCAATTGGATCCCCTTGTCGTAGTCCATTTGTTGCTTTGAAGGGTCTTGAGTTTGCACCATTTACTATAACAACAAAAGATGCCCGTACACATGCCATGATCAGCCATTCCCAATGCTCTGGGAAGCCAAAACACCTAAGCACCTAATCGTCAACTGTGGATGGTGTAGCCTTCTTTGGTATCAATGTAATGGATGTGTTGGGCCAGGAGCTTTCCACTTCTCATGAAACCAGCGACGACCTTCAACAAGTCTCGCTTCACCACCTCCCACGATGCTTCAAAGAACTTCACGTTGAAGCTATCTGGTCTGGGCACCTTGTCCACATTTGAATGCAATACCACCTCCTCAAGTTCTTTCATGGAAAGCACTGAAACAAGGCTGGATGCCTCAGCAAGTGTGAGAGCGGGTGGTAGATGGTATTGGGGTAACCTAAAAACCATTAGCAAACAAGTTAGAAAAATGACTTCGGAAGGCCTCACAAAGGATGGGTTCCTCAGCCTCAACCTTGCCATTTTCTCTCACTAATCTCACATTATTTGTGGCTCTCCTAACTCGAAGGGGAACATGAAAAAAATCTAGTGTGCCGATCACCGTCCCGCAACCACCTCACCCTCGATTTCTGCCTCACAAGCGACTCTTCCCTAGACAATGCCAGTTGTAGCTCATCCTTCCAAGCCACTTCCTGCTCAATCAAAGTAGTGTCCTCTGACGCATCACGCCTAGCTAGCCTTACACTAGCAAGGCATTGCTGAGCTTTGCCAACCTTGTTTTCTACATTTCCAAATTGTTCACTCCATTGCTTAACCATATCCAACTTTGCAACAACCCGGTACATAGGTTTCCGATTAATAAGTGTTGCCCACGTTTTACGAACCACTTTCGGGTAGGTATCATGCTCAGCCCAGAAATTCGCAAAACGGAACATCCACTTCTTCCACGTACCCTCTATTGTTGTAGTCATGGTGAGTGGCGCATGGTCACTAAGCTCCTTTTCCCCCACTACATAGAACGAGACTGGATACACCTCAAGCTAGGAAAGGGACATGAACATCCTGTCTATTCTGGTTTCAATACACACTTCACCTTGGGAGGAGTTGGACCATGTAAACTCGCTACCTCCGGAAGGCACCTCCATCAATTGGAGCCTATCGATACACCCATTGAACTCCTCCATAGCCACCCAACTAAACCTCGAGCCCCCTTTCTTCTCATGGAAACGCCTAATACAATTAAAATCACCACACACCAGCCTTGGTATGGAGGTGTTGAGCTGCACTTGGTCGAGATCAACCCACAAATTACGTCTTTCCAAATATCCATTTGCTCCATAGATGGTCGTGATGGCCACATTCATCCCACTTCCTCGCACAACCCCTTCCAAATGTAAGAGTTGTGGTGTTTCAAATGTAACATGGAGATCTACCGTCTGCTCATTCCATAACACGAGGATTCACCCCGAGTCAACAATCATTCCATTTGCTGCCCAACTATGTGGCCATATAGCTTTCCGGAACCTCTCATGCTTCTTGAGCTTTACTCTGTGTTGAACAAGGCATACAATATCAGCTTTGGCGTCCCTTATTCATCCTCTTATCATGAGTGCACGGCCGGGGAGATTTGCTCCACGCACATTCCACACAAGGATATTCATGGCTTCGGAGTCAGGGGAGCAAGTCCCCTTACTTCCACGGTTGATTCTTTGTTGCTCGAGCCTCAATAACACCCTCTTTGTTGTCCCTTGCGGTGCACAATCCTTTGTTGGGTATGGGGTAGCTGGCCCCTCCTCTTCACCCAAAAATTTCTCAGCGGTCACTTCGTTTCTTGGTGTATTTGGGTCCTCCTCTTCCTCGGAGAGCACAACATCAGCTAGACCCGACAACACCCCAAAGTGTCCTCCCCTCGAGCCCCCATGACCTTGTGATACATCTTTATCCCAATTGGTTTGCTGCGGTTCCCTCACAACACTCTTTGGAGAGAGCCAATATTCACTATTGCTGGACCCTAATTTTTTCGCCTCACTAGCGTGAAGCACCTCCCTTTGGCCCCAACACTTGTTGCACCTTTCCACATGGCAAGCTAAGGCTCACTCCTTTATCTTTTCCACCACCCTTTCAACATGGCAAGCTAAGGATCACTCCTTTATCTTTTCCACCTCCCTTTCCACATGGTGTGCTATGGTTTGCCTTTTCCTCTCCAGCCACAAGACCTAGAGGATCAACATCAGATTTCTGCCCATTAGCATGAAACAACCCTTCCTTGTCTCCACTCAAACACACCTCCTTTCCACATGGAAAACAATGATTACTTTCCTTTGCCTTGCTATCAGCTTTGCCACTTGGAGTATCATGATTTGCCTCCTCCTCCACAACCATTGGAACACCAAGAGGATCAACATCACCTTCCTCTTCTCTAATTGGTGCAGCATGAGGGCAAGCTTTACTTTTACTTTTTGCTTTTTGTCCCCCTACCATTTGGCATGTAGTGTCTACCACCATTACCGTTCCAGCCACAACCGTTGGAGGAGTTTCACCCTGTCCGTTATGCTCTTGTTCCTGCTCCCCATTCTCTTCCACCCAAGCCTCCGTTTGTGCACTCTCGGACATGCACTTCTGGCCACTCAAGCTGGCACCTTCCTTTGCACCTTCTTCCCGACAATCCCCCTCAGGTTGTTGCTGTCCCGCTTGCTTCTTTCCCAACACAACCGATTCCTTTTGAACCTTACCAGCATCACCATCCTTCCTCACGATAGGCTTGTTTGGGCACTACTCTGACGTGTGTCTGAACTCCCTACAATCCCCACACTAACTTGGGTGCCACTTGTACTCAATATTGTAGCATCATGTATGGCTTAGTTCTAATCACTTTTTAAGTTAATTACCTACTTGTTTAAACAATAGATGTGCAACGAAATTAAATAAGACAAAACAAGTAGAAACAAACATTCAGCAAACCACAATGATGACACTGGAATTTTTATAGAGGTTGGGCCTCCCACCTACTTCCTCTCTTGCAAGCTCCGCTCGATCTCCCTCGAGCTCTCCTCACGTCTTCACTATCAACCTCATTCTGGGCCAAGATTAAGCCTTTACAACACAAGCTACGCGAACATCCCTCACCAGCTTGGTTTATTCCTCTCACAATCTGAGAGGGAACACTTCAGGCTTTCACCAAAATCCTTGCTTCTTTGAACAAACAACTGAGTGGGACACACGCTCTAAACTTAAGCACACTTTGATTAGGATATGGAAATGATCTAAAGTGTGGAAGCGTAAGCTTCTAAGTGTAAGATTGGAGAGTTGAAGCTTGGGAGTTTCTCATAGGTGTATATGACAAATAGAAGTATAAGAGTTGTCTAATTGTGTCTTGGAAACACCTATTTATAAGCTCTAAGTTATTTATAGCCATTGGGATTAAATGGGTAAGTGTTTGTGTAAGAAACATAAAACAGTGAACATCAGAACACATTTCATAACAAAAACGGTCGACTGAAACGGGTATACCAGTCGACCAGTTGGTCATATCTGGCTACAACTTAAGTTCACATAAGTGAGCGGTCTAACTAAAAGTGGGGATTGGTCGACCGTTCTAGGGGGTTTTGGTATGGTAAAATTGGATCGATCGAACAAGGCAAATGGTAGGTTCGACTGGAAACTTCCAGGCACTTCTGGGTTCAGCAAGAATTTGAGTTTCGATCGACCAAGGTCTAGGAAACGTTCGACCAGAAACTTCTAGAGTGTTCAGGGTGACCAAGTTTTGTTTGATCGGTCGACAGCTAGGTAAGTTTCGATCGATCGAAAGTTTGGTAAGTTTAGGGTTTTGGGAAATCTGATCGTTGTAGAATATGACAAGTCTAACAGTCATGTGACACGTGTAGATGGTCAAACAAAGGGATCTAAATGGTTGACCGGTTTAACACCAAGGCTAACGATAATATTAGACCCAATCAGTCGAACGATGAACTCATTCCAGTCGATCGATTTGGTCCTGGCAGTTCAAGTTTTTTAAGTGTTTTCCGGTTCTAGTTTGGGTGATCTATTAAAGTCCAAATATTGTGAAATTTTGTGTGACTTCTATAGGGAATCTAGTGTGTGTTTGAGTTGATTTTAGCTCAAGTATGCTCAATTACACAATGTTCCTAAGACTCAAAATAAATCAAGATTACATGTCTTCAAATGAGCTTTAATACATGTCTTCACTTGATTTCCTTCTTTCTTAAGTCTTGATCACCTGTAGAGGTTAGCACAATACAATATATATGCTATGTAATATGTGTGCTATTCTACATTGATTATAATTAAGATTAGGTTGATTAAATCATCAAAACATAGATTAAGGCCAAAAAACTAACAAATACTAACATCTTCCTTGCTGACCCCTTCGTTTTGGACGTCAATGGAGGATGGGTAAATCAAAGTCTCTATCCACCTCCACACACACCCTTGCATAAGCTACCCTCTTCCCCAACGCAGTATTGTCATCCATGTACAACGACCTTCCTAAGAAACTAGATATCGTGTTGCGATTCTCAACCGACCAAAACTGCAAATCCAAATCAGGAAAATGAACCCAAATTGGTACAGAAATTATGTCTGCCTTCCACATCACCATCTCCAGTGTCCAGCTTTGCACCACCAAGGGGGACCCTTTCACGAACCAAGGCCCATTTTGCAGCACATGAATCTTATCATCCTCCAAGGTGAAACGGAAGAGGAGGAAGCCCCGTTGCCAGGGAATAACCTCCACACCTCCAGAATTGCCCCACAACTTCGGCAAGTGTTTTTCAAGTGTTAGGAGATGAGGTCTGAAATCAACAAAATAACCCACCAATACCTTGTCCCATATCTTCAAAGCATTGGTAACTTGTTGCCTTGAACACACCGCCAACCTTGCACCATCTTTCCTTGCCGGTTCCACAAACTTCAAGGCCATGGAGGTCCTTGGTCCAGCAATGAACAAATCAGACAACTTCCTTGCTTTGGGTATGCCCCCTCCAGAAGTGGGTCACGAGGAACACCCTCTTCCAATGCACCATCTTGACTTGGTTTTGCCGATTGTGAGGGCTCTATTACGCCACTCCCTCCAATCGGTGTTTTAGCTTCGATTGAGTAGAAAAATCGAGGATTTTAGGTAGAAAATGGTAGGGATGACCAAGGAAACCCTTAGAAACCCCCATGTTTCCCCGGAGCCTCTCTCTCCTCTCTTTTGTCTCTCTGTTGTCCCATCAGAAAGTTTGTAATTGTTTTTTCCATGTTGGTTATGCTCGAAGTTCTATGTTTAAATGTCTTGACATTCTGTTATCTCTGTATTTTTGTATAAATTCGTAACTTTGGAGGAACACACATTTTAAGGTAAATCTCTTACCTAATCAACCTTTGTTAATAACTAACCAATAACCAGAATAGTTACACTTAATTCAAAATTACTTTGATTTTAGGACATGAAAATATGAAACCACATGTGAAAACTTCTGTAATATAAAGAGTTGATGTCATTTCCATATTAATTTTGTATAAATATTTGACAATCCTTGTTATTTCCTATTAGTGTCATGTTGAAACCCCACCCGACCAACCCCTCATCCCCATCCCGACCCCTCAACTGACCCCAGATGCGTCCCCGAAACCCAACCCCAACCCTTGCCCTAACCCCAAACCCAACCCACAAGCATCATACCACAGTCGAAGAAGGACCAATCTCCGATCGATTTCACACCAGAGGGAGTACCCAGAGACATTGGATAGTTCCTGAGGGATTTAGAGACAATGTCATGAGGTCTCTAAACAAGAAGTCAAAGGAATACAAATTTGACCTCAACAAGAAGCGGGTGGAGTCAGCACAAACCCGGGAGGAGCGGATGGCCAGACAGCCACAAAGCATCTCTGTTGAGGAGTGCTCCACTCTTTTAGATTATTGGGTCAGCGAGGTTTACATTTATACTTTGATTTTAATAATTTTAATGTTATTCAATTAATATGAAAACTAACATTGTGGTTTAATTTTTGATGCAGAAAAGAGTGAGATCAACAGGAAAAAACAAGCGAACCTAATTATACCACATACATGTGGTACGAAGTCCGTCATGCAACATAACGAGAAGATGGTAATTGGTTAATTTGTTGGTCTAAATTTGATTCATTTGATTTATTTTTTATGCAATCTAACACGTTTTTTTTGTTGCAGATTGTATAATACCCAGATGCTCAGGAGCCAACACGGACATATGATTGATATGTTTTAATTAACCGCAAGTGCACGACCGCGTTGAAGCAGTGGCAAATACGGGTCGATCCACAAGGAGGTGTGTAGACTCTTGTCTATTCGAAGGCAAGTAGGAAAAGATGGGAAGAAGTTGTGATTACACTAAAATAGACTAACTACACTAAACGAGTAAGCATCAAACAAGGAAAACGAACGCAAGGGAAATGGAAAGGTGGAAATCAGAAATGGAAAACCCCTAAAGGGTGGAGTGTGTGCACACATATAAAAAGATGGTGAAGAATGCATTCTATAGGCACAAATGTAGATAGTGTTTTCATGCATAGGAAGTGTCTAAAGGTTATGGCAAAACCTATCAATCCATTCACTAACCTAGTTGATTAACATTCATATACACAAGCTGGTTATTTCAGAACCTAAACAAGCATGGGAGGTGTCTAAAATGTGTGGCAAACCCATCAAGTGTAGTATTCTACTCTAACAAGCAAGCATACATTCACATTTATCAACACAATCAAAATATAAAGCATTCATATACATTCTTTAATGCATGTATGAACATCATCTCCACCCCAAAGGGGGATGGATCTACTCACTACACATTACTCTAACAATTAAACTAAAGAAGAAAGGAAACATTCTAACTACTTTAGCCTAGAATCAAAGAAATAAAACTAAGAACAAAATAATGGAAAAATTATTTTATTAGATGACTCACATTGAAGGTAGCATTCTTCTTCACCTTGAGATTTTGATCCAACGCATAATCCAAGTAGAGAGAATGCCACCAAGCAATGGGTAATTACAATAGAAGGTGAAGAGTTCTATTTATATCCATAGAAAAAGGTAATCCGGGACAATACCCCGGTATGGGACTAAACAAATACCAGAAATATACTAAATATACACTAATACACGCTCCACATAAATCGTAGCGGATCCGGACCAAAAGGACCGCCAATTAGCGGTCTTGGACTGCTAATTAGCGGTCTACAATCTTTGGATCACCTTGGATTTTCTTGTGGGTTTTTCTGGAAGGCTTTGTTTGACTTTGATGCATCTACTTTGCTTGTTGGAGCTCCGACCCGAATAGAATTGCCAAAATACTCCCCATGATGGTGTGAAGTATTCTTGTTTGCTCATTGGTTCTTCGATCTTACGTTGAAGTCCTTCGATCTTGCATCTTAGTCCTTGAGTCTCTCAACTCAGTCCTTTTTCATGCTTTTAGGTCCTTTTAGGACTCTTCTCTTCAAACATATTTATTTCTAAAATTTAAACATAAAACTCGTCACGTAGCATTGTTTAGGTGAAAGATAATGGATATAATATACAGATATAAGCATGAAATGATGTCAATCAAAAGACATGTGGATTAAAGTCCATAACATGAACCATCCAAAAGTCGCTCGAATCACTGTAATCTAATTACATGTATAGTGATTTATAATTATTACTATGTTTCACATTTGTATTGATGTTTAACTATTGAAATGTTTTATTTCAGCAACAGTTTGAGACTATGAGAGGATCGGGTGAGACGAGCTCTTAGGGCTCAATCACCTCGATCGCTCCTAATGGTCTGATCAGCAACGTGTTGGGCAACGGACATGGATGCATTCGTATGTATTCCAACTACATCATGCCTGTGGATATGTATGAGGCTCGTGGGATGCCAAGCGTAGCAGAACGCAGTACTAGAGCGGACATGGAGTGGAACAACAAAGTAGTTGCGGAGTTGAAACACGTCAGCATGAATCTCGTGATGACAAAAGATAAGATGAACATAACAGAATCCGCGCTCAGTACGACACAAATGCAATTAAACTTTCTGCTCGCGAAGGGAGGTTACACGATCGAGGTAATATACAAGTTTAGTGAAATTGTCACATGTTGTAGTTTATGTCAAATAGTTTAGCAATACATAATGTTTGTGATGTACAAGATTATGAGGTCACCTATCTTTGCACACCACCACTGCCGTCGAGACGTGATGATGACCACGAGCCTACAAGCGGAGTAGGGACAAGAGGTTTGACTGCGTAGTCATTTTGTGTAATCCAATAGTTTGATCATGTATAGAATACTGTGTAGGATCGATATGACCCTAATTAATCTAATCAAATTCCTAATTCTCTACTTGATTCAATCAAAGATGCAGTGGAAAACAATTTAAAACAAGTAGGGAATAGATATGCAAACCATAAGTGGACAGGGCAATTTTATAGAGATTCGGTCACCAGTCTACTTCCTCTCTTGCAAGATCCACTCGACTCTGCAAGCTCTGCCTACGTCTTCACTATCTAATTCTCACAATTCGAGAAGGATGTTTCGAGCTTTAACTGAAACCTTTACAACTTGCTTCGTGATTTCACCAAAACCTATGCTTTTTGACAACTGGATTAAGTGGATCAAATACTCTCTAACTTGGGCACACTTTGAGTAGGATGTGGAATTGATCAAAGGTGTGAAGTTTAGGCTCTTAAGTGTAGGATTGGGGATTTGATGTTTCAGAGAAGTCTTTCTAGTGTATGGAGCAAATAGAAGTATGATAGTTGTGTAAATAAGGTGTATGAACCTCTATTTATAAGCTCCTAAACAGATATAGCCATTGGAGAAGAATTGGATAAGTTGTGTGTAAGATACAAAAATCAGAAATTTAAGTTCAGCAATTCTATCCCATAACGGTCGACCGAGACAGGCTAAACGGTTGACCGTTTCCTTATTGTTAAGGAAATGTTCGAAACACTTTAAGCAACGACCGATCCTATTTGGGTTATGACTTAAGTGAACGGTCGAACCAGGTCATGGGTCGGTAGACCGATATAAGGGTTTAGGCCAGAGTAAAGGTAATCAGTCGAACACAAACTATGGATACGTTGGACCAAAAATAACAAGCAGTTTTGGAAAGAAAATTATAGTTCATCTGGTCGACCAATTACAGGTCATTGTTTGATCGGTGGCCAACTACGTATTAGGGGTTAGGAAGAAATACGAATACAATCGTTGTATAATACGACAAGGTTAATGTTATTTGGAAAATACGGGTCAATCGGTCGACCAGAAAGTCAGAATTGATCGACCGGCATGGTTAGGTAAAATCACTATTTGTAGAACCCTTAACTGTTACAACCAGTCAAATGGAAAACTCATTTCGGTTGACCATTCTACACAGGCAGGCAGAAGTTTGGTTTTAGGTGATTTTCCTACCTAAGTTTTGGTGACATATTGAAGTCCAAATTATCTAAAATTTTGTGCGTGAGTTCTACAACAAACCTAGTATGTAAGTGAATAGATTTTAAGTCTTGTATGCTCAATTTTACATACATTTCTAAGACTCAAATAAAAGGTAAAATTACATGTCTTCAAGTAGCTTGATTACATGTCTTGACTTCATTCCATTCTTCCTTGAGTCTTAATCACATGTAGATGTTAGCACAATACAATATATGTTCTATGCATAATGTTTTCTACTCTACATATTATTGTGATTATGATTAGGTTAGTTAAATCATCAAAACACAGATTAAGGCCAAATGGCCAACATACTGTTATAAATTTTATTTATGAATCAAACTCATTTTTGAATGAATGAATAAGTGTTTCTATTATTTGATTTTAACTTGAGTTCTTAAATGTATATGAATGGTTGTGGATGATTTTTTGCGTCGTGGATGAATGTTTGTGTTGTTGTAAATGAATGAAACACATTTGGTTATCTTTTAACAGGGAAAACTGGAATTCGGGAAGAGCCATTTGGCTCTTTTTGAATTATGGTAGGAGTTCACACCAACGGATATCCATTGGTGTAAATGAAGTCCACTTTTTGAGACACAGATGGATATCCATCAGAGTTCATCTATGAGAGTTACACTTGCGGTACTTCTCCGTCGGTGTATACCCTCATTCGTCGGATATGAACCTACAAATTTATGGGTCGGTGTCCCTACACCGAGGGATAGTTCTATTGGACATGTTCACCGACGAACGATTTGCCGGTGCCTATCCTTCGGTGTGGTGTTGTTCTCTGCAATGAAAACCATGCAAAAAATGGCAGGAAAATTTACGCCCAAAACGATTTCAAAGGAACTTGTACGTCAGTGCATCCATCGGTGTAATTGTACACCGATGCCAGTAACTCCGGTGGATGTATATCTGTTTGTGTAATTTAACACCGATAGATTCATATGTAAACTGACGGTAAATGTTCATCGATGAAGATCAGTTCTCATGTAGTGTACTCCAAGCTTTTCAAGGAAATTCTTAATCCACACTCCTTTCTTGCTCACTTCAGAGACATCCATCACTTCTGAAGCGGTGGTTGAGTCAGCCATAGTGGTTTGTTTCCAGATACGCCAACTCACATCTCCACCATTCTGAATAAAGACATATCCTGATCGAGACCACCTATCATTTGGATCACTCACGAAACTCGCATCCAAATAGCCCTCGGACACCAGCTCCCTTTGTCCTCCATAAAACAAAAAACTTATCTTTGGTCCGGTTAAGGTACCTTAGAATATTTTGACTGTAGTCCAATGATCAGGACCTACGTTGGATTGGTGACGACTTGTCACAGTTAGCGAATATGAGACATCGAGTCTTGTGCAAGTCATCGCATAGATGATCAATCCTATTGCGGAAGCATAAGGAATATGTTTCATGTACTCTAAGTCTTTGTGTGATACGATATGTTGAGACTTCTTGAGTTGCATACTCATACTCATTGGTACATTGGCCTTTTGGAGTTGTGCATATTGAATCTCTCCAAGACCTTGTCAATGTATGTACGTTGACTTAGGCCAATGAGTCTACGAGGTCTATCTCTTTATATCTTGATTCCCAAGATGTATTGAGCCTCACCCATGTCTTTCATTGAAAATGCAGATTTCAATGAACTTCTCATTTTCTCTAGCAAAGGGATATGATTTCCCATGAGGAGTATGTCATCGACATACAATATCAGAAACACCACGTGACTCCCACTGACCTTCTTGTATATACAAGGCTCTTCCTTGCTTTGGATGAAGTTAATATTTTTAACTTCTTTGTCAAAGAGTTTGTTCCAACTCCTCGATTCTTTCTTCAATCCATAAATGGATCGTTTAAGTTTGCATACTTTCTCACTATCCTTTGGATCTTCAAAACCTTGTGGTTGTACCATGTACACATCCTCCTCCAAGTTCCTATTAAGGAACATTGTTTTAACATCCATTTTTCATATTTTATAATCATGAAAAGCGACAATAGCAAGCCTAATCCAAATAGATTTGAACATGACAACCGACGAAAAAGTTTCATCATAGCCTTGAATTAGAGTGAAACCTTTCACTACAAGTCTTGCCTTATAGGTTGTCAAGTTCCCATCCATGTCCATCTTACTCTTAAAAACCCATTTATTTTGAACGACTTTCTTTTCTTAAGGAAGGTCAACCAAGTCCAATACTTGATTGTCATACATAGATTGTATTTCTGATTCCATGGCTATAAACCATAGTTTGGAGTCTTTCCTTCCATTGCTTTTTGAAAGGCCAAGGGATCATCGGTATCTAGTACCATGATTTCGTGAAGTCCCAAATACATATCAGGTTTTTTTCTCTCCCTCGTTGACCTTCTTAGTTCTATTGGTTTCTCGTGTACTTCTTGAACTTTTTCCACAATTTCTTGCGGAATTTGTTAATGTTCAATTCTCGAACGCACACTAGGTGGGGATGATTGAGTTTCACTTACAATTGCTTGTGAGGGTTGCTCTCCCAGACTCCCACTAGCCAAAGGAACCTTGGTTCGGCCTTCCTGATCTCGAATGTCATCATTCACATCATGATCTTGTAGAGTATCTTGAGTTTCCTCAAGCACAACTCTACTCCGACTACTTATTCTTTCGAGAAATTCATTCTCTAAACGACATCCCTCTCGATAATCACTCGATTGGAGGTTTTATGCCAAAAGTAGTATCCTCTTGTCTCACGAGGATAACCTATAAAGAAGTATTTATCTGCTTTTGGTTGAAGTTTGGTGGACATGAAATTTTTGACGTAGGACTCAACCCCAAATCTTGAGAAATTTGAGCTTAGGTATTTTACCACTCCAAAGCTCTTATGGCACTTTCTCTACGGATATGGATGGAACATTATTCAGTGTGTAAGCCGCAGCTTGTAGTGCATAACTCCAAAAGTATAGTGGCAATTCAGCTTGACTCATCATAGATCGAACTATGTCGAGCAATGTCCTATTTCTCCGTTCGGATACACCATTCCACTAAGGTGTTCCAGGTGGAGTGAGTTATGGTATAATACCACACTCCTTTAGGAAGGAGTCGAATTGGCACTTAGTTACTCACCTCCACGATCGGTTCATAAATATTTGATCTTCTTATTGAGTTGGTTCTCTTCTTCATTCTTGAATTCTTTAAACTTGTCAAGGATTCACTTTTGTTTCTCATTAGATAAATATAATCATAACGTCTATAGTCATCTATGAATGTTTATTATCATCTCTTGCACTTGTACTCATTGGACTACATACATCCGACAAGTCACTTGCTCTGGGACCTTTCTTCTTGAAAGGTCGCTTCGTCATTTTGCCCATAAGGCAAGGTTCACATGTCTCCAATGATTTAAAATCAATGGGACCAAGAATGTTAACTTCCTGTAATTTCTTGATGTGTTTTTCATTGATGTGACCAAGGCGGTAGTGCCATAAGATTGTATCATTCACGTGAGTTCTCTTAAGTCTTTTGTTATTGATGTTTAAGATTTGTCTATTATTCAATTCAAGCAAATAGAGTCAATTTCTAATGAAAGTATTTGCATAGAAAATTTTATTCTTCGATGAAGACATGCTAGAATTTTAAACATTTATTATAAAGTCATCCATATCTAAACACGATATGGATATAATATTCTTGCTAATCAAATGTAGATAATAGACATTCTTTAAACTTTAAATTAGACCACTAGATAAATGAAGATCCATGGAGCCTTGTGCAATTGAGCGACGTTTGCACCATTTCCGACCTTCAGAATCACCTCTCCTCTTGCGAGGTCCTTCCTATCCTTTAGTTGCTGCACATTGGAAATTATGTGATCACAATATCCGGTATCTAATACCCAATCAAAGATAGAGGTGACTAAATTTATTTCAATAGCAAATATTCCTTGTACATGGGGCAATTAGGCTAGATGTGTCCTTCACCACAGTGAAAGCACTCTGTGTTGGGAGTTGGAGATTTCAAAGATTTCCCCATTGAGCCACTCGTATGAGCACTTCCTACTCCCTTGCCCTTGATTGACGCCTTTTTGGTTAATTTGCCTTTCCCTTTACCTTTGGTGATCTTGTTACTTCCACCATAGACGGGTAGGATATTCTTGTCCTTGCCTTTGCCCACATCAACTTCAGCCGTTTTGAGAGCGTTATGAAGCTCCTCAAGACTCACTCCTTTCTCACGCACATTGTAATGCATGATGACGTCCTTGTAGGATGGGGCTAGAGAGCCAAGAATCCTTGTAGGATGTAGGGACAATTTTACCTTTAGCCATAGTAATCCGTGGTTGTAGCTAACTGTCCATCGCAATGGACCAATAGCCACGGTACCATCGCTAATGTGATGGTCACTGTACACATACATCCATGGATTTTGTGACGAATTTGTACCGACGCTATTACTTTTTTGGCAGGAGAAATGAGCGCATTAATATGAATTAGTGACGGAGATTTTCTGTGGCTGTTGTTGTTACTGTAGTAACAACCATGGATATTTTTCGTCACTGTTGTCTTCATATTACATACCAATAGCAACAGATTTTGTCCATGATTAGTTGTTATTCGATCGTTTTTCATTCTAGTTCCTGTTTCATACAATACATTCACCCAATTGTCAACACATACCCAATTGTCCATTATTTCACAAGCGTATGCATACAAGAAATTCATTTGTCAATTACACTTATCCATACTCTACATTGATATTAATTGAACAAAGTCAAACAAAAAATTTCGTTAAAAAGTTTGCTAGTCAAAGAAAATAAAAACAAAGTTGTAAGTTTTTAAACTAAACTAACTTATACATCTCTCCAACTCCTAGTAGTCATTGGAGAAGATTCATCTTGCACTCCATCTTCAGTGTGAGTTTCATAAAAATTTGAATTATTTTTATTTTCAATTAGCATAATTTTTATAACTATCTGTAAACATTTTTTTATAATTACCATGTCACTTAAGTTGAAGCCAAATCTTCTCGACATTTGAAGGAAAATTTGATCATGTTCAGCACTCCGAGCTTCTATGAGACTCATCCTTTCTTTCATCTCGACTATTATTTGTCGTTTCTCGGCTATTGTTTGTCATTGCTCGGCTATTGTTAGTCGTTGATCGGTTCCTATGGCTTCCATTCTCTGGCTGATTCCAACTTTGACTTGGAAATTTATTTCTTCAGCAGTTGGAGCACCTCTACAACCAAATATGTCTATCGGAGTAACGAGAGCACCTACTGCTTGAACACGACCATGCTTGTCATTACCCATTACTTTTGCAAGGGTGTCGTGTCTACCGGTGCTAACCATAGAACCAGAATCTCTCATATTTGCTTCCTCTCTCTCTTAGTTTACTCTGCACTCACACATTCATCAATGTGGGAAAAGAAATTTGACATACACAAACAAGAAACTTTGTCAAAATGCAACAAACACCACAACTGTGCTCGAGTTGGAGGTGGATCTTCTGTATTCGCTCTTCGCTGCAAAATGCATAACAACCATAACAAGCAGACTAACCTTGATTAAGGGACTACAGATCTTATATGTAACGTAATCATTTTTGTTGAACATTCTTAGACCCCACACATTTTATAATTTATAAAATGCAAGTTCTCGCCATTAAAGATCCAACATGTGTAATTACGAGTGAAACCTTGACAAATAACATCTTCATAGACATCTTCCCATTTCTTCCATTTGGAATTGTTACATTTAGAACAAGGGCAGACTATATGTGAACTCTGACTAGATGCAAAAGCAAAATTCAGAAAACCATTGAGTTGATCGAAAAAGGTAGAACTACTTCTTTCACCTTAGATCCAACTTCTGTTAGACTCCACGCTATGCCTCTATCAAAGTTCAAATAAATCACAAAAAATAGCAATAAGACTTGAGATTTATTTTCAAGAGCTTTCATAATTTGACTTTACAAACAATATTAGAAATCCATCACATCATAACTTGTCTATCCAATGTGCTCAAGTTGGATTAGTTGTCTACCCAAAATGGTTATGTTCAAGTTAGAGAGATAGCTTCCAAAAAGAGTATCATCCAATCCAAATCAAATCCAGACAACTCAACCCCTAAATCAACAAGTACAAGCATACCTAATTAGGAAAGACCATCCTTAATTCAGCGAGGATAATAACTCCTAAGTTCACTAAACATCCATATTTAATTTTCTCCATGATAACGCCACTGGACACCAAAATTAACCAATTGTAATATCATTAAGGAAATTAACCAAGTTAGAGACATAACAACAAGTAGTTTTCAGTCACACCAAAAACAAAGATAAACCGCAAATTGTCGAACTCACGTTATAAATTACTAACTATACCTAATATTCTTTCTTTTTTTAAAACATGTCTTAGATCCCTCAAACTTAATATTTATTCAACAATAACTTATATTTCGCAAAGACTTTCTATCATACTCATAAGACACTTCAGTAAGATTCATCATAGTCTATTTCCAAAGGTTGATGGCATTTTTTGACATATATGCTCTTAGTTTGACTACTCTGCTCCTTATAATTGAGCTGAACAGAGCTATCCTAGTGGTGAATCTAAAGTTAAAATTCAGCGTGCAGACTTATGCCAATCATAAAAACATAAAACTTAACATTTAACAAAGGATAATAAAGAAATACAACATAACTGAAATAGCTTGATTATATTAAGAGAAAACAACATTGTGCCAGCATACTCTATTTTATTAGCTTATATGGATCTACGGGTTGATTATAAAATATCTCGAAGTAAGAAACAACAACATAGGCTACTTTATTCTTACAAAATCAATCTTCAACTTTGCAAATTAAGAGACTAAAATGCATTATATCCAATGTAGAAAGGAAGAACTTAAGAGCCAACGGTGATAACAGAAGATATAAGTAAAGCGGAATTTTTATTGAACTTTGTTTTCATAGAACATATGTTTTCATAGAAACCTTTGTTTTGATAACGTGATGTTTACACATCAAGATTGTTTACTGACCACCTCATGAAATAAAAAGGAATGTGTTCTAAAGTTTTACTTTTAAATGTCTTTTATTATGCCATATTCATTAAGTACATCTCATCCAAATCAGTAACCTAGTTGATTAAATATGAGCATAAACATGTCTTATACATGTCATGACATGTATAAATATCAACTTCACTTGGTCCTTAATCGTAGAGCTCTAAAAGATAATGGTTTACATAAATCAAAAGTAATTCACAATCATGGTAATTAACATGGAACATTAATTACCGAGTTAAGATTGTCGTGTTGGTTAAGAGAGATATTGTAGCTCTACAAATATTTAACCACATGAGTATATGAAATAGAAATATTTCTTTCATATACTTTTTAGTTTGTTTTAATGTTGTCTCTTCTTTTAATTCTTGCATGCTTAGTTAATTTTGTTTGTCTTAATCTTCGTAGAATTAATTAGCATGTCTCATTTTCCTATCTTAATTAGCTTAATTTCGCTTTGTCTTTTTTGATGAGTAGTGAGTAGTTTCATCCCCTTTGGGGGTGGAGTTGATATTTATACATGTCATGAAGAATGGAATGAATGTTATATGTTGTTTTATCATATGAATGTGAGTATGCTTGTTTTAATTAAAGAGAATACTTAACGTAATGGTTTCTGCCATATTCATTAAGTACATCTCATGCTTATTTAGGTTCTTAATAACAAACATGTTTATGCTCATATTTAATCAACTAGGTTACTGATTTGGATGATAGGTATTGCCAACCATTAGGTACTTCCTATGCATAGCAACACTACCTACACTTATGCTCTATTGATTGCATTCCTCACCAATTTATTTCATGTGTACACACTCCACCCCTTAGGGGATTCTCTTCCTGAATTCCAGCTTGCTTTTATAGTTAGTTTAGTTTCATTGTTGCATGCTTTTGTCTTCTTTGTTTGTTGATTACTAGTGTAGTGTAGTTTCATTTAGTTTAATCAATTCTTCTCCCATCTTTCCCCCACTTGCCTTCGAAAGAACCAGAGTCAACACACCTCCATATGGATCGACTCGTACTTGCCACCACTTCATCGCGGTCGTGTACTTGCGGTTTAAACTTAATATTCACATGACACGCACCGCCTCCTTGATGAGTATACCCACATCCTCGGGTCAGCGTTTCTCATTATCAAAGATCCGCATATTCCTCTCTTGCCAACACTCATATATGATTGCTGCAATAGCAAGTCGTATGCTGGTTTGTTGTGCCATGCTTCCCGGTATTGCCTTCAGCCTTTCCACCTCCGAACCAAGCATGTTGCCCATCCTCGTGTCAATCCTCAGTATTCTCAGCATGCATGACCATATTTCCCTCGATAAGCTGCATTCCCAAAATAAATGTGTCATATCCTCGCCCTTCTCCTCACATAGTGCCCAAACAAGGTCGTGAGTCTCACCCCGAGCTCGCATGAGTGCCTTTGTCATCAAACGTCCTCGCAAGGTCAGCAAGGTATATAGGCATGCTTCAGAATATAGTACTTATGCCAGACCATATATGACCAACCCACTAACCTTCGCCTAGGTGCCACCCAACGCCATGCTTCCTTGACTGAGAACACCTCACTCTTTGCTCCCACCCTTATAGGAGTGTCTCGTCCTCCATGGATTGAAGTTTGGAGAATCAAAGGCTACAACACCTCCATCTCTAGCAACCTCGGCTTAGGAAGTATCCATGCACCCTCGTGGATAAAGTATGATACCAAAGTATCCTTTGGAACTCCCATGTCATACTGGAGTTGCTCTCCCCTGGTGAGGACAGCAAGGCTGGCAACACCATGGGTCAGTGAAGAACCGGATTGTTACCCCATCTCCCACTTGGCATTGGATTTTGTCCTTTGCCAACTCCCATACACTCAAGATGACCCACCACACCCAAGAGCAAACAAATGGTGTCCTTGCTAACCATATATTCTGGTTCCTAAGGTATTTCCTTCTCATTCATCAAACCCAAAGTGAGTGTCCACCCTCCATGACCAGCTAGAGGAGGTGCAGTAGCCCACCATCGTTCAATCTTTTTAGTTTCCTAAGTCCCAAGCCGCCATCCTTCTTTGTTTTGCAAATATCATTCCAAGCTACAGCCACCCACTTTGTCAGGCCACCCCAAACAAATTGGCTCATGAGGCTGTCCACTTCCTTCAAGACTTTCCTTGGGATAAGAAATGTCGATGTTCAATAGATGCTCAAAGACAAGCACACTTCTACATGCCCCACCATTAAGAGAAAATTTATCTTCCACGTGCTAAGTCGTTGCTGGACCTTGCTGATCAATCCCATACAATGGTGTCTCCATAGTCGTGAGGAGAAGAGTGGGAGGCGCAAATACATAACTGGAAAAGCAGTTGTCTCCATACCTAGGTGCCTGCAAATCCAGGTGCCCTTAGTGTATCCTCCCATGAAAACTTGACATTTTGTTGCATTCAGTTGCAGCCCGGAGATAGCCCAAAATTCCTTCAGAATACTCTTGATAACCCTCGCATTTGCTCTAGTAGCTGCAGCAAAGACCATGACATCATCCGCAAAGAGAAGGTGTAAGATCTGAACATCTCCACACTTTGTTGGTTCAAGAGTACCCCTCTCCACCTCTTTTCCAAACATAGAGCTAAGCACCTCCATACAAAGTATGAAGAGGTAGGGGCAGCGGATCACCTTGCCTCAGCCCATTCGTTGCACAAAATGGTTAGAAGGTCTGGCATTCTATTTTTGGAAACAAGGTGTGAGTTTGCCCCATTCACCGTGACCACGAATGAAGCCCGGACACAAGACAACATGAGTTTACACCAATGGGCGGGGAAGCCATATCGCTTTAGCACTTCCTCGAGGAATCATAGGCCTTTCTAAGGTCCAACTTCAAACACATTCATCCTCTACCTCCTCCCAAGTGCATATTTTGTGGCATATCTAGTGAGCGAGTAGGATATTGTCACTAATTTGCCTTCCACTTACAAATGCACTTTGTGTTTCCCCCACCAAAGTTGAATAAAGGACCTTCAACCAATTTTCCAAAATCTTCGACAAGAAGTGATACACCATGTTGCAAAGAGAGATGGGTCGATAGTCATCAACTATTGCGAGCGTTGTCTTCTTCGGAAAAAAGGTAACAGATGTATAGTTGACTCATTTCAATAGCTTTCCACTCCTGATGAAGGAATCGGCAGCTTTGAAGAGATCTCCCTTCACACAATCTCAAGAAGCTTTGAAGCGAATCTCTAATGAAGGTTATAGATTCGGCCAAAAGGAAGAAACTTACAATATCGTAGCTGCTCATGGTTATTTTGGCCGATTTTGCATTAAAACCGTTCGGGCCTGGGGCCTTGTCCACGTTCGAGTGTTTCACCACCTTTTCAAGTTCCTTCATGTCTAGTGGCTGGATGAGTGCACACACCTCATCCTCCCCCACCCGAGGAAGACAGAACAATGGGTCGATAGGTTATACTTGAAAACCACTAGCAAACAAGTTAAACTAACGCCTCCTTAAGGCCTCCTGGATAGCTTCCTCCTACTTAATCATCACCCCTTCCACACTCACTCTCCTCACATTGTTGGTTGCTCTCCGCACTATAAGAAAAGCATGGAAAAATCTCGAATTTCGGTCATCTTCGCATGGCCATCACACCCTTTATTTTCTGTCTTAGTAATGCCTCCTCCCTTACCAAGGCCCAATCCAGCTCCTCCTTACATTGAGCCTCATGTCTCAGGAGCTCCTCAGCTCCTGGATTTTCCCCATTCGTTTCCTGATTTTAGCAAGCAAAAGTTGAGCTTCTCCTACCTTTTGTTCAACATTGCAAAAAGTCTCTTCACTCCACTTCTTCAGTGCCTCCTTCACTACATTCAACTTAGTCGTCAATCTAAACATGGGAGTGCCTTCCACCCTTTTTGTGCATGCCTCATGTACAAGAGCTTTAAACAACTTGTGTTCAACCTAGAAATTCACGAACCTAAACATCCGCTTCTTTCGTGGAGCCTCCTTCTCCGTGGCCATAAGAAGCATTGAGTGGTCACTAAAGTCCCTATCCCCAACGACATAGAAAGAATTCGGGAAAACTTCTAGCCACGTATGGGACATGAAGATTCTATCAATGTGCATCTTAATGCATGCCTCCCCAAATGAGGAGTTGGACCACGTAAATTCACCTCCGGTTGACGGGACCTCTACAAACTAAAGTTGATCCACACATTCGTTGAACTCATCTATGGCCACCAAGTTCAGTCTCGATCCCCCCTCTTCTCATTAGTACTTCGAACGCAATTGAAGTCACCACCAACCAGACAAGGCGTCGCGTCTGATGGAGTAGCTCGACCAAGATCTTCCCAAAGCGACTGCCACTCCACATGGCCATTTTCAGCATAGATCATCTTGATAACTAAGTTTCTCCCATTTCTCTTCTCCCTACCCTCTAGTTACATCATTTGCGTGGTTTCAAAAGTGACCCTAAGGTCCACCTTGAGGTAATTCCACAACACCAGAATTCTACCGGAGTTGATCACCAAGTTGTTTGATTCCCACTCATGACCCCAAATTGCTTTCTAGAAACGATCGAGCTTCTTCAACTTCACTTTATGTTCAACGAGGCACACAATGTCTACTATGATCTCCTTTATTCATCCACGAAACATATGTGCACGGTCATGGAGATTTTTGTCGTGCACATTCCACACGAGTATATTCATGGCTTCGCAATATGGGACTTTTGTACCTTACCACCCCGGTTTGCGTTTTGTTGTTCCAACCCCTTCTCGGGAATAGCACGAAATATCTCAGGTTGTGGTGAGAGTACTTCAAGATCCACCGGAGGTGGTGGATACATAGTCTTACTTTCGTTCCTCTTTCTCCCAAACTCTCACTGAAGAGGAGCATGATATGCGCTCATCCCCTATTCCCTCAAGGCCAGAAAGGATTTCAAACCTACCCAAGCCCCTTATGTTGGTGTTGTCCCTCATGGGCCTTGATCTAGTGATGATGCCTCCCTTTGGGGACAAGTGGCTAGGGTTGGAAGTACACTCCTACACCCCACTCAGCCCACCCAATTGATTCTCTCCACAGCCCATCATTTCTTACTCTCCAAGCACATCACGTGCTTTCTCATCTTTGCTACCACATGGTAAATCTCCAGCAACAACTTCTTATCTTGGAGAAAAAGAAACACCTTTAGGATTCTCCCCCAATGAATTGTGGAATAGAAATTTGTTGCTCCACACCAAGCTGCTGCCCACTCATGATTGGCTCCTTCCTCTTGCTCACATGGGTCCTTGCTGCCTCCTTTTGTGCAGCAACCTTTGCCCCCCCCCCCCCTAAAGGAGGGAAATCCTCCATCGTTGTGTATTCAAACCTTCCCATGTGACTCCACTAGTATGCTCCACTATGATTGGTTCTTTTCCTAACACTACATGTTGCTTTTCCCATTGGCTCAGCCCTTACCAACTCCGTTCCAGAGCTCCCCATTCATGTTGGACCCTCCAGCTCCATTATGGTCTCCATTTTTGTTATGGCTTTGCCTTGTTCCTCCATGCCATCACCATTCTCTTGCATCTCTAGTGTAGGATAACTCCACCTCACTTATCCATATCCATGACTCCACTCTCCATCATATGCTCTTCTAACCCCCATGGTGCCATGCTTCTTTGATGCTCCTCTCCGGCCTTGTTGCACCCATTCTTGTGGCTTAGGAGTGGGTTTTGCAGCCACTTTCCCAATCACCACAGACTTCTCGCGTTGCCTTCGTGGGCACCTGGCTAGAGTGTGGCCGAACTCCAAACAAGACTCACAATGCCCCGGTTTCCACTCATACTCAATGTCCGCTTTCTCCAAAGCACCTCCTTCGATTTAAATCTCCACAAACTCAGGATACATGAATGTTTCTTCCACCTCAATGAAGACTCTTGCGAAGAACAACCTTCTTCCCGGTGCCATATTATCATCCATGTATAACGGCTTTCCAAGAACACTAGCTACTGTGTTCAAAATCTCTGACGGCCAAAACCAAAGCTCTAACTCCAGAAACCTTATCCAAATCGGAATCTATGAGATTTTGCTCCTTTCCATGACCATATCAGGCTTCCATTGTTGAACCACTAAGGGAATCCCCCTCACAAACCATGCACCACGCTCAAGCACATATTTTTGGTCCTCTTTCAAAGTGAACCTAAAAAGTAAGGGGGTTTGAACCTTGTCCCGTGATTTCAGCACATCCACCACTTGTTGCTCTGTGCACACCGCAACCTTGACCCCTTCCTTGAGCTCCGGCTGGATGAACATGAGAGATGTCTTAGTCTTGACTCCAGCACCAAACAACTCAGACCACTTCTTAGGTTGGTGTGCCTCTCCATTTGTTGACGGCCCCAACTCAGACCCCCCTTCAGCCACACTACCATGGCTTGTGTTTGTTGTTTGAGGATGCACTAGGCTTCCACCATCCTCCAACATCCTTGAATCAAGGTTAGAACTCTCCAAACGCTCCATTTCAGTAAGAAAATAAGGGTAGAATGATGAAAAACACAGAAAAATGACCTAGGAAACCATATGTTTCCCCATGCCTCCCTAGAGCTTCTCTCTCCTACTTTTCCCCTTCTCCTCTCTCTCGTGTCATTAATGTTTCATTGTGTCTTTGAATCCTAAGATATGAGACCTATATCTTTTCACATAAGGAGTGTATGATTTGATTATTATCAAAAACTATCAATGAGTATAGTGATAAAGGTATTAGTTGGTTATACATAACTTGTGATGAAAAGCTGATATGTCAAGAGATTATCATTTCCCCTCTTGACTTGAGTGATGATATTGATGTGCCTCTTAATAAAGCAAAATTATAATGTGCAGAATGTAACCTGTGTATAGTTACATATTTGTAATTAGCTTGAGAGATCAAGAAATGAATATATAATACAAAGATGACACATTTATACTTTGTATAATATTCTCAATATCATGAGGCAAGGGATAGACACAAGTGATATTAAATATCACTGAATGGATCGTGTTTGGTTTGATTGAGTAAAACATCTTTGTTATTTGGGTAACTATAATGTGTAGCTAGATACCGCTTATAGTTTATGATGTAATATGTTTTATATCAGTGACAATATAACTTAGATCCTCTTATAGGTCACACCAAAGATGTTTTGTTCTTAGACATATAAGTGTATATTAAGTGTCGTGTATATAACTTAGATCCTCCTATAACTTAGATCCTCCTATAGGAGGATATAAATTATGTTGGTAATAATATTAAATACTTAATATTATAAACTATAAGCGGTATCTAGCTACACATTATAGTTACCCAAATAACAAAGATATTTTGTTCACTCGAACAGAACACAATCCATTTAGTGATATGTAATATATCACTTGTGTTTATCCATTACCTCATGATATTATGAATATTATACAAAGTAGGAATGTATTATCTTTGTATTATATATATTTTCTTGATGTGATAAGCTAATTATAAATATGTAATTTATTATATGCAAATTGTTTACCCTTAACCACCCACATTTATTAAACGGTTAAAATTTTCACACCCATACTCGCCCCGCTTATTAAATAGTTAGGATTTTTCTACCTATAATTGTACCCGCTCGTGCAATTAGGTCGGTTAAACAGTTATTTACACGACACTTAATATACACTTATGATGTGGTAATTATTTTTTATTGGCAATCATATACTTAGGATGCATTGATGATAACACTTCAATTGTCGTTACCCAATGGTACAGGGGCAACACCAAGTACAATGAAGGGGGGCACCTGACCCCCTTGGAGCACTCAGAATTACTTTAAATTTTATTTCTTACCGATTAAAGATGTAGACAAATTCCATTGGAATACCCTAAAAACTCCAACATCTTAACCTAGATTCCTAGCAGAGCTTTTGTATACCATTTACGTTGTAGTTAAATTTTCCTACCCACATCGATCCCCTGTATGTAATGGGTAAATTTTTTGTATCCATACATGTATTTGTCAGTGAGATTAGAACGGTTAAATAAGTTTTACCCTCCCCAGTGACAAACCTTGACTTCAACGTTTCTTTTTCTTATACAATAATAACACGTTGAGTTGCTTGCAGACAGACAATGAGTCCGTTTGGAACTAGCATTTTGCAAAACACTAAATATGACAAGTGTTTTGCAAAACGCAGAACGCAGAATTCACCATAATTATCTAAATTAACTTTCCTATATACACTCTCAACAAATAACTTTCTGTTGTGAAATGAAGAAACATGGAGATTTGGGAGAGGATGATAGAGACTTTTCATTGCTCTATCATAAACAATACAATGAGTCTCTATATATTGACAAGATGCATATATGTTACCATGCAATAGGAAGCTAATTAATAAGACATATAATATACATCAATGAGAGAATTACATTACATTTGAATGTGGAGGTTACAAGAATTTGTAACACCAAGACATAAGGTGACTCATCCATATATATATATACATATATATATATATACATATATATATACATATATATATAGTTTCATAACACTCCCTTGGATGATCACCGTTTTTTATATGTTTTTCTGTCTGCCTCGTCAGAAAACTTTCCAAGTAAAATCTCGTGGGACAAAAACTTGGTGAAGGAAAAAAGAGTGCAGAATGTATAATTCTCCCCCTCAGTTTAATATACATTTACAAACTCTCTTAAATAATATGGTATTATGTTCATGTCTCTTTAAAAACCTTACTACAAAAACCCAGTGGGAAATAACTAAGGGAAAAGAGTGCATGACATACGTTAACCCAATTGTGCAAGTTGTCTCGTTAAAAACATTGCCAAGTAAAACCCTGTGGGACCAAAACTTAGGAAAGCGAAAAAAAGGACAGCTATAGGCCTTCTGGGCATTATCCTTGAGGGATAATCGTACTTCAGGGATGATAATTAGAAATTAAGTCCCCCCTAATACGTAGTTCACCAACTTGCATAAAGATTGCAACGTCTCCACAATAACACAAAATAATTCGTGATTTTTTTGTTGTGGAGTAGACATAGAGGAATCATCATTGAAGTAAATATCTATCACGTGAATATAGTAAGTAAATATTAATAATTCAATGTGAACTTTGTTTGTATAATATTTCTTTATATATTTGAATCATTGTAATAATTCTCTTCTGGAGAATGTTTGAATTGTAGGTCGAAAATAGTTGACTTCTCTTCAGTCATTTATTTCAAAATTTATCATTCAAATATTTCATGGGTATGTGTTTAATCTCTTCAGGAGTTCCTTTCATATCATTCTTCGAGATGATATGCATATTCTCTTTGTTTGTATATCGTTTATCTTCGTTATAATTTTCCTTGGAAAATTTAGTCCTTCAAGGACTCTCATATCAATATCAAGTGACTTATACAAATTTGTAGTCACAACATACTTCATATGCTTATCTGTATTTATGTCATACTGATCAAGTAACATAACGTAATATTATACATTTCGAGAGAATGAGTAACATCATAATGGATGTTGGGTCATGCGAAAAACCTGTGTGTCACTTCTCGCTTTATAATGTACCACCATGTTATTGTAATGTGATTTCTATTCGGTCTCTAATTCTAATCACTTTTAAGTTAATTACCTACTTGTTTAATCTATAAAGATATGCACAGCGGAATTTAAACAAATACAAGTAAGCAAAGCAAACCACAAGATGACACCGGATTTTTATAGAGGTTCGGCCTCCCGCCTACTTCCTCTCTTGAAAGCTCCGCTCGATCTCCCTCGAGCTCCGCTCGCGTCTTCACTATCAACCTCGTTCCGGGCCGAGATTAAGCCCTTTACAAAACAAGCTCCACGAACACCCTCGTGAGTTTGACTTTCTTCTCTCACAATCCGAGAGGAACACTTCGAGCTTTCACCGAAGTCCTTGCTTTTTTACAACTGAGATCTTGAGTGGAATACGCTCTCTAACTTGAGCACACTTAGCTCAGGATGTGGAAGTTTAAGCTTGGAGAGTAGGATTTGGGGAATGGGAGACTTGGGAGTTTCTCTTAGGTGTATTTGACAAATGGAAGTGTAAGAGATGTGTAATTGTGTCAAAGGAACACCTATTTATAAGCTCCTAAAGAGTTATAGTCGTTGGGGATGAATTGGATAAAGATTGTGTAAGATACACAAAACAGAAAGCTGACAGGACCCAATTCTGAGTAAGTTCGATCGACCGGTTCAGGAATGGTAGACCGCCAAAGGCTAAGACTTAAGTACACTTAAGTGGTCGGTCATACACCGAGATAGGTTCGGTCGACCGATTTACACCAGACACTTTGGGGTTGACAAACAAGATCATATTCGGTCGACTAAAACAAGGAATACGGTCGACCGAAAACCAACAGGCACTTTTGATTTGTCGAGTCTTCTGAGTTCGGTTGACCGAACAAGGTCCTCGGTCGACCGATACACTAAATGTATTTGGGGTATTTGGAGATAATACGAATACGACCGTTGGGTACATACGACAAAACAAACGGTCGAAAATATGTTGATACTCGGTCGACCGAAAAGGTCGGGACGGTCGATCGAACTTGGGCAGTTAAATAGTAACAGGATATATGATCACTCGGTCGACCGAATGGTCTGTTTCGGTCGACCGAATGTCGGCAGACTGTTTAGGTTTTGGTTTAGTGTTTTCCGGTCTAAGTTTAGGTGATCTATTTCGTGTGTGACTTCTATAGGGAACCTAGTGTGTGTTTGAGTAGTTTTTAGCTCAAGTATGCTCAATTACACAAAGTTCCTAAGACTCAAAGAAATACAAATTACACGTCTTCAAATGAGCTTGATTATATGTCTTGACTTGATTCCCTTTCTTTCTTAAGTATTGATCACCTGTAGAGGTTAGCACAAAGCAATATATCTGCAATGCAACATGTGTGCTACTCTACATAATCATAATTAAGATTAGGTTGATTAAATCATCAAAACATAGATTAAGACCAAAAGGCCAACACAAACAATATGTTTATTAAGCGACTCTAGTTCTACATTGTTTGCCTTCTTTTATTCTTATAGGTTTTGGATCCATATTTTCTCTTGAAATTAGCATGCTTAAAGAAGGAAAATTATTCGTCAACGATAACCTTTTTATGTTTCTTTCTCGTATCAAAATAGTTGATTACAACTTTTATAATAATCAAAACCTCGTCGTTCCCAAAAATATTAGGATTTGACCGTTATGTATTCCTAAAATTGTTATATTTGCTAGCAATTACTTTTATTTTACTGGGTTTATGTTTTTCAGGAATAACCTCTTTAGGAGGTATAATGATCGAGTGACTAACTTTTGTTTTTTCTATTTCCACAAATAATATATGTTCTAGTTCATGCTTCTGCCGTTGGTTGAGTCCAAATATATTTTATTGTGTGGAGATCTCCACTTTATATTATGCGCTTTATGTCTAGTAATACAAGACTTAGTCACTCTTTTGTGATCAATAAACATGTATGACAATTACTTGCTAGATATTGCAAGTTAATGATTTTATGAACTTCAAGTTCAAACATACTTGTACGTATATATATTCCCTTATGAACTTCAGGTTCAATATAATACATTTTCTTGGTATTCTTTAAGCTTCTAGCTTTCTCCCCCTAATGCCAAAACAATGTGTGTATATATATATAATTGTTGGACTGGAGAATAAAATACATCGCCCTTCAGGGGCTTCAAGTATTTAATATTATCAGGAATATGAATCCTACTGAAATGTCCAATTTGATTTTAGGTCATTAAATTGTGGAGATGGTAATCTATTAATCGCAAATGGAAAACATTGCATTTCATATCATACAAGTAAAATAGGAGAACATTCATAACATGATGTATATATAACATAAAAAAATTATTAATAATATCAACAGGTATGCACATTAATGTATCATGTATAAATTTTAAGATCCCATAATGATCATATTTAGAGATATTTTATAAATCGATGCTTGTAATGTGTGCTTCGGGCACATGATCCAAAATAGGAGGGTATATATTGTGATTTTGCAATAACTCATGCTTATGGTTTTCAATCACAAGTAACGCATAATACAAGTTATCTCATCCCACAAAAAGATAGAGCTCGTGGATACCTACTTAGTTGAAGAATCTTCTCATTCTTCAGTTGATGGTCATATGAAATTTCAACATTTTCCATCATATCTAATCATCATTGACCCAATCGGTCATACCATATGTTATTAGAATCAATAGTTATTTGATTCAACAGTGTGGGTCTTTTGACCAAGCCACTATGTGTGCAATGACACATCGTTCAAAAGTCAGGTAATTTTCTCAATATCATTTTTCCTGCCTGACATGATTGTAGTGTAAATGAGTCGAGTCGAGCAAAATTTTGAGGCATAAGAATTATCTTACATTATTACTAAATACAAAAAAATAATTATAAATAGAGCAATAAAAAAATCACACGATTTATCAAGCCGAGCTTCAAAGAAATTCGAGTTCGAGCGACTCGTTTATCGTATCAAGTTTGATTTTTTTTTGTTTTTCATCAAGATACTTCATTTTCAAGTTAAAATATAGTCAAGCGTTTTTCGAGTCGAGTTCGAGCCGAGCCAAAATTGACAGCCTTAATTGTAGTAATAAAAATATTCTTCTTTACTTCAACTATAGTCTCAATACAAGCCATTTTGGCGATTTGAAATTCAATAAGTTTCTTGAGACCAAATAAATAAAATGCATCATTTGAAGTCAAGATAATTCCACATGTAACAGTAGATATGACTCTTCGAGAGCTTTCTACTAATTTCGTACAACCATGTACGCTAGTGGCTTTGGTTTTTCTCATAATCAAATTAGAAAAACTTATCTCTTCATATTGTGTTCATAACAACACTATTCATGATGCATAAATCATCTTTCTTGATCTTAAATCAAATAGGAGACCGGAGAGTATCCATACTCTTCATTTCAAACCAAATAAAATATTTGTTGCAAATAAATTATTTATGTAACTATTACAAAATAAATGAAAAGGTTCTTCCAATGACAAAATATAATCGAAATAAGAACCATGCATTAAATCATATCAAGGTCAATCAATTTCAACGTAACTTGGTATAAGTCTTTAGATAGAAATTATGCATACCAACATATTACCATATGCATGTGTACTTTGCCCTTTTAAGATGATAATGCAAATACTATCTTTGCTATTCATCCTTAAAAGACATATTATAATGATATGCATAAATAGTCATGACAAAAATAAAAATGTTGAATATCGATATGCTAGCAACATATGCATGTGTATTATTAATATCTTGAAGGATCTTATCGTGAGTAAATAAAAATCACAAGCATGGAAATTGGAATAGTGAGAGCACTAACCCATATAAAATATATAGTTTCAACAGAAATAACAAGTAAATCAAAAGCTTAAAGATAATAATTATGAAAATATTATTATCGAATGAACTTCAAGAATACTAGACAAAATATTTGTATGATGGTGTATAATGTCATTTGTCATGTTGATATTCTAGCATATGGTCATCTATATCTACTAGATAGAGTATATGTTACTCATCAAATAAAACACACATAATTACAAATAAACTCATCTTGATTGTCGAATTTGTATGCCATAAGGACATCAATTATTTTGTCATTTATCTCATCCACATTCACGTCCACAATCATGGTCTCATGATTATACTGGGCTTTTGTAAGACTTTTAACGTGCTCATACATTCACTTCAGGGAATGGAGCAAATGAATTGGACGGATTTCGTGATTTCACACTCGGGCATGAGAATAGATCATGATATTTGGGAAGTCATTTTCTTGAAAAATGATTGCAAAAGAAAAACAAAACTTGTCTTATCTTGATTTTTTTGTTCCCATACTACTATACTGGAGTATCGGGTCATTAACTTGTGAAATGGATAGAAGATTTTCCTTTCTCAACTCCCTATGGTCTTCTGACCATGCATGGAACTAGATTTAGGGAATGAGATCGATGGGTTTATGAAACTTTTGATGCTCATAAGAATCCTTCAGGGATTGCTATACATTTTCATAACATTCTCCACATTAATATACTATCTTGATATCATTATATACTTGCACCTCATGAAGATTACAAATTTTTTATATTTTGGCCTTCGAGGTTGAAATGCTTCTTTTCCAATGATAGCATGACATATGGTAAATAATTACTTTCATAATATGGAAACCCAAATTTTGTTGCAATATACCACATTACATTATATATATAATTGCATAAATAAATTGAAGGAAGTGTCCATTAATCAAGGTGGCAATGAATAAATAGTTGAAAGGAATATTAATCTGATTATATTACGGGTCGTAGCGCTTAGCTAGAAACTAATTACGATCTACGTGTCAACTGTTGCACACGTTACTAATACAATAACGACCTACAAAGGTTACACACCTTGATCCAATGGACTAAACACATGGATGACTAAAGTGGCCAATAAAGCTAACTTACCTAATGAGACTAGGGTTAGCTTTGGAAAGACTTATAAATAAGAGGAGAAAAGGATGTAAACCTAATATTTTCCCCTCCTAACCCTAACTGCCCCCCCTAGTCGTCCCCTCTCTCTCTCCATCAAGGAAGAAAGTTGTTCTTCCACTCCTCCCGGATAAGCTAGCTAACGTGTTGGTGGAGTTTAGTATGTGGTTCGTGTGTCCCGAGTAGAGGAATCACACTTGGGATTCTCCGCACCTCATTCGTGAGCAAAAGAAAGGCACGCATCAAAGGTATAAATCATTGTACGTTAGTTTTCCTTATTATTATCATGTGCATGGATCTTGGGTGGTTGATGAATTTAGAAATCGTTTCTATGTTATTTTTCCGTGTGTTTCATCATAATCCAATAGTGGTTCCAGAGCCTCGTGCATATGATTTTAATGGTTAGACCGAAAAGAAAAATGTTTTTTTTCTGATTTGATGCATTTCCGAAATTAAAAAAAACAAATTTTTTTCTTCTCTTGCTTTCATGTGTTTTGTATATATGTATCACCGAATTTCTTTTGGGTAGAGATGCATGTTGCGTGAACACATGATTGATTTAATTGGATTAAATTTGCATGAAAATAAGTTTTATGTTTTATTCATTGATCTAGAACCATATGATGCATTTCTAGAATGTTTTTGGTTAATTTTTCATGATTGTCTCTCAAATCGGCTAAACCTTAATTTCGATTTATGATGTGATAATGATGATTAACATATTGATAAATTGATATTATTAGATAATTTCAGATTGTTTATGCCGTTTTATTTGAACAAAAGTTGTTTAACTATTCATGCTTGATATGAACAATTGTTGTTTTAAGTACATGCATGATTTTAGGGTTAATATGTGATTAGATCATGTATGTTTTTGAGTGAGAGTTATGAATTTTATTTCCAATTTGCGGATTGGACTTGGAGCTCAATAAATTTTAATGTTACATATATGCTTGATAAATTAGATTTACCATATATGACGCAACCTTGATTACTTTGATTTATGGTAATATGCATGTTTTGATTTATTTAATTAAAACACATAAAAGGTTGATTGACTAATTTAAATGGCTGATTTGATTAGTTTAAATAAGATTTATTAATTTGATTAATGATATCTTGCATTCATATAGTAATAAATATATAATATTATGGATGATAGTATGCATGGATGATATGTGATATTATGCGTGGATAATATTGTGTGTGATATTATGGTGAATGTATGGTATATGTTTATAATATGTGATGTTATGAATGTATGGCTTTGTGAGATGACTAGTTTGGCCCAGTAGACGATCTGCGTATCATTGCACATTATTTTGTAATCCTAATTTCATTATGTATTCATTTTATATGATCTGCATGTCGTGATGTAGTAGTGTAATAGTAATTAGGATTATTATTGTTTTTTCTTTGTCTTGTAAGCTTGGTTGAAAAATCAAGGATGGAGATCCAAGGCGTTCAAGACAGTGTTCCTATGAAGATTAGTCTCTTGGGTGTTGGGCCATACTAGGATCACGCTTTATCTTCATGTTTCATGTATGTTTATGTTTATGTATGTTGGATGTTTATGTTATGAGTTCACATTACAAACAAACATAATAAACATAAGTTGTTAAAAGAAATTTGGGGTTAATTGTCTTTCCAAATTAACACATGCAAAGCCCTCGAAAATTGGTGATGGATTATGCCAAAGCAAGGCGTCACTTTTTCTCTTGGGATAGTACAGGTAAATTCAAAGAAGGGGTTTACATGGTTAATTTGGTTGATCTCAACGAAATCATCAAAAGAGTTTTGGATTTTGAGGCAAAGGGGTGGGAATTAAACATGAGATGTTACCTACCAACCAAGAGTTATAACTAGTAAAGAACTTTACTTACCTTGACCACCTAGTTTTAAGGAAGGGCCAAAGTCCGCTTAACATTATGTGAAATGGGGTCTTGGAAACACTGATACAATAAGGGACAAATTTCGAAATTGAAATGGTGTGTTTTAGCTTAACTGTTTGAATTATTTTTTAGTTATTTATGACAAACGTAATAAAGTTGCAATTCTTTTCTTTCAAATGTAGATTAATAATGGCCATAAATAGTAGTACCACTTTCAATCTCCATTCTATCGTTGAGAAGGACAAGCTGAACGGAAATAATTTCCTTGATTGGGAAAGGAATCTGAGAATTGTTCTCAGGTTCAGGATACAAAGAGGATGTCCTTACAACTCCCATCCCAAAGTTATCTTTCACCTCAACTGTTGAGGAGCGAGCTGCTGAGAGTAGCATTCACAATAAGTCTGTCACTGTCACCTGCATGATGTTGGCAACTATGGACACTAACCACCAAAAGAGGTTTGTGAACATGGATGCATATACTATCATCCAACTGCTAAGGAACATGTTCCAGATGCAGTCCCGGATGGAGAGGTATTAGACCTCAAAAGCTATTCTTGAGAATCGTCTCTAGAAGGGCAAACCTGTTGGACCCCATGTTTTCAAGATGATCGGTCTTTTTATGAATATGGCCCGACTTGGGTTTCCTTATAGTCAAGAGTTGGCCACTAACATTGTTCTCCACTCGCTCCATGATGGGTTTAACCAATTTCGGCTGAACTTCAACATGCAAGGTTTGGATAAGAATTTGGAAGAGTTGCATGGCAAGTTGAAAACTGCCGAGCAAAACATTGGGACCCTAGAATCAAAAAGGGAAGTTTTGATGATTCAAAAGGGCAAGGGGTTTAAGAAGTCGGGTGGTGAAAAGAAGAAGCAAGGGTCTACAGGAAAAGGCAAGAAAGTTGTTAATCCCAAATCCAAAGGTGTTGCATCTGACACTAAGTGTTTCTACTGCAATGACACTGGCCATTGGAAGAGAAACTGCCCTAAATACTTGGAGGACAAGAAGAATGGAGCAGTGAGATCTTCTTCAAGTACCCTTGTTATTGATAAAAAATTAACAAATTCTCCTTCATGGGTATTTGATACCGGATGTGGATCCCACATTGTTTCCAATGTGCAGGGGCTAAGAAAAATTAGGAACTAGGCAAAAGGGGAAGTTGACCTAAGAGTTGGAAATGGAGCAAGAGTTGTTGCACTATCTGTAGGATCTTATGATTTATGCTTACCCTCAAACTTAGTTCTAGAACTTAATAATTGTTATTTTGTTTGCGTTATTGGTAGAAACATTATTTCATCTTCAATATTGGATATTGAAGGTTATTCATTTATAATAAAGAATCATTGTTGTTCTATCCATAAAGATAACATGTTTTATGTCAATGCTAAATTAATTAATGGCCTCTATTTACTTGAATTGGATCGTCATATCTTTAGCATAAACACCAAAAGGTAAAAACCAAATGAATTGAATCTCACTTACCTCTGGGATTGTCGTCTTGGTCACATAAACCTGAAACACATGCAAAAGCTCCAAAAGAATGGACTTCTAACATCGTTTGATTTAGAATCATACGATACATGTGAATCTTGTTTGATAGGAAAAATAACAAAGGCACCCTTTACTGGAAAGGGTGAGACAACAAGTGAGCTATTAGGAATCATACATACAGATGTGTGTGGTCCACTGAGTTCCATAGTTAGAGGAAGTTTCAATTACTTCATCACGTTTATTGATGACTTAAGTAGATACGGTTACGTATACTTTATAAGACGTAAATCTGATTCGTTTGAAAAGTTCAAACATTTTTAGAATGAAGTAGAAAACCAACTTGGTAAGAAAATCAAGTAATTATGATCAGATCGTGGTGGTGAGTATTTGAGTCAATAATTCGATGATCATCTTAGGAGTTGTGGAGTCGTTTCACAACTAACTCCATCATGAACACCACAATGGAATGGTCTGTCCGAAAGGAGAAATTGAACATTGTTAGACATGGTTCGATCTATGATGAGTTTTTCTAGTCTTCCAGTATCCTTCTGGGGATATGCTCTTGAAATAGTTGTTTTTACACTAAATAGATCTCCGTCAAAAGCTGTGGAAAAGACTCCATATGAGATATGAACTGGAAAAGTTCCAAAGTTGTCTTTTCTTAAAGTCCAGGGATGTGAAGCTCATGTAAAACGTTTACTCTCTGATAAGCTTGCACCTAAGTCAGACAAATGTTTCTTTATGGGTTATCCCAAAGAAACTAAGAGCTATTACTTCTATAACCAATCAGAGAACAAAGTGTTTGTTGCTCGTAATGGTGTCTTTTTGGAAAGAGAATTTCTTTCCAAACAGACAAGTGGGAGTAATGTAGTTCTCGAAGAAATTCGAGAAGAGTAACAAATGGATGTGGTTCAACCCACATCAGAGGCAGCGGCATCTGTGTATGACACCTCAATCGAGGTGGGAGTACTTGTTGCGGAGATAGAGGTACATGACTTTGAAACCCTAACAAGGGTAGCAGATAATGTCTCTGAAGTCATCCATTCACCACACAACTCTATTACTGTCCCACTCGAATCAAATTCGTGCGAAGATTCACAAACTGTTGTGAACACTTCTCTTGTTGCTCCAGTCCTACGTAGATTTGATAGGCCACAATCTCGGCCCAAGAGGTATGTTGATTTCCTTTTGAATGAGAGTTGTGAGATCCTACTTTTGGAAAGTCAGGAGCCTAACAACTACAAAGAAGCTATGATGGGTCCAGATTCCGAAAAATGGCTTGGAGCCATGAAATCTGAAATGTAATCCATGTCTAAAAATCAAGTTTGGAGCTTGGTTGATTTGCCAAATGGGGGTAACACCCATAGGATGCAAATGTATTTTCAAATTGAAAACATACAAGGATAGAAACATGAGCATTTTCAAAGCTAGGCTAGTAGCAAAAAGTTACCGACAGGTTCATTATATAGACTATGATGAAACGTTTTCTCCAATCACCGTATTTAAATCCATTCGGATACTCTTAGCAATTGTTGTTCATTATGATTATGTGATTTGGCAGATGGATGTCAAAACCACCTTCCTAAATGGGGTTTTGGAGGAGGATGTGTATATGACACAACTTGAGGGTTTTGTGGACTCTATGAATGCTGAGAAAGTATGTAAATCTTCAGAAGTCCGTTTCTAGACTGAAGTAAGCATCACGGAGATGGAATCTTCGTTTCAATGAGGTCATCAAAAGGTTTGGTTTCCTCATAAATGAAGAAGAATCTTGTGTCTACAAGAAGGTTAGTGGGAGTTGTGTTGTTTTCTTGGTCTTCTATGTAGATGACATACTACTTATAGGAAACGACATTCCAATGCTTGAATCTACAAAGATCTGGCTTGGAAAGTGTTTCTCAATGAAAGACCTGGGAGAGGCAGAGTACATCTTGGGCATCAAGATCTATAGAGATAGATCTAAAAGGATGATTGGATTAAGTCAAGGAACTTATATAGATAAGGTACTTGAAAGATTCAACATGAAAGACTCTAAGAGAGGATTTCTACCCATGTCTCATGGCACAACGCGAAGCAAAACACAGTGTCCATCTGGCATGATGAGCGGAAACGTATGAGTATGATCTCGTATACCTCGGCAATCGGATCTATCATGTATGACATGATTTGTACTTGCCTAGATGTTGCATATGTTGTGAGCATGTGTAGCAGATTCCAATCAAATCTAGGTGAGTCACACTGGACTGCAACTAAGAACATACCTAAGTACTTGCGAATGACTAAGGATAGTTTCTTGGTGTTTGGAGGAGAAAGTGAGCATATTATCGAAGCTTATGTTGATGCGAGCTTCCAAACTGACAGAGATGATTTTCGATCTCAGTCCGGATACATCTTTCGTCTGAATAGAGGAACAACGAGCTGGAAAAGTTCAAAGCAAAGCATTGTTGCTGATTCTACAACTGAAGTAGAATACCTTGCAGCTTTAGAAGCTGCAAAGGAAGGGGTTTGGATTAAGAAGTTCATTACTGAGCTTGTGTAGTAGTTCCTAGCATTGATAGAGGAGTGGACCTTTATTGTGATAATAATGGTGTCATTGCTCAAGCGAAGGAACCTAGATCTCACCGGAAATCCAAACATATTCTTAGGAAGTTTCATGTAATATGAGATATCACTGAAAGGAAAGATGTGAATATTTGCAAGGTTCATATGGACGACAATGTGACCGATCCATTAACTAAAACATTGCCTCAACCCAAGCATGAGAGTCATACTAGGGTCATAGGAATAAAGTGCATTGCAGAATGACTTTGATTATGTAATACCTAGTATTATGAAGACGTTCATTAATATTGGTATTGTTTACATTTGTCAACTGAAATAAAAATTTCAGTATTTATTTCATTGTGATTTTGTATTGAATAAATGTCGAAAATAAAAAATAAGTTCGAATAGGTTTGTCAAATACGTGATTTGATAAATGAAACTCTATAATGTGAACTTGAATGTATATTTTATTGTTGTCCGTGGTCTAGGTCATTGAGTTTGACGTCAATGACTTGTAAAGACTAGTTTGTAAGTTGATTGATAGCATCGTTTCATGGGCTATAGAGACATTCGATGTCTAGTCAATTACATGGATATATGTTGGAGAACATATATTGGACTAACCCGTTATGAGAATCTTTAAGAGATTTGGAATGTCATAAGATATCTCATTAACTATTTATGTAAATTCCTCAAACATGAGTGCATCACTTTACTTATATGAGAATTGATATATTCTTGACTCCGTCGAACGTAACACCGTAAAAGGAGGCATAAAGGCGGAGGTCAGAATTGACATGAATCATATAGAGAATTGTGGATGTGCATGATTGAATTGTCCTCCTATTTAATAGGATACTTGTCTTTGGGCCTCTTGAAGAGTGAAAACTAAAATGCATGGCCGTGCTCAAATAGATTAACATTTGTTTCAGCAGTTTGAACTCGGATTTCAAGAAATGTTCTGAACGGAATGGGATGACATACTATATGATGTTCAGATCAAGACAATAAGAGACAAAGGAATTTATTATTGCACACTTGTTAAAGACAAGTGGGAGATTGAAGGAGGTGTCCATTAATCAAGGTGGCAATGATAAAATAGTTGAAATGAATTTTAATCCGATTATATGAGGGGTTGTAACGTTTAGTTAGAAACTAATTACGATCAACGTGTCAACCGTTGCCTGCGTTACTAATACAATCGGGTCCTACAAAGGGCTACACAGATTCATCCAATGGACTAAACACATAGATGGCTAAAGTGACCCATTAAGCTAACTTACCTAATGAGGTTAGAGTTAGCTCTGAAGAGACTTATAAATAAGAGGAGAAAATGATGCAAACATAGTTTTTTCCCTCCTAACCCTAGCTGCCCCCCTAGCCGTCCCCTCTCTCTCTCCATCAAGGAAGAAAGTTGTTCTTCCACTCCTCTCGTTCTAGCTAACGTGTTGGTGGAGTTTAGTCTGTGGTTTGTGTGTCCCGAGTAGAGGAATCACACTTGAGATTCTCCACACCTCAACCGTGAGCAAAAGAAAGGCACACATCAAAGGTATAAATCATTGTACGTTAGTTTTCCTTGTTATTATTATGTGGATGGATCTTGGGTGGGATGAATTTAGAATTTGTTTCTATGATATTTTTCCGCTGCGTTTCATCGTAATCCAACATAAATCACATGTGTTGGAATGAATAACCATAATATTTCTAGATGTGATGCAACAAAATAACATCGAAATTTTATGTGCATAATATGATAACCAAATGAGATGCATCAAATATTAGCTTTGCGAAAAAAAGATGCATCAAATATGATTGAAACTAGTATTTCATCACAAGAATAATATGATATAATATCTAAGTTTTTTTTTTCAGTTTACAAGTTAAAAGAAATAATAAAATACTTGTACTGTTTCACGAGTAGACTTTTATAAGAAAAAATGTACTTTTTGCATGTTTTCATTATTCTAAAAAATATCTAACTATGTCAAGCAATATATATATTTTCATTTGTATTTCCAAGAGCATCAAGTTGGATTTCAACATCCAAAACGCGACAAGTAAAATTCTTGTCCATTTTATCAAAACTCGTATATTTAACTTTTGTCTAAAATCAAGATGATCAATATCATATAAAAGATTAAGCAAAATAAAACAGATAAAAAGAAACACTTGTAGTTTCTAACAAAACAACATGCACTAGATATGAGATATGCACAAAACAATTATATCATTATTTGCAAAAGAAAATGCTTATAAACATGTATTAATGCATATTTATCAAATAACATACCCTTATGCATCTAAATTTGTCATGTGCGTGATTTAAATTTTACTATCATACTAAATCAAAAGTTCTTAGTCCATCATCTAAATATATATAAATATGCAGAACATGATATTTCAAATCAAGATTTTGCAACAATAATTTCTAGACATATATCATCACATTTAAGAATATAGTATGAGTATATTCAACAAGTAAATAGAATAATGATGTTATAAATTATAAAAGACTACCTCAAGATAAATACAACCTCATGTTGTAGACTAACTTAATCAAACAAAGAACAACTAATGTTTGAGTAAATCATAACGAACGAAGTCGTGCGGATAACGTGTTGTGAAATGAAAAAACATGAAGATTTGTGAGAAGATGATAAAGACTTTTCATTGCTCTATCATAAATAATACAATGAGTCCCTATATATAGACAATAGACATATATGTTACAATGCAATAACAAGCTAATGAATAAGACATATAATATACATCAACGAGAGAATTACATTACATTTGTATGTGGTGGTTACAAGAAGTTGTAACACCAAGAGATAATGTGACTCATCCATAAATATATTTGTTGTTTGATAACACTTTCTTATTTTCACAAGAAGTACCAAAACCCGATATTACAGAACTCAAAACTCAAACAATCTAAACATTTAGATTTGAAGTTTGGATACGGAAAATGCTTAGTTTTGAATATCAAAACTATGATCCAAATGGATGCAACGTCTTTTTTTTTTGGGTTTCAGCCCGACTCGAACCGCAAAATGAGTCAATTCGTTGTCTCCAAGACGGTTCATAACTAGTGTTAACAAAAAAAGAGCATCAGACGAAGAGCGAGATCTGATCGGCGACCGGCAATGGCGACGGTAGCGTTAGCCGCGGGTCTCTCCCGGAAGCTGAAGAAGGTTTTGGAGACCCGAACGGACGGCCCAGATCTGCTGGATTCCCTCGCGACCCTTTCCACCTTCTACTCCGACAACACCACGCAGGCCCGGCGGAACCTCAAGTCCACCATCGAGTCCCGGTCCGTCGACCTCAACCACCAGTTCCTTCAGGCCTCCCTTACGGCCCAGCAGGTGGGGTTGGGTTGATGAGGTTCGGTTTGTGGCTTTTGGGTTCGGTGGGGTTTGATGTGGTTTTGGGGTTTGTGTTGTTTGCAGGCGCTGGAGAAGATCGAGAAGGACGTCGCTGCGCTCGAGGAGTGCTGTGACCAGTGAGGATTTTGGGGTTTTTGTTTTGGTTTCGGTTTGGTTTGTGGAATTAAATGTGTTTGACTTAGAGTTTGGGTGTTATGGATTTAAGGGTTAGGTACCGTTCGGGAACATTGTTATCAGAATAGATTTAGTGTGGGGTTCCTTTGAAGTTTGAAATTGGAACCAGATTCCCGAAAATCAAATTGTGGCTTCGGAATGTTGGGGAATATATTTGAGATTTTACCAAATTTTAGATGATCTTAGGTTCCAAATGTGTTTTGAAATGGAAATGTAGTTCATCGTTTTGTTATGAGCTTGATTTCGATTCCAAGTTCATGAATCAAATGTGATTTATAATTGACATCAAAAAACTTAGAATTTCCATACCAAGGCTAGGATACGTTTTGGGAATTTAGACTGAGATTTGGCCAGATTTTTGAAAATCTTTTTCAGTTTTTGTCAAAATGTGACAACAAATGCACCCAAAAAAAGGCAAGTTCATTGCCTGTTTATAAATTTGGACCCTGGTATTTGGTAAATTGAACATGTCTCAAATTGATTTTAGGGTTTAACTTGTTCCTGACTGACTGTAGGATTGCAAAGGCTCTTAATAGTTGTACTGAAAGTACTGGGGACATCATCAATACGACAGAAAGACTCAAACAGGAATTGGAGATCACTTTGCAGCGTCAGGATATAGTATCGTGCTTTCTTCGTGATTATCAACTGTCAAACGATGAGGTGAAACGGTGAAACCACATGTTCATGAGCTTCATTTTAATGGAGAAACTCATTCATACTGCAGATCATTGTGTGACATCTTCTGGGTTTTTCATCCTATTTATGCAGATAAATGCGTTGAGGGAAGAAGATCTGAATGAGAACTTCTTTAAGGCTCTTTCTCATGTTCAAGAAATTCATGCTAACTGTAAGACACTCCTTAGGACACATCATCAGGTAACATCACTTCTCTTACATTGTCTTTGTATATGATTCAAATTGTCTTTAATGTTGATTGCATTCTTCTTCTGTTGGCAGAAAAATATGCATGAGTAAACAATGTGTGTATACTTGTAATTGGAACTTTAAGATTTACCACGAACTTGAAGTTGATTATACTATTTCTGATTGCATGTTTTTAAGATGCCTATTGTTTGGACCAGTGGTGAACCCAATAACTCTTTTCAGAGGGGCAAACTTGAGCCCACAAGCCACAACCCTAATTAATTGTATTATGAAATGAGACACTAGATACCTTATTATTTGATTTGTTTTGAATGAGTGAGGCGCAATCATCATATCTAATTATAAATAATTCAAAAGTGAAGTCCAACCCTTGCATATACAGGGAACCTCAAAATTCGGTGGGGGGTTATGGCCCCACCCGTTTTGGGTCCCCCACTGGCTTAGACCTTATAAGCCCCTACAACACAAAGGAAATATTGAAATTTAGGAGCTCATTTCAATGAAAGAATCCATAGGATACATTTCTGAAATTTGGACCTACTGTGAGATTAATTTCTGCTGTGAAGTATTCAACATTTCCACACCCACTTAAACTGCAAATATGATTTAAAATTCCATTATGGTATTAGCAACCCATACTATCAGTATAAGTGTATGACTTGGCCAGTTGAATTTTTTTCATGTTGGATATTTATGATTAATGTTTAAGTAACTTGACTACTCACATCATAAGGTTTTTAAAAGCAGGGTCCTGATGCAGAAGAAGAGCAAGTTGTTTGTATTGACGTAAAATAACAATGGAGCTTATATGTTGTATATATTTTTTTATAAAAAATGTGATATTGAAAGAAATACGGTTATTTTGGAAATAAGAAAAAAGAAACAAAGTACAGGAAAGACAACCAATATTGATAACTAAATTATATAGTGAACATACCTAAATATATATATTTTTACTTATAGCATCAACATCAACATCAATATTACTTCAAATCCTCAAAAGAGGCTCCCACATTAAGCAGGGTAAGGTGGGTCGGATGATGCAACCATACCCTTGTCACCCTGTGACAAAGAGGTTGTTTGCGATTGACCCGTGATTTGATCCCTGGACTACTTTATGCTCATTCACAATAACTAAGAATCGTAGACAACTTATATGAATCACATTCATTTAGTTCATTGTAACCAAAAACTAAAAACTAACTTAATCTTTGACTCACTAGAAGTGGACACATTTTTAATCTAAGTAAATATCATTACAAGTACCAAGTATGTCTGAGAAAATTGTGATGGATCATCAGATGTTACTCATTAGAAATTTTCCCTTTTTACATCTTTCCATAGTCTTCTAAATCAGGTATTGTAACATGTTTAAAGTACTCTCTCATGGGAGTGTTATGCTGAAAATGCACTATACTAGTCTAACGATAGTGATGTATGAACCTTTACTAACTACACTGATATACCTTAAGCAGCGCGCTGGTCTAGAGCTTATGGATATGATGGCTGTATATCAAGAGGGTGCTTATGAACGCCTTTGCAGGTGATAACCTAAAACTCTACAATAGTCATGCTACTAACATCGGCACCCTATATTCTATAGCTTGGACACTTAAGAGTTGTTTTTTATCCTAGTGAGGGCTATAGCAGGGAAAATTATGAGCTCGTTTAACTGTTTGATTATGTCAGTATTGAAGCTGTTCTTAGTAATATTTATAACTTATTACATGTTAGTGCCAAGGTAGGGTGGCCCTGGGGTTTGATTTAGTTATCAGTGACTTCTTCAGGCTTGTATTGTAGCCATTTTATAGTGTGTTGATTAGTTATTCAGTATTTGAGGTTGTGGGTTGCTGAGATTATCCTAAACATTGGCTTCCGGTGCAGTACTTTCATTAAGCAGTTACAAATTATTTTGTAGTGTTTTGTTTCGCTAGAAAATTATGGTTTATTTTGTTATTGTTACAGGTGGGTGCAAGCAGAGTGTAAGAATTTAGGCGACAGTGACAATCCTGAAGTTAGTGAACTGCTAAAGATGGCTATACATTGTCTGAAGGAAAGACCTGTACTGTTTAAATACTGTGCTGAAGAGGTAGCCTCTGGAAGTATTATGCTTTTAATATGATTTCTATGTATGGTATTCCATGCTAATTAACATATTCACACAAAGGTTGCGAATATGAGACACCATGCACTATTCAGACGGTTTATAACTGCTCTTACACGTGGAGGACCTGGAGGGATGCCAAGACCTATCGAAGTACATGCTCATGATCCTCTACGATATGTTGGTGACATGTTGGGGTGGTTGCATCAGGTCTGAGTTCATAGATTTTTTACTTACAAGTTCAAATTTCTACCTTGGACAAAGTAATGAACATATATCCTTTTGTGTGGAAAAGGCCTTGGCATCAGAGAGAGAGCTTGTACTATTATTACTCCATTCAGATGCACTGGGAGATACTGGATCTCTTGTTAATTCAAAGAGTGAAGCTAGCAAGGTAGAACCCGACATAAAGTTTGTTCTGGACAGAATATTTGAAGGGGCCTGCCGTCCTTTCAAAGTCAGAGTTGACCAAGTTTTGCAGTCCCAACCAGCTCTAATCATTTCTTATAAACTCACAAACACATTGGCGTTCTACACCTACACTGTAAGATACGGCTACATCTTAAAGATTTCCCAGTTCATGTTGATTGAAATCCTTATATTTTCTTTTTCTCTAAAGATTTCAGATTTGCTAGGGAAAGATACAGCTCTCTGTAACACACTCGACCAACTCAAGGATGCATCACAAAAAACTTTCTTTAATATACTGAAAACTAGGGGTGACAAACTTTTGAGATACCCACCGCTTGTTGCAACTGACCTTTCTCCACCTCCAGCTGTAAGAGGAGTATCTCTGTTGCTTGAAATAATTGATAATTATGATAGCATGATGGTCCCTGCTTCTGGCGAAAAGCCGGAGTTTGATCCCGTGATCAGTGCTTTATTAGATCCCATTATTCAGGTACAGGAATGTATGCTTACACTTTTTTTTTCTTAATGTTCTATGTGACGAGTGCCTTGTCTTAAATAGGAGGCGTTCGACCAGATCGGAGACATATCGTTTATATCTATATCATTCTCAATCCGTTAGATTGGGATTCGAGTCACAACTTGCTTCTGCCTGAAATCTGCTCCTAAAGATTTTGTATTCTAGTATAGTTAAATTCTTAAGATTACATCTTCTAGAATAGTATTGCATCACTGAGCCATGTTTGTCCCCACTTGCATTAGTGAATCAAATAAAATAATCTGTCCAATTCATCAGATTCTTTCCCGGGGAACTTAAAAAGTGCATTTAGGGCCAAAACACATCTCAGATGACTTTTTAATTCTTCTGTAGTTTCTCCATCGTTTAGTGTTTAACTTGTATTCTTACAGATGTGCGAACGAGCAGCTGAGGCTCACAAATCCAAAAATTCAATGAACTTTTCGAGAAAAAGCAGAAACAGTTCTGATCTAGGCCAAATTAATAGGGAATCATCACCAATTGATGCGTTCTTGGCCAAAACAAACTCAAATTTTGTTCAGGTTAGTGATACTTGTTTCTATTTTTTTCTTCTCGAGAAGTTTTAAACATTGCATATATTATGCTATCTTAGTATTTACTTTCTGGACAACTCTTAGGTCGCATTCTATATGTTATTGCCCATATTTTACACTCTTTATTGTGTAATTTTTAATTCCCACAGATGTATAAAATCTGAATAAGTTTAGTAGCCCTAGATTCTCCTCCTGTCATCTGGTTTTTTTGTGGCAGTATATTTAAAAATTAAAATCTAGATTTTTCTGAACCTCTGTGAAAGGAACATGCTATGGGAATAGTTTTAAGTTTGGAAAAACTGGAATGAGTTCATGGTCTTATAGTTGCTACCGGAAAATGCCACTAGAAATGCAATTTGGGATATGAATGTACATAGGTTCTTTTTTGGCATCCCCAAAACTCTTCAAAATTTGTTCCCTAATGGAGCTTATAAGTTATACAAGTCTATATTCACTTTTTTTTTTGGATGAGTCCTTTTTCCTTCCTGCGAAGGTATATTTATCCACATTCTTATCTTTTTTCTATCCCAGCAAAAGAAACTGCGGAGAAATATGGTTCTATTCTGATAAGAAATTCAAAACATTATATGGATCTTCCGTGCAGGAATTCTGCTGTAGACTACTTGATAAAAAAATTCTGCGGTAGACTAATTGATTAAAAAAACCGCGGTAGACTATCAGTTTTTTCTTAGTTAACCAATCATAAGCCTGCTGTTAAAGATCTAGTTGGGTATTTGGCTTCAGTTCATCCGTTTTTCAACGTTCATTGAGTGGTTATGAAAATGAATGCCTCCATATTTTTAAGATGATTATTATTTTACTTCTATTTTTCTGGATCATTTCTACATATCTTGTAATACAGAGAAGGTATATGGCTCTTTCTTGTGTGAGTGTAGAGCGCAGAGACTCCATCAAAGATTTTCTTGATTAATTGCCTTTGTGCCATTCAACAACCACTACTAGGACATGATGCGGCCAGCAAATATACCGAAAACCTTGGATCCATGATCAAGAAACACATCAACATCCTAGTTGAGAAAGAGGTAGAAAACATTCTCCGAAGATGTGGATTGTCGGACAGGATGGTTCATTTCGAGAGGTCAACGCAAAGCAAAAATGACGGTGAGTCTACACCACTAGCAGATGTACAGGATGTGTCACCACCCCAGCTGTTAGAATGCTTGCGATCTTTCTTTGGACTTGTTACCGGCACTGGAGGTACTCTACCGGAGTTTGAGCAAATGCAGGTTCCGAGTTTGCGCTCTGAGGCTTGTGTACAAGTTGCAAAGGCCTTATCTGAAAACTATGAGCTCATCTATGCTGAAGTTTCTGATCCCAAGAACCACTATCCAGACACGAAGCTGTTGTTGAGGCATACACCTGATCAGATTAGGACCATTCTGGCAATTTGAAGGATTTAACTGTTACTATGAGTAGTAATTGTTCATTTGAGTTGTCGATGTCAAATCATGAAAGCAACTTACCACACAGCGAAGATCCAAAAGTGTACTATTGTATCATTGAATTCTGGAGGTTTTGGGTTTGTAGTGAATATAGTGAACGAATTAAGGAATCATCCGGAGAAGCGAAGCTTAATTCAATGTAGTTTGCTTTTGCATTCGGTGGTATATGTTTGGTTATGCTTGACGGTACGGTGAACATTTCGCCGCTTTTAGATTTAGAGCACGGCGAACATGATGGGTTCGTAACTTTGTAGTTCGTATTCCTGTTTTTAACAACATAGTTTTATCCGCCACTTTTAAACTAACTTTAGTGAAATCAGAAGTTAGTAAATATTTAAAAGGTTGCTGCATTGTTTCATGTTTTATTGTTATCGGGGCCAGATTTGGGCATTATGAGGCCTAAGTATTCATCTGCCTAGTTTTGGTCGACCGTGTTGACTTTCGGTCGACCGTGTGAACTTAATTTTCCGACCGTTAGTTTTGTCGTATATACCCAACGATCGTATTCGTATTAAACAAATTATACCCCAAATACATTTCATGTATCGGTCGACCGAGGACCTTGATCGGTCGACCGAATGACTGTTTCTTGACAAACTCAAACCTACTGGAGGAAATCGGTCGACCGCTATACCTTAGCTTGGTCGACCGAATCGATTATAGTTTGTCTACCCCAGAGTGCCTGGTACAAATCGGTCGACCGATTCCTTTGTGGAGTTCGACAGATCACTTAAGTGTACCTAAGTTGTACTGTTGGGCGGTCGATCGTTAACTAACCGGTCGAGCGAACTTAGTTCAAAACTGCCAAACGGTCGATCGTTCGTCCCGATTCAGTCGACCGAATTTACTCAGAATTGGGTCCTGCATTTTCTGTTTTGTGTATCACACATCAATTCACACTCAATCAATCCTAACGGCTCTATTCTCTCTAATGCCTATATAAAGAGTTGTAAAACACATTTTAACACAACTCTCCCACCACAAACTTGTCAAATACATCAGAGAGAATCTCAAACACTCCAAGCCTCCAGTTTCCACACTTAGTGATCAATTCCTTATTTCTACTCAAGTGTGCTCAAGAATTAGAGAGTGTTGTCCCACTCATTGTTTGGGAAAGAAAGCAAGGGTCTTGGTGAAATCCCAAGACACAAGTATAGACTTTGGTGAGAGCCCGAAGTAATCTGGTGAAGTCGTAGGCGGAGCTCGGTGATCCGAGCGGAGCTTGCAAGAGAGGACTAGGACCCGGGTGGGGTGCCGAACCTCTATAAAAATCCCCCGTCTCTTGTGGTTTGCATTTTTCCTTCCCTACTGGCTTGTTTATTTTAAATTCCGCTGCATATCTTTGATTGTTTAAACAAGTAGAGTATTAAGTGATTAGCCTTAATTGTGGACTCATAACCCACACGATCCTACACATATACCTCTATTGAGCTCGATGGTTGCTCAACTTTGGCCGATGATTGTTCTATTACCTCTTCGACTACGTCATTTGCATGAGGAAGATTGAAACAGTCACACCATTCACAACATTCTAATAATAACAAAAAATAATGTAAACCATTCACAACATTCGAATATTAACAAAAAACAACGTAAACAACATAATTGTTTGTGTATTGACCATACACTTACAAAAAAATGGTTGTCAAAGTTTGCAACTAACACATACATAGCAAAAACAAAAAAAAGTATCATAGAATAAAACATTAACTAAAATAACTTTGCCATCTCCCTAGTCCACTCGGTGTGTTCTTTGAAGCCTAGAGGGACGTCAGGCAGTGGGGAGGGCGTTGGGTCAGGGATGGGTGTCTCAGCGAGGCAGGTCGCCCCGCATTTGGGGCAGGTGTGCTCGAGGAGGGGGTGTTAGGGTTGGTGTCGTTGGGGGTGGAAACTACGTAAAGGTAACTGAAAAATAAAGGAAGAGATGATTAAAACCTACAACTGTCGATGAGGAGAACTACCACCGTGTCTTGTATGGCGACCAAACGACGATCCACGTCGGTGATCATGTGGCAGAGTTCCGCCAGAGTTTGCTTGACCTCCTCCAGTGGTTCCGGGGGCGGTCGAACTGGAGACATGGAGTCATGCACGTAAAACGTGCATTTATTGCATCGCGGGGCCCCCACAATGTCAGGTATGTTGCACTACCCCGGTTGAGGACCCAACACACACCTCTCATGCGAGGTAACCGCACAGGCAGAGGATGTCATCGATGGGTGAGACCTCGACGATGTCGTCGTTGAGCATCATTTTGGGTATGGAATGTGGTGGAGCGAAGAAGGTGTTGGCAAGAGAAGTGTAATGGTGTAAGGCAAAAAGCAGGGAAGGGCATTTTATGCAATCCTGATGACAGATGCGACGTATGGAGAGAAGGTAACCCGACCGTCAAAAATGCCCTCGATTGTCGTGCGTTTATTGAGCCTCCCACTGGTATGGTTTTTCACACTTTGCTCATAACTGACAAGATGTTTTGACAGAAGGAAACCCGTGTAGGATTTCATGTTTAATTATACATATATATTTTTTCGGATTTTTATGTATAATAAGGATCAATTTTCAATTTTCTAGAATTTATTGCATGCATCGGTTTGTTTTAACAAACTAGTTTCAGAAACTCTATTAAAACAAACATAAAGGAGCTCCGAAATTCATACCTAGAAGTTCTCTAAAACTTCTCGAAGATTCGGAGACGGTTGGGATGCTCCTCGCTGCGCCGGATGCCTCCGAGTATTCACCAAACTCTAAACAAGATCGGAGAGAGGGAAGCTAGTCTCTCAATCTCCGATAGGGTTTAGAATCCAATTACTAACCCCTCTTTAATTCCCTTGAGAAGATGATCTCTTAAGAACTAAACTAAACTTAAGAATTTATGGAATTTTCGTGGAGAATTAATGAGAGAGATTTTGCATGAAAAGCAATATTAATTAAGATGTAGGAAGGCAATGAGATAACCTCTATTTATAGGTTCTCTCCAAATTACCTATTCATGTGCAACCTCTTGCCCATGATTTCATGCAAAATTTCATCTAACCATCCATTATTTATTAATAAATAATATTAACCACGAATTAAATCAATTATGGACCAATTACATGCATGATCTAATTAATTCTTAAATTAATTCTGCAGAAAACCGTCTGGACCGGTCGACCGTTACTGTTCATCGGTCGACCGGTTACTGTTCATCGGTCGACCGGGTACTGTTCATCGGTTGACCAGTACTATTCATCGGTTGACTTTTGCACAGTACTGCAGACTGGTCAAATTTTGGTTTAACCCCTACAAAATTTGACATTTCGGGATTAGTAGTAAATTCACAACTTATGTAACATATTATCCTATGTAATGTCAACTCATTACACCCCATAATATTACATCACATATGAATTTAATTTAGATTCTAATTATGTTATTAATCACAACATAATCTTGATTTTGCTTGTTCACCCCATGTGTCATATTTTCTACATGAAACCCGACACATCCTTATGAACTCAAAATCCCCATTTCTTGTTTCCCAGTTTTGTGGTGTGACCTATGGGAGGATCTAAACTAAGTTGGCAGTGATATTAAAGGCTTAATATCACAAGCTATAAGCGGTATCTAGCTACACATTATAGCTCCCAATTAGTTAGATGTCTTAATTCCACTCGAACCAAAACCCGATCCACTTAGTGATGGAGTGCATCACTTGTGTCCGTCCCTTGCCTCATGATATTAAGAATACACACAAAGTAGTATTGTGTCATCTTTGTATTAGTATTCATTTCTTGATCTCTTTAAGCTAGTTATAAATATGTGACTTAACTCAAATCACATTGTGCACATTATAACTTTGCTTTATCAAGGGGCCCACTAATATCATCACTCAATTAAGAGGGGCAATGATAATCTTTTGACTAACTATCTTCTCCAACGAAAGTTATACTTAACCAACCGATGCCTTTACACTACACTGATCGATAGTTCAAGACACTGATCTAATTAAGTATTCCTTAAGTGATCAGATATAAGTCTCATATCAAAGGACCAAAGACACAGTAAAATATTAATGACACAGAAACACATTTCTATAATATTTTACTTATTAGGTCTATTCAGTATACAAAAGTAATATTTTCCTCTTTTGCATACCCGTGTCGTCACTCACTTGTAGAGCTACAATGATCTATGACCAACACGACAATCTTAACTCGGTAATTAATGTTCCATGTTAATTACCATGATTGCGAATATCTTTTGTTTTATGCAAACCAATATCTTTTAGAGCTCTACGGTTAAGGACCAAGAGCCTCTTCCTTAACACTTCTAAAGGACGAATAACATAAACAAGGAACAAAATGATTTCTCATTCAATTCATAATAATTGGCATTTAAAAGTAAAACTTTTAGAACACATTCCCTTCAATCTCCCACTTGTTATTAAAGTTTTCTTTCTCATACATACTCAATGCATAAAACAATAATAACTAGGGTAAACCCCATTACATATCAATCATCAAGCCAATCTACATGGTTCCTCAATCCCATGGACTCGAAATGCATTTCGCCCTTGGCTTGGGATAAGGGTTTTGTGAATGGATCAGCTGTGTTGCTGTTGGTGTCCACCCATAACAGATTTATTTTGCCTTCGTTGATGAGGTCACGCGTCACGAAGTACTTACGATCCATGTACTTCACTTTGTGGTGTGATTTGGGATCCTTGATTTGCGAGATAGATGCACTATTGTCGCAAAATAGCTCTATTGGTCCCTCGCTCGAGGGAACTACTCCAAGCTCTTCAAGGAACTTCTTAATCCACACTCCTTCCTTGCTCGCTTCAGCGACAGCCATCACTTCTGAAGCAGTGGTTGAGTCGGCAGTAGTGCTTTGCTTCCAACTACGCCAACTCACAGCTCCACCATTCAGAAGGAAGACGTATCCTGACTGCGACCTTCTATCGTCTGGATCACTCATGAAACTCGCATCCGAGTAACCTTCAGCTATCAATTCCCTTTGTCCTCCATAAACAAGAATCTTATCCTTAGTCCGGTTAAGGTACTTCAGGATATTCTTGACCGCAGTCCAATGCTCAGGACCTGCGTTGGATTGGTGACGACTTGTCACACTTAGAGCATACGAGACATCGGGTCTTGTGCAAGTCATCGCGTACATGATCGACCCAATTGCAGAAGCATAAGGGACATCTTTCATGTACTCTAAGTCCTTACGTGATTGCGCACGTTGAGACTTCTTGAGTTGCACACCCATACTCATTGGCACACTGCCCTTTTTGGAGTTGTTCATCTTGAACCTTTCCAAGACCTTGTCAATGTATGCACGTTGACTGAGGCCAATGAGTCTGCGAGATCTATCTCGATATATCTTGATTCCCAAGATGTATTGAGCCTCACCCATGTCTTTCATCGAAAATGCAGATTTCAATGAACTTCTCGTTTGCTCAAGCAAAGGAATATGATTGCCCATAAGCAATATGTCATCGACATATAGGATTAGGAATACTACATGGCTCCCACTAACCTTCTTGTATACACAAGGTTCTTCCTTACTTTGAATGAAGTGAAGCTTCTTTACTTCCTCGTCAAAGCGTTTGTTCCAACTCCTTGATGCCTGCTTCAATCCATAGATGGATCTTTGAAGCTTGCATACCTTCTCACTATTCTTTGGATCTTCAAAACCTTGAGGTTGTACCATGTACACATCCTCCTCCAAGTTCCCATTCAGGAACGCCGTTTTGACATCCATTTGCCATATTTCATAATCGTGAAATGCGGCAATAGCGAGCATGATCCGAATAGACTTGAACATGGCAACCGGTGAAAAAGTTTCATCATAGTCAATTCCTTGAACTTGAGTGAAACCTTTCGCTACAAGCTCGCTTTGTAGGTTGTCAAGTTCCCATCCATGTCCATCTTCCTCTTAAAAACCCATTTATTATGAATGACCTTTTTCCCTTGAGGAAGGTCAACCAAGTCCCATACTTGATTATCATACATGGATTCTATTTCGGATTCCATGGCCTTAAGCCATAGTTTGGAGTCTTCCCTTTCCATTGCTTCTTGGAAGGTTAAGGGATCATTGGTATCTAGTACCATGATTTCATGAAGTCCCAGATATAAATCGGGTTTCTTCCTTTCCCTTGTTGACCTTCTAAGTTCTTTTGGTTCTTCTCGTGTCTCTCGAACTTCTTCCACAATTTCTTGAGGAGTGGGTTCACGTTCAACTCTTGAACGTACACTTGGTGGGGATGATTGAGATTCTCTCACAATTTCTTGTGATAGTCTCTCGCTCACGCTCCCACTAACCAAAGGAATCTCGGTTGGGCCTTCATGATCTTGAATGTCATCATTCATTTCATGATCTTGTAGAGTATCTTGAGTTTCCTCAAGCACAACCCTACTCCCACTACTTTTTACTCTTTCTAGAAATTCCTTTTCCAGAAATGTGGCATCCCTCTCTACAATCACTCGATTGGAGGTGATATGCCAAAAGTAGTATCCTCTTGTCTCACGAGGATAACCAATAAAGAAGCACTTATCCGCTTTTGGTTGAAGTTTGGTCGACATCAATCTCTTGACGTAAGCCTCACAACCCCAAATCTTGAGAAAACTGAGCTTAGGTGCTTTACCACTCCATAGCTCATAAGGAGTTTTCTCCACGGACTTGGATGGAACATTATTTAATGTGTAAGCCGCAGTTTGTAGTGCATAACTCCAAAAGTAAAGAGGTAATTCCGCATGACTCATCATTGACCGAACCATGTCGAGCAATGTCCTATTCCTCCTTTCGGATACCCCATTCCACTGAGGTGTACCGGGAGGGGTGAGTTGAGGTACAATACCAAACTCCTTTAGGTATGAGTCAAATTCGGCACTTAAGTACTCACCTCCACGATCCGTTCGTAGAGACTTGATTTTCTTGTCGAGTTGGTTCTCTACTTCATTCTTGAATTCTTTGAACTTGTCAAAAGATTCACTTTTGTTTCTCATTAGATAAACATAGCCATAACGACTATAATCATCCGTGAACGTAATGAAGTACCTGAAACCATCTCGTGCACTAGTACTCATTGGACCACATACATCGGAATGTATCAAATCCAATAAGCCACTCGCCCTTGGGCCTTTCTTCTTGAAAGGTTTTTTGGTCATTTTTCCCATTAGACATGGTTGGCACGTCTCCAATGATTTAAAATCAAGTAGACCAAGAAGGTTAGCTTCTTGCAATTTCTTGATGCGCTTTTCATTTATGTGACCAAGACGATAGTGCCACAAGAGAGTATCATTCTCGTGAGTGGTCTTAAGTCTTTTGTTATTGATATTAAAGATTTGTTTATTATCCAATTCAAGCAAATAGAGACCATTCCTTATGAACGCATTTGCATAGAACACACCATTCTTCGATATAGACAAACAAGAATTTGAAATATTTATATTAAAATTATCCATATCCAGACATGATACAGAAATAATATTCTTGCTAATCGAAGGTACATAATAAACATTCTTTAGACATAAATTTAAACCACTACATAATTGAAGCACCACAGAACCTTGTGCAACCGCAGACACGTTCGCACCATTTCCGACCTTCAATTCTACCTCGTTCCGTACGAGTTCCTTCCTATCCATGAGTAGCTGCACATTAGAAACTATGTGAGCACAAGATCCGGTATCTATTACCCAATCCTGGACAGAGGTGGCTAAATTTATTTCAATAACAAATATACCTTTGGCCTTTTTGGGGCGCCGACGTTCAATCACTCCGTTGTCAAGGTCTTCCTTGTACTTGGGGCAATTTGGCCGGATGTGTCCTTTTTCACCGCAGTGAAAGCACTCCGTATTGGGAGTTGGAGATTTCTGAGATTTCCCCCTTGAGGCACTCGCACGAGCACCTCCTACTCCCTTGCTCTTGATTGAACCACTTTTGGTAGATTTGCCCTTTCCTTTACCAATCTTATGGCCCCTCCCATGGACGGCAAGGACTTGCTTGTCCCTACCCTTGCCCATGTCAACTTCAGCAGTTTTGAGAGCGTTGTGAAGCTCCTCAAGACTCACCCCTTTTTCACGCACGTGATAGTGCATCACAAAGTCCTTAAAGGACGGGGCTAGAGAGCCAAGAATCATATCTTCAGCAATGTCCTCGGGCATTGGTGAAGAGAGCTTTGCCAACTTCTCAAGGTATCCTTGCATCGTGAGAAAATGCATAGATACCGATGTTCCCTCCGCCATATGGCACCTTGTGAGTGCGATGGTGGTCTTATAGCGCTCCTTTCGGGCACTATCCATGAACATCTTAGATAAAGCCTCCATGGTCTTCTTGGGTTTTGAATCCAAGTATTTCGCTTGGAGCGAGTCACCCATGGATGCTAGCATAAGACCGTGAACCTGGTTCTCTTGGTCTTCCCACTTGGCCTTAGCCTCTTTCTCTTCATCGGTTAATCTCTCATTCCACTTTGGGATTGGACCTTCCAAAATGTGAGATAGTTTCTCAAACTTTAACACGATGTTGAGTTTGAGTTGCCAACTAATGAAGTTTGAGCCATCATTTGCTAAAGGGTGTTTTTCTATCATGGATCGTACGATAGGTTGGATGTTCGACATTTTTCTACAAAATAAATCATACAGGTTTTAATGCCAATTTTATGTTTTAATACACATGCATACATATATCGAATATATAAATGTAAATGTTGCAAATTAAAATCTTGCCCATAAATGCAACAATCCAAGATCCTATTAATTGTAATATAGACTAGCTAAGGGCTATCGAATACATTACAATATCAAGGTAAGAAAACATTTTCTAATCACAACCTTTTTGAATTTTAGCAATATTTAGCATCTTCAAACTCTTGTGACTCTTGTCGTTTTAATTATGAGGGAATATGACCTATCCTCGTAAGAAAAACTTTTTCCCAAAACCGAGCGAGGGCTCTAGGTAATGTTAAGAAAACTTATTTTCATTTGATACGAGATACGTTTATCTATTGTATTCACAACTAAACATACTTGGGGTTCACTAGGGTGAAACACACCTCATATATTTAATTGTGGCACAACAACAGACAACTTTTATATCTCCCACTATTCCCAAAGATAGAGGGAGCTATCTCTCGCTAAGGGCGAGCAGAATATCCCTCGATCAATGACTGCTAGTGGATGAAATAAGAAGGAAATTTATTCTTAATTTTTGTTGGACAATTTAACATGTGATTTAGAATTTTAGGTTATCATGCATATTAATATTCATACACATCCTAACATTCACCATTCATCACATGCATAGCAGAAATTATAAAACAGAAATTAAACATTCACACAATCCACATCGTGTGAGTTTATATGTTCCCTTCGATCCTTGATCCTCGATCCCCGATCCTCGATCCTCGATCGATGCGCTACAGCGGCGACTTCCTCTTGCACCGGAGATGTAGATTTTACAGAAAATAAACATGCTCCTCACATTCGATAAAAACCGACTAGTGCAAGTCCTATGTAAAAACCTCTCACATGCAAATGCAATTCTAAAGATAGAAAATATAGAATATGGCTTTTACATACATAAGCCCCTGTATAATAATAATTACATACATTTGTAGTGTCTGATTTGGAACATATAAACTCACAATCCTGCAAAGCAACTCAAGCATCCATGCACGCAATTGCTATAAACTACAGAATCTAATTTATCAATCATCTAGAATTCTCAACAATTCTTTGAAAAATATTTTGAAATCCATTAAAAACATTTTTCATACATCCATAGTTCACAAATTAATTATGAACCGCTGTTCATCCAATTTCCAATGGAAAGATGAATCGCAGTTTTTTCGGTTTTGTTGATTCTCTTACAAAATAATCGTTTGTATTTAAAACGAAATTATTGCAAGTTAGACTTATGTCTAAATCATAATTCTAATAATTATATGCCATGTTTTAAACATTCAAAACATTTAAAACGAATTATTATAAAGAATTATTTCAACAAACATTTAAAGACCGAAAAAACCGGTAAAACGAATTGTTTAAATCCTAGATGGTAAACTAGATTTGTTTACAGCCATAAATCATGAGAAAATTGAACCTGGCTCTGATACCACTGTAGGATTTCATGTTTAATTATACATATATATTTTTTCGGATTTTTATGTATAATAAGGATCAATTTTCAATTTTCTAGAATTTATTGCATGCATCGGTTTGTTTTAACAAACTAGTTTCAGAAACTCTATTAAAACAAACATAAAGGAGCTCCGAAATTCATACCTAGAAGTTCTCTAAAACTTCTCGAAGATTCGGAGACGGTTGGGATGCTCCTCGCTGCGCCGGATGCCTCCGAGTATTCACCAAACTCTAAACAAGATCGGAGAGAGGGAAGCTAGTCTCTCAATCTCCGATAGGGTTTAGAATCCAATTACTAACCCCTCTTTAATTCCCTTGAGAAGATGATCTCTTAAGAACTAAACTAAACTTAAGAATTTATGGAATTTTCGTGGAGAATTAAGGAGAGAGATTTTGCATGAAAAGCAATATTAATTAAGATGTAGGAAGGCAATGAGATAACCTCTATTTATAGGTTCTCTCCAAATTACCTATTCATGTGCAACCTCTTGCCCATGATTTCATGCAAAATTCCATCTAACCATCCATTATTTATTAATAAATAATATTAACCACGAATTAAATCAATTATGGACCAATTCCATGCATGATCTAATTAATTCTTAAATTAATTCTGCAGAAAACCGTCTGGACCGGTCGACCGTTACTGTTCATCGGTCGACCGGGTACTGTTCATCGGTTGACCAGTACTATTCATCGGTTGACTTTTGCACAGTACTGCAGACTGGTCAAATTTTGGTTTAACCCCTACAAAATTTGACATTTCGGGATTAGTAGTAAATTCACAACTTATGTAACATATTATCCTATGTAATGTCAACTCATTACACCCCATAATATTACATCACATATGAATTTAATTTAGATTCTAATTATGTTATTAATCACAACATAATCTTGATTTTGCTTGTTCACCCCATGTGTCATATTTTCTACATGAAACCCGACACATCCTTATGAACTCAAAATCCCCATTTCTTGTTTCCCAGTTTTGTGGTGTGACCTATGGGAGGATCTAAACTAAGTTGGCAGTGATATTAAAGGCTTAGTATCACAAGCTATAAGCGGTATCTAGCTACACATTATAGCTCCCAATTAGTTAGATGTCTTAATTCCACTCGAACCAAAACCCGATCCACTTAGTGATGGAGTGCATCACTTGTGTCCGTCCCTTGCCTCATGATATTAAGAATACACACAAAGTAGTATTGTGTCATCTTTGTATTAGTATTCATTTCTTGATCTCTTTAAGCTAGTTATAAATATGTGACTTAACTCAAATCACATTGTGCACATTATAACTTTGCTTTATCAAGGGGCCCACTAATATCATCACTCAATTAAGAGGGGCAATGATAATCTTTTGACTAACTATCTTCTCCAACGAAAGTTATACTTAACCAACCGATGCCTTTACACTACACTGATCGATAGTTCAAGACACTGATCTAATTAAGTATTCCTTAAGTGATCAGATATAAGTCTCATATCAAAGGACCAAAGACACAGTAAAATATTAATGACACAGAAACACATTTCTATAATATTTTACTTATTAGGTCTATTCAGTATACAAAAGTAATATTTTCCTCTTTTGCATACCCGTGTCGTCACTCACTTGTAGAGCTACAATGATCTATGACCAACACGACAATCTTAACTCGGTAATTAATGTTCCATGTTAATTACCATGATTGCGAATATCTTTTGTTTTATGCAAACCAATATCTTTTAGAGCTCTACGGTTAAGGACCAAGAGCCTCTTCCTTAACACTTCTAAAGGACGAATAACATAAACAAGGAACAAAATGATTTCTCATTCAATTCATAATAATTGGCATTTAAAAGTAAAACTTTTAGAACACATTCCCTTCAATCTCCCACTTGTTATTAAAGTTTTCTTTCTCATACATACTCAATGCATAAAACAATAATAACTAGGGTAAACCCCATTACATATCAATCATCAAGCCAATCTACATGGTTCCTCAATCCCATGGACTCGAAATGCATTTCGCCCTTGGCTTGGGATAAGGGTTTTGTGAATGGATCAGCTGTGTTGCTGTTGGTGTCCACCCATAACAGATTTATTTTGCCTTCGTTGATGAGGTCACGCGTCACGAAGTACTTACGATCCATGTACTTCACTTTGTGGTGTGATTTGGGATCCTTGATTTGCGAGATAGATGCACTATTGTCGCAAAATAGCTCTATTGGTCCCTCGCTCGAGGGAACTACTCCAAGCTCTTCAAGGAACTTCTTAATCCACACTCCTTCCTTGCTCGCTTCAGCGACAGCCATCACTTCTGAAGCAGTGGTTGAGTCGGCAGTAGTGCTTTGCTTCCAACTACGCCAACTCACAGCTCCACCATTCAGAAGGAAGACGTATCCTGACTGCGACCTTCTATCGTCTGGATCACTCATGAAACTCGCATCCGAGTAACCTTCAGCTATCAATTCCCTTTGTCCTCCATAAACAAGAATCTTATCCTTAGTCCGGTTAAGGTACTTCAGGATATTCTTGACCGCAGTCCAATGCTCAGGACCTGCGTTGGATTGGTGACGACTTGTCACACTTAGAGCATACGAGACATCGGGTCTTGTGCAAGTCATCGCGTACATGATCGACCCAATTGCAGAAGCATAAGGGACATCTTTCATGTACTCTAAGTCCTTACGTGATTGCGCACGTTGAGACTTCTTGAGTTGCACACCCATACTCATTGGCACACTGCCCTTTTTGGAGTTGTTCATCTTGAACCTTTCCAAGACCTTGTCAATGTATGCACGTTGACTGAGGCCAATGAGTCTGCGAGATCTATCTCGATATATCTTGATTCCCAAGATGTATTGAGCCTCACCCATGTCTTTCATCGAAAATGCAGATTTCAATGAACTTCTCGTTTGCTCAAGCAAAGGAATATGATTGCCCATAAGCAATATGTCATCGACATATAGGATTAGGAATACTACATGGCTCCCACTAACCTTCTTGTATACACAAGGTTCTTCCTTACTTTGAATGAAGTGAAGCTTCTTTACTTCCTCGTCAAAGCGTTTGTTCCAACTCCTTGATGCCTGCTTCAATCCATAGATGGATCTTTGAAGCTTGCATACCTTCTCACTATTCTTTGGATCTTCAAAACCTTGAGGTTGTACCATGTACACATCCTCCTCCAAGTTCCCATTCAGCCAGATCCGGCGATCAAACTCACTTAGTTTTGGGTCCTACAAGTTTCTATTTTGTGTATATTCCACAATCTCCAAACTTGTCCCAACGGCAATAACTCACTTAGAGCTTACAAATAGGTGTTCCCATGACACAATTACACATCTCTTACACTTCCATTTGTCACATACACTAGAGAAAAACTCCTAAATTCCAATTTCCCCAATCCTACACTCTAAGCCTAAATTCCACACATTTGATCATAGCCAAATCATACTCAAAGTGTGCTCAATATTTAGAGAGTGTTGTCCCACTCATTTGTTGTTCAAGTAGCAAGGATTTCGATGAAAGTCCAAAGTGTTCCCTCTCGGATTGTGAGAGGAAGAAGGTCAAGCAAGCATGGGTGTTCGCAGTGCTTGTGTTGTAAAGGCGTTCTCTCCCGGCCCGGAACTGGGAGTGGTTAGTGAAGTCGTGAGCGGAGCTCGGTGATCCGAGCGGAGCTTGCAAGAGAGGACTAGGACCCAGGTGGGGTGCCGAACCTCTGTAAAATCCCCCGTCTCCATTGTGGTTTGCATTTTCCATTCCTTTACTTGCTTGTTTAGTTTTAAATTCCGCTGCATATCTTTGATCGTTAAACAAGTAGGTAATTAAGCTTAAAAGTGATTAGAATTAGAGACTCTTACGATCCTACAAGATATTCTTCCACCTTGGAGATAGATTCTAGCCTAGCCCTCCTACTCAAAGCATCAGCTACAACATTTCCCTTCCCAGGCTAGTACTCCATTTTGAAGACAAACTCAGCCAAGAAGTCCTACCACCGGGCTTGCTTTGGACTTAATTTTCTTCTGCATTTGGAAGTAGCTTGTAGCTACATTATCTGTTCGAATCACAAAATGTCATCCTATGAGATAATGCCTCCAGGTTCTCAGACAATGCACCACCGCGGTCATCTCTTTTTCTCAGACAGTGTATCTTTTTTCTGTCTCATTTAACTTTCATCTCTCGAAGGCTATTGAATGACTGTCTCACATCAACACCCCGCCTATAGCAAAGTCCGAGGCATCAGTTTGCACCTCAAATTCTTTGGCAAAATATGGTAGGACTAGTACTGGCTCTTTCATGACCTTCATTTTTCAACTCCTCGAAGGCATTTTGGCAATTCTTCGTGCATTCCCAAGTCATGTTCTTCTTCAGGAGCTTAGTTAACGGACTGACTATGGCAGAATATCCCTTCATGAACTTTCTGTAATAGTTCACCAATCCTAAGAACGAATGGAGTTCGGTCACTTTGGTTAGGCCTCCCATTCTTATATGGCTTCCACTTTGAGCTATCCATTTCAAACTTCCATTGTCTGATGATATGTCCAAAAAATGACACTTCCTCGTAGGCAAAGGAGCACTTCTCCTTCTTCACATATAGCCTATTTTCCCTGAGCATTTGGAATAGCTGCCTTAGGTACTCAACATGCTCATCTAAGGAGTTGCTATATATTACAATATCATCTTAATAGACTACAACAAACTGATCTAAATAAGGATGAAATATTTTATTCATCAATGTACAAAAAGATGCAGGCGCATTTGTTAGGCTGACTGGCATGACCAACCATTCAAATGACCCAAATATTGTGACACTCGTGGTCTTTGGCTCATCGCCCTCGGCGATTCTTACTTGGTAATACCCTGACCTGAAGTCCATCTTTGTAAAGCACTTGGCTTGCCAGAGTCGATTGATCAAGTCCGCGATTAGAGGTATTGGGTATCTGTTCTTGATAGTTACCTTGTTTAATGCGCGATAATCTATGCACATTCGAAGGCTACCATCATGCTTCTTGTGAAACAACACCGATGCTCCATATGGTGCCTTTGAGGGTCGAATCTAACCCGCTTTCGACAGACTATCGAGTTGCCTCCTTAGCTCCTCCAACTTAGGAGGTGGCATTCGGTATGGACCCATGGAAGGGGGTTTAGCCCCATGCTTGAGCTTGATTTCATGGTCTACCTCTCTTCTTGGAGGTAGCTCCTTTGGCAACTCCAGAGGCATCACATCTTGATTCTCCTTCATCACTTCTTGGACAACATAAGGGATTTTACCTTTGCTTGGCTCCCCATCTTCTCTCATGGTGGCCAAGAACGTTTCCTCTCCTTCCTTGAATCCTTTCACCAATTGCATTGCAGACATAGTGGGGATTGCTAAGGGCTTCAGGGACATTTGCACCAGAAGCACAACACCTTTCTCCATAATGCACAAAGCGTCTGAAGATGGGAGTACTAGAGTATTGACACTTCTCAAGAAATCTAACCCCAGCACTTTGCTGTGATCATCATAGGAACTACGGAAAAAACACATTTTTCCCATTGTGAATGACGTTCTTAATACAAATGCAACATTTTGTGAATGATGTTCAACGTTTTGTTGTATTGTAGTTTCTTTGTTGTATGTCATTTTGTGTTAGGTTTCGGTATTGGGGTTCATTTTGATCTCGAAAGATGATCAAGTGCCTATGCAAGTCACGTATTTTTCTCATCGACTCTCTTTCGTTGTCTTCTTGGTGATGATGCATGCATTGCATATATTCTGGCACTTACTACCCAATTTGCCAGGTGATGAGCTCAAACCTAGGCATTCAAAGTACTTCTATGTTGGATTCATGTTGGATTCATGTTGGATTGTTGTCTTCAAATACTTGTATTTGGACATTGTTCCCCCATGAGTGTAATTGAGTCTCGTTTTCCTCCAGGAAAAAAAATATTTTAATAAAAAAACTATGTTGTAAGCGGTGTTGATGTAAAATGAAGAAAAAGAATTTAAGCAAAATATTAATCACATTATTTTTGTGATTGGGTGGAGGCATTCATGCCCACCTTTAGAAGATAGTTTAAGATAGCGTAATAAAAAAAGTCTTTGTTTTAATAAAGTCCTATATGATTATACAATTTTTTAGTGTCAAATGTTTTTGCATTTATTTCTTGATTACAAATTGACACACTACCCAAATTATATTAAATTATTCATTACTTTTTTTCATTTTCTTTTAACCATCGTGGGTTTTGACTTTTGAGCTTACGCAAAAGTAGTAGTTAAGCTCAAATCTGGTAGACAAACCTGAATCGAATACACACCAACACTTTTCGACGAACCTCGACAACTAGGAGTGTCAACGAATCGAATACGGATCGGATATATCTATATCCATAGTCGTATCTACATCAACTTTACAAATCCAGTTGCGGATACAGATTGCTTGCGGATATGAAAAGTCTGCATATGTGACGGATTTGGAGCGTAAACAAATAATATCCGCATCACTAAACATAAAGACTAATCCGTAATATTTTTGCTTTTAATAAAAAATGCTTATATATAGTCACTTTTATTTGATTTGAAATGTTAATTTAATGTATGTTATTCTATCTTCGTATCCTGAAAATAATAACATTCAATGCTTAAATTGTTGGAATTAGAGGATGGATGTTTGTGGAGTTAACAAACATATACTATATAATCAAAATTTTATCATACATGGTGGAAATGTGGATACCTTTAGGTATAATAACGTATTATAAAAGTATACATATATGGATGTTGAAATACATATATATAGTTCCGGAGCGGATATTATTCGGATCGGATACATCAATATCCATATTCGCTCCGTGAGATGACGGATACTCCATCTCACATACAAATACAAATTTTGGATATAATTTTCCTAGCATAAAATGTACAATTTCAAAAATATATATATACACATCCTTGGATTTTTGAATTTCGGATATCCATCGACACTCTTACTAACAACCACTCAGAGCATACCAACAACTAGGTGTAAACGAGCCTAAACGAGTCAAGTTCACACTGTTTGAACTCAACTCAAACGTCCTGTTTGGGCTTGGCTCGTTTGCTCGTTTAAGAATCTGCTCAACAAGTTTTTCAACACGTTTAAGCTCGTTTAAGGCTTGATTACTTATTGTAAACATACTATTTACATTTTATAAATTATATGGTATACTTTTAGGTAATTGGGATATAGAAAATAATATGTTTATTTGTGATATATATGTTATATGGTTATAAACTTAAACGAGTCAAATGAGCACTTATCGAGCCAACCGAGTCGAGCTAGGGCTTGACTCATTTATTAAACGAACGGATTTTGGTGTTTGAGCTTAGCTCATTTAATAAACAAGCTGAGCTTAAGTCGAGCCCGAGCAAAATTTGATGGCCCACCCACTGGGGTTGAAAACAAGTTCATCCAAAAAATCCTTTACCCTCCTCGTCCATTCCAAAGAAATGCCGTATTAATATGTGGCATGGTCCTAGGTTTTTTTTTGGGGTCAAAATCTACAAATAAAATTGTTTATCTTCCCAAATAAAAATTATTATATATTTTAAAAAAAACAATTTTTTTATCTTCTCAAGATCTACAAATTGACACCCATGTTGTTATATATATTTGGTAATACAAATAAACACCAAATTATATATATTTGGTTAATATGTAAAGTTAAATGATAATATATATATATATAGAAATTCTCAAGTCAGCCCAAGGCTTAATTTTTCTATTTTAAGCCCTCATCATATCCACCACTCATCTGAAATTGTAAGGTAGATTAAGGCTATGAGTGGTTATGCTAATAATTGATTTAATGGTGGATATTAATCAAAGAATAACCGTAATTTAGATCCAACAGTGAGATTGAAGGGAGCTTAAATTAGTAAAATGAGTCATGAGCTCACAAGATCTTGACTATATATACATATATATAGAGAGAGAGAAAGGAAGGATAGAATGAGCCTTGGACTCACTTTTGTTTAAATAAGCCCCCAAAGATCTAACTGTTGATCTCAATCTGAAGGGTTGTGAGTCATTTACTTTAAGTGAGGGTATTCCAGTAATTTTATAAGTCTCCCCACTCATCCGCTTCTCCCTTAATTTTCTTCCACGAAACTCAACTTTCCCTTCTTCCAAACTTCCACTCTTCCACCTTCCTCCTCTCCCTCCCCACCCTCCACGTCGACCTCCCCCTCTGACTCCTCCAATGCCCTCCACTACATTGCCTCCATTGGGAACTCCACATCCCTCAAACTATGATTGTTGGGATTCATTGGATCTGAAGAAATTCAGTTGGTTTTATGGATAATTGGTTTGTGATTGGATTTCCTCTCACTATGCTCGAGCTGCTTCGGTTTGGTTTGGTTTGGTTTGGTTTTGGATTTTGTTGTTTAGATAAATTCGGTTGGTTTTGTTGATATTTGGTTTGGGAGGATTTGCTGATTTGATTTGGTTTGGTTTTAGATTTTGTTTATTAGAGAAATTCAGTTGGTTTTGTTGATATTTGGATTGAAATTGGATTTGCCGATTTTATTTGGTTTGAATTTGAATTTTGTTTTTTAGAGTGGAAAAATAAAGTTTGAATTAGGTTGGATTCCCTTCTTCTCATTCTTCTTCAAATCAACTATTCGTTGACGTCATCGAAGCTACAATTGTGGAAATCAAAGCTCGGATTCACAACAAAATTAATATTATGTTCACAACTGTAATATAAAGTTGTTGGCCGTAATATGATGTTGTTCGATGTAATATAGTGTAATTATTTTTAATAACATTCCTAAAATAATGGTTGATATAACATTGTAATATTGTTTCAGTAGCTATAATATTATTTAGCACTCATGAAACAACAAACAAACATATATTATAGTACTACTAAAGTGAAACCCCATAATAATGGTTGCAAAAGATTGAGATTTTTTGAGGGTTTGTACTAAAGTGTTGGTAGTTGTAATATTAGTTGATTACTATGTTTAATTGTTTTCTATGTAGGATAATTTGGACCAACAAAATGTCAAGCATGCCATCATGTTTGAGCAGCACGAAAAAGAACAAAGTGAATGAAGTTTCGATAACAGTAAAGAAGAGGAAAATTGGATTGTCAACATGTGAATGTCAAGCCAAATAAAAAACCAAATTAAAAAACCTACTTGCAATATTCAGACCACGACTCGAGAACATGTTTAATTAGGAAGGATAAGAAAATGTGAGTCTTTAATGTTATTTTTAAAAATGCATTATACTGGAGAATTGAATTATGCATTGTTTTGTATTTTGCAGGGTTATATATACCTCAAGATACCAGTAAATGTCAGGAGTAAACTTGCAAACAAAAATATCATACAGTTGTGGATGTTAATAAATGACAAGAGAATACAAGTGAAGAAGATTAACATACGCCTATGGAACTACACATCAAATTCAAGTCTTTTTGGTATACATACTTGGGGAAACTGCTATCAAGCTTTTTGATAAAAGTATACTTTGAATATGTAAGGATTTGTCCAATTTTTTGGACACATAAAGTACACACGAGAATTTATCAATTTCTAAGGTGATGTTTTGTAGTTATTTGTTGTTTTTGATTTTAGAATAACACGTGGTATTAGTTCGAAACTATCTAAATGAAAGTAAATTAACATGTATCGGTGTTCGTAACAAAATTAATATTAATTTCACAACCGTAATATAACGTTGTTAGCTGTAATATGATGTTGTTAGCTGCAATTTAATGTAATTATTTTTAACAACATTCCTCAAATAATGGTGGATGACTGCAACATGTATAATATGTATCGATGTTCGTAACAAAATTAATATTACGTTTACAACCGTAATATAATGTTGTTAGCCATAATATGATGTTGTTTGTCGTAATATAATGTAATTATTATGGTGACAACAAAAAATATGGATATCACTGGATATTATATATACACATATCGTAAAAAAGTAGTCAAGTAGATTTAAACTGGACAAACGAATAACTTATCATTAACTTTGCAAAAATCCAATATGGGGATTGTTGAACGTTTTATTTTAAACCGCAAGTGCACGGCCGCGATGAAGCGGTGGCAAGTACGGGTCGTCCTCAGGGAGGTGAGTAGCCTCTTGCTTGTACGAAATCAAGTGGCGAAAATAATGGAGAAGAGAGTTGGTTACGCTACTCTACACTAAACTACTCTAAGAAGTATGAAATGTGAAAGAAGAAAACAAACGATGAAATAAGAACTAAACTAAGAACAAAGGAAGAATGCTGGAATATAGAAATGGGAAAACCCCTAAGGGGTGGAGTGAGTGCACACAAGCAAAGAGGTGGGTGTAGAATACATTCTTTAAGCACATGAAGGTGGTGTTTATCAAGCATAGGAAGTGTCTAAATGTTATGGCAAAACCTATCAATCTATTCACCAACTTGAATTGATTAACATTTACATATGCAAGTTGTTTATTTCAGAACCTAAACAAGCATGAGAGGTGTCTAATCATTTTGGCAAAACTCATCAAGTTATAAATTCTATCCTAAACAAGCAAGCATACATTCATGTTTAATCAACACATTGAAATTAAAGCATTCATCCCATTCTCTAATGCATGTATGTACATCTACTCCACCCCCCAAAGGGGATGGAACTACTCACTAAACATTACACTAATTATTAAACTATGGAAAGAAAGCATATTAAAACTAAGCTAGAATTAAAAGACGATTAAACTAAAACATGCACAAACAATAAAAGAAGCATAAAATAAACAATGAAAGAAACACAAAACTTTATTGATAAAATGACTCACATTAAAAGTAGCATCCTCCTACTTTAGTGTGTGCTTCAAGGCCTCACTTCTAGTAGGAAGAATAGCCACTTAAAATATGGAGTGATTACAATGGAAGGTGAAGAGTTCTATTTATAGCCATGGAAAAAGGCAAACCGGGACAATCCCCCGATATGGGACTAAACAGATACCAAAAATAGCCTAAACGAACATTAATACAAGTCCAGGAGAAATTTGAGCGCATTTGGGCCAAAAGTGACCGCCAATTAGCGGTCTTGGACCGCTAATTAGCGGTCTACAGTGTCCGGATCTCTCTGGAATTTCTTGTGGGCTTTTCTGGAAGGCTTTGTTGGTATTTAATGCATCTATTTTGCATGTTGGAGCTCCGACCCGAATAGAATTGCCAAAATACTCCCCATGATGGTGAGGAGTATTCTGTTTTGCTCTTAGGTCCTTCTGTCTTGCAATCAGGTCCTTCTCCCTTGCATCTTGGTCCCCAGATCTCACAATCCAGTCCTTTTTCCCAGCTTTTGGGTCCTTTTATGTTTCATCTCTTCAAACCTATTTATTCCTGAAAACTAAACATAAAACTCGTGACATAGCATTGTTTAGGTGAAAGATAATGGATATAAGATACAAATATGAGCATGAAATGATGTCAATCAAATACCCCCACACCTAACTTTTGCTAGTCCCGAGCAAAACAAAGAAAGAGAAAAGCATGCGAAAAACAAGAAATCCTAACTCACTTTCATAGGAATCACGGTTGCACTTAGCACGTACAACAAGCCGTTAAACCTCCCTATTGCCAAGGAGGAGGAGTGTTGTCTCCTGAGGGTTTTCAGCGGATATACCCACAAAATCCGAACAAGATGCATTAATCAATCTAGCTACACGACTCGTTGGACTTATTTTGTCGATCATGGGACGCGGTAATACTACGGGTCGACTCTATATATGTAATCCGTCCACACACCTAGCCTAATGAGTTATTCGTGAAAGTTAGTTAAGGACTTAAGTGAAAGACATGGGCAACCTTAACTTCTGAATGTGATACAATGTGTAAAGTCCATTTTGGTTCTTATTTGACTCTCTTTTTTTCTTTTCTTTTTTTTTCTTTTTTTTCTTTTTCTTTGGAACATTTTATTGGTTGGTGTTTGATTCTCCCAGGGTCAGGTTTCGTGCATCATTGCCTATGAGGACTTACACTATCACGTACACCTTCCCCCAAATCCCCACATAGGGCGATCCCTACCACCCGTGTAACGGGAGTTCGGTCGGCGCATCCCAAGTCAGATAACTCGAAAGCACCAGGCACAAAGTCCCCTCAGACCTACTTTCCCGAGTGATAGGAGCCGTGCGAGAAGAGAGAACACCACTTATTTATTTATCTACGTGGGAACCAAAACCCCTACACTTAAGTTTCACAAAAAGAGATTAAGGGCCCTTGACTACGACAAACTTCCTTATACTAAAAGACACAAATTATTTGACTCACTAGGTTCAGGGTGGACTTCTTTAAATGTTTGAGTACTGAAACCCTATGATTACACGCCCCCCGAGGGAAAACCGGGGTGCATCCTAACAACTCGATAAGACCTAAAGCCAGTAAACTAGAAATCCTAATGCATCAAGTTCAAGACAATTTTGGGAGCTTTTCTTTTTACTTTGCCTCTCAACGGTTTTGCACATGCTAAACACACACAAAACCCACAAAAACATTTTCTTTCGCAAACACATGAAGATTTTGAAAGAAATGTGAAAATTTTAAAGCACTCGGCAAGCAAAAGAAGACAAGTCACCCAAGGATCATGGCAAGCAGATATATCAATGTTAAATGCGGCACACTAACATGACCCTAACAATGCACACAAAAGAAAACAAAAAAATCAAAAGAAAAGACTCGACTATGTACACACGTAAAACACCCCCCACACCTACTTCATGCATTGTCCTCAATGAATGTGAACAAGATACTACACGTAGATATGCATGAAAAAGGAAAGATCTCACCAACATGAAGTACAAAGGGACGTTCAGGGTCATGTTGATGAACACAAACCCAAATTCCTTCAAAACCTGTGAGAAGCTGAAGAAGGGAGATAAATACGTGAAGAGATTGGGCCCAAGTACACAAGGGTTGGGACCCACAACAATCGATGCTCACTGAAGGAGTCTTTTATTACATACTTTTTTTTTTGTTTTGTTTTGTTTTTTTACAAGATATACACATCAACCAAGATATTCTCATAATCATTTGGTCAAGGAACATCAAATGAGAACATCATGTTTTGAGGACCATAGACTTGCCGAGATGGGCAAACTCCACTGGTACTCTGAGGTGTCATGCGGGGGTGAAAGGTCAAAGCTGAAAGGCTCGAACCCCTCATGATATTGGTTGGGTGTGGGCAACAAAGAAAGAAGTTGTGTTGCCTCACTAGGGTTTAATTGCTCATCGAAGAAAACCCTCCAACCAATAGGCGGGTGCATCGGAATGAGTTCCTCAGGCTCATTCGATGGATGCAGCAGACTTGCATCACTAAGAATGGGGCTTCTCCCCAAGTCATCCAACAAGGACCTCCCACCATCGTTTAGATCATCAAGCATAAGCTCGGTCATAGGTGGGTCCTTGTTGGAGTCAATATGAAGCTCAAATGACTCAATGACCATGAGACATGAGGTAGAGACACCTTCTGGTATATGCATATGATGAGGTGTCTCACTCTCACTAGTACTCTCAACTGAATCATGCAACGAACACTCCCTTTGGACATTCATGTTCGAGGCCAGCTCACTCTGTTGCATTGTGAAGACAGGCAATGAGTTTTCGCTGGGCCCTCGAACATTCTCACTGGGTTGCATTGGGGTTAGGTGTGTTCGTTGATTTTGTGGTGCTTTCTCCAATTGGCGGATGAGATTGAGATTTAAAGGTTCATCCATGGGTTCTTGTTGCTTACCAGAGTTGAACACATGAAACTCGGCACTCATGTTACCGAATGAGAGCTTCATGAGACCATTTCTACAATTAATCAAGGCATTGGAGGTTGCCAGAAATGGTCTACCCAAAATCAAAGGTATTTGAGAGTGGGTGTTCGCAACAGGATTGGTATCGAGGACAACAAAATCGACTGGAAATATAAAATCTCCAACTTTGATAAGCACGTCCTCGATAATCCCCATGGGAATACGAATGGATCTATCCGCCAGTTAGAGGGTGATCTTAGTTGGTTTCAATTCTCCCAAGTTCAACTGTTGATAAACAGAGAATGGGAGGAGGTTGACCGCTGATCCTAAATCAAGCAAAACATTGCTCAATCTAGTGTCCCCTATCGTACACTGAATAGTAGGACACCCCGGGTCCTTGTATTTTGTGTAGGTAGGATTGGACAAAAGAGAGCTGATATTTGCAGCCAAGAATGCTTTCTTAGGAACATTGGTCTTCCTCTTGGTTGTGCAGAGATCCTTCAACACTTTGGCATATTGAGGTATTTGTTGGATGACATCCAACAAGGGGATGTTAACCTTTACTTACTTAAACACCTCTAATATCTTGTCCATGTTGTCACTCTGCTTTTTGGTTAACCTACTTGGATAGGGAGCTTTTGGCAGGTAGGTTTTCTGCGGTGCCTGAGAAGGAAGCCTTGGTGTATTACCCTCACCCTCAACTTCTTCTTCACCACCATTCCCACTGAGGGGCTGCATAGATGGTGGTTGTTGTGACAAGAAAATGTGATTGTCAACCTGTTTTCCATTCCTTAAGGTCACAATGGAATTGACATGGTGAACAGGTTCCTCCACATGGTTCACTTGCCTCCCCTGAGGTACCACATTCTCATTTTGCATGTGTTGTTGTTGGTAGGGACGCGGTTAGCCTCAGGCTTGCTTGGAAAAGACCATCTCTCTCTTTCATGTACAGACTGAGCCAATTGGCCCATCTGAAGCTCTAGAGATTGGATGGTCTGCTGATTTGAAGTGAGAACTTGACTCGTGGTTGACATAAAATTTTTCATTGAGTTTTCAAGTCCACGAGTCAAGGTCTCAAGTGAATTGAATCGGGTTTCCATATTATTGGAATTTGGGAAACCCGATTGATTGGTGGTTTGCGCTTGGGGTGGCTGATAGGAATGCGCATGCATGGGAGGTTGGTGTGATTGGTAAGGTGGTCTAGAGGAGTTTGGAGGACCACCAGGGGCATTAGTTTGGTTCCATGAAAAATTGGGGTGGTTCCTCCATCCAGGATTATAAGATGATGAGTATGGGTCATTCCTGGCTCTATCATAGACGGCGTTGACACGCTCCATCTCAGGAGGAATGGACTCACACTCGCTTTCTACATGACCTATCCTACCACATGAATGACAGGGAACTGGACCAGATGTAGACATGTGAGGTGCACTTTGTTGGTTTTGGAGCTCAATCGAATCCATACGGCGCATTAAGGCCGCCATGCGCGCCTCGGTGGCCGTAGTGGTATCGATAGCAAATGCGGAACCCGATCTAGTTGAGTTTGCATTCGCGATCCTCGCTCCTATGCTAGATGATGCAGGTGGTTCCCTTACACTCTCCCACTGCATGGTTTTCTCAGCGAGGTCTTCTAGGAAGGCCCATGCCTCCCTTTCATCCTTTCCCAAGAACTCTCCTTGACACATGGACTCAAGGAGCGTTCTGGACGGGATGTGAAGACCCTCATACACAATCTGACAAAGACGCCACAACTCAATGCCATGGTGAGGGCACGAGAATAGTAGCTCTTTGAACCTCTCAAGATATGCATGAAATGGTTCGGTCTCATGTTGATAGAACGAATTGATTTCGTTCCTTAATTTTTGAGTCCGATGATTAGGAAAGTACTTCTTGAGGAATGAAGATTGAAACTCATCCCAAGTCCTAAAGGAATTCGCCTAGTTGCTGTACAACCACTTCTTGGCATCATCCTTTAGTGCAAAAGGAACGAGCCTAAGATGGATGGAGTATGTGCTAAGTTGTTGCAGCTTGAACATAGCACAGACCTCCTCAAATTCCCTGAGAAAGATATAGGGGTCACCTTTCCCAGTGAAATGAGGGAGCATGGAAATTAATTGAGGCTTAACCTCAAAATGGTTCCCATTAGCCTCTGGTAATACGATGCATGAGGGTAGAGCTGTACGGCTCGGGTAGCATCGATTACGTAGAGGTATGGGAACGACAACTGGAAGCACTGGTCGAACAGGTGGGTCCAGCAACTGCTCCTCCTCACGGAAATTAGCAGCCATTGAACCCAGACTGCGTGTGACACGAGAGGAGGAAGGTGTCGAGAAATCGATGACCGAAGCCGGATTGACAACGCTCCTCGTCAAACGACCACTCTCGTCTCGTGTCCACGAAAGCATGCACAAAGGTGCACACACAAAACAAAACCTTTTTTTCTTATTTTCTAACAAAGAATGTGCGTAGAAGAGAAGACGGGAGAACACAGGAGAGAAAGAATGACTCAGGAGAGAAGGGAAGAAGTCCTTATGCTACGGCGGATGGGTACAGGTAGAAGCACACAAGCAAACAAGGCTCAAGCAATCCTAAGGTCGCTATAGGTCCTTACAGCTAGACGACGCCTAACTGCGAGGTCACATGGCCTCAACACGCCTCACCTCCCTACAACGAGGACCACAAAGCCCAGCAAGTGAGCCAAGATCCGGGGATCTCGTCTCTCCTACTATCGACAAAGTGGGCAACGCCGATCAGGTCATGACGGTCGGGACCGGATCACTCTCCTAATGCGTCCGAATTCCTTAAGGCCAATGTCTACTTGATTTTAAAATTAGGCTCTTGATTAGTGTGGTTTTTGGGGCGAAGGAAAGAGTGATGAAATCCCCCACCTTATCTTTTATGGGACAGCCCCTCCTTAGTAGCGTTTTGGAGTCCTAATCTAGCAATCAACTCTCCAAACAAAACGCTCAACTCACACTTGTTGCAATGCACTTCCTACTAACTAATGCATGTTCATACGAAATGCATGAATGAGAGTAGAAGGTGCGTACCTCACGCCAGCTCTCAGCAACAGAAAATAAAGCTAAGATAAAAGACAATCTAAATGCTTAAGTCACATACATGATGCATGGCCTAAACAAAAAATGCCTAATCTTTTGCTTTGAGTTTTAGGGTCCAAGTTGCTTAAGGGAGGTTTGATTATTGATCTGGGAACAAACTATACGTCAAAACATGCCAAATTAAGTCCCAGACCACTATATCATATAAAAAAAATACTCCAAAGAAATTGCGAGGTAAAATGAAACAACCAGACCGCCAGTTGGCGGTTGTAGACCGCTGATTGGCGGCTGTCTTCTCTCAAACCGCCTCCAAACTTCACCAGATGCTTCCCCTTCTCAATGTGAGTCTCCTAAAACAAAGAAAACTACAAGACAAAAATTAAATCCACTCGAATCGTCCAAACAAGAGTCTGGACTGGCACCTCCCCGGCAACGACGTCAAAAACTTGTTGAACGTTTTATTTTAAACCGCAAGTGCATGGCCGCGATGAAGCGGTGGCAAGTACGGGTCGTCCTCAGGGAGGTGAGTAGCCTCTTGCTTGTACGAAATCAAGTGGCGAAAATAATGGAGAAGAGAGTTGGTTACGCTACTCTACACTAAACTACTCTAAGAAGTATGAAATGTGAAAGAAGAAAACAAACGATGAAATAAGAACTAAACTAAGAACAAAGGAAGAATGCTGGAATATAGAAATGGGAAAACCCCTAAGGGGTGGAGTGAGTGCACACAAGCAAAGAGGTGGGTGTAGAATACATTCTTTAAGCACATGAAGGTGGTGTTTATCAAGCATAGGAAGTGTCTAAATGTTATGGCAAAACCTATCAATCTATTCACCAACTTGGTTGATTAACATTTACATATGCAAGTTGTTTATTTCAGAACCTAAACAAGCATGAGAGGTGTCTAATCATTTTGGCAAAACTCATCAAGTTATCCTAAACAAGCAAGCATACATTCATGTTTAATCAACACATTGAAATTAAAGCATTCATCCCATTCTCTAATGCATGTATGAACATCTACTCCACCCCCCAAAGGGGATGGAACTACTCACTAAACATTACACTAATTATTAAACTATGGAAAGAAAGCATATTAAAACTAAGCTAGAATTAAAAGACGATTAAACTAAAACATGCACAAACAATAAAAGAAGCATAAAATAAACAATGAAAGAAACACAAAACTTTATTGATAAAATGACTCACATTAAAAGTAGCATCCTCCTACTTTAGTGTGTGCTTCAAGGCCTCACTTCTAGTAGGAAGAATAGCCACTTAAAATATGGAGTGATTACAATGGAAGGTGAAGAGTTCTATTTATAGCCATGGAAAAAGGCAAACCGGGACAATCCCCCGATGTGGGACTAAACAGATACCAAAAATAGCCTAAACGAACATTAATACAAGTCCAGGAGAAATTTGAGCGCATTTGGGCCAAAAGTGACCGCCAATTAGCGGTCTTGGACCGCTAATTCGCGGTCTACAGTGTCCGGATCTCTCTGGAATTTCTTGTGGGCTTTTCTGGAAGGCTTTGTTGGTATTTAATGCATCTATTTTGCATGTTGGAGCTCCGACCCGAATAGAATTGCCAAAATACTCCCCATGATGGTGAGGAGTATTCTGTTTTGCTCTTAGGTCCTTCTGTCTTGCAATCAGGTCCTTCTCCCTTGCATCTTGGTCCCCAGATCTCACAATCCAGTCCTTTTTCCCAGCTTTTGGGTCCTTTTATGTTTCATCTCTTCAAACCTATTTATTCCTGAAAACTAAACATAAAACTCGTGACATAGCATTGTTTAGGTGAAAGATAATGGATATAAGATACAAATATGAGCATGAAATGATGTCAATCAGGGATCCCTACATTAATCTCCTCAATAAGTTAAGTATAAACACACACACACACACACAACAAACTTTAATTATTTGATTTAGTGTACAACACAAATTTTGGAGACTAATCGCCAGACTCCAAACTTGAGATTTACTTTAACTTTGAATATGCAAAAATTATTTTTTACGAATCAAACTTGATTTAATACTTAGTACAAAGACAAAGTTGGTGTATGATGAGGTGTCCACACTACTAAGTTAATGATCACTTACTTGGAATCCATTGACGAGATCAGCCCAACCAAATTTCTTCCTCAATGACATTATCAATGCAATCGTGTCCACACCATCCCCCACCACTGCGATTCGATCGTTGTCGTCCTCTTCCAACTTGACTTCTGGCACACCTGTGAGCAACATAACAACACCCCACTACTCCTGTTATTATTACATCAAACATGATCCAAGCTTTGGTGGTGGTAGAAACTCAATCTCTGTCATGTCACATCCAACCTTCCACGAGACAAACTCAACCACAAACCTCATGCATCCAAACTGTAACATCCCAAAATCAGATCCTCAGAGAGTCAAATACAACCTATTGTATATTACATCAAAAGGCTATAAACAAATACAAGTAATCACTCCGATCTCAAAATGAGAGAAAATGGGATCTGGTAGTGGCGCTCCTCTTCTCGGACCCCACCCCCTAACGCCGGTCACAGCCTGAAAAGTAAACATTCGACAATACCTGAGTTTCCAGAAGGAAACCCTGTATGCCAAACTCTACAAATGCATGAAACTAAAATACTCTAGCATGCAATTATATCCACAAAGAAAAGCATAAACACAAGGCTGGGCTCTAGGGCTTTTTACCCAACCGCAGCTCTCACAACAGTTACGGGGCTCCTCTTTCACCCAACCACCGCAACACCCGTGCTCACAAGCACACTTGCCGTTATAGGACTAAACGTATACTATAAATGGACATAAAACAACATAATACATGACCCAACTCAACCATGGAACTTTTGGACCAATTTGGATCGTCAATTGGCGGTCCAGATAGCTTTGATTAAGTCTGGATTTCGGTGGTTCGATCCTGGCTTGATTTCTTGATGTTTGATGAACCATATTTGGTTGTTGATATTTGGTCCCTGATCTAATTACCAAAATACTCTTCATAATGGTGTGGAGCTTCTTGATTTCCTCATTAGTCCTTTTGGTTTTACATCCGGGTCATTCTCTCTTGCATCTCAGTCCGTAAGTCTTGCAACTTAGTCTTTTTTCTTTCTTTTAAGTCCTTTTTAGTCTCTTTTTCTCAAACTTGTTTATTCCTGAAATTTAAACATAAAACTCGTTATGTAGCATTGCTTAGGCTAAAAATAAAGAATATAAGATACAAATATATGCATGAAATTATGTCAATCAGAATCGGTATCCTTTACCCAGGATTGAGGACCTATTTGACCAGTTGCAGTCAGCGAAGATGTTCTCGAAGATTGATTTGCGATCCGGTTACCATCAATTGAGGATCAGGGAGGGAGATGTGTAGAAGACAGCTCTCAGGACAAGGTACGGGCACTACAAGTTTCTGGTGATGCCTTTTGGGTTGACGAACACTCCTGCAGCTTTCATGGATTTGATGAACAGGACGTTCAGTCAGTACCTCGACCGTTTTGTGATTGTCTTCGTGGATGAAATTTTGGTCTATTCGCCAGATGTGGAGCACCATTGGGAGCACCTAAGAATAGTCCTTAGTATACTGAGGGATCAGTAGTTGTATGCCAACTACTCAAAGTTCGAGTTCTGGCTGGGCATAGTTGCTTTTCTAGGACACATTGTATCAGGAACTAGGATATCAGTAGATCCACCGAAGGTTGAGGCTGTGACGCAGTGGAGATCCCCGACTAGTGTGACGGAGATCAGAAGTTTTGTGGGTCTGACAGGTTATTATCGTTGTTTCATCTAGGATTTCTCCATGCTTGCTTCACCTCTAACGGCATTCACGCAAAAGGGCATCAAGTTTGTATGCTTCCAGAAGTGCGAGGATAATTTTCAGGAACTGAAGAGTCGGTTGACGACTGTTCCAGTTCTAACACTTCCTAGTGGCAGGGGGTTTGTGATTTATAGTGATGTGTCGGGTGTTGGTTTGGGATGCGTAGTCATGCAATACGGACAGGTAGTTGCGTACGCTTCAAGACAACTGAAGGTGCACGAGAGGAACTACCCCACTCATGATTTGGAGTTGGCAGCAGTGGTGCATGCATTGAAGACCGGGAGGCATTATGTGTATGGCGAGCAGTTTTAGGTCTTCACAGATCATCGGAACCTGAAGTACCTTTTTTCGCAGAAGGAGATGAATATGAGGCAGCGTAGATGACTCGAGCTCATCGAGGATTATAACTTCACCATATCTTATCATCTAGGGAAGGCAAAATCGGTTGCAGATGCTTTGAGCAGGAAAGTGGTGGTTACCGCAGCAGGTCTATGTATCCAGGAGTGGAAGCTGCTGGAGGCTTTGGCTAAGTGGAAGCCATTCGCTGATGAATCACGGGGTGCAGTGATTGCTGGTCTAAGATTAGAGCCACAGATCGTCTCGAGCATTGTCCAGGCCCAGAGTTCAGATGATGAGTTAGCTGGGTTGTTGTAGTTAGCTTCCAGAGATGGATCAGACTTCTGTGTAGGAGTCGATAGAGGGTTGAGATTCAGAGGTCGGTCTGGGTACCGAAGGGAGGAGATCTGTGGAAGGACATCTTGGAGGAGGCACACAGATCCCATTATTCTATCCACCCTGGCAGCATGAAGATGTTTAGAGACCTTCAAAGGAATTTCTGGTGGAAGAGGATTGATTGAATTAGTTATAATAACCGTAAGTGCATGACCGCGTTGAAGCGGTGGCAAATACGAGTCGATCCACAGGGAGGTGTGTCGACTTTGTTTAGTTCGAAGGCGAGTAGGAAACAAAGGGGAGAAGAGATTGAATAAACTAAACTACACTAAACTAGTAGCAACAAGGAAGGAAATGAAAGCACAAAACGAACTAAAACTAAGCGACAAATAGAAGAAGATAGAAATCAGGAATGGAAAACCCCTAAGGAGTGGAGTGTGTGTGTAAACATGAAATATGTGTGGTGAATGCATACAATAAGCTCAAGTGTTGTTAGTGTTTGTTAATGCATAAGAAGTACCTAATGGCAAGACCTGTCATTCAAAGCACTAACCTAGGTGATTAATATGAGCATGTCAAGTTTGTTATTAAGAACATAAACAAGCATGGAATGTACCTAAACATTATGGCAGAAACCATCATGTAAGAGTTCTTATTAATTCAAACAAGCATACTAACATTTCTCACATACAACAATGTTTAGCATTCATTCCATCTACATAACATGTATAGACATCTACTCCACCCCCAAAGGGGGATGGAACTACTTACACATATTTAAACTAACATTCATACTAAGGAAAGAAAACATGCTTAAACTAATTATAAGAAGACTAAAACATACAAGTTAACTAAGTATGAAAGAATTGAAAAGAGGCAATATGAAGAAAACTTAACAAAACATCTATTTATTACTCACTCAATTACAAGTAGGCTCTCTCCACCAGAGTTTTGCTTCAAGGCTTTACTCCTAGTAGAGAGGATGGCCACCAAGAGAGAGATGGGATACAAAGGAAGATGAAGAGTTCTATTTATAGCCATAGAAAAATGTAATCTGGGACAATCCCCCGGTATGAGACTAATACAATACCCAAAATAGACATAACACACAATTATACATGATCCACCCGAAGGTTGTCAGATTCGGACACAACCCGAACGCCAATCAGCGGTCCCAGACCGCCAATTGGCGGTCTACAGGGTTTGGATCCGGTCTGGTTTTTGTGTAGCCCTACCTGGGTTGCTTTCTTCATGTGTGATGCACCTAAGTCGTTGTTGGAGTTCAGGACTGAATCGAATTGCCAAAATACTCCTCATGATGGTGTGGAGTTCTTGATTGGCTCATTAGTCCTTTAGGCTTACATCCGGGTCATTCCCTCTTGCATCTCAGTCCTCAAGTCTTGCAATTCAGTCATTTTCCTTGCCTTTTGAGTCATTTTTGTGTCTTTTCTCCCCAAACCTGCTTATTCCTGAAACTTAAACATTAAACTCATTACGCAGCATTGTTTAGGTGAAAGATAATGGATATAAGACACAAATGTATGCATGATATGCTGTCAATAAAATACCCCTACACCTAACTTTTGCTAGTCTCGAGCAAAACAAAGAAAGGAAAAAATGAAAGAAACGAAAAATCATTCGTAAAATGGGAAAATCCTAACTCACTTTCGTAGGAATCACGGTTGCACTTAGCACGTGCAACAAGCCGTTAAACCTCCTTGTCGCCAAGGAGGAGGAGTGTTGTCTCCTGAGGGTTTTCACCAGATATACCCACAAAATCCAAACATAGATGCATTATTCAATCTAGAAACTCGACTCGATGGACTCATTTTCATCGATTATTGGACGCGGTAATCCTACGGGCCGAGTCTATATATGTATCCAGTCCACACACTAGCCTAAGGAATCATTCATGCAAGTTAATTAAGGACTTAAGTGAAAGACATGGACAACCTTAACCTCCTCAAGTGATACAAAGTGTAAAATCCATTAAGGTTCTTATTTGCATTACCATTTTTTTCTTTTTCTTTTTCTTTCTTTCTTTTTCTTTTATTTCTGCATAGTTGGTGTTTGATTCTCCCAGGCTCAGGTTTCGTGCATCATTACCTATGAGCACTTGCACTATCACGTACATCTTTCCCCACATCTCCACATAGGGCAATCCCTACCACTTGTGTAATGGGAGTTCGGTCGGTGCATCCCAAGTCATATGACTCGAAAGCACCAGGCACAAGTACCCTCGAACCTAATTTCCCGAGTGATAGGAGCCATGCGAGAAGAGAGAACACCTACTCACTTATTCTTATCTACACATGAACCAAAACCCCTACACTTAATGTCTCACAACAGGAGTTAAAGATTCCTTGACTACAACAAACTTCCTTATATTAACAAACACGAATTATTGACTCACTAGGTTTAGGGTGGACTTCTTTAATTGTTTGAGTTTTGAAACCCTATGATTACTCGCCCCACGAGGGAAGACTGGGGTGCATCCTAACGACTAGATAAGTCCTAAAGCCACTGTACTAGATATCCTATTGCATCAAGTTCAAGATAATTTTGGGAGCTTCCTTTTACTTTGCCTCTCAACGGTTTTGCACATGCTAACACACACAAAACCTATAAAACATTTTCTTTCGCAAACACATGAAGATTTTGAAAGATATTTGAAAAATTTAAAGCACTAGGCAAGCAAAAGAAGACAAGTCACCCAAGGATCATGACAATCAGATATATCGATATTAAATGCAACACACTATCATGACCCTAACAATGCACACAAAAGAAAATAAAATCAAATGAAAATACTCGAAAATGTACACACATAACCCCCGCCCCCCACCTACTTCATGCATTGTCCTCAATGAATGTGAGCATGATACTACATGGATTTATGCATGAATGAGTGCGAGAGAGGTTCATGAATGGACATGACCTCCTCGACTTCAGATGGTCCCCCTCTAAGTAAGGTTTGAGGTGTTGTCCATTAACTTTGAACACGTCCCCATTCCCTGGGTTCAGGATGTCAATCGCTCCATGAGGAAAGACGGTTCGGACAATAAAAGGGTCAAACTAGCGACTGCGGAGCTTACTCGCAAACAGATGAAGCCGGGAATTGTAGAGAAACACCTTCTGCCCGGCCGTAAACACCTTTCGCATAATCATGCGATCGTGAAACAACTTGTCTTGGGACTTATGAATTTTGGCATTTTCATATGCATCATTGCGTAGCTCTTCCAATTCCACGATGTCGAGTTTATGTTGCACCCTTGCTTGATCAAGATCCATTTTCAGGTTCTTGATCGCCCAGAAAGCACGATACTCAAGCTAGACAGGTAGGTGGCAAGCCTTATCGTACACTACTCGATATGGTACATACCCAAATTGGTCTTATACGCAGTACAGAAGGCCCACAACACGTCATTCAACTTAGTCGACCAATCCTTCCTCGAGGAATTAACCGTCTTTTCAAGGATTTGCTTTAATTAATGGTTAGAGACTTCGACCTGCCCACTAATTTGCGGATGATATGGGGTCGCAAGTTTGTAGGTGATCGAATATTTCCTCATAAGCGCTTCAAAGGAGCGATTACAGAAGTGGGTACCCCTATCACTGATTATGGTGCGAGGAGTACCAAATCTCGCAAAAATGTCACTTAAGAATTTGGTGACCACCTTGTTGTCATTGTTCTTTATGGGGACAACCTCAACCCACTAAGACACATAGTCAACGGCCACCAGAATCTAAACATTCCCGAACGAATTCGGGAAGGGACCCATAAAGTCGATGCCCCCACACATCGAAGATGTCGACGACAAGGACATTTTGCAAAGGCATCATATCACGTCGACTCATCCTACCAAGGCGCTGACACCTATCACATTGCTTACAAAATTCGTAAGCATCTTTGAAGAGAGAAGGTCAGTAGAATTCAAATTGGAGCACCTTGGCGGCAGTTTTCTTTGCTCCAAAGTGTCCTCCATATGCCTTAGAGTGGCAAAAATGGAGCACACCTTGGAACACGTTATCTAGGACGCACCGCCGGAAAATTTGGTCAAAGCAGTATTTGAATAGGTAGGGGTCGTCCCAGTGAAAGAATCTGACATAAGATCTAAATTTGGTTTGGTCAGATTTTGACCAACCCACAGGAAGTTGCTCAATCACGACGTAGTTCATGATGTCGGCAAACCAAGGGTTATCTTCGATCATGAACAACTGCTCCTCAGGAAATTTGTCATTGAAAATTTGGTCTTGTGGGTTGGTCGTCTCTAGATAAGACAGGTGGTCCGCTACAAAATTTTCACACCTTTTTTGTCCCAAATCTCGAGATCGAATTCTTGTAACAACAAGATCCATCGCAAGAGTCGGGATTTTGCATCTTTCTTCACCATGAGGTGCTTGATGGTTGTGTGATCAGAATAGATAATCACGTGGGAGCCAATCAAGTACGACCAGAATTTCTCCAAAGCAAATATGATCGCGAAGAATTCTTTCTCAGTCACAGTGTAGTTCAATTGGGCATCATTGAGTGTTCTACTGGCATAGTAGATCACATGAGGCAATTTGTCCAATCGTTTCCCAAGCACTACTCCCACAGTGACGTCAGATGCATCACACATTAACTCGAAGGGTTTAGTCCACACTGATGCCTTAATTATGGGAGTTGAAGTCAACTCTTTCTTAAAGATCAAAAAAGCATGGTGGTAATCCAGTGTGAACTCAAAAATGGCATCTTTAGCCAACAAGGCGGTGAAAGGTTGAGAATTTTTTATAAAATCCCGAATGAACCGCCGATAGAATCTAGCATGCCCCAAAAAGGCACGGATATCCTTCACATTACGTGACGGTGGGAGATTAGCAATAAGACTCACTTTGGCGGGATCGAACTCAATTCCCCTACTTGAGACCACATGTCCAAGTACAATCTCTTGCTTCACCATGAAGTGACATTTCTCCCAATTGAGAGTGAGGTTCTTCTCACGGCATCACTTGAGGAAAAGGCTCAAGTGACGAAGACACTCGTCAAAGGAAGCACCGAATATGGAAAAATCGTCCCTAAAAATCTCAAGGAAACGCTCTACCATATCGGAGAAGAAGCTAATCATACACCTTTGGAACGTTGTCGGCGCATTACATAACCCAAAGGGCATATGACGGTAGGAAAACGTGTCAAAGGGACAAGTAAAGGTGGTTTTCTCTTGATCCTCGGGGGCGATGGGAATTTGGTTGTAACCGAAGTATCCATCAAGAAAACAATAATACTCATGTCCGACCAACCTTTCCAACATCTGATCAATGAATGGCAATGGGAAATGATTTTTCCACATTACCGCATTGAGCTAGCGATAATCAACGCAAACTCGCCAACCAGTTTGCAGGCGTGTTCGGATAAGCTCATTATGCTCATTCTCAACAACCGTCACACTTGACTTGTTGGGAACTACATGGACATGACTCACCCACGAACTATCAGAGATAGGATAAATTATACCATGATCCAAGCACTTAAGAACCTCCTTTCGGACGGCTTCTTTCAGTACAATATTCAATCTTCGTTGTGGGTCCCGGCGGGGCCTAGAATTCTCTTCCATGTATATCTGATGCTGGACAATACCAGGGCTAATTCCCTTGATGTCCTTCATGGACCACCCGATGGTCTCTTTGTTTTCAAAGAACACTTTTTGAGGGCAGCCTTTTGATCTTTTGCAAGATCAGAAGCAATAATGAGTGACAAGGTCTCATTATCCCCTAAAATGATGTGTTTAAGGTTATCGGGGAGCGGTTTAAGCTTGACCAGAGGTGGGTCCTTGTTGGATTTAGAGTTAATTTCAAGTGGCTTAAGGGCCACGGGGTAGGAGGAGCAAGCACCCAGATATGCCTCTTCATCCAGAGGTTCACAGGTAGATTCCTCAAGATCATCTTCTTTCGCAACCTGGTCATCAGGCACCTCAATAATATGTCGATGTGAGTTGAACAAGCCTAATGACTCGGGCTCATCCGTGTCCTGAATGAAATTGGCTCCGACAGCATCGTCAAAGAGCCCAGGTTGCTTACCAAGAGTAAAGATGTTGAAATCGGTCGTGAGGTTTCCAAAAAACAACCCCATCAAGTCATTGCGACAATTGATCAAAGCATTAGATGTCGCAAGAAATGGCCTCCCAAGGATCACTGGAATTTGTCCTTGTAGGTTGGACACAGGTTCCGTATCCAAGATGATGAAATCAACTGGAAATACAAACTCACCCACTTTAATAAGGACATCCTCCACACTCCCTTGTGGAATCTTGACGGATATGTCAGCCAACTGGAGTGTTTTCCTCGTTCGTTTAAGATCACCTATTCCAAGGTTGACATAGATAGAGTAGGGCAGGAGGTTCACAGATGCTCCAAAATCCAATAGAGCTTGAGGAATTGTCACATTACCGATCATGCAAGAGACAGTTGGACAACCAGGATCCTTGTATTTGAATTGCATGGGTTGTGTCAATATCGAGGACGAAATTCTTTTTAGGATGGTGGATTGTGAGATCCTAATCGGTGGTTTAGGTGGTTGATTGCTTTGTTGGAGGAGAGAGGGTGATATGGAGGCTTGTGATTGGTTTGGTTAAGGTGAGGGGTTATAAAGCATAAACCCATTCCTTTTTCCTTATTTTCTCTCTCTCACTCACTCGTCTCTCTCCCTCGGTTGTAGCTCCGGCGGAAAGGGGGAACTCCGGCGTGTTGGGGTGATAGAAGCGTGTTGGTCGTGTTGCGAGGTGAGTCGGTTCTCAAGCCAACTCTTCTCTTTTGCTTCTTTCTCTTTCATCCGTCTCTCTCTCTCTCTCAGTGGTTGTGGTTGCTGGGGTTTCGATGAAGGCGGAAGAGTGGTGGTGGATTGACGAGGAGGTGTGATCCTCGATCGAGAGGGATAATGTTTTGGAGAGAAGTGCTCGTGGAAGTGCCGTCGAGGTTCATAGAAGGTTTTTTCAGACCTTCACGGTAGTTCAAACTTGTTGTTGCATCTCACTTATGTTGTGTGAATAGTTGTAAAGTCGACGGTTGGCCGAAAGGCTCGTCACAGGTAACATGCACCAATTTGACTGCTGAATCGGTCGACCGGTTGGTGCAACGGTCGACTGTTCCTAGTGAGATTTTGGGTATCTACCTTGTGTTGGTCGAACGATGCCTCTGGGCGGTCCACCGGTGGTGCGTTAGAGGCAAGCCCTGGATGTTTCCGGTGAACCCCTTTGTTGTTCGACTGTGGGCACTGTTGAAGGTCGGTTGGAGGTGTTGACCATCTAAACAGTCGACCGCCTGTTGACTTGTTCGACCGATCGTACATGTAGCTAAGTCAGTTGGAGTCTATACCATCTAAACGGTCGACCTCTTATTGATTCCGTTCTACTGATGACTTAACTTATTGTTGGTTCGACTGATGGTGGTTCGGTTGACTGATGTTGTTTGGATTCGTTGGAGGTTTTACTTGTGGCGTACGGTCGACCAAGAGTTCTTGGTGGTTTTATCGGTTGATTATGTTCAGCGTTGGGAGATTTCCGATCGAACGGGCCCTCTTTGTCATTCGATTGATTGATAGTTGTGTCCGTTGAACCTGGGAGGTGACCTTCTAAATTGTCGACCGGTCCCTAACTTTGGTTCGACTGAACGTGGTGTTGTTGGTAGGAGGTGTTCGACCGATCGAGTGTTGGTCGAGGCACTTAACTCATTTTGGTGAGAATCGGCTGACTGAGACTTTTGGTTTGGTCGACCAGTATTGCTCTGTTTTGCACATGTGAGGTGTGTTTGGTGTGGGCGTCCTTGTGTGACGAGTTGTGGTGCCTATGTTCTTCCGGCAAGTGTGCTTGTCAGCATCGGTGTTGCGGTGGTTGGGTGAAAGAGTCGTGGAGCCCGTAACTGTTGTGAGAATTGTGGTTGGGTGAAAAAGCACTGGAACCACACTGGTCTGTGCGGGGTTGGGTGAAAAACTCTGGAGCTCCGTAGTGCATTCGGGTTGGGTGAAAGAGTTGTAGAGCCCGATCAAGGACCGTGATAAGGGTTGGGTGAAAAAGCCCTGAAGCCCTTAAAATGTTCGGGTTGGGTGCCCTGGAGCCCTGGTCGTGGTAGCTGTGGTTGGGTGAAAAAGCCCTGGAGCCCAGCTTGACGATGTTGAGTGTTGTAGTGGTTGGGTGAAAAAGCTCTGGAGCCCAGCCTTGTGTTTATGCTTTTCTTTGTGGATAGAATTGCATGCTAGAGTATTTAAGTTTCATGCATTTGTAGAGTTTGGCATACGGGATTTCCTTCTGGAAACTCGGGCATTGTTGCATGTTTACATTTCAGGCCATGACCAGCGTTAGGGGTGGGGACCGAGGAGAGGAGTGTCGCTACCAGATCCCGCTTTCTCTCAGTTTGAGGTCGGAGTGATTACTTGTATTTGTGTATAGTCTTTTGATGTAATCACACTTTTGAAATACTCGGATATATATTGTATATGTTGGTGCATCCGTTTCCTTGTATTTTGAGTAATATCCTCTGTTTGGTTGTATGTTTAAAAGGTTTAAAATTTTCCTCTATTGAGGATGTTACAATTTATCTTGTGCACTTCTGTCATAGCATCTCACAATGTTTTTTCCACAACTGCATAAATTTCTTCATTTTTTGAAGTTTCATGTATCAATTCATTGGATATTTTTCTCAATTTCTTCATATGTGTATTATGATAAGAACTACTACTATCTTCATCATAAATGAGAAGTCTAATTCCATCCTTTATTCCTTTCATCCATCTGTCCAATATATACAGAGATGGTAATTCTATGCATTCAAGATCCTTCAACACTGCCAATATATGCATACAATGTATTCCTTCAAACTCCAACAAACATCATTCACATGAAGCTCTTTTTTCTTCATTATAATATATTATCTCTCTAATAGAACCAAAATCATCATCTATATTTGTTATAAAGTAAATAACTGAATTATTTTCTGACCATCCAATCTTGACATTACACGACAAAGATTTATCCAATTGATATTGGAAGAGCTTGAAGATATTCAGTGTATAAACATTGTCATTTGTTTCTCCATTGCCCACCTTGTGATGAATTGAGGTACTCTTTCTCTACTATCAAAGTCTGATTGACATCATTTCATGCTTATATTTGTATCTTATATCCATTATCTTTCACCTAAACAATGCTATGTTACGAGTTTTATGTTTAGTTTTCAGGAATAAATAGGTTTGAAAAGATGAAGCATAAAAGAACCCAAAAGCTGGGAAAAAGGACTGAATTGTGAGATCTAGGGACCAAGATGCAAGGGAGAAGGACCTGAATGTAAGACAGAAGGACCTAAGAGCAAAACAGAATACTCCACACCATCATGGGGAGTATTTTACCAATTCGATTCGGGTCGGAGCTCCAATAAACGAAGTAGATGCATCCAAGACCACCAAATACACCAAGCAAAGCCTAGAACAAGATTCAACTGAATCCGGACTTTTTAGACCGCCAATTGGCGGTCTGGATCAGCCCAGATCCGCCAAGATTTCTCCTGGACTTGTATTAATGTTTGTTTAGCGTATTTTTGGTATTGGTTTAGTTCCACATCGGGGGATTGTCCCGGTTTAGCTTTTTCTCTAGCTATAAATAGAACTCCTCACCTTCCATTGTAATCACTCCATATTTTAAGTGGCTATTCTTCCTACTAGAAGTGAGGCCTTGAAGCACACACTAAAGTAGGAGGATGCTACTTTTAATGTGAGTCATTTTAATACAAGTTTTCTTTATTATGTTGTTTGTTTTATGTTTCTTGTTTTGCTTTGCTTAATCTCATTTCATTAGTTTTATTAGCTTAGTTAATATGCTTTCTTTGTTTAGTTTAATAATTAGTGTAATGTTTAGTGAGTAGTTCCATCCCCTTTGGGGGTGGAGTAGATGTACATACATGCAAATGAGAATGGATTGAATGCTTTATTTCAAATGTGTTGATAAAACATGAATGTATGCTTGCTTGTTTAGGATAGAATTTATAACTTGATGAGTTTTGCCAAAATGATTAGACACCTCTCATGCTTGTTTAGGTTCTGAAATAAACATCTTGCATATGTAAATGTTAATCAACTAAGTTGGTGAATAGATTGATAGGTTTTGCCACAACATTTAGACACTTCCTATGCATGATAACACCACCTTAATTTGTGCTTAAAGAATGTGTTCAACACTCACCTCTTTACTTGTGTGCACTCACTCCACCCCTTAGGGGTTTTCCCATATCTGTATTCCAGCATTCTTCTTTTGTTCTTAGCTTAGTTGTCATTTCATTGTTTGTTTCTTTCGTTCGCATTTCATACTTCTTAGCGTAGTTTAGTGTAGCGCAGCATAATCAATCTTTCTCCCCCAATTTTTGCCACTTGATTTCTGATAAACAAGAGGCTGCTCACCTCCCTGAGGACGACCCGTACTTTCCACCGCTTCATCGTGGCCGTGCACTTGCGGTTTAAATAAGACGTTCAACATGTTTTTGGCGCCGTTGTCGGGGAGGTGCCAGTCCAGACTCTTGTTTGGACGATTCGAGTGGATTTAATTTTTGTCTTGTAGTTTTCTTTGTTTCAGAAGACTCACATTGAGAAGGGGAAGCATCTGGTGAAGTTTGGAGGCGGTCTGAGAGAAGAAGACCGCCAATCAGCGGTCTACAACCGCCAACTGGCGGTCCGGTTGTTTCATTTCACCTCTAAATTTCTGTGGAGTATTGCTTTATATGATATAGTGATCTGGGACTCGATTTGGCATGTTTTGACTTATAGTTTGTCCCCAGATCAATAATCAAACCTCCTTTAAGCAACTTGGACCCTAAAACTCAAACAAAAGATTAGGCAATCTTGTTGTTTAGGTCATGCATCATGTATGTGACTTAGGCATTTAGATTGTCTTTTATCTTAGCTTTATTTTCTGTTGCTGAGAGCTGGCGTGAGGTACGCACCTTCTACTCTCATTCATGCATTTTGTATGAACATGCATTAGTTAGTAGGAAGTGCATTGAACCAAGTGTGAGTTGAGCGTTTGTTTGGAGAGTTGATTGCTAGATTAGGACTCCAAAACACAACTAAGGAGGGGTTGTCCCATAAAAGATAAGGTGGGGGATTTCATCACCCTTTCTTTCGCCCCAAAAACTGTAGGATTTCAAGTTTAATTACACATATATATTTTTGGAATTTTATGCGTAATAAGGATCTATAGCAATTTTCTATGATTTATTTCATGCATGCATTGGTTTGTTTCAATACCTAGTTTTAAAACTTTTATTAAAACTAACATGGGACTCCAAAATTCATACCTAGAAGTTCTCTAAAACTTCTTGAAGATCCGGAGACGTTGAGTATGCTTGTTGCTGCGCTGGATGCCTCCGAGATTTCACCAAACTCTAAACAAGATTGGAGAGAGAAGAGCTAGCCTCTCAATCTCCAATAGGGTTTAGAATCCAATTACTAACCCCTCTTTAGTTACCTTGAGAAGAAGCTCTCTGAAAACTAAAACTAATCTTAAGAATTAAGGGAATTTCGTGGAGGATTATGGAGAGAGATTTTGCATGAGAAAAATAATGAACGAATTAATTAGGTAATGAGATAAACTTGTATTTATAAGTTCTCTCCAAATTACCTATTCATGTGAAACCTCTTGCCCATGATTTCATGCAAAATTCCATCTAACCATCCATTATTTACTAATAAATAATCTTAGCCACAAATTAAATCAATTATGGACCAATTCCATGCATGATCTAATTAATTCGTAAATTAATTCTGCATTAACCGTCTGGACCGGTCGACCGTTTAGAGGTTCGGTCGACCACTCGAATCAAGGTTTCGGTCGACCGTCAAACAACTCGGTCGACCGTTCGTAACAGGAATCATTCTATCGCAATGTTAGGTCGACTGACCGATTACATTCGGTCGACCGTTCGAACAGATGGAAAATTCCCTGTTATCGGTCGAGACATGTCCGGTCGACCGTGCCACATTCGGTCAACCAATCAACAATAAACGGTCGACCGTTTGTGCACAGTTTTGCAGTTCGTCAAATTTCGGTTAAACCCCTACAAAATTCGACATTTCGGGATTAGTAGTTAATTCACAACTTATGTAACATATTATCCTATGTAATGATAAATCAATACATCCTATAATACTTACATCACATGTGAATTTAATTTAGATTCTAATTATGTTATTAATCAGAACATAATTTTGATTTTGCTTGTTCACCCCATGTGTCATATTTTCTACATGAAACCCGACACATCATATGAACTCAAAATTCCCATTTCTTGTTTCCCAGTTTTGTGGTGTGACCTATGGGAGGATTTAAACTAAGTTGGCAGTGATATTAAGAGCTTAATATCACAAGCTATAAGCGGTATCTAGCTACACATTATAACTCCCAATTAGTTAGATGTCTTAATTCCACTTGAACCAAAACCGGATCCATTTAGTGATGGAGTGCACCACTTGTGTCCGTCCCTTGCCTCATGATATTAAGAATACACACAAAGTAGTATTGTGTCATCTTTGTATTAGTATCCATTTCTTGATCTCTTTAAGCTAGTTATAAATATGTGACTTAACTCAAATCACATTGTGCACATTATAACTTTGCTTTATCAAGGGACCCACTAATATCATCACTCAATTAAGAAGGACAATGATAATCTTTTGACTAACTATCTTCTCCAACGAAAGTCATACTTAACCAACTAATGCCTTTACACTACACTCATCGATAGCTTAAGACACTAGTCTAATTAAGCAATTCTTAAGTGATCGGATATAAGTCTCATATCAAAGGACCAAAGACACAGTAAAACATTAATGACACAGAAACACAATTCTATAATATTTTACTTATTAGCTCTATTCAGTATACAAAAGTAATATTTTCCTCTTTTGCATACACGTGTCGTCATTCACTTGTAGAGCTACAATGATCTATCACCAACACGACAATCTTAACTCGGTAATTAATGTCCCATGTTAATTACCATGATTGCGAATATCTTTTGTTTTATGTAAACCAATATCTTTTAGAGCTCTACGGTTAAGGACCAAGAGTCTCTTCCTTAACACTTCTAAAAGACGAATAACATAAACAATGAACAAAATGATTTCTCATTCCATTCATAATAATTGACATTTAAAAGTAAAACTTTTAGAACACATTCCCTTCAATCAAAAACCACACTAATCAAGAGCCTAATTTTAAAATCAAGTAGACATTGACCTTAAGGAATTTGGACGCATTAGGAGAGTGATCCGGTCCCGACCGTCATGACCTGATCGGCGTTGCCCACTTTGTCGATAGTAGAAGAGACGATATCCCCGGATCTTGGCTCACTTGCTGGGCTTTGTGGTCCTCGTCATAGGGAGGTGAGGCGTGTTGAGGCCGTGTGACGTCGCAGTTAGGCATCGTCTAGCTGTAAGGACCTATAGCGACCTTAGGATTGTTTGAGCCTTGTTTGCTTGTGTGCTTCTACTTGTACCCATCCGCCGTAGCATAAGGACTTCTTCCCTTCTCTCCTTAGTCATTCTTTCTCTCCTGTGTTCCCCCGTCTTCTCCTCTACGCACATTCTTTGAAAAAGAAAAAAAAGGTTTTAGTTTGTGTGCGTGCACCTTGGTGTATGTTTTCGTGGTCACGAGACGAGAGGGGTCGTTTGACGAGGAGCGTTGTCAATCCGGCTCCGGGCATCGATTTCTTGACACCTTCCTCCTCTCGTGTCGCACACAGCCCGGGTTCAATGGCTGCTAATTTCCGTGAGGAGGAGAAGTTGCTGGACCCACCTGCTCCATCAGTGCTTCCAGTTGTCGGTCCCATACCTCTACGCGATCGATGCTACCCGAGCCGTACAACTCTACCCTCATGCATCGTATTACCAGAGGCTAATGGGAACCATTTTGAGGATAAGTCTCAGTTTATTTCCATACTCCCTCACTTCACTAGGAAAGGTGACCCCTACATCTTTCTTAGGGAATTTGAGGAGGTCTGTGCTATGTTCAAGCTGCAACAACTTAGCACAGACTCCATCCATCTTAGGCTTGTCCCCTTTGCGCTGAAGGATGACGCCAAGAAGTGGTTGTACAACAACCAGGCGAATGCCTTTACGACTTGGGATGAGTTTCAATCTGCATTCCTCCAGAAGTACTTCCCAAATCATCAGACTCAAAAATTGAGGAACGAAATCAATTCGTTCTATCAACATGAGATCGAACCATTCCATGCATACTTAGAGAGGTTCAAGGAGCTACTATCCTCATGCCCTCACCATGGCATCGAGTTGTGGCGCCTTTGTCAGATTGTTTACGAAGGTCTTCACATCCCGTCAAGAATGCTCCTTGAGTCCATGTGTCAAGGAGAGTTCTTGGGAAAGGATGAAAGGGAGGCATAGGCTTTCCTAGAAGACATTGCTGAGAAAACCATGCAATGGGAGAGTGTGAGGGAACCACTTGCATCTCTAGCATAGGAGCGAGGATCGCGAATGCAAACTCGACTAGATCGGGTGCCGTATTTGTTGTCGATACCACTACGGCCACCGAGGCGCGCATGGCGGCCTTAATGCGCCGTATGGATTCGATTGAGCTCCAAAACCAACAAGGTGCACCTCACATGTCCACATCTGGTCCAGTTCCTTGTCATTCATATGGTAGGATAGGTCATGTAGAAAGCGAGTGTGAGTCCATTCCTCCTGAGATGGAGCGTGTCAACGCCATCTATGATAGAGCCAGGAATGACCCATACTCATCATCTTATAATCCTGGATGGAGGAACCACCCCAATTTTTCATGGAACCAAACTAATGCCCCGGGTGGTCCTTCAAACTCCTCTAGACCACTTTACCAATCACACCAACCTCCTATGCATGCACATTCCTATCAGCCACCCCAAGCGCAAACCACCAATCAATCGGGTTTCCCAAATTCCAATAATATGGAAACCCGATTCAATTCGCTTGAGACCTTGACTCGTGGACTTGAAAACTCAATGAAATTTTTTATGTCAACTACGAGTCAAGTTCTCACTTCAAATCAGAAGACCATCCAATCTCTAGAGCTTCAGATGGGCCAATTGGCTCAGTCTGTACATGAAAGAGAGAGATGGTCTTTTCCAAGCAAGCCTGAGGCTAACCGCGTCCCTACCAACAACAACACATGCAAAATGAGAATGTGGTACCTCAGGGGAGGCAAGTGAACCATGTGGAGGAACCTGTTCACCATGTCAATTCCATTGTGACCTTAAGGAATGGAAAACAGGTTGACAATCACATTTTCTTGTCACAACAACCACCATCTATGCAGCCCCTCAGTGGGAATGGTGGTGAAGAAGAAGTTGAGGGTGAGGGTAATACACCAAGGCTTCCTTCTCAGGCACCGCAGAAAACCTACCTGCCAAAAGCTCCCTATCCAAGTAGGTTAACCAAAAAGCAGAGTGACAACATGGACAAGATATTAGAGGTGTTTAAGTAAGTAAAGGTTAACATCCCCTTGTTGGATGTCATCCAACAAATACCTCAATATGCCAAAGTCTTGAAGGATCTCTGCACAACCAAGAGGAAGACCAATGTTCCTAAGAAAGTATTCTTGGCTGCAAATATCATCAGCTCACTTTTGTCCAATCCCACCTACACAAAGTACAATGACCCTGGTGTCCTACTATTTAGTGTACGATAGGGGGCACTAGAATGAGAAATGTTTTGCTTGATTTAGGATCAGCGGTCAACCTCCTCCCATTCTCTATTTATCAACAGTTGATCTTGGGAGAATTGAAACCAACTAAGATAACCCTTCAATTGGCGGATAGATCCATTCGTATTCCCATGGGGATTATCGATGACGTGCTTATCAAAGTTGGAGATTTTATATTTCCAGTCGATTTTGTTGTCCTCGATACCAATCCTGTTGCGAACACCCATTCTCAAATACCTTTGATTTTGGGTAGACCATTTCTGGCAACCTCCAATGCCTTGATTAATTGTAGAAATGGTCTCATGAAGCTCTCATTCGGTAACATGAGTGTCGAGTTTCATGTGTTCAACTCTGGTTGGCAACAAGAGCCATGGATGAACCTTTAAATCTCAATCTCATACGCCAATTAGAGAAAGCACCGCAAAATCAACGAACACCCCTAACCCCAATGCAACCCATTGAGAATGTTTGTGGGGCCAGCGAAAACTCATTGCCTATCTTTGCAATGCAACAGAGTGAGCTGGCATCAAACATAAATGTCCAAAAGGAGTGTTCGTTGCATGATTCAGTTGAGAGTACTAGTGAGAGTGAGACACCTCATCATATGCCTATACCAGAAGGTGTCTTTATCTCATGTCCCTTGGCCATTGAGCCATTTGAGCTTCATCTTGACTCCAACAAGGACCCACCTATGACCGAGCTTATGATTTATGATCTAAATGATGGTGGGAGGTCCTTGTTGGATGACTTGGGGAGAAGCCCCATTCTTAGTGATGCAGGTCTGCTGCATCCATCGAATGAGCTTGAGGAACTCATCCTGATGCACCCGCCTATTGGTTGGAGGGTTTTGTTCGATGAGCAACTAAACCGTAGTGAGGCAACACAACTTCATTCTTTGTTCCCACACCCAACCAATATCATGAGGGGTTCGAGCCTTTCAACTTTGACCTTTCACCCCTCATGACACCTCAGAGTACCATGCATTGAGGACAATGCATGAAGTAGGTGTGGGGGGTGTTTTACGTGTGTACATAGTCGAGTCTTTTCTTTTGATTTTTGTTTTCTTTTGTGTGCATTGTTAGGTTCATGTTAGTGTGCCGCATTTAATATCGATATATCTGCTTGCCATGATCCTTGGGTGACTTGTCTTCTTTTGCTTACCTAGTGCTTTAAAATTTTCACATTTCTTTCAAAATTTTCATGTGCTTGCGAAAGAAAATGTTTTTGTAGGTTTTGCGAGTGTTTAGCATGTGCAAAACCGTTGAGAGGCAAAGTAAAAAGAAAGCTCCCAAAATTGTCTTGAACTTGATGCATTAGGATTTCTAGTACTAGCTTTAGGTCTTATTGAGTCGTTAGGATGCACCCCGGTTTTCCCTCGGGGGGCGTGTAATCGTAGGGTTTCAGCACTCAAACATTTAAAGAAGTCCACCCTGAACCTAGTGAGTCAAATAATTCGTGTCTTTTAGTATAAGGAAGTTTGTCGTGGTCAAGGGCCCTTAATCTCTTTTTGTGAAACTTAAGAGTAGGTGTTTTGGTTCCCATGTAGATAAATAAATAAGTGGTGTTCTCTCTTCTCGCACGGATCCTATCACTCGGGAAAGTAGGTCTGAGGGGCCTTTGTGCGTAGTGCTTTCGAGTCATCTGACTTGGGATGCACCGACCGAACTCCCGTTACACGGGTGGTAGGGATCGCCCTATGTGGAGATTTGGGGGAAGGTGTACGTGATAGTGTAAGTCATCATAGGCAATGATGCACGAAACCTGACCTTGGGAGAATCAAACACCAACCAATAAAATGCTCTAAAGAAGAAAAAAAAAGAGTCAAATAAGAACCAAAATGGACTTTACACATTGTATCACATTCAGAAGTTAAGGTTGCCCATGTGTTTAAGTCCTTAACTAACTTTCACGAATAACTCATTAGGCTAGGTGTGTGGACTAATTACATATATAGAGTTGACCCGTAGTATTACCGCATCCCATGATCGACAAAATGAGTCCAACGAGTCGTGTAGCTAGATTGATTAATGCATCTTGTTCAGATTTTGTGGGTATATACGCTGAAAACCCTCAGGAGACAACACTCCTCCTCCTTGGCGACAAGGAGGTTTAACGGCTTGTTGCACGTGCTAAGTGCAACCGTGATTCCTACGAAAGTGAGTTAGGATTTCTTGTTTTCGTATGCTCTTCTCTTTCTTTGTTTTGCTCGGGACTAGCAAAAGTTAGGTGTGGGGGTATTTGATTGACATCATTTCATGCTTATATTTGTATCTTATATCCATTATCTTTCATCTAAACAATGCTATGTTACGAGTTTTATGTTTAGTTTTCAGGAATAAATAGGTTTAAAGAGATGAAGCATAAAAGAACTCAAAAGCTGGGAAAAAGGACTGAATTGTGAGATCTAGGGACCAAGATGCAAGGGAGAAGGACCTGAATGTAAGACAGAAGGACCTAAGAGCAAAACAGAATACTCCAACCCTCATGGGGAGTATTTTACCAATTCGATTCGGGTCGGAGCTCCAATAAACGAAGTAGATGCATCCAAGACCACCAAATACACCAAGCAAAGCCCAGAACAAGATTCAACTGGATCCAGTCTTTTTAGACCGCCAATTGGCGGACTGGATCAGCCCAGATCCGCCAAGATTTCTCCTGGACTTGTGTTAATGTTTGTTTAGCGTATTTTTGGTATTGGTTTAGTCCCACATCGGGGGATTGTCCCGGATTAGCTTTTTCTCTAGCTATAAATAGAACTCTTCACTTTCCATTGTAATCACTCCATATTTTAAGTGGTTATTCTTCCTACTATAAGTGAGGCCTTGAAGCACACACTAAAGTAGGAGGATGCTACTTTTAATGTGAGTCATTTTAATACAAGTTTTCTTTATTATGTTGTTTGTTTTATGTTTCTTGTTTTGCTTTGCTTAATCTCATTTCATTAGTTTTATTAGCTTAGTTAATATGCTTTCTTTGTTTAGTTTAATAATTAGTGTAATGTTTAGTGAGTAGTTCCATCCCCTTTGGGGGTGGAGTAGATGTACATACATGCAAATGAGAATGGATTGAATGTTTTATTTCAAATGTGTTGATAAAACATGAATGTATGCTTGCTTGTTTAGGATAGAATTTATAACTTGATGAGTTTTGCCAAAATGATTAGACACCTCTCATGCTTGTTTAGGTTCTGAAATAAACATCTTGCATATGTAAATGTTAATCAACTAAGTTGGTGAATAGATTGATAGGTTTTGCCACAACATTTAGACACTTCCTATGCATGATAACACCACCTTAATTTGTGCTTAAAGAATGTGTTCAACACCCACCTCTTTGCTTGTGTGCACTCACTCCACCCCTAAGGGGTTTTCCCATATCTGTATTCCAGCATTCTTCTTTTGTTCTTAGCTTAGTTGTCATTTCATTGTTTGTTTCTTTTGTTCGCATTTCATACTTCTTAACGTAGTTTAGTGTAGAGTAGCATAATCAATCTTTCTCCCCCAATTTTTGTCACTTGATTTCTGATAAACAAGAGGTTGCTCACCTCCCTGAGGACGACCCGTACTTGTCAACGCTTCATCGCGGCCGTGCACTTGCGGTTTAAATAAAACGTTCAACAAAGTCCCATTTATTTTCTTCTCTTTTTGGAATTTAGAAGTAATTTCAAACATGTAATAAACACACATGCCCTACTATATCAGATTCTTACACTACTATATCAGTTAAATACACAATTATATCAGTTTCAGACACAACTCTATTAGTTTAATAAATAACTGTGTTATTTTAATACACAACTATCAGTATTTTACACAACCATATAAAATAACGTACAGTACTATATTTTACTGGTTTAATACCCAAGTCCATTTTATATCAGTAGCTTACATTACTATATTTTACTCGTTTAATGCAGAACTTTATTGGTTTAACACACAACTATATCAAATTGTTACACAACAATAGCAGTAGTAAACATATAAGTTCATTGGGGGGAAATGATAATATTAATGTAATTTATATCAATTGCCTTTATTTACTTAATTGCAGACACAACAATAGACAATATATACACCAGACAAGTTTCCACCCAAAAAATCACAACTGGGCGGACATGTGGACATTGGACACTTGACCTTTTCATTACACTAACCTACTTTCAGATTGATGTTAATGCCTAAAGATTTCGAGTTATTAACGTCATGATTTGTTTTTCTACTTTATGGTTTCGTCATTTTTTTCTTCCTCAATTTGATGTCATTTCTCCTCTTCAAAAAAATCCCAAATAAGATTTGGAGCACTCATAAAGATATAGAAAGTATAATTTTTTATTTTATTGCATTATATATTTTTACTAAATCCCAACATGTAAAATTGAAACGAAAATTAAGCAATAGAGCTAACAGTGGCTAGTAACTGAGTCTATAAATCCCAAAGAGCCTTCTCAAAACATAACCTATGCAAAACACATGAGAAAATATCAAAATATGTTACATTATTAAAATAAAGAAAATAGAGGAACCAAAATACGACGGTAACAAAAACCACGACCTTTACCTAATTGTCTTTATTTCTCTCTCTCATTTCTTTCTTAATTCCTGGATTCTTCTGATCTGATTGCAGTGATTAGATTGTTGAAGGAAGAATTGGTACAATGCCGTCGTACAGGAACAATTCATGTTCTGGAGCAATTCCTTCCCATCATCAGGAACACCAAATCAGAAGAAGAAGAAGAAGAAGAAGACTACCATAAGTCTGAGAAGACGACATCCGACAAAGACAAGAAGAAGATGATGATGAAGTGGATGAGCTCTTCTCAGCTTTGGAATGATTGCAACAACAACAAAAACATCGAAGATGCCGATCGCCAATCAGAAAGTGGAAACCTCTTCTTCTTATCCGCTGATGGTAGTGATCGTAAACTTTTCGGAACTCCTCCAACGATGATGAAGAAGAAACCTTTGTCTTTGCCGGATCTTTCTCTTCTAATAGGAAAGGAAGAAAAAATACGGGGTTGGTGCGTATGGGAAGGAAGGAGGAGAGGTAACAAGAGGACATAGTGATTACGAAATTACCATTTTTCATGTTTCACCGTTAGATTTGATCTTGATGGTGTATGTTTGTGGTCTCATTATATTAAATTGAGGCGTGGTCTCATTCCAATATCGATATATATAATGAGAAATTAGTTGATGGTAAGAGAAAAGTTGATTTAATAACAAGATATTTTTTATTAAATGTTGTGATTGAGAAAATAATAGATAATAAAATTGTGGTTAAATGCTGAGATAACATTTTGATAAATGTTATTGTGGATGACTTTGAAATCGAATCGCACGAATCCAATTTCTCGCAAAATGCCATAGGTATGCACCGTATGGTGGATCCAAATGGTATTGCCGGGTTGGTTTCGACAATTACCAAATCAACGAGGAATATGAATTTATTGACGATCATAATTTACATCTTGGCTTCAACCTTATGGATCTCTCCCTCATCCACGTCACCATCCATTCCACCCCGAAATGCTCCCACCGACCCTAGCTTTCCTCCTCAGCTTGCCTGCAAAGGCAAGTTTGAGTGCTCACGGAAGGTGTTCGATGGGGTCAGTTGGGGGTCGCTAGGGCGGTGTTCGATGGAATGCCTGAGAGGCGAGTTGTTTCCTGGAATGCGGTTGATGATTAATGGGTATGTTAAGAGAATTTTTGAGTTGACGTCTGAGTGGAGTCGTTGCTGGTTTCGCGAAACAAGCGCCGTTGGATGAGGGCATGAGGCTAAGGAGGTGTTTGATCAGATGCCGGAGCAGTCGAGCAGAACATGGTGTCCTGGAGCGCCATGCTTATGGCTTATGCACAGGGGATAGGCCGCATGAGGCGTTGTGTTTGTTTGTGGAAATGGGGAGGTTGAGGTTGAAGCTGGAATTGGGCTACTGCTGTGAGTGTGCTGTCTGCTTCGGCTCTTTGTGGGACGCTTATGAGGAGAAAGGAGGTTCACATGTACATCTAGAGGAACAAAATGAGATTGGATTGCATAATTGGAACAGCTTGATATGGTATGCAAAGTGTGGGTGCATTGATAGCGCAGTTTGTGTCTTTGATGGTTTGAAATCAAAAGATGTTTACTCGTGGACTGGGTCATTGAAGGGCTGTCTGTGTGAGGGCATGGTGCTGGGCCCTTGAGTGCTTTCATAGGATGGAAAAGAGCTATGTCCAATGAAATGACATTTGTGGTTGTTCTTTCTGCTTTTGGCCATGGAGGTTGGGTTTGAACTAGCTACGCAACACATTCGTTTGATGTCGAAAATCCACAAAATTCAACCTCAGATGGAGCATTACGGTTGCATCGTTGACGCACTTGGTCGTGCTGAGCATTTTGGAAGAGGCCGTCTCATTTGTCAAAGGCTCACCCATGAAATGGCACTGACGCATTGTGAAGGTTAGTAGTTTTTTCTTTTCGTATGTAGATATTTTCTTTCTCGGCTTGCATTATGCGTAATGCAAACTTTCTTTAGCCTGATACAAATTGAAATGATTAAATCAATTCTTTGTACATCGGTTTACATTACATAATGCTGTGAAGAGTGTGAGACATTATTATTATTATTATTATCTTACTAGACTTGGGCGTTACTTGTTCGGTTCAGAAACAAATTGTAACCATTATATCAAATTAACCTTCTTGGAAACACATATAAGGCATGTTCTGTTTTTACCAAGAATTTGATTCATGCATCACCATAACTTTTCTCCCTCGTAAAGTTAATTGTACATTGAATTGAACATTAACAGAAGAGGGAAGAAAATGAAATCCCTTGTAACAATGTGTTTTTTTATGCCAATTACAGTTCAGCAACACTGGATATGTCTTCTTTCCAGGAAACCCCATTCCTCAATCTTAATTTAAAATAGAAGCCTAGTTATATGCCAAAGGTTCCCATAACTTCACTATGATGATGTGGAAGTAATGAATCCCATTATCTCATAGTCTATGGATGATTTGAGTAAAACCGAGAAAGAACAAGTTGTAATTGGATACTGTCTCATGATCTCATCAATAATATGCAAAATAAATCATGATGACAAAGAATGCCCTCAAGCCAAGAATGTAGCATTTCTTGACGGGACACACCATTATCCCACACTATCATCATCCTTCATGGTACCAGAACCCTACATAACCAACTTATTCTTACATGTACCTATGTGGACTACTTGGTTCTTTGATTGAAAGAGTTTTTTACTTGATGCTCATGTTGGTTAACCCGCTGCCTAATCATTTATTCTATTAGAAAAAACACTCACTGTAAGATATGCGGAAATGCTCGTTAAACCTAGTGTGGCAGAAAATGTTATCGATATAGACATTTAAATGACAAGACAAGAGTTTGTTATGCATAGGACCAACAAACAGAAGACACCAGAGTTGGTACGGATCAAGATAATATGCACAGAATATGTGCAGCATAGGTTAGATGGACCAAGCGGACAATAAGACAAAGAGGGCGTTCATTTGTAACACTTGCTCAAACAACACAATCGTCCATTGCTGTAACCCACACTGCTGGCGGTACACAATCGTTTGTGCATGCCATTTTGTTTCTACAAGCAAACACCATCTAATACGATGACACTTATTTGTTGCTGTATGCATGTTATCCATTATTATTTCGTCGTTGTAGATCCATTTTTTTTTTGTAGTATTACTATTTGTTATGGAAAGACTTATAAAGGGAGGAGACTTACCTGTTTTTTCATTATTGCCCACAATGAATTCGTAGCTTCTTACGTGTGTGTGTGTGTGTTGCGAAATATCACTGGGACAAGATACCACTTTTTTGTACCAAAATGAGGTAGTATATTAGTTCCTTTTCTAATAATATGCTCCCTATTCTTCTCATGTTTTATGAGCCATGAGATTTCACTCCGATAACAGAATAGGGCATCTACATTATTTTAGTAGGAATTCTGAGAATTATTTTCATGCTATTTTAGTTTTAAGGCCTGCTGTGTATAGAAGCTTGTCACTACTATAGGTATAATTGATTATTCATTTCATTGTAATATTTATATGTTAGAATAAAAAAAATTCAAGTTTTTAGGAATGGTAATATTGAAAGCAATCACACAAACATAAAAGACAGCACCATCACAAACAATCCACTATGTTGAAACTTTGTTACAACGTACATCCCCAATTTGAATTAATGTTCTCTCCTAGAGGATTTGAGCCTTGATCTCTATCTTCGACCAAATGGAACTTGTCCAACTGTATTAAGGTCACAACCTTATCCGATGAAGTTCAGCTTTATGATAAGAACACCCCAAGATCACTTGTTTATGGGAGTCTAAGGTAGGTTTCATAACCACCATCCCATGTCTAAGTGGGAATCTGCACCTTTAAGTATATTTTCCTTTCTTTTTTATAGTTTATATTTTCTTTAGTCTACTTAAAAGTGGATTCCAATTTATCTTAGGACTTAGCCTACTACACTCTAACCTTAACTCATGTTTGTGGATTGTTGATCTTGGGCATTCTTCTCACTAAGCTTTGTTCTCACCAATTCGGTTGATAATCCCTTCTTACACATATGGATACTCCTCTTAGGTTTAGATTGATAGATACCATAAATTCTGTCTCAGAGCATGTGTTCCTGTTTCAGTGAAGAAATGAAATAATTGTTATTTTTCCGAAAATGTGAAATGAAAAATGCACAAATTGGTTTTTGTTCACGAAGTACTCCTTCGATCCTGCATTGAGATTGAATTGTCATTAGGATAAAAAACTTTTAACACCAACCAACAGCCATGCAAGTTCTCAAAATAATTACTTACAATTCTCCTTCCTCCAACTCTTCCTCATGTGGATTGTTGGGAGGGGATCTAACAATGCACTAACTCGACACGGATTAAACGCACCACGAAATACTAAATATTGATTGCGGAATTAACTTCAGACCCTCTCCCAAACTCAATTGCAACAAGAACACTAATAAGATTGAAATAAACAAGCAAACACAAATACACACCTGAAACAACCACGACACACGCAATTTACAAGGTTCGGCAACGTGCCTACGTCCTTGGGGGGTCTCCTGCGGGTTTTCTTTCCTTCTTCCGCTTCTCCAACAAAAGAAGCAACCGAGATTACAAATGATTGGAAACAATGTGTTTCCCAAAGCACTCTAGATTTATCTCTAGTCTTAATCTCTCAACTCACAATAAAGAAAACTATTGATATTTTCGTGTGTTACATTGAAGAGCAAACAAGTCCTTTTATAGACTCAAAAAAATCGAGGTACAATTAAGCAAAACCGAACAGAACTATTCATGGGGACACGGTTAACCGATGCTCGTTCGGTTAACCGTGCGTGCTTCAGCAGGAGCGATTCATGTTCCGCTTCGGTTAACCGAATCCTTCTCGGTTGACCGAGGGAACGATTCTCATGCGGCTCGGTAGACCGCGAGAACGATTCTTCCACGAACTAACGAATTATTCAACAACCCTTCGGTTGACTGAGAACCCCTCGGTGAACCGTTCCAAGTTGGACAAACAATTTCCAGATTCTCGGAACACCAAAAATCTCACCAACGGTTTACTGAACCCGTTGTTCCGAAGTGCTTGTTACCCTCTGACGGTAGACCGAATCCAATTCGGTCATCCGATCCCAGCTGCACACGAAGTGCTTGGAATCCTCGGTTCGGTGGACCGACCCGTATTCGTCGAAATTCGGTAGATCGACCCGTATTCGCCGAAATTTACTGGGTTGTGCGTCGGTAGACCGAATCCAATCCGGTCGACCGACTCTTCCTGGATTTGCTTCCTTAACAAATAAAAGTCAATATTTAACAATCTACACCTTGGTTTAGATTTGTTACCTGAGTCTTCTTCTAACCCGCATCCTTCGTGTCTTCACGAGACACCGCTTGGCGCTACCCCCGGAGTGCCCTCCATTTCACTTTCTGAGGACATTGAGAAGCTCCGAGCACAACTCGAACTTCTCCCGATTGACAACATTGGTCATCATATCCGCAAGATTCTCACTTGTGTCGTTTTTCTGGAGAACAACATGTCCTTCTTCGATCTACTCTCGGATCCTATGGTACCTTACTTCAATATGTTTGGTCATTGAATGGAACGTCTGATCCTTGGTTAGATAAATTGCACTTTGACTATCGCAATGCAATTTGGTCACTTCTTGTTCTATCCCCAAAGAGCTAACCAAACTCTTCAACCATATAACTTCTTTTTCGGCATCGACAACAGCGATGTACTCCGCTTCCGTTGTAGACAACGCGGTAGTATGTTGGAGAACCGATCTCCAACTCACTGAACCTCCACCCAAAGTGAACACGTACCCTGTTGTGGACCTCCGCTTATCCAGATCTCCAGCATAATCTGAATCAACGTACCCCTCCACCTACTTTTGTGCTCCATCTTTGGTGAACTTCAAGCTAACATCCATGGTTTCCTTCAGGTACCTCAACAACCACTTCAACTGTAATGCCCCGAGCCCAGACAGGTTCTTACCCGCCCGAACCCGGTGAAACATGAAATCCTTCACCCGGTGCGTTAAGATATGATCCACGATCCTGACCGCTGCACACTCTGATATTTAAATCCATCTGATAGACCCATAATAATCTGAAAAATATAATTAATAATTTGTGAGCTCGACAACCCTCAAGTTCCAACCGTCAATCAATCAGAATCATAATCATGTGAAAAATGATACGGAATATGATATTCAGTCAAAAAACACAATCAAGAGATATGCATCACAAATAATATGCATGCATAACAATCTGGAACCCCCATTCGGATTCGACCACATCCTGTGCTTCTGAAATCTATCAATCAGTCAGACGCACACCTGGTAGCTCCACACTAACGACAGACAACCCTTTCCTCTCTCAGGTGGCTCCACGTTTTCCGTTAGGCAGCTCTTTCCTAAGTTGCTCTGCCAGAAGCATACACACAACCACAAGACATGTCGACCGAAACACCACCATGCAATCATATGCATATTCATAAAATCAACATCAATACTCAGCATGCATGCAACTACGAATATCAAGAGAGACATACATGATATGAAACTGAAGAATAACGAATCAGTACTTGCCTCAAAATCTTCATCTTTTTCTTCTATATATTCTTCTCAAAATTCCATTTCTCCTAAAACCACACAATCATCCAACAATCTTAATTAGTCCATTAAGATATTTGATTATTATCTCAACTAAAAAATTTAGGATATTACATCAACGTTTCTCAATGCTCTTTTCCTGGGTTAGCCATATAACGACTCACGAGGCTAACTGCGTGTGAAATGTCTGACCTAGTGCATAAAGATGCAACTGCGAGAATCAAAAGACAGCTATTCCATAAAGATGCAAGTGATACAATTTTTCAAAGCATTCAAGGCATTACTTTAGGTCTATATTCTGATCTATACGAAAAACACTTCAATAAATTAGTACATCGTACTTGATATACCTCGGTGGCATTAGGGGCAGCTTTTGAATCTTCTTCCTGTTTGGTTTTGGAGTCAGAGTCCGAACCTGTATCAAAAGGGAGATGATAATTACCCTCAATATATCCAACCGCACAAATTTAGATATAAGGTGATCAAGTGTTAATTAATACAAACTGCTACCGCTTGAACAAGTGCTAGAATGGCTGCCAGATTGGTCAATGCTGCTACTGCCAGATTGGTCAGTGTCGGTACTGCTACTAGATTCGTTGGTGTCACTGTCACTGTCACTGCTGGATTCATCGCTATTTATTCTGCTAGCCTCGTCCCTCTCAATTATGATAGGTGAGTAGATGATGATAGGCTCATCACCACCTATGTCTATGTCTTGTTCCGGTGATTCTATGGGAGTGGCTGAAAATTGTACATTCTTAAGGTGAGTATCTAAATTATTTTATAAACATGTATTGATTTTGAGGGAAATTTACATTGCTCTGAATATTTTGTTGGGCAAACAAACATCCCTGCAGAATTAACTTGCTTGCATTTTCCTTCTTGGGAGTAAATTAGACGTAGCAATTCATTGTAGCCCTCCATATTGTCACATAGGCCTGTGGTATTCGTAACCTATAAAAAATATAGAAACAATTTTGATCATCTCTAAACTGCATTTAATTAATACAAAACTATTGCTAGTAGTAAATTTAATATGGTAAAACTGTTACTACCAGCCATTACTTAAATAACTTTTACTGATGTGCAAAAAATCTGAAAATATCATACCAAAAGATGCATAAATGATATGTTAATATCAAAATGAGATTTTTTTTCTGGTTAAAATCTGAAGTTCATCAACTTGAACATCCACATATAAGTTAAAAGAAATTTTTATACCTCATAAGTTGTTTTGTGCAAATTGAGCTGATACAGAAGATGGTGTAGTTAAGAATGGTACAAGTGCTATGCTGGTTGATTCCATAAAGAAAGGATCCTTTACCTTTGCGAGAGCTTCACGGGCCACCTCCCTTTGGAGTTGTATCTTACTTTTTCCTTCTCCAGAGGCCATAGTAACTTTAGTTGCATCAGTTTCTGTTTGTAGAGAAAATTATGTCAATGAATAGGCTGGATAAGAAATATTTGTATCAATACATGGAAAATAAAATTATCTATTTCTATATGTGATTACCATCATCCTTGTTTATGTGGATGATTCGAGGTGGCCGAGGAGGTTTAGGTGGTAGAGGCGGCTGACTGTTCTCTTTGATAAGCTGGATTTGATATTGTTTAAAAATCTGGATCATTAATAGCAGAGAACTAATAGTTTATACCCCGAAAATGTATTTCGAAATATATGTCATAAACAAATTTACCTTTGAGAAAATATTGGTGCCTACCTGCCTTTTGAGTGGCAACTTCCTTTCTTCATTTAAAGGAGCTTTGATGTCCATAGTTGTCATGTAACCTGATTTACGGAGATGAGTTAATTACTAGTTTGTACTATAAGCAATTGTTGCACGAGTTTTCTGAAAATAGTTTTGGTTATCTGTGAGTACCTTGAGCAATATTTTTGTGGACGCCCTTTGCCATGTTTTGGGTTGACTGTGGGTTGTCGGACGTACTCTGCATTTAAAACATGGTTAAATTGTTGATATCTCGAAAAATCTTTTGCTATGCTCTAAAATAGATTGCTTACAGCAGATATATAAATACATCTTTACATGCAATGCTGACAGGTCACCATCATGAATAACACATTATAAGTTTCTAATATAGTTGTAAAAATTCTTACCTCAATAGCAACATTAACTAGTTATTAAAACCAAAAAAATCATGCTAACAAGTACCTTGCCCTGTGGAAAGGATTTTTTTCTGAGGACATCGCTTCTTTTGTAAAACAACATGTTCATTGTTTCCTTGATTGGTCAGTTGCGCATGTTCCGGAATCCTTTTGCAGATTTTTGCGGTCGTCTCTTTTGGAAGTCGAGTAGCCTCTGTCGTGAATCTCGTGATGCCTTGTGCTTTGGCAATTATGTGAGCAAATCGATTCTTTAGTGCTGCCACACGTGCTTCGTTTTCAGGTCTAAGATCTTGGTTTTCGACTGCATATATGAAAGATTCGCAATGTAGCATTTCAATTTGGCAGAACTACAAATTTCTTAAAGAAAAAGAAAGTGAATAAAAGCTTTATGCTTACTGATGCTACTGGATTGGTGCTTCTTTTCCACTTGAGTTTTAATAAATTTTGATAGGTCTTCGCTGTTCTCTTGCTAGGTGATTTTTTTTCTCTTTAATGGAAGGCAAATAACCTTGTCTTTTTTGCTTGAAGGATTGCTTGCATCAATTTTGCAAGAAGCCGATAAGGTCTGCGGATTGTCTTGATTGATGGGCAACATCTGGTCTGCAGCAGTCTGTTGTGAGCATGTATAGCTTCTTAGTTCTATACGGTCACCGTCAGTACTATTACTAGATTGATCAGTGTCGCTGTCATTGGTGCTAGACGCATCCCGCTCACACATGACTGTTAAGTAGATGATGATAGGTTGATAACCTCCTATCTCGACATCTTCTGGCGATTCTATGGGCATCGCTGAAAATTGTACTTTCTTAAGGTGAGTATCTAAATAATTTTGTAAACATATATTTATTTGGGAAAAGATTTACATTTTCTGAATCTTTAAGTGGGCAAACTAGCATCCCTGCTTAATGTTAAATTCAGAACCAACCGAGTAATCGAGTTAAGAAGCTTATGATTTGCTTTACAGTAACCAACCGAGTAAGTTCTTGAATTTCAGAAAAGATGTCTTGCGATATTATAATGCAAACATTTTTTTCTTACTTCAGGATTAACTCAAACCAAGACTCTGTTCTAACTGTCATATTAACGTTTTGAGGTTGTTTTCAGAAGACTTGCAATATTTTATTGCAAACAAGCAAAGAATTTTATTTAGTAGTAGTACATCAGGATTAATCAAAAGATCTTTCAAAGGTTCGACGTTAAAAATCATGTCATACGTGATAGAAAAGAAGTAAATGAAGAATAAAAATGATATGAACATTCTTAAATTCTTTTCAGAAGAGTCTTGCAATATTTTTTTGCAAACAAGCACAGAATCCACGTCATTATATATTAAAATTCTTTTCAAAGGTTCATTCGGTGCACGAGACGAAAGAAGTAAATAAAGAAGAAAGCAAATCTAGAAACGTTAAAGAATATAAGACAAGAAAGTTTGAAGAATTACCAGAGAATCGAAGTGGAGATCTTCTGAGGTTGTTTGGAGAAGAAATATGCAATATATGATTAGAAATTAATTAGCAAAGAGAAGAAGAAAAGAAAAGAAGTTAGAAGATTTCTCAGGTTATCACGTAAGTGCAAAAATGTTCTCAGCGATCGTATTTCAGTTGCTCTTCTTCTTTTATATTCATTTCAAAGGATAAATTTGCAGAAAAAAATTTCAAACTTCCTAAGGGTTATCATTGTGTCTATGTACGTTATCTTTAATATCGATACGGATATTGATTTTCAAAAAAATTCAAATATAGATACGATGTCAAGTTCAAATCAATGTTTTAAAAACCGAACCGAAGAGTGAACCAAAAACAACTCGGTTTGGTTCAAAGTGGTTGAACTGATGTTCAACCTGATCCAACCGATGATGACGTCAGCATGACATCAGCATTTTGTGAACCGAGGGTTGAACCGAACCGACTCCGTAGCGCCAGTCCAACCGACGGTCCGACCGATTGAACAAATTTTTCCTATTATTTTTAACATAATAAGTAATAACCAAGTACCTAAACTATGAACAATTCAACAAAAAATATTCATTTGTAAAATAACTTAATTAAAATCAGTAAAAAAAATGAACAAACATGTAACTAAATAATATTAGTATTTCTTCTAACAAATGAACAAACATTTACTTCAACATCTAAAGCAGTAGGGGTGGTAATTGTCCTAGAAATCAACCGGTCTACCGGCTTTGGTGGAGATCGCGAGCGGTGGCGGTGCGATGAGGGGTGGACCAGTGGAGATCGCGAGGGTGGAGGTGTGGTGAGGGGTTGGGGAAGGAGTAGTAAAGAGTAAAAATCTTAGAATTTGGGTCAAAATTGAACAAAAAATAAAACAATAAAAACCAAAATTTGTTTAAATTGAAAAAAAACTAGCTTTTTCGGTTCGACTAAACCGACAGTTTTCTTCGGTTCGCTCCGGTTCACGAGAGAAATCGGTTTTTTGACCGAACCGACCGGTTTGCTACCGGTTCACGGTGCAACCCGGTTCGACCGCCGGTTCGGTCCGGTTTTTAAAACAACGGTTCAAACAATAAACAGATACGAATAGATTTTTTCTCTCGGATACGGATAAAAACATTCCCCATGTTAAAAAAATACAATAAATATTAGTTGCCAGCCCAATCACAGTATATATTTAATGGATTTCCTATAATTAAAAATTCCCCCTAAGGTATTATAATTGAATGATTATATTAACATCATAAGGTCGTACATTTAAAATTATGAAACCTACCGTGTAGATTTTCATTTTCCTAAAAATGTATAAAATATGTCCTTTTTATCTACGACGTATATCATACTAACTGTTAAATTTGGTTGATCCAGTACCTCAACAAAACCTAAGCACTTAGGTGAAGGGTAATAGACTCAAATCTATTATAGAATGTTGCACGCAACTTGTGTTTAGCAATGTGAGACTATTTGCTCAACACTCCCCCGCACGCGTGACCAGGATAATTTTCTCTGTGTCTACGCGTGAACGATATAGGTTAGAGTGTGCCCCCACAGGTCAATCGACCCGCTCTGATACCATGTTAAATTTGGTTGGTCCACCACCTCAACAAAACCTAAGCACTTAGTCCACTATATTTGGTCACCTCAATCCATGTTTCATCATTTCCTTGAAAATCCCTCAATTATGTTGTTATTTATTAGTGATCAATTACTCTTAAATTTCAATTACACTCAACTCTAAACTGTCCAATTTTTTGGATACTTTTATTCTTTTAGTGGATATACCTACTCATATCACCTAGATTGAATCGACAAAAATTGAAAGCCAAAATAATTTAAACTTTCAAATAAAATATAATAGCATAAAAGCAATGGAAACACTACAACGTATTTTAGAGTAAACTAAACACGAGCCTACTAACTTTTTTTTTGTATATTCACGATTTCGTTTGGAGATGGGATGGGGCACCGCACGAGATTCTTGCTACTAATTCATATTTCGTTTGAACATTCCATCGTGGGAAAAACCAAATAGCTACTTGTAGGCTTCCTAGATGTATTTTTCCGTCTACGTACCAAAACAAAGCCTCTCTCCAAAGTTTCCGCTTCCTCCCACCAAAATATCCTTGTGAATTTGTGAGCCGATCAAAGCCGAGAATTACTCCGGTCTGCACATTTCATCGGTCAAAATAACTTGGACTTGTCCAACATTTATACTCATTTGGAAAATTTAAGATTGAGTTTTTACTTGCATGCCACTAGAAAATACCTTAATTAGATTTATATCATTACCTTTCAAAAAATTACAGCCGTGCCATTAGAATTTTGATTGTTTTTGTTAATGTCGTTATGTTTTTGAATCATGTCACTCTGTTAACTTTCGGTCATATTATGTTAACTAAATAAATATTAAATTGAGAATTTACTGAACAACCCCTAGACAATCTAATAAATTCAAAATTTTGCAGAAATCATCTTAACTTAATTACAAATGATATTTACGCCCTTCTCTCTCTCTCTCTCATCTATCCTCTTTTACCACTCTAATCTCTCTTACGTATCTAAATTTATTCCCTTTCTCTCCTCTTTCTCCGTCTATATTCTCTCTCTCTCATTCTCTTCTCTCTCAATCCATACCTCTTTTCCTTTTTGTGTTCTCTCTTTTCTGCGTCACTTTCTAACGCACTCTTCTTTCCATCACGCTTTTCTCTACCCCTAATTTTTATTTTCAATTTTTTAGTTTTTTTATTTTTTATTTAAAATATATAACTAATTTTATTTTATTTTTAGTTATAAATTTAAATAAATATAAATAATTGAAACTAAGTAAGGAAAAATATAGGAGAAAGATTAAAGTGGTAGAAAGAGAAGAGAGGGGAAAGGAAGAGAGAGTAGAGAGAAAGGAGAGAAAAGTAAGAGAGGGGAAAAGATGTAAATATTATTTCTAAATAAATTAGGGTATTTTTTGCAAATTTTGAATTTATTAGATTGTCTAAGGATTATTCGAAAAAATTATCAATTTAATATTCATTTAGCTAACAAAGGGTGACGGAAAAGTTAATAGAGTTAAATGATTCAAAAAAAATATAATGACATTAATTTAAACAATCAAAATTCCAATGGTATGGGAAGAACTTTAGAATTGATCCTTTAAGAAATAGAGAATTTGACGAAGAATGACTACGATAACGACAGGGTGGATAAACCAAGTTATAAGCATCAATTGTCGTATATGCTAGAAAAATCGCAAAATCTAAAAGGTAGGCTGACTTTATGTTCCAAATTAAATATTACATGGAGCAGCATGTTGGGTTGGAACCTGTAGATATTAAATTTTGGGTGTTGTATTGTATTATTGATTATTCGTTTATTACATTATAATATATAGGCAGTCAATTAGCCGTTGGTGTACAGTTTTCATGTTGTCTAATTTGATGGTTGTCTTCCTTGATGCGAGTTTCAATTGTGGTTGCCTCTCTTAGTGAGATTGTGTATCTTTGATGGAGATTATTGGATCCAGAGATGACGATGATGACCGCTACGTTCTGAGGTGAGTTTTGTATTTCAACACTTCCCGTTAAGTTTGAGATCGGAAGCGATTGAACGATCCCAACTTATGAAGAATACTTTGGAATTGTTTTTGACATCTACAAGTTGATTTATGCTTTGGACGTAGGGGATTTTGATTTCCAAATTAGCTTGGATTTTTCTCTAATGAAGTGACAGTCAATTCGATGTGCTTCGTTCGTTCATGGAAGACCATGTTGGAGGCTATGTGACGAGCCACATGGTTATAACAAAACATTTACATGGGTGTTTGGCATGGTATCTTCAATTCTCTGAGGAGTTGTTTGAGCCAGATTAATTCACTGGTGGTGAATGTCATGGCTCGATATATACTCTGCTTCAGCACTGGATCTTGCAACAACATTTTACTTTTTGCATCTCTAAGTGACAAAGTTTCTGCCAACGAATGTGCAAACACTAGTGGTTGATTTTTAGTCGTGGTTGTCAGCTCAGTTTGCATCAGAGTAGCCAATTATAGAATTAGAATTATTATTCATCATCCATATGCCTTGACCAGACATCTTCTTTAAGTATCTAAGAATTCTATCTATAATGTCTAGGTGGTGTGTGTGAGGGGCATGCATGGATTGACTTATAATGATAACAACATATGTTTGAAACGGAAAACAACATATGTTTGAAACGGAAAACAACATATGTTTTAAAAGGAATGTGTGTTCTAAAAGTATTCTTTAACATGTCTTTTATTAGAAATTAAATGTACAAATATTTTGTTTTTTGATTATTGTGTTCATTTTCTAGAAGTGTTAAGGAAGATGCTCTTGGTCCTTAACCGTAGAGCTCTAAAAGATAATAGTTTGCACAAATCAAAAGTAAATCACAATCATGGTAATTAACATGGAACATTAATTACCAAGATAAGATTTCCATGTTGGTTAAATGATATTATAGCTACAAATATTTTAACAACATGAGTATATGAAATGAAGTGTATTGAATAAACCTAATAAATGAAACATTATGGAATTGTGTTTGTGTCATTAATGTTTTCATTGTCTTTGAATCCTAAGATATGATACTTATGTCTTTTTCACATGAGAAATATACAATTTGATTATTATCAAAAACTATCGTTACGTATAGTGATAAATATATTAATTGGTTATATACAACTTGTGCGGGAAAATGACATATGTCAAAAGATTATCATTGTCCTCTTCACTTGAGTGATGATATTATTGGGCACTTTGATAAAGCAAAATTATATGTGTATAATGTAACTTATGTATAATTACATATTTGTAATTGGCTTAAGATATCAAGAAAATAATATATAATACAAAGATGGCATATTCATACTTTGTATAATAATCTTAATATCGTGATGCAAGAGATGGACACAAGTGATATTTCCCATATCACTAAATGGATCGTGTTATGTTCAAGTGAGCAAAACATCTTTGTTATTTAGGTAACTATAATGTGTAGCTAGATACCGCTTCTAGTTTATGATATAAAGTGTTTTATTTCATTGCCAATATAATAAAAACCCTTTTATAGGTCACACCACAAAACTGGAAAACAAGAAATATAATTTTACATTTTATATGATGTATTGAAATACATGTGGTAAAATAATAAAATCAATATGTCGTGATTACATGATGGTTAGAATAACAAATAAATTTTTATGAGATATGTATATATTATGGGGTATAATGTTTGACATTATATATAATAATATATTACATATATAATGTGATCCCTAAAATTATAATATATAAATTTGTTAAAACCCCAAAGCTCATTGTTGGATATTAATACAAAATTTAGTGAAAGCAAAAATAATGAAAAACTGTCGAACGTTTTTCGGGAACTGGTCAACCGAATTTAACATTAACTTTTTAAACTTGGAAATGGTCGACCAGGTGGACGCACGTCGACAAAAAATAACATGAACGTTTTCTGTTGCAAAACAGTTGACCAGTGTGGGTCGTGGTTCGACCGAAATTATCAGGAGCATTCTTGGTTGGGTATCAGTCGACCGACTAAGAACATTTTCTACCGAAAATAACAGGCACTTGGAGCATTATGAACTTATAGTCCGACCAAAATTGTCAATTTATAACCGATCGGTCGAACGATTGGTTATTTCGGTCGACCGTTTGCCCACGATTTTGCATGCATTAATAAGAGATTTTTTCTGATCTTGGGCTAGATTTGATTCAACTTGTTCAAAGGACGTTATGGGATGATGATATGTCATAATATGATTGGTTTAGAGGAGAGATAATCAAGGGATCATGTGTAAGTGATTTGCACATGATGTGGGTTTGATGATGCCCTATAAATAAGTTTATCCTCCCTTATTTTGTTTAATTAATGCAAAAACTTCTCATCTCCTTATTTTCTCCATCATTCCATCCAAAATTCTTCTTATTAATTGAGTGCTTGAGAGATTAAATTCTTTGGAGCATAAAAAGAGTTATTAGCTAGATTCTAACATTGTATTAAAGATCGATTGGATAGTTTCGATCTCTCTAATCTTGTTTACAGTTTGGTGAACACTTGGAGAAAATTCTGATGTCATTTGACATGCAACTCGACTCCGGATCATAAAAGGGTTTGACAAACCTTTTGGGTATGATTATTCTTTTGCACTTTAATATTGTGTGTAGTACATCTATTTAAATACTTTGCATAGTCTTTGTATATGAAAGTATTGAAAAATGTGAAAACCGATCCTAATTGCTTGTAAAAATTTAAATATATATATATATATATATACAAGTATGGGACACAAAATCCTACAATGTTATGTCAGATCTAGTCACAGTGAGGTAAATGAGCTTTCCTACTAACCTTTGGAATCGTCTTATGTCTTTTAGGGAATCTCCGTTAGTGGGGCTTACCTTCCTATTTGTCTCGATAGGGGTGTTAGCAGGTTTAGATCCTAATTTCCCTATTTCTTGTAGGTCTAGAATGTACTTCCGTTGTGATAGACATATCCCATTTTTTGAACGAGCAATCTCAATCCCCTAAAAATATTTCATAAACCCTAAATCTTTGATGTCAATTTTAGATTTTAGATATGATTTAACATGATGAATTTCCCTATCATTGTTTCCAGTGATTATGATATCATCAACATAATTTAATATGATAATGGTAGTGATATTGTCGTGTTTGGTGAACATGGAAGCATCAGCGGAACATTTCCAGAAACCATATAATAAAAGAGAGTGGCTTAGTTTGACATACCATGCTTGGGGAGATTGTTTCAATCCGTGGTTTGATTTATGGAGCTTGCAAACCTGATTGTTTGTCTAGTTGAACCCAGGGGGCGGAGTCATGTATTCTTCTTCTTCCATGATTCCTTGGAAAAACCATTGCGACATCCATATGAAATAAATTACAATCTTGATTGACAAAAATGACAGAAGAACACATACCGTGTTCACTTTTGTGACAGGAGTGGAAGTTTCCTGATAGTCTAGGCCATAAGTTTTGGTGTATCCCTTAGCAACAAGACAAACTTTATATCTTTCAATTATTCCATCACTATTGTACTTAATTTTGTAGATCCATTTGCATCCTACAAGTTTAATTGTTGGATGGGAATGAACTAGGGTCCAATTTTTTTTACATTCTAACGCACTTAGTTCATCTTTCATGGCTTGTGCCCATTCGAGATGATTTATAGCTTCATGGTAGGAGTTTGGTTCTTCATGTTCATTTATTTTGGTTAGGAAGGCTTAATGGTTGGGTTTTATGTGGTTATAGGACATATAATATTGTATAGGGTAGGTTGCATTGCATGTAATGAAATCTTGGAGTCTGGGCAGAAGACCAGTTTGTCTGGTTGACCTTCTTCTTGGAGCCTCCTCTTCTTGAACACCTACCTGTTGTTCTAGATTTTCTTCTTCTCTAAACTCATCTCCCCCTTCCCTTCCTTCTTGAGGAGTGTTAGCTTCCTCAAAGGTTTGGGGTATTTCTTCGAAGATGTCATCCACAGGGAGTGGGATCCCAGATTTTGATGAGTTGTTCAAGGTCACTCTATTGGTCTTAAAATATGGCTCACTTCAAAGAAGATACATCATGAGAAACATACAATTTGAAGTTGTGAGAATCATAACACTCTTGTAGCCTATTTTTTTGGAAAGAGTATTCTAAAAAAATGGCTTTAACATAATTGCAATCAAATTTGTCTGTCCTCTTCTCCTAAACAAAACATGTACAACCAAAAGTCTTAGGATGATCAATATTCATTTTTCTATTGTTTAAGATTTATAATTGTTGTTTGCTTTGGGTTGTGGGGGCTAGGAAGGCGATTTATAAGATAAGTAGCAGTCAGGACAACATCATACCAAAAACATTTGGGAACATTATTTTGAAATAATAGACATAGTGACATTCAACAAATGATGTTTTTTCCTTTCGAAAACACTATTTTGTTCAAGAGTATTGATGCAGGCTGTTTGGTGAAAATCCTCTTTTGTTTTTGTTTGGGAAATAAAAGTTCAAACCGCAAGTGCATGATCACGTTGAAGCGGTGGCAATTGCAAGTACAGGTCGTGTTCATGAGGAGCGAGTGCGGGTTGTCGTCGATCATACTCGAGTGGGGGAAGAAAATGAAGATTGAGAGTGTCTACACTAACTAATGAATGCGATGTGAATCAACTAAAAAACCCCTAATATAACTAGTCTCGTAGGAGGTGGAGAATGCATGCGAAAGTGTAGATGTGTGATTCATATGTGTGTACAATTAAGTGCTTAGAACATGTATAACATGGAGATCTATGATAACCACAATCCTAAGTGTGTCTCTACATGGATTAAGATTTATCACCATCATTAAAACATACAAAATACTACTCAAGATGAGGACAAACAAAACCACATGATTACATGTCAATCTTATCTCTTTAATGACATGGAGAACATAGAAATCCATAATGACCACTGTTGGCTTTTAGACTTTAATCTATATTGCTTTTGATGATTAATCAAACTAGTCTTAATGAATCAACCTAGTCAATCAAAGTAGGCAAACATGATTACATGCATTGCATATACTTGCCAATTATCTTAATAGGTTGATCAAGATATTCAAGAAGAGGAGCATCAGGACAAAGACATCAAGACTTGTAATCAAAGCTTTGGACCAAGAAATGTAATTTGATATTTATTGACTCCATTAAGTTTAATGTAAACTTGAGCACTAGGATTTTGTCCGGACCAAGTTTGGTCTACCGAACCCTACACGGTCAATCGAAATCTCCCAATAGTGAAACTTAGGTTGCTCTCTGGAATTGTCCAGTTGGACGACCGAAACACATTCGGTCGACCGAAATACCTCGGACCGGTTTTGGACTTTGTCCAACGGTTGCATTTGAATCAAGACATAGAGCCCAATTGACTTGTCCTTTTTTGGACGACCGAATATCTGTCGGTCTATGGATTCCTTCTTGGCTTTAGGCGCCTAACGACTATTTACATATGGCATTTGACCATTGTACTTAATGACTATTTGAGCTTCAACTGTTAGCGCAAAACCCGTGCTAACTTGGTCATCTGAATAGAGAACGGTCTACCGAACTTGAGTAATTAGAGCCCAATCAATATTACTGTCCACTTTGGAACAGTGAACCGAATGCACTTCGGTGAACCAAAATTAAATAGGGCGAAATTGAAAATAGTTACTGGAAATTGGTGAACGGTGATATGAATCATATTCGGTCAACCGAATGCTTCAACCTGACCAATCCAATTATAATGTTTCAGACAACAGTTACGTAACAGTCAACCGAACATGATCTAAATTGTGCCCGAACATAAAGCACATTCATGCTTCTCATTGGTCCAAATCTCACCAACTCCCAAACGACTAGTAAAGCTTGAAGGCTTATAAATAGGGTCTCATATCTTAGATTTAAAACTCTTGAACACTCCCTATTGATCCATACTCAAAGCCAAATCCTCTACATCTTCAAGCTCTCATCTTTCTACACTCAAAGTCAAACTTCATCACTTGCATATCCATTCCAATCTTATATTCAAGTGTGCTCAAGTTAAAGTATTTAGATTGTGATTCAACTTCCAAATCAAAGAATCACTTAAATTTTATGAAGCTTCGAGGAAGCTCCATCTCGGATTGTGAGAAGAGACACGAGCGAGGTGATGTTGTTTACGAGTCTCGGTGGTTGTGGAAGGTACATGTTGATCTCGACCCAGATCGAAGATTAGTTAGTTTAACCAAAAGCGAGGCTCAGAGGATCAAGCGAGTCTTGTGAGAAGGACTAGGACCAGGTGCGATTTCGAACCTCTCAAAACTCTGGCGTCGAATTCTGTGGTTTGCTTGTTCTTTACACTAATCCTTTACTTAATATTTTAATTCTGCATTGCTCTAGTGATTAGAGGGTCATCGATCCTAACAACCACAACCACAACCTCAACTATGTCTCCACATGAATTAAGATTTAACATCATCATTAAAACATACAAGACATTAATTAAGATGAGACCAATCTGACATGCCATCCTTATCTCTTTACTCCAATCTTATCCTCTGGGTCCATCATTAGCACATAATCTGACATGCCATCCACCTCGCTCGTGTCTCATCATTAGCACATGCTCTGACATGCCATCCTTATCTCTTTACTCCAATCTTATCCTCACCTCATCATCCCCCATAAAGTGGGCCCACTAGCCAAAGCATGTGTTAAGCATCCATTAAGATCATTAACACATCAAAGGCAAGAATGAGAAACGTATCAAAATGACAATAAAATCATTTGAAGCTCCAAGATTAAGATTAACCACATACCAATCTCACAATATTCGCACTTCACATCATTCTCCGTCCCCAATGGGAATGGTTTACTCACTAATCACCATGTAAACAAAGAAAAGAACAAAAGAAAAATAACACACGAACAACTAAAGAAAACTAGATTTAACCAAAACAATGGAATAAAAATTGCATCAAATCAAAAACAAGAATATAAAGAACAAAAAACTAAAAGTTAATTAGAAAGAAGGATTACAAGATGGTGTTTCTCTTCTCCTCCATTACACTACTAAGCAAGAAATACAATCTACTACTAAACAAGAAATAAAGCCTACACTAAGCAAGAAATAATGGAGGAAGAAGGAAGAGAGAAAGGATGACACGTGTATGTATAGTAGATTAAAGGGTCTGGATGAATCTGAGCATGATCGTACGGCTGCAAATCAGATTTGGATGTTATGTATTGCTCTGACCCGACAACCCGACCCACCTAAGAAATTTGGGGTTGAACCGACCAACTGGGTCCGCCAATGGCGGATCATTTGGGTCGGATCGACCTCTAATTTCAGTCGTAGCTTAAATGTACCATTTTAGCACGTGGTGTAGTCCACCCAGAGCCTTTGGTTCAAACTCATTTGATTTTAATTGTTTAATTACTCCTTAGGTTCATGACATTATGGTTTTTTGTACCTTTTTTCTTTACACTTAGGTCCCTCCAGGTTTTCACTTGGGTCCCTTCTGATTTTCAATCCAGTCCTTCAACATTATAAACATGCCAGAAGGGTTCTAAATCAGTCATTTCTTCTTGCATTTAGGTACTTTTCTCTTCTTTACTGCCTAAAACCTGAAACACGTCAAACAAACACTCGAGTAGCATAAAATTGGGATAAAATAAAAATATTTATAGCATGAATGCAATGTATGATATGCTACTAATCAATTTTAGAAAATTCTAAAACTCATTACTTGTATACTCAGAGCCGTTATCAGACCTCAAAGTTTTGAATTTAGTGTCGTACATATTTTCTATAAGAGCAACAAAATCGCAAAAAATGGGGAAAACTTTGGAATTGGATTTAGGCAAATATAACCAGGTAGTGTGAGAAAAATCATCAATAAATATAACAACGTATCTAAAACCATTATAAGATTAAATTGGGGTTGAACCCTAGATATTAGAGTGAACTATTTCGACAGGATTATTGATTTTGTGTATAAATGAATAAAAAGGCACTTTAGTTTGTTGGTACCGGAACCAGCAACGATTCTGTGTGGCATTGCTTTTTACAGTTTTCGCAATACTCATCTTGCGTTTTGGTTTGGGTTACGGTTGTGTGTGGCAACAAAGGCACGATTTTCCTGTTAGTTGGTTGGTTCATGGTTTTGCATCAGTTTCTTCGTAGTTGACCATTGTAACTATGTGTGATAAAGGTGGTAGTTCAGATAAAGGAAGATTACAAGGTGGTAGTTCATGGTTTTGGGTCCAGACCGACCAAGAACTATTATATCCAGTCTTGTTCGGTCTGGTCTTGGATGGTCTTGATTTCGGCGGTCTGTGGTTCATATATGCCTAGTTCGTCCTATTTTTTTTTGAGAGAGCTGATGTACTCTGTCATTGTTTTCAGACCTTGCTTGGTTTGCAAAATTTCTTGCTTGATTTTGAATACATGTGCGAAATTTTGTTATTTTCCATACAACTCTTGGATAGAATCCCAGAGTTCTTTTGCGGAGTCGGTGTAGAGGAAACATCTTCGTGATTTGAGGTTGCATGGAATTGATAATCCTTGACATGACAAGATGATCAGAGTTTTGCCATTCTTGTTGTCCTATTTTGGTTGTCTCTCCTTCTAGTTGCTTGGTTTTCCTAGTGTTGTGACCAAGTCTCTGATTGCCACTGAGGCAGAGGGTGATGACCCTAGTCCATGATAAGAAATTTTTCGCGTTGAGCGGCTGTGAGACGAGTCGTTGCGTGGTGTTAGCCTCTGGTTGGATGTCGGTGACGTCGGTCATGGTTGGGAGAGTCGGAGGCAGGTCTGACCTGCAGCCCCTTCTGATTTTGGATCTGATGAGGCCGAAGCCGATGATGAGCTCGTCGGAGCAAATTTTGGGTGTTGTATTGTATTATTGATTATTCCTTTATTACATTTATAAGCATAATCTATAGGCTAGCAATTAGCCGTTGGTGTATAGTTATACATGTTGTCTTATTTGATGGTTGCCTTCCTTGGTGATGATTGTGTATCTTTGATGGAGATTACTAGATCCAGAGCTGGTGATGATGACAATAAGGTTGTGAGCCGAGTTTAGTATTTCAACAGTAAACAAACAACATATGCAAATGTTGTTAAAATGAAAATGTTGAAGTTGATGTAAGGACAATGAACAACACAATGTGTTTTGTATATAGCTCTTGTTTCACACTGGATAACCACTTGTATTTTTTAATACTAAAGAAAATGCATACGTTTGTTGGGTTTTTGGCCTTAATCCGTGTTTTGATGATTTAATTAACCTAATCTTAATCACAACCAAATGTAGAGTAGAAGATATATTGTTTTGTGTTAACATCTACAGGTGATCAAGACTCAAGGAAGAATGGAATCACGTCAAGACATGTAATCAAGCTTATTGAAGACATGTAATTGTACCTTTTATTTGAGTCTTAGGAATCTATGTGATTTTGAGCATACAATAGTTAAAACTTACTCATATACACACTAGGTTCCTTGTAGAAGTCACACACAAATTTTCACATATATTGGACTTCAATAGCACCTAAACCTTAGTCGGAAATAATTAAACCTAAACCTAAACTGCCAGTGCCAAACGGTCGACCGAACGAGTTCTCTGTTCGACCGTTTATAATAGCTTATTTAAGTGAATTCTCTAGGTTCAACCGATTGACCACCTTTGACTTTTCGGTCGACCATTCCCGTATTTTTCGGATGACCGTTACCTTTTCCGAATTATACAACGGTCATATTCGTCTAAACTTATTTGACTCCTAAAATACAACTGGCCACCGGTCAAACGTTGACCTTAGAACGGTCGACCGTATGAAGACTTTTCCTGTGCCCAAAATGTTTTGTTTCTGGTCGAAATATTTATCCTACCTTTCGTTTGATCGATTACAATTTACCTTGGCCGAAACCCTAGATCGGTCGACCGACCCCTGTCCTAATTCGAATGATGAATTAAGTCATAGCCTAATTGGTTCGACCGTTCTCTTTTTCGTTCAAACGTTTCTTTATTCTTAAAGAAACGGTCGACCGTTCTTCCCGATTAGGTCGATCGTTGTGGGACAATTGTAGAACTTCAATTTCTATATTGTGTATTTTACACACAATTCAATCAATTCTTCCCTAATAGCTATAAAAATTTAGGAGCTTATAAATAGTGGTTTCCCGACCTTATTTACACAACTCTTACACTTCCAATTGCTCCATATACTAGAGAGACTTCTCCCAATCAAGAAATCTCAAATCCTACACTCATAGCTTAAACCTCCACATCTTTGATCAATTACAAATCATACTCAAAGTGTGCTCAAGTTAGAGAATGTTGATCCACTCACATTTGTTGTCAAAAGAAGTAGAGGTTTTGGTGAAAGCCCGAAGCATCCCTCTCGGATTGTGAGAGGAAGAAACCAAGCTCGCGAGGGTGTTCACGGAGCTTGCTTTGTAAAGGCTTAATCTCGGTCCAGAACGAGATTGGATAGTGAAGACGTAGGCGGAGTACGTGAAGTCAAGTGGAGCTTGCAAGAGATGAAGTAAGAGGGAGACCGAACCTCTATAAAAATTGTCGACTCTCTTGTGGTTTGCGTGTCTTTTCTCTACTTGTCTTTAAATTGTTTCCGCGGGTTGGATCAGACTAATTTGATTATATAATAAGGTTCAAACACGATCCTACAATGTTTTGGTACATATATAAAGAGAAGACTTCTATTCCTTACCACGTACCCACATAGTTATCATCATACACATAATTGCAACAAGGGAAAAACTGAATTTACAAATAACTGAATGTTATCATAACTTCATAAGATGTGCACTAAACTTTGACAGTTTTTTGTTGTTGACTTTTTTCGTATAATGATTTACTAAGCTCTATATTTACTATGTCAGGTTATTAGTAAACTAATCCATTTGGATGGCACGACATTTATTTTAATCATTTAGCACTAAGTAAGGATAGACTATACATTTTCTCATTAATTTCTTTTTCTACCTTGTTCTTCAGTTTGCAGAAGGGTGATCTTGGCAAATGTTTTTTTGATTTTTTTGTGAAGTTTATAAGCTGGAGTTTTATTTGCGGTGTCTTTTCTTTTGATTCGTTTTCACTTAAGAAATTTCTCTTTATTGAGAAATTTCTGTAATTGCCTTATGATATTGAGAGAGACATATTTATAAGTAACTCTCATCTTCATCTGAAATGTAGGAATATGAATAAGCTTTCATTTCTTATTTCTCTCATGCTCTGTGCGACTATTCAATTGACCTTCATTTGTTGTTGAAGTGTCCATAAGTTAAACTATCTTTAAATATTTTTTGTCGAGCAAACATGTTCCTCGTTTACATATTACTTATGTGACGTATCATGCTATATATGTGCTAGACCCTAACCTTGTTTTTGGGCTAATCCCGTGTTTAGTGGGGGATTAGCATGGGAAATGGGAGAGAGAATAGTGATGGTGATGGGGGTAGGGGGCGGTACTGTTGGAGTGATGGTTTTGAGGAGAAAACCATCATCTCATCAATTCCTTTCTTCTTCTTCTTCTTCACTCAACCATTTCTCTCACCCTTTCTTCTTCCTTGTCCGGCGTTCCAGAGGTGGACGAGGCAACTCCGGCGTGTGGTGTCGAGCAAGGAGCAGCGGAGACGCGAGTGTGTGGCGCGAGATCGGAAGTTGGGGTCGGCGGGCGACGTTGACCAAACTCGGGCATGCTCTGTCTTCGTCTTGACGTATGTCGGCTTCTAGTATGTTTTTGTTGTTCCCCGTGGGAAGTTTGGGTCGGTCGCGGGAGGTCGGAGACCTCGCCAACGACGAGAAACGGCGTAAAATCCTTGGCTGGCGCAAGGTTACTGTCGACCAACGGTCGACCGGTGCCTTTGGGCGGTCGACCGGTTTTACCTTTTTGCACGACTTTAACCAACATCGGTCGAACGATGCCATTGTGGCGGTCGACCGATTGCTTATGTGCTGGTGAGTTGGAGGCTTGCTGTTGGATTTCGGTCGACCGTTCCTTGTTTTTGGGTTGACCAGAACTTAAGTGTACTTGATAATATTGCATGTTTTCTCGACCGTTTTCGATATATCATTCGACTGTTATATGACGTAGACTATTAAGATGACCCTGGTAGTTTTTGGTCGATCGGGACCCCTGAGTCGGTCGACCGAATAGTCTTGTTGATTTTGACCAACTCTGGATTTTGACCTCGTGTTCGGTTGACCGGTTTGAGACTTCTGTTCGACCGTTTGGACTTAAGTGACGCGCAGAATAGTTCGACCATTGTAGACTTTCGGTCGACCGAACCAATTGGGGACGGTCGACCGGTTAGGCTTTTTCGGTCGACCGTTTGTGTGCAGAGCCGAATTCCTGGTCTTGTGATCGTGTCAACTCTGTCCACGGAAACTTGTGTCCTCGCTTAGAGCGTGAGCCGGGAGGTGACGGCAGATACGTGCTCGTACCGCCCAAAGACCGCCGTGTGGAAGAGTGTGGACACTTGGGTCGCGCCACCTCCGTATCGGACATGGTGTGACGTGTTGTTGCCTTACTCTCTGATGAGTAGCAGACCTGACGGATCACGGATCCCAATGCGTGTGATGCATGGCTCGTGGAGCATGATGCCCTGCAGACTACGGTCTGGACCCGTCCGATGTTGTGCCGGGCGTATGCTGTACCGCCGAGGTTGTACTGGCGATGCCGCCGAGGTTTTTGTCGGCGATGATGGTGCCGACGATGTTCCAGCTTGTGGTTGTGTCGTTCGATGTTGTGCCAGACGTATGTTGTACTGCCGATGTTGCGTCGGCGATGCCGCTGATGTTGTGCCAGCGATGATCCCCATTTGGGCACCTATCCTGGGATGTTGACCGACCGGGCTACGGCTCCGTCGAAGGTGGTGTAGACCACGTGGTTCCTTGCGCGGAAGTGCGGATGCTCCTCACCGATCCCTTAGGCTCGTGTAGTTGCGTGTGGGGGGACGCGTCGCGTGCTGTCCATAAGATCGTATGTGCCTAAGGTAGGTTTCCGAGGGAGACCCGTTGTTGTTGCTGGACGGATGTCCTTGTGGACCCTGTTGAGGGTCGTTGTTGTTGGACTAAGGTCTCGTTTACCCTTGGAGGGATTTGATGCATTGCAGATGTGATATGACATGCCATTAGTATGATAGGTTGATTTATCGTACTATTGCATGCATATAGGTGAGTTTGGCATACGGGGTTTCCTAATGGGAAACTCAGGCATCGTTGTTTGATTCATGTTTCAGGACCGCAGTAGCTTCTGTCGGGTGGTGACAGCGGGCGCACACATTTTGGGGTCGGGATCCTCATCGGACTCTTCGAGGTCGTCGTGATTGTTTTACCTGTCTTTTCATTGTATTGTTGTAATCACATCTTTTGACAAACTCTGTTGTATTATTGGTGCACCGACTGCTGATTTATATGAGTAACATTCCCGTTGATGATTTTATCGGAGTAATCTTTTGATTGTTTAAATTTTTAAATTTCCGCTGTTTCGGGATGTTACAACTTGGTATCAGAGCGGTCTATTTCGATGTGTGGCTCCCAAAGAAATCACCCCAGTGTAGTAGTGTAGGTTGCACTTTACATTTAGCATGCATTCATGCCTTATCTTGAGTTGTTTCTTGTGCCAGATGCCTCCTAGACGCGTGAGGAGTTCCCCGCGTGACCGCGATGCCAGTGACGCCACTGAAGGCGCCAAATGGGATAGGTTGAGTGAGTTCCTCGAGCGTTAGGCAGCGAGGGCGGGGCAGACAAGGACAGGTGCGGAGTATGATTGATTGACATCATTTCATGCTTATATTTGTACCTTATATCCATTATCTTACACCTAAGCAATGCTACGTGACGAGTTTTATGTTTAGTTTTCAGAAATAAAGAGGTTTGAAGAGAAAAGCCATAAAAGGACCCAAAAACAGGAAAAAGGACCTAATTGTGAGACCTGGGGACCAAGATGCAAGGGAGAAGGACCTGATCGTAAGACAGAAGGACCTAAGAGCAAAACAGGAAACTCCACACCATCATGAGGAGTATTTTGTCAATTCGATTCGGGTCGGAGCTCCACTAAACCAGTTAGATGCATCCAAGACCAAGAAACACACCAAGGAAAGCCCACCAGAAGACCCAGACGGATCTGGGCTTTATAGGCCGCCAATTGGCGGTCTGGAACCGCCAATTGGCGGTCTGGATCATGCAAGATCCGCCCCAACTTCTCCTGGACTTGTATTAGTGTTCGTTTAGGCTATTTTTGGTATTGGTTTAGTCCCACATCGGGGGATTGTCCCCGATTAGCTTTTTCCATGCTTATAAATAGAACTCTTCACCTTCCATTGTAATTACCCATTGTTTGGTGGCATTCTCTCTACTAAGGAGTGAGCCTTAAAGCAATAACTCAAGGTGAAGAAGAATGCTACCTTCAATGTGAGTCATTGTTAATACAAGTTTATTTGTTTCTTTTAATCTTGTCTTGTTATGTTGCTTGTTTTGTGTGGGTTGCTTTACTTTGTTTAATTTCTTGTTTAGTAATTTTAGTATCTTAGTTAAATGTTTTCTTTACTTAGTCTAATCAGTAGTGTAATGAGTAGTGAGTAGTTCCATCCCCATTTGGGGGGTGGAGAAATATGTGATATAATTATGTAGTGTATTAAGTGTGTGTTATTTTTATCCCTTGAGCTTTATATGATTTCCATAACCATCTAGTGGGTCTCCACTCTTATCTTTGATATGCTAATGCTCTTGAATGAAGCTTAGCTTATGCTTTGATTAGTGGACCTATTTTATGGGGAATGATAAGGTTAGGATATGGATGAAGTTAATATTGGAAACACAATTTGTAATGTATGTGCTCTTGTTGCCTTTACCTTAGCTAATGTCTTGTATGTTTTAATGATGTAGTGAAATCTTAATTCATGTAGAGGCATAGTAGGGTATAGTCTTTATACTTGAGTTCATGTAGCTTCATTCCAATTATTGTCTTGTATGTTTTAATGATGTAGTCTTATCTTAATTCATGTAGAGGCAAAGTTGGATGTAGTTTTATGATTTCATGCACTACATGTTGTGAGGAGCTTAATGAACACACACACACTTCTTTATGTTCACATTATTTCTCTACCCCCTTTGGGGTTTAGTTTATTGCTTATCTCCATTTCCATTTGCATCTTAGTGTAGTTTAGTGTAACCAACCTTTCTTCCCTTTCTTTACCTCTCGCCTTCGCACAAACCAAGTGTCGACACACCACCCAGTGGACGACCCGTATTTGCCACCGCTTCAACGCGGCCGTGCACTTGCGGTTAAATATAAAATGAGATCAATCAATGATCGCTTCATGGGGCAACACCCGCCTAGTTTTGATGGCAAGAGTGACCCTGAGGCTGCTGAGGACTGGGTCTTTAAGATCCATAGGATTTTCCAGGCAATCGGATGTGTACCGGAGCGGATGGTGAGCCTGGCCACCTATGTGCTGGATGGAGAGGCAGTTAACTGGTGGAGGACCACATTTGTTATGGTGTTTGCTGACCGAGTTGACGTGAGCTGGGAGGAATTCCTTGAGGAGTTCAACCAGCAGTTCTTCCCGCAACACGTCAGAGACAGGAAGAAGGAGGAGTTCTTGGCCGTAGAGCAGAAGGAGATGTCATTGGCTAGTTACATCAGCTGGTTTAATGCCGTTGAGCGTTATTGTTCTGAGACTTACGTGACGCCGAGCAGCGTGCACGAAAGTTCATCAAGGGGCTGAGGAAGCAGTTTAGATCGCGGGTGATTACTAGCATGCCACAGACCCTGGCGGATGCGGTGAAGTATGCGACTATCATCGATCAGGACTACCAGGAGAATTACCAGGAGGCGCGGAAGCCTCCAGTGAGCACGGGAGGACGTGTAGTTGGACGTTCCACTGGGAACTCGGGTAAGAGGCCCCAGGTTGATGGAGGAGGATCACGCCAGTCTGGTGCGTATGGTACGTGTGGGATATCTCATCCGGGTCAGAAGTGCCCCCGACGTACAGGTGCATGCTTGGGATGCGGTCGGATGGGCCACCAGTCTCAGGGAGGAGCGGAGGCAGCAGGTCTGTTGTTCCGCAGAGCCAGACCAGGAGAGCAGGGCGAGTCTTCACCGTCCCGGCTGAGGAGGCGAAGGACTCCAACACTGTTGTGGATGGTACTCTTGTCATTTCAGGTTTGGTTGCTCGTGTTTTGTTTGATTGCGGCGCCACACACTACTTCATTTCGGAGAAGTTTGATGGCGAGTTGGATTGGACCCCTGAGCTACTGGCTGATTTGTTGGAAGTCAGTACGCCCATGGGTGAGGTGGGCACTGTGGGGAGATTTCTCCCCGGTACCACAGTTGTTTTGGGAGACCATGATTTTCCGGCAGATCTGGTCTTGCTACCGATGGAGGACTTCGATGTCTTACTGGGGATGGACTAGCTATCACAGTACGATGTGCGAGTCTTTTGCCATGAGAAGAAGATCATTATTCTGAGGAAGGGCGTGCCTGATGTGTTGATCAGAGGGACGAGGAGTAGAGGGGGTCGTCTGATTGCGTAGGCGGTTAAGGCACAGAGGCTGTTGCGTCAGGGTTGCAGAGCATTTGTGGCGACCTTAGTTGTTCCTGATCCTGAGATGAGGAGGCTGGAGGATATAGAGGTTGTACGAGAGCTCCCTAAGATGTTTCCTGCTGAGATTCCTCGTTTGCCGCCGCACTGAGAGATCGAGTTCGGCATTGAGTTGGTGGCTGGCGCGACACCCCAGTCAAAGTCTCTGTATTGGATGGCGCCTGCTGAGTTGACAGAGCTGAAGAAGCAGTTGCTGGAGTTGATGGACTCCGGGTTTATCCGACCGAGTGTCTTGCCATGGGGAGTGCCTGTGTTGTTCGTGAAGAAGAAGGATGAGTCGTTGCGGAGGTGCATCGACTACAAGATGCTGAATAAGGTTACCGTCACGACCGATACCCTTTGCCCAGAATTGATGATCTGTTTGATCAGTTGCAGACGGCGAGAGTGTTCTCGAAGATTGATCTGCGTTTGGGTTATCACCAGTTGCGGATCAGAGAGGCCGATGTTTAGAAGACAACCTTCAGGACATGGTACGGGCACTACGAGTTCTTGGTGATGTCGTTTGGACTGACGAATGCATCTGCAACATTCATGGACCTGATGAATAGGACCTTTCAGTCGTACCTCGACAGATTTGTTGTCGTGTTTGTAGATGACATCTTGGTGTACTCGCCTGACAGGGAGCAGCATCGGGAGCACCTGAGGATTGTGCTTGGCATATTGCGAGATCAGGATCTGTATGCCAAGTACACGAAGTGCGAGTGTTGTTTGGATCAGGTAGCATTTCTGGGGCATATTGTGTCAGCAGATGGGATTTCAGTGGATCCGGCAAAGGTTGAGGCTGTGACTCAGTGGAGAGCCCCGACGAGAGTGACTGAGATCAGGAGCTTCGTGGGACTAGCTGGGTATTACAGACGTTTCATTCAGGACTTTGACGGCGTTGACGCAGAAGGGCGTCAAGTTCGTTTGATCTCAGAAGTGCGAGGACAGTTTTCAAGAGCTGAAGAGGCGACTGACGACAGCGTCGATTCTGACGCTACCGAGTGGCAGCGGAGGCTACGTGATTTACAGTGATGCGTCAGGGGTTGGCTTGGGTTGTGTTCTGATGCAGCACGGGAAGGTCGTGGCATACGCTTCGAGCCAGCTGAAGGTGCACGAGAAGAACTACCCTACTCATGATCTGGAGTTAGCAGCGGTGGTTCACACATTGAAGACCTGGCGGCATTACCTTTATGGCGAGTAGTTCGAGGTCTTCACGGATCATCAGAGTCTGAAGTATCTATTCTCGCAGAAGGAGTTGAATATGAGGCAACGCAGATGGCTTGAGTAGGAAGGTTGAGGTGTCTGTTGCTAGTTTGTGCATTCAGGAGTGGAGGCTACTCGAGACGTTGTCAGAGTGGAGGTCGTTCACAGAAGGCTCTGAGAGAGCAGTGTTAGCTGGGCTTCGGGTGGAGCCACAGATCGTCTCACGTGTTGTGCAGGCTCAGCGTGATGATGAGGAGTTAGCTGGTCTATTACAGTTGGCTGCCAGAGATGGATCAGACTTCAGTGTGGGGGTTGATCGTGGTCTGAGGTTCAGAAGTAGAATTGGGTGCCGAAGGTTGATGGGCTGAGAGATGACATCATGGAGGAGGCACACCGAGCGAGATATACCATTCAGTCGGGGAGTACGAAGATGTATAAGGACCTGCAGCGGAACTTCTGGTGGAAGGGCATGAAGAGAGATATTGAGGATTTTGTGAGCCGGTGCTTAGTCTGTCAGCAGGTGAAGATTGAGCATCAGCGACCAGCAGGACCGATGCAGTGTATTGAGCTTCCTGAGTGGAAGTGGGAGCACGTGCCGATGGACTTTGTCATGGGGCTGCCGAAGACGAGGAGATTCCACGACGCGATTTGGGTGATAGTCGATCGACTAACCAAGTCGGCGCACTTCTTAGCGATCAGGACCACGTTGCCTCTAGAGGGTCTAGCTAAGTTGTACGTAGAGGAGATAGCCAGGCTGCACGGAGTACCGGTGAGCATCATCTTAGATTGAGATCCTAGATTTACGTCCAGGTTTTGGGGGAGTCTACAACAGGCTTTGGGGGCACGACTGAGGTTCAGTACAAAGATTCACCCACAGACAGATGGTCATTCAGAGAGGGCGATCCAGACCCTGGAGGATATGCTGAGAGCATGCACACTGGATTGGTCAGGACACTGGAATGAGCATCTGCCGTTGATAGAGTTCGCCTACAACAACAGCTACCATTCGAGTATTGGGATGACACCATACGAGGCGTTGTACAGGAGGCCTTGCAGATCACTAGTATGCTGGAGTGATGTGGGCGAGAGGCAGTTAGTGGGGCCAGAGCTCGTGCAGATGTATGCAGAGAAGGTGGATGTGATCCAGAGGAGATTGGCCAAAGCACAGAGCAGGCAGAAGAGTTATGCTGACAGACGCAGACGGGTGTTGAGCATTGAGGTTGGTGACCATGTGTTTTTGAAGATCTCCCCAGGTTGGGGAGTGATGAGGTTTGGGAAGAAGGGGAAACTTAGTCTGAGGTATGTCGGACCGTTTGAGATCCTAGACCTAGTCGGAGAGGTTGCCTACCGGATTGCATTGCCACCGTAGTTTTCGGGTCTTCACAACGTCTTCCATGTATCAATGTTGAGGAAGTACGTTGCAGATCCAGCTCACGTGATTGAGATTGCAGTACCAGAGATTCAGCAGTACTTGTCGCTCGAGGAGAGACCGGTCGAGATCGTGAATCGCATGAATCATCAGCTCAGGAAGAGGACCATTCCGATGGTGAAGGTCCGGTGGCAGCATCACAGTGAGCGCGAGGTCACTTGGGAGATCGAGGAGGAAGTTCGCAAGCAGTACCCGGAGCTTTTCGGTTAGTTGTCTGTTGATTTCAGGACGAAATCCTTTTAAAGTGGGTGGGTTGTTAGACCCTTACATTGTTTTTGGGCTAATCCCGGGTTTAGTGGGGGATTAGCATGGGGAATGAGAGAGAGAGAATAGTGATGGTAATGGGGGTAGGGGCCGGTACTGTTGGGGTGATGGTTTTGAGGAGAAAACCATCATCTCTTCAATTCCTTTCTTCTTCTTCTTCTTCACTCAACCATTTCTCCCACCCTTTCTTCTTCCTTGTCCGGCGTTCCAGAGGTGGACGAGGCAACTCCGACGTGTGGTGTCGAGCTGGGAGCAGCGGAGGTGCGAGATCGGAAGTTGCGGTCGGCGGGCGACGTTGAGCGAACTCGGGCGTGCTCCGTCTTCGTCTTGAGGTATGCCGACTTCTAGTATGTTTTTGTTGTTCCCCACGTTGGTGGGAAGTTTGGGTCGGTCGTGGGAGGTCGGAGACCTCGTTGGCGACGAGAAACGGCGTAAAATCCTTGGCTGACGCAAGGTTGTTGTCGACCAACGGTCGACCGGTGCCTTCGGGCGGTCAACCGGTTTTACCTTTTTGCCCGACTTTAACCAACATCGGTCGAACGATGCCATTGTGGCGGTTGACCGGTTGCTTAGGTGCTGTTGAGTTGGAGGCTTGTTGTTGGATTTCGGTCGACCGTTCCTTGTTTTTGGGTCGACCGGAACATAAGTGTACTTGATAATATTGCATGTTGTTCGACCGTTTTCGATATATCGTTCGACCGTTATATGACGTAGACTATTAGGATGACCCTGGTAGTTTTCGGTTGACCGGGACCCCTGAGTCGGTCGACCGAATAGTCTTGTTGATTTTGACCAACTCTGGGTTTTGACCTCGTGTTTGGTCGACCGGTTTTAGACTTATGTTCGACCGTTTCAATAGTTTTTATTGTCATGCATCTTGACACCGACCATGTACGTTAACATACACGTACGGAAACAAACATTCGCTCTGAATGATCCTCTCTACTATATTTATTCATCACTCTAACTACTTCATTGTCCAAGGTGTTCAAGAAGTTATTTTACTTAAGTTAATTATTAGGCCTTCCTTCCTGCTCTTTCTCTACTCAACAGAAGGTTCATCATCCATTACATCTCGATAATATGAGCTTGATTGTTATGTTGGTTGGTGCGTGAGCTCATAGTTTATCCATCCTTAGTATGGTGATAGACTAAGTTCTTTTGTAGTTCAGGTTAATCCTCCATCTTAACACCCCTTTCTTGTTAACTAATTTTGCTTTAGATTTGGACCTGGTCATTTCCGTTTATGTAAAAAAAGACAATGTTTGTTATGTCTTCAATTGTTACCATGCGCTAACAGTGTTTTAAAACGGACAATCACTGGGCATATAGTATACCTTTTAAAAATGCATGGCAAATGCCGATTTTAATGTTTCTCGAAGAATAAAGATCTCATAGAAACAATTAAGTTGTTTAAGGCACGAGTTTTGTTCTACCATTGATATTTTTGTTTTTATAAAAACAAGTGCTAATATACCGATACAACGATGATCCGGGGGTTAGGGGGGATTATTGAATCTAGTTGAATCTGGAATATACCAACTTTTAACAAGGGTTTAGGAATTTCTTGAGGGAGGGCATTGTTTCTTGTTTTGTAGAAAAAGTACAGTGGAAGATAGAGCTTCATCTTCTACCTAAATAGCAAAAAAATTAAAATTACAAGGATCAATTTTGCTCTGGTACCATTCGAGAAGAAAACGAATCCGAACTAGAAAAGGAAAAAAGATATATGATAGTCGGGGAAAAAACCTTCTAACTAATCGTTTCAATTAACTTTAGTTAGGAGGGCAAAAAAGCCCTCGAAGACGCGAAATGCATCCGAAAGACCCAAATGCAAATACAAAGCTTAATTCTTGAATGGTACAAACTCTGCAGGTAACTCTATTCATAAATAATTAATTAACATAACGGCTACTCATAAATATTATTCTCAATGGTTACCATCGTGATGTTGCCACTCCCGGACACTCAGAGAGGTTTATGGGAGTCCTTTCCCAGCACTTTGAGAACAAACAAAGGGATAGAACATTAACGCCTGCATAAACATGTTTTGTTGTTGATGCATGATCTTTAGGTGATTTAGCATGTATTCTTTGGTTAATTGAAGTCCTTTTATATGATCGATTGCCTTATCCAACAAAATCGTTATCTTGTCATCCTGGAGAAAATAAACACATTATAGCAGCATTTCATCAATTTACTAAAAATATTAACAAAACAAGGAAAAGTCAGTTCAGTTTTTATTTTTTTTGCTTTACTTTACTGCTTCTTATACATGATTTTTTTTATCTTATCATGTTTCACAAATTCTTGTGTTTAGGATTTAAATTTATCGGAAAAGTTTTGCAACATTTAGGATTGCAAAAACCATTTTCAGTGTATCACTTCTATTTATTGACAAGTGTACGTAAGCCAAGATAAGGTGTCGCGGTTTCGAAAGCATTTAGTATTTTTAATTAAATCTCAATACGTAACCACGAGAGTTTTTTTAATATGTTAAATCCAAAACCAAAGATCTTTAATTCCTAATTAATCTGATTAATTTATTAAAAGATGTTACGTTAAAACCAAATAGATGATTGCACCTTTTTAATTGTTGGCACGAGATCTCTTAGCCTTGTCATGTTCATGTTGATCTTTTCCCTCCTCTTCTGGAAAAGTAAATTAAGTCAAATCGCGTTATAATCCAATTATATTATCATATATAAAAATAAGAAGACACGCAAGCTAATTAATGACATACACGTTCAGATAACGTCGTTTTGCTCCTCTTTGAAGGTTGACTGCCACATTTCGTGTTCCTACACGTATACTTCTGAATACCCTTAACGTGGCTTGCATGCAACTGAAATGACAGGCAATTGAGAATCCAAAGGTTATTGACAATTTGAATAGAAATTCTAAATGACTATGATAGCTACTCCCATTTGTATCCGGAATTTTTGGTGAAGGGGGGAAATTCAATATTAGAAAAGTAGGTTGGATTCGGTACCAATTGAAATCAAATACCAATTAGACCTGACACGATTCAATCTGAAATTTTAAGTAAAATTACTATTAATAGTGTATTAGGGGAAACTTTTAAAAAACGACAAATAAGTTTTTAAATAATGAATTTTAAAATTTGAAGTCTAAAGTTTTACAAATAGAAAGTTCAAAAATGACAACCATTATCTTTTTGAAGTTTAGGATGATAAGTTAAATCAATGTATATTTTAGTGAGACAAATTGTAATTAACTTTACCTTACATAAAGTAAAATTTGAAAATTGATTTAAAAAAAAATACAAATTTTAAGTTTATATCCAGTTCAAAGTAGTACGAAGAGTTTTTTTTTGAAAGTATATGAAGAGTTTTTGTGAGAAATTTTACTTTGATTAGTTCTTCAAAGTAGTGGCTCTTAAATGATAAATAATTGTAAACAAAAGTATAAAAGAGTATATAAGCTACAATAAACAAAAATACCTTTTTGGCGGTATCTCCGATCACTTGGTACGAAACTTGCTGTTCCTCAACGGGGATATTAAGTTGATTTGAATCCCTAATCGACTCCGTCGGCGTGTTTAGGAAAGAATCAAGCAGACCACTTAGGTCCATTAGTTCATCTTCCATTATGAACCCTAATCAAAAGTGCACCAACATATTACACTGGGAATATGTCCCGAATCCGGAATTGATGAGAATAAATCAAATCAATATACCATTGCATGATAATGGAGTGGTGGGTGTTAAATAAAAACGTAAAACTACTGATTCGTGGTAGAATCCTCCGAGACATGAGAGTAATTAACTTTCGTATATTGTACGGGGCGTGCCACATAAGGGGAAGACAATGGTGTGTTGAAAGGAAACATATATAGAGGGTGTCAGCATGCGCAATTGTGGTGCCACCGATTTAGTCTATTAGGGAGGATAGACTGGTTTGGTCCTGGTTTTTCCCACCGCTTATTGGCAGTTTCCACGTTAAACTTTTGTTCTTAGGGATTTTTGAAACCCTTAATTTCTATACATTTCTCTCGTTGAAAAAGTTAATTTGAGGCTGCTTTTTGATAGTTACCTATTGGATTTACTCTATTGCCCTCGTTATTCTTACAAAAGAATATTATTTCAAATATTGATAATTTACGATACTACAAAAAAAATGTTAATCTAAATATTCATATTATCTAATTTTAAACTCTTTATATAATACAAACAAATCACGTTCTTCCACATTCTCGGTTCTTATTAACAGGTTGCCATAATTGTCTCATTCAGTAATATAGATTTTGTTATGTGTCTATAATGTGATATTAGTTGATTAATTTTTTGTTGGAGGCGATTCTAATAATAATGTTATCAAAGTTGGTTTTACAAATAAATTTTGATTTTCTTCTTGTGTTATCATTTTGTGGAAGATTGTTACTAAAATTACTCATCTCCAGTGACTTAAATTTGGTAAAGTTGATGTTGCGATTAAATGTTGAAGTTGGTGACTTTTGTGTTGAGAATAAATAACGAGAGAAACACAAGAAAAAATTATTTTACCATTATTTACTTCCCAATATGTTTAATATCATAATTGTTATGTTTAATAAAAGACGAACTTTACGATTGAAAGAGTATTAAGAGATTTTTGTTTGGATGCACTTGCAAAATGTGCTTATTGGACATTTACTTCTTTGAAAAATTTATTACTCCAGAACACTAGCAAACCAAAAATATTTACTCTAGTGCACTTCATGTGTAACGCCGTTGTTAGATTTATGTTTTCTTCCGATGTCGTTAACGACAAGCAGTGGCGGAGCCACGTTATGGGTAGGTGGGGCACCTGCCCCACCCAGATTTTCCCACACAAACAAATCCCAATTTTTTTAAATTTTTTATTCAATCATATATATTTAAGTATAGTATCTTGAAGTTTGTGGTATAATTGTTTAACTATAGTTTAATTTGGAAATTAGGAAGAACTAAGATAATGTTTTGACAAAAAAAGATTTTAGTCAATTTGATTTAGATGGGGGACTTTGAAGTTCTTTTGAATAACTACATTTAGAAGATAAGTTATAATTTTTCGGACTTGCATTATTGTGTATGTTTGATAAATTTTTAGTTGAAAAAAGAACATTGCATTGATTTTAGTTAGGTATTGTGGATGTTTGGGATTTGACTTTTTTGATTATGACGTGCAATCTTACTTTTCTAGTACACTTATGCTTATTGACATATTATATCTCACTTTGAAACTGAAAATGGAATGAAAACTTAAAATAAACTAGCATTTATAAGAAACTTATTCATCAATGTCATTCTATACATAAGAGTCGTAGAATAAATAATAAATCAAAAGTCTTCAATTCCATGAACGAAAATAGCAATGAGCATAAATAATAATAATTATTACAAAAATCTTTTATTATAATTTTACGTTATACTTATATATTATTTTGCTATCTTTATTTGTCTAAATTTTATCGATTTTAAATTTAAGAACGAACATAGCAATAAATCTTACCAAACCATATGCTGTGTTTGGATATTAGAATTTTAGTTGTAAGAATAAAATCAATTTAACTGTGTCGTGTTTTATACTTGTAAAAATTTCTTTTGAATGTTTGAATTTTAATGTATTCAGGTTTGGAAGAATGTTAAAAATAAGAAAAATATTTTTTATTTTTTTAATTAATTTATTTAAAATATCATCTTAAAGTGGTATGTCTTACATAAAAAAATCGACCAAGGAAAAGACAATCTACCCCACCCAGAAAAAATTCTGGATCTGCCCCTGACGACAAGCAGACGGTGTCTAATCTTGTTACCACACGTAATGTGGTCCTATAGATGGTGTCCCAAAGAGTATTTTAGTAATTTTTTAAAAAGTAAAATCTAAATAGCTTAATAGCCAAACAAATAAAATGAAAATCGTTTTTTTTTCAAAAATCTATTTTTTGAAGATTATGAGAAAAATCTGATTTTTCTTAAAATCTCCATCGTAAAAGTTTTTTTCAAATGAAACGGATTCAGTGAAGGTTGAATTCGTAACATATATGGATGTGTGTGCATGAAATTGTTATATATATCGTGGCTGATTGGAACGGATTCAGAGAAGGTTGAATTCGTAACATATTATTAAATTGCATTGACACGTTTAGACACACGCACAATTATTTCGTATAACAGAAATAATTTGTCAATTTATCAACTATTCTAAAAATAAATGCCATACCGAGTTTATATCAACTAATAACGAACACTAGCTCAGGTGATAGAAATGTTCTTATAGACTTTTTGAAAATTATAGCGGTCAATAACATCATATCATGAAATGAGTTGGAAAATCAAGAGCAAAATCTAGTCGTGAACTATCTTTGTCGTCCAAATATTGCATCAGATATCCTCAGACAACGACAGAATCGTATAAATATATGAGGTATCATGCAAAGCAAATTATATATATATATATATATATATATATATATATATATATATATATATATATATATAGTGTTTATCGTGGCTGACAAAAAAATGCAACGCAAATGTTTTGCTAAAATATACGCACATACATGGCGAAGCATATACAATGCCTTAACAACGTAGAAATATATATATATATATATATATATATATATATATATATATATATATATATATATATATATATATATATATATATATATAGTGTTTATCAACGCCTTAATATACGAATTGCAATTTATCAGGTCTCCCAAGCGAAAAATTTCAACATCGTAGCAAGCATGCACGTAGAACATGTGTATACGTAAGTTATCAAATTTGAAAGAATATGGGATCGAGTACGTAAGTTGAGAACATATATGCACGAATATTAACGATTTGCGAAGCATATAAGAATAGAACTTGCAAATGACATAACATGAGTACGTACGTATTTTTCTGGAAGCAGAACTTGTGGTCTTGCAACTTAGAACTTCTGGTAGCTCTTATATAGAAAAATCTAGTCGTGAACTATCTTAGAACGTCTAAAGTTTCAAGCATTTATTCAAAGCTACTAGCTAAATGTTTCCACCAATTTGAGTCCCTATTTATAGATGAACAGAAGAATAGATATGTGTATGTAAACAAGATGGCTAAGGATTGACGCGTTATCATAAGAGCTAATAGCCAATAGTCGGCTAAATACAACAGAGAACAAAAATCTTCTGAAAATTAATAAAACAGGACAGATGAGGACACGTGTACCTGCACATGTCTTTTATAATCGATATAAGAGGATGATGAACATATAATTGCGCACTGAAGGTGTCTTAACCCACTAATCCGTCGAAAAGATGGGATACAATGCTAGTATAATCAATATGTATAAATGCATTGACTGTCATAACACGAAATTAGATTGGTAAATGACAATATTAAAGGTTAAGGTGAAAAAAATATAACGTCAATTCAAAATGATAATGCAGAAGTCACTGGTGTTTTAATGTTTTTTCCTAATATTATTTTTTCTCGACAAAAAAAGTAATTGCCATTAAACATGAAATATTAGCTAAGATAGCAATAAAATATGTCAATTCAAGTAATATGATAATTGAATAAATAAACATATAATCATGTCTATATAAATATTAGCTGGATAGATAAGCTATATTACACTCCTATAATTCCATTAAAATAGATAAAGGACTGGCGGTGGAACGAATACATGGAAACTAAGATACAATTTTCAATTCGATACCAATACCATAAAGACCGACCAGTCTTAAGCATGCACCACGAACTCATTCATAAATAGCTAAAGTATTTCTCAAAACAGTAATTAAATAAGAAAATAATGTGTTACAAATGATCTAATGACTAGTTAGTTAGGATGGAGATACGAGTTCAGTCCTTATTTTGATAATTTGTGTTCAGTAAGATGCGATTAGACAACCCAACACAATTATTAAAAATTAATCCTACCCAATATAAAAAAAAGAAAGAAAAAAAGGTAAAGTTGTATGGGTTTTGCGGCACATTTAAGATCCAGCGTGGGTTTCTTCCATCCATGACTCATGCATGACGTGGCGCTTGGAAACTCGCAAAGCAATGTAAATAACATAGTAGATATTAATTTGTAGTAACGAGGTAGATATTTTTTTGTCGTTTAGGGTTTACAAAATTGATATTTGACGATAAGTCAGCGAGTAGAATAGGAAGCTGGCAGCATGGGTAACGGTGAGAGTATCGAAGTTTTGCTGCTTAACTGGGGCTACACGTCAGTACGTCACTTGTAAACAGGAGGCCTGAAAACTCTCGAAGTATGTAAAGGACCATACAACCACCCACTCACTATTAAATTTAGATGATCAAACGTGTTTCAACGTCGAAATCAAGTTCATGACGCCAGGACATGTTTCCTTTTTTACTTATTATATTATAGGAAAAGTGAGATGGTTTTTTCCCCCAAGAAGGAAATGCCTACATAGTTAGAATTCAAAAAATAATTGAAAAACCGATATAGCTTCTTCAATACAGATTCAATTTCTAACATCATTGAAAATCTGAATGGATCTATCATCCAAGTTATATGTGCACTTGAAAATCAAAAAAATTTAGAATTCTTTCGTATAAGATCAAGAGACCGGCAAATATAATCCGTTCTTTCTTATTTTTGTCTTAATCCTATCCAAAACGTATCTCAATTTTTATGTTTTTCAAGATGTACGTATAACTCGCATTTTATATCAAAATGTACGTTACAAACTTTCAATTATATTAAAAATCGAAAGCATATTGAGAAACTTGATCCTCAAGTAAACGGAGAAAATCTTGGTCCCAAGCAACCCGAGTCGCATGTCACTCAAATGCTCGAATTCAACGTACCTTTAGTATCTACCAAACCATGATAACCTTGAACAAGGAACAAACTTCGTTCCAGATGTGTGTGGTTGGAATTACTTTCATCTTGAATATAAGAATCGAGGAGGTTGGCAATCCTTTGGTTGACCGATCGAGTACACCTGAAGTTCCATAAACACGTTCATATCTATCAAACAAGTGGCGTCCATGCATTCGAAGACACGAGATACGGACACAAAGGTGCATAAGATCATTAGCAGTGATTGACATCATTTCATGCATTTATTTGTATCTTATATCCATTATCTTCAACCTAAACAATGCTACGTAACGAGTTTTATGTTTTAGTTTCAGGAATAAACATGTTTCAAGAGAAGATGCATAAAAGGACCTAAAAGCAGAAAAAATGACTAAGTTGTGAGACCTGAGGACTAAGATGCAAAGGACAATGACATCAATGTAAGTGATGCATTGAATACATTGCATCATATGTCTTTCATTTAGATTACTTTTATATCAATAAAAGCTACTAAGGTATGTGTTTAGTCCTATTTACAGAATAGAGGGACCTGAATGCAAATTACCCACATCCCAAGCATAAACGCGTGCAAACGACTCATTTCTTTCATAAAGACCAAGTTCAAGTTTATCGGGTTTCAAATGGAAATGCATCCAAGCATAAAAGCATTAAAGACCTAATTACAAAAAAAACAAGGACTTAAACACAAAAGTAGTCGGGGACCTAATTGCAATTAAAGCCCCAAAATATTATCTTGCAAAAAATCTAAAGAAAAATCAATGTGGATCTCCAAATATATGAAGGAAATAATTCGGAGCTCAAGAGAATGGAAAGAAATCATCCAGACGCGCAAAGGATGATCAAATCATACCATAAACACTCAGCAAAAATCCGGATTGAATCTGACTCGATTATGCGGCGTTTCCGCCGCACAACACCTACAAACTGCGGGGATTCCGCCACCCCCTTAGAGATCCGTGTGCTCAAATTTCGTCCAGTCGTGTCTGGACACGTGTACTTTCCAATATTATACTTAGGTCCATTGTAGCAACTATAAATAGCCCCGAGAACGATGTTAAAAGGGTCCTTGGTGGTTGTTCTTATTTGTGTTCCTTAGTTTTAGTAATAAAATTCTGTCTTTTATTTCTTGTTTGTTTTTAATTTTCTTTTGTAATTCCTCTAGGACCCCTTCTCCTTCCTCCCATCCATGAGTTTCTAACTCTTTCCAAAGGGTGGAGGTGACAGATTTAGGGTGAAGAGAAGATGAATAAATGTTATTATTTTAATTTCGTGATTAGTATATTTTGATTACTTGAGTTTATGTTAAATCATTTATCATGTAATGCTTCATAACTAACATGATTTATTATAAGTTTCTGAATTCTCTAATCTAAACCCTAAATCTAAACCTCTACCCAACGGAATTCACCTCTTTGTTTTTGTTTTTAGTTTTATTTGTTCTTGTTTCTTGCCTTAGATAATAAAAACCAAAAATCTCAAAAACCCAATTTATTCTTCTCTCATTCTTTCCCCCAATCGAAATCACACTAATAACAGATCTCTCCCTCCTTGTGTTCGACCCGTACTTGCCACGTCTTCATTGACGCCGTGCACTTGCGGTATAAAATAAAATTCTCATCAAGTTATTGGCGCCGTTGCCGGGGAGGCGACGTAGATTTTGTTTTTTTGTTGATTTCGATTTATACTGTTTATCTTGTGCGCGATCTAAGTATTTGGATTTGTGTTTCAGGAGACAACAGCGTGCACGGCGAAATCCGAGCACATTCTGAGCTAAACGAGCGGCGAAATCGCCGCACCTATAGAGCAATTTGCGGCGAATCCGCCACATACTTGGAGCGTCTGGGCTTCAAACTTTTCTGGGACGCGACTCATCTCTGGGTGGACGCGTGAAGCTACTGAAATTTCGAGAGCGGGTGGTGAACCCGACTGAGCATTGCATAGGTAACCTTTGTTGACTCTTTTCCTCGTAATTTCTATTTTCAGAAAATTTCCTTTTATTAGAATTGCACGTGTTAGGGAAAAAATTCCATAATTGGCAATAATTCAACTATGGAGAGAAAATTGGCAAAATTAGAAAGGCCTTAGTGCATGCATCATCTAGTGTTTTGTATGCATTATTCTTGCTAAATTCTTGCAAATCAATTTCTGTTGAAGAGTGCTGGAGTCAAGGTACGTATCGTGATTTTCATCGATTGCATTTAAGCATATAATCTAGTTTGCATACAACCTTGCAATTGCCCCCCTCTAAAGACCATTGTTTGACTATCTTTGCTAGATCTAATTTAAACTATCTTAAGGGCAACTACGTAGGAAAAGATACGGTGGGGATTTCATCACCCTTCCGTGGCCCACAAATCACATTCCTAAAGTGTCACCCAAGCCTTAAATTAAAATCAATTAGACATTGGCCCCTAAGGACTCAGACTCAATTAAGGAGAAGATTGGTTTGACTTGCTATGACTTGAAGCTGATCGAATTTAATTTGGTGTCTAGGAAGTGTTTTTGTGTTGACATAAGTCTTCCAAGCGAAGTGGTTGTCTAATTGGCACCGACTCTGTCGGAAGCACCCCCACTAGCTATACACTACATGGCCAAGTTGGTTTGATTAGTGAGGGAGGTGAATCAAGCAAATCAACTCGACTCAACCAGTTAGGAGTCGTCTAGATTTAAGTGACACTAGGTCTAGGATTGTTTGAACCGTGCTTTCTTAGGAATTTTCTGACCAACCCTCTTTCTATCTTTAGAGTTAGGTTTCCCTTCTCATCTGAGTCTTCTTTCTCTTCTCACCTAAATTCTCTAGATTAGGATTCCTTTCTCATCTTTCCCCATTCTATTGTTTGTCTCCATTAAAAAAAATATAAAAAAAACGAATTTTTTTTTTGTAATTAATTCTTGAAATTTAAATTTCGAATTTGAACTCAAAAATTGATTCAACCCGGTGCACTCAGATTTGGATTCGGGACTTGAGTAATCGACTCTCACGAGTTCATCTAGATTCCAGTCTAGAGCTTAGCCCCAATCCATCTGCTGCACCACCTCACCCGGATCCAATGGGTGAGAATGTTGTGAACCCACCTGTTGCACAACCTATAACTCTGAGGGAGAGATGCTACCTAGCGATGGCTGCTCAGCCATCGTGCATTGTTATGCCCACCATACCGGGTCGCGACTTCGAACTTAAGGCACAATACATGAGTATGTTGCCTAAGTTCACCTCTAGGGAAGACACATATCTCTTCCTTAGAGAATTTGAGGAAATCTGCTCTCTTATGCAATACCAGCATATCCCTGAGGAGGCAGTGCGTCTGAAATTTGTGCCTCTAGCACTAAAGGACGACGCTAAGAAATGGCTATATAGTCTAGCCGAAAGATCTATTAGGAGTTGGGCTGAGTTTGTTCAAGTATTTCTGAAAAAATATTTCCCCAACCATAAGACTATGAGGATTAGGAATGAAATTGTTGCATTCGTTCAGTCTGAGAGCGAGCCGTTCTATTCCTATCTAGAAAGATTTAAAAGCGTACTGACCCAATACCCTCATCATGGAATTCCAAGATGGCAATTTTGCCAAATTATTTATGAGGGATTGACACCCACATCTAGAGTTATGGTAGAATCCGTAAGCCAATGGAACTTCATGTCGAAAAATGAAATGATGCCTGGACTTTTCTTGAGGATTTAGCTGAAAACAGTATGCAATGGGACAATGCTAGAACACCGCTTAACCCGAGTATTGGATCTAGAATAGCAAGTCAACCCAAACCAGGTGTCTTAGCTGTAGATGTCAACATAGCGGCTGAAGCAAAACTAGCTACCCTTATGCGCAGAATGGAAAGTTTAGAGCTACAAACCCAAACCCGAGTGAATCAAGCCTCGTCTATCCCTTGCTCTAGATGTGGTCAGACTGGTCATGTAATGGAGGATTGTGCGGACTGGGAACAAGTTAATGCCATGTATAACCATGCTAGAAATGACTCATACGCGTCAACCTATAACTCGGGTTGGCGTAATAATTCCAATTTCTCATCAAGCCAACAAGGTCAACCTCCTAGACAACAACCAAACCCGTATAACCAAAATAATACATCATCTGGGTTTAGTAACAATGGCAATCATGAGGTTAGGTTGACAAGCTTGGAAAATTTGATGAAAACCTTTATACAAACAACCAACCAGACCTTCCAAAGACTAGAGACACAAGTCAGCCAACTAGCACAAATAGTAGGTGAAAGAAAAAAGGGTCGGTTTCCAAGTCAACCTGAGGTGAATCCAAGATCTAATAATTCATATCAGCCCTATCAACCACCTTCAGGAAATAACAACCCTATACCGGTTCAAATGGTTAATGAGGAATGACCGTTCCAACAAATAAATGCAGTAGTATCATTACGGTCCGGAAGACAGATTGATAATAATGTGGTAAATCCTAGAACGTCTAATCAATCTAGCCATCAAGCTACCACATATGACCTAACCATTGAACTCGACGTCCAATCTGAAACGCCCAACCCACCTACTCAACCTGAACCCATAGCTCAACCTGAACCTGAGCGAGTCTATGTTCCTAAAGCCCCATTCCCCAATAGACTCAAAAAGACCTCAAGTGCACAAATAGAGAAAATCTTGGAAGTATTTAAGCAAGTTAAGGTGAACATTCCACTCTTAGACATGATTCAACAAATACCTGCTTATGCTAAATTCTTAAAAGATATGTGCACTAAAAAGCGAAAAACGAACGTACCAAATAAGGCATTCTTAACTGCAAACATAAGCACTATCCTGTCAAACTCGTCTCCTATAAAATATAAGGATCCTGGATGTCCCACAATTTCATGTGCAATAGGAGATACTTTTATCAACAAAGCCCTTCTAGACCTTGGTGCTAGTGTTAACCTACTCCCGTACTCTGTCTATGAGCAAATGAACCTTGGTCCACTAAAACCCTCTAAGACAACCCTTCAATTTGCTGATTGCTCTATTAAGAAACCAAGAGGTATAGTAGAGGATGTTTTGATCAAGGTTGGTGACTTCGTTTACCCAGTGGATTTTGTCGTACTAGATACCGCACCTGTTGTAAATCCTAATCGACAAATCCCTGTAATTCTAGGCAGACCCTTTTTAGCCACTTCTGAAGCATTGATAAACTGTCGAAATGAGCTCATGCAATTATCTTTTGGGAACTTAAAAGCTGAATTTAATATCTTTCATATTAAAAGCCACAAATAATATGCAATCAAAGTGATGTTGTGATGAAATCGCGTATCTATAAGATTTCTGAATCATCACAAAATCAAAAAGGAAGTAAGAAAAAGGGGAGGAATTCATCTACACACCCACCATCACTCGACCAAATAAGAGAACCAATTTATGTGAGGGGTGTGGAACCTGTGACTCAGGACTCTCATTGCAACATGGGGAACAATTCAACTGGATACATGCACCAATATGGTGTCATTCAATCCAGTTCTAACTATGGTTGACTTTGAGCAAATTCCATCCTTCCACCGCAGTTCACCAAGGTAATAAGTGCATTTGCTTTATAGTCACATTCATTGAGGACAATGCATGATTTTGGTGTGGGGGGTGTTTATGTATATATCTATCTATATATCTGTTCTTTTATTTCTTAAAAAAAATCAATGTTTCATGACATAACTTAAGATTGAACTACCAAAACCCGAGTACAAATTGCATTGAGTTTTTGTTCCTTATTATATAGTTCTGCTTGTAGAAGCTATGACATAAATCTAAGTTCCAAAGAAATAACCCATTACCCTTTAAAACATGTATGCACTTAAATTGGATGAATCAAATCTTTGAAGTGGTTGATAAAAAGCAGAGGTTGAGGAAAATATACCGGGAAGTATGGACTTCTAATAGCAATTAAGCCTTGAGGAGAATAAAAGTAAAAATAAAGGAATAAAGTGAGGAAAACACATTTTGCAATATGATTACAAAAGCCAAGCCTTTGAGTCACTGGTCCGTAGGGGTATCTTGAAACCCGGTAACTTGAGTCTGTCAGCTCAGGATTATCGACCAAACTCGCTACACGAATGCAAAAAGGGTAAAAGTGTCAGAAAAAGAAAATGTGTTGAATCACGGAAAAAGAAAAAAAAAATACTCAAGGCCCAAAGCTAAAAGAATGATCCATGTCATGGTTGATCCGAATGATACTTCACCACCAGAAGAGGCGTGCAAGATAATTTAAGTGATAACATGTGTAGAAGGGTTAGTGGTGTGAATGTTGGAGGGACAAAGACCAAGTCAGACTTTTTATAAGTTAGATTTATATAATAAGCATGCAAGAATTCTAAGTAAGATGTATAAGGTTGAGGTAGAGATATTGAGAGCTATTAATGGAATGTTGAATTAGGACTTTGTGGGTGTGTCAACTGAAAACCCTAACGAGACAAAACTCGTCCTCTAAAGAAACTTGGGGGTTTAAAGGCTTGTTGCACGTGCTAAGTGCAACCGTGATTCCTACGAAAGTGAGTTAGGATTTCCCTATTTTCATTTTCTTATATTCTGTTTCGCTAGGGACTAGCAAAATCTAGGTGTGGGGGTATTTGATGCATTGAATACATTGCATCATATGTCTTTCATTTATATTACTTTTATATCAATAAATACTACTAAGGTATGTGTTTAGTCCTATTTACAGAATAGAGGGACCTGAATGCAAATTACCCACATCCCAAGCATAAACGCGTGCAAACGACTCATTTCTTTCATAAAGACCAAGTTCAAGTTTATCGGGTTTCAAATGGAAATGCATCCAAGCATAAAAGCATTCAAGACCTAATTACAAAAAGAACAAGGACTTAAGCACAAAAGTAGTCGGGGACCTAATTGTAATTAAAGCACCAAAATATTATCTTGCAAAAAATCTAAAGAAAAATCAACGTGGATCTCCAAATATATGAAGGAAATAATTCGGAGCTCAAGAGAATGGCAAGAAATCATCTAGACGCGCAAAGGAGGATCAAATCATACCATAAACACTCAGCAAAAATCCAGATCAAATCTGACTCGATTATGCGGCGTTTCCGCCGCACAACACCTACAAACTGCGGGGATTCCGCCACCCCCTTAGAGATCCGTGTGCTCAAATTTCGTCCAGTCGTGTCTGGACACGTGTACTTTCCAATATTATACTTAGGTCCATTGTAGCAACTATAAATAGCCCCGAGAACGATGTTAAAAGGGTGTTTGGTCCTTGGTGGTTGTTCTTATTTGTGTTCCTTAGTTTTAGTAATAAAATTCTGTCTTTTATTTCTTGTTTGTTTTTAATTTTCTTTTGTAATTCCTCTAGGACCCCTTCTCCTTCCTCCCATCCATGAGTTTCTAACTCTTTCCAAAGGGTGGAGGTGACGGATTTAGGGTGAAGAGAAGATGAATAAATGTTATTATTTTAATTTCGTGATTAGTATATTTTGATTACTTGAGTTTATGTTAAATCATTTATCATGTAATGCTTCATAACTAACATGATTTATTATAAGTTTCTGAATTCTCTAATCTAAACCCTAAATCTAAACCTCCACCCAACGGAATTCACCTCTTTGTTTTTGTTTTTAGTTTTATTTGTTCTTGTTTCTTGCCTTAGATAATAAAAACCAAAAATCTCAAAAACCCAATTTATTCTTCTCTCATTCTTTCCCCCAATCGAAATCACACTAATAACAGATCTCTCCCTCCTTGTGTTCGACCCGTACTTGCCACGTCTTCATTGACGCCGTGCACTTGCGGTATAAAATAAAATTCTCATCAGTAAGATCAAAGGACCAATGAGCAAATGAAAATACTCCACACCATCATGAGGAGTATTTTGGCAATTCGGGTCGGGCCTAAACTCCAACAACTTTCTTTGGTGCATCAAACATGAAGAAAATTGCCCAGCAAGGCCCAACCAAAATTCAGAGCGGATCCGGACTCTGTAGACCGCCAATTGGGACCAATAATTGGCGGTCGGGTTGGCTCCGGATTCGACACGTTTCGGGCAAATCATGTATTAGGGAGGATTATATCTATTTCTGATGTTGTATTAGTCCCATATCCGGGGATTGCCCCGATTACCATTTTTTATGACTATAAATAGGACTCTTCACATTCCATTGTAATCACTACATACTTGGTGGCTATTCTTCCTACTTGAAGTGGAGCCTTGGAGCATATACTGAAGTAGGATGATGCTATTTGTATTGTGAGTCTGAAATAAATAAAAGTTTTCTTTGTTATGTTGTTTCTTTTATGTTGATTGCATGCTTAGTTTAATTTCATTTCAATAATCTTAGTAGACTTAGTTAATATGTTCTCCTTTCTTTGAATAATAATTACTGTAATGGGTAGTGAGTAGTTCCATCCCCTTTGGGGGTGGAGTTAATATTTTATAGATGCAAAAAAGAATGGAAATGAATGCTTTGTGTGAAATGTGTTGATAAACATAAATGTATGATTGCTTGTTAAGGATAGAACTTGTAACTTGATGAGTTTTTCCACAAATATTAGACACCTCTCATCTTGTTTAAGTTCTGAAATAACCAACTTGTGTATGTGAATGTTAGTCAACTAGGTTAGTAATGTGATTGATAGGTTTTTCCATAAACATTAGACACTTCCTATACATGAAAATACAACCTACATTTGTGCTTAATGAGTGCATTCGTCACCATATCTTTGCTTGTGTACACACACTCCACCCCTCAGGGGTCCCTCTTCCTAATTTGCACTTCCACTTAGGTAATTTTCGATTTAGTTTGCTTCGGTAGTTGTTGTTTTTCCTTTACATTTCTTATTACTAGTTTAGCATAACTTAGATTAGCATATCCACAAATCTTCTCCCTTTTTTTCCACTTGATTTCGGTCAAGACAGAGGTTACTCACCTCCTTGCGGATGACCCGTACTTGCCCCGTCTTCACCGACGGCTGTGCACTTGTGGTCTAAATATAAAACGAACAAACAAGTTTTTGGCGTCGTTGCCGGGAGGTGCCAGTCCAGACTCTGGTTTGGACGATTCAGGTGGATTTAATTTTTGTGTTGTAGTTTTATTTCTTGCAAGAGACTCATACTCTCAAGGGAAGTTATCTGGTGAAGTTTGTAAGCCAACAGAGACGTCAAGACCACCAATCAGCGGCCTGAGACTGGCAACTGGCGGTCTGGTAATATCTGATAGCATTGTTATTTCTTTGCTTTGTTGACATAACTGATTTAGAAATATGGGACTCAATTTTGCATGTTCTGACTTGTAGATTGCTCACAGATTAATAATCAATCTCTCTTTAAGCAAATTGGACCCTAAAACCCAAAGCAAAAGATTAGGCATTGTTTATTGTTTAGGTCATGCATCATGTACTCGACTTAGGCACGTCGATTGTCTTTTATTTTAGCTTTACTTTTCAGTTGCTTAGTGCTGGCGTGAGATACGCATTTCGTACTCTTATTCATGCATTTGTATGAACATGCATTAGTTAGTAGGAATTGCATTGCAACAAATGTGAGTTGAGTGTTTGTTTGGAGAGTTGATTACTAGATTAAGACTCCAAAACGCTACTAAGGAAGTGTTGTCCCATATAAGATAAGGTGGGGGATTTCATCACCCTTTCCTTCGCCGCAAAAACCACACTAATTAAGAGCCTAATTTTAAAATCAAGTAGACATTGACCCTAAGGATTTTGGGCGCATTAGGAGAGTGATCCGGTCAAGGCTGTCATGGCCTGATCGGCGTCGCCCACTTTGTCAATAGTAGAAGAGACGAGATCTCTGGATCTTGACTCACTTACTGGGCTTTGTGGTCCTCGTCGTAGGGAGATGATGTGTGTTGAGGTCGTGTGACCTCGCAGTTAGGCGTCGTCTAGCTGTAAGGACCTATAATGACCATAGGATTGTTTGAGCCTTGTTTGCTTGTGTGTTTCTACTTGTACCCACCCACCGTAGCGTAAGGACACTTTCCATTCTCTCCTGAGTCATTCTCTCTCTTCTGTGTCCTCCCGTCTTCTCCTCTACGCACATTTTTTGTTAAAAAATTGGTTTGTGTGTGCACCTTTGTGCATGCTTGTGTGGGCACGAGACAAGAGTGGCCGTTTGACGAGGCGTGTCGTCAATCCTGCTTCGGTAGTCGATTTCTCGATGCCTTCCTCCTCTCTTGTCGCACACATTCCGGGTTCAATGGCTGCTCATTACCGAGAGGAGGAGCATATGCTGGACCCACCTGTTCCACATGTTTTTCCTGTTCAATGACTACCCGAGCTGTACTGCTCTACCATCGCGCATTGTATTGCCAGAGGAAAATGGGAACCACTTTGAGGTTAAGCCTCACTTTATATCCATGCTCCCTCACTTCACTGGGAAGGGTGACCCCTATATCTTTCTCAGGGAATTTGAGGAGGTCTGTATTATGCTCAAGCTGCAACAACTTAGCACAGACTCCATCCATCTTAGGCTTGTCCCCTTTGCACTGAAGGATGATGCCAAGAAGTGTTTGTACAACAACCAGGCGAATGCCTTTAGGACTTGGGATGAGTTTCAGTTTGCATTCCTCAAGAAGTACTTTCTAAATCATCAGACTTAAAAATTGTGGAACGAAATCAATTCGTTTTATCAGCATGAGACCGAATCATTCCATGCATATTTAGAGATGTTCAAGGAGCTACTATCCTCATGCCCTCACCATGGCATCAAGTTGTGGTGCTTGTGTCAGATTGTTTACGAGGGTCTTCACATCCCATCCTGAATGCTCCTTGAATCATGTCTCAAGGAGAGTTCTTAGGAAAGGATGAAAGGGAGACATGAGCTTTCATAGAAGACCTCGCTAAGAAAACCATGTAGTGGGAGAGTGTAAGGGAACCACCAACATCATCTAGCATAGGAGAGAGGATCGTAAACACAAACTCGACTAGATCGGGTGCCGCATTTGCTGTCAATACCACTACGGCCACCTAGGCGCGCATGACGGCCTTAATGCGCCGTATGGATTCGATTGAGCTCCAAAACCAGCACGAGGTGTCACATGTTTCTGCATCTGGTCCAGTTCCCTGTCATCTATGTGGTAGGATAGATCATATAGGAGGTGAGTGTGCATTCATTCCTCCTGAGATGGAACATGTCAATGCCATCTATGATAGATCCAGGAATGACCCATATTCATCATCATATAACCCTGGATGGAGGAACCACCCTAATATTTCATGGAACCATAATAATGCCTGAGGTGGTCCTTCAAACTTCTCTCGACCACCTAACCAACCACACCAACCTCCCATGCATTCACACTAATCACCAATCCCAAGCTTAAAGCACCAACCCACCAGGTTTCCCAAATTCTAATAACTTGGAAACCCGATTTAATTTCCTTGAGAACTTAACTCGTAGACTTGAGAACTTTGTAAAGAACTTTATGTCATCCACGAGTCAAGTTCTGCCTTCGAATCAGCAGACCATCAAATCTCTCGAGCTTCAAATGGGCCAATTGGCTCAGTCTGTACATGAGAGAGAGAGAGAGAGAGAGAGAGGAGTCTGTCTAGCCAACCTATGGCTAACCCCCATGCTCAACTTCACTCGAACATGCAAAATGCAAGTTCAAGACCGCAGGGAGGGGCAAGTGAACTATGTGGAAGAACCTGTGGACCATGTGAATGCCATTGTGACCTTGAGAAATGGGAAGCAGGTCAACAACCACATTTCCTTGCCAGTAAATCCATCTATGCAACCCCTTTGTGGGAATGATGGTGAGAAAGAGGCCAAGGGTGAGAGTAATACACCAACACCTCCTTCTCCGGCACCGCATAAGACATACCTACCAAAAGCTCCTTATCCTAGTAGGTTGTCTAAGAAACAGAGTGACAGTGTGGATAAAATATTGGAGATATTTAAGAAAGTGAATGTCAACATTCCTTTGTTAGACATGATTAAACAAATACCTCCCTATGTAAAATTTCTGAAGGATCTCTGTACGACTAACAGGAAAACCAACGTCCCTAGCAAAGCCTTTTTGGAGGCTAATGTGAGCTTGCTCATTTCGAATCCAACATACGTAAAATTGAAGGACCCAGGTAGTCCAACAATTTCATGTATCATTGGAGACTCTCGAATTAATAATGTCTTGCTAGATCTAGGGTCGGAGGTTAACCTCTTACCAACTTCTGTGTATCAACGATTAAACCTAGGCGAGCTCAAGCCTACGAAAACAATTTTGCAGTTGGCTGATTGTTAAATCAAAGTCCCGATGGGGGTCATTGAAGATGTCCTAATCAAAGTTGGCGATTTGATATTTCCTATTGACTTCATCCATCGTCCTTTAGACCGAACCAATCAAGACTACACACTCTCAGATTCCATTGATTTTGGGTAGACCTTTTTTGGTGACGTCAAATGCCTTGATCAATTGTCGTACTGGACTCATGAAATTGTCATTTGGGAACTTGACCGTGACATTCCATGTGTTCAATATGTCTAGGCAGTCGACATCTTTCGAGGAACCCATGGAAATTAATCTTATCTGGGACTTGGAAGAAGAAATAGAAGAAGTGTACCCCCTGATTCATGAAAATCTAAGTGCTTACATCATGGATGATTCCGATCATGAAGAGGATGGGGCGAGTTGAGCAATGATGTGCATGCTATTCAGTACATGCGAGTTCCTCCTATCTTACATCTCCAGCTAGATATCACGCCTCGCATTGAGGAACCACCCACAATTGAGCTTAAATAACTCCCTAAGGAACTGAAACACATTTGTCTTGGTCCTGACAGGTCATTTCCGGTGATTATTTCATCGACGTTGACTAGTGTTCAGGAAGAACATCTGATTCAAGTCCTAAAGGAGCACAAATCAGCCATTGGGTGGTCCTTGAAGGACATTAGAGGGATAAGTCTCGACCTCGTGCAACACCACCTTTATGGAGGATGAGGCACGACCACGTCACGAGCCACAAAGGCATTTATATCCAGCCATGACAGAAGTAGTTAAGAAAGAGATCATCAAATGTTTAGATCATGACATCATTTTTCCCATTTCAGACAGTACTTGGGTAAGTCCTGTCCAGGTTGTGCCCAAGAGGTTGGGTATCACTGTTGTCCAGAATGATAGCAATGAGCTTGTACCCACACGACTTCAAATTGGGTGGTCAGTTTCCATTGACTATAGGAAGTTGAACGCGGTCACGTGTAAGGACCACTTTCCTCTACCTTTCATCAACCAGATGTTGGAGAGACTCGCTGGGCACGCCTATTACTATTTCCTTGATGGTTATTCAGGGTACAATCAAATCCCAGTTGCTCCCGAAAACCAGGAGAAAACCACGTTCACTTGTCCTTTTGGGACGTTTGCATATAGACGGATGCCTTTTGGACTATGCAATGCACCGTCAACATTCTAACGTTGCATGTTGAGTATCATTTCCGAAATGGTCGAGAACTTCCTTGAGATTTTTATGGATGATTTCTCAGTTCATGCCACCTCCTTTGATGAGTGCTTGCACCACCTGAGTCTTGTTCTCAAGAGGTGTTCGGAAACGAACTTAGCCCTTAATTGGGAAAAGTGTCATTTCATGGTTACAAAAGGCATCGTTTTGGGTCACGTGGTATCTCGTGATGGTATCAAGGTGGATAGGGCAAAGATTGAGCTTATGTCTAAGCTTCCGCCACCCACATCGGTAAAAGAAATCCGGTCATTCCTTGGACACGCCGGTTTTTACCGGTACTATTAAGGATTTCAGCAAGATAACTCACCCCTTGACGAGCATGCTTGCTAAAGGTACATCTTTTGAGTTCACACCCGAGTGCATGACTGTGTTTGAGTTTCTGAAGCGTGAGTTGACCTCTGCTACTATTATCAAGGCACCGGTGTTGACTCTACCTTTCGAGCTGATGTGTGATGCATCTGACTATGCGATACGAGCAGTTTTGGGTCAGAAAATGTTGACAAATTGCCTCATGTGATCTACTATGCAAGTCATACTCTCAATGACGCCCAACTCAACTACTCCGTTACTGAGAAAAAGTTCCTTGCGATCATATTTGCGTTGGAAATTTTTTGCCAGTACCGCATTGGGTTGCACGTCATCATCTACATTGATCACTCAGCTCTTCACTACCTTTTGTCTAAAAAGGATGCGAAACACCGTCTCTTGCGTTGGATCCTGTTGTTGCAAGAGTTCGACCTTGAAATACGGGACATGAAAGGATGCGAGAATGTCGTGGTAGATCAACTCTCTCGCATCCCAGTTGATCTTTCACCGGACCCACTGGTGAACGAGTTCTTCCCTGATGAGAACCTTATGGAAATAGCCTCACCCCCTGGTTCGTTGACATTGTGAACTATTTTGCAACCGAGGAGATGCCGACTCATTGGACACACAGTGAGAAGCAAAGTTCAAGTCGTTAGTCAAGCACTTCTATTGGGATGATCCCTACTTATTTAAGTACTGTGCCGATCAAATCATAAGAAGGTGCATTCCTAACGACGAGATTAACAGCGTCTTGTCCTTTTGCCATACAGAGGCATGTGTTGGGCACTTCGGTGCCAAGAAAACCGCTGCCAAAGTGCTCTATTGCGGCTTTTATTAGCCCACGTCTCTCCAAGACGCTTTTGCATTTTGCAAAGCATGCGATTGGTGCCAACGTGTGGGCCACATTGGCGGACGTGATATGATGCCACTCAATCCTATCTTAGTGGTCAACATCTTTGATGTTTGGGGAATTGACTTCATGGGTCCTTTCCCCGTGTCCCATGGTCACACTTACATTCTTGTGGCGGTTGATTATGTGTCGAAGTGAGTGGAAGCAATTCCCACTCGCACTAACGACCACAAGGTTGTGATCAAGTTTATTAATGAACACATCTTTGCAAGGTTTGGGACACCTCGTTGTATCACAAGTGACCGGGGGACACACTTTGTGAACCAATCCCATGAGGCAGTGTTGAGGAAATATTCCATCACGCAAAAGTTGGACACACCTTATAATCCTCAAACCAGTGGCCAGGTGGAAATTTCATACCGTCATCTCAAGCAAATTCTTGAGAAAACGGTTAATGCTTCAAGGAAAGATTGGTCGGTTAAGCTTAATGATGCATTATGGGCTTTCCGCACTACAATTAAAACCGACCTTTGCATGTCCCCATACCGGCTAGTTTATGGCAAAGCCTGCCATCTTCCGGTAGTGCTTGAGCACCGGGCATTATGGTCAATCAAATATCTTAACATGAGTCTTGATATTTCCGGTGCCAATCGCAAGCTAGACGTCAACGAGGTGGAGGAGTTGAGAAATGAAGCATATGAGAATGCCAAGATCTGCAAGTCCCGCACTAAAATTTTCCACGACCGCTTGGTCCGAATCAAAACCTTCGCAGTGGGACAAAAGGTCTTGTTGCATAACTCTCACCTCCATTTGTTTCCGGGGAAACTTCGGAGTCATTGGTAAGGGCCCTTTATAATTTTAACCATCTCCCCTCATGGGGCAATTGAGATTCAGAATCCAAGGAATGAGGACGTGTTCAAAGTTAATGGACAATGCCTCAAACCGTACTTGGAAGGGACCACGACAGAGGTCGAGGAGGAAGTCATGTCTTTACATGAACTCCCCGCGGATGTGGTCACTTGACATGATTGATCCCTTCATTTGGTTGTGCATATCATTGTTAAAAAAACAAAACAAAAAAAAGTGAAAAATGAAGAGAAAAAAAGAAGAAGTGCCTTTTGGATATTTTCCATTTTCCTTTGTTAAAAAACACGTGATGCCTTGCCCTACCCATTCTCCACCAAACGAAAAACGCGTTTTAGTCCTTGTTTCCGCCACCCCCAAATCCCACCCCAGATCTCGCCAACAGACCACCAATCAGTGGTTTCCCACCGCCAACCAGCGGTCTGTTGTAGCGAGTTTGTCTGTTATCTTCGTTGGGTCGTGTGTGTTTGTGTTTCCTGTCGTTTGTGTTGGGTGGAGAGTTTGTTTGCTGCTGGAGTCGACGTGTTGTGGTCTTCGACCTTCTTGCACCGTGTTTGTCTTCGCTATCGTGTGTTCTGCCGTTAAAGCTCACCAAGGTAGGTGTAGGTATGGTCAGCCCACATTTAATTCCAGAACTTAATTTTGCCTCCCTGATTCGTGAATTCGGAGAACCCTTCTACGATAGAATCGTAGCCAAAGGGTGGTATCATTTGTTGTATGAGGATGACGAAACCATGTATTTAGAGCCTCTCGTACATGAGTTCTTTACTAAACTCGAGTGTGATCAGACCGGACCACTCGAGTATAGTGCCACTTTCAGAGGGGTGAAACACACTATGATACCCCAATTCATCTCCGACATGACTGGGATCCCCTTAGTCGATGATCTCGCGCTCACCCGTGACATTAATTTTTATCGATCTATGCTTGGGCGCGGGCAACCCATTTCATCGCATGGGGGAATATCCAATGCACACATTTACTCCAATGTGCTCATTGTAGCCAGGTGGGTATGTAGGAATGTGTTGGGCCAAGAGCGGACCTCCACATTCTTCACACCTTGTTTGTGAATACTGCATAGTCTTATGGATGGTTCACCTCATTGCATTTGTCGAACGTTGTTCGACATTTTCGTGAACGTTAAGCTTAAAGAAATACATTGTTTGCCTACTTTGGTCACCAAATTGTGTGGCATGTTGGACATCCCATGATTGGAGCGCTTGCTTCGACGCCAAGGCACCGACCTCGAGGTAGCGAAGATGACCCCGTCATTTCGCTATTGCCTTCCGGAGGCATGGGTGCCTGATTACATGGAAGAGGATGTTAGAGCCAGATCCTCAAGCTCATCTGTGAGCTCAGGAACACTCTTTAACACCGACATTTCTGAGATGACGGCTGAACAACAAAACGTCAGTTTAGCCAAACAAAACTAGAAAATTTATAGAAAATTGTGAGCTCTTGAGCAAGGTGCCTCTTCGGGCACCTCTGGCTGCCGTCATTAGTCCGGTACACCCTATCCATGCATTGGCTAGTGCGTTAAAATTTTCACATTTCTTTCAAAATCTTCATGTGTTTGCGAAAGAAAATGCTTTGTGGGTTTTGCGCATATTTAGCATGTGCAAAACCGTTGAGAGGCAAAGTAAAAAGAAAGCGCCCAAAATTGTCTTGAACATGATGCATTAGGATATCTAGTATACTGGCTTTAGGTCTTATCGAGTTATAAGGATGCACCCCGGTCTTCCCTCGGGGGGCTTGTAATCATAGTATTTCAGTACTCAAACAAATAAAGAAGTCAACCCTGAACCTGTGAGTCAAATAATTCGTGTCTGTTAGTATAAGGAAGTTTGTCGTAGTCAAGGGCCCTTAAACTCTTTTTGTAAAACTGTAAGTGTAGGGGTTTTGGTTCCCATGTAGATAAATGAATAAGTGGTGTTCTCTAATCTCGCACGACTCCTATTACTCAGGAAATTAGGTCCGAGGGGACCTAGTGCCTGGTACTCTCGAGTCATCTGACTTGGGATGCACCGACCGAACTCCCGTTACACTGGTGGTAGGGATCACCCTATGTGGAGATTTGGGGGAAGGTGTACGTGATAGTGTAAGTCCTCACAGGGAATGATGCACGAAACCCGACCCTGGGAGAATTAAACACCAACCAATGTAATGCTCCAAAGAAAAAAAAAGAAAAAAAGAGTCAAATAAGAACCTTAATGGACTTTACACAATGTATCACTTTAAGAAGTTAAGGTTGCCCGTGTCTTTCACTTAAGTCCTTAATTTACTTTCACGAATGATTCACTAGGTTAGGTGTGTGGACTGATTACATATAGAGTCAGACCGTAGAATTACCGCGTCCAATGATCGACAAAAATAAGCCATCGAGTCATGTTGCTAGGTTGAACAATGCATCTTTGTTCGGATTTTTGTGGGTGTATCCGCTGAAAACCCTCAGGAGACAACACTCCTCCTCCTTGGCGACAAGGAGGTTTAACGGGTTGTTCCCGTGCTAAGTGTAACCGTGATTCCTATGAATGTGAGTTAGGATTTCCCTGTTTTACGTGTGCTTTTCCTTTCTTTCATTTTTCTCTTTCTTTGTTTTGTTCGGGACTAGCAAAAGTTAGGTGTGGGGGTATTTGATTAACATCATTTCATTCATTCATTTGTATCTTATATCCATTATCTTGAACCAAAATAATGCTACGTAACGAGTTTTATATTTTAGTTTCAGGAATAAATAGGTTTGAAGAGAAGAGGCATAAAAGGACCCAAAAGTAGGAAAAAAGATAGAGTTATGAGACTTGGGGACTAAGATGCAAGGGAGAAGGACATGAATGTAAGATCAAAGGACCAATGAGCAAATGAAAATACTCCACACCATCATGAAAAGTATTTTGGCAATTCGGGTGGGGCCTAAACTCCAACAACTTCCTTTGGTGCATCAAATATGAAGAAAACAACCCAGCAAGGCCCAACAAAAATCCAGATCGAATCTGGACTCTGTAGACCGCTAATTGGCGATCGGGTTGGCTCCGAATCCGACACGCTTCGGGCAGATCATGTATTAGGGAGGATTATATCTATTTATGGTGTTGTATTAGTCCCATATAGGGGGATTCTCCCCGATTACCTTTTTCTATGACTATAAATAGAACCCTTCACATTCCATTGTAATCACTACATACTTGGTGGCTATTCTTCCTACTTGAAGTGGAGCCTTGGAGCAAATACTGAAGTAGGAAGATGCTATTTGTATTGTGAGTCTGAAATAAATAAAAGTTTTCTTTGTTATGTTGTTTCTTTTATGTTGATTGCATGCTTAGTTTAATTTCATTTAAATAATCTTAGTAGACTTAGTTAATATGTTCTCCTTTCTTAGAATAATAATTAGTGTAATAGGTAGTGAGTAGTTTCATCCCCTTTGGGGGGTGGAGTTGATGTTTTATACATTCAAAAGAGAATGGAAATGAATGCTTTGTATGAAATGTGTTGATAAATATAAATGTATGCTTGCTTGTTTAGGATAGAACTTGTAACTTGATGAGATTTTCCACAAATATTAGACACCTCTCATGCTTGTTTAGGTTCTTGTTGAACGTTTTAATTAAACCGCAAGTGCACGACCGCGATGAAGCGGTGACAAGTACGGGTCGTCCTCAGGGAGGTGAGTAGCCTCTTGCTTGTACGAAATCAAGTGGCAAAAATAGGGGGAGAAATATGTTTATGCTACTCTACTTTATACTACGCTAAGAAGTAGGAAATGCGAAAAGAAGAACCAAACAATGAAATGACAACTAAGCTAAGAACAAAAGAAGAATGCTGGAATACAGATATGGGAAAACTCCTAAGGGGTGGAGTGAGTGCACACAAGCAAAGAGGTGGGTGTTGAACACATTCTTTAAGCACAAATTAAGGTGGTGTTATCATGCATAGGAAGTGTCTAAATGTTGTGGCAAAACCTATCAATCTATTCACCAACTTAGTTGATTAACATTTACATATGCAAGATGTTTATTTCAGAACCTAAACAAGCATGAGAGGTGTCTAATCATTTTGGCAAAACTCATCAAGTTATAAATTCTATCCTAAACAAGCAAGCATACATTCATGTTTTATCAACACATCAAAAATAAAGCATACATCCCATTCTCTAATGCATGTATGTACATCTACTCCACCCCCCAAAGGGGATGGAACTACTCACTAAATATTACACTAATTATTAAACTAAGCAAAGAAAGCATATTTAAAACTAAGCTAGAAATAAAAGACGATTAAACTAAAACATGCACAAACAATAAAAGAAGCATAAACAAACAATGAAAGAAACACAAAACATTATTGATAAAATGACTCACATTTCAAGTAGCATCCTCCTACTTTAGTGTGTGCTTCAAGGCCTCACTTCTAGTAGGAAGAATATCCACTTAAAATATGGAGTTATTACAATAGAAGGTGAAGAGTTCTATTTATAGCCATGGAAAAAGGCAAACCAGGACAATCCCCCGATGTAGGACTAAACAGATACGAAAAATAGCCTAAACATCCTCTAATACATGTGCTGGAGAAATGTTAGCAGATTTGGGCCAAAATGGACCGCCAATTATGTCTAAAAAGTCCGGATCCATCTGGAATTTGTGCTGGGCTTTGCTTAGTATATTTGGTGGTCTTGGATGCATGTACTTCGTTTATTTGAGCTTCGACCCGAATAGAATTGTCAAAATACTCCCCATGATGGTGTGGAGTTTTCTGTTTTGCTCGTAGGTCCTTCTGTCTTGCGTTCAGGTCCTTCTCCCTTGCATTTTGGTCCCCAGATCTCACAGTTCAGTCCTTTTTCACAGCTTTTGAGTCCTTTTATGCTTCATCTCTTCAAACCTATTTATTCCTGAAAACTAAACATAAAACTCGTAACATAGCATTGTTTAGGTGAAAGATAATGAATATAAGATACAAATATAAGCATGAAATGATGTCAATCAGTTCTAAAATAACCAACTTGTGTATGTGAATGTTAATCAACTAGGTTAGTAATGGGATTGAGAGGTTTTGCCATAAACATTAGACACTTCCTATACATCAAAATACAACCTACATTTGTGCTTAATGATTGCATTCTTCACCATATCTTTGCTTGTGTACACTCACTCCACCCCTCAGGGGTCCCTCTTCCTTATTTGCACTTCCACGTAGGTTCTTTTGATTTAGTTTGCTTCGGTAGTTGTTGATTTTCCTTTACATTTCTTGTTACTAGTTTAGCATAACTTAGATTAGCATATCCACAAATCTTCTCCCCTTTTTCACCACTTGATTTCAGTCAAGACAGAGGCTGCTCACCTCCCTACGGACGACCCTTACTTGCTCCGTCTTCACCGACAGTTGTGCACTTGCGGTCTAAATATAAAACGAACAAACAAGTAGCTAAAATTCGTATGACTAATCACCAATCAAAGAAGGTTGGTCTAGTGAATATAAGGCACAGTCGCAAGAAGTGAATATGTGGCATGTAGTTGATCTGTGGGGACTGACAGTTATGAAATAGAATTGGAATATTGAAAACATTACGGTAATGCAGATTATGTATAACAAATTCACATATTAAAGCTTGACAACACACTCGCTCCATTATGTCTATCAAATTTACATAATAAAATTTGACAACATACTCGCCCCAAGTATGTTTGAGAACTGAGTAGTAGTATATCATGCATAATATTCATGTTATAATTGTTTCTTTTAATTATCACTTATCAGTGCTATATTCTCCTTCTTGTCGACACGACCCATAGTTGTTGCTGCTTCATCACAATTGTGCCTTTGTAGTAGATGGAAAATTCGATCAAGTTTTGGCATCGTCGTCATCGAGGAGTAGTCTATTTATCAAGTATGAGTCATTCAACTTGACCTTTTTTTGTAGTTTTCATCGATCCCATAGTACTCAAGTTATAATTGAGAATACAATGATAGTCCAAACCACTATTAGCAACTTACTAATAAGTAATAGCCCCTAAGAATCTCTTCTGGTCCAAAATATTTTATATATGTAGTCTGGTTTTCATGTTCCATGCGTCTATGCTTCCTGGTAACATAATGTCATGTAATGCTTTCTGGCTTAAAAAAACACTGATTGATCCCATTTTTAGCAAATTTGTTCTAAAATCTGAAGAAATAGATTAGTGAACTTAATGCTAGGTTATGCATCTTCTTAGGATTAGGCATGCATCTTAAGGAAGTCGTCCTGGATGTGTGAATCGAAGTTGGCGGTTTCATTTTTCTTGCTCATTTCCTCGTCCTTGAAACACGAGCAGTTGCAAACGCCCAATCTCAAATCGTTTGATGTAGGTAAACCATTCTTGGTTACTTCTAACACCTGGATTGACTATCATCCTAAGCTCATGAAGTTGTCGACTTGTCGTTCATTGATTTAACCATGACTTTCATGTGTACAACATGGAAAATAAACTGTGATCTTTCAATGAACTTATGGGACTCAATCTAATAAGGAAATTGGAAGAATAGTTTGAAAGTAATGTGTATCTCTGGATTAATAATCCTCTGGTTCAATACATCCTTGATGATTCTGAAAGATCACGATAGCGACTCAAGTGACGATGTACATGTCATGCAATTCATTAGAGTTTCTCTTATTATATATGTTGAGTTGGATTGAATTAGTGTATGAAGGACCTAACATAAGGAACTTTTTAAAGATTTGAAACATGTTTCCTTGCTTCTAATGAGGTTTTGATGATAATATCATCTGTAAAATCCCGAAACAATGGAAATTTTGAAAATTTAAACAAACGAGATCACAAGACAAAAGTCATCAAACGGGAATACCCTCAAAGGGTCAACAAGGACATCAGTCCAACAACAACAACGAGTCTCCCTCAGAAACCTACCGTAGGCACATACAGTCTTATAGACAGTACGCAACACACCCTCACACGTGACTACTTGAGCCAAAGGGATCGGTGAGGAGCGTCCGCACTTCCGTGCCAAGTAACCCTGTGGTCTACACCACCCCAACGGAGCCGTATCCCGGTCTACACTCGAAGGCACCGGTCGACCGTTGGTCGACAGCAACACCGCGCCTGCCGTGGATTTTACGTCATTTCTTGTCACCGGCGAGGTCACCGACCTCCTGCGACCGACCACAACACCACCTTGACATGGGTGTGCAACGAAAAAAACTAAGAACTGGCATATCTCAAGATGCGATCTTCGGAGAAAGTTGGTGATCCACCTCACGCACCCTCCTCAGAAATCCTCTGAGCCTCGCGCACGTCCTTCTCACGAGTCAAGCTTCTTTTGAGTACGCTCGTCGCAACTATGTCTTACGTCGCCGGTGACCGCGGATCTAACGATAAGAGAGAGGGAGTGAGCTGAGAAGAGAGGTGAGGAAGAGAGAGACGTAAGGGAGAGAGAGAGACGGTGTGGGTTTTGCTCCATAAAACCCACCAAACCAAATCATCACCCAACAGTACCCCTCCATCCACACCATCACTCTACGACACCTACACCCATACCCCATCACCTCAGCAAATCCTCCATCCCCATGCAAAACCCCTCCAAAACCAGGGTTAGCACTAACAGGGTTTAAGGATCCAACATCATCGATTTTGACTCTAAAATCAAAAAAATGTTATATTCAGGTCCTCAAAGAGCATACAGAAGTTGTTGGATGATCCTTGATGGACATAAATGAAATCAACTCCAACATAGTGCACACCCTCATTGGGATTCTCAAAGGAACTTAAATCTAGTGATGATGGAGGTGGTCAAGATAGATATCATCACAAGTTTGTCTCACGACATTATTTATCATATCTCAGACAATGCTTGGTTGAACAGTGTCAATGTTGTTCCAAAGAAGTCAGGTATCACTGGAATTCAAAATGGAAGTAATGAACTGGTCTACCCAATTTCAGATTGGGTGGTGAGTATACATCAATATTGGAAGTTAAATACAGTGACCATGAAGGATCACTTCCTGTCATCGGCAAGATGTTGAAGCCACTATCATGCCTATTATTGTTTCTAGGATGACTATTTTGGCTAGACTGAAATCCCATTCACGTGTCTTTTGGGAAATTTGCTTGCCAACATACATCTTTTGGGCTATCTATTGTGCACTTGGGCCTACTACATTTTGACGTTGCATGTATCTTTACTAAGATGGTCAAGGAATTCTCGGAAGTCACCGTAAACACTTCTCAATAAAATGGTGCCTCCTTGAATAAGTGGTTACTTTAGTTGGGTCTTGTTCTTATGCAATGTAAACAAAAAGTCATATATGAGGAAAAATATTATTCGTGGTCATAATAGACATGAAAATTTTGACTTTCTATGCCTCAAGTGACCCAACCTCTAAAAAAACACCCCCACTTTGGCATCCTCTGAAAAATATGCTTACATTTCCATTTCTTCTCAAAATACCCCTGTCTAAATCGTAGAACTACCAACATCCTCTCTCTCCTCGTCTCGATATTTTAAATTGTTTTAGAAATCAATCGGGTTCGATGGTACTCGACGGTACATGATAGACAATGTGGGTCGATGTGTATGCTCGATAGTTATACTTGGCTATGGTTCAGTTGAACTCGATATGTGTTATATAGAGACTCGATATGAGTTTGATTGCTCTTGATGGTCAACATGATAAATGTTCACATGTCGAAGTGAAACGTTCCATGATGGGTCATCCCATGACATTCCATCCTTTTAAGGATACAACCTTTCATTATTGCATGAATAGGCGCAATCCTTCATTACAGGCTCTATAAAATCAGAGGTTAGGGTGTATTCCATTTAGTTGTGTATTTGATCCCCCCTGTATTCGATTCGTCGCCCCCACAAAAAAATGATCTTCCAACACAATGGACCGATGGGCTCGCTATTTTTTCAAAAACATGTTAATGAACTAAGAGGTTCTTTTATGAATAACACTTTCTTTGTAAATAAACATGTAAATTTATTTAACATGTTTACTTGTATTACCAACATACAATGTTATCTTTAATTCAAACATCTTTGTGAATGCCAAGTGTTTGTGTATGTATGTTTGTGGTTGAATGATTGTGTTTGTGTATGTATGTGGATGAATGTGTGTATGTATTTGTGTTTGTGGATGAATTTCTTGTGCAGGTTGAATGTGTTTGTTATGCAGGAATCTATGATTGCTACGTTTTGTATTTTTTTAAATTTGGTACGGGTATAGATGTCGGTTGTACCTAGTAGCCGACGTCTATCCCCCTTAAAAATGAATAGACGTTGGATATTATGTAAAACCGACATCTATACCTAGAGTATAGACGTCGGTGGAGATGTAGCCGACGTTATACTTAGAGAATAGACATCCGTTGTATGACGTCGGGTGTACATAACAGCCGATGTCTATGCTCTAGGTATAGACGTCGGTTTTTACGTGACCGATGTCTAGGTATATACGACGCATAGATAGACATCGGGTCAGGGGAGTCATATAGCTGACGTATATACCCCGAATATCCGACGTATATTTCCTTTTCTACACTAGTGACGTGTGACCTATAGGAAGATCTAAGTTATGTTGACAATGATATAAAACATTTTATATCATAAAATATAAGCAGTATCTAGCTATACATTATTGTTACCCAAATAACAAATATGTTTTGCTCACTCGAACTAAACACGATCCATTTAGTGTGCTAAGTAGTGGACGTTTTGATCTGAAGTTACCTTTGACGGAGAGTTCTTTCACTGCACATGACACATCATGTGCTTGTCGTTCACCGTAATATTCTTAGGGCTCCATGTTTGCTAGTTGAGGGTTATGTAGTGACTTTTAAGTGTAATAAAATTGAAATAACTTATTCTGGTACTTTTATTGGTAAGGGGTACTTGTACGGTGGTGGTTTTTTACTTCATCTTGAACCTGCATTTGCTAATCGTTATGTTATTTGTGTATGACGAAACTTCTTCTCGTGTTTGTTCTATTGAATCTTGTGATGTATAGTGTGGATGTTTAGGTCATGTGAACTATCAACGTTTGAAAAGAATGATGAATTTAAACATGATTCAAAAGTACGATATTGAGAATAAAAATTGTCAAGTGTGTGTACAAGCTAAATAACATAACAAACATTTTCATGTTGTGACTAGGCAATCTGATATTTTATATTTGATACATACAAATACTTGTAAATTTAATGGCATATTAATTAAGGATCATAAGAAATATTTTATCACTTTCATTGTTGATAGTTCAAAAAATTCTTACATATATCTTCTGAAAAGTAAGGATGTCTAAATTCCTTCTTTTTAAGAATAAAAACTGAAACTGAATATAAATTTAAGAGGTTAGCAAACGATAGATGATTGATTCATTTTATATTAAACAGCAAGTGCACGGTCGTGTTGAAGCGGTGACAAATACGGGTCGTCCACTAGGAGGTGTGTCGACTTTTGGTTTGTGCGAAGGCGAGTGGTAAAGAAAGGAGAGAAACATTGATTACACTAAATTACACTAGAATGCAAGAGGAAATGAAAGATAAGCGATAAAACTAAACCTCATAGGGGGTAGAGAAATAATGTGAATATAAAGATGTGTGTGTGTTCAATTAAGCTCCTCACAACATATAGTGGATGAAATCATAAAACTACATCCAACTTTGCCTCCACATGAATTAAGATAAGACTACATCATTAAAATATACAAGACAATAATTGGAATGAAGCTAAATGAACTCATGTATAAAGACTAGACCCTACTATGCCTCCACATGAATTAAGATAACCCAATATCATTAAAACTTACAAGACATTAACGAAGATAAAGGCAACAAGAGTACATACACTATAAATTGTGTTTCCAATATTAATTCCATCAATATCCTAACCTTATCATTCCCCATAAAATAGGTCCACTAATCAAAGCATAAGTTAAGCTTCACTCAAGAGCATTAGCATATCAAAGATAAGAGTGAAAACTCATTAGATGGTTATGGAAATCATACAAAGCTCAAGGGATTAAGATAACACACACTTAATACTCTACATGATCATATCACAAATTTCTCCACCTCCCAAGTGAGGATGAAACTACTCACTACTCATTACATTAACTATATTAATAAAATGAATCATAATACTGAAATGAAACTACACTAAGCAACAAAGAAATACTAAATAAACTTAAAAGGAAAGGAAAGACCAAACAAGCATGCACAAATTAAAAGACACGATTAAAAGAGACTTGAACAATTATTTTATTAACAATGACTCACATTGAAGGTGACATTCTTCTCCACCTTGAGTTTTTGCTTCAAGGCTCACTCCTTAGTAGAGAGAATGCCACCAAGCAATGAGTAGTTTACAATAAAATGTGAAAAGTTCTATTTATAGCCAAAGAAAAAAGCAATCCGGGACAATCTCCTGATTTGGGACTAAACAAATACCAGAAATGGACTAAATACACACTAATACGCGACCCTCCAAAATCTTAACGGATTTGGGCCAAAATAGACCGCCAATTAGCGGTCTATATGGTCCGGATCACGCTGGATTTTATTCTGGGTTTTTCTGGATGTCTTTGTTGGTCTTTGATGCATCTACTTCACTTGTTGGAGCTCCGACCCGAATAGAATTGCCAAAATACTCCCCATGATGGTGTGGAGTTTTCTGTTTTGCTCTTTGGTCCTTCGGTCTTACGTTCAGGTCCTTCTCCCTTGCATCTTAGTCCCCAGGTCTCACAATTAAGTCTTTTTTCCCAGCTTTTGGGTCCTTTTATGCTTCATCTCTTCAAACCTATTTATTCCTGAAAACTAAACATAAAAGTCGTCACGTAGCATTGCTTAAGTGTAAGATAATGGATATAAGATACAAATATAAGCATGAAATGATGTCAATCAATAGAGGTGACGAATATACGTCAAATCTGTTTAAACAAGTTTGTCAAATTTTGGGCATAGTTCAATCATTAGGTAATGATGTCATATTCTGCACAATCTAATGGGAGTTCTGAACAAAAAAAGAACATTATCTAATATAATTAATGCATTGTTGGACAGTTTTGGATTACCCAAACATATGTGGGGGAAGCGTTGAATATGACTAGCCATATTCTGAACAAAGTTCCCCAGAAATATAAGAGGTTAGTTATTTCAAACTCTGGCATGTTCGAAAACCAAGTCATGAATATCTTAAAATCTGGGGTTGTCTTGCAAATGTGTTAATCCCTAACATAAGAGGAAAAAACTTGGTTCCAAGATCGTTGATGCAATATTTCTTGGATATGTGACTAATAGTTATGCGTACAAATTCTTGGTAATCATGTTCGAGATATTTGGCATAGATATTAACACTATTATTGAACTTCGTGATGCAATATTCTCACTGGTACATAATGGGGTTACTACGTCGTACTTTTCGACATATCACATCGAGTTGACCAACCGCAGCCGACCAACGTGTGTCTAGGGGACGTGGTAAGGGAGGGGGATATCACAATGGCCAATACGTCAATGTGGTATGTAGGTCAACCACGTCGGTATTTACACATATCGAAGAAATATCGTATCTAGGGGCGCACATGGGTCGGGTTGAACACAAAAAACGACCCAAAGCCGACTGGTCGGGTTGGGTTGGGTAGGGGTTCAGGTTGGGTAGGGTTGGAAAAACTTGAAAACTGATTCTTTTGGGTCGGATTCCGGTTAACCCAACCCAACCCGAAACCAAATATTTTTCTAATCTTTTTTCCAGAATTATCTGGACCGTCCATCTTCGGCTAACCCTAAATTTCTAAAACAAACTCCACACTTCACAACCTCCACTAGCCTCCATGCCTCAGCCCCCTCAGCCCTCCTCACTCCTCGCAGCTCCTCCCCTTAGCCCTCCCCTCGCCCCCTCAGGCCGTAGCCCTCTCCTCGCGCTAGTGGAGTCATGACCTCGCCCCCTCCCCTCGTGGTCGATCCCTCCTTTCAATCGACCCCTCCACTCCTCGCAGCCTCGCCCCCTCTCCGAGCGAATCCACTCCTGCTGGCACACAGGGAGATGTTCAAGTTCAACCATTCCTTTCCATGGCAAAGAGGCTTCAAGCATGTTGGATTCGACCTTTGTATTTTCCATTTCTTATCTATTTATGGAAGTGTTTTGCATTTTTTCTTAATTATATGTTATTTTGTAGGAATTCGGCCAACATGTTCGTTTGGCCACCCATGTTAACTTTTGCAATTTTGTCAAATCAGCTGTGGTGGAATTCTTTCCACTAGGTGGTCATCCCCGAGTTATGGCTAGATGTAAAGAGGTCAAGAACCCCTCATTATATCAGATCTCTGGTGGATTCATCGTTTTATTTTATTTTTCTATACATGATGTCCTTGCATTGAGCATTTTTGTTCATTTATTTAGAGAGCTCGGTTTCTAAGTTCCTCTCCTGAGGTATTCTGTGTTAATCTAATTATTGTTTTTTATTTAATTGTTGAGTTCCATATGGGTGAATTTTTGTATCTCGCGAAAACACGACAAGAATGGTGCATTGAACTGTTTGTTTGATAACCAAAACAGGAAATTCAGGTCCAACCCAACATGAACATTTCGAGTCGGGTTGAACCTGATCCGGGTTCGGGTTGGTTTTTTCCCAAACCCAATTTTTTTGGGTTGGATCAGGTTCTGACCTAAACCCAAACCATGTGCATCCCTAATCATATCAATGGTCTTGGAACCAAGCTTTTTCCTCTTATGTTCAGGGATTAACACTTTTGCATGACAACCACAGATTATACGATATTCATGATTTGCTTTCCGAACATGTCAGAGTTGGAAAGGACTAACCTCCTTATGTTTCTGGGGAACTTTATTAAGAATATCGCTAGCCATATTCAAAGCTTCCCCCACATATGTTTGGGTAATCCAAAACTCTCCAACAATGCATTAATCATATCAGATAATGTTCTATTTTTCTTTCAGCAGTCCCATTAGATTGTGGAGAATATGACATCATTACCTCATGAACTACACCAGAAAGTTGACAAACTTGTTCAAACGGATTTGACGTATATTCGCCACCTCTATCATATCTTGTTGTGAATATTAAGTTTAACCGCAAGTGCACGACCGTCGGTGAAGACAGGGCAAGTACTGGTCGATCCACTGGGAGATGTGTCAACTCTGGTTCTTTAGAAATCGAGTGGGAAAGGAGAGGAGAAGTTGTTGATTATGCTAAATACATTATACTATGAATGAAGTAAATATTAAACTAAACCCCCATGGAGTGGTGGTGTGTAGGTATGTGTGTGTGAGTGAGTCTTCATTTGAATTAGGAACAAGTGTAGTTTGTGTGACATACAAGTAGAAACCAGTGTAGAATCTAAGTGTAGGATACACAACACTACATGACAAACCATAAACATGCTTATCTCACATAAAATTGAGGTTGATTTTAGATTGTCAAGCATGCAATAAGTACCTAGTGTGATAATTAGAGCATCAATCAATCCTACATACAACCTAAATCATTCATGTGAATGTGCACCAAACATTGATCCATAAATAACAAGTCATTCTCATCAAACCATTACAAGCAACAAGATAAACTATAAAGTCAGCATGAGATAAGTACCTAGTGTGGACATTATCCCATCTATACAAGTTTAAGCATGCTACAAGTATAGATCTACATTAAGCATATGAAATGACACAAGTAAAAGAACTCATCACTATCACATATTCTACATCACCTACCCCAAAAGGGGGATGCAACTACTCACTACTCATTAATAAAAGGAGAAAAAACAAAATTAAACTAAGCATGCAAGAATTGAAAGACACAAGATAAAACTACAAAACATTCTTTTATTACTCACTCACATTACAAGTAGCATCTCTCCACTAGAGTTTTGCTCCAAGGCTTTACTCCAAGTAGAGAGAATGACTACCAAGAGAGGAGTTGATACAAAGGAGAAGGAAGAATTCTATTTATAGGCATGAAAAAAGGTAACCGGGGACAATCCCCAGATGTAGGACTAATGAAACTTCTCGAAATGGACATAAACTATATAACCAACATTTGCGCCAAAGATGGTTGAATTTGGATCATAATGGGCCACCAATTGGCGGTCCTGGCCGTTGATTGGCAGTCATAAAATGTTGAATCCAACTAGTATTCGTCTGGTGCCTTTCAATATTTCATTTTTTCAACATATTTACAACAGAAATGTATTACATTTTACGAAGTTAATGCACTTGAAATGGAAACATGAGCCCACGTGGCATCAAAATTTTGAACTATGAGCCCACATGACTCTCAACAAAAATAACATGCAGATGTTCATGAACATCACAAGGCAACATATGAGGTAGAAAATTAATCTTCATGTGTTTAGACCATTCTATTGGTTGGTCTGGAGACAATGATGAGAATTGTTGGGACTCTTGGGTTGTGGACTCGTGCTTCTTCTCCAAGAGAGTAGAAGACCGACCGGTGCTCCAGAGGATTCCGTGAGGTGATCGCCGATCCATTCCGCTGCCACAGGTTCTCTCCAAGAAGGTACTCCTGAACCTGTAGATCATTATAAACTAACACCTTGCCCTGTGCAGGAATGGATATATTCTGAGAACATCACTTGTTTATTAAAACAACACGTTCATTGTATCCTCGATTTATCTGATGTTGATCAAAATTGATTGTTGCAGTCGTTCCCGAATGCATTAAAACAATCAAATAAAATACTTGCTTCTTCCGTCTCATCAGAATCAGAACCATTTTCTGCAGGTAACAACATACTCTACAACTGATTTTTGTTCCATTTTTCTTCAGGGTCTCAAAGAATTCGATTTTTAGTCTTCTTTCATTGATTGCTGTGAGAATGATGATTCTAAATTATTTCTCTAACGCCCCTAATCCGTATGCGGGACACAGCAATAATCACAACACTAAAAGGAGGCGAAAAAAGGACATTAACTAAATAACCAACTCGAGGCCTCAATTAAAATTTATAATAAGTTCAAAGTGAAGGTAAAATGCGGAAGGAAAAATACAAGAACTCTGAATCGTGCTATACAACTACTGAGAGAAGTAGGAAAAATACATGACATTGAGCTCAACAGATCCAGTCCACGCGTCCCAAGCCCAAGTCGCCTCCAGCCACCTACCGCGCCCCACCTGCACACGAACAGGCACGCCTGAGTCTCAAATAAAGAACCAGTACACCACCCTAACCCGACACCGAACAAAGTCTAACCGTCCCTGACGGCTCACACTAGTCTCGTGTTCCAAGGCGGTCACACGCCCAGTGAGGTCGAGCGTGCACCTCTACCCCACCGCGCATCCAACCCACAAGACAACACTCAACCTACTCTCACGGCAAAACTGTCACACGTCCCAAGGTGACCACGTGCCCAGCCAGGCCGAGCGTGCACCATCGACCAGACTGCGCATCCGACCCACAAGGCAACACCCTACTCCAACCACGCACCCGAGCCCGTGAGCAACGCTCCCAAACGGCCACCCGTCACAACGGTGGTGAGCTGACCAGTTCCGCATCCAGCTTCGGAAGTCGACCACACGCCCGAGCCCGTGAGCAACGCTCCCTAACGGTCACTCGCCACAACGTGGGTGGAACCTTCCAAACCGCAACAACATAGAGGAGAAACCGACTCTGGGAATCCAACCACAGCGCCCGAGCCTGTGAGCAACGCTCCCTAACGGTCACTCGCAACAACGCTGGTAAACCATCCCGGACCGCCCCAACAAGGGAAACACCCTAACATCTAGTCATACGTGCCTCACGCGTCATCCTCAATACACGACCACACACCTGAGTCCGTGAGCAACGCTCCAACGACCACTCGTAACAACGTAGGTAAACGACCGATTCCACGAACCACTCACAACGTCACAACCCCAAACTTACGGGTCACACGACCCCAACAAATATAACCTAACTCTACTAAAACATCCACAAATTGCAGAGCAATAACGTAACGAGACATTAAAATCATATGAGCAGCACAAAAAAATTAAAGCTCTAAACCCACAATCGAGGGTACAAGGGTATAAGCGTAATTTTACCAAAATTTCTCTACCAAAACATAATTCTCATAAGTTTAAGGGAAAAACAATAAATTTCCCAAATTCTAATATTTTCAATAATATATATGAGTTTCCAAGTTGAAGAGGGCAATTTTTCCTAAATTAAAACATTTCTCACAATTATGGCAAACCAAAGTTTATTAAATTAATCCAATCATACATTATTCATTCAAATTCAATTAGATCTAGGGTTTTTCTAGCAAAAGTCAAATTATTAAATTAATTAAACAAATACACTAAAATATAGGGTTTTCCAAGCAAATTATTCAGTTATTATGTATTGACCCAAATACCATTAAACAACGAGACCTAATCTGCAATGAAACCAGATTAACTTATTTTACTCATATACATAGAATGCAGGATGTTTTTGCAATTAAACTAACTATCTCCTTCAAACAAAAACAACTAAACTCCAAACCCTTCTTGCAATTAACCCAAACAAAACAAAAGCCAAACCCTAGTTGTTGCCGCTGCCGGCGACGATCGTCGTGGCGGCCCCAGCCAGCCGCGATCGGTTGGGCTGTGCCCACACCTCGGAGCGCACGCGGCACCAGCCGCGTGCTGCCTCCGCCAGCCAAGTCCGGAGCCCGAACTGGGCAGCCCAACAACTCGCATGCCCGACCACCACCGGCGTGGTCTACAGTCCGGTCGTTCTACCGGATCCGCCCCACACATCGCTCTCATTCGGCACAAAGAACCCGAAGTAAGGGTTGATGGCGTACCTCGAGCGAAGAAGACCGGAGAAGAGGACATTTCCCCTCCGTGCCTACGCGCGACCGCCGGAGCTCCTCGCCGCCACCACCGGAGCTGCAGGAGAAGAGGAGATCAGAAGATGGGGACAAGGGGTGATGGGTTCGGGAAGAGGGAGGGAGAGGAGAGAGAGTTAACAATTTCGTTAGGGTTTTACCCCAACTACAATCATATTGATCGATTTTAAGGCACTAAAATTCAAATCCGAAAATAATTTTGTACAGTTCTACGACATAACTTCTTCCATACAAATCTTTTGTGTGTGTAAGTTAAAAGATCCTTTTTTGGGGGCTTCGAATTATTTAGTTGCCCTCGCTTTCAAATAGAACCCATGTTTGCTTCTGACCACAATAATTCTTACTTTCGGTGTCTGTTTGATATGATACCAATGCATTTCTTTTTGCATCTTTAAGATGGGAATTTTTCAGCGGATCTTGTTATTTGATTGGTTTAATGCATGCGGGAACGACGGTAACAATCAATCTTTGCGAGGATGTAAATATTTTTTCAAAATAAATTAGGGTGATTTGCAAAAAATTGAATTTATTAGATTGTCTAAGGGTTGTTCAGCAAAATTATCAATTTAATATTCATTTTGCTAACAAAAGGTGGTGGAAAAGTTAATGGAGTGACATGATTCAAAACATAATGACATTAACGTAATTAGGAGTTTAAACAGGGCCGGTATGGTAACTAAACGGGTACCGGTATGGGTATATACCCGTTTAATAATCATGTACGGGGTGGGTATAACGGGTATTGCAAGTATTATTATATTGTGTTGATTGAGATATTACCTAATTCCAAATTACAAAAGATTAATAAAAAATAAAAAACTTGTGTTGTAGTTCTTAATTGTTTGGTGCTACTAAATAAACAAAACAAATGGAAGTTTAATAATATATTATTAATCATAGTTCTTCTGTTTGTCTGTTTGGTGCTGCTAACTATTAATTTATATATTAATTAAATAATTAAACGAGTAAATAGGTAAACGAGTATGGGTGGAGGTATACCGTACATATCCCATTTATTAAACGGGTAAAACGGGTATAAGTAAACGGATATATTTTTTTAAATGGATACAAAAATTGGACCCGTACCTGCTTATTAAATGAGACAGGTAAATGAATAATATTTGCCCCAGTTACACCCCTAAACGTAAACAATCGAAATTTTAATGGTACAACGGAATTTTAGAATTGATCGTACAAAAAGATGGAGAATTTGACAAAGAGTTACTCCACAGTTAGGACAAGGTGGATGAACTAGGTTATAAGCTTCAAATGTCATGTATGCCAGAAAGATCGCAAAATCTAAAAGGTAGTGGATGAACCAGGTTATAAGCATCAAATGTCATGTATGCTGGAAAGATCGCAAAATCTGAAAGGTAGATTCTATAGGCTGACTACAAGTTCCAAATTAAATATTATATGGAGCAACATGTTGGGTTGTAAACAAACAACATATTCAAATGTTGTTGAAACAAGGGGGTTGAAGTAAATGTAGGGACGGAAAAATGGACAAGATAAGAAATAAGGACATTCAAAAGGGGCTTAGACTAGCTCTGATTTAGTAGATACTTATACAAATATTTTTTAGGATTTAGAAGAAAGGAAAGTGCAACCCTAGCTAGATTAACTGGGGTGGAAGCTATTAAGGACTTGAGGGATTGGAACATCCAACGATATATCTTTGAAGAAATATGGCACGGTGAAGAAGGCATTTCACATTTCACAACGAAAGACACTGTTATTTAATATGTTGTTTTCGTGAGAAACCTCAACTAAACAAAAGATTCTATATCATACAATCAACAACAGAATGTGTTTTGCGGATAGCTCTTGTTTCACACTGGATAACCACTTGTATTTCTTAATACTAAAGAAAATACATACATTTTGGTGCATATAAAGAGAAGACTTCTATTCTTAACCAACCACATAGTTACCATCATACACACAACTGCAACAAAGGAAAAACTGAATTTATAAATTACTGAAAGTTATCATAAGATATGCACTAAACTTTGACAGTTTTTTGTTGACTTTTTTCGTGTTATGATTTACTAAGCTCTGTCTTTACTATGTTAGGTTATTAGTAAAATAATCCATTTGGATGGCACGACATTTATTTTAATCATTTAGCACTAAGGATAGACTATACATTTTCTCATTCATTTGTTTCTCTACATTGTTCTTCATTTTGCAGAAGGGTGATCTTGGCAAATATTTTTTTGATTTTTTGCGAAGGTTATTACCTGGAGTTTCTTTTGTGGTGTCTTTTCTTTTGATTCGTTTTCAGTTAAGAAATATCTCTTTATTGAGAAATTTCTTTAATTGGCTTATGATGAGAGAGTCGCATAAGTAACTCTCATCTTCATCTGAATTGTAGGAATCTGAATAAGCTTTCATTTCTTATTTCTCTCATGCTCTGTGCGCGCAACTATTCAATTGAACTTCATTTGTTGTTGAAGTGTCCATAAGTTAAACTATCTTTAAATATTTTTTGTCGAACAATCATGTACGTTCCTCGTTTACATATTACTTATGTGATGTATCGTGCTAAGTGAGGTCAGATCATTCCCCTTAACAGGGGAAGAATGATGTCGGATGATGTATTAAGTTCGCTTAAAATATGATTTGTGATAATGTGCTAGATCTAGGTTCTCATCAATACTTTTAAGCTTGATTAGTATGGGTACACATTAGGTGTCTGATATAATATTGTGGTTACACCTTTGTGGCTTCACATTAGTTTGTGCTTCATCATCTTCTTATTTATTGCTTCTAACTCGAACATATAGATGTACTATGATTTTTCATAGTTTTTTGCCATGCATCTCGACACCTACCAATGTAACAAACACATACGGATGCAAACATTTGCTCTGAATGATCTTCTCCACTATATTTATTCATCCTTCTTCTGACCACTTCACTATCCACAGTGTTAAAAATCCATCGTCAACCCACTCTTAAGAAGTTATATTACTTAAGTTAATTATTAGTCCAACCCATTAAACATAATTTTTAGAGAATTCATACTTTGAATATTTTTTTCCTTAACTAACACTTAGAAGCTTCTTAAAAGTTTTATAGTCTAAAAATTCAATTATTCTACAAACTTACATTCACACATATAAATAAGGGTGACATCTCTCATTCCAAACCATCTAATCTGAGTGACTTCTCCACAACACAAAAAGTGAGTCATGTGTCTGTAGTTTTGTGGCAGTGAAAGTGTGTGTGAGCCTTGTAGTAGAGAGTGTGAGTCTTGTCGTGAGGAAACATGTAAGTGTGTGTTGTATTTTATAGCCTTAGTTAATCGTTATATGCATTCCCTTCCTTCCTACTATTTCTCAGCTCAATAGAAGGTTCGTCGTCCATTACATCTCAATGTTTATCCATCCTTAGTATGGTGATAGATTAAGTTCTTTTGTAGTTCGGATTCATCTCAATGAAGTTTTGTTCTAACATTGATGTGTTCGTTTTAAATTTTTTTGATGTACCGATACAGGGACAGACCCAGAATTTGGATGGGGGGGGGGGGGGGGGGATTTTGGAAAGTATTGATATATAATTGAATTTGGAATATGCCAACATTCAACAAGGGTACATATACGGATGCATGGTCGTAATGCATCAATCCTGAAGATTGCAGTATGACTTGTTTGGTGTTGTTCTTAATGGACATCTCCACAACAAAAGTTCAAGTCCAGGAATTCGTTTCACTCAGCTCCTGTGGGGGTAAAGTTGAAGAACTTTGGTTGTGATTCAAACCCGAAGGGTACCATTGCTGAAAGCATTAGGCTGCAATAAGGGCATACCCAAGACGATATTGTGGGGTGGACACCCTTTAAAAATATATCAACCTAAATATAATATAATATAATAAATTTTTACTATGTTTTTTTTCACTCGATGAATCATGCATTTATTATTGATTCTCATGAAATAGACAATGACATACCAAATGTGTTTTTAACAAGGCGTCCACGTCTTGGTCCCGGTGAATTAAAGATTTTCCAGAAAAACATAATCACATACGTAAAATTTCTAAGTCTATTCAACTATGGTGATTCCTCTTATCTACTTAGGACAACTCTTATCTATTTAGGATTGGTGAGTTACCTATTTAAACTAAAGGTGATCCAATTTCATTTGCATTGGAACACATTTTATTTAGGATTTTTTTCTTCAAAATAATAAAAAAATGAAAAATATGCACTGCAGAAACTTATTTGGCAAAATATGCACATTGAAAATTGGCACCTGATGTGTCGTTTTCATATCCAATTGAAAACGACACTAGTGGTGCCGTTTTTAACCAAGGGAAAAATGACATCTGAGATGCCATTTTTCCCTACGGCTTAAATGGGGTTGGCCAACCACTATCTTCCTTCTCCCATATCCAAATTATTCCCCACTCCCCATTACTTCCTCTCTCCGGCGACTAACACTGTTGAGGTTTGGTTTTCATTTTGTTTTTATTTTTTTTATTTTGACATGAAATACAATGCATGTATAGTTATTGTATTGTTGTTATGTTCATGTATGAAATGTAGATTTTCTACACTCAAAGTAATGAGCTCCGGTACCAGATTGGTTATGGGTTTTTTCGATGGAATTGTTACATTCATAGATAGGGTACCAGAATATGAAGGTGGTTACAGACGAATGCTTAATGTTAATACTGAAATGCGATATGATGATCTCTGTGAAACAGTTTGTCGAGTTTGTGGTTTCCAAGAATGGGAATTTGATCTGAAGTTAACCCGCAAATGGCCACCGTACGAAAAGTATACATTTGCTGAAGTTTTTGATGATCAGAGCACGGCTACGTTGCTATTTTTATTTAACTTCATGAATACGGTCGTATTGTTTGTTCAGAAACAACCCAAGCAATATACTACCGTACACTAAAGTAAGTTGACTGAGGATTATCAACCAATGATACAAACATATAGCCAATATGAAGTAGGTTCGTCGTCAGCAGTTCCCCAATCCTATTTTGAACTGTATGAGCATACACCAATGGATATTAGTAATTATGAAGCAGACGTAGTTCAGTTACATTCTCAAGGAAGACAGGTTGAAGATGCAGATAGTGATGAGGTAGGTTATGATGAGGCAGATTGTAAGATGGATAGTGAGGAGGTAGACATTATTGATGTAGATTCACCCCACTTTCGGAGCTGCAGAACATGTTTCATCATATGGCAGACGTAGTGAATCGAGAACTAGATAGCAACGTACATGAAGCCATCGTTAGTAATGAATTGCCGCCATTACCAATACTACATATTTGAGGCACTTGCCAGACATAGAGCCTGACGAGAACTAGATTGAAGATTCAGTAATTGGAAATGTGGATGGGCGTATTGCTGCGTACACTAAATACAATAACTTAGAAGATGGATGAAGTTATTGGTTGCATAAAACTTTCTCAACAAAAAAATTTTGTTGCATGAGTTGAAAGAATGACATTTGCGAAAAAGTATCCAATTCAAAGTGTTAACGTCTGGGCCAAAAAGATTTACAGCTGGTTGTATGAAAAAAGAGTGTGAATGGAGGATACATGCCTTTTACATTCAGAGCAAAGAATGTTTTCAAGTTAAGAAGTACAAGTCCGAACACATTTGTAGTAACGGGGGCCTTTTCCATGACCACGTGCAATGTGATGCCGGTTTAATTTCTAACATGATTCTTGCCACCATTCGAGCAAACATAACCATTACTCATACAGAAATTCAAGCTTTAGTGAAGACTCATTACTTCATAGATATCAAGTATGATAAAGCTTGGTACGCCCGCAAGAAAGTATTGGAACAAGTATACGGAGTTGATGAGGCATCTTATCGTAATTTAAGACACCGTGGTCGAGATTCAGACACAGAAGATAAATCACAACTTTAGCAGTTTCAAAGAATTTTCTGGTCATTCGCGACCTCAATTGAAGGGTTTCAGTACTGTAGACCTGTGTTGAGCATTGATGAGACTCATTTGTTTGGCAAGTTTAGGAGACTCTTTTGATTGCTATGGGTACGGACGCGAACTCCAGTTTGTTTCCTTTGGTGTTTGGTGTTGTTGAAAAAGAATCGGGCAGCTAATGACAGTGGAGTTCTGTCTTCTACTAAAAGAGAACGCTTTGGAATTCTGTCTTCTGCTAAAACGGCACTACTAGTGATGTTTTTACTTAAATGAAAACAACACTACTAGTGCCAATTTTATTCAAGTAAAAATGGCACTAGCAATGTCGTTTTTGCAGATGACAGAAATCAGAGAAATTGGTTTTTGCAAACATTCTCTTGGACTTTAAATCCAAGTCTTGTGGGGAAAAATGCAATTCGAATCTCATACAATAACAAACGTACAAGACTTTCAAATAATTAAACTGTAAAATAAAATTGTTCATAACACCTGAAATTGTTCGTAACACGTTTTAACATGAAATTGTTGTTAACCAAAATGCACCTAAACCAAAATGTAATTACAACTAAGGTGGATAAAAACTTTAGTAGGAATTTTATTCTATCCACCTCGTCGTGGGGCCTTCGAAAGGCGATGACTATAAACCTGGGTTATCACACCAGCATCGTGTTCAGCAACCCCACCAGCAGCACCTCTTTCGACTTCAGGAACTTGAAATCCTAAACCTTCGCCGACGTGAAAGGAAGAACCCTCGCCTTAAAATAATGTAGTACCACCCGATTCTTGAGTCAAAATCCCTCCATCGTTGGCAGACACTCCCGTGAAAATGAAATTATCCTCTTCATCAAGTGACACTCCTATTTCTGGGAGACTTTCCTCAGAATCTGTTTGATCTGGTTGGGAACACACACCTTGTGACAAGTTCAACGATAGATCTACACTCTTGAAGCACACAATCATTTCCTTGATCTTTTTCTTCAATTTAACTGTTAATGATTGAGTGGGCCTGTGTGAAGAATGCATCCCTTCAAGATGGTTAATATCTTCATGTAAGTTGTGTAGTCCATGAAGCTGCCGGAAAAAACACAATTATGATTAGAAAGTACAAATTAAAAGCTTAAGTAAAATTATAAGATTTCCATTTCTTACCAAGTATCGATCTCTAGCATCTGGAGGCCTATAATTTGGTAATTCTGCATCTTGAACTCTTCTCGTCAGCCATCGAACCGTGATCTGCCAATACCACTCCATGTAAATACGTCTACAAGCATCTAAATCTTCTAATAGTGAAGGGGCCTCGATCTGCACAAACTCACCGACATGACCATGCTTGAATGTATAACTGTTGCTCTTGCAACCAGTTTACTCAGGGCTTCCCTTGAGCCTTCTTAATCTAGCAAATCTCCATCATTCTGGAATATATTGCCGCAATCATAACTGACGCATCACCATGTCTGGAACGTGCATAGTGGAAACTCCAAAACAAACAATCCACGTTCTGCTCATCCAGACTTCATGTCCTTGGCGACAATCAACAGGTAACTCCATCAGATCTACTTCTTTGTATGGGTTCCAACAAACTTGATTTTCTTCTTGAACGTCCAACTCAGTTCTATAAAATTCAATCCGAGACGTCTTCACATTGTTCGCCCACAACCTAGAAGTCTGCCAACGTGAACCTAAAGGACACAATGGAAGTTGCACACCGGGAATTCTAGATGGTCGTCAAACATGAAGATATTCCCAACACCATATCTGTAACAATGTAAGGAAACTGGCTAATTGTTTCCCTTTTTCAGCCATGCCTGATCTATATAGTGGTATAGAACAACTAATGATGCAACTCCCCAACTGTAGTTTCCACATTCAAATATATTCTCCAACAACACTAAATATCTAAGGTGACATTTGTTTCCACTCTTATCGCCTAATATCCCGGATCCTAACTGAAACAAAATGTAGGCTCTCGTGTGCTGCATAACTTGCTCATCTATTGCATCTGGCCCCACAACTTCATAATTTTGTTGCAACCACTGCAATGACACATATCCACCTTTCACTGCAGTTGTCGCTTCTTTTTCTTCAACACCGAACATATTCATGCAAACCTGAATCTTGTACATTCCACGTGTTGAACTGAATGACGTGCTCGGCGCATTTAATATTCGTCAAAGGCTCCTGAAAAAGAAAATTAATTACATATGGTCTAATATCAACCAATACCGATAGACAGAATTTTGAAATTAAAAATCAAAATATTTACATTTTCGAGAATCGAAGATGATTTATGATGTTTCTGTAGTACTAACACTGAATGGTCAACAGGACCGTGACAATCGTGTGAAGTTGACATTTTGGAAACTGTTGAAACATAATTAACAAAAAAAGAGAGTTACTATTCGGTTTAAATAAAACAATCCAAACAAATTTCATACATTATTCACAATCAACCAAATTTCATTATCTATAATTATTCTATATTGGTTGAATTGTTTCATTCAACAACTACAACATTGATCATTAACTTCAATTGGTTTAATACAAATCCACACAATGTAAACTCATTAGATTGGGACTCTGGAGATTAATTGATTCATTAATCAACCCATCAAATCCACACAATGTAAACTCATCCGCACAAGATTAATTAATCATAACAATATAACAATCATCCACACAAGATTAATTAATCAAAACAAGGTAAACTCATCGACGAAATACCAATCAATCCAATCCAAATCAAACAAATTCAAACCAAACAAATCCACACAAATCCAAACCAAACCAATCAAATGCACACATATACAAACTAATCAAGCAAAACCTTCACAAAAAATGTCTAAAAATACATGAAATCATCGGAGAGAGGGGGAGAAAAAAAAGAAAAAAAAACCATTTTCGAATATGTGGAGAAAAGGGCAACCTTGGTGCCATTTTCAATGTGCATACTTTGCCAAATAAGTTTCTGCGGTGCATATTTTTCAATGTTTTTTTATTTTTTTTAAAAAATCCCTTTTATTTACCACAAAATGAATTCAAGTATAATTAAAGGGTCTGAAATAAATTCTCCTACTAGTTGTGTTGCGTTGCGTGGTGGGAGACCAGATAAGTTGATCTATTGTTTTTCACTAGACTGTCCATAATTGTCCGCACCAAACATATAGGTTATATATTCGTCACACATTTTCCAATCCAAAGTTGAGGGTAAAGCTCAGACTTAGAATCAAGTCAAATTCAGTAACTCAAACTTAAATAAACCTAAAAAACCCCCAAAGGTCCAACATTTTCGACCAATTGTCCTGGAAGACGATCACTCCATAACTTTCTGCACCCATCACAAAAGTTACACATCGGTCACGCATTTTCTAATCCGAAGATGAGGGTAAAGTTTGGACTTAGGATCAAGTAAAATTTAGTAACTCAAACTGAAATTCACCCTTAAAAACCTGAAAGATCCAACCTTCCGACCAACGAACCTGGAAGATGATCTCTGATGCTTCTCTCTGGCTGGTGATCCCATGGGGCACGCCGACAAAACCCCCATCTCCGACCTCCATCAACCTGCCCTGCCACAATCCACGCCCAGAAAAACCGTAAAACCAAAAAAAATCAGATCGGAAGAGCGCGAGGCGGGAGGAGGTGGACGTGGGAGAAGAAGAGGGATCCGGAGAAGCCGAGGAGGAAGGAGGGATATTCTGTAAGCATGCCCACATCGGGGTCCACCTCTGGCTGCAATGTTTTGTCGCTTGATCAACAATGGATTTGTAGGGGAATGTTGGAAATAAATCCATGTGTGGGTTTGGTCCCACATCAGAAGTTGTGGGATGTGGGAATATATTTAAAACCTTTTGCTTCCCTTAATTTCTGGGAAGTGGAGAGAGTGGAGGAGTGGTTGGACCCATGTACACCCGCACACGTACTCACGTGTCGCAACACATGGTGACCATGGGCCTATGTTTGTGTGGGGTTAAGGGGGTCTATTTTTGTGTATAGACTACTATAAAATGTATTGCACTCCACCTAGTAAACATACATTTTTAATCTCTCTGTCTCAACGAAAAACCGCTCTGGTGATTTTTGTATCCATGAATTCCTACGTTTTCCGGCGGTCGATTCTTACAATTTTTTGATCTGTTTTCAAGGTTTGTCGGCTCTGGTGTGCGCCTGCTTGACAAAAGAACCATTCTATCCTGGGTGAAGAGCACCAGACTCATCGTACTGGTACGTGGTGGTGATATTTTCTCTATGGCAAGTCGGAATTTGACGGCTCGGTTGGGAAGGTCTTTCCTGATCACTGTTATTTGTTTGTTTGTTTGTTTTCCCTAAACATGAATTTGTACATTGGCTTTCTCTGAATCTTATTGTACAATTTATTCGACATCTGTTACCCACTATATTACATGATTATATTTGTAATTGTATCAACAGGGGGATTTTGGAATCTTGTATTGATATATAATTGAATTTTGAATATACCAACATTTAACAAGGGTTTCAGAAATTCTTGAGGGGGCGGGGGGGATTGTTACTGGTTTCCTTGTAGAAAAAGTATAGTTGATGATTGTGCTCGTCTTCTACCTAAATAGCAACAAAAAGGATCAAATTTTGCTCCGACTGATACCATTAGATAGAAGAAAATGAATCCGAACTAGAATATATATATATATATATTTATTTAGTGGGGGAAAACCCCTCTAACTAATCATTTCAATTTTACTTAGTTGGGTAAACAGATGCTAAAAACATGTGAAATGCATCAAAAGACCCAAATTTGCATCAAAGAAATAAGCAAATACAAAGCTTAATTCTTGAATGGTAAAACTCTGGTAACTATTCGTAATTGATTAACATAACGACTACTCAAATATTATTCTCAATGGTTACTAATTGATTTGTTTTAATATACCGCAAGTGCATGGCGTCAGAGAAGACTCAGAAAGTACGGGTTGTGTCCACGAGGAGGTGTGTCAACTCTGGTTTGTTCGAAGGCAAGTGAGAAAAGAGGGGAAGAAGTTGTGATTACACTAAACAAAACTACGAATGAATAAACAATAAAACTAAACCCCATGGAGTGGAGGTGTGTAGGTATGTGTGTGTGGGTGAGTCTTCTTTTAAATTAAAAACAAGTGTAGTTTGTGTGGCATGCAAGTAGAAGCTAGTGTAGAATCTAAGTGTAGGATACACAACACTACATGGAAAACCATGAACATGCATATCTCACATAAAGTTGAGGTTGATTTTAGATTCTCAAGCATGCAATAAGTACCTAGTGTGGCCATTAGAACATCAATCAATCCTACATACAACCTAAATCATTCATATGATTGTGCACCAAACATGGATCCATACATAACAAGTCATTCCCATCAAATCATAACAAGCAAAAAGATAAACTTTAAATCTAGCATGAGATAAGTACCTAGTGTGGACATTATCCCATCTAATACAAGTTTAAGCACGCTACAAGTATAGATCTCTATTAAGCATATGAAATGACGCAAATAAAAGAACTCATCACTATCACATAGTCTACATTATCTCCACCCCATCTGGGGATGGAACTATTCACTACTCATTAAGAAGATAAAACGAAATTAAAGCATGCATGCATGAATTGAAAGATATAATATAAAACTAACTAAGAAAATGATTTTATTGACATGACTCACATTACAAGGCATTCTTCTCTACTTGAGTTTTGCTCCAAGACTTACTCTAAGTAGAGAGAATACCACAAACAAATGAGTGAATACAAAAGGAGAGGAAGAGTTCTATTTATAGGCATGGAAAAATGTAATCCAGGACAATCCCCCGGTATGTGACTAATTGCATACTCTAAATGGACATAAAACAACATAATACACCACCCGACAAAATCATGCGGCATTTGGACACATTTGGACCGCTGATTGGCGGTCTTGGATCTCCAATCGGCGGTTTGGATGTGTCTGATCGAGTCTGGATTTTGGTGGCTCAGTTCTAGCTTGAGTTATGGATGTTGGATGAACCCGATTTGGTTGTTGATGGTTAGGCCCGGATCTAATTGCCAAAACAGTTCTTATCATGGTGTGGAGCTTCTTGATTTACTCATTAGTCCTTTTGGTTTTACATCCGGGTCCTTCTCTCTTGTACCTCAGTCCATAGGTCTTGCAACTCAGTCATTTTCCTTGATTTTAAGTCCTTTTTGTTTCACTTCTTCTCACTTGTTTTATTCTTGAAACTTAAATATAAAACTCGTTACGTAACATTGCTTAGGTTAAAAATAGATGATATAAGACATAAATATATGCATGATATGATGTCAATCAAATACCACCACACCTAACTTTTGCTAGTCTTGAGCAAAAGAAAGAAAGAGAAAAGTGAAAGAAAGGAAAAACATACGAAAATAGGGAAATCCTAACTCACTTTCGTAGGAATCACGGTTACACTTAGCACGTGCAACAAGCCGTTAAACCTCCTTGTCTCCAAACAGGATGAGTGTTGTCTCCTGAGGGTTTTTAGCGGATATACCCACAAAATCAGAACATTGATGCATTATTCAATCTAGAAACTCGACTCGATGGACTCATTTTTGTCTATCATTGGACATGGTAATCCTCCGGGATGACTCTATATATGTATCCAGTCCAGACACCTAGCCTAATGAATCATTCGTGCAAGTTAGTTAAGGACTTAAGTGAAAGACATGGACAACCTTAACATCCTCAAGTGATACAAAGTATAAAGTCCATTAAGGTTCTTATTTGCATTACCAATTTTTTACTTCTTTTTGTTCTTCTCTTCTTCTTTTTTTTCTTTTTTTCTTTACTAGTTGGTGTGTAACTCTCCCAGGGTCAGGTTTCGTGCATCATTCCTTATGAAGACTTACACTATCATGTACACCTTTCCCCACATCTCCACATAGGGTAATACCTACCACCCATGTAACGGAAGTTTGGCCGGTGCATCCCAAGTTAGATAACTCGAAAGCACCAGGCACAAAATCCCCTCAGACCTAATTTCCCAAATGATAGGAGTTGTGCGAGAAGAGAGAATGCCTACTCACTTATTTCTTATCTACACATGAACCAAAACCCTTACACTTAATGTGTCACAACAGGAGTTAAATGGTCCTTGACTACAATAAACTTCCTTATATTAACAGACACGAATTATTCAACTCTCTAGGTTCAGGGTGGACTTATTTAATTGTTTGAGTACTGAAACCATATGATTACATGCCCCCCAAGGGAAGATCGGGGTGTATCCTTATGACTACATAGGGCCTAAAGCCGGTATACTAGATATCCTAATGAATCAAGTTCAAGTTAATTTTGGGAGCATTCTTTTTACTTTGTCTCTCAACGGTTTTGCACATGCCAAACACACGTAAAACCCACAAAACATTTTTGTTTCGCAAACACATGAAGATTTTGAAAGAAATGTGAAAATTTAAAGCACTAGGCAAGCAAAAGAAGACAAGTCACCCAAGGATCATGACAATCAGATATATCGATAATAAAAGTAGCACACTAACATGACCCTAACAATTCACACAAAAGAAAACAAAATCAAAGGAAAAAACTCGACTATGTACACACGTAAAACACCCCCCACACTTACCTCATGCATTGTCCTCAATGAATGTGAGCATGATTCTACATGGATATATGCATGAAAAAGACAAGATCTCACCAACGTGAAGCACAAGGAAATTTTCATGGTCATGTTGATGGACACAAACCCAAATTTTCCTCAAAACCCGTGAGATGTTAAAGAAGGGATAAAAATACGTAAAAAAAATGGGGTCCAAATACACAAGGGTTGAGCCCACAACAATCAATGCTCATTGGTGGTGTCTTTTATTTTTTATTTTTTTGAAATATAACTATGTACAAAAATAAGTTCCCATCTTCATTTGTCAAAGAACATCAATGAGAACCTCAAAAGTGGGTCAATGCACTTGAAAAATGTCACTACGCCGAGCCAAAATACTCATGTGTGGCCCCCCTCACAAAGAGCGCAAGGTGGAAGGAAAGGTTCAAGAATTAGACACAAATGCATCTCATTCAAAGGATAAACTGAAAGAGTTTGAACCTCTCAAGAGTTTGGGACATAAAGTATAACAGAGAAGAGTTTCTTCCGTTGTAGAATTGAAGTTATGATCGTCAATCCAAACTCTCCAACCAACAGGCTCGTGGGTCGGAACGAGAGCAAGAACCTCGTTATTCGTGCCCGACTCACCAGGCGAACAAAAGGTGGGTCTATTACCCAAGGTATCCTCTAAGGAACTCCCAATCCCTCATTGGCAATGTAGTTGTTTGAAGTCCCATCATTTTTAAGATGATCAGGAGCAATAATTAGAGGCAAACTCTCATCAGGTCGTATGAAGTTAAGGGTAAAAGTGAGCTCTTGCTCCACCACAAGTGAGTCCTTAAGAGGCACAACAATAGGATCATGTGGATCAAAGGCCACGGGACAAAAAGATAAGGCAAAATATCCGGCAACGGTGCCAAAAACTTGATTGATTCATTTTAAAATACCTCAAGTGCACGGTGTCGGTGAAGACGCGGCAAGTACGGGTCATGTCCACGAGGAGGAGTGTCAACGCTGGTTTGTTGGAAGGCAAGTGGGAAAAGAGGGGAAGAAGTTGTGATTACACTAAACAAAACTACGAATGAATAAACAATAAAACTAAACCCCATGGAGTGGAGGTGTGTGAAGGGAATGTGTTCTAAAAGTTTTACTTTTAAATGTCAATTATTATGAATTGAATGAGAAATGATTTTGTTCCTTGTTTATGTTATTCGTCTTTTAGAAGTGTTAAGGAAAAGGCTCTTGGTCCTTAACCGTAGAGCTCTAAAAGATATTGGTTTACATAAAACAAAAGATATTCGCAATCATGGTAATTAACATGGGACATTAATTACCGAGTTAAGATTGTCGTATTGGTCATAGATCATTGTAGCTCTACAAGTGAGTGACGACACGGGTATGCAAAAGAGGAAAATATTACTTTTGTATACTGAATAGACCTAATAAGTAAAATATTATAGAAATGTGTTTCTGTGTCATTAATATTTTACTATGTCTTCAGTCCTTTGATATGAGACTTATATCCAATCACTTAAGGAATGCTTAATTAGATTAGTGTCTTGAGCTATCAATAAGTGTAGTGTAAAGGCATTAGTTGGTTAAGTACAACTTTTGTTGGAGAAGATAGTTAGTCAAAAGACTATCATTGCCCCTCTTAATTGAGTAATGATATTAGTGGGCCCCTTGATAAAGCAAAGTTATAATGTGCACAATGTGATTTGAGTTAAGTCACATATTTATAACTAGCTTAAAGAGATCAAGAAATGAATACTAATACAAAGATGACACAATACTACTTTGTGTGTATTCTTAATATCATGAGGCAAGGGACGGACACAAGTGGTGCACTCCATCACTAATTGGATCGGGTTTTGGGTCGAGTGAAATTAAGACATCTAACTAATTGGGAGCTATAATGTGTAGCTAGATACCGCTTATAGCTTGTGATATTAAGCTCTTAATATCACTGCCAACTTAGTCTAGATCCTCCCATAGGTCACCCCGCAAAAACCGGGAAACAAGAAGCTTGATTTTGATTCATATGATGTGTCGGGTTTCTTATAGAAAATATGACACATGTGGTGAACAAGTAAAATCAATTATGTTGTATATAAACATAATTAGAATCATGATAAATTCATATGAGATGCATATATTATGGGATGCAATAATTTATTATTGCATAGGATAATATATTGCATAAGTTGTGAATTTGCTGAAACCACTAAAGTTCAAAATTTGTTGGAAATAGATCCAAAATTTGAAAAGGCAAAATCGGGTAGAAGTTCGGTAATCCGTTAAGGTTCGGTCGACCGAAGGATCTGTGGATCGGTCAACCGAACGTGGAACGGATGGTCAAATTGATTGACCGAACTTGACCAAAGTGTCTGGAACTCTGGGTTGGTATACCGAACCAGAAACGGTCGACCGAACAATGTCCAGTTCCGATATTTTTAGTTAACCGAATGACACTCGGTCAAAGATGCGAATTCGTCCGAACAGTTAAAGAAGAATTTTTCTCCTTAAGAATCGGTCATCCGTCAAGTGCACGGAAATCGGAACGTGACATATTCGGTTAACCGAGTATGTCTCGGTAGACCGAGTCCCGATCGATTTTCTGCCTTTGATAATTAAGAGATTAATTTGATCAATGGTTGGATTAGCTCCAAACTTGGTCAAACGTTTTGTGGGTGCATATAATGCATTATGGAATTAGTTTGTGAGAGAAAATGTCAAGAATTCGTGGCTTAAGAATAACCGTGATTGAGAGTAAGATTGGAGCCTATAAATAGGTCCTTATTCTCCTTAATTATGTTAGAAGAAGTTTGCTAAATATTTTCTCTCCTAATTCACCACAAAAATCCACGAAAATTCTCTTAGTTTTCTAAGTCTTTGGAAGGAGAAATCTCAGAGATTAAGGAAGGGGTTTGTAGCTAGATTCTAAGCTTGTTTGGAGATTGATTGGCTAGCTCCTTTCTCTCCAACCTTGTTTAGGGTTTCGGTGAACACTCGGAGGCATCCAGCGCAACGGGAAGCGACGATCGGCTTCTTCAGCATCTTCGGACCATCAAGAAGTTTTAGAGAATTTGTAGGTATGAATTTCAGAGCCCATGTTTGTTTTAATGAGTTTTTGAAACTAGTTATTAAAACAAACCGATGCATGCATGAAATAAATCGTAGAAAATTGTAATTTATCCTTATTATGCATAAAAAATTCGAAAAATATACATGCATAATTAAACATGAAATCCTTCAGTGTGTAGGTATGTGTGTGTGGGTGAGTCTTCTTTTCAATTAAAAACAAGTGTAGTTTGTGTGGAATACAAGTAGAAGCTAGTGTAGAATCTAAGTGTAGGATACACAACACTACATGGAAAACCATGAACATGCATATCTCACATAAAGTTGAGGTTGATTTTAGATTCTCAAGCATGCAATAAGTACCTAGTGTGGCCATTAGAACATCAATCAATCCTACATACAACCTAAATCATTCATATGATTGTGCACCAAACATGGATCCATATATAACAAGTCATTCCCATCAAATCATAACAAGCAAAAAGATAAACTTTAAATCTAGCATGAGATAAGTACCTAGTGTGGACATTATCCCATCTAATACAAGTTTAAGCACGCTACAAGTATAGATCTATATTAAGCATATGAAATGATGCAAATAAAAGAACCCATCACTATCACATAGTCTACATTATCTCCACCCCATCTGGGGATGGAACTACTCACTACTCATTAAGAAGATAAAACGAAATTAAAGTATGCATGCATGAATTGAAAGATACAATATAAAACTAACTAAGAAAATGATTTTATTGACATGACTCACATTACAAGTAGCATTCTTATCTACTTGAGTTTTGCTCCAAGGCTTACTCTAAGCAGAGAAAATACCACGAACGAATGAGTGAATACAAAAGGAGAGGAAGAGTTTTATTTATAGGCATGAAAAAATGTAATCCAGGACAATCCCTCGGTATGGTACCAATTACATACTATAAATGGACATAAAACAACATAATACACCACCCGACCAAAGAAAGAGCCATTTGGACACATTTGGACCGCTGATTGGCGGTCGTGGACCTCCAATTGGCGGTCTGGATGTGTCTGATCGAGTCTGTATTTTGGTGGCTCGATTCTAGCTTGAGTTATGGATGTTTTATGAACCTGATTTGGTTGTTGATGGTTAGGCCCGGATCTAATTGACAAAACACTTCTTGATTTCCTCATTAGTCCTTTTGGTTTTACATCCGGGTCCTTCTCTCCTACACCTCAGTCCATAAGTCTTGCAACTAGTCATTTTCTTTGTTTTAAGTCCTTTTTGTGTCTCTTCTTCTCACTTATTTTATTCTTGAAACTTAAACATAAAACTCGTTACATATCATTGCTTAGGTTAAGAATAGAGGATATAAGACACAAATATATGCATGATATGTTGTCAATCAGTTACCATCGTGATGCCGCCACTCCCGGACACTTAGAGAAGTTTATGTGTAACATCCCGAAATAGTGGAAATTTAAAAAAATTAATCCACATCAACGGGAATGCTACTCATATAAATCAACAATCGGTGCACCAATAATACAACAGAGTTTGTCAAAAGACATGATTACAACAATACTACGAAGTAAAGTAATCATGACGACCTCGAAGAGTCCGAAGAGGATCCTGGCCGCAAAATGTGTGCGCCTATTGTCACCACCCGATAGAACCTACTGCGGTCCTCAAACATGAATCAAACGACGATGCCTGAGTTTCCCATTAGGAAACCCCGTATGCCAAGCTCGCCTAAATGAATGCAACTGTACAGTAAATGAACCTATCTTACTAGTAGCATGTCATATCAACATCTGCAATGCACGGTGATGAAATCCCCCACCTTATCTTTTATGGGACAACCCCTCCTTAGTAGCGATTTAATCCTGGATCTAGCAATCAATCGCTCCAATCAAACGCTCTCTCACTCTTGTCCCGATGCACCTTACTAACTAATGCATGATCGAAACATGCACGAATGAGAGATGTGGGTGCACGTACCTCACGCCAGCAATCAACAACAAAATGTAAAGAAAAGAAAAGATAAATGCATGCAAGGTCTACACATGATGCATGACCTAGATGGCAAGGAGTCTAATATTTTGCTTTGAGTTTTATGGTCCAAGTTGATTAAAGGGGATTGAAATTAAATCTGGGAGCAAACTAGAAGTCCCAACATGCAAAATTGTTCTCTCAGATAACTAAAATGAACAACATAACAACTGGAACAAATTTGAGAGCAATTGAGGCTCACCAGGCCGCCAATTGGCAGTCCCAGATAGCTGATTGGCGGTCACTTTGGGGTCTTTTGCTCTCCCGTTCCTCCAGTCGCTCCCCCTTGATTCTCAGATTCCCTGAAACTAAGAAAAACTGAAAACAAAAAATTAAAAACCCCTCGAATCGTCCAAACCAACGTCTGGACAGAGCACCTCCCCGGCAACGGCGTCAAAAACTTGATTGATCGTTTTATATTTAACCGCAAGTGCACGACCGCGTTGGAGTGGTGGCAAATACGGGTCGTCCACTGGGAGGTGTGTCAACACTTGGTTTGTTCGAAGGCGAGAGGTAAAAAGAAGGAGAGAAAGCTTGGTTGCACTAAACTACACTAAGGTGCAGATGGAAATGGAAGAAAAGCAAGAAAACTAAACCCCAAAGGGAGTAGAGAAATAATGTGAACATAAAGAAGTTTGTGTGTGTGTTCATTAAGCATCTCACAACATGTAGTGCATGAAATCATAAAACTACATCCAACTTTGGCTCAACATGAATTAAGATAAGACTACATCATTAAAACATACAAGACAATAATTGGAATGAAGCTACATGAACTCAAGTATAAAGACTAGACCCTACTATGCCTCCACATGAATTAAGATAAGACTATATCATTAAAACATACAAGACATTAGCTAAGGTAAATGCAACAAGAGCACATACAGTACAAATTGTGTTTCCAATATTAACTTCATCCATATCCTAACCTTATCATTCCCCATAGAATATGTCCACTAATCAAAGCATAAGCTAAGCTTCATTCAAGAGCATTAGCATATCAGAGATAAGAGTGAAAACCCATTAAATGGCTAGGAAATCATATAAAGCTCAAAGGCTACATGATTATATCACATATTTCTCCACCCCCCAAATGAGGATGGAACTACTCACACATATTTAAACTAACTACTCTAATAAAATGAAGCATTATACTGAAATGATACTATACTAATCAAGCAAGAAATATTAAAGAAGCATAAAACAAAACAAACAACAAAGCAAACACATAAAAGGAAATCAACTAAGCAAGAATTAACAAGCTAAACAAAACATCTATTATCAACTCACTCAAATTACAAGCAGCTCTTCCTCCACCAGAGTTTTGCTTCAAGGCTTCACTCTTAATAGGGAAGATGCCACCAAAGAGAGATGGATACAATGGGAGGTGAAGAGTTCTATTTATAAGCATGGAAAAAACTAATCTGGGACAATCCCCCAATGTGGGACTAAACCAATACCAAAAATAGTCTAAACGAACATTAATACAAGTCCAGGAGAAGTTTGGGCGGATCTGGCATGATCCAGACCGCCAGACCGCCAATTGGCGGCCTATAAAGCCCAGATCCATCTGGGTTTTCTGTTGGGCTTTGCTGGAAGTGTTTCTTGGTCTTGGATGCATCTACTTGGTCTGTTGGAGCTCCGACCCGAATCGAATTGCGAAAATACTCCCCATGATGGTGTGTAGTTTCTTGTTTTGCTCTTAGGTCCTTCGGTCTTACGATCAGGTCCTTCTCCATTGCATCTCAGTCCCTAAGTCTCACAATTAAGTCCTTTTTTCCTACTTTTGGGTCCTTTCATGGTTCTTCTCTTCAAACCTCTTTATTCGTGAAAACTAAACAAAAAACTCGTCACGTAGCATTGCTTAGGTGTAAGATAATGGATATAAGATACAAATATGAGCATGAAATGATGTCAATCAAATACCCCCACACCGAAGTTTTTGCTACTCCCGAGCAAAACAAAGAAAAATAAAAGCAAACGAGAAACAAGAAATCCTAACTCACTTTCGTAGGAATCACGGTTGCACTTAGCATGTGCAACAAACCGTTAAACCTCCTTGTTGCCAAGGAGGAGGAGTGTTGTCTCCTGAGGGTTTTCAGCGGATATACCCACAAAATCCGAACAAGATGCATTATTCAATCTAGACCTCGACTTGTTGGAATATTTTGTCGATCAATGGACGCGGTAATCCTACGGGCCGACTCTATATAGGTAATCAGTCCACACTTAGCCTAATAAACCATTCGTGCAAGTTAAATAAGGAATTAAGTGAAAGACATGGACAACCTCAACATCCTCAAGTGCTACAAAGTGTAAAGTCCATTAAGGTTCTTATTACCAATTTTTTTCTTTTTGTTTCTTTTCTCATTTTTTTTCTTTTTCTTTTTATTAGTTGCAGCTTCATTCTCCCAGGGTCAGGTTTCGTACATCATTGCCCATGAGGACTTACACTATCACGTACACCTTTTCCGAAATCTCCACATAGGGCAATCCCTACCACCCGTGTAACGGGAGTTCGGTCGGCGCATCCCAAGTCAGATGACTCGAAAGCACCAGGCACAAAGTCCCTCAGACCTACTTTCCCGAGTGATAGGAGCCATGCGAGAAGAGAGAACACCTACTCACTTATTTCTTATCTACACATGAACCAAAACCCCTACACTTATGTCTCACAACAAGATTTAGAGGGTCCTTGACTACAACAAACTTCCTTAAGTTAACAGACACGAATTATTGACTCACTAGGTTCAGGGTGGACTTCATTAAATGTTTGAGCACTAAAACCCTATGATTACTCACCCTTAAAGGAAAACTGGGGTGCATCCTAACAATTCGATAAATCCTAAAGCCACAGTACTAGATATCCTAATGCATCAAGTTCAAGACAATTTTGGGAGCTTTCTTTTTTACTTTGCCTCTCAACGGTTTTGCACATGCTAAACACATGCAAAAACCCACAAAACATTTTCTTTCACAAACACATGAATATTTTGAAAGAAATGTGAAAATTTTGAAGCACTCGGCAAGCAAAAGAAGACAAGTCACCCAAGGATCATGGCAAACAGATATATCGATATTAAATGCAACACACTAACATGACCCTAACAATGTACACAAAAGAAAACAAAAACAAAGGAAAAGACTCGACTATGTACACACGTAAAACACCCCCACACCTACTTCATGCATTGTCCTCAATGAATGTGAGCAAAATACTACATGGATGTATGCATGAAACAGAATAGATCTCACCAACGTGAAGTACACAAGGAAGTTCATGGCTATGTTGATGGACACAACCCAACTTCCCTCAAAACCTGTGAGATGCTAAAGAAGGGATACAAATACGTGAAAGAAATGGGACCCAAATACTCAAGGGTTGGGCCCACTACAATCGATGCTCACTGAAGGAGTCTTCTCTTTCTTTTTCTTTTTTTCTCTATTTTTTTGTTTTTTTTGTTTTTTTGTTTTTGAACTATGTACAACAATGGGCTCCCATCTGCAAATATCAAGGGACATCAAATGGGAACCCGCCATCTCTCGAGCCAGAAATGCACCTGTATGGGCTCGCAACATACAAAACAGAATTGCTTGACCACCTGACACCCTTATTAGCATTGTGGTCGTTCGATGCCTCTCGAGAGTTATCAAAAGAGGAGGCATGAATGAGAGGTGAACCTCTACCAGGTTGAAGGGTATCAGGTGGTTGATTCTTAACCCACATGGGGTCCTCAGCAGATACAGAATGAAGAGCATGTGGCCTAGAGGCCATAAAAATGGTATCTGGTGGCTCAAAAGCCACGTGATCAAAAGGATGTGGCTCAAGGGCCACGAGATCAGAAGAATGTGATTCAAGGGCCACAAGATCAAAAGGAGGTGGCACTGAGGCCACATGATCAGAACATAAGGCACTTTCTTGTGCCAGCCCAGGTGAAACATCTTCACCACCTTCAGGAGCTTCATCGAACAATTCTCTGAAGTACTTGAAGGTGCCCTCAACTTCAATCTCATCCAAACCCTGGATAAGGTTGACCCCAACAGGGTCATTGAAGGCACCTGGCTTCTTGCCGATGGTGAAGATGTTAAAATCAGCACATTGACTACCATAAGTCAAGCACATCAGACCATTGCGACAATTGATCAATGCATTGGAAGTCGCAAGGAATGGTCGCCCCAGAATGATAAGAATTTGTCCAAGTGGGTTTGGCACAGGTTCAGTATTCAAGACAAAGAAGTCGACTGGATAAATGAACTCTCCCACTTTGATCAGCACATCTTCCACCACACCCCTCGGTTTCTTCATAGACCTATCAGCCAATTGAAGAGTAGTCTTTGTTTGTTTGAGGTCTCCAAGACCGAGGTGGACATAGACAGAATATGGCAGTAGATTAACAGATGCACCAAGGTCCAATAAGGCTCGATGTATGGACACATCACCAATCACACAAGAGATAGTAGGACAGCCAGGGTCCTTGTACTTGACTTGCATGGGTTGTGCCAACAAGGAACTCACGTTAGCCGCAAGAAAAGCTTTCTTGGGAACATGAGTTTTTCTCTTCTTGGTGCATAAGTCCTTGAGAACCTTGGCATAAGGTGGCATTTGCTGAATCACCTCCAACAGAGGGATGTTCACCTTAACTTGCCTAAACATCTCAATCATCTTGTCATGCGAAGGCACCCTAAAATTCAGGTCCAAAGAAACATGAGTGGGGACCTCAGAATCTGGTTCCTTCGACATAAGAGGAGACAAGGGGACCTCAGGGTTCGGCCCCTTTGTCGAAGGAAATGTAGAAAGAACCTCAGGATCTGGCTCCTTCCTAGAAGTATTTGTAGAGGGAGCCTCAGGATCCGGCTCCCTCAAAGATGGTGATGACAAAGAAGGTACCCCAATGTGGTTATCCACCTCCGTACTAGACCTCAAAGTATGAATCACATTAATATGATGGGTCGGTTCAGAGGTGGCATGAGGTAAAGGTGTCCTTCCTTGAGAATGGGTACCCCGAGGATTCACCTCAGGTTGACTCAGGAACTTACCCTTCTCGCGTTCATGGAGTTGATGAGCCAACTGGCTAACCTGCATTTCCAAAGCCTTGACTGTACTTTGCAAAGCTTGAAAGGTCGGATCATAAGAAGGGTCCTTAGGGTCAACCCGCTAGGGTGGTGGAGTCTGGTTGGAATAACCCGACGATGAGGCATGAGCAGGTTAGTAATTTTGGTGCTGAGACCTTTGATGTGGGGGTTGGTAGGTAGCCGATGGGCGTGGAGGTTGATAATATGGAGGTTGAGGTTGAGCGTGCGAGCTCTGACCGTGACCCCCACTAGGCCCCCAAGAGAAGTTAGGATTATTACGCCATCCCGGGTTGTAGGAGTGACTGTACGGGTCGTTATGGGGCCTCTGTTGATACATTGCATTCGCATGCTCAGTATCCCTTGGAGCGTAAGCGCATTCCAAGTCATCATGGCCCGTAAGTCCACACCTACCACACTCGGGAGTAGCGACCTGAGCTACAGGAGCTCGGTCCAACTCTAAACTCTCAATCCTACGCATGAGAGCAACCATTTTCGCCTCAGACGCGATCGATGAGTCAACTTGATAAGATCCAGCTCGACCAGAAGACCTGGCGGCTGGCGGCTCTCTCATGGTATCCCACTTGAAGGTACGTTCAGCCATGGACTCAAAAGTATCCCATGCCTCCTCGATGGGTTTCATTTGGAAGTCACCCTGACACATCGACTCCAACAATGTGCGGGTGTTGTAGTTGATGCCCTCATAAACAATTTGGCACAGCTGCCATAACTCAAATCCATGATGAGGGCACTGCTGGAGAAGGTCCTTGAACCTCTCAAAGAAACCATGAAACGATTCGGTCTCGGTCTGATACATTTGATGTATCTGGTGCCGTATCTGTTGAGTTTTCCTTTGAGGGAAAAATCTCTTTAGAAAGACGGTCACAAAGTCATCCCATGACCGAATCGAGCTCGCCGGGAGGCTATACATCCATTTCTTCGCATTATCCTTCAATGCGAAAGAAATCATCCTCAACCGGACTGAATCCTCGTCAAGCTGTTGAAGCTTGAACATGGAGCATACTTCCTCGAATTCGCGTATAAAGATATACGGATCCTCCTTATTGGCAGTAAAGGTTGGAAGCATGCTCACATATTGAGGTTTCAGCTCATAGTTGTTCCCGCGAGCAGGGGGAACAACTATGCAAGAAGTCTGCGCGGCCCAAACAGGATGGGTCCGCTCCCACAAAGGCATCGGTCTATCATGTCGAGCTAAAGGTGGTGGTGCACCAAGAACTCAATCCTGACCAAATCTCCCTTCCTCTCGAGACAGAGGAGGAGGAGAAGGTCTACGTGGTGGTGGGAGCGGACCGAGGTACTCCATGTATGGAACCCGGTCTCCCTCGCCACCACGAGACGACTCGGCCTCTTGCTCCAAAGGAGCACGAGGCGTAGATGGTCGATCACCAAGACCGCCCATCTCAGAAGAATGCACTCTCTCAAGTCGAGCGCTCTCACCAAAACGAGCCCAACCTCGCATAAAATGCTCGACTCGACTCTAACAAACACTCAACAGAAGGTGTACTAGAGGAGGAGACTATACGTAGAGACTAGATGAGGAGAGGACTCAGGTGAGGAGGGAAGAATCCCTAGAGCTAGCGTGGGTAGAGGGATCAGGAAGAAGCCTAACTAGCAAGCACGGCTCAAACAATGTAAGGCAATGGGTCCTTAGGCTAGACGACGCCTAACTTCGAGGTCACTAGCCTCGACACGTCTCACCTCCCTACAACAAGGACCACAATGCCCAGCAAGTGATACCAGATCCGGAGATCCAGTACCTCCTACTATCGACAAGGTAGGCAACGCCGATCAGGTCATGACGGTCTCAACTAGATTACTCTCCTAGTGCGTCCGCAATCCTAGGGCCAATGTCTACTTGCTTTTAGTTAAGGCTTTAGTAAGAGTGATTTTTAGGGCCAAGGAAAGGGTGATGAAATCCCCCACCTTATCTTTTATGGGACAACCCCTCCTTAGTAGCGATTTAATCCTAGATCTAGCAATCAATCGCTCCAATCAAACGCTCTCTCACTCTTGTCCTGATGCACCTTACTAACTAATGCATGATCGAAACATGCATGAATGAGAGATTTGGGCGCACGTACCTCACGCCAGCAATCAACAACAAAATGTAAAGAAAAGAAAAGACAAATGCCTGCAAGGTCTACACATGATGCATGATCTAGATGGCAAGGAGTCTAATCTTTTGCTTTGAGTTTTATGGTCCAAGTTGATTAAAGGGGATTGAAATTAAATCTGGGAGCAAACTAGAAGTCCCAGCATGCAAAATTGTGCTCCCAGATAACTAAAATGAACAACATAACAACTGGAACTAATTTGAGAGCAATTGAGGTTCACCAGGCCGCCAATTGGCGGTCCCAGAGCGCTGATTGGCGGTGACTTTGGGGTCTTTTGCTCTCCCATTCCTCTAGTCGCTTCCCCTTGATCCTCAGATTCCCTGAAACTAAGAAAAACTGAAAACAAAAAATTAAAAACCCCTCGAATCGTCCAAACCAACGTCTGGACAGAGCACCTCCCTGGCAACGGCGCCAAAAACTTGATTGATCGTTTTATATTTAACCGCAAGTGCACAACCATGTTGGAGCGGTGGCAAATACGGGTCGTCCACTGGGAGGTGTGTCGACACTTGGTTTGTTCGAAGGCGAGAGGTAAAAAGAAGGAGAGAAAGCTTGGTTACACTAAACTACACTAAGGTGCAAATGGAAATGGAAGAAAAGCAAGAAAACTAAACCCCAAAGGGGGTAGAGAAATAATGTGAACATAAAGAAGTGTGTGTGTGTGTGTTCATTAAGCATCTCACAACATGTAGTGCATGAAATCATAAAACTACATCCAACTTTGTCTCAACATGAATTAAGATAAGACTACATCATTAAAACATACAAAACAATAATTGGAATGAAGCTACATGAACTCAAGTATAAAGACTAGACCCTACTATGCCTCCACATGAATTAAGATAAGACTACATCATTAAAACATACAAGACATTAGCTAAGGTAAAGGCAACAAGAGCGCATACACTACAAATTGTGTTTCCAATATTACCTTCATCCATATCCTAACCTTATCATTCCCCATAGAATAGGTCCACTAATCAAAGCATAAGCTAAGCTTCATTCAAGAGCATTAGCATATCAAAGATAAGAGTGAAACCCCATTAGATGGTTATGGAAATCATATAAAGCTCAAGGGATAAAGATAACACACACTTAATACACTACATGATTATATCACATATTTCTCCACCCCCCAAATAGGGATGGAACTACTCACACATATTTAAACTAACTACTCTAATAAAATGAAGCATTATACTGAAATGAAACTATACTAATCAAGCAAGAAATATTAAAGAAGCATAAAACAAAACAAGCAACAAAGCAAACACATAAAAGGAAATCAACTAAGCAAGAATTAACAAGCTAAAGAAAACATCTATTATCAACTCACTCAAATTACAAGCAACTCTTCCTCCACCAGAGTTTTGCTTCAAGGCTTCACTCTTGGTAGGGAAGATGCCACCAAAGAGAGAGATGGATACAATGGGAGGTGAAGAGTTCTATTTATAAGCATGGAAAAAGCTAATCCGGGACAATCCCCCAATGTGGGACTAAACCAATATAAAAAATAGCCTAAACGAACATTAATACAAGTCCAGGAGAAGTTTGGGCGGATCTGGCATGATCCAGACCGCCAGACCGCCAATTGGCGGTTCCAGACCGCCAATTGGCGGCCTATAAAGCCCAGATCCGTCTGGGTTTTCTGTTGGGCTTTGCTGGAAGTCTTTCTTGGTCTTGGATGCATCTACTTGGTCTGTTGGAGCTCCGACCCGAATCGAATTGCCAAAATACTCCCCATGATGGTGTGGAGTTTCCTGTTTTGCTCTTAGGTCCTTCGGTCTTACGATCAGGTCCTTCTCCATTGCATCGCAGTCCCTAGGTCTCACAATTAAGTCCTTTTTTCATGCTTTTGGGTCCTTTCATGGTTCTTCTCTTCAAACCTCTTTATTCGTGAAATCTAAACATAAACCTCATCACGTAGCATTGGTTAGGTGTAAGATAATGGATATAAGATATAAATATGAGCATGAAATGATGTCAATCATCGACCGAAAAAACCTAACCGGTCGACCGTCCCAATAGGTTCGGTCGACCGAAAGTCTACAACGGTCGAACTATTCTGTGCATCACTTAAGTCCAAACGGTCGGACGATCGTTTAAAACCGGTCGACCGAATACGAGGTCAAAATCCAGAGTTTGTCAAAATCATACAAGTTTATTCGGTCGACCGACTTAGGGGTCCCAATCGACCGAAAACTACCATGGTCATCCTAATAGTCTACGTTATATAACGGTCGAACAATATATCAAAATCGGTCGAACAACATGCAATATAATCAGGTACAATTAAGTTCCGGTCGAACCAACCGCTAGGAGCGGTGACCAAAAACCAACAGGAAGCCTCCAACTCACCAGCACACAAGCAATCGGTCGACCGCCACATGGCATCGTTCGACCGGTGTTGGTTAAAGTAGGGCAAAACAGTAAAACTGGTCGACCGCCCGAAGGCACCGGTCGACAGCAACCTTGCTCCAGCTAAGGATTTTACGCCATTTTCTCGTCGCCGGCGTCGTCTCCAACCTCCCACGACCGACCACAACATCCCCCCAACATGGGTGAGGAACAACAACTAAAGAACCGGCATACCTCGACACTAGACGGAGCACACCGGAGATTTGCTCAACGTCGCCCGCCGACCGCAACTTCCGATCACGCACGCCTCACATCCGCCTCCTCGACTCCACGCTCGCCGGAGCCGCCGCCATGTTCTCTGGTCGCCTGAAAAGAAGAGAGAAAGGGTGAGAGATGAGTGAGCAAGTGAGAGAGAGAAAGAGATTGATGGGTTTGCTTTAGACCCAACACTACCCAGTCCCTGCTACAATACCCGGCTCCTACCCAACACTGTTCCGCCTTCCCTTTCCCATGCAAAACCTCCACTAATCACGGGATTAGTCCACTAATCAAGGTTAGGGTCCTAACATTATGCCTAACATTATGGGAGTCCTTTCCCAGCACTTGGAGAACAAACAAATTAAGGGATTGAACATGACGCCTGCATGAACATATTTTGTTGTTGATGCATGATGTTTAGGTGAGATAGCATGTATTCTTTGGTCGATTGAAGTCATTTTATATGATCAATTGCCTTATCCAACAAATCGTTATCCTGTCGTCCTGGAGAAAATGAACACATTAAAGCAACATTCCATCAATTTACTAAAAATAGTAACAAAACAAGGATAAGTCAGTCCAGCTTGTATTGTTTGTTTTACTTTACTGCTTGTTATACAGTTTTTTTTATCTTATCATGTTTCACAAATTCCGGACAAACTTTATGTTCCGTTTCTGGACACACTTTATTCTTAAACCGGACAACAAATACACTTATTCTGGACAACAAATACATTTATTCCGAACTGTAAATACACTTATTCCGGACAGACACATAACGTAAACAGGACAAACACATAATGTAAACTGCACACACACATAAAGTAAGTTAGACAAATTAAGTTGATCCAACGTAAAACTTAAAAACAAATATTTTATTATGATAAGTGTGGGCTCTGCACGAATAATGAGACTGCACGATGTCTTAGGGTCTGCACACTGTCTTATCTGTGTATTGGGAAATGAATCGTTCAACTTAAAGAACCGGCATTTTTTAAAAAGACGAAAACGCGCGAAGAGAAATTTCGCTGACTGGACGCTGACTCAAAGAAAATATCTGAGCTGTACAGATCCACGTAAGGCGCGTCCGTGACGCCTGCGTCCGTCTATCACAGCTCATTATTAAATTGCATTGAGACGTTTAGACACATGCATCGATTAACAACAACACAAGATTGAACCTTTTTTTCGCACAGTAGTATGTTTAACAGAAATAATTAGTTAATTTATCAACTATTCCGAAAATAAATGCCATACCACATGAACTAATAATGAACACAACCTCAGGCGATACAAATGTTCGTATAGACTTTTTTAAAATTATAGCGCTCAATAACATCATATCATAAAATTAGTTGGAAAATCAAGAGCAAAACCTAGTTGTGAATTATCTTTGTCGTCCAAATATTGCATCAGATATCTGCAGGCAACGACAGCATCGTATAAATACGAGGTATCATGCAAAGCATATCAATATATATATAGAGAGGAGGGATCAACTATCTTTAAAAATTGTTGACACATGGTATATATATATATAGAGAGAGAGTGGAGGGGTCCACTACCCTTAAAAATTGTTGACGCACAGTTGCACTTGACGATAAAATCAAATATAAATTCCGAATTGAAAATCTAAACGTATATCTTATTCTACAACATAAGTAGATTAAGATGATGAAGGTTATAAAATTTAATAATTGTTTCATATAAGATCTAGAAAATTGGGTTTTTTAATGAATATAGTACGTTCATTTTTACATCTTTAAATATTACGTAAAATGTGTTACAAATTTTATGATTTTCGACGTTCTTAATCTATATATGTTGTAGATTTACGGTTTGAATTTTCAATTTGAAGTTTAGATTTGATATTATCGTCAAACGCAGCCGTGTGTCAATTTTTTTAAGGATAATGGCTAACTCCTCATATATATATATTGTGTTTATCATTAAAACACTAAACGCAAATTTTCAATATCATACATGGCGAAGCATATACGAATTGCTCTCGCTTTAAAAAATCAGGTGTCCTAAGCGAAAATTTTCAATATCGCAGCAAGCATGCACGTAGAACATATGTATACGTACTTTATCAAATTTGAAAGAATATGAGATCGAGTACGTAAGTTGAGAACATATATGCACGAATATTAACGATTTGCGAAGCATATAAGAGTAGAACTTGTAAATAAGGTCGATTAACGTTTAAAAAAGACTACTTGGAAGGAGAAATGGCATAACATCAGTACGTACGTATTTTTCCAGAAGCAGAACAAGAATGGAGATCAGTGTCTGGCAACTTAGAACTTGTGGTAGCTCTGTCGTCTAAAAGTTTCCACCAATTTGAGTCCCTATTTATAGTTGAACAGGAATAGATATGTGGATGTAAACAAGATGTCCAAGGATTGGCGCGTTATCATGAGCCAATAGTCGGCTGAATACAACAGAGAACAAAATTCTTCTGAAAATTAATAAAACAGAACAGATGAGGACACGTGTACCTGCACATGTCTTTTATAGATGGATATAAGAGGATGATGAACATATAATTGCGCACTGAACGTGTCTTAACCCACTAATCCGTCGAATAGATGGGATACAATGCTGATATAATCAGTATGTATAGATGCATTAACTGTCATAACACGAAATTAGATTGGTAAATGACAATATTAAAGGTTAAGGTGAAAAAAATATAACGTCAATTCAAAATGATAATCCTGAAGTCACTGGTGTTTTAATGTTTTTTCCTAATATTAATTTTTCTCGACAAAAAAGTAATTGCCTTTAAACATGAAATATTAGCTAAGATAGCAATGAAATATGTCAATGCAAGTAATATGATAATTGAATAAATAAACATATATATTAGCTGGATAGATAAGCTATATTACATTCCTATAATTCCATTAAAATAGATCCAACATGGGTTTCATCCATCCATGCACTAGTGCAAAATGCACAATACATGTCGGATATTGAAACATCCGACGTTTATAGGTATAGACGTCGGATATCCAAATATCCGACGTCTATAGGTTTGTATAAATGTCGGTTTTTGAAGTATAATCGACGTCTATAACTCCTGAAATAAGAAAAATAATTTTTGTTTATTTTTGCAATTTATTTCGTATAAGAATTTATGTGGATTTATTTTAATAAGAATAAATGTAATTTTATACTTCGTAGAAAGTAATATGAATTATTTAGATTGATTTAAAAATAGTTACATCAATGTAACTATCTCATGTGTGTGTTGATATACATATGTGTGTTTATGATCATATGTGTTGAAGTTTAGTCCCACATTGAAGAATTTATTTTTGTTGGTGGAGTTGATGTACTCCACCACTCATTTACTTCTAAATGGGAGTTAGGTACCACACTACAAAATACAAGTGATATATATATATATATATATATATATATATATATTTAATGGTCAAAAGAATGACACTTGGGGCACTTGGGCTTAAGATAGTTGCAATGTTTTTTACATCTGTATAGATGTCGGTTTTATACAATAGCCGACGTCTATAGGCTCTAATTTATTATTATTTGAATGTATAGACGTCGGCTATATAGGGTGATCGATGTCTATAAATATGTAACTATACATAAGTTACATTGTACACATTACAACTTTGCTTTATCAATGAACCCAACAATATCATCACTCAAGTCAAAGAGAGGGTCAATGATAATCTTTTGACATATCATCCTTTCCGGCATAAGTCATCCATAACCAACTATTATCTTTAGCACTATACTCAATAATAGCTTTTGATAATAATCAAATGATACACTAAACATTCAAAGACACAATGAAACATTAATGACACCAACACAATTTCATAATGTTTCATTTAATAGGTCTTTTTAATATATGAAAGAAAATACATTGTACACATTACAACTTTGCTTTATCAATGAACCCAACAATATCATCACTCAAGTCAAAGAGAGGGTCAATGATAATCTTTTGACATATCATCCTTTCCGGCATAAGTCATCCATAACCAACTATTATCTTTAGCACTATACTCAATAATAGCTTTTGATAATAATCAAATGATACACTAAACATTCAAAGACACAATGAAACATTAATGACACCAACACAATTTCATAATGTTTCATTTAATAGGTCTTTTTAATATATGAAAGAAAATATTTTCCATTTCATATACTCATGTTGTTAAAATATTTGTAGAGGTACAATACTCTATTAACCAACATGAAAATCTTATTTTGGTAATTAATGTTCCATATTAATCACTATGATTGTGAATCACTTTTGATTCATATAAATCAATATCTTTTAGAGCTCTACAGTTAAGGACCAAGAGTATCTTCCTTAACACTTCTAAAAGACGAATACATTAATCAATGAACAACATGTTTATACATTCAATTCATAATAAAAGACATATAAAAGTAAACTTTTAGAACATATTCCTTTCAGTCTTGATGCCTCTGTCCCAATCCTCATTCTCTTGATTATCTTGATCAAGCTATTAAGATGATTGAAAGTATACAAGTATGTATGTAATGCATATAATCATGTTTGTTCACTTTGATTGATTATGTTGATTGATTAAAATTAGTTTGATTAATTATCAAAATTAATAATAGATTAAGGCCAAAAAGCCAAAAGCATCTTCCAATTGACCTTGCTTGGGTGACACGATTAGCAGGTCTAGTGCACTATCGCTGGATATACCCTTTCGAAAGGTATATGAATAAGTTGAAATATTTTGTTAGAAATAGAAATAAACCTGATTGATCAATTGCTGAAGGTATTCTGGTGGAGGAGCGTACAACCTTTTGCTCTAGATATTTAAAGAGTTTAGAGACCGTATTTAATAGACCTTCGTGGAACGATGAAGGTGAAAGACCTTTAGGTAAATGTCGAATGACTATCCTTGACATTGTTGATCTAGAGAAGGCACACAATTGAGTTTTGAATAACACTGTCATTGTTGAGGAATATGAAGAATAAGTGAACAAATTTTTTGTTACTTTGCTTATATCTTAAATTTGAATATTTCATCGCTAATGAAGAAATTTGGTGTTTACATGCATTGTAACCGTTACAATGCTTTCATGGGAGTAGGCACACATCGTAATAGAAGAAAACAATCAAATGCATGATATAAGAAGTTTAGTGATTAGTTCAAGGAGACTGTTCGAAATGAAAACATTGAGTGTGTTGAAATCAAAGTACTTGTTCGAGGTCCGAATATCATGGTAAAGAAATATTCAGGATATATCATCAACGAGTTTTGATTTTGCACAGAGAAACGGTGCCAAAAACTTGCAGTATTGAACTGATAAAATCTCAAACATGAGTCCAAAGGAAAAACTCAAAATTCTGGTGTGTTTGTGAACACAACAACAGAAAGTTACTCAACAACACGATATAACATTCCTATCCGTGCACCAGTCGACTACTTTGGTGTATTTCAATATATAATTGAACATCAATACTACGGTGATGTGAAATATGTTTTGTTCAAGTGCAAGTTGTACAATGTTCTGGGTCAGGACAATACCACTAGAAGTGATGAATATAGGTTTACGTTGGTGAACGTCAATAGATTTCTGAAACCAGAAGAGTCATTTGTACTTGCATCCCAAGTAGAGCAAGTATTTTATGTTGTAAAACCTAAAGAAAGACAAAGAGACGACCATGGTTGATCGTTATCCGAATGTTTCCGAGAGATTTATATAGCATGGAGAACAAAGCATCCAATGTCCCTAAGTACGAGCAAGGAAATCTTGTACAAGATCGAGTCAAATTAGATGATATTAATTTCGTTAATTTTGTTAGACCAGATTTAGAACCGATGGTCGAGTAGTACACCCTGAGGGACATGTACAATTTGTAATGACAAACCTAATATATGTATGAATAGATTTGAAGTTTATAAATTTTATTATGTGGTTGATGATAAATTAAATCACTTCATAATTTAGGTATGACATGTTAGTCTTCACTACCACACCTTGTGGGAGACGGTGATAAGCGGAGACGTCGACGACGTCTCGTGGAGGATACCCTACAAATATCTGATGGTGCAGTTGATACTGAGTAGGATCCTAGCCCTTTGGGCTATGATACAATGAGTATGAGTAGTGGTCGTGGATCCACACAACTTCTGGAGGATTGGACCTCTATTGTTTAGAATGAGATCGAGTTCACAATGGAAGGCGTACAGAAGGGAAAGTGAATAGTAGCATATCATATGATGTTGACCTAATGGCTTTAATCCGTGTTTTGATGATTTAACTAACCTAATCTTAATCACAATAAAATGTAGAGGAGAATACATTATGCATAGAACATATATTGTATTGTGCTAACATCTACAGGTGATCAAGACTCAAGGAAGAATGGAATGAAGTGAAGACATGTAATCAAACTACTTAAAGATATGTAATTTTACCTTTCATTTGAGTCTTAGGAACTTATGTGAACTTGAGTATACAAGAGTTAAAATCTATTCACATACACAATTGGTTCCTTGTAGAAGTCACACATAAAATTTCAGATCAATTGGACTTCAATAGGTCACCCAAACTTTGGTAGGAAAATCACCTAAACCAAACTTCCTTCTGCCAGTGTAGAACGACCGACTGAAATGAATTTTCCATTTGACTAGTTCTAACAGTTAACGGTGTTATAAATAGTGATTTTACCTAACCGGTCTGACTTTTCGGATCGACCTATTCTGACTTTCCGGTCGACCGATTGACCAGTATTTTTCAGATGACCGTTAACATTTTCGTTTTATAGAATGGTCGAATTTGTATTTCTTCCTAACCCCTTGTACATAGTTGGCCACCAGTCGAACATGGACCTATAAATGGTCGACAGGATGAACTCTAATTTTGTGCCCAAAACTGCTTGTTATTTTCGGTCGAACGTATCTATAGTTTGTGTTTGACCAATTACCTTTGCCCTTGCCTAAAACCTTATATCGGTTGACCAGCCCTTGACCTGGTTTGACAGTTCAGTTAAGTCATAGCCCAAATAGGTTTTACCATTGCTTAAAGTGGTTTGAATGTTTCCTTAACAACAAGGAAACAATTGACCGTTTAGCCCGTCTCAGTAGACTGTTGTGGGATGGAATTGCTGAATTTCAATTTCTAATTTGTGTATCTTACACAAAACTTATCCAATTCTTCCCCAACGGCTATATCTCTCTAGGAGCTTATAAATAGATGTCTATACACCTTATTTACACAACACTCAAACTTCCATTTGCTCCATACACTAGAAAGACTTCTCCAAATCTTCAAATCCCCAATCCTAAACTAAAGAGCCTAAACTTCACACCTTTGATCAATTTCACATCTTACTCAAAGTGTGCTCAAGTTAGAGTGTGTTTGATCCACTCAATTCAGTTGTGAAGATGCATAGGTTTTGGTGAAATCCCGAAGCAAGTTGTAAAAGTTTCGATGAAAGCCCGAAGCATCCTTCTAGGATTGTGAGAAGAAGAAACCAAGCTTGCGAGAGTGTTCGCAAGGCTTGCTTTGTAAAGACATTCTCTCCCAGCCTGGAACGAGGAGTGGATAGTGAAGACGTAGGCGGAGCTCACTGAGTCGAGCGGAGCTTGCAAGAGAGGAAGTAGGCGGAATGCCGAACATCTATAAAATCACCTTGTCCACTTGTGATTTGCATATCCATTTCTCTTCTTGTATTTATTATTTCCGCTGCATATTTAGTAGAAAATTAAGAATTTTATTTTATTAATTAGGGCAACATCGATCCTACATATGACTCATTCATTCGATATTTCCTTTATGTCACCCGATATTTGTGCTACTCGGGTATTTGTTCCATATATTTCAGTTTAAGTAATAAAGAAGAGAAAGGAAGCAAAAATGACCTAAATTCAAGAAGAAATGAGTGATTTGGAAGCCTTCTAGACCTATTTGTAATGTTCAAGGACTAGACTAAAAATCAGGAGGGATCCAAGTAAAAACCCGGAGGGACCTAAGTAATTCAACAATTAAAACCAAGCATGTTCGAACCGACGACTCTAGATGCACCCCACGTTCTAAAATGGTACATCTAAGTTACTGGTGAAATGAGAGGTCGACCCGACCCAAATAATGCACCACTGGCGGATTAAAATACGCCATTAGCGGTTCCGGTTGGTGAGTTCGACCATATATTTCTCTGGTGGGTCGGGTTGTCGGGTTAGAGCAATTAGAAACATCCAGATCTGATTTACAGTCATCTGATCACTTCCAAATTCATCCAGACTCTCTAATGTTCTATAAATACACTTGTAATCATGCCCTATTCTTCCTTCCTTTACTCCTTAGGTTAGCTTTATTTCTTGTTTAGTAGAGTTGGTTTTCTTTTCTTGTTTAGTAGAGTAGGTTTTCTTTTCTTGCTTAGTAGTGTAGTGCAGGAGAAGATGAACAACATTTTGTAATCTTTCTTTCTTAATCAAGTTTTAGTTTCATGTTCTGGTCTTTCATTTGATGGATTTTTATTCCATTGTTTGGTTATATTTTGTTTCCTTTACTTGTTCATGTGTTTTTTTTTTATGTTATTGTTTTCTTTGGTTAATATGTTGATTAGTGAGTAATACATCCCCATTGGGAGTGGAGAATGATGTGAAGTTTGAATGTTGGGAGATTGGTGTGTGTTTTAATCTTAATCTTGGAGCTTCAAATGGTTTCCATAGCCATTTTGTTGGGTTCCTTACTTTTGCCTTTGATGTGTTAATGGTCTTAATTGATGTTTAGCACATGCTTTGGATAGTGGGCCCACTTTATGGGGAATGATGATGTGGAGATAAAATTAGAGTGACTAAAGAGATGAGAATGGTATGTAGGAGCAAGTGCTCTTGTTGGCCTCATCTAGAGTAATGTCTTGTATGTTTTAATTATGGTGATAAATCTTAATCCATGTAGAGACACTTAGGATTCTAGTCACTATAGATTTCCATTTTATGCATATCATTAGTGCTTAATTGTACACACACGTTAGGATTGTGGTTATTATAGATTTCCATGCTATGCATGTCATTAGAAGAAGGGATTGGTAGTGACCGGCGCAAGCATGCAAAGTCCTATTCCAAGCCGATTGCACTATCGAAAGGAGATTGGAACCAAAAGAAAAAAATGATGACTACTAAGTTGGGTAAAATTATTAATCCTCCTAAGCACATATTGTTAATGTTTTGGCCTTAATCCGTGTTTTGATGAATTAACTATCTTAATCTTAATCACAATCAAATGTAGAGTAGCACACATTATGCATAGAACATTATTGTATTGTGCTAAGTGAAATTGATTAGATTAATTAGGTCAATTGCGATCCTACATATAGAATTGGTTCCAACATGATATTTGAATGCTTAATTGATATATCATTTATTTTAGATATCAATCAATTACAGAGAGCTTAATGTATATCATTAAGGGGGAGAAACATGGAAATCATGCATAGTGATAGGAAGAGTGATTAGTAGCATATCAAACATCTCATTCATGCTATATATCCTTTATTTTACCCCAATATTGTGCTACTCGATTTATTATTTGTAGTGTTTCAGGAGTTAGGTAATAAATAAGAGGAAGGGAGCAATAAGGACCTGAATGTAACAAGAATGGACTAAACTGAAGATTTTTGGACCTATTTGTAATGCACAAGGTCTGGATCGCAAATCAGGAAGGACCCAAGTGAAAACCTCGAGGGACCTGATTGAGGAGTACAAAATAATGTGACACATGACTTGAACCAGATAAGTATTTCTCCAATTAAAATCAAATCGGGTCGAGACAGTGCACCAGAGCTTCACCCCACGTGCCAATAGAGGAAATAAAGCCGAAGACAATTTCAATATTAGCGTATCAATTTGATCCCCCATTAGCAGATCCAACAAGTCCAAAGGGTCTGGGATTTCGGTCGTGAGTCAGGTTGTCGGGTTAGAGCATTCCAGGACCATCAAATGTGATTTAGAGTCGTCCGATTATTTCGAGATTAATCCTAACCATGTATTAGTCTATATATACCATTGTAATCCCTTCTCTCCCTCTTCTTCTTGCTCCTTTGCTTCTCATTAGTGTAAGAGGAGAAGAAGGAAACTTTGTAAGCTTTCATTTTAATATAATGTAGTCTTGTTATTTATCTTGATGTCTTTCATTTGATGCCATTCCGTTGTGCTTATTTTCCTTTATCTAGTGTCCAGAATTTTGCATTATGGTTTGGGGTTGTTTTTATGCTTTCTTTAGTTTAGAGATGAGTAGAGAGTAGTCCATCCCCATTGGGGGGGTGGAGAAGAAGGTGTTGTGATTGTGTGATGTATTAGTGTGTGTATTAATCCTACCTTTGAATCTCACATGAGTTCCATAACCATCTAATGAGATTTTCACTCTTATTTTTGTTGTGCTAATCTTGAGTGAAGCTTAGAACATGCTTAGATCAGTGAGGTTATTTTATGGGGAATGATGAGATGAGTACAAGGATGGAGTGGAAGAAGGAAAAATTACATGTGCATGCATGTGCTCATGTTGGCCTCATCCTAATTAATGTCTTGTATGCTTTAATGAATGTGTTAAATCTTATTTCATGTGGAGACATAGTGGGGTTTGGTCACTATGCATGAGTTTATTTAGCCACATTTCAATTATTGTCTTGTTTGTTTTAATGATAATGTTTTATCTTAGTTCATGTGGAGGCAAAGTTGGATTTGGTTTTATGGATTTCATGTATTACATATTGTGATGAGCACAATTGAACACACACTACACACATTTTCTTTACGCATTCTTTCTCTACCCCCTAAGGGGTTTTATTTTATCGTTTATTTTTTATTTCACTTGCATCGTAGTTTAATTCAGCTTGCATTCGTCTCTCTTCTTTCCCCACTCGATTATCGTGAATCTGACTCGTACACGCTCCTTGTGGACTGACCCATGCTTGCCACCGCTTCAACGTGGCCATGCACTTACGGTATTATAACTGATTCAATCAAGCTTTTGGCATCGTTGTCGGGGAGTGCCGTTTTCGTAGTCGAATTCATCATTTCGGTGGGGCTTTTCTTTTGTTTTTTGTTTTCTTTTCTCTTTTGGTTACTGGAAGGGGTTACAAGTTGACAGGGGGACTTACTGGAGCTCAAGAGCTTACTAGTAAAGTTTGGGGACCAAAATTCCCAGATAATCTGCTAGTAGCGGATTTGGATCCGCCACTGGCAGATTTGGTGAGATGTTTTTCACTTCTGTTTCCACAATAGCTTCCTTTGCCATTTTGTTGTTGTTTGCTTCCACGGTTTATGCCATGCATATTTTTCTTTAGTGTCAGTAATGAATTTGGCTTGCAAGACCCCTTGTTAAGACAACTTCGACACTAAAACTCAAAACAAAAGATTAGATTATTTGTCATCTAGGTCATGCATCATTTGTAGACCTTGCATGCACATTGTCTTTCATTTACTTTAAATTCTTGTTGACGATTCTTGTTGTGAGGTACATGCACCCGTTTTCTCATTCATGCATGGTCAGAGCATTCATTAGTTAGTAAGGTGCATTGTAACAAGAGTGAGGTGAGTGCTTGTTTGGTGAGTTGTTTGCAAGCCTAAGATTTCAAAACATCTTTAAGGGGCACCACCTATAGAATTAAAGATAAGGTGGGGGATTTCATCACCCCTCCCATAGCCCCATAAACCACACTCAAGTGAAGCCTTAATCTAAAATAAAGTAGACATTGGCCATTAGGACTCAGACGCATGAGGAGAGTGATCCGGTCACGACCGTCATAGCCTGATTGACGTCGCCTACTTTGTCGATAGTAGGAGAGACGTTATCTCCGGATCTTGGCTCACTTGCTGGACTTTGTGGTCTTCGTCGAAGGGAGGTTATGCGTGTTGAGGCCGTGTGACCTCGCAGTTAGGTGTCGTTTAGTTGTAAGGGCCTACAGTGACCTTAGGCTACTTGAGTCGTGTTTGCAAGATTAGACTTCTACCCTCACCCACTACACACACTAGCTCTAAGGATTCTTCCCTTCTCATCTGAGTCTTCTCCTCCTCGATATTCTTTGAGTACTATCCTTCTCTGATTACACCATCTGTTGTGTGTAGTTTTTGAGTCGAGTCCAACGTTTTATGCCAGGTTGGGCTCGTTCTAGTGAGAGCGCTTAACTTGAGAGAGTGCATTTTTCTTCTGAGATGGATGGTCTAGGTGATCGTCCATCTCAACCTTCAGCTACTTTGGAGCACGAGGCTGAGTCGTCTCATGGACCTCTCCCACCACCACGTAGACCTCCTTCTCCTCCAACTAGGGAGGAAGAGGGATTTGGTCAGGACTGAGTTCTGGGCGCACCACCACCTTTACCTCGATGGGATAGACCGATGACTCTGTGGGAGGGGACCCATCCTGTTCGGGTCGTTCAACCTTCTTTCATAGTTCTCCCGCCTGCTCGCGGGAACAACTATGAATTGAAACCTCAATATGTGACCATGTTTCCTACCTTCAATGCTAATAAGGAGGATCCGTATATCTTTAGACATGAATTCGAGGAGGTATGCTCCATGTTCAAGTTCAAGAGCTTGACGAGGATTCCGTCCGATTGAGGATGTTTTCTTTCGGGTTGAAGGATAACGCGAAGAAATGGATGTACAACCTCTCGACAAACTTGATTCGGTCTTGGGATGATTTCGTGACCATTTTTCTGAAGAGATTATTGCCCCAAATGAAGACTCAAAAGATACGACACTAGATACATCAAATGTATCATACTGAGACCGAATTGTTTCATGCTTTCTTTGAAAGATTGAAAGACCTTCTCCTGCAGTGCCCTTGTCATGGAATTGAGTTATGACAGCTGTTCCATATTGCTTATGAGGGCCTCAACTACAACACCCTCACATTGTTGGAGTTGAGGTGCCAGGGTGATTTTCAAATGAAACTCATCGATGAGGTATGGGATACTTTTGAATTAGTGGCTGAACGTACCCTTAAGTGGGATACCATAAGAGAGCCACCAGCCGCCAGGTCATCTGGTCGAGCTCGATCATACCAAGTTGAGTCAACTCTCACATCTGAGGCAAAAATGGTTGCTCTCATGCGTAGGCCTGAGAGTTTAGAGTTGGACCGAGCTCTTGTAGCTCAGGTCGCTATTCCCGCTTGAAGTTGGAGAGGACTTACGGGACATAGTGACATGGAATGTGCTTACACTCCAAGCAATACTGAGCACGTAAATGTGATGTATCAACAACGGCCCCGTAATGACCTGTACAGTCACTCATACCCCGGTATGGCGAAACCACCCTAATTTCTCTTGGGGGCCATGGTCAGAGCTCACATGCTCAACCTCAAGCCCCACCATATCACCGTCCATGCCCATCGGTGACCTACCAACCCCCACATCAAAGGTCTCAGCCCCATACTCACCAACCTACTCAGGCCTCACCATCGGGTTATTTTTTCTAAACTCGACTACCCCAACGGGTTGACCCAAATGACCCCTATCTTGAACAAACCCTTCAAGCGTTCATGTAGAGCATGCGAAGTTCGTTCAAAACAGTGGAAGTGCAAGTCAGCCAATTGACTCATCAGGTCCATGAATGTGAGAATGCTCAATTCCCAAGTCAATCGGAGGTGAATCCCCGGGACACCCAATCTCAAGGAAGGCCACTAGTACCTCAAGCTACCTTTGAATTGACCCATCATGTTAATGTGATTCATACTTTGAGGTTTGGTAACGAGGTGTAAGATTGATTCATTTTAAATATACCACAAGTGCACAACGTCGGTGAAGATGCGGCAAGTACGGGTTGTGTCCACGAGGAGGTGTGTCAACTCTGGTTTGTTCAAAGGAAAGTAAGAAAAGAAGGGAAGAAGTTGTGATTACACTAAACAAAATTACGAATGAATAAACAAGAAAACTAAACGCCATGGAGTGGAGGTGTGTAGGTATGTGTGTGTGAGTGAGTCTTCTTTTCAATTAGAAACAAGTGTAGTTTGTGTGGCATACATGTAGAAGCTAGTGTAGAATCTAAGTGTAGGATACACAACACTACATGGCAAACCATGAACATGCATATCTCACATAAATTTGTGGTTGATTTTAGATTCTCAAGCATGCAATAAGTACCTAGTCTGGCCATTGAAGCATCAATCAATCCTACATACAACCTAAATCATTCATGTAAATGTGCACCAAACATGGATCCATACATAACAAGTCCAATTCCCATCAAATCATAACAAGCAACAAGATAAACTCTAAAGCTAGCATGAGATAAGTACCTAGTTTGGACATTATCCCATCTAATACAAGTTTAAGCACGTTACAAGTATAGATCTATATTAAGCATATGAAATGACGCAAATAAAAGAACCCATCACTATCACATAGTCTACATTATCTCCACCACATCTGGGGATGGAACTACTCACTACTCATTAAGAAGATAAAACGAAATTAAACTATGCATGCATGAATTGAAAGATACAATATAAAACTAACTATGAAAATGATTTTATTGACATGACTCACATTACAAGTATCATTCTTCTCTACTTGAGTTTTGCTCCAAGGCTTACTTTAGGTAGAGAGAATGCCACCAAGCAATGAGTGAATACAAAAGGAGAGGAAGAGTTCTATTTATAGGCATGGAAAAGTGTAATCCGGGATAATCCCCTGGTATGGGACTAATTGCATACTAAATGAACATAAAACAACATGTGGTGTTTGGACATATTTGGACCACTGATTGGCGGTCTTGGACCTCCAATTGGCGGTCTAGATGTGTGATCGAGTCTGGATTTTGGTGGCTAGTTTCTTGCTTGATTTGTTGATGTTTGATAAACCCGATTTGGTTGTTGATGGTTAGGCCCGGGTCTAATTGCCAAAATACTCCTCATAATGGTATGGAGCTTCTTGATTTCCTCATTAGTCCTTTTGGTTTTACATCCGGCTCCTTCTCTCTTGCACCTCAGTCCAGAAGTCTTGCAACTCAGTCTTTTCCTTGCTTTTAAATATTTTTTGTGTCTCTTCTTCTCAATTGTTTTATTCCTGAAACTTAAACATAAAACTCGTTACGTAGCTTTGCTTTGGTTAAAAATAGAGGATATAAGACACAAATATATGCATGTTTCGATGTCAATCAAATACCTCCACACTAAACTTTTGCTAGTCCCGAGCAAAACACAGAAAGAGAAAAGTGAAAGAAAGGAAAAACATACGAAAAACAGGAAAATCCTCACTCACTTTCGTAGGAATCACGGTTGCACTTAGCACATGCAACAAGCTGTTAAACCTCCTTGTCGCCAAGGAGGAGTGTTGTCTCCTGAGGGTTTTCAGCTGATACACCCACAAAATCCGAACACAGATGCATTATTCAACCTAGCAACATGACTTGATGGACTCATTTTCCTCAATCCTTGGACACGGTAATTCTACGAGCCAACTCTATATATGTAATCAGTCCACACACCTATCTTAATGAACCATTTGTGAAAGTTAATTAAGGACTTAAGTGAAAGACATGGGTCGTGTTAACTTCTTAAAGTGACACATCGTGTAAAGTCCATTAATGTTCTTATTTGTCTTTCTTCTTCTTTTTTTCTTTTTTTCTTCATTTTTTTCTTTTTGGAGCATTATGGATTACACTAGTTAGTGTTTGATTCTCCCAGGGTCAGAAGTTTTCTTCATTCAGATCAGAATTTTTCTTTTTAAGACGCTCAGGGAATGACACCTTTGGGGGCATAAAGGTCTTTCAAAAGGAATCTCAGAATTCTGGTCCATAGAAACATGAGTGGGAACCTCACAATGTGATTCCTTCGATCCAAGATGTGACAAGGGGATCTTAGGGTTTGGCCCCTCGTAGATGTAGGTATCATAGCAGGTTTGGTGACACCAAGAGATGGTGATTGCAAGGAAGGCACCATATTCTGGTTGTCTACCTCCTTACCAAACCTCAAAATATGAATCACATAGATGGGTTGGTTCAGAGGTAGCTTGAGGTACAGGTGGCCTCCCTTGAGAATGGGTACCTCGGGGATTCACCTCGGGTTGACTCGGCAACTGACATTTATCACAGTCATGGACCTAATGAGCCAACTGGCTAAGTTGCATTTCCAAATCTTTGATTGTACTTTGCATGCTCTGCATGAACGCTGGAAGCGTCAGATCAGTAGAGGGGTCCTTTGGGTCATCCCGGTGGGGTAGTGGTGTTTGGTTAGAATAACCAAAAGATGAGGCATGAGGAGGTTGGTAATTATGGTGTTGAGACCTTTCATGTGGGGGTTGTAGGTCGCTGATAGGGGTGGCGGGTGATGAGGTGGAGGTTGAGGTTGAGCGTGCGAGCTCTGACCGTTACCCCCACTAGGCCCCCAAGAGAAGTTAGGGTGGTTTCGTTATCCCGGGTTGTAAGAGTGATTGTACAGGTCGTTATGGGGCCTCTGTTGATACATAGCATTTGCATGCTCAGTATCACTTGGAGCGTAAGCACATTCCAAGTCATTATGTCGCGTAAGTCCACACCTACTACACGCAGGAGTAGCGACCTGAACTATTGGAGCTCGGTCCAACTCTAAACTCTCACTCCTACACATGAGAGCAACCATTTTCACCTCAGACATGATAGTTGACTCAACTTGATATGATCCAGCTCGACCAGAAGACCTGGCAGCTAGTGGCTCTCTCATGGTGTCCCACTCAAAGGTATGTTCAACAAGTAATTCAAAGGTGTCCCATGCCTCATCGATGGGTTTCATTTGGAAATCACCCTGACACATCGACTCCAACAATGTGCGGATGTTGTATTGCGGCCCTCGTAAACAATTTGGCACAACTACCACAACTCAATTCCATTATGAGGGCACTGCAAGAGAAGGTCCTTAAACCTCTCAAAGAAAGCGTGAAACGATTCAGTCTAAGTCTGATATATTTGATGTATCTCATCGCGTATCTATTGAGTCTTCCTTTGAGGGAAGAATCTCTTCAGAAAAACTATCACGAAGTCATCCCAGGACCGAATCGAGTTTACTGGGAGGCTATACATCCATTTCTTCGTGTTATCCTTCAACGCGAAGGAAATCATCCTCAACACGACGGAATTCTCGTCAAGCTGTTGAAGCTTGATCATAGAGCATACATCCTCAAATTCACGTAAAAAGATATACGGATCCTTCTTGTTAGCAGTGAAGGTAAGAAACATGCTCACATATTGAGGTTTTAGCTCATAGTTATTCGCCCGAGCAGGCAGGAGAACTATGCAAGAAGGCTGCGTGGCCCAAACAAGATGGGTCTGCTCCCATAATGTCATCGGTCGATCCTATCAAGCTAAAGGTGGTGGTGCACCAAGAACTCGATCCTAACCAAATCCCTCTTCCTCCCGAGTCGGAGGAGGAGGAGAAGGAGGTCTACGTGGGGGTGGGAGTGGACCGAGGTAATCTATGTATGGAACCCGTTCTCTCCCATCTCCATGAGACGACTCGACCTCATGCTCCAAAGGAGCACGAGGCGGAGATAACCGATCACCAAGACCGTCCATCCCAGAAAATTGCACTCTCTCAAGTCGAGCGCTCTCACCAGAGTCCAACCTCGCATGAAACGCTCAACTCAACTCGACTCTACAACAACACACAACAGAAGAAGTAATCAAAGGAGGAGACTATAACAAAGAATATAGAGGAGAAGAAGACTCAGATGAGAGAGGAAGAATCCCTAGAGTTAGCGTGACTAGTGGGAGAAGGTAGAAGCACACAAGCAAACAAGGCTAAAACAACCTATGGCTATAGGTCCTTAGGCTAGATGACGCCTAACTTCAAGATCACTAGTCTCGACACGCCTCACCTCCATTCAACGAACACCACAATGCCCAAGAAGTGATACCATATCCGTAGATCCAGTACCTCCTACTATCGATAAGGCAGGCGACCCCGATTAAGTCATGACGGTCTCAACTCGATCACTCTCCTGGTACGTCCGAGTCCTATGACCAATGTCTACTTGCTTTTAGAATTAGGGATTTGATTGATATATATTTTTGGGGCAAAGGAAAGGGTGATGAAATCCCCACCTTATCTTGTATGCGACAACCCCTCCTTAGTAGCGTTTTGAGTCTTAATCCAGCAATCAACTCTCCAAACAAACACTCACCTCACTCTTGTTGCAATGAAATTCCTACTAACTAATGCATGGCCATAAAAATGCATGAATGAGAGTAGGATGTGCGTACCTTATGCCAACACTCAATAACTGAAAGTAAAGCTAAAACAAAAGACAAACTACATGCCTAAGTCAAGTATATGATGCATGACCTAAACAAGCAAGAATGCCTTGCCTTTTGCTTTGGATTTTAGTGTCCAAGTTGATTAAAGGGATTGATTATTGATCTGGAGAGAAACAACAAGTCAAAACATGCCAAATTAAGACCCAGAACACGCTAGTGAATATAGAAACAACCAGAAAAAAGTAGAGGGAGAAATGAGCTCACCAGGCCGCCAGTTGGCGGTCCAATACTGTTGATTGACGGTCTGTTCACCTTTTAATCCCTCTAAATTTCTCCTGGGCACATCTCTGGATCTTTAAATCCTCGTGAAATAAAGAAAAACTATAAACAAAAAATTAAAACCACTCGAATTGTTCAAACCAGAGTTTGGACTGAACACCTTCCCGACAACGGTGCCAGAAACTTGATTAATTCGTTTTAAATATACCACAAGTGCACGACGTCGGTGAAGACGCGGCAAGTACGGGTCGTGTCCACGAGGAAGTGTGTCCACTCTGGTTTGTTCGAAGGCAAGTGGAAAAAAGGGGAAGAAGTTATAATTACACTAAACAAAACTACGAATGAATAAACAATAAAACTAAACCCCATGGAGTGGAGGTGTGTAGGTATTTGTGTGTGAGTGAGTCTTCTTTTCAATTAGAAATAAGTGTAGTTTGTGTGGCATACAAGTAGAAGCTAGTGTAGAATCTAAGTGTAGGATACACAACACTACATGGCAAACCATGAACTTGCATGTCTCACATAAAGTTGAGGTTGATTTTAGATTCTGAAGTATGCAATAAGTACCTAGTGTGGCCATTAGAGCATCAATCCTACATACAACCTAAATCATTCATGTAAATGTGCACCAAACATGGATCCATACATAACAAGTCATTCCCATCAAATCATAACAAGCAACAAGATAAGCTTTAAAGGTAGCATGATATGATGTCAATCAGTGGACAACCAAATTGGGTTGCCTTCCATGCAATCACCATCTCTTGGTATCACTAGACCTGCGGTGATACCTACATCCATGAGGGAGCCAGATCTTGAGGTTCCCTCAACTAATACTTCCAGGAAGGAGATTGATCTTGTGGTTCCTTCTACGTTTATTTTGACAATGGGGCTGAACCCTGAGGTGCCCTTGTCTCATCATGTGTCGAAGGAATCAGATTCTGAGGTCCCCCCTCATGTTTCTACGGAACATAATACTGAGGCTCCTTTGAAAGACCCATATACCCCAAAGGTGCCATTTCCTGAGCGGCTTAAAAGAAAACTTCAGATCAGTATGATAGAATGCTTCAGATTTTTCCGCAAGTTAAGGTGAACATTCCTCTGTTGGAGGTGATTCAGCAAATGCAACGTTATGCCAAGGTTCTCAAGGATTTATGCACCAAGAGGAGGAAAACCAATGTTACCATGAAAGCTTTCCTTGCTGCTAATGTGAGTTTAATGTTGGCACAACTCACGCAAGTCAAATACAAGGACCCTGGTTGCCCTACTATTTCTTGTGTGATTGGTGATGTGTCTGTTAAACGTTTTATTACTTACGGCAAGTGCACGACCGCGATGAAGCAGTGACAAGTATGGGTCGATGCACGGGAAGGTGAGTAGCCTCTGCTTTGTAAAAAATCAAGTGGCAAATAAAGGGATAAAAGATGTGATTATGTTGAAGCTAAACTAGTAAGTAAGAAATGCGAAAGAAAGCAATGAAAGATTGGAAAGCAAGAAGAGAAACCCCTAAGGGGTGGAGTGTGTGCACATATGAAGTGAAATAAGTGATGAATGATGCATGTAAGCATGTATGTGTGTTTCTCGTGTGTGTCTTCATGCATAGGAAATGTCTAAAGATGTGGCAAAACCTATCAATCCATTTACACAACGTATCAGTAATTACTACTTGATTAACATAAGATTATGCTTAGCAGGAGAAGTATCTAAAGATATGGCAAGACTCATCAAAAACCATAAACTCATGTGAAGAACAAAGGTAAGCATGGGAGGTGTCTAAATGTTATGGCAAAACCCATCAAAACAAAGTTTCTTCAATCAATCAAGCAAGCAAATACAAACACAAACACATAACTAACATGTAGCATATTCAACAGGAAATTTCAGTCAATAAACATGAGAAAATTAATCATGGGAAGTGTCTAAATCTTATGGAAAAACCCATCAAAATTCCCCAACATGTAGATGATTAAGATAACCCCAACGAACATACAAAACATGCAAGTCTATACAATCAAAAATTCATCAAACATCCAAACTTCACAATATATATATGAACATCATCTCCACCCCCAAAGGGGATGAATCTACTCACTACACATTATGCTAGAAATTAAAGTAAAGAAGAAAGGATACATTCTAACTAATTTAGCCTAAGATCAAAGAAACAAGACTAAGCTAAGCATGCATAAAAAAGAGACAACATGAGAATAAAACAACGAAAAATTATTTTACTAAATGACTCACATTACTAGTAGTATTCTTCTCCTCCTTGAGTTTTTTCTCCAAGGCTTACTCCAAGTAGAGAGAATACCACCAAGCAATGAGTGAATACAAATGGAGGACGAGGAGTTCTATTTATAGTCATAGAAAAAGGCAATCAGGGAAAATCATCCGATATGGGACTAAAACACTACTAAAAATAGACATAAAACACTCTAATACATGACCCGACTAAACCACATCGGATATGGCACAACCCAATTGACGATCTATAAGGTTTGGATTAGGTCAGGTGTTGGAGTGTGGTTGTCTAGCTCAATTACTTTATGTTTGATGCACCCTAAGTGGTTGTGTAGGTGGCGACCCGAATCCAATTGCCAAAATACTCCTCATGATGGTGTGGAGTTCCTTCAGTTGCTCAATGGCCCTTTGGTTTTATATTCGGGTCCCTCTCTTGTGCATCTTAGTCCATAAGCCTTGCAACTTAGTCCATTTTCTTGCTTTTAGGTCCTTTTATGCCTCTTCTCTTTAATCATGTTTATTCCGGAAATTCAAACATAAAACTCGTTACGTAGCATTGTTTAGGTTCAAGATATTGGATATAAGACAGAAATGAATGCATGAAATAATGTCAATCAAATACCCCCACACCTAACTTTTGCTAGTCCCGAGCAAAACAAAGAAAGAAAAAAATGAAAGAAAGGAAAAAGCATACAGAAACACATGGAAATCCTAACTCACTTTCGTAGGAATCACGGTTGCACTTAGCACGTGCAACAAGCCGTTAAACCTCCTTGTACCAAGGATGAGGAGTGTTGTCTACTGAGGGTTTTCAGAAGATATACTCGCAAAATCCGAACATTGATTTATTATTCAATCTAGAAACTCGACTCGATTGACTCATTTTTGTCGATCATTGGACATGGTAATCCTACGGGCCAACTCTATATAGGTATTAGTCCACACACCTAGCCTAATGAACCATTCGTGTAGGTTAATTAAGGACTTAAGTGAAATACAGGGACAACCTCAACATCCTCAACTGATACAAAGTGTAAAGTCCATTAAGGTTCTTATTTGCATTACCTTTTTTTTCTTTCTATTTCTTTTGTTTTTTTCGTTTCTCTTCCTTTTTACTAGTTGGTGTGTAATTCTCCCAAGGTTAGGTTTCATGCATCATTTTCTATCAGTACTTACACCATGACGTACCCTTTCCCCACTTTTCCACATAGGGCGATCCCTACCACCCGTGTAATGGGAGTTCGGTCGGTGCATCCCAAGTCATATGACTCGAAATTACCAGGCACAAAGTCCCCTCAGACCTAATTTCCCAAGTGTTTAAAGCCGTACGAGAAGAGAGAACACCTACTCTCTTATTTCTTATCTACACATGAACCAAAATCCCTACATTTAATGTCTCACATTAAGATTTTTAAAGGGTCCTTGACTACAACAAACTTCCTTATACTAACAGACACAAATTATTTGACTAACTAAGTTCAGGGTGGTCTTCTTTAGTTGTTTCAGCACTGAAACTCTATGACTACTCGCCCCCCGTATAAGACCTAAAGCCGGTTTACTAGATATCTTAATGCATCATGTTCAAGACAATTTTGGGAGCTTTCTTTTTACTCTGCCTCTCAACGGTTTTGCACATGCTAAACACACGAAAAAACTCATAAATCATTTTCTTTCGCAAACACATGAAGATTTTTTAAGAAATGTGAAAATTTTAAAGCACTAGGCAAGCAAAAGAAGACAAATCACCCAAGGATCATGGCAGGTAAATATATCAATGCTAAATGTAGCACAATATCATGACCCTAACAATACAAACAAAAGAAAACGAAAGAAAAAAGGGAAAAGACTCGACTCCACAGATATACAAACGCAAAACACCCCCCACACTTACTTCATGTATTGTCCTCAATGAATGTGAATATGAAACTACATGGATTGATTCATGAGAAAGAAAAGATCTCACCAAGGTGAAACGCAAGGAAAGTGTTATGGTCATGTTGATGGACATAACCCCGAATTCCCAAAAACCTATGCGATACTTAAGAAGGGAGACAAATACGTCAAACAAATGTGGCCCAAATACTCAAGGCTTGGGGCCATAACAACCAATGCTCACTTGTGGAGTCTTTTGTGTGTGTGTCTTTCTTTTCTAAACAAGATATATACATCAACAAAGATATTCTCATAATCATTTGGTCAAGGAACTTCAAATGAGAACATTGAGTCCCGCAGACCAGAGATTTGCAAAAATGGGCCCACTTCATTAGTACTTTGAGGTGTCATGGGGTTGAAAGGTCAAAGTTGAAAGGCTCGAACCCCTCATGATATGGGTTGGGTGTAGGCAACATGAATGAACGGAGTTGCGTTGCCTCACTATGGTTTAGTTGCTCGTCGAACAAAACCCTCCAACCAATAGGCAGGTGCATCAGAATGAGTTCCTCAAGCTCATTCAAAGGATGTGGCACACCACTTTGACTAAGAATGGGGCTTCTCCCCAAGTCATCCAACAAGGACCACCGAAGCTACTTTATATTATCAGTCATAAGCTCACTCGCAGGTGGGTCCTTGTTGGAGTCAAGATGAAGCACAAAAGGCTCAAGAGTCGTGGGATATGGTGTGGAGACACCTTCTATTATGGGGATATGCTGAAGTGTGTCCCCCTCACTAACATTCTCAACTGAATCATCTAACACACACTCCCTTTGTACATTCATGTTTGATGCAAGCTCACTCTGTTGCATTGCAAAGACATGCAATGAGTTTTCACTGGGCAAACAAACATTCTCAACGGGTTGCATTGGTGTTAGGGGTGTTTGTTGATTTTGTGGTGCTTTCTCTAATTGGCGGATGAGGTTGAGATTTAAAGGATGGTCCAAGGGTTCCTGTTGCCTACCAGAGTTGAACACATGAAACTTGACACTCATGTTAACAAATGAGTGATTCATGAGACCATTTCTAAAATTAATTAATGCATTGGAGGTTGCCAGAAATGGTCTACCCAAAATCAAAGTATTTGAGAGTGGGTGTTCACAACAGGGTTAGTATCGAGAACGACAAAATATACTAGAAATATAAAATCTCCAACTTTGATAAGCACGTCCTCAATAATCCCCTTTGTGATACGAATGGATCTATCTGCCAATTAGAGGGTGATCTTAGTTGGTTTCAATTCTCCCAAGTATAAATGTTGATAAACAAAAAATGGGAGGAGGTTGACCGCTGATCCTAAATCAAGCAATACATTACTCATGCTAGTGTCACCTATCGTACACTGAATAGTAGGACACCCAGGGTCCTTGTACTTTATGTATGTGGGATTGGACAAAAGTGAGCATACACTTGCAGCTAAGAATGCTTTCTTAGGAATATTGGTCTTCCTCTTGGTTGTGCAGAGATCTTTCAACACTTTGGCATATTGAGGTATTTGTTGGATGACATCCAACAAGGGGATGTGAACCCTCACTTGCTTAAAGACCTCTAATATCTTATCCATTGTGTCGCTCTGCTTTCTGGTCAACCTACTAGGATAGGGAGCTTTTGGAAGGTAGGTTTTCTGCGGTGCCTGAGAAGGAGGCGTTGGTGTATTACCCTCACCCTCACCCTCAACCTCTTCTTCACCATCATTCCCACTGAGGGGCTGCATAGATGGTGGTGGTGGCAAGGAAAAATGTGATTGTCAACCTGCTTTCCATTCCTTAAGGTTACAATGGCATTGACATGGTGAACAAGTTCCTCCACATGGTTCACTTGCCACCCCCGAAGTACCAAATTCTCATTTGGCATATGTTGTTGCTAGTACATGCGGGGGTTAGCCTTAGTCTGTCTTGGCAGAGTCCCTCTCTCTCTTTCATGTACAGACTGAGCCAATTTGCCCATCTGAAGCTCTAGAGATTTGAGGCGCAAAGGTGCACACCCACATGAACCAAAACTTCTTTTTTCTTTTTTTAAAAATAACTAAACAGAATGTGTGTAAAGGAGAAGACGGGAGGACAAAGAAGAGAGGGAATGACTCAGGATAGAATGGAAGAAGTCTTTATGCTACGGCGGGTGGGTACAGGTAGAAGCACACAAGCAAACAAGTCTCAAACAACCTAAGGTCGCTATAGGTCCTTACAGCTAGACGACGCCTAACTGCGAGGTCACGCGGCCTCAACATGCCTCACCTCTCTACGACGAGGACCACAAATCCCAGTAAGTGAGCAAATATCCGGAGATCTCATCTCTCCTACTATCGACAGAGTGGGCGACGCCGGTCAGGACATGGCAGTCGCGACCGAATCACTCTCCTAATGCGCCCGAGATCCTTAGGTCCAATGTCTAATTGATTTTAAAATTAGGCTCTTGATTAGTGTGGTTTTTGGGGCAAAGGGAAGGGTGACGAAATCCCCCACCTATCTTCTATGGGACAACCCGTCCTTAGTAGCGTTTTGAGTCTTAATGCAGCAATCAACTCTCCAAATAAACGCTAACCTCACTCTTGTTGCAATGCAATTCCTACTAACTAATGCATGGTCATACCAAATGCATGAATGAGTGTAGGAGATGCGTACCTCACGCCAACGCTCAACAACTGAAAGTAAAGCTAAAACAAAAGACAAACTACGTGCCTAGGTCATGTACATGATGCATGACCTAAACAAGCAAGAATGCCTAATCTTTTGCTTTGGATTTTAGGGTCCAAGTTGCTTAAAAGGGGATTGATTATTGATCTGGGAGCAAACTATAAGTCAAAACATGTCAAATAGAGCCCCAAACATCTATATCAAATTTATCAACAATCCAGAGAAAGAAAGAGGGAATTAGAGCTTACCAGACCGCCGGTTGGCTGTCTCAGGCTGCTGATTGGCGGTTTGTGTAGCTTTGTTTGTCTCCAATTTTTTTTTGGTGCCTTCCCTTTTTCCCTAGAGCCTCCTGAAACAAACAGAAACTACAAAACACAAATTAAATCCACTCGAATCGTCCACACCGGAGTCATAACAAGCAACAACATAAACTCTAAAGCTAGCATGAGATAAGTACCTAGTGTGGACATTATCCCATCTAATACAAGTTTAAGCATGCTACAAGTATAGATCTATATTAAGCATATGAAATGACACAAATAAAAGAACCCATCACTATCACATAGTCTACATTACGTCCACCCCATATGGGGATGGTACTACTTGATACTCATTAAGAAGATAAAACAAAATTAAACTAAGCATGCATGAATTGAAAGAAACAATATAAAACTAACTAAGAAAATAATTTTATTGACATGACTCAAATTACAAGTAACATTCTTCTCCACTTGAGTTTTGCTCCAAGGCTTACTTTAAGTAGAGAGAATGCCACCAAGCAATGGGTGAATACAAAAGGAGAGGAAGAGTTCTATTTATAGGCATGGAAAAAGGTAATCTGGGATAATCCCCCGGTATGGGACTAATTGCATACTATAAATGGACATAAAATAACATACTACACCACCTGACCAAAGCATGTGGCATTTCGACACATTAGGCTAGCTAATTGGCGGTCAGGATGTCTCTGCTCGAGTCTGGATTTTTGTGGCTCGGTTCTAGCTTGATTTCCTGATGTTTGATGAACGTGATTTGGTTGTTGATGGTTAAGTGCGGATATAATTGCAAAAATACTCATAATGGTGTGGAGCTTCTTGATTTCCTCATTAGTCCTTTTGGTTTACATCCGGGTCCTTTTCTCTTGCACCTCAGTCCATAAGTATTGCAACTCAGTCCTTTTCCTTACTTTTAAGTCATTTTTGTGTCTCTTCTTCTCACTTGTTTTATTCCTGAAACTTAAACATAAAACACGTTATGTAACATTGCTTAAGTTAAAAAGGGCGGATATAAGATACAAATATATGCATGATATAATGTCAATCAGTGGACAACCAAATTGGATTGCCTTCCATGCAATCACCATCTCTTGTATCACTAGACATGCGGTGATACCTACATCTATGAAGGAACCGGATCCTGAGGTTCCTTCAACTAATATTTCCAGGAAGGAGCTTGATGTTGAGGTTTCTTCTACATTTATTTAGACAATACGGCCGAACCCTGAGGTCCCCTTGTCTCATCATGTGTCGAAGGAATCAGATTCTGAGGTCCCTACTCATGTTTCTATGGAACATAATGCTTAGGCTCCTTCGAAAGACCCATATGCCCCAATGGTGCCATTTCCTGAGCGGCTTAAAAAGAAACTTCAGATCAACATGACAAAATGTTTGAGATCTTTCCGCAAGTTAAGGTGAACATTCCTCTGTTGGAGGTGATTCAGCAAATGCCACCTTATGCCAAGGTTCTCAAGGATTTATGCACCAAGAAGAGGAAAACAAATGTTCCCATGAAAGCTTTCCTTGCTGCTAATGTGAGTTCAATGTTGGCACAACCCACGCAAGTCAAATACAAGGACCCTGGTTTCCCTACTATTTCTTGTGTGATTGGTGATGTGTCCATACATTGAGCTTTATTGGACCTTGGTGCATCCGTTAATCTTCTGCCGTATTGGGTCTACTTCCACCTCGGTCTTGGAGACCTCAAACAAACAAAAACCACTCTTCAATTGGTTGATAGGTCTATGAAGAAACCAAGGGGCATGGTGGAAGATGTGATTATCATAGTGGGAGAGTTCATTTATCCAGTCAATTTCTTTGTTTTGGATACTGAACCTATGCCAAACCCACTTGGACAAATTCCTGTTATTTTGGGGCGACCATTTCTATTGACTTCCAATGCCTTGATCAATTGTCATAATGGTTTGATTCACTTGACATATGGTAGTCAATGCACTGATTTCAACATCTTCACCATCGACAAGAAGCCAAGTGCCTTCAATGACCCTGGGTTCAACCTTATCCAAGGCACACATGAGATTGAAGTCGAAGGCAACTTCAAGTATTTTAGAGAATTGTTCGACGAAGATCCTAATGGTGGTGAAGATATTTCAGCTGGGTTGGCACACGAAGGTGTTTTATCTCATGATCATTGGCCTTTGAGCAACATCCATTCGATCATGTAGCTCTTGAACGACAAGATACCATTTTTGTGGTCTCTGGACCACCTAATCTTCACTCTGTATCTATTGAGGACCCAATGTGGGTTAAGAATCAACCACCTGATACCCTACACTTGAAACAATCGGACAGAGATTTACCTCTCATCCATGCCTCCTATCTTGCTCATTCTCAAGAGTCATCTAATGACCACAATGCTTATAAGGATGTCAGGTGCTCAAACACTTCTATTTCTGGACTTTGCCATCTGGATAATAAGTCTAAGGTGTCACCTTGTGCGGATGAAATGATCCTGGTGCACCAGCCAAATGTCAGTTGGAGGGTATATATTGATGACCCTCAACTTTGTCGCAGAATGGAAACATATTTGTTTCCATTTCCTTTCACAGACCCTGGTTTTGAGAGGCATGAACCACCATCCTTCGTTCATAAACCTCTCAACAATTCTCTTGTTTCTTATATTTTGAGCTCATGCAGGTGCATTTCTGGCTCGGGAGACGGTAGGTTTCCATTTGATGTCCCTCGACAAATGAAGATGGGAGCCCATTTTTGTACATAGTTATATTTGAAAAACAATAATAAAAGACTCCAAGAGTGAGGAAAGCTTGTTGTGGGCTACAACCCCTGTGTATTTGGGCCTCATTTGTTTCACGTATTTGTCTCATTTCTTAAGTATTTCACAGCTTTTGAGGGAATTTGGATTTGTGTCCATCAACATGATCATGAAAATTTCCTTGTGCTTCAAAGTTTGGTGGGATATTTTACTTTTTCAGGCAAAATTCATGTAGTATCATGCTTGCATACATTGACGACAATGCATGAAGTAAGTGTGGGAGTGAACTTTACATTTGTATATATGTGGAGTCAAGTCTTTTTCACTTTGTTTTTGTTTTCTTTTATTTGCATTGTAAGGGTCATGTTAGTGTGCTACATTTAATATTGATATATCTACTATAATATGATCATTGGGTGACTTGCTTACTTTTGCTTGCCTAGTGCTTTAATTTTTCCATTTCTTTCAAAATCTTCATGTGTTTGCGAAGCAAAAATATTTTGTGGGTTTTGCGTGTGTTTAGCATGTGCAAAACTGTTGAGAGGCAAAGTAAAAAGAAGTTCCCAAAATTGACTTGAACATGATGTATTAGGGTATATAGTACACCAACTTTAGGTCTTATCTATTGTAATGATGCATCCCGATTTTCCCTCGGGGGGAGAGTAATCATTGGGTTTCAGTACTCAAATAAACAAAGATATCTACCTTGAACCTAGTGAGCCAAACAATTCGTGTATGTTAGTATACAGAAGTTTGTCGTAGTCAGGGACCCTTAAACTCCTGTTGTGAAACCTTAAGTGTGGGGGTTTTGGTTCATGTGTAGATAAGAAATAAGTGAGTAGGGTGTTTTCTTTTCTTGCACGATTCCAATCACTTGGGAAATTAGGTCTGAAGGGACTTAGTTGCCTGGTCCTTTCGAGTCATCTGACTTGGGATGCACCGATCGAACTCCCATTTCACGGGTGGTAGGGATCGCCCTATGAGGAGATTTGGGTGAAGGTGTATATGATAGTGTAAGTCCTCATAGATAATGATACACGAAACCTGACCCTGGGAGAATTAAACACCAACTAGTAAAAAATGAAATACAAATAAGAACCTTAGAGGACTTTACACAACGTATCACTTGAAGATGTTAAGGTTGCCCTTGTCTTTCACTTAAGTTCTTAATTAACTTGCATGAACGGTTCCCTAGGCTAGGTGTGTTGACTGGACACATATAGAGAGTAGGCCCGTAGGATTACGGTATCCAATGATGGACAAAAATAGTTCCATCGAGTTGTGTTGCTAGGTTGAATAGTGCATCAATGTTCGGATTTTGTGGGTATATCCACTGAAAAACCTCAGGAGACACCACTCCTCCTTGGCGACAATGGGATTTAACGGCTTGTTGCACATGCTAAGTGCAACCGTGATTCATACGAAAGTGAGTTAGGATTTAACAGTTTGTTCTTTGATTTTTCTCTTTCTTTGTTTTGCTCGGGACTACCAAAAGGTAAGTGTGGGGGTATTTGATTAGTAGCATATCATACATCACGTTCATGCTATATATCTTTATTTTACCCTAATACTGTGCTACTGAATTTGTTGTTTATAGTGTTTTAGGAGTTAGGTAATAAATAACATGAAGGGAGTAAAAATGATATGAATGTAACAAGAATGGACTAAACTGGAGACTTCTGGACCTATTTGTAATGCACAAGGACTGAATCGTAAATCAGGAAGGACTCAAGTAAAAATCCAGAGGGACCTGATTTAGAAGTACCAAATAATGTGACACATGACTTGAACTAGACCAGTATTTCTACAATTAAAACCAAATTGGGTTGAGACAGTGGACCAAAGCTTCACCCCACGTGCCAATAGAAGAAGTAAAGCCGAAGACAAAATTTCAATATGATCGGATCAATTTTATCCGCCACTGGCGGATCAAACTGGTCTAAAAGGTCAGATTGTCGGGTCAGAGCGTTCCAAAACCATCATATGTGATTGAGACCCGTCCGATTATGGGCTAACATGTATAGGGGAAATATTATATATGCATAGTTTACAATATAAATTTCAAGTTTTAAGATTATGGTTGCCATCATCAAAAGAGGGAGATTATGGCTTTTTGGCCATAATCTCTGTTTTGATGATTTAACTTACCTAATCTTAATCACAATCAAATTAAGTGTAACACACATTATGCATGGTATATATTGTATTGTGCTAACATCTATGGGTGATCAAGACTCGAGGAAGAATGGAATGAAATAAAGACATGTAATCAAGCTATTTAAAGATATGTAATTTTGCCTTTATTTGAGTCTTAGGAATCAATGTAAACTTGAGTATACAAGTGTTGTAATCTATTCACTTACACACTATGTTCCATGTAGAAGTTACACACCAAATTTCACACCATTTGAATTTCAATAGATCCCCCAAACCTAGGTCCAAAAAGCACTCAAACTAAATTGACATGTCTGTGCAGAACGATCGAACGGAAAGTGTTTTCTGTTCGACCGTTTATACCTGTCAACAGATTCTCTATATAGTGATTTTACCTTGTTCCATAGGTCGACCTATCTTGACGTTTCGGTCAACAGTTTACCTGTATTTTCATACGACCATTATTCTTGTCGTATTATACAATATTAAACAACGACCGTATTCGTATATTTATACCTAACCCCTAAATAATTTTTGGCCACCAGTCGAACGATGCCTTGACGGTGGTCGGACAGATGTAGACAATATTGTGCACCAAAAGTCCCTGATATTTTCGGTCAGACAAACTTTCTTTTTGAGTTTGACCATGAAACCATTACCCAGGCCAAAACCCTTAGAACAGTCGACTGCCCCTAGGTTTTAGTCCAACCGTTAACTTAAGTAGTAGCCTTAGTGTTCGACCGGCTTGTACTTCAATTCGAATGGTTTCTTAGTTATAAGGGGACGGTCGACCACCTTGCCCGTATCGGTCAACCGTTGGTGTCCTGATTTGTTAAAATTTATTTTTCTATTTTTACACAAATCTTAATCAAATCTTTCCCAATGGCTATTACACTTGAAGAGCTTATAAATAGAGGTTCAAACACCTTATTTAGACAACTCTCCAACTTCTATTTGCATCATACATTAGAGAGAAACTCTCCCACTCTAAATATCCCAATTCCTACACTCCAAGCTTAAACTTCACCACTTGAGCAAATTTCTAATCATAGTCAAGTGTGCTCAAGTTAGAGTGCTTGTCACTCATTTCCTTTTGCTGTCAAAAGATGTAAAGGCTTCTATGGAAGCATCCCTCTCGGGTTGTGAGAGGAGGATCCGAGCTCGGCGAGGGTTGTTTGTGAGTTCATTGTGTAAAAGCGTTATCTCCCAGCCCGGAACGAGGAGAGGATAGTGAAGACGTAGGCGGGGCTCGTGGAATCGAGCAGAGCTTGCAAGATAGGACTAGGACTGATTAGTAGAATATCAAACATTCTATTCATGCTATATATCCTTTATTTTACCCCACTTTTGTGCTACTCAAGTGTTTGTTTGAGGTATTTCAGGTATTAGGTAATAAAGAAGATAAGCAAGAGAAAATGACTACAATGTAAGAAGAAAGGACTCAAATGAAGCAAAATAGACATGTTTGACATGCACAAGGACCCATCTGCAAATTAGGAAGGATGCAGATGAAATCTAGAGGGACCTAAATGCAAGGAAAATATTTCAGGAGGAAAAATCCCTCAAAGCCATGATCTTGAGGAGTATTTGGGCAATTAAAGACAAACGGGCTCAAACCAGCGGACTAGGAGTTCGCCCCACGTGCAAAATAGGATGTTTAAGTTACTAAAGAAAATCGGGGCCAATCAGACCCAATTGATACTCAGCGGCAGATGATTATGGTCCAATGGGTCCACAATGTCTCTCGTGGCTTCGCCTTGATTATATAGGTGCAACAGACTATAGAGAAAATTATTCTAGCCATCAGATTGCTCCCAGATTCATCTATACCACTCTTTCTTCTATAAATATTAAGGTTTCTTCTTCCCTTTCTCTTGTTCTCAACTTCCACCATTAGAGTAGGTTAGATTTTACCCAATTTGGCTGCAAGTAGAGGAAGGTGGATGAAGATTGTAATCTCACATTTTCTTTAATATAACGTTGGGTTCTTGTTCATCTTGTCATTTACTTTCTTTCTATGCAATTAGTTTTTGATTTTGTTGGTTAGTTTTCTAGTTAGAGTTTTATGGAATGTTTAGTCTTAATCTCTTCCTTCCATGCTTGTTCTTATGAGTAGTGAGTAGATCCACACCATTTGGGGTGGAGGAAATGTAGTTGATGGTGAAGTGTATGGTGGGTTCTTCTTATCTTGTGCCATTTCATGTGCTTAATGTAGATCTATACTTGTAAGTTGCTAAAACTTGTATTAGATGGGATAAAGGCCACACTAGGCACTTGTCTCATGCTAGATCTAGAGTTTATATTGTTGCTTGTATGGTTTATCTTTGTATGGAAGTGGTTTGTTATGTATGAATGCTTGATTAGTAGAGAATGCATGAATGTATTAAGTTGTATGGATGATTAATTGATGTCCTAATGGCCACAATAGGTACTTAGTTCATTCTTGAGAACCCAAAGTGCATCTTAACTTCATGTCTAACCATATTAGTCATGTATTCATGTAAATGTAGTTGATGTTACTTAGACTCCACACTAGTTTCAAGTTGATGTCACCTACTTTACTCACTTGCACTTAATGAAATGAAATGAAGACCCACTCATGCACACACACCTCTCTATTGCACCTCCACTCCAAGAGGTTTTGTTTAATTGTTGTAATTCATCATTTGGTAGTTTGTTTAGCATAATCCCTTCATTCTTCTCTCCTTTCCCACTCTGGTAGGGTAGTAACAAAAACGCGCACAACTCCTTGTGGTACGACCCGTACTTGCCGCGTCTTCACCGATGTCGTGCACTTGTGGTTTATTATAACTAATTCAATCAGGTTTTTGGCACCGTTGCCGGGGAGTGTCTTTTTCGTAGTTGAATTCACAATTTTGATGGGGTTATTCTTTTGTTTTTTATGTTTTCGTTTCTCGTTTGGTTACTGGAAGGGGAAACAAGTGGACAATGTGGCGTAAAGAAGCAAAGGAGAGTGTTGGTGAACTATGGTGACGAAAATCACCAGACAATCTGCAAGTAGCGGATTGGAATCCGCCACTGGCTGATTTGGTGAGCCAATTTCATGTTCTATTTCTACAGTAGCTTCTTGTTTTGTTTTCTAGTTGTTTCCTTCCACTATTTATGCCATGCATGCTCTGTTTAAGTGTCAGAAACTAATTTGGCTTGCATGACCCCTTCTTAAGACAACTTGGATCCTAAAACTCAAAGCAAAAGATTAGACTAATTGTCATCTAGGTCATCCATCATTTGTAGACGTTGCACGCACTTGTCTTTTCTTTTATTTACATTCTTGTTGTCGATTGCTGGCGTGAGGTGTGTGCACCCGTTCTCTCATTCATGCATGGTTAGAGCATTCATTAGTTAGTAAGGTGCATCAAAACAAGTGTGAGGTGAGCGTTTGTTTGGAGAGTTGATTGCTAGATTAAGACTCAAAACACTACTAAGGAGGACTTATCCCATACAAGATAAGGTGGGGGATTTCATCACCCTTTCCTTTGCCTCAAAAATCACTCCTAATCAAAAGCCTTAATCTAAAATCAAGTAGACAGTTGCCACTAGGACTCGGGCGCATTAGGATAGTGATCCGGTCACGATCGTCATAGCCAGATCGACGTTGCCCACTTTGTCGATAGTAGGAGAGACGTGATCGTTGGATCTTGGCTTACTTGCTGGGATTTGTGATCTTCGTCATAGGGAGGTGAGGCATGTTGAGTCCGAGTGACCTCGCAATTAGGTGTCGTCTAGCTGTAAGGACCTATAGTGACCTTAGGTTGTTTGAGCCATGTTTGCTAGGTTAGGCTTCTACCCTAACCCACTACCCACGCTAGTTCGAGGGATTCTTCCCTTCTCATCTGAGTCTTCTCCTCCTTTATATTCTTTGAGTAGTCTCCTCCTCTGATTACACATTTTATTGTGTGGTTTTAGTGTCGAGTCAAGCATTTTATGCGAGGTTGGACTCGTTCTGGTGAGAGCGTTTGACTAGGGAGAGTGCATTTTTCTTTTGAGATTGACGTTCTAGTTAAACACCCATCTCCGCCTCATGCTCATTTGGAGCACAATGTTGAGTCTTCTCATGGAGGTGGGGGAGACCAGGATCCATATATGGATTACCTCGGTCCTCTCCCACCACCACGTAGACCGCCTTCTCCTTTTAATCAAGAGGTCCTTTTATAGGCTCCCCCAGCATCCATATCAAGAAATATTCTCTAATCATGATCTCTTGCTTTTTCTCCCCTGAAATTAATCCCAAATTGCCACATAAGCATCCTAAAAAATGTTTGATCAAATCTGGAATTAATCCAACCCATGATCCAATTATTCTCTTAATAATCCAGGCAAAAATTTTGTTCGATTCACCGAGAATTCTTCTTGCTCAACCAAACCATTAAGTTTTAAACCATGTTCGGATGACCGTGAGCTAGACGGCCGACCGAATATACATGAGAAAACTTCACAGGAAAAATTTGGACGACCCGCGTCTTGCTCCGGTCGACCGTTGACACACGTTCGGTCTACCAAAAAATATCCCAAGATAGCTCCTACATATTTTCTCTCGGTTCACCGTTCAAGCCCGGTTGACTGATCCCAATTGTCTAGGCACTCCAGACAATTTCGGTCAACCAAATGTGTTATCCGTTCCCTGTTTGGTTGACCGTTCCGAAGACACCTTGGTCGACCGAATCCTAAACGGTTTACCGTGCTGACCCCGATTTTGCCTTTGTCAAATTTTGGATTTATATCCAACAAAATTTGATCTTTTGGGTTATTTTAGTAAATTCATATCTTATGTAATATATTATCTTATGTAATATTAAATTATTACACTTCATAATATATACACCTCATATGAATTTATCCATGATTCTAATTATCTCAATTCTCATGACATATTGATTTTAATGATTCACCATATGTGTGCCTTTTCATAAGAACCCCGACACATCCTATGACTCAAAATCAAACTTCTTGTTTCCCAGTTTTGTGGTGTGACATATAGGAGGATCTAAGCCAGATTGACAGCGATATTAAACACTTATATCTCAAACCATAAGCGGTATCTAGCTACACATTATAGTTACCAAATTAGCATAGATGTCTTTGTTCCACTCGAACTAAACACGATCCATTTAGTGATGTCAGTGCACCACTTGTGTTCGTCCCTTGCCTCATGATATTAAGAATATATACAAAGTAGAAATGTGTCACCTTTGTATTATATTCATTTCTTGATCTCTTTAAGCTAATTATAACTATGTAACTTAACTCAAGCTACATTGTGCGTATTATAATTTTTCTTTATCAAGGGGCCCAATAATATCATCACTCAATTAAGAGTGACAATGAGAATCGTTTGACTAACTATCTTTTCCAGCACAAGTCATGTTCAACCAACTATCACATTTATCACTATACTCATTGATAGCTTTTGACAATAATCAAATCAAGCATTTCTTGAGTGAAAAAATATAAGTCTCATATCTTAGGACCCAAGACACAGTAAAAAATTAATGACACGAAACACAATTCCATAATGTTTTACTTGTTAAGTCTATTCAATATATAAAAGTAATTTTTTCCTCTTTTATATACTCGTGTCGTCAATTATTTGTAGAGCTACAACAATCGATGACCAACACGATAATCTTATCTCGCTAATTAATGTTCCATGTTAATTACCATGATTGTGAATAACTTTTGATTTATGTAAACCATTATCTTTTAGAGCTATACAGTTAAGGATCAAACGCTTCTTCCTTAACACTTCCAAAAGACGAATACCATAATCAAGGAACAAAATGTTTGCACATTCAATTCATAATAATTGACATATAAAAGTAAAACTTTTAGAATCATACAAGACATCGGGTCTTGTGAAAGTCATCGCGTACATGATCGATCCTATTGTCGAAGCATAATGGATATCTTTCATGTACTCCAAGTCTTTACGTGATTCGGCACGTTGAGATTTCTTGAGTTGCATACCCATACTCATTGGCACATTGCCCTTTTTGGAGTTGTTCATACTGAACCTTTCCAAGACCTTGTCAATGTATGTATGTTGAGTTAGGCCAATGAATCTACGAGATCTATCTCTATATATCTTGATTCCCAAGATGTATTGAGCCTCACTCATGTCTTTTATTGAAAATGCAGATTTCAATGAACTCCTCGTCTGCTTAAGCAAATGTATGTGATTTCCCATGAGGAGTATGTCATCGACATATAAGATCCAAAACACTATGTGGCTCCCACTAACCTTCTTGTATATACAAGGCTCTTCCTTACTTTGGACGAAGTGAATCTTTCTTCTTCGTCAAAGCGCTTGTTCCAACTCCTTGATGTTTGCTTCAATCCATAGATGGATCTTTGAAGCTTGCATACTTTCTCGCTATTCTTTGGATCTTCAAAAACTTGAGGTTGTACCACGTACACATCCTCCTCCAAGTTCCCACTAAGGAACACCATTTTGACATCCATTTGCCATATCTCATAATCATGAAATGCGGCAATAGCGAGTGATTGATCGTTTTATATTTAACCGCAAATGCACGGCCGCGTTGAAGCGGTGGCAAATACGGGTCGTCCACTGGGAGGTGTGTCGACACTTGGTTTGTGCGAAGGCGAGAGGTAAAGAAAGGGATGAAAGGTTGGTTACACTAAACTACACTAATATGCAAATGGAAATGGAGATAAGCAATAAACTAAGCCCCAAAGGGGGTAGAGAAATAATGTGAACATAAAGAAGTGTGTGTGTGTTCATTAAGCTCCTCACAACATGTAGTGCATGAAATCATAAAACTACATCCAACTTTGCCTCTACATGAATTAAGATAAGACTACATCATTAAAACATACAAGACAATAATTGGAATGAAGCTACATGAACTCAAGTATAAAGACTATACCCTACTATGCCTCCACATGAATTAAGATAAGACTACATCATTAAAACATACAAGACATTAGCTAAGGTAAAGGCAACAAGAGCTCATACACTACAACTTGTGTTTCCAATATTAACTTCATCCATATCCTAACCTTATCATTCCCCATAAAATAGGTCCACTAATCAAAGCATAAACTAAGCTTCATTCAAGAGCATTAGCATATCAAAGATAAGAGTGGAGACCCATTAGATGGTTATGGAAATCATATAAAGCTCAAGGGATAAAAATAACACACACTTAATACACTACATAATTATATCACATATTTCTCCACCCCCCAAATGGGGATGGAACTACTCACTACTCATTACACTTACTATACTAGCAAAAAAAAGCATAATACTGAAATGAAAGTTAACTAAGAAGGCAAGAAGCATTAAAGAAACATAAAAGGAAAGGAAAGACTAAACAAACATGCACAAATTAAAAGACAAGATTAAAAGAAACTAGAAGAATTATTTTATTAACAAATGACTCACATTGAAGGTAGCATTCTTCTCCACCTTGAGTTATTGCTTCAAGGCTCACTCCTTAGTAGAGAGAATGCCACCAAGCAATGGGTAATTACAATGGAAGGTGAAGAGTTCTATTTATAAGCATGGAAAAAGCTAATCGGGGACAATTCCCCGATGTGGGACTAAACCAATACCAAAAATAGCCTAAACGAACATTAATACAAGTCCAGGAGAATTTTCAACGGATCCTGAGCAATATGGACCGCCAATTAGCGGTCCAAAATCTTCGGATCGTGTTGGAATTTGTTGTGGGCTTTTCTTTCTGGTATTGTTGGTCTTTGATGCGGTTACTTGACTTGTTGGAGCTCCGACCCGACTCGAATTGGTAAAATACTCCCCATGATGGTGTGGAGTATTCTGTTTTGCTCTTAGGTCCTTCGGTCTTACGATCAGGTCCTTCTCCCTTGCATCTTAGTCCCCAGGTCTCACAATTAAGTCCTTTTTCCTGCTTTTGGATCCTTTCATGGCTCTTCTCTTCAAACATCTTTATTCCTGAAAACTAAACATAAAACTCGTCACGTAGCATTGCTTAGGTGTAATATAATGGATATAAGATACAAATATGAGCATGAAATGATGTCAATCAGCGAGCATAATCCGAATAGACTTGAACATGGCAACCGGTGAAATAGCTTTATCATAGTCAATTCCTTGAACTTGAGTGAAACCTTTTCCTACAAGCCTCGCTTTGTAGGTTGTCAAGTTCCCATCCATGTTCATCTTCCTCTTGAAAACCCATTTATTTTGAATGTCATTTTTCCCTTGAGGAAGGTCAACCAACTTTCACACTTGATTATCATACATGGATTCTATTTTGGATTCTATGGCCTTAAACCATAGTTTGGAGTCCTCTCTTTCCATTCCTTTTTGAAAGATCCAGAGATCATCGGTATCTGGTACCATGATCTCATGAAGTCCTAAATACATATCGGGTTTCTTCCTTTCCCTCGTTGACCTTCTAAGTTCTTTTGGTTCTACGTGTACTTCTCGAACTTCTTCCACAATTTCTTGCAGAATTGGTTCGTGTTCTATTCTCGAACATACACTAGGTGTGGAAGATTGAGTTTCTCTCACAATTGCTTGCGAGGGTCTCTCGCTCACGCTCCCACTAACCAAAGAAACCTCGGTTGGGCATTCATGATCTTGAATGTCACCATTCATATCATGATCTTGTAGAATATCTTGAGTCTCCTCAAGCACAACTCTACTCCCACTACTTTTTATGCTTTCCAGAAATTCCTTTTCTAGAAATACGGCATCCCTTTCTACAATCACTCGATTGGAGGTTATATGACAAAAGTAGTATCCTCTTGTCTCATGAGGATAACCTATAAAGAAGCATTTATCCGCTTCTGGTTGAAGTTTGGTCGACATCAATCTCTTGACGTAGGTCTCACAACCCCAAATCTTGAGAAAATTGAGCTTAGGTGTTTTACCACTCCATAGCTCATAAGACGTTTTCTCTACAGATTTGGATGGAACATTATTTAGTGTGTAAGCCACAGCTTCTAGTGCATAACTCCAAAAGTAAAGCTGCAATTCAGCTTGACTCATCATTGATCAAACCATGTCGAGAAATGTCCTATTCCTCCTTTCGGATACCTCATTCCATTGAGGTGTACCGGGAGGGGTGAGTTGTGGTACAATACCATGCTCCTTTAAGAATGAGTCAAATTCGGTGCTTAAGTACTCACCTCGACGGTCCGTTTGTAGAGACTTGATTTTCTTGTTGAGTTGGTTCTCTACTTCATTCTTGAATTCATTGAACTTGTCAAAGGATTCACTTTTGTTTCTCATTAGATAAATATAGCCATAACGACTATAGTCATCCGTGAATGTAATGAAGTACCTAAAACTCGTCTCTTGCACTAGTACTCATCAGAATGTATGAAATCCAACAAGTTATTCACTCTCGGACCTTTTTTCTTGAAAGGCCTCTTGGTCATTTTGCCCATTAGCCAAGGTTCGCATCTCTCCAATGATTTAAAATCAAGTTGAAGAAGGTTAGCTTCTTGCAATTTCTTGATGTGTTTTTCATTTATGTCAGTAAGACGATAGTGCCACAAGAGTGTATCATTCACGTGAGTAGTTTTAAGCCTTTTATTATTGATGTTTAAGATTTGTCTATTATTCAATTCAAGCAAATAGAGACCATTCCTCACGATTGCATTTGCATAGAAAAACCATTCTTCGATATAGACAAGCAAGAATTTGAAATATTTATATTAAAATTATCCATATCTAAACATGATACAGAAATAATATTCTTGCTAATTGAAGGCAAATAATAAACGTTCTTTAAACATAAATTTAAACCACTAGATAATTGAAGCTCCACAGAACCTTGTGCAATCGCAGCAACGCTCGCACTATTTCCGACCTTCAAGATCATCTCGTTCTTCACGAGTTCCTTCATATCCTTTAGTACCTGCACATTAGAAATTATGTGAGCACAATACCCGGTATCAATTACCCAATCATGGACAGAGGTGGCTAAATTTATCTCAATAACAAATACACCTTTGGCCTTTTTGGGGTGCTTACACGCAATCACTCCATTGTCAAGGTCTTCCTTGTACATGGGGCAATTTGGCCGGATGTGTCCCTTTTCAACATAGTGAAAGCACTCCGGATTGGGAGTCAGAGATTTCAAAGAACTCCCATGAGTAAGTCTTTTTGGTGAATTTGCCTTTACCTTTGGTGATCTTCTTGCTCATCTCATGGATGGCTAGGACGTGCTTGTCCCGACCCTTGCCCATGTCAACTTCAACCGTTTTGAGAGTGTTGTGAAGCTCCTCAAGACTTACTCCTTTCTCACGCACATGATAGTGCATAATGAAGTCCTTGTAGGATGGGGCTAGAGTGTCAAGAATCAAATCTTCTGCAATGTCATCGGGCATCGGGGAAGAGAGCTTCGACAACTTCTCAAGGTATCCTTGCATCGTGAGAAAATGCATGGATACCAATGTTCCCTCCGCCATATGGCACCTACACTTGTAGGTGCGATGGTGGTCTTATAGCGCTCTTTTCTAGCACTACCCATGAACATCATTGTTAAATCTTCCATGGTCTTCTTGGGTTTTGAATCCAAGTATTTTGCTTGAAGCGAGTCACATATGGAGGCCAACATTAGATTGTGAACTTGGTTCTCTTGGTCTTCCCACTTGGATTCTGCCTCTTTCTCGCTATCAGTTGCATTCTCATTTAATTTTGGGATTTCGCCATTCAAAATATGAGATAGTTTCTCAAACTTCAACATGATATTGAGCTTGAGTTGCCAGCTTATGAAGTTTGAGCCATCATTTGCCAAAGGATGATTTTAAATCATAGACGCACAATAGGTTGAATATTCGACATTTATACCAAATAAATTATATGGGATTTAATGTCAATTTTATGTTTGAAAATCAATACCACAAATAAAAAATTTGTCCATAAATGCAGCAATTCAAGATCCTATCAGTTATAGTAAAAACTAGCTAAGGGCTATCAGATACATTATAAAATCAAGGTAAGAAACATTTCCTTATCATAACCATTTTGAAATTTTGCAACATTTGCATTTTCAAACTCTTATGACTCTTGTCGATTTAATTAAGAGGGAATTTGACCAATCCTCGTTAGAAAAACTCTGTTTCCCAAAACCGAGCTAGGGCTCCGGGTCTTGTTAAGAAAAATCATTTCATTTGATACAAGATATGTTTATCCATTTTATTCACTAATAAATGCACTCGGTGTTCACTAAGGGTAAATCACACCTTTCTACATCTACTTATGGTACAACAATAGACAACCTTATATCTCCCACTATTCCCAAAGATGGAGGGAGTTATATCCTGCTAAGGGCGAGCAGAATATCCCTCGATCGATGGCTGCTAGTGGATGAAATAAGAAAGAAAAATACTCTTAATTTTTGGTGGAACAATTAAAACATTTACAAGTGATTTTAGAATTTAGGTGATCATACATATTTATCATCGATACACATCCTAACATTCATTCATTCAATCACATACATGTCAAGCACACAAACATAAATATATTCATTCACACACGCATTGGTGTGAGTTTGTATGTTACCGTATCCTTGAATCTTACGCCTTCTCAGCGACTTCCTCTTGCACCATGGATGTTGATATTGCAAAAATATAAGCATGCATCTCAAAATTTGGAAAATTGTCTAGTTCAAGTCAAATGTAAAACTCTCTCATATGCATGCATATACATAGAAATAGAAATTTGGCCTTCACATATATATAAGCCCCTCTGATTGAATAATAATAACATACACATTCATTCATTCATTCATTCATTCACACATGGCTTCATCGGAACACACAAACTCACATATCCATGCATAAGAGAACTCGAGCAACGCATGTACATGTACTATAAATTACTTTATGTAGTTTATCATGCATCTCTAAATCAAACATCTCTAAAATCATTTGAAATCCTTTAAAAATGATTTTATGCATCCATAGTTCAAAATAAAAAATATTTGAACCGCTGTTCATCCAATTTCCAAAATAAATTTTTTAAGGAAAGATAAACATATGTCTTTTTCGTTTTGTCGATTCGTTATAAAAATCATTTAATTAAAAATGGAAATTTTATATATTAGACATAAGTCTAAATTTTAATTCTAACATTCACATGATGTGTTTCAAAACATTTAAAACTATCAAAAGAATAAATTAGAATTAAATCAACAAAATTATCAGAAAACTCGAAAAAGACATAGAACATGAATTGTTTCGATTGTAGATGGTGAACTAAAATTAATTATATAGTCTAATCATTAAAAATATGAACTAAATACTCTGATACCACTATAGGATTTCGTGTCCCTATGTATGTGTATATTTTAAAAAAATTAATACAAACATACAAGATCGATTTCATATTTTCATTGATTTTATGTACATGTATATGTTTATTCTAATATCATGCATTCCTTCAGATATTAAAATAAAAAAGAGAGAGAGGATCATACCCAAAGGTTCTCTAAAACCTTTCAGAAGATCCGGTGCTCCGTTGCTCGTCTAATCGCCCGCCGATTCGCCTCCAAGTGTTCACCAAACTCTAAACAAGATTAGAGAGAAAGGAGCTAGCCAATCAATCTCTAATGAAGCTTAGAATCTAGCTAATAACCCCTCTTTATGCTCCTGAGATTTCTATCTCCAAAACTAAAAACTATTAAGAGATTTTCTTGGTGATTAAGGAAGGGATTAGAGAGAGAATTATATTGCATGTGTTTAAGCAAGTAGGATAAGGGGTCCTTTTATAGGCTCCCAAAGAATCCATATCAAAACTATTCTCTAGTCATGATCTTTTACTTTTTCTCTCCTAAAATTAATCCCAAGTTGCCACATAACCATCTTAAAAAATGTTTGATCAAATCTGGAATTAATCCAACCCATGTTCTAATTATCCTCTTAATAATCCAGGCAAAAATTGTCTTGTTCGGTTAACCGAGAATTCTTCTCGGTCAACCAAACCATTCGGTTTTAAACCATGTTTAGATGACCGTGAGATAGACGGTCGACGAAATATACTTGAGAAAAATTCGTTGGAAAAATTCAGACGATCTGCATCTCGCTCCGGTAGACCGTTGACCAACTAAAATTTCTCCTGGCGAATTTTTTCGAATGACCGTGTCACGTTCGGTCTACCAAAAGTATCCCAAGATAGCTCTTGGATATTTTCTCTCGGTTGACCGATCCCAATTGTCGAGGCACTCCAGACAATTTGGTCAACCAAATTCGTTATCCATTCCCCGTTTGGTTGACCGTTCCGAAGACACCTCGGTCGACCGAACCCTAAACGGTTTACTGTGCTGACCCCGATTTTGCCTTTGTCGAATTTTAGATTTATATCCAACAAAATTTGATCTTTTTGGGGGTTTTAGCAAATTTATATCTTATGTAATATATTTTCCTATGTAATATTAAATTATTACATCCCATAATATATACAACTCATATGAATTTATCCATGATTCTAATTATGTCAATTCTCATGACATATTGGTTATATTGATTAGCCATATGTGTCTCTTTTCATATGAAACCCGACACATCCTATGAACTCAAAATCAAACTTTTTGTTTCCCAGTTTTGTGGTGTGACATATAGGAGGATCTAAGCCAAATTGGCAGCGATATTAAACACTTAATATCTCAAACCGTAAACGGTATCTAGCTACACATTATAGTTACCCAATTATCATAGATGTCTTTTTTCCCTCAAACTAAACACGATCCATTTGGTGATGTCAGTGCATCACTTGTGTCCGTCCCTTGCTTCATGATATTAAGAATATGTGTCACCTTTGTATTATATTCATTTCTTGATCTCTTTAAGCTAATTATAACTATGTAACTTAACTCAAGCTACATTGTGCACATTATAATTTTTCTTTAGCAAGGGGCCCACTAATATCATCACTCAATCAAGAGTGGCAATGATAATTATTTGACTAGCTATCATTACCAGCACGAGTCATGTTCAACAAACTATCGCCTTTATCACTATACTCATTAATAGCTTTTGACAATAATCAAATAAGACACTTCTTGAGTGAAGATATAAGTCTCATATCTTAGGACCCAAGACACAGTAAAACATTAATGACACAAAACACAATTCCATAATGTTTTACTTGTTAGGTCTACTCAATATATAAAAGTAACAATTTTCCTCTTTCATATACTCGTGTCGTCAATTATTTGTAGAGTTACCACAATCGATGACCAACACGACAATCTTATCTTGGTAATAAATGTTCCATATTAATTACCATGATTGTGAATAACTTTTGATTTATGTAAACCATTATATTTTAGAGATCTACGGTTAAGGACCAAACGCCTCTTCCTTAACACTTCCAAAAGACGAATATCATAATTAAGAAACAAAATGTTTGCATATCCAATTCATAATAATTGACATATAAAAGTAATACTTTTAGAACACATTCCTTTCAATCTCCCACTTGTTATCAAAGTTTTCTTTCACATACATTGTCAATGTATAAAACAATATTAACTAGGGTAACCCTATATAATCACTCATCAAGCCAATCTACATGGTTCCTCAGACCCATGGACTCGATGCATCATGTTAATGTGATTCATACTTTGAGTCTGGTAAGGAGGTGGACAACCAAATTGGGTTGCCTTCCATGCAATCACTATCTCTTGGTGTCACAAGACCTGCGGTGATACCTACATCCATGAGGGAGCCGGATCTTGAGGTTCCTTCACCAAATACTTCCAGGAAGGAGCTAGATCCTGAGGTTCCTTCCATGTTTATTTCGACAATAGGGCCGAACCCTACGGTCCCCTTGTCTCATCATGTGTCAAAGGAATCAGATTCTGAGGTCCCCACTCATGTTTTTACGGAACATAATGCTGAGACTCCTTCAAAAGACCCATATGCCCCAAAGGCGCCATTTCATGAGCGGCTTAAAAAGAAAACTTCAGATCAGCACGACAAAATGCTTGAGATCTTTCAACAAGTTAAGATGAACATTCCTCTGTTGGAGGTGATTCAGCAAATGCCACCTTATGCCAAGGTTCTCAAGGATTTATGCGCAAAGAAGAGGGAAACCAATGTTCCCATGAAAGCTTTCCTTGCTGCTAATGTGAGTTCAATGTTGGCACAACCCACGCAAGTCAAATACAAGGACCCTGGTTTCCCTGCTATTTCTTGTGTGATTGGTGAGGTGTCCATATATCGAGCTTTATTGGACCTTGGTGCATCCGTTAATCTTCTGCCGTATTCGGTCTACGTCCACCTCGGTCTTGGAGACCTCAAACAAACAAAAACCACTCTTCAACTAGATGATAGGTGTATGAAGAAATTGACGGGCGTGTGGAAGATTTTCTGATCAAAGTGGGTGAGTTCATTTATCCAATCAATTTCTTTGTTTTGGATATTGAACCTGTGCCAAGCCCACTTTGACAAATTCTTGTTATTTTGGGGTGAGCATTTCTAGTGACTTCCAATACCTTGATCAATTGTCATAATGGTCTGATGCACTTGACATATGGTAGTCAGTGCGCTAATTTCAACATCTTCACCATCTCGAAGAAGCCAGGTGCTATCCAGGGCACGGATGAGATTGAAGTCGAGGGAAACTTCAAGTATTTCAGAGAGTTGTTCGATGGAGATCCTGATGGTGGTGAAGATGTTTCAACTGCGTTGGAACAAAAATGTGCCTTATCTTGTGATGATGTGGCCTTTGAGTCACAACCTTTCGATCATGTGGCTCTTGAGCCACAAGATACCTTTTTTGTGGTCTTTGGGCCACCTGCTCTTCACTCTATATCTGCTGAGGACCCATTGTGGGTTAAGAATCAACCACCTGATACCCTACACTTCAAACAACCAGACAGAGATTCACCTCTCATTCATGCCTTCTATCTTGCTCATTCTCTAGAGGCATCAAATGACCACAATACTTTAAAGGATGTTAGGTGATCAAGTAATTATGTTTCTGGAGTTCGCCATCTAGGTAATAAGTCCAGGGTGTCCCTTTGCGTGGATGAAATGCTCCATGTGCAATCAAATATCAGTTGGAGGGTATATATTGATGACCCTAAACTTCATCATGGAATAGAAACATATTTGTTTCCATTTCCTTTCACAGACCCTGGTTTTGAGAGGTATGAACCACCATCCTTGGTTTATAAACCTCTCAACAATCCTCTTATTTCTCATGTTGTGAGCCCCCTGCAGTTGAATTTTTTGCTCAAGAGATGGTGGGTTCCTATTTGATGTCCCTTGACAAATGAAGATGGGAGCCCATATTTGTTCATAGTATTATTTGAAAAAAATGAAAAAAGAAGAAGAAGAAAGACTCCAAGAGTGAGCATAACTTGTTGTGGGCTCCAACCCTTGAGTAATTGGGGGCCATTTGTTTCACGTTTTTGTTTCCCTACTCAAGTATTTCACAGGTTTTCAGAGGATTTTGGAGTTGGGTCCATCAACAAAATCATCAAAAATTCCTTTTGCGCTTCACGATAGTGAAATCTTTTATTTTTCATGCATGAATCCATGTAGTATTATTCTCACATTCATTGAGGACAATGCATGACATAAGTATGGGGGTATTTTGCATCTGTACAAAGTCTAGTCTTTTACCTTTTCTTTTGTTAGTATTGTTAGGGTCATGCTAGTGTGCTACATTTAATATCGATATATCTATTTGTCATGCACAGGTAGTAACAACAATGCGTACAACTCCTTGTGGTACGACCTGTACTTGCCGTGTCTTCACCGATGTCGTTCACTTGTGGTTTATTATAACTGATTCAATCAAGGACCCAGGTGGGGTGTCAAACATCTATAAAAAATCATTGTATCTTCATTGTGGTTTGCTTCTCGTCTTTCTCTAATTGCTTTTTAATTTATGTTTCCGCTGCATTTTTAAGTAGAGATTAAGAAATTTATTAGATTATTAGGCCATACATGATCCTATATTCTCTACCTCCTACGGGACTAGTCTATTATGTTTCTTTAGTCTATTTGTGTCGCATTAGTTAGTTAGTTTTGATACACCAAATCTTCATTTTATTCCCCTAATCGAGTATGGTCAACGACGACCCACAATCATTCCTCATGGACACGGCCCGTACTTGCCACCTCTTCAAAGTGGACGTGCACTTGCGGTTTTGAACTTTAATTTCCCAATCAAAAAGAACATTGAACGCTTCCAGAATTTTATCGGCACAATAGCCAGGAGGACACAAGTACTGCCTCCCCATTATTCAGATTGGAGATTGGTGCCAAAAACGAACAAGGATAGGGCATGGACATAATTGACCGTAATATTACATATGTTCTCAAGTGACATTAGTTCTTAGTATTGATTTAAATTGTAAACTAATTTGAATTTATTTCACAGTCAGACTGGACAGTTTTCGAGGGGTTCAGAGCCAAAATTATGAAGTATATAAACACCAAATGGAAGGAAAACAAGTATCAGTTGTCCTTGATGTTGTGAATTTGGAGAGTAGAAAGCCTAGATTGGTGGCTAGACCGCCACATATTTCCATGCAGATTGCAAGAAACTCGTACGCTCTTGAGCTAGTCGTACAGATATGTACATCCGGTTTCCTAACAGGAGACTCCGTGAAGCTATGGTCGATATTGTAACTTTAAGATATTATTATTCGTTTACAATTACTTAATGTGGTTGGATACCTTCTTTTTGAATTTATAATGGTTTCTTATCTTAGAAACAATTGGAAGCTTTGCATGGACCGGGTGAATCAAGCTCTCAAAGGCCTATCAATACGGCAGTTGGCGCCTAAGATCCGATTGGGACAGTTCTCGGTGATGGGTATGGATGTGTTAGGATGTACTCAAATCTTGCCACCCCGACAAACCTATACGGACCTCGTGGGACGCCATCTGAAGCAGAGAGTAACACCAGAGAGGAGGTTGAGAAAGATGAGCAAATGATGATAATCGAGCTAGCAAAAACGAAAAGCAAGCTAGTGGATACGACAACTGACCTCGAGAGGTATAAGTCGATGGTCGACTTTTTGGTGGAGAGGGGGGTTTTAGTCCCGAGGTATTGTATTTATAACTTAGTAAATCAAATTACATTTAATAATTTAGTTTATATGTATTATAATGTTCTAAGTGACTTAATGAATAATATTTTAATCGTGCAATTTTTTTGCACGCCAAATCCACGTCCAAGTCGAGATAATGATGACGATTCATCGGGGTTTTAATCCTAAGGTATTGTATTTATATGCATCATAATGTTCTAAGTGACTTAATGAATAATGTTTTAATGAATATTACATTTCAGTAACTTAGTGTTTTATTTTTTCTAGTGAGTTGTTTTTATTAAACTATATTTTTAATTACTGAATTTAGGTCATAATTTTAATGTAATTAGAAGTTCTTTGTTTTAATTGTTTTTGATAAATTAATATATATGACTTTTTTGTTTAGATATGTATGAATTATTGTTGAATGAGTTGGATGTGTATGAATGCTTGTTGAATGATGATTGAATTGGATGTGTATGAATTGTTTTATGAATGAATAGGGAAACCTAGAACCCAGAAGAGCAAACGAGCTCTTTTGGGTTCTCGAAAATACATATACGGACGAACTATATTCGTCTGCGAAAATACTGACATTTGTAGACAAACACCGATGCTACATATGCGTCGGTGTATGTAACCCATATTTACCTCTGACAACACATATCTGTTGGTGTAGGTTCTACAACCGTCGGATAGGTCTGTTGGTGTCTAGCATCGACAAATGTTTTGTTGGTGTTACGACATCGGTGTTCTCCGATACGACAAAAGTGGTCGAAAATGTTTGGCGAGAATTTACGAGCCAAAAGTTACACCGATGTGCTCTATCTGTCGGAACATCCGTCAGACTAGATATACACCAACGCATTTAACACCGACGGATGGTGATGTTTACCGACGGATATCTACTGTCGGTGAAGCCTTGTATTCCTGTGGTGTTAATTTCCTAAAATAATATATATGTTATGGATTGTCCAATTAATCAAAATCTATTTTTTATAGAGTGGTGACATCTATACGTCTTCCAAGCATGAGGATGACCCATCGACGGATCAGACTTCTTCTAAGTTGTACTTGGTATACATGTAGTATAAGTTCTTATATATGTAGTAAAACTTATGACATAGTTTATACATGTAGCCCACTTATAACTTCTATATATATGTAATATAACTTATGACTTGGTTTAAATTGTCTTTCGTATGATTTATACATTCTAATTCATGTTATTGTGAATGGACGTGTGATTCGAATTACAGGTGGAATGAATTTTTATTGCAAGATCTATAAACTCGATATGAGATGATATGTGAAGTGTATTAATTGAATTTATTTAAAGCATACGTTACTATTGCTGATGGAATTTCCAATGCTATCTAATGCCGACATAATTTCCGTCGACCACGTAGTATTACGTGTCATTTTTTGGGCGCAAAAAATGGCACATTCCGATGGAAATTCCGTCAGCGATGATATTCCTAACGGGGTAATTCCCAGCGGGAATATGCCGACAGAAATTCTATCAGCAGGTGCCATTGCCGACCGAATGGGTACCTTTTGTGAACGGAAATGTCTGTCCGCAAAGACCCTTACAGTAGTAGTGATACTACTATATATGATGACCATTAGAGTTAATGGGCCCAATAAATAATCTATCAAATAATTGATGATACTTGCTATACTTAATCATTTTATATTTGTAATAATTGTTATTTCATGTGGAGACATAGTGGGGTTTCGTCATTATGCATGAGTTCATTTAACCTCATTTCAATTATTGTCTTGTATGTTTTAATGATAATATTTTATCTTATTTCGTGTGGAGGCAAAGTTGGATATGGTTTTATGGATTTCATGTATTACATGTTGTGACAATCACAATTGAACAAACACATACACATATCTTCATTTCCGCATTCTTTCTCTACCCCCTATAGGGTTTAGTTTTGTTGCTTCTTTTCTAATTTCATACGCATAGTAGTGTAATCCGACCTCTCTTTTCCTTTCCCCCACTTGAGTATGGTGGATTTTAACTCGCACGTTCTTCCTATGGACTTGAACCATACTTGCTACCACTTCATCGTGGTCGTGCACTTGCGGTATTATAATTGATTCAATCAATCATCAACATAATGATTTAACTTGATTATCTTATCCATTGGGAAACCTTACAAATCCTAAGAAAGCATGAGTATCATACATCATTCCCATCACAGTATCCTCCTCCCAATACCAAGATTTCTACCAACACCCAACTAGCAACCATTGGACTCATTCTCAACCATGAACACCTAACCCAAAATTTTCCAAAATTCTTACTTGAGCCTCACAGTTGACCCCAGATTTGATTCCTTAGAACAAACCATCCAAACATTCATGCAAATCACTCAAAATTTGTTGAGTCCAACTTGAATTCCTTGCAAACTCTAAAAATGCAAGTAAGTCAAATGACACATGAATTAAGTGAATGTGACGAGGGTGGCCTTTCTTGTCAACACAAGGATTCATCTTCTAGCATCGAACCACCACATCCACAAATTCCAAGTACAATCTTTCAAAGTCAAACCCCTAGTCTATCTGAGGGACTTGGGGTTTAAATTCATGATCACTTGGTGGAGGATTTGATCCAAATTAAAAATAACATGGACAAGCTTGATTTTGAGTTGGCACAAGATTGTGTCATATCTTTACGTCTCATGGCCCTTAAGCCACATGATCGTAAATGTCGTGCCCCTCAAGGACCGACCTTTGGTGGAGCATCGACTCCCTAATACTCCTATTTTCATAAGAATTGATGAGGGTATTAGGATGTCCATAAAGGATATCTTGGGTGAAAGACCCACATTCTGTTTGCCTGGTTTGTTGGGTAAGCATAACGAGGTTCTTGACCACGTTTCGACACACCAACTTGTTGGTTGGAGAGTTTGGATTGATGATCGTGATTTTAATACTACAACAGGGGAACTCTTCTTCCGTTGAGCAATTGTTGTCAAACTCTTGAGAGGTTCGAGCTCTTTCAGTTTGATCCTTTGAATCATATTCATGTAGTATCATACTCACATTCATCAAGGACAATGCATGTAGTAAGTGTAGGGGGGTGCTTTATGTGTTTGTATATAGTTGCAACTTTTTCCTTTTCTTTTGTTTTCTTTGTTTGTATTGTTAGGTTCATGATAGTGTCCGCAATTTACACTGATATATCTTGCTATACCATGATCCTTTGGTGATTTGCCTTATTTTGCTTGTCTAGCGTTTTAATTCTTCCATTTCTTTCAAAATCTTCATGTGCTTGCGAAAAAAATGTTTTGTGGGTTTTGCATGTGTTTAGCATTTGCAAAACCTTGAGAGACAAAGTAAAATGGAAGCTTCCGAAATCGACTCCTATCACCTGGGAAATTAGGTCTGAGGGGACTTAGTACATGTTGCTACACAAAATAAGTGTAGGGGTTTTGGTTCATATGTAGATAAAAATAATTTAGTTTGGTGTTCTTTCTCCTCGCACGACTCCTATCACCTGGTGTTCTCTCTTCTTGTACCTGGTGCTTTCTATAAGGATCAATGGCCCCTAATTATCTAATAAAATTACGCTTAACCCCTAATTAAATTACACGATATGCAGCGGAAACGAATTTAAAATAAGGTAGGGAAAAAGACAAGCAAACCACAAGAAGACTGTGCTATTTTTATAGAGGTTTGGGCTCCCGCCTACGTCCTCTCTTGCAAGCTCCGCTCGATTCCATGAGTTCCGCTCATTACTTCATTATCAACTGCCCGTTCCGGGAAGAGAGAGAACACATTTACACTTCAAGCTTGCGAACACCCTCGCGAAGCTTGGAACCTCCTCTCACAAACTGAGAGAGATGCTTTGGGATTTCACCGCAACCTTTACAACCTTTGACAATGAAAGGGACTGAGTATTCAACACTCTCTAACTTGAGCACACTTTGAGTATGATTGGAATTGGATCAAAGTGGTGGAAGTTTAAGCCTGAGTGTAGGATTTGGGGATTTGAATATTGGACAATTGATCTCTAGTGTATAAGACAATTGGAAGTGGGAGAGTTGTCTAAACAATGTGTTTGGACCTCTATTTATAAGCTCCTAAAGATTTCTTTCCATTGGGGAAGAATTGATTGATTTGTGTGTAAGATACACAAAATAGAAATTGAAGTTCTACAATTTGTCCCTCAACGGTCGACCAAATCGGGAGGAACGGTTGACCATTTCTTTAAAAATAAAGAAACATTCGAACGAACTACAGAATGGTCAAACCACTTACGTTATGACTTAAGTCATCGGTCGAACAAGGAAATGGGGTCGGTCGACCGATCTAGAGGTTTTAGCCAGGGTAAATAGTAATCGGTTGAACGGAAAGGTGGGAAAAATGTTTCGACCGAAAATAGGAAGTTTTGGGCACAAGAATTGTGTTCATCTGGTCGAGCGTTCTAAGGTCAACATTTGACCGGTGGGCAATTGTATTCTAAGGGTTTGTTGAATTTATATGAATACGACCGTTGTATAATACGACAAGGTTAACCGTCATTCAAAAAATACAGGAATGGTTGACCGAAAGGTCAAGGGCGGTCGACTAATTGAACTAAGGAAATGTTAAAAACGGTCGAACAACACGCAGGGTTCGGTCGACCGTTTCACACAGGTAGATTAGGTTCAGGTTCAAGTGATTTTTCGGCTAAGGTTTGGGTGATCTATTGAAGTCCAAATGACGTGAAATTTTGTGTGTGACTTCTAGAAGGAACCTAATATGTATGTGAGTATGTTTTAAATCTTGTATGCTCAAGTTTACAAAAGTTCCCAAGACTCAAAATAAAGTAAAATTACATGTCTTCAAATAGCTTTGATTTCATATCTTGACTTCATTCCATTCTTCTTGAGTCTTGATCACTTATAGATGTTAACAAAATACAATAAATCATTATGTGTGATACACTACTTTTGATTGTGATTAAGATTAGGTTGAATAAATCATCAAAACACGAATTAAGGCCAAAAGGCCAACACTTTCGAGTCATCTGACTTTGGGTGCACCAACCGAACTCCTGTTACACAGGTGGTAGAGATCGCCCTTGGTGGAAATTTGGATGAACGGGTACGTGATAGTGTAAGTCCTCAAAGGCAAAGATGCACGAAACCGGACCATGGGAGAATTAAACACCAACATGTTTTAATTCAGTGTTATAAAAGAAAAGAAAATAATATAAAAAAGACCTTAATGGACTTTATGGGATGTATCATTTGAGGATGTTAGGGCTGCCAATGTCTTTTGATTAAGTCCTTAATTACTTTGCTCAAATGGTTCCGTATGTTAGGTGTGTGGACAAGATACATATATATAGTCGGCTCGTAGTACTACCGGGTCCAATGATCGACAAAAGTAGGTCCATAGAGTCGTGTTGCTAGGTTGAATAATGCATCAATGTTCGGATTTTGTGGGTATATCCATTGAAAACCCTCAGGAGACACCACTCCTCCACCTCAAGAGGGTTTAATGGCTTGTTGCACGTACTAAGTGCAACTGTGATCCCTACGAAAGAAAGTTATGATTTCCTATTTCCAATGTTTTTTTCTTTGTTTTGCCCGGGACTAGCAAAAGACAAATATTGGGGTATTTGATTAGAAGCATATCATATGACTTATCATGCTATTTATCCTTTATTTTATCCCATATTTGTGTTATTCGGGTACATATGTATTACATTTCAGGGCTTAGGTAATAAAGAGGAGAAAGAAAGCGAAAATGACCTAAATGCAAGAAGAATGGACTGATTTGGAACCATTCTGGACTTGTTTGTAATATTGAAGGATCAGATGACAAGTCCGGTGGAAAAATGCCGACGGAAATTCTGTCGACAGGTCATTGCCGACGGAATGGGTTCCTTTTTTCGATGGAACCGTTCGTCGACAAAGGCCCTTTCTGTATTAAAATACTTTTAAATATTCATATATGGATACACACTTTGGTCTTGTTTGTGCCTAAGAAACTATTAGAAAATGGATTTTCGGGCTTAACAGAAAATCAATGAAGAATGAAACTCATCAGGTCTCCGAGGGAGACCAGATGATGATTGTCGGATTGATGTCCTATTTTACCCTTCGGGGGAACTTTTTTCCTTATTGTTGATGACATGACATGCTACTAGTATGATATGTGCATTTGTACTACTACATGCATATAGACGAGCATGGCATACGGGGTTTCCTTATGGAAACTCATGCATTGTTGTTGCATGTTTTATTTCAGGACCGTAGTAGGTCCAGTTGGGTGGTGACAGTGGGCGCCCGCATTTTGGGACCGGGATCCTCTTGTTCGGACCATTGAGGTCGTCATGATTACTTGTACTTCCTTTTGTTATATCTGATTAATCATGTAGCTTTTGACAAACACTTATGTAATATGGTGCACCGTTTGAATGTTATAATTAAAGTAATAGTCTTGTCTTTTGATTATTGGTCTCCGGTATCTTCGATGATAAATTTTAAATTTTCCGCTATTTCGGGATGTTACAGTAATTATTTGATTACAGTCCACACTTCACTTATAACTCCTATAACATTATCTCATACAATTTAATAAGTACATCACAAACCGACAATATTAGCCCCCACATCAAACAACTCCTTATTCTTCTATTAGAAAAACCAAACCACAAGCGCACATACACTTATTGAAAGACGATTCAAACTGCATCCACACAACCAAGCAAGCTGAACAATTCCCACTTGATCATCAACTCAACCTTAATAAAAATCATAAACACAATCCACAAACCTCTCCATAGCCTCCTTCTGAAGAACCACCCAAACGTTGACTCCACCACTACCCTTCCCATCAGCCAACAACAACACAAACGCATCCATCCCACTCACAACTGACCCCCTGTAGAGACTACAACAAAATCAGCTTGCCAACGGATTCGTGCCGACAGATTGGTCTTCAGGAAGCTTACTCTCGATGTTTTCGTCGGAAATGACCTTATTTCCATCGGGATGCTACAAACCATCACCTTAAATCCCCAAATCCCCGCGTCTCTAAAAATTCCCAAATCGTCTTTAATATCCACCCCCGTCGTTCCTCCTTCGTCCGAATACATTACCGCACTCTTCTAGGGTTGCATCCAACCCCAAAGGCCTTTTCAACCCCTCTTCCATACACGATTGTTGTGTTTTGCCTCCCTGGGACCATATCGTGGTGAAGACAGTGAGAAGGGAGATTGTAGGGTACCGAGTTCCTATCACCATTTCGTTCATGCTGATATGATTCATGGAACTACCAGACCTACCACGATCTCTAGGCTAGTAGGGTGAGCTCGATTTCTGTGTGTTTTCCACCTCCCCTTCTCCAACTTTCTTGTCGTGATTCCTCTCTTATTCTGGTTGTTGTGTTGCTGTGGTGTGTGTTATTCATGTTTAGGTCAGGGTTTTGTTTCCTGAAGGTTTTTGTGGTTGCAATGCGTTTATTGTATAAAGTTGGCATGTGTTTGGGAGATGGCTTTTTATTTTCTTTTCAGGGTGGTTTGTTTGCTGAAAATTAGTTTTTTTATTTTTGAATTTTTTTGGGATGGAAGTTGTAGTTTGATGTGAAAATTGGTTGTTGGGAACACTAATTTTGTTTTAGTGGTTTAGGTTACAACATCTTATGCTAAACAAAAAACACCTCAAAGAACAATTACTTTTTCAGTGTTTGAGAATGGCAACATTTATTATTTTGCGTTTTGAAGCTGCATTCACTTTAGTTTGGAGATGGAAACCCTTCTTTTGTAGCTCTAGATTTGATTGTTAGAACCATATTATTTCAAAAACAAAACCATCGCTTCTGAGAAAATGTTGACTTTTTGGCTTTAATCTATATTTTTATGATTTGACTAACCTAATCTTAATTACAATCAAATGTAGTCCAGCACACTTATGCATGAAATATATATTGTATTGTACTAATATCAACAGGTGATCAAGACTAAAGGAAGAATGGAATGAAATCAAGACATGTAATTAAGCTAATTGAAGACTTGTAATTTTACCTTTATTTGAGTCTTAGGAATATATGTGAACGTGAGCATACAAGAGTGAGAATATATTCACTCACACACGAGGTTTCTTGTAGAAGTCATACACCAAATTTCACATCATTTGGACTTCAATAGATCACCAAAACTTAGGTTGGAAAATCACTTAATCTAAACATGTGCCTGTCTATCTAGAACAGTGGACCGAAACGAGTTTGTTGTTCGATCATTCTACCAGTTAACGGTTATGCAAATAGTGATTTTACCTATCTTTACCGGTCGACCTATTTTACCCTTTCGTTCGACCGATTGACACGTATTTTCCAGATGACTGTTGTTCTTGTCGTATTCTCCAACCGTCGTATTTGTATATTTTACCTAACCCCCAAAATGTTTTTGGCCACCGGTCGAATGATGCCTTGACGGTAGTCGACCGAATGCAGACAATTTTGTGCACCAAAAGTGTCTATTATTTTCGGTCGAACGAACCTTCTTCTTGTGTTCAACTGATTAACCTTTGACTTGGCCAAAACCCTCTTAACGGTCGACTGCCCCCAGATTTAGTTCGATCGTTAGCTTAACCCCTAGCTGTTTTGTTTGACCGTAGATTAAGTTCAAATGTTTCCTTATTTTCATGGAAAAGGTGGACCATTTATCCCGTGTCAATCGGCCAGTTTAGACAGATTTGCTGAACTTAAGTTTTCTATTTCGTGTATCTTGCACAAATCTCAACCATTTTTTCCCAACGCCTATAACACTTAATGAGCTTATAAATAGAGGTTCACACACCTTATTTACACAAATCTACAACTTTTATTAGTCTCCTACATTAGAGAGTCTCCTCTCAATCAAGAAATCTCAAATCCTACACTCAAGAGCTTATAATTCCACACCTTGATCCAAATCATATTTTACTCAAAATGTGCTCAAGTTCGAGAGTGTTCGATCCATCTTCTCGCCCAATACGCAAAACCAGTCGACCACCCAAGGGTATCGTTCGACCGGTGCGAGAGATGTCGCACGAAATACACTACATCCGGTCGACCGAACCATTTCCCCGGTCGTCCGTTCTCGTGCAGAAATCTGTTGCACAAGTCAGACGAGCCTTTCGGCCTATCGTCGACCACTCCAATCCTCACTAAGGCTCAAGGGAGGATTAAACTAAAACTTGGAATACATTTAAGGCTTGAAGAAGCATTTGAAGAACCCACGAAGGTCGATTCCACGAGCACTTCTTCTCCTTCTCCAGCGAACCCAACCGAGCAACGGATTAACGCAATCCTCATGCACTCGACCGAGTCGTCTTCCTCACCTAATCCACACCACCACGCTCCGGTAGCTGAGAGAGAGAGTTGAGCGGGAGAGAGAGAATTGCACGTGTGAGAGAGAAGTGAGATAAAGAGAGAGAAAATCACCTTTTATACTCTTCTCCTCCACTCATCTCAGCCATCCATCTCAATCCATCACAACCTCCTATAATCTACCACCTAAAACACAATAAACCCATTAAGCAAGGGTTAGGATATAACAATCCACCCTCCTTAAAGAATTTCGTCCTCAAAATTAGAACCAATTCCTCACCAAACAATTCCGGATACTTCTTTCGGACCTCCTTTTCGATCTCCCAAGTGGCTTCACGCTCGCTAAGCTGTTGCCACCTGACCTTTACCATCGGAATGGTTCTCCTTCTGAGCTGGTGCTCCATCCGATCTACAATCTCCACGGGCCTCTCCTCGAAAGATAAATCTTGACTGATCTCGGGAACACTGATCTCAATCACGTGCTACGGATCGACAACGTATTTCCTCAACATAGAAACGTGAAAATCATTGTGAATTCCCCATCATGAATCTCTTCTACCCCATCATGAATCTCAAATGGTCCGACGTACCACGGACTAAGTTTCCCTTTCTTGCTGAATCTCATCACTCCACAAGCTGGTGAAATCTTTAGGAACACGTGATCGGCCACCTCAAATCTCAACTGTCGTCTATGCCTATTTGCGTGACTCTTCTGTCTACTCTGAGCCGTCGATAACCTCTGTCTGATCACGCCAACCTTCTCAGCATACATCTGAGAAATATCTGGCCCAACCAGCTGCCTCTTGCCTACGTCATTCCAGCATACTGGTGATCTACAAGGTCGACCGTACAGAGCCTCGTACGGTGCCATCCCAATGCTCGAATGGTAGCTTTTGTTGTAGGCGAACTCGATCAATGGGAAGTGTTCATCCCAATGTCCTGCCCAATCCAGAGTACACGCTCTTAACATATCCTCTAACGTCTGGATAGTCCTCTCTAACTGCCCGTCTGTCTGCGGATGGAAAGTTGTGCTGAATTCAACTGAGTCCCCAAAGCCTTCTGCAGGCTACCCTAAAATCTGGAGGGGAACCTTGTATCTCGATCAGAGATAATGCTCACCAACACTCCATGTAATCAGACTCTCCCCTCAATGTACAGCCTCGCCAGACACTCTAAAGGTAAGGTGGTCATGATCGCCATAAAATGCGCAGACTTGGTCAGTCGATCAACTATAACCCAAATCGCGTCGTGAGATCTTCTCGTCTTCGGCAACCCAGTGACGAAGTACATCGTCACGTGCTCCCATTTCCATTCTGGCAGATCTATACTCTACAACTGCCCTACTGGTCGCTGGTGCTCATTCTTCACCTGCTAACAAACCAAGCACCTGGACACGAAATCGGCTACGTCTCACTTCATCCCTTTCCACTAGAAACTCCGTTGCAAATCTTTATACATCTTCGTACTTCCTGGCTGAATGGAATATCTGGCTCTATGTGCCTCCTCCATGATATGATCTCTCAGATCATCTGCTCTTGGTACCCAGATCCGTCCTCTGAATCTCAAGCTCACATCAACTCCGATACTGAAGTCTGATCCGTCTCTAGCAGCTAACTGCTTCAGACTGACAAGCTCATCATTTGCTCCCTGAGCCTGGACAACTCGAGAGACTGACTGTGGCTCCACTCGAAGTCCCGCAATCACTGCCCCCTCAGAGTCTTCCGTAAACGGTCTCCACTCTGACAAGGCCTCAAGCAACCTCCACTCCTGAATACACAGACTTGCAGCTGACAACTCCACCTTCCTACTCAAGGCATCAACAACTGAATTTGCTTTTCCCGGATGATTCAGGATGGTGAAGTTGTAGTCCTTGATGAACTCAAGTCATCTACACTGCCTCATATTCAACTCCTTCTGCGAAAAAAAATACTTGAGGCTCTGATGATCTATGAAGAACTCGAATATCTCGCCGTACAGGTAATGCCTCCAGGTCTTCGGCGCGCGAACCACCACAGCTAACTCCAAATCATGAGTAGGGTAGTTCTTCTCGTGAACCTTAAACTCTCTGGATGTATATGCCACTACCTTCCCGTGTTGCATTAAAACACAACCCAAACAACTCCTGAAGCATTGTTATATATCACATAGCCTTCGCTGCCACTCGGTAGTGTCAAAAATGGTGCTGTCGTCAGTCGCCTCTTCAGCTCCTGAAAAATGTCCTCGCTCTTCTAGGACCAAATGAACTTGGCACCCTTCTGTGTGAAAGCCGTCAGTGGGGAAGCAAGTCTGGAGAAGTCATGAATGAACCGACGATAATAACCTGCAAATCCCACAAAACTCCTGATCTCTGACACACTGGTCGGAGCTCTCCACTAAGTCACAACCTCAACCTTCGCTGGATCTACCGATATTCCGTCTGCTGACACCACATGACCCAGAAAGGCCACCCGATCTAGCCAGAATTCACACTTCTTGTACTTAATGTAGAGCTGCTGATCTCTCAAGATACTAAGCACAATCCTCAAGTGCTCCCAGTGCTGCTCTCTGTCTGGTGAGTATACCAGAATATCATCCACGAAGACAATCACAAAACTATCGAGATACGGCTAAAAAGTCTGATTCATTAGATCCATGAATGCTGGAGGTGCATTTGTCAGCCTGAACGACATCACTAAGAACTCGTAGTGCCCGTACCTCGTCTTGAAGGCTGTCTTCGGAATATCTGCATCTCTGATCCTCAACTGGTGATAACCTGATCGTATATCAATCTTCGAAAACACCTTTGCAGACTGCCATTGATCGAAAAGATCCTCAATCCTGGGTAAAGGATACCGATTCCTAATGGTAACCTTATTCAACATCCGATAATCAATACACATCCTCAACGAGCCATCCCTCTTCTTCAGAAAGAGCACTGGAGCTCCCCAGGGTGAGACACTGGGCCTGATCAAACTTGAATCTAGCAGATCCTGCAACTGCTTCTACAACTCAACTAACTCAGCAGGCGCCATCCTATACGGGGCCTTCGACTGTGGTGTAGTCCCAGCTACCAGATCGATATAAAACTCGATCTCTCTGTGAGGCCGCAAACCGGTGCTCTCATTAGAAAATACCGCAGGAAAATCCTGAACAACCTCGATATCTTCGAACTTCACCTCAAGATCTGGCACCACAAGCGTCACTACAAAAGCTCTGCAACCCTGGTGGATAATCTTCTGAGCCTTCCCTGCAGAAACCATAATCCGACCATCTCTACTCTTAGTCCCTCTGATCAGCAAATCAGGAAGACCGTTCCTCGAAATCAAGATCTTCTTTTCACGGCACAAGACTCGAACATCGTATCGGGACAACCAATGCATCCAAAGTATGACATCAACATACGTAACAAGACCAGGTCTGCTGGAAACTCATGGTCTCCCGAAGCAACTGTGGTGCTGAGGAGAAAGCTCCCCACAATGCCCACCAAACCCAGGGGTGTGCTGACTTCCAAGGTGGCAGTCAACATCGCAGGGGTACGAGTGTGTGGCCCCACAATCGAAAAGCACTCTAGCTCTTAAGCCATCAACATAAAGCGTACCTTCCACCACTACTGACGTCTCTAGCCTCCTCCGCCTGGATGGTGAAAACACGACCCAAACTCTTCCCCTGCTGAGGTGGTGCAGCTGGTCGACTCGGTCCTGCTCCACTAGCCGAGGAGGAACCCAGTCGTCCACTAGGTCCACCTGACCTACTCGGGCAGAAACGAATGAAGTGACCCATCTGGCCACAACCATGGCATGCACCTGAACGAGACCCACACCCACGCCCGGGGTGAACGCCTCCACACTGCCTGCACTGCCCAGACTGTGATACTCCACCTCCGTCAACTCGGGGCCTTTTCCCCATATTTCCCGAAGTCTGAACGCCGGAATGTCCACTGGCCTTCGTCCGCGTCTTCCTGGCCTCTACCATCTCCTGGTAGTCCTGATCGATAATCATCGTAAACTTCATGACGTCAGCTAGAGTCTGTGGCATACTCGTGGTCACACGAGATCTGAACTGTGGCCTCAAACCTCGGACAAACTTCCGAGCCCACTGTTCTGGTGTCATATAGATCTCTAGGCAATACTGCTCCAAAGCGTGGAATATGATGATATAGGCTTCCAGAGTCATGTCTCGTTGCTCGAGTGCCAGGAACTCCTCCCTCTCCCTATCGCGGATGAACTGCGGAAAATACTGCTTGTTGAACTTCACAAGGAATTCCTCCCAGCTCACCTCCTCACTATCCTCAGAAACGACTGCCGATGTGGACCTCCACCAGTTGGCTGCCTCTCCATCCAATACATAGGTGGCCAGATCCACCTGCCTCTTAGAAGGACATCCGATTGCTCTGAAGATCTTCCAGATCTTGAAGACCCAATCCTCAGCTGCCTCCGGATCACCACTACCATCGAAAGAAGGAGGGTGCTGACGCATAAATCGATCTAGCACAACTACTACTCCCGCCTGCTCATACTGGGCAAATTGGCGCTCAAGAAGCTCACCCAGCCTACCTAGAGTCCCCTAAAGGGTCCTCCTCTCTTCCTCCCTATCCCCTCCACCAATCTCCTCACTGGTGCCCCTATAACGTGAAGGTGGCCTCACACGTCTCGGAGGCATCTACATAAGAGGACAGGAAAAGACAATGAATTAATGATTAGGAAAGCACGATGGATGACAACTAAATGCAAGACTTCTAAGGTGGTTTCATTGGACAAGTACACCGGGACTGAAAAGCACTGATACCAATTGTAACGCCCCGAAAACAGCGGAAAATTTGAACTTTTAAAAGATATAGGGATCAACACCAGGGCCGTTACCAAACCACAATCACATATATATATAAAGCGATATACTAAAATAATACAAGACTCAAGGATGATTGCAACCCAACACAAAAGATATACAAACACATATACAAGGGAAATCATCCACCTCAAGATCTGGAAGAAGGACATGATCTGGTCTGGGTGCTCCTGCCCGCAGTCACCACCACCTACTGACGTGCACGACCTGACATGCAACACAACAATGCCTGAGTTTCCCATAGGGAAACCCCGTATGCCAAACCCCTAAGATATGAACATAATATATATGAGACATGAAATGAAGAATGCAATGAACGACACATCTGCTACCGTCCAACTGGGCTTTAGGGATCTCTCTCCCAACCGCAGTTGACGCCACAACTCGGGTCTCAAGGGTCCTCTCACCCAAACCCCCAATAACTCGTGCACACATTGAACCACCGGAAAATCATCGGCCACGTGTCTCAATGGTCCTCTCACCCCAACCCCCAATAACTCGTGAACACATGGCACAGCCGGAAAATCATTGGCCACGGGTCTCAAAGGTCCTCTCACCTCAACCCCACAATCATGTGCACACAAGGCACCGCTGGTCAGAGTCTCGGACAAAACAAATGTGCTCACAAGGCACCCGCTCGATAGAGCCACAACCACGATCTTTCTCTCAGGCCGGCATGTCCGTACCGTTGCCCCAAAAAGACCGAGGACCCATTGCCCTCGAGGCATATCCAAACAACAACACAACAAGCATCCATATGCAAAACAATGCCCAAACGGTCGAACGACAAACCTCGCACGGTCGACCGAAACCCTACTACTGTTCAGAAATTAACCAAAATAACGTCCCACTGGTCGAATGGCAAAGGGGTCACGTTCGACCGAAATCCACCAGTAGAAATCCTCCTTCGCTCTTCAAGCATAAACGGTCGAACAACACAAGCCTACGGTCGATCGATTTCCACCTGTAAATTCTACCATCTATCCACATCACACTGGTCGACCGAACCAAGCAATCGGTCGGACCCCCATTAAGTGAAGTTAAGTCATCGGTCGCACAAGTCAACGAACGGTCGACCATTTGGATGGTCAACGCCCCAACCGACCTACGACAGTGTTTTCGGTCAACCGGCAAAGGGGTCCCGTCCGACCGAAAACCTCGAGAGTCTCCATCTTCTTGCCCGACACGCAAAACCGGTCAACCACCCAAGGGTATCGTTCGACCGGTGCGAGAGAAGTTGCGTGAAATACACTATATCCGTTCGACCGAACCACTTCCCCGGTCGACCGTTCCCGTGCAAAAATCTGTTGCACAAGTCAGACGAGCCTTTCGGCCTACCGTCGACCAGCCCAATCCTCATGAAGGCTTAAGGGAGGATTAAACTAAAGCTTGACATACATTTAAGGCTTGAATAAGCCTTTGATGAACCCACGAAGGTCGCCCACGAGCACTTCTTCTCCTTCTCCGGCGAACCCAACCGAGCAACCGATTAACGTGATCCTCGCGCACTCCACCGAGTCGTCTTCGTCACCGAATCCACACCACCATGCTCCGGTAGCTGAGAGAGAGAGTTGAGCGGGAGAGAGAGAATCACGCAAGTGAGAGAGAAGTGAGAGAAAGAGAGAGAAAATCACCTTTTATACTCTTCTCCTCCACTCATCTCAGCCGTCCATCTCAATCCATCTCAACCTCTTTTAATCCACCACCTAAAACGCAATAAACCCATTAAGCAAGTGTTAGGATATAACATATATCAACCAAGGGGGAGGCGGCTCCGACGGCCGCCCGACCGTTGGGTCGGGCGTCTCACGCGGATGCCCCACCCTTTTTTGGTTTTAAAAATTAATTAAAATAAACAAGGCAATTTACCAGATTTGAGTAATCTGGGACGTCCGCTGGTTCTTTTGCTGGCCTCCGAGACATTGTATGTGATGAATAGAAGAGTAATATGAAGAGAGATAGGTGTTAGGAGAGTGAAATGAAGAGTTATATAAGTAGAAAGGATAGAAGGGTAAAATGGTAATCTGTACGAGCGATTTAAGTAGTTTTACGGCGATGAATAGCAGTTCAGTTTATAATATGTGCTTATGAATTTGTACAAAAGGTGTTTACTAGTACTTCTAATTTCAAGTTGGAATCTATTTGTTTAGACTTTTGCAATTCCAAATACAAATAAAGTTTTTGAATATGGCATATCCCAACTAAGGGTGTTTAATAGTTTCAAATCAATTATAGATATAAAATAATAAAAACCTAGAAATCCCAAACAAGAAATATCCGGTATCAATTTCTCCACACCCCCATAAAAAGTGAGATAGTTTTGTTGTATAATCATTTTAAACGTCTGAAAATATTATTGGGAAATATGAAATAAGAATGATAATTGGTGTAAAAATACGTTAAAGAAAAAAACTCAAATTTCTAAAACCAACTTCTAAAAATATTTTTTTAGCTTATGCAATTTTTTTAATATTCATTTTTATGCCACTATAAACCTCTCAAATTTGTGTGCGTTATGCCATAATCTGCATGACGACCATTTTTCCTGATTACCAAATTATAATTTTCTCGACCAATTAAATAAAATCATTTTATAAATAAAAGAATCATTTAAATATTATCAAAGTTCAAGGATGAAAATGTTCCCAACCAAATGTTCTTCCTAGTAGCTTGGGTAGTTTCATATGTGTAAATGAGTAACAACGTCAAATTAAAGAGACTGTAGTGTACCCTTCGTCCTCCTATGTCAAACTTGTTTAAACTACGAACTTATGTTATAACCGCCACAACATTATATTGATTTAGGTTACCTATTATGGATTGTAACTTAAAAGCCATACAATTTTTTCTCATAAATCTCAACTAGACAACTAAATTGTATAAAATGAGAAAATAAAGAAAGAAAAAAATGAACAACCAATCTTAGGTGTACCGTCCGTTCTATTTAAAAAAAACTTCTATTTCGAAACAAAAATCTTGTGTATCGTCCGTTGCTAATTTTCTCAGTTTTCTACAGTAAACTTGTTATACTTGTGATGCCTGCGGTGCATAAAAAAGCCATGATAAACCTATATTTCACGAACAGTACAAGGAATGATGGTGGTTTGGATGAAACTATGAAAACGTAACACTAGAATATGACAAACCGGTCTCCGTGAACAATTGAAGATTTACTGTATTCGCTTAAAAACGAGGGAAATAGATGAGAAAAACTTAATTGGGTGAAAAAAAATAAATGGAAAAACGTATTTTGGCAATACCAGATTTTATGTCATTAATTATTTCTGTAGGATTCTATCCTAATCTTAATTGTGCTTTGATGTGATTGAGGTGGAGATTAGGGGAGATAGAGATGGATGGCTTGGATTGGATTGGATGGATGAAGGGTTGAGATGGAGATGGATGGTGAGGATGTGTCTTGGGGAGATATTTAGGAGTTTTTCCCTCTCTCTCTCTCTCTCGTTGCTTTCTCTCTCACCCGCGATTTCTATCTCTCTCTCCTAGGTTGAGCTCCGGCGAGTGGGTGTGCTCCGGTGAAGAAGAGGTGGTCTCCGGAGAGTGGAACTCGGAGCCATGCATGGAGGTGAGTTGTGTTGGGTGCTATTCCGTCCCCTTTTTAATTGGATTCTCTCTCCCTCGACCTTACTTGTGTTCTGCATTCGTGGTAGTAGAGGTTGGTGGAGGTGCGGAGTGCTCGAGAAGAGGTGTTGATCGTCGTTTGGACGCGATGTTTGTCGACGGATTGTGTTTTGGGGAGAAGTGCTCGTGGAGGTGGCTGTTGAATGTTTTATTTTAAACCGCAAGTGCACGGCCGCGATGAAGCGGTGGCAAGTACGGGTCGTCCTCAGGGAGGTGAGTAGTCTCTTGCTTGTACGAAATCAAGTGGCGAAAATAGGGGGGAGAAAGATGTTTATGCTACTCTACTCTATACTACGCTAACAAGTACGAAATGTGAAAGAAGCAAACAAGCGATGAAATAAGAACTAAGCTAAGAACAAAGGAAGAATGCTGGAATTTCAGGAATGGAAAACCCCTAAGGGGTGAAGTGAGTGCACACAAGCAAAGAGGTGGGTGTAGAATACATTCTTTAAGCACATGAAGGTGGTGTTTATCAAGCATAGGAAGTGTCTAAATGTTATGGCAAAACCTATCAATCTATTCACCAACTTGGTTGATTAACATTTACATATGCAAGTTGTTTATTTCAGAACCTAAACAAGCATGAGAGGTGTCTAATCATTTTGGCAAAACTCATCAAGTTATAAATTCTATCCTAAACAAGCAAGCATACATTCATGTTTAATCAACACATTGAAATTAAAGCATTCATCCCATTCTCATTTGCATGTATGTACATCTACTCCACCCCCCAAAGGGGATGGAACTACTCACTAAACATTACACTAATTATTAAACTATGGGAAGAAAGCATATTAAAACTAAGCTAGAATTAAAAGACGATTAAACTAAAACATGCATAAACAATAAAAGAAGCATAAAACAAATAATGAAAGAAACACAAAACTTTATTGATAAAATGACTCACATTAAAAGTAGCATCCTCCTACTTTAGTGTGTGCTTCAAGGCCTCACTTCTAGTAGGAAGAATAGCCACTTAAAATATGGAGTGATTACAATAGGAGGTGAAGAGTTCTATTTATAGCCATGGAAAAAGCTAATCCGGGACAATCCCCCGATGTGGGACTAAAAAGATACCACAAATAGCCTACAAATCCTCTAAGACATGTTCTAGAGAAATTTGAGCGCATTCGGGCCCAAAGTGACCGCCAATTAGCGGTCTTGGACCGTTAATTAGCTGTCTACAGTGTCCGGATCGCTCTGGAATTTCGTGTGGGATTTTCTGGAAGGCTTTGTTGGTATTTGATGCATCTATTTTGCATGTTGGAGCTCCGACCCGAATAGAATTGCCAAAATACTCCCCATGATGGTGAGGAGTATTCTGTTTTGCTCTTAGGTCCTTCAGTCTTGCATTCAGGTCCTTCTTCCTTGCATCTTGGTCCACATATCTCACAATTCAGTCCTTTTCCCAGCTTTTGGGTCCTTTTATGCTTCATCTCTTCAAACCTATTTATTCCTGAAAACTAAACATAAAACTCGTAACATAGCATTATTTAGGTGAAAGATAATGGATATAAGATGCAAATATGAGCATGAAATGATGTCAATCAAATACCCCCACACCTAACTTTTGCTAGTCTCGAGCAAAACAAAGAAAAAGAAAAGCATGCGAAAAAAACAAGAAATCCTAACTCACTTTCGTAGGAATCACGGTTGCACTTAGCACGTGCAACAAGCCGTTAAACCTCCTTGTCGCCAAGGAGGAGGAGTGTTGTCTCCTGAGGGTTTTCAGCGGATATACCCACAAAATCCGAACAAGATGCATTAATCAATCTAGCTACACGACTCGTTGGACTTATTTTGTCGATCATGGGACGCGGTAATACTACGGGTCGCCTCTATATATGTAATCGGTCCACACACCTAGACTAATGAGTTATTCGTGAGAGTTAGTCAAGGACTTAAGTGAAAGACATGGGCAACCTTAACTTCTGAATGTGATACAATGTGTAAAGTCCATTTTGGTTCTTATTTGACTCTTTTTTTTTCTTTTTCTTTTTTCCTTTTTTTTCTTTTTTCTTTGGAGCATTTTATTGCTTGGTGTTTGATTCTCCTCAGGGTCAGGTTTCGTACATCATTGCCTATGAGGACTTACACTATCACGTACACCTTCCCCCAAATCTCCACATAGGGCGATCCCTACCACCCGTGTAACGGGAGTTCGGTCGGCGCATCCCAAGTCAGATGACTCGAAAGCACCAGGCACAAAGTCCCCTCAGACCTACTTTCCCGAGTGATAGGAGCCGTGCGAGAAGAGAGAACACCACTTATTTATCTATATGGGAACCAAAACCCCTACACTTAAGTTTCACAAAAAGAGATTAAGGGCCCTCGACTACGACAAACTTCCTTATACTCACAAACACGAATTATTTGACTCACTAGGGTCAGGGTGGACTTCTCCCCGGCAACGGCGCCAAAAACTTGTTGAATGTTTTATTTTAAACCGCAAGTGCACGGCCGCGATGAAGCGGTGGCAAGTACGGGTCGTCCTGAGGGAGGTGAGTAGTCTCTTGCTTGTACGAAATCAAGTGGCGAAAATAGGGGGAGAAAGATGTTTATGCTACTCTACTCTATACTACGCTAACAAGTACGAAATGTGAAAGAAGCAAACAAGCGATGAAATAAGAACTAAGCTAAGAACAAAGGAAGAATGCTGGAATTTCAGGAATGGAAAACCCCTAAGGGGTGAAGTGAGTGCACACAAGCAAAGAGGTGGGTGTAGAATACATTCTTTAAGCACATGAAGGTGGTGTTTATCAAGCATAGGAAGTGTCTAAATGTTATGGCAAAACCTATCAATCTATTCACCAACTTGGTTGATTAACATTTACATATGCAAGTTGTTTATTTCAGAACCTAAACAAGCATGAGAGGTGTCTAATCATTTTGGCAAAACTCATCAAGTTATAAATTCTATCCGAAACAAGCAAGCATACATTCATGTTTAATCAACACATTGAAATTAAAGCATTCATCCCATTCTCATTTGCATGTATGTACATCTACTCCACCCCCCAAAGGGGATGGAACTACTCACTAAACATTACACTAATTATTAAACTATGGGAAGAAAGCATATTAAAACTAAGCTAGAATTAAAAGACGATTAAACTAAAACATGCATAAACAATAAAAGAAGCATAAAACAAATAATGAAAGAAACACAAAACTTTATTGATAAAATGACTCACATTAAAAGTAGCATCCTCCTACTTTAGTGTGTGCTTCAAGGCCTCACTTCTAGTAGGAAGAATAGCCACTTAAAATATGGAGTGATTACAATAGGAGGTGAAGAGTTCTATTTATAGCCATGGAAAAAGCTAATCCGGGACAATCCCCCGATGTGGGACTAAACAGATACCACAAATAGCCTAACAATCCTCTAAGACATGTTCTGGAGAAATTTGAGCGCATTCGGGCCCAAAGTGACCGCCAATTAGCGGTCTTGGACCGCTAATTAGCGGTCTACAGTGTCCGGATCGCTCTGGAATTTCTTGTGGGCTTTTCTGGAAGGCTTTGTTGGTATTTGATGCATCTATTTTGCATGTTGGAGCTCCGACCCGAATAGAATTGCCAAAATACTCCCCATGATGGTGAGGAGTATTCTGTTTTGCTCTTAGGTCCTTCGGTCTTGCATTCAGGTCCTTCTTCCTTGCATCTTGGTCCACATATCTCACAATTCAGTCCTTTTTCCCAGCTTTTGGGTCCTTTTATGCTTCATCTCTTCAAACCTATTTATTCCTGAAAACTAAACATAAAACTCGTAACATAGCATTATTTAGGTGAAAGATAATGGATATAAGATACAAATATGAGCATGAAATGATGTCAATCAGTGGCGTCGCGGTTCTTCAAAGGCTTCTTCAAGCCTTCCGATATGTCATCTCGCTCACTTAAGTAGTGTGAGTATTTGGAAGTCGACGGTAGGCCTTCCGGCTCGTCGCAAGTAAACGTGCAGCAGATTTCACTGCCTTATCGGTCGACCGGTTGGTGCAAACGATCGACCGTTCGTGAAGAGAATTCAGGTTCTGCCTCAAATCGGTCGAACGATGCCCCAGAGGCGGTTGACCGATTATGCATGGGAGGCAAGCCTGGTGAGATTCGGTCGAACGGGTCCCCTTTGTCGTTTGACCATGTGCACTGTCTTAAGTCGGTTGGGAGCGTTGACCATCCAAACGGTCGACCACTTGTTGACTTTGTCTGACCGTGACTTAAGTGAGAATAGTGGTCGATTCGACCGAAGGTAGTTTCGGTCGATCAGACCTGTGTGCTGAGCGTGAGGAACACTCTGGTAGAATTCGGTCGACCGAGGAGGTCTCGGCGTTTGACCGGATTCTTGGTGCGAGTGAGGGATTATTCCCTGGTGGGATTCGGTCGACTGAGAGTGCTCGGGTACTCGACCGAATTCGTTGTGGAGTTGTGGGATTTGTCCCTGGTGACTTTCGGTCGAACGGGGCCCCTTTGTCGTTCGACCGAATGGTCGTTTTGTTCGGTGAACCTGGGAGTTGACCATCTAAATGGTCGACCGTCCCTTGACTTTGGTTCGACCGAACGAGTGCGGTGGGTGGGAATCGGTCGACCGATGGAGTGCCGGTCGATGCGATTGCCCTGTATTTGCTTGATTCGGTCGACTGGGACTTTTAGTTCGGTGGACCGTTTGTGTCCAGTTTTGCACTATGGAGGTGTTGTGGTCGTGGTCATCTGTGTGGGGCGAGTTGTGGTGCTGATGTTCTTCCGGCAAGTGTGCTAGGGTGCACGAGTGTTGCGGTGGTTGGTTGAAAAAGACCTACAGCCCCGTAACGGTGTGAGAGCTTGGGATTGGCTAAAACAGGCCTGAGGCCCAACTTAGAATTGTGGTGTTGCTGCGGTTGGTTGAAAGAGATCTGGAGCCCCGTGACTGTGTGAGAGCTTCGGTTGGTTGAAAAAGACCTGGAGCCCAGCTAGTCTGTGCGGGGTTGGTTGAAAAAGACTTGGAGCTCCATGGTGCGTTCAGGTTGGCTGAAAAAGGCATGCAGCCTGAGCAGGGACCGCGTGTAGGGGTTGGTTGAAAAAGACCTGGAGCCCTTAGACGTTTGGGTTGGTTGGAAAAGACCTGGAGCCCTTGGTCGTGTCGTGATAGTTGCGGTTGGTTGAAAAAGACCTGGAGCCCAGCTTGGCGACGAGTGTGTGGTAAGGTGGTTGGTTGAGATAAGACGTGGAGCCCCGTGACCGTAGTGTGTGCTGTGGTTGGGTGAAAGAGCCCTGGAGCCCAGCCGTTTATTTTGATGCTTTTCTTGTTTAGTAGAATTGCATGATAGGGCGTCTTTCAGTTCATGTATTTAGAGTTTGACATACGGGGTTTCCTCAGGAAACTCAGACATTGTTGCATGTTTACTTTTAGGCCGTGAGCGGCGATAGGGGGTGGTGACCGAGGAGAGGAGCACCGCTACCGGATCCAGCTTTCTCTCAGTCGAGGTCGAGTGATTACTGTTTCCATTTGTATAGTCTTTTTGATGTAATCACAACTTTTGAAATACTCTCATGTTCATATATATATATATATATATATATATATATATATATATATATATATATATATATATATATATTATATGTTGGTGCACCTGTGTTCAGTATTTGCGTAATATCCTCTGTTGATTGTGTGTTATAAAAATTTTAAATTTTCTGCTGTGTTGCGGATGTTACAATTTCCTCCTATTACTATCATTTCAGGCAAGCCCTAGCTTGAAAAAAGGCATTGTGAACATTTCTTTGTCGGAAAAGACGAGAGGATTTGAGTGTTAAATATGTACCAAAAAAGAATATGTTTCATGAAAATTAAATAACTAATACTATCTAAAAATTGCATGTCGAATTAGAATATGCATGACGGAGACTATGTATAATGAGTTTAAAAATCATTATATGACAGTAGAAATAGTTTTCATAGATATATACCTCTTTATCGAAAGCTGGAACCGGAACAAGCTCGTCCTTAATAGGCATATCAAATTGATTCGAATCACGTTTGGACAAGAGGGGCGAGTTTAGGAATCAATCAATCAGGACACTTAAGTCTTCAGCGTTATCCTCCAATCTGAGCAACCATTAATCAAATATGCATTGATGGCTAGACTTAGGGGTGTAAACGGGTCGGGTAGGGGTCGGGTATGCCCCTACCCGTACCCGTACCCGGCTAAATTAGTGGGTACGGGTATATACCCGGCAAAAAACATATATATCCGTACCCGACCCGTACCCGTTAAGTTAGCGGGTACGGGGCGGGTAAACGGGTATAATATATAATATATAAAAATATAATATATATTATATAAAATATATATTATATATAAAAAATATATAATATATAACATATAAAATATTAAAAAAATATTATATATATAATATAATATATCTTAACGGGTAAACGGGTATGGGTAATTCGTATACCCGTACCCGACCCGTTTATTAAGCGGGTAAACGGGTACGGGTATACGGGTTTAAATTTTTAAACGGGTATGGATTTTTGTACCCATACCCGTACCCGCCCGGGGCGGGTGACCGGGTATACGGGTATTACCCGTCCCGTTTAGACCCCTAGCTAGACTGCTAGGCATGGGTAAGACAATTTAATTACAGTTTCTACACTAGCAGTTGTCTACTTGTCTTTGCAAAACAAGAACTTTAATTATTAGATGTTCATGAAAGTAACTGAGCTATATTTATATATAAAGAGAAGCTTTAACGAGTTATATAACCACATCACATAGTAACTATATTACAAATAACTGCTAAAAGAACCTTAAACCGTTTGCAGATACTTACCGGTAAAATATGTGCAAGGGTTATTTTACAATCAAGAAGACGACACAAGAGTGTATCCCAATTAATTTGAATGAATAGTTGGGTGGGTGGGACGGGTATCCGATCCCTACAAGCTACCACCGTAATAACCTACGAATGGTGGGATGCGGTTAAGCAATTAACCCTACCAAGTACTAAAAGAAATCAAGTAGAAAGACAGATAAATACTAAAAAGATGTTAGACCTCGCAATTACCTTTTTCATTATTTCATATAAAAAACTGACCAAGCAAGATCATAAAATGTGCATGGCTTGCCTGTATTAATTGAATAATCTACATGTTAGCTCAACCAAACGACATGTAAAACGTCTCCTTAGAAAAACCCAACCATGGCATGTTTTTGTTATCACTGTACTTAATCAGAAATTGAACCACGCAGAATATTATACAAGCTAAAATAATGTTTCCTATACACGCACTGACGTTCATCATACTGCAAGCTAAAATAACATGTTAACAACAACATGCAACATATACAAGCTTGTAGATTTACAATACGCAAAGAACGGAATGACCAAATAACATATACTACGTACATATTTGGTTGCTTCCATAACGACCCCATCTTGCTTCCTTTTCTAAAGTCTACGTAAACACACGGTTCAAAGTTACTCCATTTCTCCACCAATTTCACATCCTATTTATAGTTGGAAATTAGAATAATAAACTAACGGATCCGATGTATGCATCATGCATGACTGATGCATAGATAAGATGGACCCATTGATTTCTACGAATCTCAAATTCCCCATGTGTTATTTTGGAAGGTGCAAACCCATCAACGATTTACGGGTAAAACCATCAATGATATTCCTGTACATTAACTTTTCTAACATAACAAATTACTTTTCTTTATTTTGACGAAAATGTTGGTTTTAATGTTTTTACGGGTAAAGATGTCGAGAGGAATATTGGATTTCTACTTGAATACGATTATATGCTTAATTCCTTTGTTTTTATTAACAAAATTTAGAACTATAACCTCGAGGTATATTTGAATTACACTTTGCATATGTTATGTAATAAGTTATAATTATACATAAATTTGATAAGGTCAAGACTAACAAAGGAGAAGTTTCAGATGACGATGATCTCATTGGCTTATATTTGAGGTGGTTTTCTGTAACGTCCTTGAAATAGTGAAAAAATTTAAATTTTAAACATACAATCAACAGAGAACATTAACAAAGACAAACACAAGGTGCACCAATGTATATATCAATATACAGATCTGAGTTACAAAAAGAGTGATTACATCAAAAACTATAAGATAAAATATACAAATGTAATCACAACAACCTCAAAACGAGGGGAAAGTAGAATCAGGTCCCAGAAGCTCTCCTCCGCAGGCACGACCCTCTACCGCCGCTCACGGCCAGAAAGCAGACATAAAATGCCTGAGTTTCCAGAAGGAAATCCCGTATGCCAAACCCTAACACATATATGGACAATAACGAAATATGCAATGAACAAATGAATAACACAACAGACACGACCACCAAGCCCCCGGGACCTCACTCCCGGCCATAACCAAACAACAACCAGGGTCTAAAGGGTCCTCTCACCCCAACCCCACCAACACTCGTGCACACAAGTCACCGCCGGTACAATCACGGCCACACAACTGGGTCTCCAGGATCCTCTCACCCCAACCCCACCAACACTCGTGCAGAAAAGGCACCGCCGGTACAATCACGACCACACAACCGGGTCTCAAGGGTCCTCTCACCCCAATCCCACCAACACTCGTGCACACAAGGCACCGCCGCTACAATCACGGCCACACAACCGGGTCTCAATGGTCCTCTCACCCCAACCCCACCAACACTCGTGCACACAAGGCACCGCCACAAGATATCAAGCTGACAGTCCGTGCCGTTGCCCACCACGGTCGGAGAGATGAGCCACCTTCAATCAAGTACTCATACTACTATCGGGCGACAGTCCGTGCCGTTGCCCAAGGGGCCGGAGAGACGAGCCACTTTCAAGAGTACGAGCACACCACTATCGGGCGACAGTCTGTGCCGTTGCCCACCGGGGCCGGAGAGACGAGCCGCCGTTAAGTGTACTCATAAAACCGCGAATCCACAAAAAACAAGCAGAAACGGTCTAACGAAAACCGTTTAACGGTCGACCGATCCTCACCAAGAGAACTGACCCAACCGAAAAACCCGCGAATCGGTCGAACGACAAAGGGGACCCGGTCGACCGAAAAGCACCAGTAAGAAAACATTTTCACAATCCACGATCAAACGGTCGGACGACCCAAAACTTCCGGTCGACCGAAATCCTCCAGTAGAACCCTCCAACCTTCCACACAACCTGGTCGACCGAAACAACACTAGCGGTCGACCGAAATCCACTAGTGCAAATCCTTCAACAACCCAATCTACATGGTCGACCAAAACAACACTTCTGGTCGACCGGACATTAAGTTAACTTAAGTCGTCGGTCGGACGAGTCAAACGGGTGGTCGACCGTTTGGATGGTCAACGCCCCAACCGACCTACGACAGTACTTTCGGTCGACCGACAAAGGGGACCCGGTCGACCGAAAAGCACCATAGCATCCATCTCCCGCTAGAAATGCACAGCCGGTCGACCACCACGAAGGTATCGTTCGACCGGTGTGAGGGATATCGCCCAAATTACACTATAACCGGTCGACCAAACCAAAACACCGGTCGACCGTTTACAGTTCAGAAACTACTGTGGAGGTCCGACGAGCCAAAACGGCATATCGTCGACCGCTCCCACCCCCACACTAATAATAGGTGAGCGTAAAAGAAAGTTTGACATACCTTGAAGACTTGAAGAAGCCTTTGAAAAAACGACGGCGAGCGTTTCCACGAAATAGCTCAAACTTCGGCGACCTTCTTCTACTCTGATTTCTTCGACAACTCTGGCAACGACCCGACGAGTCTCGAACAACACGATCCGGAGAATGTCTGAGCTCCTCCTCTCCTCAGAAACTACAGGTCAACAGAGAGAGTGACTCGAACGTGAGAGAGAGAATAGCACGAGAGAGGGAGAGAGAGGGAGAAAACCCACCAACTCATATACCTCCCCTCATCTCCACCATCCACCTCAACACCACCCAATCAATCCCAACCATCCATCCTAATCCACCCCTAATCACAATTAAAACAATAACAAGGAGTTAGGATTTAACAATCCACCCTCCTTAAAAGAATTTCGCCCTCGAAATTAAACCCAGCTGTTACCAAACAGCTCCGGATACAACTTCCGGACTTCCTCCTCAACCTCAAAGTAGCCTCTCGCTCATAGTGATGTTGCCACCTGACCTTAACCATAGGAATGGCCCTCCTCCTGAGCTGGTGCTCAATCTGATCCACAATCTCTACCGGTCTCTCCTCAAGAGACAAATCCTGCTGGATCTATGGAACCTCAATCTGGATCACATGAGAAGGATCTGATACGTACTTCCTCAGCATCGAAACGTGGAAGACGTTGTGAAGACCAAAGAACTGTGGCGGCAGCACAATCCGGTAGGCGACCTCTCCAACATGATCTAAAATCTGAAACGACCCAATATACCTCGGGCTGAGCTTCCCCCTTCTTCCCGAATCTCATCACCCCACGCGACGGTGAGATCTTCAAAAAGACATGGTCGCCAACCTCAAAAATTAGCACACGCCTACGCCGATCCACGTAGCTCTTCTGCCTGCTCTGAGCTGTCGCTAGTCTCTACCTGATCACATCAACCTTCTTAGCATACATCTGCACAATCTCAGGCCCGACTAACTGTCTCTCTCCTACCTCACTCCAGCATACTAGTGATCTGCAAGGTCTCCCGTACAAAGCCTCGTAAGGCGCCATCCCAATACTTGCATGATAGCTATTGTTGTAGGCGAACTCAATCAACGACATGTGCTCATCCTAGTGTCCTACCCAATCCAGCGTGCACGCTCTCAGCATGTCCTCCAAAGTCCAAATTGTCCTCTCAGACTGCCCATCAGTCTGCGGATGAAAGGTTGTACTGAACTTCAGACGAGTTCCCAGAGCCTGCTGCAAACTCCCCCAAAATCTGGAAGTCAACCTCGGATCTCGATCTGAAATGATACTCACTGGCACCCCATACAGTCTGACGATCTGCTCAATATACAACCTCGCCAGACCCTTCAAAGATAGCCAGAAAGTGTGCCGACTTGGTCAGTCGATCGACTATAACCCAAATCGCATCATGGAAGCTCTTCGTCTTCGGCAACCCGATGACGAAATCCATCGTCACATGTTCCCATTTCCACTCTGGTAGCTCTATACTTTTGCATCGGTTCCGCTGGTCTCTGGTGCTCGGTCTTAACCTGCTGGCAAACCAAGCACCTAGCCACAACATCAGCCACATCGTGCTTCATCCCTCTCCACCAGAAGTTCTGCTGCAGATCCTTATACATCTTCGTACTCCCAGGGTGAATGGAATATCTCGCTCTGTGTGCCTCCTCCATGATGTCATCTCTCAGCTCATCGACCTTTGGCACCTAGACCCGATTCCTGAACCTCAGACCTCCATCCACTCCCACAGTGAAGTCTGATCCATCCCTGGCAGCTGACCGTAGCAGACTAGTCAACTCCTCATCACTGTGTTGAGCCTGTACAACTCGGCTAATGGTCCGTGGCTCCACTCGAAGACCCGCCATCACTGCCCCATCCGAGCTCTTCGTGAACGGCCTCCACTCTGACAATGTCTCGAGTAGCCTCCACTCCCGGATGCACAAACTCGCAGCTGACACCTCCACTTTCCTGCTCAGGGCGTCTGCAACTGAATTCGCCTTTCCCGAATGATAAGAGATGGTGAAGTCGTAGTCCTTAATGAACTCGAGCCATCTGCGCTGTCTCATATTCAGCTCCTTCTGTGAAAACAAGTACTTCAGACTCTGATGATCAGTAAAAACTTCAAAGTGCTCACCATACAAATAGTGACGCCAAATCTTCAAAGCATGAACCACGGCTGCCAACTCCAAATCGTGAGTGGGGTAATTCTTCTCGTACAGCTTCAGCTGCCTCGATGCATACGCCACTACCTTCCCGTGCTACATCAGTACACATCCCAAACCCACACGTGAGGCATCATTGTAAATCACAAAACTGCCACTACCACTGGGAAGCATCAGAACTGGAGCAGTCGTCAACCGACTCTTCAGTTCCTAAAAACTGTCCTCGCACTTCTGAGACCAAACAAACTTCACTCCTTTCTGTGTCAGCGCTGTCAGGGGTGAAGCAAGTCTCGAGATGTCTTTGATGAACCGACGGTAATAACCCGCCAATCCAACAAAACTCCTAATCTCAGTCACACTCATCGGGGCTCTCCGAAGTGTCACGCCTCGACCTTCGCTGTATCCACTGATAACCCAGCTCCCGATACTATGTGCCCCAAAAATGCCACACTGTGAAGCCAGAACTCACACTTCGAAAACTTGGTGTACAACTGTTGATCGCTCAGAATGCCAAGTACAATCCTCAGATGCTCCCGGTGCTGCTCCATATCTGGTGAATAGACCAAGATATCGTCCACAAAGACCATCACGAAACGGTCGAGGTACTGACTGAATGTCCTATTCATCGGATCCATGAAAGCTGGAGGCACGTTCGTCAACCCCAACGGCATGACCAGAAACTCAAAGTGCCCGTAACGCGTCCTGAAATCTGTCTTCTGGACATCTGCCTCTCTGATCCTCAACTGATGGTACCCGGATCGCAGATCAATCTTCGAGGACACCTTCGCTGACTGCAACTGGTCAAACAGGTCCTCGATCCTGGGCAAAGGATACTGATTCCTCACAGTAACCTTATTCAACATTCGATAATCTATACACTTCCGCAACAAGCCATCCTTCTTCACGAAAAGAATCGGCACACCCCAAGGTGAGACACTAGGTCGGATAAACCCAGTATCCATCAGAACCTGCAACTGCTTCTTCAGCTCGGCCAACTCTGCAGGCGCTATCCTGTACGGAGCCTTAGACTGTGGCATAGCTCCAGCTACCAGATCAAGGCCGAGCTCTGTCTCCCTGTAAGGCGGCAAACCGGAAACATCATCAGCGAACACGTCGGGCAAATCCTGAACAATCTCGATGTCCTTCAGCCTCCTCAACTCAGGATCTGGAACTACCAAGGTGGCTACGAAAGTCCTGCAACCCTGCTGAATAAACTTCCGAGCTCTAACAGAAGAAACAACCAACTGACCTCCGCGGTCCTTCAATCCTCTGATCAGAAGATCAGGCAAACCTCGCCTCGGAATCAAAATCCTCTTATCCCGGCATTGTAGGATTTCATGTTTAATTATACATATATATTTTTTGAATTTTCATGTATAATAAGGATCAATTTTCAATTTTCTAGAATTTATTGCATGCATCGATTTGTTTTAACAAACTAGTTTCAAAAACTCTATTAAAACAAACATGAAGGAGCTCCGAAATTCATACCTAGAAGTTCTCTAAAACTTCTCGAAGATTCGGAGATGGTTGGATGCTCCTCGCTGCGCCGGATGCCTCCGAGTATTCACCAAACTCTAAACAAGATCGGAGAGAGGGAAGCTAGTCTCTCAATCTCCGATTGGGTTTAGAATCTAATTACTAACCCCTCTTTAGTTCCCTTTAGAAGATGACCTCTGAAGAACTAAAACTAAACTTAAGAATTAAGGAATTTTCGTGGAGAATTATGGAGAGAGATTTTGCATAAGAAAAATAATGAATTAAATTAAGGAGGTAATGAGATAACCTTGTATTTATAGGTTCTCTCCAAATTACCTATTCATGTGCAACCTCTTGCCCATGATTCCATGCAAAATTCCATCTAACCATCCATTATTTATTGATAAATAATCTTAGCCACGAATTAAATCAATTATGAACCAATTCCATGCATGATCTAATTAATTCTTAAATTAATTCTGCATAAAACCGTCTGATCGGTCGACCGTTTGTGAGGTCCGGTCGACCGCTCAAACCCGATTTCGGTCCACCGTCCGAGACTCGGTCGATCGTTTACAACAGTAGATTATTTCATCGCAATGTTCGGTCGACCGACCGATCACATTCGGTCGACCGTTCGAACAGACGAAATTCACCTGTTATCGGTCGAGACGCGTTCTGTCGACCGGACACCACCGGTCGACCGTGCACCGATCGGTCGACCGTTTACTTCCAACCGGTCGACCGTTTGTGCACTATTTTGCAGACTTGTCAAATTTTGGTTTAACCCCTACAAAATTTGACATTTCGGGATTAGTAATAAATTCACAACTTATGTAACATATTATCCTATGTAATGATCAATCATTACACCCCATAATATTTACATCACATATGAATTTAATTTAGATTCTAATTATGTTATAAATCACAACATAATTTTGATTTTGCTTGTTCACCCCATGTGTCATATTTTCTACGTGAAACCCGACACATCCTATGAACTCAAAATCCCCATTTCTTGTTTCCCAGTTTTGTGGTGTGACCTATGGGAGGATCTAAACTAAGTTGGCAGTGATATTAAAAGCTTAATATCACAAGCTATAAGCGGTATCTAGCTACACATTATAGCTCCCAATTAGTTAGATGTCTTAATTCCACTCGAACCAAAACCCGATCCACTTAGTGATGGAGTGCACCACTTGTGTCCGTCCCTTGCCTCGTGATATTAAGAATACACACAAAGTAGTATTGTGTCATCTTTGTATTAGTATTCATTTCTTGATCTCTTTAAGCTAGTTATAAATATGTGACTTAACTCAAATCACATTGTGCACATTATAACTTTGCTTTATCAAGGGGCCCACTAATATCATCATTCAATTAAGAGGGGCAATGAAAGTCTTTTGACTAACTATCTTCTCCAGCAAAAGTTGTACTTAACCAACCAATGCCTTTACACTACACTGATCGATAGTTCAAGACACTGATCTAATTAAGTATTCCTTAAGTGATTAGATATAAGTCTCATATCAAAGGACCAAAGACACAGTAAAATATTAATGACACAGAAACACATTTCTATAATATTTTACTTATTAGGTCTATTCAGTATACAAAAGTAATATTTTCCTCTTTTGCATACCCGTGTCGTCACTCACTTGTAGAGCTACAATGATCTATGACCAACACGACAATCTTAACTCGGTAATTAATGTCCCATGTTAATTACCATGATTGCGAATATCTTTTGTTTTATGCAAACCAATATCTTTCAGAGCTCTACGGTTAAGGACCAAGAGCCTCTTCTTTAACACTTCTAAAAGACGAATAACATAAACAAGGAACAAAATGATTTCTCATTCAATTCATAATAATTGACATTTAAAAGTAAAACTTTTAGAACACATTCCCTTCAATCTCCCACTTGTTATCAAAGTTTTCTTTCACATACATTCTCAATGCATAAAACATCAATAACTAGGGTAACCTTCCCAAATCACCTATCAAGCCAATCCACATGGACCCTCGGATCCATGGACTCAAAATATATTTCGTCTCTTAGCTTGGTATGAAGGTTTGTTGAATGGATCAGTTGTGCCACTGTTGTGTCCACCTATTTATTTATTTATTTTGTCTTTCGTTGGTGGTTGAGTTAGCTGTAGTGATATTACTCCTAACTACACTAGCTCATACCTCCACCTTCGATAATGATGACGCATCATCACTCCAACCTCTTATTGTCTAGAATTCCTATAAGAATTGCATCAAAACAGCCCTCGGCTATTTTCTCCTTTGTCTTCCATAAACACGAACCTTATCTTTAGTCCGGTTAAGGTACTTCAGAATATTCTTGACCGCAATCCTATGATTAGGATTCGCGTTGGATTGGTGACCTCTTGTCACATTTAAAGCATACGAGATATTGAGTCTTGTGCAAGCCATCGTGTACATGGTCCTTCCTTTTGCCGAAGCATAAGGGATACCTTCATGTACCCCAAGTCTTTGTGTGATTGAGCACATTGAGACTTCTTGAGTTGCACACCTATACTCATACTTATTGGCATATTGTCCATATCGGAATTGTTCACCCTGAACATTTCCAAAGACCTTGTCAATGTATGCACGTTGAATGAAGCCAATGAGTCTACGGGATGTATCTCAATGTATCTTGATTCTCAAGATGTGTTGAGCCTCATCCTTTTCTTTTCATTGAATAAACTGATTTCAACGAAATTTCTCGTTTGCTAATGCAAAGGTATATGATTGCTAATGAGCAATATGTCATCGACATCTAAGATCAGAAGTACTACATGGCTCCCACTAATCTCCTTGTATATACAAGGTACTCCTTTACTTTGAATGAAGTGAATCTTCTTCACCTCTTCGTCAAAGTGTTTGTTCCAACTCCCCGATGCTTGCTTCAATCCATAAATGGATTCTCGAAACTTGCATTTCTTCTCGCTACTATTTGGATCATCAAAACCTTGAGGTTGTACCATGTACATATCCTCCTCCAAGTTCCTGTTTAAAGAACGCCATTTTGATATCCATTTTCCATATCCCACAATTGTGAAATGCGGTAATAGTGAGCATAATCCGAATAGATTTTAATATGGCAACTTCTCAAAAATTTCATCAAAGTCAATTTCTTGAATTTGAGTATAACTTTTGCTACAAGCCTTGCTTTGTAGGTTGTCAAGTTACTATCCATGTCTATCTTCCTCCTAAAAGCTCATTTATACCAAATAATATTTTCTCTTGAGGAAGGTTAATCAAGTTTCATACTTGATTGTCATACATGGATTCTACTTCGGATTCCATGGCTTTTAACCATAGTTTGGAGTCTTTTCTATTGCTTCTCGGAAGGTCGAGGGATCTTTGGTATCTAGTACCATGATCTCATGAAGTCCCACATACTTATTGGGTTTCTTCCTTTCCCTCATTGACCTTCTTAGTTCTTTTGGTTCTTCTTGTGTCTCTCGAACTTCTTCCACAATTTCTTGAGGAATAGGTTCATGTTCGACTCTCGAACGCACACTAGGTGAGGATGATTGAGATTCTCTCACAATTTCTTGTAAGGATCTCTCGCTCATGCTCCCACTAACCAAATGAATCTCGGTTGGGTCTTCATGATTTTGAATGCAACATTCACATCATGATCTTGTAGAGTATCTTGAGTTTCCTCAAGCTCAACTCTACTCCCACTACTTTTCTCTCTTTTCCAGAAATTCCAGAAAAAACCATATCTCTCTCTACAATCTTTCGATTGGAGGTGATATACCAAAAGTAGTATCCTCTTGTCACACGAGGACAACCTATAAAGAAGCACTTATCCGCTTTTGGTTGAAGCTTGGTCGACATCAATTTCTTGATGTATACCTCACAACTCCAAATCTTGAGAAAGTCGAGCTTAGGTGTCTTTCAACTCCATAGCTCACAAGACATTTTCTCCATGGATTTGGATGGAACATTATTTAGTGAGTTTGTCATTATTTGTAGTGCATAATTCCAAAAGTAAATCGGCAATTTAAATTGACTCATTATTGATCGAACCATGTCGAGCAATATCCTATTCCTACTTGAGGAATGAGTCAAATTAGGTATTCTAAGCACTCACCCCTACGAACCTTTCATAGAGACTCGATTTTCTTGTTGAGTCGGTTCACTACTTCATCCTCGAATTCCTTGAACTTGTCAAAGAATTCACTTTTGCTTCCCATTAGACAAATATAGCCATAATGACTATAGCTGTCTGTGAACAAAATGAAGTACCTTAAACCGTCTCTTGCACTTGTACTTATCGGACCACATACATTAGAATGTATCATATCCAATTAGTTATTCGTTTTCGTTGCTTTCTTCTTGAAAGGTCTCTTGGTCATTTATTTGACCAATCCGATAGTGCTGCAAGATTGTATCATTCACGTGAGTTATCTTAGTTTCTCTTTTGTTATTGTTTGTTTGAGTTTGTTTATTATTTATTTCAAGCAAACAGAAATCATTCTATATGAATGTATTTGCATAGAAAATTCCATTCTTCGATATAGACAGGCAAGAATTAAAATATTTATTAAAATTTATCCATATCTAAAACTTGATACATAATAGTTCTTGCTAATCGAAGGTACATAACAAACATTCTACAAAACATAAATTTAAATCACTAGACTATTGAAGTTCCATAGAATCTTGTACAATTGCAGCGATGCTTGTACTATTTCCAATCTTCAATATCATCTCGTTCCCAACGAGTTCCTTCCTATCCTTCAATAGCTGCACATCAAAATTATGTGAGCACAAGATCCGGTAACCATTACCAAATCAAGGATAGAGGTGATTAAATTTATCTCAATAAGAAACATACCTATGGCGTTTCTCGGGCGCCTACGTTCAATCATCCCATTTTCAAGGTCTTCCTTGTACTTGGGGCAATTAGTTCGGATGTGTCCTTTTTCACCGCAGTGAAAGCACTCCGAGTTGGGAGTTGGAGACTTGTAAGTTTTCTCCCTTGAGACACTCCCATTAGCACCTCCTACTCCCTCGCTCTTGATTGACGTATCTTTGGTAAATTTGCCTTTACCTTTGTTGATCTTTTTGCTCTTCTTATGGATAGCAAGGACCTCATGGTCCCTACTCTTGCCCATATCAACCTCAGCCGTTTTGAGAGCGTTGTGAAGCTCCTCAAGACTCACCCCTTTTTCACGCACATGATAGTGCATCACAAAATCCTTAAAGGACGGGGCTAGAGAGCCAAGAATTAGATCTTCGGCAATGTCCACTGGCATTGGAGAAGAGAGCTTCGACAACTTCTCAAGGTATCCTTGCATCGTGAGAAAATGCATGGATACCGATGTTCCCTCCGCCATATGGCACCTTGTGAGTGCGATGGTGGTCTTATAGCGCTCCTTTCGGGCACTATCCATGAACATCTTGGTTAGAGCCTCCATGGTCTTCTTGGGTTTTGAATCCAAGTATTTCGCTTGAAGCGAGTCACCCATGGATGCTAGTATAAGACCGTGAACTTGGTTCTCTTGGTCTTCCCACTTGGCTATCGCCTCTTTCTCTTTATCGGTTGCCTTCTCATTTAATTTTGGGATTTCACCATTCAAAATTTGAGATAGATTTTCAAACCTCAACACGATATTAAGATTGAGTTGTCATTTCATGAAGTTTGAGCCATCATTTTGCAAAGGGTTCTTTTCGATCATAGATCGCACAATTGGTTGGATATTTGACATTTCTACAAAATAAATTATATAGGTTTTAATGCCAATTTTATGTTTTAATACATACATACATATATATATCGAATATGATGTAAATACTGCAAATAAAATCTTGCCCGTAAATGCAGTAATCCAAGATCCCATCAATTGTAATATAGACTAGCTAAGGGCTATCGAATACATTACAACATCAAGGTAAGAAAACATTTTCTAATCACAACCTTTTTGAATTTTAGCAACATTTAGCATCTTCAAACTTTTGTGACTCTTGTCGTTTTAATTATGAGGGAATGCGACCTATCCTCGTAATAAAAACTTTTTCCCAAAACCGAGCGAGGGCTCTAGGTAATGTTAAGAAAACTTATTTTCATTTGATACGAGATATGTTTATCTATTGTATTCACAACTAAACATACTTGGGGTTCACTAAGGTGAAACACACCTCATATATTTAATTGTGGCACAACAACAGACAACCTTTATATCTCCCACTATTCTCAAAGATAGAGGGAGCTATCTCCCGCTAAGGGCGAGCAGAGTATCCCTCGATCAATGGCTGCTAGTGGATGAGATAAGAAGGAAAAATTAATCTTAATTTTTGTTGGCCAATTTCATTTATCAACATGTGATTTTGAATTTTAGTTATCATGCATATTAAAATTTATACACATCCTAACATTCACCATTCATCACATCCATAACAGAAATTATAAAAACAGAAATTAAACATTCACACAATCCATATCGCGTGAGTTTATATGTTCCCTCTGATCCTTGATCTTCGATCCCTGATCCTCGATCCTCGATCAATGCGCTACAACGGCGACTTCCTCTTGCACCGGAGATGTAGATTTTACAGAAAATAAACATGCTCCTCACATTCGATAAAACCGACTAGTGCAAGTCCTATGTAAAAACCTCTCATATGCAAATGCAACTATCTAAAAGACGGAAATAGAGACAATTTTGGCTTTTACATACACAAGCCCCTATATTATAATAATAACATACATTCATAGCTTCTGATTTGGAACATATAAACCCACAATTCCTGCATATACAATTCGAGCATCCATGCACGCAATATCGCTATAAGCTATGCAATCTAGTTTATCAAGCATCTAGAATCTCAAACAATTCTTTGAAAAACGTTTTGAAATCCATTAAAAACATTTTTCATGCATCCATAGTTCAAAAAATTAATTATGAACCGCTGTCCATCCAATTTCCAATGGAAAGATGAATCGCAGTTTTTCGGTTTTGTTGATTCTCTTACAAAATAATCGTTTATACTTAAAACGAAATTATTGCAATTTAGACTTATGTCTAAATCATAATTCTAATAATTACATGCCATGTTTTAAATATTCAAAACATTTAAAACGAATTATTACAAGAATTATTTCAGCAAAACATTTAAAGACCGAAAAACCGGTAAAACGAATTGTTTAAATCCTAGATGGTAAACTAAATTTGTTTATAGCCATAAATCATTAGAAAATTGAACCCTAAGATCTGATACCACTGTAGGATTTCATGTTTAATTATACATATATATTTTTTGAATTTTCATGTATAATAAGGATCAATTTTCAATTTTCTAGAATTTATTGCATGCATCGGTTTGTTTTAACAAACTAGTTTCAAAAACTCTATTAAAACAAACATGAAGGAGCTCCGAAATTCATACCTAGAAGTTCTCTAAAACTTCTCGAAGATTCGGAGACGGTTGGGATGCTCCTCGCTGCGCCGGATGCCTCCGAGTATTCACCAAACTCTAAACAAGATCGGAGAGAGGGAAGCTAGTCTCTCAATCTCCGATTGGGTTTAGAATCTAATTACTAACCCCTCTTTAGTTCCCTTTAGAAGATGACCTCTGAAGAACTAAAACTAAACTTAAGAATTAAGGAATTTTCGTGGAGAATTATGGAGAGAGATTTTGCATAAGAAAAATAATGAATTAAATTAAGGAGGTAATGAGATAACCTTGTATTTATAGGTTCTCTCCAAATTACCTATTCATGTGCAACCTCTTGCCCATGATTCCATGCAAAATTCCATCTAACCATCCATTATTTATTGATAAATAATCTTAGCCACGAATTAAATCAATTATGGACCAATTCCATGCATGATCTAATTAATTCTTAAATTAATTCTGCATAAAACCGTCTGATCGGTCGACCGTTTGTGAGGTCCGGTCGACAGCTCAAACCCGATTTCGGTCGACCGTCCGAGACTCGGTCGACCATTTTCAACAGTAGAATATTTCATCGCAATGTTCGGTCGACCGACCGATCACATTCGGTCGACCGTTCGAACAGACGAAAGTCACCTGTTATCGGTCGAGACGCGTTCTGTCGACCGGACACCACCGGTCGACCGTGCACCGATTGGTCGACCGTTTACTTCCAACCGGTCGACCGTTTGTGCACTATTTTGCAGACTTGTCAAATTTCGGTTTAACCCCTACAAAATTTGACATTTCGGGATTAGTAATAAATTCACAACTTATGTAACATATTATCCTATGTAATGATCAATCATTACACCCCATAATATTTACATCACATATGAATTTAATTTAGATTCTAATTATGTTATAAATCACAACATAATTTTGATTTTGCTTGTTCACCCCATGTGTCATATTTTCTACATGAAACCCGACACATCCTATGAACTCAAAATCCCCATTTCTTGTTTCCCAGTTTTGTGGTGTGACCTATGGGAGGATCTAAACTAAGTTGGCAGTGATATTAAAAGCTTAATATCACAAGCTATAAGCGGTATCTAGCTACACATTATAGCTCCCAATTAGTTAGATGTCTTAATTCCACTGAACCAAAACCCGATCCACTTAGTGATGGAGTGCACCACTTGTGTCCGTCCCTTGCCTCATGATATTAAGAATACACACAAAGTAGTATTGTGTCATCTTTGTATTAGTATTCATTTCTTGATCTCTTTAAGCTAGTTATAAATATGTGACTTAACTCAAATCACATTGTGCACATTATAACTTTGCTTTATCAAGGGGCCCACTAATATCATCACTCAATTAAGAGGGGCAATGATAGTCTTTTGACTAACTATCTTCTCCAACAAAAGTTGTACTTAACCAACCAATGCCTTTACACTACACTGATCGATAGTTCAAGACACTGATCTAATTAAGTATTCCTTAAGTGATTAGATATAAGTCTCATATCAAAGGACCAAAGACACAGTAAAATATTAATGACACAGAAACACATTTCTATAATATTTTACTTATTTGGTCTATTCAGTATACAAAAGTAATATTTTCCTCTTTTGCATACCTGTGTCGTCACTCACTTGTAGAGCTACAATGATCTATGACCAACACGACAATCTTAACTCGGTAATTAATGTCCCATGTTAATTACCATGATTGCGAATATCTTTTGTTTTATGCAAACCAATATCTTTCAGAGCTCTACGGTTAAGGACCAAGAGCCTCTTCCTTAACACTTCTAAAAGACGAATAACATAAACAAGGAACAAAATGATTTCTCATTCAATTCATAATAATTGACATTTAAAAGTAAAACTTTTAGAACACATTCCCTTCAGGCATAAGACTCGAACGTCGTACTACGACAACCAATCCATCCCAAGTATAACATTGAAGTCTACCATCAGAAGCAAGACCAGGTCAGTTGGAAATTCCTGGTCCCCTGAAGCAATCGTGGCGCCAGGAAGAAATCTCCCCATAGTGCCTACCAAACGCAGGGGTGTGCTGACCTCCAAAGTGGCAGTGAACATCGCACGGGTACGACCTAACACGCTCACAAACTGCTCAGAGATAAACGAGTGTGTGGTCCCAGAGTCGAATAACACTCTAGCTACCAAATCATCAACGAGCAACGTACCTTCCACTACCGTGCTGGCATCCCTAGCCTCATCAGCCTTGATAGTGAAGACTCTCCCGGCTCTCTTCCCCTGCTGAGGTGGTGCTGCAGGTCTACTCGGTCCACTTGTACACGACGTGGATGGTCCTGATCGTCCGCTAGGCCCTCCTGGCGCGCTCGGACAAAAACGGACGAAGTGTCCCATCTGACCAAAACCGTGACAAGCGCCAGGGTGGTGTCCGCACCCCCGTCAATGGATTTATTTTAATTTTGTGTGCTTGACATGTATGTGATTGAATGAATGGTTAGGATAGGTATGAATGTATGTATGCATGACCACCTAAATTCTAATATCACCTATAAAAATATTTAATGTCCAAACTAAAAATTAAGAAGTTCTTTCTTCCTTGTTTCATCCACTAGAAGCCATCGATCGAGGGACATTCTGCTCATCCTTAGCGGGAGATAATTTCCTCCATCTTTGGAAATAATGTGAGATATAAGGATATTCATTGTTGTGCCATCAATAAATACATCAAGTGAGTTTCACCCTTAGCGAACACTAAGTGTATTTGTTCATGAATACAATGGGGAATCATATCTCATATCAAATGAAACAAGTTTTCTTAACAAAACCCAGAGCCCTCGCTCAGTTTTGAGAAATGGTGTTTTTCTTAGGAGGATTAGACAAATTCCCTCTAAATTAAAATGACAAGAATCATAAGATTTTGATAAACGCAAATGTTTGCAAATTTTCAAAATGGTTATGATTAGAAAATATTTCTTACCTTCAGTTTGTGACATATTCGATAGCCCTTAGCTAGTCTATGTTATAAATGATAGGATCTTGTATTATTGTAATTGTGGACTTATTTATTTATTTATTTATTTGTAGCACAGATTTTATATACATAAAATTGACATGAAAACCCTTATAAATTATTTTGTAGAAATGTTGAACATTTAACCTATTGTGTGATATATGATTGAAAAACATCAATTGGCAAATGATGGCTCCAACTTCAATAGCTGGCAGCTCAAGCTTAACATCATGTTGAAGTTTGAAAAACTCACATATTTTGGATTGTGAAATCCCAAAATTAAATGAGAAGACAACCGATGTTGAGAAAGAGGCTATATATAGCAAAGTGGGAAGACCAAGAGAACCAAGTTCATGGTCTATTGCTAACCTCCATGGGTGACTCGCTTCAAGCAAAATACAAGGACTCAAAACTCAAGAAGACCATGGAAGCTCTCACGAAGATGTTTATGGATAGTGCTCGAAAGGAGCATTGTAAGACCTCCATAGAACTCACAAGGTGCCACATGGTTGAGGGAACATGTGTGTCCATGCATTTTCTCACGATGAAAAGATATCTTGAGAAGTTTGAAAGCTCTCTTCTCCTATGCCCAATGACATTGCGGAAGATTTGATTCTTGGCTCTCTAGCCCCATCCTACAAGGATTTCATCATGCATTACCATGTGCGTGAGAAAGGGGTGAGTCTTAAGGAGCTTCATAACACTCTCAAAATGGCTAAAGTTGATATGGCCAAAGGCAGGGACAAGATTGTCCTAGCCATTCATGGTGGAAGTAAAAGATCACCAAGAATAAAGCAAAAGGCCAATTGACCAAAAAGACGTCAATCAAGGGCAAGAGGGTAGGAGGTGCTCATGCGAGTACGTCAAGGGGAAATTCTTCAAAATCTCCAACTCCCAACATGGAGGGCTTTCGCTGCAGTGAAAAAGGACACATCCGGCCTAATTTCCCCATGTACAAGGAAAACCTTGAAAATAGAATGATTGAGCGTAAGCGCCCCAAAAAGGCACAATGTATATTTGTTATTGAAATAAATTTAGCCATCTATGTCCATGATTGGGTACTCGATACCGGATCTTGTGCTCACATAGTTTCTAATGTGCAACAACTAAAGGATAGGAAGGACCTCGCAAGAGGAGAGATGATTCTGAAGAATGAAAATGGTGCAAGCATCGCTACGATTGCACAAGGCTCCGTGGATCTTCATTTCTCTAGTGGTTTAATTTTAAGTTTAAAGAACGTCTATTATGTACCTTCCATTAACAAGAATATCATATCTATGTCGTGTTTAGATATGGATGACTTTATAATAAATATTTCAAATTCTTGCATGTGGTTATCGAAGAATGAAATTTTCTATGCAAATGCTTTCATAAGAAATGGACTCTATTTGCTTGAATTGAATAATAGATAAATCTTAAACATCAATAACAAAATACTTAAGACAACTCACGTGAATCATTCAATCTTATGACACTATCACCTTAGTTACATCAATGAAAAACACATCAAGAAATTGCAGAAAGCTAATCTTCTTGGTCCTATTGATGACCTATCATTAGAGACATGTGTGTTAGGATCTATGGCCCTCTAATCACTAGATAAATGTGGAATTAAAACACTAAGTAATGGATTAGAGAGAAGACAATTGCAAACCATAAAATCGTCGACACCAGAGTTTAGAGAGGTTTAGCACCGTACCCCGGTCCTATTCCTCCTTGCAGGCCTCGCTTACGGTTGCACTAACCGATCTCCATTCCGGTCCAAGACCAACGCCATTTACAACACCTCACCTTGCAAACAACCTTGCCTCGCTCATGTCTCCTCTCACAATCCAAGAAGTATATTCCTCGAAACTTTACAACACTTGGGTGATTCTTGAATATGGAAGTGGAATCACAATCTCACTAACACTCTATACTTGAGCACACTTTGATATTGATATGGAATGGATATGCAAGTGGTGAAGTTTTGGCTTGAGTGTAGAAGAATGAGAGGTTGAAGATGAAGATCATTTTCCTTTGAGTATATGATAGATAGGAAGTGTGTAAGAGCTCTTAAACCAACAAATGGGATCCTTTATAAGCCTTCAAGTTCTACTAGCAGTTTGGTAGTTGGTGGGGGAAATGGACCAATGAGAAGCAAGATGTGAAATAAGCTCGGACAGATTTGAGACCAGGTTCAGTCGACCATTCATCTAACGGTAGTCCGAGACACTACAAAGGGATTGGTCAAAACTAAGCATACGGTTGACCGAATAGAGTTCGGATCATCGTTCACCAATTTCCAGTAACTTTTTTCAATTTTTCCCTATTTAATTTTGGTTAATCGAATTCCATTCGGTTCACTGTTCCAAGGTGGATAGTAAGATTGGTTGGGCTCTTCTTACTCAAGTTCAGTTGACCGTGTATACTTCGGTAGACCAAAGTTAGCGTGGGTCTTGCGCTGACAGTTAAAGCTCAAATAGTCATTGGGTACAACGACCAAGTGCCACGTGTAAATAGTCGTTGGGCACCTAAAGCCAAGAAGAACACATTTGACTGTTAGGTATTTGGTCGTCCAAATTAGGACATGTCAATTGGGCTCTAAAGGCTCGATTCAAATGCATCCGTTGGAGCAAAGTCCAAAACCGGTCAAAGGCTATTTGGTCGACCGAATGTGGTTCGGTCTTTTGTCAGGGCAATTCCAGAGAACTTCCTAAGGTCTACTGATGGGAAGGATTCAGGTAACTTATATGTGTTCGGTGAACTGAACTAGAAAGGTTTCGGTTTTTCGTGAAAGGTTCGGTTTACTGAATCTTGATGGGATAGAATCCTAGTGCTCGAGTTTACATAAAACCTTCTATACTCAATAAATATAAAATTACTTGTCTTAGTCCAAAGCTTTGATTACAAGTTTTGAGTCTTGATATCTTTGTCCCAATGCTCCTTTTCTTTATTATCTTGATCAACCTATTAAGATGATGGCAAGTATACACATATGTATGCAATGCATGTAATCGTGTTTGCTCTTTGATTGATTAGGTTGACTGATTCAGATTAGTTTGATTAATCATCAAAATTAATATAGATTTAGACTAAAAAATCAACAATGTGAACCTTGTTCTTGCTTTATGGGAAAAATGACCAAGAGGCCTTTAAATAAGAAATGTCCAAGAGCGAGCAACTTGCTGGATTTGATACATTGTGATGTATGTGGTCCAATGAGTACAAGTGCAAGAGATGGTTATAGGTACTTCATTATGTTCATGGATGATTATAGTCATTACGGTCATGTTTATCTAATGAGAAACAAAAGTGAATCATTTGACAAGTTCAAGGAATTCAAGAATGAAGTAGAGAACCAACTCAATAAGATGATCAAATCTCTACGAATTGATCGTGGAGGTGAGTACTTAAGTTCTGATTTGACTCATTCCTAAAGGAGTGTGGTATTATACCACAAGTCACTCCACTAGGAACACCTCAGTGGAATGGTGTGTCCGAAAGGAGAAACATGACATTGCTCGACATGGTTCGATCGATGATGAGTGAAGCTGAATTACCACTTTACTTTTGAAGCTATGCACTAAAATTACGTCTTACACACTAAATAATGTTCCATCCAAATCCATAGAGAAAACACCATATGAGCTTTGGAGTGGTAAAATACCCAAGCTCCAATTTCTCAAGATGTGGGGTTGAGAGGCCTACATCAAAAATTTGATGTCGACCAAACTTCAACCAAAAGCAGATAAATACTTATTTATAGGTTATCCTCATGAGACAAGAGGATACTACTTTTGGCACAAAACCTCTAATCGAGTGATTGTCGAGAGGGGTGTCGTATTCTTAGAGAATGAATTTCTCGAAAGAATAAGGAGTAGTGGGAGTAGATTTAGACTTGAGGAAACTCAAGATACTCTACAAGATCATGATATGAATGATAACATTCAAGATCATGGAGGCCAACCGAGGTTTCTTTTGTTAGTAGGAGTATGAGAGAGCAACCCTCGCAAGCAATTGTGAGTGAAACTCAATTATCCACACCTAGTGTTCGCTCAAGAATTGAACATGAACAAATTCCACAAGAAATTGTGGAAGAAGTTCAAGAAGTACATGAGAAACCAAGAGAACTTAGAAGGTTGACGAGGAAGGGAAAGAAGCCCGATATGCTTCACGAAATCATGGTACTCAATACCGATGATCTCTCGACCTTTCTAGAAGCAATAGAAAGAAAAGACTCCAAAGTATGGTTTAATTGACTTTCCTCAAGGAAAGAAAGTCATGGTTAACAATCCATGTATGACAATCAAGTATGAGACATGGTTGACCTTCCTCAAGGAAAGAAAGTCGTTCAAAATAAATGGGTTTTAAGAGGAAGATGGACATGGATGGGAACTTGACATCATAGAAAGTGAGGCTTGTAGCAAAGGGTTTCACTCAAATTGAAGGAATGATTATGATGAAACTTTTTCACTGGTTGCCATGTTCAAGTCTATTCGGATTATGCTTGTTATTGGTGCATTTTATGATATTATGAAATATGGCAAATGTATGTCAAAACAACATTCCCTAATGGGAACTTGGAGGAGGATGTGTACATGGTACAATCTTAGGGTTTTAAAGATCCAAAGAATAGTGAGAAATTATGCAAGTTAATTGATCCATTTATGGATTGAAGCAAGCATCGAGGAGTTGGAAGAAATGCTTTGACGAAGAAGTCAAAAAGATTAAGTTCGTACAAAGTAGGAAGAACCTTGTATATACAAGACGGTCAGTGGGAGCCACGTGGTGTTTTTGATCTTATATGCCGATGACATACTCATGGGAAATCATATCCAGTTGTTAGAGCAAACAAGAATTTCATTTTTTTCCCAACCGAATCCAACCTTTCATTTCTTAGCAAAAGAAATAACAAGTGTGTAACCTATTTGTGTGCGGCTCATATAAGCCCAACACACATAAACAAGAAGTTCATTGAAATCTATATTTTCACTAAAAGACATGGGTGAGGCTCAATATATCTTGGGAATCAAGATATATAGTGATAAACCTCATAGACTTATTAGCCTAAGTCAACGTACATACATTAACAAGGTCTTAGAGAGGTTCAGTATGAACAATTCCAAAAAGGGCAATGTGTCAATGAGTATGGGTGTGCAACTCAAGAAGTCTTAACTTGCGATATCACGTAAGGACTTGGAGTACATGAAAGACATTCCTTATGTTTCAGCAATAGGATCGATCATGTACGCGATGACTTGCAGAAGACCCGATGTCTTGTATGCTCTAAGTGTGACAAGTCGTCACTAATCCAATGCAGGTCTTGATCGTTGGACTGCGGTCAAGAATATTCTAAGGTACCTTAACTGGACCATAGACAACTTTCTTGTTTATGGAGGACAAAGGGAACTAGTAGACGAGGGCTACTCGGATGCGAGTTTGATGAGTGATTCCAAAGAATTAGAGGTCTCAATCAGGACATGTCTTTACTCTGAATGGTGGAGTCATGAGTTGGCATAGTTGGAAGCAGACCACTACGACCGACACAACTATTGCTTCAGAAGTGATGGTTGTCGCTGAAGTGAGCAAGGAAGGAGTGTGGATGAAGAAGTTTCTTGAAGAGCTTGGAGTAGTCTCTTCAAGCGAAGGACCGGTAGAGCTATTTTGCGACAATAGTGTATTTATCTCGCAAAGCAGGGATCCTAAATCACATAACAAGGTGAAGTACATGGATCGCAAGTACTTTGTCACCCATGATTTCATCGACGAAGAAAATAAATTTATTATGGGTGGACACAAACAAAATCACAGTTGATCCATTCACCAAACTTTTATCCCAAGCCGAAGGCGAAATGCATTTCGAGTCCATGGGTGTGAAGAACCATGTAGATTGCCCTGATGAGTGATAAGAAAGGGTTACCCTAGTTATTATAGTTTTATACATTGAGAATGTATGTGAAAGAAAACTTTGATAACAAGTGGAAGATTGAAATGAATGTGTTCTAAAAGTTTTACTTTTAAATGTCTTTTATTATGAATTGAATGTATTGAACATTTTGTTCATTGATTAATGTATCCGTCTTTTGGAAGTGTTAAGGAAGAGACTCTTGGTCCTTAACCGTAGAGCTCTAAAACATAATGGTTCACATAAATCAAAAGTAATTCACAATCATTGTAATTAAGATTGGACAATGATTACCGAGTTAAGATTGTCGTGTTGGTTAAAAGAGATATTGTAGCTCTACAAATATTTAACAATATGAGTATATGAAATAGAAAATGTTTCTTTCATATATTTAATTGACTTAATAAATGAAATATTATAGAATTGTGTTTGTGTCCTTAATGTCTCATTGTGTCTTTGAATCCAAAGATATGAGACTTATATCTTTTCACATAAGGAGTGTATGATTTGATTATTATCAAAAGCTATCGATGCGTATAATTATAAATGTATTGGTCGCTTATACATAACTTGTGATGGAAAGCTGATATGTCAAAAGATTATCATTGCTCCTCTTGACTTGACTGATGATATTGTTGGCCCCCTTATAAAGCAAAAATATAATATGCACAATGTAACTTGTGTATAGTTACATACTTATAATTAGCTTGAGAGATCAAGAAATGAATATATAAAGATGATACATTTCTAATTTGCATGATATTCTCAATATCATGAGGCAATGGATAGACACAAGTGATATTAAATATCACTAAATACATCGTGCTCACTTCGAGTGAGCAAAATATGTTTTTTATTTGGGTAACTATAATGTGTAGCTAGATACCTCTTATAGTTTATCATATAAAGTATTTTATATCATTTTCAATATAACTTAGATCCTCCTAATATGTCACACCACAGAACTGGAAAACAAGGAATTTGATTTTACATTTTATATGATGTATTGAAATACTTGTGGTAAAATATTAAAATCCATATGTCGTGATTACGACATGGTTAGAATAATCAATAAACTTATATGACATGTAATTATATTATGAGGTATAATGTTTTACATTATATATGATAATATGTTGCATATTATAATGTGATTCGTAACATTAGAAAATATAAATTTGCTAAACCCCAAAGATAAGATTTTGTTGGATATTAATCCAAAATTTGATAACGACATAAATCGGTCAAACTGGTCAACTGTTTGACACACTTTGTTCGACCGAAATAAGGGATTTTCTTTATTGAGTGACGGTCGACTTTTTGGGCTCGATCGTTTGGACGTGTTGCTCGACCGAAACAAAGGACTTTGATTATGGTGAATCGGTCGACCGGTTGGATGTGTCCTTCGACCGAAATTGACAATTTATAACCAATCGGTCGAACGATTGACTATTTGGGTCGACCATTTGTGCACGGTTTTGCCTGAATTAAGAAGAGAATTTCTTTGATCATGGTTGGATTTGTTCCAATTTGTTCAGAGGAGGTTAATGGATGATTAAGTGTTGAAATATGATTGGTTTAGATCAGCTAAAACAAGGGATCATGTGAAAGTGGGTTACACATGTTGTGGGATGGAGGAAGCCCTATAAATAGGTCCCTCCTATCCTCCTTGTTTACATGAATGCAAAATTCTCCTCTCCATATTTCTCCACCAAATCCATCAAAAAATTCCCTTGTTAGTTGAGTTTTTGAGAGATTAAATTCTCTGGAGCATGGAAGGGATTATTAGCTAGATTCTAGCCTTGAATTAGAGATTGATTGGCTAGCTCCGATCTCTCTAATCTTGTTTAAAGTTTTGTGAACACTTGGATGAATTCCGAGGCGATCTGATGTGCAACTCATCTTCCTATTGGTTAAAGAGTTTCGATAAGATCCAATCTATGTATTTCACTATTAAATAGTTTAATATATATATCGAAATACAATTAGAAATTTTGTACATAAAAATTGTTGAAAAATATGAAAATAGATCCTAAATGCTTGTTAATTTTTTTTAAAATATACACTACTATAGGGCATGAAATCGTAGAACAAGTACAGGTCAATCCACAGGGAGCTAGAGTGGGTTGATGTCGACCATGATCAAGTGAGGGGAAAAAAGAGTGAGTGTATATACACTAAATTACACTAATCACAATTAGTAAAATAAATGCGACTAATCCATAGGAGGTGGAGAATGTGTGTGACAATGTAGATGTGTGATATGTGTGTGTACAATTAAGCGCTAATGATATGCATAAAATGGAAATCCATATTGACCACAATCCTAAGAGTTTCTCTACATGGATTAAGATTTATCACCATCATTAAAACATACAAAACATTACTCAAGATAAGAGCAAAGATAACCCCATGCTTACGTGTCAATCTTATTTCTTTAATGACATGAAGAACATAGAAATCCATAATGACCACAACCCCTGCTATGTTTCCACATGAGTTAAAATTTAACAACATCATTAAAACATACATGACATCGATCAAGATAATGAAAGGAATGTGTTCTAAAAGATTTACTTTTATATGTCAATTATTATAATTTGGATGTGCAAACATCTTGTTCCTTAATTATGATATTCGTTTTTTGGAAGTGTTAAGGAAGAGGCACTTGGTCCTTAACCGTAGAGAAAAATTGTCACGTTTTGAATGTTACTCTGTCTCTACTTTTTCAAAATAATATTCCAAAATGTTTTTGGTCGGATGCCGTTTTAACCACAACTTACCTCATAAATCGTTTACCAAGCTCTACTCTTCAAAATATACAACCTTTGGAAATTTTACTTGAAAGGAAACTAACTTTGACCACCTTAGGATATTTGGTTGTGTCTGTTTTGTTCTAAGGAAAATGATAGATAAACTTAACATTAATTCCGTCAAATGTATTTTTCTTGGTTATTCCTTTAAAAAAAGGGATACAAGTATTATGACCCAAAAATTGTAAATTCTATGTTTCATGAGATGTATCTTTTGTTGAGAGAGAGTCTTACTTTAAAAGAAGAAAAGACGAGCCCACAACGCTTGATGTTCCACTTCCAACCTTGGACACCAAAATACCAGAAACTCATGAAAACAATTCGGCCCCGCAAGAAGAAGAAGAAGAAGAAGGGAAAAGAGGAGAAGGAGAAGAAAAAGATCAAATGAGAAACCAAGAAGAAATTATCCAAAGGGGAAGATCGATCGGTCTAAATCATCCTCCTACTAGGTTAAAAGATTTCATCAGTTACCATGTAACCTACGCCTTTGAGGACTACTTGCCCTATAATTAAGTAAAACCCACTCACAAAGCGTTCATAACCCAAATAGATAATTATAAAGAACCCAACTCCTATCTGTTGGCTTTTTGGCCTTAATCCATGTTTTGAGGGTTTAACTAACCTAATCTCAATCACAATCAAATGTAGTGTTGTACACATTATGCGTGAAATATATATTGTATTGTGCTAACATCTACAAGTGAGCAAGACTCAAGGAAGAATGAAATGAAGTCAAGACATGTAATCAAGATAATTGAAGACATGTAATTTTCCTTTATTTGAGTCTTAGGAATTTATGTGAACTTGAGCATACAAGAGTTAAAACCTAGTCACATATACACTAGGTTCCTTGTAGAAGTCACACACACAATTTCAGATCAATTGGACTTCAATAGGTCACCCAAACCTAAGTAGGAAAATCACACAAACCAAACATATGCATGCCTGTGCAGAAAAGTCGACCGAAACAAGTTTTCCGTTCGACCGTTTCTACAAGTGAACGATATCCAAGTTGTGATTTTACCTAACTCCATCGGTCGACCCATTTCACCTTTTTGATTAGCCGTTGAACCGTATTTCCATATTGCGATTTGTATTTGTATTTTTACCTAATCCCTAAAATACATTTGGCCACCGATCAAACAATGCCTTGACTGTGGCCGACCGGATGCAGACAATTTTGTGCACCAAAAGTGCTTGTTATTTTTAGTCGAATGAACCTTAATACTTTGTTCGACTCACTAACCTTTGACCTGGCCAAAACCCTCTTAAGGGTCGATTGCCCCCAGATTTAGTTTGACCGTTAGCTTAAGTTGTAGCCGTTAGGTTCATCCATAGTTTAAGTTGGTTCGAACGTTTCCTTCATTTCATGGAAATGGTCGACCATGGATCGCGAGTCGGTCGACCGGTTTAGGATAGATTTGCATAACTTAGATTTCTATTTTGTGTATATTGCATAAGAATCAACCAAATCTTCTCCAACGGCTATAAATCTTTAGGAGCTTATCAATAGAGATTTACACACAATATTTACACATCTCTCCAACTTCGATTTGCCTCCCACATTAGAGAGAATCCTCCCACAATATTCTTTACACTCCAAGCCTAGACTTTTACACTTCGGATGTAATTCCAATCATACTGAAAGTGTGCCCAAGTTAGAGAGTGTTTTATGTACTCACCATTGTTGTCAAAGAGTAAAGGTTTTGGTGAAAGCCCAAAGCATCCTTCTTGAATTGTGAAAAGACGAAATTGAGCTCGGCGAGACTTGTTCGCGAGTTCGTGTTGTAAAGTCATTCTTTTTTTGGCAAGGAAAATGGAGGCATAACCTTGAATTTTATTGATTTACGTAAAGTACAACCAAACCAATACAAGTTGACCCCTTAATTACTCACTCATACAACCCATTCATGCACTACACTCACGCATTTCCACTAAGACCACTCACGCATTTCCATTATACAATGTTTGTGCTAATGTGGCATCACGACTCCCTAGTGCTCCCAAACCCTTGACCCTATGAAGGACACTCCCAATCTCATCTTCTTCCCCATCGAGGATTCTTCGGTTTGGATCCAAACAACATTCATAAATCACCGCCCCTAGAGCAAGTTTGAGTGTAAGTGAAGCAACCCACAACGAAGCTCTTCCCTCGTGGTCTACCCGATGCGACTATCATAAGTTGCAAAAGCCTTCGTGTCTCAGCCCACACATGCCTCACAAATGGGCATTCCTAAAACAAGTGCTCCTACGATTTGTAGGCAGTTTTACATAGCACACATTGTGAGACAATGCACATTCGGATCCGCCTTCGCCTTATGAAGTCATGTGTAACTAGCTTGCCAAGAGCGGCTCGCCATAATGTGAGAGCATGCTTCGGGATAGCCCATTTATGCCACACTATTGTTGCCCATGGAACCTTTGCTTTTTCCAGATTCACCCACTCCCACACATCGCGTATAGTAGGCGTGCAACAATTTCCACCAACCAGTGTGAGTTCATCCATCCCTTGGCCGATTGTGATGGAAGGTAGACGTGCCCAAAGTTGCCTTATCGCATAAGATCGTGCCCGAACGTGCCAAAGGATAGCCTCCACATACCCTCCTTCACAAAATGGGGTACATATATGTCACGTGGAACACCAAGGTTATACCGTAGCCTCTCTGAAAGGAATGTGTTCTAAAAGTTTTACTTTTATATGTCACTTATTATGAATTGGATGTGCAAACATTTTGTTCCTTAATTATTGTATTCGTCTTTTGGAAGAGATAAGGATGAGGCGCTTGGTCCTTAACCGTAGAGATCTAAAACATAATGGTTTACATAAATCAAAAATTATTCACAATCAAGGTAATTAACATGGAACATTAATCACCGAGATAAGATTGTCATGTTGGTCATCGATTATTGTAGCTCTACAAATAATTGGCGACACGAGTATATAAAAGAGGAAAAGATTACTTTTATATATTGAATAGACCTAACAAGTAAAACATTATGGAATTGTGTTTCGTGTCATTAATGAGACTTATATCTTTTCACTCAAGAAGTGCTTAATTTGATTATTGTCAAAAGCTATCAATGAGTGTAGTGATAAAGGCAATAGTTGCTTGAACATCACTTGTGCTGGAAAAGATAACTAGTCAAATGATTATCGTTACCCCTCTTAATTGAGTGATGATATTAGTGGGCCATTGATAAAGGAAAATTATAATGTACACAATGTAGCTTGAGTTAAGTTACATAGTTATAATTAACTTAAAGAGATCAAGAAATGAATGTGATATAAAGGTGACACATTCCTACTTTGTATATATTCATAATATCATGAGGCAAGGGACGGACAGAAGTTATGCACTAACATCACTAAATGGATCATGTTTAGTTCGAGTGGAACAAGGCATCTATGCTAATTGGGTAACTATAATGTGTAGCTAGATACCATTTATAGTTTGAGATATTAAGTGGTTAATATCGCTGCCAATTTAGCTTAGATCATCCTATAGGTCACACCACAAGATTGTGAAATAAGAAGCTTGATATCAAGTTCATATGATGTGTCGGGTTTCACGTGAAAGGGGACACATGTGGTGAATCAATAAAATCAATATGTCATGAGAATTGATATAATTAGAATCATGAATAAATTCATATGCGATGTATATATTATGGGGTGTAATAATTTAATATTACATAGGATAATATATTACATAAGATATGAGTTTGCTAAAAAACCCAAAAGATCAAATTTTGTTGGATATAAATCAAAAATTTGACAAAGGCAAAATCGGGGTCAAAACGGTCCACCATTTTGGGTTCAGTCGACCGAGGTTTCTTAGGACGGTCAACCGAACGAAGATTGGATAACGCGATTGGTTGACAAAAATTGTCTGTAGTGCCTGAACAATTGGGTTCAGTCAACCGGGAGTGAACGGTCAACCGAAAGAAAATATTCAGGAGCTTTCTTTGGGATATTTCAGTAGACCGAAAATAACACGGTCGTCTGATGTGATTTACCAGGAAAATTGTAGTGAGTCAACGGTCGACCGGAGCAAGACGTGGATCGTCCGAACTTTTCCAGGAAATTTTTCACATAAAGATCCGGTCGACCGTCTAGCTTACGATCATCCGAACTTGCGTAAAACTGAATGGTTTGGTCGTCCGAGTGGAAATCTTGGATAACCGAACAACACGATTTTTGCCTGAATTATTAAGAAATAATGAGATCATGGGTTGGATTAACTCCAGATTTGATCAAACGTTTTTTAGGATGCTTATGTGGCTAATTGGGATTAATTTTAGGAGAGAAAAAGTAAGAGATCATGGCTAGAGAATAGTTCTTGATGTGGGTGATTTGGGAGGTGATGAGAATTAAATTTATACCGCAAGTTCACGGCGTCTATGAAGACGTGGCAAGTACGGGTCGAACACAAGGAGGGAGAGATTTGTTATTATTGTGATTTCGATTGGGGGAAAGAAGGAGAGAAGAAATAATTGGGTTTTGAGATTTTTGGAATTTAATTATCTAAAGCAAGAAACAAGAACAATTAAAACTAAAACAAGAACAAAGATGTGAATTCCGTCGGGTGGAGGTTTAGATTTAAGGTTTAGATTAGAGAATTTAGAAACTTATAATAAATCGTATTAGTTATAAAGCATTACATGATAAATGATTTAACATAAACTCAAGTAATCAAAATATACTAACACGAAATTAAAATAATAACATTCATTCATCTTCTCTTCACCCTAATCCGTCACCTCCACCCTTTGGAAAGAGTTAGAAACTCATAGAGGGAGGAAGAAGGGGTCCTTGAGACATTACAAAAGAAAACTAAAAGTAAGAAATAAAAGACAGAATTTTATTAATGAAAAGGAAGAATACAAAACTAAGATTAAGAATAAAAACTACCACCAAAGACTAAGGACCCTTCTAACATCGTTCTCGGGTCTATTTATAGTTGCTATAAGGGATCTAGGTATAATATTGGAAAGTACACGTGTCCAGACACGACTGGACGAAATTGGAGCACACGGATCGACTAGGGGGCGGCGGAATCGCCGCATGGTGTGTGTGATCTGCGGCGGAATTGCCGCACATCATGCTCTGATTTGGTCCAGATTTTGGTTGAATGTTTATGGTATGATTTGATCCTCCTTTACGCGTCTGGATTGATTCTTTCCATTCTTTTGAGCTCCGGATTAATTCCTTCACATATTTGGAGATATACATTGATTTTTCTATATATTTTCTCCAAGAGAATAAAAGATACTCGTGATTTGCAATTAGGTCCTTGACTTTTTGCGGTTAAGTCCCCGACTACTTTTGTGCTTAAGTCCTTGCTCTTTTTGCAATTAGGACTTGAATGCTTTTATGCTTGGGATGCATTTCCATTCGTAACCCGATACTCTTGAACTTGGTTTTTATGATAGAAATGAGTCTTTTGCATGCGTTTATGCTCGGGATGTGGGTAAATTGCATTCAGGTCCCTGTAATCTGTAAATAAGACTAAAGACATACCTTAGTAGCATTTATTGATGTAAAAGTAATCTAAATGAAAGACATATGATGCAATGTATGCAATGCATCAAATACCCCCACACCTAGATTTTGCTAGTCCCTAGCAAAACAGAAGATACGAAAAATAAAAACAGGGAAATCCTAACTCACTTTCGTAGGAATCACGGTTGCACTTAGCATGTGCAACAAGCCTTTAAACCTCCAAGTTTCCTTAGAGGACGAGTTTTGTCTCGTAAGGGTTTTCAGTTGACACACCCACAAAGTCTTAAATCAACATTCCATTAATAGCTCTTAATATCTCCACCTTAACCTTATACAGCTCACCTAGAATTCTTGTATGCTCATTATATGAATCTAACTCATTAAAAATATGACTTGGTCTTTATTCCGCCAACATTCACACCACTAACCCTTCTACACATGTTTATCACTTGAATTATTTTGCACGCCTCCTCTGGTGGTGAAGTATCATTCGGATCAACCATGGCATGGATCATTCTTTTAGCTTTGGGCCTTGAGTATTATTATTTTTTTCTTTTCTTTTCTTTTCTTCCGTGATTCAACACATTTGCTTTTTGACACTTTTACCCTTTTGCATTCGTGTAGCGAGTTTGGTCGATAATCCCGAGCTGGTAGACTCAAGTTACCGGGTTTCAAGATACCCCTACGGACCAGTGACTCAAAGGCTTGGGCTTTTGTAATCATTTTGCAAAATGTGTTTTCTTCACTTTATTCCTTTATTTTTATTTTTATTTTCCTCAAGGCTTAATTGCTATTAGAAGTCCACACTTCCCGGTATATTTTCCTCAACCTCTGCTTTTTATCAACCACTTCAAAGATTTGATTCATCCAATTTAAGTGCATACATGTCTTAAAGGGCAATGGGTTATTTCTTTGGAACTTAGATTTATGTCACAATTTCTACAAGAAGAACTATATAATAAGGAACAAAAACTCAATGCAATTTGTACACGGGTTTAGCAGTTCAATCTTAAGCTATGTCATGAAACATTAATTTTTTTTAAATAAAAGACAGAATATATAGATAAATATATACATAAACACCCCTCCACACCTAAATCATGCATTGTCCTCAATGTATGCAAATATAAAGCAAATGCACTTATTACCTTGATGAACTGCGGTGGACGGATGGAATTTGCTCAAAGTCAACCATAGTCAGAACTGGATTGAATGACACCATATTGGTGCATGTATCCAGTTGAATTGTTCCTCATGTTGCAATGAGCATCCTGAGTTACAGGTTCCACACCCCTCACATAAATTGGTTCTCTTATTTGCTCGAGTGACGGTGGGTGTGTAGATGAATTCCTCCCCTTTTTCTTACTTCCTTTTTGATTTTGTGATGATTCAGAAATATTATAGATACGCGATTTCATCACGACATCACTTTGATTGCATGTTATTTCTGGCTCACTATCAATATGAAAGATATTAAATTCAGCTTTTAAGTTCCCAAAAGATAATTGCATGAGCCCATTTCGACAGTTTATCAATGCTTCCGAAGTGACTAAAAAGGGTCTGCCTAGAATTACAGGGATGTGTCGATTAGGATTTACAACAGGTGCAGTATCTAGTACGACAAAATCCACTGGGTAAATGAAGTCACCAACCTTGATCAAAACATCCTCGACTATACCTCTTGGTTTCTTAATAGAACAATCAGCAAATTGAAGGGTTGTCTTAGAGGGTTTTAGTGGACCAAGGTTCATTTGCTCATAGACAGAGTACGGGAGTAGGTTAACACTAGCACCAAGGTCTAGAAGGGCTTTGTTGATAAAAGTATCTCTTATTACACATGAAATTGTGGGACATCCAGGATCCTTATATTTTATAGGAGATGAGTTTGACAGGATAGAGCTTATGTTTGCAGTTAAGAATGCCTTCTTTGGTACGTTCGTTTTTCGCTTTTTAGTGCACAGATCTTTTAAGAATTTAGCATAAGCAGGTATTTGTTGAATCATATCTAAGAGTGGAATGTTCACCTTAACTTGCTTAAATACTTCCAAGATTTTCTCTATTTGTGCACTTGAGTTCTTTTTGAGTCTATTAGGGAATGGAGCTTTAGGAACATAGACTCGCTCAGGTTCAGGTTGAGCTATGGGTTCAGGTTGAGTAGGTGGGTTGGGCGTTTCTGATTGGACGTCAGGTTCAATGGTCAGGTCATATGTGGGTGCTTGATGGCTAGATTGATTGGACACTCTAGGATTTACCACATTGTTATCAACTTGTCTTCCGGACCGTAATGATACTACTGCATTTATTTGTTGGAACGGTCCTTCCTCATTAACCATTTGAACCGGTCTAGGGTTGTTATTTCCTGAAGGTGCTTGATAGGATTGATATGAATTATTATTAGATCTAGGGTTCACTTCAGGTTGACTTGGAAACCGACCCTTTTCTCTTTCACCTACTATTTGTGCTAGTTGGCTGACTTGTGTCTCTAGCCTTTGGAAGGTCCGGTTGGTTGTTTGTATAAAGGTTTTCATCAAATTTTCCAAGCTTGTCAACCTAACCTCATGATCGTTATTGTTACTAAACCCAGATGATCTATTATTTTGGTTATACGGGTTTGGTTGTTGTCTAGGAGGTTGACCCTGTTGGTTTGATGAGAAATTGGAATTATTACGCCAACCCGAGTTATAGGTTGATGAGTATGGGTCATTTCTAGCATGGTTATACATGGCACTAACTTGGTCCCATTCCGCACAATCCTCCTTTACATGACCAGTCTGACCACATCTAGAGCACGGGATAGTCGAGGCTTGATTCACTCGGTTTTGGGTTTGTAGCTCTAAACTTTCCATTCTGCGCATAAGGGTAGCTAGTTTTGCTTCAGCCGCTATGTTGGCATCTACAGCTAAGACACCTGGTTTGGGTTGACTTGCTATTCTAGATCCAATACTCGGGTTAAACGGTGTTCTAGCATTGTCCCATTGCATACTGTTTTGGGCTAAATCCTCAAGGAAAGTCCAGGCATCATTTTCATTTTTCGACATAAAGTTCCCTTGGCTTACGGATTCTACCATAACCCTAGATGTGGGTGTCAATCCCTCATAAATAATTTGACATAATTGCCATCTCGGAATTCCATGATGAGGGCATTGGGTCAGAACACTTTTGAATCTTTCTAGATAGAAATAGAACGGCTCGCTCTCAGACTGAACGAATGCAACAGATTCATTCCTAATCCTCATAGTCTTATGGTTGGGGAAATATTTTTTTAGGAATACTTGAACAAACTCAGCCCAACTTCTAATGGATCTTTCGGCTAGACTATATAGCCATTTCTTAGCGTCGTCCTTTAGTGCAAGAGGCACAAATTTTAGACGCACTGCCTCTTCAGGGATATGCTGGTATTGCATAAGAGAGCAGATTTCCTCAAATTCTCTAAGGAAGAGATATGGGTCTTCCATAGAGGTGAACTTAGGCAACATACTCATGTATTGTGCCTTAAGTTCGAAGTCGCGACCCGGGATGGTGGGCATAACGATGCACGATGGCTGAGCAGCCATCGCTGGATAGCATCGATCCCTCAGAGTTATAGGTTGTGCAACAGGCGGGTCCACTACGTTCTCACCCATTGGATCTGGGTGAGGTGGTGCAACAGGTGGATTGGGGCTAAGTTCCAGACTGGAATCTAGATGAACTCATGAGAGTCGATTACTCAAGTCCCGAATCCAAATCTGAGTGCACCGGGTTGAATCAATTTTTGAATTCAAATTCGAAATTTAAATTCCAAATTTAATTTCAAGAATTAATTACAATTTTTTTTTTCGTTTTTTTTTATGTTTTTTTTTTCAAAAGGGAAACAAACAATAGAATGGGGAAAGATGAGAAAGGAATCCTAATGTAGAGAATTTAGGTGAGAAGAGAAAGAAGACTTAGATGAGAAGGGAAACCTAACTCTAAAGATAGAAAGAGGGTTGGTCAGAAAATTCCTAAGAAAGCACGGTTCAAACAATCCTAGACCTAGTGTCGCTTAGATCTAGACGACTCCTAACTGGTTGAGTCGAATTGATTCGCTTGATTCACCTCCCTCACTAATCAAACCAATTTGGCCAGGCCGTGTATAGCTAGTGGGGGCGCTTCCGACAGAGTCGGTGCCAATTAGACAACCACTTCGCTTGGAAGACTTACGTCAACACAAAAACACTTTCTAGACACCAAATTAAATTCAATCGGCTTCAGGTCATAGCAAGTCAAACCAATTCTTCTCCTTAAATGAATCCGAGTCCTTAGGGGCCAATGTCTAATTGATTTTAAATTTAAGGCTTAGGTGACACTTTACGATTGTGATTTGTGGGCCACGGAAGGGTGATGAAATCCCCACCGTATCTTTGCCTATGGAGTTGCCCTTAAGATAGTTTAACTTAGATCTAGCAAAGATAGTCAAACAATGGTCTTTAGTAGGGGCAATTGCAAGGTTGTATGCAAACTAAATTATATGCTTAAATGCAATCGTTAAAACGCGATACGTACCTTGCCTCCAGCACTCTTCAACAAAAAAATAATTTGCAAGAATTTAGCAAGAATAATGCAAACAAAACATTATATGATGCATGCACTAAGTTCTTCTAGTTTTGCCAATTTTTAGGTCAGAGTTGAATTATTGCCAATTATGGAATTTAAGCTTAACACGTGCAATACTAATAAAAGGAAATTTTCTGAAACTAGAAATTATGAGGAAAAAGGCAACAAAGGTTACCTACGCAATGCTCAGTCGGGTTCGCCACCCGCTCTCGAAATTTCAGTAGCTCCACGCGTCCACCCAGAGATGGTGCTAACCACAGAAAAAATTGAAGCCCAGATACTTCAATTGTGCGGCGATTCCGCCGCAGGTTCCTCTTGATGTGCGGCGATTCTGCCGCTCGTTAAGCTCAGAAGGTGCCCGGATTTCGCCGTGCACTCTGTTGTCTCCTGAAACACAAATCCAAATATTTAGATCGCGCACAAGATAAACAGAATAAAATCGAAAACACAAAAATAAACAAAATCTGCGTCGCCTCCCCGGCAACGGTGCCAAAAACATGATGAGAATTAAATTTATACCGCAAGTGCACGGCGTCTATGAAGACGTGGCAAGTAAGGGTCGAACACAAGGAGGGAGAGATTTGTTATTATTGTGATTTCGATTGGGGGAAAGAAGGAGAGAAGAAATAATTGGGTTTTGAGATTTTTGGAATTTAATTATCTAAAGCAAGAAACAAGAACAATTCAAACTAAAACAAGAACAAAGATGTGAATTCCGTCAGGTGGAGGTTTAGATTTAAGGTTTAGATTAGAGAATTTAGAAACTTATAATAAATCATATTAGTTATAAAGCATTACATGATAAATGATTTAACATAAACTCAAGTAATCAAAATATACTAACACGAAATTAAAATAATAACATTCATTCATCTTCTCTTCACCCTAATCCGTCACCTCCACCCTTTGGAAAGAGTTAGAAACTCATAGAGGGAGGAAGAAGGGGTCCTTGAGACATTACAAAAGAAAACTAAAAGTAAGAAATAAAAGACAGAATTTTATTAATGAAAAGGAAGAATACAAAACTAAGATTAAGAATAAAAACTACCACCAAAGACTAAGGACCCTTCTAACATCGTTCTCGGGTCTATTTATAGTTGCTATAAGGGATCTAGGTATAATATTGGAAAGTACACGTGTCCAGACACGACTGGACGAAATTGGAGCACACGGATCGACTAGGGGGCGGCGGAATCGCCGCATGGTGTGTGTGATCTGCGGCGGAATCGCCGCACATCATGCTCTCATTTGGTCCAGATTTTGGTTGAATGTTTATGGTATGATTTGATCCTCCTTTACGCGTCTGGATTGATTCTTTCCATTCTTTTGAGCTCCGGATTAATTCCTTCACATATTTGGAGATATACATTGATTTTTCTATATATTTTCTCCAAGAGAATAAAAGATACTCGTGATTTGCAATTAGGTCCTTGACTTTTTGCGGTTAAGTCCCCGACTACTTTTGTGCTTAAGTCCTTGCTCTTTTTGCAATTAGGACTTGAATGCTTTTATGCTTGGGATGCATTTCCATTCGTAACCCGATACTCTTGAACTTGGTTTTTATGATAGAAATGAGTCTTTTGCATGCGTTTATGCTCGGAATGTGGGTAAATTGCATTCAGGTCCCTGTAATCTGTAAATAAGACTAAACACATACCTTAGTAGCATTTATTGATGTAAAAGTAATCTAAATGAAAGACATATGATGCAATGCATCAGGAGGCTTTAAATTGGTCCTCTCACCCTACTTGTTTCATAAGAAATAATGCGGAATTCTCACTCACTTAACCACCACGAAAATTATCTTAATAGTTTTAAGGGTTATTAGCTAGATTCTAAGCTTAATTAGAGATTGATTGGCTAGCTCATTTCTCTCTAATCTTGTTTAAAGTTTGGTGAACACTTGGAGGCGAATCGGCGGGCAATTCGACGAGCAACGGAACACAGAATCTTCTGAAAGGTTTCAGAGAACCTTTGGGTATGATCATATCTCTTTTGTTTATTTTAATACGTGTAGGAATGCATGATATTAGAATAAACATATATGTACATAAAATCAATGAAAATATGAAACCGATCGTGTATGCTTGTATTAAAATTATAAAATATACACATACATAGGGACACCAAATCCTACACTCTCTCCCTCCTAGAGTGAAATAAGTCGCGGGCCACACCAAGGATCTTCGAAGAACTTTATCGAACTTCCATCGCCAATCTTGAAGTGCATCTTCTCCCTTGTGATATCTCATACTCTCAACAGCCCTCGCCATGCCCAGGAGGAGGTAGAAGGGGGTCTCGCCATCCAAATCGTACGATTCCAGAGATACTTCCTTCTCATACATCTAGCCCAAAGAGATTGATCCTTTGATGCAATGATCCAAAACAAGCGAAGGAGGCCCGCATCATTCCAATCCACCAAGCATCTAAGGCCAAGCCCTCCCTCTTCCTTTGGTGCACAAATGTCCTTCCATGCCACCGTAATCACCTTCTCCCCCCCCCCCCCCCCACACACAAAGTGCATGAAGGCTTGCTCCAATTCATGTAGCACGCTCCGAGGGATGAAGAAAACGGATGACCAATAAATCCTGAATGACGTAAGCACACTCCTCACAAGCTCAATCCGCCCGACCATTGATAGGAACCTCCCTTTCCAAGCACTCAATCTTCCTCGAATCTTTGCTAATAGACTTGCACAATGGCCTTCTGAGAATCAATGAGAAAAAGAGAAGAGAAGAAGGACGAGAGGAAAGAAGAGGAGAAGAAGAAAGAGGGAGGGGAGGATAAACGAAAAAGAGGAGAAGAAGACAAAAGAGAGGAAGAATAAGGGAGCAGAGGAAAAAAGGAAAAAGGAGAAGAAGAAAGAAAAGGATGAGAAAAAAGAAGTGAAGGGCATGGATTGGGGAACCAGATATGTAAGGACAATAAGAGACCCCTAGAAAAGGAAAACACGAAAGAAAAGAAGGAAAGGGAAGAGAGGAGGTGAGAACAATCTCAAGAAGAGTGAGTTGGATTGGAAGAATGAGAAAAAAAGAAAGATAGCACAAATAAGTGAAGAGTCAATTATGGAGAAGAGGCTCAAATTATTTGGAAATCAAATTACAACCCAACAAGACAAATTTTCTCCAACAAAGAGTCGGATAACTAAACCATGTGTAAATTTTAATGAAAACATCGACATGGAAGCCATGGCAGGGTTGACCAATGCAAAAAAAATGTACTTCTGAATCTAACGGCACCAGGAAGATACATCAAAGAATATTTGTGGTTCAAGATTTCATCCAGGTGATGCGAGGGGATCTAAAGGATCTAATAACGAAAATATCAGAGATATCATCGGAACTAAGTCAATTTCATATTCCGAGTTCAATTCTTTTTTATTATGCTCTGAAAATGTGAAGTAAGTGTTTCTAAATTTAATGGAGAGTTAATAGACGCCTTACTAGATGTGTTGGAGCAGAGGAAGAATATGGGATGCTATCCACGGAAGGTGATCATGATTCCAAGCGAGACAACCCAAGCCATCTAGTCTGGACAACATGATATGATTGGAACATATGTAACTCCCAGACTAAAAGACTGGGACCCAAAGGACTCGATGATTGCCCAACCACTGTTAATTTTGGGACACTTTACACAGTTGATCGTGGACGGGAGATGGGAAAGATTAACCCAACTAAACAACATTTCGCGGTTAGTTGGAGACCCTATAGAGTTAGTGGCTGGCCACAAAAAAGAAGTGCAAACTATGGCCACCTTCTGGATATCCTACCTTAAAATGGACTGGGACCTGACCTTCGAAAGAGAAACATGCCAATAGCAAGCACCGAGTAGCAATGACAACGTAGTGTATGCCATGCACTAGATCAAAAGCTTGATGTTGGACGTACATCCCACTACGGAAATGGATGACAAATATCTACACTCGATCAAGGGTGAACTTGCAATGTATTTGCTTAGGGACTCCGGATTCAAAAGCAAGATGTTGTTAGCAGACGACTAATTAAGGATATTTTCAACTAACATAGAAAAAGGCAATACATTAATATTTATTCAACACAAATTAATTTGTATAGAAAATTAGTTTGCCTGATGTTGGTAAAGTTTCATATTATTCAACACTTGTTTTATTCAATTGTTGTAATTTTTAATAATTTGAACAATACAATTATTTCGTCTTGTATTAGTGTATGATTTCCTACTTATATACTAGTACACTTCTTTACTTTGAGAAGCTCACTCGTTTCCCTGGTGGGACAAGTTTGTCCTTCGAAGGACACGGTCCTCGGAATCGAACTAGAATCTGTAATGGATAACTAGATATACTTTTTTAGAATGTTTTGTCTTTTAATAATGAAACATATATAACATATCGAATATTATGTTAATGGCCGACGTGAGAATGTGAGATGCTCTTTTATAAGAAGTATGTTATGGTGTGGTTGTGTTTTAACATTAAAGGAATAAAGGACACACTCGATTTTAATGGACAAACTTGGAGAGTAAAGGACTCATTTGATCTTTAAAGGACTTATATGTCCTTTACAGGACATAAGTTGCCTTGGTTATGACAGATTTTTTAGGACACATTCAGGGTTATTGACGACACACTCGATTTTTAAAGGACATACTTGGGGTTTACCGGACAGATTTGCGGGTTTCATAGGACAACGTCTTTAAGTTTTGCCCAACTTTTCATCCCTAGTAATTTTCATCTACGCTATGAATTTCACCCAACTTTGAATCGTCCATTTCCTATTTTTCCCCCAGCATTCCCGACCTGCCACAACCATCCCCTATCACGCACACCGACCATGTCTCTCCAGAGTAGACATCAACCATCCTAAACCCTCAACCCATCCCCTCCAACTAGTCCCAACCATGCGCGACCAGGTAAAAGGCTTCTAACAAACAGACCAACCAGCCTAAGGCAAATAGTAAGAAAAATGCCAATGATACAAGTTACACTAACATGCTATAGTCTCATGCCCACGGAGCTACTGTTATGTTAGAGTTTCAGAAGAAAAAAATCAGCAACAAGGTGGACTGCCCGTGGAGTTTGATTCTTACTTGGAGCCCATTAGAGAAAACAAAGATTATTGGATAAGTTGTATGGGTACTCTGGTAAGATGCAAAGTGTGTATTTGTACTGCCAAGTGGTCAATGGTGGATGAATCATTGAAAGAGGAAAATTAGAAGAATGCAATGGTTAGTTCTTTGTTATCCAGATTTTCTTTTCAGTTAATTCCTTTCTTTACAATATTTATCTAATTAATATTAATTTTCTTTATTTTGTGTCGCAGGAATAATTCATTTTCCAACCAACTAAAGAGTTGCAATGAAGATTGTAAGTAGTAACATTTAATTTTTGTGTTTCGTATACTTCCTAATTAATTAATAAAATAGTGTTTAACATTAGGCAATGATATAGTTTCTAAGATTCTTGTGTTTCGTACTTAATAGGATGATCTTAAACTGCAAGCTTCCTAAGGCAAATTTGTTTCAGAAGGTAGAAAAGATATTTGAACTGTAGCCCTGGGCAAGGAGCATGCTGGATGAGTACGTCATTATGATTGTCGAAGATACTTTGGGTAATCTTCCTCGAATCGTAGTAGGAATGGAATTCACGGGGATTTCAAAGAAAAGATTCATACGCTGCAAGAAAAAATGGATATGGTACATAATAAATTAAGTGCATTACCTTATACGGTCACACCTATTCTGACACCACGAAGTACTACGGGAGGTGTGAATCCTGAAGATTAACACCCAATTCCAATCCATGAGGAAACAAAAGTGGAAATAATAAAAAATCAAGATACTCTTCCATCATCAAAAGCATCTTCTCCTCTGGATTGTGTGATGAGAGACAATTTCCTTCAAATTGCAAAATTTTGTACGTTATTGTAAAGGAAAAATATGTAGATTATTCAATAAAAGTTGTTAGGCTGAAAGAAATTGTACGCAAAACAACCAAGGGTGGCATACAGACCTGTTATATGTCTACATAGCTGATGTCCTGCAATATCTAAAGATGGAAAGATTGTGTAACAATCATTCAAGTTTAATTTAAGTAAGTCGTGGTTGTCTTTTCATAACTATTTATGTTACAGTTAAATTTTGGTGGTGTTAGTTCTTTTATATTAGGAATCTGTACCAAATGCCGAATGACAACAAGTATGGTTATGTGTGTCCCACTCTATTGATAAAACGAAGACCTCCAAGTAAAGACAACAGATCTACAATGTTTGTGCAGGTGTGACAAGCAACAAGGAAGGCTTCCTATTTTTTAGTACCATATTAGGAGAAGTAAGTAGCTCATTATATTTTATAATACCTTCAATTTCATTATATTTCATTTGGGAAGCATAAAGAAAATTAGCATTGATCCAATTGATGAAGTAATTAAATATGAGTGGTTTGTAGTGAACATTGGATATTAGTTGCGGTAGAACCATTTGCATAGACATTTTACTGGTTTGATCCAATGGCATCGAAGAATCCCAAGGAAGGTTTAGTGAACATTATTTCAACGTAAGTTATTTAAAATATTTCCATTGATATTCCATTGAATGTTTGAAACCATTTTCGAACATTTACAAATTTTTGTAGGGGGCTTAAGGTCTCTCAAATCTCGTCTGGTTGTTGAAGGCCTGCAGCAAAAAAGAAAATAAATTGGTTGTCATGGCTATAAGATGATTCAATAATGTTTGTTTTGATATGTGCATTACACTTCACATTAATTTTGTTGTTTTCTTAATATACATGACATTTTAATTGTAGTACCATAAACAAGTTGGAACTACTGAATGTGGTTACTACATAATGAGGTACATGGAAGAACTTGTTGAGAAGGGAGTGACAGCGGGAGATTTAAGATCGGTAATTTTGATGTTGACCTTATGTTGTGTTATATATGTTTTGAGGCACATTTTATATGTTAATAAATGAGTTTGTTTACTTTGTAGTCGTTGAAAGAATTCCTTGAACCATTTTCTCACGAAGAGATAGACACTACACGAGGGAAGTGGTCTTCTTTTATCATCAACTATATGATGTTAGAAAATTAATTGATGAATGTTAGTATCAGGTGATGTTGTCCTCTTTATGCTTTTATTATAATAGATGAATATATACATGATATATCGTTGGTGTTGATGTATAGATTTTCAGCCTGACATTCAGACCAAAGCAAACTGTAAAGCACAACCTGAGACATTGCAGCCATATTCAGTCAACTAACTGAGAATTCTGGTTTGACATGCATAGTGTACGTACAGCAACAACACAAACATAGTGTACAACACCAACGTAGTTTTCACCATAAAGATAGTGTACAACACTACCTTCACCTGAACAACCTTACCACTTCAAATTTTTTTGCAAGTGTGCGTCTGTTACTGTTGGATGTACATAATATAAATTTTGAGATTATGTATAATAGGTTAACTGATGTATATATGTGTGTGTGTGTGTGTGTGTGTGTGTGTGTGTGTGTGTCACATTTGTGGCATATACATTTAAAATATCCTAATGTAAAGTGAGATATATATATATATATGACATTTTTGGAATATACATTCGGTAGAACACAATTAGATTTGTTGTAGGGTATACATGTTTCAATTGCAAAGAATTTTATGTGTTGCATTTATGTTTCAATTGCAGAGATTTTTATGTGAAATTAAAAATGAAATCATAATTAAAAAATAAAAATTGATTTTTTTAATAAATAGGACAAACCACGTCGACCTTCTATTCAACCGACATGTTGTGGCCTATTATTTGACTTTTTCCAAATTTCTTGTTTTAATAAAAAATATCCGCATTGGTTGTTTGAGAGAAGTCGACATAGTATGTTGTACAAACAACGTCAGTGTTATTGGTAAATACCAATGTGGTTGACCAACCTACCACGTCGGCGTATTGGCTGATGTGATATCCCCTTCCCTTACCACGTCCCTCGGACAGACGTTGATGGGCTAGGGTCGGTCAACACGACGTGATATGCCAAAAAAGCCAACGTAATAGCCCCATTCTGCAGCAGTGAGTTTATCTGATCTACCCCGAATTCTCTCAGCAACTTAAGTTATCCATTCACACGTAGGTGCACTTCAAGTATGTTGGTTCGTGCCCATTTGGTTCAGTTCCCAAATACTCTTCAAGATCATGGTATTGAGGGATTTTTGCGCCAGAAATGTTTTCCTTACATGTAGGTACCTCTAATTTTCATTTGGGTCCTTCCTGAATTGCAGATGGGTCTCTGAGCATGAGTAACAGGTCTAGGATTCTTCAATAAGGTCCTTTCTTTTTTTCATTTCAGTCATTTTCTCTTCATTATTCTTCTTTATTACCTAAAACCTAAAACACATGAAACAAACACTCGAGTACCACAAAATTGTGGTAAAATAATGGATATATAGCATGAATGCAATGTATGATATGCTACTAATCACCCCCACACTTACCTTTTGTTAGTCCCGAGCAAAACAAAGAAAAAGAAAATACGAAAAGGACAATCCTAACTCACTTTCGTAGGAATCGCGGTTGCACTTATTATGCGCAACAAACCATTAAACCTCATTGTCGGCAAGGAGGATGAGTGGTGTCTCTTGAGGGTTTTCAGCAGATATACCCACCAAATCCGAACATTGACGCATTATTCAACCTATAAAATGACTTGATGGACCTTATTTTGTCTACCATTGGACACAATAATTTTACGGGCCGACTCTATATAAGTATCATGTCCACACACCAAGACTATGGAACCATTCGTGCAAGTTAATTAAAGACTTAAGTAAAAGCCAAGGGCAAGCTGAATATCCTGACATGATACATTGAGTAAAGTGCATGAAGGTTCTTATTTGTATATATCTATTTTTTTCTTTTCTTCTTCTCTTTTAGACAACAAGGAATTAAAACTGGTTGGTGTTTAATTCTCCTAGGGTATAATTTTGTGCATCATTGTCTATGAGGACTTACACTATCACGTACACATTTCCCCAAATCTCCACCAAGGGCGATCTCTACCACCCGTGTAATGGGAGTTCGGTCGGTGCACCCCAGTCAGATGACTCGAAAGCACCATGTACTAAGTCCCCTCAGGCCTAATTTCCTGATTGATAGGGGTCGTGCGAGAACAGAGAACACCATACTAAATTATTTATTCTTTACATATGAACCAAAACCTCTACACTTAAGGTTTCACAATAGGAGTTTAAGGTCCCTGACTTCAATAAACTTCCTTATACTAACATCCACAAATAACTTTAAAAGATGGAGATGCACTACGTTCAATGGTGGACTTATTTGTTTGTTTGAGTACTAAAACCCTATGATTACTCTCCCTCAAGGCAAAACTAGGGTGTATCCTTACGACTACATAAGACCAGAAGTCTATGTACTAAATATCCTAATACATCATGTTCAAGTAATTTCTGGGATCTTCCTTTTTACATTGCCTCTCAACGGTTTTGCAAATACTAAACACATGCAAAACCCACACAAAAAATTCTTTCGCAAACACATCAGGATTTTGAATGAAATGGAAACAAATTAAAGCACTCGGTAAGCAAAAGAAGGCAAGTCACCCAAGGATCATGGTATAACAAGTTATATCAATGTAAATTGCAGCACACAATCATGACCCTAACAATGCAAACAAAAGAAAACAAAAAATACTCGACTATGTACATATGTAAAGCACCCCCCACACCCACACACTTAATGAATGGAAATGGGAAATGATCTTTCCATGTTGCCGCATTGAGCTTATGATAATCAAAGCAAACTCGCCAGCCGGTTTGCAGGAACCACATGAACAATATTCACCCCTGACTATCATTGTCAACAACCATAACAGTGGACTTCTTGGGAACCACATGAACAGGACTCACCCATGAACTATCAGAAATGAGATATATTATACCATGATTCAATCACTTAAGAACCTCCATTAGGACGACTTCTTTCAGTACAGGATTAAACCTTCGTTTTGGGTCTGGGCAGAGCCTAGAATTTTCTTCCATTTGGATCCGATGCTTGATAATACCAGAGCTGATACCCTTGATATCCATCAAGGACAATCTGATAGCCTCCTTGTGTTCCAAGAGCAAGTTCTTAAGGGAAGCTTCTTGTTCTTTCGCAAGATCAGAAGCGATAGTGGCAAGGTTTCATTATCTCCCAAGAAGATATATTTGAGGTTATCTGGGAGCGGTTTAAGCTTGACCGGAGGTGGGTCCTTGTTGGATTAAGAGTTGATTTGAAGTGGCTCAAGGTCCACGAGATAAGAAGTGCAGGCACCCAGTGTTCCCCCTCATTAAGGAATTCAGATGCAAATTCCTCAAGTACATCCTCACTAAAATGTCGATGACACTCGAATGCGCCCACTAACTCAATCTTATCAGTGTCTTGAATGAGAATGGCTCCGACGGAATCATCGAATGAACAAGGATGCTTACCCAAAGTGAAGTTGTTGAAATCCATAGTTAGATTGCCAAAGAACAACCTCTTCAAGCCATTGCAATAGTTCATTAAACCATTCAACATCGACAGAAATTTCCTCCCAATGATCATCGGGATTGTCCTTATGGGTTACATAGTATCCAGGATAATAAAATCGATTGGAAATACAAACTCACTCACTTTGATAAGGATGTCGTCTACGACCCCTCGTGGAATTTTGAGAGACCTATCAACCAACTGAAAGGTAGTCCTCGTTCACTTAAGGTCACCAATTCTGAGGTTGACGTAGACAGAATAAGGTAGGAGGTTCATAGATGCCTCCAAATCAAGTAAGGCTCAGTGGATAGGAATATTACCAATGACACAAGAAATAGTTGGACAACCAGGGTCATTGTATTTTACTTGTGCAGGTTGTGTCATAATTGAACTTACATTGGCAGCCAAGAAGACTTTCTTGGGAACATTAATTTGCCTCTTCTGGGTGCGTAGATCTATGAGGAATTTTCCATACAGTGACATTTGTTGAACAATGTCCATTAGCGAAATGTTCACCTTGACTTATTGTAGTACCTCAATGATCTTATCACAATGCTCATCCATTTTCTTTCCCTGTCGATTGGGGTATGTTCCTTGGGGACATATGGATCCAAACATTGAGCCTCAAGACCATGTTCTTTGGAAGGCTCACGACTCTTTTCCAAAGAGTTGCTCAGGGGTTCAGACATAGGCATTTCAACTTGATTATCCACCATCCTACCTGATCTCAAAATATGAGCAAAATTTGCATTCTAGGAAGGATGGCTTCGCACGTTGTTGACATGATGCCTATCCTGAGAAGGTTTACCCCCTAGATTTATCTGAGGTTGACTTGCTAATTGTCTCTACCCATACTCACTCAGTTGTTGAGCCAATTGGCTTACTTGCACTTGCAATGCTTTTACGAACGTGTTGCTGGCCACAAGCATTGGTTGCGTGCTCTACATGAACGTCTAAAAGGTTTACCCTAAGTTTGAAACTCAGGGGACAAATGACTGCTATGGTGTAGTCTGACTAGAATAACCCGATGATAAGGCTTGAAGAGGTTGGTGAGTATGGGCTGAGAACTTTGATGTAGGTGTTGGTAGGTCACCGATGGGCATGAAGGGTGATCAGGCGGGGGTTTTGTCAACCCATGTTGTAGAAGTGACTATACCGGTCATTACAGGTCTGTTCTTGATACATCACATTTGTATTAGGGGCTGCAAATGGTTACCCACTATCCGAGTATTCGATTCGAAAATTTCTATTTAGTTGGTATTTGGTAAGTTCCATGATACCAATTTAATTTTGGATACAGATTTGGTTAAAAAATACCAATTAGAAATTGGATACGAATTCTGATACAAGGTGTTTCAAATTCGAATTATCCAAATTATCTGAATTATTCAGATACATTGCCACATATACACACACGTAATTTATCCGAAAATTTGTATTCGAAAATTTTGATTCGAAAATTTCATTTGAAAATTTTGATTTGAAAATTAATTACAATATACGTATCTATTCAATTTCAGATAATATTCGAATATCAAGTAGTTTTCAAAAATTTTGAAGATTCAGATTCGGATAGTTCTACTGATTTCGGATTCGAATTTGAATTTGGTAATGGATTATGGAATTTGGATTCGAATTCGGATATACCAGGTATCCGAGTCAATTATCTGAGTTGCACCCCTACGTTGCATTTTCAGTATCACTTGGAGCATAAGCACATTCCAACTCACTATGTCCCGTAAGTCCACACCTGCTACAAGCTAGAGTAGCGACCTGAGCTACAAGAACTCGGTCCAACTTTAAACTCTCTATCCTACGCATGATAGTTGTTGACACGACTTGTTATGATCTAGCTCGACTAGAAGACCTGGTGTCTGGTGGCTATCTCATGGTGTCCCACTCAAGGCTGCCTTCAACCATTAATTCAAAGGAATCACATGCCTCATCAATGGGTTTCATTTGGAATTCACCCTGACACATGAACTCCATCAATGTGCGGGTGTTGTAGTTGAGGCCTTAATAAACAATCTGGCACAACTACCACAACTCAAGTCCATGATTAGGACACTGCTAGAGAATGTCCTTCAACCTCTCAAAGAATGCATCAAATGATTCAGTCTCAGTTTGATACATATGATGTATCTAGTGTCGTAACTATGAAGTCTTCCTTTGGGGAAGAATCTTTTAAGAAAGACGGCCACAACGTCATCCCATGACCAAATCAAGTTTGCTGGGAGGTTGTACATTCATTTCTTCTTGTTATCCTTCAATGCGAAAGAAATCATTCTCAACCGGACGAAATCCTCGAGTTGTCGAAGCTTGAACAGGAACATACCTCCTCAGATCCACATATAAAGATATATGGATCCTCCTTATTGGCTGTGAAGGTAACAAGCACACTCACATATTGAGGTTTCAATTTATAGTTGTTACCGCATGCCGGCAAGAGAACTATGCAAGATGGTTGCGTGGGTCGAATAGGATGGGTCTGCTCCCACAAAGTCATCTGTCGATCTTGTCGAGCTAAGGGTGGTGGTACTCCCATAGCTCAATCCCCAGCGAGACCCTCTTCCTTCCGAGTTAGAGGAGGAGGAGATGATCTAAGTGGTGGTGGGAGTGGACCGAGGAACTCCATGTATGGAACCCGATCCTCCCCAGCTCCAAGAGACAATGTGGCCTCTTGCACAAAGGGATGATCACCTAGACCATGGATCTCAACAACATGATCAACTCTATTAAGCCGAACGCCCTCACTAAGATGAGTCCAACCTTGCATAAAAGTGCTTGACTCGACATGACAACCACACACAAATAGAAGGTGTAATCATAAAAGGAGGCTATAACACAAAATGTGGATGAGGAGAAGACTCAGAAGAGAAGGGAAGAATCCCTAGAGCTATCATGGGTAAGGGTAATGGTAGAAGCCTAATCTAGCAAACAAGGCTCAAATAAGCTTAGGTTGGTTATGGGTCCACATACTTGATGACGCCTAACCGTGACTCACCACACTCCAGAATGCCTCAACTCGCTCAGCCAAAGGTCACAAAGCTATCTTGAGAGAGTCAGAACCTGGATGTCCTAAAAATCCTGAATAGCTAAGCAAAGAACAACGTTCAGGTCATGACGTCGAGAATAGACTTGTCTCCTAAGTGTACCCGAATCCTAGGATCCATTGTCTACTTGATTTTAGATTATAGATTTTGATTAGGTGTGATGTTTGACGTCATGGAAGGGGTGATGAAATCTCATACCTTATCGTGTATGGGATAGCCCCATAGAATTTTTTGTTCCCTAAACTAGAAATTATACTATCCAAACAAACACTTACCTCTTGTTCTAATGCAACCATACTAACTAATGCATGCATGAGTGAAGAAGATGTTGTAGCTCACGTCATTAATCGACAACAAGAATGTAAATCAGAGGAAAGACAATATGCATGCAAGGCCTATGTATGGTGCATGACCTAGTTGACATTCATCTACAATTTTTCTTTGTATTTTATGTCCAAGTTGTCTTAAAAAGGGGAATATGCACATCAAATTAATTTCAGGAATAAATAGAGCAATTATGAAGTGGAGAGTGGTAGATATCAACTATGAATAAAAGGAGGGAGCTACCATTGAAACAGAAAATCAAAAGACCTCACCAAATCCGCAACTGGCAGATGCAAATCAGCCCTTGGCGGATGGTTTGGGGATTCTGGTCCCTAAATGCCTCCTGTGTGCTCCTATTCTGTAGCGCAGTCCCCTGTCCACATAGTCTCCTATCCAGTAACAAAACAAAAGGGAAAATGTGAGAAAAACCCACCAAAATTGTATAAACAACAACAACGACGACCAACTCCCCCAGTAATGGCACCAAAATCTTGTTGGGAGATTTTAAAGTTCAAAACCGCAAGTGCACGACATCGGTGAAGACGCAGTTACGGGTCGTACGATGAGGAGTTGTGTGTGTTGTTGTTCCTACTGTACTCGAATAGGAGAGAAAAGGAGATAGAGAGGATTATGCTACATTAATAAAGTAGACTAAGAATGAATGAACAATATAACCAATTAAACCCCTTGGAGTGGAGGTGTGTATAGGTGTGTGTGAGTGGGTGTTCATACAAGTGTAGTGTGATTAGTAGCATATCATACATTGCATTCATGTATCTATATCCTTTATTTTGCCCCCATATTTCTGCTACTCGAGTGTTTATTTGGTATGTTTCAGGGTTTAGGCAATAAAGAAGAGAAAGGAAGAGAAAAAGACCTAAATGCAAGAAGAATGTACTAATTTGGAAGGTTTTGGACATGTTCGTAATGCCCAAGAACCTGATTATGAGTCAAGAAGGACCCAACTGAAAACCCAGATGGACCTACGTGTAAAGGAAAACATGTTGGTTGCAAAAGTCTGTAATCTCATGAACGTGAGGAGTAAATAAACAAGAAAAACCAAACGGGCTTGTACCTACAGCTTCTAGCACACCCCACATGTTTATTATGAGACCTTACCTCGGTTAAAATTTGGAGACAATCGGCCAAATTGATTGGCGAGTGGCAGATTAGAATCCACAACTTGCGGATCCAGTTAAGAGTTTGGGAGCTGGATTTCTCCAACGGGTTAGGTTAGAGAAATATGCATTATCTAGATCTGAGATACAGTTGTCCGATTACGCCCAGATTCATCCAAACCCTCTAATCTTCTATAAATAGACTTGTAATGCCTCCTTTCTTCTTCCTTCCTCCCCTCCTTAGGTTAGTTTTGTTTCTTGTTTAGTAGAGTAGGTTTTATTTCATGTTTATTAGTGTAGATTTTAGTGTAGTGGAGGAGAAAACAAGCAACTTCGTATTCTTACTTTTCTTAATCAAGTAAGTTTTATGTTCTTCATGTTGTTATATTTCATTTGATGCAAATTTTGTTCACTTGCTTTGGTAAACTCTAGTTTTCATTTCTTCTTTATGGGTTGCGTTATTTTTTTATGTTTTCTTAATAGTAAAGATGAGTAGGGAGTAGTCCATCCCCATTAGGGGTGGAGAAGAAGATGATGTGATTATGTAATGTATTAGGTGTGTGTGTGTGTGTGTGTGTGTTAATCTTAACCTTTGAATCTCACATAATTTCCATAACCATCTAATGAGATTTTCACTCTTATCTTTGATGTGCTAATGCTATTGAGTAACGCTTAGCACATGCTTAGATTAGTGGGCCTATTTTATGGGGAATGATGAGGTGAGGATAAGGATGGAGTGGAAGAAGGAATCATGACATGTGCAGCATGTGCTCTTGTTGGCCTCATCTTAATTAATGTCTTGTATGTTTTAATGATTGTGTAAATCTTATTTCATGTGGAGACATAGTGAGTTTGATCTTTATGCATGATTGTCTTGTATGTTTTAATCATAATGTTTTATCTTATTTCATGTGGAGGCAAAGTTGGATTTGGTTTTATGGATTTCATGTATTACATGTTGTGATGAGCATAATTGAACACACACACGTACACATATCTTCATTCTGCATTCTTTCTCTACCCCCTACGGGATTTGGTTTTATTGTTTGTTTTCTGATTTCATACGCATTGTAGTGTAATTCCAAACTCATTTTTGTCTTCTTTTCCCACTCGAGTATGGTGGATTTTGACTCGCACTCGCTCCCTCTGGACTCGACATGTACTTGTCACCGCTTCATTGCGGCCGTGTACTTGCAATACTATAATGAAATCAATCATAGTGTGTGGCATCAAGTAGAAGGTAGTGTAGAATCTATTATAGGACACACAACACTACATGGAAAATCATGAACATGCATATTTCACATAAAGCTTAGGTTGATTTTAGATTATCAGGCATGCAATAAGTACCCACTGTGGCCATTAGAGCGTCAATTAATCCTACCTATTGTTATCTAGAAGAATATTTTTAGAACACACATTCCTTTCAATCTCCTACTTTCTATCAAAGTTTTCTTTCACATACATTCACAACGTATAGTCATCGACATATAGGATCAGAAACACTACGTGACTCCCACTGACTTTCTTGTATATACAAGGTTCTTCCTTGCTTTGGACAAAGTCAATCTTTTTGACTACTTCGTCAAAGCGTTTGTTCCAACTCCTCAATGTTTGCTTCAATCCATAAATGGATCATTTAAGCTTGCATACTTTCTCACTATTCTTTGGATCTTCAAAACCTTGAGGTTGTACCATGTACACATCCTCCTCCAAGTTCCCGTTAAGGAATGCTATTTTGACATCCATTTGCCATATTTCACAGTCATGAAATGCGGCAATAACGACCATAATCCGAATTGATTTGAAAATGGCAACCAGTAAAAAAGTTTCATCATAGTCAATTCCTTGAATTTGAGTGAAACCTTTTTCTACAAGCCTTGTTTGGTAGGTTATCAAGTTCCCATCTATGTCCATCTTCCTCTTAAAAACCCATTTATTTTGGATGACTTTGTTTCCTTTCCATTGCTTCTTGAAAGGTCGGGGGATCATCGGTATCGAGTTCCATGATTTCGTTAAGTCCGAAAGACATATCGGGTTTTTTGGATTTGGTTTTATGGATTTCATGTATTACATGTTGTGCTGAGCATAATTGAACACACACCGTACACATATCTTCATTTCTGCATTCTTTCTCTACCCCCTACGGGGTTGGGTTTTATTGTTTGTTTTCTGATTTCATACGCATTGTAGTGTAATTCCAACCTCATTTCTGTCTTCTTTTCCCACTCGAGTATGGTGGATTTCGACTCGCACTCACTCCCTCTGGACTCGATAAGTACCCACTGTGGCCATTAGAGCGTCAATTAATCCTACCTATTGTTATCTACAAGAATATGTTTAGAACACACATTCCTTTCAATATCCTACTTTTTATCAAAGTTTTGTTTCACATACATTCACAATGTATAAAACTATAATAACTATGGTAACCCTTTCATTCACTCATCGAGCCACTCTACAAGGTTCTTCAAACCCAAGGACTCAAAATGCATTTCATCTTTGGCTTGGGATAAGGGTTTGGTGAATGGATCAGTTGTGGCTTTGTTTGTGTCCACCCAAAATAAAATTATTTTGCCTTGGTCGATGAAATCATGGGTGACAAAGTACTTTCCATCCATGTACTTCACCTTGTGATGGGATTTAGGATCCTTGATTTACGAAATGCATGCGCTATTGTCGAAAAACAACTTTATTGGTCCCTCACTCGAGGGAACTACTCCAAGCTCTTCAAAGAACTTCTTAATCCACACTCTTTGTTTGCTTGCTTCAGTGACAGCCATCACTTCTGAATTGGTGGTTGAGTCGGTCGTTGTAGTCTAATTCCAGCTACGCCAACTCACTGCTCCACCATTCAGAATAAAGACATATCCCTTATTGAGACCTCCTATTGTCTGGATCACTCATTAAACTCGCATCTGAGTAGCCCTTGGCTACTAACTCCATCTGTCCTCCATAATCAAGAAACTTATCTTTGGTCCGATTAAGGTACCTCAGAATATTCTTGAGCGCAGTCCAATTATCAGGACTTGTGTTTGATTGGTGACGGCTTGTCACGCTTAAAGCATACGAGACATCGGGTCTTGTGCAAGTCATCGCAAACATGATCGATCCTATTGCTGAAGCATAAGCAATGTCATTCATGTACTCTAAGTCTTTACATGATATTGCACGTTGAGACTTCTTGAGTAGCACACCAATACTCGTTGGCACATTGCCCTTTTTGGAGTTGTTCATATTGAACCTCTCCAAGACCTTGTCAATGTACGTACGTTGACTTAGGCCAATGAGTCTACAACGTCTATCTCTATGTATCTTGATTCCCAAGATGTATTGAGCATCACCCATGTCTTTCATTGAAATTGCAGATTTCAATGAACTTTTTGTTTGCTCTAGCAAAGGGATATGATTTCCCATGAGGAGTATGTCATCGACATATAGGATCAGAAACACTTGGTGAGTCCCACTGACTTTCTTGTATATACAAGGTTCTTCCTTGCTTTGGACAAAGTCAATCTTTTTGACTACTTCGTCAAAGCCTTTGTTCCAACTCCTCTATGCTTGCTTCAATCCATAAATGGATCATTTAAACTTGCATACTTTCTCACTATTCTTTGGATCTTCAAAACCTTGAGGTTGTACCATGTACACATCCTCCTCAAGTTCCCGTTAAGGAATGCTGCTTTGACATTCATTTGCCAGATTTCACAGTCATGAAATACCGCAATAGCGAGCATAATCCGAATTGATTTGAAAATGGCAACCGATGAAAAAGTTTCATCATAGTCAATTCCTTGAATTTGAGTGAAACCTTTCGCTACAAGGCTCGTTTTGTAGGTTATAAAGTTCCCATCCATATCCATCTTCCTCTTAAAAATCCATTTATTTTGAATGGCTTTCTTTCCTTTCCATTGCTTCTTGAAAGGTCGAGGGATCATCGGTATCGAGTTCCATGATTTCGTTAAGTCCCAAATACATATCGGGTTTTTCTTTCTCCCTCGTTGACCTTCTAAGTTCTATTGGTTTCTCATGTACTTCTTGAACTTCTTCCACAATTTCTTACGGAATTTGTTCTGGTTCAATTCTTGAACGAGCACAAGCTGGGGATGATTGAGTTCTACCATAATTGCTTGTGAGTGTTGCTCACTCATACTCCCACTAACCAAAGGAAACTCGGTTGGGCCTTCGTGATCTTGAATGTCATCATTCACATCATGATCTTGTAGAGTATCTTGAGTTTCCTCAAGCACAACTCTAGTCTCGCTACTTCTTATTCTTTCGAGAAATTCATTCTCTAAGAATACGGCATCACTTTCGACAATCACTTGATTGGAGGTTTTATGCCTAAAGTAGTATCCTCTTGTCTCACGAGGATAACCTATAAAGAACTATTTATCCTATTTTTGTTGAAGTTTAGTCGACATCAAACTTTTGGCATAGTCCTCACAACCCCAAATCTTGAGAAATTTGAGCTTTGGTATTTTACCACTTCAAAGCTCATATGGCTCTTTCTCTACAGATTTGGATGAAACATTATTCAATGTGTAAGCCGTAGCTTGTAGTGCATATCTCCAAAAATAAAATAGTAATTCAGCTTGACTCATCCTTGATCGAACTATGTGGAGTAATGTCCTATTTATCCTTTCAGACACAACATTCCATTGAGGTGTACCTAGTTGAGTGAGTTGTGGTACAATACTACACTCCTTTAGGAATGAGTCGAATTCGAAACTTAAGTACTCACCTCCACGATCCGTTCGTAGAGAGTTGATCTTCTTATTGAGTTGGTTCTCTACTTCATTCTTGAATTCCTTGTACTTGTCAAAGGCTTCATTTTTGTTAATCAATAGATAAATATAACCATAACTGCTATAGTCATCCGTGAACATAATGAAGTACGTATAACTATCACTTGCACTTGTACGCATTGGACCACATACATCAGAACGTATCAAATCTAGCAAGTCACTTGCTCTCGGACCTTTCTTCTGGAAAGGTTTCTTGGTCATTTTTCCAATAAGGCAAGGTTCGCATGACTCTAATGATTTAAAATCAATAGGACCAAGAAGGTTAGCTTCCTGTAATTTCTTGATGCATCTTTTCATTTTTAGTGCCATAAGATTGTATCATTCACGTAGTTGTCTTAAGTCTTTTGTTATTGATGTTTAAAACTTGTCTAATATTCAATTCAAGCAAATAGAGTCCATTTCTTATTAAATCATTTGCATAGAAAATTCCATTCTTCGATAAAGACATGCAAGAATTTGAAATATTTATTACAAAGTCATCCATATCTAAACATGATACGGATATAATATTCTTGCTAATCGAAGGTACATAAATAGATATTCTTTAAACTTAAAATTAAACCACTAAATAAATGAAGATCCACAGAGCCTTGTGCAATTGTAGCAATGCTTGTACCATTTTGGACCTTCAGAATCATCTCTCCTCTTCTGAGGTCCTTCCTATCCTTTAGTTGTTGCACCTTAGAGACTATGTGAGCACAAGATCCAGTATCAAGCACCCAATCATGGACGGAGGTGCCTAAATTTATTTTAATAACAAATATACCTTTGGCCTTTTTGGGGTGCTCATGCTCAATTACTTCATTATCAAGGTCTTCCTTATACTTGGGCTAATTATGTCGGATGTGTCCTTTTTCACCGCAGTGAAAGAACTCCATGTTGGGAGTTGGAGATTTTGAAATTTTCCCCTTGAGGCACTCACACGAGCACCTCCTATACTCCCTTGCCCATGATTGACGCCTTTTTGGTTAATTTGTCTTTCCTTTACTCTTGGCGATCTTTCTACTTCCACCATGGATGGCTAGGACATTCTTGTCTCTACCTTTCTACCAGCCGTTCTGAGAGTGTTATGAAACTTCTCAACACTCACCCCTTTCTCACGCACATAGTAATGCATGATGAAATCCTTGTACGATGGGGCTAGAGAGCCAAAAATCAAATCTTCCACAATGTCATTGGGCATCGGGGAAGATAGATTTTCTAACTTCTCAAGGTATCGTTGCATCGTGAGAAAATGCATGGACACAGATGTTCCCTCCACCATGTGGCACCTTGTGAGTGCTATGATGGTCTTATAGGGCTCCTTTCGAGCACTATCCATATATATCTTTGTGAGAGCTTCCATGGTCTTCTTGGGTTTTTAGTCCAAGTATTTCGCTTGAAGCGAGTCACCCATAGAGGCTAGCATTAGACCGTGAACTTAGTTATGTTGGTCTTCCCACTTTGCTACAACCTCTTTCTCATCATTACTTGCCTTCTCACTTAATTTTGGGATTTAACCATCCAAAATATGAGATAGTTTTTCAAATTTCAACATGATGTTGAGCTTGAGCTGCCAGTTATTGAAGTTGGAGCCATCATTTGCCAATGGATGTTTTTCAATCATCGATCGCACAATAGGTTGAATGTTCGACATTTCTACAAAATAATTTATAAGTTTCCATGTCAATTTTATGTTTATAAAAAATTTATACATCAAATAAATAAAATGTCCATAATTGCAGTATTACAAGATCCTATCATTTCTAACATAGACTAGCTATGAGCTATCAAATATGTCACAAACTCAAGGTAAGAAATATTTTCTAATGACAACCATTTTGAAAATTTGCAAACAATTGCGTTTATCAAACTCTTATGATTCTGGTCATTTTAATTAAGAGAGAATTTTTCCAATCCTCCTAAGAAAAATTCTATTTCTCAAAACCGAGTGAGGGCTCCTAGTTTTGTTAAGAAAACTTATTTCGTTTGATATGAGATACGACTTTCCATTGTATTCATCGAAAAATACACTTAGTGTCCACTAAGGGTAAAACCCACTTCATATACTTATCGATGGCACAACAATGAATATCCTAATACATCACACTATTCCATAGATAGAGGAAATTATCTCCCGCTAAAAGCGAGCAGAATGTCCCTCGATCGATAGCTTCTAGTGGATGAAATAAGAAAGAACTTCTTAATTTTTAGTTTGGACAATTAAACATTTTTTATATATGTGATATTAGAATTTAGGTGGTCATGCATGCATACATTCATACATATCCTAAGCATTCATTCAATCACATACACGTCAAACACACAAACATAAAATAAATCCATTCACACATTGGTGTGAGTTTATATGTTCTCGTGCGCTCAATCTTTGCTTCTTCTTCTTGCACTGTGGATGTAGATATTGCAAAATATAAACAGATATCTCTCAATTTGAATCTTATCAAAACTAAATTGGCTAGTGCAAGTCCTATGTTAAGTCCTCTCATATGCATGCATACAAAATAAATGGCTTTTACATATATGTAAGCCCCTGTGATTAATGATAATAACAATAATAATATGCATATCATACATTCACATATGGCTTCGATTGGAGTAAACACACTTATTCTCGCAAAACCAAACAATTGCAACAATATGTACATATGTTATTTTACACTATTTCGTTGATCCTTCATCTCTCAATTAAATAATTCAAAATCATTTGAAATCCTTAAAAATGATACAGGCATCCATATTTTAAGATGTTAAAAATATTTGAACGGAAGTTTATCTAAATTCCCAAAACAAAACTTAAAGGAAAAATAAACTTATTTGCTCCCTTTTTTTCGATTCCTAGTAAAATAATCATTTAAAATAAACGAAAATTTTACCAAATTAGAGACAAGTCTTAAACTTGATTCTAATAATCGTATGACATGTTTTAAAACATTTAAAACTCTCAAAAGAATAATTAGAACAAAAATCGACAAAACATTCCTTTTTCCTGATTTTCTTTCTTTCACCGTAAAGATCAGAATTAATCCATTGATCTTAGTGGTTAATATATTTTCTAACATTACAAACTAATGTAGGTAAATAATAAACTTAAAAATCTATGATTATAATTTGATACATCCATGAAAATAAAAAACGACTCAAAAAAAGGCAAAACTCAAATCATTTAATTAAGAGATGGCAAACTAAACCTTTTTAAATAGCCTAATTAGTGAAAATATGAACAAAAAGCTCTGATACCACATTTGGATTTGGTGTACTATACTTGTGTATATATTTTTTTTAAATCACAAGCAATTAGGATCGATTTTCATATTTTTCAACAATTTTATGTACAAAATTCCTAATTGTATTTCAACTTATATAATATACTAATTAATATTAAAATACATAAATTAGATCATACAAAGAAAATTAGAGAGAGACGAATTTTGCGTTAGTGTAAACAAGGAACGGAGGAGGGACCTATTTATAGGGTTTCTTCTAACCCACATCTTGTGCAAACCACTTACACATGATCCATTGTTAATCTCTCCACTAAACCACATCATGTGCACTCTTATTTATCCCTCCACTAAACCACATCATGTGCAAACTACTTTGCTAATGATCTCTTATTTATTTTGCCACATCATCATCCCATAACTACCTTTGACCAAGGTAGATTAAATCTAGTCATTAATAAGCAAAAATCTCTTATTAATATATACAAAAACGTAGGCAAATAGTCGGATCATTTTTCACTATTTTTGACTTTATCAAATTTTGGATTAATATCCCACAAAAAAATTGACTTTGGGGCTTTGGCAAATTCATAGGTTATAATGTTGCGGATCACATTATATCATGTAATAAATTATCATATATAATGTCAAAACATTATACCCCGTGATATATATACATCTCATATGAATTTATTTATTATTCTAACCGTGTCGTTTTCAATAGGGGCAATGATAATCTTTTGATATATCATTTTTTCAAGCACAAGTCATGTATAACCAACTATTATCTTTATATGCTCAATGATAGTTTTTGATAATAATCAAATTATACATTTCTCATGTGAAAAGATATAGGTCTCATATCTTAGGATTGAAAAACACAATGAAACATTCATGACACAAACACAATTCCATAATGTTTCATTTGTTAGGTCAATGCAATATATGAAAGAAACTTTTTCTATTTCATATACTCACGTTGTTAAATACTTGTAGAGATACAATATCCTTTAACCAATATGACAATCTTAACGCGGTAATCAATGTCCCATGTTAATCACCATGATTGTGAATTACGTTTTGATTTATGTAAACTATTATCTTTTAGAGTTCTACGGTTAAGGACCAAGAGTCTCTTCCTTAACACGTCTAAAAGACAAATACATTAATCAAGGAAGACAATGCTTACACTGTCAATTCATAATAAAAGACATGTAAAAGTATACTTTTAGAACACACATTCCTTTACCTAAATGATTCATGTGAATGTGCATCAAACATGGATCCATGCATTTCAAGCCAATTCCATAACAAAGATAAACCATTACAAGCAAAAGATAAACACTAGATCTAGGACGAGATAAGTACCTAGTGTGGCCATTATCCCATCTAATACAAGTTTAAGAATGCTACAAGTATAGATCTACATTAAGCACATGGAAATGACACAAATAAGAAAAACCCATCACCGCATAACACATAGTCTACATCACCTCCACCTTAAATGAGACGAATCTACTCTCTACTCATAACCACAAGCATGTAAAACAAGAAATCTACACTAAACATGGCAAGAATAGCAAACTACTAAATCAACCAACTAAATGTAAAATACATGGAAAGAAAGAAAGCTAAAAATGAAAGGAACTCAAATCTAATATTATATTAACCAAAGTGTGAGATTACAACTTTCAACCACCATCATTCCTTTGCTACCAAATTGGGTAAACTAAAACTATTCTAATGGAGGCAGGTGGAGGAAGAGAGTAAAGGTAGCAAAAACATTGCTATTTATAAAAGAAAGAGAGGTATAGATGAATCTAGGAGCAATCTGATGGTTGTAATCGATTTCTCTATGGTCTGGTGCACCCAATTAAACTGGTTCAAACCACGTGAGAAGTTGGAGCGGATTTCGACCAATTGGGCTCGACCCTAGTCGATTTGCATTCACCATTGGCGGATCAAGTAGGTCTGATCCACCCCAAATTCTCTCAGCAACTTAAGTTGTCCATTTTACACGTGGTGTGCACTCTAGGTCCGTTGGTTTGAGCCTGGCCTTAATTTCCCAAATACTCTTCAAGATCATGGTATTGAGGGATTTTTGTGGCAGAAATATTTTCCTTATGTTCAGGTCCCTCCGGGTTTCATCTAGGTCCTTCCTGAATTGCAAAAGGATCCTTGAGTATGACAAACATGTCCAAGATGCCTCAATAAGGTCCTTTCTTTTTGCATTTCAGTTTTTTTTCTCTTTCTTTCTCTTCTTTATTACCTAAAACCTGAAACACATCAAAAAACACTCGAGTAGCACAAATTGGTGGTAAATATATGATATATAGCATGAATACACTGTATGATATGCTACTAATCACTTGGTAGGTTTGTGATCTCCCAAAGAAGTGTGGCCATCAGAGTGAAGGAGATACCATTGACTTTTCAAGTGATCACCTTTTATGTGCCATCCAAAGTTGTCTACGTGAGATTAGCATAAAAATGTTGGCACACTTCTGGGCAAATTTTTACCTGAAGCTTGTCTTGAAAGGAATCTCCAAGACGGTCGATGGCAAGAAATGTGGTGAGGTTGATTTGTCGAAAACCTTTGATGACAATTTTAAGGTCCGGAATTGGATTGGGACCACTAATTTGGACGTAGTGATTCTAAGGTGTGTAACATCAAAGATATTCGTGGACTTTTTCCACTGGTACCAGCGAAGTTGATGGAATATCTAGATTGAGGTGGGTTTTCTTCGGAGGACCCGACTTCTTTACTTTCTTTTGGGTTGGTTTCTTTATCCAGGGCCACTTCTTTGAGGAAAGAACCTTCTTGGGAGCCAGTGATGATGATGAAAAAGTGAAGGAAATTAAAGAATTTTAGGTGGAGAAAGAGTTTGAGTGATTGTAGAAGAGATGGATGGAAAAAAACGAGTGAAGAGGGGTTGTTTATATAGAAGAGATCAAGGGTAGAATAGGGATTTCACGTCCAACGATCGTCCATTAATGTGAGGGATGACCGTTGGAGTCTCCCAATGATTATATTTCTCAACATGTCAGTTAACTGAACTTCATTCTGTCATCCAACCCTGTTGGGCAGACGATTTTGAATTTGCTACTAGAACTTAGAAATGGACAACCGAATTACGATTGGTTTTTCGAGATTGAGTGGTCAATGAGATTAAAAAAGATGCAACTTCAAATGGTCATCTAATTTTAAAGTTTGGATTCAGATATAACAGTTTGATCTGTTAAACTAGGAAGAAGAGAAGAAATCAACTCTTAACCCAAACTATTTAGTCGACCAAGTATAACTCGGATCACCGATATCATTATAATAGTGAAGTTTGCTAATTTCAAGACATGATCAAATTAGCCAACTGTTCTGTCTTCGGGCGTCCGATATTGGGGCTCAGACCATGTCTAACTCCCTAACCTGAGATAGTGTGGTCGACCGAACAAGATTCGATCATCCGTTTAGCTATGGGACAGATAAGAAAAACATGTCAATCAAAACAATGCAAGTGAATTAGGATTTCTTTAGCACGGCAAATGCCTAACTCTTGTCTAATTTTGTCAAACTGATCGACATTTAAAGGTTTGGTGAAGATATCCGTTAATTGATCATTCGTTGGAACAAATTTTAGTTCAATGTCACCTTTAAGAGCATGATCTCTAAGGAAATGATGACGAACATCGATGTGCTAAGTTCTAGAATGCAGTATGTGATTTTTCAAAAGATTAATAGCACTAGTGTTATCACAATATATTGGTATAATTTGAAATTCAAGTCTCAAATCCTTGACGGTTTGCCTCATCGAATTTGTGCACAACAACACATGACGGCCACATATTCAGCTTCAGTTGTTGAGAGTGCCACATTTTTTTATTTTTACTAAACCAGGAGACTAAATATTTACCTAAGAATTGGCATGAGCCACAAGTACTCTTCTGATCAGATTTGCATCCGGCATAATCAGTATCATTATAGGCAACAAGATTAAAAGATGAGGTTTTGGGATAGAATAATCCAAAATCACAAGTGCCTTTCAAATATAAAAAATGTATTTTCAAAGAAACCATATGAAATTCTTTAGGACAAGATTGAAATTGAGAACATAGGCAAACATTAAACATGATATCATGTCTACTGATGGTTAAATAGAGAAGTGAAATGTTGGGATGTGATGTTTAAGACCATAAGTGCACGACCACATTGAAGCGATGGCAAGTACAGGTCATTCCACAGGGAGCTAGAGCGGATCGTTGTCGACTATACTCGAGTGGGAAAACAAAATAAAGAGTGAGTGAGTCTATTGATTAGTAGCATATCATATAGTGCATTCATGCTATATATTCTTTATTTTACCCCATAATTGTCTTACTTGGGTATTTGTTTCTTATATTTTAGGGTTTAGGTGATAATGAAGAGAAAGGAAGCGAAAAGGACTTAAAAGAAAGAAGAATGGACTAATTTATAAGATTTATCGACCTATTTGTAATACCCAATGACTGGACTCAAAATCAAGAGGGACCCAAGTGAAAACCTAGAGGGACCTATGTGTAAAGAAAATATGTTGGTTGCAAAATGCCATAATCTCCTAAACATGAGTAATTCAACAATTAATACAAAACAAACTCGTACCAACAACTTTGGGTGGTTAATTAAAGCTTGTGGGGAAATTTGAAGAGGATCGTAACCAAAACATTCGGGTCCGTTCGACCCTCAATTTCTCTTGTGGGTCGGATTGTCAAGGCAGAGGACAACGAATTATCCAGATCTGTTTTTTCGTCGTCTGATTGCTCTAAGATTCATCCAAACATCTAATAACTTCAAAACATGGAGACGAACTACATTCAATGGTGGACTTATTTATTTGTTTGAGTACTAAAACCCTATGATTACTCTCCCTCAAGGCAAAACTGGGGTGTATCCTTACGACTACATAAGACCAGAACTCTATGTACTAAATATCCTAATACATCATGTTCAAGTAATTTCTGGAATCTTCCTTTTTACATTGCCTCTCAACGGTTTTGCAAATACTAAACACATGCAAAACCCACAAAAAAAATTCTTTCGCAAACACATGAGGATTTTGAATGAAATGGAAACAAATTAAAGTACTCGGTAAGCAAAAGAAGGCAAGTCACCCAAGGATCATGGTCTAACAAGTTATATCAATGTAAATTGCAGCAAACTATCATGACCCTAACAATGCAAACAAAAGAAAACAAAAAATACTCGACTATGTACATATGTAAACAACCCCCCACACCCACACACTGAATGAATGGAAATGGGAAATGATATTTCCATGTTGCCACATTGAGCTTATGGTAATCAAAGCAAGCTAGCCAGCCGGTTTGCAGGAACGACATGAACAGGACTCACCCCTGACTATCATTGTCAACAACCATCACAGTGGACTTCTTGGGAACCACATGAACAGGACTCACCCATGAACTATCAGAAATGAGATATATTATACCATGATTCAAGTACTTAAGAACCTCCTTTAGGACGACTTCTCTCAGTACAGGATTAAACCTTCGTTTTGGGTCTGGGCAGAGCCTAGAATTTTCTTCCATTTGGATCCGATGTTTGATAATACCAGAGCCGATACCCTTGATATCCAACAAGGACCATCCGATAGCCTCCTTGTGTTCCAAGAGCAAGTTCTTAAGGGAAGCTTCTTGTTCTTTCGCAAGATCAGAAGCGATAGTGGCAAGGTTTCATTATCCCCCAAGAAGATATATTTGAGGTTATCTGGGAGCGGTTTAAGCTTGACCGAAGGTGGGTCCTTGTTGGATTAAGAGTTGATTTAAAGTGGCTCAAGGGCCCCGAGATAAGAAGTGCAGGCATCCAGTGTTCCCCTCATTAAGGAATTACGATGCAGATTCCTCAAGTACATCCTCACTAAAATGTCGATGACACTCGAATGCACCCACTAACTCAATCTTATCAGTGTCTTGAATGGGATTGGCTCCGACGGAATCATCGAATGAACAAGGTTGCTTACCCAAAGTGAAGTTGTTGAAATCCATAGTTAAATTGCCAAAGAACAACCTCTTCAAGCCATTGCAATAGTTAATTAAAGCATTCAACATCGACAGAAATTGCCTCACAATGATCATCGGGATTGTCCTTATGGGTTACATAGTATCCAGGATAATAAAATTGATTGGAAATACAAACTCACTCACTTTGATAAGGATGTCATCTACAACCCCTCGTGGAATTTTGACAGACCTATCAGCCAACTAAAAGGTAGTCCTCGTTCACTTAAGGCCACCAATTCTGAGGTTGACGTAGACAGAATAAGGTAGGAGGTTCATAGATGCCTCCAAATCAAGTAAGGCTCGGTGGATAGGAACATTACCAATGACACAAGAAATAGTTGGACAACCAGGGTCATTGTATTTTACTTGTGCAGGTTGTGTCATAATTGAACTTACATTGGCAGCCAAGAAGACTTTCTTGGGAACATTAATTTGCCTCTTCTGGGTGCGTAGATCTATGAGGAATTTTCCATACAGTGGCATTTGTTGAACAATGTCCATCAGCGAAATGTTCACCTTGACTTATTGTAGTACCTCAATGATCTTATCACAATGCTCATCCCTTTTCTTTCCCAGTCTATTGGGGTATGTTCCTTGGGGACATATGAATCCAAACATTGAGCCTCAACACCATGTTCTTTGGAAGGCTCACGACTCTTTTCCAAAGAGTCGCTCAGGGGTTCAGACATAGGCATTTCAACTTGATTATCCACCATCCTACCTGATCTCAAAATATGAGCAAAATTTGCATGCTAGGAAGGATGGCTTCCCATGTTGTTGACATGATGCCTATTGTAACTCCTCCGATCTCGCGGGTACGCACACTGGGAAAGACTACAAGTATCGTGATCAGAAACCTCCACGACGACTGAAGGAGTTACAAAAGACAGACCAAACAACGACTCGACAATACGTAGAGAGATCATACATGGATAGAGTAACATAAAACATAACTGAAAAGTGAGAGATTATCCATATATGGTAACAAGGTAAAATACATTACATCGAGTTCAAAAGAAAATACATCATAAATAATGCGGAAGCAAAAGATAAACTGAAGATTCTGGTCGACGTGTCCCTCGTGTACAAAATCTTCGTCTACTCGTTCAGTCTACCCTGTAGGAATCTAAGTACATGCAAGCACCGCATCAACCTATGCGTGAGTTTTCTATAAAGGAAACACAGTATGCCCATGGCCCAATTGGAGTTATATGGAAGAGTGCATGCAATCTATCTAAGACAAAAGCATCCGAAACAGAAACAGAAAAGCACATAATGCAACAGAAGGCTATGACTCCATAAGTCGTGCCAGTCGGGCGCACCCAAACCATTCCTCAAAAGGAACCAGAACACCAGACTCTCTGGTCAAAGGTGGTCACTCAACAGTGACTCACCGCTTGGCACAAAGTGGTACGCCGGATAAGTGTCCCCATTCGCGGCAAGTGACCTACATGGTGACATCGCGAACTTAGGAACACCTACCCTGAGACAGAATGACAGCGCCCCTGCCCAAGACTTATCTTACGCCTGGCCTCCCAACGTGAACGTCTTATGTGAATGCTAGAGGACCGACTCGTGGATCGTTGGCCCAGAAAACAGAACGTGCCCAGAATTATTAATCAGATTAAATGCAATGCAAGCTACTTAAGCATCTAAAATCTAATGCATCTATAGTGTGTGGAACGAGCTCAAGGAAAGAACATCCCAAACAGGAATAAAACGAAACTCACAACAGCAAGCAATCATAACCGGATCGGCAAATCAAGATAATAGCTAATAGAGTCATCTACGGGTTATGATAAGGATGTTATAAGGTCTGATATCCTAAGGGCCATACATAACCATATCATAACACTTCACTTCAGTAACATATAGACCTGAAAGACGCAATAGGATGATGCATTACAGCTAGATATATCAAAATCAAACTCCACAATAATCGATAGCATGCATCCTTAATTTCAGAGTGTATATGTGATGATAACTGAAATCTCAGAGCATGATCAGAGTTTATATGGGTATGGATTACATGTGTATCAGTAGTATAATCATGTTGGAACATGCATAAAATATCAGTAGACAATATAGATCTCTAAACTAGCATACATGCGTGCAACGGGTTAATATGTTGCTTTAGAATATGACACAATCAGCACATTATATGGAAGAGCCCGTTTACATTCATAACTACATGCATGACTACAACATCAGGAATACACACAGACTAGATCATATAACCACATTATAATTGCTACTGAAACACAACAAGTCATATATAGAAAAACACATTCAACACATAGAACACGATAACTTGCAATAGGCAAGCTAACAAGTTCAATCGACTCACAACCATATGCATGAGCCCCTGAGCACTCCAACCTACGTGCTTAGAGTATCCCTCTCAGGTGGTCTGTGGTGGGATATGGTCAGTAGAGATTCATCCAAGCAGCTCAGCCTAACAACCGAGCAAGCTGATGCACATGGTGCACTAACCGCATGGCTAGCCCATTCAAGCGCACCCTGCTCAGACCGAGCTAGCCCATCCAGATCCCCCTCACCCTTAGCCTCCCTAGGATTGTTCCACACCTTTTCCAGACCCCTGCCCCCGTCTATAAGGGTTGGGCCAGCCACCCGATCCAAACAAAGAGTCAAGAGGGTTGAAGACAAAACCTAGTCAGATCTTGTGTGCACCAGCCACACCCAACCAGATCCGTATCCACCCCAAAACTTGAAAGGAATTTGTTCTAAAAGTTTTACTTTTATATGTCACTTATTATGAATTGGATGTGCAAACATTTTGTTCCTTGATTATTGTATTCGTCTTTTGGAAGAGTTTAGGATGAGGCGCTTGGTCCTTAACTGTAGAGATCTAAAACATAATGGTTTACATAAATCAAAAGTTATTCACAATCATGGTAATTAACATGGAACATTAATCACCAAGATAAGATTGTCGTGTTGGTCATCGATTATTGTAGCTCTACAAATAATTGGCGACACGAGTATATAAAAGAGGAAAAGATTACTTTTATATATTGAATAGACCTAACAAGTAAAACATTATGGAATTTTGTTTTGTGTCATTAATGTTTTACTGTGTCTTGGATCGTAAGATATGAGACTTATATCTTTTCACTCAAGAAGTGCTTAATTTGATTATTGTCAAAAGCTATCATTGAGTGTAGTGATAACGACAATAATCGGTTGAGCATGACTTGTGCTGGAAAAGATAGCTAGTCAAATGATTAGCATTGCCCCTCTTAATTGAGTGATGATATTAGTGGGCCCCTTGATAAAGCAAAATTATAATGTGCACAATGTAACTTGAGTTAAGTTACATAGTTATAATTAGCTTAGAGAGATCAATAAATGAATCTAATACAAAGATGACACAATTCTACTTTGTATATATTCTTAATATCATGAGGCAAGGGACAGACACAAGTGATACACTTACATCACTAAATGGATCGTGTTTTAGTTCAGGTGGAACAAAGACATCTATGCTAATTGGGTAACTATAATGTGTAGCTAGATACCGCTTATAGTTTGAGATATTAAGTGTTTAATATCGCTGTCAATTTGACTTAGATCCTCCTATAGGTCACACCACAAAACTGGGAAACAAGAGGGTTGATTTTAAGTTCATATGATGTGTCGGGTTTCATGTGAAAATAGGACACATGTGGTGAATGAATAAAATCAATATGTCATGAGAATTGACATAATTAGAATCGTAATATATTCATATGAGGTATATATATTATGGGGTGTAATAATTTAATATTACATATGACAATATATTATATAAGATGTGAATTTGCTAAAAAAACCCAAAAGATCAAATTTTGTTGGAAATAAATCCAAAATTTGACAAAGGCAAAATCGGGGTCAAACACGGTGAACCGTTCATGGTTCGGTCGACCGGGTTATCTTCGGATCGGTTAACCGAATAGGGAACGGGTAAGCGCAATTGGTTGACCGAAATTGTCTGGAGTGCCGGGACAATCAGGTTCGGTTAACTGAGTGTGCACGGTCAACCGAGAAGTAGTATTTTCGGTAGACCGAAGGTGGCACGGTCATCCGATGACTATGTCCCAGGAGTGATTCTGGTGGGCCAACGGTAGACCGAGTAAAAGACGTGGTTCGTCCGAATTCTTCCAGGGAATTTTTCTCATACGGATTCGGTCGACCATCTAGCTCACGGTGCACCGAACATGTGTTATAACCCAACAGTTCAGTTGACCGAGTAATTCTCGGTCCACCGAACAAGAACGATTCTGCCTGAATTATTAAGAGATTAATTAAATCATGGGTGGATTAATTCCAGATTTAATTAAAACGTTTTTTGTGGGTGCTTATGTGGAAATTAGAGATTAATTTTAGGAGAGAATAAGCAAGAAATCATGGCTAAGGAGTAGCTCTTCATAAGGATGTTTTGGGAGACTATAAAAGGACCCCTACTCCTACTTGTTTAACACTAATGCAAAAATCTTTCTCTCATTAATCTCTCCCTAATCACCACGAAAATCTCTTAGTAAATTTAAGTTTTAGAGATAAGAATCTTAGGAGCTCAAAGAGGGGTTATTAGCGGGATTCTAAACCTTATTAGAGATTGATTGACTAGCTCATTTCTCTCTAATCTTGTTTAGAGTTTGGTGAACACTCGGATGCAAATCCGTGGACGATTCAACAGGCAACGCGACTCCGGATCTTCAAAAAGGTTTTAGAGAACATTTGGGTGCGATTCTACCTTTGTTATTTATTTTAATAAATGTGGGGTTGCATGTTATTAGAATAAACACAAAGTAATGTACATAGAAATTGTTGAAAATATGAAAATCGATCTTGTATGTTGTATTAAATTTTTGAAAATATATACATACATAGGGACACAAAATCCTACAAAACTCAGCCCAGAAGAAACTTCATCACTCCTGGTCGGACCTTACCAGAGCTCGCCGGAGCCCGGGTCCCTCTGGCTGGCCCACAGCCAGCCCCATCTAGCGCATGCTCCATGCACACGCTAGAAGGGAACTCGGTTGATGGTGCAATCGATTGCACCAACCACCAACATGGTGCTGGCTGGCCCTCCAGCCACACCTCCTCCCACAAAACTCTTCAAGGGTCAGGAGCATACCTGAATTCATGAAAAGCTTTGCCCGAGATCATCGGAGATCAGCCCACCCAGATCTTCGTCTAGTTGCTCCCAAAAGATGCACTCTAGCTTACTCCACTTGACCCGTCGGAGCTCCAGCCACTAGCACGCCAGAGAGGGAGATGGAGAGGGTCTGAATTTCGTGGGTGAGGGAGTGAGAGGGTAGGGATGGCTTGGGTTCAGGGGATTTGGTTTGCAAACAACCCTCCAACTTCCATAGCCTTCATGGCTATTCAAGTCACATCAAGGCATGCTAAAATGGACCATTCCAAGAGCATCCAAAAGCCACGAAATAATATGCATGCAAACCCCAAACACAACCCTTCCAACTCCACGCCACATCAACATGGGCTCAGCCCAAACTCGCACCATTCACCCCCTCGGATCAGATTGAGTCGATCAAGCCAACAAATGCGTACTCGCCCGGTGAGTCACACTCGATTGACCGACAAGGTACCCGATTAAAAATAAGCATACAAACATACCACAAACACAATTAGATAATCTAAGAACTAAATTATGCATAACCGAGGAGAGTGGACTTATCAACATTATAGCAGGAGAGCGGGTCTTACAACCTACCCCCCTTAAATAATTTTCGTCCTCGAAATTGGCTATCCCTAACTCTTAATAAGAGCTATGGATACAAACTCCTTACATCATCCTCCGGAGACAAACCTTGCAGTAGCTACAAAAAAAGGGCACTACAAAAACATTGCCAACAATGGCCAGCAAAAAATAGCTATAGTATCGAATTCTTCACCTATAAACCTTCATCCACATCATCGCACTCAAACAGAAGCAACAATGGCTATAAGACAAAGAAATACAAGTGTCATGATAGTCATAGATTCTACAAAGTAATCATGAAAAAATCACATGAATCCAACAACTAATAATACATGGACATTAGACGTATTGACACAAATAAATCATGAAGGTCGCATAAATCCAATAACTGACAACTTATATATGTATGACCTAACAACAGCAAGCTAATCATACATGATCATAATGTATATTGACAATAAACTAATTAGGATGGTCACACAAAATGCAATCACTAAACATACAATATATTTATATCTATATGCACAGGGTCTATCAGAACAACAAATAAAACACGGAAATAATGACAAGATCTCGATAGACAATACTCATGCACAAGATATATCTATGCAGCAATTAAATTGTGTACTAATAACAAGATCCCCATGCATTTATACATCTACATGCACATGATGTATGAGGACAACAGTTATGATGTGTAATCATAATAAGATCTTGATGGCTAAATATACAGGGGCATGATGTTTCTAGACATTCAATAAATCATGAAATCATAGTCATAACATCACAACATGAACTTACTTGCATGCACGACATGCACTCACGTCATCATAGACATAACAAAAGCAACAACAATTATAATAAATTAGGTAAAGCACATGCCATAATAATCATAGATCATGGGAATCAAACATGCAACCTGTGGGAGCTATGGGTCATGATGAGATGATTGCACAACACTTCACTCTATTATAACGCATCTATGGGTTTAGAATTCATTCATGCATGAATCTATGTATATTTAGGAGATATATGAGACTATATGCATAATATAAGATCCCACGATGCAATCATGATAATACAAGTGATAGGCATGCATGAATGAATGGCAAATCACTTCTGATTCCAACATTTTAGAGCATAGCATCATGCACATTATTGAATTAAAATGTTCGGTTAGCCTTTTCATGTAGTGTAATTTCCTATTTCCAGCAATGATGTCATGCATACAAGTATAACTTCCTAACAATAATCTAAACATGAATATTCCCATAAATCTAGTAGCTAAATAATACATAGACATGTAGCATCTTAACAACAACTTAGGAAAGAATCACATGTATTTAGCAACTAAAGATGTATCAACATGTAGCACCTTCACAACAAATAAATTATGGGATAAAATAAAAACCAGATCTCAAAGGATAATTATACATGTATGTGATGTACCTAATTAACATAAAATGAAATTCAAACAATAGCATGTATTCAGTATGAGAAACACATCCATAACAAAAAGAGGTATCACATAAGAGATACTACAAGCATTATATGGCAAGAACATTAAATTTCATACCACATGCATGTTAGTTGTAGCAACACCCAACATGGTGAGAGATGATATGAACATGCACAAGTATATAACAATAACATAAGGTAATGAAACATGCTTGCAATATCAATAGTCCAAACCGATTTATAAATTGATATACATGCATGCATTCAGATTTCCTTACTACTTATAAGTCATAGAATGAGTTGCATAAAACATGGATAAGTTCTGATTTCATTTTCATGTGAGAGCATAACAAGACACATCAGAGGAGGTACACTAAAATCAGATTATATATGTGATATGGCTACTGCTGGAACAAAATAAAACTAAATTAGCAATCAAAACAATCGACACATAACAACCCTACTGATTGCCTCAACATCACAATTGAAAATATGCAACTTATTCTCCGATGAGATGTCTTGAATATATCTTAGGAAATTGTCAAATCAGAGCGTATACTTGTATTGATCAGTACTGGACTAAAATCAAAATAAGTCATGCTATATTATTTAGACCTATTAGCTAGATCACGCATAGATATCAGATCTATGATCAGTAATGATTCCTGCAAATATCACCTGAACAAAGTCATGAAATGAAGGAGCATAACTTCTAAAATCAGTAACACAACCTAGAAAAATCGCATGTTACAACATGTTAAATACATTAACAAATCAACCAAGAAATCATAATTTCAAACAACAAGAGGTGGTGGCAAATCACGCACAAAATGCATGCAAACACAACCCCAACTTTCTCCCCACAACCCAGCATCATCCCTTCTGGTTTCTTCATCAAACCAACAAGGAAAGCATGAAGCAAGGGTCGTGCTAGTGGGAGAAAAGCCCAGCCAACCTCTGAAATTCGGATGGTGCTACACAATCCACACTATCGGGTAGATCTCCACTTGTGCACTCCGAACATAAGATCGGCTAACCCAATGGTACTGGACTAAACTTCGTCCAACACGCACTATACATACTCTTATGCTAAGGGGCAGAAGCATACCTGAAACTGGTGGACAAGAGCCTTAGATTTTGCTGGAATCCCGCTGCAACTGCCTCCCATGCTTCCTAGCTAGTCGCCTATTGCACTTGCACTTCTTGCTTGCTTGACTGGATGGACTTGTTGGTGATCTCGACACCAAAATGAGGGAGGAGGCAAGGAAACTGATAAAGGTAGATAGGGCTGGGTGGTTTTGGTGTCCAAGCACACAAGGCAATCCAGAAGAAAGCAATTTAACCAATGCAAATATGATCTCACTATCAGAATGCAATTCTAAAAGATAGGAAAGTACCGACAGGGTTTTGGCAAGATGCCCCACTGGTGTGTCTTCGGATTATGTACACATTAGGGACCGACCTGCTCTGATACCAAGTTGTAACGTCCCCGATCTCGCGGGTACGCACACTGGGAAAGATTACAAGTGTCACGATCAAAGACCTCCGCGACGACCGAAGGAGTTACAAAAGACAGACCAAACAACGACTCGACAATACGTAGAGAGATCATACATGGATAGACTAACATAAAACATAACTGAAAAGTGAGAGATTATCCATATATTGTAACAAGGTCAAATACATTACATCGAGTTCAAAAGGAAGATACATCATAAATAATGCGGAAGCAAAAGATAAACTGAACATTCTGGTCGGCGTGTCCCTCGTGTACAGAATCTTCGTCTACTCGTTCAGTCTACCCGGTAGGAATCTAAGTACCTGCAAGCACCGCATAAACCTATGCGTGAGTTTTCAATAAAGGAAACATAGTATGCCCATGGCCCAATTGGAGTTATATGGAAGAGTGCATGCAATCTATCTAAGACAAAAGCATCCGAAATAGAAACAGAAAAGCACATAATGCAACAGAAGGCTATGACTCCATAAGTCGTGCCAGTCGGGCGCACCCGAACCATTCCTCAAAACAAACCAGAACACCAGCCTTGCTGGTCAAAGGTGGTCACTCGACAGTGACCCACCGCTCGGCACAAAGCAGTGTGCCGGATAAGTGTCCCAATTCGCGGCAAGTGACCTACATGGTGTCATCACGAACTTGGAAACACCTACCCTGAGACAAAATGGCAGCACGCATGCCTAGGACTTATCTTATGCCTGCCTCACAACGTGAAGGTCTTATGTGAATGGCTTCTGGAGATAGAGGACCCACTCGTGGCCCGTTGGCCCAGAAAATAGAACGTGCCCAGAATTATTAATCAGATAAAATGCAATGCAAGCTACTTAAGCATCTAAAATCTAATGCATCTATAGTGTGTGGAACGAGCTCAAGGAAAGGTATCCAGATACCCTCTTAATAGACCCCAAACAAATCAAAATAGAACATCCCAATCAGGAATAAAACGAAACTCACAACAACAAGCAATCATAACTGGATCGGCAAATCAAGATAATAGCTAATAGAGTCATCTATGGGTTATGATAAGGATGTTATAAGGTCTGATATCCTAAGGGTCATACATAACCATATCATAACACTTCACTTCAGTAACATATAGACCTGAAAGACGCAATAGGATGATGCATTACAGCTAGATATATCAAAATCAAACTCCACAATAATCGATAGCATGCATCCTTAATTTCAGAGTGTATATGTGATGATAACTGAAATCTCAGAGCATGATCAGAGTTTATATGGGTATTCATTACATGTATATCAGTAGTATAATCATGTTGGAACATGAATAAAATATCAGTAGACAATATAGATCTCTAAATTAGCATACATGCGTGCAACGTGTTAATATGTTGCTTTAGAATATGACACAATCAACACATTATATGGAAGAGCCCGTTTACATTCATAAGTGCATGCATGACTACAACATAAGGAATACACACACTAAATCATATAACCACATTATAATTGCTACTGAAACACAACAAGTCATATATAGAAAAACACATTCAACACATAGAACACGATAACTTGCAATAGACAAGCTAACAAGTTCAATCGACTCACAACCAGATGCATGAGCCCCTGACCACTCTAACCCACGTGCTTAGAGTATCCCTCTCAGGCGGTCTATGGTGGGAGAGGGTCAGTAGAGATCCATCCAAGCAGCTCAGCCCATTGAAGCGCACCCTGCTCAGACCGAGCTAGCCCATCCAGATCCCCCTCACCCTTAGCCTCCCTAGGGTTGTTCCACACCTTTTCTTGACCCCTGCCACCGTCTATAAGGGCTAGACCAGCCAGCCGATCCAATCAAAGACTCAAGAGGGTTGAAGACAAATCCTAGTCGGATCTTGTGTGCACCAGCCACACCCAACTAGATCCGTGTCCACCCCAAAACTAAGCCCAGAAGAAACCTCATCACTCCTGGTCCGACCATACCAGAGCTCGCCAGAGCCACGGTCCATCTGGTTGGCCCACAGCCAGCTCCATCTAGCGCATGCTCCATACGCACGGTAGAAGGGAACTCGGTTGATGGTGCAATCGATTGCACCAACCACCAACATGGTGCTGGCTGGCCCTCCAGCCACACCTCCTCCCACAAAACTCTTCAAGGTTCATGATCATACCTGAATTCACGAAAATCTTTGCCCGAGATAACCACAGATCAGCCCACCCAGATCTTCATCTAGTTGCTCCGAAAAGATGCACTATAGCTTGCACCACTTTACCCGTCGGAGCTCCAACCACTAGCACGCCAGAGAGGGAGATGGAGAGGGTCTGAATTTCGTGGGTGAGTGAGTGAGAGGGTAGGGATGGCTTGGGTTGAGGGGGTTTTGTTTGCAAACAACCCTCCAACTTCCATAGCCTTCATGGCTATTCAAGTCACATCAAGGCATGCAAAAATAGCACCATTCCAAAGGCATCCAAAAGCCACGAAATAATGTGCATGCAAACCCCAAATGCAACCCTTCCAATTCCACGCCACCTCAACATGGGCTCAGGCCAAACTCGCACCATTCACCCCCTCAGATCGGATTGAGTTGATCAAGCCAACAAATGCGTACTCGCCCGGTGAGTCACACTCGATTGACCGACAAGGTACCCGATTAAAAATAAGCATACAAACATACGACAAACACAATTAGATAATCTAAGAACTAAAATATGCATAACCGAGGAGAGTAGACTTATCAATATTATAGCAGGAGAGTGGGTCATACACCTATCCTGACAAGGTTTACCCCTAGAATTTACATCAGGTTGACTTGCTAATTGTCTCTTCTCACGTTCACTCAGTTGTTGAGTCAATTGGCTTACTTGCACTTGCAATGCTTTGACGGACGTGTTGCTGACCGCATGCATTGTTTGCATGCTCTACTTGAACTCTAAAAGGTTTACCCTAAGGTTGAAACTCAGGGGACAAATGACTGCTAGAGTAGAGTCTGAATAGAATAACTCGATGATTAGGCCTGAGGAGGTTGGTGACAATGGGCTGAGAGCTTTGATGTAGGTGTCGGTAGGTCACTGATGGGCATGAAGGGTGATCAGGCGGGGGTTTCGCCATCCCATGTTGTAGAAGTGACTATACCAGTCGTTAAAGGTACGTTCTTGATACATCACATTTGTATTAGGGGGTGCAAATGGTTACCAACTATCCAAGTATTTGATTCGAAAATTTCTATTTAGTTGGTAGTTGGTAAGTTCCCTGTTGCAATCTTAATTTTGGATAAGTATTTGGTTTAAAAAAAATACCAATTTGAAATTGGATACGAATTCGGATACAAGGTGTTTCAAATTCCAATTATCCAAATTATCTGAATTATTCAGATACATTGACACATATACACACGTAATTTATCCAAAAAATTGTATTCGAAAATTTAGATTCCAAAAAATTGATTTGAAAATTAGTATTTGAAAATTTTGATTCGAAAATTAATTACAATATACATATCTATTCAATTTCGGATAATATCTGAATATCAATTAGTATTCAAAATGTTTGGAGATTCGGATGCGAATTCGGATAGTTCTATTGATTTCGGATTCGAATTTGAATTTGAATTTGGTAATGGATTATGGAATTTCGATTCAAATTCGGATATACCAGGTATCCGAGTCAAATTATCCTAGTTGCACCCCTTAGTTGCATGCTCAGTATCACTTGGAGCATAAGCACATTCCAACTCACTATGTCCCGTAAGTCCACACCTGCTACAAGCTAGAGTAGCGACCTGAGATACAAGAGCTCGGTCCAACTTTAAACTCTCTATCCTACGCATGATAATAGTTGACTCGAATTGTTATGATCTAGCTCGACTAGAAGACCTGGCGGCCGGTGGCTATCTCATGGTACCCCACTCAAGGGTGCCTTCAACCATTATTTCAAAGGTATCACATGCCTCATCAATGGGTTTCATTTGGAATTCACCCTGACACATGAACTCCATCAATGTGCGGGTGTTGTAGTTGAGGCCTTCATAAACAATCCGGCACAACTACCGCAACTCAAGTCGATGATGAGGACACTGCTAGAGAATGTCCTTGAACCTCTCAAAGAATGCATCAAATGATTCGGTCTCAGTTTGATACATTTGATGTATCTAGTGTCGTAACTATTAAGTCTTCCTTTGGGGGAAGAATCTTTTAAGAAGGACGGCCACAACGTCATCCCATGACCGAATCAAGTTTGCTGGGAGGTTGTACATTCATTTCTTCTTGTTATCCTTCAACGCGAAAGAAATCATCCTCAACCGGACGAAATCCTCGAGTTGTCGAAGCTTGAACAGGAACATACCTCCTCAAATCCACATATAAAGATATACGGATCCTCCTTATTGGCTGTGAAGGTAAGAAGCACGCTCACATATTGAGATTTCAATTTATAGTTGTTCCCACATCCCGGCAAGAGAACTATGCAAGATGGCTGTGTGGCTCTAATAGGATGGGTCTGCTCCCACAAAGTCATCTGTCGATCTTGTCAAGCTAAGGGTGGTGGTACTCCCATAGCTCAATCCCGAGTGAGACCCTCTTCCTTCCGAGTCAGAGGAGGAGGAGATGATCTAAGTGGTGGTGGGAGTTGACCGAGGAACTCCATGTATGGAACCCGATCCTCCCCACCTCCAAGAGACGATGTGGCCTCTTGCACCAAGGGATGATCACCTAGACCATCGATCTCAACAACATGATCAACTCTATTAAGTTGAACGCCCTCACCAAGATGAGTCCAACCTTATATAAAAGTGCTTGACTCGACTTGAAAACCACAGAAATAGATGGTGTAATCACAAGAGGAGGCTATAACACAAAATGTGGATGAGGAGAAGACTCAGAAGAGAAGGGAAGAATTCCTAGAGCTAGCGTGGGTAAGGGTAATGGTAGAAGCCTAATCTAGCAAACAAGGGTCAAATAAGATTAGGTTTGTTATGGGTCCACAGACTTGATGACGCCTAACCGTGAGTTCACCACACTCCAGAATGCCTCAACTCGCTCAGCCAAAGGTCACAAAGTTATCTTGAGAGAGTCAGAACCTGGAGGTCCCAAAAATCCCGAATAGCTCAGCAAAGAACAACGTTCAGGTCATGACGTCGAGAATAGACTTGTCTCCTAAGTGCATCCGAATCCTAGGATCCATTGTCTACTTGATTTTAGATTATAGATTTTGATTAGGTGTGATGTTTGACGTCATGGAAGGGGTGATGAAATCTCGTACCTTATCTTGTATGGGATAGCCCCCTAGGGTTTTTTATTCCCTAAACTAGCAATTAAACTCTCCAAACAAACACTCACCTCTTGTTCCAATGCAACCATACTAACTAATGCATGCATGAGTGAAGAATATGTTGTAGCTCACGTCAGTAATCGACAACAAGAATGTAAAGCAGAGGAAAGACAATATGCGTGCAAGGCCTATGTATGGGGCATGACCTAGTTGACATTCATCTACAATTTTTCTTTGCATTTTATGTCGAAGTTGTCTTAAAAAGGGGAATGTGCACATCAAATTAATTTCAGGCATAAAAAAGAGCAATTATGAAGTGGCGAGTGGCAGATATCAACTATGAATAAAAGGAGGGAGCTACCATTGAAACAGAAAATCAAAAGACCTGACCAAATCCACCACTGGCAGATGCAAATCAGTCCTTGGTGGATGGTTTGGGGATTCTGGTACATAAATGCCTCCTGTGTGCTCCTATTCTGCAGCGCAGTCCCCTGTCCACTTAGTCTCCTGTCCAGTAACAAAACAAAAAGGAAAACATGAGAAAAACCCACCAAAATTGTATAAACATTAACGACGACGACCAACTCCCCCAGCAATGGTGCCAAAATCTTGTAGTGAGATTTTTAAAGTTCAAAACCGCAAGTGCATGACATCGGTGAGGAGTAAATCAACAAGAAAACCAAACAGGCTCGTACCAACAGCTTCGAGCTCACCCCACATGTTTATTATGTGACCTAACCTCAGTTATAATTTGGAGACAATCGGACAAAATTGATTGGCGAGTGGCATATTAGAATCCACGACTAGCGGATTTGGTTAAGAGTTTGGGAGCTGGATTTCTCCAACGGGTTAGGTTAGAGAAATATGCATTATCCAGACCTGATTACTCCCAGATTCATCCAAACCCTCTAATCTTCTATAGATAGAATGTAATGCCACCTTTCTTCTTCCTTCCTCCCGTCCTTAGGTTAGTTTCGTTTCTTATTTGGTAGAGTAGGTTTTATTTCATGTTTATTAGTGTAGATTTTAGTGTAGTGGAGGAGAAAACAAGCAACTTCGTATTCTTACTTTTCTTAATCAAGTAAGTTTTATGTTCTTCATGTTGTTATATTTCATTTGATGCAAATTTTGTTCACTTGCTTTGGTAAACTCTAGTTTTCATTTCTTCTTTATGGGTTGCGTTATTTTTTATGTTTTCTTAATTGTAAAGATCAGTAGGGAGTAGTCCATCCCCACTAGGAGTGGAGAAGAAGATGTTGTGATTATGTGATGTATTAGGTGTGTGTGTTAATCCTAACCTTTGAACCTCACATAATTTACATAACCATCTAATGAGTTTCACTCTTATCTTTGATGTGCTAATGCTCTCGAGTAACGCTTAGCACATGCTTAGATTAGTGGGCCTATTTTATGGGGAATGATGAGGTGAGAATAAGGATGGAGTGGAAGAACGAATCATGACATGTGGAGCATGTGCTCTTTTTGGCCTCATCTTAATTAATGTCTTCTATGTTTTAATGATTGTGTAAATCTTATTTCATGTGGAGACATAGTGAGTTTGATCTTTATACATGAGCGCATTTAGCCTCATTTCAATTATTGTCTTGTATGTTTTAACGATAATGTTTTATCTTATTTCATGTGGAGGCAAAGTTGGATTTGGTTTTATGGATTTCATGTATTACATGTTGTGCTGAGCATAATTGAACAGACACACGTACACATATCTCCATTTCTGCATTCTTTCTCTACCCCCTACGGGGTTGGGTTTTATTGTTTGTTTTCTGATTTCATACGCATTGTAGTGTAATTCCAACCTCATTTCTGTCTTCTTTTCCCACTCGAGTATGGTGGATTTCGACTCGCACTCGCTCCCTCTGGACTCGATAAGTACCCACTGTGGCCATTAGAGCGTCAATTAATCCTACCTATTGTTATCTACAAGAATATTTTTAGAACACACATTCCTTTCAATATCCTACTTTTTATCAAAGTTTTGTTTCACATACATTCACAATGTATAAAACTATAATAACTATGGTAACCCTTTCATTCACTCATCGAGCCACTCTACAAGGTTCTTCAAACCCAAGGACTCAAAATGGATTTCATCTTTGGCTTGGGATAAGGGTTTGGTGAATGGATCAGTTGTGGCTTTGTTTGTGTCCACCCAAAATAAAATTATTTTGCCTTGGTCGATGAAATCATGGGTGACAAAGTACTTTCCATCCATGTACTTCACCTTGTGATGGGATTTAGGATCCTTGATTTACGAAATGCATGCGCTATTGTCGAAAAACAACTTTATTGGTCCCTCACTCGAGGGAACTACTCCAAGCTCTTCAAAGAACTTCTTAATCCACACTCTTTGTTTGCTTGCTTCAGTGACAGCCATCACTTCTGAAGTGGTGGTTGAGTCGGTCGTTGTAGTCTAATTCCAGCTATGACAACTCACTGCTCCACCATTCAGAATAAAGACATATCCCTTATTGAGACCTCCTATTGTCTGGATCACTCATTAAACTCGCATCTGAGTAGCCCTTGGCTACTAACTCCATGTGTCCTCCATAATCAAGAAACTTATCTTTGGTCCGATTAAGGTACCTCAGAATATTCTTGAGTGCAGTCCAATTATCAGGACTTGTGTTTGATTGGTGACGGCTTGTCACGCTTAAAGCATACGAGACATCGGGTCTTGTGCAAGTCATCGCAAACATGATCGATCCAATTGCTGAAGCATAAGCAATGTCATTCATGTACTCTAAGTCTTTACATGATATTGCACGTTGAGACTTCTTGAGTAGCACACCAATACTCGTTGGCACATTGCCCTTTTTGGAGTTGTTCATATTGAACCTCTCCAAGACCTTGTCAATGTACGTACGTTGACTTAGGCCAATGAGTCTACAACGTCTATCTCTATGTATCTTGATTCCCAAGATGTATTGAGCATCACCCATGTCTTTCATTGAAATTGCAGATTTCAATGAACTTTTTGTTTGCTCTAGCAAAGGGATATGATTTCCCATGAGGAGTATGTCATCGACATATAGGATCAGAAACACTTGGTGAGTCCCACTGACTTTCTTGTATATACAAGGTTCTTCCTTGCTTTGGACAAAGTCAATCTTTTTGACTACTTCGTCAAAGCGTTTGTTCCAACTCCTCTATGCTTGCTTCAATCCATAAATGGATCATTTAAACTTGCATACTTTCTCACTATTCTTTGGATCTTCAAAACCTTGAGGTTGTACCATGTACACATCCTCCTCAAGTTCCCGTTAAGGAATGCTGCTTTGACATTCATTTGCCAGATTTCACAGTCATGAAATACCGCAATAGCGAGCATAATCCGAATTGATTTGAAAATGGCAACCGATGAAAAAGTTTCATCATAGTCAATTCCTTGAATTTGAGTGAAACCTTTCGCTACAAGCCTCGTTTTGTAGGTTATAAAGTTCCCATCCATGTCCATCTTCCTCTTAAAAATCCATTTATTTTGAATGGCTTTCTTTCCTTTCCATTGCTTCTTGAAAGGTCGAGGGATCATCGGTATCGAGTTCCATGATTTCGTTAAGTCCCAAATACATATCGGATTTTTCTCTCTCCCTCGTTGACCTTCTAAGTTCTATTGGTTTCTCAAGTACTTCTTGAATTTCTTCTGGAATCTGTTCTGGTTCAATTCTCGAACGAGCACTAGGTGGGGATAATTGAGTTCTCCCATAATGTCTTGCGAGTGTTGCTCACTCATACTCCCACTAACCAAAGCAAACTCGGTTGGGCCTTCGTGATCTTGAATGTCATCATTCACATCATGATCTTGTAGAGTATCTTGAGTTTCCACAAGCACAACTCTAGTCTTGCTACTTCTTATTCTTTCGAGAAATTCATTCTCTAAGAATATGGCATCACTCTCGACAATCACTTGATATATCTACTACCTAGAAGGAGTATATCTACTACCTAGGAAAATCTACATTTTTAAGGAAATGGATTGAATGCAGATTTGAATTCTATTTTTCCAATGGGCATAATTATTTAATGTTAGCAATGGTGGTCTATTGGTGGACAATCCTTCCCTCATTAGACTAGTATTATTCTCCATGGTTAAATGGACAAGATGAGTAAACTTGTGTTCTTATACCAAATGTAATTAGGATCAATAATAATCTAGAAGGGGTGAATAGATTAGCTAACAATTTACACAAATGATTCGGAAGTTAAAAACAATGTGAAAGAAAAGAAAAGAACAATTGTGACTCCAGAAATTTTACAGAGGCTCGATCACAACCATCATGATCTAGTCCTTTTCTCGAGTTTCGATCGATCCTCTGATTCCAACTTGAGTCTTCACAACATTCTTCGTTCTTAGTCTAAGAAAATCTCTTTACAACCCAAACCTCACAAACACCAACACCTTGCTCAATTTTCTCCTCTCGCAACCCGAGAGGGAGCTTCCTCGAAGCTTTATAACACTTGAAGTAAGAAGAAAGTTGTTGAACTCTAACTTGAATGCACTCAAAAGGATTTGAATGGAGCTTGTAATGTATTGAATGGAATGTAAGAGTTGTTGGGAATTTGAGAGCACAAAGAGTATGAAAGTTTAGAAGCAAGTTGTTGTATGGTTGTGTCTCTTGAATGAGGGTTATATAGCCTTCAAAACAAATAATCATTTGAGAGTGTTGGTGAGGTTTGGGCTAATCAGAATTTTGAAATGACTTATAGGTTGCAGGAATCTACGTAGAATCAGTCGACCGTTTGAGACACGATCGTCCAAACCAGAAAGGTTGACTTAGTCAAAATAAAGGGTTTCATTTACCGATTAATGTTCAGATAGTCAAACACCAACTTCCAGTAACTTTTCTCAATTTCAACCAATCGAATTTTGGTTCACCAAACCATGTTTGGTTAGCCGTTCCAAGGTGGTCAGTAAGAATTGGTTGAGCTCTAATCAAATTGATTTAGTTGACTGATTCCCCGTCGATCATCCGATGTGTTGGTTTTGTCAAAGTTAAGGTTTGTGTTGTTTTTTAAGAATCAAATATCTCTTGGGAGTCCAATGGCTATATTGACAGGTCGTAAGGTCTGTTGCGCTCCAGCAACCAATAGAGAGCAAATGATCGACCAAAGAATATATATATATATATGCAATTGTTTTGAGATTTGATTACAAGTCTTCAGCCTTGTTCTTGAGGTTGATTTGTTCTCTAATTTAAGCACCTACAATGTTAGGAATATAAAATATATTGCAATTTGATGCTATGATATATGTGATTCGTTAATTGGAATTATGTGTGATATTAGTTTGTTAATCATCAAAATTAAGAGTAATAAGGCCAACAACCTCATCCAGTAGCTCATCCCTTCCCTTTCCCTTATTCAAAACTTATATTGACTTGACTTGAGACTTCAATTGAAAAGGGGCACGCCATCATCTTCGTATCCACTCAGGAGGATCGAGAGGTGATGAAGATTCCTCTCATACTATTGGGAAATTTTAAAGTTCAAAACCGCAAGTGTACAACCACATTCAAGCAGTGTCCAGTACGGGTCGTGTCCACGAGGAGCGAGTGTGGGACATCGTCGACCATACTCGGGTGGGGGAAAAATGAAGATTGAGTGTATCTAAACTAACTAACTAGTATGACGCGAATCAAATAAAGAAATCCTAATGTGACTACTCTTGTAGGAAGTGGAGAATGCATACAAAAGTGTAGATATGTGATACATGTGTGTACAATGAAGCACTAATGACAAGCATAACATGGAAAACTTATAATGCCACAATCGTAAGTGTGTCTCTACATGGATTAAGATTTATCACCAATAGTAAAACATACAAAACACTACTCAAGATAAGGACAAAGACAACTAGATGATTACATGTCAATCTTATCTCTGATATGACATGAAAAAAATAGTAATCCATGTTGACCACAACCCGAACTATGTCTCCACATAAATTAAGATTTAACACTATCATTAAAACATACAAGACATTAATCACGATAAGGCCAACAAGACAACATGCTCCCACATAAAGTGGGCCACTAGCCAAAGCATGTGCTAAGCATCTATTTTGTACATTAACACATCAAAACCAAGAGTGAGAAACCCATCAAAATGACCATGGAAATCACATTAAGTTCCAAGATTAAGATTAAACACACACCAATCTCACAACAATCACACTTCACATCAATCTTCACCCCAATGGGGATGGATTACTCACTAATCAACATGTAAACAAAGAAAATAACAAAATAAAAACAACACATGAACAACTAAATGAAACTCAATAGAACCACAGAAATGGAATAAAATTTACCTCAAATAAAAGACAATTACATAAAGAACATGAAACTAAAACTTGATAATTAACAAAGAAACATTACAAAATGGTGTTCTTCTTCTCTTGCACTACACTACTAAGCAAGAAATAAAACCTACTACTAAGCAAGAAAGAAGACCTACTCTAATGGCGAGAAGGACGAAGGAAGAAAAAAAGGATTACCAGTGTATTTATAGAAGATTAGAGGGTATGGATGAATCTGGGTTTACGATCGGACGGCTATAAATAAGATCTGGATGTTGCGTATTTCTCTGACCCGACAACCCAACCCAGTGGCAGATTTTAATCCGTCAGTGGTGGATCCTTTGGATCGGATCGACCTCTAATTTCACCAGTAGCTTAAATGTACCATTTTAGCATGTGGGGTGCACCTGGAGCCGTTGGTTTTAACCCGCTTGGTTTTAATTGTTGAATTACTCCTCAGGTTCATGAGATTATGGTATTTTGTATCAAACATATTTTTCTTTACACTTAGGTCTCTTAGGATTTTCACTTGGGTCTCTCCTGATTTTCAATCCATTCCTTGAACATTATAAACATGCCCATAAGGCTTCCAAATCAGTCATTTCTTGTTGCATTTAGGTCCTTTTCTCTTCCTTTCTCTTTTTGATTGCTTAAAACCTGAAACACATCAAACAAACACTCGAGTAGCATGAAATTTGGGTAAAATAAAGGATATATAACATGAATGCAATGTATGATATGCTACTAATCACATACACTCAAGGTGTTGCATCATAAGGCGCCTACGCAAGGCCTTTCAAGTTGTCTTGGAGTGTTTATCTATCGTGTACTTGTGCCAACCATGCTCTTCCATTCGACCCATGGCTCTTTGGGCCGCACAACTTGCCATGTAACTTTGGTGGAGATCTTTACTTAGTCATTATAGGTGCAAATAAGTCGATGCTCACCTCCCAATCTGTGCACCTTGATTCGGGACCATAAGGGCCTCTCTTTGAAAGGGAAGTCGCACACCATCTGAAATGAACTGATTCACAAGGTTATAAGTGGAACTACCGTGTCATGTCTAAGTAATGTGCTACAAGGTTTACAGATTATAAGATGACCAACTCAAGGGTCCTTGAAAACATGTACTATCGCCCCATTCTTAAGTTTATAATTAAACTTTTAGCAAGCTAAATCTTGGACCTTGATAATGCCATGCCAAGCATACAAGCATCTGAAAGTTGGTTAGTGAGACAAATAACCATTTCTTCAAATATTTCCTAGCACACTAACAACAACTCAAAATAATATGAACATCCATGCATCATTCCAATTCACATGACACTGGATAACGAGTCCTCCTCCTTAGAGTAGTAGTGATCTTCCAGGAGACGGTAATTGGAGTCTTATTTGTGTTCCCTTAAAAAAAATGGGACACGATACTCTCTATCTCTTTAAGTATCAACCGATGAATGAGGAAAGTTGTACTCCAGTAGAGACTATAGGATGCAACTACACTCTTAAGTGGTTCTATTCTACTTGCTACAGTGAGGACAACATATTGCTTGAAAACTAAGTGTCACCTAACTTTCTCAAAAAAGTGGGCACATGTGGCCTTCCTCGTGCCACTAGTAAATTGTGGGAGCCCAAGATAAGTCACCGAAAACGAGGTGCGTTATACACCCATGTTGTTTATAATCCATTCCAGATCATGGACAACACCTACCGTTAAAATTTGAATTTTGGCGATGTTTTTGTGGAGTCCTATTATAGAAGAGAATTGGTTGATTAACATCTTAATTGTAATAGCATTCTTCTTGGAAGTTAGGAAAACACCATCAAATTATCAACAAAATGCAAGTGTAAGACCCGCTCTTGGCCATAAATCATGGGATCTAATGCTCCTTTTGGCACTACCTTATGAATGAGTGTTGCCATGACCTGTTTTCAAAGAACACATAAGTAAAGAGAAATGAGGTTTCCTTGCCTCAATTCATGTGTTGATCCAAAAGTTTCAGAAAACTGTCATTGATGGTAACAACAAAGTTGGTTGCAAGGCAACTCCTGATCCATTAACCCCATCTCCTTGTAGGGCGGATATCTCTATGTCCACAAACCACCATGTAATGAAATGATAACCTTTATGCAAGTCAAGCTTACACACATTCGTCCCTATCGTTTATCTATGTGCATTGGGTGACATATCTCGTGGGTTGGTAAAATGTTATTCAAGATTCCCCTCCGATGGACAGTTGTACTTTTCTACCCCCCCCCCCCCCCCCCCTTCTACCTTATTAGCAAAACCTTCCGCCATTTTGTTAGGATCTTGGTACTAAATCAGGAAAGTGGTTACACAGGTGATCAATTGATGATATTGGGGCCCTTAGGTACATTTATCTGAGGGATCAATGTAGAGGCTTGCTGAATTGCTTAAACATTCTCCCTTCCGTCAAGAAGTAAACCATTGGCTTCAGAAATCTTTCTTGATAATCTTCAATTTGCTAGCCCACGAGATTACCTTAATCTGTCAATAAAGGTTCTTCAATTTGAACAGATGATTTAACGGGCATAAGTCTTTGGGCCAATTCCAACTAACCCCTTAGTCTTCATAAAATTATAAAAAAATCAAACAAAAATACACCTTCTAGGGTTTTAAGCATGAGGTCGAAACTGAATTATCCTTCTTAAAATCACATGAACTATAATCAGAAATACAATATTGAAAAATTTACGTATTTTATGACTTAGAGAAGTGGTTGACGTCAAGGATAAAGTACTAAGAGGGGCGGGTCTAGGAGAATCTGGTGGGTGGGTGAGATGGACCGGTTCCCAAATGATCAGGTATTTTTTTATTACAATTTACCACTCTCGGTCTTAAGGAAGCTACTTAAAATAAATAAATAGAATATAAAAAATTCAAAACACTTTCCAAACCTAAAAATTCATTCAAAACTTAAACATGGAAACATATTTCTTATAATCATTCTATAGAGGTAATAAGACTACGGAATCATTCATTTCCTTTGCAATCTCAATACCTAAATATTTTCATTTGTATTCACATGATAAAACAAAAATCCAAATCTACGTAAGATAACATTTGGTCACCCAAGGTCACTGATTGACATCATATCATGCATATATTTGTGTCTTATACCCTTTAATTTAGCCTAAGCAATGCTATGTAATGAGTGTTATGTTTATGTTTCAGGAATAAATAGGGTTAGGAAGAAGAGGCTCAAAAAGGACTCAAATGCAAGGAAAAGGACTAAGTAGCAAGTCTTATGGATTGAGATGAAAGAGAGAATGACCCAGATGCAAAACCAAAAGCATTAATGAGTAAATCAAGAAGCTCCACACCTTAATGAGGAGTATTTTGGCAATTAAATCCGGGCCAAACCATCAATAACCCAATCGGGCACACCAAACACCAAGACATCAAGCTAGAATCAAGCCAAGCAAATCCAGACCTGATCAGAAGAATATAGACCACTGATTAGCGGTCGCAGACCTCCAATCAGCGGTCTGGATTGCTTCAACATGCACATGATTTGGTCAGGTGGTAGATTAGGTTGTATTTAGTCCATATTTGGTATTCTTTCAGTCCCATACCGGGGGCTTGTCCCGTATCAGCTTTTTCCATGCCTATAAATAGAACTCTTCACCTTCCTTTGTATTGACCCCATTGCTTGGTGGCATTCTCTCTACTGGGACTAAAAGCCTTGAAATAAAAACTCAAGGTGGAGAAGAATTCCACTTGTAATGTGAGTCATGAAAATAAAATAATTGTTCTTAGTTTCTTTTAATCTTGTCTTTTAATTCTTGCATGCTTCTTTAGTTTTATTTTCCTTTCAATTAGCTTCTTTAATATTCCCTTCTTGCTTAGTTTAATTTCCTTTCAGTACATTGTTTCATTTTGTTAATGTAGTTAGTGTAATGATTAGTGAGTAGTTTCATCCCCATTTGGGGGGTGGAGAAATATGTGATGCGATTATGTGATGTATTTGGTGTATGTTTTCTTAATCCTTTGAACCTTATATGATTTCCATAACCATCTAATAGGATTACACTCTTGTCTTTGATATGCAAATGCTCTTGAATGAAGCTTAGCATATGCTTAAACTAGTGGACCTATTTTATGGGGAATGATGAGGTGAGGATATGGATGGAATTTATAAAGGAAACATGACTTGTAGTGTATGTGCTCTTGTTGCCCTTACCATTATTAATGTTTTGTATGTTTTAATGATTAGGTAAATCTTATTTCATGTAGAGGCATAGTGAGGTTTGATCTTTATACTTGAGTTCTTCAAGCTTCATTCCAATTGTTGTCTTGTATGTTTTAATGAAATGATCTTATCTTATTTCATGTTGAGGCAAAGTTGGATTTAGTTTTACGATTTTATACACTACATGTTGTGATGAGCATAATTGAACACACACATACACATATATTTGTATTCATATTCTTTCTCTACCCCCTTTGGAGTTTAGTTTTATTGCTTATTTTCCATTTCCTTTCGCATTGTAGCGTAGTGTAGATCATAACTCATTTTCTCTCCTTTCTTTCCCACTCGCCTTCGAATAAACTAAAGTCGACACACCTCCCTGTGGATCGACACGTATTTGCCACCGCATCAACGCAGCCGTGCACTTGCGGTTTTAATTAAAACGTATCAATCAGTCACCTAATTTCTTATATTGGTCAATTCATTCACGGTTCCAAACGCTAATCAATCAAAAAAACATTTTTACATTGCAACGTACCACACTTGAATCGCATTCAAATGATCCATCTAAAATCATATAATCTCTCAAATCCACACTCCATTCTTATTTGCAAACACTAAATCAAATAAAATTCACTATTTTGTTCAGTTATGGATCACCCTAAGACAAGCGATGATGGAGATTAGATTAGTTAGTTTTTACAACAAATTAATTCATTTTAAAAAAAGGACGTCGAATGGGGTTCAGGGTTGAGGGAGAGTGAAAGGGAGAAGGGGCGTAATTTGGTGTTTTGTTGATAGGATTTTGTATAATGACACTCTACTCGGTTATTATATACAACCGACATTTTATACATACAATGTCCATTATTTCTAAATAACCAACCTTGAATACACAAGGGTTCAGGCCCATTTCTGGCCAAATCTTCCATGTACGTGGGTCCACCCTTGGGTAATAAGGTATCATGGATACTTGTGTTCGGCTTTCAAGTCGGGGAGATTTATTTATAATTGGGGAGACAAATTTTGTATCCCACATTGACAAATTAATATACGAACATGTTAAAAAATTACTAATTATTTCCAAGTTCACATACTAGAACTACCTTTTTCCACATTATGTATTTTGAAATCGGTGTAATTATTTCTTCTATTTCAATACTATGAAATACATCACTCTCAATATATGTAATGAAAATGTTAGTCGTTAGTTAACCACTTAATCGGTTAGATACTATCTACCCAGACAATTACAACCAGTGAAGTTAATGCACATTAGTGTAGAATAGTGAATAGTCATTGATTGACATCATTTCATGCTCATATTTGTATCTTATATCCATTATCTTACACCTAAGCAATGCTACGTGATGAGTTTTATGTTTAGTTTTCAGGAATAAAGAGGTTTGAAGAGAAGAGCCATGAAAGGACCCAAAAGCTGGGAAAAAGGACTGAATGGTGAGATCTAGGGACCAAGATGCAAAGGAGAAGGACCTGAATGTAAGACAGAAGGACCTAAGAGCAAAACAGGATACTTCACACCATCATGGGGAGTATTTTACCAATTCTATTCGGGTCGGAGCTCCAAAAAGTCGAGTAACCGCATCAAAGACCAACAATACCAGAAAGCAAAGCCCACAACAAATTCCAACACGATCCGACAATTTTGGACCGCCAATTGGCGGTCTTGGACCGCTAATTGGCGGTCCATATTGCTCAGGATCCGTCGAAATTTCTCCTGGACTTGTATTAATGTTCGTTTAGGCTATTTTTGGTATTGGTTTAGTCCCACATCGGGGGATTGTCCCCGATTAGCTTTTTCCATGCTTATAAATAGAACTCTTCACCTTCCATTGTAATTACCCATTGCTTGGTGGCATTCTCTCTACTAAGGAGTGAGCCTTGAAGCAAAAACTCAAGGTGGAGAAGAATGCTACCTTCAATGTGAGTCATTTGTTAATAAAATAATTCTTCTAGTTTCTTTTAATCTTGTCTTTTAATTTGTGCATGTTTGTTTAGTCTTTCATTTCCTTTTATGTTTCTTTAATGCTTCTTGCCTTCTTAGTTAACTTTCATTTCAGTATTATGCTTTCTTTTGCTAATATAGTTAGTGTAATGAGTAGTGAGTAGTTCCATCCCCATTTGGGGGGGTGGAGAAATATGTGATATAATTATGTAGTGTATTAAGTGTGTGTTATTTTTATCCCTTGAGCTTTATATGATTTCCATAACCATCTAATGGGTCTCCACTCTTATCTTTGATATGCTAATGCTCTTGAATGAAGCTTAGCTTATGCTTTGATTAGTGGACCTATTTTATGGGGAATGATAAGGTTAGGATATGGATGAAGTTAATATTGGAAACACAAGTTGTAGTGTATGAGCTCTTGTTGCCTTTACCTTAGCTAATGTCTTGTATGTTTTAATGATGTAGTGAAATCTTAATTCATGTGGAGGCATAGTAGGGTATAGTCTTTATACTTGAGTTCATGTAGCTTCATTCCAATTATTGTCTTGTATGTTTTAATGATGTAGTCTTATCTTAATTCATGTAGAGGCAAAGTTGGATGTAGTTTTATGATTTCATGCACTACATGTTGTGACGAGCTTAATGAACACACACACACTTCTTTATGTTCACATTATTTCTCTACCCCCTTTGGGGTTTAGTTTTTCTTGCTTCTTTTCCATTTCCATTTGCATCTTAGTGTAGTTTAGTGTAACCAATCCTTTTCTCCTTTCTTTACCCCTTGCCTTCGCACAAACCAAGTGTCGACACACCTCCCAGTGGACGACCCGTATTTGCCACCGCTTCAACGCGGCCGTGCACTTGCGGTTAAATATAAAACAAGATCAATCAGTCATCTCCAAATACACGTCGGTCGCCCCTATATCTGACGTCTATAAGTATAGACATCAGTCCCCCATATAGCCGACATCTATAGGGTCCTCTAGACGTCGGGTATTTGAATAACCTTTTACCCGACGTCTATTATGCGACGTTTATTCCCCACAATGTATTGACATCAGGCATAGCCTACAGCCGACGTCTATTCCCCATGCATATAGACGTCGGGGTATAGACATTAGTTGTAGGCTATGACCGACATCTATGGGGATTATATGAAACAACAACCGTTTCATTTTATCTTTTATTCGACAAAATCTCCACCCGGCCGACAAAACCCTAGCGACCAATCTCCGACCAAACTGTAGCCACTCCTCCTGTCTACCTCTCCCTCTACCACAACCACAAGCCACAACCACTCCTCCCGTCCTCCGGTCCTCCTTCGTCTCAACTCTCAATCCTACAACCCACAACCACGCCCTCTCCTCTACCACCTCCACGACACTTCTTACGGTAACACTTCTTCTTCTTCTTGGATAGTTGTTTGCGGTAAAGATTGGACTTTGATTTTTTAAACAATGTTGGTTATGTGGTCGGTGAGTGGAGAGGTTTTGTGGTTTTGAGGGTTTGGAAATAGTAGGGGTAGATTTGGAGTTGAAAAATGTTGAAAATTTGGAATTGTTTTCGTGCTATTATCTATTTTTTGTGTAGGGATTTGGTATTGTTGTTGTGTTTGGTATAATGTCCGAGAGTTGTGGAAGAAAGTTGGAGTTGGTGCTTCGTTGTAAAGATTGGTCTTTTTAGCTTCTTAAAGTGTACACTTTTAAGTGGAAACTGTGGGGCTTTGGATGCCGTGTGGTTGGTCGAGTGAATTCCTGAACATGTTTTTTTATCATTTTCTTTGTTTGGGTTTGTGGACTGAAGTGGTTCATGCTTCTTGGATAGTTGAGAAGGTGACGTGCATAGTGAAATGGTTTTGTGTTGAGAAAATTGATGTGTAGATTCGGGAAAATGTTGTGATCATGAATTTTTCGTATTAATGATTAAGGTTTTGAGGTTATCCTATAGGCTGGTCACTATACTTGATTGTCGATGTAAATGAGAACCGCGTTGGAATTCTTAGCGGATTTTTAATGTAACGCCAAAGTATATTTGTTTTCTATATTAAAAAAAACTTGCTAGAGAAAATCTTTGGGAAAACCCTCCAAATTCTTCTCTTCTGTCTTTTTCGATTTGGAGGGTGAAAAAATCCATTTTATATTGATTCCAAATGAATGTTTATCGGGTTTAGGAGATAACCCAATTAGCCCATTTTATTCGGTTACATGGTTGTTGTGGAATCAATATAAATGACACATGGGCCTTACAGTAAAAAATTGAGTTTAACATTCTCTAATCTCAATAATTACAATACACAAAAAATGTATATCTAAATGTTGATATGAGATTGATTAACAAATCTTCTTACAATGGCATGATGCAGACTATGATCATGCATGAATAAGAATATCTGATAAATGTTACGTGTTTCCTAACTACATGCATGTATTTTTTTCATCTTTAAACATCATATGAATATGAAGTTCCAAAAGATTATGATCTATGTATGGTATGTTTTCAACTTTGCATGTAGTACCTATGATGCATATTTACCCACCATAGAATTACCTTGAGTAATTTCCAAGACTAAAATTGGATCGTGCTAATAACTCATTGTAAAAAGAATGGCAATCTTTAGATTCAACTCAAACAAATCAAAATATGACAAAAGTATGTAGGGAGAAAAGGCTAGAAAATTTTGTTTTCATTCATACAATACAACACATAACCTCATAGCAATATAACATTTGTAATAGTCAAAAATTTATCATTGTAATAGATGTTAAAGGATTCTAATTGTAGTGACATTTTTTATAACAAAGAGTTCTATTACTAGCGGATGCCCAGAGAAATAGCGATCGTATGGAAATATGTTGTATTAATCATTACTGTCGACTTTGGGCCGACGAACAAAGGACAAAGTGACATTGCCTGTATTTAATTTTTTATTGTGAAATATTACACACTGGATGCTTCGCCTTTATGCTCTTATAACCCCCATGAACCACTCACATTCTCATTTGTAACTTTTGTAACATACACTCTTTCATTTGCTTCCTTTAGCTTATAAATAAAATACTATTGTAATAATTTGAAGAAAATGAAATACAACAATTATTTTTTCCCAGTTTTTATCTTCTTTGTTCTATGTCTATTCATTTAATAACACTTTTGAAGTCCTCTTTTGTGTTTCTAGTGGTGCCTCGACCGTGATATTCCAATTCAAAACATCATAATTGATAGAAAAACAAAAGCAGGAAGAATATATATACCACGTCATAATACTGAAAAGCAGTCTGAACTGGACAAAATATTGTGGATGCATGCAAGCAAGAACACTAGCAGGAAAAAAGAAAACTGAAAGTAGTAAGCAATCGAAGTTGTTAATCATCCACATTAATCAGTATTAATCAATCGGAGTACTAAATCAATCGAAGTTCCTGGCCAAAGAAACATTTGACAAATCAGCCAAACTAATTTGAAAACCTTCCTGTGATATCAGAATATCTATAGAGTGGATATATTCTGGTTCCAGATCATTACAAATACTGAAACCAATTTGGTTGATCCCAAACACATGCATGCAATGCAACCTTTTGCCGAAATCACGTTGCTTCTTCTGTCCTCCAACGCCGAATCGACTCATGATTTTTACCAAACACACCACCGAATCTCCAAATCATAACCGACAACTCCCTCCACTCACTCATCATTCCATTTCCATTTCCATTTTTCCAATTCCACCCACCCTCACTATGCAAGTAGTGCGATCGTGAGTCAGCCCATCATAAAATACTTAAAGATACGTACGTGTCCAATACATTGGTCTCAAAATCACAAATGCTCCACTATACATGCGATATTAACCACAAATATTGCCAGCTAGGCCATGACTCTCCCACCATCACCACAACTATCACCATCATACCACAAATCACACTCCCAACAAGCTCTATAAATACCACACTCCCACCACCAGTCTTCCATGCAAAGTGGATTTCATATCTATCCCGACATTCAACAACAAGACATATATGGCTTGCTTGAAGACAGTAGTTTGTGTTGTTCTCTTTGCATCAACTCTTATGTTGGTGGAGAGTAGGGTTGCAAGGAAGAACTTGGGTCTTGGGCTTGGTGGTGGACTGGGGCTTGGAGTTAGTGTAGGTTTGGGTGGTGGAGCTAGTGGATCTGCTTCCGCGTCTGGATCGGGGTCTAGCTCTGCTTCTGGTTCAGGATCTGGATCAGCCTCTGGGTCTGGGTCTGGGTCTGGATCCGGATCATATGCTGGATCAGGTGCTGGATCCTCAGCTGCTTCAGGTGCTGGCTCTGGTGCTGGGTCATCTGCAGGATCTGGTGCCGGTTCTGGGGCGGGTGGTGAGGGAGGATCAGGTCGTGGCTCTGGCTCTGGCTCTGGTTATGGGGAGGGTTCCGGAAGAGGGTCAGGTTCTGGACGTGGACACGGAGAAGGACGTGGTGAAGGATATGGTTCTGGTGATGGAAATTAATGACAGCAAATTAAATAATGAACCCAGATATTTGATAGTTACTATCACATACATACTTTGTGCTGTTGACTACGGTTATTGCTTACTACATCATAATAATCTAGATAACCAGTTAATAACGACGACCATAGCTTCATGCTTTCATGTACACGGTTAAGATTGTAATGTGAAATTGTTATTGGTCTATGTAAGGTAGTTGTCATCGTAAAGTGTTGTGAGATTACGAGAATGCGATTGTGGTGCTTTAAATATGTTTGTGTTTGATAGCTCTCATCCGGTTATACTATTTGACACTTGCTTTCAGAGTTTGTTTTCTCGGGTTGACATACCAATTTCGCACGTTGCGCTAGGTAAGACCCTTTTTACGACCTTTGGGGCCGATATTATAAGTTGGGTCACATTTTGGAGGTGATTGAAACGGTGAGTTTATCAAATACAGCTTAAAAAAAGTATTTAGTAACTAAGTTCAATTATTAAAGAAATTGTCACAAAAAATGTCGCATTGATGTAATTGAGATGATCGATATTTACTTCTTTTTGCAATTTTAAGTTTAATGCAACAAAGTTAAGAAACAAAAAGTTGCATGTACTTTTTTTATCGGTCGTGCTGTATATATTCTAGTTTTTTAACTTATAAAACTCTATTTTCTTTAACTATTATTAGGGTGAATTGTTTGTGTGGCACTAACAAACATTGAAATTGATTTTATGACATCTGAAATTACTATTTGATTTAATGTCATAGAAAAATAAAAATACTTGTCAAAATGTCATCGTCCGTTAACTAAATTAATATTTAATAAATGTTTTGCAGAATCGTCCTGAATAAACTCAGAATTCATAAAATTCATTATACATGTTCTAAAATTTACAAAAAAATTGCTTAAATAATTTATCTACACTCTATCTCATTTTTATCTTTAATCTTTTCTTTTTGTCTCACTAAACTTAATGACTCGTCTATTAAACTAATGGAAATTGGATGATTTTTATATTTTCAGAATACAAAAAAAAATTACTTTAATAAAAAAAATCACTTTTTCTAAAATTATTTATTTTTCCGAAAATACTTTTTTTCTAAAAACTATTTATTTTTATTCATCTGATTTTGAATTCATGAATTTTTATTATATTTAGTAAAAGAACCATATAATTGATAAAAAGAATTTTGTACAAAAAAATTACATTTTCTTAAATTATTTATTTTTCATAAAATAATTTTTTTCTAAAAGCTATTTATTTTTATTCATCTGATTTTAAATTCATGATGTTTTATTATATTTAGTAAAGGAACCTGAAAATTGATAAAAAGAATTTTGTGCAAAAAACATTTTTTGTTGGGAAATATTTTATATCAAAAATATTTATTTATTAGAAAATGTATTTTTTATCAAAAATAATAAATTATTATGTATGTTGAAAATATAAAATCATTGCATTTCATTAGTTTAGTAACCAAACCATTAAGTTTAGAGAGAAAAAAAGAAAGATGAAAGATGAAAATTAGAGATGAGAGAGAGTACATAAATTATTTGAGTAATTTTTGGCAATGTTTACAATACATATAATGAATTTTATGAATTTTGAGTTCATTCAGGGTAATTCTACAAAAAATCATTAAATATTAATATACTTAACGAACGTTAACGGAGAAGTTAACGGTTTGCTAACGGTATGACATTGGAAAAAAGTTAATGGCATTAGGACAAATATTTTGATTTTTCTATGACATTAAATCAAATAGTTACTTTCAGATGTCATAAAACTAATTTCATCAATTATTACTAACGTACAATTCCATTTACTAATTTTGATAGTTGGCCTTCTAATTAATCAAATCTAAAAGTTTTTAATTAATAACTTTCTCGAGTTTTATTATATGGACCTTCCTAACTCCAACTTCCACATTCTATTCACATTGTTGTTGCAATTTATGCAGATCGTGATAAATTGTATCTATTAAAAACTCCTTATCCTTTTTTCTGTTAAGATCATGTGAAAAATCTACCATTGGGACGCATACTTAAGGTAATGGTTTGGGTTTGGTTAGATAGTTTGGAGGAAACCCCACACTAGGGCCTAAGACTGAGCAACAAGCGGTCCGGGTTTCGATCCGGACACAACCGGTCCGGGTCGGTTCCGGTTCCAGATCGATCTGAATTGTATATTTTTTTTAAATTTTATGGTAAAAAACCCGGACCAGACCGGTCCAGACCCAATCGGTTAAGATTGTATATTGATATTGTTTTTGGTCTGTGTAAAGTAGTTGTGATCGTAAAGTATCGTGAGATTACGAGAATGCAATTGTGGTGCTTTAAATATGTTTGTGTTTGATAGCTCTTATCCGGTTATACTATTTGACGTTTTGCTTTCAGAGTTTGTTTTCTTTCGGGTTGACTTACCAATTTCGCACGTTGCGTTACGGTAGGCCCTTTTATTATGTGTTTACCACCTTTTGGGCCGATTATTATAAGTTGGGTCCTATGTTGGACGTTATTGAAACGGTGAGTTTATCAAATACAGCTTAAAAAAAGTATTTAGTAACTAAGTTCAATTATTAAAGAAATTGTCACAAAAAATGTCGCATTGATTTTGGGATGAATAGAACGGATGTAATTGAGATGATCGATATTTACTTCTTTTTGCAATTTTAAGTTTAATGCAACAAAGTTAAAGAAACAAAAAGTTGCATGTACTTTTTTTATTGGTCGTGCTGTATATATTCTAGTTTTTTAACTTATAAAACTCTATTTTCTTTAACTATTATTAGGGTGAATTGTTTGTGTGGCACTAACAAACATTGAAATTGATTTTATGACATCTGAAATTACTATTTGATTTAATGTCATAGAAAAATCAAAATACTTGTCAAAATGTCATCGTCCGTTAACTAAATTAATATTTAGTAAATGTTTTGCAGAATCGTCCTGAATAAACTCAGAATTCATAAAATTCATTATACATGTTCTAAAATTTACAAAAAAATTGCTTAAATAATTTATCTACACTCTATCTCATTTTTATCTTTAATCTCTTCTTTTTGTCTCACTAAACTTAATGACTCGTCTATTAAACTAATGGAAATTGGATGATTTTTATATTTTCAGAATACAAAAAAAAATTACTTTAATAAAAAAAATCACTTTTTCTAAAATTATTTATTTTTCCGAAAATACTTTTTTTCTAAAAACTATTTATTTTTATTCATCTGATTTTGAATTCATGAATTTTTATTATATTTAGTAAAAGAACCATATAATTGATAAAAAGAATTTTGTACAAAAAAATTACATTTTCTTAAATTATTTATTTTTCATAAAATAATTTTTTTCTAAAAGCTATTTATTTTTATTCATCTGATTTTAAATTCATGATGTTTTATTATATTTAGTAAAGGAACCTGAAAATTGATAAAAAGAATTTTGTGCAAAAAACATTTTTTGTTGGGAAATATTTTATATCAAAAATATTTATTTATTAGAAAATGTATTTTTTATCAAAAATAATAAATTATTATGTATGTTGAAAATATAAAATCATTGCATTTCATTAGTTTAGTAACCAAACCATTAAGTTTAGAGAGAAAAAAAGAAAGATGAAAGATGAAAATTAGAGATGAGAGAGAGTACATAAATTATTTGAGTAATTTTTGGCAATGTTTACAATACATATAATGAATTTTATGAATTTTGAGTTCATTCAGGGTAATTCTACAAAAAATCATTAAATATTAATATACTTAACGAACGTTAACGGAGAAGTTAACGGTTTGCTAACGGTATGACATTGGAAAAAAGTTAATGGCATTAGGACAAATATTTTGATTTTTCTATGACATTAAATCAAATAGTTACTTTCAGATGTCATAAAACTAATTTCATCAATTATTACTAACGTACAATTCCATTTACTAATTTTGATAGTTGGCCTTCTAATTAATCAAATCTAAAAGTTTTTAATTAATAACTTTCTCGAGTTTTATTATATGGACCTTCCTAACTCCAACTTCCACATTCTATTCACATTGTTGTTGCAATTTATGCAGATCGTGATAAATTGTATCTATTAAAAACTCCTTATCCTTTTTTCTGTTAAGATCATGTGAAAAATCTACCATTGGGACGCATACTTAAGGTAATGGTTTGGGTTTGGTTAGATAGTTTGGAGGAAACCCCACACTAGGGCCTAAGACTGAGCAACAAGCGGTCCGGGTTTCGATCTGGACACAACCGGTCCGGGCTTCGGTCCGGGTCGGTTCCGGTTCCAGATCGATCTGAATTGTATATTTTTTTAAATTTTATGGTAAAAAACCCGGACCAGACCGGTCCAGACCCAATCGGTTAAGATTGTATATTGATATTGTTTTTGGTCTGTGTAAAGTAGTTGTGATCGTAAAGTATCGTGAGATTACGAGAATACAATTGTGGTGCTTTAAATATGTTTGTGTTTGATAGCTCTTATCCGGTTATACTATTTGACGTTTTGCTTTCAGAGTTTGTTTTCTTTCGGGTTGACTTACCAATTTCGCACGTTGCGTTACGGTAGGCCCTTTTATTATGTGTTTACCACCTTTTGGGCCGATTATTATAAGTTGGGTCCTATGTTGGACGTTATTGAAACGGTGAGTTTATCTAATACAGCTTAAAAAAAGTATTAAGTAACTAAGTTCCATTGTTAATGAAATTGTCACAAAAACATGTCGCATTGATTTTGTGATGAATAGAACGGATGTAATTGAGATGATCGATATTTAACTTCTTTTTGCAAGTTTAAGTTTAATGCAACAAAGTTAAGAAATAAAAAGTTGCATGTACTTTTTTTATGGGTCGTGTTGTATATATTCTAGATTTCTAACTTATAAAACTCTATTTTCTTTAGCTATTATTAGTAACGGTAACATTCCACTTCGTAATTTTGGTAGTTGGCCTTCTACTACATAACCAAATCTAAATTTTTTTAATTAATAACTTTCTCGAGTTTTATTATATGGACCTTGCTAACTCCAACTTCCAACCATGCATTCTATTCACATTGTTGTTGCAATTTCTGCTGATCGTAATAAATTGTATCTATTAAAAACTCATTATCCTTTTCTCTTTAGATCATGTGAAAAATCTACCAATGGGATGCATACTTAAGGAAATGGTTTGGGTTTGGCGAGTTATCCGGAGGAAAACCCACACTTGGGCTTGTAAGTCCCAACGTTCGCAAAATCAAGCAAAACCATCATGCTATCAAGTCGTTTTGTGTCGAAACCATTGAAATACAGCATATATGATGGAAAGATGAAAAAGGTGTAGATTAAAAAATACAAGTCTACATCAAGAATGAAAATCAAACATAACAAATTGTAATAGTACGCAAACTAGAAACCAGAGTCGTGTTGGTTTGATGGAGGTTGGTGGTACGCAAACAAATCTTTCCTCTCTCCACATTCTACGCTACAAAAATTACGAGGACCGAAATCCCACCTCTCGAGTAGTATCCGAAATAGGCAATCCGGTCGACTGTTCCCAATAGGTTCGGTCGACCGAAAGTGTGTAACGGTCGAACTCTCTGCATATCACTTAAGTCCAAATGGTCGAACAACAATCTAAAACCGGTCGACCGAATATGAGGTGAAAAACCGGAGTCTGGTCAAAATCATACAAGTCTAATCGGTCGACCCACTCAAGGGTCCCAGTCGATTGAAAACTACCAAGGTCATCCTAATAGTCTAGGTCATATAACAGTCGAACAAGATAAATAATCGGTCGAACAACATGCAATATAAACAAGTTCACTTAAGTTCCGATCGAACCAAAACTAGGAACGTCGACCGAAAACTAACAAGCAATCCTCTGACCCACCAGCACACGCACAACCGGTCGACCGCCCCACGACATCGTTCGACCGATGTTGGTTAAAGTCGGGCAAAACAGTAAAATTGGTCGACCGCCCGAAGGCACCGGTCGACCGTCGGTCGACAACAACCCCGCGCCTGTCGAGGATTTTACGTCGTTTCTCGTCGCCGGCGAGGTCTCCGACCTCCCGCGACCGACCACAACACCACCACGACATGGGTGTGCAACAAAATCAAACTAAGAACCGACATACCTCAAGTGCAAGACGGAGCACATCGGAGATTCGCTCAACGTCGCCAGCCGACCGCAACCTCTGATACAAAGCGTCGCGACCGCGCCTCCGCAATTCGGAGCTCAACTCCACACGTCGGAGTTGTTTAATCATTTTAAATACCACAAGTGCACAACCGCGTTGAAGCGGTTGCAAATACAGGTCGATCCACAAGGAGGTGTGTAGACTCTGGTTTGTTCGAAGACAAGTGGGAAAAGACGGGAAGAAGTTGTGATTACACTAAACTAGACTAACTACACCAAACGAGTAAGCATCAAGCAAGGAAAACGAAAGCGAGGGAAATTGAAAGCTGGAAATCAGAAATTGAAAACCCCTAAGGGGTGGAGTGAGTGCACACATGCAAAGCGGTGGGTGTTGAACAAATTCTTTAAGCGCAAATAAAGGTAGTGTTTTCATGCATAGGAAGTGTCTAAATATTATGGCAAAACCTATCAATCCATTCACAAACCTAGTTGATTAACATTTACATACACAAGCTGGTTATTTCAGAGCCTAAACAAGCATGAGAGTTATCTAATCATTTTGGCAAAACTCATCAAGTCATACGTTCTATCCTAAACAAGCAAGCATACATTCATGTTTTATCAACACATTGTATATAAAGCATTCATTCCATTCTCTTTTGCATGTATGAACATCAACTCCACCCCCCAAAGGGGATGGACTACTCACTACACATTAGACTAATGATTAAACTAAGCAAGGAAAGCATATTAACTAAGCTACTAAAACTAATGAAATGAAATTAAACTAAGTAAAACAAGCAACATGAAAAAACAACATAATAAAGAAATTTTTATTAAAATGACTCACAATTCAAGTAGCATCCTCCTACTTTAGTGAGTACTTCAAGGCCTCACTTCAAGTAGGAAGAGTAGCCACTCAAAATGTGAACTGATTACAATAGAAGGTGAAGAGTTCTATCTATAGCCATAGAAAAAGGTAATCCGGGACAATCCCCCGGTATGAGACTAAACAAATACCGAAAATAGACTAAATACGCTCTAATACACAAGCCACCAAAATCTCCGCGGATCTGGATCAACCCAGACCACCAATTAACGGTCCCAGAACGCCAATTGGCGGTCTACAGGATCCAGATCGTCCTGGGCTTTAGTCTGGGCTTTCCCTGCTGGTATTGTTTGTCTTTGATGCGGTTACGTGACTTGTTGGAGCTCCGACCCGAATAGAATTGTCAAAATACTCCCCATGATGGTGTGTAGTTTTCTATTTTGCTCTTTGGTCCTTTGGTCTTACGTTCAGGTCCTTCTCCCTTGCATCTTAGTCCCTAGGTATCACAATTCAGTCCTTTTTCCCTACTTTTGGGTCCTTTTATGTTTCATCTCTTCAAACCTATTTATTTCTGAAATTAAAACATAAAACTCATCACGTAGCATTGTTTAGGTGAAAGATAATGGATATAAGATGCAAATGAAAGCATGAAATGATGTCAATCAAATACCCTCACACCTAACTTTTGCTAGTTCCGAGCAAAACAAAGAAAGAGAAAAGCATGCGAAAAACAAGAAATCCTAACTAACTTTCGTAGGAATCACGGTTGCACTTAGTACGTGCAAGAAGCCGTTAAACCTCCTTGTCGCCAAGGAGGAGGAGTGTTGTCTCCTGAGGGTTTTCAGCGGATACACCCACAAAATCTGAACAAATATGCATTAATCAATCTAGCTACACGACTCGTTGGACTTATTTTGTCGATCATGGGACGCGGTAATACTACGGGTCGCCTCTATATATGTACTCGGTCCACACACCTAGTCTAATGAATTATTCGTGAAAGTTAGTTAAGGACTTAAGTGAAAGACATGGGCAACTTTAACTTCTGAATGTGATACAATGTGTAAAGTCCATTAAGGTTCTTTTTTTACTCTTTTTCTTCTTTTCTTTTTTTCTTTTTTTTGGAGCATTTTATTGGTTAATGTTTGATTCTCCCAGGGTTAGGTTTCGTGCATCGTTGCCTATGAGGACTTACACTTTCACGTACACATTCCGCCAAATCTCCACATAGGGCAATCCCTACCACCGTGTAACGGGAGTTCGGTCGGTTCATCCTAAGTCAGATGACTCGAGAGCACCAGGCACAAAGTCCCCTCAGACCTACTTCCCGAGTGATAGGAGCCGTGCGAGAAAAGAGAACACCACTTATTTACTTATCTACATGGGAACCAAAACCCGTACACTTACAGTTTCACAAAAACCATGCAAGCAGATATATCGATATTAAATGCAGCACACTAACATGACCCTATCAATCCACACAAAAGAAAACAAAGTCAAAGGAAAAAGACTCGACTATGTACACACGTAAAACACCCCCACACCTACTTCATGCATTGTCCTCAATGAATGTGAGCAAGATACTACATGTATTTATGCATGAAAAATGAAAGATCTCACCAACATAAAGCGTAAAAAGAAGTTCGTGGTTATGTTGATGGACACAAACCCGAATTCCCTCAAAACTAGTGAGATACTGAAGAAGGGAGACAAATACGTGAAGAAATGACACCCAAGTACACAAGGGTTGGGGCCCACAACAATCAATGCTCGCTCATAGAGTCTTTTATTACTTTTTTTACACGGTATATACATCAACAAAGATATTTGATTGATTCATTTTATATTAACCGCAAGTGCACGACCGCGTTGAAGCGGTGCCAAATACGGGTCGTCCACTGGGAGGTGTGTCGATGTTTGGTTTGTGCGAAGGCGAGTGGTAAATAAAGGAGAGAAATATTGATTATACTAAACTACACTACAATGCGAAAATGAAATGGAAAAGACGCGATAAAACTAAACCCTAAAGGGGGTAGAGAAATAATGTGAACATAAAAGACGTGTGTGTGTGTGTGTAATTAAGCTCCTCACAACATGTAGTGCATGAAATAATAAAACTAAATCCAACTTTTCCTCCACATGAATTAAGATAAGATCATATCATTAAAGCATACAAGACAATAATTGGAATGAAGCTAAATGAACTCATGTATAAAGACTAGACCCTACTATGCCTCCACATGAAATAAGATAACACATATCATTAAAACATACAAGACATTAACCAAGGTAAAGGCAACAAGAGTACAAACACTACAAATTGTGTTTCCAATATTAATTCCATCCATATCCTCACCTTATCATTCCCCATAAAATAGGTTCACTAATCTAATCATAAGCTAAACTTCATTCAATAGCATTAGCCTATCAAAGATAAGAGTGAAATCCCATTAGATGGTAATGGAAATCATATAAGGCTCAAGGTATTAAGATAACACACACCTAATACACTACATTATCATATCACATATTTCTCCACCCCCCAAATGGGGATGAAACTACTCACTACTCATTACACTAACTACATTAACAAAATGAAGCATTATACTGAAATGAAACTACACTAATCAAGCAAGAAATATAAAACAAACTGAAATGACATAAAACAAAACAAGCTTCAATGCAAGCACATTAAAGGAAATTAACCTAAGAGAGAAACAACACAATTAAAGGAAAACATATATTATGAACTCACTCAATTACAAGTAGCCCTTCCTCCACCAGAGTTTTGCTTCAAGGCTTCACTCTGAGTAGGGAAGATGGCCACCAAAGAGGGAGATGAGATACATGAGAGGAAGGAGAGTTCTATTTATAGCCATAGAAAAATGTAATCCGGGACAATCCCCGATGTGGGACTAAAAAAATACCAAAAATAGACTAAGCATACACTAATACGCGTGCCCCGAAATCTTAGCGAATCCAGAGCCATCTGGACCGCCAATTAGCGGTCCGAGATCACCAATTGGCGGTCTATAAGATCCAGATCCGTCTGGTTTTCATGTTGGGCTTTGCTTGATGTATTGGTTGGTCTTGGATGCAATTACTTTGTTTATTGGAGCTCCGACCCGAATCAAATTGTCAAAATACTCCCCATGATGGTGTGGAGTTTTCTGTTTTGCTCTTAGGTCCATCGTTCTTACGTTCAGGTCCTTCTCCCTTGCATCTTAGTTCCCAGGTCTCACAATTAAGTCTTTTTTCCTGCTTTTGAGTCCTTTCATGGCTCTTCTCTTCAAACCTCTTTATTTCTGAAATTCAAACATAAAACTCGTCACGTAGCATTGCTTAGGTGTAAGATAATGGATATAAGATACAAATATGAGCATGAGATGATGTCAATCAAATACCCCCATACCTAAGTTTTTGCTAGTCCCGAGAAAAACAAAGAAAGAGAAAAACAAACGAGAAACAAGAAATCCTAACTCACTTTCGTAGGAATCACGGTTGCACTTAGCACGTGCAACAAGCCGTTAAACCTCCTTGTTGCCAAGGAGAAGGAATGTTGTCTCCTGAGGGTTTTTAGCGGATATAGCCACAAAATCCGAACAAGATGCATTATTCAATCTAGACACTCAACTCATTGGACAAATTTTGTCGATCATTGGCCGTTGTAATCCTACGGGCCGACTCTATATAGGTAATCAGTCCACACACCTAATCTAATGAACCATTCGTCCAAGTTAAATAAGGAATTAAGTGAAAGACATGGACAACCTCAACCTCCTCAAGTGATACAAAGTGTAAAGTCCATGAAGGTTCTTATTTGCATTTTTTTTCTTTTTGTTTTTTTTGTTATTTATTTATTTTCTTTTCTTTTTCTTAGTTGGAGCTTCATTCTCCCAGGGTCAGGTTTCGTGCATCATTGCTCATGAGGACTTACACTATCACGTACACCTTTTCCCAAATCTCCACATAGGGCAATCCCTACCACCCGTGTAACGGGAGTTCGGTCGGCGCATCCCAAGTCAGATGACTCGAAAGCACCAGGCACAAAAGTCCCCTCAGACCTACTTTCTCGAGTGATAGGAGCCATGCAAGAAGAGAGAACCCCTACTCATTTATTTCTTATCTACACATAACCAAACCCCTACACTTAATGTCTTACAACAAGATTTAAAGGGTCATTGACAACAACAAACTTCCTTAAGATAACAGACACAAATTATTGACTCATTAGGTTCAGGGTGGACTTCTTTAAATGTTTGAGCACTGAATCCCTATGATTACTCACCCCCAAGGGAAAACTGGGGTGCATCCTAGTGACTCGATAAATCCTAAAGCCACTGTACTAGATATCCTAATGCATCAAGTTCAAGACAATTTTGGGAGCTTTCTTTTTACTTTGCCTCTCAACGGTTTTGCACACGCAAAACCCACAAAACATTTTCTTTCGCTAACACATGAAGATTTTGAAAGAAATGTGAAAATTTTGAAACACTAGGCAAGCAAAAGAAGACAAGTCACCCAAGGATCATGGCAAGCAGATATATCGATATTAAATGCAGCACACTAACATGACCTAATAATGCACACAAAAGAAAATAAAATCAAAGGAAAAAGACTCAACTATGTACACACGTAAAACACCCCACACCTACTTCATGCATTGTCCTCAATGAATGTGAGCAAAATACTACATGAATTTATGCATGAAAAGGGAAAGATCTCACCAATATGAAGCACAAAGGGAAGTTCATGGTTATGTTGATGGACACAAACCCGAATTCCCTCAAAACTTGTGACATGCTAAAGAAGGGATACAAATACGTGAAAGAAATGGGGCCCAATTACTCAAGGGTTGGAGCCCACAACAATCGATGCACTGAAGGAGTCTTTTTTTTAAAACTATGTACAACAATAGGCTTCCATCTTCATATGTCAAGGGACATCAAATGGGAACCCACCATCTCTCGAGCCAGAAATGCACATGCATGGGCGCAACATACAAAACATAATTGCTTAACCACCTGACACCCTTATATACATTGTGGTCGTATGATGCCTCTTGAGAGTTAGCAAAAGAGGAGAAACGAATGAGAGGTGAACCTCTATCAGGTTGAAGTGTATCAGGTGGTTGATTCTTAACCCACATGGGGTCCTCAATAGATACAGAATGAAGAGCATGTGGCCCAGAGGCCATAAAAATAGTATCTTATGGCTCAAAAGCCACGTGATCAAAAGGATGTGGCTCAAGGGCCACGTGATAAAAAAGAAGTGGCTCAAGGGCCACAAGATCAGAAGAATGTGGCTCAAGGGCCACAAGATCAGAATAATGTGGCTCAAGGGCCACGTGATCAGAAGATAAGGCACCTTCTTGTGCCAGCTCCGATGAAACATCTTCACCACCTTTAGGATCTCCATCGAACAATTCTCTAAAGTACTTGAAGGTGCCCTCAACTTCACCCTCATCCATGCCCTGGATAAGGTTGACCTCAAAAGGGTCATTGAAGGCACCTGACTTCTTGCCGATGGTGAAGATGTTGAAATCAGCGCATTGACTACCATAAGTCAAGCGCATCAGACCATTGCGACAATTGATCAAGGCATTGGAAGTCGCAAGAAATGGTCGCCCCAGAATGACAGGAATTTGTCCAAGTGGGTTTGGCACAGGTTCAGTATCCAAGACAAAGAAGTCGACTAGATAAATGAACTCTCCCACTTTGATCAGCACATCTTCCACCACACCCCTCCGTTTCTTCATAGACCTATCAACCAATTGAAGAGTGGTTTTTGTTTGTTTGAGGTCTCCAAGACCGAGGTGGACATAGACAGAATAAGGCAGAAGATTAACAGATGCACCAAGGTCCAATAAGGCACGAGTATGGACACATCACCAATCACACAAGAGATAGTAGGACAACCAGGGTCCTTGTACTTGACTTGCATGGGTTGTGCCAACAACGAACTCACGTTAGCCGCAAGAAAAGCTTTCTTTGGAACATGAGTTTTTCTCTTTTTGGTTCATAAGTCCTTGAGAACCTTGACATAAGGTGACATTTGCTGAATCACCTCCAACAGAGGGATGTTCACCTTAACTTGCCTAAACATCTCAAGCATCTTGTCATGCTGATCTGAGGTTTTCTTTTTAAGGCGCTCAGGGAATGACGCCTTCGGGGCATAATGGTGCGAAGGAACCCCAGAATTCTGGTCCAAAGAAACATGAGTGGGGACCTCAGAATCTGATTCCTTCGACACAAGAGGAGGCAAAGGGACCTCAGGGTTCGTCCCCTTTGTCAAAGGAAATGTAGACAGAACCTCAGGATCTGGCTCCTTCCTGGAAGTAAATTTGGAGGGAGCCTCAGGATACGGCTCCCTCAAAGATGGTGATGACAAAGAAGGCACCCCAATGTGGTTGTCCACCTCCTTACCAGACCTCAAAGTACGAATCACATTAATATGATGGGTCAGTTTAGAGGTAGCATGACGTAAAGGTGTCCTTCCTTGAGAATGGGTACCCTGAGGATTCACCTCGGGTTGACTCGGTAATTGGCCCTTCTCGCGTTCATGGTGCTGATTAGCCAACTGGCTAACTTGCATTTCCAATGCTTTGACCGAATTGTTGCTGGCCGCAAACAAGGATTGTGTGCTCTGAATGAACGCATGAAGGGTTTGTTCAAGAGTGGGGTCCTTCGAGTCAACCTGTTGGGGGTAGTGGAGTTTGGTTAGAATAACCCGACCATGAGGTCCGAGGAGATTGGTAATTATGGTTCTGAGACCTTTGATGTGGAGGTTGGTAGGTCGCCGATGGGCGTGGAGGTTAATAAGGTGGAGGTTGAGGTTGAGCGTGCGAGCTCTGACTGTTACCCCCACTAGGCCCCCAAGAGAAGTTAGGATGGTTACGCCATCCCGGGTTGTAGGAGTGATTGTACGGGTCGTTACGGGGCCTCTGTTGATACATCGCATTTGCATGCTCAGTATCCCTTGGAGCGTAAGCGCATTCCAAGTCATCATGGCCCGTAAGTCCACACCTACCACACCCGGGAGTGGCGACCTGAGCTACAGGAGCTCGGTCCAACTCTAAACTCTCAATCCTACGCATGAGAGCAGCCATTTTCGCCTCAGACGCGGTCGATGACTCAACTTGATATGATCCAGCTCGACCAGAAGACCTGACGGCTGATGGCTCTCTCATGATGTCCCACTCAAAGGTGCGTTCAGCCATTAACTCAAAAGTGTCCCATGCATCATCGATGGGTTTCATTTGGAAGTCACCCTGACACATCGACTCCAACAATGTACGGGTGTTGTAGTGGAGGCCCTCATAAACAATTTGGCACAACTTCCATAGCTCAAGTCCATGATGAGGCACTACTGGAGAAGGTCCTTCAACCTCTCAAAGAAACCATGAAAAGATTCGGTCTCAGTCTGATACATTTGATGTATCTGGTGCCGTATTTGTTGAGTTTTCCTTTGAGGGAAAAATCTCTTCAGAAATACGGTATGGAAGTCATCCCAAGACCGAATAGAGCTCGCCGGGAGGCTGTACATCCATTTCTTCGTGTTATCCTTCAACCCGAAAGAAATAATCCTCAACCGGACTGAATCCTCTTCAAGCTGTTGAAGCTTGAACATGGAGCATACTTCCTCGAATTCACGTATAAAAATATACGGATCCTCCTTATTGGCAGTTAAGTTTGGAAGCATGCTCACATATTGTGGTTTCAGCTCATAATTGTTCCCGCGAGCAGGGGGAAGAACTATGCAAGAAGGCTGCGCGGCCCGAACAGGATGAGTCCGCTCCCACAAAGTCATCGGTCTATCCTATCAAGCTAAAGGTGGTGGTGCACCAAGAACTCGATCCTGACCGAATCTCTCCCTTCCTCTCAAGTTAGAGGAGGAGGAGAAGGAGGTCTACGTGGTGGTGGGAGCGGACCAAGGTAATCCATGTATGGAACCCGGTCTCCCCCGTCACCACGAGACGACTCAGCCTCATGCTCCAAAGGAGAACGAGGCAGAGATGGTCTATCACCAAGACCGTCCATCTCAGAAAAATGCACTCTCTCAAGTCGAGCGCTCTCACCAGAACGAGCCCAACCTCGCATAAAAATGCTCGACTTGACTCTAAAATAACACACAACAGAAGGTGTACTAGAGGAGGAGACTACGCATAGAAAATAGATGAGGAGAGGACTCAGATGAGGAGGGAAGAATCCCTAGAGCTAGCGTGGGTAATGGGATCAGGTAGAAGCCTAACTAGCAAGCACGACTCAAACAACTTAAGCTATGGATCCTTAGGCTAGACGACTCCTAACTTCGAGGTCACTAGCCTCGACACGCCTCACCTCCCTACAACGAGGACCACAATGCCCAGCATGTGATACCAGATCCGGAGATCTAGTACCTCCTACTATCGACAAGGTAGGCAACGCCGATCAGGTCATGACGATCTCAACTAGATTACTCTCCTAGTGCGTCCGCAATCCTTAGGGCTAATGTCTACTTGCTTTTAGTTAAGGCTTTATTAAGAGTGATTTTTGGGGCGAAGGAAAGGGTGATGAAATCCCCCACCTTATCTTTTAAGTGACAACCCCATTTGTCAAGGAGAGTTCTTGGGAAAGGATGAAAGGGAGGCATGAGCTTTCCTAGAAGACCTTGCTGAGAAAACCATGCAATGGGAGAGTGTGAGGGAACCACCTGCATCATCTAGCATAGGAGTGAGGATCGCGAATGCAAACTCGACTAGATCGGGTGCCGTATTTGTTGTCGATACCACTACGACCACCGAGTTGCGCATGGCGGCCTTAATGCGCCGTGTGGATTCGTTTGAGCTCCAAAACCAATATGGTGCACCTCACATGTCCACATCTGGTCCAATTTCCTGTCATTCATGTGGTAGGACAGGTCATGTAGAAAGCGAGTGTGAGTCCATTCCTCCTGAGATGGAGCGTGTCAACGCCATCTATGATAGAGCCAGGAATGACCCATACTCATCATCTTATAATCCTGGATGGAGGAACCACCCCAATTTTTCATGGAACCAAACTAATGCCCCGGGTGGTCCTTCAAACTCCTCTAGACCACATTACCAATCACACCAACCTCCCATACATGCACATTCCTATCAGCCACCCCAAGCGCAAACCACCAATCAATTGGGTTTCCCAAATTCCAATAATATGGAAACCCGATTCAATTCGCTTGAGACCTTGACTCGTGGACTTGAAAACTCAATGAAATTTTTTATGTCAACCACGAGTCAAGTTCTCACTTGAAATCAGCAGACCATCAAATCTCTAGAGCTTCAGATGGGCCAATTAGCTCAGTCTGTACATAAAAGAGAGAGAGAGAGTCTTTTCCTAGCCAGCCTAAGGCTAACCCCCGTATATACCAATAACAACACATGCAAAATGAGAATGTGGTGCCTCGGGGGAGGCAAGTGGGCCATGAGGAGGAACCTGTTCACCATGTCAATTCCATTGTGACATTAAGGAATGGAAAACAGGTTGACAATCACATTTCCTTACCACAACAACCACCACCTATGCAGCCCCTCAGTGGGAATGGTGGTGAAGAAGAGGCTGAGGGTGAGGGTAATACACCAAAGCTTTCTTCTCAGGCACCGCAGAAAACCTACCTGCCAAAAGCTCCCTATCCAAGTAGGTTAACCAAAAAGCAGAGTGACAACATGGACAAGATATTAGAGGTGTTTAAGAAAGTAAAGGTTAACATCCCCTTGTTGGATGTCATGCAACAAATACCTCAATATGCCAAAGTGTTGAAGGATCTCTGCACAACCAAGAGGAAGACCAATGTTCCCAAGAAAGCATTCTTGGCTGCAAATATCAGCTCACTTTTGTCCAATCCCACCTACACAAAATACAAGGACCTTCGGTGTCCTACTATTCAGTGTACGATAGGGGACACTAGAATGAGCAATGTTTTGCTTGATTTAGAATCAGCGGTCAACCTCCTCCCAATCTTTGTTTATCAACAGTTGAACTTGGGAGAATTGAAACCAACTAAGATCACCCTCCAATTGGCGGATAGATCCATTCATATTCCCATGGAGATTATCGAGGACGTGCTTATCAAAGTTGGAGATTTTATATTTCCAGACGATTTTGTTGTCCTCGATATCAATCCTGTTGCGAACACCCACTCTCAAATACCTTTGATTTTGCGTAGACCATTTCTGGCCACCTCCAATGCCTTGATTAATTGTAGAAATGATCTTATGAAGCTCTCATTCGGTTACATGAGTGCCAAGTTTCATGTGTTCAACTCTGGTAGGCAACGGGAACCCATGGATTTACCTTTAAATCTCAATCTCATCCGCCAATTAGAGAAAGCACCGCAAAATCAACGAACACCCCTAACCCCAATGCAACCCGTTGAGAATGTTCGTGGTCCCAGCGAAAACTCAATGCCTGTCTTCGCAATGCAACAGAATGAGCTGGCCTCGAACATGAATGTCCAAAGGGAGTGTTCGTTGCATGATTCAGTTGAGAGTACTAGTGAGAAAGAGACACCTCATCATATGCCTATACCAGAAGGTGTCTCTACCTCATGTCCCATGGCCATTGAGCCATTTGAGCTTCATATTGACTCCAACAACGACCCACCTATGACCGAGCTTATGCTTGATGATCTAAATGATGGTGGGAGGTCCTTGTTGGATGACTTGGGGAGAAGCCCCATTCTTAGTGATGCAGGTCTGCTGCATCCATCAAATGAGCTTGAGGAACTCATTCCGATGCACCCACCTATTGGTTGGAGGGTTTTGTTCGATGAGCAACTAAAGCCTAGTGAGGCAACACAACTTCATTCTTTGTTGCCCACACCCAACCAATATCATGAGGGGTTCGAGCCTTTCAGCTTTGACCTTTCACCCCGCATGACACCTCAGAGTACCGGTGAAGTTTGCCCATCTCGGCAAGTCTCTGGTCCTCATGACTTGATGTTCTTATTTGATATTCCTTGACCAAATGATTATGAGAATATCATTGTTGTTGTATATATAATTTAAAAAAAGAAGAAAAAAAACAAAAAAGCGAGTAATAAAAGACTCCATGAGCGAGCATTGATTGTTGTGGGCCCCAACCTTTGTGTACTTTGCCCCCATTTCTTCACGTATTTGTCTCCCTTCTTCAGTATCTCACCGGTTTTATGGGAATTCGGGTGTGTGTCCATCACTATAACCATGAACTTCCTGTTGCACTTCATGTTGGTGAGATCTTCCCTTTTTCATGCATAAATCCATGTAGTATTATGCTCACATTCATTGAGGACAATGCATGAAGTAGGTGTGTGTGTGTGGGGGGTGTTTTACGTGTGCACATAGTTGAGTCTTTTTACTTTGATTTCTTTTGTGTGTATTGATAGGGTCATGTTAGTGTGCTGCATTTAATATCGATATATATGCTTGCCATGATCCTTGGGTGATTTGTCTTCTTTTGCTTGCCTAATGCTTTAAAATTTTCACATTTCTTTCAAAATATTCATGTGTTTGGGAAACAAAATGTTTTTGTGGGTTTTAAGTGTGTTTAGCATGTGCAAAACCGTTGAGAGGCAAAGTAAAAAGAAAGCTCCCAAAATTGTCTTGAACTTGATGCATTAGGATATCTAGTTTACCGGCTTTAGGTCTTATAGAGTCGTTAGGATGCACCCCGGTTTTCCCTCGGGGGGTGTGTAATCATAGGGTTTCAGTAGTCAAACATTTAAAGAAGTCCACCCCGAACCTTGTGAGTCAAATAATTCGTGTCTGTTAGTATAAGGAAGTTTGTCGTAGACAATGGCCCTTAATCTCTTTTTGTCGTAGTCAAATAATTCGTGTCTGCTAGTATAAGGAAGTTGATTGACATCATTTCATGCTCATATTTGTAACTTATATCCATTATCTTACACCTAAGAAATGCTACGTGACGAGTTTTATGTTTAGTTTTCAGGAATAAAGAGGTTTGAAGAGAAGAGCCATGAAAGGACCCAAAAGCAGGAAAAAAGACTTAATTGTGAGACCTAGGGACTGAGTTGCAAGGGAGAAGGACCTGATCGTAAGACCGAAGGACCTAAGAGCAAAACAGGAAACTCCACACCATCATGGGGAGTATTTTGGCAATTATATTCGGGTCGATGCTCCAATAAACAAAGTAGATGCATCAAAGACCAACAAAGACACCAGCAAAGCCCACAACAAATCCCAGATGAATCCTAATCCAATAGACCGCTAATTGGTGGTCCAAATCATTTTGGATCCTCTCAGATTTGTGGGGCACGTGTATTAGTGTATTCTTAATCCATTTTTGGTATTGGTTTAGTCCCACATCGGGGGATTGTCGCAGATTAGCTTTTTCCATGCCTATAAATAGAACTCTTCACCTTCCATTGTAATGACTCATTGTTTGGTGGCATTCTCTCTACTAAGGAGTGAGCCTTGAAGCAAAAACTCAAGGTGGAGAAGAATGCTACCTTCAATGTGAGTCATTTGTTAATAAAATAATTCTTCTAGTTTCTTTTAATGTTGTCTTTTAATTTGTGCATGTTTGTTTAGTCTTTCCTTTCCTTTTATGCTTGTTTAATATTTCTTGCTTGATTAGTGTAGTTTTATTTCAGTATAATGCTTCATTTTGTTAGAGTAGTTAGTTTAAATATGTGTGAGTAGTTCCATCCCCTTTGGGGGTGGAGTAGAGTATGTACATGTTATGTAGGTGGTATGAATGCTAGATTTTATTGTTTGTGAGAGATATTAGTATGCTTGCTTGAATTAATAAGAACTTTACTTGATGGTTTCTGCCATAGTTAGGTACACTCCAAGCTCGTTATGTTCTTAATAACAACCTTGCATTGCTCATATTAATCACCTAGGTTAGTGTTGTAAATGATAGGTCTTGCCATGAGGTACTTCTTATGCATGAACAAACACTAACCACACTTGAGCTTATAGTATACATTCAACACCACACTTATTTCATGTGCACACACACACTCCACCCCTTAGGGGTTTCCATTCCTGTCTTTTTATCTTCTTCATTAGTTGTTTAGTTATTTCATTTCAGCTTGCTTGTTTACTAGTTTAGATTAGTGTAGTGTAGTGTAATACATCTTTCTTACCTTTCTTTCCACTCGCCTTCGAACAAACCAATTGTCGACACACCTCCAAGTGGACGACCCGTATTTGCCACCGCTTCAACGCGGTCGTGCACTTGCGGTTAATATAAAACGATCAATCAGAAGTGTAGGGGTTTTGGTTCCCATGTAGATAAATAAATAAGTGGTGTTCTCTCTTCTCACACGGCTCCTATCACTCGGGAAAGTAGGTCTGAGGGGACTTTGTGACTGGTGCTTTCGAGTCATCTGACTTGGGATGCACCGACCAAACTCCCATTACACGGGTTGTAGGGATCGCCCTATGTGGAGATTTGGGGGAAAGTGTACGTGATATTGTAAGCCCTCATAGGCAATGATGCACGAAACTTGACCCTGGGAGAATCAAATACCAACCAATAAAATGCTCCAAAGAAAAAGAAAAAAAAAGAAAGAATCAAATAAGAACCAAAATGGACTTTACACATTGTATCACATTCAGAGGTTAAAGTTGTCATGTCTTTCACTTAAGTCCTTAACTAACTTTCACGAATAACTCATTAGGCTAGGTGTGTGGACCGATTACATATATAGAGTCGACCCGTAGTATTACCGCGTCCCATGATCGACAATATGAGTCCAACGAGTCGTGTAGCTAGATTGATTAATGAATCTTGTTCGGATTTTGTGGGTATATCCGCTGAAAACCCTGAGGAGACAACACTCCTCCTCCTTGGCGACAAGGAGATTTAACGGCTTGTTGCACGTGCTAAGTGCAACCGTGATTCCTACGAAAGTGTGTTAGGATTTCTTGTTTTCGTATGCTTTTCTCTTTCTTTGTTTTGCTCGGGACTAACAAAAGTTAGGTGTGGGGGTATTTGATTGACATCATTTCATGCTTATATTTGTATCTTATATCCATTATCTTTCACCTAAACAATGTTATGTTACGAGTTTTATGGTTAGTTTTCAGGAATAAATAGGTTTGAAGAGATGAAGCATAAAATGACCCAAAAGCTGGGAAAAAGGACTGAATTGTGAGATCTGGGGACTGAGATGCAAGGGAGAAGGACCTGAACGTAAGACAGAAGGACCTAAGAGAAAAACAGAATACTCCACACCATCATGGGGAGTATTTTAGCAATTCGATTCGGGTCGGAGCTCCAACAAACCAAGTAAATGCATCCAAGACCAGAAAATATACCAAGAAAAGCCCACAACAAAAATGAGCAGGATCCGAACCATATAGACCGCCAATTGGCGGTCCAAGACCACTAATTGGCCGTCTGTTTTTGCCCAAACCTGCTCAAATTTCTTCAGCACATGCATTAGAGGATGTTTAGGCCATTTGTGGTATTTGTTTAGTCCTACATCGGGGGATTGTCCCGGAGTGCCTTTTTCTATGGCTATAAATAGAACTCTTCACCTTCTAATGTAATCACTCCATATTTTAAGTGGATATTCTTCCTACTAGAAGTGAGGCCTTGAAGCACACACTAAAGTAGGAGGATGCTACTTGAAATGTGAGTCATTTTATCAATAAAGTTTTGTGTTTCTTTTATTTGTTAATGTGTTTCTTTTATTGTTTGTGCATGTTTTAGTTTAATCGTCTTTTATTAAATCTAGCTTAGTTAAAATGTCTTCTTATCTTAGTGTAACAATTAGTGTAATGTGTAGTGAGTAGTTCCATCCCCTTTGGGGGTGGAGTAGATATTCATACATGCATTAGAGAATGGAATGAATACTTTATTTTTCAATGTGTTGATAAAACATGAATGTATGCTTGCTTGTTTAGGATAGAATTTATAACTTGATGAGTTTTGCCAAAATGATTAGACACCTCTCATGCTTGTTTAGGTTCTGAAATAAACATCTTGCATATGTAAATGTTAATCAACTAGGTTGGTGAATAGCTTGATAGGTTTTGCCATAACATTTAGACACTTCCTATGCATGATAACACCACCTTAATTTGTGCTTAAAGAATGTGTTCAACACCCACCTCTTTGCATGTGTGCACTCACTCCACCCCTTAGGGGTTTTCCATTTCCTGAATTCCAGCATTTCGTTCTTAGCTTAGTTGTTATTTCATCGGTTGTGTCTTTCTTTCGCATTTGCCTCTTCGTAGTTAGCGTAGTTTAGATTAGCATAAACGACTTTCTTCCACCTTATTGTGCCACTTGATTTTTGATAAACAAGAGGTTGCTCACCTCCCTGAGGACGACCCCGTACTTTCCACCGCTTCATCTCGGCCGTGCACTTGCGGTTTTAAATAAAACGTTCAACAAAGCACAAGTGGAACAGGTGGGTCCAGCAACTGCTCCTCCTCATGAAAATGACCAGCCATTGAACCCGGACTATGTGAAACACGAGAGGAGGGAGGCGTCTAAAAATCGACTACCGAAGCAGGGTTGACAACGCGCCTCGTTAAACGGCCACTCTCGTCTCGTGCCCACGAGAGCATGCACACAGGTGCACACAAACCAAAACGTTTTTTTATAACAAAGAATGTGTGTAGAGGAGAAGACGGGGGAACACAGGAGAGAAAGAATAACTCAGGAGAGAAGGTAAGAAGTCCTTAAGCTACGGCGGATGGGTATTGGTAGAAGCACACAAGCAAACAAGGCTCAAACAATCCTAAGGTCGCTATAGGTCCTTACAGCTAGACGACACCTAACTGCGAGGTCACACGGCCTAAACACGCCTCACCTCCCAACGATGAGGACCACAAAGCCCAGCAAGTGAGCCAAGATCCAGAGATCTCGTCTCTCCTACTATCAAAAAAGTGGGCAACGTCGATCAGGCAATGACGGTCATGACCGGATCACTCTCCTAATGCGTCCAAGATCCTTATGGTCAATGTCTACTTGATTTTAAAATTAGGCTCTTGATTATTGTGGGTTTTGGGGCGAAGGAAAGGGTGATGAAATCCCCCACCTTATCTTTTATGGGACAACCCCTCCTTAGTAGCATTTTGGACTCTTAATCTAACAATCAACTCTCCAAACAAACACTCAACTCACACTTGTTTCAATGCACTTCCTACTAACTAATACATGTTCATACAAAATGCATGAGTGAGAGTAGAAGGTGCGTACCTCACGCCAACACTCAGCAACCGAAAATAAAGCTAAAATAAAAGACAATCTACATGCCTAAGTCACATACATGATGCATGACCTAAACAAGAAAGAATTCCTAATCTTTTGCTTTGGGTTTTAGGGTCCAAGTTGCTTAAAGGAAGTTTGATTATTGATCTGGGAACAAACTACAAGTCAAAACATGCCAAATCAAGTCCCAGCTCACTAAATAAATTATGGCAACACGATAAAGAAAGAAGAGGGTAAACAAAGCTCACCAGACCGCCCATTGGCGGTCTCAGGCCGCTGATTGGCGGTCTACAGTGCCCATGTTTCCTCAAAACTTCTCCAGCTGCCTCTCCTAGCGACTCTAAGTCTCTTGAAACAAAGAAAAACTACAAAACACAAATTAAATCCACTCGAATCGTCCAAACAAGAGTCTGGACTGGGACTTCCCCGGCAACGGCGCCAAAAACTTGTTTAATCGTTTTAAATACCGCAAGTGGACGACCGCATTGAAGCGGTGGCAAATACAGGTCGATCCACAAGGAGCTGTGTAGACTCTGGTTTGTTTGAAGGCAAGTGGGAAAAGAGGGGAAGAAGTTGTGATTACACTAAACTAGACTAACTACACTAAACCTCGTAAGCATCAAGCATGAAAACGAAAGCGAGGGAAATTGAAAGCTGGAAATCAGAAATTGAAAACCCCTAAGGGGTGGAGTGAGTGCACACATGAAAAGAGGTGGGTGTTGAACACATTCTTTAAGCACAAATAAATGTAGTATTTTAATGCATAGGAAGTGTCTAAATGTTATGGCAAAACCTATCAATCCATTCACTAACCTAGTTGATTAACATTTACATACACAAGCTGGTTATTTCAGAGCCTAAACAAGCATGAGAGGTGTCTAATCATTTTGGCAAAACTCATCAAGTCATAAGTTCTATCCTAAACAAGCAAGCATACATTCATGTTTTATCAACACATTGTATATAAAGCATTCATTCCATTCTCTTTTGCATGTATGAACATCAACTCCACCCCCAAAGGGGATGGACTACTAACTACACATTAGACTAATGATTAAACTAAGAAAGGAAAGCATATTAACTAAGCTACTAAAACTAATGAAATGAAATTAAACTAAGTAAAACAAGCAACATGAAAAAACAACATAATAAAGAAACTTTTATTATGGGATTTATTATGGGCTTTCCATGTTGGTATTATTTGTCTTTGATGCGGTTACTTGACTTGTTGGAGCTCCGACCTGAATAGAATTGTCAAAATACTCCCCATGATGGTGTGGAGTTTTCTGTTTTGCTCTTTGGTCCTTTGGTCTTACGTTCAGGTCCTTCTCCCTTGCATCTTAGTCCCCAGGTATCACAATTCAATCATTTTTCCCTGCTTTTGGGTCTTTTTATGCTTCATCTCTTCGAACCTATTTATTTCTGAAATTCAAACATAAAACTTGTCACGTAGCATTGTTTAGGTGAAATATAATGGATATAAGATGAAAATGTAAGCATGAAATGATGTCAATCACACGCCGGAGCCTCCACAATGACCTCTGGATTGCCAGAAAAGAGGGAAGAACGTGAGAGAGAGATGAGGGATGGAAGCAAAATGGAAGAAGTAGAGAGGAGAACGAATTTGGTTTATAAACCAAAACCATCTCCACAACAACCTTCCCCACTCCACAGCACCCTACCGCCCAACCCACATCCGTCACATCATCCTCCTCTTCCCCATGCAACCCTATTGTTCACCTCCTCTTCCTAAACCAGGTTAGGGACATAACAATTCACCGACCTCAAAAAGATTTCGTCCCGAAATCAAAACAACAACTCACCGAAAAGCTCTGTGTATAAGCTCTGAACCTCCTCCTCAATCTCCCATGTGGGCTCACACTCACTGTGATGCTGCCATCGGACCTTCACCATCGGAATGGTCCTCCTCCAGAGCTGGTGATCTATGCGATCAACGATCTTGACAGGTCTCTCCTTAAGCGACAAGTCCTGCTGGATCTCTAGCATTGCTATCTCAATCACATGAGCTGGATATGCAACATATTTCCTCAGCATCGACACGTGGAAGACGTTTTAAAGACATGAAAACTGCGGTGGCAACACAATCCGGTAGGCAACCTCACCAATTCAGTCTAGGAGCTCAAACAACCCGACATACCTCACACTGAGCTTCCCTTTCTTCCCAAACATTTGTTGGCTTTTCGGCCTTAATCTATGTTTTGATGATTTAATTAACCTAATCTTAATTGTAATCAATGTAGAGTAGCACACATATTGCATTACATATATATTGCTTTGTGCTAACTTCTGAAGGTGATCAAGACTCAAGGAAGAAAAGAAATCAAGTCAAGACATGTAATCAAGCTCATTTGAAGACATGTAATTTGCTTTTATTTGAGTCTTAGGAACTTTGTGTAATTGAACATACTTGAGCTAAAAACTACTCAAACACACAGTACGTTCCTTATAGAAGTCACACACAAAATTTCATATAATTTGGACTTCAATAGATCACCCAAACTTGGACCGGAAAACACTAAACACTTAACATACATTATCTCCCACATTCGGTCGACCGAAACAGATCGTTCGGTCGACCGAGTGATCCATAACCCAGTTAGTGTTTTACTGCCCGATTTTGGTCGACCGTCCAGGCATTTTCGGTCGACCGAGTGAACACAATTTTCTGACCGTTTGTTTTGTTGTATTATACCCAACGGCCGTATTCGTATTTTTCCAAATACCCCATAAATACATTTTCCTATCACTCGACCAAGGACCATTTTCGGTCGACCGAACTTAAGTTGTCTCGACATTCCCAAACTGCTTGTTGATTTTCGGTTGACCGTGAACCTTGTTTCGGTAGACCGAATTCGATGTTGTTTGTCAACCCCATAGAGCCTGTTATGAATCGGTCAACCGACTCCTATTCGGCGTTCGACCGATCACTTAAGTGAACTTAAGTCAAAGCCAAAATTGACCAACCGGTCGACCGACTTACCCGATTTTGTTGACCGATTTTGTTCTGAATTGGGTCCTGCAGATTTCTGTTTTGTGTATCTTACACAATCTTACCCATTTCAGACCCAACGGCTGTAATTGTCTTGGAGCTTATAAATAGAGTTGTAAAACACATTTTAAAAAAATTCTCCCACACATATTTGCCTCCTACAATAGAGAGATAATTCCAAACACTCCAAGCCTCAATTTCCACACTTAAGATCATTTCTTATCTTTCTCAAGTGTGCTCAAGTTTAGAGAGTGATTGTCCCACTCAATTTTGTTGCTGTCAAAGTCAAGTAAAGGTTTCCGTGAAAGCCCGAAGCATCACTCTCGGATTGTGAGAGGAGGAGCCAAGCTCGGCGAGCATTGTTCGCGAGTTTGAAGATTGTAAAGACGTTCTCTCCCGGCCCGGAACGGGGAGTGGTTAGTGAAGTCGTGAGTGGAGCTTGCAACAGAGGACTAGGACCCGGGTGGGGTGACAAATCTCTATAAAAATCCCCCGTCTCATGTGGTTTGCTTTATTTCCTCCTTTTTACCTTGCTTGCTTGTTTATTTGTTTTAATTCTGCTGCATATACTTGATTGATTAAACAAGTAGGTCATTAGCTTAAAAGTGATTAGAATTAGAGTCCCTCATGATCCTACATTTGGTATCAGATCCTTGTGAGCTAAATTTCATTACTTAACCGTAATTTTTAGTAATGGCATCAACTTCTAATCATGTAGAGGGATTGTGCACAACTAGGCCTCCTTTGCTTAATGGGTCTAATTATAATTATTGGAATAATATGATGAAAATTTTCCTAATTTCAAATGACCTTATGTATTGGATGTTTCTTCAAAATCCCTACACACCCCCAAATCAAGATGAATTAGATTCACTTTCTAGGGCCAAAATGAAAGAAATCAAAATGAATTCAATAATCATGAATATCTTGTATTGTGGCCTTAATGATGGTGAATATAATAGGATTAGGGGTTGTGAAAGTGCATATGAGATATGGAATAGACTACAAATGCATCATGACGGTGATAGTAAAACCAAAGAAACTAGGATTACGCTCGTCATGCATAAATATGACATTTTTCTATGCAAATCGGTGAGAACATAAGTGAAACGAACACTCGCTTCACCGATATCACTAACTCTCTTTTGGTCCTTGGAAGAAAAATCAATGAAGGAGATATGACACGGAAGTTCCTCCGGTCGCTTAGCAACGATTGGGAAGATAAAGTCATCGCAATTGAAGAGGTACATGGTCTTTCCAAATTAAAGATGAAGGAACTCGTTGGAAATTTGATGGCATGTGAACTTCAAATTAACCATCGAAAGGGGAAGGAAGCCTCAAAGAACAAACCCCTCTTGTCATTACATGCAAATCTTGAGGAACCAAGGAGTGTAGAAGACGAGGACATTGAAGTCCTAGCCAAAGAGTTCTTCAAATACCCCAAGAAGGATAAAGAAGAAAAGAATGAAAGAAGAGGTAGAAGAAGTGAAATGAGAGAAAAGAAGAAGGAAAAGGAGGAGAGTGAAAATGAGAGAAAAGAGAAGGAGAAGAAAAATGAAAGAAAGGAGAGAAGGAGAGAAAAGGAGAGGAGTAAGAGAAAAGAGAAGAGGTTGGAAGCTCACAAGGCTACTTGGGACGATTCATCGTCATCATGTTCATCCCAATCAACCGCACCTTCATCAACAAAGGAATATGCACATATGTGCTTCATGGAAATTCAAGATGAAGGAAGTGAGGTATCCTCTAATTCTTACTCTACTAGAACACAATATTGGTCATCTAAGTCATATCCTTGTGATAGTTCATGTTCTAAAGAAGAAACATATTCACATGATGAACTTCAAAATTCATTTCATGACTTAGTCAAACAATATGAGATTATTTGTGAAAAGAACAAGAATGCTAGAAAGCTGATCAATAATCTTTAAAGTCAAATTGAAACATGCATGAATGAAAAGAATGAGGTGCTTGCTAAACTTGAAACTAATGCATCAACTCTTGAAAGTTTAAAAGCAACAACCATTGATAGTGGACAACTAGATCTTCAAGCTTGCAATGTGTAATTATGAAAAGATTTAGAAAAATTCACAAATGAAACTAAGATGCTAGACATGCTATTAGGTAGTCAAAGACAATCCCTAGATAAACATGGTTTAGGATACAATGGCAAATTGAAAAACTATGTATCTCATACTACACTAAATGGCAAGCATTGGTTTGTTAAGCATAGTTCTTCAAGTGTGTGGGTTCTTAAAACCAAAATGGTTTGGATTCCCAAATCTAACATTCGAGTACCCAAAGTTGTTTGGGTACCTAAATATACACTTGTAGGTGCTTGAGGAGGAAATCGGTGGTGACCGAGCAAGCTTGAGAGTCAAATTCAACGCTGGTTACATCACCGAATGGAGATTGGAACCAGTTCAAGCTTCAAAGTGGGTATAATTTCTTATCCTATAAATTTCATGAATCAATTGGTTCTAGTCTAGGTTTTATATGATTATTGACATATCATTTAGATTGATTCATTGGATATCTTAAAATTTGAATCACATCCATTGCCTTAGTGTCAAATTTGTAAATGGTATAAAAAGGCGAAATTAATACATCACATGCTATTTTGTAATATTTACTTGATGTTAATAGGAGAGAATTAGAATTGAACTTAATCGAAAAATCATATTCATATTGATAAGGGGAGTTTAATGAATATCATTTATTTAGTGTAATGAAGTGCAAAATTTAAGGGGAGCAACTTCATTACAAGACATCCAGAATTCTATGCTTAACTCTTATAATTTTTTGATGGATGTCAAAGGGGCAAAGATAATAAAGGGGGTAACTTGAAATTTGAGTTTAATTGAACAAAAACTATGCACATCCATAGGGGGAGCATTTATATGCATAGTTTAGATCTAAAAAAATTCAAGTATTAAGATATAGGTTGCCATCATAAAAAAAGGACATTGTTGGCTTTTCGGCCTTAATCTATGTTTTGATGATTTAATCAACCTAATCTTAATTGTAATCAATGTAGAGTAAGTAGCACATATATTGCATTGCATATATATTGCTTTGTGCTAACTTCTGAAGGTGATCAAGACTCAAGGAAGAAAACAAATCAAGTCAAGACATGTAATCAAGCTCATTTGAAGACATGTAATTTGCATTTCTTTGAGTCTTAGGAACTTTGTGTAATTAAACATACTTGAGATAAAAACTACTCAAACACACAGTAGGTTCCTTATAAAAGTCACACACAAAATTTCATATAATTTGGACTTCAATATATCACCCATACTTGTACCGGAAAACACTAAACACTTAACCTGAACTGTCTGCCCACATTCGGTCGACCGAAACAGACCGTTCGGTCGAGCAACTGATCAATTACCCAGTTAGTGTTTTACTGCCCGATTTTGGTCCACCGTCCAGGCATTTTCGGTCGACCGAGTGAACACAATTTTCTGACCGTTTGTTTTGTCGTATTATATCCAACGATTGTATTCATATTTTTCCAAATACCCCATAAATTTATTTTCCTATCGGTCGACCAAGGACCTTGTTCGGTCGACCGAACTTAAGATGACTCGACAAACCCAAACTGCCTGTTGGTTTTCGGTGGACCATGAAACTTGATTTGGTCGTCTGAATTCGATCTTGTTTGTCAACCCTGTAAAGCCTATTATGAATCGGTCGACCGACTCCTATTCAGCGTTCGACTGATCACTTAAGTGAACTTAAGTCAAAGCAAAAGTTGACCAACCGGTGTACCGACTTACCAAATTCAGTCGACCGATTTTGTTCTGAATTGGGTCCTGCAAATTTCTGTTTTGTGTATCTTACACAACCTTTACCCATTTCAGACCCAACGGCTATAATTGTCTTGGAGCTTATAAATAGAGTTGTAAAACACATTTTAACAAAAAACCCTCCCACACATATTTGCCTCCTACATTAGAGAGATCATTCCAAACACTCCAAGCCTCAATTTCCATACATAAGATCATTTCTTATCTTTCTCAAGTGTGCTCAAGTTTAGAGAGTGATTGTCCCAGTCACGTTTGTTGTTGTCAAAGTCAAGTAAAGGTTTCGGTGAAAGCCCGAAGCATCCCTCTCAGATTTTGAGAGGAGGAGCCAAGCTCGGCGAGGGTTGTTCGCGTGTTTGTAGATTGTAAATGAATTCTCTCCTGGCCCCGAACGGGGAGTGGTTAGTGAAGTCGTGAGCAGAGATTGCAAAAGAGGAGTAGGACCCAGGTGGGGTGACAAACCTCTATAAAAATCCCCCGTCTCATTGTGGTTTTCTTTATTTCCTCTCATTTACCTTGCTTGCTTGTTTTTTTGTTTTAATTCCGCTGCATATACTTGATTGATTAACCAAGTAGGTAATTAGCTTAAAAGTGATTAGAATTAGAGACCCTCACGATACTACAACCTCATCACTTCCCGAGTTGGGGAGATCTTCAGAAACACATGGTCACCAACCTCGAAGCTCAACGCCCGTTTGCGTCTGTCGGCATAACTCTTCTGCCTGCTTTGTGTTGTGACCAATCTCCACCTTCTCTACATACATCTGCACGAGTTGTGGCCCCACTAACTGCCTCTCGCCTACATCACTCCAGCATACCGATGATCTGCAAGGCCTCCCGTACAACGCCTTGTTTGGTGTCATCCCAATACTCGAATGGTAGTTGTTGTTGTAGGCAAACTCTATCAATGGCAAATGCTCATCCCAGTGTCCTGCCCAATCCAGTATGCATGCCCTCAGTATATCCTCTAGGGTCTGGATCATCCTCTCAGACTGACCATCTGTGTGCAGGTGAAATGTTGTACTGAAGCTCAATCATGTCCCCAAAGCCTGCTGCAAACTCCCCAAAACCTGGATGTGAATACGGGATCTTGATCAGAGATGATGCTCACTGGTACTCTATTCAGCCTGACTATCTCCTCCACGTACAACTTAGCTAGACCTTCTAGAAGCAACGTGGTCCTGATCGCTAAGAAGTGCGCCGACTTGGTTAGTCGATCGACTATCACCCAAATCGCGTCGTGGAATCTCCTCGTCTTTGGCAGCCCCGTGAAAAAAATCCATCATCACGTGCTCCCACTTCCACTCTGGCACCTCAATACACTGCATCGGCCCCTGCTGGTCGCTGATGCTCAAGCTTCACCTTCTGACAGACTAAGCACCGGTCCACAAACTCTGCAATATCTCTCTATACGCCCTTCCAACAGAAGTTCCGCTGCAGGTCCTTATACATCTTCGTACTCCCCGAGTGAATGGTATATCTCGCTCGGTGTGCCTCCTCCATGATGTCATCTCTCAGCCGATCGACATTCGACACCCATATCTGACTCCTAAACCTCAGACCACCATCAACCCCCACACCGAAGTCTGATCCATCTTTGGCAGCCAACAGTAGCAGACCAGCTAACTCGTCATCATCAATTTGAGACTGAACAACTCGCGAAACGGTCTGCGGCTCCACCCGAATCCCAACAATTATTGCCCTCTCAGAACCCTCTGTGAACGACCTCCACTGTGACAACGTCTCGAGTAGCCTCCACTCCTGAATGCACAAACTCGCAACTGACACCTCAACCTTCCTGCTCAGTGCATCTGCGACCGAATTTGCGTTCCCCGGATGATAGGAGATGATGAAGTCGTAATCCTTAATGAACTCAAGCCATCTGCGCTGCCTCATATTCAAGTCGTTCTGCGAGAATAAATACTTCAAGCTCTGATGATCTGTGAAGACCTCGAACTGCTCTCCATAGAGATAATGCCGTCAGGTCTTCAACGTGTGAACGATTGCTGCTAACTTCAGATCTTTAGTAGGGTTGTTCTTCGCGTGCACCTTTAGCAGCCTCGAAGCATACACCACCACCTTCCCGTGCTGCATCAGAATACAACCCAAGCAAATCCCAGACGCATCACTATAAATCACATAGTCCCTATTACCACTCGGTAGCGTCAAAATCAGTGCTGTTGTCAGTCGCCTCTTCAGCTCCTAGAAATTGTCCTCACACTTCTAGGACCAAACGAACTTCAAGTCCTCCTACGTCAACACTGTCAGTGGTGAAGCAAGTCTGGAGAAATCCTGAATGAACCGTCTGTAATACCCAACTAGTCTCACAAACCTCCTGATGTCAGTCACACTCGTCGGGGCCCTCCACTGAGTCACAGCCCCAACCTTCGTCGGATCCACCGAAATCCCATCTGCTGACACAATGTGCCCCAGAAAAGTTACCTGATCCAACCAAAACTCGCACTTCGTGTACTTGGCATAGAGATGCTGATCCCTCAAGATGCCGAGCACAATCCTTAGGTGCTCCTGATACTGCCCCCTGTCAGGTGAGTACACCAATATGTCATCCACGAAGACAATGATGAATCTATCAAGGTATGGTTGAAATGTCCTATTCATCAGGTCCATGAATGCCGCCGGTGCATTCGTCAGTCAAAACGGCATCACCAAGAACTCGTAGTGCCCGTACCGCGTCCTGAAGGCTGTCTTCTGGACATCTACCTCTCTGATCCGCAATTGGTGATAACTTGAACGCAGATCAATCTTCTAGAATACTCTCACCGTCTGCAACTGATCAAACATATCCTCGATCCTGCGCAAAGGATACTGGTTCCTGATGGTAACCTTATTCAACATCCTGTAGTCAATGCACATCCACAACAACCCATCCTTCTTCTTCACGAACAACACAAGAGCTTCCCAAGGCGAGACACTCGGTCGGATAAACCTGGAGTCCATCAACTCCTGCAACTGCTTCTCCAGCTCTATCAACTCAGCAGGTGCCATCCGATACGGAGCCCTCGACTGGGGTGCCGTGCCAGCCACTAACTCAATGCCGAACTCGATCTCTCGGTGCGGCGGTAACCCAAGAATCACTGCAGGAAATACCTCTGGAAACTCTTGTACGACCTCCATGTCCTCTAGCCGCTTCGTTTCAGGATCAAGAACAATCAGAGTAGCCACAAACACTCTGCAACCCTAATGCATCAGCCTCTATGCCTTAACCACAGACACAATCAGATGACTTCCTCTACTCCTCGTCCCTCTGATAAACACATCGAGCATGTCCTTTCTCGGAATAAGGATCTTCTTCTCACAGCAAAGGACTCGCACATCATACTATGATAGCCAGTCCATACCCAGTATGATGTGGAAGTCCTCCATTGGTAGCAAGACCAAATCTGCCGAAAAATCATGGTCTCCCAAAACAACTGTGGTGCCGGGGAGAAAGCTCCCCAACTTGCCCACCTCACCCATGAGCGTACTGACCTCCAACAAATCAGTCAGTAGCTCAGGGGTCTGTTCAAACTCGCCAGCAAACTTCTCTGAAATGAAGGAGTGTGTGGTACCGCAATAAAAAAACACAAGCAACCAAACCTGAAACAACAAGGGTACCTTCCACGACAGTGTTGGAGTCCTTCGCCTCCTCATCCAGGACGGTGAAGACTCGCCCAACTCTCCTGATCTGGGCCTACGGAACGACGACCTACTACCTCTGCTCCTCCCTGTTACTGGCGGTCCCGGCCTCCTGCTCGGCTCACCCTGCCTGTTCGGGCACTCACGAATATAATGGCCCATCTGACCGCATCCGAAGCATGCACCTGTACGTCTGGGGCACTCCTGACCTGGGTAAAATCTCCCGTAAGTACTGCACGCACCATACTTGCGTGCTCCTCCTCCATCAACACGTGACCTCTTGCCCTAGTTCCCTGTGGAACGTCCAACTTCACGTCCTCTCGTGCTCACTAGCGGCTTCCGTGCCTCCTGGTAATGCTCCTAATAGGCCTGATCGATGATAGTCGCGAACTTCACTGCATCCGCCAGGGTCTGCGGCATGCTGGTAATCACACGCGATCTGAGATGCTCGGGTGTCACACATTTCTCAGAACAATAACGCTCCAGGGCGTTAAACCTGCTGATGTAGCTAGCCAAGGATATCTCCTTCTGCTCGAGGGCCAAGAACTCCTCCTTCTTCCTGTCTCTGACATGCTGCAGAAAGAACTGCTGGTTGAATACCTAAAGGAATTCCTCCCAGCTCACGTCATCTCGGTCAGCAAACACCACTGCAGATGTGGTCCTCCACCAGTTTGCCGCCTCACAATCCAGCACATAGGTGGCTAGGTCCACCATCCACTCCGGCAGACAGCTAATCTCCCGGAAAATCCTCTGGATCTTAAAGACCCAGTCCTCTGTAGTCTCAGGTTCACTCCTGCCATCAAAACTAGGCGAGTGCTGCCTCATGAAGCGATCATGCTCCGTGCCTGTCCCTATCTGCTCTGCCATGACCATCTGACGCTCCAGGAACTCGCACAACCTATCCCAGGTAGCACCCTTAGTGGCATCACTGACACTGCGCTCATTCACGACGTTCGTCACACGTCTCGAAGGCATCTGATACAATGAACAATTCAAGATAAGCCATGAATGCATGCTAAATGCAAAGTGCAACCTAACACTACTACACTGAGGTGATTTCTTTGGGAGCCACTGATGAGATTTTTATTTATACCGCAAGTGCACAGCGTCAATGGAGACGTGGTAAGTACGGGTCGAACACAAGGAGGGAGAGATATTGTTAGTTTTGTGATTTTCGATTTAGGAAAGAAAGAGAGAGAAATAAGTTTGGTTTGAGATTTTTGGTTTTTAATTATCTAAAGCAAGAACAACACAAATTAAAAAGAAAATAAAGCAAATATGGATGAGGGTCCAGCGGGTCGAGGTTTAGATGTCGGGTTTTGTTTAGAGAAATCTGAAACTTATAATAAATCACATTAGTTATAAAGCATTACATGATAAATGATTCAACATAAACTCAAGTAATCAAAATATACTAACACGAAATTAAAATAATAACATCATTCTTCTTCTCATCACCCTAAATCCATCACCCCCACCCGTTGGAGAGAGTTAGAAACTCATGGATGGAGGGAAGGAGAAGGGGTCCTAGAGAAACTACAAAAGAAAACTAAAAAACACAAAATAAAAGAACAGAATTTTATTGCTAAAGAGAAGAACCTAAAAACAGGACTTCACAACATCGTTTCGAGGCTATTTATAGCCCATACAAGGGACCCAAGTATAAAATAGGAAAGCACACGCGTCAATACACGACTGGACAAAATCTGGGTCACGGATCGCAAGGGGTGCGGCGTTTCCGCCGCATATGATATGTAAGGTGCGGCGATTTCGCCGCAAATTGTGCTCTGATTGGATCCGGATTTTTCCTGTGTGTTTATGGTATGATTTAAATGTCCTTTGCGCGTCTGGATTGATTTCTTTCCTTTCTTTTGAGCTCCGAATTTATTTCTTCATATATTTGGAGATCCAAATTGATTTTTCTTTAGAACTTCTCCAAAATAATATTTTGGTACTTTAATTTGCAGTCGGGTCCTCGACTTTTTGCAATTAAGTCCCTGACTACTTTTGTGCTTAAGTCCTTGGCCTTTTTTGTAATTAGGTCTTTGAATGCTTTTATGATTGGATAGACTTCTATTTGAATCCCGATAATCTTGACTTGGTCTTTATGGTAGAAATGAGTCTTTTGCACGTGTTTATGCTCGGGATATGAGAAATTTGCATTCAGGTCCCTGTATTTTGTAAATAAGACTAAACACATACCTTAGTAGCATTTATTGATATAAAATTAATCTAAATGAAAGACATATGATGCAATGTATGCAATGCATCAAATACCCCCACACCTAGATTTTTGTAGTCCCTAGCAAAACAAAATATAAGAAAAATGAAAAGTGAGAAATCCTAACTCACTTTCGTAGGAATCACGGTTGCACTTAGCATGTGCAACAAACCATTAAGCCCCTGAGTTTCCTTAGAGGACGAGTTGTGTCTCGTGAGGGTTTTCAGTTGACACACCCACAAAGTCTCAATTCAACATTTCATTAATAACTCTCAATATCTCCACCTCAACCTTATACATCTCACTTAGAATTCTTGCATGCTCATTATATAAATCTAACTCATAAAAAATCTGACTTGGTCTTCATTCCTCCAATATTCACACCACTAACCCTTCTACACATGTTATCACTTAAATTATTCTGCACGCGTCCTCTGGTGGTGAAGTATCATTCAGATCAACCATGGCATGGATCATTCTTTTAACTTCGGGCCTTGAGTATCTTAAAGTATATTTTTTCCGTGATTCAACACATTTGTATTTATTTTGACACTTTTACCCTTTTTGCATTCGTGTAGCGAGTTTGGTCGATAATCCCGAGCTGGCAGACTCAAGTTACCGGATTTGAAGATACCCCTACGGACCAGTGACTTGAAGGCTTGGGTTTTGTAATCATTTTGCAAAATGTGCTTTCCTCACTTTATTCCTTTGTTTTTTTTACTTTATTTTCCTTAAGGCTTAATTGCTATTAGAAGTCCACACTTCCTGGTATATTTTCCTCAACCTCTGCTTTCTATTAACCACTTCAAAGATTTGATTCATCCAATTTAAGTGCATACATGTCTTAAAGGGTAATGGGTTATTTCTTTGGAACTTATATTTATGTCATAATTTCTACAAGCAGAACTATATAATAAGGAACAAAAACACAATGCATTTTGTACACGGGTTTTGGCAGTTCAATCTTAAGCTATGTCACGGAATATTGAATAATTTTTTTTAAACAAACAGAATATATAGATAGATAAACACCCCCACACCTAAATCATGCATTGTCCTCAATGAATGTGAGCAAGATACTACATGGATTTATGCATGAAAAAGGAAAGATTTCACCAACGTGAATTACAAAGGAAAGTTCATGGCTATGTTGATGGACAAAAACTCGAATTCCCTCAAAACTTGTGAGATGCTAAAGAAGGGATACAAATACGTGAAAGAAATGGGGCCCAAATACTCAAGTGTTGGAGCCCACATAAAGGATGCTCACTGAAGGAGTCTTTTATTGTACTTTTTTTGAATATAATTATGTACAAACTTAAGTTCCCATCTTCATTTGTCAAAGGACATTAAATGTGAACCTCAAAAGTGGCTCAATGCACTTGGAAAGGGAACATGACACCACGCGGGGCCAGAATACGCATGCGTGGGCCCCCTTCACAAAGAGTATCTGATGAAATGAGAGGTTCATGAATTGGATGCAAAGGCGTCTTATTCAAAGGATCAAACTGAAAGAGCTTGAACCTCTCGAGAGTTTGGGAAATAAGGGGCAACGGAAGAAGAGTTTCTCCTGTTGCGGTGCTGAAGTTATGATCGTCAATCCAAACTCTCCAACCAACTGGCTGGTGCGTCGGAGCGAGATCAAGAGCTTTGTTAGGCAACTCCGACTCACCAGGCGAACAAAAAATGGGTCTCATACCCAAGGTATCCTCCAAGGAACTCCTACTACCATCATGAGCAATGTAGTTGTTTGATGTTCCATCATTTCCAAGATGATCAGGAACAATAGTGAGAAGCAAACTCTCATCAGGTTGTTTGAAATTGAGGGTACTAGGGAGCTCTTGCTCCACCAGAGGTGAGTCCTTAAGAGGCACAACATGAAGATCATGCGACTCAAGGGCCACGGGACAAGAAGATAAGGCACAATCCTGTGCCGACTCATGATGAAATTGGTCCATGTTATTCTCAATGTGAATCGAATCCTCCACTAAGTGATCGTGAATTGAAACCCCAAGTCCCTCAGACTGACTAGGAGTTTGACTTTGAAAGATTGTGCTTTGAATTTGTGGATGTGGTGGTGGTTCGATATCAAAAGATGAATCCTCATGTTGACAAGAAAAGTTACTCTCCTTACGTTCACGTAATTGCTGCGACATTTGACTCAATTGCAGTACCATATTTTGTGTGGACTGTTGAGTGGTTTTCATGAACATAAGGAAAGTTTGTTCCAAGGAATCAGGTATGTGGTCAACTATGAGGTTCAAGTCAGAGCTTGGGAAATTTTGAGGTTGGGTGTTGATGGGCTGAGAATGGGTCCAATGATTTGAAGTGGGGTGTTGGTAGAATTCTGGGTATTCGGGAGGAGGATACTGGGGTGAAAATGAAGTATAAGAATTTGGATATGAATTGGCTCCCCACGAATCCATCACTCTCGGGTTGTACGTGGATGCGTAATGATCATATTGAGCATTTTGGGAAAATGTATGCTCATACTCAGGCTCTGGGGGAACATAAGGGCATTCCCTGATAACATGACCACTCAACCCACAACAGTCCCACGATACGGCTACTGGAGCCACCGGTGCACTCATGTTGTCTGCCATACGCATGAAGGAGGCCAAAGTTTGTTGTAATGTCTCAGTTTGTCGACCAGCATATGATCCAACATAACTAGATTGTGGTCTAGCAGTCGGTTCCTCTCTCATGTTACCCCAATATGAAGATTGCTCAGTCACACAATTAAGATTATCCCAACCATACGAGGTGTTCGTCTGAGCCACCCCAGGTTGCATGGGTCCAGAATACCAGGACGAATTGTCCTGGTCCCAACAATGATATGGATGGTCGTCCATGTAACCATCCATCTTCACGAAGAACTCTAAAGTCGACCACTCTCACCACCACGAGGCTAGACTCGTAAAAAAAAGTGCTCGACTCGACCCTAAAAATGCTACCAGAGAGTGTAAAGGGGAGGAGACTATAACGTAGAAGAAGGTCAGAAGAAGATGACTGAGAGGAGAAGGGAAACTTAACTCTAAAATATAGATGCGAGGGTTGGTCAGAAGTTTCCTAAACAAGTACGGTTCAAACAATCCTAGACCTAAGGGAGCCTAATTCTAGACGACTCCTAACTGGTTGAGTCGAATTGGCTCGCTTTATTTACCTCCCTCATTAATCAAACCAACTTGGTCATGCAGTGTATAGCAAGTGGGGGCGCTTCCGACAGAGTCGGTGCCAATTAGACAACCACTTCGCTTGGAAGACTTACGTCAACACAAAAACACTTTCTAGACACCAAATTAAATTCGATCAGCTTTAGGTGATAGCAAGTCAAACCAATCTTCTCCTTAATTTAGTCTGAATCCTTAGGGGCCAATGTCTAATTGATTTTAATTGAAGGCTTTGGTGACACTTTAAGATTGTGATTTGTGGGCCACGGAAGGGTGATGAAATCCCCACAGTATCTTTTCCTACGGAGTTGCCCTTAAGATAGTTTAACTTAAATCTAGCAAAGATAGTCAAACATTGGTCTTTTTAGTGGGGGGCGATTGCAAGGTTGTTTGCAAACTACATTATATGCTTAAATGCAATCGATAAAAAAACCCGCGCGCGTACATTGCCTCCAGCACTCTTCAACAAGAATTAATTTGCAAGAATTTAGCAAGAATAATGCAAACAAAACACTATATGATGCATGCACTAAGTCCTTCTAATTTTTCCAATTTTTAGGTCAGAGTTGAATTATTGCCAATTATGGAATTTTGCCCTAACACGTGCAGTTCTACGAAAAGGAACTTTTCGAAAATTAAGATTTTATGAGAAAGGCAAGAAAAGTTACCTCCGCAATGCTCAGACGGGTTCGCCGTCCGTCTCGAAAATTCCCAGATGCTCTACGCGTCCACCCAGAGATGGAGACAACCTCAGAAAAAATCGAAGCCCAGATGCTTCAAACGTGCGGCGAATCCGCCACGAGTTGTTCTTTATGTGCGGCGATTCCGCCACCCTTCGTGCTCCAACTGTGCCCGCACTTCGCCGCGCACTCTGTTGTCTCCTGAAACGCAAACCCAAATAGTTAGATCGCGTACACGATAAACAGGATAGAATCGGAATTACAAAAAATAAACAAAATCTGCGTCGCCTCCCCGGCAACGGCGCCAAAAACTTGATGAGATTTTTATTTATACCGCAAGTGCATGGCGTCAATGAAGACGTGGCAAGTTCGGGTCGAGCACAAGGAGGGAGAGATATTGTTATTTTTGTGATTTTCGATTTAGGAAAGAAAGAGAGAGAAATAAGTTTGGTTTGAGATTTTTGGTCTTTAAATATCTAAAGCAAGAACAACAAAAATTAAAAAGAAAATAAAGCAAATATGGATGAGGGTCCAGCGGGTGGAGGTTTAGATGTCCGGTTTGGTTTAGAGAAATCTGAAACTTATAATAAATAACATTAGTTATAAAGCATTACATGATAAATGATTCAACATAAACTCAAGTAATCAAAATATACTAACACGAAATTAAAATAATAACATCAATACAACGAAAGACATATACAAGTAATCATGAAGATCTCGAAGAGTCCGAAGAGGATCCTGACCCCAAAATGTGTGTGCCCACTGTCACCACCCGCTAGAACCTATTGTGGTCCTGAAACATGAATCAAACAACAATGCCTGAGTTTCCCAATAGGAAACCCCGTATGCCAAGCTTGCCTATATGAATGCAACAGTACGGTAAATGAACCTATCATACTAGTAGCATGTCATATCAACATCTACAATGCAACAAAATCCCTCCAAGGGTAAAATAGGACCTCAGTCCTTCGGCAACAACAAATACCCTCAAGGGGTTAAGAATGACATCAGTCTAGCAACAACAACGGGTCTCCCTCAGAAATCTACCGTAGGCACATACGGTCTTACGGACAGTACGCGACGCACCCCCACACGCGACTACTAGAGTAAAAAGCATCGGTGAGGAGCGTCTGAACTTTTACGCAAAGCGAACCATGTGGTCTACACCACCCCTAACGGACCCGTAGCCCGATCGGTCAAAACATCCCCCGATAGGTGCCCAATCTAGGAATCATCATCGGAACAACATCGGTAGCATCGTTGGCACAATATCGGCGGTACAACATACGTCCGACACAACATTGGATGACACAACCACAAGCTGGAACATCGTTGGCAACATCATCACCGACAAAAATCTCGACGGCATCGCTGGCACAACCTCAGTGGTACAACATATGTCCGACACAACATCGGATGGGTCCAGACCGTAGTCCGCAGAGTCATCATGCTCCAAGAGCCGTGCATCAACATGCATTGGGATCCACGATCCCTCAGGTCTGCTATTCTATAGAGAGTCAAGCAACAACACATCACACCACTGTCCATCAACGGAGGTGGCGCGACCCAAGTGTCCACACTCTTCCACACGGCGGTCCCTGGGCAGGCATGAGCAACGTACCCGCCGAAAAAGTGAGAATAATGTGAGAGAGAGATGAGGGATTATAGCAAAATGGAAGAAGAAGAAAAAAGGAGAACGAATTTGGTTTCTAAAACCAAAACCATCTCCACAGCAACCTCCCCCACTCCATAGCACCCTACCGCCCAACCCACACCCCTCACGTCATCCTCTTCTTCCCCATGCAACCCTACTGTTCACCCCTTCATCCCAAGGACCACCTTAAGCCTCCATTAACTCCTAAACCGGGTTAGGGACATAACAATGCCAACCACACCCGAAACCATTTTCTTTCTAGCAGTAAGTTCACACCTACACTGCTGGAAAAAGAGATTATAACGTCGACATTTCATGTCGGATTTATTTAAACGGACACGAAATGACCTTATCACATCGGTTTTGCTATAGCAAAACCGACACGAAATACCAATAAATCACGTCGGTTTCCATTAAACCCGCGTGACAAGGTCCTTGCACGTCCGTTTTTCAAAAGACAACGTAATATATTCGTGTTATCACGTCGGTTCCCCCAACAAACGGATGTGTTTTTCCTGTGATAATTTAATTCGTTATATTAGCCCCAAAATCAAGTGCAGGAACCTTTCGTGGCCAACCCTCATCCCGTACGTCCACACCCAATCCCCGTCTTGCCTAGCCCTTGTCTCGCGTGCCCCCATCCCCACGCCTCCTCATCACCACACCTAAAACTTACGATCACCTCCCCGCCGACCACTCCACCCGTCCACCTCTCCGACCACCTAGGCTCACCACCACCTCTTCCGCTCCATCTTCTCCCAAGCTCCACCACCTTCTACCCCGAAACCCTCCCCTGCAACTCTTCCCTTCACACCTTCCTCCACCACGCATTCCACCTCTCGTTGGACCTTGACTCCACTCTCATCCTCGTTGTGGTAACCTCCTCCACCTCCTTCTGGTGGGTTTCGTGGTTTTGGTTTGTTTTTGTTGGTAGTCGAGTTTCTTTTTTTCTAGTTTGCGGTCTGGATGCTTTATGTCCTTCTAGTTTGGTTTTTCGATCTTAAGATGAATGTGTTTTGATTTTGTTGTTTTGCTTGAATTTTCTCTTTTAGTTTGCTGTTAAGAATTTTTGGGTAAAGTGCCCAGTTATATAACATAAAATGTGGATCAGCAAATGCCTGGTCAAAAAATTGAGATGACAGGTTCTGTAGTGATCATTTTGTTTGAGGTTGGATGGTCATGTCGTATGATTGTTCTAGCTTCTTAAATCACACAACTTTGACTTTACTGTTTTCTTTACAATGTCTTAACAATTAACTTGTTAAGTATTTTTGTTCTTGGTCGTGACATCTATTTATTGCAGAATATTGGCAAATTGACAGTCAGCAACTCGGTCCAAAGAACGAAAGGCACGTAATATATCAGAAGTTGAGAGGAAAGTTCAGACACTCCAAATTGAAGCTACGACTCTTTCTGCTCAACTCGCACTTTACTGGGTAAGTTTTTTCTCATTACTATAACTAGTTTTGTTTTGTTAGCATCATTATGAATAAAAACTAGTGTGCGCACATATGAATTCCCCTGGAAATTCAACACTTGCATGTTTTCAGAGAGATAGGACAGGATTGAGTGCAGAAAATGCTGAACTAAAGTTACAATTACAGGCTATGGAACAACATGCTAAGTTACGTGATGGTGAGTGTAAATCTTATGATGCCCTTTTCTTTTCTGGTTCCTTTTATGTATTTGTTATGGTCTTCTCATAACATAGCCTCTATTTGTCATATTGATGCTTCTAGTTTGGAGCTATGAGACTGTAATATGATGTTTTAAATCAGGATTGTGCAGGTCACCCAACGTTCTTTGATTTAAAACTTGTTTCCGTTATGAGAATTATTATCCGTCTTCTCTCTTATTATTGTTTTAGAGTTCTAACTCTTTGCTAATCCTCTTCACTTTCATAATTCGTGGTAGCGCTTTTTAATGTTGACCATTAGAATACCTGGGATGTGCAAGATATACAATAATTAGGCTTCCTCAAATTGACATGATCAAAAGAATTAATGTAAGGAAACAAGTTTTCTTTTGGTAGAATATAGTAGTTGGAACATCGATATAAGATATATATATATATAAAATATAAGGATTTTTTTTTCTTTTCTAGCAAGACCTATGCCGGTTACCCAAAAACCGACGTGATATACCCCATATACCATGTCGGCTTACAGAAAATCGACGTAATATATGTGATATATAATGTCAGTTTCTGCATAACCGACGTGATTTACCCCCACATCATGTCGGTTTTTGAACTGAGGTTGTATCTTCCTCCATATTACGTCTCCCAAATATGACGTCGGTATATTGCAACAGTAAATCCAACGTTATATGACCAAAAAACCCGACGTGGAAACCTTTTTTCCAGCAGTGCTGCAAAGGTGTTTGGATTAGGGTTGTCAAGTTCTTCTCGGGATTGATAGATCGTTCAATGTTCGTTCGTTTTTGCTCGGATCGGTTAGTAACGAGCCGAGCACGAGCATAATCTTGCTCGCTCGATGCTCGTTTGATTATTGCTCAAGACCAGATTATTATATCCAATTATCTGATTAACCCAGATATTCTATCCAATTACCCACTTGGTAATCTCATTTAATAAACTCATTTACCAAACCCATTATCCATTACCAAACCATACAATCCATTTAACAAACCAAACCCAAATACTCATAATAATCAAAACCTTATGTCCTGTACTTTTCATTTTCCATTATTGTTTTTTTAATCTTTTTCTCATTCTTTTCTAAACCAAAAGTTCAAATAAAGTAAGGTTTCGATCAGGTGGACGATCTTATTTATTAGATGTTGATGTTGTGATTGTGGTATAATTTATGAGATTATGTTAGGTGTTTATTTTAAGATTGTGTTGATTTTGTTTGATCTAAGTGTATTATCTTATTTATAAGATGACGTTGTGAGTTGTCGGATAATTTATGAGTTTGTGTTTGATTTTAGGTGTTGATTTTAAGATTGTGTTGATTTTGTTTGATCAAAGTGTATGATCTTATTTACAAGGTGTTGATGTTGTCGTATAATTTTTAAGATTGTGTTTTATTTAAGGTGTTAACTTTAAGAGTGTGTTAGTAACTACTATTATATTTGTCTTAAGTGATCTTATAATTTAGTTGTTATGACAATATTATTAGCAATTCAATACAAAAAAATCAGGTTCAAGTTAACAAGCCGCTCATAAGCAGGGCGAGCCAAGCACGAGCATAATTTTCAGCTTGAAACTCTTATCGAGCCGATCTTGAGGAAGCTCGGATCGATCATTTACGGATTGATTACACCGCTAGTTTGGATAATCTTAAATAATGGATTATAAAACTTCTTTTTTCTTCTGAAAACGTGTTTTAAAAAAACGAAAGACATTTTGTTCTTGTCAATCATGCTTTATCGTCTTCCTCATTTTTAAGTAACCTATAGTTTTATGAATTTGACATTTTTTATCCAAATGCATTATTACATACAATAACCTTTTTTTAAAATACATTATTTCAACTAGTCCAAAAGGCATCGCTTCTTGAGACTCAGCAACATGACGTTGTCTGTAACGTCCTCGAACAATTGAAAATTTAAAATTTAACAATGGATCACAAGATATAAAACCCAAAGCGTGGGAACGCTACTCATAAAATATCCAAGCGGTGCACCATATTACATTAGAGTTTGTCAAAATGTATGACTACATCAGAGTACGAAAAGAGTAAATACAAGTAGCCATACTACCTAAGAAAGTACAGAAGGTAGATCCGATCCCAAAGTTCTTCCGTCCTCAGTCGCCACCCGTTAGAACCCACTGCGGTCCTGATAACAAATATATAACAATAATGCCTGAGTTTTCATAAGGAAACCCCATATACCAATCCCACCTATATGAAATGCAATAGTACAACACCGTGGCATAACCTAATGGCATGTCATGTCATCACCAATAAGGAAACAATCCCCTCAAGGGTAACATTGGGACATCTGTCCCACAACATCAATAAGTCTCCCTTAGAGACCTACCGTAGGCACATACGGTCTTACGGACAGTACGCAACACACCCCCACACGTGACTATACTAAACAAGGGTTCAGTGAGGGTCGTCCTTACTTCCGCGTTAATAGTATCAGATTTGAAACTTGTGGTCAACACCACCCCGACAGAGTCGTCGCTCAGGTCGGTCCACTCAACAAGTGCCATTGGACCAACCTTTAAATCTCAACCTCATTCGCCAATTAGAGAAAGCACCACAAAATCAACAAACACCCTCAACACTAATGCAACCCATTGAGAATGTTTGTGTGCCCAGAGAAAACTCATTGCCTATCTTCGCAGTGCAACATAGTGAGCTGACATCAAACATGAATACACAAAGGGAGTATTTGTTGGATGATTTAGTTGGGACTATTAGTGAGGGGGAAACACCTCATCATATGCCCATTCTAGAAGGTGTCTTTACCCCCATTTCCCATGACCGTTGAGCATCATGAGCTTCATCTTGACTCCAACAAGGACCCACCTGCGACCGAGCTTATGATTGATAAAATAAAGGTGGTTGGGTGGTCATTGCTAGACGACATGGGGAGAAGCCCCATAATTAGTGTGACATGTGTGTCACATCACACAAATGAGCCTGAGGAACTCATTCCAATGCACTCACCTATTGGTTGGAGGGTTTTGTCGACGAGCAACTAAACCCTAGTCAGGAAACACAACTCCCCTCATTCACGTTGCCTATGCCCAACCAATATCATGAGGGGTTTAAGCCTTTCAGTTTTGACCTTTAACCCCTCATGATACCTCAGAGTACTAGTGAAGCGAGCCCATCATGACAAAGATGTGGTCCGCAATTGATCTTCCTTAACCAAATGATTATGAGAATATCTTTGTTGATGTATTGATATTGTTTATAACAAAGGAAACAAAAGACTCTAAAAGTGAGCATTGGTTGTTGTGGCCCCAACTATTGAGTATTTGGGCCCATTTGTTTGATGTATTTATAAGACTAAACACATACGTTATTAGCATTTATTGATATAAAATTAATCTAAATGAAAGACATATGATGCAATGTATGCAATGCATCAAATACCCCCACACCTTGATTTTGCTAGTCCCGAGCAAAACAGAATGTAAGAAAAATGAAAACAGGGAAATCCTAACTCACTTTCGTAGGAATCACGGTTGCACTTAGCGTGTGCAACAAGCCTTTAAACCCCCAAGTTTCCTTAGAGGACGAGTTTTGTCTCGTGAGGGTTTTCAGTTGACACACCCACAAAGTCCTAATTCAACATTTCATTAATAACTCTCAATATCTCCACCTCAACCTTATACATCTCACTTAGAATTCTTGCATCATCATTATACAAATCTAACTTATAAAAAGTCTGAGTTCGTCTTTGTTCCTCCAACATTCACACCACTAACCCTTCTACACATGTTATCACTTAAATTATTTTGCACGCCTCCTCTGGTGGTGAAGTATTATTCGGATATCCATGACATGGATCATACTTTTAACTTTGGCCTTGAGTATCTTAAAGTATATATTTTTTTTTCTCCGTGATTCAACACATTTGCTTTTTCTGACACTTTTACCTTTTTGCATTCGTGTAACGAGTTTGGTCGATAATCCCGAGCTGACAGACTCAAGTTACCAGGTTTCAAGATACCCCTACGGACCAGTGACTCAAAGGCTTGGGCTTTTGTAATCATTTTGCAAAATGTGCTTTCCTCACTTGATTCCTTTATTATTTTTTACTTTTATTTTCCTCAAGGCTTAATTGCTATTAGAAGTCCACACTTCCCGGTACATGTTCCTCAACCTCTGCTTTTTATCAACAACTTTAAAGATTTGATTCATCCAATTTAAGTGCATACATGTCTTAAAGGGTAATGGGTTATTTCTTTAGAACTTAGATTTATGTCATAATTTCTACAAGTAGAATTATATAATAAGGAACAAAAACACAATGCATTTTGTACACGGGTTTTGGCAGTTCAATCTTAAGCTATGTCACGGAATATTGAATAATTTTTTTTAAACAAACAGAATATATAGATAGATAAACACCCCCACACCTAAATCATGCATTGTCCTCAATGAATGTGAGCAAGATACTACATGGATTTATGCATGAAAAAGGAAAGATCTCACCAACGTGAAGTACAAAGGAAAGTTCATGGCTATGTTGATGGACAAAAACTCGAATTCCCTCAAAACTTGTGAGATGCTAAAGAAGGGATACAAATACGTGAAAGAAATGGGGCCCAAATACTTAAGAAATGGGGCTCAAAACTCAATGCATTTTGTACACGGGTTTTGGCAGTTCAATCTTGAGCTATGTCATGGAACATTGAATTTTTTTTAATTTTTTTAAAGAATATATATATATACAGATAGATAGATACATAAACATCCCCCACACCTAAATCATGCATTGTCCTCAATGTATGCAAAGATAAAGCAAATGCACTTATTACCTGCGTCAACTGTGGTGGAGGGATTGAATTTCCTCAGAGTCAATCATAGTCAGAACTTGATTGAATGACACCATGTTGGTGCATGTATCCAGTTGAATTGTTCCCCATGTTGTAATGAGAGTCCTGAGTCACAGATTCCACACCCCTCACATGTATTGGTTCTCTTATTTGCTCGAGTGATGGTGGGTGTGTCGAAGAAGTACTCCCCTTTTTCTCACTTCCTTTTTGATTTTGTGATAATTTATTTGATTCAGAAATCTTATAAATACACGATCTCATCACAACATCACTTTGATTGCATACTATTTCTGGCTCATTATCAACATGAAAGATATTAAATTCAGCTTTTAAGTTTCCAAAAGATAGTTGCATGAGCCCATTTCGGCAATTTATCAAAGCTTCAGAAGTGGCTAAAAAGGGTCTGCCTGGTATCACAGAGATTTGTCTCTTAGGATCGACAACGGGTTTAGTGTCTAGAACGACAAAATCAACTGGGTAAATGAAGTCACCAACCTTAATCAAAACATCATCTACTATACCTCTTTGTTTATTAATAGAGCAATCAGTAAATTGATGGGTTGTCTTAAAGGGTTTTAGTGAACCAAGGTTGAGTTGCTCGTAGACAGAGAATGAGAGTAAGTTAACACTAGCACCAATGTCTAGAAGGGCTTTGTTGATAAAAGTATCTCCTATCGCATATGAAATTGTGGGACACCCAGGGTCCTTATACTTTATAGGAGATGAGTTTGACAGAATAGAGCTTATGTTTGCAGTTAAGAATGCCTTCTTTGCTACATTCGTTTTTCTCTTTTTAGTGCACAGATCTTTTAAGAATTTAGCATAAGCAGGTTTTTGTTGAATCATATTGATTGACATCATTTCATGCTTATATTTGTATCTTATATCCATTATCTTTCACCTAAACAATGCTATGTCACGAGTTTTATGTTTACTTTTCAGGAATAAATAGGTTTGAAGTGGTTAAACATAAAAGGACCCAAAAGCTGGGAAAAAGGACTGGAATGTGAGATCTGGGGACCAAGATGCAAGGGAGAAGGACCTGAACGCAAGACAGAGGGACCTAAGAGCAAAACAGAATACTTCACACCATCATGGGGAGTATTTTAGCAATTGGATTTGGGTGGGAGATCAAACAAACGAAGTAGATGCATCAAAGACCACCAAAAGCACAAAGAAAAGCCCAGAATAAAACTCAACTAGATCCGGACATTTTGGACCGCCAATTGGCGGTCTGGATTAGTCCAGATCCGCCAAGATTTGTCCTGGACTTGCATTAATGTTAGTTGAGGCTATTTTTGGTGTTGGTTTAGTCCCACATCGGGGGATTGTCCCGGATTAACTTTTTCCATGCCTATAAATAGAACTTTTCACCTCCTATTGTAATCACTCCATATTTTAAGTGGTTATTCTTCCTACTAGAAGTGAGACCTTGAAGCATACACTAAAGTAGGAGGATGCTACTTTTAATGTGAGTCATTTTATCAATAAAGTTTTGTGTTTCTTTCATTGTTTGTTTATACTTCTTTTATTGTTTGTGCATGTTTTACTTTAATCGTCTTTTATTTCTACCTTAGTTTTAATATACTTTCTTTTCTTAGTTTAATAATTAGTGTAATGTTTAGTGAGTAGTTCCATCCCCTATAGGGGTGGAGTAGATGTACATACATGCATTAGAGAATGGGATGAATGCTTTATTTTTGATGTGTTGATAAAACATGAATGTATGCTTGTTTAGGATAAAATTTATAACTTCATGAGTTTTGCCAAAATGATTAGACACCTCTCATGCTTGTTTAGGTTATGAAATAAACAACTTGCATATGTAAATGTTAATCAACTAAGTTGGTGAATAGATTGATAGGTTTTGCCATAACATTTAGACACTTCCTATGCTTGATAAACACCACCTTCATGTGCTTAAAGAATGTATTCTACACCCACCTCTTTGCATGTGTGCACTCACTCCACCCCTTAGGGGTTTTTCCACTTCTGTATTCCAGCACTCTTCTTTCATTCTTAGTTTAGTTTTAGTTAATCGCTTGTTGCTTTCTTTCGCATTTCATACTTCTTAGCGTAGTTTAGTGTAGAGTAGCATAATCAATCTTTCTCCCCCAATTTTTGCCACTTGATTTCGTACAAGCAAGAGGCTACTCACCTCCCTGAGGATGACCCGTACTTGCCACTGCTTCATCGCGGCCGTGCACTTGCGGTTTAAATTAAAACATTCAACAAGTTTTTGGCGCCGTTGCCGGGGAGGTGCCAGTCCAGACTCTTGTTTGGACGATTCGAGTGGATTTAATTTGTGTTGTGTAGTTTTTTCTTGTTTCAGGAGACTTGGAGTCATTAGTAGGAATGCCTGGAGAAGTTTTGAGTGAATCTGAGCATTTAGGACCGCCAATCAGCGGCCTGAGACCGCCAATTGGCGGTCTGGTAAGCTCAGCTCGCTCTCTTATTTCTTTGGTCTGTTTACTTTATATGATATAGTGGTCTGGGACTTAATTTGACAAGTTTTGACTTATAGTTTTTCCCAGATCAATAATCAAGCCTCCCTTAAGCAACTTGGACCCTAAAACTCAAAGCAAAAGATTAGGCATTCTTTTTGTTTAGGCCATGCATCATGTATGTGACTTAGGCATTTAGATTGTCTTTTATCTTAGCTTTATTTTCTGTTGCTGAGAGCTGGCGTGAGGTACGCATCTTCTACTCTCATTCATGCATTTCGTATGAACATGCATTAGTTAGTAGGAAGTGCATTGCAACAAGTGTGAGTTGTGCGTTGTTTGGAGAGTTGATTGCTAGATTTTAGGACTCCAAAATGCTACTAAGGAGGGGCTGTCCCGTAAAAGATAAGGTGGCGGATTTCATCACCCTTTCCTTCGCCCTAAAAACCACACTAATCAAGAGCCTAATTTTAAAATCAAGTAGACACTGGCCCTAAGGATTTCGGGCGCATTAGGAGAGTGATCCGGTCCCGACCGTCATGACCTGATCGGCGTTGCCCACTTTGTTGATAGTAGGAGAGACGAGATCCCCGGATCTTGGCTCACTTGCTGGGCTTTGTGGTCCTCGTTGTAGGGAGGTGAGGTGTGTTGAGGCCATGTGACCTCGCAGTTAGGCGTCGTGTAGCTGTAAGGACCTATAACGACCTTAGGATTACTTGAGCCTTGTTTGCTTGTGTGCTTCTACATGTACCCATCCGCCGTAGCATAAGGACTTCTTCCTTTCTCTCCTGAGTCATTCTTTCTCTCCTGTGTTCTCCTGTCTTCTCCCCTACGTACGTTCTTTGAAAAAAAGGGTTTTGGTTTGTGTGCGTGCACCTTTGTGTATGCTTTCGTGGACACGAGACGAGATGGTCGTTTGACGAGGAGCGTTGTCAATCCGGCTTCGGTCATCGATTTCTCGACACCTTCCTCCTCTCGTGTCGCACGTAGTTCGGGTCCAATGACTGCTAATTTCCGTGAGGAGGAGCAGTTGCTGGACCTGCCTGCTCCACTTGTTCTTCCAGTTGTCGTTCACATTCCTTTTCGTGATCGATGCTACCCGAGCCGTACCGCTCTATTACAAGAGGCTAATGGGAACCATTTTGAGGTTAAGCCTCAATTCATTTCCATGCTCCCTCGCTTCACTGGGAAATGTGACCCCTATATCTTTCTCAGGGAATTTGAGGAGGTCTGTGCTATGTTCAAGCTGCAACAACTTAACACAGACTCCATCCATCTTAGGCTCGTTCCTTTTGCACTAAAGGATTACGCCAAGAAGTGGTTGTACAGCAACCAGGCGAATTCCTTTAGGACTTGGGATGAGTTTCAATCTGCATTCCTCAAGAAGTACTTTCCTAATCATCGGACTCAAAAATTGAGGAAGGAAATCAATTCGTTCTATCAACATGAGACCGAACCATTTCATGCATATCTTGAGAGGTTCAAAGAGCTACTATCCTCGTGCCCTAACCATGGCATTGAGTTGTGGCGTCTTTGTCAGATTGTGTATGAGGGTCTTCACATCCCGTCCAGAATGCTCCTTGTGTCCATGTGTCAAGGAGTTTTCTTGGGAAAGGATGAAAGGGAGGCATGGACCTTCCTAGAAGACCTCGCTGAGAAAACCATGCAATGGGAAGTGTGAGGGAACCACCTGCATCATCTAGTATAGGAGCGAGGATCGCGAATGCAAACTCAACTATATCGGGTTCCGCATTGAGCTCCAAAACAAACAAAGTGCACCTCACATGTCCACATCTGGTCCTGTTCCCTGTCATTCATGTGGTAGGATAGGTCATGTAGAAAGCGAGTGTGAGTCCAATCCTCCTGAGATGGAGCGTGTCAACGCCGTCTATGATAGAGCCAGGAATGACCCATACTCATCATCTTATAATCCTGGATGGAGGAAACACCCCAATTTTTCATGGAACCAAACTAATGCCCCGGGTGGTCCTCCAAACTCCTCTAGACCACCTTACCAATCACACCAACCTCCCATGCATGCACATTCCTATCAGCCACCCCAAGCACAAACCACCAATCAATCGGGTTTCCTAAATTCCAATAATATGGAAACCGATTCAATTCGCTTGAGACCTTGACTCGTGGACTTGTAAACTCAATGAAAAGTTTTATGTCTACCACAAGTCAAGTTCTCACTTCAAATCAGCAGACCATCAAATCTCTAGAGCTTCAGATGGGCCAATTGACTCAGTCTGTACATGAAAGAGAGAGAGGGTCTTTTCCTAGCCAGCCTGAGGCTAACCCCCGTATGTACCAACAACAACACATGCAAAATGAGAATGTGGTACCTCGGGGGAGGCAAGTGAACCATGTGGAGGAACCTGTTCACCATGTCAATTCCATTGTGACCTTAAAAAATGGAAAACATGTTGACAATCACATCTCCTTGCCACAACAACCACCATCTATGCAGCCCCTCAGTGGGAATGGTGGTGAAGAAGATGCTGAGGGTGAGGGTAATACACCAAAGCTTTCTTCTCAGGCACAGCAAAAAACCTACCTGCCAAAAGCTCCCTATCCAAGTAGGTTAAACAAAAAGCAGAGTTACAACATTGACAAGATATTAGAGGTGTTTAAGCAAGTGAAGGTTAACATCCCCTTGTTGGATGTCATCCAACAAATACCTCAATATACCAAAGTGTTGAAGGATCTCTGCACAACCAAGAGGAATACAATTGTTCCTAAGAAAGCATTCTTGGCTGCAAATATCAACTCACTTTTGTCCAATCCTACCTACACAAAATACAAGGACCCTGGGTGTCCTACTATTCAGTGTACGATAGGGGACACTAGATTGAGCAATGTTTTGTTTGATTTAGGATCAGCGGTCAACCTCCTCCCATTCTCTGTTTATCAACAGTTGAAGTTGGGAGAATTGAAACCAACTAAGATCACCCTCAAACTGGCGGATAGATCCATTCGTATTCCCATGGGGATTATCGAGGACGTGCTTATCAAAGTTGGAGATTTTATATTTCCAGTCGATTTTGTTGTCCTCGATACCAATCCTGTTGCAAACACCCACTCTCAAATACCTTTGATTTTGGGTAGACCATTTCTGGCAACCTCCAATGCCTTGATTAATTGTAGAAATGGTCTCATGAAGCTCTCATTCGGTAACATGAGTGCCGAGTTTCATGTGTTCAACTCTGGTAAGCAACAGGAACCCATGGATGAACCTTTAAATCTAAATCTCATCCGCCAATTGGAGAAAGCACCACAAAATCAACGAACACCCCTAACCCCAATGCAACCCATTGAGAATGTTCGTGGGCCCAGCGAAAACTCCTTGCCTGTCTTCGCAATGCAACAGAATGAGCTGGCCTCGAACATGAATGTCCAAAGGGAGTGTTCGTTGCATGATTCAGTTGAGAGTACTAGTGGGAGTGCGACACCTCATCATATGCCTATACCAGAAGGTGTGTCTACCTCAGATCCCATGTCCATTGAGTCATTTGAGCTTCATATTGACTCCAACAAGGACCCACCTTTAACCAAGCTTATACTTGATGATCTAAATGATGGTGGGAGGTCCTTGTTGGATGACTTAGGGAGAAGCCACATTCTTCGCGATGCAGGTCTGCTGCATCCATCGAATGAGCCTGAGGAACTCATTCCGATGCACCCGCCTATTGGTTGGAGGGTTTTCTTCGATGAGCAATTAAACCCTAGTGAGGCAACACAACTTCATTCATTGTTGCCCACACCCGACCAATATAATGAGGGATTCGAGCCTTTCAACTTTGACCTTTCACCCCTCATGACACCTCAGAGTACCAGTGAAGTTTGCCCATCTCGGCAAGTCTCTGGTCATCAAAACTTGATGTTCTCATTTGATGTTCTTTTACCAAATGATTATGAGAATATCTTGGTTGATGTACATATCATGTAAAAAAAATCGAAAAAAAGAAGAAAAAAAAACAAAGAGAAAAAAAGAGAAGTGTGTAATAAAAGACTCCTTCGGTGAGCATCGATTGTTGTGGGCCCCAACCCTTGTGTACTTGGGTCCCAATTTCTTCACGTATTTATCTCCCTTCTTCAGCTTCTCACAGGTTTTGAGGGAATTTGGGTTTGTGTCCATCAACGTGACCCTGAACGTCCCTTTGTACTTCATGTTGGTGAGATGTTTCCCTTTTCATGCATATCTCCATATAGTATCTTGCTCGCATTCATTGAGGACAATGCATCAAGTAGGTGTGGGGGGTGTTTTACGTGTGTACATAGTCGAGTTTTTTTCCTTTGGTTTTATTTTCTTTTGTTTGTACTGCTAGGGTCAAGTTAGTGTGCCGCATTTAACATTGATATTTTTGCTTGCCAAGATCCTTGGGTGACTTGTCTTCTTTTGCTTGCCGAGTGCTTTAAAATGTTCAAATTTCTTTCAAAATCTTCATGTGTTTGCGAAAGAAAATATTTTTGTGGGTTTTGCGTGTGTTTAGCATGTGCAAAACCGTTGAGAGGCAAAGTAAAAAGAAAGCTCGCAAAATTGTCTTGAACTTGATGCATTAGGATTTTTGGTTTACTGGCTTTAGGTCTTATCGAGTCGTTAGGATGTACCCCGGTTTTCCCTCGGGGGGCGTGTAATCATAGGGTTTCAGCACTCAAACATTTAGAGAAGTCCACCCTGAACCTGGTGAGTCAAATAATTCGTGTCTTTTAGTATAAGGAAGTTTGTCGTGGTCAATGACCCTTAATCTCTTTTTGTGAAACTTAAGTGTAGGGGTTTTGGTTTCCATGTAGATAAATGAATAAGTGCTGTTCTCTCTTCTCGCACGACTCCAATCACTCGGGAAAGTAGGTCTGAGGGGCCTTTGTGCCTGGTGCTTTCGAGTCATCTGACTTGGGATGCACCGACCGAACTCCCGTTACACGGGTGGTAGGGATCGCCCTATGTGGAGATTTGGGGGAAGGTGTACGTGATAGTGTAAGTCCTCATAGGCAATGATGCACGAAACCTGACCCTGCGAGAATCAAACACCAACCAATAAAATGCTCTAAAGAAAAAAAGAAAAAAGTCAAATAAGAACCAAAATGGACTTTACACATTGTATCACATTCAGAAGTTCAGGTTGTCCATGTCTTTCACTTAAGTCCTTAACTAACTTTCACGAATAATTCATTAGGCTAGGTGTGTGGACCGATTACATATATAGAGTCGACCCGTAGTATTACCGCATCCCATGATCGACAAAATGAGTCCAACGAGTCGTGTAGCTAGAATGATTATTGCATATTGTTCGGATTTTGTGGGTATATTCGCTGAAAACCCTCAGGAGACAACACTCCTCCTCCTTGGCGACAAGGAGGTTTAACGGCTTGTTGCACGTGCTAAGTGCAACCGTGATTCCTACGAAAGTGAGATAGGATTTCTTGTTTTTCGTATGCTTTTCTCTTTCTTTGTTTTGCTCGGGACTAGCAAAACTTAGGTGTGGGGTATTTGATTGACATCATTTCATGCTCATATTTGTATCTTATATCCATTATCTTTCACCTAAACAATGCTATGTCACAAGTTTTATGTTTAGTTTTCAGGAATAAATAGGTTTGAAGAGATGAAACATAAAAGGACCCAAAAGTTGGGAAAAAGGACTGGATTGTGAGATCTGGGACCAAAATGCAAGGGAGAAGGACCTGAACGCAAGACAGAGGGACCTAAGAGCAAAACAGAATACTTCACACCATCAAGGGGAGTATTTTAGCAATTGGATTCGGGTCGAAGATCCAAGAAACGAAGTAGATGCATCAAAGACCACCAAAAGCACAAAGAAAAGCCCAGAATAAAACTCAAATGGATCCGGACATTTTGGACCGCCAATTGGCGGTCTGGATTAGTCCAGATCCGCCAAGATTTTTCCTGGACTTGTATTAATGTTCGTTGAGGTTATTTTTGGTGTTGGTTTAGTCCCACATCGGGGGATTGTCCCGGATTAGCTTTTTCCATGCCTATAAATAGAACTCTTCACCTCCTATTGTAATCACTCCATATTTTAAGTGGCTATTCTTCCTACTAGAAGTGAGGCCTTGAAGCACACACTACTTTTAATGTGAGTCATTTTATCAATAAAGTTTTGTGTTTCTTTTATTGTTTGTTTATGCTTATTTTATTGTTTGTGCATGTTTTAGTTTAATCGTCTTTTATTTCTAGCTTAGTTTTAATATGATTTCTTTGCTTAATTTAATAATTAGTGTAATGTTTAGTGAGTAGTTCCATCCCCTTTGGGGGGTGGAGTAGATGTACATACATGCATTAGAGAATGGGATGAATGCTTTAATTTTGATGTGTTGATAAAACATGAATGTATGCTTGCTTGTTTAGGATAAAATTTATAACTTCATGAGTTTTGCCAAAATGATTAGACACCTCTCATGCTTGTTTAGGTTATGAAATAAACAACTTGCATATGTAAATGTTAATCAACTAAGTTGGTGAATAGATTGATTGGTTTTGCCATAACATTTAGACACTTCCTATGCTTGATAAACACCACCTTCATGTGCTTAAAGAATGTATTCTACACCCACCTCTTTGCATGTGTGCACTCACTCCACCCCTTAGGGTTTTTCCACTTCTGTATTCTAGCACTCTTTTTTCATTCTTAGTTTAGTTTTAGTTAATCGTTTGTTGCTTTCTTTCGCATTTCATATTTCTTAGCGTAGTTTAGTGTAGAGTAGCATAATCAATCTTTCTCCCCCAATTTTTGCCACTTGATTTCGTACAAGCAAGAGGCTACTCACCTTCGTGAGGACGACCCATACTTGCCACCGCTTCATCGCGGCCGTGCACTTGCGGTTTAAATTAAAACGTTCAACACATATCTAAGAGTGGAATATTCACCTTAATTTGCTTAAATACTTCCAAGATTTCCTCCATTTGTGCACTTGAATTCTTCTTGAGTCTATTGGGGAATGAGGCTTAAGGAACGTAGACTCGCTCAGGTTCAGGTTGAGTAGGTGGGTTGGGTCTTCAATTTGGACTTCAGGTTCAATGGTCAGGTCATATGTGGGTGCTTGACGGCTAGATTGACTAGGAGTTCTAGAATTTACCACATTGTTATCAACTTGTTTTCCATGCCGTAATGATACAACCGCATTTAGTTGTTGGAACGGTCCTTCCTCATGAACGATTTGAACCGGTCTAGGGTTATTTCCTGAAGGTGGTTGATAGGGCTGATATTGATTATTTGTTCTTGGGTTCACCTCAGGTTGACTTGGAAACTGACCCTTTTCTCTTTCACCTACTATTTGTGCTAGTTGGTTGACTTATGTTTCTAACCTTGGGAAGGATTGGTTGGTTGTTTGCATAAAAGTTTTAACCAAATTTTCCAAGCTCGTCAATCTAACGTCATAATCTCCATTGTTACTAAACCCAGATGATGTATTATTTTGGTTATACGGGTTTTGTTGTCTAGGAGGTTGACCTTGTTGGCTCCATGAAAGATTGGGATGATTACGCCAACCCGGGTTATAGGTTGATGCATATGGGTCATTTCTAGAATGGTTAAAGGTGGCATTAACTTGTTCCAAGTCCACACAATCCTCTATTATATGACCAGTCTGACCACATCTAGAGCAAGGGATAGAAAATGCTTGATTCACTAGGGGTCGGGTGTTTAGCTCTAGACTTTCCATTCTACGCATAAGGGTAGCTAGTTTTGCTTCAGCAGCTATGGTAGCATCTACAACTAAGACACCTGGTTTGGGTAGACTTGCTATTCTAGATCCAATACTTGTGGTACTCGGTGCTCTAGCATTGTCCCATTGCATGCTGTTTTCGGCTAAATCCTCAAGAAAAATCCAAGCATCATTCTCATTTTTGGACATAAAGCTTCATTGGCTTACAGATTCTAGCATAACCCTAGATGTGGGTGTCAATCCCTCATAGATAATTTGGCACAATTTCCATCTTGGAATTTCATGATGAGGGCATTGGGTCAACAAACTTTTAAATCTTTCTAAATAGGAATAGAACGGCTCGCTCTCAAATTGAACGAATGCAACAATTTCATTCCTAATCCTAATAGTCTTATGGTTGGGGAAATATTTCTTTAAGAAAACTTGCACAAACTCGGCCCAACTCCTAATAGATCTTTCGGCTAGACTATATAGCCATTTCTTAGCGTCGTCTTTCAATGCTAGAGACACGAATTTCAGACGCACTGCCTCCTCAGAGATATGCTAGTATTGCATTAGAGAGCAGATTTCCTCAAATTCTCTAAGGAAGAGATAATGGTCTTCCTTAGAGGTGAACTTGGGCAACATACTCATGTATTGTTCCTTCAGTTCGAAGTTGCGACCCAGTATGGTGGGCATCACGATGTACGATGGCTGAGCAGCCATCGTTGGGTAGCACCGATCCCTTAGAGTCATAGGTTGTGCAACAGGTGGGTCCACTACATTCTCACCCATTGGATCCGGGTGAGGTGGTGCAACAGGTGGATTGGGGCTAAGCTCCAGACCGGAATCTAGATGAACTCGTGATAGTCGATTGCTCAAGTCCCGAATCCAAATCTGAGTGCACCGGTTTGAATCAATTTTTTTAATTTTTTTCTTCCAAAAATTGAAACAAACAATAGAAGGGGGAAAGATGAGAAAGGAATCCTAATCTAGAGAATTGAGGTGAGAAGAGAAAGAAGACTCAGATGAGAAGGGAAACTTAACTGTAAAGATAGAAAAAAGGGTCGGACAAAAATCTCCTAAGCAAGCACGGTTCAAACAATCCTAGACCTAGTGTCTCTTAAATCTAGACGACTCCTAACTGGTTGAGTCGAATTGATTTGCATGATTCACCTCCCTCACTAATCAAACCAAATTGGCTAGGCAGTGTATAGCTAGTGGGGGCGCTTCCGGCAGAGTCAGTGGCAATTAGACAACCACTTCGCTTGGAAGACTTACGTCAACACAAAAACACTTTCTGGACACCAAATTAAATTCGATCAGCTTCAAGTCGTAGCAAGTCAAACCAATCTTCTCCTTAATTGAGTCCGAGTCCTTAGGGGCCAATGTCTAATTGATTTTAAATTTATGGCTTGGGTGACACTTTAGGGTTGTGATTTGTGGGCCACGGAAGGGTGATGAAATCCCCACCGTATATTTTCCTACGGAGTTGCCCTTAAGATAGTTTAACTTAAATCTAGCAAAGATAGTCAAACATTGGTCTTTAAATGGGGGCAATTGCAAGGTTGTATGCAAACTAAATTATATGCTTAAATGCAATCGATAAAACTCGTGCACGTACCTTGACTCCAGCACTCTTCAACAGAAATTAATTTGCAAGAATTTAGCAAGTATAATGCATACAAAACACTATATGATGCATGCACTAAGTCCTTCTAATCTTTTCCAATGTTTAGGCCAGAGTTGAATTATTGCCAATTATGGATTTTTGCCCTAACACGTGTAGTTCTATGAAAGGAAACTTTTCAAAAATTAAGATTTTACGAGAAAGGCAAGAAAAGTTACCTCCGCAATGCTCAGACGGGTTCGCCGCCCGCTCTCGAAACTTCCCAGATGCTCTACGCGTCGACCTAGAGATGGAGACGACCCCAGAAAAAATTGAAGCCCAGATGCTTCAGATGTGCGGCGGATCCGCCGCAGGTTGTACTTGAAATGCGGCGATTTCGCCGCCCTTATAGCTCCGAATGTGCCCGTATTTCGCCGCGCACTTTGTTGTCTCCTGAAACGCAAATCCAAATAGTTAGATCGCGCACACGATAAACAGAAAAAATCGAAATCACTAAAATAAACAAAAATCTTCATCGCGTCCCCGACAACGACACCAAAAACTTGATGAGAATTAAGTTTATACCGCAAGTGCACGACGGCAATAAAGACGTGGCAAGTACGAGTCGAACACAAGGAGGGAGAGATATTGTTATTTTTGTGATTTTTCGATTAACGGAAGAAAGAAAGAGAAATAAGGTTGGTTTGAGATTTTTGGATTTTTAATTTCTAACGCAAGAACAACAAGAACAAATTAAAAATAAAGTAAAGATGGATGGGAGTCCAGTGAGTGGAGGTTTAGATATCAGGTTTAGATTAGAGAACTCTGAAACTTATAATAAATCATATTAGTTATGAAGTATTACATGATAAATGACTCAACATAAAGTCAAGTAATCAAAATATACTAACACGAAATTAAAATAAAAACTTTATTCTTCTTCTCATCACCCAAAATCCGTCACCCCCACCCTTTGGAGAGAGTTAGAAACTCATGGATGGAGGGAAGGAGAAGGGGTCCTAGAGAAACTACAAAAGAAAACTAAAAACAAGAATTAAAAGAACAGAATTTTATTACTAAAATATGGAACAAAAACTAAGACCCTTTAAAACAACGTTTCGGGGCTATTTATAGCCGATACAAGGGACCTAACTATAAAATAGGAAAGTACATGTGTCAAGACACGACTGGACAAAATCCGGAGCCACGGATCGCAAGGGGTGCGGCGTTTCCACCGCACAATACATGTAAGATGCGGCGATTCCGCCTCAATATCTGCTCTGATTTAATCCGGATTTTTCCTGTGTGTTTATTGTATGATTTAGCTGTCCTTTGCGCGTCCGAATTAATTATTGCATATCTTTGGAGATCTGAGTTAATTTCTTCATATATTTGGAGATCCAAATTGATTTTTCTTTATAACTTCTCCAAATTAATCTTTTGGTACTTTAATTTGCATTCGGGTCCTCGGCTTTTTGCGATTATGTCCCTGGCTACTTTTGTGCTTAAGTCCTTGGCCTTTTTGTAATTAGGTCTTTGAATGCTTTTATGCTTGGATGGACTTCTGTTTGAATCCCGATAAAATTGACTTGGTCTTTATGATAGAAATGAGTCTCTTGCACGCATTTATGCTCAGGATATGGGTAATTTGCATTCAGGTTTCTGTATTATGTAAATAAGACTAAACACGTACCTTAGTAGCATTTATTGATATAAAATTAATCTAAATAAAAGACATGATGCAATGTATGCAATTCATCACATACCTGGTAAGACTAAAGATCATTATGGAACCAGACTTGATCTTGTAGAACTTGGTATATCATAAATTAATCTAGCACCAGAGGATAAAGGGACTCGTAAATTTTTACCACCAGCTTGTTACACATTGGCAAAGTCTACACGGTGTCAAAGTGTCGCATATGTATTCTTCAAATATTAGTAGTCTGGTTTCGATGATTAGATCGAAACTACTTCGTTTGAAGTCTTATGATTGTCACGTATTGATGCAGCCACTTCTGCCTATTTCTATAAGATTGATATTGCCGACACACATTAGACACGCAAGATTTGCAACAAAAAACTTGATCTGAACTACTTGGATAAGTTGCAACATGAAGTGGTTGTTACAATATGTCATTTGGAGATGTACTACCACATCGTTTTTTGACATTATGGTGCATTTGGTGGTTCATCTAGTTCGAGAAATTAAATTAGCAAGACTAGTATTTCTGAGGTGGATATTTTTTTTCGAGCAGTACATAGGTGTGTTGAAAGTTATTATAACAATCGACGGAGGCCCGATGCCATCATTATTGAAGGCTACATAACCTAGGATTTTATTGAGTTCTGTAATGAGTACCTCACTAATAAAAAAAGTGTTGCACTTGCTCAAAATCGTGACGAATACAGGGTTGGAGGTAATGGTGTGGATATCTTTAAAGCGTATTTTTATGTCTTGTGCAATTCCGATGAACTTCAAACTTTTCTGGAAGACCACATGACCCTAATGAAGCAAAAACAACTTACATTGAATGATCAACAAAGAGTTAATGCTCACACTAAAACATTCAATGATTGGTGCAGGAAAATAGTGTACAATTGTAATATTTCTGAGACTTTGAAGTGGTAGGCCTATAGGCCTTATCCTACTGTCACATCTTATAGTGGTTACAATGTCAATGGATACTTCTGCTACACTAAAAGGGAAGATGAGAAAAGCACAATGCAAAATAGCAGGGGCGGTTTAGTTACTGAAGCTTTACAGATCTCTAGTTCAAAAGATAAAAATCCAATATATGCAGAAATATCCTACTTCTGTCAAATTGAAGATATAGGGGTGTTGAACTTCACCCAATTCGATGTGACTGTATTTAAAAGCAAGTGAGTGGATGAGTTGGGATTTACCTTGGTGAACCTTAACAAACCAGGTTTCACGAAAGAATCTTTTATTTTAACATCTCAAGCAAAATATATTTTTGATGTAGTAGACCCCTGTGATAATCACCGGTGGTCGTTTTTGAAGGAAAATGACAGATTATTTGTCAAGAAGATGTCAATGATGTTGAAGAAATTTCTCCATTTTCAACATAAGTGCCTGAATTGAAGTCAGTAGATGATGATAGAATTGTCGAGGTCCATTGCCCACGAAGTTTGGTTCTTACTTGGAGCCCACTGATTGACATCATTTCATGCTCATATTTGTATCTTATATCCATTATCTTTTACCTAAACAATGCTATGTCACGAGTTATATGTTTAGTTTTCAGGAATAAATAGGTTTGAAGAGATGAAACATAAAAGGACCCAAAAGTTGGGAAAAAAGACTGGATTGTGAGATATGAGGACCAAGATGCAAGGGAGAATGAGCTGAACGCAAGACAGAGGGACCTAAGAGCAAAACAGAATACTTCACACCATCATGGGGAGTATTTTAGCAATTGGATTCGGATCGGAGCTCCAACAAACAAACCAGATGCATCCAAGACCAACAAACACTTCAAGCAAAGCCCACAAAGAAAACCAAACGGATCAAAACCATATAGACCGCCAATTGGCGGTCTGGAACCGCCAATTCGCGGTCCAGATGGCCCAGAATCCGTTTAGTTTTCTGTAGCACGTGTATTAATATATGCTTAGTGTATTTTTGGTATTGGTTTAGTCCCACATCAGGGGATTGTCCCGGATTAGCTTTTTTCATGCCTATAAATAGAACTCTTCACCTTCCTTTGTAATCACTCCATATTTTAAGTGGCTATTCTTCCTACTAGAAGTGAGGCCTTGAAGCACATACTAAAGTAGGAGGATGCTACTTTTAATGTGAGTCATTTTATCAATAAAATTTGGTGTTTCTTTCATTGTTTGTTTTATGCTTCTTTTATTGTTTGTGCATGTTTTAGTTTAATCGTCTTTTAATTCTAGCTTAGTTTTAATATGCTTTCTTTCCATAGTTTAATAATTAGTGTAATGTTTAGTGAGTAGTTCCATCCCCTTTGGGGGGGTGGAGTAGATGTACATACATGCATTAGAGAATGGGATGAATGCTTTAATTTCAGTGTGTTGATTAAACATGAATGTATGCTTGCTTGTTTAGGATAGAATTTATAACTTGATGAGTTTTGCCAAAATGATTAGACACCTCTCATGCTTGTTTAGGTTCTGAAATAAACAACTTGCATATGTAAATGTTAATCAACTAAGTTGGTGAATAGATTGATAGGTTTTGCCATAACATTTAGACACTTCCTATGCTTGATAAACACCACCTTCATGTGCTTAAAGAATGTATTCTACACCCACCTCTTTGCATGTGTGCACTCACTCCACCCCTTAGGGGTTTTCCCATATCTGTATTCCAACATTCTTCTTTTGTTCTTATATTGTCGTCATTTCATTGTTTGTTTCTCTCGTTCGCATTTCATACTTCTTAGCGTAGTATAGAGTAGAGTAGCATAAACATCTTTCTCCCCCTATTTTTGCCACTTGATTTCTGATAAACAAGAGGCTGCTCATCTCCCTGAGGACGACCCGTACTTGCCACCGCTTCATCGCGGCCGTGCACTTGCGGTTTAATTAAAACGTTCAACATGTTTTTGGCACCGTTGCCGGGGAGGTGCCAGTCCAGACTCTTGTTTGGACGATTCGAGTGGATTTAATTTGTGTTGTGTAGTTTTTTCTTGTTTCAGGAGACTTGGAGTCATCAGGAGGAACACCTGGAGAAGTTTTGAGTGAATCTGAGCATTTAAGACCGCCAATCAGCGGTCTGGTAAGCTCAGCTCGCTCTCTTATTGCTTTGGTCTGTTTACTTTATCTGATATAGTGGTCTGGGACTTGATTTGGCATGTTTTGACTTATATTTTGTTCCCAGATCAATAATCAAACCTCCCTTAAGCAACTTGGACCCTAAAACTCAAAGCAAAAGATTAGGCATTCTTTTTGTTTAGGTCATGCATCATGTATGTGACTTAGGCATTTAGATTGTCTTTTATCTTAGCTTTATTTTCTGTTGCTGAGAGCTGGCGTGAGGTACGCACCTTCTACTCTCATTCATGCATTTCGTATGAACATGCATTAGTTAGTAGGAAGTGCATTGCAACAAGTGTGAGTTGCGCGTTGTTTGGAGAGTTGATTGCTAGATTTTAGGACTCCAAAACGCTACTAAGGAGGGGCTGTCCCGTAAAAGATAAGGTGGCGGATTTCATCACCCTTTCCTTCGCCCTAAAAACCACACTAATCAAGAGCCTAATTATAAAATCAAGTAGACATTGGCCCTAAGGATTTCGGGCGCATTAGGAGAGTGATCCGGTCCCGACCGTCATGACCTGATCGGCGTTGCCCACTTTGTTGATAGTAGGAGAGACGAGATCCCCGGATCTTGGCTCACTTGCTGGGCTTTGTGGTCCTCGTTGTAGGGAGGTGAGGCGTGTTGAGGTCATGTGACCTCGCAGTTAGGCGTCGTCTAGCTGCAAGGACCTATAGCGACCTTAGGATTGTTTGAGCCTTGTTTGCTTGTGTGCTTCTACCTGTACCCATCCTCCGTAGCATAAGGACTTCTTCCCTTCTCTCCTGAGTCATTCTTTCTCTCCTGTGTTCCCCCATCTTCTCCTCTACGCACATTCTTTGTTTGAAAAAAAAAGAAAAAAAGAGAGTTGTGGTTTGTGTGTGCACCTTTGTGCATGCTTTCGTGGACACGAGACGAGAGTGGTCGTTTGACGAGGAGCGTTGTCAATCCGGCTTCGGTCATCGATTTCTCGACACCTCCCTCCTCTCATGTCGCACGCAGTCCGGGTTCAATGACTGCTAATTTCCATGAGGAGGAGCAGTTGCTGGACCCACCTGCTCCACCAGTGCTTCGAGTTGTCGTTCCCATACCTCTTCGTGATCGATGCTACCCGAGTCGTACAGCTCTACCCTCATGCATCGTATTACCAGAGGCTAATGGGAACCATTTTGAGGTTAAGCCTCAATTCATTTCCATGCTCCCTCATTTCACTGGGAAAGGTGACCCCTATATCTTTCTCAGGGAATTTGAGGAGGTATGTGCTATGTTCAAGCTGCAACAACTTAGCACAGACTCTATCCATCATAGGCTCGTTCCTCTTGCACTAAAGGATGACGCCAAGAAGTGGTTGTACAGCAACCAGGCAAATTCCTTTAGGACTTGGGATGAGTTTCAATCTGCATTCCTCAAGAAGTACTTTCCTAATCATCAGACTCAAAAATTGAGGAACGAAATCAATTCGTTCTATCAACATGAGACCGAACCATTTCATGCATATCTTGAGAGGTTCAAAGAGCTACTAGCCTCGTGCCCTCACCATGGCATTGAGTTGTGGCGTATTTGTCAGATTGTGTATGAGGGTCTTCACATCCCGTCCAGAACGCTCCTTGAGTCCATGTGTCAAGGAGAGTTCTTGGGAAAGGATGAAAGGGAGGCATGTGCCTTCCTAGAAGACCTCGCTGAGAAAACCATGCAATGGGAGAGTGTGAGGGAACCACCTGCATCATCTAGTATTGGATCGAGGATCGCGAATGCAAACTCAACTAGATCGGGTTCCGCATTTGCTATCAATACCACTACGGCCACCGAGGCACGCATGGCGGCCTTAATGCGCCGTATGGATTCGATTGAGCTCCAAAACCAACAAAGTGCACCTCACATGTCCACATCTGTTCCAGTTCCCTGTCATTCATGTGGTAGGATAGGTCATGTAGAAAGCGAGTGTGAGTCCATTCCTCCTGAGATGGAGCGTGTCAACGCCGTTTATGATAGAGCTAGGAATGACCCATACTCATCATCTTATAATCCTGGATGGAGGAACCACCCCAATTTTTCATGGAACCAAACTAATGCCCCGGGTGGTCCTCCAAACTCCTCTAGACCACCTTACCAATCACACCAACCTCCCATGCATGCGCATTCCTATCAGCCACCCCAAGCGCAAACCACCAATCAATCGGGTTTCCCAAATTCCAATAATATGGAAACCCGATTCAATTCGCTTGAGATCTTGACTCGTGGACTTGAAAACTCAATGAAATTTTTTATGTCAACCACGAGTCAAGTTCTCACTTCAAATCAGCAGACCATCAAATCTCTAGAGCTTTAGATGGGCCAATTGTCTCAGTCTGTACATGAAAGAGAGAGAGGGTCTTTTCCTAGCCAGCCTGAGGCTAACCCCCGCATGTACCAACAACAACAAATGCAAAATGAGAGTGTGGTACCTCGGGGGAGGCAAGTGAACCATGTGGAGGAACCTGTTCACCATGTCAATTCCATTGTGACCTTAAGGAATGGAAAACAGGTTGACAATCACATTTCTTTGCCACACCCACCACCATCTATGCAGCCCCCACTGGGAATGGTGGTGAAGAAGAAGCTGAGGGTGAGGGTAATACACCAAAGCTTTCTTCTCAGGCACAGCAGAAAACCTACCTGCCAAAATCTTTCTATCCAAGTAGATTAAACAAAAAGCAGAGTGACAACATGGACAAGATAGTAGAGGTGTTTAAGCAAGTAAAGGTTAACATCCCCTTGTTGGATGTCATCCAACAAATACCTCAATATGCCAAAGTGTTGAAGGATCTCTGCACAACCAAGAGGAAGACCAATGTTCCTAAGAAAGCATTCTTGGCTACAAATATCAGCTCACTTTTGTCCAATCCTACCTACACAAAATACAAGGACCGTGGGTGTCCTACTATTCAGTGTACGATAGGGGACACTAGATTGAGCAATGTTTTGCTTGATTTAGGATCAGCGGTCAACCTCCTCCCATTCTCTGTTTATCAACAGTTGAAGTTGGGAGAATTGAAACCAACTAAGATCACCCTCCAACTGGCGGATAGATCCATTCGTATTCCCATGGGGATTATCGAGGATGTGCTTATCAAAGTTGGAGATTTTATATTTCCAGTCGATTTTGTTGTCCTCGATACCAATCCTGTTGCGAACACCCACTCTCAAATACCTTTGATTTTGGGTAGACCATTTCTGGCAACCTCCAATGCCTTGATTAATTGTAGAAATGGTCTCATGAAGCTCTCATTCGGTAACATGAGTGCCGAGTTTCATGTGTTCAACTCTGGTAGGCAACGGGAACCCATGGATTTACCTTTAAATCTCAATCTCATCCGCCAATTAGAGAAAGCACCGCAAAATTAACGAACACCCCTAACCCCAATGCAACCCGTTGAGAATGTTCGTGGTCCCAGCGAAAACTCAATGCCTGTCTTCGCAATGCAACAGAATGAGCTGGCCTCGAACATGAATGTCCAAAGGGAGTGTTCGTTGCATGATTCAGTTGAGAGTACTAGTGAGAAAGAGACACCTCATCATATGCCTATACCAGAAGGTGTCTCTACCTCAGATCCCATGGCCATTGAGCCATTTGAGCTTCATTTTGACTCCAACAAGGACCCACCTATGACCGAGCTTATGCTTGATGATCTAAATGATGGTGGGAGGTCCTTGTTGGATGACTTGGGGAGAAACCCCATTCTTAGTGATGCAGGTCTGCTTCATCCATCAAATGAGCATGAGGAACTCATTCCGATGCACCCGCCTATTGGTTGGAGGGTTTTGTTCGATGAGCAACTAAACCCTAGTGAGGCAACACAACTTCATTCTTTGTTACCCACACCCAACCAATATCATGAGGGGTTCGAGCCGTTTAGCTTTGACCTTTCACCCCTCATGACACCTCAGAGTACCAGTGAAGTTTGCCCATCTCGGCAAGTCTCTGGTCCTCAAAACTTGATGTTCTCATTTGATATTCCTTGACCAAATGATTATGAGAATATCTTGGTTGATGTATATACCTTGTAAAAAAACACAAAGAAAAACAAAAAGAAAAACAAAAGCAAAAAAAAGGAAAAAAAAGAAAAAAAAGAAAAAAAGTGTAATAAAAGACTCCTTCAGTGAGCATCGATTGTTGTGGGTCCCAACCCTTGTGTACTTGGGCCCAATCACTTCACGTATTTATCTCCCTTCTTCAGCTTCTCACAGGTTTTGAGGGAATTTGGGTTTGTGTCCATCAACATGACCCTGAACGTCCATTTGTACTTCATGTTGGTGAGATCTTTTCTTTTTCATGCATGTATCCATGTAGTATCTTGTTCACATTCATTGAGGACAATGCATGAAGTAGGTGTGTGTGTGGGGGGGGGGGGGTGTTTTACGTGTGTACATAGTCGAGTCTTTTTCCTTTGGTTTTATTTTCTTTTGTTTGTACTGCTAGGGTCATGTTAGTGTGCCGCATTTAACATTGATATATCTGCTTGCCATGATCCTTGGGTGACTTGTGTTCTTTTGCTTGCCGAGTGCTTTAAAATTTTCACATTTCTTTCAAAATCTTCATGTGTTTGCGAAAGAAAATGTTTTTGTGGGTTTTGCGTGTGTTTAGCATTTTCAAAACCGTTGAGAGGCAAAGTAAAAAGAAAGCTCCCAAAATTGTCTTGAACTTGATGCATTAGGATTTCTAGTTTATTGGCTTTAGGTCTTGTCGAGTCGTTAGGATGCACCCTGGTTTCCCTCTGGGGGCGTGTAATCATAGGGTTTCGGTACTCAAACATTTAAAGAAGTCCACCCTGAACCTAGTGAGTCAAATAATTCGTGTTTGTGAGTATAAGGAAGTTTGTCGTAGTCGAGGGCCCTTAATCTCTTTTTGTGCAACTTAAGAGTAGGGGTTTTGGTTCCCATATAGATAAATAAGTGGTGTTCTCTCTTCTCGCACGTCTCCTATCACTCGGGAAAGTAGGTCTGAGGGGACTTTGTGCCTGATGCTTTCGAGTCATCTGACTTGGGATGCGCCGACCGAACTCCCGTTACACGGGTGGTAGGGATCGCCCTATGTGGGGATTTGGGGGAAGGTGTGCGTGATAGTGTAAGTCCTCATAGGCAATGATGCACGAAACCTGAGGTTGAACGTTTTAATTTAAACCGCAAGTGCACGGCCGCGATGAAGCGGTGGCAAGTACGGGTCGTCCTCAGGGAGGTGAGTAGTCTCTCGCTTGTACGAAATCAAGTGGCAAAAATAGGGGGAGAAATATGTTTATGCTAACCTACGCTACACTACGCTATGAAGTATGAAAGGTGAAAGAAGCAAACAAACGATGAAATAAGAACTAAGCTAAGAACAAAACAAGAATGCTGGAATTTCAGGAATGGAAAACCCCTAAGGGGTGGAGTGAGTGCACACAAGCAAAGAGGTGGGTGTAGAATACATTCTTTAAGCACATGAAGGTGGTGTTTATCAAGCATAGGAAGTGTCTAAATATTATGGCAAAACCTATCAATCTATTCACCAACTTGGTTGATTAACATTTACATATGCAAGTTGTTTATTTCAGAACCTAAACAAGCATGAGAGGCTTTTCTGGAAGGCTTTGTTGGTATTTGATGCATCTATTTTGCATGTTGGAGCTCCGACCCGAATAGAATTGCCAAAATACTCCCCATGATGGTGAAGAGTATTCTGTTTTGCTCTTAGGTCCTTCGGTCTTGCATTTAGGTCTTTCTTCCTTGCATCTTGGTCCACAGATCTCACAACTCAGTCTTTTTTCCCAGCTTTTGGGTCCTTTTATGCTTCATCTCTTCAAACCTATTTATTCCTGAAAACTAAACATAAAAATCGTAACATAGCATTATTTAGGTGAAAGATAATGGATATAAGATACAAATATGAGCATGAAATGATGTCAATCAAATACCCCCACACCTAACTTTTGCTAGTCCCGAGCAAAACAAAGAAAGAGAAAAGCATGCGAAAAAAACAAGAAATCCTAACTCACTTTCGTAGGAATCACGGTTGCACTTAGCACGTGCAACAAGCCGTTAAACCTCCTTGTCGCCAAGGAGGAGGAGTGTTGTCTCCTGAGGGTTTTCAGCGGATATACCCACAAAATCCGAACAAGATGCATTAATCAATCTAGCTACAAGACTCGTTGGACTTATTTTGTCGATCATGGGACGCGGTAATACTACGGGTCGACTCTATATATGTAATCAGTCCACACACCTAGCCTAATGAGTTATTCGTGAGAGTTAACTAAGGAATTAAGTGAAAGACATGGGCAACCTTAACTTCTAAATGTGATACAATGTGTAAAGTCCATTTTGGTTCTTATTTGACTTTTTTTTCTTTTTTTTTTCTTTTTCTTTGGAGCATTTTATTGGTTGGTGTTTGATTCTCTCAGGATCAGGTTTCGTGCATCATTGCCTATGAGGACTTACACTATCACGTACACCTTCCCACAAATCTCCACATAGGGCGATCCCTACCACCCGTGTAACAGGAGTTCGGTCGGCGCATCCCAAGTCAGATGACTCAAAAGCACCAGGCACAAAGTCCCCTCAGACCTACTTTCCCGAGTGATAGGAGCCGTGCGAGAAGAGAGAACACCACTTATTTATTTATCTACATGGGAACCAAAACCCCACACTTAAGTTTCACAAAAAGAGATTAAGGGTCATTGACTACGACAAACTTCCTTATACTAACAGACACGAATTATTTGACTTACTAGGTTCAGGGTGGACTTCTTTAAATGTTTGAGTACTGAAACCCTATGATTACACGCCCCCCGAGGGAAAACCAGGGTGCATCCTAACGACTCGACAAGACCTAAAGCCAATAAACTAGAAATCCTAATTCATCAAGTTCAAGACAATTTTGGGAGCTTTCTTTTTACTTTGCCTCTCAACGGTTTTGCACATGCTAAACACACGCAAAACCCACAAAAACATTTTCTTTCGACAACACATGAAGATTTTGAAAGAAATGTGTAAACTTTAAAGCACTCGGCAAGCAAAAGAAGACAAGTCACCCAAGGATCATGGCAAGCAGATATATCAATGTTAAATGTGGCACACTAACATGACCCTAGCAGTACAAACAAAAGAAAATAAAACCAAAGGAAAAAGACTCGACTATGTACACACGTAAAACACCCCCCACACACACACACACACCTACTTCATGCATTGTCCTCAATGAATGCGAACAAGATACTACATGGATACATGCATGAAAAAGGAAAGATCTCACCAACATGAAGTACAAAGGGACGTTCAGGGTCATGTTGATGGACACAAACCCAAATTCCCTCAAAACCTGTGAGAGCTGAAGAAGGGAGATAAATATGTGAAGAGATTGGGCCCAAGTACACAAGGGTTGGGGCCCACAACAATCGTGTCTCTCTAAAGGAGTCTTTTATTACACACTTCTTCTTTTTTTGTTGTTTTTTTGTTGTTTTTTTTCCTCTTTTTTTTCTTTTTTTTAAAGATATATACATCAACCAAGATATTCTCATAATCATTTGGTCAAGGAACATCAAATGAGAACATCAAGTCAGGAGGACCAGAGACTTGCCGAGATGGGCAAACTCCACTGGTACTCTGAGGTGTCATGAGGGGTGAAAGGTCAAAGCTGAAAGGCTCGAACCCCTCATGATATTGGTCGGGTGTGGGCAACAAAGAATGAAGTTGTGTTGCCTCACTAGGGTTTAATTGCTCATCGAAGAAAACCCTCCAACCAATAGGCGGGTGCATCGGAATGAGTTCCTCAAGCTCATTCGATGGATGCAGCAGACCTGCATCACTAAGAATGGGGCTTCTCCCCAAGTCATCCAACAAGGACCTCCCACCATCATTTAGATCATCAAGCATAAGCTTGGTCATAGGTGGGTCCTTGTTGGAGTCAATATGAAGCTGAAATGGCTCAATGACCATGAGACATAAGGTAGAGACACCTTCTGGTATAGGCATATGATGAGGTGTCTCACTCTCACTAGTACTCTCAACTGAATCATGCAACGAACACTCCTTTTGAACATTCATGTTCGAGGCCAGCTCACTCTGTTGCATTGTGAAGACAGGCAATGAGTTTTTGCTGGGCCCACGAACATTCTCAATGGGTTGCATTGGGGTTAGGGGTGTTCGTTGATTTTGTGGTGCTTTCTCCAATTGGCGGATGAGATTTAGATTTAAAGGTTCATCCATGGGTTCTTGTTGCCTACCAGAATTGAACACATGAAACTCGGCACTCATGTTACCGAATGAGAGCTTCATGAGACCATTTCTACAATTAATCAAGGCATTGGAGGTTGCCAGAAATGGTCTACCCAAAATCAAAAGTATTTGAGAGTGGGTGTTCGCAACAGGATTGGTATCGAGGACAACAAAATCGACTGGAAATATAAAATCTCCAACTTTGATAAGCATGTCCTCGATAATCCCCATGGTAATACGAATGGATCTATCCGCCAGTTGGAGGGTGATCTAAGTTGGTTTCAATTCTCCCAAGTTCAACTGTTGATAAACAGAGAATGGGAGGAGGTTGACCGCTGATCCTAAATCAAGCAAAACATTGCTCAAACTAGTGTCCCCTATCGTACACTGAATAGTAGGACACCCAGGGTCCTTGTATTTTGTGTAGGTAGGATTGGACAAAAGTGAGCTGATATTTGGAGCCAAGAATGCTTTCTTAGGAACATTGGTCTTCCTCTTGGTTGTGCAGAGATCCTTCAACACTTTGGCATATTGAGGTATTTGTTGGATGACATCCAACAAAGGGATGTTAACCTTTACTTGCCTAAACACCTCTACTATCTTGTCCATGTTGTCACTCTGTTTTTTGTTTAACCTACTTGGATAGGGAGCTTTTGGCAGGTAGGTTTTCTGCTGTGCCTGAGAAGAAAGCTTTGGTGTATTACCCTCACCTTCAGCTTCTTCTTCACCACCATTCCCACTGGGGGGCTGCATAGATGGTGGTGGGTGTGGCAAGGAAATGTGATTGTCAACCTGTTTTCCATTCCTTAAGGTCACAATGGAATTGACATGGTGAACAGGTTCCTCCACATGGTTCACTTGCCTCCCCCGAGGTACCACATTCTCATTTTGCATTTGTTGTTGTTGGTACATGCAGGGGTTAGCCTCAGGCTGGCTAGGAAAAGACCCTCTCTCTCTCTCTCTCATGTATAGACTGAGCCAATTGGCCCATCTGAAGCTCTAGAGATTTCATGGTCTGCTGATTTGAAGTGAGAACTTGACTTGTGGTAGACATAAATTTTTTTATTGAGTTTTCAAGTCCACGAGTCAAGGTCTCAAGCGAATTGAATCGGGTTTCCATATTATTGGAATTTAGGAAACCCGATTGATTGGTGGTTTGTACTTGGGATGACTGATAGGAATGTGCATGCATGGGAGGTTGGTGTGATTGGTAAGGTGGTCTAGAGGAGTTTGAAGGACCACCCAGGGCATTATTTTGGTTCCATGAAAAATTGGGGTGGTTCCTCCATCCAGGGTTATAAGATGATGAGTATGGGTCATTCCTAGCTCTGTCATAGATGGCGTTGACACGCTCCATCCCAGGAGGAATGGACTCACACTCGCTCTCTACATGACCTATCCTACCACATGAATTACAGGGAACTGGACCAGATGTGGACATGTGAGGTGCACTTTGTTGGTTTTGGAGCTCAATCGAATCCATACGGCGCATTAAGGCCGCCATGCGTGCCTCGGTGGCCGTAGTGGTATCGATAGCAAATGACGAACCCGATCTAGTTGAGTTTGCATTCGCGATCCTCGCTCCTATACTAGATGATGCAGGTGGTTCCCTCACACTCTCCCATTGCATGGTTTTCTCAGCGAGGTCTTCTAGGAAGCCCCATGCCTTCCTTTCATCCTTTCCCAAAAACTCTCCTTGACACATGGACTCAAGGTGCGTTCTGGACGGGATGTGAAGACCCTCATACACAATCTGACAAAGACGCCACAACTCAATGCCATGGTGAGGGCACGAGGATAGTAGCTCTTTGAACCTCTCAAGATATGCATGAAATGGTTCGGTCTCATGTTGATAGAACAAATTGATTTCATTCCTCAATTTTTGAGTCCGATGATTAGGAAAGTACTTCTTGAGGAATGCAGATCGAAACTCATCCCAAGTCCTAAAGGAATTCGCCTGGTTGCTGTACAACCACTTCTTGGCGTCATCCTTTAGTGCAAAAGGAACGAGCCTAAGATGGATGGAGTCTGTGCTAAGTTGTTGCAGCTTGAACATAGCACAGACCTCCTCAAATTCCTTGAGAAAGATATAGGGGTCACCTTTCCCAGTGAAATGAGGGAGCATGGAAATGAATTGAGGCTTAACCTCAAAATGGTTCCCATTAGCCTCTGGTAATACGATGCATGAGGGTAGAGCTGTACGGCTCGGGTAGCATCGATCACGAAGAGGTATGGGAACGACAACTGGAAGCACTGGTGGAGCAGGTGGGTCCAACAACTGCTCCTCCTCACGGAAATTAGCAGCCATTGGACCCGAACTACGTGCGACACGAGAGGAGGGAGGTGTCGAGAAATCGATGACCGAAGCCGGATTGACAACGCTCCTCGTCAAACGACCACTCTCGTCTCGTGTCCACGAAAGCATGCACAAAGGTGCACACACACAAAACAAAAACTTTTTTTTCTTTTTTTTTAACAAAGAATGTGCGTAGAGGAGAAGACGGGGGAACACAGTAGAGAAAGAATGACTCACGAGAGAAGGGAAGAAGTCCTTATGCTACGGCGGATGAGTACAGGTAGAAGCACACAAGCAAACAAGGCTCAAACAATCCTAAGGTCGCTATAGGTCCTTACAGCTAGACGACGCCTAACTGCGAGGTCACACGGCCTCAACACGCCTCACCTCCCTACAACGAGGACCACGAATCCCAGCAGCCACACCAAAAAACTTGTTGAACGTTTTAATTTAAACCGCAAGTGCACGGCCGCGATGAAGCGGTGGCAAGTACAGGTCGTCCTCAGGGAGGTGAGTAGTCTCTCGCTTGTACGAAATCAAGTGGCAAAAATATGGGAAGAAAGATGTTTATGCTAACCTACGCTACACTACGCTAAGAAGTATGAAAGGTGAAAGAAGCAAACAAACGAGGAAATAAGAACTAAGCTAAGAACAAAACAAGAATGCTGGAATTTCAGGAATGGAAAACCCCTAAGGGGTGGAGTGAGTGCACACAAGCAAAGAGGTGGGTGTAGAATACATTCTTCAAGCACATGAAGGTGGTGTTTATCAAGCATAGGAAGTGTCTAAATGTTATGGCAAAACCTATCAATCTATTCACCAACTTGGTTGATTAACATTTACATATGCAAGTTGTTTATTTCAGAACCTAAACAAGCATGAGAGGTGTCTAATCATTTTGGCAAAACTCATCAAGTTATAAATTCTATCCTAAACAAACAAGCATACGTTCATGTTTTATCAACACATCAAAAATAAAGCATTCATCCCATTCTCTAATGCATGTATGTACATCTACTCCACCCCCCAAAGGGGATGAAAACTACTCACTAAATATTACACTAATTATTAAACTAAGCAAAGAAAGCATATTAAAACTAAGCTAGAAATAAAAGACGAATAAACCAAAACATGCACAAACAATAAAATAAGCATAAACAAACAATGAAAGAAACACAAAACTTTATTGATAAAATGACTCACATTAAAAGTAGCATCCTCCTACTTTAGTGTGTGCTTCAAGGCCTCACTTCTAGTAGGAAGAATAGCCACTTAAAATATGGAGTGATTACAATAGGAGGTGAAGAGTTCTATTTATAGCCATGGAAAAAGCTAATCCGGGACAATCCCCCGATGTGGGACTAAACAGACACCACAAATAGCCTAAACATCCTCTAATACATGTGCTGGAGAAATTTGAGCGCATTTGGGCCAAACGTGACCACCAATTAGCGGTCTTGGACCGCTAATTAGCGGTCTATAGTGTCCGGATAGCTCTGGAAATTCTTGTGGGCTTTTCGGGAAGGCTTTGTTGGTATTTGATGCATCTATTTTGCATGTTGGAGCTCCGACCCGAATAGAATTGCCAAAATACTCCCCATGATGGTGAGGAGTATTCTGTTTTGCTCTTAGGTCCTTCGGTCTTGCATTCAGGTCCTTCTTCCTTGCATCTTGGTCCACAGATCTCACAATTCAGTCATTTTTCCCAGCTTTTGGGTCCTTTTATGCTTCATCTCTTCAAACCTATTTATTCCTGAAAACTAAACATAAAACTCGTAACATAACATTATTTAGGTGAAATATAATGGATATAAGATACATATATGAGCATGAAATGATGTCAATCACCTGACCCTGGGAGAATCAAACACCAACCAATAAAATGCTCCAAAGAAAAAGAAAAAAAAGAAAAAAAAAGAAAAGAAAAAAGAGAGTCAAATAAGAACCAAAATGGACTTTACACATTGTATCACATTCAGAAATTAAGATTACCCATGTCTTTCACTTAAGTCCTTAACTAACTCTCACGAGTAACTCATTAGGCTAGGTGTGTGGACCGATTACATATATAGAGTCGACCCGTAGTATTACCGCGTCCCATGATCGACAATATGAGTCCAACGAGTCGTGTAGCTAGATTGAATAATGCATCTTGTTCGGATTTGGTGGGTATATCCGCTGAAAACCCTCAAGAGACAACACTCCTCCTCCTTGGCAACAAGGAGGTTTAACGGTTTGTTGCACGTGCTAAGTGCAACCGTGATTCCTACGAAAATGAGTTAGGATTTCTTGTTTTTCGCATGCTTTTCTCTTTCTTTGTTTTGCTCGGGACTAGCAAAAGTTAGGTGTGGGGGTATTTGATTGACATCATTTCATGCTCATATTTGTATCTTATATCCATTATCTTTCACCTAAACAATGCTATGTTACGAGTTTTATGTTTAGTTTTCAGGAATAATTAGGTTTGAAGAGATGAAGCATAAAAGGACCCAAAAGCTGGGAAAAAGGACTGGATTGTGAGATCTGGGGACCAAGATGCAATGGAGAAGGACCTGAACGCAAGACAGAGGGACCTAAGATTAAAACAGAATACTTCACACCATCATGGGGAGTATTTTAGCAATTGGATTCGGGTCGGAGCTCCAACAAACCAACCAGATGCATCCAAGACCAACAAACACTTCAAGCAAAGCCCACAAAGAAAACCAAACGGATCTAAACCATATAGACCGCCAATTGGCGGTCCAGATGACCCAGAATCCGTTTAGTTTTCTGTAGCACGTGTATTAGTGTATGCTTAGTGTATTTTTGGTATTGGTTTAGTCCCACATCGGGGGATTGTCCCGGATTAGCTTTTTCCATGCCTATAAATAGAACTCTTCACCTTCCTTTGTAATCACTTCATATTTTAAGTGGTTATTCTTCCTACTAGAAGTGAGGCCTTGAAGCACACACTAAAGTAGGAGGATGCTACTTTTAATGTGAGTCATTTTATCAATAAAATTTGGTGTTTCTTTCATTGTTTGTTTTATGGTTCTTTTATTGTTTATGCATGTTTTAGTTTAATCGTCTTTTAATTCAAGCTTAGTTTTAATATGCTTTCTTTCCATAGTTTAATAATTAGCGTAATGTTTAGTGAGTAGTTCCATCCCCTTTTGGGGGTGGAGTAGATGTACATACATGCATTAGAGAATGGGATGAATGCTTTAATTTCAGTATGTTTATTAAACATGAATGTATGCTTGCTTGTTTAGGATAGAATTTATAACTTGATGAGTTTTGCCAAAATGATTAGACACCTCTCATGCTTGTTTAGGTTCTGAAATAAACAACTTGCATATGTAAATGTTAATCAACTAAGTTGGTGAATAGATTGATAGGTTTTGCCATAACATTTAGACACTTCCTATGCTTGATAAACACCACCTTCATGTGCTTAAAGAATGTATTCTACACCCACCTCTTTGCATGTGTGCACTCACTCCACCCCTTAGGGGTTTTCCCATATCTGTATTCCAGCATTCTTCTTTTGTTCTTAGATTGTCGTCATTTCATTGTTTGTTTCTTTCGTTCGCATTTCATACTTCTTAGCGTAGTATAGAGTAGAGTAGCATAAACATCTTTCTCCCCCTATTTTTCCACTTGATTTCTGATAAACAAGAGGCTGCTCACCTCCCTGAGGACGACCCGTACTTGCCACCGCTTCATCGCGACCGTGCACTTGCGGTTTAATTAAAACGTTCAACACCCACCGAAGAAAACAAAGATTATTGGATAAGTTAAATGGGTAGTCTAACAAGAAGCAAAGTGTGTATTTGTACTGCCAAGTGATCAATGGTGGATGAATCATTGAAAGAGAAAATTTAGAAGAATGCAATGGTTAGTTCATTATTATCCAGATTTTCTTTAAAAAATTCATTTTCCAATCAACTAAAGAGTTGAAAAAGAAGTGGATATCATTTGTGGGTACTTGATGGAAAGATTTCAAAACAAAGTTGATGTCCAATTTAATTTTTTTGAAAGCATACAGATCCAGATCCATCGAAATATATACTTTTAGTACTCAGACGACATGGGTTGAATTCAAAAGATCAAGGCCATCCTCCTCGAACCGTAGTAGGAAAGGAATTCATGCATCTTGTGAAGGAAATATCCATACGCTACAAAAACAAATGGCTATGTTACTTAATAAATTAAGTGCATTACTCGACATGGCCACACCTCTTCTGATACCACAAAGTTTTGAGGGAAGTGTGAATCTTGAAGATGAACGCCCAATTCCAATCCATGAGGAAAGTAAAGTAGAAATAATAAAGAAGGCAATGTTATTACCTTTGAATTTTGTAACTCACTAATTATAGATAAATTGCTCATGTTGTTTTGTTCTTCTTATATTTCTTTGTGTTTCAAGAATTGGGATAGTCCTCCATCGTCAAAAGCATCTTCTCCTCAAGAGTTGTGTGATGGGAGTCAATTGCTTAGAATTGCAAAATGTTGTACATTCTTGTAAATGATAAATATGTAGATTCTACAACAAAATATATTATGCGGGAATAAAATGATGGTGAAACAACTAAGGGTGGCTTAGAAGACTTGGTATATGTCTGCAATGTCATGTAGCTTCTGAAGATTGAAACATTGTGTATAACAATTATTCAGATTCAATTGAAGTAAGTCATGTTTGTTTTTTCATAACTGTTTATGTTATATTAAGAATCTGTACCAAATGCCAAATGACAAAAAGTATGGTTATGTGTGTCCCACTCTATTTATGAAATGAGGACATAAGTAAAAACAACATATCTACAAAGTTGTGGGGGGTGTTTCAAGCATCAAGGAAGACTTCCTATTTTCTATTACCATATTGGGAGAAGTAAGTAGCTCATTATATTTTGTAATACCTTCAATTTCATTATGTTTCATTGGGAATCGTAAAGAAGATTAACATTGATCTAATTGATCAAGTAATTTAACATCATTGGTTTTCAGTGAACATGGGATGTTAGATGTGGTAGAACCCGTTACGTGGACGGCCAACTGGTTGATCCTTTGGCATCAAGGAAACCAAGGAAAGATTTATGAATGTTTTTCAAACGTAAGTTATTTGGAATACTTTCATTCATATTCTAAGTTAATTGGTTGTTATTGAATGTTTGAATCCATTTTCGAGCCTTTAAATATTTTGGTAGGGGCCTTGAGATCTGTCAATACTCGGGTGGTCGAAAGTCTGCAGCAAAAAAGAAAGTAACTTGGCTTGTCATGAAGGTAGATGATTCAATAATGTTTGTTTTGATAATATTTATCATACTTTGAATTAATTTCGTTGTTTTCCTAATATACATGACATCTTCATTATAGTACCGTAAACAAGTTGGAAATAATGAATGCGGTTACAACATAATGAGGTATACAGACAAACTTTTTGAAGAGGGAGTGACAATGGGAGATTTAAGATTGGTAGATTTTGATAATGATCTTATGTTGTGTTATATATGTTTTGTGGCACAATTTATACGTTAATAAATGAGTTTGTTTACTTTATCGTTGTTCAAAGCATCCCTTGAACCATTTTCTCAAGAAAAAATAGACAAGACGAGAGAGAAGTGCTCTTCTTTTCTTCATCAGTCATATGATGTTAGCAACTTTGTAAAACCTGCTCTCTTGATACTATAATAGAGTCAATTTTCATCTTTCATACTTGTGTGACGGTTTGTTATATAGTTTTCTTGTGATTGTGTGTTTTCTCTACTTTTGGGAAAATTTCATTTTCAGGAATAGATCCTCTCGGGGAAAATCCCTCTTCGGAGAAAATTTCCTTTTGGACGAAAAGTTTTCTTTTCGGGAGAAGTTTCCTTTCCGGCGAATGTTTCCATTTTGGTCGAGAAGGCATGGCACGCCGGCGTTTGTGAAACTAGACTCAGTCGGTTTTGCTTGGAGCGTATATGGCTTCAGATTTAATTTCTCTCTGCCACATGGGCTGATGCGTTGGGTATGGGTGAGTTAGCAATCAAGGATGCAAATGTTATGGATTAGGAAGGAGATTTTGGTGCGTGAATTGGTGGGTGCGTTTTGGAAAGTTGGATCATGTGGAATTTAAGAGAGCAACCCTAGCCGCTTCCCACAATCCCTCCTCCCTCTCTCACACACCACTCCACCTCCCTCTCCGGCAACCAGGCAACTTCAAGAGAAGCTTCGGTGAGGCAGCAACTCCAGCTAACTAGGAGAGAAGGTGAGCAAGGAGTGGAAACGGGCAACAACTTTATCCAGCATCCTTGGAGCACGCTTTCTTCAATTCTCAAGTATTCCTTGGGCCCAAAAGTAGGTTCAAGAGTGGGGGTGTTGGCAGGAGGGAAGACCAACACCGGTGCGGCTGGTGGGGCATTCAAGCTGCGCCACCATGCGACGTGCCAAACTAGGCGTGCGCTAGGGTGCACGTGCGGTTGGTAGCTGATGTGTTTGTTTTAAATACCGCAAGTGCACGAGGTCAGTGAAGACGTGGAAAATACGGGTCGATCCATAAGGAGGTATGTGGACTATGGTTTGTTCGAAGGCAAGTGGGAAAAGAGGGGAGAAGAAATTGATTACACTAAACTATGCTACACTACACTAGTACGCAACAACAAAGAAGATGAAAGCACGAAACTAAGTAAAACTAAACTAAGTGACTAATAGAAGCAAGCTGGAAATCAGGAATGGACTATAAAAGATTGAAGCACTTATCCACTTTTGGTTGAAGTTTTGGTTGAAGTTTGGTCGACATCAATCTCTTGACGTAGGCCTCACAACCCCAAATCTTGAGAAAATTGAGCTTAGGTGTTTTACCACTCCATAGCTCATATGGCATTTTCTCTACGGATTTGGATGGAACATTATTTAGTGTGTATGCCGCAGCTTCTAGTGCATAACTCCAAAAGTAAAGCGGCAATTCAGCTTGACTCATCATTGATCGAACCATGTCGAGTAATGTCCTATTCCTCCTTTCGAATACCCCATTCCACTGAGGTGTACCGGGAGGGGTGAGCTGTGCTACAATGTGACACTCCTTTAGGAATGAGTCAAATTCGGTACTTAAGTACTCACCTCCACGATCCGTTCGTAGAGACTTGATTTTCTTGTTGAGTTGGTTCTCTACTTCATTCTTGAATTCCTTGAACTTGTCAAAGGATTCACTTTTGTTTCTCATTAGATAAATATAGTCATAACGACTATAGTCATCCGTGAACGTAATCAAGTACCTAAAATCGTCTCTTGCACTAGTACTCATCGGACCACATACATCGGAATGTATCAAATCCAACAAGTCATTCGCTCTCGGTCCTTTCTTCTTCAAAGGCTTCTTGGTGATTTTGCCCATTAGGCAAGGTTCGCACGTCTCCAATGATTTAAAATCAAGTTGACCAAGAAGGTTAGCTTCTTGCAATTTCTTGATGCGTTTTTCATTTATGTGACCAAGACGATAGTACCACAAGAGTGTATCATTCACGTGAGTAGTTTAAGTCTTTTGTTATTGATGCTTAAGATTTGTTTATTATTCAATTCAAGCAAATAGAGACCATTCATTACGAATGCATTTGCATAGAAAATACCATTCATCGATATAGACAAGCAAGAATTTGAAATATTTACATTAAAATTATCCATATCCAAACATGATACAGAAATAATATTCTTGCTAATCAAAGGCACATAATAAACATTCTTTAAACATAAATATAAACCACTAGATAATTGAAGCTCCACAGAACCTCGTGCAATCGCAGCAACGCTCGCACCATTTCCGACCTTCAAAATCATATCGTTCTTCATGAGTTCCTTCCTATCCTTTAGTAGTTGCACATTAGAAATTATGTGAGCAAAATATCCGGTATAAATTACCCAATCGTGGACAAAGGTGGCTAAATTTATCTCAATAACAAATATACCTTTGGCCTTTTTGGGGCGCTTACGTTCAATCACTCCTTTGTCAAGGTCTTCCTTGTACTTGGGGCAATTTGGCCGGATGTCTCCCTTTTCACCGCAGTGAAAGCACTCCGTGTTGGGAGTCATAGATTTCGAAGAATTCCCCTTTAGGCACTCGCACGAGCACCTCCTACTCCCTTGCTTTTGATTGACGTATTTTTGGTGAATTTGCCTTTACCTTTGGTGATCTTCTTGCTCCCTCCATGGACGGCTAGGACGTGCTTGTCTCGACCCTTGCCCATGTCAACTTCAGCCGCTTTGAGAGCGTTGTGAAGTTCCTCAAGACTCACCCCTTTCTCACGCACATGATACTGGATAATGAAGTCCTTGTAGAACGGGGCTAGAGATCCAAGAATCAAATCTTCCGTAATGTCATCGGGCATCGGGGAAGAGAGCTTCGACAACTTCTCAAGATATCCTTGCATCATGGGAAAATGCATGGATACCGATGTTCCCTCCGCCATGTGGCACCTTGTGAGTGCGATGGTGGTCTTATAGCGCTCTTTTCTAGCACTATCCATGAACATCTTTGTTAAAGCTTTCATGGTCTTCTTGGGTTTTGAATCCAAGTATTTCGCTTGAAGGGAGTCACCCATGGAGGCTAACATTAGACCGTGAACTTGGTTCTCTTGGTCTTCCCACTTGGCTTTTGTCTCTCTCTCGCTATCGGTTGCCTTCTAATTTAATTTTGGGATTTCACCATCCAAAATATGAGATAGTTTCTCAAACTTAAACACGATATTGAGCTTGAGTTGCCATCTTATGAAATTTGAGTCATCATATTCCAAAGGATGTTTTTCAATCATAGATCACACAATAGGTTGAATATTCGACATTTCTACAAAATAAATTATATGGAATTTAATGTCAATTTTATGTTTTAAAAAAAATCAATACCGCAAATAATAAAAAAAATTGTCCATAAATGTAGCAATCCAAGATCCTATCAATTATAATATAAACTAGCTAAGGGCTATAAGATATATTTTAAAATCAAGGTAAGAAAACATTTTCTAATCATAACCATTTCGAAATATCACAACATTTGCATTTTCAAACACTTATGACTCTTGTCGTTTTAATTAAGAGGGAATTTGACCGATGTAAGAAAAAAACTCTCTTTCTCAAAACCGAGCTAGGACTTCGGGTCTTAAGAAAACTTATTTCATTTGATACGTGATACATTTATCCATTGTATTCATAAACAAATATACTCGGTGTCCACTATGGGTGAATCGCACCTCGTACACATATTCGTGGCACAACAATAGACAACCTTATATCTCCATTATTCCCAAAGATGGAGGAAGCTATTTCCTGCTAAGGGCGAGTAGAATATCCCTCGATCGATGGCTGCTAGTGGATGAAATAAGAAAGAAATATACTCTTAATTTTTGGTTGGACAATTTAAATATTAATATGTGATTTTAGAATTTAGGTGATCATGCATATTTATCATCTATACACACCTAACATTCATCCATGCAATCACATGTATATCAAGCACACAAACATAAATAAATCCATTCACACACACATTGTGTGAGTTTATATGTTCCCGCGTCCTTGATCCTTGATCCTCGATTATCGATCATTGCGCTTCTTCAGCGTCTTCCTCTTGCACCATGGATGTTGATATTGCAAAAATATAAACATGCATCTCTCAATTTTGAAAATTGTCTAGTGCAAGTCCTATGTAAAAATCCTCTCATATGTATGCATATACATAAAAAAATACAATTTGGCTTTTACATATACATAAGCCCCTGTGATTGAATAATAATAACATACACATTCATTCATTCATTCACACATGGCTTCTTCGTAACATATAAACTCACATATCCCTGCATTAGAAAACTCGAGCAACGCATGTACGTATACTATATATTACTCGATTTAGTTTATCATGTATCTCTAAATCAAACAATTCTAAAATCATTTGAAATCCATTAAAAATAATTTTATGCATCCATAGTTCAAAACATAAAATATTTGAACCGTTGTTTATCCAATTTCCAAATATAAAAATTTAAAGAAAGATAAACATATGCCTTTTTCGTTTTGTTGATTCCTTATAAAATAATCATTTAATTAAAAACGAAAATTCTATAAATTAGACATAAGTCTAAATTTTAATTCTAACATTCACATGATGTGTTTCAAAACATTTAAAACTATCAAAAAATCAATTAGAATTAAATCAACAAAACTATCAGAAAACTCGAAAAAGACATAGAACATGAATTGTTTCGATTGTAGATGGTAAACTAAAATTAATTATATAGTCTAATTATTGAAAATATGAACTAAAAGCTCTGATACCACTGTAGGAGTTCGTGACCCTATGTATGTATATATTTTAAAATTTTAATACAACATACAAGATCGATTTTCAAATTTTCAACAATTTCTATGTCCATAGTTTTGTGATTATTCTAATAACATGCAATCCTACATTTATTAAAATAAATCACAAAGGTAGAATCATACCTAAAGGTTCTCTAAAACCTTCTTGAAGATTTGGAGTCGCGTTGCCCATTGAATCGTCCACGGATTTGCCTTAGAGTGTTCACCAAACTCTAAACAAGATTAGAGAGAAATAAGCTAGCCAATCAATCTCTAACAAGGTTTAGAATCTAGCTAATAACCCCTCTTTAAGCTCCTGAGATTCTTATCTCTAAAACTTAAATTTACGAAGAGATTTTCGTGGTGATTAGGGAGATATTAATGAGAGAAAGAATTTTTGCACTAGTTGTTAAACAAGTAGGAGTAGGGGTCCTTTTATAGTCTCCCAAAACATCCTTATCAAGAGATATTCTTTAGCCATGATCCCTTGTTTATTCTCTCTAAAATTAATCTCTAATTTACACATAATCACCCACAAAAAACGTTTTAATTAAATCTGGAATTAATCCACCCATGATCTAATTAATCTCTTAATAATTCAAGCAAAATCGTTCTTGTTCGGTGGACCGAGAATTATTCGGTCAACCGAACCGTTCGGTTATAACACGTGTTCGGTGCACCTTGAGCTAGACGGTCGACCGAATCCGTATAAGAAAAATTCCCTTGAAGAATTCGGACGAACCACGTCTTTTACTCGGTCTACCGTTGACCCACCAAAATCGCTCCTGCGACATAGTCATCGGATGACCGTGTCACCTAAGGTCTACCGAAAATACTACTTCTCGGTTGACCGTGCACACTCGGTTAACCGAGCCTGATTGTCCAGGCACTCCAGACAATTTCGGTCAACCAATTGTGCTTATCCGTTCCCTATTCGGTTAACCGATCCGAAGATACCCCGGTCGACCGAATCATGAACGGTTCACCGTGTTTGACCCCGATTTTGCCTTTGTCAAATTTTGGATTTATTTCCAACAAAATTTGATCTCTTGGGGTTTTAGCAGATTCCCATCTTATATAATATATTATCATATGTAATATTAAATTATTACACCCCATAATATATATACCTCATATGAATTTATTATGATTCTAATTATGTCAATTCTCATGACATATTGATTTTATTCATTCACCACATGTGTCCTATTTTGACATGAAACCTGACACATCATATGAACTTAAAATCAACCCTCTTGTTTCCCAATTTTGTGGTGTGACCTATAGGAGGATCTAAGCCAAATTGGCAGCGATATTAAACACTTAATATCTCAAACTATAAGCGGTATCTAGCTACACATTATAGTTACCCAATTAGCATAGATGTCTTTGTTCCAACCGAACTAAAACACGATCCATTTAGTGATGTAAGTGCACCACTTGTGTCCGTCCCTTGCCTCATGATATTAAGAATATATACAAAGTAAAAATGTGTCATGTTTATATTATATTCATTTCTTGATCTCTCTAAGCTAATTATAACTATGTAACTTAACTCCAGTTACATTGTGCGCATTATAATTTTGCTTTATCAATGAGCTCACTAATATCATCACTCAATTAAGAGGGTAATGATAAGCGTTTGACTAGCTATCTTTTCCAGCACAAGTCATGCTCAACCAACTATTGCCTTTATCACTACACTCATTGATAGCTTTTGACAATAATCAAATTAAGCACTTCTTGAGTGAAAATATATAAGTCTCCTATCTTAGGATCCAAGAAACAGTAAAAACATTAATGATACGAAACACAATTCCATAATGTTTTACTTGTTAGGTCTATTCAATATATAAAAGTAATCTTTTCCTCTTTTATATACTCGTGTCGTCAATTATTTGTAGAGCTACAACAAACAACGAGCCACACGGAAATCTTATCTCGGTAATTAATGTTCCATGTTAATTACCATGATTGTGAATAACTTTTGATCTATGTAAACCATTATCTTTTAGAGCTCTACGGTTAAGGACCAAACGCCTCTTCCTTAACACTTCCAAAAGACGAATATCATAATCAAGGAACAAAATGCTTGCACATTCAATTCATAATAATTGACATATAAAAGTAAAACTTTTAGAACACATTCCTTTCACAAACATCCACAACCAGATTGGGTTCATAAAACATCAAGAAATCAAGCCAGAAATGAATCACAAAAATCCATACTCAATCCAAGACATATGGACCGCCAATTGGCGGTCCAAATGTGTCCAAAGTGTTCACAGCTTAGTCGTATCGTTGGTTATGTTGTTTTATGTCCATTTATATTATGCTTTTAGTCCCATACCAGAGGATTGTCCCTGATTGCAAGATTCCCATGTTGTATGTGGGACACCTACGTGCATTTTTTGACAAACTGAAGTCTGCATGTTTGTTCATTAATCCAAAAAATGTTCATTCTTCACAACCTCAGTCACCTTCCTCGGATTTGTGGTGTCTATCGATGGTGTTAATGCTGACCCCGCCAAGGTGAACGCCATTTCTGAGTGTCCCAGATCAAAGTCGTTGCATGATGTTGGGAGTTTCCACGATTTGGATTCTTTCTACCGGCGGTTCATCAGAAATTTCAGCACCATGATCACTCCCATCACCGAGTGTCTAATGGGTATGGATCTCAAGTGGTCTGAGAAGGTAGAGGCCAGCTTCCAGCAGGTCAAACAGAAGATGACCGAAGCACCAAATTTGGCACTGCTGGACTTCGAAAAAGTGTTCAAACTGAATTGTGAGGCATCAGGATTGGGTATCGGTGGAGTTCTGAGTGAAGGAGGACGTCCCGTAGCCTTTTCAGTGAGAAACTATCCGGATCCAAGAAGAATCATTCCACCTATGATTTGGAGTTCTACGCAATACTGCAATTTCAAAAGCATTGGCGGCACTACTTGGTGCAACGTGAGTTCATCCTCTTCACCGACCACAAGGCCTTGAAGTACATCAATGGCCAGCACAAACTAAACCGACGTCATGCCAAGTGATTGACATCATATCATGCATATATTTGTGTCTTATATCCTTCATTCTTAGCCTAAGTATTGGTACGTAATGTGTTTTATGTTTAAGTCTTAGGAATAAACAAGTTTGAGAAGAAGAGACTATAAAAGGATTTAAAAGCAAGAAAAATGACTAAATTGAAGGACTTATGGACTGAGATGCAAGAGAGAAGGACCCAGATGAAAATCAAAAGAATCAATGAGCAAATCAAGAAGCTCCACAGCATCATGAGGAATATTTTGACAATTAGATCTGGGCCAAACATCCACAACCAGTTGGGGTTCATAAAACATCAAGAAATCAAGCCAGAAACAAATCAAAACAAATCCATACTCAATCCAAGACATATGGACCGCCAATTGGCTGTCCAAATGTGTCCAAAGTGTTCACGGTTTAGGTTGATCGTTGGTTATGTTGTTTTATGTCCATTTTATATTATGTTTTTAGTCCCACACCGGAGGATTGTCCCTGATTGCCTTTTTCTATGACTATAAATAGAACTCTTCCTTCTCCTTTGTATTTACCCATTGCTTGGTGGCATTCTCTCTACCTATAGTAAGCCTTGGAGCAAAAGCTCAAGGTGGAGAAGAATGCTACTTGTAATGTGAGTCTTGTCAATAAAATATTTTTTCTTCGTTAGTTTTATATTGTCTCTTTTGCATGCATAGAATATTTTCGTTTTGTCTTTCTTTCTTAATGAGTACTGAGTAGTTCCATCCCCATTTGGGGTGGAGGTAATGTAGAATATGTGATGTTTTTGGGTTATTTTATTTGTGCCATTTCATATGCTTAATATAGATCTATACTTGTAGCATGCTTAAACTTGTATAAGATGGGATAATGTCCACACTAGGTACTTATCTCATGATAGCTTTCGAGTTTATCTTGTTGCTTGTTATGATTTGATGGGAATAACTTGTTATGTATGGATCCATGTTTGGTGCCCATTTACATTAATGTTTTAGGTTGTATGTAGGATTGATTGATGCTTTAGTGGCCACACTAGGCACCTATTGCATGCTTGATAATCTAAAATGAACCTGAACTTTATGTGAGATATGCATGTTCATGGTTTTCCATGTAGTGTTGTGTATCCTACACTTAGATTCTACACTAGCTTCTACTTGTATGCCACACAAACTACACTTGTTTCTAATTGAAAAGAAGACGCACTCACACACACATACCTACACACCTCCACTCCATGGGGTTTAGTTTAATTGTTTGTCATTCTTAATTTAGTGTAGTGTTGTCACATTTTCTCCTCTTTGTTTCCCACTTGCCTTCGAACTAACTCGAGTTGACACACCACCCTGTGGATCGACCCGTATTTGCCTCCACTTCAACGTGGTCGTGCACTTTCGGTTATTATAACTGATTCAATCACCAAGTGGGTGGCATACTTGCAGGAGTTCACCTTCTCACTACAACACCAGTCAAGAAGTTAAAACTATGTCGCTGATGCCCTTAGTCGCCGCATTATCCTTCTCACCACCGTGAGCAACCAAGTCGTCGGATTCGAGACATTCCTCGACATGTATCCAGCTGATCCCTCCTTTGGGAAGGTATTCCAGCAAGTTATGGATGGTCAGCATTATGACTTTCTAATACACAATGACTACTTATTCCGAGGGACACAATTGGGCATTCCGGATAGCTCGTTGAGACAACAGATCATTAGCAAATTACATGGCGAGGGACATTTTGGAAGAGACAAGACCTTAGCCTTGATGTCCTCTGATTTTATTGGCCCAAGTTACCTAGCGATGTAGCTCATTACGTGGCGAGGTGCTACGTTTGGCAGCGATCCAAAGGTACACTCACCAATGCCAGTTTGTACACACCTTCGCCTAATCCTGAAGGTCCATGGCACGATGTTAGCATGGATTTTGTGCTTGGATTACCTCGTACACAACGAGCAGCAGATTCCATTTTTGTGATAGTTGATCGGTTCTCCAAGATGGCACATTTCGTAGCATGTAAAAAATGATGGATGCAATTCGAATTGCTCGTCTCTACTTCAAAGAAGTGGTACGTTTGTTTAGAGTTACTCACTCAATTACCTCTGATCGTGACACTAAGTTCATCAGTAACTTCTGGAAGAGCTTATCAGAAAAATTGGGGACTCGTCTGAATTTCAGCAATGCATACCATCCCCAGACGGACGACCAAACCGAAGTAGTCAACCGGAGTTTGGGCAATCTCCTACGTTGTTTGGAGGACACTAAACCTAAGCAGTCAGACTTATCCTTGTCTCAAGCGGAGTTCACTTATAACCGATCAACAAACAAGACCACCGGGCTGAGCCCATTTGCAATTGTTTATGGGTTTAAACCTTCCGATGTGCTAGATTTGGCACCCATTCCTCGTGTCGGTCGTTTGCACCCGAAGGCTGATGAGATGACTACACACCTTCAGGACATTCATGAACAAGTGAAGCAAGCCCTCTGTGAGAACAACACCAAATACAAGAGCCATGCGGATAGTCGTCACCGTCAAGTACTTTTTGAGGAAGCTGATTTCTTGTGGGATGTCCTAACGCGAGATTGTTTGCTATTGGAAAATACAACAAGCTCAAGGAGCGGAAGGTCGGGCGTTATGAGATACTTCAGAAAATCAATGATAACGCCTACAGGTTGCTTCTACCAAAGCATTTAAAGACCGCTGATGTGTTTAACGTGAAGCATCTTAGCCACACATGTGATTCAAGTTGTTTCCAATTAGGTTTATGGAAGATATCCTGAATTTTATTTCCTTAGACAAGTTACCTCGGTAGTTAATTATTTCCTTTGTTGTTATTTGTTTTGTTTCGATGCAAATCAAAGAAGTTCCCTTGTTAGTTAACTTCCTAATTCCTATACGGATGAAAGGTTATAAGACTTGGCTTGTAGGTCAAGAGAAGTATCTTATTTTCGTGTCTTATCTCAACTTGGGTGTTTTCTCTTCAATTCTCTTGTAGTCATGGGTGTCACACGCTTGTAGAATCCATCATAATTCTACACGGCGTCACAATCCAGTCCTTGAAAATTACAAACAGGTTCTGAAACCTCCCAAACCAGTCCATTGTTCTTGCGTTTAGGTCATTTTCTCTTCTTTATTGCCTAAACCATGAAACACATTAAATAAACACGCGAGTGGCACGAATATGAGGTAAATAAAGGATATATAGCATGAATGCAATGTATGATATGCTAATAATCACTTTTTTGGCTCGATGGATGCTCGACGATGATCGATGCTTGATGACATAACGAACAATCTTAAGTTGATTTTTAATTTTTTACACGCTTGTAGAAGCTCGAGTGTGGGACTGATGCATCCCAGTGCTGGCTCGTTGTTCCAAACAAGTTGGCACATTTTGTCAAGCGCAGGATGCACCATACCAGCGCTAGGCTACGGATGCACATCCTGCCAGGGATGCAGTTTCATCCTGAGAGAGCCACACATGCATCCTGATTGAGCCATGTACGTCCATAGCATGACACTACAGAGTTGTCCTTACTCCTTGGCGGCAAACCATCCTAGGACACAAAGGGTCCTAACTCATGAATCCTAATATATGCATTCCTATTCAGGACGATTTATTCTCAGTTTGGGGCGAGTCAGTCCAATGTCGAGACATGTGAGGCCTACGACGGGACGTGTTAGGGATGAATAAAAGTTAAACATCCATTGAAGGGATGTTTCACTTTGTCTAGGGACGATGAGTCATTATTATGTTATGGGAAGACACACAACCTTCCATACAGGATACAACACTTCTGGACAAAGTCCGGACTAGCTCTTGCCCAGAGAGTGTCCTGAATTGGACTGCTTTTGGACACTCTCTGGACACATTACGGGACACATAAAACCTGGATACAAGACAACAGTGAATTTGTCCATTGTGTTTCCAGAATCAGTCCAATCTAGTCTAATTCTCTCCAGAATGAGTCCAATCTGGACATGAGAGAGTCCGTGCGTGTCTGGAATAGTCACATCTGGACAATAGGGCTCATCAAAGTACGCAATCCTACCATCTATAATTTAGTTGTCTCATATTGGACAAGTTGTTTCATGTCTTAGTGATTAAGTCGAAACGACCCATCTTGTTTGGTCCGAATGAGCTGGGTCGAGACGAGTCTGGCAGGCTGCATAGGGACAAGATTGTCCTGCTATCCTGCTTCGGACGCAAGTGTCCCACATAGGGACTACCCACTTTATTTAACATTGAACACTGAATTTTAAACCGACCAGGAGACTCTTCAACTACAAATATTAACTATCCTTTGACTATTCAATTTCATCTCCCCTCACTTCTATATATGGAGAGTCATTGTTGGACACCAAACCAACTCATAATTATGTCGTTCCCTTCTTCCTTTGCGGGATTGATAAGGTAACAAATTGAAATAACATGGAAACTATTACAATTTGAGTGTGAGACCATTAATATGTAGTTTAATTTAATTATTAAGTGATCTTGTTGCAAGCTAACTGGTACACACATTGAGAAGGGACAATTAAACTTGTTACATGGTAGGATTGAATCACCAAGCTGGGTCTACTCTAAGTTAAATCCAAGCAGTGTGGTCGCTCAATCCAAGAAAGATATTCAAATATCTCTTGGAACCTAATGCACTCCACCAAAAGAAAGAGTTGTGACTCACCAGTGTTGTGCGACATGAGTTGTTTTGCAAAATGACCCAGGTTGTTTTGTGTTACGACCCAAGTTATTTTGACTAGACAACCTAAGATGTTTTTTGCATTGAACAATCGATCAATTTTATTGTACTGCATTTTTTTTCTTAGATAAATATAAAAGGCGTATTTTTTGGAGGCAATTGAGTGTTTTGCAATATATTTATGTAATATTTTAATTTCTAGTGGAGAACGGACATTTTCTTTGTAATGTAATGTTGGGGGACATAGTCGTCCCGAGCGAGAATGAATGAAAAGGTATAGATGTTTGTACAATTAAGCACTAATGACATGCATAACATGAAAATCTTATAATGAACACAATCCTAAGTGTGTCTCTACATGCAATAAGATTAGCACCATCATCAAAACAAAACAAAAAACTACTCAAGATAAGGCCAAAAATAACCACAAGCTTACATGTCAATTTATCTCTTTATCCACTCAAATCTTATCCTCACCTCATCATTCCCATGAAGTAGGCCCACCAACCAAAGCATGTGCTAAGCATCCATTGGAACCATTAGCACATCAAAGGAAAGAGTGAGAAAACCCATCAAAATGACTATGAAAATTATTTGAAGCTCCAAGATTAAGATTAAAACACACACAAATTTAACTACATCCACACTTCACATCATCCTCCACCCTCTAATGGGGACGAATTACTCACTAATAATCTCATTATAAAATAAAACAACAAAGTAAAAACAACACATGAACAAGCAAAGAAAACTAAATCTAATCAAGGCAAGAATCTAAATAACAACAAACCAAAACTTTGATTAATGAAATAAGATTAAAACACACACAAATTTAACTACATTCACACTTCACATCATCCTCCACCCTCTATTAAGAAAGAAAATAAATATAATCTGATGAGGAGAAAAAAGAAGAAGAAGAGAATGGAAGAGTTACAAGTGTATTTATAGAAGATTAGAATGTCTGGATTAATCTGAGCGCAATCAGATGACTACAATTTAGATAATCAGATGGCTCCGGAAATTCAGGCGTTTGTGGCCTAACCAAATCCTCCACTAGCGGATTTGGATCCTTTCTTGATAGATGTTTTGGGTTGCATCTGTTCCAAAATTTTGAAGCAGCTTAAGTTCCCCATTTGAGCACATGGGTTGCACTCAGATATGTGGTTCGAGCCCGTTTAGTCTGAATTGTAGAATTTCTCCACAGGCTCTTGAGATTATGGACTTTTTGTAAGCAAGATATTTTTTACAATCAGGTCCTTGGCCATTTCAAATAGGTCCAAAAAGTATCCTAATTAGACATTTTTTCTTGCACTTGGGTCCTCTTTGCTTGCTTTCTCTTCTTTATTACCTAAACCTTGATATGCCTGAAACAACAACCCGAGTAGCACAAATATCGGGTAAAATAAAGGAATTATAACACGAATGCATTGTATGATATGCTACTTAATTAACCACCTATAAAATCATAAAGGCACGAATATCCTTAACATTACGTGGTGGTGGAAGATTTTCAATAAGCCCTACTTTTGCAGGGTCGACCTATATACCCTTACATGAGGCCACATGCCCAAGTAAGATCCTTGCTTAACCACAAAGTGATATTATTCCCATTTCAGAGTGAGATTCTTCTCTCTACAGTACTTGAGGACAAGACTAAAGTGATCGAGGCGTGCCTCAAGGAGGAGCCAATTATGGAGAAGTCGTCCATGAAGATTTCAAGGAAGCGCTCTACCATATCTGAGAAGATACTAATCATACACCTTTGAAATGTTGTTGGGGGGTTATATAACCTAAAAGGTATGCAACGGTAAGCAAACGTTCCAAATGGACAAGTAAAAGTTGTCTTTTCTTGATCTTCTGGGGAAATGGGGATTTGGTTGTAACCGGAGTATCCATCAACAAAACAATAATACTTATGTTCGGAAAACCTTTCTAACATCTGGTCGACAAAAGGCAAAGGAAAATGATCTTTACATGTAGCTGCATTGAGTTTGTAATAGTCATCACAGACTTGCCAACCTGTTTGCAGACGAGTTGGTACATGCTGATTATGCTCATTTCCAACGATTGTCATGCCCGACTTCTTTAGAACCACATGTACTGGACTTACCCATAAACTATTCGAAATGGGGTAGATTATAGCATTATCCAAGCATTTGAGCACTTCCTTTCAGACAACCTCTTCAAGCACAATATATTGTTTTCGTTGTTGGTCCCAGCGAGGGCGTGAGTCCACTTCCATGTGGATTTGGTGTTGAACTATAGTTGCGCTTATTCCCTTAATATCCTTAAAGGACCACTCGATAGCCTCTTTATTCTCCAAAAAAACTAATTTAATTATAGCTTACTATTCTTTATCAATAGTAGAAGCAATAATGAGTGGTAATGTGTCATTATCCTCCAAGAATAAGTATTTCATGTTATCAGGGAATGACTTAAGCTCGACCGGAAGTTGGTCATTATTAGATTTAATGTTGATCTCAAGAGGTTGAAGGGCCACTGGATAAGAAGAGCATGCACCTAGGTGTGCCTCCTCATACAAGAATTCAGATGTGGATTCCTCAAGAACATCCTCGCACAACTTGGTCATTGGGCAACTCAATAAAATGTCGATGAGACTCGAATTTTCCTATTAACCTAATCTCATAAGTGTTGTGAATTAGATTTGCTCCAATGGAATCTTTGAAAGAACCAGGTTGCTTACCCATAGTGAAGATGTTGAAACGACAGTTAGATTGCCAAAAGACAACATTATCAAGCCATTATGACAGTTAATTAAAGCATTAGACATCGCCAGAAATGACCTCCCAATGATCGTTGGGATTTGTTCTCGTGGGTTAGACATTCGTTTTGTATCCTGGATAATAAAATTGACTGGAAATACAAGCTCAACCACTTTAATAAGGATGTCATCTACGACCCCTTGTGGCACTTTGACCGACCTATCAGCCAGCTGAAGGACAAGCCTTGTTGTCTTAAGCTTGCCAATTCCTAGGTCGATGTAGACTGAATAAGGTAGGAGATTCACAGATGCCCCCAAACCAATTAAGGCTCGATGGATAGGCACAATACCAATGACACAAGAAATAGTCAGACTGCCAGGGTCCTTGTATTTTGCCTACGCCAGGCTGTGTCAGAATCGAACTTACATGGGCAGCCAATAAGCTTTTCTTTGGGTCATTAGTTTGCCTCTTCTGGGCGCATCAATGTTTGAGGAATTTGGCATACAATGGAATTTGTTGAAAAATGTCAAACTACCGAATTTTCAAGCAAACCTAAGGTTGACTATAGATCCTTAGGATAGACGACACCTAACCTCGATGATGAGTCTTAGATTGAAACACAAGTGCATGGATCATGTAGCAAACAGGTTGAACACAAGGAGAGGTTGCAAATTCAAGTCGATTATCTTTTCCAATGAAGCACGAGTAATGATGATGGTAGACTCAATGGTGGTTGATATTTTTGTACTTTTCTTTTATGAAGATATTAAAAGATGCTGTAAATATTTTTTTGTATTTTTTATAATAAAAATGCAATATAAAATTACGATTAGATGAAACACTTAGAGGGTAAAAAGATTTGCATAGGCATGATTTTGGAAAGGTGTTGCACATTTTATTATGCACACAAGATTAGGTTTGTAAGCATGACTTGGAGTAGACTATCAAATCCTCAAACAACCAATGACCTAGATCTAATTACAACATCACAAATTCTTGCAAGTAAAGAAGCAACGATATAATTTTAAGCAAAGATTGAGAAACCTACAAGTAACATTAACCTATCAAATAATTATAAATCATCTACCTCTTTCAAGAGAATTAGGAAAAGTAATAACAAATCAAAATATTAACATGATGGCAACCCTAATTCTTCATTCATCCTAGCTCATATTTCCAACTTTCAAGAAATCGATTTAGTTACACATGATGAAAGAAAACATAAAAGAAGAGAAAAGAGACAAGAGAAGAAAAAGAGAAAGTGAAGGTGATGGAGGGAGTAGACGAGGAGAGAGCATGAGAGGAGAGAGAAGGAGTGGCAAAAAAGCATGGGAAAGCTTGATTTCTCTAGGGTTTCTGACCTCTTTCCCCACCAAATCTCTTGGTTTTTGCTTCAAAATGGATCCCAAGCTGAGTTCGACTCATTTGCAACTCGAGGATGGAGATTGTGGCACAAGAGAATATCTCCATCCACCACGATTGCAAGGCTCAACCCCAAACTTGGGGGGTGAAACTCACGCACCACATCTAGGGAGTGCCACTACTCCCCCAAGGAAGTGGAGTGAATTGTTCAAGGTTGGACCAAGGGCTTCCTCGAACCTAGAGTTCATCCCTCCTGCTGCTCCAAGAAAGAAGTGGTCGATGCTTTGAAGAGATGGGACAATGTATTAGTTGGTTACTTTATTGCTTTCAAACCCCACTTGCCAGCACTTGAGAAGCACCTCCACAAGATGTGGGGTTTGGTTGGAGGCATGGAGGTCATCAAGAGGAGTCAAGGCTTCCTCCTCTTCTAGTTCACTCTTGGAGAGGATAGGAAGTGTGTGCTTGAAGGGGGACCATGGTTCATCCGTGGGTGTCCCCTTGTGGTTCACGAATGGGATCCGGATGTGGTGTTGAAAAGGGAAAGCATCACTACGGTTCCCATTTGGATTCGTCTACCGGAGCTAGACCTCCGATTTTGGTTAGAAGGAACAATGAGCAACATTTTAAGTGCCCTTGGGAGGTCGTTATACATGGATGAGCAAACCGCTTCGGGGAGGAGATTGGCCTATGCAAGGGTATGCGTGGAAGTGGCCCGTGACTGCACCTACCTGAGTTGGGTGGAGGTTCAAGTAGAAGAAGCTGGCACACATAGAGTAAATTTGGAGTATGAGTGGAGACTCGATTATTGCATGGGTTGTATGGAGTTTGGTCACATTATGGAGAAGTGCCCGAAGAGACATGTGGCTCCAAAGAAGCATGTGGGGGTGCCAAATGAGAGGGCTAAGAAATAGATAGTAGTTCGTCGAGGCAAGGCTGGCAATGGGAAAGCAAGTTAAAGAAGCTTGGAGGGATCGAGGAAGAGCTTGAATGCACAAAAGTATGAAGATAACAACATTGCCTCGGAGGTGGAAGTGGCTGACCGGAGAGGGATGGAGAAAGGAGAGGGTGGAAGGGATGATGACATGGAGGGTGGAGGTGATGAGGTGGATGAAGGTGCAAATGAGGAGATGCCACGTGGAAGGGCATGTGAGGAGGAAGAAATGGAAGGTAATAGGTTAAATGAAGCACATTTTTGCTCCTTAACAATTTTGGAGGGAGTGAATGAGGTTAGGCCATGTGGCATGAGACAAAATAATTGTGAAGACAAAATGGATGCCCTCCCATAATCTCCAACGGTTTCAAACAAGGGTGCACAAGGGAGGAAGCCTATTGGTGGACAAAAGGAGCAAAGGGAAATGGGTGGGAAAAGTGCTAGGCCCATTTTCAGAACAGCCAATGGGGAGGGACTTGAGTGCTCTAGACATACTTGGGAAAATAAGGAGAGTACAAGCTCCCTTGGTAAGGACAAAGTGGGGGACCATGTGGATATGCTTGGGGGACACTATACTCAAATTAAAGTGAGTGGGCAACGTGAAATGGGTCTTGTGCATAGAATGGGAATACATGTTACACATGAAGAAGAGGTGGTTTGTGTGGAAGAGGCAAGTCATGGGGACACCTGTTTAAACATTTTATTAATTACCGCAAGTGCACGACCGCGATGAAGTGGTGGAAAGTATGGGTCAATCCGCGAAGAGGTGAGAAGCCTCTAGTTTTTCAGAAATCAAGTGGCGAATAAAGGGAGAAAATATGTGATTACGCTAAAGCTAACATGCACTAAACTAATAAGTACGAAATGCGACAGAAAGTACGAAACATTGGAAATCAGAAAGAGAACCCCTTAAGGGGTGGAGTGTGTGCACATATGAAGTGAAATTAGTGATGAATAATGCATGTAAGCATGTATGTCTGTGTGTCGTGTGTGTGTTTTCATGCATAGGAAGTTTCTAAAGATGTGCTAAAACCTATCAATCCATTCACACAATTTATCGGCAAGTACTACTTGATTATCGTAAGATTAGGCTTAGCATGAAACGTGTCTAAAGATATGGCAAGACTCATCAAAAACCATAAACTCATGTGAAGAACAAAGGTAAGCATGGGAGGTGTCTAAATGTTATGGCAAAACCCATCAAAACAATGTTTCTTCAATCAATCAAGCAAGCAAACACAAATACAAACACATAACTGATATGTAGCATATTCAACGGGAAATTTAAGTTAATAAACATGAGAAAACAAAGCATGGGAAGTGTCTAAATCTTATGGCAAAACCCATCAAAATTCCCCAACATGTAGATGATTAAAATACCCTCAATGAACATACAAAACATGCAAGTCTACACAAACAAAAATTCATCCACCATCCAAACTTCACAATATATATGAACATCATCTGCACCCCTAGAGGGGATGGATCTACTCACTACACATTATGCTAGCAATTAAACTAAAGAAGAAAGGAGACATTCTGACTAATTTAGCCTAAGATCAAAGAAACAAGACTAAGCTAAGCATGCATAAAAAAGAGACAAGATGAGAACAAAACAATGAAAAATTATTTTATTAAATGACTCACATTACTAGTAGCATTTTTCTCCACCTTGAGATTTTGCTCCAAGGCTTACTCCAAGTAGAGAGAATGCCACCAAGCAATGGGTGGTATTACAAAAGAGGAGGAAGAGTTCTATTTACAGTCACAGAAATAGGTAATCGGGGACAATTCCCCGATGTGTGACTAATGAAACCTTCCCAGAATACACAAAAACACATAAACCATATCCTGGAGAAACCGGGTCGGATTCGGAGACAAACGAATCGCTAATTGGCGGTCACATTTTCGCGGAACCGACCTATTTTCGGATATTTTCTTAGTTCTTCAATGCTTCACATGGGGTGCACTGGGATCGGTTATTGGAGTGTCAGTCCGAATCTAATTGCCAAAATACACGTCATGATGGTGTGGAGTTTCTTGATTTTCTCATTAGTCATTTTGGTTTACATCTGGGTCATTTTCTCTTGCACCTCACTACATAAGTCTTGTAACTTAATCTTTTTTCTTGCTTTTGAGTCCTTTTTGAATCTCTTCTTCTCAAACCTATTTATTCCAGAAACATAAACATAAAATCATTACATAAAATTGCTTAGGCTAAAAATAAAGGATATAAGTATATGCATGATATGATGTCAATCAAATACCCCCACACCTAACTTTTGCTAGTCCCGAGCTAAACAAAGAAGGAGAAATGAATGAAAGGAAAAAAGCATACGTAAAACGAAATCCTATCTCACTTTAGTAGGAATCATGGTTGAACTGAGCACGTGCAACAAGCCGTTAAACCTCCTTGTCGCCAAAGAGGATGAGTGTTGTCTCCTAAGGGTTTTCAGCGGATATACCCACAAAATCCTAACATAGATGCATTATTCAATCTAGAAACTCGACTCGATGGACTCATTTTTGTCGATCATTGGACACGGTAATTCTACAGGCCACCTCTATTTATGTAATTAGTCCACACACCTAGCCTAATGAATCATTCGTGCAAGTTAATTAAGGACTTAAGTGAAAGACATGGACAACCTCAAGCTCCTCAAGTGATACAAAGTGTAAAGTCCGTTAAGGTTCTTATTTGCATTACCTTTTTTTCTTTTTTTCCTTTCTTTTTCTAGTTGGTGTGTGATTCTCCCAGGGTCAGGTTTCGTGCATCATTGCCTATGATGACTTACACTATCACTTATACCTTTCTCTACATCTCCACATAGGGAATCCCTACCACTCGTGTAATGGGAGTTCGGTCGGTGCATCCCAAGTCAGATGACTCAAAAGCACCAGCCACAAAGTCCCCTCAGACCTAATTTCCCGAGTGATAAGAGCCGTGCGAGAAGAGAGAACACTTACTCACTTATTTATTATCTACACATGAACCAAAACCCCTACACGTAATGTCTCACAACAAGATTTAAAGGGTCTTTGACTACAACAAACTTCCTTATATTAACAGACACGAATTATTGACTCACTAGGTTCGGGGTGGATTCTTTAATTGTTTGAGTACTCAAACCCTATGATTACTCGCCCCCGAAGGAAGACCGGGGTGAATCCTTACGACTCGATAAGACCTAAAGACGATATACTAGATATCCTAATGCATCATGTTCAAGACAATTTTGGGAGTTTTCTTTTTTACTTTGCCTCTCAATGGTTTTGCACATGCTAAGCACACGTAAAACCCACAAAACATTTTCTTTTGCAAACACATGACGATTTTGAAATAAATGTGAAAATTGAAAGCCCAAGGCAAGCAAAAGAAGACAAGTCACCCAAGGATCATGGAAAGCATATATATTGATATTAAATGCAATACAATAACATGACCCTAACAATACAAACAAAAGAAAACAAAACAAAAATGAGAAAGACTCGACTATGTACATACGTAAAACACCCCCACACCTACTTCTTGCATTGTCCTCAATGAATGTGAGCATAAAACTAGAGTTATGCATGAGAAAGAAAAGATCTCACCAACGTGAAGCACAAGGAAAGTGTTATGGTGATGTTGATGGACATAACCCCGAATTCCCAAAAACCTATGAGATACTTAAAAAGGGAGACAAATATGTCAAACAAATGTGGCGCAAATACTCAAGGGTTGGGGCCATAACAACCAATGCTCACTTGTGGAGTCTGTTGTGTGCATTTTTTTCTTTTTTTCTAAACAAGATATATACATCAACAAAGATATTCTCATAATTATTTGGTCAAGGAACATCAAATGAGAACTTCGAGTCCTGCAGACCAGAGATTTGCAAAAATGTGCCCACTTCATTGGTACTTTGAGGTGTCATGACGGGTGAAAGGTCAAAGCTGAAAGGCTCAAACCCCTCGTGATATTGGTTGGGTGTAGGTAACATGAATGAGTGGAGTTGCGTTGCCTCACTACGGTTTAGTTGCCCGTCGAACAAAACCCTCCAACCAATGGGCGGGTGAATCGGAAGGAGTTCCTCAGGCTCATTCGAAGGAGGTGGCAAACCACGTTCACTAAGAATGGGGCTTCTCCCCAAGTCATCCAACAAGGACCACCCAAGCTCATTTATGAAAGGAATGTGTTCTAAAAGTTTTACTTTTCTATGTCAATTATTATGAATTGAATGTGCAAACATTTTGTTCCTTGATTATGGTATTCGTCTTTTCGAATTGTTAAGGAAGAGGTGCTTGGTCCTTAACCGTAGAGCTCTAAAAGATAATGGTTTACATAAATCAAAAGTTATTCACAATCATAGTAATTAACATGGAACAATAATCACTGAGATAAGATTGTCGTGTTGGTCATCGATTGTTGTAGCTCTACAAATATTTGACGACACGAGTATATAAAAGAGGAAAAGATTACTTTTATATATTAAATAGACTAACAAGTAAAACATTATGGAATTGTGTTTCGTGTCATTAATGTTTTACTGTGTCTTGGATCCTAAGATATGAGACTTATGTCTTTTCACTCAAGAAGTGCTTGATTTGATTATTGTCAAAAGCTATCAATGAGTATAGTGATAAAGGCAATAGCTGGTTGAACATGACTTGTGCTGCAAAAGATAGTCAAACGATTATCGTTGCCCCTCTTAATTGAGTGATGGTATTAGTGGGCCCCTTGATAAAGCAAAATTATGATATGCACAATGTAACATGAGTTAAGTTACATAGTTATAATTAGTTTAAAGAGATCAAGAAATGAATATAATACAAAGGTGACACATTTCTACTTTGTATATATTCTTAATATCATGAGGCAATGGACGGACACAAGTGGTGTACTTACATCACTAAATGGATCGTGTTTTAGTTTGAGTGGAACAAAGACATATATGCTAATTGGGTAACTATAATGTGTAGCTAGATACCGCTAATAGTTTGAGATATTAACTGTTTAATATCACTGCCAATTTAGCTTAGATCCTCCTATAGGTCACATAACAAAACTAGGAAACAAGAAGCTTGATTTTGAGTTCATATGATGTGTCGGGGTTCATGTGAAAAAGGGATACATGTGGTGAACGAATAAAATCAATATGTCATGAGAATTGACATAATTAGAATCATAATAAATTCATATGAGGTTTGTATATTATGAGGTGTAATAATTTAATATTACATAAGATAATATATTACATAAGATGTGAATTTGCTAAAAACCCCAAAAGATCAAATTTTATTGGAAATAAATCCAAAATTTGACAAAGGCAAAATCAGGGTTAAACACGGTGAACCGTTCAAGGTTCGGTCGACCGGGAAATCTTTGGGTCGGTTAACCGAATAGGGAACGGGTAAGCTCAATTTGTTAACCGAAATTGTCTTGAGTCCCTGGGCAATCGGGTTCGGTTAACCGAGTGTGAACGGTCAACCGAGAAAAAGTATTTTTGGTAGACCGAAGGTGACACGGTCATCCGATGACTTTATCCGAGGAGAAATTTTGGTGAGTCAAGGTAGACCGAAGAGAACACGAGGTTCGTCCGAATTTTTCCAGAGAAGTTTTCTCATGCAGATTTGGTCGACCGTCTATCTCACGATGCACCGAACATGTGTTATAACCGAATGGTTCGGTTAACCGAGAAAATTTCTCAGTTGACTGAACAGTGCGATTTCTGCCTGAATTATTAAGAGATTGATTAGATCATGGGTTGGATTAATTTCAGATTTAATAAAATGATTTTCAGGGTGCTTATGTGGCATTTAGAGATTAATTTTAAGAGAGAATAAACAAGAGATCATGACTAAAGAATAGTTCTTGATAAGGATGTTTTGGGAGCCTATAAAAGGACCCCTCCTCCTACTTGTTTATGTTAATGCAAAAATTATTTCTCTCATTAATCTCTCCCTTAATCACCACGAAAATCTCTTAGTAATTTATGTTTTGGAGATAGAAAATCTTAGGAGCTTAAAGAGGGGTTATTAGCTACATTCTAAGCCTAATTAGAGATTGATTGGGTAGCTCCTTTCTCTCTAATCTTGTTTAGAGTTTGGTGCACACTTGGAGGCGAATCGGCAGGCGATTCAACAGGTAACGTGGTTCCGGATCTTCGAAAGGTTTTAGAGAACCTTTGGGTATGATTCTCTCTTTGTGATTTATTTTAATATATGTAGGATTGCATGATAGTAGAATAAACACAAAGTAATGTACATAAAATTGTTGAAAGTATGAAATCGATCTTGTATGTTGTATTAAAATTTTAAAATATATACATACATGGGGTCACGAAATCCTACAGTGGTATCAGAGCATTTAGTTCATATTTTCAATTATTAGACTATATAATTAATTTTAGTTTACCATCTACAAATGAAACAATTCATGTTATATGTCTTTTTCGAGTTTTCCGATAGTTTTGTTGATTTAATTCTAATTGATTCTTTTGAGAGTTTTAATTATTTTGAAACACATCACGCGAATGTTAGAATTCAAATTTAGACTTATGTCTAATTTATAGAATTTTTGTTTTTAATTAAATGATTATTTTATAAAGAATCGACAAAACAAAAAAGGCATATGTTTATCTTTCTTTAAAAAAATATTTTTAGAAATTGGATAAACAACGGTTCAAATGTTTTGTAATTTGAACTATGGATGTATAAAATCATTTTAAAGGATTTAAAATAATTTTAGAATTGTGTTATTTAGAGATGCATGCTAAACTAAATCGAGTAATATATAGTATATGTACATGCGTTGGTCGAGTTCTCTAATGCAGGGGTATGTGAGTTTGTATGTTCCGATGAAGCCATGTGTTAATGAATGAATGAATGTGTATGTTATTATTATTCAATCACAGTGGCTTATGTATATGTGAAAGCCAAATTTCTATTTCTATGTATATGCATGCATATGAGAGGATTTTTACATAGGACTTGCACTAGACAATTTCTCAAAATTGAGAGATGCATGTTTATATTTTTGCAATATCAATATCCATGGTGGAAGAAGAAGACGCTGAAGAAGCGCGAGGATCAAGGACGCAGGAACATATAAACTCACACAATGTGTGTGTGAATGGATTTATTTATATTTGTGTGTTTGACATATATGTGATTGTATGGATGAATGCTAGGATATGTATAGATGATAAATATGCATGATCACCTAAATTCTAAAATCACATGTAAATGTTTAAATTATCCAACCAAAAATTAAGAGTATTTTTCTTTCTTATTTCATACACTAGCAGCCATCGATCGAGGGATATTCTGCTCGCCCTTAGCGGGAGATAGATTCCTCCATCTTTGGGAATAGTGGGAGATATAAGGTTGTCTATTGTTGTGCCATGAATAGATGTACGAGGTTCGATTCACCCTTAGTGGACACCGAGTATATTTGTTTGTGAATACAATGGATAAATGTATCTCGAATCAAATGAAATAAGTTTTCTTAACAAGACCCGGAGCCCTAGCTCGGTTTTGAGAAAGAGAGTTTTTTTCTTACGAGGATTGGTCAAATTCTCTGGTAATTAAAACGACAAGAGTCAGAAGAGTTTGAAAATAGTTATGATTAGAAAAATGTTTTCTTACCTTGATTTTATAATATATCTGATAGCCCTTAGCTAGTTTATATTATAATTGATAGGATCTTGAATTGCTGCATTTATGAACAAATTTGTTATTTACGGTATTGATTTTTAAAACATAAAATTGACATTAAATCCCATATAATTTATTTTGTAGAAATGTCGAATATTGAACCTATTGTGTGATCTTTGATTGAAAAACATCCTTTGGCAAATGATGGCTCAAACTTCATAAGCTGGCAACTCAAGCTCAATATCGTGTTGAAGTTTGAGAAACTATCTCATATTTTGGATGGTGAAATCCCAAAATTAAATGAGAAGGCAACTGATAGCGAGAGAGAGAGGGAAAAGTCAAGTGGGAAGACCAAGAGAACCAGGTTCACAGTCTAATGTTGGCCTCCAAGGGTGACTCGCTTCAAGCAAAATACTTGGATTCAAAACCCAAGAAGACCATGGAAGCTTTAACAAAGATTTTCATGGATAGTGCTAGAAAAGAGAGCTATAAGACCACCATCGCACTCACAAGGTGCCACATGCCAGAGGGAACATCGGTATCCATGCATTTTCTCACGATGCAAGGATACCTTGAGAAGTTGTCGAAGCTCTCTTCCCCAATGCCCGATGACATTGTGGAAGATTTGATTCTTGGCTCTCTAGTCCCGTCCTACAAGGACTTCATTATGCACTATCATGTGCGTGAGAAAGGGGTGAGTCTTGAGGAACTTCACAATGCCCTCAAAACGGCTGAAGTTGACATGGGCAAGGGTCGGGACAAGCACGTCCAAGCCATCCATGAGAGGAGCAAGAAGATCAGCAAAGGTAAAGGCAAATTCACCAAAAATACGTCAATCAAGAGCAAGAGAGTAGGAGGTGATCGTGTGAGTGCCTCGAGGGGGAATTCTTTGAAATCTCCAACTCCCAACACGGAGTGCTTTCACTGCGGTGAAAAGGAACATATTCGACCAAATTGCCCCAAGTACAAGGAAGACCTTGACAATGGAGTGATTGAACGTAAGCGCCCCAAAAAGGCCAAAGGTATAATTTTTATTTAGATAAATTTAGCCACCTCTGTCCATGATTGGGTAATTGATACCGGATCTTGTGCCCACATAATTTCTAATGTGCATCTAGTAAAGGATAGGAAGGAACTCGTGAAGAACGAGATGATTTTGAAGGTCAGAAATGGTGCGAGCGTTGCTGCGATTGCACAAGGTTCTGTGGAGCTTCAATTATCTAGTGGTTTAAATTTATGTTTAAAGAACATTTATTATGTGCCTTCGATTAGTAAAAATATTATTTCTGTATCATGATTGGATATGGATATTTTAATATCAATATTTCAAACTCTTGCTTGTCTATATCGAAGAATTGTATTTTCTATGCAAATGCATTCGTGAGGAATGGTCTCTATTTGCTTGAATTAAATAATAAACAAATCTTAAACATCAATAACAAAAAGCTTAAAACTACTCACGTGAATGATACACTCTTGTGGCACTATCGTCTTGGTCATATAAATGAAAAACGCATCAAGAAATTGCAAGAAGCTAACCTTCTTGGTCACCTTGATTTTAAATCATTGGAGACATGCGAACCTTGCCGAATGGGCAAAATGACCCTTTCAAGAAGAAAGGACCAAGAGCGAATGACTTGTTGGATTTGATACATTCCGATGTATGTGGTCCGATGAGTACTAGTGCAAGAGACGGTTTTAGGTACTTCATTACGTTCACAGATGACTATAGTCGTTATGGCTATATTTATCTAATGAGAAACAAAAGTGAATCCTTTGACAAGTTCAAGGAATTCAAGAATGATGTAGAGAACCAACTCAACAAGAAAATCAAGTCTCTACGAACGGATCGTGGAGATGAGTACTTAAGTACCGAATTTGACTCATTCCAAAAGGAGTGTGGTATTGTACCACAACTCACCCCTCCCGGTACACCTCAGTGGAATGGGATATCCGAAAGGAGGAATAAGACATTACTCGACATGGTTCGATCAATGATGAGTCAAGTTGAATTGCCGCTTTACTTTTGGAGTTATGCACTAGAAACTGCGGCTTACACACTAAATAATGTTCCATCCAAATCCATAGAGAAAATGCCTTATGAGCTATGTAGTGGTAAACCACATAAGCTCAATTTTCTCAAGATTTGGGGTTGTGAGGTCTACATCAAGAGATTAATGTTGACCAAACTTCAACCAAAAGCGGATAAATGCTTATTTATAGGTTTTCCTCGTGAGACAAGAAGATACTACTTTTGGCATATAACCTCCAATAGAGAGGGATGCCGTATTTCTAGAAAAGGAATTTCTGGAAAGAATAAAAAGTAGTGGGAGTAGAGTTGTGCTTGAAAAGTCTCAAGACATTCTACAAGATCATGATATGAATGGTAACATTCAGGATCATGAAGGCCCAACCGAGGTTCCTTTGGTTAGTGGGAGCGTAAGTGAGAGACCCTCGCATGAAATTGTGAGATACACTCAATCTTCCCCACCTAGTGTACGTTCGAGAATCGAACACGAACCAATTCCGCAAGAATGATATATTTGTATTTGATTAACAACATTTCATGTTTATATTTGTATCTTATATCCATTATCTTACACCTAAGCAATGTGATGAGAATTAAATTTATACCGCAAGTGCACGACGTCAATGAAGACGTGGCAAGTACGGGTCGAACACAAGGAGGGAGAGCTATTGTTATTTTTGTGATTTTCGAATTAAGTAAGAAAGAGAGGAAATATGTTTGGTTTGAGATTTTTGGTTTTTAATTTTCTAAAGAAAGAACAACAAAAGAAAAACTAAAAAGAAAGCAAATATGGATGAGAGTCCAGCGGGTGGGGGATTAGATATCGGGTTTTGTTTAGAGAAATCTGAAACTTATAATAAATCACATTAGTTATAAAGCATTACATGATGAATGATTCAACATAAACTCAAGTAATCAAAATATACTAACACGAAATTAAAAAAATAACATTATTCTTCTTCTCATCACCCTAAATCCATCACCCCCACCCTTTGGAGAGAGTTAGAAACTCATGGGTGGAGGGAAGGAGAAGGGGTCCTAGAAAAACTACAAAATAAAACTAAAAACACAAAATAAAAGAATAGAATTTTATTGCTAAAAAGAAGTGGAGGAGGGAGCCCCTTTCAATACATGATTCAGCCTTATTTATAGCATCAACCGGGGATCCTAATACATAAAAGGAACGTACACGCGTCAATACAGCATTGGTAAAAATTTGAGCACACGGATCAACTTTTGTGAGGCGGAATCTTCGCATTTTGTACATGAGGTGTGGCGGAATCGCTACCTTTTTGGCTCGGAATCGATCCGGATTTTTCCTGTGTGTTTATGGTATGTTTTAGCTGTCCTTTGCGCGTCCGAATTAATTATTGCATATCTTTGGAGATCCGAGTTAATTTCTTCATATATTTGGAGATCCAAATTGATTTTTCTTTAGAACTTCTCCAAAATAATCTTTTGGTACTCGTAATTTGCATTCGGGTCCTTGGCTTTTGCAATTAAGTCCCTAGCTACTTTTGTGCTTAAGTCATTGGCCTTTTTGTAATTAGGTCTTTGAATGCTTTTATGCTTGGATGGACTTCCATTTGAATACCGATAATCCTGACTTGGTCTTTATGACAGAAATTAGTCTTTTGCACGTGTTTATGCTCGGGATATGGGTAATTTGCATTCAGGTCCCTGTATTCTGTAAATAAGAGTAAACACATACCTTAGTAGCATTTATTGATATAAAATTAATCTAAATGAAAGACATATGATGCAATGTATGCAATGCATCAAATACCCCCACACCTAGATTTTGCTAGTCCCTAGCAAAACAAAATATAAGAAAAATGAAAACAGGGAAATTCTTACTCACTTTCGTAGGAATCACGGTTGCACTTAGCATGTGCAACAAGCCTTTAAACCCCTAAGTTTCCTTAGAGGACGAGTTTTGTCTCGTGAGGGTTTTCAGTTGACACACCCACAAAGTCTTAATTCAACATTTCATTAATAACTCTCAATATCTCCACCTCAACATTATACATCTCACTTAGAATTCTTGCATGCTCATTTTACAAATCTAACTTATAAAAAGTCTGACTTGGTCTTCATTCCTCCAAAATTCACACCACTAACCCTTCTACACATGTTATCACTTAAATTATTTTGCACGCCTCCTCTGGTGGTGAAGTATCATTAGGATCAACCATGGCATGAATCATTCTTTTAGGTTTGGGCCTTGAGTATCTTAAAGTATATTTTTTTTCCGTGATTCAATACATTTGCTTGTTTTTATATTTTTACCCTTTTTGCATTCGTGTAACGAGTTTGGTCGATAATCCCGAGCTGGCAAACTCAAGTTATGGGGTTTCAAGATACCCCTACGGACCAGTGACTCAAAGGCTTGGGCTTTTGTAATCATTTTGCAAAATGTGATTTCCTCACTTGATTCCTTTATTATTATTTTACTTTTATTTTCCTTAAGGCTTAATTGCTATTAGAAGTCCAAACTACCTGGTATATTTTCCTCAACCTCTGCTTTTTATCAACCACTTCAAAGATTTGATTCATCCAATTTAAGTGCATACATGTCTTAAAGGGTAATGGGTTATTTCTTTGGAACTTAGATTTATGTCATAATTTCTACAAGCAGAATTATATAATAAGGAACAAAAACTCATTGCATTTTGTACACGGGTTTTGGCAGTTCAATCTTAAGCTATGTCATGGAACATTGAATTTATATATATATATATATATACATAGAGTGAAGCCTTGAAGCAAAACTCTGGTGGAGAAAGAGGATACTTGTAATCGAGTGAGTTAATAATAGATGTTTTCCATTAGTATGTTGGTTGTTTCTTAGTTTAATTTCCTTCAATATGCTTGCATGTTTGTTTTGTTTTAAGTCTTTTAGTTAACTTCTTGTTTAGTCTTTCTATAATTAGTTTAAGCATGTCTTCTTTCCTTAGTATACATGTTATTTTAAATATGTGTGAGTAGCTCCATCCCCTTTGGGGGTGGAGTAGATGTGTGTACATGTTATGTAGATGGTATGAATGCTAGATATTATTGATTGTGAGAGATATTAGTATGCTTGCTTGAATTAATAAGAACTTTACTTGATGGTTTCTGCCATAGTTAAGTACATTCCATGCTCGTTATGTTCTTAATAACAACCTTGCATTGCTCATATTAATCACCTAGGTTAGTGTTGTAAATGATAGGTACTTCTTATGCATTAACAAACAAAAACTAAACTTGAGCTTCTTGTATGCATTCACCACACTTATTTCACGTGCACACACACACACTCCACCCTCTAGGGGTTTTCCATTCCTGAGTTCTATCTTCCTACATTAGTTTCTTAGTTTAGTTTGTTTTGTGATTTCATTTCAGCCTTTCTAGTTTACTAGAGTAGATTAGTATAGTTTAGTGTAATCAATCTTTCTCTCCTTTCTTTCCCACTCGCCTTCGCACAAACCAAAAGTCGACACACCTCCCTGTGGATCGACCCGTATTTGCCACCGTTTCAACGCCGGCGTGCACTTGCAGTTTAATTAAAACATATCAATCAAGTTTTTGGCACCGTTGCCGGGGAGGTGCTCTGTCCAAACTTTGGTTTGGATTATTCGAGTGGTTTTAATTTCTTTTGTTTTTAGTTTTTGTGTGTTTGAGGAATTCTGAGGAACAAGGGGAAGCGACTGGAGGAATTTGAGAGCGAGAGAACCCAAAGTGACCGCTAATCAACGGTCGGGACCGCCAATTGTCAACCTGGTGAGCCTCAATCTCTCTCAATTTTGTTCTGGTTGTTCTTTTGTTCATTTTAGTTATCTGGGAGCACTATTTTGCATGTTGTGACTTCTAGTTTGCTCCCAGATTAAAAATCAATCCCCTTTAATCAACTTGGACCATAAAAGTCAAAGTAAATGATTAGACTTCTTGCCATCTAGGTCATGCATCGGTACAAGAGTGAGTTAAGCGTTTGATTGGAGCGTTGATTACGAGATTTAGTATCAAAACGCTACTAACGAGGGGTTGTCCCATACAAGATAAGGTGGGGGATTTCATCACCCTTTCCTTGGCCCTAAAAATCACTCTTAATCAAAGCCTTAATTCTAAAAGCAAGTAGACATTGGCCCTAAGGATTGCGGATGCACTAGGAGAGTAATCTAGTTGAGACCGTCATGACCTGATCGGCGTTGCCTACCTTGTCGATAGTAGGAGGTACTGGATCTCTGGATCTGGTATCACTTGCTGGGCATTGTGGTCTTCGTTGTAGGGAGGTGAGGCGTGTTGAGGCTAATGACCTCGAAGTTAGGCGTCGTCTAGCCTAAGGACCCATAGCCTTAAGTTGATTGAGTCGTGCTTGCTAGTTAGGCTTCTTCATGATCCCATAACCCACGCTAGATCTAAGGATTCTTCCCTCCTCATCTGAGTCCTCTCCTAATCTATTCTCTATTATTAGTCTCCTCCTCTGAGTACACCTTCTGTTGTGTGTTTTTTAGAGTCGAGTCGAGCATTTTATGCAAGGTTGGGCTCGTTCTGGTGAGAGCGCTCGACTTGCGAGAGTGCATTTTTCTGAGATGGACGGTCTAGGTGATCGGCCATCTCCGCCTCGTGCTCCTTTGGAGCATGAGGCCGAGTCGTCTCGTGGGGATGGGGGAGACCGGGTTCCATACATGGATTACCTCGGTCCGCTTCCACCTCCACGTAGACCTCCTTCTCCTCCTCCTCTGACTCGAGAGGAAGAGGGATTCGGTCAGGATCGAGTTCTTGGTGCACCACCACCTTTAGCTCGACAGGATAGACTGATGACGTTGTAGGAGCGGACCCATCCTGTTCGGGCCGCGCAGCCTTCTTGCATAGTTCTTCCCCCAGCTCGCGGGAACAACTATGAGCTGAAACCTCAATATGTGAGCATGCTTCCAACCTTCACTGCCAATAAGGAGGATCCGTATATTTTTATACGCGAATTCGAGGAAGTATGCTCCATGTTCAAGCTTCAACAACTTGACGAGGATTCAGTCCGGATGAGGATGATTTCTGTCGCGTTGAAGGATAACGCGAAGAGATGGATGTACAGCCTCCCAGCGAGCTCTATTCGGTCTTGGGATGACTTTGTGACCGTATTTCGGAAGAGATTTTTCCCTCAAAGGAAAACTCAACAGATACGGCACCAGATACATCAATGTATCAGACTGAGACCGAATCTTTTCATGCTTTCTTTGAGAGGTTCAACGACCTTCTCCAGCAATGCCCTCATCATGGACTTGAGCTATGGCAGTTGTACCAAATTGTTTATGAGGCCCTCAACTACAGCACCCGCACATTGTTGGAGTCGATGTGTCAGGGTGATTTCCAAATGAAACCCATCAATGAGGCATGGGACACTTTTGAGTTAATGGCTGAACGTACCATCGAGTGGGACACCATGAGAGAGCCACCAGCCGCCAGGTCTTCTGGTCGGGCTGGATCATATCATGTTAAGTCAACTATCGCGTCTGAGGCGAAATTGGCTGCTCTCATGCGTAGGATTGAGAGTTTAGAGTTGGACTGAGCTCCTGTAGCCCAGGTCGCTACTCCTGGGTGTAGTAGGTGTGAACTTATGGGCCATGATGACTTGAAATGCGTTTACGCTCCAAGGGATACTGAGCATGTAAATGCAATTTATCAACAGAGGTCCCGTAATGACCCGTAGAGTCACTCCTACAACCCGGGATGACTTAACCATCCTAACTTCTCTTGCGGGCCTTGTGGGGGTCATGGTCAGAGCTCGCACGCTCAACCTCAACCTCCACCTTATCAACCTCCACGCCCATCGGTGACCTACCAACCCCCACATCAAAGGTCTCAACACCATAATTACCAACCTGCTCAGGCCTCATCGTCGGGTTATTCAAACCAGAGTCCACCACCCCAGTGGGTTGACCCCAAGGACCTTTCTAGTGATCCGACCCTTCAAGCGTTCATGCAGAGCATGCAAAGTACAGTTAAAGCTTTGGAAATGGAAGTTAGCCAGGTTGCTCATCAGTTCCATGAACGCGAAAAATGTCAGTTCTCGAGTCAACCTGTGGTAAATCCCAGGGGTCAACCTTCTCATGCTACGCAGAATGTACACAACGTTGAAAGTGACCCTTCCCAACATGCCATTGTTGTCCATACCTTGAGATTGGGAAGGGTTGTTCACAACAATGTGGAAATGCCTGAAGCCAACCCTGTTGGCGAGACTTCCGAGGAGGGTCTTGAGGCTGTCAAGGAACCTAATTCTTAGACTCCTCTCCGTGATTGTTATGTTCTCAAGGCATCATTCCCTCATAGGTTGACTAAAAAACGTGATGAGCATTGGGACAAGATCGTTGAGGTACTTAGGCAAGTAAAGGTGAACATCCCGTTGTTGGACGTTGTTCAACAAATGCCACTGTATGCCAAGTTCCTCAAGGACCTTTGCACCACTAAAAGAAAAACAAATTTTCCCAAAAAGGCATTTTGGCTGCCAATGTGAGCTCAATATTGGCACAACCCTTGCAAGTCAAATACAAGGACCCCCGTTGTCCAACTGTGTCTTGCATGATCGGGAATGTGACAATCTCTCAAGCTTTATTGGATTTGGGAGCACCTATGAACCTCCTGCCTTACTCTCTCTATGTCAACCATGGAATAGGCGATCTTAAACCAACGAGGACAACCCTCTAGTTGGCTGACAGATCCGTCAAGATTCCACGAGGGAGTGTGGAGGATGTCCTTATCAAACTGGGTGAGTTCGTATTTCCAATTGATTTCATCATCTTGGATATTGAACCCGTGTCCAACCCACAAGGACAAATTACTGTGATCCTTGGGAGGCCGTTTCTTGTGACATCTAATGCTTTGATCAATTGTCGCAATGGCTTGATGAGGTTGTCTTTTGGAAACCTCACAGTGGATTTCAACATCTTTACTCTTGGTAAACAACTCGGGCTCTTTGACGATACTGTCTAAGACAATTTCATCCAAGACACGGATGAGCCCGAGTCATTAGGCATGTTTGATTCACATCGACATATTATTGAGGTGCCTAATGACCAGGTTGCGAGTGAAAAGGATCTTGAGGAATCCGTCAGCGTATCTCTAGACGAGGAGGCACATCTGGGTGCTTGCTCGTCTTACCCCGTGGCCCTTGAGCCACTTGAAAGTAACTCTGAATCCGACAAGGACCCACCTCTGGTCGAGCTTAAACCGCTCCCCGATAACCTAAAGTACATCTTTTTAGGGGATAATGAGACCTTGCCACTCATTATTGCTTCTGATCTTGCACAAGATCAAGACGTTGCCCTCAAAAGAGTCCTCTTTGAAAACAAAGAGGTGATCGGGTGGTCCTTGAAGGATATCAAGGGAATTAGCCCTCGTATTGTTCAGCATCGGATCGACATGGAAGAGGATTCTAGGCCCCGCATGGACCCACAACGAAGATTGAATCCTGTACTGAAAGAAACCGTCCGAAAGGAGGTTCTCAAGTGCTTAGATCATGGCATAATCTATCCTATCAGACGTGGGTGAGTCCTGTCCATGTGGTTCCCAAGAAGTCAGGCGTGACGGTTGTGGAGAATGCACATAATGAGCTTATTCTGACACGTCTGCAAACTGGATGGCGAGTTTGCGTTGATTATCACAAGCTCAATGCGGCAACGCGGAAAGATCATTTCCCGTTGCCATTCATAGATCAGATGTTGTAAAGGTTGGCCGGACATGAGTATTAATGTTTTCTTGATGGATACTCCCGTTACAACCAAATTCCCATCGCCCCCGAGGATCAAGAGAAAACAACATTTACTTGTCCCTTTGACACGTTTGCCTACTGTCGCATGCCCTTTTTGTTATGTAATGCGCTGGCAACGTTTCAAAGGTGTATGATCATCATCTTCTCCGATATGGTAGAGCGTTTCCTTGAGATTTTCATGAACGACTTTTCTATATTCGGTGCTTCCTTTTATGAGTGTCTTCGTCACTTTAGCCTTGTCCTCAAGCGATGCCGTGAGAAGAACCTCGCTCTCTATTGGGAGAAATGTCACTTCATGGTGAAACGAGGGATTGTACTTGGACATGCGGTCTCAAGTAGGGGAATTGTGGTCGATCCCGCTAAAGTGGGTCTTATTGCTAATCTCCCACCGCCACATAATGTGAAGGATATCCGCGCGTTTTTGGGGCACGCTGGATTCTTTCGGCGGTTCATTCGGGATTCTAGCAAAATTGCTCGACCTCTCACTACCTTGTTGGCTAAGGATGTCATTTTTTAGTTCACACCGGATTGCTACCATGCCTTTTTGACCTTGAAGAAAGAGTTGACTTCAGCTCCCATTATTATGGCACCGGTGTGGACTGAACCGTTTGAGTTAATGTGTGATGCATCTAACTTTGCTGTGGGAGTAGTGCTTGGGCAACGATTGGACAAATTACCTCATGTGATCTACTATGCCAGTAGAACACTCAATGATGCCCAATTGAACTACACTGTGACCGAGAAGGAATTCTTAGCGATCATATTTGCTTTGGAGAAATTCCGGTCGTACTTGATTGGCTCCCACGTGATTATCTATTCTGATCACACAGCCATCAATCACCTCATGGCAAAGAAAGATGCAAAATCCCGACTCTTGAGATGGATCTTGTTGTTACAAGAATTCGATCTCGAGATTCGGGAGAAAAAAGGTGTGAAAATGTTGTAGCAGACCACCTGTCTCGTCTAGAGACGACCAACCCACAAGATCAAATTATTGATGACAAATTTCCTGACGAGCAGTTGTTCACAATCGAAGATAACCCTTGGTTTTCCGACATCGTGAACTACCTCGTGACCGAGCAACTTCCTGTGGGTTGGTCAAAATCTGACAAAACCAAATTTAGATCTTATGTCAGATTCTTTCATTTGGACGACCCCTACCTATTCAAATACTGCTCTGACCAAATTTTCAGGCGATGCATCCCAGATAACGAGTTCCAAAGTGTGCTCCATTTCTGCCACTCTAAGGCATGTGGAGGACACTTTGGAGCAAAGAAAACTGCCGCTAAGGTGCTCCAATCTGGATTCTACTGTCCTTCTCTTTTCAAAGATGCTTACGACTTTTGTAAGCAATGTGATAGGTGTCATCGCCTTGGCAGGATTGGTCGACATGACATGATGCCTTTATAAAATGTCCTTGTTGTCGACATCTTTGATGTGTAGGGCATCGACTTTATGGGTCCCTTCCCGAACTCATTTGGCAATGTTTACATTCTGGTGGTCGTTGACTATGTGTCTAAGTGGGTTGAGGCTATACCCAGAAAGACCAATGACAACAAAGTGGTCACCAAATTCTTAAGGGACATTTTTGCGCGATTTGGTACTCCTCGTACCATAATCAGTGATAGGGGTACCCACTTCTGTAATCGCTCCATTGAAGCGCTTATGAGGAAATATTCGATCACCTACAAGCTTGCGACCCCATATCATCCGCAAACTAGTGGGCAGGTCGAAGTCTCTAACCGTCAATTAAAGCAAATTCTTGAGAAGACGGTTAGTTCCTCGAGGAAGGATTGGTGAGCTAAGTTGAGACGTGTTGTGGGCCTTCCGCACCGCGTACAAGACCAATTTGGGTATGTCCCCATATTGGGTAGTGTACGGCATGGCTTGCCACCTACCCGTCGAGCTTGAGCATCGTGTTTTGTGGGCGATCAAGAACCTGAATATAGATCTTGATCAAGCAGGGGTGCAACGTAAGCTCGACATTGTGGAGTTTGAAGAGCTACGCAATGATGCGTATGAAAATGCAAAAATTCATAAGTCCCGAGCCAAGTTGTTTCACGATCGCATGATTATGCGAAAGGTGTTTACGACCGGGCAGAAGGTGTTGCTCTACAATTCCCGACTTCATTTGTTTGCGGGTAAGCCCCGCAGTCGCTGGTCTAACCCTTTTATTGTCAAAACCGTGTTTCCTCATGGAGCGGTTGACATCTTGAACCCAGGGAATGAGGACGTGTTCAAAGTTAATGGACAACGCCTCAAACCCTACTTGGAGGGGGCACCAACCGAAGTCGAGGATGTCATGTTCCTTCATGAACCACTCTCGCACTCAACCATTCATGCTCCTGCATGAATGGTTAAGCTTTCATGTTTGTATAAAGTTAAAAAATATTGAGTAATAAAAGACTCCATGAGCGAGGATTGATTGTTGTGGGCTCCAACCCTTGAGTATTTGGGCCACATTACTTTCACGTATTTTTATCCCCTCTTTAGCATCTCACAGGTTTTGAGGAAATTTGGGTTGGTGTCCATCAACATGACCATGAACTTCCCTTTGTACTTCACGTCGGTGAGATCTTTTCTTTTTCATGCATAAACCCATGTAGTATCTTGCTCACATTCATTGAGGACAATGCGTGAAGTAGGCGTGGGGGGTGTTTTACGTGTGTACATAGTCGAGTCTTTTCCTTTGAATTTGTTTTCTTTTCTGTATTGATAGGGTCATGTTAGTGTGCTGCATTTAATATCGATATATCTGCTTGCCATGATCCTTGGGTGACTTGTCTTCTTTTGCTTGCCTAGTGATTTTAATTTTTCACATTTCTTTCAAAATCTTCATGTGTTGTGAAAGAAAATGTTTTTTGGGTTTTGTGTGTTTAGTATGTGCAATACCGTTGAGAGGCAAAGTAAAAAGAAAGCTCCCTAAATTGTCTTCAACATGATGCATTAGGATGTCTAGTTTACTTTCTTTAGGTCTTATCGAGTTGTTAGGATGCACCCTGGTTTTCCCTCGGGGGGCGTGTAATCATAGGGTTTCAGTACTCAAACATTTAAAGAAGTCAACCCTGAACTTAGTGAGTCAATATTTGTGTGTGTTAGTATAAGGAAGTTTGTCGTAGTCAAGGGTCCTTAAACTCTTTTTGTGAAACTTAAGTGTAGGGGTTTTGGTTCTCATGTAGATAAATGAATAAATGGTGTTCTCTCTTCTCGCACGGCTCCTATCACTCGGGAAAGTGGGTCTGAGGGGACTTTGTGCCTGGTGCTTTCGAGTCATCTGACTTGGGATTCACCGACCGAACTCCCGTTACACGGGTGGTAGGGATCGCCCTATTTGGAGATTTGGGGGAAGGTGTAAGTCCTCATAGTTAATGAGGCACGAAACCCGACCATGGGAGAATCAAACACCAACCAATAAAATGCTCCAAAGAAAGAAAAAAAATATATATATAAAAGAAGTGTCAAATAAGAACCAAAATGGACTTTAAACATTGTATCACATTCAGAAGTTAAAGTTGCCCATGTCTTTCACTTAAGTCCTTAACTAACTTTCACTAACGATTCATTAGGCTAGGTGTGTGGACCTATTACATATATATAGTCGACCCGTAGTATTACCGCATCCCATGATCGTCAAAATAAGTCCAACGAGTCGTGTGTCTAGATTGAATAATGCATCTTGTTCGGATTTTGTGGGTATATCCGTTGAAACCCCTCAGAAGACAACACTCCTCCACCTTGGCAACAAGGAGGTTTAACGGCTTGTTGAACGTGCTAAGTGCAACCGTGATTTCTACGAAAGTGAGTTCGGATTTCCTGTTTCTCGTTTGCTTTTCTCTTTCTTTCTTTTGCTCAGGACTAGCAAAAACTTAGGTGTGGGGGTATTTGATTGACATCATTTCATGCTTATATTTGTATCTTATATCCATTATCTTACACCTTAGCAATCCTACGTGACGAGTTTTATGTTTAAATTTGAGAAATAAAGAGGTTTGATGAGAAGAGGTATGAAAGGACCTAAAAGATAGGAAAAAGGACTGAATTATGAAACCTGGGGACTAAGATGCAAGGAAGAAGGACCTGAACGTTAGACCAAAGGACTAAAGAGCAAAACAGAAAACTACACACTATCATGGGGAGTATTTTGGCAATTCTATTCGGGTCGGAGCTCCAACAAGCGAAGTAGATTCATCCAAGACCAACAAATACATCAAGACAAGCCCAGAATGAAAACCAGATGGATCTGGATCCTGTAGACCGCTAATTGATGGTCCGGATCTATCCTGATCCGCTAAGATTTGGCGTGAACAAGTATTAGTGTTTGGTTAGTCTATTTTTGGTATTCGTTTAGTCCCATACCGGGGGATTGTCCCAGATTACCTTTTTCTATGGCTATAAATAGAACTCTCCCTCCTCTCATGTACCCCATCTCCTCTCTTGGTGGCCATCTTCTCTACTAAGAGTGAAGCCTTGAAGAAAAACTCTGGTGGAGAAAGAGGCTACTTGTAATTGAGTGAGTTAATAATAGATGTTTTCCATTAGTATGTTGGTTCTTGCTTAGTTTAATTTCCTTTAATATGCTTGCATTTTTGTTTTGTTTTATGTCTTTTAGTTAACTTCTTGTTTAGTCTTTCTATAATTAGTTTAAGCATGTCTTCTTTCCTTAATATACATGTTATTTTAAATATGTGTGAGTAATTCCATCCCCTACGGGGGTGGAGTAGATGTGTGTACATGTTATGTAGATGGTATGAATGCTAGATATTATTGTTTGTGAGAGATATTAGTATGCTTGCTTGAATTAATAAGAACTTTACTTGACGGTTTCTCCATAGTTAGGTACATTCCATGCTCGTTATGTTCTTAATAACAACCTTGCATTGCTCATATTAATCACCTAGGTTAGTGTTGTAAATGATAGGTCTTGCCATTAGGTACTTCTTATGCATTAACAAACAAAGACTAAACTTGAGCTTCTTGTATGCATGCACCACACTTATTTCATGTGCACACACACACTCCACCCCTTAGGGGTTTTCCATTCCTGAGTTCTATCTTCCTACATTAGTTTCTTAGTTTAGTTTGTTTTGTGATTTCATTTCAACCTTTCTAGTTTACTAGTTTAGATTAGTATAGTTTAGTGTAATCAATCTTTCTCTATTTTCTTTCCCACTCACCATCGCACAAACCAAAAGTCGACACACCTCCCTGTGGATCGACCCGTATTTGCCACCGTTTCAACGCGTTCGTGCACTTGCGGTTTAATTAAAACCTATCAATCATGTACGTTCGAGAATCGAACACGAACCAATTCCGGAAGAAATTGTGGAAGAAGTTAGAGAAGTACACGTATAACCAAAAAAACTTAGAATGTCAACGAGGGAAAGGAAGAAACCCAATATGTATTTGGGACTTCATGAGATCATGGTACTAGATACCGATGATCCCTCGACCTTTCAAGAAGCAATGGAAAGAAAGGACTCCAAACTATGGTTTAAGGCCATGGAATCCGAAATAGAATCCATGTATGATAATCAAGTGTGGAACTTGGTTGACCTTCCTCAAGGAAAAAAGGTCATTCAAAATAAATGGGTTTCAAAAGGAAGATGGAAATGGATGGGAACTTGACAACCTACAAAGCGAGGCTTGTAGCAAAAGGTTTCACTCAAGTTCAAGGAATTGACTATGTTAAACTTTTTCACCGGTTGCCATGTTCAAGTCTATTCGGATTATGCTCGCTATTGTCGTATTTCATGATTATGACATATGGCAAATGGATGTCAAATCGGTGTTCCTTAATGGGAACTTGGAGGAGGATGTGTACATGGTACAACCTCAAGGTTTTGAAGATCCAAAGAGTAGCGAGAAAGTATGCAAGCTTCAAAGATCCATTTATGGATTGAAGCAAGCATCAAGTTGTTGGAACAAGCGCTTTGACAAAGAAGTCAAAAAGATTCACTTTGTCCAAATTAAGGAAGAGCCTTGTATATACAAAAACGTTAGTGGGATCCACATAGTGCTCTTGATCTTATATGTCGATGACATACTCCTCAAGGGAAATCATATACCTTTACTTGAGCAAACGAGAAGTTCATTGAAATATGCATTTTCGATGAAAGATATGGGTGAGGCTCAATACATCTTGGGAATCAAGATATATAGAGATAGATCCCGTAGACTCATTGTCCTATGTCAACGTACATACATTGACAAGGTCTTGGAAAGGTTCAGTATGAACAACTCCAAAAAGGGCAATGTGCCAATGATTATGGGTGTACAAATCAAGAAGTCTCAACGTGCTGAATCACGTAAAGACTTGGAGTACATGAAAGATATCCCTTATGGTTTGGCAATGGGATCGATCATGTACGCGATGACTTCCACAAGACCCGATGTCTCGTATGCTCTAAGCGTGACAAGTCGTCACCAATCCAACGCAGGTCCTGAGCATTGGACTGCGGTCAAGAATATTTTGAGGTACCTTAACCGGACCAAAGACAAGTTTCTTGTTTATGGAGGACAAAGGGAGTTAACAGCCGAGGGCTATTCGGATGCGAGTTTCATGAGTGATCCAACGATAGAAGGTTGCAATCAGGATACGTCTTCCTTCTGAATGGTGGAGCTGTGAGTTGGCGTAGTTGGAAGCAAAGCACTACGGCCGACTCAACCACCGCTTCCGAAGTAATGGCTGTCGCTGGAGCGAGCAAGGAAGGAGTGCGGATTAAGAAGTTCCTTGAAGAGCTTGGAGTAGTTCCCTCGTGCGAGGGACCAATAGAGCTATTTTGCGATAATAGTGTATCTATCTCGCAAATCAAGGATCCCAAATCACACCACAAAGTGAAGTACATGGATCGTTATTTTGTCACACGTGACTTCATCGACGAGGGCAAAATAAATCTGTTACGGGTGGACACAAACAACAACACAGCTGATCCATTCACCAAACCCTTATCCCAAACCATGTGCAAAATGCATTTCGAGTCCATGGGTCTGAGGAACCATGTGGACTGGCTTGATGAGTGATTAGAGAGGGTTACCCTAGTTATTCTTGTTTTACACATTGAGAATGTATAGTGAAAGAAAACTTTGATAACAAGTGGGAGATTGAAAGAAATGTGTTCTAAAAGTTTTACTTTTATAGGTCAATTATTATGAATTGAATGTGCAAACATTTTGTTCCTTAATTATGGTATTCTTCTTTTGGAAGTGTTAAGGAAGAAGTGTTTGATCCTTAACCGTATAGCTCTAAAAAATAATGGTTTACATAAATAATAAGTTATTCACAATCATGGTAATTAACATGGAACATTAATCACCGAGATAAGATTGTCGTGTTGGTCATCGATTGTTGTAGCTCTACAAATAATTGACGATACGAGTATATAAAAGAGGAAAAGACTACTTTTATATATTGAATAGACTTAACAAGTAAAACATTATGGAATTGTGTTTCGTGTCATTAATGTTTTACTGTGTCTTGGATCCTAAGATATGAGACTTATGTCTTTTCACTCAAGAAGTGCTTGATTTGATTATTGTCAAAAGCTATCAATGAGTATAGTGATAAAGGCAATAGTTGGTTGAACATGACTTGTGCTGGAAAAGATAGCTAGTCAAACGATTATCGTTGCCCCTCTTAATTGAGTGATGATATTAGTGGGCCCCTTGATAAAACAAAATTATAATGTGGACATTGTAACTAGAGTTAAGTTACATAGTTATAATTAGCTTAAAGAGATCAAGAAATGAATATAATAAAAAAGGTGACACATTTCTATTTTGTATATATTCTTAATATCATGAGGCAAGGGACGGACACAAGTGGTTCACTTACATCACTAAACGGATCGTGTTTTAGTTCGAGTGGAACAAAGACATCTATGCTAATTGGGTAACTATAATGTGTAGCTAGATAACGCTAATAGTTTGAGATATTAAGTGTTTAATATCACATCAATTTAGCTTAGATCCTCCTATAGGTCACACCACAAAATTTGGAAACAAGAAGCTTGATATTGAGTTCATATGATGTGTCGGGTTTCATGTGAAAAGGGGACACATGTGGTGAACTAATAAAATCAATATGTCATGAGAATTGACATAATTAGAATCATAATAAATTCATATGAGGTGTGTATATTATGGGGTGTAATAATTTAATATTACATAAGATAATATATTACATAAGATGTGAATTTGCTAAAAACCCAAAAGATCAAATTTTGTTGGAAATAATCCAAAATTTGACAAAGGCAAAATCGGGGTCAAACACGGTGAACCATTCGGGGTTCGATCGACCGGGGAATCTTTGGGTCAGCTAACCGAATGAGGAACGGGTAAGCACAATTGGTTGACCGAAATTGTCTAGAGTGTCTGGGCAATCAGGTTCGGTTAACTGAGTGTAAACGGTCAATCGAGAAAAAGTATTTTTGGTACACCGAAGGTGACACGGTCATCCGATGACTATGTCCCAGGAGAAATTTTGGTGAGTCAACGGTAGACCAAAGAGAAGATGTGGTTCGTCCGAATTTTTCAGAGAATTTTTATCATGCGGATTCGGTTGACCGTCTATCTCACGGTGCACCGAACATGTGTTATAACTGAATGGTTTGGTTAACCGAGAAAATTTCTCGGTCAAACGAACAGTGCGATTTCTGCCTGAATTATTAACAGATTAATTAGATCGTGGGTTGAATTAATTCCAAATTTAATAAAACGTTTTTTTGGGTGCTTATGTGGCATTTAGAGATTAATTTTAGGAGAGAATAAGCAAGAGATCATGACTAAAGAATAGTTCTTGATAAGGATGTTTTGGGAGCCTATAAAAGGACCACTCCTCATACTTGTTTATGTTAATGCAAAAATTCTTTCTCTCATTAATCTCTCCCTTAATCACCACGAAAATCTCTTAGTAATTTAACTTTTGGAGAAAATCTCAGGAGCTTAAAGAGAGGTTATTAGCTAGATTCTAAGCCTAATTAGAGATTGATTGGCTAGCTCATTTCTCTCTAATCTTGTTTAGAGTTTGGTGAACAATTGGAGGTGAATCTGCGGGCAATTCAACAGGCAATGTGACTCTGGATCTTCGAAAGGTTTTAGAGAACTTTTGGGTATGATTCTCTTTGTGATTTATTTTAATATTTGTAGGATTGCATGATATTAGAATAAACACAAAGTAATGTACATAAAATTGTTGAAAGTATGAAATCAATCTTGTATGTTGTATTAAAATTTTAAAATATATACATACATGGGGACACGAAATCCTACACTTTATATTATCAATCATAAGCTCACTCGCAGGTGGGACCTCGTTGGAGTCAAGATGAAGTACAAAAGGCTCAACGGTCGTGGGACATGGGGTAGAGACACCTTCTAGTATGGGCATAAGCTGAGGTGTGTCCCCCTCTCTAATAGTCTCAATTGAATCATCTAGCAAACACTCTCTTTGTACATTCATGTTTGATGTCAGCTCACTCTGCTGCATTGCAAAGACAAACATTCTCAACGGGTTGCAATGGTGTTAGGGGTGTTTGTTGATTTTATGGTGCTTTCTCTAATTGGCGGATGAGGTTGAGTTTTAAAGGTTGGTCCAAGGTTCATGTTGCCTACTAGAATTGAACACATGAAACTCGACACTCATGTACCGAATGAGAGCTTCATGAGACCATTTCTACAATTAATTAAGGCGTTAGAGGTTGCTAGAAATGGTCTACCCAAAATCAAAGGTATTTGGGAGTGGGTGTTTGCAGCAGTGTTGGTATCGAGGATGACAAAATCTACCAAAAATATAAAACTCCAACTTTGATAAGCATGTCCTCAATAATCCCCTTTGGGACACGAATAGATCTATCAACCAATTGGAGGGTGATCTTAGTTGGTTTCAGTTCTCCCAAATTCAGTTGTTGATAAACATAAAATGGGAAGAGGTTGACCGCCGATCCTAAATCAAGTAATACATTACTCATACTAGTGTCCCTTATCGTACACTGAATAGTAGGACACATAGGGTCCTTGTACTTTGTGTATGTGGGATTGGACGAAAGTGAGCTTACACTTACACCTAAGAATGCTTTCTTAGGAACATTGGTCTTCCTCTTGGTTATGAAGAGATCTACCAACACTTTGGCATATTGAGGTATTTGTTGGATGACATCCAACAAGGGTATGTTAACCTTCACTTGCTTAAAGACCTCTAATATCTTATCCATTGTGTCACTCTGCTTTTTTGTTAACCTACTAGGATATGGAGCTTTTGGCATGTAGGTTTTTTGCGGTGCCTGAGAAGGAGGCGTTGGTGTATTACCCTCACGATCAGCCTCTTCTTCACCATCATTCCCACTGAGGGGTTGCACAGATGGTGGTGGTGGCAAGGAAATGTGATTGTCAACCTGCTTTACATTCCTTAAGGTTACAATGACATTGACATTGTGAACAGGTTCCTCCAAATGGTTCACTTGCCACCCCCGAGGTATCAAACTCTCATTTTGCATGTGTTGTTGCTGGTTCATGTAGGGATTAGCCTCAGGCTGGCTAGGCAGATTCCATCGCTCTCTCTCTCATGTACAGACTGAGCTAATTGACCCATCTGAAGCTCAAGAGATTTGATGGTCTGCTGATTTGAAGTGAGAACTTGACTTGTGGATGACATAAAAAATCATTGAGTTCTCAAGTCCATGAGTCAAGGTCTCAAGCGAATTGAATCGGGTTTCCATATTGTTGGAATTTGGGAAACCCGATTGATTGGTGATTTAAGCTTGGGGTGGCTGATAAGATTGTGTATGCATGGGAGGTTGGTGTGGTTGCTTAGGTGGTCGAGAGAAGTTTGAATGACCACCCGGGGTATTATTTTGGTTCCATGAAAAATTAGGGTGGTTCCTCCATCCAGGGTTATATGATGATGAGTATGTGTCATTGCTGGATCTATCAGAGATGGCATTGAAATGTTCCATCTCAGGAGGAATGGATGCATACTCGCCTCCTATATGACCTATCCTACCACATAGATGACAAGGAACCGAACTAGATGCAGATACGTGACACACACCTTGCTTGTTTTGGAGCTCTATCGAATCCATACGGCGCATCAAGGCCGCCATGCGTGCCTTAGTGGCCGTAGTTGTATCGACAAAAAATGCGGCACCCGATCTAGATGATGCTGGTGGTTCCCTCACACTCTCCCACCGCATGGTTTTATCAGCGAGGTCTTGTAGGAAAGTCCATGCCTCCCTTTCATCCTTTCCTAAGAACTCTCCTTGACACATGGACTCAAGGAGCATTCGGGACGGGATGTGAAGACCCTCATAAACAATCTGGCAAAGGTTCCACAATTTGATGCCATGGTGAGGGCATGAGGATAGTAGCTCCTTGAACCTCTCTAAGTATGCATAAAATGAATTGATTTCGTTCCTCAGTTTTTGAGTTCGATGATTTGGAAAGTACTTCTTGAGGAATGCATATGGAAATTCATCCCAAGTCCTAAAGGCATTTGCCTGGTTGCTGTACAACCACTTCTTGGCATCATTCTTTAGTGTAATGGGGAAAAGCCTAAGATGGATGGAGTTTGTGCTAAGTTGTTCCAGCTTAAACATTGCACAGACCTCAAATTCCTTGAGAAAGATATAGGGATCACCCTTCCCAGTGAAGTGAGGGATCATGGAGACAAACTGAGGCTTAACCTCAAAGTGGTTCCCATTTCCCTTTGGCAATACGATGCACGAAGGTAGGGCAGTACGGCTCCGGTAGCATTCGCCATGTAGACAAATGGGAACAAGAAGAGGTGGACCAGGTGGGACAGTTGGGTCCAGAAACTGCTTCTCCTCACGGTACTGAGCAACCATGGAACCCAGACCGTGTGCGACATGAGAAGATGAAGGCGTCGAGAAATTGACTACCGAGGCAGGATTGACGACACGCCTCGTCAAACGACCACTCTCATCTCGTGCCCACACAAGCATGCACAAAGGTGCACACATACGAACCAAAACTTCGTTTCATTTTTCTTTTTTTTAACAACTAAAATAGAATGTTTTTAAATGAGAAGACAGGAGGACACAGAAGAGAGGGAATGACTCAGGAGAGAAGGGAAGAAGTCTTTATGCTATGGCGGGTAGGTACTGGTAGAAGCACACAAGCAAACAAGGCTCAAACAACCTCAGTTTGCTATAGGTCCTTATAGCTAGACGACGCCTAACTGCGAGCCCACGCAGCCTTAACATGCCTCATCTGGCGATCTCGTCTCTCCTACTATCGACAGAGTGGGCGACACTGATCATGCTATGACGGTCGCAACCGGTTCACTCTCCTAATGCGCCCGAGATCCTTAGGGCCAATGTCTACTTGATTTTAAAATTATGTTCTTGATTAGTGTGGTTTTTGGGGCGAGGAAAGGGTGATGAAATCCCCCACCTTATCTTATGTTGGACAACCCCTCCTTAGTAGCATTTTGGAGTCCTAATCTAGAAATCAACTCTCCAAACAAACGCTCAACTCACACTTGCTACATTGCAATTCCTACTTACTAATGCATGGTCATCCCAAGTGCATGAATGACAGTAGGCGATGCGTACCTCATGCCATCGCTCAACAACTGAAAATAAAGCTAAAACAAAAGACAAACTACGTGTCTAAGTCAAGTACATGATGCATAACCTAAACAAGCAAGAATGCCTAATATTTTGCTTTAGACTTTAGGGTCCAAGTTGCTTAAAAGGAGATTGATAATGATCACGGAGAAAACTATAAGTCAAAACAAGCAAAATTGAGCCCAGACATCTATATCAATTATCAAATGTATGAACAAACCAGAGTCGGAAAGATGAAATTAGAACTTACAAGACCGCCAGTCGGCGGTCTTAGGACGATGATTGGCGGTCTGTGTGGCTTTGTTTGCCTCGATTTTTTTCCCTGGTGCCTTCCCTTGATGCCTACAGCCTCCTGAAACCAACAGAAACTACAAAACATAAATTAAATTCACTCGAATCGTCCAAACCAGAGTCTGGACTGGCACTTCTCCGACAACGGCACCAAAAACTTATTTAAATGTTTTCTTAATTACCGCAAGTGCACGGCCACGATGAAGTGGTGGCAAGTACGGGTCGATCCGCAGGGAGGTGAGTAGCCTCTGGTTTGTCAGAAATCAAGTGGCAAATAAAGGGAGAAAAGATGTGATTACGTTAAAGCTAACCTACACTAAACTAATAAGTACGAAATGCAAAAGAAAGCATTAAAGATTGGAAATCAGAAAGAGAAACACCTAAGGGGTGGAGTGTGTGCACATATGAAGTGAAATTAGTGATGAATGATGCATGTAAGCATGTATGTGTGTGTGTCGTGTGTGTGTTGTCATGCATAGGAAGTGTCTAAAGATGCGGCAAAAGCTATCAATCCATTTACAATGTATCGGCAATTACTACTTAATTATCACAAGATTAGGCGGATCACTTTTTCTCGGAGCCGACCCATTTTTGGATATTATTAGTTCTTCAATGCTTGACGTGGAGTGCGCTCGGATCGGTTGTTGGAGTGTCAACCCAAATCTAATTGGCAAAATACTTCTCATGATGGTGTGAAGTTTCTTGATTTTCCCATTGGTTCTTTTAGTTTACATCCGGGTCCTTTTCTCTTGCACCTCAGTCCATAAGTCTTGCAACTTAGTCCTTTTTTCTTGCTTTTAAGTCCTTTTTGAGTCTCTTCTTCTCAAACCTATTTATTCCTGAAACTTAAACATAAACTCATTACATAGCATTGGTTAGGCTAAAAATAAAGGATATAAGACACAAATATATGCATGATATGATGTCAATAAACACCACAATTCGAAAAGATGAAGGACACACAATATGAACAAGGGGGTAGTCTTGAAGGGTATGAGGCGAGGGAAAGTATTTCAAAGTAGGGGAAAATGAACCAAGTTGGCTAGCCTCATTGGTGCATGAGGAGACAGGTTAGGATTCTCCCTCGAGAGTGGCACGTGGAAAGGAACCTATGAAGAAAATAGCAACACAAAGTGGGGGAAGGTTTGATCGGACAAGGGATGGATTCAGTGGTGGGTGGTGAAGAAGGGAGGGAGACATGCATCAAAAAAGCGAGCTCTCCACCACCATCATTTAGGCGCTCCGGGAGGAAAATTAGTAGCAAAACTATCTCGTGTGGAGGTAAAGGGGGTCACCCCGGACCTTTGAATCCATGAATATCCAAGTGTGGAATGTGCACAGAGCAAATGGACTCGGCCGTGCACTCAATATAAGTGGTCGTATAAAGGAGGTCAACCCGGATGTGGTGTGTCTTGTGGAGCATAAGGTTACCCACAAAAAGATTGAACGTTTCAAACGAGCGATTTGGCCTCATGCATGGATGTCGAATAGCATGATTGTAGATTCCGGGCGGATCTTAGTGCTTTGGAATGACAAAATAATGGATATGAGTGTTACCTTCGAAACATCACAACTACTCCACTTCAAGGTGAGCTTAAAAAGGGATGGAACCGAGTTTGATATCACGGCTATCAATGCTGATATGGGCATGTGGAAAGGATAGCATTGTGGAATGATCTTCTTGAAGCGGCACCACTTGCATCAAGGTCATGGATAGTAGGGGGACTTTAATTGCATTCGAAATGCAAGTGAGAAACGTGGAGGAGCTGCTGGAAATGAGGTTGCTATGTTGGAATTTAATGAGTGCATTGATGCACTTCAACTCCTTGAGATGCCATCCACCGGTGGTGAGTTCACTTGGTCAAATTCATCCGATGAAAGTGCATGTATTGAGAGGAGGATTGACCGGATCCTAATAAATAATGCATGCCTTGAGTTGTTCCCGGAATCCTACTATGTTGTGGGTGAAAAAGACCTAAGAGATCACGCAATGCTCATCATGAAGACGAAAGGCAACGGAAGGCGAAAGAAGAAGATGTTGAGATTCGAAAACCATTGGGCTGAACATGAGGAATTTCGTGGAATAGTAGAAAGAGCTTGGACCAAGTATGTGAGGGGAACTCCCATGTTTCGGGTGGTGGCAAAGCTGAACGAAGTCAAGAAGATGCTTATCTGGTGGAGTGGATCAACTTTTGGAAATGTTACCCATAAGGTGGGAGAGGCTCGTGCAGCACTTGAGCAAGTGAGGAGGCAAAGGTTGGACCATCCACATGATGCTGAGCTCTCCCTTGCTTAAGGGGAAGCAAAATGTTGCCTTGCACGGACTCTTGCTTGGGAGGAGTCCATTATTTCTACAAAAATCAAGAGTGAAGTGGCTAAAAGAGGGGGATTGAAACACTAGGTTTTTCCATGCACATCTTAGAGTGAGGAGAGCCACTAACCAAGTGAGATGAGTGTGTGAGGGTGCCACTTTCGTGGAAGAGGAGGGAGAGATCCGGGACGTCTTCCGACATTTTTATGCTAACTTGTTTGCTAATGATTTGTAGGTGAAACCCCTTCCCCCCTCCATTATCCTACCACAAATTCTACCGACGGAAGGGAATGGGCTAACATGAAAACTTGACCTGAGGGAGATGGAAGATGTGGTGCTGAACGCAAATGTGGAGAAAGCACCGGGACCCGATGGTTTCAATGCAAAGCTCTTCAAGGCCGCATGGGACCTCATCAAGAGAGATGTGTTCAAAGCCATTAGTCTTGTCTACAAAGTAGGAAGGTGCTGGCCCAATGGAACTCCACCTCAATCACGATCATCCCAAAGAAAAAAGCACCACTTTTGGTGGAGGATTACCGACCCATAGCATTGTACAACATGACCAATAGATTCACATCCAAAGTACTTGCGAACCGCTTGAAGGGGCTGCTATCACGTCTCATTGGGGAGAGTCAAAGTGCCTTTGTCAACGGAAGGAGGATTGGTGACAACATCCTTCTTGCACATGAACTTTGTCACAATATCTCGACAAAGGAAAGGGACGAAGTGCATCAAGCTTGATATCTGGAAAGCTAATAACTCCATCTCGTGGGCTTTTCTAGACAAAGTGTTGAAAAGATTTGGCTTCCTAAATAAGTGGAGGAGGCTCATCATGAATTGTGTTCAAGCTTCCTTCGTGGTGATGGTTAATGGTGCCAACTCCACTTCTTTCATGGAAAGTAACGGCTTAAGACAAGGTGATATGTTGGCTCCCTACTTGTTTGTTATGTGTATGGAGGTTTTGAGTGAGATGGTGAAGAAGGTGGTTATGGATGAACGTATTCATCCTTTTACTTGTGGGGTTGTTCCCGTATCGCACTTGCTATTTGTTGATTATGTCCTATTGTTTGCGAAGTCAACTAAGGAAAATGCACGAGCCATTAGGGGTGTACTTGAGGAATTCACTGCTTGCTCGGGGTTGAGCTTTAGTGCGTCAAAAAGTCAAATTTTTATGGGGGATGGAGCACCGCATGGAGCATGGATTACAACACACCTTGGTATGGAGCGAAAGGAGTTCCCAGTGACCTACCTCGGGCTGCCATTGTTCTCCGGGAGGATGGGGAGGTCTCATTGCACGGGACTTGTGAACAAGGTGAAGGCACGACTTAGTACTTCGCAGTAGAATTTCTTATCCATTGCAGGATGGGTGGAACTTGTGAGAAATGTCCTTGTCTCCCTTAACATATATTGGACGTCCACTTTCCTAATTCCTCGGAAAGTATTACATGAGATCGAGAGCCTTATGTGTCATTTCATATGGGGAGGCCCGAAGAAGTGGGTTGCGGTAGCTTGGAAAAATGTATGCACCCCTAAGGATGAAGGTGGTCTTGGCCTTAAATGCCTAATGAATTGGAATGATGTGGGCCTACTTTGCTTGTTTTGTCTTGTGGTGGCGGAAGGCAACTCTCTTTGGGTGAAGTGTGTGCGTCGAAAATACTTAAAGAACTGTTACATTTGGCTTGCACGACCACCATCCACATTCTCATGGCATGGAGAGGGCTATTTCGAGTTCGAGACATTGCTAGACGGCACATCCAATATGAGGTCGGGAGTGGTGAAGAGATCCGGTTCTTCCAATACCATTGGTGTGGAGAACCATTTTAATGTGCGAGTTAGGGGGCGCGGGTACACGATGAATTGGGAGTGCCTTGCGAAACGAAAGTTTCATATTTCATAAAAGATGGGGAACCCCCCCCCCCCCCCCCCCCCCCCCCCCCGTTTGACCTTAATGGAGGAAGTCCACTTGAAGATAAAGAATACCCAAATCCATGGAGGCATGGACCAGCCAAAGAGAATTAATGAAATGGGTGATGCACTTGGAATCAAAGAAGTGTCTAAATGGGTTAAGACACCGGGAAGGAAGGTCGCTTGGGCTGGTATGGTTTGGCACAAGCATGTCATTCCAAAGCATGCACTCACGGTTTGGAGAGCATTGAGGGGACGTTTACTTACAAAGAGACTCATGAATCAACGAGGAGCAAAGCATAGCCTGGGATGCAGCCTTTGCGAGAAGGAATAGGAAGATATAGAGCATCTCTTTTGGGGGTGCACATACATAAAAGAGGTTTGGGCAGCACTCTTAAACCTCTTGAAGCTCAGCCCTAAAGTTGCACAATCTTTAGAAGGTGATGCTATACATATTTCACACGTGCGAGGATGCCAGCTTGAAAATGTGGTGAGGCAGCGGGCCTTCAATACACGAGTGTTAGCTTGAGCGAAACCGAAGGATTTTTTAGGGAGAAAAAAAACAGCCGACATATATAGTGGCTGCTATCAAAGACATTGTTCAGTGCCTATGGGACAAAGTTAAGGAGCTTGCGAAATATGAAGAAGAAGAGCAACAATTTCAGATCACATGGAGTTAGTCTAGCTGATATGTCTTTGTACGTCTTGTAATGTTACATATACTTACATCGCAGATTTGTTATATCATGTAAAACGTAGGGTAGAGGTTGGGTATACATGTAGCATACACCCGCGGACATATTATCCATTTTTGTAGGTTGTAAACAAGCCTTAGTTAATAGAGTTCGAGGCCAAGCCTCCCTTTTGCTTTTTAAAAAAGAAAGAAGAAAAGACAAAAATTATTTGCTAATAATAAAAAGAGAAACTAAGTACATACAATATGAGACTCCTTTCCCATAAAACAAAAAAACAAAAAATAAACTAAAGGGGAAGATCGTCTCCCTTGATTAGAAATACAAGGCTTTATATAGAATTCTGTCACACCCAGGTCAGTTGTCTTTCATGCGTCGTTTTAGCCTTGTATCATCTGAATTGGGAATATATCATGAGATATGAAATATTGATCCTTTCAAAAAAATGCGGCTTGAATCACTTGATTTTATATTGAAAGAGAAAGTTATGCACACATGACTAATGATTTGTCGATTGATGAGTTTCCAAATACAGTCTGTCTTGACACGTGTTTTTCACCCTCATATAATTGGAATTTGGGAAGTCTTAAGGAAAAGAATATTTTCTCCTTTCAATTTTATTTCCAAAGGATCTAGAACGATCGAATTTGGTATTTGGATGTCAAGTTATGAATAAACAAGTGAAATGTGATGGCAGTCCATACTTTCCTTATTCGAACTTTCCTATTTGATGTTAATTGCATAATCCGAATTGCACTTATAATTTGAATATTTTCCATCAATTTGCAGTACAATAGAGAGCATAAACATGTGGAGTATATTTCTTGTAACATGTCCTTCAACTTTCACTTTATATATCGGATTTTGCATTTAAGTCCTTCCACTTTTCAATATTTTCAGCAATTGTATCTATTTTCTTGTACCTACAAAATTAAAACAAAACACTCGACATAACATTATTCAAATACAAAATTAATATAATAGTGAAGGTAAAAATGATAAATTATGATACTCATCGTTCGACTAGCGGATTTGGACCCCCTATTGGTGGTTGTTTTGGGTCAGATCTGCCTTAAATTTCAGTAGTAGCGTAACTTCACCAATTGGTTGTTGTATTTTGTGCCTTATACTTGTATATATTTTTAAAATTTTACAAGCAATTAGAATCGGTTTCATATTTTTCGACAATTTTATGTACAAAATTTCTCAATTGTATTTCAATATATATTATATACTAATTAATATTGAAATACATGGATTGGATCATACCTAGGGGATTATCAAATCCCTTTTACCAATCAGAAGTCGGGTTGCATGTCGGATTGCCTCAGAATCACCTCCAAATGTTCATCAAACTCTAAATAAGATTAGAGAGATCGAAGCTGGCCAATAACTCTCTAAATTCAAGGTTAGAATCTAGCTAATAACCCTTCTATACTCCAAAGAGTTTAATCTCTCAAGCACTCAATTAATAAAAGAATTTTCAGATGGTTTAGGTGGAGAAAATATGGAGAGAGGAGAATATTGCATTAGTCTAACAAAGGAAGCAGGAGGGACCTATTTATAGGGCATCCTCAAATCCACATCATGTGTAACACACTTACACATGATACCTTATTAATTGCCCCTCTAAACCAATCATATTTGGACACATAATCATCCCACAACCTCCTTTAACCAAGTTGGAACAATTCTAGCCCAAAATCAGAAAAATTATTTTATTAATGCAGGCAAAACCGTGGGCAAACGGTCGAACGAATCGACCAACCGGTCGTATGTTTGGTTATCTAGAAAATTTTAGATCAATATCCAACAAAATTTGACCTTTGGGGTTTTAGAAAAATTTATATGTTATAATGTTGCAGATAATATTATATTATGTAGTATATTATCATATATAATGTGAAACATTATACCACTTAATATATATACATCTCATACAAATTATTTCATATTCTAACCATGTCGTTATCTCGACATATTAATTTTATTGTTCTACCACATGCATCCCATTTCATATCATATGAAATTAGATGCAAAACATAAAACATAAAGTTATACTTCTCATGTGAAAAGATATAGGTCTCATATCTTAAGATTCAAAGACACAATAAAACATTAATGACACAAACACAATGTCATAATGTTTCATTTGTTAGGTCAATTCAATATATGAAAGAAACATTTTCTATTTCATATACACATGTTGTTAAATACTTGTAGAGCTACAATATCTTTTAACCAACATTACAATCTTATCTCGGTAATTAATGTTCCATGTTAATCACCACGATTGTGAATTTATTTTGATTTATGCAAACCAATATCTTTTAGAGCTCAATGGTTAAGGACCAAGAGTATCTTCCTTAAAACTTCTAAAAGACGAATACATTAATCATGGAACAAAATGTTTATACATTCAATTCATAATAAAAGACATACAAAAGAATACTTTTAGAACACATTCCTTTCATTGTGCACCCGGATCCGTCAGTTCGAGCTTGTTTGGTCTGAAGTGTAGAATTTCTCCAAAGACTCTTGAGATTATGGACTTTATTTGTTACCAAGATATTTGCTTTACAATCAGGTCCCTCCGGGTTTGCAATCATGTCCTTGGCCATGACAAACAGGTTCAAAAGGCTTCCAAATAAGTCATTTCTTCTTGCATTTAGGTCATTTTTGTTTCTTTCTCTTCTTTATTACCTAAACCCTGAAATACCGGAAACAACAACCCGGGTAGCACAAATATGGGGTAAAATAAAGGATATATAACATGAATGCACTGTATGATATGCTAGTAATCAGTTACCAAACTTCATTTGGTAGAGATACTTATTAAAATCAAATTAACATGATTTAAATCTAAATGTGGCATATACCTGTATGAAAAAAAACATGACTTACTTTTCGTGGACATGGATGATTGTTATGCACAATCTTTATATCTTTAGGAATTGCGTCAAACCAGCCATTGTGACATAGAGCTTTGCTTCTACGCTATCTTATGTTGTTTTTCCTACGATTGCTTTGTCCATAAAGGTTTCATATGTAGATTCTTCGTCTCTATCTTTTATCAAAGTGTATAACACCTTCCAATTCTTTGGCAACATAATCTCTTCAATCAAGCCCTGATTTTCAGAGGCTTTTGACGATGGACCTTCAATCTGAAACATAAAGAAATATTATTAGAATATACATACATGAGTAATATATCAATAATTATGGACTTATTAAATTAAAAGTTAATATACCTTCTCATTCTTTGTTATTTCTACTTGTTTTTCCTCATGGATTGGCATTGGGCCTTCAACTTCAAGATCCACACTACCTGCAGTACTTCATGTTAGTTGTGTAGGTGTGGCCATATCAGTGGAATATCTTAAGTGTTTATATAAATTCTCCATCATGTGTTTCCAGCCTATGAATCTTTTCTTCGTAATTTGCACTAATTCCTCTTCTACTACGGTTTGAGGATGATGACCCAAGGTATTGTTGTAATCCTATTTGACTACTGTCACCACATACTCGTCCAACATGCTCCTTCCTCGTAAGGCTTCAGACAAAATATCTTTTCAGCCATCTGAAACAAATTCTCCTTGGTAAGCTTGCAGTGGAAGATCGTCCTAGTACGAACCACAAGAATGTTAAAAACTATATCATTGCCTAATGTTAAACACCATTTTATTAATTAATCATCCTATACAAACCACAACAATAAAATGTAACCACTTACAATCTTAGATGCAACATCTGCAGACTCATTATTGATGTAACTCCTGTCCGAAGTAACGCGTGCTCTCTTGCACTTATATTGCTTAGCAAGGGGAGATGGAGGAGACAAATTACTATCTGGCTTTTCGCTCAGACCAACCTCTAAAGCTTCCTGCTTTTTCTTGGCAACCTTTTCGGCCATCATTGTGTCCTCCAATTTATGGTATCCCCCTTGAGACAATTGATATTGAAACTTGTTCTTCGATTATCGCTCCTTTTTTAGTGCTCGTAGCTCCTACAAATAAAAAAAGGGATTAGTTATCATAATAGACATTTCAATGTATAAATGAAATACAAATGTAAATTATACCAAAAATTCTGGAGTTAGCCTTGATCTTTTGAAATCAACCCAGGTCGTCCGAGAAATAAAATTGTAAATTGCACATGATCTCTATCTTTATACTTTCCAAATATGAAATTGGATGTCAACTTGGTTTTGAAATCTTTCCATGGATCACACATCCACTTCTTTTTCAACTCTTTAGTTGATTGAAAATTGAATTTTTCTTACAAAACGAAAAAATGAAAAGTACTATCAATTAGATAAGAAAGTGTAAAGAAAAATAATTAACTTAAAAGAAAATATTGAAAACCTTGAACTAACCATTGCATCTTTCCAAATTTTCTTTTTTAGTGATACATCCATGGTTGACCACTTATTAATGTAAATATTTACCTTGCTTCTCGCAAGAGTATTGTTGTGGTTTTAATATTGTTACGGCAAGTGCACGACTGTGTTTATAGGTGTGGCAACTACGGGTCAATCCAAGGGGAGAATGTAATTTAATTCACTCCTCGTACTCGTACGGAAAGAAAAGATGAGTTGGTTGGTTGGTTGGTACCTAAACCAGCTATTCTATGAATGCAAAAATTAAACTAATTAATCTAATTTAGTTAAAGCATATAGAAATTCAGAACTAAAATCCCTAGGTGTAGAGATTATAATAAACCAATCTTGTACGGATAAACATATTGTTGCGCTTTTGAAGTAAGCACTAAATTAAATGATGATAACAAATATGAATGAGGATATTATCCTAAACGGCCATCTAGTAGAGCCTGCATGAAGAATATTCATGGACTTTCAAGCATCAAAACATAGAAAGCTAGTATTAGAATAAGAAACAAACAATACATGCATCATAATTAAACTTAAAATTTATTCTAGCTCATGATTCCAACACATAAAATTTCATAAATTAATTTAATTAAAATAATATAAGGTTCTAGTAACGGCACAAGAGGACTCGTCGTCCTATACGGAATGCCTAAAATTAATTAATTAAATAATATCATAGTCAAGAATTTTATCTCATGCTCTTATAAACACTTTCTAGCAATAGATTAAGGATGAAATATACACTAATCTATACAGGATATACATTCGCAATTAAATCTGAAATTAATCTAAAACATCTGAAATCATGCAAGTAATTATAATTAACACATTCATCCATTAAACAATTGATTTACAATCTCCACCTCCGAAGGGGATGATCTAGCTAAGATTACAAAACAAGGAAAATCAAGAACTAACTAATTTACTAAAACATGGAAGAAACTACCTAAAAAAATGGAAAAAGGATAGGAAGGGCTCCAAGACGTGTCCACGATGGCGACACAACAGTACTCTTCTCCCCCGGAGAAAATGTCCACGTTGGCCTCATGATCATGAGCATGACCGTCTCTTCTCAGCAAACCATCGGCCTGTGCTTTATATTCTATGCAAGCTCCTGGTCATGACAATTTTTCTCACCTCACGTACCAAGTCCACCAAACATGCCTTCTGGTCGTGAGAATTTTCTCACGTTTTATTATTTTTGTTTATGCATTGGAATCAATCCCCCCCCCCCCCCCCCCCCCCCCCCTCCTTTGATTTTGTACACAGTCTTATACTTTTGCTTCGTTAGTTCGTGCTTCCATGTATTTGCAGTAATCCTGTCTAATTCCTGAAATTACATAATAACACCTAATTTTGTTGGATAATATACTAAATATAAAGCCTATTTAAATGCATGAAATGCGACTTAACAAGTACCAAATAACTTTCTCAATAACCTTGGTTTTTTTTTGTTGACTTCAAGTAAGAATCGAACTCCAAAGGCAATGACCTTCCCGCTTAATTTTTTGCTGAAACTATAACGTAAGAGTAGCTCCATGGGCATGAGACATTATCATTTCATTGTCACTTGTAGTTTCGACAATTTTGTCATTGTTTGATTTGGGCCCGTCGGTCTTTTTGTTAAGAGTCATTCACCTGAAACAATACAGCAAAATTATTGGTTATATTCATTAATTTAGTACATGCATTAGTAATTGAGCAATAGAGTAGTAACTTAGCAGTAGTAATTAGTTAGCAATAGAGTAAAATCTTGTTACATTAAATTAAAGTTCTCATCAATAAACACCAAGCAGCAGACACATACTACATGCATTACTAATTTAGTACAAAACATAAACCAAACAAATAGTCAAACAAGCACATTCCTCTAAAGCAAACTTCATTTGTTCCTTAACTTCAGTAACAATTCTGCAGCATTCATTTCATTCCAATGCTCGACAATCACAAACTAGTCATATACATCAATCTTAGAGTAGAAGATAATCATCAACATGTTATACAAGAACACAAGAAAGCCGTTGCCGAGGATATTGCCTTATAAAGCAAAACGTGTTTAAAAAATAAGCACCATTTCAGCCAAGTGCATCCAATGTATCCCATGTCCATATCTGAAAACATTAATAATTAAATTCCAATAGTTTCAGAAACATCACGTATTGCTTTTGTTCTTCACGAGTGAACAAAGTTTTCTCATTAGATACTACTATCACTTTATTTTTAATCATACCAACTTATGAGAAAAATATGAACCGACATGAGTAATAACTTGTTACTGAAGCAATAGACCAAAATGATTGGTTTCATTCATTCCAAGATGATTAGTACAGAACATAAACCAAACAAACTATCAAACAAGCACATTCCTCTAAAAGCCCAAGCAACAGAACATAAACCAAACCTTCACTTTCTTACTGGTAAAGCCAAGCGACAAAATAATAAGAGAAGCACATCCACTCGTACACTTCCTTAAAACACAAACAAATTGGAAACACCAGAAATCAAATAAATATCGCACAAACGTACGGTTAGATAACTTCTACAATTGAACTTAAAACAAGTTAGATAACTTTACTGGAACTTTACTGAAGAGTATGAAAAAACAGAAGAGGAAACCTCACCTGAAATGATCGGACCAGCTTGGTGGTGGTGGGCCCTCTAATCTCATACTAGATGCGGAATTAAAATGTAATAAAGAGATAGATCAACAAAACTAGAATTGGACACCGAAGGTTTTACAGAGGTTCAATCACAACCACTGTGATCTAGTCCTCACCTTGAATTCTGATCGATCATTTGATCCCTACTTGAGCATTCGCTGTCCAATCTCTGTGTCAGACCGAGATCAACGCCTTTACACCATGAGCCTTTGCGAACACCCTCGCCTTGCTCAATTTTGTTCTCTCACAATCTGAGACAAAGCTTCCATGAAGTTTTCAACATTTGTAGTTCTTGGATATATAATTGCAATCACTAATAGACACTCTGTACTTGAGAACACTTGGATATGAAATTGGAATTCATATGCAAGTCTTGAAAATATGAGAGCACAAAGAATATGGATGATTTGAGAGAGTAGTGTGTTGGTTTGTCTCTTGAATGAGGTTGTTATAGGCTTCAAAGCAAATAGAGCCATTTGCGAGACTTGGTGAAATTTTGACCAATGAGAAGTAAGATTTGACTTGGGTTCGGTGAGAAATGTGCACAGGTTTAGTCGACCGTTTGAAGAACGATTTTCTAAAAGAAGATGGTTGACTTGGTCAAATTTAAGCAATCGGTTAAGCGAAGAAAGGTCGAATAACTGGTCACTAACTTCTAGTAACTTTTGTCAAATTTCTCTAATTTATTTTGGTTCACCGAACAAGGTTCAGTTGGCCGATCCAAAATAATAGTAAGGATTCTATCGACTATGTTACAAGGCTTTGGTCGTTTGGGATCCCTTCAGTCATCTAGATCAGCAGTTTCTCTTTTAATGCCAACAGTTGGAAATCAAATATCCTAGTGCTCAAGTTAACATATGACACTACAGACTCGATAAATAGAAAATTACAAGTCTTGGTCCAAAACTTTGTTACAATCTTGAGTCTTGAGTCTCTTGATGATCTTGGTCAACCTATTACGATGATTTACAAGTATACAAGTATATGCAATGCATGTAATCATTTTAATCATGTTTGCCCACTTTGATTGATTAAGAATTGTTTGATTAATCATCAAAATTAACATGGATTAAGGCTTAAAAGCCAACAATCTCCCTTTTTTTATGATGGCAAACCTATATCTTAATACTTTAGATTCAATTTAATACTCCCCCTTTAATATGATTTCTCCCCTTCATATATGTAAACTATGCATGTATATAATGCTCCCATTATCAATATGAATAGTATAAATCAATTGAAGCTTAATCTCTTATCATACCCTACCGCACCTATAGGTGCGGTTTGAAGGACACCAAAGTTGTGGTCTAACACCCCCATGGAGGAGACCCTTTTACTGCCGGTACATTGTTTGGGACGATGGAACACCAATACCACTGGTGGAGGAATCAGACGAGACCATAACTGACCCACGATTGTGGAGAATTCATTGGGCAACGACGAGGAGGCTGCAGACTAGAGAGTTTTGCAGTATTATCTGGTTGGCTTGCAGGCGACACCTTATTGTAAGACTCTCTTCCAATCAATTGGAAGACATTAGTAATATTTTAGGCCAGTATTCTATTTTTATTGTCCTTGTTGTTTGTTTTTGGGTGTATGTGATTTACATCATTTCGTGCATGCATTGGTGTCTTATATCCATTATCTTGAACCTAAACAATGCTACGTAACGAGTTTTATGTTTAAGTTTCAGGAATAACAGGTTTGAGAAGAAGACACTAAAAAAGGACATAAAAGAGAAAAATGACTAAGTTGCAAGACTTATGGACTGAGGTGCAAAAGAGAAGGACCCGGATGTAAAGCCAAAAGGACTAATGAGGAAATCAAGAAGTTCCACACCATTATGAGGAATATTTTGGCAATTAGATTCGGGCCCAAATATCAACAACCAAATCGGATTCATCAAACATCAGGAAATCAAGCCAGTAACGAAACACCGAAATCCAAACTCAATCCAAGCAAACCGCCAATTGGCGGTCCAAATTGGTCCAAAGGTTCCATGGTTGAGTCGGGTCGTGTATTAAGTTATTTTATGTCCATTTATAGTATGCATTTAGTTCCATATCAGGAGATTGTCCCCGATTACCTTTTTCTAGCACTATAAATAGAACTCTTCCTTCTCCTTTGTATTCACTCATTGCTTGGTGGCATTCTCTCTACTTGGAGTAAGCCTTGGAGTAAAAACTCAAGGTGGAGAAGAATGCTACTAGTAATGTGAGTCATTTAATAAAATAATTTTTCATTGTTTTGTTCTCATGTTGTTTCTTTTTTATATGCCTAGCTTAGTCTTGCTTCTTTGATCTTAGGCTAAATTAGTTAGAATGTCTCCTTTCTTCTTTAGTTTAATTGATAGAATAATGTGTAGTGAGTAGATAATCCCCTTTGGGTGGTGGAGATGGTGTTCATATATATTGTGAAGTTTGAATGTTTGATGAATTTTTGATTGTGTAGACTTACATGTTTTGTATGTTCATTGGGGCTATTTTAATCATCTACATGTTGAGGAATTTTGATGGGTTTTGCCATAACATTTAGACACTTCTCATGCTTAGTTTTCTCATGTTTATTGACAGAAATTTCCTGTTGAATATGCTACAAGTTAGTTATGTGTTTGTATTTGTGTTTGCTTGCTTGATTGATTGAAGAAACTTTATTTTGATGAGTTTTTCCATAACATTTAGACACCTCCCATGCTTACCTTTATTCTTCACATGAGTTTATGGTTTTTGATGAGTCTTGCCATGTCTTTAGACACTTCTCATGCTGAGCCTAATCTTATGTTAATCAAGTAGTAATTGCCGATACGTTGTGTGAATAGATTGATAGGTTTTGCCACATCTTTAGACACATCGTATGCATGAAGACACACACACACATACATGCTTACATGCATCTTTCATCACTTATTTCACTTCATATGTTCACACACTCCACCCCTTAGGGGTTCTCTTATTGATTTCAAATCTTTCGTGCTTTCTTTCGCATTTCATACTTATTAGTTTAGTGTAGTTTAGCTTTAGAGTAATCACATCCTTTCGCCCTTTATTTGCCATCTAATTTCGATCATACCAGAGGCTTCTCACCTCCCTGCGGACGACCCGTACTTGCCCCGTCTTCACCGACGACTGTGCACTGGCGGTCTAAATTTAAAACGAACAAATAGTATGAAACTTCAATATAAAATTAAATATATACAACTTTTAAAACATATCGAGTAAATCATATTTGTTCTGCAGTTATTATCACTTTTTGGCAATGATTTGAAGATACTGATCATGGATTAATCTTGAGGATGCTAATCATGATATCTGATCAATTCATGTAGTAAACATGTTTATCTAACTCCATGCCACAATATTATATATTATTTTGATAGAATAAAAGGCAAAATGTTATTTAAAGAAGATTTTGGAAGAAATTAATTTTAGTAAATGAGAAAACGATCAAACGATGGTGGATGTTAACCACCTCACCAATATTGCATGTACCTTATGTACAATAAAATTTTCAAAGGGTAAATTTTATATAATTAAGTTTACAATTTGATAAAGTTAATGGGATAAGCATAATATATGTATGTAATGTAAAAATCGTAGTCGTAAACATGTCCCAGGAAATCGCATGTATATAGACAATTTCTCTAAGAAAAAAAGCCAGTTTGTATATAGATGGCAAACTTGAAAATAGTGACCAATTTGTATATTAATCTTATGAATTCTAATTTTGGTACTCTATTGTTTTTTCCATAGGATACAATTCCTACAAACCAATCATCAAGAAGTCAAGTTCTGGAGAAATACACAACTATCAATCACAAAAAAATGAACTAGAGTTCTAAGAACTAAAGCTCCCAAAAATTGATTTATGGAGTTCCACCCACTTCCTGTACAGATTGCCAGAAATTCCGATAAAAAGGACATGTCACGTCAGATTTTAACTTTACCCTGACGTGGTATGATTTATTATTAAGAAACAAAATATCGCAAAAAATAATAAAAAGATGTATCACGTCGAATGTTAACCTACTATTCAACGTGGTTGGGTTATTATAAAGAAACAAAACGTCGCAAAAAATCCAATAAAAGGAACATCTCACGTCGAATATAAACCTAAAAGCCGACGTTTCATGTCTTATTAAAAATAAAACATAACATCCCAAAAGAAATCCAATAAAAGAGACATCTCATGTCGGTTAAAATCCGAAGTCGTATATCAGTTTTATTAGATTTTTACGACGTTTCTTTTATTTTTAATTTATCATAAAACTCCTACAATTTGAAAAGAAGTTGCACCACATTCACTTTCATAACATATGTATTGTACAACATCAAATGTAAGAACAGCAAACGTATAACAAATGTATCAACAACAAATTATGAATAAACAAACAAAGTTATAACATCTTAACACAAACTAATAAAATACTAACCTGACCTTTATGTTTATGTTTTTTCATTTTTTATGCTAGGATTTTCGATCCATATTCCTTCATGATGATCATCCCGAATAAGTATGTTATCAACATTTCTATAATCATCGATTGTCTTGATTTCAAGCAGTTGTTGTGAAAATGGGGGAATTTCTTCCATATCATTGGCATCTTTGTTTTCCTTCTAAAACGACCGATCATTGTTTATCACAGGGATCTGCTACATAGAAAATCCGTTTGGCTTAAGATGCCAAAATAAAAGGATCTTGCATGAATCATGGTTTATTAAGGTTCACGAAGGTAAAATCCTAACTCATCTACCTAAAGCACATTGTTATTGTCCACCCACATGCATTCAAATACTGCCACATCAAATTTGGTGAAGTTTAACTCCCATATTTTCTCAATTTGACCATAATATGACATCTTCACATATACATGATTTTTATTTTTGGAACTAGAGATATGCAATGATTCAGCTACTAATCCGACCCTGCTGTTCTGCATTGTGCATTTATCGTCTTCCATTTTGGTGTAAAATGAGTATTCATTGATATCATAACCACTATAAGATGTGACGAAAGGATTAGGTATACTTGTCAACCATTTGAAATTCTCAGAAGCATTTTGGTTGTAGATCGGTTCTTGAACCAATCAACGAAAGTTTTGTTGTGAGCATTAACTATTTGTTGCTCATTCCATGTAGGATTTTTTACTCCATTAGTGACATGTGCTCTTCCACAAAAGTTTGTACATCGTTAGAATTGCACAACACATAAAAATAAACCTTAAAGAGATCCTCATCTTCTTATCAACTTTGTACTACGTGTACCTTTACCTCCAACCATGTCTTTATGTATATTCTTAGGAAGTGCAACACATTTTGTATGAGTCAAGTACTCATTACAGAAGTCAATCACCTTTTGGGTTATGTAGCCATCAATTATGCTAGCATCGGGTCTCTGTCGATTGTTACAGTAACGCTTCAACACACCCATCTACCGCTCGAAAGAATACATCCACCTTAGAAATATTGGTTCAACTATTTTAATTTCTCTAATTAGATGAACCACCAAATGAACCATAATGTCAAAACCCAAACATGGGAAATACATTTTCAACAGACATATTGTAACAACATTGTCTTCAACAATCAAAAGTAGGCATAAATGGAATACACTACAACGTATGATTTTATAGACTCTGACAACATTGAGTCTATTCGCACACCCTGTAAAAGGTTGACAATGACCTGTCAATTTCTGCGGTCATGTAGATCAGGATCTTCGTGTCTTGTATTACGTATAAACGTGTTTAAATCGTATCACCAAATCGTGTACTTTGATGTGTGGTTGATAGGTCATTGCTTTGTGTAATAATGACACATCCCTAGCCGAAGTGAATCGTCCCGTCATGGGACGTGTGACTTTGAAAGTTTGAATTGTCCGTGACTCGTCCCGTCCAAACAGGGCGGGCGTGAATCCAAGCAGGGACTCCTATAGATGGATGCCAGATCCGTACAGGGTCTCACTCAGGACGACTCTGTCCCCCAACATTACATAAAGAAGATTAGTATTAAATAGGTAATCATAAAGAAGATTAGTATTAAATAAATGATGAAGTAATTTAACATGAATTATTTTCAGTGATTATTGGATGTTAGATGTGGTATGTTCTAAGATGTATACTGCTTACTGGTTTGATCATTTGGCATCGAACATACCCAGGAATGATTTGAACCATATTGTTTAGTTGTAAGTTATTTTTGAATTACTACCTTTATATTCTAAGTAAATTTGCTATTATTGAATGTTGGAATGTATTTTGGATCGTTAACATATTTTTGTAGTGTCATGAATATCTATAAGATGATGGGTAATAGGAGTGGCCAAAAGAAGAAAGTGACATGCCATGAAGGCAAGATGATTCAGTAATGTTTATATATATAATATATATTAGACTTTGCATTAATTTAATTAGTTTTGTAAACAAGATGGAAATACTGGTGCAGTTACAACATAATGAAGTATATCAAACAAGTTGTTGAGTTCAGAGTAGAATCGGGAGATTTAAGAGAAGTAAATTTTGATATATACCTTGTGTTGCGTTATATATGTTTGGTGGCACAAATTATATGTTAATATTTGTGTTTATTTTCTAGGTAAAGTTTTTAAGAAGCTCTTTAACCATTTTCCCGGGAGGAGATAGACAATATGCGACAGAAGTGGTCTTCATTTTCATCGCTCATATGTTGTTTACAAATTAATTGATAAATGGAAGTTTATCAGGTGATGTTGTTCTCTTTAAGGTTTTATTATAATAGATGAATATATATATATATGATATCAATGGTGTTGATGTGTAGGATCATCACCTTGACATTCAAACCAAACAAAACTGTAAAGCAGGAGAGATGAGACATTGTAGTCATTTATCCTACTAACTGAGAATTCTGGTATGACAATCAACTTTAAGGGTACCTAGTTTTGTTGAATGTACAAACATAGTTTACAATACAAACATAGTTTACAACACTACCTTCACCTGAACAGCCTTATAACTTCAATTTTTTGTAAGTGTACGCATGTTTGAGTTGGATGTACATATTCAACCTTTTGAGATTATTTTTGTAATATAAATTATTAATGTAGATAGTGGTTTCTGAATTATATATATGTCAATTTTTGTATATACATTTGCAAAACTGAAATTGAATGTTGTGCAATTTCATTTCCAATTGTAGGAAAATTTATTAAATTAAAAATAAACTCAGAATTTCCAAATAAAAAATAAAAGAACATATCTCATTGGTTGGTTTAAACCGACGTGGTGTCTCCTTTTTATTTGAATTTTTTAGGGATACCTCGTCGGATTATATGGTCAAATCCGACATGACATGTCCTTTTATTTGATTTTTTACTGAAAGAACATACCACGTTGGATATTAAGTTGAAACAAATGTGGGGTTTCTACATATCACGTCAGTCGATTGGCTACAAACTAACGTGGTATGCCAATTTATTTGATTTTTTGTTGGAATTCTAGTTTTATTAAAAGGACATACCACGTCGGAGTTTAGGGTTAAACCGACTTGGTATTTATACATACCACGTCGGTAAATTGATTACAAACATACATGGTATGTCATTTTATTTGATTTTTTGTTGAAATTCTGTTTTTAATAAAAGGACATACCACGTCGGTGTTTAGCCAATCCAATAACACGATGTCCTATATACCACGTCGGTTGCATTGTTAAAAACCAACATGGTATACCTACATACCAGATTGGAATTTCGGCTGACGTAAAATGCCCTCCCTTACCACGTCCCGTGTATAACGTCGGTTACTGGAGGTGATCAACCCAACGTTATACGTCAAAAAACGTGACGTAATAACATTGTTCTACAGCAGTGAATTAGAAAAGTGAAATATCCATTGCAACTAGACTGGTAGGCATGGTAAGACAATTTAATTACACTTTCTACTCTAGCAGTTGTTTAATTGTCTTAGCAAAACGGGAAATTTAATTAATAGATGTTCATGATAGTAATTAAGCTAGAGAAAGAGAGAGACAAAGAGAGGCTTTAACGAGTTATATAACTACATCACATAGTAACTATATTACAAATAACTGCAAAAAAGAACCCTAAAACTGTTTGCTGGTACTTTCTGGGAGAATATGTACAAGGGTTCTGATTGACATCATTTCATGCTCATATTTGTATCTTATATCCATTATCTTACACCTAAGCAATGCTACGTGACGAGTTTTATGTTTAGTTTTCAGGAATAAAGAGGTTTGAAGAGAAGAGCCATGAAAGGACCCAAAAGCTGGGAAAAAGGACTGAATGGTGAGATCTAGGGACCAAGATGCAAGGGAGAAGGACCTGAATGTAAGACAGAAGGACCTAAGAGCAAAACAGAATACTCCACACCATCATGGGGAGTATTTTACCAATTCTATTCGGGTCGGAGCTCCAACAAGTCGAGTAACCGCATCAAAGACCAACAATACCAGAAAGCAAAGCCCACAACAAATTCCAACACGATCCGACAATTTTGGACCGTCAATTGGCGGTCTTGGACCGCTAATTGGCGGTCCATATTGCTCAGGATCCGTCGAAATTTCTCCTGGACTTGTATTAATGTTCGTTTAGGCTATTTTTGGTATTGGTTTAGTCCCACATCGGGGGATTGTCCCCGATTAGCTTTTTCCATGCTTATAAATAGAACTCTTCACCTTCCATTGTAATTACCCATTGTTTGGTGGCATTCTCTCTACTAAGGAGTGAGCCTTGAAGCAATAACTCAAGGTGGAGAAGGATGCTACCTTCAATGTGAGTCATTGTTAATAAAAGTTTATTTGTTTCTTTTAATCTTGTTTTGTTATGTTGTTTGTTTTGTGTGGGTTGATTTACTTTGTTTAATTTCTTGTTTAGTAATTTTAGTATCTTAGTTAAATATTTTCTTTACTTAGTCTAATCAGTAGTGTAATGAGTAGTGAGTAGTTCCATCCCCATTTGGGGGGTGGAGAAATATGTGATATAATTATGTAGTGTATTAAGTGTGTGTTATTTTTATCCATTGAGCTTTATATGATTTCCATAACCATCTAATGGGTCTCCACTCTTATCTTTGATATGCTAATGCTCTTGAATGAAGCTTAGCTTATGCTTTGATTAGTGGACCTATTTTATGGGGAATGATAAGGTTAGGATATGGATGAAGTTAATATTGGAAACACAATTTGTAATGTATGTGCTCTTGTTGCCTTTACCTTAGCTAATGTCTTGTATGTTTTAATGATGTAGTGAAATCTTAATTCATGTAGAGGCATAGTAGGGTATAGTCTTTATACTTGAGTTCATGTAGCTTCATTCCAATTATTGTCTTGTATGTTTTAATGATGTAGTCTTATCTTAATTCATGTAGAGGCAAAGTTGGATGTAGTTTTATGATTTCATGCACTACATGTTGTGAGGAGCTTAATGAACACACACACACTTCTTTATGTTCACATTATATCTCTACCCCCTTTGGGGTTTAGTTTTATTGCTTATCTTCATTTCCTTTTGCATTCTAGTTTAGCATTGTAGTGTAGTTTAGTGTAACCAATCCTTTTCTCCTTTCTTTACCCCTTGCCTTCGCACAAACCAAGTGTCGACACACCTCCCAGTGGACGACCCGTATTTGCCACCGCTTCAACGCGGCCGTGCACTTGCGGTAGAAATATAAAAAGACCGTCAATCAAGTTTTTGGCGCCGTTGCCGGGGAGGTGCTCTGTCCAGACATTGGTTTGGACGATTCGAGGGGTTTTTAATTTTTTGTTTTCAGTTTTTCTTAGTTTCAGGGAACCATCAGAACATGGGGAGGCTACTGGAGATATTTGGGGAACAGAAGAGCTAAACAGACCGCCAATCAGCGGTTGAAGACCGCCAATTGGCGGCCTGGTGAGAGTTTCTGGCCTTGAAATTTTTACTGTTAGTTAGTGCTGTAATTTGTGTTATCTGGGAGCCCTATTTTGCATGCTATGACTTCTGGTTTGCTCCCAGATCATTAATCACTCCCCCATTAATCAACTTGGCCCTAAAATCCAAAGCAAAATACTAGACGTTCTTATTTGTTTAGGTCACGCATCATGTATTGACTTGAGCATATAGTTGTCTTTTCTTTTAGCTTTAATTTCAGTTGTTAAGTGGTGGCGTAAGGCACGCATTTTGTAATAACCTAAACTAAACATCTTAATTAACTAAACCTAAACTTAATTAACTCTAATTAATCTTGCATGAAGAGCAGGAGGTGTTGAGAGGAGAGAGAGAGTGTTGGCTGGTTATAATTGGAGAGGTTTAGGTGGATGGTGATTGGAGGATGGGGAGGTGAGATAAGATTAGGTTTTTAGTATAAATAGGGGTGTTAGGTTAATTTCAGACGGTTTCTTCCTCATATTTACTTTTATCAGAGAGTGAGAGGAGGTGAACGTCGGAGAAGAAGAAGAAGGTGAAGTGGAAGAAGAGGAGAAGAAGAAGAAGAAAGGAAAGAGAAGAGAAGAAGTTGACAAAGCTCGGGAGGCTTCTTCAACCGTCAAAAAGGTATGCCAAATCTCCATTATAACTCACTTATGCCTAGTGAGTGTTGGGGATCGACGTTGGTGTCGAATTCCCCGTCGGAATTCAACCAATTCAGAGGTTGAAGACGACGATCGGTCGACCGGTGCCTGTGGGCAGTCGACCGATACTATTATTATATTGATGTTTACCCGCGAACGGTCGAACGATGTCGTTAGACGGTCGACCGTTATGCCAAATTCATGCGGGAAAAAGGGGATATGCTGTTATCGGTCGAACGGGACCACTCAGCCGGTCGACCGAATAACGATGAGAATGGGTCGGTTGGGGATTTTGACTTATTAAACGGTCGAACGTCCTTTACCTTGTTCGACCGATCCATTCGATGCTAAGTCGGTTGGGAGCTTTGACCATCAAAACGGTCGACCGCTCTTTAACTCTCGGTCGACCGACTGAGCATTTAATTAAGCGGTAGAGTGCTTGTGTTGATTCGGTCGAACTGTATTTCAGTTCCGGTCGACCGAACGAGACTTGAGTAAATTATTGAAATCCCTGTTATCGGTCGAACGTCCCCTTGGTTCGACCGGTCGGATATATATATTATATAAAATTGTATAGCGTAGACCATCCAAACGGTCGACCGCTAGATGACTTTTGTTCGACCGATTGGTCGGTCATTCGGTTGGCGTGGTTCGACCGGTAGATTTGTTTGTACAGTACTGTGTACTGTGTGGGGGACCGGTCGACCGGTGTGCTTGTAGCGGTCGACCGATCTACCGCAGGTTGGTGGATTTATCCACACGCGATCCGTCGATGTCAGGTCGACTACCGGCTCCGAGGCGACGGTCGATTACCGGCTTTGAGAGCTACGGATTTCACCTTCGACGAAGGCATATTATTGTTGTACCTTTTTCCTCTCTTACCGAGCGGGGTGTGAGGGATGTGTACCGTAAACCTTGGGCAGTTTGCGAGGGTTTAGCGGTAGGCCGAGGATGTTCCGGCAGGGTGCGCGTTAGACGACTCTTGGGGGAGCAGTGGCTGTCGTCTGACCCGAGTTGTGTATTCGGCGGGCTGACTCGCTCCTTGGGTGCGGCGTGTACCAGGGGTTCCTTCCTGCACTTTTTGGGGAGCAGTGGTGTCGACTGACCCTTGTGAGGCAGCGGTGGACTGACTTGACCCTAGTGACAGGAGTGGTTCAGTGCCGCGGAGGCGGTGAGGGCATTATTGTGGGCCCGAGGCGGATGATCATGTGCATAGCATTGCATTGTCTTTAATTCCTTTTTATATTTTTAGGAGGTTTGGTATACGGGGTTCCTGCAGGGAACTCAGGCATGTTTGTTGTTTGCATTTCAGGTAGCGAGCAGGGTTAGAGTTTGAGGTGGTGACCGAGGACGGTACCCCCGAGATCGGATCCTGTAGTTGTCTTCTTCTTTTGAGGTGATTACATGTTGTATAGCTTTTGTTGTAATCACAGTCAGTCGGTATAGTCTGTATAGTTGACTTCCACGTGGGTCTGTACCTTATATATTTTATATATATATATATGTTGGTTTATTTCCCGTGACGTGCCCAGTGTTGACCGTTGACGGTCTTTATTATTGTTTAAATTTTCCGCTGTTTTCGGGTACGTTACAATTTGGTATCAGAGCGTTGATCTCGGCGTACTTGTCTAAAGAAACCACCTTTGAGTTAGGAGTTAGGTCTAGAGGATCATGCATGCACAGATTATATTGATATTGTCTTGTTTCCTTTGGCAGATGCCTCCTAAACGGGAGAAGGCGGTTGCCCATACTCGCGGTGAGAGTGAGACTGCGAGGGATGAGGCTTGGGAGGATGAGCGTCGGACGTTGTTCGATACGGTCGGACGTCTGACGGAGATGCTACAGCAGCAGACAGCACAGACTGGGCAGACGGGGACTGGCGCTATGCATGACCGGTTTATGCGCCAGCATCCGCCTACCTTTCTGGGGCAGTACGACGCGGAGGCTGCGGAGGAGTGGATCTTCACTATGCAGAAGATTTTCAGTGCTATTGGTTGTCCTCCAGAGGCGAGAGTGGGCCTGGCTACATATGTGTTGGGCGGTGCTGCGTCCAACTGGTGGAGGTCCACATCTGCAGTGGTGTTTGCGGACCGAGATGATATAGCCTGGGAGGAGTTCGTTGGCGAGTTCAACGAGCAGTATTTTCCGCAGCATGTCCAGGATCAGAAGAGGGAGGAGTTTTTGAGTCTTCAGCAGGGAGATATGACCCTAGCAGGCTACATCGGGAAGTTCAACGCCCTTGAGCGTTACTGTCCCGAGATGTATATTACTCAGGAGCAGAGAGCAGGGAAGTTCGTCCGAGGGCTCCGGAAGCAGCTGAGGACGAAGGTGCTGACACACATGCCGAGTACGTTGGCCGATGCAGTGAAGAGTGCCTCTGTTCTTGATCGTGACTACAGGGAGAACTACCAGGATGAGAGGAGGCCATCAGGTAGGTTCTCTGGGAGGCCAGGAGGGCAGATTGGAGGGAATCCGGGCAAGAGGCCCCGATACGAGGGAGCAGGAGTTGCAGTACCACGACCAGAGCCTTGTGGTACTTGTGGGAGGTTTCACTCCGGGCCGTGCTTCACCCCCGGAGCATGTCATGGTTGTGGCCAGCTGGGTCACTTTATCAGGAGCTGTCCGAGCCGAGGAGCTGGGCCGAGCAGACCACCGGGTTTACCCGCACCAGGCAGAGGAGGAGGCGGAGGTAGACCACCTTTCCGACCACAGCAGGGGCAGCGCACTGGCAGAGTTTTCACCATCCAGGCAGAGGAGGCTCGAGATGGAGGCGCTGTTGTGGAAGGTACCCTTCTTGTCGCAGGTTCAGTAGCTAGGGTGTTATTTGATTGTGGCGCGACACACTCGTTCATCTCAGAGCGATTTGCGGGAGTGTTGGGTTGTACCCTTGCGATGTTGACTGCCACTTTGGAAGTCAGCACACCCCTGGGTCTGGTGGGCACTGTGGGGAGATTTGTCCCCGGCGCCACGGTTGTTTCGGGAGATCAGGAGTTTCCGGCAGACCTGGTCTTGTTACCGATGGAGGACTTTGATGTCATACTTGGGATGGATTGGCTGTCCCAATATGATGTTCGAGTCTTGTGCCGTGAGAAGAAGATTTTGATCCCGAGGAAGGGTTTGCCTGATATTCTGATTAGAGGGATCAGAAGCAGAGGGGGTCGCATTATTGTATCTGCTGTGAGAGCTCAGAGACTGTTACAGCAGGGATGTGCAGCATTTCTGGCGACACTTGTGGTTGCGGAGGCAGAGTCCCAGAGGCTAGAGGACATTGAGGTAGTGCAGGAGTTCGCGGATGTTTTTCCAGCGGAGATTCCAGGTTTACCACCACACCAGGAGTTGGAGTTCGGCATTGAGTTGGTAGCCGGCACTACACCACAGTCGAAGGCTCCATACCGGATGGCACCTGCTGAGTTGACAGAGTTGAAGAAGCAGTTGCAGGAGTTGATGGACTCTGGATTTATCAGACCGAGCGTCTCGCCTTGGGGTGCACCAGTTTTGTTTGTGAAGAAGAAGGACGGATCCTTGAGGATGTGCATAGACTACCGGATGCTGAACCAGGTGACGGTGAAGAATAGGTATCCCTTACCTAGGATCGAGGACCTCTTTGACCAGCTGCAGTCAGCGAAGGTTTTCTCGAAGATTGACCTGCGTTCAGGATATCACCAGTTGAGGATCCGAGATGAGGACATCCAGAAGACAGCCTTCAGGACGAGATATGGACACTATGAGTTCTTGGTGATGCCATTTGGATTGACGAATGCTCCGGCAGCGTTCATGGATCTGATGCACCGGACATTCAGGCAGTATATTGATATATTTGTGATTGTCTTCGTGGATGACATCTTGATCTATTCACCAGATGTGGAGCAGCACAGAGAGCATCTGAGGATTGTACTCAGCATCTTGAGGGCTCAGCAGTTATATGCTAAGTTCTCAAAGTGCGAGTTTTGGTTGGACAGAGTGGCATTCCTCGGACACATTGTATCGGCAGAGGGGATATCAGTGGATCCGGCGAAGGTAGAGGCGGTGACACAGTGGAGGACCCCTACGAGCGTGACGGAGATTAGGAGCTTTGTTGGATTGGCGGGTTATTACCGTCGCTTCATCAAAGACTTCTCGAGATTGGCAGCACCACTGACGGCTCTGACGCAGAAGGGAGTCACTTTTGTTTGGTCACAGAAGTGCGAGGACAGCTTTCGGGAGCTGAAGAGACTGTTGACTACAGCACCAGTTTTATCATTGCCGAGTGGCACGGGTGGATTCGTGATTTATAGCGACGCTTCAGGTGTTGGCTTAGGATGTGTACTTATGCAGCACGGGAGGGTGATCGCGTACGCATCCAGACAGCTGAAGGTCCATGAGAGGAATTACCTGACACATGATTTAGAGTTAGCAGCAGTGGTTCATGCACTGAAGACCTGGAGACACTATCTTTATGGCGAGCAGTTCGAGGTGTTTACAGATCATCAGAGTCTGAAGTACCTGTTCTCGCAGAAGGAGCTGAATATGAGGCAGCGCAGATGGCTTGAGTTCATTAAGGACTATGACTTCACTATCTCTTACCATCCGGGGAAGGCGAACACGGTTGCTGACGCTTTGAGCCGGAAGGTGGAGGTATCAGTAGCAGGCCTATGCATTCAGGAGTGGCGACTGCTGGAGTCTCTAGCAGAGTGGAGGCCATTTGCTGATAGCTCTGAGGGCGCAGTGATTGCCGGATTGAGAGTAGAGCCTCAGACAGTATCAGCAGTGATTCATGCTCAGACTACAGATGAAGAGTTGAGCAGTTTGTTACAGTTAGCTGCCAGAGATGGGTCAGACTTCAGAGTTGGAGTGGATGGAGGTCTGAGATTCAGAGACCGTATCTGGGTGCCAAAGACAGAGGACCTGAGACATGATATCATGGAGGAGGCACACAGATCGAGATATTCCATTCATCCAGGGAGCACCAAGATGTACAAAGACCTGCAGCGGAACTTCTGGTGGCGAGGTATGAAGAAGGACGTTGCAGACTTCGTGTCGAGGTGTTTGGTCTGTCAGCAGGTGAAGATCGAGCACCAGAGACCAGCAGGGCAGATGCAGAGGATTGAGTTGCCCGAGTGGAAGTGGGAGCACGTGACGATGGATTTTGTTACGGGGCTACCGAAGACACGGAGATTCCACGACGCGATTTGGGTTATAGTCGATCGACTGACCAAGTCAGCGCATTTCTTAGCTATTAAGACCACTCTTGCTCTGGAGGGTCTAGCTAAGTTATATATTGAGGAGATTGTCAGACTTCATGGCGTACCAGTCAGTATCATTTCAGACAGAGATCCCAGATTCACTTCGAGATTTTGGGAGAGTCTACACAGAGCACTGGGGACACGTCTGAAGTTTAGCACAGCTTTCCACCCACAGACAGATGGCCAGTCAGAGCGGACGATACAGACTTTGGAGGACATGCTGAGAGCGTGTACACTTGACTGGGCAGGACATTGGGATGAGCATTTGCCGTTGATCGAGTTCGCCTACAACAACAGCTACCATTCGAGTATTGGGATGGCACCATATGAGGCATTATACGGGAGACCGTGTAGATCACCGGTATGCTGGAGTGATGTGGGCGAGAGACAGCTAGTTGGACCTGACATTATCCAGTTGTATTCAGAGAAGGTCGACGTGATTCGGAGACGACTAGCTACGGTGCAGAGCAGGCAGAAGAGTTATGCTGATACGCGGAGGCGTGAGCTGACTTTTGAGGTAGGAGATCATGTCTTCCTGAAGATCTCGCCTTCCAGAGGGGTGATGAGATTCGGGAAGAAGGGGAAGCTGAGTCCGAGATATGTTGGACCTTTTGAGATATTGGATCGGGTCGGTGAGGTGGCATATAGGATTGCACTACCACCACAGTTTGCAGGACTTCACAACGTCTTCCATGTTTCTATGTTGAGGAAGTACGTGGCCGATCCAGCTCATGTGATAGAGATATCAGTACCGGAGATCCAGCAGGATTTGTCGTTAGATGAGAGACCAGTAGAGATTGTGGATCAGATGGTACACCAGCTCAGGAGGAGGGCGATTCCTATGGTGAAGGTCAGGTGGCAGCATCACACTGACAGGGAGGCTACCTGGGAGATCGAGGAGGAAGTCAGGAAGCAGTATCCAGAGTTGTTTCGGTAAGTCGGTTGTTTCGAATTTCGCGGACGAAATTCTTTTAAGGAGGGTAGATTGTAATAACCTAAACTAAACATCTTAATTAACTAAACCTAAACTTAATTAACTCTAATTAATCTTGCATGAAGAGCAGGAGGTGTTGAGAGGAGAGAGAGAGTGTTGGCTGGTTATAATTGGAGAGGTTTAGGTGGATGGTGATTGGAGGATGGGGAGGTGAGATAAGATTAGGTTTTTAGTATAAATAGGGGTGTTAGGTTAATTTCAGACGGTTTCTTCCTCATATTTACTTTTATCAGAGAGTGAGAGGAGGTGAATGTCGGAGAAGAAGAAGAAGGTGAAGTGGAAGAAGAGGAGAAGAAGAAGAAGAAAGGAAAGAGAAGAGAAGAAGTTGACAAAGCTCGGGAGGCTTCTTCAACCGTCAAAAAGGTATGCCAAATCTCCATTATAACTCACTTATGCCTAGTGAGTGTTGGGGATCGACGTTGGTGTCGAATTCCCCGTCGGAATTCAACCAATTCAGAGGTTGAAGACGACGATCGGTCGACCGGTGCCTGTGGGCAGTCGACCGATCCTATTATTATATTGATGTTTACCCGCGAACGGTCGAACGATGTCGTTAGACGGTCGACCGTTATGCCAAATTCATGCGGGAAAAAGGGGATATGCTGTTATCGGTCGAACGGGACCACTCAGCCGGTCGACCGAATAACGATGAGAATGGGTCGGTTGGGGATTTTGACTTATTAAACGGTCGAACGTCCTTTACCTTGTTCGACCGATCCATTCGATGCTAAGTCGGTTGGGAGCTTTGACCATCAAAACGGTCGACCGCTCTTTAACTCTCGGTCGACCGACTGAGCATTTAATTAAGCGGTAGAGTGCTTGTGTTGATTCGGTCGAACTGTATTTCAGTTCCGGTCGACCGAACGAGACTTGAGTAAATTATTGAAATCCCTGTTATCGGTCGAACGTCCCCTTGGTTCGACCGGTCGGATATATATATTATATAAAATTGTATAGCGTAGACCATCCAAACGGTCGACCGCTAGATGACTTTTGTTCGACCGATTGGTCGGTAATTCGGTTGGCGTGGTTCGACCGGTAGATTTGTTTGTACAGTACTGTGTACTGTGTGGGGGACCGGTCGACCGGTGTGCTTGTAGCGGTCGACCGATCTACCGCAGGTTGGTGGATTTATCCACACGCGATCCGTCGATGTCAGGTCGACTACCGGCTCCGAGGCGACGGTCGATTACCGGCTTTGAGAGCTACGGATTTCACCTTCGACGAAGGCGTATTATTGTTGTACCTTTTTCCTCTCTTACCGAGCGGGGTGTGAGGGATGTGTACCGTAAACCTTGGGCAGTTTGCGAGGGTTTAGCGGTAGGCCGAGGATGTTCCGGCAGGGTGCGCGTTAGACGACTCTTGGGGGAGCAGTGGCTGTCGTCTGACCCGAGTTGTGTATTCGGCGGGCTGACTCGCTCCTTGGGTGCGGCGTGTACCAGGGGTTCCTTCCTGCACTTTTTGGGGAGCAGTGGTGTCGACTGACCCTTGTGAGGCAGCGGTGGACTGACTTGACCCTAGTGACAGGAGTGGTTCAGTGCCGCGGAGGCGGTGAGGGCATTATTGTGGGCCCGAGGCGGATGATCATGTGCATAGCATTGCATTATCTTTAATTCCTTTTTATATTTTTAGGAGGTTTGGTATACGGGGTTCCTGCAGGGAACTCAGGCATGTTTGTTGTTTGCATTTCAGGTAGCGAGCAGGGTTAGAGTTTGAGGTGGTAACCGAGGACGGTACCCCCGAGATCGGATCCTGTAGTTGTCTTCTTCTTTTGAGGTGATTACATGTTGTATAGCTTTTGTTGTAATCACAGTCAGTCGGTATAGTCTGTATAGTTGACTTCCACGTGGGTCTGTACCTTATATATTTTATATATATATATGTTGGTTTATTTCCCGTGACGTGCCCAGTGTTGACCGTTGACGGTCTTTATTATTGTTTAAATTTTCCGCTGTTTTCGGGTACGTTACACATTTCCTACACTCATTCACGCATCTCGTATGCCCATGCATTAGTTAGTAGGATTTGCATCAGGACAAGAGTGAGAGAGCGTTTGATTGGAGCGATTGATTGCTAGATCTAGGATCAAATCGCTACTAAGGAGGGGCTGTCCCATAAAAGATAAGGTGGGGGATTTCATCACCCTTTCCTTGGCCCCAAAAACCACTCTTAATAAAGCCTTAACTAAAAGCAAGTAGACATTGGCCCTAAGGAATTTGGACGCACTAGGAGAGTAATCTAGTCGAGACCGTCATGACCTGATCGGCGTTGCCTACCTTGTCGATAGTAGGAGGTACTGGATCTCCGGATCTGGTATCACTTGCTGGGCATTGTGGTCCTCGTTGTAGGGAGGTGAGGCGTGTCGAGGCTAGTGACGTCGAAGTTAGGCGTCGTCTAGCTTAAGGACCCATTGCCTTACATTGTTTGAGTCGTGCTTGCTAGTTAGGCTTCTTCCTGATCCCGTTACCTACGCTAGCTTTAGGGATTCTTCCCTTCTCCTCTGAGTCATCTTCTTCTCACCTTCTTCTACGTTATAGTCTCCTCCCCTTTACACTCTCTGGTAGCGTTTTAGGGTCGAGTCGAGCACTTTTTGCGAGCTTAGTCTCGTGGTGGTGAGAGTGGTCGACTCGAGAGTTGTTTGTTGAGATGGATGGTTACATGGGCGACCATTCATATCATTGTTGGGACCAAGATGATTCTCCCTGGTATTCCGGACCCATGCAACCTGGGGTGGCTCAGACGAATACCCCGTACGGTTGGGATGATCTTCATTATGTGACTGAGCAATCTTCATATAGGGGTGATATGAGAGAGGCACCGACGGCTAGATCTCCATCTAGTTATGTTGGATCATACTCTGGGCAACAAACTTTGGCCTCTTTCATGCATGCGGTAGACGACAGGAGTGCACCAGTGGCTCCAGTAGCCATACCGTGCGATTGTTATGGGTTGAGTGGTCATAATATCGGGGAATGTCCTTATGTTCCCCCAGAGCCTGAGTATGAGCATACATTTTCCCAAAATGCTCAATATGACCATTACGCATCCGCGTACATCCCGAGAGTGATGGATTCATGGGGAAACAATTCTTATTCAAATTCTTATACTTCATATTCACCCCAGTATCCTCCTCCCGAATACCCAGAATTCTACCAGCACCCCACTCCAAATCATTGGACTCATTCTCAGCCCATCAACACCCAACCCCAAAATTTCCCAAGCTCTGACTTGGACCCCATCGTTGACCGCATACCTGATTCCTTGAAACAAACTCTCCAAACATTCATGGAAACCACACAAAATTTATTGAAGTCCAACTTGAATTCCTTGCAAACCATGGAAATGCAAGTGAGCCAGATGACACAGCAACTCCATGAACTTGAGGAGGGTAACTTTTCTTGTCAACATGAGGATTCATCTTTTGATATCGAACCACCACCACATCCACAAATTCAAAGCACAATCTTTCAAAGTCAAACTCCTAGTCAGTCTGAGGGACTTGGGGTTTCAATTCACGATCACTTAGTGGAGGATTCGATTCAAATTGAGAATAACTTGGACCAGTTTCATTATGAGTCGGCACATGATTGTGCCTTATCTTTTTGTCCCGTGGCCTTTGAGCCACATGATCTTCATGTTGTGCCTCTTAAGGACTCACCTCTGGTGGAGCAAGACCTCCCTAGTACCCTCAATTTCAAACAACCTGATGAGAGTTTGACTCTCACTATTGTTCCTGATCATCTTAGAAATGATGGAACATCAAACAACTACATTGCTCATGAGGGTATTAGGAGTTCCTTGGAGGATACTTTGGGTATGAGACCCACTTCCTGTTCTCCTGGTGAGTTGGACATGCATAACGAGGTGCTTGACCTCGTTCCGACCCACCAGCCTGTTGGTTGGAGAGTTTGGATTGATGATCATAACTTCAGTTCCGCAACGGGAGATATTTTTCTTCCGTTGCCCCTTATTTCCCAAACTCTGGAGAGGTTCAAGCTCTTTCAGTTTGATCCTTTGAATGAGACGCCTTTGCATCCAATTCATGAACCTCTCATTTCATCTGGTGCTCTTTGTGAAGGGGGCCCACGCATGCGTATTCTGGCCCCGCGTGGTGTCATGTTCCCTTTCCAAGTGCATTGACCCACTCTTGAGGTTCCCATTTGATGTCTTTTGACAAATGAAGATGGGAACTTATGTTTGTACATAGTTATATGAAAAAAAAGAAAAAAAAGAAAAAAAAAGAAAAAGAAAAAAAAGAAGTACAATAAAAGACTCCTTCAGTGAGCATTGATTGTTGTGAGCCCCAACCCTTGTGTATTTGGGCTCCATTTCTTTGACGTATTTGTATCCCTTCTTTAGCATCTCACAGGTTTTGAGGGAATTCGGGTTATGTCCATCAACATGACCTTGCACTTCCCTTTGTACTTCATGTTGGTGAGATCTCTCCTTTTTATGCATCAATCCATGTAGTATCTTGCTTGCATTCATTGAGGACAATGCATCAAGTAGGTGTGGGGGGGTGTTTTACGTGTGTACATAGTCGAGTCTTTTTCCTTTGATTTTGTTTTCTTTTGTTTGCATTGTTAGGGTCATGATAGTGTGCTGCATTTAATATCGATATATCTGCTTGCCATGATCCTTGGGTGACTTGTCTTCTTTTGCTTGCCTAGTGCTTCAAAATTTTCACATTTCTTTCAAAATCTTCATGTGTTTTCGAAAGAAAATGTTTTGTGGGTTTTGCGTGTGTTTAGCATGTGCAAAACCGTTGAGAGGCAAAGTAAAAAGAAAGCTCCCAAAATTGTCTTGAACTTGATGCATTAGGATATCTAGTACGTGGCTTTAGGATTTATCGAGTCGTTAGGATGCACCCCAGTTTTCCCTTGGGGGTGAGTAATCATAGGGTTTCAGTGCTCAAACATTTAATGAAGTCCACCCTGAACCTAGTGAGTCAATAATTCGTGTCTGTTAACTTAAGGAAGTTTGTTGTAGTCAAGGACCCTCTAAATCCTGTTGTGAGACATTAGTGTAGGGGTTTTGGTTCATGTGTAGATAAGAAATAAGTGAGTAGGTGTTCTCTCTTCTCGCACGGCTCCTATCACTCGGGAAAGTAGGTCTGAGGGGACTTTGTGCCTGGTGCTTTCGAGTCATCTGACTTGGGATGCGCCGACTGAACTCCCGTTACACGGGTGGTAGGGATTGCCCTATGTGGAGATGTGGGGAAAGGTGTACGTGATAGTGTAAGTCCTCATGGGCAATGATGCACGGAACCTGACCCTGGGAGAATGAAGCTCCAACTAATAAAAAGTAAAAGAAAAAAAAATGTGAAAAGAAACAAAAAGAAAAAAAAAATATGATAATGCAAATAAGAACCTTAATGGACTTTACACTTTGTAGCACTTGAGGATGTTGAGGTTGTCCATGTCTTTCACATAATTCCTTATTTAACTTGCACGAATGGTTCATTAGGGTAGAGGTGTGGACTGATCACCTATATAGAGTCGGCCCGTAGCATTACCGCGTCCATTGATCGACAAAATATTTCCAACGAGTCGAGGTCTAGATTGAATAATGCATCTTCTTCGGATTTTGTGGGTATATCCGCTGAAAACCCTCAGGAGACAACACTCCTCCTCCTTGGCAACAAAGAGGTTTAACGGCTTGTTGCACGTGCTAAGTGCAACCGTGATTCCTACGAAAGTGAGTTAGGATTTCTTGTTTCTCGTTTGTTTTTCTCTTTCTTTGTTTTGCTCGAGACTAGCAAAAACTTAGGTGTGGGGGTATTTGATTGACATCATTTCATGCTCATATTTGTATCTTATATCCATTATCTTACACCTAAGCAATGCTACGTGACGAGTTTTATGTTTAGTTTTCAGGAATAAAGAGGTTTGAAGAGAAGAGCCATGAAAGGACCCAAAAGCTGGGAAAAAGGACTGAATGGTGAGATCTAGGGACCAAGATGCAAGGGAGAAGGACCTGAATGTAAGACAGAAGGACCTAAGAGCAAAACAGAATACTCCACACCATCATGGGGAGTATTTTACCAATTCTATTCGGGTCGGAGCTCCAACAAGTCGAGTAACCGCATCAATGACCAACAATACCGGAAAGCAAAGCCCACAACAAATTCCAACACGATCCGACAATTTTGGACCGCCAATTGGCGGTCTTGGACCGCTAATTGGCGGTCCATATTGCTCATGATCCGTCGAAATTTCTCCTGGACTTGTATTAATGTTCGTTTAGGCTATTTTTGGTATTGGTTTAGTCCCACATCGGGGGATTGTCCCCGATTAGCTTTTTCCATGCTTATAAATAGAACTCTTCACCTTCCATTGTAATTACCCATTGTTTGGTGGCATTCTCTCTACTAAGGAGTGAGCCTTGAAGCAATAACTCAAGGTGGAGAAGGATGCTACCTTCAATGTGAGTCATTGTTAATAAAAGTTTATTTGTTTCTTTTAATCTTGTTTTGTTATGTTGTTTGTTTTGTGTGGGTTGATTTACTTTGTTTAATTTCTTGTTTAGTAATTTTAGTATCTTAGTTAAATATTTTCTTTACTTAGTCTAATCAGTAGTGTAATGAGTAGTGAGTAGTTCCATCCCCATTTGGGGGGTGGAGAAATATGTGATATAATTATGTAGTGTATTAAGTGTGTGTTATTTTTATCCATTGAGCTTTATATGATTTCCATAACCATCTAATGGGTCTCCACTCTTATCTTTGATATGCTAATGCTCTTGAATGAAGCTTAGCTTATGCTTTGATTAGTGGACCTATTTTATGGGGAATGATAAGGTTAGGATATGGATGAAGTTAATATTGGAAACACAATTTGTAATGTATGTGCTCTTGTTGCCTTTACCTTAGCTAATGTCTTGTATGTTTTAATGATGTAGTGAAATCTTAATTCATGTAGAGGCATAGTAGGGTATAGTCTTTATACTTGAGTTCATGTAGCTTCATTCCAATTATTGTCTTGTATGTTTTAATGATGTAGTCTTATCTTAATTCATGTAGAGGCAAAGTTGGATGTAGTTTTATGATTTCATGCACTACATGTTGTGAGGAGCTTAATGAACACACACACACTTCTTTATGTTCACATTATTTCTCTACCCCCTTTGGGGTTTAGTTTTATTGCTTATCTTCATTTCCTTTTGCATTCTAGTTTAGCATTGTAGTGTAGTTTAGTGTAACCAATCCTTTTCTCCTTTCTTTACCCCTTGCCTTCGCACAAACCAAGTGTCGACACACCTCCCAGTGGACGACCCGTATTTGCCACCACTTCAACGCGGCCGTGCACTTGCGGTAGAAATATAAAACGATCAATCAGGTTCTTTTACAAGCAAGAAGATGGACGGCACAAGATGTAAGCAAATAACGATTTTACAGGTTCAGGAGTACCTTTCTTGGAGAGAACCTGTGGCAGCGGAAGGAAGATCGGAGGTCACCTTACGGAATCCTTCTCACCAGTCGGTCTCCTACTCTCTTGGAGAAGAAGCACGTGTCCACAACTCAAGAGTCTATGGATTAGCTTGGTGGATGTGGAGGGACGAATGGGAGAGAGAGGGAGAGGTGGCGGCTAGGGTTTGGTGGGGCTAGGGTTTGCACACAAATTAGTCCATCCAATGGGAGGCTCCCCTCCTTATATAGATGGCCCCACCCAAAAACCCTAATGTGCAACCAATGAGAGTGCGCCACTTGTCAGTTCTTTGGGCAAACGTCATCTTAATCCTTAGATTAATCCAATATCTCCCACTTGCACAATAGCACGTCAACAACACGTCATCTTCTTTTGTGTCCCTGACACATACGTATATATCCCCGATACATACAATCATAAGATGGCAATGTGTCACCTCTTCATGTGTCCCTGACACATATGTATACATCCCTGATATATACAACTATTTCTCTCTTCCAAGAATGCATCCATAATACGCAACTCTCTGATCATGTATCCCTGATACAAGACCATATGTGTCCCCGACACATGTACTCTTCCGATCATACGGACAAATGGGTCGTGCGACCGGTGATGCACCTGCAATTTAGGAGTCTCAAACTAGAAACCTTACTAGAAGGCCAGAATGACAACATCCTCACAAAAATAACAATTAAGCAGTCAAATGCACATCACTGTTCCCCATCCCCAGGTTTACTCAGAAACTCACTTGACATGAACGGTATCTCGATCCCTCCGAGAGAATACCTTCTTGTCCTCAAGGTACTTGCTACTGTATCCAATACAGTTGGGCCCAGCAAATACTTTTAGTGCAGTCGAGTCAAACCTTTCCCTTCGCCCCAGACCACCATTACACTCAGAGTTGACTCCTTTCCCGAAGATGCCTCTTTAGACCGAATCTTTCATGGTCATAGATAACATCCCAAAGTAGCCACATCAACTCTTTGCTTCATGGTGTCGTCGAAGGTCACTGAGGGCAACTAAATGACAATCAAGTCTTGGACTCACACAGTGAAGGAGCAGGGATCCATCCTTTCACTTCCAAATGGTCGCTCAACACATGTTGTATGATAAACATGCTATGGTGGATCATACTACACACAACAGTATGTCTGTCTCTCAACACCATACAAGTCTTAGTCCAGTCGCACCCCCTCTGCGCCTGACCCGAGCTTCATCATTGTCGCCTTAACACCATACAGGTGTTACCTGGCCCCACATGTGATGCTCGCACTTGGCTTCTATAGGTCACATGAATCGTGGGAACATTCATGTCAATCCTCACCAACATAGAGGATCTCATCTTGATTCCTAATCAAGGCGACTGTCCTATCATGAACTACTCTGGATCTATCATACAAGATCTCTTCATGATCAGTCTCATCTCTGCTCGCTATCAAAAGCGCCAGAGGCGAATGCTCGTGTGAGTAAGCATTCTTCAGCCTATTGACAGAATAATATTTTATGCTAGAACAACTACATCAATCAAACAGATATAGTCGAAAGAACAATCACTCATAAAAGGAAGTTAGACATGCCAATACATCAAAGTCTGCGTAAGCCTAAGGACTTCACATGACACACAAACGAGTCCTTAGCTATAGCCTTGGTTAGAGGGTCAGCTACCATAAGACTAGTAGACACATGTCTCAACTCAACTTCCTTTCTCGCTATAATGTCCTTCACAAAGTTGAACCTCGTCCATTTTGGTCTTCTCTTCAGGAGTCTCAGGATGCTTATCAAGGCTTAAGTGCAAGCCCTTCTCAACAGGAGTATCGATTGGTTTGCATTTGTCCATATGGCATTTCTTCAAGATGTTGTTAATGTAAGTCTCTTGAGACAATCCCAGAAGTCTCTTGGACCTATTTCTAACTATCTTGACACCAAGGACGTAGCTAGCTTCACCCATGTCCTTCATATCAAACGTGGAGGACAACCACTCCTTAGTGGATTTCAGCAGCTCTTTGCTATTGCCAGCCATGAGTATGTCATCAACATACAAGGTCAGAATGACAAATTTACCATTGGATCTCTTAACGTACACACACTGATCTTCCTCAAGCATAGAGAATGCATTCTCTTTTATAGCTTGATGGAAGCGAATGTTCCACTGTCTAGACGCTTGTTTTAAGCCATACAAGGACCTCTTGAGCTTGCACACTTTGCGCTCTTGTCCTTTGACTTCAAAACCTTGAGGTTGATCCATGTAGATCTCTTCCTCAAGTTCTCCATTGAGAAGAACAGTCTTTACATCCATTTGGTAAAGCTCTAAGTCCATCTGAGCTACAATAGCTAGTAGAAGGCGGATGGAGGCAAACCTAACTACGGGTGAAAAAGGTTTCCTCAAAATCCACGCCTTCTCTTTGGGTGTAGCTTTTAGCTACCAGTCTAGCCTTGAATCTATCAATAGATCCATCCGCCTTCCTCTTAATCTTGAGGATCCACTTGGCCCCAATGGCCTTTCGGTTCGGCGGTAAGTCGACCAAGTCCCAGACTCGATTAACTTTCATCGACTCCAACTCTTCTTTTATAGCTTCTAACCACTCTTTAGCAGTTGGACCTTCCAAAGCCTCTTTCAAGGTCTCCGGTTCTTGCTCATTGATTACTGTCAGCCCGGATGATTCATAATCAATTTCTTCTTGAGATATCATGAGGGCCTCTTCCTCTAAGCGAAATCGCCTACGAGGAATGAGCCTGCGTTTACTTCGACGCAGATGGGTATCTGATGGCTCATCCTCCGTGAGAGCTATCGGATCCTCAACATTGCTGCTCCCACTAGGATCGACTGGTGGAACCTCATGTTCAACTTCCAGATCCTGATCCCGTGGAGTGGCAATGTCCTCATCTTGTTGTTCAAATAAGTCCATTGACTCTTTGATAGCTCCAGCAAGGGTTGTAAAATCATTTTCCAAGAATGTGGCATCCCTAGACTCCAGTTCCGTCCTTCTTTCATTCTCGTCTACCCCGATAAAAACATAACCTTTGGAGAAATCACTGTATTTTACAAAGATACACTTTTTCCCTCTAGGTCCTAGTTTTCCATATCGGTGACTAGTAGAATGAATGTATGCCGCGCATCCCCAATGACGCAACATACTAAAATCAGGCTTCCGTCTTGTCCATAACTCATATGGAGTTGAGGAAACCAATTTTGTTGGAACTCTATTGAGGATATAGGCAGCAGTCATTAGAGCATCTCCCCAAAACGAAATTGGTAAGCTCGCATGCGCCATCATGGATCTAACCATGTCTAGCAACGTTCTATTCCTTCTCTCGGCAACACCATTTTGCTGAGGAGTATAAGGCATAGTGAGTTGTCTAGATATCCCCTTTTCATCACATAACTCCTTGAACATTATGGAGAGATATTCACCACCTCTATCCGTTCTAAGAGTTTTTATCTTATTATCCAACTGATTCTCAACTAAGCTCATGAATTTCTTAAAACATTCTAGAGCTTCTGAATTATGAGAAATAAGATAAATATGACCATATCTAGTGAAGTCATCAATGAATGTGATGAAGTAACTTTGTCCATGTCTGGTACGCACATTCAAAGGTCCACAAATATGTGAGTGAATTAGTTCTAAAGGAGAAGTAGCCCTAATGGCTTTTCCAAACGGTTTTCTAGTTGCCTTTCCAGCTAGACAAGATTCACAGGTCGGCAATTCAAATTTGGAGCATTCTCCTAATACCCCCTCCTTTGCCAACCTGTTCATCCGGTCAACACCAATGTGACCTAGTCTAGCATGCCACATAACTTGCGTTATGATTGAAATCATAAATTGCGTTCAACACAATAAAATCGTCAGAAGGAAAAGCACGTCCATAATAAATGTTAGAAAGGTATAAACCCATATCATTGTTCTCAAAAACAACTTTAAAACCATGTCTCATCAAGACAACAACAGAAATAATATTTCGCCGTATAGCTGGTGCATACAACACGTCGTGAAGTAATAGGATCCGGCCACTTCGCAAAGCCACTTTGCATGTGCCAACTCCAAGAACTCCAATGCTAGTGTTGTTTGCCATGTTTATTCGCCTCCCACTTGGAACACGGCGATATTCCACGAAGGCAGAACGATCCTTTGTTACGTGGTCCATGGCACCTGAATCCACAATCCACACAGGAGAATGATCAGTGAGCATCACAGAACTAGTCACGTTACAATTCGAGGGATTACACACAGTAATTACCTTTTGCTCAGTGCACTCACGAGCAAAATGTCCAGTCTTTCGGCAGTTAAAACAAGTCACATTAGACTTATCTTTCCCACCCCTGGATCCTCGAGGTCGTTTCTTTCCAGCTTTGTTTTCTGTTTTGTTTGTATTTGCACCCTTCTTGCCTTTAAAACCCTGAGCTCTATCTCTTTTGCGCTTAAAACCTGCACTCCTCCGAGGAGCGCCAGCTTCAGCAGCAAACACTTCAGTTAGAGGGGCTTCCGCAAGCATGCGGTCCTCCTCCAGCTCTAGGTGTTTTGCGGCCTGGTAAAATGTCCTGATGTCTTCAGCATGGGTCAGATGGACCTTCATATGCTCCCAACTCTTCGAAGGCAATGATCTGATGAGAGCAGACACTTGCTCCTCATCGGTCTTAGCACGACCGACAGCACTCAGCTCGCTAATCATGTTTGACATTGCGGTAATATGTTGCCTCATTGTGTGACCTTGGCACATTTTATACCCATCAAACATAAGCACAAGCTGACGGGCCCTTGTGACGGAGGTCACTCCGTACTGAAACTTCACATCTTCCCACAAGGCCTTTGCAGTTCGAAACTTTTCGAACCGCAGTAACAGATCGTCCCTCATTGAACTTAGAATTGTGATTCGAGCAATTCGGTCTTTTTTTTTGCATGCATTATAAACATCCAAGTTTCTGTGATGTTGCGCAATATTCCCCTCCACAGGGGGAGACATAGATTGGTTTATGTTTTCTAACATGTCCTGATCCTCTAAGAGATACTCAATTTTACGATGCCACATATCATAATTTCTTTCATTGAGTTTATCTCCTCGAGTCAGATCAGCGACAATGCTTTTGGAAGAAGCCATAAAGAATCTAGGACAATCAAAATACATAGCGATACATGAGTTCTAACATAAAATATAACGAGCTACAATAGTCATAAAAAATAAACTGACTTAATAGCTATAGCATTCAGACCAAAAGAAAACATATAGCATTCAATCAAATCCTCATGCAATAGTTAATAAAGTCATTTTACTAATCTAGATATTGAGCTCCATCATGATTTAATGACCCAAAAAAACATTTCAAATCATGGTAAATCAGCAAATAAAAAATATTTGCCGCCGGTTGCAAGGTGGTTTACACAAAACACTTCAACCTTGCAACTCCCACTAGGCATGCGAGTTCCCAAAAAAACGGTTTTCAAAAAAACAATCAACATCACACAGATATGATTACTACATTACTTCCATATCGAGCTAATGGTCCCCATTAGGGATTTAGCCTCGTCGACGGAAACTGCATGAGTCTAATAGCAATAATATCGCAATAATAAAAATAAAGGAGCCCCTCATCTCCTTAGGGCAATAAACAGTCCACAGTCCATAATTATTACAGTCCATAAATATTACAGTCCATTGCGATAACTATTGCAAATGGAAATAAATGAATGAAATTACGCTCATCTTTCAATAAGGCAGTAAATAAAATCAGGAATCATTCATTCCACATAGCCACAATCTTTCCATACGTTAGCACAATCCGACGTATGAAAAAATACCATAAAGTGTGCACCTCATTCAAACAATAAGGAAGTAATGTATAAGGAAACAATGCATGAATGGGGCACGAAAATAGGCAAAAAAACGTGTTAGGTAATGACAACAAATCTCCACAATAATCATTCTCAAAACAGAATTTTTTTCTTCTTTCCATAATCAATATAATCATGCAATCAATAATAATTATGCTACTTCTAATGGAAAGAAAAAATTCGAAATTATATGGTGGAGAACAACACATATTTTTTGCATCAAAGGAAAGCATCCAAACATATTTTAAGGCAATAAAATTCCAGCTCATAATATCTTTCCAAAAATTTCAGAATTAATCAATCTTTCCATAATCAATATAGGCATGCAATCAATAATAATTATGCTACTTCTAATGGAAAGAAAAATTCGAAATTCTTTGGTGGATGGCATCACATATATGCACATTTGATGAAAAGGAAATATTTCAAATGAAATGCATGCAATCATCCCAAAAGAAATCCGAAATATCCTCAATGAGATTAACATATATGTGCATTCAATCATAAAGGAAATATTTCAAATGAAATGCATGCAATTATTCCAAAAAGAAATCCGAAATATACTTAATGAGATTAACATATATGTGCATTCAATCATAAAGGAAATATTTTAAATGAAATGAATGCTCTCATTCCAAAAAAACGAAATATACAATATGGTAACTCAATATTCATGTATACATACTCAAAGATTAGAATAAATAATATCTAACCCTAATTCGTAAAAATCAGGAAAAATAGACATCTTATTTCATGTATACATGTGCATGATTTAGAAGAATCAACATGGAAAATAACTTCTGATTTTATCTAATACATGCACAAAGAATAGAGGTAACAGCACAGAAAAAAACAGAATTCTGGTCACATCTATGTATATGCAATGATAGGAGAGCAACATATCATATTGGCTCAAAATAAAATCAGGAAAAAACCATCTTAAACCATGCACATATGCGCAAGAATGGAGGACCAAAATCTAACCCTAGATGCATGCTCTAATGAACCATAACATGCGCAACATGTAGAAACTAGTCTAAACCCTAATTGCATGTTAGAAAGAAATCAGCAAACATGCACCACTTATATCTCTAAATGAATGATCATATTATTTCATTTAAAGATCAAAAACCTCTGAGTTTTTCATTTCCAGATTATGAAAAACGAATTTGAAAGAAAAAAATCATGAACAATCAACATATTTAACATGCGCATCATGTAAATAAGCAATGCTGATTTTCTGTTTTCTTTCTTTCTCCAAAAACATAACCACCGAATATTTTGTTTTTATCTCAAATCAGATTATCATTAAACAAAAATTCGTCAAACATAGTGAGGATTCGAAGGTAACCGAGATGGCTCTGGTACCAATGTAAGCAAATAACGATTCTACAGGGTCAGGAGTACCTTTCTTGGAGAGAACATGTGGCAGCGGAAGGAAGATCGGAGGTCACCTTACGGAATCCTTCTCACCGGTCGGTCTCCTACTCTCTTGGAGAAGAAGCACGTGTCCACAACCCAAGAGTCTACGGATTAGCTTGGTGGATGTGGAGGGACGAATGGGAGAGAGAGGGAGAGGTGGCGGCTAGGGTTTGGTGGGGCTAGGGTTTGCACACAAATTAGTCCATCCAATGGGAGGCTCCCCTCCTTATATAGATGGCCCCACCCGAATACCCTAATGCGCAACCAATGAGAGTGCGCCACGTGTCAGTGCTTTGGGCAAACATCATCTTAATCCTTAGATTAATCCAATACAAGAGTGTATCCCAAATAATTTGAATGAATAGTTGGGTGGATGGGTGGGCCGTGGATCCGATCCCTACAAGCTACCACCGAATCGTGGGGTGCGGTTATGCAAATAACCCTACCAAGTATTTAAAGAAATCAAGTAGTAAGACGGATAAATACTAAAAAGAGGTTAGACCTTGCAATTATTTTTTTCATTATTTCATAAAAAAAAAGACCAAGTGAGATCATAAAATGTGCATGGCATGCCTGGTATTAATTGAATAATCTACATGTTAGCTCGGCCAAATGACATGTAAAACGTCTCCTGATAAAAACCCAGCCATGACACGTTTTTTGTAATCATTGTACTTAATCTGAAATTGCACCACGTAGAATATTATACAAGCTAAAATTACCTTCTCTATACACGCCCATCATACTCAACTACTCAAGCTATCTCATGACTGCATAACTTAACTACATGATGGTGAGAATTAATATTGAGCAAGGTTAATGTTGGTTATTTATAACATGACACTACTACACGTACACAAAAGGATACGATATCAGCGAAAATCAAGTTAGAATTTTATGACACATTCAATAAATGAGTTGAAGCATGTAACAAGGTTAACAAATGGGTCAGACAATTGTTGTACAGTGTGGACACGTTTAATACGATAAGGACATGATTAAAATAAAAGATAATAGTCATGCACTTGGATACAAAATACATTACACGATTTTTGCACGGAATATAACGGGTCTTATTTAAGTAGATAGATATGTTGTTGTATAACTAAAGATTAAATTCCATCTAGCTTCAGAAATATCACGCCAAAAAATAGTCTCTTGCTCCGCAAACCCCAAAATGTGGTTGCCACTTCCCTCCTCGCCCTCTCCCCCACCGAATTGAGTATAGTTGGTGGAAGGGATTATTTTTGGATTTTTTAAATTCAAGTGTTGCTAATTTCAGGCCCACAATTTGGAGAAACAAGCACAAAGTTTAATTTTCTCATGCACTTGTAGCACATTTTTTGCACCCAGTCTTTTTTTTAAATGCAAACACTAGTGCAGAATTGGCTTTACTCGTCGCCCAATAAACGTCGGCCGTTACAACAACCGACGTCTAGTGGGGATAGACGTCGGCTGGAATGGAAGCCGACGTCTATGCGACACCATAGACGTCGGGTGTGGGAATAACACATTGGACCGACGTCTATAGGGTATAGACGTCGACCTTTAGACGTCGGTGTTTTAGTACCTTGTAAGTCCGACGTCTATAGGGTATAGACGTCGGCCTATAGACGTCGGTCGTAGATGATGTCCGACGTCTATAGTCTATCCACATAGACGTCGAGGTATAGACGTCGGTGTTATATAACATCCGACGTCTATAGGTCTTAAAGAAATCGGACAGACGGTTTTCTTTCATTCATTTCAGGCAAAACCCACCCAAACCCTAGCCGTCCCGCGACCGAACTCTCCTCCGCGACCAACCTCCGACCGATCCGCACCGTCTCCGGCACCGCAGCGAGCTCCCAAACTCTCCTCCACATCTCCGGCCCTCTTCTCCTTCTTCCCCCGTCTTCCTCCGTCTCTCTCCACATGTAAGTTGGTGTTTGATAGACGAAAAATGTTTTCAATAGCAAGCCACATCATGAAGGTATGTCATGGTAGTGCTAAAAAGTCGGCTAGGAGGTCGTAATTTGTAAGGAAAAGCCAAAGAGCTAGGTTGAAATCACCCATTACTATAATGGCATTATTTCCACTGAGTTCGAGCAAGCATTTACCATGTCGTTTGCTAACTGCTTGTTGAACCATAACTCCAACCTGTCACATTGAAATATGATCAGTAGCAAAAAACGGATTCTCTTGAAAATGAACTTAATGGAATTTGTTGTTCCAACTTTTCTCAATGGGAGAAGTTTCCCGTTAAGATGGGGGTCCATCATATTATAAATGGGTTACAATTCAAGATGTCAAATAATAGGCTGTAAAATTAAATATTTTCCATCTTGTTGTTTTCCTACGTCAGTTTACTACCACTCTTTTGCAAGTCATGGTCATGTTGTTCGGTGGATCACATATATCATTAGTCTAATGATGGCACAGGACAGGACCAATATCTTTTTTTTTATCAACAACGGATAAGGATGATACATACTCTTTTTCGGCCTACATGTAGTAGCTCGTGAATGTCACTTTCCAACGAATAGAAGGTTAAACTATTTTTGGCATTTGGATTAACATGGATTAAATCAAATTGGTTATTTTAGCTATTTGTATTACTTATTTATTCTGAAATTGCATATTATTGATTGTACTTTACATCAATGGGTCAATTGGAAATAACATCTTTGATTAACAGGACTAGGACCAAATTAGAATTGGCCCTCATCGACGGTCCCTCGTTGACGACATGTGTAGTTTTCTATGGGTTTGCATAAAAAGTGTCCAAATTAGAATAAATCTTTAGTATAGTGAGTTCATACATTTATTTGTGTTTATTTATGTTTTGTCTAGTTAAATGTTTATTTATGTTTATTTATGCTGAAAAAAACTTATTTTGTTTAGTTAAATGTTTAGTTTATAATAACTCATTGCCCCCCTTAAACAACTTGGCCTTTAATAACCCAAAGCAAAAGATTAGACAATATTTGTTAAGTCATTCATCATATAGGATTTGCATGCATTGTATTTTCTATTATTTACGCTTTCTGTCGTAGATTGCTGGCGTAAGGTACGTACTATCTTTCACTCATCATTCATTAGAAAGCACGCATTAGTTAGTAGGACTTGCATTATAACAAGAGTGAGGTGAGTGTTTGTTTGGTGTGTTGTTTGTTAGATTAAGGTATGAAAAACACTTAGGGGGCAGTCACCTATAGGAGATGAGGTGGGGGATTTCATCACCCTTTCCTTGGCCCAAAAACCACTTAATAAAAGAGCCTTAATAAAATCAATTAGACGTTGGCCCCTAGGATTTTCGGACGCATTAAGGAGAGGAAACCGTTTAAGACCGTTATGGCCTGAATGTCGTTGCCCATCTAGTCTCCCTGAGATTTTAGGAACCTCCGGGTTCTTGATTTCCTATAGATTAGTGGTCCTCGATGTTTAAGACCCTTTCGGCCTGAACGTCGTTGCCCATCTAGTCTCCCTGAGATATTAGGGACCTCCGGGTTCTTGATTTCCTACAGACTAGTGGTCCTCGGTGGGACCTCGAAGTTAGGCGTCGTCTATTACTAAGGACCTATAGTGGACTTTAGGTTTGTTTTGGCCTTGATTGTTTAGTTAGATTTCTAACCTTCCTTATTCCACGCTAGATTAAGGACTTCATCTCTTCTCCTCTGAGTCATTCTTTTCTCATCTTAATGTCTCCGAATCTTCTCATCTACGTACACATTCTTTTAAATTGAAATTTTATTTATGTTCTGCAATAATAACTATCATTTTTGCCTCTGTTTAGATTGAAATGGATCGAGAGTGGATAGTTTCAAACAGATTGAGTGATGAATATGAGAACGGAGTGAATATGTTCTTAGAGGTTGCCAAAAAACATTCTAAGAAAATGAAAGACAGCGACATGGCGTATTGTCCGTGCAATAAGTGTCATAATATGTCAGTGTTGACTTTTCGGAAAATGAAAGATCATTTGTTTGAGAAAGGTTTCGACCCAAATTACAGACGGTGGATATGGCACGGCGAAAATGAATCATGTAGTCGTTCCAATAATGATGGAGAAGATGTTAGTGTGGAAGATCACTTAGAGGAAATGGTTCAGGATATGGCTGAAAAGTTTTCGTCCAACCCCGATTTACTTGGTAATTTGTTGAGTGACAATGAGAAGCCGTTGTATAAGAATTGTACCAAATTCACTAGATTGTCAGCGGTGTTGAAGTTGTACAATTTAAAAGCTGGAAATGGTTGGTCCGATGTGAGTTTCACATCAATGTTGAAGTTAGTGAAAGAGATGCTTCCAGATGACAATGAGTTGCCAGATAGAACTTATGATGCAAAGAAAGTGTTGTGCCCTATGGGAATGGAATATAGGAAGATACACGCATGCCCGAACGATTGTATATTGTATAGGGGTGAGTTTGAAAACTTACATTCTTGTCCCAGGTGTAATGTGTCAAGATACAAAATGAAACGTAGTGGATCAAACCACAATGAAGAGGCTGATGAGATGAAAATCAAAGGACCTCCTGCTAAGATTTTGTGGTATCTTCCGATAATACCAAGGCTTAAACGTTTGTTTGCGTGTAAAGAAGATTCCAAGAACATGACATGACACTGGTCATACCAAATGCCAGCAGGAGATTGCAGATTTGAAGAAGTCTTTGCAGCTTCTTTCGGAGAGATTGGATCGTGCTTTGCCTACTTCTCCTACCCGTCGTAAGACCGGTTCTTCCACGGAGACTACTCCAGTTCCGCCAGTGTTCCACCATCATCGACATGATGATTTCGTGTCTCATTCTCGAGAATTGGCCCTCGTCGACGGTCCCTCGTTTGGAAAGTTCGTGGATGGATCTAGATGTGCTTTATTTGTCGAAGACCCTGATCGAAGATTGGTGGGACACGGGAAAGTTTATAACATCTCCAGACACCACTTCACAGAGGTAGGAGAGGGAGAATTGAAGGTTGCAGTTGAGAGTTGCTTAGATCCTGGTGTTTTTGTGCCATTTCCGGAAGAAGAGATTGTTACTCTCGGCGATGCTATCGGTGGGTTCGTGCGTTGGCATAGTTATTTAGTAGAGCTAAACGACAAACATGAGGTATAGTTTAACTTTGAAAGACTTTAAACTTCAATTTTGTTAACAATTGTATTTTAACGGTTCTATACATCTTTGTAAGGTGTCAAGCCCCCGGAGCAAAGGGTCAAACAACCAATCTCCGATCAACATTAATTCGCTTCCAAGTAGGTGCAAAATGTTGTATCAATGTATGGTAGGTAGGGAGGCACAATCGTTAAGTACCTTGGAGTTGGAGGGGGATAAAGGGTTGCCTCCGGCTTTGTACGTCACCAAAGAGGATATCATGCAGTTCATGGCGATGGATTCGTTGTGTATCATGATTATCGACGTGCAAGTGAAGTAAGTGTTCTTTTGTATACAATGAAAAGTATTGAATAATTTTATCAAAACTGTAATAAATTATAATTTTTATACTTGTAGACATCTTTACGACGCCAGAAGGTCAATCTTTCCCGAGGATCAAGTATTTGGATTTATCAGTCCATCTACATATATATACGGGAATGACGATAAATCGGGTCAACTAGGGACATTCTTTAAAGAAGAAGACAAGAAATATTATCTGCTCCCTTATCATGAGAGGTAAACTTTGTAATTCAAAGTGAAATTTTATTTTGTAATAAACTTCTAATTATATATATAACACAGGGCTCATTGGATGCTTGTCGTTGTATGCCCAACGACTAATTCGGCATATTGGTTTGATCCGTTGGGGTCGAATAAACCAAGGGACTCAATAAAGAAACTTCTAAATATGTAAGTTCGTTTAGTCGTGAATAAAGTAATTCGTGGATTTTTATTAGTATTATTGATTGATATTTTAACTTGTGCTACTCAGGGCAATTAAGGTTTACAGAGCTTTAGGTGGTAGGAGAACAACCACAAAATCAGGAATAACATGGCATGGAATGAGAGTACGTTCTATCCCATTTTTGTTAATTAAGTTAGGAACAAATATTTAGCGAATTCCTATGTTTGTAGTACCGGAAGCAGGTTGGAAATACGGAATGCGGTTACTACGTGATGAGATACATGGAGGAAATCCTCGATGTGGCAACTCAAGACGTATGTCTAACCGAGGTAATGTAGATCGTTATTCAATTGTATATTCAATTGTAGTTTCAATATTTAGTTATTAATACTCAACACACTTGTAATTTTTTGATAGGTTTTCCCAAAAAATAGTGATCCATTCTCGCAACAAGAGCTCGATGAAACTCGCGACCGATGGGCTCGCTATTTCATCAGAAACATGCTGACGAACTAAGAGGTTCTACTGCCAATTGTATTTTTTGTAATTTAGTTAACAAGTGCACTTGTATTACAAACCTACACTTTATGCCTTAATATAATCGCCTTAATTTTAGAATGAATTAATTGCAAGTGTGTTGAATGTCAATTGTGTGGTTGTATTTTTGTGTTTGTGTTTGTGCATGTATGCTTGTGGATGTATGTGGATGTATGCTTGTGAGTCAATTGTATGGATGCTTGTGGATGTATGTGGATGTATGCTTGTGAATGTCAATTGTATGTGGGATGTATATGGATGTATGTGGATGAAATTTATAGGTGAACGAATTTGGTGCAGTTGTATGTACACGACGACGATGACTAAAAACAATTTCGTCGGATCCTATTTATTTTTTTTGTCCAGGTTTGGGAATAGACGTCGGCTGTTTATATAAGCCGACGTCTAAGCCTCTGAAGAAAAGAATAGACGTCGGCTTCCTATGTAAGCCGACGTCTATCCCTAAAGTATAGGCGTCGTATATTATTGACCCGACGTTTATCCCTAAAGTATAGGCGTCGTATGTTTATTAACCGACGTCTATACATTAAAGAATACACGTCGGCGTCTAATTACAGCCGACGTCTATTCGTTAGGTATAGACGTCGGCTATACGACGGCCGACGTCTATGTATAGACGACGCACACATATACGTCGGATGGGAGTGTGCTTATATCCGACGTGTATATGCCCTTATATCCGACGAATATTCCCTTTTCTGTAGTAGTGAAATTTGTTTGTATCAATAATATTCTTATTTTAGCTAAAATACGAAAGATATGTGGATCCACAAATTTGCATTTATTTTAGTCATGATTTACATTTTTGGAACTAGAAAAAGCCCTATATTTTATTTATTAAAGCGAAATGAAGTGCATAAGTATGGACTTTTTAATTGATAATTACTAGTGAAGAAAAACCCATATACGTCGGATATATAGGGGTATATATCATTGATTCGTTTTATATTAAACCGCAAGTGCACGGCCGCGTTGAAGTGGTGGAAAATACGGGTCGATCCACATGGAGGTGTGTCGACTTTTGGTTTGTGCGAAAGCGAGTAGTAAAGAAATGAGAGAAAGGTTGGTTACACTAAACTACACTAAGATGCAAAAAGGAAATGGAAGATAAGCAATAAAACTAAACCACATAAGAGGTAGAGAAATAATGTGAATATAAAGATGTGTGTGTGTGTTCAATTATGATCCTCACAACATGTAGTGCATGAAATCATAAAACTAAATCAACCTTTACCTCCACATGAAATAAAATAAGACTACATCATTAAAACATACAAGACAATAATTGAAATGAAGCTAAATGAACTCATGTATAAAGACTAGACCTTACTATGCCTCCACATGAATTAAGATAAGACTATATCATTAAAACATACAAGGCATTAACCAAGGCCAAGGCAACAAGAGCACATACACTACAAGTCATGTTTCCTATATTAATTCCCCATAAAATAGGTCCACTAGTCTAAGCATATGTTAAGCTTCATTCAAGAGCATTACCATATCAAAGACAAGAGTGAAATCTCATTAGATGGTTATGGAAATCATATAAGGCTCAAAGGATTAAGATAACACACACTACTACATTACATAATCATATCACATATTTCTCCACCCCCTAAATGGAGATGGAACTACTCCCTAATCATTACACTACCTACATTAACAAAATGAAACATTATACTGAAAGGAAATTTAACTAAGAAAGAAAGGAGTATTAAAGAAGCTTAAAAGGAAAGGAAAGACTAAACAAGCATGCACAAATTAAAAGACAAGATTAAAAGAAACTAGAACATTATTTTATTAACAATGACTCACATTGAAGGTAGCATTCTTCTCCACCTTGAGTTTTGCTTCAAGACTTACTCCTTAGTAGAGAGAATGCCACCAAGCAATGGGTAGTTTACAATAGAAGGTGAAGAGTTCTATTTATAGCCAAAGAAAAGGCAATACGGGACAATCCCCGTTGTGGGGCTAAACAAATACCAGAAATGGACTAAATACACACTAATACGCGACCCACCAAAAGCTTAGCGGATTTGGGCCAAAACAGACCGCCAATTGGCGGTCTAAATGGTCCGGATCACGCTGTATTTTATTTTGGCTTTTCTTGATGTCTTTGTTGGTCTTTGATGCATCTACTTCACTTGTTGGAGCTCCGACCCAAATAGAATTGCCAAAATACTCCCCATGATGGTGTGGAGTTTTCTGTTTTGCTCTTTGGTCCTTCGGTCTTACGTTCAGATCCTTCTCCCTTGCATCTTAGTCCCCTGGTCTCACAATTAAGTCATTTTTCCCTGCTTTTGGGTCCTTTCATACTTCATCTCTTCAAACCTATTTATTTCTGAAATTCAAACATAAAACTCGTCACGTAGCATTGCTTAGGTATAAGATAATGGATATAAGATACAAATATAAGCATGAAATGATGTCAATCAAATACCCCCACACCTATGTTTTTGCTAGTCCCGAGCAAAACAAAGAAAGAGAAAAACAAACAAGAAACAATAAATCTTAACTCACTTTCGTAGGAATCACGGTTGCACTTAGCACGTGCAACAAGCTATTAAACCTCCTTGTTGCCAAGCCTTGTTGCCAAGGAGGAGGAGTGTTGTCTCCTGAGGGTTTTCAGCGGATATACCCACAAAATCCGAACAAGATGCATTATTCAATCTAGACACTCGACTCTTTGGACAATTTTTTGTTGATCATTGGACGTGGTAATCCTACGGGCGGACTCTATATAGGTACTTAGTCTACACACCTAGCCTAATGAATCATTCGTGCAAGTTAAATAAGGAATTAAGTAAAACACATGAACCTCAACATCCTCAAGTGATACAAAGTGTAAGGTCCATTAAGGATCTTATTTGCATTACCATATTTTTTCTTTTTGTTTCTTTTCTCTTTTTTTCTTTTTATTAGTTGGAGCTTCATTCTACCAAGGTCAGGTTTCGTGCATCATTGCCCGTGAGGACTTACACTATCACGTACACCTTTCCCCAAATTTCCACATAGGGCAATCCCTACCACCCGTGTAACGAGAGTTCGGTCGGTGCATCCCAAGTCAGATGACTCGAAAGCACCAGGCACAAAGTCCCCTCCGACCTACTTTCCCAAGTGATAGGAGCCGTGCGAGAAGAGAGAACACTTACTCACTTATTTCTTATCTACACATGAACCAAAACCCCTACACTTATTGTCTCACAACAAGATTTAAAGGGTCATTGACTACAACAAACTTCCTTAAGTTAACAGACACGAATTATTGACTCACTAGGTTCAGGGTGGACTTCTTTAAATGTTTGAGCACTGAAACCCTATGATTACTCACCCCTAAGGGAAAACTAGGGTGCATCGTAACGACTCGATAAATCCTAAAGCCACTGTACTAGATATCCTAATGCATCAAGTTCAAGACAATTTTGGGAGCTTTCTTTTTACTTTGCCTCTTAATGGTTTTGCACATGCTAAACACACGCAAAACCCACAAAACATTTTCTTTCGCAAACACATGAAGATTTTGAAAGAAATGTGAAAATTTTAAGGCACTAGGCAAGAAAAAGAAGACAAGTCACCCAAGGATCATGGCAAGCAGATATATCGATATTAAATGCAGCACACTAACATGACCCTAACAATGCAAACAAAAGAAAACAAAATCAAAAGAAAAGACTTGACTATGTACACACGTAAAACACCCCCACACAAACTTCATGCATTGTCCTCAATGAATGCAAGCACGATACTACATGGATTTATGCATGAAAAAGGAGAGATCTCACCAACATGAAGTACAAAGGGAAGTTCAAGGTCATGTTGATGGACACAAACCCGAATTCCCTCAAAACCTGTGAGATGCTAAAGAAGGGATACAAATACGTGAAAGAAATGGATCCCAAATACACAAGGGTTGGAGACCACAACAATCGATGCTCACTGAAGGAGTCTTTTATTGTACTTTTTTTATATAACTATGTACAAACCTAAGTTCTCATCTTCATTTATCAAAAGACATCAAATGGGAACCTCAAAAGTGGGTCAATGCACTTGGAAAGGGAACATGACACCACGCGGGGCCAGAATACTAATGCATGGGCCCCCTTCACAAAGAGCACAAGATGAAATGAGAGGTTCATGAATTGGACGCAAAGGCGTCTCATTCAAAGGATCAAACTGAAAGAGCTTGAACCTCTCAAGAGTTTGGGAAATAAGGGGAAACGGAAGAAGAGTTTCTCCCGTTGCACTGCTGAAGTCATGATCGTCAATCCAAACTCTCCAACCAACAGGCTGGTGCATCGGAACAAGGTCAAGAATCTCGTTAGGCATGTCCGACACACCAGGCGAACAAAAAGTGGGTCTCATACCCAAGGTATCCTCCAAGGAACTCCTAATACCCTCATGAGCAATGTAGTTGTTTGATGTTCCGTCATTTCCAAGATGATCAGGAACAATAGTGAGAGGCAAACTCTCATCAGGGTGTTTGAAATTGAGGGGACTAGGGACCTCTTGCTCCACCAGAGGTGAGTCCTTAGGAGGTACAACAATAAGATCATGTGGCTCAAAGGCCACGGGACAAGAAGATAAGGTACAATCTTGTGTCGACTCATAAAGAAGTTGGTCCATAGTATTCTCAATTGGAATCGAATCCTCCACCAAGTGATCGTGAATTGAAACCCCAAGTCCCTCAGACTGACTAGGAGTTTGACTTTGAAAGATTGTTCTTTGAATTTGTGGATGTGGTTGTGGTTCGATTTCATAAGATAAATCCTCATGTTGACAAAAAAATTACCCTCCTCACGTTCACATAATTGCTGTGTCATTTGACTCACTTGCATTTCCATAGTTTGCAAGGAATTCAAGTTGGACTTCAATAAATTTTGAGCGGTTTCCATGAACGTTTGGAGAGTTTGTTTCAAGGAATCAGGTATGCGGTCAACTATGAAGTCCAAGTCAGAGCTTAGGAATTTTTGGGGTTGGGTGTTGATGGGCTGAGAATGAGTCCAATGATTTAAAGTAGGGTGTTGGTAGAATTCTGGGTATTCGGGAGGAGGATACTGAGGTGAAAATGATGTATAAGAATTTGAATAAGAATTGTCTCCCCACGAATCCATCCCTCTCGGGTTGTATGCGGATGCGTAATGGTCATAATGAGCATTTTGGGAAAATGTGTTCTCATACTCAGGCTCAGGGGCAACATAAGGACATTCACCGATAACATGACCACTCAACCCACAAGACTCACACGGTGTGGCTACTGGAGCCACCGGTGCACCCATGTCATCTATCACATGCCTGAAAAAGGCCAAAGGTTTTTGTAATGTCTCAGTTTGATGACCAATAGGCTAATTGGCGGTCTATATGGTCCGGATCACTTTGTATTTTATTCTGGGTTTTTCTTGATGTCTTTGTTGGTCTTTGATGCATCTACTCACTTGTTGGAGCTCCGACCCGAATAGAATTGCCAAAATACTCCCCATAATGGTGTGGAGTTTTCTTTTTTGCTCTTTGGTCCTTCGGTCTTACGTTCAGGTCCTTCTCCCTTGCATCTTAGTCCCCATGTCTCACAATTAAGTCCTTTTTCCCTGCTTTAGGGTCCTTTCATTCTTCATCTCTTCAAACCTATTTATTTCTGAAATTCAAATATAAACGCATCACGTAGCATTGCTTAGGTGTAAGATAATGGATATAAGATACAAATATAAGCATGAAATGATGTCAATCAATATACGACGGATTTTGGAGGTCCAACATCTGTCGTATATGTTCCCGACGCCTATGCCCTTGTGTATAGACGTCGGCATATACGACCGATGACTATACGGTGTATAGACGTCGATCGAATATACCAAACTTCTATACCTTTAAATAACCGAAAAAATACATTACGGCTTGTAGCATACATTCAATATGTACATTAATCAAATCTAAGTTGCCTAAGTGCCCCAAGTGTCAATCTTTTGACCATTAATCAAGCCCAAGTACAATAATCTCATTTTTCTATTGTAGTATGATACTCAACTCCCATTTAGAAGTAAAGGAATGGTGGACTACATCAACCCCACCAACCAAATATTTTTCTCCGATGTGGGACTAAACTACAACACCTACAATATCGTGGAAGATACAAACCCAAGTTGTTCTGTCATTTGAAGAAACAAGACTTTAATTACAAATGTAAAGTTTTCATTTGGAAGATGTGTATTTGAAACGCCCAAAATCCACACTCGGGACACATCAATGAGTACAACACCAAAAGGAAGCAAAAAAGGGACATTAACTGTAATAACCAACTCGAGGCCTTAATTTAAAATATATGATAAGGTCAAGTCAAGATACAATGAGGAAGGAAAATACAAGCAATGTGAAACCTACTACACAACTACTAAGAGGAGTAGGAAAAATACATGACAATTGAGCTCAACAGATCCAGTCCACTCGTTCTAAGCCCAAGTCGCCTCCGATCACCTACCGCGTCCGACATGCACATGAACAAGCATGCATGAGTCCTAAATCAAGACCCAGTACACCACCCCAACCCGACACTGAACAAGGTCTAGTCGTCCCTAACGACTCACACGGGTCTCTTGTTCGAAGGCGGTCACGCGCCCAGCGAGGCCGAGCGTGTACCTCGACCCCCACCGCGCATCCAACCCACAAGGCGACACTCAACCCGCTCTCACGGTAGAACTGTCACACGTCCCAAGGCAACCACACACCCAGCCAGGCCGAGCGTGCACTGATGTGAATTAAATTTATACCGCAAGTGCACGGCGTCAATGGAGACGTGGCAAATACGGGTCGAACACAAGGAGGGAGAGATTTGTTATTAATGTGATTTCGATTGGGGGAAAGAATGAGAGAAGAAATAAGTTGGTTTTGAGATTTTTGATTTTTAATTATCTAAAGCAAGAAACAAGAACAATTAAAACTAAAACAAGAACAAAGAGGTGAATTCCATTGGGTGGAGGTTTAGATTTAAGGTTTAGATTAGAGAATTCAGAACTTATAATAAATCATATTAGTTATAAAGCATTACATGATAAATGATTTAACATAAACTCAAGTAATCAAAATATACTAACACGAAATTAAAATAATAACATTCATTCATCTTCTCTTCACCCTAAATCCGTCACCTCCACCCTTTGGAAGGAGTTAGAAACTCATAGAGGGAGGAAGAAGGGGTCCTAGAGACATTACAAAAGAAAAGTAAAAACAAGAAATAAAAGACAGAATTTTATTACTAAAGTGAAGAGTACAAAACTGAAAATAAAAACAACTAAAAACTAGGTCTAAGGCCAAGGACCCTTCTACCATCCTTCTCGGGACTATTTATAGCCGATACAAGCGATCCCAATATATAAATGGAACGTACACGCGTCAATACAGCATTGGTAAAAATTTGAGCACACGGATCGACTTTTGTGCGGCTAAATCGCCGCAATTTGTACATGAGGTGCGGCGGAATCGCCACCTTTTTGGCTCGGATTCGATCCAGATTTTTCCTGTGTGTTTATGGTATGATTTGATCCTCCTTTGCGCGTCTGGATCGATTCTTTCCATTCTTTTGAGCTCCGGATTAATTGCTTTATATATATGGAGATTCACATTGATTTTTCTTTAGATTTTCTCCATAATAATAAAAGCTACTCGTGATTTGCAATTAGGTCCTTGACTTTTTGCAATTAAGTCCCCGACTACTTTTGTGCTCAAGTCCTTGTTCTTTTTGTGATTAGGTCTTGAATGCTTTTATGCTTGGATACATTTCCATTTAAAACCCGATAAGCTTGAACTTGGTCTTTATGATAGAAATGAGTCTTTTGCACGCGTTTATGCTCGGAATGTGGGTAATTTGCATTCAGGTCCCTGTATTCTGTAAATAAGACTAAACACATACCTTAGTAGCATTTATTGATATAAAAGTAATCTAAATGAAAGACATATGATGCAATGTGTGCAATGCATCATGCACCCTCGACAAGACCGCGCATCCGGCCCACAAGGCAATACCCAACTCCAACCCTGCGCCCGAGCCTGTGAGCAACGCTCCCAAACAGCCACTCGTCACAATGCTGGTGAGCTGACCAGTTCTGCATCTGGCTTCGGAAATCGACCGCACGCCCGAGCCCGGTGAGCTAACAACACTCCCGAACAGTCACTCGTCACAACGTGGGTGAACCTTTCCGAACCACACAACCAGGAAAACACCCTAACATCTAGTCATATGTGCCTCATACGTCTCCTCCACTACTCGACCACACATCCGTGAGCAACGCTCCAACAACCACTCGTCACAACGTGGGTGGACAAATGGTTCCGCGAACCTTTCTCAAACTCCCGATCTCACAAGGCAAACGAGTAAACGCAATCTACCCCAAAACACGGATCAACAACCCCAACAAGGTAGATAATAGTAAAATAATTAACAAGACTATAACAATCATATAAGCGGCATGATGAAATTATAGTTCTAAGTCCACAAATCAAGGTACAAGAGTATAAGTGTAATTTGTCTAAAATTTCCTTATAATTCACAATTCTCATTAGTTTAGTAGAAGAATGGTAATTTACTTAATTATAATTCATTTATTTACATATAATTAAATTCAGGGTTTATTCTGCAATTAATTAAGTCAATAGTTTATTCAATAAAATACTCATAAATTGATAGTTTAATCCACACACAAAAACCAATTAATTCTTAACTAATCAAATACCATTAAGTTTCATAGATAACATGCAAAATGTCCAATTAATTAACTCCACCCCAATTATCAACAAAATCAAGTATTAAATGCAAAATACCCAAACAAAACCCACGCTCCAACTGAGACCCTAGCTGCCAGCCAGCCTCCGGCCACCGCCGGATGGTTGCTATGCTAGCAGCCACGACCACCGACGTGGTGGCGCAACCTGCCTGGCCGCGCACGCACGCACCATCTAATAGAATTTTCACTCTTATCTTTGATGTGCTAATGCTCTTGAGTGAAGCTTAGCACATGCTTAGATTAATGTGCCTATTTTATGGTGAATGATAAGGTAAGGATAAGGATGGAGTGGAAGAAGGAAACATAACATGTGCATGCATGTGCTCATGTTGGTCTCATCCTAATTAATGTCTTGTATGTTTTAATGATTGTGTAAATCTTATTTCATGTGGAGACATAGTGGGGTTTGGTCTTTATACATGATATAAGTTAGCTTCATTTTAATTATTGTCTTGTATGTTTTAATGATAATGTTTTAGCTTATTTCATGTGGAGGCAAAGTTGGATTTGGTTTTATGGAATTCATGTATTACATGTTGTTATGAGCACAATTGAACACACACACTACACACACTTTCATTTCTGCATTCACTCTCTACCCCCTAAGGGGTTTTATTTTATTGTTTGTTTTTTATTTCACTCGCATTGTAGTTTAATTCACCTCGCATTCCACTCGCTTCTTTCCCCACTCGAGTATCATGAATCTGACTCGTATACGCTCCCTGTTGACCGACCCATGCTTGTCACCGCTTCAACGTGGTCATGCACTAAGGGTATTATAACTGATTCAATCAGTGAACCCCATGGGTCAACCTACTCTGGTCAGGCAGAATGCACACAACATTGAAGATAAGCCTTCACAACATGAAAATGTTGTCCATACCTTGAGATTGGAAAAAGGTTGTCGACAATAATGTGGAAATTTTTACGCTTGATCCTATGGGTGACTCTCCCGAGGAGGGTTGCGAGTCTTGCAAGGAAACCATTCTTGAGACTTCTGCTTTCGATTCCTTTGTCCCCATGGCACCTTTCTTACATAGGCAATCAAAGTAACGTGACGCGTTGTGGGACAAAATTGTTTAGGTACATCGGCAGGTCAAGGTGAAAATTCCATTGTTGCATGTTGTTCAGGAAATGCCATCGTATGCCAAATTCCTAAGGATCTTTGTACCCAAAAGTGGAAAACAAATGTCCCCAAAAAGGCCTTTTTGGCCATAAATGTAAGTTCGATCTTGAGACAACCCATGCAAGTCGAATACAAGGACCCCGGTTGTCCTACTATTTCATGTGTGATTGGTGACATGACTATCATTGAACTTTCTTGGATTTGGGAGCATTGGTAAACCACCTACCTTACTCTGTCTATGTCAACCTTGGAATAGGTGATCTTATGCGTACTCGGACTACCCTCCAGTTAGATGATAGATCTGACAAAAGTCCATGTGGTAGTGTAGATGATGTTCTTATTAAAGTGAGTGAGTTTGTATTCCTAGTTGATTTCATCATCTTGGAAACTGAACCTGTGTCGAACCCATAAGGAGAAATCGTAGTGATCATTAGGAGGACATTCCTCATGACATCTAATGCTTTAATCAATTGTCGTAATGGCTTATTGAGGTTGTCCTTTGGAAACCTCACGACGGATTTCAACATCTTTACTCTTGGTAAGCAACCTGGGTTTTTCAACAATCATGTTGATGCCAATCTCATTCAGGACATGGATGACATTCAACCAATGGGCATGTATCAACATATTATTGAGTTGCCCAATGATCAGGTTGCGAGTAAAGATGATCTTGAGGAATCCACCTCTGACCCTCTTCGTGAAGAGGCACATTTGGGTGCTTGCTCTTCTTACCCCTTGGCTTTGCACCACTTGAGCTTAGTCTAGAATCCAACAATGACCCACCAACGATCGAGGCTTAAACCGCTCCTTGATAACCTCAAATACATCTTCTTGGGGGATAAGGAGACATTGCCACTCATTATCTCTTCTGATCTTGCAAAAAAAGTAAGAAGCTGCCCTTAAGTAGTTGCTCTTGGAACACAAGGAAGCTATCGGGTGGTCCTTGAAGGATATCAAGGGAATCAACCCTGGTATTGTCCTGCATCATATCCACATGGAAGAGAATTTGAGACCAACAACAAAGGTTGACTCCTCTACTGAAAGAAGTCGTCCGAAAGTAGGTTCTTAAGTTCTTGGAGCATGGTATAATATTTCACATTTTTGATAGTTTGTGGGTGAGTCTTGTCCATGTGGTTCCCAAGAACTCATGCATGACGGTTGTTGAGAATGAACATAACAAGATTATACCGACACACCTACAAATTGGTTGGCTAGTTTGCGTTTATAATCTCAAGCACAATGCGGCAACATGAAAAGATCATTTCCTATTGTCATTCATTGATCAAATGTTGGAAATGATGGCCAGACATGAGCACTATTGTTTTCTCAATGGATACTCTGGCTACAAGCAAATTCCCATTGCCCTTAAGAATCAATAGAAAATCACATTTACATGTCCCTTTGCCACATTCTCTTACCATCGCATTCCCTTTGGGTTATGTAACATCCCGGTGACATTTCAAAGGTGTATAATTAGTATCTTTTCCGATATAGTGAGCGATTCCTTGAGATTTTCATGGAAAACTTCTCCATATTTGGCGTTTCCTTCGATGAGTGCCTTCACCACTTGGGCATTGTCCTCAAGTGATGTCGTGCGAAGAACCTCATTCTTAATTGGGTGAAATGTCACTTCATGGTTAAGTAACTGATCGTACTTGGACATGTGGTCTCATGTAGGGGAATAGAGGTCGATCCCGCCAAAGTGGGTCTTATTGCGAATCTCCCACAGCGACGTAATGTGAAGGATATTCGTGCCTTTTTTAGGGCATGTTGGATTCTATCGACTGTTCATTCAGAATTTTAGTAAAATTGCTCGAGCTCTCACCACTTTGTTGGCTAAGGATGACAAATTTTGAGTTCACACCGGATTGCCACAATGCTTTTTTTATCCTAAAGAAAGAGTTGACTTCGGCTCCCACAGTTAAGGTGTCAGTGTGGACTGAACCCTTCGAGTTAATGTGTCATGCATCTGACTTTACTGTGGGAGCAGTGCATGGACAACGATTGGACAAATTACCTCATGTGACGTACTATGTCAGCAAAACACTCAATGATGCACAATTGCACTATTTTGGAAGAAAAAAATTGAGAAGAAAATAAGAAGAAAAATACAAAAAAACCCTTAATGGACTTTACACGATGTATCACTTGAGAATGTTAAGGTTGCCCATGTCTTTCACTTAAGTCCTTAATTAACTTACACGTCTGGTTCCCTAGGCTAGGTGGGTGTGTGGACAAGATACATATATATAGTCAACCCGTAGGATTACCGTGTCCAATCATCGACAAATGTAGGCCCATCGAGTTGTGTTGCTAGGTTGAATAATGCATCAATGTTCGGATTTTGTTTGTATATCCACTAAAATCCCTTAGGAGACACCACTCCTCCTTGGTGACAAAGAGATTTAACAGATTTTTGCACGTGCTAAGTGCAAACCGTGATTCCTACGAAAGTGAGTTAGAATTTCCTTTTTCGTATTTTCTCTTTCTTTGTTTTGCTCAGGACTAGCAAAAGATAAGTGTTGGGTGATTAATAGCATATCATGCATCATATTCATGTTATATATCATTAATTTTACCCCAATATTATGCTACTTGAGTGTTTGTTGTTATATTTCAGGTATTAGGTAATAATGAAGAGAAAAGAAAAGAAAAAGGACGGAAATGTACGAACAAAGGACTTAAATGAAGCAAAATGGACCTCTCAGTCATACACAATGACCTATCTGCAAGAGGGAAGGACCTGAATGTAAGCAAGAAGGACCAAATAGCAAATCAAGAAACTTCACACCATCAAAAGGAGTATTTTGGCAATTAGATTCGGGCCTAGACTCAAACATCTGATCAGAGTGCACTCCACGTGAAAAATTGAAGCATTTAAAAGGTCATCCAAAACAGGGTCGAATCAGAGCAATCTAGACCGCTAATCAGAGGTCCAATGTGGTCTGGATCTGACCCAGCTTCTTGTGGTTATGTGTTATGTTGTTTATGTCTATTTAGGTATGTTTCATTAGTCCCACAACGGGGGATTGTCCTTAGTTTCCTTTTTCATGTCTATAAATAGAACTCTTCTTACTTCTTTGTAATTTACCCATTGCTTGGTGGTCATTCTCTCTACTTGGAGTTAGCCTTGGAGCAAATCTCAAGTGGAGAAGAATGCTACTTGTAATGTGAGTTATCAATAAAATATTTTTTCCTAGTTTGCCATATTGTTGTGTCTTTTAATGCTTGCTTGTTTATCTTTGTTTTGTTTTCTTAATCTTAGTATAATTAGTTAGAATGTATTTCTTCCTTAATATAATTATTAGCTTAATGTATAGTGAGTAGTTCTATCCCCCTTTGGGGGTGGAGATGATGTTTATACATATAATGAAGAATGAGAATGAATGTTATCTTATGCAATATGTGATGAATGTGAATGTATGCTTGTACGTTTAAAAGAGAAAACTTCACTTGATAGGTTTTGCCATAACCACTATGTACTTCCCATGCTTGTTTAGGTTCTTAATAACCAACTTGTTTATTCTTATGTTAATCAACTAGCTTAGTGATTGGAATGATAGGTTTTGCCACAACCATTAGGTACTTCCTATGCATGAAAACACAACCTACACTTGTGCCTTATTTAATGCACTCTTGACAACTTTATTACATGTGTAAACACACTCCACCCTTTGGGGGTTTTCCCTACTAAATTTCATCTTGCTTTGCTTTTTGCTTAGTTTAGTTTCAATTACTCTTGTCCTTTTATCTTTCTTGTTGGTTAATTACTTGTTTAGTGTAGCATAGTTTAGTGTAATCAAATTATTCTCCCCTTTATTTTCCACTATGATTTCTAAAGAACCAGAGTTGACACACCTCCTTGTGGACTCGACCCGTACTTGTCATCGCTTCATCGCGGTCGTGCACTTGCGGTTATTGTAAACTTAATCTCAATCAAGTTGTTGGCACTGTTGCCTGGGAGGTGCTCTGTCCATACTTTGGTTTTGACGATTCGACTGGATTTGATCTTTTGTTTTTAGTTTTTCTTTATTGAAGTATATTAAAAGGGAACGTGGGAAGATGCAGGACAAACTTTGGGGCATGTGAAGCAACCAAGATCACCAAGTAGCGGTCTAAGACCGCTGATTGGCGACCTGGTGAGCTCCTTTTTCCCCAAATTTTCTTCTTGTCGTTGGTGATGATACATTAGTTGTCTGAGAGGTCACTCCTTTTTCCCCAAATGTCCCGTACAATCACTCCTATAACCCAGGATGGCAAAACCACTTTAACTTCTCTTGGGGGCCTGGTGGAGGCCACGGTCAAAACTGCCACGCTCAACCTCAAGTCCCACCTTATAACCCTCCACGCCCATCGGCGTCCTACCAACCCCCACATCAAAGGTCTCATCCCCATACTCCCCAACCTCCTCAAGCCTCATCTTTGTGTTATTGTAACCATACTCCACCACAACAGGTTGACCCAAACGACTCCACTCTTGAACAAATCTACAAAGCGTTCATGTAGAGCACGCAAAGCATGTTTGCAGCCAACGACAATTTGGTCAAAGCATTGGAAGTGCAAGTCAGCCAGTTGCTCATCCACTCTACGAACACGAGGAGGTTCAGTTGTCGAGTCAACCTGAGGTGAATCCTTGCATGTACTAGCAACCACACATGTAAAATGATAGTTTGGTACCTCGGGGGTGGCAAGTAAACCATGTGGAGGAACTTTTCACCATGTCAATGTCATTGTAACCTTAAGGAATGGAAAGCAGGTCGACAATAACATTTCCTTGCTGCCACCACCAGTTATGCATCCCTTCGTCGGGAGGGTGGTGATAAGGAGTCTAATGTTGAGGAAATTTCTCCATCGACTCCCAAGGAAGGCGAGCCAGTTTGCCTAAACTCGCTCTCCTCGTTCAATACTCCAAGGCAAACCAATGTGCCAAAAGCTCCCCATCCTAGTAGGTTAACCAAAAAGCAGAGTGACACAATGGATAAGACATTAGAGGTCTTTAAACAAGTGAAGGTTAACATCCCTTTGTTGGATATCATCCAACAAATATGCCAATATGGCAAAGTGTTGAAAGATCTCTGCACAACAAAGAGGAAGACCAATGTTCCTAAGAAAGCATTCTTAGTTGTGAGTGTGAGCTCACTTTTGTCCAATCCCACATACACAAAGTACAAGGACCCCGGGTCTCCGACTATTCAATGTATGATAGGGGACCGTAGTATGAGTAACGTATTGCTTGATTTATGATCAGCGGTCAACCTCCTCCCATATTCTATTAATAAACAGTTGAACTTGGGAGAATTGAAACCAACTAAGATCACCCTCCAAGTAGTGGATAGATCCATTCGTGTACCAAAGGGGATTATTGAAGATGTGCTCATCAAAGTTGGAGATTTTATATTTCCAATAGATTTTGTCATCATTGATTACCAACCATGTCGCGAACACTCACTCTCAAATACCTTCGATTTTGGAAAGACCATTTCTGGCAACCTCGAATGCCTTGATTAATTGTAGAAATAGCCTCATGAAGCTCTCATTAGGTAACATGAGTGTCGAGTTTCATGTGTTCGACTCTGGTAGGCAACATAAGCCCTTGGACCAACCTTTATATCTCAACCTCGTCCACCAATTAGAGAAAGTACCACAAGATCAATAAACTCCCCCAACACCAACGCAACCCATTGAGAATGTTTGTGTGCCCAGCGAACTCATTAACTATCTTCACAATTCAACAGAGTGAGCTGGTATCAAACATAAATACTCAAAGGGAGTGTTTGTTGGATGATTTAGTTGAGACAGTTAGTGAGGGGCACACCTCATCATATGTCCACACCAGAAGGTGTCGTTACCATTTGTCCCATTGAGACTCATGAGCCTCATCTTGACTCTAACCAAGACCCGCCTATGATCGAGCTTATGCTTGATAATATAAAAGAGGTCTAGTGGTCCTTGCTGGACGACTTGGGGAGAAGCCCCATACTTAGTGTGTCACATCATAGGAATAAGCTTGAGGAACTCATTCTAGTGCACCGCCTGTTGGTTGGAGGATTTTGTTCGACGACCAACTAAACCCCAGTGAGGAAACACAACTCCACTCATTCACATTGCCTACACCTTGCCTACACCCAACCAATATCATGAGGGATTCAAGCCTTTCAATTTTGACATTTCACCTCTCATGACACCTCAAAGTACCAATGAAGGGGGCCCATCACGGCAGATCTTTGGTCCACTTGACTCAATGTTCTCATTCAATGTTCCTTGACCAAATGATTATGAGAATTTATTTTTTGATGTCTATATCATGTTTTATAACAACAAAACTAAAGGAGAGGAACCAAAGACTCTACAAGTGAGCAATGGTTGTTGTCGGTCCCAACCCTAGTGTGTTTGGGTACCATTTATTTCAGGTATTTGTCTCCCTTCTTAAGTATCTCATAGGTTTTGAGGGGAATTCAGGTTTGTGTCCATCAACATGACCACAAAAATTTCCTTGTGCTTCAGAGTTTGGTGAGATCAAAACTTTTTCATGCAAAAATACATGTAGTATCATGCTTGCATACATTGAGGACAATGCATGAGGTAAGTGTGGGGAGGTGCTTTGCATTTGTATATATTTGAAGTCAAGTCTTTTCACTTTGTTTTTTGTTTTGTTTTGTGTGTATTGTGAGGGTCATGATAGTGTGCTGCAATTTACATTGTGTTGGCTTTTTGGCCTTAATCCTTGTTTTGATGATTTAATCAACCTAATCCTAATCATAAGTAATGTAGAGTAGCACACATATTGCATTGCATATATATTGCATGTGCTAACCTCTACAGGTGATCAAGACTCATGGAAGGAAGGAAATCAAGTCAAAATTTGTAATAAAGTTATATGAAGACTTGTAATCTTGATTTTATTTTGAGTCTTAGGAACATGTGTAAATTGAGCATACAAGAGCTAAAAACTTATCACATACACACTAGGTTCCTTAGAGAAGTCACACACAATATTTACCTTATTTGGACTTCATTAGATCACCCAATCCTTAGTCGGAAATCACTTAAAACCTAAACCCAGAATTCCTGTGTGAACCGGTCGACCAAACCTGTTCTCAGTTCGACCGGTTTATAACAGACTCTCCACAATGATTTTACCGAACACTACCGGTCGACCGGTTCTACCTTTTTGGTCGACCGATCCCGGATTTTATTATGGTTGTTACCTTTGTCGTATTCCTATAACGGTCGTATTCGTATAAAACAAACTTATCCCCAAAATACATTCGGTAACCGGTCGAACGACGACCTTGTTTCGGTTGACCGGTTGAACACTTATTATGTCCCTACTATCGGTCGACACACTCTTCGTTCGACCGATCCAACTTTGTCTCAACCGCATCCCCTTAACGGTCGACCGCCCCATACTTTGGTTCGACCGATTCACTTAAGTAGAGTTAAGTTCTAGCTCGTTTGTCCGACCAAATATTCAATTGTTCGACCGTTCTCCTTGAAATCAAGTGAACGGTCGACCGGTTTATTAGTTTCGGTCGACCGGTTCTGGAAATATTTAAAGCCCGATTTTCTGCTTTGTGTATCTTACACAAAACCCAACCAAATCTATCCCCAACGGCTAGAATACCTTAGGAGCTTATAAATAGAGGATCAAGACTTGTTGTTAACACAACTCTCGAACTTCCAATTTCCAATTCATTAGAGAGAAGCTCTCAATCCTCAAAGCTCCCAATCTCACTCCATAAGCCTAAATCCACACTTAGTGATCATATCCTCATCCAACTCAAGTGTGCTCAATTAGAGAGTGAGTTCCACTCAAGTTACTGTTGAATCGAGTGGGTCGGCTATGCTCATCACTTTTATCCCTAATTACCCACTTGTTTAACTATCAAAGATAAGTGCAACGTAATTTAAACAAACAAGCGAGTAGGGAAGGAATATGCAAACCACAATCACACGGGAATTTTATAGAGGTTCGTCATCCCACCCGGGTCCTAGTCCTCTCTTGTAAGCTCCGCCTACGTCTTCACTAACCACTCCCCATTCCGGGCCAGGAGAGAACGCCTTTTACAAAATAAACTCCGCAAACAACCTCGCGAGCTTGACTTTCTTCTCTCACAATCCGAGAGGAATGCTTCGGGCTTTCACCGAAACCTTTACTTCACTTTGACAGCAACAAACTTTAGTGGAACACACTCTCTAAACTTGAGCACACTTGAATGGGATTGGATTTGTGATTAAAGTGTGGAAGGTTTGAGGCTTTGAGTGTGTTGGGTTTCTCTCTAATGTATTGGACAAGTATGAGTGGGAGAGTTGTGTTAAAATGTGTTTTACAACTCTATTTATAAGCCTTGGAGAGAATAGAGTCGTTGGGGTTGGTTGGGTGTGAATTGATGTGTGATACACAAAACAGAAATCTGCAGGACCCAATTCTGCCTAAAAACGGTCGACCGAATCGGGTATTCCGTTCGACCGTTTGGTCAAATTTCAGCTTTGACTTAAGTTAACTTAAGGTAACGGTCGAACGGGCTCAGGGGATCGGTCGACCGAATTAGTCCAGGCACTTCTGGGAGACCAAATTGTGTTGGTTCGGTCGACCGTTAGGAAAGTTTCGGTCGACCGGATGTTTGGAAATTTGGGGTATTTAGGAATAATACGAATACGACCGTTGGGTATAATACGACAAAACAAACGGTCTAAAAATATGTGTAAACGGTCGAACGGAAAGCTTTCAACGGTCGACCGTTTTGGTCCAGGAAGTTCAAGTTTTGTTTAGGTGTTTTCCGATTCTAGTTTGGATGATCTATTGAAGTCCAAATTATGTGAAATTTTGTGTGTGACTTCTATAGGGAACCTAGTGTGTGGTTGAGTAGTTTTTAGCTCAAGTATGCTCAATTACACAAGGTTCCTAAATACTCAAAGAAATACAAAATATATGTCTTCAAATGAGCTTGATTACATGTCTTGACTTGATTTCCTTTCTTCATTGAGTCTTGATCACCTGTAGAGGTTAGCACAAGGCAAAATATATGCAATGCAACATGTGTGCTACTCTACATGACCATAATTAAGATTAGGTTGATTAAATCATCAAAACATAGATTAAGGCCAAAAAGCCAACAATCTCCCCCTTTTTGATGATGGCAACCTATATCTTAACTATATCTTAATATATGGAATTTGTATATGTAAACTATGCATATTAATGCTCCCACTATGGATATGCATAGTTTTTGTTCAATTTTATGCCGAATTCCAAGTTACCCCCTTAATAATCTCTCCCCCTTTGACATCCATCAAAAAAATGATATTCATAAAAGAAAAATTATACGATTTGAGTTCAATGTGGATGTCTTGTAATGAAGTTGCTCCCCCTAAATTTTGCACTTCATTACTCTAAGAAAATGATATTCATTAAGCTCCCCCTATCGATATGAATATGATTTTTCAATTAAGTTCATTTCTATTTCTCCCCTATTAACATCAATGAAATACTACAATTAAGCATGTGATGTTTTCATTTCCCCCTTTTTACATCCATTTAGACAATTTGACTCTTAAAAACTATGGATGTTATTCAAACATAAAGATTTGCAATGAATGGGTATATGATATGTCAATTAAGCATATAAAATGTCTAGACTAGAACCAAATTTATCAAAAAATTTAGAGGATAAGTAAATTATACCAACTTGAAGCTTGAATTGGTTCCAATCTCATTTGGTGATGCAACCAGATTTGAATTCGACTCTTAAACTCGCCCGGTCACCACCGATTTCTTCTTTAAGTACCTTCAAGTGTAGATTTTGGTACCCATTTTTGTTTGGGTCCATTCAATTTAGCTTTTGGCACCCAAATCCAAGTTGATTTAGGTACCCAAACACTTGAGGTTCTTTTCATGGCAATATGATGCTTTCCATTTATGTTATCTTGAACAAGATGATTTTTCATATAGAAGACATTAAAGCCTAAACCATGCTTGTCTAAGGATTGTCTTCGATTTCCTAAAAGCATATCAAGGTTTTTTTTGCTATTTGTGAACTTATGCAAGTCATTAATCAAGGTTTTATTAGATGCATTTAGTTCACTATTTTTAAGCACAAGAGATTCATTCATGCATTTTAGATTTTGAATTAAACAAGTATGTTTTTCATCCATTTGATGCATGTGAATCTCTAATTCGACACATTTGTTGGTCATGCAATTCAAGTCATTTAATAATTTCTTGCTTTCAAGATACGATTTGTCAAGTTTCTTAAGCAAGTCATTTTTATCACTTTCAAGCATATGACTATCAATTGCAATAGATGGGTTGGGTTTATTTTTCAATTTCTCATTCTCATCTTTTAAACATGCATTCTCTAAAATGAGCTTATCAAATTTAGCAAGTAAATCCTTTTTCTCAATCAAGGTTGATTCATTTAGACAATGAAGATCATGATTTACTTCTCTAGCTAACTTGTTCTTTTGACATAGAAGCTCATATGTTTCAACAAGTTCTATGAATGCATTTTGTAGTTCTTTAAAAGAATATGATTCTTCATTAGAACTAGAACTTGATGAGCAAGATTTAGAAGATACCTCACTTTCTTCATCGATTGTTACAATGAGACATGTGTGAGCACCTTCTTTCTTGGATGAGCTTGATGAGGAATATGATGTGGATGTGTTCTTATCCCATCTTTCTTGAGCTTCATCCATTTGGCTTGATTCCCCCTCTTCCCCAGTTGGTGATTCTTCCTTGTCACCATACTTATCTTGAAGAACTTGCCAAATCTCATGTGCACATTCACAAGAAGACACAATGTCAAAAAGTTCATACTTAAGTGCACAATGTAATACATTCATAACCTTGGCATTCAAGCAAGCTAATTTCTCTTCTTCTAAACTCCATAGATTATAATCAACTTTAGGCAAGTTATATGGAGTTAAGATTATGGACCACATATCTAGATTAGTCATGGATTTCAAGTATGTTTTCATTTTACTTTTCCATGAACAAAAATTAGTTCCATCAAAATATGGTGGTCTAGAAGAGCATGTAGGTGATTCTAGATCATAAGAGGTGGATGTGGATGCAATTTCGACCATGCTTACTACGATTAAGTAGATGATTTAAGCACCTATGCTCTGATACCAAATGTTGAATCGAGTGGGTCGGCTATGCTAATCACTTTTATCCCTAATTACCCACTTGTTTAACTATCAAAGATAAGTGCAACGGAATTTAAACAAACAAGCGAGTAGGGAAGGAATATGCAAACCACAATCACACGGGGATTTTATAGAGGTTCGGCACCCCACCCGGGTCCTAGTCCTCTCTTGTAAGCTCCGCTCGACTCCGTGAGCTCCGCCTACGTCTTCACTAACCACTCCCCGTTCTGGGCCGGGAGAGAGAACGCCTTTTACAAAATAAAATCCGTGAACAACCTCGCGAGCTTGACTTTCTTCTCTCACAATCCGAGAGGAATGCTTCGGGCTTTCACCGAAACCTTTACTTCACTTTGACAGCAACAAACTTGAGTGGAACACACTCTCTAAACTTGAGCACACTTGAATGGGATTGGATTTGTGATTAAAGTGTGGAAGGCTTGAGGCTTTGAGTGTGTTGGGTTTCTCTCTAATGTATTGGACAAGTATGAGTGGGAGAGTTGTGTTAAAATGTGTTTTACAACTCTATTTATAAGCCTTGGAGAGAATAGAGTCGTTGGGGTTGGTTGGGTGTGAGTTGATGTGTAATACACAAAACAGAAATCTGCAGGACCCAATTCTACCTAAAAACGGTCGACCGAATTGGGTGTTCCATTCGACCGTTTGGTCAAATTTCAGCTTTGACTTAAGTTAACTTAAGGTAACGGTCGAACGGGCTCAGGGGATCGGTCGACCGAATTAGTCCAGGCACTTCTGGGAGACCAAATTGTGTTGGTTCGGTCGACCGTTAGGAAAGTTTCGGTCGACCGGATGTTTGGAAATTTGGGGTATTTAGGAATAATACGAATACGACCGTTGGGTATAATACGACAAAACAAACGGTCTGAAAATATGTGTAAACGGTCGAACGGAAAGCTTTCAACGGTCGACCGTTTTGGTCCAGGAAGTTCAAGTTTTGTTTAGGTGTTTTCCGGTTCTAGTTTGGATGATCTATTGAAGTCCAAATTATGTGAAATTTTATGTGTGACTTCTATAGGGAACCTAGTGTGTGGTTGAGTAGTTTTTAGCTCAAGTATGCTCAATTACACAAGGTTCCTAAATACTCAAAGAAATACAAAATACATGTCTTCAAATGAGCTTGATTACATGTCTTGACTTGATTTCCTTTCTTCATTGAGTCTTGATCACATGTAGAGGTTAGCACAAGGCAAAATATATGCAATGCAACATGTGTGCTACTCTACATGACCATAATTAAGATTAGGTTGATTAAATCATCAAAACATAGATTAAGGCCAAAAAGCCAATAGTTACATATGTTGTCAAGAGAGCAAGGGTCTTGGTGAAAGCCCAAGACACAAGTATAGACTTCGGTGAGAGCCCGAAGTGGTCCTTCTCGGATTGTGAGAAGAGGATTCCAAACTCGGCGAGGATTGTTTGCGAGTTTGATGGTTGTAAGGCTTTGTCTCCCGGCCCAGAATGGGGAGCAGCTAGTGAAGTCGTAGGCGAAGCTCGGTGATCCGAGCGGAGCTTGCAAGAGTGGACTAGGACCCGGGTGGGGTGCCGAACCTCTATAAAAACGCCGAATCGATTTGTGGTTTGCTTGTTCCTTTTCCCTACTAGTCTTTAAATTGTTTCCGCTGCGCTTATTGTTTGATGAGTTAGGGATTAGCGTAAAAGTGATTAGATTAACCCGACCCACACGATCCTACACATTGATATATTTGTTATACCATGATCATTGCGTGATTTGCCTTCTTTTGGGTGGTTAGTGCTTTAAAAAATTTATTTCTTTCAAAATCTTCATATGTTTGCGAAAGAAAAATAGTGGGTTTTGCATGTGTTTAGCATGTGTCAAACTGTTGAGAGGCAAAGTAAAACGAAACTCTCAGAATTGACTTGAACATGATGCATTAGGATATCGAGTACATTGGCTTTATGTCTTATCTAGACGAAAGATGCACCCTAGCTTTCCCTCGAGGGGAGAGTAATCATAGGATTTCAATACTCAAATTAATAAAGAAGTCCACCCCCAACCTAGTCAGTTGAATAATTCGTGTCTAGTAAAAGGAAGTTTGTCATAGTCAATGACCCTTAAACTCCTGTTGTGAAACCTTAAGTGTAGGGGTTTTGTTCATGTTTAGATAAGAAATAAATGAGTAGGGTGTTCTCTCTCCTCTCACGGCTCATATCACTCGGGAAATTAAGTCTGAGGGGACTTCGTGCCTGGTGCTTTCGAGTCATCTGACTTGGGATGCACCAACCGAACTCCAGTAACATAGGTGATAGGGATCATTTTATGTGGAGATTTGGGAGAAGGTGTACGTGATAGTGTAAGTCCACATAGGCAATGATGCACGAAACCCGACCCTGAGAGAACTAAACATCAACTGGTAAAAAAATGATGAAATGAAAAAAAGGAAAAAAGAAGAAAAAAAGATGCTAATACAAATAAGAACCTTAATGGACTTTACACTTTGTATCACGTGAGGATGTTAAGGTGGCCCATGTCTTTCACTTAAGTCCTTAATTAACTTGCACAAATGGTTCACCAGGCAAGGTGTGTGGACTGAATACATATATAGACTCGGCTCGTAGGATTATCGTGTTCAATGATCAACAACAGTAGGTCCATCAAGTCATGTTGGTAGGTTGAATAATTCATCAATGTTTGGTATTTTGTGGGTATATCCGGTGAAAACACTCAGGAGACAACACTCCTCCTTGGCGACAAGGTGGTTTAATGGCTTGTTGTATATGCTAAGTGCAATCGTGATTCCTACAAAAGTGAGTTAATATTTCCCTATTTTTCGTATGTTTTTCATTTCTTTCTTTTTCTCTTTCTTTGTTTTTTTGGGGACTAGGAAAAGGTAATTGTGGGTGTATTTGATTAGTAGCATATCATACATCGTATTCATGCTATATATCCTTAATTTTATCCTAATATTATGCTACTTGAGGGTTTGTTGTTATATTTCAGGCATTAGGTAATAAAGAAGAAAAAGGAAGAGAAAAAGTACAGAAACGTAAGAAATAAGGACTTAAATGAAGAAAAATGGACCTCTCGGTCATACACAAGGACTCATCTGCAAGAGGGAATGACCTAGATGTAAGCATGAAGGACCAAATAGCAAATCAAGAAACTCCACACCATCATGAGGAGTCTTTGGAAATTAGGTTCGGGACGAGACTCAAACAACCGATCTAGGTGCACTCCACGTGAAAATTGAATCATTTAAGAAGTCATTTAAAATCGGGTCGAATCAGAGCAATCTAGACCGCAAATTGGTTGTCCCAAATAGCCAACCAATGGTTCAGTGTGGTCTAAATCCGACCCAACTTCTCGTGGTTATGTATTATGTTGTTTATGTCTATTTTAGGTATGTTTTGTTAGTCCCACACCGTGGATTTTCCCCCATTTTCCTTTTTCATGTCTATAAATAGAACTCCTCTTCCTCCTTTGTAATCTACCCATTGCTTGGTGGTCATTCTCTCTACTAGGAGTAGGTCTTGGAGCAAAACTCAACTGGAGAAGAATGCTACTTGTAATGTGAGTTATCATTAAAATAAATTTTCCAAATTTGTTCTATTGTTGTCTCTTTTAATGCTTGCATGTTTAGCTTTGTTTTGTTCTCTTAATCTTAGTATAATTAGTTAGAATGTCTTTCTTCCTTAATATAATTGTTAGCTTAATGTGGAGTGAGTAGTTCCATCCCCCTTTGGGGGGAGATGATGTTTATACATATAATAAAGAATGGGAATGAATGCTATCTTATGCAATATGTGATCAATGTGAATGTATGTGATTGATATGTTTTAATTAACCGCAAGTGTACGACCGCGTTGAAGCGGTGGCAAATACGGGTCGATGCACAGGGAGGTGTGTCGACTTCAGTTTGTGCGAAGGCGAGTGGGAAAGAAAGGAGAGAAAGGAGTTATGATCTACACTAGACTACAATGCGAAAGTAAATGGACAATAAGCAATAAAACTAAACCCCATAGGGGGTAGAGGAATAATTTGAATATAAAGATGTGTGTGTTCAATTATGCTCCTCACAACATGTAGTGCATGAAATCATAAAACTAAATCCAATTTTGCCTCCACATGAAATAAGATAAGATCATATCATTAAACCATACAAGACAATAAGTGGAATGAAGCTAAATGAACTCATGTATAAAGACTAGACCCTACTATGCCTCGACATGAATTAAGATAACACATTATCATTAAAACATACAAGACATTAACCAAGGTAAAGGCAACAAGAGTACATACTCACTATTCATTACACTATTCATATTAATTTCATCCATATCCTCATATTATCATTCCCCATAAAATAGGTCCACTAATCTAAGCATAAGCTAAACTTCATTCAAGAGCTACTAAAATGATAAGAGTGAAATCCCATTAGATAGTTATGGAAATCATATAAGGCTCAAGGGATTAAGATAACACACACCTAATACACCACATGATCATATCACATATTTCTCCACCCCCAAATGGGGATGGAACTACTCACTATTCATTACACTACAACCTAAATTAAAATGAAACATTCTACTGAAAGGAAATTAAACTAAGCAAACAAGGAATATTAAAGAAGCTAAAATGACATAAAACTAAAGAAGCATGAAAGCATATGAAAGGACATTAAACTAAGAAATAAACAACATAACTAAAGGAAAACATATATTATTACTCACTCAATTACAAGTAGCCTCTCTCCACCAGGGTTTTTGCTTCAAGGCTTGAACTCCTAGTAGATAGGATGGCCACCAAGAGAGAGATGGGGTACAAGAGAGGAGGGAGAGTTTTATTTATAGCTATAGAAAAAGGTAATCCGGGACAATCCCCCGGTATGGGACTAATCAAATACCAAAAATAGCCTAAACACATACTAATACATGTTCTCGCGAAGTCTAAGCAGATCTGGAGTGATCCGGACCGCCAATTAGAGGTCCATAAGTTCTGGATCCTGCTGGAATTTGTTGTGGGCTTTTCTGGATGGATTTGTTGGTCTTTGATGCATCTACCTCGCTTGCTGGAGCTCCGACCCGAATAGAATTGCCAAAATACTCCCCATGATGGTGTGGAGTATTCTTGTTTGCTCATTGGTCCTTCTATCTTGAATTCAGGTCCTTCGATCTTGCATCTTAGTCCTTGAGTCTCTCAACTCAGTCTTTTTTCCTTCTTTTAGGTCTTTCATGCCTCTTCTCTTCAAACCTCTTTATTTCTGAAATTCAAACATAAAGCTCATTACGTAGCATTGTTTAGGTGAAAGATAACGGATATAAGATACAAATATAAGCATGAAATGATGTCAATCAGTATGCTTGTTTGTTTAAAAGAGAATACTTAACTTGATGGGTTTTCCCATAACCATTAGGTACTTCTCATGCTTGTTTAGGTTCCTAATAACCAATTTATTCATGCTCATGCTAATCAACTAGGTTAGTGATTGGAATGATAGGTTTTGCCACAACCATTTGACACTTCCTATGCATGAAAACACAATCTATGCTTGTTCCATATTGAATGCATTCTTCACCAACTTATTACATGTGTACACACACCACCCCTTAGGGGTTTTCTTTACGGAATTTCATTTTCCTTTTTACTTGCTTAGTTTAGTTTAATTGTTAATTCACTCATAGCTTAGTGTAGTTAGTTAACATAATCCACTCATTCTCCTCTCCTTTCCTACTCGAGAATGGTTGGAACAACAACACGCACAACTCCTTGAGGTTCGACCCATATTTACCACGTCTTCACCGACGTCGTGCACATGCGGTTATTGTAACTGAATCAATCAAATTTGGTACCATTGTCGGGGAGTTGATAATAGTAGTTGTTGCTTCCACCATTTCGGGGGGCTTTTTCTCACATTTTCTCTTTAGTTTTGTTACTGGACAAGGGAACAAGTGGATAGGGGAGTCTATATATCTTTTATGTTACCCCAATGTATATCCTTTAGGTATTAGGTAATAAAGATAAGGGGAGAGAAAAAGGACTTAAACATAAGAAGAAATGACATAAATGATGCAAAATGGACATGTCTGTCATACATAAGGACCCATCAGCATGAGAGAAGGACCTAGACATAAGCCCGGAGGTACCAAATAGCAAACCGAGAAACTCCACACCATCATAAGGAGTATTTTGGCAATTAGATTCAGGTGCAGACTCAAATGACTGACCAATTGTGACTTCCAATTGGTTGTCTATTTGGGTCAGGATCCAACCCGGTTTCGTGTGGTTATGGGTTATGTAGTTTATGTCCATTTTAAGTATGTTTCATTAGTCCCACACTAGGGTATTGTCCCCAGTTGCCTTTTTGATGTCTATAAATAGAATTTTCTTCCACCTTTGTAACCTACTTATTAACATCATATCATACATCACATTCATGCTATATATCCTTTATTTTACCCCAATTTTGTGCTACTCGAGTGTTTCTTTGTGGTGTTTCACGTGTTAGGTATTAAAGAAGAGAAATGATGAGAAATGGACTGAAATGCAAAAATAAAGGACTCCAATGAAGCAAAGAGGACCTCTTTGTCACGTATAAGGATCCATCTACAAATCAGGAAGGACCCAGATGAAACCCAGAGGGACTTGAACGCACGAAAAAGATTTCGGGCGTAAAAAGCCTTCAACACCATGATCTTGAGGAGTATTTGGGCAATTAAAGACAAATGGGCTCAAACTAATGGACCAGGAGTGCACCCCGCGTGCAGAATATGACACTTAAGCTCCTGGAAGAAATTGGGGTCGATCGGGCGCAAAAGATCCGCCAGAGGAAGATTTTGATCCTTTACTAACGGATCATTTTGCCCCAAATTTTGCCCCAAATTTCTCCCATTGCTTGAGCTTGTTTATTTGGGTGCACCAGACTTCAAAGAAAGTGATTCCAGCTGTCGGATTGCTCCCATATTCATCTATACCACTCTTTCTTCTATAAATAGCAATGTTTCTTCTTCTTTCCTCTTCTTCTCCACCTCCACCATTAGAATAGCTTAAGTTTTACCCATTTGGGCTACAAGAATAGGAGGTGGATGAAGCTTGTAAACTAATGTTTTCTTTTATCTAGAGGTAGATTTGTATTCCTCTCTTCTTTAGCTTTCTTTCTATCCAAGTATTTTTTGTGTGTTTGTTGGTTGATTTTCTACTTTGCTTTTCTTGCTCTATTTAGTGTAGATTTCTTGCTTTCCATAGTTGTTTACATGAGTAGAGAGTAGACTCACCCCATTTACGGTGGAGGTGATGTAGAGTATGTGATGTGTTGGTGATGGGTTCTTTTTATTTGTGTCATTTCATGTGCTTGATGTAGATAGATACATGTGATTTGCTTAAACTTGTATTAGATGAGATAATGACCACACTAGGTACTTGTCTCATGCTGATCTAGAGTTTATTTTGTTACTTGTGATGGTTTATCTTGTTATGGAAAATGGTTTGTCATGTCTAGATACTTGATTAGTAGAGAATGCATGAATGTATTAAGTTGTATGGATGGTTAATTGATGTCCTAATGGCCACACTAGGTACATAGTTCATTCTTGAGAACCCAAAGTGCATCTTAACTTCATATCTAACTATATTAGTCATGTATTCATGTAAATGTAGTTGATGTTAATTAGACTCCACATTATTTTCTAGTTGATTTCACATACTTTACACACTTGTGCCTCATGTAATCAAGAATCACTCTCACACACACATACCTACACACCTCTATTCCATGGGGGTTTAGTTTAATTGTCATTAATTCCTAAATTAGTGTAGTTAGTTTAGCATAATCACACCATTTTCCTCTCCTTTCCCACTCGAGTATGGTTGGAACAACAACACTCACAACTCCTTGCCGTTTTTGCCACATCTTCACCCATACCGTGCACTTGCGGTATTTAAAATGATTCAATCACCTACCCAGTGCGTGGTGGTCATTCTCTCTACTTGTTGTATGCCTTTGAAGCAAAACTCAAGGTGGAGAGGATGCCACTCTCTAATGTGAGACATGTAAATAAAATATTTTCTTTTTAGTTAAATGTTGTTTCCTTTAGTCTTGCATGCCTTGTTTCCTTAAATCATAACACAACTAGTTAGCTTAATGAGTAGTGAGTCGCTCCATCCTCCTTTGGGGTGGAGATGATGTTTATAAATGTAATAAAGAATGGAATGAATGCTATCTTATGCAATCTGTGATGTATGTGAATGTATGTTTGTTTGTTAAAATAAGAATACTTAACTTGATGGTTTTGCCGCAACTTTTAGACACTTGTCATGCTTGTTTAGGTTCAATAACAAATTTGTTCATGCTCATGTTAATCAACAGATTGGAATGATAGGTTTTGCCACAACCATTCGGCACTTCCTATGCATGAAAACACAATCTATGATTGTGACATATTGAATGCATTCTTCACCACCTTATTACACGTGTGCACACACTCCACCCCTTAGGGGTTTTCTTTACTGAATTTCATCTTGCCTTTTGAGTTGATTAGTTTAGTTTAATTGTTAATTCCCTCATAGTTTAGTGTAGTTAGTTAACATAATCCACTCATTCTCCTCTCTTTTCCCACTCAAGTATGGTTTGAACAACAACACTCACAACTCTTTGAGGTTCGACCCATATTTGCCACGTCGTCACTGATGTCGTGCACTTGCGGTTATTATAACTGAATCAATATGTGAGTCATTATTTCCTATTGGGGGTGGAGAATGATGTGAAGTGTAAATGTTGTAGGATTGGTGTGTGCTTTAATCTTAATCTTGGAGCATCACATGATTTCCATAACGATTTTGTTTGGTTCCTCACTCTTGCGTTTGATGTGTTAATCGTCTTAATTGATACATAGCACATGTTTTGGCTAGTGTGCCCACTTTATGGGTAATGATGAGGTGAGGATAAGGTTGGAGTGGGTAAAGAGATAAGGATGACATTTGCAGCATGTGATCTTGTTTGCCTCATCTTAATTAATGTATTGTATGTTTTAATACTAACGTTAAATCTTAATTCATGTGGAGACATAGTTGGGGTTGTGGTCATTATGGATTCTATGTTGTTTATGCCTTTAAATATGTAATTATGTGGTTGTCTTCCTTATATTAAGTAGTATTTTGTATGTTTTAATGATGTTGATAAATCTTAATCCATGTAGAGACACACTTAGGATTGTGGTCATTATAGATTTCCATGTTATGCATGTCATTAGCATGTAATTGTAACACACATGTATCACACATCTACACTTTTTCATACATTCTCCACCTCCTATGGGACTAGTTTTTGATTAGTTGTTATTGATTTACATCGGCTTCATCAGTTAGTTTAGAAACCTTCAATCTCCTTTTCTTCTTATTCGAGTATGGTTAGAACAACGACACACACAACTCCTCATGGTACATGCTGTGTATTCATCGTTGTCGTGAACTTGTGGTTTTGAACTTACAAAATCTCAATCAATAGTAGCCGTGCAAGAAGAGAGAACACCACACTAAATTATTTCTTATCTATATATGAACTAAAAGTCATGTATTTAAGGTTTCACAACAAGAGTTTAAGGGAGCCTAACTTCAATACTTCCTTATACTAACAAGCACGAATTCTTTGACTCACTAGGTTCAGTGGTGAACTTCTTTATTTGTTTGAGTACTGAAACCCTATGATTACTCTTCCCCTGAAGGAAAACGGGGGTGCATCCTTACGACAAGAGATAGGACCTAAAATCGGTGTACTAGATATCCTAATGCATCATGTTCAAGTCGATTCTACGAGCTTCCATTTTACTTTACCTCTCAACGATTTTGAAATGCTAAACACACGCAAAACCCACAAAACATTCTCTTTCACAAACACATGAAGATTTTGAATGAAATGTGAAATTTTAAAGCTCTCGGCAAATAAAAGAACGCAAGTCACCCAAGGATCATGGTATAGCAAGATATATCAATGTAAATTGCAACACACTATCAAAACCCTAGCAATACAAACAAACGAAAAGAAAAAAGACTCAACTTTGTACACACGTAAAGCAGCCCCCCACACTTACTTCATGCATTGACCTCAATGAATGTGAATATGATACTACATGGATTTATGCATGAACAAGAAAAGGTCTCACCAACGTGAAAAAGAAACAGAAGTTCATGGTTATGTTGATAGACATAAACCCAAGTACGTTAACAAATCAAACCCACATCCACAAGGAATGGGACCCATGACAACCTTTATTTATATGAACAAACATGAAATCCCAACCATTCATATGGTTGAGTGCGAGGGAGGTTTATGAAGGATCATAACCTCCTCGAGTTTTGTTGGTGCCCCCTCCAAGTAAGGTTTGAGGCGTTGTCCATTAACTTTGAACGCGTCCACATTCCTTGGGTTTAGGATTTCAACCGCTCCATGAGAGAATACAGTTTGAACAATAAATGGGCATGACCAACGACTACGGAGTTTACCCACAAACATATCAAGTTGAGCGTTGTAGAGCAACACCTTCTTCCTGACGGTAAACATTTTTCGCATAATCATGCGATCATGAAACATTTTAGCTCGAGACTCATGAATTTTGGTGTTTTCTTACGCATTATTTCCTAACTCTTGCAACTCCACAATGTCAAGCTTATGTATAGCCCCTGCTTAATCAAGATCGATATTCAGGTTTTTGATCGCCCTAGAAGGCACGGTGCTCAAACTCGACGGGTAGGTGACAAGCCTTGCAATACACTACCCGATATATGGGCATACCAAAATTGGTCTTATACGTAGGGTAGAAAGCGCATAATGTCTCATTAAGTTTAGTAGACCAATCCTTCTGCGAGGAATAAACCGTCTTCACAAGGATTTGCTTTAATTGATGGTTAGAAATTTCAACCTGCCCACTCGTTCGCAGATGATATGGGGTCAGAAGCTTATGGGTGATCGAATACTTCCTCATAAGCGTTTCAAAGAAGCGATTGCAGAAGTGGGTAACCCTGTCGCTGATTATGGTATGACCAAAAATTCTCCAACACTAATATGTTCGCTAAGAATTATTTCTCAGTCACAGTGTAGTTCAATTGGGCATCATTGAGTATTCTACTAGCGTAGTAGATCACATGAGGTAATTTCTCCAATTGCTGCCCAAGCACTGCGCCAACAACAAAGTCAGATGCATCACACATCAACTTGAAAGTTTCAGTCAACACTCGTCCCTTAATTATGGGAGCCAAAGTCAGCTCTTTCTTCAGGGTCAAAAAGGTATGGTGGTAATCCGGTGTGAACTCGAAATTGGCATCCTTAGACAAAAAAATGGTGAGAGGTCCAACAATTTTACTAAAATACCGAATGAACTAACGATAAAATCCAGCATACCCAAAAAGGCACGGATATCCTTCATTATGTAGTGATGGATATTTGCAATAAGACTCACTTTGGCGGGATCCACCTCTATTCCCCTACTGGAGACCACATGTCCAAGTATGATCGCTCTCTTAACCGTGAAGTGACATTTCTTCCAAATGAGAGCGAGGTTCTTCTCACCGTATTGCTTGAGGACAAGGCTCACGTGATGAAGGCACTCATTAAAGGAGATGCCGAATTTGGAGATGTCGTCCAGGAAAATCTCATGGAAATGCTCCACCATATCAGACATGATACTCATCATGCACCTTTGAAATGTCGATGACGCATTACATAACCCAAAGGGCGTGTGATGGTAAGAGAACGTACCAAAGGAACATGTAAATGTGGTTATCTATTGATCCTCAGGGAAGATGGGGGTTGTAGCTGGAGTATCCCTTGAGAAAACAATAGTATTCATGTCTGGCAAACCTTTCAAACATCAAATCAATGAATGGCAATGGGAAATGATCTTTCTGTGTTGCCGCATTAAGCTTGCGATAATCAACACAAACTAGCCAGCGAATTTACAGGCATTTCGGTATTATCTTGTTTTGTTCATTGTCAACAACTGCTTGACTTCTTGGCAACTGATTGATTCAGTTATAATACCACAAGTGCACGACATCAATGAGGACACGGCAAGTATGGGTCGTGTCCACGAGCAGCGAGTGCGAGTCAGAGTCCACAATACTTGAGTGGGGAAAGGAAAAGAGAGATATGAGATCGGAATTACACTACGATGCGTACTAAATCAGAAAACAAACAATAAAAATAAACCCCTTAGGGGGTAGAGAAAGATTGCGGAAATGAGAATATGTGTATGTGTGTGTTCATTGGTGCTCATCACAACATGTAACACATGAAATCCATAAAAACCAAATCTAACTTTGTCTCCACAAGAAATAAGATAAAACATTATCATTAAAACATATAAGACAATAATTGAGATGTGGCTAAGATGAATTTCATAATGACTAAACCCCACTATGTCTCCACATGAAATAAGATTTAACACAATCATTAAAACTTACAAGACACTAATTTGGATGACGCCAACATGAACATGCATACACATGTCATATTTCCTCCTTATCCACTCCATCCTCATCCTCACCTCATCATTCCCCATAAAATAGGTCCACTAATCTAAGCATGTGCTAAGCATCACTCAAGAACATTAGCACCAAAGATAAGAGTGAAAAATTTATTCAATGATTATGAAACTCATGTGTGGTTCAAAGGTTAGGATTAACACACACACTTAATACATCACATAATCACATCACCTTCTTCTCCACTCCTCAATGGGGATGAACTACTCCCTTCTCAACATATTAACTAAAGAAACATAACAACAACATAAAACCATAGAAATGTAGAAAACTAGATAAAAATGAAAGATTACAAGTTTGCTCCTCTTCTCCTCCTCTACACTACTAATTAAGAAACTAAAACCTACTCTAATAAACAAAAAAATAATTCCTACTCTACTAAACAAGAAAGGAAATTAACCTAAGGAGGAGAGGGAGGAAGAAGAAGAAAGGAGGCACTACAAGTCTATTTATAGAATATTAGAGGGTTTGGATGGATCTGGGCGTAATCGGACGATTGTAATAACTTTCTCTATAGTCTGGTGCACCCATATAATCGAGATAAAGCCACAGGAGAAATTGGGGACCAATTGGACTAATTGGATCCGTCACTGGTGGATCAATTGGGTCCGATCGGCCCCAATTTTCTTCTGTAACTTAAATGTCATATTTTGCATGTGGGGTGCACTCTTGGTCCACTGGTTCAAGCCCATTTGTCTTTAATTGTCCAAATACTCCTCAAGATCATGGTTTTGAGGGATTCTTGCTCTTGAAATGTATTCCATGCGTTCAGGTCCCTCTCGATTTCATTTGGGTCCTTCTTGATTTGCAGATGGGTCCTTGTGCATAACAAACACGTCCACGATGCTTCATTTTAGTCCTTTCTTCTTACATTTCAGTCACTTTCTCTTCCTTTCTCTTGTTTATTATCTAACACATGAAACACCACAAAGAAACACTCGAGTAGCACAAAATTAGGGTAAAATAAAGGATATATAGCATGAATGCAATGTATGATATGCTACTAATCAGGAACCACATGGACAGGACTCACTCCCAAACTATCAGAAATGGGCTATATTATACCACGATCCAAGCACTTAAGAACCTCCTTTTGGACGGCTTCTTTCAGTACAGGATTTAACCTTTGTTGTGGGTCTTGATGGTGCCTAGAATTCTCTTCCATGTGGATATGATGCTGGACAATACCAGGGTTGATTCCTTTGATATTCTTCAAGGACCACCCGATAGCCTCCTTGCATTCCAAGAGCAACTCTTTAAGGGTAGTTTTTTGTTCTTTTGCAAGATCAGAAGCGATAATGAGTTTCAATGTCTCATTATCCGACAAAAATATGTATTTGAGGTTATCAGAGAGTAGATTAAGCTCGATCGGAGATGAGTCCTTGTTGGATTCAGAGTTGATCTCAAATGGCTCAAAGGCCATGGGGTAAGAAGAGTAGGCACCCAGATGTACCTCCTCATCAGGGAATTCAGATGCGGATTCCTCAAGAACATCCCATCTCACAACTTGGTGATTGGGCAACTCAATAAAATGTTGATGAGACTCAAATACGCCCATTAACTCAATCTTATCAATGTCTTGAATTAGATTGGCTCTGACAGAATCATCAAAAGCTTAGTTGCTTAGCCAGAGTTAATGATTGAATTAGTTATAATACTGCAAGTGCACGACCGCATTGAAGTGGTGGCAAGCATGGGTTGGTTCACAGGGAGAGTGTACGAGTCGGATTGACGATACTCGAGGAAAGAAGAGAGAGGAATGTGAGCTGAAATAAACTACGATGCGAGTGAAATAAAAAACAAACGATAAAATAAAACCCCTTAGGGGGTAAATAAAGAATGTGAATACGTAATATGTGTACATGTTGATGGCTTTTTGGCCTTAATCTATGTTTTCATGATTTAATCAACCTAATCTTAATTGTAATTAATGTAGAGTAGCACACATATTGCATAGAATATATATTGCATTGTGATAACCTCTACAGGAGATCAAGACTCAAGAAAGAAAGGAAATCAAGTCAAGACATATAATAAAGCTCATTTGAAGACATGTACTCTAGATTTATGTTGAGTCTTAGGAACTATGTGTAATTGAGCATACGTCAGCTAAAAACCACTCACATACACATTAGGTGCCCTATAGAAGTCACACACAAAATTTCACATTAATTGGACGTCAATAGATCACCCAAACATAGACCGGAATTCACTAAGTAAAGTCTACCAGAGTTAATTTGGTCGACCGTTTGTTTCCTTTAAGTTAGAGTGAATTTTACTACCCGATCGGTCGACCGTTCCAACCTTTTCGGTTGACCGAATAAACATATTTTTCTAACCGTTAGGGTTGTCGTCTAAAACCAACGATAGTATTGTAATTATTCATCCATACCCCAAAATACAATTGCCTATCGGTCGACCGTGGACCTGTTTCAGTCGACCGGACATAAATGTCTCGACAAACCTAAACTGCATGGAAGTTTCTGGTCGACCGTGGACCTTGTTTCTCAAAGTTTGGTATAATTTTTTATCCTCTAATTTGATGGCATATGAACTCCAAATCAATCATCGAAAGGAGAAGGAAGCCTCCAAGAAAAAATCCACCGTGGCATTACATGCAAATCTTGATGAACCAAGGAGGAGGGTAGAAGATGAGGACATTGAAGTCCTAGCAAAAGACTTCTTCAAATACCTCAAAAAGGATAAAGAAGATAAGAAGGAAAGATGAGGTAGAAGGAGTGAGAAAAGAGAAGAAGAAAAGGAGAAGGAGGAGAGTGGAAATGAGAGAAGAGAAAAGGAGAAGAAAATGGAGAGAAGGGAGAGGAGAAGAGAAAAGAAGAGGAGCAAGAGAAAAGAAAAGAAGATGGAAGCTCACAAAGCTACTTGGGATGACTCTTCATCACAATCATCATCATCTTCTTCCTTGCAAAGTACAAGATAGGTTGTCATTCATGCTTCATGGCTATTGAAGATGATCAAAGTGAGGTAGACTCTAACTCTTGTTCTAGTAGATCATGCTCAACTAAGTCTTATTATAGTGATAGCTCAAATTCTAGTGCTAATGATGAAACATATACACATGATGAGCTTCAAAATGCATTTAATGACTTAGTTAAACCACATAAGATCATTTGTGAAAAGAACAAAAGTGCTAGAAAATTGATAAATGATCTCCAAAGTCAAATTGAATTAATTGTGCATGAAAAGAATGAGGTGCTTGCTAGACTTGAAACTAATGCATTAACTCTTGATAATTTAAAAGCAACACCTATAGATGTTGAACAATTAGATATTCATGCTTTCAATGTGCAATTAAGAAAAGATCTAGAAATTTTCACAAATGGAACTAAGATGCTTAACATGCTTTTAGGAAGTCAAAGGAAATCTTTGCAAAAGCATGCTTTAGGATATAATGATTCATATGTTAAAAACCTTGTAATTCATACAACTTTAAATGGAAAGCACTTAGTTGTAAAACATAGTTGTTCAAGTGTGTGAGCTCCTAAAACCAAAATGATTTGGGTTCCCAAAGCTAACATTCAAGGACCCAAAGTTGTTTGGGTACCTAAATCTACACTTGTAGGGTCTTGAAGAGGAGATCGGTGGTGACCGAGCAAGCTTAAGAGTCAAATTCAAAGCCAGTTGGACCATCGAATGGAGATTGGAACCAATTCAAAGCTTCAAATGTGGGTATAACTTCCTATCCTCTAATTTTGTTTTTGAATAAATTGGTTGTAGTCTAGGTTTTAATATATGCTTAATTGACATATCATTTATTATTTATTGAATATCTTAAAATTGAATTACATCCATTGCTTAAGTGTTATATATATAAATGGATGTCAAAAGGGGATAAAACATCACATGTCTATTATTATATTTGTTTGATGTTAAAAAGAGGAGAATAGAAATGAACTTAATTTATATATCATTTTCACATTCACAGGGGGAGCTTAATGATTATTATTTAACTAGAGTAATGAAGTGCAAAATTTAGCGGGAGCAACTTCAGTACAAGACATCCAAATTCCTTGTTTAATCTTATGTTTTTTTATGGATGTCAAAGGAGGAGAGATAATTAAGGGGGTAAGTTGAAATTTGATTATAATTGAACAAAAACTATGCACATCCATAGGGGAGCATTTAGATGCATAGTTTACCTATAAAAATTTCAAGTATTAAGATATAGGTTGCCATCATAAAAAAAAGGGGATTGTTGTCTTTTGGGCTTTAATCTATGTTTTGATGATTTAATCAACCTAATCTTAATTGTAATCAATGTACAGTAGCACACATATTGTATAGCGTCTATATTGCATTGTGTTAACCTCTACAGGTGATCAAGACTCAAGAAAGAAAGGAAATTAAGTCAAGACATGTAATAAAGCTCCTTTGAAGACATGTAATCTTGATTTATGTTAAGTCTTAGGAACTATATGCATTTTAGCATACTTTAGCTAAAAACAACTCACATACACATTAGGTTCCATATAGAAGTCACACACAAAATTTCACATTAATTGGACTTCAATAGATCACCCAAACTTAGACCGGAATTCACTAAGTAAAGTCTGCCAGAGTTAATTCGATTGACCATTCAGACCTTCGGTCGACCATTTGTTTCCTTTAAGTTAGAGTGAATTTTACTACCAGATCGATCGACCGTTCCAACCTTTTTGGTTGGCCGAATAAACATATTTTTCTGACCGTTAGGGTTGTCGTAATATATCAACAGTCGTATTCTAATTATTCATCCATACCCCAAAATACAATTGCCCATCGGTCGACCGTGGACCTGTTTTGGTCGACCGAACATAAATGTCTTGACAAACCTAAATTGCCTCGAAGTTTCCGATAGACCATGGACCTTGTTTCGGTCGACCAAACTTGATCATTTTTGTCAACCCCGTAGAGTTTGGAAGTTTACGGTCGACCGAACCCTACTCGGTGTACCTAAGGTATAGCATGTTTCGTTCGACCGTTTCCTTATCGGTCGACCGAATATTATTCAAATTTGCAAAACGGTCGACCGTTCTGCCTGTTTCGGTCGACCGAACTTGTTCTTAATTGAGTCCTACGGGTTGCTGTTTTGTGTATCTCACTCAAACCTTACCCAACTTAACCCCAATGGCTATAACACAGTAGGAGCTTATAAATAGGTGTTCCTATGACACAATTACACAACTTTTCCAATTCCTATTGTCATATACACTCAAGAGAAAGCTCCAAGTCTCCCATTACCCAAATCATACTCTCCAAGCTTACACTTTGACATCTTAGAACAATTCCATATCCTAAACTAAGTGTGCTAAAGTTAGAGAGTGAGTGATCCACTCAACCCACTGTGGTAAAGAAGCAAGGACTTCGGTGAAAGCCCGAAGTGTACCTCCCGGATTGTGAGAGGAAGAAATCAAGAAAGCGAGGGTGTTCGTGGTGCTTGTGGTGTAAAGGCTTAATCTCGGCCCGGAATAAGATTGATAGTGAAGACATGAGCGGAGCTCGAGAGAGTTTGAGCGGAGCTTGAAAGAGAGGAAGTAGGTGGGAGGCCAAACCTCTATAAAAATTTGGTGCCTTCTTGTGGTTTGCATTATTTCCTTATTACGTGCTTGTTTAGTTTTTAATTCCACTGTGCTTTCCTTGATTGCTTAAACAAGTAGGTAATTAACTTCAAATCAATTAAAACTAAGCCACATTCACGATCCTACACGTGTGTGTTCATTTGTGCTCATCACAACATGTAATACATGACATCCATAAAACCAAATCCAACTTTGCCTCCACATGAAATAACATAAAACTTTATCATTAAAACATACAAGACAATAATTGAAATGAGGCTAAATGAGCTTATGCATAAAGACCAAACACCATTATATCTCCACATGAAATAAGATTTATCACAATCACTAAAACATACAAGACATTAATTAAGATAAGGCCAACAAGAGCACATGCTCCCAACAAGGCATGGAGGGGCATACTGAGTGTGCGGGACATTGCTCGTGAACACATTCGGTTCCAAGTGGGAGATGACAGCAGTGTACGTTTCTTTCTCGATCCATGGTGAGGCCAGCCATTCTTATGTGAGGAATGGGGTGCCCGGTTGCACTATGATATTGGCATGCCAAAGGACACGCTCGTGGCACATTTCATTCAAAATGGTACGTGGAACCTCCCTCATCCACGATCCATGAGGGATGTTGGAACTTTGGCCAAAGATAATGGAGACAATGATACATGGAGGGCTGGATCACCCTAATAGGATAGCTGCCAGAAAGGAGTCTTTCTCATTGAAAGAGGCATGGACATGGGTCGCAACTAGGATAGCACTTGTGGGATGGAGTAAGTTCATATGGTTCAAAAATCACGTACCAAAGCTGGCCATTATAGCATGGCAATGCAAGCACGGGGTGCAGCTCATGACATGGATTGTGTACTTTGTAATGAGGGTGAGGAGGATATGGGACACCTCTTTTGGTCATCCTCATTTACGAGGGAGGTCTGGACAGAAATCCTCAAGGCACTAAAGTTGGGCGTTGGTATTAGGAATACCCTTGATGAGGAAGCAAAACGCATGTTGCATGTGAAGGGTGGAAGAGTGCACATGACAGCAATGAAGCTAGCCTTTTGTGTGGTCATCTATGAGTGCTGGCAGGAGCGGAATAGAAGGGTGTTTTACCACAAGATCAGGCGCCCTTTGGACATCATTAGATTGGTAAAAGACACGGTCTAGGTTGTGGGCTCAAGGAGAAAAGATATTGTGGAAGACCCGACGGCGATGCGAGAGCTCAAAGAAGTATGGAATTAGATACGTGAACTAGCTTAGCTAGGGGTTTGTTTTGTAATGGGTTAGTGACTCATGTCCTTTGTTCGCTGGGCATGTAGATAGCATGTCCTGCGGGTGTCCCTCGTAAAAAAATTTGTAGGTTGTAAATGATAGCTTTTTTAATGAAATTTCGAGGCTAAGCCTCCCTTTTGCTTTGCAAAAAGAAGAGCACATTCTCCCACATGTCATGTTTCCTTCTTCCACTACATCCTTATCCTCACCTCATCATTCCCCATAAAATAGGCCCACTAATCTAAGCATGTGCTAAGCATCACTCAAGAGCATTAGCAAATCAAAGATAAGAGTAAACTCCCGTTAGATGGTTATGGAAATCATGTAAGGTTCAAAGGTAGGATTAACACACACACCTAATACATCACATAATCACAACACCTTTTTCTCCACCCCCAAATGGGGATGGACTACTCCCTACTCATCTTTAAACTAACGAAAGCATAAAAACAACCCAAAACCATAATGCAATAATTGAGAAAACTAGATGAAGGAAAAACAAGCACAAAGGAAATGGCATCAAAGGAAAGACATCAAGATAAAGAACAAGACTAAACTATATTAAAATGAAAGGTTACAAAGTTGCTCATTTTCTCCTCCACTGCACTAAATCCTACTCTAATAAACAAGAAATAAAACCTACTCTATTAAACAAGAAAATAATTAACCTGAGGAAAGGAAGGAAGGAGAAGAAAGGAGGCATTACTAGTGTATTTATAGAAGTTTAAAGGGTTTGGATGGATCTGGAAGTTGCATATTGCTTTGACCCAAGAACCCGACGCATCATAGAAATACGGCTGCCAAACTCATAACTGGATCCGCCAGTGGCGGATTTGAATCAGCGACTGGCGGACCATTTTTCTCCGATCGCCTCCAAATTTTAACCACAACTTTCATTAACATAATAAACACATGGGGTGCGCCCGACGCTGTTGCTTTGAGCCCATTTTGTTTTAATTGTCGAATTACTCCTCAGGTTCAGGAGATTCTGGTCTTTTGTAGCCAACATTTTTTTCTTTACACTTAAGTCCCTTTGGGTTTTCACTTGGGTCCTTCCTGAGTTACAATCCAATCCTTGGCATTCAAACATGTCCAGAACCTTCTAAATCAGCACATTCTTTTTGCGTTTAGGTCATTTTCTGTTCTTTATTGCCTAAACAGTGAAACACATCAAATAAACACCCGAGTAGCACAAAATTAGGATGGCATAAAGGATATATAGCATGAATGCAATGTATAATATGATATTAATCAGTGAAGATGTTAAAATTCGCAGTTAGATTGCCAAAAAAACTTCATCAAGTCATTACCACAGTTAATTAAAGCATTAGACGTCGCCAAAAATGGCCTCCCAAGGATCACCAGGATTTGTCCTTATGGGTTAGACATTGGTTTTGTATACAAGATAATAAAATCGACTGGAAATACGAACTTACCCACTTTCATAAGGATGTCATCTACAACGCCCCATGGAATTTTGACTGGCCTATCGACCAACTAAAGGGCAGTCTTCGTTGGCTTAAGGTCTCCAATTCCAAGGTTGACATAGACTGAATAAGGAAGGTGGTTCACAGATGCCCCTAAATCAAGTTAGGCTCGGTGGATAAGTAATTGAAATTTAAGTTTAACTGCAAATTCACAGCGTCGGTGAAGACGTAGCAAGTACGGTCTATCCACAAGGAGTGTGTTGACTCTGGTTCTTTTGAAGGCAAGTGGGAAAAGAGGGGATAAGAAATTGATTACACTAAACTAAACTACGCTAAACTAGCACGAAACAATCAAAGAAGATGAAAGCATGAGACAAAATAAGACTAAACTAAGTGACTAATAAAAGCAAGCTGGAAATCAGGAATGGAAACCCCTAAGGGGTGTAGTGTCTATACACATGAAATAAGTGGTGATGAATGCATTCAATAAAGCACAAGTGTAGGTAGTGTTGCTATGCATAAGAAGTACCTCATGGAAAGACCTATCATACAAATCACTAACCTAAGTGATTAATATGAGCATGAACAAGTTTGTTATTAAGAACCTAAACAAGCATGGAATGTACCTAAAGATTATGGCAAAAACCATCAAGTTAAGTATTCTCTTTAATTCAAACAAGCATACTCACATTTCCCACATACAAACAACATATAGTATTCATTCCATACTACATGACATGTATAAACATCAACTCCACCCCTAAAGGCGGATGGAACTACTCACTACTCATTAAGAAAAGAAGACAAAACAAAATTAAACTAAGCATACAAGAATTAAAAGAGAAGACAACATTAAAACAAACTAAGAAAATTTATTTTATTTACATGACTCACATTACAAGTAGCATTCTCCTCCACTTGAGTTTTGCTCCAAGGCTTACTCTAAGTAGAGAGAATGCCACCAAGCAATGCGTGAATACAAAGGAGGAGGAAGAGTTCTATTTATAGTCATTGAAAAAGGTAACCCGGGACAATCCCCCGGTATGGGACTAAACGCATACCATAAATGCACTAAATACACACTAATACACTACCCAGCTGAGGCTTATCGAGTTTGGATCCAAATGGACCGTGAATTGGTGGTCTGGGTTGGGCTGATTGGGTTGTTCTTTGGTGGAGACTTTTGTGGATAGATTTCTTCATGTTTGGTTCACCCGAAGTGGTTGTTGGAGCTTAGACACGGATCTAATTGCCAAAATATTCCTCATGATGGTGAGGAGCTTCTTGATTTTCTCATTGGTCCTTTTGGTTTTACATTTGGGTCCTTCTCTCTTGCATCTCAGTCCATAAGTCTTGCATCTTAGTCCTTTTCCTTGCTATTAAATCCTTCTTGAGTCTCTTCTTCTCAAACTTGTTTATTCCTGAAACTTAAACATAAAACTCATTACGTAGCATTGCTTTAGCTAAAAATAAAGGATATAAGACACAAATATATGCATGATATGAAAGGGTTTCCTCTAAGGTCAAAACCTAGGGGTGAAACGATTGCTGGGGTGGAGTCTCACCAGAATAACCCGATGATGAGGCCTGAGGAGGTTGGTGAGTATAGGGTTGAGACCTTTGATGTGGTGGGTTGGTAGGTCACCAATGAGCATGGAGGGCGATAAGGTGGTTGTTTGGGTTGAGCTTGCAAGCTCTAACCATGACCCCCACTTGGCCTCCAAGAGAAGTTTGGGTGGTTTCGTCGTCCCAGGTTATAGGAGTGATTGTACGGGTCGTTATGTGACCGTTGTTGATACATCGCAGTTGCATGCTTAGTATCACTTGGAGTATAAGCATATTCCAAGTCACTATGTCCTATAAGTCCACACCTACTAAACGCGGAAGTAGCGACCTGAGATACAGGAGCTCCGTCCAATTCTAAACTTTCTATCGTACGCATGAGAGCATCATTTTTTGCCTCTAACATGATAGTTGACTCGACTTGGTATGATCCAGCTCGACCAAAAGACCTGGTGACTGGCGGCTCTCTCATGGTATTCCACTCAAGGTTGCATTCTGGCATTAATTCAAAGGTATCCCATGCCTCATCAATTGGTTTCGTTTGGAAATCATCATAACACATCGACTCCAACAATGTGCTAGTGTTGTAGTTGAGTTCCTCATAAACAATTTGACCCAACTACCACAACTCAAGTCCATGATGAGGGCACTACAAGAGAAGGTCCTTCAACCTATCAAAGAAAGCATGAAATGATTCGGTCTCAGTCTGATACATTTGATGTATCTGGTGCCATAATTATTGAGTCTTCCTTTGGGGGAAGAATCTCTTCACAAAGATGGTCACAAAGTCATTCCAAGATCAAATCGAATATGGTAGGAGGTTGTACATCCATTTCTTCCTGATATCCTTTAACGCAAAAGAAATCATCCTCAACTAGACGGAATTCACGCCAAGTTGTTGAACCTTGAAATTAGAGCATACCTCTTCGAATTCACGTATAAAGATATATGGTTCCTCCTTATTGGTTGTGAAGGTAGAAAGCATGCTCATATATTGAGGTTTCAATTCATAGTTGTGCCCACGTGCTGGTGGGAAAACTATCGAAGATGGCTACGCGGCCCGAACATGATGTATCCACTCCCACAAAGTCATTGGTCGATCCTATCAAGCTAAGGGTGGTGATACTCCTTGATTAGTAGCATATCATGCATCATATCCATGCTATATATCTTATATTTTACCCTAATATTGTGTTACTCGAGTTGTTGTTTGTAGTGTGTCAGGTGTTAGATAATAAAAAAGATGAATGGAGCAAAAACGCCCTGAATGTAAAAAGAATGGACTAAATTGAAGACTTCTGGACCTATTTGTAATGCACAATGACTAAATCGCAAATCATGAAGGACCCAAGTGAAAACCCAGAGGGACTTGATTGAGAAGTACAAAATAATGTGACACAAGACTTAAACTAGATCAGTATTCCCCCAATTGAATCCAAATTTGGTTGAGACAGTGGACCAGAGCTTCACCCCTTGTGCCAATACAAGAAATAAAGCCGAAGACAAAATTTCAACCTGATCGGAACAATTTGATCCGCCACTAATGGATCAAACAGGTCCAAATGGTCTCAATTTTTTGTCCTAGGTCGGGTTGTTGGGTCAAAGCATTCCACGACCATCAGATGTGATTTAGAGTCGTCTGATTATTTCCAGATTAATCATAACCATGTATTAGTCTATATATATACCATTGTAATCTGTCATCTCCCTCGTCTTCTTCCAGCCTCCATAGTTTAGGTTTAATTCATGTTTTCAGTAGTGTAGTTGGAGGAGAAGAAGAATACTTTGTAATCTTTCATTTCAATCAAATGTTAGTTTTGTTCTTTAAATACATGTTTCCTTTGATGCAATTTCTTTTATGTCGTTGTTTGCTTAATCTTGTTTTTCTTCATTTCCATTATGGGTTTATGTTATTTTTACGTTTTCTTTAGTTTAAAGATGAGTACGGAGTCGTCCATCCCCATGGGGGGTGGAAACGAATGTGACGTGATTATGTGATGTATTAGGTGTGTGTGTGTGTGTGTGTGTTAATCCTGATCTTTTAAACCTTACATGATTTCCATAACCATCTAATGGGATTTCACTCTTATCATTGATGTGCTAATGCTCTTGAGTGATGCCTAGCACATGCTTAGATTAGTGGGTCTATTTTATGGGTAATGATGAGGTAAGGATAAGGATGGAGTGGAATGATAAAGTTTTATCTTATTTCATGTGGAGGCAAGTTGGATTCGGTTTTATTGATTTCATGTATTACATGTTGTGATGAGCACAAATGAACACACACATACACATATTTTCATACTCGCATTCTTTCTCTACCCCCTAAGGGGATTAGTTTTATTTTTTGTTTTTCCGATTTCCTACGCATCGTAGGGTAATTCCGACCTCATCCCTCTCTTCTTTAACCACTCGAGTATCGTGAATCTGACTCGCACACGCTCCCTATGGACCTACCCGTGCTTGCCACCGCTTCAACGTGGTCGTGCACTTGCAGTATTTTAACTGATTCAATCATGTTTTTTTGCAACGTTGTCGAGGAGTGTCATTTTCGTAGTCAAGTTCACCATTTCGGTGGGGGGTTTCTTTTGTTTTTACATTTTCTTTTATATTTTTGGTTACTAGAAGGAACTACAAGTGGACAAATGGACCTAAAGCAGCTTAGGAGCGTTCTAGTGAAGTCTAGGGACCAGAATCCCCAGACAATCCCCAGCTTAGGAGCGGATCTGGTAAGATATTTGTGCTTTCTGTTTTCACAGTATCTTCCTTTGCCTATTTCTAGTTGTTTACTACCACTATTGATGTCATGCATGCTCTGTTTTAGTGTTATTAATTAATTTGGCTTGCATGACCACTTTTTAAGACAACTTCAACCATAAAATTCAAAGCAAAAGATTAGACTAATTGTCATCTAGGTCATGCATCATTTGTAGACCTTGCACGCACTCGTCTTCTTTTTTTTACATTCTTGTTGTCGATTGTTGACATGAGGTATGTGCACCCATTCTCTCATTCATGCATGGTTAAAGCATGCATTAGTTACTAAGGTGCATCGGGACAAGTGTGAGATGAGTGTTTGTTTGGAGAGTTGATTGCTATATTAAGACTCAAAACGCAACTAGGGGGTTGTCCCATACAAGATAAGGTGGGGATTTCATCATTCTTTCCTTTGCCCAAAAAATCACTCTTAATCAAAAGCCTTAATCTAAAATCAAGTAGACATTGATCACTAGGACTCGGGCGCATTAGGAGAGTGATCTAGTCGCGACTGTCATAGCTTGATCGGTGTCGCCCACTTTGTCGATAGCAAGAGACGAGATCTCCGGATCTTGGCTAACTTGTTGGGCTCTATGATCTTTGTCATAGCAAGGAGAGGCATGTTGAGGCCGTGTGACCTCGCAGTTAGGCGTCGTCTAGTTTATAGGCCTATAGCAAGCTTAAGCTTGTGTAAGACGTATTTGCTAGACTAGGCTTCTACGCACGCTAGATCTAAGGATTCTTCCCTTCTCATCTGAGTCTCCTCCTTTATTTTCTTCGATTAGTCTCCTCCTCTAATTACACCTTCTATTGTGTGTAGTTTTTTTAGTCGAATCGAGTGTTTTATGCGAGTTTGGGCTCATTCTGGTAAGAGTGCTCGACTGGAGAGAGTGCATTTTTCTTCTGAGATGGATTCTCTAGATGATCGCCCATCTCCGATGTTTAATAATTTATAATACCGCAAGTGCACGGACATGTTGAAGCGGTGGAAAATATGGGTCGATCCACAAGGAGGTGTGTAGACTCTGGTTTGTTCGAAGGCAAGTGGGAAAAGAATGGAAGAAGTTGTGAATACACTAAACTAGACTAACTACACTAAACGAGTAAGCATCAAACAAGGAAAACGAAAGCGGGGGAAATTGAAAGGTGGAAATCAGAAATGGAAAACCCCTAAGGAGTGGAGTGTGTGCACACATGTAAAAAGATGGTGAAGAATGCATTCTATAGGCACAAATGTAGGTAGTGTTTTCATGCATAGGAAGTGTCTAAATGTTATGGCAAAACCTATCAAACCATTCACTAACCTAGTTGATTAACATTCATATACACAATCTGGTTATTTCCGAACCTAAACAAGCATGGGAGGTGTCTAAGATGTGTGGCAAAACTCATCAAGTGTAGTATTCTACTCTGACAAGCAAGCATACATTCACTTTTATCAAAACAATCAAAATATAAAGCATTCATATCCATTCTTAAATGCATTTATGAACATCATCTCCACCCCCAAAGGGGATGGATCTACTCACTACACATTACTCTAACAATTAAACTAAAGAAGAAAAGAAACATTCTAACTACTTTAGCCTAGAATCAAAGAAATAAAACTAAGCTAAGCATGCATGCATAAAGAAACAACATAAGAACAAAACAATGGAAAAATTATTTTATTAGATGACTCACATTGAAGGTAGCATGCTTCTCCACCTTGAGATTTTGCTCCAAGGCTTACTCAAGTAGAGAGAATGCCACCAAGCAATGGGTAAATACAATAAAAGGTGAAGAGTTCTATTTATAGCCATAGAAAAAGGTAATCCAGGACAATCCCCCGGTATGGGACTAAACAAATACCAGAAATAGGCTAAATACACACTAATGCACACCCCACATAAATATTAGCGGATCCGGACCAAACGTGACCGCCCATTAGCGGTCTTGGAATGCTAATTAGCGGTCTACAGTGTTCGGATCGCTCTGGATTTTGTTGTGGGCTTTCTGGAAGGCTTTGATTGTCTTTTATGCATCTACTTTGCTTGTTGGAGCTCTAACCCGAATAGAATTGCCAAAATACTCCCGATGATGGTGTGAAGTATTCTTATTTGCTCATTGGTCCTTCGATCTTACGTTTAGGTCCTTCGATCTTGCATCTTAGTCCTTGAGTCTCTCAACTCAGTTACTTTTCATGCTTTTAGGTCCTTTTATGCCTCTTCTCTTCAAACCTATTTATTTCTGAAATTAAAACATAAAACTCATCACGTAGCATTGTTTAGATGAAAGATAATTGATATAAGATACAAATATAAGCATGAATTGGTGTCAATCATCCGCCTCGAGCTCCTTTGGAGAAAGAGGCTGAGTTGTCTCATGGAGGCGGGGGAGACCGGGTTCCATATATGGATTACCTCAGTCCTCTCCCACCACCACATAGACCTCCTTCTCCTCCTCCTCCGACTCGGGACGAAGAGGGATTCGGTTAGGATCGAGTTTTGGGTGCACCACCACCTTTAGCTCGACGGGATAGATCGATGACTCCATGGGAGCGGACCCATCCTGTTAATTTTGCCTCATTTCAATTATTATTTCATGTGGAGGCATAGTGGGGTTTGGTCATTATGCATGAGTTCATTTAGCCTTATTTCAATTATTGTCTTGTATATTTTAATGATAAAGGTTTATCTTATTTAATGTGAAGGAAAAGTTGGATTTGCTTTTATGGATTTCATGTATTACATGTTGTGATGAGCACAAATGAACACACACACATATACATATTTTCGTATTCGCATTCTTTCTCTAAGGGGCTTAGTTTTATTGTTTGTTTTTCCGATTTGATATGCATCGTAGGTTAATTCCGACCTCATCCTCTCTTCTTTCTCCACTCAAGTATCGTGAGTCTGACTCGCACACGCTCCTTGTGGACCGACCCGTGCTTACCACCGCTTCAACACGGCTATGCACTTGTGGTATTTTAACTGATTCAATCACTCCTATAACTCGAACCTGACCGGGATGCACGTCCTCACAAGTCGTAGGAGGAGGAGATGGTCTACGTGGTGGTGGGAGTGGACCAAGGAACTCCATTTATGGAACCTGATCTCTCCCACCTTAAAGTGACGATGTGTCCTCCTGCTTCAAAGGAGCTCGAGGCGGAGAGGGACGATCACCTAGACCATCCATCTCAACAAAAAGATCAACTCTCTCAAGCTGAGCACCCTCACCAAGTCAAGTCTAACCTCGCATAAATGTGCTCGAATCGACAACCACACATAAATAGAAGGTGTAATCGGAGGAGGAGACTATAACACAGAATGTGGATGACGAGAAGACTTAGAAGAGAATGGAAGAATCTTTAGAGCTAGCGTGGGTAAGGGTGATGATAGAAACCTATTCTAGCAAACATGGCTCAAACAAGCTTAGGCTGACTATGGGTCCTTAGGCTAGATGATGCCTAACCGTGACTCCCCACACTCCTGAACACCTCACCTCCCTCGGTCGAAGGTCATAAAGCTGTCTTGAGATAGTCAGAATCCGGAGTCCCAAAAATCCTAAATAGCTAAGCAAACAACTACAATCAGGCCATGACATCGAGAATGGGTTTGTCTCCTAAGTACGCTCGAATCCTAGGAGTCAATGTCTACTCGATTTTAGATTAACACTTTTGATTAAGTGTGATTTTTGGGGTCAAGGAAGGGGTGATGAAATCCCCTACCTTGTCATGTGTGGGACAACCCCCTTAGGGTATTTTGATCCCTAAACTCGCAATCAAACACTCACCTCACTCTTGTTTAAATGCAACCCTACTAACTAATGCATGCAAGCTAATGCAAGAATGAGTGAAGAAGGTGTAGTACCTCACGCTAGCATTTGACAACAAGAAAGTAAAGCAAAGGAAAAACAATATGCGTACAAGGCCTATGTATGTTGCATGACCTGGATGGCATTCATCTACTCTTTTGCTTTGAGTTTTAATGTCCAAGTTGTCTTAAAGAAATGAATATTTATATTAAATTAATTTCTGACATCAAAATAGAGCATAAAAGTGGCAAATATCAACTACTAATAGAAAGTGGGAGCTACTAGTGAAATAGGAAAACCAAATTCCACACCAAATCCACCACTGACGGATTCAAATCTGCCCCTGGAAGATGGTTTCGGGATTCTGGTCCCCAAATGCCTCATGTGTGCTCCTTGTCCTCAGTGAAGTCTCTTATCCAGTAACAAAACTAAAAGGGAAATGTGAGAAAAATTCACCGAAATGGTGGAAACAACAATGTGACGACCAACTCCCTGCAAAGATGTCAAAAACTTGTTAGGAAATTCAAAGTTCAAAACCGTAATGGCACGGTGTCGGTGAAGACGCAGCAAGTACAAGTCGTACCATGAGGAGTTGTGTGTCATTGTTTGCACCATACTCTAATGGGTGATGAGAAAGAGAGATTGAGGGTATCTAAACTAAGCGACTAATGCGACATGAATCAAGAACAACTAATCAAAAACTAGTCTCGTAGGAGGTGGAGAATGAATGCAAAAGTGTAGATGTGTGAGTTGTGTGTATACAATTTAGTGCTCATGACATGCATAACATGGAATCCATAATGACCAAAACCCAACAATGTCTCCACATGAATGAAGATTTAACATTATCATTAAGATATACAAGACATTAATCAAGATAGGCCAACAAGAGCACATGCTCCCGCATGCCATCCTTATCTCTTTACTCACTCCCACCTTATCTTTACCTCATCATTGCCCATAAAGTGGGCCCACTAGCCAAAGCATATGGTAAGAATCAATTAAGACCATTAACACACCAAAGGCAAGAGTGAGGAACCCAACAAAATAGTTATGGAAATCATGTAAAGCTCCAAAATTAAGATTAAAGTACACACCAATCTCACATCATCACACTTCACATCACTCCACCCCCAATAGGGATGGATTACTCACTAATCAACATATTAAACAAAGAAGCAACAACATAAAACAACACATAACAAGTAAAGAAGACTAGATTAAAACAAGAAATAAACAACAACTTTGATTAATAAAGAAAAAGATTACAACGTTGCCTACCTCTTCTCCTCTACTACACTACTAAGCAAGAACTAAAACCAAACCTAATGAGGAGAAGAAACAAGAAGAAGAAGAGTGATTACAAGTGTATTTATAGCAGATTAGAAGGTCTGAATGAATCTGGGCCCAATCGAACAACTATAAATCACATATGCATAATGTGTATTGCTTTGAACCAACAACCCGACCCGTTGAAGAAATGTGGCTGCCAAATATTTAATTGGATCCGCCAGTGGCGGATCATTTTTGTCAGATCGCCTCCAAATTTGGACAACTTTAGTTAGTATATTGAGCACGTAGGGTGCATCCGGAGCTATTGGTTCGAGCCGATTTGGTTTTAATTGTTGATATACTCCTTAGGTTCAGGAGATTATGGACTTTTGTGACGCAATATCTTTTTTACACTTTGGTCCCTCTAAGTTTTCACTTGGGTCATTCTTGACTTTCAGTCCAGTCCTTTGGCATTACAAATAGGTCCAAAAACCTCCCAAATTAGTTTATTTTTCTTGCATTTAGGTCCTTTTCTCTTCCTTTCTCTTTTTATTACCTAAAATATGAAACACGTCAAACAAACACTCAAGTAGCACAAAATTGGTAAAATTAAGGATATATAGCATGTATGATATGCTCAAGAACCCATCTGCAATTCAGGAAGAATCTAGATGAAACCTCGAGGGTGTAAACGTAAGGAAACCATTTCTGGTGCAAAAAATCCCTCAAAACCGTGATCTTGAGGAGTATTTGGAAATTTTAGGCCAAACAGACTCGAACCAGCGGAACTAGAGTGCACCCCACGCGCTAAATGGAAAAGTTAAGATGCTGAGTGGATTAGACCAACTTGATCCGCCAGTGGGGGATCTTGTTGGTCAAAATCCGCTCTAATTTCTCTCATAGCTTGAACCTGTTTAATTGGGTGCACCATACCAAAGAGAAATCGATCACAACCGTCAAATTGCTTCCAGATTCATCTACACCTCTCTTTCTTTTATAAATAGCAATGTTTCTCCTACCTTTAGCCTCTTCCTCCACTTTCCTCCATTAGAATATGTTTAGTTTACCCAATTTGGTAGCAAAGGAATGATGGTAGATGAAGGTTGTAATTTCACTCTTTGATTAATCTAATGTTAGATTTGAATTCCTATCTCTTTTAGCTTCCTTTCTATCCAAGTATTTTTGCATTTAGTTGGTTGATTTAGTAGTTTGTTATTTTTGCCATGTTTAGTTTAGATTTCTTTCTTTCCATATTTATTATGAGTAGAGAGTAGATTCACCCCATTCGGGGTGGAGGTGATATAGATTGTGTTGTGTGGTGATGGGTTCTTCATATTGTGTCATATCCATGTGCTTAATGTAGATCTATACTTGTAGCATGCTTAAATTTGTATTAGATGGGATAATGGTCACACTAGGTACTTGTCTCATGCTAGATATAGAGTTTATCTTGTTTCTTGTAATGGTTTATCTTTGTTATGGAATTGGCTTGAAATGTATGGATCTATGTTTGATGCATATTAACATGAATGATTTAGGTTGTAGGTAGGATTAATTGATGCTTTAACGGGCACACTAGGTACTTATTGCATGCTTGATAATCTAAAATCAACCTAAACTCTATGTGAAATATGCATGTTCATGGTTTGCCATGTGGTGTTGCGTGTCTTATACTTAGATTCTACACTAGCTTCTACTTGTATGTAACACACACTACACTTGTGCCTACTTGCATTGAACACCCACTCACACACACCTCTACACCTCCACTCCAAGGGGATTTAGTTATCTTGTTGATTCATTCTTAGTCTAGTTTAGTTAGTTTAGCATAATCCCCTCCATCTCATTTTCTCTATTCGAGTGTGGTGGGAACGACACACACTCCTCGTGGTACAACCCGTACTTTCCGCATCTTCACCGACGTCGTGCACTTGCGGTTTTGAACTTTTAAAATTACACGACATATATATGACATTTTTTTAATATACATTGGCACAACACAATCAGAATTATATGCGACGATCAGAATGTTGTGGTGTATGCATGTTTCAATTGCAAAGAAATTTATGTGGTGTATTTCTGTTTTAATTTCAGGGATTTTTATGTGGAGTTTCATGTTTCAATCTCAACGAATTTTATGAGAAAATAAAAATAAAATCAGAATTTAACAAAAAAAATCAATTAAAGACAACACATCGGTTATTTTGTTGAAACCGACATGGAATTTCATAAAAGAAATTCAATAAAGGACATAACACGTTGGTTATTTTGTTGGAACCGATGTGGACTTCACACAAAAATTCAATAAATGACATAACACGTCGATTATTTTGTTGGAACCGACGTGAAATTTCACAAAAAAATCAATAAAGGACATAACAGGTCAATGTGTTGGAAGAAACCGACATGTTCTGGAACTATTATTTTTATGAAAAGGACAAACCACGTCGGTTGTCGTTTGCCAACTGATCGACGTGGTTTATTCTATTATTTGATTTTTTTGAAATTTATTTTTTAATAATAGGACAGACCACGTTGGTCTTCTATTTCAACCGATGTGGTGTGTCTACAAACCACGTCGGTCATTTGCCAACAATAGACGTCATATGACATGTTATTGGATTTTTTTCCGAATTTCTAATTTTAATAATATAACACACCACGTCGGTCGTTTGGATGCGGCATACGTGATATTGTGTAAATATCACGTCAGTGTTATTGCTAAAAACTGACGTGGTATACCTACATACCACGCCTGATTATTGGCCGACGTGATATCCCCTCCTTACCATGGATTATTGTGGGACATCCTTTGTGGAAAGAATGGAATCTACAAAGCAATCGTCAAAGGCAAATACCAACTTTGAGCCGAAAATCTGGCTTTTCTCAAACAATAAAAACAAGATCTCCCTTTTTTTTAGAGATTTGATTTCTTAGATACAGATGCTTTGTAACTTCAGCTTCATAACCATATGGATTGGGGAACTTACTCTACTTCGGTATGATCAATGGTATGAAGGATATTTTTTACTCATTGATAAACCCTCCCTCTTTGTCAAAGCACTAATTATAGTGCCAAATTCTTTAGCACCCATCTCTGAAGAATGCACCAATGAATACTTCAAGGAGTCCGAAGAGCTTCAACTCTTATACTCATTATATCTTGAGTTCCAGCCTACTGATCAACAAGTAGCATGTGTGGAACCGCAAATAGAAGAAAACCTTCCAAACTCGAGTCCTATATTCACTCCATTATGTGGGGGAATTTGGAAAACAATTTGCTCACGAAGGGTGAAGATATTTAATTGGACTTTAGTCCATAACAAAATATTAACAAAGGATCGACACACCATTTAAGTTCCCTAACAAGATCCAATTAGGAAACATTCCACACTTTGGAGCATGAAAAATGATCCTCACTCTCTATACGAAAAGAAAAGTTACAAAACCCTCGTCAACAAATTAGATCCTGGTCAGGTGGTCGACCTCAACTCATCCCGAATCCGACCTGTTTACAACTCCAGCTACCAACAGTAAGATCGAGAAAAATCAGGAACAAAGATTGTGAGTTGTGGCGTCCATTTCCCTTCTCTTTCCACACCTTTCTCTATTTAACACCACCCCGCCCAAACCCTAGCTCCCCCCCACCTCCCTTCTCCGGCGACCACCGCCACGGCGTCCTCGGAACCCCGATACCCCGTCTCCGCCACCACGTCGATCTCTTACGGTATGCTTTTCGGTTGAAAATTCCCATTTTTTGGGGTTTTTCTCGCTCGTACGTTTGGTGGGATTTTGTAAGTTCGTTACTTGGTGCGAAAAGTGATCTGAGGTCACTAGATTAGGATGTTGTTTGTGGGGTTTGCGTTTGTTTAAGTGTTTTTTTTTATACTTTTGTCTAAGGTTCCATCATTTCTCGGATTTAGATGAAATGCGATCTCAATTTTGCCTTCATATGTGGCGCAGATCGTCCAAAGTCGATAGGATTTGGGAGATTGTTCGAACAACAGGATTTGATTTTTCTGTTTTTGCTTGTTTGAGATGTTTTGTGTTAAGGTTTCAGAAGAAAAAAACTAGAATATCGTGTAATTACTAATTGATGGAGTTGTAGATTAACTCTTGATTGTCGGAAGTTGATAGCTTCCTTAATGTTTAGGATTTGAGAGGCTTACTTGAGCTTGGAGGATTTTTGTGGTTGTAATTGCTAGCTTGTTTAAGAAACAGGTTTTTATGACTTGGAATGTTTCATCATTTGTGCTTGTTTAGGTGTTCTATGTTTAGGTTTCAAGAAATACAAAATGTCGCATAACTACTGATTCACGGACTTTTGACGATAATGGGGTTTTAGGTTTTACATGTTTTGATGTGGGAATCTATGTCGGGAGATTAGGTACATGTCGTAGTTTTATGTTTCTTGGGCTTTTTTCCATCAGGAAACAATCTTTTGAAGTGGTGATAAATCAATATCTAATGCTTGTTGAGTCTTGTAGTATGAGAATCGTTTCTTTTTGTGTGGTTTGGACTTTCAATCATACAGTGCAGAGGATTAGGCATTTGATGTTGGCTAATTGTATAATGTAGTTTGGTATTACTGTTGGATGGTAGGGTTTTGGTAGTAGTTTCTGTTTGCTTCGCTAATCATCAGCTCGCCTTGAGTTTATATAATGGCTAGGTAATTCTTGCTCAGATTTCCATGATTTTAAGTTTTATCTATTTAATTGGCTGTCTTTTTTGGTTATTCCTGTGTGCATAGTTGAGCGAGTTCGGCAGTTCAGATCAAGAGAAAGCTGGTATTGAGAGAGCTTGTGGAGATGGATTATGGTAGGAACTCTGAGACGAATGCCATCACAATTACTCCGGACCCAAACGGCCATGAGACCTGGTTGTCCAATCTTAATGACCAGGCAATATGGGCAACAGAGGATGACTACCAAAATTGGAATGGAGATCAATCTTCAGATTCCATATCAAATGCCAATTACGATGGTCGCCAAATGCAGTCACGTTCTGGGAGTGAACAGCCACCCAACAAAAAATCCAGGAGTAATCAAGGAGATTCACAGGGCAATGGGTCTAGTAGGTCCAGAGCAATTGGAAAGATGTTTTTCAAGACAAAACTCTGCTGCAAGTTCCGTGCTGGGACATGTCCGTACATCACAAACTGCAACTTCGCACATGGGATTGAGGAACTAAGGAAGCCACCACCAAATTGGCAGGAAATTGTGGCAGGCCAAGATGATGCCTCTGAACAAAGGGAAGAGCACCAGATACCGATATTGAGCTCCTCAACTGTAAGCGGAGATAATCAGAGGTCTTACAAGGGTAGGCACTGTAAGAAGTTCTATACTGAAGAGGGTTGCCCATTTGGGGATATGTGCACTTTTCTGCATGATGAGCAGTCAAAAGCCCGAGAGAGTGTGGCAATTAGTTTGGGTCCAACAGCTGGGGGTGGTGGTTATGGAAATAATGCTGCAGGATCTAATCAGAAACCCTCAAACTGGAAGACTAGAATTTGCAACAAGTGGGAGATGACTGGGTATTGCCCATTCGGGAGCAAGTGTCATTTTGCACATGGGGCAGCAGGTATTGCTTATTTTTGTATGGATGATATTGTTAGCGATATTTACATTCTTTTATGCTTATTATTGCGTGTTAATTGCAATTTTATAATATATTTGATCTCTTTGTATATTAATCAAATAATAAGTTCCACGTGCAATACGAAAAGAAGTATATGGTTACTATTTTGCTCAAAGAGAATCAAAATAATGACTATTTTGGATATTAAGAAAAAGAAATAGACTTGAGAGGAAGTTGCCATTTGTTGTTAGTTTTTGGGTAAGTAGTTCTGCCCTGAAGATTGGAAGTTGCCATTTGTTGTATTTTTGGGGGTTATTGTAGCTCTATCTTTGTTAGGCTATAGAAATGACCTAAATGAAGTCAATCAATTGTGTAATTCTTTACCCCTTCTTTCTCCATGATATCTCCCTATTTAGTTAAATGAAGATACAATGATTTTCCTTTCAAAAGTTTAGGTAATATATTTGACTTGTTTTATGTTCAATATAATGAAATTCAGAGAAGAACAAGGGAAAAGTTTGATGTGTTTTAGCTTTATAGTGTATATGAGGTTTTCCAACTTTTATCTGCAAAAGAGATGTTTCTGTCACTGTTTTGCTTGGTAAAAGTTGCATTTCCTTAGTACAATCATTTGTAGTATGTGCTAGTTTGAAGACCATGTATGAATGGAATTTTTATGTAGTTGATGATAATAAGAAACGTACCTGGTGAATTGCAATGAATGGTAGAAATTTTGGTTGGAAAAGGTCGTAGTTAAAAGATGATGCTGTTGAACTCTAGTAAAGGAGAGTTGCACCTGGTCTGAAAGGAGACCTATTTCCTACCCACATAGACTCTATTAGTTATTGGATTGGTTTTATGGCCCGGTGGTCTGCATGGTATGTAATGAACTTCAGGCTCATTCATATTATAGTCTTATGTACTAGAGAAGAAATTACGTTATATTGGATTGTTGTTTGTTGTGTTTCCTTTCAAAGATATTCGCTGTCTTTTGATACTTCATATTTTACAAGGTCTACGTTTGTATGCCACAGAGCTGCACAGATATGGTGGGGGGCTCGTAGACGGAGAAGGCAGGGATGCACCCACAGCTACAGACTCAAAACAAACTGGTGCCTCTTCTGCCAAGGCACCAAATGATCCGGTTATGTTTGGTGCTTCAGTTCCACACTCAGATGTCTATCTTACTGGAGTGCCACAAAGACAAACCAGTATCAACCAAAGACAGGGCCAGAGACCTCTTCAGAAATGGAAGGGACCTGATAAGATCAGTCGAATTTACGGTGATTGGATTGACGATGCTGAGTGAAATGCTGGCTGCATCGGCAAATTTAGTTAAACGAAATAGAGAATGCATAGTGTAGTTTCTCAGGACGATCTATCTCTGCAGGAAGTCCAGCTCTTTGCTTATGCTTTAGCTTGAGTTACCACCTCACTTGATAAAGAAAATAATGTTGAAGCGATGTATCATATTTAGAACTAACCGGCAGCCTAGCAAAGAAAGGGACCAAGCCAGTCGAGGTCCCACTCGATCATCGATGAGATGTGCTTCTGAAGTGATAAGTAGCTTTATAAAATTTAAGCAAAAGTTTTTCTTTGCCTTGCTTTTAACCTCTTTTATCATTCTAAATGTGTACTAAGTTCTGTTTTGTTCTTTAGATCTTTAGCTTCAGACTTCGATTTATACGTTTTGTGGCTGAGTTTTTCTGTTCTAATGTGATAATAATCAGTTCGATATATTGTTCCCAAGTTTTGCAGTGATTATAGACATTCCTGAACATGAGTAAACGATATTTTCAGAAGAATGTATTGATTCCCACTTTCCAGGTGCTTGGCCAAATCACGAATCTGGGTTTGACGATCTTAGAGGATTAGACCTTGGAGCTTGTGAGGGTTAGTGTACTATTATCTTTTAAGGGTCGGATTCAAATCACATTTCGATTCTCAAAAACCAAGAACTGATTGACATCTAATAACTTAGTCTCATATAAGGTTTAGATATGTTTGAGAACTAGCTGTGAGATTTTGTCAGATTTTGGAAAACTTATTATTAAAACGTGATCCCAAAGGGTCCTTAAAGTCCTTCATGGTCTCTTTTTCTCTAACTTCGTAGAAGTGGTAAAAAGAAGGTAATGTTTCGGTTCTTACTTTGTGGTGTATACTTGAATGTTTCCCCACCAAAAAGTTATCATTCCATTAGCAACCACGAAGATATCTTGCATCATAGACTTAAACGGGTAATAGATGTAGAATCTCTACGTTCTTAACATATAAGTGTTGTTTCTGCTAAATTTAATCTTCAGTATTTTCTTGGTTGTAGATCTTCTCTTGCATGTTTGTTTTTGTATACTTCGACAACAAATAATCCCTACTAGTTCAGCCATATTATTTTAAACCCTAACCAATTTGGTCACTTCAAAATTAAACTTAGAATTTACTTGGTTCATCGTAATTGGATTTCATGTAATTGGATTTCATTCCAAGAAATTTGAATTCTATGTGAGCAAATTACATTGTTTGATAATTTTGTTATCAACACATGAATAACAATGTAATCCAAAAAAATAAATATAATTTAATAGATATGATAAACGTCAAAAGAGATTGTTGGAGTTACAACATGCTACGGATAAGATTAAAGTTGAGTTTGACTATCAAAGTTTGAATTATATGAAATGATTTGATTACATTGCAATGTAATGTAATTGGATTACGATATCCAACAATGTAATCAAATTACCTTGAAAGAGATGTAATTGGATTACCTCCGTCATTAGATAACGGAGTGATTACAGTGAGCAGTAGAATGTAATCTGATTACATTTTGATTACAGTAAATCAAACACAACCTCGTGATCTTACTGTTGATTTGTGCCTCAACTCTCCACAACATGAATTTCACCACACAAGTTGGTATAATTTTATTAGATAATGTTTGGTCAGTGGTAATTAGTTGACAAGCAATGCTGAAAGAAGAAGTTGGTATGACATCTTCATGAGATTTTTTTTAAAGAAACCGACGACTTTACTCGTTCGGAGGGAGAGAAACCAAGAACCGACCGCCCCAACAGAGGGGTATTGATGCCCCGAGAACTGAGAAAATATAGCATTATATTGTCCCCGACACATTTGAGCAATTTATGTGAATTCTTCATCTGGTGTTTTAACAATCTAAGATTATATTGTACTTCCAGGGGAGTTCATCCGGCCTTTTTTTGTCTTACAATTTTTCAGTCAATAGATAATCCAGAACTACTGCCTATGTCCTGCACTATTCTCAGCTTTCACGGGCATTTATGCTTTACAGGAAATGACATGACCTTCTGAAATTAAAACAAACAATGAGTTTACGATGGACTCAGCTTCCAAATTACTCTTTTCTGGTCATAGATTCCAAATTTGTTAATGTACATAAAATCTGGGTTTCTATCTCAAAATCAAATAGTGTTGGGTGAGGTGACTAAAATCTTATAAATCACAACAATAATTTGACTTTGTTCAATGTAGGACTATTCACAAATCTCCACAATGTCAGTGAAATTTTGAATCTAGATTTTAATTCCCACTAATTTCTTTGTACAAAGGGGGAACTGGTTGATAGATCAATGTTGTTAATATCAATAAGTTGATCAGGAAAAAGTAAAAAAAATGAAATTTGCAACTTTTCAGAAATTTTAATATCTGAACATAGATCACAGGTATGCTTTCAGATATCTTTGATTAGTGCAAGACTTCAAGGATTCTCTAAGTTTATGATCCAATCTTGCATTGGTGGTTCCAGTTTCTCAGACAACAGCTTCAGCTTATTCATAAGACTTTCTGTAACGCCCCGAGTCCGGACAACTGATCACCCGCCCGAACCCGGTGCGTTAAGATACGATCTACGATCCTGACCGCTGCGCATTCTGATATTTAAATCCATCTGATAGGCCCATAATTAATCTGAAAAATATAATCAACAATTTGTGAGCTCGACAGCCCGCAAGTACCAACCATCAATCAATCAGAATCATAATCATGTGGAAAATAATACAGAATATGACATTCAGTCAATAAGCACAATCAAGAGACATGCATCACAAATAAAATGTATTCATATCAATTTGAAACCCCCATTCGGATTCGACCACATCCTGTGCTTCTGAAATCTATCAATCTGTCAGACGCACACCTGGTAGCTCCACACTAACGACAGACAGCCATTTCCTCTCTCGGGTGGCTCCACGCTGTCCGCTAGGCAGCTCTTTCTTAAGTTGCTCTGCCAGAAACACACAGCCACATGACATATCGACCGAAACACCACCATGCAATCATATGCATATCCATAAAATCAATATTAATGCTCAACATGCATGCAACTACGAATATCAAGAGAGACAGACATGATATGAAACTGAAGAATAACGAATCAGTACTTGCCTCAAAATCTCCATCTTTTTCTTCTCTATATTCTTCTCAAAATTTCATCTTCTCCTAAAACCACACAATCATCCAATAATCTCAATTAGTCCATTAAAATATTTGATTATTAACTCAACTAAAAATTCGGGATATTACACTTTCTCATGTGAATTTTCTTTTTAAAAGTTGTAACATGAACTATAATATTAATCTCAGTTTTTATTGTGGTCACTCGATTAACCACATTCAATAGTTCAGTCGATTTGCAAAAAAATAATGCTTAATTTCAGACAATATTTTCATGGCTAAAAGAACAAGAATGTGAATATCTTTGAAGAATGGAAGACTATATTCACAACCTCTAATCTGAAACCTAATATTCACCAGTAATCTTTACATGAGCAAACCCCGTTCTTGAAGTGATGGAAGCGGTTTCGTTCCTTTACAATGACCTCTCGTGCGTAAATTTTGGAGATCATCTTTGTGTAAGTATGGCAATCAACACACATTCTAAGATTTCTCACCACCCGAAGGACTTCTCCTCTGCTCGTACTTATAAGACCAAAAGCTATGGCCAGTTTAAGGCTGTGGGCTTTTATTAACCTTTTCCTCTCCCCCTCGTCCACCGGAAACATTACCATTGATGTGTCGTGATGATACCCTTCAAACCTTAGCAGCCATTCCATTTGGTGCAGCATTTCATATATCTCTTTGCTCCTTGGATGCGACATGTCCTGCGAAACAAAGGTGTGCAGCTCCTTTCCTACTTCTACCCCACTAAAACCCCGAACTTGTGAAACCCCTCTGCTCACCATTTGAGTGCGGAATTTCGCTGCTTCTTCCCATTGACCAGCATCGGCGTAGATATACGATAAAATCAAATAATCTCCAGCATTTCGGGTATCTAACAAAAGAAGCCTTCTACCAACAACCTCAGCTAATTCAAAGTTCTTATGAATCTTGCAGGCATTCAACAAGCTACGCCAGACAAGATCGTTTGGCTTGTTTGGCATAGTTTCGATGAATTCATAAGCCTTTCGGAGTTCTCCTGCCCCACCCAAGAGATTCACAATGCAGCAGTAATGCTGGATCGTCGGTTCTATACGATGTTCACATCTCATTCTATTAAAATACTGAAGACCCTCATTCACAAGCCCGGAACGACAGCAAGCAGTAAGCACTCCAACATAAACCGTCTCATCAGGTAGCAATCCTTCCGCAACCATATCTGAAAACAACAGAAATGACCTCTGCTCTTCACCGTGCATCGCCAAACCGGAGATCATAACACTATAAGTCCACACATTCTTATAAGTCATACTCCTAAAAATGTGATTTGCACTATGCAATTGCCCGCATTTCATGTACATTTCGATAAGAGAAGTTTCCATAATGACATTGTCCTTACAAAATTTCCTCATATACGAGCAGTGGATGCACATCCCCAAATCAAGCTTACCTAAATGAGCACATGAGGAGAGCACTGAGACTAAAGTGCTCTCATCTGCTTCCCATCCACCGCCGTGCATTTGAAAAAACGACTCGAGGCAATCACTCCAAAGCCCATTTCTTGAGTGAGCTGCAATGATAGCACTCCAAGACACAACATCCTTCATCTCACCAATACCATCAAATACCGAACGCGACTCTTTTATTGCTCCGCACTTACCATACATGTTGATCAAGCCATTCTGCACGTAAACATCGGTTCCAAATCCAAATTTGAACACATGTCCATGAACCTGCTTGCCCAAATCCACAACACCTGATTGGGCGGCACAAGCCTTGAGCACGAACGGGAAGGTGTAGAAATCCGGCTGCACACCTTCCTCGACCATTTCTCCATACAAAACCATTGCTGGTTTTGGTTTGCTAACTGCATTGCTCACATACCCTCTAATCATGGTGTTGTACTCGAATGATCCTCGATCAGAGATACCCTCAAAAATCTTGCTAGCATAATCAATGCTTCCCCAATCGGAGAGAGCACAACCCTTGAGGAGATTTCTGGCATGTTGGGCGGCATCGGAGAGACCAAACTTGATGAATTGGGCATGAACTTGCTTGAACTCATCTAAACATCTGCATTGGTGTAGCAAACTAGAGATGCCCAAAACCTCTGGATAACTAACAGTAGTTGAAATTGTTGGTGGTGGTAAGAAATGATTAGTTTGGGTCGGAGTTGGGGACCCAAGCATCATCATAGACGAGAAAATTTAGAACCAGCATCAACATTAAGATTGAGACACTCACCAACACTTAAGGGTATGTGTTTGTTTCGGTCATTTGGCATTTGTAAGATCCAAAGAGAAATGGGAAGAATTCAATATGGGTGGTGGAGAAATTGGGAAAAATTATGTTGAAACAGACAGGTTCGTGTGTTAGGAAGCATATACTAGGTTGAGTTTGTAGAATCCATCCTGTCCTTCGGAAAAAAAACACATCATCTTTGTTCTTTGAGGTGGGACCCTTAAATCAAGCAAACCAATCACTCCTCTCCGTTCGATCTCTTTTTGGATTCTATCCTTTTCTGTGTAACACCATCTTATCCACATGACACCAACAAGAAATTTCTGGTAGTACATAAAATTTGATATCTAAATTCTCAGAATAAGTGCAGCCAATAATGGAGTGGTAGTTCTTAAACTAGTTTGAGCTATTTCAATTTTTGTGGAGGCAAATTTTCCGACGGTTTTTAAGCTTCCAATTACTTATTTTATGGGAACTATTAATCGTCGTCGGAAAATTACTTAAATCGCCCCAAAAATGACATTTTTACCCTTAACAAATCAATTAATATCCATTTCGTCATGTGTCTTTAAATAAGGTGTTAGACTCAATTTTACTCACATTCCTAGTATCAACACCACGAAAATGTCTAGCGAAGCACCTGGATCCGACGAGGTAACGGGGGCGGATTTTTTTCCCAACTCGGGCGTCTGGGCTAAGACGCCTCCACCAAGGTGGAGGCGGCTTAGCCAGACGCCCGTTTTTTTTAATTTTCTGTTAAATTAAATTGTTTCAGGTTCTGTTGCAAGATTTCGGTAGTGATGGAGTATATTACAATGAGTTTTTTGACAGTAAAGAAATATTTACAACAATCGAGGAAGCTTGTAAATGGGTGAAACAAGTTGCAAAAGGAGCCGGATTTTTTTGGGTTATATCATCATACAAACCAAAATCAGATAACCGGATGAATTGTTACATGAGATGTGATCGCAGACATGAAATGAGTTCTCGTGATACGAGTATTGCACTGCGAAGAATACAAAAAAAATGTTGTGGTTGTCGGTTTTTAGTAAAAGTGGTGGAGCGACGGGATCGTGATGGATGAGTCATTGTTTCTAGTAGCACCTATGGGCAACACAACCACGCATTTGCAGTTTATTCAGAGGGTCACCGACAGGTCAGCGGACTTAGTGTTGGGGCAAAGCAAATTGTTCGTGATATGACAGAGGCACAAGCAAGACCACGTAACATTTTGTTGGCGATAAAGGAGAAATTCCTAGACGATAATCCCAATCAAAGACACATTTATAACTTCACAGAGTACATAAGGATGACGAAATCTGAAGACAGGAATCTCACGCATCAGTTTCTCAAGGAGGCAGTGCAGCATAACTATTTGCATTGGATTGTGGCAGATGAAGAAACTAATGTCCTCACTCACACGTTTTTGGCACATCCGACTTCAGTTCAGTTGTTGCGTACATACTCATTCGTAATCTGCATGAATTCGACGTATAAGACGAACAAGTACAAGATGCCTTTGTTTGAGATGGTTGGGGTTACTCCAACAAACATGAATTTCCTCGTCGGATATGCGATTTTGCAGGATGATATCGAGTCTAGTTACCGGTGCGTGTTGGAGAGGTTGCAAGATCTGTTATTGGATATTGTTAGCCCGACTGCAATAATAATGGACAGGGAGTTGGGTCTGATGTGACCAGTGGCAGAGGTTTTTCCTGAGTCTGCTCATTTACTATGCACCTGGCATATCAACAAAGACGTGTACAACTATGCATACCACGTTTTCGGCATGGACAAGCAATCTGCAAAGATTTTCAGGCGTGGAAAGTGGAGGAATGTCATGCTTTCTGATTCACAGACGGATTATGATAGAGCAGTCCGTAATCTGAAAGATTCTTTCAAGACCTGGCCAGTGCTCACGGAGTATGTGGAAGACACGTGGTTGGTGCATAAAGAAAAGTTTGTGTTGAATTGGACGAATAAAGTTCTTCATTTCGACAACACTACGAAATTCAGGCTGGAAAGTGCACATTCGGCACTGAAAGAGTGGATCACTACATCGACTGCCACTCTCGACACTCTTTTCGACCGCGTGAACTCGACTATTGAAATGCAGCTGACGAATATTCGAAACTTTCTTGAAGATTCGAGACGTCGAATTGTGACAAACTACATAGGTCCTTTGTTTCAGCATATAAATGGTCGAGTTTCGCATCTCTGCTTGTCATTATTGAATCAGGAGTTGAAGAGAATGCAGGACTTAAGTGATGAAGTTGAATATTGTTGCAGGTGTGCTTTTCTGACATCACATGTGATTCCTTGTGCCTGTACCATGTACGAGTGTTTTGCGTTAGGTTATGGAATTTATTTAGAGCAGATTCATCCATTCTGGAAAACACTTATCATTGGAGAAGGAGTCCAGATGTTAGAGTTTATGGATCAGTCAACACAAGACGTCGAGCATTTTCGGAAGCTCGTTGATGAGATTTCGGAGAGCGACCATGTAGTAATTCATAGTGTCTCTCGTATTTTATACGAACAGTTACACCCCGATCAGTCGAACTATGGAGAACCCGCAGAAAATACTAAGGTACGAGGTCGACCTAGGGGAAAGTCGACACGTCGGGACCCGAGTGCCTTCGAGTATGCTGAGCGAGGTCGTGGTCGGTCTGGCAGTATTGGGAGCAGGGGTCGTGGTCGGTCTTCCAATTCGTCTCGATCGTCCGTGAACACTGGCACAAGATCTTCTGGTATGACGATATTTTTGTTGTTATTTAATATATATATAAGTAATCTAGATGAGGTTGAATATATTATCTCCTAATTTTTTTGTTTTAATGAATTGTTATTTATCTATCTTACAGTGTCCGGACGGATTGACGTGGACAACTTCCCATATGTTGATAGACTGCCAGGAATCATTTTACCATTTCTGGAAAGGTGGAATGACGTATGTGTTGATGGCAACTGTGGATTTCGATGTGTTGCCGATGTCTTCCATGGTGGTCAAGACAACTAGTCGTACGCCCGTCGTGCGATTTCTAATAAGATAGGTGCACATCCTATTTATGAGAGTGTCTATTTCGGCATGTGGTAGATGCTCGTCAACGAATTGATTGGGGCGGGGGAGTTTGTGGCGAGAATCATTATATGGAGGTTTGGGCCGACTTGTTTCGTATTGCTAATTTTTACAAGTGTGCGATCATGTATTTCGCAACGGGAACGGATGGTTCGTTGTTCCCGTGTCTTGCTGTGCTACCTTGGGAGAGTCCTTCTGCCATGACGAGGTCTGTCAGAGAGTTGGTCATTGCTCATTTAGGGAGTTACAGACATTTTATTCGTTTGGAATTAGCTGATAATTTCCCAGTACCTCCTATAGCGACCTTATGGTATCAAATGCGAGATGTGAGTGTTGTTGGATGGGAGAATCAGTACGAAAGTAGGATAAAGTATTGGAACCGGTTACGTAGTGATGGTAGGATTTGATATCCATGTCGATGCAGGAAAACATGTTGTACGACAAGTGACCTAATTCACTGTCACTGACGGTCACCGTCATATCATCAGTCATCACCGAACGCCATGCCTGCAATGTCGTACAGGTTCTGTGCGGATTATGGCACTTCAATACCTTTTGATCCTCGCCATCCCAGATGCGTCTGCCATCTAGAGGACCACCGGGTATAATATCTGTGACGATCCAAGAGTCGTCCTCACCCATCTTCTTCTTCTGAGCTCGGGCGTCTGCAGTGCACGAACTCGAATCACCGGTCACAAACCAGTCACCTCGATCCTTCCTAATGACCCACTCAGCCGAAAGACCACAATATCGCCCCCGTCCTCGACCGGACTGATGTATCTTCTCCTCCTGTGGCCCCAAGTCATACCGGCCCCCATCGTCACTCTCGTTGTGACTCCTCAACTCATCTGAATCATCCTCGTCGTCGAAAGAATCCTCATGTGTCTGACGACGACGTAACAGAACTTTCTCTCTCTCCTAACTGAAGCAGAAATACCACGTGTACGTGGATGACGAGGACCTGAGTCGTCTGCTACACTACGTATCGCGTGTAAGGGAATTGATTTCTTTTTTCCTCCACGGTAACCCGATGACTATTAATTCAATTTTAAAAATAACATTTTATTAATGGATTTACTAAAATCAGTGTATCGGTAGGCGACCGCCTAGGTGGTCGCCCCTTGATTGGCATCATTTCATGTTTATATTTGTATCTTATATCAATTATCTTTCACCTAAACAATGCTATGTTACGAGTTTTATGTTTAGTTTTCAGGAATAAATAGGTTTGAAGAGCTGAAGCATAAAAGGACCCAAAAGCAGGAAAAATGACTTAATTGTGAGACCAGGGGACCAAGATGCAAGGGAGAAGGACCTGAACGTAAGACAGGAGGACCTAAGAGCAAAACAGGAAACTCCACACCATCATGGGGAGTATTTTTTCAATTCGATTCGGGTCGGTGCTCCACTAAACCAAGTAGATGCATCCAAGACCAAGAAACACTCCAAGAAAAGCCCACAACAAAAACCAACGCGATCTGAAGTTTATAGACCGCCAATTGGTGGTCTTGGACCGCTAATTGGCGGTCCATATGGCCCCAGATCCGCTAAGCTTTCTCCTGGACTTGTATTATTATGTGTTTAGGCTATTTTGGTATTGGTTTAGTCCCACATCGGGGGATTGTCTCCGATTAGCTTTTTCCATGCTTATAAATAGAACTCTTCACCTTCCATTGTAATTACCCATTGCTTGGTGGCATGTTCACATTATTTCTCTACCCCCTTTGGGGTTTAGTTTTCTTGTTTTTCTTCCATTTCCTTTTTGCATCTTAGTGTAGTTTAGTGTAACCAACCTTTCTCTCCTTCTTTTTACCTCTCGCCTTCGAACAAACCAATCGTCGACACACCTCCCAGTGGACGACCCGTATCTGCCACCGCTTCAACGCGGCCGTGCACTTGCGGTTTAATATAAAACGATCAATCACCCCTCGCGGTGGTCGCCTGGGGGATTTCATCGCCCTTTCCTTGGCCCCAAAAATCACTCTTAATCAAGCCTTAACTAAAAGCAAGTAGACATTGGCCCTAGGATTTCGGACGCACTAGGAGAGTAATCTTGTTGAGACCGCCATGGCCTGATCGGCGTTGCCTACCTTGTCGATAGTAGGAGGTACTAGATCTCTGGATCTGGTATCACTTGCTGGGCATTGTGGTCCTCGTTGTAGGGAGGTGAGGCATGTCGAGGCTAGTGAACTCGAAGTTAGGCGTCGTCTAGCCTAAGGACCCATTGCCTTACATTGTTTGAGTCGTGCTTGCTAGTTAGGCTTCTACCTGATCCCTTCACCCACGCTAGCTTTATGGATTCTTCCATTCTCCTCTGAGTCATCTTCTTCTTACCTACTTCTACGTTTTAGTCTCCTCCCCTTTACACTCTATGGTAGCGTTTTAGGGTCGAGTCGAGCACTTTTTGCGAGCCTAGTCTCGTGGTGGTGAGAGTGGTCGACTCGAGAGTTGTTTGTTGTGATGGATGGTTACATGGGCGACCATCCATATCATTGTTGGGACCAGGACGATTATCCCTGGTACTCCCGACCCATGCATCCTGGGGTGGCTCAGACTAACACCCCGTATGGTTGGGACAATCTTAATTCTGTGACTGAGCAATCTTCATATTGGGGTAGTATGAGAGAGGCACTGACTGCTAGACCACCATCTAGTTACGTCGGATCATATGTTGGTCATCAATCTGAGACATTACAAGAACCTTTGGCCTCTTTCATGCATGTGGTAGATGACATGGGTGCACCGATGGCTCCAGTAGTCGTACCATGTGACTGTTGTGGGTTGAGTGGTCATGTTATAGGGGAATGTCCTTATATTGCCCCTGAGCCTAAGTATGAGCACACATTTTCCCAAAATGCTCATTATGACCATTACGTATCCGCGTACAACCCGAGAGCGATGGATTCGTGGGGAGACAATTCGTATTCAAATTCTTATACATCATTTCCACCCCAGTATCCTCCTCCCGAATACCCAGAATTCTACCAACACCCCACTTCAAATCATTGGACTCATTCTCAGCCCATCAACAACCAACCCCAAATTTTCCCAAGCTCTGACTTGGACCTCATAGTTGACCGCATACCTGATTCCTTGAAACAAACTTTCCTTACGTTCATGGAAACCACTCAACAGTCCATACAAAATATGGCACTGCAAGTGAAATGTCGCAGCAATTACGTGAACGTGAGGAAAGTAACTTTTCTTGTCAACATGAGGATTCATCTTTTGATATCGAACCGCCACCACTACATCCACAAATTCAAAGAACAATCTTTCAAAGTCAAACTCCTAGTCAGTCTGAGGGACTTGGGGTTTCAATTCACGATCACTTGGTGGACGATTCGATCCCAATTGAGAATAACATGGACCAACTTCATTACGAGTCGGCATATGATTGTGCCTTATCTTCTTGTCCCGTGGCCCTTGAGCCACATGACCTTATTGTTGTACCTCCTAAGGACTCTCCTCTAGTGGAGCAAGAGCTCCCTAGTCCCCTCAATTTTAAACAACCTGATGAGAGTTTGCCTCTCACTATTGTTCATGATCATCTTGGAAATGATGGAACATCAAACAACTACATTGCTCATGAGGGTATTGGGAGGTCCTTGGAGGATACCTTGGGTATGAGACCCACTTTTTGTTCGCCTGGTGTGTCGGACATGCCTAACGAGGTTCTTGACCTCGTTCCGACGCACCAGTCTGTTGGTTGGAGAGTTTGGATTGACGATCATAACTTCAGCAGCGCAACGGGAGAAACTCTTCATTCGTTGCCCCTCATTTCCCAAACTCTTGAGAGGTTCAAGCTCTTTCAGTTTGATCCTTTGAATGAGACGCCTTTGCATCCAATTCATGAACCTCTCATTTCAACCGGTGCTCTTTGTGAAGGGGGCCCACACATGCGTATTCTGGCCCCGCGTGGTGTCATGTTCCCTTTCCAAGTGCATTGACCCACTCTTGAGGTTCCCATTTGATGTCTTTTGACAAATGAAGATGGGAACTTATGTTTGTACATAGTTATATATAAAAAAAGAAAAAAAAAGAAAAAAAGAAGAAAGTACAATAAAAGACTCCTTCAGTGAGCATCGATTGTTGTGAGCCCCAACCCTTGTGTATTTGGGCTCTATTTCTTTCACGTATTTGCATCCGTTCTTTAGCATCTCACAGGTTTTGAGGGAATTCGGGTTTGTGTCCATCAACATGACCTTGAACTTCCCTTTGTACTTCATGTTGGTGAGATCTCTCCTTTTTCATGCATAAATCTATGTAGTATCTTGCTCACATTCATTGAGGACAATGCATGAAGTAGGTGTGGGGGGGTGTTTTACGTGTGTACATAGTCGAGTCTTTTCTTTTGATTTTGTTTTCTTTTGTTTGCATTTTTAGGGTCATGTTAGTGTGCTGCATTTAATATCGATATATCTGTTTGCCATGATTTTTGGGTGACTTGTCTTCTTTTGCTTGCCTAGTGCTTTAAAATTTCCACATTTCTTTCAAAATCTTCATGTGTTTGCGAAAGAAAATGTTTTGTGGGTTTTGCGTGTGTTTAGCATGTGCAAAAACGTTGAGAGGCAAAGTAAAACGAAAGCTCCCAAAATTGTCTTGAACTTGATGCATTAGGATATCTAGTACAGTGACTTTAGGATTTATCGAGTCGTTAGGATGCACCCCAGTTTTCCCTTGGGGGTGAGTAATCATAGGGTTTCAGTGCTCAAACATTTAATGAAGTCCACCCTGAACCTAGTGAGTCAATAATTTGTGTCTGTTAACTTAAGGAAGTTTGTTGTAGTCAAGGACCCTCTAAATCCTGTTGTGAGACATTAGTGTAGGGGTTTTGGTTCATGTGTAGATAAGGAATAAATGAGTAGGTGTTCTCTCTTCTCGCACGGCTCCTATCACTCGGGAAAGTAGGTCTGAGGGGACTTTGTGCCTGGTGCTTTCGAGTCATCTGACTTGGGATGCGCCGACCGAACTCCCGTTACACGGGTGGTAGGGATTGCCCTATGTGGAGATTTGGGGAAAGGTGTACGTGATAGTAAGTCCTCATGGGCAATGATGCACGAAACCTGACCCTAGGAGAATGAAGCTCCAACTAATAAAAAGAAGAAAAAAAGAAGAAGAAAAAATGTGAAAAGAAACAAAAAAAAAAAATGGTAATGCAAATAAGAACCTTAATGGACCTTACACTTTGTATCACTTGAGGATATTGAGGTTGTCCATGTCTTTCACTTAATTCCTTGTTTAACTTGCACGAATGGTTCATTAGGTTAGGTGTGTGGACTGATCACCTATATAGAGTCGGACTGTACCATTACTGCGTCCATTGATCGACAAAATATTTTCAACGAGTCGAGTGTCTAGATTGAATAATGCATCTTGTTCGGATTTTGTGGGTATATCCGCTGAAAACCCTCAGGAGACAACACTCCTCCTCCTTGGCAACAAGGAGGTTTAACGGCTTGTTGCACATGCTAAGTGCAACCGTGATTCCTACGAAAGTGAGTTAGGATTTCTTGTTTTTCGTATGTTTTTCCTTTCTTTGTTTTGCTCGGGACTAGCAAAAGTTAGGTGTGGGGGTATTTGATTGACATAATTTCATGTTTATATTTGTATCTTATATCCATTATCTTTCACCTAAACAATGCTATGTTACGAGTTTTATGTTTAGTTTCAGGGATAAATAGGTTTGAAGAGATGAAGCATAAAAGGACCCAAAAGCAGGAAAAATGACTTAATTGTGAGACCTGGGGACCAAGATGCAAGGGAGAAGGACCTGAACGTAAGATAGGAGGACCTAAGAGCAAAACAGGAAACTCCACACCATCATGGGGAGTATTTTGTCAATTCGATTCGGGTCAGAGCTCCACTAAACCAAGTAGATGCATCCAAGACCAAGAAACACTCCAAGAAAAGCCCACAACAAAAACCAACGCGATCTGAAGTTTATAGACCGACAATTGGTGGTCTTGGACCGCTAATTGGCGGTCCATATGGCCCCAGATCCGCTAAGCTTTCTCCTGGACATGTATTATTATGTGTTTAGGCTATTTTTGGTAGTCCCACATCGGGGGATTGTCCCCGATTAGCTTTTTCCATGCTTATAAATAGAACTCTTCACCTTCCATTGTAATTACCCATTGCTTGGTGGCATTCTCTCTACTAAGGAGTGAGCCTTGAAGCAAAAACTCAAGGTGGAGAAGAATGCTACCTTCAATGTGAGTCATTTGTTAATAAAATAATTCTTCTAGTTTCTTTTAATCTTGTCTTTAAATTTGTGCATGTTTGTTTAGTCTTTTCTTTCCTTTTAAGCTTCTTTAATACTTCTTGCTTTCTTAGTTAACTTTCATTTCAGTATTATGCTTTCTTTTGTTAATATAGTTAGTGTAATGAGTAGTGAGTAGTTCCATCCCCATTTGGGGGTGGAGAAATATGTGATATAATCATGTAGTGTCTTAAGTGTGTATTCTCTTTATCCCTTGAGCTTTATATGATTTCCATAACCATCTAATGGGTTTTCACTCTTATCTTTGATATGCTAATGCTGTTGAATGAAGCTTAGCTTATGCTTTGATTAGTGGACTTATTTTATGGGGAATGATAAGGTTAGGATATGGATGAAGTTAATATTGGAAACACAATTTGTAGTGTATGTGCTCTTGTTGCCTTTACCTTAGCTAATGTCTTGTATGTTTTAATGATGTAGTCTTATCTTAATTCATGTTGAGGCATAGTAGGGTATAGTCTTTATACTTGAGTTCATGTAGCTTCATTCCAATTATTGTCTTGTATGTTTTAATGATGTAGTCTTATCTTAATTCATGTGGAGGCAAAGTTGGATGTAGTTTTATGATTTCATGCACTACATGTTGTGAGGAGGTTAATGAACACACACACACTTCTTTATGTTTACATTATTTCTCTACCCCATTTGGGGTTAAGTTTTCTTGTTTTTCTTCCATTTCCTTTTTGCATCTTAGTGTAGTTTAGTGTAACCAACCTTTCTCTCCTTTTTATCTCTCGCCTTCGAACAAACTAATCGTCGACATACCTCCCAGCGGATGACCCGTATTTGCCACCGCTTCAACGCGGTCGTGCACTTGCGGTTTAATATAAAACGATCAATCACCCCTCGCGGTGGTCGTCAGGGCGACCACCGCTTTTCGCCCAACAGAGCTTGGCGAAATAGGCAATCGCCTAGGCGATCACTTCTCCTAGGCGAGAGCCGTTGGAGGCTCTGCAACGACTCTCAACTTTTTATTTTTTTTATTTTTTTTTCAAAAATTACAAGTTTGCCACTACCCCCAAATCCTATATAAACCCCTCCAAACCTCTTCATTTTTCACACATCTCTCATTCTATTCTTCTTCATAATTCTATTCTCATCATCAAGTTTCCTAATCACCAAGTTTTTGCGATTAAGTCTCTGGTCTGGTGCTTAGTTTTGAAGTTGGAAAGTGAAGTCTCTGATCCGGTTCTTCATTCTTCAACCGCCAAAATCAAGTGCACTCTTTCTAACTTCTCTTTAGAATTAAATTAATTAGTATTTTATTTTCATATTAGTCTAAATTTTTATATTAGTCTAGTTTTAAGATATGGCTTAATTTTCATACGCCATTATTAGGTCGTGGCATGGATGATGTCATCGTTCACATCAGTTCTAGAGATCCAGATGCATCGAGTTCTCAGCCACCGATGGACATCGACGAGCAATATGTCCAATCCGACGATGAAGAAACTGAAGAAGATGATGTCTACGTCGACAATCCGAACGAGAACCACTCCGACGACTCTAATGGTGGTGGAGGATATGATATGGTTCCCAATTGGACATTAGATCAATGTGTCCAATGGAATTAATTAGTTAGCTTGTAATTCTAATTTCTCTCTTATCTGCTATTGTATGAAATCTGAGTTTCCTTTGTAATCGTACTACTAAGCAATAAATTGTATACCTAAGTGTTTAGGTGGGTAGAGGGGGTGCCTAGTGAGGCCTTGGTCGAGGAAGTAGGTGTCTTTCCGAAGCCTAAACATGTATGATATTTTTAGAAAATATTTGTGCATTGTTCCTATTTTTCCCGATTTTTTATCTATTTTATGAAAATTAATTGAATTAAAAAAATTAATTGAATTAAAAAAATTACCGCCCATACCTGAGCGGTCGCACAACCGCCTAGGCGGTACCTGAACATTGACTAAAATAATTAAACTAATTATTAACTTAATAATCGATTTATTATCAATTATCACAATTAATCAAAAATCCTATACTAAAATCGTACACAACTAATTATTAACATAATAATTAATTTCTTTAGTGATTATCACAACTTTTAATCAATAATTCATTACTAAAATAATTAAACTAATTATTAACTTAATAATCAATTTATTTATTAATTATCACAATTTATAATCAATAAAGGATTTACTAAACTAATTTAATTCATTATTAACATAATATTCAATTTATTTTAAATTTATCACAATTTATAATCAATTTAAAAAACTTTAAAAAAAATTCCTAGGCGTCTGCATGAGACGACTGCCCTACGTGGGAGGCGTCTGACGGAGACGTCTGCCCTACGTGGGAGGCGTCTCCCGCAGACGCCTATACCAATGGTTGGGCATCCGCGGGAGACGTCCGATCCAACGATCGGGCGGCCACGGGAACCACCTCCCCCAAAGGCGTCTCCCGCGGACGCCTCACCCAATTTTTTTTAAAATTTAATTAAAATAAACAGGGCAATTTACCAGATGTGAGTAGTCTGGGGCGTCTGCTGGTTTTATTCCTGGCCTCCTAGACATTATTTCTGGTGAATAGAAGAGTTATATGAAGAGAAAGTTGTGTTAAAAGAGTGAAATGAAGAGTTATATAAGTAGAAAGGGTAGAGGGCAAAATGGTAATCTGTTGGGTTAGAGGACGAATAGCAATTCAGTATTTTATGGTTAGATTTTAATGCACTTTCATCCCTATGATCTTTGGCGTATTCGTTACGACACAATCAAGATTTTGTTTTGAATTTTTCTTGGTGACCAACCGGAGCTAACTTAGTTGGGAAATCTCAAGGACATTTGCAATACATTAAAATTACTACCTACCATTTTGTGCTTATTAAATTTGTTTGCATTTTGGCCTCATTAATCTTAATTTTGATGTTTAACAAAATCATATTACGCATAGTTCCAATTCAAACATCACATAAATCATATTGTCAAATTACATATGTATATTGTATATCTTTAACATTGTAGGTGCTCAAATCGAAGAATTAATCAAGTTCAATATCAAGACTCAAGACATAAAATTAAAGCCAAAGGAGAATATAGGTATTTTTCATTTTACTTGAATCTTAGGTTTTAAATGTACACTTGATGCACCAAATTCAAATTCGATAGAATTGGTCGGTCGAATATCATTCAGTCGACCGAAAATCATTTTGACAGTAGAATTCCAACCTGTACTGGATTCTCCAGTTTAGACGACCAAACACCTTTCGGTCATGTGAATTCCTTGGATCCGTAAACTCCAAATCTATTGGAATCTTGTTTTAGGTCAACGTAGACCAATTCGGTCATCCGAGTTTTCCAAACATCAAATCCTACATACCTTGTTCTTATTGGCCCACTTAGCAAAGAGATATTGGGAATTATTAACGAATCTATCTTTTGTCTCCAATAACACTCCTTGAAAACTCACCAAATTCTGATCACCGATCTTTCATTGACTGACTGTTCTTCCTTATTTGCTACTATAACGCAACATCTTTTTCCCATGTAAATATAGTCGTTGGACTCTCAACGAATATTTCCAACTATTGGCGCAAAAGATAAAAATACTTGACTTTGACGAAATCCTATCTTCGAACCATCGAAATGCTTTCGGTCCATCGAATTAATCTAGACAAAGTTGGACCAAATCTTTACTGTCCATTTTGGAGAGGTGATCGAACCATTTCAGTCAAACGAATGTTATTCAGTCGAAACTCGAGAAAAGTTATTGGAAGTTGGTGCTCGGTTACCCGAGTTGTTTTAGGTCAACCGAACTAATTGCTCTAGACAGAGTTGGACCAATTTTTTACTGTCCATGTTGGACGGCTGACCGAACCATTTAGGCCAAACGAATGTTATTCAGTCAAAATTTGAGAAAAGTTACTGGAAGGTGGTGCTCGGTTATCCAACTTGTTTTAGCTCAACCGAACTTCTAATCTTGACTAAGTCAACCCTCCTTTACGGATCACCGTTCTCCAAACGGTTGACCGAAATTGTGCATATTTGTACCAAAGCTTAAGTCACATCTTATCTCTTATTGTCAGTAACTCTTCCAAATGCTTTATTTGATTTGAAGCATATAAATACAACATTCAAAAGACACAAAGACACTCTTTACATACTCGAAGCAATCTAAATCTTTCTACTCTTAATTCTCAAGCCTTCAAAGTTCCAACAACTCTCAATCTTCATTCAATTCACACAAAAGTCAATTCAAATCATTTTGAATGCATTTCAAGTTAGAGTTCAACATCTTTTAATCAATTTCAAGTATTGTAAAGCTTTGAGGAAGCCCCTTCTCGGGTTGGGAGAGACGGATCGAGTAAGGCGAATGTGTTCGTAAGGCTTATATTGTAGAGGGGCTTATCTTTGACCCAGAACAAAGAAATTAATGGATATTCTAGTAAGGATCGGATGATCAATTGAAACTTAAGGAGAAGACTAAATCATGGTGGTTGCGACCAAACCTATATAAAAATTTGTCGGCGTGGATTTGTGGTTTGAAATTCTCTAACTCTCATTTTTAATTTTCACATAATTAGAGTTAATTATATTAAATCTATTCACTCCTCCTTTATATTAGTGTTTGATCTTGCTTACACAACTGTACTATTTGAATCAAATTTAAAAAATGTTAACCTTAATGTTTTGGTGGGTAGAAGAAGCAAGTAGTGAGTGAATGTAACATCCTCAAAAGCGGAAGAAATTTAAATTTTTAATAAAACACAACACGAGGATATTACCGAAGAAAATGGACAACTGGTGCACCAACATATACACAATATATATCTGAGAGTTTTACAAAAATGTGATTACAACCAAAGCTAAGGAAAATATACATGTAATCACTTAGACCTCAAAACAAGGAAAGCAGGATTGGGCCCCGGAAGCGCTCCTCCTCGGTCACCACCTCCTAATGCTGCCTATGACCTGACATAAAACATGAATATGCCTGAGTTTCCCGAAAGGAAACCCTGTATGCCAAACCTCTATCACAATAAAAGAACTAGACAGCTAAAACATGTATGAAATGAAATGCAATAACCATCCATCGTCTCACTGGGCCCCCGGGAACTCTCTCCCTACCATAGTAGACACCAACAGTGACGGGTCTCGCGGGTCCTCTAGCCCAACCCTCACACGTGCCCCAGGTACCACAGCCAGAAACATCCTCGGCTAACATGCTGGATCACTTTTAGGTCGGTATCGTCTGTACCGCTGCCATCTTGAGCTGCTCCAGAAGACCACTCTCAGGTCGGCACCGTCACCCCTCTAGGGCCGGAGATCCGTTGCCATCTTGAGTTGGCCCCACACACGAACCACCCTCAGGCCGGCACCGATCACCCTCAAGGGCCGGAGATCCATTGCCTTCTTGGGCTAGCCCGCCAACACTCGTGAACCACTCTCAGGCCGGCACCGGTCACCCCACTAGGGCCGAAGATCCGTTGCCATCTCGAGCTGGCTCCACAACACAAAAACACACAAAAACCGTACCAAACGGTCAAACAAAACCTCTCCACCGGTCGACCGAATCTTCTCCACAGGACTGGCCCAACCAACAAAACTGTCAACCGGTCGAACGGCCAAGGGGGTCCCGTTCGACCGAATTCGACCAGTGAAAACTCACTCCACAGGAAAACGCACCAACGGTCGAACCAAACACAAACACCGGTCGACCGAAAGCAGCCAGTACCAAAACCAAATCCATCAGAAAACTCCGGTCGACCGAACCAGCTCGCGGTCGAACAAACTTTAAGTTATTTTAATTCGTCGGTCGAACGAGTCAACTAGGCGGTCGACCGTTTGGATGGTCAACGCCCCAACCGACATACAACAGTGCTTTCAGTCGACCGGCAAAGGGGTCCCGTTCGACCGAAAACACGCAGAGTCTCCATCCCTCGCTCAAAATGTACTACCGGTCGACCACCACCAAGGTATCGTTCGACCGGTACAAGGGATTTCACCCAAATTACTCTACGACCGGTCGACCGAACCATGCCACCGGTCGACCGTTCACAGTTTAGAACGCAGCTGCACGGGTCCGACGAGCCCTCCGGCCTTCCGTCGACCACCCCAACACTCTCCCAAGCATATGTGAGCATCAAAGTAAAGCTTGACATACCTTGAAGACTTGAAGAAGACTTCGAAGACCCAACGACGAGCTTCTCCTCACCAAACACCTTCTCCGACGAACTCCGACCGAGCAACAATCTACCCTCACCGACGAACGTCTGATCCTCGCCTCGCCTTCTGAAATCCACAGCTCGAGCTCCTTCGCACACCGGAGATCTGATCAGAGAGAGGGAGAGGATTTGAGCGGGAGAGAGAGAGGAACGCGAGAGAGAGAGAGTAATACTCACCAATATATATACTTTTCTCCTCTAATCTCCACCATCCATCACATCTCTTCCAAATCAATCTCAACCCTCCATCCAAACCACCAATTAAGCACCTAATCAAGGCCCAAAACATGATTAGTCCTAAGTAAGGATTTAGGATATTACAATGAATATACCATGAAATTGGTTGTATTGTTAAAATCAAACAACCATGAGTAATAATTGGGAGAACGACTAAAAGTATTTAACCGCTCACGTACTCCGACTAATTCACATGGTGGTGTTTCGATGAGCTTCCACAAGTATAAAATATAATCGCACGGCTAATAGCCTCAATATTACTCCAAACTTCTGGTTGTTAGAAAATATCGCTACTGAAGTAAATTACATCTACGTGTTTAAAATCAAAGAGGAGAACACGTAGTTATACCAATCACAAAACTGGTTGTGAGACAAAAAAACATTACATCAAGCGATTAGTTATTACCCTTACGACTTAAATGTCGGACGACAATTAGTTTACAAAAACCAATTGATTCTAGTTGTCGTCCCAAATGTGCTACATATTGGATATTTATCTAAACAATGTGGAGATTTTTGGCGAAAACTTTAAGTTTTTCTTACTTTTACCACTTCTAAAATGGTTTAAGGTTCTTAAAATAAAATAATAAGATTAAATGGCACATAAACGTCAACCTGACTTCTTGATTTGTTGATTTGCTTTTTGAGTAGGGGTGAGCATTCGGTCCGGACTGGACCGGACCAAATTTTTGTCTGGGTCCGGACCGGACCGAAATTTTAAAATTCTCCGGACCGAAACCCGGACCGGACCGGACCGAAATAAAACTTTCCGGACCAAACCCAGACCGACCGGTCCGGTCCAAAAACCCGAGTCGGTCCTGGTTTTGCTCAGCCCTACTATTGAGTCATACTTAGTTGGTTTTTATTTGCATATGAGTCACATAATACCACGTCTTCCAATTATCTTTGTTTTAATAAGACTTAATTACACTTTATGCCGCTCAACTATATCCAATTTCAAAATGTCTCCCTTTCGTAGACTGTTGCGTTCTATCATTTTGATGTTAAATTCTAAAAACCAAAATCTGGTAAAATTACCCTCATTCAACCAATAAAAATTCTATTTGTCCTCACCCCCAAAAATTTGCTGAAACCTTAGCATGTGAATGTCGTCCTCCTACCATCAATTGCAATCCGACATCCGAAATTTGTTGGAACATTAGGTTATGTAGACCTGGGACATGGGTCGTGTCGTGCCGAAACACAGCTGGATCCCCCGGCCCGGCACGGTCCCAGAGTTGCGCCGGACCCGGCACGGGTAGGGTTGAGTTTTTTTTGTCAGGTTGCGTGTTGAATTAAGTATACAATCACAATTTAGTTAAATAAAACACAAACAAAATTTATTTTTCCCCAAAGTAGTCAATTTATTTATTAGAAATTCTTAACTCAATTCGAGAAACAATATATTGGTTACATATAAAAAAACTCAAAGACTAACTAAACCTAATGAGTAATGAAAAAGCATAAGGGGTATTAGGAAAAAAAATACTCCTTAAACAAAGTGGTTTAGTTAATTTTTTTTCTTCAATCTTCGTCGTCATTGTCGCTGCTGTCGTGAGTAATCATGTTCTGCATTCTATCCGCAGTGTCGAGCCACAATGTTTACAAGTAGCAATTACTTTACCGGTTTGATCTCTATATTCTTGGAAATCTTTCCATATTGGGCTAGTTTTCCCCCCAAAACTGATAGTAGTTATTTGGGGTGGTATATCAGGAAGGCGTTGTACGGTATCATTATCTTTAGAATATGATGTTGAAGCCATGCAAATTACTAAATATGCAAAAAAAACTTAATTTTTTTCATAAAAGATAATGTCATGATTAACTAAAAAGATTAGAAAAGCCTAAGAAATGAAGAGCGGAGTCACGGAATCAGCAATCTACTTGTAGCTCTAGGTTTCACGCTTTAGCTCAAACTCGATCTTGAGAATTAAATTTATACCGCAAGTGCACGACGTCAATGGAGACGTGGCAAATACGGGTCGAACACAAGGAGGGAGAGATTCTGTTTTTAGTGTGATTTCGATTGGGGGAAAGAAGGAGAGAAGAAATAATTGGGTTTTGAGATTTTTGGATTTTAATTATCTAAAACAAGAAACAAGAACAATTAAAACTAAAACAAGAACAAAGATGTGAATTCCGTCGGGTGGAGGTTTAGATTTAAGGTTTAGATTAGAGAATTTAGAAACTTATAATAAATCATATTAGTTATAAAGCATTACATGATAAATGATTTAACATAAACTCAAGTAATCAAAATATACTAACACGAAATTAAAATAATAACATTCATTCATCTTCTCTTCACCCTAATCCGTCACCTCCACCCTTTGGAAGGAGTTAGAAACTCATAGAGGGAGGAAGAAGGGGTCCTTGAGACATTACAAAAGAAAACTAAAAGTAAGAAATAAAAGACAGAATTTTATTAATGAAAAGAAGAATACAAAACTAAAATTAAGAATAAAAATTACAACCAAAGACTAAGGACTCTTCTAACATCGTTCTCGGGTCTATTTATAGTTGCTACAAGGGATCTAGGTATAATATTGGAAAGTACACGTGTCCAGACACGACTGGACGAAATTGGAGCACACGGATCGACTAGGGGGCGGCGGAATCGCAGCATGGTGTGTGTGATCTGCGGCGGAATCGCCGCACATCATGCTCTGATTTGGTCCAGATTTTGGTTGAATGTTTATGGTATGATTTGATCCTCCTTTACGCGTCTGGATTGATTCTTTCCATTCTTTTGAGCTCCGGATTAATTCCTTCACATATTTGGAGATATACATTGATTTTTCTATATATTTTCTCCAAGAGAATAAAAGCTACTAGTGATTTGCAATTAGGTCCTTGAATTTTTGCAGTTAAGTCCCCGGTTACTTTTGTGCTTATGTCCTTGTTCTTTTTGCAATTAGGACTTGAATGCTTTTATGCTTGGATAAATTTCCATTTGTAACCCGATAAACTTGACTTGGTCTTTATGATAGAAATGAATCTTTTGCACGCGTTTATGCTCGGGATGTGAGTAAATTGCATTCAGGTCCCTGTATTCTGTAAATAAGACTAAACACATACCTTAGTAGCATTTATTGATGTAAAAGTAATCTAAATGAAAGACATATGATGCAATGTATGCAATGCATCACTCGACCTGTATCTGTAGGATCCTGTTTGGTCGGATTTTCTAATCACTTTTAGGGTTAATTAACCTCTACTTGTTCAATCAAATTTGCAGCGGAAATTAAAAGAAATAAGCAAGTAAAGACAAGAAATTATACAAACCACAAAGGATGACCCAATAGTTTTTATAGAGGTTCAGCATCCCACCTACTTCCTCTCTTGCAAGCTCCGCTTGATCTCTCTCAAGCTCTACCTACGTTTTCACTGTCAATCTCGTTCGGGGCCGAGATTAAGCATTTTACACCACAAGCTCCGCGAACAATCTCGCTAGCTTGATTTCTTCCTCTCACAATCCGAGAGGGAATACTTCGGGCTTTCACCGAAGTCCTTGCTTCTTTACAGACAATGTTTGAGTGGTTCACTTACTCTCTAACTTGAACGCACTTAGAGTATGATGGGGCAATGATCTAAAGTATGGAAGTTTGGCTTGGAGAGTAGGATTGGAGAATTTGGAGCTTGGGAGTTTCTCTTAAATGTATTGGACAATTTGGAGTGTAAGAATTGTCAAATTGTGTCTTGGTAATATCTATTTATAAGCTCCTAAGGTGTTATAGTCATTGTGATTAAAGAGGTAAGTGGTTGTGTAAGAAACACAAACCAGTCAAGTGCAGGTCACAATTCAGAACAAAATCGGTCAACCGAATCAGGCATACTGGTCGACCGACCAGTCAAATATGGCTATAACTTAAGTTCACTTAAGTGAACGGTCAAACTAAATTGGGGATCGGTCGACCGAATCGTGGCTTTTTCTTGCCGTTGGGAGAGGTCCAACGGTCCTCTGAGACACTTATGGATGACCGTTGGACACATGTTTTCATGTTTGACATCTCCCATATTCTCCCATGTTCTATAAATTTGGATCCCCTCTTCCATTTCTATCATACCCAAAGAAAATTCCAACATCCTCGCATTTCTCTCATCACAAAACTTTCATCACTTCCTCAAATCTTCTTCATGGGTCCAAGAAAAATTCATGCATCAAAGAAGACGGCAGAACCAACCAAACAACCGACAACAAAGAAGGGCAAGAAACTTGTTCCTCCGGCGAAGAAGATGAGACACAACCCCGACATACCTTCTTCTTCTAATCCGGCGAACAAACCCGTTGACGAATATCTTCTCCCCTTCATTAATGGCATCTTCTATAATCTTAAGGCGGAGGATCACTACTACACTATTAGTGGTGCAAATCCATTCGGGAGTGGAATATCATTATCAAAGATTTCTAGTCGATTGGTCTCTCCACCTATCTTGTCGTTGATCACCTTGGAGTTTTCTTTCATGACAAACTTCCGGTCCCTTTCTCGGCGGAAGGTTGTCGTCAATTCTATGCCAATCTCCGGGAGACTATCGCTCTTGATGGCACTCAAGCGGCGCTTACCATACAAGTTGATAGCATCTCCTTCACTCTCACCGCATCTCCTTCACTCGGAGATCACCGGACTTCCTAGTGCCAGAGAGGATATCTACAACCTCTCTTGGGAAGAAGTTTGTGGCTCTATGAGTCAATTTGTGGAGGTTACTCGACCGGATGTTCCTCAAGATGGCAAACTTGCCATTCCTCATCTTCCGGTTCTTGGCCGCATTCTTTGTCGCTTCATTTCTACCAACCGTTTTGTGCGCAAAGGACACAACAAAGAACTTGGCCACCAAATGATGAAGTGCCTATTTAATCTCTCTACCGGTACTCGCACTAATTGACCCTTATTCAACATCATCCACATGTGCTACATTGCTCAGAAGAAGCGAAACTTTCTACCTTTTCCTATGATCATCTCGTTGGTCGTAGATCACTTCAACATTCAATTTGACCGTAATCTTTTCAAATCCTCCAAGACGGCCATCGACAAATATACACTCAAACGGATGCGCTCGAGGAAGAAAGCACTTGAAGAAGAAGAAGAAGCAGAAGATGATTCCTCTGAAAATGAGGATGATGACATAGGTCTCCTCCTCCATCCAATGGCGAGGTGAATCCCAATTGGGATCCTATCTCCACTCGTGGTCCACGGAGATACACTTGTCTCGAATGGTCATCAGTGCTGATGCTCAATGGAACCAACCGGCTTGGGCCTATCGTCACGAGAAGCTTTTGGACCGGAATTGCGATGAGATCCATGAAGTTTGGAGTTTAGTAAATCGTAACTATCAAGGAATTCAAGACCTCACCTCCGACTTCCAATCTTTTCAGTTGGCGACGTCGAACTCGCTCAACGAGACCAACAATCAAATTCGTGTGGCTGGAGATTCTCGTCAAGCCTTTCTCGACTCCCAAAATGAAATTATGGAGCTTCTTAGAAGCATGAACAAGCCGGACAACTAGACTATCTTTGTTGCTAGGTTGCCTATTGTTTGTCGTGTTTGTTTCATTTGTCATTTTCTTTGGTGTGTTTGTTTTTGTATCGGCTTTATGCCTTATGTAACGTACCCGAAAATAGCGGAAAATTTAAACAATAATAAGGACCGTCAACGGTCAACACAGGGCACGTCACGGGAAAACAAACTAACATATCTATAAAATATATAAGATACAGACCCACGTGGAAGTCAACTATATAAACGGGTCAACTGTGATTACAACAAAAGTGAATGTACATGTAATCACTACCTCAAACAAAGGAAGCTACTAAAGAGAATAGGATCTAATCCCGGGGGCACCGTCCTCGGTCACCACCTGACTCTAAACCTGCTCGCTACCTGAAATGAAAACAAACAAACATGCATGAGTTCCCTGCAGGAACCCCGTATACCAAACCTCCTAAAATATAAAAAGGAATTAAAGACAATGCAATGCTATGCACATGATCATCCGCCTCGGGCCCACAATAATGCCCTCACCGCCTCCGCGGCACTGAACCACTCCTGCCACTAGGGTCAAGTCAGTCCACCGCTGCCTCACAAGGGTCAGTCGACACCACTGCTCCCCAAAAAGTGCAGGAAGGAACCCCCGGTACACGCCGCACCCAAGGAGCGAGTCAGCCCGCCGAATACACAACTCGGGTCAGACGACAGCCACTGCTCCCCCAAGAGTCGCCTAGCGCGCACCCTGCCGGAACATCCTCGGCCTACCGCTAAACCCTCGCAAACAGCCCAAGGTTTACGGTACACATCCCTCACACCCCGCTCGGTAAGAGAGGAAAAAGTACAACAATAATACGCCTTCGTCGAAGGTGAAATCCGTAGCTCTCAAAGCCGGTAATCAACCGTCGCCTCGGAGCCGGTAGTCGACCTGACATCGACGGATCGCGTGTGGATAAATCCACCAACCTGCGGCAGATCGGTCGACCGCTACAAGCACACCGGTCGACCGGTCCCCCACACAGTACACAGTACTGTACAAACAAATCTACCGGTCGAACCACGCCAACCGAATTACCGACCAATCGGTCGAACAAAAGTCATCTAGCGGTCGACCGTTTGGATGGTCTACGCTATACAATTTTATATAATATATATATCCGACCGGTCGAACCAAGGGGCCGTTCGACCGATAACAGGGATTTCAATATTTTTGCCCAAGTCTCGTTCGGTCGACCGGAACTGAAATACAGTTCGACCGAATCAACACAAGCACTCTACCGCTTAATTAAATGCTCAGTCGGTCGACCGAGAGTTAAAGAGCGGTCGACCGTTTTGATGGTCAAAGCTCCCAACCGACTTAGCATCGAATGGATCGGTCGAACAAGGTAAAGGACGTTCGACCGTTTAATAAGTCAAATCCCCAACCGACCCATTCTCATCGTTATTCGGTCGACCGGCTAAGTGGTCCCGTTCGACCGATAACAGCATATCCCCTTTTTCCCGCACAAATCTGGCATAACGGTCGACCGTCTAACGACATCGTTCGACCGTTCGCGGGTAAACATCAATATAATAATAGGATCGGTCGACTGCCCACAGGCACCGGTCGACCGATCGTCGTCTTCAACCTCTGAATTGGTTGAATTCCGACGGGGAATTCGACACCAACGTCGATCCCCAACACTCACAAAGCTCATGTGAGTTATATTGAAGATTTGGCATACCTTTTGGTCGAGTGAAGAAGCCTCCCAAGCTTGCACCACTTCACTCCACTTCTTCTTCTCTTCTTCTTCTTCACCTTCTTCTCTCTAAACTCTTCTCTCACGTTCTGGTTGTTCAAATGAAGGAAACGTTTCTATTAAAACTTCATCTAACTATATATACCAACTTTAATTAATCACCTCTAAATCATCCAATCCAATCCCAACACCTCATTTCTCAACCTTATCCAATTCTCCACCTCATCCTTCACTACACATGGTTTAATTAAGTTAATTAGGTTTAGGTTTAGTTAATTAAGGGATTTAGATTAGGTTATTACAATCTACCCTCCTTAAAAGAATTTCGTCCGCGAAATTCGAAGCAAACAGACTTACCGGAATAACTCTGGATACTGCCTCCTGACATCCTCCTCAATCTCCCAGGTAGCCTCTCTGTCAGTGTGATGCTGCCACCTGACCTTCACAATAGGAATCGCTCTCCTCCTGAGCTGGTGTACCATCTGATCCACAATCTCAACTGGTCTCTCATCTAATGACAAATCCTGCTGGATCTCCGGTACTGATATCTCTATCACATGAGCTGGATCGGCCACGTACTTCCTCAACATAGAAACATGGAAGACGTTGTGAAGTCCTGCGAACTGTGGTGGTAGTGCAATCCTATATGCCACCTCACCGACCCGATCCAATATCTCAAAAGGTCCAACATATCTCGGACTCAGCTTCCCCTTCTTCCCGAATCTCATCACACCTCTGGAAGGTGAGATCTTCAGGAAGACATGATCTCCTACCTCAAAAGTCAGCTCACGCCTCCGCGTATCAGGATAACTCTTCTGCCTGCTCTGCGCCGTAGCTAGTCGTCTCCGAATCACGTCGACCTTCTCTGAATACAACTGAATAATGTCAGGTCCAACTAGCTGTCTCTCGCCCACATCACTCCAGCATACCGGCGATCTACACGGTCTCCCGTATAATGCCTCATAGGGTGTCATTCCAATACTCGAATGGTAGCTGTTGTTGTAGGCGAACTCGATCAACGGCAAATGCTCATCCCAATGTCCAGCCCAGTCAAGTGTACACGCTCTCAGCATGTCCTCCAAAGTCTGTATCGTCCGCTCTGACTGGCCATCTGTCTGTGGATGGAAAGTTGTGCTAAACTTCAGACGTGTCCCCAGTGCTCTGTGTAGACTCTCCCAAAATCTCGAAGTGAATCTGGGATCTCTATCTGAAATAATACTTACTGGTACGCCATGAAGTCTGACAATCTCCTCAATATATAACTTAGCTAGACCCTCCAGAGCAAGAGTGGTCTTAATAGCTAAGAAATGCGCAGACTTGGTCAGTCGATCGACTATAACCCAAATCGCATCGTGGAATCTCCGTGTCTTCGGTAGCCCCGTAACAAAATCCATCGTCACGTGCTCCCACTTCCACTCGGGCAACTCAATCCTCTGCATCTGCCCTGCTGGTCTCTGGTGCTCGATCTTCACCTGCTGACAGACCAAACACCTCGACACGAAGTCTGCAACGTCCTTCTTCATGCCTCGCCACCAGAAGTTCCGCTGCAGGTCTTTGTACATCTTGGTGCTCCCTGGATGAATGGAATATCTCGATCTGTGTGCCTCCTCCATGATATCATGTCTCAGGTCCTCTGTCTTCGGCACCCAGATACGGTCTCTGAATCTCAGACCTCCGTCCACTCCAACTCTGAAGTCTGACCCATCTCTGGCAGCTAACTGTAACAAACTGCTCAACTCCTCATCTGTAGTCTGAGCACGAATCACTGCTGATACTGTCTGAGGCTCCTACTCTCAATCCGGCAATCACTGCGCCCTCAGAGCTATCAGCAAATGGCCTCCACTCTGCCAAAGACTCTAGCAGTCGCCACTCCTGAATGCATAGACCTGCTACTGATACCTCCACCTTCCGGCTCAAAGCGTCTGCAACTGTGTTCGCCTTCCCCGGATGGTAAGAGATAGTGAAGTCATAGTCCTTAATGAACTCAAGCCATCTGCGCTGCCTCATATTCAGCTCCTTCTGCGAGAACAGGTACTTCAGACTCTGATGATCTGTAAACACCTCGAACTGCTCGCCATAAAGATAGTGTCTCCAGGTCTTCAGTGCGTGAACCACTGCTGCTAACTCCAAATCATGTGTCGGGTAATTCCTCTCATGGACCTTCAGCTGTCTGGATGCGTACGCGATCACCCTCCCGTGCTGCATAAGTACACATCCTAAGCCAACACCTGAAGCGTCGCTATAAATCACGAATCCACCCGTGCCACTCGGCAATGATAAAACTGGTGCTGTAGTCAACAGTCTCTTCAGCTCCCGAAAGCTGTCCTCGCACTTCTGCGACCAAACAAAAGTGACTCCCTTCTGCGTCAGAGCCGTCAGTGGTGCTGCCAATCTCGAGAAGTCTTTGATGAAGCGACGGTAATAACCCGCCAGTCCAACAAAGCTCCTAATCTCTGTCACGCTCGTAGGGGTCCTCCACTGTGTCACCGCCTCTACCTTCGCCGGATCCACTGATATCCCCTCTGCCGATACAATGTGTCCGAGGAATGCCACTCTGTCCAACCAAAACTCGCACTTTGAGAACTTAGCATATAACTGCTGAGCCCTCAAGATGCTGAGTACAATCCTCAGATGCTCTCTGTGCTGCTCCACATCTGGTGAATAGATCAAGATGTCATCCACGAAGACAATCACAAATATATCAATGTACTGACTGAATGTCCGGTGCATCAGATCCATGAACGCCGCCGGAGCATTCGTCAATCCAAATGGCATCACCAAGAACTCATAGTGTCCATATCTCGTCCTGAAGGCTGTCTTCTGGATGTCCTCATCTCGGATCCTCAACTGGTGATATCCTGAACGCAGGTCAATCTTCGAGAAAACCTTCGCTGACTGCAGCTGGTCAAAGAGGTCCTCGATCCTAGGTAAGGGATACCTATTCTTCACCGTCACCTGGTTCAGCATCCTGTAGTCTATGCACATCCTCAAGGATCCGTCCTTCTTCTTCACAAACAAAACTGGTGCACCCCAAGGCGAGACGCTCGGTCTGATAAATCCAGAGTCCATCAACTCCTGCAACTGCTTCTTCAACTCTGTCAACTCAGCAGGTGCCATCCGGTATGGAGCCTTCGACTGTGGTGTAGTGCCGGCTACCAACTCAATGCCGAACTCCAACTCCCGGTGTGGTGGTAAACCTGGAATCTCCGCTGGAAAAACATCCGCGAACTCCTGCACCACCTCAATGTCCTCTAGCCTCTGGGACTCTGCCTCCGCAACCACAAGTGTCGCCAGAAATGCTGCACATCCCTGCTGTAACAGTCTCTGAGCTCTCAAAGCAGATACAATAATGCGACCCCCTCTGCTTCTGATCCCTCTAATCAGAATATCAGGCAAACCCTTCCTCGGGATCAAAATCTTCTTCTCACGGCACAAGACTCGAACATCATATTGGGACAGCCAATCCATCCCAAGTATGACATCAAAGTCCTCCATCGGTAGCAAGACCAGGTCTGCCGGAAACTCCTGATCTCCCGAAACAACCGTGGCGCCGGGGACAAATCTCCCCACAGTGCCCACCAGACCCAGGGGTGTGCTGACCTCTAAAGTGGCAGTCAACATCGCAAGGGTACAGCCCAACACTCCCGCAAATCGCTCTGAGATGAACGAGTGTGTCGCGCCACAATCAAATAACACCCTAGCTACTGAACCTGCGATAAGAAGTGTACCTTCCACGACAGCGCCTCCATCACGAGCCTCCTCTGCCTGGATGGTGTAAACTCTGCCAGTGCGCTGCCCCTGCTGTGGTCGGAAAGGTGGTCTACCTCCGCCTCCTCCTCTGCCTGGTGCGGGTAAACCCGGTGGTCTGCTCGGCCCAGCTCCTCGGCTCGGACAGCTCCTGATAAAGTGACCCAGCTGGCCACACCCATGACATGCTCCGGGGGTGAAGCACGGCCCGGAGTGAAACCTCCCACAAGTACCACAAGGCTCTGGTCGTGGTACTGCAACTCCTGCCCCCTCGTATCGGGGCCTCTTGCCCGGATTCCCTCCAATCTGACCTCCTGGCCTCCCAGAGAACCTACCTGATGGTCTCCTCTCATCCTGGTAGTTCTCCCTGTAGTCACGATCAAGAACAGAGGCACTCTTCACTGCATCGGCCAACGTGCTCGGCATGTGTGTCAGCACCTTCGTCCTCAACTGCTTCCGGAGCCCTCGGACGAACTTCCCTGCTCTCTGCTCCTGTGTAATATACATCTCGGGACAGTAACGCTCAAGGGCGTTGAACTTCCCGATGTAGCCTGCCAGGGTCATGTCTCCCTGCTGAAGACTCAGAAACTCCTCCCTCTTCTGATCCTGGACATGCTGCGGAAAATACTGCTCGTTGAACTCGCCAACGAACTCCTCCCAGGCTATATCATCTCGGTCCGCAAACACCACTGCAGATGTGGACCTCCACCAGTTGGACGCAGCACCGCCCAACACATATGTAGCCAGGCCCACTCTCGCCTCTGGAGGACAACCAATAGCACTGAAAATCTTCTGCATAGTGAAGATCCACTCCTCCGCAGCCTCCGCGTCATACTGCCTGGTGAAGATTTAAATTTATACCGCAAGTGCACGGCCGCGATGAAGCGGTGGCAAGTACGGGTCGAACACAAGGAGGGAGAGATTTCGTTGTTAATGTTATTTTCGATTAAGAGGAAGAAGGAAGAAGAAATAAGTTGGGTTTTTGGTATTTTTGATTTAATTATCTAAAGTACGAAACAAAAACAATTAAAACTAAAAACAAGAATAAAGATGGAGAATTCCGTCGGGTGGAGGTCTAGACTTAGGTTCAGATTGGAGAATGGAGAAACTTGAAATAAATCATGTTAGTTATGAAGCATTACAAGATAAATGATTTAACATAAACTCAAGTAATCAAAATATACTAATCACGAACTTAAAACAATAACATGCATTCATCTTCTCTAACCCTAATTCCATCACCTCCACCCTTTGGAGAGAGTTTAGAAACTCATGGAGGGAGGAAGAAGAAGAGGTCCTTGAGACATTAAAAGAAAACTAAAACAAGAATTAAAAGAACAGAATTTTATTAATAAAACTAAGGTACACAAATAAGAACAACAACTAAGGACCCTATTTACATCGTTCTCGGGTCTATTTATAGTTGCTACAAGGGACTTAGGTATAGAATTGGATAGTACACGTGTCCATACACGAGTGGACGAAATTGGGACACACGGATCAACCAATGGGCGGCGGAATCGCCGCACATCATGTGTATTGTGCGGCGGATTCGCCTCCCACGTTGGTCGGATTTAATCAGGATTTTTGTCACGCGTTTATGGTATGATTTGATCTTTATTTGCGTGTCTGGATGATTTCTTTCCATTGTCTTGAGCTCCGGATTAATTCCTTCCATTGTTGGAGATTTATAGTTGATTTTTCTTTTGACTTTTCCAACAAAATAACTTGATCCTTTTCTTTTGCAATCAGGTCCTTGGCATTTTGCAATTAAGCCCTTGACCTTTTTGTGAAATGCTTTTATGCTTGGATTCATTTCCATTCGGAACCCGATAAACTTGAACTCGGTCTTTATGATAGAAATGAATCTTTTGCACGCGTTTATGCTCGGAATGTGGGTAATTTGCATTCAGGTCCCTGTATTCTGTAAATATGACTAAACACATACCTTAGTAGCATTTATTGATATAAAAGTAATCTAAATGAAAGACATATGATGCAATGTATGCAATGCATCAAATACCCCCACACCTAGATTTTGCTAGTCCCTAGCAAAACAGAACATAAGAAAAATAAAACAGGGAAATCCTAACTCACTTTCGTAGGAATCACGGTTGCACTTAGCATGTGCAACAAGCCTTTAAACCTCCTTGTTGCGAAGGGGGAGGAGTGTTGTCTCCTGAGGGTTTTCAGCGGATATACCCACAAAATCCTAAATCAACGTTTCATTAATAGTTCTCAATATCCCTACCTCAACCTTATACATCTCACTAAGAATTTTTTGCATGCTCATTATATGAATCTAACTCATTAAAAATATGACTTGGTCTTTGTTCCTCCAACATTCACACCACTAACCCTTCTACACATGTTTATCACTTGAATTATTTTGCACGCCTCCTCTGGTGGTGAAGTATCATTCGGATCAACCATGGCATGAATCATTCTTTTAGCTTTGGGCCTTGAGTATCTTAAAGTATTTATTTATTTATTTTTTCCCGTGATTCAACACATTTGCTTTTCTTTTTAACACTTATACCCTTTTTGCATTCGTGTAGCGAGTTTGGTCGATAATCCCGAGCTGGCAGACTCAAGTTACCGGGTTTCAAGATACCCCTACGGGCCAGTGACTCGAAGGCTTGGGCTTTTGTAATCATTTTGCAAAATGTGTTTTCCTCACTTTATTTTTATTTTACTTTTATTTTCCTCAAGGCTTAATTGCTATTAGAAGTCCACACTTCCCGGTATATTTTCCTCAATCTCTGCTTTTTATCAACCACTTCAAAGATTTGATTCATCCAATTTAAGTGCATACATGTCTTACAAGGGCCATGGGTTATTTCTTTGGAACTTAGATTTATGTCATAATTTCTACAAGCAGAACTATATAATAAGGAACAAAAACTTGATGCAATTTGTACACGGGTTTTGGCAGTTCAATCTTAAGCTATGTCATAGAATATTGAATTTTTTTTTTTTTTTTAATTTTTTTTTAAAAATAAAGCAGAGCAGAAAATCAAATAGATAGATATGTACATATATAAACACCCCCCCACACCTAAATCATGCATTGTCCTCAATGTATGCGAGCAAGATACTACATGGATTTATGCATGAAAAAGGAAAGATCTCACCAACGTGAAGTACAAAGGAAAGTTCATGGCTCTGTTGATGGACAAAAACCCGAATTCCCTCAAAAACCTGTGAGATGCTAAAGAAGGGATAAAAACAATTTTTTTTTTTTAACTTATTGTTATACAAATATAACTATGTACAAACATAAGTTCCCATCTTCATTTGTCAAAAGACCTCAAAAGGGAACATGACACCACGTGGGGCCAGAATATTCATGCGTGGGCCCCCTTCACAAAGAGCACAAGAAGAAATGAGAGGTTCATGAATTGGACGCAAAGGCGTCTCATACAAAGGATCAAACTGAAAGAGCTTGAACCTCTCGAGAGTTTGGGAAATAGGGGGCAACGGAAGAAGAGTTTCTCCCGTTACGGTGCTGAAGTTATGATCGTCAATCCAAACTCTCCAACCAACTGGCTGGTGCGTCGGAGCGAGGTCAGGAGCCTCGTTAGGCAAGTCCGACTCAACAGGTAAACATAAAATGGGTCTCATACCCAATGTATCCTCCAAGGAACTCCTAATACCCTCATGAGCACTGTAGTCGTTTGATGTTCCATCATTTCCAAGATGATCAGGAACGATAGTGAGAGGCAAACTCTCATCAGGTTGTTTGAAATTGAGGGTGCTAGGGAGCTCTTGCTCCACCGGAAGTGAGTCCTTAAGAGGCACAACATGAAGATCATGTGGCTCAAGGGCCACGGGGCACGAAGATAAGGCACAATCCTGGGCCGACTCATGATGAAATTGGTCAATGTGTATCGAATCCTCCACTAAGTGATCGTGAATTGAAACCCCAAGTCCTTCAGAGTGACTAGGAGTTTGGCTTTGACAGATTGTGCTTTGAATTTGTGGATGTGGTGGTGGTTCGATATCAAAAGGTGGATCCTCATGTTGACACGAAAAGTTACTCTCCTTACGTTCACCTAATTGTTGTATCATTTGACTCAAATGCGATGTTATATTTTGTACGGATCGTTGAGTGGATTCCATGTACGTAAGGAAAGTTTGTTCCAAGGAATTAGGTACGTGGTCAACTATGAGGTCCAAGTTTGAGCTTGTGAAATTATGGGATTGGGTGTTGATGGGCTGAGAATAATGATTTGACGTGGGGAGTTGGTAGAATTCTGGGTATTCGGGAGGAGGATACTGAGGTGAAAATGAAGTATAAGAATTTGGATAGGAATTGTTTCTCCACGAATCCATCACTCTCGGGTTGTACGCGGATGCGTAATAGTCATTTTGAGCGTCTTGGGAAAAAGTATGCTCATACTCAGGCTCTGGGGGAACATAAGGGCATTCCCTGATAACATGACCACTCAACCCACAACAGTCGCACGGTACGGCTACTGGAGCCACCGGTGCACTCATGTTGTATGTCCTACGCATGAAGGAGGCAAAAGTTTGTTGTAATGTCTCAGTTTGTTGACCAGCATATGATCCAACATAACTAGATTGTGGTCTAGCAGTCGGTGCCTCTCTCATGTTACCCCAATATAAAGATTGCTCAGTCATACAATTAGGATTGTCCCAACCATATGGGGTGTTAGTCTGAGCCACCCCAGGTTGCAAGGTTTTAGAATACCAGGAAGCATTGTCCTGGTCCCAACAATGATATGGATGGTTGCTCATGTAACCATCCATCAAAACACTCTTGAGTCAAGTACTCTTACCCTTATGAGGCTAAGCAAGCACAAGTTCTCGACTCGACCCTAAAATGCTAATAGATAATGTAAAGGGGAGGAGACTAGAACGTATAAGTAGGTGAGAAGAAGATGACTCAGAGGAGAAGGGAAACTTAACTCTAAAGATAGATAAGAGGGTCGGTCAGAGGTTTCCTAAGAAAGCACGGTTCAAACAATCCTAGACCTAGTGTCGCTTAGATCTAGACGACTCCTAACTGGTTGAGTCGAATTGATTTGCTTGATTCACCTCCCTCACCAATCAAACCAAGTTGGCCAGTTAGTGTATAGCTAGTGGGGGCGCTTCCGACAGAGTCGGTGCCAATTAGACAACCACGTCGCTTGGAAGACTTTCGTCAACACAAAAACACTTTCTAGACACCAAATTGAATTCAATTAGCTTCAGATCATAGCAAGTCAAACCAATCTCCTCCTTAATTGAGTCCGAGTCCTTAGGGGTCAATGTCTAATTGATTTTAATTTTAGGCTTGGGTGACACTTGAGGATTGTGATTTGTGGGCCACGGAAGGGTGATGAAATCCCCACCGTATCTTTTCCTATGGAGTTGCCCTTAAGATAGTTTAACTTAGATCTAACAAAGATAGTCAAACAATGGTCTTTTTAATGGGGGCAATTGCAAGGTTGTATGCAAATTAAATTATATGCTTAAATGCAGTCGTTAAAAACCGCGATACGTACCTTGTCTCCAGCACTCTTCAACAAAAATAATTTGCAATAATTTAGCAAGAATAATGCAAACAAAACATTATATCATGCATGCACTAAGGTCTTTCTAATTTTGCCAATTTTTAGGTCATAGTTGAGTTATTGCTAATTATGGAATTTTTGACCCTAACACGTGCAATTCTACGAAAGGAAACTTTTCGAAAATTCAGATTATACGAGAAATGCAAGAAAAGTTACCTCCGCAATGCTCAGACAGGTTCGCCGCCTGCTCTCGGAATTTCCAGTAGCTCAATGCGACCAATCCACGATGTAGACGACCCCAGAGAAAAATGACGCCCAGAAGCCTTACTGGTGCGGCGAATTCGCCGCAAGTTGTTCTTCAGGTGCGGCGATTTCGCCGCTCGTTTAGCTCCAAATGTGCCCGGATTTCTCCGCGCACTCTGTTGTCCCCTGAAACACAAATCCAAATACTTAGATTGCGCACAAGATAAACAGGATAAAATCGAAAACACAAAAACAACAAAAATCTGCGTCGCCTCCCCGGCAACGGCGCCAAAAACTTGGTGAAGATTTAAATTTATACCGCAAGTGCACGGCCGCGATGAAGCGGTGGCAAGTACGGGTCGAACACAAGGAGGGAGAGATTTCGTTGTTAATGTTATTTTCGATTAAGAGGAAGAAGGAAGAAGAAATAAGTTGGGTTTTTGGTATTTTTGATTTAATTATCTAAAGTACGAAACAAAAACAATTAAAACTAAAAACAAGAATAAAGATGGAGAATTCCGTCGGGTGGAGGTCTAGACTTAGGTTCAGATTGGAGAATGGAGAAACTTGAAATAAATCATGTTAGTTATGAAGCATTACAAGATAAATGATTTAACATAAACTCAAGTAATCAAAATATACTAATCACGAACTTAAAACAATAACATGCATTCATCTTCTCTAACCCTAATTCCATCACCTCCACCCTTTGGAGAGAGTTTAGAAACTCATGGAGGGAGGAAGAAGAAGAGGTCCTTGAGACATTAAAAGAAAACTAAAACAAGAATTAAAAGAACAGAATTTTATTAATAAAACTAAGGTACACAAATAAGAACAACAACTAAGGACCCTATTTACATCGTTCTCGGGTCTATTTATAGTTGCTACAAGGGACTTAGGTATAGAATTGGATAGTACACGTGTCCATACACGAGTGGACGAAATTGGGACACACGGATCAACCAATGGGCGGCGGAATCGCCGCACATCATGTGTATTGTGCGGCGGATTCGCCTCCCACGTTGGTCGGATTTAATCAGGATTTTTGTCACGCGTTTATGGTATGATTTGATCTTTATTTGCGTGTCTGGATGATTTCTTTCCATTGTCTTGAGCTCCGGATTAATTCCTTCCATTGTTGGAGATTTATAGTTGATTTTTCTTTTGACTTTTCCAACAAAATAACTTGATCCTTTTCTTTTGCAATCAGGTCCTTGGCATTTTGCAATTAAGCCCTTGACCTTTTTGTGAAATGCTTTTATGCTTGGATTCATTTCCATTCGGAACCCGATAAACTTGAACTCGGTCTTTATGATAGAAATGAATCTTTTGCACGCGTTTATGCTCGGAATGTGGGTAATTTGCATTCAGGTCCCTGTATTCTGTAAATATGACTAAACACATACCTTAGTAGCATTTATTGATATAAAAGTAATCTAAATGAAAGACATATGATGCAATGTATGCAATGCATCACTGCCCCAGAAAGGTAGGCGGATGCTGGCGCATAAACCGGTCATGTATAGCGCCAGTCCCCGTCTGCCCAGTCTGTGCTGTCTGCTGCTGTAGCATCTCCGTCAGACGTCCGACCGTATCGAACAACGTCCGACGCTCATCCTCCCAAGCCTCATCCCTCGCAGTCTCACTCTCACCGCGAGTATGGGCAACCGCCTTCCCCCGTCTAGGAGGCATCTGCCAAAGGAAACAAGACAATATCAATATAATCTGTGCATGCATGATCCTCTAGACCTAACTCCTAACTCAAAGGTGGTTTCTTTGGACAAGTACGCCGAGATCAACGCTCTGATACCAAATTGTAACGTACCCGAAAATAGCGGAAAATTTAAACAATAATAAGGACCGTCAACGGTCAACACAGGGCACGTCACGGGAAAACAAACTAACATATCTATAAAATATATAAGATACAGACCCACGTGGAAGTCAACTATATAAACGGGTCAACTGTGATTACAACAAAAGTGAATGTACATGTAATCACTACCTCAAACAAAGGAAGCTACTAAAGAGAACAGGATCTAATCCCGGGGGCACCGTCCTCGGTCACCACCTGACTCTAAACCTGCTCGCTACCTGAAATGAAAACAAACAAACATGCCTGAGTTCCCTGCAGGAACCCCGTATACCAAACCTCCTAAAATATAAAAAGGAATTAAAGACAATGCAATGCTATGCACATGATCATCCGCCTCGGGCCCACAATAATGCCCTCACCGCCTCCGCGGCACTGAACCACTCCTGCCACTAGGGTCAAGTCAGTCCACCGCTGCCTCACAAGGGTCAGTCGACACCACTGCTCCCCAAAAAGTGCAGGAAGGAACCCCCGGTACACGCCGCACCCAAGGAGCGAGTCAGCCCGCCGAATACACAACTCGGGTCAGACGACAGCCACTGCTCCCCCAAGAGTCGCCTAGCGCGCACCCTGCCGGAACATCCTCGGCCTACCACTAAACCCTCGCAAACAGCCCAAGGTTTACGGTACACATCCCTCACACCCCGCTCGGTAAGAGAGGAAAAAGTACAACAATAATACGCCTTCGTCGAAGGTGAAATCCGTAGCTCTCAAAGCCGGTAATCAACCGTCGCCTCGGAGCCGGTAGTCGACCTGACATCGACGGATCGCGTGTGGATAAATCCACCAACCTGCGGCAGATCGGTCGACCGCTACAAGCACACCGGTCGACCGGTCCCCCACACAGTACACAGTACTGTACAAACAAATCTACCGGTCGAACCACGCCAACCGAATTACCGACCAATCGGTCGAACAAAAGTCATCTAGCGGTCGACCGTTTGGATGGTCTACGCTATACAATTTTATATAATATATATATCCGACCGGTCGAACCAAGGGGTCGTTCGACCGATAACAGGGATTTCAATATTTTTGCCCAAGTCTCGTTCGGTCGACCGGAACTGAAATACAGTTCGACCGAATCAACACAAGCACTCTACCGCTTAATTAAATGCTCAGTCGGTCGACCGAGAGTTAAAGAGCGGTCGACCGTTTTGATGGTCAAAGCTCCCAACCGACTTAGCATCGAATGGATCGGTCGAACAAGGTAAAGGACGTTCGACCGTTTAATAAGTCAAATCCCCAACCGACCCATTCTCATCGTTATTCGGTCGACCGGCTAAGTGGTCCCGTTCGACCGATAACAGCATATCCCCTTTTTCCCGCACAAATCTGGCATAACGGTCGACCGTCTAACGACATCGTTCGACCGTTCGCGGGTAAACATCAATATAATAATAGGATCGGTCGACTGCCCACAGGCACCGGTCGACCGATCGTCGTCTTCAACCTCTGAATTGGTTGAATTCCGACGGGGAATTCGACACCAACGTCGATCCCCAACACTCACAAAGCTCATGTGAGTTATATTGAAGATTTGGCATACCTTTTGGTCGAGTGAAGAAGCCTCCCAAGCTTGCACCACTTCACTCCACTTCTTCTTCTCTTCTTCTTCTTCACCTTCTTCTCTCTAAACTCTTCTCTCACGTTCTGGTTGTTCAAATGAAGGAAACGTTTCTATTAAAACTTCATCTAACTATATATACCAACTTTAATTAATCACCTCTAAATCATCCAATCCAATCCCAACACCTCATTTCTCAACCTTATCCAATTCTCCACCTCATCCTTCACTACACATGGTTTAATTAAGTTAATTAGGTTTAGGTTTAGTTAATTAAGGGATTTAGATTAGGTTATTACACCTTATCTTCCCTTTAAAGAAATGCAATTTCATTTACATATTGTTTGTTTTTTTGTCACAAACTTTGATTATTACATTCTTTTTTATGGATGTCAAAATGGGGAGAACAATGGAAACAACATGCCTAAATCAAATATGTGAAACTCATGCATTTAGTAAGGGGGACTTAACATATCTTTTGCATATTGATACGGGGAGAACTTACATAATTTGTCATTAGTTTGTCATCATCAAAAATGGGGAGATTGTTGGCTTTTTGGCCATTTAATCTTAATTTTGATGATTAAAAAACTAATATTATGCACAACTACAATTAGAACATCACACATCATAGTGTCAAATTGCATAGATATTGTGTATTCCTAACAATGAAGGTGATCAAACCAATGGACTAATCAACTTCAAAGATCAAGGCACAAGACTTGTAATCAAAGCTCAAGGACTTCATATGTAATTTTCTATTTATTTGAGTTATAGGATCAAATGTACACTTGATGCAGAAAAGGATAAACATGTCTCTGTCGGTCGACCGTTTGCCTCTCGGTCTACCGAACATGTTCACAACGGCTGACCAAGTTACCCTCGGTGCACCGTGTTCTTAGAGTCAGTAACGACTTGATCTTCCTAAAATTCTTGTTCCGGTGTACCGAACCCTACCCGGTCAACCGTCTCCTTAGAGTCAGTAACTGTTGAACGTTTTAATTAAACCGCAAGTGCACGGCCGCGATGAAGCGGTGGCAAGTACGGGTCGTCCTCAGGGAGGTGAGCAGTCTCTTGTTTATCAGAAATCAAGTGGCAAAAATAGGGAAGAGAAAGATTGATTATGCTAACCTACGCTACACTACGCTAAAAAGTATGAAATGTGAAAGAAGCAAACAAACGATGAAATAAGAACTAAGCTAAGAACAAAACAAGAATGCTGGAATTTCAGGAATGGAAAACCCCTAAGGGGTGGAGTGAGTGCACACAAGCAAAGAGGTGAGTGTAGAATACATTCTTTAAGCACATGAAGGTGGTGTTTATGAAGCATAGGAAGTGTCTAAATGTTATGGCAAAACCTATCAATCTATTCACCAACTTGGTTGATTAACATTTACATATGCAAGTTGTTTATTTCAGAACCTAAACAAGTATGAGAGGTGTCTAATCATTTTGGCAAAACTCATCAAGTTATAAATTCTATCCTAAACAAGCAAGCATACATTCATGTTTAATCAACACATTGAAATTAAAGCATTCATCTCATTCTCTAATGCATGTATGTACATCTACTCCACCCCCCAAAGGGGATGGAACTACTCACTAAACATTACACTAATTATCAAACTATGGAAAGAAAGCATATTAAAACTAAGCTAGAATTAAAAGACGATTAAACTAAAACATGCATAAACAATAAAAGAAGCATAAAACAAACAATGAAAGAAATACAAAACTTTATTGATAAAATGACTCACATTAAAAGTAGCATCCTCCTACTTTAGTGTGTGCTTCAAGGCCTCACTTCTAGTAGGAAGAATAGCCACTTAAAATATGGAGTGTTTACAAAAGGAGGTGAAGAGTTCTATTTATAAGCATGGAAAATGCTAATCCGGGACAATCCCCGATGTGGGACTAAACCAATACCCAAAATACACTAAGCATACACTAATACACGTGCTACAGAAAACTAAACGGATTCTGGGCCATCTAGACCGCCAATTGGCGGCTCCAGATCGCCAATTGGCGGTCTATATGGTTTAGATCCGTTTGGTTTTCTTTGTGGGCTTTGCTTGAAGTGTGTGTTGGTCTTGGATGCATCTGGTTGGTTTGTTGGAGCTCCGACCCGAATCCAATTGCTAAAATACTCCCCATGAAAGTGAGGATTATTCTGGTTTGCTCTTAGGTCCCTCTGTCTTGCGTTCAGGTCCTTCTGTCTTGCATCTTGGTCCCCAGATCTCACAATTCAGTTCTTTTTCCCAGCTTTTGGGTCCTTTTGTGTTTCATCTCTTCAAACCTATTTATTCCTAAAAACTAAACATAAAACTCGTGACATAGCATTCATTGTTTAGGTGAAAGATAATGGATATAAGATACTAATATGAGCATGAAATGATGTCAATCAGTAACCATTTGATCTTCCTGGAATTCTTGTGTCGGTTTACCGACCTCTACCCGATTCACCGTTTCCTTATACTCAGTAGCTTCGAAATTTCTCTGGACATCTCGATTCGGTATACCGAAGGACGATCAGTCATCCGAACTTCACTTGTGTCTTTTGGCCTAAACGACTTCATCTTATTGGCCCATGTTGCACAAACTAACTCCAACAGACTTATTTTTTGTTGTTTAGAAACAACCTTTGAAATGTGCAATATCGGTCTACAGAGAACCCGTCGGCTTACCGAATACTTGTTGATTAATCTAAAACGTAACAACTCTTTTCCACGTAAGATTTTGACCGTTATCGATAAACCAATTTCCCAACCAATGTCAGCAGAAAACTCACACATGTATCGGTCAACCGACCTTGCCACAGTATACCGAACAAGATCACCAAATCGCAACAATTCTTTACTGCCCAATTGGAATGGTGAATCGAGACTCTCTCGGTCAACCGAACCTAATTGGTCAATTTTAGGAAAAAGTTACTGGAAGTTGGTGAACGGTTATCCGACACATAATAGGTCAACTGAGTGCTTCAATCTGACCAATAAACCCACACCTTGTCGGACGACCGCTGGTTACCTGGTCGACCGAATTCGTCCTGAATTCTACCCAAGCTTAAGTCACTTCTTGTTTCTTATTGGTTCATACCTCACAAACTTACAATAACGGCTCTATTTGTTTTGAATGCTATATAAGCTTCACTTAAGAGACACATTCACTTCCCTACTTGCCAAAAATCAATCATACTCTTCTGCTCTCAATCTCAAAGCCTTCAAGACTCCACCAACTCTCAAACTTCTATTAGATTTACTCGAAGTTTAATTCCAATCCTTGAGTGCATTCAAGTTAGAGTTCAACAACCTCATTCAATTTCCATTGTGTTGTAAAGCTTCGAGGAAGCACCCTCTCGGGTTGCGAAAGGAGATCCGAGCAAGGCGAGGGTGTTCGCAAGGCTCCGATTGTAAGTGAGTTTATCTTCAACCCGGAACAAAGATAATAGTGAATTCTCAAGTAGGAATCAAAGGAGCGATCAGAACTCAATCTCCAAGCCTTCAAAGCTCCGGAGTCATCTTGTGGTTTGCAATCTTTCTCTTATTATTTTAATTGTGCAATTATTTATAAAAATTAGGACATAATCTATTCACCCCTCTCTAGATTAGTGATCGATCGACTTACAAAATCAAAACAATTAGAGAAATGTTGGAGAAGATTAGATAAGATTGGAAGAGAGTTGGAGAGAATTGTGTGAAAAAATGTGAGGGGTTGAGGGGTTTATATAGGATATGAGAGGGGTAGTTTAGGAGTTTAAAAAAACATAAAAACCCAACGACTCGGGTCAAGTTATGTTGAGTGGTAAAATTTACTAGACTGCTAATCGTCGTCCGTAAATTACTTAAATCGCCTGTGCCAATTACCGTTTTATCATTCTCTCATTTTTACTTATTTCTACTCCCAATATGCTATCCTCTTTTCATACTACAACAAAAAATAACCATGAAAAAAAATCAGAGTAGGAATGCGGGGGTGGCAGGGGGCGACAGCCCCTACGGGGGACGCTAGTTTCAAACCATTGCGGACATTTTTGTTTCGACACCTTATTATTGTACTCCAGATATTGATCACTTTATCCGTTTATTTACGTTTTTTTTCTACCCCGTCACCACTGAAATCTTGCAACGGAACCTCAAATAATTTGAAATAACACACCGTATAAATTAATTTTTTTTTAAAAAGCAGGATATCTGGGCAGACGTTTAACAATTCCCAAATTACAACTTAACCTTTTAGATATTAATTATAACGTTTAACCTTTCAGATATAAATTGTAACGTAACAAATAAAATATAAATTAAACCCATGCCAACATATGCCCGCGAAGGCAGGCTGGTTGGACAGGACTACCAATCATAACCCGAACATTGAGTCGCTGGCTCGCTCTTCAATCGCATATTCCATCTACAATCTCGAAAGGGAGGTCTAATCTGCTTGTCCTACAATCAATCCATCGACCCATGGCCGCAAGAAGATTCCCGGACCTCGTCAAAACCCTAACCCTAGGCCGTGGCTTCACCAGCTCCGGAGCCGTCGGCTCCCTCGTCAGCGAGCACACCGCCAAATGGATGCAGGTAACACAACCCATAATCTCCTTCCATTGTCGTTTTCGTAGAGGAAATGAAAAAAAATCTCTTCTTTTTCGGAATTTTAGGTGAGGTTGGAAATATTCACCCTTTTTAGTGGACGAAAATTGAGACCTGAACGTTCAGGAAGGTGTGTTCGAATTTTTTATTATAGACATTGGTGTTTATTGGAAAGCGTTTTCATAGAGGGAGTGGAGAAATGTCTTGATCTTTTTGCAGAAAATTGGAAATTGGGATCTTCACAGGCTGGGTAGATGGGTTCGATTCTTATAGGATTTGGGGGTAAGTTTCATCCTTATTGGAAAATGGGAAGATGGGTTCAGTTTTCAATGGAATTGGTGGAAATGTTTGAGATTTTCGGAAAAACTTTTGTGTTCATACGAGCATGAAAGATGGACCAGACTTTGAATAGATATACAAAAATGATTTCTGGGTTCATATGCTTTTTAAATGGTTGCTATGTTTCTGTAAGTGATAGGTTTCTACGAGGAAAATTTTACATGATATGAAGTTGATATACCAATTTGTGTAACGTCCCGAAACAGCGGAAGAAATTTTTCAAAATAAACATACAACATACGACCGTCAACGGTCAACAAGGACACGTTACTGAAAGTCAACTGAATACAAATATATAAATATATCTCCACGTGGAAGTCATAATACAGAGTGTCAAAAGAGCGATTACAAGTCTACTACATAACTACTGTAACCGCTACCTCTACAAAAAGATACGAAGACAGGATCTGATCCTGGAGGTACTCCCCTCGGTCACCACCAACCTACGACTGCCTGCTTCCTGAAAATGAAACATAAAATCTGCCTGAGTTCCCGCAAGGAACCCTGTATGCCAACATCTCCTATCATAAACACAAATACAGACGAAAATGTCAAATAATGCTCATGCAATGCAAATCCGCCTCGGGCCCACTGACTGCCTCCGCTCTCCAACACAAGGAAAGTGCATCCCCTCCCTACACAAGGAAGAAGGCGTCTCTCGGCCGCACAGGCACAAGTGACCTCGTTCTCCGACACACGGAAAGTGCAACCCCTCCCTACACAAAGAAGAAGGCATCTACCACCCGCACAGGCATGGAAGGCATCCCTCTGCCGCACAGGCTCAAGGGGTCCAACAGAAATACGCTATCGTCGTAGGTGAAATCCGCAGCTCCGAGGTCCGGTGATCGACCGTGGGTTCGGCAGCCGATAGTCGCCTAAGCTCGACGTCTCGCGTGTGGAGAAATCCACCAAGGAAAGATAATTCGACCCACCAGTCGAACAAGGTCAAATCTAGCGGTCGACCGTTTGGAAGGTCTACGCTATACATTTTATATACATATATATCCAATCGGTCAAACCAGGGTCCGTTCAACCGATAAGGAAAACTGCCTGAATCCTGCCTACAACATTCGGTCGACCGAAACCTCTCTTCCGGTCGACCGATCTACAGACACTTCACTGCAGAAAACTGCACGCGGTCGGTCGACCGGATCACAACAAGCGGTCGACCGTTTAGATGGTCAACGCTCTTGACCGACTTTGCGCAGTTCGGTCGACCGAGACACACACTCGGTCGGCTGAAGGTCTGTCTACCCTATCTACTGGGATCGGTCGATCGAAACAACCACCGGTCGACCGGACTAATATAACCCTTATAAATATTCCCGCTAAAATTTGGCATAAACGGTCGACCGTCACACAAACATCGTTCGACCGTTTTCGGGCAGCAACTTAATATTCATTAAAACTCGGTCGACCGACCCAACCACCGGTCGACCGAACATGCATTTTCCCTCCTGGACAGGCATCATACAGACCTCATTCGGTCGACCGAACCACACTACCGGTCGACCGAACAGAGCGTCTTCAACCTCTGTCCAGTTGGGTTCGCCGGGGAAACGGCACCAACGCCGCCCCCTACACTCCCACACCTCTTGGGGAGTTAATATGAAGACTTGGCATACCTCTCAAGACGACGAAGACCCGCCGGAGCCTCGCTCGCGCACCGCCGTCTCCGAAGACCTCCTCACGTTCCTCCCTCGTGCTTGCCTCCAACGCCGTCGGAGATCTTCTCCTCCTGGTCGCCGGAACAAGGGAAGGTGGTGAGATGGGTGGAACGAAATGGAGAAAAGAAATGGGAGAAAGGGTTGGGTTTTGTATAAATAACCAAAACCTACACCTACCCCATACCCTACCCATACCTCCCACCATACCACCTACACCCTAACCACACTCCACCCCATACCTCTCTCTCTCTCTCTCTCTCTCTCTCACTTCACGACTTTACAGTATGACACTGTTTTGACATCTTATTAACACAAACAAATTGTTATGATGCAGATGCAAAATGATTGTATTATTGAAAATATAGGTCATATTCACTTGGGAGTAGAAACCAGCGTATTACATAATTGAAGACATTCCGTCGTAATTTAGTACCTAATAGTCAAAAGTAAATATTTATTTCTTATTTTCTCGAATTGGGATCTTGGAAATATCATTTCTCAGAAGTCAAGGTTGTCATGGAGGAAACCACTAATAAAACTGATGGAGAACCTTCAATGATAATTCTTCTCTTACTCAGGATTGCAGATAGGAGGTTTTTAATAGAATGATGAGTCCTTATTTGGTTGGTTTGATACTAAAGATTACCCTAAATGACTGTGGGAAGTATAGGTAACAGACGATGAACTGATCTTAATAGCCTATCAATTTTATAGCTTAACATCTATTGGAGCAGTTATGGAGAGATAAACTAGGTGAACAAAATAGGAGAGGGTACCTATAACTTGGTTGTGCTGTGATGACCTAAAAAGACTAATACATATTTTTTTAAAGCGACGGGGAAATGGTGGAGCTACATAGCATCAAACACGATATGATCATGACTTTGAAAGGTTGAAATGTTAGTGTCTTCTATATAGTTACACTTAAAACTGATTTGGTGCTTCAGTTGCTATATTCTAACCGTTTATAAATAACTAATTAACTTCCGCTAACCACAATATTTGGAAAATATGTTGCTCACGTTTATTACCCTCAGTTTTATTTTTCAAAGCAAGTCTGTCTATGCTAAAGTTTGCACTAATTGTAGAAAATGTTCATGGGTAAGTTTACAACCATTTTCTACAAATTTAAGTGTTCAAAGTTCAAACAAACATCCACATTTCTTCTAGAAGGAAAACCTGACATCCTACAAAAGTGTTTAAGTACACTACCTCCCAAATAATGCCTCGATCTTAAGGAGCTGGTGGGTGTTGGACGGACTATTAACTTTGATTTTGTAAGACATGAGGCCGGTCAACTTACTGGGATGGGCTTCAACTGTATCATTGAGTATTATCCATGAATAGGCATGGAACAATTTTGCTCAAACATCCTACAAAGTGTTTGTAGTGAGGTGATAAAAGCTCATCAAGTCTAATTGTTCCCAAATTGGTATAACACATCTAAATTTTAGTGTCTTATTATCTAGTTTGGTACACACTGAAAGAATTTTTGAGTATAAATCGTAGTAGTAAAATGCTTATTTTTAAAATTTCTTTCCATTTCTACAATTTCATCTTCATCATGCAGTTAACCCTTGAAGATGGATCATATTGAAGTTAGTTGAAGTATTGTTAGTTTGCCATTACAACTTATGCTACTACAATTTGGCCTGATGGCCTGGCCTATAAACACATTGCACAACCATTAGTTTTAGTTTTATAAGAATATTTTCAAGAGAAAATTAATTCAAAAGTCCAGTCAATTTTGAAACTATGATAGTTAATATTGTTGAAGCCTTACCTTCAATTTGACAAGTTCTTTGTTTGTACAAATCTTTTCCTCCGGAGAATGTACAAATCAGTCAAATGAATACAGGAGTGAGCGCGAAAATAACACGGATAGGCTTCATAAGAAATAAACATTTGAAAATTATTAATTTCGTTATGCTGACCATACACCAAGAGTCAAGACACAACAACAACAAACAACAACAAACAACAACAACAACAACAAAGTCTTTTATCCCAAACTAGTTGGAGTAGGTTAGAAATTAAACTCTAAGGAGTCATGGTTCAGGCACGTGAATCGCCTTCTTCCACGCGTTTCTATCCAATGCAAATTCCCGAGAAACATACACCAAGACACAAAAGGCAGAAAAAGGGAGATGAAGGCGTTGCCGCGGCCCATGTGATGACGAAATTGCTGTTGAAGACACTATCCTCTCATGGGTGGACTTGGAAATGTAAGATGGTCTCCACCATGAAACCAGAGAAGGAACTCATAGCTCTTCGGTTCTAGTAATGAGAGAACCTCAGAACACTTCGCTGTGTTGATTTCTTTTATTATCATCACACTTTGCTGTGTTGATATTGGTGAAGAGAATGTAAACATATTGCAGTGTTCGTGCAACTAATAATCCAAAGTTCTCATCAAATTAAGCATCACATGGTTGTTAAAAATTCAATGGGTTTATTCCTTAGAACAGCTTCACACCATAGGCATAGAGGTTCGTAGGAGAGTCCTAAATCACCATAATATTCATGCCAAAAAACTTGATCTTTAGTCTACTTAAAGGTCTGGCTGATGCAAGTACGTGGTGCTGGCACCAAATTCTTTCAGAAGAGATTAAAAATCATCACTGATACCTACAGTAACACATGGTGATGATAATATCTGCCTTTTCTGGTCCTGCAGGATACCAGTAAGAAATCACCAATGGAACTCATCAATGAAGTCCCACCTATAAAAATCAATGGCCGCATAGCTGCCTGCGAAGGAGGTAATACTGTCATCTTATACATGTGTTAGGGTGCATTTGGAAGTGTCTTTAGGACTTTGTCCTTGATCGTGTTGTTTCAGACATTTGAACATGAGTGCATTTACTAATACTGCTTTCCTAACTGCATTCATCTTAATTTTTTGCTGTAGTTTTGTATTCTCAGTGACATATAATTTTGGTTTCCATTTTCTTTAGTTGACGAAGTAACTTTGACATATTGTTTCTGGCATTCTAATCCCAGACAATAATCCTGCCCTTGGTCACCCAATCGAGTATATATGCCTTGACAAGAACGAACCAGCTATTTGCAAATATTGTGGACTTCGCTATGTGCAAGCTCATCATCACTAAGTTAGATTTTCTCCCTTTTGCAATCTATGATTACATGTAACGTCTGCTTGCTATTCTATTACTTGCTGCTCTTGCTAATAATGTTGTGATTCACAAATTAACAGCAATCTTATCAAGATTGAAGTAATGTCTTGGTACTTTGCATATCTTAACTCATGTCACTCGTATTAGATTTCTGTCATTATGTTCTGATATGCCAAACAATCAGGGGTGTAAACGATGTTGAGCCAATTCAAACCAATATTGACGTCATTACACTATTATTTAAGTTTAAGATTCACTATGCTTATTTAGCTAACCTTGAACAGGGTTTTATAGACTTAAGCTCTGTTGTCTTGTGCTTGTTTCAACTATTGTGTATCTGAATTCTGAAGTTGCTGAATAGTTGATGTTAGTTTAGAAAAATGAGTTTGCATACTTTGAAAATCACAACGATGCATGCTACACCATTATGAAAGTGGTTACGCGGCTTATGCCCATAGGCTCTGTCAAGATCAAAATTGTACGGTGCAAAATGTGGAAGAACTATTTACGTCTATGTCCGGCGCATCATGATGACCTAGGTCATGCATACTCTTTCTCTTCCTTTCTCTCTCTATCACGTCATCATGACCAATCTTCTCTTTTTTCTTCACTATTCACCAATTTACCATGACTTAGGTCATCACACTCTCTTTCCTTCATATTATTAATTTCTTTATCAACTTTTATTTTATTTCAAAATTATTTATATTTATCAAAAATATTAATAATCTATTTGGAAAAATAAAAATACCAATAAATCTCTTATTTCCAAATAATTGTTGTTTTTACTTTAAATTTAGTATAATATTTTCTATTTCAGAAAAGTTGGTGTATTTGAGTATAAATTTTGTACTTAAATCCTAACTATTAATAAAAATATAAACCCCTAATTATTATAGCAAATATCAATAAATCTTGTATTGTTATTTTTTATCATTTTTAATCTGTTTTTGAAATTTTATTTTCTTAAAATATGTTTTCTAATTGTTTTTTATTTTCCAATTTTTTTAATTATTTTTATAAATTTTTCCTACTCAAACTTTTCAATACCGTTCTCTCTTACACATCATTTGGAGGTTAGTTTTGCAAAAAATTAAAAAAAAATAACTTTTTAAAAAATATAAACAATTATGAAGCGTATTTTAAAAATAAAAAAATAATTTAAAACAAATAAAATAAAACTAAAAACATAAACAAAACATTTAAAAAAAAACCACCGACCGACTTACCGGATGACCAGGTCGGTCATGGGGATGACCTACCCATGGGGAGGCCATCTGTGGATAATTGTTTAGACCACAGTGGATGGCCTAAAAGACCACGGAGTCCATCTTAGCCAATGAGTAATAATGAGAAAATTGTTTTCAGGAAAAAGTTATTTTTGACAAGCAATCGTTTTCTTTTTGGAATGATTCGTTAATTGCTATTATACCTTGCCCCTGGTAACAACAATTTAACGGTTCCTTCCTCTTTCAACCTATTACCCTGTTGGTCATACTTCCTCCGTTTTCCCTTCCAACTCAAAAACCCATACTTCCACTACTTCTTTTCTCCTTTCGAACCCGAAACCTTTCCCTACATGACATCCTTATTACTCTGCCACTCTTTCTTGTTTTTTGTAACACCCATGCAGTTAACTTAAGGTAAACCCTACTTTCAAAACCAAAGAAATAACTTACCAAGAAAAATCGACCGTAGCTAGGTCTAAGGGTCCATTTGGTAACAATTTTTTTTTCTTATTTTTGGAAAATATATGGAAATTTCGAAAAGCAATTGCCAAGTGAAAAAATATGGATGATTTTTTTGGAAAATCTGATTTTTGAAACCTTCAATTTCTATACATTTCTCTCTCAAAAAAGCTAAATTGGGCTGTTTTTTGTAGTTTTTTTTATTGTTAGAGCATCCTTAGTCTGGGTTTTTTATTTATTTTTGTTTTTGGTATTTGTTTTAATAATTAGGGGTTTATATTTTGATAAATAATTAGGATTGAAGTTGTTGTAGTTTATATTTTGATAATAATTAGGATTAAGGTTGATTATATTTTGATAACATTATAATTAAAATACGAAAATTATACAGAAATACACCAACTTCTCTGAAATAGGGAATATTTTACTAAATTTACAGTAGAACTAAACAACAACTAAAATAACAATTGATGTTCTAAACTGATAAAATAAATAGGGAAGATAAGTCTTAAACTTAAAATAAAGAAGATAGGTTATAAACTGAAAATAGGGAAAATAAGTTATAAATTGGAGGAAAAAAACGACGGAGTTTTACTTAAAGATTTCATCACTGATCCTTTCCATATTAATTTCATCTTTCAGGGTCAGGATACCGAGTTCATTGGCCTTCAGAAGTGAAATATAAATGTCGTACTTCATAGAAGCCCGATAGGTTTCTTCTTTCTCCATTTCCAACGCTATCTTCTCTCGGCGAAGTGCAATTTCATCCTGTGTGACCAAGGCCCCGACCTGAAGAGACTGGAAGCGTGTGTCGTTGTCAACCACATCCGGATCCTCCGTCACCAGTTTCCCTTTCCTTTTGCTTTTCTTTACACCCGCCAGACGGGGTGCACTTAGAGTGACAAATTCTGGGATCGTTGATGGATGAGGAGAGCCTAAGTAATTTTCTTCCGACGAGCCTTTTTCCTAGACGAACCGATGGATGGGCGGGTAGGACTACTTTGGAAATTATCCTCGCGTATCATCCTGGTCATGGGGACAGTAGACCGCCACTTGGGGTACTCTTTCAACATCAACCAGGTGTGGTAGTACGTGAAGGTCGTCCCGTAAGTGTGCTCATAAATCACGTAAGTTTGCCCGATGAGGTCGTTCGTGATGTCCCCACTTCTGGTTCGTCGAGTGGCCTCATCCATGCAGCCACCTCACTTAATAGTAGCCACATTTATCCTCCTCCAACGCCTTTGAGAGAGTTGAGATTTCGTGGCCTAAGTCGCTCGTTTGTGAGTCTCGCTTCGTCGTACAACTTTTTTACTTTTCTCCAAAGGAGCATTACCTTCTGGTTCATTCCCACCGTTGCATCACAACTAATCGCAATGAACGACCAAACGAGGGCTTCGTCCTCCTCTTTCGCCTATATGTTCTTGCTTTTAAGGGAGCTGTTAGTCGTTTTCGGTACACGTTGGGACAGACCGATGGGACTAGGGTCTGCGTCGTCACTATCCTCGTCATTTGGGGTAGTGGTATTCTCGTTCATACTAGATTGACTACTGAAGAGTTTGTTGTACATCTCCAATGTGGTTGTGAGTTGTTGGGAGTATTGTGGTTGGAATGTACTCCCCCAATTTTGATGTTGGGGTGGATGTCCGGAGTATTGTTGGGAGCTCCCCCAGTTTTGGTACGGGAGTGGATGTTCAGAGTATTGTTGGAAGCTCTGTCAGTTTTGGTGTGGGGGTGGCTATTCAGAGTATTGTTGGGAGCTCCCACAGTTTGGGTGCGGGGGTGAAAATTGGGAGTATGATTCAGGAAATGGTTGGATACTACTTCCTATACGTCGTGTGGAATGATATGTCAATGTAGGGATCTGGTTGGGAGTACACAGCAAATCGTTGAGGTTTAAAAAGACGACGAGGGATCAGGGGTGTTTGATGACCCTCAGTGTTGTGTGTTCAGAAGAAGACATGAGTTCAGGAGAGTTTGGAAGCTTGAAGGAAATGAAGTTGTGTGTGATGACTAAGGTGGACTTGAGGGTATTTATAGAGAAATTCTTCTGATTTAGCTTAGCTTCCTAAATAGGTTTTCCAGATTATTAGTTTCCCCATGATGATTTTAAGATAATTATATTCCCAGACAAGATTTCAAATTTGAAATCACGCACGTATTATAGATTGTCAATCCAACAAGATAAGACATCACGTGCGTACTGTAGATTGTCAGTCCGACAAGATAAGACATCACACACGTATTGTAGATAAATGTGTTAAATAAATAAGGTATATGCAATTTGAAAATAAATAGATTATTAATGTTTTTGGTAAATATAAATGATTTTGGAATAGAATAAAAGTTGGGAAGAAAATTAATGATGTTGAGGAAAGAGAGTGGGATGACCTAGGTCTGGTTAATGGGTGAATAATGAATGAGAAATATGAGGTTGAGTCATGATGACGTGGTAGAGAGAGAAAGTTGATGACTTAGGTCATAACTGTGGATGTTCTTACCTGTTGAAGTTACTCCCCACTATTCGTAAAAAAGAATATTATTTTGTTGTGTTTGTAATGTGATACTAGTTTTTTTTGTTTGAGGTGATTTTAATAATGTCATCAAAGTTGGTTTTGCAAACAAATTTTAATTTTCTTCGCGTGTTGTTATTTCGTGAAAGATTGTTAATAAAATTATGAATATGCAGTTTCTTGAGTTTGTTAAAGTTGGTGTCGTGATTAAGTACTAAAGCTTGTGATTTTTTGTTTTGACAATAAACAAGGAGAGAAATATAAGCAATTTTTATCATTATATTTTGCAAAAAAATGTTATATCATAATTGTTATATTTAGTAGAAGGCCACCTTTTTGTTACAAGATTATTTTACTAGTTTTTGAAAAAGAAAAATCTATATTGCCAAATCAAAAGACAGAATCATTCTTTCTCAGAAATATGCATTTTGGAGATTTTGAGAGAAAAACATATTTTTCTCCATCTGAAAAGTTATTTCCACCGTAACTTGTCGATATGATAGGATCACGATGGGGACCCGATCAAGTCCGTCGACCAACCCACCTTCAATGGCGAATCTCGTGCGCATAAACAGGTTGACGGCTGGTTAAGGGGAATTTAGGTGGATTGGGGTTCACCTAAGCTCCGGTGAAGGGTTTTGAGAATCTTCCATCTCCAAACGCATGAAATTTGGGTTCAACTCATGCGTACCCATTTCTATTTCATTCTCAATATTTATATGTGGGGAAATCCCTTCCCGAAATTTTTTGCTGGCTTATACTCTGGGCGTCGAATCTGACAAAAGCACCGCTTGGGAATGGCACCGTCTTGCGTTTGGGTGGGTGGTGACCCCAAAACAATTTTTTGTTTCCAAACATAATTTTTTATGTTTTCAGGTTTGGGTCACCATTTGTGAAGAAAATTGAATTTTGCAACACCCTAGTTACACCCAGAGTTTTGCGAAACGTAAGAGTTTTTTCCCTCATTTACCCCTATCATTTGAGTTATCTGGTCCTTATTCCTTATTTTTCTACTGTACACCCGTGTGCAAAATGTGATACGGTTATTAAAGGGTACCCAAACGTCAAAAGAAATCTTTCTCCAAACTTGATGTTTATGGTTTGAAAACCTCACCTGATGTTGAGAAACATACCTATTGCGGAATCCAACCGTTAGAGCTCAGATTTCATCATAGCCCAATCCGATCTCTATCTAAGGCAACCATCCATCAACAAGGCATACACAAGGAAACATTACATATATTGTACAACGGCTATTTTACTACTCCCGCATATATAAACCATGTAATCATTCCATACAAATTATATAACAAACAAAATACAAAAAAAACCTTCCGGAGCATCGATTTCTACATGGTATCAGAGCATTGATCCGACCTCAGCCTCTCCCCAGAGGTCATCATCGGTCTTCACCTCAATCAAGGGGGTTGAAGGTCGACGAAACCAACATCCAAACCCTCAAAACCACCAAAACCATGTCTGGAAACACAAGCAACAAAGACGCCAACTCTTCATCGCAACTCGTCTCCACCCTCTTCAATGGGACAAATTACCTGTCCTGGGCTTGGGCGGTGACTCTTTCCCTCAGCGACAGAGGGAGAGTAGGCCACATCACCGGGCGTACAAAAAACCCAGAAGGGCCAGAGACGGAGACCAAACAAGAAGAGTGGCAAAACATGGATCACCTGGTCATGTCGTGGGTGATTGCATCTATGCAACCACACATCGGGGAGATCCTTCTCTACAAAGAAAGTGCAAAGGAACTATGGGACGCCATCCACGAGCACTACGGAAAGGCACAGAATTTCGCACATGTATTCAAAATCAAACAGGAAATCTCACAGACTCGCCAAAATCAAAGAGGTATCACAGAGTACCTTGGCACTCTCAAAAAAGCATGGGACGAGTTGGAGTTTACGAACCTCCGACCACCGATACCAAAATCATCCAACAAAGAACAGAGCAAGACCGGATCTACCAGTTTTTGGTAGGTCTCGATGCAAGCTTCGAAGGCATCAGGAGCCAAGTGCTCATGGCACCTGAGCTCCCTCCCCTTGCTGCAGTCACCGCCATTGTTCTTCGCTAAGAAACCCGACGAAGACCCACGACTCCTCTACAAGGGAACCTAACTACTGAAATAGAAGAAAACCAAGCCTTTTTTGCCGGAAAGCCTCAAAACCAAATCCAAAATCAAAACAACAAGGAGATACGGGAATCAGAAAGACGAACATTGTGAGAACTGCAACAAAATGGGACACAACAAAAACAACTGTTGGTTCCTCTACCCTCATCTCCGACCACCAAAAGACAACGACAGAAGAGGAGGGGACGGGAGGAGCATCGGGGTATCATCGGGAGGCATCGGCTACAACACCACTGTCTCCGGCGACGACCACTATACCAACCCTAACCCTAATTTTTTTCTCGCAGGACAGATATGGAATGTCGGCTATCGGATCGCGCGGACTTTATACAAGCATGGATCCGACCGGAGGAATCGGGTATCCTTCCAACCTGAGTAGAACCGGACTAGTGGATGGTGCTTATAGCCGACCAAGCATGGGCCTAGCGGGTCCAGACTCCTCAAGTGGGCCCAATACCGACCAAAACCAACTTAATCATCTCCTAACCCACTTGAACTCAATTTTGCAGAACAAATCCCAGATTTCAAGTAATTATGCAGGTATGGTAGAAGTCTTAGATAATTATACTGCCTTGTTTTCTGATAATAATTCTGGTAGTAAATGGATTATTGACTCAGGTGCTACCGATCATATAACCGGAAATTCTACCTTGTTAACAAATATCAAAACCAACTTATCACTTCTTAATAAATTTGTTACTGTAGCTAATGGAAATCAAGGGAATAGGTGATATGAAATTATTGGACCAAGTAGCTAAATATATTTTGTATCTACCTTCTTCTAACTCTAACTTACTATCTGTGGCAAAAATTGTTGGATTTCGTGCCCTATAGTATGTATATATTTTCAAAATTTTATAAACATATAGGATCGTAGTATTCATATTTTCTTCGATTTTCATATAGACATGCATTTGTTTATCCTAATTATTTAACATGCATTAGAATAAACAAACAATTGCAAAGATGATCATACCTAGAGGTTCTCTAAAACCTCTTGAAGATCCGGAGTCGCGTCGACGGTCGAATCGCCCGGTGGATTGCCTCCGAGTATTCACCAAACTCTAAACGAGATTGGAGAGAGAAGAGCTAGCCTCTCAATCTCCAATAGGGTTTAGAATCCAATTACTAACCCCTCTTTAGTTCCCTTGAGAATGAGATCTCTGAAAACTAAAACTAATCTTAAGAATTAAGAAAATTTCGTGGAGAATTATGGAGAGAGAATTTTGCATGAGAAAAACATGAATTAAATTTATGAGGTAATGAGATAAACTTGTATTTATAAGTTCTCTCCAAATTACCTATTCATGTGCAACCTCTTGCCCATGATTTCATGCAAACTTCCATCTAACCATCCATTATTTACTAAGAAATAATCTCAGCCACGAATTAAAACAATTATGGACCAATTCCATGCATGATCTAATTAATTCTTAAATTAATTCTGCATAAAACCGTCTGGACCGGTCGACCGTTTGGAGGTTCGGTCGACTGTTCGAACCAAGTTTCGGTCGACCGTTCGACATTCGGTCGACCACTCGCAACAATAAAATATTTCATCGCAATGTTCGGTCGACCGTTCCGAACAGACGAAAATTTCCTGTTATCGGTCGAGACGTGTTCGGTCGACCGTGCACCGATCGGTCGACCGTTTACTGTTAACTGGTCGACCGTTTGTGCACAGTACTGCAGACTTGTCAAATTTCGGTTTAACCCTTCCAAAATTTGACATTTCGGGATTAGTAGTAAATTCACAACTTATGTAACATATTATCCTATGTAATGATAAATCATTACACCCCATAATATTTACATCACATATGAATTTAATTTAGATTCTAATTATGTTATTAATCACAACATAATTTTGATTTTGCTTGTTCAACCCATGTGTCTTATTTTCTACATGAAACCCGACACATCTTATGATCTCAAAATCCCCATTTCTCGTTTCCCAGTTTTGTGGTGTGACCTATTGGAGGATCTAAACTAAGTTGGCAGTGATATTAAGAGCTTAATACCACAAGCTATAAGCGGTATCTGGCTACACATTATAGCTCCCAATTAGTTAGATGTCTTAATTCCACTTGAATCAAAACCCGATCATTTTAGTGATGGAGTGCATCACTTGTGTCCGTCCCTTGCCTCATGATATTAAGAATACACACAAAGTAGTATTGTGTCATCTTTGTATTAGTATTCATTTCTTGATCTCTTTAAGCTAGTTATAAATATGTGACTTTACTCAAATCACATTGTGCACATTATAATTTTGCTTTATCAAGGGGCCCACTAATATCATCACTCAATTAAGAGAGGCAATGATAATCTTTTGACTAACTATCTTCTTCAACTAAATTCATACTTAACCAAACAATGTCTTTACACTACACTTATCGATAGCTTAAGACAATAGTCTAACCAAGCATTTCTTAAGTGATCGGATATAAGTCTCATATCAAAGGACCAAAGCCACAGTAAAATATTAATGACACAGAAACACATTTCTATAATATTTTACTTATTAGGTCTATTCAGTATACAAAACTAATATTTTCCTCTTTTGTGTACCCGTGTTGTCACTCACCTGTAGAGCTACAATGATCTATGACCAACATGACAATCTTAACTCGGTAATTAATGTCCCATGTTAATTACCATGATTGCAAATATCTTTTGTTTTATGTAAACCAATATCTTTTAGAGCTCTACGGTTAAGGACCAAGAGCATCTTCCTTAACACTTCTAAAAGACGAATAACATAAACAAGGAACAAAATAATTTCTCATTCAATTCATAACAATTGACATTTAAAAGTAAAACTTTTAGAACACATTCCCTTCAAAAATCACAAAAAAATTAAATTGCAATGTTATCTTTACTCCTTTTGATGTCATATTTCAGGATCGTATCTCAGGGAAGACGATTGGTAGAGGGACTCTTGTCAATAATCTTTATGTTCTAGATTTAAATAAACATGCATTGCATGCTGAAAATCGGCCCAAACATGAACTTTGGCATAAACGAATGGGACACCCGTCCCACTCAGTCTTAAAAACTCTTTTCCCATTTATTAATTCAGAATTTTTGTGTGATGTATGTAGTTTATCTAAACAAACTCGCCTGCCTTTTCGTTTATCCTCTATTAAAACAGGTCACCCTCTGGAGTTGGTTCATCCCGAGCCCCACTGAATCTTATAATGGGTTCATATATTTTATTACCTTTCTCAAACTACATGAATTTATTTGCTTAAATCAAAATATGAGGTTTTTGATATTTTTCGTGACTTTACTACTTTTGTGGAAAACATGTATGATTTTAAAATAAAAATCTTAAGATCTGATAACGGTTATGAATACACCAGTAACTTCTTCCAAAAAATTTTAAAACAAAAAGGAATCTTTCATCAAACTACTTGCATTAATACTCCTGAACAAAATGGTGTCTGAAAGGAAAAATCGCCATCTTTTAATCGTGACTCGATCATTACTTTTTCAAAATCATGTTCCAAATCGTTTTTGGTTTGACGCCGTTTTGACTGCCACCTACCTTATTAATCGTCTACCAAGTCCTCGGCTTCAAAATAAACAACCCTTAGAAATCCTAACTGGACGAAAAATGTCTCTTGATCACCTCAGAGTTTTTGGTTGTGTTGTATTTGTTCACAGGAAAAGGATCGACAAACTCGAGACCGGCTCACACAAATGTATTTTTTAGGATATTCTTTAAAGAAAAAAGGATACAAATGTTATGACCCAAAAAATTGTAAATTTTATGTTTCTCATGATGTTCAGTTTGTAGAAAACGTTTCTTACTTCCAAGAAGACGATGAAGAAGCCGAGTTCACCACCGCTTCACCACTAGCATCTGATGCGCCTCTGCCCATTGTCAATGACCCAGAAATCTCACAACCAACTGTCACACCTACTCCACACGAAGAAGTCAGAGAAATTCCGGCGAATGGGGGAGAAAACATAATACAAAGACGATCCAACAGACCGACTCGTCCTCCGAATTACTTACATAATTACATCACCTTTCATGTGAGTTACCCTATCCCGGACTACTTGTCCTATCAACAAATAAACACCAACCATAAGGTTTTTTTAGGGACTATAGATAATCATATAGAACCTAGTAACTATCATGAAGCAATTAAGGACCCAAAATGGTGTAGAGTCATGGAGGAAGAAATCAAGGCACTAGAATCAAATAACACTTGCACCCTTATTCCAATAAAAAACGGAATTAAACCTGTTGGATGTAAATGGGTGTACAAAATAAAGTATAATAGTAACGAGACAAAAGAAATATATAAGACCAGACTTGTAGCCAAAGGGTACGCTCAAACTTATGGTCTAGATTATCTAGAAACATTTGCCCCTGTTGCAAAAATGAACACAGTTTGTGTTCTTCTCTCCATAGCAGTTAATAAAAATTGTAGTCTCTATCAAATGGATGTTAGAAACGCTTTTCTTCAGGGAAACCTCGAGGAAGAAGTGTATATGACTCCTCCACCAAGGTACACTTCCACAAACAAGGTATGCAAGCTCAACAAATCAATCTACGGATTGAAACAATCACCTCGCGCATGGTATGTCAAACTTAGCCACCTTCTCATTCTTTATGGTTTTTCAAAATCTTCTACTGACGCATCCATGTTCACTAAACACCATCAATACATAACCACCATCATTCTAATCTATATAGATGACATTATAATTACTGGTAATAATAATCATGAAATCAACCAAGTAAAACATTATTTAAAATCAAAATTTGATATTAAAGATTTTGGTTATCTAAAATACTTCCTAGGAATAGAAATCACACATTCTAAAAGTGGTTTGTTTTTATCTCAATGAAAGTATGCTCCCGGTCTCCTAAAAGAAACAGGAAAACTTGGGGCTAAACCAGCAAACACTCCCATCGAAACTAATCTCAAAGTAAACCCTACAAAAGGGGAACCTGTCGAAGACATCCAAAGATTTCAAAGACTTGTTGGAAAACTCATATATCTCACTGTCACTAGGCCAGACATAACTTATGCAGTTAGCACAGTCAGTCAGTTTATGCATACACCCCGCACACATCACTTAGACATCATTGATCGAATACTTAGATATATAAAACAAACTCCAGGACAAGGATTATGGATGAAAAATAACAACTCTAATTCCATAATCAGTTTTTCTGATGCAAATTGGGCAGGAAGTCATGACCGCAAGTCCACTACAGGTTTTTGCACATTTGTTTGAGGAAACCTAGTAACTTGGAGGAGTAAAAAACAGAACCTGGTTGCCCGATCCAGTGTCGAAGACGAGTATCGTGCCATGGCATCCACTACCAGCGAGCTCATTTGGCTCAAACAACTTATAGTTGACATGGGACAACCATACAACGAGCCTATGAACATGTTCTGTGATAATAATGCTGCCCGACATATAGCCTCAAATGCAGTGTTTCACGAAAGAACCAAGCACATCGCGGTTGACTGTCATTTCATTTGGGAAAAAATCCAAGCTAAGGAAATAGACGTACCCTACGTCTCCAGTAAAGAACAACTCGTCGATGTTTTCACAAAAGCTCTGGATCAAAGACAGTTCAACCTCATCTTATCCAAGTTGGGTACCTTCAACCTATTCCGAACCCAACTTGAGGGGGCGTGTTGAGAAACATACCTATTGCGGAATCCAACCGTTGGAGCTCAAGTTTCATCACAGCCCAATCTGATCTCCATCTAAGGCAACCATCCATCATCAAGGCATACACAAGGAAACATTACATATCTTGTACAACGGCTATTTTAGCACTCGCGCATATATAAACCATGTAATCATTCCATACAAATAATATAACAAACAGAATACAAAAAACCTTCCTGAGCATCAATTTCTACACCTGAAACCTCGAACTTTAAGCCTCCATCCCAAAATGTGTGTTTTTAGAACCTCTACCTCTAACTCAAAGGTTCCCAAACGGGGTGGGAGTAAGTGTTTTGGGATTGCTTGGGTCCGAATATGAGGGTTGGGATGTTATTGTGTTAGCCTGTTAGGCTTACAATGTGTCTTGGTTTGGGGTATTAGGTTTTAGACAACAAGTTTAGAGACTGAAGCTGGTTAGGAACTATTCATGGAAAAAAATCATTGGTCAAATTAGTCCTACGAAAAATGTCAACAGAGCAAGGGTGACGAAGTGACACTCTCATAATTTGTAAATTTTCGTAGCACCAATATCATAAATAACGTGTGGTGTTAAGATTTCAAGTAAGAAAGACATGATTTGTATGACAACATGGGAAAAAATATTAGTTTCAAAAATTCAATACGTGTTTAGTAAAATCCAAATTCCAAAGGAAACATAATCCAATTAGCATATACTTAACTATGTGATTCAAAATGCAAGGGGAGTAAAATCCTAGTTAATATACATTTTACTTGGCAAAATGATACTAACTTATGTGGCACCACCAGTGTAAATAACTCAATAAATAGATAACAAAAATGTGTATTTCCACTTACACTCATTTTTAACGCCTGTCTTTGTTTCTAAATGAATACGGTATTTCAATTATTATTTTACCTAAAATAAGGATCGAAACTTAGTTACATTCCTGATATGTCATAACTTCTACTAGTTGTCGCGTGAAGACGTGAAATATCTACTTCAAGTATCTTAAGGCTTTGGTTTTTTGATTCGATACACTCCTTAAGTTAAGAGCCATATTCCTTCCTTACACGTTTATTTGCTTATATGCCATCAATATATATTCCGTTTCACTTGAATATCCTTGTTCGATTTTTTGTACTTTCCTCCATTTAGGTCAACTTCACTAACAAAAATTGAATGACATCATTAAGTTATTTCTTTCCACCATTTCGGCACCAAAATGGACATATTTTGTTGAGGAGTTTTTGCCAACAATGCCTTCTTTAAGACTTCAATTCACTTTCTAAGCTTCCTTACGACTATTTGCTAACTACCCTCCTTAAGAGTCATATTTGTTTAACTTCTCTTATACTTTTTCTTTAGATACCCTTCTCGTTATGTACTGCAATTTGCCCCCACTTCCTTTTCCCCCTTATCAATATGGACCTCCTTTGTTGCTCAAAGGTGGGTGTATCGTTGGCATAATCACTTTACGTTTATTATATCTGCAATAGAAGCACTCCAGAGAAACTATACACCCAAGTATCCAGATACTTAATCCTCCAAAGGAATGACAAAGGAGCTGTATCAATTCGGTGTTGCTCAAGCGGCATACCGGAGTTGTGTGGAACTTATATTTCAATACAATTATAATGGATCGACGCATACCGGAGTTGTGAGCGAAGAGGTGAAGGTTGTTTTTTGCTTTCTAATATCTTGTTTACTCTTTAATATTGCAGTGTACTTGATGTTAATTTTTTTTTGTAGGCTTCTTGTTGTCATTTACTTCAATCTGCTGAAATCCTTTCTATATAAAAAAATCCTAATGGGTGATGCTAGTATGTGGTGGGGTGGGATTATTTTTTTTAATCCCGAGCTTTACTAACCGTCATCGTGGATGGATATTTTTTGTAGAGGGAGAAGGTGGCGTGGATAGGGTTTTTTTTTCACTTCGAAAAGCACTGGGATCGCTCTTCCCACGAACACTGAAGTACAATATTTGAACTCAAGGTTTTATTTGAAATAATATATATTTAAATGCTTGAAGGTTAATTAGAAAAACTTCAAAAAAATGATACTAATCTAAATTATATTAGTTTTGCGTAACAAGTCAGGTCATAACAAGAACTGTTGAGTAGAGAATAAGTAAAGAGGAAAATGATACTTGTATTGCACAACTAATGTTGTTACAACAACACAGCTCACTACAAGACTTTTCTCCTCATTACAAGTCTCTCACCCACACTTTACTACAAAATGACTACACTACACACTCACATTACTACACAAGTCTCACTCTTTGTGTTGTGGAGAACTCTTTACTTGGATGATTTGAAAAGGGAGATGACATCCTATTTGTAAGTGTGAATCAACGATTTTAAGTGTCAAGTTACATTTGTAACCTAAATGCATAAAACGTAAACCTAACTGCGCTTCAATCTTCATCTCTCGATTCAACTCAAACTTAGTTCCTGAAACGTTAGATAATACAATATATGCAAGCAATGATCTTTAGTTGATACATGTGTTTATTGATATGTTGATTAATCATCAAAACGGATTAACGATTATTAGTCAAAAAACAACATTTTGTACCTTTCTATGGATCCATCAGGGTGTGTCTTCAGCTTGTAGACCCACTTTGAAAGAGATATGTTTAATATTTGCAGGTCTTGGGACTAGCTCTCATGTCTCATTCTCTTTTAAACCTTTAAATTTCTTCTTTCATGGCACCCATCCATTGTTTACTCCTTGATGCTTCTTCATATGTCACAATCTCTTTGATCTCTTCTTCTCTGCTAGGGATGCATTTGCGTACATTGAGTTTGCCTTTTTCTGTCTGTGTGATTGTCGTAACTTGCTTCTTGATTCTTCTGCGACCTCCATCTGAGATGGTTGAGTCTTCTCTGAACTCTTCCCATATACTCTAGTCTTCCAAGGATCTTCAGAGTATTTTGATGGTTTTGATGAGCATTCTTTGGATTCTTCTCCTTTATAGCTTGAATCTTGCTCACCAAGCTTTTCTTGTACCATGCTATCCAATTCTCCAGAATCTGGAAGCACTACATCATTTGAGGACCACCAAGATGAAGCTTCATCGAAGATCATGTTCCTTGAGGTGTGACATCGATTGGTTGTGGGGTCGCAGCACCTCCACCCTTTTCTCTCATTATCGTACCCAACAAAGAAGCACCAAATTGCTTTCTTATCAAACTTACTTTGTTGATTGTCTGGTACAAATACATAACATGCACAACCAAACACGCAGAAGTGACTTACAACGGGCTTTGTTTTCCACAACTTCTCATATCGTGAGACAAACTCCAACCTTGCTTGTGGTAGTCTGTTGATGATATGTGCCATTCTCATGCATTCTGCCCAAAATCATGCAGGTATATTATTTGAGTGCATCAAGCTTCTGCAAGTGTATGCTAGATGTCAATTCTACCTCCCAGCCACACCATTCTGCAGAGGGGTGTTGGGACACGTTAACTGATGTCTGATATTGTGCTCCTTTAGGTTTGTCGCAGACTCTTTGGATGTGTATTCACCTCTATTATCAGTGCGCAAGCACTGTATACATCTTCCAAGTTCTCTTTCAACCTTCTCCTGAAACTCTTTGAATTTTAAAACGACTTCTGATTTTTCTCGAAGAAAGTCTACCCAGACATACCTTGAGTAATCATCAATAAACGTCACCATGTATTTAGTATCGCTAATGGATGGATGCTTTGCCGGTCCAAAGACATCTTAGTGAATCAACTCCAACGACTCTGTTACGTGAAACTTGATTCTTCATAAGGGAGTTGATGAGCCTTCCCATATTGACATCCAGAACATATTGTATCTCCAACAATTTCAAGTTGCGGCATACCCTTTAACAACGACTTCTTCATCATTGCCTTTAGTTTGTGATAACCCACATGTCTAAGTCTAGCGTGCCACAGATCAGCAGTCTTGTTCTTTCTGGTTTTGTTTGCATATGTTGATTCCATAGTCATCAAATACGCAGACTCTAGCTTTTGTCCCTCCATGATTGGTGAACCAATTATCTTGAGAGTTTGGTACACCATCACATTTTCCGCTACGAACAAAACATACTTCCCGGTTGATATTAGTTGGGACACAAACATGAGATTCTTCTTCATACCTGACATGTGGTAGACATTCTGCAGTTGATTTGGGCTAAATTAAGGCACCACCACTATCTTCCCAATGTGAGTGATTGGTAGTTTTGAGTTATTTTCTATCACCACAATTCTACCTCTCTTATACTCAGATAATTTTTGTAACTTCTTCTTATCTTCTGTCATATGGTTGGCACAACCGGAATACATGATCCAGTCATTATCATAGTCAATTCACGTTGAACTTGTGTTGACTGCAAGAGCATGCTCCTCTACCATTGCCACAGATGCTTGCACGTCCCATTCTTCTTCACTATCACATTCCTTGTGACTCTGTGTTGCAGCATTTCGTTGAGCTACCTTCTTTTTAGACCAGCAATCCCTCGCAAAGTGGCCTATTGTTTTTTAGTGCTCGTTTGAGGTTCTTCTTAGTTTGCTCGTTTTTTAGTGCTCCCCCATGTTGTGAACTCCTCCACTTTTTTTCTTAGATCCAACATTTTCCTTCGCTAAAGAGTGCTTCTTCCCCCACTCTTTGCAGAAACTCTAGAACTGGCAATCGTGTCGTGTCGTGTTTTTCGTGTATATTAGTCATTTTGACTATACACGAAAACGACACGAAATAATTTCGTGTACCAATATAGGCTACACGAACACGACCCGTCCAGGTTCGTGTAAACACGACACGAACCCAGAAATACACGAAATAAATATTTAATTTCGAAATCAAGAACTGATTTTATTTCGTGACAGAACAAAATGTATTAATCTTCAGTTCTTCACGAAGAAAGGCTTCATGGCCAAGGGATGAACTATTTGGGAACCCTTGCTAAGTATTTATAGGTGGGAAGGAGAGTGAACGTTGGCATTTCACCGATGTGGGACTAAAGTTTCACACAACTGAATTTCGTTTAACATATATTATATTTAATGGAGAACAATAAATTAACAATTTCGTGGATTGGTGGAGTGGTTAGCTGCTCGTAATCTTCTCTTGTAGACGCAAGTTCGAGTCTTGCTAGCCCATGTTTTTTGCAAATTAAAAATTTTATTGAAAAAAAAATAGTTATGGTATGAGTATCCAACCCGAGACCTATCGTGTTATAAGAGCCGACCTTACCATGGCGATAACATGCATAATTGTTCGGATTTGTGATTATAATAATACTATCGTGTATATTCGGGTATTTTCGTGTACACGAATTCTAGACACGAAAATGACACGAATTTTTTTCGTGTCTCATATGTGGTACACGAACACGACACGAAACACGAAAACTCCTGAACCAAACACAATTTTTTCAAGTCGTGTTTTCGTGTTTCGTGTCAAATTGCCAGGCCTAAGAAACTCCTGTCATCTGCTTGGTGAGTCTCTTGATTAACAAGCAAACTCTCCAACTCCGAGATGGAAGGAGGAGTCGACCAACCTTGTACTGTTGTGATAAACACACTATATTCTAGTCTAAGCCCATGGATAATAATCCTCCTTATCATGGGCTCAGTAATCCTAGACTTTAGATCTAACTGAGATATGTCACAACAAAACCCTTTCACCTTTGTAAAAGTTTTGGTTAATTGATGTACCTCCTTGCTTGATAGACATCAACTCATTCTCCAAAAGTTGAAGTCAGGCATCATGCTTCTGCGTGAAGAGTGACTTCAGTGTGTCCCATACCACATTGGGTGTAGTACCCTCATGTATATGCTTAAGCAAACCCTTATCAATGGTTGTCCCGAGCACATACATGGTCTTCCCATCCTTAATCTTGTTAGATACGGGAGAAAGACGGGGAGTACTAGACCAAGTCACCCTAGAAAAATGCCTTCCACCAGGCGCACTTGGATTGCCAACCTGCGGTCCCAAACCACCAATTAGCGGTTAAGAAGTCGTGCCTGGTGCACGGTTTCGGCTCGCCTTGTTCTCCATGCTCTATTTCCATCAGTAGAGTCATACTTAGATTTACGGAATTGGTGGGCACGAATGAAAGAAGAAAACTAACTACTTAACACTCATAAGCAAAACGGGATTTGCATCAAACAGTCATTTTTTTCTTTCTTCTTTCTTACTTACATTCTTCTTTCCTTTTCTCTTTTTCACTCATTTTATGACTTGTTACAAATGGATAACTCTTGTGCTTATATAGGCACTTACAAGGACTCTTCAACTTAGCCTAAAACACAAACATAACATACACGACATAAAGATGACAATTCAAGATCATTACAACCTCTACTTAATTTGTACCATAAAACAAGGACGAAAATCATGGATAAATGGAGAGACTCTTTGTCTCTTCCTTTCCTTCAACCTTTTATCTTCCAACTTGTTGAGTCATCAACTCCTAGATGACTCACCTTCCATAGATGATGTGGCTAGTGACTAGGATGTCACCTAGGATTAAATTCAATTTTCAATACTCCTCCTTGAACTTAATCATCTTCCATCCACCATCCCAAGTAGGTTGCACATCCTTTCCTGCAACCTTATTGGCCACGCTTTTGTTTGAACTAAAAGATGCACCATGTGAACCTCACTTGTTCATAAGCCACACAAAGAGGGATTGTCTCCATGCATGCCACCGACATGAACACTTCTTCATAATCTATGCCAGTCCTTTGCTTGTAGCATTTTGCTACCATATGACCCACCTCTCCTTGGGGTGTTGTCTTCTTCTTATACACCCACCTGACACTAGTCATTTTGTAATGTTTTGGAAGCGAAGCTAGCTCCCAAGTCTCATTCTTTTCTATCGACTGCATCTCCTCATTCATCGTGGCTAGCTTTATTGCATTTGCCACCACCGCTCCTTTGAACGGGATTCTCTCACCTTGAGCGAAGAGGAAAACCAAGTGTATCTCACTTGTTCCCTCGTAGAGATAACAAAGACTCCTTGTCTTCTTCGGTCTAGCCTCTTCATCATTGGATGATCCAACTTCGTGATTGGTGGAATCTGCCACCTCCACTTCTTGCTCCTCATTTTCATTGTTCTCTTCGTATTCCTCCTTATGCTCATCATCAACTTGAGCATGCATGACATGATTTGTCACCTCCTCGTGGTTAACAAACAACATTTTCGAAGTCTTCGGTGAGAGAACGCAACACTTTCTCCACCACCCTTCCTTCAGTTAACGCCTCCCCATTCTCTTCAATTTGTTCGCCACCACGCGAACCCTCATCACGAAATCAGCAACACCTTCCGATTCCTTCATTTTCAATGCCTCGAACTCACCTCGAAGCATTTGGAGGCACACTTGCCTCACTCGATCAACACCCTTGTAGCTCTTCTCAAGGATGTCCCACGCCTCCTTCGACGTCTTGGCTTCAGTGATCTTCTCAATGTCACTCTCATCCACCACTTGGAAGAGAAGGAAGAGAGCACTCTTGTCTTTGGCTCTTCTCTCTTTTTGTGCTTTGATTTGTGCGACGGTTCCTATCCCCATCACGGCCTCCTCCTCGAAGCCGTTCTCCCCAAGATCCCAAGCATCATGCGCACCAAGCAGGTCACGCATTTGGATACTCCAATTGTCGTAGTTGCCATTCGAGATGCGAGATAACGATACATGACCAAACAAGGTCATTCCTGAGCTCCCCATCAAACGAGGCTCTGATACCAGATGTTAGATACAGGAGAAAGACGGGGAGCACTAGACCAAGTCACCCTAGAAAAACACCTTCCACCAGGCGCACTTGGACCACCAACCAGCGGTCCCAAACCGATAATCAGCGGTTCAAAAGTCGCGCCTGGTGTGCGGCTTTGGCTCGCCTTGTTCTCCATGCTGAGGGTCTTCTATTTCCATCACTAGAGTCATACTTTGATTTACGCAATTGGTGGGCATGAATGAAAGAAGAAAACTAACTACTTAACACTCATAAGCAAAATGGGATTTGCATCAAACACTCATTTTTCTTTCTTCTTTTTCACTTACATTCTTCTTTCTTTTTCTCTTTTTCACTCATTCTATGACTTGTTACAAATGGAGAACTCTTGTGCTTATATAGGCACTTACAATGACTCTTCAACTTAGCCTAAAACACAAACATAACATACACGACATAAAGATTACAATTCAGGATTATTACAACCTCTACATAATTTGCACCATAAAACAAGGACGAAAATCGTGGATAAATGGAAAGACTCTTTGTCTCTTCCTTTCTTTCAACCTTTTATCTTCCAACTTGTTGAGTCATCAACTCCTAGATGACTCACCTTCCATAGATGATGTGGCTAGTGACTAGGATGCCACCTAGGATTAAGTTCAATTCTCAATAAATCTTACACTTTCTATTTGCATCAGCATTCTCTACAAGAGGTGGTATGGTTTCATTCCCAGCAACAACCTCCCATAGACCTGCCATTGCAAATATGGTTCTATGTAAATACTCCGATACCTGTAGTTTTCTCCATTAAGCATCTTGATCCCGCCACCGCATGGGTTTGACAAATCCGCCATCACCTTTTGGTTTCAAACTACTCGAACCAACTCGTTCAGTGTGATCTTTAACTACTCTGACAACGCTTCGACTTTGTGGTTTTTTACGGATGATCACCCCAAACATGACTTTAATACCAATTGTTGAGTAGAGAAGAAGTAAAGAGGAAAATGATATTTGTATTTCACAACTAATGTTGTTACAACAACACAACTCACTACAAGACTTTCTCCTCAGTACAAGACTCTCTTTTTTTGCAAAGCAATTTGCAAAGCAAAAGGGAGGCTTAGGGCCTGTTTGGACAGGGATTCTCAACCCACGTCTCCAACCAAAATCCAACTCTTCTGAGGAGCCAAGGAAGCTGATGAGCTCCCTCACCTAGGAAGACGTTTGGGCAAGGTGGCTTCGACTCCTCCTCCGACACATGCGAAATTCCCAAAATGCCCACGAAAAGCATGTATTGCTGTGGTAATACATTATCAATGTTCACATGTAGTGCTTCAGTAATTAATGCTTCTCCTGGATTCCTTTTTATTTTCTCTTATGGTTTGGTAAATAAGTTTATACCAAAGTCATGCAATTGGAACGTAAGCATCATTTGCAAGTGGCAATTGGACGTAAGCATCATTTTCAAATCCAGCACCTCAACTATCAAATGTTTGTTGTCAGTAACGGAATTTCTTGGTCTTAATGATTTTTGATGAAACTTCAGTATAATTGTTATGACTTTGTGTGAGGACATCTTCTTATAAGTCAGTAAATTGCAAAATATTATGATCCTGGATTTGAAAAAGAAATGACTCAAACATGTCCTCATAATACAGCAGGTAATAATAACTGTATAAGTACACCCAAAAGGGTTCAAGGTTTAAGATTATGGGGTACAACTGATCAAATAAAAGATTTGCTGTTAGATAGAAGCAATCTAATTAAACATAATCCTGAAAGTCTTACATATTATTGGAAAGTCTAATAACAGTAACGAGCTCTATGAAAGTACAACAGAAATTAACTCCTACAACAACTTCACTTCGAACTACTTTGCCTAGAACTGTCCATAACAAATTGTTTCTCTTTAAACTCCCATGCCAACCACGTCTCTCGTGCTTCGACTGTTTTGATGGTCTTGAACGACAACCTCTTTTTCTTCTGCCAAAGCATAGACACTGCGAAGCCATAGATCTCCGATGTTGCCGTGTACTTTGTTTCTTCAAGAAGGGAGATGCAGTGAATATAATCATCATTCTCATCCACGGGGTCTGCTTGTTCATCTTCTTCTTTATTTTTTCTCTTTAAGGCTGTTGCTATGACCGAAAGTGCATCAGTCATTTCATCTGGCATTGGTGGTGGTGACTTCAACATAGTACTAGCAGAAGCTGTCCTACTTCTTCTTCTCTTTGGTGGCGGTGAAAGTAAGTCATCTCCCTCGTAGGTCACTTGTCTTTGGCCACAATCGGCCTCGCCTGTGATGTTCATACTTTCTGAGGGACTGGATGACATAAATGATGAAGAGGCCACACTGCTCTGGGTTTGAAATGAAAGCATCCCAACAGCACATTTACCGCGGAATATTTCATCCAACATTTCCAAATGCTTAGGTGGCCCGTCCTTGAATTCTTTAGCCTCAGGATATTTCTGTATTAGTAGAAGTTAGGAATTTTAAATATCAAATATCACAAATCAGCAAATGGGGTAGAAATACCACTATGTGGGTTTAATTCATAAAGCTTACCTTAATAGTATCCTCCCATCTCTCAGAGTCCATTGTGAAAGTCCCTATGTCATCATTCCATCCTAACCCGGTCACCATACTTAGTCGACGAAACAAACCCCATTTACCTCTTGTTTTGTCCCAATGATTCCGGAATTGCTTGTAATCCCATTGCAATGAGGTTTCCATTTCGAAGTTGGCAATGAGATTAGCAATCCCATCTCGGTTCAACGAGTTGTTATGGACATTCCCCTTCCTCACCTCGTCGAGACATAATCTAAGAAAAATCTCATGTCGTTGAGGTGTCCATTCGGCTTTAGGCCCGTTATCTTTAATAGCCTTCTTCCCCTTCGTCCTTGTTGTTTTGGTTCCATCAAAATTTGAAGGGGTTGTGGTGGTATTGAGTGGGACATATGTGGTAGGTGGCTGAGAATTATTGCGGTGTTGCAAAAATGAATCATGCGGGAAACTTCCTTCGTGTTTCAAGGGTTCTAGTGGGCTGCTGTTGATTGTGGGTGTTGGCAAAAATAGTGGTTCAGGGGTGTGATTCGACAAAAGTGATGGGGACATTGTGAGTGGGACATGTAGGGGGAGGCTAAAATTGTTAGGGTTCCTCAAGTCCAAGTTATGACGAACTGGTGGTGTATGGAAAATGAGAGAGTCATCGTTTTCCACTGCTTCTACTTCAGACTCAGGAGTACAACATAACCTTTGAAGGTCGCCTGCCATTTCTACACAACGAAAATGTGAAACGTGGTAACAAATTAAAAATGAAGCAACAACAATTACAATATCATGAAAAGGTGAAATAGAGGAATATTTCGTATACCATAAAACAGTAGAACAATACTTACAATATGGTAACTATTTTTTAAACACATCAAATATTGCGACAAACCACTAATTACATTGACATTACACTACAGTCCATGCGCTTCGACTATCAAATCGCAAATTGTTTCCCTTAGTGTATTCATTTGGTTGTCCTCTGCCATCCTACTTTCATCAGGTTGGGTTGTAGGCTGAGGCAATGAGGTCGTACAGTCTCGGTAAGTGTCAAGAATCTCGTCCCCCATTCTTTGTTCAATTATGAAATTATGTAATGCCATTGCAACAATTACAATTCGCACTTGATTCTTTAAGGAGTGGGGGGGCATCACTCTGAGAATTTTCCACCTTTTTTTCAGGACTCCGAATGCCCTTTCAATTACATTCCTTAACGACGAGTGAAGCTGGTTGAACAACTCCTTCCGTCCTCTAGGACCTTGTGATTGAAACTCAGGAAGATGGTATTTCGTATTACGGTATGGGGCTAGAAATCCTGGTCGGTTCGGGTAACCAGCGTCAACAACGTAATACTTATCTGAGTATAAGAAATTGTATATTAGTTGAGTGTTGACTGACATTATAATTGATAAACAAGTTCAATAATCTTGTACTGACCGGGATGACTGGGAAAACTGTTGGAGGGATGGTGTAGTGCGTCATTCAGAACTCTACAGTCGTGTGCCGATCCTTCCCATCCAACGGTAGCAAAAATGAACCGCATGTTGAAATCGCACACTCCAAGGACATTTTGAGTGCACTGCGTGGGGTGTCGACCAGAACGGTATGCTGGTTGGAATTCTATTGGTACCCACGCGTCAATATGTGTCCCATCTAATGCCCCAATACAATCCTTAAAGTATGGGAAGTACTTACCCCCGCCACCCTCTATTATGTGACGTGGTGTGTCTGCTAAACTACCCTTTGGTCGAACCATCTCACAGCCCCAAATGAAACAGGAGTGTATGGCTTTGTTAAAATGCCTACTTATTGTCTCTCCACTATGTTGTAATTGAGCTTGAAGTGATCGGTTAGATTCCCCATGGGCTAACGTTTTCAACATAATCCAAACTTGCTCCTCCACCGACACGACCCTTGTATCACTCATTAGTCCCCTTCCCCTCATAATACCACACAACAATCTAAAAACACCTGGTAACATTCTAATTGAGTCATACGCTATTCTGTAGTGTCCTTCCAATAAGTCATTAATAATGGCATTTCCTGTAAAAGGGGCAGTGTGAACTAGTGGCCTAGAGACACGGTACGTGGGTACAACAACATTTTGGTAATACGCGACAAGGACACATACGACGGTGACCAACTGAAATTCTTCCTCCGACAAATCAACTTCTGGGTCATTCAAAACATTTAATAACTCATCCATAAGTCCACACCTAACACATGAAATAATACATCATGGGTTACATATAAACTTGGAAAATTACTCCAACTTGAAATGAGAAACCATACATTAGTAGGTAGACCTTTTATTCCTATTCCTCTCCATTATACCTAAATTTCCCCCAATTTGTAAGACAAATAAATGTTGCACATTATAAAGTCAGCCTTGAATTTATCAGTGAAGTTTATAAGCGAAGACTTTTCGTTAAGTCAATGTTTACGTTTTTGGTGATTATATTGTAATTGTTATTTGGTGCATCTGTCCATAACAAAGACCGAATAAACCCAAATAAATTTCTTAACTTAATAAACCCAAAAATTTTTGGTCTGTTCTCCGAATTGTACTTAAAACGTGTAATTTTTTCTGGTCCCCACAGAACACTTTGCCTTACATGATAATAGGTTTATGTACTCATGATTAATATCACTACATCCTGAACCTCTAATATCTACTATCTACTAAAAATATGACTAGATAAAATGTCATTTATGTACTCATGATAAAGCAAACATTTTATTAATATATACCACTTCCTGAAGCTCAATCTTCTGTCAACTTAAAAAATGCAGATAAAAAATCCGTAATAATGTTTGGACCAACAAAATGGGAGATGATCCACATATAAACATGTAATAAAGTAATAATGTTTGGACCAACAAAATGGGAGATGATCCACATATAAAGTAATTTGAAACAAGGCTCTTTGATTTTATGTTCGTTCTTGGAAAATGTAACAAGAAAATCAGAGGTGATTCACATATAACACACACAAGAGGAAATTTTTTGAAAATGCATGCATGTTGGTTTTTACAAATCAGAAATGATTCTATCAAAAAAAGAATAAAGTATTGAAAACCCCCAAACCGGATCTAAAGGAGATTGGTGCCGTACCTGGCGCAGTAGGAGTCGACGAACAGTGTCAGAGAGAAGATCGACGACGAAGGGGGCGACGAACGTCTTCCGCACAGCTTGGTGGAAGAACGACGGGGAAGAACAATGGTGAAAATCTCACCACGGCGGTGGAGGTGTTGGAAGAAAATGAAGATGGGGTGAGAGAGGATTCGGTGATGAGAATTTGGTAAAGTTGGTGGCAGATTCGTAATTTGGTGGTGGTAATGACCGTAATTTCCATGAACAATGGTGGCATTTGTTATTCTCTGTTTGGGTGGAGATCCGGAAGCAGCCCTGATGGATCTTCTGGAGCACTGTGCATTTGTGAGTGGGTTGAATCTGGGACTTCTGGGTAAAATCCGAACCCAGGAGATGTTTGGTTTTTTAATTAAAAAAAATCCAGCTTCTGAGATGGAAGCTGAGCCCAGAATCCCTGTCCAAACAGGCCCTTAGCCTCTAAAATTTGTATTAGTAAGAAACTATTTACATCTACCAAAACTTCTTCGTTTAGTTCGCGGGCGTATGCCACATGCATAACCGGCTTCTCCCTACCACCTATTTGTACTCACGTGAAGGTCAAGTAGTATAAGGAAATAATTACATCTCATCAAATTTCAGAAGTTGGAATTAGTTCCAAGTATCCTGAAAATGTCTCGCTTCTCCTTCATCTTTGGCGAGTTTGGATGCTTGATAGCTCATGCTCCGGATTATACCTTTGACTACAGCAATGGTAGCTTGCGGTTGCTGCCTCTCGCCCTAAAAAATCCTACGGTTCCGCTCATGCCAGCATTCATATATCGTAGCACTTACCACCCACTTTCTGACCACTTTGTCAAGTCGGCTTCCACTCGCATGTGAAAGTCGTAATTCCTCACTCTCGAGACTGCTTGCAGCAGTTTGGTGGAGCTGCGAGGGTGAGGAGACACCTCCACACCTCATTTGTGTATTGACAATTCCAGAAAAGATGCTCAATGTCTTCCTCTTGGTCTTCACATAGCACGCAAGTTGGGTCTAGATTTATGCCTCGCTTTATCATTCGCCGCTTTGTGAGCAGACGCTCCTTCAATGCTCGCCAAGCTGTGAGTGTGTGCTTTGGGACAGCAAATTTGTGTCATACCATCCCCGCCCAAGGGACTTTCCTGCCCGGTTGCCTCACCCAACTCCATACTTCCTTCATCCCAAGTGTTGCACCCGTCCCATCTGGTCTAACCGGTCTATCCTCTCCTCCATGAATGCGCACTTGGCTTATCCTTGAGCAAACTTCTTCCATCCTGCTGGATCGTGGGGGAGGGAGGTACCACGACCCTTCTCTGATGAAGTACGACACCTTAACGTCCCAAGGAACCCCCATCTCGTAGTGAAGCTGGTCACCCCAGCTTGTGCATTGAAACGGTTGACCACACCAAGGAAATTGGAAAAACCGAATCGCTTCCCCATTTCCCACCTCATATTGGATGTGTCTCCTAGCAATATCTCGGACTCGCAGCAGCCCTCGCCAAGCCAATGAGGAGGTAGGTGGTGGTCTTTCAATCCAAATGGAGCGGTTCCTTAGGTATTTTTGCCGGACACACTTAGCCCAAAGGGAAGTGTTGTCCGCCACCACAAGCCAAAACTGCCGGAGAAGGACCGCATCATTACATTCCGTTAGCTTCCTTAATCTGAGGCCTCCTTTGTCTTTTGGAGTACAAACGTCCTTCCAAGCCACCGCCACCTACTTCTTCTCCCCTCCCCAAATAAAATGGCACATAATGTTGTTCAATTCATGCAAGACGCTTCTTGGTAGAAGAAAACTGAAGTCCAATAAATGTTGAATGAGGTGAGGACACCCCGTACTAGCTCCACTCGCCCATCCATAGAAAGAAGCCTTTGCTGCCATGTTGAGAGGCGAGCCTTTAGCTTGTTTATGAGTGGTACACAATGGGATCTCCCCATTCTTCCAGAAAATAATGGCAGCCCAAGATACACCACCGGAAAAGCCTTGCGCTCCATCCCAAGGTGTGCCTCGATCCAAGCTCCATGCGTCCCATCTCCCCCCATGAAGACCTGACTTTTCGAGGCGTTAAATTTCAGACCCCAGCTTGCTGTAAACTCCTCAAGAATGTTTCTAATGACTCGAGCGTTTGCTTTGGTAGCCCTTGCGAAGAGTAGGACGTCGTCGGCAAACAAGAGGTGTGACACGATGATATCTCCACAATATAACGGCTCGATTTTCTTGTCCATGATCGCCATCTTCACCATTTCACTCAGCAACTCCATGCACATCACAAACAAGTAGGGGGCTAGGGGATCACCTTGTCGTAGACCATTTCTGGCTCGAAACGGTGTGGAGTTTGCTCCATTTACTGTCACCACAAACGATGCCTCCACACAAGCCAAAATTAGTCGTCTCCACTTATCCGGGAAACCAAATCTCTTCATCACATGGTCGAGGAACTCCCAAGAGATTGAGTCAAATGTTTTCCTGATATCGAGCTTTATGCACATATGTCCTTTCCCATTCTCGAGATGTAGCTCGTGGCAGAGCTCGTGTGCGAGAAGGATGTTATCACTAATTCTTCGTCCTTGGACGAATGCGCTCTGATTTTCCCCTATCAGCCGTGGTAATATCCTCTTCAAGCGGTTTGCAAGGACTTTGGATGTGAACCTATACGTCATATTACATAGAGCAATGGGCCGGAAGTCCTCCACCACCGTCAGTGCCTTTTTCTTCGGGATGATCGTGATGGATGTGTTGTTCCATTGTGTGAGGACCCTTCCACTATCCAAGCAAGATGCGACGGCCTTTACCATATCCCTCTGAATTATGCTCCATGCTGCCTTGAAAAACTTTGCATTGAAACCATCGGGCCCCGGCGCTTTATCAATATTGGCGCTCTACACTACATCTTGCAGTTCTTTTGGGTCCAACTTCCGTGTTAAATCAGCCCCCTCCTCCGCTGTAATTTGTGGTAGAATAATGGAATTTTTAAGGGGTTGCACCTTAAAACCATGAGCAAACAAGTTAGCATAAAAAGACCGGAACGCTTCCCGGATGTCGTTCTCATCCTCCACTAGATTCTCCCCCTCTCCCACTCGCCGCACTTGATTGGTGGCTCTCCTCACTCTAAGACGCGCATGGAAGAACCTAGTGTTTCGGTCCCCCTCTTTCAACCACTTTACTCTGGATTTTTGTCGTATAATGGACTCCTCCCAAGCAAGGACCCGGGCAAGAGTATCCTTTGCTGTGTTTTCTACTTCAGCAAGCTTGTGCTCAAGTTTTATGCGTGGGAGAACATGGTGGTGCAAACATTTGTTCACAAGGCTTTTTGAAGTTATACATTGCCCAAAGTTTCTTGTACCTAACCTTGTGCTCCACAAGGCAAACCTCCTTTTGCACCAAGGAGGCTAGTCTAGATAGCTTCCCATGCTCTCCTTTCAAAGTGCATTTCCCCTTCTCAAGTCTTTCACCTATAGCCTCATGGTCTTGCTGGAATGTTTTGCATGGTATTCTCCTTCATAAAAGTCTTCCTCATGCACCTCACGTATATTCCCATGCACGGGTGTTTTACTAAATGACCCCCCCCCCCCCCCCCCCCCCCACTTCATGAGAGGAGCCCTTCAAGTTGTGTCCCTTGATTTGAAACATGCTTGCTTCTATTTTGTCTTCTTCATGCTGACTTGGTCCTTCCACAGCAGCCTCTTCACACATAGAGTACTCAAAGCCCATCCCATTGGCTTGTCCCAAAGTGGAAGCCTCACTTTCCTGCTCCACTCCACCTTTCCCTTCTTGGACACCAATAGAGTCACTCCCACTTGCACCCACAGCAGAATTCGATTTGTCCACTTTAGAGCCTTCTCCTTTGTCTCCTAATCTACTCCCTCTCATGTGACAAAGCCTCCCCTCATTTGTTGCCTCCAAAGAATTAGGAGAACAAGAGAGTGGTTTAGCCAAGCAATTTTCCTCCATGAGATTTATCTTAGCTTGCTCTCCACATGGCACCTCCTCACTTGTCCCCCCATCCACCTCAGCACCTCTAGTGTCCACATCATCATCTCCTCCAGCAGCCTCTCCCACCCCTCTCTCCCCTCCCATCCGACCAGCCTCTCTTATCACCTCCGGGATGCCCATGTTGCTTGCTTTTTCCCCACGTCCAAGGGTCACTCCCTCAATGCCCTTGGACATACTCCTTCCAAGCCCATTTCCAGCACTTTTCCTAGATACAACCACCACTTCTCACCTTTTCCTTTGTGCTCCTCTCCTTGCTTGTTGGTTATCCTCTTCTTTGGACATTTCTCCTCATCATGACCGAACTCCAAGCAGTCATTGCAATACCCGGGCCTCCATTCATACTCCACTAGAACTCGATGCGTGCCGGTGCTTTCCACTTCAACCTCCACCCAACTCGGATAGGTGAAGTCGTGAGCCACTTCCACACACACCCTTGCATAGGCCAGCCTTCTCCCCGAGGCCGTGTGCTCACCCATGTATAGGGGTCTCCCAAGAACACTAGAAATGTTGCTCAAAACTCTTTGTGACTAGAATCGGAGGTCAAGCTCCGGTAGACGAATCCAAATGGGAACGGTGGTGATGTTTGCCCTTGTCAAAACCACATCCGGTGCCCACTCTTTGACAACAAGTGGAGAACCACGAATGAACCATGGTCCCCCCTCTAGCACATGTTTCCTATCCTCTTCAAGAGTGAAACAAAAGAGGAGAAAGCCTTGACTTCTTTTAATGACCTCCACACCTCCAACCAAACTCCACATCTTGTGGAGGTGCTTCTCTAAAGTCGGCAAGTGTGGTCTAAAAGCAATGAAATAACCAACTAAGACATTATCCCACCTCTTCAAGGCTTACAACCACTTCATGTTTGGAGCATTTTGCCACCTTTTCTCCTACTTTTATAGCTGGCTAGATGAACTCAAGGGCCGTGGATGCCTTTGGGCCAGCCACAAACAACTCGTTCCGCTTCCTTGGGGGAGTTTCATCACTCCCTAGAGGTGGTGCGTGCACTTCATCCCCTAAGGCTCGGAATGAAGCATGCAATGGGGGTGGATGGAGAGCCTCTTTGCTACCACACTCTCCATGTCCTTGCTGCCCACAAGTAGGGCAAGGGTTCGGGTCCATTTTGCTGCGAAAAAACCAAAGCTTTGATGGTGAAAGATGTTGAAAACCCTAGAGAACCCAAGGTCCTCCATGCTGGTCGCCACTCCTCTCTCATCTCATGTTTTTTTCCCTTCTATCCCTCCTCTCCTCAGTACAAGACTCTCACCCACACTCTAGTACAAAATGACTACACTACACACTCACACTACTATACAAGACTCACTCTTTGTGTTGTGTTGAACTCTTCACTTGGATGATTTAGAAAGGGAGATGACACCCCTATTTATAGGTGTGAATGGAAGCTTCTGGAAGGGTTGAAGTTTCTAGACTTTGAAACTTCTAAGAAGCTTCCTAGTGTTGGATAAGGCAAAAACATTTAGATTATGAATTCTCTAGAATTTAAGGTTAATGGGTTTGACTAATAATTACCTTAAGGAATATAACTTCTTGGGCTTGGGTTGGTGTTAGATCTTTAACAAGAACGTCTTCAAGAATTACAGTTCTATATAAAACAACATTCACCTTTATAATATGCTCTTTGATCCTTTCAAATGTAGCAACTTTATTCCCAATTTCCAACAGCTTATGTGACCCCAAGAACATATGCTTACATGATTTCCTCTGATGATGCATCAAATGCTTCGACCACCTGCAAATGAAGTTTCACAACACGTTCCATTTCAAGTTACAAAACAAAAGCAATGAACGGGTCGATAGTCTGCTGGTAATTGTGAATTTTTCCAAATTACGACTATAGCAGGAAAAAAGAGTGAGGGCTTTGCTAGAAGATTTCACGAGTCGACTCCTATCGAGTCAACTCTCTTGCTTTGTAATTGATATTGTCTTCCAGTCTGCTATTCACCCTCAACAATAAAAAAAAGTGCTACAATATTGGGTTATTGCTTTGGTACACACACAAAGTAGTGTATTAGAATTTTACACTTGGAAAGTCAATTACTGATATTCTTTGAAGGAGTGCAAGCACATGATACATCAAATCGGTACATGTCATTACATATCTAATTTCATTGTCACTAATGAGTTCACATGATGCAATAAAGCTTGTGGATGTTTCTCAGCATGATCCTTATTGTAGAGGTGGGGGGACCTCTCTTTTCACAATAACCATAGGAGTATTGGCAAGGTATAAATAAGTCTCTGATCGATTAGTCTATGTGTGTAACAGTCGAGATTTTAACAGAGCCAACCATGCACAAAAGTGGGAGGATAGAGTCGGTTGTAGACTTGTAGACAATCAGTTGTCCCTCCAGATATTAATCCTTCTTCCATCATCCATAGCCCAATGAGTAATAGCCAAGTTATAGATTAACCTGAGTGTGGGTCCTTATCGTCGTAGTCTACATATGCTTCAAATATTTCTTGGAATTTTTTCTTGGGTGCACTTGCAAAGGGATTTATTGGACTTTTGCACCTATGAAGTTTTTTATTAATCCAAAACACTTGCATGGATTCCTGGAATCCATCGACGACGTTACACATGGAGTACACCAAAGTAAATATTACGTTTTGCAAGTGTTTGAGACCAATAAAAGTTCACAGGAGCAAAGGTGCAATAAACCCCTTTTGCAATAGCATCTAAGCAAAAATCCCAATATTTCATCGAAAAATCTTGGACACAAGAGTGGTTGCTTCCTGTAGAATACACCAAAGGTTTTTAAGAAAGAAACAATTATTAAAACGTCACATCTATATCTTGAAGTTTAGTTCTCCTAGGTGGTTGGGCGTTTGAGTTTAGTCCAAGTAATTGGGAAGAAAGCATGTGTCTGTGAACTATGTTTCCCCCATCGGAAGTTCCTAGAAAGCTTCTTAGATTTGCTATGGGCGTCGGACGTGAGCAAGTTTGGATTTCAAAAGAACAGATCGATGAATAGTCGATAATTGTTGTTGCATCCAGTTGTTTAACTGTAGCCCTGATTTGGTTAGGAGATTGGTAAGGATCGAGTTAGTAGCATCTCGCCCAATGATAGTAGCTCCCAAGTATCTATCTGGGAGAAAATGAAACAGGGAAAGAGTGTCCTGCTTGGTATCATCAACAACAAATTTCCCAAAGAGAATTCAGTTGATTATAAGTTGCTCTATCTTTTTAGCAAATTCATTTAAGATCGTCTTAAGATGAGTATGCAATCAAGTGATGCTTCACCAAAGATTAGGATATTATCTGCACAACACAAATGAGTTAGCCTCAAGGAACGTGAGTACCACCAAATACAAGAGTATGGGCCTTTCGAAGAGCTGTGATGTTGGAGGTTGGAGAGATATGGTGATGGCAAAGAAATGACAAGAGAGGACATCTATGACTGAGTCCATGAGTGGAGTTGAAATTTCAAACGAGTAAGCCATTAAGGAGTATATAAAAGGATGGTGAAGTGATGTGTCCCATTATTAGTTTGGAAAATTTACCTGGTAATCACATGCAATCCTTCGACATCCAATCATTCAAGAATCAGAAAGGTCTTACAGATCGGGAAGTAGCGGGGCTACGCATGGGTCAGGTTGGTTCGGTTCTGACCCAGAACAAAACCTAATCCGATATAGTTGGTTTTGGGTTTATCTATAAAATGGAGCTAAACTGTGAAAAAATCAAAACTGAAACAACCCGAACCAGGAAAGTCGGTTTGGATCGATTTAGTTTCAGTTTGACACAAAAAGACTTGTTAAGTTATAATATCCCTCCTAGTGAACAAATTTAAGACAAATAAACTTCAATACTTATACGATCATTGTAAGAACCCTAAACCCATTAGGATGCTAATAGGGGATTAGGAGGAGAGAGGTGATTAGGAGGTGTTTTGCATGGGGAGTTGGTGCTGCACAGTGGGTGCATGGGGAAGAGAAGGGAGGCGCGCACAGTGGTCTGGGGCGTAGGGTGATGGTGTGAGGGGTGGTGTGGTGATGGGTTGGGTTTTAAGAGGAGGAAACCCGTTCTTCTCTCTCTCACACACTTTCATTCTCTCATTTCTCCATCTCACCCTCTCCCTTTTCTTGTGTGGCGTCCAGCAGAGGAGGTAGAAGACGCGGAGGCTTTGGCGTGAGGAGGACGTTGCGAGGAGGAGGTGACGGAGGCGTGAGCGTTGCTCCGGCATTTCTCCGTTTACGTTGAGGTATGTCGACTTGTTAGTATGGTTTTGGTTGTTCACCCAAGTGTGGGGGAAGCGTTGGTCGGCCGGGAGAGGTCGGAGACCTCTCTGGCGGCGTGTTTCTTCGTAAAACCTCAGTTGGCGCGAGGTTGAAGGCGACCAACGGTCGACCGGTCCCTTCGGGCGGTCGACCGAATGTAGTGTTTTACCCGACTTTAACCTTCACCGGTCGAACGATGCCTTGTAGCGGTCGACCGGTAGTGCGTATTTGCTGGTGAGTTGGGACTCTCTGTCTGTTTTCGGTCGACCGGTGCCTTTGGGTCGTTCGACCGGAACTTAAGTGTACCGATTTTTATGCATGCTTGTTCGACCGTAGTCTGTTTGCGTTCGACCGATTATATGATGTAGAATATTAGGTTGACCCTGTCTGTTTTTGGTCGACCGAGACCCCTGAGTCGATCGACCGATAGTGTTGATTTTGATGTTGACCAGACTCCAGATTTTGACCTCGTTCGGTCGACCGGTTTTAGACCTTTGTTCGACCGTTGGGGGATTGTGTTTTGAGCGCAGCGGTAGACCGTGTAAGGCGCACGGTTGACCGATTCCTTTCTGGAACCGGTCGACCGAATCACCTCTTCCGGTCGACCGTTTGGGCCCAGGACAGAATTCTGGGTTCCCTTTTTAAATGCCAACTTTGTCCACGAAAACCCGTGTCCTCGCCTTGTGTGAGCCGGGAGGTGACAGTGGGCGCGTGTTGCGTGCCTGCCCAGGGACCGCCGTGTGGAAAAGTGTGGGTGTTCGGGACGCGTCACCTCCATGTATGGACAGTGACTAAGTTGATGGATTGATTGGACTCATTGTAGTATAACAGGCCTGAGAGATCGCGGATCCCAATGTTTGATGTTTGTGCGGGCACGCAACTGGCGTTGGGTGAGGTGACTACCGGCCTTCGGGCTACGGAGGTCGCTGCCCTGCTTTTCTAGCGGCGTGGTTGGTGTTTGCGGCTCGTGGAGCCTGATGACCTGGCAGACTTCAGTCTGGACCGTCCGATGTTGTGCCGGACGTTTGTGATGGACCACCGATGTTGTGCCGGTGATGCCGCCGAGGTTGTGCCAGCGATGATGATTGTTGGGTCGAGGTTGTTCCGGCTATGTTGATTCCTCGACTGGGCACCTATCGAGATGTTGTTGTTATACCTTCCGGGCGACGGCCCCGTTGGTTCCAGTGGCTCCGACCACAGAGATTTGCAGATCTGTATTCTATCGGCCCGCAGGCGTGACAGAGGCTCCCTGCCGAACCCTTGTGTAGCGTAGCCGCGTGTGGGGGGTGCGAAGTCGCGTGCTGTAAGACTGCATGTGCCTGCAGTAGGTCTCCTCGGGAGACCCGATGTTGACTGTCGGACTGATATCCTATTTTACCCTTCGGGGGAACTATTTTTCCTTCTGTTGATGTCATGACATGCTACTAGTATGACACGCATATAGGTGAGTTGGCATACGGGGTTTCCTTCTGGAAACTCAGACATTGTTGTTATATATTTTCAGGACAACAGTAGGTCCAGTTGGGTGGTGATCGGCAGGCACGCGCATTTTGGAGTTGGATCCTCTTCTCGGACCGCTGAGGTCGACATGATTACATTTTATCTTCTTTTGTCGTTTTGTTGTAATCATGTATCATTTTGACAAACTCTGATGCAATTTTGGTGCACCGCTATTTGTTTTATGTGAAGTAACAGCCTCGTCTTTGATTATTGAGTTCCTTTGTCTTGATTATAAGTTTTAAAATTTCCGTTGTATCGGGATGTTACAATCATACTACCGTACAATTATAAAATAACTATTATATCTATTATTATATGTATATACAGTTTTTTGGGTGGGTCGGTTCATCTAGACTTGAGCCCAAAAACTGAGACCGAACCGACTTGAACACGTGAATCTACTAAGCATGAGGTGGTGTATTCACTAAAGAAATAATAAAACAAGGGAAAGAAGACAAGATGACCGATGTAATATTCTTGCCATTCTATATAAGCCATAAACCACCTGGCTACCTATTCAAACTAACAACAAAATTGCTATCAAAGGAAAGCGTTCAGTGTAGGCGACATGACAGGGGGAAATTACATTTACATTATTAAATAAATGCTATCGAGGCAGATGTGGATCTAAGTAGATCATTGACGAGACGAATTGCAGCACCGCTCCCTCCTCCATGACAATTCACCTCTGCTTTAGGTCAGAATTTGTGGCGGGAAACCTGGTGGGACCAAGGGGGTGCTTTCGTGATGGGTTGCTACTATGGGCCCCATTTTTTGTTGGTCACGTGGAAGTGGGGAGTAGCATTTTGACTTGGATTTTGTGACAACAATTGGTATCTTAAATAAGAAAAATTTGGAGGGGAAAGTGGTGTAGCCTCATTAGCATCCTATAGCAAGTCAAGATCTTGTAGGTTCAATTCCATTTCCAGAGTTGATGAGGTCAAGATTTGCGATACTCCTTGGAGTAATAGAGAGTTGGTTGGAGCCCCACCCTGACACCAATTGCCAAGAGAGGGGTGCGATTGAACGACCTAATAACCGAACGCTATGCAGGCGCCTTGGTCGATTTGACCTATTGATATGCCAAAATAGCAGATCAAGAGAAGTAGGGGGTCTTCATGTTTTGATGGCTTCATGATAGGTCGTGGGTTCTATTTGGTTATCGATTGTGTTTATGAATGTCTTATGTTTGGTGTTTATTATGTTTTTGTTGGACAAGTAGTCATGAATAGGGTAGGCTAGATGAGTAAGATAATCATGCAAGTAGAGAGGTGGTCGAGTAGGACGACTAGACCGTCGTTGAGGAGTTGGTGGTGGTATGACTTCAACTTCTTCTTCGTCTTCTTCTTCTTGGTGATCTTGGTAATCGTTGTCTTGATCTTGGTTAGGGGAGTCCGGATAGTTGATTATTGGAAGTGGTGGTTGAGGTTGCATGTCGATGTTGGTCCGAGGATGAACTTCATCATCGTTGAAGTATGACATATTTTCTACAAAACGAACATCACGAGAAACGAAAAATTTACAATTTTGGGGGTCATAACATTTATACCCCTTTTTCTTTAAGGAATACCCTAAAAATATACATTTTTGTGAACTTTTGTCGAGTTTATCCATCCTTTTCCTGTGAACAAAGAAAACACAACCAAAAACTTTTAGATGGTCAAGAGTCATTTTTCTACCGTTTAGAATTTCTAAAGGTTGCTTGTTTTGAAGTCGAGGACTTGGAAGACGGTTTATGAGATAAGCAGTGGTTAAGACGGCGTCAGACCAGAAGCGATTCGGAAAATGATTTTGAAAAAGAAGGGACCTAGTAATATTCATGAGGTGCCGGTTTTTTCTTTCGGAGATCCCGTTTTGTTCAGGTGTATTAATACAAGTAGTTTGATGAAAAATCCCTTTTTGTTTTAGAAAATCCTGAAAATTATTACTGGTGTATTTCGACCCATTATCTGACCTAAGAGTTTTTATTTTAAAATCATACCTATTTTCCACAAACGTAGCAAATTCACAAAAAATGTTAAAAGCATCATATTTCAATATTAACAAATAAATCCATGTGGTTCGTGAAAAATCATCGATGAAAGTAATAAAATATTTGAATCCATTATAAGATTCGGTTGGGGCTGATCCCCAAATGTCAGAATGTATCAATTCAAGAGGTTGCCCTGCCTTATTAGTGGAAGAATAAAAAGGTAATCGAGTTTGTTTTGAAAAACTGCAAATATCACATGCTATTTCGGAATTAATAAAAGGAAACAAAGTTTTCAAGACTGAGTGGGACGGATGTCCCATGCGCCTGTGCCAAAGTTCGTGGTTGGATATATTTCCAACATGAAGAGCGGAGTTATATGAGTTTAAAATATATAGGTTATTGACGAGGGTTCCTCTACCAATCGTCCTCTCTGTGACACGATCCTGAAAATATACATCAAATGGAGTAAAAATAATATTACAATTTAAATTTTTCGTGATTTTAGCTACCGATAACATATTAGAGTTAAACTCGGGTACATAAAGGACATCATTAGTGTTTTGGTTTAGTAATTCTATATTTCCTATGCCCTTAATTTTTACTTGGTTTCCGTTTGCAACATTTACAAATTTGTTTAAGGAATCAAAATTATTGTCAATTTTAGAAAGTAATGTTGGATCCCCTGTCATGTGATCAGTGGCACCCGAGTCAATTATCCAATTTTGCTGATTTGATCTTGATCCACTAGATAAGGCAGTGTAATTTTCCAGAAGTTGTTTCATACCTGCAAATTTACCTGAATGTAGAGGGGATTACTGCAAAAGCCCAGTGAGTTGGGCTACAAGGTCTGAAAGTTGCTGGGTTGTTTGTGCATTCGGGTCAAGTCCACGGATTTCGGTCGTATTCGGGTCGCCCACCAAGTATCCTCTCGGATTTGGATCCGACATATAAGTGTTGCTGGGCCCGGCTTCGTTATTTCCATTCATGTCCTGCAAGGAAAAATGAAGGTTAGGGTTTTGGTTTGCTTGGTGGCTGCCGCCTCCTGCGGTGGTGTTGTAGCCACTGCTGCCCCCTTGTCTGGTGTTGAATCTTCCATCGCCCTCTCTTTTGTCGCCGTCTTTTGATGGACGAAGGTGCGGGAGGAGGAACCAGCAGTTGCTTCGGCTATGTCCGTTCTTTTTGCAGTTATCTCAATGTTTGTCTTTGTGATTTCCATATCTCTTCTTGTTGTGGTTTTGGGTTTGGTTTTGGTTTTTTCCGATGAGAAATGCGTGGTTTTCGTTTTGGTTGTTATTGTCGGTGTAACCTTGAGACTAAGAGGTGGTCCTTTGTCGAGTTTCCTCGCGTTGGATCATCGCGGTGACGGCTGCAAGCGATGGGAGCTCTGGTGCCATAAGCACTTGACTTCGTATGTTTTCGTAGCTTCCATCCAGACCTACCAGGAACTGGTAGATCCGGTCTTGTTTCGTTCGCTGTTGAATGATTTTTGTGTCGGTTGTCGGGGGTTCGTATACTCCCAACTCATCCCAGGCTTTTCTGAGGGTTCCCAGATACTCCGTGATGCTTCTTTGGTTTTGACGGGTTTATCATATTTCATGTTTGATCTTGAATACATGGGCGAAATTTTGGGCTTTTCCGTAGGGTTCGTGGATCGCCTCCCACAGATCCATTGCACTTTCCTTGTACAGGAAGATCTCCCCAATATTGGGATGCATTGAGGCGAAAATCCACAACATAACGAGGTGATCCCCGTTTTGCCATTCCTCCTGTTTGCTTTCTGTACCGATACCTTCGGGCTTTTTGGATTTCCCGGTGATGTTGCCCAGTCTCCCCCTGCCGCTGAGGTAGAGAGTGATAGCGCGAGACCACGAGAGGTAGTTGGTCCCGTTGAACAGGGTGGTGACCAACCTTGACGTGGAGTTGGGGTCTGGTTGATTTGTTGTATGGTCAGTTATGGTTTTTGGTGGTTTATGAGGGTTTGGATGTAGGTGTTGTAGCCTTCAACCCCCTTGAACGAGACGAAGGCCGATGATGAGCTCCAGGGAGCCTGAGGTCTGATGATTTGTTGGTTTTACTGCTCTAATACCATATTGAATGTGGTGATGAAGATGAAGACAGTGTCTTTTTTGTATTACTTTTTTATTTATATAGTGATATATATAAGGGAAATACAATGGTTTAGCCGTTGTTACATTCCTAATAAGAAGAGGAGCGTCCTTCCAACGGTTATGAGGGAAATCCAGAGGTGAAGATATTGTGTAACGGGTATGAGTGAAATCCGGCTTTGGGGATATTTCGTCTGAGCCAGAAAGGTATGTGAATCTTTGTTATTTCAACATATTGATATGCCAAAGTAGCAGATCAAGAGAAGTAGAGGGTCTGAACAGCCTTATAGGAATCCATTGTAGATTGCTTGGTGACATGGGTAGTGGCGTACGATATGATCAAGACAATCACAATAGAAGCACAAGCGAAACGTACGTTCATACCGAAAATGTACCCAAAGTTGATGGTCCCCAACATCCACCTGGGTTGATCTCACGAGTGGGTTTTGGAAGCAATATCTTTACCTTTGGTGCAACAACAAATGATGAAGATGGACACAAGATCTCGAGGGTATTACTTGCAAGCTCTGCAATACTCGAGATGTGTTGAGGGATGTACTAAGAGAGGGGAAATTCTTGGATTTGAATGCTTAGGGTATTGAAACAATCTAAACTCAACTCAGAACCAAATGCTCGTCCTCACCATCTCAGGGGCAAGCAATCTCCATCATGGATTCACAATCTCACTAAGAAAGGCAACACCAATTCAAGATCGCATCAAGGAAGGAAACCACCAAAATAGGCAACATATATAATTGTACATCAACGACTACTTGTTAGCCCTATATATTATGCTTAGCATTGTAATAACTGATCATTAAATAATACAATACGAAACCCAAATTCAATATGGTATCAGAGCATCGATTCTAAACCTCGAACGCTCCGACGAGCTCATCATCGGCTTTGACCTCATAAGATCCAGAACCAGACAAGAACTATAGTTCAAACTTGCCTCTGGCCCTCCCAACAATGACCGACGTCACCAGTGTCAACCCAGAGGCCAACACTACCCAACGACCAGTCTCACAACTGCTCAACGACAAAAATTTCTTATCAAGGGCCCACGCCATCACCCTCTCCCTCAGTGGAAAGGGGGAACTTGGTCACATCACTGGGAAAATCAAGAAACCAAAAGGAGAAAAAAAAACAAAAAAAACAAGAAGAATGTCAAACCTCTAATCGCCTTGACATGTCATGGATCCTCAACTCCATACAACCTCAAATTGGGGAGATGTTGCTCCTTAGTGCCATATCATGCATGTATCCAGGTCATATATCTTCTATTTTGAGCCTAAGCAATGCTATGTAACGAGTTTAAGTTAAATCAATAAATAGGTTTAAGAAGAAGACATAAAAATGACTAAAATGCACGAAAAATAATTGATATGTGAGACATTTGGACTTATCTACAAGAGGGAAGGACCTGGATGTAAGCAAATTGAGAAACTGAGAAACTTCACACCATCATGAGAAGTATTTTGGTTTCCAACCCATTCACTACTACAAAATCATCATTTGGCTACAAAGTACTGCCGACGAAATTGTCGTTGGCATGCTTGTTTGTTTGTTTGTTATACTCTAGGTTCATTGGCAGATCAAACATTGGAGGAGAAAAACCCCAAATCCCATCCCAAATCCCGCAATTCACAACCTCAAATCCTAACCCTAACCTCTGTCGTGCAACCTCTCTCCCTCCACTACCTTCAGCTGACCTCCGTGCAACCTCTCTTAATTGCATTCCCCTGCTAACCCATCCCACCTCCGACCTCTGATCTCCCTCCTTCCTCCGCCAACCTAGTCGCCCCAAACCTCTCCTCAATGCCGCTACCCAAAAATCTTGTCAACTCATTCCGTCGGAGTTGTCTGACATCACAACCCGGTAATTGTTAGGATCTATGACCCTCTAATTACTAGATAAATACGGAATTAAAAATACTAATTGAATGATTAAGAGATAAAACGTGCAAACCACAAAATCGACGACACCGGAGTTTAGAGAGGTTCGACACCCACACCCGGGTCCTAGTCCTCCTCGCAAGCCTCGTTTGATCCCCCGAGCCTCGCTTACGGTTCGACTAACTGATCTCCGTTCCGGGCCGAGATCAACACCATTTACAACTCCGAGCCTCGCGAACAACCTCGCCTCGTTCGTGTCTTCTCTCACAATCCGAGAGGGAGCTTCCTTTAAGCTTTACAACACAATGATTATTTGATGTGGAAGTTGAATCACAATCTAACACTCTATACTTGAGCACACTTGGATATTGATATGGAATGGATATGCAAGTGGTGAAGTTTTGACTTGAGTGTTGAGGATTGAGAACTTGAAGATGAAAAGGATTTAGCTTTGAGTATTTGATAGATAGGAAGTGTTCAAGGGTCTCAAAACCATCAAATGGGGTCCTATTTATAAGTCTTCAAGCTCTACTGACCGTTTGGGAGTTGGTGGGGGAAATAGACCAATAGGAATCCAAGATATGACTTAAGCTTGGGCAAATTTTGATGTATATTCAGTCGACCGTTAGCAGAATGGCAGTCCGAAGAATTTGGTTGACCGATTATATATCGAATCACCGTTCACCAACCTCAAGTAGCTTTTATCAATTTAACCCTAATTAAGTTCGGTTAACCGAATTCCATTCGGTTCACCGCTCCAAGGTGGACAATAAGTTCGGTTGGGCTCTGATCTACTCAAGTTTGGTTGACAGTGTACACTTCGGTAGACCGAAGTTAGCGTTGGTTTTACGCTGACAGTTATAGCTCAAATAGTGGTTGGGTACAACGGTCAAGTGTCACGTGTAAATAGTCGTTGTCACTAGTGCACAATTGGCTTTACTCGTCGCCAAATAGACGTCGGCCGTTACTACCACCGACGTCTAGTGTGGAGAGGACAGAATAGACGTCGGTTGTAATGGAAGACGACGTCTATGTGACACTATAGACGTTGGGTTTTGGAATAACACGTTTAGCCGACGTCTATACCCTATAGACGTCGACCTATACACGTCGGTGGTTTGTGTACCTTTTATATCCGACGTCTATAGGGTATAGACGTCTCCATATAGACGTCGGACGTAATGGACAACCGACGTCTATACGTCATCCACATAGACGTCGAGGTATAGACGTCGGCGTTATATAACATCCGACGTCTATAGGTTTTAAAGAAATCAGACAGATGGTTTTCTTTCATTCATTTCAGACGAAACCCACCCAAAAACCCTAGCCGTCCCGCGACCGAACTCTCCTCCGCGACCAACCTCCGACCGATCTGCACCGTCTCCGGCACCGCAGCGAGCTCCCAAACTCTCCTCCACATCTCCGGCCCTTTTCTCCTTCTTCCCCCGTCTTCCTCCGTCTCTCTCCACATGTAAGTTTTCTTCCATCAACCATTTGTATTTTCTTCCAAAAGAATATCGGGCTTTGTTTGGATCTCCCCTTCCACTTGCGAGTTATTAACTACTATCACAAACAAATGGTGGTATGTGTTTGTATGGAATCCATCAAAGCCCTCATTCAACCCTTTACGTTCATCTTCGATAAGTATGGAGTTTGTTTGACCTTAACTAGTACTGTAATTTTGTTGTCAACCATACACAACTGATAGAAATGTTTTCATAGTTAGGTCATGCTAATCCTTTTTTCGGTGATAAGGCTTGCAGATAACAATGATTTGTAGTTTTAGTCGGTGTTCAATACTTAAAGATTTCGATGTGCTAAACTTTCTTCAGGCAATCAATCTACCAGTTGTACAAAAATGACAGCTCAAGAAGAATTTCTTGCTAACTAAACTTACTGTTATATCTTTTGCCATTAGCTGTGGACTGTGGTGTCTTGTAAGTTCTAACGTTTCTAGGTTCAAAGTACATGAAGCAATCTTACTAAAATATAAGATAACTTGAAAAAAATGTGTATGAAATCAATGTGTGTAGCTTAAAGATTTCGATGTGCTAAACTTTCTTCAGGCAATCAACCTACCAGTTGTACAAAAATGTCTAGTTAAATGTTTATTTATGTTTTGTCTAGTTAAATGTTTATTTACTTTGTTTAGTTAAATGTTTAGTTTATAATAACTCATTGCCCCCCTTAAACAACTTGGCCTTTAATAACCCAAAGCAAAAGATTAGACAATATTTGCTAAGTCATTCATCATATAGGATTTGCATGCATTGTATTTTTCGATTATTTACGATTTCTGTCGTAGATTGCTGGCGTAAAGTACGTACTATCTTTCACTCATCATTCATTAGAAAGCACGCATTAGTTAGTAGGACTTGCATTGGAACAATAGTGAGGTGAGTGTTTGTTTGGTGTGTTGTTTGTTAGATTAAGGTATGACAAAACACTTAGGGGGCAGTCACCTATAGGAGATGAGGTGGGGGATTTCATCACCCTTTCCTTGGCCCAGAAACCACTTAATAAAAGAGCCTTAATAAAATCAATTAGACGTTGGCCCCTAGGAATTTCGGACGCATTAAGGAGAGGAAACCGTTTAAGACCGTTATGGCCTGAATGTCGTTGCCCATCTAGTCTCCCTGAGATTTTAGGAACCTCCGGGTTCTTGATTTCCTATAGATTAGTGGTCCTCGATGTTTAAGACCGTTTTGGCCTGAACGTCGTTGCCCATCTAGTCTCCCTGAGATATTAAGAACCCCCAGGTTCTTGATTTCCTACAGACTAGTGGTCATCGGTGGGACCTCGAAGTTAGGCGTCGTCTATTACTAAGGACCTATAGTGGACTTTAGGCTTGTTTTGGCCTTGATTGCTTAGTTAGGTTTCTAACATTCCTTATTCCCACGCTAGATTAAAGACTTCATCTCCTCTCCTCTGAGTCATTCTTTTCTCATCTTAATGTCTCCGAATCTTCTCATCTACGAACACATTCTTTTAAATTGAAATTTTATTTATTTTCTTCAATAATAACTATCATTTTTGCTTCTGTTTAGATTGAAATGGATCGAGAGTGGATAGTTTCAAACAGATTGAGTGATGAGTATGAGAACGGAGTGAATATGTTCTTAGAGGTTGCCAAAAAACATTCTAAGAAAATGAAAGACAGCGACATGGCGTATTGTCCGTGCAATAAGTGTCATAATATGTCAGTGTTGACTTTTCGGAAAATGAAAGATCATTTGTTTGAGAAAGGTTTCGACCCAAATTACAGACGGTGGATATGGCACGGCGAAAATGAATCATGTAGTCATTCCAAGAATGATGGAGAAGATGTTAGTGTGGAAGATCACTTAGAGGAAATGGTTCAGGATATGGCTGAAAAGTTTTCGTCCAACCCCGATTTACTTGGTAATTTGTTGAGTGACAATGAGAAGTCGTTGTATAAGAATTGTACCAAATTCACTAGATTGTCAGCGGTGTTGAAGTTGTACAATTTAAAAGCTGGAAATGGTTGGTCCGATGTGAGTTTCACATCAATGTTGAAGTTAGTGAAAGTGATGCTTCCAGATGATAATGAGTTCCCAGATAGAACTTATGATGTGCAGGTAATGGTTCCATTATAGATTTCTATAGTTTTAGTTGAACTTTTGATATATATAAAGTTAACGTGTTGTAGGAATCTTTTGAGTTCCAATCCACTGACAAGTTAAAGAAGAAGTGGATGACATACATGTCAGTTCGTTGGAGGGATTTCAAAACAAATTTAACGAACAAGTACATATTCGGAGACTACCAGGATAGAAATCCATGCGATGTCTATAACTTTATCACTCTGAATCAATGGGAGCTATTCAGAAAATCCAGAGATAGCCCGGAGTTTGAGGTATACTAAGTTTAATTTATAATATAGTAACTGAGTTTCAAAACAAACTTGTTAGTTATTGATTTTATTGACAATCTAATAAACTTGATTTTAGGCCATCCGAGCAAAAAACCAAAAGATTAGATCTTCTAACAAGTATACCCATCGTATGTCTCGAGCGGGGTACCAGAAGTTAGAAGCACAAATGATGGCTGAAAAAATTGCTCAGAAGAGACAGGAGCCAATTGACTCCGGTATGAGTGAGGAGCAAGCAAGTAACCTATCTCCTCCTTCTCCCGTAGCTCGTTGTGATTCTTGGAAGAGAGCGAGAGTAAACTCCAGAGGGGAGTACGTCACAGACGAGTCGCAAGCTATCGGCTCGAAGATAGTAAGTTGCATCACTTATACATATGTTATTAATTCAGAATCATTAATTTTATATTGCTCAAATGATAGTAAATATTGTTTTAAACTTAGGACTCTCTGAAGTTGAGAGAATCTCAAGGCGAATTTGCTTCCGATGGTCGGAATGATATTCTACGCGAGGCCTTGGGAAACGACGAACACCCTGATCGTGTGCGAGGGGTAGGGAGTAGAGTTGGACTTCGACAATATTATGGGAAGACTCAACGGTCTACTTCGACAATTGGTCATACCAAATGCCAGAAAGAGATCGCAGATTTGAAGAAGTCTTTGCAACTTCTTACGGAGAGATTGGATCGTGATTTGCCTACTTCTCCTACCCGTCGTAAGATCGGTTCTTCCACGGAGACTACTCCAGTTCCGCCAGTGTTCCACCCTCATCGACATGATGATTTCGTGTCTCATTCTCGAGAATTGGCCCTCGTCGACAGTCCCTCGTTTGGAAAGTTCGCGGATGGAACTAGATGTGCTTTATTTGTCGAAGACCCTGATCGAAGATTGGTGGGACACGGGAAAGTTTATAACATCTCCAGACACCACTTCACAGAGGTAGGAGAGGGAGAATTGAAGGTTGCAGTTGAGAGTTGCTTAGATCCTGGTGTTTTTGTGCCATTTCCGGAAGAAGAGATTGTTACTCTCGGCGATCTATCGGTGGGTTCGTGCGTTGGCCTAGTTATTTAGTAGAGCTAAACGACAAGCATGAGGTATAGTTTAACTTTGAAAGACTTTAAACTTCAAATTTGTTAACAATTGTATTTTAACGGTTCTATACATCTTTGTAAGGTGTCAAGCCCCCGGAGCAAAGGGTCAAACAACCAATCTCCGATCAACATTAATTCGCTTCCAAGTAGGTGCAAAATGTTGTATCAATGTATGGTAGGTAGGGAAGCACAATCCCTAAGTACCTTGGACTTGGAGGGGGATAAAGGGTTGCCTCCCGCTTTGTACGTCACCAAAGAGGATATCATGCAGTTCATGGCGATGGATTCGTTGTGTATCATGATTATCGACGTGCAAGTGAAGTAAGTATTTTTTTGTATACAATGAAAAGTATTGAATAATTTTATCAAAATTATAATAAATTATAATTTTTATACTTGTAGACATCTTTACGACGCCAGAAGGTCAATATTTCCCGAGGATCAAGTATTTGGATTTATCAGTCCATCTACATATATATACGGGAATGATGATAAATCGGGTCAACTTGGGACATTCTTTAAAGAAGAAGACAAAAGATATTATCTGCTCCCTTATCATGAGAGGTAAACTTTGTAATTCAAAGTGAAATTTTATTTTGTAATAAGCTTCTAATTATATATATAACAGGGCTCATTGGATGCTTGTCGTTGTATGCCCCACGACTAATTCGGCATATTGGTTTGATCCGTTGGGGTCGAATAAACCAAGGGACTCAATAAAGAAACTTCTAAATATGTAAGTTCGTTTAGTTGTCAAAAAAGTAATTCTTGGATTTTTATTAGTATTATTGAATGATATTTTCACTTGTGCTACTCAGGGCAACTAAGGTTTACAGAGCTTTAGGTGGTAGTAGAACAACCACAAAATCTGGAATAACATGGCATGGAATGAGAGTACGTTCTTTCCCATTTTTCTTAATTAAGTTAGGAACAAATATTTAGCGAATTCCTATGTTTGTAGTACCGGAAGCAGGTTGGAAATACGGAATGCGGTTACTACGTGATGAGATACATGGAGGAAATCCTCGATGTGGCAACTCAAGACGTATGTCTAACTGAGGTAATGTAGATCGTTATTCAATTGTATATTCAATTGTAGTTTCAATATTTAGTTATTAATATTCAACACACTTGTATTTTTTTGATAGGTTTTCCCAAAAAGTAGTGATCCATTCTCGCAACAGGAGCTCGATGAAACTCGCGACCGATGGGCTCGCTATTTCATCAGAAACATGCTGACGAACTAAGAGGTTCTACTGCCAATTGTATTTTTTGTAATTTAGTTAACAAGTGCACTTGTATTACAAACCTACACTTTATACCTTAATATAATCGCCTTAATATTAGAATGAATTAATTGCAAGTGTGTTGAATGTCAATTGTGTGGTTGTATTTTTGTGTTTGTGTTTGTGCATGTATGCTTGTGGATGTATGTGGATGTATGCTTGTGAATGTCAATTGTATGGATGTATGTGGGATGTATATGGATGTATGTGGATGAAATTTATAGGTGAACGAATTTGGTGCAGTTGTATGTACACGACGACGATGACTAAAAACAATTTCGTCGGATCCTTTTTTTTTTTGTCCAGGTTTGGGAATAGACGTCGGTTGTCTCTATAAGCCGACGTCTATTCCTCTGAAGAAAGGAATAGACGTCGGCTTTCTATGTAATCCGACGTCTATCCCTAAAGTATAGGCGTCGTATGTTAGTTACCCGACGTCTATCCCTACAGTATAGGCGTCGTATGTTAGTTAACCGACGTGTATACCTAAAGTATAGGCGTCGTATGTTAATTAACCGACGTCTATACATTAAAGAATACACGTCGGAGTCTAATTAAGGCCGACGTCTAGTCGTTAGGTATAGACGTCGGCTATACTATGGCCGACGTCTATGTATAGACGACGCACACATATACGTCGGATAGGGGTGTGCTTATATCCGACGTGTATAAGCTCTTACATCCGACGAATATTCCCTTTTCTGTAGTAGTGTGTGCACCTAAAGGCAAGAGGGACTCGGTTGACCGATAGATATTCGATCGTCCGAAGTGGGTCAACTCAATTTGGCTCTAGGGACTCGATTCGAATGCGACCGTTGTAGCAAAGTCCAAAACCGTTTCATGGCTATTCGGTCGACCATAGGTGGTTCGGTCTTCCGTTGGGGCAATTCCAGAGAACACCTAAGTTTTACTGGTGGGAAGTATTCGGGTATCTGAAAGGTGTTCGGTAGACCGAACTAGATAGGATTCAGTTGACCGAAGGTGGTTCGGTTTACCGATGAGGGACGGGACAAAATCATAGTGCTCAAGTTTACATAAACCTTTATGAACTCAATAAATACAAAATTACATGTCTTGGTCCAAAACTTTGATTACAAGTATTGAGTCTTGATGTCTTTGTCCCAATGCTCCTTTTGTTGATTATCTTGATAACATATTTAGATGATTGCAAGTATACAAATATGTATGCAATGCATGTAATCGTGTTTGCTCACTTTGATTGATTAGGTTGATTGATTAAGATTAGTTTAATTAATCGTCAAAATTAATATAGATTAAGGCCAAAAAACCAACAGTAATTCCGGATTCGTCCACTCTTGTGCCCACTCCGCCGTACATGCAACATGTACGTTGGTTCACAAGTAGCACTGCGAACTGCAATTCAATTAATCTCTACAACTTATTTTATGTTTACTTTGATATTAGGATTTGAATTCGGTGACCTTTGATTCGAGCTCCTTAATCTATTTTGTTATATACTTGATGGACCGGTAATGTCGTTGATCTTACTTGCAACCTTGTTTCTTCTAATTTTAATTTTTGGTTGATTGAACTTGTAGGCACATATATCTCTTAATGATATTGATGTTGTCATTTAAAGCTTCAGACAGACATTAGAGGTGAAACCAAATGATGGTATTATTTCTTCTTCAAGTATTTGATTAGTTGGATATACTTGTGTTAGTTTGATTTGATTGCTCTAATGTATCAATCATATAAAAAAGGTTGATGCTTTGATGTCGATAGTTGAATGTGAAAACTTAGATGTAATTAGTTGATCTTATTTTTTATTCTTTTTTAATGATTATGATGTTTAAATGTGTATCAATATGCATGTTGGAGTTTATTTGTGATTGATGTCAGATTGATATTTCATATTGAGTTTATATTGAAAGTTAATTTTGGGCTTTTCCATCGGAAAAATTGGGGAAATTGGGCTCCCAAAAAAGGGCTCAAAAAAATACCATTACAGACACAAATTCTGTCGGCAATAATAATATCGATGCAGATAATGCTGGCGGACTATTTCTGACGAAATTTCCATCGGCAAGCGCATGTCCGACAGAATTTGGTACTATTGCCGACCGATTTATCCGTGTCGGCAATGACCTATTTTTTAGTAGTAATTTGTTGAAATCAAAATGACTTCCTAAGCAAGAAATATGCAGTTTAAATCTCAAACAATTGGAACGATGAGATTTAAAAAATCATCATTTATGTGTTGCAATAAATGTTGGACATGATGGAAGACAGTGCAACAGTAAACGTTAGCTGGTAACCATTCCGTTTCCTACTCCATATTCGACTTCTGATGTGGAACGATGACTGGACTACCACATCCGCAACGTCGAAGTCGTCTCGAAGTCGCGTCGAAACAGCGTCCATGGATAATTAAGAAATATATAATTTGTAAGAAGCTTCATGATTTACAACTATCTAATTTATAAAATGTAAAATGCAAACCAAAACAATGTGGTGAGAGATATGTAGAGAATATTGTGAAATGTAACTGTCTGATTAAGAAATAACAAATGCCAATACCAGAAATGATTACAAAAATTAAGTGAACAAAACTATTTCTAGTTTGCTACTGTGTTGCAAAGGGAAAGTAGAATAAAGGCGTGATCTCCTTCAATACCAAAAATATTTACAACCATTAATTTAGACACATGCCACGTGTCACATGATTAGCAAATTAACTGGAGATCCTCCGGTTGATGAAACTGGAGAGAATCCTACTCCGTTTCCATAACATGTATATCAGAAAGGAAAAGGAAAATTTTTCAAAATAATATTTTTTTTAAAAAAAATTCTCAAAATAAACCTCAAACAAAAGTATTTCTCAAACTAGACCCGCTGCCACCACGTGGTGACACGTGGCGGCGGCGGGTTTTGTTTTTTTGTGCATAGAGAACTCGGCATCACCAGTGCCGAGTTCTCTCTCGAAGAACTCGGCACTGGTGATACCGAGATCTCCCAGAGAGAACTCGTCACTGGTGATGCCGAGTTCTCTCTGGAAGAACTCGGCACTGGTGATGCCGAGTTATACTTGATTTTTTATTGCCCAACACTTGACGTTTTCTGAGGTGATTCAAATAGAACTCGGCACTGGTGATGCCGAGTTCTCCCAGAGAGAACTCGTCACTGGTGATGCCGAGTTCTCTTTGGAAGAACTCGGCACTGGTGATGCCGAGTTCTACTTGATTTTTTATCGCCCAACACTTGACGTTTTCTGAGGTGATTCAAATAGAACTCGGCCGTTAGAGTGCCGAGTTCTATTTGAAAACTGTTCTCCTGGCGCTCAGATCGTGCATGAGACGATTGACGCCCAGGAGAACAGTTACTGAAATAAAACTCGGCATCTAGGATGCCGAGTTCTAAAGGTATAACTCGGCGTTTGTAACGCCGAGTTCACTTAAAAAAGTGAACTCGGCGTTACAAACGCCGAGTTCCGTCGGGCTATATAAGCAGCCCGACGCCCCCATCTCCCCCATCCGCCGAGTTTCCGAGTTTTTCAGGTTAGGGTTTCGATTTTTTTTCGATTTCCACCGTTTTATTGCCTTTTTTATGTATTAGGATGATATACATTGTTGTTTTATGTATGATTGTAGTGATTTTGTTGGTTTAGGAACCCGTTTTGGTGAAAACTCGAATTCGATTTTGGGTTTTTAGGCAAAACGTTTTATTTCTTGTTTGATAGTTGATTATTGAAGTTAGTATTGTTGATTATAGGTCTACGGTAGTCATCTTAAAAATAGTTGAATTGAAGTATGAATATTGTGATTAAAATTAGATTTGTTGTTGTTATTTATGTTTGAATGTATGTTAATTTGAATGAATGTTAACTTAAAAGTGATTTATTTGAGTTTAAATGTATGTGAGTTTGAATGTATGTTAGAATTGAAGTTTGTAGTATTGTTAGTTTATTCTACCGTGCAGGTTTAAATTTACCAATTTGAAAAATATAGGAGAGGTTCTGTCAAAATTTTTAAAAACATTCTGACATGATTCTTAACGTTGTTTATTGTAGTTGATTTTATTGGAGAGATTGTTCGACGTTTACAGCCGGTACAGATGGAGTTTGGTGGTTCTAGTACTGGTTCAGTTAGAGGTAGCTACGCTTCACAGGGTCCGGTAGACAGATCAGTGTTGGTTTTGCAGCACGAGGAGGGGGACGCGGCAGGGGGAGAGGACGTGCTCAAGCACGTCCTAAAAGAAAGAAGAGATTGAGAGGTCACTTAGGATAGAGAATTAATTGTGAACTTATTTGGTTGTTTTTATATGATACTTTTGGATGTATGTGAAAATGTTGAACTTCATATTCCATTCGTAGTTGTATTGTGTTTTATCGTACTTGTTTGTGTGTCGTGTTTGAATTGTGTTTTCGTTGATTTGTGTCGTGGTTGAATTGTCTTTGTTGTGAAACAGGAAATGAAAAAAAAAGTCGAGTTCTTAAATCAATGAAGACGATGACACTGAGGAATTAGGGGATTACAGCACACCTTTCGCTGTAGAAGATGAACCTGAAGGTGTTTCTGCTAATGAAGTCGTTCCGGAGACGCAGGATGTCATATATGCGATGGGTCAATCCATAAACCGTGAAGACGACGACGTTGTTGATGATGCAGTTGCTAACAACGATATGATTCCAACTCTTAATGAACTTCCCGATATCTTCGAGGACGACAACTGGATAGAGAATTCGGTAATTGAACACTCATTCTTCGATGCTGCGAACAATTTTGAACAGAGTGATTGGCATACGCAAGATGGTCGTTCTTTCTGGGATAAACGAATTTTCCCAACCAAAGATGATTTGGTTCATGCTCTGCAATCGTGGCACATTAAAAAGTTTGTTCAGTATTCAGTTGTGGTTTCTTCAACGAAACGGTATACTGTTCATTGTATTCGTCGTGATGAAGATAACTGCAAATGGCGTCTACATGCGTCTGTTCCAAAAGGCTGCAGATATTTTCAAGTTAAAACATACGACGCCGAGCACACTTGTTCCAATCCGATATTGTTAAACGACAACAAACAATGCAGTGCTAATTTTGTATGCGACTTGATAATGCCATCTGTTAGAACTAAGTTCACAATTACTCCTGCTGAAATAATGGAAAGGGTGAAGACCAAATACTCACTTGAAATCGGTTACGCTAAAGCATGGCATGCTAGGCAAAAAGCGTTGAACCGAATATATGGTGCCGAAGAAGACAGTTTTAAAGATTTGCGAAGGTTCGTCACAGTTCTCTGTCAGAACAATGAAGGATCTGTTGTCGAAATAGAGTCTGTCCAGATAAATTCAGACGAGGAGATGTTTAAGCGTGTATTTTGGGCGTTCGGGCCTTCAATTAGTGGGTTTCATTATTGTAGACCCGTTGTCAGTGTGGATGGAACGCACCTCTATAGCAAATATAGAGGTTTATTGCTAATTGCTGTGGGCACAGATGCAAACAACGGAATTTTTCCTTTGGCATTTGCTGTTGTAGAGAGCGAGAATACAGAGTCGTGGACGTGGTTCCTTCATTTGCTGGCAAGTAGAGTTACAAGGCGACCCGATTTGTGTATTATCACCGACAGATTTTCGGGAATAAATGCTTGTGTGCGAGCCGCATTTCCACCTTCGGAGGGCCATGTACATCGATTCTGTCTTCGACACATGAAAGCAAATCTTGCTAAACATCGAAATTGCAAGGAAAGATTGGGACAAATCAAGTTTTATGAAGCGGGTAAAACTCATTCATTTATGAAATTTGAAGAGTTAATGAAGGCTATTGCAGAGGAACATAAGCCGATATACGAGTGGATTCAACATCAAGGTCCTTTGGAAAGATGGACTTGTTGTCACGACGGGGGTCGACGTTTCGGATGTATGACAACTAACATGTCAGAAAGCTTCAACAATGTCTTACGAGGGGCACGCGGTATGCCAATTACAACCATGATTTTGATGACCTTTCTCCGCTTGAACAAATTCTTTGTTAAAAGAAGGGACGTCGCCGAGTCGTGGAATGAAACATATGTACCGACAGTCCACACCGTGGTGATGGCAAACAGCAATCTGGCCAGAACACATACAGTAACTCGGTACCACCAGCTGATGTACCAGGTTGAAGCCAATGACCAGAAAAAATACCTCGTGAAATTTGAAGAAGGAGTTATTACTTGCACTTGTGGATACATAATTGCAATGCACGTCCCATGTTCACATGTACTAGCAGTTTGCAGTGGCAGACATGCAAATGTCAACACTTCACATTTGGTGTCCCCGTATTATGAGGTTCAAATGTACAAGGAGGCGTACAAACCGATATTTATCCCAATTCCTGATGTGAGGTATTGGCCAGATCGAGGCACCATCACAATGAAGCCTCCCCAAACCAAAAGACCTCCCGGTCGGCCTAAATCAACGCGAATCCGAAACGAGATGGACGAACACTCTGGAAGAAAGGTAAGGTGTGGGAGATGCGGCGGTATAGGGCATAACCGAAAGCGATGCAAGGAACCTATATAGCAAAATATTTTGTATGTAACTATTTAGTGAGACGAATGAATGTAAGAGTTGATTAATTGTAAGACTTGTAATGTATTTGTAATGTATTTTGTTATGACTTGAATGAATGTACGACTTAAATCCTTTTTAAGAGTTGATTAATTGTAAGACGATAATTGTAAGACGAATGAATGTAATGTATTTTTTAGGACCGCAAATTTGCCTACTTAAGCCTATTGAATTGGACTTCTGCCTATGAAACTCGGCATCTAGAATGCCGAGTTCTATTGTAGACCTGGGCCACCTGGCCGTCACCCATTTTCACACAAGATTTGAGTGCCAGGAGAACAGGACCAAATAGAACTCGGCATCCCCAATGCCGAGTTCTATCTGAATCACTATTCTCCTGGCAACTCAATTCGACTGGAATTTGAAGTGTTGGGCAATAAAAAATCAAATCTAACTCGGCATCACCAGTGCCGAGTTCTTCCAAAGAGAACTCGGTATCACCCGTCCCGAGTTCTCTCTGGGAGAACTCGGCATCACCAGTGCCGAGTTCTATTTGAATCACCTCAGAAAACGTCAAGTGTTGGGCAATAAAAAATCAAGTAGAACTCGGCATCACCAGTGCCGAGTTCTTCCAGAGAGAACTCGGCACTGGTGATGCCGAGTTCTCTATGCACAAAAAAACAAAACCCGCCGCCGCCACGTGTCACCACGTGGTGGCAGCGGGTCTAGTTTGAGAAATACTTTTGTTTGAGGTTTATTTTGAGAATTTTTTTAAAAAAAAATATTATTTTGAAAAATTTTCCAAAGGAAAATAATTAATGAACGTTTGTGTCTGGGACGCACGCTGACGTGGTCAGTCCAGTCAGTAGTCCAGTCATCAAAAGTCAAATGTTTTTTACTTTCTGAAATTAATTAAATAACATATTTATTTTGTTTCACATGCAACTTTTACTTTCCCAATACAACATTTCGCTTCCGCATGCAACATTTATTTTCCCAATGCAGCATTTGATTCCCCACGGACCCACAACTTAAAATGGACAGACCCACACCTTATTATGTCCAGAATAAGTTCTGTGTCTGTCTTGAATAAGTTGTATGTCTGTCCAGAATATGTTCAAAGTTTGTCCATAATAAGTTCAAAGTTTTTCCATAATAAGTTCAAAGTTTGCCCATAATAAGTTGTGTGTTTGACCATAATAAGTTTAAAGTCTGTCCAGAATAAGTTCAAAGTCTGTCCATATTAAGTTCAAAGTTTGTCCATAATAAGTTCAAAATCTGTCCATAATAAGTTCAAAGTCTGCCCATAATAAGTTGTGTGTTTGTCCAGAATAAGTTCAAAGTCTGCCCATAATAAGTTGTGTGTGTGTCCATAATAAGTTCAAAGTTTGTCCATAATAAGTTTAAAGTCTGCCCATAATAAGTTGTGTGTTTGTCCATAATAAGTTCAAAGTCTGTCCAGAATAAGTTCAAAGTCTGTCCACAATAAGTTCAAAGTTTGTCCACAATAAGTTCAAAGTCTACCCATAATAAGTTGTGTGTTTGTCCATAATAAGTTCAAAGTCTCTCCAGAATAAGTTCAAAGTCTGTCCACAATAAGTTCAAAGTTTGTCCATATTAAGTTCAAAGTCTGTCCACAATAAGTTCAAAGTCTGTGCACAATAAGTTGTGTGTCTGTCCATAATAAGTTCAAAGTCTGTCCACAATAAGTTGTGTGTCTGTCCATAATAAGTTCAAAGTCTGTCCACAATAAGTTGTGTGTCTGTCCAGAATAACTTCAAAATCTGTCCAGAATAAGTTCAAAGTTTGTCCATAATAAGTTCTAAGTCTGTCTAGAATAAGTTCAAAGTATGTCCAGAATAGGTTGTATGTCTGTCCATAATAAGTTCAAAGTCTGTCCAGAATAGGTTATGTGTTTGTCCAGAATAAGTTGCGTGTCTGTCCAGAATAGGTTCTGCGTTTGTCCAGAATAAGTTATGTGTCTGTCCAGAATATGTTGTATGTCTGTCCAGATTAAGTTGTGTATCTGTCCAGATTAAGTTGTCTCTATTGAGAATAAGTTGTATTGGGAAAATGTTACATTGGGAAACGAAATGTTGCATTGGGAACATAATGTTGTATCGGGAAAAATAAAAAATGCATGTGACACAAAAAATAAATATGTTATTTATTTAATTTCAAAAAGTAACAGATATTTGAATTTTGATGACTGGACTGCTGACTGTACTGTTCATGTCAGCGCGCGTCACGAACCCCCGCGTCCGTGTATAAGGATCAATTTTAAAAAGTAAAATCGAAATTTAGAAATCAAATATTAGATTGATGATAACGATGGATTACAAACAAAAGTGCTGAAACGAAAACATGCAACTCCTACATTTCGATAGAACTGATAATATACAACTAGTAGCGATACAAATATTTGCCAACACATTCTATGTCAAGCCCACTTCACATCCATGGGGGCAGGTTCGTAGTCAAACATCTCCAGACGATGAGCGAATCTACGAATGTCATCATCCAAATCAAAACCCTCGCAACGGAAGAGACGCAGGGAAGTAAGTTTCTTGCATTTTACGTTGTATACGTTCAAAATATGAAAATTTGTTACATTTCATGGGTGGATATGAATATGCAAATTTCGGTTTGATACGGATCCTGATACGAATCCGGATATCCGCAGAACTTAAATAAGTTTTTTACTATATATGTTTAAATTTGTGATTTATTCATGATTATTTTTAGCCTTTAACTAATATTTTACTACTACACGTAAAATTTATTACATTTCTAAGTTAAGATATAATATTATCTAATTGAACAGGTAAAAATTTATGTGAACTATTAAATATACACTCATTTTACGTTGTATATTTTCAAATTTTTACCTAAATCTTTAGTTACATTTATATATAATTTATAATTGATATATCTATATCTATATTTATATTATTTAATCATTAAATCACAAACTACATATGTCAGATGTCGTTCTCTCACCGCATCGAATCTGCATCCCGTATTTTTGAACATTGCCCTTGACCATTGACACTTCACAAATTCCATTATTTTCCCTCTGATCTGCAAATAAATTTGAAGCGTATGTGATGATATTACAGTCAAATCTTGGATGTCGGTTGATCTTATTAGTTGTTTGATGACCTTAACGGCCTAAACAAATATTAGTTAAAGGTTAAATCCAACGAGCAATTCCTACCAATTTCTTCAATGATTTCCTTAACACGAACCTCCACACCAATGCAACAAAGAAACTCAAGCTGTTTCAGATTTCCAATTGGTACTGGCAGTTTTTCCTAGATTTCTCGGGTCACAACATGGAGCACCAACTCCTTTTTGTTGGGGTACCAACATGAACACCTATTAAAAAAAGGAAAATGATAGATGACCGTTCTTTAGGATGCTCCTACAGTGACGCAGCTAAGTTGGCACTCTCCATGTCAGCACAGAAAAAAATTTCTTTTTTTATTTTATTCCTCAATTCTTTGGTTATACGTACAACTGTCCACATCTCTTCATCCCTCCCTCCATCTCTCATTAATGCGTCTCAAATCACTCCATTCCTTCATCATTTTGGCGCTACAACACAGCAGACGACTTGTTATTCATCTCAAGATGCATCTTCCTTTTTCTTCCATTCTCTTCTGTGGTCCTTCCTCTGTACTCCAATGGAAATCGTTCATGTGCCCCCCCCCCTCCAAGTGGAGAAGTCGGCAAACGTTCTTAAGGAGGAGATGTTTTTTCCTTCTTTCGAAGAAGCCAAAACATTTTGCGTGGCTTATGCCGATTCTTGTGGTTTTGGTGTTTAAGACAAGGCAATCTCATTACGATCGTAGTGTTGTTATACGGGTCACGCTGACTTGCTCCAAGGAGGGCACGACACCAACAAACCAAGGGCAAGGAAAATTGAAGCCTAGGTTATCCAGTAGAGTCCAATGCACTGCTCGGATAAGGGTCTCCGGAAACCCAGCAAGGGGTTACCACATTAACTTTGTGGATCTTAAACATAACCACGTCATGCTTGAACAGGAGCAAATGTGTTTTCTCAGACAAAAATGAATTGTCCATGAGGCCGCCAAAGCACGCATATCATGCAATGATACTGCTAGGATATCGGCTGCTAAGACCATGCAATCTTTTATGGTCGAGGCTGGAGGTCATGACAAATTGACTTTCAACGAAAGGGATTTAAGGTTTGTGTTCTTTCTGCCTAACATAATTGAAGTTGAACATTTTGCGCCTGGTCTTAGTGGTTCCTGTGTGCAGGAATGTTGTAAACGAAGTCAGAAATTTAAAGATGGGACCTGGTGATGCACAAGCTCTTCAGAACTATTTCATTAGGATGCAGAAGATTGATTCCATGCTTTTCTATGTAATGGATATGGATGACGAAGGAAGACTACAGAACGTGTTTTGGGCTGACTGTCGTTCTAGAGCTGCATATTCATACTTTGGAGACGCAATATGTTTCGACACCACCTACATTACAAACAAATACGACATGCCTTTTGCCCCATTTGTAGGAGTTAATCACCATTTCGAGTCAGTTTTGCTCGGTTGCGTTTTGCTGTCTTCTGAGACCACTGAAAATTACATATGGTTGTCGTGCATGAACGGTAAGGTGTGGCTATGTCCAGTTAAAGGTTTGTGACTGTTCAGTTTAAGCTGTGTATGTGTTCGGTTTAAGTGGTGGAATTGTTTGGTTTAAGTGGTGGAACTGTTCGGTTTAAGTTGTATGTCCGTTCGATTTAAGTTGTATGTCTGTTCGGATTAAGTTGTCTGTCTGTTCGGAATAAGCTGTCTATCTGTTCGGAATATGTTGTGTGTCTGTTCGGTTTAAGTTGTATGTCTGTTCGGATTAAGTTGTCGGTCTGTTCGGAATAAGATGTATGTTTGTTAGGAATATGTTGTGTTTCTGTTCGGATTAAGTTGTGTGTCTATTCCGATTAAGTTGTGGGTATGTTTGGAATAAGTTGTGTGACTGTTCAGTTTAATTTGAATGTCTGTTCGGTTTAAGTTGTATGTCTGTTCATAGTAAAGTTGTTTGTCTGTTCAGAATAAGCTGTCTGTCTGTTCGTAATATGTTGTGTGTCTGTTCGGTTTAAGTTGTATGTCTGTTCGGATTAAGTTGTCGGTCTGTTCGGAATAAGACGTTTGTTTGTTCGGAATATGTTGTGTGTCTGTTCGGATTAAGTTGTGTGTCTGTTCCGATTAAGTTGTGTGATTGTCCGCTTTAAGGTGTGAATCCGTTCGGAATAAGTTGTGGGTCTCTTTGGTTTTAGGTTTGTGACTGTTCTATTAAAGTTTTCAAAGTAGGATTTTGTACCTTTCAATATATGTCTCACTCCTTTTAAATTGCCCCCCTTATGCAGATATAACCCCCCCCCCCCCAGCCATAATAACAGATCAATGTGGTGTCATTACTGCTGCTGTAAGGAATGTCTTCCCAGATTCAAGACACAGATTCTGTATATGGCACATAATGAACAAAGCTCCCGTGAAGTTGCCGACGCAGTATCGGAAGCACATGTTATTTGATCTGAAATGGATTGTATATGATTCCAAAACCCCAGCAGATTTTGATCGTAATTGGCAGGGTTTCCTTCTTGATTTTGACATGCAGAACCATAGCTGGCACAATTTTTTCGCGGGAATGACATCTACTTAGAGAAGCGAGAGTATGAACGCCTTTTTCGACAAGTATCTTACTTCGAAGAACACCCTTAAGCAGTTTGTTCAACAATACGAACTTGCGCTCCGCCATAATTACGAGAAGGAAGCTCAATCAGATTTTGATTGTCTTCATAAGAGACCCCAGTTGGTTTCAATTTATCCATTCGAGAGACAGATGAGCGAGTTGTATACGGTAGGGGTCTTCCAGAAAGTGCAGTTAAAATTGGGAAGATGATATACTGCGATATAACAGAGGAGTTCAATACGAATGACACATTTCAGTACAAGGTATCTGAACGTGTTTTGGCTGGTGAGTAGCTATTGTCGAAACGTTTCCTAGTACAAAACATATCCTTGAACTTCACATGTGATTGTAGAATGTTTCAGCGTGTTCGCCTTCTATGCTGTCACATTTTTGTTGTACTTGGACGCTTAAATTCTAATGCATTGCTCCCAGACTCTTACATTGTTAATCGATGGCGGAAGGATATTCGAAGGAGCTATCGAGATAAGATGTACCCAGACGATGGCGTAATGGAGAAGGATGCGCTTCGTCGTCACGACAACATCATGGGTCGTGTCGTTTGGATCGCACAGGAAGCCTTCATTTCCCACGAAAGGTATATTGAGGCCGTGAAGTGTATTGAAATGCTTAAGTCACGTATGCACACTACCCAGTTCTTGGTTTGACTTGATGAACCTGAGTCTGCGGGTACATCGGTTCTTAATCCAGATAATGTCAACCGTATAGGAAGACCGCCAACTACACGTCGAGTGTCTTTAGCTGAGAAGATAATTAAAAAAGTCATAAAAAGCACGCCCAACAAGAGAAGAGAAAGTTCAAGATGAATGTTACATCGTCGCTTCACGAAGTCGCACCAAAACCCGGGGATCCTGATTTCTCTGATTGGGACATGAATTTGTATTACGAGGAACTTCCTCCTTAATTTAATATTTCTTGTTATTTTCAGTTCTTGTAAAACCCAGAAACTTCTAATTGTTGATCTGTTTGGATCTGTAAATGGTTGTTATACACGTTCAGTTTGTATTAAACTGTTTAAGTTGTGTGTTTGTTCGGTTTATGGTGTGCATCTGTTCGGTTTAAGATGTTTGACTGTTCGGAATAAGTTGTGTCTTTTCGGATTAAGTTGTGTTTCTGTTCGGAATATGTTGTGGGTCTGTTCGGATTAAGTTGTGTGTCTGTTCGGATTAAGTTGTCTGTCTGTTCGGATTATGTTTGTGTGTCTGTTCGGAATAAGTTGTGTGTATGTTCGGATTAAGTTGTCTGTCTATTCGGATTAAGTTGTGTGTATGTTCAGATTAAGTTGTCTGTCTGTTCGGAATATGTTGTGTGTCTGTTCGGAACATGTTGTGGGTCTGTTTGGAATAAGTTGTTTGACTGTTTGGATTAAGTTGTCTGTCTATTCGGATTAAGTTGTTTGACTGTTCGGATTATGGCGTGCATCTGTTCGGATTAAGTTGTGTGTCTTTCGGTTTATGGTGTGCATCTGTTCGGTTTAAGATGTTTGACTGTTCGAAATAAGTTGTGTCTTTTCAGATTAAGTTGTGTTTCTGTTCGGAATATGTTGTGGGTTTGTTCGGATTAAGTTGTGTGTCTGTTCGGATTAAGTTGTCTGCCTGTTCGGATTATGTTGTGTGTCTGTTCGGAATATGTTGTGGGTCTGTTCGGAATAAGTTGTGTTTCTGTTCGGATTAAGTTGTTTGTCTGTTCGGATTAAGTTGTGTGTATGTTCGGATTAAGTTGTCTGTCTGTTCGGAATATGTTGTGGGTTTGTTCGGAATAAGTTGTGTGTATGTTCGGATTAAGTTGTTTGTATGTTCGGAATATGTTGTGTGCCTGTTCGGATTAAATTGTTTGACTGTTCGGATTATGGTGTGCATCTGTTTGGATTAAGTTGTGTGTCTGTTCGGTTTATGGTGTGCATCTGTTCGGTTTAAGATGTCTGACTGTTCGGAATAAGTTGTGTGTCTTTTCGGATTAAGTTGTGTTTCTGTTCAGAATATGTTGTGGGTCTGATCGGATTAAGTTGTGTGTTTGTTCGGATTAAGTTGTATGTTTGTTCGGAATATGTTGTGGGTCTGTTCAGAATAAGTTGTGTTTCTGTTCGGCTTAAGATGTTTGACTGTTCGGATTAAGTTGTGTGTCTTTTCGGATTAAGTTGTGTTTCTGTTCTAAATATGTTGTGGGTCTGTTCGGATTAAGTTGTGTGTCTGTTCGGATTAAGTTGTCTGTCTGTTCGGATTATGTTTGTGTGTCTGTTCGGAATAAGTTGTGTGTATGTTCGGATTAAGTTGTCTGTCTATTCGGATTAAGTTGTGTGTATGTTCAGATTAAGTTGTCTATCTGTTCGGAATATGTTGTGTGTCTGTTCGGAACATGTTGTGGGTCTGTTTGGAATAAGTTGTTTGACTGTTTGGATTAAGTTGTCTGTCTATTCGGATTAAGTTGTTTGACTGTTCGGATTATGGCGTGCATCTGTTCGGATTAAGTTGTGTGTCTGTTCGGTTTATGGTGTGCATCTGTTCGGTTTAAGATGTTTGACTGTTCGAAATAAGCTGTGTGTCTTTTCGGATTAAGTTGTGTTTCTGTTCGGAATATGTTGTGGGTTTGTTCGGATTAAGTTGTGTGTCTGTTCGGATTAAGTTGTCTGCCTGTTCGGATTATGTTGTGTGTCTGTTCGGAATATGTTGTGTTTCTGTTCGGATTAAGTTGTTTGTCTGTTCGGATTAAGTTGTGTGTATGTTCGGATTAAGTTGTCTGTCTGTTCGGAATATGTTGTGGGTCTGTTCGGAATAAGTTGTGTGTATGTTCGGGTTAAGTTGTTTGTATGTTCGGAATATGTTGTGTGCCTGTTCGGATTAAATTGTTTGACTGTTCGGATTATGGTGTGCATCTGTTTGGATTAAGTTGTGTGTCTGTTCGGTTTATGGTGTGCATCTGTTCGGTTTAAGATGTCTGACTGTTCGGAATAAGTTGTGTGTCTTTTCGGATTAAGTTGTGTTTCTGTTCAGAATATGTTGTGGGTCTGATCGGATTAAGTTGTGTGTTTGTTCGGATTAAGTTGTATGTTTGTTCGGAATATGTTGTGGGTCTGTTCGGAATAAGTTGTGTTTCTGTTCGGCTTAAGATGTTTGACTGTTCGGATTAAGTTGTGTGTCTTTTCGGATTAAGTTGTGTTTCTTTTCGAAATATGTTGTGGGTCTGTTCGGATTAAGTTGTGTGTCTGTTCGGATTAAGTTGTCTGCCTGTTCGGATTATGTTGTGTGTCTGTTCGGAATATGTTGTGGATCTATTCGGAATAAGTTGTGTTTCTGTTCGGATTAAGTTGTCTGTCTGTTCGGATTAGGTTGTCTGTATGTTCGGATTAAGTTGTCTGTCTGTTCGGAATATGTTGTGGGTCTGTTCGGAATAAGTTGTGTGTATGTTCGGATTAAGTTGTCTGTCTGTTCGGAATATGTTGTGTGTCTGTTCGGAATATGTTGTGGGTCTGTTTGGAATAAGTTTTGTGTATGTTCGGATTAAGTTGTCTGTCTGTTCGGAATATGTTGTGTGTCTGTTCGGAATATGTTGTGGGTCTGTTTGGAATAAGTTTTGTGTATGTTCAGATTAAGTTGTCTGTCTGTTCGGATTAAGTTGTGTATGTTCGGATTAAGTTGTCTGTATGTTCGGAATATGTTGTTTGTCTGTTCGGAATATGTTGTGGGTCTGTTCGGATTAAGTTGTTTGTCTGTTCGGATTAAGTTGTGTGTATGTTCGGTTTAAGTTGTGTGTCTGTTCGGAATAAGTTGTGTGTATGTTCGGATTAAGTTGTCTGTCTGTTCGGCATATATTGTTTGTCTGTTCGGAATATGTTGTGGGTTTGTTCGGAATAAGTTGTGTTTCTGTTCGGAATATGTTGTGGGTCTGTTCGGATTAAGTTGTGTGTCTGTTCGGAATAAGTTGTGTTTCTGTTCGGAATAAGTTGTGTCTGTTTGGTTTAAGTTGTGTGTATGTTCGGATTAAGTTGTCTGTTTGTTCGGAATAAGTTATGTGTATGTTCGGAATATGTTGTTTGTCTGTTCGGAATATGTTGTGGGTCTGTTCAGAATAAGTTGTGTTTCTGTTCGGAATATGTTGTGGGTCTGTTCGGATTAAGTTGTGTGTCTGTTCGGAATAAGTTGTGTTTCTGTTCGGAATAAGTTGTCTGGGAAGAGTTTGTAATTTGTACATATAAAAAGCACAAGACTATAAAAATAACCAAAATAAAGAGTTTGTAATTTGTACATGTAAACAAATAAACACTAAAAGTTGTGTGTCTGTTCAGATCTGCACACACGATCAGCGGTCCCTAAGTAACATGACCGCCAATTCACCCCTGATACAGTGGATGTTATTGGTGTCCTTCTCCTTCGTCGGGTCAAGTTTTAGCATTAGGCACCTTATCCAGTATAAAACATAGGCACCGCAATCGTTGCTCCCCGGTGGTTGTCGTTGGCTATTTTTCCTGAGGATTCTCAAGAGCAGTCGACCTTTAGTAGATCCCTCCAGTATTCAGCCACATCCGTTGCTGCGCATTCATGTACGCCTATGGTCTGCTCTGTATGTTCACCTTGCTCTAGCTCCCTAGAGATACTGTTGAAAACCAAAATCTCCTTCGACGGGCCGTGGACAACCACCAGAGTCCAATGACCTGCAGACCAGCATGGTTGTGCGATTACGGACTCTGTTGGAGACGCACCTTCTATTTTAGGGAGGATAAAATCATCAATTGCTCTACCTTGGCCACCCAAAATTCGCCCTGACTCGAATGTTGATATGCATATAACTTTTTGTGTTGGGCGTCTTTCTTCGAGAACCGAAAGCATAGCGTCGATAGTTTGGTCGGTAATATCCATCTCAGGCGTTATAAGTTCCTTCAGGTCGGTGCGTGTTAAACTGCACATATCGCCTCTCCAGATGACCTCTCTATTGTCTTTGTTGGCTGCGGTCAAGTTCAATATCATGTTGACCTCATCAGCTGACAATGTTCCCATTGCAGTCATGTCAACATCAGGCTTGTTCCCTCCCAAGTGGACAGCCAACCTATAATTCTCTTTTTTTTCCTTTTTTTCTTTAGGCTCCTGTGAGTCACTCTCTTTTCTCTTTTCTCTTCTTCCACCTTCTTCTTCTTGCCCCGTTGTTCATCTTCCTTCCTCTGCTGCTCCACGATGGTCGTCGAGCGTTGTCTTTTCACGCCCCAGTTTGGTTTCTGGGACTTGCTGTCTTGTTCCTTTTCCTCTTCTTTATTCTTCTCTTCCTTCTTCCTCCCCTCCTCCCTCTTCTTCTCTTCCTCCTTCTCCACTCTCTTCCTCTTTTCTTCCTTCTTCCTCTCTTCTCCCTCTTCTTCTCCTCCTCCTCCCTCTTCTTCTCTTCATCCTTCTCCAATCTCTTTCTCTCTTCTTCCTTCTTCCTCTCCTCCTCCCTCTTCTTCTCTTCGTCCTTCTCCACTCTCTTCCTCTCTTCTTCCTTATTCCTCTCTTCTTCCCTCTTCTTCTCCTCCTCCCTCTTCTTCCTTTATCCTTCTCCAATCTCTTTCTCTCTTGTTCCTTCTTCCTCTCCTCCTTCCTCTTCTTCTCTTCCTCCTTCTCCGCTCTCTTTCTCTCTTCTTCCTCTCCTCCTCCCTCTTTCTCTCTTCCTCCTTCTCCTCCTCTTTCTTTCTCTCTTCTTCCTTCTCCTCTTCTTCCTTCTTCCTCTCCTCCTCCCTCTTTCTCTCTTCCTCTTTCTCCTCCTCTCTCTTTCTCTCTTCTTCCTTCTCCTCCTCCATCTTCCTCTCTTCTTCTTCTTCCTCCTCCTCCCTCTTCCTCTCTTCTTCTTCCACATCCTCCTCTTTATTTAGATCTTCGTCTTTCTCCCCACCAGTATTTTCACATGTCCATGTCCCTCGAAGATATATAATTTCTTCCCTCAGCCTCCCACACTCTTCCTGGGTCATCCTCAGTTCTTCCTTCAGGTCGTTAACCTTTTCTATCGCCTTCTTAAGGGCAGCTTCGGCCCTCAGCCATTTCGTCTTCACCTCACTCAACTCCAACTCTTGGAGCAGCGGGTTACATGGAATGTTGCAGTCTGTCAGTTGGAGCCTTGGCAAACTGCTTGTTTAAGCTGAGCCCTTTCGAACAAGAGTTCGAACAAAACAAATAAGTTCCAGCTCCCTTTCACTCATTGATGGAGCCCCCATCAGGTCGAACTTGTCGTTGTAAATTTGAGGAAAGGTAATTCCACGTTCCTCCCATTTCCTCAGGGTTAATCGTTTCCCAAACATTTCCGTCCAACTTCTCATTCGTGGAAAAACTCCAGTTCTGGGCTCCCCCAATTTTAATTTCTCACAAAGCCACACCTTCAAATTGAAAAAAATCAACTATTTAGAACGACTCAACAGACATACGTTCATATTCTAAATAGACACAACTTAATCCAAACAGACAAACAACTTAATCCAAACAGACACAACTTAATCCGAACAGACAGATACTTATTCCGAACAGACACACAACATATTCTGAACAGACACACAACATATTCCGAACAGACAGACAGCTTATTCGGAACAGACAAACAACTTAATCCGAACAGACAGACAACTTATTCCGAACAGACAGACAACTTAATCCGAACAGACAAACAATTTATTCCGAACAGACCCACAATATATTCTGAACAGACCCACAACATATTACGAACAGAAACACAACTTAATCCAAACAGACCCACAACATATTACGAACAGAAACACAACTTATTCCGAACAGACCCACAACATATTACGAACAGACACACGACATATTCTGAACAGACACGCAACTTAATCCGAACAGACACACAACTTATTTCGAACAGACACACAACTTAATCCGAACAGACACACAACTTAATCCGAACATACACACAACTTATTCCGAACAAGCCCACAACATATTCCGAACAAGCCCACAACATATTCCGAACAGACCCACAACTAAATCCGAACAGACACACAACTTATTCCGAACAGACACACAACATATTCCAAACAGACAGAAAACTTAATCCGAACAGACACCACTTAATCCGAACAGACAAAAAAACCAAAAAACACTTACTTGTAGTATTGTCACACAACCGTCGACGTTCCCCTGCCTCATAATGAGGTTCCCTGCCTTTCTTCTCTCCTGCAGTTCTAAGCTGGCTTTCTCCAGGCCCCCAACCAGGGCTTTGTAAACTGCACTTGCCCATGCGTATTTATTTATGCGTCTGATGTTCCTCAAATGGTGCATGAACCATTGCTTCGGTCGAAATGTTCCATCATAGAACAAAAAATGGTTGAAGATGAAAGAAATCAGGAGACGAACGTACTCCTCCGTGTCGCCCATGGTACTGCTTGCCAGCTGATGACCTAAAAGTGTTGTGTTGTCAAGGTTCACCCCTTCTCGCCTCTGTACACCCAATGGTTCCATCACCACGGTCTTCCCATGCATACGTAACCCCAAAATTAGGGCAACGTCTTCCTGTGTAAGGGGAACTACCCCTGATCCTATTCTCAGCCCCACCTCATCCGCATCGTAGTGTTTGACGAACCAACCGACTATTTCGTTGTCCGTAGTAATGTTAGGAAGGTCCATGAAGTGACCGAAAGGGGTGCCCCGGAAAACCTCCTTCTCAACCCCCTTCATCCTGTCAAACTGTTTTCGGATGGTCGTCCAGGAGCACCGGGATTCCCGGAAGTAGTAGGTGGTTCCCTAAAACAAAACATTGAAGAAACGAAAGTTCATTAAAAAAAATAACGACCCATGGGAAAAAAATTAGAGGCCCACCGGTTCTAAGACAGGTTCGCTATCGACGGCATGAGTCGAAGAATCCATTATCGTTTAATCGAGAAGAAAGAAAGGTTCACAAGTACGCTTCCTCCGTTCACAGGTAATACAACAAGAAAAAAGGGTAAACGAGACTCTCCCTTTCGGTCTATCTTCCTCGGTATCCGAACCGTCCTTCGTAGGGTGTTTGTCGCTGTCTTATATGGAAAGCAACCGTCGTTCTTCGAAAACCGTCAAAAAAAATTAAAAAACAATTTAAGGCGCATTTGGAAAGGGTGACATGACAATCTCAGTAGACGCTGACTCGCCAACTTTGGGGTGTCACGTAGGGCGCGTCACGGACACCCACGTCCGTGGATAACGACCCTTAAAAAATATTATATATGTACATTTGTGAGTATATATGTATGTGTACGTTTAAATATTATTGTTCTTTTTAAATTCAATTTTTTTTATCCACGTAAGATGTGAATGAACTTCAACATATTGAATTCGTTATCGTATACGTACTAAGACATTCATCCAATGTGAATTGCATAACATTATTTTTACTAGATAAACATATGGATGAGATAAACCCAGTGTAACATGAAAAGGTAGGTTAAAAAATTTAAAGTATATATGGTAACTGAAAAATTAGGATCAAAAGATAAATATCTTCATCTCCTGTAAGCAGATTGGAATTGCGTATCATTTTTTTAACTCGATAAAACTATGAATAAAAAAGTATGTCGAAAAAATAAACCAGCGTAATGGAAATAGGATCAAAAAACAAAATATCGTTTTGTCTTATGTAAGCAGATAGAGTAGCAAATGAAATAAGGACTCAAATAACAGTAATGACGTCTAGGTCACAGAAAATTTCTCATTATATCAAAAGACAGAATCCTTGAAACTTAGGGAAACTAATCATAATGCCCGTTCTCTCTTCCAAAATGGACCGAAAATCGAAGAGGGAAGCAATATGTACAACCATCTTCTACATAAAAAATGGGTATTGCTCTGCCACTAAAATGTGATCCTATGAAATACTGCACGTAAACTTGATCTATCCAAAGCGCCATGTAACTAACTACCAGAAACAATCTGCAACTGTGTACTTTTCTTTTTTCTGGCAGTGAACAGAGCTGTGTACTTATCATTCAAATTCTGTAGAAACCTTTGTAAAATCCAAAATAAATAATTAATCAAGAAACGTTATCCCCTAAGAAAGAAAGAACTCTAGCTTTTAAGGAACGAGCTAAATCAATTGTTTCATCTTCCATTGTCAATATGTTCTTTGCAAGTTCACGTCGCCTGCGCCTTCTACTTCCTCGTTGAACATTGTTCGCAACATCAAGAACCAAACTCAAGGAAGTAGTATTGGTTGTTATAACACCCAACACAGCCTTTGAGACTGACGCATTTGATGCCAAACGGTTTAAGAGAATCAATGCTTCTCTAATCAACGCAATGCTGCATATCAATCCAAAACAAGATCCGTATAGTTAAAATGTATGATAACCTTGACCAAAGGGGAAAGGTGCTAATTGACTTTTGAGTATCAAAGAAACTCATAATGTCAGCATATATTCTCGATTCCTGATCGTGTTGTTAGATAGTTTTGGTTTACCTTTCTTTAAGGAGCTCTTGTACATCTTCAAGGCTGTCAGCTCCCCCATCCACTTCCAATGCTAAAACTTGAATTATCAATTCGAGGAAATTGGCTCCCTGTGGTGTCACCGAGCTAAAAAGAATTTCAACTCCAGGTTTACCTAACGATGTTATTAAGGCAAGCAGGATGACTGCTTTCCTTTGAAGCTTCAGCTCCTGAATTTTTTATCGTAGCATATCATTGAATTGGAAGCGTAAAACATTTCATAATTGTAATTTAAAATAAATGGAAGGATGTGATAGAAGTGGAGAAAATAAATGCAGAGCCACTAACCTAAGAACTACAGACGAAAAACTAAAAGTGTGATGCAGTAATATAGATCATAACCTTGGCAGAAAAAAATCCAAGACTAGCATGGTTCCTGCACAAAATAATAGCTTGATTTCCTTGAGGGTCAATTTTTTGTGATAATAAATATGCAAGGCTAATCTACAGTGAAAACTGATGATGAGCACAACCACCAACTGCATATTAGAGCTTGAATTTCAAACATCAATTATCTTAGTACTTTCATGGGACAATCTCTAGCAAACATCATCGTCGTAGGAATATGAAAAGGCAACAATATGCTTAATACTTACAGGAATGCTCTTTCCTCCACGTGTCATGCACCCAGACAAGCTCATCAAGATTTTGGCTACCGCTATAGACATCGAACTACAATTTTCACCAGATGGTTTTGCATGATTTATATCGCCTTTGTATCCACTGTAGAACATCAACATTAGCTTTGGACCTGTATCTCATTTCATGGAAATAAATATAAATTGGTTTATATGACAACAAATAAACCAAAGTTGTTCTGTACATGTAGAAAATACTAATCCTGTTAAGTGTTAACTCAATACCACATCCACACATTCAAAAACTTGATAAAAAAACATTTGATATAAACAAACAGGAAAGATAAATGCTTACAGTTCAACAGTAAGAACAAAAGATGGAGAGCTTGCTTTTGCACGAGCACTCCAACATCCTTGTGCATGATTTTCGGAAAGCTCTCTGTTAATAATATTAATCCAAAGCTGCGGCAAATGGTAGTCATGTGAGAACACAAAACAAAACTATGAATATATATGTACAAAAATTACTTGTATCTTCTTACTTCTCTCTCTCCGAAATCGGGTCAGAACTCATCACCAAAAGATTCATTATAGATAACGCTTGCACTCTGATATATTCGAGAATATTTCTTACAGCTATTTTTTGCATGGTCTCAACAATAGTTGTTCGACGATCCATGGAAATACACATACTTGTACTGTTCTTCTCTTTGTCCTGATTACAATTGAGAAAATCCAGATTAACAGCGATATGATTGTTATTTTTGGTTTCTTCTACGAAGTTGGACTGAGAAAGAACATTTTGGCCCCTGAGCAAAGTACAGCAAAAAGAATAGCAATTAAAATCATAAGAATTTTATGTAACATGATCAAAGATAAGAATTTACTGACTTAACTTATCCGCTGCTATTCTAATCAACCAACAATTAAAAAGTAAAAACTACTCCCAGCAAACAAGAGCATTTTTTGTAATTTTTACTCTTTCCAAAGACAGGTTGGAAAAAAGATACAAACCACAGCAACAGACCTATATGACGAACATAAAGATCTGACTGGATACAAGGATGAAGTAGCCGAGAGGCAAGAAAGTAAGAAGTAAAAGAACTGCTGCTAAGAATATGGATACAAGAAATTTCAAGACACTATCTGTATCATTACTATGCAGAATATGGATACAGCTCCGATGTGCCTGGATACATACGAGATAAACCTTATGGTTCTTGATCAACTAGGGAAGCGTAACTATGTAGACAGAGATCGTGTATTCGTGTACGATAAAGAATAAGGACACTTTGGGTACGTGAAGAATACATCTAGTTGCACAATTACTAAACTTTGTGTGTTTTTGTAATTTAATTAGACCAAAATGTAATACATATGATCTTTTTAATGAAAAGAATAGCAGCTTACATGCTGTCTGGTATCCTAACTGCACAAAAATGGTGAATCCGGAATCTTCATTGCACGGTACCCATCCTGTCTTTGTGCTTTATAGCTTAAAAGATTAGCAAGTAGTCCTAGATCCAAGCCCAAACACCAAAATGTTCTCCCATAAAAATGAATGTGCTTGACCGCAGTGAATGTGCTCCCAAAACAAGATCTTATGAGATGAGGCAATGTACAAAAAAATAGAGAGAAGTTGAGAAAAAAGATACTGAAACCGCAGTTGAAGGAAATAAGGTTCCAACGGCAATCCCCTATTGAAATTTTTCCATCACAGACCCAGCACCACTAGTCATAGGGTAATGTTTTGGGGACTTTGTTCAGTACAGTCTGGAAGACTTCATCTTGGGGATACGAACTTAATGAAGAGATGGCCTTTGAATGGAAATATTTTGGATCTTGATTTCTAACTTGAATTTCATGGGCATACCGTATTTAAGTTTGCCAACAAATTTGAAGGCCTTCTGTATTGAAGTTTCATAGAGTGCAATTTCTTATGACACCAGTACCACTTTGACAAAACTTCATCAAAACAAAGATTGATTCTTATGATACCTTTTTACGGCGCGATCAAATATGCAAACAAATTTGAAGGCCTTTTTATTTAAGTTTCATAGAGTGCAATTTCTTGTGACACCAGTACTACTTCCAAAAAGGTCACCAAAACAAAGATTGACTCTTACATCTACCCAACCCCTCCCTACCACCCACCCTCCTACACAACTTTTGATGTAGACCATGGTTACCACCACATTTTCTGCTTGCTACTTGCCTAGCCCTAATAGATAATAAGGTTTGTGTCCACCCTCCAGAAGGATCTTGCATGTCACAGCACTGGTATGAAATTAAACATCAAATTTAACATACAACCAGCACATTGCAACAAATCAGAAAGTGGAAAAACGGTCACTCTCTTCATTTATAGCCATAATCAGCTGATAGGTTTACTAAGGAAGCACGCCGAGAACAGGCACCTGATTTGTCCAGGCATTTACCCAGTTTAATACATTTTTTTGCAAGTACCCAGTTTTGATATATCCTTTCCAACTAGGCCTGGCAATTTGACACGATACACAAAAACACGACACGAAAACGACACGAAAAATCCGTGTTTGGGTTTAAGGATTTCGTGTTTCGTGTCGTGTTCGTGTCGTGTTCGTGGTACACGAAAAACATTTCGTGTCGTTTTCGTGTCTTACCGGCCGGGTACCAAAAAATACCCGAAATTACACGATACCTATTTTATACCACAAATTATATACGAAACCAGAGAATGTCTCAGTGGCAAAGTAAGTATCATTTCTCATTAGACCTAGGTTCGAATCCCTCCACCTTCCCTTACGTTTTTTTAATTTAATTTTTGAATCCAACAAAAATGTTCTTCCCAGGATTCGAACCTGCGTTTCAAGCCATTACACGGAAGCACCTTACCACCCAACAAATCCACGTTTGTTGTAGATATGCCTTCTATATATTTATAGTGTCATTATGAACGGGAATCAAGTGTGGGACTTTTAGTCCCACATCGGCTGGACAAAAACTTTACCATCCATTCCAGCCTATATAAGCTGGCCATAGGCAGTAGTGGAGAAGCATTCTTGGGCATTAATGCTTCTAAGTTTGAAGCTGGACCAAGTAGTAATAATTAAGTGAATTTGTTTTAATACGAATTCAATACTTGATTATTATAATTAAATAAAAAATTTGTGTCTATCCGTGTTGTGTCGTGTTGACACGAAATTGGATGGGTCGTGTTCGTGTATCAAGTATTCGTACACGAATTTATTTTGGGTCGTGTTCGTGTATGGTTATAGTGACTAGTACACACGAAAAAACACGACACGAAAATATACGACACGACACGATTGCCAGGACTATTTCCAACTTCGAATAGCTTTTATTACCATTTAAGAAAGTCTGAGCCAACTAACATCAAGATCCTATCACATCTTTGTTTGAAAATTCAAGACCCTCACACATCTTTGAATAAGGCATGGAGCCAAATAGCCAATAACATCAATGAGACAACAAAAGGTAAGATATATAAAAAATTCTCATCGTAAATATATATACAACTACAAACCCACAATCCAGAAAAAAGGTATAATGAAGGATTCTTTTAATAATTGAAACTATCCAGTAACTTGTTCACGGGATTTAAGGGAACAAGAATCACAATAGTGCAACACGTACCGATTGGTTGATTTCATTTCAGAACTCAAAAGCATTTGCAGGACAACCTTCAATATGTGCAACGACTTATTCACAATAAGAACCTGCATTTAAGAAAATTAAAACATTTAGAAATTTACCCCTAATCGGGAACATTTCATTAAACTATAATTAAATTGTTCAAGAATGGCTTAGTGAAAACAGACCTTTAGTAAACTACAGCTAAATTGTTTAAGAATGGCTTATAGTTGTAGAGTGTGGACAGACCAACCGACCAATATGGAGAAAAAGAATATTAGGTGGTGCTACCACCTACGAAAATGAAACTTATATCTGAATTCTAAGAGCCTAATATAAGAGAGCATTTAATTGTTATGAATTTCTAAATTATAGTACTTTAATGCTTTACTAGTACCAACTGAAAAAATTGTAGTTAGTAGTTATTACACCTTTTAGTTTTGAATGTCATACATAACATATATAACAAACTTTTACCATGTTTGAGATGTAATTTGTCACTTTAAAACACTTTCCACAGTAATTTTTAAATTCCTCTATAACTAGGATTCTTTTTCCGAAATTGACAAAACCTGGAATATTGTCTCGGTCAACTGGAATTTAAATTTTATTTCACTAGATTCTGGGAGCACTGACCACTACTATATCACCCTTTAATGTGTTGATAAGCAAGATACCATGCAGATGTCGATAAAATTCAAAGACAGTGCATGATTTTATGGTTAGGCTTCAAAATAAAATAATAAAATATAGAAAATTTTAATGCTTCCATGAGCCACAAAGTGACCAAATTTCCATGGAAGCAGAATATGAAAAGATGCTAACTAATAGTTATGTACTATGAATAGGTAAAATTCAGATTGATAGGGTGTAAAAATAAAAATATATAAATCATGCTATTAATAAAGTAATAATAATCTCCAAGGTTCCATAAGGGTTGCAGGCAATTTTGTTTATTGCAAAACTGTACATGACTCAAGATATCATACTTTCAATTCATGATCAACATTAAAGTGACATGATCAGTTCCAACAAAAAAAAGCCATAGAGTTCTCAAAAGACAGAAAATATATAGTCATTAAATAGGCTTTGGAAATCCTAGCTCTTTTCGACACAAACACAGGAATGTAGTATAATATGTGCCAGCACTAAGAATTGGATTGATTCCTTTAGTGTCAAAAAAGAGTCAACCAACAGAAATTTGTAACATGGTCAGATATAAATCAATGTTCACAGTTCACCTGACAAATTATATCTGGTACTTGTTAAGAAGCATGGATAGACAGTTACGAATTAAAACAAACATAACATGTATAAATATATTATTAAGCTAAATAAAAAGCAACTTCTGGAATTATATAAAAACAGTTAAACTGTTAAAATTCATAAGTGAAATATGTGTGAACTATGAAAGAGAACTAAATTACCTACAAAACCATAGAACATGTAAAGAGAACGCAATTCCAAACACACTGAAAACTAAAACACTTGATTGTTGTTGACTTTATAATACATGATTTTCAAATAATTTTTAATTGGAGTTTATCATCACATTATGTCTAGGCCATCTTCGAGTTCAAAAATTAAGAATGGAAAAGGCCAAATCAATTGAAATTGTGTTGTTTCTGGCTAAATTTTTGTAAAGACAAAAGGTTGGTAACTACTTTTATTTTGGTCCTGACTTTCATACCAAAATAAACATACAAAATTGGGTGGCATGCTCAAATCAATTATATTCTTAAATATCAACTCAAAACACTAAGTAATGCATCTATATCATTGAAGTGTATCTACAATTCAAGGTCAATCCGAATATACAACCATTTATATTCAATACAAAGTAAGCCCGGATTAATCACCAAAATAACATGACTTGGAAGATAAACATAGACTTCTAAAATATAGCACTGATATGCCAAATGTATTCAGATATTTGTTTCCATGATCAATATAAGAAATAAGGGATTCTGAAGAGAAAGTTGATGCAACAAAAAGGTCATGTTTTCATAGGCAGTAAATATTTGAATTATGATCCACAATCTGAAGATCTTACGTACATTTTCAAGCAGACAAAGATCGACTAATGCATCAAGCAAATTATCCACCCCTTCCAAGTCCCTGTTAAGCTGGATTTGGAAAGAATAAATTAAGATTTAACCCACAACTTTCACAAGGAAAGACAAAATGATATTATCTAATTCTATGTCCATAGCACTACTGCAGGAAATAAGAGAGACGTGTTTGCAGGACACTGTTGTATCAGAAAACTAAACAAAAAAACACTGTTTACAGCCCAAGAATCTCAATGTAGAAGAAAAAATTCCTTCAAATATCATTATAGACTATTTCACGCACGAAAACCTCTAACTGCATTTGAATCTTTAAGGGTGCGATTGGATTGGGGTATAGAGTGGGAATTCTACAGGAGGTAATTATTCCCCCACCCAAGAGCACTTAGGACTAATGATTAGGTGGGGTGATCTATCACTCCCATATGAGGATAATACATTACCCTCCTACCCTGTAGGGTAAAAATTATGGATTTGACATTATCTTTTTTTCCTATTCTGACACTTGTATCATTAAGGATGTATTGTAGGCCGATTAAATAAAATAAAAACAACCCAACTGATACCATTTTGGTTGAGTCAGTTAAGTTTCTCCAAATATGAAATTATTCATCAACCGAAAAATTCCTTAGCATACTGAAAGGTCCAAACCTACATACACTAGAGGAAATAGGAATTGTTACCCCTTTAAAAATTTACTCCCCTAATTGTTACCCCCAAATCTTTAACCCCATAATGATTACCCCCAGTCTGGCACACCTTAAGAGAAGAAAAGATGGTGTGCAATGATTATTCTCGTCTAAGAAATTTCACAAGCACTGTCAACTCCTCTTGGTGGAGAATAATAATTTATGCTCTCAAAAGTCAAGTTGAAACTTCCATTGGTTCTCACTAAGCAATTTGATTCTTACTAGGAGAAAGCCTCAAGCCTCAATAGAAATATTCGTACCTAGAATATTTCCTTTATTGATTTGTTTTGTCATCAAAAGCATTAGGAAGACAAGTATACTGGAATGATGTGCCATCTCAATGTCTAGCTCCTTGGTCATTCTATCACCTCAATTAAAATCGATTTTAACAAAAAGGTATTTCACAACCTTATCCAAGACTTTGCCATTTACCTAAAAGTTTACGAGTTATACATTTTGGTCTACCGTTTACCTTCATAAGTACAGCATAAAGCTGAGAAACTTTTGCAGCATCAACTGATTTTGCAGGAAGTGTCTGACTGTTTACAATGCCGATAAAAGAGATCTCGTCAGGAAACATCTGCAGTTGAGACGACATACCCATGCACCCAAACAGTGCACAGAAATCTTCTGAACAAGACAAAAATAATCTGGACACCAAATTTCTTCCTGATATTGTTTTGCTGGGCGAGCCCCAGATTGCAAGCAAGTTGCTTGAAATGTAATTCCATGAAGCAAATTTGTCCTTTGATGTACTTTCACAGTCCATGTCTAAGCCAACTTGAATACCTATAGCTCTAGTTGGATTTTTGTCTGCAAAGCTGGTTGGAAAAGAAACTTCCTGTAAAATTACAGTAAGATCAGAAATATTTGTTATAGGATGAGTAATATACTAGGGAGGTAGAGAAAACCCAGCTTTACAGAAAAATTCATACACTATTGACATAATTATGTAGGTTTATAAACATGTTCATCAAAGGCTTGACCTATAGTACATCTATACTGATTACTGAATTACTGCTTATGAATATACTGGCTCAAAAGTTTTACCTGCTTATGAAATGAATTTGAAGTAATTGCACCTGATAAAGCAATGAATTAGCATATAAGGAATTAATAAGAATATTTTGTCAAAAAAGTATTACTAACAACTTGACTTTGAAGAAACATAGTATATCTTACAGTTATCAGTCGTCACAAAGCTTCTTAACCCCAAAGCAGCAGAGGATCCATTCATGCGAGTTTCTGTCCTTTTGGTGCGAGAAGACTTGAACTCCTGATCCTCCAAGGATTGTTTCCTTGAAGATTCAATGGTGGAAGGCAGCATGTAAATTTGCAGAACATTCTAAAATATCAACGATTATACTGCTACATAGTATAATAATCAGCCTAAACATCTCTAGCAATCCAGTCACTGGTATCATCTATTCTAAATAATGCATTTTAAGAGATCACTTACGAATTTTCAGTTTCCAGAATGTGAATTTCAGCACCTTTGGTTTCAGTTTGTAAAAAGGAATTTTTAAGATGAGCATCTCCCTCAGCCTTCTCCTTTTGAAGCCCAACACACTCTTTCTTCTGTTATGACATGTTAAAAGACAATTGATCAAGTAGTTCTATGTTTCAACATACATGCCCTCCTTATCAAAATAATGGATGGGAATAATATGACTTGAAGCACCATAAAAGAATCTGATATGCTGTGAGAAACGAACCTGGAAAAAATGAATAGCCGACAGACATCAAAATACACTTGCTTTCAATCAATTCCACTAGGAACCTTCACTTTCTTGATTTAAAACTAAATTCTATTCTATATAACTCTCAATAACCACATAACCGAAGGCTAGTTACACATTTAAGATGGGCAATCTCCATGTTCTCTTTTGACTACCACAGACTATAAGCTGAGGTTAATATCAATTTAGGCAGTCAAGGTTGTTTCCAGAATCCAGGCATAAACTTCTAGTTCCTAGTTCCCTAAAAAGGTTCCAAGCAAACACAAATACAGTAAGAAATATGTAAGGAACTTGAATAACAAAGCAAAAGAGTCGACCTAATAATCTTCCATATAAATGTAATCCTAAGAACAAAAATATGTATCTTACAAAATTAAAAGAAAAACAAAAGTAGAGTGAAATGACAAAGATCTGAATAACTGAGTTTCGACTTTCGGTCTCCATTGTGCCTTTGCTTTACATATTATTAATCATTTATGACATGTGGCCGCGTTCGGCAATGGTGAATGGTCTCAGTAAATGAATGACTGGATCAACTCATATCTTCCCATTTAAAACAACATAACAAAATTAGATCTAATCAAACTCACATCTTAAATGCTCATGTCAACAAACCTCGTTCCTAAAGGCCAGAGGTTCACAAATTGAAATCAAATACATTAAGAGCTATGCTTGTACAAGAATAAGTAACTATCACTTTCAGTAAAACCCACTCCAAAATGAACCTCTCAGCTCTGAACCAAGTTTCTCGAATCAGTCTCTGCAAGCGCATTTCAACGGACTTAATTCCGACAATATCAGCTTTTACGAATTCAAACCAGTGAAACCACATACATCAAGTGCTGTGTTTGTACAAGCAAAAAAACCCATCATTTTCAGTAAAACTCGTTCCAAATGAATCTCTTAATTACACTGAACTACCAAAGTTGCGTTCCTCGAATCGCAACTCCAAACACTCATCTCAACAAGCTTTGTACCTAATAATCTACATTCAGAAATTAAAATCACATATACTGAGAGTTACTGCAAGCAAAAAAAAGACCTGTCATTTTTAGTGTGAATGAAACCCTGAGCAGGAAAAGAGAACAGAACAGAAATCCACAATCTCAGTTTGCATAAAGCTAATTAACCACCTTAAAGCTCTCGATCTCCATCTCGCTGAGACCACCAAACCGAGGCACGCGGTGGGGGTGGTTGGAAGGGAGGAACGTCTCCCTTTGCATGAGCTTCCTCGGAGGCGAGAATTCAGCATTTAGAGGCCGCGAGGGGAGAGAGCGGTGAGTTGCTGGGGTTGGGTTGCCACAGAAAGTGGTGGTGGCATCGAGTTCCTGCAAACCAATCACCCCCAAATTATTTTAAAAGTCTAATTACGCACTTCACTTGAAGTTTCAACACAAATCAATCACACAACAAACTTCATTACTAATTTCAAAAATAAAAACAACATACATCTGGAGCTACGTTTGTACAACCAAAAAAATGTATCCTTTCACGTAAAAATCTCTCAAAATGAACCCATCATTCACTCTGTAGTTGTATTTCTTCATTGCAGCTCCAAACACTAACCCAACAAATTGCATTCCTAAAATCGACGTTGGCAAAATCACAAATCAAAATTACGTACATCAACAACAACCAGTTATGTAACGTCCTGTACCCAAACCCACACTATCTGGTCTGTTACCACTGGACCACGAGTCCACCGTCTCACGCTGCTAAGTTGCCGCAAAATTTAAGTTGGGAGCACATTACAGTAATATACCAACGTCCTTGTGACCCACCTAAACAGTTTCTAATATCTTCTTTGAACAAAGTAAGAAGACATTTGGGGCATTACAAGCTAGGTTTCCGGAACCAAAAAGAAAGTCACTTCCACACGATAATATCACTCCTAAAAAACTCTCAAGCCCTCCAAAATCGCATTCCTTGAATCGCAGCCTCAACCACTCTCTCCGACTCAGATTTGCAAACAACATAACACGATCAAAACTAATGAATAATCACCTGCAACCTCTCGACCTTTATCACCACCACCTTCTCGCCCTTGGCCTCCTTCAAAGGCGTCGGCTCGGGGGGTTCGGAGGGAACCGAAACCGGCCTCTGCGAGAGCTCCCTCGGGGGAGAGAATCCGGCGTCGGGAGCGGGGGCGGTGCAGATGGTTGTGGCGACGAGCTCGAGTTTGATGGCTTGCTCGAGGAAGTTCTCGTCCCAGTCGTCCAGGAGATCCGCGCTCATCGGAGACCGACGGAGTCGAACGGAGAGGACGGTTTGGATTGGGAAGGTTCGAGGGTTTTGGGGAGTTCGACTGTCGATGACAGAAATGGAATGGGATGGGGTTTGAAACTTCAAAACAATTTAAGTTTCAAAATGACGTCGCAAGGTCTGTTTGGCATGGGTCATCCAGGTCCACCTTGCATTCCAGAATCCGAAAAAAAAAATTGTTAAGACAAAACATATCTGGACTTCCGAATTAGCCCACAAGCTCAAGATTCGGCTCACTCACAAATATACAATACTCAGTATAGAAGACGTTCGCCGCCCCCATCGTCGTGGATCTTCTCTCCGGTGTTGTTTGTCGACCCCTACTGCGCCAGGTACACCATCAATCTTCTTTAGATGTAGATCATGTAACACAGACGACTCCTGTTTGGGCCTTTTCAATACTTCAATATGTTTATTTCTAAAAAAACACCATACATGCTTCATTGAAATACATTTCATCTTCTGTGTGTTTATGTGAATCGTCTCTAATTTTGTTGCTCCAAGCATTTACATGTTCAGAGAACAAAGCCAAAATCAAAAAACGCTATAAATTACTTCTTTCGGTTTTCGATCTGTATTTTTGAATTATAACATCTAAGTTGACAAAACGTCGAGGTTCTAGATTCTCATGGTATCTAATAAAATGTATGCTTTTATCATGAGTAGATAGACCTTTTATCTAAGGCAAAGAATTGTGTGGGGAATGAAAATATTAGACTTTTTTTAGTAAAATCTGAGAAAACACAAACAATATTTGGCTTAGAATGTATGAATTTTATTTATACATTCATGATTGCCGATTAAATATAGAATCGTAGAGGTCACCAATCGGTATTTGTTATGGGCAGATCAAGGAAATAAGGATTAGAATTTAATCACCAAGAACGTGAACCAAATATTAATTTAGAAAGTAAACAAAACCGCATAACATTACATGTGCAAAACGAAAAGGAAAATGATGTGGTATTTTAACGAAATCTCTGGAAGATTTTATTGGTCTTTAATAATTTGATTTCTTCAGTCATCTTCTTTGCTTTTTTTAAAAATAAAAGTTTCCAAGTTGGATGACCTATCTTTGTTTTTCATATATACAAATACATAAAAACTCAGGAAAATACGATGATGGTGTTAGAAAGGAAATTGTTCTATTAGTATAATGAATGGATGATTGTTCAAGTGTTTTTTAATAGTCTAATGAACATAGGAACAACTTTTAGCATACTCTACTGTCACCTCTGGAACAATTTTAGGCCTACGCCCTCATTAATTAAAAAGTCCTGGCTTATAAAGTTCAGTGATAATTTCTAGGCCGACTTTATAACGTGCAACATTTAGTTTTAAGTAAATGATAATATCACATTTGAATGATTTTAGGCATACCATCTCATTAAATTAAAAGGTATAATGTGAGTCAATAAGTGGGTGTCTATCTTTTTTCTCCAAAATGCGTGTGTGTTTTGTTTTCCAAATTGTTTGTTTTATGTGCCTTTGTGTTACTCTTTCATTTGAATTTATTTACTCCTTTAATTGTGCATGATAAAAATCATTTGCCTTACAATTGGGGAAAAATTTAGGTATAATGGAGACATATAGGAATAAAAGGTCTATCTACTCATGTATTGTTTCTCATTTCAAGTTTGGAGAGTTTTCCAAGTTTATATGTAACCCATGCTGTATTATTTGATTATGTTTAGGTATCGACTTATAGATGAGTTATTAAATGTTTTGAATGACCCAGAAGTTTATTTGTCGAAGGAAGAATTTTAGTTGGTTAACGTTATATGTGTCATTGTCGCGTATTACCAATATTTTGTCGTACCCGCGTACTGTCTCTAGGCCACTAGTTCACACAACCCCTTTCACAGGAAATGCCATTATTAATGACTTATTGGGTGGACATGACAAAATAGGGTATGACTCCATTAGAATGTTACTAGGTGTATTTAGATTGTTGTGTGGTATTATGAGGGGTAGGGGACTAATGAGTGATACAAGGGTCGCGTCGGTGAAGGAGCAAGTGTGGATTATGCTGAAAGCGTTAGCCCATGGGGACTCTAACCGGTCACTTCAAGCTCAACTACAACATAGTGGAGAGACAATAAGTAGGCATTTTAACAAAGCCTTACACTCCTGTTTTATTTGGGACTGTGAAATGGTTCAACCAAATGGTAGTTTAGCAAACACACCACGTCACATAATATAGGGTGGCTGGGGTAAGTACTTTCCATACTTCAAAGATTGTATTGGGGCATTAGATGGGACACATATTGATGTGTGGGTACCAGTAGAATTCCAACCAGCATATCGTTCTGGGCGACCCCACGTAGTGCACTCAAAATGTCCTAAGAGTGTGCGATTTCAATATGTGGTTCATTTTTACTACCACTGGGTGGGAGGGATCGGCACACGATTGCAGAGTTCTGAATGACGCACTAAACCACCCCTCCAACAGTTTTCCAAGTCATCCCGGTTAGTACGAGCTTATTGAAAATGTTTATCAATTATAATGTCACTAAACACTCAACTAATACTCAGTTTCTTGTACTCAGATAAGTCTTACGTTGTTGACGTTGATTATCCTAACCGACCAGGATTTCTAGCCCCATATCATAATACCAAATACCATGTCCCTGACTTCCAATCACAAGGCCCTAAAGGAAGGAAGGAGTTGTTCAACCAGCTTCACTCGTCATTAAGGAATGTAATTGAAAGGGCATTCAGAGTCCTAAGAAGAGATGGAAAATCCTGAAAGTGATCCCCTCCCCCTTAAGGAATCAAGTTAGGATTGTAATTGTTGTCATGGCGTTACATAATTTTATAATTGAACAAATGATGGGGGACGGCATTTTTGACACTTGCCAAGACAGTACGACCCTATTGCCTCAGGCTACCACCCAACCTGATGACCCCAGGATGGTTGAGGACAACCAAATGAATGCACTCAGGGAAAACATATGTGATTTAATAGCCAAAGTGCATGGACTCTAGTGTAATTTAAATGTAATTAGTGGTTTGTAAAAATATTTTATGTAATGAAAACGTCTACTATATTGTAACTGTCGGTCTACTATTTTATGGTATTTCAAATATTTTCCTCTATGTTACCATTTTATCATATTTAAATCATTGTTGATTGATTGTATAACCACGTCTATACATTCCCGTTGTGTAGAAATGGCATACAACCTTGACAGATTATGTTGTACTCCTTGAGTCCCAAGTAGAAGCACTGGAAAATGATGATTCTCTCAAATTTCATACATCACCAATTCATCGTAACTTGGGTTTGAGGAACCTTAACAATTGTAGCCTCCCCCTTCACGTCCCACTCACGAACACCACTACAAGTATCTCCATAGGATCACAATCAACTGCTTGTCTAGGATAGGAATCAACCAACTATGTCTTGGAAATTGTACAATGTCCCCATCACAAACTATGAATCACACCCCTACAACCTCTATTTTTTCCAACACCCACCTTCCACAGCAGCCCACTCCCAGGACAACCACACCAAGAGAGTTTTCAGCAAGCTTCCCTTTTGTCACACCCAAATATTTCTCAACCACCTACCACATACCTCCCACCCAAATCAACTACAATCCCGGAGGAATTTGGTGGAACCAAAAGATCAAGGACAAATGGGAAGAAGTCTATTAAAGATAACAGGCCTAAAGCTAAATGGACACCTCATAGGCATGAAATTTTACTTAGGTTATGTCTTGACGAGGTGAGGAAGGGGAACGTCCATAACAACTCATTGAACCGAGATGGGATTGAAAATCTGATTGCCAACTTTGAAACAGAAACCTCATTACAGTGGGATTACAAGCAATTCTGAAACCCTTGGGACAAAACAAGAGGAAAATGAGGTTTGTTTCGTCGACTAAGTATGGTGATCGGATTAAGATGGAATGATGACACAAGGACTTTTACAATGGACTCCGAGAGATGGGAGGATACTATTAAGGTAACCTTTATGAATTTATAAAAAAATGTGGTATTTTACTATTGCTTTATCGGATTTTTCATTGCATGACTTTCAACATTGTAGAAATTTCCTGAGGCTAAGGAATTCAAGGACATGCCACTAAAGCATTTTGAAATGGAAAATATTCTGCGGAAAATGTGTTGTCAGGATGCTTTTGTTTCAAACACAAAGCAGCGTGACATCTTCATCATTTATGTCATCAAGTCCTTCAACAAGTATGAACATCACAGGCAATGTCGATTGTGGCCAAAGACTGCTGCCCTACGAGGGAGAGGACTTCCTTTCACTGCCGATAAAGAGAACAAGACGTAGGACAATTTCTGCTAGTACAATTTTGAAGTCACCACCACCGATGTCGGATGAAATGACTGATGCGCTTTTGGTCATAGCAATCACATTAAAGGTAAAAAAGAAAGAGACTAAAGAACTAGGAGAGGTACAAGATGACAATGATGATTATGTTTATTGTATTTCCCTCCTTGACGAGACAAAGTACACGGCAACATCGGAGATCTATGGCTTCACGGTGTCTATGTTTTTGCAGAAGAAATACAGGTTGTCCTTCAAGAAAATTAGAACATTGGAAGCATGAGAGACGTGGTTGGCATGAGAGTTTAAAGAGAAACAATTTCTTATGGATAGTGTAAGGCAATGTAATTTAAAGTAATGGTGTTTTAGGATTACATACTCAATTCATGTTGTGTTTTGTGTTGTTTAAATTCATACCTCTATGTTATTGGCTAAAATGGGATTTAACTTTGAGCAGACTTTGTAGACTTTGGACTAATATTTGAGTTGTATTCACTTACTAGCAGACTTGGAAAGATTGGTGTTATTGTAGATAGTAAACACACTTTTCTTTTTATTGGCTTTAGTTTAGTTGTTAACCTTTGATTTAGCAATATCAACCTCCATAAAATCCCTGATCTAAATTGCACTTCAGACTCCAACAAGTAGAGATCAATATCACACATCTGAACCTCATGAAATCCAACACACAAATCATAACCCTACTTGGGTTATGTCTTAATGAGCCAAGTATGAACCAATATCATTCCTACACACCCTGCAGACGTATAAAGCATAAAACAACAACAAAAATTAAAGTAAATTAGGCCCAACATAATATGGTTCCGACTCCAAAACATGACAGCTAAAACAGACAAGGTTTAATTCGCACTATACCACATTATTCCCAATCAGAAGTCCTAGAAGAGAATAGTACGTGTAAGTAATAATAAAAATGACATTCTACTAAATTAGTAAGTAAAGTTAACTATACTTCTAATATAGTTGACATGTTGTCATTGTTTCATACATGGGTTGTCGAAGCATAGTAGGGAACTACCCCCAAAAAACTTCTTCCCAACCATGCAAAGCAAAACAACACAACCCTTAAAACAAATAATGGAAAGTAGTATTTTTGGTTCTAAGTTTACAAAAATTCATCCACAACTTTTACCTACCCTAACAGCCTTACACACCGCTGGCACAATCGGAAGCGTTGGTGCTGTGTGTGAAGACGACTCGAAGCCGCCTAACATTAAGTACAGGCTCGTGCATGCCTACTGAGTGGTTGTTTATGGACCTTTCCACACATTGAGCAATACAAAGCGAACCACATTTTATGCATCGGTGCTGCTTGAATGTCATCTTCCTTTTCCTCTTCTTCCTTGAAGGTCCACCTATTGCATTTTTCATAAAAGGAGTGCGTACAAATTCTTGTTTGCAAATCAGAAGTCAACCGCATTTTAGCACACACTGAATTCCATCGTTACTAATAAAACAAGATTCAGATATAGATACAACACTATCTTACGAGCACATCGTTTTCAAAGTAGCAAAAATTAGTCAACTACATAAAATCTAATACACTAATACCTAACATTATAAGAGATGTAGACCATAACTGCCCCTCCAAGTCAATTATCACTACCCACGTTAGACCAATAGGAATGCCCTTGGAAGAACCCTTCTTCCGTAAGCTTTCGTCGCCACTCCACCTCTTCAGTCGTTGATTGATCGTTTTATATTAACCGCAAGTGCACGGCCGCGTTGAAGCGGTGGCAAATACGGGTCGTCCACTGGGTGGTGTGTCGACACTTGGTTTGTGCGAAGGCGAGAGTTAAAGTAAGGGAAGAAAGATGTATTACACTACACTACACTAAGCTAAACTAGTAAACAAACAAGCTGAAATGAACTAAACAACTAAGTGATGCATTGCATACATTGCATCATATGTCTTTCATTTAGATTAATTTTATATCAACAAATGCTACTAAGGTATGTGTTTAGTCTTATTTACAGAATACAGGGACCTGAATGCAAATTACCCATATCCCAAGCATAAACGCGTGCAAGAGACTCATTCCTGTCATAAAGACCAAGTTCAATATTATCGGGTTTCAAATGGAAATGCATCCAAGCATAAAAGCATTCAAGACCTAATTACAAAAAGGACAAGGACTTAAGCATAAAAGTAGACAATAACTTAATTGCAAAAAGTCAACGACCTAATTGCAAATTACGAGTAGCTTTTATTATTATGGAGAAAATCTAAAGAAAAATCAATGTGGATCTCCAAATATATAAAGAAATAAAGTCGGAGCTCAAAAGAAAGGAAAGAATCAATCCAGACGCGCAAAGAATATTGAAATTATACCATAAACACACAGGAAAAATCCGGATTAAATCGGAGCTAAAAAGGTGGTGAATCCGCCGCACCTTATGTACAAAATGCCGCCGCACAAAATTAGATCCATGCTCTAAATTTTTTACCGGTTGCATGTTGACGCGTGTACTTACCTATTTTATACCTAAGTCCCTTGTATCGGCTATAAATAGCCCTGAAACGTTGTGTAGAGGATGTTCTTAGTTTTATGTTCTTAATTTTAGTCTTAGTTTTTGTTCTTCTCTTTAGCAATAAAATTCTGTTATTTTATTTCTTGTTTTTAGTAATCTTTTTTTAGTTTCTCTAGGACCCATTCCCCTTCCCTCCATCTATGAGTTTCTAACTCTTTCCAAAGGGTGGAGGTGACGGATTTAGGGTGATGAGAAGAGAATAAAGTTATTATTTTAATTTCGTGATTAGTATATTTTGATTACTTGAGTTTGTGTTAAATCATTTATCATGTAATGCTTTATAACTAATATGATTTATTATAAGTTTCTGAATTCTCTAATCTAAACCCTATATCTAAACCTCCACCCAACGGAATTCACCATCTTTGTTCTTGTTTTATTTTTATTTGTTCATGTTTCTTGCTTTAGATAATTAAACCCAAAAATCTCAAAAACCAAATTTATTCTTCTGTCCTTCTTTCCCCCAATCGTAAATCACACAAATAACAAATCTCTCCCTCCTTGTGTTCGACCCGTACTTGCCATGTCTTCATTGACGCCGTGCACTTGCGGTATAAATTTAAAATTCTCAACAAGTTTTGGCACCGTTGCCGGGGAGGCGACACAGATTTTGTTTTTTGTTGATTTCGATTCTATTCTGTTTATCTTGTGCGCGATCTAAGTATTTGGGTTTGTGTTTCACGAGACAACAGAGCGCGCGGCGAAATCTGAACACCTACTCCACCCCCGAAGGGGATGGAACTACTCACTACTCATTACACTAACTATATTAACAAAAGAAAGCATAATACTGAAATGAAAGTTAACTAAGAAGGCAAGAAGTATTAAAGAAACATAAAAGGAAAGGAATGACTAAACAAACATGCACAAATTAAAAGACAAGATTAAAAGAAACTAGAAGAATTATTTTATTAACAAATGACTCACATTGAAGGTAGCATTCTTCTCCACCTTGAGTTTTTGCTTCAAGGCTCACTCCTTAGTAGAGAGAATGCCACCAAGCAATGGGTAAGTACAATGGAAGGTGAGGAGTTCTATTTATAAGCATGGAAAAAGATAATCGGGGACAATCCCCCGATGTGGGACTAAACCAATACCACAAATAGGCTAAACGAACATTAATACAAGTCCAGGAGAAATTTGGGCGGATCCTGAGTAATATGGACCGCCAATTAGCGGTCCAAAAACTTCGGATCGCGTTGGAATTTGTTGTGGACTTTTCTTTCTGGTATTGTTGGTCTTTGATGCGGTTACTTGACTTGTTGGAGCTCCGACCCGAATCGAATTGGTAAAATACTCCCCATGATGGTGTGGAGTATTCTGTTTTGCTCTTAGGTCCTTCTGTCTTACATTCAGGTCCTTCTCCCTTGCATCTTAGTCCCTAGATCTCACAATTCAGTCCTTTTCCCCAGCTTTTGGGTCCTTTTATGCTTCATCTCTTCAAACCTATTTATTCCTGAAAACTAAACATAAAACTTGTAACATAACATTGTTTAGGTGTAAGATAATGGATATAAGATACAAATATAAACATGAAATGATACCAATCAAATCCCCCACACCTAACTTTTGCTAGTCCCGAGCAAAACAAAAAAGGAAAAAGCATACGAAAAACAAGAAATCCTAACTCACTTTCGTAGGAATCACGGTTGCACTTAGCACGTGCAACAAGCCGTTAAACCTCTTTGTTTCCAAGGAGGAGGAGTGTTGTCTCCTGAGGGTTTTCAGCGGATATACCCACAAAATCCGAACAAGATGCATTATTCAATCTAGACACTCGACTCGTTGGAAATATTTTGTCGATCAATGGACGCGGTAATGCTACAGGCCGACTCTATATAGGTAATCAGTCCACACACCTAACCTAATGAACCATTCGTGCAAGTTAAATAAGGAATTAAGTGAATGACATGACAACCTCAACATCCTCAAGTGCTACAAAGTGTAAAGTCCATTAAGGTTCTTATTTGCATTACCTTTTTTTCTTTTTTTTTCATTTCACATTTTTTCTTCTTTTGCTTTTTATTAGTTGGAGCTTCATTCTCCCAGGGTGAGGTTTCGTGCATCATTGCCCATGAGGACTTACATTATCACGTACACCTTTCCCCAAATCTCCACATAAGGCAATCCCTACCACCCGTGTAACGAGAGTTCGGTCGGCGCATCACAAGTCAGATGACTCGAAAGCACCAGGCCCAAAGTCCCCTCATACCTACTTTCCCGAGTGATAGGAGTCGTGCGAGAAGAGAGAACACCTACTCACTTATTTCTTATTTACACCTGAACCAAAACCCCTACATTAATGTCTCACAATAAGATTTAGAGGGTCCTTGACTACCACAAATTTCCTTAAGTTAACAGACACGAATTATTGACTCACTAGGTTCAGGGTGGACTTCATTAAATGTTTGAGCATTGAACCCTATGATTACTCACCCCCAAGGGAAAACTGGGGTGCATCCTAACGACTCGATAAATCCTAAAGTCACTGTACTAGATATCCTAATGCATCAAGTTCAAGACAATTTTGGGAGCTTTCTTTTTACTTTGCCTCTGAACGGTTTTGCACATTCTAAACACACACAAAACCCACAAAACATTTTCTTTCGCAAACACATGAAAATTTTGAAAGAAATGTGGAAATTTTAAAGCACTAGGCAAGCAAAAGAAGACAAGTCACCCAAGGATCATGGCAAGCAGATATATCGATATTAAATGCAGCACACTAACATGACCCTAAAAATGCAAACAAAAGAAAACAAAATCAAAAGAAAAGACTCGACTACGTACACACGTAAAACACCCCCCCCCACACACACACCTACTTCATGCGTTGTCCTCAATGAATGTGAGCAAGATATTACATGGATTTATGCATGAAAAAGGAGAGATCTCACCAACATTAAGAACAAAGGGAAGTTCAAGGTCATGTTGATGGACACAAACCCGAATTCCCTCAAAACCTGTGAGATGCTAAAGAAAGGATGCAAATACGTGAAAGAAATGGAGCTCAAATACACAAGGGTTGGGGCTCACAACAATCGATGCTCACTGAAGGAGTCTTTTATTGTACTTTCTCTTCTTCTTTTTTCTTTTTCTTTTTTCTTTTTTTCTTCTTCTTTTTTTTCTCTTTTTTTATATAACTATGTACAAACATAAGTTCCCATCTTCATTTGTCAAAAGACATCAAATGGGAACCTCAAGAGTGGGTCAATGCACTTGGAAAGGGAACATGACACCACGCGGGGCCAGAATACGCATGTGTGGGCCCCCTTTACAAAGAGCACCAGATGAAATGGGAGGTTCATGAATTGGACGCAAATGCGTCTCATTCAAAGGATCAAACTGAAAGAGCTTGAACCTCTCAAGAGTTTGGGAAATGAGGGGCAACGGAAGAAGAGTTTCTCCTGTTGCGCTACTGAAGTTATGATCGTCAATCCAAACTCTCCAACCAACAGGCTGGTGCGTCGGAACGAGGTCAAGAACCTCGTTAGGCATGTCCGACACACCAGGTGAACAAACAGTGGGTCTCATACCCAAGGTATCCTCCAAGGAACTCCTAATACCCTCATGAGCAATGTAGTTGTTTGATGTTCCTTCATTTCCAAGATGATCAGGAACAATAGTGAGAGACAAACTCTCATCAGGTTGTTTCAAATTGAGGGGACTAGGGAGCTCTTGCTCCACCAGAGGTGAGTCCTTAGGAGGTACAACAATAAGGTCATGTGGCTCAAGGGCCACGGGACAAGAAGATAAGGCACAATCCTGTGCCGACTCATAAAGAAGCCGGTCCATAGTATTCTCAATTGGAATCGAATCCTCCACCAAGTGATCGTGAATTGAAACCCCAAGTCCCTCAGACTGACTAGGAGTTTGACTTTGAAAGATTGTGCTTTGAATTTGTGGATGTGGTGATGGTTCGATTTCAGAAGATAAATCCTCATGTTGACAAGAAAGGTTACCCTCCTCACATTCATGGAATTGATGTGTCATTTGACTCACTTGCATTTCCATATTTTGCAAGGAATTCAAGTTGGACTTCAATAAAGTTTGAGTGGTTTCCATGAACGTTCGGAGGGTTCGTTTTAAGGAATCAAATTTGGGGTCAACAGTGAGGTCCAAGTCAGAGCTTGGTAAATTTTGGGGTTGGGTGTTGATGGGCTGAGAATGAGTCCAATGATTTGAAGTGGGGTGTTGGTAGAATTCTGGGTATTTGGGAGGAGGATACTGGGGTGAAAATGAAGTATAAGAATTTGGATATGAATTGTCTCCCCACGAATCCATCACTCTTGGGTTGTACGCGGATGCGTAATGGTCACATTGAGCATTTTGGAAAAAGGTATGCTCATAAGCAGGCTCAGGGGGAACAGATGGACATTCCCCGATAACATGACCACTCAATCCACAACAGTCGCACGGTACGGCTACTGGAGCCACCGGTGCACTCATGTCGTCTGCCATATGCATGAAAGAGGCCAAAGTTTGTTGTAATGTCTCAGTTTGTTGACCAGCATATGATCCGACATAACTAGATTGTGTTCTAGCAGTCGGTGCCTCTCTCATGTTACCCATATATGAAGATTGCTCAGTCGCACCATGAAGATTATCCCAACCATACGGGGTGTTCGTCTGAGCCACCCCAGGTTGCATGGGTCCGGAATACCAGGGATAATTGTCCTGGTCCCAACAATGATATGGATAGTCGCCCATGTAACCATCCATCTCAACAGAGAACTGTAGTGTCGACCACTCTCACCACCACGAGGCTAAACTCGCAAAAAGTGCTCGACTCGACCCTAAAACGCTACCAGAGAGTGTAAAGGGGATGAGACTAGAACGTAGAAGTAGGTGAGAAGAAGATGACTCAGAGGAGAAGGGAAGAATCCCTAAAGCTAGCGTGGGTGAAGGGATCAGGTAGAAGCCTAACTAGCAAGCACGGCTCAAACAATGTAAGGCAATGGGTCCTTAGGCTAGACGACGCCTAACTTCGAGGTCACTAGCCTCGACACGTCTCACCTCCCTACAACGAGAACCACAATGCCCAGGAAGTGATACCAGATCCGGAGATCCAGTACCTCCTACTATCGACAAGGTAGGCAACGCCGATCAGGTCATGACGGTCTCAACTAGATTACTCTCCTAGTGCGCCTGCAATCCTAGGGGCAATGTCTACTTGCTTTTAGTTAAGGCTTTATTAAGAGTGATTTTTGGGGCCAAGGAATGGGTGATGAAATCCCCCACCTTATCTTTTATGGGACAGCCCCTCCTTAGTAGCGTTTTGATCCTAAGTCTAGCAATCAATCGCTCCAATCAAACGCTCACTCACTCTTGTCTCGATGCACCTTACTAACTAATGCATGATCGAAACATGCATGAATGAGAGATTTGGGTGCACGTACCTCACGCCAGCAATCAATAACAAAATGTAAAGAAAAGAAAAGACAAATGCATGCAAGGTCTACACATGATGCATGACCTAGATGGCAAGGAGTCTAATCTTTTGCTTTGAGTTTTATGGTCCAAGTTGATTAATGGGGGAGTGATTAATGATCTAGGAGCAAAAGAGAAGTCACAACATGCAAAATAGGGCTCCCAGATAACACAAATTACAGCCCTAACTACCAGAAAAAAATTGGAAGTAGCAAGCCCTTACCAGGCCGCCAATTGGCGGTCTCCAACCGCTGATTGGCGGTCCTTTTGAAGCTTCTGGTCCTCCAACTTGTCCAGTAGCTTCCCCTTGCTCCGATGGTTCCCTGAAACTAATAAAACTGGAAACAAAAAATCAAAAACCCCTCGAATCGTCCAAACCAAGGTCTGGACAGAGCACCTCCTCGGCAACGGCGCCAAAAACTTGATTGATCGTTTTATATTAACCGCAAGTGCACGGCCGCGTTGAAGCGGTGGCAAATACGGGTCATCCACTGGGAGGTGTGTCGACACTTGGTTTGTGCGAAGGCAAGAGGTAAAGTAAGGGAAGAAAGATGTATTACACTACATTACACTAAGCTAAACTAGTAAACAAACAAGCTGAAATGAACTAAACAACTAAGCTAATCAACTAATGCAAAAGATAAAATCACAGGAATGAAAACCCCTCAGGGGTGGAGAGTGTGTGTGTGCACATGAAATAAGTATGATCTGAAATGCATACAAGAAGCTCAAGTAGTTAGTGTTGTTAATGCATAAGGAGTACCTAACTATGGCAAGACCTATCATTACAACACTAACTTATGTGCATAATATGAGCAATGCAAGGTTGTTATTAACACACTTAGACAAGCATGGAATGTACCTAAGCTATGGCATAAACCATCAAGTAAGGTTCTTAATAATTCAATCAAGCGTACCAATATCAACACAAAACATTCATATTAAGCATTCAAACCATCTACATAACATGTACACACACCTACACCACCCCCGAAGGGGATGGAACTACTCACTACTCATTACACTAACTATATTAACAAAAGAAAGCATAATACTGAAATGAAAGTTAACTAAGAAGGCAAGAAGTATTAAAGAAACATAAAAGGAAAGGAAAGACTAAACAAACATGCACAAATTAAAAGACAAGATTAAAAGAAACTAGAAGAATTATTTTATTAACAAATGACTCACATTGAAGGTAGCATTCTTCTCCACCTTGAGTTTTTGCTTCAAGGCTCACTCCTTAGTAGAGATAATGGATATAAGATACAAATATAAACATGAAATGATGCCAATGATGCCAATCAGTCGTCATCTCGTCGCGGCATTGCCTTTCTATATCCTCTTCCTTCGCCATAGGCAGTTCATAGTCTTGAAGCATATCCTCGAAGGTTGGGGGTGAGTTGGATGCCCAAGAAGTAATGCGCAAGTTGTTAAGGTCATCCAACAGTTCCACCGATCGACTAACTTCAAAACCAACCAATATTTAAATTATTTGAACTTTTGTAAAATCTCTCACAACCAAAGTTCTCATTTCAATTAGTTTGTAACTGAATTCATTAGGGAGAAGGCCTTTAGGCCAAGTAATGTAGACATTGTTGATGAATGAGTGATGCACTTTGATTGACATCATTTCATGCTTATATTTGTATCTTATATCCATTATCTTACATCTAAGCAATGCTACGTGACGAGTTTTATGTTTGAATTTCAGAAATAATTAGGTTTGAAGAGATGAAGCATGAAAAGACCCAAAAGCAGGGAAAAATGACTTAATTGTGAGACCTGTGGACTAAGATGCAAGAGAGAAGGACATGAACGTAAGACCGAAAGACCAAAGAGCAAAACAAAAAACTCCACACCATCATGGGGAGTATTTTGGCAATTCTATTCGGGTCGGAGCTCCAACAAGCGAAGTAGATGCATCCAAGACCAACAAATATACCACGAAAAGCCCAGCATGAAAACGAGCCCGATCCAGATCCTGTAGACCGCCAATTGGCGGTCCAGGTTTGCCCGGGTCTGTTAAGATTTCAGGAGCACGTGTATTAGTGGATGTTTAGTCTATTTTTGGTATTTGTTTAGTCTCACATCGGGGGATTGTCTCTACTAAGGAGTAAGCCTTGAAGCAAAACTCAAGGTGAAGAAGAATGCTACCTTCAATGTGAGTCATTGTTAATAAAATAATTGTTCTTAGTTTCTTTTAATCTTGTCTTTTAATTCTTGCATGTTTCTTTAGTTTATGTTCCTTTCAATTAGCTTCTTTAATATTCCTTTCTTGCTTAGTCTAATTTCATTTCAGTAGAATGTTTCATTTTAAAGTAGGTTGTAGTGTAATGATTAGTAAGTAGTTTCATCCCCTTTGGGGGTGGAGTAGATGTATGTACATGTTATGTAGGTGGTATGAATGCTAGATATTATTGTTTGTGAGAGATATTAGTATGCTTGCTTGAATTAATAAGAACTTTACTTGATGGTTTCTGTCATAGTTAGGTACACTCCATGCTCGTTATGTTCTTAATAACAACCTTGCATTGCTCATATTAATCACCTAGGTTAGTGTTGTAAATGATAGGTCTTGCCATGAGGTACTTCTTATGCATTAACAAACACTAACCACACTAGAGCTTATTGTATGCATTCACCACACTTATTTCATGTGCACACACACACTCCACCTCTTAGGGGTTTTCCATTCTTGAGTTTTATCTCCTTTCATTAGTTGCTTAGTTTGGTTTGTTTTATGATTTCATTTCAGCCTTCCTAGTTTACTAGTTTGATTAGTGTAGTTAGTGTAATCAATCTTTCTCTCCTTTCTTTCCCACTCGCCTTCGCACAAACTAAAAGTCGACACACCTCCCTGTGGATCGATCCGTATTTGCCACCGCTTCAACGCAACCGTGCACTTGCGGTTTAATATAAAATGAATCAATCAAGTTTTTGGCGCCGTTGCCGGGGAGGTGCTCTGTCCAGACTTTGGTTTAGACGATTCGAGTGGTTTTAATTTTTTGTTTTTAGTTTTTGTTTGTTTCAGGGGACCTTTGGATAAAGGGGAGGCTACTGGACGAGTTGGAGCACCAAAGCTTCAACAGTCTGGGACCGCCAATTGGCGGCCTGGTAAGCTTTGCTTGCTCTCAGTTTTGTTCTGGTAGTTGTTTGCTTCGACATAGTTGTCTGGGAGCACAAGTTGGCATGTTTTGACTTCTAGTTTGCTCCCAAATCATTAAACCAATCCCCATTAATCAACTTGGCCTTAAAATCCAAAGCAAAAGATTATACATTCTTACTTGTTTAGGTCACGCATCATGTACTTGACTTAGGCACGTAGTTGTCTTTTCTTTTAGCTTTATTTTCAGTTGTTGAGCGCTGGCGTGAGGTACGCATTTCCTACACTCATTCATGCATCTTGTATGCCCATGCATTAGTTAGTAGGAATTGCATCAGGACAAGAGTGAGTTGAGTGTTTGATTGGAGCGTTGATTGCTAGATTTGGGATCAAAACACTACTAAGGAGGGGTTGTCTCGTAAAAGATAAGGTGGGGGATTTCATCACCCTTTCCTTCGCCCCAAAAATCACTCTTAATCAAGCCTTAACTAAAAGAAAGTAGACATTGGCCCTAGGATTTCAGACTCACTAGGAGAGTAATATAGTTGAGACCGTCATGGCCTGATCGACGTTGCCTACTTTGTCGATAGTAGGAGGTACTAGATCTCCGGATCTGGTATCACTTGCTGGGCATTATGGTCTTCGTTGTAGGGAGGTGAGGCGTGTCGAAGCTAGTGACCTCGAAGTTAGGCGTCGTCTAGCCTAAGGACCCATTGCCTTACATTGTTTGAGCCGTGCTTGCTAGTTAGGCTTCTACCTTCACCGTTTACCCACGCTAGCTTTAGGGATTCTTCCCTTCTCCTCTGAGTCATCTTCTTCTCACCTACTTCTACGTTCTAGTCTCATCCCCTTTACACTCTCTGGTAGCGTTTTAGGGTCGAGTCGAGCACTTTTTGCGAGTTTAGCCTCGTGGTGGTGAGAGTGGTCGACACTACAGTTCTCTGTTGAGATGGATGGTTACATGGGCGACTATCCATATCATTGTTGGGACCAGGACAATTATCCCTGGTATTCCGGACCCATGCAACCTGGGGTGGCTCAGACGAACACCCCGTATGGTTGGGATAATCTTCATTGTGTGACTGAGCAATCTTCATATAGGGGTGATATGAGAGAGGCACCGACTGCTAGATCTCCATCTAGTTACGTCGGATCATATGTTGGTCATCAAACTGAGACATTGCAAGAAACTTTAGCCTCTTTCATGCATGCAGTAGACGACATGAGTGCACTGGTGGCTCCAGTAGCCGTACTATGGGACTGTTGTGGGTTGAGTGGTCATGTTATCGGGGAATGTCCTTGTGTTCCCCCAGAGCCTGAGTATGAGCATACATTTTCCCAAAACGCTCAATATGACCATTACGCATCCGCGTACAACCCGAAAGGGATGGATTCATGGGGAGACAATTCATATCCAAATTCTTATACTTCATTTTCACCCCAGTATCCTCCTCCCGAATACCCAGAATTCTACCAATACCCTACTTCAAATCATTGGACTCATTCTTAACCCTTCAACACCCAACCCCAAAATTTCCCAAGCTCTGACTTGGACCTCATAGTTGACCGCATACCTGATTCCTTGAAACAAACTTTCCTTACGTTCATGGTAACCACTCAACAGACCATACAAAATATGGCACTGCAAGTGAGTCAAATGTCGCAGTAATTACGTGAATGTGAGGAGAGTAACTTTTCTTGTCAACACGAGGATTCATCTTTTGATATCGAACCACCACCACCACATCCACAAATTCAAAGCACAATCTTTCAAAGTCAAACTCCTAGTCAGTTTGAGGGACTTGGGGTTTCAATTCATGGTCACTTGGTGGAGGATTCGATTCCAACTGAGAATAGCATGGACCAGTTCTATTATGAGTCGCCACATGATCTTATTGTTGTACCTCCTAAGGACTCACCTATGGTGGACCAAGAGCTCCCTAGTACCCTTAATCTCATACGACCTGATGAGAGTTTGTCTCTCACTATTGTTCGTGATCACCTTGGAAATGATGGGACATCAAATAATTACATTGCCAATGAGGGTATTAGGAGTTCCTTGGAGGATACCTTAGGTATGAGACCCACATTTTGTTCGCCTGGTGTGTCGGACATGCCTAACAAGGTTCTTGACCTCGTTCCGACACACCAGCCTGTTGGTTGGAGAGTTTGGATTGACGATCATAACTTCAGCACCGCAATGGGAGAAACTCTTCTTCTGTTGCCCCATATTTCCCAAACTCTTGAGAGGTTCAAGCTCTTTCAATTTGATCCTTTGAATGAGACGCCTTTGCGTTCAATTCATGAACCTATCCTTTCATCTTGTGCTCTTTGTGAGGGGGCCCAAACATGAGTATTCTGGCCCGCGTGGTGTCATGTTCCCTTTCCAAGTGCATGCCACTCTTGAGGTTCCAATTTGATGTCTTTTGACAAATGAAGATGTGAACTTATGTTTGTACATAGTTATATTCAAAAAAACAAAAAAATAAAAACAAAAGTACAATAAAAGACTCCTTCACCGAGCATCGATTGTTGTGGGCTTCAACCCTTGAGTATTTGGACCCATTTCTTTCACGTATTTGTATCGCTTCTTTAGCTTCTCACAGGTTTTGAGGGAATTCGGGTTTGTGTCCATCAACATAACCTTGAACTTCCTTTTGTGCTTCATATTGGTGAGATCTTTCCTTTTTCATGCATAAATCCATGTAGTATTTTGCTCGCATTCATTGAGGACAGTGTACGAAGTAGGTGTGGGGGGGTGTGTTTACGTGTGTACATAGTCGAGTCTTTTTCTTTGATTTTTGTTTTCTTTTGTGTGCATTATTAGGGTCATGTTAGTGTGCTGCATTTAATATCGATATATCTGCTTGTCATGATCCTTGGGTGACTTGTCTTCTTTTGCTTGCCCAGTGCCTTAAAATTTTCACATTTCTTTCAGAATCTTCATGTGTTTGCGAACTAAAATGTTGTGTGGGTTTTGTGTGTGTTTAGCATGTGCAAAACCGTTGAGAGGCAAAGTAAAAAGAAATGTCCCAAAATTGTCTTGAACTTGATGCATTAGGATATCTAGTACAATCGCTTTAGGACTTATCTAGTCATTAGGATGCACCCCGGTTTTCCCTCGGGGGGCGAGTAATCATAGGGTTTTAGTACTCAAACAATTAAAGATGCCCACCCTGAACCTAGTGAATTAATAATTCGTGTCTGTTAACTTAAGGAGACATTAATGTAGGGGTTTTGGTTCAGGTGTAAATAAGAAATAAGTGAGTAGGTGTTCTCTCTTCTCGCACGGCTCCTATCACTCGGGAAAGTAGGTCTGAGGGGACTTTGTGCCTGGTGCTTTCGAGTCATCTGACTTGGGATGCACCGACCGAACTCTCGTTACACGGGTGGTAGGGATTGCCCTATGTGGAGATTTTGGGAAAGGTGTACGTGATAGTGTAAGTCCTCATGGGCAATGATGCAGGAAACCTGACCTTGGGAGAATGAAGCTCCAACTAATAAAAAGAAAAAAAGAGAAAAGAAACAAAAAGAAAAAAATATGGTAATGCAAATAAGAACCTTAATGGACCTTACACTTTGTATCACTTGAGGATGTTGAGGTTGTCCATGTGTTTCACTTAATTCCTTATTTAACTTGCACGAATGATTCATTAGGCTAGGTGTGTGGACTAAGTACCTATATAGAGTCGGCCCGTAGGATTACCACGTCCAATGATCGACAAAAAATTGTCCAAAGAGTCGAGTGTCTAGATTGAATAATGCATCTTGTTCGGATTTTGTGGGTATATCCGCTGAAAACCCTCAGGAGACAACACTCCTCCTCCTTGGCAACAATGAGGTTTAATAGCTTGTTGCACGTACTAAGTGCAACCGTGATTCCTACGAAAGTGAGTTAAGATTTATTGTTTCTCGTTTGTTTTTCTCTTTCTTTGTTTTGCTCGGGACTAGCAAAAACTTAGGTGTGGGGGTATTTGATTGACATCATTTCATGCTTATATTTGTATCTTATATATATTATCTTACACCTAAGCAATGCTACGTGACGAGTTTTTTGTTTGAATTTCAGAAATAAATAGGTTTGAAGAGATGAAGCATGAAAGGACCCAAAAGCAGGGAAAAAGGACTTAATTGTGAGACCTGGGGACTAAGATGCAAAGGAGAAGGACATGAACGTAAGACCGAAGGACCAAAGAGCAAAACAAAAAACTCCACACCATCATGGGGAGTATTTTGGCAATTCTATTCGGGTCAGAGCTCCAACAAGCGAAGTAGACGCATCCAAGACCAACAAATATACCAAGAAAAGCCCAGCATGAAAACGAGCCCGATCCAGATCCTGTAGACCGCCAATTGGCGGTCTGGGATTGCTAATTGGCGGTTCAGGTTTGCTCGGGTCCGCTAAGATTTCAGGAGCACGTGTATTAGTGGTTGTTTAGTCTATTTTTGGTATTTGTTTAGTCCCATATCGGGAGATTGTCCTGGATTACCTTTTTCTATGGCTATAAATAGAACTCTTCACCTTCTATTGTAATCACCCATTGTTTGGTGGCATTCTCTCTACTAAGGAGTAAGCCTTGACGCAAAACTCAAGGTGGAGAAGAATGATACCTTTAATGTGAGTCATTGTTAATAAAATAATTGTTTTTAGTTTCTTTTAATCTTGTCTTTTAATTCTTGCATGTTTCTTTAGTTTATGTTCCTTTCAATTAGCTTCTTTATATTCCTTTCTTGCTTAGTCTAATTTTATTTCAGTAGAATGTTTCATTTTAATGTAGGTTGTAGTGTAATGATTAGCGAGTAGTTTCATCCCATTTGGGGTGGAGTAGATGTATGTACATGTTATGTTGGTGGTATGAATGCTAGATATTATTGTTTGTGAGAGATAATAGTATGCTTGCTTGAATTAATAAGAATTTTACTTGATGGTTTCTGTCATACTTAGGTACACTTCATGCTCGTTATGTTCTTAATAACAACCTTGCATTGCTCATATTAATCACCTAGGTTAGTGTTGTAAATGATAAGTCTTGTCATGAGGTACTTCTTATGCATTAACAAACACTAACCACACTTGAGCTTATTGTATGCATTCACCACACTTATTTCATGTGCACACACACACTCTACCCCTTAGGGTTTTCCATTCCTGAGTTTTGTCTACTTTCATTAGTTGCTTAGTTTGGTTTGTTTTGTGATTTCATTTCAACCTTCCTAGTTTACTAGTTTAGATTAGTGTAGTTAGTGTAATCAATCTTTCTCTCATTTCTTTCCCACTCGCCTTCGCATAAACCAAAAGTCGACACACCTCCCTGTGGATCGACCCGTATTTGCCACCGCTTCAACGCGGTCGTGCACTTGCGGTTTAATATAAAACAAATCAATCACACTTGTTAGGAGAAATGGTATAATCATGTCATTGGAATATAAGAGATGTTGTTAGGATCGATGGCCCCTAATTAATCTAATCAAATTAGCTTTATCCCTACGTAATTAGACAATAGATGCAGTGGAAATGAATTTAAACAAGTAGGGAAAAATAATGCAAACCACGAAGAACTCAAAAGATTTTACAGAGGTTCGGCCACCTGCCTACGTGCTCTCTTGCAAGCTCTACTCGACACTTTGAGCTCCGCTCACGACTTCACTATCGGCTCCCCGTTCTTGGCCAGGAAACAACACCTTTACAATCTTCAAGCTAGCGAACAACCCTCGCCTATCTTGGAATCATCTTCTCACAATACGAGAAGGATACTTCAGGCTTTCACCAGAGCCTTTACTCTTTTGAACAAAGAACTTGAGTAGAAAAACACTCTCTAGCTTGAGCACACTTTAAGTATGATATTGAATTGATCAAAGATGTGGAAGTATAAAGCTTAGAGTGTAGTATTGAGAGTTTTAGGAGTTGGGGAGTTCTCTCTAATGTATGAGACAAATGGAAGTGGGAGATTGTGTAAACAAAGTGTTTGGACCTCTATGTATAAGATCCTAAAGTGTTCTAGCCATTGGGGAAGAATTTATTGATTTGTGTGAAAGATACACAAAACAGAAATCAAGGTTCATCAAAACAGTCCATCAACGGTCGACCAAATCAGGAGGCACGGTCGACCATTTCTTTAAAAATAAAGAAATGTTCGAACAAACCAAAGAATGATTGAACTTACTAGGCTATGACTTAAGTGGACGGTCGAACCAAAAGCATGAGACGATCGCCCGTTCGGGGGATTTTGGTCAGGGTAAAGGTAATCGGTCGAACATAAGATATGGATTCGTTCGACCGAAAATAACATGCACTTTTGGCTACAAGAAAAGTGTTCATCCGGTCAACCGGTATAAGGTCAACGTTCGACCAGTGGTCAATTATATTCCAGGGGTAGGTTGAATTTATACGAATACGACCGTTATATAATACGACAAAGGTAACGGTCATCCGAAAATGTGGAAATGGTTGACCAAAAAGGTCCAAGCAATCGACCGGAGGAGTTAGGTAAAATCATTGTGAGCTAACTGGTTGAAACGGATGAACAGAGAACTAGGTTTGGTCGACCAATTTTCACAGGCAGATTAGGTTTAGGTTCAGGTGATTTTCCGGCTAAGGTTTAGGTGATCTATTGAAGTCCAATTGATGTGAAATTTTGTGTGTGACTTCTACAAGAAACCCAGTGTGTATGTGAGTAAATTTTAACTCTTGTATGGTCAGGATTACACAAGATCCTAAGACTCAAAATAAAGGCAAATTACATGTCTTCAAAAGGTTGATTACATGTTTTGAATTCAATTTCATTCTTCTTGAATCTTGATCACTTGTAGATGTTAACACAATACAATATATCCTCTATGCATATGTGTGCTACACTACATTTGATTGCGATTAAGATTAGGTTGATTAAATCATCAAAACTTGGATTAATGACAAAAGGCCAACAGTTGTCACTTCTCAATTATATGTGGTCGATACTTGTCAATTTAGTCCAGTCCTTTCCTACAATTAATACTAACTACCATAATCAGTTGTGTTTGTGGTAGTTTTTCTAGTCTAACTACTTAATGGAATGCCCAAAATCTAACATACCACAACATCCATACCATGACCATGTATTTCACAAAATTAAAAAACCACAAAATGATTTTTCAAATTTTTATGACGAATGTGGACTAGAGCTTACCACAAGGAGGTTCTTTTGGAAATAATGATCAAACTAGATTTCACAATATATTTGATTGAGATTAGTAAAATATGGTACATGAAGATCATGATAATAAAGATAGAAAGAAAAAGACGAGCAGAAACGCTGGCATTGGTGTCAGTTATCTACAAACCCTCTTACAAAGGGAGGAACATATGTTTCATCTTCAAATAGAAACCTAAAACTCACCACATCACGGTTTCACTTGTAAAATACCCAGGTAGGGGCACCCTCCTAACCTCACAGCCACACTTTGTCTAGGACGCTGCAAAAGAAAAAGGGGATGGTTGGACAGGTGGACGGGGCCACTATTGCTTCGTTGTCGATCTAGGTTGGGAGGAGCGAGAGGGGAAAGATGGGGACGAGGGGGGAGGAAGCAACAACGGGGGGAGAGAGGGGTTGCTTGGGGGAGGGGGTCAAAGAAGAAAGGGAAACATTGCTTTTAGAGGGAATTTGTGGGATTTGGCATTGAAGAGGGAGGAAGCAAATGGCCACCCTGGCCAAACGACTTCTCATATGGGAGAGATGGAGCAACTTCAAGGGCTTCTCGAAAGAGAGGGCTTCTAGTGGGAGTTGTTGTTTGAGAAGACCTGGCCAAACACACCAGCAGAGTAGTGATAAATGAGCTCAAAATTGGATTATTTTTTGACTTCAAACATTTCTTAATAGTGCACCTAGTCGGTTTTGCAAAATACTCCAAATAATATCCAGATATGAAGATGACCAGTACAAAAACTACCCAGAGGTAATTGTTCCATATCATCATCTCTCTAATCTCATTTCAAATTTCAAAACAAAATTCCTTCACCCCCTCCCTCCTCCTCCTCCCCTCCCCCTCGCTCCTCCTCTATTCCCACTTTCGTCCTCCTCAAGAGTCCTCTCACTTTCCTCCTCCAAACTTCTCCTCCTTCGGCTTCCCCTTTCGGTATCTTCACTTCTCAAGCTTCATCCTCCGATATCCTCCTCCTCCGACTTCGTCCTCCAGCCTTCTCCTCATCCAGCTTCGTCGTCTGTCGACATTCTCCTCATCCAGCTTCGTCGTCTGTCGACATTCTCTTCATCCAAAATACTACATGGATTTCGTCCTTTGGCCTTGTCCTCCTCTGATATCCTCCCACTCTTCTCTTCTTTGGCGTTTTCCTTAGTTCTTGAATGGTGTGAGACATGTCCAGGATAAAATTGCATTGGTTTTTTGTTTGATAGAAGTTGAGTGAGAGCATGAATAACTGCAAATTTGATATCTAGATATCTGATACGTTGATTTCTGGATGTGTGTGGGTATGTAGATATCCAGATTTGTTTCAAAAAATTGTTTAGCATTATGAACTTTGATATGTTTACTGTTTTTGTGTGATAACATTTTATCTGATGTTTTTAATGTTCATCTTGGTATAACCACATGTTGTGTCTGAATGAGTTTATTTTTTTATGATATTGTACATGTTCGGATTAAATATTTTGAGGTTCCATAGATGTTTGGGTGTTTTGTAATAAACTTGTATATTTGGATATTTATGTTGATATATCTGATCAAATACAGTAAATACATTTGAATACTTTGGGGTTGACAAGTTAACGAAGTAGCAAAAGAATAACACATTTGATATATGTCTGGATAAGTGATGATACAAGATAATTATGTATTGTCCAACTATTTGATACCTTATATGTATGTCTAGATAATGACAATCCAGACATGTTTGACATGTCCAACAAGCACAAATACAAGCGTAAGGCAATATATCTGGATAGGAATGGACAATAATGTGTGCAAATGGAAATTGTGAAACAAGTTAACTGGTAACTTATATGTATGGAATAGTAATGATACAAGTTTTTGTATGTGTAGACACATTACCCTATATCTGAACACCTGGATATCCAGATATTTGATTACGATATTTCTTGTTCAAACATTTCCTGACATGTCCAACAAACACAAGCATATGAAAATCTAAACGGCAGACATCGATCTGTCGCTAATAATCAGTTTCATAAAGTTGTTAATCTATATCCAGACAAATAAATATAGACACCTTATATATTTGCAGTCCTCATACTGATTTGGAAAATGTGGAGTGATATATGTCTGGATAAGTGATGATGCAAGATAATTATGTATTGTCTAAGTGTTTGATACCTCCTATGTATGTCTAGACAAGGATCGTTACTCATGATACTTTTTGTCGGAGAAGCAAAACCAAAAAGGTTGAAACTTATCTAGATAATCTATATGGTTTAAAAGTCATCACAACCTTTGAGAAATCTGATCCAGAATGTGAGGACATGTCCACATCCAAATGAGAAATATCTGGATACGGCTTGTGCATTGTACCATGTTCTGGTAGGGATGTGTCAGGGGGCGTCATCATCATCTTCGTCCAAGTCTCTACTAAGGTTGTTCTCCTATACGTCAGCGTCATCTTCAGAACACTCGTCGTCTGACTGATGAACCTCCAAACCAAACACCAAGTCAATGTCCAGAAGACCCACGAATCTAATTAATTGTTTGGGTGCACCTCCCTCAAACGCCATTAATGAATTTTGTGACACCATTAGTTGCCCCGTTAAGTTTGAACCCATTCACAAGCATTTTGATTGAACCCTGACTCGAGCCCATTAAGCGACCGACTTCTAATTAGACTCGCACGATACTCTAAATTGACTCCCAATTCGTGCCGATCGAGTTCAAATAGGCTACTGGACACCCAATTAGACACCAATTCGAGGTCTAGTTGACATCCGAGAGTGGGATTGCGGTCAACCGAAAGCCAAACGGTCGACTGAACATGTGAGAACGGTCGACCGATTGGTGGACATAGTAGTCCTTTCAGAGTTGTAGTTGGAGAGAAAAATAACACAATATTAGCCAAAATTCATGATTCAAGAAAGTAATAATTGAGAAGAAGAAAAATGTTAGAGTTAATACCTTTGTTGTGGTGTATTATGGTTATTTATTGTGGTGTGTTATGGTGTATTTGTTCCCTACATTTGTTCCCTACATACCACAATTCTTGTATTTTTGCCGCTTTTGTATGTTGGTTGACTCATCAGCAACCTTCTTTCTTTTCACTTTTCTTTTTTTTGGGAGGGTCCCTTTCACTGGTTAGTTTTTGAAGTGTTAGTGTTGTGTCTTGAAAACCTATGTGAAACGGTCGATCTATTGGTAAATGGTCGACCGATTATTGGGCAAAAATAAGTTTGGGTTTTCTAGACTGCCCAAAAACGGTTGACTAATACCAATTCGGTTAAACGATTTAGGAAATTAAAGTTAGGTTGGCCCAACTAACGTTGTCGCGGAATCCGTTAACAATGATAGAGGGAGGTGCACCCAAGCAATTAGTTGGATTCGTGGGCGTTCTTGAGCAATAAAAACTACACAAGTGCAAAAAACTAATAAACGACTTTTGGAGGTGCACCCAAGCAAAAACCCCTTATTAATAATGATATACTCAGGTTTGTGACCAAAATTAGAAAGAAATTTGTCCACAGACATTATTCTCTCCATTTTTCTCCTATTAAATGTTTCTTAAAGTCAGAGAAATGGCAGGGGAAAAAGTAATGGCATGTGGGCAAGTTTCTTGATTTTTGTATGACATTAAACCAAATAATTTTTTCAGATTACACAAAGACAATTTCGTAAGTTATTAGAGGCACACAAGCAATTCACCCTTTTAAAATCTAAGCAGAATATGCCTTGGATCAAGAGGTCTAGGGTTACAAGCTTTTTGAATGCCATGAACATAGTTCAAGCTTTTTCTTTATTGCCATTACTTCAGGCCTTGTAGTGGACATTTTCCTATTAAAGACCATTCAAAATACTTCCTCATAGCTTTGATTTCATCCAAAGAAAAAGTGACCACAGGAATGCCATTAGAATCAAATGTGGGCGATGTCACCACACCAGTCATTTAGTTGCAGCAACAAAAGTCTTTTTTTCTGCTTCCAAATTATTGTAAACTTGTCGATCAGGAGAAGTGATAACATCCTCCTTGTCCATGTCTGCATTAGATTCATCCGTCATATAGAAAAGGAGAGAATTATGAGAGCAGAATTGGAGAACTCCCCTTGGCCAACCAGTTGAGTTTGCTAGACTCAAATATGGTTGAACTGGAAAGCAAAGGCAAGCCCTTAGGCAAATTTCTCCTCTCAGACAATTCCACAAGCACCTGCTAATGTAACAGTAAGCAAGCTTAAGAGCTCGACCACATTTATCCGTGTGGTGTTTAGGAAGATGTGTTAGATCCTAATCCTTACTTTGGACTAATCTTATTTTGGTTTGATTAGTGGATGTTTAGGGAGGAAGTGGAGTTGGTGAGATGGACGGCTGAGATCAGTTTGTGTTGAGGTGAGTGGGTTTTAAAGAGTTTAACCCATCTTTTCCTCATTCCCCTCCTTCTCTCATTCGACACTTCTCTCCCTCAGCTCATCTCCTTCCCCAACTCCGGCATGGTGCGTCTGACGGCGAGGAAGCGGTGATCGACGTGTGTTGGTCTTGTTGTGAGGTGAGTCAGTTCTCAAGCCAACCCATCTCATTGACTTTTCTATTTTCCATCTCTCTCTCAAATCCTTCTATCTCTCAGTTGTTGTGGTTGGTGTGGGAATCGACGAAGGCAAAGAGATTGTTGTGGATCGATGAGGTGGTGTGATCGTCGATCGGGAGAGAAGTTCGTCGGAAAATGGGTTTTGGAGAGAGGTGCTCGTGGAAGCGCCGTCGAGATTCTTCAAAGGTTTCTTCAAACCTTCTAAGTATGTCAAACTTGTAGTTGTAGCTCACTTATGTAATGTGAGTATTTGGGAAGTCGACGGTAGGTCAAAAGGCTTGTCGCAGGTAGACGTGCAGCAAAATTGTCTGCTGGAACGGTCGACCGTTTCTAGTGAGATTTCGGGTTTCTGCCTCACGCCAGTCAAACGATGCCTCTGGGCGGTCGACCAGTGGTGCGTTAGAGGTAAGCCCTGGTAGTTTTCGGTCGAACGGGCCCCCTTCGACGTTCGACCAAGTGCACTGTTGTAAGTCGGTTGGAGGCGTTGACCATCTAAATGGTCAACCACCTATTGACCCGTTCGACCGATCATACATGTAGCTAAGTCGGTTGGAGTCTAGACCATCTAAACGGTCGACCACTTGTTGATCTCGTTTGACCGATGACGTATGTTGACTTAAACCTCGTTCGACTGGTGTAGTGTAGTTCGACCGGTGCGACTTGGTGAGACGGTAGGAGTCACTGGATGTTATCGGTCGACCGTTGGGACATGCATATTCTTGGTGCTATGGCATAGACCCTTTTAGCGGTCGACCACCTAAGGTGTTTGGTTCGACCGATTGGTCAGTTGTTTGGTTGAACCTGGGAGGTGACTTTCTAAATGGTCGACCGGTCCCTAACTTTACCGTTCTTGCCCAATTTTGCACATGTGAGGTGTGTTTGTTGTGGTTGTCCTTGTAAGGCGAGTTGTGGTGTCGATGTTCTTCCGGCAGATGTGCTTGGTGAGCACGGGTGTGTGGTGCTTGGGTGAAAAGGCCCTGGAGCCCCGTAATTGTTTGTGGGAAACTGCGGTTGGGTGAAAAGCCCTGGAGTCCAGTTAGTCTGTGCGGTGGTTGAGTGAAAAAGCCATAAAGTCCCATAGTGTGTTCGGATTGGGTGAAAGAGCCCTGGAGTCCGAGCAAGGACTGCATTATAAGGGTTTGGTGAAAAAGGCCTGGAGCCCTGGTTTGTCGTGGTAGTTGAGGTTTGGTGAAAAAGTCTTGAAGCCTAGCATGGTGTTTATGCTTTTCTTTGTGGTTAGAATTACATGTTAGATATCCTTTCAGTTTCATATATGTGTTAGGGGTTTGACATATAGGGTTTCCTTCTGGAAACTCAGGTATTGTTGCATGTTTACCTTTCAGGACGTGATCGGCATTAGGTGGTGGGGACCGAGGAGAGGCACGCCGCTACCAGATCCTGCTTTCTCTCATTTTGAGGTCGGTGTGATTACTTGTATTTTGTATAGCCTTTTGAAGTAATCACACTTTTGAAATACTCGGATATATATCTTATATATGTTGGTGCACCTGTTTCCTTATATCTTGAGTAATATCCTTTGATTGATTGTATATTTAAAAGGTTTAAATTTTCCGCTGTTTAAGGATGTTACAAGATGCAACTCATGTGGATATCCTTCGCAAATTATGCAAAAGAAAGAAGAATTTTAAAATGGAAGGGTCATGCAAAGTATTTTTTAAATCAGATATAAATTTCTAAGAAGTAAAAGATAAGATGTCACTACTGATGACAGGGAGACCCAAGACACCACTAAATTCAAGTCGCTTTGATCCAACATAAAGAGTAGAATGACATAATTAATTTGTTGCAGAAGTCGGCTGCCAATTGATGGTGTTGGAGGAGAGTTTGGCTTGTGGTGGGGATGAAGCGTTGAGAAAAATGAAGGGCTTATTGATACAATCAACTATGGATCTGGTTGTTGTTTTTGGTATAGTTGTTGTTTACGTACGATATATAGCTATTGTTGCCATGGTTGGTTGCTATTGTAGTTCTAAGTTCTGATTTTTGGAGGTTTTAAGAGACAGTTGGTGGTTTGTGCTGACATTTCTAAACATCGATCGGTTGCGTGTTAGGTGATATTTACCACAATGGAGGTTATGATGTTGAGAATCAGTACAAAGAAAATAGTCCACCACCAATGGTGCTTCTTGTGTGAGAAGTATCTATTCTAGTTTAACAACCACCACTTGTATTGATTGAATAATGGGTGAATTGGTTTTGTACACCTAGTTTGTACCTAAATTGGTCGCATGCACCTGTGTTTTTTATAATTAGTCAGGTGCACCTTGAATCTCAAGTTGTTTACTTGTATACACTTCTACCGTTTGTAGGACTCATTAAGTCACAATTTCTATTAAAATATTTACAAATTACATCTTATAAAATAATAGATTGGCTTAACATCAATAACAAAAAAATTAAAATTAAAAACCAAAAAATATCCAAACAACATTTTCTCTCTTCCATCCTTCACTCTCACTCAAACTCTCCCTCCCTCTCCCTCTCCCTCTCTCTCACTCAAACTCTCACTCCTCACTATCCCGTCTAACATCCCTCAACTCTCTAACCAAAGCCATGATCTCCGTCGTCGTTGTCGACACCACTGTTGGCGTCGACGTCATCACCGACCAAGGTCACACCTTCTGCTATGGCATCAATCTCGTCGCCGCCAAGGACGTCTTCAAGGGCAACATGAAGAATGCCAATCTGACGTCGTTGTTTAGATGAACAATGATGGACGCCCATCATTGAGACCATGAACGGCTTTGTCGTCACTGCCGGCTTCAAGATCACACTCACCTGCGACATCCTTGTTGCTTCCAAGGACACCAAACCTACACCTCAAATTCAGCACAATGGGGGTAGTTGCGGCAAGTAGTATTGCAACAGGAAGATGAGAAGGCAGGTGATCAATGAAGTGGTTGGAGTTCGAATTGATCCCAAGGTTAACGAACCAGCTCATGCTGTTAGACCCTAACCCTTGCTTACTGTGCTTAATTGTGTTTAGGAGAGGATTAGTGATGGATTGAGATGGACGGCTGAGATCGAGTCGGAGAAAAGTATATAAAGGTTGGTTTTACTCTCTCTTCTCACTCTCTCTCTCGCGTTCTCTCCTCTCTCACTCTCTCTCTCTCTCTCTAGACGTGTCTCTCTCTCCATCAGAGTTTCGTCGGCATTTGTGGAGGCGAGGGGGCTGTTGGAGACGCCGGAAGTGCGGGGATCGTCGTTGTGTTCGCCGGAGTTCGAGTTTATCGTGGAAAAGCTCGCCATCGTTTCTTCAAAGGCTTCTTCAAGCCTTAAGGTATGTCAAACTTGCTTTCAAGCTCACCTAGTGTTAGTGTGGGAGTGGGAGCGGTCGACGGTAGGCCGTTTCGGGCTCGTCGGACCTGCACAGCCGTTTCTGAACTATAAACGGTCGACCGATGTTTTGGTTCGGTCGACCGGTTATAGTGTATTTTGGGCGAATCCCTCTCACCGGTCGAACGATGCCCTTTTGGGCGGTCGACCGGTTGTGCAATTTTTAGTGAGAGAAAACGTCCTGTGTATTTTCGGTCGAACGGGACCCCTATGCCGGTCGACCGAAAGTACTGTTGTAGGTCGGTTGAGGCGTTGACCATCTAAACGGTCGACCGCCTGTTTGACTTGTTCGACCGACGTTTAAGTTAACTTAATGGCCGGTCGACCGGAAGTGTGGTTTCGGTCAACCGTGATGTGAGGACTCTGGGTGAGTTCTACTGGTTGTTTTCGGTCGACCGATAGAGTTCGGTTGTTCGACCGTTTTACTGTTGATTGCGAAAATGGATTTCTACTGGTGCTTTTCGGTCGACCGGGACCCCTTTGTCGGTCGACCGTTTGGCGGGTTTTTCGGTTGGGCCAGTTCTCTGGGTGAGGATCGGTCGACCGGAAGCCATGTTTTGTTCGACCGTTTTACACTGTTTTTGTGTGTGTGTGTTGCTATTGATTGGCTAGAAGGCAACGGGTCTCCGGCCCTTTTGGGGCAACGACACAGACATTCCGGCCCTATAGCGATTAGTGGTGACACGGGTTGTGATTTGTGGCCGTGGCTCCGGCAAATGAGGCAAAGCCGTGGCTCCGGCAATGATGCAAAACCGTGGCTCCGGTAACACTGAGGCAATGAGGGGGTTGTGTGGCCGTGTTTTGGACCGGCGGTGCCTTGTGTGCACGTGTGTTGGTGGGTTGGGGTGAGAGGACCCTTGAGACCCGTGTTGTTGGGCTATGGCCGGGAGAGAGGTCCCGGGAACTTAGCGAGTGTTTCTGTTGTGGTGTTTTACGTTTCTTTACTCATTTCATTTCTGTCCATATATGTGTTAGGGTTTGGCATACTGGGTTTCCTCCTGGAAACTCAGGCATTCTTTGTCTGCTTTCAGGCCGAGAGCGACGTTAGGGGGGGTGGCACCGGCGGAGGGAGCACTCGAGACCTGATCCTGCTTCCCTACATTTTGAGGTGGTTGTGATTACTCGTGTATATTCTCTGTATATGATCTTTTGATGTAATCACATTCTTTTGTAAACTCGTTCACATATATATATTATATGTTGGTGCACCAGTGTGTGTATTTCTTTCGTAATGTCCTCGTTGATTGTATGATTTAAATTTGAAATTTTCCACTGTGTTTGAGGATGTTACAATTTGGTATCAGAGCGGTCAGTTTCAGTGTCTTCGTCTAATGGAACCACCCTTAGAGTTGTGTCAATCATGCAAGCATTGTTCTCATTCATGTTTTGTGTCTCCTGTGTAGATGGCTCCGAGGCGTGTGAGACCTTCTCCCCGAGACCGTAGCACCAGTGATGAGGTGGGTGAGGGGAGTAGAGGTGAGGAGCTGAGGACGCTCCAGGGCACGCTGGGTAGATTGGGCGAGATTCTCGAGCGCCAATCCGCCCAGGCTGATCAGGGAGGAGCAGGCGCAGTGTTGGATCGGTTTATGCGTCAGCATCCCCCATCTTTCGATGGTAGCGGTGATCCTGAGGCAGCAGAGGACTGGGTCTTTAAGATCCAGAAGATATTTTGGGCGATTGGGTGTCCTCCGGAGAGGAAGGTGGATCTGGCCACTTACGTGTTGGACGGTGGCGCAGCCAACTGGTGGAGATCCACTTCTGCTGTGGTGTTCGAGGACAGTGATGAGTTGAGCTGGGAGGAGTTCCTGGTGGAGTTCAACCAGCAGTACTTTCCGCAGCACGCCCGCGACAGGAAGAGAGAGGAGTTCCTGGCTTTAGAGCAGAGGGACATGACTCTGGCTGCCTACATCAGCAAATTTCACGCTTTGGAGCGATACTGTCCAGAGATTTATGTGACGCATGAGCAGAGGGCTCGGAGGTTTGTGCGCGGTCTGAGGCCGCAGTTCAGGGCCCGTGTTACCACGAGCATGCCACAGACGTTAGCAGACGCTGTGAAGTTCGCAACCATCATGGATCAGGATAGCCAGGACATTGAGGAGGCTAGGAGGTCGCAGGTGAAGACCAGAGTGCGTCCGGGGAGTCAGTTGTCAGGGAACCCGGGCAAGAGGCCTCGGATTGACGGAGGTGGACCACCGCAGGCTGGGCAGTGCAGGCGGTGTGGTGGAGTTCATCCGGGACGCGATTGCGCGCCCCGTTCTGGCGCGTGTCATGGTTGTGGCCAGCTGGGTCACTTTGTTCGTTCTTGCCCGAGTAGGCCGGGTGGGCCTATTGTTCGGCCGGGATCTTCCACAGCTGGTGGGGCTGGACCTAGTCGTTCTGCAGCACCACCCCAGCAGGGGAAGAGAGCAGGTCGCGTATTCACTATCCAGGCGGAGGAGGCTAGGGATGCGAGCACGGTGGTGGAAGGTACGCTACTTGTTGCAGATTTGGTAGCTAGGGTGTTGTTTGACTCTGGGGTCACACACTCGTTTATCTCTGAGCAGTTTGCGAGCGTGTTGGGCCGTACCCCTGCGATGTTGACTGCCACTTTGGAAGTCAGCACACCCCTGGGTTTGGTGGGCACTGTGGGGAGATTTCTTCCCGGCACCACGATTGCTTCGGGAGACCAGGAATTTCCGGCTGATCTGGTCTTGCTACCGATGGTGGACTTCGATGTTATACTCGGGATGGATTGGTTGTCCCAGTACGAGGTCCGAGTCTTGTGCCGTGATAAGAAGATTTTGATTCTGAGGCGAGGTTTGCCTGATCTTCTGATCAGAGGATTGAAGGACCGCGGGAGTCGGTTGATTGTTTCTTCGGTTAGAGCTCGGAAGTTGATTCAGCAGGGTTGCAGGGCTTTTGTGGCCACCTTGGTAGTTCCAGACCCAGAGATGAGGAGGCTGGAGGACATCGAGATTGTTCAGGATTTTCCCGAGGTGTTTGCTGATGATGTCTCCGGTCTACCACCTCACAGAGAGATAGAGTTCGGCATTGATTTGGTAGCTGGGGCTACACTGCAGTCGAAGGCTCCGTACAGGATGGCGCCTGCAAAGTTGTCGGAGCTGAAGAAGCAGTTACAGGTTCTGATGGATACTGGGTTTATCCGACCCAGTGTCTCACCGTGGGGTGCGCCGATTCTTTTTGTGAAGAAGAAGGACGACTCGTTGCGGATGTGCATAGATTACCGGATGCTGAATAAGGTTACTGTGAGGAATCAGTATCCTTTGCCCAGGATCGAGGACCTGTTCGACCAGTTGCAGTCAGCGAAGGTGTTCTCGAAGATTGATCTGCGATCCGGGTACCATCAGTTGAGGATCAGAGAGGTAGATGTCCAGAAGACAGCTTTTCGGACGAGGTACGGGCACTTTGAGTTTCTGGTGATGCCGTTCGGGTTGACGAACGCGCCTGCAGCATTTATGGATCTGATGAATAGGACTTCAGTCAGTATCTCGACCGTTTCGTGATTGTCTTCGTGGACGATATTTTAGTCTATTCACCAAATATGGATCAGCACCGGGAGCATTTGAGGATTGTACTTGGCATTCTGAGAGATCAGCAGCTGTATGCCAAGTTTTCGAAGTGCGAGTTCTGGCTTCACAGTGTTGCATTTTTGGGGACATCGTGTCAGGAGCTGGGATATCAGTGGATCCAGCGAAGGTCGAGGCAGTGACACAGTGGAGAGCCCCGACGAGTGTGACTGAGATTAGGAGTTTTGTTGGATTGGCGGGTTACTACCGCCGGTTCATCAAAGACTTCTCGAGACTTGCTTCACCCCTGACAGCGCTGACGAAGAAAGGAGTGAAGTTTGTTTGGTCCCAGAATTGCGAGGACAGTTTTCAGGAACTGAAGAGTCGGTTGACGACTGCTCCAGTTCTGATTCTTCCCAGCGGTAGTGGAGGTTATGTGATTTACAGCGACGCCTCAGGTGTAGGTTTGGGTTGTGTACTGATGCAGCACGGGCAGGTGGTTGCGTATGCTTCGAGGCAGTTGAAGGTGCACGAGAAGAATTACCCCACTCACGATCTAGAGTTGGCAGCCGTGGTTCATGCTCTGAAGATTTGGCGTCACTATTTGTATGGTGAGCGGTTCGAAGTCTTCACGGATCATCAGAGTCTGAAGTACCTATTTTCACAGAAAGAGCTGAATATGAGGCAGCGCAGGTGGCTTGAGCTGATTAAGGATTTTGATTTCACCATCTCCTATCATCCGGGGAAGGCGAATTCAGTTGCAGACGCGCTGAGCAGGAAAGTGGAGGTGTCAGCTGCGAGTTTGTGTATTCAGGAATGGAGGCTACTCGAGACATTGTCAGAGTGGAGGCTGTTCACCGAGAGCTCGGGGGGAGCAGTGATTGCGGGTCTTCGAGTGGAGCCGCAGACCGTAAGTCGAGTTGTCCAGGCTCAGCACAGGGATGAGGATTTGACTAGTGTGCTACAGTCAGCTGCCAGAGATGGGTCAGACTTTGCTGTGGGAGTGGATGGAGGTCTGAGGTTCAGGAGTCGGATCTGGGTGCCGAAGGTCGATGCACTGAGAGATGACATCATGGAGGAGGCACACCGAGCCAGATATTCCATTCATCCGGGGAGTACGAAGATGTATAAGGATCTGCAGCGGAATTTCTGGTGGCGAGGGATGAAGCGTGATGTGGCTGATTTTGTGGCTAGGTGTTTGGTTTGCCAGCAGGTGAAGATCGAGCACCAGAGACCAGCGGGACCGATGCAGAGTATAGAGCTACCCGAGTGGAAGTGGGAGCACGTGACGATGGATTTCGTCACCGGGTTGCCGAAGACGAGGAGTTCTCATGACGCGATTTGGGTTATAGTCGATCGACTGACCAAATCGGCACATTTTCTGGCCATCCGGACTACTCTACCTTTGGAGGGTCTTGCGAGATTGTATATTGAGGAGATCGTTAGACTGCATGGGGTGCCAGTGAGTATCATTTCAGATCGAGATCCGAGGTTCACTTCCAGATTCTGGGGGAGTTTGCAGCAGGCTCTGGGTACTCGTCTGAAGTTTAGTACAACATTTCACCCGCAGACAGACGGTCAGTCAGAGAGGACCATTCAGACGTTAGAGGACATGCTGAGAGCGTGCACTCTGGATCGGGCAGGGCACTGGGATGAGCACTTGCCGTTGATTGAGTTCGCCTACAACAACAGCTACCATGCGAGTATTGGGATGGCGCCGTACGAGGCTTTGTACGGGAGGCCGTGCAGATCACCGGTGTGCTGGAGTGAGGTAGGCGAGAGGTAGTTAGTCGGGCCTGAGATTATACAGGCGTATGCTGAAAAGGTTGATGTGATCAGGCAGCGACTAGCGACAGCTCAGAGCAGGCAGAAGAGCTACGCGGATCGGCGTAGGCGAGTATTGATTTTTGAGGTCGGCGATCATGTCTTTCTGAAGATCTCACCGTCGCGTGGGGTCATGAGATTCGGGAAGAAGGGGAAGCTCAGTCCGAGGTACATTGGGCCGTTCGAGATTTTGGACCGAGTTGGAGAGGTCGCCTACCGGATTGCGTTGCCGCCACAGTTTTCTGGTCTTCATAACGTCTTCCACGTTTCGATGGTGAGGAAGTACGTGTCAGATCCTTCTCACGTGATTCAGATTGAGGTTCCAGAGATCCAGCAGGATTTGTCTCTTGAGGAGAGGCCGGTAGAGATTGTGGATCGGATGGATCACCAGCTCAGGAGGAGGACGATTCCTATGGTTAAGGTCAGGTGGCAGCATCACTCTGAGCGAGAGGCTACTTGGGAGGTTGAGGAGGAAGTCCGGAAGTCGTATCCGGAGCTGTTTGGTAAGCACTGGATTTAATTTCGTGGGCGAAATTCTTTTAAGGAGGGTGGATTGTTAGACCCTAACCCTTGCTTACTGTGCTTAATTGTGTTTAGGAGAGGATTAGTGATGGATTGAGATGGACGGCTGAGATCGAGTCGGAGAAAAGTATATAAAGGTTGGTTTTACTCTCTCTTCTCACTCTCTCTCTCGCGTTCTCTCCTCTCTCTCTCTCTCTCTCTAGACGTGTCTCTCTCTCCATCAGAGTTTCGTCGGCATTTGTGGAGGCGAGGGGGCTGTTGGAGACGCCGGAAGTGCGGGGATCGTCGTTGTGTTCGCCGGAGTTCGAGTTTATCATGGAAAAGCTCGCCGTCGTTTCTTCAAAGGCTTCTTCAAGCCTTAAGGTATGTCAAACTTGCTTTCAAGCTCACCTAGTGTTAGTGTGGGAGTGGGAGCGGTCGACGGTAGGCCGTTTCGGGCTCGTCGGACCTGCACAGCCGTTTCTGAACTATAAACGGTCGACCGGTGTTTTGGTTCGGTCGACCGGTTATAGTGTATTTTGGGCGAATCCCTCGCACCGGTCGAACGATGCCCTTTTGGGCGGTCGACCGGTTGTGCAATTTTTAGTGAGAGAAAACGTCCTGTGTATTTTCGGTCGAACGGGACCCCTATGCCGGTCGACCGAAAGTACTGTTGTAGGTCGGTTGGGGCGTTGACCATCTAAACGGTCGACCGCCTGTTTGACTTGTTCGACCGACGTTTAAGTTAACTTAATGGCCGGTCGACCGGAAGTGTGGTTTCGGTCGACCGTGATGTGAGGACTCTGGGTGAGTTCTACTGGTTGTTTTCGGTCGACCGATAGGGTTCGGTTGTTCGACCGTTTTACTGTTGATTGCGAAAATGGATTTCTACTGGTGCTTTTCGGTCGACCGGGACCCCTTTGTCGGTCGACCGTTTGGCGGGTTTTTCGGTTGGGCCAGTTCTCTGGGTGAGGATCGGTCGACCGGAAGCCATGTTTTGTTCGACCGTTTTACACTGTTTTTGTGTGTGTGTGTTGCTATTGATTGGCTAGAAGGCAACGGGTCTCCGGCCCTTTTGGGGCGACGACACAGACATTCCGGCCCTATAGCGATTAGTGGTGACACGGGTTGTGATTTGTGGCCGTGGCTCCGGCGAATGAGGCAAAGCCGTGGCTCCGGCAATGATGCAAAACCGTGGCTCCGGTAACACTGAGGCAATGAGGGGGTTGTGTGGCCGTGTTTTGGACCGGCGGTGCCTTGTGTGCACGTGTGTTGGTGGGTTGGGGTGAGAGGACCCTTGAGACCCGTGTTGTTGGGCTATGGCCGGGAGAGAGGTCCCGGGAACTTAGCGAGTGTTTCTGTTGTGGTGTTTTACGTTTCTTTACTCATTTCATTTCTGTCCATATATGTGTTAGGGTTTGGCATACTGGGTTTCCTCCTGGAAACTCAGGCATTCTTTGTCTGCTTTCAGGCCGAGAGCGACGTTAGGGGGGGTGGCACCGGCGGAGGGAGCACTCGAGACCTTATCCTGCTTCCCTACATTTTGAGGTGGTTGTGATTACTCGTGTATATTCTCTGTATATGATCTTTTGATGTAATCACATTCTTTTGTAAACTCGTTCACATATATATATTATATGTTGGTGCACCAGTGTGTGTATTTCTTTCGTAATGTCCTCGTTGATTGTATGATTTAAATTTGAAATTTTCCGTTGTGTTTGAGGATGTTACACATGCAGTTCCCCCCATCGAGCTTGTCGTCGTGCTAATTCGGTGGTCATTAATGGTCCTCCTCCAAAGATAAGACCTACCACGCACATTCCATAAGCCTCCTACTCCTCTCCCAATTCAACCACCACTTCAAATCCCTACGTGCATGGCAATCTCAGCCGTCCAATTCCTTAGCCCGCCTCACCCAACTTGATCTCCACCTCGCCCCCCATGCTCCCTCTTCCCCACATCCGCCGTGCTGTCCACTGCTACTGCTGCTCCCGGGATCTTCTTGACGACTTCCTCCACCTTGTAGACGCCTTTGGGAGCTTTGGGGACGTGATTTTGGCTCTCCAACGGCTAGAGAGAGAGGCTTGGAAGAGAGAAAAGGTTGTTTGAGTATTTTTCTTTTTTTGTTATTGACATTAAGGATATCTATTATTTTATAAGGTATAATTTGCAAAAAAATCTAACAAAAATCGTGACTAAGTGGGCAGTAGAAGCGATAGAGGTGTATACAAGTAAAAAAAACTTGAGATCCAAGGTGCACTTGGATAATTATCAAAAACACGGTTGCACGCGGCCACTTTGGGTCCAGACTAGGTGTACAAAACCAACACACCCTAGAATAATGGGATTGGGCTAAGTAAAGAGTAAAGACCCAATCCAATGAGAAAGTGAGCGACAAGCTTTCATCGGAGATTTAATTTTGAAGACGTTGGCAAGCTTCTAGGCCAACTAAACCATACCATTAGGGAGTGTTTATGTTCACATCCTTTATAGGCAACCAATAAATCCTTCAAGATGTTTGTCCTAAAGATTGCATGTTTACTAGAAAGAAAATGCGAACAAAGAAGTCTATAATCGACATGGGACATCTAGATGGTTACAAGGAGTAGGCGAAGATGGAGTAATCCAAAAAAATCTGCTAAGGTTATGTGGCATTTCCCATTTATTCCAAGACTACGTAGGTGTTGTTGGCTTTTTGGCATTAATCTATGTTTTGATGATTTAACTAACCTAATCTTAAAATCTATCAAATGTAGAGTAGCACACATTATGCACGGAATATATATTGTATTGTGCTAACATCTACAGGTGATCAAGACTCAACGAAGAAATGAATGAAGTCAAGACATGTAATCAATCTAATTGAAGACATGTAATTTTACCTTTATTTGAGTCTTACGAATCTATGTAAATTTGAACATACAAGAGGTGTATATTATTCACATATACACTAGGTTCATTGTAGAAGTCACACACCAAATTTCACATCATTTAGACTTCAACAGATCACCCAAACCTAGGTCAGAAAATCTCTCAAACTAAACCTTAACCTGTCTGTGCAAAACGATCGACCAAAATGAGTTTTCCATTCGACCATTCATAATAGTCAACTCATTCTCTTAAGTGATTTTACCTAGTTCTACCGGTCGACCTAACTTGACCTTTTAGTCGACTGATTGACCTGTATTATCCAGATGACCGTTGTACTTGTCGTACTCTACAACGGTCGTATTCGTATATTTCACCTAACTCCTAAATTATCTTTGGCCACGGTCGAACAATGCCTTAACGGTGGTCAACCGAATGTAGAAAATTGTGTCACCAAAAATGCCTGTTATTTTTGGTCTGACGAACCTTCTCTTGATTTCGACCGCTTAACACTTTACCCTGGGCAAAACCCTCAGAACGGTCGACCTCCCCTAGATTTTGTTCGACCGTTCACTTAGGTTGTATCCGTTTTGTTTGACCGTAGTTTAAGTTGGTTCGAACGTTTCCTTACTTTCATGGAATTGGTCAACCGTAGTTTAAGTTGTAGCCGTTTGATTCGACCGTTGATTAGTAGCATATCATACAACGTATTCATGCTATATATCTTTTATTTTACCCCAATTATGTGCTACTCGAGTGTTTGTTTGTGGTATTTTAGGTATTAGGTAATAAAGAAGAGAAAAATACTCAAATGTAGCAAAGTGGACTTGTTTGTCATGCACAAGGACCCATCTGCAAATCAGGAAGGAGATGTAATCCAAAGGGACCAGAACGCACGAAAAATATTTAGGGCGCAAAAATCCATCAATACCATGATCTTGAGGAGTATTTGGGAAATTAAAGACAAACAAGCTTGAACTAGTGGACCAGGAGTGTACTCCCGTGCAAAATACAACATTTAAGTTGCTCGAGAATAATAAGACAGATCAGAAGCAAATGATCCCCCAATGGTGGATTTTGATCCGCCAGTGGTGAATCAAATGTGCCCCAATTTCTCCTGTGGCTTTATCTCGATTATTTGGGTGCACTAGACTATATAGAAAGTGATTACAGTCGTCGAATTGCTTCCAGATCCATTCAAACCCTTATTTCTTCTATAAATAACAATATTTCTTCTACCTTTCCCTTTCTTCTCCCCCTTCACCATTAGAATATGTTAGGTTTTACCCATTGGGGCTACAAGAATAAGTAGGTGGATGGAACTTGTAAACTAGTGCTTTCCCTAATCTAATGGTAGAATATTTTTCCTCTTGTCATTAGTTTTCTTTCTATCCAAGTTTTTTGGTGTTTTGATGGTTGATTTTCTATTTTGCTTTTATTGCCATGTTTAGTGTAGATTTCTTGCTTTCCATAGTTTCTAACATGAGTAGAGAGTAGATCCACCCCATTTGAGGTGGAGGTGTTGTAGATTATGTGATGTGTTGGCGATGAGTTATTTTTACTTGTGTCATTTCATGTGCTTGATGTAGATCTATGCATGTAACTTGCTTAAACTTGTATTAGATGTGATAATGGTCACACTAGGTACTTGTCTTATGCTAGATCTAGAGTTTATTTTGCTGCTTATAATGGTTTATCTTTGTATGGTAAATGGCTTATTATGTATAGATGCTTGATTAGTAGTGAATGCATGAATGTATTAAGTTGTATGAATGGTTACTTGATGTCCTAATGGCCATACTATGTACTTAGTTCATGCTTGAGAACCCAAAGTATGTCCTAACTTCATGTATAACTATATTAGTAATGTATTCGTGTAACTGTAATTTATGTTAATTAGACTCCACACTAGTTTCTAGTTGATTTCACATACTTCACACATTTGTGCTTCATGTAATCAAGACTCACACACACACACCCCTACGCACCTCCACTCCATAGGGGTTTAGTTTAATTGTTGATTAATTCATCATTTAGTGTAGTTAGTTAACATAATCCTTTCATTCTCCTCTCATTTCCCACTGGAGTATGGTAGTCACAACAACACTCACAACTCCTTGAGGTTCGACCCGTATTTTCCACATATTCACCGACTTCGTGCACTTGTGGTTATTAAAATGATCAATTATAGTTGTTTGGTTCGACGATAGTTTAAGTTGGTTCAAATGTCTCCTTACTTTCATGGAAACGGTCGACCGTTGATCCCATGCGATTTAGGACAGATTTGTTGAACTTAGTTTTTTGTTTTGTGTATCTTGCACAAATCTCTACCAAATCTTCCCCAACAGCTATAACACTTTAGGAGCTTATAAATTGAGATTCACACCTTATTTATTTAGACAACTCTCCAGCTTTTATTTGCCTCCTACATTAGAGAAAATCCTCCTATCTCAAGAATCTCATTCTACACACTCAAGAGCTAAAACTTCCACACTTAGATCCCAAATTATATCCTACTCAAGTGTGCTCAAAGTTAGAGTGTTGATACTCTTAGTTCAATTCGTTGTTGTCAAAATTTTAAAGGCTTTGGTGAAAGCCCAAAGCATCCCTCTCGGGTTGTGAGAGGAGGATCCGAGCTCAGTGAGGATTGTTCGTGAGTTCGTGGTGTAAAGGCTTGATGTCGGCCCGGAACGAAATCGGATTAGTGAAGACGTAGATCAAGCGGAGCTTGCAAGAGAGGAAGTAGGACTCGGGTGGGGTTTCGAACCTCTATAAAATTGTTGAGTCTTCTTGTTGTTTGCTTGCTTTTCTCTACTATTTTTAATTATCCTTTCCGCTGCATATTAAGTAAATATTAGGCAAAATTGATTAGATTAATGAGGCCATATACGATCCTACATTTGGTATCAGAGTATAGGTGCTAAATTTCATCTACTTAACCGTAGTTTAGTATGCCATCCACATCTAATCATGTAGAGGGTTTATGCACTACTAGACCACATTTACTTAATGAGTCAAATTATGATTATTGGAAGAATGGAATGAAAATTTTCTTGATATCTACTGACCTTAAGTATTGGATCTTTCTCCAAAACCCGTAAACACCTCTTAAGGAAGAAGAGTTAACCACCTTAACTATGGCTAAAATGAAGGAATGTGAAATGAACTTTAGCATTATGAATATCCTTTATTGTGGCTTGAATGAGGGTGAATACAATATGATTAGAGGTTGCAAAAGTGCATATGAGATTTGGCATAGATTACAAATGCATCATGAGGGAGAAAGTAGAACTAAAGACACTAGAATTAGTCTTGTCATGCATAAATATGAAAATTTCACTATGCAACCCGGTGAGAACATAAGTGAGATGAACACTCGCTACACCGATATAACTAACTCTCTCAAAATTCTTGGAAGAAATTTCAGTGAGGGAGGCATGGCAAGAAAGTTCCTTCAGTCACTCAACTATGAATGAGAGAGAAGGTCGTTGCAATTGAAGAACCACATGACCTTTTCCAACTAAAGATGGAGGACTTGACTACAATCTCATGGCTTATGAACTCCATAAGTCATCGAAAGGAGAAAGAAGCCCCCGAAAAGAACCGAACTTTGGCATTGCACAAAAAATCCAATGAACCAAAGAGGAGAGTGAAAGATGAGGACATTGATGTCCTTGCGAAAGACTTCTTCAAATTCCTCAAGAAAGAAAAGGGACAGAAGAAAGAAAGAAAAGGAAGAAGTGAGAAGATGGAAGGTGAAGAAAAATGAGAGAAGGGAGAGAAGGAGAGAAAATGATAAGAGCAAGAGAAAATAAAAGGAGGAAGAAGCTCACAAAGAAACATGAGATGATTGTTCATCATCTTCATCATCATCCTCCATACAAAGTAGAAGAGAAGTTGCTGACATGTGCTTCATGACCATAGAAGATGAACAAAGTGAGGTAGCTTCTAACTCTTGCTCTACTAGATCATATTCTAGTCAAAGCTCTAGCACTAATCATGATTCATACACATTTGATGAGCTTCAAAATGCATTTCATGAATTAGTTTCATAATATAAGATCATTTATGATAAGAAAAAAAATGCTAAAAAGATTATAAATGATCTACAATGCCAAATTGAAACTATCATGAATGAGAAAAATGAGGTGATTGCTAGACATGAAAACATGCATTAGAACTTGCTAATCTAAAAGCAACACCCATTGATATTTAACAACTAGATCTTAAGGCATGTAATGCTCAATTAAGAAAGATCTAGAAAAGTTTACAAATGGAACTAAAATTCTTGACATGCTTCTAGGTAGTCAAAGACAATCTTTAGACAAACATGGTTTAGGTTATAATGGCTCACTTGTTAAAAACAATGTAGTTCATACTACCTTGAATGGAAAGCATTTCTTTGTTAAACATAGTTTCTCAAGTGTATGGGCTCCAATGTCCAAGATGGTTTGGGTCCCAAAGACTAACATTCAAGGACCCAACGTTGTTTGGGTACTTAAATCTGTACTTGTAGGAACTTAGAAGATAGGAGATCGGTAGTGACCGGCCAAAGCTTGCAAAGTTGAATATCAAGCTGATTGCACTATCGAAAGGAGATTGAAACCACAAATCAGGACTAGTAAGTTGAGTAAGATTTCTTTTAATCCTCCTAAGCATATAGAATTGGTTCCAACATGATATTTGAATGCTTAATTGTAATATCTTTTATTTCATACAATTGCATATCATTAAGGGAGAGAAGAATTAAAAGGGGGAAATTACATCCAATGCATAAATGAACATACTTAATGGATGTCAAAAGGGGAGAAAAATTGTAATAATGATATTGAGCCTAATTGACTCACCTATGCATATTGATAGCGGGAGTGCTTTTTGAATATCATTATTATCAAGAGGGAGTAATGAATTGCAAAATTAAAGGGAAGAAATTTATTACATTAGAAATTCCATGATCACGTTATTTAAAATTTGATTGATGTCAATGGGGGAGAAGAAACCTTGAAATTGAAATAATTGAACAAAAACTATGCATTTCACAGGGGGAGCATTATATATCCATAGTTTACATATTTAATTCTCAAGTAATACGATATAGGTTGTCATCATCAAAAAGTGGGAGATTATTGGCTTTTGGCCTTAATCTATGTTTTGATGATTTAACTAACCTCATCTTAATATCAATCAAATATAGAGTAGCACACATTATACACGGAATGTATATTGTATTGTACTAACATCTACAAGTGATCAAGACTCAACGAAGAATGGAATGAAGTCAAGACATGTAATCAAGTTAATTGAAGACATGTAATTTTACCTTTATTTGAGTCTTAGGAATCTATGTAAGTTTAAGCATACAAGAGGTGTAACCTATTCACATATAGGTGTATCCTATTCAACAGATCACCCAAACCTAGGTCAGAAAATCACTCAAACTAAACATTAACCTGTTTGTGCAGAACGGTTGGCCGAAATGAGTTTTCTGTTCGATCGTTTATAAAATCAACCCATTCTCATAAATGATTTTACCCAGTTCTACCGGTCGATCTAACTTGACCTTTCGATTGACCGATTGACCAATTTTATCTGGATGACCATTGTACTTGTTGTCGTATTCTACAACAGTCGTATTCGTATATTTCACCTAACCCCTAATTATCTTTGTCCACCATTCAAATGATGCCTTAACGGCGGTCGACAAATCTTCTCCTGAGTTCGACCGCTTAACACTTTACCCTGGCCAAAATCCTCAGAACGGTTGACTGCCCCTAGATTTTATTCGACAGTACACTTAAGTTGTAGCCATTTGGTTCGACCGTAGTTTAAGTTGTTTCGAACATGTCCTTACTTTCATAGAAACAGTCGACCGTTGATCCCGTCTCAGTTGATCGATTTAGGACAGATTTGTTGAACTTAGTTTTTTATTTTGTGTATCTTGCAAAAATCTCAACCAAATCTTCCCCAATGGTTATAACACTTTAGGAGCTTATAAATAAAAGATCACACACCTTATTTAGATAACTCTCCAACTTCTATTTGCATTTTACATTAAAGAGAATCCTCTCATCTCAAGAATCGCATTCTACACACTCGAGAGCTAAAACATCCACACTTTAGATCCCAAATCATATCCTACTCAAGTGTGCTCAAAGTTAGAGTGTTGATACTATTAGTTCGATTCATCGTTGTCAAAGTTGTAAAGGCTTTGGTGAAAGCCCGAATCATCCCTCTCGGGTTGTGAGATGAGGATCCGAGCTCGGCGAGGATTGTTCGTGAGTTCGTGGTGTAAATGTTTGATCTCGACCCGAAACGATATTGGATTAGTGAAGACGTAGATCGAGTGGAGCTAGCAAGAGAGGAAGTATGATCCAGGTGGGGTGTCAAACCTCTATAAAATTGCTGAGTCTTCTTGTGGTTTGCTTGCTTTTCTCTACGTTTTTAATTATTATTTCTGATGCATCTTAAGTAGAGATTAGGAGAATTGATTAGATTAATTAGACTATATACAATCCTAAAGGTGCTACATGAATAAGGATGTGGTGAAAAACATAAGGTGACATTTTAAAGAGTGAGAAGAGGATGGTTCCTTTCGTTATCCTACTGATGCGCTTGCTTGCAAGCACATGTGTTTGAAACATCAAGTTATTCAAGTAGCAGATATCAGAATCTCATATTTGATATCATTACATATTATGATATTTTGGATGAAGCAATTGAGTTATCTTGTGATCCCAAATTGAAAATAGTTTTGTTTAAGTGCACATGGTTTCATGAGTAAGGAAAAAATGGGATAAAATTGATAAAAATTGGTTTTCTTTCCATTAACATGTCTCGAACAAAGCAATAGAAAGATTAATTCATCTAATTATCCTGTCATGCGGAAAATACTTTTATGTTCAAGATTCAATTGAGTTTAATTGGCACGTCGTAGTGAAATATCGACTTAGAGATTTCTTTTGATGATTTGACAAATGTTAAATTGTATTTGTTAGATGTTATAAGTTAGTTTTTAGTAATTTAGTTTGGATCATTCTCACTTTTTAGATACTAATTTTATTCATCAAGAATTGCTTTATTTATGTTTCATTGTTGTGAACATTTTTTGTTTATATGTTCTACAAGCATGCCTTCCCGTAGGCGCATTGCTCCATCTTGACAGGCTTGGAAGATTGAGTTGATGGTGAACCACGACCACTTGATCCACATCATGATATCATTTAGATTGTTAGGCCACATGAAGTGGAGGGGATACCGGCAGAGGTGCAATGTGAAATATATAACAGGGCTGGAGGTAGTCATTTTCGTGGATATACACGACCAGATATCATCGACGATGTAGAAGGTAATCGTGTTTTCAATTTTAGGCTGATAATGGATTTTATTTATATTTCCTAAGAATTTTGATGTTTTTTTTGTAGGAGCAACTAGGGCGAGGCATTTAAGAAGAGAGTTCGAGGACCAACCAGGGGAGTAGATCTTGTTTCCTCTGTTGGAGATCAGTTCAAAATTGTATTGATTAATGACTTGGTTCATGTTGGTCCTTGTGGCAAAAAAAATTAACAAAACATTGGCAATGTTCGTTAAACAACTTGAGTTCCGACCATTGCATGTAAAAATGCCACATCAAAATCATCAATCATTTGAGGATACATGGGATATGCTTGTGGTATGTCTTCTTTTATTTGTTACTGTCTCTTTTAGATAAAATACTTGAACGTAAATAAAATTATTAACAAATGACTTAATTTATTCATAGGATTGCTTTGACAAAGTTGGCGGTGCCCTCAGATATTACTAATATTTCGTGAAAGAGAAATATTACGCTCCTTCCAAGACCGATGAAGAGTGGATTGCGTATTTGTTGATCATTTTCACTTGCGGTGTGAAGAATGGAGAATTGAAACCTCGGAAGTATGAATATTTGTGGTCTTTAATTTTTTTTAATTGTATATGTGTAATATAAATTCTTATGTTTAAACCTTTTCAATCCTTGCAACGTACTTCTTCAACAAACAACACCAATCACGGTCACAAAAAGATGAACCACAACATAGCATCTAGAATGTTTGCCCAACTTCTCGTTTTTTTTAAAATAACCTGGTATTGAAAGAACTTTTATGGGATATGATTATATATTTTTTGACTCCACTGACCAGATTACGTAATACCACCCTACACATATTCGAACCCTCTTCCTTTACCATAAAAAGAATAATACACATTGTACAAAGCAAACAAGTCAATAAAATTGGATTCCGGTCCCACAGTAGTTTAAAGAGATATCTGTCATATTTTGGTGGAGGAAATGCAAAGTTAGTTATAAAATTGACATGAAACTAACATCATTTATTTTGTTAATAAATTTAGACAAACTTTGTCCACCTTCTGTCATATTGCAAACATATCCCCAACAACTATATATTTGGCTTGGACAAAAGCTACTACCGTATATCGTTCTAAATACTAGAAGTAGGGCTTCTCAACATCCTCAAGTTCCCGAAACCATACTTCTCCATCCAACTTCGAGCTAACATTCTCCGAAGTAAAAGCACTTTCACCACAAACTGTTTTTTTATCGACAGGACCAAAGACACCAGTCTTTGGATATGGTCCCCAGTACTTTCCTGAGGGGGCTTCGATTATGTCGTCTGACACATAACTCTGGTTAATTAGATGGTCTTCATTTTTTTCATAAGTTGTTGAAAATTGCAATACCCTACAAATAAAGAAGTGAAGAATCATAACCACAATGATACTAATAAAAATAATAATATATGCTTGCCATAAGTAACAAAGACAAAGAGCTTATGTTTTCAGATGTTGATCTTTAAATCTTTAATCTTGAAATTGCCAAAGCACAGATCTAATCACGATGACGATGAGTTGCATATTGAGATTTACTTAAATTAGAAATTTGTAATAATAGATTAGTGTTCTTGTTTAATAAAAGTAAATGCTATACCTTTGGTTTGTATTCATGTTCGAGAGGATTCGTTTCCTAAATTCACTTGCCAAATACCTTCCTCCTTGACTATTGAATGCCATCGCCCCGCTCGAAACCAAATTCTAGTGAAAGAAAAAGGAGATGTGATTTCCCCGTCGCCTATGCTGCTTCATATTTATGTATATATATGTGGGGAGTGGCACACTATCCAAGGCATAATCTGCTGCAATTGGCTACAAACATATTAGATCGCCACGTCACTTTGACCATGGACATATGGATGTAGATGTGGATAAATTGGTTGCCTAAATAAGGAAAAACGTTTTCAATTATCAATTCCTTTAAGTCAGCAAGAAGACTATTGTGGAGAAGAAGGAAACTGAGGTTTTTCATTACATAATTTGCATGCTTTATGAGCCCCGAAATAACCATCATAATATGAAATTTGATTATTGTGGGAAAAAATAAAAAGGTATCTAAATATGAAAACTTTGGAAAAAAAGATAAAAATACATGAGGAAATCAAAATAGATTATCTTTCCACAATTTTACGGTCCATTAACACCTTAGTTTTGTTTATATATCACTTTTATTATTTGAAGACCACATTGATGAGTTTTCTGTAAACAACATTGATGCTATATTGGTATTCAGATTTTTATACAACTTCGAAGTTTGAGCACTGAAATAACCATCATAATATTTTGTAACGCCCTAAATCCACGGGACACAACAATCAATCACAAATTATAAACAAGTGAAAAATGGACATTAACGAAAATAGTCAAGTCAAGACCTCAATTAAAAAGAACATAATGTTAATGTCAGAGTACAAGCGGAAAGGAATACAATATGAGCTGAAATTCTACTACATTAATACTAAGAGATGAAAGGAAATACATCAAATGAGCTCACGATTCAATCATCGTGTCCTAAGCCCAAGTCACATCCAATCGTCTATCCCGTCCCACCTGCACACCCACAAGCCACGCCTGATCTCGAATCAAGACTCTGTACACCACCCCGACTTGACATTGTACTAGACCACGTCGAACATACGGATCACACCGGTCTCGTGTCCCAAGACAACCATGCGTCCCAGTAAGGCCGAGCGTGCACCTCGACCGTACTACGCATCTGATCCACAAGGTAACACCCAACCCGCTCTCACAGCAGAATTGTTACACGTCCCAAGGCGACCATGCGTCCCAGTCAAGTCGAACGTGCACCCTCGACAAGACCACGCATATGATCCACAAGGCAACATCTTACTCCAACCACGCGCCTGAGTCTGTGAGCAACGCTCCTAAACGACCACTCGTCACAACATGGGTGAGCTGACCAGTACATCATCCGACTGTGGGAATCCGACCTCATGCCCGAGTCCGTGAGCAACGCTCCCAAACGGTCACTCGTCACAACGTAGGTGGACCCTCCCGGACCACCACAACATAAGGGGGAAACCTAACATCTAGTCATACGCGCCTCACACACCATCCCACTACCACCCCACGCTCGAGTCCGTGAGCCCAACGCCAATGGCCACTCATCACAAAGTGGGTGGACAACTGGTTCCACGAACCTCTCCCATAATACATAAGGCAAGGGTAAATGTAATTTACCTAAAGGTACGGGTCACACACCCATAACAATCCTACCTCATAATATCATAAGTTCACTAAGACAACAACGAATTATAGAGCAATACACATAAACATGACCAGAGAATCATAAAAGCAACATTATAAACTATAGCTCGAAACCCACAATAAGGGGTACAGGGGTGTAATTCCACTAAAGTTTTATTACTAATCACAAATTCCATAAGTTTAGGAAAAAACAGTAAATTTCTCAATTAATAGTTAACTACAAAATTTGGAAACCCAAGGAAAAAAAAATGTAATTTTCCCTAAATTAAGTTATTTCATACAATTTCACAAAGTCCAGGGTTTGTTTTCGAAATTACCTCAATTCTTCATTCTTTTCACAATTTACAATCCAAGGTTTTCCCAACATTTATCCCAATTAATTTAATTAACTAAATACAATTAAATTATAATGACCACTGATGAGTCTTGAATTTAACCGCAAGCGTACGGATCGTGTAGCAAACGGGTCGAACACAATGAGAGGTTGCAAATTTCATTTGATTTTATTTTTCAATGAAGCACGAGTAATAATGATGATAACTTCAATGATGGTTGATATTTTTGGTCTTTTGTTGTATGAAGAGATTAAGAGATAATGTAAATATTTTTCTTTAGTTTTTTCTATAATAAGAATGAAATCAAAAATTACGATGAGATGAAACACTTAAACGGTGAAAACATTTGCATAGGCATGAATTGGGAAAGTTGCACATTTCATTAAGCACATGATATCATGTTTCATAAGTATGACTTGACGTGATTAGACTATCAAATCATCAAATAACAACTAGCCTATATTTAATTACAACTTCACAAATTCTTGCAAGCAAAGAAGAAACGATATAAATTCTAAGCATAGATTAAGAAACTTAAAGGTAACATTAACCTATCAAATAATTATAAATCATCTACCTCTTTCAAGAGAATTAGCAAAGATAATAACAAATCAAAATATTTACATGATGACAACCCTGACACTTAATTCATCCTAGCTCATATCATCACCTTCCAAGAGATGGATTTAGTTACACATGATGAAAGAAAACATAAAAGAAAAGACATGAGAGAAAAAAAAATTATTTATCTAATAATAAAAATAGAAATTAAGTACATACAAAATGAAAGTCTCCCATAAAAAACGAAAATTAAACTAAAGGGGAAGAGCTCACTTGATTAGAGAATGAATTATGTCACCCAGGTCTACTGTCTTTCATGCGCCGTTTTTGCCATGTATAGTTTGAATTAGGAATATATTGTGAGATACTGAATTGTGATTCTTTCAAATATCTTTATAATGCCTCTTGAATCATTTTATTTGGGTCTTTGAGGAGAAATTTATGCACACATTACTGATGATTTGTCGATTGACTGGTTTCCAAATACAGTCTGTCTTGAAATGCGTTTTTCACCCGTATATAATCGGAATTTGGCAAGTCTTAAAAAAAATCTCCTTTCAATTTTCTTTCCAAAGGATATAGAATCATTGAATTTGGTATTTGGATGTGAAAGTTATCAATAAAACAAATGACATGTGTTCGCAATCCTCACTTTCCTTATCCGAACTTTCTTATTTGGTGTTAATTGCATAATCTGAATTTACAATTTGAATATATTTCCCATCAATTTGCAGCACAATAGAGAGCATAAACACGTGGAGTGAATTTCTTGTATCGTGTGCTTCAACTTTCACTTTATATATGGAATTTTGCATTTAAGTCCTTCCACTTTTAATTATTTTCAGCAATTGTATCTATTTTCTTATAACCTACGAAATGAAATCAAAACACTCAACATAGCATTATTCAAATAAAAAAGTATGATAATAGTAAAGGTAAAAAAGATAAATTATGATACTCATCAAATACTCCCACATCTATATTTTGCTTATCTCGAGCAAAAAAAAATAAGAAAAATAGAAGATGCAAAAAAAAAACTAACTCACTTTCGTAGGAATCATGGTTGCACTTAGCATGTACAACAAGCTATTAAACCTCCATGTTGTCATAGAGGAGGAGTTTTGTCTCCTGAACACATAGAACACGATAACTTACAATAGGCAATCTAACAAGTTCAATCGACTCACAACCAGATGCATGAGTCCCTGACCACTCCAACCCACATGCTAAGAGTATCCCTCTCAGGTGTTATGTAGTGGGATAGGGTCAGTAGAGATATCCAAGCAGCTCAGCCCAACAACCGAGCAAGCTGATGCACATGGTGCACTAACCGCATGGCTAGCCCATTCAAGTGCACCATGCTAAGACCGAGCTAGCCCATCCAGATCACCCTCACCCTTATCCTACCTAGGGTTGTTCCACACCTTTTCCTGACCCTTGCCACCGTTTAGAAGGGCTGGACCAGCCAGCCGATCCAAACAAAGAGTCAAAAGGGTTGAAGACAAATCCCAATCGGATCTTGTGTGCACCAGACACACCCAACCAGATCCGTGTCCACCCCAAAACTCAACCTAGAAGAAACCTCATCACTCCTGGTCCGACATCACCATAGCTCGCCGGAGCCCTGGTCCCTTTGGCTGTCCCACAGCCAGCCCCATCTAGTGCATGCTCCATACGCACGTTAGAAGGGAACTCGATTGATGGTGCAACCGATTGCACCAACCACCAACATGGTGCTGGCTGGCCCTCCAGCCAACACCCCCTCCCATACAACTCTTCAAGGGTCAGGAGCATACCTGAATTCATGAAAAGCTTTGCCCGAGATCACCGGAGATCAGCCCACCCAGATCTTCGTCTAGTTGCTTCCAAAAGATGCACTCTAGCTTGCTCCACTTGACTCGTCAGAGCTCCAACCACTAGCACGCCGGAGAGGGAGATGGAGAGGGTCTGAATTTCGTGGGTGAGGGAGTGAGAGGGTAGGGATGGCTTGGGTTGAGGGGGTTTTGTTTGCAAACAACCCTCCATCTTCCATACCCTTCATGGCTATTCAAGTCACATCAAGGCATGCCAAAATGGCACCATCCCAAAGGCATCCAAAAGCCACGAAATAATGTGCATCCAAACCCCAAACACAACCCTTCCAATTCCATGCCACCTCAACATGGGCTCAGCCCAAACTCGCACCATTCACCCCCTCGGATCGGATTGAGTTGATCAAGCCAGCAAATGCGTACTCGCCCGGTGAGTCACACTTGATTAACCAACAAGGAACCCAATTAAAAATAAGCATACAGACATACCACAAACACAATTAGATAATCTAAGAACTAAATTATACATAAACGTGGAGAGTGGACTTACTAATATTATAGTAGGAGAGCGGGTCTTACAACCTACCCCCTTAAATAAATTTCGTCCTCGAAATTTGCTATCCCTAACTCTTAACAAGAGCTCTGAATACAAATTCCTTACATCATCCTTCGGACCCAAACTTTGCAGTAACAACAAAACAAGGGTACCGCAAAAACATTGCGAACAATGGCCATGAAAGAGTAACTATAGTATCGAATTCTTGGCCTATAAACCTTCATCTACATCATCACATTCAAACAAAAGCACATGCAACCGTAAGACAATGAAATACAAGTGTCATGATAGCCATAGATTCTGAGAACTAATCATAAACAAATCACATGAATCCAACAACTAACAACCTATATACGTATGACCTAACAACAACCAGCCAATCATACATGATCATAATGTCTATTGACAACAAACTAGTTAGGAAGGTCACACAAAATACAATCACTAAACATAGATGAACATATAATATATTTATATCTATATGCACAAGTTGTATGAGAACAACAAAAATAAAATATGGAATTAATGACAAGATCTCCATAGACAATACTCATGCACAAGATATATCTAGGCAGCAATTAAATCGTGTGCTAATAACAAGATCTTCATGCATTTATATATCTACATGCACATGATGTATGAGGACAACAATTAAGAGGTGTAATCATAATAAGAACTCGATGGCTAAATATATATGGTCATGATTTATCGAGATAACCAATAAATCATGAAATCATAGTCATAATATCACAACACGAACTTACTTGCATGAACGACATGCACTCACGTCATGATGCACATAACAGAAGCAACAACAATTATAATAAATTAGGTAAAGCACATGCCATGATAATCATAGATCATGAGAATTAAACATGCAACCTGTGGGAGCTATGGTCATGTTGAGATGATTACACAACACTTCACTCTACTATAACGCAATCGTGGGTTTAGAATTCATTCCTGCATGAATCTACGTATATGTAGGGGATATATGTGACCATATGCATAATATAAGATCCCACGATGCAATCATGATAATACAAGTGATAGGAATGCATGCATGAATGGATGGCAAATCACTTCCGATTCCAACATTTTAGAGCATAGCATCATGCACATAGTTGAATTAAAATGTTCGGTTAGCCTTTACATGTAGTGCAATTTCCTGTTTCCAGCAATGATGTCATGCGTACAAGTATAGCTTCCTAACAATAATCTAAACATGATTATTCTCATAAATCTAGTAGCTAAATAATACATAGGCATGCAACATCTTAACAGTCACTTAGTTAGGAGAGAATCACATGTATTTAGCAACTAAAGATATATTAACATGTAGCACCTTCACAACAGTTAAATTATGGGATAAATAAACAATAAAATCAGATCTCAAAGGATAATTATACACGTATCCGATGTACCTATTTAACAGAAAATGAAACTCACACAATAGCATGTATTCAGTATGAGAAACACATCCATAACAAAAAGAGGTATCACAAAAGAGATACTACAAGCATTATATAATAAGAGCATTAAATTTCAGACCATATGCACGTTAGTTCTAGCCACACCCAACATGATCAGAGATGATATGAACATGCACAAGTATAAAACAATAACATAAGGTAATGAAACATGCTTGTGATATCAATAGTCCAAACCGATTTATAAATTGATCTACATGCATGCATTCAAATTTGCTTACTACTTATAAGCCATAGAATGAGTTGCATAAAACATGGATGAGTTGTGATTCCATTTTCATGTGAGAGCATAACAAGACATATCAGAGGAGGTATACGAAAATTAGATTATTTATGTGATATGGCTACTGCTGGAATGAAATCAAACTAGATTAGCAATCATAGCAATCGACACATATCAGCCCTACCGATTGCATTATCATCTATATGGAATTATGCAATTTATTCTTAGATGAGATGTCATGAATATATCTTAGGAAATCGTTAGATCAGAGCATATACTTGTATTGGTCGTTAGTGGACTAAAATCAGAATGAGTCATGTTGTATTATTTAGAACTATTAGCTAGATCATGCATAGATATAAGGTCAAAAATCAGTGATGACTTATGAACTACTGACATAACAAGTCATGAAATCATGCAAGATTAGATGACCTAAAACAGTAACAATTCATGTAAGTAATGTCTGAACGAAATTATAAATCCATACATGAATATAAGACCTAAATCAGCAAGCACCTCATGCAAGGAAATTTGGACTCATTGTTAAGTCACGCATAGACCTAGGACCTGTGATCAGTAATGATTCATGCAAATATCACCTACACAAGGTCATGAAATAATGTAGGAGCATGAGTTCTAAAATCAGTAACACCCTAGAAAAATTGCATGTTACAACATGTTAAATACATTAACAAATCAACCAAGAAATCATAATTTCAAACAACAAGAGGTGGTGGCAAATCACGCACAAAATGCATGTAAACACAACCCCAACTTGATCCCCACGGCCCAGCCTCATCCCTTATGGTTTCTTTATCGAACCAACAAGGAAAGCATGAAGCAAGGGTCGTACTAGTGGCACAAAAGCCCAACCAACCTCTGAAATTCGGATGGTTCTACACAGTCCACACTATCGGGTGGATCTCCACTTGTGCACTCCGAACCTAAGATCGGCAAACCCAATGGTGGTGGACTAAACTTCGTCCAACACCCACTCTACATCCTCTTATGCTAAGGGGGCAGAAGCATACCTGAAACTGGTGGAGAGGAGTCTTAGATTTTGCTGGAATCCCGCTGCATCTGCCTCCCATGCTTGCAAGCTAGTCGCCTCTTGCACTTGCACTTCTTGTTTGCTTGACTAGGTGGACTTGTTGGTGATCTCGACACCAAAATAGGGGAGGAGGCAAGGGAACTGATAAAGGTAGATAGGGTTAGGTGGTTTTGGTCTCCAAGCACACAAGGCAATTCACAAGAAAGCAATTTAACCAATGCAAATACGATCTATCACTATCAGAATGCAATTCTAAAAGATAGGAAAGTACCGGCAGGGTTTGGGCAAGATGCCCCACTGGTGAGTCTTCGGATTCTGTACACTTTAGGGACCGACCTGCTCTGATACCAAGTTGTAACGCCCCCGATCTCACGGGTACGCACATTGGGAAAGACTACAAGTGTCGCGATCAGAGACCTCCGTGACGACCGAAGGAGTTACAAAAGACAGACCAAACAACGACTCGACAATACGTAGAGAGATCATACATAGACAGACTAACATAAAACATAATTGAAAAGTGAGAGATAATCCATATATGGTGACAATGTCAAATACATTACATCGAGTTCAAAAGGGAAATACATCATAAATAATGCGGAAGCAAAAGACAAACTGAAGAATCTAGTCGACGTGTCCCTCGTGTACAGAATCTTCGACTACTCGTCCAGTCTACCCTGTAGGAATCTAAGTACCTGCAAGCACCACATCAACATATGCGTGAGTTTTCTGTAAAGAAAACCCAGTGTGCCCCTGGCCCAATCGGTGTTATATGGAAGAATGCATGCAATCTATCTAAGACAAAAGCATCCGAAACAGAAACAGAAAAGCACATAATGCAACAGAAGGCTACGACTCCGTAAGTCATGTTGGTCGGGCACACCCAAACTATTCCTTGAAAGGAACCAGAACACCAGCCTTGCTGGTCAAAGGCGGTCACTCGACAATGACCCACCGCTCGACACAAAGCGGTGCGCCGGATAAGTGTCCCTATTCGCGGCAAGTGACCTACATGGTGTCATCGCGAACTTGGGAACACCTACCCTGAGACAGAATGGCAGCGCCTGCCCAGGACTTATCTTACGCCTAACCTCCCAATGTGAAGGTCTTATGCGAATGGCCTCTGGAGCTAGAGGACCCACTCATGGCCCGTCGGCTCAGAAAACAGAATGTGCCCAGAATTATTAATCAGATTAAATGCAATGCAAGCTACTTAAGCATCTAAAATCTAATGCATCTATAGTGTGTGGAACGAGCTCAAGGAAAGGTATCTGAATACTCTCCTAACAGCCCCCAAACAAATTAAAATCAGAACATCCCAGTCAGGAATCAAACGAAACTCACAACAGCAAGCAATCATAACTGGATCGGCAAATCAAGATAATAGCTAATCGAGTCATCTACGGGTCATGATAAGGATGTTATAAGGTCTGATATCCTAAGGGTCATACATAACCATATCATAACACTTCACTTCAGTAACATATAGACATGAAAGACACAATGGGATGATGCATTACAGCTAGATATATCAAAATCAAAGTCCACAATAATCGATAGCATGCTTCCTTAATTTCAGAGTGTATATGCAATGATAACTGAAATCTCAGAGCATGATCAGAGTTGATATGAGTATGGATTACATGTATATAAGTAGGATAATCATGCTGGAACATGCATAAAATATCAGTAGACAATATAGAAGAAACTCAACCCAGAAGAAACCTCATCACTCTTGGTCGGACCTCACCAGAGCTCGCCGGAGCCATGGTCCCTTTGGCTGTCCCACGGCCAGCCCCATCTAGCGCATGCTCCATGCGCACGCTAGAAGGGAACTCGGTTGATGGTGCAACCGATTGCACCAACCACCAAGAGGTGCTGGCCCTCCAGCCAACACCCCCTCCCATACAACTCTTCAAGGGTCAGGAGCATACCTGAATTCATGAAAAGCTTTGCCCGAGATCACCGGAGATCAGTCCACCCAGATCTTCGTCTAGTTGCTTCCAAAAGATGCACTCTAGCTTGCTCCACTTGACTCGTCAGAGCTCCAACGACTAGCACGCCGGAGAGGGAGATGGAGAGGATCTGAATTTCGTGGGTGAGGGAGTGAGAGGGTAGGGATGACTTGGGTTGAGGGGTTTTTGTTTGCAAACAACCCTCCAACTTCCATAGCCTTCATGGCTATTCAAGTCACATCAAGGCATGCCAACATGGCACCATCCCAAAGGCATCCAAAAGCCACGAAATAATGTGCATCCAAACCCCAAACGCAACCCTTCCAATTCCATGCCACCTCAACATGGGCTCAGCCCAAACTCGCACCATTCACCCCCTCGGATCGGATTGAGTCGATCAAGCCAGCAAATGCGTACTCGCCCGGTGAGTCACACTCGATTAACTGACAAGGAACCCAATTAAAAATAAGCATACAGACATACCACAAACACAATTAGATAATCTACGAACTAAATTACACATAAACGAGGAGAGTGGACTTATTAATATTATAGTAGGAGAGCGGGTCTTACACTAAGTCTGAACCAAGACATTTCTAAACTAAAAACCCTAAAGCCCTGATCTCTATCACGTGAAACCATAAGTCCGGATTCACACATATGTAATGCCTTAAAAATAAACCATAACCCAAAACACTAAACCCTAAGTGTAAACTAAGACATATTTAAACTCAAAACACTACTAGAAAAACATGCTACACAGACTGATAGATGTCTGTCAGAGAACGTTTGTGTACGCTGACGAATACGAATAACCGTCGTTGGAATGTATAACCAACAGATATGGTAAGAAACACAAACGGATACATGTCATCGGTTATTCTTTTCAATTTAATCATCAAAAATGAAACTCACACTGGCAGATAAGTACGATCAGTGTAAATTTCAGAATACACAGATGGCAGAAACACAAAAAATTGGCGCAAAACAATCACCGAAGGATGTTATAACCAACTCCATCGACCGATTAAGTCTGTCGGTGCCTTAGGACATACATCGACGGATAACTACCGTCAGTGAATATTTTGAAATGTGCCCATTACATATTAATCTCGAACGAATGATAAAATGAATCATCCACAGATAAGTGATCCAGTGAGTAATCCATCCCCATTGGTGGGTGGAGCCTGATGTGAAGTGCGGATGTAATTAGATTCGTTTGTGTTTTAGTCTTAATCTTAAAGCTTCAAATGATTTTCATAGTCATTTTGATGGGCTTTCTCTCACTTGTCTTTGATGTGTTAATAGTCCTAGTGGATGTTTATCACATGCTTTGATTAGTGGCTCACCTAATGAGGAATGATGAGGTAATGATAAGATTTGAGTGATTGACATGTAAGCTTGTGGTTATCTCTGACCTTATCATGAGTAGTGTTTTGTATATTTTAATGATAGTACTTGATTGACATCATATAATGCACATATTTGTGTCTTATATCCTTTATTCTTAGCCTAAGTAATGCTACGTAACGAGTTTTATGTTTATGTTTCATGAATAAATAGGTTTGAGAATGAGAGACTCTAAAAGGACTTAAAAGCAAGAAAATGGACTAAGTTGCAAGACTTATGGACTAAGATGCAAGAGAGAGGGACCCGAATGCAAAACCAAAGGTAGGGGTGCACACGGGTTGGGTCGAACCCGAAAACCGATCTGAACCCGACTGGTCGGGTCGGGTCGGGTTCAAAAGTGGTTCGGGTCAGGTTAGGTTAGAAGAAGAAACAACCCGAAATTTCGGGTCGGGTTCGGGTTGTAGGGGTCGGGTTGACCCAACCTGACCCGAAACCGAATATACCAAGGCCCATTTGTATTTATCAGCATCCAGGCCCAAAATCCACCGAAACACTCCTCCCCGAAACCGAATCCATCAAAATCCCTTCCTCTCCGCCCCGATCCCTCTCCCTCTCCGGCCATCTCTCTCTCCCGCCCCGATCCCTCTCCCATACTGGACTACACCCCCACCCCGATCCCTCTCCGGCGAGCACCCGAAGCACTTCCTCGAACGTCTTCCTCGACTACACCCGCCAGAAGCTTCCGGAACCCGAACTCCTCCTCCGCCTTCGTCAGAAGCTTCCGGCCCGAACCCTAGCTTTGCTTGCTTGGCGTGGAGTTCTATTGTTGAAAGCTTTGATGTTGCCTGTTGAACGTTTTATTTAAACCGCAAGTGCACGGCCGCGATGAAGCGGTGGCAAGTACGGGTCGTCCTCAGGGAGGTGAGTAGCCTCTTGCTTGTACGAAATCAAGTGGCAAAAATAGGGGGAAGAAAGTTGTTTATGCAAATCTAGACTACGCTACACTAAGAAGTATGAAATGCGAACGAAACAAACAAACGATGGAATAACAACTAAACTAAGAACAAAGGAAGAATGCTGGAATACAGAAATGGGAAAAACCCCTAAGGGGTGGAGTGAGTACACACATGCAAAGAGGTGGGTGTAGAATACATTCTTTAAGCACATGAAGGTGGTGTTTATCAAGCATAGGAAGTGTCTAAATGTTATGTCAAAACCTATCAATCTATTCACCAACTTAGTTGATTAACATTTACATATGCAAGGTGTTTATTTCAGAACCTAAACAAGCATGAGAGGTGTCTAATCATTTTGGCAAAACTCATCAAGTTGTAAATTCTATCCTAAACAAGCAAGCATACATTCATGTTTAATCAACACATTGCAATTAAAGCATTCATCCCATTCTCTAATGCATGTATGTACATCTACTCCACCCCCCAAAGGGGATGGACCTACTCACTAAACATTACACTAATTATTAAACTATGGAAAGAAAGCATATTAAAACTAAGCTAGAATTAAAAGACGATTAAACTAAAGCATGCACAAACAATAAAAGAAGCATAAAACAAACAATGAAATAAACACAAAACTTTATTGATAAAATGACTCACATTAAAAGTAGCATCCTCCTACTTTAGTGTGTGCTTCAAGGCCTCACTTCTAGTAGGAAGAATAGCCACTTAAAATATGGAGTGATTACAATAGGAGGTGAAGAGTTCTATTTATAGCCATGGAAAAAGCTAATCTGGGACAATCCCCCGATGTGGGACTAAACAGATACCACAAATAGCCTACAGATCCTCTAATACATGTGCTGGAGAAATTTGAGCGCATTTGGGCCAAAAGTGACCGCCAATTAGCGGTCTTGGACCGCTAATTAGCGGTCTACAGTGTCCGGATCGCTCTGGAATTTCTTGTGGGCTTTTCTGGAAGGCTTTGTTGGTATTTGATGCATCTATTTTGCATGTTGGAGCTCCGACCCGAATAGAATTGTCAAAATACTCCCCATAATGGTGTGAAGTATTCTGTTTTGCTCTTAGGTCCTTCTGTCTTGCAATCAGGTCCTTCTTCCTTGCATCTTGGTCCCCAGATCTCACAATTCAGTCCTTTTTTCCAGCTTTTGGGTCCTTTTATGCTTCATCTCTTCAAACCTATTTATTCCTGAAAACTAAACATAAAACTCGTGACATAGCATTGTTTAGGTGGAAGATAATGGATATAAGATACAAATATGAGCATGAAATGATGTCAATCATTGCCTCCAAGATGCTCTTCTTCCTCTCTCTCTTCCTCTTTGCTTCCTTGGTGAGTTTTCAAATAAATCTTAACGCCTCTCACAATTTCATCTCACTAATTATTAGAGTTATATATGTAATCAAGGTTTTGGGTAGTAAATTTTGACTCCAGGTGGTATGAAAGATAGGATTTGGGTAGTAAATTATTTTCGTATATTCTTTTGCTAAATCAGTTTGATTGTGGTGGTAAAGATTGAATCTTGATGGGTTTTGTTTGGAGGATTTGGTGTTTGGTCGGAAATTTGGTTGGGTTTGGATAATTACATTGTGCTTGTTCGATGTTTTGGTGTAGAGTTGAATTGGGAACACTAGGTTGTGTATTTCGGGTCCAATCTGACCCAACCCGAACCAATCCGAAAATTTCGGGTTGGGTTGGGTTCAACCTGAATGGGTTCGGGTTCGGGTTCGGGTTGGATATTTCCCTAACCCGAAAATTTCGGGTTGGGTCGGGTTACAGCCCAAACCCGACCCAACCCGACCTGTGTGCACCCCTAACCAAAGGACCAATCAGCAAATGCACACCATTATGAGGAGATTCAGGTTGATCTGGATCCGCGGAGATTTTTGTGGCACATGTATTAGATGGTGTTTATTCTATTTCTGGTATTTGTTTAGTTCCATACCAGGGGATTGTCCCGGATTATCTTTTTCTATAGCTATAAATAGAACTTTTCACCTTCTATTGTAATTACTTCACATTTTTAGTCGCTACTCTTCCTACTTGAAGTGAGGCCTTGAAGCATACACTAAAGTAGGAGGATGCTACTTGAATTGTGAATCATTTTAATAAAAGTTTCTTTATCATGTTGTTTGTTTCATGTTGCTTGTTTTACTTTGTTTAATTTTATTTCATTAGTTTTAGTAGCTTAGTTAATATGCTTTCCTTACTTAGTTTAATAATTAATCTAATGTGTAGTGAGTAGTCCATCCCCTTTGGGGGGTGGAGTTGATGTTCATACATGCAAAAAAGAATATATTGAATGCTTTATATACAATGTGTTGATAAAACATGAATGTATGTTTGCTTGTTTTAAGATAGAACTTATGACTTAATGAGTTTTTTTCCAAAATGATTAGACACCTCTCATGCTTGTTTAGGTTCTGAAATAACCAGCTTATGTATGTAAATGTTAATCAACTAGGTTAGTGAATGGATTGATAAGTTGTTTGCCATAACATTTAGACACTTCCTATGCATGAAAACACTACCTTTATTTGTGCTTAAAGAATGTGTTCAACACCCAGCCCTTTGCATGTGTGCGCTCACTCCACCTCTTAGGGGGTTTTCCATTTCTGAATTACAGCACACTTATTTCGTTCTTAGTTAAGTTTTAGTTCATCGTTTGTTGTTTGCTTATGCATGTGTTACTTCGTAGTGTAGTGTAGCGTAGATTAGTATAATCAAACTCTTTTCCCTATTTTTGCCACTTGATTTTGTGTAAACGAGAGGCTGCTCACCTTCCCGTGGACGACCTGTATTTGTCACGTCTTCACCGACGCCGTGCACTTGCGGTTTAATATAAAACGTTCACTTGAATGTTAGCTTTGGGAACCCAAACTATTTTGGTTTTAGGAGCCCACACACTTGAGGAACTATTCTTTACAACTAAGTGCCTTCCATTTAACTTTGTATAAGATGCATTGTTTTTCAAGTTAGCATTAAATCCTAAACCATGTTTTTGCAAAGATTGACTTTGACTCCCTAATAGCATGTTAAGCATCTTAGTTCCATTTGTGAACTTTTCTATATCTTTTCTTAATTGCACATTGCAAGCATGAAGATCTAATTATTCAACATCTATAGGTGTTGCTTTTAACTTGTCAAGAGTTGATGCATTAGTTTCAAGTTTAGCAAGCACCTCATTCTTCTCATTCATGATTATTTCAATTTGGCATTTGAGATCATGTATTTGCTTTCTAGCATTTTTGTTTTTTTCGCAAATAATCTCATATTGTTTAACTAAATCATGAAATGCATTTTGAAGTTCCTCATGAGAATATATTGTAGGATCTACTAGCCCCTAAACTTAGTCTAAAGGGGGGGTGAATAGACTAATTACCGTATTAGTGATAACTATGCCAAATTCAAAATATGAGACAATAAAGAAGAAGAGATGAACAAACAAACCACTACTCCGGATGTATAGAGGTTTGGATCCAACCACCGGATCCTAGTCCTCTCTTACGAATTGCTCTTACTCGAGCAACTTCGCGTTCTCCACTAATCCGATCTCCGTTGCGGGCCGAGATCACGCCTTTACACCACAAGCTTTGCGAACACCCTCGCCTAGCTTGGACCACCTTCTCACAACCCGAGAAGAGCTTCACTCCGGAAGCTTGTACAACTCTTGAAGAATAAAACTTCAGCAACTAATCTTGGCACTTGAAAATGATGATGCAATCTAATGAGGATGGTTTCAAGTGAGAAGATTTGTGAGCACAAGGGTTTTTAGCACTTTGGAAGTAGTAATGAGATTTTGAGCTTAGAGCAAGATTGGAGGTCTTGAATGAGTGTTCTAAGCTTTATTTATATGCTCCAAACAAGTTCTAGCCGTTGGGGATTAAGTGATGGAGAGTTGTGTAAGAAAACACAAATCAGAAAAGACAGCACAGGTTTCTGGCGACTAACGGTCGACCGGATCGAGTTACACGGTCGACCTATTCAAGGCAGTGCTTCATTCGGTCGACCGAAAATGATAACGGTCGATCCAACTGGGCTGGAACTTAAGTGATCGGTCGAACGGTTTCGAATACCAGTTCGACCGAAAAGAGACAGTAGCTCTGGGTCTGGAAAAGACTTAAGGTTCGGTCGACCGTTCAAAGAGTTCCGGTCGACCGGTAGACATGTTTGCTTTGAGACCCGATAATAACACATGTAATCGGTCGAACAAGGTAAGTGCAACGTTCGACCGAATCTGCCCAGTAGCAAAGAGACGGAGAAGAAACATGATTCGGTCGACCGTACAGGGAGGTCCGGTCGACCGGAATACTAAATCCAAACTTAGGTTAGTTAGAAAAATGTGTATACGACCGTTGGAGTATACGACAAGTATAACGGTCATAATAAATACAAATACGGAAATCAATCGGTCGAACGGAGATGAACTATCGGTCGACCGAAAGTCCTACGCAGAGGACACGTGTCGAAATGAGATAGGCTGAAGGATTTGTATTTGGTAAAATAATTTCTCACTCGACAAGGTCAAACGGTCGAACCGAACATATATGTCGGTCGACCGAAATATAACAGTAAAACAGGATATGAAGAAACGGTCGAACGGATGAAGGAATTTTGTCGACCGATTTCTAACATGCAAAATTTATAGGCGGAACGGTCGACCGGAAGAAGTAATTGGGTCGACCGTTTTGAGACAAAATTTGTTCACTGGGAAGGTCTGGTGAAAAACGGTCGAACCAAATGGTTCTACCGGTCGACCGTTTTAGTTCAGTTTTTCTGTTCTTTGGTTCTAATGAGTTTGGTTGAGTTCTAATGAAGTCTAGGATATATGGAAGATAATGTGAGACTTCTATAAGTATCCTAAGTGATGTGTAATGCAATGAATCATGAGTTTCAAGTGCCAAGTTACATTTAGAGCCTAAATACATGGAATTGAAACTTAGCTACTCTTCAATCTTCATCTTTAGTTTAACTCAAACTTGAATCCTGAAATGTTAGATGACACATATATATATATATATGCAAGTAATAATATTTCAATTGATACATGTTTTTATTGAGAAGTTGATTAATCATCAAAACGGATTAACGATTATTAGCCAAAAAGACAACAATCTCCCCTTTTTTGATGATGACAACTTATCAACCTAAATACATGTTTAGATTTGATTTTTATCATACACAATCAATGACTAAAGCTCCCCCTATTTTATAGCTCCCCTATCTATAAGCATGTATTTATTTCTCCCCCTTTGGCATAAGCAAAAAAGACCCATAAGATAATGTGAGAAGCGTTTTAAGCAAATAAGATATGGTACCGGAAGCGAGATTATTTAGCCAAGCCAAAACATAGAAGAGACAACAATAAACCATGCAATAAACTTAAAATTCATAACAAACATCAATAACAACGTCGAAAGCAAATACTACAAAGAGGTTCAAAACAAAATACATCAATAAACCAAAGTTTGAACCAACAACATCATAAACCGAAATACAACGACAAAACGACACACACGCTCCACAAAACACAACATCAAATCACCCAAGCCTCTGATCACGCAGCAGCGATGAAAGGGAGTCAAGAGAGGCTTCAATCCGGCCAAGCTGAGAGGATGTGGACGCCTCAAACGCATCGAAGCGAGCAGAAGTGGACGCCTCAAGTGCATCGAAGCGAGCAGAAGTGGAGGCCTCGAAGGAATGAACTTGATCCGAGAGTTGTTGAAAACGATACTGATCAATGGAAGATGAAGAGGACCACTGCCCTTGAGCCCAAGCAGCAGATTCTCCCTCACCCCACCAGGAGCTGGAGTCGCGAGGGACGGAACGAGGCATCCACCTCGGATCTTCAGATACATCTTCTGCCTCTTCTCCTTCTTCTTCGGAATTTTGAGCTGAGTCCTCAGAAGATGAATGAGGTGGCGAAGGAAGAGGAATGGATTTCATTTTGAAAAGGGTGGTCTTACAGAAAGGAAATTTGTAGACCACAGAAGGAAGAGAAGTGACATCGATATTCCATGTTTCAAGAAGCACAGTAATCCACATAGGGTAGGGAAGATACGATCCACTACGATGACACATGTGCGAGATAATGAAACTAGGCCAATCTACCAACTTTTTCTTATAGATGCAATAGATGCACATAAAAGCCAAATTAGATATCTCGTTTCGGTGACCAAGTTTAGGAAAGATGTTGTAAGATATGATTTGGGCAAGAATCCGGGGTAGAGGGTGTAAAAGAGATGCATTGTGTTTGAAACGACCGTTTACCCGAGGAGGAGGAATAGCATATAACTCATCAACCATTGACTCTAGATTGGTGTCGGGGAGAGCACCTTGAGGAAAGTCACGATAAATGTTTATTCCCCTTGACGAAAAACCTAGAGACTTAGACAACAATTCGGGTGTGATCCTATATTCAATCCCATTGATTAAGGTAGTCAAGACATGCTTATGAGGGACTTTTCTAAGATTGCAATAGAATTTTTGCACAAGAAATGGATAATAGGGTTTAGATGCAATAATAGTGTGAGAGTAAGTGAGTTTGTTTGCATCTAAAACGGATTGTAAAGACAAGTTATCAAAGTCGGCTACCTCAACCTTGCGACATGGTATGAAGTTAGCAACCGAGAAAAATTCATCCCACGACTTTTTAGCATCATCATCAACCGGAATGAACTGAAGCAAAGGTTGAACCGGAGAAGCCGGAGCACGAGAAGAGGAAGGTTGAGTGTCTTGTTTCTTCTTGGAACGACTCTCGGAAGCCTTCTCTTGAGAGGGACGTTTCTTGGAGATGGTGAGCTTTGAGCGACCCATTTTGGAAGAAAATGGTAGAGAAGGTGGAAAGTGGTTGAAGGGAGTCGAAAAAATGGAAGAACGAGTGGAGGAAGACGGCTGGAGAGGGTGGCGGTCGACCGGAATGGGAGGGGCGGCACTTAGGGTTTGAGGAGTGGAAATGGGTGAAGTGAGGGAAAACCTCGCAGAAGCCCTAAATGTACAGAAAATAACACGAACGGTCGACCGCTCTCATTACTCGGTCGACCGGTGCGTTAAATTTTTTTTTGAAAACCTACGACAACACAGCTATTGGTCACAATCGGTCGGACGAATATTACGCAACGGTCGACCGCTAGCAAAAATTTAAAACCAGGGAAGCTACTGAAGATTTTCGGTCGGACGGAATGAGAATGTCGGTCGACCGAAACACGAATATTCAAAGAAGGTGGAAACACTGACGAATTGCGGTCAGACGGAAGGAGACTGCCGGTCGACCGAATGATGCGTGAAAGTTGCTAGGTGATTTTCGGTTGGACAAAAAAAAACACATACGGTCGAACGCAAAACTTATACGGTCGACCACAAATCAACAAAGGTTCGACCGAAACTTAAGTTAACTTAAGTCAGGTCGACCAAGTGAGAAACGGTCGAACAAGGTGGAATACATTGTCGACCGAAACACACCAGGAGATCTCAAAAACGACACAGCATTGGGACCGGTCGACCGAACAAACTACACCGGTCGACCGAAACCGGGAAAATTTGAGAAACTGCTAGATTAAAACAGTAATCCGGTCGAACGACACTTGCTTTCAGTTCGACCGAAAAACGTCTGAAAAGCCCAAATTTGATAAACACCCAATAAACCCGCAAGCAATTTGAAAGAAATCACAACCAAGAATGAAACTACGACACAGTCACATGAAATGTTCAAGTTATACGTCATTTAAGTTGCACATGCCTAGATTTAGCCTTATATGAATGAATTGATCAACGTTTAAAGGTTTTGTGAAGATATCCGCAAGTTGATCATTAGTGGGAACAAATATAAGCTCAATGTCTTCCTTTGTTGCATGATCTCTTAGAAAATGATGTCTAACCTCAATGTGTTTAGTTCTAGAATGCAATATGGGATTTTTCGAAAGATTTATTGCACTAGTATTATCACATAAAATAGGAGTAGTTTGAAACTCAAGTTTCAAGTCTTTGAGGGTTTGTCTCATCCACAAGACTTGTGCACATGCACAACCGGCAGCAATGTATTCGGCCTCGGTTGTCGACAATGCAACACAATTTTGTTTCTTACTAAACCAAGAGACAAGCGATTTTCCCAAGAATTGGCAAGTGCCACTAGTACTTTTACGATCTAAAATGCAACCGGCATAGTCGGCGTCACTATAGGCAACAAGATCAAAAGCCCTAGTTTTGGGGTAAAACAAACCAAATTCTTGAGATCCTTTGAGATAGCGGAAAATACATTTTAAAGCATTGAAATGAGATTCTTTAGGACACGCTTGAAAACGTGCACACAAACACACGGAAAACATAATATCCGGACGACTAGCGGTAAGATAAAGCAAGGATTCGATCATACCTCGATATTTCTTGATATCCACCTCCTTGCCATTTTCATCTTTGTCTAGCTTAGTGCTAGTGCTCATCGGAGTGTTATGTGGTTTGCTATCTTCAAGACCAAAGTGTTTTAAAAGCTCTCTTGTGTACTTAGCTTGGTGTTTGAAGTTCCCATCTTTAGTTTTCTTAATTTGAAGTCCGAGGAAAAAGTTTAGTTCACCAATTAAGCTCATCTCGAACTCCCCCTGCATAGACTTGGAAAATTCTTTGCAAAGACGCGGGTTACTTGCACCAAAAATTATATCATCAACATAGATTTGTACCACTAGTAAATCATGATCATATGTTTTAACAAAAAGAGTGGTATCCACTTTACCCACACAAAAACCTTTGTCGATTAGGAAGTTCTTTAATCGCTCATACCAAGCTCTAGGAGCTTGTTTGAGGCCGTAAAGAGCCTTCTTAAGTTTAAACACATGGTTTGGGTAAGTTTCATTTACAAATCCGGGGGGTTGTGCCACAAAAACTTCTTCATTTATAAAGCCATTTAGGAAAGCACTTTTGACATCCATTTGAAATAATTTTATGTCCATGTAAGATGCATAAGCTAATAACATGTGAATGGCTTCCATTCGAGCGACGGGAGCATAAGTTTCATCAAAGTCTATACCCTCCTCTTGGCGATAGCCTTGAGCGACGAGTCTAGCTTTGTTTCTTATTACATTCCCATCTTCGTCAAGTTTATTTCGAAATATACATTTAGTTCCAATAACCGATTGGTTAGAAGGTTTTTCAACAAGTTCCCAAACATTATTTCGAACAAATTGATTTAGCTCTTCATGCATAGCCATTAGCCAAAATTCGTCATTACATGCTTCATCAACTTTCTTAGGTTCTAATGAAGAGATAAATGCATAAGAATCACAAACTACATGTGCTTTAGATCGTGTCGTCACACCTTGAGAAACCTCTCCAATCACAAAGTCCTTCGGATGATCCTTTCTATAGGTCCAATCCTTAGGAAGATCCTCCACGTCCTCTTGTGGAAGACTTGGAGACTCTTGATGAGACTCAAGAGGGGCATCTTGTGATGATACATGTCTAATTATATCCATACAATCATCATCAAGAGAGGAGTTATCCACACAAGCTAACTCGTCAAAGTTAACGTGTAGAGATTCCTCAACACAACTTGTTCGTTTCTTATAGATTCTATATGCTTTACTCCTATCGGAATACCCTAAAAAGATAGCCTCATCAGATTTTGCGTCAAATTTATCCAAGTTGTCTTTAGTATTGAGGACAAAACATTTTGAACCAAAAGCTTTAAAATATGAAATTTTAGGAGTCCGGTCATGCCAAAGTTCAAACGGAGTTTTCTTCAAAATAGGTCTAATGAGAACACGATTCAACACATAGCAAGAAGTATTAACGGCTTCGCACCAAAAATATTTTGGAAGTCCTTTTTCCACAAGCATTGTTCTTGCCATTTCTTGAAGAGTTCTATTTTTCCTCTCAACTACCCCATTTTGTTGAGGAGTGCGAGGAAACGAAAAATTGTGCTCAATTCCATACTTTTCACAAAACTTTTGAAATGATTCGTTTTCAAATTCTCCTCCATGATCACTATGAATAGTGATTATGTTAGAATCTTTTTCTCTTTGAACACGCTTGCAAAAACTTTTAAATTTTTCAAAAGCGTCATACTTGTTAGCTAAAAATAAAACCCAAGTGAATCTCGAAAAGTCATCAACAATTACAAATGCATATCTTTTCCCTCCTAGACTTACGGTCCTTGAGGGTCCAAAAAGATCTAAGTGTAAAAGCTCGAGAGGTTTTGAAGTTGACACCACATTTAGAGATTTAAAAGAAGATTTAAATTGTTTTCCAAATTGGCATGCATCACAAAGTTTGTCCTTTTTGAAATCAATTTTTGGTAGTCCTCTAACCAATTCAAGTTTGGATAATTTGTGCAATTGTGACATACTAATATGTCCCAAGCGGTTGTGCCATAACCAAGCTTCGTCATGTGAGGCAACTAAACAAGTTTCAACACCTAGGTTTCTAAGATTATCAACATGAACAATGTAGATGTTATTTGATCTATATCCATTAAAGACAATTTTCATGTCATTTTTAGAGATGATATGGCAAGTGTGTTTGTCAAATACAACTAGAAAATTCTTATCGGTCAATTGACTAACACTAAGTAAGCTATGTTTTAACCCATCTACTAATAAAACTTTTTCAATGTTAGGAGTATTAAAATTACCAACATTGCCGATGCTGACAATGTGTCCTTTAGCATTATCTCCAAATGTGACGGTTCCTCCCTTCTTAGGCTTTAAGTTGGATAGAACATGGGAGTCTCCCGTCATATGCCTCGAGCACCCGCTATCGAGAATCCACTTTCCCTTTCTCCTTGCTTTTATCTACAATCAAAGAAACAAGTGAAGACTTTGGTACCCAAATTTGTTTGGGTCCTTGAGGGTTAGCTTTTGGTACCCAAACTTGAGTAGTCTTAGGTACCCAAACATTTGAATAATTTATTTTCCTAATAAAAGAGTTATTCATTTTAACAAAGTAGGAAGTGGGTTTCTTTTGTTTACCTCCCTTATAACCTAGACCATGTTTTGTTAAAGATTGAGTTTGAGTTCCAAGAAGCATGTCAAGCATTTTTCTACCTAAGGTGAATTTCTCTAAGTCTTTCGTGAGTTGCATATTCTTGGCAATGAGATCTTCATTTAGATGATTATCTTTTGTAGATTTTAGAATTGTGATCTCATCATTTAGAACCTCAATTTCTTTGGTTAGCATATCACATTTGATAGATTGATCTAGATTAACTTTTCTAGCTAATTTGTTTTTATGACAAATCATTTCATAACGTTCGGCAAGTTCTTGAAAAGCATCTAATAGATCATCATAAGGAGGTATTTCGTTTTGGGATACCTCATCGTCGTCGATTTCCACCACGTGAGGTTGATCACTTGTCTTTGGTGATGGAGGAGGACTCGAGTCGGAATCAACATTGGATGCCATAAAACACATGTGTGCTTCTTCTTCTTGGGAGTATTCAGAGTCGGAGTCCTTTGATGAACTTGAGTCATCCCAAGTGGCTTTGAGAGCCTTTTTCCCATCCTTTTTGCGACGATCCCTTCTCTTGTAATCGTCACGTCTTTTAGGCCTCTCTTCCTTTTCCTTTCGGGGTGGCCTTTCATCTCTATCTTTTCTTGGTCTCTCATCCCTTTCTCTTCTAGGAGGATATCTCCTTTCTTCTCTTCGTTCACGATCCCTTGGCCTAAGCAAAGGGCAATCCTTCTTCATGTGGCCGGTTTTGTTGCACTCATAGCAAGTGAATGTCCGAGAAGTTTCTCCTCTTCCTTTTGCAAATTTTCTCTTGGAGAGAAACTTCTTGAAGTTGCGGGTTAGGAAAGCAACATCTTCATCGGTGTCATCGTCTTCGATTGCGTCCGAATCCGAGGTTGCTTTTAAGGCAATTTGTTTTTCTTTACGCTTATATCCTTCCCGTTCCTTCTCCTTCTCTCTTCTTTCTTCCATTTGGATCTCATACGCCATGAGGTTTCCAATGAGATCCTCCATCTTCAACTTTGAGAGATCTTTGGCTTCTTCAATAGCCGTAGTCTTTTTCTCCCAATCCAAAACTCATCAAGTTGTAAATTGTATCCTAAACAAGCAAGCATACATTCATGTTTAATCAACACATTGCAATTAAAGCATTCATCACATTCTCTAATGCATGTATGTACATCTACTCCACCCCCCAAAGGGGATGGACCTACTCACTAAACATTACACTAATTATTAAACTATGGAAAGAAAGCATATTAAAACTAAGCTAGAATTAAAAGACGATTAAACTAAAGCATGCACAAACAATAAAAGAAGCATAAAACAAACAATGAAATAAACACAAAACTTTATTGATAAAATGACTCACATTAAAAGTAGCATCCTCCTACTTTAGTGTGTGCTTCAAGGCCTCACTTCTAGTAGGAAGAATAGCCACTTAAAATATGGAGTGATTACAATAGGAGGTGAAGAGTTCTATTTATAGCCATGGAAAAAGCTAATCCGGGACAATCCCCCGATGTGGGACTAAACAGATACCACAAATAGCCTACAGATCCTCTAATACATGTGCTGGAGAAATTTGAGCGCATTTGGGCCAAAAGTGACCGCCAATTAGCGGTCTTGGACCGCTAATTAGCGGTCTACAGTGTCCGGATCGCTCTGGAATTTCTTGTGGGCTTTTCTGGAAGGCTTTTTTGGTATTTGATGCATCTATTTTGCATGTTGGAGCTCCGACCCGAATAGAATTGTCAAAATACTCCCCATAATGGTGTGAAGTATTCTGTTTTGCTCTTAGGTCCTTCTGTCTTGCAATCAGGTCCTTCTTCCTTGCATCTTGGTCCCCAGATCTCACAATTCAGTCCTTTTTTCCAGCTTTTGGGTCCTTTTATGCTTCATCTCTTCAAACCTATTTATTCCTGAAAACTAAACATAAAACTCGTGACATAGCATTGTTTAGGTGGAAGATAATGGATATAAGATACAAATATGAGCATGAAATGATGTCAATCATTGCCTCCAAGATGCTCTTCTTCCTCTCTCTCTTCCTCTTTGCTTCCTTGGTGAGTTTTCAAATAAATCTTAACGCCTCTCACAATTTCATCTCACTAATTATTAGAGTTATATATGTAATCAAGGTTTTGGGTAGTAAATTTTGACTCCAGGTGGTATGAAAGATAGGATTTGGGTAGTAAATTATTTTCGTATATTCTTTTGCTAAATCAGTTTGATTGTGGTGGTAAAGATTGAATCTTGATGGGTTTTGTTTGGAGGATTTGGTGTTTGGTCGGAAATTTGGTTGGGTTTGGATAATTACATTGTGCTTGTTCGATGTTTTGGTGTAGAGTTGAATTGGGAACACTAGGTTGTGTATTTCGGGTCCAATCTGACCCAACCCGAACCAATCCGAAAATTTCGGGTTGGGTTGGGTTCAACCTGAATGGGTTCGGGTTCGGGTTGGATATTTCCCTAACCCGAAAATTTCGGGTTGGGTCGGGTTACAGCCCAAACCCGACCCAACCCGACCTGTGTGCACCCCTAACCAAAGGACCAATCAGCAAATGCACACCATTATGAGGAGATTCAGGTTGATCTGGATCCGCGGAGATTTTTGTGGCACATGTATTAGATGGTGTTTATTCTATTTCTGGTATTTGTTTAGTTCCATACCAGGGGATTGTCCCGGATTATCTTTTTCTATAGCTATAAATAGAACTTTTCACCTTCTATTGTAATTACTTCACATTTTTAGTCGCTACTCTTCCTACTTGAAGTGAGGCCTTGAAGCATACACTAAAGTAGGAGGATGCTACTTGAATTGTGAATCATTTTAATAAAAGTTTCTTTATCATGTTGTTTGTTTCATGTTGCTTGTTTTACTTTGTTTAATTTTATTTCATTAGTTTTAGTAGCTTAGTTAATATGCTTTCCTTACTTAGTTTAATAATTAATCTAATGTGTAGTGAGTAGTCCATCCCCTTTGGGGGGTGGAGTTGATGTTCATACATGCAAAAAAGAATATATTGAATGCTTTATATACAATGTGTTGATAAAACATGAATGTATGTTTGCTTGTTTTAAGATAGAACTTATGACTTAATGAGTTTTTTTCCAAAATGATTAGACACCTCTCATGCTTGTTTAGGTTCTGAAATAACCAGCTTATGTATGTAAATGTTAATCAACTAGGTTAGTGAATGGATTGATAAGTTGTTTGCCATAACATTTAGACACTTCCTATGCATGAAAACACTACCTTTATTTGTGCTTAAAGAATGTGTTCAACACCCAGCCCTTTGCATGTGTGCGCTCACTCCACCTCTTAGGGGGTTTTCCATTTCTGAATTACAGCACACTTATTTCGTTCTTAGTTAAGTTTTAGTTCATCGTTTGTTGTTTGCTTATGCATGTGTTACTTCGTAGTGTAGTGTAGCGTAGATTAGTATAATCAAACTCTTTTCCCTATTTTTGCCACTTGATTTTGTGTAAACGAGAGGCTGCTCACCTTCCCGTGGACGACCTGTATTTGTCACGTCTTCACCGACGCCGTGCACTTGCGGTTTAATATAAAACGTTCACTTGAATGTTAGCTTTGGGAACCCAAACTATTTTGGTTTTAGGAGCCCACACACTTGAGGAACTATTCTTTACAACTAAGTGCCTTCCATTTAACTTTGTATAAGATGCATTGTTTTTCAAGTTAGCATTAAATCCTAAACCATGTTTTTGCAAAGATTGACTTTGACTCCCTAATAGCATGTTAAGCATCTTAGTTCCATTTGTGAACTTTTCTAGATCTTTTCTTAATTGCACATTGCAAGCATGAAGATCTAATTATTCAACATCTATAGGTGTTGCTTTTAACTTGTCAAGAGTTGATGCATTAGTTTCAAGTTTAGCAAGCACCTCATTCTTCTCATTCATGATTATTTCAATTTGGCATTTGAGATCATGTATTTGCTTTCTAGCATTTTTGTTTTTTTCGCAAATAATCTCATATTGTTTAACTAAATCATGAAATGCATTTTGAAGTTCCTCATGAGAATATATTGTAGGATCTACTAGCCCCTAAACTTAGTCTAAAGGGGGGGTGAATAGACTAATTACCGTATTAGTGATAACTATGCCAAATTCAAAATATGAGACAATAAAGAAGAATAGATGAACAAACAAACCACTACTCCGGATGTATAGAGGTTTGGATCCAACCACCGGATCCTAGTCCTCTCTTACGAATTGCTCTTACTCGAGCAACTTCGCGTTCTCCACTAATCCGATCTCCGTTGCGGGCCGAGATCACGCCTTTACACCACAAGCTTTGCGAACACCCTCGCCTAGCTTGGACCACCTTCTCACAACCCGAGAAGAGCTTCACTCCGGAAGCTTGTACAACTCTTGAAGAATAAAACTTCAGCAACTAATCTTGGCACTTGAAAATGATGATGCAATCTAATGAGGATGGTTTCAAGTGAGAAGATTTGTGAGCGCAAGGGTTTTTAGCACTTTGGAAGTAGTAATGAGATTTTGAGCTTAGAGCAAGATTGGAGGTCTTGAATGAGTGTTCTAAGCTCTATTTATATGCTCCAAACAAGTTCTAGCCGTTGGGGATTAAGTGCTGGAGAGTTGTGTAAGAAAACACAAATCAGAAAAGACAGCACAGGTTTCTGGCGACTAACGGTCGACCGGATCGAGTTACACGGTCGACCTATTCAAGGCAGTGCTTCATTCGGTCGACCGAAAATGATAACGGTCGATCCAACTGGGCTGGAACTTAAGTGATCGGTCGAACGGTTTCGAATACCAGTTCGACCGAAAAGAGACAGTAGCTCTGGGTCTGGAAAAGACTTAAGGTTCGGTCGACCGTTCAAAGAGTTCCGGTCGACCGGTAGACATGTTTGCTTTGAGACCCGATAATAACACATGTAATCGGTCGAACAAGGTAAGTGCAACGTTCGACCGAATCTGCCCAGTAGCAAAGAGACGGAGAAGAAACATGATTCGGTCGACCGTACAGGGAGGTCCGGTCGACCGGAATACTAAATCCAAACTTAGGTTAGTTAGAAAAATGTGTATACGACCGTTGGAGTATACGACAAGTATAACGGTCATAATAAATACAAATACGGAAATCAATCGGTCGAACGGAGATGAACTATCGGTCGACCGAAAGTCCTACGCAGAGGACACGTGTCGAAATGAGATAGGCTGAAGGATTTGTATTTGGTAAAATAATTTCTCACTCGACAAGGTCAAACGGTCGAACCGAACATATATGTCGATCGACCGAAATATAACAGTAAAACAGGATATGAAGAAACAGTCGAACGGATGAAGGAATTTTGTCGACCGATTTCTAACAGGCAAAATTTATAGGCGGAACGGTCGACCGGAAGAAGTAATTGGGTCGACCGTTTTGAGACAAAATTTGTTGACTGGGAAGGTCTGGTGAAAAACGGTCGAACCAAATGGTTCTACCGGTCGATCGTTTTAGTTCAGTTTTTCTGTTCTTTGGTTCTAATGAGTTTGGTTGAGTTCTAATGAAGTCTAGGATATATGGAAGATAATGTGAGACTTCTATAAGTATCCTACGTGATGTGTAATGCAATGAATCATGAGTTTCAAGTGCCAAGTTACATTTAGAGCCTAAATACATGGAATTGAAACTTAGCTACTCTTCGATCTTCATCTTTAGTTTAACTCAAACTTGAATCCTGAAATGTTAGATGACACATATATATGCAAGTAATAATATTTCAATTGATACATGTTTTTATTGAGAAGTTGATTAATCATCAAAACGGATTAACGATTATTAGCCAAAAAGCCAACATATATTTCTTCTTTGGAACGTGAACTATCACTAGCATATGACTTAGATGAGAAGGAATGTGATCTACTAGAGTAAGAGTTAGAAGATACCCAACTTCCTTCATCTTGAATTGCCATGTAGCACATATGTGCATATTCCTTTGTTGATGAAGGTGCGGTTGATTTAGATGATGATGAAGACGATGAATCGTCCCACGTAGCCTTGTGAGCTTCCAACCTCTTCTCATTTCTCTTACTCCTCTCATTTTATCTCCTTCTCTCCCTTCTCTCATTTTTCTTCTCCTTCTCTTTTCTCTCATTTTCACTCTCTTCCTTCTCCTTCTTCTTTTCTCTCTTTTCACTTCTTCTACATCTTCTTTCATTCTTTTCTTCTTTATCCTTCTTGAGGTATTTGAAGAAGTCTTTGGCTATGACGTCAATGTCCTCATCTTCTACACTCCTCCTTCGTTGGTCAATATTTGTATGTAATCCCAAGGTTGGTTTGTTCTTGGAGGCTTCCTTCTCCTTTCGATGGTTAATTTGGAGCTCATAAGCCATGTGATTTCCAATTAACTCCTCCATCTTGAGTTGGGAAAGGTCGTGTGCTTCTCCAATTACGACCACTTTATCTTCCCAATCGTGACTTAGCGACCGAAGGAATTTCCTTGTCATCTCTCCTTCATTTAATCTTCTTCCAAGAACCAAAAGAGAGTTAGTGATATCGGTGAAGCGAGTGTTCATTTCGCTTATGTTTTCACCGATTTGCATAGAAAATATTTCATATTTATGCATGAGGAGACTAATGCGGGTTTCCTTAGTTTTGCTATCCCCCTCATGATGCATTTGTAGTCTATGCCAAATTTCATATGCACTAACACACCCTTTAATCTTATTATACTCACCCTCATTAAGGCTACAATACAAGATGTTCATGATTTTTGAGTTCATCTGAATTTCTTTCATTTTAGGCCTACTAACTGAATCTAATTCATCTTCATTTGGGGGTGTGTATGGATTTTGAAGAAACGTCCAATACTTTAGGTCATTTGAAATTAGGAAGATTTTCATCCTATTTTTCCAATAATCATAGTTTGACCCATTAAATAAAGGATGTCTAGTTGTGCATAATCCTTCTATGTGATTAGATGTAGAAGCCATTGCTAAAAATTACGGTTAAGTAAACGATTTAGCTCACAAGGCTCTGATACCAAATGTTAGGATCGTATGAGTCTCTAATTCGAATCACTTTTAAGCTAATTACCTACTTGTTAAGCAATCAAGTTATGCCCAGCGGAATTTAAACAAACAAGCAAGTAAGGAAGGAATAATGCAAACCACAAGAAGTCGGGGGATTTTTATAGAGGTTCGGCACCTCACCCGGGCCCTAGTCCTCTCTGGCAAGCTCCGCTCGGATCACCGAGCTTTGCTCACGACTTCATTAACCACTCCCCGTTCCGGGCCGGGAGAGAATGCATTTACAATCTTGAAGCCCGCGAACAACCCTCGCCGAGCTTGACTCCTCCTCTCACAATCCGAGAGGGATGCTTCGGGCTTTCACCGAAACCTTTACTCTTCTTTGACAGCAACAAACTTGAGTGGGACAATCACTCTCTAAACTTGAGCACACTTGAGAAAGATTGGAATTGATCTTAAGTGTAGAAATTTGAGGCTTGGAGTGTTTGGAAAGATCTCTCTAATGTAGGAGGCAAATATGTGTGGGAGAGTTGTGTTAAAATGTGTTTTACAACTCTTTATATAGGCATTAGAGAGAATAAAGCCATTGGGATTGATTGGGTATGAGTTGGTGTAAGATGCACAAAACAGAAACTTGCAGGACCCAATTCTGCCTAAAACGGTTGACCGAAACAGGTATGTCGTTCGACCGTTTGGTCAAAATTCAGCTTTGACTTAAGTTCACTTAAGTTAACGGTCGAACGGGCTCAGGGGATAGGTCGACCGAATAAGTCCAGGCACTTCTGGGAGACCAAATTGTGTTGGTTCGGTCGACCGCTAGGAAAGTTTCGGTCGACCGGATGTTTGGTAATTTTTGGGTATTTGGGAATAATACGAATACAACCGTTGGGTATAATACGAAAAAACAAACGGTCATGTGACACGTGTGAACGGTCGAACAAAAAGGTTTAAACGGTCGACCGTTTTGGTCCAGGTAGTTCAAGTTTTGTTTAGGTGTTTTCCGGTTTTAGTTTGGATGATCTATTGAAGTCCAAATTATGTGAAATTTTGTGTGTGACTTCTCTAAGGAACTTAGTGTGTGGTTGAGTAGTTTTTAGCTCAAGTATGCTCAATTACACAAGGTTCCTAAAGACTCAAAGAAATACAAAATACATGTCTTCAAATGAGCTTGATTACATGTCTTGACTTGATTTCCTTTCTTCCTTGAGTCTTGATCACCTGTAGAGGTTAACACAAAGCAATATATATGAAATGCAACATGTGTGTTACTCTACATGACCATAATTAAGATTAGGTTGATTAAATCATCAAAACATAGATTAATGCCAAAAACCCAACAATCTCCTTTTTTATGACCAACAAAGATCATTCATCATCTTTATCCATTCCTAACACATATTAATTAAATTTGAAAATGTGTTCAAGTGAGATGATTGTTCTTCTATTACTAATTACTTAAAAAGTTGAAAGTGCTAAAAAGTTTTAAAAATTACATTAATCGAGTGTAGTAGCAAGCGGTTGTAAACGTCGAGCAATGAGTGTAGTAGCAAAATCAACTACAATAAACAACGTTACGATTAATGTTAAAAAATAAAATTTCACAGAACCTCTCCTATATTTTCAAATTCGTAAAATTTAAACCTGCACTGTAAAAAGAACTAACGATACTACAAATAACATTCTCAATTACCAAACATCTAAATAACGACATATTTCACAAATTCAAACGACATACATTCAAACAACATGCAAATCAAGACATATTTAGCACACATATTTCTCAACTTCAACACATTTTTTTCCATTAAATCCCACATACACTCATTACTCTATTTTTAAGGTTACAATAATCAAACTTAAATTCCCACAAACATTCAAACCCGCATACATTCAAACCCAAATAAATCATTTTTAACTTTACATTCATTAAAACTAACATACATTCAAACCAAAATAACAACAAAAAATCTAATTTCAATCACAAAGGGGTTCCTAAACCAACAAAATGGGTTCCTAAACCAAGAAAAGCACTACAATCATACCTAAAACAACAATGTATATCATCATAATACATAAACAGGCAAGAAAATGGTGGAAAACGAAAAAAATCGAAACCCTAACCTTAAAATCGTGAGAACTCGACGTGGGGGAGAGGGGCGTCAGGCTAATTTTATAGCCCGACGAACCTCGGCATTTGACATCTAGGATGCCGAGTTCTATTTAAGTAATTGTTCTCCTGACGCACCATTCGTCTCATGCACGATCTGAGTTGTCAGAAGAAAATTTCAAATAGAACTCGGCATAGGATGCCGAGTTCTATTTAAGAAATTGTTCTCCTGGCGCACAAATCGTCTCATGCACGATCTGAGTTGTCAGGAGAACAGTTCAAATAGAACTCGACACTTGTAATACTACTAAGAAGAAATATGCAAAGTAAAACAACTAACGATTACTTCGAATCAAAACTAAAAGAATGTAAAACTAAGTTGGAACCAAGAAGAGAAAGACCCCTAGGGATGGAATGTGTGCACACATGTAAAAAGATGGTGAAGAATGCATTCTATAGGCACAAATGTAGGTAGTATTTTCATGCATAGGAAGTGTCTAAAGGTTATGACAAAACCTATCAATCCATTCACTAACCTAGTTTATTAACATTCATATACACAATCTGGTTATTTCAGAACCTAAACAAGAATGGGAGGTGTCTAAGATGTGTGGCAAAACCCATCAAGTGTAGTATTCTACTCTAACAATCAAGCATACATTCACATTTATCAACACAATCAAAATATAAAGCATTCATATCCATTATTTAATGCATGTATGAACATCATGTCCACCCCTAAAGGGGATGGATCTACTCACTACACATTATTCTAACAATTAAACTAAAGAAGAAAGGAAAAATTCTAACTACTTTAGCCTACAATCAAAGAAATAAAACTAAGCTAAGCATGCATAAAGAAACAACATAAGAACAAAACAATGGAGAAATTATTTTATTAAATGACTCACATCACTAGCAGCATTCTTCTTCACCTTGAAATTTTGCTCCAAGGCCTACTCCAAGTAGAGAGAATGTCACCAAGCAATGGGTGAATACAAAGGAAGGTGAAGAGTTCTATTTATAGGCATGGAAAAAGGTAATCTGGGACAATCCCCCGGTATGTGACTAAACAGATACCAGAAATAGACTAAATACACACTAATACGCGACCCTACGACATCTTAGCGGATCTGGATCAAAACAGACTACCAATCAGCGGTCTTGGACCGCCAATTGGCGATCTATATTTTTTGGATCTGGTCGTTGTTTCGTGTGTGCTTTTCTGGATGTCTTTGGTGGTCTTTGATGCGTTTACTTTGCTTGCTGGAGCTCCAACCCGAATAGAATTGTCAAACAACTCTCCATGATGGTGTGAAGTATTCGTGTTTGCTCATTGGTCATTCGATCTTACATTCAGGTACTTCGATCTTGCATCTTAGTCCTTGAGTCTCTCAACTCAGTCATTTTTTATGTTTTTAGGTCTTTTTATGCATTCTCTCTTCAAACTTATTTATTTCTGAAATTCAAACATAAAACTCGTCACGTAGCATTGTTTAAGTGAAAGATAATGAATATAAGATACAAATGTAAGCATGAAATGATGTCAATCAGGGGATGTCAAGTTCTTCTTTAGAGAACTCGGCATCACCAGTGTCGAGTTCTCTAAAGAAGAACTCAGCAACACCAGTGTCGAGTTATCTCAAATAGATTCGGCACTGGTGATGCCGAGTACTGTATACACTAAAAAACAAACCCGTCGTCGCCACGTGTCACCACGTGGTGACTGAGGTTATAGTGTGAAAAATAATTTTTTAGTAGGCTTATTTTGGCAATTTTGAAAAAAAAATATTATTTTGAAAAAAATTCGTGAAAAAACGTTAGAGAGGTGATTCGTGAAAAAAAGTAGTAACTAACTAGACGTTTTTCAAATCAATTTGTGATTCTTTAAACACCAATATATCTAGGTTTTGAAAGCAAATAATATAATAAACATATTTTTAGTGATTTAACATGAAACTCTTTAAAGAAATAGCTTCGGAATATATCCTATGTTTATCCACGAATACATAGTTCAATTTGACATAAGCCAAATTTGTATTATTTTATTGTTATCAAGTTGCCCTTAAAAATTGGGAACTACTATTCGTCGCCGGAAAACTACTTAAATCGCCCTAAAAATGACATTTTTGCCCTTAACAAATCAATTAATACTCATTTCGTCCCGTGTCTTTAAACAAGGTGTGTGACTCAGTTTTACTCACATTCCTAGTACCAACACCACGAAAATGTCTGGCGAAGCACCTGAATCCGGCGAGGTAACGGGGGCGGAATTTTTTTCCTGACTCGGGCGTCTGGCTAAGTCGCCTCCACCCAGGTGGAGGCGTCTGGATAGGCCGCTTCCACATAGGTGAAGGCGGTTTAGCCAGACGCCTCCACCAATGTGCAGGCGTCTTCGATGGACGCCTCCACAAAGGTGGAGGCGGCTTAGCCAGACGCCCGGGTTTTTTTAATTTTTTTGTAATTTTCTGTTAAATTCAATTTTTTAAGGTTCTGTTGCAAGATTTCAGTGGTGATGGAGTAGATTACAGTGAGCTTTTTGACAGTAAAGAAATATTTACAACAATCAAGGAAAGCTTGTAAATGGGCGAAACAAGTTGCACTAGGAGCCGGATTTTTTTTGGTTATATCATCATACAAACCAAAAGCAGATAACCAGATGGATTGTTACCTCAAATGTGATCGCAGACGTGAGATGAGTTCTCGTGATAGGAGTATTGCACTACGAAAGAATACGAAAAGAAAAGGTTGTGGTTGTCGGTTTTTGGTAAAAGTGATGGAGCGACGAGATCGTGATGGATGAGTCATTGTTTCTAGTAGCATCTATGGGCAGCACAACCACCCACTTGCAGTTTATTCAGAGGGTCACCGACAGGTCAGCGGACTTAGTGCTGGGGCAAAGCAAATTGTTTGTGATATGACAGAGGCACAAGCAAGACCTCGTAACATTTTGTTGGCGGTAAAGAAGAAATTCCCGGACGATAATCCGAATCAAAGACACATTTATAACTTCAGAGAGTACATGAGGAGGATGAAATCTGAAGACAGGAATCTCATGCAGCAGTTTCTCAGGGAGGCAGTGCAGCATAAGTATTTGCATTGGATTGTGGCAGATGAAGAAACTAATGTCTTGAGTCACGCATTTTTGGTACATCCGACTTCAGTTCAGTTGTTGCGTAGATACCCATTCATAATCTGTATGGATTCGACGTATAAGACGAACAAGTACAAGATGCCTTTGTTTGAGATGGTTGTGGTTACTCCAACAAACATGAATTTCCTCGTCGGATATGCGATTTTGCAGGATGAGACCGAGTCTAGTTACCAGTGGGTGTTGGAGAGGTTGTGAGATCTGTTATTGGATATTGTTAGCCCGACAGCAATAATTACGGACCGGGAGATGGGTCTGATGCGACCAGTGACAGAGTTTTTTCCTGAGTCTGCTCATTTACTATGCACCTGGCATATCAACAAAGACGTGTACAACTACACATACCACGTATTCGGCAAGGAGAAGCAGCTTGCAGAGAGTTTTAGGCGTGGAAGGTGGAGGAGAGTCATGCTTTCTGATTAACAGACGGATTATGATAGAGCAGTCCGTAATCTGAAAGATTCTTACAACTCCTGGCCAGTGCTGACGAAGTATGTGGAAGAAACGTGGTTGGTGCATAAGGAAAAATTCGTGTTGATTTGGACGAATCAAGTTTTTCATTTCGGCAACACTGCAAACTGCAGGGTGGAAAGTGCACATTCGACTCTGAAAGAGTGGATCACTACATCGACTACCGCTCTCGACACTCTTTTCGACCGCGTGAACTCGTCTATTGAAATGCAGCTGACGAATATTCGGAACTTTCTTGAAGATTCGAGACGTCGAAATTTGGCACATTACATAGGTCCTCTGTTTCAGCATATAAATGGCTGAGTTTTGCATCATTGTTTGTCGTTAATGACTCAGGAGTTGAAGAGAATGGAGGACTTAAGTGATGAAATTGAATATCGTTGTGGGTGTGCTTTCCTGACAACACATGAGATTCCTTGTGCATGTACCATGTACGAGTGTTTGGCGTCAGGTGATGGAATTTATTTAGAGCAGATTCATCCATTCTGGAAAACACTTGTTATCGGAGAAGGAGTCCAGATGTTAGAGTTTGTTGATCAGTCAGCACAAGAGGTCGAGCATTTTCGGAAGCTAGTGGATGAGATCTCGGAGAGCGACCCTGCAGTAATTCGTAGTGCCTCTCGTATTTTATACGAACAGGCACACCCCGATCAGTCGAACTATGGAGAACCCGAAGAAAATACTAAGGTACGACGTCGACCTAGGGGAAAGTCGACACGTCGGGACCCGAGTGCCTTCGAGTATGCTGAGCGAGGTCGTGGTCGGTCTGGCAGTAGTGGGAGCCAGGGTCGTCGGTCTAATTTGTCTCGATCGTCCGTGAATACGGGCACATGATCTTCTGGTATGTCGATATCTTTGTTGTTATGTTATTTAATATATATCAGTAATCTAAATGGGGTTGAATATATTATCTCCTAATTTTGTTGTTTTAATGAATTGTTATTTACCTATCTTACAGTGTCCGGACGAGTTGACGTGGACAACTTCCCATATAATGATAGACTGCCAGGAATCATTTTACCATTTCTGGAAAGGTGGAATGACGTACGTGCTGATGACAACTGTGGATTTCGATGTGTTGCCGATGTCTTTCATGGTGGTCAAGAGAACTGGTCGTATGCCCGTCGTGCGATTTCTAATGAGATAGGTACACATCCTATATATGAGAGTGTCTATTTCGGCAATGTGAGAGAGTCTCGTCAATGAATTGATTGGGGTGGGGGAGTTTGTGGCGAGGATCATTATATGGAGGTTTGGTCTGACTTATTTCCTATTGCTAATTTTTACAAGTGTGCGGTCATGTATTGCGCAATGGGAACGGATGGTTCGTTGTTCCCGTGTCTTACTGTTCTACCTTGGGAGTGTCCGTCTGCCATGACGAGGTGCGAGATGGTTCGTTGCTCATTTAGGGAGTTACAAATATTTTATTCGTTTGGAATTAGTTGATGATTTCCCAGTACCTCCTATAGCGACCTTATGGTATCAAATGCGAGATGAGAGTGTTGTTGGATGTGAGGATCAGTACCAAAGTAGGATGGAGTATTGGAACCGGTTACGTGGTACATTTTGATTGTAATTTGTAATGTTTTTGTAATGTATAATATATCGTGTATTTCTACTTATATCATGTTCTTCTTTTACCGTATTTTAAATTTAAATATTATTTGATATCTAAAGAAATAAGTTGAAGATATTTTCGTGAAAAATAAATATTAAAAAATACGATAGTCAAAGAAATATGTAGAAGATATGTTCGTCAGAAATAAATAATAAGAGTACACAAATAAGCATAAGCAAATACCAACAAATGTAGTAACAGTGCAACAAAACGAAAGTAAAAGCAAGACAACTACAGCTCAGCATCTGAATCATGGTCCGAAATGCCCAACTGGTTGTTCCAATCCTCGATCAGGCGATCCCAATCTGTACATGCAAGTCTCGTCTCTCTGTCGCAAGAACGGTTGCGTACACCGTATCGCCCTACTCATCCAATGTATGTAAAATAAAAATTAGCGTACAATAACAAAATATACTTTACAATTAAAAATAAAATTAGATAAACTTACCGCATCGGCACATGTCTTATCCAGTGGTCTCTCTGGTCTCGGAATGATACCGCGTACGAGTAGTGGATGTGAGCACCTATCGAACCACTGCAAATAATCTGGAGCACAAGTGGAGGGGTTGCGGCTACGACTCAGATCGGCTAGGTGTAGTCGTCCTACTCTCGGAAATGTCCTCCAAACTGATTCCGCAGACAAAACGATGTGCCTAACGTCGTACATCGTCGCAGTCGCAGACCGTACTGCATGCTCGGGCGGCGGGATGTCAACCGGGATCACCTAAATGTAACCTAACTGACGTAACACGCGATCAGGTAAATAAGGCTCTGTGATATACCTATAACGAATAATGCCCATAAATGTAGTCCTGGGCACAACTACAGCAGGCTCGGGACCATACGGTAACCAATCCACCTAAACGTTTATACGTTAATAATAATAAATTTAAATTTAAATTTAAATAAACGTGAATGATATATACATTATATACTTGCGATGTAGTCATCTGATCTAGCCGTCTACGAATAGAAAGAAGTCGACTCTCGCTCTTATCCTCCACCCGGACAGCCCACATACGCGAACGAGGATGGCCACGCTCAACAATCTTCCGCTCACGATGTGGGCGGAAAGCATGAAATTACTCATATATCCAAGCCTACAGCAGTGTAAGACAACCCGTAATCTGACCACAATCAGCACGACTAGATATGCCCAGCTGGCGTTACAGATATGCCAACGTCGCTGACCCCCATGAGTAATGACCAATGGTATCTGGGTCCCTCGCCTCCAATAAGTCGTGTGGTCTCACTCTGGAACCGCTCTTGTCGACAAACAATACGCAACCTAGCAGTAAGAAGAGATAAGCAGTCATCTGAGCCGTATTTTTTTATATAATAAACACCCGCGATCCGAGTAGTTTTGGAAGAAAAAAATCCTAAAATTTGAATTTTTGGTTTTTTTTTATTATATAAAAAAAATACGGCATCTGAGTATCCTCAGTCCGTGGTGGTCGCCCCCGTCTGCAACACTCGTCCACAGCATCGATACTAACACCACCGCCACTCCAAAATGAGTTATCCCGCCCAAGACCCTCCAGGCTGACACCCAGCAACTCAGATACATATAACTTCAACTCAGATGTCGGCGTCTGCGCACTGACCATGGGACCCTCAACAGGAATGTGCAGAATCTGAAAGACATCATGCAACATGATCGTCATCTCTCCGAACGGCAAGTAGAAAGTGTTGGTGTCAGGCTGCCACCGCTCCACGAATACCGAAATCAACGGCATGTCGATGCAGGAAAACATGTTGTACGGCAAGTGACCCAATCCACTGTCAACCACGGTCGCCGTCATATCCTCAAACATCACTGAACGCCATGCCTGCAATGTCGTACAAGCTCTGTTCCGATTATGGCACTTCAAAACCTTCCACTCCTCGCCATCTCAGATGCGTCTCGCGACGTGGCCTCCGAAATTCGGAATGACGCTGCCATCTACAGGACCATCGGGTATAATATCTGTGACGATCCAAGACTCGTCATCACCTCTCTTCTTCTTCTACTTCTGAGCTCGGGCGTCTGCAGTGCACGAACTCGAATCACTGGTCACAAACCGGCCACCTCGATCCTTCCTAATGACCTACTCAGCTGAAGGACCACCGTGTCGCCCCCGTCCTCGACCGGACTGATGTATCGCCTCCACCTGTGGCCCCAAGTCGTATCGGCCCCCATCGTCACTCTCGTCGTCACTCCTCACCTCATCTGAATCATCCTCGTCGTCGAAAGAATCTCCAGGTGTTTGACGACGACGTAACAACTCTCTCTCTCTCTCTCTCCTAACTGAAGCAGAAATACCACGTGTACGTGGATGACGAGGACCTGACTCGTCTGCTATACTACGTACCGCGCGTAAGGAAATTGATTTCCCTTTTCCTCCATGGTAACCCGATGACTATTAATTTGATTTTAAAAATAAAAATTTATTAATGGATTTACTATAATAATTAAACTAATTATTAACTTAATAATCGATTTATTTAGCAATTATCACAATTAATCAATAATTGTTTACTAAAATCGTACACAACTAATTACTAACATAATAATCAAATTATTTAGCGATTTATTTATTAATTATCACAATTTATAATCAATAAACGATTTACTAAACTAATTTAACTCATTATTAACATAATATTCAATTTATTTTAATTTTATCACAATTTAAAATCAATTTAAAAAAAATCAAAAAAAAAATCAGGACGTCTGCGGGAGACGCCTATCCTTCGTGGGAGGCGTCTGCCGGAGACACATACCCTACGTGGGAGACGTCTCCCGCAGACGTCGCCCGACCCAACGTCCGAGACATTTTATGTGGTGCATAGAAGAGTGATATGAAGAGAAAGTTGTGTTAAAAGAGTGAAATGAAGAGTTATATTAGTAGAAATGATAGAAGGGGCAAAATGGTAATCTTACGGGCGATTTTAAGTAGTTTTACGGCGACGAATAACAGTTCAGTTAAAAATTTGTTACTTTGAAAACTTCATTTTGAACATTTAAATGTGAATTTTTTATTCTTCTATTATTTTAAAATTTAATTTCATCGTTGTTGTTATTATTGAGAAGATAGAAGAACTAGGCAAAGTTTAAGAACTTGGGTGGGGCGGTCTAATCCATATACGTATTTGATCCGAAATTTTAGGATATGGATATAATTTTTTAATATTCGTATATGTTTTATATGGATATGGGTATGATTTTTTTGTATCAATAGATAATCTATTTGTATTTGAATCCGTCTTAGAAATGGTAGGGTTGTGGGTGAGGCGGGTTTTACCTGCCAACTTGCCTCGCTTAGGGTCGGTTGCGCTCATATTTTTCCAACCCTCCAACTTGTTAACCCACACCCCGCCACCCACCTGTTAAAACGGGTGCAGTCAAAATTTTCCAACCCTCCAAACTGCAACTCGCCAACCCACCTATTAAAACGGGGTAGGTTGCTGTAGTCTTCTAATCCATCCCGTTAAGCCGCCAACCTGACAAACATTAATAAATATATATATTGGTTCAACAAATCAAAGTTAGGAGTAATTAAGTACTTAACTTAGTATTAGACTAATAGTATCAATGTACAAACACTATACTCTTACAAGCTCACAAACAATTTGATAAAAAAATCGTAATTCAACCACAAACAACCCCCTAACCCACCCGCCCTTAAGTGCAGTGAGTAGCGGTAAAAAAATAATTCTACCCACTAACCCACCAGACTTTGGCGGGGCGTGTATCAGTGCACCCCTAGAAAATGGATATGGATATGAGTTTTGTATCGGTAGATGATCCATATCCGTATTAGGATTTGGATTACAAAATAAAAATGATACGAGTATAACTATATATTTGATTAGTGTTTGTATCGTTATCATTTACACCCTTATTGGTTTCAAGCATAATATAATCAAAGTTATACTTTCTAATATTTTATACTAAATTACATATATTAGTATGTATTAATCATATAGCAATCCAAACATCACATAATTATATTAATATAATTGTTTGTGTAAAGTTTTAGAATACATGACTAACCGTCAGGTTAAACCCAAAGCATACATCTTATAATTTTGTTTATTTAAGTTGTCTTTAGTAATTTCTTTATTACTCGGTAACAAATTATTTCTATGTTTCTTTAACATATGATTTGTTTAAAATGTATTATTATATATTGTCGACAATATTGATATTCATTTTTGTTTCTATTATGATATGTATCCAAATTTGTTCGTAATCAGATGGTTTTTATTTAATTTGTATCCGTTTTAGGCGGATATGAATACATACTTTTGATGTCCGCATATGATCCATACTTGTATTTCTATTAGGATTTGTAAATAGATATGAATATAGATATACCATTTGCAGCCTTGTTCTCTTGCTTTCAACAAACCAATAACACACTTAAAAAACAATTCCTTAACAAACCACAACCCAAATTGGTACATCCAAACACCTCAACACACTAACAAAGATGAACCACAATCCGTCCAATACACACAAGATAAGAAACACAACCCACAAAGACTTCGTTTAGATGTGTGGGTTGACATGGTTGATTATTGGGAAACTATACTGTAGAACAGAAACCTACATCCAAACGTTATCCAGATTATGAAAAAAACATTTATGTTGTTTTGTACCTATTTTCCGTTTTACACAGAGAATCCAGAATCACCCCCAAACCGTTTTTCCCTGGTTTCTCACTGTAGCTGACATAAGGTCTTAGTGGACGCCTCTTGTTTTGATGTTAATTACAGAATAAACCACCCATTTAATTACGAATCTACCCCCACAAGTAATCAGAATTACATGAGATGCCCCATTAAACAACTGTTGGGCATTCATTTCCCCACACCCACACTTTACTCTTGGCAGAGGTGACGAAAGTGTTGCTCCCCCAGTCCCCATTTCCCCTGCCGTGACCTTCTGCTAAGGTCTCCCGTGTACCGTCGTCGTACACCAAGACTGTAGGTACGCCGCTCGCTTCACTTAGGTTGTTGGTGAGTTTTTTTGTGGTGTTCAAACACCGCCTTTGACAAACTGAAACTCATTTCTCTTAAAATGGTTTACCGAAGTCGGCCTGGATTTTGGCCTCATCTCATGATCTATCTTGTTTTTTGATTTGGTTCTTCATTTCTGTGGTATTATGTTGACGATGACGAACTTTGGCTCAACTGTTATGAATTGTGTTTTTAATAAGGTGGCAAGATGAATTGTTGTGATTGAGGTCACGGTCTGAGTAGTTATCTACTTTGGGTTTGCTTTCCATGGTGATTTTTATTGTTTGGTTCTTCCACTAGTGCAAGCCTATTTTATGGTTTAAGAACTTACATTTTTTTAAGTATAAAATATACATGCATGCCATTAGTTATACTACTGAATTTTTGCCCATATGTCCTTCAAATGTTGTAATACGAGCAATAGTAAATTTTTAATGACTTATGTTTGTCTGACTTTTATTTGTTGTCTGTGATTATGACTGCACCTGTAATTACTTACACTCCCTTTACTAATTGTTTTACAGTCTATGGATGTAGATAGGTTGAATCACCTTATATAGGACCACAAGGACGATGAAATACTAGTACTTAATATGATTGTTGCGTAGATGAATACATTAGGACCTCCCTACTGAAGAACCCTATTCACACCGCCCCTTTGACCGGAAATTTAAAAACGTTAGACATGTTGTCTGGATATTGGCGGGTATGTTATGATGCTTGTAGAATGCATAAGCAAGTTTTCCTAAAACTGTGCCACATTTTGAAATCCAGAGACCTATTAAAACCAACCTGTGAGATTAGTGTTGAAGAACAATTGTACATGTTCCTATATGCTTTAGGACATGCACATGTCAATAGGGCATTGCAAGATATGTTCCAACATTCGGGGGAAACCATTAGTCGACACGTTAACAATGTCCTATGTGCCCTTGTTGTTTGGGCATGCGATATTATTCAGCCGGTAGGTCCTCTAACGGAAACCCCCCAATACATCCGCGAGCATGGTGGTGGGAAATTTTTCCCCTACTTTAAAGACTGTGTGGGGGCAATTGATGGAACCCACGTGAATGCGTATGTCCCCAAAGAGAAACAATTAGGTTATCATTCAGGTCGAGACCCCAAGCACACAACCCAAAATATCTTAGCAATTTGTGATTTCAAGATGCGGTTTACTTTTGCCATTTCCGGATGGGAGGGTAGTGCCCACGACAACCGAATTTTAAAGCATGCTCTCTACGACCCTTCGTACAACTTTCCAATGCCCCCAAATGGTAATTCCCCTAACTTTCTTGTTAGTTCCTTTATGGTGGACACATTGAAAGGAAATAATGATGAATCCCTATCTGTTTACCAGATAAATACTACCTTGTCGACACTGGTTATCCTAATTGAAAGAGTTTTCTAGCTCCTTATCGAGGGACTCGGTATCATCTGCCCGAATTTCGTGCATCTCGGCCACAAGACAGACAAGAAATGTTTTAACAACATGCACTCTTCCATAAAAAACGTAATAGAGAGAGCTTTTGGTGTGTTAAAGAAACGTTGGGCATTGTTAACCCACATGTGACCTTATCCTCTACAATCCCAAGTGTTATTCGTGCAAGTGGGAATGACACTCCACAATTTCATAATAAATGAGAGGAACGATGAGATGATAGAAGAAGCTGAAGATTTAGTTGATACGGATGATGCACCATCATTATCTCGTCATGAAACCACCAATGTTCGGGATGAAATAAATATGGGCCACTTAAGGGACCTAATTTGTGACGCAATTGTAACTTCAAATAGATCCTTGTAAATTATGTAATATATTTGTACCTTAGTTAGTTAGGTCGAATATCTGGTACGTTTGGATACTGGTTTTCCCATTTGACATTCGAAAACATGTTTCATTGTGTAACATTATCTTCTTAATATGTACTACTTCTGTTATTATTTTTTTTTGTAGTTGTTGATGTTGTTCCTCATTACCTTATTACCTTATGCTAGTGGTCTCTAACCTCCACAAGCATTGCATAGATGGAGAATTACGATGCAACTTCGTTCTCAGAGGAACAAAGCAATCAATCACCAAGCCACAAGCTTTATTCAGCTGACCGCAATGAAACTTTGGTTCCCTATTCATTCTCTTTTGAAAGTATTTACCAACCCGACAGTTTCCCTGAACAGTTTGTTGGTTCCTCCAGTGTGGAAGGACAATAGTGGAAGGACAACGCTACGGTAAGTCAAAATATTGTTAAAATAATGTAATTAGAAGTTTGAGTAGTGTGTACTTTGTAGCATGTCGATGTTAACTTAATTGCAATGGGAATTGTAAATAAATGTCAAACATATTGTTGTTTTGTTAATATCAAACATTGTCTTATAATATACTTGATTTTAAGATTGTTTATTTGTTTGTTGAACAGAGCCACAAATATCTTATGGATTTCAAGTACGACCCTCTTCTTTATGAGGACGAAATGCGATTCATCTTCGACAATGGTCTGGTTGAGGGCATTGCAGACGTGTGTTTGAGATGAATAGGGGCCAACAACCGGATTCAGACAACTCTCAGCAATTCTTCCCTGGCTAGTATAGCCGAGCAAGCAGGTGTCGAGGAGGGCAGTGGCGATTCTGTTGAGAACAAATTTGGGCAAAATGGGCGTACCGCAAATGCAACACCACAACCCCAAAAGGGGGAAAACAAAAAGGCTCGCATTCCACCATCAGTGCATTACTTGGGAGAAAAGATTACAGATGTGTTTGACGCTCTGTGTAAGAAGAAGGACATCCTGGCGAACGAGGTTAGTTCCCAACGAAGCCGTAAAAAGGTCGCAGATATAGAAGAGTGCTTGCAACTTTCCAAGGAATGCGGAATGATTCCTGGTACTCCTGACTGGGTGGACTTGAGTAAAGTCTTCGAATCTGTGACGAAGAGGGAGGTTTTTGGAGCACTAGGTGATGTGGTTCGTCAGACATTGTGGATTGCAAAGGAAGTGAGGAAACTAAGGAGGCCAAGCTAGTATAGACTAAGGTTATTAAATTGAATTGCTAATGACGTTGCTTATGTTCCTTTCATTGTACGCACTATGTATTCCTGCATTTGTTGATGTACTACGCAATCCTTTAAATGTGTTGATTGAGTTGCAACTTTATATGAGTAGGTTGTGGTGGGATGTTGGTTTCCTTTTGTTATTCCCGTCTGTCACACTTCATTGGACTTGTAGATTTACGATATTGCGTAACTTGTTTACCCAAATGAAGGTGTCAACCTACGTGGGTTTTTCATCAAACCCTCATGTTATTCATGTCGAAGCAGTCATTGCTTAAGAAAATTGCAAGAATTTATGTGGAAATGTCTGAACTGCTACAAACAATAAATTGAACCATAGAATAATAAATTGCATTCCATCTTTCAAGTTTTTTTTACATACGTTAGGAATTACTCTACTAGCTGAACCATTCAACATAGTACCAACTAAAACCAAAAAGTAGTGGATGCGCAACTACTATGTTCCCCGGATTACCACCAAAACAAGCCACCCATCACCTTACATTCCCAAAAAAACACCTACTTCCTTCTTACTAATTAAACTTCCATCTTACTGGGGACAAATTCCCCGAATCCCTCTATAAGGATACGAGGTTGGGCCTGGCGGTTCTCCATACTAGGCATTGGTTCAGTTGTGCCCGGTGGGTTGGGGGGAATGACGACATAGGTTGATGTCTCCTGCATCGTTACGCTTACGCAATGACCACAACACAACTCCTCAAAGTCGTACTCCTTTTTCTGTGGGGGTATTCATTGGATCTGAAAGCGCATAAGCAAACATATAATCACATTTCTATACATGCGCATGAGCAGTAACTGAATTATTATAGAACTAGAATGAATTAAAGTTTTCGTAAGGGGTAAAGCATTCTCAATTTGATCACAACATATTCAGAACAACTATCCGAAGTATATTATCTGGCTTATGATTTAAGAGCACGAAGTCAATGGTTGTGTGTAACGATGGCAAATAGATGTTGAACATGTAATACACAGTCGATGTAATAAACCTGCAAAAAACATGTTGAACAACATCCGTATTTCAATTCTAAATTGGTGATGTAATACACAGACGTTGGTGTGCTTTGTTCAATATTTGGACCTTCCTTTTCTTAAATCCATTATCTTATTTTCGAACGATTTCAGAATGTAATTTTTGGTTTTATGTTTGGAGATCTTTCTTCCAATGACATAGGATATTCTCCTTTTAGTTGCACTAATTCTGTTTGGAATTTTGTTCAAGTTCATAGACTATAAACGTCTTCTATCTTCTTGTCAATCTGAGATACTAAAATATGTTAGGCCAATGTTCAAGTTACAAGATAGTATTGTCCTCATTCTTAACAGTTGTAAGGGTATCCGCTTTGAAAGATAAAGATCGAAGAAATTATTGAGTCGAACTTAAATAAATTTAATGAAACAACACCCAACCAACAACTAAACATGCACTTCATACCGTCGTAATAATGCAGGATATCGGCACATACCAGCGGGGACGGTTTCGGGAGCAGTAGGGGACGATCAGAGGTGCTTCTCAACGACGTCCAGACGAAGTTGCATACTTTGAAGGGCTCCTAGCACTTTCTCATTTTCACGGACCTCTTCCGTGCGCAAGAGATGCAAGATGACCGCCATGGAGTCCTCCTCCACCACGAAACGGCAACGCGCCTCAAGCTTAAGAGGATACACAAACGAAGGAGATGTAAATCTGAGTTTACACATCAACTTAACAGCCAAAAAAAGATTCCTCACCGAGTGAGAGGGTGCCCCACACATGAAGATCATCGCGTCGTTGGAAGCCTTCCCCTTGCGCGCGAAAAACCCGCAAAAACATATGGGAAGGCGGTGGCCGGTGGAAACACTTTTCTGCCCGTCGAGGATTACCATTTCACGAGCAAGGGGAAACAACAGGGATATTTTCGGTTGGAAGAAGGACGGTGGGAGTCGGAGGGAAGAATGGAACAATGTGGTGTGGGTTTGGGAGGGAAAAAATAAGAGGGGTACCGGAGGGTGTTTTGGAATTCTTCAATTGAAACGACGGATTTGGTTTCTCAAGAAACCAATACACCCAAACAACACACCAGTTCCCATAAAAACAAAAAAAGAAAATCACATTCTACAACACATTTTCGTTTGGGAAATGTTTAGTAGCCGCTCTCCGGGACGCGTTCGCGGGACGCTGCTGAGTTGGACAAATCCAGCTCAGCCAAAGTTTAATATTTTTGGCGGGCAGAGGGGGCAGCCGCATTTAATGCATCTCAAATCAGACGTGCTCCAAATCATATCATTCCTTTTGGCGCTCCCACCTGCTCCATACCTCTTTTTGACGAAGAGGCACGGAATGGCCACCGTCACTTCTTCCTTTCTTTTTCATTTTCGTTCATTTCTCTTCGTTTTGAGAGAAATCTCTGCTGAAATGGAAATGGCGTCAAACGTTCCTAAGGAGAAGATGATTTTCCCCTCTTTCGAAGGAGCAAGAGCCTTTTACAACGACTATGCTGATGCTTGTGGTTTTGGTGTTAAGCTACGACATACTCATTACGACGCTGGTGTGGTTACCCGGGCTACTCTTACTTGTTCCAAGGAGGGTAACGCACCAACAGACCAAGGTCAAGGCATAATGAAGCCACGTTTATCTAGTAGAGTTCAGTGCACGGCTCGCATCAGGGTTTCTGGAAACCCAGCAAGGGGATACCAGATTAAGTTTGTCGATCTCAATCGTAACCATGAAATGCTGCAGGAGCACCAGATGCGTTTTCTAAGACAGAAACGATTTGTACCAGAGGCCGTCATAGCACGAATAGCGTGCAACGATGCTTCTGGGATCTCTGCTGCTAAGACCATGCAATCGTTTGTTGTTGAGGCTGGGGGGCATGACAAACTTACTTTTAACGATAGAGACCTAAGGTTTGAAGACTTTTGTACGCTATTTTGTTTGTAGAAATCTGCGGCCTTAATATTTTTTGTGTGTGCAGGAATGTTATAACCGAAGTAAGGAATTTGAAAATGGGACCCGACGATGCACAAGCTCTTCAGAACTATTTCATTAAGATGCAGAAGATTGATACAATGTTTTTCTATGTCGTGGATATGGATGACGAGGGAAGACTAAGGAACGTTTTCTGGGCCGACTGCCGTTCCAGGGCTGCCTATTCATACTTTGGGGATGCTATATGTTTCGACACTACGTACCTCACAAACAAATACGACATGCCCTTTGCACCATTTGTGGGAGTTAATCACCATTTCGAGTCTGTGTTGCTCGGTTGCGCTTTGCTGTCTTCCGAGACCACTGAAAACTACATATGGCTCTTTCAGACGTGGCTTTCGTGTATGGGAGGTACGTATGTAGAGTTGTCCTTTATGATTTTTGAGTTATTGGTTTTCCTTTTGAAGTGATGTGTGTTCCTTTTTAAGTGTTGTGTGTTCCTTTTTAACTTATGTATGTTTCTTCTTAAGTGAAGTATGTTTCCTTTTTAACTGGTGTCTGTTCCTTTTTAGTGTTGTCTGTTCCTTTTTAAGTGATGTGTGTCCCTTTTTAAGTGAAGTCTGTTCCTTTTTAAGTGATTTCTGTTCCTTCTTAAGTGTAGTCTGTTCCTTTTTAGTGTTGTTTGTTCCTTTTTAAGTGTAGTCTGTTCCTTTTTAAGAGATGTTTGTTCCTTTTTAAGAGATGTTTGTTCCTTTTTAAGTGAAGTCTGTTCCTTTTTATGTGTAGTCTGTTCATTGTTAAGTTGTTTGTTCCTTTTTAAGTGAAGTCTGTTCCTTTTTAAGTGAAGTCTGTTCCTTTTTAACTGATGTCTGTTCCTTTTTAAGTGTAGTATGTTCCTTTTTAAGAGATGTTTGTTCCTTTTTAAGTGAAGTTGGTTCCTTTTTAAGTGAAGTTTGTTCCTTTTTAAGTGTAGTCTGTTACTTTTTAAGTGAAGTCTGTTCCTTTTTAAGTGAAGTCTGTTCCTTTTTAAGTGTAGTCTCTTACTTTTTAAGTGAAGTCTGTTCCTTTTTAAGTGAAGTCTGTTCCTTTTTAAGTGAAGTCTGTTCCTTTTTAACTGATTTCTGTTCCTTTTTAAGTGATGTCTGTCTCTTTTTAAGTGAAGTCTGTTCCTTTTTAAGTGAAGTCTGTTCCTTTTTAAGTGAAGTTTGTTCCTTTTTAAGTGTAGTCTGTTACTTTTTAAGTGAAGTCTGTTCCTTTTTAAGTGATTTCTGTTGCTTTTTAAGTGAAGTCTGTTCCTTTTTAAGTGAAGTCTGTTCCTTTTTAAGTGTAGTCTGTTACTTTTTAAGTGAAGTCTGTTCCTTTTTAAGTGATTTCTGTTCCTTCTTAAGTGTAGTCTGTTCCTTTTTAGTGTTGTCTGTTCCTTTTTAATTGATGTCAGTTCCTTTTTAAGTGACCTCGTTTCCTTTATAGCGATTTTTCTTTTTCCTTGCAGATATCCCTCCACCAGCCATCATAACAGACCAATGTGGGGCCATTACTGCTGCTGTAAGGAATGTCTTCCCAAATGCCAGACACCGATTTTGCATTTGGCACATAATGAACAAAGCTCCCGTGAAGTTGCCGACGAAGTATCGACAGCACATGTTATTTGATCTAAATTTGATTGTCTATGACTCAAAGAACCCAGCTGAATTTGAGCGGAATTGGCACGATTTCCTGGTTGATTTTGACCTTCAAGAACATAGTTGGCTCCAAACAATTTACGGTATCCGTGAGTCTTGGGTACCTGCTTACTTGTGTGATTGTTTTTTCGCTGGAATGGCTTCTACCCAAAGAAGCGAAAGTATGAACTCCTTCTTCGACAAGTACTTATCTTCTAGAACCACCCTTAAGCAGTTCGTTCAACAATACGAAATTGCTCTACGTCACAAGTACGAGAAGGAAGCTCAATCGGATTTCGATTGCCTGCATAAGAAACCCCAAATGGTTTCAATATATCCCTTCGAGAGTCAAATGAGCGAGTTGTATACCGTAGGGGTTTTCAAGAAAGTACAGTTACAAATTGGTAAGATGATGAACTGCGACCTAACCGAGGAGTTGCAATCAGTCGACGCGTTTCATTACAAGGTGACTGAACGTGTACGGGTCGGTGAGCAACTATTATCGAAACGTTTCCTTGTAGAGAGGACAGGTCTGAACTTGACATGCGATTGTAAACTGTTTAAGCGTGTTGGTATTCTATGCTGTCACCTCCTGGTCGTATTTGCAAGGCTAGATCCTAATGCATTACTCCCGCCGTCTTACATCACAAATCGATGGCGGAAGGATATTCGTCGGAGCTATGGAGAAAAGGTGTACCAAGCCGATGGCGTATTGGAGAAGGATGCGCTTAGTCGTCACGCCGACATAATGGGCCGCGCTCTTTGGATTGCACAGGAAGCATTCATTTCTCATGAAAGGTATCTTAAGGTCGTGAAGTGTATGGAGTGGCTCAGGTCTCGTATTAACATTCCCCATGCCCCTCCCATAGTTGATGAAGTTGTGGCCGACGGTACCTCTTTGCGCAATCCAGACAAAGTAACCCGTCCAGGAAGACCGCCTACTAGACGTCGGGTTTCCTTAGCCGAGAGAATTCTTCAAAGAAGCCAAAAAAAGCGCATCACAGCAGAAAAGAGCAAGTATCGAAGGAAGGACAAATCACCTATGCATGAGGTCGCACCTAGACCAGGGGATCCAGATTTTGACGATTGGGACATGAAGTTGTATTACGACCAAATTGCTCCTTAATTATGCACCAAGGCTTGGTCTTTGAATTTTTTTCATTTTTGTAAGACAACAGTTATTCTTAAGTGTAAAGTCCTCTTTTAATTCTGAGTATAAAGTTCCCTTGTAAGTTTACGGTTCTCCTTTTTAACTGTGACTTGTATCTTTTTAAGTGATATATGTTCCTTTTTATGAATTGCTTGTACATTTATAAGTGAAGTTTGTTCCTTTTTATGTTATTGTCTGTTCCTTTTTAAATTATTTCTGATCCTTTTTATGTTATTTTGGTTTCTTTTTAAGTGATGTCTGTTTCTTTTTAAGTGAAGTCTGTTCCTTTTTAAGTGAAGTCTGTTCCTTTTTAAGTGTAGTCTGTTCCTTTTTAAGTGAAGTCTGTTCCTTTTTAAGTGTAGTCTGTTCCTTTTTAAGTGAAGTCTGTTACTTTTTAAGTGTAGTCTGTTACTTTTTAAGTGAAGTCTGTTCCTTTTTAACTGATGTCTGTTACTTTTTAAGTGAAGTCTGTTCCTTTTTAAGTGAAGTCTGTTCCTTTTTAAGTGTAGTCTGTTACTTTTTAAGTGAAGTCTGTTCCTTTTTAACTGAAGTCTGTCTCTTTTTAAGTGAAGTCTGTTCCTTTTTAAGTGAAGTTTGTTCCTTTTTAAGTGAAGTCTGTTCCTTTTTAACTGAAGTCTGTCTCTTTTTAAGTGAAGTATGTTCCTTTTTAAGTGAAGTCTGTTCCTTTTTAACTGAAGTCTGTTCCTTTTTAAGTGTAGTCTGTTCCTTTTTAACTGATGTCTGTTCCTTTTTAACTGATGTCTGTTCCTTTTTTAGTGAAGTCTGTTCCTTTTTAACTGATGTTTGTTCCTTTTTAAGTGTAGTATGTTCCTTTTTAAGAGATGTTTGTTCCTTTTTAAGTGAAGTTGGTTCCTTTTTAAGTGAAGTTTGTTCCTTTTTAAGTGTAGTCTGTTACTTTTTAAGTGAAATCTGTTCCTTTTTAAGTGAAGTCTGTTCCTTTTTAAGTGTAGTCTCTTACTTTTTAAGTGAAGTCTGTTCCTTTTTAAGTGAAGTCTGTTCCTTTTTAAGTGAAGTCTGTTCCTTTTTAACTGATATCTGTTCCTTTTTAAGTGATGTCTGTCTCTTTTTAAGTGAAGTCTGTTCCTTTTTAAGTGAAGTCTGTTCCTTTTTAAGTGAAGTCTGTTCCTTTTTAAGTGTAGTCTGTTACTTTTTAAGTGAAGTCTGTTCCTTTTTAAGTGATTTCTGTTCCTTTTTAAGTGAAGTCTGTTCCTTTTTAAGTGAAGTCTGTTCCTTTTTAAGTGTAGTCTGTTACTTTTTAAGTGAAGTCTGTTACTTTTTAAGTGAAGTCTGTTCCTTTTTAAGTGAAGTCTGTTCCTTTTTAAGTGTAGTCTGTTACTTTTTAAGTGAAGTTTGTTCCTTTTTAAGTGAAGTCTGTTCCTTTTTAACTGAAGTTTGTCTCTTTTTAAGTGAAGTCTGTTCCTTTTTAAGTGTAGTCTGTTACTTTTTAAGTGAAGTCTGTTACTTTTTAAGTGAAGTCTGTTCCTTTTTAAGTGATGTCTGTCTCTTTTTAAGTGAAGTCTGTTCCTTTTTAAGTGAAGTCTGTTCCTTTTTAAGTGAAGTTTGTTCCTTTTTATGTGTAGTCTGTTACTTTTTAAGTGAAGTCTGTTCCTTTTTAAGTGATTTCTGTTCCTTTTTAAGTGAAGTCTGTTCCTTTTTAAGTGAAGTCTGTTCCTTTTTAAGTGTAGTCTGTTACTTTTTAAGTGTAGTCTGTTCCTTTTTAAGTGATTTCTGTTCCTTTTTAAGTGAAGTCTGTTCCTTTTTAAGTGAAGTCTGTTCCTTTTTAAGTGTAGTCTGTTACTTTTTAAGTGAAGTCTGTTCCTTTTTAAGTGTAGTCTGTTACTTTTTAACTGATGTCTGTTCCTTTTTAAGTGAAGTCTGTTCCTTTTTAAGTGTAGTCTGTTCCTTTTTAAGTGAAGTCTGTTCCTTTTTAAGTGTAGTCTGTTCCTTTTTAAGTGAAGTCTGTTCCTTTTTAAGTGTAGTCTGTTACTTTTTAAGTGAAGTTTGTTCCTTTTTAAGTGAAGTCTGTTCCTTTTTAACTGAAGTTTGTCTCTTTTTAAGTGAAGTCTGTTCCTTTTTAAGTGTAGTATGTTACTTTTTAAGTGAAGTCTGTTACTTTTTAAGTGAAGTCTGTTCCTTTTTAAGTGTAGTCTGTTCCTTTTTAAGTACAACTATGGAAAAGTTTTAATTACAACTATGGAAAAGTTTGGAAAAGTTTTAATTACAACAACTATAAAATGTATTTGTTCCTGTTTTAATTTACAACTATGCACTACTTAAATTCAACACAGCAGCGGGAGTCCCTCAATAAAGTAATGGCCATTTCACCCCTGATGGAGTAAAGTGTCTTGGGGTTTTTCGTTTCCGTTGGGTTGACATTTTGCATGAGACATTTGATCTAGTAGTATAGAAAAACACCGCAGTCGTTGCTTCCCGGCATTTGTCTTTGGCACGTTTCCCTGAGGTATCTCAATGGCCAGTTCACCTTAAGACGGTTTCTCCAGAATTCACTCACATCTTTGGCCGAACATTCATGTACCCCTACCGCATTGTCAGGATCCTCATCTTGTACCAGCTCCCTACTGCAACTGTTGTAATGCAGGATCTCCTTGTCTAAGCCATTAACAACTACAAGGGTCCAGTGTTCTGACAACAGCAATGGTTGTGCAATGACGAGGCTTCCCGTTTCCTGGCCTTGTAATTTGGGCGCCAGCCACTCTTCAATCATGGTATCCCCTTGATCGATCATAACTCTTTCCGAATAGAAGCTTGGAATATAAATTACCTCTTGGGGGTAGTTTTCTGTTTTTTGGCGCTCTTCAAGTACACAAAGCATATTGTCTATCGCCTCATTGGTCAAATCCATCCCCTTCGTCATTAGCTCCTTCAGGTCGGAACGTGTGAAGAAACAAGAATCACCTCTCCAGATCACCTCCCGTTGGTTATGTGTAGGTGCGGTCACCTTCAGTACAATGTTCAGCTCATCGGGGCTCAATGTGCCCAATGCATCCATGTCAACGTCTGGCCTATCCTCTCTCCCGTGATGAGCCAACTTGAAATCGTCATTCCCATCCCGCTTTCTTTTTTTGTTCATGCTCCTCTGGAGCCTTCTATCTCCCCTTTTCCGCTCCTCTTCTTTTTTCTTCCTTTCTTTCACCTCATCTTCTTGTTTTTTGGCCGTTGAGCGTGATCCTTTGGCCCCCCAGTCTGCCCTGAGGGGTTTTTCCTTTCCCTCATCCTCCTCTACCCTCTTTCTTTCTACCTTTTCCCTCAACCTCTTCTTTGAAGCTTCGGCCTCCCTCCTTTTATCATCTTCTTTCCTCTTCTCTCTTCTCTCCCTGTCTCTCTTCTCGTTTTCTTTCCTCTCTCTTTCCTCTTCCTCCCTCCTCTTTTCCTCTTCTATTCTCTTCTGCTCTCTCTCCCTCTTTTTCTCCTCCTCTTTCCTCTTCTCTTCTTTTTCCCTCTCCTCTCTCCTTTTCTCCTCCTCTTTCCTCTTCTCTTCTCTTTCCCTCTCCTCTCTCCTTTTCTCCTCCTCTTCTCCTCTTCTATTCTCTTCTGCTCTCTCTCCCTCTTTTTCTCCTCCTCTTTCCTCTTCTCCTCTCTCCTTTTCTCCTCCTCATTCTCTTTCCTCTTCTCTTCTCTTTCCCTCTCCTCTCTCCTTTTCTCCTCCTCTTTCCTCTTCTCTTCTCTTTCCCTCTCCTCTCTCCTTTTCTCCTCCTCCTCTTTCCTCTTCTCTTCTCTTTCCCTCTCCTCTCTCCTTTTCTCCTCCTCCTCTTTCCTTTTCTCCTCCTCCTCTCTCCTTTTCTCCTCTCTCCTGCTCTCTTCTTTTTCTTTTTCTCTTTCTCTTTCCCTCTCAATCTCATTCTCTATTTCCCTCCTATTCTCCTCCTCTCTTTCTTGCTCTTCATCCCTCCTTTCATCCTCTCTTCCTTCGTGTCCACCTTCTATACAATATCCTCGAAGAGATGCAATCTCTTCCCTTAGGGTCTCATTTTCCTCCCTGGACTTCCTAAGTTCCTCATTCAGCCTCTTAACCTCTTCATTTGCCTCATTCAGTGCAACTTCTGCTTGAAGCCATTTTGTCTTCAACATTGCAAAGTTCAATTCTTCCCGAAGTGGGTCCCGAGGGATGCTGCAGTCCCTCAATTGCAGCCTAGGTTCGCTGCTTGTTGACTGGCAATCACTATTGGTTCGTAGGGTTGGCTGAGTTTTTTTAGCATGACCAATGATTTCCCTCTCTTTCTGAGTCAGGGTCGTCGACTCAGTCTTATTGAAGTCTCCCTCGTAAATTTTTGAAAGGGTGATGCCCTTTTCCTCCCATTTCTTCAGGATGAGCCGTTTTCCAAACATCGTCGACCACCGATTCCACCTAGGATGGCCTCCCATTTTAGGCTCTGCCAGGTTGAACTTCTCGCACAGCCATACCTAAGAAAGAACAAAAGAAACTTAAAAAAGAATCAACTTGAACTTAAAAAGAAACAACTTCAGCTTAAAAAGGAACAAACGAAACTTAAAAAGGAACAAACGAAACCTAAAAAGGAACAAGTGAAACTTATAAAGGAACAACTTCAACATAAAAAGGAACAGACATAACATAAAAAGGAACAACCGAAACTTAAAAAGGAAAAAGCGAAACTTAAAAAGGAACAAGCGAAACTTAAAAAGGAACAACTTGAACTTAAAAAGGAACAACTTCAGCTTAAAAAGGAACAAACGAAACTTAAAAAGGAACAAGCGAAACCTAAAAAGGAACAAGCGAAACTTATAAAGGAACAACTTCAACATAAAAAGGAACAGACATAACATAAAAAGGAACAACCGAAACTTAAAAAAGAACAAGCGAAACTTAAAAAGGAACAACTTCAACATAAAAAGGAACAGACATAACATAAAAAGGAACAACCGAAACTTAAAAAGGAAAAAGCGAAACTTAAAAAGGAACAAGCGAAACTTAAAAAGGAACAACTTGAACTTAAAAAGGAACAACTTCAGCTTAAAAAGGAACAAACGAAACTTAAAAAGGAACAAGCGAAAACTAAAAAGGAACAAGCTAAACTTATAAAGGAACAACTTCAACATAAAAAGGAACAGACATAACATAAAAAGGAACAACCGAAACTTAAAAAGGAACAAGCGAAACTTAAAAAGGAACAACTTCAACATAAAAAGGAACAGACATAACATAAAAAGGAACAACCGAAACTTAAAAAGGAAAAAGCGAAACTTAAAAAGGAACAAGCGAAACTTAAAAAGGAACAACTTGAACTTAAAAAGGAACAACTTCAGCTTAAAAAGGAACAAACGAAACTTAAAAAGGAACAAGCGAAAACTAAAAAGGAACAAGCTAAACTTATAAAGGAACAACTTCAACATAAAAAGGAACAGACATAACATAAAAAGGAACAACCGAAACTTAAAAAGGAACAAGCGAAACTTAAAAAGGAACAACTTCAACATAAAAAGGAACAGACATAACTTAAAAAGGAACAACCGAAACTTAAAAAGGAACAACTTGAACTTAAAAAGGAACAACTTCAACATAAAAAGGAAAAACTTCAACATAAAAATGAACAGACATAACATAAAAAGGAACAACTTCATTACCTGTAGTACAACAACACACCCCTCGACGTATCCCCTTCTTAAAATAGAAGAACTGGTAGATCGCCTATCTTGTAGATCCCGGTTTGCCTTCTTCAGGCCCCTCACAAGTGCCTGGTGAACAGCCTCGGCCCACGCGTACTTGTGTAGCTTAGTGAAGTCGGCCAAGTGGTCGAGGAACCAAATTTTGGTTCGAAGGGTGCCATCGCAGAACAAAAAATGGCTGAAGATGTAACAAATGAGTAGCTGGACATACTCCTCCTCCTCATCAGCCAAATATCTCGTAGCCATCATCTGGGCAGATAGTTGGGTGTTGTTCAGAATCTCCCCCTGTCGGGTTGCGACTTCATTCGGCTGCATTCTGACAGCCTTCCCATGTAATCTGAGCCCCAAAATTAGGGCAACGTCTTCGGCGGTGAAGTGTACTACCCCAGAGCCGATCCTCAACCCCACCTCCTCGGGGTCATAGTGTTCCACGAACCAGTCGATAATGTCATTATCGACAGGAACGTTGGAGAGGTTGATGAAGTGACCGAAGGGTGTAGCCTGGAAGACATCTTTCTCTGCGTCCCTCAACTTCCCAAAGACCTTCTCTATTGGGGTCCACGAACATTTGGAGGGCTGGAAGTAATGCGTAGAAGCCTAGGAAGACATCAACCGTATGAGAACATTCCTTTTTAGAGTTTCGCAATTCAATGTTACGGTAAAAAAGACAAACCTGGTGCACCACAACCCCCGAAATAGAAGCTTGAAGTGTAGAATCCATTTGGTCGACGGATATCTAGGGTTACGGTGAAGAACTGGGGTGATGAATCGGAGAAAAGTTGAGAAAGGGAATGTGAGAAAGATCAGAAACGTTTTTGGTTTTCTTTCGCGCGTCGGGATGTGAACATGCGCGTCTGATGTCCCTTCCCGGTCTTTTCGATACGTCAGAGAAGGAACCGTCGCACGAAAGCCGCAGCAGTTTTCCCATTTTTCGAAACAACGCGCGCTTTTATTTTCGCTGATTGGGCAGCTGACTGGACTGCTGACTAGATGCCACGTAAGCCGCGTCCTGGACGCACGCGTCCGTGTATAAGAACCCTTTTCGTTTCTGTACTGATTTTCGAAAACCCAAACCCCTCAACCCCACACATCCAAACGAAGTCAAAGTAGACAAACCACACCTCTTATCCGGATCCCAAACACCAAAGGCCACAAACACACCACCAGACTCCCAACCCCAGTGGCCATAAATCCTAATCGGATCCGGATCCCCCGAACCTTCCAGAACCCCCCAATCCCCCCTCCCCCACTACAAAACCCCAACCCACACCCACCCCTCCCCTCCCCTCCGTCTCCAATACCTTATCCCTTCCACGACTCCCTCCCACCAACCCCAACCCCAAACCAAACCCAAACTAGGGTTTCCTCCAAACCCTAACCATGGCTTCCTCCTCCACCACCTCCCCAATCCCCACCTTCTCCCCCTTCCCCTCCACCACCCTCTCCTCCTCCCGCTCCCTCTTCCTCCGTTCCCTCTCCTTCCGCACCGCCCCCCTCTCCTCCCGCCGCCACCGCCCCCGCCCCCTCCGCATCTCCGCCGAGAAAGTCGTCGGCATCGACCTCGGTACCACCAACTCTGCCGTCGCCGCCATGGAGGGAGGTAAGCCGACTATCGTCACCAACGTCGAGGGCCAGCGGACCACCCCGTCCGTCGTCGCGTATACCAAGACGGGAGACCGGTTGGTCGGGCAAATCGCGAAGAGGCAGGCGGTGGTGAATCCTGAGAACACGTTCTTTTCCGTTAAGAGATTCATTGGGAGGAAGATGGCCGAGGTTAATGAGGAGTCCAAGCAGGTGTCTTATCGCGTTGTCAGGGACGAGAATGGGAATGTTAAGCTCGAGTGTCCGGCTATCGGGAAGCAGTTTGCCGCCGAGGAAATCTCCGCGCAGGTGAAATTCCAGTGTTTTTTGGTTAGAGATGTATATGTTAAAGGATTTTTATGTCTATTGTTGGCTCTATTTTGTTATGTGATTGCTTTCTTTTGTGTAATCTCGTGCTCTTGAAGTTTGTACTTGTAATTGTAAGTGTTTTCGTGGTCCCAAAGTTGTATGTTTTTTGCCAAATTTTTAGATATATTTGCTTAAAAATGTATTCTGAAGTTCTAGGTGCATGTGGCAGAATTAAATTGTGTTTGCAGTTTTAATCTATTTGTTTGTGTTTACTTCTAGGATCTTGTGTGGATGCATGCATTTGTTCTGCATGATTTTGAGGGTTTAGGCTTCTGATATGGACTATAGTGTGAGACCGTCGTTTGTATTTATACTTTTGTCTTATCGTTATAGCTCGCTATAGTAAAAAAATTAGTTTTCTGATGCCTTACTTGTACGGCACATAGAATTGCTGCACTTCATATTCCATGTTCGGTTTGTTGCACTGTCTGGGTTTTTTTTGTTGAGTGTTAACATCTAGATTGGTTTCTGTTTTACCCTATTGTCAGTGAAGCAAGCATATTAGCATCTTAATGGTCTCCTGTTTGGCTGTCTAAAGCATTTTTCTCTCCCACTTCCAGGTTCTTAGGAAGCTTGTGGATGATGCATCTAAGTTTTTGAACAATAAGGTGACAAAAGCAGTTGTTACTGTTCCTGCATACTTTAATGACTCACAAAGGACAGCTACTAAGGATGCTGGCCGCATTGCTGGCTTAGAAGTCCTCCGTATTATCAATGAACCCACAGCAGCTTCATTGGCTTATGGATTTGAAAAGAAGAGCAATGAAACAATCTTAGTTTTTGATTTGGGAGGTGGCACATTTGATGTTTCTGGTATGATTTTATTTACTTCATAGGATCTTCCCTACTTCCAAGTGTTAATTTTAATGCCTTTTTATTACTCCTACCTCTTACTTTATAACTTTTAAAAAAAATTAAACATTATTAAACTGGTGAATTTTGTGAAGGTCAAAATCTGGAAGACCTAATTTTATGTACTTGCTAGTAATTTAATGGATTGTGTTTTCTTTGTTTCTGGAACTAGTTTGGGATTTGGGATCAAAGACTTCTTTATGTTTTTGTCCCTCTATTCTACATAATAGACCCTTCGTTATTCATCAGCATTAATCATTTAAATAATGGAATGTGTTTCACCTTGTAGGGTCTTGAAGTCCTCATTGTACTATAAAAAAAGTCCTCATTGTCTATCGTTCTCATTTTCATATCTTAGGATTTGGCTCTCTGAGTGTGCAATTGCTTGTAATGATTAGAGTGTTCATTTCATTATCCTCGTTTATGTTTTACTTTGGAAGAATATTTCCTGGCCTAATTTTTCACTGCATGCTTAGCTATTCTTTGCTTGGTTGTTAGTTGTTAGCGTCTTTATTTCATTCTCTTTTCAATTTTGGTTAGAACTGTTTGCATCCTAGACACTTCTTTGCCTCTGTCCAGGTTCTTTTACATTTGAGATCCTTTCATGTTATTCTGACACTGGAAACTTTTTATTTATTTATTTACAGTTCTTGAGGTTGGTGATGGTGTATTTGAGGTGCTTTCTACTTCTGGGGATACCCATCTTGGTGGCGACGATTTTGACAAGGTTTGTAGTTTGATATAGATTGCAAAACACAGCTTGGGTAACTTCCATTATTTCATTGGTTTTTTACTTAGATCTTAATTTGAACTTGTTCTTAGCAAGCTATCAAGCCAAATTATTTTTATACTAAGCTTTATTCTTCTGTTAACAGAGAATTGTTGATTGGCTTGCTGCGGACTTCAAAAGGGATGAAGGCATTGATCTTCTCAAAGACAAACAAGCCCTTCAACGATTAACAGAGACTGCTGAAAAAGCAAAAATGGAGCTATCATCATTGACTCAAACCAACATTAGGTTTGCTGCCCGTTTCTCTCTGTGACTCTGTCCTGCATGTCTCATTTCATTTGTTATTAGGCTACAAGGATAGCTAATAAACACGGTTTGTTTCTGTTTGTTATACAGCTTGCCATTCATAACTGCAACCGCCGATGGCCCCAAACACATTGAAACAACTATTACAAGGGCGAAATTTGAGGAGCTATGCTCAGACCTTCTTGACCGGTATGAGAAATGCACTTCTATAACTAAAGAACAACAAGCTGATACAGTTCTGGATCGTTCCTTTTGATTTTTATCACTGATATGACAACATGCATTTGTCTGAGCAGACTTAGAACTCCAGTTGATAATTCTCTAAGGGATGCAAAGCTATCTTTGAAAGATATTGACGAAGTGATCCTTGTTGGTGGGTCAACAAGAATCCCTGCTGTTCAAGAACTTGTCAAGAAGATGACAGGAAAGGATCCCAATGTTACTGTGAATCCTGATGAAGTTGTTGCTCTTGGGGCTGCCGTGCAGGTTTGACATTTTCTCGTGTTGTGCTTCCCACTCTTACATTTTCAGTGTGTAGCTTTGGTAAATTTTCCTTGGTGTTAGCATGAAAAGTTGAAATGATGGATATTAATAATGGATGGTTAAGTGTACAATCTTTCTTATAACTGATGTGTTTTCAGGCTGGTGTTTTGGCTGGGGACGTCAGTGACATCGTACTCCTGGATGTAACACCATTATCATTGGGTCTGGAGACATTGGGCGGAGTGATGACAAAAATCATCCCAAGGAATACAACTTTGCCAACCTCCAAATCAGAAGTATTCTCTACAGCAGCAGATGGACAAACAAGTGTTGAGATTAATGTTCTTCAAGGTGAAAGAGAATTTGTGAGGGACAATAAGTCACTAGGAAGCTTCCGTCTAGATGGGATCCCACCAGCACCACGTGGAGTCCCACAGATTGAGGTCAAATTCGACATTGATGCTAATGGTATACTCTCAGTTACCGCAATTGACAAGGGAAGCAGCAAGCAGCAAGATATCACCATTACTGGTGCTAGTACCTTACCGAATGACGAGGTAAACCATTCAACCTTATACTATCTGATGTGCTGTTTCCCTTCTAAATGTCTGTCGTCATAGGGTAAGCTGTTAGAACTTTCACTTCCCTGGTTGCAGAACATAACGTAATCTGTTATTTTGTAGCAATAGTGGTTCTTGGAAGTTGGAATTGTTTGCTTCAAAAGTTAATAATTTGCTGGATTTCAGGTTGATAGAATGGTGAAGGAAGCTGAAAAGTTCGCAAAGGAAGATAAGGAGAAGAGGGATGCCATAGATACGAAGAACCAGGCAGATTCTGTTGTCTACCAGACTGAGAAGCAGTTGAAGGAGTTGGGAGAGAAGGTACCTGCTCCTGTCAAGGAGAAGGTGGAGGCAAAGCTCGGGGAGCTGAAGGATGCCATCTCCGGTGGTAATACTCAGACCATGAAGGATGCAATGGCCGCTCTCAACCAGGAAGTGATGCAACTTGGCCAGTCATTGTACAACCAGCCAGGTGCAGCAGCAGGTGGACCAGGGGCAGCCCCCGGCGGAACCGATGCTGGGCCAGCAGGTAGCGACTCAAAGGGACCCGAGGGTGATGTCATTGATGCTGACTTCACTGACAGCAAGTGAGCACAGAGGTGCTACTGAGTTTTAGGTATTTAAAGCTCTTATACTAGATTTTGTAGAATGTGGGGTTGTCTCTGTGTTATCGCATCATAAATTGGTTTTTGAGTTAGCTTAGGTTACTTGAGTTAATGCAGGGATTGAACTCTCTCGAACGCATTCTACAAGTGTTGTTTTTTGTGGTACGTGGAGCTGTTTAAGGTATTCTTGGTTCAATGTTCCGGCAAGTCAAATTGTATCTCTTACTCGCGGCACATCTATTGTTGTGACTTTTGAATAAAGCTATATATATGGATGCTTGGTCAAAGCTCATGTATTAAAAATGTGTTTTTATCCAGCTTAAAATCTGACAAAACCATACCGTAAATGTCTGTGAGAGTATGGGAAGTGGCTTAGGTAGAAATTCTGAGACGGTTTTTAGTTGTGCGTCCTCTATTCAGGACTCACTCTGTCACTCATAACATAGGGGTTTTGAACTGATGGTTAATTCTCTGTCATGCATTAGCCTATGTAGATTAATTTGCCTGAAGTGTGTTTCTTCTTCGAACAATTTGGTGACGTCCGGAAAAACGGAAAACTGACACGAGGAGTTGTATTTGCGTTTTGCCTGAACGAAATTAATCGCGAGAAAGTCAGAGTTAGTGCACTCAATTCGTATCCTTGGGTTCGGCGACTTTGAAAGCTTTCCGTTTATTGATGCCTCCGTTTGGATTACTAAGAGTTCTGATTATTATTTTTATATCACAATTGTATTTTGAAGTTTGTATAATTGTATCCTTATAAAATTATGTGTATTCAAATAGAGAGATCGACTCCTCTTAAATTTCTTTGATACATTGCATGTGATGATAAAATTAAATTTAAACTTAAACTTAAAAATCTAAACCCTATATCTTGATCTACAATATAAATAAATTAAGGATGTCAAAAATCATAAAATTTGATAATCATTTCATAGATCTAGAAATCGAGTTTTTTAGCAAATTTAGTGTGTTCATTTTTATATCTCTAGGTATTGTATAAAATATTTTTTGAATTTTATGATTTTCGATATCTTTAATCTATTATATATGTTGTAGATCAAGATCTATTGTTTGAATTTTCAATTTGAAATTTAAATTTGATTTTTTTTAATCAAGGGTAACTATGTGTCAACAAAATATAAGTGTAGTGGATCTAGGGTTGTCAATCGTACCGTGTGCTAATCGTGTCGTGTCAAGTCGTATATATAAGTTATAGGTGGTGTGTTGTATCTGACCCATTTAATAATCGTGTTGCTAGACTTCTGTTGTATCCAACCCGTTTATAATCGTGTTGCCATATCCAACCCGTTTATACACGAGTATTACTTGTTAAAAACTTAAAGTGTTGTACCAAACAAATATCAATCACTAAAAGTAATAAACATAACATTAATAGAAACCACGTGCAAATGAAAGAGTAATAACTAACTACATGATACAGCAGTAAACATAAACTACTTAATACAATAGTAACTAACTAACTACCTATTTACCTGATTATTTATCGTGTCTTAATCGAGTTAATCATTTTTGCAGCAGAAATTCATATACAACCCATTTAATAATTGTGTTGCCGTATCCAACCCATTTATTAATCGTGTTCAAATTCTCAATCCATATCCACTAAGTTTGTGTCGTGTAATCGTGTTTCGTGTAAAATTGTCAAACCCTAAGTGGATCCCTCCAAATTCAAATAATGTTATGAAAATTTACTATCACACATAATAATATGTTAGGCTAAAAAACGTATTTTTTGTAAAATTCAAGAACCCACGAGTAACAAAGAAAAGAAGAAGAGATATAACATATTTGAGACAAAAAAAGGTACCACACTCAGCGAAAAGATGCATATTTATAACGGTTATCCAAAAACTTCAAAGATTGCCAATTATATATTTTTGAACAATGCAATTTCTCTTGGAAATCATCAAGTACGGAGTCAGATACATCCCGAGTTTTCGACAAATTTCTAATTGTCAATCCTAATTCGAAACATCGCTAAAATGTGCATCTTGATGGTTATCAAAGTGGAGCATTGTGGTAGCATTTAAAGCACCATCATCTGACCTTTACAGCGTGCAAGAACCAGACGGATTTTCACAATTGGAATTTTGGTGGGAAATATTTTGTTGATTCACCTGGGGGGCTGGGGGTGTAAACGGGTCAGGTATGTGACGGGTATAGTCATACCCTTATCATACCCGCTTAACTAAACGGGAACGAGTGTAAACCCGTTTAAATATTGTTGTACCTGTATCTGTCCCATACCTGTTGATGCGGGTATAACGGGTACAATTTTTGCTAACAAAATGAATATTTTTGTTAATAAAACTTAACTCGGAAGAACCTAATCATTGGATGAGAATAACTTAAGTCAAAAAGATGTTAAATTTACGGTTTTTGAGATCATGACTTAAACCAAAACGATAAAAAAACACAAATTTTCTCACAAACAAGCCTCGAAACAACTACTTTTGCCAACAAAAATCTCATTTTTTTATTTTAACTATATATTATATATTAATTAAATAATTAAACGAGTATAGGTATAAGTATACTCGTACCCACCCCCATTTATTAAACGGGTAAAGCATGTATGGGTAAACGGATATAATTTTTTAAATGAGTACAAAAATCGTACCCGTACCCGCTTATTAAATGGGGCAAGTAAGCGGGTAACATTCGCCACAATTACACCCCTAGATTCACCGCACAATTACTACCATATAAACCAGACCAATCTTCATGAGTAGTATTGTAAATGGGGCAGGTCAAATTTGTAGGATCGAATGACCCATAATTAAATACTTAATTCTCTATTAAATTCAATCAAAGATGCAACGGAATTTTAAATAATACAAGTAGAAAACAAGCAAACCACAAGTGACACGATGCAATTTTTATAGAGGTTTGATCACCCGCCTACTTCATGTCTTACAAGCTGCGCTCGATTCCACGAGATTCACCTACATCTTCACTATTCGTTCTCATTCCGGGCCGAGATTAAGCTTTTACACTTTAAGTTTGCGAACACTCTCGCCAAGCTTGAATCCTCCTCTCGCAACCCGAGAGGGACATTTTGGGATTTCACCGAAACCTATGCTTCTTGCAACTGAATTGAGTGGATCAAACACTCTCTAACTTGAGCACTCCTTGAGTAAGATGTGGAATTGATCAAATATGTGAAGTTTAGGCTCTTGAGTGTAGGATTGAGATTTTAGGAGTTGAAGGATTCTCTCTAAGGTATGTTTGAGTTTGGAGTGGGAGAGTTTTGTAAATAAGGTGTGTGAACCTCTATTTATAAGGTCTTAAAGAATTCTAGCCGTTAGGGAAGATTTGGTTGAAGTTTGTGTAAGATACACAAAATAGAATTCTAAGACCTACAAATCTGTCCTAAAACGGTCGACCGGTACGGGATAAACAGTCGACCGTTTCCTTAAGTATAAGGAAACGTTTGAGCTAACATAAGTTACGGTCGAACCAATTGGGATACAACTTAAGTCATCGGTCGAACCAAATGTGGGACGGTCAACCGTGTAGAGGGGTTTGACCAGGTAAAGGTTATACGGTCGAACACAAGAAAATGGTACGTTCTGTTGGCTTTTTGGCCTTAATCTTATGTTTTGATGATTTAAATCAACCGAATCTTAATTAGAGTAGCACACACTATGCATTGCATATATATTGTATTGTGCTAACCTCTACAGGTGATCAAGACTCAAGAAAGATGGAAATGAAGTCAAGACATGTAATTAAAGCTAAATCGAAGACATGTAATCTTGATTTCTTTTGAGTCTTAGGAACAAAGTGTAATTGAGCATACTTGATCTAAAATCAACTTAATCACACACTAGGTTCCCTATAGAAGTCACACACAAAATTTCACATTATTTGGACTTCAATAGATCACCCAAACTTAGACCGGAAAACACCAAAACTTGAATTGCAAAAGTCTGCCCACATTCGGTCGACCGCAACATGCCGTTCGGTCGACCGGATGATCAATTAATCATGTTTGTGTTTCCCTGTCTAGTTTCGGTCGACCGCACCATATCGTTCGGTGGACCGTTCGAACCTTATTTTCCCGACCGTTACTTTTGTCGTATATACCCAACGGTCGTATTCGTATTAATCAAAATATACCCCTTATACATTTTATGTATCGGTCGACCGAGGACCAAGATCGGTCGACCGAATGAGCGTGTCCAGACAATCCAGAATCTCCTGTCCAAAATCGGTCGACCGGACGAACCTGTTTCGGTCGACCGTTCACATATTTGTTGTCAACCCCAAAGTGCCTGGACAAAATCGGTCGACCGAACCCTCTTAGTGTGTTCGACCGATGACTTAAGTTTTCTTAAGTCGTAGCGTTGGGCGGTCGACCGTTGCTTAACCGGTCGACCGAACTGAGTATAAAACTGCCTAACGGTCGACCGATTGTCCCGATCCGGTCGACCGAATTCAGCCAGAATTGGGTTCTGAACTTTCTGTTTTGTGTAATCACACTTCAACTCATACCCAATCAATCCCAACGGCTCTATTCTCTCTAATGCCTATATAAGGAGTTGTAAAACACATTTTAACACAACTCTCCCACTACAAACTTGTCCCTAACATTAGAGAGAATCCAAAACACCAAAGCCTCAAATCTCCACACTTAGTCTTAATTCCAATCATACTCAAGTGTGCTCAAGCTTAGAGAGTGTTGCTCCACTCAAATTGTTATTGTCAAAGGAAGCAAGGACTTCGGTGAAAGCCCGAAGTGTTCCTCTCGGATTGTGAGAGAAGAAAGTCAAGCTCGCGAGGTTGTTCGCGGAGTTTGTTTTGTAAAAGGCGTTCTCTCCCGGCCCGGAACGGGGAGTGGTTAGTGAAGACGTAGGCGGAGCTCGCGGAGTCGAGTGGAGCTTACAAGAGAGGACTAGGACCCGGGTGGGGTGCCGAACCTCTATAAAATCCCCCGTGTGTTTGTGGTTTGCATTATTCCTTCCCTACTTGTATTTGTTTTAAATTCCGCTGCATATAACTCAATCGATTAAACGAGTAGGTGATTAGATTAGAAAGTGATTAGTGGACCCATAACCCACACGATCCCAACATTTGGTATCAGAGCTTCGTTCGTTAATTTTGTTCTTAACCGATAAATTAACATGACTCTTAATGCACCCACACCTTTAGAATCTTGTAAACCACCATACTTTGATGGAAATGATTTTGTTTTATGGAAAAGTAAAATGATGTCATTTATTAAATCCATGAACATTAACATGTGGTTCATCATTCAAACTCCATATGAATCACCTAGATATGATTTTAGTAAATGGAGTTTAGAAGATGAGAAAAATGCATCCCTAAATGCTAAGGCTATGAATGTTATATTTTGTGCATTGGGAGATGAACTTTTTAATCTTGTTTGCTCATGTGATAGTGCTCATTCTATATGGCAAACATTAGAAAAGAATTTTGGTGAAGAAGACTCACCAACCGGGAAAAAGGGAGAAGCAAATCCGAAGGATGTAGCTCAAGCAAAGAAAGTGGTGATTAACTCAACATCTTCATCATCATCAAGCTCATCCGATGGAGAAAGTGAAGATGAGGTATCTTCTAGCTCTTCTTCAAGTAGTAGTTCAAAAGATAATGTCCATGATTTTAATGAACTACAAAATGCATTTCAAAGATTATTTGAAAAATATAAAGAACTTCACAAGACTAACAAATTAGCAAATGAGCAAATTCATGATCTTGAGTGTCAAAATGCATCCATCTTTGATGATAAAAATGATTTGCTTGCTAAACTTGAAGTTCTAACTTTAGAGAATGCATGCTTGAAGGAAGAAAATTTAAATGTTAAAAATACCTCATCTCATGCAATTGATAGTCATATGCTAGAAATTGACACTAATGACTTGCTTATTAAACTTGATAAATCTCACTTAGAAAGCAAGGAATTATTACATGACTTGAATTGCATGAATGAAAAGGTTGCAAACTTAGAGATTCACATGCTTAACATGAATGAAAAGCATAACTCTATGATTAAAAATCTAAATTGCTTAAATGAATCTCTAGCAACTAAAACAGTGAACTTAATGTCTTAAATGAAAATTTGTCAAATAAATTGCATAAGTTCACACATGGCAATAAAAATAATTTTTATGTTAAAAACTTTCCTATTCAAATTAATGTTAAACATAATTTTGCCATGAAGAGAAAAACTAGTGTAGAGGTACCAAAATCAACTTGGATTTGGGTACCAAAAGCTAAACTTAATGGACCCAAGCAAAAATGGGTACCAAAATCTACTCTTGTAGGAGCTTGAGGAGGAGATTGGTGGTGACCGGGTGAGCTCAAGAGTCAAATTCAAATCCGGTTGCATCACCAAATGAGATTGGAGCTAAATTCGAATTCAACATTGGTATAAAATTTCTATCTATACAATTCATGTTAAATTAGCTCTAATCTAGTTTCATATGCTTAATTGACATATCATATAATTTAATTCATTGCAAATCATATACCCTATTCATTGCAAATCATTTACCACATTCATTGATTTTAAATGTCAAATTTTTTTAAATGGATGCTAGAATAAGGCTTAAGTTGAAACTTAAATGAACTTAATTTCATCATACTCATTGTTTCCATTTAGCCTTATTGATAGGGGGAGCTTAAATGATATATCTTTTTTATTAGAGTAATGAAGTGCTAAACTTAGGGGGAGTTACTTCGTTACAAGACATCCAAACTCTATGCTTAAAGTCTTAATTAAATGTTGTTTTTGATGGATGTCAAAGGGGGAGAGATAATTAAGGGGGTAACTTGAAAAACTTGATAAAATTTGAACAAAAGCTATGCACATCCATAGGGGGAGCATTTATATGCATAGTTTACATATACAAATTTCAAGTATTAAGATATCGGTTGCCATCATCAAAAAGGGGGAGATTGTTGGCTTTTTGGCCTTAATCTTATGTTTTGATGATTTAAATCAACCGAATCTTAATTAGAGTAGCACACACTATGCATTGCATATATATTGTATTGTGCTAACCTCTACAGGTGATCAAGACTCAAGAAAGATGGAAATGAAGTCAAGACATGTAATTAAAGCTAAATCGAAGACATGTAATCTTGATTTCTTTTGAGTCTTAGGAACAAAGTGTAATTGAGCATACTTGATCTAAAATCAACTTAATCACACACTAGGTTCCCTATAGAAGTCACACACAAAATTTCACATTATTTGGACTTCAATAGATCACCCAAACTTAGACCGGAAAACACCAAAACTTGAATTGCAAAAGTCTGCCCACATTCGGTCGACCGCAACATGCCGTTCGGTCGACCGGATGATCAATTAATCATGTTTGTGTTTCCCTGTCTAGTTTCAGTCGACCGCACCATATCGTTCGGTGGACCGTTCGAACCTTATTTTCCCGACCGTTACTTTTGTCGTATATACCCAACGGTCGTATTCGTATTAATCAAAATATACCCCTTATACATTTTATGTATCGGTCGACCGAGGACCAAGATCGGTCGACCGAATGAGCGTGTCCAGACAATCCAGAATCTCCTGTCCAAAATCGGTCGACCGGACGAACCTGTTTCGGTCGACCGTTCACATATTTGTTGTCAACCCCAAAGTGCCTGGACAAAATCGGTCGACCGAACCCTCTTAGTGTGTTCGACCGATGACTTAAGTTTTCTTAAGTCGTAGCGTTGGGCGGTCGACCGTTGCTTAACCGGTCGACCGAACTGAGTATAAAACTGCCTAACGGTCGACCGATTGTCCCGATCCGGTCGACCGAATTCAGCCAGAATTGGGTTCTGAACTTTCTGTTTTGTGTAATCACACTTCAACTCATACCCAATCAATCCCAACGGATCTATTCTCTCTAATGCCTATATAAGGAGTTGTAAAACACATTTTAACACAACTCTCCCACTACAAACTTGTCCCTAACATTAGAGAGAATCCAAAACACCAAAGCCTCAAATCTCCACACTTAGTCTTAATTCCAATCATACTCAAGTGTGCTCAAGCTTAGAGAGTGTTGCTCCACTCAAATTGTTATTGTCAAAGGAAGCAAGGACTTCGGTGAAAGCCCGAAGTGTTCCTCTCGGATTGTGAGAGAAGAAAGTCAAGCTCGCGAGGTTGTTCGCGGAGTTTGTTTTGTAAAAGGTGTTCTCTCCCGGCCCGGAACGGGGAGTGGTTAGTGAAGACGTAGGCGGAGCTCGCGGAGTCGAGTGGAGCTTACAAGAGAGGACTAGGACCCGGGTGGGGTGCCGAACCTCTATAAAATCCCCCGTGTATTTGTGGTTTGCATTATTCCTTCCCTACTTGTATTTGTTTTAAATTCCGCTGCATATAACTCAATCGATTAAACGAGTAGGTGATTAGATTAGGAAGTGATTAGTGGACCCATAACCCACACGATCCCAACACGTTCGACTGAAAATAACATGCACTTTTGGTAGACAAAAATGACTTCATCTGGTCGACCGCTAGGAAGTCATCGTTCGACTAGTGGCCAAATGTATATAGGATTTTAGGTAGAATTATACGAATACGAAAATTCTATAATATGACAAGAATAACGACCATATAAAAATATGTCAAACGGTCAATCAAAAAGGTGAAAACGGACGACCAGTAGAGTTAGGTAAAATCACTATTTGTAAAACCGTTAACTGTTAGTAACGGTCGAACAGAAAACTCGTTTCGGTTGACCGTTCTGCATAGGCAGATAGAAGTTTGGATTAAGTCATTTTTCTACCTAAGTTTGGGTGTCCTATTGAAGTCCAATTGATCTGAGATTTTGTGTGTGACTTCTACAAAAAAACTTAATGTGTATGTGAATAACATTTAACTTTTATATGCTCAAGTTCACAAAAGTTCATAAGACTCAAAAAAAAGTAAAATTACACGTCTTCAAGTAGCTTAATTTACATGTTTTGACTTCATTTCATTCTTCTTTGAGTCTTGATTAGTTGTAGATGTTAGCACACTACAATATATGTTATATGCATAATGTGTGTTACTCTACATTTGATTGCGATTAAGATTAGGTTAGTTAAATCATTAAAACACAGATTAAAATAAAAAAGCCAACAAAACCCGCTAACCTACAAAACCCAAGCTCATAGATCTAGGTTAGGATCGTAATTTTCAATCCGTTTAAAAAATAAAACCTGTTAATCTGCTTCCTTAGTGGCCCAAGTCCGCTTCCTTAGTGGCCCAAGTTAAGGTTGAGCAAAAACCCGAACCTGCCAACCCACTAAAATTTAAATAATAATAGATATTAATAATATTATATAAATATATAATCTAACTTATAACTCCTAAATTATTGGTTAACTCGTTACTAATTCTTAACTTAACAAATTACAACTTAATATTAAACATATTATTATCTAGAAATTATAACTTAAGTATTTTTCATAAAATTTATTGTTATTTAGGTGAATTTTCTGATTTTTTATATAAAAAATGACCTGCCAACCGGTCAACCCACAAAGAGGTAGGTTGTGAGGCAGGACGGCCGGGTCATCAGTTTTCTTGGGTGGGCTATAACCGCAACCCGCCGATTCCTGTCAGGTCAGGTGTGGTTGACTCCAACCCGTCTTCCGTTTGCAGCCATATCTATAAGCATTGCTTGTAGATTTATCTACCATGTAACCCACGTTGAATAAATTCTACCTTTATAAAAGTTACCTGTCTTAATTAATTAAACTAAACCTCAACGGTAAATAAGTCCACATGTTACATGCAAAAGATATCTCCACTTCCACGTATAAGATTATGCGTTCAGGACTTATGGTTTAAAATTTCAGGGGATATTGTTTAGGATTTTCAGTTCGGGGTTTGGGATTTTACATTGGGTCACCCAATTACGCTATTTAGGTTATAATATTAATGTCCAAAGGGCTCTAAGGTTTAGAATTTTATGAAGGGTCACCTACATTATTTGGGTTACAATTTCAATGACTATTATTTGGGTCACCTATGCTACTTTGGGTACAATATCCATGATGTCAGTATCTGCTCAGACTCGATTGCTTGCTCGAACTCGCCTGTCCAGTCAACAAGTCAAGTTCAAAGACAAAGTTATGCGCAATTAGTTAAACGAGTCGAACACAAGCCGGCTTGTTTAAGCTAGAAGTCACTCACTTGCTCGTTTAACTGATTAAATACCTTATATATATTATTTATTATACATATTACACATGCATACCCACTATATAAACCAAAAAACTCCAATCCTAACTTCTTCTCCTTACTTCTCGAGCCGACATTTCCACTTGTCATACACCCTGCTTCATCTACTTTATCTTGTTATTGTTACGTTGTCTACTTGTTAATTACTATGACTTACCAACTACTAGTTGTTTTTAGTTTATTTTTATGTTTATTTTATTGTGTAATGTGTATTACTTTATTATAACATATTACTTATAAACATGTTAAATAAACAAAAAGCCAGACAAGCTTGATAAATTAACGAGCCAAACATGTTTAAAAAGCTTTTAGCCAAGCCTGCTCCTCAAGCTAACATGTAAGGCATAAACGAGGAAACTCAATGAGCTTGACGAGCGGTTCGTGAACACTAAACGAGCGTATTACAAACAACACATGCTCAGTTTGTTTAGCCTCGTTTAAATCCCTATCGAGGACCAAAGAGTTTTAAGGTTCAAGGTTTATAATTTATGTCGAGTCACCTATATATGCTATTTGAATTATAGTATCAATGACCAAAGGTTGATATAAAATGATTAATGGTTCTCAATTTAAACGTTTTGTGCTACTAATCATCTTCTTGACAATAAAATCATATGCAAATATATCTGTCAATAAAAAGAATATTTTTCCAGTTTCTCATTTACGTTCTAGGGTTTAGAAGTTAATTTTTACTTCTGATTTATCTTTCCTTGGTAAAGACGACTGGTTCAATGGTTCCACATTTAAATGTGTTGAATTACAAATCATCTTCTTGAACCTAAATTTGTACACAAATGTATGCAACAAATAATTTGACAAAAAAAACATCTATAACACAACAATTACAAGATATCCAAAATTAAATGTACTAAATATATCATCACATGCCTACGACAACTATCTATGAACTTCTGTAAATGTTCCACAACGATCCACTTTTCATTAGAAAACGTTAATGTGTATCACATTCCTGCACAGTGCATATATCCTACCCGTTTTTATTTGTTGAATTCATTTTGTTATTTTTATTTTCTAAGATATCTTCGTTTAAAACAATACAATTATCTCTTTTAATTATATTCACTGCAAAATAGAAATTTAACGATTTGTGCGTTCAAACACACAACGCACATATCATGGGCTTTTTAACCATCAAAATCATTATTATACTCCGCGCTCCCAACTAGGGTTGTGCACCGGTCCAAACCCGGACCGGACCCGGACCATCTCCAGGGTCCGGACCGGAGACCAGACCGGATGGGTCCGAGTTTGGACCGGACCGGTCCACCGGTCCGGTCCGAGTTTGTTTGTGTTTGAATCTGAGATGCAAATATACAATAAAACCAAAATAAAGACTATTTTACAGACTTCATAACTTCAATATACTCTAACTTCACTTGAGATGAAACACAACATGACAATATATTGCAACAAATACTCAGGACGAATTTGTGACGAAGCCAAACATTCAAGTATCCAACGAAACCCAAACCACCAATTATTCAAGGTTACCATAGGGCATCATATATAATCCCTCATTCCATAGAGTCGAATTCCGAATATCAATTCCCAACAAAATGCCTCTTTCTTACTAATTCTTAACTACACTGCATCTTCTAAGAATTGGCAAGAGTTGTAGATTTCATTTACATCGAAATTTAGAGGGGGAAATCCAAAGCAAAAGAATCCAATCCAAACAAAAAATACTACGAACAGAACTCGACTGGAAGCCATTACAAAATCTCCAAAGTTATGGTGAGAAAAAATTACCAATTCGAGTCGGTCGAAAATTAACAAATTAGTATTAGCAAAGAGGTTTTACTAATACTAATCTAATTGGAATAAAAAACATGGACAAGAAACACCAAACTACAAACAATAACCAAAAATCAGCGACAACAAGTCAAAATGCTCTGACCAACACCAAAATCCCAACAAAACCTCACGAAATCGACAACCAACCATCAAAACCCCAAACTTTGGCCCCAAAAACTCCGCCCGAACACAAACCCACAAAACCTATTGCACTTAAACAACCCAAAAACAAAAAAAAAATTCAAACTTTCAAACTCAAAAACTCCGATCAGAACCAAATCGCCATCAAATTTCAACAAAATTGACACCTCGAACAGGGAAGAGTGGAAGACGGAGGAGGGGATCGTCGGAACGGGAAAGACGGAGGAGGGGATCAGTGGAACGGGGAAGATGAAGGATGGTTTGGGTGTGGGATTTAGGCGGCGGTTTTGAGATTAGAGGGTAAAAGGGTTAGATATGTGCATGTGCAAATAGTTTCGGGTTCAGTGCAAATCGGACCCGAACCGATATTTCGTAAACACACGACCCAAACCCGGACCGACTACATATTCGGTCCAGACCGACCCAGACGACCCAGATTGATCGGTATGGTCCGATCCAAAACCCAAATTGGCCCGACTGTTGCACAACCCTATACCCAACGATTCACTTGAGGATCTTTTTCAAACAACTGATGTTGATGCTCTAAGTCCATCAAAAATGGGGATGTAAAATACCATTAGAAAATATTGAGGCTAAAACTTTGGGCAATGTATAACTTCAAAAGGCCTTGTGAACAAATGTTTGCACCACCATGTTCTCCCACGCATAAAACAAAGTAATTGGACTTTTTACATGCGGAAGAGAGAGAAATTTTTTGGATTTGTTTTTGTTTGGGGTGGGATCCACTACTGAATAAAAACAAAAAAGAAGTTTGTAATGTATTTATTTTGTGAAATAAAATTCATAAATTTTTAAACAAAATTATCAAAAAATTAATATTTTCAAATACACACCATACTGTTATATAAAATTTTGAGTGTGGAAAGTTTTGAGCTTTTGAGTGTGTGAAACGTTCTCTCTAATGTAGGGGACAAATAGTAGTGAGAGAGTTTTTTTAAAAGATGTTTTACAACTCTATTTATAAGATCCTAAAGAGTTACAATCATTGGGGATGGAATGAGTGAAGATTGTGTAAGATACACAAAATAGAAACTGACAGGACCAAATTCTGATAAAGTTCAGTCGACCGAAACGGGCAGCACGGTCGACCATTTGGCAATTTTGACCAAGGTTCGGTCAACCGGTAAAGAAACGGTCGACCGCCAAAGGCTATGACTCAGGTACACTTAAGTGACCAGTCGAACACCGAGATAGGTTCTTTCAACCGATTTCTAACTGGCTCTACGGGGTTGACAAACAAGATTATATTCGGTCGCCCGAAACAGGGTCCACGGTCGACCGAAAACCAACAAGCACTTTGGGCTTGTCGAGATGTCTTAGTTCGGTTGACCGTGGACCCTGTTTCGGTCGGCCAATACACTAAATGTATTTGGGATATTTATAAATAATACAAATACGACCGTTAGGGTATAAACGACAAAACAAATGGTCGGATAAATAAGTTTACACGGTCGACCGAAAATGTCTGGACGGTCGGCCGAAACTGGGCAGAAAAACACCAACTGGATGATTGCTCACTCAGTCGACAGAACGGTCTGTTTCGGTCGACCGAATGTGGGCAGACAGTTCAGGTTAAGGTTTGGTGTTTTTCGGTCTAAGTTTGGAAGATCTATTGAAGTCCAAATTATATGAAATTTTATGTGTGACTTATATAAGGAACCTAGTATGTGTTTGAGTAGTTTTTAGCTCAAGTATGCTCAATTACACAAAGTTCCTAAGACTCAAAAGAAATACAAATTACATGTCTTCAATAGAGTTTGATTACATGTCTTGACTTGAATCCTTTCTTTCTTGAGTCTTGATCACCTGTAGAGGTTAGCACAAAGCAATATATATGCAATGCAATATGTGTGCTACTTTACATGATTACAATTAAGATTAGGTTGATTGGCGGTCTGGGACCGCTAATAGGCAGTCCGGGTTGCTCTGGATCCGCTAAGATTTATGTGGGTCGTGTATTAGAGCGTATTTAGTCTATTTTTAGTATTTGTTTAGTCCCATACCGGGGGATTGTCCCGGATTATTTTTTTCTATGGCTATAATAGAACTCTTCACCTCCTATTGTAATCACCCATTGCTTGGTGGCATTCTCTCTACTTGGAGTAAGCCTTGGAGCAAAATCTCAAGGTGGAGAAGAATGCTGCTAGTGATGTGAGTCATTTAATAAAATAAATTTTCCATTGTTTTGTTCTTATGTTGTTTCCTAATGCATGCTTAGCTTAGTTTTATTTTTTTGATTGTAGGCTAAAGTAGTTAGAATGTTTCCTTTCTTCTTTAGTTTAATTGTTAGAATAATGTGTAGTGGGTAGATTCATCCTCCTTTGAGGGTGGAGATGATGTTCACACATGCCTTAAAGAATGGATATGAATGCTTTATATTTTGATTGTGTTGATAAATGTGAATGTATGCTTGCTTGTTAGAGTATAATACTACACTTGATGGGTTTTGCCACACATCTTAGACACCTCCAATGCTTGTTTAGGTTCTGAAATAACCAGCTTGTGTATATGAATATTAATAAACTAGGTTAGTGAATGGATTGATAGGTTTTGTCATAACCTTTAGACACTTCCTATGCATGAAAACACTACCTACATTTGTGCCTATAGAATGCATTCTTCACTATCTTTTTACATGTGTGTACACACTCCACCCCTAAGGGTCTTTCTCTTCTTGATTCCAGCTTAGTTTTACATTCTTTTAGTTTTGATTCGAAGTAATCTTTAGTTGCTTTACTTTGCATTTTTCTTCTTAGTAGTTTAGTATAGTGTAGATTAGTATAGACAAATTCTTCTCCCTTTTTGTTGCCACTTGATTTCTGAAAAACCAGAGTGGTTTCTCCTCCCCGTGGATCGACCCGCACTTTCCACTACTTCAACGCGGCCGTGCACTTGCAGTATTATAAACGATCAAACAAGTATGCTCAATTACACAAAGTTCCTAAGACTCAAAAGAAATGCAAGTTATATGTCTTCAATAGAGCTTGATTACATGTCTTGACTTGAATCCTTTCTTTCTTGAGTCTTGATCACCTGTAGAGGTTAGCACAAAGCAATATATATGCAATGCAATATGTGTGCTACTCGACATGATTACAAATAAGATTAGGTTGATCAAATCGTCAAAACATAGATTAAGGCCAAAAGGGCAACACATTGTATATAAGAGTTGTCAAAAGTATGATTACATCAAAATACAACAGACATAAATACAAATAGTCATGATAACCTCAAAATAGACACGAGGATCCGACTCCTAAATGTACTCGTTCTCAGTCACCACCCTACCAGCTCCCGAAGGGGATCCTGAAAAACATAAATAACAATGCCTGAGTTTCCATAAGGAAACCATGTATACCAAACCCACCTACATGCACATGCAATACATAACCTATTATACTAGTATAATATGACAACATAAAATCAAAGCAGTCATCTCCCCACACAGGGGTCATATAGTCATCATCTCTACATTATTTGGGCATCCGTAGATACCCACCGCATGCACAAGAGAGTACGCGATACACTCTCCCTCGCAACTACACTATGTAGGATTGTGTGTGGCCATAATTCTAATCACTTTTAACCTTAAACAAACTCTACTTTCTTATGAAACAAAGATGCAGCGGAATTAAAAACTAACAAGCAAGCAAAAAGGAAATATGCAAACCACAATCAAAGAAGGTGATTTTTATAGAGGTTCAGCACCCACACCCGGGTCCTAGTCCTCTCTTATAAGCTCCGCTGGAATCACCGAGCTCCGCCTACGTCTTCACTAACTACTTCCCGTTCCGGGCCGGGAGAGAACGCCTTTACAATACAAGCTTCCACGAACAACCATCGCTAGCTTGATTTCCTCCTTTCAAAATCTGAGAGAGAACACTTCGGGCTTTCACCGAAATTCTTGCTACTTTGAACAACAATGTGAGTGAGACAACACTCTCTAAATCTGAGCACACTTGAGTATAATGTGGAATTGATAACTAAGTGTGGAAGGTTTGAGCTTTTGAGTGTTTGGAGCTTTCTCTCTAAGGTAGTAAACAATATGGAGTAGGAGAGTTGTCTAATTGTGTCAAGAGAACACCTATTTCTAAGCTCATAAGGTGTTATAGCCGTTGAGGATAAGTTAGGTAAGGTTTGTGTAAGATTCACAAAACAGAAACCTGTAGGACCCAATTCAGAACAAATTCGGTCGACCAAATCGGGTAGAACGGTCGACCGGTTGGCAATTTTAAACAATGTTCGGTCGACCGATAAAGGAATGGTCGAACGAAAGAGGCTATAACTAAGGTACACTTAAGTTAACGGTCGAACACTGAGAAGGGTTCGGTCGACCGTAAACTTCCAGACTCTACGGGGTTGACAAACATGATCATATTCGGTTGACCAAAACAAGGTCCACTGTCGACCGGAAACTTCCAGGCAGTTTGGGTTTGTTGAGACATTTATGTTCCGTCGACCAAAACATGGTCCACGATCGACCGATAGGCATTTGTATTTTGGGGTTTGGGTGAATAATTTGAATACGACCATTGGTATAATACGACAAGTCTAACGGTCAGAAAAATATATTTACACGGTCGACCGAAAAGGTTAGAATGGTCGACTGATCGGCTGATAGAAAACACTATTTGATTAAAGGAACAAACGGTCGACCAAAGGTCTAAAACCGGTCGACCGAAATGGTTCTGGCAGTGAAGATTAGTTTAAGTGTTTTTCCGGTTCTTGTTTGGGTGTTTTGTTGAAGTCCAATTGATGTGAAATTTTGTGTGTGACTTCTATAAGGAACCTAATGTATATATGAGTGATTTTTAGCTCAAGTATGATCAATTATACAAAATTCCTAAGACTCAAAATAAATCAAGATTACATGTCTTCAAATGAGCTTTATTACATGTCTTGACTTGATTTCCTTTCTTCCTTGAGTCTTGATCACCTGTAGATGTTAGCACAATGCAATATATATGCAATGCAATATGTGTGCTACTCTACATTGGTTACAATTAAGATTAAGTTAATTAAATCATCAAAACATAGATGAAGGCCAAAAAGTCAACGCACTAGTCATATGAGTTTTGTGAAGGTCGCACGCACTTCCGAGTCATCATCAGATCTGATCACGTGGTGGTAACGCCACAATCCGCCAGAATCGTCATTCTGGTTGGCCATACTCGCCAACCATGCCACAGCTGGATGATCATACTCGTCAGAACAATATCTGTCGGTCATCTCTGTCGCCATACATGCTAGACGGTCATCTATGTGGCACACAGGCTAACACTAATCTTCGTTGCCACACAGACTAACGGTCATCTTGCTTCGTAGAGCCACATCATATAGATCATGCAAAGAGGAATATGATCCCACAAGTCTACTACCTAGGTCTCAATGCACATGTCATATCATGGGAACATAAGCCGTAAAAGGAATCCACATGCCAACACACTCATAAAACAAGCATACAAATCTTGTGCACCAACGGTCGACCGAAAATGTTATGCGGTCGACCGGTTGGTCGTTAAAACCGGTAATTGGTTCAAACCACAATCCAACGATCAAACCAAAAAACATCCAAATGGTCGAACAAATGTCTACTGGCGGTCGACGTCACAATTATCATTAAATAATCATCCCAATGGTCGAACGACGAATGGGACCCGATCAACCGAAAATAACATGGACTTCCTACGTTTTCTCTAAGTCACTACCGGTCGAAACAAAGAGCAACTGGTCGAACTTAACTTAGGTTCACATAAGTAATCGGCCGAACCACATCTTAGGGCGGTCGACCATTTGGATGGTCTAAGCCCCAACCGACTTACTACAGTGCAATCTATCGAACTGATCATAAGGAGGTCGACCGTTTAGAAGGTCTCGGCCCCCAACCGACTCACTACAGTTACAATCGGTCGAACGGAAAAGGGTCCCGTTCGACCGAAAATATCAGAACATTCTTCTTCTCGTAAAATCAAACATAACTGGTCGATCGCCACAAGGCATCGTTCGACCGGTGCAAGAGATAAAATTAACTTTACACTACAACCGGTAGACTAACCTTACCGTCGGTCGACCGTCCCAATGCAACAACCTTGTTGCACTTGTGTCTGGCAAGGTCTCCGACCTCCGGCGACAACTCCAACCTCACACACACATTGTGTGAAACTTCTAATTGAACTTGGCATACCTTTAAGCCTTGAAGAAGCCTTTGAAGATCAACGACGATCTCACCTTGATTCCTTCGAATTCTGGCGAACTCTGATTTGCGGGAGCTCAATTCTCCTTCTGACCTTTCTCATTCTCTTCTGATTCTCTTCTTCTTCTCTTTGTTTCCTACCTCTCTTCTCAAACCCTCTCTCTCAACTCTCTTGATTCTTTACTTAATCAAACAAAACAAAAACCAACAACCGTCTTCTCCTCACTTCACACCTCCTTTTATAGCTTTCAATCCGCCCCCCTCACTTCCTTCTCTCTCCACACACGTGCGAAGGCAAAGGGAGAATTGCCTTCACCAATCATTCTCATCCCAACACCTCACCCTCAACAAACCAACTCATCCTCCACCTAAGAAGCCAAAACTCATTCGCCAACCTTAAATTTGATTAATTCCTTAATCAAAGTTTGGGTTCTTACAATTTGTGTTTCTTAAAGAAGTTTTTATGGGCTTCAAAGCAAATAGAGTCATTGGGGATAATTGGTGAGATTGGAACCAACGAAAGAAATTGTTTGACTCAAGCTCGAGCATAAGTTTGCACATAGTCAATCTCCTGTTTTAAGAATGGTTCATCCAAAACAAAAAGGTTGACTTGGTCAAAAAATGGGTTCAGATGACCAAACAAGTTTCGGTCAACAGATCATTAACTTCCTTTAACTTTTTCCAATTTGGACCAATTAAATTTTGGTTCACTGAACAAGGTTCGACTAGCCGTTCCAAGGTGGATAGTTACAATTTCTCGGGCTCTAATCAACTTAATTTCAGTCGTCCGGATCAATAGCTTGTCTTTTGGCGCCAACTGTTGGAAGTAAAATAACTGTTGTGAATCCAATGACTATATTGACACGTGGAAGAGTCATTACGCACTAGCAACCAACAAAAAAATTGTTGACCGAGGAAGAATCGGGAGACCAAATTGTCTGAGTTTTCAAAGATTTGTGTGTGACAACAAAATATAAGTCCGTTGAGAATCCTCAACGGATCTTTGCCACGTAGGTCATAGAGAGCAAGTCACGTTTGAATTTGATCGTTGGGAAAACTCAGATGACCGAGTGAATGTCAATTGACCAGAACAAAATTTCAATGAGGATAGAAAATTTTCTGAGTAAAGGTTTCAGATGACCGAAATGAGTTCGATCTTCCGTTCTCAAAATGCCTGTCGACCGAAGGTTTGGTGGATGACCGATTTCAGCCGGAATATCCTTTGGTGTATCAAGTGAACATTTCAACCTAAGACTCAAATTAAATGAAATTACATGTCTTCTCCTTGAGCCTTCATTACAAGTCTTGAGTCTTATCTTGAACTCGATTATTTCTTCAATTTGAGCACCCACAATGTTGGAAGTAGGGGTGCACACAGGTCGGGTTGAACTGAAAACCGACCCGAACCGAACTGGTCAGGTTGGGTTGGGAAGGGGTTTGGTTTTGGTCGGGTTGGAAAAATCTGAAAACTGATTTTTCGGGTCGAGTTCGGGTTGAGGAGTCGGGTTGATCCAACCCAACCCGAACCCGAAAATGTTGTTTTAATCCGGACCGTCCAGATTTTTAACCCCAACCTAAACCAATCTTGTACATCCCTCGTAGAACAAAACCCAACCGAACAAAAGCCAATCCCGTCCAGATTCCTAACCATAGTTGCCCCCTCCCAACCTCTCTTCGTCCCCTCTCCTCGCAGCCTCGGCGCCTCCTCTCTGGCATCTAGATTTGCAATTTATCTACCATTGTCTAATTGAATGAATTATTGTCAATGGTTCAAGGTGTGCTTGGTACCAAGGTTAAGATCATGTTGGGTTGGGATCTGAAAGGTATGTTTGGGCCAATGACTCCTCTGGCAGATCTTGCAACAATCCATCCTCCCAAGGAGGAAGATGAGTACATCTATACATGAGGCCTTACATAGCACCTATTCTACCACCTACTGAAATTGACGCTCCAGTTTCTCAACCTGACAGTATACTTTAAACATGTTTGATGTCATTAGTTACTTTTTTGTTTCAAAATTTTGAACACTAGTAGTTGTTTTGGTGATTATGTATCCCGGATGCATCTTTTGAGTTTGAAACTTATTTATTCCCTCAAGTCCTTGACATTTTAGTAGAGGGGTCTGCGCTCTTGATTTTGTTGTTCTGGTACAAGTTGCAATATTGTTTTGTGGTTTGCATAATTTTTCAAGATCAATTAATTTGTCTTGATTTGATTTTTTGTTCCTGAGTTTATTTAGTTTGTGGTTGGTCGATGTTAGTTGCATCTGTAGATGAATAAATCTCCTGAAAACTAAAGTTTTTCCAATAACTAATAGCATTGTATTACCGAAATATTAATTTTGGTTATGCGTCCACAAGCACAAGAAAGTAGACGATGCTCAGTAATTGTCACCTACAAAGGTATAATGATAACCTCCAACTAAGATCGTGTTTGCTGAACCCGGATGCAAGGAACTCCCATGTTCAAGTAATGTTTTGAATTGGTTAATTTATTAGACATAAAATATTATTGCATTAAATTCGGGTCCAACCCGATCTGACCTAACCCAACCTGAATTTTTTGGGTTGGGTTGGATTGAACCCGAATCGGTTCGAGTTCGGGTTGGGTTTTTCACAAACCCGAATTTTTTGGGTTGGGTCGGGTTCTGGTCCAAACCCGACCCATGTGCACCCCTAGTTAGAAGTATACCATATATATGCAATTTGACAATATGATATATGTGATGTGTTAATTGAAGTCATGCATGCGGTGATTGCTAGGAGGGAGTGGGTTCTGGGCTGGAGAGTCAATTTGCATGGGGTGCAACAACGATGGTCAGTCCCTCTAAAACAAGGGTGCATGTTGTGCCCTCTTGATAGAGGTCAACGACTCCAAGGATTTGTGGGCCCGTTTAGTGTTCCCAACCACGAAGAAGCCAAATCAAAACTGTTATGTAACAAAACATGAATATCAGTAGGATGTCCCCTAAAGACCCTAGCCTTTTGCTCACACCAAGTAATCCAAAGAAAAGCATTTATTAATTTGTTCCAATCAAAAGTCCATAAATCTAGTTGATTTTGAACCTCAGATCTAAAGCAGGAAAAAGTCATGGTGTGATGTTGAGGTCCAGGAGTGAGGTCTTGCTCTAGAAAAGGGAGGCAGAATCCCACTAAAGAATGTGTTGAATTGTCTCATTGAAGTTTCCACACATAGGGCTAGTGGAACTAATGCAAAAGCTTTTACTAATTAGTAGGGGTGTAAGCGGGGCAGGGTGAGTTTTTGCCCCACCGCTACCCGTCCTACCTAAGTTAAGCGGGTAGGCGGGACGGGGCGGGGCAAAAAAAAAATCGCTACCCGCCTACCTAAGGTTGGACTAGGCGGGACGGGTTTGGTGAGTTATTCTTTAACTTTTTAGATTTTTCCTAAGAAAAACAAAAGAATATTGAAACTTGAGAAATAGTAATCACTCACCACATTTTTTCCTAGTAAAAATAGTCTAATAGGAAAAATACAAACAAAATCTCTCTTAAGAAGTCATAATATGGTATTATGGTATGACTAACCAATTGTTTTAAGTTTTAACATTCAAGAAATATGCAACCATACTATATTCATCAGTTTTAGAAGTTTTTTCGAGTGACAACTATGATAAGGAATCATCTACAATTTGAAATAGTCACTCATAAGAATCCAACAATATAACACGATCAAGTTATAACTAGTCTGAATTTATACAAAAGATATTTAAAGAGTCATCACATACATTTACATGGGGAGGCAAGAGTAATTTACGAGCAAGCTCAAGTGAATCCACAGATATTATCATGACCTTATAAGACAACATGTGGCGTCTTATTTGGAAAATTATGGTTAATACCACAACACCATCCACAAGTTCAATATACACTTTGGCATTTTATCATACATGTGGTGGGTGTCTTTATAAATTCCAATTTGTTTCAACTTGGAGTCGTGTGAAAGAAGTCATCACCTCCAACGTTAAATCAACAAATCAAAGAGTAATTGGAGATTCTTAGCCACAACCTAATCGTAGACCAGATCCTCCTGTTGGTTTACATCCCCAACGGTGCCAACCTCACATTCCAGTTCAACTTCTTCGGTCTGGTGGGGCCGGAGGCAAGCCAGATTAGGTGCTTGGAGGGGTTGGGGTCGTACGTGGGGTGGGACGTAGGGGTGCAGAGTGTGAGGAGGTGGTGCCAGTGATGTGGTGGTTGGCGAAGGTGTGGAAAGGGATTATGAGTTCGGGGTTTGCGGAGGTGGTTAAAAGTGGGTTCGAGGTGATATGGCTAAGGTTCGGAACAGTTGGATTTCAATGAAGAAGGGGAGAGAGACGATGTACCATGTATATGAGGGTGGCAAGATGACGACGTTGGATGAGGTGACTGAGTGGAGGCGACAAACAGTGGCGTTGATAGAATTTGGTCAGCAGGCGACAATTGACAGTGGTTTGGGTTTTGGACTTTTGGTTTGGCTTTTTAGTTTGGGTTTGGTGACTTGGTCAGGTTATCGGTAAAACGGTTTTGTGGGTGATCGAGTTAGGAGGGACAGGTTGCGAACGGGCTTGCTTATTAGGTAGGTTATGTGGTTGGTGGGTTGACAGATAATGTTATTTTGTCCGCTACCTGCGTTAGGAAGGGCGGGCTAGCGTTAGACCATTTACAACCCTACTAATTAGGTTCTCATGTGAGTATACATCCTTGGGCTAAAAGCCACATGAAAATTTTAATTTTTTGTAGGTAGTCTCCTGCCAGGTTTCTCTCATCAACAAGTAACATTCTCCCTCGTCCATGACGAGATTGTAAAACAATTTTGTTGAACTTCCAAAGTCTTATATTCGTCCTTCTGTTGCAGGAAGACTTGGTAATTTTTCAAGATTTGATTGTCGATTGTTAGGTAGCAGGTGGAACCTCCTGGATAACCATATGTGGGTAAAGGGTTGTTCGACAAAGAAGCGGTGCACAATAATTAATTTGTGTTTGCTAAGTGCAAAAATATCCGGCGAAGCGTCGGTTAGGGCTGAGTCTTCAAGCCATGGGTCCCACCAGAAAAGTGTATTTTTAGCACTTTTAATGTTGATTATGTTGAATCGACAAAGCATTGGAATCCAGTAGACCAAATCTCTTAGAAATGGCAAGATTGGTCGATTTCTTAATCAGGTAGCAATTCCAAGTTTCTATGTATTTTGCTCTAATTATGTCTTTGCAATACATGATTCTCCTAATAAGAGACCCCAATTTCTTTTAATACGAAGGTTGGGGCTTTAGACTTTGAGGTCATGGATGCCTGCTGATGCATTGCATACATTGCATCATATGTCTTTCATTTAGATTAATTTTATATCAATAAATGTTACCAAGGTATGTGTTTAGTCTTATTTACAGAATACAGGGACCTGAATGCAAATTACCCATATCCCGAGCATAAACACGTGCAAAAGATTCATTTCTATCATAAAGACCAAGTCAAGATTATCGGGATTCAAATTGAAGTTCATCCAAGCATAAAAACATTCAAAGACCTAATTACAAAAAGGTCAAGGACTTAAGCACAAAAGTAGTCAGGGACTTAATTGCAAAAAGCCGAGGACCCGACTGCAAATTAAAGTACCAAAATATTATTTTGGAGAAGTTTTAAAGAAAAATCAATTTGGATCTCCAAATATATGAAGAAATAAATTCGGAGCTCAAAAGAAAAGAAAGAAATCAATCCAGACGCGTGGAGGCCATCTAGAACATACCAAAAACACACCCGCAAAAGAACAAAACAATCCGAGCCAACCAGGCGGCGATTCCGCCGCATCTGACGGTCAATGTGCGGCGGAAACGCCGCATGGTTGCGATCCGTGTCTCTAAATTTCGTCCAGTCGTGTAATAGCACGTGTCCTTCCTTATTCATACTTAGGGTTCCTTGTAGCGACTATAAATAGCCCCGAAACGATGTTGTGAAGGGTCCTAGTCCTAGTTTTGTTTTTTAGTTCTTCTTTTTAGCAATAAAATTATATTCTTTTATTTCTTGTTTTTAGTTTTCTTTTTGTAGTTTCTCTAGGACCCCTTCTCCTTCCCTCCATCCATGAGTTTCTAACTCTCTCCAAAGGGTGGGGGTGACGGATTTAGGGTGATGAGAAGAAGAATGATGTTATTATTTTAATTTCGTGTTAGTATATTTTGATTACTCGAGTTTATGTTGAATCATTTATCATGTAATGCTTTATAACTAATGCGATTTATTATAAGTTTCAAAATTCTCTAAACAAAACCCGATATCTAATCCCCCACCCGCTGGACTCTCATGCATATTTGCTTTATTTTCTTTTTAGTTTTTGTTGTTCTTGCTTTAGATAAATAAAAAACCAAAAATCTCAAACCAAAGTTATTTCTCTCTCTTTCTTCCTTAATTCGAAAATCACAAAAATAACAATATCTCTCCCACCTTGTGTTCGACCCGTACTTGCCACGTCTTCATTGACGCCGTGCACTTACGGTATAAATTTAGTTCTCATCAAGTTTTTGGCGCCGTTGCCGGGGAGGCGACAAAGATTTTGTTTATTTTTTGTGATTTCGATTCTATTCTGTTTATCTTGTGCGCGATCTAACTATTTGGGTTTGCGTTTCAGGAGACAACAGAGTGCGCAGCGAAATCCGGGCACATTCGGAGCTAGAAGGGTGGCGGAATCGCCGCACACCAAGAAGAACTGTAACGCCCCGAAACAGCGGAAAATTTAAAACTTTAAACATATAAAGAATTAACACAGGGGACGTCACCAAACCACGAGTTCATATATATATAATATGAAAGCTGTACAATACAAGAGTCAAGGATGATTACAACCCAACACAAAAGATATACAACACATATACAAGGGAAGATCATCCACCTCGAAGAACCAAAAGAGACAGGATCTGGTCTGGGTGCTCCTGTCCGCAGTCACCACCTCCTACTGACGTGTACGACCTGACATAAAACATGAATATGCCTGAGTTTCCCGTGGGAAACCCCGTATGCCAAACCCCTAAATTATGAACATAAAATGCGTAATGAAACATGAAATGAAATGAAATGCAGTAAAACACAACAGTCTCCCGTGCACACCAGGCACAGCCGAACACATCGGCCCCGGGTCTCAAAGGTCCTCACACCCCAACCCCTCAATCACACGTGCACACAAGGCACCCGCTCCTCAGAGCCACCACAACACCGTGCACACAAGGCACCCGCTCCTCAGAGCCACAACAACAACGTGCACACAAGGCACCCGCTCCTCAGAGCCACAACACAACGTGCACACAAGGCACCCGCTCCTCAGAGCCACAACATAACCCTCCTCTCAGGCCGGCAATGTCTGTACCGTCGCCCCAAAAAAGGCCGGAGACCCGTTGCCCTCGAGGCGGATCCAACAACACACGGCACAAGCATCCATATGCAAAACAGTGCCCAACGGTCGAACGGAAGACCCCAACCGGTCGACCGAACACCACAACTATTCCTCAGAATAACCGAAATAACGTCCAACCGGTCGAACGACTCTCAAATCACGGTCGACCGAAATCCAACAGGAAAATCCTCTCTCACTCAAAAGCACCAACGGTCGAACGACCCTCAGGTCACGGTCGACCGAAAACAACCAGGGAAATTCCCCAACAAAACCGCACTACACGGTCGACCGAAACCACACTCCCGGTCGACCGGCCAATAAGTTAACTTAAACGTCGGTCGAACGAAGTCAATGAGCGGTCGACCGTTTAGATGGTCAACGCCCCCAACCGACCTACAACAGTGCTTTTCGGTCGACCGGCAAAGGGGACCCGTTCGACCGAAAACACCCAGAGCCTTATTCCCCTGGTAAAACGCACCACCGGTCGACCACTCGAAGAGTATCGTTCGACCGGTGCAAGGGTTTTCCGCCCAAAACACACTACGACCGGTCGACCGCGCGATCCTGCCGGTCGACCGTTGCAGAGCAGAAATGCTGCTGCAAGGATCTCGACGAGCCTTCTGGCCTACCGTCGGCCACTCCAACCCTCGCAAAGGCTAAAAGGAGGTCTACTCTAAAGCTTGACATACCTTAAGGCTTGAAGAAGCCTTTGAAGAACCCCGGCGAATCCAACCGAGCCACCGATGAACACGATCCTCGCGCTCTACTGAATCGTCTCCTCGCCGATCCACACCTCCACACCGGCAGCTGAGAGGGAGGAAGAGAGTTGAGAGGGTGAGGACGTGAGAAGAGTGAGAGAGAGTGAAGTGAGAGAGAGAAGAGAGAAATCCGACCTTATAAACCCTTCCTCCTTCAATCTCCACCATCCACCACCTCAACTCCCAATCAATCTCAGCCCTCCATCTCAACCTCCTCTAATCCTCCACCTAAAACACAATTAAACCCAATTAGCAAAGGATTAGGATGTAACAATCCACTCTCCTTAAAGAATTTCGTCCTTGAAATTAGGACCAATTCTCACCGAACAAATCCGGGTACTTCTTCCGGACCTCATCCTCAACCTCCCAAGTGGCTTCACGCTCGCTATGGTGCTGCCACCTGACCTTCACCATCGGAATGGTTCTCCTCCTGAGCTGATGCTCCATCCGATCTACAATCTCTACGGGTCTCTCCTCGAGAGATAAGTCCTGACCGATCTCCGGAACACAGACCTCAATCACATGCGATGGATCGGCAACGTATTTCCTCAACATAGAAACATGGAAAACGTTGTGAATACCCGAAAGCTGCGGCGGCAAAGCAATACGGTAGGCAACCTCTCCGACACGATCAAGAATCTCAAATGGTCCGACGTACCTCGGACTGAGCTTCCCTTTCTTCCCGAATCTCATCACTCCACGAGCTGGTGAAATCCTCAAGAAAACGTGATCGCCCGCCTCAAATCTCAACTCTCGTCTACGCCTGTCTGTGTAACTCTTCTGTCTGCTCTGAGCCGTCGCCAACCTCTGTCTGATCACGCCAACCTTGTCAGCATACATCTGAGAAATCTCTGGTCCAACCAACTGCCTCTCGCCTACATCACTCCAGCATACCGGCGATCTGCAAGGCCGACCGTACAGAGCCTCGTACGGTGCCATCCCAATGCTCGAATGGTAGCTATTGTTGTACGCGAACTCGATCAACGGCAGGTGTTCATCCCAAAACCCTGCCCAATCCAGAGTACACGCTCTCAATATATCCTCTAGCGTCTGGATAGTCCTCTCTGACTGCCCGTCCGTCTGTGGATGAAAAGTTGTGCTGAACTTCAACTGAGTCCCCAAAGCCTTCTGCAGACTGCCCCAAAATCTGGAGGTAAACCTCGGATCTCGATCAGAGATAATACTCACAGGTACACCGTGTAACCGGACTATCTCCTCGATGTACAGCTTCGCCAAACCCTCCAACGGTAAGGTGGTCCTGATCGCCAGAAAATGCGCCGACTTGGTCAGTCGATCAACTATGACCCAAATCGCGTCGTGAGATCTCCTCGTCCTCGGCAACCCGGTGACGAAATCCATAGTCACGTGCTCCCACTTCCACTCTGGCAGATCTATACTTTGCAACTGCCATGCTGGCCGCTGGTGCTCAATCCTCACCTGCTGACAAACCAAGCACCTGGACACGAAGTCTGGTACGTCTCGCTTCATCCCTTTCCACCAGAAACTCCGCTGCAAATCTTTATACATCTTGGTACTCCCCGGGTGAATGGAATATCTGGCTCTATGTGCCTCCTCCATGATAGTATCCCTTAGATCACCTGCTCTCGGTACCCAGATCCGACCTCTCAACCTCAAGCCCCCATCGACTCCAACACTGAAGTCTGATCCGTCCTTAGCAGCTAACTGCATCAGACTGGCCAGCTCATCATCTGCTCTCTGAGCCTGAACAACTCCCGAAACTGTCTGCGGCTCCACTCAAAGTCCCGCAACCACTGCCCTCTCAGAGCCCTCCGTAAAAGGTCTCCACTCCGTGAAGGCCTCAAGCAACCTCCACTCCTGAATGCACAAGCTCGCAGCTGGCAACTCCACCTTCCTACTCAAGGCATCTGCGACAGAATTTGCCTTCCCCGGATGATACGAAATGGTGAAGTCATAATCCTTTATAAACTCTAACCATCTGCGCTGCCTCATATTCAACTCTTTCTGCGAGAAGAGATACTTCAGACTCTGGTGATCTGTGAAAACCTCAAACTGCTCTCCATATAGGTAATGTCTCCAGGTCTTCAGCGCGTGAACCACCGCTGCCAACTCCAGATCATGAGTCGGATAATTCTTCTCGTGAACCTTCAACTGCCTCGAAGCATAAGCGACCACTTTCCCGTGCTGCATCAACACGCAACCCAGACCGATACCAGAAGCGTCACTGTAAATCACATAGCCTCCGCTACCACTTGGTAACGTCAAAATTGGTGCTGTAGTCAGTCGCCTCTTCAACTCCTGGAAACCGTCCTCGCACTTCTGGGACCAAACAAACTTGACACCCTTCTGTGTCAAAGCCGTCAGTGGGGAAGCAAGTCTGGAAAAGTCCTGAATGAACCGACGATAGTAACCTGCTAAGCCCACAAAACTCCTGATCTCAGACACACTGGTCGGAGCTCTCCACTGAGTCACAGCCTCTACCTTCTCTGGATCCACAGAAATCCCGTCTGCTGACACTACATGTCCCAGAAAGGCCACCCGCTCTAGCCAGAAATCACACTTCTTGTACTTAGCATAGAGCTGCTAATCTCTCAGAATGCTAAGCACAATCCTCAGGTGCTCCCGATGCTGCTCTCTGTCTGGTGAGTATACCAGTATATCATCCACGAAGACAATCACAAACCTGTCGAGATACGGCTGAAAGGTCCAATTCATCAGATCCATAAACGCTGCTGGTGCATTCGTCAGTCCAAACGACATCACCAAAAACTCATAGTGCCCGTACCTCGTCCTGAACGCTGTCTTCTGGACATCTGCATCCCGAATCCTCAACTGATGGTAACCGGATCGCAGATCGATCTTCGAAAAGACCCTCGCTGACTGCAACTGATCGAAAAGATCCTCGATCCTGGGTAAAGGATACTGATTCCTAATGGTAACCTTATTCAACATCCGATAATCAATACACATCCTCAGCGAGCCATCCCTCTTCTTCACGAAGAGCACTGGAGCTCCCCAGGGTGAAACACTGGGCCTAATCAAACCTGAATCTAGCAGATCCTGCAACTGATTCTTCAGCTCAGCTAACTCCGCAGGCGCCATCCTATACGGAGCCTTCGACTGTGGTGTAGTCTCTGCTACCAGATCGATACCAAACTCGATCTCTCTGTGAGGCGGTAACCCGGTGATCTCATCAGAAAATACCTCAGGAAAATCCCGAACAACCTCGATATCCTCCAACTTCTTCACCTCAAAGTCTGGCACCACTAGCGTTGCTAAGAACGCTCTACAACCCTGGTGAATCATTCTCTGAGCCTTCACTGCCGAAACCAAAATCCGACCATCTCCACTCTTAGTCCCTCTGATCAGCAAATCAGGAAGACCCTTCCTCGAGATCAGAATCTTCTTCTCTCGGCACAAGACCCGAACATCGTACTGGGACAGCCAATCCATCCCAAGTATGACATCGAAGTCTACCATTGGTAATAAGACCAGGTCTGCCGGGAACTCCTGGTCTCCCGAAGCAACTGTGGCGCCGGGGAGGAAGCTCCCCACAATGCCCACCAAACCCAAGGGTGTGCTGACTTCCAACGTGGCAGTCAACATCGCAGGGGTACGACCTAACACGCTCGCAAACTACTCAGAGATGAACGAGTGTGTGGCCCCGCAGTCAAAAAGCACTCTAGCAATCAACCCATCAACATAAAGCGTACCTTCCACCACAGCGCTGGCGTCTCTAGCCTCCTCCGCCTGGATGGTGAAGACACGTCCCACACTCTTCCCCTGCTGGGAAGGTGCAACTGGTCGACTCGGTCCAGCTCCGCTAGCTGAGGAGGAACCCGGTCGTCAACTAGGTCCACCTGACCTACTCGGGCAGGAACGAATAAAGTGACCCATCTGGCCACAACCATGGCACGCACCTGATCGAGCCCCACACCTGCGCCCGGGGTGAACTCTACCGCACTGCCTGCACTGCCCTGAAGACTGAGATCCACCACTATCAATCCGGGGCCTCTTGCCCGGATTTCCCGAAATCTGATCTCCAGGTCGCACACTGGTCTTCGTCTGTACCTTCCTGGCCTCTACCGTCTCCTGGTAGTCCTGCTCCATGATCGTCGCAAACTTCACTGCATCAGCTAAAGTCTGCGGCATACTCGTGGTCATACGTGACCTGAACTGTGGCCTCAACCCTCGGATAAACTTCCGAGCTCTCTGCTCCGGTGTCACATAAGTATCCGGGCAGTAACGCTCCAGGGTGTGAAATCTGCTAATATAAGCCGGCAGCGTCATCTCTCGCTGCTCGAGTGCCAGGAACTCCTCCTTCTTCCTATCCCGCGCATGCTGGGGGAAATACTGCTGGTTGAACTCCGCAAGGAATTCCTCCCAGCCCACCTCCTCGCTGTCCTCAAACACAACAGCCGACGTGGACCTCCACCAGTTGGCCGCCTCTCCGTCCAATACATAGGTGGCCAGATCCACCTGCCTCTCAGAAGGACAACCGATCGCCCTGAAGATCTTCCGGATCTTGAAGACCCAATCCTCAGCTACCTCCGGCTCACCACTGCCGTCAAAGGAAGGAGGGTGCTGTCGCATAAACCGATCCAGCACTGCCCCCGCCCCTGCCTGCTCGGCCTGCTCAGACTGGCGCTCAAGAAACTCGCCCAGCCTACCAAGAGTCCCCTGAAGGGTCCTCCTCTCCTCCTCCTCTCTGTCCTCCCTACCAGTCTCCTCACTGGCGTCCCTATAACGTGAAGGTGGCCTCACACGTCTCGGAGCCATCTACACAAGAGGACAAGAAACGACAATGAATTATGATTATGAATGAATGGATGATGAATGGAAACTAAATGCAAGACCTCTAAGGTGGTTTCATTGGACACGCACACCGGGACCGAAGGCTCTGATACCAAATTGTAACGCCCCGAAACAGCGGAAAATTTAAAACTTTAAACAGATAAAGAATTAACACAGGGGACGTCACCAAACCACGAGTTCATATATATATAATATGAAAGCTGTACAATACAAGAGTCAAGGATGATTACAACCCAACACAAAAGATATACAACACATATACAAGGGAAGATCATCCACCTCGAAGAACCAAAAGAGACAGGATCTGGTCTGGGTGCTCCTGTCCGCAGTCACCACCTCCTACTGACGTGTACGACCTGACATAAAACATGAATATGCCTGAGTTTCCCGTGGGAAACCCCGTATGCCAAACCCCTAAATTATGAACATAAAATGCGTAATGAAACATGAAATGAAATGAAATGCAGTAAAACACAACAGTCTCCCGTGCACACCAGGCATAGCCGAACACATCGGCCCCGGGTCTCAAGGGTCCTCACACCCCAACCCCTCAATCACACGTGCACACAAGGCACCCGCTCCTCAGAGCCACCACAACACCGTGCACACAAGGCACCCGCTCCTCAGAGCCACAATAACAACGTGCACACAAGGCACCCGCTCCTCAAAGCCACAACACAACGTGCACACAAGGCACCCGCTCCTCAGAGCCACAACATAACCCTCCTCTCAGGCCGGCAATGTCTGTATCGTCGCCCCAAAAAAGGCCGGAGACCCGTTGCCCTCGAGGCGGATCCAACAACACACGGCACAAGCATCCATATGCAAAACAGTGCCCAACGGTCGAACGGAAGACCCCAACCGGTCGACCGAACACCACAACTATTCCTCAGAATAACCGAAATAACGTCCAACCGGTCGAACGACTCTCAAATCACGATCGACCGAAATCCAACAGGAAAATCCTCTCTCGCTCAAAAGCACCAACGGTCGAACGACCCTCAGGTCACGGTCGACCGAAAACAACCAGGGAAATTCCCCAACAAAACCGCACTACACGGTCGACCGAAACCACACTCCCGGTCGACCGGCCAATAAGTTAACTTAAATGTCGGTCGAACGAAGTCAATGAGCGGTCGACCGTTTAGATGGTCAACGCCCCCAACCGACCTACAACAGTGCTTTTCGGTCGACCGGCAAAGGGGACCCGTTCGACCGAAAACACCCAGAGTCTTATTCCCCTGGTAAAACGCACCACCGGTCGACCACTCGAAGAGTATCGTTCGACCGGTGGAAGGGTTTTCCGCCCAAAACACACTACGACCGGTCGACCGCGCGATCCTGCCGGTCGACCGTTGCAGAGCAGAAATGCTGCTGCAAGGATCTCGACGAGCCTTCCGGCCTACCGTCGGCCACTCTAACCCTCGCAAAGGCTAAAAGGAGGTCTACTCTAAAGCTTGACATACCTTAAGGCTTGAAGAAGCCTTTGAAGAACCCCGGCGAACGCCTCCTCGCAAACTCTTCACCTCCGGCGAATCCAACCGAGCCACCGATGAACACGATCCTCGCGCTCTACTGAATCGTCTCCTCGTCGATCCACACCTCCACACCGGCAGCTGAGAGGGAGGAAGAGAGTTGAGAGGGTGACGACGTGAGAAGAGTGAGAGAGAGTGAAGTGAGAGAGAGAAGAGAGAAATCCGACCTTATAAACCCTTCCTCCTTCAATCTCCACCATCCACCACCTCAACTCCCAATCAATCTCAGCCCTCCATCTCAACCTCCTCTAATCCTCCACCTAAAACACAATTAAACCCAATTAGCAAAGGATTAGGATGTAACAAGAACTACGGCGGATTCGCCGCAAGTTTGAAGCATCTGGGCTTCAATTTTTTTCTGAGGTCGTATCCATCTCTTGGTGGACGCGTAAAGCATCTGAGAATTTTTAAGAGCGGGCGGCGAACCCGACTAAGCGTGCGTAGGTAACTTTTATTGCCTTTTTCCTTGTAATTTCTAGTTTCGAAAAATTTCCTTTTCGTAGAACTGCACGTGTTAGGGCAAAATTCCATAATTGGCAATAATTCAACTCTGACCTAAAAATTGGTAAAATTAGAAGGACTTAGTGCATTCATCATATAGTGTTTTGTTTGCATTATTCTTGCTAAATTGTTGCAAATTAATTCTTGTTGAAGAGTGCTTGAGGCAAGGTACGTACGCGGTTTTATCGATTGCATTTAAGCATATAAATTAGTTCGCATACAACCTTGCAATTGTCCCCAAATTAAAGACCAATGTTTGACTATCTTTGCTAGATTTAAGTTAAACTATCTTAAGGGCAACTCCGTAGGAAAAGATACGGTTGGGATTTCATCACCCTTCCGTGGCCCACAAATCATAATTATAAACTGTCACCCAAGCCTTAAATTAAAATCAATTAGACATTGGCCCCTAAGGATTCAGACTCAATTAAGGAGAAGATTGGTTTGACTTGTTATGACCTGAAGCTGATCGAATTTAATTTGGTGTCTAGAAAGTGTTTTTGTGTTGACGTAAGTCTTCCAAACGAAGTGGTTGTCTAATTGGCACCGACTCTGCCGGAAGTGCCCCCACTAGCTATACACTGCCTGGCCAAGTTGGTTTGATTAGTGAGGGAGGTGAATCAAGCGAACCAATTCAACTCAACCAGTTAGGAGTCGTCTAGATCTAAGCTACATTAGGTCTAGGATTGTTTGAACCGTGCTTGTTTTGGAAACTTCTGACCGACCCTCTTATCTATCTTCTAGAGTTAAGTTTCCCTTCTCATCTGAGTCTTCTTTCTCTTCTCATCTCAGTTCTCTAGATTAGGATTGTAGGATCGTGTGGGTCTACGGGTCCACAAACTAATCACGATTAAGCCCTAATTAACTACTTGGTTGATTGATCAAAGAATTGCAGCGGAAATTAAAAACAAATCAAACACAAGTAGGAAAGCAATGCAAACCACACAAGAAGACACCGGATTTACAGAGGTTCGGCCGCGCCTACGTCCTCTCTTGCAAGCCCCTCCCGAATCCCCGTTCGAGCTCCTCTTGCGTCTTCACTATGCCTCCCCGTTCCGGGCCGGGAGCAACGCCTTTTACAAGTCTTCAAGCTCGCGAACAACCCTCGCCGAGCTTGGCACCACCTCTCACAAACCGAGAGAATCACTTCGGGCTTTCACCGAAATCCTTGCTTCTTTGTCTTGGGCTTACACCAAGACCCTTGCTCACTTTGTCTTGGGCTTTCACCAAGACCTTTGCTCTCTTGACAACAATTGGAGTGGAACTCACACTTCTAGTATTGAGCACAACAGATGCTAATATGAATGTATGATGAAGGATGTGGAAATTAGGCTTTGGAATCACTAATTGGGAGCTTTGAGGTTGTGGAAAATCTCACTATAAGTTTGACACTTTGGAGTTGTGAAATCTTATGGAAAACTAAGTGTGAACCTCTATTTATAAGCTCCTAAAGATTTCTAGCCGTTTGGACAAGATTTGATTGGGTTTTGTGCATGATACACAAAACAGAAAATCGTGTTCAGAAATCTGTCCAGAAACGGTCGACCGAAAGGTGTATCGGTCGACCGAACCCTTGAGACTGTTGAAGGATCGGTTGACCGAACATAGGTACTGGTCGACTGAAACACTTAAGTTCTATAGGTCAACTGTCGACTGAGCAGGTACCGGTCGACCGAACTACTGGGTTCGGTAGAGAGAAATCTTGATCGGTTGGACAAACTTGTGTCGACCGATAGCAGGGGGTTTTTCACGAATTAAACGGTCGACCGAATAAGGTAGTTTGTTCGACCGGTTCAAAAGTATTAGGGGTGTATTTAGAGAAAAATGTGTATACGACCGTTGAGTAATACGACAAATAAAACGGTCGTATTTTTACCAAAAACAGCAAACGAAACGGTCGACCGAAGGTTTACCGGTCGACCGAACAGGTCTGGGTAATCGGTTAAATAGATGTGTGATCGGTTGAACGGATTGGTCTGGTATAACAAAAATTGTGTATAATCGGTCGACCGAAAGGTGAACGGTCGACCGAACTCAGGCAGACTGGCGACCAATGTTTTAGGTGTTTAGGTGATCTAGTGGAGTCCAAATTATATGATATTTTGTGTGTGACTCCTAAAAGGAACCTAGTGTGTGAATGCATGCATATTAGCTTAAGTTATGCTCAATTCACATAAGTTCCTAATTCTCAAAGAAAGGTAAAATTACATGTCTTCAATCCTAGCTTGATTACAAGTCTTGACTTGATTTTTCTTCTTTCTTGAGTCTTGATCACCTGTAGATGTTAGCACAATACAACATGTATATTATTATACTACATGTGCTAATCTACATGTCCTTATTAAGATTAGGTTTAATTACATCATCAAAATACGGATTAAGGCCAAAAAGCCAACAAGGATTCCTTTCTCATCTTTCCCCTTTCTATTGTTTGTTTCCATTTTTGAAAAAAAAATTTATAAAAAAAATCAATTGATTCTTGAATTGGAATTTGGAATTTAAAATGTCGAATTTGAATTCAAAAATTGATTCAAACCGGTGCACTCAGATTTGGGTTCAGGACTTGAGCAATCGACTCTCACGAGTTCATCTAGATTCCAGTCTGGAACTTAGCCCCAATCCACCTGTTGCACCACCTCACCCGGATCCAATGGGTGAGAATGTAGTGGACCCACCTGTTGCACCACCTATGACTCTGAGGGATCGGTGCTACCCAACGATGGTTGCTCAGCCATCGTGCATCGTTATGCCCACCATACCGGGTCGCGACTTCAAACTGAAGGCACAATACATGAGTATGTTGCCCAAGTTCGCCTCTAGGGAAGACCCATATCTCTTCCTTAGAGAATTTGAGGAAATATGCTCCCTTATGCAATACCAGCATATCTCTGAGGAGGCAGTGCGTGTTAAATTCGTGCCTCTAGCACTTTAGGACGACGCTAAGAAATGACTATATAGTCTAGCCGAAAGATCTATTAGGAGTTGGGCCGAGTTTGTTCAAGTATTTTTAAAGAAATATTTCCCCAACCATAAGACTATTAGGATTAGGAATGAAATTGTTGCATTCGTTCAATCTGAGAGCGAGCCGTTCTATTCCTATTTAGAAAGATTTAAAAGTCTGTTGACCCAATGCCCTCATCATGGAATTCCAAGATGGCAATTGTGCCAAATTATCTATGAGGGATTGACACCTACATCTAGGGTTATGCTAGAATCTGTAAGCCAAGGAAGCTTTATGTCCAAAAGTGAGAATGATGCTTGGATTTTTCTCGAGGATTTAGCCGAAAATAGTATGCAATGAGACAATGCTAGAGCACCGATTAACACAAGTATTGGATCTAGAATAACAAGTTGATTGACATCATTTCATGCTCATATTTGTATCTTATATCCACTATCTTTCACCTAAACAATGCTATGTCACGAGTTTTATGTTTAGTTTTCAAGAATAAATAGGTTTGAAGAGATGAAACATAAAAGGACCCAAAAGGACTGGATTGTGAGATCTGGGGACCAAGATGCAAGGGAGAAGGACCTGATTGCAAGACAGAAGGACCTAAGAGCAAAACAGAATACTCCACACCATCATGGGGAGTATTTTACCAATTCGATTCGGGTCGGAGCTCCAACAAGTCAAGTAACCGCATCAAAGACCAACAATACCAGAAAGAAAAGCCCAAAACAAAAATGAGCAGGATCTGAACCATATAGACCGCTAATTGGCGGTCCATTTTGCCCAAATCCGCTCAAATTTCTCCAGCACATGTATTAGAGGATGTTTAGGCTATTTTTGGTATATGTTTAGTCCCACATCGGGGGATTGTCCTGGTTTGCCTTTTTCCATGGCTATAAATAGAACTCTTCACCTTCCATTGTAATCACTCCATATTTTAAGTGACTATTCTTCCTACTAGAAGTGAGGCCTTGAAGCACACACTAAAGTAGGAGGATGCTACTTTTAATGTGAGTCATTTTATCAATAAAGTTTTGTGTTTCTTTCATTGTTTGTTTTATGCTTCTTTTTTGTGCATGTTTTAGTTTAATCGTCTTTTAATTCTAGCTTAGTTTTAATATTCTTTCTTTCCATAGTTTAATAATTAGTGTAATGTTTAGTGAGTAGTTCCATCCCCTTTGGGGGGTGGAGTAGATGTACATACATGAATTAGAGAATGGGATGAATGCTTTAATTTCAATGTGTTGATTAAACATGAATGTATGCTTGCTTGTTTAGGATAGAATTTACAACTTGATGAGTTTTGCCAAAATGATTAGACACCTCTCATGCTTGTTTAGGTTCTGAAATAAAAACCTTGCATATGTAAATGTTAATCAACTAAGTTGGTGAATAGATTGATAGGTTTTGCCATAACATTTAGACACTTCCTATGCTTGATAAACACCACCTTCATGGGCTTAAAGAATGTATTCTACACCCACCTCTTTGCATGTGTGCATTCACTCCACCCCTTAGGGGTTTTCCATTCCTGAAATTCCAGCATTCTTGTTTTGTTCTTAGCTTAGTTCTTATTTCATCGTTTGTTTGCTTCTTTCACATTTCATACTTCTTAGCGTAGTGTAGCGTAGGTTAGCATAATCAATCTTTCTCTTCCCTATTTTGCCACTTGATTTCTGATAAACAAGAGGCTGCTCACCTCCCTGAGGATGACCCGTACTTGCCACCGCTTCATCGCGGTCGTGCACTTGCGGTTTAATTAAAACGTTCAACAAGTTTTTGGCGTTGTTGCCGGGGAGGTGCCAGTCCAGACTCTTGTTTGGACGATTCGAGTGGATTTAATTTTTGTTTTGTAGTTTTGCTTTGTTTCAGGAGACTTGGAGTGGTCAGGAGGAGCACCTGGATAAGTTTTGAAGCAAGCTGGGCACTGTAGACCGCCAATCAGCGGCCTGAGACCGCCAATTGGTTGTCTGGTAAGCTCAGCTCGCTTTCTTATTTCTTTGGTCTGTTTACTTTATCTGATATAGTGGTCTGGGACTTAATTTGGCATGTTTTGACTTATAGTTTGTTCCCAGATCAATAATCAAACCTCCCTTAAGCAACTTGGACCCTAAAACTCAAAGCAAAAGATTAGGCATTTTTTTTGTTGAGGTCATGCATCATGTATGTGACTTAGGCATTTAGATTGTCTTTTATCTTAGCTTTATTTTCTGTTGCTGAGAGCTGGCGTGAGGTACGCACCTTCTACTCTCATTCATGCATTTCGTATGAACATGCATTAGTTAGTAGGAAGTGCATTGCAACAAGTGTGAGTTGAGCGTTGTTTGGAGAGTTGATTGCTAGATTTAGGACTCCAAAACACTACTAAGGAGGGGCTGTCCCGTAAAAGATAAGGTGGGGGATTTCATCACCCTTTCCTTCGCCCCAAAAACCACACTAATCAAGAGCCTAATTTTAAAATCAAGTAGACATTGGCCCTAAGGATTTCGGGCGCATTAGGAGAGTGATCCGGTCCCGACCGTCATGACCTGATCGGCGTTGCCCACTTTGTCGATAGTAGGAGAGACGAGATCCCCGGATCTTGGCTCACTTGCTGGGCTTTCTGGTCCTCGTTGTAGGGAGGTGAGGCGTGTTGAGGTCGTGTAACCTCGCAGTTAGGCGTCGTCTAGCTGTAAGGACCTATAGCGACCTTAGGATTGCTTGAGCCTTGTTTGCTTGTGTGCTTCTACCTGTACCCATCCGCCGTAGCATAAGGACTTCTTCCTTTCTCTCCTGAGTCATTCTTTCTCTCCTGTGTTCCCCCGTCTTCTCCCCTACGTACATTCTTTGAAAAAAAAAGTTGTGGTTTGTGTGTGCACCTTTGTGCATGCTTTTGTGGACACGAGACGAGAGTGGTCGTTTGACGAGGAGCATTGTCAATCTGGCTTCGGTCATCGATTTCTCGACACCTTCCTCCTCTCGTGTCATACGTAGTTCGGGTCCAATGGCTGCTAATTTTCGTGAGGAGGAGCAGTTGCTGGACCCACCTGCTCCACCAGTGCTTCCAGTTGTCGTTCCCATACCTCTTTGTGATCGATGCTACCCGAGCCGTATAGCTCTACCCTCATGCATCGTATTACCAGAGGCTAGTGGGAACCATTTTGAGGTTAAGCCTTAATTCATTTCCATGCTCCCTCATTTCACTGGGAAAGGTGACCCCTATATCTTTCTCAGGGAATTTGAGGAGGTCTGTGCTATGTTCAAGCTGCAACAACTTAGCACAGACTCCATCCATCTTAGGCTCGTTCCTTTTGCACTAAAGGATGACGCCAAGAAGTGGTTGTACAGCAACCAGGCGAATTCCTTTAGGACTTGGGATGAGTTTCAATCTGCATTCCTCAAGAAGTACTTTCCTAATCATCGGACTCAAAAATTGAGGAACGAAAGCAATTCGTTCTATCAACATGAGACCGAACCATTTCATGCATATCTTGAGAGGTTCAAAGAGCTACTATCCTCGTGCCCTCACCATGACATTGAGTTGTGGCGTCTTTGTCAGATTGTGTATGAGGGTCTTCACATCCCGTCCAGAACGCTCCTTGAGTCCATGTGTCAAGGAGAGTTCTTAGGAAAGGATGAAAGGGAGGCATGGGCCTTCCTAGAAGACCTCGCTGAGAAAACCATGCAGTGGGAGAGTGTGAGGGAACCACCTGCATCATCTAGTATAGGAGCGAGGATCGCGAATGCAAACTCGACTAGATCGGGTACCGCATTTGCTATCGATACCACTACGACCACCGAGGCACGCATAACGGCCTTAATGCGCCGTATGGATTCGATTGAGGTCCAAAACCAACAAAGTGCACCTCACATGTCTACATCTGGTCCAGTTCCCTGTCATTCATGTGGTAGGATGGGTCATGTAGAACGCGAGTGTGAGTCCATTCCTCCTGAGATGGAGCGTGTCAACGCCGTCTATGATAGAGCCGGGAATGACCCATACTCATCATCTTATAATCCTGGATGGAGGAACCACCCCAATTTTTCATGGAACCAAACTAATGCCCCGGGTGGTCCTCCAAACTCCTCTAGACCACCTTACCAATCACACCAACCTCCCATGCTTGCGCATTCCTATCAGCCACCCCAAGCGCAAACCACCAATCAATCGGGTTTCCCAAATTCCAATAATATGGAAACCCGATTCAATTCGCTTGAGACCTTGACTCGTGGACTTGAAAACTCAATGAAAAATTTTATGTCAACCACGAGTCAAGTTCTCACTTCAAATCAGCAGACCATCAAATCTCTAGAGCTTCAGATGGGCCAATTGGCTCAGTCTGTACATGAAAGAGAGAGAGGGTCTTTTCCTAGCCAGCCTGAGGCTAACCCCCGCATGTACCAACAACAACAAATGCAAAATGAGAATGTGGTACCTCGGGGGAGGCAAGTGAACCATGTGGAGGAACCTGTTCACCATGTCAATTCCATTGTGCCTTAAGGAATGGAAAACAGGTTGACAATCACATTTCCTTGCCACACCCACCACCATCTATGCAGACCCCCAGTGGGAATGGTGGTGAAGAAGAAGCTGAGGGTGAGGGTAATACACCAAAGCTTTCTTCTCAGGCACAGCAGAAAACCTACATGCCAAAAGCTCCCTATCCAAGTAGGTTAAACAAAAAGCAGAGTGACAACATGGACAAGATAGTAGAGGTGTTTAAGCAAGTAAAGGTTAACATCCCCTTGTTGGATGTCATCCAACAAATACCTCAATATGCCAAAGTGTTGAAGGATCTCTGCACAACCAAGAGGAAGACCAATGTTCCTAAGAAAGCATTCTTGGCTGCAAATATCAGCTCACTTTTGTCCAATCCTACCTACACAAAATACAAGGACCCTGGGTGTCCTACTATTCAGTGTACGATAGGGGACACTAGATTGAGCAATGTTTTGCTTGATTTAGGATCAGCGGTCAACCTCCTCCCATTCTCTGTTTATCAACAGTTGAACTTGGGAGAATTGAAACCAACTAAGATCACCCTCCAACTGGCGGATAGATCCATTCGTATTCCCATGGGGATTATTGAGGACGTGCTTATCAAAGTTGGAGATTTTATATTTCCAGTCGATTTTGTTGTCCTCCATACCAATCCTGTTGCGAACACCCACTCTCAAATACCTTTGATTTTGGGTAGACCATTTTTGGCAACCTCCAATGCCTTGATTAATTGTAGAAATGGTCTCATGAAGCTCTCATTCGGTAACATGAGTGCCGAGTTTCATGTGTTCAACTCTGGTAAGCAACAGGAACCCATGGATGAACCTTTAAATCTAAATCTCATCCGCCAACTGGAGAAAGCACCACAAAATCAACGAACACCCCTAACCCCAATGCAACCCGTTGAGAATATTCGTGGGCCCAGCGAAAACTCATTGCCTATCTTCGCAATGCAACAGAGTGAGCTGGCCTCGAACATGAATGTCCAAAGGGAGTGTTCGTTGCATGCACTACAAGAATTTAACGTTTTAGCCACGGTACAAATCCGTCACTAAAGCCTATCATCCGTTGCAATATACTTTTAGCAACGGATAATTTCCGTCACTGTTTCTGCGGTCACTAAATCCAATTAGCGACGGATGTTGTGACAGATAGGAACCGTCACAACATAAATTTGGAGGGAAGAAATGGCGGGAAAAAACAAACCTTTTAGCCACGGATAATTGCCGTGGCTAAATGGTTTATTTTCCAAAAAAAAAATAATTAACATTCAACATATTTCTCTTTTCCTGGTACAAACTACTGATAACCAATACATTCACATATTCATCCAAAACACCGCAAAGAAGTCATAAACACAATCATCCATCACACCACCACAAAGACTTAAACACAATAACATCAATGTATCAAAATTATCACAATAACCATCACATAACAAATGTATTCCTCATGTCTTGTTGGTGTTACTTATAAAGGAACTTAAGAATAAAATCTATCATGTCCATATCAGACAATTACATAAAACACAAACCAAATCAAGTCCACAATGGTATTATCTAAGTCGATTTTGTTGTCCTCGATACCAATCCTGTTGCGAACACCCACTCTCAAATACTTTTGATTTTGGGTAGACCATTTCTGGCAACCTCCAATGCCTTGATTAATTGTAGAAATGGTCTCATGAAGCTCTCATTCGGTAACATGAGTGCCGAGTTTCATGTGTTCAATTCTGGTAGGCAACAAGAACCCATGGATGAACCTTTAAATCTAAATCTCATCCGCCAATTGGAGAAAGCACCACAAAATCAACGAACACCCCTAACCCCAATGCAACCCATTGAGAATGTTCGTGGGCCCAGCAAAAACTCATTGCCTGTCTTCACAATGCAACAGAGTGAGCTGACCTCGAACATGAATGTTCAAAGGGAGTGTTCGTTGCATGATTCAGTTGAGAGTACTAGTGAGAGTGAGACACCTCATCATATGCCTATACTAGAAGGTGTCTCTACCTCATGTCCCATGGCCATTGAGCCATTTGAGCTTCATATTGACTCCAACAAGGACCCACCTATGACCGAGCTTATGCTTGATGATCTAAATGATGGTGTGAGGTCCTTGTTGGATGACTTGGGGAGAAGCCCCATTCTTCGCGATGCAGGTCTGCTGCATCCATCGAATGAGCCTGAGGAACTCATTCCGATGCACCCGCCTATTGGTTGGAGGGTTTTCTTCGATGAGCAATTAAACCCTAGTGAGGCAACACAACTTCATTCTTTGTTGCCCACACCCGACCAATATCATGAGGGGTTCAAGTCTTTCAGCTTTGACCTTTCACCCCTCATGACACCTCAGAGTAGCAGTGAAGTTTGCCCATCTCGGCAAGTCTCTGGTCCTCAAAACTTGATGTTCTCATTTGATGTTCCTTGACCAAATGATTATGAGAATATCTTGGTTGATGTATATATCTTAAGAAAAAAAAGAAAAAAAAGTGTGTAATAAAAGACTCCTTCAGTGAGCATCGATTGTTGTGGGCCCCAACCCTTATGTACTTGGGCCCAATCTCTTCACGTATTTATCTCCCTTCTTCAGCTTCTCACAGGTTTTGAGGGAATTTGGGTTTGTGTCTATCAACATGACCCTGAACGTCACTTTGTACTTCATGTTGGTGAGATGTTTCCCTTTTCATGCATATCTCCATGTAGTATCTTGCTCGCATTCATTGAGGACAATGCGTGAAGTAGATGTGGGGGGTGTTTTACGTGTGTACATAGTCGAGTCTTTTTCCTTTGGTTTTATTTTCTTTTGTTTGTACTGCTAGGGTCATGTTAGTGTGCCGTATTTAACATTGATATATCTGCTTGCCATGATCCTTGGGTGACTTGTCTTCTTTTGCTTGCCGAGTGCTTTAAAATTTTCACATTTCTTTCAAAATCTTCATGTGTTTGCGAAAGAAAATGTTTTTGTGGGTTTTGCGTGTGTTTAGCATGTGCAAAACCGTTGAGAGGCAAAGTAAAAAGAAAGCTCCCAAAATTGTCTTGAACTTGATGCATTAGGATTTTTGGTTTACTGGCTTTAGGTCTTATCGAGTCGTTAGGATGCACCCCGGTTTTCCCTCGGGGGGCGTGTAATCATAGGGTTTCAGTACTCAAACATTTAAAGAAGTCCACCCTGAACCTAGTGAGTCAAATAATTCGTGTCTTTTAGTATAAGGAAGTTTGTCGTAGTCAATGGCCTTTAATCTCTTTTTGTGAAACTTAAGTGTAGGGGTTTTGGTTCCCACGTAGATAAATAAATAAGTGGTGTTCTCTCTTCTCGCACGGCTCCTATCACTCGGGAAAGTAGGTCTGAGGGGACTTTGTGCCTGGTGCTTTCGAGTCATCTGACTTGGGATGCACCGACCGAACTCCCGTTACACGGGTGGTAGGGATCACCCTATGTGGAGATTTGGGGGAAGGTGTACGTGATAGTGTAAGTCCTCATAGGCAATGATGCACGAAACCTGACCCTGGGAGAATCAAACACCAACAAATAAAATGCTCCAAAGAAAAAGAAAAAAAGGAAACAAAAGAAAAAAAAAGAAAACAAAAGAGTCAAATAAGAACCAAAATGGACTTTACACATTGTATCACATTCAGAAGTTAAGGTTGCTCATGTCTTTCACTTAAGTCCTTGACTAACTTTCACGAATAACTCATTAGGCTAGGTGTGTGGACGGATTACATATATAGAGTCAACTCGTAGTATTACCGCGTCCCATGATTGACAAACTAAGTCCAACGAGTCGTGTAGTTAGATTGATTAATGCATATTGTTCGGATTTTGTGGGTATATCCGTTGAAAACCCTCAGGAGACAACACTCCTCCTCCTTGGCAACAGGGAGGTTTAACGGCTTGTTGCACGTGCTAAGTGCAACCGTGATTCCTACGAAAGTGAGTTAGGATTTCTTGTTTTTCGCATGCTTTTCTTTTTCTTTGTTTTGCTCGGGACTAGCAAAAGTTAGGTGTGAGGGTATTTGATTGACATCATTTCATGCTCATATTTGTATCTTATATCCATTATCTTTCACCTAAACAATGTTATGTCACGAGTTTTATGTTTAGTTTTCAGGAATAAATAGGTTTGAAGAGATGAAACATAAAAGGACCCAAAAGGACTGGATTGTGAGATCTGGGGACCAAGATGCAAGGGAGAAGGACCTGATTGCAAGACAGAAGGATCTAAGAGCAAAACAGAATACTTCACACCATCATGGGGAGTATTTTACCAATTCGATTCGGGTCGGAGCTCCAACAAGTCAAGTAACCGCATCAAAGACCAACAATACCAGAAAGAAAAGCCCAAAACAAAAATGAGCAGGATCTGAACCATATAGACCGCTAATTGGCGGTCCAAGACCGCGAATTGGCGGTCCATTTTGGCCCAAATCCGCTCAAATTTCTCCAGCACATGTATTAGAGGATGTTTAGGCTATTTTTGGTATATGTTTAGTCCCACATCGGGGGATTGTCCCGGTTTGCCTTTTTCCATGGCAATAAATAGAACTCTTCACCTTCCATTGTAATCACTCCATATTTTAAGTGACTATTCTTCCTACTAGAAGTGAGGCCTTGAAGCACACACTAAAGTAGGAGGATGCTACTTTTAATGTGAGTCATTTTATCAATAAAGTTTTGTGTTTCTTTCATTGTTTGTTTTATGCTTCTTTTTTGTGCATGTTTTAGTTTAATCGTCTTTTAATTCTAGCTTAGTTTTAATATGCTTTTTTTCCATAGTTTAATAATTAGTGTAATGTTTAGTGAGTAGTTCCATCCCCTTTGGGGGGTGGAGTAGATGTACATACATGAATTAGAGAATGAGATGAATGCTTTAATTTCAATGTGTTGATTAAACATGAATGTATGCTTGCTTGTTTAGGATAGAATTTACAACTTGATGAGTTTTGCCAAAATGATTAGACACCTCTCATGCTTGTTTAGGTTCTGAAATAAACACCTTGCATATGTAAATGTTAATCAACTAAGTTGGTGAATAGATTGATAGGTTTTGCCATAACATTTAGACACTTCCTATGCTTGATAAACACCACCTTCATGTGCTTAAAGAATGTATTCTACACCCACCTCTTTGCATGTGTGCACTCACTCCACCCTTTAGGGGTTTTCCATTCCTGAAATTCCAGCATTCTTGTTTTGTTCTTAGCTTAGTTCTTATTTCATCGTTTGTTTGCTTCTTTCACATTTCATACTTCTTAGCGTAGTGTAGCGTAGGTTAGCATAATCAATCTTTCTCTTCCCTATTTTGCCACTTGATTTCTGATAAATAAGAGGCTGCTCACCTCCCTGAGGACGACCCGTACTTGCCACTGCTTCATCGTGGTCGTGCACTTGCGGTTTAATTAAAACGTTCAACACAAGTCAACCTAAATCAGGTGTCTTAGCTGTAGATGTTACTGTAGCTGCTGAAGCAAAACTAGCTACCCTTATGCAGAGAATGGAAAGTCTAGAGCTAAAAATCCGACCCCTAGTGAATCAAGCATCTCCTATCCCTTGCTCTAGATGTGGTCAAACTGGTCATACGCTGGAGGATTGTGCGAACTTGGAACAAGTTAATGCCGCATTTAACCATTCTAGAAATGACCCATACGCATCAACCTATAACCCGGGTTGGCGTAATCATCTCAATCTTTCATGGAACCAACAAGGTCAACCTCCTAGACAACAATCAAACTCGTATAACCAAAATAATACATCATCTGGGTTTAGTAACAATGGAGATTATGATGTTAGATTGACAAGCTTGGAAAATTTGGTTAAGACTTTTATGCAAACAACCAACCAATCCTTCCAAAGGCTAGAAACACAAGTCAGCCAACCAGCACAAACAGTAGGTGAAAGAGAAAATGGTCAGTTTCCAAGTCAACCTGAGGTGAATCCAAGACCTAATAATCAATATCAGCCCTATCAACCACCTATAGGAAGTAACAACCCTAGACCGGTTCAAATGGTTCATGAGGATGGACCGTTCCAACAAATAAATGCAGTTGTCTCATTACGGTCTGGAAAACAAGTTGATCACAATGTGGTCAATCCTAGAGCTCCTAATCAATCTAGCCGTCAAGCACCCACATGTGACCTCACCATTGAACCTGAAGTCCAATTTGAAAAGCCCAACCCACCTACTCAACCTGAACCTATAGCTCAACCAGAGCGAGTCTATGTTCCTAAAGCCTCATTCCCCAATAGACTAAAGAAGAACTCAAGTGCACAAATGGAGAAAATCTTGGAAGTATTTAAGCAAGTTAAGGTGAATATTCCACTCCTAGATACGATTCAACAAATACTTGCTTATGCTAAATTCTTAAAGAAGACATTCTTAATTGCAAACATAAGTTCTATTCTGTCCAACTCCTCTCCTATAAAGTATAAGGACCCTGGGTGTCCCACAATTTCATGTGCGATAGGAGATACTTTTATCAACAAAGCCCTTCTAGACCTTGGTGCTAGTGTTAACCTTCTCACATTCTCTGTCTATGAGCAACTAAACCTTGGTCCACTAAAACCCTCTAAGACAACCTTTCAATTTGCTGATTACTCTGTTAAGAAACCAAGAGGTATAGTAGAGGATGTTTTGATTAAGGTTGGCGACTTCATTTACCCAGTGGATTTTGTCGTTCTAGACACTGAACCTGTTATCGATCCTAAGAGACAAATCCATGTAATACTAGGCAGACCCTTTTTAGCACCTTCTGAAGCTTTGATAAATTGTCGAAATGGCTCATGCAACTATCTTTTGGGAACTTAAAGGCTGAATTTAATATCTTTCATGTTGATAATGAACCAGAAATAGTATGCAATCAAAGTGATGTTGTGATGAGATCGCGTATCTATAAGATTTCTGAATCAAATAAATCATCACAAACTCAAAAAGAAAGTGAGAAAAGGGGGAGAAATTCATCTACCCACCCACCATCACTTAAGCAAATAAGAGAACCAATACAGGTGAGGGGTGTGGAATTTGTGCCTCAGGACTCTCAGTGCAACATGGGGAACAATTCAACTGGATACATGCACCAACATGGTGTCATTCAATCCAGTTCTGACTATGGTTGACTCTGAGCTAATTCAATCCCTCTACCGCAAGTTGACTCAGGTAATAAGTGCATTTGCATTATCTTTGCATACATTGAGGACAATGCATGATTTTGGTGGGGGGGGGGGGGGGGGGGGGGGGGGGGTTATCTATCTATATATTCTGTTTGTTTAATAAAAAATAAAAAAAATCAATACTCCATGACATAGCTTAAGATTGAACCACCAAAACCCGAGTACAAATTGCATTGAGTTTTTGTTCCTGTTTATATAGTTCTGCTTGTAGAAATTATGAAATAAATCTAAGTTCCAAAGAAATAACCCATTACCTTGTAAGACATGTATGCACTTATATTGGATGAATCAAATCTTTGAAGTGGTTGATAAAAAGTAGAGGTTGAGGAAAATATACCGGGAAGTGTGGACTTCTAATAGCAATTAAGCCTTGAGGAAAATAAAAGTAAAAATAAAGGAATAAAGTGAGGAAAGCACATTTTGCAAAATGATTACAAAAGCCCAAGCCTTCGAGTCACTGGTCCGTAGGGGTATCTTAAAACCCGGTAACTTGAGTCTACCAGCTCGGGATTCTCGACCAAACTCACTACACGAATGCAAAAAGGGTAAAAGTGTCAAAAAAAGCAAATGTGTTGAATCACGGGGAATATATATATATACTTTAAGATACTCAAGGCTCAAAGTTAAAAGGATGATCCATGCCATGGTTGATCCGAATGATACTTCACCACCAGAGGAGGCGTGCAAAATAATTTAAGTGATAATATATGTAGAAGGGTTAGTGGTGTGAATGTTGGAGGAACGAAGACCAAGTCAGACTTTTTATAAGTTAGATTTTTATAATAAGCATGCAAGAATTCTAAGTGAGATGTATAAGGTTGAGGTGGAGATATTGAGAGTTATTAATGAAATGTTGAATTAAGACTTTGTGGGTGTGTCAACTGAAAACCCTCACGAGACAAAACTCGTCCTCTAAGGAAACTTAGGGGTTTAACGGCTTGTTGCACATGCTAAGTGCAACCGTGATTCCTACGAAAGTGAGTTAGGATTTCCCTGTTTTCATTTTTCTTATATTCTGTTTTGCTAGGGACTAGCAAAATCTAGGTGTGGGGGTATTTGATGCATTGCATACATTGCATCATTTGTCTTTCATTTAGATTAATTTTATATCAATAAATGTTACCAAGGTATGTGTTTAGTCTTATTTACAGAATACAGGGACCTGAATGCAAATTACCCATATCCCGAGCATAAACACGTGCAAAAGACTCATTTCTATCATAAAGACCAAGTCATGATTATCGGGATTCAAATTGAAGTTCATCCAAGCATAAAAACATTCAAAGACCTAATTACAAAAAGGTCAAGGACTTAAGCACAAAAGTAGTCAGGGACTTAATTGCAAAAAGCCGAGGACCCGACTGCAAATTAAAGTACCAAAATATTATTCTGGGGAAGTTTTAAAGAAAAATCAATTTGGATCTCCAAATATATGAAGAAATAAATTCGGAGCTCAAAAGAAAAGAAAGAAATCAATCCAGACGCGTGGAGGCCATCTAGAACATACCAAAAACACACCCGCAAAAGAACAAAACAATCCGCATGGGTTGCGATCCGTGTCTCTAAATTTCGTCCAGTCGTGTAATAGCACGTGTCCTTCCTTATTCATACTTAGGGTTCCTTGTAGCGGCTATAAATAACCCTGAAACGATGTTGTGAAGGGTCCTAGTCCTAGTTTTGTTTTTTAGTTCTTCTTTTTAGAAATAAAATTATATTCTTTTATTTCTTGTTTTTAGTTTTCTTTTTGTAGTTTCTCTAGGACCCCTTCTCCTTGCCTCCATCCATGAGTTGATAACTCTCTCCAAAGGGTGGGGGTGACGGATTTAGGGTGATGAGAAGAAGAATGATTTTATTATTTTAATTTCGTGTTAGTATATTTTGATTACTTGAGTTTATGTTGAATCATTTATCATGTAATGATTTATAACTAATGTGGTTTATTATAAGTTTCAGAATTCTCTAAACAAAACCTGATATCTAATCCCCACCCGCTGGACTCTCATCCATATTTGCTTTATTTTCTTTTTAGTTTTTGTTGTTCTTGCTTTAGATAAATAAAAAAACCAAAAATCTCAAACCAAAGTTATTTCTCTCTCTTTCTTCCTTAATTCGAAAATCACAAAAATAACAATATCTCTCCCACCTTGTGTTCGACCCATACTTGCCACGTCTTCATTGACGTCGTGCACTTGCGGTATAAATTTAATTCTCATCACCTGCTCCCCTAAATTTCTAAAGTCGACACATTAGTTTCTGTTTGACTAGGTTTTTGGAGTTTGCATTGTTCCAAAGGATTTTTTTTCTTCAGATTTTGTCCATTGGTTTGGTGATTTCCATCAGTGGTTTACAAAAGCTCATGTGATATGAAGCAATGGGATTCCAACCACATTTATCGTGGTTAGACGGCCACTAAGTGAGAGATTTTTGGCCTTCCAGTTACCAACCTTTATTTTCATTATGTCCAGGATGTCCTGCCAGGATAGACGTTTGACAATAATATGCGAAAGGGGATTCCAAGGTAGTCAAAAGGAAGTTTTCCAAATTGACATCTGGGGATCAATTTGTAGTTTTTTAGGTCGTGTGTAGTAATATTTGTGCTACTCAAGCAAGATTTGTTATAGTTAATCTTAAGCTCGGAAAGGGATTCGATGACCATAATCCTCTTTAAGTTTATAATGTTAGGCAATTCATGTTTGAGGAAAAGGATTATGTCATCTGCAAATCAGAGATTTAACACTTGTGCTCCATCTTGTCTAAGCGGAACGCCGGAAAGTAGGCTGTTGAGAATACCCATTCTTAGCATGTGTCCCAAAATATTTGCTACAATAAGGAAAATGAGGGAGAGAGAGAGGGTCGCCTTGTTGCAGACCGTTGGAGGCACTACTACAGAAAATGGAATATACGTCCAATGTACGGGGGTATATACGTCGGATATAAGTACTCCCATATCCAACGTCTATGTGTGCGCCATCTATACATACACGTCGGATGTGATATATCTGACGTCTATTCTTTAGGAATAGAGATCGACTCTAAGTATCAGCCGACGTCTATACCGAAAGAATAGACGTCTGGTGTTCTATTGGACCGACGTCTATTCCTTAGGTATAGACGTCGGTGAAATAACAGACGACGTCTATTCCTAAAGAATAGACGTCCGATGCAACATAAAGCCGACGTCTATCATTTTCTTCAGAGGAAAAAACGTCGGCTAATACAAAAAGGCGACGTCTTCCTAAACCTGGACAAAAAATAGCATCCTGCAAACTTGTTTTTAGTCATCGTATTCGTGTACATACAACTGCACCAAATTCGTTCACCAATAAATTTGTTCCCAAATACTCACAATTTCATCCACGTGTACATACAAGCACAAACACACAAGCATACATGCACAAACACAAACATACAACCATACATGCACAAACACAAACATACAAGCATACACAATTGACATTCAACACACTTGCAATTAATTCATTCTAAAATTAAGGCGATTATATTAAGGCATGAATTGTAGGTTTGTAATACAAGTGCACTTGTTAACTAAACTACAAAAATGCTAGTGACAGGAGAACCTCTTAGTTCGTCCACATGTTTCTGATAAAATAACGAGCCCATTGATCGCGAGTTTCATCGAGCTCCTGTTGCGAGAAGGGATCACTACTTTTTGGGAAGACCTATCAAAAAAATACAAGTATGAATGTTAATAACTAAATATTGAAACTACAACTATACAATTGAATAACGATCTACATTACCACGGAGAGGCATACGTCTTGAGTTGCCAATTCGAGGATTTCCTCCATGTATCTCATCACGTAGTAACCACATTCCGTATTTCTAACCTGCTTACGGTACTACAAACATAGAAGTTTGCTAAATATATGTTCCAACTTAATTAAGAAAAATGGGATAGAACGTACTCTCATTCCATGTCATGTTATTTCTGCTTTTGTGGTTGTTCTCCTACCACCTAAAGCTCTGTAAAACTTAATTGCCCTGAGTAGCACAAGTTAAAATTTCATTCAATAATACTAATAAAAATCCACGAATTACTTTTACCATGACTAAAACGAACTTACAAATTTAGAAGTTTCTTTATTGAGTCCCATGATTTATTCGACCCCAACGGATCAAACCAATATGCCGAATTAGTCGTAGGGCATACAACGACAAGCATCCAATGAGCCCTATTATATATATAATTAGAAGATTATTACCAAATAAAATTCCACTTTGAATTACAAAGTTTACCTCTCATGATAAGGGAGCAGATAATATATTTTGTCTTCTTCTTTAAAGAATGTCCCAAGCTGACCCGATTTATCGTCATTCCCGTATATATATGTAGATGGACTGATAGATCCAAATACTTGATCGTTGGGAAAGACTGACCTTCTGACGTCATAAAGATGTCTACAAGTATAAAAATTATACTTTATTACAGTTTCGATAAAATTATTCAATACATTTCATTGTATACAAAAAAACACTTACTTCACTTGCACGTCGATAAACATGATACACAACGAATCCATCGCCAAGAACTGCATGATATCCTCTTTGGTGACGTACAAAGCGGGAGGCAACCCTTTATCCCCCTCCAACTCCCAGGTACTTAAGGATTGTGCTTCCCTACCTACCATACATTGATACAACATTTTGCACCTACTTGGAAGTGAATTAATGTTGATCGGAGATTGGTTGTTTGACCCTTTGCTCCGGGGGCTTGACACCTTTCATATATATATATATATATATATATATATATATATACAACCATTAAAATACAATTATTAAAAAAATTGAAGTTTAAAGTCTTTCAAAGTTAAACTATACCTCAAGTTTGTCGTTTAGCTCTACTAAATAACTAGGCGACCGCACAAACCCACCGATAGCATCACCGAGAGTAACAATCTCTTCTTCCGGAAATGGCACAAAAGCACCAGCATCTAAGCAACTCTCAACTGCAACCTTCACTTCTACCTCTCCTACCTCTGTGAAGTGGTGTCTGGAGATGTTATAAACTTTCCCGTGTCCCACCAATCTTCGATCAGGGTCTTCGACTATAAAGCACATCTAGATCCATCTGCAAACTTTCCACACGAGGAACCACTGACGAGCGCCAAATCTTGAGAATGACACACGAAATCATATTGTCGATCGAGGTGGAACACTTGGGGCACTGGAGGAGTAGTCTCCGAGGAAGAACCGGTCTTACGACGGGTAGGAGAAGTAGGCAAATCACGATCCAATCTCTCCAAAACAAGTTGTAACGTATTCTTCAAATCTGCGATCTTTTGCTGGCATTTGGTATGACGAGTCGACGAAGTAGACCGTTGAGTCTTTCCATAATATTGTCGAAGTCCAACTCTACTCCCTACCCCCACACACGACCGGGGTGTTCGTCGTTTCCCAAGCCCTCACGTAAAATATCATTCCGACCATCGGAAGCAAATTCTCGTTGAGATTCTCACAACTTCAGAGAGTCCTAAGTTTAAAACAATATTTACTAACAATTGAAAAATATAAAATTAATGATTCTGAATTAATAACATATATATAAGTGATGCAACTTACTATCTTCGAGCCGATCGTTTGCGACTCGTATGTGACGTACTCCCCTCTGGAGTTTACTCTCGCTCTCTTCCAAGAATCACAACGAGCTATGGGAGAAGGAGGAGATATGTTACTTGCTTGCTCCTCACTCATACCGGAGTCAATTGCCTCTTGTTTCTTCAGAGCAATTTTTTCAGCCATCATTTGTGCTTCTAACTTTTGATACCCGCTCGAGACATACGATGTGTATACTTGTTAAAAGATCTAATCTTTTGGTTTTTGGCTCGGATGCACTAAAATCAAGTTTATTAGATTGTCACTAAAAACAATAACTAAAAAGTTTGTTTTCAAACTCAGTTACTATATTCTAAATTAATCTCAGTTACCTCAAACTCCGGGCTATCTGTGGATTTTCTGAATAGCTCACATTGATTTGGAGTGATAAAGTTATAGACATCTAATGAATTTCTATCATGGTAGTCTCCGAATATGTACTTGTTCGTTAAATTTGTTTTGAAATCCCCCAACGAACTGACATGTATGTCATCTACTTTTTCTTCAACTTGTCAGTGGATTGGAACTCAAAAGAATCCTACAACACGTTAACTTTATATATATCAAAATTTTGACTAAAACTAAAGAAATCTATAATGGAATCATTACATGCACGTTATCCCATATTGTGTCCTTCAACTTCTCATCTACATCGGCCCAACTCGATAAACAAATGTCAACTTTGGCCATCGATAAGCTACCCAGAAATTTTTTCCAATTATCAGACAGCGTGCCTAACGGCTCAAGACGGTCATCAAACTGGATTGGAACTCTACCGTCTCTATTTCTTCTCCCCACGAATTCTTTCATGAGACAAGGACCTCGTGTACTGTATGTCTTCGAGCCTTCAGACTCTGAGGGAGTGGGTTTCTTTTTCGGAGCCATGATACTATAAAAGATAAATTCAAGTCATTAAATAAGGTCAAGACATTAAATGTCTATTACAATGTGTTACAACAGAAAATTTGCACATTCACTGTTTTTTTTCCTTAATGGATTTTCAATCCATATACCTTCACCGTGGTCATCTCTAAACATACAAGTCTCAACATTTATTTCTTCATCTACTGAGTTCAACTCAGGTGCATGCTTAGAGAAAGGTGGTGTCTCTTCATACTCGATCAGACTATCATCAGTTAGAATTTTTTTCTTCCCTTCCAGAATTACTGCCTATTTCTTATCACATGGATCAGCCACATAGAAGACTTGTTTCTCTTGGGAAGCGAGAATAAAAGGTTCTCCTTTATACCCTTTTATTGAAAAATCAATTAAAGTGAATCCATAGTCATCCACTCGAACTCCACTTTTATTATCAGCTCACTTGCATCTAAATACAGGTACTTTAAATTTAACAAAGTCTAGCTCCTACATGTCTTCAATTACACCGTACTAAGACATGTCGGCGTATATGTTGAACGTTTTAATTAAACCGCAAGTGCACGACCGCGTTGAAGCGGTGACAAATACAGGTCGTCCTCAGGTAGGTGAGCAGCCTCTCGTTTGCACGAAATCAAGTGGCGAGAAAAATGGAGAAGCTAGTTGAGTATGCTACTCTACGCTACGCTACACTACGAAATACGAAATGTGAAAGAAAGCAACAAACGATTAACTAAAACTTAACTAAGAATGAAAGAAGAGTGCTGGAATACAGACGTGGAAAACCCCTAAGGGGTGGAGTGAGTGCACACATGCAAAGAGGTGGGTGTTGAACACATTCTTTAAGCACAAATAGAGGTGGTGTTATCATGCATAGGAAGTGTCTAAATGTTATGGCAAAACCTATCAATCCATTCACCATCCTAGTTGATTAACATTTACATATACAAGTTGTTTATTTCAGAACCTAAACAAGCATGAGAGGTGTCTAATCATTTTGGCAAAACGCATCAAGTTATAATTTCTATCCTAAACAAGCAAGCATACATTCATGTTTTATCAACACATTGTAAATAAAGCATTCATTCCATTCTCTAATGCATGTATGAACATCTACTCCACCCCCCAAAGGGGATGGAACTACTCACTACACATTACACTAATTATTAAACCAAGCAAAGAAAGCATATTAACTAAGCTACTAAAACTAATGAAATGAAATTAAACAAAGTAAAACATAAAACAAACAACATAATAAATAAACATTTATTAAAGTGACTCACATTTCAAGTAGCATCCTCCTACTTTAGTGTGTGTTTCAAGGCCTCACTTCTAGTAGGAAGAATAGCCACTTAAAATATGGAGTGATTACAATAGAAGGTGAAAAGTTCTATTTATAGCCAAAGAAAAAGGCAATCCGGGACAATCCCCCAATGTGGGACTAAACAAATACCACAAATGACCTAAACATCCTCGAATACATGTACGGGAGAAATTTGAGGGGATTTGGGCCAAAACAAACCGCCAATTAGCGGTCTTGGACCGCCAATTGGCGGTCTATATGGTTCTGATCCTGCTCAGTTTTGTTGTGGGTTTTTCTTGGTGTATTTGCTGATCTTGGATGCATTTACTTGGTTTGTTGGAGCTCCGACCCGAATCTAATTGCTAAAATACTCCCCGTGATGGTGTGGAGTATTCTGTTTTGCTCTTAGGTCCTTCTGTCTTACGTTCAGGTCATTCTCCCTTGCATCTCAGTCCCCAGATCTCACAATTCAGTCATTTTTCCCAACTTTTGGGTCCTTTTATGCTTCATCTCTTCAAACCTATTTATTCCTGAAAACTAAACATAAAACTCGTAACATATCATTGATTAGGTGAAAGATAATGGATATAAGATACAAATATAAGCATGAAATGATGTCAATCAAATACGGCGTATACAAGATTCTTGTCTTTAGAATTAGACACATGCAAAGACTCTGCTATTAAGGTGACACCACTGTTCTGAACAACACTTTTCGCATCTTCACAAACTGTGTAGAAAGAATATCCATTGATATCATAACCACTGTAACTTATAACAACAGAATGTGGACCGTAGGCCAACCATTGTATTGTCTCAGAAACATCACCCTTTTAAGCCAGATTTTTGAACCAAGAGATGAAATTCTTATTGTGACTATTAATTACTTGTTGATCACTCCACAAACGATTTCTTTCCTTTAGAAACTTCATGTGTTCATTTAGGTAAGGTTGAACTTCATTAGAATTGCACAACACATAAAAATATGCTGTCATTAAGTCCTCTTTATTTGGATTTAACATTTTCATCCCACGTGTCCATTTACCATCGGTACGTTTATCATGACGATTCTTCGAAAATCCAACAGTTTTGGTGTTTGATAGGTATCTAGTGTAAAACTCGATAACCTCCTCAACTATGTATCCTTCAACAATACTAGCATCTGGTCTTTGACGATTTTTGCAATAACCTTTCAACACTTTCATATAACACTCAAAAGGATACATCCACCTTAAAAAAACTGGTCCACACAATTTAGCTTCTCTAACCAAATGAATAACTAGATGAATCATAATGTCGAAAAAACCAGGGGAAAAACATCTCCAACTGACATAATGTCACCACAATTTCATTCTGTAACTTATCTAACTGCACGGGATCAACCACTTTACTGCAAATCTTATTGAAAAATGAACACAACTTTATTATTGCATGTCTAACATCTTTCAGTAATATGGATCTCAGTGCTACAGGTAACAACTGCTGCATTAAAGTGTGACAATCGTGAGACTTCATCCCCACAAGTTTCAAATCATTCATAACAACAAGACTACTAATATTTGAAGAATAACCTTGTGGAACCCTTACATCGTGCAAACATTGACAGAGAATTCTTTTCTCCTTTCTAGACAATGTATAACTAGTTGGAGGTAAGTAATTCTGATCTCCTTTCTTCTCTGGTGCCAACATTGCTCGTATACCAATATCAACAAGATCAAGTCTTGGAACAACTAACATCTTCCACATCAGTCTTGGAATGACTAAATGATTTATTTTTGCCGTGCCATATCCACCGTCTGTAATTAGGGTCGAAACCTTTCTCAAACAAATGATCTTTCATTTTCCGAAAAGTCAGCACTGACATATTATGACACTTATTGCACGGACAATACGCCATGTCGCTGTTTTTCATTTTCTTAGAATGTTTTTTTGGCAACCTCTAAGAACATATTCACTCCGTTCTCATACTCATCACTCAATCTGTTTGAAACAATCCACTCTCGATCCATTTCAATCTAAACATTAACAAAAATGATAGTTATTATTGGAGAAAATAAATAAAATTTCAATTTAAAAGAATGTGTTCGTAGATGAGAAGATTCGGAGACATTAAGATGAGAAAAGAATGACTCAGAGGAGAGGAGATGAAGCCCTTAATCTAGTGTGGGAATAAGGAAGGTTAGAAACCTAACTAAGCAATCAAGGCCAAAACAAGCCTAAAGTCCACTATAGGTCCTTAGTAATAGACGAAGCCTAACTTCGAGGTCCCATCGAGGACCACTAGTCTGTAGGAAATCAAGAACCTGGAGGTCCCTAATATCTCAGGGAGACTAGATGGGCAACGACGTTCGGGCCGAAACAGTCTTAAACATTGAGGACCACTAATATGTAGGAAATCAAGAACCCGGAGGTTCCTAAAATCTTAAGGAGACTAACGGTCTTAAACGGTTTCCTCTCCTTAATGCGTCCGAAAATCCTAGGGGCCAACGTCTAATTGATTTTATTAAGGCTCTTTTATTAAGTGGTTTTTGGGCAAAAGAATGGGTGGTGAAATCCCCATCTCATCTCTTATAAGTGACCGCCCCCTAAGTATTTTTCATACCTTAATCTAACAAACAACACACCAAACAAACACTCACCTCACTTTTGTTCCAATGCAATTCCTACTAACTAATGCGTGCTTTCTAATGAATGATGAGTGAAAGATATTACGTACCTTACGCCAGCAATCTACGACAGAAATCGTAAAATGTATAATAAATACGATGAATGCAAATCTTATATGATGAATGACTTAGCAAATATTGTCTAATCTTTTGCTTTAGGTTATTAAAGACCAATTTACTTAAGAGGGTCAATGAGTTATTATCATAATATTAAAAATTCAAAAAGCAAGGCAATAAATATTTTAAATATTAAAAGCAAGTATTAAAAATAATTACTTGGATTGACAGAAAAATATTTTAAACACAAAATATCATGTTATTAATAACACTTAAAAATAAAAATTTATTGAAATTTTGGCAGAACCTCCCCTTAAAATTTTATATGTAAAATTCTTCAAATCCTGGATTTAACAAGAAAAATGTATATCTACTCACATTCACATCATGTATTTCTCCACTACATCACATTCACATTACAAATCTACTCATGTTGAAATACATATGAATGAGATCCATGAAGAATGTTAGTTTATTTACATTCAAATTTACTAAATAATGCATCCCAAACAACTCTCCATCGTTACTTAAATCATCCAACCAACTCAACTCAAGACCTAAGATAACAAACCAAACCAATCCAACTCATATATACTCTTTTAAATCATCCAACCAACCCAACTCAACTCAACTCAATCCAAAACAAACCAATCCAATGAACGAGTGAAATCAAATGATATCTCATTAATAAAGGTTGCATCCATCATCATAACATATAGCAATAACATATAAAAAAATGAATTAAACATTCACACAATCACACTCAATTCTCGTCAACCAAACAAATCCAAAATTCACAATCTCCACAACCAACTAAACAATCCAAATCCAAACACCACAATCTAAAATCCAAATCCAAACACCACAATCTAAACATATCAAATATGAGAACCTAATCAAACAAGATACAAGAAAAAATTAGTAGATTTCCTTTTGGCTTCACTTGAAGTTAATTTTTCTACAGGTGGTGAACCACGAACCAGAGGAGGAGGGGAAAGCTGCTGCCGACGTTGCAGAGGAGGTGCGGTGCCGGTGGTCGCGCCAACTACACCCACAACTACACCAAATCAAAAAAACTAAATAAAAAAACTCAATACACAACTACACAAACAGTATGAGCACGAACCAGAGGAGGAATAGGTCGTGGCTGCGGTGACGGTGGTCGTTGAGAAGGGTGCGGTGATGGTGGTCGCGGAGGCTACGGAGACGGTGTAGAGGGACGAAGAAGGGGAGGAGAGCACAAGGGACGTCACTGCGGTGCCGAAGACGGTGCAGATCGGTCGCGGGACGGTTAGGTTTGGGTGGGTTTTCGTTTGAGATGAATGGCAGAAACACGTATGTTCGATTTCTTTAAGACATATAGACGTCAGATGTTATAGATATCCGACGTCTATACCTCGACGTCTATATGCATGGAGTATAGACGTCGGCCGTCTATACCATCCGATGTCTATGTGTCGACGTCTATACACTATAGACGTCGGATTCACAGGGTATTCCAACAACTGACGTCTATAGGTCGACGTCTATACCCTATAGACGTCGGTTAAACTCGGTATTGCAATATCCGACGTCTATAGGACAAAATAAATGTCGTCCATAGTAACGACCGACGTCTATTCTGTCATCTCACTACTAGACGTTGGCCGTTCTAACGACCGACATCTAGTGGACGACGAGTAAAGCATATTCTGCACTAGTGAGGATTTGAAGTAACCCTCAGGACTCCCATTGATCAAGATCAAGGCCCAGGAGGTGGAGATACAAAGATGGATCCATTGGCACCATTGGGTCGGGCATCAAATAGCCTTAAGGTAAGCAAGTAACAAATCCCAATTAATTTTGTCAAATGCCTTCTCAAAGTCAAGTTTGAGGATTAACCATTTATGTTTGTTTTTCGAAAGAGAATGGACTACCTCGTGTGCTGTGATAACAATGTCCATAATTTGTCGGCCTTTTAGGAACTCATTTTGGGTGTTAAGGATTGGTTCCCGAAGGGCCAAGGCAAGTCTATTTTGAAAATGCTTTTGCAAAAATTCATAAGTGCTACTGATTAGATAAATGGGTCGCAAGTCTTTCACTATTTTGATGCCTTTTTTGGGATGAAAGCGATGTTGCAGTTATTGAAGTTTCTGAATTCCATGGCCGAAATTTCTCCTTTGTGAAGTTGAACGAACATGTTGGGTATGTGTCCTTTGAATTCCTTCAACAAGTGTTGTAAGAAATAAATATTGATAAGGCAAAGACTGCCTTCTTGATTTCTGCATCGCTAAAGGGATGAACAAGAAGGTCTAGGTCCCAAAATTTTGCATTTATCACAATGTCCCAATTGATCGAACTGTTAACTCCCCTTCCAGCATTGAAGATGTTATGGAACAATCTGGTGATTTCTTGAATAATCATGCTATTAGAGTATGTTAGGCGACCATTGATAGAGAGCGAAGCGAGTTTGTTTTATCTACGTCAATCATTAGCAACATTGTAGAAGAAGTTAGTGTTGTTGTCACCCTCTCTTAGCCATTGGATTCTAGAATGTTGCTTCCATTATGTTTCATCATTTTCAAGCATGCGTTCGTGATCTTGTTTATGGGCAAGTAATTCTTTTTTTTCTTCTGGTGTCAACCCGATCCTTAATGTCAAAGTTGAGGATGTATTTTTCGAGCTGGGCCAGTTGAAATGAAGGGGTAGAGGCCTTGGTTATAGCAAGATGGGCCTTTATGTTGTATTTTAACTTCTGTATTAAGATATGGATTTTTGGGTGTGGGTATTGATTGATTGTGTTTTCAATCACAGTCCTAATTCCGGGGTATGTCACCCACCAATCCTCGGATTGGAAGGTAGGATTTCTTTGAGGGAGTGTCGAGGACAAAAGGAATATGGTAAGAGGTGGTTCTAGGTAGGCCAAGCAATGAGAGAGTGGGTATCATATGTTGTTGAAAAGGAAGCGATATAGTCTGGCAAATCGCGTGTCCACTTGATTGTGAAGTGGCAAGATCAATTAGGTTATTGTTCTTGATGAAATTTTGGAATAATTTTATTCCTTGGTTGGAATTTGTGCTAATGTGTGAACATCACAATGATCTTTGATAAGGTTGAAGTTGTTAGCCACTATCCATGCCATCCTAGGGGTGGTTTAACGAAGTTTAACTCATCAATATTCAAATCTTGTTTCTCCCTCGGGTTGCAAGGTCCATAGACTTTAGTCACCCGCTGGACGGACTCATCAATATTCAAATCCATGAAGATTAATGGAAATCAAGAATTTGTTTTTTTGGTGAGTGAGTGCTGAAGGTAACTATTCCAACTTAATAAGAGGCCACCAGAAGCTCCAGTAGATGGGAGATCAACCCAGTTGGTAATTAACCGTCCTCCCATCATTTTGAGATGAGAGGGGGAAGTTTGTAAGAGTTTAGTTTCTTGTCTAAGCTTTACGTCCGACCTAGTGGTTTTTTTGATGCTCTTAATGGCGTCTCTCTTCTTAGCCGTTCCTAACCCTCTTATGTTCCATGTAAGGGTCTTGGTAGGAAAAAGTGATGAAAAAGTTGAACGAATTTTTTTGTATGGATAACATTGTCTCTGTTTTTTTTCTAGTTTTTTCTGAAGTATTTTTAAAAGAAACCCAACTTTTTTTTTCTTTTTCTCTCCTTACATTGCTTTGCAAGAGATTATATTTTGTGAAGTCACTTTTGTCTTAATAGGTTGGTAACTATAGGTAGTTTGAACATAGGTAATTATATACATATGTATAATATCATAAACATGTATAATCATATTGATGCAAGTTCGGGATAAATTCATTCTTAACCCGAACCACTTAGGAGCCAAGGGGGCGAGTAGGCGAATTCAATGGTTGGTAAGTTCAATAAATTTTCAAACAAGCACAGAAATGCAACCTTAATCCAAACCCACTAGGCGAACCAGAGGGTCGCCTCATGCCATTTGGAGTCCCACTTACCAACTATAAAAAAGAACAAAAAGAAAGCAATCTAAGATCATAAAAAAGATAGATCCCAAAAATAGGACGTGTTGACAGCAAATTTACAATAAACCATAATTTTCACTTTGTCATTAATCGGTAGGTTGCGATTACACAATCCGCCCAAATAATTAGAACTAACTCAACCAATTATAAAAAAAAAACTATAAAAAAGAACAAAAGGAAAACAATCCAAGATCAACAATATAAAACCCCAAAAGTAGGATGTGAAATTGTGAATCGTGGCAGAAACAAACAATCAACCAGAATTTTCACTCACCCCCTCCCACTTCCAGAAAAAGCAACGAACTCCTCCTTCTCGGACCAAATCCCGAAGTCTCCGATCTAGAAATCTACGTCGCAGAATTGAACTCGAAAATTCCCCAATTCTCCCCCCAACAGAACAAACCCAAGTCTCTCTTCCAATTCTCTTTCCTCCCACTCCAAACCCTAGCGAAACCCTAGAGAATCACTTCCTCTCCAATGCCGGGCGACACGTCGCCTCCCCCGTCTCCTGGATCTCGCCGGAGCCCACGTCCGGGCTCCGGCGACGATCTTGCGCAGCTCTCTCCTGGATCTGGTGGGGTGAGGGGGGAGCTGGAGGTTGGTGGATGCGGAGGGAATGGGGGTGGTGGTGGGGGTTCGGGGTTTGGGAGGGTTTTGGAGGTGGATGGTTGCGGTGGGAATTTGGAGGATCGGATGGGTGAAGAGAATGTCGAGGGTGGAGATTTGGTTCTGAGGGTTGAGTCAGGTGAGTATTGCAATGGGAGTTCAGGTGGTGGTGTTGGCAAGGTTTTGAGTGGTGAAGGTATGAATTGTAATGGAACTTTGGTGGATGAGAGCCGATTCGGTAATGGAGTCACTGGGAAATTGTACATGATGTCTGGTGGTGGTATTGGGAAGGTTTTGATTGGTGAAGGTATGGATTGTAATTGGAATTCAGAGGATCAGAGGCGATTCAGTAATGAGGTGACTGAGAATCTGTCGATGGACACAGAGTCAGGTGGTGGCATTGGGAGGGTTTTGAATTCTGAAGGTATGGGTTGTAATAGAAATTCTGAGTATCAGAGGCAATTTTGTGATGGGGTCACAGTCAATTTGTCATCGGACATGAAGTCAGGTGGTGGCATTATGAGGGTTTTGAATGGTGAAGGTATGGATTGTAATGGGAATTCAGAGGATCAGAGGCGAGTTGGTGATGGGGTCACTGAGAATTTGTCGTTGGACACGAAGTCAGGTGGTGGCATTTTTAAGGATCAGATTGTTCTGGTCAATGGGGAGAGTGAATGTTTTTATGCAAATGGAAATTCAAATAGTTTGAAAAGATGTTCTTCTGAAAAGGGTTCTTATGACCAACAAACAATTTATGTTGCCGATTGTCGTTTGAAATGTTTGAAAAACACTGTTCTTCAGAATGCACGTTCAAATTTTATACAAAGTAGTCTTGAGAACGGAGGTTCAAATTTTATAAAAAGAGGTAGTCTTGAGAATGAAAGTTCAGATTGCGTGGAAATAGTTCTTGCTCAGAAGGACAACGTAAACTGTTTGAAAAGAAATATTTCTAAGAATGCAGACACTATTGGGCTGCATAGTAGTTATCCTAATAGTCCAAGTGTGGATCATGTTCAAATATGTTTGCTTGGCAATGATAATTCAAACCAGTTAGAGAGCAAAGTTCATAAGAATGCGAAGTCTGTGGGCCAGGGAGTCCATGGAAGAGTTCTGCGAAGGTCCCCAAGGTTTCCCGCTAGCTCTGTTACCGTGGAACCTCAAATTGTTCGAAAACGGTCTCCAAAGAAGGCTAAAGTTTCTAACAGTATACCGTTGCAAGAAAAGAGTATTATAAATACTGACTGTTTTTTTGTCGGAGACCCTATTCCGGAGGCAGAGGCACAAGAGAAATGGCCTCATCACTATGCCACAAAGGTTTGTTTTTGATTTGAATATCTAGTTTTTAAATGCTTAATGCCTGTAAAATTTAGTTTTGGTGGTAGTTTTGAGTCACAATCTTTTTTTTTGGATGGATTGGTAGTTTTGATTGACAATCAACTATGATAGAATGTTATTAGGGACTAAAAAGTTAGCAACGACAACAAAAGTGGCCAGCTCTCATGTGATTTCACGGATGATTTCAATTCAATGCCTAGTGATTTAATTTATAGAAGCAAAAGAGTGGAGGGTGGTGTACTATGACAGTTATAGATTTTCAGTGAAAATGACAACATTAAAAGTAGGTGAAGGGAGTATTTGGATGAGTTCATGAAAATACTAAGAGTAATACAACATCACTTGATGACTCTTTTGATGCACCGTTAAACAGGGGAGGATTAAAAAGTGTAGGTGAAGGAACCTTGCGCAAGATGAAAGTAGGCGAGGCTCTAAGCCACGTTAATATTCTGATTGAAGTGTGAAAATGTTTCTACGACAAAGTATACACTCAAAGTTATTCAATAATTTTTTTCAGATAAACAACATGTCTGACCTGTGGAGAATGAGAAAATTCATGATTTTTTATTTAAAAAAGAGATATTCGAAGTTGTAGTAATTACAGACAGAAGAAACTTATTTCTCATGTTATGAAGTTGGGGGAAGCGAGTTATGAGCATCACTTAGTCAAAGAAAAACAGTGTTACGAAAAATAGTTGATTTTTTGCTTGTGTGGTCGACCACTAAGATTTTTTTTTTTCATTAGAACGGTCATGAAAGTATGCCAGAAACAAAAAAAGATAACTTAGTTGATCTGATTAGTCGGTAGTCAAACTTGAGCAAATTAAAAAGAAATTAGAACAATTAGTCCCAAAGATAATAGGTGGGTATTCCGTTAATTGTACCTCATTGTGGTTTTTGTTGCCGATATATAATGAGACCCCCAGCTGATCAACAAAAAAACCCTACCCCACTTTACCACAGACGGCTAATGAGAAGACAATCAGGTTACTACTTCCACTAGCACTACGGTGGTCGTTAAGTCGATATGGTTTTACAGGGATGCCTAATTTTTAGAAACAAAGAACTCACTGTTGGCAGACGTATAGACTACTTTGCATTGGTTTCTTCACTGTCGTTAGCGTCATGACGTGTTATGATCTTGATTATTTGTGTTTGACTAGGGCTTGGAAAGAAAGCTTATGATGTATCTCTTTGTATTTTTTCCTGTAGCGGTTGTTTCTTGGGCTCAGTATACAGTTGTCGACATGCATTTGGGCTTGCTGGCTGAATACCTTGTACATTTTTCCTTTTCTGTTTTTTTTGATATAGTTTTATCCTTTTTGACCGCTCAACAAAAATGTTCATAACTCTTTGACATTCTTGTTGAAATATACCGTTCCGTCCAATAGACCTCCAGCGTGACTACAATATTAGTTAACAAGGCATATGTTCCCATATCCTTGCCCCGTGTCACTTTTGGACCAAAAGTTTTGGTGCTATTTAGGGCCCTTAAATAAGTTGGAAATCATCTTCACTTAATTTACACAATGATCATTGACCTGCTGTTTTTTTTTAATTTTTTTCCAATATCGGTAGCATTGACCTGCTAGTGATCGTCCTTAATGTTCAATATGATTTCCGTCATGGCTCTATTTTAGATAACCAACGAAACAAAACATTGAACCTTTAAAGGAGGACGTTTCTCCCAAAAAAAGTGAAGAGGTTTCCAAAGTGGAACCTTAACTAGTGGGAACATGTTAGCCAAATATTTATGGGAAAAAGACTAGGTCAAGCTATCAAGCATGACCAAAAGGGAAGGATGTTCAAAATTGAGAAAAAAACATTTTTTGTTGGTTAGATTGTGAAGGTGAAGTTCCAAAAACACGAGTTGTGGCAAATCGTGAGAATTGCAACTCTTTTATAATTTTAAGCCACTAAATGGTTGTGGTTTGGGAAAAAGTCTATCAAAAGCAGCCCACTCTAACCAATTATCCCCTAAGCAATTATTGTTTTCCATTTTTAATTTGTATTTGTATCCCACAATTAACCACCTCTTCTACATTTTTTTGATAATTAGTAGGGATAATATTAATTTTAATATCAGTTGCATCACTGCATCCCCATAACCACGAGTTGTTACATGGGGTGGGAATCTAAGTTGTCTCACCCCACCCAACTACCCATTGGACTAGTTGGGATACACATCTTGTGTACCACCTCTTCTATATTAAGAATCGACATTTAACTTTTCAACTCCCCATCCCCAATATATGATGAGATGGTTAAAAAACTCCTTTGAGTTATGGTCATATTTTTACTCTATAAAGCACTCACAACTGGGTGAGAGACTCCTTAAGCAGGTGAGAAACCCTTTAAATCCATTTCTTAACCAGTGCCAAGTTAAATTTTGGTTCCCTTAACAACCAAAGGCCTTTTTTAGTTGGCAAGTTTTTTCCATTAACCAACCCATGTTCTCCATTTTTCTTGCCACATTTCAACACTTGAAAGATAAATAAATATTAACTTTGTAGGTTTGCTAGGACAAATACAAATGCAAATCCATTCTAGGTTTTTAAAAAGGATGATTGAGTCCATGAAAGCTGCATTGCAATTTCGCTATTTACTGGATTGTGATTTGAGTAGGGGTGTAAATGGGCCAGAGTCAAAAGTGCTCCTTACTCAGCCTCAACAAGTTTGCTAATTGAGACAGCAAAAGTTGCTTAGATAATAGGTTTTAGGCTCTGCTTCATTGAACCCTTCAACCAGGCTTGACACGGCACTTTGATTGTCAATTGGGCTTGACTCGTTTACTTGACAACAATGACAATGAAGTTCTCAATTTGCCACAAAGAAAGAAAACAAATGAAATTGCTTTTATGCGATGCAAGAGATGAGGATATGTAAGGCTAGTCAAGATGATATTAGGAAAAAGAAAATGGTAGTGATTAAGGTTTGGTTTTGGGGTTTCTACCTTTTTCTTCACTTAATATGTTTCACTTATATTTTATAAACTTGAAAAAATTATAATATATAAGTAGGTATTAAGCAACTAAACATTCAAAAGTAATGTGTATCATTATCTGTTAAAGTCTTATAGATATTATTACAATGTGTGTTTGTGAATCGTATATAGATATTACCATATCAATATCTGCATTTGAATTATGGACACATACATATTGACTACAAATATGAAAATAGCATATTCATATCCTTAAAATACGAATACGAATACAGATACGGATCAAATATTTTATAAACCGATATAGATAAAAACAGATATGAGCGATGTACATGTACAATATAATGAGTGTCTATTTTGGTAGTTCACATAATTTTACCTATCGAATCAAATAAAATTATATCCCGACTTCATTAGCTTAGAAATGTAACAAATTTTATGTGTATTAGTAAAAAAATTAAGTAAAAGTTAAAAGCGATCATGAATAAATCACGTATTTTCACATATATAGAGAGAAACATTATATAAATTACGCTAATATCCGTATCTATATCTGACCAAAATATGCATATTCATAATTGTATCCGCCAAAACTAGAATTTTATATCAGTATCCGTATCCGCAACAATTTGAAATCCAATATCCGTATGTATATCGCTCGGAGATGGAAAATGATATCCATATCTTTAAAAAACAGATTCACATACCGACAATCTGCAGATAATCCCTATATGTTTGCACCCTGTACTAGTAGAGCTAGCAGATCGAGTTTGAGTTTTTTTGAGTCATTCTTGAATTGGCATGTTTTCGAGCTAAATTATTTGTTCAATCATGGTTTCTAATTATGAACCCTAGCCCAAGTCAAACCTTTTCCAAATCAAGCTCAAGGCAGAATTGACATTCTTAGATATGACTACGAAAATGTTATCTTGTAAATAACTCGAGTAAATTATGATACCTCTGTTACGTCTATAAATCCTAGACAAGGAGTGTTGGTTACTTGGTTACTTGGTTTCAAGAATAAAGATAGATCTACAACAACCACATTAGTTCTTTCTTAAGAATTTTAAGTGTTCAACTATAATGTCTATCTATGGGGTTGTTGTGAGCCCATGATTTCAAATGGAACAAACACAACAAAAGACCTAGCTCTGTGTGGGTCTGAAGCCGAGTCCTTTTTTTGGGGGTGCACAATGCTAATCATTTCCCTAGTATGTTTTTGGTTGAAGGTATGTACAAATGCTTCATTGTAGATAAGGTGAACATCTTTGTTTGGAACCAATTTATCTGTCATGGAATAAATATATCCTCCTTTGGGTTGAATGTAGATTCATCAGTACAAATCAGCTTAGGTATCTAAATTCCAATATATCTACTTTTTATATATGTTTGTGATTAATATATAGTACTTATTTGAATATGCCATAATTTGACTTTTAGTTGTTAAAACATATGATAATCATCATGCAATTACATTTATAGGAAAAAGGGAAGAGACGCCGAAGTGTTACTTCCAAGTGAGTTATAATAAACATACACCTTTTTGTATTTCCGTTGCTTTCTATTACTTTTCCATGTAATGTTTTCTGTAATTGTAGGGATGACGAAGATGAATTTATATTGGATGTCGAATGTCATTATTACCAAGCAAGTATTGCAGGATGCATTTTCGATATGGGAGATTGTGCTTATGTAAAGGTAAATGGTTATATATGTATATACGCTCTTTAATTTTGTAATTATTCTTCTTCATCGTAGTTGTAGTATGTTATCGTGGCCTCTTAATTATGCATATTTAATTTCAAAAGGAAAATACAAATAGCTATGACTCCAACATCGTTTTAGGCTCCGGAGAGACATGAGCGCGTTGATGCTTAAACTATATACTTGTTAGACAAGTAGTATGTCCAAATTGTGTGAAGTCCTTTTCTTGACAACACTGGATGAAGTTAATGATAAAAAAGGATAATAATGACGAAGTTATTGAATTGCTATTGGTGAGGGGAAGGGGGTTGTGCACCTGGAATCCATTGGAAAATAGTTTAAATTCTAGTTGAATTTTCCTTGTTATAGCCATTTTGACATTTTCTATTAGAATACTAAGGTACAAGCTGTTGTACAATTTATTTATTCACTCCTATTTAATCAATGTGTAGTGTGCTACTTCTGTATAACAATGTTGTAAACCTAGAGATTTTGTAGTTCTGAGCTATCAAGAGAATCAAGAATGGTTATTTTGGAGCCCAATTTTTTTAATTTCATGCTATTGACAGCTGAGCACACACTGTTGCAGCATCGTGCTTGGTATTGTGAAACTGAGTTTTGTTAGTCAACACCCAATATCATTTTCGTTCTTGCTCTAACTTGTTCCATTACTTTCCAGAGTACAGAAGGAAAACCACATTATGTTGGCAGGATATTAGAGTTTTTCAAAACATTTGAAGAGGAATTTTATTTCACTGCGCAGTGGTTCTTTAGAGTTGAAGATACGGTCAGTATATATAGGATTTGCTGTTTCTTATTTATTTTTACGTTCTTACATAATGTTACTCATCTCAGGTTTTGGGGGAAGCAGCAGCTTGCCATGACAAGAGACGTCTGTTCTTCTCTGACCTGAAGAATGATAACTTCCTAGATTGTATTATATCTAAAGTCAAACTTGTTCAAGTGCCGACGTCTGTACGTCTTAAACTTGTTTTCTCCCTTCCACTTATGTTTGACATGAATTGCTGATCTTATTAGTACTTCCCTATGTCATGAATCTGTCGTAGTGTGTTTTGATTTTATGCTTTATTTTGCAGTGTTGTAGTTGCCAATAACTTTTCAACAACAAAAGCAATTTTAGTGATGTAGCTTCAGCACAATACCACTACCATTGTATGACTTGATTGCTAGAAGGAGCAAATAGGATGTACTGAGCAAACGATGAATAATTGAATACAATGTCATCCTTTGTTGATTCTGTTATAGAAAATACTCACAAGAATTGGGCTTCATCTAAGTGAAGCCCACAAGCACACAATATGTTTGATGCGTTGTGGAACAATTAAAGCATGATACCATCCTAACACTATACAACATGGCTTTTTTTGGGTCGGTAACTATACAATATGGCTTAGTCGTTGCCATGAACCAATTTCCTAATACCAATCCTTTGCTAAGATCACCCTTGACATACTCGGGCATTCTTATTGCAGCAAATAGATGATATTATCTAGCTGTGAATATAAACTGAATAACAGGCCTTGCAACATAGGTTATATCAAGTTCCTTAAGTCATAAACTCTTGAGCTCATGCCAAGATCTTCTATAAGAGATGAATTGTAAGTCTAAAGATGCCCAATTGCTGTCCATGTAGGAGTATCAACATATGGTCTTAATGTCCAGACCTACAAGATCTTGGCATGAGCTCAAGAGTTTATGACTTAAGGAACCTGATATCACATATGTTGCAAGGCCTGTTATTCAGTTTATATTCACAGCTAGATCATGTCATCTACTTGTTGCAATAATAATGCCAGATGATATGTCCAATTTGTCTCCGAGAAGCTCAGTGTCACTCATTAGGTTCACAACACGTGTCTAATGTCATTGTTTATATTCATAGCAGTACTTTGAAGGTCTTATTATACATTAATTCATGCATGAAACAAAAAACTGAATGTGCAGAAGGAGATGTCTTTGATTATATGTAGTTGATAGTAAAAACAGTCATTTTGTTTAAGTTAAATTTTATCTAGTATGTCATCTTTTTATCTCAAAATATTTGTATCTTAATCCTTCGTAACAACTTTTTATTGTGAATGACAGGTGAATTTGACATCTAAACGTATCAGGGAATGTGATTTCTATTATGATATGAAATATTCTTTGGAATATTCTAGTTTCTGTATTATTACAGATGGTGAGTTTGTTATTATTTTTCCTTTTTATCCTATCATGTTCGTTATTGACCAGAATACAAGATTTAATTTGGTTTTTTATTATCGGCTAGTATCCAGTGAGGAAGGCCTATGACCTGGATGTTGCCTAAAGCCAAAGGCCTTGGGTTCTTTTATTTGGCTTGATGGTTTTAAAAAAAACCCAGAGGTACTACTTCTGTCATATATGCATTTGATGTGTCAATTACCATCAAAACCCAAATTAGCTAAAACATATACTGATAATGTTTTTAGTACTGATCAATATTGGGATAATGTTGTCAAAACAATACAATAGAATGGATAAAATTCTACCATATTGGGCAAGATTCCCACGTCATTTGCAGGAAGCAACTCAGCAAGGCTACAACTGCTGTGCTGTATGCGTGCATCTAAGAATGATGATTTTTGTTCTTTTTTATTGTTAACACATGGGTTTCATTTATTGATTTGAATATATAGTACAAATGAGAACTTACTTAGCCTACAGACTGGAGGCCGAGTGACACCTCTTCATGAAAAACAAAAATAAGGTGCCCCCACCTACAATAAAAGGCAGACCATACAAAGGCTGCAGGTATTAGCTTGTAGCAAAGACCCTTAGGTCCACTGCTAACCACTGAAATGGTCAACCTATCGATCAGGTTCTTTACCATGGGTCCCCCCATCCAACCTGCTGCTTTTGGCCATAAAATAGTGATCCTTATTCCACAGTTTTCCTCGGTTAAAATTGTACTCACTGAAACAAATCCGTATTGATGAACTGCTTTTACATGTCAACCTTATTTTTGCTAGAAATATTTAATTTTATTGATTTTGAGTTGCTAAGAAATTGTCCATTTTCACTGTGTCAAAGATTAAATTGTTTTTTGGCATTTGGATCATCATGGACTATATCAAATAGCTTTTTAAACTATCTGCATTTTTTATTTATTGTGAAATTGCAGATGATCAGTTGTACTTTGCATTATCAGGTCAATTGAAAACAACCTCTCTGTTGTTATAGTGGTATGATTGTGTACACCAACCCCTTTACCTCGCCCAGGCGGGAGCCTCTTTGAGGCATTGGGGTAATGTTGATGTTTGAGTTGCTAAGAAAAGAGTTGTTTGAATTGTTATGGATGTTTTATGCCAGAAGACCTACAAGCATTATACTTTAAAGGTCATATTCAGCAGGCAAAAGTTCAAATTTAATCGTAACTCACAAGCTATACCATTCCTAACTTAAAATTTGCACCTCTAATTTAACCTGGAAATCTGTAGTTCCGAATTTGTTTGAATTGTTTAATGCCAGCTGGACACATTACATATCCAAAGGTATAAGAATCATCGATAATGACATTCCCACATTCATAATTTGTGACAATTTGCCAAAGAGCTACCATTAGGAATATTGCAGGTTACTTTTGCAGTCTTTTCAGGAGTATTTGCACGGATGTAGAAATTCAGGGGTACCTTTATTTTTAATAAAAATCGTGCATATTTTGTACCTTAGATAGTTATGCAGGAAGGGTGGTCCATGTATGATATCTCATCTTAAGATCCTAATAGAACATGGCTTTGTTGTTATATTAGGATATATGTCAAGTAATGTCAGAAGTCTATTCTTTGACGTCGGAATGGTGGTCCATGTAAGAAATCTCACCTTAAGATCCTAAAAGAACATGACTTTCTTGTTATATTGGGATGTATGTCAAGTAATGTCAGAAGTTTATTCTTTTACATCGCTTATGAGTTATGAGTACTTATTTATTCTTCCTAGATAAAAAGTGCAATCCATCCTTGAAGGTTCTTAATGAAACAATTGATGAAGCTGTTACAAATAAGTTTGTAATTGGCTTGGACATGGAGAGTTATTTTAAAAGACCGGAGTTAGCGCTCTTGGATCTTTATTCCGGCTGTGGAGGGATGTCTACAGGTCTTTGTTTGGGAGCTCAAGTTGCAGGTTTAAATCTCGTTACAGTAAGTAATACATAGCATTTTGTATCTTTTATTTATTATGATTTGATTAAATTATATATTTTTATATTTTTGTGTCTTTTTCGTCAAAGAGATGGACTGTCGATCAAAATGAGGCTGCATGTAAAAGTGTGAAGCTTAACCATCCGAAGGCACAAGTAATCTTCCAAATTTGAGCCTATAATTGACCAGACCACATAAACTGTGAAGTAAATTTCATGTGCCTTATTTAGGTCAGAAATGAGTCTGCAGTTGATTTTTTGGAACTATTGAAAGCGTGGCACATGCTATGCAAAAGATATTTAATTCATGATTGTGGGAAAGCACGGATGACAAGGACATCAAATGCAAGTGGCTCACCAAGGGAATCTCATGTCAAATCAGAAATTCCTGATGGGGAATATGAAGTGCTGAAATTAATCGATATTTGTTATGGTGATCCTACTGACACAGGCAAACGTGGTTTAAAATTCAAGGTATGAGATGACATTTACATACACTTTTAATGTTATGTCAATCAAGAGTACTTTACAAGCTTGTCACTCACTTCTCAAACAAAATATCAAGTTCATTGTTTAGTTGTCGCACTGCTCAGAAAAACACACCTGATAGAGTTCTTTCTGCAGTTAGCATGTACCAACTGATGATTCTCTTATGAACAAAGATCTCAAACCAATAAATCAGAAACTTGCATTAGTTAAATATTTCCCAATAACCTGCAGTTCTGCAACTGCATAAATCCAACTACATATATAGACACAAGAACTGCGCATTCCATCTAGATGTTCATTTAGTTTTTTCTTGTGGTTTGTTATGTTAATTGTTAAGTGTCTTTTTTGCATTTTTTGGTGTTAGTGTAAAAGTGTCGATTGATTGCATTTCTTTAGGTAATCAACTGATATTTGTTTGCAACTTTCTGACACTTTAAAAGGTTTTTATATGCCATCATAATCGATGTTCAGGTTCGTTGGAAGGGGTGTGGTCCGAGTGAAGACACATGGGAACCTATTGAAGGTTTAAGGTATGGAATTTTGTGCCTTATTAATAGTGAAATACCATTTGCGTCTCATGATCTCTATTTTCAGCAACTGTAAAGATCGGATACATGATTTTGTTAAACAAGGCTCCAAACTGAAGATTCTTCCTCTTCCAGTAAGTTTTCCCTTGAATATTATTTGAAAGGTCGCCTTTCAATTACTGTTTTCCCTTTGATCACTGTTTTGTTTCCAAAATATATTTTTTCTCAAAGGAGTCTACACCGTTGTTTTATCAAGACAACATATTAACACAGTCCGCAAAAACAAATTAAAAAAGAATGGACTAATAATTAAATCCTTTCCCATTTCAATGCAATTGAAGACAAAATTATTACTTCTAGTATTCTGTTCTATTATTGTCATCTCATATTACATCATGTGAAGGTATTTGAAGCTAATTTAGTTTCTGGTTCAGACGATAAGTAGGTAATGAAGCTATCATGAAACTGAAAGGAAATTTAGTTTCTGGAATTGAATCTGGAGTTGTGAAAGTACCTATTGTAGCTATAATCATGTTTCGATAGATTATTAGGGAAATCTGGCATAAGTCAGTTTGGGAAATTTATTTCTGGTTGCAACTAGTTGGCAACATGGCGGAATTCCTCTTGGCTGGGGTGTTTTTTTCCGAGTTTCAATTTTACCTATTTTTTTGTATCTGGATTTCCTGCCTTTTGGCTTGAAACTCCATTGGTTGTTTTCTCTTTTTTAGTTTCCCCCCCTTGTATCCCTTTTTGCCTATCTATTAATGATAAAATAATCATGTTTCGATAGATAACTTGATTCTTGTGTTCATGTAACTAGTTAATAAGCATCAAAGAAATAATAGTGCGCACTTGGATCAAATAAGATGGTTCAAACATAGCATTTAATTGGTTTATCTCTATATCTCCTGATATTCCCCAAATGCAACAAACACAATTAATTTTAAAGAAAAACACAGAAAACGAGCAACCCTAGTGCATGGGGCTCTTCGCTTTGCGAGGGTTGGGGGAGGGTATAATTATACACAACTTTTCCCTTGACTTTTGGTAGAGAGGCTGTAAATGTTGTTAGTGATATCTGTCCATCTTCTTGGAAGGAGTAACAACACAAACTCGTCCTTTAAGTAAAGTGATATAGTGCTGTTTAAAGATTATCGCGATACTTGTAATATTCATCCAATACTTAAAACAAATAATATATTGGATATATTTACGTCTTCTTTCACTTAAGTTTAAATATCGTCTACAAATCAAGTTTGTTATCAAATGCATATGCCTTCATCATTAATTTGATTCCTTCTCTTCCCCTTGTGTTAGCGATATCGGTCCATTTACATGTATCTCATCTTCTAGCTAATGAACTTGTGTTTTTTTTCTAGGGAGAGGTCGATGTAATTTGTGGTGGACCTCCTTGCCAAGGCATGAGTGGTCTTAACCGCCATCGAAATGTCGAAGCACCCTTAGAGGATGAAAAGAATAAGCAAATTATCGTATTCATGGACGTTGTTCAGTTTCTTAAGCCCAAATGTGTACTAATGGAAAATGTCATTGACATATTAAGGTTTGCCAATGGTACACTAGGACGTTATGCTCTAAGTCGATTGGTTTGCATGAAATACCAAGCAAGAGTTGGCATCATGGCAGCAGGCTGTTATGGTCTCCCACAATTTCGTTTGCGGACATTTTTTTTGGGGTGCTCATCCTGATAAGGTATACGCTTGTTGGAAGTAAATTGAAGTAATTTCTTAATTATCTTTTCAATTTTCTATAAATAAATCCAAGTTTGTTACAACCTAATCATTCTTGCAGATGCTTTCACAATTTCCGCTTCCTACACACGATGTAGTTTTGAAGTATGGTGCTCCGATTGAGTTTGAGGTATTAATTAGTTGCTCAAGTTAGAAACTATTATTATTTCAGTGATTACCATTTCTTGGTTGAGTCAAAGTCATTGTCATCTAAGGTTAGTTTGGTTGGCATTGCCACTTCTAATATATTTCAACTTTTGGTTTAGGATCTCCCGGGGTACTCACCTACCTCATTACATTATTTTCTGATTGGTAATTTAACTATATCAATAAAGGGGAAAACTATACAAAGGGGAGAGATAGTCGCACCCAACCGGCGTGTCCACCCTCAAAACAGTTAGGCTATCAGGCCAAACACCACAATCATAAAGCCACAACTAAAACACAAATCATGAATCATGACCGAAACTTTCGGCCCAAGCACTCCTAAGTCCCCCAATATCAGTGGCACTCGAACCTGCATAGCTTTGCCACCAACCGATATGCCACTGACGCTCCTGACCATATATGGACGTCTTCGATAGAGGAATAAGTTGAAAACAAGGCAATTCTGTGAATTCCATATCCACCACCATAGAGCAAGGGGAAGAAGAAACCGTAGTTGTTTGTTGCACAGATGAACGTCCACAAAGGACCAAACCTCCCAAAACTCCTTTCCAAAGCAACCATAGCCTGGCATTTGAGACTGCTACATATTTGTGAATTTCTGGAATAATCGACTTAGTCCCATCACACACCAGAAAAAGGCCACCACACTCATGACCTCTGCAAATATGGCAACGACTAGCCAAATGTCAACCCTTGGACTAGAGACTAATCTTAGTCGAAGCCCGATTATGATACACAAGCCACGCCAAAAGTTGAGTTTTGTAAGGAGCACACCAGTTCCAAAAAAGCAGGTGGCGCCGCATAGTAGGAGCATGTCCCAAAAGAATATCAAACAAAGAATGAGTAGAGAAACGATGATTATTACTGAAGATTTAGATCACCCCTAACCAAATGGTAGCCCCCTTCCCACGAAAATAATACTTGCATTAGAGAAAGATAGTCTTGGAATTCCCTATCAGACAAACCACGAGAGAAAGCAACAACACCTATTATCAGAATTATTAGGCATTCAGTAATATGAAATTTACCATGTTTATTAGATGCAACAACATACATACGAGGACCCCCATGACATAGTCTAGTCTGACCACACCACAACTCATCCCAAAACTCCACCTCCCTCCCATCACCTACCGGCAACCTAACCCCACATCTCACTTGCTCTTCCACATCCACCATCCCCTTCTAGAGAGTTGTACCCTCCTAGCATTCTAAGGCGACCAACTACGACGTCTCTTCCAGTATTTCCCATGGATGACTCGAAACCGAAGTGGGAGATTCTTAGCATGGCAAGTGTACATATGCCAACAACTTACCCAACAACACGGAGTTCGCATCTCTAATTCTACGGATGGCCAAACCACCCATTGACTTAGGCTTACAGTCAACCCCAGTTCATCAGCGGATATCCACAGAGCTTCGGGCCCTTCCCACCCCCTTCCAAAGGAAACCCCTTTGGAGATTTTCCATCTTTGTAGACACTGAAACCAGAACCTTGAGAATGACAATAAAGTAGGTGTGGAGATTTGTGAGGACCGCATTGGCCGGAGTAAGGTGTCCCGCTAGGACAGAAAATGTCATTCCACCTTGCCAACTTTTTATCAAAACGCCCAGGGTCCCATCACTAGCCTTAGCCAAATTAGGAGAATGGGGCAAACTTAGGTACTTAGTGAAGAAGATTCAACTCGACAACCCAACATATCCGCAATGTGGGCCAAATCATCCGGCTTGAAATTGATACCCAAGACCATGAATTTTGCAAGATTGATAGCCGTGAAACCCATTCAAAGAAAGAACCTAACAACCGATGATTGTATTTGTATCAACCTTAATCGTCACAAAAAAGTAGGTTATCATGAGCATATTGGATATAATGAATGTTATCAACCTGCCAATTAATGGAGAAACCCTTCTAGAGGCCCCTCTCGATCAACTTCGTCGCCATACGATCAAAAAGCTTTCCCACTTAGTAAAGAGCGGAGACAAAGGATTGCCTTGCCTGAGACCCCTCCCACCATGGAAGTACCCTTGAGGCGAACCATTGACCAAGATTGAGAAACTAGCTGAGGTAAGACACCCGAAGATCCAGGCTCTCCAAGTGCTCTCGAAGTTCATCTCCTCAACGATCTTATCTAAACACGACCAATCCATGCATTCATAAGCCTTAACCATGTCAAGCTTAACAACCACGCCCTTGTGACCCGAACTCTTTCAAGCCTCAATTTACTCTTGAGCCACAAGGTAACCAACTCCGAAGTGCTAGAAATCGCCACCTTTCATACCAAAAGCAATCCTCTTAACTCCTTCAAAGAAATCTCTCTTCAGATTATTCTCCTGGTGACCCGAAATCCTCGCCCAAGGCAAAGAATCATTTCTCTTATTGTAGAACGTGGCAAAGTGCTAGACGATGGGTGATAAATTACGTGTCGAGTCGTCAAAGTCTCGTCCCTTGTGGAAGATGAGCTGCTTACGACCATTAATTATGGGATGAAAAAACCTCGTGTTTTGCTCCCTTTTTTTCAACCACAACTCTAGGTTTTTGCCTCTAGAACACCTCTGACTTAAGAGTCTCTAAATCCAACTGTTGCTTGTCGTAGAGGATGAGCTCATCCTGTGACAAGGATTAAGACTCTTCTAGCCGACCAAGGTTCTTAACCACAACTAAATTCCGGTTTGCCAATTTCCTGGAAGTGCTCCTATTTCACTCTTTGAACTTGGCTTTGAGGAACCACAACTTCGAGGCCAGATTGATCATTGATTTATTGAGGGGAGGATACTCCATCCACCAAGATTTTATGAGACTGGGTAGGCTTCTGCGCTTCCACCAAATGTTCTTGAATCGGAACAGGGTGGGACCTCCTTCCCCACACTCAATTCCTCCAACCTTCTCCCTAGCTCTAACATGTTTTGTTGCATTGCTGACACAAAATTGCGTTTCGGTAAACCGCCGCTCAATGTCCCCATTCAAAGCATTTCAGGCATCAAGATCGATCCTTCCTTCTCCCCTAAGCAGCCTACGAGAACGTTCAGTTGTCAATGCCTCTAGATGTTCTACCTCTCACACCGCATCCATAAACATTTGACGGAACTATCCGCTATTCCTCCTAACCTCGGAAGCAAAATACAACCGGTCCCAAGCAGACTTAGAAGGATGAGAAGGAGGAACCCCTAGGTAAAAATTTTCCTCCCAAAGGATCTCTCCCTTGCAAACATTGTTGTAGGATCTCAATGTCCATGCCTGGTCCACCTCGGCGAGGCGGATGTCGATCTCGACGCCTCCCCCTTTCGCCCCCTCTCATCTCCCTGGCACTTGCTCTCAAAAAAGCAAAGACCTCTAAGAGAATAATTATTCCAAAAGTTTTTTTAAAGCAGAGTTTAGAAATATATCCTTGTAGTTGTGAGAAAAAAGGAAAGATACCTTAACATTTTATTTCTTTCAAAGAATAGTTGGAATTGGATTTTGTTCCAGAATACAATTGCCTGTATGTATGGTATGCATGTATGACCGTGTAGTATGATTTCTCCTCTACTCATGACCAACCTTATGATGCTCGTGCTTTCCTTTAACCTTCGTTCCACTATCTTATCTTTTGAACTTTTGATTCTAACCTCGCTGACAAGTGTGAGAGACTAGACCCACATGACATATGTACACCAAATTTTATAGTCCAATGATGTTGTAAGAAAAAGTTGGAGCTAATGTTGTTTCTAAATATCTTTTGTTTCTAAAGTTATTCTTAACCATTTTATAAAACATCAAGCAGTAAGCAAGACAAGTCATTTCCAATCTACAGTCTTCTGTTTTTTTGACCGACATCTTTGTTATGGTCTTCTGACCGATATCTATTGGACTTCGTAGTTAACTCACTTGTTGGTGCTTTTGTTTGTGAGTGATGATCCGTAGTTGTTCTTATTTATTCTGAACTTTTAAATTCCAAAACGTGTACGTGGCTGGTAGCTAGTCATCGCAAAATCAACCATCTACTATTTGTGAAGTGAGATCTTAGGTAGAGTTGTTCAGATTGTTTCTTTTCTGGACTCGTAGCTGCAAATCAGCCAAGCATACTTCAAGAGTGGATCTCTCAAAGTCTATCAGTTTCTTATTTTATCCCTTGATTACTATCTATTAAAAACATATTTTTTCATTTAAATTGCGGAATTTTATCCTCTGAAAGCAAATGTCTAACTGATGATGGAAGTATGAATGTTTCAACTTGTTCACGAGCATTACTTTAGTAAATCGTTGCAGATTCCTGAGCTGCAAATGTGTTTGAGCATGCAGACATTATTGTGATATTACTTCCGAGTGTCATACTAGTTCGATCACGCACTACTAAATGGTTGTGCATGCCAGTCAAATTAAATCTTGTATTACAAAAGTTGTATTACTGTCAGGATTCATGATCCTAGTTCTAACTGCTGGCAAATGGAAACATTTGCAGGAAATCATCTCCTGCAGAGGACTGTAATTTTTATATTCCTTGGTTTTACATATTTAACACTCAATCAACTTAGAATGCATGCAGTGGCTATTTCCACTCTTGATATCTTGTAGGTTGCTTTGATGGCGTTTAATTATTTATTCTAATGTGTAATGGTTTTCTTGTTTCAGCGTAATGTTGTTGCCTATGACGAGAACCAACAACGGACATTAGAAAAGGCACTTGTTCTTGGTGATGCAATATCTGATCTCCCTAGTGTACAGTCAATGCTCTTGCTGTTTCCAGTTGATTTTGTTTTCCTCATGGAACCATCCTAAATCTTGTTTTCTTAGGTTACTTCATCTGAGAGTCGTGATGAGATGTCCTATGACAAGAGTCCGCAAACAGAGTTTCAAAGTTTCATTAGAGCTTCCAAAGATGGTAGGTGCAGTAGAGGAAATTTTATGCTTAGAAGTATTAGTAATCAATTTAGAACGGACAAAATTTTGTTTTTCTTTGGCATTCCTAAAAGGGTAATTACTGATGGTCCACTTCATCATCTGATACTTGACCAGATGTCTCTTTAGTTTAAATATATTTGGTTATATTTTATCATCTAAAGTTGTTGAAATCTAAGAAATATGATACAATGATGGAGATATCATCAAGATCAGTTGCTTTGCTATTATGTACTTGATTGAAGGCTTATTTAATTTTCTTAAGCTTTCACTAACTAGATGGAAATTGGGAAGTGTCTATATGAGCTTTTAAACTAATAGTGAGATTTCTTCAATAACTTTGTCAATGTGCTTATTCTATTATCAGTTGAAGTGATTATAGTTGTAACTTTAGGGGGCTTTGGTGTATATTCTTAGTTGAAGTTGAATATTTCAGAATCTTCTCCTTTTTTGATGAAGTTGAATATACTTCTGGTCATTGCTTCCAAAATCATTGAGATCCTAAATAAGTAAGTTTATGGTAGTGCATGGATGATGATTACTGAAATCTAACTGGATAACTGTGGTTGTAGATAAATTATTTAATTGAAGAAATGACCACATCGAAGATATAGGTAGATGTATTGAACAGTTTTGGTTGGCGAATATCATGGAATGGTTCTAGAATATAAGTTTAAGTCTTGTATCTTGTTTAGCTGAACCCATATGTCAAATAACACGTCTTGAAGCCTTATCAATTGGTAGGGCGCAAACTGCAAAGTGCTTACAGATCTGGATCATCTGCAATCATCCATATCTATATCCTACTTTAGCCAACATTATTTTTCATCATCTTGGTAGATTCAGATACTGATATGGGTATTGAATTTTGAGTTTTTACGGATGTGGATTCTACTATTGAATTTCAAAATAAAAAAAAACGTGGCTACAAATTTGTTTAACAGACATGGATTCACATAGGACTTCTGTTTTTATTTTTTAGTTATGTTTTGAATTCTCCAAAAGACAAGCTTGGTCTTTTGGAGTTTCTAGTGAAATCTTTTACTTATCACTACATTTGCTATATCTTAAAATTTTAACTATTTTTTTATATATAATCAATATCAAGTTAGTATCGAAAAATCAAAATGAAGTATAAATACGTTTTTTTTAGACATCCACCTTTTAATCTTATTAGGAAATATTATTTTGTGCCTAACTGCCTATAATCGCAATGATGCAAATATGCATATTTCGTATCCGCAAGCGATATTTGATCGTGAAATGTCGATTGCTTGAGGCACAGTCAAAATATGATTTTTGGGGTTGGAATCTGTGGCGTTCACGACCCGTGGGCCTTGTACCTCCACGTGGCATTGCTCCGTCAACAAACCTCCTTTTTTTTTCTTTTCTATTGCAATTTCTCGATTATTGGGCAGAGCAAGCTCTTCTATCCTGGTTCAAGGTTTCTCTTGGCATATATGTGTCGATATCCGCATTTCAAATAGGGATACATATCTGAAAATGCCTATATCAGATACATTTGCACCCATATTGGGACATTGAGCTACGGTAGACTGCACTTTTTTGTGCATGAGCTCCTGGATGTCAAAGTCATGTGGAAGTACTTCGATGACATACAGAGCATGCTTGTTGGTGAATTAGTGCTATAATGTATTCTTATGCGTAGACAACTTGAAGGTCTTGTCGATGTATAATGCATGTTCTACCCAAAGCATTAATTTTTTATGAACTTTCCTTGTTTACAGCAGTGATGCATTCACCAGGCAGTGGTCCCAAGAAGAACCTAAACTCGATTTTATATGATCATTGCTCTTTAAAGTTGGGTGAAGAAAATCAATTTCGCGTTTCACAGATACCACGACGAAAGGTTGTTTTCGTGGACTAGCAGTTTATCTATTTCCTCTTTAGTTGCATTTTTATCTACTTACCCTTTTCAACAGGGTGCATGTTTTAGGGATCTTCCTGGCATTCTTGTTCATTCTGACAATAGCATTGAACTTGATCCAGATATGGAAAGGGAATTCTTGCCATCTGGGAGACCATTGGTAAACTACTTACTATTCATATTCCACAGGAATGTTTTTTCCTTTCAACTTTTTTGCGTCTTCCCTGTCATGGAAATTTTGATCTCTATTGGGTTCTAGTCTAGGAAGCACGGACACTTCTGAATGGTCTTCGTGTCCGAGTCGTGGCCGTGTCGGACACCGACACTCCTCGGACACGTGTCGGACACGCCAGGTGGCGTGTCCGGGGCAGTTTTGACATTTCGCAGTGGTGGACACTCCTCGGACACTCCTTGGTCTCGATTTTGACTTTTGACTTTTTTTCTTCCTCCTTTTCGGTACTGGAATGTTTATATAGAGTAGAAGAAGAAGATAAACCATTGGGTCAAGGAAGTTTCAATACAATCGTTGAAGTATATTATTTTATTGGGTAGTAATCAGTTTGCCGCCATTTAAGAATATGCCCAATAACTACTTTTGTCATGGACAATAAGGAGGCAACCTGAAGCAACGTATATTATTTTATTATGAACATTTAACATTTATGAGTAATTATTTTTTTAGAAATATATTATTTTTTATTTATATATATTATAATTTTTAATTATAATTTTAATGTTGTGTCCGTGTCCTACTTTTTAGAAAAAATGTTGTATCCCCGTGTTGTGTCCGTGTCCCGTGTCCGTCTCCGTGCTTCTTAGGTTCTAGTTCATTGTTGTGTGGGAAACACCCACACGTGGATGTAAAGTGGAATAATTGTATCACATTGTCAAATGCTCTTCGATCAAACATGATATGTGATGATTCAAATGTCTTTTTATGTAGTATAGAGTTGATCCATTTCCAATGAGTCCAAAATCAAATTATTTTTTGCCACTTCCGATAATGGAGTAAATTAAAATGGCTTTCTAGACTGTTTGCGTTTCTTATTTATTGCAAAATGGTAGACGATCCACTGTGAATCAAATCAATGGCTCAACTGAAGACAACCTTTCTGTATACGACGGGGTGTGGCTGCGTACGTTTGAACCCCCTACCCTCACTATGCGGGAGCCTCTTTTGAGGCATTAGAGTAATCTTGATGTTGAATCCTGGTTGAATTCAAAATAGAGTTGACCCCAAGAACCTCAGAAACTGTAATGGTGCTGGAATGAGCTTGTGGATCTTGGCATGTATAAGAAGCAAGCACTAAATTTACTTTTTACCATTACTATGAGGGTTGATCCCAACCTGAGAAACTGTGATCATTCTGGAATCACTGTGGATCCCAGCATTTTGTATAAGAATCAGTCACTACATTTCCTTTTTACTGTTACTAAGATTGTCTGTCTAACATGTATATATGATAATACTTGTCTTTGAAAGCAAGATGGGAAGATTGTCCGTCTAAGATGTATATACGATAATACTTGTCTTTGAAAGCCAGATGGGATTGGACTGCTGTGGATGTATTTGACTTCCTCTCAAGCAGTACATTTTCATGGAACCTTTTATTTTCTGATGTACTAGTTCGATCCTTAATTGTGTAGTACACAATATATCTATTTGGATTTGTTTTCTTATTTCGTCTATGAAGTTTAATCCATTAATTCAGTTTCACAAATCTATACCAACTCAGTTACAATTTGAATTGATTCAACATCCTTGTGCACTTGTTAGTCAATAACTATGATATGTTTCTCAACTAACATGGAACTTACTGTTCTCTCAGGTTCCCAATTATGTGTTTACTTTTGAAAATGGGAAATCATTGAGGTAGGTAAATTTATTTCTTCTAGTTTTATATTTTTCCCCCAATGATAAGCAACGTTTTTCAATTTCTGTGCAGACCATTTGGGCGAGTATGGTGGGATGAAACAGTGCCAACTGTATTAACTACTGCTGATCCACACTTTCAGGTAATTTTCTTGGTTCCATGTTGATTTCTTGAAACTCAAATTTTAGATTATTGAAATAATTAGCAGGTCGAGTCACAAGTATGATACTTCGTTTGCTTTACCTGGAAACAATAACTCCTTTGGCTTGGTTTGAATACTTCTTGACTAGACTGATATACATACGTCATCAATGTCACTCTGATGTTAGCTGGAACTTGTAGACAATTTTTAATATGGCAAGTTGTCTCGTAAAAAAAGCTTATCAATCCTAAAATAAGCTGTAGTTTTTACATTAACTGTAAAGATAATCCGAGAAATCCGCGCACAAAACAGAAATGGAGTCTTTATTTAACTTTATGTTACAATGTTAATAGAATTAACATATTGGAATAAGGATTTTAACATTTCAACTACGTTTCTTTAAAAACAGAATTAACGGTGTCATGTTAGTTAAGCATTTGATGTTGTTTTTCCATTCTTTTCTGTCTTGTCCTCAGTTTGTGACGAAGTTGTCTCCTTCAATCCTTTCGATTCAGTTCTCTGATTGTTTGTATTTTGTTCTCATGATTCCTCATATTCGATTTGTTAGTGTACACTATTCTCCTTACTGGTTGACATCACAAGTTGTAAATCATCGTAAATAGTTGTGTATTGTTTCTCAAAGTTATTTTTCTGATGGATTTTATTTGTTTGGGATGAGTATAAGTTTTTCATCAATTCAGAATGAATTTTCATTATTGTTTTGCAAATTACAAATTTTGATGCAAGTATACCCTTGCATATACATCCTTTGGTGGCCTGATTACCATAATCCCATGATTTTGAAAGTAACTCATATCTTGCATTTTGGTGCCCTCTTGGATGATATGTTCCGTGACATTTGAAAGCTGTTCAGTTTTGGTGACTTTATTCGCTAATCTTTATTTGTTAATTGTAGGCCATCCTACATCCAGAAGAAGATCGGGTTTTCACTATACGGGAAAATGCAAGGTTGCAAGGGTTTCCTGATTTCTACAGATTCTGTGGGACCATAAAAGAAAGGTATTGACATAAATGCGTTAGTATTTCTCCCTCACATCGTCTTGTGTCTTGTCTCTTGTGTGACAACTTTGTGTTTGTGTTACTATTTGCATTTAGTTGACCATCTTTCAGCTAAAATGTTGAAGCAGATAGCTAAAAAGATCTCAGGTTACATATGAAAACGTGAATTGTTGGAATCACATTCTGAGTAGATTTCAAAAGTGAGAGGCTACATAGGAAAACGTGAGGGTGATTCTTCTTGAAAGGCTAGGTCGAAAACTCGAAATGCATCTTTGCCTTGGCGCATTAGCTTAAGCAAAGGGTTTCACAAAACCTAAATAGGCCTGATAATCCCATTAAATTCGAAAACCTAGAATCACTCGAAAAAATAAAATGTGAAGTTTGGACTGAACCCAATATTAAACTATCCAATACTTGAGTCTGAAAACACTAGTCCCAAAATACTTGCAGAACCAAACTCCGAACTTCCTTTGGACGTTGAAGACCCAATGTCAATTGAATCGTGTGAGGACATCCCGAATCAGAATTCAGAAACTTAAAATAAAACTGAAGCTGTAATACTATTCTCTCAAAAAGCATGACCATTTATTATGAGAAATGAAAAGTTCCTTTTATTTTCTTTCATTTATCACAACATGCTAGGTATTCTTCAAATGCGTAACAATCAACTTGCAATTTAGAATATATTTTTTCTTGTAGCAGAAACTAATTCTAATTTGCTTTCAGGTATTGTCAAATAGGCAATGCTGTAGCAGTCCCAGTAGGACGAGCTTTAGGATACTCACTGGGAATAGCATGGAAGCAGAAGGGGCCTGTAAAGCATGAGCCTCTAATTACATTACCACCAAAGTTCTCTCTTTCACACCATCCCTTGCAGCAGCCTATTTTATCGTCTCCTGGGAAATTGGAGTGTTCAACTGCTTCTCACTGACTGTAAGTTTAGACAGACTACCCCGAGTTTGTCAAATAATCTTCAAAGCCTGCCTCAAATTCATAGGTATGTGCTTGGTAGATATTTATCTTCTTAGTATAGTAAAACTGTAATTCATTCAAACCAAGCTGTACTTTAAAGCAATTCATAAGTGTCACTTGCCTATTCTTTTAACCTTGTTCAGATTTGCCGTTTAAAGGACCAATATCCTGTGACTTACTTTGAATTATTGCACAAAAAGTTAGATTTGGAATTTAAACTGTTGTATTTGAACTTAAGTTCCTTTGAATTTTTTAATAATATTGTAGTATTGTAATATTGTCTTGGAGAAATTTTAAAATGATTTACACACTCCTTACCTTGACAATTTCCAATAGAATAACTAGCATTACAATTTATAGTCTATCCTACTTTACTTGAGGCGATTCTATTCCCGCACTGGCCCATTTCATCGGAAGTCATTTCCAAAAGGGGTTTTTCTGTGCTTCAATACTGTTTTTACGAGTTGCTTTTTTGTACTTTTTGCCTTTTTGTAAATCAAATACTTGCGATGAGCTCATCTCTCATTTGGAGGCGAAAACTAAAGGAAGTCTTTTGGATTCCATCAACTTGGTAAAAGCATGAGGTTTCCTTTCATCATTATATGAAGACCCTAGGTTATCTCAAATTAATTGATCGGATCTGTCATGGAAATTACGTTGTGGGCTTGCTTTTATAACAACTTGCACCTAATCTACTAGGACCGTCAAATATCCCTACATATGATGTGAACAACCTTCCATATACTGATATGCAGTTCCCATCATTTGCCGATTGTTTCTTACCATTTTGTTATGGAAAATTTGACTTTTTATGAGGCAAGTGACCCAAAATTGAAAAGAACACTCTTTATATTGATATTTCTGAAAAATATGTTTATGTTTCTACTTCTTTCCAAAATAATCTTGCATAAACTGTGAGACAATTCCTTTCAAATTCTTCATTTTCTCCATCTTTCTTTCTTCCCAAAATATCGTGTCGTGAATAATTGTGTTTTTTCATAAAATCTAAACCATTGAACTCGATATGCACGCGTTATGATAAAGTAAGATATTTTGCTTTCTTGGACTCGATGAAATTGATTTGAAATTACCACTATTTGTTTTTTGAAAAAATGTGATTGTTTACGGTACGGTTTTAAGGGTGTTTTTTCTCGGTTTGGAATTCGAATCGTTTGAGTGTGGAGAATTGTAACATCGATATACGTGCAGTGCGATATGATGAAGTAAGATATTTTGCTTTCTTGGGCTCGATGATTCGATATGATCTTGATTCGAAATTACCTCTATTTTTTGAAAAATGCGACTGTTCACGACACGGTTTTTGAGCGTTTTTTGACGGTTCGGAATTCGAATCGTTTGAGTGTAGAGAATTGTAAGCTCGATGACTCAAAATAACTTGATATGCGCACAATATGATGAAGTAAAATACTTTGCTTTGTTGGGTTCGATGAACTCGATTTAAAGCTATCTCCATTTTTTGAAAAAATGCGATTGTTCACAGCATGACTTTTTAGAGTGTTTTTGACGGTTCTGAATTCGAATCGTTTTGAGTGTGGAGAATTATAACCTCGATAAGCTCGATATCAACTCGATATGCGAGCGATATGATGAAGTAAGATACTCTACTTTCTTCGGCTCGATGAACTCGATTTGAAATTGCCTTCATTTTTTGAGAAAGTGTGATTGTTTATGACACGGGTTTTTATGGTGTATCTTACGGTTCAGATTTCAAATCGTTAAAGTGTGGAGAATTGTAACCTTGATGGGCTCGAAATAAACTCGATGTGCGCACGATATGGTGAAGTAAAATATTTTGCTTTCTTGGGCTCGTTGAACTCGATATGACATCGATCTTAAAACTCTCTATTTTTTTTTAAACACAACTGTTTTATGCAGGGGTATTTTTGGGAGAAAGATGGAGAAAAATAAGAATTGGAGGGAATGATCACACAGTTTATGCAGAGGTATTTTGGAGAGATGTGGATAGATAAATATATTTTTCCGAAGATGTAAATGTATGAGCTTTTTTCCAATTTTGGGTCATTTTGAGCATAAAAAGTCAAAAATTTCTTTGATATTTGATAGAAGTTATGTCATGTTTAATGCAGAACGCAGAGATGAAAAAAATAAAATGCACAACTTCGATGAAGTTGTTCATTGGAGTGAATCAAGGAAGTGTTCAAGGGATCAGTCTAGTCCTCTAAGAATTTGGAAACCTCTTTAGTTTATATCTCAACAACAAGAACTCTTTAGTTTTCAAAAAAAAACTCTAGGTTTGTCAAGGTCATTGTAGCACATCGGTCGTGATCTTTATAAAAAGATCATTCTAATTTTTTCTTTCTGTCACGTTAGTTTTTTCCACTTCACAATATTTATCTACAGTCCTTTTCTTTTTCATCTTCTCAACCATAACACATCATAAAAGATATCATAAAAAATCAGATTTAGTACCAATCTGACCCAAATTCCAACAATATCAGACATTCATTTCGACCCGAACTTTCACGTAAATTTAGGTTTAGGAGTGTACTAGGTATACAATAACAAAAACTGCAAAAAACGACGAATGTGAGTTTAAATAATGGTTTTTAAAGTTCAGAGGGCAAAATGTTACAAAACGAAAGTTCAGGTGTGGTAGTTGTTAACTTTGAAAGTTCTGGAGTGCAAAATTATATCAATGCATAGTTGGGGGGGGGGGGGGGGGAATGTAATTAACCTTAACTTTTTTTAAGATCGTTGAAAATATAACTGTTGGAAAAATATAATATAAGAATATAATTGTTTCAACTTTGGTAATTGTCCTCTTTGAGATAACAATTGAAAATATAATATTTATATATAGCATTATGGCCCTAAAATATGAGAATATTAGAATTTTGGTGATTTGTAATTTTATTATTGTTATTGTCTAATATATCTCCATTAAACAATACAATTCGCTCTCTTAATTAATTACAATATAAAAGTTGCTCCCACCACCATTAAAAAAACTAAGTTGCATGATCCTAGTCGTCGCTGGTGCTCTCAAGACAAGGAGACATTGTTGGCTTTTTGGGCTTAATCTTATGTTTTGATGATTTAATCAACCGAATCTTAATTAGAGTAGCACACACTATGCATTGCATATATATTGTATTGTGCTAACCTCTACAGGTGATCAAGACTCAAGAAAGATGGAAATGAAGTCAAGACATGTAATTAAAGCTAAATCGAAGACATGTAATCTTGATTTCTTTTGAGTCTTAGGAACAAAGTTTAATTGAGCATACTTGAGCTAAAATCAACTTAATCACACATTAGGTTCCTCATAGAAGTCACACACGAAATTTCACTTAATTTGGACTTCAATAGATCACCCAAACCTAGACCAGAAAACACTAAACTTAACTGTCTGCCCACATTCGGTCGACCGCAACAGGCCGTTCGGTCGACCGGATGATCAAGCTTTCTTATTGTGTTTCCCTGTCTGTTTCCGGTCGACCGAACCTTTCCATACGGTCGACCGTTCGAACCTTATTTTCCCGACCGTTATTTTGTCGTATATACCCAACGGTCGTATTCGTATTAATCAAAATATACCCCTTATACATTTTTATGTCTCGGTCGACCGAGGACCAAGATCGGTTGACCGAATGAGCGTGTCCAGACAAACCAGAATCTCCTGTCCAAAATCGGTCGACCGGCAACACCTGTTTCGGTCGACCGTTCACATATTTGTTGTCAACCCCAAAGTGCCTGGACGAAATCGGTCGACCGAACCCTCTTAGTGTGTTCGACCGATGACTTAAGTTTTCTTAAGTCGTAGCGTTGGGCGGTCGACCGTTGCTTAACCGGTCGACCGAACTGAGTGTAAAACTGCCTAACGGTCGACCGAATGTCCCGATCCGGTCGACCGAATTCAGCCAGAATTGGGTTCTGAACTTTCTGTTTTGTGTAATCACACTTCAACTCATACCCAATCAATCCCAACGGCTCTATTCTCTCTAATGCCTATATAAGGAGTTGTAAAACACATTTTAACACAACTCTCCCACTACAAACTTGTCCCAAAACATTAGAGAGAATCCCAAACACTCAAAGCCTCAAATCTCCACACTTAGTCTTAATTCCAATCATACTCAAGTGTGCTCAAGCTTAGAGAGTGTTGCTCCACTCAAATTGTTGTTGTCAAAGGAAGCAAGGACTTCGGTGAAAGCCCGAAGTGTTCCTCTCGGATTGTGAGAGAAGAAAGTCAAGCTCGCGAGATTGTTCGCGGAGTTTGTTTTGTAAAAGGCGTTCTCTCCCGGCCCGGAACGGGGAGTGGTTAGTGAAGACGTAGGCGGAGCTCGCGGAGTCGAGCGGAGCTTACAAGAGAGGACTAGGACCCGGGTGGGGTGCCGAACCTCTATAAAATCCCCCGTGTGTTTGTGGTTTGCATTATTCCTTCCCTACTTGCTTTAGTTGTTTAAATTCCGCTGCATATAACTCAATCGATTAAACGAGTAGGTGATTAGATTAGGAAGTGATTAGTGGACCCATAACCCACACGATCCTACAATTGTTACATACTTTGCGCATCCAATTTGAAGACTCGTCGATATGGTATTTGGGTTTGCCTCGCTTAGATGGGAGACTTACTTTGGTGGTGTCTTGTTATCTTTAAGGAAATTTTAAAAAAAAGATATTCTTGTGGCAACATCTTTAATGTCCAACCTTGAGTCTGCATTGAACTTAGTCTAAGTCCGACTCATGAGTCCACTGACCTACAATACCCACCTAGATTGTCACAAAATTTAAGTTTGTTGGTATTGTGATAGTAGACTTATGTCCTTATAGTCTACCCTAACAATCTCATGTTAGGCAATGTGAGACTTTCGTTGGGGTGCTACAACTAGGGATGCAAACGAATACATTTCGAACCGGATACAGAATATATCCGTATCCGAATTCGACTTTCATAACCGAATACCGATTTCGATTTGTATTCGAAAAAAATTACACTATCCGAATTCGAAAATATTTCATTTGGTTTTCGGAGTTGTATTCGAATTCGAATGGTATTCAAATTCAAATTCATTTTTCCTATTCAATGCACTCCAATTTAAACAAATAGTAATGTTTTTCAGTAACCACCTTCACCATCTGTAGACATTACTGCAACAGAAAGCATATAATTCAAACAAAAACATGGTTAAAATTAAACATAAAAGTTACATTTAGCAACCATATAACATAAATACAAGAAATCCAAGTCATTAACATTTAAACCAAGTGGCTGCACAAACATTACTCCATTTTTAAGGCATAAAAAACAAACATTTGAAGTAAAAACAGAAATCAAGAACATGGAATCAAGAACAAACATTCCCAGAAATCAAGAACCAAATTTGATTTAGACATGGAAACTGAAAATGAACATATTTGGTCCAGAAAATGAATTTTGAAATGGAATGGTCCAGACTTAGTACCTAGCGAGTATCGACAACGTCGCCGTCAATGACGAGAAGGCCGGTTGATTTGCGGGAAGGGACGAGATGCACCAGATTTGGGAGGTTTTCGCTGGAGAAGAAGGGATTTGGGGAATACCGAAAGAGACGAGAAGGCCGGCTGATTTGCGGAAAGGGACGAGATGCACCAGATTTGGGTGGTTTTCGCTGGAGAAGAAGGGATTTGGGGAGAACCTAAAGTTTTCGCTGGAGAAGAAGGGATTTGGGAGGTTTTCGCTGGAGAAAAGGGATTTGGGATTTGGAGTGGATGGCTGTCGACTGTAGTAATGGAGTAGGGTTGGGTAATGGGTACATTGGGTAGTGTATTTAGGTTAGGTTTTAATGGACAAAATCTGACCATCCATTCTTAAGTAGAGAAGATCTTGGTCATTCATCTTGGTATGAATATAAGATTAATTTTTTATATTAAAATACAATTAGTATTCGGATACTCGGATTTGGTAAGATATGTATCCGAAATTGTATCCGAAATTCTAATTGGTAAGCTTTACATGACCAATTCCATTTCCAAATTTATTTGGTATGTTATTTCTTACCAAATACCAACCAATTACAATTTTTTCGAATCGGATACTCGGATATTTGGTAACAATTTGCATCCCTAGCTACAACATCAACATCACTTCTCTCTACATCAAGTAGGCTTTAGGTTATCAAGTCTACCCATCTCCAACAATGCTATTTTTGACCTCTATTTTATGGTTAACTCATGCATTGATTCATGAGGTGGATGCCCTCCTTGGGGGCCGTAATTTTTTTAAATAATAATCATTTAAAAAAATTCGAAAACTAATAAAAAAATAAAAATAAATTAAATCTACGACGATCGCGGGTCGAACCCGGGTGATTAACAGAAAATTTTAAATTTTCGTACCCGCGATCCGTGGTGATTAACAGAAAATAATAAATAATTATTCCAAATACTTATATTATATAATAAATTTCGTAAATGTACGTTATACAAATTTTAAATGTATATACATTTAATTTAATTATAAACAGATACATAAATACAACTAATATTTAAAATTAAATATAATAGAAAATAACAAAACAATTCCAAATAATTTAAATTTAACAAAGAAATTAAATCTTAATTTAAAATATTCTTAAGTAAAAAATGTATGTAAACTTTACCTGAGTCCAAGATAAGCTGGGAAATAAGTGTTGTGCGAGCTCCGAATGGAAGAAAAACTAGAAGAGAAGTGTCGTGCGAACCCGAGAAGATAATAAAAACTAGTTGAGATTAACTGATTTTAACTGAAAACTTAATCTGAAAACTCAAAAATTAACTGAATACTTAATCTGAAAACTCAAAAACTTAATAACTGAAATAAAAAAATAAAAAAAACAGACGGATCACGGATCGGACCCGCAATCCGTGGTCGCGCGGATCGCGGGTTCGACCCGCGATCGTCGTAGATTTAATTTTTTTTTTATTAGTTTTCGAATTTTTTTTAAATGATTATTATTTAAAAAAATTACGGCTTTGGGGGCCATTAATCTATCAGATTCTCCTCAAATCTGAGTTTAGTATCATTTGATCTTTCTTTGTATTTGAATCGGTCAAAATGGCTGGATTGGACGGAGTCAGGCTTTTTGTTTCCAAGGGAAATCGGTTGGAGTCAGGTTGATCGGGCTGGTCCCAATTTATTTAAAATAAGCCCATTTGGTAGGAACTCAAGATAAGGGAATTTTTTTAAATAGTAATAAAAAAATAAAAAATTGCCAAAGTATAAAAGTCCTGAACATATTTGGCAAAGCAACTCAACCACCGTTTTCTAATTATTATCATTGTTTTTAGGAAATCATCTATTTCAATACAAAAAAAATAAACACAATTTTTAGGATACGTTTTAGAGTATTTTGATAAGATATTCGCATTCTTCTCTTTTTTGTCATCAATTCAAATACGACATTGTATGAGTTTTCTTATCTTCAAAATTAATTTTTATTGGCAATTAAGTGTTTCGACAAAACTACAGGAAATTAGTACTCTAATTAAGGATAAAAAAGGAGGAACTCGATATTGTGATCAAAGTATCAAAAACAAAACTCAACTTTTGATTAAAGTTATATTATGTTTCTTAAATGAGATATTTTTAAACAATCAAAGATGCAGCGGAATAAAAACAAACAAGACAATGTAAACCACAATGACACCAAAATATTTTTATAGAGGTTCGGTCTCTGCCTACTTCCTCTCTTGCAAGCGCCAAAAACTTGTTTAATCGTTTTTAAAACCGCAAGTGCACGACCGCGTTGAAGCGGTGACAAGTACGGGTCGATCCTCAGGGAGGTGAGTAGCCTCTGGTTTTGCAGAAATCAAGTGGCAACAAAAAGGGAAAATAGTTTGTCTATGCTAATCTACGCTACACTAAACTACTAAGAAGAAAAATGCAAAGTAAAGCAACTAACGATTATTTCGAATCAAAACTAAAAGAATGTAAAACTAAGCTGGAATCAAGAAGAGAAAGACCCCTAAGGGTGGAGTGTGTGCACACATGTAAAAAGATGGTGAAAAATGCATTCTATAGGCACAAATGTAGGTAGTATTTTCATGCATAGGATGTGTCTAAAGGTTATGACAAAACCTATCAATCCATTCACTAACCTTGTTGATTAACATTCATATACACAAGCTCATTATTTCAGAACTTAAACAAACATGGGAGGTGTCTAAGATGTGTGGCAAAACTCATCAAGTGTAGTATTTTACTTTAGCCTACAATCAACACAATCAAAATATAAAGCATTCATATCCATTCTAACTACTTTAGCCTACAATCAAAGAAATAAAACTAAGCTAGACATGCATAAAGAAACAACATAAGAACAAAACAATGGAAAAAATATTTTATTAAATGACTCACATCATTAGCGTCATTCTTCTCCACCTTGAGATTTTGCTCCAAGGCTTACTCCAAGTAGAGAGAATGTCATCAAGCAATGAGTGAATACAAAAGGGGGAGGAGTTCAATTTATAGTCATAGAAAATGTAATCGGGGACAATCCCCCGATGTGGGACTAATAAAACCTTCCCAGAATACATATAAACACATAATCCGTCTCCAGTAGAAACCAGGTCGGATTTGGACACAAACGGACCGCTAATTGGTGGTCACTTTTTCCCGGATCCGACCCATTTTCGGATATGTTCTTTATTTCTTCAATTCTTCACATGGGGTGCACTCGGATCGGTTATAGGAGTGTCGTCCCGAATCTAATTGTCAATATACTCCTCATGATGGTGTGAATATTCTTCATTTACTCATTGGTCCTTTGGGGTTTACATTCATGTCATTCTCTCTTGCATCTTAGTCCCTAAATCTCTCAAATCAGTCATTTTTCTAGCTTTTAGGTTATGCTTATTCTCCTCAATCATGTTTATTATTGAAACTCAAACATAAAACTCGTCACGTAACATTGTTTAGGTGAAAAATAATGGATATAAGATACAAATATAAGCATGAAATGATGTCAATCACAACCCGAGATGCAACACTTGGGGCTTTCACCAAAATCCTTGCTTATTGACAAACAGTTGTGGAATGGAACAACACTCTCTAATTCGTGAGCACACTTTGAGTATGATTTGACTATGATCAAATGTGTGGAATTTAGGCTTAGAGTGTAGTGTTGGAGCTTTGGAGATTGGGAGACATCTCTTTAATGTATGAGACAATTGTGTGTGGGAGAGTTGTCTAAATAATGTGTTCAATCCTCTATTTCTAAGCTCCTAACGTGTTATAGCCGTTAAGGATAAGTGTGGTAAGTGGTTGTGCAAGAAACACAAAACAGAAAACTACAGCACACTGTTCTGGGTACGTTTGGTCGACCAAAACAGGTCTAACGGTCGACTAAAGGTTGTTCGGAAATGCAGTCCAGCAAAGTCCAGGAATGAAATGGTCGAGCGAGCAAGAGACGGTCGAACGAAATACGATTGCAACTTAAGTTCACTCGGTCATCCGAAAAACGACAGGTACTTTTGGTGTGCCAAAATGTTTATGTTCGGTCGACCGAAACTAGATCCACGGTCGACCGATAATAGTTTTGGGTACGGATAATAGTTTGAATACGACCGTTAGTATAATACGACAAGTCTAACGGTCAAATGACATGTGTAGATGGTCAACCGAAAAGGTCACAGTCGAGCTATTTAAATTACTATAGGATAATAGATCATTCGGTCGAACGAAGGTGGTTCGGTCGACCGAATCTGCACAGGCAGTTCAGGTTTTAACCCAAAAAAGGTGATTTCAATGTCATGAAAAATCAGCGGCTTCAAAGAGATTCCATCCATACATGTTTTTAAGAAGCTCAAACATGAGAAATTACAGTTTTAGATGGCGCATCCAATGATTCTACAGAAAAAGCAAAGTTGAAGGGAGTAGCAGAGTATATTACGTTCTCATACAGGTTAATTGGATTTGAATGTTTGTACGTGTAGGATCGTGTGGGTTATGGGTCCACTAATCACTAATTAAGCTAATCACCTAATTAACTACTTGGTTGATCGATCAAAGAAATGCAGCGGAAATTAAAAACAAATCAAACACAAGTAGAAAGTAAGACAATGCAAACCACAAAAGACGCGTCGGTTTTTATAGAGGTTCGGCACCCCACCCGGGTCCTAGTCCTCTCTTGTAAGCTCCGCTCGACTCCGCGAGCTCCGCCTACGTCTTCACTAACCACTCCCCGTTCCGGGCCGGGAGAGAACGCCTTTACACCACAAGCAACGCGAACAACCCTCGCTTGCTTGAATTCTTCCTCTCACAATCCGAGAGGGACACTTCGGGCTTTCACCGAAGTCCTTGCTTCTTTTGACAAACTTGTAACTGAGTGGGATTCACTCTCTAATTGAGCACACTTTGAGTAGGATGAGTATATGATCAAGTGTGTGAAGTTTAGGCTTATAGAGTGTAGAATTGGGAGCTTTGAGGATTGAGGTTTCTCTCTAATGTATTGGGACAATTGGAGTTGGAGAGTTATGTTAACAACAAGTCTTGATCCTCTATTTATAAGCTCCTAAGGTATTCTAGCCGTTGGGGATAGATTTGATTGGGTTTTGTGCAAGATACACAAAGCAGAAAATCGGGCTGCAAATCTGTCCAGAACCGGTCGACCGAAACTAGTACACCGGTCGACCGTTAACATGATTTCAAAGAGAACGGTCGAACAAAAGAATATTCGGTCGGACAAACGAGCTAGAACTTAACTCTACTTAAGTGAATCGGTCGAACCAAAGTATGGGGCGGTCGACCGATAAGGGGATTCGGTTGAGACAAAGGTCAATCGGTCGAACGAGAAATGTGTCGACCGATAGCAGGGAATTTGGTTTCTGAAAATATGTTCAACCGGTCGACCGAATCAAGGTCGTCGTTCGACCGGTTACCGAATGTATTTTGGGGTTAAGTTTTGTTTTATACGAATACGACCGTTATAGGAATACGACAAGAAAAACGGTCATATTAAAATCCGGGATCGGTCGACCGAAAAGGTAGGACCGGTCGACCGGTAGAGTTCGGTAAAATCACTGTGGAGAGTCTGTTATAAACCGGTCGAACTGAGAACTGGTTCGGTCGACCGGTTCACACAGGAAATCTGGGTTTAAGTTTATAAGTGATTTCCGACTAAGGTTTGGGTGATCTAATGAAGTCCAAATAAGGTGAAATTATGTGTGTGACTTCTCTAAGGAACCTAGTGTGTATGTGATATGTTTTTAACTCTTGTATGCTCAATTTACACATGTTCCTAAGACTCAAAATAAAATCAAGATTACAAGTCTTCATTTAGCTTTATTACAAATCTTGACTTGATTTCCTTCCTTCTTGAGTCTTGATCACCTGTAGAGGTTAGCACAATACAATATACATGCAATGCAATATGTGTGCTACTCTACATCATCATAATTAAGATTAGGTTAATTAAATCATCAAAACATAGATTAAGGCCAAAAAGCCAACAATCTCCCCCTTTTTGATGATGGCAACCTATATCTTAATTTTATCTAAATACATGGAATTTGTATATGTAAACTATGCATATTAATGCTCCCCCTATGGATGTGCATAGTTTTTGATCAATTTTATGCCAAATTCCAAGTTACCCCCTTAATTATCTCTCCCCCTTTGACATCCATCAAAAATAATAATTATTTAAGACTTTAAGCATAGAATTTGGATGTCTTGTAATGAAGTTGCTCCCCCTAAATTTTGCACTTCATTACTCTAATAAAAGATATAACATTTAAGCTCCCCCTATCAATAAGGCTAGATGAAAACTATTGATATGATTCAAGTTAAGTTCATTTAAGTTTCAACTTAAGCCTTATTCTAACATCCATTTAAAATTTGACATTTAAAATCAATGGATGTGGTAAAAGATTTGCAATGAATAGGGTATATGATTTGCAATGAATTAAACTATATGATATGTCAATTAAGCATATGAACTAGACTAGAGCTAAATTTTCAGAAATTTCTAGGATAGAAATTTATACCAAACTTGAATCTTGATTAGCTCCAATCTCATTTGGTGATGCAACCGGATTCGAATTCGACGCTTTGGCTCACCCGGTCACCACCAATCTCCTCCTCAAGCTCCTACAAGAGTAGATTTGGGTACCCAAACAACTTTGGGTCCTTGAACATTAGCTTTTGGGATCCAAACCATTTTGGTTTTGGGTGCCCACACACTTGAGGAACTATGGTTAATGAACATATGCTTACCATTTAGAGTAGTGTGAGATACATGGTTTTTCAATTTAAAATTGTAACCTAAACCATGTTTTTGCAAAGATTGCCTTTGACTACCTAATAGCATGTTAAGCATATGAGTTCCATTAGTGAATCTTTCTAAATCTTTTCTTAATTGCAAGTTAGAAGCTTGAAGATTTAGTTGATCACAATCTATAGGTGTTGCTCTTAATTTATCAAGATTTGATGCATTCTTTTCAAATTTAGCAATCACCTCATTCTTCTCATTTATGCATGTATCAATTTGGCTTTGGAGATCTTTGATTAACTTTCTAGCATTCTTGTTTTTATCACAAATGATCTCATATTGTTTAACTAAGTCATGGAATGCATTTTGAAGCTCATCATGTGTATAATTTTCATTATTTGCACTAGAGTTTGAGCTATCACTATAATAAGACTTAGTTGAGCATGAATTACTAGAACAAGAGTTAGAATCTACCTCACTTTGATCTTCAATAGCCATGAAGCATGAGTGAGCCACTTCTCTTCTACTTTGCAAGGAAGAAGACGATGATGATGGTGATGAAGAATCATCCCATGTAGCCTTGTGTGCTTCCTCCTTCCTTTCTCTTCTCTTGCTCTTCTCCTTTTCTTTTCTCCTCTCCCTTCTCTCCTTTTTCTTCTCCCCTTCTCTTCTCTCATTTTCACTCTCCTCCCTCTCTTTTTCTTTTTCTCTTTTCTCACTTCTTCTACCTCTTCTTTCATTCTTTTCTCCCTTATCCCTCTTGAGGTATTTGAAGAAGTCTTGGGCAAGAACCTTAATGTCCTCTTCTTCCACCCTCCTTGGCTCATCAAAATTTGCATGTAGTGCAACCACGGAGTGTTTCTTTGATGCTTCCTTCTCTCTTCGATGACTCAATTGGAGCTCATAGGCCATGAGATTTCCAATGAGTTCCTCCATCTTCAATTTTGAAAGATCGTGCGATTCTTCGATTGCCACGACCTTGTCTTCCCAATCGTTGCTCAATAACCGGAGGAATTTTCGAGTCATCTCTCCTTCATTTATCCTTCTTCCAAGAATCAAAAGAGAGTTAGTGATATCGGTGAAGCGAGTGTTCATGTCGCTTATGTTCTCACCGATTTGCATAGAAAATATTTCATATTTATGCATGAGGAGACTTATCCTAGTTTCTTTGGTTTTGCTATCACCCTCATGATGCATTTGTAACCTATGCCATATTTCATTTGCACTTTCACATCCCCTAATTCTATTGTATTCTCCCTCATTAAGGCCACAATAAAGAATATTCATAATTTTTGAATTCATTTCAATTTCTTTCATTTGAGCCCTAGATAGAGAATCTAAATCATCTTCATTTGGGGGTATGTATGGATTTTGAATAAACTTCCAATACTTAAGGTCATTTGATATTAAGAAGATTTTCATTCTATTTTTCCAATAATCATAATTTGACCCATTAAGCAAAGGAGGCCTTGTGGTGCATAAACCCTCTAAGTGATTAGATGTTGAAGTCATGCTAAAATTACGGTAAAGTAATGAAATTTAGCAAACAAGACTCTGATACCAAATGTAGGATCGTGTGGGTTATGGGTCCACTAATCACTAATTAAGCTAATCACCTAATTAACTACTTGGTTGATCGATCAAAGAAATGCAGCGGAAATTAAAAACAAATCAAACACAAGTAGAAAGTAAGACAATGCAAACCACAAAAGACGCGTCGGTTTTTATAGAGGTTCGGCACCCCACCCGGGTCCTAGTCCTCTCTTGTAAGCTCCGCTCGACTCCGCGAGCTCCGCCTACGTCTTCACTAACCACTCCCCGTTCCGGGCCGGGAGAGAACGCCTTTACACCACAAGCAACGCGAACAACCCTCGCTTGCTTGAATTCTTCCTCTCACAATCCGAGAGGGACACTTCGGGCTTTCACCGAAGTCCTTGCTTCTTTTGACAAACTTGTAACTGAGTGGGATTCACTCTCTAATTGAGCACACTTTGAGTAGGATGAGTATATGATCAAGTGTGTGAAGTTTAGGCTTATAGAGTGTAGAATTGGGAGCTTTGAGGATTGAGGTTTCTCTCTAATGTATTGGGACAATTGGAGTTGGAGAGTTATGTTAACAACAAGTCTTGATCCTCTATTTATAAGCTCCTAAGGTATTCTAGCCGTTGGGGATAGATTTGATTGGGTTTTGTGCAAGATACACAAAGCAGAAAATCGGGCTGCAAATCTGTCCAGAACCGGTCGACCGAAACTAGTACACCGGTCGACCGTTAACATGATTTCAAAGAGAACGGTCGAACAAAAGAATATTCGGTCGGACAAACGAGCTAGAACTTAACTCTACTTAAGTGAATCGGTCGAACCAAAGTATGGGGCGGTCGACCGATAAGGGGATTCGGTTGAGACAAAGGTCAATCGGTCGAACGAGAAATGTGTCGACCGATAGCAGGGAATTTGGTTTCTGAAAATATGTTCAACCGGTCGACCGAATCAAGGTCGTCGTTCGACCGGTTACCGAATGTATTTTGGGGTTAAGTTTTGTTTTATACGAATACGACCGTTATAGGAATACGACAAGAAAAACGGTCATATTAAAATCCGGGATCGGTCGACCGAAAAGGTAGGACCGGTCGACCGGTAGAGTTCGGTAAAATCACTGTGGAGAGTCTGTTATAAACCGGTCGAACTGAGAACTGGTTCGGTCGACCGGTTCACACAGGAAATCTGGGTTTAAGTTTATAAGTGATTTCCGACTAAGGTTTGGGTGATCTAATGAAGTCCAAATAAGGTGAAATTATGTGTGTGACTTCTCTAAGGAACCTAGTGTGTATGTGATATGGTTTTAACTCTTGTATGCTCAATTTACACATGTTCCTAAGACTCAAAATAAAATCAAGATTACAAGTCTTCATTTAGCTTTATTACAAATCTTGACTTGATTTCCTTCCTTCTTGAGTCTTGATCACCTGTAGAGGTTAGCACAATACAATATACATGCAATGCAATATGTGTGCTACTCTACATCATCATAATTAAGATTAGGTTAATTAAATCATCAAAACATAGATTAAGGCCAAAAAGCCAACAGTACGTACACATGGTTATTCAGGGGTGATGCCCCTTTATTAGGGCTGGGCATCCGATCCGGACCGGATTTTTATCCGGGGTCCGGACCGAAGACCGGACCGGACCGGACCGAATCGGTCCGGTCCGGTCAAAAACCGAATTTTTTACATTAAAAAAAAAATTGGACCGGTCCGGACCGAAAATTTTAAAATTTACCGGACCGAAACCCGGACCGGACCGGATTTTTTCGAAATTTTCCGGACCGAACCCGGAATGACCGGTTCGGTTCGGTTGACCGGGTCAACCCGGGTTTTGCTCTCCCCTACCCTTTATAGCGAGAGCTAGGAGATTCTTCGTAGATTTTGGGTATTTTGCCAGGACTACAAAGACCTTTGGTTACAAATTAGATTTTGGGATTTCACATAATTTAAATCAACTATTGTGGATTCCTACGCTCTTGAATAACGGGCCCATCAAAAATTTCTAACTCCTGGGATTTGGGGGGGAGGGGGGAGTGGAAGTGTTCTTTGATTGGTTAATTGTAGGGGATCGTGCACTCGGAAAGTAAGGAAATAGAAGTAGGTGTAAAGTGGGTTCTGGAAGTCAAAGGAAAACAATCATCAATGAAAATAGCATAATCGGAATAGCAACTTACGAAAATGTAAATATAATTATTACAAGAATTAAGATGAGTGCAATCAACACAAATCAAGATGAAAGAATCAACAAATGTTTATACCAACCGGAGGGGATGATGTAGGGCCGGAGTAGGCGTCATCAGAGAGGGTGACGGCTTCGCCGGAGAGGGACACCTCGTCGGTGGTTGCCGGAGAGAGGAGATGGTTTGGGGAAAGGGTTAGGGTTTGGGGATTTTCCCTTGGTTTCCTTGGGGGATGTGAGAAATTGCTTGGGGGACTTTCCGGCGACGACGGCTTCACGTTTCTTCTCAGTGCGTGGTGACAAGGGTTGGGGCTATTTTCCCAGGCGACGAGGGCTTGGGGTATTTTCTCAATGCATAGTGACGAGGGCTTCAACTATCTTCACCGGCGTCGATCTTGGATATCTTCTCCGGTGACCATCATCTGGTTTGCAAAAATATTTTTTCAAACGTTTTCTAATTATGATGGTTTCTACCTTGTTCTTCGATGGGGGGTTTGGGCTTTTATTTGCTTTGGGATGGTTGTTGCTTCGCTTTTGTCACGAAACAATTTTTTGCTTATATCTAATTTTTGCTGCAACCATTTTGTGATTTAAGTATAATATGTTATTACTTATGTCTATGATGGTGGCTGCCTTGATTTGTGATTTCTGAAAAACTTCTGATTTGTGATGAACTCTCTGATTTGTGATGAATTTCTGAATTTTGTGATTCCAGCTGTAAACTTTCTCCTAGCTTCTGAATTCTAATGATAGACACTAACGACGAGAATCCAGAGACATACACAAACAACAAAATTTGACCAAAATACTTACTTCCCGTTGGATTCAGTTTTCTTTTGCTTTCCGTTTGATTGCTAAATTCACTTTTTGTTGCTTTCTGAGCCACTAACACCCCCTAGAAATTCCAACTCTCCTGATTTGAATTATAAGCACCGCCTTTGGGATTTTTGTCATATAGACAAATGAAAAGATTTAGCTCTTGAAGAGGTAAAAATAGTCTTCTTTGTGTTGACTTTTTGGCCTTAATATATGTATTGATGATTTAATCAACCTAATTTTAATTATAATCAATGCAGAGTAGCACACATTATGTATGACATATATATTGTATTGTGCTAACTTCTACAGGTGATCAAGACTCAAAGAATAAATGATTCATTACAAGACATCCTAAATTTTCATGTTTAATCTTGTTTTTGATGAATGTCAAATGAGGAGAGATTATTAGGGGAGATGACTTGAAATTTGATTAAAATTGAACAAAAACTATGCACATTCATATGTGGAGTATTTATATGTATAGTTTACATCTAAAAATTTCAAGTGTTAAGATACAAGTTGTTATCATAAAAAAAGGAAGATTGTTGGGTTCTTTGGCCTTAATCTATGTTTTGATGATTTAATAAACTTAATCTTAATTATAATCAATGTAGAGTAACACACATTATGCATGACATATATATTGTATTGTGTTAACATCTACTGGTGATCAAGACTCAAGGAAGAAAGGATTCAAGTCAAGACATGTAATCAAAGCTCATTTGAAGACATGTAATCTTAATTTATTTTGAGTCTTAGGAACTATGTGTACTTGAGAACACAAGAGTAAATAACCAATCAAACACACATTAAGTTCTTTATAGAACTCACAGACAAAATCTTACTACAATTGGACTTCAATAGGTCACCCAAACTTAGACCCGAAAACACTTAAATCAAACCTGAACTGTCTGAGAAAAATCGATCAACCGAAACAAGTTTTTCATTCGACCGGTTTGATCAGTTTATTCTGTTAAAACCAAGTGTTAAACCGGTTGACCGTTTTGAGTCTTTTGTTTGACCGTCTACACGTGTCAAATGACCGTTAGACTTGTCTTTTTATCCAACGGTCGGATTTCCCAAAATCCCAAATTACAAGTGACCACCGGTCAACTGTGGACCTTGTTTTGGTCGACCAAACATAAGTTTTTTCACAAACCCCAAGTTCCTGTTATTTTTGGTCGACCAACAAAACCTTTTCGGTCGACCGAACCTAGACTTTTCTTGAGCCCCGAACTTCCTATTATTTTCGGTCGAACACACATTCTGATGAGTTCGACTGTTAATCCTTTTACTTGGCCAAAACCCCCGGAACGGTCGACCGCTTCACACCTTTTGTTCGACCGTTCACTTAAGTGAACTTGAGTATAGCCCAGCTTTGTTCAACCAATCGACCTAGTGTTCGAACGTTTCCTTAACTTTATGGAAACAGTTGACTGACATACCCGATTCGGTCGACCGAAAGTGCCCTGAACTGTGACCTGCACTTTTCTATTTTGTGTTTCTTACACAAACACTTACCACTTTAATCACAACGGCTATAACTCACTTAGAGCTTATAAATAGATGTTGGCAAGACACACTTTGTCAACTCTCCTACTACAATTTGTTCTATACACTAGAGAGAAACTTACAAGCTTTGAATTCCTTATTTAGTCTAAATTCCACACCTTTGATCATGCCAAATCATACTCTGTCAAGAAGCAAGGATTTTGGTGAAAACCTAAAGTATTCCCTCTCGGGGTGTGAGAGGAAGAAATCAAGCTAACGAGGGTTGTTCGTAAAGCTTGTGGTGTAAAAGGCTTAATCTCGGCCCGGAATGAGATTGATAGTGAAGACGTAGACGGAACTCGAGGGAGATCGAGCGGAGCTTGCAAGAGATGAAGTAGGCAAGAGACCAAACCTCTATAAAAATCACCGGGTCGTTTTTTTATGGTTTGTGATTTTTTTACTTGCTTTTGTATGATTATTCTGCTGCATCTTTGGTAAATAAAGTAGGAAATTAATTATAATTAGTAGTCGAACAAAATCCAGTGAGTCTACACTACGTGTGACAAATTTGTATCTTAACGTGGATATGTGGAATTTAATGGATTTCTTTTTTCAAATAAAAGTTTTTATTTTCGAAATATGAACAAAGATTTTAATACCCAAGGAAAATCTTGAACACCAAACATTGAAATTCTTAGGCATGTATTTGAAATCTGATACATATGTTGGTCAAGATGATTACTTAATTTTAAGAAATTATGAGTTTTTTGACTTGCCTGGTAAACAATATCATTCCCTACTTTTCGGAATGATCGGACGGATGTTTTGGTCTAGAACTTCAGATGTGATCTTAATTTCCTTACTTGGTGAGAAGGTTTCCTTAATTTTAGGAAGAGAAATGACAAAGATGCTCCAAATTGGGCTCCAATAGTGGATGCAGTCGTTTTTGCAAAATACTCATCCAAAATAATATTCAGATATGAAGAAGACTTGAGTGGAAATTACTCTAAGGTAATTGCACGATTGCTGAGATGTGTGATGACTAATGTCAAATCACTGACATCTGGATATTTAATAGTATTATTTTTTTTACCCATGTCTGGATATTTAATAGATTTTGTCCGGATTATGTTTAGTTTGTCTAAGTATTTATCTGAATTTTTTTAGCTACGTCTGGAATCTATTTCCTATGTCTGGATATTTTGTCAAATATTTTCGAAGTTATGTCTAGATTTCATTATAACATTTGATTACGATATCTCTTTTGAATTTATACATTTTATGTCCAGACATGTTTGACGTCCAGCAAACACAAGCGTAAGGCAATATATCTGGTTAGGAAGAGACAATAGTATGTGCAAATAGATATGATGATACAAGTTAATTAGTAACTTATATGTCTGGAATAGTGATGATACAAATTTTTGTAGGTGTAGTAGACTCATTACCAACCTATATCTGAATAACTAGATAACCAGATATTTGATTACGATATCCAGATATTAATATAGGTGTAGAAGGATGCCACCACCATCACATTGCATTAAATGCGGTGAGAGAATGTGATATTTTGTCAAATATTTTCGAAGTTATGTCTGGATTTTATTATAACATTTAATTACAATATCTCTTTTGGATTTATACATTTTATGTATAGACATGTTTGACTTGTCCAGCAAACACACGCGTAAGACAATATATCTGGTTAGGAATGGACAATAGTGTGTGGAAATGGAAATGATGATACAAGTTAATTGATAACTTATATGTCTGGAATAGTGATGATACAAGTTTTTGTAGTCATAGACACATTACCAACCTATATCTGAATAACTGGATATCCAAATATTTGATTACGATATCCAGATATTAATATAGGTGTAGAAGGTTGTAACCACCATCACCTTGCATTAAATGTGGTGAGAGAATATGATGATTACAACTATTTCTTCATTAAACAATAGAGAGAAAATGTAATTTGCATGTTGGGGATGTATTTTAAACAATAGTAATGATTACAACCATTTAAATAATAAGGTGCACATGAAGGATTTGTGGTTTGGATCTAATTTGGCATAAGTTGGGGGATTAATTGTAAATTGCCCAAAACTTGTGACGTGACAACCTACAAGTGAATGAAATCGTCTTTGCATCCACGTGATGGAAGATTGAGAAGTTCGAGCCCCTCTAGCATTTTCCTTTTAGGAACGATAGGGTTGAATGATCACAATTTTCCGATGGTTTTACATGGTTTCCTTGCAAAAAAAAAAAATTTATACAGGTAGTGACTTGTTCTTAGATGTCACGTAACTGATGCAACATGAAAATGAGCGTGTGAAAATGTGCTACTTTTGCAACGAGATCTTGAAGTCTATCACACTCTTGGTGGCCATTATAGATGGTATTAGCAAGAGAACAACGTGAGCAAGAGGTATTCCACTTCCCTTAAGCAATATATGTGTAACATAAGTATAAAAGATTTTAAGTCCATTAGCATTAGCTTAAGAACCCAGAGATGGAACTTGCTCTGCTAGGGTTTTCTATAGTCCATTGGACCAGTAACATTGAGTTTTTTGTTATCCACAAGACCACAACGTAAGTCCCCAGGTTCTATGAGAAACCAAAGTTGATGCATGGAAATTTGCATATATTCTTTGAGTTCTAATTTAATCTTCAAATCAGATCCTCCACCAATCACACGTTCTAATTCCATGTTGCACTATTGCATTTCTGAAACTTTGCAACTTTATTGACAAGTTGAAGTTCGCTATTCTTAGTTATCTATTTGCACGATCGAGTTAATTGATTTATTTTGGTTGTCTTCCAATATGCGTTTGTCACGAGGCTTTTCATGTATAGGTAAGGAAAAAAAATTTGGTCTAGTTTTTTCCTCATATAAATGAAGATTCTTTTTTTAGTATTTATGAGTATACAAAAGAGAAAGGGATAAAAGTTCAATGAATGTCAAATAGTTGATAATATCATTACTTGAATTTTCCGAATTGGCTCAATAGTAGATTAATTAGTTGTAGTTCGAAATATGTTTTCTCCACCGTAGTATCACAAAACTAATTGTTTACTTATTTGCGATGTTTTCCAACTTTTTGGATGTTATTCTTCCATATATTTTTAATATTTTTTACACTGTCGGACCACTTATACTAAAGAATTCCATCATACTGTGTACCGATTGGTTTTCTGAAATCGGTTGTGTTTTATTCAATGTATATTTCAACGAAAGTAATATCCTTCATAAAAATTGTGGTTAGAATATCGGACCAAATTAATCGTAAACACCAAACTGTGAGTCTAGTTATGACAACAAACCCATACACCATCAGTAAAATTGCTCTTCTTAACCGCCCAAAAATCAGCACATTAATTAAAAGAAGTTGCAATAGGGTTTGCTATACTTTGTGACAGATCATTATTTGCGATCTTAAAAAAGATCTAGAATGTATATATTTACAAAGTTTATGTAATGTCCTGAGTCCGGACAACTGCTCACTCGTCCGAACCCGGTACGTTAAGATACGATCAACGATCCTGACCGCTACGCACTCTGATATTTATATCCATCTGATAGACCCATAATAATCTGAAAAATATAATCAACAAATTGTGAGCTCCACAGCCTGCAAGTTCCAATCGTCAATCAATCAGAATCATAATCATGTGGAAAATAATACGGAATATGACATTCAGTCAATAAGCACAATCAAGAGACATGCATCACAAATAATATGCATGCATAACAATCTGGAACCCCCAGTCAGATTCGACCACATCCTGTGCTTCTGAAATCTATTAATCAGTCAGACACACACCTGATAGCTCCACACTAACGACAAGTAGCCCTTTCCACTCTCGGGTGGCTCCAAGTTGTCCGCTAGGCAGCTCTTTCTTAAGTGGCTCAGCCAGAAACATACATACAGCCACATGACATGTCAACTGAAACACCACCATGCAATCATATGCATATCCATAAAATCAATATCAATACTCAGCATGCATGCAACTACGAATATCAAGAGAGACAGACATGATATGAAACTGAGGAATAACGAATCAGTACTTGCCTCAAAATCTCCATCTTTTTCTTCTCTATATTCTTCTCAAAATTTCATCTTCTCCTAAAACCACACAATCATCCAATAATCTTAATTAGTCCATTAAGATATTTGATTATTACCTCAACTAAAAAAATCAGGATATTACATTCTACCCTCCTAAAAAGAAATTTCGTCCTCGAAATTTAATCTCAATACTGTCTCAATCCGAACAAAATCAATACAAATTTTTCAACTCATTATTTATCAAATCTAAAAACCCAACACCACTGCAGATGTGGACCTCCACCAGTTGGACACAACACCGCCTAAAACATAAGTGGCCAGACCCACCTTCGCCTCTGGACGACAACCGATAGCACTGAAGATATTCTGCATCGTGAAGATTCACTCCTCCACTGCCTCTGCATCGTACTGCCCCAGAAAGGTAGGCGGATGCTGGTGCATAAACCGGTCATGCATAGTACCAGTCTCCGTCTGCCCAGTCGGTGTTGTCTGCTGTTGTAGCATCTCAGTCAGACGTCCGACCGTATCGAACAACGTCCGACGCTCCTCCTCCCAAGCCTCATTCCTCGCAGTCTCACTCTCACTGCGAGTATGAGCGACGACCTTCTCCCGTCTAGGAGGCATCTGCCAAAGGAAACCAGACAATCATCAATATAATTTATGCATGCATGATCCTCTAAGACCTAACTCCTAACTCAAAGGTGGTTTCTTTGGACAAGTACGCCGGGATCAACACTCTGATACCACCTTTGAGATCCCTGTGGGTGGAGGTATCAGTAGCAGGCCTATGCATTCAGGAGTGGCGACTACTGGAGTCTTTAGCAGAGTGAAGGCCATTTGCAGATAGCTCTGAGGGTGCAGTGATTGCAGGATTGAGAGTAGAGCCTCAGACAGTATCGACAGCGATTCATGCTCAGACTACAGATGAGGAGTTGAGCAGTTTGTAACAGTTAGCGGCTAGAGACGGGTCAAACTTCAGAGTTGGAGTTGATGGAGGTCTGAGATTCAGAGACCGTATCTAGGTGTCGAGGACAGAGGACCTGAGACATGATATCATGGAGGAGGCACACAGATCGAGATATTCCATTCATCCAGGAAGCACCAAGATGTACAAAGATCTGCAGCGGAACTTCTGGTGGCGAGGGATGAAGAATGACATTGCAGACTTTGTGTCGAGGTGTTTGGTCTGTCAGCAGGTGAAGGTTGAGCACCAGAGACCAGCAGGGCAGATGCAGAGGATTGAGTTGCACGAGTGAAAGTGGGAGCACGTGACGATGGATTTCGTTACGGGGCTACCGAAGACACGGAGATTACACGATGCGATTTGGGTCATAGTCGATCGACTGACCAAGTCGGTGCATTTCTTAGCTATTAAGACCACTCTTGCTCTGGATGGTCTAGCTAAGTTATATATTGAGGAGATTGTCAGACTTCATGGTGTACCGGTCAGTATCATTTCAGATAGAGATCCCAGATTCACTTCGTGATTTTGGGAGAGTCTACACAGAGCACTGAGGACACGTCTGAAGTTTAGCACAGCTTTCCACCCACAGACAGATGGCCAGTCAGAGCAGACGATACAGACATTGGAGGACACATGCTGAGAGCGTGCACACTCGACTGGGCCGGGTATTGGGATGAGCACTTGCCGCTGATAGAGTTCGCCTACAACAACAACTACCACTCGAGTATTGAGATGACACCATATGAGGCATTATACGGGAGTCCGTGTAGATCGCCAGTATGATGGAGTGATGTGGGCGAGAGACAGCTAGTTGGACCTGACATTATACAGTTATATTCAGAGAAGGTCGACGTGATCAGGAGACAACTAGCTACAGCACAGAGCAGGCAGAAGAGTTATGCTGATACGCGGAGGCGTGAGCTAACTTTTGATGCAGGAGATTATGTCTTCCTGAAGATCTCACCTTCCAGAGGAGTGATGAGATTCAGGAAAAATGGGAAGCTGAGTCCGAGGTATGTCGGACCTTTCGAGATATTGGATCGAGTCGAAGAGGTGGCATATAGGATTGCTCTACCACCACAGTTCGCAGGACTTCACAACGTCTTCCATGTTTCTATGCTGAGGAAGTATGTGGCCGAATCCAACTCATGTGATAGAGATAGCAGTACTAGAGATCCAGCAGGATTGTCGTTAGATGAGAGACCAGTTGAGATTGTAGATCAGATGGTACATCAACTCAGGAGGAGAGCGATTCTGATGGTGAAGGTCAGGTGGCAACATCACAGTATCAGAGAGGCTACCTGGGAGATCGTGGAAGACGTCAGGAGGCAGTATCCAGAGTTATTCCGGTAAGTCAGTTGTTTTGAATTTCGCAGACGAAATTTCTTTAAGGAGGGTAGATTGTAATAACCTTAATCTAAACACCCTAATTAACTTAAACTAAACCTAATTAACCTTAATTAATCATGCTACAGTAAAGAGTGAGGTGGAGGATTGGATAATATTTGGTTTTTCCTATAAATAGAAGTGTTAGGTTAAGAAAAACGTTTTTCTCATTGCTTGAGTGTTTCAGAGAGTGAGAGAGAGAATTTTGGAGTAGAAGAAGAAGGAGAGAAGGAGGAGAAGAGGAAGAGAAGGAGGAGAAGAGGAGGAGAAGGAGAAGAAGTTGGGTTAGGTTTGCCAAAGCTTGAGAAGCTTCCACGAACTTCAAAAAGGTATGTCAAGTCTTCATTATAACTCACATAAGCCTTGTGGGTGTTGGGGATCGACGTTGGTGTCGAATTCCCCGTCTGATTGCAACCTATTCAGAGGTTGAAGACGGCAATCGGTCGACTGGTGCCTGTGGGCAGTCGACCGATTCTATTATTATATTAATTTGCACCCGCAAACGGTCGAACGATGTCTAAGGACGGTCGACCGTTATGCCAGATTTGTGCGGGAAAAAAGGTTGATACTGTTATCGGTCGAACGGATCCACTTCGCCGGTCGACAAGAAACAATGAGAATAGGTCGGTTGGGGGATTTGAATTATTAAACGGTCGAACGCCCTTAACCTGGTTCGACCGATCTATTCGATGCTAAGTCGGTTGGGAACGTTGACCATCAAAACGGTCGACCGCTCTTTAACTTTCGGTCGACCGACTGAGCATTTTAAATAAGCAGTAGAGTGCCTGTGTTCGGTCGAACTGTATCTCAGTTCCGGTCGACCGAATATGACTTGGGCAAAATGCTGAGATCCCTGTTATCGGTTGAACGACCCCTTGGCTCGACCGGTTGGGTATATAAATATTATAAATATTGTATAGCGTAGACCATCCAAACGGTCGACCGCTAGATGACTTTTGTTCGACCGATGGGTCGGTAATTCAGTTGGCGTGGTTCGACCGATACACTTGTTTGTACAGTACTGAGTACTGTGTGGAAGACCGGTCGACCGGTGTGCTTGTAGCGGTCGACCGATCTGCCGCAGGTTAGTGGATTTATCCACACGCGAGCCGTCGAGTATAGGTCGACTACCGGCTCTGAGGCGACGGTCGATTACCGGCCTTGGGAGCGACATATTTCACCTTCGACGAGGGCGTATTATTGTTGGCCTCTCATATCGAGCGGGGTGTGAGATATGAGTGTCGTAAACCTTGGGTTGTTTGCTGGGGTTTGTCGGTAGGCCAAGGATGTTCCGGCAGGGTGCGCATCTGGCGGTTCTTAGGGGAGCAGCGGTTGCCGTCTGACCCGAGTTGTGCATTCGACAGGCTGGCTCGCTCCTTGTGCGGCGGCGTTGTACCAGGGTGCCTTCCTACGGTGCTTGTGGAGCAGTGGTGCCGACTGACCCATATGAGGCAGCGGTGGACTGACTTGACCCTTGTTGGTTGTATGAAAACACATCTTTCTTCCCATTGAGATGGACGTTTGGATCACATCAATTTAGAAATAAATGGTTTAAGACATATGCTTGTAAAATTAATGATTTAAGACATATGTTTGTCAAATTAATATAACGTATGGTTTCTTTTCTTTTTGTTTTTAACTTCCTTTTCGTTCATGCTTAGCATCCAAGTAGGAGCTAAAACTTGTTTAAATTATTGTTGTTTATAATGAACTAAAGGAAAGATTTAAATGGTAGAAATTATTATGTGGTAACGATGGAGGTTACTACAAAAGCATATCATGTTTTAGATAATATATATATTTAAATTTTGTTCTAGTTTTTCGTTTTTACTATGCTTACCATCATTTCATGCAACATAAAATGCAAATTTTATTTTGTTAATGTTAGCATTAATTGTATATACGTTGTATATTTATCTATCATTTTTATTAATTTATTCGCTATGCATGGTTTCATTACCTCCACTGTTTTTTTCTACTATGTCATTATTTACTAGCTAATTATATTTATACGTAATTAAATTTGTGTATATATATTGCATTTGCTACAAAAGGACTTATTCATCGTATATTATAATTTTTTTTAATTATAGTGTTTAGATGGCAAACCTCACAAAGTTCGAATTTGCCGCCCTTGATATCTCGGGGAAAAATTATCTCCCTTGGACTCTCGCTGCAGAGATCCATCTTACGGCAAATAATCTTGGAGAAACAATTAAAGATGAAAATAAGGCCTCCCCGCAGGAGCGTGCCAAAACAATGATTTTTCTCCGGCATCATCTCTACGAGGGATTAAAAGCCGAATATCTAACGGTGAAAGATCCGTTAGAGTTATGGAAAAACTTGAAAGAAATGTATGATCACCAAAAACAAGTGATTCTCCCAAAAACTCGCTACGAGTGGATTCATTTGCGATTACAAGATTTTAAATCTGTAAGCGAGTAAAATTCTGTATGTTCCGAATCTCATCTGAACTTAAATTATGTGGAGAAATAATTACTGATAATGATATGTTAGAGAAAACATTCTCCACATTCCATGCCTCGAATATGCTCCTGCAGCAGCAATATCGAGAACGTGGTTTTAAGAAATATTAGGAACTAATATCGTGTCTTCTTGCCGCCGAGCAAAATAATGAACTTTTGATGAAAAATCATCAAGCTCGACCCACTGGTTCCACTCCATTCCCTGAAGTGAATGAGTCTAATCACAAACGCAAACGCGACCCATTCCCTGAAGTGAATGCGACATCTTACAATCGTAAACGTGGACGTGGTCGTGGTCGCGCATATGGACGCGGGCAACATCAAGGACGTGGTCATGGACGTAGCCATAGCCATCATGGTGGTCATGATGTCAATGCAAATAATGATGGAAGAAATGCTAGAGGAAATCAAGTGCAAAATCCTCCAAAGAAATATGAGAATGCTTGCTACAAATGCGGCATGACAAATCATTGGTCGCGTATATGTCGTACGCCCAAGCACCTTGTTGATCTTTATCAAGCATCACTCAAGAAAAAAGAAGGTGCCGAAATGAACTTGGTTGAAAACAACCAAGATGGAATGATCATGGACACTCATTTAGATATTTTGGATTTTCCTTTAAATGATGACAATATCGATGTTTTTTGTCAATGATGGAAATGTCCATCAAAATGCTTAGTTTGGTTTTCCTACATCCTATTTTCGATGTTTTTTCATTTCCAAAAAAAAATTGTAAGACTTGTGTCTTTATAATATAACATTTGCTTTTGTTTTTCCTTAAAATTTTATACTATAATATTATGATACTATATCTACAAAAAGATAATTTTTGCTCTATTTCCTTTTTTAGGACAAAGACATGGTTGATACTATCATGAGTGATGGAGATCAATGTCTAGTAGATAGTGGAACAACAAATATGATTTTGAAAAAATACAACCTTCTTTTCCGAATTACATTTCTCGAAGACAAGTGTTAACACAATTTCTGGCACTAGTAATTTGATTGAAGGCTCCGGAAGAGCTTGTATTTTGTTGCCCAATGGCACGAAATTACAAATAAGTGATGCTTTATATTCTAGTAGACCCAGAAGAAATCTACTAAGTTTCAAGGATATATGTCGTAATGACTATCATCTTGAAACTATAAATCAAAATAATGATGAATACCTTCACATTATCTCCATCGTGAATGGTAACAAAATCGTTTTAGAAAGGATGAAAGCCTTTTCATCGGGATTATATTGCACTTATATCACCCCTTTGGAATCAAATATGGTCACTAACCGGAAGTTAGTTGATCAAGTGTATTGTAAAATTTGGCATGATAGATTGGGACACCCCGGTGATATAATGATGCGAAAAATTATTGAAAATTCAAATGGTCATTCCCTGAAGGATATGAAAATTATATCATCGAAAGAGCTTTCATGTGTAACATGCTCTCTTGGAAAACTGATAATCCGACCGTCCACAAGCAAAATTAAAGATGAATCTCCTTTATTTTTAGAGAGAATTCAAGGTGATATTTGTGGACCCATTGCCCCTCCATGTGGACCATTTCGATATTTTATGGTGTTGATAGATGCATCCACCCGATGGTCACCTGTTAGTCTCTTGTCAACTAGAAATATTGCATTTGCTAGACTTCTAGCAGAATTGATAAAATTGAGGACGCATTTTCCTGATTATCCAATTAAGAAAATCCGATTGGACAATCCAGGAGAATTTACGTCTCAAACATTTAATGACTACTGCATGTCAGTTGGTATTACAATTGAGCATCCGGTTGCTCATGTCCATACACAAAATGGTCTAGCTGAATCTCTAATTAAGAGATTGCAACTAATTGCAAGACTATTACTTATGAATTCAAAATTACCACAAACTCTTTGGGGTCATGTTATTTTACATGTTGCGGCACTCATCAGAATAAGACCAACAACTTATCATAAATATTCCCTTTTACGGCTGGTCTCTGGTAGAGAACAAAATTTATCTCATTAAAAAATATTTGGTTGTGTGGTTTATGTCCCAATAACCCCACCACAACGTACAAAGATGAGACCTCAAAGAAGATTGGGAATTTACATCGGTTTTGAGTCTCCATCAATTATTAAATATTTGGAGCCATTAACTGGTGATATTTTTACATCACGCATTGCTGATTGTAATTTTGATGAAAAAGTATTCCCAATCTTAGGGGAAGAAAAATAGAAGATGGAAAAATCTGAAATTACTTGGAATGCATCTTCATTGTCCCATCTTGATCCCCGTACAAACCAATGTGAACAAGAAGTTCAAAAGATTATTCATTTGCAAAGAATTGCAAACGAATTACCAGATGCATTTACAGATGCAAAGAAAGTTACAAAATCACATATACATGCTGAAAATGCACCAGCAAAAGTTGATATTCCTAGTTGTCAAATGAGTTAAATATCCACCGAAAACGTGGACGACCAATTGGGTCAAAGGATATAAAACCAAGAAAAAGGAAAGAGAAAAGCGTAGCACCTGAAGATGTTACTGCTAATATTATCCATACCCCTGAAGAGCTAGTGAAAGAACAAAATGACAACATAGACCAACGAGAGACCGAAGTGTCTAAAAATGAAAATGCAGATGATATCTCAATAAATTATATGCACAATCAGAAAAAATGGAATCGAGACGAAACCATCGTTGATGAAATTTTTTCATATGCTATAGCAAATGAAGTAATGAATGTTGAATATTTTGAGCCAAAATCTATTTCGACAAAGAAATGATTGGCCACAATGGAAAAATGCAATACAAGCAGAATTGCATTCGCTTGAAAAACATAATGTTTTTGGACTTGTGGTGCTTACACTCAATGACGTGAAACCTGTTGGGTTCAAATGGGTGTTCTCGATAAAGAGAAATGAGAAAAATGAGATTGTAAGGTATAAAGCCCGACTTGTGGCTCAAGGTTTCACCCAAATACCCGGTGTTGATTATGAAGAAACGTATTGACCTGTAGTGGATGCGACAACACTAAGATTTCTTATCAGTCTCACAGTCATAAATAGACTTCAAATGCAACTCATGGATGTGGTTATTGCTTATCTATATGGGTCATTAGATACAAACATCTATATGAAAGTCCCTGAAGGACTAAAACTACCAGAAACTTGTACTTCCAAACCGCGAGGGTTGTACTCCATACAACTAAAAAGATCCTTATATGGATTAAAACAATCTGGACGAATGTGGTACAATCGTCTAAGCAAAAGTCTTCTGAGCGAAGGATTCAAAAATGACTCCATATGTCCATGTGTTTTCATTAAAAAATCTTCATCTGGTTTTACGATTATAGCTGTATATGTTGATGATTTAAATATTATTGGGACACCAAAGGATATTGAGATTACAGCTCAATACTTGAAAACTGAATTTGAGATGAAAGACCTTGGTGTAACTAAATTTTGCCTCGACCTGCAGATCGAGCACTTTCCGAGTGGAATTTTTATTCACCAAGCAAATTATATAGAGAAGATGTTAAAACGCTTTAATATGGATAAAGCTCATCCATTGAGTTCACCAATGGTCGTTCGATCGCTTATAAGTGAAAAAGATCATTTTCGTCCCCGAGAAAAGGGTGACAAAGTCCTTGGTCCTGAAGTACCGTATCTAAGTGCTATTGGAGTTTTAGCGTATCTTGCTAATAATACAGGACCTGATATAAGTTTTGTTGTGAACCTTCTAGCAAGATACAGCTCTGAGCCAACATATAGGCATTGGAAAGGAATCAAGCATGTATTCCGCTACCTTAGTGGGACACGTGATATGGGGTTATTTTATAGAAAGGACCCGAAGTCCGAACTTATTGGATATTCAAATGCTGGATATTTATCAGACCCCCACAAATCAAAATCACAAACAGGATACGTGTTCACGTATGGTGGCACCGCCATTTCATGGTGATCGACAAAACAGACCCTGACGGCAACATCTTCAAATCAAGCAGAACTGATTGCATTATATGAAGCTAGTCGAGAATGTGTATGGTTGAGATCAATAATCCAACACATACAAAAGGAATGTGGTCTTGAAGGAATAAAAGACAAGCCAACATTGCTATATGACGATAATAGCGCATGCATTGCCCAAATAAAGGAAGGTTATATCAAAGGAGACAAGACAAAACACATTTCACCAAACTTCTTCTGGACGCATGATTTACAAAAGAATGGAGAGATAGATGTCTCTCAAATCAGATCATGCGAGAATCTTGCAAATTTATTCACAAAGGCGTTGCCTACTAAAGTTTTTGAGGGGCTTGTTCAAAAGATTGGTGTTCGTCGTTTGAAAAATGTTTGCTAAAGTCAGGGGAGCATCATATGCGCTGCACTCTTTTTCCCTTGACCAGGTTTTTATCCCACTGGGTTTTTCTTGGTAAGGTTTTTAACGAGGCAGCATACCTAGCGTATAGAGGTGATCGATCATCCAAGAGGGAGTGTTAAGAATTCCAAAAGTCTTGTGGATCATCCATGGCAGACTTGACCCTTGTGCGGCAGGAGTGGTTCAGTACTGCGGAGGCGGAGATGGGTATTATTGTGGACCCGAGGCGGACGATCATGTGCATTGCATTGCATTGCATTGTCTTTAAATTCTATTTTTGTATTTTAGGAGGTTTGGCATACGGGGTTCCAGTAGGGAACTCAGACATGTTTGTTTGTTTTCATTTCAGGTAGCGAGCAACATTAGGGTCGAGGTGGTGACCGAGGAGGGTGTCCTCGGGATCTGATCCTGTGTTTGTCTATCTTTTCTTTTGAGGTGATTACATGTTGTATAGCTTTTGTTGGTAATCACAGTCAGTCTGTATGTTTGACTTCCACGTGGATCTTTTATATTATATATATTGGTTTATTTTCCGTGATGTGCCCCTTGTTGACCATTGACGGTATTTTATATTGTTTAAATTTTCCGCTGTTTTCGGAGACGTTACACTTTAGTTGTAAGTTGGGCTTATATTATTAATGACACATGCAAAGTTAAATTAAATAACCATGTGAATTTAAAGTTGACATGCAACAAAATCCAGCCTATATAACAAACTAAACTTGTGGTATACGTGCAACTATACATACCCGAACCTTACTTCTCTTGCCAAGAGTGCTTCTTCCTATATTGACGGTCATCCAAGGTAAGAGTTGCGATTGGAAAAGTGAAAGTGATCTCAAACTTGTGCTTCCAAGGCATACGTCATGTTGAGAGAGTGTGGCATTCATGGAGATGGCCACAAGTGAGACGGATTGCCGCTTTTGCAGCAAAAACTTCAAATCGGCTGAAGCTCTTCGTGTCCACCAGCGAAGGTGTTCGATGTGCTGCAACATTTAAGAACAACGAGAAGTAGATTGTGGCACGGGAGATTTCCTCTTCAGCGAAGCAGTATATATAGGTACATGTTATTTGAATTAATTTCTTGTTTGAAAAATCTATCATCAGTACAACTATTGTTTCTTGGGTTTAAAGGTTTCGAATTTGTGTCCATTGACATTTAGATATAATACCATTTTCCTTTTCAATTCTTTCGTAATTGGTATGATGTGATTTTACTTCAATCTTCAATGAGATTGTTTTGTTCGTGGTGAATATTATCGGTGAATATTTAAATTCTTGTTGTGTGTAACAACCCTCACATCAATTATCAATATTTAAGAGCTTCAGCCGATCGATTTGAAATTTTCGCTGCAGAAGCGGCAATCCGTCTCACTTCTGGCCATCTCAATGAATGCTACACTCTCGCTCAACATGACCTATGCCTTGGAAGCACAAGTTTGAGATCACTTTCACTTTTCCAATCACAACTCTTACGTTGGATGGTCCCCCGGGACGTAGCCGAGTTAGTTAGGTACGTGGGTTCACGAATCTTAGGTCACAAGATCGAATCCCAGCAAGACACTTTATTTAATGATAATGCGTTCCGGTGAAAATGATGTTGGACCACCCCCAATTTGGAGTAGCAACCCGCCTGTCCCAAGTAGAGACGGGTGCCGGAGAATTCTAGGTCATAAAAAAAACTCTTTCGTTGGATGGAGTAGATTAGGAAGAAGTTAAGGAATCTTGGCAAGAAAAGTAAGGTTCGGGTACGAGTGTAGCTTGTTATATAGGGTGGGTTTTGTTGCACGAGTTAACGTGTTAACTAACAATAAACGGGTCTCTAAATGAAATGGATACCAAATCATATATTTAAATTTCAAAATAAGTAGATGATATGTATTGTTTCTTTTGTAATTTTAGAGAGATGGATTTTTTCAAAAAAAAAATATATATATAGTGAATATATATCTAGCAATATTTATAATTTCATTACTCTTTATGGATCTTCTCGTATTAGTCTTTCGTCTAAATTCTTTGACCAAAGTTACGAAATAATAAATTCTATGTATAATCTTTATTAAAGATATAAGTACATGTGGGTAGTATTAAACTATATATATACATTGAAAAACACATAATAAGACCCTTGCTACGTACCCTGATGTCGTAATATCGAGAGTTAATGACCACACCGTAGGTCAAAAACAAATTTCTATATTGTTATCAACGGAACGAAGATAGTGCAATGACCTGAATGTCATCCTTCTAAGTTAGTGTCAAGTACGTTGATGCAACCCCTGCAAACAGCGAAAAAAATTTAAATTTTAATAACACACAATCAACAGAGGATATTACACAATAAAAGGAAACATGTGCACTATATATATAATATATATTCAAGTATTTCAAAAGTGTGATTACATTCCAACAAAAGGCTAAACAATAGATACAGTAATCACTCCGGCCTCAAACGAGAGAAAACAAGATGAAGTAGCAGCGCTCTTCTCCTTGGTCACCAGCCCCTATCGGCGATCACGGCTTGAAAGCAAACATGCAACAATACCTGAGTTTCCAAAAGGAAACCCCGTATGCCAAATTCTACAATGCATGAACTGGAAAGCACCATAGCATGCAATTCTACCAACAAGATAAAACACCACAACCAGGCTGGGCTCTAGGGCTTTTTCACCCAACCTAAACGTCTAAGGGCTCTAGGGCTTTTTCATCCAACCCTTAACACGCGGTCCATGCTCAGTCTCCAGGGCTCTATCACCCAACCTGAACGTACTATGGAGCTCCAGGGCTTTTTCACCCAATCCCGCACAGACTAGCTGGGCTCCAGGGCTCTTTCACCCAACCGCAGCTCTCACACAGTTACAGGGCTCCAAGGCTTTTTCACCCAACCTCCGCAACAAACTCATTTCGTAACTGGCTCCAGGGCTTTTTCACCCAACCGCAGCTCTTACACAGTTACGAGGCTCGATGGCTCTTTCACCCAACCACCGCAACACACGTGCCCACTAGCACACATGCCGGAAGAACATCGGCACCACAACTCGCCCCACACGGACGACCACGACAACTCCACCTCCAACGTGCAAAACTGGACACAAACGGTCGACCGAACCAAAAGTTCCGGTCTACTGAATCTCACAAACACAGGGCAATTGCCTCGACCGACACTCCATCGGTCGACCAATTCCCACCAACCACACTCGTTCGGTCAAACCAAAGTGAAGGACCGGTCGACCGTTTAGAAATTGCCTCCCATGTTCAACGAACAAAATGACAAATCGGTCGAACGGCAAAATGGCCCCATTCGACCGAAAGTCACCAGGGAAAAATCTCTCACGCACAACAACGAATCCGGTCGAACCCCCGAGCACTCTCGGTCGACCGAATTCCACCAGGGAATTCCCCCACGCTCAACATCAAGTCTGGTCGACTGAACCACCTTCGGTCGAACCAACCACTATTCCAACTTGAGTCACTGGTCGGACAAAGTCACACAGGAGGTCGACCGTTTAGATGGTCAACGCCCCAACCAACCTATGACAGTGCACACGGTCGAACGACAAAGGAGACCCGTTCGACTGAAACTAACCAGACTTGCCTCAAATGCACAACCGGTCGACCGCCCTAGCATCGTTCGACTGGTGTGAGGCAGAACCCGAAATTTCGTTAAGAACAGTCGACCGTTTGCACCAACCGGTTGACCGATCAGGCAGTAAAATCAGCTGCATGTTTACTTGCGACGAGCCGGAAGACCTACCGTTGACTTCCAAATACTCACACTACTAAAGTGAGCGAGTTGACATACCATGAAGGTTTGAAGAAACCTTCGAAGGACCACAACGGCGCTTCCACAATCTCTTCTTCCCAAAATCACGATCCACTGACGAACGACTCACCCGGTCAACGATCACAACTCCTTGACGCTCCATAGACACGACTCCACCTTCGTCGACCTCCACCAACCAACCACGACCACATAACACAAGTTAGGTCGAGGAAGGGAGAGAACCAAAATGAGAGGGGAGGGTTAAGAAATCAACGACTCGCCTCCACGGGCAACCCAAACTCGAAGCACGCCTCCGCCACGCCCGAGCTCGGCACCTCCACGCCGGAGCACCAACTGAGGGAGAGAGAGAGAGTGAGAAACGAGAGAGAGAGTCGTAAGAGAGTTTTTTTCACCATAAATATCTTCCTCCAATCCATCTCAACCATCCATCCACTCCACTCTATCTCAGCCGTCCATCTCATCTCCTCCTAATAACCACCTAAACATCATTAAAACTCAATTAGGATTAGGATCCCACAACACCTGCAATAGCCGTTAGTTTAAATGCTCGAACGCAACCATAGATTTCATTGGGTTTTTCTTTACGTAAAGTATTTATTATTAACTGCTGATGTAACACATATTGGTACAAAGTGTAGTTACATCTTACCACCCTAGATTCAAAGAGCTACATAATCTATATATACTATTGAGACAAATTGAAGCTTAGATTATGTAGTTACATCATGTAATTTGATGTCATGTAATTAGCTTCATTTTGTAAATTGGCGAGCTACATTCTACCATTGGGCCGGATCCTTATTGAGGCCTATTAACACTAGATTTCTCCATTGTGTTAATCGTTACTAATTTTAGTGAAGCAATTACCCGCTCAGTGATGGAGTTTTTCCCACAATTTTTAGTTGAAAACCGGTCATAGGAGATAGGAGGGTTTACACAAAACCTTTCCAGATTTGTTCATGGAGTTCTAAACATGGTACTAGAGCAAATCGATAGGAGGTATTCGATTTTTCTAGTTGGATTTGATTTCGGATCTATTGATATTTTTAGTTGTTCGGCTTTTTCTTTCGCTTCTATGATTTCGGTTTGATTTTCATTTGACGTGGATCTGAATCTTGCATATTAGTTGTTGTTGTTGAATATTGGTCTATATTTGTTAAGTAAGCAAATCTAGGAAGATTCGGTCGACCGGATGAGATCCGGTCTACCGATCCACAACCCAGGAATTTTGGCGAAGAAGGATTCGGTCTACCGAATTGGATTCAGTCCACCGAACCGAGGATCCAGGCACTTTGGGTGTATATGGGATCGGACGACCGAATTGGATTCGGTCTACTGTCAGAGGGTAATAGACACTTCGGAACAACGGGTTCGGTAAACCGTTGAAGTGATTTTTGGTGTTCCGAGAATCTAAAAGTGCATGTCCAAATTGGCACGGTTCACCGAGGGGTTCTCGGTCGATCGTGGGGTTGTTGGAGAATTAGTTAGTTCGTGGGAGAAGCGTTCTCGCGGTATACCGAGCCGCACAAAGAAGCGTTCTCGCGGTCAACCGGGAAATATTCGGTTAATCGAATCACAACAGGAAGCGTTCCTGTTTAGTCAAGGACGGTCGACCGAATGAGCATCGGTCGACCGTTTCCCACGAATTGTTCAGCTCGGATTTGCTTAATTGTAGCTCGGTTTTTTGAGTCTATAAAAGAGATTGTTTGCTCTTGGTTTTAACATAACACACAAACAACGTACAAGTGTAATATTTTCTTCATTGTGAGTTGAGAGATTAAGGTTAGAGATCATGAGTGCTTTGGAGGACCTATTGCCTCCATATACTTGTAATCTCGGTTGCTTCTTTTGTTGGAGAAACGGAAGAAGGAAAGAAAACCTGCAGGAGACCCCTCAAGGACGTAGGCACGTTGCCGAACCTTGTAAATCGCGTGTGTCGTGGTTGTTTCAGGTGTGTGTTTGTGTTTGTTTATTTATTTTCATCTTATTAGTGTTCTTATTGCATTAAGTTTGGGAGAGGGTCCGAAGCTATTTCTGCAAGTGAATATTCGGGTACGTGGTGCGTTTAATCCGTGTCGTGTTGGTGAATTGTTAGATCCCCTCCCAACATTTACTTGATTGATTATGTTACGGTGCGCAAAACTAGTCAGTTATACTCTAGGAGCCCATCACAACACACCCCTACCATCTCCACTCTTTTTATTAGGGGAGAGCATTGACCGGGTCAAACCGGTCAACCGGACCGGTCGGTCCGGGTTCGGTCCGTAAATTTTTGAAAAAATCCGGTCCAGTCCGGGTTTCGGTCCGACAAATTTTAAATTTTCCGGTCCAATTTTTTTTTAACTTAAAAAAATTGGTTTTTGACCGGACTAGACCAGACCGATTCGGTCCGGTCCTGTCCGGTCTTAGGTCCGTGGGCATCCGGTCCGGTCCGATCTTCAGTCCGGACCCCGGATAAAAATCCGGTCCGGTCCGGATGCACATCCCTACTTTTTATGATCCAAGATCACAACTTTTGACCAAGCATTTGAACGGCGATAACTACTCCACTTGGAGTAGATCCGTGATTATGTCTTAGTGCCTTCTAAGAACAATTGGGATTGTTGACAGAACTACGAAGAAACCTACAAATAAAAACGACATTAGAGTGAAGATAAATCTTAGGCATTACCTTCCTAACACTATTAAATCTGTTGAACGTTTTATTTAAACCGCAAGTGCACGGCCGCGATGAAGCGGTGGCAAGTACGGGTCGTCCTCAGGGAGGTGAGCAGCCTCTTGTTTGCACGAAATCAAATGGCGAAAAAATGGAGAAGAGAGTTGGTTACGCTACTCTACCCTAAACTACTCTAAGAAGTATGAAATGTGAAAGAAGCAAACAAACGATGAAATTAGAACTAAGCTAAGAACAAAACAAGAATGCTGGAATTCAGAAATGGGAAAACCCCTAAGGGATGGAGTGAGTGCACACAAGCAAAGAGGTGGGTGTAGAATACATTCTTTAAGCACATGAAGGTGGTGTTTATCAAGCATAGGAAGTGTCTAAATGTTATGGCAAAACCTATCAATCTATTCACCAACTTAGTTGATTAACATTTACATATGCAAGGTGTTTATTTCAGAACCTAAACAAGCATGAGAGGTGTCTAATCATTTTGGCAAAACTCATCAAGTTGTAAATTCTATCCTAAACAAGCAAGCATACATTCATGTTTAATCAGCACATTGAAATTAAAGCATTCATCCCATTCTCTAATGCATGTATGTACATCTACTCCACCCCCCAAAGGGGATGGAACTACTCACTAAACATTACACTAATTATTAAACTATGGAAAGAAAGCATATTAAAACTAAGCTAGAATTAAAAGACGATTAAACTAAAACATGCACAACAATAAAAGAAGCATAAAACAAACAATGAAAGAAACATAAAACTTTATTGATAAAATGACTCACATTAAAAGTAGCATCCTCCTACTTTAGTGTGTGCTTCAAGGCCTCACTTCTAGTAGGAAGAATAGCCACTTAAAATATGGAGTGATTACAATAGGAGGTGAAGAGTTCTATTTATAGGCATGGAAAAAGCTAATCCGGGACAATCCCCCAATGTGGGACTAAACCAATACCAAAACTAGCCTAAACAAACATTAATACACGTCCAGGAGAAAACTTGGTGGATTTGGGCCCAAAGTGACCGCTAATTGGCGGTCTTGGACCGCCAATTGGCGGTCCAAATTTTCCGGATCGAGTTGAATCTTGTTCTGGGCTTTGCTTGGTGTATTTGGTGGTCTTGGATGCATCTACTTTGTTTATTGGAGCTCCGACCCGAATCCAATTGCTAAAATACTCCCCATGATGGTGTGGAGTATTCTGTTTTGCTCTTAGGTCCTTCTGTCTTGCGTTCAGGTCCTTCTCCCTTGCATCTTGGTCCCCAGATCTCACAATCCAGTCCTTTTTCCCAGCTTTTGGGTCCTTTTATGTTTCATCTCTTCAAACCTATTTATTCCTGAAAACTAAACATAAAACTCGTGACATAGCATTGTTTAGGTGAAAGATAATGGATATAAGATACAAATATGAGCATGAAATGATGTCAATCAAAATCCTATAGTCTTGTTTTGCAAGAAAAATGGCAAAGAGACGCCAGTAGAGGTGGTAAACAGTTGGATAATGTTGCCTTTGCTGTTGGAAATTAAGGTTTTGGATGGTTTAGAGAACTTCAACAACAATCCTTTGGCTTATCCATGCGTTCACACAGGGGTGTGTAAAAATCAGACCGGTCTGGTTTTTTGGACCGTACCGGAACCAACCATTCCGGGTTCCGGTCCGGACCTAGGTGAAAATTCGGTCCCGGATTGGTTCGGTTTTTTATTTTAATTTTTAAGGTAAAAATTCGGTCCTGGACCGGACCGAATCCAACCGGTCTGGACCCCGGAAAAAAATCTAGTCCAGTCCGGACTAAATGCACACCCCTACGGTTCACATAAGTCAATCAATTAAAAAAAATATTTTTCACTTGTGTGCGATTGATTTGCAGGAAAATAACATGGAAGCGGAGGAACTAAACTTGTAAAATAATTTCTGGTGATTGATTTGCAGGAAAACTTAATGAAATTTTAGAAAGGTAATTCTAAGAGTTCCACAACTTTATATTTTTGTTCTTTGAATGATTTTTTTTACTTTAACTTCAAAACGAAAGTAAGTAATGAAATTAAAGTTTTAAAAATACTAAGAACTCTTACCGAATTGCAACCTAAAACGAAAAGAAGAGGAAGACTAGCATGTAGAGCTGTAAATGGGGCGGGTAGCGGTTGTATTTTCTACCCGTTCCGTTTACCCGATTACCCGCATAAGAATTTAATAATAAATATTATATATATATACACACACACACACACACTTATATACCATATACATATCCCTATTCTCCAATCCCTAATTTACTAACGCTGGTATAAAGTTGAAATTATTTATAATTTTATCGTGTTCATCACATGAGTCATGTTTTTAAGGTGCTAACATGTCATGTTTTTAATTTACGATGTTAGACAGAAAAAGGAAAAAATATATGTAAAAATCTGTTTATCCATTTACCTGCCCATAACCCGTTTACCGCCCCGCCCCGCCCCGCCCCGCTCCGTGTAACCCGTTTACCCGATCTTAGACGGGTCGGGTAGCAGTTAAAAAAAAGGAAAATTTTCAAAAATAATTTTTTTTTAAAAAAATTGCCAAAATAAACCTCCATTAATAGTAATTTTCAAACTAGACCCGCTGTCACCACGTGGTGACACGTGGCAGCGGCGGGTTTTATTTTTTTGTGCATAGAGAACTCGACATCACCAGTGTCGAGTTCATCTTTTGAGAACTCGGCACTGGTGATGCCGAGTTCAACTTTGGTATAACTCGGCATGGGTGATGCCGAGTTCTACTTGGTTTTTATTGGCCAACACTTCGACATTTTTTTCCTGAGGTGATTCAAATAGAACTCGGCACTTATAGTGCCGAGTTCTATTTAAGAAACTGTTCTCCTAACGATCAGATCGTGTATGAGATTGATTGCTATAGTGCCGAGTTCTATTTAAGAAACTGTTCTCCTGACGATCAGATCGTGTATGAGATTGATTGCCAGGAGAACAATTACTTAAATAGAACTCAGCATTGAGAGTGCCGAGTTCTAAAGGAAGAACTCAACGTTACTAACGCCGAGTACGCCGATTTCACTTTAAAAAGTGAGTTTAATAGGCTGAAGTAGGCAAATTTACGGTCCTAAAAAGTAATTTTTTTTAAAAAAATTTGCCAAAATAAAACTTGGCACTGGTGATGCCGAGTTCAACTTTGGTAGAACTCGGCATGGGTGATGCCGAGTTCAACTTGGTTTTTTATTGACCAACACTTGACATTTTTTACTGATGTGATTCAAATAGAACTCGGCATTGAGAGTGCCGAGTTCTACATAAGAAATTGTTCTCCTGGCGCTCAGATCGTGCATGAGACGATTGACGTGCCAGGAGAACAGTTACTTAAATAGAACTCGTCACTGCGAGTGCCGAGTTGTAAAGGAAGCACTCAGCGTTACTAACGCCGAGTTCACTTAAAAAAAGTGAACTCGGCGTTACCAACGTCGAGTTCCGTTGGGCTATAAAAGCAGCCCCCCCCCCCCCCCCCCATCCGCCGAGTTCCGAGTTTTTAAGGTTAGGGTTTCAATTTTTTTTCATTTTCCACCGTTTTATTGCCTTTTTATCTATTAGGATGATATATATTGTTGTTTTATGTATGATTGTAGTGTTTTTGTTGATTTAGGAACCCGTTTTGGTGGAAACTCGAATTCGATTTTGGGTTTTTAGGCAAAACGTTTTATTTCTTGTTTGATAGTTGATTATTGAATTTAGTTTTGTTGATTATAGGTCACGGTAGTCATCTTAAAAATAGTTGAATTTAAGTACTATTATTGTGATTAAAAATAGATTTTATGTTGTTATTTAGGTTTGAATGTATGTTAATTTGAATGAATGTAAACTTAAAAGTGATTTATTTGAGTTTAAATGTATGCGAGTTTGAATGTATGTTAGAATTGAATTTTGTAGTATTGTTAGTTTGTTCTACCGTGCAGGTTTAAATTTACCAATTTGAGAAATATAGGAGAGGTTCTGTCAAAATTTTTAAAAAAATTCTGACATGATTCGTAATGTTGTTTATTGTAGTTGGTTTTATTGGAGAGATTGTTCGACGTTTACAGCCGTTTGCTACTACACTCGATTGAGGTAATTTCTAAAACATTAGAGTATTCTCAACTTTTTAAGTAGTTAGTAATGAAGAACAACCATCTCACTTGTTAACGTGTTATGTACAGATGGAGTTTGGTGGTTCTAGTACTGGTTCAGTTGGAGGTAGCTACGCTTCACAGGGTCCGGTAGACAGATCGGTGTTGGTTTTGCAGGCCAACCACAAGTCTGACTTGTTCAAAGATTTTGTAAGTATTTTACGTTTTTTTAAGTTAAATATTTGCACGTGAATTTCAATATTCTGACATTTCTCTAAATTTATGCAGAAGGATGTTGGTGGTGTAAAATGCGTTGAGCATGGATCGAAGCTCAACGAATGGCAGATCACTGATAAGAGAATGTTGTTTCTGCTAGATATGGCAGGGTTTGACACAGTCACTCAGTTGGACCGAGTTCAGTTGGATCATACCTTATTGGGGGCGATGGTCGAGCGTTGGAGACCGGAGACTCATTCATTTCACCTGCGACATGGTGAGATCACGTGCACCTTGCGTGACATCTCGATGATTACCGGCTTGCGGGTAGATGGTTTGCCGGTGTGTGAGTCTCAGGAGTAAGTTTTGTCAGAGGTCTGCATGGATTTATTGGGTCAGGTCCCCGATGACTTGGGTCGTAAGGGTTCCGTAACTCTGGGTTGGTTGCAAGCTCAGTTTCAGCACTTGCCTTTTGATGCTGACGAGGAGACAGTTACACGACACACCAGAGCCTTCATTCTGTTCCAGCTGGGATGTAGTATTTTGGCAGATAAGAGTGGTACGATGGATCACTTGAAGTACCTGTATTTGCTCGGAGATTTGGCAGTCGCATCGGAGTACAGTTGGGGTAGTGCGGCTTTGGCCCACTTATATCACATGTTAGATGAAGCATCACTGATTCCGACAAAACATTTGTGTGGTTTTCTTACGTTCATGCAGTTGTGGTGCTGGGAACATCTACACATTGGGAGACCTTTAAAAAGAAGACCATTAGTATACTCAGAGGACGAGAGGGCACCATCAGGGTCCCGTTGGAGACGACCAAGAACATTCAAGGGTAGTGCAAAGACGACGACACTTGATTTTTATCGGAATGAGCTGGACGTGCAGGAATTCGATCAAGTGATCTGGGACCCTTATGCAAATTTGGATCTTAGTCAGTTACCACCACTATGTACAGAAGGTTCAGAGATCTGGACGAGCCGTACTTCGCAGTGTATAAGTCTGACACAGGATCTGTGGCAGAATACACAGGAGATGTATAAGTCTGACACAAGCCTTATCACATAACGGGAAATTAGAATGTAACGGAGATGTGGCAGAATACACAGGATCTGACCGCAAATTGGTAGTTGTTCCGTTGAACATCAAATATTAGGATTTAATGGATGTTATAAGATCTGAATGTTCTTATCCACACAGTATGTTTGATGTCAAGTTGACGGCGAAATTGTCATTAAACAATGATTGGATATACGTTCCATTAACCAATGATAGGTCAGTTTATGGATTGATGCGTTTGTTTAAACGGATGTCTGTGGTTGGAGTGTATGTGGAAGCTGAACCTTAAACGCCCGACCCTACGCTGACAACGAACACTCATTCGCCGGAGTATGGTACAGTAAGGTCGACCGGTTGGGACTGTGGAATAGATTTGAATATAAGTCTAAATCCTACAACCGAAGTTCCAGCAAATTCCATTTTTCCAATTGCATAACTTCCAAACAGGCACCGAATGGCCAGAAAATGCGTGTGACATTCCTTCTAGCAGTGCAAATCCTTATCCTGGTTTGTCGCAATTTGAACCCACGCATTACAGTCATGATGAGTTTGCTGGAAGAGCTGGACCATCTACCTCATATCCCTACCTTGGGCTTGGTTTGTCAGCTGTTGAGCCAATTAATTTTAGTCGACCAGAAGGTCTGGAAGAGATGCATAGCGTTCAAGACGATGACACTTAGGAATTAGGGGATTACAGCACACCATTCACTGTAGAAGATGAACCTGAAGGTGTTTCTGCTAATGAAGTCGTTCCGGAGACGCAGGATGTCATATATGCGATGGGATAATCCATAAACCGTGAAGACGACGACGTTGTTGATGATGCAGTTGCTAACAACGACATGGTTCCAACTCTTAATAAACTTCCTGATATCTTCGAGGACGACAACTGGATAGAGAATTCCGTAATTGAACACTCATTCTTCGATGCTGCGAACAATTTGGAACGGAGTGATTGGCATACAGAAGATGGTCGTTCTTTCTGGGATAAACGAATTTTCCCAATGAAAGATGATTTGGTTCATGCTCTGCAATCGTGACACATTAAAAAGTTTGTTTAGTATTCAGTTGTGGTTTCTTCAATGAAACGGTATATTGTTCATTGTATTCGTCGTGATGAAGATAATTGCAAATGACGTCTACATGCGTCTGTTCCAAAAGGCTGCAGATATTTTCAAATTAAAACATACGACGCCGAGCACACTTGTTCCAATCCGATATTGCTAAACGACAACAAACAATGCAGTGCTAATTTTGTATGCGACTTGATAATGTCAACTGTTAGAACTAAGTTCACAATTACTCCTGCTGAAATAATGGAAAGGGTGAAGACCAAATACTCACTTGAAATTGGTTACGCTAAAGCATGACATGCTAGGCAAAAAGCGTTGAACCGAATATATGGTGCCGAAGAAGACAGTTTTAAAGATTTGCGAAGGTTCGTCACAGTTCTCTGTCAGAACAATGAAGGATCTGTTGTCGAAATAGAGTCTGTCCAGGTAAATTTAGACGAGGAGATGTTTAAGCGTGTGTTTTGGGCGTTCGGGCCTTCAATTAGTGGGTTTCATTATTGTAGACCCGTTGTCAGTGTGGATAGAACACACCTCTATAGCAAATATAAAGGTTTATTTCTAATTGTTGTGGGCACGGATGCAAACAACGGAATTTTTTCTTTGGCATTTGCTGTTGTAGAGAGCGAGAATACAGAGTCGTGGACGTGATTCCTTCATTTGTTGGCAAGTAGAGTTACAAGGCGACCCGATTTGTGTATTATCACTGACATATTTTTGGGAATAAATGCTTGTGTGCGAGCCACATTTCCACCTTCAGAGGGCCATGTACATCGATTCTGTCTTCGACACATGAAAACAAATCTTGCTAAACATCGAAATTGTAAGGAAAGATTGGGACAAATCAAGTTTTACGAAGCGGGTAAAACTCATTCATTTATGAAATTTGAAGAGTTAATGAAGGCTATTGCAGAGGAACATAAACCGATATACGAGTGGATTCAACATCAAGATCCTTTGGAAAGATGGACTTGTTGTCACGATGGGGGTCGGCGTTTCGGATGTATGACAACAAACATGTCAGAAAGCTTCAACAATGTCTTACGATGGGCACGCGATTTGCCAATTACAACCATGATTTTGATGACCTTTCTCCGCTTGAACAAATTCTTTGTTAAAAGAAGGGACGTCGCCGAGTCGTGGAATGAAACATATGTACCGACAGTCCATACCGTGGTGATGGCAAACAGTAATCTGGCCAGAACACATACAATAACTCGTCTTAAAGTGAAATCGGCGTACTCGGCGTTAGTAACGCTGAGTAACGCTGAGTTCTTCCTTTAGAACTCGACACTCTCAGTGCTGAGTTCTATTTAAGTAACTGTTCTCTTGGCAATCAATCTAATACACGATCTGATCGTCAGGAGAACAATTTCTTAAATAGAACTCGGCACTATAAGTGCCGAGTTCTATTTGAATCACCTCAGAAAAAAAATGTCGAAGTGTTGACCAATAAAAAACCAAGTAGAACTCGACATCACACATGCCGAGTTCTACCAAAGTTGAACTCGGAATCACCCATGCCGAGTTATACCAAAGTTGAACTCGGCATCACCAGTGTCGAGTTCTCAAAAGATGAACTCGACACTGGTGATGCCGAGTTCTCTATGCACAAAAAACAAAACCCGTCGCCACCACGTGTCACCACGTGGTGACAGCGGGTCTAGTTTGAAAATTACTTTTAATGGAGGTTTATTTTGACAATTTTTAAAAAAAAAATTATTTTGAAAAATTTTCCTTAAAAAAATTCACCTGACCCAACCTGACTAGCTCAGACAGGTCGGGCAACAACGGTGAGCTCAAAACCTGCCCCTTTAATGTCCTACAAGCAGGCCAGGGTTTATCGACGCCAAAGAAAGAAGCTCTCTCTCTCAATTTCTTTCTGTTTTTACAGGAATGGCCGCTAAGGTGTTGTTCCGACGAACAGCCTCGGCTTCCAAAACCCTAATCCCGCGGTTCCACTTCCCATCTCCCATTGCCCGCTCGATCTCCACTTCCGCTGTTCTCCGCGATGACGCCATTTCCAGCGCTCTCGGCGTCGACGACAGGGTCCCCGCCACCGTCATCACCGGCTTCCTCGGCTCCGGAAAGGTACTCCTTTTTGGGAAGTTGGAGTTTGGGATTTTGTTGTACGTCTAACAGAAAAAACTTCTTCAGCTAGAATATATGTAGCACCATTACCATTTCATTATGGATTTGAGAATCACTAATGGACCATGCAGACAACACTTTTGAATCACATTTTGACTGCACAGCACGGAAAGAGGATTGCAGTGATCGAGAATGAGGTAATGAAATTTGGAAAATTTCATAGAGATCCTACCCTATTTGTCATATTTGCTTCTATGATTTGGCGATACTTTGGTTTGATAAAAAGAAACCCTAAACCTGAAAGTTTTGATTTTTGAACTGCTTGTATTTGGAATAATGTGCAGCTTACAATAGAATATCTTTTGGTCTTAGAAATTCAAGGAAAATAATTTGTGGTGAGTATTCAAACTTCAAAGTAAATAATAGGACAGATCAACTCATGCTTCTCCAATATGCAGTCAGTTCATGTTGTCTTTGGGTTTTGTGGTCTTGTGCCTGATCAATGGAGATACTCTTATATCCTGCATTGGTAAATATGATTCAGTTCAGGCAAACCTTTATGTTACTAATACAATTAAGTGAGTTTCATGATTTGGGCTCATCATGGAAAAAACTGCCTTAATCGGTAATAATTGTCAAGCCATGATTGTTCCTAGCCAATTAAATTCTGTAACCGCTGTCCCCATTTAGCATGCTATTACTCTAGCAAATTAGGCGTGTAATTAAACCCATAATTACCTTGTATTTATTCTGTAATTATGTATAGGACCTTGTATGTAACTGGCATTATTGCCTATATAATGGGAGGCTTCTCACATGAGAAGATAGACTTCTTGATCATTCTGTCATGGTATTAGAGCCAGGTTCAACAAAATCTCAGTCATAATCTCTTGTCTTAGTTAGTCTCATAGCGTTTTCTAGTCATAGCAGCTCGCCCACCCCTTCTTTTTTTGTAAGTCATAGCCATGGAAAAATCTGATCATGTGTGTATCAAGTTTTCTGGAAGAAATTATGCTTCTTGGAAGTTTCAGTTGGAGATTTTTCTCAAGGGTAAAAAGCTTTGGGGCCACATAGATGGCAGCACAACAACCTCTGATGCTACCAAAGCAGCGTGGGCTGCCAATGACAATCAAATCATGTCTTGGCTTTTAAGTTCTGTCGAACCACATTTGGTTCTTTCTTTGCGTCCTCACAAGTCTGCAAAGGCTATGTGGGATTTTCTCAAGCAAGTTTATAATCAAGACAACAATGCTAGGCGTTTTCAACTTGAGTTGGACATTGCTAACTATACTCAAGGAGATCTATCCGTTCAAGAGTTTTATTCTGGTTTTCTGACATTATGGAGTGATTATTCAGATCTTGCTTTAGCCAAGGTCTCTGGCGAAGGATTGCAGGCTGTACAAGAAATACACAGAACCAGTCAGAGAGATCAATTTCTCATGAAATTGAGGCCTGGATATGAACCTATTCATGCATCGTTGGTGAATAGAGGTCCTGTCCCGATATTGGAGGTTTGTTTTGAAGAAGTTCTGCGCGAGGAGCAACGAATCCATACTCAAAACAGTATGGAACATGTTCGTGCTGCTACAAACACTGTCTCAGTTGCCTATATTGCGCATGGCAAGGGGAAGGGTCGTGACATGAGTACGACTCAATGCTATAGCTGCAAAAATTATGGGCATATTGCTTCTAATTGTCCTCAGAAATTTTGCAACTATTTCAAGAAATCTGGGCATATAATTAAAGATTGTCCCACTCGTCCGCCACGCTTGAACAAAGCCTACCATGCTGATATTACCCATGTTGCGGCCCCGACAACCATTCCTGTTACTTCCGCCCCGCCTCTTTCTCACGTGGCAGTATAAGCAATGATTGTGAGTACATTTTCAGCATTTGGCCTCCAAGATAACACTCATTTATATACTTCTTGGATCTTAGACTCAGGAGCTTCAAACCACATGACAAATTCTCTGCATGGTCTAAGTAATATCAGAAAGTATAGTGGCTCATCACATATTCAAACTGCAAATGGTAGTAATCTACCTATCACAGCCATTGGTGATGTATCTTCTCACATTAAGGATGTTTTTGTATCTCCCGATTTGTCTACAAATCTAATTTCTGTGGGCCAACTTGTGGACAAAAAATATCGGGTACAATTTTCTAATATTGGATATATTGTGCAGGATCAGATGTCAGGGCAAGTGGTAGCGAAGAGGCCTAGGCATGAACGTCTCTTTACATTGCACCTACCTATTCCTCGTAGCTTACCTCCTTCTCCTCTAGTTTTATCGTTACTTTGTAACAAGTCCAGTGTGTCACCAGAAGTTTGGCATAAACGGTTGGGTCATCCTAACTCTAGGAGCTTATCTCATTTGTTCAAATCCCGTCTATTACCTAATCGAGAGCATACTTCTCCCATTGTGTTTCATGACTGTGCAACTTGCAAACTAGGTAAAAGTAAGATTTTACCATTTCCTTCTAAAGGGTGTAGAGCAACGCACAAATTTGAACTCATTCATAGTGATGTTTGGGGTGTTAGCCCTACCAATTCTCATGCCCAATACAAGTATTTTCTGACCTTTATTGATGACTACAGTAGATTTACATGGGTTTATTTTTGAGACAGAAATCCGAAGTTTTCTTTATGTTCTAATTATTTGTAGCCTTTGTTGAAACTCAATTTTCAGGTCTTTAAAAACTCTTCGTTCAGTTTAGGTGGGGAATATAAGAACTATGAACTTCAATCTTATCTGAATTCTAAAGGGATTATTTATCAACGTTCTTGCCCAGATACCCCGCCACAAAATGGGGTTGTTGAACGGAAAATTCGTTATCTTTAGATGTTGTTAGAACTTCGCTCCTTGAGTCTTCTGTTCCCACTAAATTTTGGGTAGAAGCACTCACTATTGCAACATTTCTTATCAATAGACTTCCCTCACAGGTATTGGAATTAGACTCTCCATATTTGAGACTTCATGGTTACAATCCTACATATGAAAATCTACATATTTTTGGGTGTGTGTTTTATGCATCTCCCTTCACGATATAGACACAAGCTTTCTGCCCAATCTGTGCGTTGCGCTTTTTAGGATATAGCCAATCCACAAAGGCTATCTCTGCTATGATTCAACTTCTAATCGTGTTCGTGTTTCAAGAAATGTGATTTTTTTAACATTAGTGGTTCTTCCCTACGACTTCTTCATCCGAGCAATCATCTGCTTGGTTACCTTCTTTTGATGATACTTCTAGCTCTTTAAGTCATCCAGTGAATGGATTCCAACCAGGTATGGTGTACCAACGGAGACCTCCAGTGCTGCCTCCCCTGATACTACCTTGACATCTGCTCCTCTTCGCCGGTCATCCCGAGTGAGTCCTCCTCCTAATCAGTATGGGTTTGAGACAAATTTGGCAAGTACCGTTACTGCTCTTTCTGCTACTCTATCTTCCATTTCTGCTACTCTATATTCCTACAGGGTACTCGCAGGCGGTCAAACAATAATGTTGACAAAAGGCTACGCAAGAGGAGCTCTCTGCTCTTGACACTAATCAAACTTGGGATATTGTGGATTGTCCGGTTGGGGTGACTATTTCGACTCCTACTTGTGTCGTATGCGAATTACGACGTTCTTTGTATGGCCTTAAGCAAGCTCCTCGTGCATGATATGACAAATTTACCTCCACTCTTCTTAAATTTAAGTTTGTAAAAGCAAGCATGATCCATCGTTGTTCCTTCACAGAACTGTGATTGGTATTGTTGTCCTGTTGGTCTATGTTGATGACATAGTCATCACGGGTGGTGATTCACTTCTCATCTCTCAACTCAAGAAACAACTACAAGATGCTTTTCATATGAAGGATTTGGGGTCCCTTATTTTCTTGATCTTCAAATTATTGCTGGTTCACATGGTATTTTTTTGTCACAAACTAAGTATGCTCGGGACTTGGTAGCTACAACAGGACTCCAGGATTCTACTCCCCTTGATACTCCTATCGAGCTTAATCTCAAGTTGAGCAAAGAAGATGGTGATCTTTTACCTGATCCAACATTATATCACACTCTTGTGGGAGTTTGGTTTATCTTACCATCACCAGGCCAAACATCTCTTACGTTGTCCAACAAGTTAGTCAATTTATGGCTTCTCCGAGACACTTGCATATGGCTTCTGTTCGGCGAATCATTCGCTACATTAAGGGAACATATTTGTGAGGGCTCTATTACCCTTCTAGTAATTCACTGGAACTTGCAGCATATAGTGATGCTGATTATGCAGGGTGTTGTGACACTAGACGCTCAACTACAGGTTGGTGTTGGGAAGGCTCTTATTTCCTAGAAAAGCAAGAAACAAGATTGTGTCTCTAAGTCCTCGACAGAATCTGAATACAGGGTTGTGTCTCACGCATGTGCAGAGATATATTGGATTCGTGGGTTATTGGCTGAACTTGGTTTTCCTCCACATCATCCAACTTGTCTCCATGTAGATAATACAAGTGCCATACACATCACGGCTAATCCCATCTTTCACGAACGCACTAAGCACATAGAGGTTGATTGCCATTTCATTCGTGAGGCATTTGAGTCAAATATTATTTCTCTACCTCATGTACCTAGCACTCTTCAAGTAGCCGATATCTTTACTAGGGCCTTAATGCAACAGAGACAATTTTCTGACCAACAAATTGATGCTTGTGGAGCAGCCACATCAATTTGAGGGGGGATGTCAAGCCTTGATTGTTTCCTAGCCAATTAAATTCTGTAATCGCTGTCCCCATTTAGCACGCCATTACTCTAGCAAATTAAGCGTGTAATTAAACTTATAATTACCTTGTATTTATTATGTAATTATGTATAGGACTTTGTATGTAACTGACATTATTGCCTATATAATGGGAGACTTATCACATGAGAAGACAAACTTTTTGATCATTCTGTCATATCTAGCTTGACTCCTTTTTATTATTATCTATGTTGCATCATTAGTTTGCAAGCCCCTTTATAGGGTGGAATAGGATCGTACTCCCGTCTTCTTTTGGAGTGTAAGGTACTAAGGTAGTGTACGTTGTGATAAACAAGGAATGAAGATCTACAACGTGATAGAGAAAGGAAAATGTCAGTCCACAGAAAAGGCAATGTCATGGTAAGAAAAACATAAAATCTTTAGCCTAGAAAATTCTGCATGGAATTTGAGGCTACTAGCTATTCAGTGGTGTGTGCAGATTAAGAACATTATCAAATTTCGAATGGTAAGTGAAACGAGAAAAAATATGGGCCAATTTGAAAAAATTGGACCGATAAAAAAAGTGACAAAATTGGTGATCCCGTAAGCGACAACAGTGTAATCCCTTACAGTATTGAAGATCTGTTGTTTGGTTTCAACTTTCAAGTGGCCTGATCTAATGTGACATTAGCGATGTAATTTTAGGATTTATAACTTGTACTTGTTTCTTTGTTTGTTTTGGCATTTGTTTTCTTGTCTTACTTCTCACTTCAACTAATACTTGACGAGGAGGGGTTAGTACCTCTGTTGTAAATATTTTTCTCCTATAACAAACTAATAAATTGTTGCATGCAGTAAATTCAATATTGTTAAGATTTGTAATTATTTTCTGTAAATATAGCACTTGATTTAAAGAGGTCCTTCAAAAATTCATTTATTGATATCATAAACCAACTGTTTTGTTTTGGCATTTTGGATTGAAATGGACTAAATCAAATTGACTCTTTATGCCATCTGACTCCATTTCTTATTTATTGCGAAATGGCAAACGATTGATTGTGCATCGAATCAATGAGTTAATTGGTAACAACCTATCTGATTATCAGGGGTATCACTACATATGTTCAACCCCCTTACCTCGCTCATGCGGGTGCTTCTTTTGAGGCATTGGGGGTAATGTTGATGTTGATGACTTGATGTATCATAAGCCAACTAAAGCATTGACAACCTCTATTTGAACAGTTTGGAGAGGTGGATATTGATAGTTCGCTTGTTGCCAATCATTCCTCAGTGGCTGAAGATATTGTTATGGTTAACAATGGCTGCTTATGTTGTACGGTAAGAGGGGATCTAGTGAAAATGCTTCTTGAGCTGGTCAAGAAGAAGAGGGAAAAAATTGATCATATTGTCATTGAAACAACAGGTCAACATCTCCTTGATTGTAAAGCTTTTAGATGCCATGAAGTATTATTACATAACTAGATTAGATGGCTCTTCTCTTTTGATATTAAGCTTTATCTTATAGGTCTTGCAAAACCTTCTCCTGTGATTGATACATTTTGTTCCGATGAACTAGTTGCACGATATGTCAAGCTTGATGGTGTTGTGACATTGGTTGACTCTAAGCATGCTATGCAGCATCTTAATGAAGTGAAAGCAAGGTGGGTAGTCAATGAGGCTGTGGAACAAGTTGCCTATGCAGACCGTATCATATTAAATAAGGTAAAGACAGAATTCGTAACCAATTCACCATGCTTTTTTCACTTGAGCTGCTATAACATAACATCTTGTTAACATGACCTCTTCTACATTACCAGATAGATTTGGTAAGCAAGGATGACTTGGATGCATTGACTAAAAAAATCAGGGTAATGCTTTATATTACGAATTAGTTTCAGAGCCCGACTTTTTGGCCTCTTACCATTGCTCTTTTTTTCCCTCTTTCCATTTCTGTTGCAGCTCATAAACGGCATGGCTCAAATTAGGGAAGCAAAATATGGTGATGTTGACATGGATTTTGTTCTTGGAGTGGGTGGATATGATCTTGACAGGTCCCATTATTCTCCCTTGATGTGAAATGCTCATGTTATTTTCGTGCTAACAGCAACCAACATATGCAAGCTTGTTGTGGCAGAATTATCTCTGAAGTTCAAGTTCATGACGACCATCATTGTGAAAATGGGCATGGTAATGCTGATCATGACTCATTTTCTTATCTACCACATTTTCTCTGTTCATGAATGCCAATTCACTGCAGTATATTATAGTCATGGTAGATTGATTGTTTTTATGGTACAGAGCTTTTTGCAATCAATGTCATGACATTTTTGGAATGGGAACTTCTTTGAGGATACATAAATTTGCAATACATTCCAAACAAGTTGCAGCTTAGTTCATCCTTCAAATGACATCTAACTTGTTACCAAGCATGAGAGAACAATGTTATTCGTATAAGTTTTTTCAGACTTTTGCTGACTAGTTCATTTAGGATGACCTTGTAAAGTTGCGAGGGTCTGCTACAGTTAAGGTTGTTTATGGTAATGATTTGGACTTATACTGTTCAGTATTTTGAGGCTGTAACTGCTATAGTGTAAAAGACCAATTCAAAGTATAAATCTTTGGGAAATAAGTATAAATAACCGCTATGCTTGTCTGAGCACCCTATTCTGCCAAATTTGTTAGAGGCTCTAGTCTAGGGCAATGTTGACAATAGTAGTTTTGATGTTGAAATCAGCATATCGATCTTCCAAGAATATATTTGTCCTCACGTTATATTTAGGCTTTTCTGCCTTATTACTTCCACAAATAGTTTTTCTACAATTAGGTTTGCAATGGAGTTAGATGATTGTGTGTCCTGTTTGCCATTACAGTACTTTCACCTGCGTTTGCCACTTATAATTTTTAGTCTTCTATTTTTGTTGTTAGGCTGTTGAAAAGATTTGGATTTGATTTGGTTTATATTTAGTCTCTTCTGTTCAGATCATCATAAAGGACATAAGCATGACCATATTCATGATTCCGCCGTGTCAAGTGTCAGTATAGTCTCTGAGGGACTTCTAGATCTCGATGAGGTGAGTAGAGAAGGGTGGTAATTTGTATTGGTGCAATAACTCAAATGCGTGACAAATATATTCTTATTTAAGGTTTAGACTTAGAGTTGTACCTGATTTTTTCTACCTGATCGCGTATCCAGGTGAATGATTGACTTGAGAGGCTGGTTGACGAGAAAGGAGAGGATTTGTACAGGATGAAGGGGGTTTTGTCCGTCAATGATCCTGCTGGTCGTTTTGTTTTTCAGGTTCTTCTTTCTCCTTGTATACACCACTAAGTTCTTCCAGCACCCCCAAGCCACCAAACAAATTTGGCTTATGATATATGATTGAATGGTATCTCATATTGCTGATATTTAACCTTGCATTTTCTTCTTATCTGACTGTACTCTGCATCTGAAATCGAAACACCATTTTGTGAAGAAACTTTGAACCTATGCAACATTTTGTTCCCTTATATTCATGAATATAGTTATTTTGCATAATATATTTGCCATACGCATTTCAATTAAATTGTATTTTGCATTTGATTCGTAGGGGGTACATTCAACATTGGAAGGTTGCCCAGGAAAGCCTTGGGAGGCTGACGAAAGAAGGGTCAGCAAATTTGTATTCATCGGAAGAAATTTAGACGAGGATGCCCTAAGGAAAGGCTTTAGAGGTTGCTTAGTTTGAATCTGGTCCATAATTGGAGTCGGTGTGCATACAGGTTGTGCATTTGATCTCCATCCTAGTACCAGACCATGAAGGAAGTTGGCAAAGAGGCAAAAAAATATAATTTACGAATTACTAGCAATGGTGGCATGGACATTACAAGTGTTTCATTATAAGCGTGTAATACCTAAGAAGAACATCAACCGTGAAGTTTTCGTGCGAACTGAGAACTTTGCTATGATGCTGTTCTGTTTGGAAAGTGTGTTTGGACTGTTAGAAGAGTTTGTACGTTTCGTTCTACTGAAGTGGTAGTTTTTGTTATTTGATAAAATTTTCAGAATTTATTGACTGTGAACAGTGAACAACCTAAGCAAAAAGGTGAATAACACTGATCGTCGATCGAGTAAAACTTAGGGCAATGGTTAAACACTTGAAAATGACCGTTTCGTTTAACCTTTCAAAATAATCAATCAAACAAACAAACCCCATATGATTCATCAAAACCTTTGTACAAGAACAATAGTGGTGTTCCAGTTTCACAACTGAGATATTCTCACATTATAGGTAGCTTGATGTATCTTGCAAATTGCACACGACCAGATATTTCATTCTCTGTGAGCAAACTTAGTAGATACACAAGTTGTCCTGATCGTACTCATTGGGAGGCTTTGGATAGAGTACTTAAGTACTTGAAGGGTACTTTTCTACCCTTGGGCTGCATTATGGGAAATTCCCAGTTGTTAGTTAAGTTTTTAGTTAATCGTTTGTTGTTTTCTTTCGTATTTTATACTTCGTAGTGTAGTGTAGTGTAGCGTAGCATAATACACCCTCTTCCATATTTTTGCCACTTGATTTCGTGCAAACGAGAGGCTGCTCACCTCTCTGAGGACGACCCGTATTTGCCACCGCTTCAACACAGCCGTGCACTTGCGGTTTAATATAAAACGTTCAACAATAAGCTCGTGCTCGATAATCCCCTTTGTAATACGAATGGATCTATCTGCCAATTAGAGGGTGATCTTAGTTGGTTTCAATTCTCCCAAATTTAACTGTTGATAAACAGAAAATGGGAGGACGTTGACCGCTGATCCTAAATCAAGCAAAACATTACTCATGCTAGTGTCCCCTATCTTACACTGAATAGTAAGACACCCAGGGTCCTTGTATTTTGTGTAGGCGGGATTGGACAAAAGTGAGCTTACATTTGCAGCCAAGAATGCTTTCTTAGGAACATTGATCTTCCTCTTGGTTGTGCAGAGATCCTTCAACACTTTGGCATATTGAGGTATTTGTTGGATGACATTCAACAAGGGGATGTTAACCTTAACTTGCTTAAACACCTCTAATATCTTGTCCATTGTGTCACTCTGCTTTTTGGTTAACCTACTTGGATAGGGAGCTTTTGGCAGGTAGGTTTTCTATGGTGCCTTAGAAGGAAGCCTTGGTGTATTACCCTCACCCTCAGCCTCTTCCACACCACCATTCCCACTAAGGGGCTGCATAGATGGTGTTGGGTCTGGCAAGGAAATGTGATTGTCAACCTGCTTTCCATTCCTTAAGGTCACAATGGAATTGACATGGTGAACAGGTTCCTCCACATGGTTCACTTGCCTCCCGCGAGGTACCACATTATCATTTTGCATGTGTTGTTGCTGGTACATGCGGGGGTTAGCCTCAGGCTGGCTAGGAAAAGACCCTTTTTTTTCATGTACAGACTGAGCCAATTGGCCCATCTGAAGCTCTAGAGATTTGATGGTCTGCTGATTTGAAGTGAGAACTTGACTTGTGGATGACATAAAAATTTTCATAGAGTTCTCAAGTCCACGAGTCAAGTTCTCAAGAGAATTAAACCGGGTTTCAAAGTTGTTAGAATTTTGGAAACCTGGTTGGTTGGTGCTTGGAACTTGGGGTTGCTGATATGAATGAGCATGCGTGGGAGGTTGGTATGATTGGTTAGGTGGTCGAGAGGAGTTTGAAGGACCACCTGAGGTATTATTTTGGTTCCATGAAAAATTGGGGTGGTTCCTCCATCCAGGATTATAAGATGATGAGTATGGGTCATTCCTAGCTCTGTCATAGATGGCGTTGACACATTCCATCTCAGGAGGAATGACGCACACTCGCTTTCTATATGACCTATCCTACCACATGAATGACAGGGAACTCGACCAGATGTGGACATGTGAGTTGCACTTTGTTGGTTTTGGAGCTCAATTGAATCCATACGGCGCATTAAAGCCGCCATGCGTGCCTCGGTGGCCGTAGTGGTATTGATAGCAAACGTGGCACCCGATCTAGTCGAGTTTGCATTCGCGATCCTTGCTCTTATACTAGATGATGCAGGTGGTTCCCTTAGACTCTCCCATTGCATTGTTTTCTCAGCAAGGTCTTCTAGGAAAGCACATGCCTCTCTTTCATCCTTTCCTAAGAACTCTCCTTGACACATGGACTCAAGGAGCATCCGGGATGGGCTTTGAAGACCTTCGTTAACAATCTGACAAAGATGCCACAACTCAATGCCATGGTGAGGGCATGAGGATAGTAGCTCCTTGAACCTCTCTAGATATGCATGAAATGTCTCGGTCTCAAGTTGATAGAACGAATTGATTTCGTTCCTCAATTTTTGAGTCCGATGATTTGGAAAGTATATCTTGAGGAATGCAGATTGAAACTCATCCCAAGTCCTAAAGGCATTCCCTGGTTGCTGTACAACCACTTCTTGGCGTCATCCTTCAGCGCAAAGGGGACAAGCCTAAGATGGATGGACTCTGTGCTAAGTTGTTGCAGCTTGAACATAGCACAGACCTCCTCAAATTCCCTAAGAAAGATATAGGGGTCACCTTTCCCAGTGAAGTGAGGGAGCATGGAAATAAACTAAGGCTTAACCTCAAAATGGTTCCCATTTGCCTCTGGCAATACGATGCATGAGGGCAGAGCAGTACGACTCGGGTAGCATCGATCACGGAGAGGTATGGGAACGACAACAGGAAGAACATGTCGAACAGGTGGGTCCAGCAACTGCTCCTCCTCACGGAAATTAGCAGCCATTGAACCCGGCCTGTGTGCGACACGAGAGGAGGAAGGCGTCGAGAAATCGATTACCGAAGCCGGATTGACAACGCTCCTCGTCAAACGACCCCTCTCATCTTGTGTCCACGAAAGCATGCACAAAGGTGCACACACACAAAACAAAACCTCTTTTTTAACAAAGAATGTGCGTAGAGGAGAAGACGGGGGAACACAGGAGAGAAAGAATGACTCAGGAGAGAAAGGAAGAAGTCCTTATGCTACGACGGATGGTTACAAGTAGAAGCACACAAGCAAACAAGGCTCAAGCAATCCTAAGGTCGCTATAGGTCCTTACAACTAGACGACGCCTAACTGCGAGGTCACACGGCCTCAACACACCTCACCTCCCTACGACGAGGACCACAAAGCCCAGCAAGGGAGCCAAGATCCAGAGATCTCGTCTCTCCTACAATCGACAAAGTGGGCAACGCCGATCAGATCATGACGGTCGGGACCGGATCACTCTTCTAATGCGCCCGAAGTCCTTAGGGCCAATGTCTACTTGATTTTAAAATTTGGCTCTTGATTAGTGTGTTTTTGGGGCGAAGAAAAGGGTGATGAAATCCCCTACCTTATCTTTTATGGGACAGCCCCTCCTTAGTATCGTTTTGGAGTCATAATCTAGCAATCAACTCTCCAAACAAACACTCAACTCACACTTGTTTCAATGCACTTCCTACTAACTAATGCATGTTCATACGAAATGCATGAATGAGAGTAGAAGGTGCGTACCTCACGCCAACACTCAACAACCGAAAATAATGCTAAAATGAAAGACAATCTATCTGCCTAAGTCACATACATGATGAATGACCTAAACAAAAAGAATGCCTAATCTTTTGCTTTGGGTTTTAGGGTCCAAGTTGCTTAAAGGAAGTATGATTATTGATATGGGAACAAACTATAAGTCAAAACATGCCAAATCAAGTCCCAGATCACTACATGAATTATGGTAACAACACAAAGAAATTAGAAGGTAAACAGAGCTCACCAGACCGCCAATTGGAGGTCTCAAACCTCAAACCGCTGATTGACGGTCCAAAGTGCCCAGCTTGGCCTCCAACTTCTCCGGGTGCTCATCCTGGCCACGCCAAGTCTCCTGAAACAAAGAAAAACTACAAAACACAAATTAAATCCACTCGAATTGTCCAAACAAGAGTCTGGACTGACACCTCCCCGGCGATGACGCCAAAAAACTTGTTGAACGTTTTAATTAAAACCGCAAGTGCACGGCCGCGTTGAAGTGGTGGAAAATACGGGTCGTCCTCAGGGAGGTGAGTAGCCTCTCGTTTGCACAAAATCAAGTGGCAAAATAGGGAAGAGAGTTGATTATGCTACGCTACGCTACACTACAAAGTATGAAGTCTGAAATGCGAAAGAAAGCAATAAACGATTAACTAAAACTAAACTAAGAACGGAAGATGAGTGCTGGAATTCAGAAATGGAAAACCCCTAAGGGGTGGAGTGAGTGCACACATTCAAAGAGGTGGGTGTTGAACGCATTCTTTAAGCACAAATAGAGGTGGTGTTATCATGCATAGGAAGTGTCTAAATGTTATGGCAAAACCTATCAATCCATTCACCATCCTAGTTGATTAACATTTACATATACAAGTTGTTTATTTCAGAACCTAAACAAGCATGAGAGGTGTCTAATCATTTTGGCAAAACTCATCAAGTTATAAATTCTATCCAAAAAAAGCAAGCATACATTCATGTTTTATCAACACATTGTAAATAAAGCATTCATTCCATTCTCTAATGCATGTATGAACATCTACTCCACCCCCCAAAGGGGATGGAACTACTCACTACACATTACACTAATTATTAAACTAAGTAAAGAAAACATATTAACTAAGCTACTAAAACTAATGAAATGAAATTAAACAAAGTAAAACAAGAAACATAAAACAAACAACATAATAAAGAAACATTTATTAAAGTGACTCACATTTCAAGTAGCATCCTCCTACTTTAGTGGGTGCTTCAAGGCCTCACTTCTAGTAGGAAGAATAGCCACTTAAAATATGGAGTGATTACATTAGAAGGTGAAGAGTTCTATTTATAGCCATAGAAAAAGGCACTCCGGGGTACAATTCCTCGATGTGCGACTAAACAAATACCAAAAATAGCCTAAACATCCTCTAATACATGTGCTGGAGAAATTGGGGCGGATCCAGAATGATCTGGACCGCCAATTCGCGCTCCATAAACTTTGGATCGGGTTGGAATTTGTTGTGGACTTTTCTTGCTGGTATTGTTTGTCTTTGGTGCGGTTACTTGACTTGTTGGAGCTCCGACCCGAATCGAATTGCTAAAATACTCGCCATGATGGTGTGGAGTATTCTGTTTTGCTCTTTGGTCCTTCAGTCTTACGTTCATGTCCTTCTCCCTTGCATCTCAGTCCCTAGATCTCACAATTCAGTCCTTTTTCCCAGCTTGTGGGTCCTTTTATGCTTCATCTCTTCAAACCTATTTATTCCTGAAAACTAAACATAAAACTCGTTAAATAGCATTATTTAGGTGAAAGATAATGGATATAAGATACAAATATAAGCATGAAATGATGTCAATCACTCTTCTTCCGGAAATGGCACCAAAGCACCAGCATCTGAGCAACTCCCCAGTGCAACCTTCACTTCTCCCTCTCCCACCTCTGTGAAGTGGTGTCTGGAGATGTTATAAAATTTCCCGTGTCCCACCAATCGTCGATCAGGGTCTTCGACAAATAAAGCACATCTAGATCCATCCTCGAACTTTCCAAACGAGGGACCGCCGATGAGGGCCAATTCTCGAGAATGAGCCACGAAATCATATTGTCGATCGGGGTGGAACACTGGCTACACTGGAGGAGTGGTCTCCGGGGACGAACCGGTCCTACGACGGGTAGGAGAAGTAGGCAAATCACGATCCAATCTCTCCAAAACAAGTTGCAATGTATTCTTCAAATCTACGATCTCTTGCTGGCATTTGGTATGACCTGTCGACAAAGTAGACCATTGAGTCTTTCCATAATATTGTCGCAGTCCATCTCTATTCCCTACCCCCCTCACACGACCGGGGTGTTCGTCGTTTCCCAAGGCCTTGCGTTGAATATCATTCTGACCATCGGAAGAAAATTCTCCTTGAGATTCTCTCAACTTCAGAGAGTCCAAAAATTTTAAAAAATATTTACAAACAATTGAAAAATATAAAATTACTGAATCTGAATTAATAACATATACAAGTGATACAACTTATTATCTTCGAGCCGATCACTTGCGACTCGTCTGTGACGTACTCCCCTCTGGAGTTTACTCTCGCTTTCTTCCAAGAATCACAACGAGCTACGGGAGGAGGAGGGGGGCTAGATGGGCAACGACGTTCAAGCCATAACGGTCTTAAACAGTTTCCTCTCCTTAATGCGTTCGGAATTCCTAGGGGCTAACGTCTAATTGATTTTATGAAGGCTCTTTTATTAAGTAGTTTTTGGTCCTAGGAAAAGGTGATGAAATCCCCCACCTCATCTCCTATAGGTGACTGCCCCCTAAGTGTTTTTCATACCTTAATCTAACAAACAACACACCAAACAAACACTCACCTCACACTTGTTCCAATGCAGGTCCTACTAACTAATGTGTGCTTTCTAATGAATAATGAGTGAAAGAGATTACGTACCTTACGCCAGCAATCTATGATAGAAATCGTAAAATAAATAATAAATACGATGAATGCAAATCCTATATGATGAATGACTTAGCAATATTGTCTAATCTTTTGCTTTAGGTTATTAAAGGTCAAGTTGCTTAGGGGGCAATGAGTTATTAGAAACTAAACATAAATAAACATTTAACTAAACAAAATAAATTGTTTTAAGCATAAATACACATTTAACTAAGCTAAACATTAATAAATGTACGAACTCACTAAACTAATTAAACATAAGTTTTTTACAAGATCTAAGTTATAGTCTTTTTAATATAAAATATAAGTTATTATTTTAAAATATCATGTTATTAATAGCAATTGAGATTATTATTATTTTTGAAATTTTGGCAGAACCTCCCCTAAAATTTAATATGTAAAAATCTTCAAATCCTGGAATTAACAAGAAAAGTTTATAACAGTACACGATATAAACTTGATCTCAATTCCACTTAATTCATTACAAACACACTACATCCAAACCCCTCAAACTTCGACACAAGACATGTTTACTTTTAGTCATATGTTTACATTTTCAACATAACAAAATTGGCTTCTTGGTTAAAGAATAAATAGCTAAAGGCTTGTCCTTAATACATGTTATCTGTGGACTTAGTCTTCCTAAATGATGTTATTACTATATATAGTATCTTCCATCAAAATAACAATCTTAGTCTTCTTAAATATATATAATAAGGTCGATTGAGGTGAGTTAGTTTATTAATCATTTCCTTGTGTACGTAATCTCATGAGCAGGCTACCAACAAACTCCATTGACAACGATTATTGACAAATACATAACTAAGTGGACACAAACATACATTTTATTTCTTATATATTTATATTTCTTCCAAACATATTACAATGCATCAGTTTTCAACACACAATGGAAAAATTACTAACAACAATTCAAACTAAGAGACAAAATGAGTGGAATTACAAACCAGCAAACGCGCGTCCTCCCTCGAATCTGCCAAATATAGATAGATCTAAACCACACTTGACTGGTAATTGATTAATCAGACAACACAAACAACATTCAAAAACAACAAACCATGCATTTAATCACAAACTAAATGATTTTCAACCAACACAAGACCACAAATAAATCAAAAATAACCAACACCAAATCCGACATGCAAAAAAAAAATCAATTTCACACAATTAACAGCCAAATGCATCACAAAACTCCACCAACTATCAACAAATAAACAATGCAAACAACACAAACCCTACCGAATCCAACCGAATTCGTTCCAAACACAAAATCAAAAAACTGAAGAACACGTTGTCCACATTTCAACTCAACTCAAAATCAAAAGACGGATCCAGAGCAAACGTCGAAATTAGGGAAGGTGCGCCTACCCGTCGATTGGCATTGGATTCGAATGAGAGGAGAAGTTTACCAAGACAGACAAGACACATAACTCCGCCTAAAATCCGAAACTAAACCAACCAAAACTAAACGAAACTCTTACGGTGGATAGGGATGTGGAGGAAGATGGAGGAGAGGAACGGAGAACGGGAGGAGAGGTTGGGACGTCGCTGAGGTGCCGGAGATTATTGCAGATCGGTCGGAGATCAGTCTCGGAGGAGGGTTCAGTCGCGGAACGACTAGGGTTTGGTTGGGTTTTTGTCTGGATGAATGACAAAAAATGTAATTGTTGGATTTTCTTAAGACCTATAGACGTCGGATGTTATCGACAACCGACGTTTATACCCCGACGTCTATATGCATGGGGGTATAGACGTCGGTTGTCGATAACATCTGACATCTATAGGTCGACATTTATAGGGTATAGACGTTGGATGCAATGGGCATTCGAAGATGGGCATTCGAAGAACCGACGTCTATAGTACCCCATAGACGTCGGCCGTTGTAACGACCGAAGTCTATGCTATCTTCGCCCAACTAGACGTCGGCTGTTATAATAGCCGACGTCTATTGGGTGACGAGTAAAGACTATTCTGCACTAGTGCTGGATGGATCACTCTTGTAAAATGAATGGAACTCTCATGCAGGATGGACTACTGCTTAAGTGAGAATTCACCTCTCTGTTGGGAAACTTCTTTCCAATGCTAAAAACAAGTTTCATCATGTCATCCTCAACAGTTGTAGGGTCCTCCTCAAGAACAACATCTAGTTCATCCTCATCTTCAACATCACAATGTCATCACTACTATTTTCTTGTTCCTCACGCACATAGTCTTCCTCATCACACCCAAAAGAGTAGTGCAGATCCTCATCTAAGTCATCACCCTCACTCTCTACCTATTTGTCTGGTATTAGGATCCTGCTAGGCCTTATTGTGTTGGGCTTTGGATTAGGTCTACTCACAGGAGTTGATTCCACACCACCAGTGGACTGTGTTGGGTTTGGTGATTTGAATTTTTTAACTGTAGTCTTCTTGGCACAAACCTTTCTAACATGTGGTGATTTGGGTATTGGCGATTGATGGGTTGGATTTTGGTGCGTTGGAGATTGCTATGTTGGAGTATCAGTACTGGTTGGATTTTGGTGTGTTGGAGATTCACTGTTGGAGATTTCAATAGGATTAGTAGATGGTTCTCCACGGAATAGAGTGGCAAGAGGTACAACAAGCTAGTCCATACTAACAAAAATTTCAATTTCTCTCCTTGTGTTTGGGTATGTAACAACGTCAGCCACATCCTCATCACACCAAAGTCCCTTAAATTCAAACCTCTGGAGCCCAGAAACCTTATAAATGAAACACATTCTGTCATCTAACCCCCACTTCATGTGTGTTGTAATGCACGACCTCACCACAGGCAGCGCGTGCGAGTCGAAATCTGCCATACTGCAGTGGGGAAAGAAGAGAGAAATGAGGATGGAATTGCACTACAATGCGTAAGCAAATCAAGAAACAAACAATAAAACTAAACCCCGTAGGGAGTAGAGAAAGAACGCGAATACGAAAATATGTGTATGTGTTCATTTGTGCTCGTCACAACATGAAGTACATGAAAACCATAAAACCAAATCCAACTTTGCCTCCACATGAAATAAGATAAAACATTATAATTAAAACATACAAGATAATAATTGAAATGAAGCTAACTGAATTCATGCATAAAGACCAAACCCCACTATGTGTCCACATGAAATAAGATTTACACAATCATTAAAACATATAAGACATTAATTAAGGTGAGGCCAACAAGAGCACATGCTAGCACATGTCATGTTTCCTTCTTCCACTCCATCCTTATCCTCACCTCATCATTCCCCATAAAATAGGCCCACTAATCTAAGCATGTGATAAGCATTACTCAATAGCATTAGCACATAAAAGATAAGAGAGAAATCTCATTAGATGGTTATGGAAATCATGTAAGGCTCAAAGGATTAAGATTAACACACAAACCTAATACATCACATAATCACATCACCTTATTCTCCACCCCCAAATTAGGATGGACTACTCTCTGCTCATTAATCTAACAATCATATTAAGAAAGGAAGACATTCTAATTATACTACGATTAATAAAATAAATCCAAGCTAAACATGCAAACATTAAAAGAGATAACATGAAGATAAAACTAGAAGAATTATTTTATTTACATGACTCACATTACAAGTAGCATTCTTCTCCACTTGAGTTTTGCTCCAAGGCTTACTCTAAGTAGAGAGAATGGCCACCAAGCAATGGGTAGATACAAAGCAGGCAGAAGAGTTCTACTTATAGGCATGAAAAAAGGAAATTGTTGACAATTCCCCAATGTAGGACAAATAAACATTCCAAGAAGAGACATAAACCTATAACCCATATCCACGCTAAATCGAGTCAGATTCTGAGAAAAAGCGACCGCTAATTGACGGTCTTGGGACGCCAGTTGGTGGTCACTTTTTCTCAGATCGGACCCATTTTCGGATATCTTCTTAAGTTCTTCAATTGGTCATGTGGGGTGCACTCGGATCGGTAATTGGAGTCTGAGCCCGAATATAATTCCCCAAATACTCCTCATGATGGTGCAGAGTCTCTTGGTTTGCTATTTGGTCACTTTGGCCTTACGTCCAGATCCCTCCCTCTTGCAGATGGGTCTTTGTCTATGACCGAGAGGTCCATTTTGCTTCATTTCTTCTTACGTTTAATTCTTTTTTCTCTTCCCTGCTCTTCTTTATTACCTAATACATGAAATATAACAACAAACACTCGAGTAGCACAATATTAGGGTAAAAATAAGGATATATAACATGAATATGATGCATGATATTCTACTAACCATTTACTACTAATACTTGCCCTACCCTTCCTATTTACCCATCCCTCCCCCTCTGAAAATGTGAATTGTGTAGTGTTTTGGAGTCCCCTGGCTGTAACAGATAATAGAACAACACTAAAAATCAACAAATTAAAACCATAACACAACAAATTAACAACTATAGCTTCTCATAGTATGATGATTGTGTTCGTTTATAATTACCGCAAGTGCACGGTGTCGGTGAAGACGTGGCAAATACGGGTCGATCTACATGGATGTGTGTGAACTCTGGTTCTTTCGAAGGCAAGTGGGAAAAGTGGGGAGAAGAGTTGTGATTACACTAGCTAAACTACACTAAACTAGCAAGCATCAAATAAGGAAAACGAAAGCGAGAGAAATCGAAAGCAAGATAAAAATCAGGAAAAAAACCCTGAGGGGTGGAGTGTGTGAACATATGAAGTGAAAATAAGTGATGAATGACGCACATAAGCATGTATGTGTGTGTGTGTCATGTGTGTGTCTTCTTGCATAGGAAGTGTCTAAAGATGTGGCAAAACCTATCAATCCATTCACACAACATATCAGCAATTACTACTTGATTAACATAAGACTAGACTCAGCATGAGAGGTGTCTAAATGTTATTGCAAGACTCATAAAAAACTAGGAACTCATGTGAAGAACAAAACTAACCATGTGAAGTATCTAAATGTTATGCCAAAACCCATCAAAGCAAAGTTTCTTCAGTCAATCAAGCAAGCAAACACAAATACAAATACCTAACTAACATGTAGCATATTCAACAAGAAATTTCACTCAATAAACATGAGGAAACTAAGCATGAGAAGTGTCTAAATCTTATGGAAAACCCCATCAAAAATCCCCCAACATGTAGATGACTAAAATACAACATATAAACATGCAAGTCTACACAATCAAAAATTCATCAAACATCCATACTTCACAACATATATGTACATCATCTCCACCCCCAAAGGGGGATGAAACTACTCACTAAGCATGCAAGAATTAAAAGAGAAGATAACATTAAAACAAACTATGAATTATTTTATTTACATGACTCACATTACAGGTAGCATTCTTCTCCACCTTGAGTTTTGCTCAAAGGCTTAATCCAAGTAGACAGAATGCCACCAAGCAATTGGTAAATACAAAAGAGGAAGGGTTCTATTTATAGTAATAGAAAAAGTAACCGGAGACAATTCCCCGGTATGGGACTAAACACATACTATAAATAGACATAAAACAACATAATCGAACACCCGACTAAACCATGAACCATTTGGAGTGATTTGGACCGCAGATTGGCGGTTTGGGACAACCATCTAGCAGTCTAGATTCGTTGGATCGAGTCTGGATTTGAATGGCTTGTTTCTGGCTTGATTTCTTGATGTGATTTGGTTGTCGATGTTTAGGCCCGAATCTAACTGCCAAAATACTCCTCATGATGGTGTGGAGCTTCTTGATTTACTCATTGGTCCTTTTGATTTACATTTGGGTCCTTCTCTATTGCATCTTATTCTATAAGTCTTGCAACTTAGTCATTTTTCTTGCTTTTAAGTCTTTTTTGAGTCTCTTCTTTTCAAACCTGTTTATTCCTGAAACTTAAACATAAAACTCATTACGTAGCATTGCTTAGGCTAACAATAAAGGATATAAGACACAAATATATGCATGATATGATGTCAATCATATGAAAAAAATCAAATCAATAGGAAACCAACATTCAACAACTAAGCATTCTTAAAAAAACAATAACCACAACATACAAGCAACATTCAACCAGTAACCACCATTTAAGCAACATTTAACTACTAAGCCTTCTTCAAATGACAAAAAAATTTAAAATAAATAAAAAATGGTCCATATTTCGTGCCATCTAACAACATGCAAGCTAGATTCAACCAGTAAGCCAAGTTAAAAAAACTAACGACAACATGAAAGCAACACTCAACTAGTAACCAATAACATTCAACCATTAACCACAACAAAAAATACAAAAAATAAAGACATACCTTTTTCTTTTTTTTGCAAGAGCAAAGGGAGGCTTGGCCTCTAATTTTTATTAAGGTAAAAAACTATTTACAACCTACAAAATAATGTAAAGATAAGTTTGCGGGTTTATGCCACATGCATAACCAGCCTCTACACTACAAGTACATAAATGTCATTCGGCGTTGTAGTTTGATTTTGGGGTCATGGTTGCAGCCAAGAGTCGAGCAAGCTAGTCTATCTCTATCTCCAGGTGTTAAGAAATTGCTGCACTTCAGCTTCATCCGTTGCAAGCTTTATGGCCTTGTCCTTCAAGCATTGAACGATATCTTTAACAACTGCCACAATGTCTACCAACTTCTTTCTTTCGTTCTCAAATATCCTTCTGTTCTGTTCCAGCCAGCACTCATGGATCATAGCATTAAAAACCCACCGTCTTACTACCTTTCCAAGTCTGCTTCTGCGTGCATGTGATAGACGCATGGCCTCACCCTCTAAATTTTGTGCCACGCGCGGGTTTAGCTGAAAGTATCCAAGGAGGGATCTCCACACGTCCTTTATGTATGGACATCCCCAGAAGAGGTGCTCCATGTCCTCTTCCTTGCCGTCAACACACAAGTTGGGTCATGCATTGCTCCTCGCTGCAACATGAGCTTCTTTGTAAGTAAGCGTCCTTTCATTGCTCTCCATGTCGTGAGTGCATGTTTGGGGACAGCAAATTTGTGCCAAACCACGCCTGCCCAGACCACCTTTCTACCCGGTTCTCTCACCCAACTCCACACTTCTTTCATGCCTAGTGCAGCACCCTTTCCATATGGTCTAAAGGGTCTATCCATGCCTCCAAAAATCCTAGTGTGCCGCACCCTCGAGCAGATTTCTTCCATCACGATAGATCGTGGGGGTGGGAGGCTCCAAGCCCCCTCTCGTATGAAATATGAGACCCTAATGTCCCAAGGTACTCCCATCTCATAGTGGAGCTGGTCACCCCAAGCCTCGCATTGGAACGGCTCTCCACACCATGGGTGTTGGAAGAATCGTACGTCTTCCCCGTTTGCCACCTCGTACTAGATGTGCTTCCGAGCAATGTCTCGAACTCGAAGCAAGCCATGCCATGCCCAGGAGGAGGTCGTGCAAGCCAAATGGAGCGATTTTTTAAGTACTTCCGGCAAACACATTTAGCCCATAGCAAATTGCTGTCCGCCACCACAAGCCAAAACAACCGGAGGAGGCCCACATCATTCCACTCCGTTAGTCTCTTGAGTCCAAGGCATCCCTCTTCTTTAGGTGTGCACACATCCTTCCATGCTACGACCCACTTCTTCTCCCCTCCCCAAATGAAATGACACATGATGCTGTCCATTTCTTTCAAAGTTTTTCTTGGTAGTAGGAAAGCCGATGTCCAGTAGATGCTGAGGGATGTTAGGTCACTGCGCACAAGTTCCACTCTTCCAGCCATAGATAGGAGAGTTTGCTTCCAGGTGGTGAGTTGTGCCCTTACTTTGTTCAGCAAAGGTGCACAATGGCTCCATCCCATCCTCCCGGAAAACAAAGGCAGCCCAAGGTAGATAACCGGGAAAGCCTTTCGCTCCATCCGAAGATGTGCTTCGATCCATGCTCCATGCACCACGTCACCTCCCATGAAGACTTGACTTTTCGAAGCATTTAATCTCAACCCCAAATTTGCTGTGAACTCCTCAAGAACCCTTCTAATGGCCCTCACATTTTCCTTTGTAGCCTTGGCGAATAGCAAAACATCATCCGCAAACAATAGATGTGACATGTGAATATCTCCACAAGTTAATGGCTCGATTTTTTTCTCTAAGACCTCCATCCGCACCATCTCACTCAGCACCTCCATGCACAACACGAATAGGTAGGGGGCCAAAGGGTCACCTTGCCTCAACCCATTTCGGGCTCGGAATGGGGCTGAGTTTGCTCCATTTATGGTCACCACGAACGAGGCCTCTACACATGCCAAAATCAGCCGTCGCCACTTGTCCGGAAAGTTGAACCTCTCCATTACTTGGTCAAGAAGCTCCCAAGAAATGGAGTCATACACTTTCCTTATGTCTAGCTTTATGCACATACAGCCATTCTCTTTCTCAAGATGAAGGTTGTGACAAAGCTCATGTGCTAGTAAAATGTTATCACCGATTCTCCGACCTTTGACAAAAGCGTTCTGATTTTCCCCCACCAACCGTGGTAACAACCCCTTCAAGCAATTTGCAAGCACTTTGGAGGTGAATCTATACGTCATGTTGCATAGAGCTATGGGTCAAAAGTCCTCTACCAAAGTTGGGTTTTTTTTTCGGGATGCTCGTGATGGACGTGTTGTTCCATTGAGTTAGAACCCTCCCACTCTCGAGGCATGAGACAACAACCTTAATAAGGTCTTTCTTGATAATATCCCATGTGGCTTTGAAGAACTTGGCATTGAATCCATCGGGCCCCGGCGCCTTGTCCACATTTGCATTTAACACTACGTCTTGGAGTTCTTTAGGGTCTAGCTTTCGAATTAAAGTTGCCCCCTCTTTTTGCATGAGTCGTGGTAAGACAATGGTTTGGTTGAGAGATTGTACCTGAAAATCATTAGCAAACAAGTTAGCATAAAAGAGCCGGAAGGCTTCCCGGATGCCGGCCTCATCCTCCACTCTATTTGGTCCCTCCCCCACTCGCCTCACTTGATTGGTGGCTCTCCTCACTCTAAGTTGTGCATGGAAAAACCTAGGGTTTCGATCTCCCTCCTTTAAGCACTTTACTCTTGATTTTTGTCGAATGATGGACTCCTCCCAAACGAGGACTCGAGCAAGCGTATCCTTTGCGTCCCGTGCGGCCAGAGCCAGCCCTTCATCAGATGGGTGGCTGAGTAGTTTCGTTCTCGCCTCCTCAAGTGTTTCTCGTGCCTCTCCGACCTTGTTTGCAATGTTGCCAAAGGTGTGCCCACTCCAGCTTATAAGGGCCTTCCTCACTTCGTTTAGCTTGCGTACCACACGATACATGGGGGTGCCATCAACATACGTGGTCCAAGCTCATTCAACAACTCCCCCAAACTCCTCATCATCCGCCCAATAATTTGCAAATCTGAACATCTTCTTCTTCCGTCTTTCATTTACTTCCATGTTCATAACAAGCATGGCATGGTCACTTAGGTCCTTTGCACCGACAACATAGAACGAGTGGGGAAATACCTCCAGCCACACATGGTTCATCAGAAGTCTATCTATCCTCATCTCAATGCACGTGTTTCCCTCAGAAGAGTTTGACCACGTAAATTCACCTCCCGTAGACGGCATCTCTAGGAGCTGGAGAGCATCAACACAAATATTGAATTCCTGAATGGCAATCTCATTTCCAGCAGACCCTCCATGTTTTTCACTAGGTGACCTGATGCAATTAAAGTCTCCCCCAACCAGCCAAGGTCTTGATTCATGTGGTGCAACAACTAGTAGGTCCCTCCACAATGCTCGCCGATCCACGTGGCCATTTTCTCCGTAGATGGTCGTAAGGTCAAAATTGATGCCATCCTTTCTCAAACGCCCATGGAAGTGAAGAAGTTGTGTTGATTCGAACGTAGCCCCCAAGCTTACTATCTGATCATTCCATAGCACCAAAATCCTCCCGGAGTCCATAATCATACTATTTGACGTCCATTCGTTGGGCCAAATCGCACGCTTAAATCGTTCAAGTTTTTTATACTTGACCTTGTGCTCCACAAGACACACCACATCCGAGTTTACATCCTTTATTCGACCCCTAATCATGAGTGCACGACCGGGTCCATTTGCGCCGCGCACATTCCACACTAAGATATTCATGGATTCAAGGTGCAGGGTGCAAACCCCTTCCCTCCACATGACCTCCTTTCCTCCAACTACTCTTTCTCCCGGATCTCCTAAGTAGGGGTGGTGGGGAGGCTACCCATTTTGTGTGTTTCCTCACGCCCTTCTTCTTTCCTCTCTTCTACGTTCTCCATGAGTTTGTCCTCCGAGGATCCACGTACTTCAAACCGTTCCCCACTCGGTTCTTCCACTTTCTTTCCATGCTCATTTCCTCGTGCCACACTTGTGGTTAAATCCCATCATGCCTCATTTTACACCATAGAAGCTCGTCCATTTTCCTCTTCCTCCTCTCCTTTGGACTTCAAGTTTATGGACTCGTTCATTGACATCATCGTGCTTCAGTACCTCCACAAGCCAACCTGAGACTTCAACCTCAACTGACTAGCCAATGGGCCATGGTAGGGACGAAATATAGACGACGAAGAGGAATGTAGGGTTAGTTGATCAAAGTTAGGACTAAGGGTGGTTTGTATTTCAAAATGTATGGGGGAGCGGACCAATTCAATGACGGTGTCTTCGAATTGGGAGTTAGGGTTTGTCAGATGGGAGAGAGATTGGGGAATTTTTTGGGAATTAGGGCTTGTCGGGTGGGAGAGGACGATTGGGTAAAATTGGGGTCCGTTGTATAGGTTAGTTGGTTTAGAGTTTAATTAGCCAAATCTCAGTTTAACAAGTAATGAAATGAGTAAGTTTCATTAGTAGTTAACAAAAAATAAAAAAATACATTATCAAAATGAACGAATGGGAATAAAACATGTGTCCTCGCCTAACGAAAATTTGAAAACCTTAATGCGGGGTGGCTAACGGAGTGGCACTGCAAAAAACTTAATGACTTCAACGGAGTGGGACTAGTTTTGTAGTGACACTTATATAAATAGCTATAAAACGATGGCAAAAATGAAAATATAATGTTTTAAATGGCATCCAAGCAAAAATCCATTATAAATAGACATTCTTACACTATATTTCCATATTCTCAAGCTCCCATTCTCTCTAAGCTTCTCTCTCACACTCACATTAGATTTTTCAAGTGCTCAAGGTAGACTTAATCTTCCTCAAAAACCATGTTGTAAAAAAATGCAGTTATTGAATATCCACGTTACCACGTATATATATAAAAAATCATTATCGCCTTTAGTAATAGAACACATTACAAAATAAAAATGAAAGTGTGTGTCTATATATATATAGACCCACACACACACATAAATATATATTATATGAGTACGTGCATATATAATTGAGAAGCCGAGTCAGGTGCCTGAGAGAGCTATTGAGCAAGTTCGGAGTGAGTAGGGCATTGCTCGTGCTCAACTTGTTTATTTAACCGAACGAAATATTTTGCTTGTGCTTGACTAGTTAGGAATCGAGTCGAGTCACATGTTCAGTGGAACCGAGCGAGTTCCAATGCAATGCACTTCCTACAAACTAATGCATGTCATACGAAATGCATGAGTGAGAGTAGAAGGTGCGTACCTCACGCCAGCACTCATCAACTGAAAATAAAGCTAAAATAAAAGACAATCTAAATGCTTAAGTCAAATACATGGTGCATGACCTAAACAAGAAAGAATGCCTAGTCTTTTGCTTTGAGTTTTAGGGTCCAAGTTGCTTAAAGGAGGTTTGATTATTGATCTGGGAACAAACTATAAGTCAAAACATGCCAAATTGAGTCCCAGATAACTAGATCATTTAGAGCAACAACAGAAAGAAATTAAAAGATGAACAGAGCTCACCAGACCGCTGATTGGCGGTCTGAAGTGCTGAGGTCGTCTGGAAATTTCTCCAGTAGCCTCCACGTGCTATTCCCAGTCTCCTGAAACAAAGAAAAACTACAAAACACAAATTAAATCCACTCGAATCGTCCAAACAAGAGTCTGGAATGACACCTCCCCGGCAACGGCGCCAAAAACTTGTTTGTCGTTTTAATTAAACCGCAAGTGCGCGATGAAGCGGTGGCAAGTACGGGTCGTCCTCAGGGAGGTGAGCAGCCTCTTGTTTATCAGAAATTAAGTGACAAAAATTGGGGGAGAAAGATTGATTATGCTACTCTACACTAAATTACGCTAAGAAGTATGAAATGCGAACGAAAGAAACAAACAATGAAATGACAACTAAGCTAAGAACAAAAGAAGAATGCTGGAATACAAATATGGGCAAACCCCTAAGGGGTGGAGTGAGTGCACACATGCAAAGAGGTGAGTGTAGAATACATTCTTTAAGCCCATGAAGGTGGTGTTTATCAAGCATAGGAAGTGTCTAAATGTTATGGCAAAACCTATCAATCTATTCACCAACTTAGTTGATTAACATTTACATATGAAGTTGTTTATTTCAGAACCTAAACAAGCATGAGAGGTGTCTAATCATTTTGGCAAAACTCATCAAGTTATAAATTCTATCCTAAACAAGCAAGCATACATTCATGTTTTATCAACACATCAAAAATAAAGCATTCATCCCATTCTCTAATGCATGTATGTACATCTACTCCACCCCCCAAAGAGGATGGAACTACTCACTAAACATTACCCTAATTATTAAACTAAGCGAAGAAAGCATATTAAAACTAAGCTAGAAATAGAAGACGATTAAACTAAAACATGGACAAACAATAAAAGAAGCATAAACAAACAATGAAAGAAACACAAAACTTTATTGATAAAATGACTCACATTTCAAGTAGCATCCTCCTACTTTAGTGTGTGCTTCAAGGCCTCACTTCTAGTAGGAAGAATAGCCACTTAAAATATGGAGTGATTACAAAAGAAGGTGAAGAGTTCTATTTATAGTCAAAGAAAAAGCCACTCCGGGACAATCCCCCGATGTGGGACTAAACCAATACCAAAAATGGACTAACTATACACTAATACGTAACCCAGAGATATCTTAGCGGATTTGGGCCAAAAGTGACCGCCAATTAGCGGTCTTGGACCGCCAATTGGCGGTCTAAAAAGTCCGGATCCATCTGGAATTTGTGCTGGGCTTTGCTTAGTGTATTTGGTGGTCTTAGATGCATCTACTTCGTTTATTGGAGCTCCGACCCGAATAGAATTGCCAAAATACTCCCCATGATGGTGTGGAGTATTCTGCTTTGCTCTTAGGTCCTTCTGTCTTGCGTTCAGGTCCTTCTCCCTTGCATCTTGGTCCCTAGATCTCACAATTCAGTCCTTTTTCCCAGCTTTTAGGTCCTTTTATGCTTCATCTCTTCAAACCTATTTATTCCTGAAAACTAAACATAAAACTTGTGACATAGCATTGTTTAGGTGAAAGATAATTGATATAAGATACAAATATGAGCATGAAATGATGTCAATCACCAGCACAGTTGAAACATCTTCACCACCATCAGGATCTCCATTGAACAACTCTCTGAAATACTTAAAGGTGCTTTCGACTTCGTTCTCATCTACGCCCTGGATAAGATTGACCTCTACATGGTCATCGAAGGCACCAGGCTTTTTCCCAATGGTGAAGATGTTGAAATTAGTGCACTGACTACCATAAGTCAAACGCATCAGACCATTATGATAATTGATCAAGCCATTGGAAGTTGCTAGAAATTGTCACCCAAAAATAACAGGAATTTGTCCAAGTCGGTTTGGCACAGATTCAATATCCAAAACAAAGAAATAGACCGGATAAATGAAGTCCCACTTTCATAAGAACATCTTCCACCACACCCCTCGATTTCTTCATTGACCTATCAGCTAGTGAAGAGTGATTTTTGTTTGTTTGAGGTCTCCAAGACCAAGGTGGACGTAGAAAGAATACGACAAAAGATTGACTGTTGTACCCAAGTCCAATAAAGCTCGATGTATTGACACATCACCAATCACACAAGAAATAGTAGGACAACTGGTGTCCTTGTATTTGACTTGCATGACTTGTGCCAACAATGAACTCATGTTTGCCGCAAGAAAAGCTTCTGGGGAATATTGGTTTCTCTCTTGTTGGTGCATAGATCCTTGAGAACCTTGGCATAAGGTGGCATATGTTGAATCACCTCCAACAACGGAATGGTCACTTTAACTTGTCGAAAGATCTCAAGCATCTTGTCGTGTTGATCCAAAGTTTTCTTTTTAACGTGCTCAGGGAATGACGCCTTTCGAGGTATAAAGGTTTTTCGAAGGAACGTCAACATCCAGTTCAGTAGAAACTTCAGGAGGGACCTCAAATGGACCCATGGATGTGGACTTTTGTGAAGGAATCAGATTCTGATTCCTTCGACATGATGAGGCAAGGGAACCTCAGGGTTTGACCCCATTGTAAAAGTAGAAGGTGTTGGCTTTTAGGCCTTAATCCATGTTTTGATGATTTAATCAACCTAATCTTAATCATAATCTAACGTAGAGTAGCACACATTATGCATAGCATATATAGTGCTTTGTGCTAACATCTACATGTTGGTTTTTTGGCCTTAATCTTATTTTGATGATTTAATCAACCTAATCTTAATTATAATCAAAGTAGTGTAGCAGACATATTTTATAACATATATATTGCATTCTGCAAACTTCTACAGGTGATCAAGACTCAAGGAAGAAAGGAAATCAAGTCAAGACATGTAATAAAGCTCATTTGAAGACATGTAATCTTGATTTATTTTGAGTATTAGGAACTTTGTGTAATTGAGCATACTTGAGATAAAATAAACTTAAACACGCACTAGGTTCCCTATAGAAGTCACACACAAAATTTCACATTAAGCCGCATTCACGATCCCACACTACAAGTGATCAAGACTCAAGGAAGAAAGAAATTCAAGTCAAGACGTAATCAAGTTTTTAAAGACATGTAATTTTACTTGTAATTGAGCCTTAGAAACATTTGTATACTTGAGCATAGTAGAGTAAATATCTACTCACGTACACATTTGGTTCCTTACAGAAGTCACACATAAAATCTCAGATCATTTGAACTTCAATAGGTCACCCAAACTTAGACCGGAAAACACTTAAACCTATACCTAATCTGCCTGTGCCAATCGGTCGACCGAACTTGTTCTTAGTTCAACCGATTAGGTCAGTTATTTCTGTTAGCCTATAGTGTTGTACGGGTCGTCCGGTTATACCATTTTGTTTGACTGTCTACACATGTCATTTGACTATTAGACTTGTCGTTTTATACAACGGTTGGATTTTCCAAAACCCCAAAATACTTTGGCCACCGGTCAACCGATTCCTGCCTAGTGGTCGACTGGATGAAGCTCTTTGGTCATCCACAACTTATTGGAAGTTCTCGGTCGACCGAATGTAGACTTCTCTTGAATCCCAAAGTGCTTGTATATTTTTGGTCGAATAAGACCATTCCTTGAGTTCGACCATTTATCTTTTGTTTGTCCAAAACTACTGAACTATCGACCGTCCCACACTTTACTTCGACCGTTCACTTAAGTGAACTTAAGTTATAGTCTATGTGGTTCGACCATTCTTGATTCAATTCGAACGTTTCCACACCTTTATGGAAACGGTCGACCAGTGAACCCGATTCGGTCGACAAAATTTGTCCCGAATAGTGTCCTGAGTTTTTCTGTTTTGTGTCTCTTACACAAACACTTACCACACTTATCACAACGGCTATAACTCTCTTAGAGTTTATAAAAAGGTGTAACCAAGACATATTTCATGATCTCTTACACTTCAAATTACCCAATACACCTTAGAAAAACTTCCAAGCTGTGAATTTCCCAAACCTATACTCTCAAAGCGTAAACTTCACACTTTAGTCATCAATTCCCAACTCACTCAAAGTGTGCTCAAGTGAGAGAGTGATTGTTTCACTCTAAGTCATTCCAACATTTTAAAGGTTTCGGTGAAAGCCCGAAGCAACCTTCTTGGATTGTGAGAAGAACAAATCGAGCTCGGCGAGGATAGTTCGCGAGTTCTTGGTGTAAAGGCTTGATCTCGACCCGGAACGAGATAGGATAGTGAAGACGTGAGCAGAGCTCGAAGTGTAGAGTGGAGCTTGCAAGAGAGGATGTGGGTGGGTGGTCTAACCTTTGTAAAATTGCCCTAAGTTCTAGTGGTTTGCATATTTCTAGTCTCTACTTGTCCTTATTGTTTCCACTGCAAATCTTGTTTTTTTAAGTAGAGATTAGCGTAAAATTGATTAGATAATTAGGGCCATCAATTGACATCATATCATGCATATATTTGTGTCTTAAATCCTTTATTTTTAGTCTAAGCAGTTCTTAACGGTACGAGTTTTATGTCCAAAGTTTCAGGAATAAACATGTTTGAGAAAAAGAGACTCAAAAAGGACTTAAAAGCAAGGAAAATGACTAAGTTGCAAGACTTTGGACTGAGATGCAAGAGAGAAGGACCCGGATGTAAAATCAAAAGGACCAATGAGGAAATCAAGAAGATCCACACCATCATGAGGAGTTTTGGCAATTAGATCCGGGCCTAACCATCAACAACCAAATCGGGTTCATCAAACATCAAGAAATCAAGCTAGAACCGAGCCACCAAAATCCAGACTCAATCAGAGGCATCCAGACTGCCAATTGGTGGCTCCAGATGGCCTCAAATTATGTGTCTTAGTCGGGTCGTGGATTATGTTGTTTTATGTCCATTTATAGTATGTGTTTAGTCCCATGCCAGGGGATTGTCCCCAGTTACATTTTTCTATGACTATAAATAGAACTCTTCCTCCTCCTTTGTATTCACCCATTACTTGGTGGCATTCTCTCTACTTAGAGTAAGCCTTGAAGCAAAACTCAAGTGGAGAAGAATGCTACTTGTAATGTGAGTCATGTAAATAAAACATTTTTTAGTTTGTTTTTATGTTGTCTTCTCCTTTAATTCCTGCATGCTTAGTTTAATTTTGTTTTATCTTCTTTTCTTAATGAGTGGTGAGTAGTTCCATCCCCCTTTGGGGGTGGAGATGATGTACATATATGTTGTAAGTTTGGATGTTTGATGAATTTTTGATTGTGTAGACTTGCATGTTTATATGTTCATTGGGGGTGTTTTAATCATCTACATGTTGGGGGATTTTTGATGGGTTTTGCCATAATATTTAGACACTTCTCATGCTTAGTTTCCTCATGTTTATTGACTGAAATTTCCTATTGAATATGCTACATGTTAGTTATGTGTTTGTATTTCTCTTTACTTGCTTGATTGATTGAAAAAAACTTTATTTTGATGGGTTGTGCCATAAGATTTAGACACCTGCCATGCTTATCTTTGTTCTTCACATGAGTTCATGGTTTTTGATGAGACTTGCCATATATTTAGACACTCCTCAAGCTGAGCCTAATCTTATACTAATCAAGTAGTTATTGCCGATATGTTGTGTGAATGGATTGATAGGTTTTGCCACATCTTTAGACACTTCCTATGCATGAAGACACACACATATACAAGCTTACATGTGTCATTCATCACTTATTTCACTTCATATGTGCACACACTCCACCCATTAGGGGTTTCTCTTCCTGAATTCCAGCTTGCTTTAGTAGTTAGTTTAGTTTCATTGTTGCTTGCTTTCGTCGTCTTTGTTTGTTTCTTACAAATGTAGCGTAGCATAGTTTAGTCTAGTTTATAGTTTAATCAACTTCATATCCCCTCCTTTCCCACTCGCCTTTGAAAGAATCAGAATCGACACACCTCCCTATGGATCGACCCATATTTGTCACGTCTTCACTGACGTTGTGCACTTACGGTATTTAAAACGAACACATCAGCCATATACGATCCTATAGAAGGAACTTCAGGATCAAGCTCCTTCCTGGAAGTATTCGTTGAGGGGACATCAGGATCCAACTCCCTCATAGATGCAAGTGTCACCACAGGTCTGGTGACACCAAGAGATGGTGATTGCAAGCAAGGCAACCCAATTTGGTTGTCCACCTCCTTACCAGACCTCAAAGTATGAATCACATTAACATGATGGGTTGGTTCAAAGGTAGCTCGAGGTTGTAGAGGCCTTCCTTGAGATTGGGTAACCCGAGGATTAACCTCGGGTTGACTTGGTAATAGACCATTCTCACGTTCATTGAGCTAATGAGACAAATGGTTGACTTGCACTTCCAATGCTTTGACCGAACCGTTGTTCGCCGCCAACATGGTTTTCATGCTCTGCATGAATGCTTGAAAGGTTTGTTTAAGAGAGGAGTCCTTTGGGTCAACTTTCTGGGGTGGAGTCTGGCTGGAATAACCCGAAGATGAGCCCTGTGGAGGTTGGAGAGTATGGGGCTAAGACCTTTGATATGGTGGTTGGTTGGTCGTCGGTGGGGGTGGAGGGTGATGAGGTTGAGGTTGAGTGTGTGAGCTCTGACCATTGCCCCCACTAGGCCCCCATGAGAAGTTAGGGTCTTTTTGCCATCCCGGGTCGTAGGAGTAATTGTACGGGTCGTTACTGTAGGATTTCGTGTCCCTATGTTTGTGTATATTTCAAAAAAAATTATACAAACATACATGATCGATTTCATATTTTCATTGATTTTACGTAGATGTATATGTTTATTCTAATATCATGCACTCCTACACATATTAACACAAACAAAAGAAAGAGGATCATACCCAAAGGTTCTCTAAAACCTTTCAGAAGATCCAGTGTTTCGTTGCTCGTCAAATCGTCCGCCGATTCGCCTCCAAGTGTTCACCAAACTTTAAACAAGATTAGAGAGAAAGGAGCTAGCCAATCAATCTCTAATTAGGCTTAGAATCTAGCTAATAACCCCTCTAAAAGCTCCTGAGATTTTAATCTCCAAAACATAAAACTATTCAGAGAATTTTCGTGGCGATTAAGGGAGAGAGAATTTTGCATTAATTCTTATGAAACAAGTAAGGTGAGAGGACCTCTTTATAGCATCCCAAATCACTCACATGAAGAACTATTCTCTAGCCAAGATCTGTTATTTTTTCTCTCCTAAAATTAATCCAAATTTGCCACATAAGCATCCTCAAAATTGTTTCGTCAAATCTGGAAATAGTCCAACCCACGATCTAATTATTCTCTTAATAATTCAGGCAAAAATCGTATTGTTCGGTTAACTGAGATTTTCACTCGGTCGACCGAACCATTCGGTTATACGCAAGTTCGGAGGACCGTGAGCTAGACGGTCGACCGAATATTCATGACAAAAAATCCTTGGAAAAGTTCGGACGGTCCACGTCTTGCTCCGGTCGACCGTTGACTCACCAAAATTTCTCCTGGTAAATCGCATCGGACGATCGTGTCAATTTCGGTCTAGCAAAATATCCCAAAGAAAGCTCTTGGATATTTTCTTTCGGTTGCCCATTTACGCCCGGTTGACCGAACCCAATTGTCCATGCACTCTAGACAATTTCGGTCAACCATCGCGTTATCCGATCTTCGTCCGGTTGATCGTTCCTAAGAAACCTCATTCGACTGAACCCAAAACGGTGGACTGTTTTGACCCCGATTTTGTCTTTGTCAAATTTTGGATTTATATCCAATAAAATTTGATCTTTTTGGGGTTTTTAGGAAATTCATATCTTATGTAATATATTATCCTATGTAATATTAAATTATTACACCCCCTAATATATACATCTCATATGAATTTATTCATGATTCTAATTATGTCAATTCTCATGACATTTTTTTTATTGATTCACCACATGTGTCCATTTTCACATGAAACCCGACACATCATATGAACTCAAAAATCAAGCTTCTTGTTTCCTAGTTTGGTGGTGTGACCTATAAGAGGATCTAAGCTAATTTGGCTGCGATATTCAACACTTAATATCTCAAACTATAAGCGGTATCTAGCTACACATTATAGTTACCCAATTAGCATAGATGTCTTCTTCCACTCGAACTAAACACAATCCATTTAGTGAAGTTAGTGCACCACTTGTGTCCATCCATTGCCTCATGATATTAAGAATATATACAAAGTATAAATGTGTCACATTTGTATTATATTCATTTCTGGATCTCTTTAAGCTAATTATAATTATGTAACTTAACTCAAGCTACATTGTGCACATTATAATTTTGCTTTATCAAGGGGCCCACTAATACCATCACTCAATTAAGGGAGGCAATGATAATCGTTTGATTAGCTATCTTTTCCAGCACAAGTCATGTTCAACCAACTATTGCATTTATCACTACTCGTTGATAGCTTTTGACAATAATCAAATCAAGCACTTCTTGAGTGAAAAGATATAAGTCTCATATCAAAGGATCCAAGACACAATAAAACATTAATGGCACGAAACACAATTCCATAATGTTTTACTTGTTAGGTCTATTCAAAATATCAAAGTAATTTTTTCCTCTTTTATATACTCGTGTCGTCAATTATTTGTAGAGCTACAACAATCGATGACCAACACGACAATCTTATCTCGGTGATTAATGTTCCATGTTAATTACCATGATTGTGAATAACTTTTGATTTATGTAAACCATTATCTTTTAGAGCTCTACTGTTAAGGACTAGGCATCTCTTCATTAACACTTCCAAAAGACGAATACAATAATCAAGGAACAAAAGGGTTGCACATCCAATTCGTAATAATTGACATATAAAAGTAAAACTTTTAGAACACATTCCTTTCAATCTCCCACTTGTTATTAAAGTTGTCTTTCACATACATTCTCAATGTATAAAACAATAATAACTAGGGTAACCCTCTCTAATCACTCATCAAGTCAATCCACATGGTTCCTCAGATCCATGGACTCGAAATGCATTTCGCCCTTGGCTTGGGATAAGGGTTTGGTGAATGGATCAGTTGTGTTGTTGTTTGTCTCCACCCATAATAAATTTATTTTTCCTTTGTCGATGAAGTCACATGTGACAAAGTACTTGCGATCCATGTACTTCACTTTGTGGTGTGATTTGGGATCCTTGATTTGTGAGATAGATGCACTATTATCGCAAAATAGCTCTATTGGTCCCTCGCACGAGGGAACTACTCCAAGATCTTCAAGGAACTTCTTAATCCACACTCCTTCCTTGCTCGCTTCAGCGAAAATCATTACTTTGGAGGCGGTGGTTGAGTTGGCCGTAGTGGTTTGCTTCCAACTACGCCAACTGACAGCTCCACCATTCAGAAGGAAGGCAAATCCTGATTGCGACCTTCTATCGTTAGGATCACTCATGAAACTCGCATCTGAATAGCCCTCGGCTAATAGCTCCCTTTGTTTGTCTTTGATGCATCTACTTCGCTTGGTGGAGCTCCGACCCGAATAGAATTGCCAAAATACTCCCCATGATGGTGTGAAGTATTATTGTTTGCTCATTGGTCCTTTGATCTTACGTTCAGGTCCTTCGATCTTGCATCTTAGTCCTTGAGTCTCTCAACTCAGTCCTTTTTCCATGCTTTTGGGTCCTTTTATGCTTCATCTCTTCAAACCTATTTATTTCTGAAATTCCAACATAAAACTCGTCACGTAGCATTGCTAAGGTGTACGATAATGGATATAAGATACAAATATAAGCATGAAATGATGTCAATCAAATACCCCCACACCTAAGTTTTTGCTAAACCCGAGCAAAACAAAGAAAGAGAAAAACAAACGAGAAACAAGAAATCCTAACTCACTTTCGTAGGAATCACGGTTGCACTTAGCACGTGCAACAAGCCGTTAAATCTCCTTGTTGCCAAGGAGGAAGAGTGTTGTCTCCTGAGGGTTTTCAGCGGATATACCCACAAAATCCGAACAAGATGCATTATTCAATTCTAGATACTCGACTCGTTGGACAAATTTTGTCGATCATTGGACGCGGTAATCCTACGGGCCGACTCTATATAGGTAATCAATCCACACACCTAGCCTAATGAACCATTCGTGTAAGCTAAATAAGGAATTAAGTGAAAGACATGGACAACCTTAACATCCTCAAGTGATACCAAGTGCAAAGTCCATTAAGGTTCTTATTTCCATTACCATTTTTTTTCTTTTTGTTTTTTTTCTTTTCTTTTTATTAGTTTGAGTTTCATTCTCCGAGGGTCAGGTTTCGTGCATCATTGCCCATGGGGACTTACACTATCACGTACACCTTTCCCCAAATCTCCACATAGGGCAATCCCTACCACCCGTGTAACGAGAGTTCGGTCGGCGCATCCCAAGTCAGATGACTCGAAAGCACCAGGCACAAAGTCCCCTCAGACCTACTTTCTCGAGTGATAGGAGTCGTGCGAGAAGAGAGAACACCTACTCACTTATTTCTTATCTACACATGAACCAAAACCCCTACACTTAATGTCTCACAACAAGATTTAAAGGGTCCTTGACTACAACAAACTTCCTTAAATTAACAAACACGAATTATTGACTCACTAAGTTTAGGGTGGACTGCTTTAAATGTTTGAGCACTGAAACCCTATGATTACTCACCCCCAAGGGAAAACTGGGGTGCATCCTAGCGACTAGATAAGTCCTAAAGCCACTGTACTAGATATCCTAATGCATCAAATTCAAGACAATTTTGGGAGTTTTCTTTTTACTTTGCCCCTCAACGGTTTTGCACATGCTAAACACACGCAAAACCCATAAAACATTTTCTTTAACAAACACATGAAGATTTTGAAAGAAATGTGGAAATTTTAAAGCACTAGGCAAGCAAAAGAAGAGAAGTCACCCAAGGATCATGGCAAGCAGATATATCGATATTAAATGCAACACACTAACATGACCCTAATAATGCACACAAAAGAAAATAAAATCAAAGGAAAAAGACTCAACTATGTACACACGTAAAACACCCCCCACACACTTACTTCATGCATTGCTGATTGATCTCGTTTTATATTTCTACCGCAAGTGCACGGCCGCGTTGAAGCGGTGGCAAATACGGGTCGTCCACTGGGAGGTGTGTCGACACTTGGTTTGTTCGAAGGCGAGAGGTAAAAGAAGGAGAGAAAGGATGGTTACACTAAACTACACTAAGATGCAAAAAGAAAATGGAGGAAAAGCAATAAACTAAGCCCCAAAGGGGGTAGAGAAATAATGTGAACATAAAGAAGTGTGTGTGTGTTCATTAAGCTCCTCACAACATGTAGTGCATGAAATCATAAAACTACATCCAACTTTGCCTCTACATGAATTAAGATTTCACTACATCATTAAGACATACAAGACATTAATTGGAATGAAGCTACATGAACTCAAGTATAAAGACTATACCCTACTATGCCTCTACATGAATTAAGATTTCACTACATCATTAAAACATACAAGACATTAGCTAAGGTAAAGGCAACAAGAGCACATACACTACAAATTGTGTTTCCAACATTAACTTCATCCATATCCTAACCTTATCATTCCCCATAAAATAGGTCCACTAATCAAAGCATAAGCTAAGCTTCATTCAAGAGCATTAGCCTATCAAAGATAGGAGTGGAGACCCATTAGATGGTTATGGAAATCATATAAAGCTCAAGGGATAAAAATAACACACACTTAATACACTACATGATTATATCACATATTTCTCCACCCCCCAAATGGGGATGGAACTACTCACTACTCATTACACTACTGATTAGACTAAGCAAAGAAAGCATAATAATGAAACGAAAGTTAACTAAGAAGGCAAGAAGCATTAAAGAAACATAAAAGGAAAGGAAAGACTAAACAAACATGCACAAATTAAAAGACAAGATTTAAAGAAACTAGAAGAATTATTTTATTAACAAAATGACTCACATTGAAGGTAGCATTCTTCTCCACCTTGAGTTTTTGCTTCAAGGCTCACTCCTTAGTAGAGAGAATGCCACCAAGCAATGGGTAATTACAATGGAAGGAGAAGAGTTCTATTTATAAGCATGGAAAAAGCTAATCGGGGACAATCCCCCGATGTGGGACTAAACCAATACCAAAAATAGCCTAAACGAACATTAATACACGTCCAGGAGAAATTTGGGCGGATCCTGAGTGATATGGACCGCCAATTAGCGGTCCAAGACCGCCAATTGGCGGTCCAAAATTGTCGGATCGTGTTGGAATTTGTTGTGGGCTTTGCTTTCTGGTATTGTTGGTCTTTGATGCGGTTACTCGACTTGTTGGAGCTCCGACCCGAATAGAATTGGTAAAATACTCCCCATGATGGTGTGGAGTATTCTGTTTTGCTCTTAGGTCCTTCTGTCTTACATTCAGGTCCTTCTCCCTTGCATCTTGGTCCCTAGATCTCACCATTCAGTCCTTTTTCCCAGCTTTTGGGTCCTTTCATGGCTCTTCTCTTCAAACCTCTTTATTCCTGAAAACTAAACATAAAACTCGTCACGTAGCATTGCTTAGGTGTAAGATAATAGATATAAGATACAAATATGAGCATGAAATGATGTCAATCAAATACCCCCACACCTAAGTTTTTGCTAGTCTCGAGCAAAACAAAGAAAGAGAAAAACAAACGAGAAACAAGAAATCCTAACTCACTTTCGTAGGAATCACGGTTGCACTTAGCACGTGCAACAAGCCGTTAAACCTCTTTGTTGCCAAGGAGGAGGAGTGTTGTCTCCTGAGGGTTTTCAGCGGATATACCCACAAAATCCGAACAAGATGCATTATTCAATCTAGACCTCGACTCGTTGGAAATATTTTGTCGATCAATGGACGCGGTAATGCTACGGGCCGACTCTATATAGGTGATCAGTCCACACCTCTACCCTAATGAACCATTCGTGTTAGTTAAATAAGGAATTAAGTGAAAGACATGGACAACCTCAAGATCCTCAAGTGATACAAAGTGTAAGGTCCATTAAGGTTCTTATTTGCATTACCATTTTTTTTTCTTTTTGTTTCTTTTCACACATTTTTTTTTCTTTTTATTAGTTGGAGCTTCATTCTCCCAGGGTCAGGTTTCGTGCATCATTGCCCATGAGGACTTACACTATCACGTACACCTTTCCCCAAATCTCCACATAGGGCAATCCCTACCACCCGTGTAACGGGAGTTCGGTCGGCGCATCCCAAGTCAGATGACTCGAAAGCACCAGGCACAAAGTCCCCTCAGACCTACTTTCCCGAGTGATAGGAGCCGTGCGAGAAGAGAGAACATCTACTCACTTATTTCTTATCTACACATGAACCAAAACCCCTACACTAATGTCTCACAACAAGATTAAGAGGGTCCTTGACTACAACAAACTTCCTAAATTAACAAACACGAATTATTGACTCACTAGGTTCAGGGTGGACTTCTTTGAATGTTTGAGCACTGAAACCCTATGATTACTCACCCCCAAAGGAAAACTGGGGTGCATCCTAACGACTCGATAAATCCTAAAGCCACGTACTAGATATCCTAATGCATCAAGTTCAAGACAATTTTGGGAGCTTTCTTTTTACTTTGCCTCTCAACGGTTTTGCACATGCTAAACACACGCAAAACCCACAAAACATTTTCTTTCGAAAACACATGAAGATTTTGAAAGAAATGTGAAAATTTTGAAGCACTAGGCAAGCAAAAGAAGACAAGTCACCCAAGGATCATGGCAAGCAGATATATCGATATTAAATGCAGCCATCTATCATGACCCTAACAATGCAAACAAAAGAAAACAAAATCAAAGGAAAAAGACTCGACTATGTATACACGTAAAACACCCCCCCACACCTACTTCATGCATTGTCCTCAATGAATGCAAGCAAGATGCTACATGGATTGATGCATAAAAAGGAGAGATCTCACCAACATGAAGTACAAAGGGAAGTGCAAGGTCATGTTGATGGACATAACCCGAATTCCCTCAAAACCTGTGAGATGCTAAAGAAGGGATACAAATACGTGAAAGAAATGGAGCCCAAATACACAAGGGTTGGGGCTCACAACAATCAATGCCCACTGAAGGAGTCTTTTATTGTACTTTTTTTTTATATAACTATGTACAAACATAAGTTCCCATCTTCATTTGTCAAAAGACATCAAATGGGAACCTCAAGAGTGGGTCAATGCACTTGGAAAGGGAACATGACACCACGCGGGGCCAGAATACGCATGCGTGGGCCCCCTTCACAAAGAGCACCAGATGAAATGAGAGGTTCATGAATTGGACGCAAAGGCGTCTCATTCAAAGGATCAAACTGAAAGAGCTTGAACCTCTTAAGAGTTTGGGAAATAAGGGGCAACGGAAGAAAAATATCTCCCATTGCGGAACTGAAGTTATGATCATCAATCCAAACTCTCCAACCAACAGGCTGGTGGGTCGGAACGAGGTCAAGCACCTCGTTATGCATGTCCAACTCACCAGGAGAACAGGAAGTGGGTCTCATACCCAAGGTATCCTCCAAGGAACTACTAATACCCTCATGAGCAATGTGGTTGTTTGATGTTCCATTATTTCCAAGATGATCAGGAACAATAGTGAGAGGCAAACTCTCATCAGGTTGTTTGAAATTGAGGGTACTAGGGAGCTCTTGCTCCACCAGAGGTGGGTCCTTAAGAGGATCAAAATGAAGATCATGTGGCTCAAGGGCCACGGGACAAAAAGATAAGGCACAATCCTGTGCCGACTCATAATGAAGCTGGTCCAAGTTATTCTCAATTTGAATCGAATCCTCCACTAAGTGATCGTGAATTGAAACCCCAAGTCCCTCAGACTGACAAGGAGTTTGACTTTGAAAGGTTGTGCTTTGAATTTGTGGATGTGGTGGTGGTTCGATATCAAAAGAAGAATCCTCATGTTGACAAGAAAGGTTACTCTCCTCACATTCACGTAATTTCTGCGACATTTGACTTACTTGCAGTGTCATATTTTGTATGGACTGTTGAGTGGTTTCCATGAACGTAAGGAAAGTTTGTTTCAAGGAATCAGGTATGCGGTCAACGATGAGGTCCAAGTCAGAGCTTGGGAAATTTTGAGGTTGGGTGTTGATTGGCTGAGAATGAGTCCAATGATTTGGAGTGGGGTGTTGGTAGAATTCTGGGTATTCGGGAGGAGGATACTGGGGTGAACATGAAGTATAAGAATTTGAATAAGAATTGTCTCCCCATGAATCCATCACTCTCGGGTTGTACGCGGATGCGTAATGGTCATAATGAGCATTTTGGGAAAATGTATTCTCATACTCAGGCTCTAGGGGAACATAAGGACATTCCCCGAAATCATGACCACTCAACCCACAATAGTGACACGGTACGGCTACTGGAGCCACCGGTGCACCCATGTCATCTACCACATGCATGAAAGAGGCCAAAGGTTCTTGTAATGTCTCAGTTTGATGACCAACATATGATCCGACGTAACTAGATGGTGGTCTAGCAGTCGGTGCCTCTCTCATGTTACCCCAATATGAAGATTGCTCAGTCACACAATGAGGATTATCCCAACCATACGGGGTGTTCGTCTGAGCCACCCCAGGTTGCATGGGTCCGGAGTACCAGGGAGAATCATCCTGGTCCCAACAATGATATGGATGGTCGCCCATGTAACCATCCATCTCAAGAAAAACTCTCGAGTCGACCACTCTCACCACCACTAGACTAAGCTCGCAAAAAGTGCTCGACTCGACCCTAAAATGCTACCAGAGAGTGTAAAGGGGAGGAGACTATAACGTAGAAGAAGGTGAGAAGAAGATGACTCAGAGAAGAAGGGAAGAATCCCTAGAGCTAGCGAGGGTACAGGGTGAAGGTAGAAGCCTAACTAGCAAGCATGGCTCAAACAATGTAAGGCAATGGGTCCTTAGGCTAGACGACGCCTAACTTCGAGGTCACTAGCCTCGACACGCCTCACCTCCCTACAACGAGGACCACAATGCCCAGCAAGTGATACCAGATCCGGAGATCCAGTACCTCCTACTATCGACAAGGTAGGCAACGCCGATCAGGTCATGGCGGTCTCAACTAGATTACTCTCCTAGTGCGTCCAAAATCCTAGGGCCAATGTCTACTTGCTTTTAGTTAAGGCTTTACTTGAGTGTGCTTTTTGGGGCTAAGGGAGGGGTGATGAAATCCCCCACCTTATCTTTGAAGACTATAGGTGATGCCCCTTAAAGATGTTTTGAAATCTTAGGCTAGCAAGCAACTCACCAAACAAGCACTCACCTCACTCTTGTCCTGATGCAAATCCTACTAACTAATGCATGGGCATACGAGATGCGTGAATGAGTGTAGGAAATGCGTACCTTACGCCAACACTCAACAACTGAAATTAAAGCTAAAAGAAAAGACAACTATATGCTCAAGTCAATACATGATGCGTGACCTAAACAAATAAGAATGTCTAGTCTTTTGCTTTGGATTTTAGGGCCAAGTTGATTAATGGGGGAGTGATTAATGATCTGGGAGCAAACCAGAAGTCATAGCATGCAAAATAGGGCTCCCAGATAACACAAATTACAGCACTAACTAACAGTAAAAATTTCAAGGCCAGAAACTCTCACTAGGCCGCCAATTGGCGGTCTTCAACCGCTGATTGGCGGTCTGTTTAGCTCTTCTGTTCCCCAAATTTCTCCAGTAGCCTCCCCTTGTTCTGATGGTTCCCTGAAACTAAGAAAAACTGAAAACAAAAAATTAAAAACCCCTCGAATCGTCCAAACCAATGTCTGGACAGAGCACCTCCCCGGCAACGGCGCCAAAAACTTGATTGATCTCGTTTTATATTTCTACCGCAAGTGCACGGCCGCGTTGAAGCGGTGGCAAATACGGGTCGTCCACTGGGAGGTGTGTCGACACTTGGTTTGTTCGAAGGCGAGAGGTAAAAGAAGGAGAGAAAGGATGGTTACACTAAACTACACTAAGATGCAAAAAGAAAATGGAGGAAAAGCAATAAACTAAGCCCCAAAGGGGGTAGAGAAATAATGTGAACATAAAGAAGTGTGTGTGTGTTCATTAAGCTCCTCACAACATGTAGTGCATGAAATCATAAAACTACATCCAACTTTGCCTCTACATGAATTAAGATTTCACTACATCATTAAGACATACAAGACATTAATTGGAATGAAGCTACATGAACTCAAGTATAAAGACTATACCCTACTATGCCTCTACATGAATTAAGATTTCACTACATCATTAAAACATACAAGACATTAGCTAAGGTAAAGGCAACAAGAGCACATACACTACAAATTGTGTTTCCAACATTAACTTCATCCATATCCTAACCTTATCATTCCCCATAAAATAGGTCCACTAATCAAAGCATAAGCTAAGCTTCATTCAAGAGCATTAGCCTATCAAAGATAGGAGTGGAGACCCATTAGATGGTTATGGAAATCATATAAAGCTCAAGGGATAAAAATAACACACACTTAATACACTACATGATTATATCACATATTTCTCCACCCCCCAAATGGGGATGGAACTACTCACTACTCATTACACTACTGATTAGACTAAGCAAAGAAAGCATAATAATGAAACGAAAGTTAACTAAGAAGGCAAGAAGCATTAAAGAAACATAAAAGGAAAGGAAAGACTAAACAAACATGCACAAATTAAAAGACAAGATTTAAAGAAACTAGAAGAATTATTTTATTAACAAAATGACTCACATTGAAGGTAGCATTCTTCTCCACCTTGAGTTTTTGCTTCAAGGCTCACTCCTTAGTAGAGAGAATGCCACCAAGCAATGGGTAATTACAATGGAAGGAGAAGAGTTCTATTTATAAGCATGGAAAAAGCTAATCGGGGACAATCCCCCGATGTGGGACTAAACCAATACCAAAAATAGCCTAAACGAACATTAATACACGTCCAGGAGAAATTTGGGCGGATCCTGAGTGATATGGACCGCCAATTAGCGGTCCAAGACCGCCAATTGGCGGTCCAAAATTGTCGGATCGTGTTGGAATTTGTTGTGGGCTTTGCTTTCTGGTATTGTTGGTCTTTGATGCGGTTACTCGACTTGTTGGAGCTCCGACCCGAATAGAATTGGTAAAATACTCCCCATGATGGTGTGGAGTATTCTGTTTTGCTCTTAGGTCCTTCTGTCTTACATTCAGGTCCTTCTCCCTTGCATCTTGGTCCCTAGATCTCACCATTCAGTCCTTTTTCCCAGCTTTTGGGTCCTTTCATGGCTCTTCTCTTCAAACCTCTTTATTCCTGAAAACTAAACATAAAACTCGTCACGTAGCATTGCTTAGGTGTAAGATAATAGATATAAGATACAAATATGAGCATGAAATGATGTCAATCAAATACCCCCACACCTAAGTTTTTGCTAGTCTCGAGCAAAACAAAGAAAGAGAAAAACAAACGAGAAACAAGAAATCCTAACTCACTTTCGTAGGAATCACGGTTGCACTTAGCACGTGCAACAAGCCGTTAAACCTCTTTGTTGCCAAGGAGGAGGAGTGTTGTCTCCTGAGGGTTTTCAGCGGATATACCCACAAAATCCGAACAAGATGCATTATTCAATCTAGACCTCGACTCGTTGGAAATATTTTGTCGATCAATGGACGCGGTAATGCTACGGGCCGACTCTATATAGGTGATCAGTCCACACCTCTACCCTAATGAACCATTCGTGTTAGTTAAATAAGGAATTAAGTGAAAGACATGGACAACCTCAAGATCCTCAAGTGATACAAAGTGTAAGGTCCATTAAGGTTCTTATTTGCATTACCATTTTTTTTTCTTTTTGTTTCTTTTCACACATTTTTTTTTCTTTTTATTAGTTGGAGCTTCATTCTCCCAGGGTCAGGTTTCGTGCATCATTGCCCATGAGGACTTACACTATCACGTACACCTTTCCCCAAATCTCCACATAGGGCAATCCCTACCACCCGTGTAACGGGAGTTCGGTCGGCGCATCCCAAGTCAGATGACTCGAAAGCACCAGGCACAAAGTCCCCTCAGACCTACTTTCCCGAGTGATAGGAGCCGTGCGAGAAGAGAGAACATCTACTCACTTATTTCTTATCTACACATGAACCAAAACCCCTACACTAATGTCTCACAACAAGATTAAGAGGGTCCTTGACTACAACAAACTTCCTAAATTAACAAACACGAATTATTGACTCACTAGGTTCAGGGTGGACTTCTTTGAATGTTTGAGCACTGAAACCCTATGATTACTCACCCCCAAAGGAAAACTGGGGTGCATCCTAACGACTCGATAAATCCTAAAGCCACGTACTAGATATCCTAATGCATCAAGTTCAAGACAATTTTGGGAGCTTTCTTTTTACTTTGCCTCTCAACGGTTTTGCACATGCTAAACACACGCAAAACCCACAAAACATTTTCTTTCGAAAACACATGAAGATTTTGAAAGAAATGTGAAAATTTTGAAGCACTAGGCAAGCAAAAGAAGACAAGTCACCCAAGGATCATGGCAAGCAGATATATCGATATTAAATGCAGCCATCTATCATGACCCTAACAATGCAAACAAAAGAAAACAAAATCAAAGGAAAAAGACTCGACTATGTATACACGTAAAACACCCCCCCACACCTACTTCATGCATTGTCCTCAATGAATGCAAGCAAGATGCTACATGGATTGATGCATAAAAAGGAGAGATCTCACCAACATGAAGTACAAAGGGAAGTGCAAGGTCATGTTGATGGACATAACCCGAATTCCCTCAAAACCTGTGAGATGCTAAAGAAGGGATACAAATACGTGAAAGAAATGGAGCCCAAATACACAAGGGTTGGGGCTCACAACAATCAATGCCCACTGAAGGAGTCTTTTATTGTACTTTTTTTTTATATAACTATGTACAAACATAAGTTCCCATCTTCATTTGTCAAAAGACATCAAATGGGAACCTCAAGAGTGGGTCAATGCACTTGGAAAGGGAACATGACACCACGCGGGGCCAGAATACGCATGCGTGGGCCCCCTTCACAAAGAGCACCAGATGAAATGAGAGGTTCATGAATTGGACGCAAAGGCGTCTCATTCAAAGGATCAAACTGAAAGAGCTTGAACCTCTTAAGAGTTTGGGAAATAAGGGGCAACGGAAGAAAAATATCTCCCATTGCGGAACTGAAGTTATGATCATCAATCCAAACTCTCCAACCAACAGGCTGGTGGGTCGGAACGAGGTCAAGCACCTCGTTATGCATGTCCAACTCACCAGGAGAACAGGAAGTGGGTCTCATACCCAAGGTATCCTCCAAGGAACTACTAATACCCTCATGAGCAATGTGGTTGTTTGATGTTCCATTATTTCCAAGATGATCAGGAACAATAGTGAGAGGCAAACTCTCATCAGGTTGTTTGAAATTGAGGGTACTAGGGAGCTCTTGCTCCACCAGAGGTGGGTCCTTAAGAGGATCAAAATGAAGATCATGTGGCTCAAGGGCCACGGGACAAAAAGATAAGGCACAATCCTGTGCCGACTCATAATGAAGCTGGTCCAAGTTATTCTCAATTTGAATCGAATCCTCCACTAAGTGATCGTGAATTGAAACCCCAAGTCCCTCAGACTGACAAGGAGTTTGACTTTGAAAGGTTGTGCTTTGAATTTGTGGATGTGGTGGTGGTTCGATATCAAAAGAAGAATCCTCATGTTGACAAGAAAGGTTACTCTCCTCACATTCACGTAATTTCTGCGACATTTGACTTACTTGCAGTGTCATATTTTGTATGGACTGTTGAGTGGTTTCCATGAACGTAAGGAAAGTTTGTTTCAAGGAATCAGGTATGCGGTCAACGATGAGGTCCAAGTCAGAGCTTGGGAAATTTTGAGGTTGGGTGTTGATTGGCTGAGAATGAGTCCAATGATTTGGAGTGGGGTGTTGGTAGAATTCTGGGTATTCGGGAGGAGGATACTGGGGTGAACATGAAGTATAAGAATTTGAATAAGAATTGTCTCCCCATGAATCCATCACTCTCGGGTTGTACGCGGATGCGTAATGGTCATAATGAGCATTTTGGGAAAATGTATTCTCATACTCAGGCTCTAGGGGAACATAAGGACATTCCCCGAAATCATGACCACTCAACCCACAATAGTGACACGGTACGGCTACTGGAGCCACCGGTGCACCCATGTCATCTACCACATGCATGAAAGAGGCCAAAGGTTCTTGTAATGTCTCAGTTTGATGACCAACATATGATCCGACGTAACTAGATGGTGGTCTAGCAGTCGGTGCCTCTCTCATGTTACCCCAATATGAAGATTGCTCAGTCACACAATGAGGATTATCCCAACCATACGGGGTGTTCGTCTGAGCCACCCCAGGTTGCATGGGTCCGGAGTACCAGGGAGAATCATCCTGGTCCCAACAATGATATGGATGGTCGCCCATGTAACCATCCATCTCAAGAAAAACTCTCGAGTCGACCACTCTCACCACCACTAGACTAAGCTCGCAAAAAGTGCTCGACTCGACCCTAAAATGCTACCAGAGAGTGTAAAGGGGAGGAGACTATAACGTAGAAGAAGGTGAGAAGAAGATGACTCAGAGAAGAAGGGAAGAATCCCTAGAGCTAGCGAGGGTACAGGGTGAAGGTAGAAGCCTAACTAGCAAGCATGGCTCAAACAATGTAAGGCAATGGGTCCTTAGGCTAGACGACGCCTAACTTCGAGGTCACTAGCCTCGACACGCCTCACCTCCCTACAACGAGGACCACAATGCCCAGCAAGTGATACCAGATCCGGAGATCCAGTACCTCCTACTATCGACAAGGTAGGCAACGCCGATCAGGTCATGGCGGTCTCAACTAGATTACTCTCCTAGTGCGTCCAAAATCCTAGGGCCAATGTCTACTTGCTTTTAGTTAAGGCTTTACTTGAGTGTGCTTTTTGGGGCTAAGGGAGGGGTGATGAAATCCCCCACCTTATCTTTGAAGACTATAGGTGATGCCCCTTAAAGATGTTTTGAAATCTTAGGCTAGCAAGCAACTCACCAAACAAGCACTCACCTCACTCTTGTCCTGATGCAAATCCTACTAACTAATGCATGGGCATACGAGATGCGTGAATGAGTGTAGGAAATGCGTACCTTACGCCAACACTCAACAACTGAAATTAAAGCTAAAAGAAAAGACAACTATATGCTCAAGTCAATACATGATGCGTGACCTAAACAAATAAGAATGTCTAGTCTTTTGCTTTGGATTTTAGGGCCAAGTTGATTAATGGGGGAGTGATTAATGATCTGGGAGCAAACCAGAAGTCATAGCATGCAAAATAGGGCTCCCAGATAACACAAATTACAGCACTAACTAACAGTAAAAATTTCAAGGCCAGAAACTCTCACTAGGCCGCCAATTGGCGGTCTTCAACCGCTGATTGGCGGTCTGTTTAGCTCTTCTGTTCCCCAAATTTCTCCAGTAGCCTCCCCTTGTTCTGATGGTTCCCTGAAACTAAGAAAAACTGAAAACAAAAAATTAAAAACCCCTCGAATCGTCCAAACCAATGTCTGGACAGAGCACCTCCCCGGCAACGGCGCCAAAAACTTGATTGATCTCGTTTTATATTTCTACCGCAAGTGCACGGCCGCGTTGAAGCGGTGGCAAATACGGGTCGTCCACTGGGAGGTGTGTCGACACTTGGTTTGTTCGAAGGCGAGAGGTAAAAGAAGGAGAGAAAGGATGGTTACACTAAACTACACTAAGATGCAAAAAGAAAATGGAGGAAAAGCAATAAACTAAGCCCCAAAGGGGGTAGAGAAATAATGTGAACATAAAGAAGTGTGTGTGTGTTCATTAAGCTCCTCACAACATGTAGTGCATGAAATCATAAAACTACATCCAACTTTGCCTCTACATGAATTAAGATTTCACTACATCATTAAGACATACAAGACATTAATTGGAATGAAGCTACATGAACTCAAGTATAAAGACTATACCCTACTATGCCTCTACATGAATTAAGATTTCACTACATCATTAAAACATACAAGACATTAGCTAAGGTAAAGGCAACAAGAGCACATACACTACAAATTGTGTTTCCAACATTAACTTCATCCATATCCTAACCTTATCATTCCCCATAAAATAGGTCCACTAATCAAAGCATAAGCTAAGCTTCATTCAAGAGCATTAGCCTATCAAAGATAGGAGTGGAGACCCATTAGATGGTTATGGAAATCATATAAAGCTCAAGGGATAAAAATAACACACACTTAATACACTACATGATTATATCACATATTTCTCCACCCCCCAAATGGGGATGGAACTACTCACTACTCATTACACTACTGATTAGACTAAGCAAAGAAAGCATAATAATGAAACGAAAGTTAACTAAGAAGGCAAGAAGCATTAAAGAAACATAAAAGGAAAGGAAAGACTAAACAAACATGCACAAATTAAAAGACAAGATTTAAAGAAACTAGAAGAATTATTTTATTAACAAAATGACTCACATTGAAGGTAGCATTCTTCTCCACCTTGAGTTTTTGCTTCAAGGCTCACTCCTTAGTAGAGAGAATGCCACCAAGCAATGGGTAATTACAATGGAAGGAGAAGAGTTCTATTTATAAGCATGGAAAAAGCTAATCGGGGACAATCCCCCGATGTGGGACTAAACCAATACCAAAAATAGCCTAAACGAACATTAATACACGTCCAGGAGAAATTTGGGCGGATCCTGAGTGATATGGACCGCCAATTAGCGGTCCAAGACCGCCAATTGGCGGTCCAAAATTGTCGGATCGTGTTGGAATTTGTTGTGGGCTTTGCTTTCTGGTATTGTTGGTCTTTGATGCGGTTACTCGACTTGTTGGAGCTCCGACCCGAATAGAATTGGTAAAATACTCCCCATGATGGTGTGGAGTATTCTGTTTTGCTCTTAGGTCCTTCTGTCTTACATTCAGGTCCTTCTCCCTTGCATCTTGGTCCCTAGATCTCACCATTCAGTCCTTTTTCCCAGCTTTTGGGTCCTTTCATGGCTCTTCTCTTCAAACCTCTTTATTCCTGAAAACTAAACATAAAACTCGTCACGTAGCATTGCTTAGGTGTAAGATAATGGATATAAGATACAAATATGAGCATGAAATGATGTCAATCAATTGCCCTCAATGAATGTGAGCAAAAGACTACATGGATTTATGCATGCAAAAGTAAAGATCTCACCAACATGAAGCGCAAAAAGGAAGTTCGTGGTTATGTTGATGGACACAACCCAAATTCCCTCAAAACCTATGAGATGCAAAGGAAGGGACACAAATACGTGAAAGAAATGGGGCCCAAATACTCAAGCGTTGGAGCCCACAACAAGCGATGCTTACTGAAGGAGTTTTTTTTTGTACTTTCTTTTTTTCTTTTTTTATATATAACTATGTACAAACATAAGTTCCCATCTTCATTTGTCGAAATACATCAAATGGGAACCTCAAGAGTGGGTCAATGCACTTGGAAAGGGAACATGACACCACGACAAGAATACTCATGCAATGCCCCCTTCACAAAGAGCACAAGATGAAATGAGAGGTTCATGAATTGGACGCAAAGGCGTCTCATTCAAAGGATCAAACTCAAAGAGCTTGAACCTCTCAAGTGTTTGGGAAATGAGGGGCAACGGAAGAAGAGTTTCTCCCGTTGCGCTGCTGAAGTTATGATCGTCAATCCAAACTCTCCAACCAACAGGCTGGTGCGTCGGAACGAGGTCAAGAACCTCGTTAGGCATGTCCGACACACCAGGCGAACAAAAAGTTGGTCTCATACCCAAGGTATCCTCCAACAAACTTCTAATACCCTCATGAGTTTTGTAGTTGTTTGATGTTCCATCATTTCCAAGATGATCAGGAACTTGAGGGGACTAGGGAGCTCTTGCTCCACCAGAGGTGAGTCCTTAGGAGGTACAACAATAAGGTCATGTGGCTCAAGGGCCATGGGACAAGAAGATAAGGCACAATCATGTGCCGACTCGTAATGAAGCTGGTCCATTTTATTCTCAATTGGGATCGAATCGTCCACCAAGTGATCGTGAATTGAAACCCCAAGTCCCTCAGACTGACTAGGAGTTTGACTTTGAAAGATTGTGCTTTGAATTTGTGGATGTGGTGGTGGCGGTTCGATATGAAAAGATGAATCCTCATGTTGACAAGAAAAGTTACTCTCCTCACGTTCACGTAATTGCTGCGACATTTGACTCACTTGCAGTGCCATATTTTGTATGGACTGTTGAATGGTTTCCATGAACGTAAGGAAAGTTGGTTTCGAGGAATCTTGTATGTGGTCAACTATGAGGTCCAAGTCAGAGCTTGGGAAATTTTCGAGTTGGGTGTTGATGGGCTGAGAATGAGTCCAATGATTTGAAGTGGGGTGTTGGTAGAATTCTGGGTATTCGGGAGGAGGATACTGGGGTGGAAATGATGTATAAGAATTTGAATACGAATTGTCTCCCCACGAATCCATCCCTCTTGGGTTGTACGCGGATGCGTAATGGTCATATTGAGCATTTGGGGAAAAGGTATGCTCATACTCAGGCTCTGGGGGAACATAAGGACATTCCCCGAAATCATGACCACTCAACCCACAATAGTGACACGGTACGGCTACTGGAGCCACTGGTGCACTCATGTCTTCTACCACATGCATCAAAGAGGCCAAAGGTTCTTGCAATGTCTCAGTTTGATGACCAACATATGATCCGACGTAATTAGATGGTGGTCTAGCAGTCGGTGCCTCTCTCATGTTACCCCAATATGAAGATTGCTCAATCACACATTGAGGATCATCCCAACCATACGAGGTGTTCGTCTGAGCCACCCCAGGTTGCATGGGTCCGGAATACCAGGACGAATTGTCCTGGTCCCAACAATCATATGGATGGTCACCCATGTAACCATCCATCTCCACAAAGAACTCTAGAGTCGACCACTCTCACCACCATGAGGCTAAACTCGTAAAAAGTGCTCGACTCGACCCTAAAAATGCTACCAGAGAGTGTAAATGGGAGGAGACTATAACGTAGAAGAAGGTGAGAAGAAGATGACTCAGAGGAGAAGAGAAGAATCCCTAAAGCTAGTGTGGGTAACGGGAGAGGGTAGAAGCCTAATCTAGCAAGCACGGCTCAAACAACGTAAGGCAATGGGTCCTTAGGCTAGACGACGCCTAACTTCGAGGTCACTAGTCTCGACACGCCTCACCTCCCTACAACGAAAACAAAAATGCCCAGCAAGTGATACCAGATCCGAAGATCCAGTACCTCCTTCTATCGACAAGGTACGCGTCTAAAATCCTTAGTGCCAATATCTACTTGCTTTTAGAATTAAGGCTTTGATTAAGAGTGATTTTTGGGGCCAAGGAAAGGGTGATGAAATCCTCCACCTTATCTTTTATGGGGCAGCCCCTCCTTAGTAGTGTTTTGATCCTAGATCTAGCAATCAATCACTCCAATCAATCGCTCAACTCACTCTTGTCCCGATGCACCTTACTAACTAATGCATGATCGAAACATGCATGAATGAGAGATTTGGGTGCACGTACCTCACGCCAGCAATCAACAACAAAATGTAAAGCAAAGAAAAGACAAATGCATGTAAGGTCTACAAATGATGCATGACCTAGATGGCAAGAAGTCTAATCTTTTGCTTTGAGTTTTATGGTCCAAGTTGATTAAAGGGATTGAAATTAAATCTGGGAGCAAACTAGAAGTCACAGCATGCAAAATGGTACTCCCTGATAACTAAAATGAACCAAACAGAAACCAGAACAAAATTGAGAGAAAATGAGGCTCACCAGGCCGCCAATTGGCGGTCCCTTTTCAAGATTTGGTGCTCAAACTTGTCCAGTAGCCTCCCCTTGTTCTAAAGGTTCCCTGAAACAAACAAAAACTAGAAACAAAAAAATTAAAACCACTCGAATCGTCCAAACCAAGGTCTGGACAGATCACCTCCCCGGCAACGGTGCCAAAAACTTGATTGATCGTTTTATTTAAACCGCAAGTGCACGGCCGCGTTGAAGCGGTGGCAAATACAGGTCGTCCACTGGGAGGTGTGTCGACGATTGGTTTGTTCGAAGGAGAGAGCTAAAAAGAAGGAGAGAAAGGTTGGTTACACTAAACTACACTAAGATGCAAAAAGGAAATGAAGATAAGCAATAAATTAAGCCCCATAGGGGGTAGAGAAATGATGTGAATATGAAGATGTGTGTGTGTGCAATTAAGCTCCTCACAACATGTAGTGCATGAAATCATAAAACTACATCCAACTTTGCCTCCACATGAATTAAGATAAGACTACATCATTAAAACAGACAAGACAATAATTGGAATGAAGCTAAATGAACTCAATTATAAAGACTAGAGCCTATTATGTCTCCACATGAATTAAGATAAGACTACATCATTAAAACATACAAGACATTAGCTAAGGTAAAGGCAACAAGAGCACATACACTACAAATTGTGTTTCCAATATTAACTTCATCCATATCCTAACCTTATCATTCCCCATAAAATAAGTCCACTAATCAAAGCATAAGCTAAGCTTCATTCAACAGCATTAGCATATCAAAGATAAGAGTGAAAACCCATTAGATGGTTATGGAAATCATATAAATCTCAAGGGATAAAGACTACACACACTTAAGACACTACATGATTATATCACATATTTCTCCACCCCCCAAATGGGGATGGAACTACTCAATACTCCTTACACTAACTATATTAACAAAAGAAAGCATAATACTGAAATGAAAGTTAACTAAGAAAGCAAGAAGTATTAAATAAGCTTAAAAGGAAAGGAAAGACTAAACAAACATGCACAAATTAAAAGACAAGATTAAAAGAAACTAGAAGAATTATTTTATTAACAAATGACTCACATTGAAGGTAACATTCTTCTCCACCTTGAGTTTTTGCTTCAAGGCTCACTCCTTAGTAGAGAGAATGCCACCAAGCAATGAGTAGTTTACAATAGAAGGTGAAGAGTTCTATTTATAGCCAAAGAAAAAGGCAATCCGGGACAATCCCCCGATGTGGGACTAAACAAATACCAGAAATGGACTAAATACACACTAATACGTAACCTAGAGAAATCTTAGCGGATTCAGGCCAAAAGTGACCTCCAATTAGCGGTCTTGGACCGTTAATTAGCGGTCTACAGTGTTTTGATCGGCCTGGATTTTCTTGTGGGATTTTCTGGAAGGCTTTGTTTGTCTTTGATGCATCTACTTCGCTTGGTGGAGCTCCGACCCGAATAGAGTTGACAAAATACTCCCCATGATGGTGTGAAGTATTCTTGTTTGCTCATTGGTCCTTTGATCTCACGTTCAGGTCCTTCTATCTTGCATCTTAGTCCTTGAGTCTCTCAACTCAGTCATTTTTCCCTGCTTTTGGGTCCTTTTATGCTTCATCTCTTCAAACCTATTTATTTCTGAAATTCCAACATAAAACTCGTCACGTAGCATTGCTTAGGTGTACGATAATGGATATAAGATACAAATATAAGCATGAAATGATGTCAATCACTTATCTTTGGTCCGGTTAATGTACCTTAGAATATTCTTGACTGCAGTCCAATGCTCAGGACCTGCGTTAGATTGGTGATGACTTGTCACGCTTAGAGCATACGAGACATCGGGTCTTGTATAAGTCATGACGTACATGATTGATCCTTTTACCGAAGCATAAGGAATATCTTTCATATATTCCAAGTTTGTACGTGATTCAACACGTTGAGACTTCTTGAGTTCCACACCCATACTCATTCGCACATTGCCCCTTTTGGAGTTGTTCATGTTGAACCTTTCCAAGACCTTGTCAATGTATGTACGTTGACTTAGGCCAATGAGTCTACGGGATCTATCTCTATATATCTTGATTCCCAAGATGTATTGACCCTCACCCATGTCTTTCATTGAAAATGCAAATTTCAATGAACTTCTCGTTTGCTCAAGCAAAGGTATATGATTTCCCATGAGTAGTATGTCATTGACATGTAAGATCAAGACACTATGTGGCTCCCACTAACCTTCTTGTATATATAAGGCTCTTGCTTACTTTGGACAAAGTGAATCTTTGGACTTCCTTGTCAAAATGTTTGTTCGAACTCCTTGATGCTTGCTTCAATCCATACATGGATCTTTGAAGCTTGCATACTTTCTCGCTATTCTTTGGATCTTCAAAACCTTGAGGTTGTACCATGTACACATCCTCCTCCAAGTTTCCATTAAGGAACGCCGTTTTGACATCCATTTGTCATATCTCATAATCATGAAATGTGGCAATAGCGAGCATAATCCGAATAGACTTGAACATGGCAACCGGTGAAAAAGTTTCATCATACTCAATTCCTTGAACTTGAGTGAAACCTTTTGCTACAAGCCTCGCTTTGTAGGTTGTCAAGTTCCCATCCATGTCCATCTTCCCCTTGAAAACCCATTTATTTTGAATGACCTTTTTTCCTTTGAGGAAGGTCAACCAAGTTCCACACTTGATTATCATACATGGATTCTATTTCGGATTCCATGGCTTTAAACCATAGTTTGGAGTCCCCTCTTTCCATTTTTTCTTGAAAGGACGAGGGATCATTGATATCTAGTACCATGACTTTATGAAGTCCCAAATACATATCGGGTTTCTTCCTTTCCCTCGTTGACCTTCTAAGTTCTTTTGGTTTTACATGCATTTCTCGAACCTCTTCCACAATTTCTTGCGGGATTAGTTCGTGTTGATTCTCAAACGTACACTAGGTGGGGATGATTGAGTTTCTCTTACAATTGCTTGCGAGGTTCTCTCACTCACGCTCCCACTAACCAAACGAACCTTGGTAGCCTTCATGATCATGAATTCATCATTCATATCATGATCTTGTAGAATATCTTGAGCTCAAGCACAACTCTACTCCCACTACTTTTAATTCTTTCCAGAAATTCTTTTTCTAGGAATACGGCATCCCTCTCTACATTCACTCTGTTGGAGGTTATATGCCAAAAGTACTATCGTCTTGTCTCACGAGGATAACCTATAAAGAAGAACTTATCCGCTTTTGGTTGAAGTTTGGTCGACATCAATCTCTTGACGTAGGCCTCACAACCCCAAATCTTGAGAAAATTGAGCTTAGGTGTTTTACCACTCCATAGCTCATAAGGCGTTTTCTCTACGGATTTGGATGGAACATTATTTAGTGTGTAAGTCGGAACTTCTAGTGCATAGCTCCAAAACTAAAGCAGTAATTCAGCTTGACTCATCATTGATCGAACCATGTCGAGTAATGTCTTACCTCCTTTCGGATACCCCATTCCATTGAGGTGTACCGGGAGGGGTGAATTGTGGCACAATACCACGCTCCTTTAAGAATGAGTCAAATTCGGTACTGAAGTACTCACCTCCACGATCCGTTCGTAGACACTTGATTTTCTTGTTGAGTTGGTTCTCTACTTCATTCTTGAATTCCTTGAACTTGTCAAATGATTCACTTATGTTTCTCATTAGATAAATATAGCCATAACGACTATAGTCATCCATGAACGTAATGTAGTACCTATAACTGTCTCCTGCACTCGTACTCATCAGACCACATACATCGGAATGTATCAAATCCAACAAGTTATTCACTCTCAGACATTTCTTCTTGAAAGGCCTCTTGGTCATTTTGCCCATTAGACAAGGTTCACATGTCTCCAATAATTTAAAATCTAGTTGACCAAGAAGCTTAGCTTCTTGCAATTTCTTGATGCGTTTTTCATTTATGTGACCAAGATGATAGTGCCACAAGAGTATATCATTCACGTGAGTAGTTTTAAGCCTTTTGTTATTGATGTTTAAGATTTGTCTATTATTCAATTCAAGCAAATAGAGACCATTCCTTACGAATGCATTTGCATAGAAAATTCTATTCTTCGATATAGACAAGCAGCAATTTGAAATATTTATATTATAATTATCCATATCCAAACACAATAAAAAATAGAAATAATATTCTTGTTAATCGAAGGCACATAATACACGTTCTTTAAACATAAATTTAAACCACTAGACAATTGAAGCTCCACGGAACCTTGTGCAATCGCAGCAACGCTCGCACCATTTCCGACCTTCAAAATCATCTTGTTCTTCACGAGTTCCTTCCTATCCTTTAGTAGCTGCACATTAGAAATTATGTGAGCACAAGATCCGGTATCAATTACTCAATCATGGACAGAGGTGGCTAAATTTATCTCAATAACAAATATACCTTTGGCATTTTTGGGGCGCTTACGCTCAATCATTCCATTGTCAAGATCTTCCTTGTACTTGGGGTAATTTGGCCGGATGTGTCCCTTTTCACCGCAGTGAAAGCACTCCGTATTGGGAGTTGGAGATTTCAAAAATTTCCCTCGAGGCACTCCCATGAGTACCTCCTACTCCCTTGCTCTTGATTGGCGTCTTTTTGGTGAGTTTGATTTACCTTTGGTGATCTTTTTGCTCCTCTCATGGACGGCTAGGACGTGCTTGTCCCAACCCTTGCCCATGTCAACTTCAGCCATTTTGAGAGCGTTGTGAAGTTCCTCAAGACTCACCCCTTTCTCACGTACATGACAGTGCATAATGAAGTACTTGTAGGATGGGGCTAGAGAGCTGAGAATCAAAGCTTCCGCAATGTCATCGGGCATCGGGCATCGGGCAAGAGAGCTTCGACAACTTCTCAAGGTATCCTTGCATCGTGAGAAAGTGCATGGACACTGATGTTCCCTCCGCCATTTGGCACCTTGTGAGTGCGATGGTGGTCTTATAGCGCTCTTTTCTAGCACTATCCATGAACATCATTGTTAAAGCTTCTATGGTCTTCTTGTGTTTTGAATCCAAGTATTTTGCTTGAAGGGAGTCACCCATGGAGGCCAACATTAGACCATTTACGTGGTTATCTTGGTCTTCTGTTGAACGTTTTATTTTAAACCGCAAGTGCGCGGCCGCGATGAAGCGGTGGCAAGTACGGGTCATCCTCAGGGAGGTGAGCTCGCTCTTGTTTATCAGAAATCAAGTGGCAAAGATTGGGGGAGAAAGATTGATTAAGCTACTCTACACTAAACTACGCTAAGAAGTGTGAAATGCAAACGAGAGAAACAAACAATGAACTAACAACTAAGCTAGAGAAACTTGATGCTATGGAGAAATCAGTAAGAGAGAGAGACCCCTTAGGGGGTGGAGTGACTACACATACACAATAAGGAGGGAAGAATATCTTCCTATAGGCATAAGTGGAGGTAGTGTTTGCATGTATGGGAGGTGTCTACTTATCATGGCAAAACCCATCAATTAAATCACTAACCTACTTTGATTAACATTCATAAACACAAGCTGGTTATTTAAGAAACTAAACAAGCATGGGAGGTGTCTTAAAACTTGTGGCAAAACCCATCTAGTGAAGTGTTCTATTCTAACAAGCAAGCATGCATTTATATTAATCAACACATTTCAAAATAAACATCCCCATTTCCTTAATTGCATATATGATAATCATCTCCACCCCCCAAAAGGGGAGTGGTTTTACTCACTACACATTACACTACACATTACACTAAGATGAGAAAACATATTAACTAAGCTAAATTTAATAAAAGACAATTAAACTAAAACATGCACCAACAATAAAAGAAGCACAAAACAAAGAAAATTTTATTAATTGAAGACTCACAAGACCAGTAGCATCTCCCTATTGAGTTTCTAACTTCAAGGCTTCCACTTCAATTAGGGAGAATGGCCACAAGCATGGAGTCATTACAATGGAAGGTGAAGAGTTCTATTTATAGCCATGGAAAAACGCAAATCGGGACAATCCCCCGATGTGGGACTAAACAGATACCAAAAATAGCCTAAACATCCTCTAATACATGTGCTGGAGAAATTTGAGCGGATTTGGGCCAAAATGGACTGCCAATTAGCGGTCTTGGACCGCCAATTGGCGGTCTATATGGTTCAGATCCTGCTCTTTTTTGTTGTGGGCTTTTCGTTCTGGTATTGTTGGTCTTTGATGCGGTTAGTTGACTTGTTGGAGCTCCGACCCGAATCGAATTGGTAAAATACTTCCCATGATGGTGTGGAGTATTCTGTTTTTCTCTTAGGTCCTTCTGTCTTGCAATCAGGTCCTTCTTCCTTGCATCTTGGTCCCCAGATCTCACAATTCAGTCCTTTTTCCCAGCTTTTGGGTCCTTTTATGTTTCATCTCTTCAAACCTATTTATTCCTGAAAAGTAAATATAAAACTCGTAACATAGCATTGTTTAGATGAAAGATAATGGATATAAGATACAAATATAAGCATGAAATGATGTCGATCATCTTCCCACTTGGCTTTTGCCTCTCTCTCGCTATCGGTTGCCTTCTCATTTAATTTTGGGATTTCACCATCCAAAATATTAGAAAGTTTCTCAAACTTCAACACGATATTGAGCTTGAGTTGACAACTTATGAAGTTTGTGCATCATTTGCAAAGGATGTTTTTCAATCATAGATCGCATAATAGGTTGAATATTCGACATTTCTATAAAATAAATTCTATGGGATTTAATGTCAATCTTATGTTTGAAAATCAATACCACCCACAAATAAAATTTGTCCATAAATGCAACAATTCAAGATCCTATCATTTATAATACAAATTAGCTAAGGGCTATCAGATATATTATAAAATCAAGGTAAGAAAACATTTTCTAATCATAACCATTTCAAAATTTTGCAACATTTGCATTTTCAAACTCTTATGACTCTTGTCATTTTAATTAAGAGGGAATTTGACCAATCCTCGTAACAAAACTCTTTTTCTCAAAACCGAGCTAGGGCTCTGGGTCTTGTTAAGAAAATTCATTTCATTTGATACGAGATACGTTTATCCATTGTATTCACAAACAAATATACTTTGTGTCGACTAAGGGTGAATCGCACCTCGTACATCTATTCGTGGCATAACAATAGACAACCTTATATCTCCCACTATTCCCAAAGATGGAGGAAGCTATCTCCCGCTAAGGGCGAGCAGAATATACCTCGATGATGGCTGCTAGTGGATGAAATAAGAAAGAAAAATATTCTTAATTTTTGGTTGGACAATTTAAACATTTATATGTGATTTTAGAATTTAGGTGATCATGCATATCTATCATCTATACACATCCTAATATTCATTCATACAATCACATAAATGTCAAACACACAAACATATATATATCCATTCACACACACATTGGTGTGAGTTCATATGTTCCCGCGTCCTTGACTCTTGCGCTTTCTCAGTGTCTTCCTCTTGCACCATGGATGTAGATATTGAAAATATAAACATGCATCTCACAATTTTGAAAATTGTCTAGTGCAAGTCCTATGTAAAAACTCTCTTATATGCATGCATATACATAGAAATAGAAATAGAAATTTGGCTTTTACATACACATAAGCCTCTTTGATTGAATAATTATAACATACACATTCATTCATTCACACATGGCTTCATCGCAATATACAAACTCACATATCCTGCATAAGAGCACTCAAGCAACGCATGTACATAAACTATAAACTACTCTATTTAGTTTATCATTGATTGATTGAACGTTTTAAAATAACCGTAAGTGCACGGCCGCATTGAAGTGGTGGCAAATACGGGTCGACTTTGGTTAGTTCAAAGGCAAATGGAAAACAAAAAGGAGAAGAGATTGATTAAACTAAACTACACTAAACGAGTAAGCAACAAAGAAGGAAATGAAAGCAAGAGAAGAAATGAAACTAAGTGACTAATAGAAGAAGATAGAAATCAGGAATGGAAAACCCCTAAGGGGTGGAGTGTGTGTACACATGAAATAAGTGTGGTCAATGCATACAATAAGCTCAAGTGTAGTTAGTGTTGGTTATGCATAAGAAGTACCTAATGGCAAGACCTATCATTCAAAGCACTAACCTAGGTGATTAATATGAGCATGACAAGTTTTTTTATTAAGAACATAAACAAGCATGGAATGTACCTAAACATTATGGCAGAAACCATCAAGTTAAGAGTTCTTATTAATTCAAACAAGCATACTAACATTTCTCACATACAACAATGTTTACCATTCATTCCTTCTACATAACATGTATAGACATCTACTCCACCCCCAAAGGGGGATGGACTACTCACTAATCATTACACTAACTATATTAACAAAATGAAACATTCCAATGAAAGGAAATTGAACTAAGCAAACAAGAAATATTAGAGAAGCTAAATGGAAGGAAATTAAACTAAAGAAGCATGCAAGAATTAAAAGACAATATTAAAAGAAACTAAGAAAAATTATTTTAATTACATGACTCACATTACAAGTGCCATTTTTCTCCACCTTGAGTTTTTGCTTCAAGGCTTTTACTCCAAGTAGAGAGAATGTCACCAAGCAATGTGTAGGATACAAGGGAGGAGGATGAGTTCTATTTATAGTAAAGAAAAAGGCAATCGAGGACGATCCCCCGATATGAGACTAATACACTACTAAAAATAGACATAAAACACTCTAATACATGACGCAACAAAGTTTTATCGGATCTGGACCAAACCATACCGCCAATTGGCGGCCTATAAGGTCTTTATCGGGTTGTGTTTTGGAATGTGGTTGTCTGGCTTGCTTTCTTCATGTCTGAGACACCCTAATCGGTTTTGTAGCTTGCGACCCTAATCCAATTGCAAAAATACTCCTCATGATGGTGTGGAGTTTCTTCATCTGCTCATTGGTCCTTTGGTTTTGAATTCGGGTCCCTCTCTTGCATCTTAGTCCATAAATCTTGCAACTTAGTCTTTTCCTTGCTTTTGAGTCATTTTTGAATATTTTCTTCTCAAACCTATTTATTCCTGAAACCTAAACTCGTTACGTAGAATTGCTTAGGCTAAGAATAAAGGATATAAGACACAAAAATATTCATGATATGATGTCAATCAAATACCCCCACACCTAACTTTTGATAGTCCCGAACAAGACAAGGAAAGAGAAAAATGAAAGAAAGGAAAAAGCATACGAAAAATAGGGAAATCCTAACTCACTTTCGTAGGAATCACGGTTGCAACAAGCTGTTAAACCTCCTTGTCGCCAAAGAGGAGGAGTGTTGTCTCCTGAGGATTTTCAGCAGATATACCCACAAAATCCGAACATATATGCATTATTCAATCTAGAAAGTTGACTCCATGTACTCATTTTTATCGATCATTGGAAACGGTAATCCTACGGGTCGACTCTATATGTATCTAGTCCACACACCTAGCCTAGTGAATCATTCGTGCAAGTTAATTAAATACTTAAGTGAAAGACATGGACAACCTTAACATCCTCAAGTGATACAAAGTGTAAAGTCCATTACGGTTCTTATTTGCATTACCAATTTTTATTCTTTTTCTTTTTTCTTCTCTTTTTCTTTTTTCTTTCTTTTCTTTCTTACTAGTTGGAGTGTCATTCACCCAGGGTCAGGTTTCGTGCATCATTGCCTATGAGGACTTACACTATAATGTACACATTTCCCCACATATCCACATAGGGCAATCGCTATCACCCGTGTAACAGGAGTTTGGTCGATGCATCCCAACTCAAATGACTCGAAAGTACCAGGAACAAAGTCCCCTAAAACCTAATTCTTGTGTGATAGGAGCCGTACGAGAAGAGAGAACACCTACTCACTTATTTCTTATCTACACATGAAACAAAACCTCTACACTTAATGTCTCACAACAAGATTTAAAGGGTCCTCGACTACAACAAACTTCCTTATATTAACAGACATGAATTATCGACTCGAACTCCTTCTCAAACTTATTTATTTCTTAAACTTAAACATACAACTCGTTACGTACCATTTGTTAGCTAAGAATAAAGGATATAAGACACAAATATATGCATGATATGATGTCAATCATTCATCTCTAAATCAAACAATTCTAAGACCATTTGAAATCATTTAAAATGATTTTATACGTCCATAGTTAAAATTACAAAACATTTCAACCGTTGTTTATCCAATTTCCAAAATAAAAACTTTAAGGAAAGATAAACATATGCCTTTTTCGTTTTCTCGATTTCTTATAAATTAATCATTTAATTAAAAAAATATTATATATTAGACATGAGTCTAAAATTTAATTCTAACAATCACATGATGTGTTTCAAAACATTTAAAAGTATTAAAAGAATCTATTAGAATTAAATCAACAAAACTATCAGAAAACTCGAATAAGACATCAAACATGAATTGTTTTGATTGTAGATGGTAAGCTAAAATTAATTAATATAGTCTAATTATTGAAAATATGAACTAAATGCTCCGATACCACTGTAGGATTTCGTGTCCCTATGTATGTGTATATGTTTTAAAAAATTATACAAACATACATGATCGATTTCATATTTTCATTGATTTTAGGTACATGTATATGTTTATTCTAATATCTTGCATTCCTACACATTAAAATAAACAAAAGAAAGAGGATCATGCCCAAAGGTTCTCTAAAACCTTTCAGAAGATCCGGTGTTCCGTTGCTCGTCGAATCGCCCGCCGATTCGCCTCCAAGCGTTCACCAAACTCTAAACAAGATTAGAGAGAAAGGTGCTAGCCAATCAATCTCTAATTAAGCTTAAAATGTAGCTAATAAGCCCTCTAAAAGCTCCTGGGATTTTAATCTCCAAAACCTAAAACTATTAAGAGAATTTTGCATTAATTGTTATAAAACAGGTAGGGTGAGAGGACCTATTTATAGTCTTCCAAATCACCCACATCAGGAACTATTCTCTAGCCATGATCTCTTGCTTTTTCTCTCCTAAAATTAATCCCATTTTGCCACAGAAGCATCCTAAAAAACTATTGATTAAATCTGGATTGATCCAACCCATGATCTAATTATTCTGTTAATAATTCAAGCAAAAATCGTGTTGTTCGGTGAACCGAGATTTTCACTCGGTCGACCGAACCATTTGGTTATACGCAAGTTCGGATGACCGTGACCTGCACGGTCGACCGTATATTCATGAGAAAAATTCCCTGGTAAAGTTCAAACGATCCACGTCTTGCTCCAGTCGACCGTTGACTCACCAAAATTTCTCCTAGTAAATCGCATCGGACGACCGTGTCAATTTCGGTCTACCGAAATATCCCAAAGAAAGGTCCTGGATATTTTCTTTTCGTTGACCGTTTACGCCTGGTTGACCAAACCCAATATATAAAAGTAATCTTTTCCTCTTTTATATACTCGTGTCGTCAATTTTTAGAGATCTACAACAATTGATTACCAACACGACAATCTTATCTCGGTGATTAATGTTCCATGTTAATTACCATGATTGTGAATAACTTTTGATTTATTTAAACCATTATCTTTTAGATCTCTACGGTTAAGGACCAAACGCCTCTTCCTTAACACTTCCGAAAGACGAATACAAAATCAAGGAACAAAATGTTTGCACATCCAATTCATAATAATTGACATATAAAAGTAAAACTTTTAGAACACATTCCTTTCAGTTACGGGGCCGTTGTTGATACATCGCATTTGCATGCTCAGTATCGCTTGGAGCGTAAGCACACTCCAAGTCACTATGTCCCGGAAGTTCACACCTACTACAAGCGGGAGTAGCGACCTGAGCTACAGGAGCTCGGTCTAACTCTAAACTCTTAATCCTACGCATGAGAGCAACCAATTTTGCCTAAGACGCGATAGTTGTCTCAACTTGATATGATCCAGCTCGACCAGAAGACTTGGCGGCTAGTTCTTTCTCATGGTGTCCCACTCAAAGGTACGTTCCGCCATTAATTCAAAGTGTCCCATGCCTCATCGATTAGTTTCATTGGAAATTACCCTGACACATCGACTCCAACAATGTGTGGGTGTTGTAGTTGAGACCTTCATAAACAATTTGACACAGTTATCATGGCTCAAGTCCATGATGAGGGCATTGCTAGAGAAGGTCTTTGAACCTCTCAAAGAAAGCATGAAAAGATTCGGTCTCAGTCTTATACATTTGATGTATCTGGTGTCGTATCTGTTGAGTTTTCCTTTATGGGAAAAATATCTTTGGAAAGATGGTCACAAATTCATCCCAATACCGAATAGAGCTCGCCGAGAGGCTGTACATCCATTTTTTCGCGTTATCCTTCAACGCGAAAGAAATCATCCTCAACCGGACAAAATCCTCATCAAGTTGTTGAAGCTTGAACATGAAGCATACCTCCTCGAATTCACGTATAAAAATATATGGATCCTCCTTATTGGTAGTGAAGGTAGGAAGCAGGCTCATGTATTGAGGTTTCAACTCATAGTTTTCCCACGAGCCGGTAGGAGAACTAAGCATGAAGGTTGCGCGGCCCGGACATGATGGGTCTGCTCCCATAGAGTCATCGGTCCATCATGTCGAGCTAAATGTGGTGGTGCACCAAGAATGTGATCCAGACCGAGACCCTCTTCCTCCCAATTCGGAGGAGGAGGAGATGGTTTATGTGGTGGTGGAAATGGACCGAGGAACTCCATGTATGGAACCTAATATCCTCCACCTCCAAGAGTCGACTTGGCCTCATGCTCCAAAGGAGCACGAGGTGGAGACAGGAGAACACCTACACCGTCCATCTTAGACAAATGCACTCTCTCAAGTCAATCGCTCTCACCAGAATGAGCCCAACCTCGCATAAAACGCTCGACTCGACTCGAGAAAACTACACAGGACAGAAGCTGTAATTAGAGGAGGAGACTAATTGAAGAATATAAAGGAGGAGAATAAGACTCAGATGCGAAGGGAAAGAATCCCTAGATCAAGCGTGGGCAGTGGGTGAGGGTAGAAGTCTAAACACGACACAAACAGCCTAAGGTCACTATAGGTACATACAGCTAGACGACGCCTAACTGTGAGGTCATGTGGCCTTAACATGCCTCACCTCCCAACAATGAAGACCACAAAGCCCAGGAAGTGAGCAAATCCAAAGATCTTGTCTCTCCAACTATCGACAAAGTGGGCGACGTCGATCAGGCTATGATGGTCGTGACTGAATCACTCTCTTAATGCATTCGAGGTCCTTAGGGGTCAATGTCTACTTGATTTTAGATTAAGGTGGCTAATCAGGAGTGATTTTTGGGGCTAAGGAAAGGTGACGAAATCCCACACCTTATCTTGTACGGGACGCCCCCCTTAGGTTGTTTTGAATCCTAAGCTAGAAATCAACACACCAATCAATCACTTGCCTCACTATTGTCCCGATGCACCTTAGTAACTAAAGCATGCTCTAACTATGCATGAATGAGAGAATGGGTGCAAGTACCTCGCGTCAGCAATCGACAATGGAAATGTAAAGAAAAGAAAAGATGACTGCGTGTAAGGTCTACCAATGATGCATGACCTAGATGGAAATTGATCTAATCTTTTTCTTTGAGTTTTGGGGTCCAAGTTGTCTTGAAAAGGGGTCACGCAAGCCTAATTAATTACTGACACTTAAACATAGCATACATGGCATAAGCAGTGGAAGTAAACGACTAGCAATAAGCAAAGGAAGTTACTGTAAAAACAGATTTCACAAATGGCTCACCAAAGCCGCCAGTGGGGGATTCAAATCCACTACTGGCGGATATTCAAGGGATTCTGGTCCCCAGACTTTACCAGCACGCTCCTAAGCCTCTTTAGGTCACCCAGTCCACTTGTATAGTAACCAAAAGAGAAAAGAAAATGTAAAAAAAACAAAAAACCCACCAAAATGGTGAACTCGACTACGAAAATGGCTCCCCAACAACGGCGCCAAAAACTTGATTGATTCAGTTATAATAACTACAAGTGCACAACGTCAGTGAAGACGTGGCAAGTATGGGTCGTGTCCATGAGGAGTGTGTGCGAGTCGGAATCGACAATACTCGAGTGGGAAGGAAAAAGAGAGATATGAAATCGAAATTACACTACGATACTACGATGAGAATATGTGTACGTGTGTGTTCATTAATGCTCATCACAACATGTAATACATGAATTCCATCAAAACCAAATCCAACTTTGTCTCCACATGAAATAAGATAAAACATTATCATTAAAACATACAATACAATAATTGATATGAGGCTAACTTGAAATGCATAATGATCAAACCACATTATGTCTCCACATTAAATAAGATTTAACACAATCATTAAAACATACCAGACATTAATTAGATGGGGCTAACATGAGAACATGCTTACACATGTCATATTTCCTCCTGATCCACTCCATCATTATCATTGCCTCATCATTCCCCATAAAAAAAGGCTCACTAACCTAAGAATGTGCTAATCATCACTTAAGAGCATTAGCACATCAAAGATAGGAGTGAAAATCTCATTTGATGGTTGAACTCATGTGAGGTTCAAATGTTAGGATTAACACACACACATGCACATCACATAATCACATGACCTTCTTCTCCACCCCCCAATGGGGATAGACTACTCCCTACTCATCTCTAAACTCAGGAAAACATAAAAACAACACAAAACCATAATGGAAATGTAGAAAACTAGATTAAGTTAGGACCAAACATAAATGAAATTGCATCAAATGGAAGACATCAATTTAAAGAACAAGAATAAAACTAGATTGAAATGAAAGATTATAAGATTTCCTCTTCGCCTCCTTTTACACTAATGAATAGTAAAATAAAGCTAAACTAATGGAGGCAACCAGAAGAAGGGGAGAGAAGGGATTACAATGGTATTTATAGAATAATACATGGTTAGGGTTAATATGGATGTAATCGGACGACTCTAAATCGAATCTGATCGTTCTGGAATGCTTTGACCCGTTAACACGACCCACTGCCAAAATCCAGGATCAAATCGATCAGAGTGATCTGCCAGAAGCGGATAAGAATCCACCATTGGCGGATATGGATGCTCTGCTCTGGCTAAATTTGTATGGCTATTAAGTTTATTTGTTTGGCACGTGGGGTGCATCCCTAGTCCACTGTCTTGAACCAATTTGGTTTTAATTGATGAAATAATGATCTGATTCAAGTCGTGTCACAATATTTTGTACTTCACCATCAGGTCCCTCGGTTTTCACTTGGGTCCTTCCTGATTTGTGATACAGTCATTGTGCGTTACAAATAGGTCCAGAAGTCTTCAACTCAATCCATTCTTGTTGCATTTAGGTCCTTTGTGGTCCATTTCTCTTCTTTATATCCTAAAACCGGAAAGACTACAAACAAACAGTCGAGTAGCATAATTTTGGGGTAAAATAAAGGATATATAGCATGAATACAATGTATGATATGCTACTAATTAGCATGAATACAACGTATATCTTTATACGTGAATTCGAGGACGTATGCTCCATGTTCAAGCTTCAACAACTTGATGAGGATTTCGTCCAGTTGAGGATGATTTCTTTTGTGTTGAAGAATAATGCGAAGAAGGGCACGGGGGCTATTAAGCAATCGGCGACATGCAAGTATCTTCTTCGTTTAATGTTACATGGTCGTAAGGTTGGGTAAGGTTATATATGTGCAACTTATGGTGCGCGAGTTGAGTGGATTGTAATGTGCCTATGAGTGATTTGAGTTTGTACATGGTAAGTTCTGAGGCCATAATGTACCTACCTCGAGTAGGATGTAACATTCATTAGATTTATTTATATTAATCCCTTTTATCTTTGCAAAAAAGGATAACGCAAAGAAATGGATGTATAGACTCTCGAAAAACTCGATTCAGTCTTGGGATGACTTTGTGACCGTCTTTCGGAAGAGATTCTTCCCCTAAATAAAGACTCAATAATTATCGCACCAAATACATCAAATGTATCAGACGGAGACTGAATCATTTCATGCTTTGTTTGAGAGGTTCAAGGACCATCTCCTGGAGTGCCCTTATCATGGACTTGAGTTGTGCCAGTTGTGCCAGATATTTTATGAGGGGCTCAACTATAACACCCGCACATTGTTGAAGTCGATGTGTCAGGGTGATTTGGAAATGAAACCCATTAATGAGGCATGGAATACTTTTGAATTAACGGTTGAATGTACCCTTGAGTGGGACACCATGAGAGACCCACCAAACGCTAGGATTTCTGGTCAAGCTAGATGATACCAAGTTGAGTCATCTATCGCGTCTGAGGTGAAAATCATTTCTCTCATGAGTAGGATTGAGAGTTTAAAGTTGGGCCAAGCTCCTGTCGCTCAGGTCGCTACTCCTGCTTGTAGTAGGTGTGGACTTACGGAACATAGTGACTTGGAATGTGCTCAACTGTGGCCTTGTAATGACCTGTACAATTACTTCTACAACCCGGGATGGCAAAACCACCCTAACTTCTCTTGGGGTCTAGTGGGGGCCACAGTCAGAGCTCACACGCTCAACCCCAACCCCCATTTTATCACCCTCCACGCCTATCGATGACCTACCAACCACCACATCAAAGGTCTCAGACCCATACTCACCAACCTCCTCAGGCCTTATCTTCAGGTTATTTTAGTCAGACTCCACCCCAGCAGTCTTTTGACCCCCAGGTTTTGACCTCCGAGTAAACTCTTCAAACGTTCATGCAGAGCACGCAAGCAAATGTCAAAGCATTGGAAGTGCAAATCAGCCAGTTGGCTCACCATCTCAATGAACGTGAGAAGGGTCAGTTGTGGAGTCAACCTGTAGTGAGCCCTCGGGGTCAACCTGCTTAGGCCAGTCAAAATGTGCACAACGTTGAAGATAACCTTTCCCTACATGTAAATGTTGCCCATACCTTGAGATCGAGAAGGGTTGTCGACAACAGTGTGTATATGCCTTTGCTTGAACCCGTGAGCGACTCTCTGGAAAAGAGTCTTAAGCCTCCCAAAGAACCTATCGTTGAGGCTCAATATTCTTATTCATATGTCCCCAAGGCATCATACCCCCATTGACTGGGAAAGAAAATGGATGAGCACAAGGATAAGATTGTTGAGGTACTACGGTAAACGAAGGTGATCATTCCATTGTTGGAAAATGTTCAACAAATGTCACTATATGTCAAATTCCTCATAGATCTTTGCACCAAGAAGAGGCGAACGAATGTCCTCAAGCAGGCCTTCTTGGTTGCCAATGTGAGTTCGATCCTGACACTGCCAGCAAAAGTAAAATACAGGGACCCCGGTTATCCAACTATTTCTTGTGTCATTGGTAATGTTCATATCCATCGAGCCTTACTTGATATGGAGGCGTCTGTGAACCTCCTGTCTTATTTTTTCTACATAAACCTAGGAATTGGTGACCTTAAGACAACATGGATGATTGACATCATATCATGCATTTTTAACCTAAGCAATGCTACTAATGAGTTTTATGTTTAAGTTTCAGGAATACGACAATTGAGAAGAAGAAACAAAAAGGAACTCAAAGCAAGAGAAAGGACTGAATTGCAAGACTTATGGACTGAGATGCAAGATAGAAGGACACGGATGTAAACCAAAAGGACTAATAAGAAAATCAAGAAGCTTCACACCATCATGAGGAGTTTTTTGGCAATGAGATCCGAGTCTAAACATCAAAAACCAAATCGGGTTCAGAAAACATGAAGAAATCAAGCCAGAATCAAGCCACCCAAAATCAGAACTCATCAAGCCAATCCATACCGCCAATTGGTTGTCAAAAACCACTAAAAGGAGGTACAAATTGCTCCAAACGATTCATGGTTTAGTTGGGTGTTCGATAATGTTCTTTTATGTCTATTTATAGTATGTGTTTAGTACCATATTGGGGGATTGTCTCGGGTTACATTTTTTCATGGTTATAAATAGAACTCTTCCTCCTCCTTTGTAGAAGAACTCCTCTCTTGGTGTCTATTCTCTCTACTTGGAGTAAAGCCTTGGAGAAAAACTCTAGTGGAGAGATGTTACTTGTAATGTGAGTGAGTAATAAATAAAGTTTCGTTAGTTTTATATTGTCTCTTTTCAAATCTTGCATGCTAGTTTAATTTCGTTTTTCTTAATGAGTAGTGAGTACTTCCATCCCCTTTGGGGGTGGAGGTGATGTAGATTATGTACTAGTGATGGGTTCTTTTATTTGTACCATTTCATATGCTTAATATAGATCTATACTTGTAGCATGCTTAAACTTGTATTAGATGGGATAATATCCACACTATGTACTTATCTCTTGCTAGCTTTAGTGTTTATCTTCTTGCTTGTAATGGTTTGATGGGAATGGCTTGATATCTATGGATCCATGTTTAGTGCACATTTACATGAATGATTTAGGTTGTATGTAGGATTGATTGATGCTCTAATGGCCACACAATGTATTTATTGCATGCTTGATAATCTAAAATCAACCTCAACTTTATATGAGATATGAATGTTCATGGTTTGCCATGTAGTGTTGTGTATCCTACACTTAGATTCTACACTAGCTTCTACTTGTATTCCATACAAACTACACTTGTTCCTGATTGAAAAGAAGGCTCACACACACATACCTACATACCTCCACTCCCTGGGGGCTTAGTTTACTTGTTAGTTCATTCATAATTAAGTTTAGTGTAATCACACTTATTCTTCCCTCTTTTTCCCACTTGCCTTCGAAAGAACCAGAGTCGACACACCTCCATGTGGATCGACCCGTACTTGCCCCGTCTTCACCCACGACTGGGCACTTGCTGTATTAAAATGAACACATCCAGTTTTTGAGGTAGATTGTTTATGAGGGCCTCATGCTCCAAAGGAGCACAAGGCGGAGATGGGTGATCACTTAACCCGTCCATCTCAGACAAATGCACTCTCTCAAGTGGAGCGTTCTCACCAGAATGAGCCCGCCCTCGCATAAAACGCTTAACTTGATTCTACAACAACACACAACAAAAGGTGTAATCAGAGGAGGAGACTATATGAAGAATATAGAGGAGGGGAAGATTCAGATGAGAAAGGAAGAATCCCTAGAGCTAGCGTGGGTAGTGGGTGATGGTAGAAGACAAGAAATCAAACACAACTCAAGCAGCTTATGGCAATAGGTCCTTACGCTAGACGACGCCTAACTTTGAGATCACTAGTCTCGACACACCTCACCTCCCTACATCGAAGACCCCAATGCTCAACTAGTGATACCATATCTGGAGATCCAGTACCTCCTACTATCAACAAGGCAGGCGACGTCGATCAGGTCATGACGGTCTCAACTGGATCACTCTCCATAATGCGTCCGAAATCCTTAGGTGCCAATGTCTACTTGCTTTTAGAATTAAGGATTTGATTAGTGTGATTTTTGGGCCTATGGAAAGGGTGATGAAATCCCCCACCTTATCTTGTATGAGACAACCCCTCCTTAGTAGCATTTTGGAGTCTTAATCTAGAAATTAACTCTTAATATAGTAGGAGGTACTGGATCTCCAGATATGGTATCACTAGTTGAGCATTGGGGTCTTCGATGTAGGGAGGTGAGGTGTGTCGAGACTAGTGATCTCAAAGTTAGGCGTCGTCTAGCGTAAGGACCTATTGCCATAAGCTGCTTGAGTTGTGTTTGATTTCTTGTCTTCTACCATCACCCACTACCCACGCTAGCTCTAGGGATTCTTCCTTTCTCATCTGAATCTTCCCCTCCTCTATATTCTTCATATAGTCTCCTCCTCTGATTACACCTTTTGTTGTGTGTTGTTGTAGAATCAAGTTAAGCGTTTTATGCGAGGGCGGGCTCATTCTGGTGAGAACGCTCCACTTGAGAGAGTGCATTTGTCTGAGATGGACGGGTTAAGTGATCACCCATCTCCGCCTTGTGCTCCTTTGGAGCATGAGCCCTCATAAACAATCTACCTCAAAAACTGGATGTGTTCATTTTAATACAGCAAGTGCCCAGTCGTGGGTGAAGACGGGGCAAGTACGGGTCGATCCACAGGGAGGTGTGTTGACTCTGGATCTTTCGAAGGCAAGTGGGAAAAAGAGGGGAGAATAAGTGTGATTACACTAAACTTAATTATGAATGAACTAACAAGTAAACTAAGCCCCCAGGGAGTGGAGGTATGTAGGTATGTGTGTGTGAACCTTCTTTTCAATCAGGAACAAGTGTAGTTTGTGTGGCATACAAGTAGAAGCTAGTTTAGAATCTAAGTGTAGGATACACAACACTACATGGCAAACCATTAGCATGCATATCTCTCATAAAGTTGTGGTTAATTTTAGATTATCAAACATGCAATAAGTACATTGTGTGGCCATTAGAGCATCAATCAATCTTACACACAACCTAAATCATTCATGTAAATGTGCACCAAACATGGATCCATAGATATCAAGCAATTCCCATCAAACCATTACAAGCAACAAAGATAAACTCTAAAGCTACCATGAGATAAGTACCTAGTGTTGACATTATCTCATCTAATACAAGTTTAAGCAAGCTACAAGTATAAATCTATATTAAGCATATGAAATGGCACAAATAAAAATACCCATTACTAGCACATAATCTACATCACCTAAACCCCCAACGGGATGGAACTACTCTCTACTCATTAAGAAAAATGAAATTAAACTAAGCATGCAAGAATTGAAAAGAGACAATATAAAACTAACAAAACTTTATTTATTACTCACTCACATTACAAGTAGCATCTCTCCACTAGAGTTTTGCTCCAAGGCTTTACTCCAACTAGAGAATGGCCACCAACAGAGGAGTTCTTCTACAAAGGAGGAGGAAGAGTTCTATTTATAGCCATGTAAAAGGTAACCCGGGACAATCCCGAGGTATGGTACTAAATGTATACTATATATAGACATAAAACAATATTATCGAACACCCGACTAAACCATGAAGCGTTTGGAGCGATTTGGACAACCAATTAGCAGTTTGGGATAGCCAATTCGCGGTATGTATTGGCTTGATGAGGTCTAGTTTTGGGTGGCTTGATTCTGGCTTGATTTCTTCATGTTTTATGAACCCAATTTTGTTGTGGATGTTTAGACCCGGATCTTATTGCCAAAATACTCCTCATGATGGTGTGAAGCTTCTTGATTTTCTCATTGGTCCTTTTGGTTTACATCAGGGCCCTTCTCTCTTGCATCTCAGTCCATAAGTCTTGCAATTCAGTCCTTTCTCTTGCTTTTAGGTTTTTTTGTGTCTTTTCTTTTCACTTGTCTTATTCCTGAAACTTAAAATTTCTTAGGTTAAAAATAAAGGATATAAGACACAAATATATGCATGATATGATGTCAATCAAATACCCCCACACCTAACTTTTCCTAGTCCCGAGCAAAACAATGAAAGAGAAAAATTAAAGAAAGGAAAAAATATTCGTAAAACAGGGAAATCCTAACTCACTTTCGTAGGAATCACGGTTGCAATTAGCATGTGCAACAAACCATTAAATCCCCTTGTCTCCAATGAGGAGGAGTGTTGTATCCTGAGAGTTTTCAGCGGATATACCCACAAAATTCGAACGTAGATGCGTTATTCAACCTAGCAACACGACTCGATGGGCTTATCTTTGTCGATCATAGGATACGGTAATAGTATGGGCCAACTCTACAGAGGTATTTAGTACACACACCTAGCCTAATGATTCATTCGTGCAAGTTAATTAAGGACTTAAGTGAAAGACAATGGCAACCTTAACATCCTAAAGTGATACAAAGTGTAAAGTCCATTAAGGTTCTTATTTGCATCACCATCTTTTTTTCTTCTTTTTTTCTTTTTTTATTTTTTTAATTTTTTTCTAGTTGGTGTTTGATTCTCTCAAGGTTAAGTTTCATGTATCATTGGCTATGAGGACTTAAACTATCACGTACACCTTCCCCCACATCTCCACATAGGGCGATCCCTACTATCCGTGTAATAGGAGTTCGGTCGGTGCATCCCAAGTCAGATGACTCGAAGCACAAGGCATTAAGTCCCCTCAGACCTAATTTCCTTAGTGGTAGGAGCCGTGCGAGAAGAGAGAACACCTACCCATTTATTATCTACACATGAACCAAAACCCCTACACTTAAGGTTTTACAACAAGAGTTTAAGGATCCCTGACTACGACAAACTTCCTTATACTAACAGACACGAATAATTTCTAACTAAGTTCAGGGTGGACATCTTTAATTGTTTAAGTACTAAAACCCTATAATTACACGCCCCCCGAGGGAAAACCGGGGTATAACATTACGACTAGATAAGACCTAATGTCGGTGTACTAAATATCCCAATGCATCATGTTCAATACAATTTTGGGAGCTTCCTTTTACATTGCCTCTCAATGGCTTTGCACATGCTAATCACATGCAAAATCCACAAAACATTTTCTTTCGCAAACACAAAAAAAATTGAAAGAGATGAAAATTCTATAGCACTAGACAAGTAAAAGAAGACAAGTCACCCAAGGATCCTGGCAAGCAGATATATCGATATTAATTGCAACACACTAACATGACCCTATCAAAGTAAACAAACAAAGGTTAAACAAAAACAAAAGACACACAAAACTATGTACACACGTAAAACACCCCTACACTTACTGAAAGGAATGTGTTCTAAAAGTTTTACTTTTATATGTCAATTATTATGAATTGAATGTGCAAACATTTTGTTCCTTGATTATGGTATTCGTCTTTTGGAAGTGTTAAGGAAGAGGCGTTTGGTCCTTAACCGTAGAGCTCTAAAAGATAATGGTTTACATAAATCAAAAGTTATTCACAATCATGGTAATTAACATGGAACATTAATTACCGAGATAAGATTGTCGTGTTGGTCATTGATTGTTGTAGCTCTACAAATAATTGACGACACGAGTATATAAAAGAGGAAAAGATTACTTTTATATATTGAATAGACCTAACAAGTAAAACATTATGGAATTGTGTTTCGTGTCATTAATGTTTTTACTGTGTCTTGGATCCTAAGATATGAGACTTATATCTTTTCACTCAAAAAGTGCTTAATTTGATTATTGTCAAAAGCTATCAATGAGTATAGTGATAAAGGCAATAGTTGGTTGAGCATGACTTGTGCTGGAAAAGATAGCTAGTCAAACGATTGTCATTGCCCCTCTTAATTGAGTGATGATATTAGTGGGCCCCTTGATAATGCAAAATTATAATGTGCACAATGTAACTTGAGTTAAGTTACATAGTTATAATTAGCTTAAAGAGATCAAGAAATGAATATAATACAAAGATGACACATTTCTACTTTGTATATATTCTTAGTATCATGAGGCCAGGGATGGACACAAGTGGTGCACTTACATCACTAAATGGATCGTGTTTTGGTTCGGGTGGAACAAAGACATCTATGCTAATTGGGTCACTATAATGTGTAGCTAGATACCGCTTATAGTTTGAGATATTAAGTGTTTAATATCGCTGTCAATTTGTCTTAGATCCTCCTATAGGTCACACCACAAAACTGGGAAACAAGAGGTTGATATTAAGTTCATATGATGTGTCGGGTTTCATGTAAAAATAGGACACATGTGGTGAATTAATGAAAATCAATATGTCATGAAAATTGACATAATTAGAATCATAAAAAATTCATATGAGGTATATATTATGGGGTGTAATAATTTAATATTACATATGATAATAGATATAGGATGTGAATTGCTAAAAACCCCAAAAGATCAAATTTTGTTGGAAATAAATCCAAAATTTGACAAAGGTAAAATCGGGATCAAACACGGTGAACTGTTCATGGTTTGGTCGACCGGTTATATTCGGATCTACTTTTGGCATATAACCTCCAATCGAGTTATTGTAGGGAGGGATGTCGTATTTCTAGAAAAGGAATTTCTAGAAAGAATAAAAAGTAGTGGGCGTAGAGTTGTGCTTGAGGAGACTCAAGATACTCTACAAGATCATGATATGAATGATGATATTCAAGATCATGAAGGCCCAACCGAGGTTCCTTTGGTTAGTGGTAGCGTGAGTGAGAGACCCTCGCAAGAAATTGTGAGAGAAACTCAATCTTCCCCATCTAGTGTACGTTCGAGAATCGAACACGAACCAATTCCACAAGAAATTGTGGAAGAAGTTCGAGAAGTACATGTAGAACCGAAAGAACTTAGAAGGTCAACGAGGGAAAGGAAGAAACCCGATATGTATTTGGGACTTCATGATATGATGGTACTAGATACCGATGATCCATCGACCTTTCAAGAAGCAATGGAAAGAAAGGACTCCAAACTATGGTTCAAGGCCATGGAATCCGAAATAGAATCCATATATGACAATCAAGTGTGGAACTTGGTTGACCTTCCTCAAGGGAAAAAAGTCATTCAAAATAAATGGGTTTTCAAGAGGAAGATGGACATGAATGGGAACTTGACAACCTACAAAGCGAAGCTTGTAGCAAAAGGTTTCACTCAAGTTATAGGAATTGACTATGATGAAACTTTTTCACCGGTTGCCATGTTGAAGTCTATTCAGATTATGCTCGTTATTGCCGCATTTCATGATTATGAGATATGGCAAATGGATGGCAAAACAGAGTTCCTTAATGGGAACTTGGAGGAGGATGTGTACATGGTACAACCTCAAGGTTTTGAAGATCCAAAGAATAGCGAGAAAGTATGCAAGCTTCAAAGATCCATTTATAGATTGAAGCAATCATCAAGGAGTTGGAACAAACGCTTTGACGAAGAAGTCAAAATGATTCACTTCGTCCAAAGTAAGGAAGAACCTTGTATATACAAGAAGGTTAGTGGGAGCCACATAGTGTTCTTGATCTTATATGTCGATGACATACTCCTCATGGGAAATCATATACCTTTGCTTGAGCAAACGAGAAGTTCATTGAAATCTGCATTTTCGATGAAAGATATGGGTTAGGCTCAATACATCTTGGGAATCAAGATATATAGAGATAGATCTCGTAGACTCATTGGCCTAAGTCAACGTACATACATTGACATGGTCTTGGAAAGGTTCAGCATGAACAACTCCAAAAAGGGCAGTGTGCCAATGAGTATGGGTGTGCAACTCAAGAAGTCTCAACGTGCTGAATCACGTAAAGACTTGGAGTACATGAAAGATAGCCCTTATGCTTCGGCAAAAGGATCGATCATGTACGTGATGACTTGCACAAGACTCGATGTCTCGTATGCTCTAAGCGTGACAAGTCGTCACCAATCCAACGCAGGTCCTAAGCATTGGACTGCGGTCAAGAATATTCTGAGGTACCTTAACCGGACCAAAGATAAGTTTCTTGTTTATGAAGGACGAAGGGAATTAATAGCCGAGGGCTATTCGGATGCGAGTTTCATGAGTTATCCCAACGATAGAAGGTCGCAATCAGGATACGTCTACCTTCTAAATGGTGGAGCTGTGAGTTGGCGTAGTTGGATGCAAAGCACTACGGTCGACTCAACCACCGCTTCCGAAGTAATGGTTGTTGCTGAAGCGAGCAAGGAAGGAGTGTGGATTAAGAAATTCCTTGAAGAGCTTGGAGTAGTTCCCTCGAGCGAGGGACCAGTAGAGCTATTTTGCGATAATAGTGCATCTATCTCGCAAATAAGGATCCCAAATCACACCACAAAGTGAAGTACATGGATCGTAAGTACTCTGTCACACGTGACTTCATCGACGAAGGCAAAATAAATCTGTAATGGGTGGACACAAACAGCAACACAGCTGATCCATTCACCAAACCCTTATCCCAAGCCAAGGGCAAAATGCATTTCGAGTCCATGGGTCTGAGGAACCATGTGGATTGGCTTGGTGAGTGATTAGAGAGAGTTGCCCTAGTTATTATTGTTTTATACATTGAGAATGTATGTGAGAGAAAACTAGATAACAAGTGGGAGATTGAAAGGAATGTGTTCTAAAAGTTTTACTTTTATATGTCAATTATCATGAATTGAATGTGCAAACATTTTGTTCCTTGATTATGGTATTCGTCTTTTGGAAGTGTTAAGGAAGAGACGCTTGGTCCTTAACCATAGAGCTCTAAAAGATAATGGTTTACATAAATCAAAAGTTATTCACAATCATGGTAATTAACATGGAACATTAATTACCGAGATAAGATTGTCGTGTTGGCCATCGATTGTTGTTGCTCTACAAATAATTGACGACACGAGTATATAAAAGAGGAAAAGATTACTTTTATATATTGAATAGACCTAACAAGTAAAACATTATGGAATTGTGTTTCGTGATATTAATGTTTTTACTGTGTCTTGGATCCTACGATATGAGACTTATATCTTTTCACTCAAAAAGTGCTTAATTTGATTATTGTCAAAAGCTATCAATGAGTATAGTGATAAAGGAAATAGTTGGTTGAGCATGACTTGTGCTGGAAAAGATAGCTAGTCAAACGATTATCATTGCCCCTCTTAATTGAGTGATGATATTAGTGGGCCCCTTGATAAAGCAAAATTATAATGTGCACAATGTAACTTGAGTTAAGTTACATAGTTATAATTAGCTTAAAGAGATCAAGAAATGAATATAATACAAAGATGACACATTTCTACTTTGTATATATTCTTAGTATCATGAGGCAAGGGATGGACACAAGTGGTGCACTTACATCACTAAATGGATCGTGTTTTGGTTCGGGTGGAACAAAGACATCTATGCTAATTGGGTCACTATAATGTGTAGCTAGATACCGCTTATAGTTTGAGATATTAAGTGTTTAATATCGCTGCCAATTTGGCTTTGATCCTCCTATAGGTCACACCACAAAACTGAGAAACAAGAGGTTGATTTTAAGTTCATATGATGTGTCGGGTTTCATGTGAAAATAAGACACATTTGGTGAATTAATTAAAATCAATATGTCATGAGAATTGACATAATTAGAATCATAATAAATTCATATGAGGAATATATTATGGGGTGTAATAATTTAATATTACATATGATAATATATATAGTATGTGAATTGCTAAAAACCCCAAAAGATCAAATTTTGTTGAAATAAATCCAAAATTTGACAATGGTAAAATCGGGGTCAAACACGGTGAACCGTTCATGGTTTGGTCGACAAGGGTATCTTCGGACCAGTTAACCGAATAAGGAACGGGTAAGCGCAATTGGTTGACCAAAATTGTCTGGAGTGCCTGGACAATCGGGTTCGGTTAACCGAGTGTGCACGGTCAACCGAGAAGTAGTATTTTCGGTAGACCGAAGGTGACCCGGTCATCCGATGACTATGTCCCAGGAGCGATTTTGGTGGCTCAACGATAGACCGAGTAAAAGACGTGGTTCGTCCGAATTCTTTCAGGGAATTTTTCTCATACGGATTCGGTGACCGTCTAGCGCACGGTGCACCGAACACGTGTTATAACCGAATGGTTCGGTTGACCGAATAATACTCGATCTACCGAACAAGAACGATTCTGCCTGAATTATTAAGAGATTAATTAAATCATGGGTGGATTAATTCCATATTTAATTAAAACGTTTTGTGTGGGTGATTATGTGGAAATAAGAGATTAATTTTACGAGAGAATAAGCAAGAGATCATGGCTAAATAATAGCTCTTGATAAGGATGTTTTGGGAGACTATAAAAGGACCCCTACTCCTACTTGTTTAACAACTAATGCAAAATTCTTTCTCTCATTAATCTCTCATTAATCACCACGAAAATCTCTTAGTAAAATTAAGTTTGGAGATAAGAATCTCAGGAGCTTAAAGAGGGGTCATTAGCTGGATTCTAAACCTTGTTAGAGATTGATTGGCTAGCTCCTTTCTCTCTAATCTTGTTTAGAGTTTGGTGAACACTCGGAGGCAAATCCGTGGACGATTCAACGGGCAACGCGACTTCGAATCTTCAAGAAGGTTTTAGAGAACCTTTAGGTATGATTCTACCTTTGTGATTTATTTTAATAAATGTAGGATTGGATGTTATTAGAATAATCACAAAACTATGTACATAGAAATTGTTTAAAATATGAAAATCGTTCTTGTATGTTATATTAAAATTTTAAAATATATACATACATAGGGACACGAAATCTTACAGTGGTTTCAGAGCTTTTAGTTCATATTTCAATAAGTAGACTATATAATTAATTTTAGTTTACCATCTACAATCGAAACAATTCATGTTCTATGTCTTTTTCGAGTTTTCCGATAGTTTTGTTGATTTAATTATAATTGATTCTTTTGATAGTTTTAAATGTTTTGAAACACATCATGTGAATGTTAGAATTAAAATTTAGATTTATGTCTAATTTATAGAATTTTCGTTTTTAATTAAATGATTATTTTATAAGGAATCGACAAAACGAAAAAGGCATATGTTTATCTTTCTTTAAATTTTATTTTTTGAAATTGGATATACAATGGTTCAAATATTTTATTATTTGAACTATGGATGCATAAAATTATTTTTAATGGATTTCAAATGATTTTAGAATTGTTTGATTTAGAGATGCATGATAAACTAAATCGAGTAATATATAGTATATGTACATGTGTTGCTCGAGTTCTCTAATGCAGGGATATGTGAGTTTATATGTTCCGAAGAAGCCATGTGTTAATGAGTGAATGAATGTGTATGTTATTATTATTCAATCATAGGGGCTTATGTATATGTAAAAGCCAAATTTCCATTTTTATGTATATGCACGCATATGAGAGGATTTTTACATAGGACTTGCACTAGACAATTTTCAAAATTGAGAGATGCATGTTTATATTTTTGCGATATCAACATCCATGGTGCAAGAGGAAGACGCTGAAGAAGCGCAATGATCGAGGACCAAGGATCAAGGATGCGGGAACATATAAACTCACACAATGTGTGTGTGAATGGATGAATGTTAGGATGTGTATAGACGATAAATATGCATGATCACCTAAATTCTTAAATCACATATTAATGTTTAAATTGTCCAACCAAAAAATTAAGAGTATCTTTCTTTCTTATTTCATCCACTAGGAGTCATCGATCGAGGGATATTATGTTCGCCCATAGCGGGAGATAGCTTACTCTATCTTTGGGAATAGTGGGAGATATAAGGTTGTATATTGTTGTGCCACGAATAGATGTACGAGTTGCGATTCACCCTTAGTGGACACCAAGTATATTTGTTTGTGAATACAATGGATAAACGTATCTCGTATCAAATGAAATAAGTTTTCTTAACAAGACCCGGAGCCCTAGCTCGGTTTTGAGAAAGAGAGTTTTTCTTACGAGGATTAGTCAAATTCCCTCTTAATTAAAACGACAAGAGTCATAAGAGTTTGAAAATGCAAATGTTGCGATTTTTGGAAGTGGTTATGATTAGAAAATGTTTTCTTACCTTGATTTTATAGTATATCTGATAGCCCTTAGCTAGTTTATATTATAATTGATAGGATCTTGGATTGCTGTATTTATGGACAAATTTTTATTTGCGGTATTGTTTTTAAAACATAAAATTGACATTAAATCCCATATAATTTATTTTGTAGAAATGTCGAATATTCAACCTATTGTGCGATCTATGATTGAAAAACATCCTTTGGCAAATGATGGCTCAAACTTCATAAGTTGTTAACTCAAGCTCAATATCGTGTTGAAGTTTGAGAAACTATCTCATATTTTGGAAGGTGAAATCCCAAAATTAAATGAGAAGGCAACCGATAGCGAGAGAGAGGGAAAAGACAAGTGGGAAGACCAAGAGAACCAAGTTCACGGTCTAATGTTGGCCTCCATGGGTGACTCGCTTCAAGCGAAATACTTGGATTCAAAACCCAAGAAGACCATGGAAGCTTTAACAAAGATATTCATGGATAGTGCTAGAAAAGAGTGCTATAAGACCACCATCGCACTTACAAGGTGCCACATGGCGGAGGGAACATCGGTATCCATGCATTTTCTCACGATGCAAGGATACCTTGAGAAGTTGTCGAAGCTCTCTTCCCCGATGCCCGATGACATTGCGGAAGATTTGATTCTTGGCTCTCTAGCCCCGTCCTACAAGGAGTTCATTATGCACTCTCATGTGCGTGAGAAAGGGGTGAGTCTTGAAGAACTTCACAATGTTTTTCAAAATGGCTGAAGTTGACATGGGCAAGGGTCGGGACAAGCATGTCCTAGCCGTCCATGGAGGGAGCAAGAAGATCACCAAAGGTAAAGGCAAATTCACCAAGAATACGTCAATCAAGAGCAAGGGAGTAGGAGGTGCTCATGGGAGTGCCTCAAGGGGGAAATCTTTGAAATCTCTGACTCCCAACACGGAGTGCTTTCACTGCGGTGAAAAGGGACACATCCGGCCAAATTGCCTCAAGTACAAGGAAGACCTTGACAATGGAATGATTGAACGTAAGCGCCCCAAAAAGGCCAAAGGTATATTTGTTATTTAGATAAATTTAGCCACCTCTGTCCATGATTAGGTAATTGATACCGGATCTTGCGCTCACATAATTTCTAATGTGCAGCTACTAAAGGATAGGAAGGAACTCGTAAAGAACGAGATGATTTTGAAGGTCGGAAATGTTGCAAGCATTGCTGCGATTGCACAAGGTTCTGTGGAGCTTCAATTATCTAGTGGTTTAAATTTATGTTTAAAGAATGCTTATTATGTGCCTTCGATTAGAAAGAACATTATTTCTGTATCATGTTTGGATATGGATAATTTTAATATAAATATTTCAAATTCTTGCTTGTCTATTCGAAGAATGGTATTTTCAATGCAAATGCATTCATAAGGAATGGTCTCTATTTGCTTGAATTGAATAATAAACAAATCTTAAACATCAATAACAAAAGACTTAAGACTACTCACGTGAATGATACACTCTTGTGGCACTATCGTCTTGGTCACATAAATGAAACGCATCAAGAAATTGCAAGAAGCTAACTTTCTTGGTCAACTTGATTTTAAATCATTGGAGACATGCGAACCTTGCCTAATGGGCAAAATGACCAAGAGGCCTTTCAAGAAGAAAGGACCGAGAGTGAATGACTTGTTGGATTTGATACATTCCGATGTATGTGGTCCGATGAGTACTAGTGCAAGAGACGGTTTTAGGTACTTCATTACGTTCACGGATGACTATAGTCGTTATGGCTATATTTATCTAATGAGAAACAAAAGTGAATCCTTTGACAAGTTCAAGGAATTCAAGAATGAAGTAGAGAACCAACTCAACAAGAAAATCAAATCTCTACGAACGGATCGTGGAGGTGAGTACTTAAGTACCGAATTTGACTCATTCCTAAAGGAGTGTGGTATTTTCGGTAGACCGAAGGTGACCCGGTCATCCGATGTTCGGTGCACCGGGTCACCTTCGGATGACCGGTGCACCGAACACGTGTTATAACCGAATGGTTCGGTTGATCGAATAATACTCGGTCTACCGAACAAGAACGATTCTGCCTGAATTATTAAGCGATTAATTAAATCATGGGTGGATTAATTCCATATTTAATTAAAACATTTTGTGTGGGTGATTATGTGGAAATAAGAGATTAATTTTACAAGAGAATAAGCAAGAGATCATGGCTAAATAATAGCTCTTCATAAGGATGTTTTGGGAGACTATAAAAGGACCCCTACTCCTACTTGTTTAAGAACTAATGCAAAATTCTTTCTCTCATTAATCTCTCCTTAATCACCATGAAAATCTCTTAGTAAAATTACGTTTGGAGATAAGAATCTCCGGAGCTTAAAGAGGGGTCATTAGCTGGATTCTAAACCTTGTTAGAGATTGATTGGCTAGCTCCTTTCTCTCTAATCTTGTTTAGAGTTTGCTGAACACTCGGAGGCAAATCCGTGGACGATTAAACGGGCAACGCGACTTCGAATCTTCAAGAAGGTTTTAGAGAACCTTTTGGTATGATTCTACCTTTGTGATTTATTTTAATAAATGTAGGATTGCATGTTGTTAGAATAATCACAAAACTATGTACATAGAAATTGTTGAAAATATGAAAATCGATCTTGTATGTTATATTAAAAATTTAAAATATATACATACATAGGGACATGAAATCCTACACTTCATGCATTGTTCTAATGATCCCAAGCATCTTGTCATGTTAATCAAAAGTTTTCTTTTTAAGGCGTCTTTGGGGCATAAGGGTATTTCGAAGGAACCTCATCATTATGTTCCGTAGAAACATGAGTGGGGACGTCAAAATTAGATTCCTTTGACCCATGATGACACAAGGGGACCTCAGGGTTCGGCCCCCTCGAAGATGTAGGTATCACTGCTCGTCTAGTGTCACCAAGAGATGGTGATTGCAAGGAAGGCAACCCAATGTGATTGTGCACCTCCTTACCGGACCTGAAAGTATGAATCACACTAAGATGATGGGTCAATTAAGAGGTAGCTTAAGGTAGTAGTGGCCTTCCTTGAGATTGAGTATCCCGGGGGTTCACCTATGGTTGACTTGGGAATTGACCATTCTCACGTTCATGAAGCTTATGAGCCAACTGGCTAACTTGTGCTTCTAAAGTTTTGAATGAACTTTGCATGCTCTACATGAACGCTTGAAGGGTCGGATCAATACAGGGGTCCTTTGGGTCAACCCGCTAGGGTGGTGGAGTTTGGTTAAGACAACCCGATGACGACGCCTGAGGAGGTTGGTGGGTATGGGGTTGGGACCTTTGATGTGGGGGTTGGTAGAGTGTCGATGGGCGTGAAGGGTGATAAGTTGAGGGTTGAGGTTGAGCGTGCGAGCTCTGACCTTTCCCTCACTAGGTCCCCATAAGAAGTTAGGGTGGGTTCGCATCTCAAGTTATAGGAGTGACTATACGAGTCGTTGATTGAACTTTTTAAAATAACCGCAAGTGCACAGCCACGTTGAAGCGGTGGCAAATACAGGTCAATCCACAGGGAGGTGTGTCGACTTTAGTTAGTTCGAAGGCTAGTGGTAAAGAAAGGAGAGAAAGAGTTTGGTTACACTACACTAAACCAGGAAAGAACAATCAATAAAACAAAACCTCATAGGGGGTAGAGAAAGAATGTGAGTACAAAAATATGTGTATGTGTGTGTTCACTTGTGCTCGTCACAACAAGTAGTACATGAAAATCGTAAAACTAAATCCAACTTGCCTCCACATGAAATAAGATAACACAATATCATTAAAACATACAAGACAATAATTGGAATGAAGCCAAATGAACTCATGCATAAAGACCAAACCCCACTATATCTCCACATGAAATAAGATAACACAATATCATTAAAACATACAAGACATTAATCAAGGTAAGGGCAACAATAGCACATGCAACTACAAGCCATGTTTCCTTTATCAACTCCATCATTATCCTCACCTCATCATTCCCCATGAAATAGGTCCACTAATCTAAGCATATGCTAAGCTTCATTCAAGAGAATTAGCATATCAAAGACAAGAGTAAAATCTCATTAGATGGTTATGGAAATCATATAAGGCTCAAAGGATTAAGATAACACACATGCCTGATACATCACATAATCACATCACATTATTCTCCACCCCCAAATGGGGATGAAACTACTCACTAATCATTACACTACAAACTACATTAACAAAATGAAACATTCTACTAAAAGGAAATTAAACTAAGCAAGCAAGAAATATTAAAGAAGCGAAATGAAAGGAAAGTAAACCGAAGAAGCATGCAAGCATCAAAATAAAGACAATTTAAAACTAACAAAACTATGAAGAATTATTTTATTTACATGACTCACATTACAAATGACATTCTTCTCCACCTTGAGTTTTTGCTTCAAGGCTTTTACTCCAAGTAGAGAGAATGCCACCAAGCAATGGGTGAATACAAAAGGAGAGGAAGAGTTCTGTTTATAGGCATGGAAAAAGGTAATCCCGGACAATCCCCAGTATGGGAATAAAAGCATACCAAATATGGACTACATACAACTTAATCTAACATCCGACCAAAGCATGTGCGTTTTGAAGAAATATGGACTGCTGATTCGCGGTCTGGGACGGCTAGTGGTCTATATTTGTCTGATCGGGTCGAGATTTGTTTGGCTTGGTTCTAGCTTGATTTCTTGGTGTTTGATGAACTCGATTTGGTTGTTTATGGTTGGGCCCGGATTTAATTGTCAAAATACTCCTCGTTAAGGTGTGGAGCTTCTTGATTTGTTCTTTGATCCTTTTGGTTTTACATCCGGGTCCTTCTCTCTTTCATCTCAGTCCATAAGTCTTGCAACTTAGTCATTTTCCTTTCTTTTGAGACCTTTTTGAATATCTTCTTGTCAAACCTATTTATTCCTGAAACTTAAACATAAACTCGTTACGTAGCATTGCTTAGGCTAAGAATAAAGGATATAAGACACAAATATATCCATGATGTGATGTCAATCAGTCATTACGGGGCCTCTGTTGGTACATTGCATTTGCATGCTCAGTATCCCTTAGAGTGTAAGCACATTCCAAGTCATCATGTCCCGTAAGTCCACACCTACTACACGCGAGAGTAGCGACCTAAGCTACAGGAGCTCGGTCCAACTCTAAACTCTCAAACCTACGCATGAGAGCAGCCAATTTTGCCTCAAGTGTGATAGTTGACTCAACTTGATATGATCCAGCTTGACCAGAAGACCTAGCGGCTAGTGGCTCTCTTATGGTCTCCCACTCAAAGGTATGTTCCGCCATTAATTCAAAAGTGTCATATGCCTCATCGATGCGATTCATTTGGAAATCATCCTGACACATCGACTCCAACATGGTGCGGGTGTTGTTCTTGAGGCCTCATAAACAATCTGGCACAACAACCATAGCTCAAGTCCATGATAAGGGCACTGCTGGAGAAGGTCTTTGACCATATCAAAGAAATCATGAAAAGATTCGGCCTCAGTCTGATACATTTGATGTATCTGGTGTCGTATCTGTTGAGTTTTCCTTTGTGGGAAAAATCTCTTTGGAAAGATGGTCACAAATTCATCCCAAGACCGAATAGAGCTCGCCGGGAGGCTGTACATACATTTATTTGCATTATCCTTCAATGCAAAAGAATCATCCTCAACCGGACAAAATCCTCATCAAGTTGTTGAAGCTTGAACATGGAGCATACCTCCTCGAATTCACGTATAAAAATATATGGATTCTCCTTATTGGCAGGGAAAGTAGGAAGCGTGCTCACGTATTGAGGTTTCAACTCATATTTGTTCCCGTGAGCCGGCGGGAGAACTAAGCAAGAAGGTTGTGCGGCCCGGACAGGATGGGTCCGCTCCCACAGAGTCATCGGTCTATCTTGTAGAGCTAAAGGTGGTGGTGCACTAAGAACTTGATTCCTCCCGATTCGGAGGTGGAGGAGATGGTTTATGTGGTGGTGGAAATGGATCGAGGAACTCCATCAGAGCCAATCCCATTCAAAACAATGATGAGATTGAGTTAATGGGTGCATTCGAGTCTCGTCAACATTTCATTGAGTTGCCCAATGACCAGGTTGTGAGCGAGGATGCTCTTAAGGAATCTGCATCTAAATTTCGTGATGAAGAGTCACATCTGGGTGACTTCTTTTCTTATCTTGTGGCCCTTGAGCCACTTGAGATTAACTTTTAATCCTGCAAGGACCCACCTCCGATCAAGCTTAAGCCGCTCCCCGATAACCTAAAGTACATATTCTTTGGGGATAATGAGACCATATCACTTATTATTGCTTCTGATCTTGATATAGACCAGGAAGCTACCCTTAAGTCAGTTCGTTTGGCGAACAAAGATGCTATTGGGTGGTCCTTCAAGGACATTAAGGGAATAAGCCCAGGTATTGTCCAGCATTGGATCCACATGGAAGAGAATTCTAGTTCCCGCTGGGACACACAACGAAGATTGAAACTTGTACCAAAAGAAGTCGTTTGAAAGACGTTCTTAAGTGTTTGCATCATGGTATAATATATCCCATTTCTGGTAGTTCGTGGGTGAGTCATGTCCATGTGGTATTTCCTAAGAAGTCAGGCATGACGGTTGTTAAGAATGAGCATAATGAGGTTATACCAACACACCTACAATCTGGTTGGAGAGTTTGCGTTGATTATCGCAAGCTCAATGTGAAAACACATAAAGATCATTTCATGTTGTCATTCATTGATCAGATGTTGGAAAGATTGTCCAGACATGAGTATTATTGTTTTCTCGATGGATACTCCAGCTACAACCAAATTCTCATTGCCCCGAGGATCAAGAGAATACTACTTTTACTTGTGCCTTTGGCACATTCACTTACCGTTGCATGCCCTTTGGGTTATGTAATACGTTGTCGACATTTCAAATGTGTATGATTAGTATCTTCTCCGATATGGTGGAGCATTTCCTTGAGATTTTCATGGACGACTTCTCCATATTTGTTACTTCCTTTGATCACTTGGCCATTGTCCTCAAGCAATGCCGAACCTCGCTCTTAATTGGGAGAAATGTCACTTCATGGTAAAGCGAGGGATCGTACTCAGACACGTGGTCTCAAGTAGAGGAATTTAGGTTGATCCCGCCAAAGTGGGGTCTTATTGCTAATCTCCCACTGCCATGTAATCTTAAGGATATTTGCGCCTTTTTAGGGCATGTTGGATTCTATCGGCGGTTCATTCAGGATTTTAGTAAAATTGCTCGACCTTTCACTGCTTTGTTGGCTAATAATGCCAATTTTGAGTTCACACCGGATTACCACCATGCCTTTTTAACCCTAAAGAAAGAGCTAACTTCAGCTCCCATAATTAAGGCACCAGTGTGGACTGAATCCTTCGAGTTGATGTATGATGCATCTGACTTTGCAATGGGAGCAGTGTTTGGGAAACAATTGAACAAATTGCCTTATGTGATCTACTATGCCAATAGAACACTCAATGATGCTCAATTGAACTACACTCTGACCGAGAAAGAATTCTTAGCGATTATATTCACTTTGGAGAAATTCTGATCGTACTTGATTGGCTCCCAAGTAATTATCTACTCCGATCATACAACCATCAAGCACCCCATGGAAAAGAAGGATGCCAATATGGACTCTTGAGATGGATCTTGTTGCTACAAGAATTCAATCTCGAGATTTAGGACAAAAAAGGTGTGAAAACGTAGTAGCGGACCACTTGTCTCGCCTTGAGACGACCAACCCACAAGACCAAATTATTAATGACAAAATTCCTGATGAGCAATTATTCACGATTGAAGATAACCCCTGGTTTGCTGACAATGTGAACAACCTCGTGACCGAGCAACTTTTTGTGGGTTGGTCAAAATCTGACCGAACAAAATTTAAATCGTATGTCAAATGCTTTCACTGGGATGACCCTAATCTATTCAAATAATGCTTTGACTAAATTTTCAGGTCGTGCGTCCCAAATAATTAGTTCCAAAGTGTGCTTCAATTTTGTCATTCTGAGGCATGTGGACGACACTTTTGAGCACAGAAAACTACCGCCAAGATAGTCCAATCTGGATTTTACTAGCATTCACTTTTCAAAAATGCTTACAAAATTTGTAAGCAATGCGATGGGTATCAGTGGCTTGGCAAAATAATTCGGCGAGATATGATACCTTTGCTAAATATCCTCGTTGTCGATATCTTCAATGTATGGTGCATCAACTTCAGGAGTCCTTTCCCAAACTTTTTGGGAATGTTTACATTCTTGTGGTTGTTGACTATGTTTCTAAGTGGATTGAGGCTATACCCACAAAGACCAATGACAACAAGGTGGTCACCAAATTATTAAAGGACATTTTTATGCAATTTACCATAATCAACGACAGGGATACTAACTTCTGCAACCGCCCCTTTGAATCGTTAATGAGGAAGTACTCAATCACCCACAAACTTGCAACCCCATATCATCCGCAAACTAGTAGGCAAGTTGAGATTTCTAACCGTCAATTGAAGCAAATCCTTAAGAAGGCGGTTAATTCCTCGCGGAAGGATTGGTCTATTAAGCTGAATGACGTGTTGTTGGCTTTCCGCACTGTGTATAAGACCAATTTGGGTATGTCCCTTTATCGGGAAGTGTATGACAAGGCTTTCCACCTACTTGTCAAGCTCGAGCATCGTGCCTACTGGGCAATCAAGAACTTGAATATGGATATTGAACAAGTAGGGGCTCGACGTAAGCTCAACATTGTTGAGTTGGAAGAGTTACGAAATGATGCGTCTGAAAATGCCAAAATTCATAAGTCCTGAGCCAAAATGTTGTTGGTTTTTTGGCCTTAATCTATGTTTTGATGATTTAATCAACCTAATCTTAATTATAATCAATGTAGAGTAGCACACACATTGCATTGCATATATATTGCTTTGCGCTAACTTCTACAGGTGGTCAAGACTCAAGAAAGAAATCCAAATTACATGTCTTCAGTTGAGCTTGATTACATGTCTTGACTTGAATCCTTTCTTTCTTGACTCTTGATCACCTGTAGAAGTTAGCACAAAGCAATATATATGCAATGCAATATGTGTGCTACTCTACATTGATTATAATTAAGATTAGGTTGATTAAATCAACAAAACAAAAATTAAGGCCAAAAAGCCAACAATCTCCCCATTTTTGATGATGGCAACCTATATCTTAATACTTGAAATTTTTAGATGTAAACTATGCATAAAAATGCTCCCCCTCTGGAAGTTACCCCCTTAATTATCTCTCCCCCTTTGACATCCATCAAAAAATTATAAGATATAAGCATTGAATTTTGGATGTCTTGTAATGAAGTTGCTCCCCCTGAATTTTGCACTTCATTACAATAAGAAAATGAAATTCATTAAGCTCCCTCTATCAATATGAATATTATTTTTTGATTAGTTTCAATTCTATTTCTCCCTTTTTTAAACATCAAGAAAATATATTAACCATAGGCATGTGATGTTTTAATTTCCCCTTTTTGACATCCATTTTTAAATTTGACACTTAGGCAAAGGATATGATTCAAATTTAAGGATTTGCAATGAATGAATATATGATATGTCAATTAAGCATATAAAATCTAGACTAGAACCAATTGATTGAAAATTTTAGAGGATAACAATTTATACCCACTTTGAAGCTTTGAATTGGTTCCAATCTCCATTCGGTGATGCAACCGGCGTTGAATTTGACTCTCAAGCTTGCCCGGTCACCACCGATTTCCTCCTCAAGCACCTACAAGTGTATATTCAGGTACCCAAAAAGTTTCGGTCCTTGAATGTTAGCTTTGAGAACCCAAACTATTTTGGTTTTAGGAGCCCACACACTTGAAGAGCTATGTTTTACAACTAAGTGCTTTCCATTTAAAGTTGTATGAGATGCATGGTTTTTCAATTTTGTATTTTATCCTAACCATGTTTTTCCAAAGATTGCATTTGACTTCCTAAAAGCATATTAAGTATCTTAGTTCCATTAGTGAATCTTTCTAAATCATTTCTTAATTGCACATTGCAAGCTAGAAGATCTAGTTGTGTTCACTATCACTAGGTGTTACTTTTAGACTATCAATAGTTGATGCATCGATTTCAAGTTTAGCAAGCACCTCATTTTTCTCATGCATGATTGATTCAATTTGGCTTTCGAGATCATTTATCAATTTTCTAGCATTCTTATTTTTGTCACAAATGATCTCATATTGTTTAACTAAGTCATTAAATGCATTTTGAAGCTCATCATGTGTATAAATTTCTTCATTACCACTAGAATGTGAGCTATCACTATAATAAGACTTAGTTGAGCATGATCTAGTAGAACAAGAGTTGGAGTCTACCTCACTTTAATCATCTTCAATAGCCATGAAGCATGAGTGGGCAACCTCTCTTCTACTTTGCAAGGAAGATGATGATGATGATGGTGATGAAGAGTCATCCCATGTTGCCTTGTAAGCTTCCTCCTTCCTTTTTCTTCTCTTGCTCTTCTCCTTTTCTCTTCTCCTCTCCCTTCTCTCCTTTTTCTTCTCCCCTTCTCTTCTCTCACTTTCGCTCTCCTCCTTCTTCTTTTCTTTTTCTCTTTTCTCACTTCTTCTACCTCTTCTTTCATTCTTTTCTCCCTTATCCTTTTTGAGGTATTTGAAGAAGTCTTTGGCTAGGACTTCAATATCCTCATCTTCTACATTCCTCCTTGGTTCCTCAAGATTTGCAAGTAATGACAAGAAGGTTTTGTTCTTTGAGGCTTCCTTCTCCTTTCGATGGTTAATTTGAAGTTCATATGCCATCAAATTTCCAACGAGATCCTTCATCTTTAATTTGGAAAGATCATGCACATCTTCAATTGCGACGACTTTATCTTCCCAATCGTTGCTAAGCGACTGGAGCAACTTCCGTGTCATCTCTCCTTCATTGATTTTTCTTCCAAGAACCAAAAAAGAGTTAGTAATATCGATGAAGTGAGTGTTCATTTCTCTTATGTTCTCACCGATTTGCATAGAAAAAATCTCATATTTATGCATGAGGAGACTAATGCGAGTTTCCTTAGTTTTTCTATCACCCTAATGATGCATTTGTAATCTATTCCATATTTCATATGCACTTTCACAACCCCTAATTCTATTATATTCTCCCTCATTAAGGCCACAATACAAGATGTTCATGATTTTTGAATTCATTTCGATTTCTTTCATTTTGGCCCTAGAAAGTGAATCTAATTCATCTTCATTTGGGGATGTGTAGGGATTTTGAAGAAACATCTAATACTTAAGGTCATTTGAAATTAGGAAATTTTCATCCTATTCTTCCAATAATCATAATTTGACCCACTTATCAAGGGATATCTAGTGGTGCACAATCCCTCTACATGATTAGATGTTGAAGTCATGCTAAAAATACGACTAAGTATGCGATTTAGCTCACAAGGCTCTAATACCAAATGTACGATTTACACAATGTTCCTAAGACTCAAAAGAAATGCAAATTACATGTCTTCAATTGAGCTTGATTACATGTCTTGAATTTCTTCAATTTCTTCCTTTCTTTCTTGAGTCTTGATCACATGTAGAAGTTAGCATAAAGCAATATATATGCAATGCAATATGTGTGCTACTCTACATTGATTATAATGAAGATTAGGTTGATTAAATCATCAAAACATAGATTAAGGCCTAAAACCAAACAAATGTTTCATTATCACATGATTGTGTGAAAAATGTTTATGGTCGGGCAGAAGGTGTTGCTCTACAACTCCCAGCTTCATCTGTTTATGGGTAAGCTCCGCAGTCGCTGGTCAGGCTCATATATTTGGAAATTGTATTCCCTCATGGAGCGGTTCAAATCCTGAGCCTAAGGAATGGGGACGTATTCAAAGTTAATGGACAATGCCTCAAACCTTACTTGAAGGGGCACCAGCTGAAGTCGAGGAAGTCATGATCCTTTTTTAACCTCCCTCTCACTCAACCATTTGAATGGTTTAGATTTCATGTGTGTACATACATTTAAAAAATAGAAAGAAAACAAAAAAGAGGTTGTCATAAGTCCCACTCCATGTGGATGTGGGGTTTAATTTGCTAATATACATATTCAAAAAAAAACTCACCCCATTTTGCAGTTGTCGAAGTCGAACGCGAATGAACTACGGAAGACCAGACACTTCAGGATTGATATATTCATTAAAGAGCACATCTGACTTGGTCATCATTAGGACCTACATGACAATCAAAGATCTTATGCGCATATTTTTCCAATATCAATAAGTCAGGGGGTTTGACCGCAATCTTTCAACACGCATAACCCTACCTATTTACAGAACCTCTTCCTTATGTTTCCTTTCACCCCACCCAACCAAAGAAACATATTTCGCCTCCAAACTACCTCAACCACCTTTTTCCTGAACCTCTGCGCCAGAAGATCATTCGGATCCGCTAGTAGCGGACCCAAATCCGTCGGTGGCGGGTCTTATTGTGGTTTTCGCTCTATTTTTCGGTGGTTTGGTGATCTGCGTAAAGTCGTCTTTTTTCTTATGTTCTTCTGTAATTTCCTGATCTCGAGTCCTCCCGGTGAGTTGGTTAGTACTTTGGTGATCCAAATTTCATTTTGTCGATTGTTCTTAATCTTTTCAAAATGTAGACTATTCATGCTTAAATTGCCAATCGCGACTAGTTTTCCATTTCCCTAAACTCATCCAACATGCCTTGTGTTTTTCTGGCTAAAATCGCCATATCCATCCGCCAGTAGTGGATTTGTATTCGCTAGTGGCAGATGTGTTGGTTGTTGTAGCCTTCATTTTTCTCTGTTGGTTGGAAAAACATATTCTGGACACAATCTTGTAGTCAGAGACATCTTTAGATGGAATTATACTATGCATTTATCATTACTCGTTCAGGGATGCCTTTTGATGTTCGCATTGCCGAACTTGGGTGGACCCCTCTCCTTTATGGAGTTTGAAGTAGGCTTTCTGCCACATTCATGGTTAATTCATTTTACCATTCCCTGAATGATAAAGGTGAATGTGTTATGTTCAACATCAATGGCAAGACCTATCCTCTCTCTCCCGTTATTCTTGCTAATATTACCAGGTTGCCTTTTTTGGATTGCAAGGTCCACCAACGTCGCACATTGAACTTCTATCTTTCAATGATGGGTAGAGGGAACCCGGTAAACCCTCATGGGAGTTTGAGTAACGCTCATCTGTTTAAGAATGTGCATGTGGATACTTGATGGGTTAGTAAAAACATCTTGGGTCTAAGGCACCATTCCACCTTCTTGCCGCCTGTCTAGATCTGGTCTATGTCTTACTAACAAAAGACCAACATTGCATCTGCAACGAGCTCTTAAGCACGCTGCAAAAAGGTGCATGGGAAGGAAGGCAACCCTTACCCCTTCTTGTCACTCGTATTTGTAGTCATTTCGACCATTCTTACACTCAAGCTCTCATCAACTCAGAAGGGGTCGCCATTGACATCGAGCAGATCACACCTGCATATAGTAGAGCGTTTCTCGACTCCTGGCAAGATCAAGACAATGATGAGAAAGTTCGTGCTCATTCTTCTGATAGTCTAAAATTTTCAAGTATTAAGATATATATTGTCATCGTCAAAAAAGGGGAGATTGTTGGTTTTTGGCCTTAATATATGTTTTGGTCGACTGAATGTGAAGTTTTCGTCAAGCCCATTGAGCCTGAAAGTTTTCTGTCGACCGAACCAACCTTGTTGGTCGACCTGTTGACTTAAGTGAACCTAAGTTATAGCCTATTTTCCTTTGATCGTTCCATACTCGGTCAACCATTCTTTGTTCTAAACTGCCTACCGGTCGACCGTTAGACCCGATTCGATCTACTGAACTTGTCCTGAAATGTATGTTGTAGTTTTCTATTTTGTGTTTCTTACACAAAAACTTCTAATTTAATCCCAATGGCTATAACCCCTTAGGAACTTATAAATAGATGTTACCAGACACAATTAAACAACTCTTACACTCCAAATTGTCCAATACATCTAAGAGAAACTCCCAAGTTCCAAATTTCTCAATCCTACTCTCCAAGCCAAACTTCCACACTTTAGATCATTGCATTATCATATTATAAGTGTACGCAAGTTAGAGAGTGATTGTTCCACTCATTTGTCTGTCAAGAAGCAAGGGTTTCAGTGAAAGCCCGAAGTGTTCCCTCTTGGATTGTGAGAGGAAGAAATCAAACTAGCGAGGGTTGTTCGCGGAGCTTGTGGTGTAAAAGGCTTAATCTCCGTGTGGAACGAGATTGATAGTGAAGACGTAGGCAGAGCTTGAGGGAGATTGATCGGAGCTAGCAAGAGAAGAAGTAGGCGGGAGGCCGAACCTCTATAAAAACGACCGGGTCATCTTGTGGTTTGCTGAATTTCTTGTCTTTATTTGCTTTTGTTTTAATTTCCACTGCACATCTTTGATTGAGCAAGTAGAGGTTCATAAACCCTAGTAGTGATTAGATAATCTCACCATACACGATCCTACATTTGGTATCAGAGCTTTGTGAGCTAAATTGCATACTTTACCGTATTTTTTGCATGGCTAGCACATCTAATCATGTAGATGAACTTTGCATAACAAGGCATCCTTTACTTAATGGGTCTACTTATGATTCTTGGAAGAGTATGATGAAAAATTTCCTAATTTCTAATGACCTTAAGTATTGGATTTTCCTTCAAAATCCCTACACATCCCCAAATGAAGATGAATTAGCATCCTTGTCTAGGGCCAAAATGAAAGAGATTGAGATGAATTCTAAGATTATGAACATCTTGTATTTTGGCCTTAATTAGAGTGAATATAATAGAATTAGGGGTTGTGAAAGTGCATATGAAATATGGCATAGATTGCAATTGCATCATAAGGGTGATTGCAAAACTAAGGAAACTCGCATTAGTCTCCTCATGCATAAATATGAAATCTTTTCTACGTAAATTGGTGAAAACATAAGCGAAATGAACACTCGCTTCACCGATATTATTAACTCTCTTTGTGTTCTTGGAAGAAAGATTAATCAAGGAGATATGACAAGGAAGTTCCTTTGGTCACTAAACAATGATTGGGAAGATAAGGTGGTCTCAATTGAAGACGCACATAACCTTTCCCAACTAAAGATGGAGGAGTTAATTGGAAATCACATGACTTATGAACTTCAAATCAACCATCGAAAGGAGAAGGAAGCCTCCAAGAACAAAACCACCTTGGCATTACATGCAAAATTCGATGAGCCAAGGAGAGGAGTAGAGAATGAGGACATTGAAGTCCTTGCCCAAGATTTCTTCAAATTCCTCAAAAAGGATAAGGAAGAAATAAGAGAAAGAAGAGGAAGGAGAAGTGAGAAGAGAGAAAAGGAAAAGGAAAATGAGAAGGATGAGAGTGGAAATGAGAGAAGAGAAAGGGAGTAGAAGAAGGAGATAAGGGAGAGGAGAAGAGAAAAGGAAAGAGTAAGAGAAGAGAAAGGAAGGAGGAAGCTCACAAAGCTACATGGGATGATTCATCATCATCATCCTCCTCCTTGCAAAGTATAAGAGAGGTTGCTCATTCATGCTTCATGGCTATTGAAGATGATCAAAGTGAGGTAGACTCTAACTCTTGTTCTACTAGATCAAATTCATGCTCTACTAAGTCATATTATAGTCATAGCTCAAATTTGAGTGCTAATGATGAAACATATACACATGATGAGCCTCAAAATGCATTCAATGACTTAGTTAAACAATATGAGATCATTTGTGATAAAAATAAGAGTGCTAGAAAGTTGATAAATGATCTCCAAAGTCAAATTGAAATATGTATGAATGAGAAAATGAGGTGCTTGCTAGATATGAAACTAATTCATTAAAACTTGGTAATCAAAATGCAACACTCATTGATGTTGAACAATTAGATCTTCATGCTTGCAATGTGCACACAAGAAAAGATCTAGAAAAGCTCACAAATGGAACTAAGATGCTTAACATGCTTTTAGGAAGTCTAAGACAATCTTTGCAAAAACCTGGTTTAGGATATAATGATTCATATGTTAAAAACCATGTAGTTCATACAACTTTTAATGGAAAGCACTTAATTGTAAATCATAGTTCTTCAAGTGTGTGGGTTCCCAAAGCTAATGTTCAAGGACCCAAATTTTTTTGGGTACCTAAATCTACACTTGTAGGTGCTTGAAGAGGGAGATCGGTGGTGACCGGGCAAGCTTACAAAGTTAAATTCAAAGCCAGTTGCACTACCAAAAGAAGATTGGAACCAATTCTAGGATCAAGTTGGGTAAAATTATTCTATCCTCTACATTCATATTAGATTGGTTCGAATTGAGGATAAAATGATTGCTAAATTTTCATATCTTTATTGCATTCTTTGATAAATTAGGATATGCTTCATGGAAATCATTAAAAGGGGAAGAAAAATGATTTTGATGCCTAATTGTAATTGTATTCATTACATATCTTGTCATTCTGAAACTCATCCATTGCTTTAGAGTCAAACCTTATAATGGATGCTAAAAAGGGAGTCAAAACATCACATGCTTAATTGTCATATTTGTTTGATGTTAAAAGGGAAGAATATATTTGAGCTTAATGAATATCATATACATAGGGTAATGAAGTGCAAAATTTATGGGGAGCAACTTCATTACAAGAATTTAAGGGGAGAAATAATTATTCCATGTTAAATCTTAGTTTTTTGATAGATGTCAAAGGGAGAGAGATTATTAAGGGGAGTTGACTTGAAATTTGATTAAAATTGAACAAAAACTATGCACATCCATAGGTAGAGCATTTATATGCATAGTTTACATCTGAAAATTTCAAGTATTAAGATATAGATTGTCATCATCAAAAAATGGGAGATTGTTGGTTTTTTGGCCTTAATCTATATTTTCATGATTTAAGCAACATAATCTTAACCATAATCAATGTAGACTAGCACACACTATGCATAGCATAAATATTGTATTGTGCTAACTTCTACAGGTGATCAAGACTCAAGGAAGAAAGGATTCAAATCAAGATATGTAATCATGCTCATTTGAAGACATGAATTTTGCATTTCGTTTGAGTCTTAGGAACTTTGTGTACTTGAGCATACAAGAGTAAATAACTAATCAAACACACACTATGTTTCTTAGAGAAGTCACACACAAAATCTCACTACATTTGGACTTCAATAGGTCACCCAAACTTAGACCGGAATTCACTAAACTAGAACTGCCAGAGCCAATTTGGTCGACCAAACTACCTCCAGTCGACCGTCTGTTTCCTTTAGCAAATAGTGAATTTTACTTCCCGACCGGTCGACCGTTTAGGCATTTTTGGTTGACCTTCTACACATGTTTTTTGACCGTTAGACTTGGCGTATTATACCAATGGTCGTATTCTCATTTTCATCCAAACCTAAAAAATACAAGTGCCCATCGGTCGACTGCGGACCTTGTTTCGGTCGACCAAACCTAAACATTTGGACAAACCTCAAGTGCCTGGTAATTCTCGGTCAACCAACCCAAGCATTTTGGTCGACCGAATGTGAAGTTTTCGTCAACCCCATTGAGCCTGAAAGTTTTCGGTCGACCAAACCAACCTTGTTGTTCGACCTATTGATTTAAGTGAACCTAAGTTATAGCCTATTTTTGTTTGATCGTTCCATGCCCGGTCGACCGATCTTTGTTCTGAACTGCCTACCGGTCGACCGTTATACCCGATTCGGTCGACCGAACTTGTCCTGAAATGTGTGTTGTAGTTTTTTGTTTTGTGTTTCTTACACAAACAACTTCTAATTTAATCCCAATGGCTATAACCCCTTAGGAGAATATAAATAGATGTTACCAAGACACAATTAAACAACTCTTACACTCCAAATTGTCCAATACATCTAAGAGAAACTCCCAAGTTCCAAATTCCTCAATCCTACTCTCCAAGCCAAACTTCCACACTTTAGATCATTGCCATATAATACTCTAAGTGTGTTCAAGTTAGAGAGTGATTGTTCCACTCATTTGTCTGTCAAGAAGCAAGGATTTCGGTGAAAGTCCGAAGTGTTCCCTCTCGGATTGTGAGAGGAAGAAATCAAGCTAACGAGAGTTGTTCGCGGAGCTTGTGATGTAAAAGGCTTAATCTCGGTCCGGAATGAGATTGAGGGTGAAGATGTTGGCAAAGCTCGAGGGAGATCGAGCGGAGCTTGCAAGAGAGTAAGTAGGAGGCCGAACCTCTATAAAAATTACCGGGTCATCTCGTGTTTTGCTGAATTTCTTGTCTTTACTTGCTTTTGTTTTAATTTCCATTGCACATCTTTGATTGAGCAAGTACAGGTTAATAAACCATACAAATGATTAGATAATTTGACCATATAGGATCCTACACAAACACCCCCATAGAGTCGGCTCGTAAGATTACTGTGTCCAATGATTGACAAAAAAAAGTGTGGGGGTAATTGATTAGTAGCATATCACACATTGCATTCATGCTATATATCTTTTATTTTACCCCAATTTTGTGTTACATGAGTGTTTGTTTAATGTGTTTCAGGTTACGGTAATAAAAACAAAAGAACCAAAAAGGACCTAAATCAAGAAGAAATAGCCTTATTGAAGCATCTTGGAACTGTTTGTCATGCTCAATGACCCATCTGCAATTCAAGAAGGACCTAGCTCAATGACCATGCTAGATCTAGAGTTAATCATGTTGCTTGTAATGGATCATCTTGGTATGGTAAATGACTTGTTATGTATGGATGCTTGATTAGTAGAGAATGCATGAATGTATTGAGTTGTATAGATGGTAAATTGATGTTCAAATGTCAACACTAGGTACTTAGTTCACTCTTAAGAAACCAAAGTGCATCTTAACATCATTTCTAACTATATTAGTCACGTATTCATGTAAATATAGTTGATGTTAACTATACTTCACACTAGTTTCTAGTTGATTTCATTTACTTTATACACTTGTGTCTCATGTAATCAAGAACCACTCACACACACATATCTACGCACCTCCAGTACATGGGGGTTTTGTTTAATCATGTAGGATTCGTTATGGCCTAATCAATCTAATAAACTTGTTAATCTCTAGTTAAAATGTAGCGGAAACAACAATTAATTGACAAGTAAATAAAGACAAGCAAACGACAAAGACACAGTGATTTTACAGAGGTTCGGCACCCCTACCCGAATCATATTCCTCTCTTGCAAGTTCCGCTCGATCCCACGAGCTCTGCCTATGTCTTCACTAATCTGATCTCCATTCCGGGCCGAAATCAAGCATTTACACTTCAAGCTTGCGAACACCCTCACAAAGCGTGGTCCTTCCTTCTCACAATCTGAGAAGATGCTTCACTCCGGAAGCCTTGTACAACACTTGATAATATAACTCTAGCTTGAGCACTTGAACAATGAGTTTATGGTTTTTGATGAGTCTTGTCATATCTTTAGACACTTCTCATGCTGAGCCTAGTCTTATGATAATCAAGTAGTAATTGTCGATACGTTCTGTGAATGGATTGATAGGTTTTCTCACATCTTTAGTCACTTCCTATGCATGAAAACAAACACACGACACACACACATACATGCTTACATGCATCATTCATCACTTATTTCACTTCATATATGCACACACTTCACCCCTTAGGGGTTTCTCTTCTTGATTTCCAATCTTTTGTTGCCCTCTTTTGCATTTCTTACTTAGTAATTTAGTGTAGTTTAGCTTAGCATAATCACATCTCTTCTCCCTTTATTCACCACTTGCTTTCTGACAAACAGAGGCTACTCACCTCCCCGTGTATAAACCCGTACTTGTCACCGCTTCATCACGGTCGTGCACTTGCGGTAATTAATAAAACATTTAAACAAGTTTTTTGCGCCGTTGCCGGGGAGGTGTCAGGCCATACTATGGTTTGGAAGATTCGGGTGGATTTAATTTTTATTTTGGAGTTTTCTTTGTTTCAGGACACTCTGAGGCTCAAGGGAAGGCAGGTGGAGGAGTTTGGAGGAGAACAGAGCTTGTTGGACCGCCAATCAGCGGCTTGAGACCGCCAACTGGCAGTCTGGTAAGCTCTATTTCGTTTGTTCTTTCTTTGTCTTGTTGATGTATCATATATAGAGGTCTGGGGCTCAATTGAGCATGTTTTGACTTTTAGTTTGCCCCCAGATCAATAATCAATACCCCTTTAAGCAACTTGGACCTTAAAACCCAAAGCAAAATATTAGGCATTCTTGCTTGTTTAGGTCATGCATCATATACTTGACTTAGGCACGTACATACATTTCCATTTGTATCTTATATCCGTATCTTTCACCTAAACAATGCTACGTAACGAGTTTAATGTTTAAGTTTCAGGAATAAGCAGGTTTGAGGAGAAGAGGCACAAAAAGGACTCAAAAGCAAGGAAAATGACTAAGTTGCAAGACTTATGGACCGAGATGAAAGAGTGAAGGACCCGGATGTAAAGCCAAAAGGACCAACGAGCAAATGAAGAAACTCCACACCATCATGAGGAGTATTTTGGCAATTGGATTTGGGTCGCAACCTACACAACCGATTAGGGTGCATCAGAGATGAAGAAATCAAGCCAGACAACCACACTCCAAAACTTGACCAGATCCAGACCATATAGACCGCCAATTGGAGGTCCAAGACCGCTGATTGGCAGTCTGTTTTGCTTTAGATCCGATAAGGTTTAGGTGGGTCATGTATTAGAGTGTTTTATGTCTATTTTTAGTAGTGCATTAGTCTCATACCGGGGGATTGTCCCCGATTACCTTTTTTCAAGCCTATAAATAGAACTCTTCCTACTCATTTGCATTCACCCATTGCTTGGTGGCATTCTCTCTACTTGGAGTATAGCCTTGAAGCAAAACTCAAGTGGAGAAGAATGGTACTTATAATGTGAGTCATGTTAATAAAATAATTTTTTTAGTTAGTTTCTTATTGTCTCTTTCAATTCTTGCATGCCAAGTACAATTTCGTTTTGTTTTCTTTTCTTTTTCTTAATGATTAGTGAGTAGTTTCATCCCCCTTTGGGGTGGATATGATGTACATATATGTCGTCAAGTTTGGATGTTTGATGATTTTTTGATTGTGTAGACTTGCATGTTTGTATGTTCATTGGGTGCATTTTAATCATCTACATGTTGGGGGATTTTAATGGGTTTTGCCATAAGATTTAGATACTTCCCATGCTTAGTTTCCTCGTGTTTATTGACTGACATTTCCTATTAAATATGTTACACGTTAGTTAAGTGTTGGTATTCGTAGTTGCTTGCTTGATTGATTGAAGAAACTTTGTTTTGATGGGTTTTGCCATAAGATTTAGACACCTCCCATTCTTATCTTTGTTCTTCACATGAGTTTATGGTTTTTGATGAGTCTTGTCATATCTTTAAATACTTCTCATGCTGAGCCTAGTCTTATGATAATCAAGTAGTAATTGTCGATACGTTCTGTGAATGGATTGATAGGTTTTCCCACATCTTTAGTCACTTCCTATGCATGAAAACACACACACGACACACACACATACATGCTTACATGCATCATTCATCACTTATTTTACTTCATATATGCACACACTCCACCCCTTAGGGGTTTCTCTTCTTGATTTCCAATCTTTCGTTGCTCTCTTTTGCATTTCTTACTAACTAGTTTAGTGTAGTTTAGCTTAGCATAATCACATCTCTTCTCCCATTATTCGCCACTTGATTTCTGACAAACCAGAGGCTACTCACATCCCCGTGTATCGACCCGTACTTGCCACCGCTTCATCGCGGTCGTGCACATGCGGTAATTAATAAAACATTTAAACAATGAAACTCGAAAGGACCTGAACGAAAGAAAAACATTTCGGGAGAGAAAATCCCTCAATACCATGATCTTGAAGAGTATTTGGGAAATTATGACCAAGCGTGCTAAAACCAGCGATCCTAGAGTGCACCTCACATGCAAAATAGAGAACTTAAGTTACTGAAGAAAATCGAGGCATATCAGACACAAAATATCCATCAATGGTGGATATTAATACTCCACTGGACGATCATTTTGGCTTAAAGGTGCCCAATTTCTCTCGGGGCTTGAGCTTGTTTATTAGGTACACCAGACCATAGAGAAATCGATTTACAATCGTCAGATTGCTTCCACATTTTTCTACACCACTCTTTCTTTTTTAAATAGCAATGTTTCTCCTACATTTTCTCTGCTTCTCCACTTACATCATTAGAGTATGTTAGGTTTTACCCAATTTGGCTCCAAGCAGAGGAAGGTGGATGAATATTGTAATCTCATATTTTCTTTAATCTAAGATTGGATTTATGTTCCTCTTTTCATTTACTTTCTTTCTATCCAATTAGTTTCAGATTTAGTTTTAGATTATGTTCCTCTTGTCACTCTATTTGTAGGCTTAAAGCTCATATAGCCATTGGGAAATGTTTGGTAAAGTTGTGTGTAAGATACATGAAACAGAAACCAAAGTTCAACAAATATGTCCAACACTGGTTGACCGACATGAAATATACAGTTGACCGTTTCCATGAAAATAAGGAAACGTTCGAACCAACATGAACTACGATCTAACCAAAAGGCTAGTTACCTAAGTCATCGGTCGAACCAGGTCATGGGGCGATTGACCGATATTATGGTTTTGAGTGAGTCTAGAAATTATAAGGTAAAACGATCAAGGAGTGACGGTCGACCTAAAATAACAGGAACATTTCTGGCTCGAAGAGTGACTCACCAATCGACTACTAAGATCAAATGGTCTGACCAGTACCCTAAGACAAAATGGTGATTACGTATGATTTATACGTATTCGACCGTTATATAATACGACAAAAATAATAGGCAGATCAAATACGTACAATAGAGAAACGATCGAAGAAAATGCATTAGTCGGTCGACCGAACCAAGGGTAAACTGCACTTGCCAACCGGTCGAACAAACTCTATGTCGGTCGACCATTTGTGTGCATAGAGTTCCATCCAACTTGGTTTATCCTACGGATTTGGGTTGCCTATTCAAGTCGGATTGATATAGAATTTTGTATGAGACTTCTATAGGTTCCCCTAGAGTCTATGTATGAAGTTTATCAAGAGTTAAGTGCTCAAGTTACATAGATTCCTAAAGACTCAAATAAAGATAAAATTGCATGTCTTCAAATAGCTTGATTACATGTCCTACCTTCAATTCCATTTTTCTTGAGTCTTGATCACCTGTTAAGATAAGAATATGCACAATACAAGTATATCTGCAATGCATGGAATGTGTTTGACTCAATTTGATTGTAATTAAAATTAGGTTGATTAAATCATCAAAACTTAACTAATAAGATTAAGGGCAAAAATCCAACAAATTGTTGATTAATTCATCGTTTAGTGTAGTTAGTTTAGCATAATCCCCTCATACTCCTCTATTTTCCCACTCGAGTATGGTAGTCACAACAACACTCACAATTTCTAGAGGTTCTACCCGTATTTGTCACGTCTTCAGGGACACCGTGCATTGTGGTTAATAAAATGATCAATCACCTAACAATGGTAAGAGCAACTCACGGGTTGAGTTGGTCAGCTGATCGGTGACCAGTATTACATCTAAGATGTTTGGCTTGGAAAGAAGCTTTTGGGCTCGTTTGGAGGCTGAAAGAAAATGCAATATCGATCTTTGTTCTCAAATGTTTTGTAGTACCGATTTCGATGTGTATTTACTTTTATTATAGGTGATAGATGGATATTTTAAAAGTTTTAAAATATCTTTATGACTAGGTTGAGCATCGGTCTGGGACTTGATAGAACCGGACTGAAACCTGAAATTAGGAAACCCACAGATCGAGACTAGACTGAATCCGGTCATGTCCGATATGGATGGATTCGAACCGAAATTTATTTTTATTAAATTTTATTTACTAAAAGTACATTAATTAGTATGTCTTTTGTTTAAATAACAAAAATTTATGGTAAACTATTGTGTGAAACAGTGTTATATATTGCATATCATACCATGTAGATTAGTTGAAATTTAAGAGTTTTATATTATAAATCTTAAGTAAATGTAAAAAAATTAAGTAAATATGTTAAAATATATATAAATATGTTCGAATCGGATCGAACCTACACAAACCTGGAACGAAACCAAACCAGAATCCGAGAAAACCCCCAAATTGAGGAGCAGATCGAATCCATTATGGTCCATACCAGTAGGTCCGGTGTGGGCCGATCGGCTCAATCCAAAATTTCAATCCGAACTGATTTCTACTCAACCCTTACGTGACCATGGATTTAGAGGCACATGCATGACCATGTTCTTGCACTGATCTATAGATCAATAAAAGCTCTTGGGCCTTTGGCCCAATAATGATTTACGGGCGCTATCATTTCTCGTATCTTCCAAGTCCTGTGATTGTGGTGGGTCCTAACTCCAAACTCTATACTAAACCAGTCCCTATAACGTTTATTATGAAAGATAGCCATGGACAGAAATTATACTATTACAAATACTATAGAAACAGGGGGCATAAGAAATAGACATTTCGTTACGCAAATTTGTCGCAAGTACTACAGCATAGATGATATCATTGTAAAGATACTCTTTCTCGAGGTTAAAAAATTGTAATAGAAAGACCAATATCCACATGCACTCCAAGAGTTTACTCATATTTAAGTTTGAGTACGAATATTGTAGGACATATATATCTTATCGTGTAAAAGTTAAAAACTTGATGAAAATGCGATATAACTGCTAGGTTTCAAACAACTATTTACACCCTTATATCTTCCCTCTTGTTGTATATTAGTAGGGCTGTAAATGGGTAATATTTTACCCGCAACCCACCCCACCCCGCCTAATGCGGGTAGCGGACAAAAAAATGTTACCCGCCAACCCGCTAACCCGCATAACCCGCCTAATAAGCGGGGCGGGTTGCGGTTGTCTTGCAACCCGCCCCGCATAACCCGCAACCCGCCTAATCAAATATATTATTAATTTTTTATATACCAAAATCATTTTAATGTTTCCATTTTACTCATAATCATTAACCCACCTTACCAAATCATTATTCAACACTAACCAAATGTCTAGTTTTTCACTCAACACACATTCAATTTCCCAAAAAATACAATGAGTAATTACAATTTTTCAAGTTTTGATGTTCTTTTATTTTTCTTAGAAAAAATCAAAAAAAATTAAAAAACCCGCCAAACCCGCATAACCCGCCCCGCCTCACCTAGTCCAACTTTATGCGGGGCGGGTAGCGGTTTTTTTATATTTGACCCGCCCCGCCCTGCCCCGCATACCCGCTTAACTTATGCGGGGCGGATAGCGGTGGACCAAAAACCCACCCCGCCCCGCCCCACTTACACCCCTAAGGTCGTCACATTTTCAATTTTAATTACTTATACAATTATATTAATCAAAGGGAAAAACATACGGTGCATGCAGTGGTGGACCCAGGAATTTTCAAAATGGGTCACAAAATATGAACATTAACTCAAAATACATGATCATAAAATCCAACAAACTATATTAATACATGAAGCTTGATTACAACATTCTCCTTCGATTTTTCATATTTTGCATAATAACTTCATTATCAATACTTCTAAAAATGTCTCTCTCGATGTATATAACTAGACAATCATTGGTTTTCATCACTCATACGATTGTGAAGTGGATTATTTATGATATTCATTGTTGGGAAAGCACTTTCCACTGTAGTTGTAGCGACCGGCAAAATCAACACTAATTTCACCAACAAATATATCAATGGAAACACTTCAATTTTCTTCGTATCCACCAACTTTTGAGCAAGACCTCCAACACCTTGAATATCACTAAATCTTTCATCATCACGAACATCAAAGATAAAATTCTCTAATTGAATCTCAAGCTCCATAAGTGCAATATCAGAAAACTCATATGGATAAAACTGAACAAGCGAACCAGTTTACTTTTGGTTAAGTGACTTATGTGTTTCATCATGTCCTCGAAAAGCTAAAGCTTGCCTTAGAAGATAGTGCAAACAAACAATTGTTGCATTCAAACGAATTCAATATTCATATCGAGACCAATCAGACTGCTTTGCCAATTCAATGTGTGTCCTTTGATTCATGAAATCTTCACAAACTTTTAAGCATTTGTTACGAGGACTATTATGATTCTCAACATGCTCTCTCAGTGTTTTTTTCTTCGTCCAATTTTATAATCCACAACTAAAAAAATCATCTCCTCCACCTATTCTTTATGAATCGGCTTGAAAAGATAACAAATAAACTCTCCAAACAAACGCTCAACTCACACTTGTTTTAATGCAGTTCTTACTAACTAATGCATGTTCATACGAAATGCATGAATGAAAGTAGAATGTGCGTACCTCACGCCAGCACTCAGCAACTGAAAATAAAGCTAAAATAAAAGACAATCTACGTGCCTAAGTTGCATACATGATGCATGACCTAAACAAGAAAGAATGCCTAATCTTTTGCTTTCGGTTTTATGGTCCAAGTTGCTTAAAGGAAGTTGATTATTAATCTGGGAGCAATCTAAGAGTCAGCATGCAAAATTGTGTCCCAGATTCCTAAATCAATTATGGGAACAAGACAAAGAAAGGAGAAGGCAAACAGGGCTCACCAGACCGCCAATTGGCGGTCTCCGACCGATGATTGGCGGTCCAAAGTGCCCAGGTTTCCTACAAACTTCTCTTTGTGTCACTCCAAGTCTCCTGAAACAAAGAAAAACTACAAAACACAAATTAAATCCACTCGAATCGTCCAAACAAGAGTCTGGGCTGGCACCTCCCCAGCAACGGTGCCAAAAACTTGTTGAACGTTTTATATTAAACCGCAAGTGCACGGCGTCGGTGAAGACGTGGCAAATACGGGTCATCCACAGGGAGGTGAGCAGCCTCTCGTTTACACGAAATCAAGTGGCAAAAATAGTGAAGAGAGTTTGAGTATCCTAATCTATGCTATACTACACTACGAAGTAACACATGCATAAACGAACAACAAATGATGAACTAAAACTTAACTAAGAACGAAATAAGTGTGTTGAAATTCAGAAATGGAAAACCCCTAAGGGGTGGAGTTAGTGCACACATGCAAAGAGATGGGTGTTGAACACATTCTTTAAGCACAAATAAAGGTAGTGTTTTCATGCATAGGAAGTGTCTAAATGTTATGGCAAAACCTATCAATTCATTCACTAACCTAGTTGATTAACATTTACATACACAAGCTGGTTATTTCAGAACCTAAACAAGCATGAGAGGTGTCTAATCATTTTGGCAAAACTCATCAAGTCATAAGTTCTATCCTAAACAAGCAAGCATACATTCATGTTTTATCAAACCAATCAAAATATAAAGCATTCATTCCATTCTCTAATGCATGTATGAACATCAACTCCACCCCCAAAGGGGATGCACTACTCACTACACATTAGACTAATTATTAAACTAAGCAAGGAAAGCATATTAACTAAGCTACTAAAACTAATGAAATGAAATTAAAATAAGTAAAATAAACAACATGAAACAAACAACATAATAAAGAAACTTTTATTAAAATGACTCACAATTCAAGTAGCATCTTCCTACTTTAGTGTGTGCTTCAAGGCCTCACTTCAAGTAGGAAGAGTAGCCACTCAAAATGTCAAGTGATTACAATAGAAGATGAAGAGTTCTATTTATAGCCATAGAAAAAGGTAATCCTGGACAATCCCCCGGTATGGGACTAAAAAAATACCAAAGATGGACTAAATACGCTATAATACACAAGCCACAAAAATCTCCGCGGATCTGGATCAACCCGGACCGCCAATTGGCGGGCTACAGGATCCGGATCGTCCTGGGCTTTTAGTCTGGGCTTTCCATGCTGGTATTGTTTGTCTTTGATGCAGTTACTTGACTTGTTGGAGCTCCGACCCGAATAGAATACCAAAATACTCCCAATGATGGTGTGGAGTTTTCTGTTTTGCTTTTTGGTCCTTTGGTCTTACGTTCGGGTCCTTCTCCCTTGCATCTTAGTCCCCAGGTCTCACAATTCAGTCTTTTTTCCCTGCTTTTGGGTCCTTTCATGCTTCACCTCTTCAAACCTATTTATTTCTGAAATTCAAACATAAAACTTGTCACATAGCATTGTTTAGGTGAAAGATAATGGATATAAGATACAAATGTAAGCATGAAATGATGTCAATCACTAAACAAGCAAGTAAAGGGAAGATAATGCAAACCATGAAGTACACGTGAGATTTTTATAGAGGCTCGGCCTCCCGCCTACTTCCTCTCTTGCAAGCTCCGCTCGGATCACCGAGCTCCGCTCACGACTTCACTAACCACTTCCCATTCCGGGCCTGGAGAGAACGCCTTATAAAACAAGCACCGCGAACACCCTCGCTTGCTTGACTTTCTTCTCTCACAATCTGATAGGAACACTTCGGGCTTTCACCAAAGTCCTTGCTTCTTCACAAACGAAAACTTGAGTGAAACACACTCTCTAACTTGAGCACACTTAGCTTATGATGTGGAATTGATGCTATGGTGTGGAAGTGTAGGCTTGGAGTGTTGGATTGGGGAAATTTGAGCTTGGGAGTTTCTGAGGTAATTCGGTCGACCGGATCGGGATGAACGGTCGACTGTTTGGCAGTTTTGAACACAGTTCGGTCGACCCATTAGGTAACGGTCGATCACCCAATGCTAAGACTCTGGTACACTTAAGTGATCGGTCGAACACCGAATAGGGTTTGGTCGACCGATTTGCACCAGGAATTATGGGGTTGACAAATAATGATTTATTCGATCGACCGAGCCAAGGTCTAGCGGTCGACCGATTTCCTCCAGGAGATTTGGGTTTGTCAAGAGATGGACATTCAGTCGACCGAACAAGGTCCTCGGTCGACCGATACATGAAAAAGTATATGGGGTATTTTTGGTTTAATACGAATACGATCGTTGGGTATATAGGACAAAATTAACGGTCGGAAAAATAAGTTCACATGGTCGACCGAAAGTGTATGCACGGTCGACCGAAACCGGGCAGTGAAAACACAAACAAGATAATTGATCCTCCGGTCGACTGAACGGTCTGTATCGGTCGACCGAAAGTGGGCAGGCAGTTTGGGTTCAGGTTTAGTGTTTTCTGGTCTAAGTTTGGGTGATCTATTGAAGTCCAAATAATGTGAAATTTCGTGTGTGACTTCTATAGGGAACCTAGTATGTGTTTAAGTTGATTTTAGCTCAAGTATGCTCAATTTACACAAGTTCCTAAGACTCAAAGAAAATTCAAAATACATGTCTTCAAAAGAGCTTGATTACATGTTCTTGACTTGATTTTCCTTTCTTCCTTGAGTCTTGATCACCTGTAGAAGTTAGCAAAAATCAATATATATGCAATGCAATATGTGTGCTACTCTACATGATCATAATTAAAATTAGGTTGATTAAATCATCAAAACATAGATTAAGGTAAAAAAGCCAACAAAACGAACTAAAACTAAGCAACTAATAAAAGAATATAGAAATCAGGAATGGAAAACCCCTAAGGGGTGGAGTGTGTGTACACATAAAATAAGAAGTGATGAATGCATACAATAAGCTCAAGTGTAGTTAGTGTTTGTAATGCATAAGAAGTACCTCATGACAAGACCTATCATTCAAATCACTAGCCTAAGTGATTAATCTGAGCTTGACAAGTTTGTTATTAAGAGCCTAAGCAAGCATCGAAGGTACCTAAACATTATGGCAAAAACCATCAAGTTAAGTGTTCTCGTTAATTCAAACAAGCATACTAACATTTCTCACATACAACAATGTTTAGTTTTCATTCCATCTACATAGCATGTATAAACATCTACTCTACCCCCAAAGGGGATGGAACTACTCACTAATCATTACACTACAAACTACATTAACAAAACAAAACATTCTAATGAAAGGAAATTAAATTAAGCAGACAAGAAATATTAAAAAAGCTAAATGAAAGGAAATTAAACTAAAGAAGCATGCAAGAATTAAAAGACAAGACAATATTAAAAGAAACTAAGAAAAATTATTTTATTAACATGACTCACATTGCAAGTGGCATTCTTCTCCACCTTGAGTTTTTGCTTCAAGTAGAGAGAATTCCACCAAGTAATGGGTAATTACAATAGAAGGTGAAGAGTTCTATTTATAGCCATAGAAAAAGGTAATTCGGGATAATCCCCCGGTATGGGACTAAACATATACCAGAAATAGACTAAATACACTCTAATACACGACCCAAAGAAATCTTAGCGGATCCGGAGCAACCCGGACCGCCAATAAGCGGCCCCATACAGCTAATTGGAGGTCTACAGGGTTTGGATCGCGTTGGGCTTTCTTCTGGGCTTTTCTGGATGACTTTGTTTGTCTTTGATGCAGCTACTTCGCTTGTTAGAGCTCCCACCCGAATAGAATTGCCAAAATACTACCCATGATGGTGTGGAGTATTCTTGTTTGCTCATTGGTCCTTCCATGTTACATTCAGGTCCTTTGATCTTGCATTTTAGTCCTTGAGTCTCTTAACTCGGTTCTTTTTCCTGCTTTTGGGTCCTTTTATTTAAGACCCGCTCTCCTACTATAATATTAATAAGTCCACTCTCCTCATTTATTTATAATTTAGTTCTTAGATTATCTAATTGTGTTTGTGGTATATCTGTATGCTTATTTTTAATCGGGTTCCTTGTCGGTCAATCAAGTGTGACCCACCGGGCGAGTACGCATTTGCTGGCTTGATCGACTCAATCCGATCCGAGGGGGTGAATGGTGCGAGTTTGGGTTGAGCCCATGTTGAGGTGGCGTGGAATTGGAAGGGTTGCGTTTGGGGTTTGGATGCACAATATTTCGTGACTTTTGGATGCCTTGGAATGGTGCCATTTTGGCATGCCTTAATGTGACTTGAATAGCCATGAAGGCTATGGAAGTTGGAGGGTTGTTTGCAAACAAAACCCCCTCAACCCAAGCCATCCCAACCCTCTCACTCCCTCACCCACGAAATTCAGACCCTCTCCATCTCCCTCTCCGGCGTGCTAGTGGCTGGACATCCGACAAGTCAAGTGAAGCAAGCTGAGTGCATCTTTTGGGAGCAACTAGACGAAGATCTGGGTGGGCTGATCTACGGTGATCTCGAGCAAAGCTTTTCGTGAATTCAGGTATGCTCCTGACCCTTGAAGAGTTTTGTGGGAGGGGGTGTTGGCTGGAGGGCCGGCCAGTACCATGTTGGTGGTTGGTGCAATCGGTTGCACTGTTAACCGAGTTCCCTGCTAGCGTACGCATGGAGCATGCGCTAGATGGGGCTGGCTGTGGGGCAGCCAGAGGGACCGGGGCTCAGGCGAGCACCGGTGAGGTCCCAGCAGGAGTGATGAGGTTTCTTCTGGGCTGAATTTTGGAGTGGACATGGATCTTGTTGGGTGTGGCTGGCGCACACAAGATCCGACTAGGATTTGTCTTCAACCATCTTGACTCTTTGTTTGGGTCGGCTGGCTGGTGCAGCCCTTCTAGACGGCAGCTGGGGTCAGGAGGAGGTGTGGAACGACCCTAGGGAGGCTAAGGGTGAGGGGGATCTGGATGGGCTAGCTCGGTCTGAGCAGGGTGTGCTTGAATGGGCTAGCCACACGGTTAGTGCACCATGTGCATCAGCTTGCTCGGTTGTTGGGCTGAGCTGCTTGGATGGATCTCTACTGACCCTCTACCACCACAGACCACCTGAAAGGGATACTCTAAGAAAGTGGGTTGGAGTGGTCAGGGGCTCATGCATCTGGTTGTGAATCGATTGAACTTGTTAGCTTGCCTATTGTAAGTTATCGTGTTGTATGTGTTGAATGTGTTTTGCTCTATATGACTTGTTGTGTTTCAGTAGCAGATATAATGTGGTTATATGATCTGATGTGTGTGTTGATTGACATCATTTCATGCTTATATTTGTACCGTATATCTATTATTTTACACCTAAGCAATGCTACGTGATGAGTTTTATGTTTAGTTTTCAGGAATAAAGAGGTTTGAAGAGAAGAGCCATGAAAGGACCCAAAAGCAGGAAAAAGGACTTAATTGTGAGACCTGAGGACCAAGATGCAATGGAGAAGGACCTGATCGTAAGACTTAAGGACCTAAGAGCAAAACAGGAAACTCCACACCATCATGAGGAGTATTTTGACAATTCGATTCGGGACGGAGCTCCAATAAACAAAGTAGATGCATCAAAGACCAACAAAGACCACCAGGAAAGCCCACAACCAAAACCAACTCGATCTGGATCATATAGACCGCCAATTGGCGGTCTTGGACCGCTAATCGGCGGTCCATATGTCTCCAGATCCGCTAAGATTTGTGTTGGGCTTGTATTAGTGTATTCTTAGTCTATTTTTGGTATTGGTTTAGTCCCACATCGGGGGATTGTCCCCGATTAGCTTTTTCCATGCTTATAAATAGAACTCTTCACCTTCCATTGTAATTACCCATTGCTTGGTGGTATTCTCTCTACTAAGGAGTGAGCCTTGAAGCAAAAACTCAAGGTGGAGATGAATGCTACCTTCAATGTGAGTCATTTGTTAATAAAATAATTCTTCTAGTTTCTTTCAATCTTGTCTTTTAATTTGTGCATGTTTGTTTAGTCTTTCCTTTCCTTTTATGTTTCTTTAATGCTTCTTGCCTTCTTAGTTAACTTTCATTTCAGTATTATGCTTTCGTTTGCTAATATAGTTAGTGTAATCAGTAGTGAGTAGTTCCATCCCCATTTGGGGGTGGAGAAATATGTGATATAATCATGTAGTGTATTAAGTGTGTGTTATCTTTATCCCTTGAGCTTTATATGATTTCCATAACCATCTAATGGGTTTTCACTCTTATCTTTGATATGTTAATGCTCTTGAATGAAGCTTAGCTTATGCTTTGATTAGTGGACCTATTTTATGGGGAATGATAAGGTTAGGATATGGATGAAGTTAATATTGGAAACACAATTTGTAGTGTATGAGCTCTTGTTGCCTTTACCTTAGCTAATGTCTTGTATTTCTAATGATGTAGTGAAATCTTAATTCATGTGGAGGCATAGTAGGGTATAGTCTTTATACTTGAGTTCATGTAGCTTCATTCCAATTATTGTCTTGTATGTTTTAATGATGTAGTCTTATCTTAATTCATGTAGAGGCAAAGTTGGATGTAGTTTTATGATTTCATGCACTACATGTTGTGAGGAGCTTAATGAACACACACACACACACACACACTTCTTTATGTTCACATTATTTCTCTACCCCCTTTGGGGTTTAGTTTTCTTGCTTTTCTTCCATTTCCATTTGCACCTTAGTGTAGTTTAATGTAACCAACCTTTCTTCCCTTTCTTTACCTCTCGCCTTCGCACAAACCAAGTGTCGACACCGCTTCAACGTGGCCGTGCACTTGCGGTTAAATATAAAACGATCAATCAAGTTTTTGGTGCCGTTGCCGGGGAGGTGCTCTGTCCAGACGTTGGTTTGGACGATTCGAGGGGTTTTTAATTTTTTGTTTCCAGTTTTTCATAGTTGCAAGGAACCACTGGATCAAGGGGAGGCTTCTGGACAAATTTGAGGAACAGAAGACCTAAAAGGACCGCCAATCAGCGGTTGGAGACCGCCAATTGGCGGCCTGGTGAGGGCTTCCTACTTTCAAATTTTTTCTGGTAGTTAGTTTTGTAATTTGTGTTATCTGGGAGCCCTATTTTGCATGATTTGACTTCTGGTTTGCTCCTAGATCATTAATCACTCCCCCATTAATCAACTTGGCCCTAAAATCCAAAGCAAAAGACTAGACGTTCTTATTTGTTTAGGTCACGCATCATGTATTGACTTAGGCATATAGTTGTCTTTTCTTTTAGCTTTATTTTCAGTTGTTGAGTGCTGGCGTGAGGTACACATTTCCTACACTCATTCATGCATCTCGTATGCCCATGCATTAGTTAGTAGGAATAGCATCAAGACAAGAGTGAGAGAGCGTTTGATTGGAGAGATTGATTGCTAGATATAGGATCAAATCGCTACTAAGGAGGGGTTGTCCCATAAAAGATAAGGTGTGGGATTTCATCACCCTTTCCTTGGCCCAAAAATCACTCGTAATAAAGCATTAACTAAAAGCAAGTAGACATTGGCCCTAAGGAATTCGGACGCACTAGGAGAGTAATCTAGTCGAGACCGTCATGACCTGATCGGCGATTGCCTACCTTGTCGATAGTAGGAGGTACTGGATCTCCAGATCTGGTATCACTTGCTGGGCATTGTGGTCCTCGTTGTAGGGAGGTGAGGCGTGTCGAGGCTAGTGACCTCGAAGTTAGGCGTCGTCTAGCTTAAGGACCCATTGCCTTACATTGTTTGAGCCGTGCTTGCTAGTTAGGCTTCTTCCTGATCCCGTTACCCACGCTAGCTTTAGGGATTCTTCCCTTCTCCTCTGAGTCATCTTCTTCTCACCTTCTTCTACGTTATAGTCTCCCCCCCCCCTTTACACTCTCTGGTAGCGTTTTAGGGTCGAGTCGAGCACTTTTTGCGAGCTTAGTCTCGTGGTGGTGAGAGTGGTCGACTCGAGAGTTTTTCTTGAGATGGATGGTTACATGGGTGACCATCCATATCATTGTTGGGACCAGGACGATTCTCCCTGGTACTCCGGACCCATGCAGCCTGGGGTGGCTCAGACGAACACCCCGTATGGTTGGGATAATCCTCATTGTGTGACTGAGCAATCTTCATATTGGGGTAACATGAGAGAGGCACCGACTGCTAGACCACCATCTAGTTACGTCGGATCATATGTTGGTCATCAAACTGAGACATTACAAGAACCTTTGGCCTCTTTCATGCATGTGGTAAATGACATGGGTGCACCGGTGGCTCCAGTAGCCGTACCGTGTCACTATTGTGGGTTGAGTGGTCATGATTTCGGGGAATGTCCTTATGTTCCCCCAGAACCTGAGTATGAGCATACATTTTCCCAAAATGCTCATTATGACCATTACGCATCCGCGTACAATCCGAGAGTGATGGATTCATGGGGAGACAATTCATATCCAAATTCTTATACTTCATGTTCACCCCAGTATCCTCCTCCCGAATACCCAGAATTCTACCAACACCCCACTCCAAATCATTGGATTCATTCTCAGCCAATCAACACCCAACCTCAAAATTTCCCAAGCTCTGACATGGACCTCATCGTTGACCGCATACCTGATTCCTTGAAGCAAACTTTCCTTACGTTCATGGAAACCACTCAACAGTCCATACAAAATATGGCACTGCAAGTGAGTCAAATGTCGCAGCAATTACGTGAACATGAGGAGAGTGACATTTCATGTCAACATGAGGATTCTTCTTTTGATATCGAACCACCACCACATCCACAAATTCAAAGCACAACCTTTCAAAGTCAAACTCCTAGTCAGTCTGAGGGACTTGGGGTTTCAATTCACGATCACTTAGTGGAGGATTCGATTCCAATTGAGAATAACTTGGACCAGCTTCATTATGAGTCGGCACAGGATTGTGCCTTATCTTTTTGTCCCGTAGCCCTTGAGCCACATAATATTCATGTTGTGCCACTTAAGGACTCACCTCTGGTGGAGCAAGAGCTCCCTAGTACCCTCAATTTCAAACAACCTGATGAGAGTTTGCCTCTCACTATTGTTCCTGATCATCTTGGAAATGATGGAACATCAAACAACTACATTGCTCATGAGGGTATTAGGAGTTCCTGTTGCCTTTTTAGCCTTAATCTTTATTTAGTTTTGATGATTAAGTAATCTAATCTTAATCTATATTTAATCAATCAACCTAGACAATCAAAGTAAGCAAACATGAATACATGCATTGCATATATATTCGTGTATTTGCGATATTCTTAATAGGTTGATGAAGAATCAAGCTAAGGAGCTTTGGACAAGAAGATAAAGACTCAAGACATGTAATCAAGCTTTGGACCAATATGTAATTTAGTATAATTTGAGTCCTTAGGATTAATGTAAACTTGAGCACATTAGGATTCTGTCTCGTATCCCCACGGTTAACCGAACCCCACTCGGTAAACCAAATCATGTAGAGTTCGGTCCACCGAACACCTTGCGGTCAACCGTGTAGAATCCTTTAGGTGTTCCCTGGATTAACCACCTCGGTATACCGAACCACCTTCGGTAGACCGAAATAGCCTGGACCGGTTTTTGGACTTTGCTCCAACGGTCGTATTTAAATCTTGACCTTAAGCCCAATTGACTTATCCATATTCGGTACACCGAACTTCATTCGGTCAACCGAATCATATTGCTTTAGGTGTCCAACGGCTATTTAACTTGACCGTTATTGATAAACAATTTCCCACGCATTGTCATCGCAAAACCCGCGCAAACTTCGGACTACCGAAGTATACACGGTCAACCGAACTTAGCATAAACAGAACCCTACCAATCTTACTGTCCAGTTTGGAACGGTTCACCGAATAGGTTTCGGTAAACCGAATTATATTAGGGTTACTAGTTAGAGAGCTACTGGAGTTGAGTGAGCGGTTAACCGAATAAGATTCGGTAAACCGAAATGACCATCGTCGGTAATCCGTTGGGTTAACGGTCTACCAAGGAGCGTGCAAATTCTGCCCGAACTTTTGTCACATCATCACATTTCATGGGTCAACTTTCTCACCCACTCCCCAACGACTCTAAGAGCTTTGAAGCCTATATAAGGACCTCATTAGAAGCACAACACAAGCACTACACTCTCCAAACATCAAGTATCCTTGTGCTATCTTTCCCAAACCTTCAAAGCTCAAATCCTATACACTCAAGCCAAAACTTCACCACTTGTATTCCTAGATCCATATCATAATACAAGTGTGCTCAAAGTTAGAGTGTCATTAGCAAGAGTTGTGATTCCATTCTTTCATCCAAATCACAAGACTTGTAATAGCTTCAAGGAAGCTCCCTCTCGGGTTGTGAGAGGAGACACGGGCGATGCGAGGTTGTTCGCGAGGCTCGGGTTTGTAAAGGCGTTGATCTCGGCCCGGTAACGGAGATCGGATAGTGGAAACCACAAGCGAGGCTCGAGGGACGAGCGGGGCTTGTGAGTGAGGACTAGGACCCGGGGAGGGTGCCGAACCTCGTTAAATCGGGCGTCAACTTCAACGTTGGTTTGCAAGTTCTCTATCTCTTAGAATAACCCTTGCATGATTAGTTGTTAGTTCGTAATTAGTTTTTAATTCCGCATTTTTCTATCGATTAGAGGGCCATAGATCCCCACATTTGGTATCAGAGCCTTGTTAGCTAAATTTATTTTCTTAATCGAAATATTAGCATGGCTCAATCTAATCATAGTGAGGGTTTATCAACTAATAAACCACCTCTTTTTAATGGCCTAAATTATGATTATTGGAAAAAGAGGATGAAAATATATTTGCAATCTCATGATTTAAAATTTTGGACTTTTATTTTAAAATCATACACCCCACCAAATGATGATGAGATTATTTCATTACCTAAACCCAAAATTAAGGAGGTGGAAATTAATGCCCGCATTATGAATATGTTATATTGTGGTTTAAATGAAAATGAATATAATCGAGTGAGAGGGTGTGAAAGTGCATATGAAATTTGGCACACATTAAAAATGCATCATGAGGGATCCACTAGATTAAAAGAAACTAGGATTAATCTACTCATGCATAAATATGAATTGTTTCATATGCTACTCGGTGAAAACATAAGCGAGATGCACACTGCTTCACCGAAATTATTAACTCCCTTAGTGCTCTTGGAAAGATTTTTAGCAAGGGAGAAATGACAAGGAAGATTCTCCGATCTCTCAACGACGAATGGGAAGAAAAGACAACCGCAATAGAAGAAGCGTAAGATCTAACGAAATTGTCGGTTGAAGAACTCATGGGAAGTCTCATGACATATGAGATACAAATGAAAGACCGAAATGAGAAGAGAGTCAAGAAATCCTTAGGGCTACACGCCGTCGCCAATTCGATCAAAGAAGATAGTGATATCGAGGAACAATTGGTGACACATAAATTCAAGGAATTTCTCAAAGAAGAGAAAGAAAGGAGAAAAGAGAAGAAGAAGAAGAAGAAGAGCAAGAGAAAAGAGAAGAAGAAAGCTCTTAAAGCTACTTGGGACACTTCATCATCTTCATCAATTGAAGGCGAATTCGTCTCAATGTGCTTCATGGCAATAGAAGACGATGATAGTGAGGTATCTTCTTGCTCTAGTCATGATTCAATTGATTCAAATGATTCAAATGCATATAATGAACTTCAATGTGAATTCAATGAATTACTTGAAAATTTTGAGAAAATTTGTCAAAAGAATAAACTAGCAAGAAAGAAAATCAATGAGCTACAATCTCAAATTGAATCTATCATGAATGATAAGAATGAATTACTTGCTAGTCATGATAAAATTGCATTAGAGAACACTCAATTGATTGATGAAATTGCAACTCTAAATGCAAAACCTTCATGTAGTGTTGATATTCAAGATCTAATTGCTAAGAATGTTCAATTACAAAAGGATCTTGAAAAATTCACAAGTGGAAAGAAAATGCTTGATATGCTTATTGGTAGTCAAAGACAATCACTAGATAAACATGGTATAGGTTTTTATGCTAATAACTTTAAGAACCATGTTATTCACACTACTTTGAATGGAAAGCATTTTGTAGTGAATAAAACTTCCTCAAGTATTTGGGCACCTAAAACCAAAATGGTTTGGGTTCCAAAAACTAACATGATTGGACCCAAGCAAAAATGGGTACCAAAATCTTCAATTGTAGGTACTTGAAGGAGGAAATCGGTGGTGACCGGATGAGCTTAAAAGAAAAATTTAAAGCCGGTTGCATCACCGAATACGGGTTGAGTCAATTCAAAGCGCCACGACGGTATAAATTTTGATTGATTCTAATCTAAATTTTAGAGCTTAATAGACATATCTTATGATATAATTCATTGCATATCTTATACCCTATTCATTGCATATCATATACCACATCCATAATCATAAATGTAAAATTGTAAAATGGATGTTAAATAGGCTAAGAGGGAGAATAGAAATGCACTTAATTGTTAATACTCATTGTTGCTATTTAGCCAAATTGATAGGGGGAGCCTAAAATTGCAAAATCATATAATTAAGAGGGAGAATTAGATATCTTTTACCTTTGCATCAAATGCTTAATGTTTGCTTTTTGATTGATGTCAAAGGGGGAGAAGAATTAGGATGAGCTTCAATTTTAAATAAACTATGCACGTTGTTAAGGGGAGAAATCTTATAAATGCATAGATTACATATATATTAAGAAACAAAACTTATAGAAAGGGGAGAAATAAAATTAAACTCAAATATTAAGATATAGATTTGCCATCATCAAAAAGGGGGAGATTGTTGGCTTTTTAGCCTTAATCTTTATTTAGTTTTGATGATTAAGTAATCTAATCTTAATCTATATTTAATCAATCAACCTAGACAATCAAAGTAAGCAAACATGAATACATGCATTGCATATATATTCGTGTATTTGCGATATTCTTAATAGGTTGATGAAGAATCAAGCTAAGGAGCTTTGGACAAGAAGATAAAGACTCAAGACATGTAATCAAGCTTTGGACCAATATGTAATTTAGTATAATTTGAGTCCTTAGGATTAATGTAAACTTGAGCACATTAGGATTCTGTCTCGTATCCCCACGGTTAACCGAACCCCACTCGGTAAACCAAATCATGTAGAGTTCGGTCCACCGAACACCTTGCGGTCAACCGTGTAGAATCCTTTAGGTGTTCCCTGGATTAACCACCTCGGTATACCGAACCACCTTCGGTAGACCGAAATAGCCTGGACCGGTTTTTGGACTTTGCTCCAACGGTCGTATTTAAATCTTGACCTTAAGCCCAATTGACTTATCCATATTCGGTACACCGAACTTCATTCGGTCAACCGAATCATATTGCTTTAGGTGTCCAACGGCTATTTAACTTGACCGTTATTGATAAACAATTTCCCACGCATTGTCATCGCAAAACCCGCGCAAACTTCGGACTACCGAAGTATACACGGTCAACCGAACTTAGCATAAACAGAACCCTACCAATCTTACTGTCCAGTTTGGAACGGTTCACCGAATAGGTTTCAGTAAACCGAATTATATTAGGGTTACTAGTTAGAGAGCTACTGGAGTTGAGTGAGCGGTTAACCGAATAAGATTCGGTAAACCGAAATGACCATCGTCGGTAATCCGTTGGGTTAACGGTCTACCAAGGAGCGTGCAAATTCTGCCCGAACTTTTGTCACATCATCACATTTCATGGGTCAACTTTCTCACCCACTCCCCAACGACTCTAAGAGCTTTGAAGCCTATATAAGGACCTCATTAGAAGCACAACACAAGCACTACACTCTCCAAACATCAAGTATCCTTGTGCTATCTTTCCCAAACCTTCAAAGCTCAAATCCTATACACTCAAGCCAAAACTTCACCACTTGTATTCCTAGATCCATATCATAATACAAGTGTGCTCAAAGTTAGAGTGTCATTAGCAAGAGTTGTGATTCCATTCTTTCATCCAAATCACAAGACTTGTAATAGCTTCAAGGAAGCTCCCTCTCGGGTTGTGAGAGGAGACACGGGCGATGCGAGGTTGTTCGCGAGGCTCGGGTTTGTAAAGGCGTTGATCTCGGCCCGGTAACGGAGATCGGATAGTGGAAACCACAAGCGAGGCTCGAGGGACGAGCGGGGCTTGTGAGTGAGGACTAGGACCCGGGGAGGGTGCCGAACCTCGTTAAATCGAGCGTCGAGTTCAACGTTGGTTTGCAAGTTCTCTATCTCTTAGAATAACCCTTGCATGATTAGTTGTTAGTTCGTAATTAGTTTTTAATTCTGCATTTTTCTATCGATTAGAGGGCCATAGATCCCCACAGTTCCTTGGAGGATACTTTGGGTATGAGACCCACTTCCTGTTCTCCTGGTGAGTTGGACATGCATAACGAGGTGCTTGACCTCGTTCCGACCCACCAGCCTGTTGGTTGGAGAGTTTGGATTGACGATCATAACTTCAGCAGCGCAATGGGAGAAACTCTTCTTCCGTTGCCCCTCATTTCCCAAACTCTTGAGAGGTTCAAGCTCTTTCAGTTTGATACTTTGAATGAGACGCCTTTGCGTCCAATTCACGAACCTCTCATTTCATCTGGTGCTCTTTGTGAAGGGGGCCCACACATGAGTATTCTGGCCCCGCGTGGTGTCATGTTCCCTTTCCAAGTGCATTGACCCATTTTTGAGGTTCTCATTTGATGTCTTTTGACAAATGAAGATGAGAACTTATGTTTGTACATAGTTATATAAAAAAAAGATAAGAAAAAAAAGTACAATAAAAGACTCCTTCAGTGAGCATCGATTGTTGTGAGCCCCAACCCTTGTGTATTTGGGCTCCATTTCTTTCACGTATTTGTATCCTTTCTTTAGCATCTCACTAGTTTTGAGGGAATTCGGGTTTGTGTCCATCAACATGGCCTTGAACTTCCCTTTGTACTTCATGTTGGTGAGATCTCTCCTTTTTTCATGCATAAATCCATGTAGTATCTTGCTCACATTCATTGAGGACAATGCATGAAGTAGGTGTGGGGGGTGTTTTACGTGTGTACATAGTCGAGTCTTTTCTTTTTGATTTTGTTTTCTTTTGTTTGCATTTTTAGGGTCATGTTAGTGTGCTGCATTTAATATTGATATATCTGCTTGCCATGATCCTTGGGTGACTTGTCTTCTTTTGCTTGCCTAGTGCTTTAAAATTTCCACATTTCTTTCAAAATCTTCATGTGTTTGCGAAAGAAAATGTTTTGTGGGTTTTGCGTGTGTTTAGCAGTTGCAAAACCGTTGAGAGGCAAAGTAAAAAGAAAGCCCCCAAAATTGTCTTGAACTTGATGCATTAGGATATCTAGTACAGTGACTTTAGGATTTATCGAGTCATTAGGATGCACCCCAGTTTTCCCTTGGGGGTGAGTAATCATAGGGTTTCAGTGCTCAAACATTTAATGAAGTCCACCTTGAGCCTAGTGAGTCAATAATTCGTGTCTGTTAACTTAAGGAAGTTTGTTGTAGTCAAGGACCCTCTAAATCCTGTTGTGAGACATTAGTGTAGGGGTTTTGGTTCATGTGTAGATAAGAAATAAGTGAGTAGGTGTTCTCTCTTCTCGCACGGCTCCTATCACTCGGGAAAGTAGGTCTGAGGGGACTTTGTGCCTGGTGCTTTCGAGTCATCTGACTTGGGATGCGCCGACCGAACTCCCATTACACGGGTGGTAGGGATTGCACTATGTGGAGATTTGGGGAAAGGTGTACGTGATAGTGTAAGTCCTCATGGGCAATGATGCACGAAACCTGACCCTGGGAGAATGAAGCTCCAACTAATAAAAAGAAGAAGAAAAAAATGTGAAAAGAAACAAAAAGAAAAAATATATATGGTAATGCAAATAAGAACCTTAATGTACTTTACACTTTGTATTACTTGAGGATCTTGAGGTTGTCCATGTCTTTCACTCAATTCCTTATTTAACTTGCACGAATGGTTCATTAGGTTAGGTGTGTGGACTGATTACCTATATAGAGTCGGCCCGTAGGATTACTGTGTCCATTGATCGACAAAAAATTGTCCAACGAGTCGAGTGTCTAGATTGAATAATGCATCTTGTTCGGATTTTGTGGGTATATCCGCTGAAAACCCTCAGGAGACAACACTCCTCCTCCTTGGCAACAAGGAGGTTTAACGGCTTGTTGCACGTGCTAAGTGCAACCGTGATTCCTACGAAAGTGAGTTAGGATTTCTTGTTTTTCGTTTGCTTTTCTCTTTCTTTGTTTTGCTCGGGACTAGCAAAAACTTAGGTGTGGGGGTATTTGATTGACATCATTTCATGCTTATATTTGTACCTTATATCCATTATCTTACACCTAAACAATGCTACGTGACGAGTTTTATGTTTACTTTTCAGAAATAAAGAGGTTTGAAGAGAAGAGCCATGAAAGGACCCAAAAGCAGGAAAAAGGACTTAATTGTGAGACCTGAGGACCAAGATGCAATGGAGAAGGACCTGATCGTAAGACTTAAGGACCTAAGAGCAAAACAGGAAACTCCACACCATCATGAGGAGTATTTTGGCAATTCGATTCGGGTCGGAGCTCCAATAAACAAAGTAGATGCATCAAAGACCAACAAAGACCACCCGGAAAGCCCACAACCAAAACCAACTCGATCTGGATCATATAGACCGCCAATTGGCGGTCTTGGACCGCTAATTGGCGGTCCATATGTCTCCAGATCCGCTAAGATTTGTGTTGGGCTTGTATTAATGTATTCTTAGTCTATTTTTGGTATTGGTTTAGTCCCACATCGGGGGATTGTCCCCGATTAGCTTTTTCCATGCTTATAAATAGAGAACTCTTCACCTTCCATTATAATTACCCATTGCTTGGTGGTATTCTCTCTACTAAGGAGTGAGTCTTGAAGCAAAAACTCAAGGTGGAGATGAATGCTACCTTCAATGTGAATCATTTGTTAATAAAATAATTCTTCTAGTTTCTTTCAATCTTGTCTTTTAATTTGTGCATGTTTGTTTAGTCTTTCCTTTCCTTTTATGTTTCTTTAATGCTTCTTGCCTTCTTAGTTAACTTTCATTTCAGTATTATGCTTTCGTTTGCTAATATAGTTAGTGTAATCAGTAGTGAGTAGTTCCATCCCCATTTGGGGGGTGGAGAAATATGTGATATAATCATGTAGTGTATTAAGTGTGTGTTATCTTTATCCCTTGAGCTTTATATGATTTCCATAACCATCTAATGGGTTTTCACTCTTATCTTTGATATGATAATGCTCTTGAATGAAGCTTAGCTTATCCTTTGATTAGTGGACCTATTTTATGGGGAATGATAAGGTTAGGATATGGATGAAGTTAATATTGGAAACACAATTTGTAGTGTATGAGCTCTTGTTGCCTTTACCTTAGCTAATGTCTTGTATGTTTTAATGATGTAGTGAAATCTTAATTCATGTGGAGGCATAGTAGGGTATAGTCTTTATACTTGAGTTCATGTAGCTTCATTCCAATTATTGTCTTGTATGTTTTAATGATGTAGTCTTATCTTAATTCATGTAGAGGCAAAGTTGGATGTAGTTTTATGATTTCATGCACTACATGTTGTGAGGAGCTTAATGAACACACACACACTTCTTTATGTTCACATTATTTCTCTACCCCCTTTGAGGTTTAGTTTTCTTGCTTTTCTTCCATTTCCATTTGCACCTTAGTGTAGTTTAATGTAACCAACCTTTCTTCCATTTCTTTACCTCTCGCCTTCGCACAAACCAAGTGTTGACACACCTCCCAGTGGACGACCCGTATTTGTCACCGCTTCAACGCGGCCGTGCACTTGCGGTTAAATATAAAACGATCAATCATGTGTATTCCTGATATTGTAGTCATGCATGCACTTATGAATGTAAATTGGCTCTTTCATATCATGTGCTGATCGTGTCATATTCTAAAGCAACATCACGCATGTATGCTAGTTTAGAGATCTATACTGTCTACTGATATTTTATGCATGTTCCAGCATGATATCCTACTTATATACATGTAATCCATACTCATATCAACTCTGATCACGCTCTGAGATTTCAGTTATCATTGCATATACACTCTGAAATTAAGGATGCATGCTATCGATTATTGTGGAGTTTGATTTTGATATAGCTAGCTGTAATGCATCATCCTATTACGTCTTTCATCTCTATAGCTGAAGTGAAGTGTTATGATATGGTTATGTATGACCCTTAGGATATCAGACCTTATAACATCCTTATCATGACCCGTAGATGACTCGATTAGTTATTTTCTTGATTTGCCGATCCGGTTATGATTGCTTGTTGTTGTGAGTTTCGTTTGATTCCTGATTGGGATGTTCTAATTCTGATTTGTTTGGGGCTATTAGGATGGTATCCGAATACTCTTCCTTGAGCTCGTTCTGTATCCCATAGCTGCATGAGATTTTAGATGTTTAAGTAGCTTGCATTGCATTTAATCTGATTAATAATTCTAGGCACGTTCTGTTTTCTGGGCCGACGGGCCACGAGTGGGTCCTCTAGCTCCACATTTCATTCGCAGAAGACCTTCACCTTGGAAGGTCAGGCATAAGATAAGTCCTGGGCAGGCGCGCTGCCATTCTGTCTCAGGGTAGGTGTTCCCAAGTTCGCGATGGCATCATGTAGATCACTTGCCGCGAATTAGGACACTTATCCGGCACACCGCTTTGTGTCGAGCGATGGGTCACTGTCGAGTGGCCACCTTTGACCAGCGAGGCTAGTGTTCTGGTTCCTTTCGAGGAATGGTTCAGGTGCGCCCGACCAGCACGACTTATGGAGTCATAGCCTTCTGTTGCATTTGATGCTTTTATGTTTTGTTCTGACCAGCATGGTTGGTATTCTGGTTCCTTTGGAGGGATTTCTGCGGGTGTTACCCGATTGGCACGACTGATGGAGTTGTAGCCTTCTGTTGCATTATGTGCTTTTCTGTTTCTGTTTTGGATGCTTTTGTCTTAGATAGATTGCATGCATTCTTCCATATAACTCTGATTGGGCCAGAGACATACTGGGTTTTCTTTATAGAAAACTCACGCATATGTTGATGCGGTGCTTGCAGGTACTTAGATTCCTACAGGGTAGATTGGACGAGTAGTCGAAGATTCTGTACACGAGGGACACGTCGACCAGATTCTTCAGTTTGTATTTTGCTTCCGCATTATTTATGATGTATTTCCCTTTTGAACTCGATGTAATGTATTTGACATTGTTGCCATATATGGATAATCTCTCACTTTTCAGTTATGTTTTATGTTAGTCTATCCATGTATGATCTCTCTATGTATTGTCGAGTCGTTGTTTGGTCTGTCTTTTGTAACTCATTCGGTCGTCGCAGAGGTCTCTGATCGCGACACTTGTAGTCTTTCCCAGTGTGCGTACCCGCGAGATCGGGGTCGTTACATTTTATGCCTCTTCTCCTCAAACCTATTTATTTCTAAAACTCAAACATAAAACTCGTTACGTAGCATTGTTTAGGTTCAAGATAATGGATATAAGACACAAATATATGCATGATATGATGTCAATCAACCACATCAGGATCTTAACTCATGCTTAGATCTATGTTTCGGTAAGGTTGTTTGTATGGATTTGTATGTGATGATAGATTTGGCGTGATATGAATGAGGTCATGGTTTGATGCATGTTTACATGAATGAACTAGTGGTGAACTTATGATTAATTGATGTTTTAATGACCACACTAGGTACTTAAAGTGTGCTTGCAAATACGAAATTCTCCTTATAATTCATGTTAATACACATCTTTCCATGTTTGTCATGTATTTGTGTGTGTTCTACAATTGAATTCCACGTTAGCTTCTACTTGTATATCACACATTTTACACTGTGCTTGAATGAATGTGCATGAAACTCACACACATCATTCATTCAGCTCCACTCTAACCGTTTGTATTTGAATTTTTTACCCTTATTTCATTAGTTGGTGTAGCGATTAGTGTAGTTTCATTTGTAGGGTAAAATCTCTCCATCTCTTTCTCCTCATTCAAGTATGGGATAAACAACAATCCACACATAACCCTCGTGGATCGACCATAGTTGTCGTGTCTTCACTGATGTCATTAGGATTGTAAATGGGGTGGGTTTAACCTGTCGTCCTGCCCCCACCTAATGTGGGTTACAGTGAAATATCATTACCCGCCAATCCGCTTAATAAATGGGGTGAGATGCGGTTATCCCTCAACCCACGCTCGTCTAACCCACAACCCACATAAAATATATTTATTTTTAATTAATATATATTATATTATAAATATAATTAAGATTCTACTATTAAGACTTTAAATCTAACTTAGTCAAAAAACTTACTCTATATCATAGAGTAATGGACTTTTGACAATGTGATCGTGGACTTGTGGTTTGTAGTCTTTGTACTAAAAAACTATTTATATGATTATGCACTTTATGTATACTATATAGATTTGTTTTGGACATGCATATTATCATGTTTTGGACATGGAACTACGAAAGTGTTTTATGTTTTGAAAATATAATATGTCGTATGCATTTTGTTTCTCCGAGTATGGTGATATATACACACTTTGTTGTGGTTGTACATATTCTAAGTCATAAGATTGTATATGTTCTACGTCAAAAGATTGTATGTTCTAATTTATAAAAATAAAAAAATCTAAAGACTCAAGTCTCTCAACCCACTTAACCCCGTAACCCGCCCCGCAACCGCCTAATCCACCCTTAGATAAGGCAGGTAGCGGTTGCTAAATTTTTCCTTGTCCCATCCTGCTTACCCAATTAACTTAGACAAGACAAATAGCGGTAGGGAAAAACCACCCCACCTCGCCCCATTTACAACCCTAAACTAAATGCCGCGCACATGCGTTAATTAAAACATCAATCAAACCACTCATATATGTTATCTCTAGTCTTAACCGTTGACTTCGTTTCCCTTTCCCTTTCAATTTCTTTTTTTTTAAACACCATTTATTGAAGTCAAATTTCAGCGGGAGAGAATGAATTTCCAACTAGGTTGTGGGTTCAACTCCATGATAAACAAACCCCCAATCCGAATCTCTGGACACGTGTCTGATCATTGGTAACCTCGTGTTTTTTAGAAAATCTTTTAAGATAGAGTGGCGACTCCGAAGTCAACATTAGGATTTTCAAATTCTAGATGGATTTCTGAATGATTTTACATGTGCAGCTAACGAAGCACACAAAAAAATCTCTAACAATTAAATTTGTTAGAGAGGAGTAAGATATATATATATATATATATATAATTTATAGAGGAGTAAGATATATATATATATATACAGGAATTCTCTAGTGAGCCCAGGGCTTAATTTTTCTAAATTAAGCCCCCACAATATCCACCACTCATTTCAAATTGTAAGGTAGATTAAGAAAAAACGGTTACGTTAATGAATGGTAAGATTAATTGTAAATAAGATCCAATGGTGAGATTGTAAGGGGCTTAAATTAAATTTGATGAGCTCTGACTCACTAGAGTTTGACCCTATATATATATACAGGAATTTTACAATGAGACCAGGTCTCATTATAAAAAAATGAGACTCCATATTTTCCTCACTTAGATCTAGATCCAACGGCTGGTTTATCCAACATTCAATTTATACAACTAAAGGGTAATATAGTAATCACACAAACACATCACACCACACCGTCTTCTTCCCATTTCCTCTTTTTCTCCATTTTGTAATCTCTATCGCCCTCTCCGCCGCCACCTACTCCGGTTGCCCACTCCCGGTGCTACGTCGCCACCCACTCCAGTCTTAGACTCCCCTGTCGTCGACATCCGTCTCCTACCGCTCCGATGATCTCCTCCTCAGCTCGCCGGTCATTCGTTGCCTCGGACGTCTTCTTTTCTTTGTTTTGCGGTAGACTCTCGACTTCAGTATTGTGCTTTTGCGGGAGCACTTGTGTTTTGGGGAGATTTGGGTGTTTCGGATCGAATGTGAAGCCATGCAGATGATCGAAGGTACGATCTGATCGCTCTTCTCCACTCCCACTTCTGTTTGGATTCGACGATTGTGTTTTTCTTCTTTTTTACTTTCTGGTTTTGGTTGTTTTGCTCCAAATCTGGACCTCGTCATTTGGATGATCGCAAAACTGTGGCGTGAGAGAAACGAGAGACGGACCTTGCCGTTTGCTTTAACTGATTTGGTATATATGTTGGGGTTAGTAGAGATTGCAGGTAAAGGTGGAAATGGTCTGCTGGCACGGAAGACTACCGCCGCTGACAAGGACAAAGATAAGGACAAGAATAAGCCCGTCTCTCGTTCCTCTCGCGCCAGTCTCCAGTTAAAACATTTTCTTTCTTTCTCCTTTCACGAACTTTCTGTTTTTGTTTAGTCTTGTTTGTTTTTGTTGTTGTGCTTGCCTTGTGTTTGTGTCAATGTGTGAATGCCTGAGAAAAATTGCTTTAATTTTCTGGATCTGACTTGTGTTGTTTGGAATCATAAGTCTCTTGAGATAAGAATCAAGGTGCAATTGAATGTTTTGTATTTAATGCAATTTTCAGTGAGACTTTTATTTCTTATCAAACTGGATATGTTGTTTACATAAACATTTATTTCTTTTTTCCCGTACAATTTGAAAGTTAATGGGTTATTGTGATTGTTTCCTTTCTTAGGAGATGTCTTGAGATTCATTTACGAGGGAAGCACTGACTGAATTATATATCTTGCAATTGTAGTATTGAGGCAATCAATTTGTGTGCAACATTTACTTTTGTTGTATTTAGATGAAGTAGTTTGGTGTTTGTGTTAGGGGATTATGTGTATTGTGTCATGCTTAATTTGAGAAGATTTTTGTGTGTTTTTCATGCTGAAAGAATATCTCCAGCATTCATTTTTTTCTGTTTGGACCGCTGGTGTTGGGGGATTAAGTGTATTGTGTCTTGTTTTTTTTTCCTGTTTCAATTTTTATAATGCATGTTACTTTGCTGGGTCATATAATTTCTAATCTAAAACTACTGATTTTGTAATGATTTGATTTGTGGTTTACTTTGCAGTTCACAGTTGGGAGAATCACACGTTTTTGTTTGATTTTAAAAAAAGTCACTACTACATGATTTTTTTTAATTTATCTATTAGAACATGTCTATTGGGTCTATTGTGTCTACAAGTCATAAGTTAACTTATTATGTATAATATTAGATTACATGTCTAGATCCTTAGTAGTTGTTGTTTAATGTTGTCTTATTGTAAAGTAATATTCAGGAGGTCTTCACTTCCAAAAATAAATTATTCACTTCAAAGAATAAACTAATATTGTTTGGCACTTAATTTAGAATGATATTTTTTCAGATCATCAACAAAAGATCGATGCGTCCCAAGAGTTTGAACTGAGACTTATATTACAGGTTGATCATTCTTGACAATGTTCTGGAATTTCTGCTTTGTTTGGACTGCTGGAGTTTTTGTCTTCTCTGGACATCTGATGTTTCTACCTTTGTGGTCAGGAGTTTTGTCTTCTGTGAAAGTAGTCATGGTGTCTACTGGAGTTCCTTGTTAGGACTGCCATTGAGTAGTTTTTTTGTTGTTATTATATACTTGTAACCAATGTGCCTACATTTTGTATATAGTAGGAGTCACAACTATGTATTCACCTAGTACATTTGTTATGCTAATCCAACATGTTAAGACGCCTATTTTTGGTAGTTTTGATGTGGAGTGTCGACGAAGTTTGTGTTAGTAAATTTTTTTCCAAGAAATGAGACCAAATATTTGGTTGTTTCATAGTTTCTTTAGTATATTATATGCTTCCAGTGAAGCATATAATATATATATATGCATTCAATACACAACATTATAAGTTTAATACACCACTATATCATTTCAATACACAATTGTATCGTTTTATTACATAAGTTCAAGAACTCTTTAATTCATAAAAAATATTATTAAAATACACAATTGCATTATAAGTTGAATATAATGTTTTTTAGTATGGTTTAACTTGTCTATTTGATATTTTGGTTAGAGAACATTTTGGAAAAATCATTATTAAAATACACAACTGCATCATAAGTTTAATATACACAACTCTAAAAGTTTAATATACAATTACATCATTAAAATACATAACTGCATCACTTTCGTAAATAATGGTTCCAATGAATACACATCTATATGAGTTCTACACAACATAATACGTTTAATACACAAATACAATTTGTTGTCGCCGGAGATGAAGAAGTGAGCAACATATTATTCTAAAAGAGATACGTACATAAACATGAATTATTGATCCTTGTGGAGGAAATGAAGTAGATGGATGATTCATGTTGTTGTACATGGTATGGGAGTTAAGACATTGATTGGTGTTGGGGAGAGTGGAAATGTTTGATTTGGTATATTTTTGTGATCAAATATATAAATGATTAATTGAAGTCAATTTAGAGAGTTTGTGGACATCCTCACTTAAGCCTACTATAGATGCTAACGGACTCACATAAGACTAAATTATTATAGTATGACATATTTTTCTATAGAAAAGAGAGATGTTGGAGATAGAAATGACATGAAGCACTCTACAAAACTGCATCACTTTCTAAAATAAAACTTCCAGTAAATACACATCTATATGCATTCAATACACAACAGTATATGTTTAATACACCAATATATCATTTCAATATACAATGGTATCATTTTATTACACAAGTTCAACAACTCCTTCATAAAAACTCATTTACAAAATCTGTCAAGCAACAAAAACATTTCTAAAAATCTGTCAAGCAATCTGTCATTATCAAACCATACAAGTCTACACATATAAGCAAATTCTAAGTAAAGAAAATATCATATGAAATTTTTAGTTAATACATCAATGTATAAATTTTAAGTTTCCTGAATTGGAACTTAATTACTTGTAGACTTCAATCTTGTATGACTTCTTTAATATCACCTCTTTGTTTTTACTTAGGACAATTGCGAATGTCATGTGTTTCGTACTTCATACAGAACTTACATTGCCTCAATTTTTTTCCACAATAGATTTTAGTCGTGTAGTTCCGCCTTTGGCCTTCCACTTTGTCGAGTTCCTTTTGTCTTAGACTTTCCGGATTTGAGGACTTGAAATTCTGTTTCATCCTTTCTCAAATTAGGAATTTCCCTTAGATTTGCTGAAATAAAATTTATCTTGTGCACTTCTGTCATAGCATCTCATAATGTTTTTTTCCATAACTGCATAAATTTCTTCATTTTTGGAAGCTTCATGTATCAATTAATTGGATATCTTGCTCAATTTCTTCACATGTGTATTATGAGATGAACTACTACTATCTCCATCATAAATGGGAAGTCGAATTTCATCGTTTATTCTTTTCCTCCATCTGTCCAATATATACAGAGATGGTAATTCTCTGCATTCAAGATGCTTCAACACTGCCAATATATGCATACAAGGTATTCCTTCAAACTCCAACAAACATTATTCACACGAAGCTCTTTTCTCTTCATTATAATATATCAATTCTCTAATATAACCAAAATCATCATCTATATTTGTTACAAAGTAAATAACTGAATTATTTTCTGACCTTCCAATCTTGACGTTACACGACAAAAATTTATCCAATTGATTTTGGAAGAGCTTATATTCAGTGTATAAACATTGGTCATTTGTTTCTCCATTGCCCATTTTGTGATGAATTGAGGTATTCTTTCTCTACTATCAAAGTCTCATATATTTTCTTTCTCTTTTTGGAATTTCAAAGTCATTTCAAACATGTAGTTAACACACAATTTTATCAGATTCTTACACTACTATATCAGTTAAATACACAATTATGACATTTTAAGACACAACGCTATTAGTTTAATACAGAACTGTGTTATTTAATACACAACTATCAGTATTTTACACAACCATATTAGTATCTTACACTACTATATCTTACTAGTTTAATACTCAAGTCTATTCTATATCAGTGTCTTACATTACTATATCTTACTGGTTTAATGCAGAACTCTATTGGTTTAACACACAACTATATCAAATTGTTACACAACAATAGCAGTAGTAAACATATAAGTTCATTAAACAAAAAATGATATTATTAATGTAATTTATACATGCATATGAACTCAAACAATGTATTTTTCCTATTTGCATTATGTTTGATGAATGAATTCATCGTTTCGCTTCTTTGTGTACTTCTCATTGTTTATTACCTGGAGAAGACAAGAGAGTTAGTTTGTAAAAGTAGTTTATACTAAAACAATAGTTTATCAAATAATTTTCTAATGTAGTACAAAATGTCTGTCATTTTATTACACAACTAACTTATTTTACTAAACAATAATTTTAGTAAATTAAAGAACTAAAACAAATTATTAAACAACTATGACAGTATATTACTTTAAATATAACTTAACAAGAATAATACTTATAATATGTGTCACTTGAGATGTTGGTTGAACAAACAAATGATTTTCCATTGATGTTGTCTCCACCTATATAATGAATAGCAATCACAACATTAGTATATTAAATAATTAAACTAGATTATATAATATTTCAAAAATAATACTTAGAATAGGTGTAACAGGAAATGTTTGTTGAACAACAATATGATTTACCGTTGAGTTCAATTCAACATATAGAAATAATAATAGTCATGTATTGAACTAGTGTAGTTATGTATTGTACTAGGACATCTGTCTATTGAACTAGTGCAGTTATGTATTGTAATAGTATCGTTATGTATTGTACTAGGGCATATGTCTATTGAACCAGTATAGTTATGTATTGTAATAATGTCGTTATGTATTATTATTGCATTTTTGTGTATTAAACTGTTAAGAAGAAGTGTAACGAGGACTGGCTTACCTCTTGTATGGAGGGCTCAAGGAGAGAAGAGAGAGGCAAAGAGTAGCCTCACCGTCGGAAGAGGTTACATCTAAGGTTATGTTTGTGTATAAAACTAGTATATTTCTGTTATGCTTATATAAGCTAATACATAAGATTATCTATCTTAACACGCATCACTACCGATCGGGAATGCTCGTAACAAAAGAAGTACCACCTTTAGTACAAAAGTAAATAGGGGAAAAAGTAAGACGTGGATACAAAAACCCAGGAATATATAGCGGAAAGTGTTCACATTCCTTCAATTCCATTCCAAATCTTACTACGTACGTTCCCTCATCTTCCATCCCACTCTCACTCCCACGCCTCATTCTGATCACGAGTCCCACACCCAACCCCATCTTTCCCCAATGGCAAACCCAACCAAGGACCCAAAACACCACCACAAGCTCCCATTGTCCCCCAACGACTCCAACTCTTCCTCCCCGAAGTCCACCCTCAAGGCCGCCGGCACTATCTCCTCCATCTCCAACACCAGCTATTCCAGCCCCGACACCAAGAATGTTGTCACATGGGCTGACCTGGAGGACCTGACTTCCTCTGTCATCACCTCCTACGTCACTCCCACCGTGCCCTCCGATACCTTAACGGTCTCCACGTGGTTTTCGATGGTTTGGTGAGATGGGGAAGGAGGGGAGGAGAGTGGAGGTCGATCTTCCATCGTCGTTTGGAAGGTTGCTAGAGGTGTTACGCGCGGTTGAGTGCGATTGGGAATGACCGAAGGAGGAGAGGAAGAAGGAGGATGGGATGAGTGTGATTGGGAAGGAACTAAAGAGGGAGGAAGAATGAGGACGTGACGGGTGTGTATGGGAAGGAATGAGGAGAGGTAAAAGGAGGACAAGGTGATTACGAAATTACCCTTTTTCATCTTCACCGTTAGATTTGATCTTAATGGTGCATGTTTGTGGTCTCATTATATTAAATTGAGACCTGGTCTCATTCTAATACCGCCCTATATATATGTGTGTGTGTGTGTGTGTGTGTGTGTGAAAATATGATATAATGTTGTCAACCAGACAACAAAAAGAATGAACTTGTTGGAAGAGTTTTTAGGACCATCAGGGGATCCCGAGATCCAGGCGGAATCACACATCAGCCGGACCCCAAAATCCTTCTTTTCCCACAACCTTCCAAAAGCACCTCTCGCTTTTCTCTATTCTCAACCAAGGACTAAAACCGTTTGATTAGGGGTGTCAATGGATATTCGAATATCCGAGCATTCGTCCGTATCCGTATTCGAATTTGGACATTCGATTCGAGAAAAAATATCCGTAAGACCGTATTTGTATCCGATCCGTAAAGTCGTGGAACGGTTATGGTTATTGGTACACCCGATCCGTATAATATCTGATTCGGGATCGAATATCCATAGTACAACATCTGTATTCGTATCTGTATTATATATATAGTTATTCTTTAAATTAATGATTATATATATATTTAAGTTAGGTATTTTTTCTATAAATTACCCAACTATATAAACTATTCTAAATTACTAACCCTAAAGTACTAACCGAATAATATCCTCTTCGGAACTACATAACTGTATTTCAACATCCGTATTAATATTTGTATCATATACTTATGCAATACATTATTATACCTAGAAGTATTCATATTTCAACCTTGTGTGGTTATATTTTGAATATATAGTTAAAATTTATTTATTCAAATAAAAATACATCTACTGATCACATTTATTCAAGCATTGAATATTATTCTCATTTTCAGAATATGAAGTTAGAAGTTAAGATAAAGTAAATTATTATTTGAAACAAAATAAAGTTATAAATGTGACTATGTATAAGAAATTGTCTGAGTGAAAATGAAAAATGTTATAAGGTTGAAAATTATGTTTACGGATGCGGATATTATCCGTATCCGCTCCGAATCCGTCAAATATCCGAAAGGATATAGACTTTTCATATCCGCAAACAATCTGTATCCGTATCCGAATCCGTAAATTTCATGTAGATACGAATATGAATATACTTATATCCGATCCGTTGACACCCCAACTTTTGATGGGAACCACCTAACCAAAAAAACATATATATGTTAATACAATAAAATCAACAACATCGAAAACACCGAAAACAAAAGTTTAATTGCACGAATATCCTCAAATTATTCAAAATATGTACTATTAGCTTATGATTTTTTGGAATATCAAAGTAATACTATAATTTGACTAAGGCCCTTCATTAGGACTGAAAATGCGTGTTGTGTTTTGTCTTGGAAAAAATTTCAAATTAATTTTTTTTTAATTTTGTTTCCAAATTTGACATCATTGTAAAGTATTTTCCATACTAGACCCGCTGTCACCACATCGCGACACGTGGTGGTGGTAGTTTTTATTATTATTTAGAACTCGGCGTCTGAAACGTCGTGTTCTCCACCTCATCCGAATCCTCCTCGTCGTCGAAAGAATCCTCACGTGTCTGACGACGACGTAAACTATCCCTCTCCCTCCTAATCGAAGCAGATATACCTCGTCTACGTGGATGACGAGGTGCTGAATCCTCTTCGTAAACATGTACAACGCGTAGAGGTATGAATTTTTCTCTTCCTCCACGGTAACCCGATGACTCTTAATTAAATTTTAGGAATAAAATGTTGTTAAGTGGATTTAAGCATCTAAATTAACAAATGTATTAATTATTTTTAACTAATTACCAATTAATACTAATAATTTCTTAAAAAAAGGCGCTGGGGATGTTGGGGGGGCTCCCGTGGACGCCCTACCCTAATTTTTTTATTTTTTTAATAATAAATGGGACATTTTACCAGATTCGAGTATGCCGGGGCATCTGTTGGCTTCTTTCTTGGTCTTCGAGACATTCTTCTTGATGATTATGAGAGGAAGATGAAGAGAGAGTGGTGGTAGGAGAGTGAAATAAAGAGTTATATAGGTAGAAATGAGAGAATGACAAAACGGTAATTCGCACGAGCGATTTAAGTAGTTTTCCGACAATAAATATCAATTTAGATTACAAAATTCATATAAATTATGTCATTCTGAAATCATGTTAATATTTCATATCATATCTTGTGTGTTATCATGTCATACTAGATATTATCAAGATTTCAATTTTTAACCACCATTTGTCCTCGTCACGAGTCTATATGAAAAAACCTTCAATTATGTATTTTTGTTTGAATCTTTTCGGCTCACAGTGCTAATTGACTCCATTGTGACCTTATGGTAGTGAAGAAATCATTTTACACGACTTTGGATAAAATTCTCCAAATTAGCAGTAATGGAACAACAAAGTTCAGATGAAGTAGAGAAAGTTAGCATAATATTGTGAAAAAATGAGAAGGTTGCTCGCATGAATTAGTTAGGGTAGCATGAGGTTATAAGCAAAATCTCACCCATCCTAATTCAAATCCCCTAGTAGAACGCCTCACTAAGGTTATGAAAAATGACGGGTGAGATTATAGATATACAACTTAATGTCACAAAATAAGGTTGATCTTCGTGATTTATTTATTATTTGATGGTCTACACTGCAATTCCACCAAAAACAGACGTGGTCCAAAGACTCCCAACCGAAAAATAAAACACAAACACGAAAATCTTTCCATTCCATTTCTTTTCTTTTCCTTTCCTGGCGACGTCTGTCTTTCTTCTCCTCTCCACGTCCCCAATCGCACAGTCCACGCCTCCGGCGATCTCCCGTCCATCTTCAGATCCCACTCCGATCTCACCGATTGAACCCCCCCGCATTCCCCCGCGGCGTCCTCCCCTCGATTCGCATTCCCATCCTACTTCCGTCGAGGTTCCGGCGTGTATCCGTGGTGGTACCGGAAAGCTAGGGTTTCGCGTCCCTCATGCTCATCTAGGGGTGGGGTTTGTGTGTTCAGTCCAGATTCTCTCTGGATTGGTCCCATTGCCGTGGAAACTTGGCTGCTTTCGTGGTTTCTGTTTTTTTTTGGGGGGGGGGGGGGGGGGGGGGGGGGGGATAAACGTGTGATTGTCGCTGGATTGCTCTGATTGTTTCGAAAAAATTGTTGATATTCTATTTACGTTCGAATTTGGGGGTGTGTAGTCTGGTTTCGGAGGAAAGTTGTGATCTTTACGAGAATTGGGATTATGTGGTGGATGTGAGTGTAGATTATTGGAAGAGGTGTTGGTTGGAAGAGCGGATAGATGTCGAACTTGAAGGCGATATACGAGGGATGGATGGTCAGATGTGGTCGGAGAAAGATCGGTCGGTCGTTCATTCACATGCGATACTTCGTTCTCGAAACGCGGCTTATAGCTTACTACAAAAAGAAACCGCAAGCGAATGCTGTATGTATTTATCTTCTTTTTGTGTGTGTGGAATGTTTTCTTTATTGTTCAGATTTACGTGAATTTGTGTATAATTTTGAGTGTATTCGGTGTGATGGTGGTTCTGGCATTTATATAGAGTAAAAACATGATTGGTATTGTTGTTTTTGGAGGAATTAGGTCCCTTTGAAGACTCTTCTCATAGATGGGAACTGCAGGGTGGAGGACAGAGGCCTCAAAACACAGCATGGATTTGTGAGTTTTAACTTTTTCGAAAAATAAGACTTCAGTTGTATAAAGAAAATGTGTTTGTTCCATTTTTATGACTGCCCCCTCAGTCCTTACATTTTACACGTGCTTTTCTTTTATTAGCATTCAATCGATCAGCAAATGACTTCCCACGTCTGTAAGCATTTGTTGTCTACTTGTCTGTGGTGCTTTCTTTAGAATAATATATTTCTTCTACTCATTGCAGAAGGTGTACGTCCTATGTATCTACAACAAGAAAGAGAAATCCAATCGAATTACAGTAAGAGTCTTTTATGGCCATTAATTCTGCATTCCATTTTTCCAAGTCAGATTCTTACAAGTGGGGGACTAAGAATACATACAATCTAACTTACATCTTTTGCAACCCTTGATTTTAGAATTAGTGGGCCAAAAATTCCATCAAGTGTGTCTCATAAGACATTATGGGCTTTCGTCGGAGTGCTTTTATTTGCAAGGGTTTAGAGACTTTCATTTGCAGGAGCTAATTTCTTTATATTGGTCATCTACGGGGGCTTATTACACACTATTGCTAAACTATCCAAGTAAAGTTAGATGGATTAAGTAATTTTTGAAATGTCTGTCCCACCAACCCCCACCTTGCCCAATCCCTGTTTCTATGTCGGATTGATACTTTTCATATGTTGGACAGAATAGAACGAAGAAGGAAGAAAGTTTGAAAGGAAATAGTTGAAAAGAAGAAAGTTTTGTTTTTCTCTTTTTTTTCAAGTAGAAAATAGTCGGTTGAAAAGTTTTATAGCACCACATTGCAAAAATACCGTGATGGTATAATTTCATTATTTATTTTAAGGCATGTTCAGGAGAAATAGGCCTTGTGTCGACCCAGTGAGAGGATACAAATTCTCTTACAAATATACTCTTAAGGTACTTATGATTAGTTATTATTTCTATCTTAAGATGCTAATGTGATATCACAAACATTTGGTAGTTTGACATTTTACTCATATATGGCCTCAATACCTATTCAATAGTTTAAACAAGACTAGTGGTAACCAAAAACCTTGATCAAGATGGTATATCTTCTTGATGGTATCACTTGTGTTCCTGGGTTACAATACAACAACAATAAAACTCTAGTTGGGGTAGGTTAGAGTTGAACATGTTAAGAATTATTGTTCTGACACATAAATGATCTCCTTCCATGTGCGGTTATGTAGGGCCAAATCTTTAGATGTAATTCAATTGTTCAAGTGTTTTTTATGCTTCCTAGTTAATTTTGTCTTATGCCTTGCTCTTTGTATGTTCCTCGAGGCTAAGAACTCCCCTTTTCAACAGTGTCTCTTGAGGTGGCAAATTGCCGTTAATCCAATATGTTTTGTCAAATTTACCAATATATTTCATGTCAATTTTTGTGGTTCCAAGAAGTGTAGCAAAAAAATGGTAAGATTTCAAGGGAACTTCTTATGGAAAGGAGGAAAAGGAGATAAAGAAATAGGATACCCTTCAGTCCTGTGGAAGATCGTATGCCAACCTAAATCTAAGGGTGGTCTGGGGATTAGAGATATTAAGTACATTGACCAAGCTTTGTTGGGCAAATGGATTTGGAGAATTTATGGCCCGCCTGACCTAGCTCCACCTTTGTGGAAATGTGTGATTCGAGACAAAACTACCGTGGTTCTTCTGAATGGTTCCTCGAGCATATCAAAACTATAAAAGGGTTATGGAGTGGAATTCTTGTGGTGAAGGATGTGGTACAGTTGAGAATGAGGTGTGGACTTCTAGAAGGGATAGATATTTGATATTGAACTGATAGGTGTGTGGGCCAATTGTCTCTTATGGTGTACTCTACAGGTTAGCAGTGGATAATGAGGCGCGGGTTGCATATATCTTGAGATGGCAGGATTCGTCACCAGTTTGGAATCTATTCTTTTATCAGCCCCTCATGGACCGCGAATGCTCACAATTTTGTTACCTTCTTGATTTGTTAAACTCGTGGTCTGTTTCTACTTTCTAGTGTTGATTATGATTCCCTTATTTGGAACTTTGGATCTTTCTCGGTCAAATCCCTCTACCATATTATTCTTGGCTTGGGCCCTACTATAGACATTGATTCTCTGATTTGAAACAAGAGAGCTACATCGAAAACTTGTTTCCTTGCTTGGCTTATTTTTCATGGTAAGACTTTGACAAAGAGTGCCTTGAAATCTAGGGGGTGGCGTTTGGCAAGTAGGTGCCCACTCTGTTTGGTGGAGGAAGAACATAATGTCCGTTTCTTTAGAAAATGTGAGATTTCCATAGCTATGTTGGATAAGCTTGCTTCTGAGTTAGGTAAGGGGCCGGCGGACATTGGTGCAGATTTTAGATATTTTCAGGCAAATTGGATATCAGACCTTCCTAAAGGCCCCGTCAAGGAAGCAGGAAAGCTTAGCCCTCTAGCCTTATGGTGCAATTTTGGGTGGCTCATAATAGGCTACGATTTGATAGCAAGAAAATTGTGCTTGGTGAGATTTGGAAGAAGATGGGTTGGGACATCTATTTTGGCTAGAAAGTTTGAGGATATCAGCGGATTTTCTGTTTTAAAAACTATTTTTCTGTTTTTTCAGTGGTGCTAGCGAGTTTTCCTGGCATCACTCTTGTATGGTGTGCGGATTTCCTCTCCGTCAATTTTGTTTTTGAGTTTTGCTTTCCTTGTTGGTTTTTTACCTCTTGTACCCCTTTTCCACTCAATAAACGATCATAAAAAAAGGTCTGCACTATGTATGCCCAAACCATATCCAGATGTGTTATACAAGTTTGTCTTTAGTTCAAGCTACTCCAACATGCTCTTGAATATTCTCATTTCTAATCTTATCCATCCTCTTATGTCTACACATCCACTGCAAGTTCGCGGCGTTAACATTTCTGAAACACTTATCTTATATACATGTGGTCTTGCAGTGACCTAACATTATATTGCGTACTTCAGACAAAGTCTACAACATTACTGAGATGAAAAATGATACGTTAAAATCTTTATGCTATTCTATTCTATAAACTTGACATAGAATGTTTCAGATATTTCAAATTTCTCTCTGCTCTGGACTCATGCTGACATTTCAGATATTTCAAACTTGACAACATTTCTAATCTTTACCTGCATTACTCCCGCTTTCCCTGGTCTCATGTTGTTTTATCCCGGTGATGACATCAAAAATGTTTGTACACCTACTTCAGTGATGACTACTCCACTCTGCTTTCTTCGAATGATCCACACCCTTTTGCTGAACTATTTTGGTTGGATAATCTGCCTGCCCGTGTTCATGGATCGGTACATGTATTCCTCCTCTGTTTCTTCCAAAATTATTTAGGATTCTTATAAACTCTAAGTAATATCTAGTAGACCCGCCACTTTTCACAGAGTTCTACACTTTTACCACCACTTCGCATTTGTAAAACAGCTGGCCGACAACCTCCTCATGACGCAACATTTTCTTATTGCCACATTTTTGTCCTTACAATGTGTCCTTACAGGACAACTGTAATGAGAAGAATACTAAAAGTTGTTTTGTCCAGACCTCATAGGACATAAATTTAGCATGAACCAGAAACTAGTTGGTAGTTCCTTTTCCTACTTTTGCCTATTTAAACGTAATATCTCAGAATTCCTGATCCAGGAAATTACATACGTATCCCTTTCTTTTGTAAATATTTTATTTACTGTTATTGCTCTGTCGCTTTTGTTTTGTTGGAATTTGGAGTTTCTACACTTTTTGTTGTCCTTTTGTAATATTTGTGATACTACCATTGTTTTATGTTTGTTCGTTTCATTAGATGGCAGCATTCAATATTCAAGAGGCTCTAGTGTGGAAAGCAAAAATTGAAAATGCCATTGACCAGGTGCTTGAAATATATACTTGTACTTTTGGCATGCTTGGATGATCTGTTCTTTTAAAAGTTTTCCTGGTAACATTTCGAAATTGAATTAGTTAAATATGATTTTTTGTTTTGTATATATCAATATACTCATAAAGCATGTATCCATTTGGGTTAGTAAATTTCAATCATTTAGCTGTTACTGTTAAAAGCTTTGTTGTTGTTGTAACTGTTACAAACTCACATACGCAATAGTTGTAATGTAATTTTTACTCTTCAATTTCATCTTCATCTCTCTTTACTCGTATTCGTAACAAAAAAAACTTTCATTGTATGTAAATGTCCCTTCTATTTTGTTCCATACTTGACTACTTTTTGATCATTTACAATAGATCTAGTAATCTCGCAGGTTATGTTTCTTTTGAGCTAATTCTCCAAGGCTTTGAAGAATAAATACACCATTTTGTAGCACATAGAACATGTGAATAAGGTTTCACATGAAAACCCAACTTCTTCGGGGTCCACTACAACGCTCTGATTTTTCCTATGTGAATAGGAATATTTATTTTAATATCAAAAGAGGAAAAAATAATTGGGTTTTTTGCTTTTGTACCGATCAAAACATTGTTAATTGGCGACGTACCCATGATTTGGAGAAAATTGACTATGTACGTATCAAAAGCAATGTAATTGACCTCATACCCATCCGTTACGGTGGGATCCACATTCGTCTGACACCGTTTACTTTTTCCGTGACATCCCGTTATTTATCAACGGTTTTTTTGCTTCCGTTCGATCAAAACATTGTTAATTGGTGACGTATCCATGGTTCGGAGAAAATTGACATTGTACGTATCAAAAACAATGTACTTGATCTCATACCCATCCGTTACGGTGGGACCCACATTCGTCTGGTACCGTTTACATTTTCTGTGACGTCTCATGATTTATCAACTTTTGTCTCCTAACACCACCTTAAAACTCTAATTAGTATCTCGACCAGACCCCAACACGGAAAACGTAAATGGTGCTAGATGAATGTGGGCCCCACCGTAACGGATGAGTATGAGGCCAATTACATTGTTTTTTATACGTACAATGCCAATTTTCTCCGAATCATGAGTACGTCGCCAATTAACAATGTTTTGATCGGTACGGAAGCAAAAAAACCCGTTGATAAATCACAGGACGTCACGGAAAAAGTAAACAATACCAGACGAATGTGGGCCCCACCGTAACGGATGGGTATGAGGCCAATTACATTGTTTTTGATACGTACATGACAAATTTTCTCCGAATCATGGGTATGTTGCCAATTAACAATGTTTTGATCGGTATGAAAGCAAAAAAACCGTTGATAAATAACGGGATGTCACGGAAAACGTAAACTGTGCTAGACGACTGTGGCTCCACCGTAACGGATGGGTATGATGCCAATTATATTGTTTTTGATACGTAGATGACCAATTTTCTCCGAACCATGTGTACGTCGCCAATTAACAATGTTTTGATCAGTACGGAAGCAAAAAACCCAAAAATTATTTCAACAGCAAAGGAAAAGACTCCCATTCACACCAACAATCTAAACCAGCTGCATAATGTACACTTGAAAAATTATCAACAAGGAAGTTTGCACCTCAAAGTCTGAAGAAAATGCAACAGCAAACATCTCAACGATGTTGTCGTCTGATGGTTTGTGTTTAAGGTCCCCAATATGAATATATAATTCTGAGTAGCTGATACCAACAATTAATTGATTTTCTTACTGATCAGAATATTTGATTCTCTTAAGCCTATATTGTTAATTTAACTATAAAAAACCCCACACTTTACAGTAAAAGTTTTATCTTTTTCTTTTACAATCCCCAGCAGCATCAGGAGGCAATGGCCAGTGGGAACAAAGCCTACACATCTTTTGAATACAAACCTGGCTTTGATAATGGAAGAACTGCTTCATCTTCCGACCGAGATAGCCAGTGCGTAACAATTTTATACCTGATTCTTTGAGTATTGCATTAGCTGAGAAATAGCATCTGGCATTTGATCGTAAATGATAGGCTTTTGCACTTACCTGTTCCAGATGCAGTACGTTCATTTATCAAACTAGATGTGCTTTCTAGAAGACATGCTTCAAAACTGCAAAATGTTATCAAATCTAGATCACAATGAAGTCTCTTATTGTTTTCAGTTTATTTGTCAGAATTAGTTATATAGTCGGATTTTCTCAAATCTCGATTACATCAACTTTGAACCTTGATATAGGAACCATTTTCATCATTTTGGCTTCAGGGTAATAGAGCAGAGATCACCAAGCATTTAATGCTTGTGCTTTGTTTAAAGATAAACAAATGACAGTGACCTCCTCTTCCTTTCCTTTAGTTTTCCCCCCATCATTATTCTGGTGTCAACTTGACATTGACCATCTCGAACAATCTTAGTAATGAATGTTGATAAGGGAAACTGTTTTCTTTAATTTTAAATTGAGTAGGCTTTAAGGATTAGTTTCTTGTTTTTACTAAAATTTGATTGGTCAAGTGAGAGACTTTTGAGTTCCAGATTTTGACTTCCATTACAAGACCAAAGTCAAATGTCATCTTAAAATTTACTGCTTCAATTATAGCGGACTACTGGATTGTGAACCATAGTTTGTAAGCTGCTAGTTCCTCGTCTACCTTGCGTAGTGTTCCTAAACATTCCATAAAGAAATTCTTTTCGAACTCATTCTTGTATACTAAGATCTCCTGAATCATCTTGGATAATAAAAGGTCTTGGTTCTTGTATATTTGTCACCCCCTCTTAAAATGACCACCAAAGTTGGATGAGAGATCATTACTATTACATGTTGTGACAATTTTAAGAGATTTTGTTTGTGCAACGAAGGTGCCTTCTGTGTGGGTTTTGACCATAACAGGTAGGACCTCGGTCTATTGGATATTTTGAGATACTAATGACCATATTTTTTGTTTGTTTATTGAGTATGGTATATTTCGTGGGTTTTTTCACATAAAGAAATTTCGGAAAACCACAATAGTTTTTTTCTTCCTATTGTAGATGTAGTCCAGATGATGAAGATGAGGCTCAGCCCTCTGTATTACCGGAAACAATCATTCAAAATGATATGGAGGATGAAGAACACAAAACTGCTCTGTTCAGGGGAACAGTTGAAAATGGTTTGTGAGATATTTTGAAGACTCTTCTCCATCACTGGTACCTTATTCGTCATGATTCTCACAAAGCTTTGCAACTTTCGTGATGGCAGGTCTTCCTGATTCTGTGCCTGATTGGACTCGTGAATTCGATTCGGGATTTTCAAGTCAGATCAACACGGATCAAGCTTTCTCTAGAAAACATTGGCGTCTCATTCGATGCCAAAATGGCAAGTGATCTTTCTAAATTGAGCATATTCTTTCTTCCACATACAATTTCGTGTTGAGTCTAAATCTCCTCATTCAATTTTTCTACTAGGAACCTAATTATTATCTTTAATTCACAGGACTTCGAATTTTTGAGGAGCTTGTTGAAGTTGATTATCTTGTAGGTTATTCATATTTTAACTTCTATTATCCGTGCAACTGCTAGATGTCCACACAAATTTATTAGCCTTTTGCATTTGAGGGAAAATTGATTTAGTACCACTGCATGTATTTTTATATCCAAGATGGTAGGCTAATTATTGTTGTAAGGTTGCTGTCCCTTTACGTGGCAATTAAGCCTGTATATTTTGGATCTGGTGTATGCAACAAGTTGTGTTATATTATAAAGTGCTATGATAACTTTAGAACATTTCGAAACCTTAATCAGGAATAGGCAATTGATTACAGAAGTGGTCTAATATAAATAATAGTCAATGCGTTCAGGTTAAAGGTGGGTTTTGCACTACTGAAGATAAAAATGAATCCCCTATTGTTAGTTCACGTACACATTATCCATGTCCAATTCTTAAGAATCCACTTCTGAGATGAGAACTTCTGGTCGGTGTAAATGAGGATAGTTGGGGGCATGTGGGGTCCAGTGCCATTTTTCAAAATGACATTCAAGTTCTTATGGGATTCAAACTTTTGAACTCATTATAGAATGACAATGTAAGGTTAATTTTTTTTTGACTTGTGCATTTTCTCCTAAATCACAATGTAAGGTTGTTACAATTTTCTCATGCCAAGCAATTTAATTTAAAATTAAGAAGCTGAGGTAAACAGTCACTTTGACTTGCGTTTAAAGATAAATATGGTTTCTTGTTGATCGCAATTTAGAATGTGTATGTACAATTAAACATCAACATTACCCTAATGCCTCGAAAGAGCCTTGCACATGTGCCAAGGAACATACACAAACAATACCCTTCGTAATTGGCATCAATCCATAGATTCACTGCACAACCACTCCTTTGCTAATTTACAATAAATAAGAAACCCGTACGGTTTAGAGGGCCATTTTGATTTACTCCATTGTTTGTCCAAACTGCCATAAAAATAGTTTGGTTTTTGACTCATTGGAACTGACACATATCTATAACTAAAGTATTAGCAAATATTTTGATTCTATGAATCTATGTTGTGGATTCTAAGTGATCTCTTTTCCAGCCCAGAAGCTTTAGCAAAGCAATGAAAGCTGTTGGTGTTGTGGATGCTACATGTGAAGAAGTTTTTGAACTTGTAATGACCATGGATAGTACCCGTTTTGAGTAGGTCCATTTCTCAAGCAATATCTTGGGTATTTCAAAATGTATTAGACTTTTTTTCATAGTGTAATTGTTTATGAACATTTCCTTTTCTTCTCAATAGATGGGATTGCAGCTTCAACCATGGTAGCGTGGTTGAGGAAGTAGATGGGCATACAGCAGTGCTTTATCATAGACTGATGCTGGACTGGTTCCCCATGTAATATACCTCTTCTGCGACAAACTTTGACTCTTCACTATGTACTTGACTGCTTTCTCACAATGTGAAATCGGTGACTCACTTTTTATGCTGGTGGTTATATGTTTGGATCAAGGTTTTTGAAACCGAACTGAAGAGTGAACCGATAAATGCTCGGTTTGATTCAAAATGGTTTAACCTGGTTCAACCGATGATGACTCAGCATTTTGTGAACCGAGAGTTAAATCAAACCGACTTCATGATGACGGTCCAACTGGTGGTGTGACTGATTGAACTGAATTTTACGTGTATTTTATCAAACATTTAAGTTCTTAAAATCCTTATATAACAAATGTAATTAAAATTTACTGTGAAATTTACAAAAATATTGAAACTGTTAGTTATTATATAGTGATAATCAAACATAAACAAAAGGAAAAGATGAAGTTTGGGATTACATAATGTAATTAATTTTATTTTTTTGTTATAATCTACATTTTTACAAACCCAAAATACTAATTATATTCGAAAAGCTTAGTAATTTTAACAAAATAATGTTTTTGGGCTAAATTGAAACAAAATAAATGTTCTTAGAGGTAAACTGTTACTTACATAATTTAGGGTGTAAGTTGTAGTTTGACCTTTTTTTGGTCAGACTACGGCTCAACCAGTGACCAACCCGGTTCGATTCGGTTTGATGAGGACTTCAATTTTACAGCGAATTGACCGGTAACTTCTGGTTTTCGGTCCAACCTCGGTCCGATTGCCCGTTCAGTTTGTAGAACAAATGTTTGGATCTGATCCTGCATGCATTTCTCCTTTTATCAATATGAATCCTAGTAGACAACTACTTTTCTCTGACTGTTTTCATGTTGTAAACATTTGCAACTTATTTTCTTTCTTTTTGCTAAGATTTTGACGGAGGTTCAAAGTGTCATAAATTTGTATCATTTTTCTGATTTTGTTGACACTCAGACATCATTAGATGCTCAAAAGATGTGAATAAGTTCATTGTAAATATTAATCATTTTTAGACATGTTGATATACATTATACATGATGGAAGTATTGCATATAGAGCTGATTTTTTCAACTTAATTTTGATTGATTAGTTATTGCAATGTTGTCGTGAATTTTCAATCTTAACCAAAATCTAAGTGACGAACATTGCTATACTTATATGCTTGTCATATACCTTTACTTATGATTTTAGAATGGGATGATAATACTAATAATTTAATTAGGGAACACAAACAAGAATCCAAGGAAGTTCTGATAGTGAGGTTGGGGGGGGGGGGGGGGGGGGGGGGGGAGGGGTTGGGCACAGCTGGTGTAAAGTATTGCCTCCTACGACTATCGAGTCTAAGGGTCTGTTTGGGTAACTATTATGCCTTCTAGATGCCCTGAAATCTGTGCTACAGATTGTCATCCAAACATGCAAAATCATGTTGAGTTTTTAAAGCATGACATTTTACAATGCATCATTTGTATAGAGTTGGAGAAGCTGGTAGGAGGAGCTTCTGGATTGTGATTATAGATTATGAACTTTTTAACCAATATTACCCCTATTTTATTTTGCTTTTCCATCACTTTTCTTTATGTTTCATTCCTCTTTGGCCCTTTCAGGCTATCGTAATTAGGATTCCTAGCCACAATATATTTACAACTTTGTCACTCCCTTTAACATGAAAATCCACATTTTATGAAGTTTTTCAAATCTCAAAAATTTAAAAAACACAAATCCAAAAATGAGATATATTGTTATTTTTATTAAAAGTTAAACATTAGTGGGTTTTGATTCCCTTGTGGTTAATAAAGAATATAAATTAGTTGGAAATGATTGTTTTTTGTAAGTAGATATTCATTTTGTTTCTCATAATGTTGTAGTTCATGTTTGTGAGTTCTTGATGGCTAAAGTAGTTGGTGGAAACCTATAAATTAGGGCGTAGCAGTTGTTAATCACTTTTATGGCCATTTATTTTCAAAACAATGTATGTGATGGTAAATATAGATGCATAATGGGATGGGATGGGCTGGGGGTAAAACTGTGTTTCGGCATATACAAAATGTGCATTTGAACAACTTGAGTTTAGGACTCCATACACTGTCAGGATCTCAAATTTTCCAAAGGTAAGTTTTTGGAGAACCTCAACCCAGAATCTTGATCCAAACGGACCCTAAGATGATATTAAATTATTCGTTTAGCCAGTTTTGTATGCCTGTGTATCTTAGTGAATCTTCTGAGCCATTGTCACTTTTCACTGTCATACAGAGATGTAAACGTGACGGGGTTCTATGATCCCTTGAGGTGTGCTTGGTTCAAACCTGTAGTTGTAAGGTCAGGTTTTGGGTATGACCTCGACATTAACAGCAATCTATATTGGTTAAGATGCAAATTTGTGGTTTCCATTTCTTGATTGATTGTTGTTGATATAGATATGCTCAGTGTTTTTTTTTTCTGTCTACAAACGAACAGTTTCGTAATTCATATTATCTATTGAGGAGATAAATTGCGCATACATGGCAAGACGCCTAACACCTGATTCTGTGTTTGATAATCTACTTCGTATGATAAGACAATTTTTTTTGGTTTGCTAACTTTTGCTTTTGACTTCTGGTATGGTGTATAATTCATTTGACATGTATACTTATGTGACTTTGTATCTATACGTATTTATACATTATACTTCTTATTTTAACATATTCATTTCAGTAATTTTGTGATGAATATGTTTAAGTTTCCCAGCCCATCTTTTTTAGTTGGGACCACAAAAATAATGTGTTTTTGGCAGTTTCCTGAGCTTGAATTTCCTGCAGTATTTAGTAGATTGAAACTTTCTATAGAGCCATGCACTTTCACCTACGTCGCCACATGCTATATGTAATTGGAACTCCTATTTCATATATGAACTTTCCTTATGTTTTTTTCAGGTTTATTTGGCCTCGTGACCTCTGCTATGTGCGCTATTGGCGCCGTAATGATGATGGCAGTTATGGTGAGCTTGAAAGAAGTTTCTGCAGTTTTCCCGTTTTATATATTTTCCTTACAACTGGGCGTGCATTTGTCATTGGACAGTTGTGTTGTTTAGATCTAGGGATCATGAGAACTGCAGTCAACAACCAGGATACGTGAGGGCTCACATTGAGAGTACACTTCATTATACGCTCTTATTAATTGTGAATGTTATATTTGTCATGGTGGCTTCTGTACATATTATGTTGTCTATATGTCTCATTTTCAGGTGGTGGATACAAAATTTCTCCCCTAAAATCTCGAGGTGGTAGACCTCGTACGCAAGTACAGAATCTTATGCAGATTGATATGAAGGGCTGGGGCATTGGTTATTTTCCGTCATTTCAACAGCATTGTGTTTTACAGATGTTGAACAGTGTTGCAGGTATTTGTTCTTCTAGCACAATTTTGAATCCTATAACGGAGCATTATTGACAATTTTAAATGAGCATATATTGTACTTCTTTGAAGCATGGAGCCTTAAAATTTGGTTTGTGCTCGGTTTACTTCTTTGAAGCATGAACCCTCTCTAAGTGTAACTGAGGATACCGATAGTTGAAATGGGCATAATTTGTACATCATTGATGCATGGACGCTCAAAATTGTTTTTGTCATACTTGGTTTACTTCTTTGAATTACGAATGCTCAAAATTTGGCTGGTAGCACTTGGTTGAGCTTTCTAGATTTTGGACACCCTCTTGATTCATGCATTTTTTTAATAGATATGGTTGGTTTGTTGTTACCGGTTAGTCTTCATCAAGGGATGAGAGGGTTTCAATGAAATAAATTAGCTATACAAAATTTATTTCATGAACTCTAGGTCAAAGTATGTCGACATTTTGATGATTCATCATAAAATTAGTTTTATATCGGAAGTGGAGGAAGTACCCTAGTTTTGTATCTTATTTTGGAGTTTCTATATTTTACTTGGTTATGTAAAGGGAGTTATCCCAAGCTGACAATTTTCCAACCAGGAGCTCAAGTTCCCAAATTTATATAATTAAATAATATATAAGTCTGCATAGGAGCTTTGCCAAAAAAAGGAAACTGTGCATGAACTATGATTCCTCACTTCTTGGTCATTTTCTTCAAACCAATCACATTGTCATTTGTTACGCTATCTCACAGGATCGCATAATTGGTTTTAAAACCTTGTTTGAAATCCTGATATGAAGCATAGTACTACTGCAAGCAGACAAATTTAGTAGGACGAGCAAAATTCCCTCTTCAGGGGATATTTTGGTCTTCTGCGGTTCCCAATGCGTAGCATATATCTAAAAATAATCACAACGGTCAAAATATTGATAAGCATTTGATTAAATCATGTACCATTATGCAAAAAATAGTTTAGACATCAGCGTTCAGTTTTTTTGTACATCTGATTCTAAATTGTAGTTTGTAATCGTCCTTTGGGTAACAGGGCTTCGTGAATGGTTTGCACAAACAGATAATGATCATACAGTTCAAAGAATTCCAGTAATGGTCAACATGTCATCAAAATCAGCCTCTTTGAGGAAGGACCAGAAAGCTCTGTCTGTCACTGTCCGACCAAGCCCAAGATTGGACCACGCTACAAGCAGGCATTCTGTACTGAATGATGAGTTCTCTGAGGAAGATGAAGAATTTCAGATTCCCGAGACCAAGCCTGAGGCTGTCCAAGAGGTTGACAATTTGATATTCTGAGTTGAACTGTTGATTGCTTGGCGTTTTTTCTTTCACCTAAAATAGTTCGAATTTACAGGTTGACGTTACTAACTTAGATGTTTCATCCAAGAGTACAGGTTAGTACATTGATCTATTCTTATTAATAAATTTTCTTTAGCAAATTTTGATTTGACGATATTCTAATTTAGTATTTTGTTTCATTAAACGAAATTATGGTTGAGGGAACTTCAGATGAACTTTATCTCTCTTGTTTTACTGGCAACTTACGTCGGGATGATCGTGACAATAGTCGTGATTGTTGGAGAATATCAGAAGCAAAAAACTTTAAAGTTCGTAGCAAAGGTTTCATATCTGACAAAAGCAAGGTAAACTTTTATTCAGTTTGATGGTCTGAATTGGATAGCAAAGTAGAGAGTAGAGAAACGGAGAGAAAATAAAGGAGAGAACTTGATTTTTCTTCTTTTCTTGCTTGTATAAAACGAGAGAAAATGAAGTTGCCCTTCCTGTATATTTCAGTAATACTTCTATCATTTCTATTAATCCTACCAAAATTTAACAATCTAAACACTTTTTAGTATTAGTGAAATAAAATTGTAATACAAGAACAAAAATCTTACACAATTATTCTAGAAACAATTTTTGGAGATGACGACAGTGCCAACGGCGGTACCCGTGGTGGTTAGAGGAGAGGAGGGTGGGTGTAGTAGGCTGGTTGGGGTGTGTCTCATGGAGAAAGGGAGGGCTTTTCGTATTATGATTTTACTTGTTTTGTAAAAATGACAAAGGTATTTCACTGTTTTGGACATAAAACTTTGGAATCTCACCTTTCCTCCAGAATTAGAGAGAAAGTTGGAAGACAAATTTGTCCTCGACATTTTCTGCCATTCAAAATTCTATCCAAACAAGAAAATCTTAATTGCTTTTTCTTCATTTTTCCTTTTTCTCTACTTCTCCTTGAGTTTCTATTCAAACATACAACACGAAGAGATAAAAGTACTGTTTTCAGGATTAAGTAAACCCAGCTTGATATCTTGAACATGCACTACTAGTTTGAATTTGGTTGCAGGTTCCTGCAGAGAAGCATCTCATGGAGCTTGTAGCTGTTGATTGGTTCAAGGATACAAAAAAAATGGACCATGTTGCTAGACGTAATGGATGTGCTGTACAGGTGGGTCACAAACTGTCGTTCAGTCGTTCTACTTCTCATAATACCTATACTTTGTTTTTTAGTATTTAGGATAAGTAAGGATCGAAGCAACAGGGAAGACTTGCAATTAAGTTTTAGTTTACTTAAACTAGAACAAAAGAAAATTTGTGAAAATAAAGTTGGTTTAGTTTGTAAGTGAAACTATACTAATTAAACCTAATTAGATAAAATTAGAGAAATTAGAAATCCCAGGGTTTTGATTCCACAAGTAATCTATTTTGATGATTGTTCATTACCAAATACCATACAATTATTTTAGTAACTTAGGAAGATATGTTTGGACTAAATGTGAGGGTACTAGGGATTGTGTCATCATGGAGGTAGTGTGTAATTGTTTTTTTCCCTTTTTGTTGACTTATTCCCATGCCACCCAATAATAGATCTTCATTCTTACAAAGTTTAAAATTCACATTTTTAGCGTAAAACATCAATGGAGGGAAATAACAATCTTTTTTATTAGGAGATATAATCACATTTTAGGCCATATACACTACATTTTAGTTGATAGGACTATAAAACAATATACTTTATAGATAAATAACTTTAATTATCATGACTAATATGATGTTATCAGTGGGACCAAGGTGATCTCTGAAGGCTTTTCTCTTCACCTGTCTCTCTTTATGGGAATAATTTCTCAGTTAGGAGTCCCTTAATTTTTCTTCAGGACAGCTTATGGTGTTATTTCTCATGCCTCGTTTGGCAGGTTGCATCCGAAAGAGGAATGTCCTCGTTGGCTGTAAACCTGCAAGTACGTAAACCATTATTTGATCTTTCTCCTAGTTCTGGTATTGATGAAATTGTTGTTATAATCGCAAATTAAGTTGTTTATTTTCTATAAGAAGAATTCTAGAATTATGCAGTTACAATTTTTACACTAGTAATTATGGCATTATTGGTAGGTTTTTTATTTTTAGATGGGGATGTGTTACTAATCCATTTTTAGTTCTCCGATTCATTATCTAAGAATCCCAAAAACAAATCATACAAATAGGCATGTTAAGTTTCACTTTGAACTCAATAACTCTCACGGAACTCATCAAGCACTTATCGCTCGGCTCCTAATGAATCAAGCACGAGTAGGAAATTACGATCATCAAAGTGAACGAGTTGAGCCGAAGTTGGCCTTGCTTGCTGGCAACTTGTTCACTATCAATCTTCAACTTATATTTTCAATATTTACAAACATTTGTTTAGATACACTTCCACCAACTATCTTCGAGCAAAAAAACACAAAATAATTTTTACCATAGATCATCAAAAGTTGATTATAAACTATTATGATCTCAATTTTGTGGTTTTAGTTCATTAACCATCATATATTCTTCCAAATTTTTTTTATTTATCTTTGTAGATATTTTTACAAGTTTAGTTTTTTATACTTCGGGTAGAACAATTAACTATTTCTACAATGAAATATTTGGGATAACATATTAATTTTGTTTTGTTTCCCACTTTTAGGAAGAATTATTTATCCATGCAAACAGATCATGTACCCATGCTTCCAGGATCATGGTTGTGTGAGGAGTCCGGTAGTAGCTAGTCTCGTATTAAGCCTGTATCAGACGAAAAATCTATCTGATACATCCTTAGGATAACTTATCCTTTATCTATCTAAGTACTCTCAGGACTCTCACCTGGATTTGCATGTTAAGGCTTAGTTGATATTGACATTGTTGTACTTATCATGTTGCATGTACTTGAAGTCCAGGACCACTAAAAAAGGGACCTGCTGGATATGTTTTCAAGTATGTTGTATGAAATAAACATGAAGTAAAATTAAGGGAAATTCCAAACGCTAGGTTCTTTCACTTCATACAATTGGAAGAAATATATGCTATTAGAAAACACATGTGGTATCTAGGAAGCACGGACACTTCTAAACGGTCTTCGTGTCCGAGTCGTGGCCGTGTCGGACACCGACACTGCTCGGAGACGCCTTGGACACGTGTCGGACACACCAGGTGGTGTGTCCGGGGTAGTTTTGACATTTGACAGTTGTGGACACGGCTAGGACGCGGGAGGGACACTCCTTGGACACGGTGTTCAAATCTGGACACGCCAGCGACCCCAACAACACCCCAAGCAACACTGCATTATACTGGAAATGAACATGATCCACCAACACCAACCCGGGAGAGGGAGAAGGCGAGGAGGACGTCAGAGAGGAATACAGAGAGGCGGAGGAAGAGGAGGGAGGAGGAGAAGAGTTGGGAGAGGGAGGAGGAGAAGAGTTGGGAGGGGTAGGAGAGGAGTGTCCAATAGTGGAGAGGGAAACCATCACCTTCACCTTCACCGGTGTGGTGGTGAGGCGGAGGAGGCGGAGACTGTTTAGACCGTCACCTTTGGTCTTTATGTTGTTGATTCTTCTTCCTGCTTTTGCCCATTCCTTCGTTGGGATGCAGTTGATTGAATCTCTTTGCTTTGCTTTTGCTTTTTTAGGGTACCGTTTGTTTGCATGGGTTGTTGCCTGTTGTGGGCCGTCTTGGGCCTTTCTCCTGGCCCACCAGTTATGATTTTTTGTAGTTTTACAACTACTAGGCTTTGTAGTATCACTTTCCAAACCCCCTCATGATTTTTTGTAGTTTTACAACTAAATTATTCTTATCACTTTCCAAACGAAACAATAACCCAATGATAAAAAGATGATAATTTATGAGTAATTGTTTTTTTACAAGTATATTATTTTTTATTTATATATATTATAATTTTTAATTTTAATTTTAATGTCGTGTCCGTGTCCTACAAAAAAAGTTGTATCCCCGTGTCCGTGTCCCGTGTCCGTCACCGTGCTTCTTAGTGTGGTATTTTGTATACTACTGCTTTCATTTGACACCTGGTACAACATATGCTTCAGGTACCTGGCACAACACATTACAGTATGGTTTTTTATTTTGTGATGAAAAACCTAGTGGCAGGCTCGTTGCTACAGCGTTTTTTTGATGGAGATGATGAATTTCGAAATAATAGGCTAAAGCTCATTCCATCAGTTCCCAAGGTTGAAATTTCAATCCTCTTCCACGTCACTTTCCAACTTTGTTGCATGATCTAGTAAGTTTCTGATTTATTTGGCTGGAATTTGTAGGGGTCTTGGATTGTTCGCCAGAGTGTTGGAAGCACACCTTGTATATTAGGGAAAGCAGTTGACATTACCTATATTCGAGGACCTAAATACCTTGAAGTATAAAAGTCTTTTCATTTATAAATTTGCAGCTCTTGCTGTGTTGTGCTTGGTTAGCTATAATATAAATGCTGGATACCTTGTCTTTGCAGATTGATGTTGACATTGGTTCTTCTGCAGTAGCCAATGGTGTTTTGGGGCTTGTTTGTGGTGTCATCACAACGTTGGTTGTGGACATGGCTTTTCTTGTTCAGGTATAAGTTATGGCTATGCTGCTAATTATTTGTCTGTAGGGTGATTTTCACTGTGTTGGATATTTCCCTTTTTTAGCTGGTACCTGACACCAAGACTATTGCTTTTACATAATGAATGACTTGTCATTTCTTCGGTTAATTGATCTAATTATCAGGGCTATGACTTACCATCTCTCTGATGTACTACTTTTCAATTTTTGCGGACATTACTGCCTACAAAGTAAACATGCTACATCACACACTATTGTAGAATCGAGGGATTCAATTGCTGTGAACACTTTCGAAATTTTATGGACTTTTTTTTATGAAACCTGTTTTTGATTCTTAAACTGGGCAATAAAGATTAAAAGTTAACAGAGGCTAGTAGTGGAAACTGTTCGAATAATGTTTATTGTCTTATAGATAACAACTCTGGAAGAGGACATTAAAATTCAAATGCTTGCTGGCTTATGGATAAATCTCTTTGAATAAGTAACTTTGGCAGCTAGTAGTCCTATGACTTTTCAAAAGTTGAAACTTAGAACTCTGATGAGAAGTTCTTACGGTGTCATCTGTCATGGCCTGCTTGTGTATTCGTGTTTGAATTTTTCATATAGTTTCTGGATCCCAAGCCAATAGTTGTTTTTTGTGTTGACGATTCCTCCATATTACTGTCATTTTTTGCAAATCCCGTCTCATGTGTCAATGTAGGATAAGAAGTTCCATTTGATTTTTTTTAGATCTTTTTGTACTTACATCTATGTAAAACCCAGGACACGACAGTTCCAGTTGAAATTTTCAACACATTCCCCCCCCCCCCCCCCCCCGCTATGAATGGTTATTTGTTTTCAATGGTTATTTTCTGCAAGAAGATACTTTTAAACTGCCCAACTCTAAGATAGTCACTATGCACAGGCAAACACTATTGATGAGCTTCCTGAGCAGCTAATTGGTGCTGTTCGCGTTTCGCACGTTGAGCTCAAGTCAGCAGTAGTTCCAGTTCTTGAGGAAGACCAACCAGAGGGGGCAGACCAATGACCCCCATATGGGTGGTATTTTTATGTAAAAGTTTTGAGCAGAATCAGAGCAAAGAGTTCTGTATCTGTATTTGTGTGAGTTACTCTCAGTTGCATCCTTGCCAGATCTGTACAGAAGCCATGCATTTCTCAACCAGAAGAAACCACCGGAGTGCCGATTTTTGATCAACATGATTGGTAGTTCATGCCTTCGACTTATTAAACTGATGCAGCTGAAGAAGAAATATTCTTTTGACAGGGCTTGCGGATCATCGGATTCTATTTTCTGCCGCATTGGTTTCCACCCATTATTTGAGTGCCATTTTGTTTATTTATTTCTTCAAAGTTCTATAAATATATACATCTTGTCCCCAAAATCATTTTTTGTGTGTTGAATAACCTTTGTAAGTTGATATAAAGCTTGTCTTGAGGTAGTCTTATTACACAGTCTGTGACCTTGGCAGCCATACATACAAGAAATGGATGAGCTTTTCAAGTACATGGGTAAGAAAAGCCATTTGTTAACTTCAGGTTTACTACCACTGGATGGTAAAAGAAAACTGTTTGTGCCCAATTCGTGCGCAAAAATTAACTTCTTATTGTGGTGTTGGTTTTTTTTAATTGAATAAAATTATTTTGATTTGTAATAGTTTGGAACTTTTTGTTGTTTTTGTGGCAGAGAACTCCTTGTGGTGGTTTTTTTACTTGAACAAAATTATCTTGATATGTAGTTGTTTGTAACCTTTTGGGGTGTTCTTGTGGCAGAGAACTCCCTACATCCTTCAAAGGATTTTGTTGGGACTTGTAAGTTATGATTCACCATGTGTATATTACTCAAAAGGAAAAAGGAGTACAAAATTGAGTTTTCTTGCTGACCAATAAAATATCTAAGGTTGTGTTTGGATGTGCCACTTCAACATAAAATTTTATTTGAAGCTGGAACTTTCTCATTTGCAAATAACATGTTTGGTTGACATTATGTATGAATTTGCAAATATTTCGTGTCATTTTCAAATTTCACTATACAAAACTTAACAAATTAAAACCACATGATGGTAGACCTGGGAATTGGGTCGGCCCAGCATGACCTGTTAAAGGTAATTTAGACAAATACTGGCCACTGTGTTGGTCCAGATCGTGTCGGCACGACACGGCCCCAGGCCGTGTGCCACATGCCTTGCCTGGCGTGCCGGCACGGTTCTAGGTCTACATGATGGGGGTGGAATTTCAATATTTTAAACAACTTATTTTAAGTTTAATCATGCATATTAATATAAATGAGTGCTGATACATAGATGCAGTCTGATGCGCTTCATGTCACCCTCCATGCGGTTTTAAATTAATTGTTTTCAAGTGATTAGAAAATGTGATATCCAATTGACAATTGATTTCGTAATTAGTGATAAGCTGGTTGAAATTCTTTAGATCACCATAAAACATGGTAAACCCGCAACATTTCAAAAAACTAGACTTCAAAAGCAAACAAAGGAAATTGAATCTCTCGTCCGCCCTAAACAAAAAAAATAAAAATCCGAAATCCACCAATCCAAAAACGAAATCAAAGAAATGATAGCAAACATGGAAAGAGTAGGTGAGAGGGTCGTGTCCAGTTCGACATAGTTTGGTCTTCTACACTTTGCCGTGGTGAGGTCCGTTGAAGGACCGCTGTCCCTTTAAGTTGGTGGTTCGGGGATTTTTTCTAATGGTCTAGGTTTTTTTTGATACTGGTCTAGGTTTTCTATCGTGTTGTGTTCGTTTACAGTTGGTCGGGTTTCATCCCTCTAACATTCAAACTCTGACCGATGTTTGGAGTGTGTTCGTTTAGCATTGGAGGTTCTGTCCCTAGAGCAATGTTTTAAAAACTGAACCGAAGAGTGAACCGAAAACAACTCGGTTTGGTTCAAAGTGGTCGAACCGATGATGATGTCAGCATGACATCAAAATTTTGTGAACCGAGAGTTGAACCAAACCGACTCCGTAGCGGCGGTCCAACGAACGCGTTGAGCTTGGAACTAGTTACGATTGACGAATCACTGCCATTCCTCGGTATGTTCTACGTGAAAGGATAATCACCGACATTCCTCAGTACTTTCTGCACGACGAGGTCAACTACCAAGAGCTGAATTTGAGATAGCTCAAGGCAAAACAGACGATTAAGGATCTGCAGCAACAATTCGGGGAGAAAGACAAGGAAATAAAATTCTAGAAAGATAGGTCGATGGAGTTTCTGAAATGAGAGAAACACACGTATGCATACACCTTTCCAAAGTACCCAATGCATCCATCCGGAGAGTACTTCTCTAGCAGACGAAAACAGCGAAGACCTCGGTGAGGACACCTTGATGACGCTTGCAGAAGGTGCCTCCACATCCCAGGTTGAAGCGGCAGACACCAATGGAATGGTGTGTTCCCTTTTAAACCCTTGAAAATAAAATGTGTCCATTAAAAACAAGAAATTTGTCCTTCGACGGACACGTTTATCCTTTGAAGGGCATGCTTAACCTTACAAGGACACCGTTGTCCTTCGACAGACACGTTTGTCCTTTGTAGGACAAGTTTGATCTTAAAAGGACATAGGTGTCCTTCGAAGGGCACCAGTGTCTGTTGAACGTTTTATATTATAACCGCAAGTGTACGACGTCAGTGAAGACGTGGCAAATACGGGTCGTCCACAGGGAGGTGAGCAGCCTCTTGTTTATCAGAAATCAAGTGGCGAACAATGGAGAAGAGAGTTTCATTATCCTACTCTACGCTACACTACACTACGAAGTACGAAATGCGAACGAAAGCAATAAATGATGAACTACCAAACTAAACTAAGAACTCAATAAGTGTTGGAATTCAGAATATGAAAACCCCTAAGAGGTGGAGTGAGTGCACACATGCAAATAGGTGGGTGTTGAACACATTCTTTAAGCACAAATAAAGGTGGTGTTATCATGTATAGGAAGTGTCTAAATGTTATGGCAAAACCTATCAATCCATTCACCAACCTAGTTGATTAACATTTACATATACAAGTTGTTTATTTCAGAACCTAAACAAGCATGTGAGGTGTCTAATCATTTTGGCAAAACTCATCAAGTTATAAATTCTATCCTAAACAAGCAAACAAGCATACATTCATGTTTTATCAACACATTGTATATAAGGCATTCATTCCATTCTCTAATGCATGTATGAACATCTACTCCACCCTCCAAAGGGGATGGACTACTCACTACACATTAGACTAATTATTAAACCAAACAAAGAAAGCATATTAACTAAGCTACTAAAACTAATGAAATGAAATTAAACAAAGTAAAACAAGAAACATAAAACAAACAACATAATAAAGAAACTTTTATTAAAATGACTCACAATTCAAGTAGCATCTTCCAACTTTAGTGTGTGCTTCAAGGCCTCACTTCTAGTAGGAAGAATAGTTACTCAAAATGTGAAGTGATTACAATGGAAGGTGAAGAGTTCTATTTATAGCCATAGAAAAAGGCAATCCGGGACAATCCCCCGATGTGGGACTAAACAAATACCAGAAATAGAATAAATACCCTCTAATACATGTGCCACAGAAGTTTGAGCAGATCCAGAGAGATCCAGACCGCCAATTAGCGGTCCCAGACCGCCAATTTGCGGTCCATAAGATCTGGATCTGGCTGGAATTCGTTGTGGGCTTTTCTGGTTTTATTTGTCGGTCTTTGATGCATCTACTTTGTTTATTGGAGCTCCGATCCTAATCTAATTGCCAAAATACTCCCCAAGAAGGTGTGGAGTTTTCTGTTTTGCTATTTGGTCCTTCGGTCTTGCGTTCAGGTCCTTCTCCTTTGCATCTTAGTCCTCAGGTATCACAATTCAGTCCTTTTTCCCTGCTTTTGGGTCCTTTTATGCTTCATCTCTTTAAACCTATTTATTTCTGAAATTCAAACATAAAACTTGTCACGTAGCATTGTTTAGGTGAAAGATAATGGATATAAGATGCAATTGTAAGCATGAAATAATGTCAATCAAATACCCCCACACCTAACTTTTGCTAGTCCCGAGCAAAACAAAGAAAGAGAAAAGCATACGAAAAACAAGAAATCCTAACTCACTTTTGTAGGAATCACGGTTGCACTTAGCATGTGCAACAAGCCGTTAAACCTCCTTGTCTCCAAGGAGGAGTGTTGTCTCCTGAGGGTTTTCAGCGGATACACCCACAAAATCCGAACAAAGATGCATTAATCAATCTAGCTACACGACTCGTTGGACTTATTTTGTCGATCATAGGACGCGGTAATACTACAGGTCGACTTTATATATGTAATCGGTCCACACACCTACCCTAATGAATTATTCGTGAAAGTTAGTTAAGGACTTAAGTGAAAGACATGGGCAACCTTAACGTCTGAATGTGATACAATGTGTAAAGTCCATTAAGGTTCTTATTTGACTCTTTTTTTTCTTTTCGTTTTTTCTTTGCTTTGGAGCTTTTATTGGTTGGTGTTTGATTCTCCCAGGGTCAAGTTTCATGCATCATTGCCTATGAGGACTTACACTATCACGTACACCTTCCCCCAAATCTCCACATAGGGCGATCCCTACCACCCGTGTAACGGGAGTTCGGTCGGTGCATCCCAAGTCAGACGACTCGAAAGCACCTGGCACAAAGTCCCCTCAGACCTACTTTCCCGAGTGAAAGGAGTCGTGCGAGAAGAGAGAACACCACTTATTTATTTATTTATCTACATGGGAACCAAAATCCCTACACTTACAGTTTCACAAACTTCCTTATACTAACACACACGAATTATTGACTCACTAGGTTCAGGGTGGACTTCTTTAAATGTTTGAGTACTAAAACCGAGGTGCATCCAAACGACTCGATAAGACCTAAAGCTAGTAAACTAGATATCCTAATGCATCAAGTTCAAGACACTTTTGGGAGCTTTCTTTTTACTTTGCCTCTCAACGGTTTTGCACATGCTAAACACACGCAAAACCCACAAAAATATTTTCTTTCGCAAACACATGAAGATTTTGAAATAAATGTGAAAATTTTAAAGCACTAGGCAAACAAAAGAAGACAAGTCACCCAAAGATCATGGCAAGCAAATATATCGATATTAAATGCGGCACACTAACATGACCCTAGCAGTACAACCAAAAGAAAATGAAATAAAAACAAAAAGACGTACAAACTATGTACAAACGTGAAAACACCCCCACACCTACTTCATGCATTGTCCTCAATGAAAGTGAGCAAGATATTACATGGATTTATGCATGAAAAAGGGAAGATCTCACCAACATGAAGTGCAACAGGAAGTTCATGGTTATAGTGATGGACACAAACCCGAATTCCCTCAAAACCTGTGAGATACTGAAGAAGGGAGACAAATACGTGAAAGAATAGGGGCCCAAGTACACAAGGGTTGGGGCCCACAACAATCAATGCTCGCTCATGGAGTCTTTTATTGTACTTTTTTGTTTTGTTTTGTTTTTTACAAGATATATACATCAACCAAGACATTCTCATAATCATTTAGTCAAGGAACATCAAATGAGAAGATCGAGTTATGAGACCAGAGACCTGCCGAGATGGGCAAACTTCACTGGTACTCTGAGGTGTCATGAGGGGTGAAATGTCAAAGCTGAAAGGCTCGAACCCCTTATGATATTAGTTGGGTGTAGGCAACATGAATGAGTGAGGTTGTGTTGCCTCACTACGGTTTAGTTGCTCATCGAACAAAACCCTCCAACCAATAAGTGGGTTCACTAGTGCAGAATAGGCTTTCGCGTCGCCCCATAGACGTCGGCCGTTGTAACGACCGACGTCTAGTAAGGACAGGACCGAATAGACATCGCCCTTGGTAAAGACCGACGTCTATTGTGTACTATAGACGTCGGGTGTAGGAATACCGTGTTTAGCCGACGTCTATAGGGTATAGACGTCGATCTATAGACGTCGGTTGTTGGAGTACCTTGTGTATCCGACGTCTATAGGGTATAGACATCGACCTATAGACGTCGTATGTTATATAAGACCGACGTCTATTCTCCATGCATATAGACGTCGAGGTATAGACGTCGGCGTTATATAACATCCAACGTTTATATGTCTTAAAGACGCATTTTCTTTCATTCATTTCAGACGAAACCCACCCAAACCCTAGCCGTCCCGCGACCGAACTCTCCTCTGCGACCGATCTCCGACCGATCCGCACCGTCTCCGGCACCGCAGCGAGGTCCCAAGCTCTCCTCCATTTCTCCGGGCCCCTTCTCCTTCTTCCTCCACCTTTCTCCACATGTAAGTTTTAAGTTCGTTTTTGGTTGTTTATTTTTGGATTTTTCTTGTAGTAACGATTCTTTTCTATGTTAGTATACTTCTCGTGTCGTTTACAACGACATCCTCCGCTACCACAATTGTGTGACGTCCTCTGCTACCACAGCCATCACCGCACCACCTCCGCGACGTCTTCCGGAACAACAAGGACCTCCTCCAGCATCACAACTTTCCCCTCCTCCTCTGGTTCGTGCTTAACCACCTGTAGAAAAATCATATTGTTTGATTAGGTTCTCATATTTGATATGTTTAGATTGTGGTGTTCGGATATGTTTAGATATGTTTAGATTGTGGTGTTTAGAAATATTCTTAAACCTGTAAAAATATTTGATATGTTTAGATATGTTAAGAAAGAGTGATCAAAGTGGTGGTCTGTAGAGGTGTGAAGATCCCATGAAAACATACACTACTTATATAGAGATATTGCTGAAGAATTTTCAACAAAGTTTATTACGTTTTAGTTTATGTCATTTTCATGTTGGATGTGTTTGTCTGACTAGAATGGAGTGTGATTGTGTGAATGTTTAATTCATTTGATTTCAGTCATTCATTGAATTGATTTGGTTTGGATTGAGTTGGGTTGGTTGGATGATTTAAATGAGTATATATGACTTGGATTGGTTTGGTTTGCTATCTTAGGTCTTGAGTTGGGTTGGTTGGATGATTTAAGTAATGATGTTATGTTGTTTGGGATACATTATTGAGTAAATTTGAATGCAAATAAACAAACGTTCTTCATGGATCTCATACATGTCTATTTCAACATGAGTAGATTTGTCATGTGAATGTGATGTAGTAGAGAAATACATGATCTGAATGTGAGTAGATATACATTTTTCTTGTTGATTTCAGGATTTGAAGAATTTTACATATCAAATTTTAAGTGGAGGTTCTGCAAAATTTCAATAAAATTTTATTCCCAATTATTGTTAATAACATGATAGTTTGTGTTTAAAAGGTTTTTCTGTCAATCCAAGTAATTATTTTTAATACTTTCTTTTAATATTTTAAATGTTTATTGCCTTACTTTTTTGAATTTTTAATATTATGATAATAACTCATTGCCCCCTTAAACAACTTGGCCTTTAATAACCCAAATCAAAAGATTAGACAATATTTGCTAAGTCATTCATCATATAGGATTTGCATGCATTGTATTTTTCTATTATTTACGATTTCTGTCGTAGATTGCTGGCGTAAGGTACATACTATATTTCACTCATCATTCATTAGAAAACACGCATTAGTTAGTAGGACTTGCATTGGAACAAGAGTGAGGCGAGTGTTTGTTTGGTGTGTTGTTTGTTAGATTAAGGTATGGAAAACACTTAGGGGGCAGTCACCTATAGGAGATGAGGTCGGGGATTTCATCACCCTTTCCTTGGCCCAGAAACCACTTAATAAAAGAGCCTTAATAAAATCAATTAGACGTTGGCCCCTAGGATTTTCGGACGCATTAAGGAGAGGAAACTGTTTAAGACCGTTATGGCCTGAATGTCGTTGCCCATCTAGTCTCCCTGAGATTTTAGGAACCTCCGGGTTCTTGATTTCCTACAGATTAGTGGTCCTCGATGTTTAAGACCATTTCGGCCTGAATATCGTTGCCCATCTAGTCTCCCTGAGATATTAGGGACCTCTGGGTTCTTGATTTCCTACAGACTAGTGGTCATCGGTGGGACCTCGAAGTTAGGCGTCGTCTATTACTAAGGACCTACAGTGGACTTTAGGCTTGTTTTGGCCTTGATTGCTTAGTTAGGTTTCTAACCTTCCTTATTCCACGCTAGATTAATGACTTCATATCTTCTCCTCTGAGTCATTCTTTTCTCATATTAATGTCTCAGAATCTTCTCATCTACGAACACATTCTTTTAAATTGAAATTTTATTTATTTTCTGCAATAATAACTATCATTTTTGCTAATGTTTAGATTGAAATGGATCGAGAGTGGATTGTTTCAAACAGATTGAGTGACGAGTATGAGAAGGGAGTGAATATGTTCTTAGAGGTTGCCAAAAAACATTCTAAGAAAATGAAAGACAACGACATGGCGTATTGTCCGTGCAATAAGTGTCATAATATGTCAGTGTTGACTTTTCGGAAAATGAAAGATCATTTGTTTGAGAAATGCTTCGACCCAAATTATAGACGGTGGATATGACGCGGCGAAAATGAATCATTTAGTCGTTCCAAGAATGATGGAGAAGACGTTAGTGTGGAAGATCACTTAGACGAAATGGTTCAGGATATGGCTGAAAAGTTTTCGTCCAACCCCGATTTACTTGGTAATTTGTTGAGTGACAATGAGAAGCCGATGTATAAGAATTGTACCAAATTCACTAGATTGTCAGCGGTGTTGAAGTTGTACAATTTAAAAGCTGGAAATGGTTGGTCCGATGTGAGTTTCACATCAATGTTGAAGTTAGTGAAAGAGATGCTTCCAGATGATAATGAGTTGCCAGATAGAACTTATGATGCAAAGAAAGTGTTGTGCCCTATGGAAATGGAATATAGGAAGATACACGCATGCCCGAATGATTGTATATTGTATAGGGGTGAGTTTGAAAACTTACATTCCTGTCCCAGGTGTAATGTTTCAAGATACAAAATGAAACGTAGTGGACCAAACCACAATGAAGAGGCTGGTGAGATGAAAATCAAAGGACCCCCTGCTAAGATTTTGTGGTGTCTTCCGATAATACCAAGGCTTAAACGTTTATTTGCGGGTAAGGAGGATTCCAAGAACATGACATGCTGATCGTGAGAAACCAAATGATCAGTTGCTACGTCAGAGTTGAATTTATCTTTTATAGTATAATGGTTCCGAAAAAGAAACCCACTTCCTCAGAGTCTGAAGGCTCGAAGACATACAGTACACGAGGTCCTTGTCTCATGAAAGAATTCTCAGGGAGAAGAAATAGAGACGGTAGAGTTCCAATCCAGTTTGATGACCGTCTTGAGCCGTTATGCATGCTGTCTGATAATTGGAAAAGTTTTCTGGGTAGCTTAGCGAGGGCCAAAGTTGACATTTGTTTCTCGAGTTGGGCTGATGTAGATGAGAAGTTGAAGGGCACAATATGGGATAACGTGCAGGTAATGATTCCATTATAGATTTCTATAGTTTTAGTCGAAATTTAGATATATATATATATATATATATATATATATATATATATATAAAGTTAACATGTTGTAGGAATCTTTTGAGTTCCAATCTACTGACTAGTTGAAGAAAAAGTGGATGACATACATGTAAGTTCGTTGGAGGGATTTCAAAACTAATTTAACGAACAAGTAGATATTTGGAGACTACCAAGATAGAAATCCATGCAATGTCTATAACTTTATCACTCCGAATCAATGGAAGCTATTCAGAAAATCCAGAGATAGCCCGGAGTTTGAGGTAACTGAGTTTAATTTATAATATAGTAACTGAGTTTCAAAACAAACTTGTTAGTTATTGATTTTAGTGACAATCTAATAAACTTGATTTTAGGCCATCCGAGCAAAACACCAAAATATTAGATCTTCTAACAAGTATACACATCGTATGTCTCGAGCGGGGTACCAAAAGTTAGAAGCACAAATGATGGCTGAAAAAATTGCTCAGAAGAAACAAGAGGCAATTGACTCCGGTGTGAGTGAGGAGCAAGCAAGTAACCTATCTCCTCCTTCTCCCGTAGCTCATTGTGATTCTTGGAAGAGAGCGAGAGTAAACTCCAGAGGGGAGTACGTCACAGACGAGTCGCAAGAGAACGACTCGAAGATAGTAAGTTGCATCATTTATATATATGTTATTAATTCAGAATCATTAATTTTATAATTTTAAAATGTTAGTAAATATTGTTTTAAACTTAGGACTCTCTGATGTTGAGAGAATCTCAAGGAGAATTTGATTCCGATGGTCGGAATGATATTCTACGTGAGGCCTTGGGAAACGACGAACACCCCGGTCGTGTGCGGGGGGGGGGGGGGGGGGTAGGGAGTAGAGTTGGACTTTGACAATATTATGGAAAGACTCAACGGTCTAATTCGTCGACTGGTCATACGTAATGCCAGCAAGAGATCGCAGATTTGAAGAATACGTTGCAACTTGTTTTGGAGAGATTGGATCGTTTCCCTACTTCTCCTACCCGTCGCAAGATCGGTTCTTCCACGGAGACTACTACTCCAGTTCTGCCAGTGTTCCACCCCGATCGACAAGATGATTTCGTGTCTCATTCTCGAGAATTGGCCCTCGTCGACGGTCCCTCGTTTGGAAAGTTCGTGGATGGATCTAGATGTGCTTTATGTGTCGAAGACCCTGATCGAAGATTGGTGGGACACGGGAAAGTTTATAACATCTCCAGACACCACTTCACAGAGGTAGGAGAGGGAGAATTGAAGGTTGCAGTTGAGAGTTGCTTAGATCCTGGTACTTTTGTGCCATTTCCGGAAGAAGAGATTGTTATTCTCGGCGATGCTATCGGTGGGTTCGTGCGGTGGCCTAGTTATTTAGTAGAGCTAAACGACAAACATGAGGTATAGTTTAACTTTGAAAGACTTTAAACTTCAAATTTGTTAACAATTGTATTTTAACGGTTGTATATATATCTGTAAGGTGTCAAGCCCCCGGAGCAAAAGGTCAAACAACAAATCTCCGATCAACATTAATTCGCTTCCAAGTAGGTGCAAAATGTTGTATCAATGTATGGTAGGTAGGGAAGCACAATCCTTAAGTACCTGGGAGTTGGAGGGGGATAAAGGGTTGCCTCCCGCTTTGTTCGTCACCAAAGAGGATATCATGCAGTTCATGGCGATGGATTCGTTGTGTATCATGATTATCGACGTGCAAGTGAAGTAAGTGTTTTTTGTATACAATGAAAAGTATTGAATAATTTTATCAAAACTGTAATAAAGTATAATTTTTATACTTGTAGACATCGTTACAACGGCAGAAGGTCAATCTTTCCCGAGGATCAAGTATTTGGATTTATCAGTCCATCTACATATATATACGGGAATGACGATAAATCGGGTCAGCTTGGGACATTCTTTAAAGAACAAGACAAAAGATATTATCTTCTCCCTTATCATGAGAGGTAACTTTGTAATTCAAAGTGAAAATTTATTTTGTAATAAGCTTCTAATTATATATATAACAAGGTTCATTGGATGCTTGTCGTTGTATGCCCCACGACTAATTCGGCATATTGGTTTGATCCGTTGGGGTCGAATAAACCAAGGGACTCAATAAAGAAACTTCTAAATATGTAAGTTCGTTTAGTCCTGAAAAAAGTAATTCGTGGATTTTTATTAGTATTATTGAATGATATTTTAACTTGTGATACTCAGGGCAATTAAGGTTTACAAAGCATTAGGTGGTAGGAGAACAACCACAAAAGCAGGAATAACATGACATGGAATGGGAGTATGTTCTATCTCATTTTTGTTAATTAACTTAGGAACATATATTTAGCGAATTTCTATGTTTGTAGTACCGGAAGCAGGTTGGAAATACGGAATGTGGCTACCACGTGATGAGATACATGGAGGAAATCCTCGATGTGGCAACTCAAGACGTATGTCTAACCGAGGTAATGTAGATCGTTATTCAATTGTATATTCAATTGTAGTTTCAAGACGTATGCTTGTCCGAGGTAATATATATCGTTATTCACTTGTATAGTTGTAGTTTCAATATTTAGGTATTAAAAATTTTACTTTATTTTGATAGGTCTTCCCAAAAAGTAGTGATCCCTTCTCGCAACAGGAGCTCGATGAAACTCACGACCAATGGACTTGCTATTTTATCAGAAACATGTTGACGAACTAAGAGGTTCTCCTGCCACTAGCATTTTTTATAATTTAGTTAACAAGTGCACTTGTATTACAAACCTACACTTTATGCCTTAATATAATCGCCTTAATTTTAGAATTAATTAATTGCAAGTGTGTTGACTGTCAATTGTGTATGCTTGTATGTTTGTGCATGTATGCTTGTGTGTTTGTGCTTGTATGTACATGTGGATGGAATTGTGAGTATTTGTGAACAAATTTATAGGTGAACAAATTTGGTGCAGTTGTATGTACACGAATACGATGACTAAAAACAATTTCGTCGGATGCTATTTTTTTGGATCCAGGTTTAGGAATAGACGTCGGCTGTTTGTACTAGCCGGCGTTTATTCCTCTGAAGAAAGGAATAGACGTCGGCTTTAGTATGAATCCGACGTATATGCTTTAGGAATAGACGTCGTCTCTTATTGAATCAACGTATATGCTTTAGGAATAGACGTCGTCGCTTATTGAACCAACGTCTATACCTAATGAATAGACGTCGGTCTATATAACGACCGACGTCTATACGTTAAAGAATAGACGTCGTCTTATATGTACAGCCGACGTATATTCTTTAGGTATAGACGTTGGTCTATATGATGGCCGACATCTATGTATAGACGACGCACACATAGACGTCGGATCTGGGAGTGCTTATATCCGACGTATATAGCCCCGTACATCCGACATATATTCCATTTTCTGTAGTAGTGGTTCATCAGAATGAGTTACTCAAGCTCATTCGATGGATGCAACAAACCTACATCACTAAGAATGGGGCTTCTCCCCAAGTCATCCAACAAGGACCTCCCACCATCATTTATATCATCAAGCATAAACTCGGTCATAGGTAGGTCCTTGCTGGAGTCAAGATGAAGCTCAAATGACTCAATGGCCAAGGGACGTGAGATAGAGACACGTTCTGGTATAGGCATATGATGAGGTGTCTCACTCTCACTAGTAATTTCAACTGAATCATGCAACGAACACTCCTTTTGGACATTCATGTTTGATGTCGGCTCACTCTGCTGCGTTGCAAAGACAGGCAATGAGTTTTCGCTGGGCCCACAAACATTCTCAATGGGTTGCATTGGTGTAAGGGGTGTTCGTTGATTTTGCGGTGCTTTCTCTAATTGGCGGATGAGATTGAGATTTAAAGGTTGGTCCATGGGCTCCTGTTGCCTACCAGAGTTGAACACATGAAACTAAGCACTCATGTTACCGAATGAGAGCTTCATGAGACCATTTCTACAATTAATTAAGGCATTGGAGGTTGCCAGAAATGGTCTACGCAAAATCAAAGGTATTTGAGAATGGGTGTTCGCAACAGGATTGGTATCGAGGACAATAAAATCGACTGGAAATATAAAATCTCCAACTTTGATAAGCACATCCTCGATAATCCCCTTTGGAATACGAATGGATCTATCCGCCAATTGGAGGGTTATCTTAGTTGGTTTCAATTCTCCCAAATTCAACTGTTGATAAACAAAAAATGGGAGGAGGTTGACCGCCGATCCTAAATCAAGCAATACATTACTCATGCTAGTGTCCCCTATCGTACACTGAATAGTAGGACACCCAGGGTCCTTGTATTTTGTGTAGGCGGGATTGGACAAAAGTAAGCTTACATTTGCAGCGAAGAATGTTTTCTTAGGAACATTGGTCTTCCTCTTGGTTGTGCAGAGATCCTTCAACACTTTGGCATATTGAGGTATTTGTTGGATGACATCCAACAAGGGGATGTTAACCTTCACTTGCTTGAACACGTCTAATATCTTATCCACTGTGTCACTCTGCTTTTTGGTTAACCTAGTTGGATAGGGAGCTTTTAGCAGGTAGGTTTTATGCGGTACCTGAGAAGGAGGCGTTGGTGTATCACCCTCACCCTCGGCCTTTTCTTCACCACCATTCCCACTGAGGGGCTGCATAGATGGTGGTGGTGGCAAGGAAATGTGATTGTCAACCTGCTTTGCATTCCTTAAGGTTACAATGGAATTGACATGGTGAACAGGTTCGTCCACATGGTTCACTTGCCTCCCTCGAGGTACCACATTCTCATTTTGCATGTATTGTTGCTGGTACATGCGGGGTTAGCCTCTGGCTGGCTAGGCAGAGACCCTCTCTCTCTTTCATGTACAAAGTGAGCCAATTGGCCCATCTGAAGCTCTAGAGATTTGATGGTCTGCTGATTTGAAGTGATAACTTGACTTGTGGTTGACATAATTTTTTTCATTGAGTTTCAAGTCCACGAGTTAAGGTCTCAAGCGAATTGAATCGGGTTTCCATATTATTGGAATATGGGAAACCAGATTGATTAGTGATTGGAGCTTGGGGTGGCTGATAAGATTGTGCATGCATGGGAGGTTGGTATGATTGGTTAGGTGGTTGAGAGGAGTTTGAAGGACCACCCGGGGCATTATTTTGGTTCCATGAAAAATTGGGGTGGTTCCTCCATCTAGGATTATAAGATGATGAGTATGGGTCATTCCTAGCTCTGTCCTAGATGGCGTTGACATGTTCCATCTCAGGAGGAATGGACGCACACTCTCTTTCTACATGACCAGATGTGGACATGTGAGGTGCACCTTGTTGGTTTTGGAGCTCAATCGAATCCATACGGCGCATTAAGGCCGCCATGCGCGCCTCGGTGGCCGTAGTGGTATCGATAGCAAATGCGGCACCCGATCTAGTCGAGTTTGCATTCGCGATCCTCGCTCCTATGCTAGATGATGCAGGTGGTTCCCTCACACTCTCCCATTGCATGGTTGTTTTCAGCGAGGTCTTCTAGGGAAGCACATGCCTTCATTTCATCCTTTCCTAAGAACTCTCCTTGACACATGGACTCAAGGAGCGTTCTGGATGGGATGTGAAGACCCTCGTAAACAATCTGACAAAGATGCCACAACTCAATGTCATGGTGAGGGCATAACAATAGTAGCTCCTTGAACCTCTCTCGATATGCATGAAATGTTTCAGTCTCAATTTGATAGAACGAATTGATTTCGTTCCTCAATTTTTGAGTCTGATGATTTGGGAAGTACTGCTTGAGGAATGCAGATTGAAACTCATCCCAAGTCCTAAAGGCATTCGCCTGGTTGCTGTACAATCACTTCTTGACGTCATCCTTTAGTCCAAAAGGAACAAGCCTAAGATGGATGGAGTCTGTGCTAAGTTGTTGCAGCTTGAACATAGCACAGACCTCCTCAAATTCCCTGAGAAAGACATAGGGGTCACCTTTCCCAGTGAAGTGAGGGAGCATGGAAATAAAGTGAGGCTTAACCTCAAAATGGTTCCCATTTGCCTCTGGCAATACGATGCATGAGGGTAGAGCAGTACGGCTTGGGTAGCATCGATCACGTAGTGGTATGGGAGCCGCAACAGGAAGCACACGTGGAACAGGTGGGTCCAGCAACTGCTCCTCCTCACGGAAATTAGCAACCATTGAACCCGAAGTGTGCGACACGAGAGGAGGAAGGCGTCGAGAAATCGACTACCGAAGCAGGGTTGACAACGCGCCTCGTCAAACGACCACTCTCGTCTTGTGCCCACGAAAGCATGCACAAAGGTGCACACACACAAACCAAAACATTTTTTAACAAAGAATGTGCGTATAGGAGAAGACGGGGGAAAACAGGAGAGAAAGAATGACTCAGGAGAGAAGGGAAGATGTCCTTATGATACGACGGATGGGTACAGGTAGAAGCACACAAGCGAACAAGGCTCAAGCAATCCTAATGTCGCTATAGGTCCTTACAGCTAGACGACGCCTAACTACGAGGTCACACGGCCTCAACACGCCTCACCTCCCTACGACGAGGACCCCAAAGTCCAGCAAGTGAGCCAAGATCCGGAGATCTCATCTCTCCTACTATCGACAAAGTGGGCAACGCCGATCAGGCCATGACGGTCGTGACCGGATCACTCTCCTAATGCGTCCGAGATCCTTAGGTCCAATGTCTACTTGATTTTAAAATTAGGCTGTTGATTAGTGTTGTTTGTGGGGCGAAGGAAAGGGTGATGAAATCCCCCACCTTATCTTTTATGGGACAACCCCTCCTTAGTAGCGTTTTAGAGTCTTAATCTAACAATCAACTCTCCAAACAAACGCTCAACTCACACTTATTTCAATGCACTTCCTACTAACTAATGCATGTTCATACGAAATGCATGAGTGAGAGTAGAAGGTGCGTACCTCACGCCAGCACTCAGCAACTGAAAATAAAGCTAAAATAAAAGAAAATCTACATGCCTAAGTCACATACATGATGCATGACCTAAATGATAAAGAATGCCTAATCTTTTGCTTTGGGTTTTAGGGTCCAAGTTGCTTAAAGGAAGTTTGATTATTGATCTGGGAACACACTATAAGTCAAAACATGCCAAATCAAGTCCCATATCACTAAATCAATTATGGAAACAAGCTGAAGAAACGAGAAGGGAATCAGGGCTCACCAGACCGCTGATTGGCGGTCCAAAGTGCCCAGGTGGGCCTCCAACTTTTCCTGCTGCCTCCCCTTGCCACTCCAAGTCTCCTGAAACAAAGCAAAACTACAAAACACAAATTAAATCCACTCGAGTCGTCCAAACAAGAGTCTGGACTGACACCTCCCCGACAATGGCGCCAAAAACTTGTTGAACGTTTTATATTATAACCACAAGTGCACGGCATCGGTGAAGACGTGAAAAATACGGGTCGTCCACAGGGAGGTGAGCAGCCTCTTGTTTATCAGAAATCAAGTGGCGAACAATGGAGAAGAGAGTTTGATTATCCTACTCTACGCTACACTACACTGCGAAGTACGAAATGCGAACGAAAGCAATAAACGATGAACTACCAAACTAAACTAAGAACTAAATATGTGCTAGAATTCAGAAATAGAAAACCCCTAAGGGGTGGAGTGAGTGCACACATGCAAAGAGGTGGGTGTTGAACACATTCTTTAAGAACAAATAAAGGTGGTGTTATCTGAAAGGAATGTGTTCTAAAAGTTTTACTTTTAAATGTCAATTATTATGAATTGAATGTACAAACATTTTGTTCCTTGATTATAGTATTTGTCTTTTGGAAGTGTTAAGGAAGATGCGCTTGGTCCTTAACCGTAGAGCTCTAAAAGATAATGGTTTACATAAATCAAAAGTTTTTCACAATCATGGTAATTAACATGGAACATTAATTACCGAGATAAGATTGTCATGTTGGTCATCGGTTGTTGTAGCTCTACAAATAATTGACGACACGAGTATATAAAAGAGGAAAAGATTACTTTTATATATTGAATAGATCTAACAAGTAAAACATTATGGAATTGTGTTTCGTGTCATTAATGTTTTTACAGTGTCTTGGATCCTAAGATAGGAGACTTATATCTTTTCACTCAAGAAGTGCTTAATTTGATTATTGTCAAAAGCTATCAATGAGTACAGTGATAAAGGCAATAGTTGGTTGAGCATGACTTGTGCTAGAAAAGATAGCTAGTCAAGCGATTATCATTGCCCCTCTTAATTGAGTGATGATATTAGGGGGCCCATTGATAAAGCAAAATTATAATGTGCACAATGTAACTTGAGTTAAGTTACATAGTTATAATTAGCTTAAAGAGATTAAGAAATGAATATAATACAAAGATGACACATTTCTACTTTGTATATATTCTTAATATCACGAGGCAAGGGACGGACACAAGTGGTGCACTTACATCACTAAATGGATCATGTTTTGGTTCGGGTTGAACAAAGATATCTATGCTAATTGGGTAACTATAATGTGTGGCTAGATACTGCTTATAGTTTGAGATATTAAGTGTTTAATATCACTGCCAATTTGGCTTAGATCCTCCTATAGGTCACACCACAAAACTGGGAAACAAGAGGTTGATTTTAAGTTCATATGATGTGTCGGGTTTCATGTGAAAATAAGACACATGTGGTGAATTAATTAAAATCAATATGTCATGAGAATTGACATAATTAGAATTATAATAAATTCATATGAGGTATATATTATGGGGTGTAATAATTTAATATTACATATGATGATATATATAGGATGTGAATTGCTAAAACCCCCAAAAGATCAAATTTTGTTGGAAATAAATCCAAAATTTGACAAAGGTAAAATCGGGGTCAAACACGGTGAACCGTTCATGGTTCGGTCGACCGGGGTATCTTCGGATCGGTTAACCGAATAGGGAACGGGTAAGCGTAATTGGTTGACTGAAATTGTCTGGAGTGCCTGGACAATCGGGTTCGGTTAACTTAGTGTGCACGGTCAACTGAGAAGTAGTATTTATGGTATACCGAAGGTGACCCGGTCATCCGATGACTATGTTCCAGGAGCGATTTTGGTGGGTCAACGGTAGACCGAGTAAAAGATGTGGTTCGTCCGAATTCTTCCAGGGAATTTTTCTCATAAGGATTCGGTCGACCGTCTAGCTCACGGTGCACCGAACACGTGTTATAACCGAATGGTTCGGTTGACCGAATAATACTCTGTCTACCGAACAAGAACGATTCTGCCTAAATTATTAAGAGATTAATTAAATCATGAGTGGATTAATTCCAGATTTAATTAAAACGTTTTTGTGGGTGATTATGTGGAAATTAGAGATTAATTTTAGGAGAGAATAAGCAAGAGATCATGGCTAAATAATAGCTCTTGATAAGGATGTTTTGGAAGCCTATAAAAGGACCCCTACTCCTACTTGTTTAACAACTAATGCAAAAATCTTTCTCATTAATCTCTCCCTAATCACCACGAAAATCTCTTAGTAAATTTAAGTTTTGGAGATAAGATTCTCAGGAGCTTAAAGAGGGGTAATTAGCTTGATTCTAAACCTTGTTAGAGATTGATTGGCTAGCTCCTTTCTCTCTAACTTTGTTTAGAGTTTGGTGAACACTCGGAGGCAAATCCGTGGACGATTTAACGGGCAACGCGACTCCGAATCATCAAAAAGGTTTTAGAGAACCTTTAGGTATGATTCTACCTTTGTGTATTATTTTAATAAATGTAGGATTGCATGTTATTAGAATAATCACAAAATTATGTACATATAAATTGTTGAAAATATGAAAATCGATCTTGTATGTTGTATTAAAATTTTAAAATATATACATACATAGGGACACGAAATCCTACATTATCATGCATAGGAAGAATATAAATGTTATGGAAAAACCTATCAATCCATTCACCAACCTAGTTGATTAACATTTACATATACAAGTTGTTTATTTCAGAACCTAAACAAGCATGAGAGGTGTCTAATCATTTTGGCAAAACTCATCAAGTTATAAATTCTATCCTAAACAAGCAAGCATACATTCATGTTTTATCAACACATTGTATATAAGGCATTCATTCCATTCTCTAATGCATGTATGAACATCTACTCCACCCCCAAAGGGGATGGACTACTCACTACACATTAGACTAATTATTAAACTAAAAAAAGAAAACATATTAACTAAGCTACTAAAACTAATGAAATGAAATTAAACAAAGTAAAACAAGAAACATAAAACAAACAACATAATAAAGAAACTTTTATTAACATGACTCACAATTCAAGTAGCATCTTCCTACTTTAGTGTGTGCTTGAAGGCCTCACTTATAGTAGGAAGAATAGTCACTCAAAATGTGAAGTGATTACAATTGAAGGTGAAGAGTTCCATTTATAGCCACAGAAAAAGTCAATCGGGACAATCCCCCGATGTGGGACTAAACAAAAACCAGAAATAGAATAAACACCCTCTAATACATGTGCCACAGAAGTTTGAGCAGATCCAGAGAGATCCAGACCGCCAATTAGCGGTCCATAAGATCTGGATCTGTCTAGAATTCGTTGTGGGCTTTTCTGGATTTCTTTGTCGGTCTTTGATGCATCTACTTTGTTTATTGGAGCTCCGACCCGAATCTAATTGCCAAAGTACTCCCCTAGCAGGTGTAGAGTTTTCTGTTTTGTTCTTTGGTCCTTCGGTCTTGCGTTCAGGTCCTTCTCCCTTGCATCTTAGTCCCCAGGTATCACAATTCAGTCCTTTTTCCCTGCTTTTGGGTCCTTTTATGCTTCATCTCTTCAAACCTATTTATTTCTGAAATTCAAACATAAAATTCATCACGTAGCATTGTTAGGTGAAAGATAATGGATATAAGATACAAATGTAAGCATGAAATGAAGTCAATCAGTGTCCTCGAAGGATGTTGACGTGTGGTTACAAGATCGACGAGTCCTTTGAGGCACACTTTGTCCATTAAAAGGACACTGGTGTGTTACTTAGCTCTACTGTGTCCCTTGAAGGACACCTTTGTCTCTCAAGGGACCCCAAAGTGTGAATCAAACACAAATTATACTACAATCATTAAGAATTCGCGATCTTGATGACATTACAAGATATTTAACAGGAAAAATGATGAATCTTGAATTCATTGGTGGAGAAGATGAAGAGGCACAAAATGAGATGATGGAGGAAGAGGAAGAAAAAAAAAATGGAAGTGGAGGAAACAGAAAAAGGGAGGAAGAGGAGAAGAAAAGAAACAAAGGAGAGAAAGAGAAAGGCAGAAGAGAACGAAGAAAGCAGAAGGAAAGGAAAGGTGGAGAAGTGATTGATTCGTTTTATATTAAACAACAAGTGCACGGCCGTGTTGAAGCAGTGGCAAATACGGGTCGATCCACAGGGAGGTGTGTCGACTTTTGGTTTGTTCGAAGGCGAGTTGTAAAGAAAGGAGAGAAAGGTTGGTTACACTAAACTACACTACAATGCAAAAAGGAAATGGAAGATAAGTAACAAAACTAAACCCCATAGGGGGTAGAGAAATAATGTGAATATAAAGTTGTGTGTGTGTGTTCAATTATGCTCCTCACAACTTTTTCGCATGAAATCATAAAACTAAATCCAACTTTGCCTCCACATGAAATATGATAAGACTATATCATTAAAACATACAAGACAATAATTGGAATGAAGCTAAATGAACTCATGTATAAAGACTATACCCTACTATGCCTCCACAAGAATTAAGATAAGACTATATCATTAAAACATACAAGGCATTAACCAAGGCCAAGGCAACAAGAGCACATACACTACAAGTCATGTTTCCTATATTAATTCCATCCTTATCCTTACCTCATCATTCCCCATAAAATAGGTCCACTAGTCTAAGCATATGCTAAGCTTCATTCAAGAGCATTAGCATATCAAAGATAAGAGTGAAATCCCATTAGATGGTTATGGAAATCATATAAGGCTCAAGGGATTAAGATAACACACCTAATACACTACATGATCATATCACATATTTCTCCACCCCCCAAATGGGGATGGAACTACTCACTAATCATTACACTACCTACATTAACAACATGAAACATTATACTGAAAGGAAATTTAACTAAGCAAGAAAGGATCATTTAAAGAAGCTTAAAAGGAAAGGAAAGACTAAACAAACATGCACAAATTAAAAGACAAGATTAAAAGAAACTAGAACAATTATTTTATTAACAATGACTTGAAGGTAGTATTCTTCTCCACCTTGAGTTTTGCTTCAAGGCTTACTCCTTAGTAGAGAGAATGCCACCAAGAAATGAGTAGTTTACAATAGAAGGTGAAGAATTCTGTTTATAGCCAAATAAAAGAGCAAAACAAAATACTCCACACCATCATGGGGAGTATTTTGGCAATTCTATTCGGGTCGGACCTCCAACAAGCAAAGTAGATGCATCAAAGATCACCAAAGACATCCAGAAAAGCCCAGAATAATACTTAACGGGATCCAAACCATATAGACCGCTAATTGGCGGTCTGTTGTGGCCCAAATCCACTAAGATTTTGGTGGGTCGCGTATTAGTGTGTATTTAGTCCATTTCTGGTATTTGTTTAGTCCCACATCGGGGGATTGTCCCAGATTGCCTTTTTCTTTGGCTATAAATAGAACTCTTCACCTTCTATTGTAATCACTCCATATTTTAAGTGGCTATTCTTCCTACTAGAAGTGAGGCCTTGAAGTACACACTAAAGTAGGAGAATGCTACTTGAAATGTGAGTCACTTTAATAAATGTTTCTTTATTATGTTGTTTGTTTTATGTTTCTTGTTTTACTTTGTTTAATTTCATTTCATTAGTTTTAGTAGCTTAGTTAATATGCTTTCTTTGCTTAGTTTAATAATTAGTGTAATGTGTAGTGAGTAGTTCCATCCCCTTTGGGGGTGGAGTAGATGTTCATACATGCATTAGAGAATGGAATGAATGCTTTATTTACAATGTATTGATAAAACATGAATGTATGCTTGCTTGTTTAGGATAGAATTTATAACTTGATGAGTTTTGCCAAAATGATTAGACACCTCTCATGCTTGTTTAGGTTCTGAAATAAACAACTTGCATATGTAAATGTGAATCAACTAGGTTGGTGAATAGATTGATAGGTTTTGCCATAACATTTAGACACTTCCTATGCATGATAACACCACCTTCATTTGTGCTTAAAGAATGTGTTCAACACCCACCTCTTTGCATGTGTGCACTCACTCCACCCCTTAGGGGTTTTCCATTTCTGAATTCCAACACTCTTATTTCGTTCTTAGTTTAGTTTTAGTTAATCGTTTGTTGCTTACTTTCACATTTCGTACTTCGTAGTGTAGCGTAGCGTAGAGTAGCATAATCATCTCTCTTCCCTATTTTGCCACTTGATTTTGTGCAAGCGAGAGGCTGTTCACCTCCCTGAGGACGACCCGTAATTGCCACCGGTTCAACGCGTCTGTGCACTTGCGGTTTAATATAAAACGTTCAACAAGTTTTTGGCGCCGTTGCCGGGGAGGTGCCAGTCCAGACACTTGTTTGGACGATTCGAGTGGATGTAATTTGTGTTTTGTAGTTTTCCTATGTTTCAGGAGACTTGGAGTCGCCAGGAGGAACACTTGGAGAAATGTTGAGGCAATCTGGGCACTATAGACCGCCTATCAACGGTCTGGTAACCTCTGTTTGCTCTCTCATTTCTTTGGTCTGTTTGCATAATTGATGTAGTGATCTGGGACTTGATTTGGCATGTTTTGACTTATAGTTTGTTCCCAGATCAATAATCAAACCTCCTTTAAGCAACTTGGACCCTAAAACCCAAAGCAAAAGATTAAGCATTCTTTTTAATTAGGTCATGCATCAGGTATGTGACTTAGGCATATAGTTTGTCTTTCATTTTAGCTTTATTTTCAGTTGCTGAGTGCTGGCGTGAGGTACGCACCTTCTACTCTCATTCATGAATTTCGTATGAACATGCATTAGTTAGTAGGAAGTGCATTGAAACAAGTGTGAGTTGAGCGTTTGTTTGGAGAGTTGATTGCTAGATTAGGACTCCAAAACGCTACTAAGGAGGGCTGTCCAATAAAAGATAAGGTGGGGGATTTCATCACCCTTTCCTTCGCCCCACAAACAACACTAATCAACAGCCTAATTTTAAAATCAAGTAGACATTGGACCTAAGGATTTCGGGCGCATTAGGAGAGTGATCCGGTCCCGACCGTCATGACCTGATCGGCCTTGCCCACTTTGTCGATAGTAGGAGAGACGAGATCCTCAGATCTTGGCTCACTTGCTGGGCTTTGTGGTCCTCGTCGTAGGGAGGTGAGGCATGTTGAGGCTGTGTGACCTCGTAGTTAGGCGTCGTCTAGCTGTAAGGACCTATAGCGACCTTAGGATTGCTTGAGCCTTGTTTGCTTGTGTGCTTCTACCTGTACCCATCCGCCGTAGCATAAGGACTTCTTCCCTTCTCTCCTGAGTCATTCTTTCTCTCTAGTGTTCCCCAGTCTTCTCCTCTACGCACATTCTTTGTTAAAAAAAAGTTTTGTTTTGTGTGTGTGCACCTTTGTGCATGCTTTCGTGGGCACGAGACGAGAGTGGTCGTTTGACGAGGCGCGTTGTCAACCCTGCTTCGGTAGTAGACTTCTCGATGCCTTCCTCCTCTCGTGTCGCACACAGTCCGGGTTCAATGGCTGCTAATTTCCGTGAGGAGGAGCAGTTGCTGGACCCACCTGTTCGACCTGTGCTTCCAGTTGTCGCTCTCATACCTCTACGTGATCGATGCTACCCGAGCCGTACTGCTCTACCATCATGCATCCTATTGCCAGAGGCTAATGGGAACCATTTTGAGGTTAAGCCTCAGTTTATCTCCATGCTCCCTCATTTCACTGGGAAAGGTGACCCCTATATCTTTCTCAGGGAATTTGAGGAGGTATGTGCTATGTTCAAGCTGCAACAACTTAGCACAGACTCCATCCATCTTAGGCTTGTCCCCTTTGCGCTGAAGAATGACGCCAAGAAGTGGTTGTACAGCAACCAGGCCAATGCCTTTAGGACATGGCATGAGTTTCAATCTGCATTCCTCAAGAAAAACTTTCCAAATCATCGGACTCAAAAATTGAGGAACGAAATCAATTCATTCTATCAACTTGAGACCGACACATTTCATGCATATCTAGAGAGGTTCAAGGAGCTACTATCCTCATGCCCTCACCATGGTATTGAGTTGTGGCATCTTTGTCAGATTGTTTACGAGGGTCTTCACATCCCGTCCCGGACGCTCCTTGAGTCCATGTGTCAAGGAGAGTTCTTAGGAAAGGATGAAAGGGAGGCATGGGCTTTTCTAGAAGACCTTGCTGAGAAAACAATGCAATGTGAGAGTGTAAGGGAACCACCTGCATCATCTAGTATACGAGCGAGGTCAGGAATGCAAACTCGACTAGCTCGGGTGCCGCATTTTCTATCGATACCACTACGGCCACTGAGGCACGCATGGCAACCTTAATGCGCCATATGGAATCGATTGAGCTCCGAAACCAACAAGGTGCACCTCACATGTCCACATCTGGTCCAGTTCCCTGTCATTCATGTGGTAGGATAGGTCATGTAGAAAGAGTGTGTGTGTCCATTCCTCCTGAGATGGAACATGTCAACGCCATCTATGACAGAGCTAGGAATGACCCATACTCATCATCTTATAATCGTGGATGGAGGAACCACCCCAATTTTTCATGGAACCAAAATAATGCCCCGGGTGGTCCTTCAACCTCCTCTCAACCACCTGACCACTCATACCAACCTCCCCTGCATGCACAATCTTATTAGCCACCCCAAGCTCCAATCACCAATCAATCAGGTTTCCCAAATTCCAATAATATGGAAACCCAATTCAATTCGCTTGAGGCCTTGACTCGTGGACTTGAAAACTCAATGAAATTTTTTATGTCATCCACAAGTCAAGTTCTCACTTCAAATCAACAGACCATCAAATCTCTAGAGCTTCAGATGGGCCAATTGGCTCAGTCTATACATGAAAGAGAGAGAGTCTTTTCCTAGCTAGCATGAGGCTAACCCCCGCATGTACCACTAACAACACATGCAAAATGAAAATGTGGTACCTCGGGGGAGGCAAGTGAACCATGTGGAGGAACCTGTTCACCATGTCAATACCATTATGACCTTCAGGAATGGAAAGCAGCTTGACAATCACATTTCCTTGCCACCACCACCACCATCTATGCAGCCCCTCAGTGGGAATGGTGGTGAAGAAGAGGCTGAGGGTGAGGGTAATACACCAACGCTTCTTTCTCATGCACTGCAGAAAACCTACCTGCCAAAAGCTCCTTATCCAAGTAGGTTAACCAAAAAGAAGAGTGACACAATGGACAAGATATTAGAGGTGTTGAAGCAAGTGAAGGTTATCATCCCCTTGTTGGATGTCATCCAACAAATACCTCAATATGCCAAAGTGTTGAAGGATCTCTGCACAACCAAGAGGAAGACCAATGTTCCTAAGAAAGCATTCTTGACTGCAAATGTAAGCTCACTTTTGTCTAATCCTGCCTACACAAAATACAAGGACCCTGGGTGTCCTACTATTCAGTGTACGATATGGGACACTAGTATGAGTAATATTTTGCTTGATTTAGGATCAGCGGTCAACCTCCTCCCATTTTCTGTTTATCAACAGTTAAATTTGGGAGAATTAAAACCAACTAAGATCACCCTCCAACTGGCGGATAGATCCATTCGTATTCCAAAGGGGATTATCGAGGACGTGCTTATCAAAGTTGGAGATTTTATATTTCCAGTCGATTTTGTTGTCCTCGATACCAATCCTGTTGCGAACACCCACTCTCAAATACCTTTGATTTTGGGTAGACCATTTTTTGCAATTTCCAACGCCTTAATTAATTGTAGAAATGGTCTCATGAAGCTCTCATTCGGTAACATGAGTGTCGAGTTTCATGTGTTCAACTCTGGTAGGCAACATGAGCCCATGGATCAACCTTTAAATCTAAATCTCATCCACTAATTGGAGAAAGCACCACCAAATCAACGAACACCCCTAACACCAATGCAACCCATTGAGAATGCTTGTGGGCCCAGCGAAAACTCATTGCCTGTCTTTGCAATGCAACAGAGTGAGCTAGCATTAAACATAAATGTCCAAAAGGAGTGTTCGTTGCATGATTCAGTTGAGAGTACTAGTGAGAGTGAGACGCCTCATCATATCCCTATACCAGAAGGTGTGTCTACCTCATGTCCCATGGCCACTGAGCCATTTGAGCTTCATATTGAATCCAACAAGCACCCACCTATGACCGAGCTTATGCTTGATGATATAAATGATGGTGGGAGGTCCTAGTTGGATAACTTGGGGAGAAGCCCCATTCTTAGTGATGCAGGTCTGCTGCATCCATCGAATGAGCTTGAGGAACTCATTCTGATGCACCCACCTATTGGTTGGAGGGTTTTGTTCGATGAGCAACTAAACCCTAGTGAGGCAACACAACTTCATTCTTTGTTGCCCACACCCAACCAATATCATGAGGGGTGCGAGCCTTTCAGCTTTGACCTTTCACCCCTCATGACACCTCAGAGTACCGGTGAAGTTTGCCCATCTCGGCAAGTCTCTGGTCCTCATGACTTGATGTTCTTATTTGATGTTCCTTGACCAAATGATTATGAGAATATCGTTGTTGCTGTATATATCATTTAAAAAAACAAAACAAAAAAAAGAAAAGAAAACGAAAAAGACAGAGCGAGTAATAAAAGACTCCATAAGTGAGCATTGATTGTTGTGGGCCCCAACCCTAGTGTACTTGGGCCTGAATTCTTCACGTATTTGTCTACCCTCTTCAGTATCTCACAGGTTTTGAGGGAATTCGGGTTTGTGTCCATCACTATAACCATGAACTTCCTGTTGCGCTTAATGTTGGTGATATCTTCCCGTTTTCATGCATAAATCCATGTAGTATCTTGCTCACATTCATTGAGGACAATGCATGAAGTAGATGTGGGGGGTGTTTTATGTGTGTACATAGTTGAGTCTTTTTCCTTTGATTTCTTTTGTGTGTATTGATTGGGTCATGTTAATGTGCTGCATTTAATATCGATATATCTGCTTGCTATGATCCTTGAGTGACTTGTCTTCTTCTGCTTGCCTGGTGCTTTAAAATTTTCACATTTCATTCAAAATCTACATGTGTTTGCGAAAGAAAATGTTTTTGTAGGTTTTGCGTGTGTTTAGCATGTGCAAAACCGTTGAGAGGCAAAGTAAAAAGAAAGCTCCCAAAATTGTTTTGAACTTGATGCATTAGGATATCTAGTTTACTGGCTTTAGGTCTTATAGAGTCGTTAGGATGCACCCCGATTTTCCCTCGGTGGGCGTGTAATCATAGGGTTTCAGCACTCAAACATTTATAGAAGTCCTCCCTGAACCTAGTGAGTCAAATATTTCGTGTCTGTTAGTATAAGGAAGTTTGTCGTAGTCAAGGGTCCTTAATCTCTTTTTGTGAAACTTAAGTGTAGGGGTTTTGGTTCCCATGTAGATAAATAAATAAGTGGTGTTCTCTCTTCTCGCACGTCTCCTATCACTCGGGAAAGTAGGTCTGAGGGGACTTTGTGCCTGGTGCTTTCGAGTCATCTTACTTGGGATGCACCGACCGAACTCCAGTTCCACGGGTGGTAGGGATCGCCATATGTGGAGATTTGGGGGAAGGTGTACGTGATAGTGTAAGTCCTCATAGGCAATGATGCACGAAACATGACCCTGGGAGAATCAAACACCAACCAATAAAATACTCCAAAGAAAAAGATTTTTTTTTGTCAAATAAGAACCAAAATGGACATTACACATTGTATCACATTCAGAAGTTAAGGTTGCACATGTCTTTCACATAAGTCCTTAACTAACTCTCACGAATAACTCATTAGGCTAGGTGTGTGGACCGATTACATATATTGAGTCGACCCGTAGTATTACCGCGTCCCATGATTGACAATATGAGTCCAACGAGTCGTGTAGCTAGATTGATTAATGCATCTTGTTTGGATTTTGTGGGTATATCCGCTGAAAACCCTCAGGAGACAACGCTCGTCCTCCTTGGCGACAAGGAGGTTTATCGGCTTGTTGCACGAGCTCTGACCGTGAGTTAGGATTTCGTGTTTTTCGTATGCGTTTTCGTTTCTTTGTTTTCCTCGGGACTATCAAAAGTTAGGTGTGGGGGTATTTGATTGATATCATTTCATGCTTATATTTGTATCTTATATCCATTATCTTTCACCTAAACAATGCTATGTAATGAGTTTTATGTTTAGTTTTCAGGAATAAATAGGTTTGAAGAGATGAAGCATAAAAGGACCCAAAAGCAGGGGAAAAAGACTGAATTGTGAGACCTGGGGACTAAGATGCAAGGGAGAAGGACCTGAACGTAAGACCAAAGGACCAAAGAGCAAAACAGAATACTCCACACCATCATGGGGAGTATTTTGGCAATTCTATTCGGGTCGGACCTCCAACAAGCAAAGTAGATGCATCAAAGATCACCAAAGACATCCAGAAAAGCCCAGAAGAATACTTAGCGGGATCCGAACCATATAGACCGCTAATTGGCGGTCTGTTGTGGCCCAAATCCACTAAGATTTTGGTGGGTCGCGTATTAGTGTGTATTTAGTCCATTTCTGGTATTTGTTTAGTCCCACATCGGGGGATTGTCCCAGATTGCCTTTTTCTTTGGCTATAAATAGAACTCTTCACCTTCTATTGTAATCACTTCATATTTTAAGTGGCTATTCTTCCTACTAGAAGTGAGGCCTTGAAGTACACACTAAAGTAGGAGGATGCTACTTGAAATGTGAGTCACTTTAAAAATGTTTCTTTATTATGTTGTTTGTTTTACTTTGTTTAATTTCATTTCATTAGTTTTAGTAGCTTAGTTAATATGCTTTCTTTGCTTAGTTTAATAATTAGTGTAATGTGTAGTGAGTGGTTCCATCCCCTTTGGGGGTGGAGTAGATGTTCATACATGCATTAGAGAATGGAATGAATGCTTTATTTACAATGTGTTGATAAAACATGAATGTATGCTTGCTTGTTTAGGATAGAATTTATAACTTGATGAGTTTTGCCAAAATGATTAGACACCTCTCATGCTTGTTTAGGTTCTGAAATAAACAACTTGCATATGTAAATGTTAATCAACTAGGTTGGTGAATAGATTGATAGGTTTTGCCATAACATTTAGACACTTCCTATGCATGATAACACCACCTTCATTTGTGCTTAAAGAATGTGTTCAACACCCACCTCTTTGCATGTGTGCACTCACTCCACCCCTTAGGGGTTTTCCATTTCTGAAATCCAGCACTCTTATTTCGTTCTTAGTTTAGTTTTAGTTAATCGTTTGTTGCTTTTTTTCGCATTTCGTACTTCATAGTGTAGCGTAGAGTAGCATAATCATCTCTCTTCCCTATTTTGCCACTTGATTTCGTGCAAGCGAGACGCTGCTCACCTCCCTGAGGACGACCCGTATTTTCCACCGCTTCAACGCGGCCGTGCACTTGCGGTTTAATATAAAACGTTCAACATCTACCGCACACATGAAAGAGGCCAAAGTTTCTTGCAATGTCTCAGTTTGATGACCAACATATGATCCACGTAACTAGATGGAGATCTAGCAGTCGGTGCCTCTCTCATATCACCCATATATGAAGATTGCTCAGTCACACAATGAAGATTGTCCCAACCATACGGGGTGTTCGTCTGAGCAACCCCAGGTTGAATGGTCCCAACAATGATATGGATGGTTGCCCATGTAACCATCCATCTCAACACAAAACTCTCGAGTCGACCACTCTCACCACCACGAGGCTAAGCTCGCAAAAAGTGCTCGACTCGACACTAAAATGCTAACAGAGAGTGTAAAGGGGAGGAGACTATAACGTAGAAGAAGGTGAGAAGAAGATGACTCAGAGGAGAAGGAAAGAATCCCTAAAGCTAGCGTGGGTAAAAGGTGAAGGTAGAAGCCTAACTAGCAAGCACAGCTCAAACAATGTAAGGCAATGGGTCCTTAGGCTAGACGACACCTAACTTCGAGGTCACTAGGCTCGACACGCCTCACCTCCCTACAATGAGGACAACAATGTCCAGCAAGTGATACCAGATTCGGAGATCTAGTACCTCCTACTATCGACAAGGTAGGCAACGCCGATCAGGCCATGACGGTCTCAACTAGATTACTTTCCTAGTACGTCCGAAATCCTAGGGCCAATGTCTACTTGCTTTTAGTTAAGGCTTGATTAAGAGTAATTTTTGCGGCGAAGGAAAGGGTGATGAAATCCCCCACCTTATCTTTTACGGGACAATCCCTCCTTAGTAGCGTTTTGATCCTAAATCTAGCAATCAACGCTCCAATCAAACGCTCAACTCACTCTTGTCCTGATGCAATTCCTACTAACTAATGCATGGGCATACAAGATGCATGAATGAGTGTAGGAAAGGCGTACCTCACGCCAGCGCTCAACAACTAAAAATAAAGCTAAAAGAAAAGACAACTACGTGCCTAAGTCAAGTACATGATGCGTGACCTAAACAAGTAAGAATGTCTAGTATTTTGCTTTGGATTTTAAGGCCAAGTTGATTAATGGGGATTGGTTTAATGATCTGGGAGCAAACTAGAAGTGACAGCATGCAAAATAGGGGTCCCAGATAACTAAAATGACAGAACCAACTACCAGAAGAAACTTCAGAGCATGAAATGCTCACCAGGCCGCCAATTGGCGGTCCAAGACCACTGATTGGCGGTCCTTCTCAAAGCTTTGGTGCTCCAACTCGTCCAGTAGCCTCCCTGTGAGCTCTAGGATCCCTGAAACTAAGAAAAACTGAAAAAAATAATAATTAAAAACCACTTGAATCGTCCAAACCAAAGTCTGGACAGAGCACCCCCCGACAACGGTGCCAAAAACTTGATTGATTCGTTTTATATTAACCGCAAGTGCACGGCCGCGTTGAAGCGGTGGCAAATACGGGTCGATCCATGATTGATCGTTTTATATTTAACCGCAAGTGCACGGCCGCGTTGAAGCGGTGGCAAATACGGGTCGTCCACTGGGAGGTGTGTCGACACTTGGTTTGTTCGAAGGCGAGAGGTAAAGAAAGGGAAGAAAGGTTGGTTACACTAAACTACACTAAGGTGCAAATGGAAATGGAAGAAAAGCAAGAAAACTAAACCCCAAAGGGGGTAGAGAAATAATGTGAACATAAAGAAGTGTGTGTGTGTTCATTAAGCTCCTCACAACATGTAGTGCATGAAATCATAAAACTACATCCAACTTTGCCTCTACATGAATTAAGATTTCACTACATCATTAAAACATACAAGACATTAATTGGAATGAAGCTACATGAACTCAAGTATAAAGACTATACCCTACTATGCCTCTACATGAATTAAGATTTCACTACATCATTAAAACATACAAGACATTAGCTAAGGTAAAGGCAACAAGAGCACATACACTACAAATTGTGTTTCCAACATTAACTTCATCCATATCCTAACCTTATCATTCCCCATAAAATAGGTCCACTAATCAAAGCATAAGCTAAGCTTCATTCAAGAGCATTAGCCTATCAAAGATAAGAGTGGAGACCCATTAGATGGTTATGGAAATCATGTAAAGCTCAAGGGATAAAAATAACACACACTTAATACACTACATGATTATATCACATATTTCTCCACCCCCCAAATGGGGATGGAACTAATCACTACTCATTACACTACTGATTAGACTAAGCAAAGAAAGCATAATACTGAAATGAAAGTTAACTAAGAAGGGAAGAAGCATTAAAGAAACATAAAAGGAAAGGAAAGACTAAACAAACATGCACAAATTAAAAGACAAGATTTAAAGAAACTAGAAGAATTATTTTATTAACAAAATGACTCACATTGAAGGTAGCATTCTTCTCCACCTTGAGTTTTTGCTTCAAGGCTCACTCCTTAGTAGAGAGAATGCCACCAAGCAATGGGTAATTACAATGGAAGGTGAAGAGTTCTATTTATAAGCATGGAAAAAGCTAATCGGGGACAATCCCCCGATGTGGGACTAAACCAATACCAAAAATAGCCTAAACGAACATTAATACAAGTCCAGGAGAAATTTTGACTGATCCTGAGCAATATGGACCGCCAATTAGCGGTCCAAGACCGCCAATTGGCGGTCCAAAATTGTCGGATCGTGTTGGAATTTGTTGTGGGCTTTGCTTTCTGGTATTGTTGGTCTTTGATGCGGTTACTCGACTTGTTGGAGCTCCGACCCGAATAGAATTGGTAAAATACTCCCCATGATGGTGTGGAGTATTCTGTTTTGCTCTTAGGTCTTTATGTCTTACATTCAGGTCCTTCTCCCTTGCATCTTGGTCCCTAGATCTCACCATTCAGTCATTTTTCCCAGCTTTTGGGTCCTTTCATGGCTCTTCTCTTCAAACCTCTTTATTCCTGAAAACTAAACATAAAACTCGTCACGTAGCATTGCTTAGGTGTAAGATAATGGATATAAGATACAAATATGAGCATGAAATGATGTCAATCAAATACCCCCACACCTAAGTTTTTGCTAGTCCCGAGCAAAACAAAGAAAGAGAAAAGCAAACGAGAAACAAGAAATCCTAACTCACTTTCGTAGGAATCACGGTTGCACTTAGCACGTGCAACAAGCCGTTAAACCTCTTTGTTTCCAAGGAGGAGGAGTGTTGTCTCCTGAGGGTTTTCAGCGGATATACCCACAAAATGCGAACAAGATGCATTATTCAATCTAGCCCTCGACTCGTTGGAAATATTTTGTCGATCAGTGGACGTGGTAATCCTACGGGCCGACTCTATATAGGTAATCAGTCCACACCTAGCCTAATAAACCATTCGTGCAAGTTAAATAAGGAATTAAGTAAAAGACATGGACAACCTCAAGATCCTCAAGTGATACAAAGTGTAAGGTCCATTAAGGTTCTTATTTGCATTACCATTTTTTTCTTTTTGTTTCTTTTCACACATTTTTTTTTCTTTTTATTAGTTGGAGCTTCATTCTCCCAGGGTCAGGTTTCGTGCATCATTGCCCATGAGGACTTACACTATCACGTACACCTTTCCCCAAATCTCCACATAGGGCAATCCCTACCACCCGTGTAACGGGAGTTCGGTCGGCGCATCCCAAGTCAGATGACTCGAAAGCACCAGGCACAAAGTCCCTTCAGACCTACTTTCCCAAGTGATAGGAGCCGTGCGAGAAGAGAGAACACCTACTCACTTATTTCTTATCTACACATGAACCAAAACCCCTACACTTAATGTCTCACAACAAGATTAAGAGGGTCCTTGACTACAACAAACTTCCTAAATTAACAAACACGAATTATTGACTCACTAGGTTCAGGGTGGACTTCTTTGAATGTTTGAGCACTGAAACCCTATGATTACTCACCCCCAAAGGAAAACTGGGATGCATCCTAACGACTCGATAAATCCTAAAGCCACGTACTAGATATCCTAATGCATCAAGTTCAAGACAATTTTGGGAGCTTTCTTTTTACTTTGCCTCTCAACGGTTTTGCACATGCTAAACACACGCAAAACCCACAAAACATTTTCTTTCGAAAACACATGAAGATTTTGAAAGAAATGTGAAAATTTTGAAGCACTAGGCAAGCAAAAGAAGACAAGTCACCCAAGGATCATGGCAAGCAGATATATCGATATTAAATGCAGCACACTATCATGACCCTAACAATGCAAACAAAAGAAAACAAAATCAAAGGAAAAAGACTCGACTATGTACACACGTAAAACACCCCCCCACACCTACTTCATGCATTGTCCTCAATGAATGCAAGCAAGATACTACATGGATTGATGCATAAACAGGAGAGATCTCACCAACATGAAGTACAAAGGGAAGTGCAAGGTCATGTTGATGGACATAACCCGAATTCCCTCAAAACCTGTGAGATGATAAAGAAGGGATACAAATACGTGAAAGAAATGGAGCCCAAATACACAAGGGTTGGGGCTCACAACAATCAATGCTCACTGAAGGAGTCTTTTATTGTACTTCTTTTTTTTCTTTTTTTTTCTTTTTTTTCTTTTTTTTATATAACTATGTACAAACATAAGTTGCCATCTTCATTTGTCAAAAGACATCAAATGGGAACCTCAAGAGTGGGTCAATGCACTTGGAAAGGGAACATGACACCACGCGGGGCCAGAATACGCATGCGTGGGCCCCCTTCACAAAGAGCACCAGATGAAATGAGAGGTTCATGAATTGGACGCAAAGGCGTCTCATTCAAAGGATCAAACTGAAAGAGCTTGAACCTCTCGAGAGTTTGGGAAATAAGGGGCAACGGAAGAAAAATATCTCCCGTTGCGGAACTGAAGTTATGATCATCAATCCAAACTCTCCACCCAACAGGCTGGTGGGTCGGAACGAGGTCAAGCACCTCGTTATGCATGTCCAACTCACCAGGAGAACAGGAAGTGGGTCTCATACCCAAAGTATCCTCCAAGGAACTCCTAATACCCTCATGAGCAATGTAGTTGTTTGATGTTCCATCATTTCCAAGATGATCAGGAACAATAGTGAGAGGCAAACTCTCATCAGGTTGTTTGAAATTGAGGGTACTAGGGAGCTCTTGCTCCACCAGAGGTGAGTCCTTAAGAGGCACAACATGAAGATCATGTGGCTCAAGGGCCACGGGACAAAAAGATAAGGCACAATCATGTGCCGACTCATAATGAAACTGGTCCAAGTTATTCTCAATTTGAATCGAATCCTCCACTAAGTGATCGTGAATTGAAACCCCAAGTCCCTCAGACTGACTAGGAGTTTGACTTTGAAAGGTTGTGCTTTGAATTTGTGGATGTGGTGGTGGTTCGATATCAAAAGAAGAATCCTCATGTTGACAAGAAAGGTTACTCTCCTCACATTCACGTAATTTCTGCGACATTTGACTCACTTGCAGTGTCATATTTTGTATGGATTGTTGAGTGATTTCCATGAACGTAAGGAAAGTTTGTTTCAAGGAATCAGGTATGCGGTCAACGATGAGGTCCAAGTCAGAGCTTGGGAAATTTTGGGGTTGGGTGTGGATGGGCTGAGAATGAGTCCAATGATTTGGGGTGGGGTGTTGGTAGAATTCTAGGTATTCGGGAGGAGGATACTGGGGTGAACATGAAGTATAAGAATTTGAATAAGAATTGTCACCCCATGAATCCATCACTCTCGGATTATACGCGGATGCGTAATGGTCATAATGAGCATTTTCGGAAAATGTGTGCTCATACTCAGGCTCTGGGGGAACATAAGGACATTCCCCGAAATCATGACCACTCAACCCACAATAGTGACACGGTACGGCTACTGGAGCCACCGGTGCACCCATGTCATCTACCACATGCATGAAAGAGGCCAAAGGTTCTTGTAATGTCTCAGATTGATGACCAACATATGATCCGACGTAACTAGATGGTGGTCTAGTAGTCGGTGCCTCTCTCATATTACCCCAATATGAAGATTGCTCAGTCACACAATTGCGATTATCCCAACCATACGGGGTGTTCGTCTGAGCCACCCCAGGTTGCATGGGTCCGGAGTACCAGGGAGAATCGTCCTGGTCCCAACAATGATATGGATGGTCGCCCATGTAACCATCCATCTCAACAGAGAACTCTCGAGTCGATCACTCTCACCACCACGAGGCCAAGCTCGGAAAAAGTGCTCGACTCGACCCTAAAACGCTACAGAGAGTGTAAAGGGGAGGAGACTATAACGTAGAAGAAGGTGAGAAGAAGATGACTCAGAGGAGAAAGGAAGAATCCCTAGAGCTAGCGAGGGTACAGAGTGAAGGTAGAAGCCTAACTAGCAAGCATGGCTCAAACAATGTAAGGCAATGGGTCCTTAGGCTAGACGACGCCTAACTTCGAGGTCACTAGCCTCGACACGCCTCACCTCCCTACAACGAGGACCACAATGCCCAGCAAGTGATACCAGATCCGGAGATCCAGTAACTCCTACTATCGACAAGGTAGGCAACGCCGATCAGGTCATGACGGTCTCAACTAGATTACTCTCCTAGTGCGCCCGCAATCCTAGGGCCAATGTCTACTTGCTTTTAGTTAAGGCTTTATTAAGAGTGGTTTTTGGGGCCAAGGAAAGGGTGATGAAATCCCTCACCTTATCTTTTATGGGACAGCCCCTCCTTAGTAGTGTTTTGAGCTTAAATCTAGCAATCAATCACTCCAATCAAATGCTCAACTCACTCTTGTCCCGATGCACCTTACTAACTAATGCATGATCGAAACATGCATGAATGAGAGATCGGGGTGCACGTACCTCACTCCAGCAATCAACAACAAAATGTAAGGAAAAGAAAAGACAAATGTATGCAAGGTCTACAAATGATGCATGACCTAGATGGCAAGAAGTCTAGTCTTTTGCTTTGGGTTTTATGGTCCAAGTTGATTAAAGGGGATTGAAATTAAATCTGGGAGCAAAGTAGAAGTCACAGCATGCAAAATTGTGCTCCCAGATAACTAACATGAACAATATAACAACTGGAACAAATTTGAGAACAATTGAGGCTCACCAGGCCGCCAATTGGCGGTCCCAGACCGCTGATTGGCGGTCGTTTTGTAGCTTCTGGTCCTCAAACTTCTCCAGTAGCCTCCCCTTGATCCTTAGGTTCCCTGAAACTAAACAACACTGGAAACAAAAAATTAAAAACCCCTCGAATCGCCCAAACCAACGTCTGGACAGAGCACCTCCCCGGCAACGGCGCCAAAAACTTGATTGATCGTTTTATATTTAACCGCAAGTGCACGGCCGCGTTGAAGCGGTGGCAAATACGGGTCGTCCACTGGGAGGTGTGTCGACACTTGGTTTGTTCGAAGGCGAGAGGTAAAGAAAGGGAAGAAAGGTTGGTTACACTAAACTACACTAAGGTGCAAATGGAAATGGAAGAAAAGCAAGAAAACTAAACCCCAAAGGGGGTAGAGAAATAATGTGAACATAAAGAAGTGTGTGTGTGTTCATTAAGCTCCTCACAACATGTAGTGCATGAAATCATAAAACTACATCCAACTTTGCCTCTACATGAATTAAGATTTCACTACATCATTAAAACATACAAGACATTAATTGGAATGAAGCTACATGAACTCAAGTATAAAGACTATACCCTACTATGCCTCTACATGAATTAAGATTTCACTACATCATTAAAACATACAAGACATTAGCTAAGGTAAAGGCAACAAGAGCACATACACTACAAATTGTGTTTCCAACATTAACTTCATCCATATCCTAACCTTATCATTCCCCATAAAATAGGTCCACTAATCAAAGCATAAGCTAAGCTTCATTCAAGAGCATTAGCCTATCAAAGATAAGAGTGGAGACCCATTAGATGGTTATGGAAATCATGTAAAGCTCAAGGGATAAAAATAACACACACTTAATACACTACATGATTATATCACATATTTCTCCACCCCCCAAATGGGGATGGAACTACTCACTACTCATTACACTACTGATTAGACTAAGCAAAGAAAGCATAATACTGAAATGAAAGTTAACTAAGAAGGGAAGAAGCATTAAAGAAACATAAAAGGAAAGGAAAGACTAAACAAACATGCACAAATTAAAAGACAAGATTTAAAGAAACTAGAAGAATTATTTTATTAACAAAATGACTCACATTGAAGGTAGCATTCTTCTCCACCTTGAGTTTTTGCTTCAAGGCTCACTCCTTAGTAGAGAGAATGCCACCAAGCAATGGGTAATTACAATGGAAGGTGAAGAGTTCTATTTATAAGCATGGAAAAAGCTAATCGGGGACAATCCCCCGATGTGGGACTAAACCAATACCAAAAATAGCCTAAACGAACATTAATACAAGTCCAGGAGAAATTTTGACTGATCCTGAGCAATATGGACCGCCAATTAGCGGTCCAAGACCGCCAATTGGCGGTCCAAAATTGTCGGATCGTGTTGGAATTTGTTGTGGGCTTTGCTTTCTGGTATTGTTGGTCTTTGATGCGGTTACTCGACTTGTTGGAGCTCCGACCCGAATAGAATTGGTAAAATACTCCCCATGATGGTGTGGAGTATTCTGTTTTGCTCTTAGGTCCTTATGTCTTACATTCAGGTCCTTCTCCCTTGCATCTTGGTCCCTAGATCTCACCATTCAGTCATTTTTCCCAGCTTTTGGGTCCTTTCATGGCTCTTCTCTTCAAACCTCTTTATTCCTGAAAACTAAACATAAAACTCGTCACGTAGCATTGCTTAGGTGTAAGATAATGGATATAAGATACAAATATGAGCATGAAATGATGTCAATCAATCCACATGGAGGTGTGTCGACTTTTGGTTTGTTCGAAGGCGAGTGGTAAAGAAAGGAGAGAAAGGTTGGTTACACTAAACTACACTACAATGCAAAAAGGAAATGGAAGATAAGCAATAAAACTAAACCCCATAGGGGGTAGAGAAATAATGTGAATATAAAGATGTGTGTGTGTGTGTGTGTGTGTGTTCAATTATGCTCCTCACAACATGTAGTGCATTAAATCATAAAACTAAATCCAACTTTGCCTCCACATGAAATAAGATAAGACTATATCATTAAAACATACATAGACAATAATTGGAATGAAGCTAAATGAACTCATGTATAAAGACTATACCCTACTATGCCTCCACAAGAATTAAGATAAGACTATATCATTAAAACATACAAGGCATTAACCAAGGCCAAGGCAACAAGAGCACATACACTACAAGTCATGTTTCCTATATTAATTCCATCCTTATCCTTACCTCATCATTCCCCATAAAATAGGTCCACTAGTCTAAGCATATGCTAAGCTTCATTCAAGAGCATTAGCATATCAAAGATAAGAGTGAAATCCCATTAGATGGTTATGGAAATCATATAAGGCTCAAGGGATTAAGATAACACACACCTAATACACTACATGATCATATCACATATTTCTCCACCCCCCAAATGGGGATGGAACTACTCACTAATCATTACACTACCTACATTAACAACATGAAACATTATACTGAAAGGAAATTTAACTAAGCAAGAAAGGAGCATTTAAAGAAGCTTAAAAGGAAAGAAAAGACTAAACAAGCCTGCACAAATTAAAAGACAAGATTAAAAGAAACTAGAACAATTATTTTATTAACACCTGATCCCATTACCCATGTTAGATCTAAGGATTCTTCCCTCCTCATCTGAGTCCTCTCCGCATCTATTCTCTACGAGTAGTCTCCTCCTCTGAGTACACCTTCTGTTGTGTGTTTTTAGAGTCGAGTCGAGCATTTTATGCGAGGTTGGGCTCGTTCTGGTGAGAGCGCTCGACTAGAGAGAGTGCATTCTTCTGAGACGGACGGTCTTGGTGATCGACCATCTCCACCTCGTGCTCCTTTGGAGCATGAGGCCGAGTCGTCTCGTGGTGATGGGGGAGCCCGGGTTCCATACATGGATTACCTCGGTCCTCTCCCACCACCATGTAGACCTCCTTCTCCTCCTCCTCTGACTCGAGAGGAAGGGAGATTCAGTCAGGATCGAGTTCTTGGTGTACCACCACCTTTAGCTCGACAAGATAGACCGATGACTTTGTGGGAGCGGACCTATCCTGTTTGGGCCGTGCAACCTTCTCGCATAGTTCTTTCCCCTGCTCGTGGGAACAACTATGAGCTGAAACCTCAATATGTGAGCATGCTTCTGACCTTTACAGCCAATAAGGAGGATCCGTATATTTTTATACGCGAATTCGAGGAAGCATGCTCCATGTTCAATCTTCAACAGCTTGACGAGGATTCAGTCCGGTTGAGGATGATTTCTTTCGCGTTGAAGGATAACGCAAAGAAATGGATGTACAACCTCCTGGCGAGCTCCATTCGGTCTTGGGATGACTTTGTGACCGTATTTCTGAAGAGATTTTTACCTCAAAGGAAAACTCAACAGATACGACACCAGATACATCAAATGTATCAGACTGAGACCGAATCTTTTCATGCTTTGTTTGAGAGGTTCAAGGACCTTCTCCAGCAGTGGCCTCATCATGGACTTGAGCTATGACAGCTGTGCCAAATTGTTTATGAGGGCATCAACTACAACACCCATACATTGTTGGAGTCGATGTGTCAGGGTGACTTCCAAATGAAACCCATCGAGGAGTCATGGGATACTTTTGAGTCTATGGCTGAACGTACTTTCGAGTGGGATACCATGAGAGAGCCACCAGCCGCCAGGTCTTCTGGTCGGGCTGGATCATATCATGTCAAGTAAACTATCGCGTCTGAGGCGAAATTGGCTGCTCTCATGCGTAGGATTGAGAGTTTAGAGTTAGACCGAGCTCCTGTAGCTCAGGTCACTACTCCTGGGTGTAGTAGGTGTGGACTTACGGGCCATGATGACTTGGAATGCGCTTACGCTCCAAGTGATACTGAGCATGCGAATGCGATGTATAAACAGAGGCCCCGTAACGACCCGTACAGTCACTCCTACAACCCAGGATGGCGTAACCATCCTAACTACTCTTGGGGGCCTAGTGGGGGTCACGGTCAGAGCTCGCACGCTCAAGCTCAAGCTCCACCTTATCAACCTCCACGCCCATCGGCGACCTACCAACCCCCACATCTAAGGACTCAGCACCACAATTACCAACCTGCTCATGCCTCATCGTCGGGTTATTCCAACCAGATTCCACCACCCCAGCGGGTTAACCCCAAGGCCCTTCTAGTGATCCGACCCTTCAAGCGTTCATGCAGAGCATGCAAAGTACAATCAAGGCTTTGGAAATGCAAGTTAGCCAGTTGGCTCATCAATTCCATGAACGCGAGAAGGGTCAGTTCCCGAGTCAACCTGTGGTAAATCCCAGGGGCCAGCCTGCTCATGCTAGGCAGAATGTACACAATGTTGAAAGTGACCCTTCCCAACATGCCAATGTTGTCCATACCTTGAGTTCGGGAAGGGTTGTTGACAACAATGTGGAAATGCCTGAAGCCAACCCTGTTGGCAAGACTTCTGAGGAGAGTCTTGAGCCTTTCAAGGAACCTAAGTCTGAGACTCCTCCTCGTGATTCTTATGTCCCCAAGGCACCATTCCCTCATCGGTTGACTAAAAACGTGATGAGCATTGGGACAAGATCGTTGAGGTACTTAGGCAAGTAAAGGTGAACATCCCGTTGTTGGACGTTATTCAACAAATGCCACTGTATGCCAACTTCCTCAAGGATCTTTGCACCACTAAGAGAAAAACAAATGTGCCCAAAAAAGCCTTTTTGGCAGCCAATGTGAGCTCAATATTGACACAGCCCATGCAAGTCAAATACAATGACCCAAGGTGTCCAACTGTCTCTTGCATGGTTGGGAATGTGACAATCTCTCAAGCTTTATTGGATTTGGGAGCATCTGTGAACCTCCTGCCTTACTTAGTCTATGTCAACCTTGGAATATGCGATCTTAAACCAACGAGGACAACCCTCCAGTTGGCTGACAGATCCGTCAAAATTCCACGAGGGAGTGTGGAGGATGTCCTTATCAAAGTGGGTGAGTTCGTATTTCCATTTGATTTCATCATCGTGGATACTGAACCCGTGTCCAACCCACAAGGACAAATTCCTGTGATCCTTGGGCGGCCATTTCTTGCGACATCTAATGCTTTGATCAATTGTCGCAATGGCCTGATGAGGTTGTCTTTTGGAAACCTCACGGCGGATTTCAACATCTTCACTCTTGGTAAGCAACCCAAGCTCTTCGACGATACTGTCGGAGCCAATTTCATCCAGGACACGGATGAGCCCGAGTCATTACGCATGTTCAACTCACATCAACATATTATTGAGGTGCCTAATGACCAGGTTGCGCGTGAAGAGAATCTTGAGGAATCCGTCAGCATTTCTCTAGACGAGGAGGCACATCTGGGTGCTTGCTCCTCTTACCCCGTGGCCCTTGAGCCACTTGAAAGTAACTCTGAATCCGACAAGGACCCACCTCTGGTCGAGCTTAAACCGCTCCCCGATAACCTAAAGTACATCTTTTTAGGGGATAATGAGACCTTGCCACTCATTATTGCTTTTGATCTTGCACAAGATCAAGAGGTTGCCCTCAAAAGAGTATTGTTTGAAAAGAAAGAGGCGATCGGGTGGTCCTTGAAGGATATCAAGGGAATTAGCCCTGATATTGTTCAGCATCGGACCCACATGGAAGAGGATTCTACGCCCTGTAGGGACCCACAACGAAGATTGAATCCGGTACTGAAAGAAGCCGTCCGAAAGGAGGTTCTTAAGTGCTTGGATCATGGCATAATCTATCCTATCTCTGATAGTTCGTGGGTGAGTCCTGTCCATGTGGTTCCCAAAAAGTCAGGCGTAACGGTTGTGGAGAATGAGCATAATGAGCTTATCCCGACACGCCTGCAAACTGGCTGGCGAGTTTGCAATGATTATCGCAAGCTCAATGCGGCAACGTAGAAAGATTCATTGATCAGATGTTGGAAAGGTTGGCTGGACATGAGTATTATTGTTTTCTTGATGCATACTCCGGTTACAACCAAATTCCCATCACCCCCGAGGATCAAGAGAAAACCACATTTACTTGTCCCTTTGGCACGTTTGCCTACCGTCGCATGCCCTTTGCGTTATGTAATGCGCCGACAACGTTTCAAAGGTGTATGATCAACATCTTCTCCGATATGGTTGAGCGTTTCCTTGAGATCTTCATGGACGACTTTTCCATATTTGGCGCTTCCTTTGATGAGTGCCTTCATCACTTGAGCCTTGTCCTCAAGCGATGCCGTGAGAAGAACCTCGCTCTCAATTGGGAGAAATGTCACTTCATGGTGAAGCGAGGGATTGTACTTGGACATGTGATCTCAAGTAGGGGAATTGAGGTCGATCCTGCCAAAGTGGGTCTTATTGCTAATCTCCCATCGCCACGTAATGTGAAGGATATCCGCACCTTTTTGGGGCATGCTGGATTCTATCGGCGGTTCATTCGGGATTTTAGCAAAATTGCTCGACCTCTCACCGCCTTGTTGGCTAAGGATGCCATTTTTGAGTTCACACCGGATTGCCACCATGCCTTTTTGACCTTGAAGAAAGAGTTGACTTCAGCTCCCATTATTAAGGCACCAGTGTGGACTGAACCCTTTGAGTTAATATGTGATGCATCTGTCTTCGCTGTGGGAGCAGTGCTTGGGCAACGATTGGACAAATTGCCTCATGTGATCTACTATTCCAGTAGAACACTCAATGATGCCCAATTGAACTACACTGTGACCGAGAAGGAATTCTTAGCGATCATATTTGCTTTGGACAAATTCCGATCGTACTTGATTGGCTCTCACGTGATTATCTATTCTGATCACACCGCCATCAAGCACCTCATGGCGAAGAAAGATGCAAAATCCTGACTCTTGAGATGGATCTTGTTGTTACAAGAATTTGATCTCGAGATTCGGGACAAAAAAGGGTGTGAAAATGTTGTAGCTGACCACCTGTCTCGTCTAGAGACGACCAACCCACATGACCAAATTATTGATGACAAATTTCCCGACGTGCAGTTGTTCACGATCGAAGATAACCCTTGGTTTGCTGACATCGTGAACTACCTCGTGACCGAGCAACTTCCTGTGGGTTGGTCAAAATCTGACCAAACCAAATTTAGATCTTATGTCAGATTCTTCCACTGGGACGACCCCTACCTATTCAAATACTGCTCTGACCAAATTTTCAAGCGATGCGTCCCAGATACCGAGTTCCAAAGTGTGCTCCATTTCTGCCACTCCAAGGCATGTGGAGGACACTTTGGAGCAAAGAAAACTGCTGCCAAGGTGCTCCAATCTGGAATCTACTGGCCCTCTCTTTTCAAGGATGCTTACGACTTTTGTAAGCAATGTGATAGGTGCCAGCGCCTTGGCAGGATTGGTCGACGTGACATGATGCGTTTGACATGTCCTTGTTGTCGAGATCTTTGATGTGTGGGTCATCCACTTCATGAGTCCCTTCCCGAACTCTTTCGGGAATGTTTACATTCTGGTGGTCGTTGACTATGTGTCTAAGTAGGTTGAGGCTATACCCACAAAGACCAATGACAACAAGGTGGTCACTAAATTCTTAAGGGACATTTTTGCACAATTTGGTACTCCTCATACCATAATCAGCGATAGGGGTACCCACTTCTGTAATCGCTCCTTTGAAGCGCTTATGAGGAAATATTCGATCACCCACAAGCTTGCGACCCCATACCATCCGCAAACTAGTGGGCAGGTCGAAATCTCTAACCGTCAATTAAAGTAAATTATTGAGAAGACGGTTAGTTCCTCGAGGAAGGATTGGTCTACTAAGTTGAATGACACGTTGTGGGCCTTCCGCACCGCGTACAAGACCAATTTGGGTATGTCCCCATACCAGGTAGTCTACGGCCAGGCTTGCCACCTACCCGTCGAGCTTGAGCATCATGCTTTCTGGGCGATCAAGAACCTGAATATGGATCTTGATCAAGCAGGAGTACAACGTAAGCTCGACATTGTGGAATTGGAAGAGCTACGCAATGATGCGTACGAGAATGCCAAAATTCATAAGTCCTAAGCCAAGATGTTTCACGATCGCTTGATTATGCGAAAGGTGTTTACGGCCGGGCAGAAGGTGTTTCTCTACAATTCCTGGCTTCATCTGTTTGTGGGTAAGCTCTGCACTCGCTGGTCTGGTCCTTTTATTGTCCAAACCGTCTATCCTCATGGAGCGGTTGACATCTTGAACCCAGGGAATGGGGATGTGTTCAAAGTTAATGGACAACGCCTCAAACCCTACTTGGAGGGGGCACCAGCCGAAGTCGAGGAGGTCATGTTCCTTCATGAACCTCTCTCGCACTCAACCATTCATGCTCCTGCATGAGAGGTTGAGCATTCATGTTTGTATAAAACAAAAGAGAAAAAAAGATAAAAAGGAGAGAAGACTCCTTCAGTGAGCATCGTTTGTTTTGGACCCCAACTGATTGACATCATTTCATGCTCATATTTGTATCTTATATCCATTATCTTACACTTAAGCAATGCTACGTGACGAGTTTTATGTTTAGTTTTCAGGAATAAAGAGGTTTGAAGAGAAGAGCCATGAAAGGACCCAAAAGCTGGGAAAAAGGACTGAATGGTGAGATCTAGGGACCAAGATGCAAGGGAGAAGGACCTGAATGTAAGACAGAAGGACCTAAGAGCAAAACAGAATACTCCACACCATCATGGGGAGTATTTTACCAATTCTATTCGGGTCGGAGCTTCAACAAGTCGAGTAACCGCATCAAAGACAAACAATACCAGAAAGCAAAGCCCACAACAAATTCCAACACGATCCGACAATTTTGGACCGCCAATTGGCGGTCTTGGACCGCTAATTGGCGGTCCATATTACTCAGGATCCGTCGAAATTTCTCCTGGACTTGTATTAATGTTCGTTTAGGCTATTTTTGGTATTGGTTTAGTCCCACATCGGGGGATTGTCCCCGATTAGCTTTTTCCATGCTTATAAATAGAACTCTTCACCTTCCATTGTAATGACCCATTTGCTTGGTGGCATTCTCTCTACTAAGGAGTGAGCCTTGAAGCAAAAACTCAAGGTGGAGAAGAATGCTACCTTCAATGTGAGTCATTTTGTTAATAAAATAATTCTTCTAGTTTCTTTAAATCTTGTCTTTTAATTTGTGCATGTTTGTTTAGTCTTTCCTTTCCTTTTATGTTTCTTTAATGTTTCTTGCCTTCTTAGTTAACTTTCATTTCAGTATTATGCTTTCTTTGCTTAGTCTAATCAGTAGTGTAATGAGTAGTGAGTAGTTCCATCCCCATTTGGGGGGTGGAGAAATATGTGATATAATTATGTAGTGTATTAAGTGTGTGTTATTTTTATCCATTGAGCTTTATATGATTTCCATAACCATCTAATGGGTCTCCACTCTTATCTTTCATATGCTAATGCTCTTGAATGAAGCTTAGCTTATGCTTTGATTAGTGGACCTATTTTATGGGGAATGATAAGGTTAGGATATGGATGAAGTTAATATTGGAAACACAATTTGTAATGTATGTGCTCTTGTTGCCTTTACCTTAGCTAATGTCTTGTATGTTTTAATGATGTAGTGAAATCTTAATTCATGTAGAGGCATAGTAGGGTATAGTCTTTATACTTGAGTTCATGTAGCTTCATTCCAATTATTGTCTTGTATGTTTTAATGATGTAGTCATATCTTAATTCATGTGGAGGCAAAGTTGGATGTAGTTTTATGATTTCATGCACTACATGTTGTGAGGAGCTTAATGAACACACACACACTTCTTTATGTTCACATTATTTCTCTACCCCCTTTGGGGTTTAGTTTTCTTGCTTTTCTTCCATTTCCATTTGCGTTTTAGTGTAGTTTAGTGTAACCAACCTTTCTTCCCTTTCTTTACCTCTCGCCTTCGCACAAACCAAGTGTCGACACACCTCCCAGTGGACGACCCGTATTTGCCACCGCTTCAACGCGGCCGTGCACTTGCGGTTAAATATAAAACGAGATCAATCAAGTTTTTGGCGCCGTTGCCGGGGAGGTGCTCTGTCCAGACCTTGGTTTGGACGATTCGAGGGGTTTTTGATTTTTTGTGTCCAGTTTTCTTAGTTTCAGGGAACCATCAGATCAAGGGGAGGCTACTGGGAAAGTTTGAGGAAGCAAGTCCAAAAACAGACCGCCAATCAGCGGTTGGAGACCGCCAATTGGCGGCCTGGTGAGGGCTTCCTGCTTCCATTTTTTTGTGGTAGTTAGTGCTGTAACTTGTGTTATCTGGGAGTCTAATTTTGCATGCTGTGACTTCTACTTTGCTCCCAGATTTAATTTCAATCCCCTTTAATCAACTTGGACCATAAAACTCAAAGCAAAAGACTAGACTTCTTGCCATCTAGGTCATGCATCATTTGTAGACCTTGCATGCATTTGTCTTTTCTTTTCCTTACATTTTGTTGTTGATTGCTGGCGTGAGGTACGTGCACCCCGATCTCTCATTCATGCATGTTTCGATCATGCATTAGTTAGTAAGGTGCATCAGGACAAGAGTGAGTTGAGCGTTTGATTGGAGTGATTGATTGCTAGATTTAAGCTCAAAACGCTACTAAGGAGGGGCTGTCCCATAAAAGATAAGGTGGGGGATTTCATCACCCTTTCCTTGGCCCAAAAAAAAAAATCACTCTTAATAAAGCCTTAACTAAAAGCAAGTAGACATTGGCCCTAAGGAATTCGGACGCACTAGGAGAGTAATCTAGTCGAGACCGTCATGACCTGATCGGCGTTGCCTACCTTGTCGATAGTAGGAGGTACTGGATCTCCGGATCTGGTATCACTTGCTGGGCATTGTGGTCCTCGTTGTAGGGAGGTGAGGCGTGTCGAGGCTAGTGACCTCGAAGTTAGGCGTCGTCTAGCTTAAGGACCCATTGCCTTACATTGTTTGAGCCGTGCTTGCTAGTTAGGCTTCTTCCTGATCCCGTTACCTACGCTAGCTTTAGGGATTCTTCCCTTCTCCTCTGAGTCATCTTCTTCTCACCTTCTTCTACGTTATAGTCTCCTCCCCTTTACACTCTCTGGTAGCGTTTTAGGGTCGAGTCGAGCACTTTTTGCGAGCTTAGTCTCGTGGTGGTGAGAGTGGTCGACTCGAGAGTTGTTTGTTGAGATGGATGGTTACATGGGCGGCCATCCATATCATTGTTGGGACCAGGATGATTCTCCCTGGTACTCTGGACCCATGCAACCTGGGGTGCCTCAGACTAACACCCTGTATGGTTGGGATAATCCTCATTGTGTGACTGAGCAATCTTCATATTGGGGTAACATGAGAGAGGCACCGACTGCTAGACCACCATCTAGTTACGTCGCATCATATGTTGGTCATCAATCTGAGACATTACAAGAACCTTTGGCCTCTTTCATGCATGTGGTAGATGACATGGGTGCACCGGTGGCTCCAGTAGCCGTACCGTGTCACTATTGTGGGTTGAGTGGTCATGATTTCGGGGAATGTCCTTATGTTCCCCCAGAGCCTGAGTATGAGCACACATTTTCCCAAAATGCTCATTATGACCATTACGCATCCGCGTACAACCCGAGAGGGATGGATTCGTAGGGAGACAATTCGTATTCAAATTCTTATACATCATTTCCACCCCAATATCCTCCTCCCGAATACCCAGAATTCTACCAACACCCCACTTCAAATCATTGGACTCATTCTCAGCCCATCAACACCCAACCCCAAAATTTCCCAAGATCTGACTTGGACCTCCTCGTTGACCGCATACATAATCTGACACTTCAAGTGAGTCAACTGACGCAACAATTAAGTGAGGAGAGTGACATTTCATGTCAGCATGAGGATTCTTCTTTTGATATCGAACCACCACCACATCCACAAATTCAAAGCACAACCTTTCAAAGTCAAACTCCTAGTCAGTCTGAGGGACTTGGGGTTTCAATTCACGATCACTTAGTGGAGGATTCGATTCAAATTGAGAATAACTTGGACCAGTTTCATTATGAGTCGGCACATGATTGTGCCTTATCTTTTTGTCCCGTGGCCCTTGAGCCACATGATCTTCATATTGTGCCTCTTAAGGACTCACCTCTGGTGGAGCAAGAGCTCCCTAGTACCCTCAATTTCAAACAACCTGATGAGAGTTTGCCTCTCACTATTGTTCCTGATCATCTTGGAAGTGATGGAACATCAAACAACTACATTGCTCATGAGGGTATTAGGAGTTCCTTGGAGGATACTTTGGGTATGAGACCCACTTCCTGTTCTCCTGGTGAGTTGGACATGCATAACGAGGTACTTGACCTCGTTCCGACCCACCAGCCTGTTGGTTGGAGAGTTTGGATTGATGATCATAACTTCAGTTCCGCAACGGGAGATATTTTTCTTCCGTTGCCCCTTATTTCCCAAACTCTCGAGAGGTTCAAGATCTTTCAGTTTGATCCTTTGAATGAGACGCCTTTGCGTCCAATTCATGAACCTCTCATTTCATCTGGTGCTCTTTGTGAAGGGGGCCCACGCATGCGTATTCTGGCCCCGCGTGGTGTCATGTTCCCTTTCCAAGTGCATTGACCCACTCTTGAGGTTCCCATTTGATGTCTTTTGACAAATGAAGATGGGAACTTATGTTTGTACATAGTTATAAAAAAAAAGAAAAAAAAAGAAGAAAAAAAAAGAAAAAAAAGAAGTACAATAAAAGACTCCTTCAGTGAGCATTGATTGTTGTGAGCCCCAACCCTTGTGTATTTGGGCTCCATTTCTTTCACGTATTTGTATCCCTTCTTTAGCATCTCACAGGTTTTGAGGGAATTCGGGTTATGTCCATCAACATGACCTTGCACTTCCCTTTGTACTTCATGTTGGTGAGATCTCTCCTTTTTATGCATCAATCCATGTAGTATCTTGCTTGCATTCATTGAGGACAATGCATGAAGTAGGTGTGGGGGGGTGTTTTACGTGTGTACATAGTCGAGTCTTTTTCCTTTGATTTTGTTTTCTTTTGTTTGCATTGTTAGGGTCATGATAGTGTGCTGCATTTAATATCGATATATCTGCTTGCCATGATCCTTGGGTGACTTGTCTTCTTTTGCTTGCCTGGTGCTTCAAAATTTTCACATTTCTTTCAAAATCTTCATGTGTTTTCGAAAGAAAATGTTTTGTGGGTTTTGCGTGTGTTTAGCATGTGCAAAACCGTTGAGAGGCAAAGTAAAAAGAAAGCTCCCAAAATTGTCTTGAACTTGATGCATTAGGATATCTAGTACGTGGCTTTAGGATTTATCGAGTCGTTAGGATGCACCCCAGTTTCCCTTGGGGGTGAGTAATCATAGGGTTTCAGTGCTCAAACATTTGATGAAGTCCACCCTGAACCTAGTGAGTCAATAATTCGTGTCTGTTAACTTAAGGAAGTTTGTTGTAGTCAAGGACCCTCTAAATCCTGTTGTGAGACATTAGTGTAGGGGTTTTGGTTCATGTGTAGATAAGAAATAAGTGAGTAGGTGTTCTCTCTTCTCGCACGGCTCCTATCACTCGGGAAACTAGGTCTGAGGGGACTTTGTGCCTGGTGCTTTCGAGTCATCTGACTTGGGATGCGCCGACTGAACTCCCGTTACACGGGTGGTAGGGATTGCCCTATGTGGAGATGTGGGGAAAGGTGTACGTGATAGTGTAAGTCCTCATGGGCAATGATGCACGGAACCTGACCCTGGGAGAATGAAGCTCCAACTAATAAAAAGTAAAAGAAAAAAAAAGTGAAAAGAAACAAAAAAAAAATATGATAATGCAAATAAAAACCTTAATGGACTTTACACTTTGTAGCACTTGAGGATGTTGAGGTTGTCCATGTCTTTCACATAATTCCTTATTTAACTTGCACGAATGGTTCATTAGGGTAGAGGTGTGGATTGATCACCTATATAGAGTCGGCCCGTAGCATTACCGCGTCCATTGATCGACAAAATATTTCCAACGAGTCGAGGTCTAGATTGAATAATGCATCTTGTTCGGATTTTGTGGGTATATCCGCTGAAAACCCTCAGGAGACAACACTCCTCCTCCTTGGCAACAAAGAGGTTTAACGGCTTGTTGCACGTGCTAAGTGCAACCGTGATTCCTACGAAAGTGAGTTAGGATTTCTTGTTTCTCGTTTGTTTTTCTCTTTCTTTGTTTTGCTCGAGACTAGCAAAAACTTAGGTGTGGGGGTATTTGATTGACATCATTTCATGCTCATATTTGTATCTTATATCCATTATCTTACACTTAAGCAATGCTACGTGACGAGTTTTATGTTTAGTTTTCAGGAATAAAGAGGTTTGAAGAGAAGAGCCATGAAAGGACCCAAAAGCTGGGAAAAAGGACTGAATGGTGAGATCTAGGGACCAAGATGCAAGGGAGAAGGACCTGAATGTAAGACAGAAGGACCTAAGAGCAAAACAGAATACTCCACACCATCATGGGGAGTATTTTACCAATTCTATTCGGGTCGGAGCTCCAACAAGTCGAGTAACCGCATCAAAGACAAACAATACCAGAAAGCAAAGCCCACAACAAATTCCAACACGATCCGACAATTTTGGACCGCCAATTGGCGGTCTTGGACCGCTAATTGGCGGTCCATATTGCTCAGGATCCGTCGAAATTTCTCCTGGACTTGTATTAATGTTCGTTTAGGCTATTTTTTGTATTGGTTTAGTCCCACATCGGGGGATTGTCCCCGATTAGCTTTTTCCATGCTTATAAATAGAACTCTTCACCTTCCATTGTTATGACCCATTTGCTTGGTGGCATTCTCTCTACTAAGGAGTGAGCCTTGAAGCAAAAACTCAAGGTGGAGAAGAATGCTACCTTCAATGTGAGTCATTTTGTTAATAAAATAATTCTTCTAGTTTCTTTAAATCTTGTCTTTTAATTTGTGCATGTTTGTTTAGTCTTTCCTTTCCTTTTATGTTTCTTTAATGTTTCTTGCCTTCTTAGTTAACTTTCATTTCAGTATTATGCTTTCTTTGCTTAGTCTAATCAGTAGTGTAATGAGTAGTGAGTAGTTCCATCCCCATTTGGGGGGTGGAGAAATATGTGATATAATTATGTAGTGTATTAAGTGTGTGTTATTTTTATCCATTGAGCTTTATATGATTTCCATAACCATCTAATGGGTCTCCACTCTTATCTTTCATATGCTAATGCTCTTGAATGAAGCTTAGCTTATGCTTTGATTAGTGGACCTATTTTATGGGGAATGATAAGGTTAGGATATGGATGAAGTTAATATTGGAAACACAATTTGTAATGTATGTGCTCTTGTTGCCTTTACCTTAGCTAATGTCTTGTATGTTTTAATGATGTAGTGAAATCTTAATTCATGTAGAGGCATAGTAGGGTATAGTCTTTATACTTGAGTTCATGTAGCTTCATTCCAATTATTGTCTTGTATGTTTTAATGATGTAGTCATATCTTAATTCATGTGGAGGCAAAGTTGGATGTAGTTTTATGATTTCATGCACTACATGTTGTGAGGAGCTTAATGAACACACACACACTTCTTTATGTTCACATTATTTCTCTACCCCCTTTGGGGTTTAGTTTTCTTGCTTTTCTTCCATTTCCATTTGCGTTTTAGTGTAGTTTAGTGTAACCAACCTTTCTTCCCTTTCTTTACCTCTCGCCTTCGCACAAACCAAGTGTCGACACACCTCCCAGTGGACGACCCGTATTTGCCACCGCTTCAACGCGGCCGTGCACTTGCGGTTAAATATAAAACGAGATCAATCAAGTTTTTGGCACCGTTGCCGGGGAGGTGCTCTGTCCAGACCTTGGTTTGGATGATTCGAGGGGTTTTTGATTTTTTGTGTCCAGTTTTCTTAGTTTCAGGGAACCATCAGATCAAGGGGAGGCTACTGGGAAAGTTTGAGGAAGCAAGTCCAAAAACAGACCGCCAATCAGCGGTTGGAGACCGCCAATTGGCGGCCTGGTGAGGGCTTCCTGCTTCCATTTTTTTGTGGTAGTTAGTGCTGTAACTTGTGTTATCTGGGAGTCTAATTTTGCATGCTGTGACTTCTACTTTGCTCCCAGATTTAATTTCAATCCCCTTTAATCAACTTGGACCATAAAACTCAAAGCAAAAGACTAGACTTCTTGCCATCTAGGTCATGCATCATTTGTAGACCTTGCATGCATTTGTCTTTTCTTTTCCTTACATTTTGTTGTTGATTGCTGGCGTGAGGTACGTGCACCCCGATCTCTCATTCATGCATGTTTCGATCATGCATTAGTTAGTAAGGTGCATCAGGACAAGAGTGAGTTGAGCGTTTGATTGGAGTGATTGATTGCTAGATTTAAGCTCAAAACGCTACTAAGGAGGGGCTGTCCCATAAAAGATAAGGTGGGGGATTTCATTACCCTTTCCTTGGCCCAAAAAAAAAAATCACTCTTAATAAAGCCTTAACTAAAAGCAAGTAGACATTGGCCCTAAGGAATTCGGACGCACTAGGAGAGTAATCTAGTCGAGACCGTCATGACCTGATCGGCGTTGCCTACCTTGTCGATAGTAGGAGGTACTGGATCTCCGGATCTGGTATCACTTGCTGGGCATTGTGGTCCTCGTTGTAGGGAGGTGAGGCGTGTCGAGGCTAGTGACCTCGAAGTTAGGCGTCGTCTAGCTTAAGGACCCATTGCCTTACATTGTTTGAGCCGTGCTTGCTAATTAGGCTTCTTCCTGATCACAGGCACTCTACTGCTTAATTAAAATGCTCAGTCGGTCGACCGAAAGTTAAAGAGTGGTCGACCGTTTTGATGGTCAAAGCTCCCAACCGACTTAACATCGAATAGATCGGTCAAACCAGGTTAAGAATGTTCGACCGTTTAATAAGTCAAAATCCCCAACCGACCTATTCTCATTGTTTCGGTCGACCGACGAAGTGGATCCGTTCGATCGATAACAACATCTAATCCTTTTTCCCGCATAAATCTGGCATAACGGTCGACCGTCCATAGACATCGTTCGACCGTTTGCGGGTGCAAATCAATATAATAATAGAATCGATGGACTGCCCACAGGCACCGGTCGACCGATTGTCGTCTTCAACCTCTGAATAGGTTGCAATCCGATGGGGAATTCGACACCATCGTCGATCCCCAACACCCACAAAGCTTATGTGAGTTATAATGTAGGCTTGGCATACCTTTTTGACGTTTGTGGAAGCCTCCCAAGCTTTGGCAAACTCAACCCAACTTCTTCTCCTTCACTTCTTCTCCTTCTCCTTCTTTCCTTCTTCTTCTCCTCCAAAATCGTCTCTCTCACTCTCTGATAAACTTAGGATGAAGAAAACTTTTCAGATAAAACCTAACACCTCTATTTATAGTAAAATCCAATTCTTATCCAATACCTCCACCTCACTCTTTACTGTAGCAGGCTTAATTAAGGTTAATTAGGTTTAGTTTAGGTTAATTAGGATGTTTAGATTAAGGTTATTACAATCTACCCTCCTTTAAGGAATTTCGTCCGCAAAATTCGAAACAACTGACTTACCGGAACAACTCTGGATACTGCCTCCTGACATCCTCCTCGATCTCCCAGGTAGCCTCTCTGATATTGTGATGCTGCCACCTGACCTTCACCATCGGAATCGCTCTCCTCCTGAGCTGATGTACCATCTGATCCACAATCTCAACTGGTCTCTCATCTAACGACAAATCCTACTGGATCTCTGGCACTGCTATCTCTATGACATGAGCTGGATCGGCCACGTACTTCCTCAGCATAGAAACATGGAAGACGTTGTGAAGTCCTGCGAACTGTGGTGGTAAAGCAATCCTATATGCCACCTCTCCGACTCGATCCAATATCTCAAACGGTCCGACATACCTCGGACTGAGATTCCCCTTCTTCCCGAATCTCATCACCCCTCTGGAAGGTGAGATCTTCAGGAAGACATGATCTCCTGCATCAAAAGTCAGCTCACGCCTCCGCGTATCAGCATAACTCTTCTGCCTGCTCTGTGCTGTAACTAGTCGTCTCCTGATCACGTCGACCTTCTCTGAATATAACTGTATAATGTCAGGTCCAACTAGCTGTCTCTCGCCCACATCACTCCAGCATACTGGCAATCTACACGACCTCCCGTATAATGCCTCATATGGTGCCATCCCAATACTCGAGTGGTAGTTGTTGTTGTAGGCGAACTCTATCAGTGGCAAGTGCTCATCCCAATGCCCAGCCCAGTCGAGTGCGCACGCCCTCAACATGTCCTCCAATGTCTGTATCGTCCGCTCTGACTGGCCATCTGTCTGTGGGTGGAAAGCTGTGCTAAACTTCAAACGTGTCCCCAGTGCTCTGTGTAGACTCTCCCAAAATCGCGAAGTGAATCTAGGATCTCTATCTGAAATGATACTGACTGGTACACAATGAAGTCTGACAATCTCCTCAATATATAACCTAGCTAGACCATCTAGAGCAAGAGTGGTCTTAATAGCTAAGAAATGCGCCGACTTGGTCAGTCGATCGACTATAACCCAAATCGCATCGTGGAATCTCCGTGTCTTCGGTAGCCCCGTAACAAAATCCATCGTCACGTGCTCCCACTTTCACTTGGGCAACTCAATCCCTTGCATCTGCCCAGCTGGTCTCTGGTTCTCAATCTTCACCTGCTGACCGACCAAACACCACGACACAAAGTCTGCAACGTCCTTCTTCATCCCCCGCCACCAGAATTTCCGCTGCAAATCTTTGTACATCTTGGTGCTTCCTGGATGAATGGAATATCGCGATCTATGTGCCTCCTCCATGATATCATGTCTCAAGTCCTTTGTCCTCGGCACCCAGATACGGTCTCTGAATCTCAGACCTCCATCCACTCCAACTCTGAAGTCTGACCCATCTCTAGCCGCTAACTGTAGTAAACTGCTCAACTCCTCATTTGTAGTCTGAGCATGAATCACTGTCGATATTGCCTGAGGCTCTACTCTCAATCCTGCAATCACTGCACCCTCAGAGCTATCTGTAAATTGTCTCCACTCTGCTAAAGACTCCAGCAGTCACCACTCCTGAATGCATAGGCCTGCTACTGATACCTCCACCTTACGGCTCAAAGCGTCTGCAACCGTGTTCGCCTTCCCCGGATGGTAAGAGATAGTGAAATCGTAATCCTTAATGAACTCAAGCCATCTGCGCTGCCTCATGTTCAGCTCCTTCTGCGAAAACAGGTACTTCAGACTCTGATGATCTGTAAACACCTCAAACTGCTCGCCATAAAGGTAGTGTCTCCAGGTCTTCAGTGCGTGAACCACTGCTGCTAACTCCAAATCATGAGTCGGGTAATTCCTCTCATGGACCTTCAGTTGTTTGGATGCGTACGCGATCACCCTCTCGTGCTGCATAAGTACACATCCTAAGCCAATACCTGAAGCGTCACTATAAATCACAAATCCACCTGTGCCACTCGGCAATGACAAAACTGGTGCCGTGGTCAATAGTTTCTTCAGCTCTCGGAAGCTGTCCTCGCACTTCTGCGACCATACAAAAGTGTCTCCCTTCTGCGTCAGAGCCGTCAGTGGTGCTGCCAATCTCGAGAAGTCTTTGATGAAGCGACGGTAATAACCCGCCAGTCCAACAAAGCTCCTAATCTCCGTCACGCTCGTAGGGGTCCTCCACTGTGTCACTGCCTCTACCTTCACCGGATCCACTGATATCCCCTCTGCTGATACAATGTGTCTGAGGAACGCCACTCTGTCCAACCAAAACTTGCACTTTGAGAACTTAGCATATAACTGCTGAGCTCTCAAGATGCTGAGTACAATCCTCAGATGCTCTCTATGCTGCTCCACATCTGGTGAATAGATCAAAATGTCATCCACAAAGACAATCACAAATCTGTCAATATACTGCCTGAATGTCCGGTGCATCAGATCCATGAACGCTGCCAGAGCATTCGTCAATCCAAATGGCATCACCAAGAACTCGTAGTGTCCATATCTCGTCCTGAAAGCTGTCTTCTGGATGTCCTCATCTCGGATCCTCAACTGATGATATCCTGAACGCATGTCAATCTTTGAGAAAACCTTCGCTGACTGCAGCTGGTCGTAGAGGTCCTCGATCCTAGGTAAATGATACCTATTCTTCACCGTCATCTGGTTCAGCATCCTGTAGTCTATGCACGTCCTCAAAGATCCGTCCTTCTTCTTCACAAACAAAACCGGTGAACCCCAAGGTGAAACACTCGGACTGATAAATCCAGAGTCCATCAACTCCTGCAACTGCTTCTTCAACTCTGTCAACTCAGCAGGTGCCATCCGGTATGGAGCTTTCGACTGCGGTGTAGTGCCAACTGCCAACTCAATGCCGAACTCCAACTCTCGGTGTGGTGGTAAACCTGGAATCTCCGCTGGAAAAAATCCGCGAACTCCTGCACCACCTCAATGTCCTCCAAACTCTGAGACTCTGCCTCCGCAACCACAAGCGTCGCTAAAAATGCTGCACAACCCTGTTGTAACAGCCTCTGAGCCCTCACAGCAGATACAATAACGCGACCTCATCTGTTTCTGACACCTCTGATCAGAATATCAGGCAAACCCTTCCTCGGGATCAAAATCTTCTTCTCACGGCACAAGACTCGAACAACATATTGGGACAGCCAAACCATCCCAAGTATGACATCAAAGTCCTCCATCGGTAGCAAGACCACGTCTGCCGGAAACTCCTGATCTCCCGAAACAATCGTGGCGCCGGGGACAAAACTCCCCACAGTGCCCACCAGACCCAGGGGTGTGCTGACCTCCAAAGTGGCAGTCAACATCGCAAGGGTACATCCCAACACTCCCGTAAATCGCTCTGAGATGAACGAGTGTACCGCGCCACAATCAAAAAGCACCCTAGCTACTGAACGAACGACAAGAAGCGTACCTTCCACAACAGCGGCTCCATCCCTAGCCTCCTCTGCCTGGATGGTGGAAACTCTGCCAGTGCGCTGCCCCTGCTGTGGTCTACCTCTACCTCCACCTCTGCCTGGCGCTGGTAATCACGGTGGTCTACTCGGCCCAGCTCCTCGGCTCGGACAACTCCTAATAAAGTGGCCCAGCTGGCCACATCCATGACAAGCCCCAGTGGTTAAACACTGCCCAGAGTGAAACCTGCCACAACTACCACAAGGCTCAGGTCGTGGTGTTGCAGCTCCGGCTCCCTCAAACCGGGGCCTCTTGCCCGGATTCCCCCCAGTCTGACCTCCCGGCCTCCCAGAGAACCTATCCGATGGCCTCCTCTCATTCTGGTAGTTCTCTCTGTAGTCACGATCAAGAACAGTAGCACTCTTCACTGCATCGGCTAACGTGCTCGACATATGTGTCAGCACCTTCGTCCTCAACTGCTTCCGGAGTCCCCGGACGAACTTCCCAGCCCTCTGCTCCTGCGTGATATACATCTCGGGACAGTAACGCTCAAGGGAGATAAATTTCCCAATGTAGCCTACCAGGGTCATGTCTCCCTGTTGAAGACTCAGAAACTCCTCCCTCTCCGTATCCTGCACATGCTGCGGAAAATACTTCTCGTTGAACTCGCCAACGAACTCCTCCCAGGCTATATCCTCCCTATCCGCAAATACCACTGCCGATGTGGACCTCCACCAGTTGGACGCAACACCGTAAGTGGCCAGACCCAGTCTCGCCTCTGGAGGACAACCAATCGCACTAAAAATCTTCTGAATCGTGAAGATCCACTCCTCCGCAGCCTCTGCATCGTACTGCCCCGGAAAGGTAGGCGGATGCTGGCGCATAAACCGGTCATGCATAGCGCCAGTCCTCGTCTGCCCAGTCTGTGATATCTGCTGCTGTAGCATCTCAGTCAGACGTCCGACCGTATCGAACAACGTCCGACGCTCCTCCTCCCAAGCCTCATCCCTCGCAGTCTCACTCTCACCGCGAGTATGAGCGACGACCTTCCCCCGTCTAGGAGGCATCTGCCAAAGGAAACAAGACAATCATCAATATAAATTATGCATGCATGATCCTCTAAGACCTAATTCCTAACTCAAAGGTGGTTTCTTTGGACAAGTACGCCGGAATCAACGCTCTGATACCAAATTGTAACGTCCCCGAAAACAGTGGAAAATTTAAACAATATAAAAAGACCGTCAACGGTCAACAAGGGCACGTCACGGGAAACATACCAACATATATAATATAAATATGATCCACGTGGAAGTCAAATATACAAACTGATTGTGATTACGACAAAAGCTATACAATATGTAATCACCTTAAAAAGAAGAGATTGACGACTACAGGATCAGATCCCGGGGGCACCCTCCTCAGTCACCACCTCGACTCTAATGCAACTCGCTACCTGAAATGAAAACAATTGAAACATGCCTGAGTTCCCTGCTGGAACCCCATATGCCAAACCTCCTAAAATACAAAAAATGGAAATTAAAGACAATGCAATGCAATGCACATGATCATCCACCTCGGGTCCATAATAATACCCCTCTCCGCCTCCGTGGTACTGAACCACCACTGCCACCACGAGGGTCAAGTCAGTCCACCGCTGCCTCACAAGGGTCAGTCGGCACCACTGCTCCCGAAGAGACGCAGAAAGGAACCCTGGCACTACGCCGCCACCCCAGGAGCGAGTCAGCCTGCCAAATGCACAACTCGGGCCAGACGACAGCCGCTGCTCCCCCAAGAGCCGCCAAACGCGCACCCTGTCGGAACATCCTCGGCCTACCGACAAACCCCAAAAAACAGCCCAAGGTTTACGACAATCATCTCTCACACCCCGCTCGATATGAGAGGACCAACAATAATATGCCCTCGTCGAAGGTGAAATCCGTCGCTCTCAAGGCCGGTAATCGACCGTCGCCTCGGAGCCGGTAGTCGACCTATACTCGACGGCTCGCGTGTTGATAAATCCACCAACCTGCGGCAGATCAGTCGAAGGCTACAAGCAGACCGGTCGACCGGTCTTCCGCACAGTACTCGGTACTGTACAAACAAGTGTATCGGTCGAACCATGCCAACCGAATTACCGACCAATCGGTCGAACAAAAGTCATCTAGCGGTCGACCGTTTGGATGGTCTATGCTATACAATATTTATAATATTTATATATCCAACCGGTCGAACCAAGGGTCCGTTCAACCGATAACAGGGATTTCAGCATTTTGCCTAAGTAATATTCGGTCGACCGGAACTGAGATACAGTTCGACCGAAACATCACAGGCACTCTACTGCTTAATTAAAATGCTCAGTCGGTCGACCGAAAGTTAAAGAGCGGTCGACCGTTTTTATGGTCAAAGCTCCCAACCGACTTAGCATCGAATAGATCGGTCGAACCAGGTTAAGGATGTTCGATCGTTTAATAAGTCAAAATCCCCAACCGACCTATTCTCATTGTTTCGGTCGACCGGCGAAGTGGATCCGTTCGACCGATAACAACATCTAACCCTTTTTCCCGCACAAATCTGGCATAACGGTCGACCGTCCGTAGACATTGTTCGACCGTTTGCGGGTGCAAATCAATATAATAATAGAATCGGTCGACTGCCCACAGGCACCGGTCGACCGATTGTCGTCTTCAACCTCTGAATAGGTTGCAATCCGACGTGGAATTCGACACCAACGTCGATCCCCAACACCCACAAAGCTTATGTGAGTTATAATGAAGACATGGCATACCTTTTTGACGTTTGTGGAAGCCTCCCAAGCTTTGGCAAACTCAACCCAACTTCTTCTCCTTCACTTCTTCTCCTTCTCCTTCTTTCCTTCTTCTTCTCCTCCAAAATCGTCTCTCTCACTCTCTGATAAACATAGGATGAAGAAAACTTTTCAGATAAAACCTAACACCTCTATTTATAGTAAAATCCAATTCTTATCCAATACCTCCACCTCACTCTTTACTGTAGCAACCTTAATTAAGGTTAATTAGGTTTAGTTTAGGTTAATTAGGATGTTTAGATTAAGGTTATTACATAGTACCTCCTACAATCGACAAGTTAGGCAACGCCGATCAGCCTATGGCGGTCTCAACTAGATTACTCTCCTAGTGCGTCCGAAATCCTAGGGCCAATGTCTACTTGCTTTTAGTTAAGGCTTGATTAAGAGTGATTTTTTGGGCCAACGAAAGGGTGATGAAATCCCCCACCCTATCTTTTATGTGACAATCCCTCCTTAGTAGCGTTTTGATCCTAGATCGAGCAATCAACACTCCAATCAAACGCTCAACTGACTCTTGTCCCCATGCACCTTACTAACTAATGCATTGTTGAAAAAAGCATGAATGAGCGATTTTGGTGCACGTACCTCACGCCAGAATTCAACAACAACGTATAAAGCAAAGAAAAGATAAATGCATGCAAGGTCTACAAATGATGCATGACCTAGATGGCAAGAAGTCTAATTTTTTGCTTTGATTTTTATGGTCCAAGTTGATTAAAGGGAATTGAAATTAAATCTAGAAGCAAACTAGAAATCACAGCATGCAAAATAGTGCTTCCAGATAACTAAGGTGAAAGCATCAACTACCAGAAAAAATTGAGAGCCACAAACACTCACCAGGCCGCCAATTGGCGGTCCAAGACCGTTGATTGGCAGTCCTTGTTGAAGTTCTTCTGCTCCAACTCGTCCAGTAGCCTCCCCGTGATCTCTAGGATCCCTGAAACTAAGAAAAATTGAAAGGAAAAAATTTAAAACCACTGGAATCGTCCAAACCAAGGTCTGGACAGAGCACCTCCACAGCAACGACGCCAAAAAGTTGATTGATTCGTTTTATATTAACCACAAGTGCACGGCCGCGTTGAAGCGGTAGAAAATACGGGTCGTCCACTGGGAGGTGTGTCGATGTTTGGTCTGTGCGAAGGCGAGTGGTAAAGAAAGGAGAGAAATATTGATTACACTAAATTACACTAGAATGCAAGAGGAAATGAAAGATAAGCAATAAAACTAAACCCCATAGGGAGCACAGAAATAATGTGAATATAAAGATGTGTGTGTGTGTGTTCAATTAAGCTCCTCACAACATGTAGTGCATGAAATCATAAAACTACATCCAACTTTGCCTCCACATGAATTAAGATAAGACTACATCATTAAAACAAACAAGACAATAATTGGAATGAAGCTAAATGAACTCATGTATAATGAGTAGACCCTACTATTCCTCCACATGAATTAAGATAACCCAATATCATTAAAACATACAAGACATTAACTAAGGTAAAGGCAACAAGAGTACATACACTAAAAATTGTGTTTCCAATATTAATTCCATCCATATCCTAACCTTATCATTCCCCATAAAATAAGTCCACCAATCAAAGCATAAGCTAAGTTTCATTCAAGAGCATTAGCATATGAAAGATAAGAGTGAAAACCCATTAGATGGTTATGGAAATCATATAAAGCTCAAGGGATTAAGATAACACACACTTAATATACTACATGATCATATCACTTATTTCTTCACCCCCAAGTGGAGATGGAACAACTCACTACAAATTACACTAAGTATATTAACAAAATGAAGCATAATACTGAAATGAAACTACACTAAGCAAGCAAGAAAAAATAAACTTAAAAGGAAAGGAAAGACTAAACAAGCATGCACAAATTAAAAGACAAGATTAAAAGAAACTAGAACAATTATTTTATTAACAATGACTCACATTGAAGGTAGCATTCTTCTCCACCTTGAGTTTTTGCTTCAAGGCTCACTCGTTAGTAGAGAGAATGCCACCAAGCAATGGGTAGTTACAATGGAAGGTGAAGAGTTTTATTTATAGGCATGGGAAAAGCTAATCCGGGACAATCCCCCCGATGTGGGACTAAACAAATACCAAAAATAGGCTAAGCATATACAAATACACGTGCTCCAAAAATCTTAGCGGATCCAGAGCTATTTGGACAGCCAATTGGCGGCCTATAAGCTCCAGATCCATTTGGATTTCGTGTTGGGCTTTGCTTGAAGTATTTCTTGGTCTTGGATGCATCTACTCTGTTTATTGGAGCTCCGAGCCGAATCAAATTGCCAAAATACTCCCCATGATGGTGTGGAGTTTCCTGTTTTCCTCTTAGGTCCTTCGGTCTTACGTTCAGGTCCTTCTCCCTTGCATCTCAGTCCCCAGGTCACAATTAAGTCCTTTTTCCTGCTTTTGGGTCCTTTCACGGCTCTTCTCTTCAAACCTCTTTATTTCTGAAATTCAAACATAAAACTTGTCACGTAGCATTGCTTAGGTGTAAGATAATGGATATAAGATACAAATATAAGCATGAAAGGATGTCAATCAAATACCCCCACACCTAAGTTTTAGCTAGTCCCGAGAAAAACAAAGAAAGAGAAAAACAAACGAGAAACAAGAAATCCTAACTCACTTTCGTAGGAATCACGATTGCAATTAGCACGTACAACAAGTCGTTAAACCTCTTTGTTGCCAAGGAGGAGGAGTCTTGTCTCCTGAGGGTTTTGAGCGGATATACCCACAAAATCCGAACAAGATGCATTATTCAATCTATACTCTCGACTCGTTGGAAATATTTTTGTCGATCATTGGACGCGGTAATCCTATGGGCCGACTCTATATAGGTAATCAGTCCACACACTTAATCTAATGAACCATTCTTGCAAGTTAAATGAGGAATTAAGTGAAAGACAAGGACAACCTCAACATCTTCAAGTGATACAAAGTGTAAAGTCCATTAAGGTTCTTATTTGCATTTTTTCTTTTCTCATTTTTTTTCTTTTCTTTTTATTAGTTTGAGCTTCATTCTCCCAGGGTCAGGTTTCGTGCATCATTGCCCATGAGGACTTACACTATCACGTACACCTTTCCCCAAATCTCCACGTAGGGCAATCCCTACCACCCGTGTAACGAGAGTTCGGTCGGTGCATCCCAAGTCAGATGACTCGAAAGTACCAGGCACAAAGTCCCCTCAAACCTACTTTCCCGAGTGATAGGAGCCGTGCGAAAAGAGAGAACACCAACTCACTTATTTCTTATCTACACATGAACCAAAACCCCTACACTTAATGTCTCACAACAAGATTTAAAGGGTCCTTGACAACAACAAACTTCCTTAAGTTAACGGACACGAATTATTGACTCATTAGGTTCGGGGTGGACTTCTTTAAATGTTTGAGCACTGAAACCCTATGATTACTCACCCCCAAGGGAAAACTGGGGTGCATCCTAACGACTCGATAAATCCTAAAGCCACTGTACTAGATATCCTAATGCATCAAGTTCAAGACAATTTTGGGAGCATTCTTTTTACTTTGCCTCTCAACGGTTTTGCACCTGCTAAACACACGCAAAACCCACAAAACATTTTCTTTCGCAAACACATGAAAATTTTGAAAGAAATGTGGAAATTTTAAAGCACTAGGCAAGAAAAAGAAGACAAGTCACCCAAGGATCATGGCAAACAGATATATCGATATTGAATGCAGCACACTAACATGACCCTAACAATGCACACAAAAGAAAATAAAATCAAAGGAAAAAGACTCAACTATGTACACACGTAAAACACCCCCCACACCTACTTCATGCATTGTCCTCAATGAATGGGAGCAAGATAGTACATGGAATAATGCAATGAAACATGAAAGATCTCACCAACGTGAAGTACAAAGGGAAGTGCATGGCTTTGTCTGTGGACACAACCCAAATTTCCTCAAAACCTGTGAGATGCTAAAGAAGGGATACAAATACGTGAAAGAAATGGAGCCCAAATACACAAGGGTTGGAGCCCACAACAATCGATGATCACTGAAGGAGTCTTTTATTGTACTTTTTTTATAACTTTGTACAAAAATAAGTTCCCATCTTCATTTGTCAAAAGCCATCAAATGGGAACCTCAAGAGTGGGTCAATGCACTTGGAAAGGGAACATGACACCATGCGAGGCCATAAAACTCATGTGTGGCCCCCCTTCACAAAGAGCACAAGATGAAATGAGAGGTTCATGAATTGGACGCAAATGCGTCTCATTCAAAGGATCAAACTGAAAGATCTTGAACCTCTCAAAAGTTTGGGAAATGAGGGGCAACCGAAAAAGAGTTTCTTCCGTTGCGCTGCTGAAGTTATGATCGTCAATCCAGACTCTCCAACCAACAAGCTGGTGCGTCGGAACGAGGTCTAGAACCTCGTTAGACATGTTCGACACACTAGTCGAACAAAATGTGGGTCTCATACCCAAGGTATCCTCCAAGGAACTCCTAATACCCTCATGAGCAATGTAGTTGTTTGATGTTCCATCATTTCCAAGATGATCAGGAACAATAGTGAGAGGCAAACTCTCATCATGTTGTTTGAAATTGAGGGTACTAGGGAGCTCTTGCTCCACCAGAGGTGAGTCCTTAAGAGGCACAACATGAAGATCACGTGGCTCTAGGGCCACAGGACAAAAAGTTAAGGCACAACCATGTGCCGACTCGTAATGAAGCTGGTCCATGTTATTCTCAATTGGGATCGAATCGTCCACCAAGTGATCGTGAAATGAAACCCCAAGTCCCTCAGACTGACTAGGAGTTTGACTTTGAAAAATTGTGCTTTGAATTTGTGGATGTGGTGGTGGCGGTTCGATATGAAAAGATGAATCCTCATGTTGACAAGAAAAGTTACTCTCCTCACATTCACGTAATTGCTTCGACATTTGACTCACTTGCAGTGCCATATTTTATATGGACTATTGAGTGGTTTCCATGAACATAAGGAAAGTTTGTTTCAAGGAATCAGGTATGCGGTGAACTATGAGCTCCAAGTCAGAGCTTGGGGAATTTTGGGGTTGGGTGTTGATGGGCTGAGAATGAGTCCAATGATTTGAAGTGGGTGTCGGTAGAATTCTAGGTATTCGGGAGGAGGATACTGGGGTGAAAATGAAGTATAAGAATTTGGATATGAATTGTCTCCCCACGAATCCATCACTCTTGGGTTGTACGTGGATGCGTAATGGTCATATTGAGCATTTTGGGAAAAGGTATGCTCATACTCAGGCTCAGGGGGAACATAAGGACATTCCCCGATAACATGACCACACAACCCACAACAATCGCACGATACGGCTACTGGAGCCACCGGTGCACTCATGTCGTCTGCCATACGTATGAAAGAGGCCAAATTTTGTTGTAATGTCTCAATTTGTTGACCAACATATGATCTGACATAAGTAGATGGTGGTCTAGCAGTCGGTGCCTCTCTCATACTACCCCAATATGAAGATTGCTCCATCACACAATTAAGATTGTCCCAACCATACAGGGTGTTAGTCTGAGCCACCCCAGGTTCCATGGGTCCAGAATACCAGGAAGAATTGTCCTGGTCCCAACAATGATATGGACGGTCGGCCATGTAACCATCCATCTCAACAAAGAACTCTCGAGTCGATCACTCCCACCACTGATTGATCGTTTTATATTAACCGCAAGTGCATGGCCGCGTTGAAGCGGTGGCAAATATGAGTCGTCCACTGGGAGGTGTGTCGACGATTGGTTTGTTCGAAGGCGAGAGGTAAAAGAAGGAGAGAAAGGTTGGTTACACTAAACTACACTAAGATGCAAAAAGGAAATGAAGATAAGCAATAAAACTAAGCCCCATAGGGGGTAGAGAAATAATGTGAATATGAAGATGTGTGTCTGTGTGTGTGTTCAATTAAGCTCCTCACAACATGTAGTGCATGAAATCATAAAACTACATCCAACTTTGCCTCCACATGAATTAAGATAAGACTACATCATTAACACATACAAGACAATAATTGGAATGAAGCTAAATGAACTCAAGTATAAAGACTAGACCCTACTATGCCTCCACATGAATTAAGATAAGACTACATCATTAAAACATACAAGACATTAGCTAAGGTAAAGGCAACAAGAGCACATACACTACAAATTGTGTTTCCAATATTAACTTCATCCATATCCTAACCTTATCATTCCCTATAAAATAGGTCCACTAATCAAAGCATAAGCTAAGCTTCATTCAAGAGCATTAACATATCAAAGATAAGAGTGAAAACCCATTAGATGGTTATGGAAATCATATAAAGCTCAAAGGATAAAGATAACACACACTTAATACACTACATGATTATATCACATATTTCTCCACCCCCAAATGGGGATGGATCTACTCACTACTCATTACACTAACTATATTAACAAAAGAAAGCATAATATTGAAATGAAAGTTAACTAAGAAAGCAAGAAGTATTAAAGAAGCTTAAAAGGAAAGGAAAGACTAAACAAACATGCACAAATTAAAAGACAAGATTAAAAGAAACTAGAAGAATTATTTTATTAACAAATGACTCACATTAAATGTAGCATTCTTCTCCACCTTGAGTTTTTGCTTCAAGACTCACTCCTTAGTAGAGAGAATGCCACCAAGCAATGGGTAGTTTACAATAGAAGGTGAAGAGTTCTCTTTATAGCCAAAGAAAAAGGCAATCCGGGACAATCCCCTGATGTGGGACTAAACAAATACCAGCAATGGACTAAATACACACTAATACGTAACCCAGAGAAATCTTAGCGGAGTTGGGCCAAACGTGACCGCCAATTAGCGGTCTTGGACCGCTAATTAGCGGTCTACAGTGTTTTTATCGGTTTGGATTTTTTGGTGGGCTTTTCTGGAAGGCTTTGTTTGTCTTTGATGCATCTACTTCTCTTGGTGGAGCTCCGACCCGAATAGAATTACCAAAATACTCCCCATGATGGTGTGGAGTTTCCTGTTTTGCTCTTAGGTCCTTCTGTCTTACGTTCAGGTCTTTCTCCCTTGCATCTTGGTCCCTAGGTCTCACAATTAAGTTCTTTTTCCTGCTTTTGGGTCATTTCATGGCTTTTCTCTTCAAACCTCTTTATTTCTGAAATTCAAACATAAAACTCGTCACGTAGCATTGCTTAGGTGTAAGATAATGGATATAAGGTACAAATATAAGCATGAAATGATGTCAATCAAATACCCCCACACCTAAGTTTTTGCTAGTCCTGAGTAAAACAAGGAAAGAGAAAAGCGAACGGAATACAAGAAATCCTAACTCACTTTCGTAGGAATCACGGTTGCACTTAGCACGTGCAACAAGTCGTTAAACCTCCTTGTTGCCAAGGAGGAGGAGTGTTGTCTCCTGAGGGTTTTCAACGGATATACCCACAAAATCCGAACAAGATGCATTATTCAATCTAGACCTCGACTCGTTGGACAAATTTTGTCGATCAATGGACACGGTAATGCTACGGACCGACTCTATATAGGTGATCAGTCCACACCTAGCCTAATGAACCATTTGTGCAAGTTAAATAAGGAATTAAGTGAAAGACATGGACAACCTCAACATCCTCAAGTGCTACAAAGTGTAAAGTCCATTAAGGTTCTTATTTGCATTACCATTTTTTTTCTTTTCTCAATTTTTTCTTTTTCTTTTTATTAGTTGAAGCTTCATTCTCCCAGGGTCAGGTTTCGTGCATCATTGCCCATGAGGACTTACACTATCACGTACACCTTTCCCCAAATCTCTACATAGGGCAATCCCTACCACCCGTGTAACGAGAGTTCGGTCGGCGGATCCCAAGTCAGATGACTCGAAAGCACCAGGCACAAAGTCCCATCAGACCTACTTTCCTGAGTGATAGGAGCCGTGCGAGAAGAGAGAATACCTACTCACTTATTTCTTATCTACACATGAACCAAAACCCCTACACTAATGTCTCACAACAAGATTTAGAGGGTGCTTGACTACAACAAACTTCCTTAAGTTAACAGACGCGAATTATTGACTCACTAGTTTCAGGGTGGACTTCATTAAATGTTTGAGCATTGAAACCCTATGATTACTTATCCCCAAAGGAAAACTGGGGTGCATCCTAACGACTCGATAAATCCTAAAGCCACTGTACTAGATATCCTAATGCATCAAGTTCAAGACAATTTTGGGAGCCTTCTTTTTTACTTTGCCTCTCAACGGTTTTGCACCTGCTAAACACACGCAAAACCCACAAAACATTTTCTTTCGCAAACACATGAAAATTTTGAAAGAAATGTGGAAATTTTAAAGCAATAGGCAAGAAAAAGAAGACAAGTCACCCAAGGATCATGGCAAACAGATATATCGATATTAAATGCAGCACACTAACATGACCCTAACAATGCACACAAAAGAAAATAAAATCAAAGGAAAAAGACTCAACTATGTACACACGTAAAACACCCCCCACACCTACTTCATGCATTGTCCTCAATGAATGGGAGCAAGATAGTACATGGAATAATGCAATGAAACATGAAAGATCTCACCAACGTGAAGTACAAAGGGAAGTGCATGGCTTTGTTGGTGGACACAACCCAAATTTCCTCAAAACCTGTGAGATGCTAAAGAAGGGATACAAATACGTGAAAGAAATGGAGCCCAAATACACAAGGGTTGGAGCCCACAACAATCGATGCTCACTGAAGGAGTCTTTTATTGTATTTTTTTTTGAATATAACTATGTACAAACATAAGTTCCCATCTTTATTTCTCAAAAGACATCAAATGGGAACCTCGAAAGTGGGTCAATGCACTTGGAAAGGGAACATGACACCACACGGAGCCAGAACACGCATGCGTGGTCCCCCTTCACAAAGAGAACCGGATGAAATGAGAGGTTCATGAATTGGACGCAAAGGCGTCTCATTCAAAGGATCAAACTGAAAGAGCTTGAACCTCTCAAGAGTTTGGGAAATATGGGGCAACGAAAGAAGAGTTTCTCCCATTGCGGTGCTAAAGTTATGATCGTCAATCCAAACTCTCCAACCAACAGGCTGGTGCGTCGGAACGAGGTCAAGAACCTCGTTAGGCATGTCCGACACACCAGGCAAACATAAAGTGGGTCTCATACCCAAGGTGTCCTCCAAGGAACTTCTAATACCCTCATGAGCTATGTAGTTGTTTGATGTTCCATCATTTCCAAGATGATCAGGAACAATAGTGAGAGGCAAACTCTCATCAGGTTGTTTGAAATTGAGGGGACTAGGGAGCTCCTGCTCCACCAGAGGTAAGTCCTTAGGAGGTACAACAATAAGATCATGTGGCTCAAGGGCCACGAGACAAGAAGATAAGGCACAATCCTGTGCCGACTCATAATGAAGTTGGTCCATAGTATTCTCAATTGCAATCGAATCCTCCACCAAGTGATCATGAATTGAAACCCCAAGTCCCTCAGACTAACTAGGAGTTTGACTTTGAAAGATTGTGCTTTGAATTTTTGGATGTGGTGGTGGTTCGATTTCAGAAGAGAAATCCTCATCTTGACAAGAAAAATTACCCTCCTCATGTTCACGTAATTGCTGTGTCATTTGACTCACTTGCATTTCCATAGTTTGCAAGGAATTCAAGTTGGACTTCAATAAATTTTGAGTGGTTTCCCTGAACGTTTGGAGAGTTTGTTTCAAGGAATCAGGTATGCGGTCAACTATGAGGTCCAAGTCAGAGCTTGGGAAATTTTGGGGTTGGGTGTTGACGGGCTGAGAATGAGTCCAATGATTTGAAGTGGGGGTGTTGGTAAAATTCTGGGTATTCGGGAGGAGGATACTGGGGTGGAAATGATGTATAAGAATTTGAATACGAATTATCTCCCCACGAATCCATCCCTCTCGGGTTGTACGCGGATGCGTAATGGTCATATTGAGCATTTGGGGAAAAGGTATGCTCATACTCAGGCTCTGGGGGAACATAAGGACATTCCCCGAAATCATGACCACTCAACCCACAAAAGTGACACGGTACGGCTACTGGAGCCACTGGTGCACTCATGTCTTCTACCACATGCATGAAAGAGGCCAAAGGTTCTTGCAATGTCTTAGTTTGATGACCAACATATGATCTGATGTAACTAGATGGTGGTCTGGCATTCGGTGCCTCTCTCATGTTACCCATATATGAAGAATTCTCAGTCACACAATGAAGATTATCCCAACCATACGGGGTGTTCGTCTGAGCCACCCCCGGTTGCATGGGTCCGGAATACCAGAAAGAATTGTCCTGGTCCCAACAATGATATGGATGGTCACCCATGTAACCATCCATCTCAACAAACAACTCTCGAGTCGACCACTCTCACCACCACGAGACTAAGCTCGCAAAAAAGTGCTCGACTCGACCCTAAAACGCTACCCGAGAGTGTAAAGGGGAGGAGACTAAAATGTAGAAGTAGGTGAGAAGAAGACGACTCAGAGGAGAAGGGAAGAATCCCTAAAGCTAGTGTGGGTGAAGGGATCAGGTAGAAGCCTAACTAGCAAGCACGACTCAAACAATGTAAGGCAATGGGTCCTTAGGCTAGACGACACCTAACTTCGAGGTCACTAGCCTCGACACGCCTCACCTCCCTACAACGAGGACCACAATGCCCAGCAAGTGATACCAGATCCGGAGATCTAGTACCTCCTACTATCGACAAGGTAGACAACGCTGATCAGGTCATGACGGTCTCACCTAGATTACTCTCCTAGTGCGTCCAAAATCCTAGGGCCAATGTCTACTTGCTTTTAGTTAAAGGCTTGATTACGAGTGATTTTTGGGGCCAAGGAAAGGGTGATGAAATCCCCCACCTTATCTTTTATGAGACAACCCCTCCTTAGTAGCGTTTTAATCCTAAATCTAGCAATCAATCGCTCCAATCAAACGCTCACTAACTCTTGTCCTGATGCAATTCCTACTAACTAATGCATGGGCATACGAGAAGCATGAATAAGTGTAGGAAATTGCGTACCTCACGTCAGCGCTCAACAACTGAAAATAAAGCTAAAAGAAAAGACAACTATATGCCTAAGTCAATACATGATGCGTGACCTAAACAAGTAAGAACGTCTAGTCTTTTGCTTTGGATTTTAGAGCCAAGTTGATTAATGGGGGAGTGATTAATGATCTAGGAGCAAACTAGAAGTCACAACATGCAAAACAGGGCTCCCAAATAATGAAAGTGAAGCAATAAACCACCAGAAGAAAAATGAAAGCAGGGGTGACCTCACCAGACCGCCAATTGGCGGTCCCATACCGTTGATTGGCGTTCTCTTTTGAAGTGTTGGTGCTCCAACTCTTCCAGTAGCCTCCCCGTGAGCTCTAGGATCCGTGAGACTAAGAAAAACTGGAAACAAAAAATTAAAAATCCCTCGAATCGTCCAAACCAACGTCTGGACAGAGCACCTCCCCGGCAACGGCCCCAAAAACTTGATTGATCGTTTTATATTAATCGCAAGTGCACGGCCGCGTTGAAGCGGTGGCAAATATGGGTCGTCCACTGGGAGGTGTGTCGACAATTGGTTTGTTCGAAGGCGAGAGGTAAAAGAAGGAGAGAAAGGTTGGTTACACTAAACTACACTAAGATGCAAAAAGGAAATTAAGATAAGCAATAAAACTAAGCCCCATAGGGGGTAGAGAAATAATGTGAATATGAAGATGTGTGTGTGTTCAATTAAGCTCCTCACAACATGTAGTGCATGAAATCATAAAACTACATCCAACTTTGCCTCCACATGAATTAAGATAAGACTACATCATTAACACATACAAGACAATAATTGGAATGAAGCTAAATAAACTTAAGTATAAAGACTAGACCCTACTATGCCTCCACATGAATTAAGATAAGACTACATCATTATAACATACAAGACATTAGCTAAGGTAAAGGCAACAAGAGCACATACACTACAAATTGTGCTTCCAATATTAACTTCATCCATATCCTAACCTTATCATTCCCCATAAAATAGGTCCACTAATCAAAGCATAAGCTAAGCTTCATTCTAGAGCATTAGCATATCAAAGATAAGAGTGAAAACCCATTAGATGGTTATGGAAATCATATAAAGCTCAATGGATTAAGATAACACACACTTAATATACTACATGATGATATCACATATTTCTTCACCCCCCAAGTGGAGATGGAACAACTCACTACTCATTACACTAACTATATTAACAAAATGAAGCATAATACTGAAATGAAAGTTAACTAAGAAAGCAAGAAGTATTAAAGAAGCTTAAAAGGAAGGGAAAGACTAAACAAACATGCACAAATTAAAAGACAAGATTAAAAGAAACTAGAAGAATTATTTTACTAACAAATGACTCACATTGAAGGTAGCATTCTTCTCCACCTTGAGTTTTTGCTTCAAGGCTCACTCCTTAGTAGAGAGAATGCCACCAAGCAATGGGTAGTTTACAATAGAAGGTGAAGAGTTCTCTTTATAGCCAAAGAAAAAGGCAATCCGGGACAATCCCCCGATGTGGGACTAAACAAATACCAGAAATGGACTAAATACACACTAATACGTAACCCAGAGAAATCTTAGCGGATTAAGGCCAAAAGTGACCGCCACTTAGCGGTCTTGGACCGCTAATTAGCGGTCGACAGTGTTTTTATCGGTCTGGATTTTCTTGTGGGCTTTTATGGAAGGCTTTGTTTGTCTTTGATGCATCTACTTCTCTTGGTGGAGCTCCGACCCGAATCGAATTGCCAAAATACTCCCCATGATGGTGTGGAGTTTCCTATTTTGCTCTTAGGTCCTTATTGTCTTACGTTCAGGTCCTTCTCCCTTGCATCTTGGTCCCCAGGTCTCACAATTAAGTTCTTTTTCCTGCTTTTGGGTCCTTTCGTGGCTCTTCTCTTCAAACCTCTTTATTTCTGAAATTCAAACATAAAACTCGTCACGTAGTATTGCTTAGGTGTAAGATAATGGATATAAGGTACAAATATAAGCATGAACTGTAAAGGGGAGGAGACTATAACATAGAAGAAGGTGAGAAGATGATGACTCAGAGGAGAAGGGTAATGGGATCAGGTAGAAGCCTAACTAGCAAGCACGACTCAAACAATGTAAGGCAATGGGTCCTTAGGCTAGACGACGCCTAACTTCGCGGTCACTAGCCTCGACACACCTCACCTTCCTACAACGAGGACCACAATGCCCAGCAAGTGATACCAGATCCGGAGATCTAGTACCTCCTACTATCGACAAGGTAGGCAACGCCGATCAAGCCATGGCGGTCTCAACTAGATTACTCTTCTAGTGCGTCCGAAATTCTTGGGCCAATGTCTACTTGCTTTTAGTTAAGGCTTGATTAAGAGTAGTTTTTGGGGCCAAGGAAAGGGTGATGAAATCCCCCACCTTATCTTTTATGGGACAGTCCCTCCTTAGTAGCGTTTTGATCCTAGATCTAGAAATCAACACTCCAATCAAACGCTCAACTGACTCTTGTCCCGATGCACCTTACTAACTAATGCATGATTGAAACATGCATGAATGAGAGATTTTGGTGCACGTACCTCACGCCAGCAATAAACAACAAAGTGTAAAGCAAAGAAAACATAAATGCATGCAAGGTCTACAAATGATGCATGATCTAGATGGCAAGAAGTCTAATATTTTGCTTTGAGTTTTATGGCCCAAGTTAATTAAAGGGAATTGAAATTAAATCTGGGAGCAAACTAGAAATCACAGCATGCAAAATAGTTTCCCAGATAACTAAGGTGAAAGCATCAACTACCAGAAAAAAATTGAGAGCCACAAACACTCACCAGGCCGCCAATTGGAGGTCCAAGACCGCTGATTGGCGGTCCTTGTTGAAGTTCTTCTGCTCCAACTCCTCTAGTAGCCTCCCCGTGATCTCTAGGATCCCTGAAACTAAGAAAAACTGAAAACAAAAAATTAAAAACCACTCGAATCGTCCAAACCAAGGTCTGGACAGAGCACCTCCCCGGCAACGGTGCCAAAAACTTGATTGATTCGTTTTATATTAACCGCAAGTGCATGGCCGCGTTGAAGCGGTGGCAAATACGGGTCGAACCACAGCGAGGTGTGTCGACGTTTGGTTTGTGCGAAGGCGAGTGGTAAAGAAAGGAGAGAAAGATTGATTACACTAAATTACACTAGAATGCAAGAGGAAATGAAAGATAAGCAATAAAACTAAACCCCATAGGGGGTAGAGAAAAAATGTGAATATAAAGATGTGTGTGTGTGTTCAATTAAGCTCCTCACAACATGTAGTGCATGAAATCATAAAACTACATCCATCTTTGCCTCCACATGAATTAAGAAAAGACTACATCATTAAAACATACAAGACAATAATTGGAATGAAGCTAAATGAACTCATGTATGAAGACTAGACCCTACTATGCCTCCACATGAATTAAGATAACCCAATATCATTAAAACATACAAGACATTAACTAAGGTAAAGGCAACAAGAGTACATACACTAAAAATTGTGTTTCCAATATTAATTCCATCCATATCCTAACCTTATCATTCCCCATAAAATAGGTCCACTAATCGAAGCATAAGCTAAGCTTCATTCAAGAGCATTAGCATATCAAAGATAAGAGTGAAAACCCATTAGATGGTTATGGAAATCATATAAAGCTCAAGGGATTAAGATAACACACATTTAATATACTACATGATGATATCACATATTTCTTCACCCCCCAAGTGGAGATGGAACAACTCACTACTCATTACACTAACTATATTAAAAAAATGAAGCATAATACTGAAATGAAACTACACTAAGCAAGCAAGAAAAAATAAACTTAAAAGGAAAGGAAAGACTAAAGAAGCATGCACAAATTCAAAGAAACTAGAACAATTATTTTATTAACAATGACTCACATTGAAGGTAGCATTCTTCTCCACCTTGAGTTCTTGCTTCAAGGCTCACTCGTTAGTAGAGAGAATGCCACCAAGCAATGGGTAGTTACAATGGAAGGTGAAGCGTTCTATTTATAGGCATGGAAAAAGCTAATCCGGGACAATCCCCCGATGTATGACTAAACAAATACCAAAAATAGACTAAGCATACACAAATACACGTGCTCCACAAATCTTAGCGGATCCAGAGCTATCTGGACCGCCAATTGGCGGCCTATAAGCTCCAGATCCATTTGGATTTCGTGTTGGGCTTTGCTTGAAGTATTTCTTGGTCTTGGATGCATCTACTCTGTTTATTGGAGCTCCGACCCGAATCGAATTGCCAAAATACTCACCATGATGGTGTGGAGTTTTCTGTTTTCCTCTTAGGTCCTTCGGTCTTACGTTCAGGTCCTTCTCCCTTGTATCTCAGTCCCCAGGTCTCACAATTAAGTCTTTTTTCCTACTTTTGGATCCTTTCATGGGTATTCTCTTCAAACCTCTTTATTTCTGAAATTCAAACATAAAATTCATCACGTAGCATTTCTTAGGTGTAAGATAATGGATATAAGATACAAATATAAGCATGAAATGATGTCAATCACCTTGGCCTTGGTTAATGCCTTGTATGTTTTAATGATATAGTCTTATCTTAATTTATGTGGAGGCATAGTAGGGTCTAGTCTTTATACATGAGTTCATTTAGCTTCATTCCAATTATTGTCTTGTATGTTTTAATGATATAGTCTTATCTTATTTCATGTGGAGGCAAAGTTGGATTTAGTTTTATGATTTCATCCACTACATGTTGTGAGGAGCATAATTGAACACACACACACACACATCTTTATATTCACATTATTTCTCTACCCCCTATGGGGTTTAGTTTTATTGCTTATCTTCAATTTCCTTTATGCATTGTAGTGTAGTTTAGTGTAACCAACCTTTCTCTCCTTTCTTTACCACTCGCCTTCGAACAAACCAAACGTCGACACACCTTGCTGTGGATCGACCCGTATTTGCCACCGCTTCAATGCGGCTGTGCACTTGCAGTTTAATATAAAACGAATCAATCACTTCTCCATCTTTCCTTTCCTTCTGCTTTCTTCGTTCTCTTCTGCCTTTCTCTTTCTCTCCTTTGTTTCTTTTCTTCTCCTCTTCCTCCCCTTTTTTTGTTTCCTCCACTTCCATTTTTTCTTTTTTCTTCCTCTTCCTCCATCATATCATTTTGTGCCTCTTCATCTTCTCCACCAATGAATTCAAGATTCATCGTTTTTCTTGTTAAATATCTTGCAATGTCATCAAGATCGCGAATTCTTAATGACTGTAGTATAATTCGTGTTTGATTCACACTTTGGTGTCCTTGAGAGACAAAGGTGTCCTTCAAGGGACACAGTAGAGCTAAGACACACACCAGTGTCCTTTCAATGGACAAAGTGTGCCTCAAAGGACTCGTCGATCTTGTAACCACACGTCAACATCCTTCGAGGACACTGATTGACTACATTTCATGCTTACATTTTCATCTTATATCCATTATCTTTCACCTAAACAATGCTACATGATGAGTTTTATGTTTGAATTTCATAAATAAATAGGTTTGAAGAGATGACGCATAAAAGTTTCTTTATTTTGTTTTTTGTTTCTTCTCTTCATACCTATTTATTTCTGAAATGCAAACATAAAACTCATCACGTAGCATTGTTTAGGTGAAAGACAATGGATATAAGATGCAAATGTAAGCATGAAATGAAGTCAATCAGTGTCCTCGAAAGATGTTGACCTGTGGTTACAAGATCGACGAGTCCTTTGAGGCACACTTTGTCCATTAAAAGGACACTGGTGTGTGTCTTATCTCTACTGTGTCCCTTGAAGGACACCTTTGTCTCTAAAGGGACACCAAAGTGTGAATCAAACACGAATTATACTACAGTCATTAAGAATTCGCGATCTTGATGACATTACAAGATATTTAACAGGAAAAATGATGAATCTTTACTTCATTGGTGGGCAAGATGAAGAGGCACAAAATGAGATGATGGAGGAAGAGGCAGAAAAAAGAAAAATGGAAGTGGAGGAAAAAAAAGAAACAAAGGAGAGAAAGAGAAAGGCAGAAGAGAACGAAGAAAGCAGAAGGAAAGGAAAGGAAAGGTGGAGAAGAAGAAAGAGGGAGAGGAGAAAAGAAAAAAAGAGGAGAAGAAGAAAGAAGAAGAGTGCATAGGAAAACAGGAAAGAAGGGGAGAAGAAGAAAGAGGGAGAGGATAAAAAAGAAGGAAGAGGAGGAGAAGAAAGAAGAGAGGAAGAAGAAAGAAGAAGATGAGAGAAAAAAGAAGAGGAAAAGAAGAATAAGGAGAATACAAAGGCAAAAATAAGCAACATCGATTAGGGGACAAGGCATGTAAGAACTGTAGGATTTCATGTTTAATTATGCATGTATATTTTTCGAATTTTTTATGCATAATAAGGATCAATTACAATTTTCTACGATTTATTTCATGCATGCATCAGTTTGTTTTAATAACTAGTTTCAAAACTCATTAAAAAAACATGGGCCCCAAAATTCATACCTAGAAGTTCTCTAAAACTTCTTGATGATCCGGAGATGCTGAAGAAGATGATCGTCGCTTCCCGTTGCGCCGGATGCCTCCGAGTGTTCATCGAAACCCTAAACAAGGTTGGAGAGAAAGGAGCTAGCCAATCAATCTCCAAACAAGCTTAGAATCTAGCTACAAACCCCTTCCTTAATCTCTGAGATTTCTCCTTCCAAAGACTTAGAAAACTAAGAGAATTTTCGTGGGTTTTTGTGGTGAATTAGGAGAGAAAATATTTAGCAAACTTCTTCTAACATAATTAAGGAGAATAAGGACCTATTTATAGGCTCCAATCTTACTCTCAATCATGGCTAGTCTTAAGCCACGAATTCTTGACATTTTCTCTCACAAACTAATTCCATAATGCATTATATGCACCCACAAAACGTTTGACCAAGTTTGGCGCTAATCCAACCATTGATCAAATTAATCTCTTAATTATCAAAGGCAGAAAATCGATCGGGACTCGGTCTACCGAGACATACTCGGTTAACCGAATATGTCACGTTTGGATTTCCGTGCACTTGACAGATGACCGATTCTTAAGGAGAAAAATTCTTCTTTAACCGTTCGGACGAATTCGCGTTTTTGACCAAGTGCCATTCGGTTAACCGAAAATATCGAAACTGGACATTGTTCGGTCGACCGTTTCTGGTTCGGTATACCGACCCAGAGTTCCAGGCACTATGGTCAAGTTCGGTCAATCAACTTGACCATCCGTTCCACGTTCGGTTGACCGATCCACAGATCCTTCGGTCGACCGAACCTTAACGGATTACCGAACTTCTACCCAATTTTGCCTTTTTCAAATTTTGGATTTATTTCCAACAAAATTTGAACTTTAGGGGTTTCAACAAATTCACAACTTATGCAATATATTATCTTATGCAATAATAAATTATTGCATCCCATAATATATGCATCTCATATGAATTTATCATGATTCTAATTATGTTTATATACAACATAATTGATTTTACTTGTTCACCACATGTGTCATATTTTCTATAAGAAACCCGACACATCATATAAATCAAAATCAAGCTTCTTGTTTCCCGATTTTTGCGGTGTGACCTATGGGAGGATCTAGACTAAGTTGGCAGTGATATTAAGAGCTTAATATCACTAGCTATAAGCGGTATCTAGCTACACATTATAGCTCCCAATTAGTTAGATGTCTTAATTCCACTCGAACCAAAACCCGATCCATTTAGTGATGGAGTGCACCACTTGTGTCCGTCCCTTGCCTCATGATATTAAGAATACACACAAAGTAGTATTGTGTCATCTTTGTATTAGTATTCATTTCTTGATCTCTTTAAGCTAGTTATAAATATGTGACTTAACTCAAATCACATTGTGCACATTATAACTTCGCTTTATCAAGGGGCCCACTAATATCATCACTCAATTAAGAGGGGCAATGATAGTCTTTTGACTAACTATCTTCTCCAACAAAAGTTGTACTTAACCAACCAATGCCTTTACACTACACTTATTGATATCTCAAGACACTAATCTAATTAAGCATTCCTTAAGTGATTGGATATAAGTCTCATATCAAAGGACCGAAGACACAGTAAAATATTAATGACACAGAAACACATTTCTATAATATTTTACTTATTAGGTCTATTCAGTATACAAAAGTAATATTTTCCTCTTTTGCATACCCGTTTCGTCACTCACTTGTAGAGCTACAATGATCTATGACCAACACGACAATCTTAACTCGGTAATTAATGTCCCATGTTAATTACCATGATTGCGAATATCTTTGTTTTATGTAAACCAATATCTTTTAGAGCTCTACGGTTAAGGACCAAGAGCCTCTTCCTTAACACTTCTAAAAGACGAATAACATAAACAAGGAACAAAATGATTTCTCATTCAATTCATAATAATTGACATTTAAAAGTAAAACTTTTAGAACACATTCCCTTCAAGAACAAGAAGTGATCCCCTAGAAAAAGAAAACAAGGAAGAAAAGAAGGAATGGGAAGAGAGGAGACGACAAAGGAATCTCAAGAAGAGCGAGTTGGATGAGAAAAAGAAGTAGAACGAGAAAAAAAAGATAACACAAATAAGTGAAGTGTCAATCATGGAGAAAAGACTTAAATTCGATGAAAATTAAATTACAACCAAACAAGACAAATTTTCTCAAACAAAGAGCCAACTAAATAGACCATGGGTAAATTTAAATGAAAACATCGACATGGAAGCCATGACATGGTTGATTGATGCAGAAAAGAATGTGATTCTGAATCTAACGGTACCAGGAAGACACATGAAAGAATATGTCTGGTGCAAGGAAGTCATCCAAGTGAGGCTAGGAGATCTAAATGAACTAATAACCAAAGGGTTAGAGCTATCAACAGACATAAGTAAATTTTATTTTATGAGTTCAGATCTTTTTAAGCTCGGAAAATGTCAAGTTAATATTACTAATTTTAATGGACGGTTAATAGACGCGTTACTAGATGTGTTGGAGCAAAGCCAAAGGATGGGATGATATCCACAGAAGGTGATCACGATTCGAAGCCATCTTGTCTGGACAACGTGTTTGGGTTGCAAAATCGGTAGATGACAGACTAAAAGACTGGGACCCAAAGGACATGGTGATTGCCCAACCATTGATAAATTTGGAACACTAGACACTGCTGACCTTGGATGGGAGAATAGAAAGATGAACCCAATTAAACAACATTCTGTGGTTAGTTGTTGATGATGAGTACAACCTCGAAGAAGCAGTGGGTGCCCACGAAAACGCACCATAGAAAATGGTTGAATTCTAGAGATCCTACCTAAAAAAAGATAGGGAGCTGACCTACGAAAGAAAATATGACAACGCCAAGCATCGAATAATAACAACTGTGAAGTTTATATCATGCACTGGATCAAATGCTTAATGTTGGATGTACATCCCGCTGCAAAGATGGAAGATAAATATCTACACTCAGTCAGGGGTGAAATCACAATGTATTTGCTTAAGGACTCCAAATTCAAAGGCCAGTTGTTGTTAGCAAATGACTGATTTAGGATATTTTTCAAGTCACATAATGTAAACTTTCGTATTATTCAATGGAAATTTTATTCAATTGTTGTATTTTTTAATGGTTTGAATAGTACACTTATGTTCTATTGTATGATTTACTACTTATATACCAGTACACTTATTTACTTTGAATAGTACAAGGGTGTTCTTCAAAGGACATAGTCCTACGGAGCACACATATGTCTCCTTCAAGGGACACATGTTTCCTTAGCACCTATAGGTGTCCTTGGAGGGACACAGGTGTCCTTCGAAGGACACAACCCTTTGGAGAACCTACAGGTGTCCTTACACGGACACATGTGTCCTTCGAAGGACACAATCCTTTGGAGCACGCATAAGTGTTCTTCAAGGGAAATGTTTGTCATTCAAAGGACATGGTTCTTTGTTGCATGCATAGGTGTCCTATGTGCGATAAGCTTGTCATTTTAAGTGCACTATTACTAAGAAGGTGAGAACTGAACACAAATGTAGAAATACGGTCCTTTGTTAAGTATACAGAGTAACTTTAAATCACAAAAGAACTAACATTGGCTCCAACTTGCCAACCAAAAACAACAATAAAAAGAGATATCATTTTGTATAGTTTTAATATACCGAACAAAATCAAAGGCAAAAAACAAACATGACAAATGAATACAATAATGTTTGGTTATAGACCCATGAATTACATAAAAAATTGTCACTACTGTCCTGCATTCTACACCCCTGAACAAGGTTTCCATCCAAAGGGGATTGACATTGTGGACAGACTCAGAAATGCCAATGGAGTGGCTATTACTGTTAAGTATTGTATGTTTCCCTAAGAACTAGGGGTTCATCTTGTAATTTCCCCCATCTTAGATATTTTCTTTCTTAGAGCCTATCCTAAGCCTTCTCTTCCCCTTTTAAAAGGAGCAAGTTTGGAGAAAGAAAAAAAGATGTGCTTGATCACATTCCCATCCCCATCTCTCCCCTCCTCTTGCCGATTCCCTAATCCCAATCCTCTCTTCTCCGCCCACCTTCGTTACAACCTCCAACAGAACCAATCCCGCCTCTTCAACTGTCTCCCCTCCAGCCTCGCTTTGGAGATCATCATTCAGAAGGGTGGCAGATCAAACGGGAAGAAGAATCCTCCCATCCTCCCGTGTTGTTCCTCCACGACAGCTTCCACGTCGCTAGGTGTTGAACCAAGCACTGGATGCCCTTCTTCTCCTGCTCCGGACACGATTGCTTTGCCGTCAGCCTCCTCAACCAAGGTGAAAGTGATTTTCCAAAGAACCAATTGCTGGTACACTTGAGTTTGTGAGAGGAGCTTAGAGAGGAGGAGACCACGCCGGAGCACTGCTGGAATCACATAGGAGGTTTCCCGGACCCCCTGTGGTGTGTTTTGGGGAAGATTGGTTGGGTTCTACTCAGGTATGCATTTAAATCCACTTAAGCAATGTTTTTCTAGACATATGGCTCGTCGAATCGACCATTAACGGTAATATTGAAGTAGAATAAAACTCACACCAAAATTACTAATTGTTTTTATTTTCTGAAATTGATTTTCATGTTGAGATTAATAACGTGGCATGATCTGAAATCAAAGAAAAATGCATGCTTGGTTGTTATGTAAGACTAAGTTGACATTCTAGTGGTGTTATGTTCTTGCAACTCTTTTGTCCCAAATACAAAATCAGAGATCTAGATTTATGCTTTACTTGAGTTCAAGATGATATCGTTCTTTGACCTTATAGTTATTGTAGTAAGGTTGTAATGTGATTGAAATTGCCATCATAAGTTGATTTGGACATTCAAGATAAATGATAAATTTCTTGTCAATATTCATGACTTCATACTATTTTGATGGGAATAGAATTGGAATGATTATCTATTATGATTTAACACTTCTATGAAATTTAGGATATACCGAAGTTGTTGTGGTCATAATAGACTAAGTAATGTGATTGATAGAGTTTTAATCTCACTATGTAATGGTAGGGATTTATGCTGGTATTGTGACTCTTAGTGAACTAGAATAATAATTTGGTGGTTGAATGCTTGGATTGTGTTTTCCACGTGGGCCTACTTATGCATGGTCATCAATAAGTGAGTGTCTAATGTCCTTAAAACTCAATCATGTAGATGACCAATCGATAGCAACAAATGCATTGCTTTATTATTGAGAAATGGATTTACCATAGCTCTCAATGATGTTTGAGTCAGTATCCTATTAATCATTTCTCACTCCTTGAAACTAATCTTGGGTGGAATTGTGCACGTAGTCAAACCCGTGATGTGTCAAGTTTTAGTGGTATTTAAACTTTGAACTCAAGATATTATTTTACAATTGACGTTGTGCTTTCCTAAATTAAAGTTGGTGAGATACAACTATTTTGGCTAGATCGTATATGCATGATCGACTGTTGTGTTTATTAAACATTCGATATTTTCGAACAAAGGGTTACATGATATGATTTAAATTCTATTTTGTCAAGTATTGTATTGGTTTGCATAGGTTGTGTTAACCTCAATGTTGTTTTACAATCTTCAAAAAAATAGAGATGGTAGTAGTCCTGAGAAATGCATTTGCTCAGGTGTTGGGACTTGCATTGCTTAACCTCAGTATAGTTTTGTATTAGTCTATGGTTATTATTAATATCCTTATCATTTTGTTAAATGCATGCTTACATGATGAATGCCTATTTTTGCAAGTTGACTATACATGACTTCGTGGTGTTTAAAAGTGCATGACTGTCTTATTTGAGTACTACACGGTAGATACTTTTCATGTAACTATCTCATGTCTTATATGATTGTTTCTGAAAGATAGTTTCTCAAATCGAATATCTTAATAGTATTTGGTGCTCGTCACTAGATTCTTATGTAATTTACTATGTATAGTGAACGGATAATAATGATTAAGATGGTCCCTTAACATGATTTTGGGATCTTTCATTGTCAAGTTTGACTAATGATAAAAATGTGTTTTTGGTTCTAAGTTCTTGGGAAAGTTGGAGGCAATCCAATTTAGATTTTATTGCATATAATTGTGTTTTACCAGGATTGGGTTGATGTGATTTGAATCTATCAACTAATACATGTTAGCATCCTCATTACTTGTGTAACTAGTGACTTTTAGTTTAATCATCGTCCATGATGGACAATGAGTATCGAATTTTATATCATTGGTCTTGGTTCTCAGATGTTTATGAGTAACTTGTGATTTAATTACTAGCAAAGACATGTTATCTAACCAATGAGTTGATGATTATTGATAGACCCAATCGTGAGTTATTCCAAAGGAATAACCAGTGATGAATTACAAACTATAAACATAATACTGAAAAAATGAAGTGCAGTCCCAAGCAGTCCCGAGTCCAGTCCCGAGTCCCGTCCCAAGCAAGTCCACTACTCGGGACTGGCTCGGGACATGCTCGGGATTGGTTGGCCACGACTCGGAACTTGCTCGGGACATGCTTGGGACTTTGCTATGGACAGCTCAAGACAACTCTTGACTACTCCAGACTAATTTCAGAAAATTAGGTTCCTAATTTAGAAACATGTTAAATACGAAAGTTTTGAGACTCCAAATTGTCTTTGTAACACATCTTAAATCGCCTTATTTGGATATCGGAGGGGAGAGATATGCAAATATTATTGATGATCTGTCGATTCTCGAGTTTCCAAATAAGGTCGATCAAGAATTTAGCAAGTCCGTGAGTTTTATTATTTTTTTGTTTTAATTTATTTTGGTTTTTGTTGTATGTTTTGATTTTTTTTCATCATTTTTATTCTTTTTTTAAATTTTATTTTTGTAAAATATGTTTTCTAATTGTTTTTTGTTTTATAAATTATTTTAATTTATTTTAATTTTTTCCAGGATCGACTTCCAAAGAGCGTGTTGAGAAGTGGAGTTATTTTATCTAATAAAAAAACCAATTCTCTTTATTTGATAAAATAAGTTAGTTGTAAATAATTTATTATGCTGGAGGAAGGGAATCAATTTTTTTATTGGATAAAATAACTCAACTTTTTAACACGTTATCTTCTCCACATCATTTGGAGGTCGATTTTGGATAAAATAAAAATATATTTTTAAAAAAATATAGACAATTAGAAAAAATATTTTGAAAAAAAAGATTTCAAAAATAGTTAGAAAATAATTTAAAAAAACCAAAACATAAATAAAAACCAAAACAATTAAACAAAAAAATCCCCACGCGACTTGAACAAAATTAAAAAAATATTAAAACAAAAAACTCATGCCACGGGACTGGCAGGCCAGTGGGGATTATACATCAAAATTTACTTTTTTTTCTAAAAAATTAATTTTTGATTTAATTTTTATTAATTAAAAAAAATCCGGAACAAAAAAACATGAAAACGATGGTTAGTGTGTTGACAACACAAAACAAAAATCAAACGGGAAAAATTAAGGGGCCGTTCAACCAACCAAATTGTGGCTACACTTGAGGAACACCCTATTTGGCACCCCCGCTGCCTCCCTTTGTGAGGTCTTGGCTGGAATGCCACAAAAGCAAAACAAAATGGGTGATGGACGGTCATCGTGGTGTGAGGATCCAAGGGCGTTCACCATAACCTCTGATTCTGGGTTTTGTTTAAGTGGGATTTGGAGTGGGAGGGTGAGTAAGGATTCCTCATATAGTAGTTTGGGGGAACAGGAAGGTGAAAAGTCTGAGGGGCATTGGTGTCCTTCACAGGAAACTTGTGTCCTTTGAAGGACAACTATGTTGTTTGAAGGTGAGGAGTCTCTCGGGTATCCGTTGTAAACTATGTAGTTTAGAGGAACTCGTATTGTTGGACAAACTACTTGAGAGTAGTCTTAGACGTGAGATACTTGTCAAAGAAGACATTCATACTTTCACTACATTGTGTGGAATACATCCCTACAAAAAATGACTACGAAGGAAGGCATGAACCCAAGATTCATGAAGATCATAAATGGATTGAAGCCATGAATTCATTTGAAGAGAGAATTCTCGAATGAGACCAGTCCATTTACAACCAAAATGACAAAATCATCCATCTTGTAAGCCAATTGCTTTAGATGAATTTGTAGGATTTCATGTTTAATTATGCCCATATATTTTCGGAATTTTAAGCATAATAAGGATCTTGTCCAATTTTCTGTGATTTATTTCATGCATGTACTAGTTTGTTTCAATAACTAGTTTTAAAACTTTTATTAAAACAAACCAAGGATTCCGAAATCATACCTAGAAGTTCTCTAAAACTACTTGAAGATTCGGAGACGTTGATGACGCTTCTCGCCGCGCCGGATGCCTCCGAGATTTCACCAAACTCTAAACGAGATTGGAGAGAGAAGAGCTAGCCTCTCGATCTCCAATAGGGTTTAGAATCTAATTACTAACCCCTCTTTAGTTTCCTTGAGAAGAAGCCCTCTTGAAAATAAAACTAAACTTAAGAATTAAGGAATTTTCGTGGAGAATTATGGAGAGAGATTTTTGCACAAGAAAATAATGAATTAATTAAGGAGGTAATGAGATAACCTTGTATTTATAGGTTCTCTCCAAATTACCTATTCATGTGCAACCCCTTGCCCATGATCTCATGCAAAATTCCATCTAACCATCTATTATTTAATAATAAATAATATTAGCCACGAATTAAATCAATTATGGACCAATTCCATGCATGATCTAATTAATTCTTAAATTAATTCTGCATAAAACCGTCTGGCCGGTCGACCGTTCGCGAGGTCCGGTCGACCGTTTCGACCGAGTTTCGGTCAACCGATCAATATTCTCGGTCGACCGTTCGCAACAAAAAGGTTCATCGCAATGTTCGGTCGACCGACCGAGAATACTCGGTCGACCGAAAACGAACAGACGAAATTCTCGTTACACACGATACACATCCGGTCGACCGTGCAATATTGCGGTCGACCGTGCAACATTCGGTCGACCGTTTTTGCACAGTGCATGCAGACTTGTCAAATTTCGGTTTTTAACCCCTACAAAATTTGACATTTCGGGATTAGTAGTAAATTCACAACTTATGTAACATATTATCCTATATAATGATTAATCATTACACCCCATAATATTTACATCACATATGAATTTAATTTAGATTCTAATTATGTTATTAATCACAACATAATCTTGATTTTGCTTGTTCACCCCATGTGTCATATTTTCTACATGAAACCCGACACATCCTATGAACTCAAAATCCCCATTTCTTGTTTCCCAGTTCTGTGGTGTGACCTATGGGAGGATCTAAACTAAGTTGGCAGTGATATTAAGAGCTTAATATCACAAGCTATAAGAGGTATCTAGCTACACATTATAGCTCCCAATTAGTTAGATGTCTTAATTCCACTCGAACCAAAACCCGATCCATTTTGTGATAGTGTGTATCACTTGTGTCCGTCCCTTGCCACATGATATTAAGAATACACACAAAGTAGTATTGTGTCATCTTTGTATTAGTATTCATTTCTTGATCTCTTTAAGCTAGTTATAAATATGTGACTTAACTCAAATCACATTGTGCACATTATAACTTCGCTTTATCAAGGGGCCCACTAATATCATCACTCAATTAAGAGGGGCAATGATAGTCTTTTGACTAACTATCTTCTCCAACAAAAGTTGTACTTAACCAACCAATGCCTTTACACTACACTTATTGATATCTCAAGACACTAATCTAATTAAGCATTCCTTAAGTGATTGGATATAAGTCTCATATCAAAGGACCGAAGACACAGTAAAATATTAATGACACAGAAACACATTTCTATAATATTTTACTTATTAGGTCTATTCAGTATACAAAAGTAATATTTTCCTCTTTTGCATACCCGTTTCGTCACTCACTTGTAGAGCTACAATGATCTATGACCAACACGACAATCTTAACTCGGTAATTAATGTCCCATGTTAATTACCATGATTGCGAATATCTTTGTTTTATGTAAACCAATATCTTTTAGAGCTCTACGGTTAAGGACCAAGAGCCTCTTCCTTAACACTTCTAAAAGACGAATAACATAAACAAGGAACAAAACGATTTTCTCATTCAATTCATAATAATTGACATTTAAAAGTAAAACTTTTAGAACACATTCCCTTCAGAATTAACATAAATGCACGATTGCTAGCAAGCAGTTTGAATAGTGCTTTGTTTAAGACGTGTGTCTGCCTTCTGGGATAACCATTTGGATGGCAAAGGTGATAGCATGGTACTTATCAGCTATGATGGGTGGTGTTCCTAAACAAACAAGATAAAAAAATTAGTCATCCTATACAAAAGTAAAACAATGATTGTAATGATATTGACTACGTACCCCATGCAAGAAAACCAAGTTCAAAACAACCAAATGTAGTTTTCAGTTGTTTTGCAGGCCAAACACACATCTAAGAAGTACGAATTCAAAATGCTGATTGACACCAACAAATGGAGTAAAATTCATGTTGTATTTATTTGTACGATATGTAGTGTCGAAGCATATTGTATCTTCAAAATAGTCTTAGGCAACACAAAAACGAGAATCAACCCAAAACACATTCCCCAGACGACCATCGTCGCCGATATCCATAACATAAAAAAGCTTCAAACCCAAAGTTTGCATCTTGGTGAAATAGTTCTAAAGCGCTTGAACATTGCCTGGATCAAGATTTATGTTGCGCACATCGTTTAATACATTTGTACGATGAAAGCACAAAAAAGACAAAAAATGATACTTCGAAAGGCAAACGTGTCTTTGGGGGACAAATTTGACCTTCAAAGGACAAATGTTTCCTTGGAAGGACAAGTTTGTCCTTCAAAGGACACACTTGTCCCTGGCAGGACAAGTTTGTCCTTCAAAGTATAGACGTGTTCTTAAAAGGACAACAACCATGTCCTTTAAAGGTTCACGACCATGTCCTTCTAAGGACAACTCACTTGACATCTCTTTCATTGAAAGTGAAATTATCATGACTGCATCAACAACAAAAGCTTGCATGGTTTTAGAAGCTGAAATGCCTACAACATCATTGGAGGCAATTATTGCTCTCTTGGTTTCAGAAACCTCGCACTTCCTATGAAGAAAACACAATTGATGTTCGTCAAGCAGGTGATGATTATGCTCCAAATAAACTACCGTTAGGATATAGTGATTAGTAGCATATCATACAATGCATTCATGCTATATATCCTTTAATGTAGCCCTTATGATAACGTCATCCAAGTAATGAGAATGTCTTATCTTGATGGCAAAACCATTGACATCGGCAAATGATTTATAAAACTGACGTGCTTGTTCAAAGGATTTGAAGGACATTCCCACATATGGTTGAGAAGAATATTGAACGTTGAAAGGAACGTCATGCTCGCATGTTAAGAAATAATGTCCATTGTAGCGAATTTTTTAACGTGAATAGGAAAAGACAAGGGCCAGAGAGAGAAAGGAATGAAAGAGGGAGGAGGTAATTTTCGTTGTTCTTTTGCTAACATAATTTTAACATGTGCATTTTGGAATGACAATCGTCTGGTGCATTTGGAAACAAACGAACGTCTAGATTGTCACACCATCAATTTGGAAACAAATTAAAAATAACTGATATACATGTCCACGTCAAAACACCATTTTTTCTTTGTTTTTTTCCTTTTTTACTCTGAGTTGTTTAATATTAAATTATTAATCATAGAAATTATTCAAAATTTTACTTAAATTTTTAGTTACATGCATATAATTTATAATTAATATAGCTATATTATATTATTAAATTATTAAATCGTAAACCGCATATGCACCCACGTACTATCAGCATCCCGTATATGTCAGTTGCTGTGCCTCGCATCATCGAATCCGTATCATGCATTTCTGAGCCAGGGGTTTAACTGTTCCACAAAATAGTCCAACAAACATCCAAACTCTTTTCACATTGCCTAGTAGGTATGCTATGTTTTCCCAAAATTGCGTTTGTTATGATTTAAATTTTTTAATGAAGCATTACAATTATATATGTTAGGGACTTTTGTGTTCAGTTAGTTGTATGGGTTTTTGTTTTGCACATTTTTGAAGTAGAATTAGATGAGATCTTTGTAAATTTTCCTTTCTTCCTCGTAGGATCATCACTATATAAGCATAAGAAGAAAAAGAAAAGGGTACGAATTTTAGCCCACAAAATCTTGTGTTCTTTTTTGTATGTTGATTATGTTGGTTGTTTAATGGGAGTAATGTTGGAGTGGATTATAATGTCAAGAAGAAGATCAGAATCGAAGAGTAGATTACCTGTAACATCCCGAAACAGCAGATATTTAAAAATTAAACAATCAAGAGATTATCAGAATAAACTCATCAACGGGAATGCTACTCATATAAATCAACAGTCGGTGCACCAATAATACTACAGAGTTTGTCAAAAGACGTGATTACGACAATATAACGAAAGACAGGTACAAGCAATCACGACGACCTCGAAGAGTCCGAAGAGGATCCTGACCCCAAAATGTGTGCGCCCGCTGTCACCACCCGACAGAACCTACTACGGTCCTGAATCATGAATCAAACAACGATGCATGTGTTTCCATTAGGAAACCCCGTATGCCAAGCTCGCCTATATGAATGCAACAATACGATAAATGAACCTATCATACTAGTAGCATGTCATATCACATCTGCAATGCATCAAATCCCTCCAAGGGTAAACGGGACCTCAGTCCAACAACACACGATCCTCAACAGGGTCCACAAGGACATCCGTCCAACAACAAAAATGGGTTTTCCTCGGAAACCTACCGTAGGCACATACGGTCTTACGGACAATACGCGATGCACCCCCCACACGCGACTACTCGAGCCAAAGGGATCGGTGAGGAGCGTCCGCATTTCTGCGCAAAGTAACCACGTGGTCTACACCACCTCGACGAAGTCGTAACCCGGTCGGTCAACATCTCGAGATAGGTGCCCAATCGGGGATCATCACCGGAACAAGATCGGCAACATTACCAACACAACATCAGCGGTACAACATACGTCCGGCACAACATCGGATGGCACAACCACAAGCCGGAACATCGTCGGCAAAAACCTCGGAGGTACAACATACGTCCAACACGACATCGGACAGGTCCAGACCGTAGTCTACAAGGTCATCATGCTCCACGAGCCATGCGTCAACACGCATTGGGATCCGCGATCCCTCAGGTCTGCTACTCTGCAGAGAGTAAGGCAACAACACGTCACACCACGGTCCAACACGGAGGTGGCGCGACCCAAGTGTCCACACTCTTCCACACGACGGTCCCTGGGCAGACACGAGCACGTACCTGTTGTCACCTCCCGGCTCACGCTCTAAGCGAGTACACGGGTTTCCGTGGACAGAGTTGACACAACACGAGGACCAGGAATTCAGTTCTGTACACAAACGGTCGATCGAAAAGGCCTAACCGGTCGACCATCCTCAATAGGTTCGGTCGACCAAAAGTCTATAACGGTCGAACTATTCTGCGCGTCACTTAAGTACAAAGGGTCAAACAAAAGTCTAAAACCGGCCGACCGAACACGAGGTCAAAATCCGGAGTTGGTCAAAATCAACAAGTCTATTCGGTCGACCGACTCAGGGGTCTTGGTCGACCGAAAACTAGCAGGGTCATCCTAATAGTCTACGTCATATAACGGTCGAACAACATGCAATAATATCAAGTACGCTTAAGTTCCGGTCGACCCCAAAACAAGGGACGGTCGACCGAAATCCGACAGCAAGCCTCCAACTGACCAGCACACATACAACCGGTCGACCGCGACATTGGCATCGTTCAACCGGTGTTGGGTAAAGTCCGGCAAAAAGGTAAAACCGGTCGACCGCCTGAAGGCACCGGTCGACCGTTGGTCGACAACAACCTTGCACCAGCCAAGGATTTTACGTCGTTTCTCGTCGCCAGTGAGGTCTCCGACCTCCCGCGACCGACCTCAACTTCCCACCAACGTGGGGAAACAACAAAACCACACTAGAAGCCGACATACCTCAAGATGAAGACGGAGCACGCCGGAGTTCGCTCAACGTCGCCCGCCGACCGTAACCTCCGCACTCACGTGCCTCACGTCCGCTCCTCCTCAACTCTAAGCTCGCCTCCACAGTCTCTGGTCGTCGGAAGAGAGGAAGAAAGTGAGAGAAGTTTGGGTGAAGAAAGGAAGAGAAAGGAAGAAACATTGGTTTCTCCTCAAAACCAACCCAAACCAACAGTAATCGGCCTCCCTACCCCATCACCCATCACCAGGCCACTATTCATCTCCTCTTCCCCATGCTAATCCCCCACTAATCCCAGGATTAGCCTAAGAATGGGTTAGAATCTAACATTACCAGTGTAAGTAACCTCTGCCCATGGTGGTACAGTAGTGGAGTCATGCGAACAAAGTTTGCCAACACCGACAATGACGTTTTCCTAGTTGGTGACAAGTTTGAGGAAGATTGGACGTTCAAGTTGACACTCCAATATTTGAGGAGAATCACGACAACAAGCTGTTGGATGAGATGTCTACTAAAAATAATGCAGTCGAAGCCTATACGACCAATAGGTACATGGGCATCGACAAGGGTCCATGTTAAGTCTTCACTCCCGCAACATTCTCGACATCAATTTCTCTGTGGTCATGCTAATCAGTTTCAAAGAGAATGATGTCAAGCTATTGTTGGAAGACATTTGTTTAATAAAATGCCAAATCTACTTGGCGTGTGGGCAACACCGATCAGGCCATGACGGTCGTGACCGGATCACTCTCCTAATGCGTCCGAGATCCTTAGGGTCAATGTCTACTTGATTTTAAAATTAGGCTCTTGATTAGTGTGGTTGGTGGGGGTGAAGGAAAGGGTGATGAAATCCCCCACCTTATCTTTTATGGGACAACCCCTCCTTAGTAATGTTTTAGAGTCTTAATCTAACAATCAACTCTCCAAAAAAACGCTCAACTCACACTTGTTTCAATGCACTTCCTACTAACTAATGCATGTTCATACGAAATGCATGAGTGAGAGTAGAAGGTGTGTACCTCACATCAGCACTCAACAACTGAAAATAAAGCTAAAATAAAAGACAATCTACATGCCTAAGTCACATACATGAAGCATGACCTAAACGAGAAAGCATGCCTAATCTTTTGCTTTAGGTTTTAGGGTCCAAGTTGCTTAAAGGAAGTTTGATTATTGATCTAGGAACACACTATAAGTCAAAACATGCCCAATCAAGTCCCAGATCACTAAATCAATTATGGAAACAAGCTGAAGAAACGAGAAGGGAAACAGGGCTCACCAGACCGCTGATTGGCTATCCAAAGTGCCCAGGTTGGCCTCCAACTTCTTCTGATGCCTCCCCTTGCCACTCCAAGTCTCCTGAAACAAAGCAAAACTACAAAACACAAATTAAATCTACTCGAATCTTCCAAACAAGAGTCTGGATTGACACCTCCCCGACAATGGCGCCAAAAACTTGTTAAACGTTTTATATTATAACCGCAAGTGCACGGCATCGGTGAAGACGTGGAAAATATGGGGCGTCCACAGGGAGGTGAGCAGCCTCTTGTTTATCATAAATCAAGTGACGAACAATGGAGAAGAGAGTTTGATTATCGTACTCTACGCTACACTACACTACAAAGTACGAAATGCGAACGAAAGCAATAAACGATGAACTACCAAACTAAACTAAGAACTAAATAAGTTCTGGAATTCAGAAATAGAAAACCCCTAAGGGGTGGAGTGAGTACACACATGCAAAGGGGTGGGTGTTGAACACATTCTTTAAGCACAAATAAAGGTGGTGTTATCATGCATAGGAAGTGTCTAAATGTTATGGCAAAACCTATCAATCCATTCCCCAACCTAGTTGTTTAACATTTGCATATACAAGTTGTTTATTTCAGAACCTAAACAAGCATGAGAGGTGTCTAATCATTTTGGCAAAACTCATCAAGTTATAAATTCTATCCTAAACAAGCAAGCATACATTCATGTTTTATCAACACATTGTATATAAGGCATTCATTCCATTCTCTAATGCATGTATGAACATCTACTCCACCCCCCAAAGGGGATGAAACTACTCACTACACATTACACTAATTATTAAACTAAGCAAAGAAAGCATATTAACTAAGCTACTAAAACTAATGAAATGAAATTAAACAAAGTAAAACAAGAAACATAAAACAAACAACATAATAAAGAAACATTTATTAAAGTGACTCACATTTCAAGTAGCATCCTCCTACTTTAGTGTGTGCTTCAAGGCCTCACTTCTAGTAGGAAGAATAACCACTTAAAATATGGAGTGATTACAATGGAAGGTGAAGAGTTCTATTTATAGCCATAGAAAAAGGCAATCCGGGACAATCCCCCGATGTTGGACTAACCAAATACCAGAAATAGAATAAACACCCTCTAATACATGTGCCACAGAAGTTTGAGCAGATCCACAGAGATCCAGACCGCCAATTAGCGGTCCATAAGATCTGGATATGGCTGGAATTCGTTGTGGGCTTTTCTGGTTTTCTTTGTCGGTCTTTGATGCATCTACTTTGTTTATTGGAGCTCCGACCCGACTCTAATTGCCAAAATACTCCCCAAGAAGGTGTGGAGTTTTCTATTTTTCTCTTTGGTCCTTCGGTCTTGCGTTCAGGTCCTTCTCCCTTGCATCTTAGTCCCCAGGTATCACAATTCAGTCCTTTTCCCTAATTTTGGGTCCCTTTATGCTTCATCTCTTCAAACCTATTTATTTCTGAAATGCAAACATAAAACTCATCACGTAGCATTGTTTAGGTGAAAGATAATGGATAAAATATGCAAATGTAAGCATGAAATGAAGTCAATCAGTGTCCTCGAAGGATGTTGACGTGTGGTTACAATATTGACGAGTCCTTTGAGGCACACTTTGTCCATTAAAAGGACACTGGTGTGTCTTATCTCTACTGTGTCCCTTGAAGGGCACCTTTGTCTCTAAAGGGACACCAAAGTGTGAATCAAACACGAATTATACACAATCATTAATAATTCGCGATCTTGATGACATTACAAGATATTTAACAGGAAAAACGATGAATCTTGACTTCATTGGTGGGGAAGATGAAGAGGCACAAAATGAAATGATGGAGGAAGAGGAAGAAAAAAGAAAAAAATGGAAGTGGAGGAAACAGAAAAAGGGAGGAAGAGGAGAAAAAAAGAAACAAAGGAGAGAAAGAGAAAGGCAGAAGAGAACGAAGAAAGCAGAAGGAAAGAAAAGGTGGAGAAGAAGAAAGAGGGAGAGGAGAAAAGAAAAAAAGAGGAGAAGAAGAGTGCATAGGAAAAGAGGAAAGAAGGGGAGAAGAAGAAAGTGGGAGAGGATAAAAAAGAAAGAAGAGGAGGAGAAGAAAGAATAGAGGAAGAAGAAAGAAGAAAGAAGAAGATGAGAGAAAAAGAAGAGGAAAAGAAGAATAAGGAGAATACAAAGGGAAAAATGAGCAACATGGATTAGGGGACAAGGCATGTAAGAACAAGAAGTGATCCCCTAGAAAAAGAAAACAAGGAAGAAAAGAAGGAAGGGGAAGAGAGGAGACGACAAAGGAGTCTCAAGAAGAGCGAGTTGGATGAGAAAAAGAAGTAGAACGAGAAAAAAAAGATAACACAAATAAGTGAAGTGTCAATCATGGAGAAAAGACTTAAATTTGATGAAAATTAAATTACAGCCAAACAAGACAAATTTTCTCAAACAAAGAGCCGACTAAATAGACCATGGGTAAATTTAAATGAAAACATCGACATGGAAGCCATGACATGGTTGATTGATGCAGAAAAGAATGTGATTCTGAAAGAATATGTCTGGTGCAAGGAAGTCATCCAAGTGAGGATAGGAGATCTAAATGAACTAATAACCAAAGGGTTAGAGCTATCAACAGACATAAGTAAATTTTATTTTATGAGTTCAGATCTTTTTAAGCTCGGAAAATGTCAAGTTAATATTACTAATTTTAATGGACGGTTAATAGACGCGTTACTAGATGTGTTGAAGCAAAGCCAAAGGATGGGATGATATCCACAGAAGGTGATCACGATTCGAAGCCATCTTGTCTGGACAACGTGTTTGGGTTGCAAAATCGGTAGATGACAGACTAAAAGACTGGGACCCAAAGGACATGGTGATTGCCCAACCACTGATAAATTTGGAACACTAGACACTGCTGACCTTGGACGGGAGAACAGAAAGATGAACCCAATTAAACAACATTCTGTGGTTAGTTGGAGGCGATGAGTATGACCTCGAAGAAGAAGTGGGTGCCCACGAAAACGCATCGTAGAAAATGGTTGAATTCTAGAGATCCTACCTAAAAAAAGATAGGGAGCTGACCTACGAAAGAAAATATCCCAACGCCAAGCATCGAATAATAACAACTGTGCAGTGTATATCATGCACTTAATGTTGGACGTACATCCCGCTGCAAAGATGGAAGATAAATATCTACACTCAGTCAGGGGTGAAATCACAATGTATTTGCTTAAGGACTCCGGATTCAAATGCCAGTTGTTGTTAGCAAATGACTGATTTAGGATATTTTTCAAGTCAAATAATGTAAACTTTTGTATTATTCAATGTTAGTTTTATTCAATTGTTGTATTTTTTAATGGTTTGAATAGTACACTTATTTTCTATTATATGATTTCCTACTTATATACCGGTACACTTATTTACTTTGAATAGTACAAGGGTGTTCTTCAAAGGACATGGTCCTATGGAGCACACATATGTGTCCTTCAAGGGACACAGGTTTCCTTAGCACCTATAGGTGTCCTTGGAGGGACACAGGTGTCCTTCGAAGGACACAACCCTTTGGAGCACCTACAGGTGTCCTTCCAGGGACACTTGTGTCCTTCGAAGGACACAACTCTTTGGAGCACCTACAGGTGTCCTTCCAGGGACACATGTGTCCTTCGAAGGACACAATCCTTTGGTGCACGCATAAGTGTTCTTCAAGGGAAATGTTTGTCATTCAAAGGACATGGTTCTTTGTTGCATGCATTGGTGTCCCATGTGGGAAAAGCTTGTCATTTTAAGGGCACTATTACTAAGAAGGTGAGAACTGAACACAAATGTAGAAATACGGTCCTTTGTTAAGTATACAGAGTAACTTTAAATCACAAAAAAACTAGCATTGGCTCCAACTTGTCAACCAAAAACAACAATAAAAAGAGATATCATTTTGTATAGTTTTAATATACCGAACAAAATCAAAGGCAAAAAACAAACATGACAAATGAATACAATAATGTTTGGTTACAAACCCATATATTGCATAAAAAATTGTCACTATTGTCCTGCATTCTACACCCCTGAACAAGGTTTCCATCCAAAGGGGATTGACATTGTGGACAGACTCAGAAATGCCAATGGAGTGGCTATTACTGTTAAGTATTGTATGTTTCCCTAAGAACTAGGGGTTCATATTGTAATTTCCCCCATCTTAGATATTTTCTTTCTTAGAGCCTTGAATCCTAAGCCTTCTCTTCCCCTTTCAAAAGGAGCAAGTTTGGAGAAGGAAAAAAAGATGTGCTTGATCACATTCCCATCCCCATCTCTCCCCTCCTCTTGCCGATTCCCTAATCCCACTCCTCTCCTCTCCGCCCACCTTCGTTACAAACTCCAATAGAACCAATCCCGCCTCTTCAACTGTCTCCCCTCCAGCCTCGCTTTGGAGATCATCATTCAGAAGGGTTGCAGATCAAACGGGAAGAAGAATCCTCCCATCCTCCCGTGTTGTTCCTCCACGACAGCTTCCACGCCGCTTGGTGTTGAACCAAGCACTGGATGCCCTTCTTCTCCTGCTCTGGACACGATTGCTTTGCCGTCAGCCTCCTCAACCAAGGTGAAAGTGATTTTCCAAAGAACAAATTGCTGGTACACTTGAGTTTGTGAGAGGAGCTTTGAGAGGAGGAGACCACGCCGGAGCACTGCTGGAATCACATAGGAGCTTTCCCGGACCCCCTGTGGTGTGTTTTGGGGAAGATTGGTTGGGTTCTACTCAGGTATGCATTTAAATCCACTTAAGCAATGTTTTTCTAGACATATGGCTCGTCGAATCGACCATTAACGGTAATATTGAAGTAGAATAAAACTCACACCAAAATTACTAATTGTTTCTATTTTCTGAAATTAATTTTCATGTTGAGATTAATAACGTGGTATGATCTGAAATCAAAGAAAAATGCATGCTTGGTTGTTATGTAAGACTAAGTTGACATTCTAGTGGTTTTATGTTCTTGCAACTCTTTTGTCCCAAATACAAAATCAGAGAACTAGATTTATGCTTTACTTGAGTTCAAGATGATATCGTTCTTTGACCTTATAGTTATTGTAGTAAGGTTGTAATGTGATTGAAATTGCCATCCTAAGTTGATTTGGACATTCAAGATAAATGATAAATTTCTTGTCAATATTCATGACTTCATACTCTTTTGATGGGAATAGAATTGGAATGATTATCTATCATGATTTAACACTTCTATGAAATTTAGGATATACCGAAGTTGTTGTGGTCATAATAGACTAAGTAATGTGATTGATAGAGTTTTAATCTCACTATGTAATGGTAGGGATTTATGCTGGTATTGTGACTCTTAGTGAACTAGAATAATAATTTGGTGGTTGAATGCTTGGATTGTGTTTTCCATGTGGCCCTACTTATGCATGGTCATCAATAAGTGAGTGTCTAATGTACTTAAAACCCAATTACGTAGATGACAAATCGATAGCAACAAATGCATTGCTTTATTATTGAGAAATGGATTTACCATAGCTCTCAATGATGTTTGAGTCAGTATCCTATTAATCATTTCTCACTCCTTGCAACTAATCTTGGGTGGAATTGTGCCCGTAGTCAAACCCGTGATGTGTCAAGTTTAAGTGGTATTTAAACTTTGAACTCAAGATATTATTTTATACTTGACGTTGTGCTTTCCTAAATTAAAGTTTGTGAGATACAACTATTTTGGCTAGATCGTATATGCATGATCGACTGTTGTGCTTATTAAACATTCGATATTTTCCAACAAAGGGTTACATGATATGATTTAAATTGTATTTTGTCAAGTATTGTATTGGTTTACATAGGTTGTGTTAACCTCAATGTTGTTTTACAATCTTCAAAAAAATAGAGATGGTAGTAATCCTGATAAATGCATTTGCTAAGGTATTGGGACTTGCATTGCTTAACCTCAGTATAGTTGTGTATTAGTCTATGGTTATCATTAATATCCTTATCATTTTGTTAAATGCATGCTTACATGATGAATGCCTATTTTTGCAAGTTGACTATACATGACTTCGTGGTGTTTAAAAGTGCATGACTGTCTTATTTGAGTACTACACGGTAGATACTTTTCATGCAACTATCTCATGTCTTATATGATTGTTTCTGAAAGATAGTTTCTCAAATCGAATATCTTAATAGTATTTGGCGGTCGTCACTAGATTCTTATGTCATTTACTATGTATAGTGAACGGATAATAATGATTAAGATGGTCACTTAACATGATTTTGGGATCTTTCATTGTCAAGTTTGACTAATGATAAAAATGTGTTTTTGGTTCTATGTTTTTGGGAAAGTTGGAGGCAATCAAATTTAGATTTTATTGCATATAATTGTGTTTTACCAGCATTGGGTTGATGTGATTTGAATCTATCAACTAATACATGTTAGCATCCTCATTACTTGTGTAACTAGTGACTTTTAGTTTAATCATCGTCCATGATGGACAATGAGTATTGAATTTTATATCATTGGTCTTGGTTCTCAGATGTTTATGAGTAACTTGTGATTTGATTACTAGCAAAGACATGTTATCTAACCAATGAGTTGGTGATTATTGATAGACCCAATTGTGAGTTATTCCAAAGGAATAACCAGTGATGAATTACAAACTATAAACATAATACTGAAAAAAATGAAGTGCAGTCCCAAGCAGTCCCGAGTCCAGTCCCAAGCCAGTCCCAAGTCCCGTCCCAAGCAAGTCCACTACTCGGGACTGACTCAGGACTGGCTCGGGATTGGTTGGCCACTACTCGGAACTTGCTCGGGACATGCTTGGGACTTCGCTATGGACTGCTCAAGACAACTCTTGACTACTCCAGACTAATTTCAGAAAATTAGGTTCCTAATTTAGAAACATGTTAAATACGAAAGTTTTGAGACTCCAAATTGTCTTTGTAACACATCTTAAATCGCCTTATTTGGATATCGGAGGAGAGAGATATGAAAATATTATTGATTATTTGTCGATTGTCGAGTTTCCAAATAAGGTCGATCAAGAATTTAGCAAGTCCGTGAGTTTTATTATTTTTTTGTTTTAATTTATTTTGGTTTTTGTTGTATGTTTTGATTTTTTACATCATTTTTATTCTGTTTTTTAATATTATTTTTGTAAAATATGTTTTCTAATTGTTTTTGTTTTATAAATTATTTTAATTTCTTTTAATTTTTTCCAGGATCGACTTCCAAATGATGTGGCGGAAAGAGCGTGTTGAGAAGTGGAGTTATTTTATCTAATAAAAAAACCAATTCTCTTTATTGGATAAAATAAGTTAGTTGTAAATAATCTATTATGCTCGAGGAAGAGAATCAATTTTTTTATTGGATAAAATAATTCAACTTTTTAACACGTTCTCTTCTCCACATCATTTGGAGGTCGATTTTGGAAAAAATAAAAATATATTTAAAAAAAATTAAGACAATTAGAAAAAATATTTTGAAAAAAAGTTTTCAAAAACAGTTAGAAAATAATATAAAAAAACCAAAACATAAATAAAAACCAAAAAAAAATTAAACAAAAAAAGCCCCAAGCGACTTGAACAAAATTAAAAAAATATTAAATCAAAAAACTCACCCCACGGGACTGGCAGGCCAGTGGGGATTATATATCAAAATTTACTTTTTTCTAAAAAAATAATTTTTGATTTAATTTTTATTAATTAAAATATTCCGGAACAAAAAAGCATGAAAACGATGGTTAGTGTGTTGACAACACAAAACGAAAATCAAACGGAAAAAATTAGGGGGTCATTCAACCAACCAAATTGCGGCTACACTTGAGGAACACCCTATTTGGCACCCCCGGTGCCTCCCTTTGTGAGGTCTTGGCTGGAATGCCACAAAAGTAAAACAAAATGGGTGATGGACGATCATCGTGGTGTGAGGATCCAAGGGCGTTCACCATAACCTCTGATTCTGGGTTTTGTTTAAGTGGGATTTGGAGTGGGAGGGTGAGTAAGGATTCCTCATATAGTAGCTTGGAGGAACAAGAAGGTGAAAAGACTGAGGGGCATTGGTGTCCTTCACAGGAAACTTGTGTCCTTTGAAGGACAACTATGTTGTTTGAAGGTGAGGAGTCTCTCGGGTGTCCGTTGTAAACTATGTAGTTTAGAGGAACTCGTATTGTTGGACAAACTACTTGAGAGTAGTCTTAGAAGTGAGATACTTGTCAAAGAAGACATTCATACTTTCACTACATTGTGTGGAATACATCCCTACAAAAAATGACTACGAAGGAAGGCAGGAACCCAAGATTCATGAAGATCATAAATGGATTGAAGCCATGAATTCATTTGAAGAGAGAATTCTTGAATGAAACCAGTCCATTTACAACCAAAATGACAAAATCATCCATCTTGTAAGCCAATTGCTTTAGATGAATTAAAATAAATGCACGATTGCTAGCAAGCAGTTTGAATAGTGCTTTGTTTAAGACGTGTGTCTGCCTTGTGGGATAACCATTTGGATGGCAAAAGTGATGGCATGGCACTTATCAGCTATGATGGCTGGTGTTCCTAAACAAACAAGATAAAATAATTAGTCATCCTATACAAAAGTAAAACAATGATTGTAATGATATTGACTACGTACCCCATGCAAGAAAATCAGGTTCAAAACAACCAAATGTAGTTTTCAGTTGTTTCGTATGCCAAACACACATCCAAGAAGTACGAATTCAAAATGGTGATTGACACCAACAAATGGAGTAAAATGCATGTTGTATTTATTTGTACGATATGTAGTGTCGAAGCATATTGTATCTTCAAAATAGTCTTAGGCAACACAAGAACGAGAATCAACCCAAAACACATTCCTCAGACGACCATCGTCGCCGATATCCATAACATAAAAAAGCTTCAAACCCAAAGTTTGCATCTTCGTGAAATAGTTCTAAAGCGCTTGAACATTGCCTGGATCAAGCTTTATGTTGCGCACATCGTTTAATACATATGTACGATGAAAGCACAAAAAAGACACAAAAAGGATACTTCGAAAGGCAAACGTGTCTTTGGGGGACAAATTTGTCCTTCAAAGGACAAATGTTTCTGTGGAAGGACAAGTTTGTCCTTCAAAGTATAGACGTGTTCTTAAAAGGACAACAACCATGTCCTTTAAAGGTTCACGACCATGTCCTTCTAAGGACAACTCACTTGAAATCTCTTTCATTGAAAGTGAAATTATCATGACTGCATCAACAACAAAAGATTGCATGGTTTTAGAAGCCGAAATGCCTACAACATCATTGGAGGCAATTCTTGCTCTCTTGGTTTCAGAAACCTCGCGCTTCCTATGAAGAAAACACAATTGATGTTCGTCAAGCAGGTGATGATTATGCTTCAAATAAACTTCCGTTAGGATATAGTGATTAGTAGCATATCATACAATGCATTCATGCTATATATCCTTTATTTTACCCAATATTTGTGCTACTCAGGTTGTTGCATGCATTTCAGGTTGTAGTTAATAAAGAAGTGAAAGAAAGCAAAAAAAGACTTCAATGCATGAAAAAATGACTTATTTGGAAGCCTTCTGGACATGTTTGTAATTTTGTAATGCCCAATGACAAGTTTGTAAGTCAGGAAGGACCTAAATGAAAATTCAGAGGGACCTAATCGTAACAAAAATATGTTGGTCGCAAAAGTCCATAATCTCATGAACCAAAGGAGTAATTTTACAATTAAGACCAAATCGGCTCGAACCAACAGATCATTGCGCACCCCACATGTTCAATTGGTGCACTTAAGCCTCTGTAGAAATTTGGGACAACTTTGATCGAAATGATCCGCAATAGCGGATAACAATCCGCCCCAGGCAGATCTGGTTGGGCGTTTGACGCCTGAATTTCTCCAGCAGGTCAGGTATTAGGTTTGGAGTACTCCAGTTAATCCAGATCTGATTTGCAGCAGTCAGATTATGCCCAGATTAATTCAGACCTTCCCATCTTCTATAAATACACTTGTAACCCTTTTGTTTCTCCTCTTCTTCCTCTTTCTCCTCATTAGACTAGGTTTACTTCTTGCTTAGTAGTAGAGTACTAGAGGAGAATAGAAGAAACCCAACTTGTAATATTCTTTCATTAATCAAGGTTTTGTTGTGTTATTTACATTTTTGTCTTGATTAGAATTAGTTTTCTTTACTTGTTCACGTGTTGTTTTTACTTTGTTAATGAGATTATTAGTGAGTAATCCATCCCTATTGGGGGATGAAGGATGATGTGAAGTGTAGATGTAGTTAAATTTTTGTGTGTTTTAATCTTAATCTTGGATCTTCAAATGATTTCCATAACCATTTTGATGGGTTTTCTCACTCTTGACTTTGAAGTGCTAATAATCCTAATGAATGCTTAGCACATGCTTCGGTTAGTGGGCTCACTTCATGGGGAATGATGAGGTGAGGATAATATTTGAGTGGATAAAGAGATAAGATTGACGTGTAAGCATGTGATTATCTTTGACTTTATGTTGAGTAGTATTTTGTGTATTTTAATCATGGTGATAAATCTTAATCCATGTATAGACACACTTAGGATTGTGGTCATTATAACATTTTCATGTGATGCATGTCATTTGCGCTTAATTGTACACACACATGTATCACATATCTACACTTTTGTATGCATTCTCCACCTCCTATGGGACTAGCAATATTAGGTTTCTTTTGTTAATTCGTGTCACATTAGTTAGTTAGTTTAGATATTATCAATCTTCATATTCTTCCCCCACTCGAGTATGGTCTACGACGACCCGCACTCGGTCCTCGTGGGCATGACTTGTAGTTTCCACTACTACTCAACACGGTCGTGCACTTGCGGTTTTGATCTTCACATACTTAACGCACGCATAACGCATAACCCTTGGATTCCCAACATCCCTGATACGCGCATGACAATTAATGTGGGTAGACAACCGAGGCTTAAGTTGACCTTGGCCTTGGTTTCCTGAAACACTCCCATCTTTACAACATGTTAAAGTAGCCCTTATGATAACGTCATCCAAGTAATGAGAATGTCTTATCTTGATGGCAAAACCATTGACATCGGCAAATGATTTATAAAACTGACGTGCTTGTTCAAAGGATTTGAAGGACATTCCCACATATGGTTGAGAAGAATATTGAATGTTCAAAGGAACGTCATGCTCGTATGTTAAGAAATAATGTCCATTGTAGCGAATTTTTTTAACGTGAATAGGAAAAGACAAGGGCCAGAGAGAGAAAGGAATGAAAGAGGGAGGAGGTAATTTTCGTTGTTCTTTTGCTAACATAATTTTAACATGTGCATTTGGGAATGACAATCGTCTGGTGCATTTGGAAACAAACGAACGTCTAGATTGTCACACCATCAATTTGGAAAAAAATTAAAAATAACTGATATACATGTCCACGTCAAAACACCATTTTTTGTTTGTTTTTTCCTTTTTTACTCTGATTTGTTTAATATTAAATTATTAATCATAGAAATTATTCAAAATTTTACTTAAATTTTTAGTTACATGCATATAATTTATAATTAATATATCTATATTATATTATTAAATTATTAAATCGTAAACCGCATATGCACCCACGACTATCAGCATCTCGTATATGTCAGTTGCTGTGCCTCGCATCATCGAATCCGTATCCTGCATTTCTGAGCCATGGGTTTAACTGTTCCACAAAATAGTCCAACAAACATCCAAACTCTTTTCACATTGCCTAGTAGGTATGCGATGTTTTCCCAAAATTGCGTTTGTTATGATTTAAATTTTTTAATGAAGCATTACAATTATATATGTTAGGGACTTTTGTGTTCAGTTAGTTGTATGGGTTTTTGTTTTGCACATTTTTGAAGTAGAATTAGATGAGATTTTTGTAAATTTTCCTTTCTTCCTCGTAGGATCATCACTATATAAGCATAAGAAGAAAAAGAAAAGGGTACGAATTTTAGCCCACAAAATCTTGTGTTCTTTTTTGTATGTTGATTATGTTGGTTGTTTAATGGGAGTAATGTTGGAGTGGATTATAATGTCAAGAAGAAGATCAAAATCGAAGAGTAGATTACCTGTAACATCCCGAAACAGTAGAAATTTAAAAATTAAACAATCAAGAGATTATCAGAATAAACTCATCAACGGGAATGTTACTCATATAAATCAACAGTCGGTGCACCAATAATACAACAAAGTTTGTCAAAAGACGTGATTACGACAATATAACGACAGACAGGTACAAGAAATTACGACGACCTCGAAGAGTCCGAAGAGGATCCTGGCCCGAAAATGTGTGCACCCGCTGTCACCACCCGACAAAACCTACTGCGGTCCTGAAACATGAATCAAACAACGATGCCTGAGTTTCCCATTAGGAAACCCCGTATGCCAAGCTCGCCTATATGAATGCAACAGTATGGTAAATGAACCTATCATACAAGTAGCATGTCATATCACATCTGCAATGCATCAAATACCTCCAAGGGTAAACCAGACCTCAGTCCAACAACACACGACCCTCAATAGGGTCCACAAGGACATCGGTCCAGCAACAACAACGGGTTTTCCTCGGAAACCTACCGTAGGCACATATAGTCTTATGGACAGTACGCGATGCACCCCCCACACGCGACTACTCGAGCCAAAGGGATCGGTGAGGAGCGTCCGCACTTCCGCGCAAAGTAACCACGTGGTCTACACCACCTCGACGAAGTCGTAGCCCTGTCGGTCAACATCCCATGGTAGGTGCCCAATCTGGGATCATAACCGGAACAACATCGGCAGCATCGGCAACACAACATCGGCGGTATAACATACGTCCGACACAACATCGGACGACACAACCACAAGCCGGAACATCGTCGGCAAAAACCTCGGTGGTACAACATACGTCCGGCACAACATCGGACAAGTCCAGACCGTAGTCTACAGTGTCATCATGCTCCACGTGCCATACATCAACACGCATTGGGATCCGCGATCCCTCGGGTCTGCTACTCTACAGAGAGTAAGGCAACAACACATCACACCACGGTCCAACACGGAGGTGGCGCGACCCAAGTGTCCACACTCTTCCACACGGCGGTCCCTGGGCAGGTACCCGTCGTCACCTCCCGGCTCACGCTCTAAACGAGTACACGGGTTTCCATGGGCAGAGTTGACACAACACGAGGACCAGGAATTCAGTTCTGTAGACAAGCGGTCGACCGAAAAGGCCTAACCGGTCGACCGTCCCCAATAGGTTCGGTCGACCAAAAGTCTACTACGGTCGAAATATTTTGCACGTCACTTAAGTCCAAATGGTCAAACAACAGTCTAAAACCGGTCGACCGAACACGAGGTCAAAATCCGGAGTTGGTCAAAATCAACAAGTCTATTCGGTCGACCGACTCAGGGGTCTACGTCATATAACGGTCGAACAACATATGGAAATCGGTCGAACCACATGCAATAATATCAAGTACACTTAAGTACCCCAAAACAAGGGACGATTGACCGAAATCCGACAGCAAGCGTCCAACTCATCTGCACACATACAACCGGTCGACCGCCATATTGGCATTGTTCGACCGGTGTTGGTTAAAGTCGGGCAAAAGGTAAAACCGGTCGACCGCCCGAAGGCACCGGTCGACCGTTGGTCGACAGCAACCTTGCACCAGCCAAGGATTTCACGCCGTTTCTCATCACCGACGAGGTCTCCGACCTCCCGCGACCGACCTCAACTTCCTACCAACGTGGGGGAAACAACAAAACCACACTAAAAGCCGACATACCTCAAGATGAAGACGAAGCACGCCGGAGTTCGCTCAACGTCGCCCGCGGACTGCAACCTCCGCACTCACGTGCCTCACGTCCGCTCCTCCTCAACTCTAAGCTCGCCTCCACAGTCTCTGGTCGTCGGAAGAGAGGAAAAAAGTGAGAGAAGTTTGGGTGAAGAAAGGAAGCATTGGTTTCTCCTCAAAACCAACCCAAACCAACAGTAACCGGCCTCCCTACCTCATCACCATTACCATGCCACTATTCACCTCCTCTTCCCCATGCTAATCTCCCACTAATCCCGGGATTAGCGTAATCATGGCTTAGAATCTAACATTACCAGTGTAAGTAACCTCTGACCATGCTTGTATAGTAGTGGAGTCATGCGAACAAAGTTTGCCAACATCGACAATGACGTTTTCCTAGTTGATGACAAGTTTGAGGAATATTGGACGTTCAAGTTGACACTCCAGTATTTGAGGAGAATCACGACAACAAGCTATTGGATGAGATGTCTACTAAAAATAATGCAGTCGAAGCCAATACGACCAATGGGTACATGGGCATCGACAAGGGTCCATGTTAAGTCTTCACTCCCTCTACATTCTCGACATCAATTTCTCTGTGGTCATGCTAATCAGTTTCAAAGAGAATGATGTCAAGCTATTGCTAGAAGAGAATCCTCAAACACAGCGGAAAGTTTAAAATTTAAAACATACAATCAAGTGAGGACATTACGAAAGAACATACACACATGTGCACCAACATATAATATATATATGTGATCGATTTTACAAAAGAATGTGATTACATCAAAAACACATAAACATAAAATATACATGTGTAATCACAACCACCTCAAAAAGGAAGGAAAGCAGGATCCGGTCCTGAGAGACCCCTCCGCAGTCACCACCTGCCTATCGCCGCTCTCGGCGTTAAAGCAAACATGAAACATGTCTAAGTTTCCAAAAGGAAACCCCGTATGCCAAACCCTAACACATATATGAACAATAATGAAAAATGCAACGAAGCACAAATATCACAACCAACACAACTGCTAAGTTCCCGGGACCTCTCTCCCGGCCATAGCCAAAACAACAATCCGGGTCTCAAGTGTCCTCTCACCCCAACCCCACCAACACTCGTGCACACAAGGCACCGCCGGTCCAAAACACGGCCACACTACCCAACTCTTGCCTCAATTGCCGGAGCCACGGCAACAGTTATCGCAATCCACCTCCACGTGTCACTACTGATCGCTATAGGGCCACCATGTCCGTCCGTCGCCCCAAAAGGGTCGGTGAACCCGTTGCCTTCTAGCCAATCAATAGTAACACAAACACACCAAAACTGTGTAATACGGTCGAACAAAAACTGTCTTCCGGTCGACCGATCCTCACCGAGAGAACTGGCCCAACCGAAAAACCCGCCAATCGGTCGAACGGAAAAGAGAGCCCGGTCGACCGAATAGCACCAGCAAGAAATTCATTTTCGCAAATCATGATCAAACGGTCGGACGACCCAAGACTTCCGGTCGAACGAAAACCACCAGTAGAACTCACCAACAGTCCACACTACACGGTCGACCGAAACCACACTTCTGGTCGACCGGTCATTAAGTTAACTTAAGTCGTCGGTCGAAGGAGTCAAACAGGCGGTCGACCGTTTAGATGGTCAACGCCCCAACCGACATGCAACAGTACTTTCGGTCGACCGGCAAGGGGGTCCCGTTCGACCGAAAATACCCATAGCGTCCTTCTCTTGCTAAAATTGCACAACCGGTCGACCACCCAAAGGGTATCATCCGACCGGTGCGAGGAATTCGCCCAAAATACAATATAACCGGTCGACCGAACCCAGAACAACGGTCGACCGATTTTAGTGCAGAAACTGTTTTGCAGGTCCGACGAGCCAAAACGGCCTACCATCGACCGCTCCCACCCCCACACTAATAATAGGTGAGCGTAAAAGCAAGTTTGACATACCTTAAGGCTTGAAGAGGCCTTAAAAGAAACAACGGCGAGCGTTTCCACGAGATAGCTCAAACTCCGGCAACCTTCCGATCAACTCGACGCGGCAACAACCCGAGCTCCTCCAGCGTCTCCAACTCCATGCACAACGCCGGCTCTTCACTTGCTGTCAAGGGAGACGTGTAGAGAGAGAGAGATGAGATCGCGAGAGAGAGAGTGAGTAAAAGGAGAGAGAAATTACCTTTAAAAACCAAACTTCTCACTTCATCTCAGCCGTCCATCTCAAACCTTCACTAATCCACCCCTAAACACCATTAAAACAATAACAAGGAGTTAGGATTTAACAATTCTCCCTCCTTAAAAGAATTTCGCCCTTGAAATTAAAACCAGCTCTTACCAAACAGCTCCGGATACAACTTCCGGACCTCGTCCTCAACCTCCCAAGTAGCCTCTCGCTCGGAGTGATGCTGCCACCGGACCTTAACCAAAGGAATAGTCCTCCTCCTAAGCTGGTGCTCCATCCGATCCACAATCTCCACGGGTCTCTCCTCAAGAGACAAATCCTGCTGGATCTCTGGAACCTCAAATTGGATCACGTGAGAAGGATCTGCCACGTACTTCCTCAGCATCGAAACATGGAAGACGTTATGAAGACCAGAAAACTGTGGCGGCAACGCGGTCCGGTAGGCGACCTCTCCAACTCGGTCTAATATCTCAAACGACCCAATATATCTCGGACTGAGCTTCCCCTTCTTCCCGAATCTCATCACCCCACGCGACGGTGAGATCTTCAGAAAGACATGATCGCCAGCCTCAAAAATCAACACACGCCTACGCCGATCCGCGTAGCTCTTCTGCCTGCTCTGAGTTGTCGCTAGCCTCTGTCTGATCACATCAACTTTCTCAGCATACATCTGCACAATCTCAGGCCCAACTAGATGTCTCTCGCCTACCTCACTCCAGCACACCGGTGATCTGCAAGGTCTCCCGTACAAAGCCTCATACGGCGCCATCACAATACTCGCGTGGTAGCTGTTGTTGTAGGCGAACTCGATCAACGGCAAGTGCTTATCCCAATGCCCTGCCCAATCCAGAGTGCACGCTCTCAGCATGTCCTCCAAAGTATGAATAGTCCTCTCGGACTGCCCATCGGTCTGTGGATGAAAAGTTGTACTGAACTTCAGACGAGTTCCCAGAGCCTGCTGCAAACTTCCCCAGAATCAGGAAGTGAACCTCGGATCTCGATCTAAAATGATACTCACTGGCACCCCATGCACTCTGACGATCTCCTCAATATACAACCTCACCAGACCTTCCAAAGGTAGAGTAGTCCGGATGGCCAGAAAGTGTGTCGACTTAATCAGTCGATTGACTATAACCCAAATCGAGTCATGGAAGCTCTTCATCTTTGGCAATCCGGTGACGAAATCCATCGTCACATGCTCCCATTTCCACTCAGGCAGCTCTATACTCTGCATCGGTCCCGTTGGTCTCTGGTGCTCGATGTTCACCTGCTGGCAAACCAAGCACCTAGCCACAAAATCAGCCACATCACGCTTTATCCCTCTCCACCAGAAGTTCCGCTGCAGATCTTTATACATTTTCGTACTCCCCGGGTGAATGGAATATCTGGCTCGGTGTGCCTCCTCCATGATGTCATCTCTCAGCTCATCGACCTTTGGCACCCAGATCTGACTCCTGAACCTCTGACCTCTATCCACTCCCACAGTGAAGTTTGATCCATCCCTGGCAGCTGACTGTAGCAGACTAGTCAACTCCTCGTCACTGTGGTAAGCCTGAACAACTCAACTGACAGTCTGCGGCTCCATTCGAAGTCCCACAATCACCGCCCTCTCTGAGCTCTCTATGAACGACCTCCACTCTGACAATGTCTCGAGTAACCTCCACTCCCGAATGCACAAACTCGCAGCAGACACCTCCACCTTCCTGCTCAGTGCGTCTGCAACTGAATTCGCCTTCCCCGGATGGTAGGAGATGGTGAAATCAAAATCCTTAATTAACTCGAGCCATCCGCGTTGTCTCATATTTTACTCCTTCTGTGAAAACAGGTACTTCAGACTTTGATGATCCGTGAAGACTTCAAACTGCTCACCATACAAATAGTGACGCCAAATCTTCAGAGCATGAACCACCGCTGCCAACTCTAAATCGTGAGTGGGGTAATTCTTCTCGTGCACTTTCAGCTGCCTCCAAGTATACGCCACTACCTGCCCATGCTGCATCAGTACACACCCCAAACCAACGCCTGAAGCGTCACTATAAATCACGAAACCTCTGCTACCACTGGGAAGAGTAAGAACTGGAGTAGTCGTCAACCGACTCTTCAGTTCCAGAAAACTGTCCTCGCACTTCTGGGACCAAACAAACTTCATTCCTTTCTGCGTCAACACTGTCAGAGGTGAAGCAAGTCTCGAGAAGTCTTTGATGAACCGACGGTAATAACCCGACAATCCAACAAAACTCTTAATCTCAGTCACACTCGTCGGGGCTCTCCACTGTGTCACTGCCTCGACCTTCGCTGGATCCACTGATATCCCAGCTCCCGATACTATATGCCCCAAAAATGCTATACTGTGAAGCCAAAACTCGCACTTCGAAAACTTGGCATACAACTATTGATCTCTCAGAATGCCAAGTACAATCCTCAGATGCTCCTGGTGCTGCTCCGTATTTGGTGAATAGACCAAGATATCGTCTACGAAGACAATCACGAAACAGTCGAGGTACGGACTGAATGTCCTATTCATCAGATCCATGAAAGTTGCAGGCGCGTTCGTCAACCCGAATGGTATCACCAGAAACTCAAAGTGTCCGTACCTCATCCGGAAAGCTGTCTTCTGAACATCTGCTTCTCCAATCCTTAACTGATGGTACACAAATCACAAATCAATCTTCGAGAACACCTTCGCTGACTGCAACTGGTCAAACAGGTCCTCGATCCTGGGCAAAGGATACAGATTCCTCACTGTAACCTTATTCAGCATCCGGTAGTCTATACACATCTGCAATGAGCCATCCTTCTTCTTCACGAATAGTATCGGCGCACTCCACGGTGAGACACTAGGTCGGATAAACCCAGTATCCATCAGATCCTGCAACTACTTCTTCAGCTCCGCCAACTCTGCAGATGCCATCCTGTACAGAGCCTTCGACTGGGTATGGTCCCTGGTACCAAGTCTATGCCGAACTCTATCTCTCTAGCAGGCGGCAAGGCAGTGATCTCTGAAAAGACCTCTGGAAAATCTCGGACCACCTCGATGTCCTTTAAACTGCCCCTCTCAGGATCTGAAATTAATGGAGTGGCCACAAAAATTCTACAACCCTGCTGAACCAACTTTCGTGCTCTAACTGCAGAAACCACCAACCGACCTCGTCTATCCCTCGCTCCTCTGATCAGCAGATCAGGCAAACCCTGCCTCAGAATCAGAATCTTCTTATCAGGGCATAAGACTCGAACATCGTACTGGGACAGCCAATCCATCCCGAGTATGATATCAAAGTCTACCATCGGTAGCAAGACCAGGTCACCCGGAAATTCCTGGCCTTCCGAAGCAATCGTGGCGTCGGGAAGGAATCTCCCCACTGTGCCCACCAAACCCAGGGGTGTGCTGACTTCCAAAGTGGCAGTCAACATCGCAGGGGTACGACCCAACACGGTCGCAAACTGCTCAGAGATAAACGAGTGTGTGGCCCCATAGTCGAACAACACCCTAGCTACCAAATCTGCAACAAGTAGCGTACCTTCCACCACCGTGCTGACATCTCTAGCCTCCTCCGCCTGGATAGTGAACATGCAACCTGCTCTCTTCCCCTGCTGGGGTGGTGCTGCTAAATGACTCGGACCAGCTCCACCAGGTGTGGATGATCCTGGTCGAACAATAGGCCCACCCGGCCTACTCGGGCAACAACAACTAAAGTGACCCAGCTGGCCACAACCATGACACGCACCAGAACGGGGCCCGCAACCGCGTCCCGGATGAACTCCACCACACTGCCTGCGTTGCCCAGCCTGCGGTGGTCCACCTCCATCAACCCGGGGCCTCTTGCCCGAATTCCCTGACAACTGACTCCCCGGACGTACTCCGGTCTTCACCTGCGACCTCCTAGCCTCCTCGATGTCCTGGCTATCCTGATCCATAATGGTCGCAAAATTCACAGCGTCTGCTAACGTCTTTAGCATGCTCGTGGTAACACGGGCCCTGAACTGCGGCCTCAGACCGCGCACAAACCTCCGAGCCCTCTGCTCCTATGTCACATAGATCTCTGGACAATACCGCTCCAATGCGTGAAATTTGCTGATGTAGGTTGCCAAAGTCATGTCCCTGTGCACTAAAGCTAGGAACTCCTCTCTCTTCCTGTCACGGGCGTGCTGCGGGAAATACTGTTAGTTGAATTCCGCCAGGAAATCCTCCCAGCCCAACTCTTTTCACTGTCCTCGAAAACCACAGCAGAAGTGGACCTCCACCAGTTGGCTGCGCCGCCGTCCAACACGTAGGTGGACAGATCCATCTCCTCTCAGGAGGACACCCAATCGCCTGAAATATCTTATGGATCTTAAAGACCCAGTCCTCTGCTGCCTCAGGGTCGCCACAACCATCGAATGATGGGGGATGCTGACACATGAAACGATCAAGAACTGTACCTGATCCTCCCTGCTCGGCCTCGGCAGATTGGCGCTCTAGAATCTCGCCCATTCTACCCAGCGTGTCCTGGAGCGTCCTCCACTCCTCACCCCTGCTTCCCTCACCCACCTCATCACTGGGCTATGGTCTCGGGGAAGAGGTCTCACGCGTCTCAGTGCCATCTACAAAAGAGACACAAAACATGAATCATAACAATGCATGCATGCTCGACACAACTCTAAGGGTGGTTTCTTTGGACGAAGACATCGAAAATGACCGCTCTGATACCAAGTTGTAACGTCCTCAAACACAGCGGCAAATTTAAAATTTAAAACATACAATCAAGTGAGGACATTACGAAAGAACATACACAGGTGCACCAAAATATAATATATATATGATCGAGTTTACAAAAGAATGTGATTACATCAAAAGCTCATAAACATAAAATATACATGTGTAATCACAACTCAAAATGGAAGGAAAACAGGATCCGGTCCCGAGCGACCCCTCCGCAGTCACCACCCGCCTATCGCCGCTCTCGGCCTGAAAGCAGACATGAAACATGTCTAAGTCTCCAAAAGGACACCCCGTATGCCAAACCCTAACACATATATGAACAATAATGAAAAATGCAATCAACCAGAAATATCACAACCAACACAACTGCTAGGTTCCCGGGACCTCTCTCCCGGCCATAGCCAAAACAACAACCCGGGTCTCAAGGGTCCTCTCACCCCAACCCCACCAACACTCGTGCACACAAGGCACCGCCGGTCTAAAACACGGCCACACTACCCAACTCTTGCCTCAGTGTTACCGGAGCCATGGTTTTGCATCAATTGTCGGAGCCACGGAGACAAATAAAACATGCCTCATTCGCCGGAGCCACGGCTTTGCCTCAATTGCCGGAGCCACGGCGACAGTTATCACAATCCCCCTCCACGTGTCACTACTGATCGCTATAGGGCCGGCCTGTCCGTCCGTCGCCCCAAAAGGGTCGGTGAACCCGTTGCCTTCTAGCTAATCAATAGTAATACAAACACACCAAAACCGTGTAAAACGGTCGAACAAAAACTGTCTTCCGGTCGACCGATCCTCACCGAGAGAACTGACCCAACCGAAAAACCCGTCAATCGGTCGAACGGAAAAAAGAGCCTGGTCGACCGAATAGCACCAGCAAGAAATTCATTTTCGCAAATCATGATCAAACGGTCGGACAACCCAAGACTTCCGGTCGAACGAAAACCACCAGTAGAACTCACCAACAGTCCTTACTACGGTCGACCGAAACCACACTTCCGGTTGACCGGCCATTAAGTTAACTTAAGTCGGTTGTCGAACAAGTCAAACAGGCGGTCGACCGTTTAGATGGTCAATGCCCCAACCGACATGCAACAGTTCTTTCGGTCGACCGACAAAGGGGTCTCGTTCGACTGAAAATACCCATAGCGTCCTTCTCTTGCTAAAATTGCACAACCGGTCGACCACGGAAAGGGTATCGTTTGACCGGTGCGAGGAATTCGCCCAAAATACACTATAACCGGTTGACCGAACCCAGAACACCGGTCAACCGATTTTAGTGCAGAAACTGTTGTGCAGGTCCGACGTGCCAAAACGGCCTACCGTCGACCGCTCCCACCCCCACACTAATAATAGGTGAGCGTAAAAGCAAGTTTGACATACCTTAAGGCTTGAAGAAGCCTTAGAAGAAACAACGGCGAGCGTTTCCACGAGATAGCTCAAACTCCGGCAACTTTCCAATCAACTCGACGCGGCAACAACCCGAGCTTCTCCGGTGACTCCAACTCCACGCACGACACCGACTCTTCACTTGCTGTCGAGGGAGACGAGTAGAGAGAGAGATGAGATCGCGAGAGAGAGAGAGTGAGAGAGTGAGTAAAAGGAGAGAAAAATCACCTTTAAAAACCAAACTCCTCACTTCATCTTAGCCGTCCATCTCAAACCTTCACTAATCCACCCCTAAACACCATTAAAACAATAACAAGGAGTTAGAATTTAACAAGAAGACATTTGTTTAATAAAATGCCAAATCTACTTGGCCAGTGGGCCTTCGAAGACAAGGTTGCGGAGGGGTTCCTTGTAGTTCCTCCACAATCATCGCTTGTGGTAGATTGCTTGTGGCAGATTCAGATGACATTCTGCCTCCTTAAAAACTGACATCCGACAATGTAGATTGTCCAGGGATTGTAAGGAGGGAGACAAGCAAGATGTTCGATGAAATGCCTATCGATATGGTGCTTCATTTGAAGGTTGTGGTTTTGGAGAATACGCTTAGTTTGAATGAACTTCCCAAGGATCTGCATATTCGACGTCCGAAGCCAATACTCAACTTCGACGAAAACCCCACGTCAAGTTGGTAGAGAATGAAAATTTCCCCCTAATCCAACAGATGTTTACTTTCAAGATTATGCATGGTGTATCCTGGTCAATAGGCTTCATCAAAGTGCAAAAGACTTTTGAGTACATTGCGCCTTGCAGTTTTATGAGTTGCTATTAGTTATACCTTACATAAATTTGTCGTGTGAAGCATGCAGTACTTTGGAGTTGATGCATGTGGTTTGTTTTGGGAATGAACTTTATATCAATTATCAAGTGAATAATGGTCGTGTAGACCTGAATGAGGAGAAATAAAGATTTACTGCAAGACTATTATTGAGGAGACTATCATCTGGATTTTAGTACCAGAAAGTAGTAGTCGGGGTTCAAAAGTTGATGAGGTAAAAATGTTCCTTAAAATAGCCCCAAAACAAATCTTGATTCATGGACTAAGAGTTCCACAATATGTTTTCTACACGATCATGATGAGGTGACCCAATTCTTCCTTTACAAAATATTGTAATTAATCTGTTATAAACTTGGGGAAATAAATCTTATTAGTGTGTTGATTTCATATTCATGGACCTTAGGCTTGGTGGAAGGGGGTAAAGTTTATGGGGGGAAGTGCACCAACAATGAAGCACTACATCTTGAGAATGCGCAGACTCTTAATTGGAAGCTTACTGGCATCAACAATGAAGCACTACATCCTTGTTTGGTCTCCATCTTTCCAATCAATGTTCCTATTTCATTGTGGCTTCAATAAAAATGGGTTGCTTGCAGGTTCAGGTGAGAGTTTTCATGCACCGCGACTTCAGACTGTTTTGAGCCTCATTCAGGGTGTTTACAACGAGAAATTCAAAGACAAAATGATTCATGGACTTCGTACTAGTATTGTCTTGAGATTAGAAAAGGAGAATTGGAAAAGTTGCAGGAGCTTGGTCTTGGTCCTCTAGCTTGTTGGCGACATGGAAGGGTAACATGACGACTGGGTGGTCATCTAATAGATGGTGGTTTAATTTTGAGAATTGCTATTCGCCGTTCCAAACTACTTAAATCGTCTCAACAATTAACATTTTGTCATTCACAATCCATTTAATATCAATTTCGTCCCGTCTCTTAAACTAAGACTTATGTCTAAGTTTTCCTCACTTTACCAGTACCAACACACGAAAATGTCTGGCGAAGCGTCTCGATTACACGTGAATTTCAATTTTTTTTTAAATTTATATGGTGTCTTATCTCAAATTATTTGAGGTTACGTTGCAAGAATTCGGTAGTAACGGGTTGGATTACAATGAGTTTTTTTGCAAGTGATAAAGATCCAAAACTTTCAAAAATCCCCCATGAGTATTTTTCAGGGTGATTCTGCAAATTTTCCATTAAATATTAATAAAACTAACGGACGTTAACGACCGTTAATGGAGAAGTTATTGGATGACTAACTGAATGACATTTGAATAAATTTAATGGCATTAGAGCAAGTTTTTTGGGTTTTTCTGTGGCATTAGTGTAAATAGTTGCTTTCAGATAACATATGACAAATATAATTGTTTCTTGATGACACCCAAACAATTTGCTCTATTTTTTATTGGCCTTATACACTTACAAACCCAATAAATTGACTTGGTGCACTTCATATTTAGTGGGTCCCAATCCAAGTTAAAATCGTTAGAAATTTGGTTAACTTTATAATTAAATATTTGAACATTTTACACACCTGAGACATACAAATACAAAATCATAACCATATCCACCTTCCTTTGGACACATGAATTTTTTTATAGGAAAGAAGTCAAGAACACACCAAATCATTCCAAACCTCATCCAAACAGAACCCCAACCAGAGAGAATCGAGATTGCCCGACCAATCACAACGCTACAATGAGACTCGCAGTGATGGCAACACTTCTATCTTCAATCCTGCTCCGTCCCCTCCTCTCCTCCCCTTTCATCGCCCTGCTCCGCCGCAACACCACCACCAAACCACTATACCGATGGCTCAAATCTTCCTCCACGGAAAACTCCACGCCACCATCTACGAGGCCAACAACATCTCCCACCACGCCTCCAGCAATGTCCCTAAGTTCTTTTGCAAGGTACGTCACTGAATGTTATATCCCTAACCTAGGGATTAAGGTGCTAATGATGTTTAAGGGGTGATTTGCATGGGGAATGGGTGATGAACAGTGGGTTGCACGGGGAAGGGAAAGGAAGGTGATGGGTTGGGGGGCTGAAGGGTGGTGTTGAGGGAGGAGGTTGCTGTTGGGGGTTTGGTTTTGCGTTTCATAACCAAAATCCGTCCCTCTTTCCTTCTTCTTCTTCCATTTTCATACACCCATCTCTCACTCACTTTCTTCTCTCTTCTCTTCATTCGACCAGAGGACGTTGCGGCTGCGCCGGCGTGCGGTGCCGAGCTCGGAGTCGCGGAGCCGAGGAGGTGAGGCGTGCGAAGGTGGTTGTTGTCGAGGAGGTGACAGAGGCGCGAGCGGTGCTCCGGCGTAGTTCGTCCTTCTCTTGAGGTATGCCGGCTTCTAGCTTGTTTGTGTTGCTTCCCCACGTTTGTGGGTTGTTGGTCGGTCGGGGGAGGTCGGAGATCTCCCCGGCGACGAGATTTGAGTAAATCCTCGGCTGGCGCGAGGTTGAAGTCGACCGGCTCCCTATGGGCGGTCGACCGGATCTAGTGTATTTTGCCGATTTTAACCATTACCGGTCGAACGATGCCTTGGGGCGGTCGACTGGTCGTGCATTTTGCTGGTGGATCGGATTGCCTGTCTGTTTTCGGTCAACCGTTCCTTGTGGTCGTTCGACCGGAACTTAAGTGTACTTGTTATTTTATGCATATCGTTCGACCGTTCATGTTTATTGTTCGACCGTTATATGACGTAGACTATTAGGATGACCCTGGTAGTTTTCGGTCGACCGGGACCCCTGAGTCGGTCGACCGATTAGTCTTTGGTGATTTTGACCAACTCCGGATTTTGACCTCGTATTCGGTCGACCGGTTTTAGACTTCTGTTCGACCGTTTGGACTTAAGTGATGCGTAGAATAGTTCGACCGTTGTAGACTTTCGGTCGACCGAACCTATTGGGGACGGTTGACTGGTTAGACTTTTTTGGTCGACCGGTTGTGTGCAAAACTGGATTCCTGGTCTTCTGATCGTGTCAACTCTGTTCACAGAAACCCGTGTCCTCGCTTAGAGCGTGAGCCAGGAGGTGACGGCGGGTACGTGCTCGTACCACCCAGGGACCACCGTGTGGAAGAGTGTAGACACTTGGGTCGCGCCACCTCCGGATTGGACGCGGTGTGACGAGTTGTTGCCTTACTCTCTGATGAGTAGCAGACCTGAGGGATCGCGGATCCCAATGCGTGTGATGCATGGCTCGTAGAGCATGATGACCCTGCAGACTATGGTCTGGACCCGTCCGATGTTGTGTCGGACCTATACTGTACCACCGAGGATGTGCCAGCGATGCCGCTGAGGTTTTTGCCGGCGATGATGGTGCCGACGATGTTTCAGCTGTGGTTGTGCCGTCCGATGTTGTGCCGGACGTATGTTGTACCGCCGATGTTGTGCCGGCGATGCCGCTGAGGTTGTACCAGCGAGGATCCCCGATTGGGCACCTATCCTGGATGTTGACCGACCGGGCTACGGCTCCGTCGAAGGTGGTGTTGACCACGTGGTTCCTTGCACGGAAGTGCAGACGCTCCTCACTGATCCCTTAGGCTCGAGTAGTCGCGTGTGGGGGGACGCGTCGCGTACTGTTCGTAAGACCGTATGTGCCTACAGTAGGTTTCCGAGGGAGACCCGTTGTTGTTGTTGCTGGATGATGCAATGCATACATTGCATCATATGTCTTTCATTTAGATTACTTTTATATCAATAAATGCTACTAAGGTATGTGTTTAGTCGTATTTACAGAATACAGGGACCTGAATGCAAATTACCCACATTCCGAGCATAAACGCGTGCAAAAGATTCATTTCTATCATAAAGACCGAGTTCAAGTTTATCGGGTTCCGAATGGAAATGAATCCAAGCATAAAAGCATTCAAGGAGCTAATCACAAAAAGGTCAAGGGCTTAATTGCAAAATGCCAAGGACCTGATTGCAAAAGAAAAGGATCAAGTTATTTTGTTGGAAAAGTCAAAAGAAAAGTCAAAAATAAATCCCCAACAATGGAAGGAATAATCCGGAGTTCAAGACAATGGAAAGAATCATCCAGACGCGTAAATAAAAATCAAATCATACCATAAACACATGACCAAAATCCGGACCCGAGCAGACCTGATTGTGCGGCGTTTTCGCCGCACAACACCTTCAATATGCGGCGTTTCCGCCGCCCAGTCATTGATCTGTGTGCCCGATTTTTGTCCAGTGTCGGGTCGACGCGTGTACTATCCTTTTATGTATTGGTATCCCCTGTATCGGCTATAAATAGCCCTGTAGGACGAATGTAACACATCTTTGAACCTTTGGTCTTGGATCATTAGTAATAAATTTCTGTTTTATTTTGTTTTATTTTCTTTTAATGTCTCTAGGATCCTTTCTTCTTCCTCCCTCCATGAGTTTCTAACTCTTTCCAAAGGGTGGAGGTGATGGAATTAGGGGTAGAGAAGATGAATGCATGTTATTGTTTTAAGTTCGTGATTAGTATATTTTGATTACTTGAGTTTATGTTAAATCATTTATCTTGTAATGCTTCATAACTAACATGATTTATTTCAAGTTTCTCCATTCTCCAATCTAAACCTAAGTCTAGACCTCCACCCGACGGAATTCTCTTCTTTGTTCTTGTTTTAATTTTAATTGCTTTTGTTTCGTAGTTTAGTTAATTAAACCAAAAAACCCAAAAACCCTAATTGATTCTTCTCTACTTCTTCCTCTTAATCGAAAATAACATTAACAACGAAATCTCTCCCTCCTTGTGTTCGACCCGTACTTGCCACGTCTTCATAGACACCGTGCACTTGCGGTATAAATAAAAATCTCAACAAGTTTTTGGCGCCGTTGCCGGGGAGGCGACGCAGATTTTTGTTATTTTTGTGTTTTCGATTTTATCCTGTTTTATCTTGTGCGCAATCTAAGTATTTGGATTTGTGTTTCAGGGGACAACAGAGTGCGCGGAGAAATCCGGGCACATTTGGAGCTAAACGAGCGGCGAAATCGCCGCACCTGAAGAACAACTTGCGGCGAATTCGCCGCACCAGTAAGGCTTCTGGGCGTCATTTTTCTCTGGGGTCGTCTACATCGTGGATTGGTCGCATTGAGCTACTGGAAATTCCGAGAGCAGGCGGCGAACCTGTCTTAGCATTGCGGATGTTGACCGACCGGGCTACGGCTCCGTCGAAGGTGGTGTTGACCACGTGGTTCCTTGCACGGAAGTGCAGACGCTCCTCACTGATCCCTTAGGCTCGAGTAGTCGCGTGTGGGGGGACGCGTCGCGTACTGTTCGTAAGACCGTATGTGCCTACGGTAGGTTTCCGAGGGAGACCCGTTGTTGTTGTTGCTGGACTGATGTCCTTGTGCACCCTGTTGAGGGTCGTTGTTGTTGGACCGAGGTCCCTTTTACCCTGTTGAGGGATTTGATGCATTGCAGATGTGACATGACATGCTATTAGTATGATAGGTTCTTTTACCGTACTATTGCATGCATTTAGGAGTGCTTGGCATACGGGGTTTCCTAATGGGAAACTCAAGCATCGTTGTTTGATTCATGTTTCAGGACCGCAGTAGGTTCTGCCGGGTGGTGACAGCGGGCGCACACATTTTGGGGTCAGGATCCTCATCGGACTCTTCGAGGTCGTCGTGATTACTTTATCTGTCTTTCTTTGTATCGTTGTAATCACGTCTTTTGACAAACTCTGTTTGTATTATTGGTGCACCGACTGTTGATTTATTCGAGTAACATTCCCGTTGATGATTTGATCTGAGTGATGTCTTGATTATTTAAATTTTTAAATTTCCATTTTTCGGGATGTTACAACTTGGTATCAGAGCGGTCGGTCCCTATGTGTGGCTCCCAAAGAAATCACCCTAGTGTAGTTGTGTAGGTTGTACTTTACATTTAGTATGCATTCATGACTGATTTTGACTGTTTCTTGTGCCAGATGCCTCCGAGATGTGTGAGGAACATCACGAGTGAGTACGTTGCTAGTGATGCCACTGAGGGCGCTACCTGGGATAGGTTGAGTGAGTTTCTTGAGCGTCAGGTAGCGAGGGCAAAGCAGACAGGGACAGGTGCGGAGCATGATCGCTTCATGAGGCAGCACCCGCCTAGTTTTGATGGCAGGAGTGATCCTGAGGCTACAGAGGACTGGGTCTTTAAGATCCAGCGGATTTTCCAGGCGATCGGTTGTGTGCCGGAGCGGATGGTAAGCCTGGCCACATATGTGCTGGATGGAGAGGCAGCAAACTGGTGGAGGACCACATCTGCGGTGGTGTTTGCTGGTCGAGTTGATGTGAGCTGGGAGGAATTCCTTGAGGAGTTCAACCAGCAGTTCTTCCCGCAGCACGTCAGAGACAGGAAGAACGAGGAGTTTTTGGCCCTCGAGCAGAAGGAGATGTCCTTGGCTAGTTACATCAGCAGGTTTAACGCCCTTGAGCGTTATTGTTCTGAGACCTACGTGACGCCGGAGCAGCGCGCACGGAAGTTCATCAAGGGGCTGAGGAAGCATCTTAGGTCGCGTGTGATTAGCAGCATGCCGCAGACCCTGGCGGATGCGGTGAAGTATACGACGCTCATCGATCAGGACTACCAGGAGAATTACCAGGAGGCGCGGAAGCCGCCAGTGAGCACGGGAGGACGTGCAGTCGGACGTTCCACTGGGAACCTGGGCAAGGGGCCCCGGTTCGATGGAGGAGGATCACTCCAGTCTGGAGCGTGTGGTACTTGCGGGCGATCTCATCTGGGTCAGGAGTGCCCCCGACGTACAGGTGCATGCTTAGGATGCGGTCAGATGGGCCATTATATCCGAGATTCCCTAGCAGGCAGGGCGAGACGAGCAGGAGGCCAGGACCACCAGTCTCAGGGAGGAGCGGAGGCAGGAGGCCCGTCGTTCCGCAGAGCCAGACCAGGAGAGCAGGCCGAGTCTTCACCGTCCGGGCTGAGGAGGCAAAGGACTCCAACACTGTTGTGGAAGGTACCCTTGTTATTTCAGGTGTGGTTGCTCGTGTTTTGTTTGACTGCGGCGCCACGCACTCCTTCATTTCGGAGAAGTTTGCTGGCGAGTTGGATCGGACCCCTGAGCTGCTGACTGATTTGTTGGAAGTCAGCACGCCCATGGGTGAGGTGGGCACTGTGGGGAGCTTTCTCCCCGGCACCACAGTTGTTTCGGGAGGCCATGATTTTCCGGCAGATCTGGTCTTACTACCGATGGAGGACTTCGACGTCATACTGGGGATGGACTGGCTATCACAGTACGATGTGCGAGTCTTCTGCCGTGAGAAGAAAATCCTTATTCCGAGGCAGGACGTGCCTGATGTGTTGATCAGAGGGACGAAGAGCAGAGGAGGGCGTCTGATTGTGTCTGCGGTTAAGGCACAGAGGCTGATACATCAGGGTTGCAGAGCGTTCGTGGCGACTTTGGTTGTTCCTGATCCTGAGACGAGGAGGTTGGAGGATATAGAGGTCGTACAGGAGTTTCCAGATGTGTTTCCTGCAAAGATTCCTCGTTTACCGCCACACCGAGAGATCGAGTTCGGCATTGAGTTGGCGGCTGGCACGACACCCCAGTCGAAGGCACCGTATCAGATGGCACCTGCTGAGTTGACAGAGCTGAAGAAGCAGTTGCAGGAGTTGATGGACTCTGGTTTTATCCGACCGAGTGTCTCGCCATAAGGAGCGCCTGTGTTGTTTGTGAAGAAGAAGGATGGGTCGTTGCGGATGTGCATCGACTACAGGATGTTGAATAAGGTTACCGTCAGGAACCGGTACCCTTTGCCCAGGATTAATGATCTGTTTGATCAGTTGCAGACAGCGAGAGTGTTCTCGAAGATTGATCTGCGTTCGGGTTATCACCAATTGCGGATCAGGGAGGCAGATGTTCAGAAGACAGCCTTCAGGACACGATACGGGCACTACGAGTTCTTGGTGATGCCGTTTGGACTGACGAATGAACCTGCAGCGTTCATGGACTTGATGAATAGGACATTTCAGCCGTAACTCGACAGATTTGTCGTGGTGTTTGTGGATGACATCTTGGTGTACTCGCCTGACAGGGAGCAACATCGGGAGCACCTGAGGATTGTGCTTGGCATCTTGAGAGATCAGGAGTTGTATGCCAAGTACACGAAGTGCGAGTTATGGTTAGATCAGGTGGCATTTCTGGGGCATATTGTGTCAGCAGATGGGATTTTGGTGGATCCAGCGAAGGTCGAGGCAGTGACTCAGTGGAGAGCCCCGACGAGCGTGACGGAGATCAGGAGTTTCGTAGGACTGGCAGGGTATTACAGGCGGCTCATTCAGGACTTCTCCAGACTCGCTTTGCCGTTGACAGCATGGACGCAGAAGGGCGTCAAGTTCGTTTGGTCCCAGAAGTGCGAGGACAGTTTTCAGGAGCTGAAGAGGAGACTGACGACAGCGCCGATTCTGACGCTACCGAGTGGCAGTGGAGGCTACGTGATTTACAGTGATGCGTCAGGGGTTGGCCTGGGTTGTGTTCTGATGCAACACGGGAAGGTGGTGGTGTATGCTTCGAGGCAGCTGAAGGTACATGAGAAGAACTACCCTACTCATGATCTGGAGTTAGCAGTGGTGGTTCACGCGTTGAAGACCTGGCGACATTATCTTTATGGCGAGCAGTTCGAGGTCTTCACCGATCATCAGAGCTTGAAGTAAATCTCTCAGAGGGAGCTGAAAATGAGGCAGCGCAGATGGCTTGAGTTCATTAAGGACTACGACTTCACCATTTCCTGTCATCCGGGGAAAGCGAATTCGGTCGCAGATGCACGGAGCAATAAGGTGGAGGTTTCAGTTGCGAGTCTGTGCATCCAGGAGTGGAGGCTACTCGAGGCATTATCAGAGTGGAGACCGTTCACAGAGGGTTCAGAGGGAGCAGTGATTGATGGGCTTCGGGTGGAGCCGCAGACTGTCTCACGGTTGGTTCAGGCTCAGCAAGGGGATGATGAGTTAGCTGGTCTGCTACAGTTGGCTTCCAGAGATGGATCAAAGTTCAGTGTGGGGGTTGATGGTGGTCTGAGGTTCAGGAGTCGGATCTGGGTGCCGAAGTTCGATGGGGGTGAGAGATGACATTATGGAGAAGGCACACAGAGCTAGATACACCATTCACCCGGGGAGCACGAAGATGTATAAGGACCTGCAGCGGAACTTCTGGTGGAAGGGCATGAAGACGGACATTGCAGAGTTTGTGGAGCGATGCTTAGTCTGTCAGCAGGTGAAGATTGAGCATCAGAGGCCAGCGGGACCGACTGAGTGGAAGTGGGAGCACGTGACGATGGACTTTGTCACGGGGCTGCCGAAGACGAGGAGATTCCACGACGCGATTTGGGTGATAGTCGATCGACTGACCAAGTCGGCGCACTTCTTAGCGTTCAGGACCACGTTGCCTTTGGAGGGTCTAGCTAAGTTGTACGTGGAGGAGATAGTCAGATTGCACGGAGTATTAGTGAGCATCGTCTGTGATCGAGATCCCAGGTTCACTTCCAGATTTTGGGGGAGTCTGCAGCAGGTTTTCGGGACGCGTCTGAGGTTCAGTACAGCGTTTCATCCGCAGACAGATGGTCAGTCAGAGAGGACAATTCAGACCTTAGAGGATATGCTGAGAGCATGCACACTGGATTGGTCGGGACACTGGGATGAGCACCTGCCGCTGATAGAGTTTGCCTACAACAACAACTACCATTCAAGTATTGGGATGGCACCGTATGAGGCCTTGTACGGGAGGCCTTGCAGATCACCGGTATGCTGGAGTGATGTGGGCGAGAGACAGTTAGTGGGGCCAGAGCTCGTGCAGATGTATGCAGAGAAGGTGGATGTGATCAAGAGGAGATTGGCCACTGCACAGAGCAGGCAGAAGAGTTATGCCGACAGACGCAGACGGGCGTTGAGCTTCGAGGTTGGTGACCACGTGTTTCTGAAGATTTCCCCTGCCGGAGGAGTGATGAGGTTTGGTAAAAAGGGGAAGCTCAGTCCGAGGTATGTGGGGCCGTTTGAGATCCTAGACCGAGTCGGAGAGGTTGCTTACAGGATTGCATTGCCACCGCAGTTTTCGGGTCTTCACAACGTCTTCCATGTAACGATGCTGAGGAAGTACGTTGCAGATCCAACCCATGTGATTGAGATTTCAGTACCAGAGATACAGCAGGACTTGTCACTCGAGGAGAGACCAGTCGACATCGTTGATCGTATGGATCACCAGCTCAGGAGGCGGACCATTCCGATGGTGAAGGTCCGGTGGCAGCATCACAATGAGCGCGAGGCCACTTGGGAGATCGAGGAGGAAGTCAGAAGGCAGTATCCAGAGCTTTTCGGTCAGTAGTTGCTTTGATTTCGGGACGAAATCCTTTTAAGTTGGGTGGATTGTTATATCCCTAAGCTAGGGATTAAGGTGCTAATGATGTTTAAGGGGTGATTTGCATGGGGAATGGGTGATGAACAGTGGGTTGCACGGGGAAGGGAAAGGAATGTGATGGGTTGGGGGGCTGTAGGGTGGTGTTGAGGGAGGATGTTGCTGTTGGGGGTTTGGTTTTGGGTTTTATAACCAAAATCCGTCCCTCTTTCCTTCTTCTTCTTCTTCCATTTTCATACACCCATCTCTCTCTCACTTTCTTCTCTCTTCTCTTCAATCGACCAGATGACGTTGCGGCTGCTCCGGCGTGCGGTGCCGAGCTCAGAGTCGCGGAGGCGAGGAGGTGAGGCGTGCGAAGGTGGTTGCTGTCGAGGAGGTGACAGAAGTGCGAGCGGTGCTCCGGCGTAGTTCGTCCTTCTCTTGAGGTATGCCAGCTTCTAGCTTGTTTGTGTTGCTTCCCCACGTTGGTGGGTTGTTGTTGGTCGGTCGGGGGAGGTCGGAGATCTCCCCGGCGACGAGATTTGCGTAAATCCTCGACTGGCGCGAGGTTGAAGTCGACCAACGGTCGACCGGATCTAGTGTATTTTGCCGATTTTAACCATCACCGGTCGAACGATGCCTTGGGGCGGTCGACCGGTCGTGCATTTTGCTGGTGGATCGGATTGCCTGTCTGTTTTCGGTCGACCGTTCCTTGTGGTCGTTCGACCGGAACTTAAGTGTACCTGTTATTTTATGCATATCGTTCGATCGTTCGTGTTTATTGTTCGACCGTTATATGACGTAGACTATTAGGATGACCCTGGTAGTTTTCGGTCGACCGGGACCCCTGAGTCGGTCGACCGATTAGTCTTTGGTGATTTTGACCAACTCTGGATTTTGACCTCGTATTCGGTCGACCGGTTTTAGACTTCCGTTCGACCGTTTGGACTTAAGTGATGCGCAGAATAGATCGACCGTTGTAGACTTTCGGTCGACCGAACCTATTGGGGACGGTCGACCGGTTAGACTTTTTCGGTCGACCGGTTGTGTGCAAAACTGGATTCCTGGTCTTGTGATCCTGTCAACTCTGTCCACGGAAATCCGTGTCCGCGCTTAGAGCGTGAGCCGGGAGGTGACGGAGGGTACGTGCTCGTACCGCCCAGGGACCGCCGTGTGGAAGAGTGTGGACACTTGGGTCGCGCCACCTCCGGATTGGACGCGGTGTGACGAGTTGTTGCCTTACTCTCTGATGAGTAGCAGACCTGAGGGATCGCGGATCCCAATGCGTGTGACGCATGGCTCGTGGAGCATGATGACCCTGCAGACTATGGTCTGGACCCGTCCGATGTTGTGCCGGACGTATGTTGTACCACCGAGGCTGTGCCGGCGATGCCGCCGAGGTTTTTGCCGGCGATGATGGTGCCGACGATGTTTCGGCTGTGGTTGTGCCGTCCAATGTTGTGTCGTACGTATGTTGTACCGCCGATGTTGTGCCGGCGATGCCGCTGAGGTTGTGCAAACGAGGATCCCCGATTGGGCACCTATCCTGGGATGTTGACCGACCGGGCTACGGCTCCGTCGAAGGTGGTGTTGACCACGTGGTTCCTTGCACGGAAGTGCGGACGCTCCTCACCGATCCCTTAGGCTCGAGTAGTCGCGTGTGGGGGGACGCGTCGCGTACTGTCTGTAAGACCGTATGTGCCTACAGTAGGTTTCCGAGGGATACCCGTTGTTGTTGTTGCTGGACTGATGTCCTTGTGCACCCTGTTGAGGGTCGTTGTTGTTGGACCGAGGTCCCGTTTACCCTGTTGAGGGATTTGATGCATTGCAGATGTGACATGACATGCTATTAGTATGATAGGTTCTTTTACCGTACTATTGCATGCATTTAGGAGTGCTTGGCATACGGGGTTTCCTAATGGGAAACTCAGGCATCGTTGTTTGATTCATGTTTCAGGACCGCAGTAGGTTCTGCCGGGTGGTGACAGCGGGCACACACATTTCTGGGCCAGGATCCTCATCGGACTCTTCGAGGTCGTCGTGATTACTTTATCTGTCTTTCTTTGTATCGTTGTAATCACGTCTTTTGACAAACTCTGTTGTATTATTGGTGCACCGACTGTTGATTTATTCGAGTAACATTCCCGTTGATGATTTGATCTGAGTGATGTCTTGATTATTTAAATTTTTAAATTTCTGCTGTTTCGGGATGTTACAGTGAACCCCCTCGAAATGATCCATTCTCGCTTGATCTGTACTTGGAATAGTTGGATCCAGGAAATATAATTTTGTTGCTCTAAATCGTTATGTGGATCCACTGTTTTGTTAAGTGATGGTTGGGTTACTTTATGCGCGTCACACAGAAAAATAGGTCTCTAACCTCTTGGAGTACCTTTTGTGTTTGGGCTTTGGTGTTTTAAGATTGGTTAAAAAGCTTGATTCTTTTGTTAGTATTTTATTCTGTGGATAATAATGTCTGTTGTTGTAACTCATTTTATGATTTGGAATTGCCACTTTTTATTTGCAAAGCGTTTGGTTAGATTTGCTTTGGTATAAAAGTTACAATTTGTTTTATTTTTTCGGTTACCTTAAGTTCGGCATTTATTATCGACCTGTGTTTGTGGTCAGGTCTTCTAAGTCATGATCCCAAATTTGATGGCCAAACCAGTCACTCCCTCCAAATTTGATGGTCTCCTGTTCGATAACGACCGCGACGAGGAGTAGTTCGATTCCAACGTTGGGTTGGATGACGGCTTCAACGATGGTGACTTCGATCAGGATCAACTTCAACGAGGAAGACGACAACGAGAAGTGAGAGGAAAGGAACGCGTAGTGTTGAGAGTTGGAGTTTCGTTGGGTTTAATTTGGAGAAGATTCTCTTGTTGTTTGGGAGATAATGTGATCTTAGATTAATGTATTCTTGTTAACATTCGATTTTGCTATTGGTTTAATTCAATTCATGTTGAATGTGTCTTATCTTGCAAGTATTCTTTTGTGTTGAATAATGGATCTAAATGTTCAAGATTGTATATAACATAAAAAAATCCATTTTTAACACTAGTTAAGCTTATGAAATCATTAAGTTTAGGATTCATTTTTTAGGATCAGAATTTGAGTTTTTCTATTTAGCAAAACCTATAAGAAATTTCACAATTAAAAGTTAAAACATAATAAAGAAAAATCATACTGTATGGTATAAGCTTAAGAATTAGGTAACATTATATTTTAGCTTGAATTTATGTGCAAAATTTCTCATTATTTTAATATAAAGTTAACGGATCTTGTAACATAAGAATATGTTTACCGTGATCAAGTGCACCAGGTCGATTTTTGGAGTTTGTAAGTGTATGTGGCCAATAAAAAATTACACGTGAGCAAAGGTTCAATAACACACTTTTGGAAAAGCACCCAAGCAAAAACCCCTTTATTTTTTCTGGAATCTTCGCGGGTTATAATTCCTACCGGCATTCACAAACTTGAGGAGCAGGTTGTTTTCAAGGGGAAGGGTTTGTTAGGAATTAAAATTTGGCAGAATAAATTAAAATGCCAAAGTAGAGAAGCCGAATGTTCTATAACACTAATCACTGTGGTAATTCTTTTGAAGGCTAAAAATTTAATTTTTTTTCAATTTTATCGCCAAAATACCCCCACCACCTCCAAAAAGATTACAACACTATACAATCCCCCACATCCCAAACAAAACCACCAAATCCTCCGCATTCCAACACTAAATCCTCCCAATTTCAATACCAAAATCCAAAACATTCCAGCACCGCCAACAAACCTCCCCCCTCGGACCACCACCCCGGTCGCTCTCAAGTCACTCTTCCCCAAGTCTCGTAGCCCCCGTTGTCCTAGTGTGGGAGTGATGCGTTCTGCGCAAGGTTTGTGTGACTCAACTCGTTTGGTGGAAAAACGACTCAACTCGTTCGGTGGAAAAAATGAACTAGCTCATTTTCTGTTCTCTCAAATCGGCAGTCTTGCTCTTCATAAGCCATTAAGTTACTAATTTGGAAAAATGTAAAACATCAAAGTTTTGTAACAACTCTTGAATCGTCTTATTGGATATCGGAGGAGAGTATGCACAAATTATTGATGATATGTCAATTGTCGAGTTTCCAAATACGATCTGTCTTGACACACATTTTTCACCCTCGTATCATCCAATTTTGACAAGTTGTATGAAACGAATATGTCCTCCTTTCAATTGTATTTCCAATGGATCTAGAATCATCAAATTCTAGATTTGGACGTGGAAGTTATGAATAAAACAAGTGACATGTGCTGGCAGTCCAGACATTCCTTATCCAAACTTTCCTATTTGATATTGATTGCAAAGTCCCATCCCTTCCCGGAACTGGTGCATCCCGGCAAGACTAGTGCGTCCCAGCTCGTTTGGTGGAAAAATGACCCAGGTCGTTTTCTATTCTCTCAAATCATTAGTCTGACATGCCCTTTATAAGCTCATTAGGTTCCTAATTTGGGAAATTGTAAAATACCAAAGTTTTTTTTATCAAAATATTCTTTATAACGAATTTTGAATCACCTTTTTTGGATATTGGTGAAGAGAGTTATGCAGAAATTGTTGATGATATGTTGATTGTCCAGTTTCCAAATACAGTCTATTTTTACACACGTTTTTCACCCTCGTATCATTGGAATTTGGCAAGTCGTAAAAAAAAAGTGTGCCTTTCAATTTTATTTGCAACGGATCTAGAATCATCAAATTCCGTATTTGGATATGTATGTTACGAATCAAACAAGTGACACATGCTGGCAGTCCAGAATTTTCTTATCCTAACTTTCCTATTTGATATTAATTGCATAGTCGCGTCCCTCCGCGGGACGGTCCCTACCCTGCCAAGGACGGCCCCTGCACTGTAACCCAAAATAAATCATGAATTAGTTAAAAAATCAAGAGATAAAACTAAAAAAAAAGACCAAAATACATGATGAAAATTGATTTTAATACTTCGTTGGGTGCTCGGAAGCCTTCAGTGGAGGTACAAAATCATCATGGAGTAGGTGGAATATGTGTAGATTGGACCATGGGTGGCGGTTGCCGTAGTGGGACGAATTACCATAGTTGACCGACCGTGTAGGACAGATCGTTGGAGTTGGCCGGCAAACCAACAACTATTTCATCGCTTCCCATAGCTCCTTCAATGGATTAGTCATGTATCGACTCAACATGCTAACTGTGTGTGAAATGTCTAGCTTAGTGGAGATCATAGCATACATGACAGAACACACTGCAGAGGCATATGGAATTAACTCCATACACTTATTTTCTTCCTTTGTAGAGGGACAACACTTCGTCGGTAACCTGAAATGTGGTGCTAGAGGTTGAACTACCGTCTTGGCATTTTCAATCTTGAATCTCTCAAGAACTTTTCAGATATAACTCTTTTGAGAGATCCATAGCTTTCCTTCTTGGCTATTTCAAACTATCTTCATCAAGATTTTATTTGCACTTCCGAGGCCTTTCATCTCAAACTCATCACACAACATCCGTTTGAGACCATTGATGTCACCCATATGATGAGTCGTAATCAACATATCATCCACATACAAAAGCAAGTAATGTATGAGTCATCATCGAACTTGTGCAAGTGAACACAACTATATTTAGTTGCATCACAAATAACCATCATGCAACATAAAGGAATCAAACCTTTTGTACCATTGCCTCGGTGATTGCTGCAGTCGATAGAAGGACTTCTTTAACTTGCACACAAGCTTCTCCTTGCCTTGTTCCGTGAATCCTTCCGGCAGCTTCATATAAATTTCATCCTCAATGTGCGCATGAATAAATGCATCTTCACACCCATTTTCTCTAGCTCCAAGTTGTCCATTGCCACCATAAATAACAAGACTCTAATTGAAGTATGGTTCACAACGGGAGAGAATATCTCACAGTAAAATCACCCCCTTCCTTTTGTGCATATTCTATTGCAAGCAATCTAGGTTTATACTTTGGCTCCTCAACCGGAGTTGACCCTTCCTTTTTTCGGAAAATCAACTTGCAGCCTATTGCACGCTTTCCACTTGGAGTTCCGTCAACTCCCAAGTCTCCTTTCCTTTGAAGAGATTGCATTGATTGGTGCCATATCATGCACATATTCAGGTCATATATCCTCAATTTTGAGCCTAAGCAATGTGAGTTTTATGTTTAAGTTTCAGGAATAAACAAGTTTAAGAAGAAGAAGACACAAAAAGGACTAAAATGCAAGAAAAAAGGCTCATGTGTGAGACTTATGGACCTATCTACAAGAGGGAAGGACCTGGACATATGTCAGAAGGACTAAATAGCAAACTGATTAGTAACATATCATACATCGTATTCATGCTATATATCCTTTATTTTACCCCAAAATGGTGAAACTTGAGTGTTTATTGTAGTGTTTCTAGTGTATGGTAATAAAGAAGAGAAAATGGAGCAACAAATAACTAAATACAACAAGAATGGACTGAATTCAAGACTTCTGGACCTATTTGTAATGCACTAGGACTGGATCGTAAATTAGGAAGGACCCAAGTAAAAACCTGGAGGCACCTGATTGTGAAGTGCAAAATATTGTGACACATGACTTGAACCGAATCAGTATTTCACCAATTAAAACCAAATCGGTTCGAGACAGTGGACTAGGGCTTCACCCCACATGCCAAACAAAGAAAGTTAACAACTGCCAAAATTTCAATCGGATCAGAACATCTGAATCCGCCAATGGGCGGATCAACCTGGTCCGTTTGTCTCAAATTTTTGCCACAGGTTGTGTTGTCTGGTCAGAGCATTCCAAGACTATCAGATTCAATTTAGAAACATCCGATTACACCCTGATTAATCCTAACCATGTATTACTCTATAAATACCATTGTCAGCCCTCCTCTCCTCTCCTTCTTGCTTCCTCCATTAGTTTAGGTTTATTTTATTGCTCATTAGTGTAAGAGGAGAAGAAGGAGGTAACCTTGTAACCTTTCATTTCAATCTAGTAATCTTATTCTTTACATTGATGTTTTCTACTTGATGAAATTTCTTTCATGTTTGTTGTTTGTCTAATCTAGTTTTCTAAATTTTCCATTATGGGTTTGTGTTGTTTTTATGTTTCTTAAGTTTAGAGATGAGTAGGAAGTAGTCCATCCCCATTGGGGGGTGTAGAAGATGGTGATATGATTATGTTAATGCTCTTGAGTGATGCTTAGCACATGCTTAGATTAGTGAGCCTATTTTATGGAGAATGATGATGTGTGGATAAGGATGGAGTGGAGGAAGGAAACAAGGCATGTCAGAGCATGTGTGATTGTTGGCCTTACCTTAATTAATGTCTTGTATGTTTTAATGATTGTGTTAAATCTTATTTCATGTGGAGACATAGTGGGGTTTGGTCATTATGCATGAGTTTATTTTAGCCTCATTTTAATAATTGTCTTGTTTGTTTTAATGATAATGTTTTATCTTATTTCATGTGGAGACAAAACTAGATTTGGTTTTATGGATTTCATCTATTACACGTTGTGATGAGCACAAATGAACACACATACGTACATATATTTTCATTTCCACTTTCTTTCTCTACCCTCTTAGGGGGGTTTGGTTTTATTGTTTGTTTTCTGATTTTATACGCATGATTGTGTAATTCCAACCTCATTTCTCTCTTCTTTTTTTCTCATCCTAGTATTGTGGATTTGGCTCGCACGTGCTCCTCGTGGACACGACCCGTTCTTGCCACATCTTCACCGATGGCTTGCACTTGCGGTATTATAATTGAATCAATCATGTTTTTGGCGCCATTACCGGGGAGTGCTATTTTTTGTAGCCAAGTTCACCATTTCAGTGGGGCTTTTATTTTATTTTTACATTTTTCTTTTTTCTTTTGGTTACTCGAAGGGGTTACAAGTGATCAGGAGGACCTAAAAAACCCTAGGAGCATGCTGCTAAAGTTTGAATCCGCTACTGGCGGCTTTTGTGAGCCAATTGCAAGTTTTGTTTCTACAGTAGCTTCCTTTGATGTTTTCTAGTTGTTTCCTTCCACTGTTTATGCCATGCATTATCGGTTTAAGTGTCAAGTAATTAATTTGGGTTGCATGACCCCTTCTTAAGACAACTTGGACCCTAAAACTCAAAGAAAAAGATTAAATCAATTGCCATCTAGGTCATTCATCATCTATAGGCCATGAACACATATTGTCTTTCCTTTGCTTTAATTTCTCGTTGTCGATTACTGGCGTGAGGTACGTGCAGCCGTTCTCTCATTCATGTATGGTTAAAGCATGCATTAGTTAGTAATGTGCATCAAGATAAGAGTGAGGTAAGTGTTTGAATGGAGGGCTTGATTGCTAGTTTAGGAATCAAACTACTCTATGGGGGATGTCCCATACAAGATAAGGTGAGAGATTTGATCACCATTTCCTTTGCCCCAAAAATCACACTAATCAAAAGACTTAATCTAAAATCAAGTAGACATTGGCCACTAGGACACGGGCGCATTAGGAGAGTGATCCGGTCGCGACCGTCATAGCTTGATCGACGTTGCCCACTTTGTTGATAGCTGGAGATACGAGATCTCCGGATCATGGCGCACTTGCTGGGCTCTGTGGCCTTCGTCGTAGGGAGGTGAGGTTGTTGAGACCATGTGACCTTGTAGTTAGGCGTCGTTTAACTTAAGGACCCATAGCCAACCTAAGCTTGTGTGAGCCGTGTTTTCTAGACTAGGCTTCTACCCTCACCCACTACCCATGCTAGATCTAGGGATTCTTGCCTTCTGACCTTAGTCTTCTCCTCCTTTATTTTATTTTGATTAGTCTCCTCATCTGACTACACCTTTTGTTGTGTGTAGTTTTTTTAGTCGAGTTGAGCATTTTATGCGAGGTTGGGGTCATTCTGGTGAGAGCGCTCGACTTGTGAGAGCACTCGACTTGTGAGAGTCCAATTTTCATCTAAGATGGATGGTCTAAGTAATCCCCATCTTCGCCTCGTGCTCCTTTGGAGCACGAGGTTGAGTCGTCTCATTGAGGTGGTGGAGACCAGGCTCCACATATGGATTACCTTGGCCCACTCCCACCACCACGTAGAGCTCATTCTCCTCCTCCTCCGACTCGGGAGGAAGAGGGGTTCGGTCAGGATTGAGTTTTGGGTGCACCACCATCTTTTAGCTCGATGGGCTAGACCGATGACTCTGTGGGAGTGGACCCATCCTGTTCGGGTTGCGCAATCTTCTTGCATAGTTCTCCCTCCTGCTCACGGGAACAACTATGAATTAAAACCTCAGTATGTGAGCATGCTTTCTACCTTCACTGCCAAGAAGGAGGATTCGTATATCTTTATACGTGAATTTAAGGAGGTATGATCCACGTTCACGCTTCAACAACTTGACGAGGATTCCATCTAGTTGAGGATGATTTCTTTTGTGTTGAAGAATAACGCAAAGAAATGGAGGTAGAACGTCCCAGCAAACTCAATTCGGTCTTCGGATGAATTTGTGACCTTTTTGTCTGAAGAGATTTTCCCCCAACGAAGACTCAACAGATACGATACCAGATACATCAAATGTACCAGACTGTGTCTGAATCACTTCATACTTTATTTGAGAGGTTCAAAGACCTTCTCCTGCAGTGCCCTCATAAGGGACTTGAGCTATGACAGTTGTGCCAGATTGTTTATGAGGGCCTCAACTGCAACACGGACCCGCACATTGTTAGAGTCGATGTGCCAGGGTGATTTTCAAATGAAATCCATCAAAAATGGTTGCTCTCATGCGTAGGATTGAGAGTTCAGAGTTGGACCGACCTCCTGTAGCTCAGGTTGCTATTCCAACTTATAGTAGGTGTGGACTTATGGGACATAGTGACTTGGAGTGTGCTTACACTCCAAGTGATTCTGAGCATGCAAATACGATGAATCAACAACGACCTCGTAACGACCCGTACAATCACTCCTACAACCTGGGATGGCAAAACCACCCTAACTTCTAGTGGGGCGAGTAGGAGCTACGGTCAGAGATCGCATGCTCAACCTCAACCACCACCTTAACACCCTCCACGCCCGACGACAACCTACCAACTCTACATCAAATGTCTCAGTCCCATACTCACCAACCTCCTCAAGCCTCACCATCGGGTTATTCTAACCAAACTCCACTACCCCAGCGGGTTGACCCAAATGACCCACTCTTGAATAAACACTTCACACGTTCATGTAGAGCACCCAAACCATGCTTACAGCCAACAACAATTTGGTCAAAGCATTGGAAGTGCAAGTCAATAAATGTCACCGTATGCCAAGTTCCTTAAGGATCTTCGTACCATTACGAGGAGAACAAATGTTCCCAAAAGGCATTTATGGCCGCCCATGTGAGTTTGATATTGACACAACTCATGCAAGTCAAATACAAGGACCCCAGTTGTCCAACTATTTCATGTATGATCAGTAACGTGGCAATCCCTCAAGCTCTATTGGATATGACAGCATCTGTGAACCTCCTGCCTTACTTTGTCTATGTCAACCTTGGCACAAGCAATCTTAAGACCACGAGGACTACCCTTCAGTTGGCTGACAGATCTGTCAAGATTCCACGAGGAAATGTAGAGGATGTCCTAATTAAAGTGGGCGAGTTCGTATTCCCAGTTGATTTCATCATCTTGGATACTAAACCTGTGTCCAACCTACAAGGACAAATTCTAGTGATCTTTGGGAGGTCATTTCTTGCAACATCTAATACTTTGTCGCAATGACATGATGAGGTAATCGTTTTGAAACCTTACGGTGGATTTCAACATCTTTAATCTTGGTAAGCAACCTAGGCTCTTCGACGATCCTGTTGGAGCCAATTTTATTTAGGACATGGATGAGCTTGAGTCAATGGGCATGTTCGAATCACATCAATATATTTTTGAGGTGCCAAATGACCAGGTTGCAATTGAAGATGATTTGAATGAATGGGCATATTATTAAGGTGCCCAATGACATATTATTTAGGACATGGATGAGCTTGAGTCAATAGGCATGTTCAAATCACGGTTAGAGCTCACGCGCTCAACTTCAACCTCCACCTTATCACCTTCCACGTCTATCGGCGACCTACCAACCCCCACATCAAAGGTCTCAACACCATGATTACCAACCTCCTCAAGCCTCATCGTCGGGTTATTCCCAACATGCTAATGTTGTCCACACCTTAAGATCAGGAAATGTTGTTCACAACAATGTGGAAATGCCTGAATCCAACCCTGTTGGTGACTCTTCCGAGGAGGGTTGTGAGTCTTTCAAGGAACCCAATTCTGAGACACCTTCTCATGACAGTTATGTACCCAAGGCACCATTCCATCATAGGTTGACTAAAAAACACGATGAGCATTGGGACAAAATCGTTGAGGTACTTAGGGAAGTCAAGATGAACATTCTGTTGTTGGATATCGTTCGGAAAATGCCACCATATGCCAAGTTCCTTAAGGATCTTTGTACCGTTAAGGGGAGAACAAATGTTCCCAAAAAGGTATTTCGGGCCGCCAAATGTGAGTTTGATATTGACACAACCTATGCAAGTCAAATACAATGACCTTGGTTGTCCAACGTCTTCTTGCATGATCAGAAATGTGATAATTTCTCAAGCTCAATTGGATTTGAGAGCTTCTGTGAACCTCCTGCCCTACTCTGTCTATGTCCACCTTGGAATAGGCGATCTTAAGACAAAAAGGACAACCCTCCAATTGGCTGGCAAATCCGTCAAGAATCCACAAGGAAGTGTGGAGGATGTCCTTATTAAAGTTGGTGAGTTCGTATTCCTAGTTGATTTCATCATCTTGGATACTGAACTTGTGTCCACCCCACAAGGACAAATTCCAGAGATCCTTGGGAAGTCATTTCTTGCGACATCTAATGCTTTGATCAATTGTCCCAATGACTTGATGAAATTGTCTTTTGGAAACCTCACGGTGATTTCAACATCTTTAATCTTGGTAAGCAACATGGGCTCTTCGACGATGCTGTCAGAGCCAATTTCATTCTGGATACCGATGAGCTTGAGTCATTGGGCATGTTCGACTCACATGGACATATTATTGAGGTGCCAAACAATTTGGTTGCAATTGAAGATGATTTTGAGGAATCTGCCTGTGAACTTCTGGATGAGGAGGCACATCTGGGTGCTTGCTCCTCTTACCTTGTGGCCCTTGAGTCACTTGAAATTAACTCTGAATCCAACAAGGACCCACCTCCGGTTGAACTTAAACCGCTCCCTAATAACCTTAAATACATCTTTTTAGGGAATAATGAGACATTGCCACTCATTATTGTTTCTGATCTTGCAAAAGATCAAGAGACTGCCCTCAAAAAAGTGATCTTTGAAAAGAAAGAGGCTATCTGGTGGTTCTTGAAGGACATCAAAGGAATTAGCCCTGGTATTGTCCAGCATCGGGTCCACATGGAAGAAAATGCTAGGCCACGCCGGGACCCCCAACGAAGATTGAATCATGTGCTGAAAGAAGTCGTCCGAAAGGAGGTTCTTAAGTGCTTGGATCATGGTATAATCTATCATATTTATGATAGTTCGTGGGTGAGTCCTGCCCATGTGGTTCCCAAAACGTCAGGCTTGACGGTTGTTGAGAATGAGCATAATGAGCTTATACCAACACGCCTGCAAATTGGTTGGCGAGTTTGCGTTGATTATCACAAGCTCAATGCGGCAACGCGGTAAGATCATTTCCCATTGCCATTCATTGATCAGATGTTGGAAAGGTTGGTCGGACATGAGTATTATTTTTTTCTTGATGGATACTCCGGTTACAACCAAATTCCCATCGCCACCGAGGATCAAGAGAAAACCACATTTACATGTCCCTTTGGCACGTTTGCCTACCGTCGCATGCCCTTTGGGTTATGTAATGCACCGACAACGTTTCAAAGGTGTATGATCAGCATCTTCTCCCATATGGTAGAGCGTTTCCTTGAGATTTTAAGGGATGACTTTTCCATATTTGGCGCGTCCTTCGATGAGTGCCTTCATCACTTGAGCCTTGTCCTCAAGCGATGTCGTGAGAAGAACCTCGCTCTTAATTAGGAGAAATGTCACTTTATGGTGGAGCGAGGGATTGTACTTTTCAAGTAGGAGAATTGAGGTCGATTCCGCCAAAGTTGGTGTTATTGCTAATCTCCCACTGCCCCGTAATGTGAGGGATATCCGCACCTTTTTGGGGCTTGCTGGATTCTATCGGCGGTTCATTCGAGATTTTAGCAAAATTGGTCGACCTCTCACTGGCTTGTTGGCTAAGGATGCCATTTTTGAGTTCACACCGAATTGCCACCATGTTTTTTTGACCCGAGAAAGAGAGTTGACTTCACCTCCCATAATTAAGGCATCAGTGTGGACTAAACCATTCGAGTTGATGTGTAATGCATCTGACTTCGTTGTGGGAGCAGTACTTGGGCAACGATTGGACAAATTGCCTCATGTGATCTACTATGCTAGTAGAACACTCAATGATGCCCAATTGAACTACACTGTGACTGAGAAAGAATTCTTAGTGATCCTATTCACTTTGGAGAATTTCCGATCGTACTTGATTGGCTCCCATATGATTATCTATTCTGATCACAAAACCATCAAGCACCTCATAGCGAAGAAAGATGCAAAATCTCGACTCTTGAGATGGATCTTGTTGTTACAAGAATTTGATCTCGAGATTCCGGACAAAAAATGGTGTGAAAATGTTGTCGCAGACCACCTGTCTCATCTGGAGACAACCAACCCACATGATCAAATTATTAATGACAAATTTCCTGACGAGCAATTGCTCACGATCTAAGATAACCCTTGGTTTGCTGACATTTTGAACTATCTCGTCACCGAGCAACTTCCTGTGGGTTGGTCAAAATCTGACCAAACCAAATTTAGATCTTATGCCAGATTCTTTCACTAGGATGACCCCTACGTATTCAAATACTGCTCTGACCAAATTTTTAGGGGGTGCGTCCCAAATAATGAGTTCCAAAGTGTGCTTCAATTTTGCCACTCTTAGGCATGTGGATGACACTTTGGAGCAAAGAAAACTGCCACCAAGGTGCTCCAATCTGGATTTTACTGTCCTTTTCTTTTAAAAGATGCTTACGAATTTTGTAAGCAATGTGATAGGTGTCAGAACCTTGGCAGGATTAGTCGACGTGATATGATACATTTGCAAAATGTCCTTGTCGTCGACATCTTCGATGTGTGGGGCATCAACTTTATGGGCCCTTTCCTGAATTCGTACATGAATGTTTACATTCTGATGGCCATTGACTATGTGTCTAAGTAGGTACAGGCTATCCCCAGAAAGACCAATGAAAACAAGGTGGTCACCAAATTCTTAAAGGACATTGTTGCACGATTTGGTACTCCTCGTACCATAATCAGCGACAGACGTACCCACTTCTGCAATCGCTCCTTTGAAGCACTTATGAGGAAGTATTCGATCACCCACAAACTTGCGACCCCATATCATCCGCAAACTAGTAGGCAGGTCGAAGTCTCTAACCGTCAATTAAAACAAATCCATGAGAAGACGGTTAATTCCTCGAGGAAGGATTGGTCGACTAAGTTGAATGACGCGTTGTGGGCTTTTCGCACCGCGTTTAAGACCAATTTGGGTATGTTCCCATATCGGCTAGTGTACGGTAAGGCTTTCCACCTACCCGTCGATCTTGAACAACGTGCTTTCAGGGTGATCAAGAACCTAAATATGGATCTTGATTAAGTAGGGGTGCAGTGTAAAAGGTTACGCAGTGATGAACCTAAATACGAACCTAAACATTGTGGAACTGGAAGAGTTACGCAATGATGCGTATGAAAATGACAAAATCATTAAGTCCCAAGCCAAGATGTTTCACGATAGCATGATTATGCGAAAGGAGTTTACGGCCAGGTAGAAGGTGTTGCTCTATAATTCCCGACTTCATCTATTTGCGGGTAAGCTCCGCAGTCGCTGGTCTGACCCTTTTATTATGCAAACCGTACTTCCTCATGAAGCGGTTGAAATTCTAAACCAAGGGAATGAGGACGTGTTGAAAGTTAATGGACAACTCCTCAAACCTTACTTGGAGGGGGCACCAGCTGAAGTCGAGGAGGTCATGTTCCTTCATGAACCTCTTTCGTACTCAACCATTCATGACGTGCATGAATGATTGTGATTTCATGTTTGTACATACTTATATTAAAAAAAACAAAAGAAAAAAGAAAGAAAGAATACTCCATGAGTGAGCATTGATTGTTGTGGCCCCCAACCCTTGTGTATTTGGGTCTCATTTCTTTCACGTATTTATCCCCGTCTTAAGTATTTCACAGGTTTTGAGGGGAATTCGGGTTTGTGTCCATCAACATAATAATGAACTTCCTTTTGTGCTTCACGTTGGTGAAATCTTTTATTTTTTTGCATAAATCAATGTAGTATCATGCTCCCATTCATTGAGGATAATGCATGAAGCATGTGTGGGGGGTGTTTTACGTGTGTACATAGTCAAGTCTTTTTCCTTTTGTTTTCTTTTCTTTTGTGTGCATTGTTTGGGTCATGTGAGAGTTTTACATTTAATATCGACATATCGGTTTGCCATGGTCTTTGGGTGACTTGTTTTCTTTTGCTTGCCTAGTGCTTTAATTTTTCATTTCTTTTAAAAATCTTCATGTGTTTGCGAAAGAAAGTGTTTCGTGGGTTTTGTGTGTGTTTAGTATGTGCAAAACCGATGAGAGGAAAAGTAAAAAGAAAGCTCCCAAAATTGTCTTGAACATGATGCATTAGGATATCTAGTATACCGACTTTAGGTCTTATCGAGTCGTAAGGATGCACCCCAGTTTTCCTTCGGGGTCGAGTAATCATAAGGTTTCAATACTCAAACCATTAAAGAAGTCCACGCTGAACCTAGTGACTCAAATAATTCGTCTTTGTTAGTATAAGGAATTTTGTCATAGTCAGGGACCTTTAAAATCTTGTTGTGAAACTTTAGGTGTAGGGGTTTTGGTTCCCATGTAGATAATAAATAAATAAGTGGAGTTCTCTTTTCTCGCACGACTCCTATTACTTGGGAAATTAGGTCCGATGGGACTTAGTGTCTGGTGCTTTAGAGTCATCTAACTTGGGATGCACCGACCGAACTCCTGTTACACGGGTGGTAGGGATCGCCCTATGTGCAGATTGGGGGGAAAGTGTACGTGATAATTTAAGTATTGACAGCCAATGATGCACGAAACCCGACCCTGGAAGAATCAAACACCAACTAGTGTAATTCATAATGCTCTAAAAAAAGAAAAAAAAGAAGGAAAAGAAAAGAAAGAAAAACAAAAAGTAAAAGAAAAAGTAAAAGAAGACAAATAAGAACATTAATGGACTTTACACTTTGTATCACTTGAGGATGTTAAGGTTGCCCATGTCTGTCACTTAAGACCTTAACTAACTGGCGCAATTGGTTCCTTAGGCTAGGTTTGTGGACTAAATACCTATATAGAGTCAGCCTGTAGAATTACCGTGTCCAATGACCGACAAAAATGAGTCCATTGAGTCGTGTTGCTAGGTTGAATAATGCTTCTATGTTCGGATTTTGTGGGTGTATCCGCTGAAAACCCTCAGGTTACAACACTCCTCCTCCTTGGCGACAATGAGGTTTAACGGCTTGATGCACGTGCTAAGTGTAACCGTGATTCCTACGAAAGTGAATTAGGATTTTCCTATTTTTTGTATGTTTTTTTCCTTTTTCCTTTTTCACTTTCTTTGTTTTGCTCGGGACTAGCAAAAACTAGGTGTCGGGGTATTTGATTGACATCATATTATGCTTATATTCGTGTCTTATATCCTTTATTGTTAGCCAAAGTAATGCTATGTAACGGTTCTTATGTTTAAGTTTCAAGAATAAATAAGTTTGAGAAGAAGAGACTCAAAAAAGACTTAAAAGCAAGGAAAAAGACTAAATTGCAAGACTTATGGAATGAGATGCAAGAGAGAATGACGCGGATGAAAACCAAAAGCACCAGTGAGCAAATCAAGAAGCTCCACACCATCATGAGGAGTATTTTGACAATTAGATCCTGGCCTAAACATCAACAACCAAATCGGGTTTATCAAACATCAAGAAATCAAGTTAGAACTGAGCCCCTAAAATCCAGACTCCATCAAGGACATCCAGACCGCCAATCAGCAGTCCAGATTGCTCCAAAGAATTCATGTCTTAGTCGGGTCGTGGATTATGTTGTTTTATGTCTATTTATAGTATGCAATTAGTCCCAAAACATATTAGGGGATTGTCTCGGGTTACCTTTTTCATGGCTATAAAAAGAACATTTTTCCTCCACCTTTGTAATACATCTCCTCTTGGTGGTCATTCTCTCTACTTTGAGTAAAGCCCTGAAGCAAAAACTCTAGTGGAGAGATGTTACTTGTAATGTGAGTGAGCAATAAAGAATGTTTTGTTAGTTTCTTGTTGTTTCTTTTAATTCTTGCATGTTTAGTTAACTTTGTTGTTTTAATCTTCGTGAATTAATTAACATGTTTTCTTTCCTTAATATGAATATTATATTAATAATGTGTGAGTAGTTCCATCTCCCTTTGGGGGTGGAGTTGATATTTATACATATCATGTTGAATAGAATGAATGCTATATGTTGTTTTATGTGAGAAATATGAGTATGCTTGTTTAAATTAAGAGAATACTTAAGTTGATGGTTTCTGCCATAATCTCTAGGTACCTTGCATGATTGTTTAGGTTCTTAATAACAAACTTGTCCATGCTTATATATTAATCACTTAGGTTAGTGATTTGGATGATAGGTCTTGACATGATGTACTTCTTATGCATAGCAACACTACCTACATTTGTGCTCTATTGAATGCATTCATCACCACTTATTTTATGTGTACACACACTCCACCCCTTAGGGGTTTCCATTCCTGATTTATAGCTTGCTTCTATTAGTCACTTAGTTTAGTTTTATTTTGTCTTGTGCTTTCATCTTCTTTGTTTGTTTCGTACTAGTGTAGCGTAGCATATTTTAGTCTAGTTTAGTGTAATCAATTTCTTCTCCCCTCTTTTCCCACTTGCCTTTGAACGAACCAGAGTCAACACACCTCCCTGTGGATCGACCCGTGTTTTCCACGTCTTCACCGACGTTGTGTACTTGCGGTATTTTAAAACGAACACATCACCTGACCACTTAAACCACTCTGGATATCTAACGTGGCTTCTGGAACCACTATTGATGGTCTAGCAGTCAATGTCTCTCTCATATTACCCCAATCTGAAGACTGCTCAACCACATATTAAAATTCCAACCATGATGAGTGATTGTGTGAGGCACCCCAAGATACATGGGTTGGGTATATCAGGGAGAGTGGTCCTGATCCCACTAATGAAATGAATGATCGCCTATGTAAAAATTCATCTAAAAAATAACACTCTCTAATATACTACTCTCACCACCACCACAAGATCAAACTCACAAAAATGCTTAACTTGACCCTAAAAACTAAGAGAATGTTTAAAGGGGGATGAGACTAAATGATAGAAGTAAAGGAGAAGAAGACACGAGCAAAAAGTGAAGAAGTCTTTAGAGCTAGCGTGGGTACGGGTGAGGGTAGAAGCCTAATCTAGCAAACACGACTCAAACAAGCGAGTGGTAATGAGTCCTTAAACTAGACGATGCCTAATCGTGACTCCCAACACTACAAAATGCTTCACCTCCCTTGGCTGAAGGTCACAAAGCCAAATGAGAAAGTCAAGACCTGGAAGTCCCAAAAGTCTCAATGCAACTAAGCAAACGACAATGTTCAGGCCATGACGTCGAGAATGAGATTTTCTCCTAAGTGCGCCTGAATCCTAGTAGTCAATGTCTACTTGATTTTAATTGAGGCTTTGTGATTAGTGTGATTTTGGAGCGAAGGAAGGAGTGATGAAATCCTTCACCTTATCTTTCATTGGGACAACCCCCCTTAGGTAGTTTGATCACTAAGCTAGCAATCAAGTCATCCAATCAAACACTCACCCCACTCTTGTTCCAATGCAACCTTACTAACTAATGCATTAAAACTAATGCTTGAATGAGTGAAGAAGGTGTCGTACTTCACCCAAGTAATCAACAACAAGAAGGTCAAACGAATGGAAGACAATATGCGTGCAAGGCCTATGTATGGTGCATGACCTAGATGACATTCATCTGCTCTTTTGTTTTGAGTTTTAGTGTCCAAATTGACTTAAAGAGGGGGTATGCACATCCAATTAATTTTTGACATTAAATAGAGCATATATGACGTGGACAATGACATATAACCACTAGGAATAGCAAGAGGAAGCTACCATAGAAACAGAAAACAAAAACACCTCACCTTATCCGTTACTGACTAATGGTTTGTGGATTCTGGTCCTCAAACTTCTCATGAATGCTCCTTTGCTATAGTGTAGTGTCCTGTCCACTTCTTCCCCTGTCCAGTAAGAAAATAAACAGAAAATGCAAAAAAAAACTCACCAAATTAGTGGAAACAACGACTACGACCAACTCTCTGGCAATGACGTAAAAAACTTGATTGATCATTTTAACTAGAAACATGGAGACGAAGAGATTAAAACTAAAAATGGCATAAAAATCTAACTAGAAAACTAACCAACAAAATCAAAAACTAATTAGATAGAAAGAAAGGTAGAGATAGAGGAAAATATTCTACCATTAGATTAAAGAAAATACTACTTTACAAGCTCCAACCACATTTTTATTATTACAACCCAGATGGGTAAAACCTAAGCTATTCTAATGGTGGAGGTGGAGAGGTAGAAGAAATATTACTATTTATAGAAGAAAGAGTGGTGTAGATAAATCTAGAAGCAATCCGGCAGCTGTAATTCTTTTCTCTCTAGTCTGGTGCACCCAAATAACTAAGATCACAAGAGAAATTGGAGAGCATTTGGAGCAAATTGATCCGCTATTTGTGGATTAAAATACACCACTGGCGGATGTTTTGGCTCTGATCCGCCCTGAATTCTCCCAAAAGCTTATGTTTTCTATTTCGCATGTGGGGTGCACTCTCGGTCCGCTGGTTCGAGCCCATTTGACCTTAATTGCACAAATACTCGTCAAGATCAAGGTATCGAGGGATTTTTGTCCAAAAATATTTTCCTTACGTTCAGGTCCCTTCAGTTATCATCTGGGTCCTTTCTTAATTGCAGATGGGTCATTGATCATGACAAACATGTGCAAAATGCTTCAATATGGTCATTTCTTCTTTCATTTAGGTCTTTTTCGGTTCTTTCTCGTCTTTATTACCTAAAACCTGAAAGACATCAAATAAACACTCCAGTAACACAAAATTGGGGTAAAATAAATGATATATAACATGAATGCAACGTGTGATAGTCTACTAATTACTAACCTTGAAAAAATATATCAAAAAATTAAAAAACCGTAAACAAATGTGCCCTAAAACTGACATTTTTCATCGACTTTAATAGAGAGGAGTTGTTCAACAGGGTACAACGCTGGGTTCGATTGAGGGGTCGAGTGCGAGAGAGAAGGGATGCGCAAACGAGAGAGAGAGAGAGAATGGATGTGTGAGAGTGAGAGGTTTGCAACAGCCGAAAGGAAGCGACGAGAGAATGATTTGCTTATTTAAAGGGAAAGAGAGAGAAAGAAGGAAATGAACCAACGATTTAGGTAAGGGTATTTGAGGTAGAAGTGAAAACATAATTATATTTATCTGAGAATGTGAATGTGAGTTTTTTTTTAAAATTTTGGGTCACTACAAGCATAGAAACTCAAATTTTCCATTATAAAATGTTTTGCCAAATTGGATCATCTTTGCTCCCCAAGTTGCCTCCCACGCTGATGGGCGTTCTCTCGAGGCCAAGAGGAGCGTTCGTCTCCAGACGCCCATCCATATTATTCAGATAAATACATTGGCAAGTAGATTTTATTAGAACGGTTTTTCCAACTTTCAACTGAATTTACAAACCATGTTTTTAAGTATAAAATGATACTACCACTACCAGTACCAAAAACTAAACCAGCAATTTAGTTATCATCCTCCAATAAAACACGGAAGTCACATTTCAGCTTGGAACTACTAATATCATAACCAAAGAAGTTGTTCGCAGGTTTACGTGGCAGTTGTGTAAAATTCCTTGAATTCATCACAAGCATGAATTGTAAAACACCTGGGTCATGCTTGGTTTGTTGTAATTAAAGGTATAATGTGTTGGTTTTTTGGCCTTAATCTATATTTTGATGATTTAATCAACCTAATCTTAATTATGGTCATGTAGAGTAGCACACATGTTGCATTGCATATATATTGCCTTGTGCTAACCTCTACATGTGATCAAGACTCAATGAAGAAAGGAAATCAAGTCAAGACATGTAATCAAGCTCATTTGAAGACATGTATTTTGTATTTCTTTGAGTATTTAGGAACCTTGTGTAATTGAGCATACTTGAGCTAAAAACTACTCAACCACACACTAGGTTCCCTATAGAAGTCACACACAAAATTTCACATAATTTGGACTTCAATAGATCATCCAAACTAGAACCGGAAACCACCTAAACAAAACTTGAACTGCCTGGACCAAAACGGTCGACCGTTGAAAGCTTTCCGTTCGACCGTTTACACATATTTTCAGACCGTTTGTTTTGTCTTATTATACCCAACGGTCGTATTCGTATTATTCCCAAATACCCCAAATTTCCAAACATCCGGTCGACCGAAACTTTCCTAACGGTCGACCGAACCAACACAATTTGGTCTCCCAGAAGTGCCTGGACTAATTCGGTCGACCGATCTCCTGAGCCCGTTCGACCGTTAACTTAAGTTAACTTAAGTCAAAGCTGAAATTTGACCAAACGGTCGAACGGAATACCAAATTCGGTCGACCGTTTTTAGGCAGAATTGCATCCTGCAGGTTTCTGTTTTGTGTATCTTCACCAACTCATACCCAATCAACCCCAACGGCTCTATTCTCTCTAATGCTTATAAATAGAGTTGTAAAACACATTTTAACACAACTCTCCCACTACAAACTTGTCCCAAACATTAGAGAGAATCTCATACACTCAAAGCTACAAACCTTCCACACTTAGTGATCATTTCTTCATTCTACTCAAGTGTGCTCAACGTTTAGAGAGTGTTGTTCCACTCAAGGTTACAATTGTTGTAAAAGGAAGCAAGGACTTCGGTGAAAGCCTGAAGTGTCCCTCTCGGATTGTGAGAGGAAGATTCCAAGCTCGGCGAGGGTTGTTCGCGAGTTTGACGGTTGTAAAGGCGTTCTCTCCCGGCCCGGAACAGGGAGTGGTTAGTAAAGTCGTAGGCGGAGCTCGGTGATCCGAGCGGAGCTTGCAAGAGAGGACTAGGACCCAGGTGGGGTGCCGAACCTCTATAAAATCCCCGTGTGATTGTGGTTTGCTCATTTCCTTTCCTTTACTCGCTTGTTCGTTTAAATTCCGCTGCATCATCTTTTTGCTTGCAAGTAGAGTTTGTTTAGGATTAAACTTGTTAATTAGCCTTAATTGTGGACCCATAACCCACACGATCCTACATAATGGAAATCAGATTACATGCTGAATTACATTAAATTACATTCCACTGCTTGGTTGAGGAAATTGAATCACTGCTTGGTTGAGGAAATTGAATGTTATAATTACTTTGTAATCCAATTACAAAGTTAATCCAATTATACCCCTTTCAAAGTAATTGGATTACCACATTGGAGGTCGTAATTCAATTACATTGAAATCTAATTAACTCCTTTCATATAACTCAAACATTTTCACGTCGCCAACCTTATCTTTGATCTTACTAGAAGCAAGCCAGAGTACCGACATCTTCTTTCGACATTTACATGATCTATTAAATTTCAAATTAATTTTTTGAATTACATAGCAATTCATGTGCTGAATTACAATATTATCAAATAATGTAATTTGATTATATGGAATCAATTCCTTAGAATATAATATGATTACATAGAATTAGATTCCATAAGATCCAATTACGACGAACCATGCAGAACTTTAATATCATCAACAAAGATTACACATAAGAGGCTTCGTTAGGTGGTAAGGCAAAACTCCTGGTAAAAGGCAACCTTGCCTTAAACCACCACTTGCAAAGCAACTAGGGGTGTACACGGGTCGGGTTCAACTTGAAAACCTACCCGAACCCGACTGGTCGGGTCGGGTTGGGTTGGAAAAATCTGAAAACCAATTTTTTGGGTCGGGTTCGGGTTGAAGAGTCGGGTTGACCCAACCCAACTCGAACCCAAAATGTTATTTTAATCTGGGCCATCCAGATTTCTAACCCAAAGCAAAACAAATCTCGTCCATCCTTTGGTGAAGGAAACCCAACTCGAACGGAACCAAACCCTAGGTGCCTCCTCTCCTCGCCCCCTCATCCCGCACTAGTGCCTCCTCTCCTACTCTCCCCGCACCAATGCCTCCTCTGCTCGTCCCCTCCCACGCACTGACGCCCCTCTCCTCGGCGCCTCAGCGTCATCGACCCCTCTGACGATCCCTCTCCCTCACGTAGTCACGCACTCCCTCCGTCAACACCAGTCTAACAATCCTGAAGCACTCCGACACGGCTTCATCGCCGATCAACTCCAACACGGCTTCCTCATAAAATTCCATCCACGAACTAAACCTCCAACCTTATTATTTTAGCTCAATAGACATGCATGAAGATGAAGTAATCATAATTTTAGCTCTCTGTATCAAGATGAAGTAATGCATGAAGATGAAATTATCTTTTATTTTTTGTTTGTTTGATAAGTGTGTGTACGATGGTTGTTGGTGTGGATTGAGATGGAAGCATAAAAAATAGTTCAAGTTAGAGAAGAATAACGATTGTTCTTCCATATGATGATGCGTCCTAACATAATATGGTTTGAGACTCCTCATTGTGCATTGAACCTTTTTGTGTGTGGTATATACTTGTTTATGAAGATGTCTACTTGATATGATCCTTACGGAATTGAAAATTCATGTTTGCTTGTTTGGAAATTTTGCTAATCTAGAGACATTTAAATTCGGGTCCAACCTGAACCAACCCAACCCGTAATTTTCGGGTGGGGTTGAACCCGAACCAGTTCGGGTTTGGGTTGGGTTTTTCTCAAACCCAAAAAATTTACGTTGGGTCGGGTTCAGGCCCAAACCTGACCCAACCCGACCCGTGTGCACCCCTAAAAGCAACCACGAGGGATGAGTTAGCAACGAGTATTACTTTTTATTTATTCATGTTATAATGTTTACAAATCATCCATGTGACAGTTTTCCATTTGGTACTTCTTAGAAAGACAAGCTGATACATGAAAAGAAGAAGAAAACAATTCCAAATGTTCTCGGCATATGACAAATGACATGTAATATAGACCCAGCAAGAGAAACCTAATGTGACAAATATCATTGCAATTAGTTCACCAACTTAACACAAACAAGCGTGGGAATGAGAAAGAGTTCGGCACAAATTACAGAAGATCTAATGCAACAAGATTGTAATCTTTATTACTCATGAGTCGTGAAATAAAAAATGATGATAACCTTAGGGTTTCCCCCATCCACTTTAAATAAAAAGTTGAAAATTGGAAACAAAATGTCTAAAGGTAAAAAGTCAATAACAAGAAAATGTGATAAGAAATCAGATCCTTGAAATAGAAGTAGCTGCTAAGAAAACAGAATCAAATGAAATTATTAAAAAAAACGCCTAATTATGTGTTTAGAGAGTTCTAACCAACAAAACGCATTACTGAAAAATTGCCACTTATGGACACAAAATCGTCGTGTAATGCCGTGAACACTGCACACAAACACAAAAGCTAACCAAATCAAAAACTAACAAATTCAGAGTCTGGATAGACCCAGATAAGAATTGACAGTGTAAGTTCTCCAACATATTGACTATAAAATGTTCGGCACATGGGATGCAAGTTTTACCTCTAACTCGTTAACTTTGGAGCTAATCTCTAACTTCTGCTCCTTATAACTCGTAAGCAGGAACTTCTTGCCTTCTATCACTTCCTTGAGTTCCCGAACCTCATCTTTCAGCGACTCAACCATATGACCATCCCTATCCTTTTCTGTACTAAACTCAATGCTGTTCCCGTTGACCACATACCCGTTCGCATGGCCGTTTGTCTTTGAATGCCTTGTTATCGTCGACGAGGAATTCTCTGGGGTACAACAATCTGCGACACAGTTGTCTGCAATGGCTTTCCTGAGCTGTTGGATTTCACTCTCAGAATCAAACAGGTCATGATTGGCAGAATCAACTTGGGATTGCAAATGAGCTGAATGAGCTCTTTCAGATGCTACTGCATTTTCGAGATCAGTTATTTGAGCCTGCATCTCCATAATCATCTCGTCCCGTCTCTTAAGCTGCTGCCTCAGCTTTTGTATGACCTCGTGCTTAATGAAAATGTCGGATCCAGTTTCGGAGATGCATAAAGAGTCTGAGCTGTTTGAGTGCTGAAATGGCATTGAGGGAAGTTGAAGATGTTCAGGTGATGCCCATGTAGTGACGTTTTCTCTGATTGACGGAATTGTCACTAATGGAAGAAAAGGATGGCTATCATTCATTGTTGGGCTGGCAGGTACCTGTTTACCACTACCCAGATCGTTTTCTGCATTTTCTGTTAAAATAGAAATGAGAATATTCCTATTTGCATTTTATTTTTGAAGTAAATATAACACAATATCATAATTTTATCTCACAAAACATAAGATATGAACAGGGATTAAGAACAAAGAAAATGATTGCGGTAAAAAAAACTAAAAATATTTCAGCTACATAGTAGATCTTATATTTATACTATGCAATCAACTTTTTCTTGATAGGTTCTTGTATCATCAAGTTTATATAAAGCATCACGTATAAGAGGTGGCAATAGCATTTGGAGATGAAAGTGTGATTAGTAGCATATCATACATCATACTTATGCTATATATCCTTTATTTTCCTTAATTTTGTGTTACTCGAGTGTTTGTTATATTTTTGGTATTAGGTTATAAAAAAAGAGAAAAATAACTGAAACGTAAAAAAAAATGACTTAAATGAAGCAAAATGAACATGTCTGTCAAACACGACTCATCAGCAAGAGGAAATACGAAGACGTAAGCCCATGGGAATGACTGACCAGGGTACACCTTACGGGAAGAATTGAAGTTTTTAAGAAGCCAACCAAAAATAGGTCGCATCAAACCAATAATGACCGCTAATTGGCGGCCCCAGACCTCTAATTGGTGCTTCATTTTGGTCAGGAGCCGACTCGGTTTCACGTAGTTGTGGGTTATGTAGTTTATGTCCATTTTAAGTATGTTTCATTAGTCCGACATCGGATAATTGTCTTCAGTCGTCTTTTTTTCATGTCTATAATTAGAACTCTTTTTCTTCATTCGTAATACACGCATTGCTTAATGATTATTCTCTCTACTTTGAGTAAGCCTTTGAAGAATGTTATTTATAATGTGAGTTATCAATAAAATAATTTTTCCTAATTTTGTTTTAATGTTCTCTTTTTTAATGCTTGCATGTTTAACCTAGCTTTGTTTTCTTAATCTTAGTATAATTAGTTAAAATGTCTTTCTTTCTTAGTATAATTGTTAGCTTAACGTGCAGTGAGTAATTTCATCTTCTTTTGGGTGGATATGATGTTTATACATGTAATAAAGAATGAGAATGAATATTATCTTATACAATATATGATGAATTTGAATGTATGCTTGTTTGTTTAAATGCGAATACTTAACTTGATAAGTTTTTCCACAACTTTTAGACACTTCTCATGTTTCTTTAGATTCTTAATAACTAATTTGTTTATTCTCATGTTAATCAACTAGGTTAGTAATTAGATTGATAGGTTTTCCCACAACCATTACACACTTCTTATGTTTAAAAACACAATGTACGTGTGCCTTGTTGAATGCATTCTTCACCACCATATTACATGTGTACACACACTCCACCCCTTAAGGGTTTTCTTTACTGAATTTCATCTCGCTTTGTTAGTTGCTTAGTTTAGTTTTAGTTAATCTTGAGTTTTTATTTCTCATTTGTTAGTTGCTAGTTTAATGTAACTAAATTTTTTTTCCCCTTATTTGTCACTTGATTTCCGAAGAACCAGAGTTGACACATCTCATTGTGGATTTGACCCGTACTTATCACCGCTTCATCGCGGTCGTGCACTTGCGGTTTAAGCTTAATCGAAACAAAGTGCAATGCAATATATTTCATATAAAGTATTTGGTATACTGTATAACATGTGTAGTTATACTTATCATTGTATTTGTTGATAGAGATTACATTAAAAGTGAAAAAGAATTTCCTTTGCTATCTAGTGTGTGAGATCTTGTTATCGTTGCTCTTTGAACAACATAACCATAACAATCACTATAGGCAAAAACAAGCATGTCAAATTCTTCAATTGAAAATGATAACTTCTACAAATAGAAACAATACATATAGTGCACATGGCACTGAAAAATTAGGCCACTTCAAAACGAAACACATCAAATAAAAGTGGGGCCAAGCTAAATATTCCGTTCAACATGAAACTTGTGCCACATTTAGATCATCAAAATGTCAAATATTCACATTATGTTAGGAAAGAAATCATGGCTCTTATACTGTTTGTAGTCTCAACTGACCTGCTGGACTATAGTAACTGTTGCCTTCTTGCTTGAAACAATGCAGGTGGGCATGCAATGGACAAGTCACTGATTTTTCCCTTTCTGCAGATTTTCCACTTACTGGAAAATCATACAAATACAAGCTAGTTAGTAAAGTTTTAACTATAAACTTTAAAGTAGATAAGAAGATCCAGCAAATGTTGGTTGTCACTGCCAGACCTCTAAGATCATCATGGGCATTTTCTAGTTGCTTATTCTCAAAAGCTTGTTTAAGTTTGCTCCCTATCCTGATTGACAGGGTACCCAACAAGGCTCCACCTACTATAAATACCCAATTAGGTCCTGCCCTTTGAGAATTGTTCAGGTTCTGACCTCTCCTGGTCCCAACAGTTTTTGGGTTCATGTTATGATTTAGCAAGGTGTTACGAATAAAAATGCAGCTGGAGGAGCGAACAGTTCTGCAAGAATGAACACAATGCACGAAGATTAGAACAGAAATTAACTACGTTTGTTCAAAGTTATACTTTACTCTTTTCGCATTAAAGTAGTTGGTTGTTACAATATTAGACATCATTACCAAAGGACTCTTTTGTAATTAAGAAACTTGTGAGGGTGTCAAATCAGCAGGAGACTAGCTCCTAAATATGAGTGCTTATGAATAATGGCAATATAGAGAAAATGTATAGTTCCTTAAGAAGCTACTTTTTTATCATTGATTGAAAGGATATACAAGGGGGAACCTTCAGAAGCTATGCATAGCACTGTAAAGCTGTACTCGTTTTTTTAAGAAAAAAAGCATGAAATTTAGGACTAGAAGTATACAATACAGTGCACAAAAATAATCTTGAAAAGGTGGACAAGTGACTATCCTAGAGCAACTATTGCAGTAATCGTATCCTAAAGCTGCAGCCTTATTCTCTAGCAATTACTATAACAATCTTCAAGACCCATTTCCCAAAGATTTCTGTATATTCAATTTCCAGGCAGACAACAAAATTTGGATTCTGCAACTGCAATTGGCTGAAGTTTAATAAGATTCAGCTCAGAGATGGCTGGATTTACTACACCACTGGTGTGGGAGTACTACATGAGTGTGTGATCATCGTGAATCAATCAAGATGGCCCTGGTACCTCAATAAAGGAACCAAGATGAGACCCATCCCAGGACTCCAAGTATTCTTTGGTATAGGCATAGTCTCCTTTCTTCTTCAATATTGTGCATCTATATATAATGCTTATGTTAGGGTAAATAATGCTTCTGATGTATTAGTCTTAGTAGTTAGGACTACCGCTACTCCTAGTAGTGAAGCAAGGCTTTATGTTATAATGAGCCCCATTTCCTATTCAGGGAAGATATCTGTCCACTTTTCAACACTGCACTTGACCCGTGGACTCCGACTTTATCAGCCTGATTTGTTATATCCCACCACCACACCCTTGGGCGGCAGTACAAAATGGGTGGACCGACTACTGATATGATTGATACCAAAGTTCGACATGTCCACAACAAGGAATATAAATTTCTTGCAGCGATGAGGTCAAAGCACTATGCCAACAATCATCAACGAATTTGACAAAGTCAACCAAAGATGAAACCCGCAAACGACCAATGAACTCCAGTACAGTCTAAAATTAGACTCAAAGCAACATCCACACTATGAAGTCTCCATCCAAGCTGATTTTCAACTAACAACGATACCATCCTATCTTCAGCATAACCCAGAAGTAAACCAAAATGCTGACTAAATTCTTATTTGCAAACGAACACATATTATTCGCGAATAAGCTCACAAATCACATTATCGATAAATCACGAACTCAATCCCTCACTCACAGCATTAGAAACTAAACAATCCAATCCCCACAACCAACCAACAATGAAGCAGACATACCCAAACCCCCAAACCCCCAAACCAACAATAAAATAGCACTGAAATTTACACACACAAAAAAAACCCAAAAAAACTGATTTTTTGTCGAGGTGAAATCGAGGAGGGTAAGAGGAATGGAGATTTGGTTACCTGATTAGCCGTTGCCGTGCATCATGGATGGGGTCGTTGGGGATTGGGGGGACGGAACCCTAAAATGGAGAGAGTGGGCTTTTGTCTCTGTTGATTTTGTGTGTGTTTTTTTTTTTTTTGGGGGGGGGGGGGGGGGGGGGGGTACAGATAAATGGAAGTAGAATGGGACTGCCGCCAGACCTACTCACGTCCGGAGAATGAGAGTGGAGCAGCAAAACAAAGATGAAGATTAGCAAATAAAGATAACCTCTTTTTGTCGTATTTAACCATTGTATTTAACATAATTCTACTTAGGGATTATCTTTAATCTTGTTTCAGTTTGAAGTAAATAGAAACTTTTTTGCCTTTAATTTCCTCAAGTAAGTGTAACATGTCTACAAACGCGAACAATAAGTAAGAATCAACATTTTCAAAATTTATCCATAATTTTGCATATTTTGAAACAATTGTAGTATAAATACATAATATGTTTTTATAATTAAAAACTAACAAAATCTAAATGATCACTAAGTTTAGAGCGTCCAAGGTCCCATCTTTCTCTCACGTCACCACCTCCCTCTTCATTTAAGTCATGATTGTTGAGGTGGAAGCTTTAGCTCTTGTTGTCGTCGGTGACGATGCGAATTTGAGCACCCCGATTACTTGCCACGTAGTAGGGTTGGTTCCTCCATCCGATTGAGGTTTGGCATTTTACTATGCATGTATGAAGTACGTTTAGATCTATAAGATTGATTTTTTTTCTTCTTTTACAATTCTAATCCCATTTCTATTTATATTCAGATCTGACACTCCACCTATAATTTCAAACTAAACGTGGACCAATTCCAAGGTACCTGAGGTATATTTTTTGTACTCATTGAATGTTCATTCCCAAGATCCGAGGTATGATTTCACCTTGTCAACCAGCTGGACCATACCTCGCATGCTAGTACCATTTATGTTTAAGTTCTCCTTTGATGAACTTTTTTTAGTTTAAAAGGGAATTTGAGGAAGGCACCGCAAGTGGTAGTATTAGGATGTGGTCGTACAAAAATATTTCTTTTTGTTGGTTATTGCTGCGAGAAATCCACCAAGGGGTGGATGAATGGAGAACAAACCCTAAAGAGGGTTGAGAACATGCACTGTGGATCGGAGGAGGTGGAAGAGAGACTAGGGTTAGGAACCCTAATGAGTTGCGGCAGAAGAAAAAGGTTTTCTTTTTTTCATGTTAGGGTTTTCAGTTTTGGTTACAAGTATTTATATGGTTTTTGGTAATCGGATATCACGACTGAATACACAACCGAATACAACATCACTCAATCGAATACATCACTCTACTTTACATAATCGGGTGTGATCCGACGGACCGAATGGGATCCGATTTTGGGCCTCAGTTTCTTAGACCCAATTCATCATTTCTAGGTGCACCATCTCAAGTAATGGGCTCAAGTCTTGATTTTGGTTGGTACCTTAATTAGATGCCTACGCCTAATCAAGTTCTTAAACCATCATTTAGCTTGAAGCTGGTTCCTGGATAATAGGTCTAGGAATTCATCATAGGCTAACCCTCTTCCTTATCTTGAGTAGCTTGGAGGTCTTGATTAGTTGAGCTCTTGTTATTTTTGATACTCCCCTTCAAACTGGGTCGGTGATTGAGGCCGAGTTTGGTAACGAAATTCTGGAAAGCATCTTTAGGCAAAGACTTAGTGAACACATCGGCCAGCAGGTGTTTGGAGGGAACATGCTTGGTGATGAGAAGACCCAGCGCCATGCGTTCACGTACAAAGTGGTAGTCGAGCTCAATGTGTTTTGTCCTAGCATGAAAAACATGATTTATTGACATATGTAGCGCACTAATATTATCACAAACAATAATAGGAGTGGTAGACAGTGGGATTTGTAGGTCTCGAAGAAGAAAAGTGACCCAAGTGAGATATGTTGTGGCAACAGCCATAGCACGATACTCAGCCTCCGCACTAGATCTTTAAACTATAGGTTGTTTCTTGGTTTTCCAAGTTAAACAATTTGCCCCCAAGAAGATGCAGTGACCACTTGTGGATCTTCGAGTCACTTCACAGCCTGCCCAATCACTGTCACGAAATGCATATAAATCTAAGGACGAAGCTTAATGACTATACATACCATAAGGAACTATACCATTCACATATCGAAGAATCCGTTTTAATAATGAAAAATGGTAGTTGGTAGGGGAATGCATGTATTGACAAATGAAATTCACACTAAAGGTTAAGTCTGGTCTGGTCAATGTAAGGTATTGAAGAGCACCTACTATTTGTCTGAAATATGTGGGATCATGAAACTGATCATGATCTCGAATTTTATCTAATCGAGCAGGTAAAGGGGTGCTGATATATTTTGAATTGTGCATGCTGGCTTTATGTAAAATACTAGATGCATAATGTTTTTGTGTAAGAAATAAGCCATGTTTGCTTCTAGTTACTTCAATCCCAAGAAAATGATGGAGTGCTCCCAAGTTTTTCATAGAGAATTCAGATGCTAGATCGCTAATCAAAGAATTTACATGATCCTTGTTGGACCCAGTTATAATTATATCATCTACATATATAAGCAAAAAAAGTGGCCAATCATAGTGGGAAATGAATAAAGAGTTATCAGAAGTGCTGCTGAAAAAACCTTTGGAAAGTAAAAAGGAAGTGAAACGATCATACCATGCTCGAGGTGACTGTTTTAGACCATAAAGGGCCTTATTTAGCTTACAGACATGATTCGGAAAATTGGAGTCCACAAAACCTCGGACTTGAGACATGTGAACCAATTCATCATTGGAGCCATGAAGAAATGCATTTTTCACATCTAATTGATTTATGACCCAATCATTCATAACAACAATACTAAGTATATGTCGAATTGTTGTGGGCTTTACCACTGGTGAGAAAGTTTCAAGGCAATCTACACCTTCAACTTGCTTGTACCCTTTAGCCTCTTTTAATTTGTCTAAGGATCCATCAGGAAGAAGTTTAACTCTACACACCCATTTACAACAAATAATGTGCATAGTTTTCTGATGTGGTACTAGATATCATGTATTATTTTGTAACAGGGCATGCATCTCTTCCTCCATGGCCTTTTTCGAACCAGGATGGCTAGGAGACTCTCTGACAGAGCTTGGCTCATGGGGAAGGGGCTATATATTATGAAAAATAGCATATTTAGGATTTGGTTTGCTAATGCCAGATTGAGATCTAGTTATCATATGATGTGAAGTAGTTTCAGTAGTGGACAATGGATGATGAAGCATACGAAGATCCTCATGAGCAACACTATCAGAAGAAATATTATGCTGAATATCAGATGAACATGCAGGTTGATCATCAGATGCAATGGTTTGCAGTTGTAAAAGGGAAGAGTCATGAATATCAGATGAATTGTTTCCTTCAGTTGTGTGTGAGTGTGGTGATGTAATAGTGGGTTCAGGAATGGGTGTAATCCAGTCATGAAGTTGAGATTGGTAGATATTACTTGGGTTACCTTCTTGATGAGGAATAGGAGAGATGGCTGAATGAGGCTCATCAGATATGGAGGGGTTATTCTTATTACAAAACTCCCCTTCAGCATCATCATTCTCATTTCCAGTTAGGGACAATGTAGTTGAGTCTGTGACAACTCCTTTAATGGAAGGAAATGATTGTTCATTAGAGACAACATTAGTATTGGTGGAGTTGCATTCATTTTCACAGATCCATTCAGAAAAATCCGAAACAATTGGTTCAAAATCATTTTTGTTCAAGATATCTGGAATTTTCTTAAATGGAAAATAATTTTCATTCAAAATAACGTGCCTGGTCATATATATTTTCTTTGTTTGAGGATCAAGACACATATATCCTTTATGTCTAAGACTATATCCAAGGAATACACAAGCAGAAGATCTATCAGACAATTTATTTTGAGTATAGTCTCTTAAACATGGAAAGCATAAACACCCAAATACCCTTAAACAATCATAATCAGGGTTTCTTGAAAATAAGGAGACATAGGGTATGTTCCCATTTTTATTTGGAAGTCTATTTAACAGAAATACAGCAGTATGAAAAGCCTCCACCAAATACTTCTTGGGTACCCCACTATTAATAAGTAAGGTGAGTCCCATATCTACAATAAGTATATGTCTTCTTTCCACCACTCCATTTTGCTCTGGAGTGTGTGGACAAGACATTTGTAAATTAACCTCATTGGTTTTTAGATGATTTTGAAAGATGTTAGATGAAAGTTCACCACCACCATCACACTGAAAAGTCATAATGACAGTATTGAATTGTGTTTGGATGAATTTTTCAAAAACAACATAACAATCAAAAAAATCAGACTTCAATTTTAATGGAAAGATCGAGGTATATCTGGTGCAATCATCAACAAAACAAGCATAATATCTGAAATTGTTTCTCCCCAAAAAAGGTGAGGGTCCCCACAAGTCACAATGTATCTTATCAAAGGATTTAAAATAATATGAGTCAGGGTTTGAAAAAGGAAGTCTAGTAGCTTTGCCAAGTTGACAACTACTGCATATAGAATTTGGAGTTGAAATCATTTTATTGATGCAAATTGAGCCTTTATGTTGAAGATCCTCCACACTTTAGGATTAGGATGTCCAAGTCTACAGTGCCAGATATGTGAGTCTACATTTCTTTGCATGTTTGAGAAAAAGGCCTTATGAGGTTCACTAGGCAGAGTGGAAAGGTCATCTCTTAATTTCCCAGTGGTGATTATTGTTCTAGTGTATCTATTTTTTATAAAGAATTGAGTGTTGGAGAATTCAACATTGTAAGGAAAAGAGTTAGTAAATTTGCTTATAGACATCAAGTTTTGTTTCATATTTGGTGCGAACAACACATTATTTAGAGTAAATAACCTTTATGATATTTGATTGTGGGAGATCCAGTGTGTGTGATAGGCAAAAATTGTCCATTTCCAACCATAATTTTATCAGATCCATTGTATGGCCTAAGTGAATGGAGCATACCTGCATTACATGTTATGTGAGTTGTTGCTCCAAAGTCTGGGTACTAATCCTCAGGAGAATCCTCAACTGACATGGCGGCTAGGGCTTGAGGCAACTCCCTTGGTTGGAAAGAGTGATTAAACCGACGCCAGCATTTGATAGCCTCATGCCCTGGCTTTGAGCAAATCTGACATACTACATAAGGTCTCCTGTGGGTAGGATTAGTGCTTGCAGCTTCTGGTGCACTCGCATCACCAACTGGACCCAATTCTTGGACATTTTGTGGAGGGGTAGCTTTCCTTGAGCGTTGGGTTGAAAACCCCTGCCCTTCGAGGAGAAGCCTCCATCCCTCTGTCCCTTTCCTTGTTTCTTTCCCTTCCCTTCCTTTTTCTGACCAAAGAAGGCCAACTGAACTTCTTCCCATGCTTCGTGACTTTTGACCCGAAGCTCATAGCTTTGAAGCATAGGTACAAGATCAAGATAAGAAGGAAGGGGAGGCTTCAGGTGGACAGTGGTGAAGGTGTTATATTCCTTCCCAAGTCCATTTAGCATCCAGAACACCTTTGTTTGATCTCTGACTGGCCTACCGATAGCGGCAAGCTCATAACAGAACAACTTGAACTTGATTAAGTACTCTTGAAGGTCCTTACAAGCTTTCTTGCGGAGCATCTGGAGTTGTTGAAGGAGTTGGAACTCGCGTTCTTCAGAGTTCTGAGCAAAGGCATGCTTTAACGCTTCCCAGACCTCCTTCGACATCTCCAGACAAACTACTACGCTAAGAACCCCTTCTCCAAGAGTACTAATGATCCATGCCTTCAGAAGACGATCTGAACGCTTCCAATGGTCATATTTTGGACTTTGTAAGACTTTGGGCTCAGAGTCCTCACTGAATTCCTTGATAGTTTTCTCAGGCATAGGAAAACCCCCGTCGATAAACCCGGCCATACCTTGTGACTCGATGAGTCCAAGAACTTTCATTTCCCACAGTAAATAGTTTGAAGATGATAGCTTCATGGAGACGAAGTTGCTTACATTTATTGTGGTGGGAAAATGATAAAGATTTTCCGATCAGAGAGAGATGAGCCACCGGATGCCATCGGACGATCCTCTGTACGATTTCTTCAGGACAAGCTCTGATACCATGCGAGAAATCCACCAAGGGGGTGGATGAACGGAGAACAAACCCTAAAGAGGGTTGAGAACATGCACTGTGGATTGGAGGAGGTGGAAGAGAGACTAGGGTTAGGAACCCTAATGAGTTGCGGCGGAAGAAAAGGTTTTCTTTTTTTCGTGTTAGGGTTTTCAGTTTTTGTTACAAGTATTTATATGGTTTTTGGCAATCGGATATCATGACCAAATACACAACCGAATACAACATCACTCAACCAAATACATCACTCTACTTTACATAACCGGGTGTGATCCGACGGACCGAATGGGATCCGATTTTGGGCCTCAGTTTCTTAGACCCAATTCATCATTTCTAGGTGCACCATCTCAAGTAATGGGCTCGAGTCTTGATTTTGGATGGTACCTTAATTAGATGCCTACGTCTAATCAAGTTCTTAAACCATCATTTAGCTTGAAGTTGGTTCCTGGATAATAGGTCTAGGAATTCATCATAGGCTAACCCTCTTCCTTATCTTGAGTAGCTTGGAGGTCTTGATCAGTTGAGCTCTTGTTATTTTTTATAATTGCACCCATTTAGAGCTTCAATCTCATTAGTCCTTTGAATCCTAATCTATTACCATGTCTAGAAAAGAAAAATCGACAATTTTCAACTCTGCAAAAAGGTTTGTAGTGAATAAATGATAACCTCAAATACATTAAAAAAATCTCAAAACATAAGTTGAGTTACGATTGCTTTTTAACGAAATGTGGGGTTATCAAAAGTGGTTTGAAGTATGCTATATAGACAAATAAAACCTAATTTGTTTCTTTACAAGTAATTTTTTCATATTTATCTTGCGAACTTTGTTCTTCCTTTATTCAATATATTTGTCATACTTAACCTGCCAGCACATGTATTGTGGTTTCTCATATACCGTCGTGCATAATTGCCCATATGTAGTGAATGTAAGATTAAGAATGTCTATTGTGTTTGTTAAGGCAGTAACTAAAATAGGTATTATCTACGGTATGACTCTACTCATACATGTTTATCTATTTACCCATTTCATTTTTTAATTATATTAATATCTATTAAATATCAATGCACTTGTACCTTAATTCTTGACATATGATACATACATAACAATTTGTATCATTTAGTGGGTAATTTGTATACATTTCAATTTTTTTGTTATGATTTTAGACTATTGGTGTTCTATTTGTTACTTTACATATATTTTGTGATTATTAATTGATTTGTTGTTTTACTTAATGTATTAATTTATATAAGAGTGCTTGAAGACATATATGCTATTCTTGGATGTTTCCCCATGCTTTCAACCCCTTTGTTTGTGTCGAATTAGATGTCACATCGTCCAATTAATTTTCTTCCATCACTAATTTAGAGAATCATAAGATGTTTTGGAGAAGTAAATATAGATTTGAGTTTCTTTCGTTACACTGGCCAGTTTCAGTAATATACTTCAAACACTTATTAAGACCGTCATTTTTTAGTTGGTTTTCACACCAACCAGTTCTAATGACTTGTAAAATCAATGTGAGTACCCTCTACATTTTATAAGCATGGGTGACCTGACCGTTAATTATAGCATGATCTCTAATTACCAAAGGGACATCATGCCGAGCTAAAAGGTCTGTAAAATAATGGATGGGGACCCAATGAGCACGGTTCATAAAAAATGTCGTCAAATTTCTACTCTCAACAAAATAGCATGGGTGACCCGACGATTAATCCCAACACAATATTGAATTACCAAAGGAACTTCACACTGAGCTAGATGAGCCAAAAAAACTTGACAGGGACCTAATGAGCAAGGTTTGTTGGAAATGGAGGTGAAATTGTACTATCACCCAAATAACATGGGTGATCCGACCATTAATCACAATACCCTTACGATTGTTTGAGAGAGACATGGTGCGACGTTAGAAGGTCTGTAAATGAGTTAAGCATGACCTAATTGTTGGCTTTTTGGCCTTAATCTATGTTTTAATGATTTAATCAACCTAATCTTAATTATGATCATGTAGAGTAGCACACATGTTGCATTACATATATATTGCTTTGTGCTAACCTCTACAGGTGATCAAGACTCAAGGAAGAAATGAAATCAAGTCAAGACATGTAATCAATCTCATTTGAAGACATGTATTTTGTATTTATTTGAGTCTTAGGAACTTTGTGTAATTGAGCATACTTGAGCTAAAAACTACTCAAACACACACTAGGTTCCCTATATTAGTCACCAACAAAATTTCATATAATTTTGACTTCAATAGATCACCCAAACTTAGACCGGAAAACACTAAACCAAAACCTGAACAGTCTGCCCACATTCGGTTGACCGAAACAGACCGTTCGGTCGACCGAGTGATCATATATATTGTTAGTGTTTAACTGCCTACGTTCGGTTGACTGTCCAGACCTTTCGGTTGACCGAGTGTCAACATTTTTCCGACCGTTAGTTTTGTCGTATATACCCAACGATCGTATTCGCATTATCTAAAATATACCCTAAATACATTTTATGTATCGGTCGACCAAGGACCTTGTTCGGTCGACCGAACGTATGTCTCTTGACACACCCAGACTTCCTGTTGGAATTCGGTCGACCGAATAGAACCTTGTTTGTCAACCCCAAAGTGCCTGGTGTGAATCGGTCGACCGAACCATGTTCGGTGTTCGACCGATCACTTAAGTGTACCCGAGTCTTAGCGTTAGGCGGTCGACCGAACTGAGTTCAAAACTGCCAAACGGTCGACCGAACAACCCGATCTGGTCGACCGAATTCACTCAGAATTGGGTCCTGCAAGTTTATGTTTTGTGTATCTTACACCAACTCTTACCCAATCAACCCCAACGACTATAATACCTCAGGAGCTTATAAATAGGAGTTTCCTTGACACAATTACATATCTCTCACACTTCCGTTTGTCACATACACTAGAGAGAAACTCCCAAACTCCAATTTTCCCAATCCTACACTCTAAGCCTAAATTCCACACATTTGATCATATCCAAATCATACTCAAAGTGTGCTCAATATTTAGAGAGTGTTGTCCCACTCATTGGTTGTTCAAGAAGCCAGGATTTTGGTGAAACCCAAAGTGTTCCCTCTAGGATTGTGAGAGGAAGAAGGTCAAGCAAGCGAGGGTGTTCGCGGTGCTTGTGTTGTAAATGCGTTCTCTCTCGGCCCGAAATGGGGAGTGGTTAGTAAAGTCATGAGCGGAGCTTCCAAGAGAGGACGTAGGCGGGTGGCCGAACCTCTGTAAAATCCCCCGTGTTCCTTGTGGTTTGCATTATCCTCTTCCTTACTTGCTTGTTTATTTTAAATTCCGTAAAGAAGTAGGTAATTAGCTTAAAAGTTATTAGAATTAGAGATCCTCATGATCCTACACTAATGAGGAAGGTTTGACAGAGATTTGAGTAAATTGGTACTATCACCCAAATAGCATGGGTGGTCCGACCGTTAATCACAACACAATCTTAATTTACCAAAGGGACTTCGTGCAGGCTAGATGGCCCAAAAAATAATTGACCAAGATCCAATGAGCATGATTCATGGAAAAATGAGGTTGAATTTGTACTATTACCCAAATACCAGGGATGACACGACAATTAATCACAGCACTGGCTCTAATTACCAAAGGGACTTGCGCCGAGCTAGATGGATCAGAGAATAAGTGACAAGGACCCAATGACTAAGGTTCCTTAGAAATAGGGTCGAATTTGTATTTTCACCCGAATAACATAAGAGACCCGACCATTAATCACAACACCCTTTGCATACGTTTAAGACGGACGTGGTACGACGATAGAAGGCTCAAAAAGAGTTGGGGTACCTAGTCTGCAAGGTTCGAGAGAGAACCGAGTGAATTGGTACAATCACCCAAATAGCATGTCTAATTCGACTGTTAATCACAATTGTGTAGCATATCCATGTTACTTACAATGAATAGTCACTTCAAATAATATTAGAACCCAATTCACACAAGTGACACGACATAGAATCACAACAACGTCACCAAATTGATGCTACCTACAACGAAAAATCGGTTCAAATGATACTACAACCCGATTAACATAACTAACCCACCCAAAAATCACAAATCCATCACATATACGTGTTGCTAACAATGAATAACCATTTAAAATGATGATAGAACCCAAAGACCGTAAATGACCTGACAAAGAATCATTTAAAATGAGATAGAACCCAATTAGCATAAATGACCCGACAAAGAATCACAACAACGTCGGCCTTGCTACTTACAATGAATAATTGGTTCAAATGATATTAGAACCCGATCACCATAAGAGACCCACCCAAAAATCATAAATCCGTCGCATATTCATGTTACTCATACATAATGAATAGTCAGTTAAAATGATATTGGAACTCAATTAGCATAAGTGACCCGACAAAAAATCACAACAACATCGCCAAATCCATACTATTGAAAACGAATAATCAATTCAAATGACACTAGAACCTAAATATCATACGTGACCCTAATAAGATGTATGATGTACGACCTGTAATAAGATGAAAATAGATGGGGTTGACATGTGAAAAACCCAGAAACCATAAAAAAGTAGCGTAGGGAAGCTGATTGACATCATTTCATGCATTCATTTGTGTCTTGTATCCATTATCTTGAACCTATACAATGCTACGTAACGAGTTTTATGTTTGAGTTTCAGGAAATAAACATGATTGAGGAGAAGAGACATAAAAGGACCTAAAAGCAAGAAAAAAGACTAAGTTGCAAGACTTATGGACTAAGATGCACAAGAGAGGGACTCGAATGTAAAACCAAAGGGCCAATGTGAAAATCAAGAAACTCCACACCATCATGAGGAGTATTTTTGCAATTAGATTCGGGCCGACACTCCAATAACCAAACCGAGTGCACCCCATGTGACACATTGAAGAACTAAAGAACATATCCGAAAATGGGTCGGATCTGGGAAAAAGTGACCGTCAATTAGCGGTCCGTTTGTCTCCGATTTCAACCCAGCTTCTCCAGGACTTGGGTTATGTGTTTATGTGTATTTTGGGAAGGTTTCATTAGTACCATACCGGGGGATTGTCCCCGATTACCTTTTTTTCATGCCTATGAATATAACTCTTCCTCCTCATTTGTATTCACCCATTGCTTGGTGGCATTCTCTCTACTTGGAGTAAGCCTTGGAGCAAAAACTCAAGTTGGAGAAGAATGCTACTAGTATGTGAGTCATTTAATAAAATAATCTTTCATTGTTTTATTCTCATGTTGTCTCTTTCTTATGCATGCTTAGCTTAGTCTTGTTTCTTTGATCTTAGGCTAAATTAGTTAGAATGTCTCCCTTCTTCTTTAGTTTAATTGGTAGAATAATGTGTAGTGAGTAGATCCATCACCTTTGGGTGGTGGAGAGGATGTTCATATATATTGTGAAGTTCTGATGTTTGATGAATTTTTGATTGTGTAGACTTGCATGTTTTGTATGTTCATTGGGGGTATTTTAATCATCTACATGTTTGGGCTTTTTGATGGGTTTTGCCATAAGATTTAGATACTTCCCATGCTTAGTTTACTTATGTTTATTGGCTGAAATTTCTTGTTTAACATGCTACATGTTAATTATGTGTTTGTATTTGTGTTTTCTTGCTTGATTGATTGAAGAAACATTGTTTTGATGTGTTTTGCCATAACATTTAGACACCTCCCATGCTTACCTTTGTTCTTCACATGAGTTTATGGTTTTTGATGAGTCTTGCCTTAGCTTGTGACACTTCTCATGCTGAGTCTAACCTTATGATAATCAAGTAGTAATTGCTGATACATTGTGTGAACGGATTGATAGGTTTTTCCACTTCTTTAGACACTTCCTATGCATGACAACACACACACACGAAACACACACATAAATGCTTACATGCATCATTCATCACTAATTTCACTTCATATGTGCACACACTACACCCCTTAGTGGTTTCTCTTCTTGATTCTCAATCTTTCGTATTTCTTACTTACTAGTTTAGTGTAGTTAGCTTTAGCATAATCACATATTTTCTCCCTTTATTCACCACTTGATTTCTGACAAACCAGAGGCTACTCACCTCCCTGCGGATAGACCCGTACTTGCGGTATTTTAAAACGTTTAAACAGAAGCTTGTCAGTGAGTGTATGTTTCCAATTTTTCATTTATATAATTCATGTTTTACATGTCTAGGATTTGAATCTATACGGGTTAATCCACTAGAATTTGCTAAATGTTGAAATGAAACATGAATGTCATACAATACCGTCCCATACTCGTTTGTTAAATGAGTATAACAAAACTTAAACAAGTATATACTCGTACTTGTGTCCATTTAATAAGGCATGTATGCGTACGAGTATTGACTATACCCACCCCATTTACACCCCTACTAAAGTTGAACCTACTAAGTAAGACTTTGTGATACCATTTAAATGCTAACTGAAAGCATACTATTTTTCTAGAAAAAAAAGAATGAGGATTAAGCCCAGATGAATATTGGATGATGTAATAGAATATGTGGTATTATTTTCATAGGTATCTCCTTAAAACAAGGGAACTACTATTCATCGTCGGAAAACTACGTAAATCATCCCAACAATTACCATTTTGCCCTTCACAATTCATTTAATACCCATTTTGTCCTGTCTCTTAAAATAAGATTTCTGCCTACGTTTTTCTCATTTTCCTAGTACAAACACCACGAAAATGTCTGGCAAAGCGCCTGGATTCGGTAAAGCAAGCCAATCCAAAAAAACCGGGTCGGGCGTCTGGGTAAAACGCCCCGCATGGGGGAGGCGTATTGCTAAGACGCTCGTCCAAAAAAAATTAAAAAATTTCTTAAATTTATACGGTGTGTTATCTAAAATTATTTGAGGTTCTGTTGCAAGATTTCGGTGGTAATGAGTTGGATTAAAATGAGTTTTTTTGCAAGTTATGAAGATTCAAAAATTTCGAGATCCAACAATTTGAAGATCCAAATTTTTTCGGTGGTAAAACTTCCCAACATACAAATACCACCTCGACAGGTCGTTCGGGCGTCTTGCTCATTGAGTCTTCATCACTTGCAATAAATCATTGTAATCGAACCCGTATAATTACCAATTAATACCAAAAAACTTGGAACAAAACCTAAAATAATTTGAGATAACACACCGTATAATTTTAATTTTTTTTATTAAAACAATATTTGCGTCTAAGCGAGACGCCCCCTATGGGAGAGGCGTCTGGCTTAGACGCCCCCTATGGGGAAGGCGCCTGTTGCAGACGCCTCCCCATGGGGGTGGCGTCTTAGCCAGACGCCTGCTCCATGGGAGAGGTGGCTCCGGCGGACCCCCCCTAAATTTTTTTATTTTTTATTATTAAAAAGAAGTTGGAAATTTTACCAGATTCGAGTACATCGGGGTGTCCGTTTGCTCATTTTCAGACCTCCGAAACATTGTTTTTTATGATTATGAGAGGAAGATGAAGAGAGGGGTGGTATGAGAGTTAAATGTCAAGCTATGTGAGTAGAGAAGAGCAAAATGGTAATTCACACTGGCGATTTAAGTAGTTTTCCGACGACGAATAGCAATTCAGTAAATCAAAGGTCCATATCGCTCCTTGCATTGGACAAGGAATTGAGGACCTACAAAGTGGTCATTACAATGTTTGTTTGGATTCTTGTCATATGATGACCTACATACTTTAGTTTATGTACCCTTTTTAAGCAAAGAGCACTCATTAAGCCAACAAGGTAAGTGAACATTGATAAAAAAATGCACATTTTTATATGCTCTCAGTAATGGTTGTCGCAATAGGGCTCTACAAATATATTTCCATCACCAAGTGAGACTATTATATAGTCAACACATAAATCATTTTTTGTGCAAACAATTAAACATACGACATGATTAAACTTAAGAATGATCTCAATGGCATTCCTAAAATTACCATACACCATGTCGGTATTAAGTTCTATCCATTTTTAAAAATTATATGGATGATTTGGACGAGACTCGTCCATGCCCTCATACCAAAGGAGGAGCAATAAGTGTAGGAGAAGAGGGACTAACGGAGAGAGAGGAAAAACAAAAAGTAGGAGAGAGAAGCTCTGGGGAGGAATGGGGAAACCTATGGTTTCCTAGGTCATTTTTCTTGCGTTTTTCATCTTTACTCTTGATTTCCTACTCTAATGGAGTGTTCTAGTCATGATTCAAGGTTGTTGGAGCATGGTGGCAGCCAAAGCCATCCTCAAACAGCATACACAAGCCGTGGGAGTGTGGCTGTAGCAAGGGTCGAGCTGGTTCCTCCCACCAATGGAGAGGGCTACCAACCTAAGAAGTGGTCTGAGTTGTTTGGGGCTGGGGTAAAGGCCAAGATGGCTCTTGAATTCATCCAACCGGGGCTGAAGGGAGAAGCTAAAGTTGCGGTGTGCAACAAGAAACAAGTGTGTGGAGGCGCTGAAATCGTGGGACAAGGTTCTTTTTGAGTATTTCGTGGACTTCAAACCCCACCTCCCAACCCTGGAGAGGTACTTGCACAAGCTTTGGGAGCTTCACGGGAGTGTAGAGGTGATTCGTCGCCGGAATGGGTTCTTACTTTTCAGATTCACTTTGGAAGAGGACCGCAAACATGTTGTTGAGAGAGGTGCTCGGGGCACTCCCTTAGTAGTCCAGCAATGGACGCTAGAGGTGGTTATGAAGAGAAGCAAGATGTCATCTATTCTGATATGGATAAGGCTGTCGGAGCTAGACCTTCCTTTCTGGTCACCATCAATCTTAACCACCATAGCTAGTGTTCTTGGGAAGCCGTTATATATGGATGATAACACCACTTTGAGGAGAATGCTTGCTTTTTTTAGGATTTGTATGGAGGTGGAAGGAACGTTTAATTGAATGCACCAATCATGGAGGAGTTTCGTCCTTTGGGGGGGACAAAGGCTGCTGCAGAAAGCAACCATGTGACCAAAGAAGAGAGCAAATTAAGGGGGACCAACAACTGCTTAGGGGGGAAACAAATAAAATTCTGATCCACCAATCATGGGGGAGAACCACAAAGGAGTTTCCTTGGCTCCAGTAGGAGGAAACATTGCTGGAAACACTTCATGGGGAAACCAACGTGACAAGCAAGATGTAGGAGAGAAGCTTAGCTATGGGGAGAAGCAAGCTAATGGATTGAGTGGGCTTGCCGGGTGTAGCTCCGACCCTAGCCACCTACGCCCAAGAGAAGGCATCAATACCAGATCGAGGGCTATGAGGAACAAGACGAGCATTAAGGGACTGGGGCATTTTGATGTCCTAGCGGAGCTTGAAGGAAGAGAGGATAAAGGAGATAATGCTGCTGAAGGAGGGGAAGAAGACGACGCACTTTACATCTTTAGTCGACATGAGGATGGGAAAAGGAGGGCTGGGTGCAAGGATGCATCTCCACCACCTCCGGTGGACCTTGAGTTATTATCACCACAACCCGAAGTGTTCCGTGCAATTCGAGAGAAGGGACTAGAACAACAACAAGCAAACCAAGGTGGTAAGGGACGAAAGTACCATATTGCAAAGCCATGAATGTCCTAGTATGGAATGTGCGCGGTGCAAATATCCCCGGTCGTGCACACATGATAAGGGGATGAATAAAGGAGGCAAAAGTGGATATCGTGTGCCTCGTGGAGGACAAAGTGAAGCTTAAAAAGATGGATCGGTGTAGGCATGCCATTTGGGGGCATGAGTGGGCATCTAATAACTTCATTGTAAATTTTGGAAGGATTCTTGTGCTATGGAATGAGCTCAAAGTGGACCTCCGAGTAACCTATGAAACAACGCAATTGCTGCAACTTGAGGGAAGGGAGGAGAGAAATGGGAGAAACATTGCGATTACCGCGGTCTATGGGAAGAGGCATGTGCAGCGGAGGTCACTTTGGGAAGACCTTGGCCGTGCCATTACAACAGGCTCGACGCCTTGGCTGGTTTGTGGGGACTTTAATTGTATCAGAAGAGCTAGTGAGAAGAGGGGAGGAACGGGTCTAAACATGGTGGCCATGGACGAATTTAATGCTTGTGTGGATCTGCTCCAACTTGTGGAAGTCCCGTCTACCGTAGGTGAATTAACGTGGTCCAACTCTTCGCATGTGGAAGCAATAATCGAGACGCAAATTGATAGAATATTCATGTCCCATGCGTGGTTGGAGACTTTTCCTGATTCCTATTATGTCGTGAGGGATAGAGACTTGATTAACCACTCGATGCTCACCTTGGTTATGAAAAAGGAGGGACAACGAAAGAAGTGAATGTTTCGGTTTGTGAATTTCTGGGCTGAGCATGAGATGTTCAATGATGTGGTGAGGGAGGCTTGGGCCACTGGGGTGGAAGGTACCCCAATCTTTAGATTGATAGCAAAGTTACATGAGGTGAATGAGGCGTTAAACAGATGGAGTGAGGATAACTTCGGGCATGTGGAACAAAAAGTAGGTGAAGCTCAACTTCGGTTTGCTGACATCAGGAGACAAAGGGAGGAAAATCCATGAGATGAGGAACTTTCACATTGTGAGTCTTTGTAAGGTGGACCTGGACCATGCCATGGTTCGGGAGGAGGCTTTATTGAGGCTGAAATCAAGGGTTCGATGGCTGCAAGAGGGTGACCAAATTCCAGATTTCCATGCTTCCCTTAGAGTGAGGAGAGCCACCAATAATGTGAGGAGAGTGGTGAGGAAGGGGTGGTTATTGAGGATGAAGAGGCTATCCGAGAGGCCTTTCAGAGGTTTTTTTCTAGTGATTTTCAGGTTCAGCCCATTGATCCGATGTTATCCCTTCTAAGGTGGGGGAGGACGAGGCAAAAGAAATTATTCAACCACTAGATATGACGGAGCTAGAAGAAGTGGTGAAACACTCAAATGTGGACAAGGCATCGGGTCCGGATGGCTTCAACGCAAAAATCTTCAAAGTGGAGTAGGACTGTGTGAAGAGTGACCTTTTCAAAGTTGTCGACTCTTTCATGAGAAGTGGGAAACTACTGAAGTAAGTTAATTACACCACCATCACTATTATCTCGAAGAAGACAATGCCAACCTTGGATGATGATTACCGACCCATTTCCCTTTGCAATATGGTGTATCGTTTCATGTCAAAGATTTTGGCAAATCGATTGAAGGTACTCCTTCCTAAATTGGTGGGCGAAACACAATGCGCATTCGTGAGTGGAAGGAGAATCAGTGACGACGTCTTGCTCGCCCACGAGATATGCCACAATATTCACTTGGGAGGAGGACGAGGAAGGACGTGTTTGAAGCTCGACCTTAGGAAAACATATGACTCCATCTCCTGGCAATTCCTAGAGGAATGGTGTAAACTCATGTTGGCTTGCAATCAAGCTTCCTTTGTTGTTACGGTGAATGGTGAGAATTCTAGACCGTTTGTTGCCACGAATGGGCTGAGGCAAGGTGACCCTTTGGCTCCCTATCTGTTTGTACTTTGTATGGAGATTCTAAGTGCCATGCTCAGAAAGGTGGTTGAGAGGAGCACTCTCGAACCAGCAAGTTGTGGGGATGTACAAATCTCCCACCTCCTTTTTGCGGATGATGTGATGGTCTTTGTTGCAGCTACAAGAGCTAACACAAGGGTGATAAAGCATATCATTACTTAATTCTTAGCCACCTCGGGCTGCAGCTAAATGTCGCACAGAGTCAAATCTTTATAGGAGGGGCACCCACCAAGGGTACATCGATATGCTCGCATTTAGGCATGAAGAGAGCTGACTTTCCGGTTACCTATTTGGGTCTTCCATTCTTCTCCTCAAGGCTGGGGAGATATCATTCCATGGGTTTAATCAGCAAGCTCCAACAATGACTAAGCACATGGAAAAGAAGCTTTCTATCGATAGTGGGTCATGTGGAGTTAGTCAAGAGTGTGCTCGTGTCTATGAGTATCTATTGGACTTCAGTTTTTCTTATCACGAAAAAAGAATTGAAGGAGGTGGAGAGAATCATGACCCACTTCATTTGGGGAGGCCCTAGAAAGTCGGTGGCCGTAGCGTGGAAGGACATATGCACACCGAAGGAGGAGGGTGGCTTGGGGCTGAGAAGACTTTAGGATTGGAATGATGCAAGGCTGATTTGTCTCCTTTGGTTGATCATTGAGGGTAGTGATTCGCTTTGGGTTCGGTGTATGTGAAGGAAATACTTGCGGAATCGTAACATATGGTTAGCTAGACCACCGTTTGTGTGCTCGTGGGTGTGGCGGGGCATTCTAAGTGTCTGAGAAGTGGCGAAGGATAAAATCCAATACCAAGTGGGAGATGGGACAGAAATTCGGTTTTTACTGACGCATGGTGCGGGCAACCCTTACTCTCCTCACCCAGGGGGGGGGGCATCTTCAGTACGACATGGGGATGCCAAGGGATACTTTGGTATCATACTTTATTCATGAGAGGACTTGGGATGGCAGTATTATGGCCTAGAATTCCCTAGTTATTCGGGGATGGCAGTATTATGGCCTAGAATTCCCTAGTTATTCTGAAACATCGTGGTCTACACCACAACAACAAAGTCGTTGCCCGGTCAGTCCAACAATCACTCAGTAGATGCCCAGCTGAGCTATCATCGCTGCAACAACATCAGCGGCATCACCGACACAACATCGATGGTACAACATACGTCTGACACAACAGCATTGCCGGAACAACATCGGCGGCATCAAGCCGGAACATCGTCGGCAACATCATTGCCGACACAACATCGGTCGTACAACATATGTCCGACACAACATCGGGCGGTTCCAGACCATAGTCGCAAGGTCATCATGCTCCATGAGCCATGCATCATGCATTAGGATCTGCGATCACTCAGGTCTGCTACTCTACGGCGAGTCAAGCCAACAATACAACAAGTACCCACACTCCACTTGGTGGTCCCTGGCCAGGCACGATCAACGCACCCACCGTCACCTCCTGGCTCACCCACTAGGTGAGGATACAGGTTTCCGTGAACAGAGTTTGCACTTCACTAGGACCGGGATTCAGTTATGCGCACAAACGATCGACCAAAATAGTCAATCTGATTGACAGTTTCCATGGGGTTCAGTCGATCGCAAGTATGCAATGGTCGAACTCTTCTGCGCATAACCTAAGTCCCAACGGTCGAACAATGTATGAAAGTGGTCGACCGATACGTGGTCAAAATCCAGAGTATGGTCAAAATCATACAAGTCTAATGGTGTACCGAGTCAGGTGTCTCGGTCGTTCGGAAACTACTAGGGGCATCCTAGCAGTTCTAGTCATCTATTGGTCGAACAAGTATAACGATCGGTCATACAAATAATAAGTTCACTTAAGTTCCGGTCGGACCAAAAGTCAGGAACGGTCGACCGTTTAGGTGGTCAACGTCTGGTCCGAGCGAAACCTAAAGCAACGGTCGAACGTCTTAGGGGTCCCGTCCGACTAAAAAATTCCAAAGCTTCCTCTGATCCACCAGCAAACGTGCAACCGGTCGACCACCACATGGTGTCGTTCGACCGGTGTTGGTTAAGATCAGGCAAATTCACTACAATCGGTCGATCGTTTAAAGGAACCGATCGACCATTCGCCGGGAGCTACCTAATCCAACTAGGTTTAACAAGTTGCTCGCTCGACGCCGGCAAGGTATCCGACCTCCACCGACCAGCGAACACATCACACGACATGTGTGAGGAAAAGAAAACACACTAATGAATTAGCATACCTTTCTTCGAAGTTGACAAAGCATGTCAGAGCTTACCATGCAACCACCTCAGGTCCGCAACCACACGCTCACCTCCTCCCACATCAGCCTCTACACGCCTCACACCGGAGCAGTCGCCTCCTTTGTCGCCGGAAAAAGAGAGAAAGTAAGTGAGAGAGATGGGGTGGAAGGTTGGAATGAAAGGAACATTGGTTTTTGTCCAACAAAACCCAAAACCAAGACCAAACAATAACCAACCACCCTACCCCTCAACCATCACTACTCTCTCCTCCAATCCCCATGCAAAACTTCCACTAAGCAAGGGATTAGTCCTAAGTGAGGTGAGGGACATAACATGTACAAAATGCAGCGTAGAGATTCTGAGCGTTGTTCTCGATGTAAATGTCTCCTTCACGAGTCGGATTTCAACTCACATGGAGATGAAATGCAATTCCACGGTCCATTGTCAGTGAGATCAGAGAGGAGTAGAGAGGGTGGACAAATTTATGATTTTGTACTGATGCAACAACTATTGAATCAAACCCTAATTTGGGTTTATATACACCAATCATTCTTGTAACTATCATGAACCCATGTTCTTTGCAATGGACAAGCAGATAGTGCCACGTGTTACCCATGATCTTATGCACATCTTGGGCATACTAATCCAATATCTCTCATTTGCACAAGAGGAGTATTGACAACTTATCGCTTCCTCGTGTGTCTCAAACACATATGTATATTTCCTAGATATATACACACCTCTCATTTTCTATCACGTATCCCATATACATGCACATCAATGATTGGACACTTGCACACAACAATCATACAACACAAAAATCAAGCAATTAGTGTATGTCACATTTCCCTGGTTTACTCAGACTCAGTAGACCAAACATATCTTGATCGACCAGACATCTTCCTATTCTTAAAGCACTTGATATTGCATGCAATACAGTTGAGCTTAGAAAACACTCTCAGTGTAGTCGAATCAAACATTTTACTTCATCCTAGACCATCACTATACTCAAAGTTGACTCCTTTCCCAAAAATGCCCTTTAAGACTGAATCAAACATGATCATAGGTAACATCCAAAAGTAGTCATTTCAACTCCTTGCTTTATGATGTCGTCGAAGGTTACATAAGAGCAACTAATGACGATTGAGTCTTAGTTAAGCAACATGAATCAATCCTTCCACTACAAGATGGTTGCTAAGTATGTGTAGTATGATATACATGCTACGGTGGAGCATTCTGTACACAACAAAATGTATGTCTCACTACAAAAGTACCATACAAGTCTTAGTCTAGTTACACCTTTTTTTGCACCTAACTCGAACATCCCTATTGTCACCACTATAGCATCACACAAACACTACCTATCACCACATAAAGTGGTCACCCCCTATAGGCTAGATGAATCGTGGGATCATTCATGCTCGTTTGAGCGAGTTATTCTTTTAGCCTATTGACATATCAAGTTTTATGCCAAAATAACAAACAACCATAAATTACAATAATATAGTCAAAATAAAAACCCAATCCATATATAAAAAAAGTCAAACATGTGAATACATCAGAGTCAACGTAAGCCTAAGGACTTCACATAACACAAATGAATCCATAACTATTACCTTAGTAAGTGGGTCAGCTACCATTCGACCTGTCGACACATGTTTCAACATAACTTCTCTTCTTGCTATAATATCTCTAACAAAATGGTATCTAACTTGTATGTATTTGGTCTTTCCATGATACTTGGGTTTCTTAACATAACAAAGGACAACCATGCTATCAAAATAGGTAACAGCTGGCTTAACAGAAGTTTGTACCTGCCCAGTGTATTGTAAGAACGTTCTCAACCAAACATCCTTTTTCACTGCAGCGGAGCATGCCATATGCGTTGGTTTTATGGTCTAGAGTGTAATACAAGCTTGCTTCTTGCTACACCAAGAGATGGCTCCATTGGTAAGAAAGAAAGTATAACCAGAGGTCGAGTGCTGATCATCTATATCTCCAGCCCAATCAGCATCACTATAGCCAACTAAGCGATGATCTGTAGCTTGGTAACACATGTAGTTACTTGTGCCTCTCAGATACCTCATGATTCTCTTTTCTTCTTCCTAATGCTCTATGCTTGGGTTGGAATTATACTGCCTCACCAAGTCCCCTACATAGCACAATATATGGCATAGTACACATCACCATGTAGATAAGACTTCCCAAAGCACTAGAGTATGGAATCCTTTCCATTTTGGCTTTCTCTACTAGTCTTAGGATCCATATGAAGGTGCAAATGTAAACCTTTCTCAATTGGAGTGTTGATTGGTTTGCAATTCTCGATATGGTATCATTTCAAGACGTTATTGATATAGATTTCCTCAGACAATCTCATAAGTCTCTTTGACCTATCTCTAACGATCTTGACACCAAGAATGTAGCTTACTTCACTTGTGTCCTTCATATCAAATGTATAGGACAACCAGCCTTTGGTGGATTTCAACAACGCTTTACTATAGTCAGTCATAAGTATGTCATCAACATACAAAGTTAGAATGACAAATTTACAATTAGATCTTTGACATACACACATTGATCTTCATCAAGCATAGACAACTCATTCTCTATTATAGCTTAATAGAAGTGAATATTTCTTTGTTTCGACATTTGTTTAGACATTTGGACCTTCCAGAGACTCTCCAAGAGTCTTTGGTTATTGCTCATTGATATGAGTCCAAGTCATTATCGATCTCACTAAGACCTACCATAAGAGCTTCTTTCAAGTCAAATCATCGATGTAGAATAAACTCGCGTACATTAGGATGCAGATAGGGATCCGATTGCTCACCCTCTGTAGGAGCTATCTGATCATCAATATTAATACTCCCAGTAGGATCAATTTTCGGAACCTCATGTGCACATAGAAATTTTGATATCCTGGAGTAGTAATTTCACCATGTTCTTCTTCAAAGAAGATCACTGACTTTTTGCTAGCTCCTGCCAGAGTTGGATATCATTTTTCAAAAATATCACATCTCTAAACTTAAGTTATGTCCTTCTCCCATTCTCATCTAACCCAAAAAAATATATTTGGAGCAATCCGAGTATCTTACAAAGACACTTTTCCTCCATTTAGGTCCTAGTTCTCCATACTACTGAGAAGTTGAGTGAAAGTAAGCTGCGCATCCCCACAGACAGAGTTGGCTGAAATTCAACTTCTTTCCAATCCACAACCCATATGAAGTGACTGATTTGGTTGGAACTCTATTGAGAATATAGGCTACAGTTAGTAAGGTATCTCCCCTAATAGAAGATCGGTAAACTTACTCGTGCCATCATAGATCTGACCATGTGTAACAATGTTTTATCCCTTCTATCAACAACACCATTTTAGTGAGGAGTATAAGGTGTAGTGACTCTTTGAACATATTGGAGAGATACTTTTGACCTCTATCCATTTTAAGAGTTTTTTTACAACCCAATTGATTATCAACCAAGCTCATGAATTTTTTAAAGAATTCTAGAACCTCTGATTTGTGACAAATAAGATAAATATGACCATATCTACTAAAATTATCAATAAATGTGAAAATGTAACTATATTCATGTCTACTACGCATATTCATAGGTCCACAAAAATCTAAATGTAAAAAATTCTAAATGAGAAGTAGCACTTACATGTTTTCCATACAATTTTTAGTTCTTTTACTTGCTAGACAAGATTCACAAATTAACAATTTAAATTTAGAGCATTCACCCAATACACACTCCTTTTGCCAACTTGTTATCTGATCAACCCCAATATATAACACCCCAAAAGTTTAATCCCACACTGCCTAACATGAATACTTACGAGCTTTGCTTTTGTGGCAATAGGTGGGTGTTGGGGGCTAATGGGCTCATGGGTGACGGATTGGGACTCGAGCTTCACCATTTGTCGACCAAGTTCATCTTGATGACCTTTGAGAATGAAAAGATTTTAGGAGATGAGTTGGCAAAGGACTCTCGATTGACGGAGAGCTTTTGTTGTGGTATCACCATTGGTTTGGTAACATCGAGGAATTGATCGATGGAGCCAAGTCGTAGATTTTGTCTCTCGCGCTTGGAAGACCAATGATCTCCCCAAGTAGTGAGGTAGTTAGAGTGGAAGAAACACCATTGATTTTGGGTGTGAGGGCCTTTTAAGTGCCATCTTGAGTGGTGGTTTCTACAAGGTTGGCATAAAATTGTCGGCAATCATCCGAGGAAAATTTTACTTGAAGCTTGTCTTAGAAGAAATCTTCCAGATGATCTTTGGCGAGAAACGTTTAGAGGCCGGTTTGCTCAAAAAATTTAATTACGATCTTTCGCTCTATAATAGGGTTGGCATTGCTAATCAATATGAAGTGCCCCTCCACCTTTTGGTGGATGAAGATGTAAGATGGTTATAAGGGATGAGCTCTTCAGGAATTTAAAGACTTTTCTTCTCAAAATGGACCGAATTCTTGACTTTCGTATCGATCGATTTCTTAGTTGGGCCCGCCACTTTCTTTGAGGCAAACAACTTCTTAGGAGCCAACAAAAAGTGGTGAAGATGGAAGGCCGTGGAAGAATTTCTATAGAAGGACTTTAGAATGTTTGTAGAAAAGATGGATGAAAAAATGTGTGAATGGGGGCTTGTTTGTATAAATACATCAAGGGAGAACGAGGAAATTCACGTCCAACGGTCGTCCATTAATGGTGTTGATGATTGTTGGGGAGCTCAAACGGCTAAATTCCATAGCAATTCGGTCGACCGTAATAGGTTCGGTCTTCTGAACTGTATGGATAGTCAATTCTAAATTTGCCTATGGAATTTTGGAACGGGCGTCCATGGAGGGCGGTTGTTTCACTTGTTTGTGTGCCCTTGAGGATCCATGCGCATTTTTTCCTTACACTGCTGGAAAATAGGGTTATTAGGTCAGTTGTTTTGGCATATCTCGTCAGATTGACCGACCCTAGTTGACCGACGTGTGTTCGGAGGACGTGGTAAGGGAGGGGGATATCACGTCAGCCAATACGCCCACGTTGTATGTAGGACAACCACTTCAGTATTTACCAATAACACACACATGGTATTTACAACATACCATGTCGGCCTCACTGAGACGACAAACGTGGATGTCCTATTTTTATAACAAGAAATTCGGGAAAAATCCAATAATAAGACATACCACGTCAATTTGTTGGCAAGTGACCGACGTGGTCGGTAGACAGACTGCGTTGGTTGAAATGGAAGACCGACGTGGAATGCCCTTTTATTAAAATAGAATTTCAGAAAAAACAGATAATAAAATGTACCACGTCGGTTAGTTGCCAAACAACACAGACGTGGTTCGCCCTTTCATGAAAAGACTTTGCACGTCGGTTTCTACGACATAACTGACAAGTTTTTACCCTAAAATGAGTTTTATTGTTTTATTCTGATTTTATTTTTAATTTCACATAGAAGTCCCTGCAATTGAAATAAAAATGCACCACATAAAATTTTCTGCAAATGAAATAGGCATACATCACAACATTCTGATCATCATATATAAATAATGGTTGTGTTCTATCCAATGTAATATTATATATATCTCACTTTACTTTAGGAGTCCAACATGCAAATGTATATATATCCAACATGCAAATGTATATACAAAAAAGTACATACACAACAGATATATATATATATATATATATAGTACACATAATCTCAAAATTTATAATCTCTACATCCAACAGAAATAAACGTACATTTGAAACAAAAATTGAAGTTGTAAGGTTGTTCATGTAGTGAAAGTATATATTGCTCTAGACTATCTTAGTGTTGTACACTATGTTCCTTTGATTCACCTGCTTTTGAATATGAACTATCTCTAAACTATGTTGTTGTTGTGCGTACACTATATAGGCATGTCATACCAGAATTCTCAGTTAGTATGTTGAATGTGGTTGCAATGACTCAGGTTCTGATTTACAGTTTGATTTGGTTTGAATGTCAGGTTGAAAATCCTACACATCAGCACCAATGATATATCATATATATATATATATATATATTTCTGTATTATAATAAAAGCTTCATAAGGACAACATCACTTGATAAACTTACATACAACAATTAAGTTGCTAACATCATATGGCTGATGACAAAAGAAGACCACTTCTCTTGCGTAATGTCTATCTCTTCCTGAGAAAATAGTTCATAGGATACTTTGAACGACTACAAAGTAAGCAAACTCATTTATTAACATATAAATTCTAACGACCTTGATCGCGTGGGTACGTATGTTGGGGAAACAAGACGATACATACAAGACACGATGTAATGAATAAAACATACATGGATAGACTAAGCATAAGATATAACTATGAGAGAATTTATCCATATATGGAAACAAAGTCAAATACATTACATCAAGTTCAAAATAGGAAATACACCATAAATAATGCGGAAGCAAAAAGACAACTGGAAGAATCTTGTCGACGTATCCCTCGTGTACAGAATCCTTCGAAACTCCACCAGTCTAACCCCTGAAGAAAACCTAAGTACCTGAGGCAACACAACAACGAATATGCATGAGTTTTCAATAAAGAAAATCCCGTATGCCCCATGTACAGAAATAGATTACAGGGCCATGCTTGGAACCAACCTACCACACATGCAAACAAGAAGGCAACAACTCTACATAGCTGCGTCGGGCGACAACTCTACATAGCTATGCCGCTCGGGGCTCTCCCGAAGTACTTCCTCTGCATAGGAACCCAACTCGAACAAGCACAACCATGCAACCTCGCTATCTACAGGTCATGCGACTCAAATCGTTATAGGTACATTTCATGACAACAATAACCTAGAAGAGTAGCAAATCAAAATTTAATAGAGCAACCAGTCAGATCAATAATACGGAAAGTGCATCCTATCCCGAATATATAACATGAGCTACTGGTCATGAAGATCATAGTTGTAGTCTACACAACATGAACAAACTTGCATGCACCTATATTCTCATACACATATAGCAACAACAATTATATCATGCGTGCTAGTATAACTTTATATCAGCATCTAATCATGAATAATCCAAGAAATTTAGTTGCTCAATAATACATAACATGAAGCATCTTAATAAACAACTTAGTTAGGAAATACTCACATGTATCTAGCAACCAATGATACATCAACACACATCCTCATCACAACAATTAAATCATGAGATAATAACAAGATTTCAGTAGATAAATATACATGTACGTGATGCATCTAAACAACACATAAATCAGGAAATGAATCAAGATCGCAAAGGTAGATGTGAATGCTCATGGTGTATCCAAACAGCAATAATCCACCAAATAATAACATGATCTCAGCAGCAAAATTATACATAAACATATGGTATCTTAACAACAAACTAATCCTGAACATAATAAGGAAATCTAGCATGAAAATTACGTCCACAACCTACAAGCGATCACGAATACAACAACAACCAAGGTGGAACACACATCACCAGGAAAAACATGCATGCAATGCACCCAACGTGCTCCCCCACGACCCAACCACAATGGTATCGCGATTTTGGATAAATCCTAGATTAATCGTTGTTAATAACCTGCGAGTCAAACGAGACTCCCAATCTCCGACACATTGGTTGGTGCCTTCCAGTCCAGGATTGCCTAAACCTTCCCAGGGTCGACCATAATGCCATCCTTTGACACCACGTGTCCAAAGAAAGCCACTTGCTCCAACTAGAACTAGCACTCCAAAAATTTCACGAACAATTGTTCCTTCCTCAAAATCTCAAGCACTGCCCTCAGATGCTCTTCATGTCGTCCACAAATACTATCGCGAACTGGTCCAGATATGGCTTGAATGCGCGGTTCATCATATCCATAAATGTTGCAGGCGCATTGGTCAGTCCGAAAGGCATCGCCAGAAACACGAACTGACCATAGCGCGTCCTGAATGCTTTCTTCTAAACATCCTCGCCCTTAATCCTCAACTGATGGTAACCAGACCTCAAGTCGATCCTTGAGAATACCTTCACTGTCTGCAGCTTGTCGAACAAGTCGTCAATCCTTGGCAGGGGATACCGATTCTTGATCGTAACCTCGTTCAACATCCTGTAGTCGATACACAACCGCATCGACCCATCCTTCTTAACCAATAGCACTGGAGCTCCCAAAGGTGAAACGCTAGGCCTGACGAAATCTTTATTCAATAGCTCCTGCAACTGCCTCCAATTCTACCAATCAAATTCAAGCATGACGTCGAAATTCAACATCGCAACACAATTAGTCAGCCGGGAAGTCTTGATCTCCCAAGACCAACAACACCCTTGGAAAATATGTTCAAATGAGCACGTCACTCACCAGTGTACTGACTTCCATCCTGAAAGTTAGCCCCACCAGTGTCCTAACCACTATGGATGTGAACTCCTCCATGATGAAGGAATGCATAGGCCCACAATCAAACAATGTCATGTAACAAGACCAGAAACAAACATGCAAGAATGAGTCTGCCTAACATGCTAGAATGAGCTATTAGCAAGTGGAATGCAAATTCTAAAAGGAAAGAATTTACCGACATGATTTGGGCCTGATGTCCTAATGGAGAGTCTTCGTATTTTTACACTTTTGGGACCTACATCACAACATGAACTAACTTGCATGCACCTACATGACAACATGAACTAACTTGCATGCACCTACATCCTCATACGCATATAGCAGCAACAACAATTATATCATGCGTGCTAGTATAACTTAATATCAGCAACTAATCATGAATAATTCAAGAAATCTAGTAGCTCAAAAATACATAGACATGAAGCATCTTAACAACAACTTAGTTAGGAAATGATCACAGGTATCTAGCAACCAATGATACCTCAACATGTAGCATCATCACAACAATTAAATCATGAGATAATAACAATATTTCAGTAGCTAAATATACATGTACGTGATGCATCTAAATAGCACATAAATTAGGAAATGAATCAAGATCTCAATAGGTAGATGTGCATGCGCATCGTGTATCTAAACAACAACAAACCACTAAATAATAACATGATCTCAGCAGCAAAATTATACATAAAGACATGGTATCTTAACTACAAACTAATACTGAAAATAATCATGGTATCTGGCATGAAAATCATGTCCACAACCTACAAGTAATCACGAATCAAGCAACAACCAAGGTGCAACACACAACACCAAAAAAACATGCATGCAATGCACTAGACGTGCTCCCCCCACGACCCAGCCACAACCTCCCTGGTTTCTCTCCTTAAACCACCTGGAAAGAGTGTGCATAAAGTCATGATGAAGGGGAGGATGTCCCTGCCAGCCACAACAACCCAGGGCTCACGAAACACCAACCCGACCAGGATGAGTTGGCAACATGCGTGCATGCCCTAGATACATGACCCGACTACCCCTTTGGTGCTGGATAAATCTCCATCCAACACCCCCACTTTCTAATCTACTCAAGGGCCTAAGGCATACCTACATTTCATGAGGAGGATGGCTGGAGATCGCTGGAGTTGCATCCCACGTTTCCTTCCTAACACATTTTTCTTTCTTGAACTTCTAGCTCGCCAGAGATGGATGCTTAACCGGAGTCACCTTGCTTTTGCCGGAGGGGAGGAGAATGATGGCTGGAGGAGTTCAAAAGAGAGATGAGGAAAGAAGGGATAGCTGAGACTTATATCTTGCCAAAGACCCTTCTGTTGGCTTTTTGGCCCTTTAATCTTAATTTTGATGATTAACAAACTAATATTATGCATAACTTCAATTACAACATCACACACATCATATTGTCAAATTGCATAGATATTGTGTATTCCTAACAATGAAGGTAATCAAACCAAGGGACTAATAAACTTCAAGATCAAGGCTCAAGACTTGTAATCAATGCTCAAGGACTTCATATGTAATTTTCCATTATTTGAGTTATAGGATCAAATGTACACTTGATGCACAAAGGATAAACCCATCTGTCTTGGTCGACCATTTCCTTGTCGATCTATCGAATATGTTCCCAACAGATGACCGAGTGTCTCTCGGTGAACCATTTCTTTAGAGTCAGTAAACACTTGATCTTCTGGAATGCTTGTTTCGGTGTACCGAACCTTACCCGGTCAACCGTCTCCTTAGAGACAGTAAACACTCGATCTCCTGGAATCCTTGTTTTGGTGTATCGAACCTTACCCGGTCAACCATTTACCTATCCCCAGTAGCTTCGTAAATTCTCTGGACATCTCAATTCGGTATACCGAAGCGAGATCGGTCATCCGAACATCACTTGTGTCTTTTGGCCCAAACGACTTCATCTTATTGGCCCACGTGGCACAAACTAACTCCACCAGACTTATTTTTTGTCGTTTAGCCACAACCATTGAAACATCCATACTGGTCTACCGATAACTCTTCGGATTACCGAAGTGTTGTTTTTTATCAGAACATAACGACTATTTTTCCACGTAATATTTCGACCGTTATCGATAAACCAATTTCCCACTCAATGTCAGCCGAAAACCCGCTCATGTATCAGTCAACGAACCTGCCATGGTTTACCGAACATGATCACCAAGTCGCACCAATTCTTTACTGTCCATTTTGAACGGTGCACCAAAGTGTTCTCGGTAAACCGAAGTTAATTAGCCGATATTAGGAAAAAGTTACTGGAAGTTGGTGAACGGTTATCCAACCTATAATCGGTCAACCGACTTCTTAATTCAGACCATTTATTCGGACTACCGTTTGGATAACGGTCGACCGAATATGTCTCGATTTCTGCTCGAGCTTAAGTCACATATTGATTTCTATTGGTCCAATTCTCACCAACTTACCATAACGGCTCTATTTGTTTTGAAGGCTATATAAGCTTCACTTAAGAGACACATTCACTACCACACTTGCCAAAAATCAATCTTACTCTTGTGCTCTCAATCTTCAAGCCTTCAAAGCTCCACCAACTCTCATACTTCCACTAAATTTACTCAAAGCTTAATTCCAATCCTTGAGTGCATTCTAGTTAGAGTTCAACAACCACATTCAATTTCCATTGTGTTGTAAAGCTTCGAGGAAGCACCCTCTCGGGTTGTGAGAGGATATCCGAGCAAGGCGAGGGTGTTTGCAAGGCTCCGATTGTAAGAGGGTTTATCTTCGACCCAGAACGAAGATAATAGTGAATTCTCAAGTAGGGATCAGAGGATCGATCAAAAATTGAGGAGAGGACTAGATCACGGTGGTGTGATCGAATCTCTATAAATCTCCGGAGTCATCTTGTGGGTTGCATTCTTTCTCTTATTATTTTAATTATGCAATTGTTTAAGAAAATTAGGAGATAATCTATTCACCCCCATCTAGATTAGTGACTGATCAACTTACATTTGGTATCACAGTATATGTTTACTCATCTAATCTATTTAGCCATGGGGAGTAACACTAATCAACGTAGAGAAGGACTATCTACCACAAGACCCCCTTCGCTTACCGGAACTAATTATGCACATTGGAAGAATAGAATGAGAATCTACATACAATCAATTTCCTTAAAAATGTGGATATTCCTTGGTAGTAAATATGTTCCACCCACTAGTGAACAATTAGCAACATTAGCCGATAGTGTAATTGCTAATGCCGAGATGAATGTAAAACTCATGAATATATCTGCCTGTGGAGTGGATACTCAAGAATATGGTAGGATTAGCGGATGTGATACCGCTTATGAGATATGGAAATTACTTGAATCTCATCATGAAGGATCATGTAGAATGAAAGAAACTAGGGTTGATATATTTGTGCGTAAATATGAGTTATTCTGTATGCAACCCGGTGAAAGTATAAGCGAGATGAACACTGGCTTCACCGAGATTACTAACAATTTGAAAAATCTTGGTAAGAAGGTGAATGAAGGTGACAAGGTGCGGAAAATTCTTCGATCTCTCTCAAACGATTGGGAGAAAAAGACAACCACCATTGAGGAGGCTCAAGATCTCAACACATTGTCAATGGAGGATCTCATCGGTCATAGACCGCCAATCAGCGGTCATAGACCGCCAATTAGCGGCCTCTAAGGTTTGGATCGGGTTGTGTTTTGGAGTGTGGTTTTCGGGCTTGATTTCTTTATGTCTGATGCACCTTAATCAGTTGTGTAGCTTCCGACTCGAATCCAATTGCCAAAATACTCCTCATGATGGTGTGGAGTTTCTTCATTTGCTCATTGGTCCTTTGGTTTTGCATTTGGGTCCCTCTCTCTTGCATCTTAGTCCATAAGTCTTGCATCTTAGTCCCTTTGCTTGCTTTAAGTCCTTTTAGAGTCTCTCATTCTCAAACCTATTTATTTCTGAAACTTAATGTTGAACGTTTTATCTTTAAACCGCAAGTGCACGGCCGCATTGAAGCGGTGGCAAATACGGGTCGCCTCAGGGAGGTGAGCAGCCTCTCGTTTGCACGAAATCAAGTGGCAAAAATATGGAAGAGAGTTTGATTGTCCTACTCTACGCTACACTACACTACGAAGTATGAAATGTGAAAGAAAACAACAAACGATTAACTAAAACTAAACTATGAACGAAAGACGAGTGCTTGAATTCAGAAATGGAAAACCCCTAAGGGGTGGAGTGAGTGCACACATGCAAAGAGGTGGGTGTTGAACACATTCTTTAAGCAAAAATGAAGGTGGTGTTATCATGCATAGGAAGTGTCTAAATGTTATGGCAAAACCTATCAATCCATTCACCAACCTAGTTGATTAACATTTACATATGCAAGTCGTTTATTTCAGAATCTAAACAAGCATGAGAGGTGTCTAATCATTTTGGCAAAACTCATCAAGTTATAAATTCTATCCTAAACAAGCAAGCATACATTCATGCACATTGGAAATAAAGCATTCATTCCATTCTCTAATGCATGTATGAACATCTACTCCACCCCCCAAAGGGGATGGAACTACTCACTACACATTACACTAATTATTAAACTAAACAAAGAAAGCATATTAACTAAGCTACTAAAACTAATGAAATGAAATTAAACAAAGTAAAACAAGAAACATAAAACAAACAACATAATAAAGAAACATTTATTAAAGTGACTCACATTTCAAGTAGCATCCTCCTACTTTAGTGTGTGCTTCAAGGCCTCACTTCTAGTAGGAAGAATAGCCACTTAAAATATGGAGTGATTACAATGGAAGGTGAAGAGTTCTATTTATAGCCATAGAAAAAGGTAATCCAGGACAATCCCCCGATGTGGGACTAAATAAATACCAGAAATGGACTAAATACACACTAAAACGCGACCCACCAAAATCTTAGCGGATTTAGGCCAAAACAGACCGCCAATTAGCGGTCTTCGACCGCCAATTTGTGGTCTATATGGTTCGGATCCCTTTAAGTTTTCTTCTAGGCTTTTCTGGATGTCTTTGGTGATCTTTGATGCATCTACTTTGCTTGCTGGATCTCCGACCCGAATAGAATTGTCAAAATACTCCCCATGATGGTGTGGAGCATTTTGTTTTGCTCTTTGGTCCTTTGGTCTTACGTTCAGGTCCTTCTCCCTTGCATCTTAGTCCCCAGGTCTCACAATTCAGTCCTTTTTCCCTGCTTTTGGGTCCTTTTATGCTTCATCTCTTCAAACCTATTTATTCCTGAAAACTAAACATAAAACTCATTACATAGTGATTGATAGTTTTATATTAACCGCAAGTGCACGACCGCGTTGAAGCGGTGGCAAATACGGGTCGTCCACTGGGAGGTGTGTCGACGATTGGTTTGTTCGAAGGCGAGAGGTAAAAAGAAGGAGAGAAAGGTTGATTACACTACACGACACTAAGGTGCAAATGGAAATGGAAGAAAAGCAATAAAACTAAGCCCCAAAGGGGGTAGAGAAATAATGTGAACATAAAGAAGTGTGTGTGTGTGTGTTCATTAAGCTCCGCACAACATGTAGTGCATGAAATCATAAAACTACATCCAACTTTGCCTCCACATGAATTAAGATAAGACTACATCATTAAAACATACAAGACAATAATTGGAATGAAGCTACATGAACTCAAGTATAAAGACTAGACCCTACTATGCCTCCACATGAATTAAGATAAAACTACATCATTAAAACATACAAGACATTAGCTAAGGTAAAGGCAACAAGAGCACATACACTACAAATTGTGTTTCCAATATTAACTTCATCCATATCCTAACCTTATCATTCCCCATAAAATAGGTCCATTAATCAAAGCATAAGCTAAGCTTCATTCAAGAGCATTAGCATATCAAAGATAAGAGTGAAAACCCATTAGATGGTTATGGAAATCATATAAACCTCAAGGGATAAAGATAACACACACTTAATACACTACATGATTATATCACATATTTCTCCACCCCCAAATGGGGATGGAACTACTCACTACTCGTTAGACTAACTATATTAGCAAAAGAAAGCATAATACTGAAATGAAAGTTAACTAAGAACGCAAGAAGCATTAAAGAAACATAAAAGGAAAGGAAAGACTAAACAAACATTCACAAATTAAAAGACAAGATTAAAAAAAACTAGAAGAATTATTTTATTAATAAATGACTCACATTGAAGGTAGCATTCTTCTCCACCTTGAGTTTTTGCTTCAAGGCTCACTCCTTAGTAGAGAGAATGCCACCAAGCAATGGGTAATTACAATGGAAGGTGAAGAGTTCTATTTATAAGCATGGAAAAACCTAATCAGGGACAATCCCCCGATGTGGCACTAAACCAATATCAAAAATAGCCTAAACGAACATTAATACTAGTCCAGGAGAAATTTGGGCGGATCCTGAGTAATATGGACCGCCAATTGGCGGTCCAAGAACTTCGGATCGCGTTGGAATTTGTTGTGGGCTTTTCTTTCTGGTATTGTTGGCCTTTGATGCGGTTACTTGACTTGTTGGAGGTCTGACTCGAATCGAATTGGTAAAATACTCCCCATGATGGTGTGGACTATTCTGTTTTGCTCTTAGGTCCTTCTGTCTTACATTCAGGTCCTTCTCCCTTGCATCTTAGTCCCCATATCTCACAATTCAGTCCTTTTTCCCAGCTTTTGGGTCCTTTTATGCTTCATCTCTTCAAACCTATTTATTCCTGAAAACTAAACATAAAACTCATCACGTAGCATTGCTTATGTGTAAGATAATGGATATAAGATACCAATATGAGCATGAAATGATGTCAATCACATAGCATTGTTTAGGTGAAAGCTAATGGATATAAGATACAAATATAAGTATGAAATGATGTCAATCAAATACCCTCACACCTAACTTTGCTAGTCCCGAGCAAAACAAAGAAAGGAAAAAGCATACGAAAAAAACAAGAAATCTTAACTCACTTACGTAGGAATCACGGTTGCACTTAGCACGTGCAACAAGCCGTTAAACCTCTTTGTCGCCAAGGAGGAGTGTTGTCTCCTGAGGGTTTTCAGCGGATAAACCCACAAAATCCGAACAATATGCATTAATCAATCTAGCTACACGACTCGTTGGACTCATATTGTCGATCATGGGACGCGGTAATACTACGGGTCGACTCTATATATGTAATCGGTCCACACACCTAGCCTAATGAGTCATTCGTGGGAGTTTGTTAAGGACTTATGTGAAAGACAAGGGCAACCTTAACTTCTGAATGTGATACAATGTGTAAAGTCCATTTTGGTTCTTATTTGACACTTTTTTTTTCTTTTTCTTTGGAGCATTTTATTGGTTGGTGTTTAATTCTTCCTGGGTCAGGTTTCGTGCATCATTGCCTATGAGGACTTACACTATCACATACAACTTCCCCCAAATCTCCACATATGGCGATCCCTACCACCCATATAACGGGAGTTCGGTCGGTGCATCCCAAGTCAGATGACTCGAAAGCACCAGGCACAAAGTCCGCTCAGACCTACTTTCCCGAGTGATAGGAGTCGTGCGAGAAGAGAGAATACCACTTATTTATTTATCTACATGGCAACCAAAACCCCTACACTTAAGTTTCACAAAAAGAGATTAAGGGCCCTTAACCACGACAAACTTCCTTATACTAACAGACACGAATTATTTGACTCATTAGGTTCAGGGTGGACTTCTCTAAATGTTTGAGTGCTGAAACCCTATGATTACACGCCCCCCGAGGGAAACCGGGGTGCATCCTAACGACTCGATAAGACCTAAAGCCAGTAAACTAGATATCCTAATGCATCAAGTTCAAGACAATTTTGGGAGCTTTCTTTTTTACTTTGCCTCTCAACGGTTTTGCACATGCTAAACACACGCAAAACCTAGAAAACATTTTCTTTCGCAAAAACATGAAGATTTTGAAAGAAATGTGAAAATTTTAAAGCACTAGGCGCTTCGCAAAAACATGTACACACATTTTAAACTCCATGAACATTTTCTTTCGCAAAAACATGAAGATAGGAAATGTGAAGATTTTAAAGAAGACAAGACACCCAAGGATCATGGCAAGCAGATATATCGATATTAAATGCAGCACACTAACATGACCCTATCAATACATACAAAAGAAATCAAAGGAAAAAGACTCAACTATGTACACACGTAAAACACCCCCACACCTACTTCATGCATTGTCCTCAATGAATATGAACAAGATACTACATGGATTTATGCATAAAAAATGAAAGATCTCACCAACATAAAGCGCAAAAGGAAGTTCGTGGTTATGTTGATGGACACAAACCCGAATTCCCTCAAAACCTGTGAGATACTGAAGAAGGGAGACAAATACGTGAAGAAATGGGGCCCAAGTACACAAGGGTTGGGGCCCACAACAATTAATGCTCGCTCATGGAGTCTTTTATTACTCGCTCTTTTTTTTCTTCTTTTTTCTCTTTTTTTCTCTTTTTTACATGATATATACAGCAACAACGATATTCTCATAATCATTTGGTCAAGGAACATCAAATGAGAACATCAAGTCCTGAGGACCAGAGACTTGCCGAGATGGGCAAACTTCATCGGTAGTCTGAGGTGTCATGAGGGGTGAAAGATCAAAGCTGAAAGGCTCGAACCCCTCATGATATTGGTTGGGTGTGGGCAACGAAGAATGAAGTTGTGTTGCCTTACTAGGGTTTAGTTGCTCATCGAACAAAACCCTCCAACCAATAGGTGGGTGCATCGGAATGAGTTCCTCAAGCTCATTCAATGGATGCAGCAGACCTGCATCACTAAGAATGGGGCTTCTCCCCAAGTCATCCAAGAAGGACCTCCCACCATCATTTAGATCATCAAGCATAAGCATGTTCATAGGTGGGTCCTTGTTGGAGTCAATATGAAGCTCAAATGGCTCAATGGCCATGGGACATGAGGTAGAGACACCTTCTAGTATAGGCATATGATGAGGTGTCTCACTCTCACTAGTACTCTCAACTGAATCATGCAACGAACACTCCTTTTGGACATTTATGTTTGATGCCAGCTCACTCTGTTGCATTGCAAAGACAGGCAATGAGTTTTCGCTGGGCCAACAAACATTCTTAATGGGTTGCATTGGTGTTAGGGGTGTTCGTTGATTTGGTAGTGCTTTCTCTAATTGGCGGATGACATTTAGATTTAAAGGTTGATCAATGGGCTCCTGTTGCCTACCAGAGTTGAACACATGAAACTCGGCACTCATGTTACCGAATGAGAGCTTCATGCGACCATTTCTACAATTAATTAAGGCGTTGGAAGTTGCCAGAAATGGTCTACCCAAAATCAAAGGTATTTGAGAGTGGGTGTTCGCAACAGGATTGGTATCGAGGACAACAAAATCGACTGGAAATATAAAATCTCCAACTTTGATAAGCACGTCCTCGATAATCCCCTTTGGAATACGAATGGATCTATCCGCCAGTTGGAGGTGATCTTAGTTGGTTTCAATTCTCCCAAATTTAACTGTTGATAGACAAAAAATGGGACGAGGTTGACCGCTGATCCTAAATCAAGCAAAACATTACACATGCTAGTGTCCCTTATCGTATATGGAATAGTAGGACACCTAGGGTCCTTGTATTTTGTGTAGGCAGGATTGGACAAAAGTGAGCTTACATTTGCAGCCAAGAATGCTTTCTTAGGAACATTGGTCTTCCGCTTGGTTGTGCAGAGATCCTTCAACACTTTGGCATATTGAGGTATTTGTTGGATGACATCCAACAAGGGGATGTTAACCTTCACTTGCTTAAACACCTCTAATATCTTGTCCATTGTGTCACTCTGCTTTTTGGTTAACTTACTTGGATAAGGAGCTTTTGGCAGGTAGGTTTTCTGCAGTGCCTGAGAAGGAGGCGTTGGTGTATTACCCTCACCCTCAGCCTCTTCTTCACCACAATTCCAACTAAGGGGTTGCATAGATGGTGGTGGGTGTGGAAAAGAAATGTGATTGTCAACCTGCTTTCCATTTCTTAAGGTCACAATGGAATTGACATGGTGAACATGTTCCTCCACATGGTTCACTTGCCTCCCCTGAGGTACCACATTTTCATTTTGCATGTGTTGTTGCTGGTACATGCGGGGGTTAGCCCCAGGCTGGCTAGGAAAAGACCCTCTCTCTATTTCATGTACAGACTGAGCCAATTGGCCCATCTGAAGCTCTAGAGATTTGATGGTCTGCTGATTTGAAGTGAGAACTTGACTTGTGGATGACATAAAAAATTTCATTGAGTTTTCAAGTCCTCGAGTCAAGGTCTCAAGCGAATCGGGTTTCCATATTATTGGAATTTGGGAAACCCGATTGATTGGTGATTGGAGCTTGGGGTGGCTGATAAGATTGTGCATGTATGGGAGGTTGGTATGATTGGTTAGGTGGTCTTGAGGAGTTTGAAGGACCACCCGGGTAATTATTTTGGTTCCATGAAAAATTGGGGTGGCTCCTCCATCCAGGATTATAAGATAATGAGTATGGGTCATTCCTAGCTCTGTCATAAATGGCGTTGACATGTTCCATCTCAGGAGGAATGGACGCACACTCGAGGTGCACTTTGTTGATTTAACAGAATCATATGGGTTTTGACACAAAACATTGGTATGGAGCAATGTCATTTTGTATGGAAACAGAAAGATGACAACAAATTTTCATTGTACCAAAACATAATACTGAATTCCATGTCTAGGAGCCCATGTATTGATTTTCTCCATCGGAAGGGCCTTAGTGTGATTGGTTTGCAGGCAAATGCTTATGGAGAACAAACAATTAGATGATAAACAAATTGTCACTTTTGCAAAACAAATGTCCACGAGCCTTTCAAAAAAAAGGCTTGGTAGATGGGTATGCAGGAAGATGGTTTTAAGTTTTGACCAAACTATTATAGTAAACCAATCAAATTAACACAGATTGGTTTGGTAGTTCTACCAAACCAATGTGATGTCAAGGGGGTTTTCCAGCAATCCCATATAATGTCAAAAGGATTTTCTAGCAAACCAAACTAATGCCAAATCCATTGGAAGTGAGTGTTCCAATCGTATGTCGCCTGTAAGTGCACCAGATAATACAGTTAAGCTCCATAGTGTGCCGACTTCTCACCAGCACCGGGTGTATTACCACATGTCCTACAATTATATAATCCTCATCATCGTTGGAGTAGCGATCATTGTAGTGTTGGAAAGATATTTGTTCGTGATGGAAACAAATAGGTCAGGAAACACTGAAATATGACCAACGACGGGAGGAATTTATAGACCCCATAACTGAAGGAGTGAAAGGTCATGTTGAATCACATTTTATTAATAAGATGTCCTCAAGTGACATGTTGGTTTTATTCGTCTTCATTGTGACTTTCTATTTCTTGATTATTTTTCCGATGTTTCAGTTGATAAGATTTAAAGCACGAATCTGCAATTTAAACTGATGTTTCTCGATTAAAGGGTGGACACTCCTTTACAAGACTGATGTGTTCTTTAAAGCACGTGTCTATCCTTGAAAGTTATTCAAACTCGAAAAGGTCCTTAAATGACAACCTACCCTCAAACAGACAACTATGTCATTTAAACAACGATGTTAAACTTTAAACCTCATGTCTATCCCTTAAACCTCAAATATGTTGTTGAAAGCACTAGTCTATTGCTGAATTAGAGATTTTGGAGACCAAGATGTACGTATGGGTTTGGTAGTCCATGTAGCACGTTTGGATGTACCGAAAGAGGTTCGGTCGACCACTCAAAATTTGGATTCCAACCTCAAACGTTGGGAAGGAAAAGGAAAAGTGTGCATGGATAATGGATTCCAAATTTCCAAGGAGTGCAAAGAAATTTCGTTCTTTTAAGGGACACTTACATACTTTAAAGGATACTAAAATCCTTTCTCAAGGAAACTGGAAAAGGGATATGAATTCCCACTTATACCGCCGAGGTAAGATGTCCCTTCTAGCGTCTATGGTAAGATCTTTTAATTAAACAATACAACATATGATATTGCAAGCCGTGAAATGACTAATTAATGAATGGTTGTGTCCTATCATAACGAAACCCAAAAAATGTTATGCTATAGTTTTTTGACAATAATTTAGAACCTGCCAAATCCATGAGCTTTGCTATCATTTTCCTTTCTCAACATTTGTTGTCGGAAATGAAAAGCAACAAAAACCTTTCAGATATGCGGTCGACCAAACCACATTTGGTGCACCGAATGCCCTAAATAGAATCAGCAGTTTGGACAACCGAAATGCATTAGGTCACTAAGGGTTGTCCTTGGAAATTCAAGTCTGTCCTTCAAATTCGAAGGAATGTGTCCTTTAAACTCGAAGGAGTCCTCAAATAACAAGCCCATTCTTTTAAAGGATACTTTGTTTTCTGATGAGTTAGTTGTTGTTAATATGTCGCACGATTATGTGTTGTTTAGTTGCTAGATCTAGGTGATTATTTCATGAGTTAGTTGTTGTTAATATGCCTCATGATTATGTGTTGATTAGTTGCTAGATCTAGGCGAATATGTTTTGAGTTAGTTTGATATGCTGCATGATTAGGTATCATCTAGTTGCTAGATCTATGTGATTATTTCATGATTTTGTTGTCGTTCAGATGCTACATGATGATGTATCATTTAGTTGCTAGATTCATATGATTATTTCCCAATTTAGTCGTTGTTAGCATGCTACACATCTATGCAATATTTAGCTACTAGATTTATGAGATTATTCATGATTAGTTGCTGCTAGGATGCTACATATTCATATATAAATTGCTGCGGGATTTTATGTGATCCTCTTGAATTGATTAGATTATCGTCCCTATATCTTACATTCATGTGTATTTTGCTGCTAAGATATCATAGGTTCTTGTATTATCTACTTGTTGGTCGTATGAGGTTTTCATGACTAATTTTCAGAATCTATGACGATTGTTGCGCATATATTTCATGGTCTCTTAGCTTTTGTTACTTCTATCTTAAGTGTGGTAATGTGGATGAATGTATAGAGAGCAAGGAGTCAATGATGTGACTATTGTTTCATGACTTGTAGACGGCAAGACTCCTTGTTGTGCATAATTGCGTGGTCTTGATCTATTCATTGATTGTGTTTGCTGCCTTCCGGCTTGTGGATCATGTGATAGTAATGTTGTTTCATGCTTAAAAGCTTTGTGGGAGTTCTATTGCTCATTGCGTTGGGCATGAGCTGACTTCTAACATTAGATAGAATGTAGTCCTATAGATAGCTTGCAATTGCATACTGGTTAATAAAATAAATTTGGGCACTGTTGTTGAGGGACCGACGGGTCTGATTGAAAGACCTCTATGTAGAAAGGCCAGGCATAAGATAAGACCTGGACATGTGCGTTGTCATTTGCTACAGGACGGGTATTCTCAAGCTTGCGATGGAATAATGTAGGTCACTTGCTACGAGTTAGGGTGTCAATCTGGAAGATCACTTCTGTGCCAAACGGTGGGCCACCTTCGAGTGACCCGCTTGTGGATTAGACAAACAGAGTTGGTGGTTGGTTCCTATGCAGAGGAACCACTTCGGGTGGAACCTTGAGTGGTGCAGCTATGTAGAGTTGTCTCCTGACGTAGCTATGTAGAGTTGTGGCCCTTTTGCTTTGCATGTAAGATAAATAGGTACCATGCATAACTTCTTATCCTATTTCTGGACCGGGAGCTTACGTGGTTTTCTTATTGAAAACTCATGCATATTTGTTGTTTTGCCTCAGGTACTTAGGTTTTCCGACACGTGTTAGACTGGAGGAGTTTCAGACGATTCTATACACGAGGGATATGTAGACCAGATTCTTCCAGTTATCATTTGCTTCCGCATTATTTATGATGTATTTCCCTTTTGAACTCGATGTAATGTATTTCATATTATTTCCATATATGAATAATTTTCCGTTCCAATTATGTCTTGTTTTAGTCTATCCATGTGTGTTTTATTCAGTACGCCGTGTATTTGTCGTTTTTTATTGTAACCCCTTTGTTCGTCGCAGATAAATCTAATCGTGATAATTCGCTTGGTTTACTTCAGCGTACGTGCGTTACACTATGTTTTTGTGGCAGACTTTCAATTATTTTCAACCGTCAAAGTGTTCATGCACAACCTTCGAGAAGGAGATTCCATTCACTACTGACAACCAATGGGTCATATTCCAGAGGACACTGTTCACTCACTTTCTGAGGATGCAAAGAATCATTGTAGACAATGACATCCTCAACTTCTTGATTGAAAATTTTGAGGTGGTTCAGGATAGGACATAACACATGTGAATTTCAACACCTTTGATGTGGTGCTCATATTTGCACAGGAAATGGTAGGGTTACCAGTCAACATGACTAAAATATCGACCAAACAAGCCAGTCGATGACTAGAGAAGCAGGAATTAAAGAAACAACTGACTGATGTCATGGAAAGAGAAGAAAATGAAAATACGTCACTACATTCTCGTGTTACGATGGCACAATTAGAGCAAAGGAATGGTACATGTCTGTTGTTGAAAGACTAGAAGACATGAGAAAGTATGCCTGGGCTAAGGCAGTTTCTGACAACCTGGTTGCTGGCCTAAGTAAAGTCAGTAGAGAGCTATAGAGAAGAAAATCTTAAGGCAACCACACCCCAAAGAAGGGGAACATAGATGGATGCATAGCCATACTTCAGGTAAACAAAAATAGAAGATTTGAAATATTTGGAAGCCTTTTATGTTTTTAATAGGCTTTCTTGACACTAAATATCAACATATTGATGTAGATAAGGCTGTGTGAGAAGTTGACAATTGAGAATGCAAGGCCACCTTGCATCCCAAGAGTCAATAAATGGAGTTCCTTGCTTGGGTCACAGAAGATGCTGAAAAGATAGGAAATGCAGGGGCATCACCGACCAAAAAATAACCGGTGGAGAAGTGGTACTCAAACACTTAGAAGAGCTAGAACAACCTGAATATGTACAAACATATGAGGTTAATCAATAGGATGACCCTGGGAGCAGCAACAAGCCAACAATTGACGACATTCAATGATAAACTGAGCCGCAAAGAATGACTCTGCCAAAGAAATTCCAAGTGACCCACTAGAAGATGAGGTGGACTTCACGGAAATAAAATTAAGGTGGTTGAAGGTAGAGCACAAATACAAAGTGGTCACACAAAAATTAGCTAAGAAAGATCAAGAAATAAAGTTTTGGAAAGATAGAACAATGGACACTCTGTAGGGACAAAAAGATGCGTACGCGTATGCCAATTCATAGTATACCCAATACACACCAATAGAGATTCCTTGTTTAGTGGTTGAATGAAATGAAGAACTAGGGGAGGAGAACATAAGGACACCTACAGAAGAGGCCTCAACATCCCAAGTTGAAGCCACATACGTCTACACAGATGTAATGGTATGTCCTTTTAAACCCACCAATGTGTCCTTTAAAGGACGTGTGTCCTTTAAAATCGAATGGTCCTTTGAAAAATATTTGTCCTACAAATGGTTCTTATGTCCATTAAAGGACAATGAATCCTTCAAAGATCAAAATTTGGTTTTAAACCCCAAGTCTGTCCTTTAAAATCGAGTGTGCTCATTAAAGCATGAAAGGTCTGGAATAAAAGGACCCATATTTTGAAGGACACTTAACGCCTTTAAAGGACACGTGAGTCCTATAAAATCGAATGTTTTCTTTTAAACAATCCTGATTTTAAACCCACGACTGAGTCATTTAAACACGTAGTGTCCTTTAAACTCGTAGTATCCTTTCAAATTGAATTGTCCTTTAAAAACCACAAATATGTCCTCTAAACAAAGTACGTCCTTTAAACCACGAAAATGTCCTCAAATAACATGTTGATTGATTCTGTTATAATAACCGCAAGTTGACATTGTCGGTGAAGACGCGACAAGTATAGGTCGAGTCCACAGGGACGTGTGTCAACTCTTGTTCTTCAGAAGTCAAGTGGAAAATAAGGGGATAAGAAGTTTTATTACACTAAACTATGAATGAATTAACAATTAAACAAGCCCTCATGGAGTGGGTAGGTGTAGGTGTGTGTGAGTGAGTGGGTCTTCATTTCAATTAGGCACAAGTGTAGTTTGTGTGGCATACGAGTAGAAACTAGTGTAGGATACACAATACTACAAGGCAAACCATGAATATGCATGTCTCACATAAAGTTGAGGTTGATTTTAGATTATGAAGCATGCAATTAGTACCTAGTGTGGCCATTAGAGCATCAATTAATCCTACATACAACCTAAATCATTCATGTGAATGTGCACCTAATATGGATCCATACATAACAAGTCATATCCATCAAACCATTACATGCAACAAGATAAACTCTAAAGCTAGCATGAGATAAGTACCTAGTGTGGACATTATCCCATCTAATATAAGTTTAAGCATGCTACGAGTATAGATCTACATTAAGGACATCAAATGACACAAATAAAAGAACCCATCACTATCGCATAATCTACATCACCTCCACCCCAAATGGGGTGGATCTACTCTCTACTCTTTAGGCTAACAATTGTATTAAGGAAAAAAGACGTTCTACTAAGATTAAGAGAACAAAACTAAATTCACATGCAAACATTAAAAGAGACAACATTAGAACAAACTAAGAAAAAATATTTTATTGATATCTCACATTACCAGCAACATTCTTCTCCACTTGAGTTTTGCTCCAAGGCTTTACTCCAAGTACAGAGAATGACCACCAAGCAATGGGTAGCTTACAAAGGAAGAAGAAGAGTTCTATTTATAGGCATGAAAAAAGGAAACTAGGGACAATCCCCCGATGTGGGACTAATGAAACAATCCCCGAATAGACATAAACACATAACCCATATCCACGCGAAATCGGGTCGGAATCTGAGAAAAAGGGACTTTTAAGTGTCGGTCTTGGGCCCCCAATTAACGGTCACTTTTTCTCGGATCAGACCCATTTTCGGATATCTTCTTTAGTGCTTCAATTTGTCAAGTGGGGTGCACTCAGATTGGTAATTGGAGTCTGGGCCTGAATCTAATTGCCAAAATACTCCTTATGATGGTGTGAAGTTTCACGGTTTGCTATTTGGTTCCTTAGGGCTTACGTTCAGGTCCTTCCCTCTTGCAGATGGACCCTTGTGTACGACTGAGAGGTCCATTTACTTGATTAAGTCCTTTCTACTTACGTTTCAGTTTTTTTTCTCTTCCCTTCTCTTCTTTATTACCTAATACCTGAAATATAACAACAAACACTCGGGTACACAATATTGGGGTAAAATCAAGGATATATAACATGAATATGTTGCATGATGTGCTACTAATCAAATACCCCCACACTTACCTTTTGCTAGTCCTGAGAAAAACAAAGAAAGAGAAAAATGAAAGAAAGGAAAAACATATGAAAACAAAAAAATCCTAACTCATTTTTGTAAGAATCACAATTGCACTTAGCAAGTGAAACAAGCTGTTCAACCCCTTTATCGCAAAGAAGGAGTGGTGTCTCCTGAAGGTTTTCATAGGATATACCCACAAAAATCTGACATTGTTGTATTATTCAACCTAGCAACTCGACTTGTCGGACCTACTTTTGTCGATTATTGGCACGGTAATTTTATGAGCTGACTCTATATATGTATCTAGTCCACACACCTAGCCTAATGAATCATTCGTGCAAGTTAATTAAGGACTTTAGTAAAAGAAATGGGCAACCTTAATATCCTAATGTGATACAGATTAAAGTCCATTAAGGTTCTTATTTGCATTACCATCTCTCTCTTTTTTCTTCTTTTTTTACTAGTTGGTGTGTAATTATCCCAGGGTCTGGTTTCGTGCATCATTGCCTATGAGGACTTACACTATCACATACACCTTCCCCCACATCTCCACATAGGGCGATACCTACTACCCGTGTAATGGGAGTTCGGTCGGTGTATCCCATGTCAGATGACTCGAAAGCACCAGGCACTAAGTCCCCTGATGCCTAATTTCCTGAGTGATAGGAGCCGTGAGAGAATAGAGAACACCTTACTCACTTATTTCTTATCTACACATGAATCAAAACCACTACACTTGAGGTTTCACAACATGAGTTTAATGTCCCCTGACTACAACAAACTTCCTTATACTAACACACACGAATTATTTGACTGACTAGGTTCCAAGTGGACTTCTTTATTTGTTTAAGTACTGAAACCCTATGATTGCTCACACTGAGGGAAAACTGGGGTGCATCTTTACAACTAGATAAGACCTAAAGTCGGTGTACTAGATATCCTGATGCATCATGTTCAAGTCAATTTTTGGGAGCTTCCTTTTTACTTTGCCTCTCAACGGTTTTGCACATGCTAAACACATGCAAAATCAACAAAACATTTTATTTCGCAAACACATGAAGATTTTGAAAGAAATGGAAAATTTAAAGCACTAGGCAAGCAAAAGAAGGCATGTCACCAAAGGATTATGGCAGACAGATATATCGATATTAAATGCAGCACACTAACATGACCCTAACAATGCACACAAAAGAAAACAAAAGAAAAGGAAAATACTAGACTATGTACACACGTAAAACACCCCCACACTTACTTCATGCATTGTCCGCAATGTATGCAAGCATGATACTACATGAATTTTGCATGAAATAGTTAAAGATCTCACTAAACTTGGAAGCACAAGGAAAGTTTCATGGTCATGTTGATGGACACAAACCCCAATTTCCCTCAAAATCTGTGAAATACTTAAGAATGGAGACAAATGCGTGAAACAAATGCGGCCCAAATACACGAGTGTTGGAGCCCACAACAAGCTATGCTCACTCTTGGAGTTTTTCTTTCTTTTTTTCTTTGTCTTTTTTCCCTTCAAATATAACTATGTACAAAAATGGGCTACCATCTTCATTTGTCAAGGGAAATCAAATGGGAACCTGCCATCTCTCGAGCTAGAAATTCAAGTACAAGGGCTCGCAACATAAGAAACATGAGGATTGTTGAGAGGTTTATGAACCAAGGATGGTGGTTCATTCCTATCAAACCTGCTTTGTGAAAGGAAATGGAAATAAATATGTTTCCATTCCACGACAAAGTTGAGGGTCATCAATATATACCCTCCAACTAACATTTAGGAGCACCGAGATCATTTCATCCATACAAAGTGACACCCTGGACTTATTACCTAGATGGCAAAGTCCAGAAGCAGAATTGCATGACCACCTAACACCCTTATAAGCATTGTGGTCGTTTGATGCCTCTTGAGAATGAGCAAGATAGGAGGTATGAATGAGGGGTGAATCTATGTCAGGTTGTTTGAAAGGTAGGGTATTAGGTGGTTGATTCTTATCCTACATGGGATCTTCAATAGATACAGAGTGAAGAGAAAGTGGCTCAGAGGCCACAAAAATGGTATATTGTGGCTCAAGAGCCGCATGATTGAAAGGATGTGGCTCAAAGGCCACATGATCACAAGATAAAGGAAACAATTTCTCGAAACGAGAACGAACACACAACAATAGCAAACAAACATAACTAACCAACACACAAGCATGAAAAATGAAATGGACTTTATTATAACATCAGGAGAGTAGGTCATACAATGCAAATGTTGTCCATACCTTGAGATCGGGAATGGTTGTCGACAACAATGTGGAAATGCTTGTGCCTGACCCTGTATGTGACTCTCCCAAGGAGTGTCACGAGTCTTACAAGGAAACCATTCCTAAGACTCCTGCTTTTGATGCTTTTTTCCCTAAGGCACCCTTCCCACATAGGTTGGCAAATAAACATGATGCGCGGTGGCAGAAATGTTGTCAAATTTGGGCAGGTCAAGGTGAACATTCTGTTGTTGGTTGTGGTTCAGCAAATGTCATTGTATGCCAAGTTCCTTAATGATCTTTGTAACCAAAAGAGGAGAACCAATGTCCCCAAAAAGGCCTTTTGGGCCACCAATGTAAGTTCAATCTTGACACAACCCATACAAGTCAATTACAAGGACCGTGGTTGTCCTACTATTTCATGTGTGATCGGTGACGTTATAATCCATGAAGCTTTGCTATATTTGGGAGCATTGGTAAACCTCCTCCCTTACTCTTCTATGTCAACTTCAGAATAGGCAATCTTAAGCCTACTAGGAATACCCTCTAGTTGGTTGATAGATCTGTCAAATTCTGTAGGATTTCTAGTTTAATTGCACATATATATTTTCGAAATTTTTATGCACAATAAGGATCAATTACAATTTTCTAGTATTTATTTCATGCATGCATCAGTTTGTTTCAATAACTAGTTTCAAAAACTTTATTAAAACAAACACAAGGGACACCGAAATTCATACCTAGAAGTTCTCTAAAACTTCTTGCTGATCCGGAGATGCTGAAGAAGACGATCGTCGCTTCCCGTTGCGCCGGATGCCTCCGAGTGTTCACCAAACCCTAAACAAGGTTGGAGAGAAACGAGATAGCCAATCAATCTCCAAACTAGCTTAGAATCTAGCTACAAACCCCTTCCTTAGTCTCTGAGATTTCTCCTTCCAAAGACTTAGAAACTTAAGAGAATTTTCGTGGCTTTTGTGGTGAATTAGGAGAGAAAAGAATTAACAAAAACATCTAACATAATTAAGGAGAATAAGGACCTACTTATAGGCTCCAATCTTACTCTCAATCATGGCTATTCTTAAGCCATGTTCTCTTGACATTTTCTCTCAGAAACTAATTCCATAATGCATTACATGAATCCACAAAACGTTTGACCAAGTTTGGATATAATCCAACCATCGATCAAATTAATCTCTTAATTATCAAAGGCAGAAAATCGATCGGGGTTCGGTTTACTGAGTCACACTCGGTTAACCGAATATGTCACGTTTGATTTACCGTGCATTAAACGGACGACCGATTCTTAAGGAGAAAAATTCTACTTAACCGATCGGACGAACCCACTTCTAAAACCGAGTGCCATTCGGTTAACCAAAAATATCGGAACTGGACATTGTTCGGTCGACCGTTCCTGGTTCGGTATACCGAACCAGAACTCCAGGCACTTTGGTCAAGTTCGGTCAATCAATTTTGATCATCCGTTCCACGTTCGGTTGACCGATCCACAGAACCTTCGGTCGACTGAACCATAAACGGATTACCGAACTTTTACCCGATTTTGCCTTTTCAAATTTTGGATTTATTTCCAACAAAATTTGAACTTTAGGGGGTTTTAGGAAATTCACAACTTATGCAATATATTATCCTATGCAACAATAAATTATTGAACCCCATAATATATGCATCTCATATGAATTTATCATGATTCTAATTATGTTATATATCACAACATAATTGATTTTACTTGTTCACCACATGTGTCATATTTTCTATAAGAAACCCAACACATCATATGAACCAAAAATCAAGCTTCTTGTTTCCCAGTTTTTGCGGTGTGACCTATAGGAGGATCTAGACTAAGTTGGCAGTGATATTAAGAGCTTAATATCACAAGCTATAAGCGGTATCTAGCTACACATTATAGCTCCCAATTAGTTAGATGTCTTAATTCCACTCGAACCAAAACCCGGTCCATTTAGTGATGGAGTGCATTACTTGTGTCCGTCCCTTACCTCATGATATTAAGAATACACACAAAGTAGTATTGTGTCATCTTTGTATTAGTATTCATTTCTTGATCTCTTTAAGCTAGTTATAAATATGTGACTTAACTCAAATCACATTGTGCACATTATAACTTTGCTTTATCAAGGGGCCCACTAATATCATCACTCAATTAAAAGGGGTAATGATAATCGTTTGACTAACTATCTTCTCCAACGAAAGTCATACTTAACCAACTAATGCCTTTGCACTACACTCATCGATAGCTCAAGACACTAGTCTAATCAAGCAATTCTTAAGTGATTGGATAAAAGTCTCATATCAAAGGACCAAGGACACAGTAAAATATTAATGACACAGAAACACATTTCTATAATATTTTACTTATTAGGTCAATTTGGTATACAAAAGTAATATTTTCCTCTTTTGCCTACCCGTGTTGTCACTCACTTATAGAGCTACAATGATCTATGACCAACACGACAATCTTAACTCGGTAATCAATGTCCCATGTTAATTACCATGATTGCAAATATCTTTTGTTTTATGTAAACCAATATCTTTTAGAGCTCTACGGTTAAGGACCAAGAGCCTCTTCCTTAACACTTCTAAAAGACGAATAACATAAACAAGGAACAAAATGATTTCTCATTCAATTCATAATAATTGACATTTAAAAGTAAAATTTTTAGAACACATTCCCTTCAATCTCCCACTTGTTATCAAAGTTTTCTTTCACATACATTCTCAATGTATGAAACATTAATAACTAGGATAACCTTCTCAAATCACCTATCAAGCCAATCCACATGGATCCTCGGATCCATGGACTCGAAATATATTTTGTCTCTTAGCTTGGTATGAAGGTTTGTTGAATGGATCAGTTGTGTTACTGTTGTGTCCACCCATTTATTTATTTTGTCTTTCGTTGGTGGTTGAGTTAGCTGTAGTGATATTACTCCTAACTACACTAGCTCATACCTCCACCTTCGATAATGATGACGCATCATCATTCCAACCTCCTATTGTCAAGAATCCCTATGAGAATTGCATCAAAATAGCCCTCGGCTGTTTTCTCCTTTGTCTTCCATAAACAAGAACCTTATCCTAAGTCCGGTTAAAGTACTTCAGAATATTCTTGACCGCAATCCTATGCTTAGGACCTGCGTCGGATTGGTGACTACCTGTCACGCTTTAGAGCATACGAGATATCTAGTCTTGTGCAAGTCATTCTGTACATGGTCCTTCCTTTTGCCGAAGCATAAGGGATACCTTCATGTACTCCAAGTCTTTGCGTGATTGAGCACGTTGAGACTTCTTGAGTTGCACACCTATACTCATACTTATTGGCATATTGTCCATATTGAAATTGTTCACCCTAAACCTTTCCAAGACCTTGTCAATGTATGCACATTGACTGGGGCCAATGACTCTACGGGATGTATCTTAAGGTATCTTGATCCTCAAGATGTGTTGAGCCTCATCCATTTCTTTTCATTGAAAATGCCGATTTCAATGAAATTTCTCGTTTGCTAATGCAAAGGTATATGATTGCTCATGAGCAATATGTCATCGAAATATAAGATCAGAAGTACTACATGGCTCCCACTAATCTCCTTGTACATACAAGGTTCTCCTTTACTTTGAATGAAGTGAATCTTCTTCACTTCTTCGTCAAAGCGTTTGTTCCAACTCCTCGATGCTTGCTTCAATCCATAAATGGATCTTTGAAACTTGCATATCTTCTCGCTATTCTTTGGATCATCAAAACCTTGAGGTTGTACCATGTACATATCCTCCTCCAAGTTTCCGTTTAAGGAATGCCATTTTGATATCCATCTTCCATATCTCACAATTGTGAAATGCGGTAATAGTGAGCACAATCCGAATAGATTTTAACATGGCAACCTCTCAAAATTTCATCAAAGTCAATTTCTTGAATTTGAGTATAACTTTTGCTACAAGCCTTGCTTTATAGGTTGTCAAGTTACTATCCATGTCTATCTTCCTCCTAAAAGCTCATTTATACTAAATGACATTTTCTCTTAAGGAAGGCAAATCAAGTTCCATACTTGATTGTCATACATGGATTTTATTTCGGATTCCATGGCCTTAAGCCATAGTCTGGAGTCTTCCCTTTCTATTGCTTCTTATAAGGTCGAGGGATCATTGGTATCTAGTACCACGATCTCATGAAGTCCCGCATAGTTATTGGGTTTCTTTCTTTCCTTCGTCGACCTTCTCTATTCTTTTGGTTCTTCTCGTGTCTCTCGAACTTCTTCCACGATTTCTTGAGGAATAGGTTCACGTTCGACTCTCGAACGTACACCAGGTGGGGATGATTGAGATTCTCTCACAATTTCTTGTAAGGATCTCTCGCTCATGCTCCCACTAACCAAATGAATTTCGGTTGGGCCTTCATGATTTTGAATGCAACAGTCACATCATGATCTTGTAGAGTATCTTGAGTTTCCCAAAGCTTAACTCTACTCCCACTACTTTTCGATTGGAGGTGATACACCAAAAGTAGTATCCTCTTATCACACGAGGATAACCAATAAAGAAGCACTTATCCGCTTTTGGTTGAAGCTTGGTCGACATCAATTCCTTGACGTAGACCTCATAACCCCAAATCTTGAGAAAGTTGACCTTAGGTGTCTTTCAACTCCATAGCTCACAAGCCATTTTCTTTACGGATTTGGATGGAACATTATTTAGTGAGTTCGTCATTACTTGTAGTGCATAATTCCAAAAGTAAATAGGCAATTTAGATTGACTTATCATTGATCGAACCATGTCAAGCAATATCCTATTCCTACTTTAGGAATGAGTCAAATTAGGTATCCTAAGCACTCACCCCTACGAACCTTTCGTAGATACTCGATATTCTTGTTGAGTCGGTTCACTACCTCATCCTTGAATTCTTTGATCTTGTCAAAGAATTCACTTTTGTTTCCCATTAGACAAATGCAGCCATAATGACTATAGTTGTCCGTGAACAAAATGAAGTACCTTAAACCGTCTCTTGCACTTGTACTTATCGGACCACATACATTAGAACGTATCATATCCAATTAGTCATTCGTTTTCGTTCCTTTCTTCTTGAAAGGTCTCTTGGTCATTTACTTGACCAATCCGATAGTGCTATAAGAATGAATCATTCGCGTGAGTTATCTTAGTTCCTTTTGTAATTGTTTGTTTGAATTTGTTTATTATTCATTTCAAGGAAATAGAAGTCATTCCAAACGAATGTATTTGCATAGAGAATTCCATTCTTCGATAAAGACAAGCAAGAATTAAAATATTTATTAAAATTTATCCATATCTTAAACTTGATACAGAAATGTTCTTGCTAATCGAAGGAACATAACAACCACTCCTCAAAACATAAATTTAAATCATTAGACTATTGAAGTTCCATAGAACCTTGTAAAATTGCAGCTATGCTTGTACTATTTCCGATCTTCAATATCTTCTCGTTCTCAACGAGTTCCTTCCTATCCTTCAATAGCTGCACATCAAATTATGTGAGCACAAGATCTGGTAACCATTACCAAATCAAGGACGGAGGTGATTAAATTTATCTCAATAACAAACATACCTACGACGTTTCTCGGGCGCCTACGTTCAATCATCCCATTTTAAAGGTCTTCCTTGTACTTGGGGGAATTAGGTCGGATGTGTCCCTTTTCACCGTAGTGAAAGCACTCCGTGTTGGGAGTTGGAGATTTGAAGGATTTCCCCTTTGAGGCACTCCTATGAGCACCTCCTACTCCCTTGCTTTTAATTGACGTATCTTTGGTAAATTTGCCTTTACCTTGGTTGATCCTTTTGGTCCTCTCATGGACGGCTAGGACCTGATTGTCCAGACCATTGCCCATGTCAACTTCTGTCATTTTGAGAGCGTTGTGAAGCTCCTCAAGACTCACCCCTTTTTCACGCACATGATAGTGCATCACAAAATCCTTAAAGGACGGGGCTAGAGAGCCAAGAATCAGATCTTCGGCAATGTCCTCGGGCATTGGAGAAGAGTGTTTCGACAATTTCTCAAGGTATCCTTGCATCGTGAGAAAATGCATGGATACCGATGTTCCCTCCGCCATGTGGCACCTTGTGAGTGCGATGGTGGTCTTATAGTGCTCGTTTCGGGCACTATCCATGAACATCTTTGTTAAAGCTTCCATGGTCTTCTTGGGTTTTGAATCCAAGTATTTCGATTGAAGCGAGTCACCCGTGGATGCCAACATTAGACCGTTAACTTGGTTCACTTGATCTTCCCACTTGGCTATCACCTATTTCTCATTACCGGTTGCCTTCTCATTCAATTTTGGGATTTCACCATCCAAAATATGAGATAGTTTTTCAAACCTGAACACGATATTAAGATTGAGTTGCCAGTTCATGAAGTTTGAGCCATCATTTTGCAAAGGATTTTTTTCGATCATAGATCGCACAATTGGTTGGATATTAGACATTTCTACAAAATAAATTATACAGGATTTTAATGTCAATTTTATGTTTTAAAACACATACATATATGGAATATAAATGTAAATACTGCAAATAAAATTTTGCCCGTAAATGCTATAACCCAAGATCCTATCAATTGCAATATAGACTAGCTAAGGGCTATCGAATATATCACAATATCAAGGTAAGAAAAATTCTTTCTAATCACAACCTTTTTGAATTTTAGCAATATTAGCATCTTCAAACTCTTGTGATTCTTTTCATTTTTAATTATGAGGGAATATGACCTATCCTCGTAAGAAAAACTTTTTCCCAAAAACGAGCAAGGGCTTTAGGTAATGTTACGAAAACTTATTTTCATTTGATAAGAGATACGTTTATCCATTGTATTCACAACTAAACATACTTGGGGTTCACTAGGGTGAAATGCACCTCATATATTTAATCGTGGCACAACAATACACAACCATTATATATCCCACTATTCCCAAAGATGGAGGGAGCTATCTCCCGCTAAGGGCGAGCAGAGTATCCCCCGATCAATGGCTGCTAGTGGATAAAATAAGAAGGAAAATTACTCTTAATTTTGTTGGACAATTTCATATATTAACATGTGATACGGAATTTTAGGTTATCATGCATATTATCATTCATACACATCCTAACATTCAATCACATTCATCACATGCATAGCAGAAATTAAAACAGAAATTAAACCATTCACACAATCCACATCGTGTGAGTTTATATGTTCCCTTTGATCCTCGATCCCTGATCTTCGATCAATGCGCTACAGCGGTGACTTCCTCTTGCACCGGAGATGTAGATTTTACAGAAAATAAACATGCTCCTCACATTCGATAAAAACCGACTAGTGCAAGTCCTATGTAAAAACCTCTCAAATGCAATGCAATTATCTAAAGATAGAAAGAGAGAATTTGGCTTTTACATATAAATAAGCCCCTCTATAATAATAATTATATACATTCATAGTTGCTGATTTGGAACATATAAACTCACAATTCCTGCAAAGCCAACTCGAGCATCCATGCACGCAATATTGTTATAAACTATACAACCTAGTTTATCAATCATCTAGAATCCCAAACAATTCTTTGAAAAACATTTTGAAATCCATTAAAAAGGTTTTTCATCCATCCTTTAGTTCAAAAACAATTTTGAACCGCTGTCCATCCAATTTCCTAAAAGGAAAGACGAACCGCAGATTTTCGGTTTTGTTGATTCTCTTACAAAACAATCGTTTATGCTTAAAACGAAAGTATTGTAAGTTAGACTTATGTCTAAATCATAATTCTAATAATTACATGGAATGTTTTAAACCACTTAAAACATTCAAAATGAATTATTACAAAGAATTATTCTAACAAAACATTTAAAGACCAAAAAATCGGTAAACCGAATTGTTTAAATCCTAGATGGTAAACTAAATTTGTTTACAGCCTCAAATCATTAGAAAATTGAACCCTAAGCTCTGATACCACTGTAGGATTTCTAGTTTAATTTGACATATATATTTTCGAAATTTTTATGCACAATAAGGATCAATTACAATTTTCTATGATTTATTTCATGCATGCATCGGTTTGTTTCAATAACTAGTTTCAAAAACTTTATTAAAACAAACACAAGGGACTCCGAAATTCATACCTAGAAGTTCTCTAAAACTTCTTGATGATCCAAAGATGTTTAAGAAGACGATCGTCGCTTCCCATTGCACCGGATGCCTACGAGTGTTCACCAAACCCTAAACAAGGTTGGAGAGAAACGAGCTAGCCAATCAATCTCCAAACTAGCTTAGAATCTAGCTACAAACCCCTTCCTTAGTCTCTGAGATTTCTCCTTCCAAAGACTTAGAAACTTAAGAGAATTTTCGTGGCTTTTGTGGTGAATTAGGAGAGAAAAGAATTAACAAAAACATCTAACATAATTAAGGAGAATAAGGACCTATTTATAGGCTCCAATCTTACTCTCAATCATGGCTATTCTTAAGCCATGTTCTCTTAACATTTTCTCTCAGAAACTAATTCCATAATGCATTACGTGCATCCACAAAACGTTTGGCGAAGTTTGGAGCTAATCCAACCATTGATCAAATTAATCTCTTAATTATCAAAGGTAGAAAATCGATCGGGGTTCGGTTTACCGAGTCACACTCGGTTAACCGAATATGTCACATTTGGTTTACTGTGCATTAGAGGGACGACCGATTCTTAGGAGAAAAATTCTCCTTAACCGATCGGAGGAACCCACGTCTAAAACCGAGTGCCGTTCGGTTAACCAAAAATATCGGAACTGGACATTGTTCGATCGACCGTTCCTGGTTCGGTATACCAAACCAGAACTCCAGGCACTTTAGTGAAGTTCGGTCAATCACTTTTGACCATCCGTTCCACGTTCGGTTGACCGATCCACAGAACCTTCGGTCGACCTAACCATAAACGGATTACCGAACTTTTACCCGATTTTGGCTTTTCAAATTTTGGATTTATTTCCAACAAAATTTGAACTTTAGGGGGTTTTAGGAAATTCACAACTTATGCCATATATTATCCTATGCAACAATAAATTATTGCACCCCATAATATATGCATCTCATATGAATTTATCATGATTCTAATTATGTTATATATCACAACATAATTGATTTTACTTGTTCACCACATGTGTCATATTTTCTATAAGAAACCCAACACATCATATGAACCAAAAACTAAGCTTCTTGTTTCCCGGTTTTTGTGGTGTGACCTATAGGAGGATCTAGACTAAGTTAGCAGTGATATTAAGAGCTTAATACCACAAGCTATATGCGGTATCTAGCTACACATTATAGCTCCCAATTAGTTAGATGTCTTTTTTCCACTCGAACCAAAACCCGATCCATTTAGTGATAGAGTGCATTACTTGTGTCCGTCCCTTGCCTCATGATATTAAAAATACACACAAAGTAGTATTGTGTCATCTTTGTATTAGTATTCATTTCTTGATCTCTTTAAGCTAGTTATAAATATGTGACTTAACTCAAATCACATTGTGCACATTATAACTTTGCTTTATCAAGGGGCCCACTAATATCATCACTCAGTTAAGAGGGGCAATGATAATCTTTTGACTAACTATCTTCCCCAACGAAAGTCTTACTTAACCAACTAATGTCTTTGCACTACACTCATCGATAGCTCAAGACACTAGTCTAATCAAGCAATTCTTAACAGATCGGATAAAAGTCTCATATCAAAGGACCAAGGTCACAGTAAAATATTAATGACACAGAAACACATTTCTATAATAATTTACTTATTAGGTCAATCCCTTGTTGTCACTCACTTGTAGAGCTACAATGATCTTTGACCAACACGACAATCTTAACTCGGTAATCAATGTCCCATGTTAATTACCATGATTGCGAATATCTTTTGTTTTATGTAAACCAATATCTTTTAGAGCTCTACGGTTAAGGACCAAGAGCCTCTTCCTTAACACTTCTAAAAGACGAATAACATAACCAAGGAAAAAAATGATTTCTCATTCAATTCATAATAATTGACATTTAAAAGTAAAACTTTTAGAACTTTGAGTTGAGCATTTGTTTGGAGAGTTGATTGTAAGATTAAGACTCCAAAATGCTACTAAGGAGGGGATATCCCATATAAGATAAGGTGGGGGATTTCATTACCTTTTCCTTCGCCCGAAAACCACACTAATCAAGAGCCTAATTTTAAAATCAAGTAGACATTGGCCCTAAGGATCTCAGGCACATTAGGAGAGTGATCCGGTCGCGACCGTCATGGCCTGATCTGCCTATCCTACTCTGTCGATAGTAGGAGAGATGAGATCTCCAGATCTTGGCTCACTTTCTGGGCTTTGTGGTCCTCGTCGTAGGGAGGTGAGGCGTGTTGAGGCCGCGTGACCTCGCAGTTAGGCGTTGTCTAGCTGTAAGGACCTATCGCGACCTTAGGATTGTTTGACCCTTGTTTGTGTGCTTCTACTTGTACCCACCCGCCGTAGCATAAGGACTTCTTCCATTCTCTCCTGAGCCATTCCCGCTCTTATGTGTCCTCCCATCTTCTCCTCTATGAACATTCGGTTTTTAGTTATTTAAAAAAAGTTTTGGTTTGTGTGTGTGCACACCTTTGTGCATGTTTGTGTGGGCACGAGACGAGAGTGGCCATTTGATGAGGCATGTCGTCAATCCTGCCTCGGTAGTCAATTTCTCGATGCCTTCATCTTCTCGTGTCGCACACAGTCCGGGTTCAATGGTTGCTCATTACCGCGAGGAGGAGCAGTTGCTGGACCCAGTTGTCCCACTTGCTCTTCCTGTTCTTTCTCCCATACCTCTTCGTGATCGATGCTACCCGAGCCGCACCGCTTTGCCCTCATGCATCGTGTTGCCAGAGGCAAGTGGGAACCACTTCGAGGTTAAGCCTCAGTTTATCTCCATGCTCCCTCACTTCACTGGGAAGGGTGACCCCCATATCTTTCTCAAGGAATTTTAGGAGGTCTGTGCTATGTTCAACCTGCAATAACTTAGCATAGACTCTATCCATCTTAGGCTTGTCCCGTTTACACTAAAGGATGATGACAAGAAGTGGTTGTATAGCAACCAGGCAAATGCCTTTAGGACTTGGGAAGAATTTCAATCTGCATTCCTCAAGAAGTATTTTCGAAATCATCGGACTCAAAAATTGGGGAACAAAATCAATTCATTCTATAAACTTGAGACCAAAACATTTCATGCATATTTAGAGAGGTTCAAGGAGCTACTATCCTCATGCCTTCACCACGACATCGAGTTGTGGTGCCTTTGTCAAATTGTCTACGAGGGTCTTCACATCCCGTCCCGAACGCTCCTTGAGTCCGTGTCAAGGAGAGTTCTTAGGATAGGATGAAACATAGGCATGGGCTTTCCTAGAAAACCTTGCTGAGAAAACCATGCAGTGGGAGAGTGTGAGGGAACCACCAGCATCGAAGCGGGGTCGCAAACGCAAACTCGACTAGATCGGGTGCCGCATTTGCTGTCCATACAACTACGGCCACCGAGGCACACATGGCGACCTTAATGTGCCATATGGATTAGATTGAGCTCCCAAACCAATAAGGTGCACCTCATGTGTCTACATCTCGGCTAGTTCCCTGTCATTCATGTGGTAGGATAGGTCATGTAGGAAGCAAGTGTGCGTCCATTCCTCCTGAGATGGAACATGTCAATGCTATCTATGATAGAGCCAGGAATGACCCATACTCATCATCTTATAATCCAGGATAGAGGAACCACCCTAATTTTTCATGCAACCAAAATAATGCCCCAGGTGGTCCTTCAAACTCCTCTCGACCACCTAACCAACCACACCAACTTCCCATGCATGCACAATCTTATCAGCCCCCCCAAGCTCAAATCACCAATCAATCGGCTTTCCCAAATTCCAACAATATGGAAACCCACTTCAATTCGCTTGAGACCTTGACTCGTAGACTTGAAAACTCAATGAATTTTTTTCTGTTAACCACAACTCAAGTTCTCACTTCAAATCAGCAGACCATCAAATCTCTAGAGCTTCAGATGGGCCAATTGGCTCAGTCTGTACATGAAATAGAGAGAGACTACCTAGCCAACGTGAGGCTAACCCCCGCATGTACCAGTAACAACACATGCAAAATGAGAATGTGGTACCTCGGGGGCGGCAAGTGAACCATGTGGAGGAACTTGTTCACCTTGTCAATGCCATTGTAACCTTAAGGAATGGAAGCAGGTTGACAATCACATCTCCTTGCCACCACCACCATATATGAAGGGCCTCAGTGGGAATGGTGGTGAAGAAGAGGATGAGGGTGAGGGTAAAGCACAAACGCCTCCTTCTCAGGCACCGTAGAAAACCTACCTGCCAAAAGCTCCCTATCCTAGTAGGTTAACCAAAAAGCAGAGTGACACAATGGATAAGATATTAGAGGTGTTTAAGAAAGTGAAGGTTAACATCCCTTTGTTGGATGTCATCCAACAAATACCTCAATATGCCAAAGTCTTAAAAGATCTCTGCACAACCAAGAGGAAGACCAATGTTCCGAAGAAAGCATTCTTGGTTGCAAATGTACGCCCACTTTTGTCCAATCCCACCTACACAAAATAGAAGCACCCTGGGTGTCCTACTATTCAGTGTACGATGGGGGACACTAGCATGAGTAATGTATTGCTTGATTTAGGATCGGCGGTCAACCTCCTCCTATTTTTTATTTATCAACAGTTGAACTTGGGAGAATTGAAACCAACTAAGATCACCCTCCAATTGGAGAATATATCCATTCGTATTCCAAAGGGGATTATCGAGGATGTGCTTATCAAAGTTGGATATTTTATATTTCCAGTAGATTTTGTAGTCCTCGATACCAATCCTATTGCGAACACCCACTCTTAAATACCTTTGATTTTGGGTAGACCGTTTCTGGCAACCTCCAACGCCTTAATTAATTGTAGAAATGGTCTCATGAAGCTCTCATTAGGTAACATGAGTGTCGCGTTTCATGTGTTCAACTATGGTAGGCAACAAGAGCCCATGGACCAACCTTTAAATCTCAATCTCATCCGCCAATTAGAGAAAGCACTGCAAAATCAACGAACACCCCTAACACCAATGTAACCCATTGAGAATGTTTGTGGGCCCAGCAAAAACTCATTACCTATCTTTGCAATGCAACAGAGTGAGCTGGCATCAAACATGAAAGTACAAAGGGAGTGTTTGTTGCATGATTCAGTTGAGACCATTAGTGAGGGGGACACACCTCAGCATATGCCCATTCTAGAAGGTGTCGTCGCCCCATGTCCTAGGGCGATTGAGCCCTTTGAGCTTCATATTGACTCCAACAAGGACCCACCTATGACCGAGCTTATGCATGATAATATACAGGAGGTTGGGTGGTCTTTATTGGATGACTTGGGGAGAAGCCTCATTCATAGTGAAACTAGTGTTTCACATACTTCGAATGAGCCTGAGGAACTCATTCCGATGCACCCACCTATTGGTTGGAGGGTTTTGTTCGATGAACAACTAAACCCTAGCAAGGCAACACAACTCCACTCATTCATGTTGCCTACACGCAACCAATATCATGAGGGGTTCAAGCCTTTCAGCTTTGACCTTTCACCCCTCATGACACCTCAAAGTACCAATGAAGTGGGCACATTTTTGCAAATCTCTGGCTCGCAGGACTCGATGTTCTTATTTGATGTTCCTTGACCAAATGATAATGAGAATATCATTGTTGATGTATATATCTTGATTAGAAAAATGAAAAAAGAGAGTAATAAAAGACTCCTCCAGTGAGCAATGATTGTTGTGGGCCCCAACCCTTGTGTATTTGGGCCACATTTGTTTGACGTATTTGTCTCCCTTCTTACTATCTCATAGGTTTTTGGGAATTCGGGGTTACGTCCATCAACAGGACCATGAAACTCTCATTGTGCTTCACGTTGGTGAGATCTTTTTTTCTCATGCATAAATCCATGTAGTTTCATATTCACATTCATTGAGGACAATGCATGAAGTAAGTGTGGGGGGTGCTTTACGTTTGTATATATGTGGAGTCGAGTATTTTTTTGTTTGCTTTTCGTTTTCTTTTGTTTGTATTGTTAGGGTCACGATAGTGTGCTGCATTTAATATTGTGATTGACATCATTTCATGCTTATATTTGTATCTTATATCCATTATCTTACACCTAAGCAATACTACGTGCCGAGTTTTATGTTTGAATTTCAGAAATAAAGCGGTTTGATGAGAAGAGGCATGAAAGGACCTACAAGATAGAAAAAGGATTGAGTTGAGAGACTCGAGGACTAAGATGCAAGGGAGAAGGGCCTGAACGAAAGATAGAAGGACCAAAGAGCAAAACAGAATACTCCACACCATCATGGGGAGTATTTTGGTAATTCGATTCGGGTCGGAGTTCCAATAAACAAAGTAGATGCATCAAAGACCGACAAAGAAACCCAGGAAAGCCCACAACAAACTTTAGCCAGATCCGTGTCCTATAGACCGCCAATTGGTGGTATGGAACCGCCAATTTGCGGTCCGGATCTCCCCGGATCCGCTAAGATTTCTGGAGCGTTTGTATTAGTGTTTGTTTAGGCTATTTTTGGTATTTGTTTAGTCCCATTTGGGGGGCTTGTCCCGGATTACCTTTTTCTATGGCTATAAATAGAACTCTCCCTCCTCTCTTGTATCCCCATCACCTCTCTTTGTGACCATCTTCTCTACTAAGAGAGCCTTGAAGCAAAACTCTTGGAGAAAGAGGCTGCTTGTAATTGAGTGAGTTAATAATAGATGTTTTCCATTAGCATGTTATTTCTTGCTTAGTTTAATTTCCTTTAGTATGCTTGCTTGCATGTTTGTTTTGTTTTATGTCTTTTAGTTAACTTGTTGTTTAGTCTTTCTATAATTAGAGTAAGCATGCCTTCTTTCCTTAGTATAATTGTTAGTTTAAATATGTGTGAGTAGTTCCATCCCCTTTGGGGGTGGAGTAGATGTATGTACATGTTATGTAGATGGTATGAATGCTAGATATAATTGTTTGTGAGAGATATTAGTATGCTTGCTTGAATTAATAAGAACTTTAGTTGATGGTTTCTGCCATAGTTAGGTACATTCCATGCTTGTATGTTCTTAATAACAACCTTGCATTGCTCATATTAATCACCTAGGTTAGTGTTGTAATTGATAGGTCTTTCCATTAGGTACTTCTTATACATTAACAAACACTAACTAACTTGTGCTTCTTGTATGTATTCACTACCACACTTATTTCATGTGCACACCCACACACTCCACCCCTTAGGGGTTTTCGATTCCGGAGTTTTATCTTCCTTCATTAGTTACTTAGTTTAGTTTGTGTTGTGATTTCATTTCAGCTTTTCTATTCTAATAGTTAAATTAGTGTAGTTTAGTGTAATCAATCCTTCTCTCCTTTCTTTCCCACTCGCCTTCACACAAACCAAAAGTCGACACACCTCCCTGTGGAAGACCCGTATTTGCCACCGCTGCAACGCGGCCGTGCACTTGTGGTTTAATTAAAACGATTCAAACAAGTTTTTGGCACCGTTGCCGGGGAGGTGCTCTGTCCAGACTTTGGTTTGGACGATTTGAGTGGTTTTAGTTTTTAGTTTTTGTTGGTTTCAGGGATCCTAGAGCTCACGGGTAGGCTACTGGACGAGTTGAAGGACAAAAACTTCAACAAGGACCGCCAATCAGCGGTCTTGGACCGCCAATTGGCGGCCCGGTGAGCGTTTCTTGCACTCAGTTTTCTTCTGGTAGTTGGTTCTTTCATTTTAGTTATCTGGGATCACTATTTTGCATGCTGTGAATTCTAGTTTGCTCCCAGATCATTAAACCAATCCCCAGTAATCAACTTGGCCTTAAAATCTAAAGCAAAAGACTAGACATTCTTACTTGTTTAGGTCACACATAATGTACTTGACTTAGGCATGTAGTTGTCTTTTCTTTTAGCTTTATTTTCAGTTGTTGAGTGCTGGCGTGAGGTACGCATTTCCTACACTCATTCATGCATCTTGTATGCCCATGCATTAGTTAGTAGGAATTGCATCAGGACAAGATTGAGTTGAGCGTTTGATTGGAGCGTTGATTGCTAGATTTAGGATCAAAAGGCTACTAAGGATGGGCTGTCCCATAAAAGATAAGGTGGGGGATTTCATCACCCTTTCGTTGGCCCCAAAAATCACTCTTAATCAAGCCTTAACTAAAAGCAAGTAGACATTGACCCTAGGATTTCTGACGCATTAGGAGAGTAATCTAGTTGAGACCGTCATGGCATGATCGGCGTTGCCTACCTTGTCGATAGTAGGAGGTACTGGATCTCCGGATCTGGTATCACTTGCTGGGCATTGTGGTCCTCGTTGTAGGGAGGTGAGGCGTGTCGAGGCTAGTAACCTCGAAGTTAGGCGTCGTCTAGCCTAAGGACCCATAGCCTTAAGCTGATTGAGCTGTGCTAGCTAGTTAGGCTTCTACCTGATCCCATTACCCACATTAGATCGTAGGATTCTCCCTTCCTCATCTGAGTCCTCTCCTCATCTATTCTCTACGAGTAGTCTCCTCCTCTGAGTACACCTTCTATTGTGTGTTTTTTAGAGTCGAGTCGAGCATTTTTATGCGAGGTTGGGCTCGTTATGGTGAGAGCGCTCGACTTGAGATAATGCATTTTTCTGAGATGGACGGTCTTGGTGATCGACCATCTCCGCCTCGTGCTCCTTTGGAGAGTGAGGCCGAGTCGTCTCGTGGTGACGGGGGAGACTCGGGTCCATTCATGGATTACCTCGGTCCGCTCCCACCACCACATAGACCTCCTTCTCCTCCTCTCACTCAAGAGGAAGGGAGATTCGGTCAGGATCGAGTTCTTGGTGCACCACCACCTTTAGCTCGACAGGATAGACCATTGACTTTGTGGGAGCGGACCCATCCTGTTTGGGCCGCGCAGCCTTCTTGCATAGTTTTTCCCCCTGCTCGCGGGAACAACTATGAGCTGAAACCTCAATATGTGAGCATGCTTCCAACCTTTACTGCCAATAAGGAGGATCCGTATATTTTTATACGCGAATTCGAGGAAGTATGCTCCATGTTCAAGCTTCAACAACTTGATGAGGATTCAGTCTGGTTGAGGATGATTTCTTTCGTGTTGAAGGATAATGCGAAGAAATGGATGTACAGCCTCCCGGCAAGCTCTATTCGGTCTTGGGATGACTTTGTGACCGTATTTCTGAAGAGATTTTTTCCTCAAAGGAAAACTCAACAGATACGACACTAGATACATCAAATGTATCAGACTGAGACCGAATATTTTCATGCTTTCTTTGAGAGGTTCAAGGACCTTCTCCAGCAGTGCCCTCATCATGGACTTGAGCTATGGAAGTTGTGCCAAATTGTTTATGAGGGTCTCAACTACAACACCCGCACATTGTTGGAGTCGATGTGTCAGGATGATTTCCAAATGAAACCCATCAATAAGGCATGGGACACTTTTGAGTTAATGGCTGAACATACCTTCGAGTGGGACACCATGAGAGAGCCACCAGCCGCCAGGTCTTCTGGTCGGGCTGGATCATATCATGTTGAGTCAACTATCGCGTCTGAGGCGAAATTGGCTTCTTTCATGTGTAGGATTGAGAGTTTAGAGTTGGACCGAGCTCCTGTAGCTCAGGTCACTACTCCTGGGTGTAGTAGGTGTGGACTTACGAGCCATGATGACTTGGAATGCGCTTACGCTCCAAGGGATACTGAGCATGCAAATTCAATGTATAAATAGAGGTCCCGTAACGACCCGTACAGTCACTCCTACAACCCAGGATGGCGTAACCATCCTAACTTCTCTTGGGGGCCTAGTGGGGGTCACGGTCAGAGCTCGCAAGCTCAACCTCAACCTCCACATTATCAACCTCCACGCCCATCGGCGACCTACCACCCCCACATCAAAGGTCTCAGCACCATAATTACCAACCTGCTTAGGCCTCATCGTCCGATTATTCCAACCAAACTCCACCACACCAGCGGGTTGACCCCAAGGACCCTTCTAGTGATCCGACCCTTCAAGCGTTCATGCAGAGCATGCAAAGTACAGTCAAGGCTTTGGAAATGCAAGTTAGCCAGTTGGCTCATCAGTTCCATGAACGCGAGAAGGGTCAGTTCCCGAGTCAACCTGTGGTAAATCCCAGGGGTCAACCTGCTCATGCTAGGCAGAAGGTACACAATGTTGAAAGTGACCCTTCCCAACATGCCAATGTTGCCCATACCTTGAGATCGGGAAGGGTTCTTGATAACAGTATGGAAATGCCTGAAGCTAACCTTGTTGGCGAGACTTCCGAGGAGAGTGTTGAGTCTGTCAAGGAACCTAATTCTGAGACTCCTCCTCGTGATTGTTATGTCCCCAAGGCACCATTCCCTCATAGGTTGACTAAAACGCGTGGTGAGCATTGGGACAAGATCGTTGAGGTATGATGCATTGCATACATTGCATCATATGTCTTTCATTTAGATTACTTTTATATCAATAAATGCTACTAAGGTATGTGTTTAGTCTTATTTACAGAATACAGGGACCTGAATGCAATTTACCCACATCCCGAGCATAAACGCGTGCAAAAGATTCATTTCTATCATAAAGACCAAGTTCAAGTTTATCGGGTTACAAATGGAAATGTATCCAAGCATAAAAGCATTCAAGACCTAATTACAAAAAGAGCAAGGACTTGAGCACAAAAGTAGCTGGGGACTTAATTGCAAAAAGACAAGGACCTAATTGCAAATCACGAGTAGCTTTTATTATCTTGGAGAAAATATATAGAAAAATCAATGTATATCTACAAATATATGAAGGAATTAACCCGGAGCTCAAAAGTGTGGAAAGAATCAATCCAGACGTGCAAAGAAGGATCAAATCATACCATAAACATTCAACCAAAATCCGGACAAAATCAGGCCAGATTGTGCGGCGTTTCCGCCACACCACACACACAATGTGCGGCGTTTCCGCCGCCCAAGCACCGATCCGCGTCTCCCAATTTCGTCCAGTCGTGTCTGGACACGTGTACTTTCCAATATTATACCTAGATCCCTTGTAGCAACTATAAATAGACCCAAGAACGATGTTAGAAGGGTCCTTAGTCTTTGGTTGTAATTTTTATTCTTAATCTTAGTTTTGTATTCTTCTTTTCATTAATAAAATTCTGTCTTTTATTTCTTACTTTTAGTTTTCTTTTGTAATGTCTCAAGGACCCCTTCTTCCTCCCTCCATGAGTTTCTAACTCTTTCCAAAGGGTGGAGGTGACGGATTTAGAGTGAAGAGAAGACGAATAAATGTTATTATTTTAAGTTCGTATTAGTCTATTTTGATTACTTGATTTTATGTTAAATCATTTATCATGTAATGCGTCATAACTAATATGATTTATTATAAGTTTCTGAATTCTCTAATCTAAACCTTAAATCTAAACCTCCACCCGACGGAATTCACCTCTTTGTTCTTGTTTTAATTTTAATTGTTCTTGTTCTTGCTTTAGATAATTAAAACCCAAAAATCTCAAAACCCAATTATTTCTTCTCTCCTTCTTCCCCTTAATCGGAAATCACACTAATAACAGAATCTCTCCCTCCTTGTGTAAGACCCGTATTTGCCACGTCTTCATTGACACCGTGCACTTGCGGTATAAATTTAATTCTCATCAAGTTTTTGGCGCCGTTGCCGGGGAGGCGACGCAGATTTTGTTTTTTGTTGATTTCGATTTTATTCTGTTTATCTTGTGCGCGATCTAACTATTTGGATTTGTGTTTCAGGAGACAACAGAGTGCACGGTGAAATCCGAGCACAGTCTGAGCTAAATGAGCGGCGGAATCACCGCATACTAAGAGCAAACTGCGGCGGAATCGCCGCACACCTTAAGCTTCTGGGCTTCAACTTTTTCTGGGACGCGACTCATCTCTGGGTGGACGCGTAGAGCTACTGAAATTTCAAGAGCGGGCGGCGAACCTGATTGAGCATTGCGTAGGTAACCTTTGTTGCCTTTTTCCTCGTAATTTCTAGTTTCAGAAAATTTCCTTTTCATAGAACTGCATGTGTTAGGACAAAAATTCCATAATTGGCAATAATTCAACTCTGACTTGAAATTTGGCAAAATTAGAAAGGCCTTAGTGCATGCATCATCTAGTGTTTTGTATGCATTATTCTTGCTAAATTCTTGCAAATTAATTCTTGTTGAAGAGTGCTGGAGTCAAGGTACGTATCGCGGTTTTTATCGATTGCATTTAGGCATATAATTTAGTTTGCATACAACCTTGCAATTGCCCCCCTCTAAAGACCATTGTTTGACTATCTTTGCTAGATCTAAGTTAAACTATCTTAAGGGCAACTCCGTAGGCAAAGACATGGTGGGGATTTCATCACCTTTCCGTGGCCCACAAAACAACAATCCCAAAGTGTCACCCAAGCCTTAAATTAAAATCAGTTAGACATTGACCCCTAAGGACTCGGACTCATTTAAGGAGAAGAATTGGTTTGACTTGCTATGACCTGAAGCCGATGGAATTTAATTTGGTGTCTAGAAAGTGTTTTTGTGTTGACGTAAGTCTTCCAAGCGAAGTGGTTGTCTAATTGGCACCGACTCTGTCGGAAGCGCCCCCACTAGCTATACACGGCCTGGCCAAGTTGGTTTGATTAGTGAGGGAGGTGAATCAAGCGAATCAATTCGACTCAACCAGTTAGGAGTCGTCTAGATCTAAGCGACACTAGGTCTAGGATTGTTTGAACCATGCTTTCTTAGAAATTTTCTGACCAACCCTCTTTCTATCTTTAGAGTTAGGTTTCCCTTCTCATCTGAGTCTTCTTTCTCTTCTCACCTAAATTCTCTAGATTAGGATTCCTTTCTCATCTTTCCCATTCTATTGTTTGTTTCCCTTTTGATAAAGAAATAAAAAAAAACGAAAAATAAAATAAAATATATTTGTAATTAATTCTTGAAATTAAATTTGGAATTTAAATTTGGAATTTGAATTCAAAAATTGATTCAACCCGGTGCACTCAGATTTGGATTCGGGACTTGAGTAATCGACTCTCACGAGTTCATCTAGATTCCAGTCTGGAACTTAGCCCCAATCCACCTGTTGCACCACCTCACCCAGATCCAATGGGTGAGAACGTAGTGGACCCACCTGTTGTGCAACCAATAACTCTGAGGGATCGATGCTATCCAGCGATGGCTGCTCAGCCATCGTGCATCGTTATGCCCACCATACCGGGTCGCGACTTCGAACTTTAGGAACAATACATGAGTATGTTGCCTAAGTTCACCTCTAGGGAATACCCATATCTCTTCCTTAGAGAATTTGAGGAAATCTGCTCTCTTATGCAATACCAGCATATTCCTGAGGAGGCAGTGCGTCTGAAATTCGTGCCTCTAGCACTGAAGGATGACGCTAAGAAATGGCTATATAGTCTAGCCGAAAGATCTATTACGAGTTGGGCTGAGTTTGTTCAAGTTTTCCTAAAAAAATATTTCCCCAACCATAAGACTATGAGGATTAGGAATCAAATTGTTGCATTCGTTCAGTCTGAGAGCGAGCCGTTCTATTCCTATCTAGAAAGATTCAAAAGTGTTCTGACCCAATGCCCTCATCATGGAATTCCAAGATGGCAATTATGCCAAATTATTTATGAGGGATTGACACCCACATCTAGGGTTATGGTAGAATCCGTAAGCCAAGGGAACTTTATGTCGAAAAATGAAAATGATGCCTGGACTTTCCTTGAGGAATTAGCTGAAAACAGTATGCAATGGGACAATGCTAGAACACCGCTTAACCCGAGTATTGGATCCAGAATAGTAAGTCAACCCAAACCAGGTGTGTTAGCTGTAGATGCCAACATAGCGGCCGAAGCAAAACTAGCTACCCTTATGCGCAGAATGGAAAGTTTAGAGCTACAAACCCAAAACCGAGTGAATCAAGCCTCGACTATCCAGTGCTCTAGATGTGGTCAGACTGGTCATGTAATGGAGGATTGTGCGGAATGGGACCAAGTTAATGCCATGTATAACCATGCTAGAAATGACCCATACGCATCAACCTATAACTCGGGTTGGCGTAATAATTCCAATTTCTCATCAAACCAACAGGGTCAACCTCCTAGACAACCACCAAACCCGTATAACCAAAATAATACATCATCTGGGTTTAGTTACAATAACGATCATGAGGTTAGGTTGACAAGCTTGGAAAATTTGATGAAAACTTTTATACAAACAACCAACCAGACCTTCCAAAGGCTAGAGACACAAGTCAGCCAACTAGCACAAATAGTAGGTGAAAGAGAAAATGGTCGGTTTCCAAGTCAACCTGAGGTGAACCCTAGATCTAATAATTCATATAAATCCTATCAAGCACCTTCAGGAAATAACAACCCTAGACCGGTTCAAATGGTTAATGAGGAAGGACCGTTCCAACAAATAAATGTTGTAGTATCATTACGGTCCGGAAGACAGATTGATAATAATGTGGTAAATCCTAGAACGTCTACTCAATTTAGTCATCAAACTGCCACATATGACCTAACCATTGAACCCGACGTCCAATCTGAAACGCCCACCCCACCTACTCAATCTGAACCCGTAGCTCAACCTGAACCTGAGCGAGTCTATGTCCCGAAAGCCCCATTTCCCAATAGACTCAAAAAGAACTCAAGTGCACAAATAGAAAAAATCTTGGAAGTATTTAAGCAAGTTAAGGTGAACATTCCACTCTTAGACACGATTCAACAAATACCTGCTTATGCTAAATTCTTAAAAGATTTGTGCACAAAAAAGAGAAAAACAAACGTACCAAAGAAGGCATTCTTAACTGCAAACATAAGTTCTATTTTGTCCAACACATCTCCTATAAAATATAAGGATCCTGGATGTCCCACAATTTCATGTGCAATAGGAGCTACTTTTATCAACAAAGCCCTTCTAGACCTTGGTGCTAGTGTTAACCTACTCCTGTACTCTGTCTATGACCAAATGAACCTTGGTCCACTAAAACCCTCTAAGACAACCCTTCAATTTGCTGATTGTTCTATTAAGAAACCAAGAGGTATAGTAGACGATGTTTTGATCAAGGTTGGTGACTTCATTTACCTAGTGGATTTTGTCGTACTAGATACCGCACCTGTTGTAAATCCTAACCGACAAATCCCTGTAATTTTAGGCAGACCCATTTTAGCCACTTCGGAAGCATTGATAAACTGTCGAAATGGGCTCATGCAATTATCTTTTGGGAACTTAAAAGCTGAATTTAATATCTTTCATATTGATAGAAATAATATGCAATCAAAGTGACGTTGTGATGAAATCACGAATCTATAATATTTCTGAATCGTCACAAAATCAAAAAGGAAGTAAGAAAAAAAGGGAGGAATTCATCTACACACCCACCGTCACTCGAGCAAATAAGAGAACCAATTTATGTGCGAGGTGTGGAACCTGTGACTCAGGACTCTCATTGCAACATGGGGAACAATTCAATTGGATACACGCACCAATATGGTGTCATTCAATCCAGTTCTGACTATGGTTGACTTTGAGCAAATTTCATCCTTCCACCGCAGTTCACCAAGGTAATAAGTGCATTTGCTTTATATTTGCATACATTGAGGACAATGCATGATTTAGGTGTGGGGGGTGTTTATGTATATATTTATCTATCTTTTATTTCAAAAAAAAATTCAATGTTTCATGACATAGCTTAAGATTGAACAGCCAAAACCCGTGTACAAATTGCATTGAGTTTTTGTTCCTTATTATATAGTTCTGTTTGTAGAAATTATGACATAAATCTAAGCTCCAAAGAAATAACACATTGCCCTTTAAGACATGTATGCACTTAAATTGGATGAATCAAATCTTTGAAGTGGTTGATAAAAAGCAGAGGTTGAGGAAAATATACCGGGAAGTGTGGACTTCTAATAGCAATTAAGCCATGAGGAAAATAAAATAAAAAAAAGGAATAAAGTGAGGAAAGCACATTCTGCAAAACGATTACAAAAGCCCAAGTCTTTGAGTCACTGGTCCGTAGGGGTATCTTGAAACCCGGTAACTAGAGTCTACCTGCTCTGGATTATCGACCAAACTCGCTACACAAATGCAAAAAGGGTAAAAGTGTCAAAAAGCAAATGTGTTGAATCACGGAAGAAAAGAAAAAAAATATACTCAAGGCCCAAAGCTAAAAGAATGATCCATGTCATGGTTGATCCGAATGATACTTCACCACTAGAGGAGGTGTACAAAATAATTTAAGTGATAACATGTGTAGAAGGGTTAGTGGTGTGAATGTTGGAGGAGCAAAGACCAAGTCAGAATTTTCATAACCTAGATTCATATAATGAGCATACAAGAATTCTAAGTGAGATGTATAAGGTTGAGGTGGAGATATTAAGAGCTATTAATGGAATGTTGATTTAAGACTTTGTGGGTGTGTCAACTGAAAACCCTCACGAGACAGAACTCGTCCTCTAAGGAAACTTGGAGGTTTAAAGGCTTGTTGCACATGCTAAGTGCAACCGTGATTCCTACGAAAGTGAGTTAGGATTTCCGTGTTTTCATTTCTCTTATGTTCTGTTTTGCTAGGGACTAGCAAAATCTAGGTGTGGGGGTATTTGATGCATTGTATACATTGCATCATATGTCTTTCATTTAGATTACTTTTATATCAATAAATGCTACTAAGGTATGTGTTTAGTCTTATTTACAAAATACAGGGACCTGAATGCAATTTACCCACATCCCGAGCATAAACGCGTGCAAAAGATTCATTTCTATCATAAAGACCAAGTTCAAGTTTATCGGGTTACAAATGGAAATGTATCCAAGTATAAAAGCATTCAAGACCTAATTACAAAAAGAGCAAGGACTTGAGCACAAAAGTAGCCGGGGACTTAATTGCAAAAAGACAAGGACCTAATTGCAAATCACGAGTAGCTTTTATTATCTTGGAGAAAATATATAGAAAAATCAATGTATATCTCCAAATATATGAAGGAATTAACCCGGAGCTCAAAAGAGGTGAAAGAATCAATCCAGACGCGCAAAGAAGGATCAAATCATACCATAAACATTCAACCAAAATCCGGACAAAATCAGGCCAGATTGTGCGGCGTTTCCGCCACACCACACACACAATGTGCGGCGTTTCCGCCGCCCAAGCACCGATCAGCGTCTCCCAATTTCGTCCAGTCGTGTCTGGACACGTGTACTTTCCAATATTATACCTAGATCCCTTGTAGCAACTATAAATAGACCCAAGAACGATGTTAGAAGGGTCCTTAGTCTTTGGTTGTAATTTTTATTCTTAATCTTAGTTTTGTATTCTTCTTTTCATTAATAAAATTCTGTCTTTTATTTCTTACTTTTAGTTTTCTTTTGTAATGTCTCAAGGACCCCTTCTTCCTCCCTCCATGAGTTTCTAACTCTTTCCAAAGGGTGGAGGTGACGAATTTAGGGTGAAGAGAAGACGAATAAATATTATTATTTTAAGTTCGTATTAGTCTATTTTGATTACTTGAGTTTATGTTAAATCATTTATCATGTAATGCTTCATAACTAATATGATTTATTATAAGTTTCTGAATTCTCTAATCTAAACCTTAAATCTAAACCTCCACCCGAGGGAATTCACCTCTTTGTTCTTGTTTTAATTTTAATTGTTCTTGTTCTTTCTTTAGATAATTAAAACCCAAAAATCTCAAAACCCAATTATTTCTTCTCTCCTTCTTCCCCTTAATCGAAAATCACACTAATAACAGAGTCTCTCCCTCCTTCTGTTCGACCCGTATTTGCCACGTCTTCATTGACACCGTGCACTTGCGGTATAAATTTAATTCTCATCAAGGTACTTAGGCAAGTAAAGGGGAACATCCCGTTGTTGGACGTTGTTCAACAAATGCCACCATATGCCAAGTTCCTCAAGGACCTTTGCACCACAAAGAGAAAAACAAATGTTCCCAAAAAGGCCTTTCTGGCCGCCAATGTGAGCTCAATATTGACACAACCCATGCAAGTCAAATACAAGGACCCAGGTTGTCCAACTGTCTCTTGCATGATTGGGAATGTGACAATCTCTCAAGCTTTATTGGATTTGGGGGCATCTGTGAGCCTCCTGCCTTACTCTGTCTATGTCAACCTTGGAATAGGCAATCTTAAACCAACAAGGGCAACCCTCCAGTTGGCTGACATATCCGTCAAAATTCCACGAGGGAGTGTAGAGGATGTCCTTATCAAAGTGGGTGAGTTCGTATTTCCAGTTGATTTCATCATCTTGGATATTGAACCCGTGTCCAACCCACAAGGACAAATTCCTGTGATCCCTGGGAGGCCGTTTCTTGCGACATCTAATGCTTTGATCAGTTGTCTCAATGGCTTGATGAGGTTGTCTTTTGGAAACCTCACGGCGGATTTCAACATCTTTACTCTTGGTAAGCAACCCGGGCTCTTCGACGACACTGTCGGAGCCAATTTCATCCAGGACACGGATGAGCCCGAGTCATTAGGCATGTTCGACTCACATCAACATATTATTGAGGTGCCTAATGACCAGGTTGCGAGTGAAGAGGATCTTGAGGAATCTGCCAGTGTATGTCTGGACGAGGAGGTACATCTGGGTGCTTTCTCCTCTTACCCCGTGGCCCTTAAGCCACTTGAAAGTAACTCTGAATCCGACAAGGACCCATCTCTGGTCGAGCTTAAACCGCTCCCCGATAACCTAAAGTACATCTTTTTAGGGGATAATGAGACCATGCCACTCATTATTGCTTCTAATCTTGCACAAGATCAAGAGGTTGCCCTCAAAAGAGTACTCTTTGAAAACAAAGAGGTAATTGGGTGGTCCTTGAAGGATATCAAGGGAATCAACCCTGATATTGTTCAGCATCGGATCCACATAGAAGAGGATTCTAGGCCCTGCAGGGACCCACAACGAAGATTGAATCATGTACTGAAAGAAGCCGTCCGAAAGGAGGTTCGTAATTGCTTGGATCATAGCATAATCTATCCTATCTCTGATAGTTCGTGGGTTAGTCCTGTCCATGTGGTTCCCAAGAAGTCAGGCGTGATGGTTGTGGAGAATGAGCATAATGAGCTTATCCCAACATGCCTACAAATTGGCTGGCGAGTTTGCGTTGATTATCACAAGCTCAATGCGGCAACGTGGAAAGATAATTTCCCATTGCCATTCGTTGATCAGATGTTGGAAAGGTTGGCCGGACATGAGTATTATTGTTTTCTTGATGGATACTCCGGTTACAACCAAATTCCCATCGCCCTGAGAATCAAAAGAAAACCACATTTACTTGTCCCTTTGACACGTTTGCCTACCGTCGCATGCCCTTTGGGTTATGTAATGTACGACAACATTTCAAAGGTGTATGATCAGCATCTTCTCCGATATGGTAGAGCATTTCCTTTAGATTTTCATGGACGACTTATCCATATTTGGCGCTTCCTTTGATGAGTGCCTTCGTCACTTGAGCCTTGTCCTCAAGCGAGGGATTGTACTTGGACATGTGGTCTCAAGTAGGGGAATTGAGGTCGATCCCGCCAAAGTGGGTCTTATTGCTAATCTCCCACCACCACGTAATGTGAAGGATATCCGCACCTTTTTGGGGCATGTTGGATTCTATCGGCGGTTCATTCGGGATTTTAGCAAAATTGCTCGACCTCTCACTGCCTTGTTGGCTAAGGATGCCATCTTTGAGTTCACACCGGATTGCCACCATGCCTTTTTGACCTTGAAGAAAGAGTTGACTTCAGCTCCCATAATTAAGGCACCGGTGTGGACTGGACACTTTGAGTTAATGTGTGATGCATCTGACTTCGCTGTGGGAGCAGTGCTTGGGCAACGATTGGACAAATTTGCTCATGTGATCTACTATGCCAGTAGAACACTCAATGATGCCCAATTGAACTACATTGTGCCCGAGAAGGAATTCTTAGTGATCATATTTGCTTTGGAGAAATTCCGGTCGTACTTGATTTGCACCCACGTGATTATCTATTGTGATCACACAACCATCAAGCACCTCATGGCGAAGAAAGATGCAAAATCCTGACTCTTGAGATGGATCTTGTTGTTACAAAAATTCGATCTCGAGATTCAGGACAAAAAAGGGTGTGAAAATGTTATAGCAGACCACATGTCTCGTCTAGAGACGACCAACCCACAAGACCAAATTATTGATGACAAATTTCCTGACGAGCAGCTGTTCACGATCGAAGATAACCCTTGGTTTGCCAACATCGTGAACAACCTCGTGACCGAGCAACTTCCTGTGGGTTGGTCAAATTCTGACCAAACCAAATTTAGATCTTACGTCAGATTCTTTAACTGTGACGACCCCTACCTATTCAAATACTGCTCTGACCAAATTTTCAGGCGATGCGTCCCAGATACCGAGTTCCAAAGTGTGCTCCATTTCTGCCACTCTAAGGCATGTGGAGGACACTTTGTAGCAAAGAAAATTGCCGCCAAGGTGCTCCAATCTGGATTCTACTGGCCTTCTCTTTTCAAGGATGCTTACGACTTTTGTAAGCAATGTGATAGGTGCCAGCGCCTTGGCAGGATTGGTCGACGTCACATGACGCCTTTGCAAAATGTCCTTGTTGTCGACATCTTCGATGTGTAGGGCATCGACTTTATGGATCCCTTCCCGAACTCGTTCGGGAATGTTTACATTCTGGTGGCCGTTGACTACGTGTCTAAGTGGGTCATGGCTATACCCACCAAGACAATTGACAACAAGGTGGTCACCAAATTCTTAAGGGACATTTTTGTGCGATTTGGTACTCCTCGTACCATAATCAGCGATAGGGGTATCCATTTCTGTAATCGCTCCTTTGAAGCGCTTACGAGGAAATATTCGATCACCCACAAGCTTGCGACCCCAAACCATCCGCAAACTAGTGGGCAGGTCAAAATCTCTGACCGTCAATTAAAGCAAATTCTTGAGAAGGCGGTTAATTCCTCGAGGAAGGATTGGTCAACCAAGTTGAATGACGCGTTGTGGGCTTTCCGCACCGCGTACAAGACCAATTTGGGTATGTCCCCATATCGGGTAGTGTACGGCAAGGCTTGCCACCTACCCGTCGAGCTTGAGCATCGTGCTTTCTGTAGGATTTCGTGTCCCTACGTATGTATATATTTTAAAATTTTAATATAACATACAAGATCGATTTTCATATTTTCAGCAATTTTATGTACATCTATTTGTGTTTTATTCTAATAACATGCAACCTACATTTATTAAAATAATCCACAAAGGTAGAATCATACCTAAAGTTCTCTAAAACCATTTGATGATCCGGAGTCGCGTCGCCCACTGAATCGTCCACGGAATTGCCTCCGAGTGTTAGAGAGAAAGGAGCTAGCCAATCAATCTCTAACAAGGTTTAGAATCAAGCTAATTACCCCTCTTTAAGCTCCTGAGAATCTTATCTCCAAAACTTAAATTTACTAAGAGATTTTCGTGGTGATTAGGGAGAGATTAATGAGAGAAAGAATTTTGCATAAGTATTAAAACAAGTAGGAATGGGTGCCCTTTTACAGGCTCCCAAAACATCCTTATCAAGAGCTATTATTTAGCCATGATCCCTTGTTTTTCTCACCTAAAATTAATCTCTAAATTCCACATAATCACCCACAAAAAACGTTTTAAATAAATCTGGAATTATTCCACCCATGACTTAATTAATCTCTTAATAATTTAGGCAGAATCGTTCTTGTTCGGTAGATCGAGTATTATTCGGTCAACCGAACCATTCGGTTATAACACGTGTTTGGTGCACCGTGAGCTAGACGGTCGACCGATTCTTTATGAGAAAAATTCCCTGGAAGAATTCGGACGAACCACGTCTTTTAATCGGTCTACCTTTGACCCACCAAAATTGCTCCTGGAACATAGTCATCGGATGACCGGGTCACCTTCGGTCTACCGAAAATACTACTTCTCGGTTGACCGTTTCCAATCGGTTAACCGAACCCGATTGTCCAGGCACTCTGGGCAATCTCGGTCAACCAATTGCGGTTACTCGTTCCCTATTGGGTTAACCGATCCGAAGATGCCCCGGTAGACCGAACCATGAGCGGTTCACCGTGTTTGATCCTGATTTTGCCTTTGTCAAATTTTGGATTTATTTCCAACAAAATTTGACATTTTGGGGTTTTTAGCAATTCACATCCTATATATATCATCATATGTAATATTAAATTATTACACCCCATAATATATACCTCATAGGAATTTATTATGATTCTAATTACGTCAATTCTCATGACATATTGATTTTAATTAATTCACCACATGTGTCCCATTTTCACATCAAACTCGACACATCATATGAACTTAAAATCAACCCTCTTGTTTCCCAATTTTGTGGTGTGACCTATAGGAGGATCTAAGTCAAATTGGCAGTGATATTAAGCACTTAATATCTCAAACTATAAGCGGTATCTAACTACACATTATAGTTACCCAATTAGCATAGATGTCTTTGTTCCACCCGAACCAAAACACGATCCATTTAGTGATGTAAGTGCACCACTTGTGTCCATCCCTTGCCTCATGATATTAAGAATATATACAAAGTAAAAATGTGTCATCTTTGTATTATATTCATTTTTTGATCTCTTTAAGCTAATTATAATTATGTAACTTAACCCAAGTTACATTGTGCACATTATAATTTTGCTTTATCAAGGGGCCCACTAATATCATCACTAAATTAAGAGGGGCAATGATAATCGTTTGACTAGCTATCTTTTCCAGCACAAGTCATGTTCAACCAACTATTGCCGTTATCACTACACTCATTGGTAGCTTTTGACAATAATCAAATTAAGCATTTCTTGAGTGAAAAAAATAAGTCTCATATCATAGGATCCAAGACACAGTAAAAACATTAATGACACGAAACACAATTCCATAATGTTTTACTTGTTAGGTCAATTCAATATATAAAAGTAATCTTTTCCTCTTTTATATACTCGTGTCGTCAATTATTTGTAGAGCTACAACAATTGATGACCAACACGACAATCTTATCTCGGTAATTAATGTTCTATGTTAATTACCATGATTGTGAATAACTTTTGATTTATGTAAACCATTATCTTTTAGAGCTCTACGGTTAAGGACCAAGCGCCTCTTCCTTAACACTTCCAAAAGACGAATACTATAATCAATGAACAAAATGTTTGTACATTCAATTCATAATAATTGACATATAAAAGTAAAACTTTTAGAACACATTCATTTCAATGTCCCACTTGTTATCAAAGTTTTCTCTCACATACATTCTCAATGTATAAAACAATAATAACTAGGGTAACCCTCTCTAATCACTCATCAAGCCAATCCACATGGTTCCTTAGACCCATGGACTCGAAATGCATTTCGCCCTTGGCTTGAAATCAGTTGTGTTGAAGGGTTTGGTGAATGAATCAGTTGTGTTGCTGTTTGTGTCCACCCATAACACATTTATTTTGCCCTCGTCGATGAAGTCACGTATGACAAAGTACTTACAATCCATGTACTTCACTTTGTGGTGTGATTTGGGATCCTTGATTTGCGAGATAGATGCACTATTATCGCAAAATAGCTCTACTGGTCCCTCGCTCGAGGGAACTACTCCAAGCTCTTCAAGAAACTTCTTAATCCACACTCCTTCCTTGCTCGCTTCAGCGACATCCATTACTTCGGAAGCGGTGGTTGAGTCGATCGTAGTGGTTTGCTTCCAACTACGCCAACTCACAGCTCCACCATTTAGAAGGTAGACATATCCTGATTGCGACCTTCTATCGTCGGGATCACTCATGAAAATCGCAACCGAATAGCCCTTGGCTATTAATTCCCTTTGTCCTCCATAAACAAGAAGCTTATCTTTGGTCCGGTTAAGGTACCTCAGAATATTCTTGACCGCAGTCCATTGCTCAGGACCTGCGTTGGATTGGTGACGACTTGTCACGCTTAGAGCATACGAGACATCGGGTCTTGTGCAAGTCATCGCGTACATGATCGATCCTATTGCCGAAGCATAAGGGATACCTTTCATGTACTCCAAGTCTTTACGTGATTCAGCACGTTGAGACTTCTTGAGTTGCACACCCATACTCATTGGCACACTGCCCTTTTTGGAGTTGTTCATGCTGAACCTTTCCAAGACCTTGTCAATGTATGTACGTTGACTTAGGCCAATGAGTCTACGGGATCTCTCTATATATCTTGATTCCCAAGATGTATTGAGCCTCACCCATATCTTTCATCGAAAATGCAGATTTCAATGAACTTCTCGTTTGCTCAAGCAAATGTATATGATTTCCCATGAGGAGTATGTCATCGACATATAAGATCAAGAACACTATGTGGCTCCCACTAACCTTCTTGTATATACAAGGTTCTTCCTTACTTTGGACGAAGTGAATCGTTTTGACTTCTTCGTCAAGGCGTTTGTTCCAACTCCTTGATGTTTGCTTCAATCCATAAATGGATCTTTGAAGCTTGCATACTTTCTCGCTATTCTTTGGATCTTCAAAACCTTGAGTTTGTACCATGTACACATCCTCCTCCAAGTTCCATTAAGGAATGCCGTTTTTACATCCATTTGCCATATCTCATAATCATGAAATGCGGCAATAGCGAGCATAATCCGAATAGACTTGAACATGGCAACCGGTGAAAAAGTTTCATCATAGTCAATTCCTTGAACTTGAGTGAAACCTTTTGCTACAACCCTCGCCTTGTAGGTTGTCAAGTTCCCATCCATGTCCATCTTCCTCTTGAAAACCCATTTATTTTGAATGACCTTTTTCCTTTGAGGAAGGTCAACCAAGTTCCACACTTGATTATCATACATGGATTCTATTTCGGATTCCATGGCCTTGAGCCATAGTTTGGAGTCCTTTCTTTCCATTGCTTCTTGAAAGGTCTAGGGATCATCGGTATCTAGTACCATGATTTCATGATGTCCCAAATACATATGGGGTTTCTTCCTTTCCCTCGTTGACCTTCTAAGTTCTTTTGGTTCTACGTGTACTTCTCGAACTTCTTCCACAATTTCTTGTGGAATTGGTTCGTGTTCGATTCTCGAACGTACACTAGGTGGGGAGGATTGAGTTTCTCTCACAATTTCTTGCGAAAGTCTATCACTCACGCTCTTACTAACCAAAGGAATCTCGGTTGGGCCTTCATGATCTTGAATATCATCATTCATATCATTATCTTGTAGAGTATCTTGAGTCTCCTCAAGCACAACTCTACTCCCACTACTTTTTATTCTTTCCAGAAATTCTTTTCTAGAAATACGGCATCCCTCTCTACAATCACGCGATTGGAGGTTATATGCCAAAAGTAGTATCCTCTTGTCTCACAAGGATAACCTATAAAGAAACACTTATCCGCTTTTGGTTGAAGTTTAGTCAACATCAATCTCTTGACGTATGCCTCACAACCCCAAATCTTGAGAAAATTGAGCTTAGGTGTTTTACCACTCCATAGCTCATAAGACGTTTTCTCTACGGATTTGGATGGAACATTATTTTGTGTGTAAGCCGCAGCTTCTAGTGCATAACTCCAAAAGTAAAGCGGCAATTCAGCTTGACTCATCATTGATCGAACCATGTCGAGTAATGTCTTATTCCTCCTTTCGGATACCCCATTCCATTGAGGTGTACCGGGAGGGGTGAGCTGTGGTACAATACCACACTCCTTTAGGAATAAGTCAAATTTGGTACTTAAGTACTCTCCTCCATGATCCGTTCGTAGAGACTTGATTTTCCTGTTGAGTTGGTTCTCTACTTCATTCTTGAATTCCTTGAACTTGTCAAAGGATTCACCTTTGTTTCTCATTAGATAAATATAGCCAAAACGACTATAGTCATCCGTGAACGTAATGAAGTACCTAAAACCGTCTCTTGCACTAGTATTCATCGTACCACATACATCGGAATGTATCAAATCCAACAAGTCATTCGCTCTCGGTCCTTTCTTTTTTAAAGGCCTCTTGGTCATTTTGCCCATTAGGCAAGGTTCGCACGTCTCCAATGATTTAAAATCAAGTTGACCAAGAAGGTTAGCTTCTTGCAATTTCTTGATGCGTTTTTCATTTATGTGACCAAGGCGATAGTGTCACAAGAGTGTATCATTCACGTGAGTAGTTTTAAGTCTTTTGTTATTGATGTTTAAGATTTGTTTATTATTCAATTCAAGCAAATAGAGATCATTCCTTACGAATGCATTTGCATAGAAAATACCATTCTTCGATATAGACAAGCAAGAATTTGAAATATTTATATTAAAATTATCCATATCCAAACATGTACAGAAATAATGTTCTTGCTAATCGAAGGCACATAAGAAACATTCTTTAAACATAAATTTAAACCACTAGATAATCGAAGCCCCACAGAACCTTGTGCAATTGCAGCAACGCTTGCACCATTTCCGACCTTCAAAATCATCTCGTTTTTCACGAGTTCCTTCCTATCCTTTAGTAGCTGCACATTAGAGATTATGTGAGCACAAGATCCGGTATCAATTACCCAATCATGGACAGAGGTGGCCAAATTTATCTCAATAACAAATATACCTTTGGCCTTTTTGGGGCGCTTACGTTCAATCATTCCATTGTCAAGGTCTTCCTTGTACTTGGGGCAATTTGGCCGGATGTGTCCCTTTTCACCGCAGTGAAAGCACTCCGTATTGGGAGTTGGAGATTTCAAAGATTTCCCCCTTGAGGCACTCACACGAGCACTTCCTACTCCTTTGCTCTTGATTGACGTATTCTTGGTGAATTTGCCTTTACCTTTGGTGATCTTCTTGCTCCCTCCATGGACGGCTAGGACGTGCTTGTCCCGACCCTAGCCCATGTCAACTTCAGCCGTTTTGAGAGCGTTGTGAAGTTCCTCAAGACTCACCCATTTCTCACGCACATGATAGTGCATAATGAAGTCCTTGTAGGACGGGGCTAGAGAGCCAAGAATCAAATCTTCCGCAATGTCATCGGGCATCGGGGAAGAGAGCTTCGACAATTTCTCAATGTATCCTTGCATCGTGAGAAAATGCATGGATACCGATGTTCCCTCCGCCATGTGGCATCTTGTGAGTGCGATGGTGGTCTTATAGCGCTCTTTTCTAGCACTATCCATGAACATCTTTGTTAAAGCTTCCATGGTCTTCTTGGGTTTTGAATCCAAGTATTTTGCTTGAAGTGAGTCACCCATGGAGGCTAACATTAGACTGTGAACCTGGTTCTCTTGGTCTTCCCACTTGGCTTTTGCCTCTCTCTTTCTATTGGTTGTCCTCTCATTTAATTTTGGGATTTCACCATCCAAAATATGAGACTGTTTCTCAAACTTTAACACGATATTGAGCTTGAGTTGCCATCTTATGAAGTTTGAGCCATCATTTTCCAAAGGATGTTTTTCAATCATAGATCGCACAAAAGGTTGAATATTCGACATTTCTACAAAATAAATTATATGGGATTTAATGTCAATTTTATGTTTTTAAAAAAATAATATCGCAAATAAAAATTTGTGCATAAATGCAGCAATCAAAGATCCAATCAATTATAATATAAACTAGCTAAGGGCTAGCGGATATATTATAAAATCAAGGTAAGAAAACATTTTTCTAATCATAACCATTTCGAAATATCGCAACATTTGCATTTTCAAAGTCTTATGACTCTTGTCGTTTTAATTAGGAGGGAATATGACCAATCCTCGTAAGAAAAATTGTCTTTCCCAAAACCGAGCTAGGGCTCCGGGTCCTGTTAAGAAAACTTATTTCATTTGATACGAGATACGTTTATCCATCGCATTTACAAACAAATATACTCGGTGTCTGCTAAGGACGAATCACACCTCGTATTCGTGGCACAACAATAGACAACCTTATATTTCCCACTATTCCCAAAGATGGAGGAAGCTATCTCCCGCTAAGGGCGAGCAGAATATCCCTCGATCGATGGCTGCTAGTGGATGAAATAAGAAACAAAGGTACTCTTAATTTTTGGTTGGACAATTTAAACATTTATATGTGATTTTAGAATTTAGATGATCATGCATATTTATCATCTATACACATCCTAACATTCATCCATACAATCACATATATATCAAGCACACAAACATAAATAAATCCATTCACACAAACATTGCGTGAGTTTATATGTTCCCGCGTCCTTGATCTTTGATCCCTGATCCTTGATCTTTGCACTTCTTCAGCGTCTTCCTCTTGCACCATGGATGTTGATATTGCAAAAATATAAACATGCATCTCTCAATTTTGAAAATTGTCTAGTGCAAGTCCTATGTAAAACTCCTCACATATGCATGCATATACATAGAAATAAAATTTGGCATTTACATACGTAAGCCCCTGTGATTGAATAATAATAACATACACATTCATTCATTCAATCATACACACATGGCTTCGATGGAACATATAAACTCACATATCCCTGCATTAGAGAACTCGAGCAACGCATGTACATATACTATATATTACTCGATTTAGTTTATCATGCATCTCTAAATCAAACAATTCTAAAAACATTTGAAATCCATTAAAAATGATTTTATGCTTCCATAGTTCAATTCACAAAATATTTGAACCACTGTTTATCCAATTTCTAAAATTAAACATTTAAAGAAAGATAAACATATGCCTTTTTCATTTTGTTGATTCCTTATAAAATAATCATTTAATTAAAACGAAAATTCTATAAATCAGACATGTGTAAATCTTAATTCTAACATTCACATGATGTGTTTTAAAACATTTAAAACTATCAAAAGAATTAATTAGAATTAAATCAACAAAACTATCGAAAACTCGAAAAAGACATAAAACATGCATTGTTTTGATTGTAGATGGTAAACTAAAAATAATTATATAGTCTAATTATCGAAAATATGAACTGAAAACTCTGATACCACTGTAGGATTTCTTGTCCCTATGTATGTATATATTTTAAAATTTTAATATAACATACAAGATCGATTTTCATATTTTCAGCAATTTTATGTACATCTATTTGTGTTTTATTCTAATAACATGCAACCTACATTTATTAAAATAATCCACAAAGATAGAATCATACCTAAAGTTCTCTAAAACCTTTTTGATGATCCGGAGTCGCGTCGCCCACTGAATCGTCCACAGAATTGCCTCCGAGTGTTCACCAAACTCTAAACAAAGTTAGAGAGAAAGGAGCTAGCCAATCAATCTCTAACAAGGTTTAGAATCAAACTAATTACCCCTCTTTAAGCTCCTGAGAATCTTATCTCCAAAACTTAAATTTACTAAGAGATTTTCATGGTGATTAGGGAGAGATTAATGAGAGAAAGAATTTTGCATTAGTATTAAAACAAGTAGGAATAGGTGCCCTTTTATAGGCTCCCAAAACATCCTTATCAAGAGCTATTATTTAGCCATGATCCCTTGTTTTTCTCACCTAAAATTAATCTCTAAATTCCACATAATCACCCACAAAAAATGTTTTAATTAAATATGGAATTATTCCACCCATGACTTAATTAATCTCTTAATAATTTAGGCAGAATCGTTCTTGTTCGGTAGACCGAGTATTATTCGGTCAACCGAACCATTCGGTTATAACACGTGTTCGGTGCACCGTGAGCTAGACGGTCGACCGATTCTTTATGAGAAAAATTCACTGGAAGAATTCGGACGAACCACGTCTTTTAATCAGTCTACCTTTGACCCACCAAAATCGCTCCTGGAACATAGTCATCGGATGACCGGGTCACCTTCGGTCTACCGAAAATACTACTTATCGGTTGACCGTTTCCAATCGGTTAACCGAACCCGATTGTCCAGGCACTCTGGCAAACTCGGTCAACCAATTGCGCTTACCTGTTCCCTATTCGCTTAACCGATGCGAAGATGCCCCGGTCGACCGAACAATGAACGATTCACCGTGTTTGACCCCGATTTTGCCTTTGTCAAATTTTGGATTTATTTCCAACAAAATTTGACCTTTTGGGGTTTCTAGCAATTCACATCCTATATATATCATCATATGTAATATTAAATTATTACACCTCATAATATATACCTCATATGAATTTATTACGATTCTAATTACGTCAATTCTCATGACATATTGATTTTAATTAATTCACCACATGTGTCCCATTTTCACATGAAACTCGACACATCATATGAACTTAAAATCAACCCTCTTGTTTCCCCGTTTTGTGGTGTGACCTATAGAACGATCTAAGCCAAATTGGCAGTGATATTAAACACTTAATTTCTCAAACTATAAGCGGTATCTAGCTACACATTATTGTTACCCAATTAGCATAGATGTCTTTGTTCCACCCAAACCAAAACACGATCCATTTAGTGATGTAAGTGCACCACTTGTGTCTGTCCCTTGCCTCATGATATTAAGAATATATACAAAGTAGAAATGTGTCATCTTTGTATTATATTCATTTCTTGATCTCTTTAAGCTAATTATAATTATGTAACTTAACCCAAATTACATTGTGCACATTATAATTTTGCTTTATCAAGGGGCCCACTAATATCATCACTCAATTAAGAGGGGCAATGATAATCGTTTTACTAGCTATTTTTTCCAGCACAAGTCATGTTCAACCAACTATTGCCGTTATCACTACACTCATTGGTAGCTTTTGACAATAATCAAATTAAGCACTTCTTGAGTGAAAAATATAAGTCTCATATCTAAGGATCCAAGACACAGTAAAAACATTAATGACACGAAACACAATTCCATAATGTTTTACTTGTTAGGTCTATTCAATATATAAAAGTAATCTTTTCCTCTTTTATATACTCGTGTCGTCAATTATTTGTAGAGCTACAACAATCGATGACCAACACGACAATCTTATCTCGGTAATTAATGTTCCATGTTAATTACCATGATTATGAATAACTTTTGATTTATGTAAACCATTATCTTTTAGAGCTCTACGATTAAACGTCAAGCGCCTCTTCCTTAACACTTCCAAAAGACGAATACTATAATCAAGGAACAAAATGTTTGTACATTCAATTCTTAATAATTGACATATAAAAGTAAAACTTTTAGAACACATTCCTTTCACTTTCTGGGTGATCAAGAACCTGAATATGGATCTTGATCAAGCAGGAGTACAATGTAAGCTCGACATTGTGGAATTGGAAGAGCTACGCAATGATGCGTACGAGAATGCCAAAAATCAAAAGTCCCGAGCCAAGATGTTTCACGATCACATAATTATGAAAAAGGTGTTTACGGCTGGGCAGAAGGTGTTTCTCTTCAATTCCCGGGTTCATCTGTTTGCGGGTAAGCTCCGCAGTCGCCGGTCTGGCCCTTTTATTGTCCAAACTGTATATCCTCATGGAGTGGTTGACATCTTGAACCCAGGGAATAGGGACGTGTTCAAAGTTAATGGACAACGCCTCAAACCCTACTTGGAGGGGCACCAGCCGAAGTCGAGGAGGTCATGTTCCTTCATGAACCTCTCTCGCACTCAACGATTCATGCTCCTGCATGAATGGTTGAGCTTTCATGTTTGTATTAAGTTTATTTGAAAAAAAAAGACACCTTCAGTGAGCATCACTTGTGGTCGGCTCCGTCCCTTGAGTATTTGGGGCCCATTTCTTTCGTGTATTTGTATCCCTTCTTTAGCATCTCACAGGTTTTGAGGGAATTCGGGTTTGTGTCCATCACAATAACCATGAACTTCCTGTTATGCTTCATGTTGGTGAGATCTTTCCTTTTTCATGCATAAATCCATGTAGTATCTTGCTCACATTCATTGAGGACAATGCACGAAGTAGGTGTGGGGGGTGTTTTTACGTGTGTACATAGTCAAGTCTTTTCCTTTGATTTTTGTTTTCTTTTGTGTGCATTGTTAGGGTCATGTTAGTGTGCTGCATTTAATATCGATATATCTGCTTGCCATGACCCTTGGGTGACTTATCTTCTTTTGCTTGCCTAGTGCTTCAAAATTTTCACATTTGTTTTAAAATTTTCATGTGTTTGTGAAAGAAAATGTTTTGTGGGTTTTTGTGTGTGTTTAGCATGTGCAAAACCATTGAGAGACAAAGTAAAAAGAAAACTCCCAAAATTGTCTTGAACTTGATGCATTAGGATATCTAGTACAGTGACTTTAGGATTTGTCGAGTCGTTAGGATGCACCCCAGTTTTCCCTTGAGGGTGAGTAATCATAGGGTTTCAGTGCTCAAATATTTAAAGAAGTCCACCCTAAACCTAGTGAGTCAATAATTCGTCTGTTAAATTAAGGAAGTTTATTGTAGTCAAGGTCCCTTTAAATCTTGTTGTGAGACATTAAGTGTTGGGGTTTTGGTTCATGTGTAGATAACAAAGAAGTGAGTAGGTGTTCTCTCTTCTCGCACGGCTCTTATCACTCGGGAAAGTGTGTACGTGATAGTGTAAGTCCTCATGGGCAATGATGCATGAAACCCCTAACCCTAGGAGAATGAAGCTCCAACTAATAAAAAGAAAAGAAGAAAAAAATGAGAAAAGAAACAAAAAGAAAAAAATTGGTAATGCAAATAAGAACCTTAACGGACTTTACACTTTGTATCACTTGTGGATGTGTGGTTGTCCATGTCTTTCACTTAATTCTTTATTTAACTTGCACGAGTGGTTCATTAGGCTAGGTGTGTGGACTGATTACCTTTATAGAGTCGGCCCATAGGATTACCGTGTCCATTGATCAACAAAATTTGTCGAACGAGTCGAGTGTCTAGATTGAATAATGCATCTTATTCGGAATTTGTAGGTATATCCGCTGAAAACCCTCAGGAGACAACACTCCTCCTCCTTGGCAACAAGGAGGTTTAACAGCTTGTTGCACGTGCTAAGTGCAACCGTGATTCCTACGAAAGTGAGTTAGGATTTCTTGTTTCTCGTTTGTTTTTCTCTTTCTTTGTTTTGCTCGGGACTAGCAAAAACTTAGGTGTGGGGGTATTTGATTGACATCATTTCATGCTTATATTTGTATCTTATATCCATTATCTTACACCAAAGCAATGCTACGTGACTAGTTTTATGTTTGACTTTCAGAAATAAAGAGGTTTGATGACAAGAGGCATGAAAGGACCTAGAAGATAGAAAAAGGACTGAGTTGAGAGATTCGAGGACTAAGATGCAAGGGAGAAGGACCTGAACGTAAAACCAAAGGACTAAAGAGGAAAACAGAAAACTTCACACCATCATGGGGAGTATTTTGGCAATTCGATTCGAGTCGGAGCTCCAATAAACAAAGTAGATGCATCAAAGACCAACAAAGAAACCCAGGAAAGACCGCAACAAACTTTAGCCAGATCCGGATCCTATAGACCGCCAATTGGTGGTCCGGATCTCCCTGGATCCGCTAAGATTTCTGGAGCGTACGTATTAGTGTTTGTTTAGGTTTTTTTTGGTATTTGTTTAGTCCCATATAGGGGGCTTGTCCCGGATTACCTTTTTTCTATGGCTATAAATAGAACTCTCCCTCATCTCTTGTATCCCCATCTCCTCTCTTTGTGGCCATCTTCTCTACTAAGAGTGAAGCCTTGAAGCAAAACTCTCGTGGAGAAAGAGGCTGCTTGTAATTATGTGAGTTAAAAATAGATGTTTTCCATTAGCATGTTGTTTCTTGCTTAGTTTAATTTCCTTTAATATGCTTGCTTGCATGTTTGTTTTGTTTTATGTCTTTTAGTTAACTTGTTGTTTAGTCTTTCTATAATTAGAGTAAGCATGCCTTCTTTCCTTAGTATAATTGTTAGTTTAAATATGTGTGAGTAGTTCCATCCCCTTTGAGGGTGGAGTAGATGTGTGTACATGTTATGTAGATGGTATGAATGCTAGATATAATTGTTTGTGAGAGATATTAGTATGCTTGCTTGAATTAATAAGAACTTTACTTGATGGTTTCTGCCATAGTTAGGTACATTACATGCTTGTATGTTCTTAACAACAACATTGCATTGCTCATATTAATCACCTAGGTTAGTGTTCTAAATGATAGGTCTTGCCATTAGGTACTTCTTATACATTAACAAACACTAACTAACTTGTGCTTCTTGTATGCATTCAATACCACACTTATTTCATGTGCACACATACACACTCCACCCCTTAGGGGTTTTCCATTCTTGAGTTTTATCTTTCTTCGTTAGTTGCTTAGTTTAGTTTGTGTTGTGATTTCATTTCAGATTTTCTAGTTTACTAGTTTAGATTAGTGTAGTTTAGTGTAATCAATCTTTCTATCCTTTCTTTCTCACTCGCCTTCACACAAACAAAAAGTCGACAAACCTCCCTGTGGACGACCCGTATTTGCCACCGCTTCAACGCGGCCGTGCACTTGTGGTTTAATTAAAACGATTCAATCATATTGATATATATGTTTGCCATGATCCTTTGTGACTTGTCTTCTTTTGCTTGTCTAGCGCTTTAAATTTTCCCATTTGTTTCAAAATCTTCATGTGTTTGCAAAAGAAAATGTTTCGGGGGTTTTGCGTGTATTTAGCATGTGCAAAACCATTGAGAGGCAAAGTAAAAAGGAAAGTTCCCACAATTGTCTTGAACATGATGCATGAGGAAATCTAGTATACCAGCTTTATATCTTATCGAGTCGTAAAGATTCACCCCAGTTTTCCCTCGGGGGGGGGGGGGGAGAGTAATCATGGGGTTTCAGTACTCAAACAACTAAAGAAGTCCACCCTGAACCTAGTGAGTCAAATAATTTGTGTTTCTTAGTATAAGGAAAGTTGTCGTAGTCAGGGACCCTTACACTCTTTGTGTGAAACTATAAGTGTAAGAGTTTTGGTTCCCACGTAGATAAATAAATAAGTGGTGTTCTCTCTTTTCGCACGACTCCTACCACTCGGGAAATTAGGCCCGAGGAGACTTTGTGCCTGGTGCTTTCAAGTCATCTGACTTGGAATGCACCGACCAAACTCCCATTACACGGGTGGTAGGGATCGCCCTATGTGGAGATTTGGGTGAAGGTGTACAAGATAGTGTAAGTCCACATAGGCAATGATGCACGAAACCCAACCCTGGGATAATCAAACACCAATAAATGTATTGCTCCAAAGAAAAAAAAGAAAAAAATGGTAATGTAAATAAGAACCTTAATGGACTTTACACTTTGTATCACTTGAGGATGGTGAGGTTGTCCATGTCTTTCACTTAAGTCCTTAATTAACTTGCACGAATGGTTCATTAGGCTAGGTGTGTGGACTCGATACATATATAGAGTCGGCCCGTAGGATTACCGTGTTTCTAGATTGAATAATGCATCTTTGTTTGGATTTTGTGGGTATCCGCTGAAAACCCTCAGGAGACAACACACCTCCTCCTTGGCGAAAAGGAGGTTTAACGTCTTATTGCACGTGTTAAGTGCAACAGTGATTCCTACAAAAGTGAGTTAGGATTTCCCTGCTTTTCGTATGTTTTTTCCTTTCTTTCATTTTTCTCTTTCTTTGTTTTCATCGGGACCAACAAAAGTTAGGTGTGGGGTATTTGATTGTCATCTTATCATGCATATATTTGTGTCTTATATCCTTTATTTTTTGCCTTGGCAATGCTACGTAACAAGTTTATGTTTAACTTTCAGAAATAAACAGGTTTGAAGAGAAGATGCATAAAAGGACTTAAAAGCAAGAAAAAAACTGAGTTGTGAGACTTGAGGACTAAGATTCAAGGGAGAAGGACCTGAATGAAATCCCAAAGGGCCAATGAGCAAATGAAGAAACTCCATACCATCGTGAGGAGTATTTTGGCAATTCAGGTCGGGCCTAAACTCCAACAACTGACTTGGGTGCATCAAACAAGAGGACAACAACACAGAAAAGCCCAACCAAAATCCACAGCGGATCCGGACTATATAGACCACCAATTAACGGCCTGAGACTGCTGATTGGCGGTCGGCTTGACTCCGGATCCGATACGCTTCGGGCAGATCATGTATTATGGGAGTTAATGTCTATTTCTGGTGTTTTATTAGTCTAACAATGGGGGATTCTCCCTGATTACCCATTTCTATGACTATAAATAGAACTCTTCACCTTCCATTGTAATCACCCATTGCTTGGTGGCATTCTCTCTACTTGGAGTAAACCTTGGAGTAAAAACTCAAGGTGGAGAAAAATGCTACTAGTAATGTGAGTCATTTAATAAAATAATTTTTCATTGTTTTGTTCTCATGTTGTCTCTTTTTATGCATGCTTAGCTTAGTCTTGTTTCCTTGATCTTAAGCTAAATTAGTTAGAATGTCTCCTTTCTTCTTTAGTTTAATTTCTAGAATAATGTGTAGTGAGTAGAACCATCCCTTTGAGGGGTGGAGATGATGTTCATATATATTGTGAAGTTTGAATGTTTGAATTTTCGATTCTGTAGACTTGCATGTTTTGTATGTTCATTGGGGGGTATTTTAATCATGTACATGTTGGGGAATTTTGATGGGTTTTGCCATAAGATTTAGACACTTCCCATGCTTAGTTTTCTCATGTTTATTGACTGAAATCCCCTGTTGAATAAGCTACATGTTAGTTATGTGTTTGTATTTGTGTTTGCTTACTTGATTGATTGAAGAAAATTTGTTTTGGTGGGTTTTGCCATAACATTTAGACACCTCCCATGCTTACTTTGTTCTTCACATGAGTTCATGGTTTTTTATGAGTCTTGCCAAATCTTTAGACACTTCTCTTGTTGAGCCTAATCTTATGATAATCAAGTAGTAATTACTGATACATTGTGTGAATGGCTTGATAGGTTTTGCCACATCTTTAGACACTTCCTATGCATGACACACACACATACATGCTTACATTCATCATTTATCACTTATTTCACTTCATATGTGCACAAACTCCACCCCTTAGGGGTTTCTCTTTCTGATTTTCCAATCTTTCTTGTTTTCTTTTGCATTTCGTACTTATTAGTTTAGTGTAGTTTAGCTTTAACGTAATCACATATTTTCTCCCTTTATTCGCCATCTGATTTTGGTCATACCAGAGGCTTCTCACCTCCTTGCAGACGACCCGTACTTGCCCCATCTTCACCGACGGCTTTGCACTTGCGGTCTAAATTTAAAACGAACAAACAATTTATACATTCTGGTGGCCATTGACTATGTGTCTAACTGAGTTGAGGTTGTCCCCACAATGACCAATGACAAAAAATGGTCACCAAATTTTTAAGTGACCTTTCCACACGATTTGTTATGCCTAGTACCATAATCAACGACCGATGCACCTATTTCTGTAATCCTTTGAAGCGCTCTAGAGGAAGTATTCCAACACCATCAAGCTTGAGACCCCATATAATCTGCAAACTAGTGGGCAAGTCAAAATTTGTAACCGGCAATTACAGCAAATCCTTGAGAAGATGGTTAATTCCTCATGGAAGGTTTGGTCTACTAAATTTAATGACCATTGTTGGCAAAATGGCACTGCATATAAGACCAATTTGTGTATGTTCCTATACCGAGTGGTGTACGACAAGGCCTGCCACTTACCTGTCGAGCTCGAGCACTGTGCATTCTAGTCTATCAAGAACCTGAATATGGATCTTGATCAAGCAGGGTTGCAACGTAAGCTCGACATCGTGGAGTTGGAAGAGCTACGCAATGATGCGTATGAAATGCCAAAATTCAAAAGTCCCATGCCAACACGTTTCAAGATCGCATGATTATGCAAAAAGTGTTTTCGGCCGAGCAGAAGGTATTGCTCTAGAAATCCCAGCTTTATATGTTTGCCGGTAAGCTCCGCAGTCGCTGGTCTGACCCATTTATTGTGCAAACTGTATTCCCTCATGGAGCGGTTGAAATCCTGAACCCAAGTAATGGCAACTTGTTCATACTTAATGGACAATAGCTCAAACCTTACTTGGAAGGGGCACCAGACACTAGTGCAGAAAAGTCCATATACGTTGGATATATAGTGGTATAGACGTCAGATTTCGACGGTCCAAGTACCCGACGTCTATTTCCCCGTCGTCTATTCATTGTTGTATAGACATCGGCTATATACGACCGATGTCTATACAGTGTATACACGTCGGCTATATACGACCGACGTCTATTATATGTTAATTAACAAAAAATACATTGGAACGTATATCGGGCATTTTGCACTCACATTAATGAAGCCCAAACAACCCAAGTGCCCCTAGTGCCAAACCTTTGACAAATAACCACGAATATCAAGCCCAATATGCGCAGGTGCCCCAAGTCGTTCGCGTTCAGCGGTAAAGGAGTGGAGTACATCAACCACACCAACAAAAATAAATTCTCCGATGTGGGACTAAACTTTTACGCCTTATAGACGTCGGATATATAAGTTGACCGACGTGTATACTTAGAGCACGACCTATAGACGTCGGTCATGCTATACATTCGACGTCTATACATTGATATATCAATAATTAATAAAAAAAATACACACTATAGACGTCGGCCATGCTATACATCCGACGTCTATACATGGGTTAATAGTAAAAAAAACGTTGCAACCATTTTGAGCCCAAGTGCCCCAAGTGCCAATCTTTTGACCTTTAAATATATATATGTATCTCACTTGTATTTTGTTGTGTGGTACCAAACTACCATTTGGAAGTAAAGGAGTGGTGGAGTACTTCAACTCCACCAATAAAAAACTTTCTCCAATGTGGGACTAAGCATGTCACCATATACACACATGTGATTGTAATTATTTTTAAATCCACATTATTCTTATACAAAATAATCCACATAAATTCTTACATTAAATAAATCCTAAAAATTACGTTATTTCTTATACAAAATAAATTCCAAAAAAATGAGTTAATTTTTACACGAAATAAATCCCAAAAAATTGCATTATTTCTGATACAAAAGAAATCCACATAAATTCTTATACGAAATAAATCCAAAAAAATAAACAATAAATATTTTCTTCTTTCAGGATGTATAGACGTCGGTTATACTAAACAACCGACGTTTCTACAAACCTATAGACTTCGGATGTCCAAATATCCGACGTCTATTTGGTGACGTCTATCGAGCATTCTACACTAGTGAGATAAAGTCGAGAAGGTTATGATCCTTCATAAACATCCATCGCATTCAACTATTTGAATGGTTGAGATTTCATGATTGTACATTAAAAAATATATATTTGTTAATGTACTTGTATTCCCTTCTTAATTATGTTGTAGGTTTTGGGGATTTCTGATTTATGTACATCAGCATAACCATGAATTCCCTTTTACGCATAATGTTGGTGTGATCTTTTCTTGTTCATGTATATATCCATGTAGTATCATACTCACATTCATTGAGGACAATGCACGACGTAAGTGTTGGGGGTGCTTTATGTATGTACTTAGTCGAGTCTTTTTCGTTTCGTTTTATTTTCTTTTGTTTGTATTGTTAGGGTCATCATAGTGTGCTGCAATTTACATTGATATACCTTGCTATACCATGATCCTTCGGTGACTTGTCCTCTTTTGCTTGCCGAGTGCTTTAATTTTTTGTATTTCTTTCAAAATCTTCATGTGTTTGACAAAAGTAGGTCCACTAACTCATGTTGCTAGGTTGAATGATGCATCAATGTTCGGATTTTGTGAGTATATTAGCTGAAAACTCTGAGGATACACCACTCCTCCTCTTTGGTGACAAGGGGATTTAACGGCTTGTTGCACGTGCAAGTGCAACCGTGATTCCTACGAAAGTGAGTTAGAATTTCTTGTTTTTCGTATCCTTTCCTTTCTTTCATATTTTCTCTTTCTTTGTTTTGCTCGGGACTAGCAAAAGTAAGTGTGGGAGTATTTGACTAGTAGCATATAATACATTCCATTCAAGCTATATATCCTTTATTTTTTGTGCTACACGAGTGTTTGTTTGATGTGTTTCAGGTTTTAGGTAATAAAGAAGAGAAATGAAGAGAAAAAGACTGAAGTGCAAAAAGAAAGGACCTCATCTTGGACCTGTTTGTCACGATCAAGGATCAACTACCATTTACATGCCCCCAGATAAACCTGGAAGGACCTGAACGTAAAGAAAACATTTATGGCTCAAATAATTCTCAATACCATGATCTTGAGGGTTATTTGGGAAATTACGGGCAAACAGGCTCGAACCAGCGGACTTGGAGTGCACAACGTGCAAAATGGACTACTTATGTTGTTAAGAGAATTTGAGGCGGATCAAACCAACTGAACGGTGGGTCTTTTTTTGCAAAATCCACTCCAATTTGTTGCGTGGCTCAAACAAGTTTTATTGGTTGCAGCAAACCATAGAGAAATCGAATACATCTGTCAGATCGCTCCCAGATTCATCTACACCTCTCTTTCTTCTATAAATAGCAATGTTTCTCCTACCTTTAGCTTCTTCTCCACTTTCCTCCATTAGAATATGTTTACATTGCCCAATTTGCCAGCAAAGGAATGATGGTGGATGAAGGTTGTCGTTATGAGTAGATAGTACATTACCCCATTTAAGGTGGATGAAGGTTGTCGTTATGAGTAGATAGTAGATTCCCCAATTTAAGGTGGATGAAGGTTGTCGTTATGAGTAGATAGTAGATTCCTCCATTAGAAGGTTGTCTGGTGATGGGTTCTTGTTATTTGTGTCATTTTGATGTCCTTAATATAGATCTATACTTGTAGCATACTTAAAGTTGTATTAGTTGGGATAACGACCACACTAGGCACTTGTCTCATGCTAGATCTAGAGTTTATGATGTTGCCTGTAATGGTTTAGCTTTGTTATGGAATTGGCTTGAAATGTATGGATCTATCTTTGATGCATATTAACATGAATGATTTAGGTTGTAGGTAGGATTAATTGATGCTTTAACGGGCACACTAGGTACTTATTGCATGCTTGATAATCTAAAATCAACCAAAACTTTATGTGAAATACGCATGTTCATGGTTTGTCATGTAGTGTTGTGTGTCCTATTCTTAGATTCTATAATAGCTTCTATTTGTATGCCACACACATTACACTTGTGCCTAATTGCATTGAACACCATCTCACAGACACACACCTCTACACACCTCCACTCGAAGGTGGTTTAGTTATCTTGTTGACTCATTCTTAGTCTAATTTAGCTAGATTAGCATAATCCTCCATCTCATTTTCTCTCCCATTCGAGTATGGTGGGAAAAACAACACAAAGAACTCATTGTGGTACGATCCATACTTGTTGTGTCTTCACCAACATTATGCAGTTGCAGTGTTGATCTTTTAAAATTACACGATATCCTTAAACAACAAGTATGTCCTTGAAAGGACACGAGTTGGTTCTGTAAAACTCAAAAGGGTTCTTACATCAGTAGCCTACCCTTTAAACGACACGACTCCGTTCTTTAAATCAAGGATCTATCCTTTCAACTCAAGTCTGTCATTAAAGGGACTTATGTCATTTAAAGGACATGAGTATATTCTTTAAAGCACGAATTTATGCTTGGAACTCAAAAGTGTCCTTTAAAACAAGAAAGTCCTCGAATGACAATCTTGTTCTTTTAAATGACACTTATGTCCTTTAAAGGACACTTAGGTCATTTAACGAACACGTATGACCTTTAATGTCTGGTATGTCCTTTAAAACACACGAGTCTGTTGTACCAACCATGAATATGTCCTTTGAAACTCAAATATGTCCATTAAAATCGTATGTCCTTTAGTCATCGCCTTTGTACATTGTTCTCAAGTGTCGGTGATTTCATTTTCCAATCGTAAATTCAATTGCTTAATGATAGTTTCTAGGAGACGTCACATCGGATTAGAGACACACAACTGACGTACTATGTCATAATTTTTAATTCTTAAAAAACATTATCGCTAAAATTAAAATAAGACGGACATGTCACATCTTATTTAACCAAGCAACCGATGTGAATTTGTTTTTCTATAAAAATTTAAGATGGCTGAGAAACAATAAAAGGGACATGTCACTTTAGAATATGGGCTTAAAACCGATGTGTTATTTTTTAAAATTGATTTCTCAGCAAAAGTATGTTTTATTATAAATTTCTCATTTAATCTCTACAATTTGACAATAAGTTGCACAACATTCACTTTATGTTCTGCCATAACAAATGTAACTAAAGCAAAGGTAACGTACAACAGCAAATCCATCCAACACCAAATTTAACAATAGCAAATGAACAACTACTATTAATGTAACAACAACTAGCAAATGGATCAACCACATGTCATGATATAGCAAGTTTATGTTCAAAAGAAAATGTATCCTTGGCAACAGGTCATTCACCTGGAAAAACACAAGAATTAACTCAATGTACATTCTAAGATGGGTCACTTCATAAACACAATCACCTCATGAGTTCTTATCATAAAAAAATAAAATACTAGGTTAACCTTTAAGATTTTCTTTTCTCTTTTTGTTATCAGGATCTTCGAACCATATTCCTTCACGATGATCATCCTGAATAGGTAAGTTATCAACATTTCAGTCATCATTGGCTGACTTCAATTTAGGCACTTATATCTAAAATGGGGGAATTTCTTCAATATCATTGACATCTTCTTCTGAAATAATCTTTTTTTTATAAAATGGCTAACCATTGATTATCATAGGCATTTGCTAAAAAAATGTTTTGCTTAAGATGCCAAAATAAAATGTTCTTCCTTGAATCCTAGTTTGCTACGATTCACTAAGGTAAATCCTAACTCATCCACTCGACGGTCGTTGTTATTGTCCACCATCTTGCATTTAAATACTATCATATCCAAGTGGGTGAAGTTCAACACCCATATATCTTTAATTTTACCGTAGTATTACATCTTCAAATATAAATGAATTTTATGTTTTGAACTAGAGATATGCAAAGATTCAATAACTAAGTTGACCCTTCTATTTTGCATTGTGCTTTTGTCATCTTCCATTTTTCTGTAGAAGGAGAATCTATTGACATCATAACCAATATAAGACAAGACAACATGATTAGACATATAGGCAAACCATTTGAAGGTCTCAATAACATTAAGGTTGTATATCATTTTCTTGAACCAATCAATAAATGTTCTATTGTGAGCATTAACTATTTTTTGATCATTCCATGTCGGATGTTTTTCCTACATTATGGACATGCGCTCTTCCAAAAGAGGTTGAACTTCGTTGGAATCGCTCAACACATAAAAATACGACTTAAAGAGCCTCGCCCTATGGACTTATCAACTTTGCACCACGTGTACATTTACCTTCAAGCCAATCTTCGTGACGATTCTTAGGAAGTCCATCACTTTTTGTATGAGTCAATTACTCATTAGATAACTCAATAATCTCCTGGACTATGTAGCCTTACACAATGCTAGCATCAGGCCTCTTTCGGTTGTTACAATAACCCTTCAACACGCCCATGTACTGCTCGAAATGATACATCCACCTCAAAAATATTGGTCTATTTAATTTTTCGGACAAGATGGACTACCATGAGATCAAAAAACAATATGGGGAAGTACATATCCAACTGATATATTGTAACAACCACTTCATTCTGTAATTTGTTTAAGTAGTTCAGATCAAGTACTTTGTTGCAAATCATGTTAAAGAGTGAACAAAGTTTGATAATTGTGTGTCTAACGTGTGTCGGCAATATCAATCTAATAGAAACATAAAGAAGTTGTTGCCACAATACATGGCAATCATGAGATTTCAAATCAAGTAGTTTCAAATCTTTCTTCTTAATGAGACTACTAATTTGAGGGATACCCCTATGGTACTTTGAACCGGGCGGACTTTGACACAAAGTTATCTTGTCTTTTCTGGATAATGTGTAACAAGCTCGTGCTAAAAATTTACACATTCCCTCATCCTCCGGTGCTAGTTTTGCTCGTATACCAAGTTCTACTAGATCAAATCTTGCAGTATAATCATCTTTAGTCTTACCAAGTATGTTCTGAAGAGTTCCCAGTAAACTATCACCAACATTTTTTTAACATCCACGATATCAATACAATGTCTAACTTCAAAAGTTTGCGAGTAAGGTCATAGAATCTCTGATGACCAAGATACATTGTCCTACTACCATGCACTAACTGCAACAAACACATGCTTTCCTCACAACATGGACATGCTTCATGGTCTTTCACGGAATATCCCGACAGATTTCCATATGCGGGAATGTCATTTATTGTGTAGAAGATCATCATACGCATAGTAAATGACTATTGTGGATGGTCACCAATAAATGGTCTCAAATATACATCGATGTCGCTTCCCAGTTGTTTTGGACCCGAAATCCTTTGCAACAACATCATGTATCGGCGTTTTCTTGCTTAACCACGGTGGGATATGCTTAACCACGGTGGTATCATGTATCTGCGTTTTCTTGCTTAACCATTGTAAATAACAAGCAAAACAATCTACGAACTATGAGGGCTACTCAAACTACCATAAGGATTCTTTCAATCGGTACACAGAGCAAGTCTTGATTTCTAGATTCCTCACCAAATAACAGTATGTTAGAATCAGTTTTCTTCCACTGGGGAGAATCTACAGGATACCGAAGCAACTTATCATTCATTGTCTCTCCATCTGCATTCCATGTCAGGTTCTTAGAGTCCCCAGAACATGCAAACAAAAGAAGGACAATAATACAGGCTTTTAGAGTCACCCATATAGAGTATACAATCAGTAGGACATGCATGTATTTTCCTATATTGCATTCCCATGGGAAACAAATCTTTTTAGCCTCATACGTATGATTCGAAAGTTCATAACTATCTGGAATATCTTTCATCAACTTCAGTGTGGTAATGAAACTGACATCACTCCAACTGTTCGCTGCTTTCAAGGTATACACCCTTTAAAACTTCAGACAACCTACTGAACTCGTTGCAACCCGGATACAATGGCCTTTCATTGTCAGGCGGTAGACTACCAAGTACATTGGTTTATCAAAATTATCGTCAGCAACATCTTGAATCATATCCTCGAACCGGTAACTGTCATTTCCATTCTCCTCTGGATCTGTATGATCACCTTCTTCTTTCGTGTTTTTTTCATTTTCACGTGCCATATTCAATGAGTATATCCTTCATCAAAACCTTTCGTGAACAAATGAGATTTTATCTCTTTTACATCTTGTAAGAACATGTTACGCAACTCCTACATGCACATAAGACCTTTCTCTCATTTCTAGCATTTGCATTCTTCGAGGTAAATTCTAGAAATTCATCAAGCCCAACCTCGAACTCATCACTCAATCTACTAGCGAAAACCCATTTTCGATCAATAATTCTCTACACATCAAAAGGAACAATAATAATGCAAAGATAGATATAAATTTCGATTCTTAGTCCTCTAAAACTTCAACTACCAATAAACAAACCAACATCAACAAAACAACACTGTCGAGTACATAAAATACCATTCCATTAAATATTCCAAACAAACAAAACTTTAACATATGCTCCCTGGGAACAAATTAGAACGAGTTATTTTAATTAGAGTAACTAAAAGAGTTGCAAATAGAAGCATTGAATGCACCTTCATGAGAAAGTGCTGCATTTGAAAGATGGATGGGCATGGCCGGGCGGGCTTTGTCAAGTAGGGGTGATCGGTCATGACTGGTCAGTCTAATGGGTCGATCGGTCTAGTGGAGCTCACAATGGGGATGGTAAATGAAAATGGGGGTTTGGCTAGCCTGTTAGGTTTGTGTGTTCGATTTTGGGTTGAATATTAAATATGACAATCCATTTCAATTTACTAATTTTTTTTCGAGTTTACCACGTTGGTTAACCTACAAAATGATGTGGTTAATCCCTATATGGACGTAACATGATCAATGGATGACCGAACACAATTCGGTCCACCAAAACCCTTAACTAGAATCACTAGTTCGGACAACCAAAATGCATTCGGTCAATATAACACTAATGCTACAAAAATATTATGGTAGGATGGTCTATATAGACTGCATCGATTTTCAGTGCACCAATATAATAAGACTAAAACTACGTTGTTGTATTCACCATCGATGTGGTACGCTTAATACCACGTCGAACATATTATGACCGATGTGGTAACTTGAACATTAACATTGACGGTAAATTGTCCCACATGGTACGTCTAATATCACGTTGGATTTTCAGCTACCGATGCGGCACATGTAATAACACATTGGATTGTCAATATCGGACATCGTCAGGGCGACGTAATACATGTATATTCCAGAAGTGATTGTTTGGGTGTGTTATCCTAGATAATTCCTTTGGGGTCAGTGGGGCTTCCTGATTAGTAACATGTCCTATATTGCATTCTTGCTATATATCCTTTAGTTTATCCCAATTTTGTGCTACTCGAGTATTTATTTGATGTGTTCAGGTTTCAGGTCATAAGGAGGAGAAATGAACCAAAAAGGACATAAATGCAAGAAGAAATGACCTTATTGAAGTATGTTGGACCTGTTGTTCATGCTCAAGGACCCATCTGCAATTCAGGAAGGACCTAGATGAAACCCAGAGGAACCTGAGCATAAAGAAAACATTTCTAGTGCAAAAAACCCCACATTATCGTGATCTTGAAAGTATTTGGGGAATTAAGACCAAACGGGCTCAAACCAGCGGACAGCGAGTGCACCCTACGTGCAAAATACATCACTTAAGCTTCTAGGAGAAATCGAAGCGGATCAGAGTCAAAACATCCACCAGTGGCGGATCCAAATTTACAACTGGAGATCATTTTGGAACAAGTCCCCCAAATTTCTCCTGTGGCTCGAACGTGTTTATTTGGGTGCACCAGACTAAAGAGAAGTTGATTACAGTCTGTTTCTCTTTCTTCTATAAATAGGAATGTTTCTCCTACCTTTCTTCTTCTTCTCCACTTCCACCATTGGAGTAGGTTAAGTTTTACCCAATTTGGGCATGTAGAGAAAGGTGGATGAAGACTGTAATCTCACATTTTCTTTAATATAAGGTTGGATTAATGTTCCTATTGTCATTAACTTTCTTTCTATCAAATTAGGTTTTGATTTTGTTGGTTAGTTTTGTAGTTAGACTTTTATGCCATGTTTAGTCTTAATCTCTTGCTTTCCAGGCTTGTTATTATGATTAGTGAGTAGATCCTTCCCATTAAGGTAGAGTCAATGTAGTTGATGGTCAATTATATGATGGGTTCCTATGTTTGTATCATTTCCATGTGCTTAATGTTAGATCTAAAACATATAGCATATTAATCTTGCTTTAGATGAGATAAGGGCCACACTAAGTACTTGCTTCATGCTAGATCTAGTTTTGAAATGTTTCTTGTGATGTGTTTAATTTGTTGAATGAATTGCCTTGATCCTAGTCTTGTAATTGTATGTGTTTCACTTAGATTCCACACTAGCTTCTAGTTGTAAACACACACTCTTACACATATGCTTAATGGTTGTTCACCCTCATGCACACTCACCTCACTATTGCACCTCAAATCCAAGGGGTTTAATTACATTGTTTTCTTCTATCTTAGTTTAGTTAGCTTAGCCTAAAGCTCTCCATCTATTTCTCTTGCCACTCGCGTATGCTAATAACAACAATGCGCACAACTCCTTATGATACGACCCGTACTTGCAGTGTCTTCACCGACGTTGTGCACTTATTGTAAATTAAAACAATCAATCACCTCCCTTTCACACCGTGGATACTTGGTTGATGACTTCAAGGATCAAATGTAAACTTCCGCACTAGGATTCTATCCCATCGTAGTTCAAATGACCGAACCCTTAACGGATGACCAAACCTACCACTTTAGTAGTCGTTAGAATCCTCACTGAAATAGTCCACTCGGACGATCGATTTTATTCAGACAACTAAATCCCCTTGCACCAGTTTTAGATTAATTGACTCCAACAATCACACTTGTATTTTTTCCTTAGAGCCTATTTGCCTTGTCTATTTTTAGACGAGCGATCTCTTATCGGTCAAACATTTACTTCTTGGCCTCTGGCACGTAAGGAATATTGTCACGTGTAAACACAGTTATTAGACTCACAAAGGACATTTGATTTCCAATTATTGGTGTTAAAAGATAAATTATTCATCCAAACAACTAAAATCTTGGAACAAGAGTCAATTAATGCCTTACTATTATTTTGGATAAGCGAACCGAACCCAATTCGGTCAACCGAAATTAAATCAGAAGAAATTAGACAAAAGTTACTTGAAATTGGTGATCGAGTATTCGAACCTTATTCGGTCAACCAAAAGCTTAATTTTGACAAAGTGAACTCTTTATTTTGGACAACAATTCTTCAAACAGTCAACTAAATCTATGCAGATTTCTGCCCGAGTTTAAGTCACATCCATTTCTTTGGTTCATATCTCACCAACTCTTTATAACTGATAGTAGAGATTGAAGACTTATAAATAGGAGCTCATACATCAATTTTAGACATCAAGACACCTGTCTATACTATTTTCATTTGTGTCCAAACATCAAACTCTTCAAGATCCCATTCTCTTCCACTCAAAGCCTATTTCACCACTTGTGTGTCAATTTTCATCAAGTCCATGTGTGCTCAAGTCTAGAGTATATATTAGTGATTCCAACCTCAACATCTAAGAATCACCAAATATGTAAAGCTTCGAGGAGGCTCCCTCTAAGGTTGTCAGGGACAAATCAAGCAAGGCGAGGGTGTTCACAAAGTTCGTGGTGTAGAGGGTTTATCTTCAACCCGGAATAAAAAGAATAGTAGATACTCAAGTAGGGATCGAGGGTTCAATCATAACTCGAGGAGAGGACTAGATTACGGTGGTTGCAATCAAACCTCTATAAAATTGCCGAAGTTGCATTTTTGGTTTTCTTGCTCTAACGCTAATTTTTAATTCCATAATTATTAGAGAATCTAAATTGTGATTAGAGGGTCATCGTTCCTGATAGTATAGTACAACCTAAAATGAGGGTTGCAAAACCATCTAACTCCTTTTGGGATCCGAATGGATGGAACTGATCAAGTTCTATTCTAACAATCTATTATTAAAAAAGAATTTTTGGCAGCTATTGGTAGTCGTTTTGACATGATACAACCTTCATTATAGCGTATGCGAAGACAACCTTTCATTACATGGTTTATAACATCAAGTTTGGTTGGGTATACTTTGGTGTTACCTTGTGTTGATGAAATGATCCTGGTGCACCCAAATATCGGTTGGTGGGTATACATTGATGACCCTCAACTTTGTCATGGAGTGGAAACATATTTGATTCCATTTCCTTTCACTGACCCTGGTTTTGAGGCATGAACCACCATCCTTGGTTCATAAACCTCTTAACAATCCTCATGTTTATTATGTTGCGAGCCTATGTAGTTTTATTTATGGCTCGAGAGATTGCGGGTTCCCATTTGATGTCCCTTGACAAATGAAGATGGGTGCCAATTGTTGTACATAGTTATATTTGAAGAAAAAGAAAAAAAGTGAAAAAAGAAGAAAAAATAACAAGATAGAGAAACGAGAGAAAACTCCATGAGTGAGCATTGATTGTAGTGGCCCCCAACCCTTGTGTATTTGGGCCCCATTTCTTTCATGTATTGGTCCTCTGTCTTGAGTATTTCACATGTTTTGAGGAGATTAAGGTTTGTGTCCATCAACATAACCATGAACTACCCTTTGCGCTTGACGTTGGTGAGATATTTTCTTTTTCATGCATAAATCCATGTAGTATCGTTGAGGACAATGCATGAAGTAAGTGTGAGGGGGTGTTTTACGTGTGTACATAGTCGAGTCTTTCTCCTTTTGTTTTATTTTCTTTTATTTGTATTGATAGAGTCATGTTAGTGTGCTACATTTAATATTGATATATATTTGGTGCCATGATCCTTGGGTGACTTGTCTTCTTTTGCTTGCCTAGTGCTTTAAAATTTTCATTTCTTTCAAAAATCTTCATGTGTTTGCAAAAGAAAATGTTTTGTGGGTCTTGCGTGTGTTTAGCATTTGCAAAACCGTTGAGAGGCAAAGTGAAAAGAAAGCTCCCAAAATTCTTGAACATGATGCATTACGATATTTAGTACACCAGCTTTAGGTCTAATCGAGTTGTAAGGATGCACCCCGGTCTTCCCTCGGAGGGGGGGGTGGATAATAATAGGTTTTAGTACTCAAACAATTAAAGAAGTCCTTCCTGAACCTAGTGAGTCAAATAATTCGTGCTAGTTAGTATAAGGACGTTTGTCGTAGTCAGGGACCCTTAAACTTTTGTTGTGAAACCTAAAGTCTATACCGCCAATTGGCGTCTCCAGACCGCCAATCAAAGGTCCAGATGACCTCAAATTATGTGTCTTAGTCAGGTTGTAGATTATGTTGTTTTAGTTCATTTATAGTATGCAATTAGCCCCATACCGGGGGATTGTCCCAGTACCTTTTTTCATCGCTATAATTAGAATTCTTCCTCATCCTTTATAATCATCTCCTCTAGTGGTGGTCATTCTCTCAACTTGGAGTAAAGACTTGGAGCAAAACTCTAGTGGAGAGATGCTACTTGTAATGTGAGTGAGCAATAAAGAATGTTTTGTTAGTTCCTTGTTGTTTCTTTTAGTTCTTGCATGCTTAGTTGATTTCGTTTCTTTTAATCTTTGTAGAATTAATTAGCATGTTTTCTTTTCTTAATATGAATGTTAGCATAATGAGTAGTGAGTAGTTCCATCCCCATTTGTGGGTGGAGATGATGTACATTTATGAGGTTTTGAATGGTTGATGAATTTAGATTGTGTAGACTTGAATGTTTGTATGTTCATCGGGTTTGTTTTATTCATCTACATGTTGGGGGATTTGTGATGGGTTTTGCCACTAGATTTAGACACTTCTCATGCTTGGTTTCCTCATGTTTGTTGGCTGAAATTTTCTGTTGGATATGCTAAATTTTAGTCGTGTGTTTGTATTAGCGTTTAATTGATTGATTGATTGATTGATTGAAGAAACTTTGTTTTGATGGGTTTTGCCATAAATTTCAGACACTTCCCATGCTTAGTTTTGTTCTTCATATGGGTTCTTGGTTTTTGATGAGTTTTGTCATAATGTTAGACACTTATCATGTTGAGCCTCATCTTGTGATAATCAAGTAGTAATTGCTAGTATGTTGTGTGAATGGATTGATAGGTTTTGCCACATCTTTAGACACTTCCTATGCATGAACACACACACATGACACACACACACATGCTTACATGCGCCACTCATCACTTGTGATTGACATAATATAATGCATACATTTGTGTCTTATATCCGTTATCTTTCACCTAAACAATGCTATGTAACGAGTTTAATATTTCAGTTTCAGGAATAAGCAGGTTTGTGGAGAAAAGACACAAAAGGACTCAAAAGCAAGGAAAATAACTGACTTGCATGACCTGTGGACTGAGATGCAAGAGGGAAGGACCTGGATGTAAGCCAAAAGGACCAATGAGCATATCAAGAAACTCCACACCATCATAGGAGTATTTTGGCAATTCGATTCGGTCCTGAGCTCCAACAACCATATTCCAAAACCAGGCCAGATCCAGACAATATAGACCGCTGATTGGTGGTCTATTTTGGTCTGGATCCGCTAAGACTTTGGCGGATCATGTATTAGGTTGTATTTAGTCTATTTTTGGTATACATTTAGTCCCATGTCGGGGGATTGTCCCGGATTACATTTTCTATGGCTATAAATAGAACTCTTCCTCTTCATTTGTATTCACTCATTGCTTGGTGGCATTCTCTGTACTTAGAGTAAAAGTCTTGAAGAAAAAACTCAAGGTGGAGAAGAATGTCACTTGTAATGTGAGTCATGTAAATAAAATAATTCTTCATAGTTTTGTTAGTTTTATATTGTCTTTATTTTGATGCTTGCTTGTTTAGTTTTTTTTTCTTTATAGTAGTATAAATAGAATGTCTTCTTTTCTTCATGTAGTTTATAGTTTAATGTGTGAGTAGTTTCATCCACCCTTTGGGGGTGGAGTTGATGTTTATACATGTTATGTTAATGAAATGAATGCTAAATATTATTGTATGTGAGAAATGTTAGTATGCTTATTTGAATTAAAGAGAATACTTAACTTGATGGTTTCTGCCATAATATTTAGGTACATTCCATGCTTGTTAGGTTCTTAATAACAAACTTATCATGCTCATATTAATCACCTAGGTTAGTGCTTTGAATGATAGGTCTTGCCATTAGGTACTTCTTATGAATAACAAACACTAACTACAATTTAGCGTATTGTATGCATTCACCACAGTTATTTCATGTGTACACACACTCCACCCCTTAGGGGTTTTCCATTCCTGATTTCCATCTTCTTCTATTAGTCACTTAGTTTCATTTCTTCTGTCGCATTCATTTTCTTCTTTGTTGCTTACTCGTTTAGTGTAGTTTAGTTTAATCAATCTCTTCTCCCCTTTGTTTCCCACTCGCCTTCAAACTAACCAAAGTTGACACACCTCCCTGTGGATCGGCCCATATTTGTCGCTTCAACGTGGTCATGCACTTGCGGTTATTATAACTAATTCAATCAACTTGTCTCACCTCATATATGTTCACACTCCACCCCTTGAGGGTTTTTATTCCTGAATTTTATCTTTTTTAGTAGTAGTTACTTAGTTTAGTTTTTGTTCCTCTCGTGCTTTCATTTCACTATTTGTTGCTTACTAGTTTAGTGTAGTGTCATCAACTTCTTCTCCCATCTTTTCCCACATGCCTTCGAAAGAACCATAGTCGACACACCTCCCTGTGGATCGACCCATATTTGCCATGTCTTCACAGACGTCGTGCACTGACGGTTTTAACTTACTTTCAATCAACTGATATGCAAGAAGCAAGGACTTGGATGCAAGCCAAGATGACCAATTAGCAAATCAAGAAACTCCACACCATCATGAGGAGTATTTTGGCAATTCTATTTAGGCCCAGACTCTAATAACTGATCCAAGTGCACCCTACATCAAGCATTGAAGCACTTAACAAGATATCCAAAATTGGACCCGATCCAAGAAAATGTGACCGTCGATTGGCGGCCCACGACCGATAATTGGCGATACATGTTGCTCAGAATCCAACATAATTTCTGTCGGATGTTAATTATGTGGTTTTTGTTTAAATTTCAAAGTTTCATTAGTCCCACATTGGCGGATTGTCCCCGGTTACCTTTTTTCATGCATATAAATAGAACTCTACTTCCTCCTTTGTATTTACCTCATTGCTTGGTGGAATTCTCTCTACTTAGATTAAGCCTTGGAGCAAAACTGAAGTGAAGAAAAAGGCTACTTGTAATGTGAGTCATGTAAATAAAATAAATTTTTAGTTTGTTATAATGTTGTCAACTCTTTTAATTCTTGCATGCTTAGCTTAATTTTATTTTTTCTTAGCAGAAGTAATTAGAATGTTTCCTTTTCTTAATGCAATTTCTAGTTTAATGAGTAGTGAGTAGTTCCATTCCCCTTTAGGGGTGGAGTTGATGTTTATACATGTGATGAAAGATGGAATGAATGCTATATGTTGTTTTCTGTAATGAATGTGAGTATGCTTGTTTGAATTAAAGAGAATACTGCCATAATCTTTAGGTACGTCCCATACTTGTTTAGGTTCTTAATAACAAACTTGTTTATGCTCATATTAATAAACTAGGTTAGTTATTTAGATGATAGGCCTTTCCAAAACCATTAGGTACTTCCTATGTAATTGAATCAGTTAAAATAACCGCAAGTGCACGACCGGGTTGAAGTGGTAGCAAATACGGGTCGGTCAACAGGGAGCGCGTGTGAGTTGGATTCACGATACTCGAGTGGGGGAGAAGAAGAGAGAGATGTGATCAAAACTACACTACAATGCAAAAGAAATCGGAAAATAAGAAATAAAACTAAACCCCTTAGTGGGTAGAGAAAGAATGTGAGTACCAAAATGTGTGTTGTGTGTGTTCAAATATGCTCATCAAAACATGTCATAAATGAAATTCATTAAACTCAATTCCAACTTTGCCTCCATATGAAATAAGATAAAACATTATCATTAAAATATACAAGACAATAATTGAAATGAAGCTAATATGTTTACATCGAAAATGACTCAAATCCAACTATGTCTCCACATGAAATAAGATATATCACAATCATTAAAACATACAAGACAACAATTTAGATAAAACCAACATGAGGACATGTATGCACATGTCTTGTTTCCTTCTTCTACTCCATCCTTATCCTAACCTCATCATTCCCCATAAAATAGGCTCACCAATCTAAGCATGTGCTAAGCTTCATTCAAGAGCATTAGCACATCAAAGACAAGATTGAAATTCTATAAGATGGTAATGGAAATCAAGTAAGGCTGAAAGGATTAAGATTAACACACACTAATCCATCACATGATCAAATCATCTTTGTTCTCCACCCCCAATGGGGATGGACTACTCTCTACTCATCTCTAAACTAAAGAAAGCATAAAAAAACAAAACCCCGTGAAAGAAATGTAGAAGACTAGATTAAACAAACAACAACAAAAAAGAAATTGCATGAAAAGAAAACATCAACACAATAAACAACAACTAAACTAGATTAAGAAAATAAAAGACAAAGTTTGCTCCTCTCCAACCTCCTTATTACACTACTAAAATAGAAAACTAAAACCTACTCCAATAGGGGAAGGAGGAAGAAAAAAGGTGGAGGGGAAGGACTAGAATGGTATATATAGACTAATACATGGTTAGGGTTAATCTGCGAATAATCGGACGGCTCTAAATCACATCAGATAGTCCAGGAATGCTCTGACCTGACAACCCGAACCGCAACAAAAATTGGAGACCATTTGGACCATTTTGATCCGCCAGTGGCGGATCTAATGCATCTGATTGTGCTGAAATTTTGTATCCCACTTTATGACTTCATTGGGCACATGGGGTGAAGTCGTGGTCTGCTGGCTCGAATCACTTTGAGTATAATTGGCAAAATATTGATCTGATTCAAGTCATGTCACTATATTTTGCACTTCACAATCCGGTCCCTCCGGGTTTGCAATTGGGTCCTTGCTGATTTGCGATGCAGTCATTGTGCATTACAAATAGGTCCAGAACCTTCCAAATCAGTCCATACTTGTTACATTTAGGTCCTTTTTGTTCCATTCGTCTTCTTTATTACCTAATTCCTTAAACACTACCAACAACAACTCGAGTAGCACAATATTGGGGTAAAATAATTGATATATAGCATGAATATGACGCATGATATGCTACTAAACAAATACCCCCACACTTACCTTTTGCTACTCCCGAGCAAAATAAAGAAAGAGAAAAATGAAGGAAATGAAAACATACAAAAAATTGGGAAATCCTAACTCAGTTTCGTAGGAATCAAGGTTGCACTTAGCTCGTGCAACAAGTCGTTAAACCTCCTTGTCGCCAAGGAGGAGGAGTGTTGTCTCCTGAGGGTTTTCAGCGGATACACCCACAAAATCCAAACATAGATGAATTATTCAACCTAGCACACGACTCGATGGGCCCTTTTTTTTGTAGATCATTGGACACGGTAATTCTACGGGCCAACTCTATATAGGTATTTAGTCCACACACCTAGCCTAATGAACCATTCATGTAAGTTAGTTAAGGACTTAAGTGACAAACATGGGCAACCTTAACATCCTCAAGTGATACAAAGTGTAAAGTCCATTAAGGTTCTTATTTGTCTTTTTTTATCATCATTTTTTTCTTTCTTTTTGGAGCAGTATGGATTACACTAGTCGGTGTGTTACTCCGAGGGTCGGGTTTCGTGCATCATTGCCTGTGAGGACTGACACTATCTTGTACACCTTCCACCAAATCTCCACATTGGGCAATCCCTACCACCCGTGTAACAGGAGTTCGGTCGGTGCATCCCAAGTCAGACGACTCAAAAGCACCATGCACTAAGTCCCCTCCGACATTATTCGAGTGATAGGGGTCGTACGAGAAGAGAGAACCACTTATTTATTATCTACATGGAAACCAAAACTGCTACGCTTAAGGTTTCAGCAAAAGAGTCTAAGGGTTCCTTATCTAACAGACATGAATTATTTGACTCACTTTGTTCTGGGTGGACTTCTTTATTTATCTGAGTACTGAAACCATATGATTACTCACTCCCCAAGGGAAAACCGGGTTACATCCTTACGACTTGATAAGAACTAAAGACGGTATACTAGATATCCTCATACATCATGTTCAAGACAATTTTGGGTGCTTTCTTTTTACTTTGCCTCTCAACGGTTTTGCACATGCTAAACACACACAAAACCTACAAAATATTTTCTTTAGCAAACACATGAAGATTTTGAAAGAAATGTGAAAATTGAAATCACAAGGCAAGCAAAAGATGACAAGTCACCCAAGGATCATGGCAGACATATATATCGATATTAATTGCAACACACTAACATGAACCTAACAATGCACACAAAAGAAAATAAAACAAAACAAAATGAGAAAATAGTTGACTATGTACACATGTAAAACACCCCCCCCCCCCCCCCACACACACTTACTTAATGCATTGTCCTCAATGAATGTGAGCATGATACAACATGGATTTATGCATAAAAAAGAAAAGATCTCACCAACATGAAGCACAAAGGGAAGTTCATGGTTATGTTGATGGACACAAACCCAAATTTCCCTCAAAACCTACGAGATGCTAAAGAAGGGAGACAAATACGTGAAAGAAATGGAGCCTAAATACATAAGGGTTGGAGCCCCACAACAAGCAGTGCTCACTTATGGAATCTTCTTTCTTCTTCTTCTTTAAATATAACTATGTACAAAAATAATTTCACTTCTTCATTTGTCAATGGATATCAAATGGGAACCACAAAAGTGGGTCAATGCACTTGGAACGAGAACATGACACCACGTGGGGCCAAAATACTCATGTGTGGGCCACCCTCACAAAGAGAACAAGATGGAAGGAGAGGTTCATGAATTAGATTCAAAGGTGTCTCATTCAAAGCATCAAACAGAAAAAGTTCGAACCTCTCAAGAGTTTGGGACATATTGTGCAACAGAAGAAGAGTTTCTCCCATTGCGGTACTGAAGTTATAATTGTCAATCCAAATTCTCCAACCAATAGGCTGGTGGGTCAGAACGAGGTCAAGAACTTTGTTATGCATGTCCGACTCACCAGGCGAATAGAAAGTGGGTTACTTACCCAAGGTATCCTCTAAGGAACTCCCAATACCCTCATCGAAAATGTACTTGTTTGATGTCCCATCATTTCCAAGATGATTAGGAACAATAGTGAGACGGACTCTCTCATCAGGTGATATGAAATTAAGGGTACTAGGGAGCTCCTGCTCCACCAAAGCTGAGTCCTTAAGAGGCACAACAATAAAATCATTTGGCTGAAGGGTCACAAGACATAAAGATAAAGTACAATCCTATGCCGACTGATAATGAAATTGGTCCATGTAATTCTGAATTTGGATCGAATCCCCCACCATGTGATCGTGAATTGAAACCCCAAGTCCCTCAGACAGACTAGGAGTTTGACTTTGAAAGATTGTGCTTTGAATTTGTGGATGTGGTGGTGGTTCGATATCAGAAGATAAATCCTCATGTTGACAAGAAAAGTTACCCCCCTCACATTCACATAATTGTTGCGTATTTTACTCATTTGCATTGCCATATTGTGCATGGACTGCTGAGTGGTTTCCATGAACATAAGAAGAGTTTGTTTCAAGCAATCATGTATGTGGTCAACTGTGAGGCTCAAGTTAGAGCTTGGGAAATTTTAGGGTTGGGTGTTGCGCTGAGAATGAGTCCAATGATTGGGAGTAAGGTGTTGGTAGAATTCTGGGTATTCGAGAGTATGATGCTGCAGTGGGAATGATGTATAAGAATTCTCTCCCCACGAAACCATCCATCTCGGGTTGTTCGTGGATACGTAAAGGTCACATTGAGCATTTTGGGAAAAGGTATGCCCATACTCAAGCTCCGGGGGAACGAAGGACATTCCCCGATAACGTGACCAGTCCACCCACAACAGTGACACTACGGCTACTACGGCCACCGGTGCACTCATGTCGTCTACTGGGCACATAAAAGAGGCCAAAGGTTGTAATGTCTCAGCTCGTTGACCAATATATGATCCAACATAACAAGATGGTGGTCTAGCAGTCAGTGCCTCTCTCATATTACCCCAATAAGAAGATTGCTCAGCCACACAATTAAGATTGTCCCAACCATACGGGGTGTTTGTCTGAGCCACTCCATGCTGCATGGGTCCAAAATACCAGGGATAATTGTCTTGGTCCCAATAATGAAATGGATGGTTGCCCATGTAACCATCCATCTCAACAAAGAACTCTCGAGTCGACCACTCTTACCACCACAAGGCCAAGCTCGCAAAAAGTAGAAGTAGGTAAGAAGAAGATGACTGAAAGGAGAAGGGAAGAATCCCTAAAGTAGCCTGGGTAGAGGGTGATGGTAGAAGCCTAGTTTAGCAAACACGGCTCAAACAAGCTTCGGCTGGCTATGAGTCCTTACAGCTAGACGACGCCTAACTGCGAGGTCACTCGTCCTCAACCCGCCACACCTCGCTACGATGAAGACCACAAAGCCCAGCAAGTGAGCCAAGATCCGGAGATCTCATCTCTCCTACAATCGACAAAGTGGGCAACGCCGATCATGCCATGACGGTCGTGATCAGATCACTCTCCTAATGCACCCGAGTCCTAATGGCCAATGTCTACTTGATTTTAGTTTAAGGCTTCACTTGAGTGTGGCTTTTGGGGCTAAGGAAGGGGTGATGAAATCCCGCACCTTATCTTGAAGACTATAGTTGGTGCCCCGTAAAGATGTTTTGAAATCTTAAGCTAGCAAGCAACTCACCAAACAAGCACTCACCTCACTCTTGTTACAATGCACCTTACTTACTAATGCATGATCCAAACATGCATGAATGAGAGATCCGGTGCACGTACCTCACGCCAGCAATCTACAACAAGAATGTAAAGAAAAGAAAAGACAAATACGTGCAAGGTCTACAAATGATGTATGACCTAGATGACATATCGTCTAATCTTTTGCTTTGAGTTTTAGGGTCTAAATTGTCTTAAGAAGGGGTCATGCAAGACAAATTAATTTCTGACACTAAATTAGAGCATGCATTGCATCAACAGTGAAAAGAACCAACTACAAATAGGAAAAGCAAGCTGCAGTTGAAACAAAAATAAAAAATACCTCACCAAATTTGCCACTGGCGGATCATATAGGGATTCAGGTCCCAGAATTCACTAGTGTGCTTCTAAGCCCCCATTAGGTCCTCCAGTTCACTTGTGACCCCCTTCAGTAACCAAATCAAAAACGTAAAAACAAAGAAACCCCCCCACCGGAATGGCGAACTCGACTACGAAAACGACGGTCCCCGGCAACTGTGCCAAAAACTTGATAGAATCAGTTAAAATAACCGCAAATGCATAGTGGGGTTGAAGCGGTGGCAAATACAGGTCGGTCAATAGGGAGCACGTGTGAGTTGGATTCACAATACTTGAGTAGGGTCAAGAGAGCGATGTGATCGAAACTACACTACAATGCAAAAGAAATCGGAAAATAAGCAGTAAAACTAAACCCATTAGGGGTAGAAAAAGAATGTGAATACGGAAATGTGTGATGTGTGTGTTCAAATATAATCATAAAAACATGTCATAAATGAAATCCGTAAAAACTCAATTCCAGCTTTGCCTCCACATGAAATAAGATAAAACATTATCATTAAAATATACAAGACAATAATTGAAATGAAGCTAATATGTTCACATGCAAAATGACTCAAATCCAACTATGTCTCCACATGAAATAAGATATATCACAATCATTAAAACATACAAGACAATAATTTAGATAAAACCAACACGAGCACATACATGCACATGTCTTGTTTCCCTCTTGCACTCCCTCATTATCCTAACCTCATCATTCCCCCTAAAATAGGCTTACTAATCTAAGCATGTGCTAACACTACTACAGAAAAGAGAATATACTTCAGCAGTCCCAGATCTGACGTCTATGTGTACGTCGTCTATACATAGACGTCGGACCTGCGAAATCCGACGTCTATTCCTAACGAATAGACGTCGGTTGTATGTACATGCCTACGTATATACTTAAAGAATAGACGTCGGTCGTTCTATAGGACCGACATCTATTCTTTAGGTATAGACGTCGGTGACGTCTATACCTAAAGAATAGACGTCTGATGATACATACAGCCGACGTCTATTCCTTTCTTCAGAGGACTAAACATTGGCTAATACAAACATCCGACGTCTATTCTTAAACCTAGACAAAAAAATAGCATCCTGCAAACTTGTATTTAGTCATAATATTCGTGTACATACAATCTACACCAAATTCGTTCACAAATACTCACACTTTCATCCACATGTACATACAAGCACAAACACACAAGCATACATGCACAAACACAAACATACAGCCATACATGCACAAACACAAACATACAACCATACACAATCATTCAACACACTTGCAATTAATTCATACATAAACAATTGGCATTCATTCTAAAATTGATGTGATTATATTAAGGCATAAATTGTAGGTTTGTAATACAAGTGAACTTGTTAACTAAATTACAAAAAAATGCTAGTGACAGGAGAACCTCTTACTTCATCAACATGTTTCTGATAAAATAGCGAGCCCATCGGTCCTGAGTTTCATCGAGCTACTATTACGAGAACGGATCATTACTTTTTGGGAAGACCTATCAAAATACATATAAAATTTTAATAACTAAATATTGAAACTACAACTATACAAGTGAATAACGATCTACATTACCTCGGATAGACATACGTCTTGAGTTGCCAATTCGAGGATTTCGTCCATGTATCTCATAACGTAGTAACCACATTCCGTATTTCCAACTTGCTTACGGTACTACAAACATAGAAATTCACTAAATATATGTTCCTAACTTAATTAACAAAAATGGGAGAGAACGTACTCTCATTTCATGTCATGTTATTCCTGCTTTTGTGGTTGTTCTCCTGCCACCTGAAGCTTTGTAAACCTTAATTGCCCTGAGTAGCAGAAGTTAAACCTTCATTCAATAATACTAATAAAAATCCACGAAGTACAAATACGATAACTAAAACGAACTTACAAATTTAGAAGTTTCTTTATTGAGTCCCTTAATTTATTCGACCCCAACAGAACAAACCAATATGCCGAATTAGTCGTGGGGAATACAACGCCAAGCATCCAATAAGCCCTGTTATATATATAATTAGAAGCTTATTACAAAATAAAATTTCACTTTGAATCTAGTGAAGCTGATTTCAACTGGCGGTTTCTGAAACTCATGTTTTCCGTTAAATGCCTTCTTCAACCTACGATAGGGGTGGGAATTCGGTAAAAATATCTGATGACCAAGATAGACTATCTTAGAAAAATTAACTAGTTGCAAAGAGCATGTATTTTCTTCGCAAATTGGACAAGCTTTATGACCTTTGACTAAATATCCACACTGATTACCAGAAGCTGGAAAGTCATTAATTGTGCAAAATATCATTGCCCGCATTATGAACGACTCCTGACGATAAGAATAAAAAATTAGCTCTTTGTCATCCCACAATCTCTTTAGGTCATCAATTAAAGGTCTTAAATACACATCGATGTCGTTTCCAGCTTGTTTTGGACCACAAAATCATTAAGGACAACATAATATATTTGTGTTTCATGCATAACCACGGTGGCAGATTGTAAATTACAAGCAGAACAAGCCAAGAACTGTGAATGCTACTCAAACTACGAAAATGATTCATTCCGTACATAGTCCAAGTCGTACATTCCTGGATTCTTCACCAAACACAGGAAATTCGAAATCTATTTTTTTCCACTGAGGTGAATCTTCAGGGTGACGTAGCAACTGATCATTTGGTTTCTCACGATTAGCATGTCATGTCATGTTCTTGGAATCCTTCCTACCCGCAAACAAACGTTTAAGCCTTGGTATTATCGGAAAATACCACAAAATCGTAGCAGGAGGTCCTTTGATTTTCATCTCATCAGCTTCTTCATTGTGGTTTGGTCCACTACGTTTCATTTTGTATCGTGAAACATTACACCCGGGATAGGAATGTAAGTTTTCAAACTCACCCTTATACAATATACAATCATTCGGCATGCATGTATCTTCCTATAATCCATTCCCATCGGACACAACATTTTCTTAGCATCATAAGTTCTATCTCGCAACTCATTATCATCTGGAAGCATCTCTTTCAATAACTTCAACATTGATGTGAAACAGACATCGAACCAACCATTTCTAGCTTTTAAATTGTACAACTTCAACACCGCTGACAATCTTATGAATTTGGTACAACTCTTATACAACGGTTTCTCATTGTCACTCAACAAACTACCAAGTAAATCGGGGTTGCACGAAAACTTTTCAGCCATATCCTGAACCATTTCCTCTATGTGATCTTTCATACTACAATTGTCTCCGACATTCTTGGAACGACTAAATGATTCATTTTCGCCGTACCATATCCATCGTCTGTAATTTGGGTCGAAACCTTTCTCAAACAAATGATCTTTCATTTTCCAAAAAGTCAGCACTGACATATTATGACACTTATACGCCATGTCGTTGTCTTTCATTTTTTTTGAATGTTTTTTGGCAACTTCTAAGAACATATTCACTCTGTTCTCATACTCATCACTCAATCTGTTTGAAACAATCCACTCTCGATCCATTTCAATCTAAACATTAACAAAAATGATAGTTATTATTGAAGGAAATAAATAAAACTTTAATTGAAAAGAATGTGTTCATAGATGAGAAGATTCGGAGACATTAAGATGTGAAAAGAATGGCTCAGAGTAGAGGAGATGAAGTCCTTAATCTAGCATTGGAAAAAGGAATGTTAGAAACCTAACTAAGCAATCAAGGCCAAAACAAGCCTAAAGTCCACTATAGGTCCTTAGTAATAGAGGACGCCTAACATCGAGGTCCCACTAGTCTGTAGGAAATCAAGAACTCGGAGGTCCCTAATATCTCTGGGAGACTAGATTGGGAACGACGTTCAAGCCATAACGGTCTTAAACGGTTTCCTTTCCTTAATGCGTCTGGAAATCCTAGGGGCCAACGTCTAATTGATTTTATTAAGGCTCTTTTATTAAGTGGTTTTTGGGTCAAGGAAGGGTGATGAAATCCCCCACCTCATGTCCTATAGGTGATTGCCCCTAAGTGTTTTTCATACCTTAATCTAACAAACAACACACCAAACAAATACTCAACTCACTCTTGTTCCAATGCAAGTCCTACTTGAAGGGAATGTGTTCTAAAAGTTTTACTTTTAAATGTCAATTATTATGAATTGAATGAGAAATCATTTTGTTGCTTGTTTATGTTATTCGTCTTTTAGAAGTGTTAAGGAAGAGGCTCTTGGTCCTTAACCGTAGAGCTCTAAAAGATATTGGTTTACATAAAACAAAATATATTCGCAATCATGATAATTAACATGGGACATTAATTACCGAGTTAAGATTGTCGTGTTGGTCATAGATCATTGTATCTCTACAAGTGACTAACAACACGGGTACAAAAAAGCGGAAAATATTACTTTTGTATACTGAATAGACCTAATAAGTAAAATATTCTAGAAATGTGTTTCTGTGTCATTCATATTTTACTGTATCTTTGGTCCTTTGATATGAGACTTTTATCCAATCACTTAAGAATTGATTGATTAGACTAGTGTCTTGAGCTATCGATGATTGTATTGTAAAGGCATTAGTTGGTTAAGTATGACTTTCGTTGGAGAAGATAGTTAGTCAAATGATTATCATTGCGCCTCTTAATTGAGTAATGATATTAGTGGGCCCCTTGATAAAGCAAATTTATAATGTGAACAATGTGATTTGAGTTAGGTCACATATTTATTACTAGCTTAAAGAGATCATGAAATGAATACTAATACAAAGATGACACAATACTACTTTGTGTGTATTCTTAATATCATGTGGCAAGGGACGGACACAAGTGGTGCACTCCATCACTAAATGGATCAGGTTTTGGTTCGAGTGGAATTAAGACATCTAACTTATTGGGAGCTATAATGTGTAGCTAGATACCGCTTATAGCTTGTGATATTAAGCTCTTAATATCACTGTCAACTTAGTTTAGATCCTCTCATAGGTCACACCACAAAACTGGGAAACAAGAAATGGGGATTTTGAATTCATAAGGTGTGTCGGGTTTCATGTAGAAAATATGACACATGTGATGAACAAGCAAAATCAAAATTATGTTGTAATTAATAACATAATTAGAATCTAAATTAAATTCATATGTGATGTAAATATTATGGGGTGTAATGATTTATCATTACATATGATAATATGTTACATAAGTTGTGAATTTACTATTAATCCCGAAATGCCAAAAAATTTGTAGGGGTTAAACCAAAATTTGACAAGTCTGCAGCACTATGCAAAACCGGTCGACCGCTAAACGGTAAACGGTCAACCGAATGTTGCACGGTCGACCAAAATATTTCACGGTAGACCAAATATATCTCGGTCGCTACAGGAATTTTGTCTGTTCATTTTCGGTCGACCGAATTAGTTCGGTCGGTCGACCGAACAATGCGATGAAATAATTTTTTGTTGCGAACGGTCGACCGAGTTATAAACGGTCGACCGAAACTTGGTCTAAACGGTCGACCGAACCTCCAACACCGTCGACCGATTCAGACGGTTACTGCAGAATAAATTTAAGAATTAATTAAATCATTAATGGAATTGGTCCATAACTGATTTAATTCGTGGCTAAGATTATTTGTTAGCAAATAATGGATGGTTAGATGGATGTTTGCATGAAATCATGGGCAAGAGGTTGCACATGAATAGGTAATTTGGAGAGAACTTATAAATACAAGTTTATCTCATTACCTCATGAATTAATTCATTATCTTCTTGTGCAAACTTCTCTCTCCATAATTATCCACGAAATTTCCTTAATTCTTGAGTTTAGTTTTAGTTTTCAGAGATCCTCTTCTCAAGGGAACTAAAGAGGGGTTAGTAATTGGATTCTAAACCCTATTGGAGATTGAGAGGCTAGCTCTTCTCTCTCCGATCTTGTTTAGAGTTTGGTGAATACTCGGAGTCATCCGGCGCAGCAACAAGCATCCTCAACGTCTCCGGATCTTCAAGAAGTTTTAGAGAACTTCTACGTATGAATTTCGCAGCCCAATGTTTGTTTTAATGTGTTTTAAGCAATCATTGAAACAAACCGATGCATGCATGAAAAACAAATCATAGAAAATATATGAATGATCCTTATTGTGCATAACAATTTCGAAAATATATATGTACAATTAAACTAGAAATCCTACACTACTAAGTAATGCGTGCTTTCTAATGAATGATAAGTGAAAGAGATTACGTACCTTACGCCAACAATCTACGACAAAAATCGTAAATAAATAATAAATACGCTGAATGCAAATCCTATATGATGAATATTGTCTAACCTTTTGCTTTAGGTTATTAAAGGTCAAGTTGCTTAATGGGGGCAATGAGTTAACTAAACAAAATAAATTGTTTTAAGCTTAAATAAACATAAATAAATAAGCATAAATAAATAAACTTTTAACTAAGCTAAACATTAATAAACATAAATAAATGTATGAACTCACTAAACTAATTAAACATAATTTTTAACATTATCTAAGTTATATTCCTTTTAATATAAAATCTAAGTTATTATTTTAAAATATCATGTTATTAATAACAATTGAGATTATATTTTTTTGAAATTTTGGCAGAACCTCCCCTAAAATTTGCTATGCAAAAGTCTTCAAATCCTGAAATTAACAAGAATAATTTGAAACAATACACGATATAAACTTGATCTCAATTCCACCCAATTCATCACAAACACACTACATCAAAACCCCTCAAACTTTAACACAACACATGTTTACATTTAGTCATATGTTTACATTTTCCACATAACAAAATTGGCTTCTTGATTAAAGAATAAATAGCTAAAGGCTAGTCCTTAATACATGTTATCTCATGAGCAAGCTACCAACAAACTCCGTTAACAACGATTATTGACAAATACATAACTAAGTGGACACAAACGTACAATTTATTACTTATATATTTATATTTCTTTCAAACATATTACAATGCATCAGTTTTAAACACACAACGGAAAAATTACTAACAACAATTCAAACTAAGAGACAAACTGAGTAGAATCACGAACCAGCAAACACGCGTCATCCTTCTTCTCGAACGCGCGTCCTCCCTCGAATCTGCCAAATAGATATTATCCAACCTAAAAAACTGAATTTCTCTTATGATAAAACTTGACCTTTATTGCCCATTTAATACATGAGCTCTTAAAAATTGCATTGTAACGAATATTTACTTTTGCAATTACTGCCACTAGTTCAGTAGTTGCAATGAGCTACTAACTGATGCAGACTTAACTTACATAGTACTTTCTGATGGGGCTGAACACAAATATTATGGAGTTTGTTTGATGACACTAAAGATGATATGCACGATATAATGAGTAAAAAATGGACTACATTGAATTACATAAAACAAAATTTAAGATGTAGTTTCTTGTATATTTTATACGACCCTTAAGCTGTGAACTTCACTAATCTTTTGTTTGGTCCATTTATTGGTTTCTATTTGTCTTTAACAAATGTTGTTAACATTTTAACAATTTTAATGAGCAAATACGTAGGAGACCATCTTCTAGCAAATTTTAACGATCAAATACTTAACAACCACAACCACCAACATCACAACCATCAATCCACAATTCCGAATTAAAAAACCAAAAAAACATAAACACAATCAATCCCAAGCACCTAAATCCACAGACATCATGACACACAAAATATACCTCCTTGACGACGGCGGAAAGGCTGGCGGTGACCTTGTTGTTGACGACGACGTTCTCGTCCCTATTCAAAATACGAAAAAAATGGAAATGTTGGATTCAAATGAGAGGAGAAGTTTACCAAGAAAGAAAAGAATCATTACTCCACCAAAAATGCGAAAATAAACTAACCAAAACTAAACGAAACTCTTACGGTGGTTAGGGATGTGGAGGAAGACAGAGGAGAGGGCTGGAGAACAGGAGGAGAGGTTGGGTTTTCGATGCGGTGCCAGAGATTGTTGCAGATCGGTCGGAGATCGGTCATGGAGGACGGTTCGGTCGCGGAACGGCTAGGGTTTGGTTGGCTTTTCGTCTGGAATGAATGACAAAAAACGCAACAGTTTTCTTGAAGACCTATAGATGTCGGATGTTATAGACAACCGACGTCTATACCCCGATGTCTATATGCATGGGGGTATAGACATCGGCTGTCTATAACATCCGACGTCTATAGGTCGACGTCTATAGGGTATAGACGTTGGATACAATGGGTATTCCAATAGCTGACGTCTATAGTACCACATAGACGTCGGCCTTCGTAACGACCGACGTCTATGCTATCTTCGCCCCACTAGACGTCGGCTATTATAAAAGCCGACGTCTATTGGGCAATGAGTAAAGACTATTCTGTACTAGTGTAAGCTTCATTCAAGAGCATTAACACATCAAAGATAAGAGTGAAATTCCATTAGATGGTTATGGAAATCATGTAAGGCTCAAAGGATTAAGATAAACACACACTAATCCATCACATGATCAAATCACCTTCTTCTCCACCCCCAATGGGGATGGACTACTCTATACTCATCTCTACACTAAAGAAAGCATAAAAAAATATAAACCCATGAAAGAAATGTAGAAGACTAGATTAAACAAACACCAACATAAAAGAAATTGCATCAAATGAAAACATCAACACAATAACACAAGAACTAAACTAGATTAAGAAAATAAAAGACAAAGTTTGCTCCTCTACAACCCCCTTATTACACTACTAAAATAGGAAACTAAAACCTACTCTAATAGGGGATGGAGGAAGAAAAAAGGCAGAGAGGAGGGATTACACTGGTATATATACACTAATACATTGTTAGGATTAATCTGGAAATAATCGGACGACTCTAAATCACATCTGATTGTCCCGGAATGCTCTGACTCGACAACCCAAACCGCAACCAAAATAGGAGACCATTTGGACCATTTTGATCCACAAGTGACGGATCAAATGCGCCCGATCGTGCTGCAATTTTGTATCCCGTTTTATGGCTTCATTTGGCACATGGGGTGAAGTCCTGGTGTGTTAGCTCGAATCACTTTGAGTTTAATTGGTGAAATACTGATCTGATTCAAGTCATGTGTCACCATGTTTTGCACTTCACAATCATGTCCCTCAGTGTTTTCACGTTGGTCATTCCTGATTTGCAAAGCAGTCATTGTGCATTACAAATAGGTCAAGAACCTTCCAAATCAGTCCATACTTGTTACATTTAGGTCCTTTTTGCTCCCTTCCTTTACTTTATTACCTAATTCCTGAAATACCAACAACAACTCGAGTAGCACAATATTGGGGTAAAATAAGGATATATAGCATGAATATGACGCATGATATGCTACTAATCACTATGCATAGCAACACAACATACCATTGTTAGGGTCATGTTAGTGTGCTACATTTAATATCGATATATCTACTTGTCATGATCCTTGGGTGATTTGTCTTCCTTTGCTTGCCTTGGGCTTTAAAATTTTCACATTGCTTTCAAAATCTTCATGAGTTTGCGAACGAAAAAGTAAAAAGAAAGCTCCAAAAAATTGTCTTCAACATGATGCATTAGGATATCTAGTATACCGGCTTTAGGTCTTATCGAGTCGTAAGGATGCACCCTGGTCTTCCCTCGAGGGGAGAGTAATCATAGGGTTTCAGTACTCAAAGAGATAAATAAGTTGACCCTGAACCTAGTGATTCAATAATTTGTGTCTGTTAATATAAGGAAGTTTGTTGTAGTGAAGGACCCTTTAAATCTTGTTGTGAGACATTAAGTGTAGTGATTTTGGTTCGTGTGTAGATAAGAAATAATTGTTTGTGCGTGCATGAGGGTGTCCAACCATTAAGCATATGTGTATGAGTGTGTGTTAACAAGTACAAGCTAGTGTGGAATCTAAGTGTGAAACACATACAATTACATTGTATACAAGACTAGAATAGGGTAGCATGAAGTTAAGACCAATTTTATGGATTCTCAAGTATGTAATAAGCACGTAGTGTGACCATTAAAGAATCAATCAATCCTAAGCACAACCTTAGTTCATTCAAGCAACATAAACCAAATCAAGCAACCATTCATTTCAAGACAATTCCATCATCAAATAAAACCCATCACAAGAAACATGTCAAAAATAGATCTAGCATGAAACAAGTAACTAGAAAACTAACAAACAAAATCATAAACTAGTTGAATAGAAAGAAAGTTAATGACAAGAAGAACATGAATCCAACCTTATATTAAAGAAAATGTGATATTACAATTTTCATCCATCTTCCTCTACTTGCAGCCAAAATGGGTAAAAACTAACTTACTCTAATGGTGGAAGTGGAGAAGAAGAGGAAAGGAAGATGAAATCATGCTATTTATAGAAGAAAGTGTTGTGTAGATGATTCTATGAGCAATCAAATGGCTGAAATTGATTTCGTTAAGTTCTGGTGGACGTCTTTAAAAGGATCTGAGCCACAGGACAAATGTGAGCATCCTCTGCCCAACATGATCTGCCAGTAGCGGATTTTAATCCGCCAGTAAAGGCTCATTTGGGTCGGATCCGCCTGCAATTTTGTTTGTGGCTTAAGTTATGTCTTTTGCACATGGGGTGCACTCTTGGTCCACTGGTTCAAGCCCGTTTATTTTTAATTGCCCAAATACGCGTCAAGATCATGGTTTTGAAGGTTTTTTGCACCCGAAATATTTTTCCTGTGTTTAAGTCCCTATAGATTTCATATGGATCCTTCCTGATTTGCAGATGGGTCCTTGTGCATGACATACATGTCCACTTTTCTCCATTTGAGTCCTTTCTTCTTGCATTTTAGTCATTTTCTCTTCCTTTCACTTCTTTATTACCTAACACCTGAAATGCCACAAAAAACACTCGATTACCACAAAATTAGGGTAAAATGAAGGATATATATCATGCATGCGATGTATGAAATGTTACTAATCAAACAACCTACGATTGGAAAAGAAGTTGCACCACATTCACTTTCACTTATGCCATAGCATATGTAATCTACAACATTAAATGTAACAACAACTAACGTACAACAACAAATGTTATGTAGAAAAAAAATTCCATTCACCTAAAAAAACAAAAAAAACGCAAATTGAATTGTAATTGTAAGTACATAAACACAATAAACTAATGAGATCTTAACATTAACTAATAAAATACTAACTTAACCTATACAATTTTCTTTTTCTTTTTTTCTATGATAAAATCTTCAATCCATATTCCTTCACGATAACTTTCCCGAATAAGTAAATTATCAACATTTCTATCATCAGCAACTAACTTGATTTCAGGCACTAATTGTGAAAATAGGGGAATTTCTTCCACATCATTGACATCTTCTTATGAACTAATCTAACATTTTCCTTCTAAAACTATCGGCCATTATTTATCACAGGGATCTACTACATTGAATATTTGTTTGGCTTAAGATGCCAAAGTAAAAGAATCTTCCCTAAATCTTGGTTTTTAAGGTTCACCACGGTAAATCCCAACTCATCCACCCGAAGCTCATTGTTATTGTCCACCCACATGCATTTAAATACTGCCACATGAAATTTAGTGAGGCTCAACTCCCATATTTCTTCAATTTAACCATAATACGACATCTTCGCGTATATACGATTTTTATCTCTGGAACTAGAGATATGCGATGATTTGGCTACTAAACTGACCTGCTATTCTTCATTGTGCTTTTATCGTCTTCCATTGTAGTGTAAAAGAGAGTATCCACTGATATGGCAACCACTATAAGATGTTACGACATGATTAGGAATATAGGCCAACCACTTCAAATTCTCATATTTATCATGGTGGTACACCATTTTCTTGAACCAATAAACGAAAGTTTGTTTTGAGTATTAACTATTTGTGGATTAATCCATGTAGGATGTTTTTCCTTCATTAGTAACATGTGCTCTTCCAGAAGGTTCTACTTCATTTGAATTGCACAACACATAAAAATATGGCCTTAAAGAGATCCTCGCCCTTTGAAGTTATCAACTTTGCACCACCTGTACTTTATCCTGCAACCCTGTCTTCATGGCCATTGTTAGGAAGTCTCACATTTTTTGTATGAGTCAAGTACTCATTACAGAACTCAATAACCTCCTGGGCTATGTAGTCTTCCAACGATGCTAGCATCGAGCCTCTGTTGTTTGTTACAGAAACCCTTCAACACACCCATGTACACTCCAAAGGATACATCCACCACAGAAATAATGATCCAGCTACTTTAATTTATCTAACTAGATGAACCACATTGTCAAAAAATAATGGTGGGAATAAGTACACCTCTAGATGACATATTGTAACAACAACTTCATTCTACAACTCATCCAAGTAGCTCGGATCAAGTACTTTGTTGCAAATCCTGTTGTAGAAAAAAAGGTTGATAATAGCATGTCTCACGTGTTTCAACAATATTGATCTAATAGAGACAGGGAAAAGTCATTGCATCAATACATGGCAATAATGAGACTTCAAACCCATTAGTTTCAAATCTTTCAACGAAACCAAACTACTAATATTTGAAGAATACCCCTGCGGCCCTTTGACATCGTGTAGACATCGATAGAGAGTTTACTTCTCTTTTCTAGACTGCATTACAAGCAAGTGGTAAATACTTACGAGTCCCATCATCCTCTGATGCTATTTTCGATCGTATACCAAGTTCCACTACATTAAGGCTAGCATTATATCTATCTATAGTATTCTCATGTATGTTCAGAAGAGTACTCAATAAACTATCACAATTATTATTTTTCAACATGCATCACAGCAATATAATTTCTAACCTCTAAAGTGTTCCAATATGGTAGGTGAAAAAGATAGATTTTTTTCCAACCACTTTTATGATTTCCACGGTTGTATGGCTTGCCAAATTCCAATTTAATTTCACTACTAGAAATATAGGTTTCACAGATGGAAACACAATGGTTGGAGGAACATCTATAGGTGTATAGTTACATACACAAACAAACTGCGTAGGCCATCGGTGTACACGTTCACCACCGGATGCAATCGAATACACCAACGGATAAGAACCGTCGGAAGAAGTTTTCATAGAATTTAACATAGCAGAATCATACACCGACGGACAGGTCTGTCGGTGTAGATTTCGAATGTGCGGTAAAATGAACTTTTTTCACAAAACTGAACCATAACCCCTCGCGACTCGCCACCCCCTCACCACTGACAACTTCCCCGAGTCGTCGACCCCTCACACTGTAAGTCTCTCTCCTCTTCCCCAAACTTGAACCCTCCCTCCTCCCTTGCCACAGCCAACACCATCGCCCTGCTACTCCACGCACCACCGACTCCTCCCAAACTCATATCCAAACATACCCCTCCCAAACCCAAACAGAACCCTCCCTCTTCCAAAACCCGATCGTCTTCCCAAACCTCTTCCCTGACCCCCTCTAACTTTCCAAACTCGGCTCCTAACGCGACCCTTTACAAGACAGTGCATTTAACCCACAAGGCAACACACTACTCCAACCACACGCCTGAGCGTAGTTCCAGTGGTCACTCGTCACAACGCTGGGGAGCTGACTAGTTCCAGTAGTCCAACGATCACACGTCATAACGTTAGTAAACCATCCTTGATCGTAAAACACCCTAACATCTAGTCATACGTGCCTCGCACGTCATCTCACTTCCGCCCCACGCCCGAGTCTATGAGTAATGCTCCCCAACGGCTACTCGTCACAACGTAGGTAGACAACTTGTTCCACGAACCTCTTACATTCTCACTAGGCAAGGGGTAAACATAATTTACCCCCCAAAAGCATGGGTCAAACAATCCCAACATAAACGATAATAAGCATAAACAAGACTATAGCAACATAAAAGTTGCACGGTAAACTATAGCCTTGAAATCCACATCAAAAAGAGTATAGGGTATACGCGTAATTCCCCTAATATTTCAATACAAATCACAATACTCATAAATTCAAGGGAAAATAGTGAATTACCTAAATAATGTAATTTAATACAAATATCTGAAAAGTCCAGGGAAGAAGAGTTATTTTCCCTAAATAAAATTATTCCTCACAATTATGAAAAACCCATGGTTTATTCAGTAAGTTACCCAATTATTCATTATTTACTCAAATACCATTAAATCCAAGGTTCTTCCCGCAATTATCTCATTTATCTATTAATTAAACAAATACAATTAAAATTCAGGGTTTTCATTGAAATTTATTCAGTTATTAATTATTTAACTAAAATACAATTAAATCACAGGGTTTTTACAAAAATTAACCAAATTAATTATTAATTAATCAAATACTATTAAATTTCGGATTTATTCAGCAATTATTCAAATTAATTCAGTAATGAACCAAATACAAAAACTTCCAACTATAAACGTAAAATACCAAACACATCATTATCCCAACCGAACCTATCTTCTCCCAGCCGTCAATGCCGACCGTTGATGATGCATTGCATACATTGCATCATATGTCTTTCATTTAGATTGCTTTTATATCAATAAATGCTACTAAGGTATGTGTTTAGTCTTATTTACAGAATACAAGGACTTAAGCACAAAAGTAGTCGGGGACTTAACTGCAAAAAGTCAAGGACCTAATTGCAAATCACGAGTATCTTTTATTCTCTTGGAGAAAATATATAGAAAAATCAATGTATATCTCCAAATATGTGAAGGAATTAATCCGGAGCTCAAAAGAATAGAAAGAAGCAATCCAGACGCGCAAAGAAGGATCAAATCATACCATAAACATTCAACCAAAATCCGGACAAAATCAGGCCAGATTGTGCGGCGTTTCCGCCGCACCACACATACAATATGCGGCGTTTCCGCCGCCCAAGCATCGATCCGTGTGCTCCAATTTCGTCCAGTCGTGTCTGGACACGTGTACTTTCCAATATTATACCTAGATCCCCTGTAGCAACTATAAATAGACCCGAGAACGATGTTAGAAGGGTCCTTAGTCTTTGGTGTTAGTTTTTATTCTTAATCTTAGTTTTGTAATCTTCTTTTCATTAATAAAATTCTGTCTTTTATTTCTTACTTTTAGTTTTCTTTTGTAATGTCTCAAGGACCCCTTCTTCCTCCCTCTATGAGTTTCTAACTCCTTCCAAAGGGTGGAGGTGACGGATTAGGGTGAAGAGAAGATGAATGAATGTTATTATTTTAATTTCGTCTTAGTATATTTTGATTACTTGAGTTTATGTTAAATCATTTATCATGTAATGCTTTATAACTAATATGATTTATTATAAGTTTCTAAATTCTCTAATCTAAACCTTAAATCTAAACCTCCACCCGACGGAATTCACATCTTTGTTCTTGTTTTAGGTTTAATTGTTCTTGTTTCTTGCCTTAGATAATTAAAATCCAAAAATCTCAAAACCCAATTATTTCTTCTCTCCTTCTTCTCCAATCGAAATCACATTAAAAACAGAATCTCTCCCTCCTTGTGTTCGACCCGTACTTGCCACCGCTTCATCGCGGCCGTGCACTTACGGTATAAATAAAAATCTCAACAAGTTTTTGGCGCCGTTGCCGGGGAGGCGACGTAGATTTTGTTGTTTTTGTATTTTCGATTCTGTTCTGTTTATCATGTGCGCGATCTAACTATTTGGATTTGTGTTTCAGGAGACAACAGAGTGCATGGCGAAATCCGAGCACCATCTGAGCTAAACGAGCGGCGAAATCGCCGCACCTGAAGAACAACTTGCGGCGAATCCGCCGCACACTTAGAGCTTCTGGGCTTCAAATTTTTCGGGGACGCGACTCATCTCTGGGTGGACGCGTAGAGCTACTGAAATTTCGAGAGCGGGCGACGAACCCGACTGAGCATTGCGTAGGTAACCTTTGTTGCCTTTTTCCTCGTAATTTCTAGTTTCAGAAATTTTCCTTTTCGTAGAACTGCATGTGTTAGGGCAAACAATTCCATAAATTGCAATATTTCAACTCTGACCTAAAATTGGCAAAATTAGAAAGACCTTAGTGCATGCATCATATAATGTTTTGTTTGCATTATTCTTGCTAAATTCTTGCAAATCAATTTCTGTTGAAGAGTGCTGGAGGCAAGGTACGTATCGCGGTTTTTAACGATTGCATTTAAGCATATAATTTAATTTGCATACAACCTTGCAATTGCCCCCATTAAAAAGACCATTGTTTGACTATCTTTGTTAGATCTAAGTTAAACTATCTTAAGGGCAACTCCGTAGGAAAAGATACGGTGGGGATTTCATCACCCTTCCGTGGCCCACAAATCACAATCCTAACGTGTCACCCAAGCCTTAAATTTAAAATCAATTAGACATTGGCCCCTAAGGACGCGGACTCAATTAAGGAGGAGATTGGTTTGACTTGCTATGACCTGAAGCTAATTGAATTCAATTTGGTGTCTAGAAAGTGTTTTTGTGTTGACGAAAGACTTCCAAGCGACGTGGTTGTCTAATTGGCACCGACTCTGTCGGAAGCGCCCCCACTAGCTATACACTGACTGGCCAACTTGGTTTGATTGGTGAGGGAGGTGAATCAGGCGAATCAATTCGACTCAACCAGTTAGGAGTCGTCTAGATTTAAGTGACACTAGGTCTAGGATTGTTTGAACCGTGCTTGTTCAGGAAATTTCTGGCCAACCCTTGAATTTACCTTTTAGAGTTAAGTTTCACTTCTCGTCTGAGTCTTCTTTCCCTTCTCATCCTTACCTTTCTATTGGTTGTTTCCATTTTCATTAATAAAAAAAACGAAAAAATAAAAAAATTTGTAATTAATTCTTGAAATTAAATTTGGAATTTAAATTTCGAATTTGAATTCAAAAATTAATTCAACCCGGTGCACTCAGATTTGGATTCGGGACTTGAGTAATCGACTCTCACGAGTTCATCTGGATTCCAGTCTAGAACTTAGCCCCAATCCATCTGCTGCACCACCTCACCCGGATCCAATGGGTGAGAACGTAGTGGACCCACCTGTTGTGCAACCTATAACTCTGAGGGATCGATGCTACCCAACGATGGCTGCTCAGCCATCGTGCATCGTTATGCCCACCATACCGGGTCGCGACTTCGAACTTAAGGCACAATACATGAGTATGCTGCCTAAGTTCACCTCTATGGAAGACCCATATCTCTTCCTTAGAGAATTTGAGGAAATCTGCTCTCTTATGCAATACCAGCATATCCCTGAGGAGGCAGTGCGTCTGAAATTCGTGCCTCTAGCACTGAAGGACGACGCTAAGAAATGGCTATATAGTCTAGCCGAAAGATCTATTAGGAGTTGGGCTGAGTTTGTTCAAGTATTTCTAAAAAAATATTTCCCCAACCATAAGACTATGAAGATTAGGAATGAAATTGTTGCATTCGTTCAGTCTGAGAGTGAGCCGTTCTATTCCTATCTAGAAAGATTTAAAAGTGTACTGACCCAATGCCCTCATCACGGAATTCCAAGATGGCAATTATGCCAAATTATTTATGAGGGACTGGCACCCACATCTAGGGTTATGCTAGAATCTGTGAGCCAAGGGAACTTCATGTCGAAAAATGAAAATGATGCCTGGACTTTTCTTGAGGATTTAGCTGAAAACAGTATGCAATGGGACAATGCTAGAACACATCTTAACCCGAGTATTGGATCTAGAATAGCAAGTCAACCCAGACCAGGTGTCTTAGATGTAGATGCCAATATAGCGGCTGAAGCAAAACTAGCTACCCTTATGCGCAGAATGGAAAGTCTAGAGCTACAAGCCCAAACCCGAGTGAATCAAGCATCGTCTATCCCCTGCTCTAGATGTGGTCAGACTGGTCATGTAATGGAGGATTGTGCGGACTGGGAACAAGTTAATGCCATGTATAACCATGCTAGAAATGACCCCTACGCATCAACCTATAACTCTGGTTGGCGTAATAATTCCAATTTCTCATCAAACCAACAAGGTCAACCTCCTAGACAACAACCAAACCCGTATGTCCAAAATAATACATCTTCTGGGTTTAGTAACAATAACAATCATGAGGTTAGGTTGACAAGCTTGGAAAATTTGATGAAAACCTTTATACAAACAACCAACCAGACCTTCCAAAGGCTAGAGACATAAGTCAGCCAACTAGCACAAATAGTAGGTGAAAGAGAAAAGGGTCGGTTTCCAAGTCAACCTGAGGTGAACCCTAGATCTAATAATTCATATCAATCCTATCAACCACCTTCAGGAAATAACAACCCTAGACCGGTTCAAATGGTTAATGAAGAGGGACCGTTCCAACAAATTAATGCAGTAGTGTCATTACGGTCCGGAAGACAAATTGATAATAATGTGGTAAATCCTAGAACTTCTAATCAATCTAACCATCAAGCAACCACATATGACCTGACCACTGAACCTGACGTCCATTATGAAACACCCAACCCGCCTACTCAACCTGAACCTGTAGCTCAACCTGAACCTGAGCGAGTCTATGTTCTTAAAGCCCCATTCCCCAATAGACTCAAAAAGAACTCAAGTGCACAAATAGAGAAAATTTTGGAAGTATTTAAGCAAGTTAAGGTGAACATTCCACTCCCAGACATGATTCAACAAATACCTGCTTATGCTAAATTCTTAAAAGATTTGTGCACTAAAAAGAGAAAAACGAATGTACCAAAGAAGGCATTCTTAACTGCGAACATATGCTCTATTCTTTCCAACACATCTCCTATAAAATATAAGGACCCTGGGTGTCCCACAATTTCATGTTCAATAGGAGATACTTTTATCAATAAAGCCCTTCTAGACCTTGGTGCAAGCGTTAACTTACTCCCATTCTCTGTCTACGAGCAACTCAACCTTGGTCCACTAAAACCCTCTAAGACAACCCTCCAATTTGCTGATTGTTCTGTTAAGAAACCAAGAGGTATAGTAGAGGACGTTTTGATTAAGGTTGGTGACTTCATTTATCCAGTGGATTTTGTCGTACTTGATACTGAACCTGTTATAAATCCTAATCGACAAATCCCTGTAATTCTAGGCAGGCCCTTTTTAGCCACTTCGGAAGCATTGATAAACTGTCGAAATGGGCTCATGCAATTATCTTTCGGGAACTTAAAAGCTGAATTTAATATCTTTCATATTGATAGTGAGCCAGAAATAATATGCAACCCAAGTGATGTTGTGATGAGAGCACGTATTTATCAGGTTTCTGAATCAAATAAATCATCACAAAAGAAAAAAGGAAGTAAGAAAAAAGGGAGTAATTCATATACCCAACCACCATCACTCGAGCAAATAAGCGAACCAGTACAAGTGAGAAGAGTGGAATCTTTTCTTCAAGTCAACATGGGGAATAATTCAACTCGATACATGCATCAACATGGTGTCATTCAATCCAGTTCTGATTATAGTTGACTCTGAGCAGACTCAACTCCTCTACCGCAAGCTGACTCAGGCAATAAGTGCATTTATTTTATCTATGCATACATTGAGGACAATGCATGATTTAGGTGTGGGGGGGTGTTTATCTATGTATATATCTATCTTTTTGTTTTCCTGTTTAAAAAAAAAAAAACAATATTCCATGACATAGCTTAAGATTGAACTACCAAAATCTGCGTACAAATTGCATTGAGTTTTTGTTCCTTATTATATAGTTCTGCTTGTAGAAATTATGACATAAATCTAAGTTCCAAAGAAATAACTCATTACCCTTTAAGATATGTATGCACTTAAATTGGATGAATCAAATCTTTGAAGTGGTTGATAAAAAGCAGAGGTTGAGGAAAATATACTGGGAAGTGTGGACTTCTAATAGCAATTAAGCCTTGAGGAAAATAAAAATAAAGGAATAAAGTGAAGAAAACACATTTTGCAAAATGATTACAAAAGCCCAAGCCTTTGAGTCACTGGTCCGTAGGGGTATCTTGAAACCCGGTAACTTGAGTCTACCAGCTCGGGATTATCGACCAAACTCACTACACGAATGCAAAAAGGGTAAAAGTGTCAAAAAGAAAATGTGTTGAATCATGAAAGAAAAGAAAAAAAATTACTCAAGGCCCAAAGCTAAAAGAATGCTCCATGCCATGGTTGATCCGAATGATACTTCACCACCAGAGGAGGCGTGCAAAATAATTTAAGTAATATCATGTGTAGAAGGGTTAGTGGTGTGAATGTTGGAGGAACAAAGACCAAGTCATATTTTTAATGAGTTAGATTCATATAATGAGCATACAAGAATTCGAAGTGAGATGTATAAGGTTGAGGTAGGGATATTGAGATCTATTAATGGAATGTTGAATTAAGACTTTGTGGGTGTGTCAACTGAAAACCCTCACGAGACAAAACTCGTCCTCCTTGGCAACAAGGAGGTTTAAAGGCTTGTTGCACATGCTAAGTGCAACCGTGATTCCTACGAAAGTGAGTTAGGATTTCCCTATTTTCAATTCTCTTTTGTTTTGCTTTGCTAGGGACTAGCAAAATCTAGGTGTGGGAGTATTTGATGCATTGCATACATTGCATCATATGTCTTTCATTTAGATTGCTTTTATATCAATAAATGCTACTAAGGTATGTGTTTAGTCTTATTTACAGAATACAAGGACTTAAGCACAAAAGTAGCCGGGGACTTAACTGCAAAAAGTCAAGGACCTAATTGCAAATCACGAGTAGCTTTTATTCTCTTGGAGAAAATATATAGAAAAATCAATGTATATCTCCAAATATGTGAAGGAATTAATCCGGAGCTCAAAAGAGTAGAAAGAAGCAATCGAGAAGCGCAAAGAAGGATCAAATCATACCATAAACATTCAACCAAAATCCGGACAAAATCAGGCCAGATTGTGCGGCGTTTCCGCCGCACCACACATACAATATGCGGCGTTTCCGCCGCCCAAGCATCGATCCGTGTGCTCCAATTTCGTCCAGTCGTGTCTGGACACGTGTACTTTCCAATATTATACCTAGATCCCCTGTAGCAACTATAAATACACCCGAGAACGATGTTAGAAGGGTCCTTAGTCTTTGGTGTTAGTTTTTATTCTTAATCTTAGTTTTGTAATCTTCTTTTCATTAATAAAATTCTGTCTTTTATTTCTTACTTTTAGTTTTCTTTTGTAATGTCTCAATGACCCCTTCTTCCTCCCTCTATGAGTTTCGAACTCCTTCCAAAGGGTGGAGGTGACGGATTAGGGTGAAGAGAAGATGAATGAATGTTATTATTTTAATTTCGTGTTAGTATATTTTGATTACTTGAGTTTATGTTAAGTCATTTATCATGTAATGCTTTATAACTAATATGATTTATTATAAGTTTCTAAATTCTCTAATCTAAACCTTAAATCTAAACCTCCACCCGACGGAATTCACATCTTTGTTCTTGTTTTAGGTTTGATTGTTCTTGTTTCTTGCCTTAGATAATTAAAATCAAAAAATCTCAAAACCCAATTATTTCTTCTCTCCTTCTCCAATCGAAATCACATTAAAAACAGAATCTCTCCCTCCTTGTGTTCGACCCGTACTTGCCACCGCTTCATCGCGGCCGTGCACTTGCGGTATAAATAAAAATCTCAACAGTTGACAACCGGCCGCCCCCTCTCTAACCTTGTTGGCCGCTACAACCATGGTCGACAGCCACCACCACCACCGCGATGGCACGACCATCACACGGTTTCACGCAGCAACAACCTGCTTGCGGTCGGCAGCCACCGGCGTCGTTCTGGCTGGCCGCGCGGTGTGCCGGAATGACAACTTCGCCTCTTCCTCTCCTCCCCCGACCATGTGGAATCGAAATAGATGGGTGGGTTGCATACTTTCACCATGTGACGTCGCTGGAGTGATCGCCACCATCGTCGAAGCTCCACACGTGTCACCGTACTTCGGAGGAGATTAGTTTTGGTGGAAATTGGATGGGTTTAAGGTTGGAGAAGAAGATGAAGAGGAGAGAGAGAGTAGAAGGTGATGGGTTTGGTGGGGGGTCAGAGAGACAGAGAGAGAGGTGGGGATGGTGGTGCAACAGAGATAGAGTTCACTCCAGAAGTCATACCGAAGGGAAAGAACGTTGAACGATTCAAAATTTTCATTGGCACGATAGCCAGGAGTATTGTCTCCTCCTTATTCGGATTGGAGATTGGTGCCAAAGAAGGACAAGGATGTTAATTAATGGTAATATTACATACGTTCTTAAGTTACATTAGTATTGATTTAAATTTTAAATTAATTTGAATTTATTTCACAGCCACACTGGACAGTTTCTGAGGGGTTCAATGAAAAAATTATGAAGTCTCTGAACACCAAATGGAAAAAAAACAAGTACCATTTGTGTCATAACGTTGGAAATTTGGAGACCAGAGAGGCTCATTGGCGGCTAGGCTACCACATATTTATGTGGAGGATTAGTCTACTCTGCATGACTATTGGTCCAACGAGACGTTTAAGGTAAATTTGTAAAGTTTTTAGTTAAGTTATTATCAATGACTAAAAACTAAGTATCGATTTATTGTTGTTGCAGAAGAAGAGTGAGACTAACAAGAACCGGACGAATATGGTAATACCATATCATTGTGGTACAAAATCGGTGGTGCGACATAGAGAGAAAATGGTGAGATATTATTTAAATTTTAAAATTTCCATTTATTCATTACTTTTTTAGTTCTTATAGATTCAACGGTATTGCAGAAAACCCAGACTCTCCTAAGACTAATCGTACCGATATGTACATCCGGCTTCATGACAAGACACTCCCTGCAGTTGTAGTCATTATTGTAAGTTTAAGATTATTATTAGTTTTCAATTACTTAATGATGTTTGATACATTCTTTGTGAATTTATAATGTTTTCTTATTTTAGGAACAATTGGAATCTTTGTGATGACCGGGTGAGATGAGCTCTCAGGGGTCTATCAATACGGCGTTTGGCACCCAGGATCCGGTCGGAACTGTTCTTGGCAACAACCATGGACGTGGGAGGATGTACTTGAGTCTCGTCACACCAACTGACATGTACGCCCCCGCGCGGAACACCATCTCAAGCAGAGAGTTACGCCAGAGGGGAGGTTCAGAAATGTGAGCAGATGAAGGTGGTGATAAGCAAGCTAGCAGACACGAAAAATGATCTTGGGAGGTATAAGTCGATGGTCGAGTTTTTGATAGAGAAGAGGGCTTTAATACCGAGGCACTGTAGTTGTAATTTAGTAAGTTTGAGTGCCTTTTATATTTTAGTTTATATGCATTATAATGTTCTAAGTGACTTGATGAATAATGTTTTAATCATGTAGGATTTTTGCACGCCAAATCCGCCTCCAAGTCGAGATAACGATGACGATCCATTGGGCGGAGCCGGCACAGAAGGTTTAGTAACATAGTATTTTATTTTTTCTAGTTCATTGTTATTGTTGAACTCTACTTTTACTAACTCAATTTAGATGGTAATTGTAATGTAATTACAACTTATTTGTTTGAATTGTTTTTAGATAAATCAATATATATGACTTTTGTGTTTAGATTATATGAATTATTGTTAAAAGAGTTGGATGTCTATGAATGTTTGTTGTTGAATGATGATTGAATTGGATGTGTATGAATGCTTCTTGAACTGGATGTGTATGAATGTTTGATGAATGAACAGGGAAACCTAGAACCCGGACTATATCCATCGTTGATAGTACTGACGATTGAGGACATACACTGACAGTAGATATTCGTCGGTGTATGTAACCGATATTTATCTCCGACAGCACCTATCCGTCGGTGTAGGTTCTACAACCATCGGAGAACGTATTTGTCGGTGTAACCTACATTGACGGATATGTCCGTCGGTGGCTAGCACAAACGGATAATCCATTGGTGATCAGCTGTCAGTGTTCTACGCTACGACGGAAGCAAGCGAAAAAAAATTAGAAATTTCCACTTCAAAAGTAACACCGACGACACTTTATTTCTCGGTGGTTTGTAACACGACGGAATTTGATTGGCACAGCCAGATACCTACCATCGGTGTATCCTTGTATTGTTGTAGTATGTTCTTCACAAATTCATATACTTGCTTGACACTGATTTCTATTAGTGGTTCATTATATTCGTGCTTTCCATTAAATGACTTCTTCATCCTACGGTACGAATGACCCATAGGAAGAAATCCCCGAGGACCAAGATAGATCATCTTACTACCATGTACTAGCTGCAAGTAACGCATGTTTTCTTCACAAATGGACATGCTTTATGGCCTTTCACGGAATATGCAGACATGTTTCCATATGTAGGAAAATCATTTATTGTGCAAAAAAACATCGCACGCCTAATAAATGACTGTTGAAGATGGGCATCCAACACTTGATCACCGTTTTCTCACAAGCTCTTTAGGTCATCAATTAAGGGTCTCAAATACACATCGATGTCATTTCTCAGTTATTTAGGAACAAAAATCAATAACGACAACATCATGTATCTGTGTTTAATTCTTAGCCACGGAGGGAGATTGTAAATAACAAGCAAAAGTACCCACGAACTGTGAAGGCCACTGAAGTTACCATAAGGATTCATTTCATTGGTACACAAACCAAGTCTCAAATTTTTGGATTCTTCACCAAATAACGGGAAGTTGGAATAAATTTTCTTCCACTGGAGAGAATTTGTAGGATGTTGAAGCAACTAATCATTCACTGTATTTAGATCTCCATGCCATGTCAGGTTCTTCGAGTCCTCAGAACATTCAAACAAACCCTTCAACTTTAGAATTTTTGGAAGATACCACAATACCTTTGTAGGAGGCCCTTATAGTTTTTCATTTTCATCAGCACTCATATTTTTCGTTTGTTTGTACCGTGAGACATTACAAATAGAACAATAATGCAGGTTTTCAAACTCACCCTTATATAGGATACAATCATGAGGACCTGCATGTATTTTACTATATTGCACCCCCATTGGACACAATATCTTTTTAGCCTCATAGGTAGGATCTGGAAGTTCGTTGCTATATGGAAGTATCTCTTTCAACAACTTTAGTAAGACAATGAAACTGACATTACTCCAACATTTTTCTTTCTGCTTTCAAGGTTTACAACCTTAAGACTACGGACAACCTACTAAAATAGGTGCAAGCGGATACAAAGGGTTTTCATTGTCAGATAGTAGACTAGCAAGAACATCGGGTTTATCACCAAAATTATTGGCAATATCTCGGATCATATTCTTTAATCGATCACCGTCATTGACATACACTTGAGACTCACTATGATCACCTTCGTCAGTCATACTAAACTGATTTTCACCATGCCATATGCAACGTGTATTTCCTTCATCAAAACATTTCTCGAACAAATGTGCTTTTCTCTTTTACATCTTGTAAGAACATGTTAAAACAATTCTTTCATGGACCTAAAACCTTTCTTTCATTTTTTACATGTGCATTCTTCTAGACAAACTCTAGAAATTTATCAATCTCGGCCTCATACTCATCACTAAATCGACCTGACAATAAACAATCGAACATAAACAAAACAACACATTCAATTCATTTAAATTCCAATACATTAAATATTTCAAACAAATTAATTTTGATATCAACATTCGTCTCATTCGAACTAATTCAAACGAGTACATTTACTTAGAGTAATTAAAAAAGTAGCAGATTGTTGAATTTTTTGCACCTTTGAGCGGGGCTGATCGGACTGATTGGTCGGGCGGAGCTGACAAGAGGGATGGGCATGGGTCAATCAAGGGTTTGACTAGCTCGTTGGGTTTGTGTGTTTTGATTTTAGGTTGAAACGCATTAGAAATTATTTTAAAAAAATTATAGTTTACCATGTGATAATCCTAAAACTACGTCGGTGTTTGATTAACGACAAGATGATCCTAAACCCATGTCAGACTTTCTACGACCGACGTAGTAACTTGAACATTCGCGTCAGTTGTTCTACGACCGACTTGGTAAATCAAACATTCAAGTCGGATGTTTTATGACCGACATGGTACACTTATTACTACGTTGGACTCTCTACAACCAACGTGGTACGTACGCTTAATCAGGGCGACGTGGTACCCTTATTTTTTTAGTTGTGTGATGGTGATATTATGATATTATAAGATTTCCATATTATGTATGCCATTAGCGCTAATTATACACACATATATCAAATATTTACATTTTTGTATGCTTTCTACACCTCCTACAAGACTAGTCATATTAGGTTTTCTTTAGTTAGTTTAGATACACTTAATCTTCATTTTTGTCCCCCACTTGAGTATGGCCGATAACAACCCGCATTCGCTCCTTGTGAACACGACCCGTCACTTCAACATAATCATCCACTTGTGGTTTTGAATTTCAGACATCCCAACAATATGCCTTATAGATTAGTATTAAATATTGATTCTGGGAGCTAGAACTTTGTGTTCTAACTAAGATATATATTAGTGATTTTAAGACACGGTACTGAGATCATTATTTGTACGAATTCATGCTACGCACAAATTTTCAACTCGTATAATATATTCTAAGGCTGCAATGATATTAGTTTGAATCTTGAAAGAAATTTCTCGGCTTAACCATTACAGGGACAAACAAAAATGTCACATGTCTGAGCTCATCAGAATATTGATAATTGGTATAACATTTTTGGACTAGTCAAAACGTACAAAACTCAAGAAAATATATCAATTTATATTAGGGAAATGTTTAGTAGCCGCTCTCCGGGACGCGTTCGCGGGACGCTGCTGAGTTGGACAAATCCAGCTCAGCCAAAGTTTAATATTTTTGGCGGGCAGAGGGGGCAGCCGCATTTAATGCATCTCAAATCAGACGTGCTCCAAATCATATCATTCCTTTTGGCGCTCCCACCTGCTCCATACCTCTTTTTGACGAAGATGCACGGAATGGCCACCGTCACTTCTTCCTTTCTTTTTCATTTTCGTTCATTTCTCTTCGTTTTGAGAGAAATCTTCGCTCAAATGGAAATGACGTCAAACGTTCCTAAGGAGAAGATGATTTTCCCCTCTTTCGAAGGAGCAAGAGCCTTTTACAACGACTATGCTGATGCTTGTGGTTTTGGTGTTAAGCTACGACATACTCATTACGACGCTGGTGTGGTTACCCGGGCTACTCTTACTTGTTCCAAGGAGGGTAACGCACCAACAGACCAAGGTCAAGGCATAATGAAGCCACGTTTATCTAGTAGAGTTCAGTGCACGGCTCGCATCAGGGTTTCTGGAAACCCAGCAAGGGGATACCAGATTAACTTTGTCGATCTCAATCATAACCATGAAATGCTGCAGGAGCACCAGATGCGTTTTCTAAGACAGAAACGATTTGTACCTGAGGCAGCCATAGCACGAATAGCGTGCAACGATGCTTCTGGGATCTCTGCTGCTAAGACCATGCAATCGTTTGTTGTTGAGGCTGGGGGGCATGACAAACTTACTTTTAACGATAGAGACCTAAGGTTTGAAGACTTTTGTACGCTATTTTGTTTGTAGAAATCTGTGGCCTTAATATTTTTTTGTCTGTGCAGGAATGTTATAACCGAAGTAAGGAATTTGAAAATGGGACCCGGCGATGCACAAGCTCTTCAGAACTATTTCATTAAGATGCAGAAGATTGATGCAATGTTTTTCTATGTCGTGGATATGGATGACGAGGGAAGACTAAGGAACGTTTTCGGGGCCGACAGCCGTTCCAGGGCTGCCTATTCATACTTTGGGGATGCTATATGTTTCGACACTACGTACCTCACAAACAAATACGACATGCCCTTTGCACCATTTGTGGGAGTTAATCACCATTTCGAGTCTGTGTTGGTCGGTTGCGCTTTGCTGTCTTCCGAGACCACTGAAAACTACATATGGCTCTTTCAGACGTGGCTTTCGTGTATCGGAGGTACGTATGTAGAGTTGTCCTTTATGATTTTTGAGTTATTGGTTTTCCTTTTTAAGTGATGTGTGTTCCTTTTTAAGTGTTGTGTGTTCCTTTTTAAGTGTTGTGTGTTCCTTCTTAAGTGAAGTCTGTTTCCTTTTTAACTGGTGTCTGTTCTTTTTTAGTGTTGTCTGTTCCTTTTTAAGTGATGTGTGTCCCTTTTTAAGTGAAGTCTGTTTCTTTTTAAGTGATTTCTGTTCCTTCTTAAGTGTAGTCTGTTCCTTTTTAGTGTTGTCTTTTCCTTTTTAAGTGATGTCTGTTCCTTTTTAAGTGATGTCTGTTCCTTTTTAAGAGATGTTTGTTCCTTTTTAAGTGAAGTCTGTTCCTTTTTATGTGTAGTCTGTTCATTGTTAAGTTGTCTGTTCCTTTTTAAGTGTAGTCTGTTCCTTCTTATGTGTAGTCTGTTCCTTTTTAGTGTTGTGTGTTCCTTTTTAAGTGATGTCTGTTCCTTTTTAAGAGATGTTTGTTCCTTTTTAAGAGTTCTCTGTTCCTTTTTAAGTGTAGTCTGTTCCTCTTTAAGTGATGTATGTTCCTTTTTAAGAGATGTTTGTTCCTTTTTAAGAGATCTCTGTTCCTTTTTAAGTGTAGTCTGTTCCTTTTTAAGTGATGTTTGTTCCTTTTTAAGAGATGTTTGTACCTTTTTAAGAGATCTCTGTTCCTTTTTATGTGTTGTCTGTTCCTTTTTAAGTGTCGTCTGTTCCTTTTTAAGTGAAGTCTGTTCCTTTTTAAGTGTAGTCTGTTCCTTTTTAAGTGAAGTCTGTTCCTTTTTAAGTGAAGTCTGTTCCTTATTAAGTGTAGTCTGTTCCTTTTTAGTGTTGTCTGTTCCTTTTTAAGTGATGTCTGTTCCTTTTTAAGAGATGTTTGTTCCTTTTTAAAAGATGTGTGTTCCTTTTTAAGTGAAGTCTGTTCCTTTTTAAGTGATGTCTGTTCCTTTTTAAGAGCTGTTTGTTCCTTTTTAAGAGATGTATGTTCCTTTTTAAGAGATGTATGTTCCTTGTTAAGTGATTTTTGTTCCTTTTTAAGTGATTTTTGTTCCTTCTTAAGTGAAGTGTGTTCCTTTTTAATTGATGTCAGTTCCTTTTTAAGTGACCTCGTTTCCTTTATAGCGATTTTTCTTTTTCCTTGCAGATATCCCTCCACCAGCCATCATAACGGACCAATGTGGGGCCATTACTGCTGCTGTAAGGAATGTCTTCCCAAATGCCAGACACCGATTTTGCATTTGGCACATAATGAACAAAGCTCCCGTGAAGTTGCCGACGAAGTATCGACAGCACATGTTATTTGATCTAAATTTGATTGTCTATGACTCAAAGAACCCAGCTGAATTTGAGCGGAATTGGCACGGTTTCCTGGTTGATTTTGACCATCAAGAGCATAGTTGGCTCCAAACAATTTACGGTATCCGTGAGTCTTGGGTACCTGCTTACTTGTGTGATTGTTTTTTCGCTGGAATGGCTTCTACCCAAAGAAGCGAAAGTATGAACTCCTTCTTCGACAAGTACTTATCTTCTAGAACCACCCTTAAGCAGTTCGTTCAACAATACGAACTTGCTCTACGTCACAAGTACGAGAAGGAAGCTCAATCGGATTTCGATTGCCTGCATAAGAAACCCCAAATGGTTTCAATATATCCCTTCGAGAGTCAAATGAGTGAGTTGTATACCGTAGGGGTTTTGAAGAAAGTACAGTTACAAATTGGTAAGATGATGAACTGCGACCTAACCGAGGAGTTGCGATCAGCCGACGCGTTTCATTACAAGGTGACTGAACGTGTACGGGTCGGTGAGCAACTATTATCGAAACGTTTCCTTGTAGAGAGGACAGGTCTGAACTTGACATGCGATTGTAAACTGTTTAAGCGTGTTGGTATTCTATGTTGTCACCTCCTGGTCGTATTTGCACGGCTAGATCCTAATGCATTACTCCCGCCGTCTTACATCACAGATCGATGGCGGAAGGATATTCGTCGGAGCTATGGAGATAAGGTGTACCAAGCCGATGGCGTATTGGAGAAGGATGCGCTGAGTCGTCACGCCGACATAATGGGTCGCGCTCTTTGGATTGCACAGGAAGCATTCATTTCTCATGAAAGGTATCTTAAGTCCGTGAAGTGTATGGAGTGGCTCAGGTCTCGTATTAACATTCCCCACGCCCCTCCCATAGTTGATGAAGTTGTGGCCGGCGGTACCTCTTTGCGCAATCCAGACAAAGTAACCCGTCCAGGAAGACCGCCTACTAGACGTCGGGTTTCCTTAGCCGAGAGAATTCTTCAAAGAAGCCAAAAAAAGCGCCTCACAGCAGAAAAGAGCAAGTATCGAAGGAAGGACAAATCACCTATGCATGAGGTCGCACCTAGACCAGGGGATCCAGATTTTGACGATTGGGACATGAAGTTGTATTACGACCAAATTGCTCCTTAATTATGCACCAAGCCTTGGTCTTTGAATTTTGTACATTTTTGTAAGACAACAGTTATTCTTAAGTGTAAAGTTCTCTTTTAATTCTGAGTGTAAAGTTCCCTTGTAAGTTTACGGTTCTCCTTTTTAACTGTGACTTGTATCTTTTTAAGTGATATATGTTCCTTTTTATGAATTGCTTGTACCTTTATAAGTTAGCGGTTCTCCTTTTTAACTGTGAGTTGTAGTCTGTTCCTTTTTAAGTGCGTTTACCTTTTTAAGTGTGAAGTTTTCCTTCCTTGTTTTTTGGTTCTTTTTAAGTGTTGTCTGTTCCTTTTTAAGTGTAGTCTGTTGATTTTTTGTGTTGTATGTTCCTTTTTAAGTGTAGTCTGTTACTTTTTAAGCGAAGTCTGTTCCTTTTTAAGTGAAGTCTGTTCCTTTTTAACTGATGTCTGTTCCTTTTTAAGTGTAGTCTGTTCCTTTTTAAGTGAAGTTTGTTCCTTTTTAAGTGTAGTCTGTTACTTTTTAAGCGAAGTCTGTTCCTTTTTAAGTGAAGTCTGTTCCTTTTTAACTGATGTCTGTTCCTTTTTAAGTGTAGTCTGTTCCTTTTTAAGTGAAGTCTGTTACTTTTTAAGTGATGTATGTTCCTTTTTAAGTGTAGTCTGTTCCTTTTTAAGCGATGACTGTCCCTTTTTAAGTTAAATATGTTCCTTTTTAAGTGATTTCTGTTCCTTTTTATGTGAAGTCGGTTCCTTTTTAAGTGACGTCGTTTACTTTTTATGTGTTGTCTGTTCCTTTTTAAGTGTCGTCTGTTCCTTTTTAAGTGAAGTTTGTTCCTTTTTAAGTGTAGTCTGTTCCTTTTTAAGTGAAGTCTGTTCCTTTTTAAGTGTAGTCTGTTACTTTTTAAGTGATGTATGTTCCTTTTTAAATGTAGTCTGTTCATTTTATGTGTTGTCTGTTCCTTTTTAAGTGTCGTCTGTTCCTTTTTAAGTGAAGTCTGTTCCTTTTTAAGTGATGTCTGTCTCTTTTTAAGTGTAGTCTATTACTTTTTAAGCGAAGTCTGTTCCTTTTTAAGCGATGACTGTTCCTTTTTAAGTTAAATCTGTGCCTTTTTAAGTGATTTCTGTTCCTTTTTATGTGAAGTCCTTTCCTTTTTAAGTGTAGTCTGTTACTTTTTAAGCGAAGTCTGTTCCTTTTTAAGTGAAGTTTGTTCCTTTTTAAATGATGTCTGTTCCTTTTTAAGTGTAGTCTGTTCCTTTTTAAGTGAAGTCTGTTCCTTTTTAAGTGTAGTCTGTTACTTTTTAAGTGATGTATGTTCCTTTTTAAGTGTAGTCTGTTCCTTTTTAAGCGATGACTGTCCCTTTTTAAGTTAAATCTGTTCCTTTTTAAGTGATTTCTGTTCCTTTTTATGTGAAGTCGGTTCCTTTTTAAGTGACGTCGTTTACTTTTTATGTGTTGTCTGTTCCTTTTTAAGTGTCGTCTGTTCCTTTTTAAGTGAAGTATGTTCCTTTTTTAAGTGTAGTCTGTTCCTTTTTAAGTGAAGTCTGTTCCTTTTTAAGTGTAGTCTGTTACTTTTTAAGTGATGTATGTTCCTTTTTAAGTGTAGTCTGTTCATTTTATGTGTTGTCTGTTCCTTTTTAAGTGTCGTCTGTTCCTTTTTAAGTGAAGTCTGTTCCTTTTTAAGTGATGTCTGTCTCTTTTTAAGTGAAGTCTGTTCCTTCTTAAGTGAAGTCTGTTCCTTTTTAAGCGATGACTGTCCCTTTTTAAGTTAAATCTGTGCCTTTTTAAGTGATTTCTGTTCCTTTTTATGTGAAGTCGTTTCCTTTTTAATTACAACTATGGAAAAGTTTTAATTACAACTATGGAAAAGTTTGGAAAAGTTTTAATTACAACAACTATAAAATGTGTGTTCCTGTTTTAATTTACAACTATGCACTACTTAAATTCGACACAGCAGCGGGAGTCCCTCAATAAAGTAATGGCCATTTCACCCCTGATGGAGTGAAGTGTCTTGGGGTTTTTCGTTTCCGTTGGGTTGACATTTTGCATGAGACATTTGATCCAGTAGTATAGAAAAACACCGCAATCGTTGCTTCCCGGCATTTGTCTTTGGCACGTTTCCCTGAGGTATCTCAATGGCCAGTTCACCTTAAGACGGTTTCTCCAGAATTCACTCACATCTTTGGCCGAACATTCATGTACCCCTACCGCATTGTCAGGATCCTCATCTGGTACCAGCTCCCTACTGCAATTGTTGTAATGCAGGATCTCCTTGTCTAAGCCATTAACAACTACAAGGGTCCAATGTTCTGACACCAGCAATGGTTGTGCAATGACGAGGCTTCCCGTTTCCTGGCCTTGTAATTTGGGCGTCAGCCACTCTTCAATCATGGTATCCCCTTGATCGATCATAATTCTTTCTGAATAGAAGCTTGGAATACAAATTACCTCTTGGGGGTAGTTTTCTGTTTTTTGGCGCTCTTCAAGTACACAAAGCATATTGTCTATCGCCTCGTTGGTCAAATCCATCCCCTTCGTCATTAGCTCCTTCAGGTCGGAACGTGTGAAGAAACTGGAATCACCTCTCCAGATCACCTCCCGTTGGTTATGTGTAGGTGCGGTCACCTTCAGTACAATGTTCAGCTCATCGGGGCTCAATGTGCCCAATGCATCCATGTCAACGTCTGGCCTATCCTCTCTCCCGTGATGAGCCAACTTGAAATTGTCATTCCCATCCCGCTTTCTTTTTTTGTTCATGCTCCTCTGGAGCCTTCTATCTCCCCTTTTCCGCTCCTCTTCTTTTTTCTTCCTTTCTTTCACCTCATCTTCTTGTTTTTTGGCCGTTGAGCGTGATCCTTTGGCCCCCCAGTCTGCCCTGAGGGGTTTTTCCTTTCCCTCATCCTCCTCTACCCTCTTTCTTTCTACCTCTTCCCTCAACCTCTTCTTTGAAGCTTCAGCCTCCCTCCTTTTATCATCAGCTTTCCTCTTCTCTCTTCTCTCCCTGTCTCTCTTCTCGTTTTCTTTCCTCTCTCTTTCCTCTTCCTCCCTCCTCTTTTCCTCTTCTATTCTCTTCTGCTCTCTCTCCCTCTTTTTCTCCTCCTCTTTCCTCTTCTCTTCTCTTTCCCTCTCCTCTCTCCTTTTCTCCTCCTCTTTCCTCTTCTCCTCTTCTATTCTCTTCTGCTCTCTCTCCCTCTTTTTCTCCTCCTCTTTCCTCTTCTCTTCTCTTTCCCTCTCCTCTCTCCTTTTCTCCTCCTCTTTCCTCTTCTCCTCTTCTATTCTCTTCTGCTCTCTCTCCCTCTTTTTCTCCTCCTCTTTCCTCTTCTCCTCTCTTTCCCTCTCCTCTCACCTTTTCTCCTCCTCCTCTTTCCTCTTCTCTTCTCTTTCCCTCTCCTCTCTCCTTTTCTCCTCCTCCTCTTTCCTCTTCTCTTCTCTTTCCCTCTCCTCTCTCCTTTTCTCCTCCTCTTTCCTCTTCTCTTCTCTTTCCCTCTCCTCTCTCCTTTTCTCCTCCTCCTCTTTCCTCTTCTCTTCTCTTTCCCTCTCCTCTCTCTTTTTCTCCTCTCTCCTTTTCTCCTCCTCCTCTCTCCTTTTCTCCTCTCTCCTGCTCTCTTCTTTTTCTTTTTCTCTTTCTCTTTCCCTCTCAATCTCATTCTCTATTTCCCTCCTATTCTCCTCCTCTCTTTCCTGCTCTTCATCCCTCCTTTCATCCTCTCTTCCTTCCTGTCCACCTTCTATACAATATCCTCGAAGAGATGCAATCTCATCCCTTAGGGTCTCATTTTCCTCCCTGGACTTCCTAAGTTCCTCATTCAGCCTCTTAACCTCTTCATTTGCCTAATTCAGTGCAACTTCTGCTTGAAGCCATTTTGTCTTCAACATTGCAAACTCCAATTCTTCCCGTAGTGGGTCCCGAGGGATGCTGCAGTCCCTCAATTGCAGCCTAGGTTCGCTGCTTGTTGACTGGCAATCACTATTGGTTCGTAGGGTTGGCTGAGTTTTTTCAGCCTGACCAATGATTTCCCTCTCTTTCTGAGTCAGGGTCGTCGACTCAGTCTTATTGAAGTCTCCCTCGTAAATTTTTGAAAGGGTGATGCCCTTTTCCTCCCATTTCTTCAGGATGAGCCGTTTTCCAAACATGCTCGACCACCGATTCCACCTAGGATGGCCTCCCATTTTAGGCTCTGCCAGGTTGAACTTCTCGCACAGCCATACCTAATAAAGAACAAGCGAAACTTAAAAAGGAACAACTTGAACTTAAAAAGGAACAACTTCAACTTAAAAAGGAACAACTTGAACTTAAAAAGGAACAACTTCAACATAAAAAGGAAGAACTTCAACATAAAAAGGAACAAAAGAAACTTAAAAAGGACAAACGAAACTTAAAAAGGAACAACTTGAACTTAAAAAGGAACAACTTCAACTTAAAAAGGAACAACTTGAACTTAAAAAGGAACAACTTAAACTTAAAAAGGAACAAGCGAAACTTAAAAAGGAACAACTTGAACTTAAAAAGGTACAAACGAAACTTAAAAAGGAAAAACTTCAACATAAAAAGGAACAGACATAACATAAAAAGGAACAAGCGAAACTTAAAAAGGAACAAGCGAAACTTAAAAAGGAACAACTTCAACATAAAAAGGAACAGACATAACATAAAAAGGAACAACCGAAACTTAAAAAGGAATAAGCGAAACTTAAAAAGGAACAACTTGAACTTAAAAAGGAACAACTTCAACATAAAAAGGAAGAACTTTAACATAAAAAGGAACAAAAGAAACCTAAAAAGGACAAACGAAACTTAAAAAAGAACAACTTGAACTTAAAAAGGAACAAGCGAAACTTAAAAAGGAAGAACTTCAACATAAAAAGGAACAAAAGAAACTTAAAAAGGACAAACGAAACTTAAAAAGGAACAACTTGAACTTAAAAAGGAACAAGCGAAACTTAAAAAGGAACAAGCGAAACTTAAAAAGGAACAACTTGAACTTAAAAAGGTACAAACGAAACTTAAAAAGGAACAAACGAAACATAAAAAGGAACAACTTCAACATAAAAAGGAAAAACTTCAACATAAAAAGGAACAAGCGAAACTTAAAAAGGAACAAGCAAAACTTAAAAAGGAACAACTTCAACATAAAAAGGAACAGACATAACATAAAAAGGAACAACCGAAACTTAAAAAGGAACAAGCGAAACTTAAAAAGGAACAACTTGAACTTAAAAAGGAACAACTTCAACATAAAAAGGAAGAACTTCAACATAAAAAGGAACAAAAGAAACTTAAAAAGGAACAAACGAAACATAAAAAGGAACAACCGAAACTTAAAAAGGAACAAGCGAAACTTAAAAAGGAACAACTTCATTACCTTTAGTACAGCAACACACCCCTCGACGTATCCCCTTCTTAAAATAGAAGAACCGGTAGATCTCCTATCGCGTAGATCCCGGTTTGCCTTCTTCAGGCCCCTCACAAGTGCCTCGTGAACAGCCTCGGCCCACGCGTACTTGTGTAGCTTAGTGAAGTCGGCCAAGTGGTCGAGGAACCAAATTTGGGTTCGAAGGGTGCCATCGCAGAACAAAAAATGGCTGAAGATGTAACAAATGAGTAGCCAGACGTACTCCTCCTCCTCATCAGCCAAATATCTCGTAGCCATCATCTGGGCAGATAGTTGGGTGTTGTTCAGAATCTCCCCCTGTCGGGTTGCGACTTCATTCGGCTGCATTCTGACAGCCTTCCCATGTAATCTGAGCCCCAAAATTAGGGCAACGTCTTCGGCGGTGAAGTGTACTACACCAGAGCCGATCCTCAACCCCACCTCCTCGGGGTCATAGTGTTCCACGAACCAGTCGATAATGTCATTATCGACAGGAACGTTGGAGAGGTTGATGAAGTGACCGAAGGGTGTAGCCCGGAAGGCATCCTTCTCTGCGTCCCTCAACTTCCCAAAGACTTTCTCTATTGGGGTCCACGAACATTTTGAGGGCTGGAAGTAATGCGTAGAAGCCTAGGAAGACATCAACCGTATGAGAACATTCCTTTTTAGAGTATCGCAATTCAATGTTACGGTAAAAAAGACAAACCTGGTGCACCACAACCCCCGAAATAGAAGCTTGAAGTGTAGAATCCATTTGGTCGACGGATATCTAGGGTTACGGTGAAGAACTGGGGTGATGAATCGGAGAAAAGTTGGGAAAGGGAATGTGAGAAAGATCGGAAACGTTTTTGGTTTTCTTTCGCGCGTCGGGATGTGAACAGGCGCGTCTGATGTCCCTTCCCGGTCTTTTCGATACGTCAGAGAAGGAACCGTCGCACGAAAGCCGCAGCAGTTTTCCCATTTTTCGAAACAACGCGCACTTTTATCTTCGCTGATTGGGCAGCTGACTGGACTGCTGACTAGATGCCACGTAAGCCGCGTCCTGGACGCACACGTCCGTGTATAAGAACCCTTTATATTATGGGCCCGAATCATCAAAATGTCATATCCATGACAACCCAAACTACCTTAAAAAATGGCACTACATGCATCTTCAAAAATAAACAAGGCATATGTAAGATTACATCAACAAGGCCCTTACCAAATCATTGCACAAGTAATAATACATTTCACGTAACATCTTAACCGACATATATATCCAAAATAAACGTAGATAATATAACATAACATTTTGGCACCTCGCTTATAAATATAAAATAAAAATTGCACACACAACCCCCACCAGCATCCCAACGCCACCACCAACTTTGACTAACGTTGAACCAGATGGAGGTGGTGCCAGTGCAGAGGTGGGTCCAGGTGGTGTCGACCCAGAGGGAGAAAAGGTTCCGGATGGAGATGAGCCAGGTGTGTTCGAGGTACCTCCTGATGGAGGCCCTGAGGCGCCTGAAGAACTTTGGGATGAAATGGAAGGAGGAAACGAAGGTGCAGTTGGAGTTCCATCGTGAGGGTGCAATACGACGACTACTAGCTTTTGTCCGCCTTCGCAACGCCATTGAACACCACTTGTGAAGTAGAAAGGACCGCTTCGGTCAAGGGTGAAGACCGAGTTGCCATCGTTCATTGTTTTGATGGGGATGGCTAGATTGCATGTTTTGTAGTCATTTTTGTTCACGACTAACACTGAATCTGCTGACTTGTTGTACACAAAAGCTTGAAAATTGGAAAATTCATGTCAGGTAAACCAGTCGAGTTTTAAAATTTTAAATTGAGTAATTTTAGGGTAATATCAATTACTAACCGTGATACAATTTTTATAGATACAGATTTGTTATTGGATCGTCAAAATATGTATGGTAGATTTGTGAACTCATCTTGCATGGTTGCTGTTTACTTTCAGTAATAATAAAGTTTGTTTTCGACAAATATGGACACATGCTCAAGACAATAAATTGACCGGAAAATCCACATAGTATGATGCATGGGCGATGTATTTTCGCACCCGTAATTAGGAATGAAGTTTCTTGTTGCCTGCTAACACATATTAAAATTGTAACATACATACATACATAATATAGGGTAAGGATACAATAAGCCTAGAACATATTAATGAAGCTCCAGTAAGCCTCGTCATGGTTTTTGAAATACGACCGTTGAATAAATAGTCTGATCGTTTTATTTAATATACTACATGAGTTGTAGTGCAAATACAAAATCAAAGGATTTCAGTATTTATGTGAACATATACGTTAATTTGATAAAAATGACACATATTATTTTGGATTTACATTCATTTGAACATGTGATATAATATTACGATGATTTAATCAAATTATGGTTTAGCCACTCATGTTACGTTTTGCTTACTAGATAGAAGTTATATGAAATTCATGATTTTGACGTTCATTCGAACATGTGATTTCCAAGTACAACAACAAAATAACATTTCTTATTAGAGTTTATTGTTGCGGTTCAACAACTTATATTATGACTATTTACATATCACGCGGGGAGCTTACTTAAGTGTAAATAAGTTCCACGCTTATTTTAAACTTTTTGTTAAAATATAATATGAAAGAATGAATTCAAGGGAAACGGTAATATCCTAAACCTAATTAACTTGGTTAATTGCTTTTAGGTGCTTAATTAGTGGTTTTAGATGGAGGGCCGGGATTGGTTTGGAAGAGATGTGATGGATGGTGGAGATTAGAGGAGAAGAGTATAACTTGGTGAGTTTTACTCTCTCTCTCTCTCTCTCGCATTTTCTCTCTCTTCCGATCAAATCCTCTCCCTCTCTCTGATCAGATCTCCGGTGTGCGGAGGAGCTCGAGCTGTGGATTTCAGAAGGTGAGGCGAGGATCGGACGTTCTCCGAAGAGGGTAGAATCGTTGCTCGGTTGGAGTTCGTCGGAGAAGGTGTTTGGTGAGGAGAAGCTCGCCGTTGGGTCTTCAAAGGCTTCTTCAAGTCTTCAAGGTATGTCAAGCTTTACTTTGATGCTCACATATGCTTTGGTGAGTGTTGGGGTGGTCGACGGTAGGCCGGAGGGCTCGTTGGACCCGTGCAGCAACGTTCTGCATTGTGGACGGTCGACCGATGGCGTGGTTCGGTCAACCGGTCGTAGCGTATTTTGTGTGAAATCCCTTGTACTGGTCGAACGATACCTTGGTGGTGGTCGACCGGTAGTACATTTCGAGCGAGGGATGGAGACTCTAGGTGTTTTCGGTCGAACGGGACCCCTTTGTCGGTCGACCGAAACCACTGTTGTAGGTCGGTTGGGGCATTGACCATCCAAACGGTCGACCGCTTACTTGACTTGTTCGACCGACGATTTAAAATAACTTAAAGTTTGTTCGACCGCGAGCTGGTTCGGTCGACCAGAGTTTTCTGATGGATTTGTATTTGGTACTGGCCATTTTCGGTCGACCGTTGATTGTGTGTAGTTCGACCGTTGGTGCTTTTTACTGTGGATGAGTTTTCACTGGTCGAATTCGGTCGAACGGGACCCCTTTGCCGTTCGACCGGTTGACAGTTTTGTTGGTTGGGCCAGTCCTGTGGAGAGGATTCGGTCGACCGGTTGGGAGGTTTTGTTCGACCGTTTGGTACGGTTTTTGTGTGTTTTTGTGTTGTGGAGCCTGCTCAAGATGGCAACGGATCGCCGGCCCTAGAGGGTGACCGGTGCCGGCCTGAGAGTGGTTCATGAGTGTTGTCGGGCCAGCCCAAGAAGGCAACGGATCTCCGGCCCTTGAGGGTGACCGGTGCTGGCCTGATGGTGGTTCGTGTGTGGGGCCAGCTCAAGATGGCAACGGATCTCGGGCCCTAGAGGGGTGACGGTGCCGACCTGAGAGTGGTCTCCTGGAGCAGCTCAAGATGGCAGCAGTACAGACGATAACGACCTGAGAGTGATCCAGCGTGTTAGCGGAGGATGTTTCCGGCTATGGTGCCTGGGGCACGTGTGAGGGTTGGGCTAGAGGACCCGCGAGACCCGTCACTGTTTGGTGTCTACTGTGGTAGGGAGAGTGTTCCCGGGGGCCCAGTGGGACGATGGATGGTTATTGCATTTCATATCATACATGTTTTAGCTGTCTAGTTCATTTATTGTGATGGAAGTTTGGCATACGGGGTTTCCTCTCGGGAAACTCAGGCATATTCATGTTTTATGTCAGGTCATAGGCAGCATTAGGAGGTGGTGACTGAGGAGGAGCGCTTTCGGGGCCCGATCTTGCTTCCCTTGTTTTGAGGTCCAAGTGATTACATGTATATTTTCCTTAGCTTTGTTGTAATCACACTTTTGTAATAACTCTCATATATATATATATATATATATATATATTGTATATATGTTGGTGCACCAGTTGTCCACTTTCTTCGGTAATATCCTCGTGTTGTGTTTTATTAAAAATTTAAATTTCTTCTGCTTTTGAGGATGTTATAAATTGGTATCAAAGCGGTCTGTTCCGACGCACTTGTCCAAAGAAGTTACCTTAGATGTCTTTTAGATAGTTGCATTTTAGAGCATGCATCCATAATCATCTGATTTTCAGTTTTGTTGTCTCGTGTGTAGATGCCTCCGAGACGCAAGAGACTTCCCCCACGTGGCCCGAGTACCAGTGAGGAGACTGGAGCCACGGATTGGGCTGAGGAGCGTCGGATGCTCTACGACACTGTGCAGAGGTTGGGCGTTCTTTTAGATCGTAATTCTGGCAGAGAGGAGACGGCAAGGGTAGGAGCGGCGCACGGCCGTTTTATGCACCAACACCCGCCTGCATTTGATGGCAGAGGAGATTCTGAGGTTGCCGATGACTGGGTCCTTAAGATCCAGGAGATCTTCCAGGCGATTGGGAGTCCACCAGAGAGGATGGTGGGTTTGGCCACATATATGTTGGGCGGCGAGGCGTCCAACTGGTGGAGAACCACGGCTGCAGTAGTGTTTCCGGGCAGGATTGATATCAGCTGGGATGAGTTCCTCAGGGAATTCAATGAGCAGTACTTCCCAGAGCATGTCAGGGACGGGAAGAGAGAGTTCATGAGCCTCGACCAGGGTGAGATGACACTGGCGGATTACGTCCGGGAGTTCAACGCTTTGGAGCGTTATTGTCCGGAGTTTTGTATGACCCCGATTCAGAGGGTGAGGAAGTTTATTCGGGGGCTTCGGAAGCAACTCCGTACTCGCGTGACTTACAGCATGCCTCAGACCTTAGCAGTTGATGTGAAGTTCGCGACTCTCATAGACCAGGCCTATCAGGAAAATTACGCAGAGTCCAGGAGGCCCCAGGGGAAGAGCAGTGGACGTCCAGGAGTCCCACTGGCAGGAAATCCGGGCAAGAGTCCCCGGATAGAGGGGAGCAGTGCACGCCATCCTGAGCCGTGTAGGAAGTGTGGCAGAGTCCACCCTGGTCGAGAGTGTGGGAGCCGTCCTGGAGTTTGTTTCAGTTGTGGTCAGCCAGGCCATTATGCCAGAGATTGCAGGAGCGGACCAGGCGAGTCCAGTTCTCGAGCAAGACCCCCAGTGGTGGGTAGAGACGGAGGTCGTCGTCCTTTTGCACCACCTCAGCAGGGACAGAGGATCGAGCGTGTATTCACCGTTCAGGCAGAGGAGGCGAAGGACGCCAGCACTGTGGTGGAAGGTACGCTCTTTATTGCTGGTTTGGAAGCCAGAGTGTTATTTGACTGTGGGGCCACACATTCGTTCATTTCTGAGAGATTTGCGAGTGTGTTGGGTCGTACCCCTGCGATGTTGACTGCCACGTTGGAAGTCAGCACACCCTTGGGTCTGGTGGGCATTGTGGGGAGCTTCCTCCCCGGCACCACGATTGTTGCGGAAGATCAGGAGTTTCCTGCTGACCTGATCTTGTTGCCGATGGAGGACTTCGATGTTATATTGGGGATGGATTGGCTGTCCCAGTATGATGTTCGGGGTTTGTGCCGGGAGAAGAAGATTCTGATCCCGAGGAAGGGGCTACCTGATTTGTTGATCAGGGGCAAGAAGGACAGTGGTGGTCGGGTTGTAGTGTCAGCAGTAAGGGCACGGAAGCTGCTTGAGCAGGGCTGCAGAGCTTTCGTGGCTACCTTGGTCGTTCCTGATCCAGAGATGAGGTCGTTGGAGGACATAGAGATCATCCAGGAGTTTGGTGATGTATTTTCAGATGTTTCTGGTCTGCCGCCACACAGGGAGCTGGAGTTCGGTATTGATTTAGTGGCGGGGACCACTCCACAGTCGAAGGCTCCTTATAGGATGGCACCGGCTGAGTTGGTTGAGTTGAAGAAGCAGCTGCAGGATTTGTTAGATACTGGGTTTATCCTCCCCAGTCTCTCTCCTTAGGGAGCTCTGGTTCTCTTTGTGAAGAAGAAAGATGACTCATTGCGGATGTGCATCGATTACAGGATGCTGAACAAGGTTACTGTGAGGAATCAGTATCCTTTACCCAGGATTGAGGACCTATTTGACCAGTTGCAGTCAGCGAAGATATTTTCGAGATCTGCGATCCGGGTATCATCAGTTGATGATCAGAGAGGCAGACATTCAGAAGACCGCGTTTAGGATGAGATACGGTCACTATGAGTTTCTAGTGGTACCGTTCAGATTGACGAACGCGTCTGCAGCTTTCATGGATCTGATGAACAGGACGCTCAGTCAGTACCTCGACCAATTTGTGGTAGTATTCGTAGACGACATCTTGGTATATTCACCGAAAATAGAGCAGCACAGGGAGCACTTGCGGATCGTACTTGGCATTCTGAGAGATCATTAGTTGTACGCTAAGTTTTCAAAGTGCGAGTGCTGGTTAGACAGTGTCGCTTTTCTTGGTTACATTTTATCTGGGGCTGGGATATCAGTGGATCCAGCGAAGGTGGAGGCAGTGACTCAGTGGAGAGCCCCGACGAGTGTGACAGAGATCAGGAGCTTTGTTGGATTGGCAGGTTATTATCGTTGATTCATCAAGGACTTCTCGAGGCTTGCTTCACCTTTGACGGCACTGACGCAGAAGGGAGTGAAGTTTGTTTGGTCCCAGAAGTGCGAGGACAGTTTTTAGGAACTGAAGAGTCGGTTGACGACTGCTCCAGTTTTGACTCTTCCCAGTGGCAGTGGAGATTTTGTGATTTATAGTGACGCTTCTAGTGTGGGGTTGGGTTGTGTACTGATGCAGCACGGTCAGGTGGTTGCTTATACTTCAAGGCAGTTGAAAGTGCACGAGAGGAACTACCCCACTCACGATTTGGAGTTGGCAGCAGTAGTTCATGCGCTGAAGACCTGACGTCATTATTTGTACGGGGAGAAGTTTGAGGTTTTCACGGACCATCAGAGTCTGAAGTATCTATTTTCGCAAAAGGAGCTGAATATGAGGTAGCGCAGGTGGCTTGAGCTGATCAAGGATTATGATTTCACAATCTCCTACCATCCCGGGAAGGCGAATAGAGTCGCGGATGCCTTGAGCAGAAAGGTGGAAATTTCAGCCGCTGGTTTGTGTATTTAGCAGTGGAAACTGCTCGAGACATTGTCAGAATGGAAGCCATTCACCACGGACTCTGAGGGCGCGGTGATAGCTGGACTGAGAGTGGAGCCTCAGATGGTCACGAGTATTGTTCAGGCTCAGAGGGCTGACGAGGAGTTAGTTGGGTTGTTGCAGTTGGTTGCCAGAGAAGGATCAGATTTCAGTATAGGAGTTGACGGAGGTCTGAGATTCAGAGACCGAGTTTGGGTACCAAATGGGGGAGATCTGAGGAAGGCAATCTTCGAGGAGGCACACAGGTCCCGTTATTCCATCCACCCGGGTAGCACGAAGATGTATAAGGATCTTCAGAGGAATTTCTGGTGGAAGGGAATGAAGACTGAGATAGCAGAGTTTGTGGACAGATGTTTGGTTTGTCAGCAGGTGAAGATTGAGCACCACAGACCCGCGGGACCGATGCAGAGGATAGATTGGCCAGAGCGGAAGTGGGAGCATGTGACGATGGATTTCATCACCGGGTTGCCGAGAAGGAGGAGATCTCATGACGCGATTTGGGTGATAGTTGATCGACTGACCAAGTCATCGCATTTTCTGGCAATCCGGACCACATTACCCTTAGAGGACCTGGCTAGGTTGTACATTGAGGAGATTGTTCGATTGCATGGTGTGCCAGTGAGCATTATATCTGATCGAGACACTAAATTTACTTCCAAATTTTGGGGAAGTCTGCAGCAGGCTCTGGGGACTCGGTTGAAGTTTGGTACAACATTCCACCCGCAGACAGATGGGCAGTCAGAGAGGACGATCCAGACTCTGGAGGATATGCTGAGAGCATGTGCTCTGGATTGGGCAGGGCACTGGGATGAGCATCTACCGCTGATAGAGTTCGCCTACAACAACAGTTACCATTCGAGTATCGGAATGGCACCGTACGAGGCGTTGTACGGGAGACCTTGTAGATCGCCAGTGTGCTGGAGCGATGTAGGCGAGAGACAGTTGATCGGGCCTGAGATTGTGCAGATCTATGCCGAGAAAGTTGATGTGATCAAGCAGAGATTGGTAACAGCTCAGAGTAGGCAGAAGAGCTACGCTGATAAGCGTAGTCGTGCATTGATGTTCGAGGTAGGCGATCACGTTTTCCTGAGGATTTCACCCTCTCGGGGAGTGATGAGGTTCGGGAAGAATGGGAAGCTCAGTTCGAGGTACATCGGACCGTTTGAGATTCTCGATCAGATCGGAGAGGTTGCCTACAGGAGCGCTTTGCTGCCGCAGTTTTTGGGTCTTCACAACGTCTTCCATGTTTCTATGTTGACGAAGTACGTAGCGGATCCTTCCCACGTGATTCAGTTAGAGGTTCCGGAGATCCGGCAGAATTTGTCTCTAGAGGAGAGACCTGTGGAGATCGTGGATCGGATGGACCACCAGCTCAGGAGGAGGACCATTCCAATGGTGAAGGTTAGGTGCCAACACCATAGTGAGCGAGAGGCTACTTGGGAAGTTGAAGAAGAGGTCCGAAAGGAGTTCCCAGAATTGTTTGGTGAGTTTTGGTCCTAATTTCGTGGACGAAATTCTTTTAAGGAGGGTGGATTGTAATATCCTAAACCTAATTAACTTGGTTAATTGCTTTTAGGTGCTTAATTGGTGGTTTTAGATGGAGGGCTGGGATTGATTTGGAAGAGATGTGATGGATGGTGGAGATCAGAGGAGAAGAGTATAAGTTGGTGAGTTTTACTCTCTCTCTCTCGCGCGCATTTTCTCTCTCTCTTCCGATCAAATCCTCTCCCTCTCTCTGATCAGATCTCCGGTGTGCGGAGGAGCTCGAGTCGTGGGTTTCAGAAGGCGAGGCGAGGATTGGACGTTCTCCGGAGAGGGTAGAATCGTTGCTCGGTTGGAGTTCGTCGGAGAAGGTGTTTGGTGAGGAGAAGCTCGCCGTTGGGTCTTCGAAGGCTTCTACAAGTCTTCAAGGTATGTCAAGCTTTACTTTGATGCTCACATATGCTTTTGTGAGTGTTGGGGTGGTCGACCGGTGGCGTGGTTCGGTCGACCGGTCGTAGCGTATTTTTGGGTGAAATCCCTTGTACCGGTCGGACGATACCTTGGTGGTGGTCGACCGGTAGTACATTTCGAGTGAGGGATGGAGACTCTGGGTGTTTTCAGTCGAACGGGACCCCTTTGCCGGTCGACCGAAAGCACTGTTGTAGGTCGGTTGGGCGTTGACCATCCAACAGTCGACCGCCTAGTTGACTTGTTCGACCGACGATTTAAAATAACTTAAAGTTTGTTCGACCGCGAGCTGGTTCGGTCGACCGGAGTTTTCTGATGGATTTGGATTTGGTACTGGTCGTTTTCGGTCGACCGTTGATTGTGTGTAGTTCGACCGTTGGTGCTTTTTACTGTGGATGAGTTTTCACTGGTCGAATTCGGTCGAACGGGTCCCCTTTGTCGTTCGACCGGTTGACAGTTTTGCTGGTTGGGTCAGTCCTGTGGAGAAGATTCGGTCGAACCGGTTGGGAGGTTTTGTTCGGCCGTTTGGTACGGTTTTTGTGTGTTTTTGTGTTGTGGAGCCTGCTCGAGATGGCAACGGATCTTCGGCCCTAGAGGATGACCGGTGCCGGCCTGAGAGTGGTTCATGAGTGTTGTCGGGCCAGCCCAAGAAGGCAACGGATCTCCGGCCCTTGAGGGTGACCGGTGCCGGCCTCTACGATATTTATATTGTATATATGTTGGTGCACCAGTTGTCCACTTTCTTCGATAATATCATCGTGTTCTGTTTTATTAAAAATTTAAATTTCTTCCGCTTTCGAAGATGTTACAGAAACTTAATAGATACTTTTATAGGACTACTAATTATGGATAACTAAGAAACACAATAAAGATAAACCGGCCAACTAAGTTTCGATACCCGAAATATATACTTTCAGATCTGACGGAAATATTTGGTGCAGGTGTTACCCTCGTATGATCGATGTAGTGCATGGAGACAACCAATATCATTGTGTGTGTATACATAAGTGTTAGATCCTAACCCTTGCTTTTGTGCTAATTGTGTTTAGGAGAGGATTAGTGATGGATTGAGATGGACGGCTGAGATCGGTTCGGGGAAAAGTATATAAAGGTTGGTTTCTCTCTCCCCATTCACTCTCTCACTCGCACATATCTCTCTCACTCACTCTCTCTCTCTCTAGACGCGTCTCTCTCTCCATCAGAGCTTCGTCGGCATTGTGGTGGCAAGGGTGCTGTGGGAGACGCCGGAAGTGCGGGGATCGTCGTTGTGGGAGGTTCGTCGGAGAAGCACCGGTTGCGAGGTGTTTTCGCGTGGAAAGCTCGCCGTCGTTTCTTCAAAGGCTTCTTCAAGCCTTAAGGTATGTCAAAATTGCTTTCAAGCTCACCTAGTATTAGTGTGGGAGTGGGAGCGGTCGACGGTAGGCCGTTTCGGGCTCGTCGGACCTGCACAGTCGGTTCTGCACTAAAATCGGTCGACCGGTGTTTTCGTTCGGTCGACCGGTTCTAGTGTATTTTGGGTGAATCCCTCACACCGGTCGAACGATGCCCTTTCGGCGGTCGACCGGTTGTGCAATTTTAGCAAGAGAAAGACGTCCTGTGTATTTTCGGTCGAACGGGACCCCTTTGTCGGTCGACCGAAAGTACTGTTGTATGTCAGTTGGGGCGTTGACCCTCTAAACGGTCGACCGCCTGTTTGACTCGTTCGACCAACGTTTAAGTTAACTTAATGGCCGGTCGACCGGAAGTGTGGTTTCGGTCGACCGTGAAGTGCGGACTCTGGGTGAGTTCTACTGGTTATTTTCGGTCGACCGATAGGGTTTGGTTGTTCGACCGTTTTACTGTTGTTTGCGAAAATGGATTTCTACTGGTGTTTTGCGGTCGACCGGGACCCCTTTGTCGGTCGACCGTTTGGTGGGTTTTTCGGTTGGGCCAGTTCTCTTGGTGAGGATCGGTCGACCGGAAGCCAGTTTTCGTTCGACTGTTTTGCACTATTTTTGTGTGTGTGTGTGTTGCTATTGATTGGCTAGAAGGCGACGGGTCTGCCGGCCCTTTTTGGGGTGACGGAGGACATGCCGGCCCTATAGCGATTAGTAGTAACACGTGGAGGTGGATTGTGATAATTGTCGTCGTGGCTCCAGCAGTTGAGGCAAAGCCGTGGCTCCGGCGAATGATGCAAAATCGTGGCTCCGGTAACACTGAGGCAATGAGGGGGTTGTTTGGCTGTGATTTGTACCGACGGTGCCTTGTGTGCACGAGTGTTGGTGGGTTGGGGTGAGAGGACCCTTGAGACCCGTGTTGTTGGGCTATGGTCGGGAGAGAGGTCCCGGGAACTTAGCGGGTGTATCGGTTGTGGTGTTTACGGTTCTTTGCATATTTCATTCTGTCCATATATGTGTTAGGATTTGGCATACTGGGTTTCCTCCTGGAAATTCAGGCATTTATTGTCTGCTTTCAGGCCGAGAGCGACGTTAGGTGGGTGGTGACGGCAGAGGGAGCGCTCGAGACCTGATCCTGCTTCCCTATATTTTGAGGTGGTTGTGATTACTTGTGTATATTTTATGTATATGATCTTTTGATGTAATCACATTCTTTTGTAAACTCGTTCACATATATATATATTATATGTTGGTGAACCGGTGTGTGTATTTGTTTTCGTAATGTCCTCGTTGATTGTATGATTTAAATTTGAAATTTTCCGCTGTGTTTGAGGACGTTACAACTTGGTATCAGAGCGGTTAGTTTCGGTGTCTTCGTCCAAAGTAACCACCTTTAGAGTTGTGTCCAGCATGCATGCATTGTTCTCATTCATGTTTTGTGTCTCCTATGTAGATGGCTCCGAGACGTGTGAGACCTCCTCCCCGAGTTCGTAGCCCCAGTGTTGAGGCAGATGAGGGGAGCAAGGGTGAGGAGCTGAGGACGCTGCAGGGCACGCTGGGTAGATTGGGCGAGATTCTCGAGCGCCAATCTGCCCAGGCTGTGCAGGGAGGAGCGGGTGCAGTGCTTGATCGGTTTATGCGTCAGCATCCCCCATCCTTCGATGGTAGCGGCGACCCTTAGGCAGCAGAGGACTGGGTCTTTAAGATCCAGAAGATATTTCGGGCGATTGGGTGTCCTTCTGAGAGGAAGGTGGATATGGCCACCTACGTGTTGGACGGCGGCGCAGCCAACTGGTGGAGGTCCACTTCTGCTGTGGTGTTCGAGGACAGTGAGGAGTTAGGCTGGGAGGATATCCTGGCGGAATTCAACCAGCAGTATTTTCCGCAGCACGCCCGCGACAGGAAGAGAGAGGAGTTCCTAGCTTTGGAGCAGCGGGACATGACTCTGGCTGCCTACATCAGCAAATTTCACGCTTTGGAGCGATATTGTCCAGAGATTTATGTGACACGGGAGCAGAGGGCTCGGAGGTTTGTGCGCGGTCTGAGGCCGCAGTTCAGGGCACGTGTTACCACGAGCATGCCACAGACGTTAGCAGACGCTGTGAAGTTTGCGACCATCATGGATCAGGATAGCCAGGACATTGAGGAGGCTAGGAGGTCGTAGGTGAAGACCGGAATGCGTCCGGGGAGTCAGTTGTCAGGGAATCCGGGCAAGAGGCCTCGGATTGATGGAGGTGGACCACCGCAGGCTGGGCAGTGTGGTGGAGTTCATCCGGGACGCGGTTGCGGGCCCCGTTCTGGCGCGTGTCATGGTTGTGGCCAGCGGGTCACATTGTTCGTTCTTGCCCGAGTAGGCCGGGTGGGCCTATTGTTCGACTGGGATCATCCACAGCTGGTAGAGCTGGTCCGAATCGTTCTGCAGCACCACCCCAGCAGGGGAAGAGAGCAGGTCGCTTGTTCACTATCCAGTCAGAGGAGGCTAGAGATGCCAGCACGGTGGTGGAAGGTACGCTACTTGTTGCAGATTTGGTAGCTAGGGTGTTGTTCGACTCTGGGGCCACACACTCGTTTATCTCTAAGCAGTTTGCGAGCGTGTTAGGCCGTACCCCTGTGATGTTGACAGCCACTTTGGAAGTCAGCACACCCTTGGGTTTGGTGGGCACTGTGGGGAGATTTCTCCCCGGCGCCACGATTGCTTCGGGAGACCAGAAATTTCCGGCTGACCTAGTCTTGCTACCAATGGTGGACTTCGATGTTATACTCGGGATGGATTGGTTGTCCCAGTACGACGTCCGAGTCTTGTGCCGTGATAAGAAGATTTTGATTCCGAGGCGAGGTTTGCCTGATCTTCTGATCAGAGGATTGAAGGACCGCGGGAGTCGGTTGATCGTTTCTTCAGTTAGAGCTCGGAAGTTGATTCAGCAGGGCTGCAAGGCTTTTGTAGTCACCTTAGTAGTTCCAGACCCAGAGTTGAGGAGGCTGGAGGACATTGAGATTGTTCAGGATTTTTCCGAGGTGTTTGCTGATGATGTCTCCGGTCTACCACCCCACAGAGAGATTGAGTTCGGCATTGATCTGATAGCTGGGACTACACCGCAGTCGAAGGCTCCGTACAGGATGGCGCCTGCAGAGTTGGCGGAGCTGAAGAAGCAGTTGCAGCATCTGATGGATACTGGGTTTATCCGACCTAGTGTCTCACCGTGGGGTGCGCCGATTTTATTTGTAAAGAAGGATGGCTCGTTGCGGATGTGTATAGATTACCGGATGCTGAATAAGGTTACTGTGAGGAATCAGTATCCTTTGCCCAGGATCGAGGACCTGTTTGACCAGTTGCAGTCAGCGAAGGTGTTCTCTAAGATTGATCTGCGATCCGGGTACCATCAGTTGAGGATCAGAGAGGCAGATGTTCAGAAGACAGCTTTTCGGATGAGGTACGGGCACTTTGAGTTTCTGGTGATGTCGTTCGGGTTGACGAACACACCTGCAGCTTTTATGGATCTGATGAATAGGACTTTCAGTTAGTATCTTGACCGTTTCGTGATTGTCTTCGTGGACGATATTTTAGTCTATTCACCAGATATGAATCAGCACCGGTAGCATCTGAGGATTGTACTTGGCATTCTGAGAGATCAGTAGCTGTATGACAAGTTTTTGAAGTGCGAGTTCTGGCTTCACAGTGTAGCATTTTTGGGGCATATAGTGTCAGGAGCTGGGATATCAGTGGATCCAGCGAAGGTCGAGGCAGTGACGCAGTGGAGAGCCCCGACGAGTGTGACTGAGATTAGGAGTTTTGTTGGGTTGGCGGGTTATTACCGTCGGTTCATCAAAGACTTCTCGAGACTTGCTTCACCACTGACAGCGCTAACGAAGAAAGGAGTGAAGTTTGTTTGGTCCCAGAATTGCGAGGACAGTTTTCAGGAACTGAAGAGTCGGTTGACGACTGCTCCAGTTCTGACTCTTCCCAGCGGTAGCGGAGGTTATGTGATTTACAGCGACGCCTCAGGTGTTGGTTTGGGTTGTGTACTGATGCAACACGGGCAGGTAGTGGCGTATGCTTCGAGGCAGCTGAAGGTGCACGAGAAGAATTACCCCACTCATGATTTAGAGTTGGCGGCCGTGGTTCATGCTCTGAAGATTTGGCGTCACTATTTGTATGGTGAGCGGTTCGAAGTCTTCACGGATCATCAGAGTCTGAAGTACCTATTTTCACATAAGGAGCTGAATATGAGGCAACGCAGATGGCTTGAGCTGATTAAGGATTTTGGTTTCACCATCTCCTATCATTCGGGGAAGGCGAATTCAGTTGCAGACGCGCTGAGCAGGAAAGTAGAAGTGTCAGCTGCGAGTTTCTGTATTCAGGAGTGGAGGCTACTCGAGACATTGTCAGAGTGGAGGCCGTTCACAGAGAGCTCGGGGGGAGCAGTGATTGCGGGTCTTCGAGTGGAGCCGCAGACCGTCAGTCGAGTTGTCCAGGCTCAGCACAATGATGAGGATTTGACTAGTCTGCTACAGTCAGCTGCCAGAGATGGGTCGGACTTCACTGTGGGAGTGAATGGAGGTCTGAGGTTCAAGAGTCGGATCTGGGTGCCGAAGGTCATTGCACTGAGAGATGACATCATGGAGGAGGCACACTGAGCCAGATATTCCATTCACCCGGGGAGTACGAAGATGTATAAGGATCTGCAGCGGAACTTCTGGTGGCGAGGGATGAAGCGTGATGTGGCCGATTTTGTGGCTAGGTGTTTGGTTTGCCAGCAGGTGTAGATCGAGCACCAGAGACCAGCGGGACCGATGCAGAGTATAGAGCTACCTGAGTGGAAGTGGGAGCACGTGACGATGGATTTCGTCACCGGTTTGCCGAAGACGAGGAGCTCTCATGACGTGATTTGGGTTATAGTTGATCGACTGACCAAATCGGGACATTTTCTGGCCATCCGAACTACTCTACCTTTGGAGGGTCTTGCGAGATTGTATATTGAGGAGATCGTCAGACTGCATGGGGTGCCAGTGAGTATCATTTCAGATCGAGATCCGAGGTTCACTTCCAGATTCTGGGGGAGTTTGCAGCAGGCTCTGGGTACTCGTCTGAAGTTCAGTACAGCATTTCATCCGCAGACAGACGGTCAGTCAGAAAGGACCATTCACACGTTAGAGGACATGCTGAGAGCGTGCACTCTGGATTGGGCAGGGCACTGGGATGAGCACTTGCCGTTGATCGAGTTCGCCTACAACAACAGCTACCATGCGAGTATTGGGATGGCGTCGTACGAGGCTTTGTACGGGAGGCCTTGCAGATCACCGGTGTGCTGGAGTGAGGTAGGCGAGAGGCAACTAGTCGGGCCTGAGATTATACAGATGTATGCTGAGAAGGTTGATGTGATCAGGCAGCGACTAGCGACAGCTCAGAGCAGGCAGAAGAGCTACGCGGATCGGCGTAGGCGTGTGCTGATTTTTGAGGTTGGCGATCATGTCTTTCTGAAGATCTCACCGTCGCGTGGGGTGATGAGATTCGGGAAGAAGGGGAAGCTCAGTCCGAGGTATATTGAACCGTTCGAGATTTTGGACCAAGTTGGAGAGGTCGCCTACCGGATTGCGTTGCCGCCACAGTTTCTGGTCTTCATAACGTCTTCCACGTTTCGATGCTGAGGAAGTACATGTCAGATCCTTCTCATGTGATTCTGATTGAGGTTCCAGAGATCCAGCAGGATTTGTCTCTCGAGGAGAGACCGGTTGAGATTGTGGATCGGATGGAGCACCAGCTCAGGAGGAGGACGATTCCTATGGTTAAGGTCAGGTGGCAGCATCACTCTGAATGAGAGGCTACTTGGGAGGTTGAAGAGGAAGTTCGGAAGTCGTATCCGGAGCTGTTTGGTAAGCGCTGGATTTAATTTCGTGGGCGAAATTCTTTTAAGGAGGGTGGATTGTTAGATCCTAACCCTTGCTTTTGTGCTAATTGTGTTTAGGAGAGGATTAGTGATGGATTGAGATGGACGGTTGAGATCGGTTCGGGGAAAAGTATATAAAGGTTGGTTTCTCTCTCCCCATTCACTCTCTCACTCGCACATATCTCTCTCACTCACTCTCTCTCTAGACGCGTCTCTCTCTCCATCAGAGCTTCATCGGCATTGTGGTGGCAAGGGTGCTGTGGGAGACGCCGGAAGTGCGGGGATCGTCGTTGTGGGTGGTTCATCGGAGAAGCGCCGGTTGCGAGGTGTTTTCGCGTGGAAAGCTCGCCGTCGTTTCTTCAAAGGCTTCTTCAAGCCTTAAGGTATGTCAAACTTGCTTTCAAGCTCACCTAGTATTAGTGTGGGAGTGGGACCGGTCGACGGTAGGCCGTTTCGGGCTCGTCGGACCTGCACTGTCGGTTCTGCGCTAAAATCGGTCGACCGGTGTTTTGGTTCGGTCGACCGGTTCTAGTGTATTTTGGGTGAATCCCTCGCACCGGTCGAACGATGCCTTTTGGGCGGTCGACCGGTTGTGCAATTTTAGCGAGAGAAAGGTGTCCTGTGTATTTTCGGTCGAACGGGACCCCTTTGCCGGTCGACCGAAAGTACTGTTGTATGTCGGTTGGGGCATTGACCCTCTAAACGGTCGACCACCTGTTTGACTCGTTCGACCGACGTTTAAGTTAACTTAATGGCCGGTCGACCGGAAGTGTGGTTTCGGTCGACCGTGAAGTGCGGACTATGGGTGAGTTCTACTGGTTGTTTTCGGTCGACCGATAGGGTTCGGTTGTTCAACCGTTTTACTATTGTTTGCGAAAATGGATTTCTACTGGTGCTTTGCGGTCGACCGGGACCCCTTTGTCCGTCGACCGTTTGGCGGGTTTTTCGGTTGGGCCAGTTCTCTGGGTGAGGATCGGTCGACCGGAAGCCAGTTTTCGTTCAACCGTTTTGCACTGTTTTTGTGTGTGTGTGTTGCTATTGATTGGCTAGAGGGCGACGGGTCTGTCGGCCCTTTTTGGGGTGACGGAGGACATGCCGGCCCTATAGCGATTAGTAGTAACACGTGGAGGTGGATTATGATGATTGTCGCCGTGGCTTCGGCAGTTGAGGCAAAGTCGTGGCTCCGGCGAATGATGCAAAACCGTGGCTCCGGTAACACTGAGGCAATGAGGGGGTTGTTTTGCCGTGATTTGGACCGACGGTGCCTTGTGTGCACGAGTGTTGGTGGGTTGGGGTGAGAGGACCCTTGAGACCCGTGTTGTTGGGCTATGGCCGGGAGAGAGGTCCCGGGAACTTAGCGGGTGTATCGGTTGTGGTGTTTACGGTTCTTTGCATATTTCATTCTGTCCATATATGTGTTAGGGTTTGGTATACTGGGTTTCCTCCTGGAAACTCAGGCATTGATTGTCTGCTTTCAGGCCGAGAGCGACGTTAGGTGGGTGGTGACGGCGGAGGGAGCGCTCGAGACCTTATCCTTCTTCCCTATATTTTGAGGTGGTTGTGATTACTTGTGTATATTTTATGTATATGATCTTTTGATGTAATCACATTCTTTTGTAAACTCGTTCACATATATATATTATATGTTGGTGCACCGGTGTGTGTATTTCTTTTCGTAATGTCCTCGTTGATTGTATGATTTATATTTGAAATTTTCCGCTGTGTTTGAGGACGTTACAATACGTCTGCAAAATTAAAAGTGATGGCGTTTTTCAAATTTCATATACAAATATGAACATAATTCCTATGTAGTTGCATCCCTGTTAAGTGCTCAAACTTTTCTACCCATAATTTCACATCCGTACAAAAGTATGTGGAATGAAATGTTTCATTATGTGCAATGACATAGCACCACTTTGACCGATTAAGGTAACAGTCAAGATGAGTGATTTCAGGAATTCTAGCAAGGAGGATCAAAACTTGTATAACTAAGAGCAAAATATATTGAAATCGAACTATCTTCTGATATAACTACTTATATTTTTTTTAAAAGAGCGTGGGATGGCACGACTCTCCAGCCTCAACACCACCCTTAACCGTTAGTCATGTGCTAGTGAAAGATCGTTACAGCCGTACGTCTATATATAGATCAAAGCGAAAGAATAAGTAAGAAGAAGAGGAAGGCATCTTACTGAGATTGTCGTTGACCTGAAACCTTAATCTTCCCGCCCACTGATCATAGGGTTCGGAGGGATGCAAGACCCAATCACTGTCTCCACCAACCCGAAAATCAACAGCTGCAGACATCCACAGAAGGCAAGCCATGACGACCACTGCAAGGGTTAGAGATCCCTTGATTGCCATTTCAGAGAACGGAATAATGACTAGGCTTGGTATTCGACTCTGAAAGAAAGAAGGCTGAAAAGTGTATTATTATAATTGGCTTGAAAAGGACCTTTCCATAAACCTAAAATGTTTATTGGATGCAACAGGCAATGCATTGGTAGCATGAAATACACACTTTCCCGATCGCATATGGAGTGTTTTTTTCTGGAACTGCGGCTACCTCACTTGGGAGTCATTGTCTTGATATATATAGTCAAGAGCACTGATGAAACAAAAAAAGACCATTATTTATTTTTCACATCATCATTTCCATTTAAATCAATCCAAATAATTTGTGTTACTTTCTACAAAGTATAAATCCACATAAAAAATTTATACAAAATAAATCACAAAAAATAAACAAAAAATATTTTCTTATTTCAGAAGGTATAAACGTCGGTTATACTACAAAAACCGATGTCTACATATAACATAGACGTCAGTTATCCCTTACATGCTACCTATATACCTATAGACGTTGCGTTTACGGGAGAGCGACGTATATTTAACGAGGTCAATTCCCTATTTTGCACTACTGGGGGTCTGCCACGTCGGTTTTTAATATATATTTTAATAGTTTGAAAAAAGAATTCAAATCCTTCCACGTCAGTTTTTTAGTTAACCGATCATTACTGCAGAAAAGGTAATATACATCGGATGTACGGTGGTATATACGTCGGATATAAGCACTCCTAGATCCGACGTTTATGTGTACGTCGTCTATACATAGACGTAAGTCGCAAAAAATCCGACGTCTATATCTAAAGAATAGACGTCAGCCCTTATATAGAACCGACGTCTATTCTTTAGGTATAGGGTTTGGAGGGATGCAAGACCCAATCACTGTCTCCACTAACCCGAAAATCAACACCTGCAGACATCCACAGAAGGCAAGCCATGACGACCATTGCAAGGGTTAGAGATCCCTTGATTGCCATTGCAGAGAACGGAATAATGACTAGGCTTGGTATTCGTCTCTCAAAGGAAGAAGGCTGAAAAGTGTATTATTATATTTGGCTTGAAAAGGACCTTTCCATAAACCTAAAATGTTTATTGGATGCAACATGCAATGCATTGGTAGCATGAAATACACACTTTCCCGATCGCATATCGAGTGTTTTTTTCTGGAACTGGTGCTACCTCACTTGGGAGTCATTGTCTTGATATATATAGTCAAGAGCACTGATGAAACAAAAAAGACCATTATTTATTTTTCACATCATGATTTCCATTTAAATCAATCCAAATAATTCGTGTTACTTTCTACAAAGTACAAAATTACATAATTTCCTCACAATAATTTTAACCTATCCCAAAACTGGAGAAAACTATAAATCCGCATAAATTGTTATACAAAATAAATCGCAAAAAATAAACAAAAAACATTTTTCTTATTCCAGGAGGTATAAACGTCGGTTATATTACAAAAAGCGATGTCTATATATAACATAGACGTCAGCTATCTCTTACATGTGACATATATACCTATAGACGTTGCGTTTACGGGAGAGCGACGTATATTTGACGACGTCAATTCCCTATTTTGCACTAGTGGGGGTTTGCTACGTCGGTTTTTAATATATATTTTAATAGTTTGAAAAAAGAATTCAAAGCCTTCCACGTCAGTTTTTTAGTTAACCGACGTGGAAGAAGTGTTTTTAATATATATATTTTTATTTTTATTTTTTAAAATTTCAAGTCTAATTCAAAATCATTAGTGCAGAAAAGGGAATATACGTCGGATGTACGGGGGTATATACGTCGGATATAAGCACTCCCAGATCTGAAGTCTATGTGTACGTCGTCTATACATAGACGTCGGTCGTGAAAAATCCGACGTCTATACCTAAAGAATAGACATCAGCTGTATGTATCAGCCGACGTCTATACTTAAAGAATATACGTCGGCCCTTATATAGAATTGACGTCTATTCTTTAGGAATAGACGTCGGCTGTATGTATCAGTCGACGTCTATAGCTTTCTTCAGGGGAATAGACGTCGGCTCATACAAATATCCGACATTTATTCCTAAACCTGGACAACAACAAAAAATTAGCATCCGGCACACTTGTATTTAGTCATCGTATTTGTAATTCGTGTATATACATCCTTCATCAAATTCGTTCACAAATACATACACACTTTCATCCACATGTACATACAAGCATACATGCACAAACACAAACATACAAGCATACATGTACAAGCACAAACACAAACATACAAGCATACATGCACAAACACATACGTACAAGCATACACAATCATTCAACACACTTGGAATTAATTCATACATAAACACTTGTCATTCATTCTAAAATTGAGGTGATTATATTAAGGCATAAATTGAATGTTCGTAATACAAGTGAACTTGTTAACTAAATTACAAAAGAAATTGCTAGTGACAGGAGAACTTCTTAGTTCATCAACATGTTTCTGATAAAATAGTGAGTCCATCGGTCGCGAGTATCATCGAGCTCCTGTTGCGAGAAGAGATCACTATTTTTTGGGAAGATCTATCAAAATACAAGTAAAAAATTTAATATCTAAATATTGGAACTAGAACTATACAAGTGAATAACGATCTATATTAACTCAGATAGGCATACGTCTTGAGTTGCCAATTCGAGGATTTCCATCATGTACCTCATCACGTAGTAACCACATTCCATATTTCCAACCTGCTTCCGGTACTACAAACATAGAAATTCTCTAAATATATGCTCCTAACTTAATTAACAAAAATGGGAGAGAACGTATTCTCATTCCATGACATGTTATTCCCGCTTTTGTGGTTGTTCTCCTGCCACCTAACGCTCTATAAACCTCAATTGCCCTGAGTAGCACAAGTTATTGAAAACCTTCATTCAATAATACTAATAAAAATCTACGAATTACAAATACGATGACTAAAAAAAACTTATAGATTTAGAAGTTTCTTTATTGAGTTCCTTGGTTTATTCGACCCCAACGGATCAAACCATTATGCCGAATTAGTCGTGGGGCATACAACGACAAGCATCCAATGAGCCATGTTATATATATAATTAGAAGCTTATTACAAAATAGAATTTCACTTTGAATTACAAAGTTTATCTCTCATGATAAATTTACCGCTCAATTTGGGCCAAGGAAAGGGTGATGAAATCCCCCACCTCATCTCCTATAGGTGACTACCCCCTAAGTGTTTTTCATACCTTAATCTAACAAACAATACACCAAACAAACATTCACCACACTCTTGTTCCAATGCAAGTCCTACTAACTAATGCGTGTTTTCTAATGAATGATGAGTGAAGAAGATTACGTACCTTACGCCAGCAATCTACGACAGAAATCGTAAAATAAATAATAAATACGATGAATGAAAATCTTATATGATGAATGACTTACGCAAATATTGTCTAATCTTTTGCTTTAGGTTATTAAAGGCCAAGTTGCTTAAGGGGGTAATGAGTTATTATCATAATATTGAAAATTAAAAAAAGCAAGACAATAAACGTTTAAAATAATAAAATTAATTACTTTGATTGACAGAAAAATATTTTAAACACAAAATATCATGTTATTCATAACAATTTTGAATAAAATTTTATTCAAAATTTTGGTAGAACCTCCCCTTAAAATTTTATATGTAAAATTATTCAAATCATGTAATTAACAAGAAAAATGTATATCTACTCACATTCACATCATTTATTTCTCCACTACATTACATTCACATTACAAATGCACTCATGTTGAAATACACATGTATGAGATCCATGAAGAACATTAGTTTATTTGCATTCATATTTACACAATAATGTATCCCAAACAACATAACACCACCGAACCAAACAACATAAACCTAAATGGTTCCTAAATGGTGTTTTCTGAGAACCACAATTTTCAGAAAATTGACAAAAGCTGCATTTTTAGAAAATAAAATTTTTAAACCTAAAATGGTGTTTCAATAACCTAAAAAATGCATTACTTTTGTTTGCTGAAAATACATTTTTCAAAAAATGAGTTACATTATCTCTGCTTCATCCCTAAAGTTTTAACAAAACCACAATTTTCATCCAAAATCGTCATTTTCAAATAAAAAAGATACATTATTCAAATTGGATGACAACTTGTGAAATCAAATTTCGCAAACCTTTAGTTACCTAAACAAGATCAGACAACCTAAAATCATGTTTTGTATAAAAAACAAAGTCCAAGAAGAAGAAGAAGTGTTACCACAAGAAGAAGTGTCGAGGAGAGAATGGAGGACGGGAGGAGAGGGCTGGAGAACGGGAGGAGAGGTTGGGACGTCGCTGCGGTGCCGGAGATTGCTGCGTCGATCGGTCGGAGATCGGTCACGGCGGAGGGTTCGGTCGCGGAACGGCTAGGGTTTGGTTGGGTTTTTTTCTGGAATGAATGATAGAAACGTAATTGTTCGATTTCTTTAAGACCTATAGACGTCGGTTGTTATGAACAACCGACGTCTATACTCCAACATCTATATGCATGGGGGTATAGACGTCGGTTGTGTATAACATCCGACGTCTATAGGATATAGACGTCGGATTCAATGGGTATTCCCACATCCGACGTCTATATTACCGCATAGACGTAGCTGTTAGAATGACCGACGTCTATTCTATCTTCGTCTATATAGACGTCGGTCGTTGGAACATCCGACGTCTATTGGGCGATGAGTAAAGACTATTCTGCACTTGTGAATCAAAATATTCCCTCCGAAACTCTGAACCCCAAAATCCAAATTCTCTTACTTTCTTTCTTTTCCCGAAGTCCAGAAGTAGAGATGGAGAGAGATCGACTTGCTTCTCCACCGCGTTTTCCATCCACTTCCTATCCGCTTATGGCCTCGCGATCCCACGTCCTCCACGACTCCAACATCCCACCCAAACCGTCGTCGGAATCCACTCCTCCGCCTCCAAAACCTGACCTCAACGTTCCACCGAAACCCTCTTCCGAATATGTTTCTTATTTATCTCTAATTTCTGGTAATATTTATTTCCATTTTCATTGTGATGATCTGCATTCTCTGTTCCAAAGAGAAGAATGAACCAAAAAATTGCATTTTTTACGATTTGTTTTCCTTTTTACAGTAAAGATTCAATTTTTTGATATATTTACGATAGAATCATAATATTTTGTGGGTTTTTGGTAAAAAATTGTGGAGAACTATGCTAATCCCAAAACTTGCTTCTTCCACATATTCTTCAAAGTACTCTTCTCCATTTCAATGCTAAATCTAATTTTTCTTTTTACCATTTTTCCATTTACTCGAATGTGGTTGGTTAGTTGTGTATGAAATACTCCACATTGCTAAGAAATTAAAAGGGCATAACATTTGTAATGAAGCATTTTCATGTTAAATTGAATTGACTCTATTGATGTGCTTAACTTAATTATCATGATTGCGTTTTTTTTCTTGGGTAGACAGCAACGCTTGCATTCTACATTCTACCAGCATTGTTTTTAGTAGCTTTGTGATCATAGCAGCATTCTTGCCGCGCTAGATATTTGGGTTGTGAAGAATGTGAGGGCTGAGGTGGTGGAATGAGATTGATGATCAGGGGGAGAGTGTGTCAAAGTTTGACTGCCTTGATCAAGAGGTGTGTTTCCATATCTTATTTTATGATAATCCATTGCCACAATTCAACATTTTCACTTGAACTAGGAATTATAGTTACTTTGCAGGTTAGTTTATGGCGTTCTATCGAATTTCAATTATAGTTACTTTTCCATATATAAAAGTATTCAGATAACCTTACAACTAATACTTAGCAAAGTTTTCTGGATGAAATAAGACAATTAGTTACTCTTATATCTTAACTGAATGTGGCAACGACATAGAGAGAAGAAAATAAAATTAATCACGAAGCTTAGAGCATCATCTTTCTTTGTTAGAGAAAAGCCTATAAACCATGCATTGATTAATTCTGGAAAGTAAAGTATCTTCAAGATTATAAGTTGATCTGAAAAAATTTCTTCTTCTAAACCTTGAGACTTCATTTTGTTATTTCTCTTTTGCTCGTTCTTTATCCTAGTCGCTTGCTCGGATGAACAAGAAGGATTCATGGCTCTTCTGGTGGACATTGTATCTCACTGTAAGTTGTTTTAGATTGGTCGAATTCTACATCTATTCAGTCTCATTGTACAACAATAACATGTTTCTTTTGTCTGATTCCATCTTGACAACATGGTTAACTTAGTATTATCTTGAATTCCTTTACATGATATCTTAATCACAAAAACCAAAAAAAAAAACCCTACTACGTCGGTTTTTTAGAAAATCGACGTTATAGGGGGTCTACCACGTCCGTTTTCTTTTAACCGTCGTTGTAGGGTATTTTTTATTTTTCAGTTATATAACCTATAACGCCGGTTTTCTATAAAACCGACGTTGTAGGGTAGAAAACCCGAAAAATAAAAAACAATTAATTAAGGGGTCTGCCACGTCGGTTTTTTTTGCAACCGACTGGTAGACCCTACTACCACGTCGGATTTTAGACCGATGTGAAAGTGTACTCCCGTATAATGTCTCACACCTACCACGTCGGTCACTCAACGTTGTACCCCCTTAATATCCGACGTTATAGCCCCCTTAATAACTCGCTAGCTAGCAAGTATAATGTGGGACCAACATAACAATATGTGCTTCAACACACATCGAAAGGGAATTGATTATAGTTTTACATCTGGAAATTTAATTGTTACTTGGTACACCACCTTCCAGCAAATATTTCTTGGGCACGGCACTACTGTAGTGGTTTCATCTAGTAAATAGCATCGTCATAAGAGCTTGAAATTTCATCTAATTGCAATAAGTATATTGCAGGAAACCCCTAAACACAGATTACTACAAACCAACTCAATCATTTTCTAAATGTTTTGGGATTCTTTCTAAAAATCATATAAATTATAAAAAAATTGAAAGTAACTTCTTATTTCAAAACTCCAATAAGCACAACAATAGACATATTTCAAAATTGTAATGAAGATTATCAAGAAACCGACGTGGAACGTATATGTTACATCTGTTTCATATAAACCAACGTCATATGTTGAGAAAACACGTCGATTTCTCTGAAACTGACGTCAGAGGCCTTAAAAGTCCACCATTTCACGTCGGTTTCGTAAAAACTGATGTGAAAAGTTCACAATTTCACGTCAGTTTTTGTGAAACCGGTGTGTTTTTTCCATTTAATTTTTTAAATTATTTTCTCCCAACTAAATAACCCCACAAACAACCCAAACACAACCCTCCCACACGACCCGACCTCGGACCTCCCCGTCGTCAACGTCCGACCACCCAACCATGAAACTCCGACCGAGTCCAACCCCATGCGAAGCTCCTCCCCCTCCCTTCCCCTCTTATCACTTTTGGTGGTTGTTGCAACTCATAGATCTGGTACTATTCTCCTTACCCTCTTAGAGACTGTGTACATGTAACATCCCGATACAACGGAAAATTTTAAAATTTCATAATTAAGACAAAGAGTACAATAATCAAAGGCGGGACTGTTACTTCTCATAAACAAATAGCGGTGCACCAGAATACATCAGAGTTTGCCAAAATGAATACATGATTACAACAAAACGACAAATGAAGATAAACGTAATCATGTTGACCTCAATGGTCCGACTAGAGGATTCGACTCCAAATGCACGCGCCCGCCGATCACCACCCCACTGGACCTACTGCGGTCCTGAAAAAGATGCAACAACAATGCCTGAGTTTCCAGAAGGAAACCCCGTATGCCAACTCACCTATATGCATGCATTACACAAATGAACCTATCATACTAGTAGCGTGTCATGGCATCGACAGAAATGGAAAACAGTTCCCCCGAAGGGTAAAACAGGACATCAGTCCGACAGTCAACAACGAGTCTCCCGAGGAGACCTACTGCAGACACATGCAGCCTTACAGCACGCGACATCGCACCCCCCACACGCGGCTACACTACTCAATGGTTCGGCACGGAGCCTCTGTCACGCCTGCGCGCCGATAGAATACAGATCTGCAAATCTCAGTGGTCGGAGCCACAGGGACCAACGGGGCCGTTGCCCGGAAGGTATAACAACATCATCTCGATAGGTGCCCAGTCGAGGAATCAACATAGCCGGAACAGCCTCAGCCCAACAATCATCATCGCCGGCACAACCTCGGCGGCATCACCGGCACAACATCGGTGGTCCCTCACAACGTCCGACACAGCATCGGACGGGTCCAGACCGAAGTCTGCCAGCTCATTAGGCTCCTCGAGCCGCAAACACCAACCGCACCGCTATAAAAGCAGGGCAGCGACCTCCGTAGCCCGTGGGCCGGTAGTCACCTCACCCAACGTCAGTTGCGTGCCTGCACAAACATCAACACTGGGATCCGCGATCCCTCAGGCCTGCTATACTACAAAGTGCCCAACCATCCATCTCAAGTCACGGTCCATACACGGAGGTGACGCGTCCCGAACACCCACACTCTTCCCAACGGCGGTCCCTGGGCAGGCACGCATCACGCGCCCACCGTCACCTCCCGGCTCACGCATAAGGTGAGGACACGGGTTTCCGTGGACAAAGTTGGCGTTCAAAAAGGGAACCAGGAATTCTCTTCTGGGCCCAAACGGTCGACCGGAAGAGGTGATTCGGTCGACCGATTCCAGAAAGGAATCGGTCGACCGTACGCCTAACACGGTCTACCGCTGCGCTCAAAACACAATCCCCAACGGTCGACCGAACGAGGTCAAAATCCGGAGTCTGGTCAACATAAAATCGAATCTAACGGTCAACCGAGTCAGGGGTCTCGGTCGACCAAAAACAGACAGGGTCAACCTATTATTCTAAGACATATAATCGGTCGAACGCAAACCTCCAACGGTCAAACAACAAACAATCGGTCGAACGCAAAATACAATCGGTCGAACAAATCATGCAAATCTACACAGTACACTTAAGTTCCGGTCGAACGACCCACAACACCGGTCGGCCGACAACAGGCAGAAAAGTCCCAACTCACCAGCAATATGCACTACCGGTCGACCGCCATCAGGCATCGTTCGACCGGTGAAGGTTAAAGTCGGGCAAAACACTACATTCGGTCGACCGCCCGAAGGGACCGGTCGACCGTTGGTCGTCTTCCACCTCGCGCCAGCCGAGGTTTTCCACGGAAACAACGCCGAGGAGGTCTCCGACCTCCTCGTCCGACCAACACAACCCTTCACAAGGGTTAACAACACAAAACCACACTAATGAGTCGACATACCTCAACCAACGACGACGAAACGCCAGAGCTCGCTCACGCACGTCGCCTCCGGTAGACCTCGAGCACGCGCCGCGCCGCGCCTCCTCTGGACGTCCGACCTCTGCCCGCGCGTCGTCCTCGTCTCCTCCGATCGGCGCCTCAGCTGGAAGAAGGAGAAGAAGGATGAAATGGAGAGAATGAGAGAGACAGAGAGAGAAAAAGCGTGTTTTAAACCCCCAACCCATCTCTCCGCTACAGTAACCCGCAACTCTACACCTCTCACCCATCACCAGACCACTGTAGCCCGCCTCTTGCCCATGCAAATCACCTCCTTAATCTCCATTAACCCTCTAATCAAGGTTTGGGTTCTAACAGTACATGTGTACTAGATTGCAAATTGTACTGGATTCGATGGGAGTTTCTATTTGGCAGATGGTCGTTGAGCTACCCACTGAGGTAGTGCAATGTGCAAAAATAATTCTCAACTAGTAGCCAATGGTCATGTAAATGGTGACTTTGAAAGTCATTCCCAAAGTTGTGAAAGTGATAGTTGTGATGATGATGATGAAGACCTTGATGATAAACATTCTTGTCCTAGCAAACTAGAGAACCAGCGGTTGGCAATTGCCTGTATTGATGGCTGGATTAGCAGTAAGTTTGTTTTTATGTACTTTAGCTTTTATGTGTTTACATGTATTGCTTGTGAATTGGTAGATACGCTAGTATAATCTTTGACCTTTTTAGGTGGTGAACTAAGTTTGGCATGGAGCCTAGATGGGAAATTATTATTTTGCTGAAGTAGTGATAGGTATTTGTGTCTTGCCTTGTAACTTGCGTGGTTTTCTTATCTACTTATATTGGGATCTTCTACTGACTAAGAGCTGCTTAATTATAGTTTGATAAGATGCTGGGATTCAAGAACTGCCGTTGAATCATATAGAATAAATGTCGGGCTTGGAGGCATTGGTTCAAAATCAGAGCTATTTGTATGGTTGTTACTGTAACATCTCCTTCCGGACTGTCAAAGCGGAAGACGGAAAAAATAAAAATGTAAGGAGATAGTTACTCGAAGACAATAGAAGTCAATAAAAGATAATAGGATCTCTAATTGGTTTAAATACACGTAAACGGGTTTGAGAATTCAAGAATAAGACATGTACACAACGTACAAATCCGAGAATCAATACATTCAAGAGATATTTAAAGAAAATCAATAATAACTGTCAATCAAATTCTAGGTGTATAGAGACATAAAAGAAAACTAAAAACACCACCTATGCAACTATATGCCATGAATGTCATGCATGTACCGCCAGCTTGACTGTTACCTGCAAAAGATAAAACCACTAAATCATGACTTTATAAAACTTTGTATGCCAAAGAATCCAAATTAAACAACAATCTAATAGACATACAATTCAAAAGAATAAACCATACGATAACATTCAAGTTCATATTTTCTTGTCAAAATGTCTAACATTACCTTAAACATGAGCGTAAATGCTCGACAATAGTCATTTCCAATACGATCAATACCAACGCAGTTATAGTAACTTAAAAGTTAATCATGGTTCACACAGTTATAGCAACTAGAACTTCAATTGACAAAATGACAAAATGAACTAGAGCATAATCTTGCATCATATTTCCTATTTCAATCAATAATAATAATAAACAATATGAACTAAAGAACAAGCATGTGTCGTAGTTCTCATTTCAATCAATAACCATTAATAAGCAATATGAACTAAAGAACAAGCATGTGTCTCAGTTCCCATTTCAATCAAGTCTAATCATTCCATTAATGATACATACATGTATCAGGGATTCCAAAGGAAACTCACCGTTGGCACGTGCGTCTTCCAGTAACTGTATGGCCCGTCCCCACACCCGTTATGTAATCATAATAATTTAGAACACTTTTAGTTTCAATCTCTTTAAATTTAGTTCAATGTGGGGTCTCATACACCAACCTGTGTCAAAACGATAGATAACAAATCTGTATCTGCGGTCCTACAGCCACCAATAATCTCATAAGAGATTTGTCCCGTCGGGCCCAATACTTTGAAGAGTTACAATAGTGCCAAACCCGCATTCATTTTTCAGTATTATGCCTATAGTCTATAATTCATCACTGGTTATTCCTTTGGAATAACTCTCAATTGGGTCTATCAATAATAACTAACTCATTGGTTAGATAATGTGTCATTGGTAATAATTAAATCACAAGTTACTTATAAACATGTAAGCAACAAGACCAATTATTTAAAATTCAATACCCATTGTCCATCATGGACGGTGATCAAACTAAAAGTTCCTACTTATACAAGCAATAAAGATGCTAACATTTATTAGTTGATGGATTCAAATCAATCAACCCAATGCTGGTACAACACAATTATATGTAATAAAATCTAAACTGGATTGCCTCCAACTTTCACAAGAACTTGGAACCAAAAACACATTTTTATCATTAGTCAAACTTGACAATGAAAGATCACAAAATCAGGTTAAGTAATCATCTTAATCATTGTTATCCGTTCACTTAACAGAGATATTTACATAAGGATCTAGTGACAACCACCAGATACTATTAAGATATTCAATTTGATAAACTACCATTCGGAAACAATCATAGAATACATGCGATAGTTGCATGAAAAATATCTAAAGTGTAGTACTCAAATACGACAGACATGCAATTTTAAACACTACTAAGTCATGTATAGTCAATTTGCAAAAATAGACATTCAACATGTAAGCATGCATTTAACAGAATGATGAGGACACTAATAATAACCATCGACTAATACACAACTATACCGAGGTTAAGCAATGCAAGTCCCAGCACCTTAGCAAATTCATTTATCAGGACTACTACAATCTCTATTTTTATGAAGATTGTAAAACAGCATTAAGGTTAACACAACCTATGTAACCCAATACACTACTTGACAAAATACAATTTAAATCATATCATGTAACCCTTTGTTCGAAAATATCAAATGTTTAATAAGCACAACAGTCAAACATGCATATATGATCTAGCCAAAATAGTTGTACCTCACCAGCTTTAATTTAGAAAAGCATAACGTCAAGTGTAAAAAAATATATATTGAGTTTCAAAGTTTGAAAACCACTTAAACATAACAAACCAAAGGTTTGGCTACATGCACATTACCACCCAAGATTAGTTGCAAGGAGTGAGAAATGATTAATAGAATACTAACTCAAACTTCATTGATGGTTATGGTTAATTCATTCCTCAATGCTAAAACAATGCATTTGTTGCTATCGATTGGTCATCTACATGATTGGGTTTTAAGGACATCAGACACTCACTTATTGATGATCATGCATAAGTGGGCTCAAGTGCAAAACAAAATCCAAGCATTCAACCACCAAAATATTATTTTAGTTCACTAAGAGTCACAATACCAACATAAATCCCTACCATGACATAGTGAGATTAAAACTCTATCAATCACATTACTTAGTCAATTATGACAACACAACTTCCGTATATCTTAAATTTCATAAAAGTGTTAAACCATAATAGATAATCATTCCAATTCTATTCCCATCGGACGAGTGTGAAGTCATGAATATTGACAAGAAATTCATCATTTATCTTGCATGTCCAAGTCAACTCAAGATGACAATTACAATCACGTACATTACAACCTTACTACAATAACTATAAGGTCAAAGAACAATATTATCTTGAACTCACGTAAAGCATAAATCTAGATCTCTCATTTGCATTTGGGACAAAAGAGTTGCAAGAACATAACACCACTAGAATGTCAACTTAGTCTTACATATCAACCAAGCAGTCATGAGCACAGAAGTATTAAGATCCTTAAAATGATAAGTGTAGCCATTAAGTAGAAATCTCAAAACCATTGCTTTACATCTCGAATAACACAACCAACGTAAAATAGATTCGAAGGTTCAATATCCAACTTAGCTAGTTATTCTCTTGCCTAATCACATCAAGTGGAAAAGGTTAAACATTAATATACACTCCAAGGATTTTGATTAGAACAAAGACATCTAAATTTCAGTTCAGACGAAGTTCGAATCTTGGTTTACAAGACCAATCCTCTCACATGTGCAACAATGGATCATCAAAGAACTCGATTAATCCATATACATGAATAGTGATATAAGTCTGAGCATTTCTACCATTCAATTAAGATTTGACAATGTATCTTACAACTCAAAGATGAACATATGCAATAATTGAAGCAAAGGTATGAGTAACATTTCTCAATTCAGTTCTTATTTCTATGCATGAAACCTTTCAACATAAGCCACAAGATGTAGGAAGTCATCTCGATCACAACTGGGTTGTCTCAAACATAACCCCAAATCATGTAACACAAAACTACATTCATGTAACACCACGCAACTTATTATTAAAGAGTTTTACTTCCAACCAAGCTGCTAGCAATCAAGTACTTTAAATCCATTTTTATCTTTAGAAGGATGTTAACTAAATTCCTACTACTAGCTGTAAAACTTTTATCTCGTAAGACTAAATCTAACCAAGACTCAACACTAGCAGAATTGCATACTAATTCTTACAACTCTCTTACAACCAATTCGAAAGCTTATTTACTCACATAACAGTTTCAACACTTGAAGTAGATGTGTTTATTCTCAGCTAAAGTAGTGTTCTTGCATACATAAACTCATTTAATTTTTCTTTGATTTCAGATCATACCACATTACTAATCTCAACATGAAATTAATTTCAGAAAGCAGAAATAATTACTAATTTTGGTGTGAGTTTCACTCTACTTCAATATTACCGTTCAATGCCGATTCAATGGGGGCATATGTCTAGAAAAATGTTGCTTAAGTGGATCCGAAGACATATTTTAGGAGAGAACTCCTCTCCAAGAATGATACAAACTCCGATGGACTTCCCAATGAGTTCCGGAAGACCAGCAGCTTGCTCCGGTGAGCTTCGAATAGCTCCAGTTAGGATCCAACGAGGCCTTCTCTCTCTCCCTCACACACCCTCTAGCTGTTAATAATGGACATTTGTGCCTTCCATTAGTACACGTCGCCTGTCCAAACTGAGTGATCAGCCTCGATCTTTTCAACAAGCCTTCTTCGTGACTAAACGTCATGCCTTGGTCAAGGATCTAAGTTCCTTGTTGAGTTCAACCCATTCAAGTGCACAACTACGTTCTCTATGTCGATCTCAGATCTGATGGTGTTGGGGCGGTAGCGGAGCTCAGGTGGGAGCTTGCGGTCGTTGACGGCCTCGACGATGGAGGCGAGGCAGTGGGAGTTCTTCCTATGTTGCTGCACCTTCGAAGAGGAGGAAGATGAAGGATGGGGGTTGGGGAAGGATGAAACCCACTTGGATTTGGGTGAAAATTAGAGGAGAAGGAGAGATTTGGATTTTGGACTAGGAATGGGAGAAAGATAGGCAAAACAGAGCCCTAGCCATCCTTACGATCCAACCCAAGTCCTCCGATCTAATCAAGCTAACGGGGGGAATATCAAAAATACCCCCAAAGATAAAGGTAAAGTCAAAACTTTACGGTTACTCTTTCTGAAGTAGCCACTCAATCACATGCGACATTTAAAATGCTGTTGGATTTCTGTAAAGATTCATTTCTTCCCACTAGTCACCACAAACCATTTTTGCATTTGTCATTTTCAGATGTGGAACCCTTGTTAGTGCTGACAGCACTGGAAGTGTTCAGTTCGGGGATAGCTCTTTCGGAACACTTCTGCAAGCACATTCATATCACCAGAGCGATGTTATGGCTCTTGCTGCTTCTCCCAATCACATGAGGGTATTCTCTGCTGGTTTAGATGGACAAGTATGTATTATCTATTTTGAGTTATGTCACTGACCATTATTAAGACCTTGAATAGTAGATTCACTTCAAACTGAATTTATAATACTACCGCATCAAAAAAAACTTCATAAAGTTTTATAACAGGAGTACTTTCTTGTTGATTTTGGACTTGTATTTTTCACAATAAGTAAATAAAAGATGTATTTTTTCGGCATATAGGAAGCCCATATGTTGCTATGATTCTTTTTTTTCTTCTACATTGGACTATGTTACTATATTTCAGAATTTCACTATGGCATCAAGACACATGCACTGTGTTATGAATAAATCGGATGTAACATTCATATCCAACAGGGATTTTAATCGGCATTAGAAATTGGCCGGGATTACAAAATAATTCACTGGCTAAATGTAGAAATATGGAGTTATTTTGTCGGAAAAGAAATGGAGTTATCGACTCATTGTCAAATCTGGATTACTGTTTCAATGCTGCCAGGAGTTTAGGAAGTCGCGTGTATATTTAATTAAGGATTTCTGGGACTCATTAGTCATGGAATGGTAAGAGAGCAAGATGATAGAATATAAATGTATGTCTTGAAATGCATGACACACTCCTCAACTCCAAGACGACATTGTGTTCGCATCAAGTTTCTAAATCCTCGTAGACAAAGTATGTGTAGTGTGGACATTTAATTTCTATTGATATAGCTTGTATGTTTATATGTTTTTGTTCAATTTGTAGGTTGTTGAGGAAACTTTTCAACCATATTCGCAATCGTCACACGTGGGAAGTGTTCTATTTTCATTACCCATATGCTTTCAACATGTCGACATATTAATGACAAGTAGAACAATGTCTTTATACATTGCATTTGTTTGAATTAACTACTTCAATGTCATTTAGTATATCTCATTGTCGATGTGATGTGATTATTAATGTGTTGTGATCATGAATTTGAATCTCATTGTGAATATGTTTATTACAACAAAAAAAAATTAGAATGACTACATTTAATTTTTATTTTTTTTGTAAAACAGGGAGATATCACGTCGATTCTAGTGAAACCGACGTGATGTGGGCTATATCACATCGGTTTTATCGAAAACTGGCGTGATATATACCTCACATCACGTCGGATTTTGAATAACCGCGTGATATGTCCTCATATCAAGTCAAATTTACAACCGATGTGGTATCTTATTCTTTATTACGTCTCCCAATTACAACATCAGTATATTGTACCAATAAACCCAACGTGATATGGCCAAAATACCCAATGTGAAATTCTTTTTTTTTCCTTTCGTGATTGTCCACGTTCATATTCAATAAGTTACGAGGATACTAGTTTTAGCTAATTCTAAGAAGAATTTGTATTACCTAAGCCACTCACACACATAAGGTACAAATTTCTTCAACAAATAAGTAGTCAGTCGGAGATTTATATAAAATTAAACTTACACAAAACCACTAAGAAACATCCATAAACTGTCCATGTAATCTTTTGATATTACTAGGTATCAGGACTTGCTTCGCACGTGCACGTGCTTAGTGTAAAATGTGTTATAAATTGTAGTTAAAATATGTTACAAAGCAGATGAGTAATGGGATGTCATACATAAGTACGAAAATCAAATCGCATATTTGTGTCGGCATATATCAAATCATGTTCCCACATGTGCGTTATCATATTTTCTTGTAACCCACTCTAATCGTGCGGGTTTCTGCCCTCATCCAACGCACAAACATGCTTGTGGTAATTAATGGTTAATATATATTGTTTTGCTTTCAATTTTGTTGGTTTGGAGAGCACTTTATCATATCCTAACTTCTATTGATTTTCCCCCTAAGTTTTCCATATGCATCTTCACATGTCGATGACGTAGCATACTTGATTATGAATATGATGTCTAATGCTTAAACTCTTGATTTATTAATTTTATCTTTGTACATGTTAATAAGCAATGTGAATATCATGTCATGCTTATGCAATTGATATAGAATATTTTGTCTAAATATTCGTTGAAGTATGTAATTTTGTTTGCACTCATGTACGGCAACTGATCCAACCGAATTATTGTACATATTTACCTTATGAAAATTTGTTAACCATATTATGATATATTTAACGACTGATTATCGTCAATTTCACCAACTTTAATTGTCGGTTTTCTTTTGTTAAATAAAATTTTGTAATGGTTATCTTGTGGTCTTAAATCACAATATATTTTTTATGTTTGATAAATCATGGACATAATTTTACCAACTTTAATTGTGGACATGATTTATTATATAAATTCTCTTATGACTAATGATTTTGTAAATCAATTTATTTTCTGCCCAATGGTGATATAGATTGATTTATGAATGTATATTATGTGCATGTTATTAAGCATACCAATTTAGATTAATAATTATGCGAAAATGATTATGTAGTAACTGAAATAATTTTGAGTATTTAATATTTATTTCAGTTTATTAACAGTTAGTTTACAGTTAATTAGTGTTATTATGTTTGTTTTTCTCGTGTGGTTTATGTAGTTAATGAAAGTAAGCATCATATTTATTTTCAAAATTATGCATCATTGAATACGTCACATATTACATCTTAACTATCTGAAATTGAACCCCTTAATGGAACAAAATATTTACTTGGAATGAGCAAATAGAAATATGTCTAGGTGTTTTGTAACTCGATCATGTATTTCGTAGGGATGCTCCCACACCTCCTACGGCCACTAGTTCCAACAAACTAAAGGCCAATTATGAAAAGTGGGAGCGTTCTAACTGCATGTCACTAATGATTATGAAGAGTTCTATTACTCCTGCTATCCGGGGAGCAATCCCTGAAAAAGATAGTGCTAACAAGACATTTGATGCAAAAAGAGTATTTGACTTTTGTTGAAGAGCAGTTTAAGGGAACTTTTAAGGCTAATGCAAGTGCCCTTATAATGAAAAGGCTCATAACCAAGTATAATGGGACTAGCGGTATACGTGAACATATCATGATGATGAGCACTATGGCCGCAAAACTAAAAGGCATGGATATGGCAATTTTTGAATGATTTTTTGTTCATTTTATTATGACTCCACTGCCTACGTATTTTGGTCATTTCAAGATCAATTATAATACGCTGAAAGAGAAATGAAAAATGAGTGAATTAATTCCCATGTGTTGAAGAAGAACAAAAGCTCAAAACTGAAGCCTGACTTTGCACACCTTGCCTTTAATGGTCCAAGAAAGAGAAAATTTAAAGATAATGGTAAAGGGAAAAAGAAAATGAAGGCGGTTGTTGCAAATGATAAAGCAAATGCATCTAGTACAAAGCCTACTTTTATTATATACAAATGCATCTAGTACAAATGATAAAGCAAAGTGTCACTTTTGTAAGAAGCCTACACATGTAAGGAAGGAGTGTGATGACTTCAAAGCATGACTCTCTAAAAAGAGTAATGAAGCTAACTTTATGATTTATAAATCATTTTTAGTTGATGTTCATTCACATGCATGGTGGGCTGACACTGGTGCAACTGTGCACATTACGAACTCATTGCAGGAATTCCATTCTGTGATCAAACTCCCAAAGGGAGGAAGGAAACTTAAAGTTGCTAGCAGGCAAGAGACTGAAGTTGAGGTTATTGGAACAATTCGTTTAGTTCTAAAGTATGGTTTTGTCCTCTATTTATATGATGTAGTTTATATTCCCTCTGTCGTTCGAAATTAATTTATGTATCTAAACTTGAACTTTGTGGTTATTCATGTCAGTTTGGAAATGAGATGCTTAAACTTTGTTATAACTCTTGTTTTGTTGGTTCTGGAATTTTAGAGGGTGGCCTCTACAAACTGCATCTGAATTATTCATGGACTAGGTCTTTGTTGTCTATGAATGTGAATAGTGTCAATAGTCAGCAACGTGGAATCAAAAGAAATCGTGATAGTGCAGATTCATCAAAATTATGGCACTGTCGTTTAGGTCATATTTCTTGAGACACAATCAACGTCTCGTTAAAGATGAAATTATTCCTACATTAGACTTTTTTGATTTTGATGATTGTGTTGGTTGTATTAAAGGAAAGTGTGTTAAAGGAACTAAGAGAGGGTCTACTCGAAGTGGGGAACTATTGGAAATCACCACACAGATATATGTGGACCTTTCCCTACTTCGAGTACTAATGTACACAAATCATTTATTGCGTTCATTGATGATTATTGTCGTTTTGGTTATGTATACCCTATTCATGAAAAATCTGAAGCACTAGAAAATTTAATTTTTTTTTGAGGCAGAAGCTGAAAATTAATTGAACATTAAAATTAAAATAGTGAGGTCAGATAGAGGAGGTGAGTATTATGGTAGATACAAAGACTCAGGACAAAATCCAGGTCTTTTTGCTTTGTATCTTCAAGATAATGGCATCGTTCATCAGTTTTCAATGCCAAGGATCTGCAGCAAAATGGTGTAGCTGAGAGACGAAATTGTACACTTATGGATATGGTACGAAGTATGGTATGCAACACTAACTTACCTGATTATCTGTGGATGGAAGCATTAAAGACAGTCACACATATTCTAAATAGGATTCCTAGTAATTCTATCCCGAAAACACCTTATGAATTGTGGACAGGTCGAAAATCCAAATTTGGATACTTATGTGTTTGGGGTTGTTATGCTGAAGCTAAAATCTTCAATCCATAAATTAAGAAACTTGACCCTAAAACCATTAGTAGTTATTTCATCGGTTATCCAGATAGATCCAAAGGTTTTCGTTTTTATTGCCCATCTCGTACCACTAAAATTGTTCAAACGAGACATGCTGTATTTTTAGAAAATGACAAGAATAGTGGGAGTAGTGAAATAAGAAAAGTAAATCTCAAGGAAAAGCAGACTTATGTTCCAATCCCGATCATCCAAGAGGTTTAAAGTTCTACACCTCTTTTTGAAGTTGTAGACACAGTTAATCCACTACCTAATGAAGAACCTCACACTAATGAAGCTCCTGAACTTCCTAAACAAGCCTTACGTAGGTCGCAAAAGGAGCAAAAAACTGCCATTTCTAATAACTATATTGTATACCTAACTGAAGGATGCGATATTGGCAATAGAGAGGATCCTACCTCATCTAGTGAAGCTGTTATGAGTAGGGGTGAAACTTTGTGTCCGAAATCCGTCAATCCGACCGACTCCGTATTCGAAATCAAAAAAAATTATCCGAGAAAAAAAAACCGCAACCGAATTTGTATTAGGATATAAACATCCGTAAAAAACGAAGCGAATATGGATATTGGTACATCCGATTCGAATAATATCCGGTTCGTTTTTTATATGCACATATAAATAAAAAATATATATACAATATATATGAATTAAATTATGTTATTTATATTATATTTAATATTTTTTCATGTAGGCAAAAAATAAAGGCTGAAATTTATTCTTGTTTAGATCAATCAAAAAATGTTTTTTAAGTCTATTCGGATTTTTTAACGAATTCGGATATCCTAATTCGGAATGGATTTTAAACTTAATTCGGATGCACATTTATTTGAATTCGGATCCAAATTTGATGGATACGAATTCGGATCCCTTTCACATACATTCGATCGGATTCGAATTCGGATTCGAGAAAAAAAAACGGATACGAATTCGGATACTGGCAGAGCCGCTTCATATCCGCTCCGTTTTCACCCCTAGTTATGAGTGACAAATCATCTCAATGCTAGAAGCCATGGAAGAAGAGATGAAATCTATGGAAACTAATGAAGTTTGGGACCTTGTTGATTTACCGAATAAAGTTAAGCCAATAGGTTGTAAATGGGTCCATAAGACCAAGACATACTTCAAAGGTAACATCGAAAGATTTAAGACCCGACTTGTCGCTAAAAGCTTAACACAAAGGGAAGGCATCCATTTTGATAATATATTTTCTCCAGTCTCAAAGAAAGACTCACTTAGAATTGTTTTAGCCTTAGTAGCTCATTATGATCTAGAGTTACATCAGATGGATGTAAAAACTGCATTCCCTAATGGTGACTTTCAAGAGGAACTCTTTATGACACAACCAGAAGGTTTTGTCATAAAAGGCAAGGAACATATGGGATGTTGATTAAATAAATCCATATGTGGCTTACAACAATGCATATATCTTAAGGTTAGTGAGAGTAAGTTTATCATTCTCGTCTTGTATGTGGATGATATTTTGCTAGCTAGTAGTGATTTACACATGTTATATGAGACCAAAAGACTTCTTTCAAACAAGTTTGAAATGAAGGATCTTGGTGAAGCCACTTATGTTATTGGCATTGAAATTCATCGAGACCGGTCTCGTGGGATTATCTCAAAATACATATATTGAGAAAATGCATAAAAAATATAACATACAAAGCTGCTCCCCAAGTGTTGCTCCTACTGCAAAGGGTGTCAAATTTAGTAAATTACAATGTCCTAAAAATGAATTAGAACGTGCACATAATAAAGCAAATTCCTTATGCCTCAGTGGTTGGTATGCTTGGCCGATATCAAGTAGATCCAGGGATGGATCATTGGAAAGCTGTCAAAAAGTTTCATGTTATTTGCAATGAACAATAGACTATATGCTTACTTACAGAAGGTCAGATAGCCTTGAGGTTATTGGTTATTCTGATTATGACTTTTCTGGATGCGTTGAGAGTAAGAAATCCACATCGGGTTACATATATATGCTTGCAAAGGGACCAATAACATGGAAGAGTGCCAAGCATTCTTTATGTGCATCTTCCACAATGCAAGCAGAATTTGTGGCGTGTTACGAGACTACTACTCAAACCGTTTGGTTAAAGAATTTTGTACCTGGACTTCAAGTAGTTGATAGTATTTCGAGACCACTCACGTTATTTTGTGATAATGAAACTGTTGTTTTCTTCTCTAAAAATAACAAATCTAGTGGTCCATCCAAGTGGATTGTCAACATCAAGTATCTTGTTGTTAGAGACAAAGTCAAAGATGGTACTATTGTCATACAACACATAAGAACACGACCAATGCTAGCTGATTGACTAACAAAGGCTCTACCACCTAGTCTCTTTAAAGAGCATGTTGTCGGCATGGGTTGGTTAATGTAATGTAATTATGTTGTTGATTAAGAGTTTATGTAATTTATGATGAAACTTAAGTTATAGTTTGACTTTGATATGTAACAAAGTTTGCTTATTATTTCTTGTGCACAATCTTATTATTTAAGCAAACAAATTTATGAACCTAATGACTTATGTTGACTGAATTTGGAAAGATTACCAAATACCATAATTGATGGGGTCATATGATGACGTTAATTATTTGACTACATTGGTTTGACTTGGTACTGAATGAAGTATATGTTCTAATGAAATTTACGTTGGCCAATTTTGTATGCACTTTTGTAAATGGAACTAATGAAAATTGATGCTACGGTCAAGTGGGAGAATGTTAGAATTATGTGGCCTAAAATAATTCCATTAATTTAATTAAAGCACTTATCCATTATATGGGTTAATGAGTAGTTATGGATGGTGGTTATTTGATGGAGGAAGTCACCCCTTGGAAACTCTATAAATAAGAGGATGGTCCCAAAGGTTGCCCAAGCATTATTTTTCACCGTAATTACTCCCAAACTAGAGGGTACTTTTGTTTCATCATTTTGGCTTGGGGAAACCATTAAAGATCATTTCCTCAAGATTTCACTTTCGCTTAATTTCTCCAAATTGTCTTTGACATCTAGTTGTAAGTATTTCTTTTATGTTATTTTATACAAAATTTAGTAGTAGATCTTGATTGTTAATTATGTTCTTAATGTTTAAAACACACTTATATCTAACACTGAAAACAAGAAACACCCTTAATTGTATATTTCAATGACAGAGGAATTTGTCATATTAAGGTAGCATGAAATAACAACAAAATACCCAGGACTTACTAAACAAGAAATATATTTTTATAGATGATAGAGGAGAAGTGTTTGGCTTTATTTATGGGAACTACTATTCGTCGCCGGAAAACTACTTAAATCGCCTCAAAAATGACATTTTTGCCCTTAACAAATCAATTAATACCCATTTTGTCCCGTGTCTTTAAACAAGGTGTTTGACTCAGTTTTACTCACATTCCTAGTACCAACACCACGAAAATGTCTGGCAAAGCACCTGAATCTGGCGAGGTAACGAGGGCGGAATTTTTTTCCCGACTCAGGCGTCTGGCTAAGCCGCCTCCACCCAGGTGGAGGCGTCTGGATAAGCCGCCTCCACATAGGTGGAGGCGGTTTAGTCAGCCACCTCCACCTATGTGCAGGCGTCTTAGATGGACGCCTCCACTAAGGTGCAGGCGTCTGGGTAACACGCCTCAACGTATGTGGAGGCGACTTAGCCAGACCCCCGTTTTTTTAGTTTTTTTTTAATTTTCTGTTAAATTCAATTTTTTCAGGTTCCGTTGCAAGATTTCGGTGGTGATGGGTAGATTACAGTGAGAGCTTTTTGACAGTAAAGAAATATTTACAACAATCGAGGAAGCTTGTAAATGAGCGAAACAAGTTGCACTAGGAGCCAGATTTTTTTTGGTTATATCATCATACAAACCAAAAGCAGATAACCGGATGGATTGTTACCTGAGATGTGATCGCAGACGTGAGATGAGTTCTCGTGATACGAGTATTGCACTGCGAAAGAATACGAAAAGAAAAGGTTGCGATTGTCGGTTTTTGGTAAAATTGGTGGAGCGACGAGATCGTGATGGATGGGTCATTGTTTCTAGTAGCATCTATGGGCAGCACAACCACCCACTTGCATTTTATTTAGAGGGTCATCGACAGGTCAGCGGACTTAGTGCTGGGGCAAAGCAAATTGTTCGTGATATGACAGAGGCACAAGCAAGACCCCGTAACATTTTGTTGGCGGTAAAGCAGAAATTCCCGGACGATAATCCGAATCAAAGACACATTTATAACTTCAGAGAGTACATGCGGAGGACGAAATCTGAAGACAGGAATCCCACGCAGTAGTTTCTCAGGGAGGCAATGCAGCATAAGTATTTGCATTGGATTGTGGCAGATGAAGAAACTAATGTCTTGACTCACACATTTTTGGCACATCCGACTTCATTTCAGTTGTTGCGTACATACCCAATCGTAATCTGTATGGATTCGACGTATAAGACGAACAAGTACAAGATGCCTTTGTTTGAGATGGTGGGAGTTACTCCAACAAACATGAATTTCCTCGTCGGATATGCGATTTTGCAGGATGAGGCCGAGTCTAGTTACCGGTGGGTGTTGGAGAGGTTGCGAGATCTGTTATTGGATATTGTTAGCCCGACTGCAATAATTACGGATTGGGAGATGGGTCTGATGCGACCAGTGACAGTGGTTTTTCCTGAGTCTGCTCATTTACTATGCACCTGACATATAACAAAGATGTGTACAACTACGCATACCACGTATTTGGCAAGGACAAGCAGTCTGCAGAGAGTTTTAGGCGTGGAAGGTGGAGGAGAGTCATGCTTTCTGATTCACAGACGGAATATGAGAGAGCAGCCCGTAATCTGAAAGATTCTTGGTTGGTGCTGACGGAGTATGTGGAAGACACGTGGTTGGGTCGACTTGTTGGCTAGGGAATGATGATTAGTAGCATGTGGAAGACACATGGTTGGGTCCCCAAGGGGGAGGCGGTTCTGGCGGCCGCCCTCTCGATGGGTCGGGCGTTTCCCGCGGATGCCTGACCCAAAATTGTTTTTTTTTAAATTAATTAAAATAAATAGGGCAATTTACCAGATGTGAGTAGTCCGGGGTGTCCGCTGGTTCTTTTCCTGGCCTCCGAGACATTGTATTTGGTGAATAGAAGAGTGATATGAAGATAAAGTTGTGTTAAAAGAGTGAAATGAAGAGTTATATAAGTAGAAAGGGTAGAGGGGCAAAATGGTAATCTGTTGGGGGCGATTTAAGTAGTTTTACGGCGACGAATAGCACTTCAGTTATTTATTTGTAATACAGAGACACAGGATGGCTAGGGAAGTTACCAAAACGATAGTTAAAACGACACCCTACCTGTACATTAGATCAATATCGCAACTGCAATTCCCAAGTCTTGCACAACATCTCAAAGGCCCTGCCAAACATATTGCAATATGTTACTCTTGCTTTTAAATGAAAACCATGTAAATAGAGGTTATCCACTATTTCATATAAGTATTATGTTAAAGCACTCATTATATTTGATTGTTGGAGAATATGGGAAAATGATATGATTATAGTTATGAACAAGCCTTGCCACACACTAATAGATATGGGACATACCCAAATTGGTCTTATACGTAGTGTGGAATGCCGACAATTCATCATTCAGTTTAGTAGACTAATCAGTCCGTTAGGAATTAACTGTCTTCTCAGGATTTATTGTAATCGTTGGTTAGAAATTTCGACCACCCACTAGTTTGCGGATGATATGTGTTGGAAGCTTGTGGGTGATCGAATACTTCCTCATAAGCACTTCAAAGGAGTGATTACAGAAGTGGGTGCCCTGATTGCTGATTATTGTACAATGTGTACCAAATAGTGCAAAAATGTTCCTTAAAAAATTGCTGACAACTTTGTTGTCATCGATCTTAGTGGGAATTTCCTCAACCCATTTAGACACATAGTCAACAACCACCAAAATATAAACATTTTCATAATAGTTTTAGAAGGGACCCAAGACGTTGATGCCCCATACATCGAAGATATTGACGACGATGATATTTTGCAAACACGTCATATCTCACCATCTTATTCTATCAAGACACTGACACCTATCACATTCCTTACAATATTTGTAAGCATCTTTGAAAAGAGAGGGTCAGTAGAATCTAGATTTGATCACCTTTGCGGCAATCTTAGCTCCAAAATGTCCTCCATACACCTCAGCATGGCAAAATTGGTTGACACTTTGAAACTCATTATCTGGGACGTACCGTGATTGGCATCATTTCATGTTTATATTTGTATCTTATATCCATTATCTTTCACCTAAACAATTCTATGTTACGAGTTTTATGTTTAATTTTCAGGAATAAATAGGTTTGAAGAGATGAAGCATAAAAGGACCCAAAAGCTGGGAAAAAGGACTGAATTGTGAGATCTGTGGACTAAGATGCAAAGGAGAAGGACCTGAATGTAAGACAGAAGGTCCTAAGAGCAAAACAGAATACTCCACACCATCATGGGGAGTATTTTACCAATTCGATTCGGGTCGGAGCTCCAACAAGTCAAGTAACCACATCAAAGACCAACAATACCAGAAAGAAAAGCCCACAACAAATTCCAACGCGATCCGAAGTTTTTGGACCGCTAATTGGCGGTCCATATTACTCAGGATCCGACCAAATTTCTCCTGGACTTGTATTAATGTTCGTTTAGACTATTTTTGGTATTGCTTTAGTCCCACATCGGGGGATTGTCCCCGATTAGCTTTTTCCATGCTTATAAATAGAACTCTTCACCTTCCATTGTAATTACCCATTTCTTGGTGGCATTCTCTCTACTAAGGAGTGAGCCTTGAAGCAAAAACTCAAGGTGGAGAAGAATGCTACCTTCAATGTGAGCCATTTGTTAATAAAATAATTCTTCTAGTTTCTTTTAATCTAGTCTTTTAATTTGTGCATGTTTGTTTAGTCTTTCCTTTCCTTTTAAGCTTCTTTAATACTTCTTGCTTTCTTAGTTAACTTTCATTTCAGTATTATGCGTTCTTTTGTTAATATAGTTAGTGTAATGAGTAGTGAGTAGTTCCATCCCCATTTGGGGGGTGGAGAAATATGTGATATAATCATGTAGTGTATTAAGTGTGTGTTATCTTTATCCCTTGAGCTTTATATGATTTCCATAACCATCTAATGGGTTTTCACTTTTATCTTTGATATGCTAATGCTCTTGAATGAAGCTTAGCTTATGCTTTGATTAGTGGACCTATTTTATGGGGAATGATAATGTTAGGATATGGATGAAGTTAATATTGGAAACACAATTTGTAGTGTATGTGCTCTTGTTGCCTTTACCTTAGCTAATGTCTTGTATGTTTTAATTATGTAGTCTTATCTTAATTCATGTGGAGGCATAGCAGGGTCTAGTCTTTATACTTGAGTTCATTTAGCTTCATTCCAATTATTGTCTTGTATGTTTTAATGATGTAGTCTTATCTTAATTCATGTGGAGGTAAAGTTGGATGTAGTTTTATGATTTCATGCACTACATGTTGTGAGGAGCTTAATTGAACACACACACACACACATCATCATATTCACATTAGTTCTCTACCCCCTATGGGGCTTAGTTTTATTGCTTATCTTCATTTCCTTTTTACATCTTAGTGTAGTTTAGTGTAACCAACCTTTATCTCCATTTTTTTACCACTCGCCTTCGTACAAACCAAGCGTCGACACACCTCCCAGTGGACGACCCGTATTTGCCACCGCTTCAACGCGGTCGTGCACTTGCGGTTTAAATAAAACGATCAATCAAGTTTTTGGCGCCGTTGCCGGGGAGGTGCTTTGTCCAGACTTTGGTTTGGACGATTCGAGTGGTTTTAATTTTTTGTTTTTAGTTTTTGTATGTCTCAGGGAACCCTAGGATCAAAGGGAAGCGACTGGAGGAATGGGAGAGCAAAAGACCCTAAAGTGACCGCCAATCAGCGGTCTGGGACCGCCAATTGGCGGCCTGGTGAGCCTCAATCGCTCTCAAATTTGTTCCAGTTGTTATGTTGTTCATTTTAGTTATCTGGGAGCACAATTTTGCATGCTGGGACTTCTAGTTTGCTCCCAGATTTAATTTCAATCCCCTTTAATCAACTTGGACCATAAAACTCAAAGCAAAAGACTAGACTTCTTGCCATCTAGGTCATACATCATGTGTAGACCTTGCATGCATTTGTCTTTTCTTTGCTTTACATTTTGTTGTTGATTGCTGGCGTGAGGTACGTTCACCCAAATATCTCATTCATGCATGTTTCGATCATGCATTAGTTAGTAAGGTGCATCGGGATAAGAGTGAGTTGAACGTTTGATTGGAGTGATTGATTGCTAGATTTAAGCTCAAAACGCTACTAAGGAGGGGCTGTCCCATAAAAGATAAGGTGGGGGATTTCATCACCCTTTCCTTGGCCCCAAAAATCACTCTTAATCAAGCCTTAACCTAAAGCAAGTAGACATTGGCCCTAAGGATTGCGGACGCACTAGGAGAGTAATCTAGTTGAGACCGTCATGACATGATCGACGTTGCCTACCTTGTCGATAGTAGGAGGTACTGGATCTCTGGATCTGGTATCAATTGCTGGGCATTGTGGTCCTCGTTGTAGGGAGGTGAGGCGTGTCGAGGCTAGTGACCTCGAAGTTAGGCGTCGTCTAGCCTGAGGACCCATTGCCTCACATTGTTTGAGCCGTGCTTGCTAGATTAGGCTTCTACCCTCTCCCGTTACCCACGCTAGCTTAGGGATTCTTCCCTTCTCCTCTGAGTCATCTTCTTCTCACCTTCTTCTACGTTATAGTCTCCTCCCCTTTACACTCTCTGGTAGCGTTTTAGGGCCGAGTCGAGCACTGTTTGCGAGTTTAGCCTCGTGGTGGTGAGAGTGGTCGACTCTAGAGTTCTCTGTTGTGATGGATGGTTACATGGGCGACTATCCATATCATTGTTGGGACCAGGACGATTCTCCCTGGTACTCCCAACCCATGCATCTTGGGGTGGCTAAGACTAACACCCCGTATGGTTGGGACAATCTTAATTCTCTGACTGAGCAATCTTCATATTGGGGTAGTATGAGAGAGGCACCGACTGCTAGACCACCATCTAGTTACGTCGGATCATATGTTGGTCATCAATCTGAGACATTACAAGAACCTTTGGCCTCTTTCATGCATGTGGAAGATGACATGGGTGCACCGTGGCTCCAGTCGTACCATGTGACTGTTGTGGGTTGAGTGGTCATGTTATAGGGGAATGTCCTTATATTGCCCCTGAGCCTGAGTATGAGCACATATTTTCCCAAAATTCTCATTATGACCATTACGCATCCGCGTACAACCCAAGAGGGATGGATTCATGGGGAGACAATTCGTATTCAAATTCTTATACATCATTTCCACCCTAGTATCCTCCTCCCGAATACCCAGAATTCTACCAACACCCCACTTCAAATCATTGGACTCATTCTCAGCCCATCAACACCCAACCCCAAAATTTCCCAAGCTCTGACTTGGACCTCATAGTTGACTGCATACCTGATTCCTTGAAACAAACTTTCCTTACGTTCATGGAAACCACTCAACAGTCCATACAAAATATGGCACTGCAAGTGAGTCAAATGTCACAGCAATTACGTGAACGTGAGGAAAGTAAATTTTCTTGTCAACATGAGGATTCATCTTTTGATATCGAACCGCCACCACCACATCCACAAATTCAAAGCACAATCTTTCAAAGTCAAACTCCTAGTCAGTCTGAGGGACTTGGGGTTTCAATTCACGATCACTTGGTGGACGATTCGATCCCAATTGAGAATAACATGGACCAGCTTCAGTACGAGTCGGCACATGATTGTGCCTTATCTTCTTGTCCCGTGGCCCTTGAGCCACATGACCTTATTGTTGTACCTCCAAAGGACTCTCCTCTAGTGGAGCAAGAGCTCCCTAGTCCCCTCAATTTCAAAAAACCTGATGAGAGTTTGCCTCTCACTATTGTTCCTGATCATCTTGGAAATGATGGAACATCAAACAACTACATTGCTCATGAGGGTATTAGGAGTTCCTTGGAGGATACCTTGGGTATGAGACCCACTTTTTGTTCGCCTGGTGTGTCAGACATGCCTAACGAGGTTCTTGACCTGGTTCCGACGCACCAGCATGTTGGTTGGAGAGTTTGGATTGACGATCATAACTTCAGCAGCGCAACGGGAGAAATTCTTCTTCCGTTGCCCCTCATTTCCCAAACTCTTGAGAGGTTCAAGCTCTTTCAGTTTGATCCTTTGAATGAGATGTCTTTGCGTCCAATTCATGAACCTCTAATTTCATCTGGTGCTCTTTGTGAAGGGGGCCCACACATACGTATTCTGGCCCCGCGTGGTGTCATGTTCCCTTTCCAAGTGCATTGACCCACTCTTGAGGTTCACATTTGATGTCTTTTGACAAATGAAGATGAGAACTTATGTTTGTACATAGTTATATAAAAAAAGAAAAAAAAGAAAAAAAAGTACAATAAAAGACTCCTTCAGTGAGCATCGATTGTTGGGAGCCCCAACCCTTGTGTATTTGGGCTCCATTTCTTTCACGTATTTGTATCCTTTCTTTAGCATCTCATAGGTTTTGAGGGAATTCGGGTTTGTGTCAATCAACATGACCTTGAACTTCCCTTTGTACTTCATGTTGGTGAGATCTCTCCTTTTTCATGTATAAATCCATGTAGTATTTTGCTCACATTCATTGAGGACAATGCATGAAGTAGGTGTGGGGGGTGTTTTATGTGTGTACATAGTTGAGTTTTTTTCCTTTGATTTTATTTTCTTTTTTGTGCATTATTAGGGTCATGTTAGTGTGTTGCATTTAATATCGATATATCTGCTTGCCATGATCCTTGGGTGACTTGTCTTCTTTTGCTTGCCCAGTGCTTTAAAATTTCCACATTTCTTTCAAAATTTTCATGTGTTTGCGAAAGAAAATGTTTTGTGGGTTTTGCATGTGCAAAACCGTTGAGAGGCAAAGTAAAAAGAAAGCTCCCAAAATTGTCTTGAACTTGATGCATTAGGATATCTAGTACAGTGACTTTAGGATTTATCGAGTCATTAGGATGCACCTCAGTTTTCCCTTGGGGGTGAGTAATCATAGGGTTTCAGTGCTCAAACATTTAATGAAGTCCACCCTTGAACCTAGTGAGTCAATAATTCGTGTCTGTTAACTTAAGGAAGTTTGTTGTAGTCAAGGACCCTCAGTCATCTGACTTGGGATGCGCCGACCGAACTCCCGTTACACGGGTGGTAGGGATTGCCCTATGTGGAGATTTGGGGAAAGGTGTACGTGATATTGTAAGTCCTCATGGGCAATGATGCACGAAACCTGACCCTGGGAGAATGAAGCTCCAACTAATAAAAAGAAAAAGAAGAAAAAAAATGTGAAAAGAAACAAAAAGAAAAAAATGGTAATGCAAATAAGAACCTTAATGGACTTTACACTTTGTAGCACTTGAGGATGTTGAGGTTGTCCATGTCTTTCACTTAATTCCTTATTTAACTTTCACGAATGGTTCATTAGGTTAGAGGTGTGGAGTGATCACCTATATAGAGTCGGCCCGTAGCATTACCACGTCCATTGATCGACAAAATATTTCCAACGAGTCGAGTGTCTAGATTGAATAATGCATCTTGTTCGGATTTTGTGGGTATATCCGCTGAAAACCCTCAGGAGACAACACTCCTCCTCCTTGGCAACAAAAAGGTTTAACGACTTGTTGCACGTGCTAAGTGCAACCGTGATTCCTACGAAAGTGAGTTAGGATTTCTTGTTTTTCGTATGCTTTTTCCTTTCTTTGTTTTGCTCGGGACTAGCAAAAGTTAGGTGTGGGGGTATTTTATTCCTTTCATGTTTATATTTGTATCTTATATCCATTATCTTTCACCTAAACAATGCTATGTTACGAGTTTTATGTTTAGTTTTCAGGAATAAATAGGTTTGAAGAGATGAAGCATAAAAGGACCCAAAAGCTGGGAAAAAGGACTGAATTGTGAGATCTGTGGACTAAGATGCAAGGGAGAAGGACCTGAATGTAAGACAGAAGGACCTAAGAGAAAAACAGAATACTCCACACCATCATGGGGAGTATTTTACCAATTTGATTCGGGTCGGAGCTCCAACAAGTCAAGTAACCGCATCAAAGACCAACAATACCAGAAAGAAAAGCCCACAACAAATTCCAACGCGATCCGAAGTTTTGGACCGCTAATTGGGGGTCCATATTACTCAGGATCCACCCAAATTTCTCCTGGACTTGTATTAATGTTCGTTTAGGCTATTTTTGGTATTGGTTTAGTCCCACGTCGGGGGATTGTCCCCGATTAGCTTTTTCCATGCTTATAAATAGAACTCTTCACCTTCCATTGTAATTACCCATTTCTTGGTGGCATTCTGTCTACTAAGGAGTGAGCCTTGAAGCAAAAACTCAAGGTGGAGAAGAATGCTACCTTCAATGTGAGTCATTTGTTAATAAAATAATTCTTCTAGTTTCTTTTAATCTAGTCATTTAATTTGTGCATGTTTGTTTAGTCTTTCCTTTCCTTTTAAGCTTCTTTAATACTTCTTGCTTTCTTAGTTAACTTTCGTTTCAGTATTATGCTTTCTTTTGTTAATATAGTTAGTGTAATGAGTAGTAAGTAGTTCCATCCCCATTTGGGGGGTGGAGAAATATGTGATATAATCATGTAGTGTATTAAGTGTGTGTTATCTTTATCCATTGAGCTTTATATGATTTCCATAACCATCTAATGGGTTTTCACTTTTATCTTTGATATGCTAATGCTCTTGAATGAAGCTTAGCTTATGCTTTGATTAGTGGACCTATTTTATGGGGAATGATAAGGTTAGGATATGGATGAAGTTAATATTGGAAACACAATTTGTAGTGTATGTGCTCTTGTTGCCTTTACCTTAGCTAATGTCTTGTATGTTTTAATGATGTAGTCTTATCTTAATTCATGTGGAGGCATAGTAGGGTCTAGTCTTTATACTTGAGTTCATTTAGCTTCATTCCAATTATTGTCTTGTATGTTTTAATGATGTAGTCTTATCTTAATTCATGTGGAGGCAAAGTTGGATGTAGTTTTATGATTTCATGCACTACATGTTGTGAGGAGCTTAATTGAACACACACAAACACACATCATCATATTCACATTAGTTCTCTACCCCCTATGGGGCTTAGTTTTATTGCTTATCTTCATTTCCTTTTTGCATCTTAGTGTAGTTTAGTGTAACCAACCTTTCTCTCCATTTTTTACCACTCGCCTTCGTACAAACCAAGCGTCGACACACCTCCCCGTGGACGACCCGTATTTGCCACCGCTTCAACGCGGTCGTGCACTTGTGGTTTAAATAAAACGATCAATCACACCACCTGCAAAATTGGTCGGGACAATATTACAACAGATAGGGGTCATCTAATTGAATCTGTTAAAATACCACAAGTGCACGACCGCTATTGAAATGGTGGCAAATACGGGTCGGTCCATAGGGAGCATGTGTGAGTCGGATTCACGATACTCAAGTGGGGGAGAACAAGAGAGAGATGTGATCAAAATTAAACTACAATACGTGGCAAATCGGAAAAATGATCAGCGAAAACTACCTCAGGGGGTGAAGAAAGAATACGAATACGAGAATGTGTGTTCAAATGTGCTCATCAAAACATGTGACACATGAAATCCATAAAACTCAAATTCAACTTTGCCTCCCCATTAAATAAGACATTAATTTGGATAAAGCCAACATGAGCACATGCATGCACATTTCTTGTTTCCTTTTTCCACTCCATCCTTATCTTAACCTCATCATTCCCCATAAAATAGGCTCACTAATCTAAGCATGTGTTAAACTTCATTCAAGAGCATTAACACATCAAAGATAAGAGTGAAATACCATTAAATGGTAATGGAAATCATGTAAGGCTCAAAGGATTAAGATTAACATACACACTAATCCATCACATGATCAAATCACCTTCTTCTCCATCCCCCAATGGGGATGACTACTCTCTACTCATCTCTAAACTAAATAAAGCATAAAAACAACATAAGCCCATAATGGAAATGAAGAAAACAAGATTAAGCAAACAACAACATAAAGAAATTGCACCAAAGGAAAACATCAACATAAAGAACAAGAAGTAAACTAGATTAAGAAATAAAAATACAAAGTTTGCTCCTCCCCAACCCACTTCTTTACACTACTAAAATAGAAAACTAAAACCTACTCTAATGGGGGAGAAGGAAGAAGAGGGAGAGGTGGCATTACAAGTCTATTTATAGAAGATTAGAGGGTTCAGATGGATCTGGGCATAATCGGGCGGCTGTAAATCAGATCTGGAGCTCATGGAATGCTCTGACCTGACAACCCGATCCATAGCCAAAATTTGAGAGAGAAACTCTTAACTGGATCCGCCAGTGGTGGATCATTTTTCTTCGATCACCTCCAAATTTTAACCACAACTTTGGTAAACATAATAAACACGTAAGGGTGCTCCCATAGTTATTGGTTCGAGCTAATATGTTTTAATTGTCGAATTACTCCTTAGGTTCAGGCGATTCTGGACTTTTGCAACCAACATATTTTTCTTTACACAAGTCCCTCCGGGTTTTCACTTGGGTCCTTCCTCCATTACAATAGAATCCTTGGCATTACAAACATGTCCAGAACCTTCCAAATCAGCCCATTCTTCTTGCGTTTTGGTCATTTTCTCTTCCTTTCTCTTCTTTATTGCCTGAACTTGAAACACATCAAATAACCACTCGAGTAGCTGATTGACATCATTTCATGCTCAGATTTGTATCTTATATCCATTATCTTTCACCTAAACAATGCTATGTCACGAGTTTTGTGTTTAGTTTTCAGGAATAAATAGGTTTGAAGAGATGAAACATAAAAGGACCCAAGCTGGGAAAAAGGACTGGATTGTGAGATATGGGGACCAAGATGCAAGGGAGAAGGACCTGAACGCAAGACAGAGGGACCTAAGAGCAAAACAGAATACTTCACACCATCATGGGGAGTATTTTAGCAATTGGATTCGGGTCGGAGCTCCAACAAACGAAGTAGATGCATCAAAGACCACCAAAAGCACAAAGAAAAGCCCAGAATAAAACTCAACTGGATCCGGACATTTTGGACCGCCAATTGGCGGTCTGGAACCGCCAATTGGCGGTCTGGATTAGCCCAGATCCGCCAAGATTTCTCCTGGACTTGTATTAATGTTCGTTTAGGCTATTTGTGGTGTTGGTTTAGTCCCACATCGGGGGATTGTCCCGGATTAGCTTTTTCCATGCCTATAAATAGAACTCTTCACCTCCTTTTGTAATGACTCCATATTTTAAGTGGCTATTCTTCCTACTAGAAGTGAGGCCTTGAAGCACACACTAAAGTAGGAGGATGCTACTTTTAATGTGAGTCATTTTATCAATAAAGTTTTGTGTTTCTTTCATTGTTTGTTTATGCTTCTTTTATTGTTTGTGCATGTTTTAGTTTAATCGTCTTTTATTTCTAGCTTAGTTTTAATATGCTTTCTTTGCTTAGTTTAATAATTAGTGTAATGTTTAGTGAGAAGTTCCATCCCATTTGGGGGTGGAGTAGATGTACATACATGCATTAGAGAATGGGAAGAATGCTTTAATTTCAATGTGTTGATTAAACATGAATGTATGCTTGCTTGTTTAGGATAGAATTTACAACTTGATGAGTTTTGCCAAAATGATTAGACACCTCTCATGCTTGTTTAGGTTCTGAAATAAACACCTTGCATATGTAAATGTTAATCAACTAAGTTGGTGAATAGATTGATAGGTTTTGCCATAACATTTAGACACTTCCTATGCTTGATAAACACCACCTTCATGTGCTTAAAGAATGTATTCTACACCCACCTCTTTGCATGTGTGCACTCACTCCACCCCTTAGGGGGTTTCCATTTCTGTATTCCAGCATTCCTCTTTTGTTCTTAGCTTAGTTGTTAGTTCATTGTTTGTTTCTTTCGTTCGCATTTCATACTTCTTAGCGTAGTTAAGTGTAGAGTAGCTTAATCAAACTTTCTGCCCCAATCTTTGCCACTTGATTTCTGATAAACAAGAGGCTGCTCACCTCCCTGAGGACGACCCCTACTTGCCACCGCTTCATCGCGGTCGTGCACTTGCGGTTTTAAATAAAATGTTCAACAAGTTTTTGGCGCCGTTGCCGGGGAGGTGGCAGTCCAGACTCTTGTTTGAACGATTCGAGTGGATTTAATTTTTGTTTTGTAGTTTTGCTTTGTTTCAGGAGACTTGGAGTGGTCAGGAGGAGCACCTGGAGAAGTTTTGAAGCAAGCTGGGCACTGTAGACCGCCAATCAGCGGCCTGAGACCGCCAATTGGCGGTCTGGTAAGCTCAGCTCGCTCTCTTATTTCTTTGGTCTGTTTACTTTATCTGATATAGTGGTCTGGGACTTAATTTGGCATGTTTTGACTTATAGTTTGTTCCCAGATCAATAATCAAACCTCCCTGAAGCAACTTGGACCCTAAAACTCAAAGCAAAAGATTAGGCATTCTTTTTGTTTAGGCCATGCATCATGTATGTGACTTAGGCATTTAGATTGTCTTTTATCTTAGCTTTATTTTCTGTGGCTGAGAGCTGGCGTGAGGTACGCACCTTCTACTCTCATTCATGCAATTCGTATGAACATGCATTAGTTAGTAGGAAGTGCATTACAACAAGTGTGAGTTGAGCGTTGTTTGGAGAGTTGATTGCTAGATTTAGGACTCCAAACGCTACTAAGGAGGGGCTGTCCCATAAAAGATAAGGTGGGTGATTTCATCACCCTTTCCTTCGCCCCAAAAACCACACTAATCAAGAGCCTAATTTTAAATCAAGTAGACATTGGCCCTAAGGATCTTGGACGCATTAGGAGAGTGATCCGGTCCCGACCGTCATGACCTGATCGGCGTTGCCCACTTTGTCGATAGTAGGAGAGACGAGATCCCCGAATCTTGGCTCACTTGCTGGGCTTTGTGGTCCTCGTCGTAGGGAGGTGAGGCGTGTTGAGTCCGTGTGACCTCACAGTTAGGCGTCGTCTAGCTGTAAGGACCTATAGCGACCTTAGGATTGTTTGAGCCTTGTTTGCTTGTGTGCTTCTACCTGTACCCATCCGCCATAGCTTAAGGACTTCTTCCCTTCTATCCTGAGTCATTCTTTCTCTCCTGTGTTCCCCAGTCTTCTCTTCTACGTACATTCTTTGTTTGAAAAAAAAAGAGAGTTGTGGTTTGTGTGTGCACCTTTGTGCATGCTTTCGTGGACACGAGACGAGAGTGGTCGTTTGACGAGGAGCGTTGTCAATCCGGCTTCGGTCATCGATTTCTCGACACCTTCCTCCTCTCGTGTCAACATAGTTTGGGTTCAATGGCTGCTAATTTCTGCGAGGAGGAGCAGTTGCTGGAACCACCTGAGTGTCTTGTTGTCGTTCCCATACCTCTACGTGATCGATGCTACCCGAGCCGTACTGCTCTACCTTCATACATCGTATTATCAGAGGCTAATGGGAACCATTTTGAGGTTAAGCCTCAATTCATTTCCATGCTCCCTCGCTTCACTGGGAAAGGTGACCCCTATATCTTTCTCAGGGAATTTGAGGAGGTCTGTGCTATGTTCAAGCTGTAACAACTTAGCGCAGACTCCATCCATCTTAGGCTCGATCCTTTCACATTAAAAGATGATGCCAAGAAGTGGTTGTACAGCAACCAGGCGAATTCCTTTAGGACTTGGGATGAGTTTCAATCTGCATTCCTCAAGAAGTACTTTCCAAATCATCGGACTCAAAAATTGAGGAACGAAATCAATTCGTTCTATCAACATGAGACCGAACCATTTCATGCTTATCTAGAGAGGTTCAAGGAGCTACTATCCTCATGCCCTCACCATGGCATCAAGTTGTGGCGCCTTTGTCAGATTGTTTACGAAGGTCTTCACATCCCGTCAAGAACGCTCCTTGAGTCCATGTGTCAAGGAGAGTTCTTGGGAAAGGATGAAAGAGAGGCATGTGCGTTCCTAGAAGACCTTGCTGAGAAAACAATGCAATAGGAGAGTGTGAGGGAACCACCTGCATCATCTAGTATAGGAGCGAGGATCGTGAATGCAAACTCAACTAGATCGGGTTCCGCATTTGCTATCGATACCACTACGGCCACTGAGGCACGCATGGCGGCCTTAATGCGCCGTATGGATTCGATTGAGCTCCAAAACCAACAAAGTGCACCTCACATGTCCACATCTGGTCCAGTTCCCTGTCATTCATGTGGTAGGATAGGTCATGTAGAAAGCGAGTGTGAGTCCATTCCTCCTGAGATGGAGCGTGTCAACGCCGTCTATGATAGAGCCAGGAATGACCCATACTCATCATCTTATAATCCTGGATGGAGGAACCACCCCAATTTTTCATGGAACCGAACTAATGCCCCGGGTGGTCCTTCCAACTCCTCTAGCCACATTACCAATCACACCAACCTCCCATGCATGCACATTCCTATCAGCCACCCCAAGCGCAAACCACCAATCCATCGGGTTTCCCAAATTCCAATAATTTGGAAACCCGATTCAATTCGCTTGAGACCTTGACTCGTAGACTTGAAAACTCAATGAAATTTTTTATGTCTACCACAAGTCAAGTTCTCACTTCAAATCAGCAGACCATGAAATCTCTAGAGCTTCAGATGGGCCAATTGGCTCAGTCTATACATGAGAGAGAGAGGGTCTTTTCCTAGCCAGCCTGAGGCTAACCCCCGCATGTACCAACAACAACAAATGCAAAATGAGAATGTGGTACCTCGGGGGAGGCAAGTGAACCATGTGGAGGAACCTATTCACCATGTCAATTCCATTGTGACCTTAAGGAATGGAAAATAGGTTGACAATCACATTTCCTTGCCACACCCACCACCATCAATGCAGCCCCTCAGTGGGAATGGTGGTGAAGAAGAAGTTGAGGGTGAGGGCAATACACCAAAGCTTTCTTCTCAGGCACAACAGAAAACCTACCTGCCAAAAGCTCCCTATCCAAGTAGGTTAAACAAAAAGCAGAGTGACAACATGGACAAGATATTAGAGGTGTTTAAGCAAGTGAAGGTTAACATCCCCTTGTTGGATGTCATCCAACAAATACCTCAATATGCCAAAGTGTTGAAGGATCTCTGCACAACCAAGAGGAAGACCAATGTTCCTAAGAAAGCATTCTTGGCTGCAAATATCAGCTCACTTTTGTCCAATCCCACCTACACAAAATACAAGGACCCGGGGGTGTCGTACTATTCAGTGTACGATAGGGGACACTAGAATGAGCAATGTTTTGCTTGATTTAGGATCAGCGGTCAACCTCCTCCCATTCTCTGTTTATCAACAGTTGAACTTGGGAGAATTGAAACCAACTAAGATCACCCTCCAATTAGCGGATAGATCCATTTGTATTCCCATGGGGATTATCGAGGACGTGCTTATCAAAGTTGGAGATTTTATATTTCCAGTCGATTTTGTTGTCCTCGATACCAATCCTGTTGCGAACACCCACTCTCAAATACCTTTGATTTTGGGTAGACCATTTCTGGCAACCTCCAATGCCTTGATTAATTGTCGAAATGGTCTCATGAAGCTCTCATTCGGTAACATGAGTGCCAAGTTTCATGTGTTCAACACTGGTAAGCAACAGGAACCCATGGATGAACCTTTAAATCTAAATCTCATCCGCCAGTTGGAGAAAGCACACAAAATCAACGAACACCCCAAACCCCAATGCAACCCGTAGAGAACATTCGTGGGCCCAGCGAAAACTCATTGCCTGTCTTCGCAATGCAACAGAGTGAGCTGACCTCGAACATGAATATCCAAAGGGAGTGTTCGTTGCATGATTCAGTTGAGAGTACTAGTGAGAGTGAGACACCTCATCATATGTCTATACCAGAAGGTGTCTCTACCTCATGTCCCATGGCCATTGAGCCATTTGAGCTTCATATTGACTCCAACAAGGACCCACCTATGACCGAGCTTATGCTTGATGATCTAAATGACGGTGGGAGGTCCTTGTTGGATGACTTGGGGAGAAGCCTCATTCTTAGTGATGCAAGTCTGCTGCATCCATCGAATGAGCCTGAGGAACTCATTCCGATGCACCCGCCTATTGTTTGGATGGTTTTCTTTGATGAGAAATTAAACCCTAGTGAGGTAACACAACTTCATTCTTTGTTGCCCACACCCAACCAATATCATGAGGGGTTCGAGCCTTTCAGCTTTGACCTTTCACCCCTCATGACACCTCAGAGTACCAGTGGAGTTTGCCCATCTCGGCAAGTCTCTGGTCCTCATGACTTGATGTTCTCATTTGATGTTCCTTGACCAAATGATTATGAGAATATCGTTGTTGCTGTACATATCATGTAAAAAAAATCCAAAAAAAAGAAGAAAAAAAGAGAAAAAAAAGTGTGTAATAAAAGACTCCATGAGCGAGCATTGCTTGTTGTGGGCCCCAACCCTTGTGTACCTGGGCCCTATCTCATCACGTATTTATCTCCCTTCTTCAGCTTCTCACAGGTTTTTAGGGAATTTGGGTTTGTGTCCATCAACATGACCCTGAACGTCCCTTTGTACTTCATGTTGGTGAGATGTTTCCTTTTTCATGCATCTCTACATGTAGTATCTTGTTCACATTCATTGAGGATAATGCATGAAGTAGGTGTGGGGGGGGGGGGGGGGGTGTTTTACGTGTGTACATAGTCGAGTCTTTTCTTTTGATTTTTTGTTTTCTTTTGTGTGCAGTGTTAGGGTCATGTTAGTGTGCCGCATTTAATATCGATATATCTGCTTTCCATGATCCTTGGGTGACTTGTCTTCTTTTGCTTGCCTAGTGCTTTAAAATTTTCACATTTCTTTCAAAATCTTCATGTGTTTGCGAAAGAAAATGTTTTTGTGGGTTTTACGTGTGTTTAGCATGTGCAAAACCGTTGAGAGGTAAAGTAAAAAGAGAGCTCCCAAAATTGTCTTGAACTTGATGCATTAGGATTTCTAGTTTATTGGCTTTAGGTCTTGTCGAGTCGTTACGATGCACCCTGGTTTTCCCTCAGGGGGCGTGTAATCAAAGGGTTTCAGTACTCAAACATTTAAAGAAGTCCACCCTGAACCTAGTGAGTCAAATAATTTGTGTTTGTGAGTATAAGGAAGTTTGTCGTAGTCGAGGGCCCTTAATCTCTTTTTGTGAAACTTAAGTATAGGGGTTTTGGTTCCCATATAGATAAATAAGTGGTGTTCTCTCTTCTCGCACGGCTCCTATCACTCGGGAAAGTAGGTCTGAGGGGACTTTGTGCCTGGTGCTTTCGAGTCATCTGACTTGGGATGCGCCGACCGAACTCCCGTTACACGGGTGGTAGGGATCGCCCTATGTGGAGATTTGGGGGAAGGTGTACGTGATAGTGTAAGTCCTCATAGGCAATGATGCACGAAACCTGACCCTGGGAGAATCAAACACCAACCAATAAAATGCTCCAAAGAAAAAGAAAAAAAGAGAGTCAAATAAGAACCAAAATGGACTTTACACATTGTATCACATTCAGAAGTTAAGGTTGCCCATGTCTTTCACTTAAGTCCTTGGCTAACTTTCACAAATAACTCATTAGGCTCGGTGTGTGGACGAATTACATATATAGAGTCGACCCGTAGTATTACCGCGTCCCATGATCGACAAAATAAGTCCAACGAGTCGTGTAGCTAGATTGATTAATGCATCTTGTTCGGATTTTGTGGGTATATCCGCTGAAAACCCTCAGGAGACAACACTCCTCCTCCTTGGCAACAAGGAAGTTTAACGGCTTGTTGCACGTGCTAAGTGCAACCGTGATTCCTACGAAAGTGAGTTAGGATTTCTTGTTTTTCGCATGCTTTTCTCTTTCTTTGTTTTGCTCGGGACTAGCAAAAGTTAGGTGTGAGGGTATTTGATTGACATCATTTCATGCTCATATTTGTATCTTATATCCATTATCTTTTACCTAAACAATGCTATGTCACGAGTTATATGTTTAGTTTTCAGGAATAAATAGGTTTGAAGAGATGAAACATAAAAGGACCCAAAAGTTGGGAAAAAAGACTGGATTGTGAGATATGGGGACCAAGATGCAAGGGAGAATGAGCTGAACGCAAGACAGAGGGACCTAAGAGCAAAACAGAATACTTCACACCATCATGGGGAGTATTTTAGCAATTGGATTCGGGTCGGAGCCCCAACAAACGAAGTAGATGCATCAAAGACCACCAAAAGCACAAAGAAAAGCCCAGAATAAAATTCAACAGGATCCAGACATTTTGGACCGCCAATTGGCGGTCTACATTAGCCCAGATCCGCCAAGATTTCTCCTGGACTTGTATTAATGTTCGTTTAGGCTATTTTTGGTGTTGGTTTAGTCCCACATCGGGGGATTGTCCCGGATTAGCTTTTTCCATGCCTATAAATAGAACTCTTCACCTCCTTTTGTAATGACTCCATATTTTAAGTGGTTATTCTTCCTACTAGAAGTGAGGCCTTGAAGCACACACTAAAGTAGGAGGATGCTACTTTTAATGTGAGTCATTTTATCAATAAAGTTTTGTGTTTCTTTCATTGTTTGTTTATGCTTCTTTTATTGTTTGTGCATGTTTTAGTTTAATCGTCTTTTATTTCTAGCTTAGTTTTAATATGCTTTCTTCGCTTAGTTTAATAATTAGTGTAATGTTTAGTGAGTAGTTCCATTCCCTTTGGGGGGTGGAGTAGATGTACATACATGCATTAGAGAATGGGATGAATGCTTTAATTTCAATGTGTTGATTAAACATGAATGTATGCTTGCTTGTTTAGGATAGAATTTACAACTTGATGAGTTTTGCCAAAATGATTAGACACCTCTCATGCTTGTTTAGGTTCTGAAATAAACACCTTGCATATGTAAATGTTAAACAACTAAGTTGGTGAATAGATTGATAGGTTTTGCCATAACATTTAGACACTTCCTATGCTTGATAAACACCACCTTCATGTGCTTAAAGAATGTATTCTACACCCACCTCTTTGCATGTGTGCACTCACTCCACCCCTTAGGGGTTTTCCATTTCTGTATTCCAGCATTCCTCTTTTGTTCTTAGCTTAGTTGTTAGTTCATTGTTTGTTTCTTTCGTTCGCATTTCATACTTCTTAGCGTAGTTAAGTGAAGAGTAGCTTAATCAAACTTTCTCCCCCAATCTTTGCCACTTGATTTCTGATAAACAAGAGGCTGCTCACCTCCCTGAGGATGACCTGTACTTGCCACCGCTTCATCGCGGCCGTGCACTTGCGGTTTTAAATAAAACGTTCAACAATTTTTTTCTTTTTCTTTGGAGCGTTTTATTGGTTGGTGTTTGATTCTCCCAGGGTCAGGTTTCGTGCATCATTGCCTATGAGGACTTACACTATCACGTACACCTTCCCCCAAATCTCCACATAGGGCGATCCCTACCACCCGTGTAACGGGAGTTCGGTCGGCGCATCCCAAGTCAGATGACTCGAAAGCACCAGGCACAAAGTCCCCTCAGACCTACTTTCCCGAGTGATAGGAGTCGTGCGAGAAGAGAGAACACCACTTTTTTATCTATATGGGAACCAAAACCCCTACACTTAAGTTTCACAAAAAGAGATTAAGGGCCCTCGACTACGACAAACTTCCTTATACTCACAAACACGAATTATTTGACTCACTAGGTTCAGGGTGGACTTCTTTAAATGTTTGAGTACTGAAACCCTTTGATTACACGCCCCTTTAGGGAAAACCAGGGTGCATCCTAACGACTCGACAAGACCTAAAACCAATAAACTAGAAATCCTAATGCATCAAGTTCAAGACAATTTTGGGAGCTCTCTTTTTTACTTTACCTCTCCCCGGCAACGACGCCAAAAACTTGTTGAACGTTTTATTTAAAACCGCAAGTGCACGGCCGTGATGAAGCGGTGGCAAGTACAGGTCATCCTCAGGGAGGTGAGCAGCCTCTTGTTTATCAGAAATCAAGTGGCAAAGATTGGGGGAGAAAGTTTGATTAAGCTACTCTACACTTAACTACGCTAAGAAGTATGAAATGCGAACGAAAGAAACAAACAATGAACTAACAACTAAGCTAAGAACAAAAGAGGAATGCTGGAATACAGCAATGGAAAACCCCTAAGGGGTGGAGTGAGTGCACACATGCAAAGAGGTGGGTGTAGAATACATTCTTTAAGCACATGAAGGTGGTGTTTATCAAGCATAGGAAGTGTCTAAATGTTATGGCAAAACCTATCAATCTATTCACCAACTTAGTTGATTAACATTTACATATGCAAGGTGTTTATTTCAGAACCTAAACAAGCATGAGAGGTGTCTAATCATTTTGGCAAAACTCATCAAGTTGTAAATTCTATCCTAAACAAGCAAGCATACATTCATGTTTAATCAACACATTGAAATTAAAGCATTCATCCCATTCTCTAATGCATGTATGTACATCTACTCCACCCCCAAAGGGGATGGAACTACTCACTAAACATTACACTAATTATTAAACTAAGCGAAGAAAGCATATTAAAACTAAGCTAGAAATAAAAGACGATTAAACTAAAACATGCACAAACAATAAAAGAAGCATAAACAAACAATGAAAGAAACACAAAACTTTATTGATAATATGACTCACATTAAAAGTAGCATCCTCCTACTTTAGTGTGTGCTTCAAGGCCTCACTTCTAGTAGGAAGAATAACCACTTAAAATATGGAGTCATTACAAAAGGAGGTGAAGAGTTCTATTTATAGGCATGGAAAAAGCTAATCCGGGACAATCCCCCGATGTGGGACTAAACCAACACCAAAAATAGCCTAAACGAACATTAATACAAGTCCAGGAGAAATCTTGGCGGATTTGGGCTAATGCAGACCGCCAATTGGCGGTCCAAAATGTCCGGATCCTGTTGAATTTTATTCTGGGCTTTTCTTTGTTCTTTTGGTGGTCTTTGATGCATCTACTTCGTTTGTTGGGGCTCCGACCCGAATCCAATTGCTAAAATACTCCCCATGATGGTGTGAAGTATTCTGTTTTGCTCTTAGGTCCCTCTGTCTTGCGTTCAGGTCATTCTCCCTTGCATCTTGGTCCCTATATCTCACAATCCAGTCTTTTTTCCCCGCTTTTGGGTCCTTTTATGTTTCATATCTTCAAACCTATTTATTCCTGAAAACTAAACATAAAACTCGTGACATAGCATTGTTTAGGTGAAAGATAATGGATATAAGATACAAATATGAGCATGAAATGATGTCAATCAGTAGCACAAAAATGGGGTTGAAATATAGGATATATAGCATGAATGCAATGTATGATATGCTACTCATCATCATACCAGTGGAAGAATCTAGCGGAGGATCTAAATTTTTCTTGGTCAAATTTTGTCGAACCCATAGGAAATTGTCAAACCAAGGGTTGTCCATAATCGTGAACAACTGCTGATCAGGAAAACTATCATTGATCATGGTTTCGTGTAGGTTAGGTGTCTCAAGATGAGACTGGTGGTCAACCACCCACATTTTTGCACCCCTTTTATCTCGGTTTTCTAAATCAAATTCCTACAACAATAGGATCCATCTTCGTAACTGAGATTTAGCATGTTTCTTTGTCATGAGGTACTTGATAGCCGTGTGATCAGAATAAATTATCAAATGAGAGTCTATCATGTATGACCGGAATTTCTCAAAAACGAATACAATCACCAAGAATTCTTTCTCAATAACGGTATATTTTACTTAGGTGTCATTGAGTGTTCTACTAGCATAGTAGATCACACTAGGCAATTTGTTAATTCTCTGCCAAAGTACCGCTCTCATAGCAAAGTCTGATGCATCACACATTAGCTCAAAAGGTACACTCTACATCAGTGCCTTAATTATGGACGTTGAAGTCTGCTTTTGCTTTAGAGTCATGAAGGTACGAAGACATTCAGGTGTGAACTTGAGGTTGACCTCTTTCACCAATAACTCAATGAGAGGTCGAGCCATCTTACTGAAATCTTAATGAACCACCTATAAAATACTACATGTCGTAAGTCACTGAATGATGATTGGAACCAATTCAAAGCTTCAAAGTTGGGTATAATTTTCTATCCTCTAAAATTTTGAATAAATTGGTTCCAGTCTAGGTATAACAAGCTTAATTCATATATCATATATTTTTTCATTGCATATCTTATAATTTGAAAATCATCCATTGATGTTAGTGTCATATTTATAGATGGATGTAAAAAGGGTATAAAACATCATATGCTTAATTGTTGTATCTTTGATGTTAAAAAGGGGAGAATAGAAATGAACTTAATTGATATATCATATTCACATTGATAAGGGGAGCTTAATGAATATCTTTTACATGGGGTAATGAAGTGCAAAATTTAGGGGGAGCAACTTCATTTTAAGACATCCAAATTCCATGTTTAATTTTATATGTTTTTGATGGATGTCAAAGGGGGAGAGATAATTATTTAGAATTGAACTTAATCCTAGGTGGCATCCTAGTCACTAGTCACATCACCTATGGAGGGTGAGTGATTGATCGTTTTATTTAAACCGCAAGTGCACGACCGCGTTGAAGCGGTGGCAAATACGGGTCGTCCACTGGGAGGTGTATCGACGCTTGGTTTGTTCGAAGGCGAGAGATAAAAAAGGAGAGAAAGTTGTATTACACTACACTACACTAAGGTGCAAATGGAAATGGAAGAAAAACAAGAAAACTAAACCCCAAAGGGGGTAGAGAAATAATGTGAACATAAAGAAGTGTGTGTGTTCATTAAGCTCCTCACAACATGTAGTGCATGAAATCATAAAACTACATCCAACTTTGCCTCCACATGAATTAAGATAAGACTACATCATTAAAACATACAAGACAATAATTGGAATGAAGCTACATGAACTCAAGTATAAAGACTAGACCCTACTATGCCTCCACATGAATTAAGATAAGACTATATCATTAAAACATACAAGACATTAGCTAAGGTAAAGGCAACAAGAGCACATATACTACAAATTGTGTTTCCAATATTAACTTCATCCATATCCTAACCTTATCATTCCCCATAAAATAGGTCCACTAATCAAAGCATAAGCTAAGCTTCATTCAAGAGCATTAGCATATCAATGATAAGAGTGAAAAGCCATTAGATGGTTATGGAAATCATATAAAGCTCAAGGGATAAAGATAACACACACTTAATACACTACATGATTATATCACATATTTCTCCACCCCCAAATGGGGATGAAACTACTCACACATATTTAAACTAACTACTCTAATAAAATCAAGCATTATACTGAAACGAAACTATACTAATCAAGCAAGAAATATTAAAGAAGCATAAAACTAAACAAGCACCAAAGCAAACATATTAAAGGAAATTAACTAAGCAAGAATTAACAAGTTAATGAAAACATCTATTATTAACTCACTCAAATTACAAGCAACTCTTCCTCCACCATAGTTTTGCTTCAAGGCTTCACTTTTAGTAGGGAAGATGCCACCAAAGAGAGAGATGGATACAATGGGAGGTGAAGAGTTCTATTTATAAGCATGGAAAAAGCTAATCTGGGACAATCCCCCGATGTGGGACTAAACCAATACCAAAAATAGCCTAAACACACATTAATTCAAGTCCAGGAGAAAGCTTAGCGGATCTGGGCTGATCCAGACCGCCAATTGGCGGTCTATAAAGCCCAGATCGCTTTGGTTTTGGTTGTGGGCTTTTCTTGATGTGTTTCTTGGTCCTGGATGCATCTACTTGGTTTGTTGGAGCTCCGACCCGAATCGAATTACCAAAATACTCCCCATGATGGTGTGGAGTTTCCTGTTTTGCTCTTACATCCTTCGATCTTACGATCAGGTTCTTCTCCCTTGCATCTTAGCCCCTAGGTCTCACAATTAAGTCCTTTTTCCTGCTTTTGGGTCCTTTCATGGCTCTTCTCTTCAAACCTCTTTATTCCTGAAAACTAAACATAAAACTCATCACGTAGCATTGCTTAGGTGTAAGATAATGGATATAAGGTACAAATATAAGCATGAAATGATGTCAATCAAATACCCCCACACCTAAGTTTTTGCTAGTCTCGAGCAAAACAAAGAAAGAGAAAAACAAACGAGAAACAAGAAATCCTAACTCACTTTCGTAGGAATCACGATTGCACTTAGCACGTGCAACAAGCCATTAAACCTCCTTGTTGGCAAGGAGGAGGAGTGTTGTCTTTTGAGGGTTTTCAGCGGATATACCCACAAAATCCGAACAAGATGCATTATTCAATCTAGACCTCGACTCGTTGGACAAATTTTGTCGATCAATGGACGTGGTAATGCTACGGGCCGACTCTATATAGGTGATCAGTCCACACCTAGCCTAATGAACCATTCGTGCAAGTTAAATAAGGAATTAAGTGAAAGACATGGACAACCTCAACATCCTCAAGTGCTACAAAGTGGCAAGTCCATTAAGGTTCTCATTTGCATTACCATTTTTTTTCTTTTTGTTTTTTTTCACAATTTTTTTCTTCTTTTTCTTTTTATTAGTTGGAGATTCATTCTCCCAGGGTCAGGTTTCGTGCATCATTGCCCATGAGGACTTACACTATCACGTACACCTTTCCCCAAATCTCCACATAGGGCAATCCCTACCACCTGTGTAGCGGGAGTTCGGTCGGCGCATCCCAAGTCAGATGACTCGAAAGCACCAGGCACAAAGTCCCCTCAGACCTACTTTCCCGAGTGATAGGAGCCGTGCGAGAAGAGAGAACACCTACTCACGTATTTCTTATCTACACATGAACCAAAACCCCTACACTAATGTCTCACAACAAGATTTAGAGGGTCCTTGACTACCACAAACATCGTTAAGTTAACAGACACGAATTATTGACTCACTAGGTTCAGGGTGGACTTCATTAAAGGTTTGAGACTGAAACCCTATGATTACTCACCCCCAAAGGAAAACTGGGGTGCATCCTAACGACTCGATAAATCCTATAGCCACTGTACTAGATATCCTAATGCATCAAGTTCAAGACAATTTTGGGATCTTTCTTTTTACTTTGCCTCTCAACAGTTTTGAACATGCAAAACACACGCAAAACCCACAAAACAATTTCTTTCGAAAACACATGAAGATTTTGAAATAAATTTGAAAATTTTGAAGCACTATGCAATCAAAAGAAGACAAGTCACCCGAGGATCATGGCAAGCAGGTATATCGATATTAAATGCAGCACACTAACATGACCCTAAAAATGCAAACAAAAGAAAATAAAATCAAAAGAAAAGACTCGACTATGTACACACGTAAAACACCCCCCACACCTACTTCATGCATTGTCCTCAATGAATGCGAGCAAAATACTACATGGATTTATGCATGAAAAAGGAGAGATCTCACCAACATGAAGAACAAAGGGAAGGTCATGTTGTTGGACAAAACCCAAATTCCCTCAAAACGTGTGAGATGCTAAAGAAAGGATACAAATACGTGAAAGAAATGGAGCCCAAATACACAAGGGTTGGGGCTCACAACAATCGATGCTCACTGAAGGAGTCTTTTTTTATTTATAACTACGTACAAAAATTGGCTCCCATCTTCATATGTCAAGGGACATCAAATGGGAACCCGCCATCTCTCGAGCCAAAGATGCACATGCATGGGCTCGCGACATACAAATCAGAATTGCTTGACCACCTGATACCCTTATAAGTGTTGTGGTCGTATGATGCCTCTTGAGAGTGAGCAAGATAGAAGGCATGAATGAGAGGTAAACCTCTATCAGGTTGAAGGGTATCTGGTGGTTGATTCTTAACCCACATGGGGTCCTCAGTAGATACAGAATGAAGAGCATGTGGCCCAGAGGCCATAAAATGATATCTTGTGGCTCAAAAGCCACATGATCGAAAGGATGTGGCTCAAGGGCCACGTGATCAAAAAGAAGTGGCTCAAGGGCCACATGATTAGAAGAATGTGGCTCAAGGGCCACGAGATCAAAAGGATGTGGCTCAAGGGCCTAAAGATCAAAAGGAGGTGGCACTGAGGCCACATGATCAGAACATAAGGCACCTTCTTGTGCCAGCTCAGGTGAAACATCTTCACCACCTTCAGGACCTTCATCGAACAATTCTCTGAAGTACTTGAAGGTGCCCTCAACTTCAATTTCATCCAAACCCTGGATAAGGTTGACCCCAACAGGGTCATTGAAGGCACCTGGCTTCTTGCCGATGGTGAAGATGTTGAAATGAGCGTATTGACTACCATAAGTCAAGCGCATCAGACCATTGCGACAATTGATCAATGCATTGGAATTCGCAAGGAATGGTCGCCCCAAAATGACAAGAATTTGCCCAAGTGGGTTTGACACAGGTTCAGTATCCAAGACAAAGAAGTCGACTGGATAAATGAACTCTCCCACTTTGATCAGCACATCTTCCACCACACCCCTCAGTTTCTTCATAGACCTATCGGCCAATTGAAGAGTGGATTTTGTTTGTTTGAGGTCTCCAAGACCGAGGTGGACGTAGACAGAATATGGCAGAAGATTAGCGGATGCACCAAGGTCCAATAAGGCTCGATGTATGGACACATCACCAATCACACAAGAGATAGTAGGACAGCCAGGGTCATTGTACTTGACTTGCATGGGTTGTGCCAACAAAGAACTCACGTTAGCCACAAGAAATGCTTTCTTTGGAACATGAGTTTTTCTCTTCTTGGTGCATAAGTCCTTGAGAACCTTGGCATAAGGTGTCATTTGTTGAATCACCTCCAACAGAGGGATGTTCACCTTAACTTGACTAAACATCTCAAGCATCTTGTCATGCTGATCATAGGTTTTCTTTTTAAGGCGCTCAGGGAATGGTGCCTTCGGGGCATAAGGATACGAAGGAACCTCAGAATTCTGGTACAAAGAAACATGAGTGAGGACCTCAGAATTTGGTTCCTTCGACACAAGAGGAGACAAGGGGACCTCAGGGTTCATCCCTTTTGTCGAAGGAAATGTAGAAAGAACCTCAAGATCTTGCTCCTTCCTGGAAGTATTTGTGGAGGGAGCCTCAGGATCCGGCTCCCTCAAAGATGGTGATGACAAAGAAGGCACCCCAATGTGGTTATCCACCTCCTTACCAGACCTCAAAGTATGAATCACATTAATATGATGGGTCGGTTCAGAGGTAGCATGAGGTAAAGGTGTCCTTCCTTGAGAATGGGTACCTCAAGGATTCACCTCAGGTTGACTCGGGAACTGACCCTTCTCGCATTCATGGAGTTGATTAGCCAACTGGCTAACTTGCATTTCCAAAGCCTTGACTGTACTTTACAACGCTTGAGGAGTCAGATCACAAGAAGGGTCCTTGGGGTCAACCCGCTTGGGTGGTGGAGTCAGGATGGAATAACCTGACGATGAGGCATGAGCAGGTTGGTAACTATGGTGCTGAGACCTTTGATGTGGGGGTTGGTAGGTCGCCGATGGGCGTGGAGGTTGATAAGGTGGAGGTTGAGGTTGAGCGTGCGAGCTCTGACCGTTACCCCCACTAGGCCCCCAAGAGAAGTTAGGATGGTTACGTCATCCTGGGTTGTAGGAGTGACTGTACGGGTCGTTACGGGACCTCTGTTGATACATCGCATTTGCATGCTCAGAATCTCTTGGAGCGTAAGAGCATTCCAAGTCATCATGGCCCGTAAGTCCACACCTACCACACCCGGGAGTAGCGACCTGAGCTACAGGAGCTCGGTCCAACTCTAAACTCTCAATCCTACGCATGAGAGCAGCCATTTTCGCCTCAGACACGATTGATGACTCAACTTGATAAGATCCAGCTCGACTAGAAGACCTGGTGGCTGGTGGCTCTCTCATGGTATCCCACTCGAAGGTACGTTCAGCCATAGACTCAAAAGTATCCCATGCCACATGGAAGTCACCCTGACACATCGACTCCAACAATGTGCGGGTGTTGTAGTTGATGCTCTCATAAACAATTTGACACAGCTGCCATAACTCAAATCCATGATGAGGGCACTGCTGGAGAAGGTCCTTGAACCTCTCAAAGAAACCATGAAACGATTCGGTCTTGGTCTGATACATTTGATGTATCTGGTGCCGTATCTGTTGAGTTTTCCTTTAAGGGAAAAATCTCTTCAGAACGACGGTCACAAAGTCATCCCATGACCGAATCGAGCTCGCCGGGAGGCTATACATCCATTTCTTCGCATTATCTTTCAATGCGAAAGAAATCATCCTTAACCGGACTGAATCCTCGTCAAGCTGTTGAAGCTTGAACATGGAGCATACTTCCTCGAATTCGCGTATAAAGATATACGGATCCTCCTTATTGGCAGTAAAGGTTGGAAGCATGCTCACATATTGAGGTTTCAACTCATAGTTGTTCCTGCGAGCAGGGGGAACAACTATGCAAGAAGGCTGCGCGGCCCGAACAGGATGGGTCCGCTCCCACAAAGTCATCGGTCTATCATGTCGAGCTAAAGGTGGTGGTGCACCAAGAACTCGATCCTGACCGAATCTCCCTTCCTCTCGAGTCAGAGGACGACGAGAAGGAGGTCTACGTGGTGGCGGAAGCAGACCGAGGTATTCCATGTATGGAACCCGGTCTCCCCCGTCACCGCGAGACGACTCGGCTTCATGCTCCAAAGGAGCACGAGGTGGAGATGGTCGATCACCAAGACCGTCCATCTCAGAAGAATGCACTCTCTTGAGTCGAGCGCTCTCACCAAAACGAGCCCAACCTCGCATAAAATGCTCGACAAGACTCTAAAATAACACACAACAGAAGGTGTACTAGAGGAGGAGACTATACGTAGAGAATGGATGAGGAGAGGACTCAGGTGAGGAGGGAAGAATCCCTAGAGCTAGCGTGGGTAGTGGGATCAGGAAGAAGCCTAACTAGCAAGCACGACTCAAACAATGTAAGGCAATGGGTCCTTAGGCTAGACGATGCCTAAACTTCGAGGTCACTAGCCTCGACACGTCTCACCTCCCTTCAAGAAGACCAAAATGCCTAGCAAGTGATACCAGATCTGGAGATCCAGTACCTCCTACTATCGACAAGGTAGGCAACGCCGATCAGGCCATGACAGTCTCAACTAGATTACTCTCCTAGTGCGCCCGCAATCCTAGGGCCAATGTCTACTTGCTTTTAGTTAAGGCTTGATTAAGAGTGATTTTTGGGGCCAAGGAAAGGGCGATGAAATCCCCCACCTTATCTTTTATGGGACAACCCCTCCTTAGTAGCGTTTTGATCCTAAATCTAGCAATCAATCGCTCCAATCAAACGCTCACTCACTCTTGTCCTGATGCAATTCCTACTAACTAATGCATGGGCATACGAGATGCATGAATGAGTGTAGGAAATTGCGTACGTCACGCCAGCGCTCAACAACTGAAAATAAAGCTAAAAGAAAACACGTCTATATGCCAAGTCAAGTTTATGATGCATTACCTAAACCAAATAAGAATGTCTAATCTTTTGCTTTGGATTTTAGGGCCAAGTTGATTAAAGGGGATTGGTTTAATGATCTGGGAGCAAACTAGAGGTCATAGCATGCAAAATAGGGCTCCCAGATAACAATAATGAAATAATCAACTACCAGAAGAAAACTGAGAGTCAGAAACCCTCACCAGGCCACCAATTGGCGGTCTGAGACCGCTGATTGGTGGTCCTTTTTGGAGCTTGGGTTCTCCAACTCCTTCAGTAGCCTCGCCGTGAGCTCTAGGATCCCTGAAACTAAGAAAAACTGAAAACAAAAAATTAAAAACCCCTCGAATCGTCCAAACCAACATCTGGATAGACCACCTCCCCGGCAACGGCGCCAAAAACTTGATTGATCGTTTTATTTAAACCCCAAGCGCACGGCCGTGTTGAAGCGGTGGCAAATACGGGTCGTCCACTGGGAGGTGTGTCGACACTTGGTTTGTTCGAAGGCGAGAGGTAAAAAGGAGAGAAAGTTGTATACACTACACTACACTAAGGTGCAAATGAAAATGGAAGAAAAGCAAGAAAACTAAACCCCAAAGGGGGTAGAGAAATAATGTGAACATAAAGAAGTATGTGTGTGTTCATTAAGCTCCTCACAACATGTAGTGCATGAAATCATAAAACTACATCCAACTTTGCCTCCACATGAATTAAGATAAGACTACATCATTAAAACATACAAGACAATAATTGGAATGAAGCTACATGAACTCAAGTATAAAGACTAGACCCTACTATGCCTCCACATGAATTAAGATAAGACTATATCATTAAAACATACAAGACATTAGCTAAGGTAAAGGCAACAAGAGCACATATACTACAAATTGTGTTTCCAATATTAACTTCATCCATATCCCAACCTTATCATTCCCGGTAAAATAGGTCCACTAATCAAAGCATAAGCTAAGCATCATTCAAGAGCATTAACATATCAAAGATAAGAGTGAAAACTCATTAGATGGTTATGGAAATCATATAAAGCTCAAGGGATAAACATAACACACACTTAATACACTACATGATTATATCACATATTTCTCCACCCCCCAAATGGGGATGGAACTACTCACACATATTTAAACTAACTACTCTAATAAAATGAAGCATTATACTGAAATGAAACTATACTAATCAAGCAAGAAATATTAAAAAAGTATAAAACTAAACAAGCACCAAAGCAAATATATTCAAGGAAATTAACTAAGCAAGAATTAACAAGCTAATGAAAACATCTATTATTAACTCACTCAAATTACAAGCAGCTCTTCCTCCACTAGAGTTTTGCTTCAAGGCTTCACTCTTAGTAGGGAAGATGCCACCAAAGAGAGAGATGGATACAATGGGAGGTGAAGAGTTCTATTTATAAGCATGGAAAAAGCTAATCTGGGACAATCCCCCGATGTGGGACTAAACCAATACCAAAAATAGCCTAAACACACATTAATACAAGTCCAGGAGAAAGCTTAGCGGATCTGGGCTGATCCAGACCGCCAATTGGCGGTTCCAGACCGCCAATTAGCGGCCTATAAAGCCCAGATCGCTTTGGTTTTGGTTGTGGGCTTTTCTTGATGTGTTTCTTGGTCCTGGATACATCTACTTGGTTTGTTGGAGCTCCGACCCGAATCGAATTACCAAAATACTCCCCATGATGGTGTGGAGTTTCCTGTTTTGCTCTTAGGTCCTTCGGTCTTACGATCAGGTCCTTCTCCCTTGCATCTTAGTCCCCAGGTCTCACAATTAAGTTATTTTTTCCTGCTTTTGGGTCCTTTCATGGCTCTTCTCTTCAAACCTCTTTATTCCTGAAAACTAAACATAAAACTCGTCACGTAGCATTGCTTAGATGTAAGATAATGGATATAAGATACAAATATAAGCATGAAATGATGTCAATCAGTGAGTCATCTAGGAGTTGATGACTCAATAAGAACGAAGACAAAATGTTAAAGGAAAGGAAGAGACAAAGAGTCTCTTCATTTCTCTATGATTTTCGTCATATTTTATGATGCAATTTAAATAGAGGTTGTAATGATCTTGAATGATCATCTTCATGTAGTTTATGTTATGTTTGTGTTTTAGGTTAAGTTGAAGAGTCTTTGTAAGTGCCTATATAAGAACAAGAGTTCTCCATTTGTAAAACAAGTCAAAACAAGTCAAGTCAAGTGAGAAAGAAGAAAGAAAAGATGAGTGTTTGGTGCAAATCTCGTTTTGCTTGTGAGTGTTAAGTAGTTTGTTTTCTTCTTTCATTCGTGTCCACCAATTGAGTAGATCAAAGTATGGATCTAGTGATGGCAATAGAAAGCCCTCAGCATGGAGAATAAGGTGAGCCAAAGCAGCCCACTAGGCGTGACTTCTGAACCGCCAATTGGCGGTTTGGGACTGCTGATTAGCGGTCCATGTGCGCCTGGTGGAGGGTGTGTTTCTGGGGTGGCTCGATTTTGTGCTCCCTATCTTTCTCCCGTATCTAACATCTAGTATCAGAGCCTCGTCTGATAGGGAGCTCTGGAATGACCTTGTTTGGTCATGTATCGTTGTCTCGCCTTTCGAAGGGGAACTACGACAATTGGAGTATCCAAATGCGCGCCCTGCTCGGTGCGCATGATGCTTGGGATCTTGTGGAGAGCAGCTTCGAGGAGGAGGCCATGACGGGGGTGGGAACCGTCGCACAAATCAAAGCCCAAAAGGAGAGAAGAGCCAAAGATAAGAGTTCTCTCTTCCTTCTCTTCCAAGCAGTGGATGAGAGTGGCTTTCAGAAGATTGCTGAAGCGAAGACGTCGAAGGAGGCGTGGGACACCCTTGAGAAGAGTTATAAGGGTGCTGATCGAGTGAGGCAAGTGCGCCTCCAAATGCTTCGAGGTGAGTTTGAGGCGTTGAAAATGAAGGAATCGGAAGGTGTTGCCGATTTCGTGACGAGGGTTCGCATGGTGGCGAACAAATTGAAGAGAAATGGGGAGGCGTTGACTGAAGGAAGAGTGGTGGAGAAGGTGTTGCGTTCTCTCACCGAAGACTTTGAAAAGGTCGTGTGTACTATCAAGGAATCGAAGGACCTCGAGAAGACGACCGTCGACGACCTAGCAAGCTCGTTGGAAGCACACGAGCAAAGAAAGAAGAAGAAGAGGAAAGATGTCTTGGAGGAGGCGTTGCAAGCGAAGATGTCGCTTAAGGAGGAGAAACCTCGCAACGTAGATCGTGGAAGCGGTCGTGACTATGGAGACCATCCAAAAAATAAGGAGGTCGAGTGCTTCAAGTGTGGGAAGCGTGGCCATTTTGCGAAAGAGTGTTGGTCGCAAAAGAAGGTGGAGGAGAGATCCAGCCGTAGCCGTGGTGATCGTGGATCAAAGAAGGAGATCGAGTGCTTCAATTGTCGGAAGCATGCACACTATGCAAACGAATGTTGGTCAAAGAAAAGGGTAGAAGAAAACTCCAACCTTGTTGCCGTTGAGGAGAGTTCTTGCGAAGGAGGAATGGCCTTGTTTGTAAATAACGAGGGAGTCACAAACCATGTCATGCATGCTTAAGTCGAACATGAACATGATGGGAGGTGCGAAGAAGAAGAAGAAAGAGAAGAAGTGGCGACTTCTAACCATGTGGAGGAGATGAGATCAAAGGAGGTTACAAGCGAGCAAAAGATATTGTGTCTTCTAGGACAAGGAGAGAATATTCCTTTTGAAGATGCTATGGAGGATGCAAAATGGCGTGCCACAATGGATGAAGAAATGTGATCCATCGAAAGGAATAAAACTTGGGAACTAGTTTCATTGCCAAAAGGACACAAAGCAATTGGTGTCAAATGGGTGTACAAAAGAAAGATGACGGCACAAGGAGAAGTTGAAAGGTACAAAGCACGATTGGTGGCAAAAGGCTACAAGCAAAGGGCCGGCATAGACTCTGAAGAAGTGTTCGCCCCGGTGGCACGCATGGAGACAATCCGTCTCCTAACCTCACTTGAAGCTCAAAGAAAGTGGTGCATGCATGAAATGGACGTAAAGTCCGCTTTCTTAAATGGAGTTCTCGAAGAAGAAGTTTATGTGGAGCAACCGCCGGGTTATGAAAAGAAAGGCGAAGTGGTGAAAGTGCTAAAGTTAAAGAAGGCACTATATGGCTTGAAGCAAGCCCCGAGGGCATGGAATGCAAGGATTGATGCCTATTTCAAGCAAAATGGATTCTTGCAATGCCCACATGAACATACAATCTATGTGAAGAAAGAAGGTACCGACATATTGATCGTAGCCTTGTATGTTGATGATCTTGTTTTTGCAGGTAGCAACGATGGGATGCTTGCTCATTTCAAACACATCATGAAAAAGGAGTTCGAGATGATTGATCTTGGACTTGTGTCCTACTTTCTTGGTTTGGAGTTCAAAAAAGGAGGGGACGGGATCTTTGTGTCACAAGAAGGCTTTGCTAAAGATGTGTTGGGGCGCTTCGAGATGGGTGATTGCAATCCTGTGAACACACCAGTGGCATGTGGATTAAAGTTATCCAAACACGAAGAAGGTGAGTTGGTTGATGAAACAATGTACAAAAGTGCAGTAGGGTGTCTACGATACCTAACCTGCACCCAACCAGATATTGTATATGGAGTTGGCTTGGTGAGCCGGTACATGGAGAGTCCAACCATGGAACATTGGATGGCGGTTAAGCGAATATTTTGCTACATCAAAGGTACTCTTTTCCTTGGCTTATTCTATGGAAAATATGTTGACAAAGAGATACTCTATGGATATACTGATAGTGATTGGAGTGGGGATGTGGATGATAGAAAGAGTACCTCGGGCTTTGTTTTTTATGTTGGTGACACGACTTTCTCATGGTCATCAAAGAAACAACCCATTGTCGCATTATCAACTTGAGAAGCCAAATATGTGGCGGCAAGTGCATGTGTGTGTCATGCAATATGGCTTAGAGAGTTATTGAAAGAGCTATGTTCAAACCAGACAAGTGCTACAAAGGTGTACATGGATAGCAAATCTGCTACTGAGCTGGCTAAAAATCCGGTCCATCACGAAAGGAGCAAACACATCGACACAAGGCTTCATTTCATTCGTGAACATATGAAAGAAAAGGATGTCGACTTAGTGCATGTGAGAAGTGAAGATCAAGTGGCTGACATATTCACAAAAGCCCTGCCAATCCGTTTGTATGTGAAGTTGCGAAATCATCTTGGGATGGTGGATGGAAGAGGATTAAGTTCAAGGAGGAGTATTGAGAATTGAACTTAATCCTAGGTGGTATCCTAGTCACTAGGCACATCACCTATGGAGGGTGAGTCATCTAGGAGTTGATGACTCAACACGAAGGAAGACAAAAGGTTAAAGGAAAGGAAGAGACAAAGAGTCTCTTCATTTCTCTATGATTTTCGTCCTATTTTATGATGCAATTTAAGTAGTGGTTGTAATGATCTTGAATGATCATCTTTATGTAGTTTATGTTATGTTTGTGTTTTAGGTTAAGTTGAAGAGTCTTTGTAAGTGCCTATATAAGAACAAGAGTTCTCCATTTGTAAAACAAGCCAAAACAAGTCAAGTCAAGTGAGAAAGAAGAAATAAAAGATGAGTGTTTGGTGCAAATCTCATTTTGCTTGTGAGTGTTAAGTAGTTTGTTTTCTTCTTTCATTCGTGTCCACCAATTGAGTAGATCAAAGTATGGATCTAGTGATGGCAATAGAAAGCCCTCAGCATGGAGAACAAGGCGACCCAAAGCAGCCCACCAGGCGCGACCTCTGAACCGTTTAGAACTTTTTGTTCGACCTTCTATACGTGTCACATGACTATTAGACTTGTCGTATTCTACAACGGTCGGATATCTCAAACCCTCAATTTTAGCAAACTTCCGGTAGACCAAAAGTTTCCTAGTGGTCGACCGATCCAACATTTCTTGGTCACCCTGAACACTCTGGTAGTTTCCGGTTGAACGTCGCCTAGACCTTCGTCAACCAAAACTCAAATTCTTCTTGAACCCAGAAGTGCCTGGAAGTTTCCGGCCGAACCAACCATTTACCTTGTTTGACCGATTCTTTCTTAACAAACCAAAAACCCTAGAACGGTCGACCAATCCCCATATTTAGTTTGACCATTCACTTAAGTGAACTTAAGTGGTAGCCAAAATTGACCAACCGGTCGACCGGTTTACCCGATTCGGTCGACCGATTTTGTGCTGAATTGTGTCTTGCACTTCACTGCCTTGTGTTTCTCACACAAACTTTTACCCAATTAATCCCAACGACTATACCTTACTTGGAGCATATAAATAGAGTTGTCCAACACTTTTTCAGACAACTCTCCCACTACAATTTGTCTCCTACATTAGAGAGAAAGCTCGAAACACTCCAAGCCTCAAACCTTCCACACTTTAATCTTAAATCATATTCTACTCAAGTGTGTTCAAGTTTAGATAGTGTTTTTCCACTCATTTGTTTGTCAAAGAAGCAAGGATTTCGGTGAAAACCCGAAGTGTTCCCTCTCGGATTGTGAGAGAAAAAAATCAAGCTAGCGAGGGTTGTTCGCGGAAGCTTGTGTTGTAAAGGCATTCTCTCCCGGCCTGAAACGGAGAATGAATAGTGAAGTCTTGAGCGGAGCTCGGTGATGCAAGCAGAGCTTGCAAGAGAGGACCAGGACCCGGGTGGGGTGCCAAACCTCTTTAAAAATCCACTGTCTCCATTGTGGTTTGCACTATTTCCTCTTTACTTGCTTGTTTGTTTTAATTCTGCTGTGCATTCATTGATCGCTTAAACAAGTAGGTAATTAACTCAAAATCGATTATAACTAAGCCACATATGTATGATCCTACAAAAACAACTCAAATGCAAAAAGAAAGGGACCTTATTGAAGAATCTCGAACATGTTTGTCATGCTCAAGGACCATCTACAATTCATGAAGGACTCAGGTGAAAACCCGGAGCGATCTAAGTGTAAAGAAACATATGTTGGTTGCAAAAATCTATAATCTCCTGAACTTGAGGAGTAAATTAATAATTAAAACGAAACAGACTCAATCAAATAGATTTGGGTGCACCCTATGTGTTCAATAACTTAACTAAAGTTGCTATGAAAGTTTGAAGGCAATCAGACACAAATGATCCACCAATATGTTAACTAAAGCCGCTGTCAAAATTTGACGGCGACCGGACACATATGATCGGCTAATGGAGGATTAAAATTCGTCACTGGTAGATCCAGTTGATCGGTTGGCTCTCAGATTTCTCCAGCAGGTCGGGTTGTCGGGTCAGAGCAATACGCAACATCTAGATCTGATTTACAGCTATCAGATTGCTCCTCAATTTATCTACACCTCTCTTTCTTCTATAAATAGCAAAGTTTCTCCTACCTTTAGCCTCTTCTTTCCCTCCTCTCCTCATTGGGTTAGCTTTATTTCTTGTTTAGTAGAGTAGGTTTTATTTCTTGCTTAGTAGTGTAGTGTAGGGAACAAAAGCACTTTTTGTAATCTTTCTTTCTTAATCAAGTTTTAGTGTTTTGTTCTTTATGTCTTGTCTTTCATTCAATGTAATTTTTATTCCATTGCTTTGGTTAGATCTAGTTTTATTTACTTGTTCATGTGTTATTTTTATTTTGTTATTTTCTTTATTTACATGATGATTAGTGAGTAATCCATCCCCATTGGGGGGATGGAGAATGATGTGAAGTGTGAATGTTGTGAGATTGGTGTGTGTTTAATCTTAATCTTGGAGCTTCAAATGATTTATATGCCCATTTTGATGGGTTTCTCACTCTTGCCTTGATGTGTTAATGGTCTTAATGGATGCTTAGAACATGCTTTGGCTTGTGGACCCACTTTATGGGGAATGATGATGTGAGCATAAGATTGGAGTGGATGAAGAGATAAGAATGACATGTGGAAGCATGTGGTTTTGTTGGCCTTATCTTGATTAATGGCTTGTATGCTTTTATGATGATGTTAAATCTTAATTCATGTGGAGACATAGTTAGGAATGTCGTCATTAAAGATTTCTATGCTCTTCATGCCATTATAGAGATAAGATTGACATGTAATATTGTGGTTGTCTTTGTCCTTATCTTGAGTATTGTTTTGTATTTTAATGATGGTGATAAATCTTAATCCATGTAGAGGCACTTAGGATTGTGTCATTATAAGATTTTCATGTAATGTATGTCATATGCCCTTGATTGTACACATACATGTATCACACATCTAAACTTTTGCATGCAATCTCCACCTTATACGAGACTAGTCATACTAGGATTTCTTTAGCTAATTTGCATCATATTAGTTAGTTATTTTCTTCCCCCACTCGAGTATGGTCGACGACGACCCGCACTCGCTCCTCGTCGACACAACTCGTAGTTACCACCGCTTCAACGAGGTTGTGCACTTACGGTTTTGAACTTAAAATATCACAACAATTGACAACAGAAAAGTAAAGAAAAGAAAGATGAATGCGTACAAGGTCTACAAATGATGCATGACCTAGATGACAATCATTCTAGTCTTTTGCTTTGGGTTTTCAATGCCAAGTTTTCATAAAGGTGTGTTCATGCACATTTAATAAGTTATAATAATAGTCTGAAGCATGTACTGAGTGTAGAAGAAAGGTAAAAATACTAAAGCCAAGCAGGAATCATGCAAGGAAACATCAGAGTCTAAATGCACACCTGATCCCCCAACGACGGATCAAAATTTGCTATTAGCGGATCGAATTGAGTGTGTTGGCTCTAATGTTTCTCCTTAATGTTGTCCTGGTCCTGTGTGTTCTCCTGGCACCCTAATCCACTGCATAAAGATGTAATACAAAACAAAAACAACAAACAAAATGAAAGCGAATCCCACAGAAATGGTTTATGTGACAACCAAAACTTACTCCTCAGTAACAGAGTCAAAAACTTGTTGGGAAATTAAGTTCAAAACCCCAAGTGCACGACCGAGCGGTGGGCAAGTATGGGTCGTGTCCACGAGGAGTGAGTGTGTGTCGTCGTCGACCATACTTTAGTGGGGGAAGAAAATGAAGATGAAGTGTAACTAAACTAACTAACTAATATGGCACAATTGCATAAATTAACCTATGACAATTACTCCCATAGGATGTAGAGAATGCATGCAAAAGTGTAGATGTGTGATACATGTGTGTGTATAATTAAGCCCTAATGACATGCATACCATATAAATCTTTGAAAACTAAACCACAATGTGCTTCTACATGGATTACGATTTATCATCATCATTAAAACATACAAAACACTAGTTAAGATAAGGCTAAAAGATAATCAACATTGTCACTCTATTTATTAGTTAACCTACTAGGATATGGAGCTTTTGGCTGGTAGGTTTTCTACGGTGCTTGAGAAGGAGGCGTTGGTGTATTACACTCACCCTCAACCTCTTTCTCACCATCATTCCCACCAAGGAGTTGCACAAGCTACACAGATGGTGGCTACGACATGGAAATTTGTTTGTCAACCTCTTCCCAACTCCATAATGTCAGAATGACATTAACGTGGTTAACTGGTTCTCCCACACTATTTGTTTGCCGCACACATGGTGACAAGCTTGGAACATAAGTGTTCGGCTGGTGGTATACACGTGGATTAGTCTCAGGCTGGCTAGGAAGTGTTCCTGGTTCTCTTACGTGTGTAGATATGAAATTTGGGATTAAGTTCTCAAGCGAACCAAACCCAGTTTCATTATTGCTTCTACTGGGGAAGCCTGGTGGGACAACAGGTTGGACCTGGGTAGGCTGCGAATGAGATGGATGCAAGGATGTTGAATGCATGTTGTGTTTGTAAGGTAGTGGTTGAGGTGCGTGTGGATAGTTAGAAGGACCACCTTGGCCATTATTTTGGCTCCAAGAGACATTTGGGTGGTTCCTCCAACATGGGTTATATGATGAAGAATATGGGTCATTTCTGGGGATGTAGTAAATGGCATTGACCTGCTCCATTTCTGGAGCCATGTAGCCACACTCCTCGCTCGCATGACTGACCATACCACACCTAGGACATGAAACAGAGCTAGAATTATGGGAATTAAGTGCTACACCAAAAGGGTGGGAGCCACCTCTAGAATCCCACAACGCTTGGTGACTGACTGGCTCAACCCTGATGAGGACATCAGGTGTTCAAGTGGGGTAGGTTGTAACACCCCAAATGTTTAGTCCCACATTGGCTAATATGAAAATATTAGTGTGAGATATAATGACATGGATACACTACCACAATACTTACCAACTTAAGTTTCATGACAATAGGTGGGTGTTGTGCGCCAGTGGGCTCATGGGTGACGGATCGGGACTCACGCTATGTGCGGCCTCGGGGACGTTACAAAATTTAATAAGAATGTTATATCCTGAAATTTTATAACTCAAGTAATAGATAAGGTTATTATCTATTATGGAGGTACTTGTTATTTAGTATATTGTATTAGTTGATATTCAATTATTGGGAATGTAGGGAGTTGGTTGAAGTTTACCCAAAGTGATGCCACACGTTCATAACTTGATTGGATGGAGAATGGTGGTGGAGAAGATATTTCTAAGTCTTGTTGGTCAAGAAAAGAAAACATATACAGTAGAAGAGAATTAAAGATGAGTGTTTGAGAGAGGAAATGAAGAATAAGAGAAGGAGAATGATCGATTGAGTTGAGGTAATTTCTCTTTTAGTAGCTCAATGAAGTTAGAGAGCGAACTTGATATTCATTTTTGTGCTTAGATTTGTATGGTAGATTTAACAGAAGAAATGAAGGAATTTAAGAGGCATTGATTAAGGAAAAATATCAAGATTTGGATATGATTTTAGAAGTCAAGTGAGTGATGGTAAGATAGGCAAGTACCAATTCATTAATCTATGTTTTTGTAGCATATGGGTTGTGAATGTTTGATGGTTGGTTTTTACCTTTCAAAATGTGTTTAGATCCATGGATTTTAATTGAGACCAAGCCACTTCTTTTGGGTCACTTTATGCCCACATGGTGTATGATGAAATGATGGGTTAATGCTCACATTGTTGTTTCATGGCATGAGATTGTGCATCGGTTTGTTTTGCGAGTTGGAGTCTAAAGACGATTCCTTTTTGCCATTGCATTGCATTTGGTATATTATTGTGCAAGCTAGGAATGAAATTACAACCATTGGATGTCAAATGTTTGCTCATTCAACTGTAGTGAAACAATGGAAATGTCATCGTTATTGGTTTTCATGGTTTTGAATAAAAGGTAAAGAGATTGATTTGTCTCGTCAACTCAATGGGTATATTTGGATTTGGATAAGAGTACATCTGTCATCACTTTGCTCTTATGATAATAAGGAATTATTGGATGAATGAACATGAATTTTGATTGGGTGGGGTAATCTTAAGATAAAAACTAGGGAGCATATCTGTCATTGCATCATTGTATATTTGCATGCATGTTAATGTCCAAGAATGGGAAGACACGTTAGCAACCGATGATTATCTCATGTTTATACAAATCCCTTATTATTCATGTTTGGAAGTCATTTGTGTGGTCTTAATGAGATAATGATATATCTTAATGGCAATTGGTTGCTTATCGATTTCACCAGATATAATTGCCATGAATTGTAGAATGATAGAAAGAAATGTGATTGTTATTTCCATCTTGAGTTGCCTTGGACATAGAAGATAAATGATGAATTTCTTGTCTCTTTTTGAAAGGTGAAGATGAATCGGAGTTGACAAAGCAATCTATAGTCTAGTAAGGTTTGCATTTTAATAGTACTCAGCATTGTCAATTTTTGGTTAATGCAGTTGTTGGAATGAAAGTTGTGAATGATGATTCTAAGTATAACTGAGGTTGTTAAGGAATATTAAATGCTTAAATTTGACATGATATACGGATGTGTCTTGTGGCAAGTGCATGGAGTGGTTTCTTTGTCTACTTTCAAATGAATTCATTAAAATATTGAGTCAATCACTAAGATTTTGACAAAGTCATGGAGCTAGAAAGGTTTGAATGTTGTGACAAGTTTACTTGGGTTGCTTCATGTGAAATATTGTACTAGGTAGTACATAAAGTAGAGCATAGCTGTTTGTGATCTATATTTGTCCTATGATTCTAGAGTAAGATCGTCTCATAATGTGGATTTTGAAGCATAAGGGAGTGGAGTGTTAAGTTTGGATATGACAAATAAATTTAACAAGATTGACACGTGACTTGTTCCTTCATAACAATGAAGTTTGATAGGGCAAATGAATGGAAGTTATTTTGTGTTTCTCATTGAGATTAAATTCCTTATAGGAACCTTGGAACTTGGTTGCTAACTTGATTTAGAGTAAGTGTTGATCTTCTAAACTTCACTCAAAGTGTTGTCAATTGGTAATGACCACTTGCCATATTCTATTATCTTGGACTTTGAGATTATTGAAGTTAAATTGCTTAACAAAAAGGTTATGTGAATTTGGGTAAAAGTGTATAGTAAGTAGTATCTGTGAAATCTAATGTCTAATGTGATTATCCATAATTTGAGAAATGGTTGGACAACTTGAAGCAATTTGATCGTAATAGTTGTTTGCTTCTTAGGCAAGTTTGGTTGACACAAGATGAGCTCTTTGAGACTTGAATCAATATTTTCCTTTGGTTGGTTTAGCATGTGATTGACATCATATGATGCCTATAATAGCGTCTTATATCCTTTATTCTTCACCTAAGCAATGCTACGTAACGAGTTTTATGTTTAAGTTTCAGGATTAAAACAAGTGAGAAGAAAAACACAAAGAGGACCTAAAAGCAAGAAAAAGGACTGAATTGCAAGACTTATGGACTTAGATGCAAGAGAGAAGGACCCGGATGTAAACAAAAAATACCACTGAGCAAATCAAGAAACTCCACACCATCATGAGGAGTATTTTGGCAATTAGATGAGGGCTTAAACATCAACAACAAAATCGGGTTCACCAAACATGAAGAAATGAAGCCAAAATCAAGCCACCGAAAAGCAGACCCCATCAAGCCAATCCAGACCGCCAATTGGTTGTCCCAAACCACCAATTGGCGGTCCAAATGACTCCAAATGATTCCTGGTTTAGTCGGGTGTTCGATTTTATTGTTTTATGTCTATTTATAGTATGCGTTTAGTCTCATACCGGGGGATTGTCCCCGGTTACCTTTTTCTATGACTATAAATAAAACTCTTCCTCCTCCTTTGTATTTACACATTGCTTAGTGGCCAATCCCTCTACATAGAGTCAAGCCTTAAAGCAAAAAAGTCAAGTGGAGAGATGCTACTTGTAATGTGAGTAATGTAAATAAAATCATTTTTCTAATGTTGTATTTCTTTAATTCTTGTATGCTTAGCTTAATTTTGTTTCATTAATCTTAGTAGACTTAGTTAACATGTTTTCTTCTGTTAACATAATAGTTAACTTAATGGTTAGTGAGTAGTTGGGGGTGAAGATGATGTACATTTATGTTGTGAAGTTTTGATGTATTGATGGATTATGATTGTGTAGACTTGCATGTTTGTATGTTCATCAGGGGTATTTTAATCATCTACATGTTGGGGGATGTTTTGATGGGTTTTGCCATAAGATTTAGACACTTCCCATACTTAGTTTTCTCATGTTTATTGACTAAAATTTCCTGTTGGGTATGCTACATGTTAGTTGTGTAATTGTATTTTTTTGCTTGCTTGATTGATTGAAGAAACTTTGTTTTGATGGGTCTTACCATGAGATTTAGACACCTCCCATGCTTAGCTTTTTTCTTCACATGACTTTATGGATTTTGATTAGTCTTGTCATATCTGTAGACACTTCTCATGCTGAGCCTAATCTTTTGATAATGAAGTAGGAATTGCCGATACGTTGTGTGAATGGATTGATAGGCTTTGCCACATCTTTAGACACTTCCTATGCATGAAAACACACACACACATACATGCTTACATGCGTCATTCATCACTTATTTCACTTCATATGTGTGCACACTCCACCCCTTAGGGGTTTTCTTTCTGAATTCCAATGTATTTGTTAGCTTTTTAGTTTAGTTTTAATCAATTGTTAGTTGCTTTATTTGCATTTGTTACTTACTAGTTTAGTGTAGTTTAACTTAGCATAAGCAAAATACTTTCCCCTTTTTTGTCACTTGATTTCGGACAAATCAGAGGCTACTCACCACCCCGTGGATCTCCCCATAGATGCCACCGCTTCGTCGCGGTCGTGCACTTGCGGTTATTAAAACGTTCATGCTTCGTTAATTTCTTAATTGGAGTCAATAGAATAAATTGCTCATTGCCTTGCATAACCACATGATGGTGGATTCAGATGATATTCCAAGTTAAGGGATGAGTGCTCATCTAGTTAATAGGTCTTGCTGGGTACCCACTAGTTTGTTGGCGCGGTGGTAATTAGTTGGAATCATAGTGAATATATCTTTGGCGTATTGAAATTATATGACCTTTAAAGAGGAACATATGACTTCTAGGCTATCTTTTATGGTGTTAGTAGGTCAACTATGCAAATCTATGTTGGTCTACTAAAGGAGGTAAATTGCTCATGTATTGGGTTGCATTATAGTTGTGTATTAGTCAATGTTTATTATTAATGTCCTCATCATTCCGTTAAATGCATGCTTATGTGATGAATGTCTATTTTTGCAAGTTGACTATACATGACTTAGTAGTGAGAAGAAGAGACACAAAAAGGACCTAAAAATAAGAAAAAAGACTGAATTGCAAGACTAATGGACTGAGATGCAAGAGAGAAGGACCCGAATGTAAACCAAAAGCACCAATGAGAAAATCAATAAGCTCCACACCATCATGAGGAGTATTTTGGCAATTAGATCCGGGCCTAAACATCAACAACCAAATCGGGTTCACCAAACAAGAAGAAATCAACCCAGAATCGAGCCACCCAAAACCAGACCCGATCAAGCCCATCAAGACCACCAATTGGCTGTCCCAAACCACCAATTAACGGTTTATTTGGCCCCAAATAACACTATATGGTATGCATTTTAGTCCCATACCGGGGGATTGCCCCCAGTTTCCTTTTTTCATGCCTATAAATATAACTCTTCCTTCTCCTCTGTATTTACCCATTGCTTAGTGGCCAATACCTCTACTTAGAGTCAAGCCTTGAAGCAAAAACTCAAGTAGGGCGATGCTATTTGTAATGTGAGTTATTTAATAAAAGAAATTGTTGTTAGTTTAATGTTGTCTTTTTTATCTTCTTGCGTGTTAGGCTTAATTTTGTTTCATTAAGCTTAGTAGACTTAGTTAATATGTTTTCCTCTCTTAAGATAATAATTAGGTTAATTATTAGTCAGTAGTTCCATCCCCCTTTAGGGGGTGGAGATGATGTACATATATGTTGTGATGTTTGATGAATTTTGCATTGTGTAAACTTGCATGTTTGTGTGTTCATTGGGGGTATTTTAATCATCTACATGTGGGGGATTTTGATGGGTTTTGCCATAAGATTTAGACACTTCCCCATGCTTAGTTTTCTAATGTTTATTGACTGAAATTTCCTGTTGCGTATGCTACATGTTAGTTAAGTGTTTGTATTTATGGTTGCTTGATTGATTGATTGAAGAAACTTTGTTTTGAGGGGTTTTCCATAAGATTTAGACACCTCCCATACTTAGCTTTGTTTTTCACATGAGTTTATGGTTTTTTGATGACTCTTGCCATATCTTTAGACACTTCTAATGCTAAGCCTAATCTTATCATAATCAAGTAATAACTGCCTATACGTTGTGGGAATGGATTGATAGGTTTTGCCACATCTTTAGACACTTCCTATGCATGAAAACACACACACGACACACCCACATACATGCTTACATGCATCATTCATCACTTATTTCACTTCATATGTGCACACACTCCACCCCTTAGGGGGTTCTCTTCCTGATTTCCAATATTTAGTTGCTTTCTTTTGCATTTATTAGTTACTAGTTTAGTGTAGTTTAGCTTAGCATAATCAAATCTCTTTCTCCTTTTTCGCCACTTGATTTTGAAAAACTCAGAGGCTACTTACCTCCCCGTGGATCGACCTATACATGTCGCATCTTCACCGACACCGTGCACTTGCGGTATTTTAAAACGTTTAAACAAGTTTTTAGCACCGTTGCTATGGAGGTGCTCAGTCCAGACTCTGGTTTGGACGATTCGAGTGGATTTGATTTTTGTTTTGTAATGTTCTTTGTTTTAGGAGACTCCGAGGCTCAAGGGAAGGGACCAGGGGAAGTCTGGAGGAGAACAGAGCTACTGGGACCGCCAATCAGCGATCTAGTGAGCTCCAATTTCCTCCTTTAGTTTGTTTTTACATCTGATATTGTGGTTTGGGGCTCAATTTGGCATGTTTTGGCCTGTAGTTTGCCCCAGATCAATAATCAATCCCCTTTCAATCAACTTGCACCCTAAAAACCAAAGCAAAAGATTAGGCATTCTTGCTTGTTTAGGTTATGCATCATAGACTTCACTTAGGCTCGTAGTTTGTCTTTTGTTTTAGCTTTACTTTTAGTTGTTGAGAGCTAAGGTGAGGTATGCATTTCTTACACTCAATAATGTATTTGCTATGACCATGCATTATTTACTAGGAATTGCATTGCAATAAGTGTGAGTTGAGCATTTGTTTGGAGTGTTGATTTCTAGATTAGGACTCCAAAATGCTACTAAGAAGGGGTTGTCCCATATAAAAAAGGTGGGGGATTTCATCACCCTTTCCTTTACCCCAAAAATCACACTAATCAAGAGCCTAATTTTATAATCAAGTAGACATTGACCCCTAAGGATCTCGGGCGCATTGGGAAAGTGATCCGGTTGCGACCGTCATGGACTAATCGACGTCGCCCAATCTGTCAATAGTAGGAGAGTCGAGATCTCCATACCTTGTCTCACTTGCTGGGCTTTGTGGTCCTCATCGTAGGGAGGTGAGGCGTGTTGAGGCCGCATGACCTCGAAGTTAGGCGTCGTCTTGCTGTAAGGACCTATAGCGACCTTAGGTTGTTTGAGCCTTGTTTGGTTGTGTGGTTCTACCAGTACCTACCCGCCATAGCATAAGGAGTTTTTCCCTTCTCTCTTGAGTCATTCCCTCTTAATTGTGTCCTCCCGTCTTCTCCTCTACGCACATTCTGCTTTAGTTGCTTAAAAAAAGGTTTTCTTCCTTTTACGTTTGACTTGTGTGGGTGTGTCTTTGTGCATGCCAGTGTGGTCACGAGACGTTGATGGTTGTTTGACGAGATCCGACATTGATCTATCCTCGATTGTTCACCTTTCGAACGTATCCTCATCCCGTGTCCTACACAGTCTGGGGACCATGACCACTCGTCAACCACACGAGGGTGACTCAGGTTTTGGACCTCCACCACCCTCTGATCTTGAAGGTGGGGGTCCACAACCTCATCAATTAATTCCCTAGGCTCCCATACCCCACCGCAATCGATGTTATATGATTCATAGTGCCTTATCTTCTTGCATCGTATTGCCCAAGCCAAATGGGAACCACTTTGAGGTTAAGCCTCAATTTATCTCCATGCTCCCTCACTTCACTGGGAAGGGTGAGCCTAAATCTTTCTCAGAGAATTTGAGGAAGTCTGTGCTATGTTCAAGCTGCAACTACTTAGCACATACTCCATTCACCTTAGGCTTGCCCCTTTGCACTAAAGGATAATGCCAAGAGGTGGTTGTACAACAACCATGCGAATGCCTTTAGAACTTGGGATGAATTCAAATCGGCATTCCTCAGGAAGTACTTCCAAAATCATCAGACTCAAAAATTGAGGAACGAAATCAATTGGTTCTATCAACATGATACTGAATCATTCCATGCATACTTGGAGAGGTTCAAGGAGCTACTATCCTCATGCCCTCACCATGGCAACAAGTTGTGGCGCCATTGCCAGATTGTCTACAAGGGTCTTCACATCCCGTCCCGAACGTGACTTGAGTCCATGTGTCAAGGAGAGTTCTTAGGAAAGGATGAAAGGGAGGCATGGGCTTTCCTAGAAGACCTCGCTGAGAAAATCATGCAGAGGGAAAGTGTGAGGGAACCACCACCACCATCTAGCATAGGAGTGAGGATCCCAAATGCAAACTCGACTAGATCAGGGGCCGCATTTGCTATTGATACCAGTACTGTAACATCCTCAAAGCAGCGGAAAATTTAAAATTTTAAACACTCAAACAACAGAGGATATTACGCAATAAAAGAACACAGGTGCACCGACATATATCATATATATATATGTGAACATCAGAGTATACAAAAGTTGTGATTACATCAAAAGCATATACAAAGGAAACAATAATCACATGACCTCAACTGAGAGAAAGCTGGATCCGGTAGCGGTGCTCCTCTCCTCGGTCACCACCCCCTAATGCCGATCACGGCCTGAAAGTAAACATGCAACAATGCCTGAGTTTCCAGAAGGAAACCCCGTATGCCAAACTCTAAATGTACGAGATAAAAACATCCTAGCATGCAATTCTACTCAACAAGAAAAGCATCACAACACGCCCAGCATCAGGGCTCTCAACTCCACCACAGGACACACCACAGGTACGGGGCTCCAGGTCTAATCTCAACCAACCGCCGCACCCACCACAGTCACGGGGCTCCAGGTCTAATCTCAACCAACCGCCGTGACACACACTCGTCGCCAAGCTGGGCTCCAGGTCTATTTTCAACCAACCACAACTACCACGACACGACCAAGGGCTCCAGGTCTATTTTCAACCAACCCAAACGTATAAGGGCTCCAGGTCTATTTTCAACCAACCCCTACACGCGGTCCCTGCTCAGGCTCCAGGTCTATTTTCAACCAACCCGAACGCACTATGGAGCTCCAGGTCTATTTTCAACCAACTCCGTACAGACTAGCTGGGCTCCAGGTCTATTTTCAACCAACCACAGCTCTCACACGGTTACGGGGCTCCAGGTCTATTTTCAACCAACCACCGCAGCCCTCGTGCACCTCGCACACTTGCTGGAAGAACATCGGCACCACGACTCGCCCCACACGGGCAACCACGACCACAGCACCTCCATAGTGCAAAACAGGACACAAACGGTCGACCGAACCAAAAGTCCCGGTCGACCGAATCAAGCAAATACAGGGCAATCCACTTCGACCGGCACTCCATCGGTCGACCGATTCCCAACACCACACTTGTTCGGTCGAACCCAAATCAAGGGACGGTCGACCGTTTAGATGGTCAACTCCCGGTCCAACGAACAAAACGACCAATCGGTCGACCGACAAAGGGGTCCCGGTCGACCGAAAGTCACCAGGGAACAAATCCCTCAACACCACAACGAATTCGGTCAAACGCCGAGCACATCTTGGTCGACCGAATCAGCCCAGGGAATAATCCCTCACTCGCGCCCTGAAACCGGTCGAACGCCGAGACCTCCTCGGTCGACCGATTTCAGCCAGAGAGTTCTCACGCTCAACACGCAGGTCCGGTCGACCGAACCCACATTCGGTCGAACCGACCACAAGTCCACTTAAGTCACGGTCGGACGAGATCAAAGAGCGGTCGACCGTTTATATAGTCTACGCCCCCCAACCGACTTAAGACAGTGCACACTGTCGACCGACGAAGGGGACCCGGTCGACCGAATTCCACCAGACTTGCCTCCTATGCACGATCGGTCGACCGCCCCACAGGCATCGTTCGACCGATTTGAGGCAGAGCCCGAATTCTCTTCACGAACGGTCGACCGTTTGCACAAACCGGTCGACCGATCAGGTAGTGAAATCTGCTGCAAGTTTACTCGCGACGAGCCGAACGGCCTACCGTCGACTTCCAAATACTCACGGTGATTAAGTGAGCGAGCTTGACATACCTAAAGGTCTGAAGAGATCTTTGAAGAACCACGATGACGCCTTCACGAGCACGTCTTCCCAAATCACGATCCGTCGACGAACCTCGCGTCCAAACGACGATCAACCACCTCCTCAACGATCCTCACTCGCAGCTCCACCTCCGGCAACCTCTACCAACTCTACCACCACGACGACAGACATGTGAGGTTGAGAGAGCGAACAAATAACAAAGGGACGGGTTGGCAAAACAAAGGACTCACCTCCAACCGCCAACCACTCGCCGATCCTCCCTACGCCGGAGAACCTTCTTCTTCCTCGCCGGAGTCACCACCATCACGCCGGAGATCACATCTGTGAGAGAGGGAAACGTGAGGGAGAGAGTGCAACGAGTGAGGGAGAGAGAGGGCTTTTCCCCCCCAAATATCTCCTCCTTTCAATCCACACCATCCAATCCAATCCATCCATCTCCACCACACATCTCATCCCCTTTCCATTTCAACCCTCCATCCTTCCATCTTCCATCTCAGCCATCCATCACTAATCACCACCTAAACAAGATTAAGGCACAATTAGGATTAGGATTAGGCTAAAATCCTACAAGTACGGTCACCAAGGCATGCATGGCGGCCTTAATGCGCCGTCTGGATTTGATTGAGCTCCAAAACTAGCAAGAGGCGTCACATGTGCCTGCATATGATCAATTCCCTGTTATTCATGTGGTAGGATAGGTCATGTTGGAGGCGAGTGTGCATCCATTCCTCCTTAGATGGAACAGTTCAATACCATCTATGATAGATCCAGGAATGACCCATACTCATCATCATATAATCTTGGATGGAGGAACCACCCTAAATTTTCATGGAACCAAAATAATGTCCAAGGTGGTCCATCAAACTTCTCTAGGGCACCTAACAGACCACACCAACCCCCATGCATTTACAGTCTTTTCGGCCACCCCAACCCCAAATCACCAACCAACCCGGTTTCCCAAATTCTAATAACATGGAAACCCGTTTCAATTCGCTTGAGAACTTGACTCGTGGGCTAGAGAACTGAATGAATTTTTTTATGTCATCCACAAGTCAAGTCCTCACTTCGAATCAGCACACCATCAAATCTCTCGAGCTTTAAGTGGGCTAATTGGCGCAATCTGTACATGAGAGAGAGATAGGGTCTCTACCAAGTCAGTCTGAGGATAACCCCCGCATGTACCAGAAACAACACATGCAAAATGAGAGTTTTGTACATTGGGAGCGGCAAGTGAACCATGTGGACGAACTTGTTCACCATGTCAATGCCATTGTAACCTTAAGGAATGGAAAGCAGGTTGACAATCACATTTCCTTTCCACCACCGCCATCTGTGCAGCCCCTCGGTGGGAAAGATGGTGAGGAAGAAACTGAGGGTGAGGATAATACACCAACGCCTCCTTCTCATGCACCGCCGAAAACCTACCTGCCAAAAGCTCCATATCTTAATAGGTTAACGAAAACGCAGAGTAACACAATGGATAAGATATTAGAGATCTTTAAGCAACTGAAGGTTAAAAACCAAAACGCAGAGTAACACAATGGAGAAGATATTAGAGATCTTTAAGCAACTGAAGGTTAACATCCCCTTGTTGGATGTCATATAACAATTACCTCAATATGCCAAAGTGTTGAAAGATCTCTGCACAACCAATAGGAAGACCAATGTTCCTAAGAAAGCATTCTTGGCTGCGAGTGTGAGCTCACTTTTGTCCAATCTTCACATACACAAAGTACAAGGACCCTGGTTGTCCTACTATTCAGTGTACGATAGGAGACACTAGCATGAGTAATGTATTGCTTAATTTAGGATCAGCAGTCAACTTCCTCCCATTTTTTGTTTATCAACAATTGAATTTGGGAGAATTGAAACCAACAAAGATGACCATCCAATTGACGAATAAATCTATTCGTGTCCCAAAGGGGATTATTGATGACATGCTCATCAAAGTTGGAGATTTTATATTTCTAGTAGATTTTGTCGTCCTCGATACCAACCCTATTGCGAACACTCACTCTCAAATACCTTTTATTTTGGGTAGACCATTTCTGGCAATCTCCAACACCTTAATTAATTGTAGAAATGGTCTCATGAATCTCTCATTCGGTAACATGAGTGTCGAGTTTCATATGTTCAACTCTGGTAGGCAACATGAGCCCTTGGACCAGCTTTTAAATCTCAACATCATCTGCCAATTAGAGAAACCACCACAAAATCAACAAACACCCCCAACACCAATGCAACCCGTTGAGAATGTTTGTATGCCCAACTAAAACTCATTGCCTATCTTTGCAATGCAACAGAGTGAGCTGGCATCAAACATGAATATACAAAGGGAGTGTTTGTTGGATGATTCAGTTGGGACTGTTAGTGAGTGGGAAACACGTCATCGTATGCTCATTCTAGAATGTGTCTTTACCCCATGTCCTATGACTGTTGAGCATCATGAGTTTTATCTTGACTCCAGCAATGACCCACCTGCGACCGAGCGTATGATTGATAATATAAAGGAGGTTGGGTGGTCCTTGTTGGATGACTTGGGGAAAAGTCCTATTCTTAGTGAAACTGGTGTGTCACATCCTTCGAATGAGTATGAAGAACTCATTCCGATGCACCCGCCTATTGGTTAGAGGATTTTGTTCGATGAGCAACTAAACCCTAGTGAGGCAACACCAATCCACTCATTCATGTTGCCTATGGACAACCAATATAATGAGGGGTTCAAGACTTTGAGTTTTGACCTTTCACCCGTCATGACACCTCACAGTACCAATGAAACGGCCCATCTTGGAAAATCTCTGGTCTGAATGACTCGATCTTCTCATTTGATGTTCCTTGACCAAATGATTATGAGAATATCTTTGTTGATGTATATATATTTTTATAACCAAAAAAATAAAAATAAAGAAAAAAATATAACAAAAGACTCCACAAGTGAGCAGTGGTTGTTGTGGCCCCAACCCTTGAGTATTTGGGCCCCATTGGTTTGACGTATTTGTCTCCCTTCATTAATATCTCACAGTTTTTTTGGAATTCGAGTTTATGTCCATCAACATGACCATGAAACTTTCCTTGTGCTTCACGTTGGTGAGATTTTTCTTTTTCATGCAAAAATCCATGTAGTATCATACTCACATTCATTGAGGACAATGCATGAAGTAAGTGTGGGGGGTGTTTTACGTGTGTACATAGTCGAGTCTTTTCATTTGTTTTCTTTTCTTTTGTTTGTATTGATAGGGTCATGTTAGTGTACTGCATTTAATATCGATATATCTGCTTGCCATGATCCTTGGGTAACTTGTCTTCTTTTGCTTGTCTAGTGCTTTAAAATTTTCATTTCTTTCAAAAACCTTCATGTGTTTGCGAAAGACATCACCCACACCCATGAGCCCCTTTCCATCACCCATGAGCCCACTGGCCGACAACACCCACCTATTGCCACAAAACATAAGTTGGTAAGTATTGTGGTAGTGAGTCTTGTCATTATATCCCACACTAACATTTTCATGTTAGGCAATGTGGGACTAAACTTTTGTGGTGTTACACAATATGACGAAGTCCACCATGCCATGTTACCGACTCAACATTCAAGGAATTTTGGGACACATAAGCACTAGCAATATGATTACAGAAATCATCAAGTGTGTCCAACACAATAAAATGGTCATTTAGAATGTCACGACCATAATAAGTACAACAAGTACAATCCCACATCATTGTCACCAAAAGCAATAACCATATGTCTATTAGGCAAAAAAGGGAAATGATATTTTGCTGTATAGCCAACGCATACAAGAAATCATGAAGTAATAATGTTCGACCACTTCGGAAAGTCACTTTGTCTATGCCAATGCCATGGACTTCTATGATTGATTTTTTGTCATGCATATACAACTTCCACTTGGAACACAATGATATTCCACGAGGGTGGAGAGATTTCTTATTATGTAGTTGGTTGCACTTGAATCCAAAATCCATACAGGACAAGGTTCAGTAAGCATCACAATGCTTGTCATATAACAAAATGAAGGATTTGACACTAATTACCTTCTGGTCAGTGCAGGCATGAGTAAATGTCCAACTTTGCGACAATTGAAGCAAGTCACTTTTGACTTGTCCTTGCTACCTCTTGATCCACGGGGTTGTTTCTTCTCGTTCTTGTTTGCTTCACCACCTTTCTTACCATTATCCCCTTGAGCGTTGTTCCATTTTAGCTTGAAACTTGTGCTCACCTTAGTGCTAGTTTCAACAACAAACACCACTGCCTAAGGAGCTTCCATAAACATGCGGTACTCCTCAAGGTCAAGGTGCTTTGCAACCCAGTCGAAGGTCCTAACTTCATCTGCATGATTCATCTGCTCCCAAGTCATTGAGGGGTAAAGACCTAATCAAGGCTGAGACATCCTCCTCATCGATTTTCACACGAACAGTGGCAGCCAACTCAGTGAAAATGTTTGACATCAAAGTTTCATGTTGCCTTATGGTGTGACCCTAGTGCATTATATAATCGTCAAACATGAGTCCGAGTTGTCTAACCCTTCTGACCAAGCTACCACCATTCTAAAGCTTAACAACTTCCCACAAGAACTTGGTTGTGTTGTGCTTCTTGAATCAGAGTAACAAATCATCTCTCATCGAGCTCAATATTGTGATGCGAGCAACTTGGTCCTTCTTCCAGGCATTGTAGACCTCAAGGCTATGATGCTACGTTGTATTACCTTCCTCAGGTGGAGTCATGATCTGGGAAATGGTCTCTAGTGTGTCTTGTTCCTTTAGGAGATACTGAGCTGTAGGATGCCACATATCGTAATTTCTTTTGTTCAGTTTATCTATGCCACTAAGATCAGTGAGAATGCTCTTGGAAGAAACCATCTAGAATCAAATATATAACAAGAAATAACTTCTAGCATTAAACTAAAAGCACAAAAATTATCATCAATATAAATAGTAAATAAGCAGATGCACTCGCACCAAATGAAAACGTTAGGCAATCAATCAAATCCTAATGTAAACACTATATCAAAAATTTATATGAATTCAATTCGGCTCTACAAACGCAACTACATATCAATTGACCCAATTAAGTATATAGTAAAAATTATCATAACACATACATCTTAAACTTATATCATACGTTATAAGGTGGTTCACAGAGAACTCTTCTACGCTTATAATACCCACTAAAAAAATTATATGTTTTTGTTCCAAAAGAACCCATATCCAGACAATAAATGTTAATTAAGTTTACACTAAAATATTGAAGGATTTCATCATATATTGATACTAAAAGGTGCACAACCAATTTAGATCACAAATTTTAAATTGCTTAACATATTTTATAGTTGAAGAATGATTTAAATCAATCTACCCAAGATTGATTGATGAGTCTTAAATTTAACCACAAGTGTATCGATCATGTAGTAAACGGGTCGAACACAAGGAGAGTTTGCAATTTTCAATCAATTCTATTATTCAAGGAAACACGAGTAATAGTGATGATAGATTTAATGGTCGTTGATAATTTTGCTCTTGTGTTTTATTGAGATAAAAGAGATAATGCAATGAGTTTTATGAGTTTTTTAAATAACAAGATTGCAACAAAAAATACGATGAGATGAGACACTTAGTATGTATAAACATTGCATGCGCATGAATTGGGAAAAATGTTGCACATTTCATTAAGCACAAAAGATTATATTTATAAGAATGAATTGAAGTAATTAGACTATCAAATCATCATACAACAACCAACCTATATTTAATTACTACTTCACAAACTTATGTAGGCAAATAAGCAAAGATACAATTCTAAGCATAGATTAAGAAGCGTATAAGTTACATTAACCTATCAAATAACTATAAGTCATCTACGTCTTTCAAGTGAATTAACAAAGTAATAAGAAGTCAAAATATCAACATGATGACAACTCTAATTCTTAGATCATCCATCTATCTCATATCTCCACCTCCCAAGGGATGAATTTAGTTACACATGATGAAAAAAATAGAAGAAGAGAAGAAAAACATGAGAAGAAAAGAGAAATTTGAGTACGAACAAATAATACAAACTAAGTGCATGCAACAAGAGATTCTCTTCCCCTAGAAAATAAATGAAAATTAAAATAAAAGGGAAGAGCTCTCTTGATTAGAGAATGCAAGGCTATATATAGAATCTTGTCCCTCGCAGGTCAGTTGTCTTACATGCGTCATTTGGCCCCTCAGACGTCTAAATTTGGAATATCTTGTGAGAGACAAAATCGTGATCCTTTGCAATATCTTTCTAGCACCGGTTGCATCACTTTATTTGGATACTAGATCCTAAATTTCATGCATAATTGGTGAGGGTATGTATGGAGATCAAGTTTCCAGATTCAGTTGTGTTCGTCCGAACATTTGAGCCTTTTGAAATTTGATTTTGAAATTTTATGTGAGAGACTAAATCTTCATAGTCCACTTATCTTTCCAAGAATCATCAAATTTGGTATTCAGATGTAGAAGTTTTGATTAAAACAAGTGGCATCGGCTGGCAGTCTAAACTTTCCTTATATGAACTTTTCTATTTGATGTTGATTGCATAATCGGAATTTATACTTATAATTTGAGTATTTTCCCATCAATTTGTTGCATAGAGAGAATAAACAAGTGGAGTGAGTATCTTGGATCATGCCCTTCCACTTTCACTTTATATATCAGATTTTACATTTAAGTACTTTTACTTTTCAATATTTTCGGCAATTGTATCTATTTACTTGTAACCTACAAAATATATGCAAAAGATTCGATATAACATTATTCAAATACAAAAATAAGATAATAGTCAAGATAAACAATGATAGATTATGATTCTTATCAAACCCTCACACCTATCTTTTACTAGTCCGAACAAAATTAGGAAAACAAAACATACAAAAAGGGAAATCCTAACTCATTTTCTTAGGAATCACGATTGTACTTTAGCATGTGCAATAAGCCGTTAAACCTCCATGTTGTTTTGGAGGAGGAGTTTTGTTTTCTGAGGGTTTTGAGCAGGTATACTCACAAAATTTGTGCCTGAATGCAAGATATCACTTAGTTCTCTAAATCAATAAAGTACCCTAGGTTGATCAGAGAGTGTACATTCCGGAAGGGTCTAACCTGCCTACTAATTTCAGTCCCCATCTCTAGTCTAGTGCATTGCTACCCAAAAAGTTCATACGAAGTTTTCATGAACGATACATGGGTGTCCTTATTATCCCTCGATAGAATTAAGTTTGCTCCCACTTTTCCTACTCCTCTACCATTTCTATTGTATTTGATTTCAGATTTTTGCACTTTGGGTTTTGATTTCGGGCTTGAGATCTTGCTTGACACCTTTATTTCAAGCAATGTTTTTTGAATATATTTTTTGGTTTTTTTTGCAAATACGTGAATTTGACTTTCTCCACCACATGTTTTGGCCTTTGTTTGGATTTCCTCCATCATCTCTCCTCGGTTGAAACTTGGCTCGTCTACCACCAGTGTAATGAGAATTCAATCGTTTGTTCCCATGTCACAAGACTCACAAGACAACTGGGTTTTGAGATACACCTACAAACTTACTGGTTCAAGTGAAAAACTTGCCTTGGAGAGAGACCTTAATCCACTATATTCCATTTTCCTACTTAATATTGAATTTTAACTTGGGTGCCATTGTCCCCCCCCCCCCCCCCCCCCTCCCCCCCTTCCAAATGAAACTCAACACATTTGTAGATAACAAGGGACCCTGAAATACAAAGTATTCCATTGGCACTTTACCTTACTTGTCAAAATTGAACACTACCCTAGAGTTCGAGATGGAATGTAGTACACCCCTCGTCAAGATTAAGTTACTCTAAAGACCTTCAAACAAGGTGATACAATTCATCAATTCTCAACATATGTGAATTATTAATTACCTCACTAACGCATGTTACACACACGTCTTATCACAATGCAACACCTAAAAGTCAATTAAAAAAAGAAGAACATTTTTTTGTTTTAAAAAAAACAAATCGGCAAGCAAAATAAAACAACATATATCGGATTCATGATTTCATAATATATGGAACATAAAGTACTCAATCTAGCATGATCCTAACTGTACTCTAAAAAGAAAAAAAAGAAAAATATTAGACTATGACACATTTGTACGCAATAAACACCCCATCACACACACACACACTCCTAAATCATGCATTGTCCTCAATGTACGGAAACATATTTAATTGACATCATATCATGCATATATTTGTGTCTTATATCCTCTATTTTTAACCTAAGTAATGCTACATAACGAGTTTTATGTTTAAATTTCAGGAATAAAACAGGTTAGAATAAAAGACACAAAAGGACCTAAGAGCAAAAGAAAGGACTGAATTGTGAGATTTATGGACTGAAATGAAAGAGGGAAGGACCCGGATGTAAACCAAAAGGGCCAAAGAGCAAATCAAGAAGCTCCACAACATCATGAGGATCATTTTGGCAATTAGATCCGGGACCAAACATCAACAACCAAATCGGGTTCACCAAACATGAAGAAATCAAGTCAGAAACAAGCCACCCAAAATCAGACCCCATCAAGCCAATCCAGACCTCCAATTGTCCATTTAACTCCAAATGACACAAGATTTAGTTGGGTGTTAGATTAGGTTGTATTTAGTCCATATATGGTATGCATTCTAGTGTCATACCGGGGGATTGTCCCCAGTTACCTTTTTCTATGACTATAAATTGAACTCTTCCTCCTCCATTGTATTTACCCATTGCTTAGTTGTCAGTCCCTCTACTTAGAGTCAAGCCTTGAAACAAAAACTCAAGTAGGGAGATGCTACTTGTAATGTGAGTCATTTAATAAAATAATTTTTTGTTAGTTTAATGTTATCTCATTTATCTTCTTGCATGCTTAGCTTAATTTTGTTTCATTAATCTTAGTAGACTTAGTTAACACGTTTTCCTCTCTCAACATAATAGTTAGCTTAATGATTAGTGAGTAGTTCGATATCCCTTTATGGGGTGGTGATGATGTACATATATGTTGTGATGTTTGGATGTTTTAATATTTTTTTATTGTGTAAACTTGCATGTTTGTATGTTCATTGGGGGTATTTTAATCATCTACATGTTGGGAGATTTTTGATGGGTTTTGCCATAAGATTTAGACACATCCCATGCTTAGTTTCCTCATGTTTATTGACTGAAATTTCCTGTTGAATATGTTTCATGTTAGTTATGTGTTTGTATTTGTGTTTGCTTGCTTGATTTAAGAAACTTTGCTTTGATGGGTTTTGCCATAACATTTAGACACTTTCCATTCATAGCTTTGTTCTTCGCATGAGTTCTTGGTTTTGATGAGTCTTGCCAACACATTTAGACACCTCTCATGCTGAACCAAGTCTTATGCCAATCAAGTAGTAATTGCCGATACATTGTGTGAATGGATTGATAGGTTTTACCACATCTTTAGACACTTCCTACGCATGAAGACACACACATGACACACACATACATGCTTACATGCGTCATTCATCATTTATTTAACTTCATTTGTGCACACACTCCACCCCTTATGAGTTTCTCTTCCTGAATTCCAATCTTTTTGTTAACCTTTTAGTTTAGTTTTAATCAATCGTTAGTTGCTTTAATTTGCATTTGTTACTTACTAGTTTAGTGTACTTTTGCTTAGCATAATCAAATCTCTTTCCCCTTTTTCGCCACTTGATTTTGGACAAACAAGAGCCTACTCACCTCCCCGTTGATCGACCAGTACTTTCCACAGCTTCATCGCGGTCATGCACTTGCGGTCATTAAAACGTATGAACAAATTTTTGGTCGTCGTTGCTCGGGAGGTGCTCAGTCCAGACTTTGCTTTGGACGATTTGAGTGAATTTAATTTTTTTTGTAGTTGTTCTTTGTTTCAGGAGGCTGTAAAGATCAAGGGAAGGCATCAGAAGAAGTTTGGAGGCAAACTGAGACACACAAATTGCCAATCTGCGGTGGTGGACCGCTAACTGACGGCTTGGTTAGCTTAGTTTGCTCCCTCCATTTTTCTGGTCATTTATGGTTTAAATATAGAGGTCTGGGGTTCAATTTGGCATGTTTTGACTTGTAGTTTCCCCAGATCAATAATCAATCCCATTTTAATCAACTTGGACCTTAAAATCCAAAGCAAAAGACTATGCATTCTTGCTTGTTTAGGTCATGCATCATACACTTGACTTAGGCATCTAGTTTGTCTTTTGTTTTAGCTTTACTTTCAATTGTTGAGCGCTGGTATGAGGTACGCATTTCCTACTCTCATTCATAAATTTGGTATGACCATGCATTAGTTAGTAGGAATTGCATTACAACAAGTGTGAGTTGAGCGTTTGTTTGGAGAGTTGATTTCTAGATTAGGACTCCAAAACACTACTAAGGAGGGGTTGTCCCCTATAAGATAAGGTAGGGGAATTAATCACCCTTTCCTTTGTCCCAAAAATCACACTAATCAAGCGCCTTTTTTAAAATCAAGTAGACATTGGCTCCTAAGGATCTCGAGCGCATAGGAGAGTGATCCGGTCACGACCGTCATGGCCTGATCGGTGTCACCCACTTTGTCGATAGTAGAAGAGATGAGATCTCCAGATCTTGGCTCACTTGCTGGGCTTTGTAGTCTTCGTCGTAGGGAGGTGAGGCGTGTTGAGGTTGCGTGACCTCGCAGTTAGGCGTCGTCTAGCTGTAAGGACCTATAGCAACCTTAGGTTGTTTGAGCCTTACTTGCTTGTGTGCTTCTACCAGTACCTACCCACCGTAGCATAAGGACTTCTTCCCTTCTCTTCTAAGTCATTGCTTCTCATTTGAGCCTTTCCATCTTCTCATCTGCGTACCCTTCTTAGGCTTTTTTGTTTTATGTTGTTTTGAAAAAAAATTACTTTTGGTTTGTGTGTGTGTGCACCTTTGTGCATGCTTGTGTGGGCACGAGACCAGAGTGGCCATTTGACGAGGCACGTCATCAATCGTACCTCGGTAGTCAATTTATCGACGCCTTCCCCTTCTCGTGTCCCACACGGTCTGGGTTCCATGGCTACTCAGTACCGCGAGGAGTAGTTGCTGGACCCACCTATTCCACCACTTGTTCCCATTTCTCGGCGTGACAATACTACCTGAGTCATACTGCTCTACCTTCTTGCATTGTATTGTCAGAGGCTAATGGGAACCACTTTGAGGTTAAGCCTCAGTTTATCTCCATGCTCCCGCACTTCACTGGGAAGGGTGACCCTTATATCTTTCTCAGGCAATTTGAGGAGCTCTATGTATTGTTCAAGCTGCAAAAACTTAGCACAGACTCCATCCACCTTAGGCTTGTTCCCTTTGCACTAAAGGATGATGCCAAGAATTAGTTGTACAACAACTATGTGAACGCCTTTAGAACATGGGATGAATTTCAATTGGCATTGCTCAAGAAGTACTTTCCAAATCATCAAACTCAAAAATTAGGAACGAAAATAATTCGTTCTATCAATGTGAGACCGAATCATTCCATAACGTTAGAGAGGTTCAAGGAGCTACTATCCTCATGCCCTCTAATTCACACCATATCATGCAAATATTTTTGTGTCTTATATCCTTTTTTTAGCCTAAGCAATGCTACATAACGAGTTTTATGTTTATGTTTCCGGAATAAACATGTTTGAGAAGAAGAGACTTAAAAAGGACTTAAAAGCAAGGAAAAGGACTAGTTTCAAGACTTATGAACTATGATGCAAGAGAGAAGGACCCGGATATAAACCCAAAAGGACTAATTAGCAAAATCAAGCACTCCACACCTTCATGAGGAGTATTTTAGCAATTGGATTTGGGTTGCAACTCACACAACCAATTAGGGTACACTACAGAAGAAGAAATGAAGCTACCAAGACGTCAGACGAAACTGGGTCGGATCCAGTAGATCCAGGCCGCCAATTGGCGGTCCCAAACCGCTAATTGGCAATCCTTTTAGCTCTGGATCTGACCCGTCTTCTATCGGATGTGTATTAAGGTGTTTTATGCTATATTTGGTATGAGTTTAGTCCCATACCGGGGGATTGTCCACTATTGCCTTTTTCTATGACTATAAATAGAACTTTTCCTTCTCCTTTGTATTCACCCATTGCTTGGTGGCATTCTCTCTACTTGGAGTAAGCCTTGGATCAAAACTCAAGTGGATAAGAATGGTACTTGTAATGTGAGTCATGTATATAAAATATTTTTTCTTAGTTTTTTTATTGATAGGTTTTGCCACATCTTTAGACACTTCCTATGTATGAAGAAACACACATGACACACACATATATACTTACATGCATCATTCATTACTTATTTCACTTCATATGTGCACACACTCCACCCCTTAGGGTTTCTTTTCCTGAATTTTATCTTGCTTTCGATTTCCCTCGCTTTTGTTTTCCTTGTTTGATGCTAGCTAGTTTAGTATAGTTTAGCTAGTGTAATCACAACTCTTCTCCCCTCTTTTCCCACATGCCTTTGAACAAACCAGATTTGACACACCTCCCTGTAGATCGACCCGTATTTGCCATGTCTTCACCAACGGCATGCACTTACGGTATTTAAAACGAACACATCAAGTTTTTGGCAGCGTTGCCGGGGACGTGCTTTGTCCTGACTCTTGTTTGGACAGTTTGAGTGGGTTTAATATTGTGTTTTTAGTTTGTTTTTGTTTCATGGACTTTAAAGCATCAAGGGGACACACCAGGAGAAATTTTGAGCAGAGATTAGGTCTTTGGACCGCCAATCAGCGGCGTGGTGAGCTTATTTTGCTCCAATTTTTGTTCTTGTTGTTTTTTTGTTCAATTTACTTGTCTAGGAGCTCAAATTTGCATGTTTCAACCTATAGTTTTCTCCCAGATCTATTAATAACCAATCCCCTTTCTACACAACTTCGACCTTAAAACTCAAAGCAAAGGTTAGATTATTTGCCATCTAGGTCATGCATCATTTGTAGACCTTGCACGCACTCGTCTTTCGTTTCTTTACATCCTTGTTGTTGATTGCTGGGGTGAGGTACATGTTGTTGGTTTTTTTGCTAATAATTGCTAATCCGTTTTGATGATTAACTAACATATCAATAAACACATGTATTCTCTTAATATCATCGCTTGCATAAATTATATTGTCTAACATTTCAAGAACCAAGTTTGACTTAACAAGAAATGAAGAGTGAAGAGTAGATAGGTTTACATTTCTTGTATTTAGGTTATAATGTAACTTGGCACTTGAAATCTTTGATAATTGCATTGCATAACCCTTAGGAAACATTTAGAAGTCTTACATTCAAATCCATATCAATTTGACTTCAATAGAAAATCGACCAATCACTTTAACACTACTTAGAACAGAAATTCTGTGTAAACCTGTCTACCGGTAGAACCATCTAGTTCTACCTGATTTCAACAAACAGCCCCAGACAACCTATTGTTCTAGGATTTCGTGTCCTTATGTATGTATATATTTTAAATTTTTTAATACAACATACAAGATCTATTTCATACTTTCAACAATTTTTTGTTTATTACTTTGTGTTTATTCTAATATCATGCAATCATACATATATTAAAATAAATCACAAAGAGAGAATCGTACCCAAATGTTCTCTAAAACCTTTCGAAGATCCGGAGTCACGTTGCCCGTTGAATCACCAGCCAATTCGCCTCCAAGTGTTCACCAAATTCTAAACAAGATTAGAGAGAAAGGAGCTAGTCAATCAATCTCTAATTAGGCATAGAATCTAGCTAATAACCCCTCTTTAAGCTCCTGAGATTTTCTATCTCCAAAACTTAAAATTAGTAAGAGATTTTCGTGGTGATTAAAGGAGAGATTAATGAGAGAAAGAATTTTTGCATTAACATAAACAAGTAGGATGAGGGGTCCTTTTATAGGCTCCCAAAACATCCTCATCAAGAACTATTCTTTAGTCATGATCTCTTACTTATTCTCTCCTAAAATTAATCTCTAATTGCCACATAAGCACCCTAAAAAAATGTTTTATTAAATCTGGAATTAATCCAACCCATGATCTCATTAATCTCTTAATAATTCAGGCAGAAATCGCACTGTTCGGTCGACCGAGAAATTTTCTCGGTTCACCGAACCATTTGGTTATGACACATGTTTGGTGCACCGTGAGATAGACAATCGAACGAATCCGCATGAGAAAAATTCTCTGGAAAAATTTGGACGAACCAGGTCTTCTCTTCGGTCTACCGAAAATACTTTTTCTCGGTTGACCGTTCACACTTGGTTAACCAAACCCGATTGTCTAGACACTCTAGACAATTTTGGTCAACCGATTGTGCTTACCCGTTCCCATTCGGTTAACCGACCCGAAGATTCCTCGGTTGACCGAACCTTGAACGGTTCACCGTGTTTGACCCCGATTTTGCCTTTGTCAGATTTTGGATTTATTTCCAACAAAATTTGATCTTTTGGGTTTTTTAGCAAATTCACATCTTATGTAATATATTATCATATGTAATATTAAATTATTACACCCCATAATATATACACCTTATATGAATTTATTATGATTCTAATTATGTCAATTCTCATGACATATTGATTTTATTCATTCACCACATGTGTCCCATTTTCACCTGAAACCTGACACATCATATGAAGTTAAAATCAAGCCTCTTGTTTCCAAATTTTGTGGTGTGACCTATAGGAGGATCTAAGCCAAATTGGCAGTCATATTAAACACTTAATATCTCAAACTATAAGCGGTATCTAGCTACACATTATAGTCACCCAATTAGCATAGATGTCTTTGTTCCACCCGAACCAAAACACGATCCATTTAGTGATGTAACTGCACCACTTGTGTCCGTCCATTGCCTCATGATATTAAGAATATATACAAAGTAGAAATGTGTCATCTTTGTATTATACTCATTTCTTGATTTGTCTAAGCTAATTATAATTATGTGACTTAACTCAAGTTACAAGCACATTATAATTTTGCTTTATCAAGGGGCCCACTAGTATTATCACGCAATTAAGAGGGGCAATGATAATCATTTGACTAACTATCTTTCCCAGCACAAGTCATGCCCAACCAACTATTGCCTTTATCACTACACTCATTGGTAGCTTTTGACAAGAATCAAATTAAGCACTTCTTGAGTGAAAAGACATAAGTCTCATATCTTAGGATCCAAGACATAGTAAAACATTAATGACACGAAATACAATTCCATAATGTTTTGCTTGTTAGGTCTATTCAATATATAAAAGTAATTTTTTCCTCTTTTATATACTCGTGTCGTGAATTATTTGTAGAGCTACAACAATCGATGACCAACACGACAATCTTATCTCGGTGATTAATGTTCCATGTTAATTGCCATGATTGTGAATAACTTTTGATTTATGTAAACCATTATCTTTTAGAGCTCTACAGTTAAGGACCAAGCGCCTCTTCCTTAACACTTCCAAAAGACGAATATCATAATCAAGGAACAACATGTTTGCACATCCAATTCATAAAAAATGACATATAAAAGTAAAACATTTAGAACACATTCCTTTCAATCTCGCACTTGTTATCAAAGTTTTCTTCCACATACATTCTCATTGTATAAAACAATAATAACTAGGGTAACCCTCTCTAATCACTCATCAAGTCAATCCACATGGTTTCTCAAACCCATGGACTCAAAATATATTTTGCTTTTTAGCTTGGTATAAGGGTTTGTTGAATGGATCAGTTGTGTTGTTGTTTGTGTCCACCCATAATAAATTTATTTTGCCTTCGTCGGTGGTTGAGTTGGCCGTAGTGATTTGACTCCAACTACGCTAGCTCATGACTCCTCCTTCGAGAATAATGACATATCAATATTGTGACATTCTATCGTCGGGATCACTCATGAAACTCACATCCGAATAGCCCTCGGCTATTAACTCCCTTTGGCCTCCATAAGCAAGAAACTTATCTTTGGTCCTGTTAAGGTACCTCAAAATATTCTTGACCGCAATCCAATGCTCAGGACCTGCGTTGGATTGGTGACGACTTGTCACACTTAGAGCATACGAGACATCGGGTCTTGTGCAAGTCATCGCGTACATGATCGATCCTATTGCCGAAGCATAAGGGACATCTTTCATGTACTCCAAGTCTTTACGTGATTCAGCACGTTGAGACTTCTTGAGTTGCACACCCGTACTCATTGGCACATTGCCCTTTTTGGAGTTGTTCATGTTGAACCTTTCCAAGACCTTGTCAATGTATGTACGTTGACTTAGGCCAGTGAGTCTACGAGATCTATCTCTATATATCTTGATTCCCAAGATGTATTGAACCTCATCCATATCTTTCATCGAAAATGCAGATTTCAATGAACTTCTCGTTTGCTCAAGCAAAGGTATATGATTTCCCATGAGGAGTATGTCATCGACATATAAGATCAAGAACACTATGTGACTCCCACTAACCTTCTTGTATATACAAGGCTCTTCCTTACTTTGGACAAAGTGAATCTTTTTGACTACTTCGTCAAAGTGCTTGTTTCAACTCCTTGATGCTTGCTTCAATCCATAAATGGATCTTTGAAGCTTGCATACTTTCTTGCTATTCTTTGGATATTCAAAACCTTAAGGTTGTACCATGTACACATCCTCCTCCAAGTTCCCATTAAGGAACGTTGTTTTAACATCCATTTGCCATATCTCATAATCATGAAATGCAGCAATAAAGATCATAATCCGAATAGACTTGAACATGGCAACCGGTAAAAAAGTTTTATCATAGTCAATTCCTTGAACTTGAGTGAAACCTTTTGCTACAAGTCTCGCTTTGTAGGTTGTCAAGTTCCCATCCATGTCTATCTTCCTTTTGAAAACCCATCTATTTTGAATGACCTTTTTCCCTTGAGGAAGGTCAACCAAGTTCCACACTTGATTATCATACATGGATTCTATTTTGGATTCCATGGCCTTAAATCATAATTTGGTGTACTTTCTTTTCATTACTTATTGAAAGATCGAGGGATCATCGGTATCTAGTACCATGATCTCATGAAGTCCCAAATACATATCGGGTTTCTTCCTTTCCCTCATTGACCTTCTAAGTTATTTTTGTTCTACGTGTACTTCTCGAACATCTTCCACAATTTCTTGCGGAATTGGTTCGTGTTAATTCTCAAACGTACACTAGGTGGGGAAGATTGAGTCTCTCTCACAATTTCTTGCGAGGGTCTCTCACTCACGCTCCCACTAACCAAAGGAACCTCGGTTGGGCCTTCATGATCTTGAATGTCACCATTCATATCATGATCTTGTAGAATATCTTGAGTCTCCTCAAGCATAACTCTACTCCCACTACTTTTTATTCTTTCCAGATATTCCTTTTCTAGAAATACGGCATCCCTCTCTACAATCACTCGATTCGAGGTTATATGCCAAAAGTATTATCCTCTTGTCTCACGAGGATAACCTATAAAGAAGCACTTATCCACTTTTGGTTGAAGTTTGGTCGACATCAATCTCTTGACGTAGGCCTCACAACCCCAAATCTTGAGAAAATTGAGCTTAGGTGTTTTACCACTCCATAGCTCATAAGGCGTTTTCTCTACGGATTTGGATGGAACATTATTTAGTGTGTAAGCCGCAATTTCTATTGCATAACTCCAAAAGTAAAGTGGCAATTTAGCTTGACTCATCATTGATCGAACCATGTCGAGTAATGTCCTATTCCTCCTTTTGGATACCCCATTCCACTGAGGTGTACCAGGAGGGATGAGCTGTGGTACAATACCACACTCCTTTAGGAATGAGTCAAATTTGGTACTTAAGTAGTCACCTCCATGATCCATTCGTAGAGACTTGATTTTCTTGTTGAGTTGGTTCTCTACTTCATTCTTGAATTCCTTGAACTTGTCAAAGGATTCACTTTTGTTTCTCATTAGATAAATATAGCCATAACGACTATAGTCATCCGTGAACATAATGAAGTACCTAAAATCGTTTCTTGCACTACTACTCATCGGACCACATACATCGGAATGTATCAAATCCAACAAGTCATTCGCTCTCGGTCCTTTCTTCTTGAAAGGCCTCTTGGTCATTTTACTCATTAGGCAAGGTTCGCACGTCTCCAATAATTTAAAATCAAGTTGACCAAGAAGGTTAGCTTCTTGCAATTTCTTGATGCATTTTTCATTTATGTGACCAAGACGATAGTGCCACAAGAGTGTATCATTCACGTGAGTAGTTTTAGGCTTTTTGTTATTGATGTTAAGATTTGTTTATTATTCAGTTCAAGCAAATAGAGACCATTCCTCACGAATGCATTTGCATAGAAAATACCATTCTTCGATATAGACAAGCAAGAATTTGAAATATTTATATTAAAATTATCCATATCTAAAAATCATACAAAAATAATATTCTTGCTAATCGAAGGAACATAATAAATGTTCTTAAAACATAAATATAAATCACTAGATAATTGAAGCTCCACAGAACCTTGTGCAATCACAACAACGCTCACACCATTTCCGACCTTCAAAATCATCTCGTTCTTCACGAGTTCCTTCCTATCCTTTAGTAGCTGCACATTAGAAATTATGTGAGCACAAGATCCGGTATCAATTACCCAATCATGGACAGAGGTGGCTAAATTTATCTCAATAACAAATATACCTTTGGCCTTTTTGGGGCGCTTACGGTCAATCACTCCATTGTCAAGGTCTTCCTTGTACTTGGGGCAATTTGGCCGAATGTGTCCCTTTTCACCACAATGAAAGCACTCTGTGTTGGGAGTAGGAGATATCGAAGAATTCCCCCTTGAGGGGCTCCCACGAGCACCTCCTATTCCCTTGCTCTTGATTGACGTATTTTTGGTGAATTTGCCTTTACCTTTGGTGAACTTCTTGCTCCTCTCTTAGACGGCTAGGACGTGCTTGTCCAGACCCTTGCCCATGTCAACGTCAACCGTTTTGAGAGCATTCTGAAGTTCCTCAAGACTCACCCCTTTCTCACGCACACGATAGTGCATAATGAAGTCATTGTAGGACGGGGCTAGAGAGCCAAGAATCAAATCTTCCGCAATGTCATCGGGCATTGGGGAAGAGAGTGTCGGCAACTTCTCAAGGTATCCTTGCATCGTGAGAAAATGTATGGATACCGATGTTCCCTCCTCCATGTGGCACCTTGTGAGTGCGATGGTGGTCTTATAGCGCTCTTTTCTAGCACTATCCATGAACATCTTTGTTTAAGCTTCCATGGTCTTCTTGGGTTTTGAATCCAAGTATTTCGCTTGAAGCAAGTCACCCATGGAGGCCAACATTAGACCGTGAACCTGGTTCTCTTGGTCTTCCCACTTGGCTTTTGCCTCTCTCTCGCTACCGGTTGCCTTCTCATCTAATTTTGGGATTTAACCATCCAAAATATGAGATAGTTTCTCAAACTTCTACATGATATTGAGCTTGAGTTGCCATCTTATGATGTTTGACCCATCATTTGCCAAAGGATGTTTTTCAATCGTAGATCCCACAATAGGTTTAATAATCGACATTTCTACAAAATAAATTATATGAGATTTAATGTCAATTTTATGTTTTAAAAATCAATACCGCAAATAAAAATTTATCCATAAATGCAGCAATTCAAGATCCTATCAATTATAATATAAACTAGGTAAGGGCTATCAGATATATTATAAAATCAAGGTAAGAATTTTTTTCCTAATCATAACCATTTCGAAATATCGTAACATTTGCATTTTCAAACTCTTATGACTCTTGTCGTTTTAATTAAGAGGGAATTTGACCAATCCTCGTAAGAAAAACTCTCTTTCTCAAAACCGAGCTAGGGCTCCGGGTCTCGTTAGGAAAACTTATTTTATTTGATACGAGATACGTTTATCCATTGTATTCACAAACAAATATACTCGGTGTCCACTAAGGGTGAATCGTACCTCGTACATCTATTCATGGCACAACAATAGACAACCTTATATCTCCCACTATTCCCAAAGATGGAGGAAGCTATCTCTCGCTAAGGGCGAGCAGAATATCCCTCGATCGATGGCTGCTAGTGGATGAAATAAGAAAGAGATATACTCTTAATTTTTGGTTGGACAATTTAAACGTTTACATGTGATTTTGGAATTTAGGTGATCATGCATATTTATCATCTATACACATCCTAACATTCATCCATACAATCACATATATGTCAAGCACACAAACATAAATAAATCCATTCACACACACATTGTGTGAGTTTATATGTTCCCGCATCCTTGATCCTCGCATTCTTCAGCGTCTTCCTCTTGCACCATGGATGTTAATATTGCAAAAATATAAACATGCATCTCTCAATTTTGAAAATTGTCTAGTGCAAGTCCTATGTAAAAATCCTCTCATATGCATGCATATACATAGAAATAGAAATTTGGCTTTCACATATACAAAAGCCCCTGTGATTGAATAATAATAAAATACACATTCATTCATTCACACATGGCTTCATGGGAACATGCAAAGTCACATATCCCTGCAATAGAGAACTCGAGCAACACATGTACATATACTATAAATTACTCGATTTAGTTTATCATGCATCTCTAAATCAAAAAAATTTAAAACCATTTGAAATCCTTTAAAATGATTTTATCCTTCCACAGTTCAAATTACAAAACATTTGAAACGTTGTTTATCCAATCCAAAAATAATTGTTTTAAAGAAAGATAAACATATGCCTTTTTCGTTTTGTCGATTCTTTATAAAATAATCATTTATTTAAAAATGAAAAATTCTATAAATTAGACATAAGTCTAAATTTCAATTCTAACATTCACATGATGTGTTTCAAAACATTTAAAACTATCAAAAGATTTAATTAGAATTAAATCAACAAAACAATCTCAAAACTCGAAAAAGAAATAGAACCTGAATTGTTTCGATTATAGATGGTAAACTAAAATTAATTATATAGTCTAATCATTGAAAATATGAACTAAATGCTCTGATACCACTATAGGATTTCGTGTCCCTATGTATGTATATATTTTAAAAAATTTAATATAATATACAAGATCGATTTCATACTTTCAACAATTTTATGTACATTACTTTGTGTTTATTCTAATATCATGCAATCCTAGATATATTAAAATAAATCACAAAGAGAGAATCATACCAAAAGGTTCTCTAAAACCTTTTAAAGATCCGGAGTCATGTTGCCCGTTGAATCGCCTGACGATTCGCCTCCAAGTGTTCACCAAAACTCTAAACAAGATTAGAGAGAAAAGAGCTAGTCAATCAATCTCAAATTAGGCTTAGAGTCTAGCTAATAACCCCTCTTTAAGCTCCTGAGATTTTCTATCTCCAAAACTTAAAAATTACTAAGAGATTTTTGTGGTGATTAAATGAGAGATTAAAGAGAGAAAGAATTTTTGCATTAACATAAACAAGTAGGATTAGGGGTCCTTTTATAGGCTCCCAAAACATCCTCATCAAGAACTATTCTTTAGTCTGATCTCTTGCTTATTCTCGCATAAAATTAATCTCTAATTGCCACATAAGCACCCTAAAAAAATGTTTTAATAAATCTGGAATTAATCCAACCCATGATCTCATTAATCTCTTAATAATTCAGGCAGAAATCGCATTGTCCGGTCGACCGAGAAATTTTCTCAGTTCACCGAACCATTCGGTTATGACACATGTTTAGTGCACCGTGAGATAGACGATCGACCGAATCCGCATGAGAAAAATTCTCTGGAAAAAATCGGACGAACCACGTCTTCTCTTTGGTCTACCGAAAATACTTTTTTCGGTTGACCATTCACACTCGGTTAACCGAACCCGATTGTCGAGACACTCTAGACAATTTTGGTCAACCAATTATGCTTACCTGTTCTCCTTTCGGTTCACCGTGTTGGACCCCGATTTTGCCTTTGTCAAATTTTGGATTTATTTCCAACAAAATTTGATCTTAAGGGGTTTTTAGCAAATTCACATCTTATATAATATATTATCATATGTAATATTAAATTATTATACACCATAATATATACACCTCATATGAATTTATTATGATTCTAATTATGTCAATTCTCATGACATATTGATTTTATTCATTCACCACATGTGTCACATTTTCACCTGAAACCCGACACATCATATGAAGTTAAAATCAAGCCTCTTGTTTCCCAGTTTTGTGGTGTGAGCTATAGGAGGATCTAAGCCAAATTGGTAGTGATATTAAACACTTAATATCTCAAACTATAAGCGGTATCTAGCTACACATTATAGTCACCTAATTAGCATAGATGTCTTTGTTCCACCCGAACCAAAACACGATCCATTTAGTGATGTAACTGCACCACTTGTGTCCGTCTCTTGCGTCATGATATTAAGAATATATACAATGTATAAATGTGTCATCTTTGTATTATATTCATTTCTTGATCTGTCTAAGCTAATTATAACTATGTAACTTAAGTCAAGTTACATTGTGCACATTATAATTTTGCTTTATCAAGGGGCCCACCAATATCATCACTCAATTAAGAGGGGCAATGATAATCGTTTGGCTAACTATCTTCCCAGCACAAGTCATGCCCAACCAACTATTGCCTTTATCACTACACTCATTGGTAGCTTTTGACAATAATCAAATTAAGCACTTCTTGAGTGAAAAGACATAAGTCCCATATCTTAGGATCGAAGACACAGTAAAACATTAATGACACGAAACACAATTCCATAATGTTTTACTTGTTAGGTCTATTCAATATATAAAAGTAATTTTTTCCTCTTTTATATACTCGCGTCGTCAATTATTTGTAGAGCTAGAACAATCGATGACCAACACGACAATCTTATCTTGGTGATTAATGTTCCATGTTAATTACCATGATTGTGAATAACTTTTTATTTATGTAAACCATTATCTTTTAGAGCTCTACAGTTAAGGACCAAGTGCCTCTTCCTTAACACTTCCAAAAGACGAATATCATAATCAAGGAACAACATGTTTGCACATCCAATTCATAATAATTGACATATAAAAGTAAAATTTTTAGAACACATTCCTTTCAGTTGTTTCCTAAACGGTCGACCCGAACCTTTTGTTAGTTCGACCGATTCTATATCTGGTTTCCCTGTCTACAATCGGTCGATTGAAATACATTTACTGTTTGACCGTTTCTTTTTTATCAACCGATACAATTCATCTTGCCTATCGTATGTTGACACATGTCCTGATTAGTGTGTCATCCGATCGACCGAAACTTTATTTTATTTGACCGATTCCATTCCCGTATTCGTCTTTAATATGACCGTTAAACTTGTCGTATATACCAACGGTCGTATACACATACTCATCTAACCCCTCAATTAGATTTGGGTCTTCCGGTCGACCGGTTCTTGAAACTTCTCAGCTCCTTGTCTTACTGGAAGTTTCCAGTCGAACCCACGACTTATCCTGTTCGACCGATTAACATTGTGCCCAGTTTTGTCTAAGACCAAACATTCTAAACGGTCGACCGAAACTCCTTTAACGGTCGGCCGGTTAATGAAACTTCCCAGCTCTAGTCTTACTAGAAGTTTCTGCTCGAACACTTGATCCTTTCTGTTCGACTGATCACTTAAGTTCTAGCCCAGTTGGTTCGACCATCTTCACCTTTGCTCGACCGAAATCCTTATTTTCACTTCCGGTCCACCGATTGATCCGATCCGGTCGACCATTGTGGTGCAAATTTATGTCCTGGCTTTCATTGCTTTGTGTATTCTTACACAACTCTTTCCCAACTTAATCCCAAAGGCTAGAATTAGTTTAAAGCATATAAATAGAGCTGAGAACACGCTTCTAAGGTCACCAATCTTTCTCCGAGCACAAATCTCACTACTACTCTCAAACTTGCTCTAAACATCTTTGTGCTCACATCTTCGCACTTGAAATCACCTCTTTGATTGCATCATTCATTTCAAGTGCCCAAGATTAGTTGTTGAAGTAAAGTCTTTAAGAGTTGCACTAGCTTCCGGTGTGAAGTTCTTCTCGGATTGTGAGATGGTGGTCCAAGCTAGGCGAGGGTGTTCGCAAAGCTTGCGATGTAAATGCTTGATCTCGGCCCGCAACAGTGATTTGATTAGTGGAGGACGCAAAGTTGCTCGAGTAAGAGTAATTCGTAAGAGAGGACTACGATCCGGTGGTTGGATCCAAACCTCTATACATCCGGTGTTGTGGTTTGCATTTCTCTTCCTCACATTTAATTGTTTAGTATTTTAATTGGGCATAGTTTGTTAAAATACTTAATTAGTCTATTCACCCCCCGTTAGACTAATATTAGGGCCTAGTAGATCCTACAATTGGTATCAGAGCTTTGTTAATTGCATTTAGATAAATTCCCATTTGTAGCAATGGCCTAACTACGCGAGGCATTTTACATCGGCAGACCTCCGTTGTTGGAAGGAACCAACTATGCCTATTGGAAGAAACGTATGACCACGTTCATACAATCATATGATGTTAAACTATGAGTGTTCTTTCAAATCATACATTCAAAACAAACCATTAGAACTCATGGATGATGATGAATTAACCATGATTCAAATGAACACTAAACTCATGAACATACATATGTGTAGTTTAACCGAAGAACAATATAGTAGAATTAATGTGTGTGATTATGCATTTAAGGCATGACATATGTTAGAAGTCACTTTGAAGGTCGATCATCGGTTAAGGAAACTAGGATAGATTCATTTATGCAAAAGTATGAAATGTTTGCTATGAAACAGAATGAATCCATTAGCGAGATGCATACTCACTTTACTCTTACTACTAACTCCTTGAAGAACCTTGGTAAGGTTTTGGTTGAAAGTGATAGGGTACAAAGTTTCTTAGGTCTTTGACCTTGGATTGGGAGAAAAAGACTTTGGCAATTGAAGAAGCCAAAGATCTCTCAAAATTGAAGATGGATGATCTCATTGGAAGCCTCATGCCTTACGAGAATCAAATGGAAGAAAGAAGACAGAAGGAGAAGGAATGGGAAGGGTCTAGATGGAAAGAAAAGCAAATCGCCTTAAAGCCAACCTCAAACTCGGAAGCAATTGAAGACGAGCACACCGATGAAGATGTTGCATTCCTAACCCAAAAGTTCAAGAAGTTCCTCTCAAAAAGAAATTTTGCATAAAAAAGAGGAGAATCCTCTCGGACGTTCACTTGCTACTAATGCAACAAAACCGACCATATGATGAAGGATTGCCCATTACTTAGGCCGAGAGATCACAAACAAAGAGAACAAAAGAGATATCCTCCTAGAAGAGAAAGGGATCATAGACCAAGAAGAGATGGACAAGAAAGGCCATCACGAAAAGACGAAGTGGAGAGGCCTAGAAAACGTGATCGTGATCGTGATGACAACAAGAGAAGGGATCGTCGCGAGAAAGATGGGAAGCAGGCCCTCAAGGCCACTTGGGATGACTCAAGCTCATCAAAGGACTCTGACTCCGAGTAATCCCAAGAAGAAGAAGCACACATGTGTTTCCATGGCTACTATGATGATTCCGACTCAAGCCTACCTCCATCACCAAAGACGAGTGACCAACCTCACATGGTGGAGATTGACGACGATGAGGTATTCCTTAATGAAACACCTCCTTATGATGATTTGTTAGATGCATTTCATGAACTTGCTGAGCGTTATGAAATTATTTGTCATAAAAACAAATTACGAAGAAGAGTGCATGTAGAACTATCTATAAAATATGACATGCGAGCTAAAGAAAATGAAACTCTAAATCATTAGATAAAAACTTTAAGATCTACAAAATAGAGTCATACAACTGAAAATCTTATTGCCAAGAATAAGCAACTCACAAAAGATTTATAGAAATTCACTTTAGGAATGATTAACATGCTTCGTGGAACACAAACTCAATCTCTAACAAAACATGGACTAGGTTACAAGGGAGGGAAACAAAAGAAACCCACATCTTATTTGTTAAATTGAACAACTCTCTTGTTAGGAAAGTAAATTATTCAAATGTTTGGGTACCTAAGACCACTCAAGTTTGGGTACGAATAGCTAACCCTCAAGGACCCAAACAAATTTGGGTGCCAAAGTCTTCACTTGTTTCCTTGTTTGTAGATAAAAGAAAGCACAAAGGGGAAGTGGATTCTCGATAGCGGGTGCTCAAGGCACATGACGGGAGACTCCCAAGTTCTATCAATCTTAAAGCATAAGAAAGGAGGAAGCGTCACATTTTGGATATAATGCTTGTAGTGGTTATCCGTGGAATCTCTTATTGTTGCACTTGTTTTATCATTCATGTCATGTATATATGTTACTGATATGAGGTATTATGGTGTGGTTATGTGTGGCACTTAGGAAATCAGACCTTATAACTCCATATCATGACCCATAGATGAATTAATTAGTTGTCGTATTAATTAATCGATCCCGGTCATGATTGCTTGCTGTTGTGAGTGCATTTTGATTTCTAATGGCAATGTTATTTTCTGATTCTGATTGTTTGGGGTTGTTAGGAGGGTATCCGGGTACTCTTCCTTGAGCTCGTTCCGCATTCTGTAGCTACATTAGATCTTAGATGCTTAAGTAGCTTGCATTGTACTTAATCTAATTAATAATTCTGGGCACGTTCTGTTTACTGGGCTGGCGGACTACGAGTCGGTCCTCTAGCTTCAGAGGTCATTCGCATAAGACCTTCATGTTGGGAGGGCAGGCGTAAGATAAGTCCTGGGAAGACGTGCTGCCATTCTTTCTCAGGGTAGATGTTCCCATGTTCGAGATGACACCACGTAGGTTTATTTCCATGAATTGGGACATTTATCCGGCGCACCGCTTTGTGTCGAGCGGTGGGTCACTGTCGAGTTACAACTTCTAACCAGCGAGGCTGGTGTTCTGGTTCCTTCCGAGGAATGTGTTGGGTGCGCCGAACTGGCATGGTATATGGAGACATAACCTTCTGACGCATTATGTGCTCTTCCGTTCTGTTATGTTTTGATGCTCGTCTTAGTTAGACTTCGTGCATAGTTCTGTTATTGGTTGGTTGGGGCATACTGGGTTTTCTTAATTGAAAACTCATGTATTTATTAATGTGATGCTTGCTGGTACTTAAGTTCCTAATTGATCATTTTATATTAACCGCAAGTGCAAGACCGCGTTGAAGCGGTGGCAAATACGGGTCGTTCCCTGGGAGGTGTGTCGATGCTTGGTTTGTGCGAAGGGGAGTGGAAAGAAAGGGAAGAAAGATGTATTACACTACACTACACTAATCTAAACTAGTAAACAAGCAACCTGAAATGAAATCACTAAACAACTAATGAAGAAGATAAAAACACAGGAATGAAAACCCCTAAGGGGTGGAGTGTGTGTGTGTGCACATGAAATAAGTGTGGTGTTGAATGCATACAATAAGCTCAAGTGTGTTTAGTGTTTGTTCATGCATAAGAACTACCTCATGGCAAGACCTATCATTTACAACACTAACCTAGGTGATTAATATGAGCAATGCAAGGTTGTTATTAAGAACATAATGAGCATGGAGTGTACCTAACTATGGCAGAAACCATCAAGTAACGTTCTTATTAATTCAAGCAAGCATACTAATATCTCTCACAAACAATAAAATCTAACATTCATACCACCTACATAACATGTACATACATCTACTCCACCCCCAAAGGGGATGGAACTACTCACACATATTTAAACTAACTACTCTAACAAAATGAAGCATTAAAGAAGCATAAAAGGAAAGGAAAGACTAAACATGCACAAATTAAAAGACAAGATTAAAAGAAACTAGAAGAATTATTTTATTAACAAATGACTCACATTGAAGGTAGCATTCTTCTCCACCTTGAGTTTTTGCTTCAAGGCTCACTCCTTAGTAGAGAGAATGCCACCAAGCAATGGGTGATTACAATGGAAGGTGAAGAGTTTTATTTATAGGCATGGAAAAAGCTAATCTGGGATAATCCCCCGATGTTGGACTAAACCAATACCAAAAATGGACTAAGAATACACTAATACACGTGCCCCACAAATCTGAGAGGATCCAGAATGATTTGGACCGCCAATTAGCGGTCCAAGACAGCCAATTGGCGGTCTATTGGATCTGGATTCATCTGGGATTTGTTGTGGGATTTGCTGGTGGTCTTTGTTGGTCTTTGATGCATCTACTTTGATTATTTGAGCTCCGACCTGAATCGAATTGCCAAAATACTCCCCATGTTGGTGTGGAGTTTCCTGTTTTGCTCTTAGGTCCTTTGGTCTTACGATCAGGTTCTTCTCCCTTGCATCTCAGTCCCTAGGTCTCACAATTAAGTCCTTTTTCCTGCTTTTGGGTCCTTTCATGGCTCTTCTCTTCAAATCTCTTTATTCCTGAAAACTAAACATAAAACTCGTCACGTAGCATTGCTTAGGTGTAAGATAATGGATATAAGATACAAATATGAGCATGAAATGATGTTAATCAAATACCCCCACACCTAAGTTTTTGCTAGTCCGAGCAAAACAAAGAAAGAGAAAAGCAAACGAGAAACAAGAAATCCTAACTCACTTTCGTAGGAATCACAGTTGCACTTAGCACGTGCAACAAGCCGTTAAACCTCTTTGTTTCCAAGGAGGAGGAGTGTTGTCTCCTGAGGGTTTTCAGCGGATATACCCACAAAATCCGAACAAGATGCATTATTCAATCTAGACACTCGACTCGTTGGACAAATTTTTGTCGATCATTGGACGCGGTAATCCTACGGGCCGACTCTATATAGGTAATCAGTCCACACACCTAACCTAATGAACCATTCATGCAAGTTAAATAAGGAATTAAGTGAAAGACATGGACAATCTTAACATCCTCAAGTGATACAAAGTGTAAAGTCCATTAAGGTTCTTATTTGCATTACCATATTTTTTTTTTGTTTCTTTTTTCTTTTGTATTTCTTTTTATTAGTTGGAGCTTCATTCTCCCAGGGTCAGGTTTCGTGCATCATTGCCCATGAGGACTTACACTATCATGTACACCTTTCCCCGAATCTCCACGTAGGGCAATCCCTACCACCCGTGTAACGGGAGTTCGATCAGCGTATCCCAAGTCAGATGACTCGAAAGCACCAGGCACAAAGTCCCCTCAGACCTACTTTCCCGAGTGATAGGAGCCGTGCGAGAAGAGAGAACACATACTCACTTATTTCTAATCTACACATGAACCAAAACCCCTACACTTAAGGTCTCACAACAAGACTTAAATGGTCCTTGACTACAGCAAACTTCGTAAGTTAACATACACGAATTAGTGACTCACTAGGTTCAGGGTGGACTTTTTTAAATGTTTGAGCACTGAAACCCAATGATTACTCACCCCCAAGAGAAACTGGGGTGCATCCTAACGACTCGATAAATCCTAAAGCCATTGTACTAGATATCCTAACGCATCAACTTCAAGACAATTTTGGGAGCTTCATTTTTACTTTGTCTCTCAACGGTTTTGCACATGCTAAACATACGCAAAACCCACAAAACATTTTCCTTCACAAACACATGAAATTTTTGAAAGAAATATGGAAATTTTAAAGCACTGGGCAAGCAAAAGAAGACAAGTCACCCAAGGATCATGGCAAGCAGATATATCGATATTAAATGCAGCACACTAACATGACCCTAACAATGCACACAAAAGAAAATAAAATCAAAGGAAAAAGACTCAACTATGTACACACGTAAAACACCCCCCACACCTACTTCATGCATTGTCCTCAGTGAATGTGAGCAAGATACTACATGGATTTATGCATGAAAAAGGAGAGATTTCACCAACATGAAGTACAAAGGGAAGTTCAAGGTCATGTTGATGGACACAAACCCGAATTCCCTCAAAACTTGTGAGATGCTAAAGAAAGGATACAAATACGTGAAAGAAATGGAGCCCAAATACACAAGGGTTGGGGCTCACAATAATCGATTCTCACTGAAAGAGTCTTTTATTGTACTTTCTTTTTTTTATATATAACTATGTACAAACATAAGTTCCCATCTTCATTTGTCAAAAGACATCAAATGGGAACCTCAAGAGTGGGTCAACGCATTTGGAAATGGAACATGACACCACGCGGGGCCAAAATACGCATGTGTGGGCCCGTTCACAAAGAGCACTAGATGAAATGAGAGGTTCATGAATTGGACGCAAAGGCGTCTCATTCAAAGAATCAAACTGAAAGAGCTTGAACCTCTCAAGAGTTTGGGAAATATGGGGCAACGGAAGAAGAGTTTCTCCCATTGCGGTGCTGAAGTTATGATCGTCAATCCAAATTCTCCAACCAACAGGTTGGTGCGTCGGAACAAGGTCAAGAATCTCGTTAGGCATGTCCGACACACCAGGCGAACAAAAAATGGGTCTCATACCCAAGGTATCCTCCAAGCAATTCCTAATACCCTCATGAGCAATGTAGTTGTTTGATGTTCCATCATTTCCAAGATGACCAGGAACAATAGTGAGAGGCAAACTCTCATCAGGTTGTTTGAAATTGAGGGGACTAGGGAGCTCTTGCTCCACCAGAGGTGAGTCCTTAGGAGGTACAACAATAAGGTTATGTGGCTCAAGGTCCATGGGACAAGAAGATAAGGCACAATCATGTGCCGACTCGTAATGAAGCTGGTCCATGTTATTCTCAATAGGGATCGAATCGTCCACCAAGTGATCGTGAATTGAAACCCCAAGTCCCTCAGACAGACTAGGAGTTTGACTTTGAAAGATTGTGGTCTGAATTTGTGGATGTGGTGGTGGCGGTTCGATATCAAAAGATGAATCCTCATGTTGACAAGAAAAGTTACTCTCCTCACGTTCACGTAATTGCTGCGAGTGACTCACTTGCAGTTCCATATTTTGTATGGACTGTTGAATGGTTTCCATGAATGTAAGGAAATTTGGTTTCGAGGAATCAGGTATGTGGTGAACTATGAGGTCCAAGTCAGAGCTTGGGAAATTTTAGGGTTCGGTGTTGATGGGCTGAGAATGAGTCCAATGATTTGAAGTGGGGTGTTGGTAGAATTCTGGGTATTCGGGAGGAGGATACTGGGGTGGAAATGATGTATAAGAATTTGAATACTAATTGTCTCCCCATGAATCCATCCCTCTCGGGTTGTACACGGATGCGTAATAGTCATATTGAGCATTTGGGGAAAAGGTATGCTCATACTCAGGCTCAGGGGGAACATAAGGACATTCCCCGAAATCATGACCACTCAACCCACAATAGTGACACGGTAGGGCGACTGGAGCCACCGGTGCACCCATGTCATCTACCACATGCATGAAAGAGGCCAAAGGTTCTTGTAATGTCTCAGTTTGATGACCAACATATGATCCGACGTAACTAGATGGTGGTCTAGCAGTCGGTGCCTCTCTCATGTTACCCCAATATGAAGATTGCTCAGTCACACAATTAGGATTATCCCAACCATACGAGGTGTTCGTCTGAGCCACCCCAGGTTGCATGGGTCCGGAATACCAGGACGAATTGTCCTGATCCCAACAATCATATGGATGGTCGCCCATGTAACCATCCATCTCCACAAAGAACTCTAGAGTCGACCACTCTCACCACCACGAGGCTAAACTCGTAAAAAGTGCTCGACTTGGCCCTAAAAACGCTACCAGAGAGTGTAAAGGGGAGGAGACTATGACGTAGAAGAAGGTGAGAAGAAGATGACTCAGAGGAGAAGGGAAGAATCCCTAAAGCTAGCGTGGGTAACGGGAGAGGGTAGAAGCCTAATCTAGCAAGCACGGCTCAAACAATGTAAGGCAATGGGTCATTAGGCTAGACGATGCCTAGAGGTTACTAGACTCGACACGCCTCATCTCCCTACAACGACGACCACAATGCCCAGCAAGTGATACCAGATCCAGAGATTCAGTACCTCCTACTATCGACAAGGTAAGCAACACCAATCAGGTCATGACGGTCTCAACAAGATTACTCTCCTAGTGCGTCCGCAATCCTTAGGGCCATTGTCTACTTGCTTTTAGTTAAGGCTTGATCAAGAGTGATTTTTGGGGCCAAGGAAAAGGTGATGAAATCCCCCACCTTATCTTTTATGGGACAGCCCCTCCTTAGTAGCGTTTTGAGCTTACATCTAGCAATCAATCACTCCAATCAAACTCTCAACTCACTCTTGTCCCGATGCACCTTACTAACTAATGCATGATCGAAACATGCATGAATGAGAGATTTGGGTGCACGTACCTCACGCCAGCAATCAACAACAAAATGTAAAGCAAAGAAAAGACAAATGCATGCAAGGTCTACACATGATGCATGACCTAGATGACAAGAAGTCTAATCTTTTGCTTTGAGTTTTATAGTCCAAGTTGATTAAAGGGGATTGAAATTAAATCTGGGAGCAAACTAGAAGTCACAACATGCAAAATGGTACCCCCAGATAATTCAAATTACAGAACTAACTACCAGAACAAAATTGAGAGGAAGACCAGCTCACCAGGCCGCCAGTTGGTGGTTCCAGACCGCCAATTGGAGGTCAATTTGGAGCTTCTGTTCCTCAAACTTGTCCAATAGCCTCCCCTTGATCCGATGGTTCCCTGAAACTAAGAAAAACTGGAAAGAATAAATTAAAAACCACTCAAATCGTCCAAACGGACGTCTGGACAGAGCACCTCCCCGGCAACAGCTCCAAAAACTTGATTGATCGTTTTATATTAACCGCAAGTGCACGTCCGCGTTGAAGCGGTGGCAAATATGGGTCGTCCACTGGAAGGTGTGTCGACGCTTGGTTTGTGCGAAGGCGAGTGGAAAGAAAGGGAAGAAAGATGTATTACACTACACTACACTAATCTAAACTAGTAAACAAGCAACCTGAAATGAAATCACTAAACAACTAATGAAGAAGATAAAAACACAGGAATGAAAACCCCTAAGGGGTGGAGTGTGTGTGTGTGCACATGAAATAAGTGTGGTGTTGAATGCATACAATAAGCTCAAGTGTATTTAGTGTTTGTTCATGCATAAGAACTACCTCATGGCAAGACCTATCATTTACAACACTAACCTAGGTGATTAATATGAGCAATGCAAGGTTGTTATTAAGAACATAATGAGCATGGAGTGTACCTAACTATGGAAGAAACCATCAAGTAAGTTCTTATTAATTCAAGCAAGCATACTAATATATCTCACAAACAATAAAATCTAGCATTCATACCACCTACATAACATGTACATACATCTACTCCACCCCCAAAGGGGATGGAACTACTCACACATATTTAAACTAACTACTCTAACAAAATGAAGCATTAAAGAAGCATAAAAGGAAAGGAAAGACTAAACATGCACAAATTAAAAGACAAGATTAAAAGAAACTAGAAGAATTATTTTATTAACAAATGACTCACATTGAAGGTAGCATTCTTCTCCACCTTGAGTTTTTGCTTCAAGGCTCACTCCTTAGTAGAGAGAATGCCACCAAGCAATGGGTGATTACAATGGAAGGTGAAGAGTTTTATTTATAGGCATGGAAAAAGCTAATCTGGGATAATCCCCCGATGTTGGACTAAACCAATACCAAAAATGGACTAAGAATACACTAATACACGTGCCCCACAAATCTGAGAGGATCCAGAATGATTTGGACCGCCAATTAGCGGTCCAAGACAGCCAATTGGCGGTCTATTGGATCTGGATTCATCTGGGATTTGTTGTGGGATTTGCTGGTGGTCTTTGTTGGTCTTTGATGCATCTACTTTGTTTATTTGAGCTCCGACCTGAATCGAATTGCCAAAATACTCCCCATGATGGTGTGGAGTTTCCTGTTTTGCTCTTAGGTCCTTTGGTCTTACGATCAGGTTCTTCTCCCTTGCATCTCAGTCCCTAGGTCTCACAATTAAGTCATTTTTCCTGCTTTTGGGTCCTTTCATGGCTCTTCTCTTCAAACCTCTTTATTCCTGAAAACTAAACATAAAACTCGTCACGTAGCATTGCTTAGGTGTAACATAATGGATATAAGATACAAATATGAGCATGAAATGATGTCAATCAGTTCCCCACAGGGCAGACTGGACAAGTGTCAAAGATTCTGTACACGAGGGGCATGTCGACCAGAGTCTTCAGTTATCATTTGTTTCCATTTTTTTCCTTTGAAACTCGGTGTCTCGTAATTGGATCTTTTATGTATACATGGATAATCATTTGTTTCAGTTTTATATCCTAATTGTGTGTCCATGTATGTATGTTATGTATTGTCAAGTTAGTCGGTATTATCTTTCTTTCGTAACTCCTTCGGTCGTCGCGGAAGTCTCTGATCGTACCCGCGAGATCGGGGGGCATTACAACTTCGTACCAGAGCAGGTTGGTACTAAAGTGTACAGAATCTGAAGACTCCAGTGGGGCGTCTTGCCCAAACGCTGTCGGTAATTTCTTATCTTTTAGAATCCCTTTCTTATAGTGATAAATAATATTTGCATTGGTTAAATTGCTTTCTTGTGGATTGCCTTGTGTACTTGGAGACCGAACCACCCAACCCTATTTGTCTCTATCAGTTCCCTCACCTCCTCCCACGTCTTGGTGCTGAGATCTCCAACAAGTCCAACCGGTCAAACAAGCAAGAAGTGCAAGTGCAAGAGGTGACTAGCTAGCAAGCATGGGGTGCGGCTGCAGCTGGATTCCAGCAAACTCCGGGGCCCTTCTCCATCAGTTTCAGGTATGCTCCTACCCCTTTAGCATAAGAGGATGTAGAGTAGGTGTTGGACGAAGTTTAGTCCAGCACCATTGTGTTTGCCGATCTAGGTTTGGTATGCACTAGTGGAGATCCCCCGATTGTGTGGAGCGTGGTGCACCATCTGAATCTCAGAGGTGGCTGAGCACCTCCCTCTCTATGACGTCTTGGGCCTCATGTTTTCCTTGGTGGTTTGCTGGAGAAACCATAGGAGATGGATTGTGTTGAAAGTTTTAATTAAACCGCAAGTGCATGACGTCGGTAAAGACGTGGCAAATACGGGTCGTCCACAGGGAGGTGAACAATCTCTCGTTTGCACGAAATCAAGTGGCAAAAATAGGGAAGAGAGTTTGATTATCCTACTCTACGCTACACTACACTACGAAGTAGGAAATGCGAAAGAAAGCAACAAACGATAAACTACCAAACTAAACTAAGAACTAAATAAATGCTGGAAGTCAGAAATAGAAAACCCCTAAGGGGTGGAGTGAGAGCACACATGCAAAGAGGTGGGTGTTGAATACATTCTTTAAGCACAAATAAAGGTGGTGTTATCATGCATAGGAAGTGTCTAAATGTTATGAGAAAACCTATCAATCCATTCACCAACCTTGTTGATTAACATTTACCTATACAAGTTGTTTATTTCAGAACCTAAACAAGCATGAGAGGTGTCTAATCATTTTGGCAAAACTCGTCAAGTTATAAATTCTATGATCAACAAGCAAGCATACATTCATGTTTTATCAACACATTGTAAATAAAGCATTCATTTCATTCTCATTTGCATGTATGAACATCTACTCCAGCCCCAAAGGGGATGGAACTACTCACTACACATTAGACTAATGATTAAACTAAGCAAGGAAAGCATATTAAATAAGCTACTAAAGCTAATGAAATGAAATTAAACAGAGTAAAACAACAACATGAAACAAACAACATAATAAAAAAAACTTTTATTAAAATGACTCACAATTCAAGTAGCATCCTTAGTGTGTGCTTCAAGGCCTCACTTCTAGAAAGAAGAATAGTCACTCAAAATGTGAAGTGATTACAATAGAAGGTGAAGAGTTCTATTTATAGCCAAAGAAAAAGGTAATCCGGGACAATCCCCCAATGTGGGACTAAACAAATACCAGAAATATAATAAACACCCTCTAATACATGTGCCCGCGAAGTTTGAGCGGATCCAGAGAGATCTAGACCGCCAATTAGTGGTCCCAGACCGCCAATTGGCGGTCCATAAGATCTGGATATGGCTGGAATTTGTTGTGGGCTTTTCTAGTTTTCTTTATCGGTCTTTGATGCATCTACTTTGTTTATTGGAGCTCCGACCCGAATCTAATTGCCAAAATACTCCCCAAGAAGGTGTGGAGTTTTCTGTTTTGCTCTTTGGTCCTTCGGTCTTGCGTTCAGGTCCTTCTCCCTTGCATCTTAGTCCCCAGGTATCACAATTCAGTCATTTTTCCTTTCTTTTGGGTCCTTTTATGCTTCATCTCTTCAAACCTATTTATTTCTGAAATTCAAACATAAAACTCATCACGTAACATTGTTTAGGTGAAAGATAATGGATACAAGATGCAAATGTAAGCATGAAATGTTGTCAATCAGACTGGAATGTGGAGAGCTAGTGGGGGAGGGGTTTTGCTTGCATGTTGAGTGATGTGTTAATCACCTGGTGGTGTTGAATCTTGTAATCTTTTGGGATGTTATGTTTATGCATGATATAATGATCAATTCTCAATTTTCTTGTGAGATATGCTTACTGATATTACATCTCATAATCACGTGTTATTTCATGATTTCGATTAGGCATCATTCATATGACATGTTACTGATTTCAAATCTAGCTTCTATTGTGATCTGATTTTATGTTCAAGGAATGTTGCATGTATCGAATGGAATGTTAAGAGGAATTTATCATCTCTGATTTTATCTTAGTCATGACCAATCAATATATATGCTCTAATTTGTAGTTTCTCTTAGATATATTCTTTACACCATCTGAGCATAAGTTATATATTTTAATTTAAACGCTGATGCAATCAGTATAAATGCATGTATCGACTCTAATGTTGCTATGAGTTTCTCAAGTTTGATTTTATCCCCACCATGTTCAGTTTATGTGTATGATCTGATTTCCATAAACCTTCTCTGCTATGACTTGTTATGCTCTTACATGAAACTATATCAGAATTTATGACTTATGCTATTCATCCCATGCCATCTAGTTTTGTGTAAATCCTTATGTATGTAGATTTATATCGATCATGAATTTGCTCAGACTTCTGATTTCTAGAGATATGCTTTCCATGTTAGATTACTGATATATTCATATATTAATTCATGTTCATATGATCTCGGGCAATTTTCTGAATCGCTATCTTCTAATGCATGTACATTTCGAAATATGATGGGTGCAATCAGTTGGATTATAGGTTTTGTTTGTGGTGACTTGTTATTTGAGTTGATTTCATTCCAGTAGTAAGCATAAGACATTCATGATCTGATTTTGTATACCTTCTCCGATGTTATTATGATGCTTTCTTTTAGAAAGTACGCATGACATAGTTGTTGGAAACAAGGAAATTGCACTACATGAAAAGGCTAACCGAACACTTTTAATTCAACTATGTGCATGATGCTATGCTCTAAAATGTTGAAATCGGAAGTGATTCGCCATCCATTCATGCATGCATGCCTATGACTTGTATTATCATGAATGCATTGTGGGATCTTATATTATGCATATAGTCTCATATATCTCCTAAATATACTTAGATTCATGCATGAATGAATTCTAAACCCATGAATGTGTTATAATAGAGTGAAGTGGTGTGCAATCATCTCATCATGACCCAGAGCTCCCACAGTTTGAATGTTTGATTCTCATAATTGTTGTTGCTTCTGTTATGTGTATGAGTACGATTATGGCAATGTTGTGATATTATGACTATGATTTCATGATTTATTGGTTGTCTAGATACATCATGCCCATGTATATTTAGCCATCGAGATCTTATTATGATTACACATCTTAATTGTTGTCCTCATACATCAGGTGCATGGAGATCTTGTTATTAGCACATGATTTAATTGCTACCTAGATATATCTTCTGCATGAGTATTGTTTATCGAGATCTTGTCATTAATTCCAGGTTTATTTGTTGTTCTCATACACCTTTTGCATATAGATATAAATATATTATATGTTCATGTAGGTTTAGTGACTGTATTTTGTGTGGCCTTCCTAATTAGTTTGTAGTCAATAGACATTATGATCATGTATGATTAGCTTGTTGTTGTTAGGTCATACGTATATAGATTTTTAGTTGTTGGTTTCATGTGATTTCTTCATGATTGGTTCTCAGAATCTATGGCTATCATGACACTTGTATTTCATTGTCTTATGGTTGTTGTTTCTTCTGTTTGAGTGTGATGATGTGGATGAAGGTTTATAGGTCAAGAATTCAATACTATAGTTATTGTTTCATGGCCGTTGTTGGCAACATTTTTGCGGTGCCCCTTGTTTATGTTGTTACTGCAGAGTTTGGGTCCGGAGGATGATGTAAGGAGTTTATATCCAGAGCTCTTGTTAAGAGTTAGGGAGAGCAAATTTCGAGGACGAAATTTATTTAAGGGGCATAGGTTGTAAGACCCGCTCTCTCCTATTATATGAATAAGGTCCTTTTTCATCTTCATGCTTTTGTCCATTAGTTGATTTTATGCTTCAGGTTTTGTATTCTTATTTTTGTTTCGGGAAAGTTTCCTTTCAGGGAAAAGTTTCCTTTTTGGTCAAGTAAAATCGACTCGCAAGCGGGTGCGACTTATCAGGCAGTTTTGTAATCGATTCACTCAATCAGGTCAATTAGGGGCAGGGGGCTGACTAACCAGGTAGGATGATGTGGCATCCTAGTCAGCAAGAGGAGATCTACTTTTTCATACAAATTTTTAATATGCATGTTTTAGGCAAGTGTTAGTGGAGATTTAAGTCCATTCACTTGTTGCCTTTTCTTTGTTTCTTTGAAACAAAACACACAACCCTACACCCGCCTCCCAGCCATCCCTACCTTCTCTCTGCCTCACCCACGAAATTTCAGACCTTCTCCATCTCCCTCTCTGGCATCGTAGTGGCTGGAGCACCAACGAGTCAAGTGGAGCAAGCTAGAGTGCATCTTTTGCAGCGGCTAGAAGAAGATCTTGGTGGGCAGATCTCAAACGATCTTCTGGCAGCAACAACCTCCCTCTCAAGTATGCCTCTAGCCGTTAGTATAAGAAGTAGTGTTGGGTGTTGGGCGGAGATCTGCACAACACCAGGGGCTAGCCAATTATGATGTCTAGGGTTGCACATCTTGAGTTCTACCCGATAGGGTGGATTCTGGTGCAAGCTCGGGACATCAGTGGCTTGCCGGGTATCCAGCCAATCTTGCGTTCAGGTCATTCTCCCTTGCATCTTAGTCCCGAGGTATCACAATTCAATCATTTTCCCTGCTTTTGGGTCCTTTTACGCTTCATCTCTTCAAACCTATTTATTTCTGAAATTCAAACATAAAACTCGTCACATAGAATTGTTTAGGTGAAAGATAATAGATATAAGATGCAAATGTACGCATAAAATGATGTCAATCAAATACCCCCACACCTAACTTTTGCTAGTCCCGAGCAAAACAAAGAAAGAGAAAAGCATGCGAAAAACAAGAAATTCTAACTCACTTTCGTAGGAATTACGGTTGCACTTAGCACGTGCAACAAGCCGTTAAACCTCCTTGTCGCCAAGGAGGAGTGTTGTCTCCTGAGGGTTTTCATCGGATACACCCACAAATTCCGAACAAAGATGCATTAATCAATCTAGCTACACGACTCGTTGGACTTATTTTGTCGATCATGGGACGCGGTAATACTACGGGTTGACTCTATATATGTAATCGGTCCACAAACCAAGCCTAATGAATTATTCATGAAAGGTAGTCAAGGACTTAAGTGAAAGACATGGGCAACCTTAACTTCTGAATGTGATACAATGTGTAAAGTCCATTAAGGTTCTTATTTGACTCTCTTTTTTTCTTTTTTTTCTTTGGAGCATTTTATTGGTTGGTGTTTGATTCTCCCAGGGTCAGGTTTCGTGCATCATTGCCTATGAGGACTTACACTATCATGTACACCTTCCCACAAATCTCCACATAGGGTGATCCCTACCACCCGTGTAACGAGAGTTTGGTCAGTGCATCCTAAGTCAGATGACTCGAGCGCACCAGGCATAAAGTCCCCTCAGACCTACTTTCCCAAGTGATAGGAGCCGTGCGAGAAGAGAGAACACAACTTATTCACTTATCTACATGGGAACCAAAACCCCTACACTTACAGTTTCACAAAAAGAGTTTAAGGGCCCTTGACTACGACAAACTTCCTTACACTAACACACACGAATTATTGACTCACATGGTTCAGGGTGGACTTCTTTAAATGTTTTAGTGTTGAAACCCTATGATTACACGCCCCCCGAGGGAAAACCGGGGTGCATCCTAATGACTTGATAAGACCTAAAGCCAGTAAACTAGATATCCTAATGCATCAAGTTCAAGATAATTTTGGGAGCTTTCTTTTTACTTTGCGTCTCAACAGTTTCGCACATGCTAAACACACGCAAAACCTACAAAAATATTTTCTTTCGCAAACACATGAAGATTTTGAATGAAATGTCAAAATTTTAAAGCACTAGGCAAGCAAAAGAAGACAAGTCACCCAAGGATCATAGCAAGCAGATATATCGATATTAAATGCAACACACTAACATGACCCTATCAATACACACAAAAGAAAACAAAATCAAAGGAAAAAGACTTGACTATGTACACACGTAAAACACCCCCCTACACCTACTTCATACATTGTCCTCAATGAATGTGAGCGAGATACTACATGGATTTATGCATTAAAAATGAAAGATCTCACCAACATAAAGCGCAAAAGGAAGTTTGTGGTTATGTTGATGGACACAAACCCGAATTCCCTCAAAACCTATGAGATACTGAAGAAGGGAGACAAATACGTGAAGAAATGGGGCCCAAGTACACAAGGGTTGGGGCCCACAACAATCATGCAACTGAATCATGCAACACACATTCCTTTTTAAGTTTCTCACATGTTTTGAGGAGAATTCAGGTTTATGTCCATCAACATACCCATGAACTCCCATTTGTGTTTCACATTGGTGGGATTTTCATTTTAATGCAAAAAATCATGCAGTATGATACTCACATTCATTGAGGACAATGCATGAAATAAGTGTCTGCAGGGGTGTTTTACGTGTGTACATAGTTTTGTGTGTCTTTTGTTTTTGTTTCACCTTCTTTTGTTTACTTTGCTATGGTCATGTTATTGTGATGCATTTAATATCGATATATCTGCTTGCCATGATCCTTGGGTGACTTGTCTTCTTTTGTTTGCCGATTACTTTAATTTTTCACATTTCTTTCAAAATCTTCTTGTGTTTGCAAAATAAAATGTTTTGTGGGTTTTGTATTTGTTTAGTCCATTTTGAGGCAATCAAAAGAGAAGCTCCCAGAATTGACTTGAACATGATGCATTAGGATATCTAGTATACTGGCTCTAAGTCTTATCGAGTCGTAAGGATACACCATTGTGTTCCCTCGGGGGGCATGTAATCATAGGATTTTAGTACTCAAACAATTAAAGAAGTCCACCCTGAACCTAGTGAGTAAAATAATTTGTGTATGTTAGTATAAGGAAGTTTGTTGTAGTCAGCGACCGTATAAATTTTGTTGTGAAACTTTAAGTGTAGGGTTTTTGATTCCCATGTAGATAATAAATAAGTGGTGTTCTCTCTTCTCTCATGACTCTTATGACTCGGGAAATTAGGTCCGAGGGGACTTAGTGCCTGGTGCTTTCGAGTCATTTGACTTGGGATGCACCAACCGAACTCCCGTTACACGAGTGGTAGGGATCGCCATATGTGGAGATTTGGGGGAAGGTGTATGTGATAATGTATGTCCTCATAGGCAATGAAGAACGAAACCTGACCCTGGGAGAATTAAACACCAACTAGTGTAATTCATGATGCTCCAAAAAGAAAGGAAAAAAAGAAAAAAAGACAAATAAGAATCTTAATGAACTTTACACTTTGTATCACTTTAGGATGTTAAGGTTTCCCATGTCTGTCACATACGTCCTTAACTAACTTGCACGAATGGTTCATTGGGATAGGTGTGTGGGCTGATTACATATATAGAGTCAGTCTGTAAAATTACCATGTCCAATGATCGACGAAAATGAGTCCATCGAGTCGTGTTGCTAGGTTGAATAATGCATCTATGTTCGGATTTTGTGGGTGTATCCGCTGAAAACCCTCAGGAGACATAACTCCTCCTTGGTGATAAGCGGGTTTAAAGGCGTCTTGCACATGTTAATTGCAACCATGATTCCTACGAAACTGAGTTAGGATTTCCCTATTTTAGGAATGATTTTCCTTTTTTTCATTTTTCTCTTTCTTTGTTTTGCTCGGGACTATCAAAAGTTAAGTGTGGGGGTATTTGATTGACAACATATCATGCATATATTTGTGTCTTATATCCTCTATTTTTAACCTAAGCAATGCTACGTAATGAGTTTTATGTTTAAATTTCTGAAATAAAACAGGTGAGAAGAAGAGACATAAAAGGACCCAATAGCAAGAGAAAGGACTGAATTGTGAGATTTTTGGACTGAAATGCAAGAGGGAAGGACCCAGATGTAAACCAAAAGGGCCAAAGAGCATATCAAGAAGATTCACGCCATCATGAGGATCATTTTAGCAATTAGATCCGGGCCCAAACATCAACAACCAAATCGGGTTCATCAAACATGAAGAAATCCAGTCAGAAACAAGTTACCCAAAACCAGACCCCATCAAGCCAATCCAGACCGCCAATTGGTTGTCCCAGACCACCAGTTGTCCATTTAACTTCAAATGACACAGGCTTTAGTTGGTTGTTAGATTAGGTTGTATTTAGTCCATATATGGTATGCGTTTTGTCCCATACCGGGGGATTGTCCCTGGTTACCTTTTTCTATGACTATAAATAAAACTCTTCCTCCTCCTTTGTATTTACCCATTGTTTTGTGGCCAATCCCTCTACCTAGAGTCAAGCCTTAAAGCGAACACTCAAGTAAGGAGATGCTAATTGTAATGTGAGTCATTTAACAAAAGAAGTTTTTGTTAGTTTAATGTTTGTAGACTTAGTTAACATGTTTTCCTGTCTCAACATAATAGTTAGCTTAATTGTTAGGGAGTAGTTTCATCTCCCTTTAGGGGGTGGAGATGATGTACATATATGTTGTCATGTTTTGATGTTTGATGATTTTTTGATTGTGTAAACTTGCATGTTTGTATGTTCATTAGGGTTATTTAATCATCTACATGTTGGGGATTGTTGATGGGTTTTGCCATAAGATTTAGACACTTCCCATGCTTAGTTTCCTCATGTTTATTGACTGAAATTTACTGTTGAATATGCTACATGTTAGTTAAGTGTTTTATTTGTGGTTGCTTTCTTGATTGATTGAAGAAACTTTGTTATGATGGGTTTTGCCATAAGATTTAGACACCTCCCATGCTTAACTTTGTTCTTCACAGGAGTTTTTGGGTTTTCACGAGTCTTGCCATATCTTTAGATACGTCTCATGCTAAGCCTAATCTCATGATAATCAAGTGGTAATTGTCGATACGTTGTGTGAATGGATTGATAGGTTTTGCCACATCTTTAGACACTTCCTATGCATGAAAACACACACACACGACACACACACATACATGCTTACATGCATCATTCATCACTTATTTCACTTCATATGTGCACACACTCCACCCTATAGGGGTTTTTGTTCCTGAATTCCAATCTATTTGCTAGCCTTTTACTTTAGTTTTAATCAATCGTTACTTCCTTTCATTTGCATTTGTTACTTACTAGTTTAGTGTAGTTTAGCTTAGCATAATCAAATATCTTTTCCCTTTTTTGCCACTTGATTTTGGATAAACCAGAGGCTACTCACCTCCCCGTGGATCGACCCGTACTTGCTACCACTTCATCGCGGTCGTGCACTTGTAGATTTTAAAACGTACAAATAATATAATAAATGACATGTAGATAAAGGGACAATCTTACCACTGTTGGAACACATAATTAGAACTCTATGTACAATGAACCTCCAAGATTAATGAGGGAAACGAACAAAACCCAATAACATTTTTTTGACATATTTACAATAGAAACGTGTTCACATTTTACCATGTTTATGCACCTGAAATGGAAACATGAGCCCACGTAGGATCAAAATACTGAAGTGTAGACCCACATGACTCAACAATAACAACATGAAGATGTTCGTGAACATTACAAGGCAACATATGATGCCGAAAATTAAACGTTACGTTTTTAGACCATTCGATTGGTTGGTTCGGATATAATAATGGAAATTGTTCTTTACGCATTACAACATTATAGACATGATCGTCAATCCAAACTCTCCAACCAACTAGTTCATATGTTAGAATAAGTCGATTAGGATATGGTTCTTTAAAATGGTAGACTAGTTCGTTACTATTTAGTTGAGTTATAGGTTTACTCAGGTTTGGACGGTCCAACTAGTCAAGTTATGAGTTCAAATTGAAGTTGAAGCTCAAGTTGGGACGGTCCAACTTTTGAGTTATGGGTTCAAATTGTGATTCTAGTTCAAGTTAATTAGGAAAATCATCATTCTCATGTTCATTCACTTGTTTTACCAATTGACGGACATGTCTCTCCAAGGATTGCAACGTGTTGGTGTCTACTAGAAAATTGTTGAAGTTTTGAGTAAAGGTCGAAGTGGTGTGTTCTATTGAATCAAGTCTCGAGTCAACATTAAAATTCACGTTGTGATTTTTAGAAAATGTGGATGTGGTACTAAAATTTTGAGGTTCATTCCATGTTTCCACTTGTGGAGATTGATAACATATTTTGTAGTTTATATGAAGTATGATAATAAGGTCGATATGTCATATCTGAGTTCGGTTCATATAGGGCATCCCATGGAAAACCTTGATGGTTGGTTTTATGCAGAAGCATAGTGGTCATGTTGCGAATGATGATAAGAATTGGCCCACTCAGGTTTTTGAGGATTGAAAATGAAATATTAGGGTACATGACCACTTAACCCACACCAATTGCAAAATGAAAAATTAAAAAATTGTTGATGATTTATCCTTTTCTATTCCTTCTATTGTATGCACAACATCTGCAATGGCTTGGTCTAAAAAATGATTACCAACATACTCAGATGATGAATTATAATTCATAATCAATGGTTCTCTTAAATTTGTCTCATCTAAACCAATAAATTATCCCCAAGCCATTTCATTGTGTTCCAATTGGAAATTATTTTGATATATGTGTTGGTTAGACCATGCATATTGAGTTTGATTCCAATGATGGTTATTCATATAATTCTCACCCATCAAGTTCAAGTGAGAAGGTGCACAAGTTATATTAAGACTCATATTATGGGTTGAATCTAAATCAACTCGCGAAAGTCGATTGTTTGCATCTCAAGGCCAAGTTTGCATGCACCAGGATTAGTTTCCAAAAGTTTGATTTGATTGAAATTCAATTTATCAAACAAATCTTTGCTCTTGGTATCTTTCCTACTTGGTTCAGAATTGGATTTGGAAAGATCCAAAAAAATTGAAAATCTTAAAAATCAAGTCGAGTTCTTTCCAAATCGATTTTTTGTGTTTTTCTTTTTTCAAGTTTTCAATTTTTTGAATTTTCTTTCTAATGTTGTGAACAAGGAAGTGGAAATATGAGAATGTCCTAAAGAAGAGAAAAAGAGGAGAGAGATATAGAGGAGAGCGAGACTTGGATGAGGAGGGAGAAAAAAACTCGACTTCTAATAGGTGAGGTTTTGAATTTCATACCACAAACAATGCTCAAATAGCCTAGACCTAGTGTTCTTAGAACTAAATGATACCTAACTGGGTGAGTTGTTTAAGTAGTTATTTGTTCACCTCCCTTAGAAAATTGATAGATTCGTGAGGTTGTGTATAGCTAATGGGAGCAGTTCAGGGTAAACCGATGCGAATTAGATAACGACTACACTTAGGCGACTTTCCTCGCCATGAAAACACTTCCTAGACACCATTTTTTTCGAATTATGTTTAGGTCATACAAGTCACGAGAAAATAAAATCCTTAATTGAATTTGAGTCCTTAAGGGTCCATTCCAATTGGTTTTAAATTAAGTCTTGGGTGACACTCGATTGATGGTTTCTGGGCCACAAAATGGTGATGAAATCCCCACAGTATTTTGATTTTCTATAGGTGGTAACCCTTAGAGTTGTTTAACTTAGATCTAGAAATCAATTAATCAAACAAACTCTCATCTTACTTTTGTCGTGATGCAACCTACTAATTATATGCAATACAACTAAATGAATGATTGCAAAAGATATGTACCTCGCTCCAGCAATCAATGACAAAAATTAAAATAAAGAAAAGTCAATGCACGTACAATTGTTTAATCGTTTTAAATAACGCAAGCGCACGACCGCGTTGAAGCGGTGGCAAGAACGAGTCGATCCTCAGGGAGGTGAGTAGCCTCTGGTTTTTCAGAATTCAAGTGGCAACAAAAAGGTGAAGAGTTTGTCTATGATAATCTACGCTACACTAAACTACTAAGAAGAAAAATGCAAAGTAAAGCAACTAACGATTACTTCGAATCAAAACTAAAAGATTGTAAAACTAAGCTGGAATCAAGAAGAGAAAGATCCCTAGGAGTGGAGTGTGTGCAGACATGTAAAAAGATGGTGAAGAATGCATTCTATAGGCACAAATGTAGGTAGTGTTTTCATACATAGAAAGTATCTAAAGGTTGTCGCAAAACCTATCAATCCATTCACTAACCTAGTTGATTAACATTCATATACACAAGCTGGTTATTTTAGAACCTAAACAAGCATGGGAGGTATCTAAGATGTGTGGCAAAACCCATCAAGTGTAGTATTCTACTCTAACAAGAAAGCATACATTCAAATTTTTAACACAATCAAAATATAAAGCATTCATATCCATTCTTTAATAAATGTATGAACATCATCTCCAGCCCCAAAGGGGGATGGATCTACTCACTACACATTATTCTAACAATTAAACTAAAGAAGAAAGGAAACATTCTAACTACTTTAGCCTACAATCAAAGAAATAAAACTAAACCAAGCATGCATAAAGAAACAACATAAGAACAAAATAATGGAAAAATTATTTTATTAAATGACTCACATCACTAGCAGCATTCTTCTCCACCTTGAGATTTTGCTCCAAGGCTTACTCCAAGTAGAGAGAATGCCACCAAGCAATGGGTGATTACAATAGAAGGTGAAGAGTTCTATTTATAGCCATAGAAAAAGGTAATCCGAGACAATCCCCCGGTATGGGACTAAACAAATACTAGAAATAGACTAAATACACACTAATACGCGACCTTACAAAATCTTAGTGGATCCGGATCAAAATAGACCGCCAATTAGCGGTCTATATTGTTTGGATCCGGCCGTTGTTTCGTGTGGGCTTTTCTAGATGACTTTGGTGGTCTTTGATGCATCTACATCGCTTGCTGGAGCTCCGACACGAATAGAATTGCCAAAATACTCCCCATGATGGTGTGAAGTATTCTTGTTCGCTCATTGGTCCTTCGATCTTACATTCAGGTCATTCGATCTTGCATCTTAGTCCTTGAGTCTCTCAACTCAGTCATTTTTCATGTTTTTAGGTCCTTTTATGCCTCTTCTCTTCAAACCTATTTATTTCTGAAATTCAAACATAAAACTTGTCACGTAACATTGTTTAGGTGAAAGATAATGGACATAAGATACAAATGTGAGCATGAAATTATGACAATAAAATATCCCCACACCTAACTTTTGCTTGTCCCGAGCAAAACAAAGAGAGAGAAAAGCATACGAAAAACAAGAAATCCTAACTCACTTTCGTAGGAATCACGGTTGCACTTAACACGTGCAACAAGCCGTTAAACCTCCTTGTCGCCCAGGAGGAGGAGTGTTGTCTCCTGAGGGTTTAGCGGATACACCCACAAAATCCAAACAAAGATGCATTATTCAACCTAGCTACACGACTCGATGACTCATTTTGCCGATCATTCGACGCGGTAATTCTACGGGCTGACTTTATATATGTAATAAGTCCACACACCTAGCCTAATGAATCATTCGTGAAAGCTAATTAAGGACTTAAGTGCAAGACATGGACAACCTCAACATCCTCAAGTGATACAAAGTATAAGGTCCATTAAGGTTCTTATTTGCATTACTTTTTTCTTTATCTTTTTGTTTCTTTTCTTACTTTTTTTCTCTTCTTTTTGTTACTAGTTAGAGTTTCATTCTCCTAAGGTCAGGTTTCGTGCATCATTGCCTATGAGGACTTACACTATCACGTACACCTTTCCCCAAATCTCCACATAGGGCAATCCCTACCACCTGTGTAACGGGAGTTCGGTCGGTGCATCCCAAGTCAGATGACTCAAAAGTACCAGGCACAAAGTCCCCTGAGACCTAATTTCCTGAGTGATAGGAGTCGTGCGAGAAGAGAGAACACCTACTCACTTATTTCTTATCTACACATGAACCAAAACCCCTACACTTAATGTCTCACAACAAGATTTAACGGGTCCATGACAACAACAGACTTCCTTAAGTTAGCATACACGAATTATTGACTCATTAGGTTCAGGGTGGACTTCTTTGAATGTTTGAGCACTGAAATTCAAACATAAAACTCGTCACGTAGCATTGTTTAGGTGAAAGATAATGGATATAAGATACAAATGTGAGCATGAAATGATGACAATCAACAATCATTAAGATAATTGACATAAGCATGAAAATCTAAGTTTTTATTTTAAATTGGAGTCTGAGTTTCTTAAAAGAGAACACATTATTATTTTTGGGTATGACAACAATAAAGTTAAAACATGGAAAATTTAGGACCAAATGATCTATAGTGGAGAAAGGAAATATCAAAAGTTGAATCAAAATTGACTTACTTGAACATCTACTCGTGGGTAAAAAACTGCCAATAATTGGTTTTGTAGATCTCCTTTCGTCCAAATTTACGATCAACCCCACTTCTTAGTAGATCCAATCGTACACTCTAACTATGCACCTTTAACAAAGCTGTCAGAAAAACAAATAAAATTCGGTAATTGCGCTCTCTTCCCAACAACGACGTCAAAAATTGACGAGTCGTAAATTTAACTGCAAGTGTACGAATTGTATAGCAAAGGGGTCAAACACAAGGACAATTTGCAATTTTCAATCGATTCTATTTTTCAATGAAACACGAGTAATAATGATGACAGATTTAATGGTGGTTGCTAATTTGGTCTTTTATTTACTAATTTGGTCAAACATATTTATTTCTGAAATTCAAACATAAAACTCATCACGTAGCATTGTTTAGGTGAAAGATAATGGATATAAGATACAAATGTGAGCATGAAATGATGACAATCAACAATCATTAAGATAATTGACATAAGCATGAAAATCTAAGTTTTTATTTTAAATTGGAGTCTGAGTTTCTTAAAAGAGAACACATTATTATTTTTGGGTATGACAACAATAAAGTTAAAACATGGAAAATTTAGGACCAAATGATCTATAGTGGAGAAAGGAAATATCAAAAGTTGAATCAAAATTGACTTACTTGAACATCTACTCGTGGGTAAAAAACTGCCAATAATTGGTTTTGTAGATCTCCTTTCGTCCAAATTTACGATCAACCCCACTTCTTAGTAGATCCAATCGTACACTCTAACTATGCACCTTTAACAAAGCTGTCAGAAAAACAAATAAAATTCGGTAATTGCGCTCTCTTCCCAACAACGACGTCAAAAATTGACGAGTCGTAAATTTAACTGCAAGTGTACGAATTGTATAGCAAAGGGGTCAAACACAAGGACAATTTGCAATTTTCAATCGATTCTATTTTTCAATGAAACACGAGTAATAATGATGACAGATTTAATGGTGGTTGCTAATTTGGTCTTTTATTTACTAATTTGGTCAAACATATTTATTTCTGAAATTCAAACATAAAACTCATCACGTAGCATTGTTTAGGTGAAAGATAATGGATATAAGATACAAATGTGAGCATGAAATGATGACAATCAACAATCATTAAGATAATTGACATAAGCATGAAAATCTAAGTTTTTATTTTAAATTGGAGTCTGAGTTTCTTAAAAGAGAACACATTATTATTTTTGGGTATGACAACAATAAAGTTAAAACATGGAAAATTTAGGACCAAATGATCTATAGTGGAGAAAGGAAATATCAAAAGTTGAATCAAAATTGACTTACTTGAACATCTACTCGTGGGTAAAAAACTGCCAATAATTGGTTTTGTAGATCTCCTTTCGTCCAAATTTACGATCAACCCCACTTCTTAGTAGATCCAATCGTACACTCTAACTATGCACCTTTAACAAAGCTGTCAGAAAAACAAATAAAATTCGGTAATTGCGCTCTCTTCCCAACAACGACGTCAAAAATTGACGAGTCGTAAATTTAACTGCAAGTGTACGAATTGTATAGCAAAGGGGTCAAACACAAGGACAATTTGCAATTTTCAATCGATTCTATTTTTCAATGAAACACGAGTAATAATGATGACAGATTTAATGGTGGTTGCTAATTTGGTCTTTTATTTACTAATTTGGTCAAACATATTTATTTCTGAAATTCAAACATAAAACTCATCACGTAGCATTGTTTAGGTGAAAGATAATGGATATAAGATACAAATGTGAGCATGAAATGATGACAATCAACAATCATTAAGATAATTGACATAAGCATGAAAATCTAAGTTTTTATTTTAAATTGGAGTCTGAGTTTCTTAAAAGAGAACACATTATTATTTTTGGGTATGACAACAATAAAGTTAAAACATGGAAAATTTAGGACCAAATGATCTATAGTGGAGAAAGGAAATATCAAAAGTTGAATCAAAATTGACTTACTTGAACATCTACTCGTGGGTAAAAAACTGCCAATAATTGGTTTTGTAGATCTCCTTTCGTCCAAATTTACGATCAACCCCACTTCTTAGTAGATCCAATCGTACACTCTAACTATGCACCTTTAACAAAGCTGTCAGAAAAACAAATAAAATTCGGTAATTGCGCTCTCTTCCCAACAACGACGTCAAAAATTGACGAGTCGTAAATTTAACTGCAAGTGTACGAATTGTATAGCAAAGGGGTCAAACACAAGGACAATTTGCAATTTTCAATCGATTCTATTTTTCAATGAAACACGAGTAATAATGATGACAGATTTAATGGTGGTTGCTAATTTGGTCTTTTATTTACTATGATATTCAGAGATCATGTAATGTTTTTTATGATTTTTTTAAATAAAAAGAATGCAACAAAAAATTACGAGGAGATGAAAGACTTAGGAGGTGAAAACATTGCAAGAGCATGAATTGGGAAAAATGTTACACATTTCATTAAACAAGAGAGATTATATTTATAAGAATGAATTGAAGTAATTAAATTATCAAAAAACAACTAACCTATATTTAATTACTACTTCACAAACTTTTGCATGCAAAGAAGCAATATAATTCTAAGCATAGAATAGGAAACTTATAAGTAACATTAATCTATAAAATAATTTAAATCATCTATGATTACTAGAATATTATACAATGCATTCAAGGTTCTATATCATTTATTTTACCTGATATTTATGCTACTCTGGTATTTGTTTCTTACATTTCGGGGTTTAGGTAATAAAGAAGATAAAGGAAGCAAAAATACCTAAATGCAAGAAAAAAAACTAATTTGGAAGCCTTCTGGACCTGTTTGTAATGCTCAAGGATCGAATTGCAAGTCAAGAAGGACCTGGTGAAAACCTAGAGGGACCTGATCGTAAATAAAAGTGTTGATCACAAAAGGTCCATAATCTGATGAACTTGAGGAGTAATTCAATAATTAAGTCCAAACGGGCTTGAACGAATGGGTCCAGGTTCACCCCACGTGCAAAATTGCTTAGCCAAAGATCCTGGTGAAATTTAGGGTTTATCCGACCCAAACAATCTTCCATTGGTGGATCCGGTTGGGAGATTGGCACCCGAATTTCTCTAACGGGTCGGATATTCGGGTAAATTTGGGTAGAAGCACGTCGGACCATCCAAATCTGATTTGCAGTCGTCCGATTGCACCAAGATTTATCCAAACCCTCTAATATTCTTTAAATACACTTGTAATCCTTCCATCTCCCTTATTCCTCTTCTCTCCCCCATTAGAATAGGTTTTAATTCTTATTTTAGTAGTGCAGTTAAGGGGTGGAGAGGAAACCATGTAATGTTTATCCATTAATCAAATTTTGATATCATGTTCTTTACATTCTTGTGTTTATTTAGATGTCATTTATATTTCCTTGACTCGAGTAGATTTAGATTTCTTTACATGTTGGTGGGTTGGTTTTACTTTGTTGTTTTTCTTGTTGTTTATATGATTACTGAGTAGTCCATCTCCATTGCTAGGTGGAGAATGATGTGAAGTGTGGATATAGTTAGATTAGTGTGTGTATGTGTTTAATATTATTCTTGGAGGTTGAAATGATTTACAGAGCCATTTTGATGGGTATTCTCACTCTTGCCTTTGATGTGTTAATTGTCCTAATCGATGCTTAGCACATGCTTTTGTTCGTAGGGCCACTTAATGGGAATGATGAGCGGAGGATAAGATTGAAGTGGATAAAGAGATACGATTGACACGTGAGCGTGTGGTCATCTTTGGCCTTATCTTGAGTAGTGTATTGTTTGTTTTAATGATGGTGATCAATCTTAATCTATGTGCAAACACACTTAGGATCATGGTCATGATAGATTTCCATATTAATTCATGTCATGAGAGCACAAATGTATACACAGATGTCACACATATACATTGTTGCATATTTATTTTACAGATTGAAATTACGGTAGTTTTGTGTTGATACACTCACTCTTCATTTTCTTTCCCCACTCGAGTATGGTCAACGACGACCCGCACTCACTCCTCGTGGACACGAAGTGTACTTGCCATCACTTCAACACGACCGTGCATTTGCGATTTTGAACTTTAAAATCCCAAACAAGTTTTTGGCGTCGTTGCCGATGAGCAAGTTTTCGATTGTCATGTTTACCATTTCGGTGGGTTTTGTATCATTTTTGTGTTTCAGTGCTCTATTTAGCCTTTTATGCAGGGGATTATGGTGACATGGGAACACATATGAACAGTAGAGCACATGCATACGAATAAACCATCTGGAGCACCATTTTGATTCACCAATAAAGGATTAGCTGATTGGAATCCGCCAGTGGTTGAAGTTGTGAGTGATCCATTCTTGAAATTTCAGTAATGCTTTGTTGCTTACCTGATTTACTATTTAGCATCTTTTCACTAAATATATACTCATTGATTATTACATGTATTATATCAAATAATTAAGAGCACACCTCTCTCAGTACGGTGCAAGATAATACAACTTGTTCCCCTCAGGCATCACATTCTCCATTGTTTGCGCTTGAGTGTCGTCACTTTTTCGTCCGGGACAATTGAAAAATGTTGGACACAAATATCCAGAGCTCTTTCCTTTAGGGATTTGGTAAAGAGACCTATATATCACAATCAATAAACATAATTTTAATGTCAAACATAAACAAATATCATGAAAAATAACACTCAATGATTGATTTTAATGACTTACTTTATAAGAACTTCAATGATTGATATACATAATTTTTCCATCTTCAGAAATTGCATGACATCACCAAAGATGACATACAATTTCAGTTCTAAGCCGTCTTCCACCGTGTAGCCTACGATTTCTTTATCCAAAGAACTCATCACAGCATCATCCTCAGGTTTATAACATTAAACAGTTCTTAGGCATTAAATTTTCATCAAATCCGGTAGAATATTTGGATCCGTTGGATGGTGGAGGTTGAACCTTTAACATTAAAATATACATTGTTAGAACATTACAACTAAAGCAATATGTATGACAATTAAAAATTCGTTTATTAATACTAAATAATTATCTTCTTTTTCTTTTTAGGTTTTACCAAAGAACGTGGTCATTCTAATACTTGTCCTTCAACGTCCGAACTGTTTGCAAACAACGATTCTACAGGTTCAGGAGTACCTTTCTTGGAGAGAACATGTGGCAGCGGAAGGAAGATCGGAGGTCACCTTACGGAATCCTTTTCACCGGTCGGTCTCCTACTCTCTCGGAGAAGGAGCGCGAGTCCACAACCCAAGAGTCCACAGAAGGAGCTTGGTGGAGGTGGAGGGACGAAAAGGGAGAGAGAGAAGGTGGCGGCTAGGGTGGGTGCAGGCTAGGGTTTGCACACTTGTTCTTCTATCCAATGGGAGGCTCCCCTCCTTATATGGATGGCTCCACCCTAAACCCTTAAATGTGTAGTCCAATAGGGACGCGCCATGTGTCAGTGCTTTGGGCAAATATCTTATTAATCCTAGATTAATCCAATATCTCCCACTTGCACAACAACACGATAACAACATGTCATATGCTTTTGTGTCCCCGACACATATGCATATATCCCTGATACATATAATCAAACAATGGCAATATGTCTCCTCTTTATGTGTCCCCGACACATATGTATATATCCCTGATACATACAACTACTCCTCTCTCCAAGTACACATCCATAATACGCAAGTCTCTGATCATGTATCCTCGATACACGACCATCTGTGTCCCCGACACTTGTACTCTTCCGATCATACGGACAAATGGGTCGTGAGACCGGTGATGCACCTGCAATTTAGGAGTCTCAAACTAGAAACCTTACTAGAAGGCCAGAATGACAACATCCTCATAAAACAACAAATAAGCAGTCAAAATGCACATCACAGTTCCCCAGGTTTACTCAGAAACTCACTTAACATGAACGGTATCTCGATCCCTCGGAGAGAATACCTTCTTGTCCTCAAGGTACCTGCTACTGTATCCAATACAGTTGGGCCCAGCAAATACTTTTAGTGCAGTCGAGTCCAACCTTTCCCTTCCCCCCAGACCACCCTTACACTTGGAGTTGACTCCTTTCCCGAAGATGCCTCTTTAGACCGAATCTCTCATGGTCATAGATAACATCCCAAAGTAGCCACATCAACTCTTTGCTTCATGGTGACGTCGAAGGTCACTGAGGGCAACTAATGACAATCATGTCTTGGACTCACACAGTGAAGGAGCAGGGATCCATCCTTTCACTTCCAAATGGTCGCTCAGCACATGTTGTATTTCAAACATGTTATGGTGGATCATAATGTACACAACAGTATGTCTGTCTCTCAACACCATACAAGTCTTAGTCCAGTCGCACCCCCTCTGCGCTTGACTCGAGCTTCATCATTGTCGCCTTAACACCATACAGGTGCCACCTGGCGCCACATGTGATGCTCGCACTTGGCTTCTATAGGTCACATGAATCGTGGGTACATTCATGTCAATCCTAACCAAGATAGAGGATCTCATCTTGATTCATAATCAAGGCGACTGTCCTATCATGAACTGCTCTGGATCTATCATACAAGAACTCTTCATGATCAGTCTCATCTCTACTCGCTATCAAAAGCGCCAGAGGCGAATGCTCGTGTGAGTGAGCATTCTTCAGCCTATTGACAGAATAATATTTTATGCTAGAACAACTACATCAACCAAACAGATATAGTCGAAAGGAAAACACAATCACTAATAAAAGGAAGTTAGACATGTCAATGCATCAAAGTCTGCGTAAGCCTAAGGACTTCACATGGGACACAAACGAGTCCTTAGCTATAGCCTTGGTAAGAGGGTCAGCTACCATAAGACTAGTAGACACATGTCTTAACACAACTTCATTTCTCGCTATGATGTCCTTCACAAAATGATACCTAACCTGTATATGTTTGGTCTTTCCTTGATATTTGGGGTCTTTCACATAACAAAGGGCAGCCATGCTGTCACAATAGACAACAACATGCTCATCCGATGTCTCTACTAGCCCAATATGTTGTAAGAATCTCCTCAACCAAACTGCCTCCTGTACTGCTGCAGAGCATGCAACATACTCTGCTTCCATAGTCGACAGGGCTATAGAGGTTTGCTTCTTGCTGGACCATGAGATGGCCCCATTAGCCAGCAATAAAGCATAACCAGAGGTAGACTTCCTTTCATCAATGTCTCTAGCCCAATCGGCATCACTGTAGCCAATCAGGCAGACATCTGATGCTTGGTAACACAACATGTAGTTACTCGTTCCTCTGACGTCTCTCATGATTCTCTTGACTGCCTTCCAGTGCTCCATGCTTGGGCTAGACTGGCATCGACTCACCATGCCCACAGCGTAACAAATGTCTGGCCTAGTACACATCATAGCGTACATAAGGCTTCCCACAGCATTTGAGTATGGAACCTTGCTCATTTTGACCTTCTCTTCAGGAGTCTCAGGATGCTTATCAAGACTCAAGTGCAAACCCTTCTCAACAGGAGTGTCGATTGGTTTGCATTTGTCCATATGGTATTTCTTCAAGATCTTGTTAATATAAGTCTCTTGAGACAATCCCAGAAGTCTCTTGGACCTATTTCTAACTATCTTGACACCAAGGACGTAGCTAGCTTCACCCATGTCCTTCATATCAAACGTGGAGGACAACCACTCTTTAGTGGATTTCAGCAACTCTTTGCTATTGCCAGCCATGAGTATGTCATCAACATACAAGGTCAGAATGACAAATTTACCATTGGATCTCTTAACGTACACACAGTGATCTTCCTCAAGCATAGAGAACGCATTCTCTGATATAACTTGATGGAAGCGAATGTTCCACTGTCTACACGCTTGTTTTAAGCCATATAAGGACTTATTGAGCTTGCACACTTTGCGCTCTTGTCCTTTGACTTCAAAACCTTGAGGTTGATCCATATAGATCTCCTCCTCAAGTTCTCCATTGAGAAAAGCAGTCTTTATATCCATTTGGTAAAGCTCTAAGTCCATCTGAGCTACAATAGCTAGTAGAAGGCGGATGAAGGCAAACTTAACCACGGGTGAAAAAGTTTCCTCAAAATCCACGCCTTATCTTTGGGTGTAGCCTTTAGCTACCAGTCTAGCCTTGAATCTATCAATAGATCCATCTGCCTTCCTCTTAATCTTGAGGATCCACTTCGCCCCAACGGCCTTTCGGTTCGGTGGTAAGTCGACCAAGTCCCAGACTCGATTAACTTTCTTCGACTCCAACTATTCCTTTATAGCTTCTAACCACTCTTTCGCATTTGGACCTTCCAAAGCCTCTTTCAAGGTCTCCGGTTCTTGCTCATCGATTACTGTCATCCCAGATGATTCATAATCAATTTCTTCTTGAGCTATCATGAGGGCCTCTTCCTCTAAGAGAAACCGCCTACGAGGAATGAGCCCGCGTTTACTTCGACGCAGATGGGTATCTGATGGCTCATCCTCCGTGAGAGCTATCGGATCCTCAGCATTGCTGCTCCCACTAGGATTGACTGGTGAAACCTCATGTTCAACTTCCAGATCCTGATCCCGTGGAGTGGCAATGTCCTCATCTTGTTGTTCAAAGAAGTCCACTGACTCTTTGATAGCTACAAAGAGTTGGAAAAACATTTTCCAAGAATGTTGCATCCCTAGACTCCAGTTCCGTCCTTCTTTCTTTCTCGTCTAACCCGATAAAATCATAACCTTTGGAGAGATTACTGTATTTTACAAAGATACACTTTTTCCCTCTAGGTCCTAGTTTTCCATATCGGTGACTAGTAGAATGAATGAATGTATGTCATCCCCAAGGATGCAGCAAACTAAAATCAGGCTTCCGTCCTGTCCATAACTCATATGGAGTTGAGGGAACCGATTTTGTTGGAACTCTATTGAGGATATAGGCAAGAGTCATTAGAGCATCTCCCCAAAATGAAATAAGCAAGCTCGCATGCGCCATCATGGATCTAACCATGTCTAGCAACGTTCTATTCCTTCTCTGAGCAACACCATTTTGCTGAGGAGTATAAGGCATAGTGAGTTGTCTAGATATCCCCTTTTCATCACATAACTCCTTGAACATTATGGAGAGATACTCCCCACCTCTGTCCGTTCTGAGAGTTTTTATCTTATTATCCAATTGATTCTCTACCAAGCTCATGAATTTCTTAAAGCATTGTAGAGCTTCTGACTTGTGAGAAATAAGATAAATATGACCATATCTAGTGTAGTCATCAATAAATGTGATGAAGTAACTTTGTCCATGTCTAGTACGCACATTCAAAGGTCCACAAATATCCGAGTGAATTAGTTCTAAAGGAGAAGTAGCCCTAATGGCTTTTCCGAACGGTTTTTTTTTTTTTTTGCAAAGCAAAAGAGAGGCGCAGCCTTGAATTTTATTGATTTGTGTAAATAGACTTACATACAAACCAACCCAACAACACACACCCAAAGCATTCGGAACTTGCTGGGTACAAGCTCAGATTCATATCTAGCACATTTCTATCACAAGTTTCACCGTCTACGACAATGAATTACAGCGTGCACCGCATTGCTTTTAGCTATTACTTAATTCAAAGCTACACTAACGAAAGAGACCCATTGCTACCTCCATGTTGTCGTAAATGTCACCCTCTCATGCTCGTCTCCCTTGCCTTCCAGCATACCAAACCCTTTTATCCGAATCACATCCTTCACATGCTGAATAATGGACTCCACTCGTCGTTCCTCACCCTCCATACATCGCCTATTCCGTTCAGCCCAGCACTCGAACACCACAGCTCCCACAGCTAACTTCAGCGTTAGTGCCCCATGCTTTGTAGGTGTACTCCAAGTCTGAATCCTATAAATCTCCTCGAAAGTAGCTGCAACCATGCGACCCATATCTCCTCCGATCCTCCGGATTTCTTCCCATACAGTTTGTACGAATTGGCACTCCCAGAATAAGTGCTTTAACTCCTAGTATGCATTCTTACATAGTGCACACCTTGACACCATGCATAGCTTGAGCCCCCTCCGTCTCATCATATCATGAGTAGGTAGCTTCCCATGCATTGTCCTCCATAATGTTAATGCATGCTTTGGGACAGCCCATTTGTGCCACACCATTGTCCCCCACCTAACGACGGGTCGTTCCAGCTTGACCCACTTCCACGTATCCCTCAAGGTAAGAGTGCTTCGAGTGGCACCCATCCATGAGAGCTTATCCTCCCCCTGGTCCACCTGGATGGTAGACAACCGGGCCCAAAGTTGTGTGAGAGCTCGGGAGCGTAGTCGAGGCACTCTCCACCTACCATCTTCGAGGAAGTGGGACACGGTGATATCCTGAGGGACCCCTAGATCATACCTCATTCTCTCCCCCTCCGGTAATGATAGAAGTGGCGGGCCACACCAAGAATCCTCAAAGAACTTCACCCTCCGCCCATCACCTATTCTGAAAATCATTTTCTCCCTTGCCATATTCCGAACTCGCATGAGACCTCGCCATGCCCAGGAGCAATTTGATGGAGGCCGCATTATCCATATGGACTTCCTCCTTAGGTACTTACTCCGTAAGCAAGAGGCCCAAAGGGATGTATCATGTGATGCAATGATCCAAAATAAGCGTAGAAGGCCTGCATCGTTCCAATACACCAATCGACGCAAACCAAGGCCTCCTTCCCGCCTCGGAGTGCATATGTCCTGCCACGAGACAGAAGCCAACCTCTTTGTTCCCCCCCAAACAAAATGCATCATCAATCTTTCTATTTCGTGAAGCACACTTCGTGGTACGAGAAAGGCCGAAATCCAATAAATACTAAAGGACGTAAGCACACTACGCACTAGTTCCACTCGCCCCGCCATGGAGAGGAGCTTTCCCTTCCATGAACTCAGCCTCCCCCGTACCTTGTCCAGGAGTGCTTCACAATGCGTCTTCGTAAACCTTGATGAAAAAAGTGGCAACCCAAGATATGTCACCGGGAAGGTGCTCTGCTGCATTCGAAGATGGCTGCAAATCCACTCCCCGTCCGGTGTATTCCCTCCCACGAATACTTGGCTCTTAGAGTTGTTTAGTTGCAGCCCCAAGTATCGTGAGAACTCATCCAACACCTCTTTCAGCGCGCCGGCATCGGACTTTGTGGCACTCATGAAGACCATTACATCATCAGCAAACATCAAATGCGAGACCGAGATCGAACCACATTTAACCGGTCGAAACCCACCTCTCCTCTCTTCACGACGCATCAAACCCCCCAGCACTTCCATGCAAAGCACAAAGAGATATGGAGCTAATGGGTCACCTTGTCGGAGACCATTGGAAGCCACGAAAGGCCTCGAAAAGGCACCATTTACATTTACAACGAAGGAGGCCTTCACGCACTCCCCCACCAGCTTCCTTCATTTGTCATTGAAACCGAGCCTACAAAGCACCTCATCCAGAAATTTCCATGACACCGTGTCGTACGCCTTCCTCAAATCAATCTTGACAGCCATGCGCCCCAACCCTTTTTCAGAATGCAAGTTGTGACATAATTCGTGGGCCAGCAAAACGTTGTCCCCAATCCGATGCCCTCGGATGAAAGCGCTTTGGTTCTCCTTTACAAGCTTGGGCAGCACCTCCTTCAACCTATTCGCAAGAATCTTGGAGATATAGCGATACACCATATTGCATAAGGAAATCGGTCGGTAGTCATCAATCGTGGTTGGGCCTCTCTTCTTTGGAATCAATGTAATCGCCGTATAATTGACTTGCCTGAGGAGTTTTCCCTCGCGAAAGAAAGAAGCAACAGCCTTAAGAAGATCATTCTTAATAACCTCCCAAGCCACCTTGAAGAACTTTGCATTAAAGCCGTCCGGTCCCGGTGCTTTGTCATTATTGGATTGCAACACCACGAATTCCAGCTCAGCCATGGTCACCGAACGTGTGAGCAGCCCAGCCTCCATAGTTCCTAACTTAGGAAGATCAATATCATACGCAATGTTACCCCCCTGCACATTTGAAGCAAATAAGTTAGCAAACCGGCGACGTATCGCCTCACGAATTTGATCCTCGTCCTCGATCGTCTCATCACCTTCAACTATCCTACGCACTGTGTTTGTGGCTCTCCTCACCCTAAGAGACGCATGGAAGAACCTCGAGTTAGAGTCACCTTCCCTCAACCACTTCATCCTAGATTTTTGTCGAATAATCGACTCCTCAATTCCCAATTGGTGGGATAGCTTATCTACCGCCTCACTCTCCTTCCTTCTAAGTCCCTCCTCATCCGGAAGGCGCTCCATCTCCATTCGAATCTGCTGGAGCTGATTCCTAGCCTCAGTAAGACGCTCGGTTATATTCCCAAACACCTCATCACTCCACGTCTTAAGTGCCCTCTTAACAGCCTCCAACTTCCCCACCACCCGATACATTGGGGTTCCTACAATGTATGTCTACCATGCCTCCTTTACCACCCCCCAAAAACTGGTCATGCCCAGCCCAAGCATTCACGAACCGGAACATCTTCTTCTTCCGGACACCATGAGGTTCGAGGTTGATGAGAATTAAATTTATACCGCAAGTGCACGGCCGCGTTGAAGCGGTGGCAGGTACAGGTCGAACACAAGGAGGGAGAGATTCTGTTATTAGTGTGATTTTCGATTAAGGGGGAGAAGGAGAGAAGAAATAATTGGGTTTTGAGATTTTTGGGTTTTAATTATCTAAAGAAAGAACAAGAACAATTAAAATTAAAACAAGAACAAAGAGGTGAATTCCGTCGGATGGAGGTTTAGATTTAAGGTTTAGATTAGAGAATTCAGAAACTTATAATAAATCATATTAGTTATGAAGCATTACATGATAAATGATTTAACATAAACTCAAGTAATCAAAATAGACTAATACGAACTTAAAATAATAACATTTATTCATCTTCTCTTCACCCTAAATCCGTCACCTCCACCCTTTGGAAAGAGTTAGAAACTCATGAAGGGAGGAAGAAGGGGTCCTTGAGACATTACAAAAGAAAACTAAAAGTAAGAAATAAAAGACAGAATTTTATAAATGAAAAGAAGAATACAAAACTAAGATTAAGAATAAAAACTACAACCAAAGACTAAGGACCCTTCTAACATCGTTCTCGGGTCTATTTATAGTTGCTACAAGAGATCTAGGTATAATATTGGAAAGTACACGTGTCCAGACACGACTGGATAAAATTGGAGCACACAGATCGCTGAGGGGGCGGCGTTTCCGCCGCACAATGTATGTGATATGCGGCGATTTCGCCGCACAATCTTCTCTGATTTAATCCGGATTTTTGTTGGTAGTTTATGGTATGATTTGATCCTCCTTTGCGCGTCTGGATGATTTCTTTCCATTCTTTTGAGCTCCGAATTAATTCCTTTATATGTTTGGAGATTTACATTGATTTTTCTTTAGATTTTCTCCAAAATAATATTTTGGAGCTTTAATTGCAATTAGGTCCTTGACTTTTTGCAATTAAGTCCCCGGCTACTTTTGTGCTTAAGTCCTTGTTCTTTTTGCAATTAGGACTTGAATGCTTTTATGCTTGGATACATTTCCATTTGTAACCCGATAATCTTGAACTTGGTCTTTATGATAGAAATAAGTCTTTTGCACGCGTTTATGCTCGGGAGGTGGGTAAATTGCATTCAGGTCCCTATATTCTGTAAATAAGACTAAACACATACCTTAGTAACATTTATTGATGTAAAAGTAATCTAAATGAAAGACATATGATACAATGTATGCAACGCATCAAATACCCCCACACCTAGATTTTGCTAGTCCCTAGCAAAACAGAATATAAAAAAAATGAAAATAGGGAAATCCTAACTCACTTTCGTAGGAATCACGGTTGCACTTAGCATGTGCAACAAGCCGTTAAACCTCCTTGTTGCCAAGGGGGAGGAGTATTGTCTCCTGAGGGTTTTCAGCGGATATACCCACAAAATCCTGAATCAACATTTCATTAATAGTTTTCAATATCCCTACCTCAACCTTATACATCTCACTGAGAATTCTTGCATGCTCATTATATAAATCTAACTCATTAAAAATATGACTTGGTCTTTGTTCCTCCAACATTCACACCACTAACCCTTCTACACATGTTTATCACTTGAATTATTTTGCACACCTCCTCTGGTGGTGAAGTATCATTCGGATCAACCATGGCATGGATCATTCTTTTAGCTTTGGGCCTTGAGTATTATTATTTTTTTCTTTTCTTTTCTTCCGTGATTCAACACATTTGCTTTTTGACACTTTTACCCTTTTGTATTCGTGTAGCGAGTTTGGTCGATAATCCCGAGCTGGTAGACTCAAGTTACCGGGTTTCAAGATACCCCTACGGACCAGTGACTCAAAGGCTTGGGCTTTTGTAATCATTTTGCAAAATGTGTTTTCTTCACTTTATTCCTTTATTTTTATTTTTATTTTCCTCAAGGATTAATTGCTATTAGAAGTCCACACTTCCCGGTATATTTTCCTCAACCTCTGCTTTTTATCAACCACTTCAAAGATTTGATTCATCCAATTTAAGTGCATACATGTCTTAAAGGGCAATGGGTTATTTCTTTGGAACTTAGATTTATGTCACAATTTCTACAAGCAGAACTATATAATAAGGAACAAAAACTCAATGCAATTTGTACACGGGTTTTAGCAGTTCAATCTTAAGCTATGTAATGAAACATTAAAAAAATTATTATTATTTGTTTTAAAATAAAAGACAGAATATATAGATAAATATATACATAAACCCCCCCCCCCCCACACCTAAATCATGCATTGTCCTCAATGTATGCAAATATAAAGCAAATGCACTTATTACCTTGATGAACTGCGGTGGACGGATGGAATTTGCTCAAAGTCAACCATAGTCAGAACTGGATTGAATGACACCACATTGGTGCATGTATCCAGTTGAATTGTTCCCCATGTTGCAATGAGAGTCCTGAGTCACAGGTTTCACACCCCTCACATAAATTGGTTCTCTTATTTGCTCGAGTGATGGTGGGTGTGTAGATGAATTCCTCCCCTTTTTCTTACTTCCTTTTTGATTTTGTGATGATTCAGAAATCTTATAGATACGCGATTCCATCACAACGTCACTTTGATTGCATATTATTTCTGGCTCACTATCAATATGAATGATATTAAATTCAGCTTTTAAGTTCCCAAAAGATAATTGCATGAGCCCATTTCGACAGTTTATCAATGCTTTCGAAGTGGCTAAAAAGGGTCTGCCTAGAATTACAGGGATTTGTCGGTTAGGATTTACAACAGGTGCGGTATCTAGTACGACAAAATCCACTGGGTAAATGAAGTCACCAACCTTGATCAAAACATCCTCTACTATACCTCTTGGTTTCTTAATAGAACAATCAGCAAATTGAAGGGTTGTCTTAGAGGGTTTTAGTGGACCAAGGTTCATTTGCTCATAGACAGAGTATGGGAGTAGGTTAACACTAGCACCAAGGTCTAGAAGGGCTTTGTTGATAAAAGTATCTCCTATTGCACAAGAAATTGTGGGACATCCAGGATCCTTATATTTTATAGGAGATGTGTTGGACAAAATAGAACTTAGGTTTGCAGTTAAGAATGCCTTCTTTGGTACGTTTGTTTTTTCTCTTTTTAGTGCACAAATCTTTTAAGAATTTAGCATAAGCAGGTATTTGTTGAATCATGTCTAAGAGTGGAATGTTCACCTTAACTTGCTTAAATACTTCCAAGATTTTCTCTATTTGTGCACTTGAGTTCTTTTTGAGTCTATTGGGAAATGGGGCTTTAGGGACATAGACTCGCTCAGGTTCAGGTTGAGCTACGGGTTCAGATTGAGTAGGTGGGGTGGGCGTTTCAGATTGGACGTCGGGTTCAATGGTTAGGTCATATGTGGCAGTTTGATGGCTAGATTGATTAGACGTTCTAGGATTTACCACATTATTATCAATCTGTCTTCCGGACCGTAATGATACTACAGCATTTATTTGTTGGAACGGTCCTTCTTCATTAACCATTTGAACCGGTCTAGGGTTGTTATTTCCTGAAGGTGCTTGATAGGATTGATATGAATTATTAGATCTAGGGTTCAACTCAGGTTGACTTGGAAACCGACCCTTTTCTCTTTCACCTACTATTTGTGCTAGTTGGCTGACTTGTGTCTCTAGCCTTTGGAAGGTCTGGTTGGTTGTTTGTATAAAGGTTTTCATCAAATTTTCCAAGCTTGTCAACCTAACCTCATGATTGTCATTGTTATTAAACCCAGATGATGTATTATTTTGGTTATACGGGTTTGGTTGTTGTCTAGGAGGTTGATCTTGTGGGCTAGATGAGAAGTTGGAATTATTACGCCAACTCGAGTTATAGGTTGATGCGTATGGGTCATTTCTAGCATGGTTATACATGGCATTAACTTGGTCCCATTCCACACAATCCTCCATTACATGACCAGTCTGACCACATCTAGAGCAAGGGATAGACGAGGCTTGATTCACACGGTTTTGGGTTTGTAGCACTAAACTTTCCATTCTACGCATAAGGGTAGCTAGTTTTGCTTCAGCCGCTATGTTGGCATCTACAGCTAAGACACCTGGTTTGGGTTGACTTGCTATTCTAGATCCAATACTCGGGTTAAGCGGTATTCTAGCATTGTCCCATTGCATACTGTTTTCAGCTAATTCCTCAAGGAAAGTCCAGGCATCATTTTCATTTTTCGACATAAAGTTCCCTTGGCTTACGGATTCTACCATAACCCTAGATGTGGGTGTCAATCCCTCATAAATAATTTGACATAATTGCCATCTCGGAATTCCATGATGAGGGCATTGGGTCAGAACACTTTTGAATCTTTCTAGATAGGAATAGAACGGCTCGCTTTCAGACTGAACGAATGCAACAATTTCATTCCTAATCCTCATAGTCTTATGGTAAAAATATTTTTTCAGGAATACTTGAACAAACTCAACCCAACTCCTAATAGATCTTTTGGCTAGACTATATAGCCATTTCTTAGCGTCATCCTTCAGTGCTAGAGGCACAAATTTCAGACGCACTGCCACCTCAGGAATATGCTGGTATTGCATAAGAGAGCAGATTTCCTCAAATTCTCTAAGGAAGAGGTATGGGTCTTCCCTAGAGGTGAACTTAGGCAACATGCTCATGTATTGTGCCTTAAGTTCGAAGTCACGACCCGGTATGGTGTGCATAACGATGCACGATGGCTGAGCAGTCATCGCTGGATAGCATCGATCCCTCAGAGTTATAGGTTTTGCAACAGGCGGGTCCACTACGTTCTCACCCATTGGATCCGGGTGAGGTGGTGCAGCAGGTGGATTGGGGCTAAGTTCCATACTTGAATCTAGATGAACTCGTGAGAGTCGATTACTCAAGTACCGAATCCAAATCTGAGTGCACCAGGTTGAATCAATTTTTGAATTCAAATTCCAAATTTAAATTCCAAATTTAATTTCAAGAAATTTTTTTTTTTTTTATTTTCGTTTTTTTTTATATTTTTTTTCTTTTTCAAAAGGGAAACAAACAATAGAATGGGGAAATATGAGAAAGGAATCCTAATCTAGAGAATTTAGGTGAGAAGAGAAAGAAGACTCACATGAGAAGGTAAACCTAACTCTAAAGATAGAAAGAGGGTTGGTCAGAAAATTCCTAAGAAAGCACGGTTCAAACAATCCTAGACCTAGTGTCGCTTAGATCTAGACGACTCCTAACTGGTTGAGTCGAATTGATTCGCCTGATTCACCTCCCTCACTAATCAAACCAACTTGGTCAGGTAATGTATAGCTAGTGGGGGCGCTTCCGACAGAGTCGGTGCCAATTAGACAACCACTTCGCTTGGAAGACTTGCGTCAACACAAAAACACTTCCTAGGCACCAAATTAAATTCGATCAGCTTCAAGTCATAACAAGTCAAACCAATTCTTCTCCTTAAATGAGTCCGAGTCCATAGGGGCCAATGTCTAATTGATTTTAAATTTAAGGCTTAGGTGACACTTTAGGATTGTGATTTGGGGGACACGGAAGGGTGATGAAATCCCCACCGTATCTTCGCCTACGGAGTTGCCCTTAAGATAGTTTAACTTAGATCTAGAAAAGATAGTCAAACAATGGCCTTTAATTGGGGGCAATTGCAAGGTTGTATGCAAACTAAATTATATGCTTAAATGCAATCGTTAAAACGCGATACGTACCTTGCCTCCAGCACTCTTCAACAAGAATTAATTTGCAAGAATTTAGCAAGAATAATGCATACAAAACACTAGATGATGCACGCACTAAGGCCTTTCTAATTTTGCCAATTTTAGGTCAGAGTTGAATTATTGTCAATTATGGAATTTTGCCCTAACACATGCAGTTCTATGAAAAGGAAATTTTCTGAAACTAGAAATTACGAGGAAAAAGGCAACAAAGGTTACCTACGCAATGCTCAGTCGGGTTCGCCACCCGCTCTCGAAATTTCAGTAGCTCCACGCGTCCACCCAGAGATGGTGATAACCTCAGAAAAATTTGAAGCTCAGATGCTTCAATTGTGCGGCGATTCCGCCGCCCTTGTTGCTCAGACTGCGCTCAGATTTCGCCGCGCGCTCTGTTGTCTCCTGAAACACAAATCCAAATAGTTAGATCGCGCACAAGATAAACAGAATAGAATCGAAATCAACAAAAAACAAAATCTGCGTCGCCTCCCCGGCAACGGCGCCAAAAACTTGATGAGAATTAAATTTATACCGCAAGTGCACGGCCGCGTTGAAGCGGTGGCAGGTACGGGTCGAACACAAGGAGGGAGAGATTTTGTTATTAGTGTGATTTTCGATTAAGCGGGAGAAGGAGAGAAGAAATAATTGGGTTTTGAGATTTTTGGGTTTTAATTATCTAAAGCAAGAACAAGAACAATTAAAATTAAAACAAGAACAAAGAGGTGAATTCCGTCGGGTGGAGGTTTAGATTTAAGTTTTAGATTAGAGAATTCAGAAAGTTATAATAAATCATATTAGTTATGAAGCATTACATGATAAATGATTTAACATAAACTCAAGTAATCAAAATAGACTAATACGAACTTAAAATAATAACATTTATTCGTCTTCTCTTCACCCTAAATCCGTCACCTCCACCCTTTGGAAAGAGTTAGAAACTCATGAAGGGAGGAAGAAGGGGTCCTTGAGACATTACAAAACAAAACTAAAAGTAAGAAATAAAACACAGAATTTTATTAATGAAAAGAAGAATACAAAACTAAGATTAAGAATAAAAACTACAACCAAAGACTAAGGACCCTTCTAACATCGTTCTCGGGTCTATTTATAGTTGCTACAAGGGATCTAGGTATAATATTGGAAAGTACACGTGTCCAGACACGACTGGACAAAATTGGAGCACACAGATCGCTGAGGGGGTGGCGTTTCCGCCGCACAATGTATGTGATATGCGGCGATTTCGCCGCACAATCTTCTCTGATTTAATCCGGATTTTTGCTGGTAGTTTATGGTATGATTTGATCCTCCTTTGCGCGTCTGGATGATTTCTTTCCATTCTTTTGAGCTCCGGATTAATTCCTTTATATGTTTGGAGATTTACATTGATTTTTCTTTAGATTTTCTCCAAGATAATATTTTGGAGCTTTAATTGCAATTAGGTCCTTGACTTTTTGCAATTAAGTCCCCGGCTACTTTTGTGCTAAAGTCCTTGTTCTTTTTGCAATTAAGACTTGAATGCTTTTATGCTTGGATACATTTCCATTTGTAACCCGATAATCTTGAACTTGGTCTTTATGATAGAAATAAGTCTTTTGCACGCGTTTATGCTCGGGATGTGGGTAAATTACATTCAGGTCCCTGTATTCTGTAAATAAGACTAAACACATACCTTAGTAGCATTTATTGATGTAAAAGTAATCTAAATGAAAGACATATGATGCAATGTATGCAATGCATCAGAGGTCCACCATCAAGGGACAGTGGTCGCTGAGCTCTTTACCATCCACATAACAAATTGCATCCGGGAAGCATTCGAACCACGCTTGGGAGCAAAGGGCTCGATCAATCCGCGTCTCTATCCGTCCGGGCCCATGCGTCAAATTCGACCATGTGAATTCGCCTCCAGCTGTTTGTATCTCAGCCAAACTAGTTGTATCAATCAAATTGTTAAACTCCGCCATCGCCACCGCATTTAACCCACCACCTCCACGCTTCTCCCATATAGTCCTTATACAATTGAAATCCCCCACGACCATCCATGCTACATCAGCAGCAGGTTTGCACCCATGCAAAGTCTCCCAAAGTGTTCTTCTCGTAACATAGTTATTATCCCCATACACAAAGCTAATCGCAACTTGCTGACCCGTGGCCCGCATTATCCCCTCCATGTGAACCAACTGATCCGTCTCCCGGGTCTTCTGAAGTTGGTATTCCGAATCCTTCCACAATACAAGTATCCTCCCAGAATTTACCACCTCTCTATTTGACTCCCAAGAGTCTTGCCAAATAGATTTAACAAACCTTGTCAGCCTCTTCTTCTTTACTTTGTGCTCAATGATACAAGCCAAATCCGCTCTCCCCCGGTGAATTTTATCTCGGATCATGTACGGGCGCCCCCGGGCATTCGCACCACGTACATTCCAGCAAAGGCACTTCATGGATGTGAGGTTGGGGAGTGAACTCCCTTATTCCCTCGATTACTTTTCCTTTTCTTTGCCACGTCCACCACTCGCACGTGCCTGAATGAATAAGGCGGTGTAGCTTCCTCAAGGCTGATTTGTGAGGGTCTCCTCGTGCATTCTTGACTACCCTTACTAGTCAGCAAATCTCTCTCGCCGTCCCCTTCCATCTCAGCAAGTAGGTGGAACTGATTTGGTGAGTGCGCCTCTTCTTGCATTCTCAAAACATCCCCATGCAGCCCATGCACCATCGCCTTACGTGAGTTTCCTTCACCCTCTTGTGCATGCTCTCCCTTGTGCAACCATCTACTCCGTATCTCCCTCTCTTCAAGCTGCAAGACACCACTCCTTTGCTGCCCATGCATACCCTCCAGCTTCCAATGTGAATCACTATTATTTGGTGCACCTACGCCTACTTCCTCCACTAAGCTTTGGAGAAGTCCTTTTGCTATTCTCAGCCCTACACATACCTTCCTCCACTAAGCCACTCCCTTTTTCCTCTTCAGCACCCAACATGGAATATACTCCCCTTGAAGATGAGTCCTCTTTGCTATTCTCAGCAACACACAAACCTTCCACTCCACCTACCTCAATTCCCATTGGCTTCTCTCCATCACCTCCACCCATCACAGCTTCTATTGGTCCCCTCCCTTGTCCAGACCCCTTCCCATTGGTTCCCACCTCCCTAGGTTTATCTTTTGCAGCTCCACCCAAACGGTTTCCTCTTTTGGTAGGGCTCTTGTTAGAGACAACAAGGGAGCTTCCCATCTCTCTTCCAGAACTGAGCATACTCTCCACCTTTAACGGAAAACTCTCAATTCCATTAGTCAAGGTACCCTTGCACCTTCCATCAGCCCCTTCACCGTTACACCCTTCCGTTGCACTTGCTAGGCCTGCTGGAGCCACTTCCTTGACCAAAACTTCCAGCTCCAGCAGCCCACTCGTCCCCTTGCTTCCATCACCAGCAACACCTCCTCCACTACTCCCATTTCCGCCCCCCTTCTCCTTCCTTTTCTCCACCCACCTATTCCCTCGTCCCATAGCTTCCCTCCCAACAATGTACCTCTCCATTGATCCCTTGCTAGGGCATCGAGCTTCGGAGTGACCAAACATGGAACACAACTTACAAAACAAAGGCTTCCATTCGTACTCCACCAAACAACCTCACCCTCCTCCTTCTCATTTTGCACCAAAATATGTAATGGATAATTGAAGTCACCGCTTACCTCAATACACACTCGGGCGTATGCTAACCGACGCCCCGTTGCCGTATTCTCATCCATGTACATCGGTGATCCTAACACACTTGCAATCGTGCCTAGGTGCTTCCTTGACCAGAACTTTAGATCCAAATCGGGGAACCTCACCCAAATGGGAATCGTGCAAACCTTGTCCAAGGTTTTAATGCCAGCCGACCATGGTTGGAGGATAAGTGGCGCCCCCCTCACAAATTATGGACCATTTTCAAGAGCGAAAATCTGATCAGTGTCTAGCGAGAATCTGAAAATCATCATATTAGACCCCCGTCGCACAATCTCTAGCTCCCTCGAGATCCTCCACACCTTTGCTAAGTGCCTCTCAAGTGTGGGTAAATGGGGAGAGAACCCCACAAAATAACCCAACATCACCTTCTTCCAGGCACCACTAGCTTCCTCTTGCTCCTTACTCGAGATAGTAGCAACCCTAGCACCTCCCTCCCTAATTGTTGGTGCAACGAAATCCAGGGAGGTGCTGGGCTTAACCCTCTTCTCAAAGAGATCAGACCACTTTCGGGGCTGAGCAAACTCCCTAGGCTGCTCCGCATCCACCCCTTTAGTTCCTTCACAACCTACTTCAGCACTCCTTAGACTTGGGAACTCCTCCAAGTCGCTGAGGGCAGCACTAGCACTCAAGGATTCTCCCATAGAAGGAAGGAGAACCAAAAAACCAAAACCAAAGCACGAATTAGGTTGAGAAATGGTGAAGAACTATCCTAGAAACCCTAGACTCTCCCATTCGCCTCACTCTCATTGCCCCGCTCTCTCTCCTTCACTCCTCTCTCTGATTCTCTCTTCCCTTCTATCTTCTCTCTCCTTATCCTTCACTCTTCGTCTTGAAGCTTCTTCCCCCTCTCTACTTCTCCTCTCCTGCTCCGAACGGTTTTCTAGTTGCCTTTCCAGCTTGACAAGATTCACAGGTCGGCAATTCAAATTTGGAGCATTCTCCTAATACCCCTCCTTTGCCAACCTGTTCATCCGGTCAACACCAATGTGACTTAGTATAGCATGCCACATAACTGAATCATTATTCATGGAACTTTGACTCATAAAGGCACTAGTGTTATGATTGAAATCATAAATTGCGTCCAACACAATAAAACCGTCTGAAAGAAAGGCACGCCCATAATAAATGTTAGCAAGGTATAAACCCATATCATTGTTCTCAAAAAACAACTTTAAAACCATGTCTCATCAAAACAACAACAGAAATAATATTTCGTCGTATAGCTGGTGCATACAACACGTCGTGAAGTAATAGGATTCAGCCACTTTGCAAAGCCACTTTGCAAGTGCCAACTCCAAGAACTTAAATGCTAGTGTTGTTCTTCATGTTTATTCGCCTCCCACTTGGAACACAGTGATATTCCACGAAGGCAGATCGATCCTTTGTTACGTGGTCTGTGGCACCTGAATCCACAATCCACACAGGAGAGTAGTGATCAGTGAGCATCACAGAACTAGTCACGTTACAATTCAAGGGATTACACACAGTAATTACCTTTTGCTCAGTGCACTCACGAGCAATCTTTCGGCTGTTTAAACAAGTCACATTAGACTTATCTTTCCCACCTCTGGATCCTCGAGGTCGTTTGTTTCCAGCTTTGTTTTCTGTTTTGTTTTTATTTGCACCCTTCTTGCCTTTAAAACCCTGAGCTCTATCTCTTTTGCGCTTAAAACCTGCACTCCTCCGAGGAGTGCCAGCTTCAGCAGCAAACACTTCAGTTAGAGGGGCTTCCGCAAGCATGTGGTCATCCTCCAACTCTAGGTGTTTTGCGACATGGTCAAATGTCTTGATGTCATCAGCATGAGTCAGATGGACCTTCATATGCTCCCAACTCTTCGAAGGCAATGATCTGATGAGAGCAGACACTTGCTCCTCATCGGTCTTGCGCAAAAACAGAAGATCATCATTATAGGGTTAACACAGATTTCATGTATACATGCTCAAAGATTAGAATAAATAATATCTAACCCTAATTCGGAAAAAATAGGAAAAATAGACATTTGATTTCATGTATACATGTGCATGATTTAGAAGAATCAACATGGAAAATAACTTCTGATTTTATATAATATATGTGCAAAGAATAGAGGTAAGAACACAGAAAAAATAGAATTCTGGTCACATCTATGTATTTGCAATGATAGGAGAGCAACATATCATATTGGCTCGAAATAAAATCAGGAAAATCCATCTTAAACCATGCATACATGTGCAAGAATGGAGGAGCAAAATCTAACCCTAGATACATTCTCTAATGTACCAAAACATGCGCATCATGTAAATAAGCAATGCTGATTTTTCTGTTATCTTTCTTTCTTCAAAAAACATAACGACCGAATTTTTATCTCAACTCAGATTATCATGAAACAAAAATTCGTCAAGCATGGTGAGGATTCGAAGGTAACCGAGATGGCTCTGGTACCAATGTTAGCAAACAACGATTCTACAGGTTCAGGAGTACCTTTCTTGGAGAGAACATATGGCAGCGGAAGGAAGATCAGAGGTCACCTTACGGAATCCTTTTCACCGATCGGTCTCCTACACTCTTGGAGAAGGAGCACGAGTCCACAACCCAAGAGTCCACGAAATGAGCTTGGTGGAGGTGGAGGGACGAAATGGGAGAGAGAGAAGGTGGCGGCTAGGGTGGGTGGAGGCTAGGGTTTGTACACTTGTTCTTCTATCCAATGGGAGGCTCCCCTCCTTATATAGATGGCTCCACCCTAAACCCTTAAATGTGTAGTCCAATAGGGACGTGCCATGTGTCAGTACTTTGGGCAAATATCTTATTAATCCTAGAATTATCCAATACCAACAGTATAAACTTCAGATTCCGGTATTGGAAAAAATGCATCACATTCGACCGGAACATCTAAAGTCACTACTACATTATTTGATCTGATTTGTGCCCATTTATGCATCTTCAATGCATATACCTATCCATAAGCTACAAGTCGCAAATTGGGATCACTTAAAAAAGTCCACATTCGCGACCATCTTGTAAATATATTCAAGTTAGAATCAACCACTAACAATATATATAAACGTAATTAAGGCCTGATTTATCTCGACTGATTATTTTTCCCAGTTGCTGGTATTGATGTTTCTTCAAATACCGTTGGTACTGGATGGATTGGCTTGACAAATACCCCTTCATGATTTACAGTTGACGCACTGCAGGGAGTTCGCATGTTAAAAGGCAGGTTGTTCATAGCATAGAGATTTCTCACCATATTCTCGAAATCTCCCATCCTTTATCTTAGTTCTTGATTTTCCCGAGTAAGCCCCCGATCTGAAAAGGTAGATGATGACCCAAAGTACTGACGAATTCCAATTCGATTACCCACACCTTGAACTCGTCCTAGATGTTCTTTTTTCCCAAAAGTCGTGGACAGTATGTCATTTCCACCATCCGAGACAAATTCTCCCGATGATGATTGTAGTGAAAGCTCGTCCTATAAGAAAATTATGTTGTGAATATTATACAGATAAATATAAATTACATTTAAAAATTTATACTTACAATCTTGTATGCAACTTGCAGACTCATCGGTCATGTAACTTCTGTTGGGTCTGATATGTGCTCTTTTCCATTTTTCTTGCCTAGGTGGTGGCGACGGTGGAGGCAAATCATTTGCTTCCTCTTCGCTTGGACCAGACTACAAAGCATCTTCTTTTTGTTTTTCTTTTTTTCCGAGCATCATTTGCTCCTCAAGTTTATGATAGCCTCTGATTGATCGTTTTATTTAAATCGCAAGTGCATTGCCGCGTTGAAGCGGTGGCAAATACGGGTCGTCCACTGGGAGGTGTGTCGACGTTTGGTTTGTGCGAAGGCGAGTGGTAAAGAAAGGAGAGAAAGGTTGATTACACTAAACTACACTAGAATGCAAAAGGAAATGAAAGCTAAGCAATAAAACTAAACCCCATAGGGGGTAGAGAAATAATGTGAATATAAAGATGTCTGTGTGTGTGTGTTCAATTAAGCTCTTCACAACATGTAGTGCATGAAATCATAAAACTACATCGAACTTTGCCTCCACATGAATTAAGATAAGACTACATCATTAAAATATACAAGACAATAATTGGAATGAAGCTAAATGAACTCATGTATAAAGACTAGACCCTACTATGCCTCCACATCAATTAAGATAAGACTGTATTATTAAAACATACAAGACATTAACCAAGGTAAAGGCAACAAGAGTACATACACTACAACTTGTGTTTCCAATATTAATTCCATACATATCCTAACCTTATCATTCCCCATAAAATAGGTCCACTAATCAAAGCATAGGCTAAGCTTCTTTCAAGAGCATTAGCATATCAAAGATAAGAGTAGAGACCCATTAGATGGTTATGGAAATCATATAAACCTCAAGGGATTAAGATAACACACACTTAATACACTACATGATTATATCACATATTTCTCCACCCCCCAAATGGTGATGGAACTACTCACACATATTTAAACTAACTACTCTAACAAAATGAAGCATTTATACTGAAATGAAATTAATCTAAGCAAGCAAGAAACATTATAGAAATAAAGGAACAAGAGACTAAAGAAACATGCAAGACATGTAAATTGAAATTAACTAAGCAATGTAAAAACTAAAGCAAACAACAATTAACTACAAAACTTCTATTATTACTCACTCCAAATTACAAGCAGCCCTTCCTCCACCAGAGTTTTGCTTCAAGGCTTCACTCTTAGTAGGGAAGAACGCCACCAAGAGAGAGATATGTACAATGGAAGGTGAAGAGTTCTATTTATAAGCATGGAAAAAGCTAATCCGGGACAATCCCCCGATGTGGGACTAAAAAAATACCAAAAAAAGACTGAGAATACACTAATACACGTACCCGCCAAAAATGAGCAGATCCGGAGCCAAACAAACCGCCATTTGGCGGTCTATTAGTTCTGGATCGGGCTCATTTTTGTTGTGGGCTTGTGTTGATGTATTTGTTGGTCTTGGATGCATCTACTTCATTTATTGGAGCTCCGACCCGAATCGAATTGTCAAAATACTCCCATGATGGTGTGGAGTTTTCTGTTTTGCTCTTAGGTCATTCAGTCTTACGTTCAGGTCCTTCTCCCTTGCATCTCAGTCCCCAGGTCTCACAATTAAGTCTTTTTCCTGCTTTTGGGTCCTTTCATGGCTCTTCTCTTTAAACCTCTTTATTTATGAAATTCAAACATAAAACTCGTCACGTAGCATTGCTTAGGCATAAGATAATAGATATAAGATACAAATATAAGCATGAAATGATGTCAATCAAATACCCCCACACCTAAGTTTTTGCTAGTCCCGAGCAAAACAAAGAAAGAGAAAAGCAAACGAGAAACAAGAAATCCTAACTCACTTTCGTAGGAGTCACGGTTGCACTTAACACGTGCAACAAGCCGTTAAACCTCCTTGTTGCCAAGGAGGAGGAGTGTTGTCTCCTGAGGGTTTTCAATGGATATACCCACAAAATTCGAACAAGATGCATTATTCAATCTAGACACGACTCGTTGGACAAATTTTGTCGATCATTGGACACGGTAATCCTACAGGCTGATTCTATATAGGTAATCAGTCCACACACCTAATCTAATGAACCATTCGTGCAAGTTAAATAAGGAATTAAGTGAAAGATATGGACAACCTCAACATCCTCAAGTGATACAAAGTGTAAAGTCCATTAATGTTCTTATTTGCATTTTTTTTCTTCTTGTTTCTTTTCTCTTTTTTTCTTTTCTTTTTATTAGTTTGAGCTTCATTCTCCCAGGGTCAGGTTTCGTGCATCATTTCCCATCAGGACTTACACTATCACGTACACCTTTCCCCAAATCTCGACATAGGGCAATCCCTACCACTCGTGTAACGAGAGTTCGGTCGGCGCATCCCAAGTCAGATGACTCGAAAGCACTAGGCACAAAGTCCCCTCAGACCTACTTTCCCGAGTGATAGGAGTCGTACGAGAAGAGAGAACACCTACTCACTTATTTATTATCTACACATGAACCAAAACCCCTACACTTAATGTCTCACAACAAGATTTAAAGGGTCCTTGATAACAACAAACTTCCTTAAGTTAACAGACACGAAGTATTGACTCAATAGGTTCAAGGTGGACTTCTTTAAATGCTTGAGCACTGAAACCCTATGATTACTCATCCCCAAGGGAAAACTGGGGTGTATCCTAACGACTCGATAAATCCTAAAGCCACTGCACTAGATATCCTAATGCATCAAGTTCAAGACAATTTTGGGACCTTTCTTTTTACTTTGCCTCTCAACGTTTTTGCACATGCTAAACACACACAAAACCCACAAAACATTTTCTTTCGCAAATACATGAAGATTTTGAAAGAAATGTTAAAATTTTCAAGCACTAGGCAAGCAAAAGAAGATAACTCACCCAAGGATCATGGCAAGCATATATATCGATATTAAATGCAGCACACTAACATGACCCTAATAATGCACACAAAAGAAAATAAAATCAAAGGAAAAAGACTCAACTATTTACACACGTAAAACACCCCCCACACCTACTTCATTCATTGTCCTCAATGAATGTGAGCAAGATACTACATGGATTTATGCATAAAAAGGAGAGATCTCACCAACATGAAGTACAAAGGGAAGTTCAAGGTCATGTTGATGGACACAAATCCAAAATCCCTCAAAACCTGTGAGATGCAAAGGAAGGGATACAAATACGTGACAAAAATAGGGCTCAAATACTCAAAGGTTGGAGCCCACAACAATCGATGCTCACTAAAGGAGTCTTTTATTGTACTTTTTTATCTTTTTTTCTTTTTTTTATAACTATGTACAAAAATGGGCTCCTATCTTCATATGTCAAGGGACATCAAATGGGACATACAAATCCATGCATGGGCTCGCGACATACAAATCAGAATTGCTTGACTACCCGATACCCTTATGAGCATTGTGGTCGTTTGATGCCTCTTGAGAGTGAGCAAGATAGGAGGCATGAATAAGAGATGAACCTCTATCAGGTTGAAGGGTATCAGGTGGTTGATTCTTAACCCACATGGGGTCCTCAGCAGATACAGAATGAAGATCATATGGCCCAGAGGCCATAAAAATGGTATCTTGTGGCTCAAGGAGCACGTGATCAAAAGGATGTGGCTCAAGGGCCACAAGATCAGAAGAATGTGGCTCAAGGGCCACAAGATCAAAATGAGGTGGCACTGAGGCCACATGATCAGAACATAAGGCACCTTCTCGTGCCAGCCCAGGTGAAACATCTTCACCACCTTCATGATCTTCATCGAACAATTTTCTGAAGTACTTGAAGGTGCCCTCAACTTCAATTTCATCCAAACCCTGGATAAGGTTGACCCCAACAGGGTCATTGAAGGCACCTGGCTTCTTGCCGATAGTGAATATGTTGAAATCAGCGCATTGACTACCATAAGTCAAGCGCATCAGACCATTGCGACAATTATTCATTGCATTGGAAGTCGCAAGGAATGGTCGCCCCAGAATGTCAGGAATTTGTCCAAGTGGGTTTGGCACAGGTTCAGTATCCAAGACATAGAAGTCGACTGGATAAATGAACTCTCCCACTTTGATCAGCACATCTTCCACCACACCCCTCGGTTTCTTCATAGACCTATCGGCCAATTGAAGAGTGGATTTTGTTTGTTTGAGGTCTCCAAGACCGAGGTGGACGTAGACAGAATATGGCAGAAGATTAGAGGATGCACCAAGGTCCAATAAGGCTCGATGTATGGACACATCACCAATCACACAAGAGATAGTTGGACAGCCAGGGTCCTTGTACTTGATTGGCATGGGTTGTGCCAACAAAGAACTCACGTTAGCCGCAAGAAAAGCTTTCTTTGGAACATGAGTTTTTCTCTTCTTGGTGAATAAGTCCTTGAGAACCTTGGCATAAGGTGACATTTGCTGAATCACCTCCAATAGAGGGATATTCACCTTAACTTGCCGAAACATCTCAAGCATCTTGTCATGCTGATTAGAGGTTTTCTTTTTAAGGCGCTCAGGGAATGGCGCCTTCGGGGCATAAGGGTGCGAAGGAACATCAGAATTCTGGTCCAAAGAAGCATGAGTGGGGACCTCAAAATCTGATTCCTTCGACACAAGAGGAGCCAAAGGGACCTCAGGTTTCGGCCCCTTTGTCGAAGGAAATGTAGAAAGAACCTCAGGATCTGGCTCCTTCCTGGAAGTATTTGTGGAGGGAGCCTCAGGATCCGGCTCCCTCAAAGATGGTGATGACAAAGAAGGCACCCCAATGTAGTTGTCCACCTCCTTACCAGACCTCAAAGTATGAATCACATTAATATGATGGGTCGGTTCAGAGGTAGTATGAGTTAAAGGTATCCTTCCTTGAGAATGGGTACCCCGAGGATTCACCTCGGGTTGACTCGGGAACTGACCCTTCTCGCGTTCATGGAATTTAGGAGCCAACTGGCTAACTTGCATTTCCAAAGTCTTGAACGCTTGAAGGGTCGGATCACAAGAAGGGTGCTTGGGGTCAACCCGCTGGGGTGGTGGAGTCTGGTTGGAATAACCCGACGATGAGGCATGAGCAGGTTGGCAATTATGGTGCTGAGACCTTTGATGTGGGGGTTGGTAGGTTGCCGATGGGCGTGGAGGTTGATAAGGTGGAGGTTGAGGTTGAGCGTGCGAGCTCTGACCGTTACCCTCACTAGGCCCAAAAAGAAGTTAGGATGGTTACGTCATCCCGGGTTGTAGGAGTGACTGTATGGGTCGTTACGGGGCCTCTGTTGATACATTGCATTTGCATGCTCAGTATCCCTTGGAGCGTAAGCGCATTCCAAGTCATCATGGCCCGTAAGTCCACACCTACCACACCCGGGAGTAGCGACCTGAGCTACAGGAGCTCGGTCCAACTCTAAACTCTCAATCCTACGCATGAGAGCAGCCATTTTCGCCTCAGACGCGATCGATGACTCAACTTGATAAGACCCAGCTCGACAAGAAGACATGGCGGCTGGTGGCTCTCTCATGGTATCCCACTCGAAGGTACGTTCAGCCATAGATTCAAAAGTATCCCATGCCTCCTCGATGGGTTTCATTTGGAAGTCACCCTGACACATCGACTCCAACAATGTGCGGGTGTTGTAGTTGATGCCCTCATAAACAATTTGGTACAACTGCCATAACTCAAATCCATGATGAGGGCACTGTTGGAGAACGTCCTTGAACCTCTCAAAGAAACCATGAAAAGATTTGGTCTCAGTTTGATACATTTGATGTATCTGGTGCCGTATCTGTTGAGTTTTCCTTTGAGGGAAAAATCTCTTCAAAAATACGGTCACGAAGTCATCCCAAGACCGAATAGAGCTCACCGGGAGGCTGTACATCCATTTCTTCGTGTTATCCTTCAACGCGAAAGAAATCATCCTCAACCAGACTGAATCCTCGTCAAGTTGTTGAAGCTTGACAATGGAGCATACTTCCTCGAATTCGCCTATAAAAATATACGGATCCTCCTTATTGGAAGTAAAGGTTGGAAGCATGCTCACATATTGAGGTTTCATCTCATAGTTGTTCCCGCGAGCAGGGTGAAGAACTATGCAAGAAGGCTGCACGGCCCGAACAGGATGGGTCCGCTCCCACAAAGTCATCGGTCTATCATGTCGAGCTAAAGGTGGTGGTGCACCAAGAACTCGATCCTAACCGAATCTACCTTCCTCTCGAGTCAGAGGAGGAGGAGGAGGAGAAGGAGGTCTACGTGGTGGTGGGAACGGACCGAGGTAATTCATGTATGGAACCCCATCTCCCTCGCCACCACGAGACGACTCAGCCTCTTGCTCCAAAGGAGCACGAGGCGGAGATGGTCGATCACCAAGACCGTCCATCTCAGAAATATGCACTCTCTATAGTCGAGCGCTCTCACCAGAACGAGCCCAACCTCGCATAAAAATGCTTGACTCGACTCTAAACAAGACCCAACAGAAGGTGTACTCAGAGGAGGAGACTATACGTAGAGAATAGATGAGGAGAGGACTCAGATGAGGAGGGAAGAATCCTTAGATCTAACGTGGGTAGTGGGATCAGGTAGAAGCCTAACTAGCAAGCACGGCTCAAACAACTTAAGGCTATGGGTCCTTAGGATAGACGATGCCTAACTTCGAGGTCACTAGCCTCGACATGCCTCACCTCCCTACAACGAGGACCACAATGCCCAGCAAGTGATACCAGATCCGGAGATCCAGTACCTCCTACTATCGACAAGGTAGGCAACGCTGATCAGGTCATGACGGTCTCAACTAGATTACTCTCCTAGTGCGTCCGCAATCCTTAGGGCCAATGTCAACTTGCTTTTAGTTAAGGCTTGATTAAGAGTGATTTTTGGGGCTAAGGAAAAGGGTGATGAAATCCCCCACCTTATCTTTTATGGGATAACCCCTCCTTAGTAGCGTTTTGATCCTAAATCTAGGAATCAATCGCTCCAATCGAACGCTCAACTCACTCTTGTCCTGATGCAATTCCTACTAACTAATGCATGGGCATACAAGATGCATGAATGAGTGTAGGAAAGGCGTACCTCACGCCAGCGCTCAACAACTGAAAATAAAGCTAAAAGTAAAGACAACTATAGGCCTAAGTCAAGTTCATGATGCGTGACCTAAACAAATAAGAATGTCTAATATTTTGCTTTGGATTTTAAGGCCAAGTTGATTAATGAGGATTGGTTTAATGATCTGGGAGCAAACTAGAGGTCATAGCATGCAAAATATGGCTCCCAGATAACAAAAATGAACTAATCAACTCCAGAAGAAAACTGAGAGTCAGAAACCTTCACCGGGCCGCCAATTGCCGGTCTTAGACCGCTGATTGGCGGTCCTTGTTGAAGCTTGGGTGCTCCAACTCCTCCAGTAGCCTCCCCGTGAGCTCTAGGATCCCTGAAACTAAGAAAAACTGAAAACAAAAAATTAAAAACCACTTGAATCGTCCAAACCAAAGTCTGGACAGAGCACCTCCCCGGCAACGGCGCCAAAAACTTGATTTATCGTTTTATTTAAACCGCAAGTGCACGGCCGCGTTGAAGCAGTGGCAAATATGGGTCGACCACTGGGAGGTGTGTCGACGTTTGGTTTGTGCGAAGGCGAGTGGTAAAGAAAGGAGAGAAAGGTTGATTACACTAAACTACACTAGAATGCAAAAGGAAATGAAAGCTAAGCAATAAAACTAAACCCTATAGGGGGTAGAGAAATAATGTGAATATAAAGATGTCTGTGTGTGTGTCTTCAATTAAGCTCTTCACAACATGTAGTGCATGAAATCATAAAACTACATCGAACTTTGCCTACACATGAATTAAGATAAGACTACATCATTAAAACATACAAGACAATAATTGGAATGAAGCAAAATGAACTCATGTATAAAGACTAGACCCTACTATGCCTCCACATGAATTAAGATAAGACTATATCATTAAAACATACAAGACATTAACCAAGGCAAATGCAACAAGAGTACATACACTACAACTTGTGTTTCCAATATTAATTTCATCCATATCCTAACCTTATCATTCCCCATAAAATAGGTCCACTAATCAAATCATAGGCTAAGCTTCATTCAAGAGCATTAGCATATCAAAGATAACAGTGGAGACCCATTAGATGGTTATGGAAATCATATAAACCTCAAGGGATTAAGATAACACACACTTAATACACTACATGATTATATCACATATTTCTCCACCCCCCAAATGGGGATGGAACTACTCACACATATTTAAACTAACTACTCTAACAAAATGAAGCATTTATACTGAAATGAAATTAATCTAAGCAAGCAAGAAACATTATAGAAATAAAGGAACAAGAGACTAAAGAAACATGCAAGACATGTAAATTGAAATTAACTGAGCAATGTAAAAACTAAAGCAAACAACAATTAACTACAAAACTTCTATTATTACTCACTCCAAATTACAAGCAGCCCTTCCTCCACCAGAGTTTTGCTTCAAGGCTTCACTTTTAGTAGGGAAGAATGCCACCAAGAGAGAGATATGTACAATGGAAGGTGAAGAGTTCTATTTATAAGCATGGAAAAACTAATCCGGGACAATCCCCCGTTGTGGGACTAAACAAATACCAAAAATAGACTGAGAATACACTAATACACGTGCCCGCCAAAAATGAGCGGATCCGGAGCTAAACAAACCGCCATTTGGCGGTCTATTAGTTCTGGATCGGGCTCAGTTTTTGTTGTGGGCTTGTGTTGATGTATTTGTTGGTCTTGGATGCATCTACATCGTTTATTGGAGCTCTGACCCAAATCGAATTGTCAAAATACTCCCCATTATGGTGTGGAGTTTTCTGTTTTGCTCTTAGGTCCTTCGGTCTTACGTTCAGGTCCTTCTCCCTTGCATCTCAGTCCCCAGGTCTCACAATTAAGTCATTTGTCCTACTTTTGGGTCCTTTCATGGCTCTTCTCTTCAAACCTCTTTATTTCTGAAATTCAAACATAAAACTCGTCACGTAGCATTGCTTAGGCGTAAGAGAATGGATATAAGATACAAATATACGCCTGAAATGATGTCAATCAGCCTCCCCGGGACAATTGATGAATAAACTTATTTTTGGATTGTCTATCTTTATTAACTTCTCATAGAGCCTATAACAACAAAATAAAAGCTAGTTACGTGAAAACATATTTTGAAAATCTAACTCAATTGGTAAGAAATTTTATAAAATTTTACCGAAAATTCAGGAGATTGTCTTGATTTGAGGTAATACGCCCAAGTTGTTGCAGAAATAAAATTGTAAATCAAACAAGTATTTTGATCCTTATACTCCCCAAATATAAAGTTGGCTTTCAACTTTGTTTTAAAATCTTTCCACCGATTGCCCACATACGAAATCTATTTATTTTTCAACATTTTCATTGGCTCAAAGCAAATTTCTCCTACATTAAACAAAAGTAGATAGTTACATAAAAAAATACAAGACAAAATCCACTAACATTGTAGCAAGTAATATCTTACCATTAGATCTTGCCAAATTTGTTCTTTTAGTGAAGCGTCAACCACAGACCATTTTGCGACGCAAATGTCGATTTTTGTTATTGTAAGTGTACCCAAATAACTTCTCAAGTATAACTGGTTTGGTCCGATTTGCTCTAACACTTCATCAAATTGGAGAGACAATGGACCTCCTTTCTTAACCAGTAACTGAAATTGTAGCATCAAAGTAGCTCCACGTCTCTGAGATGTAATTAAATCCTCATCTTCACTTTCAACTTCAACGTCGACGTTAGTGTTTGGCACGTCAGTGTCCGGCTTTCGCCGATCGGCCTTCTTCTTCATACCCATCTACCTGAAATAAATTAAAAATGTTTAGAACAACTTATAAATTATGAAATAATATACAAATAACATAACATAATAAAATGCATGCAACTTTACTTTCTTTTCTTCTCATAGGATCCTCGATCCATATTCCTTCATGATGATCATCTCGGATAAGTAGGATGTTAACAGTTCTATCGTCCTTGAGCGATTTAAGTTCAGGTACTTTTGCAAACGGGGGAATTTCTCCAATCTCATTGACATCTTCTTGGCAAACGATTTGTCATTTTCCTTCTAAAACTATCGACCACTCATTTGCAAATGGGTCTGTTACATAGAAAATCTATTTTGCTTGAGATGCCAAAATAAAAGGATCTTCTTTAAAACCTTCTCTTTTAAGGTTCACCAAAGTATACCCCAACTCATCGACTTGAAGACCATTTTTATTGTCCACCCACTTGCATTTAAATACCGCAATATTAAATTTAATAAAGTTCAGCTCCCATATTTCTTCAAGCTGACCATAATAAGACATATTGGCAAGGATGTGATTTCTATCTTTCGAGCTAGAGATGTGCAACGATTCAACTACCAAAGTGACCCCACTATTCTGCGTTGTGCTTTTCTTGTCCTCCAGTTTGGTATAAAAAGAAAACCCATTGATATCATAACCGTTATAAGATGTCACTACAAGATTTGGTTTGTATGGCAACCATTTCAAATTTTCAGAAACTTACGGCTATACACAGTTTCCCTGAACCAATCAACGAAAGTCTTGTTGATCAGTCCATGAAGGATGTTTTTCCCTCACTATGTTCATGACAATATGACAAACTAGTGGATATGACAAACGACCTTGAGAGGTATAAGTCGATGGTAGACTTTTTTATGGAGAGGGAGTGTATTAATCTTGAGGTGTTGTATTTATAATTTATAAGTTATATTATATTTACTAATTTAGTTTATATGTATTATAATATTCTAAGTGATTTAATGAATAATGTTTTAATCGCGTAGGAATTTTGCACACCAAATCCACGTCGAAGTCGAGATAGAGATGACAATCAATCCGGCGAACCCAGCACGGGAGGTTTAGTAACTTGGTGTTTTATTTTTTCTAGTCAGATGTTATTCTTAAACTCCAATTTTACTTACTAAATTTAGATCGTAATTTTCATGTAATTACAACTTCTTTGTTTGAATTGTTTTTAGATAAATCAATAAATATGATGACTTTTGTGTTTAGATATGTATGAATTATTGTTGAATGAGTTGGATGCGTATGAAAGCATGTTGAATGATGACTGAATTGGATGTATATGAATGCTTGATTGAATTGAATGTGTATGAATGAACAGGGAAACCCAAAACCCGAAAGAGCAAACAAGCTCTTTTGGGTTCTTGAATAGACATACACCAAAGGATTACATCTATTGGAGACAGTCCTGACGATTGTAGACATATAACCAATATTTACCTCCGACCGCACATATCCGTCAGTGTAGGTTCTACAACCGTCGGAGAACGTATTTGTCGGTGTAACCTACACCGACAGATAATTCTATCGGTGTCTGTCACCAACGGATGTTTCGTCGGTGTTATGTCGTCGGTGTTCTCTGATACGACGAAATCAAGAGAAAATTTTGGGAGGAATTTTCACGCCAAAAGTACCACCGACGGGCTCTATCTGTCGTAGTAGACATACACTTACAGATGTAACACTGACGGAGCCATATCCGTTGGTGTTGTCGTACACCGACAGAAGGTGAAAACTGATGGATACCTACCTTTCGTGAAGCCCTGTTGATTGAATCGTTTTAAATTACTGCAAGTACACGGCGTCGATGATGACATGACAAATACGGGTCGAGTCCACAGGGATGTGTGTCAACTCCGGTTCGAGTGGGAAAGGAGAGGAGAAGTTGTTGATTATGCTAACTAGACTAAACTATGAATGAACTAACAATTAAACTAAATCCCCTTGGAGTGGAGGTGTGTAGGTATGTGTTTGTGTGTGACAGTTTTTATTTCAATTAGGCACAAGTGTAGGTTGTATGACATACAAGTAGAAACTAGTGTAGATTCTAAGTGTAGGATACACAACACTACATGGCAAACCATGAACATGCATATCTCACATAAAGTTGAGGTTGATTTTAGATTGTCAAGCATGCAATAAGTACCTAGTGTGTCCATTAGAGCATCAATTAATCCTACATACAACCTAAATCATTCGTGCGAATGTGCACCAAACATGGATCCATACATAAAAAACAATTTCCATCAAACCATTACAAACAACAAGATAAACTCTAAAGCTAGCATGACATAAGTATCTAGTGTGGACATTATCACGTCTAATACATGTTTAAGCATGCTACGGGCATAGATCTACATTAAGCGCATGAAATGACACAAATAAAATAACCCATCACTACCACATAATCTACATCTCCTCCACGCCAAATGGGGTGGATTTACTCTCTACTCATTTAACTAACAATTGTATTAAGGAAAGAAAACATTCTACTAATTATACTAAGATAAAGAAAACAAACTAAGCTAAACATGCAAGCATTAAGAATGACAACATTAAAACAAAACTATGAAGAATTATTTTATTTACACGACTCACATTACAATTAGTATTCTTCTCCACTTGAGTTTTGTTTCAAGGCTTACTCTAAGTAGAGAGAATGACCACCAAGCAATATGTAGATTACAAAGAATGAAGAAGAGTTCTATTTATAGACATGGAAAAAAAGAAACTGGGGAAATCCACTGATGTAGGACTAATGAAACATTCCTGAAATAGACATAATCACATAACCCATATCCACGCGAAACCGGGTCGGATTCTAAGAAAAAAAGATCACTAATTAGCTGTATTGGGCTGTCAATTGGCAGTCATTTTTTCTTGAATCGGACCCATTTTCGGATATATTGTTTAGTGCTTTTTTGGAATACGAAATATGTGAATAACATATCTGTCGGCAAGTTACATCATTGTCACTGCTTACAGTAGCTTTTAGGCTATTGATGTGGATTAAAATAATCGTTGGCGCGGATTCAAACACCTTTAGTGAGCGACTAACTGAAAAATACGTTGTCAAAGATCGATAGCTTCAGCATCGATAGTATAACGTTTTCTTAAGGAATCCTTTTGGCTTGGATTTAGATAGAATACAATTGAATGGTGAACATGCAATAGCTTGCGCCAACATGTGAGTAATATTAAGAAGATGACTCTGTTTTAATCAACCCAATTCAGCGTAGCAAGAAACAAGATTTAGGATAACATGTTATTATAACTACTACCATCCTTCATCCAAACTATCTTCAATTAATACACACCAATTTCATTCTCTTGTAGTAAGCATTATATCTTTTTTCTTACATTACACAGCGGTCGTCACAACGGGGATGGAAAAGTAGGGTTCGACAACAGGCACTTGACCATTCTCGGGCGTCGAAATTGAAACCTCCTTATTGAAACATGAATTTTTTAATTCTCTCACCTTCGTGCAAACACATCCAATATAAGACCTTAAACCATTCAAGCAAATCCGGCAAGACTGACGAGGCCCCTTATATTTTTTATACCATCTAGTTTGCTTCGTTGATGAGACCGGACCACGAGATTTTCCACATTCAATTGAAGGCTTGAGAAATACCATGGTTTCCTCGGAAAAATCGACATCATGATCACGACCCACCTTCAAGTTTTGAGCAAGAGAACTCCTTAGGTTGAGAGCAAAAGCCATCCTTGACCTCAAGAGATTTAGGTGAGGGCTTATATAGAAGTTGAGGAAGTGCTTAGAAACCTTAAGAATGAAGTCACATATACTGCTTGCACGTCATGGGGAGTAGGCCTACGATTGAAAGGTCCTTTTCGGATCAAATGTATGGATTTGATATCATCTAGTTCAATTGATGTATAAGAAAATGAAGTGATCGATATGGAATTGATTGGCATTAGTGTGGAATTGATGTTATTGAGTTGCTTAGAAAATTCTCGTGAGTGAGTTTAATTTCGAAGGTGATTTTGTATTGTGAAGAGATTTGAAAAATTCTAGAGAATTCTCTTTCTATAAGTGATTAGACAAGTTGTGTGGCCAATATATAGGTTCACTTTTAAATGATAACGACTTTGAAAGGGAATCTTTAAAGGTGAGTATGAATTTTGGAACCTCACAGTGAATATCCATCTATCATTACTTTAACAAGGAAGTAGACTTTTTTGGGTCCCAAAGCAGGGCTCCTCTTGGCTAACCTGCCTTCACTAGAACTAAAATCACTACTCTTCCACAAATAATTCAGGTAGACAATTATACCAAATAATAACAAAAAAACAAAATATTGCTCCTCCTTGTCAAACGGTAATTTGTATGTTTTAAATCTAGAAAGCTTGTAGGATGTAATGTTGAAGTTTCCAGTAAGCATGTGAAAGAGAGTAAAAACATGTTATAATGATTCAAAAATTAGGAATTTTTTTAATTAGTAACTGGAAGGCGATCATTAATTAATTTTCAGTTCACTTTCTTAAACTTCACAAGTCATTTGAGTATGATATATTCGTGTGGTACAAAACAATCTTAGAATCAAAATCTGATTTTCTTCTCCTTTTGAGATAAGCATACTAGCTAGTGAACAATGCAAATGCACTTTGTCCTGAAATTAGGGATGTAAATAGATACAAACTATGTGTGGTTAGTCTGTTGTTTTTAAGATATGAATTCCCTATTAAAAAATATAAACAACAGTTGTAATCAGTCCTTGCAGAAATCAAGCTGAAAACCTATTATTTTGTTAGCATAAATAAACGGACGAGAAAAAATGAATGTGAAGTGAATGTTAATAGACCTTACCAGGGGCGGATCCAGGAAATTTTTACAGGGGGTTCAAAAAAATTCCACGGTAGCCAAACTAAACGATTAATAAACTCAAATGTTTAACATAAAAGTACCAATAAAAGTCATTAGAAGATTATTAAGCTCTTGCAATTGAGTATCAATCATTGCATGAAAAATGTAATTTTTGAAATAATGAAGATGTGTGCCAAACTAAACGATTAACAAACTCAAATGTTTAACATAAAAGTACCAATAAAAGTCATTAGAAGATTATTAAGCTCTTGCAATTGAGTATCAATCATTGCATGAAAAATGTAATTCTTGAAATAACGAAGATGTGTAATCGATCGATATTCACGTTTACTTCTGCTTGAATTTGTGAAGAAAGTTCTAATAAATCTTTCCATCATAATATAAAAAAGTTAAATTGTATTATTATAAGATTTAGTGCAAGTGGAAGATGTGAAGTTCCAGATCTCAAACTCAATCTTCCATTAAAATAAATTCTAGTTTATCAGTAATGACATTACATGGATGAAATTAGTATAAACAAAAAAAAATTGATTTTTTTTACTATTAAGGCATTATAAAAAATTAAAACCCCAAAATCAACACCCCCAAATCACACAAACTCTCATCTTTCCAACACAAACGTAACAAATCTCTTTTGTATTTGGTTTGATTTAAAAATTTGTTTTGGTTTGGATTTGTGTTAATGAGAAGTTGGAGTTAGCTTAGTCAACAAGAATTTTGAGAGAATGTGTTGGGAGATTGAAGTTTTGTGTCGTGGTTTCCAACGTGGTGGACAAAATCTTTGTTGGATTTTGCATGGTACTTTTATTTATGCTTTCTTATAATGCGATTCTAAAATTAATTGTAAAAATGGATTGAAGAAATATATTAGAAAATTATAGGTGGGAACATTGTAGGTTTGTGTATTTGTTTATTTTTGGTGTTTTGCCTAATTTTTGTTCCATTTGGATTGCGTGATTAATTACTTGATTTTTTTTGGGTGAAATTTAGCTTTCACCGTAGAAAGATATTTCAAAACTAAAGAAAAAAACTCACTGAATCATCTGAAATAACCATTGATGAAGTGAAAAAAGAGTCAAATAGTTGTGTGAACCAAAATACAGATGAGTACCATTCGATAGGGAATGTTGTAATCAAGTTTTATATATTAATATTTTTTGTTGAATTTTATGATTATGTATTCTGAGTTAATATTCATATTTCGAGACCCACTTTGAGTCTGTCACTACATAAAACACCTAATATTTAATTTATACATGACGATTTGCTTTATAGGCAATTTTCATGGATTAATCATGAATATAATCATGAATTTTAAAACACCTTACATAGATATAATCATGAATTTTTAAAGTAATTTACATGGATATGTATATTATATAAATATACTAATAGTTTTTTTTTCTAAATTTTTGGGTGGGCAATCCCCCCCCCCCCCTCACAACGTGGGTCCGCCACTGGACTTTACAAAAAGCATACGAAAAAGTTGTTCTTGTAAGGAAAACGATTAGTGGAAGTTTATTTTTTTGAGTTGGCAGTCTCCACAGAAAAAGTTTATTTTTTTATTTTATTTCTCGTTTCGTACAAATGTCTACATCCCTCCATCCCTCATTAATGCGTCTCAAATCACTCATTTTCCATGAACATTTTGGCTCTCCTACACAGCACAGGAGACTTGTTATAAATCTCAACATGCGTCTTCCTTTTTCTTCATTTCTCTTCTGTGGTCCTACCTCTATGCTTTGATGGAAATCGTTCATGTGTCTTTCCAAGTGGAGCAGCCGACAAACGTTCCTAAGGAGGGGATGTTTTTCCCCTCTTTCGAAGAAGCCCAAACATTTTACGTTGCTTATGCCGATTCTTGTGGTTTTTGTGTTAAGAAAAGGCATCACACCCGATTGTTTGCTACCTCTGGGTCAAGTGTTAATGTGCTGGAAGGAGATGCAATGGTGTCAAAGCTTCCGAGGATTTTGGCGTGATGTTCTACTGTTAAAAGTTCAATCAGAAAGTTCTATGCTTTTGCGTATAATTCCACATATACAACAAACAAGACCAAAGTCATCCTTAAGAATGTAGGAATGATCACATTCTTCTTCATTTTCTTCATGTACAGCAGTTGTATGTCTGTTCGGAATAAGAAGTCAGTCTGTTCGGAATATGTTGTGTGTCTGTTCGGAATAAGAAGTCTGTCTGTTCGGATTAAGTGGTGTGTATGTTCGGAATACTTTCTGTTCCATTTCTGCACAAATTTTCAACATAATCTGGACAAACATTTTACATAAACTGGACAAAATTTTTACATAAACAAGACAAGTTTTCTACATAAACAAGACAATCTTTCTACATAAATAATACAAACTTTCTGTTCCATTTCTAGACACACTTTCTATGCTTTTGCGTGTAATTCCACATATACAACAAACAAGACCAAAGTCATCCTTACAAATGTAGGAATGATCACATTCTTCTTCATTTTCTTCATGTATAACAGTTGTATGTCAGTTTGGAATAAGAAGTCTATCTGTTCGGAATATGTTGTGTGTTTGTTCGGATTAAGTTGTGCGTCTGTTCGGAATAAGAAGTCTGTCTGTTCGGAATATGTTGTGTGTCTGTTCGGAATAAGAAGTCTGTCTGTTCGGAATAAGAAGTCTTTCTGTTCGGAATAAGAAGTCTGTCTGTTTGGATTAAGTTGTGCGTCTGTTCGGAATAAGAAGTCTGTCTGTTCGGAATATGTTGTGTGTCTGTTCGGATTAAGTTGTGCGTCTGTTCGGAATAAGAAGTCTGTCTGTTCGGAATATGTTGTGTGTCTGTTCGGAATAAGAAGTATGTCTGTTCGGAATAAGAAGTCTTTCTGTTCGGAATAAGAAGTCTGTCTGTTTGGATTAAGTTGTGCGTCTATTCGGAATAAGAAGTCTGTCTGTTCGGAATATGTTGTGTGTCTGTTCGGATTAAGTTGTGCGTCTGTTCGGAATAAGAAGTCTGTCTGTTCGGAATATGTTGTTTGTCTGTTCGGAATATGTTGTGTGTCTGTTCGGAATAAGAAGTCTGTCTGTTCGGAATAAGAAGTCTTTCTGTTCGGAATAAGAAGTATGTCTGTTCGGAATAAGTAGTTTGTCTGTTCGGAATATGTTGTGTGTCTGTTCGGATTAAGTTGTGTGTCTGTTCGGATTAAGTTGTGTGTCTGTTCGGAATATGTTGTGTGTCTGTTTGGAATATGTTGTGTGTCTGTTCGGATTAAGTTGTGTGTCTGTTCGGAATAAGAAGTCTGTCTGTTCGGATTAAGTTGTGCGTCTGTTCGGAATAAGAAGACTGTCTGTTTGGAATATGTTGTGTGTCTGTTTGGATTAAGTTGATCCAACCTAAAAGTTAAAAACAATATTTTATTATGATAAGTCTGGACTCTGCACGAATAAAGGGTCTGCACGCTGTCCTAGGGTCTGCACTATCTGTGTATTGGGAAAAGAATCGTTCAACCTAAAGAACCGGCGTTTTTAAGAAGACCAAAGCACGTGAAGAGAAATTTTGCTGACTGGACGCTGACTCAACACGTCCACGTAAGGCGCATCCGTGACGCCCGCGTCCGTGTATAAGGACTCTTCTTGTAATTGTGTTAACGAAGCTTTGAAGTCAATATGAAACTTTTCCCATTCAATTACAACCAGCAGATATCAAATTCCATATAGCATAACCACAAAAAATCAAAATGTACAATACACTTCGCAAGAATGTAGTAATAGTGGTATTTCACGGTACTTACTGTATCACAGTGAAAGTATCACAGTGACATAACTTCATGAATAAAAGGAATAATAACCAAATATGTATAATTTCCAAGCTTGGTTACCAAGCTTATTTTTTAAAGAAATTATACACATTAAAGCTGTGAGAATCCTAAACTCTAATTAAGATAAACAAAAAAAATACTGAAGGATTGATTAAGATAATTGAATAGTTAAGTGAGTTAATGTATATCCTTGGATTGGAGATGAAGAAAACGCAGATAAGAGTGAGGAGATAAGAATGGTAAGATGAGGTGTCTTGCTGTGATGGGAGGATGGAAAGGTTGGTTGGTGGTGTAAGAATGTGATTGGAGAAAAGAGAGGTGTTAAGTTAAAAGTAAATATATATATATGTAAGTTGGTGTTTATCGGATGACTTTTTGGCTGAAACGTGAAGAGAGGATTGAGGGATTCATGAGATGAGTAGTTTAAGTGAGGTGTGGGAGAGAAGGTGGTGAAGAGATGGAGGAGAAATGAAGTTGGTGGTGAACGAGGTGAGGTTTCTAGCTAAATAGTTAATCTACCTTATTTTTATGTTAAAATTTCACTGATTTGGTTAAGAACACCAAAAATAATGATTTAGATGATGATCTCTATATTTGACTAGGTTTTTCTGGTGCAAAAGATATAAACGAAAATATGGAGATTGGAAGTGATTTGTGGAAGTAATCTTGTGGTTGCGAGACAGACAAGTACTGATTCGTTATTCTTCAGTTTCATATCATGTCTGTCTCTCTTGATATTCGTAGTTGCATGCATGTTGAGCATTAATATTGATTTTATGGATATGCATATGATTGCATGGTGGTGTTTCGGTCGACATGTCCTGTGGCTGTGTGTATGTTTCTAGCAGAGCAACTTAGGAAAGAGCTGCCTAACGGACAGGGTGGAGCCACCCGAGAGAGGAAAGGGCTGCCTGTCGTTAGTGTGGAGCTACCAGGTGTGCGTCTGACAGATTGATAGATTTCAGAAGCACAGGATGTGGTCGAATCCGAATGGGGGTTCCAGATTGTTATGCATGCATATTATTTGTGATGCATGTCTCTTTATTGTGCTAATTGACTGAACGTCATATTCTGTATTATTTTCCACATAATTATGATTCTGATTGATTGACGGTTGGTACTTGCGGGTTGTCGAGCTCACAAATTGTTGATTATATTTTTCAGATTATTGTGGACCTATCAGATGGATTTAAATATCAGAGTGCGTCAGGATTGTGGATCGTATCTTAACGCACCGGGTTCGGACGTGTTATCAGTTGTCCAGGCTCGGGGCGTTACAAATGGTATCAGAGCAATACGATCCTCGGAATTAGTCGGAATCAGATTTGAAATAGAAAAATTTGATTGAATTGGAATTTGAGATATTGGATTTAGAAGTATCAATTATTGATTTGAATATGAATTTAGAATTATTTGGACTTGAGTTCAAACTGTGAATTTCGACTTGGTTGGATTTGCTATCCAAATTATGAATAAATAGTTGAAGATGAATTTTAGATTTAATGAAAGTTGGATTGAAAATTTTGTTTTGATTTTGACCAAATTGAATTTAAATTTGGGAATTAATCTTGACATGATTGGATTTAAGTCAAACTGTATTAGATGTGTGAGAGTTTATTTTAATATGGATATGTGAATTTCAAGTGATATGATATTGAATTTAAATTTCACGGACGAAATTTCTTTAAGGATGGTGGATTGTGAGAATCCTAAACTCTAATTAAGATAAACAAAAAAAATACTGAAGGATTGATTAAGCTAATTGAATAGTTAAGTGAGTTAATGTATATCCTTGGATTGGAGATGAAGAAAACGCAGATAAGAGTGAGGAGATAAGAATGGTAAGATGAGGTGTCTTGCTGTGATTGGAGGATGGAAAGGTTGGTTGGTGGTGTAAGAATGTGATTGGAGAAAAGAGAGGTGTTAAGTTAAAAGTAAATATATATATATATGTAAGTTGGTGTTTATCGGATGACTTTTTGGCTGAAACGTGAAGAGAGAGGATTGAGGGATTCGTGAGATGAGTAGTTTAAGTGAGGTGTGAGATCTCGTGGTGAAGAGATGGAGGAGAAATGAAGTTGGTGGTGAACGAGGTGGGGTTTCTAGCTAAATAGTTAATCTACCTTATTTTTATGTTAAAATTTCACTGATTTGGTTAAGAACACCAAAAATAATGATTTAAATGATGATCTCTATATTTGACTAGGTATTTCTGGTGCAAAAGATATAAACGAAAATATGGAGATTGGAAGTGATTTGTGGAAGTAATCTTGTGGTTGCGAGACAGGCAAGTACTGATTCGTTATTCTTCAGTTTCATATCATGTCTGTCTCTCTTGATATTCGTAGTTGCATGCATGTTGAGCATTAATATTGATTTTATGGATATGCATATGATTGCATGGTGGTGTTTCGGTCGACATGTCCTGTGGCTGTGTGTATGTTTCTAGCAGAGCAACTTAGGAAAGAGCTGCCTAACGGACAGGGTGGAGCCACCCGAGAGAGGAAAGGGCTGCCTGTCGTTAGTGTGGAGCTACCAGGTGTGCGTCTGACAGATTGATAGATTTCAGAAGCACAGGATGTGGTCGAATCCGAATGGGGGTTCCAGATTGTTATGCATGCATATTATTTGTGATGCAGGTCTCTTGATTGTGCTCATTGACTGAACGTCATATTCTGTATTATTTTTCACATAATTATGATTCTGATTGATTGACGGTTGGTACTTGCGGGCTGTCGAGCTCACAAATTGTTGATTATATTTTTCAGATTATTATGGGCCTATCAGATGGATTTAAATATCAGAGTGCGTAGCGGTCAGGATTGTGGATCGTATCTTAACGCACCGGGTTCGGACGGGTTATCAGTTGTCCGGGCTCGGGGCGTTACAAAAGCTGATCAAACATATCTAAGAAGAAGGCGATTGTGATACGACATCAAATTATGATAATACTAACACTGTGGTGCCGTTTGGAATAAGGGACTCCTCTAATATAAATATTCTACTTATTTAATTTTACCATCCCATTACCTCTGTTCCAAGATAATTTCACAACACATAGATAAATGGCAATAATCAGCAGAGAAGTCGTCCATCTTGCCAGCTGGATGATTACTATAACACTGTATACCATTTAATGGTTGACGCAATGTGTTCCCAGATTTAGAAATGAAGGCTCGAGAATCGAGACGAGAGCTTCCCATGAGAAGAAGGGCAACACCATCCCCAGATTTGGTTAGATTTTGGTGTACGTAGGAATGTAGGACGCATTGCATGATGTACGCTTGTGTTGAATGGTATAAAAATCTTTGGTTTGAATGATCTGCTTTTCTTGGGCGGCCTGTCATACTGGGGAGGCAATAAGGAACCAATCAGAGGTGGTGTTAACTCAAGTTGTTTGTTGTTTGAAGTTCCTACAGAGAAGCAATGCCATGAAGTAAAATGGCTCACATAAATGAGGGAGTATACATGTGTTTTAGTAACTGCAACCAAAAAAATATATAACGTTTTTTGTGATTTGTAATAGCTTCTTGGTTTCGACTAAAATCCGTTTGGAAATACGGTGAGGGAACCCAAACTGAAGTGTTGTGGTGGAAACTGGGTTTGGTTTTGATGTTTTGTAATGTTCCTATCTTTTGATTATTTTTTTACCCGAAACGCATGTAGGTGTTTCGAATTAATTAACAATATCACCAGTTAGATTTTTGATGTTCTTTTATGATAAAAATACTTAACATCAATAACCTTTAAAAACAATAATTACCTCAAATTACTTGTGATATAACCAAAGAACTTATTTATAAAGAGTAAAACCAACAAAACTTAAATTATGCATGAAGTCCTATATTTAGTACGATACAAGAAAGAATATTGTGAAGTAAACTATAAGAAATGAGCTATGTTGTGACTTATGAATAAAATACAAAAAATAAATAAGGTATCGAAAAATAAAAGAACTCAAGGGGTTGTTAGAATACAGGAATCAATGTGATTGCCCAAATATAAGACAGTTCTAGATAATTCTACCAAGCAATGATTACCCTAAGGTAAACAATCAACGATACGAGAATGGAATGACATTCACGTAACAAAGTATCTTAAATTTGATAAGGTGATAATTAACTCCAGATTCAGAAAAATGTGAGATATGAAAGCATATACCTTAGGGTAGTTATTATTCTAATTTTGTATGTTAGAGGTTCATGAAACAATTAGCCAGCAATAATTTAGACAACATGTACGAGACAAACTGTAACATCTCGAAACAGCGGAAATTTAAAAAATTAAACAATCAAGAGATTATCAGAATAAACTCATCAACCGGAATGTTACTCATTAAATCAACAGTCGATGCACCAATAATACAACAGAGTTTGTCAAAAGACGTGATTACGACAATATAACGAAAGACATGTACAAGCAATCATGACGACCTCGAAGAGTCCGAAGAGGATCTTGACCCCAAAATGTGTGTGTCCGCTATCACCACCTGACAGAACCTACTGCGGTCCTGAAACATGAATCAAACAACGATGCCTGAGTTTCCCTTTAGGAAACTCCGTATGTCAAGCTCGCCTATATGAATGCAACAGTACGGTAAATGAACATATCATATTAGTAGCATGTCATATCACATTTGCAATGCATCAAATCCCTCCCAGGGTAAACGAGACCTCAGTCCAATGATGAGAATTAAATTTGTACCGCAAGTGCACGGCGTCAATGAAGACGTGACAAATACGGGTCGAACACAAGGAGGGGGAGATCTTGTTATTTTTGTGATTTTCGATTAAGGGAAATGAAGAGAGAGAAATAAGTTGGTTTTGAGATTTTTGGGTTTTAATTATCTAAAGCAAGAAACATGAACAATTAAAACTAAAATAAGAACAACGATGATGAATTCCGCTGGGTGGAGGTTTAGATATCGGGTTTAGATTAGAGAATGCAGAAACTTATAATAAATCATATTAGTTATAAAGCATTACATGATAAATGATTTAACACAAACTCAAGTAATCAAAATATACTAATCACGAAATTAAAATAATAATTTTATTCTCTTCTCATCACCCTAAATCCGTCACCTCCACCCTTTGGAAAGAGTTAGAAACTCATAGATGGAGGGAAGGAGAAGGGGTCCTAGAGGAATTACAAAAGAAAACTAAAAACAAGAAATAAAAGACAGAATTTTATTACTAAAACTAAGGACTAAAATTAAGAACTAAAGGCCAGCCAAAAACTAAGAACCCCCCCCCCCCCCCCTACACAACGTTTCTGGGCTATTTATAGCCGATACAAGGGACTTAGGTATAAAATAGGAAAGTACACGCGTCAACACGCAACCGGTAAAAATTTTAGAGCATAGATCTAATTTTGTGCGGTGGATCTAATTTTGTACATAAGGTGCGGTGGATTCGCCACCTTTTTAGCTCCGATTTAATCCGGAGTTTTCCTGTGTGTTTATGGTATGATTTTAATATCCTTTGCGCGTCTGGATTGATTCTTTTCTTTCTTTTGAGCTCCGACTTTATTTCTTTATATATTTGGAGATCCACATTGATTTTTCTTTAGATTTTCTCCATAATAATAAAAGCTACTCGTAATTTGCAATTAGGTCATTGGCTTTTTGCAATTAAGTCTTTGTCTACTTTTGTGCTTAAGTCCTTGTCCATTTTGTAATTAGGTCTTGAATGCTTTTATGCTTGGATGCATTTCCATTTGAAACCCGATAATATTGAACTTGGTCTTTATGACAGGAATGAGTCTCTTGCACGCATTTATGCTCGGGATATGGGTAATTTGCATTCAGGTCCCTGTATTCTGTAAATAAGACTAAACACATACCTTAGTAGTATTTATTGATATAAAATTAATCTAAATGAAAGACATATGATGCAATTTATGTAATGCATCAAATACCCCCACACCTAGATTTTGCTAGTCCCTAGCAAAACAGAATATAAGAAAAATGAAAAAACAGGGAAATCCTAACTCACTTTCGTAGGAATCACGGTTGTACTTTGCATGTGCAACAAACCTTTAAACCCCAAGTTTCCTTAGAGGACGAGTTTTGTCTCGTGGGGGTTTTCAGTTTACACACCCACAAAGTCGTAATTCAACATTTCATTAATAGCTCTCAATATCTCCACGTCAACCTTATACATCTTACTTAGAATTCTTGCATGATTATTATATAAGTCTAACCCATAAAAAAACTGACTTGGTCTTCATTCCTCCAATATTCACACCACTAACCCTTCTACACTTGTTATCACTTAAATTATTTTGCACGCCTCCTCTGGTGGTGAAGTATCATTCGGATCAACCATGTCATGAATCATTCTTTTAGCTTTGGGCCTTGAGTATCTTAAAGTAATTTTTTTCTTTTTCCGTGATTCAACACATTTTCTTTTTTTGACAATTTTACCCTTTTTGCATTCGTGTAGCAAGTTTGGTCGATAATCCCGAGCTGGCATACTCAAGTTACCGGGTTTTAAGATACCCCTACGGACCAGTGACTCAAAGGCTTGGGTTTTGTAATCATTTTGCAAAATGTGCTTTCCTCACTTTATTCCTTTATTTTTATTTTTATTTTTTTATTTTACTTTTATTTTCCTCAATGCTTAATTGCTATTAGAAGTCCACACTTCCCGGTATATTTTCCTCAATCTCTGCTTTTTATCAACCACTTCAAAGATTTGATTCATCCAATTTAAGTGCATACATGTCTTAAAGGGTAATGAGTTATTTCTTTGGAACTTAGATTTATGTCATAATTTTTACAAGTAGAACTATATAATAAGGAACAAAAACTCAATGCAATTTGTACTCGGGTTTTGGTGGTTCAATCTTAAGTTATGTCATGGAACATTGAATTTTTTTTAAACAAAATATATATAGATAGATACATACATAAACACCCCCCACACCTAAATCATGCATTGTCCTCAATGAATGTGATCAAGATACTATATGGATTTATGCATGAAAAAGGAAAAGATCTCACCAACGTGAAGTACAAAGGAAGGTTCATGGCTATGTTGATGGACAAAACCCGAATTCCCTCAAAAACCTGTGAGATACTAAAGAAGGGAGTCAAATACGGGAAACAAATGAGGCTCAAATATTTAAGGGTTGGAGCCCACACAAACAATGCTCACTGAAGGGTTCTTTTATTTATTTATTTATTTTTATTTTTTTGAAATATATAGCTATGTATAAACATAAATTCCCATCTTCATTTGTCAAAAGACATCAAAAGGGAACATGACACCACGTGGGGCCAGAATATTCATGCGTGGGCCCCCTTCACAAAGAGCACAAGATGAAATGAGAGGTTCGTAAATTGGACGCAAAGGCGTCTCATTCAAAGGATCAAATTGAAAGAGCTTGAAGCTCTCGAGAGTTTGGGAAATAAGGGGCAACAGAAGAAGAGTTTCTCCCGGTGCGGTGTTGAAGTTATGATCGTCAATCCAAACTCTCCAACCAACTGGCTGGTGCGTCGGAGCAAGGTCAAGAGCCTTGTCAGGCAAGTCTGACTCACCAGGCGAACATAGAATGGGTCTCATACCCAATGTATCCTCCAAGGAACTCCTAATACCCTCATGAGCAATATAGTCATTTGATGTTCCATCATTTCCAAGATGATCAGGAACAATAGTGAGAGGCAAAATCTCATCAGGTTGTTTGAAATTGAGGGTGCTAGGGAGCTCTTGCTCCACCGGAGGTGAGTCCTTAAGAGGCACAACATGAAGATCATGTGGCTCAAGGGCCACGGGGCAAGAAGATAAGGCACAATCCTGGGCCGACTCATGATGAAATTTGTCAATTTTATTCTCAAAGTGTATCAAATCCTCCACTAAGTGATCGTGAATTGAAACCACAAGTCCTTCAGACTGACTAGGAGTTTGGCTTTGAAAGATTGTGCTTTGAATTTGTGGATGTGGTGGTGGTTCGATATCAAAAGATGAATCCTCATGTTGACAAGACAAGTTACTCTCCTCACGTTTACTTAATTGTTGCGACATTTGACTCAATTGCAGTACCATATTTTGTACGGACTGTTGAGTGGTTTCCACGAATGTAAGGAGAGTTTGTTCCAGGGAATTAGGTATGCGGTCAACTATGAGGTTCATGTCAGAGCTTGGGAACTTTTTAGGTTGGGTGTTGATGGGGTGAGAGTAAGTCCAATGGTTTGGAGTGGGGTGTTGGTAGGACTCTGGGTATTCGGGAGGAGGATACTGAGGTGAAAATGAAGTATAAGAATTTGGATATGAATTGTCTCTCCACGAATCCATCACTCTCGGGTTGTACGCGGATGTGTAATAGTCATATTGAGCGTTTTGGGAAAATGTATGCTCATACTCAGGCTCTGGGGGAATATAAGGACATTCCCTGATAACATGACCACTCAACCCACAACAGTCGCACGGTACAGCTACTGGAGCCACCGGTGCACTCTGTTGTCTGTCCTACGCATGAAGGTGGCAAAAGTTTGTTGTAATGTCTCAGTTTGTTGACCAGCATATGATCCGACATAACTAGATTGTGGTCTAGCAGTCGGTGTCTCTCTCATGTTACCCCAATATGAAGATTGCTCAGCCACACAAATAGGATTGTCCCAACCATATGGGGTGTTAGTCTGAGCCACCCCAGGTTGCATGGGTCCGGAATACCAGGACGAATTGTCCTAGTCCCAACAATGATATGGATGGTCGCCCATGTAACCTTCCATCTTCACAAAGAGCTCTAGAGTCGACCACTCTCACCACCACGAGGCTAAACTCGTAAAACGTGCTCGACTCGACCCTAAAAACGCTACCAGAGAGTGTAAAGGGGAGGAGATTATAACGTAGAATAAGGTGAGAAGAAGATGACTCATAGGAGAAGGGAAACTTAACTCTAAAAGATATATAAGAGGGTTGGTCAGAAGTTTCCTAAACAAGCACGGTTCAAACAATCCTAAACCTAGTGTCGCTTAAATCTAGACGACTCCTAACTGGTTGAGTCGAATTGATTTGCTTGATTCACCTCCCTCACTAATCAAACCAACTTGGCCAGGCCGTATATAGCTAGTGGGGGCGCTTCCGACAGAGTCGGTGCCAATTAGACAACCACCTCGCTTGGAAGACTTTCGTCAACACAAAAACACTTTCTAGACACCAAATTAAATTCGATCAGCTTCAGGTATAGCAAGTCAAACCAATCTTCTCCTTAATTGAGTCTGAGTCCTTAGGGGCCAATGTCTAATTGATTTTAATTTTAAAGCTTGGGTGACACTTTAGGATTGTGATTTGTGGGCCACGGAAGGGTGATGAAATCCCCACCGTATCTTTTCTTACGGAGTTGCCCTTAAGATAGTTTAACTTAAATCTAGCAAAGATAGTCAAACACTGGTCTTTAATTGGGGCAATTGCAAGGTTGTATGCAAACTAAATTATATGCTTAAATGCAATCGTTAAAACGCGATACGTACCTTGCCTCCAGCATTCTTCAACAATAAAAATAATTTGCAAGAATTTAGCAAGAATAATGCAAACAAAACATTATATGATGCATGCACTAAGTCCTTCTAATTTTGCCAATTTTTAGGTCATAGTTGAATTATTGCCAATTATGGAATTTTTCCCCAACACGTGCAGTTCTACGAAAAGGAACTTTTCGAAAATTAAGATTTTACGAGAAAGGCAAGAAAAGTTACCTCCGTAATGCTCAGACGGGTTCGCCGCCCGCTCTCAAAAATTCCCAGATGCTCTACGCGTCCACCCAGAGATGGAGACGGCCTCAGAAAAAAATGAAACCCAGATTCTTAAAATGTGCAGCGATTCCACCGCAGATTCTTCTTGGTATGCGGCGATTCCGCTGCCCTTCTTGCTCCAACTGTGCCCGAATTTTGCCGTGCACTCTGTTGTCTCCTGAAACGCAAACCCAAATAGTTAGATCGCGCACAAGATAAACAGGATAGAATCGAAATCAACAAAAAACAAAATCTGTGTCGCCTCCCCGGCAACGGCGCCCAAAACTTGATGAGAATTAAATTTGTACCGCAAGTGCACAGCGTCAATGAAGACGTGGCAAATACGGGTCGAACACAAGGAGGGAAAGATCTTGTTATTTTTGTGATTTTCGATTAAGGGAAAGGAAGAGAGAGAAATAAGTTGGTTTTGAGATTTTTGGGTTTTAATTATCTAAAGCAAGAAACATGAACAATTAAAACTAAAATAAGAACAAAGATGATGAATTCCGTTGGGTGGAGGTTTAGATATCGGGTTTAGATTAGAGAATGCAGAAACTTATAATAAATCATATTATTTATAAAACATTACATGATAAATGATTTAACACAAACTCAAGTAATCAAAATATACTAATCACGAAATTAAAATAATAACTTTATTCTCTTCTCATCACCCTAAATCCGTCACCTCCACCCTTTGGAAATAGTTAGAAACTCATAGATGGAGGGAAGGAGAAGGAGTCCTAGAGGAATTACAAAAGAAAACTAAAAATAAGAAATAAAAGACAGATTTTTATTACTAAAACTAAGGACTAAAATTAAGAACTAAAGACCAGCCAAAAACTAAGAACCCCCCCCCCCCCCCCCCCCCCTACACAACGTTTCGGGGCTATTTATAGCCGATACAAGGGACTTAGGTATAAAATAGGAAAGTACACGTGTCAACACGCAACCGGTAAAAATTTTAGAGCATGGATCTAATTTTGTGCGGCGGATTCGCCGCATTTTGTGCTCCGATTTAATCCAGATTTTTCCTGTGTTTATGGTATGATTTCAATATCCTTTGCGCGTCTGGATTGATTCTTTCCTTTCCTTTGTGCTCCGACTTTATTTCTTTATATATTTGGAGATCCACATTGATCTTTCTTTAGATTTTCTCTATGATTATAAAAGCTACTCGTAATTTGCAATTAAGTCCTTGGCTTTTTGCAATTAAGTCCTTATCTACTTTTGTGCTTAAGTCCTTGTCCATTTTGTAATTAGGTCTTGAATGCTTTTATGCTTGGATGCATTTCCATTTGAAACCCGATAATCTTGAACTTGGTCTTTATGATAGGAATGAGTCTCTTGTACGCATTTATGCTCGGGATATGGGTAATTTGCATTCAGGTCCCTGTATTCTGTAAATAAGACTAAACACATACCTTAGTAGCATTTATTGATATAAAATTAATCTAAATTAAAGACATATGATGCAATGTATGCAATGCATCATCCAACAACACACGACCCTCAACAGGGTCCACAAGGACATCAGTCCAGCAACAACAACAGGTCTCCCTCGGAAAACTGCTGTAGGCACATACGGTCTTACGGACAGTACGCGACACACCCCCACACGAGACTACTCGAGCACAAGGGATCAATGAGGAGCGTCCGCACAGAGTAACCACGTGGTCTACACCACCTAGACGGAGCCGTAGCCCGGTCGGTCAACATCCCAAGATAGGTGCCCAATCGGGGATCATCACCGGAACAACCTCGGCAGCATCGCCGACACAACATCGGTGGTACAACATACGTCCGACACAACATCGGACGACACAACCACAAGCCGGAACATCGTCGGCACCATCATCGCCGGCAAAAACCTTGGCGGCATTGCTGGCACAACCTCGGTGGTACAACATACGTCCGACACAACATCGGACGGGTCCAGACCGTAGTCTACAGGGTCATCATACTCCACCAGCCATGCGTCAACACGCATTGGGATTCGCGATCCCTCAGGTCTGCTATTCTACAGAGAGTTAGGAAACAACATGTCACACCACGGTCCAACACGGAGGTGGCGCGACCCAAGTGTCCACACTCTTCCACATGGTTGTCCCTGCGCAGGCACGAGCACGTACCCGCCATCACCTCCTGACTCACCCTCTAACCGAGGTCACGGGTTTCCGTGGACAGAGTTGACACAACACAAGGACTAGGAATTCTGTTCTGCACACAAATGGTCGACCGAAAAAGCTTAACCGGTCGAACGTCCCAATAGGTTCGGTCGACCGAAAGTCTACAAAAGTCGAACTATTCTGCGTGTCACTTAAGTCCAAACGGTCGAATAACAGTCTAAAACCGGTCGATCGAACACGAGGTTAAAATCTGGAGTTGGTTAAAATCAACAAGTCTATTCGGTCGACCGACTCATGGGTCCCGGTCGACCGAAAACTACTAGTGTCATCGTAATAGTCTACGTCATATAAAGTTTGAACGATATATCAAAAACGGTCGAACAACATGCAATATTATCAAGTACACTTAAGTTCCGGTCGACCCAAAAACAAGGGACGATCCACCGAAATCCGACAGCAAGCGTCCAACTCACCAGCACACATCCAACCAGTCGACCGCCACATTGGCATCGTTCGACCGGTGTTGGTTAAAGTCGGACACAAAGGTAAAATTGGTCGACCGCCCGAAGGCAATGGTCGACCGTTGGTCGACAGGAACCTTACGCCAGCCAAGGATTTTACGTCGTTTCTCGTCGCCGGCGAGGTCTCCGACCTCCCGCGACATGCCTCAACTTCCCACTAACGTGGGGAAACAACAAAACCACACTAAAAGCCGACATACTTCAAGATGAAGATGAAGCACGCCAGAGTTCGCTCAACGTCGCCGTCCGACCGCAACCTCCGCACTCACGTGCCTCACGTCCGCTCCTCCTCAACTCCAAGCTTGCCTCCACGTGCCGGAGTGGCCTCCATAATATCTGGTCATCGGAAGAAAGTGAGAGAAGTTTGGGTGAAGAAAGGAAGAGAAAGGAAGAAACGTTGGTTTCTCCTCAAAACCAACCCAAACCAACAGTAACCGACCTCCCTACCCCTTCACCCATCACCAGCCCACTATTGACCTCCTCCTCCCCATGCTAAACCCCACTAATCTGGGATTAGCCTAAGCATGGGTTAGGATCTAACACAAACAATGTGTGGTTAGAACAAACTAATAATTTTTTAAATAACAACAATTTGTAGTATTAGTGCAAAATTCCATGTTACACAATGACTTCTGTGTAATTTTTAAAATACAATATACTATAGGGTAACATATTCAAATTTCCTTGAAAAACTGTTGTTAACGCAATACAATATTCTGCAGGTGACGTCTGCAATTGCCTGGAAATTAAAATTCTCACAAAAATGCAAAGATCAAGGATGCATCAAGGTTAGATTAGGACGCATCAACCAAATCCAAATATTGCACAATAAATCAATCAAGATAGTGTATTTATTTCTTTTATTCTACAAGATTTCATATGCAATCAAGGTTGGATAGGATTTGATTAATTGATGTCAAGAATCTAAAATCCAATTAAATCTAATCAAGATTCAATTGTATTCCATAAAGATGCAATCATGTCCAATAAGGATCCAGTTTCATCTAACTAAAATACCATTACGATCAACCATGACCACCTATATTAACAACAATTCAAACATGTTTGACAAGTCAACAACTAAACTGGTCAACCACTTTCATGATATGGTCGATCGTATTAGGATGGGTTTTGGACAATGTCCAAAATCAATCAACCACTCTTCCAAAGTGGTTGTCGGACCTTCAAAGTGGTTGGCTGATTTTGAAAGTAAAATTTATTTTCTTATGCTTAAAATGATCTAAAATTGGGGAAAAAGATCTCAAATTGACATCATCTTAAAAAATATACACTTACGTTTCCATTTCTCCTCAAAATACTCATACCATTTAAATAAACCAAATGAACATTTCTATCTCTCACTCACATCTATTATCTCTCTCTTTCGTGCATCATTTCTCTCTCGCACTCAACCCCTCAATCGAACTCAGCTCGAGCTGAATCGAACCGCAACGTGGGACCCGATTGAACCCAGATCGAGCTTCTCCGACGTAGTAAAAGCCAGATCAGAGAACAACTCCTCTATTGAAGCCAATGATGAAGGTCAAATTTATGACATGTTCTTTTATGTTTTATATATATATATATGATTATTTTTAAGGTTAGGTTATTTTTTCTATCAAAAATATAGTTGATTACCTCCATTTATTGGTATTGATCTGAGCTTTGTGGACTAGGTTGAATCGATGGAAGTCAGATCGTTTTTCTACGTTTTCGACGAAGCTCGATATTAGTTCGATATATACTTGATTTTTGGGCTTCCTTTTACATGTTAGCTTGATAGAATTAGATCAGAGCGTTGTGGACTGGGTTGAATTGATGGAAGTCAGACCGTTTTCTGTGTTTCCGGCGAAACTCGATAGGTTCGATATAAGTTCCGTAGGTACTCCATTTTTGTGCTCGTTGGACTTGATTCCTTTGCCTGTTAGCTCAATAGGATTAGATCAGAGTTTTGTGGATTGAGTTGAATCGATGGAAGTCAAACCATTTTTTGTGTTTCCGATGAAGCTCAATAGGTTCAATATTAGATCGATAGGTACTCAATTTTTGTGCTCGATGCGCTCGATTCCTTTTGTATATGAGCTCGATAGGATTAGCTTGAGTATTAAGAACTGTGAACTCGATGAGCTCGATATGATGAACTAAGATATTCCATTTGTTTGGCTCGATGAGCTCGATATAGATTTATTGGTACTCCATGTTTTTACATGTGAGCTCGATACGATTACCTTGGGTGATAAGAATTGTTTAGGTCAATGGGATCGATAGGATTAATTTTGTGCTCGAAATAATGTTGGATTTCACCTCGATGGTTTTGATTTGTTGTTGTTACATGAATATTTAGTTTGATAGATGGATTCGATAAACGCTCGATATGACCTCGATAATTTAGATTTGCTGTTATTTACTGGAGTATTTATTGCTGCTCAATGGGTTCAATATATTTTCGATATGACCTCGATAGTTTTGATTTGTTGTTATTTACTAGAATATTTATGTTTGCTCGGTGTTCTCGATAGGAACTTGATAGTATGCTCAGTAGGCCCGATGGGTTCCATAAGTGCTCGATATGAGATAGTGGTTATAATTCCTTTGTAATTTTCCCCATGTTTTTTTATCTGGTTGTGGTTTTTCCCTGGTTTGTTTTTGCAAATGCCGAAGTCAATAGTTCTAATTAAGGATCATTTCTCTAGTCGTGTGACATATAGGGGCAGTAAGCTTATGAATGACATAAAAGATAAGTTTTTGGAGTACGGGTTGATGGAAAGGGGAAGGGAATCCCCGTTCAAACAGTTATACGAAGCAAGCGAATTACAATTCTCTGGTGTTCTTGTTCATCAATTACTATTGCATAAGATCCACAACATTAAAGATGATGAGGTTCATTTCTATTTGGTCTCCGAGGCCTGTAGATTCAGTCGATATGAGTTTGCACAAGTCACTGGTTTCAACTTTAGTACCATACTGTCAGAGGCTGAGTTGCAGGTTCACCTTACCAGTGACCGTCTAATAAGGGATTATTTCAATGGAGAGACAAAAATTCAGATATTGCAGTTGGAGATGGCGTTCAAAAACTGTAGAAATATTGATGATGTGTACAAGTTGGGTTTATACTTCCTCATTAAAGGTGTTTTATATGAACGAGAGGGCAAACTATTCATATGGGCAGATATGGTAAAGATGTTTGAGGACCTGGAATACTTCAAGTATCAATGGGGGAAGTCATCTTACAAGAAGCTGGTAACATCATGTCAAAAAGACATGATTAAGTAGAAAGTATACTATGACAAGAAGGAAGTGATAAGGCAACAAAACGAGGCAAAATACAATATATATGGTTATGCACCTTTGTTATAGTATTGGGCCTACGAGGCCATTTAGCAGATTGCCTCCCAGTATGCTGTGAATCGTGAATACCAATTCTGCAGGATGCTCAACTAGACGAGCCATGAGAAAAACGTCCTGCAAAAGGTTGATGTTGCACGATTGTTTTCTTCAAAAAGAGATGTAAGTTCGTCTTCATGGTTGTTAATTCATTTGATCCATTTATTTTATTTAATGAGTTCATTGCTCGATATGAGTTCGATAGATACTCGATATGTGCTCTATAGGCTTGATAGTTTAGAATTGTTTGTTATTTACTAGAGTACTTAGTTTGCTCGATGGGTTCGATAATTGCTTGATATGAGCTCGAAAGTTTTGATTGGAGCTCGATATCACCTCGATAGTTTAGGATTGTTTGTTATTACCTGGAGTATTTAGTTTGCTCGATTGGTTCGATAAGAGCTCGATAGTTTAGAATTGTTTGTTATTTTTTGGAGTATTTAGTCAGCTCGATTGGTTCGATAAGAGCTCGATAGTTTAGAATTACTGTTAGTTACTCGAGTATTTAGTTTGCCCAATTGGTGCGATAAGAGTTTGATATGACCTCGATAGTTTAGATTTGTTGTTATTTACTAGAGTATTTAGTTTGCTCAATGGGTTCGATAGGAGCTCGATATGACCTCAATAATTTAGATTTGTTGTTATTCTTGAGTATTTAGTCTGCTCGATTGGTTCGATAAGAGCTCAATATGACCTCCATAGTTTAGAAGTTATTGACTGGTATTTATTCATGTTGCTTTACTTATCTTGTAACCTAACATAATGTTTTATATTTATCGTAGTTGTACTATTATTTAGGACATTGTACATCGGAGGTTGATTATTACAACAACCTTACAAAGGGTGATGACCCCCTACCTCCCGGGCTCGAGGAGGATGTTGATGACACTGGGAAAACCCCTGATGGGGCGATGGTGGCTGAGAGATTGGCTAAGGTTGCCAAAGAGGCAAACCTTTTCGAAGATGATGGCGTAGCAGAGGATTCAGCTATCCCTACCTCTACCACAGCTGCAACCTCATCCTAAGCAGCCCTAACCGCAGTCCCAACCCTTGCTTCAGCCCCATCTCATGCTCATGATTACCAACTTTTGGTAGAAAGGTTGGAGAGGGTGGAAGCAACACAATCTGTCTATGGAAGCAAATCAACTGTCGATGCAAGGTCAACTAAAGAACATGATTGAGAATCAGTTGTCCATGATGGACCAGAAGGCTAAGTGTTAGAATCTTAAACTCCACTACATATAGAATAAATTTAATGAATGATTAATTAGGTTTAAGAGGAATTACCTGATGCTTATCTTGTTGTTTGGAGGGGGTGACGTGTGAGAAGCTTGTGAGGTGTAATACTTTGATGAGATGATTGGTGGAAGTGGAGGTGTAAGTTAAGATGGAGGTAGATGATTGGAAGATATATAGGTGGGTTAAAGTTGAGTTATATATATAGGATATGTGTTGGTGTAAATAGAGAGTGACTTGGGATTTAAAAACATAAGGTGGAGTTGAGTTAGAGAGGGTGAAAGAAGAAGAAGGTGACGAGTTGTTCTCTTCGCGTCAAGCACCGGAGGAGCGAACAAAAGAAAGGAAATGAGATTGTCGGGATCGTGTGGAACTCCTGCAATCGCGAAAGAAGAGGTATGCCAAGTTCGAATTAGTAACTCACACTAGGTGTGTGAGGGTTTATATGGGTCGCTGGAGGTCTGAAACCTCGCCAGCGAAAAGTTCAGATAGAAATGCAAGGCAGAACGGTCGACCGGTATGGGTTTTGGTCGACCGATGTAGTGTCAAAGTTAATGTTTATCCCTCACCGGTCGAACGACGCGTTTAGCGGTCGATCGTTCACTTAAATAATTAAGTCGATTGTTCGAGCGAATATCAAGAATTTTCGACCGATTGATGACTAGAAATTTCGGTTGGTAAGGGACCCCTTTGCCGTTCGACCGTTGGAATGAATATTATAACATATTTTAAGTTTTGAACAATCGACCATTGAACGGTGATATTGTCTGACCATTTATATATATTTTGGGTTGATTGGTTATATTAAGTTGTTCGACCATTTGTGTCGTGCGATGTTGGTCGACCGATTACGTGATTTTGTCCGACCGTTAAAGTTGGGTAATTGACCAAATATATTTATATATAAATTACCAAATCGAGAAGTTTCGGTCGACCGGTGATGTATGTTTGTTTGACTATTTAAGAAGTTTTGGTTGACCGATTGAATAGTTTGTTCGACCGTTTATGTTGTTATTTCAGTAATGTATATTGTTGTTATTGTTCAACTCTGTCGGGGCGTGGAGACTGCCTAGCCTTTACGGCGGCGGAGTAGATGGACTCCTTGAGGTGAGGTTGTTACCCAGCCTTGACGGCGGCGGAGTTGACCACCGTATGATTATTCTTCGGTGGATGTTATGTTGATTATATGTGGCCGATGATATATTCCGGCTAAGTATGTCGCCGATCTTATATTCCGGCAAAGTATGTGGCCGATGTTATATTCCGACAAAGTATGTGGCCGATGTTATATTCCGGCAAAGTATGTAGCCGATGATATATTCCGACAAAGTATGTGGCCGATGATATTTTCGGCTAAGTGGATGTTACGGGCAGGGGCGGACCTAGGACAAAATTGAAGGGTGGGCATCCTATAAGTGTAAACGATCTCTAAGAGAATTCTTAATGGAACACTTTTATCGGACGTCCGAGCGAAACCCCTTAAGCGGGAGGAGCTAGGGATGCAAATACTAACCAATTATCCGATTCGAAAATTACAATTTGGTTGGTCTATGGTAAAGAAGTTTTTACCGAATACAATTTGGAATTGAAATTGATTTAATTTTTTTACCGTTTTCAAATTCAGATACGAATTTGGATATAGGTCAAACCATATCCGAATATCCAAAAATACTAATTTTGACATCCAATATATGTGGTTATTAATATTTGTACTGTGAGTTAATAAAAAACAAAGTTATTTCTTATGTAAATATAAACATAATAGAAATGCAAAAGAAAGTTATAGTATAATTCTCTTTAAACAACTTTCCAAAAAAATTTAGATTATACAACAAAAGATATATAAAAATATGTTATAGGAATTTGAACATTATCCAAATTCGAATCCGAAAAGTTCTCAAATTTTGATATGAAATTGGTAAGCTATAAAAATTTGAATTTAGATTTGGTATGTTTATTTGAAATTCAGATTCGTATTTGGATACCAGTTATATCAAATTCAAAAATAATCATCTACATCCCTAAGAGGAGTGTGTCGTCCGAGCGGGTGGGTGGCACGTTCCCCTTTTTAAATTTAAAATTTGTTAATAGTTAATGATGGTAATATTTCTTTTTTTAGAGTTATTTTAATTTCTTTTTTCTGAATAAATGTTTTTTATTTGTTTTAATTTTTACAATTTTTTATTTGTTTTAACCACTAATTGATCTCCAAATGACGTGAATGAGAGAAAATGTAGGGTGTTTGGGGGGGGGGGGGGGGTACATGGCACTGTAAAGGGTGGACATAGAGAGAAAGTAAAGTACTGTTAAAGTTGACTTACAAAACGAACGGTAACACTATCTTGCGAAAAATAAGGATGGGCACACTTTAAAAAAAACCTTATAATATCATTAACATAAAAATTCAGGCGTGGGCACTTGCCTACGCGTGCCCACGCCTGGGTTCGCCGGTGGTTACCGGTGACCATATAGGGCCCGCTTTTATGAATGATGTGAATGTTCTTTTATCATCTTAAGTAAAGTTATGTTATTGTATTATATGCTATGTATACTATCATGTTAAGTGTGTGTATAAAGATTTCATATGCATGTATGTGGATTTGGCATGCAGGGTTTCCTTATGGAAACTCAGGCATAGTTCCATGTTGTTTTTCAGGCCTGGAGTGGCAGTGAGTGGGTGAGGACTGAGGACGAGCACACTATTACCAGATCCTTCTATTTTATTTTGAGGTTGTTATGATTACATGTGTATAGTCCATCTTGTCATGTTGAATGTAATCATACTCTTGACAAACTCCTGTATATGGTGCACCTTTGTTATGTTGTGTGATCTGAATTGCGTCCTCGGGTGTTTGAGTTGATCCATTGTGTTAAAAAAAATTAAATTTCCGCTGTGTTTTCGGGGACGTTACAGTTTGGTATCAAAGCGGGTCGGTTCCGGTGTCCTCGTCCAAAAAAACCACCCTTAGAAGTAGATGAATAGCTTAATGCATTTCATGTAGAAGATCATGCATGCATATTAAAAATTGATGTGATTCTCTGTTTTGTTTTCCCGTAGGAGAGGTGGGCATTGTCGGAAGTTCTTCCCTGGTATTTATGTGGTTTCAGGAGACCAAGATTTCTTATAGATATGGTCTTATTACGGTGGAGGATTTTGATGTCATATTATTCATGGATTGAATGTCACAGTTTAATGGTCGAGTCCTTTGCCGTGAGTTTGTGACCCCAAGAGAGGGTCATCCTGATGTGTTGATCAAATGATTAAAGAATAGAGGAAGTTAGATTATTTCTTTGGCAATAAAGGCACAGAAGGTGATGAACCTGGATTGTGTATTCATAGCCACTCTGGTAGTCTTGGATTCGGAGATAAAAATATTAGAGGATACTAGTTCCGGTTGGGAAGGTAGAGTTCAGTAGAGATTGGTGACTAGTACAACTCCACAATCAAAGGCCCCATATCGAATGACATTTGCGGAATTGGTTGAATTGAAGAAACAGTTATAGGAATTGTTGGACTCTAGATTTATTCGACCAGGTGTATTTGTTAAAAAGAAAGATGGGTCTTTGCGAATGTGCATTCGCTATAGAATGTTGAATAAAGTTAATGTTAAAAATTGATATCCTTTATCTAGGATCGAGGACCTCTTTGATCTATTTCAATCAGCAATAGTATTTTTAAGGATTGATTTGTGTTCAGGTTATTATCAGCTAAGGATTATGGAAGAGGATGTTCATAAGTCAGCCTTATGAACGTGGTACGGACATTATGAGTTCTAGTAATACTATTTGGATTTGATGAATATGACATTTAAGTCGTACCCCGATTGTTTTGTTATCATCTTTCTGGATGATATTTTAGTTTACTCCTCTGATAAAAAACAATATAAGGAGCATGGAAGGATAATATTTAGAGTCTTGAGAGATTGTAAGCTTTATGAAAGTTTTCAAAATGTGAATTTTTGGTTGGAGCAAGTGGCTTTTCTGGGACACATCGTGTAAAAAAAATGGAATCTCGGTGGATCCAACAAAAGTTGAAGTTGTGATACAATGGAAGACCTCGACCCGTGTAACCAAGATCAGGAGTTATGTGGGACTTGCCTGTTATTATTGGCGGTTCATCTAGGATGGCTTTGTCCTTGATAGTACTGACATGAAAAAGGTGTTAAATTTGAATGGTTCCAGAAGTATGAGGACAACTTCCAAGAGATGAAGCAATGTTTTGACAACAACACCTATTCTAACACTTCCATGTGCCAGCGCTGGATTCGAGATTTATAGTGATGCATCAGGAATTGGATTAAGTTGAGTACTTATGTGACACGGAAAGGCGGAGGAACTGAATTTGAGGCAACGTAGATGACCTCACTAAATTTTATTACCCGGGGAAGGCAATGCAGTTGTAGATGCCTTATGTAGGAAAGTGGTTGTAACCAATTTGTGTATTAAGGAGTAAATGTTGATTGAGATGTTAATAACGGAATGGAAACCGTTTGTAGAGAAATCGAAAGGAAATTAAATGATTTTATGTGGTGGTTGAGGTCATTCATACATTGAATTTTCTATCTTTAACCCTGAGGTTATAGATGACTTGTTCCTTTTTGAAAGGTGAAATGAATTCAAGTTGACAAAGCAATCTATAGGCTAATAAGCGTTGCATTTTAAAGATACTCACCAGTGTCGATTTTTGGTTAGTCTAACTATTGGAATGAAAGTAGTGAATGGTGATTCTAGGTATAACCAAGGTTGTTCAGGAATATTAAATGCTGAAGTTTGACATGATATATGTATGTATCTTGTGGCAAGTGCTTGGAGTTGTTTCTTTGTCTACTTTTAAATGAATCCATCATATTATTAAATCATTCACCAAGATCCCACAATAGTTTAAGACTAGAAGGGGTTTGAATCTTGTTTTGTTGGCTTTTTGGCTAATGATTGCTTATCCGTTTTGATGATTAATCAACATATAACTTAAACACATGTAATTCGTTCATATCACTCTTGCACAATACACATATATTGTTTTGTACTAACATTTCAGGTGACAAGTTTAACGAGAAATGAAGTTGAAGAGTAGATAGGTTTACATTATTGTCATTAGGATTTAAATGTAACTTGAGCACTTAAATCTTGATGCAATATTGCATATCACGACTCTTTAGGATTCCATAGAAGTAGAACTAAACGTTCAAATTCCATACAAAACTTCTTTAGAAATCAATCAAACCATATCCAGGAATTCTGCACTCAACCGGTCGACCGGTCGACCATCTGGTTCGACCGTTTAATCTAAAAACTATTTTCTGAACCCTTTCGGTCGACCGAACTGTGTTCTGGTTCAACCGGTTCATTAGAATAACTTAAGGTATTTTGGTCGACCGATCAACTGTTCATACGTGCTGGAAGACACGTGCCTTAGTGCAAACCGGTCGACTGAAAGTCCTTTTCTGTTCGACCGGTTGATTCCTATTTTTGTCTTCTTTTGTGACCGTTATACTTGTCGTATTATACAACGGTCGTATACACATACTTTCACCATACCCCGAAATACATAGCTTAACCGGTCGAACAAATCTTATTAACCGGTCGACCGTTTGACCATTGATCGTTCGTAGCATTCTTCCTGCTATCCATCGATACCACCTTGGTTCGACCGGTCACACTTTGTCTCTACCGAACCTTCACATCGGTCGACCGTTTCCTTGTTTCGTCCGACCGGTACACTTAAGTTCCATCCCAGTTAGTTCGACCGTTCCTCGTTTGTCTGACCGTTTGACTACTATTCACGTAACCGGTCGACCGTTTCATTCTTACCGGTCGACCGAACTTTGACAAAATTGCTTCCTGAATCTCTGGTTTGTGTATCTTGCACAAAACCCAATCAAATCTTTCTCAAACGGCTAGAAAACTTAAGAGGCTTATATATAGAGCTTAGATCATCTTTACAAGGTTACCAATCCATTCTCTAAGCTCTCATTGTGCTAAAAACTTCCAAGTGCTCTTACTCTCTTTATTGCTCTCAACCACTCTCTTGATCAATCATTCAATTGCATTCATCATCAATTCAAGTGCTCAAGAGTAGGTTACACAAAGTCTACTACAAAGGAGTTGTACAAGCTTCCGGAGTGAAGCTCTTCTCGGGTTGTGAGAAGGAGGTCCAAGCTTGGCGAGGGTGTTCGCAAGCTTGAATTGTAAAGGCTCGATCTTTGCCCGGAAAGAAGATCAATTTAGTGAAGATCGCGAAGTTGCTCAAGGAAGAGCATTTCGTATGAGAGGACTAGGATCCAGTGGTTGGATCCAAACCTCTATACATCCGGTGTTTGGTTTGCCTTTTTCATCTCACTATTTTCATTGGTTATCTTGTTATTGCACAAATAGTTGGTAGTGAGAAATTAGTCTATAAACCCCCCCTTAAGACTAATATTTAGGGCAATTAGATCCTACATTTGGTATCAGAGCCTTGTTAATTGCATATAAACAAATTAACATTTGTAGCAATGGCCCAACAACGTGAGGGATTCCACACCGGTAGACCTCCACTTTTTAATGGAACCAATTATGCCTATTGGAAGAAACGCTTGATAATATTCATTCAATCATATGATGTTAAGCTATGGGTTTTCTTTCAAATTCCATATACTCAAAACAAAGAGTTTGAACTCATGAGTGATGATGAACTAGCAATGGTTCAAATGAATGCAAAATTAATGAACATTCTCATGTGTGGATTAACCGAAGAGGAATATGGTAGAATTAATGCTTGTGATTCTGCATTTGAGGCATGGCATATGTTAGAAAGTCATTTTGAAGGACGATCATCCGTGAAAGAAACTAGGATAGATTCATATATGCAAAAATATGAAATGTTTGCCATGAAACCCAACGAATCCATTAGCGAGATGCATACTCGCTTTACTCATATCACTAACTCCTTGAAAAACCTTGATAAGGTCTTGATTGAAAGTGACAGGGTACGGAAGTTTCTTAGATCGTTGACATTGGAGTGGGAGAAGAAGACAACGGCAATTGAGGAGGCCAAAGATCTCTCAAAGCTAAAGATGGAGGATCTCATAGGAAGCCTCATGGCTTATGAGATTCAAATGGAGGAAAGAAGAGAGAAGGAGAAGGAACGAGAGGGGTTAAGGAGAAAGGAGAAAACAATTGCTCTCAAAGCAACGTCGGATTTGGAAAGTATCGAAGACGATGACACCGATGATGATGTTGCATTTCTAACCCGCAACTTCAAGAAGTTTCTCGCCAAAGGAAGGTTCACAAGAGGGAAAGGAGAATCATCCCGGACTTTCACGTGCTACGAATGCAACAAGACGGGGCACATGAAGAAGGATTGTCCACTCCTTAAGTCAAGAGATCGTGAACAACGAGAACCAAGAAGATTCCCTCCTAGAAGAGAAAGAGATGAGAGACCGAGGAGAATTAGGGAAGATAGGCCTCCTAGAAGAGATAAAGAAGAGAGACCTAGAAGACGAGAACGTGATGATCACAAAAGAAGGGATCACCATGACAAAGACGGAAAGAAGGCTTTTAAAGCCACTTGGGATGATTCAAGCTCATCTACATCCTCCGACACCGAATACTCTCAAGAGGAAGAAGCACACATGTGCTTTATGGCACACAATGAGGATTCGGATTCAAGCACCGCTACATCCCCAAAGAGAAGCAATCAACCCCAAGTGGTGGAAATTGATGACGATGAGGTATCAATTCAAGAAACCCCTTCCTATGATGAGTTATTAGATGCTTTTCATGAACTTGCTGAAAGATATGAGATGATTTGTCATAAAAACAAATTAGGAAGAAAAGTACATCAAGATTTATCTACTAAACATGAAAACTTACTTAAAAAGAATGAATTGCTTGCTAATGAGATAAACATGCTGAAATCTACTAGTAATTGTAACAACAACAAAGATTTTATTGCCAAGAATGAACAACTTACAAAAGATCTAGAGAAATTCACGTTGGGTAGAAAAATGCTAGACATGCTTCTAGGAACCCAAACTCAATCTTTGACTAAGCATGGTTTGGGGTACATGGGTGGAAAACAAAAGAAAGCTACATCTTATTTTGTTAAACATAACAATTCATATGTTAAGAAAGTAAGTTTGTCAAATGTATGGGTACCTAAGACCTCTCAAGTTTGGGTACCAAAAGCTAACCCTCAAGGACCCAAACAAATTTGGGTACCAAAGTCTTCACTTGTCTCTTTGCATGTAGATCAAAGCAAGGAGAAAGGGCAAGTGGATACTCGATAGTGGGTGTTCAAGGCACATGACGGGAGACTCTCAAGTTCTATCAAATCTAAAGCCTAAGAAGGGAGGAACCGTCACATTTGGAGACAACGCTAAAGGTCAAATTGTCGGCATTGGTAATGTTGGCAATTCCTCTACTCCTCATATTGAAAATGTTTTGTTAGTAGAAGGGCTAAAACACAATTTGCTAAGTGTTAGTCAACTAGCGGATAAAAATTATATGGTTATCTTTGACAATTCAAATTGTTATATTGTCTCAAAACATAACATGAAAACTATATTTAAAGGTTGTAGATCTCATAATATTTACATTGTGTTTGTTGATGTCATTAGCAATCTAGCCTTAGAGACTTGTTTAGTTGCCTCAAATGACGAAGCTTGGTTATGGCATAACCGATTGGGACATATTAGTATGTCACAATTACACAAATTATCCAAACTTGAATTAGTTAGAGGACTTCCTAAAATTGATTTCAAAAAGGATAAACTTTGTGATGCATGTCAATTTGGAAAACAATTTAAATCGTCTTTCAAATCTTTAAATGTTGTGTCAACTTCAAAACCTCTTGAGCTTTTACATCTAGGTCTTTTTGGTCCTTCAAGAACCGTTAGTTTAGGTGGTAAAAGATATGCTTTTGTGATTGTCGATGATTTTTCACGATTTACATGGGTTTTGTTTTTGGCTAATAAATATGATGCATTTGAAAGATTTAAAAGCTTTTGCAAACGTGTTCAAAGAGAAAAAGATTTACATATCATTACTATCCGTAGCGATCATGGAGGAGAATTTGAAAATGAGCTATTTCAAAAGTTTTGTGAAAAACAAGGGATTCAACATAATTTTTCTTTTCCTCGCACTCCCCAACAAAATGGGGTAGTTGAAAGGAAAAATAGAATTCTTCAAGAGATGGCAAGAACCATGCTTATGGAAAAAGGGCTTCCAAAATATTTTTGGTGTGAAGCCGTAAATACTTCTTGTTATGTGTTAAACCGTGTTCTTATAAGACCTATTTTGAAGAAAACACCTTTTGAATTGTGGCACAAACGTATTCCAAAAATCTCTTACTTTAAAGCTTTTGGGTCAAAATGTTTTGTCCTCAATACTAAAGATAACTTGGAAAAATTTGATGCAAAATCCGATGAGGCCATCTTTTTAGGATATTCTGATAGGAGCAAAGCCTATAGAGTCTATAACAAACGAACCTTTTGTGTCGAGGAGTCTCTACACGTTAACTTTGATGAGTTGGCTTGTGTAGATAATTCCTCTCTTTATGATGACTATATGGATATAATTAGACATGTCTCATCTCAAGATGTCTCCCATGAGCCACATCAAGATCCTCCAAGTTTTCCACAAGAAAACAAAGAGGAGCTTCCCAAGGATTGGACCTATAGAAAGGAACATCCAAAGGACCTTGTGATTGGAGATGTTTCTCAAGGTGTGACAACACGATCAAAGGCTCATGTAGTTTGTGATTCTTATGCTTTCATATCTAAATTAGAACCTAAGAAAGTAGACGAAGCTTGTAATGATGAATTTTGGTTAATGGCTATGCATGAAGAGTTAAACCAATTCGTTCGAAATGACGTTTGGGAACTTGTTGAAAAACCCATTAATCAAACCGTTATTGGAACTAAATGGATCTTCCGAAATAAACTTGATGAGGATGGGAATGTAGTTAGAAACAAAGCTAGACTCGTTGCTCAAGGCTACCGCCAAGAGGAGGGAATAGACTTTGATGAAACTTATGCTCCCGTGGCTCGTATGGAAGCTATTCGTATGCTTTTAGCTTATGCCTCTTTTATGGACATTAAACTTTTTCAAATGGATGTTAAAAATGCTTTCCTAAATGGATTTATTTCTGAAGAAGTTTATGTTGCTCAACCCCCCGGTTTTATTAATGAATCTTATCCGAACCATGTATTTAAACTCAAGAAGGCTCTTTATGGTCTCAAACAAGCTCCTAGAGCTTGGTATGAGAGGTTGAAGAACTTCTTGATTAATAAAGGATTCAAAATGGGTAAAGTAGATACCACTTTATTTGTTAAACTCTTAATCATGATTTATTAGTGGTACAAATATATGTTGATGACATTATCTTTGGTGCAAGTAACCCGCGTCTATGCGAAGAATTTTCTAAGTCTATGCAGGGAGAGTTCGAGATGAGCCTTATTGGTGAGCTAAATTTCTTTCTCGGACTCCAAATAAAGAAAACTCAAGAGGGAAATTTCATACATCAAGCAAAGTACACAAAGGAACTTCTCAAACGCTTTGAGCTTGAAACTAGCAAACCTCAAAAGACACCTATGAGTACAAGCGTAAAATTGGACAAAGACGAAAATGGCAAAGATGTGGACATCAAGAAGTATCGTGGTATGATCGGTTCTTTACTCTATCTTACTGCAAGTCGTCCCGATATTATGTTTGCTGTATGTTTATGTGCACGTTTTCAAGCATGTCCAAAAGAAACTCATTTGAATGCATTAAAAAGAATTTTTCGTTATCTAAAGGGCACTTTTGATTTTGGACTTTTCTACCCTAAGACTAGGACTTTCGATCTTGTTGCCTATAGCGACGCCGACTATGCCGGTTGTATTTTAGATCGTAAGAGTACTAGTGGCACTTGTCAATTTTTGGGTAAATCTCTTGTCTCATGGTTTAGTTAGAAACAAAATAGTGTTGTATTATCAACAACCGAGGCTGAATATATCGCCACCGGTTGTGCTTGTGCACAAGTCCTTTGGATGAGGCAAACCCTCAAGGACTTGCAACTTGAGTTTCAAATTACACCAATTTATTGTGATAATACAAGTGCTATCAACCTTTCCAAAAATCCTATCTTGCATTCAAGAACTAAGCATATAGAAGTTAGACATCATTTTCTTAGAGATCATGCAAATAAAGAAGACATTAAACTTATATTTGTTCCCACAAATGATCAATTAGCGGATATATTCACCAAACCCTTAAATGTTGATCAATTCAATCTCATTAGACTCAATCTTGGCATGTGTACCCTAAATGACATTTGAGTACGTTTCTACTTGAGCCCATTTGACTATATTTGGTTCTAGTGTCTCTTGATTTTTGAAGCTTTGTTCCGGCTTTTACTGTTCCACCGGTCGACCGAACTGAGATTTAGTTCGACCGGTGCTGAGTTGTTTCTTGACCGAATTTTGTTTGTTCAGCCGATTTCCTGAGTTTGGTCGACCGGTGTTAGTAGTTCAGTCGACCGGTCTGGTTTGTTCAACCGATAGCAGGGATCCTAAGTTTTCAACTTTGAGTTTTTGTTCGACCGCAAGTGTTGTCCGTGCGACCGTTTTCAATATATCGGTCGACCGGTCTGGTTTGTTCAACCGATAGCAGGGATCCTAAGTTTTCAACTTTGAGTTTTTGTTCGACCGCATGTGTTCGCCGTGCGACCATTTTTTTGTTGTTCGGTCGACCGGTTGGTTTTGTTCAACCGATAGCAGGGATCTTAAGTTTTTGACTTTGAGTTTTCGTTCGACCGCTCGTGTCTTCCGTGCGACCGATTTTATTTGGTTCGGTCGACCGGTATGTTTTGTTCGACCGATAGCAGGGGACTATCTGCCTTGTTCTTCGATCCGGTGACCGAAATATGCTTTTGTCCGACCGTTCGTTTTGTCGACTTAAGTTTTTACAGTTTTCTTTAACCTTTCGGTCGACCAAAATCTGGATCGGTCGACCGGTTCTGTCGTTTTCTGCTGCATTTAGGGTTTAAAAGAAACATGTTCTTCACTTTTACCCATCTCTCTCTCTAACCCTAAGCCTTCCCCATCACCTTCCTCCCTCGACTTTGCGTTTTTCCTGCGGTAAAACTCAAATCTTTTTGCATTTTATCGCTTCTCATCATCTCCTCTTCATTTTGCACCCATTTTTTCCCCAAACTCGAGTTATTCACCATGACCGGGAAGAAAATGGCTATCCGCAAGAAACGTTCGGATGTTTCCACCACTTCCACCGAAAAACGCACCAAGAAGGCCCACGATCGCTCCTCTACTACCCCAAATGTCCGGCATCCGCCCGCGCCTCCAACTCTTGCCTTCCATCCTATTGACGAGTTCGCCAAAAGCGATTGGGAGAAAAAGCTCTCGGCGGCTCCTTTTATTCCAAACCGCGCTGTTGAGGTAGCGGATTTTCATGATTATTCTCTTAAATCGTGCTTAGATGCTAATGGACTTACTCATTGTCTCACCCATTTAGCTTCAAAACCTTACTATCTGTTTTTGGTTCAACAATTCTATTGTAATCTTCGTTTTGAACCAAATCACCATATTGCTCGTACCATGATCAATGGTCTTAGATATGAAATTGTCCCCGGAACTCTTGCTGAAGCTTTTGGCTTAGAGTTCTCGGGTGTTCATTTATATGTTTATCATCCTCTTAGTGTACTTGAAAACATTTCTCATGATGATATGGTTGCTGAATTATATGCATTTCCACCTCCTTCCAAAAATGGTTATATTATTCACAACTCCTCCTTGATGCATCCTTTTGCTCGCATCTTGGCTTATATCGTATCATTCAATTTGCTACCTAAACATGGTCATCATAACGAAGTTTCTTATACGGAGCTTGTGTGTATCTATTGCATTTACAAGAAAATTCCGGTTAATTGGCCTCTATTCATTTTCCTTCATATGCGCTTTAAGAAAGGGAGGTATCTCCCTTATCCCATGTTGCTCACCGCTCTCTTTGACCTTCTGAAAATTCGTGTTACCGATTGTCCATCGGCCACATACAAATACCAAATCTATAAGACCACTCTCTCTAAAATGAAAACCATTGCCTCATCTTCTATTCAAGCGTCCTCTGAGGGAGATTCTGAGCAAGAAGATGAAGATGATGTGCCGGCCGATCCTCGTTGGATGCCCCAGCCATCTCAGCAGGAGGGTCACTGTTCTTGGGGAGAAGGCGACGAATCTGCTTGGCAGGAGAGTCAGTGGAGATCCGCTTATACTGATTACACTCTGGATCATTCCTTTCAGCAGATTTCGGATCGTTTTGATGCGTTTGAAGCTTCCACTTCTCAACGACTTGATCGTTTTGAAGCTTCGACATCTCTGCACCTTGAGCGTCTTGACGCTAAGTTCGACTCGGTGCTTCATGGCATTGATTCTCTCACATCTATGTTTCGTGATCGTTTTGGACATTGAGTTGGTTGTCGTTTTGTTTTAATGGTTTAATGTGGGTTGGTCGTGTATGTCTTGTATGATTTCTTTTTCGCTTTGGATGTGTGGTGTCTCGTTTGCGTGTGTTGTATTTTGAACCCTTCTTTTCTTAATGCATGTTTTACTTCTTCTTCATTGTTGTTTTGGCAAATGGTTGTGCTTTAGTTGTTGGATATTCTCTTTCAGCTTTTTGATTATGCCAAAGGGGGAGAGTAAATACTACTCATACATGTCTATTGGGTTTACGTATGCCATATAGCTAGGGGGAGCTATAAGATAGGGGGAGCATTGAGTAAAATTCATTGAAATAACATGTATTTAATTTAATAAGTTGTCATCATCAAAAAGGGGGAGATTGTTGGCTTTTTGGCTAATGATTGCTTATCCCTTTTGATGATTAATCAACATATAACTTAAACACATGTAATTCGTTCATATCACTCTTGCACAATACACATATATTGTTTTGTACTAACATTTCAGGTGACAAGTTTAACGAGAAATGAAGTTGAAGAGTAGATAGGTTTACATTATTGTCATTAGGATTTAAATGTAACTTGAGCACTTAAATCTTGATGCAATATTGCATATCACGACTCTTTAGGATTCCATAGAAGTAGAACTAAACGTTCAAATTCCATACAAAACTTCTTTAGAAATCAATCAAACCATATCCAGGAATTCTGCACTCAACCGGTCGACCGGTCGACCATCTGGTTCGACCGTTTAATCTAAAAACTATTTTCTGAACCCTTTCGGTCGACCGAACTGTGTTCTGGTTCGACCGGTTCATTAGAATAACTTAAGGTATTTTGGTCGACCGATCAACTGTTCATACGTGCTGGAAGACACGTGCCTTAGTGCAAACCGGTCGATCGAAAGTCCTTTTCTGTTCGACCGGTTGATTCCTATTTTTGTCTTCTTTTGTGATTGTCGTATTATACAACGGTCCTATACACATACTTTCACCATACCCCTAAATACATAGCTTAACCGGTCGAACAAATCTTATTAACCGGTCGACCGTTTGACCATTGATCGTTCGTAGCATTCTTCCTGCTATCGGTCGATACCACCTTGGTTCGACCGGTCACACTTTGTTTCTACCGAACCTTCACGTCGGTCGACCGTTTCCTTGTTTCGTCCGACCGGTACACTTAAGTTCCATCCCAGTTAGTTCGACCGTTCCTCGTTTGTCTGACCGTTTGACTACTATTCACGTAACCGGTCGACCATTTCATTCTTACCGGTCGACCGAACTTTGACAAAATTGCTTCCTGAATCTCTAGTTTGTGTATCTTGCACAAAACCCAATCAAATCTTTCTCAAACGGCTAGAAAACTTAAGAGGCTTATATATAGAGCTTAGATCATCTTTACAAGGTTACCAATCCATTCTCTAAGCTCTCATTGTGCTAAAAACTTCCAAGTGCTCTTACTCTCTTTATTGCTCTCAACCACTCTCTTGATCAATCATTCAATTGCATTCATCATCAATTCAAGTGCTCAAGAGTAGGTTACACAAAGTCTACTACAAAGGAGTTGTACAAGCTTCCGGAGTGAAGCTCTTCTCGGGTTGTGAGAAGGAGGTCCATGCTTGGCGAGGGTGTTCGCAAGCTTGAATTGTAAAGGCTCGATCTTTGCCCGGAAAGAAGATCAATTTAGTGAAGATCGCGAAGTTGCTCAAGGAAGAGCATTTCGTAAGAGAGGACTAGGATCCGGTGGTTGGATCCAAACCTCTATACATCCGGTGTTTGGTTTGCCTTTTTCATCTCACTATTTTCATTGGTTATCTTGTTATTGCACAAATAGTTGGTAGTGAGAAATTAGTCTATAAACCCCCCCTTAAGACTAATATTTAGGGCAATTAGATCCTACAGGGTGCATGTGAGAAATTCCTCGTGAAGGAAATGTTGATGAGGGATCATGGAGTATTCTTGTTATATGAATCTTTGAATCCTAAACCTTGCAACAGTTGGAGGTATATATGCTGGTAGGCCATTGTTTGTACTTGGAGTTGGCACTGGATGATCTTAGGTTTTTAAATAATTTCAATACGAGTTCTCACGTCAGAATGATTAATTTCAGACATTATTTTGGAGAAAATATCTCATTTTTGTCTATCTTAAATTTTGGTTTTAAACCCTGAGTTCTTAAATGGAAATTTCATATGATGTTGCCTTTGGAATCTTAGTGTTACAGCAAGATAGATTTGTTGTAATAGTGGATGAGTTCTATACTAGGGTGTGTGTGTAACCTTGAGATTAATCGAGTTGGATATTGAACCGTGTAACCTATTTAAGTTGATATTGTTCTTTGACCTTATTATTATTGTAGTAACGTTGTAATGTGATTGTACTTATCATCTTGAGTTGCTTTGGACATGCAAGGTAAATGATGAAATTCTTGTCAGTATTCATGATGTCATACCTATTCGATGAGAATAGAATTGGAATGATAATCTATTTTGGTTTAGTACTTCTATGAACTTTAAGATTTCAAAAGTGTTGGTGTCCAAGTGCACTAAGTAAAGTGATTGGTGTAGGTTTTATTATTTCATTCAATGAACTGTGATGCAAGAATGCACACTAGTTCATTATGTCGTATCATCAATCGAAGTTCCATAGTAAGTGATCTATGACTCACATTTATATTCTAGATCTTTAAATTGATTTGACTTAGGAATTGATTACCATTATATATAACTCAGGAATTGATTTGTAGTTTTTAGTATCCGGTTTAAACTTTCCTCACTCATTGTGGCTAAGACTGGGTCACATTGGCCATGTAGACCCATTTTTGAATTGGTATTTAAACTTTAGACTCATCATTTTGACTTACAATTGAAGTAGTGTTTTATGTTGTAATGTTCATCGGTCTAACAGGGTGGATTTAATGATTTGTTACAAGATCATGTTTTTACGTTCAATTTTTGAGCCTATTGAATATTTGATGTTTTGACGATCAACTGCTTGCATGATTTGTTTGAGATTTACATTTGTGCTAAATATCAGACCATTTGAGATTTTGAATCTTGTTGGCGAAGTCTCCTATTTGAGTGCATTACTATGCATTGATGCTAAGAAAATATGTGTCAGACCAATCTCATATTGTCGAAACACAGAATTTGGAAATATGTCCTTAAAGGACAAGTCTAATCAGTTCAATAGAAGGAATATTCTGATGGTAAAAGTGTGATGACACCACCATCGTATTCGTAAGACCACCTAAGAAAGTTAGGAAAAGATTAGAAGAAGTATCATGAGATATTAGTAAGGCACTTCTTTCAAATTTCAAGGACGAAATTTCTTTAGGAGGGTGGATTGTTAGAATCTTAAACTCCACTACATATATAATAAACTTAATGAATGATTAATTAGGTTTAAGAGGAATTACCTGATGCTTATCTTGTTGCTTGGAGGGGTGACGTGTGAGAAACTTGTAAGTGAGGTGAGGCGTAATACTTTGATGAGATGATTGGTGGAAGTGGAGGTGTAAGTTAAGATGGAGGTTGATGATTGGAAAATATATAAGCGGATTAAAGTTGAGTGATATATATAGGATATGTGTTGGTGTAAATAGAGAGTGAGACTTGGGATTTAAAAACGTAAGGTGGAGTTGAGTGTGAGAGGGTGAGAGAACAAGAAGGTGACGAGTTGTTCTCTTTGCGTCAAGCACCGGAGGAGTGAAGAAAAGAAAGGAAATGAGATTGTCGGGATCATGTGGAACTCTTGCAATCGCAAAGATGAGGTATGTCAAGTTCGAATTAGTAACTCACACTAGGTGTGTGACGGTTTATATGGGTCGCTGGAGGTCTGAAACCTCGCCGACAAAAAGTTCAGTTAGAAATGCAAGGCAGAACGGTCGACCGGTATGGGTTTCGGTCGACCGAATGTAGTGTAAAAGTTAATGTTTATCCCGCACCAGTCGAACGACGTGTTTAGCGATCTACCGGTTAAATGTGATTTGGGAAGAAGATGAAGACTCTGGTATTTTCCGGTCGGACGTGACCCCTTTCCCGTTCGACCGTTTGAATGTAAATAAGTCGGTTGAATTTCTACTATTAGATGGTCGACCGAATTAATGTGTTGTTCAACCATTAACTTAAATAATTAAGTGGATTGTTCGACTGACTATCAAGAACGTTCGACCGATTGATGACTAGAAATTCTAGGTTGCCCCTCGTAGATTACGGTTGGATAGGAGCCCTTCGTCGTTCGATCGTTGGGATGAATATTATAACATATTTTAAGTTTTGAACGGCCGACCATTGAACGGTGATATTGTCTGACCATTTATATATAGTTTTGGTTGATTGGTTATATTAAGTTGTTCGATCGTTTGTGTCGTGCGATGTTGGTCGACCGATTACGTGATTTTGTCCGACCGTTAAAGTTGGGTAATTGACCAAATATATTTATATATAAATTACCAAATCGAGAAGTGTTGGTCGACCGGTGATGTATGTTTGTTTGACTATTTAAGAAGTTTTGGTTGACCGATTGAGTAGTTTGTTCGACCGTTTATGTTGTTATTTCAGTAATGTATATTGTTGTTATTGTTCAACACTGTGGGGAGTGGAGACTACCTAGCCTTTACGGCGGCAAAGTAGATGTACTCTGTGAGGTGAGGTTGTTGCCCAACCTTGACGGCGGCGGAGTTGACCACCATATGATTATTCTTCGGTGGATGTTATGTTGATTATGTATTCTTTTATATGTGGTCGATGATATATTCTGGCAAAGTATGTGGTCGATGTTAGATTCCGGCAAAGTATGTGGACGACGATATTTTTGGCTAAGTGGATGTTACGGGTGACCATATAGGGCCCGCTTTTTTGAATAATGTGAATGTTCTTTTATCATGTTGAGTAAGGTTATGTTATTGTATTATATGCTATGTATACTATCATGTTAAGTTGATGTGTAAAGATATTGTAGCATTTCGTGTCCCCATGTATGTATATATATTAATTTTTTTAATACAACATACAAAATCGATTTCATACTTTCAACAATTTTATGTACATTACTTTGTGTTTATTCTAATATCATGCAATCCTACATATATTAAAATAAATCACAAAAAGAGAATCGTACCCAAAGGTTCTCTAAAACCTTTTGAAGATTCAGAGTCCCGTTGCCCGTTGAATCGACTGCCGATTCGCCTCCAAGTGTTCACCAAACTCTAAACAAGATTAGAGAGAAAGGAGTTAGCCAATCAATCTCTAATTAGGCTTAGAATCTAGCTAATAACCCCTCTTTAAGCTCCTGAAATTTCTATCTCTAAAACTTAAAATAATTAAGAGATTTTCGTGGTGATTAAGGGGAGATTAATGAGAAAAAGAATTTTTGCATTAACATAAACAAGTAGGATGAGGGGTCCTTTTATAGGCTCTCAAAACATCATTATCAAGAACTATTCTTTTGTCATGATCTCTTGCTTATTCTCTCCTAAAATTAATCTCAAATTTCCACATAAGCATCCTCAAAAACATTTAATTAAATTTGGAATTAATCTAACCCATGATCTAATTATTCGCTTAATAATTCAGGCAAAAATCGCACTGTTCGGTTGACCGAGAATTCTTCTTGGTTAACCGAACCATTCGGTTATAACACGTGTTCGGTAGACCGTGAGCTAGAGGGTCGAGCGAATATGCATGAGAAAAATTCTCTAAAAAAATTCGGACTATCCGCGTCTTGCTCGGTCGACCAATGTCCCACCAAAATTTCTCCTGGCGAGCATTCATCGTACGACCGTGTCACCTTCGGTCTACCGAAAATATTATTTCTCGGTTGACCATTCATGCTCAGTTGACCAAACCCAATTGTCCAGACACTCCAGATAATTTCGGTCAATCAATTGTGCTTACGCGTTCCCCGTTCGGTTGACCATTCCGAAGACACCCCGGTCGACCGAATCCTAAACGGTTCACCGTGTTTGACCCCGATTTTGCCTTTGTCAAATTTTGGATTTATTTCCAACAAAATTTGATCTTTTGGGGTTTTTAGCAAATTCATATCTTATGTAATATATTATCCCATGTAATATTAAATTATTACACCCCATAATATACACACCTCGTATGAATTTATTGTGATTCTAATTATGTCAATTCTCATGACATATGGATTTTATTCGTTCACCACATGTGTCCCTTTTTTCACATGAGACCTGACACATCAAATGAACTCAAAATCAAGTTTCTTGTTTCCCAGTTTTGTGGTGTGACCTATAGGAGGATCTAAGCTAAATTGCCAGCGATATTAAACACTTAATACCTCAAACTATAAGCGGTATCTAGCTACACATTATAGTTACCCAATTAGCATAGATGTCTTGGTTCCACTCGAACTAAACACGATCCATTTAGTGATGTAAGTGCACCACTTGTGTCCGTCCCTTGTCTCATGATATTAAGAATATATACAAAGTAGAAATGTGTCACCTTTGTTTTATATTCATTTCTTGAAGGGGCACACTAATATTATAACTTAATTAAGAGGGACAACGATAATCATTTGATTTTGCACATAGCGAATTATAACTATGTAACTTAACTCAAGTTACATTGTGCACATTATAATTTTGCTTTATGAAGGGGCCCACTAATATTATCACTCAATTAAGAGGGGCAACGATAATCGTTTGACTAACTATCTTTTCCATCACGAGTCATGTTCAAGCAACTATTGCCTTTATCACTATACTCATTGATAGCTTTTGGCAATAATCAAATTAAGCACTTCTTGAGTGAAAAGGTATAAGTCTCATATCTTAGGATCCAAGACATAGTAAAACATTAATGACACGAAATACAATTCCATAATGTTTACTTGTTAGGTCTATTCAATATATAAAAGTAATCTTTTCCTCTTTTATATACTTACGTCGTCAATTATTTGTAGAGCTACAACAATCGATGACCAACACGACAATCTTATCTCGGTCATTAATGTTCCATGTTAATTACCACGACTGTGAATAACTTTTGATATATGTAAATCATTATCTTTTAGAGCTCTACGGTTAAGGACCAAGAGCCTCTTCCTTAACACTTCCAAAAGACGAATACCATAATCAAGGAACAAAATGTTTGCACATCCAATTAATAATAATTGACATATAAAAGTAAAACTTTTAGAACACATTCCTTTCAATCTCCCACTTGTTCTGAAAGTTCTCTTTCACATACATTCTCAATGTATAAACCAATAATAACTAGGATAACCCTCTCTAATCACTCATCAAGCCAGTCAACATGGTTCCTCAGACCCTTGGACTCGAAATGCATTTCGCCCTTGACTTGGGATAAAGGTTTGGTGAATGGATCAGCTATGTTGTTGTTTGTGTCCACCCATAACAGATTTATTTTGCCCTCGTCGATGAAGTCACGTGTGACAAAGTACTTACGATCCATGTACTTCACTTTGTGGTGTGATTTGGGATCCTTGATTTGCGAGATAGATGCACTATTATTGCAAAATAGCTCTATGAGTCCCTCGCATGAGGGAACTACTATAAGCTCTTCAAGGAACTTCTTAATCCACACTCCTTCCTTGCTCGCTTCAGCGACAACCATTACTTCGGAAGCGGTGGTTGAGTCGGGCATAGTGGTTTGCTTCCAACTACGCCGACTCACAACTCCACCATTTAGAAGGTAGACATATCCTGATTGCGACCATCTATCGTCGGGATCACTCATGAAACTCACATCCCAATAGCCCTCGGCTATTAACTCCCTTTGTCCTCCATAAACAAGAAACTTATCTTTGGTCTGGTTAAGGTACCTCAAAATATTCTTGACCGCAGTCCAATGCTCAGGACCTGCGGTGGATTGGTGACAACTTGTCACGCTTAGAGCATACGAGACAACGGGTCTTGTGCAAGTCATCACGTACATGATCGATCCTATTGCCGAAGCATAAGGGATATCTTTCATGTACTCCAAGTCTTTACGCGATTCAGCACGTTGAGACTTCTTGAGTTGCACACCCATACTCAATGGCACATTGCCCTTTTTGGAGTTGTTCATGCTGAACCTTTCCAAGACCTTGTCAATGTATGTACCCTGACTTAGGCCAATGAGTCTACCGGATCTATCTCTATATATCATGATTCCCAAGATGTATTGAGCCTCACCCATATCTTTCATCGAAAATGCAGATTTCAATGAACTTCTTGTTTGCTCACGAATACATTTGCATAGAAAATACCATTCTTCGAAATAGACAAGCACGAGTTTGAAATATTTATATTAAAATTATCCATATCCAAACATGATACAGAAATAATATTCCTGCTAATCGAAGGCACATAATAAACGTTCTTTAAATATAAACTTAAACCACTAGACAATTGAAGCTCCACAGAACCTTGTGCAATCGCAGCAACGCTCGCACCATTTCCGACCTTCAAAATCATCTCGTTCTTTACGAGTTCCTTCCTATCCTTTAGTAGCTGCACATTAGAAATTATGTGAGCACAAGATCCGGTATCAATTACCCAATCATGGACAGAGGTGGCTCAATTTATCTCAATAACAAATATACCTTTGGCCTTTTTGGGGCGCTTACGTTCAATCACTCCATTGTCAAGGTCTTCCTTGTACTTGGGGCAATTTGGTCGGATGTGTCCCTTCTCACCGCAGTGAAAGAACTCCGTGTTGGAAGTCGGAGATTTCGAAGAATTCCCCGTTGAGGTACTCCCACGAGGACCTCCTACTCCCTTGCTCTTGATTGACGTATTTTTGGTGAATTTGCCTTTACCTTTGGTGATCTTTTGCTCCCTCCATGGACAGCTAGGACGTGCTTGTCCCGACCCTTGCCCATGTCAACTTTAGCCATTTTGAGAGCGTTGTGAAGTTCCTCAAGACTCACCCCTTTCTCACGCACATGATAGTGCATAATGAAGTCCTTGTAGGACGGGGCTAGAGAGCCAATAATCAAATCTTCCGCAATGTCATCGGGCATCGGGGAAGAGAGCTTCGACAAGTTCTCAAGGTATCCTTGCACCGTGAGAAAATGGATGGATACCGATGTTCCCTCCGCCATGTGGCACCTTGTGAGTGCGATGGTGGTCTTATAGCGCTCATTTCTAGCACTATCCATGAACATCTTTGTTAAAGCTTCCATGGTCTTCTTGGGTTTTGAATCCAAGTATTTCGCTTGAAGCTAGTCACCCATGGAGGCCAACAATTACACCGTGAACTTGGTTCTCTTGGTCTTCCCACTTGGCTTTTGCCTTTTTCTCGCTATCGATTGCCTTCTCATTTAATTTTGGGATTTCACTATCCAAAATATGAGATAGTTTCTCAAACTTCAACACGATATTGAGCTTGAGTTGCCAGCTTATGAAGTTTGAGCCATCATTTGCCAAAAGATGTTTTTCAATCATAGATCGCACAATAGGTTGATATTCGACATTTCTACAAAATAAATTATATGGGATTTAATGTCAATTTTATGTTTTAAAAATCAATACCGCAAATAAAAAATTTGTCCATGAATGCAGCAATTCAAGATCCTATCAATTATAATATAAACTAGCTAAGGGCTATCAGATATATTATAAAATCAAGGTAAGAAAACATTTTTCTAATCATAACCATTTCGAAATATCACAACATTTGCATTTTCAAACTCTTATGACTCTTGTCTTTTTAATTAAGAGGGAATTTGACCAATCCTCGTAAGAAAAACTCTTTTTCTCAAAACCAAGCTAGGGCTCCGGGTCTTGTTAAGAAAAGTTATTTCATTTTCTATGAGATACGTTTATCCATTGTAATCGTAAACAAATATACTTGGTGTCCACTAAGGGTGAATCGCACCTCGTACATATATTCATGGCACAACAATAGACAACCTTTTATCTCCCACTATTCCCAAAGATGGAGGAAGCTATCTCCCGCTAAGGGCGAGCAGAATATCCCTCGATCGATGGCTGCTAATGGATGAAATAAAAATACTCAATTTTTGGTTGGACAATTTGAACATTTACATGTGATTTTAGAATTTAGGTGATCATGCATATTTATCATCTATACACATCCTAACATTCATCCATACAATCACACACATGTCAAGCACACAAACATAAATATATCCATTTACACACACATTGTGTGAGTTTATATGTTCCCGAGTCCTTGATCCTTGCGCTTCTTCAGCGTCTTCCTCTTGCACCATGGATGTTGATATTACGAAAATATAAACATGCATCTCTCAATCTTGAAAATTGTCTAGTGCAAGTCCTATGTAAAAATCCTCTCATATGCATGCATAGAAATAGAAATAGAAATTTGGCTTTCACATATACATAAGCCCCTGTGATTGAATAATAATAACATACCCATTCATTCACACATGGCTTCATCGGAACATACAAACTCACATATCCCTGCATTAGAGAACTCGAGCAACAAATGTACATATACTAATATATTACTCGATTTAGTTTAGCAAGCATCTCTAAATCAAACAATTCTAAAATCATTTGAAATCCATTAAAAATTATTTTATGCATCCATAGTTCAAAACACAAAACATTTGAACCGCTGTTTATCCAATTTCCAAAAAATAAAATTTAAAGAAAGATAAACATATGGCTTTTTCGTTTTGTCGATTCCTTATAAAATAATCATTTAATTAAAAACGAAAATTTTATATATTAGACATAAGTCTAAATTTTAATTCTAACATTCACATGATGTGTTTAAAAACATTTAAAACTATCAAAACAATCAATTAGAATTAAATCAACAAAATTATCGGAAAACTCGGAAAAAAAACATAGAACATGAATTATTTCGATTGTAGATGGTAAACTAAAATTAATTATATAGTCTAAGCATGAAAATATGAACTAAAAGATTTGATACCACTGTAGGATTTCGTGTCCCCATGTATGTATATATTAAAAATAATTTAATACAACATACATGATCGATATCATACTTTCAACAATTTTATGTACATTACTTTGTGTTTATTCTAATATCATGCAATCCTACATATATTAAAATAAATCATAAAGACGGAATGATACCCAAAGATTCTCTAAAACCTTTCGAAGATCCGGAGTCACGTTGCCCTTTGAATCGCCCGCCAATTCGCCTCCAAGTGTTCACTAAACTCTAAACAACATTAGAGAAAAAGGAGTTAGCCAATCAATCTCTAATTAGGTTTAGAATCTAGTTAATAACCCATCTTTAAGCTCCTGAGATTTCTATCTCTAAGACTTAAATTAATTAAGGGATTTTCGTGGTGATTAAGGGAGAGATTATTGATAGAAAGAATTTTTGCATTAACATAAACAAGTAGGATGAGGGGTCCTTTTAGAGGCTCCCAAAACATCATTATCAAGAACAAAATTGACTGGAATATAAAATCTCCAAATTTGATAAGCACATTCTTGATAATCCCCTTTGGAATACGAATGGATGTATCTGCCATTTGGAGGGTGATCTTAGTTGGTTTCAATTCTCCCAAGTTAAATTGTTGATAAACAAAAAATAGGAGGAGGTTGACCGTCGATCCTAAATCAGGTAATACATTACTCATGCTAGTGTCCCCTATCGTACACTGAATAGTAGGACACCCAGCGTCCTTGTATTTTGTGTAGGTGGGATTGGACAAAAGTGAGCTTACATTTGCAGCCAAGAATGCTTTCTTAGGAGCATTGGTCTTCCTCTTGGTTGTGTAGAGATCTTTTAACACTTTGGCATATTGAGGTATTTGTTGGACGACATCCAACAAGGGGATGTTAACCTTCACTTGCTTAAACACCTCTAATATCTTATCCATTGTGTCACTCTGCTTTTTGGTTAACCTACTAGGATAGGGAGCTTTTGGCAGGTAGGTTTTCTGTGGTTCCTGAGAAGGAGGTGTTGGTGTATTACCCTCACCCTCAGCCTCTTCTTCACCACCATTCCCACTGAGGGTCTACATAGATGGTGGTGATGGCAAAGAAATGTGATTGTCAACCTGCTTTTCATTCGTTAAGGTTACAATGGCATTGACATTGTGAACAGGTTCCTCCACATGGTTCACTTGCCGCCCCTGAGGTACCACATTCTCTTTTTGCATGTGTTGTTGCTGGTACATGCGGGGGTTAGCCTCAGGCTGGCTAGGCAGAGACCCTCTCCCACTTTCATGTACAGACTGAGCCAATTGGCCCATCTGAAGCTCTAGAGATTTGATGGTCTACTGATTTGAAGTGAGAACTTGACTTGTGGTTGACATAAAAATATTCATTGAGTTTTCAAGTCCATGCGTCAAGGTCTCAAGCGAATTGAATCGGGTTTCCATATTGTTGTAATTTGGGAAACCCGATTGATTGGTGATTTGAGCTTGGGGTGGCTGATAAGATTGTGCATGCATGGGAGGTTGGTGTGGTTGGTTAGGTGGTCGAGAGGAGTTTGAAGGACCACCCAGGGCATTATTTTGGTTCCATGAAAAATTAAGGTGGTTCCTCCATCCGGGATTATAAGATGATGAGTATGGGTCATTCCTAGCCCTATCATAGATGGCGTTGACATGTTCCATCTCAGGAGGAATGAACACGCACTCGCTTCTTACAAGACCTATCCTACCACATGAATGACAGGGAACTGGACCAGATGTGGACATGTGAGGTGCACCTTGTTGGATTTTGGAGCTCAATTTAATCCATACGGGGCATTAAGGCCGCCATGCGCGCCTCGGTGACCGTAGTTGTATCGACACCAAATGTGGCACCCGATCTAGTCGAGTTTGTATTTGCGATCCTCGCTCCTATACAAGATGATGCTGGGTGTTCCCTCACACTCTCCCACCGCATGGTTTTCTTAGTGAGGTCTTCTAGGAAAGCTCATGCCTCCCTTTCATCATTTCCTAAGAACTCTCCTTGACACATGGACTCAAGGAGCGTTCGGGGTGAGATGTGAAGACCCTCGTAGATAATCTGACAAAGGTGCCACAACTTGATGTCATAGTGAGGGTATGAGGATAGTAGCTCCTTGAACCTCTCTAAATATGCATGAAATGTTTCGGTCTCAAGTTGATAGAACGAATTGATTTCGTTCCTCAATTTTTGAGTCTGATGATTTGGATAGTAATTTTTGAGAAATGCATATTGAAATTCATCCCAAGTCCTAAAGGAATTCTCCTAGTTTCTGTACAATCACTTCTTGGCATCATCCTTTAGTGCAAATTTGACTAGCCTAAGATGAATGAAGTCTGTGCTAAGTTGTTGCAACTTGAACATAGCACAGACCTCCTCAAATTCCCTGAGAAAGATATAGGGGTCACCCTTCCCAGTGAAGTGAGGGAGCATGGAAATGAATTGAGGCTTAACCTCAAAGTGGTTCCCATTCGCCTCTGGTAATACGATGCATGAGGGTAGAGCGGTACGACTCGGGTAGCATCGATCACGGAGAGGTATAGGAGCCATAACAGGACGAACAAGTGGAACAGGTGGGTCCAGCAACTGCTCCTCCTTGCGGAAATTAGCAGCCATTGAACCCGGACTGTGTGCGACACGAGAGGAGGGAGGCATCGAGAAATCGACTACCGAAGCAAGGTTGACGACACGCCTCGTCAAACGGCCGCTCTCGTCTCGTGCCCACACAAGCATGCACAAAGGTGCACACACACAAACCTTTTTTTTTAAATGTGCGTAGAGGAGAAGACGGAGGGACACAGAAGAGAGAGAATGACTCAGGAGAGAAGGGAAGATGTACTTATGCTACGGTGGGTGGGTACAGGTAGAAGCACACAAGCAAGCAAGGCTCAAACAATCCTAATGTCGCTATAGGTCCTTACAGCTAGACGATGCCTAACTGCGAGGTCACACGACCTCAACAAGTCTCACCTCCCTATGACGAGGCCCACAAAGCCCAACAAGTGAGTCAAGATCCGGAGATCTCGTCTCTCCTACTATTGGCAAAGTGGGCGACGCCGATCAGGTCATGAGGGTCGAGACCGGATCACTTTCCTAATGCGCCCAAAATCCTTAGGGCCAATGTCTACTTGATTTAAAATTAGGCTCTTGATTAGTGTGGTTTTTGGGGCGAAGGAAAGGGTGATGAAATCCCCCACCTTATGTTATATGGGACAGCCTCTCCTTAGTAGCATTTTGGAGTCTTAATATAGCAATCAACTCTCCAAACAAACGCTCAACTCACACTTGTTGCAATGCAATTCCTACTAACTAATGCATGTCCATACGAAATGCATGAATGAGAGTAGGAAATGCGTACCTCACACCAGCACTCAGCAACTAAAAGTAAAGCGAAAATAAAAGACAATCTACGTGCCTAAGTCGAGTACATGATGCATGACCTAAACAAGAAGGAATGCCTAATCTTTTGCTTTGGGTTTTAAGGTCCAAGTTGCTTAAAGGGAGATTGATTATTAATCTGGGAGCAATCTAAAAGTCAGAACATGCAAAATTGAGTCCCAGATTTCTACATCAGTTATGACAACACTCCAAAAAAAATTACAAGGTGAAATGAGATTACCAGACCGCCGATTGGCAGTCTGGAAGTCTCCGATCGCCTCCAAACTTCACCAGATGCTTTCCCTTCCCAGTGTGAATCTACTGCAAGAAACAAAACTATAACACAAAAATTAAATCCACCCGAATTGACCAAACCAGAGTCTGAATTGGCACCTCCTCGGCAACGGCACCAAAAATTTGTTTAATCGTTTTAAATACCGCAAGTGCACGACCGCATTGAAGCGGTGGCAAGTACGGGTCAATCCTCAGGGAGGTAAGTAGCCTCTGATTTTTCAGAAATCAAGTGGCAACAAAAAGGGAGAAGAGTTTGTTTATGCTAATCTATGCTACACTAAACTATTAAGAAGAAAAATGCAAAGTAAAGCAACTAATGATTACTTCGAATAAAAACTAAAAGAATGTAAAACTAAGCTGGAATCAAGAAGCGAAAGACCCTAGGGGTGGAGTGTGTGCACACATGTAAAAAGATGGTGAAGAATGCATTCTATAGGCACAAATGTAGGTAGTGTTTTCATGTATAGGAAGTGTCTAATGATTATGGAAAAACCTATCAATCCATTCACTGACCTAGTTGATTAACATTCATATACACAAGCTGGTTATTTCAGAACCTAAACAAGTATGGGAGGTGTCTAAGATATGTGGCAAAACCCATCAAGTGTAGTATTCTACTCTAACTAAAGAAGAAAGGAAACATTCTAACTACTTTAGCCTACAATCAAAGAAATAAAACTAAGCTAAGCATGCATAAAGAAACAACATAAGAACAAAATAATAGAAAAATTATTTTATTAAATGACTCACATCACTAGCAGCATTCTTCTCCACCTTGAGATTTTGCTCCAAGGCTTACTCCAAGTAGAGAGAATGCCACCAAGCAATGAGTGATTACAAGAGAAGGTGAAGAGTTCTATTTATAGCCATAGAAAAAGGTAATCCAGGACAATCCCTCGGTATGGGACTAAACAAATACCAGAAATAGACTAAATACACACTAATACGTGGCCCTAAAAATCTTAGCGGATCCGGATCAAAACAGACCGTCAATCAACGGTCTTTGACCGCCAATTGACGGTCTATATTGTTTGGATCCGGCCGTTGTTTCGTGTGGGCTTTTCTGGATGTCTTTAGTGGTTTTTGATGCATCTACTTTGCTTGCTGGAGCTCCGACCCGAATAGAATTGCCAAAATACTCCCCGCGATGGTGTGAAGTATTCTTGTTTGCTCATTGGTCCTTCGATCTTACATTCAGGTCCTTCGATCTTGCATCTTAGTCCTTGAGTCTCTCAACTTAGTCCTTTTTCATGTTTTAGGTCCTTTTATGCCTCTTCTCTTCAAACCTATTTATTTATGAAATTCAAACATAAAACTGGTCACGTAGCATTGTTTAGGTGAAAGATAATGGATATAAGATACAAATGTGAGCATGAAATGATGACAATAAACAATCATTAAATGATAATTGACATAAGCATGAAAAATCTAAGTTTTATTTTAAATTGGAGTTTGAGTTTCTTAAAAGAGAACACGTTATTATTTTTGGGTATGACAACAATAAAGTTAAAACATGGCAAATTTAGGACCAAGTGATCTATAGTGGAGAAAGGAAACTATGAAAAGTTGAATCAAAATTGACTTACTTGAACATCTACTCGTGGGTAAAAAGCTGCCAATAATTGGTTTTGCAGATCTCCATTCGTCCAAATTTTACGATCAACCCCACTTATTAGTAGATCCAATCGTACACTCAGACTGTGCACCTTTAACAAAGTTGTCAGAAAAACAAATAAAATTTGGTGATTGCGCCCCTCGTCCCAACAACCGACGTAAAAAATTTGACGAGTCGTAAATTTATCTGCAAGTGTACGAATTGTATAGCAAAGGGGTCAAACACAAGGACAATTTGCAATTTTCAATCGATTCTATTTTTCAACGAAACACGAGTAATAATGATGACAGATTTAATGGTGGTTGATAATTTGGTCTTTTATTTACTAAGATATTTCAGAGATGATTTTTATGAGTTTTTTAAATAAAAAGAATGCAACAAAATCAAAATATAAAGCATTCATATCTATTCTTTAATGCATGTATGAACATCATCTCCACCCCCAAAGGGGGATGAATCTACTCACTACACATTATTTTAACAATTAAACTAAAGAAGAAACGAAACATTCTAACTACTTTAGCCTATAATCAAAGAAATAAAACTAAGCTAAGCATGCATAAAGAAACAACATAAGAACAAAATAATAGAAAATTTATTTTATTAGCAGTCTATATTGTTTGGATCCGGCCAATCAGTGGTCTATATTATTTGGATCTGGCTGTTGTTTCGTGTGGGATTTTCTGGATGTCTTTGGTGGTCTTTGATGCATCTACTTCGCTTGCTGGAGCTCCGACCCGAATAGAATTGTCAAAATACTCCCCATGATGATGTGAAATATTCTTGTTTTCTCATTGGTCCTTCGATCTTACATTCAGGTCATTCGATCTTGCATCTTAGTCCTTGAGTCTCTCAACTCAGTCATTTTTCATGTTTTTAGGTCCTTTTATGCCTCTTGTCTTCAAACATATTTATTTCTGAAATTCAAAAATAAAACTGGTCACGTAACATTGTTTAGGTGAAAGATAATAGATATAAGATACAAATGTGAGCATGAAATGATGACAATCAACAATCATTAAATGATAATTGACATAAGCATGAAAAATCTAAGTTTTTATTTTAAATTGGAGTTTGAGTTTCTTAAAAGAGAACACGTTATTATTTTTGGGTATGACAACAATAAAGTTAAAACATGGCAAATTTAGGACCAAGTGATCTATAGTGGAGAAAGGAAACTATGAAAAGTTAAATCAAAATTGACTTACTTGAACATCTACTCGTGGGTAAAAAGCTGCCAATAATTGGTTTTGCAGATCTCCATTCGTCCAAATTTTACGATCAACCCCACTTATTAGTAGATCCAATCGTACACTCAGACTGTGCACCTTTAACAAAGCTGTCAGAAAAACAAATAAAATTCGGTGATTGCGCCCTCTTCCCAACAACCGACGTAAAAAATTTGACGAGTCGTAAATTTATCTGCAAGTGTACGAATTGTATAGCAAAGGGGTCAAACACAAGGACAATTTGTAATTTTCAATCGATTCTATTTTTCAATGAAACACGAGTAATAATGGTGACAGATTTAATGGTGGTTGATAATTTGGTCTTTTATTTACTAAGATATTCAAAGATCATGTAATGTTTTTTATGAGTTTTTTAAATAAAAAGAATGCAACAAAAAAATACGAGGAGATGAAAGACTTAGGAGGTGAACATATTGCATGATCATGAATTGGGAAAAATATTACACATTTCATTAAACACGAGTGATTATATTTATAAGAATGAATTGATGTAATTAAATTATCAAATCATCAAAAAACAACTAACCTATATTTAATTACTACTTCACAAACTTTTGCATGCAAAGAAGCAATATAATTCTAAGCATAGAATAGGAAACTTATAAGTAACATTAATCTATAAAATAATTTAAATCATCTATGATTACTAGCATATTATACAATGCATTCCAGGTTATATATCATTTATTTTACCTGATATTTGTGCTACTCAGGTATTTGTTTCTTACATTTCGGGGTTTAGGTAATAAAGAAGGTAAAGGAAGCAAAAATACCTAAATGCAAGAAAAAAACTAATTTGGAAGCGTTCTGGACCTGTTTGTAATGCTCAAGGATCGAATTGCAAGTCAAGAAGGACCTGGTGAAAACCTAGAGGGACCTGATCGTAAATAAAAGTGTTGATCACAAAAGGTCCATAATCTCATGAACTTGAGGAGTTATTCAATAATTAAGACCAAACAGGCTTGAACCAATGGGTCCAGGTTCACGCCACGTGCAAAATTGGTTAGCCAATGTTCCTGGTGAAATTTAGGGTTTATCCGACCCAAACAATCTACCATTTGTGGATCCAGTTGGGAGATTGGCACCCGAATTTCTCTAACGGGTCGGATATTCAAGTAAATTTGGGTAGAAGCACGTCGGAGCATCCAAATCTGATTTGCAGTCGTCTGATTGCACCAAGATTTATCCAAACCCTCTAATATTCATTAAATACACTTGTACTCCTTCCATCTCCTTTATTCCTCTTCTCTCCCCCATTAGAATAGGTTTTAATTCTTATTTTAGTAGTGTAGTTAAGGGGTGGAGAGGAAACCTTGTAATGTTTATCCATTAATCAAATTTTGATATCATGTTCTTTACATTCTTGTGTTTATTTAGATGTCATTTATATTTCCTTGACTGGAGTAGATTTAGATTTCTTTGGTTAGTTTTACTTTGTTGTTTTTCTTGTTGTTTATATGATTAGTGACTAGTCCATCTCCATTGCTGGCTGGAGAATGATGTGAAGCGTGGATGTAGTTATATTAGTGTGTGTATGTGTTTAATATTATTATTGGAGGTTGAAATGATTTCCATAGCCATTTGGATGGGTATTCTCGCTCTTGCCTTTGATGTGTTACTTGTCCTAATCGATGCTTAGCACATGCTTTTGTTCGTGGTGCCACTTAATGGGAATGATGAGTGGAGGATAAGATTGAAGTGGATAAAGAGATAAGATTGACACGTGAGCGTGTGGTCATCTTTGGCCTTATCTTGAGTAGTGTTTTGTATGTTTTAATGATGGTGATCAATCTTAATCTATGTGGAAACACACTTAGAATCATGGCCATGATAGATTTTCATGTTAATTCATGTCATGAGAGCACAATTGTATACACAGACGTCACACATATACACTGTTGCACATTTATTTTACAGATTGTAATTAGGGTAATTTCGTGTTTATACACTCACTCTTCATTTTCTTTCCCCACTCGAGTATGGTCAATGACGACCCACACTCACTCCTTGTGGACACGAAGTGTACTTGCCATCGCTTCAACACGACCGTGCATTTGCAATTTTGAACTTTAAAATCTCAAACAAGTTTTTGGCGTCGTTGCCGAGGAGCAAGTTTTCGATTGTCACGTTTACCATTTCGGTGGGTTTTGTGTCATTTTTGTGTGTTTCAGTGCTCTGTTTAGCCTTTTTTGCAGGGGATTATGGTGACAAGGGAACACATATGAACAATAGAGCACATGCATATGAATAAGCTATCTGGCCATTTTGATCCACAAATAAAGGATTAGCGGATTGGAATCTGCCAGTGGTTGAAGTTGTGAGTGATCCACTTTTGAAATTTCAGTAATGCTTTGTTGCTTACCTGATTTACTATTTAGCATCTTTTTCACTAAATATATGCTCATTGCTAATGTCAGAACCCATTAAATGTGCATGATTTCCCTATTAAGACAACATGGCCTATAAACTCAAAGAAAAATATTAGATTGCTTGTCATCTAGATCATGCATCATTTGTAGACTCTGCATGCATTCATCTTTTCTTTTCTATACATCCCTGTTGTCTATTGCTGACGTGAGGTACGTGCATCTTTCCCTTCTACATGCATGGTTAAAGTATGCATTAGCATTACAACAGTACAAGGTTTCACCGATGGACCTATCCGTTGGTGCATGTCACCATCCTTTGGTGTAGATTAACACCGACAAATATCCTACTATTGATGTTACATGCGTCAATGATTCTCTACTTTGACGGATATTCCGACAGACAAACATCGTCTGTGTTACTTTTGGTGTGATCTACAACGACGGATATATTCATCGGTGTACATTACGTTGACTAATATGATGTCAGATTGTTGTACACATAGACCGACAGATATGTGTCGTCGGAGATAAATATAGGTAAGATAAACCAACATATATGTATCATCGGTGTACGTCTACCAACAAACGTCAGAACCTACACTGATGAATAAGTATCGTTGGTGTATGTCTATTAACAAACATCATTAGCTACCCGTAGGTGAATGTCCTGTTGAGAACCCAAAAGAGCCTTTTTGCTATCAAACTGAACAAACATCACAATTCATTCATTGTTTACGAAACATTCATACACCACAACTCAAACATCTAAAAACAAGAAGTCATACATAAAAATTGATTCATCTCAAAACAACTCAAAATAAAATTTGTAAAATTAACATTTGAATTTATTAAGTGGTCAAACAAAGGTTAACATTAATAACATTCAGAAAACATAAACACTAAGTTGTCAAACCTCCAGTGCATGCTCCGCTTGATGGACCATCATCGTTATCTCAACTTGGAGGCAGAGGTGGTGTGCAAATGGATGTTATATTAATATGCTATATGATTAAAACATTATACATTAAGATTATAATGCATATAAACTAAGTTAGTAAATGTAACACAACTTATTAAATTACAAATACAATACTTGACGATTAGAGTCCCCTTCACTATCAAAAACTCGATCATTGACTGCATGTTTGTGAGCTTATTTTTCGTCTCTGCTAGCTCACTTCTCATCATCTTCATCTCCTGACCTTGCTCAACCCGCACTCAGGCATTACTCTCTGCTTGGGATGGCATCCCGCGTGCTCTGTACATGTCAGTCGAGGTGACGAGACTAGAGCACTGTTGGAAAATATGGAAATCACGTTGGTTTTTTTGCCCATATCACGTCGGTTGTCCTGTTCCAATATACCGACGTCATAAAAGGGAGACGTAAAGGGAGGCAATATCACGTCGATTATTGAACCGACATGATATACAGGGTATGTTACGTCGATTATCTCACGAACCAACGTGATATACCAACTATATCACGTCGGTTTTCAACGTCGGTTCCTGAGATAACCGACGTGACATACCCCATATTTATCACATAAATGCAGGGTATATCATGTCGATTCCTAGGGAACCGATGTGATACACTTAATATATCACGTCGGCCTTTGAAAACCGACATGAGATACCCTGTATATCACGTCGGTCATTGCAATCCGAGGTGACATACCCTGTATATTACGTCGGTCATTGCAATCCGATGTGATATACAAAGTATATCACGTCGGTTCTCTATGCAACCTAGTTGATATACTGTATAACACGTAAGATTTCAACTAACCGACGTGATATATGTCTGTTCAGAAGAAAAAAACATTTATTTGTTATAAATCTACTGATATGTCCCTGCACTAAACACAGTCAAAATCGCATCACATTCACACAATCACAATCGCATCACATTTCCAATCACGTACTCAATGTAATATAAGTGTCGACACTCGAGTCATTAATCACAAATTATTTTAACATTCAATGCCTTCGATTTCCATTTGAGTAAACTAACAAGTTAACATTCAATGTATCGAGGAAACTAATAAGCATTCAATGTGTCGATCAAACTAACAAGTTAACAATAAATAGATCGAGCAAACTAACAAGTTAACAAATATCGAGTAAACTAACATTAATAATGTCATCAACTTAGAAGCATATGTGTAATGAAAAAGGAAGTCCATCTCTCACGTGTGTAGTCGAGCTCTTCCTGTGAAAATTGTTCAAGAGTTGATCCAAAGATCTACAAATTAAATAAAGAATTCCATAAACATACGCCTTTATCAAAATAAGATATATTACTTCAATGTAGTGTAGAAACTATATATAATACCTTGCGTAAATCTCCCCCCACCAAACCGAACTCCACAATTTGTTCCATATACACATGACATAGTACCCGCACTCCGTATATCCGGTTTGTTTATGGTACTAAAATTTAAAAAAAAGTATATTACTAAACAACAAAATTAATATAAAATGTAATGCTCGTTGTTTCCTAAATAATTTAATTACCCTACCTTCATATAAAATATAATGCTCATTGTTTTCTTTTTTTGGCTTCTGTTTCGTCCCAATCGATTATATATATCAATAGCTCTACAGAAATTGATAAATATTGAAATTTGTTATAAATTTCAACAACTAAAACATATTTTCATGTTTTAATATAGTAATTTAATAGAACTTACAATTGCACCAAGTACTTCAAATCTTTCCTTGGTTTATGGGAAGCAAAAGGATGAAACCAATATCCAATATTTGTATCGGGACGAATAACAACTAACATAAAATGATCACTAGTAACATTCATTTAAAAAAACATAAGTAATTCATTTTATTATTACATGTATTATATCAAATAATTAAGAGCATACCTCTCTCAATACGGTGCAAGATAATACAACTTGTTCCCCTCAGCCATCACATTCGCCATTGTTTGCGCTCGAGTGTCGTCATTTTTTCGTCCAGGACAATTGAGAAATGTTGGACACAAATATCCAGAGCTCTTTCCATTAGGGATTTGGTAAAGAGACCTATATATCACAATCAACAAACATGATTTTAATGTCAAACTTAAAACATAAACAAATATCTTGAAAAATAACACTCAATGATTGATTTTAATGACTTACTTTATAAGAACTTCAATGATTAATATACATAATTTTTCCATCTTCAGAAATTGCACGACATGACCAAAGATGATATACAATTTCGCTTCTAAGCCGTCTTCCACCGTGTAGCCTACAATTTCTTTATCCAAAGAACTCATCACAACATCATCCTCAGGTTTATATTTTACGATATTATATAACATTAAACAGTTCTTAGGCATTACATTTTCATCAAACCCGGTAGAATATTTGGATCTGTTGGATGGTGGAGGTTGAACCTTTAACATTAAAATACACATTGTTAGAACATCAACTAAAGCAATATGTATGCCAATTAAAAATTCGTTTATTAATACTAAATAATTATCTTCTTTTTCTTTTTCGGTTTTACCAAAGAACGTGGCCATTCTAATACTTGTCCTTCAGCGTCCCAACAGTATAAATTCAGATTCCAGTATTGGAAAAAACACATCACATTCGACCGGAACATCTAAAGTCACTACTACATTATTTGATCCGATATGTGCCCATTTATGTGTCTTCAATGCATATACCTATCCATAAGCTACAAGTTGCAAATTGGGATCACTTAAAAAAGTCCACATTCGCGACCATCTTGCAAATATATTCAAGTTAGAATCAACCACTAACAATATATACAAACATAATTAAAGCTTGATTTACCTCGACTGATTCTTTTTTCCAGTTGATGGTATTGATGTTTCTTCAAATATTGTTGGTACTGGATGGGTTGGCTTGACAAATACCCCTTCACGATTTACACTTGGCGCACTGCAGGGAGTTGGCATGTTAAAAGGCAGGTTGTTCATAGCATAGAGATTTCTCACCATATTCAGGAGATTGTCTTGATTTGAGGAAATACGCCCAAGTTGTTGCAGTAATAAAATTGTAAATCAAACAAGGATTTTGATCCTTATACTCCCCAAATATAAAGTTGGTTGTCAACTTTGTTTTAAAATCTTTCCACCAATTGCCCACATACGAAATCTATTTCTTTTTCAACATTTTCATTGGCTCAAAGCAAATTTCTCCTACATTAAACAAAAGTAGATAGTTACATAAAAAAATACAAGACAAAATCCACTAACATTGTAGCAAGTAAAATCTTACCATTACATCTTGCCAAATTTGTTCTTTTAGTGAAGCGTCAACCACAAACAATTTTCCGACGCAAATGTCGACTTTTGTTCTTGTAAGTGTACCCGAATAACTTCTCAAGTATAACTGGTTTGGTCCGATTTGCTCTAACACTTCATCAAATTGGAGAGACAATGGACCTTCTTTCTTAACCATCAACTGAAATTGTACCATAAAAGTAGCTCCACGTCTCTGAGATGTAATTAAATCCTCATCTTCACTTTCAACTTCAACGTCGACGTCAGTGTTCGGCACGTCAGTGTCCGGCTTTCGCCGATTGGCCTCCTTCTTCATACCCATCTACCTGAAATAAATTAAAAAAATGTTTAGAACAACTTATAAATTATGAAATAATATACAAATAACATAAAATGCATGCAACTTTACTTTATTTTCTTCTCATAGGATCCTCGATCCATATTCCTTCATGATGATCATCTCGGATAACTAGGATGTTAACAATTCTATCGTCCTCGAGCGATTTAAGTTCAGGTACTTCTGCAAACGGGAGAATTTCGCCAATCTCATTGACATCTTCTTGGCAAACAATTTGCCATTTTCCGTCTAAAACTATCGACCACTCATTTGCAAATGTGTCTGTTACATAGAAAATCTATTTTGCTTGAGATGCTAAAATAAAAGGATCTTCTTTAAAACCTTCTTTTTTAAGGTTCACCAAAGTAAACCCCAACTCATCAACTTGAAGACCATTTTTATTGTCCACCCACTTGCATTTAAATACCACAATATTAAATTTAATAAAGTTCAACACCCATATTTCTTCAATCTGACCATAATAAGACATATTGACATAGATGTGATTTCTATCTTTCGAGCTAGAGATGTGCAACGATTCAGCTACCAAAGTGACCCCATTTTTATGCATTGTGCTTTTCTTGTCCTCCAGTTTGGTATAAAAAGAAAACCCATTGATATCATAACCGTTATAAGATGTCACTACAAGATTTGGTTTGTATGGCAACCATTTCAAATTTTCAGAAACTTATGGCTATACACAGTTCCCTAAACCAATCAACGAAAGTCTTGTTGATCAGTCCATGAAGGATGTTTTTCCCTCACTATGTTCATGACAATATGACAAACTAGTGGATATGACAAACGACCTCGAGAGGTATAAGTCGATGGTTGACTTTTTGATGGAGAGGGAGGGTATTAATCTCGAGGTGTTGTATTTATAATTTATAAGTTATATTATATTTACTAATTTAGTTTATATGTATTATAATGTTCTAAGTGATTTAATGAATAATGTTTTAATCGTGTAGGAATTTTGCACACCAAATCCACGTCCAAGTCGAGATAGAGATGACAATCCATCCGGCGGACCCAGCACGGGAGGTTTAGTAACTTAGTGTTTTATTTTTTCTAGTCAGATGTTATTCTTAAACTCTATTTTTACTTAGTAAATTTAGATCGTAATTTTAATGTAATTACATCTTCTTTGTTTGAATTGTTTTTAGATAAATCAATAAATATGATGACTTTTGTGTTTAGATATGTATAAATTATTATTGAATGAGTTGGATGTGTATGAATGCTTGTTGAATGATGACTGAATTGGATGTATATGAATGCTTGATTGAATTGAATGTGTATGAATGAACAGGGAAACCCAAAACCCAAAAGAGCAAACAAGCACTTTTGGGTTTTCGAATAGACATACACCAAAGAATTACATCTATTGGAGACAGTCCTGACGATTGTAGACGTATGATTGACATCATTTCATGCTCATATTTGCATCTTATATCCATTATCTTTCACCTAAACAATGCTATGTTACGAGTTTTATGTTAGTTTTCAGGAATAAATAGGTTTGGTTTGTATCCATATCTCCATATCTCCACAAAGACAAACTACAAAACACAAATTATTTTGGTTCTATGAAAAATTAGGGTGGTTCCTCCATCCAGGATTATAAGATGATGAGTATGGGTCATTCCTAGCTCTGTCATAGATGGCGTTGACACATTCCATCTCAGGAAGAATGGACGCACACTCGCTTTCTATATGACCTATCCTACCACATGAATGACAGGGAACTCGACCAGATGTGGACATGTGAGGTTCACTTTGTTGGTTTTGGAGCTCAATCGAATCCATACGGCGCATTAAGGCCGCCATACATGCCTCGTTGACCGTAGTGGTATCGATAGCAAATGCGGTACCCGATCTAGTTGAGTTTGCATTCGCGATCCTCGCTCCTATACTGGATGATGCAGGTGGTTCCCTTACACTCTCCCATTGCATTGTTTTCTCAGCAAAGTCTTCTAGGAAAGCCCATGCCTCCCTTTCATCCTTTCCCAATAACTCTCCCTGACATGTTGACTTAAGGAGCATTCGGGACGGGATGTGAAGACCCTCGTAAACAATCTGACAAAGATGCCACAACTCAATGCCATGGTGAGGGCACGAGGATAGTAGCTCCTTGAACCTCTCTAGATATGCATGAAATGCTTCAGTCTCAAGTTGATAGAACGAATTGATTTCGTTCCTCAATTTTTGAGTCTGTTGATTTGGAAAGTATTTCTTGAGGAATGCAGATTGAAACTCATCCCAAGTCCTAAAGGCATTTGCCTGGTTGCTGTACAACCACTTCTTCGCGTCATCGTTCAACGCAAAGGGGACAAGCCTAAGACGGATCGAGTCTTTGCTAAGTTGTTGCAACTTGAACATAGCACAGACCTCCCCAAATTCCCTGAGAAAGATATAGGGGTCACCTTTCCCAGTGAAATGAGGGAGCATGGAGATAAACTGAGGCTTAACCTCAAAATGGTTCCCATTAGCCTATGGCAATACGATGCATGATGGTAGAGCAGTACGACTCGGGTAGCATCACTCACGTAGAGGTATGGGAGCGACAACTGGAAGCACAGGTCGAACATGTGGGTCCAGCAACTGCTCCTCCTCACGAAAAATAGTAGCCATTGAACCCGGACTGTGTGCGACACGAGAGGAGGAAGGCGTCGAGAAGTCGACTACCGAAGCAGGGTTGACAACGCGCCTTGCCAAACGACCACTCTCGTCTCGTGCCCACGAAAGCATGCACAAAGGTGCACACACAAAACAAATCTTTTTTTTCTTTTTCTTTTAACAAAGAATGTGCGTAGAGGAGAAGACGGTGGATCACAGGAGAGAAAAAATTACTCAGGAGAGAAGGGAAGAAGTCCTTATGCTACGACGGATGGGTACAGGTAGAAGCACACAAGCAAACAAGGCTCAAGCAATCTTAAGGTCGCTATAGGTCCTTACAGCTAGACGACGCCTAACTGCAAGGTCACACGACCTCAACACGCCTCACCTCCCTACGACGAGGACCACAAAGCCTAGCAAGGGAGCCAAGATCCGGAGATCTCGTCTCTCCTACTATCGACAAAGTGGGCAACGCCGATCAGGTCATGACGGTCGGGACCGGATCACTCTCCTAATGCGCCCGAAGTCCTTAGGGCCAATGTCTACTTGATTTTAAAATTAGGCTCTTGATTAGTGTGGTTTGTGGGGCGAAGGAAAGGGTGATGAAATCCCCCACTTTATCTTTTATGGGACAACCCCTCCGTAGTAGCGTTTTGGAGTCCTAATCTAGCAATCAACACTCCAAACAAACGCTCAACTTACACTTGTTTCAATGCACTCCCTACTAAGTAATGCATGTTCATACGAAATGCATGAATGAGAGTAGAAGGTGCATACCTCACGCCAGCACTCAGCAACTGAAAATGAAGCTAAAATGAAAGACAATCTATATGCCTAAGTCACATACATGATGCATGACCTAAACAAAAAGAATGCCTAATCTTTTGCTTTCGGTTTTAGTGTCCAAGTTGCTTAAAGGAGGTTTGATTATTGATCTGGGAATAAACTATAAGTCAAACATGTCAAATGAAGTCCCACATCACTACATCAATTTTGTAAACACACCACAGAAATAAGAGAGTAAAATGAGCTCACCAGACCGCCAATTGGCAGTCTCAGGCCGCTGATTGACGGTCTAAAGTGCCCAGAATACCTCCAAATTTCTCCAGGTGTTCCTCCTGGCGACTCCAAGTCTCCTGAAATAAAGACAAACTACAAAACACAAATTAAATCCACTCGAATCGTCCAAACAAGAGTCTGGACTGACACCTCCCCGGCAACGACGCCAAAAACTAGTTTTATGTTAGTTTTATGTTAGTTTTCAGGAATAGTTTTCAGGAATGATATGGATTCGATTGAGCTCCAAAACCAACAAAGTGCACCTCACATGTCCACATCTGGTCGAGTTCCCTGTCATTCATGTGGCAGGATAGGTCATATAGAAAGCGAGTGTGCGTCCATTCCTCCTGAGATGGAATGTGTCAACGCCATCTATGACTGAGCTAGGAATGACCCATACTCATCATCTTATAATCCTGGATGGAGGAACCACCCTAATTTTTCATGGAACCAAAATAATTTGTGTAGAACTACAACCAATATTTACCTCCGACCGCACATATCCACCAGTGTAGGTTCTACAACCGTCGGAGAACGTATTTGTCAGTGTAACCTACACCGACAGATAGTTCTATCGGTGTCTATCATCAACGGATGTTTCGTCGGTGTTATGTCGTCGGTGTTCTCTGATACAACGAAATCAAGCGAAACAATTTGAGGGGAATTTTCACGCCAAAAGTACCACCGACGGGCTCTATTTGTCGTAGTAGACATACACTGACAGATGTAACACTGATGGAGCCATATCCGTTGTTGGTGTTGTCTTACACCGACAGAAGGTGAAAACTGACGGATACCTACCTTTCGTGAAGCCCTGTTGATTGAATCATTTTAAATAACCGCAACTACACGGCGTCGATGATGACATGACAAATACGGGTTGAGTCCACAGGGATGTGTGTCAACTCCAGTTGGAGTGGGAAAGGAGAGGAGAAATTGTTGATTACGCTAACTAGACTAAACTATGAATGAACTAACAATTAAACTAAATCCCCTTGGAGTGGAGGTGTGTAGGTATGTGTTTGTGTGTGACAGTCGTTATTTCAATTAGGCACAAGTGTAGGTTGTGTGACATACAAGTAGAAACTAGTGTAGAATCTAAGTGTAGGATACACAACACTACATGACAAACCATGAACACACATATCTCACATAAAGTTGAGGTTGATTTTAGATTGTCAAGCATGCAATAAGTACCTAGTGTGACCATTAGAGCATCAATTAATCCTACATACAACCTAAATCATTCATGCGAATGTGCACTAAACATGGATCTATACATAAAAAACAATTTCCATCAAACCATTACAAACAACAGTATAAACTCTAAAGCTAGCATGACATAAGTACCTAGTGTGGACATTATCACGTCTAATACATGTTTAAGCATGCTACGAGTATATATCTACATTAAGCACATGAAATGACACAAATAAAAGAACCCATCACTACCACATAATCTACATCTCCTCCACGCCAAATGGGGCGGATTTACTCTCTACTCATTTAACTAACAATTGTATTAAAGAAAGAAAACATTCTACTAATTATACTAAGATAAAGAAAACAAACTAAGCTAAACATGCAAGCATTAAGAAAAGACAACATTAAAACAAAACTATGAAGAATTATTTTATTTACACGACTCACATTACAATTAGTATTTTTCTCCACTTGAGTTTTGTTCCAAGGCTTACTCTAAGTAGAGAGAATGACCACCAAGCAATATGTAGATTACAAAGAATGAATAAGAGTTCAATTTATAGACATGAAAAAAAAGAAACTGGGGAAATCCACTGATGTAGGACTAATGAAACATTCCTGAAATAGACATAATCACATAACCCATATCCACGCGAAACCGGGTCGGATTCTAAGAAAAAAAGATCAGTAATTAGTTGTATTGGGCTGTCAATTGGCAGTCACTTTTTCTTGAATCGGACCCATTTTCGGATATATTGTTTAGTGCTTTTTTGGAATACAAAATATGTGAATAACATATCTGTCGCCAAGTTACATCATTGTCACTGCTTACAGTAGCTTTTAGGCTATTGATGTGGATTAAAATAACCGTTGGCGCGGATTCAAACACCTTTAGTGGGCGACTAACTGAAAAATACGTTGTCAAAGATCGATAGCTTCAGCATCGATAGTATAACGTTTTCTTAAGGAATCTTTTTTGCTTGGATTTAGATAGAATACAATTGAATGGTGAACATGCAATAGCTTGCGCCAACATGTGAGTAATATTAAGAAGATAACACTGTTTTAATCAACCCAATTCAGCGTAGCAAGAAACAAGATTTAAGATAACATGTTATTATAACTACTACCATCCTTCATCCAAACTATCTTCAATTAATACACACCAATTTCATTCTCTTGTAGTAAGCATTATATCTTTTTTCTTACATTACACAGCGGTAGTCGTCACAACGGGGATGGAAAAGTAGGGTTCGACAACAGGCACTTGACCATTCTCGGGCGTCGAAATTGAAACCTCCTTATTGAAACATGAATTTTTTAATTCTCTCACCTTCGTGCAAACACATCCAATATAAGACCTTAAACCATTCAAACAAATCCGGCAAGACTGACGAGGCCCCTTATATTTTTTATACCATTTAGTTTGCTTCGTTGATGAGACCGGAGCACGAGATTTTCCACATTCAATAGAAGGCTTGAGAAATACCATGGTTTCCTTGCAAAAATCGACATCATGATCACGACCCACCTTCAAGTTTTGAGCAAGAGAACTCCTTAGGTTGAGAGCAAAAGCCATCCTTGACCTCAAGAGATTGAGGTGAGGGCTTATATAGAAGTGGAGGAAGTGCTTAGAAACCATAAGATTGAAGTCACATATATTGCTTGCACGTCATGGGAAGTAGGCCTACAATTGAAAGGTCCTTTTCGGATCAAATGTATGGATTTGATATCATCTAGTTCAATTGATGTATAAGAAAATGAAGTGATCGATATGGAATTGATTGGCATTAGTGTGGAATTGATGTTATTGAGTTGCTTAGAAAATTCTCATGAGTTCCAAATAAGAGTTTAATTTCGAAGGTGATTTTGTTTTGTGAAGAGATTTGGAATTCTAGAGAATTCTCTTTCTATAAGTGATTAGACAAGTTGTGTGGCCAATATATGGGTTCACTTTTAAATGATAACGACTTTGAAAGGGAATCTTTAAAGGTGAGTATGTAGAAATTTGGAGACGGATTTGAGGAAGAAGAAGAAGAAGGAAGAAACTTTTATTTTTTCTTGATTGTTTTTCATTTATTTACATCAACATATATATATACTTGCTGTCTTTTTTTCCCGTTTGAGTTGTATGCATACGAGAAGGTGTGTCTTAACTGCTTGATGTATTCCGAGGAGACGAGATTAATTGTGATGACCGTTGTTGTAATCTTCAATATGCCCCCTCAAGTTGGGTCCTGGAATAAGTTGTAGAGACCCAACTTGGATAGAATAGAGTTTGCTTGTGGCTGATCGAGTGCTTTGGTGAAGATATCTGCGAGTTGATCTTTGCTGGGAACATAGGGAACTTCAATTTCCTTTGCCTGGATCTTTTCACGGATGAAGTGACAGTCAACTTCAATATGTTTGGTTCTTTCGTGGAAGACATGATTTTGAGCTATGTGTCGAGCTGCATTGTTATCACAGAACATTTTTATAGGGAGATGGTAAGGTTGCCCCATGTCGAGCAGTAATTGCCTAAGCCATATGAGCTCGCTGGTGGTGGATGCCATGGCCCGGTATTCTGCCTCAGCGCTGGACCTGGCAACAACATTTTGTTTCTTGCTTCGCTAGGTCACCAGGTTTCCGCCAACAAATGTGCAAAAACCCGTAGTGGATTTTCTATCGTGGCTGCCTGCCCAATCTGCATCAGAAAAACCAATGATTGAGTTAGAGTTGTTGTTTTTCATCCATACTCCTTGTCCTGGAGTTTTCTTAATGTATCTAAGTATCCTAGTGATTATATCTAAGTGAGTAGTTCGAGGTGAATGCATGAATTGGCTGATAAGGCTAACAGCATAGGTTATGTCAAGTCTTGTGACAGTGAGGTATATGAGTTTTCCAACAAGTCTCTGATATTGTTGGATATCTTTTACAGGTTCTCCTTCGGTAGTGTTTACCTTTAGTTTAGTTTCTATGGGTGTATTTGCTGGTTTGACCCCAAGTTTTCCTGTTTCTTTTACGAGGTCAAGAGCATACTTTCTTTGTGATAAGAACAATCCTTTTTGTGAATATGCAATTTTTATGCCGAGAAAGTATTTTAAATGTCCTAGGTCTTTTATATCAAATTTTGCTTTTAAGTGTTGTTTAATTTGGTTGATTTCTTGGTCGCTATCTCCAGTGATTATTATATCGTCTACATAAACGAGGATTATGGTAGTGATGTTCTAATGATGTTTGGTGAACATGGATGCATCGGCAGAAGATTTATTAAAACCGTAAGAAATGAGACAGTGACTAAGTTTGGCATACCAGGCACGAGGAGATTGTTTTAATCCATAGATAGCCTTGTTGAGTTTGCATACCTGGTTCGTAGATGTGTAACCTGGTGGAGGGATCATATATACTTCTTCTTCGAGGTTTCCTTGAAGAAAGGCATTTTTCATATCCATTTGATAGAGGTTCCAATTTTTATTTACGGCGATGGAGAGAAGGACACGAACTGTATTCATTTTTGCTATAGGAGCAAAAGTTTCTAGGTAATCTAGGCCATAGGTTTGTGTGTATCCCTTTGCTACCAATCTTGCTTTATACCTTTCTATTGTTCCGTTACTTTTGTATTTTACTTTATATACCCATTTACACCCAACTGGTTTAATCTCCTTTGGGATTGTGGTTAGAATCCAGGTGTTGTTTGTTTCTAGGGCTTGTATTTCTTCTTTCATGGCTTGACACCATTTTGGATCTTTTATGGCTTCATTATAGTTGTTTGGTTCTATGTGATTATCTATAGTGCCTAAAAAACCTGCGTGATGGGTTTTTATTTGTTCGTATGACAGGTAATTTTGGATAGGGTAGGTGACTTGAGAAGTGATATAGTTGTGCAAGTATTTTGGGGGACAGGTAGGTCGGGTAGATCTCCTCGGAATGTTTTCTTCTTCGTTGTTGTGTGGTTCTTCATTGTCTTCTTCTTGGAGGTCGGGTGTCACCCTGGTGATTTCTGGATCGCAGGTGATGGGTATTGGTGCGTCATTGCAGTTCGGTGGTGTTGGTGGTCCGTTGTCTTTAGTTTCTGGGTGGAAGAACGGATTGTTTTCGATAAACTGTACATCCCGAGAAATATATAATTTACAATTTTTGGGGTCATAACATTTGTACCCTTTTTTTCTAAAAGAATATCCTAAGAAGATACATTTATGAGAATTAGAATCAAACTTGTCATTTTTTTCCTGTGAACAAAGGCAATGCATCCAAAAACCCGTAAGTGATCAAGTAATAATTTTCGACCAGTCAGAATTTTCAGTGGTTGTTTGTTTTGGAGGCGAGGACTTGGTAGTCGGTTAATAAGATAAGCAGCGGTTAAAACAACATCGGACCAAAATTCTTTTGGAACGTGATTTTGAAATAGTAGTGCTCGTGTAACATTCAAGAGATGACGATTTTTCCTTTCAGACACACCGTTTTGTTCAGGGGTGTTAACACACATGGTTTGATGAAAAATTCCTTTTTGTTTTAAATTTTTTTGGAAGATATTACTGGTGTATTTAGAACCGTTGTTTGACCTTCAAACTTTAATTTTGAAATCGTACATGTTTTCCACAAAACTCGTAAAAATACAAAAGATATTAAAGGCTTCAGATTTTGATTTTAATAAATAAATCCATGTAGTACGAGAAAAATCGTCAATAAAGGTGATGAAATATTTGAACCCGTTATAGGATTCAGTTGGGGCTGGTCCCCAGATATCGGAGTGTATTATTTCTAATGGGTGCCTTGTTTTAATAGATGATAACTGAAATGGCAATCGAGTTTGCTTAGAAAAACTACATACATCATGGAAAAAGTGTTTTTAAAACAGGATGTGACGGATGTCCCATCCTTTTATGCCATAACTCATGTTTCGATAAATTGCCTACATGCAATGCCTGTTTGTCTTTGTCTAAAATGTAAAGGTTATTTGCTAGTTTTCCTTTACCAATCGTCTTCCCTGAGATACGATCCTGAAATACAACATCGTTGGGTGAGAAAATGATATTACAATTTAGTTCTTTGGTGATTTTTGCAACAGATAACAAGTTTGATTCAAACGAAGGCACATACAAAACGTTTTTTGCAATCTGATCTAATAATTTTATTTTTCCTATTCCTTCTATTTCTACTTGATTTCCATTAGCCACACTAACAAATTTATTAAGTATAGATAAGTTTCTTTTGAGATCTAGCAATAAGTTAGGATTGCCGGTCAAGTGATCGGTGGCACCGGAATCAATAATCCATATATTATTTTCATGTTTCTTAGACAGAAGGGTTGAAAAATGATTTTCAAGGGTTTTTTCCATACCTGCGAGATTACCTGAAGTTGAGGGTCTGGTTTGTAAAACGGCATTTAATTTGTTTATAAGGGAGTGGATCTCCCCTTCTCCATCCGCCAGGCCCATGTTTGAAGTTTGTGGAGAGAAAACGTTTTCTCTGTTACTTGGATTCGGAGCAGATCCGATTGTACGAGTCGGATCCATTGGAGTATATAATCCTCCCGACCCGACTGCTGACATTCCATGCGATTCCTGTGAGAGAAAAAAAGGGTTAGGGTTAGGGTTGGTCGAGCGGCTGCCGCTGCCTCCAGTGGTGGCGATGTAGCCTCCTCCGCCCGATGATCCCCCAGTGCTGTGACATATGTCTCTCCTATCTCCTCCTCCTCTTCTGTCGTTGTCTTTTGGTGGTCGGAGATGAGGGTGGAGAAACCAACAACTATTTTTGCTATGTCCTGTTTTTTTGCAGTTTTCGCAGTGTTCATCTTTCCGATTTCCATAGCATTTTTTGTTGCTTTGATGTTGGTTTTGTGATCTTCCGGTGAAAAACGCCTGATTTTCTGCTTCAGTTGTTGGTTGGTTTTGCGAAGGAGCTGTGGTCCTTCGTCGCGATTCCTCGCGAAGGATCATGGCGATGACTGAAGCGAGCGTTGGTAGTTCGGGGGCCATAAGCACCTGACTCCTGATATTTTCAAAGGATGGATCTAGGCCTACCAGAAACTGGTAGATCCGGTCTTGTTCGGTTCTTTTTCTGATTATCTCTGCATTGTTTGTCGGTGGTTCGTATACCCCCAATTCGTCCCATGCTTTTCTGAGAGTACCGAGGTACTCAGTGACGCCTTTGTGGTTTTGTCTTGATTGCGCTATTTCTTGTTTGATTCTGAAGATATGTGCGAAGTCCCGCGCCTTCCCGTAGTGTTCTTGAACAGCGTCCCAAAGTTCTTTGGCGCTGTCTTTGTAGAGGAAGATCTCCCATATCTGCGGTTGCATGGACGCGATTATCCATGACATAACCAAGTGGTGGGAGGTCTGCCACTCTTCTTGTTTTGCCTCCGTTTCTGGTTCTTCAGGTTTTCTTGTGGTTCCAGTGATGTGACCAACTTTTCCCCGGCCGCTGAGGGAGAGGGACACCGCCCGTGCCCAGGACAGGTAATTTGTCCCGTTTAGAAGAGTAGAGACTAGACGGGAAGGGTTTTCGTGGTGGTTTCCCGACATGATTTCGGTGGTTTTTTCTGGTTGGGTTTTTGTGTGGATTTTTGAGGGTTTGGATGTTGGTTGATTTTTTTTCCGCCTTCAACCCCCTCAGTGAGGAGAAGACCGGTGATGACCGTTGGGGAATCTGAGGTCAGATCAACCTTGCTCTGATACCATGTAGAAATTTGGAGACGGATTTGAGGAAGAAGAAGAAGAAGAAGCAGAAACTTTTATTTTTTCTTGATTGTTATCATTTATTTACATCAACATATATATATATACTTGCTGCCTTTTTTTCCCGTTTGAGTTGTATGCATACGAGGAGGTGTGTCTTAACTGCTTGATGTATTCCGAGGAGACGAGATTAATTGTGATGACCGTTGTTGTTGTAATCTTCAATAGAGTATGAATTTTGGAACCTTACAGTGAATATCCATCTATCATTACTTTAACAAGGAAGTAGACTTTTTTGGGTCCTAAAGCAGGGCTCCTCTTGGCTAACCTGCCTTCACTAGAACTAAAATCACTACTCTTCCACAAATAATTCAGGTAGACAATTATACCAAATAATAACAAAAAAACAAAATCTTGCTCCTCCTTGTCAAACGGTAATTTGTATGTTTTAAATCTAGAAAGCTTGTAGGATGTAATGTTGAAGTTTCCAGTAAGCATGTGAAAGAGAGTAAAAACATGTTATAATGATTCAAAAATTAGGAAATTTTTTAATTAGTAACTGGAAGGCGATCATTAATTAATTTTCAGTTCACTTTCTTAAACTTCACAAGTCATTTGAGTATGATATATTCGTGTGGTACCAAACAATCTTACAATCAAAATCTGATTTTCTTCTCCTTTTGAGATAAGCATACTAGCTAGTGAACAATGCAAATGCACTTTGTGAAGGGAATGTGTTCTAAAAGTTTTACTTTTAAATGTCAATTATTATGAATTGAATGAGAAATCATTTTGTTCCTTGTTTATGTTATTCGTCTTTTAGAAGTGTTAAGGAAGAGGCTCTTGGTCCTTAACCGTAGAGCTCTAAAAGATATTGGTTTACATAAAACAAAAGATATTCGCAATCATGGTAATTAACATGGAACATTAATTACCGAGTTAAGATTGTCGTGTTGGTCATAGATCATTGTAGCTCTACAAGTGAGTGACAACACGGGTATGCAAAAGAGGAAAATATTACTTTTGTATACTGAATAGACCTAATAAGTAAAATATTATAGAAATGTGTTTCTGTGTCATTAATATTTTACTGTGTCTTTGGTCCTTTGATATGAGACTTATATCTGATCACTTAAGGAATACTTAATTAGATCAGTGTCTTGAACTATCGATCAGTGTAGTGTAAAGGCATTGGTTGGTTAAGTATAACTTTCGTTGGAGAAGATAGTTAGTCAAAAGATTATCATTTCCCCTCTTAATTGAGTGATGATATTAGTGGGCCCCTTGATAAAGCAAAGTTATAATGTGCACAATGTGATTTGAGTTAAGTCACATATTTATAACTAGCTTAAAGAGATTAAGAAATGAATATTAATACAAAGATGACACAATACTACTTTGTGTGTATTCTTAATATCATGAGGCAAGGGACGGACACAAGTGGTGCACTCCATCACTAAATGGATCCGGTTTTGGTTCGAGTGGAATTAAGACATCTAACTAATTGGGAGCTATAATGTGTAGCTAGATACCACTTATAGCTTGTGATATTAAGATCTTAATATCACTGCCAACTTAGTTTAGATCCTCCCATAGGTCACACCGTAAAAACCGTGAAACAAGAAGCTTGATTTTTGGTTCATATGATGTGTCGGGTTTCTCATAGAAAATATGACACATGTGGTGATCAAGTAAAATCAATTATGTTGTATATAAACATAATTAGAGTCATGATAAATTCATATGAGATGCATATATTATGGGGTGTAATAATTTATTGTTGCATAGGATAATACATTGCATACGTTGTGAATTTGCTAAAACCCCCTTAAGTTCAAATTTTGTTGGAAATAAATCCAAAATTTGAAATAGGCAAAATCGGGTAGAAGTTCGGTAATCCATTATGGTTCGGTCGACCGAAAGATCTATGGATCGGTCAACCGAATGTGGAACGGATAATCGTAATTGATTGATCGAACTTGACCAAAGTGCCTGGAGCTTTGGTACGGTGTACCGAACCAGAAACGGTCGACCGAACAATGTCAAGTTCCGATATTTTCGGTTAACCGAATAGCACTCGGTTTTAGACGTGAATGGGTCCGATCGGATTAAGGAGAATTTTTCTTCTTAAGATTCGGTCATCTGTCACGTACTCGGTTAAACGATCGTGACAAATTCGGTTAACCGAGTGGGACTCGGTAAACCGAACAGCGGTCGATTTTCTGTCTTTGATTATTAAGAGATTAATTTGATCGATGGTTGGATTAGCTCCAAATTTGGTCAAACGTTTTGTGGGTGCATATAATGCATTATGGAATTAGTTTGTGAGAGAAATTGTCATAAAACCGTGGCTTAAGAATAGCCATGATTAAGAGTAAGATTGGAACCTATAAATAGGTCCTTATTCTCCCTAATTGGGTTACACAATTCAGAAATTATGTTCTCTCCTAATTCACTACTAAAACCCACGAAAATTCTCTTAGTTTTCTAAGTCTTTGGAAGGAGAAATCGCAGAGGCTAAGGAAGGGGTTTGTAGCTAGATTCTAAGCTTGTTTGGAGATCGATTGGCTAGCTCATTTCTCTCCAACCTTGTTTAGGGTTTCGGTGAACACTAGGAGGCATCCGACGCAACGAGAAGCAAAGATTAGCTTCCTCAACGTCTCTGAAACGTCAAGAAGTTTTTGAGAACTTCTAGGTATGAATTTCGGAGTCCCTTTGTGTTTGTTTTTGAAACTAGTTGTTAAAACAAACTGATGCATGCATAAATAAATCGAAGAAAATTGTAATAGATCCTTATTATACATGAAAATTCGAAAAATATATATGTATAATTAAACATGAAATCCTACAGTGGTATCAGAGCTTAGGGTTCAATTTTCTTATGATTTATGGTTGTAAACGAATTTAGCTTGCCATCTAGGATTTAAACAATTCGGTTTTACCGGTTTTTCGGTGTATGGATGTTTTGTTGATATAATTCTCCATAATAATTCGTCTGAATGTTTTAAGAGTTTTAAAACATGCCATGTGATTATTGGCATTAGGATTAAGACATTAGTCCAACTTACAATAATTTCGTTTTATTTAAAAACAATTATTTTGTAAGAGAATCAACAAAACCGAAAAACTGCAGTTCATCTTTCCATTGGAAATTGGATGGACAGCGGTTCAAAAATAGTTTTGAACTATGGATGAATGAAAAATGTTTTTAATGGATTTCAAAATATTTTTCAAAGAATTGTTGAGAATTCTGGATGATTGATAAATTAGATTCTGTAGTTTATAGCAATTGCGTGCATGGATGTTTGAGTTGCTTTGCAGGATTGTGAGTTTATATGTTCCAAATCAGACACTACAAATGTATGTAATTATTATTATACAGGGGCTTATGTATGTAAAAGCCAAAATTCTCTCTATTTCCATCTTTTAGATAGTTGCATTTGCATATGAGAGGTTTTTACATAGGACTTGCACTAGTCGGTTTTATCGAATGTGAGGAGCATGTTTATTTTCTGTAAAATCTACATCTCCGGTGCAAGAGGAAGTCGCCGCTGTAGCGCATCGATCGAGGATCGAAGGGAACATATAAACTCACACGATGTGGATTGTGTGAATGTTTAATTTCTGTTTTTATCTTGACATGCATGTGATGAATGTGTTGAATGTTAGGATGTGTATGATTAATAATATGCATGATAACCTAAAATTCTAAATCACATGTTAAATTGTCCAACAAAAATTAAGAATAAATTTCCTTCTTATTTCATCCACTAGCAGCCATTGATCGAGGGATACTCTGCTCGCCCTTAGCGGGAGATAGCTTCCTCTATCTTTGGGAATAGTGGGAGATATAAAGGTTGTCTGTTGTTGTGCCACAATTAAATATATGAGGTGTGTTTCACCCTAGTGAACCCCAAGTATGTTTAGTTGTGAATACAATAGATAAACGTATCTCGTATCAAATGAAAATAAGTTTTCTTAACATTACCTAGAGCCCTCGCTCGGTTTTGGGAAAAAGTTTTTCTTACGAGGATAGGTCGTATTCCCTCATAATTAAAACGACAAGAGTCACAAGAGTTTGAAGATGCTAAATGTTGCTAAAATTCAAAAAGGTTATGATTAGAAAATGATTTCTTACCTTGATATTGTAATGTATTTGATAGCCCTTAGCCAGTCTATATTACAATTAATAGGATCTTGGATTGTTGCATTTATGGGCAAGATTTTAATTTGCAACATTTACATTTATATATTCGATATATGTATGCATGTGTATTAAAACATAAAATTGGCATTAAAACCTATATGATTTATTTTGTAGAAAAATGTCGAACATCCAACCTATCGTACGATCCATGATAGAAAAACACCCTTTAGCGAATGATGGCTCAAACTTCATTAGTTGGCAACTCAAACTCAACATCGTGTTAAGGTTTGAGAAACTATCTCACATTTTGGAAGGTCCAATCCCAAAGTGGAATGAGAGATTAACCGATGAAGAGAAAGAGGCTAAAGCCAAGTGGGAAGTCCAAGAGAACCAAGTTCACGGTCTTATGCTAGCATCCATGGGTGACTCGCTTCAAGCGAAATACTTGGATTCAAAACCCAAGAAGACCATGGAGGCTTTATCAAAGATGTTCATGGATAGTGCCCGAAAGGAGCGCTATAAGACCACCATCGCACTCACAAGGTGCCATATGGCGGAGGGAACATCGGTATCTATGCATTTTCTCACAATGCAAGGATACCTTGAGAAGTTGGTAAAGCTCTCCTCACCAATGCCCGAGGACATTGCTGAAGATATGATTCTTGGCTCTCTAGCCCCGTCCTTTAAGGACTTTGTGATGCACTATCACGTGCAGGAAAAAGGGGTGAGTCTTGAGGAGCTTCACAACGCTCTCAAAACTGCTGAAGTTGACATGGGCAAGGGTAGGGACAAGCAAGTCCTTGCCGTCCATGGGAGGGGCCATAGGATTGGTAAAGGAAAGGGCAAATCTACCAAAAGTGGTTCAATCAAGAGCAAGGGAGTAGGAGGTGATCATAAAAGTGCCTCGAGGGGGAAATCTCAGAAATCTCCAACTCCCAATACGGAGTGCTTTCACTACGGTGAAAAAGGACACATCCGGCCAAATTGCCCCAAGTACAAGGAAGACCTTGACAATGGAGTGATTGAACGAAGGCGCCCCAAAAAGGCCAAAGGTATATTTGTTATTGAAATAAATTTAGCCACCTCTGTCCAGGATTGGGTAATTGATACCGGATCTTGTGCTCACATAGTTTCTAATGTACAGCTACTCATGGATAGGAAGGAACTCGTAAGGAACGAGGTAGAATTGAAGGTCGGAAATGGTGCGAACGTGTCTGCGGTTGCACAAGGTTCTGTGGTGCTTCAATTGTGTAGTGGTTTAAATTTATGTCTAAAGAATGTTTATTACGTACCTTCGATTAGCAAGAATATCATTTCTGTATCATGTCTGGATATGGATAATTTTAATATAAATATTTCAAATTCTTGTTTGTCTATATCGAAGAATGGTGTGTTCTATGCAAATGCGTTCATAAGGAATGGTCTCTATTTGCTTGAATTGGATAATAAACAAATCTTTAATATCAATAACAAAAGACTTAAGACCACTCACGAGAATGATACTCTCTTGTGGCACTATCGTCTTGGTCACATAAATAAAAAGCGCATCAAGAAATTGCAAGAAGCTAACCTTCTTGGTCTACTTGATTTTAAATCATTAGAGACGTGCTGATTGATCTCGTTTTATATTTAACCGCAAGTGCACGGCCGCGTTGAAGCGGTGGCAAATACGGGTCGTCCACTGGGAGGTGTGTCGACACTTGGTTTGTGCGAAGGCAAGGGGTAAAGAAAGGAGAAAATGATTGGTTACACTAAACTACACTACAATGCTAAACTAGAATGCAAAAGGAAATGAAGATAAGCAATAAAACTAAACCCCAAAGGGGGTAGAGAAATAATGTGAACATAAAGAAGTGTGTGTGTGTTCATTAGGCTCCTCACAACATGTAGTGCATGAAATCATAAAACTACATCCAACTTTGCCTCTACATGAATTAAGATAAGACTACATCATTAAAACATACAAGACAATAATTGGAATGAAGCTACATGAACTCAAGTATAAAGACTATACCCTACTATGCCTCTACATGAATTAAGATTTCACTACATCATTAAAACATACAAGACATTAGCTAAGGTAAAGGCAACAAGAGCACATACACTACAAATTGTGTTTCCAATATTAACTTCATCCATATCCTAACCTTATCATTCCCCATAAAATAGGTCCACTAATCAAAGCATAAGCTAAGCTTCATTCAAGAGCATTAGCATATCAAAGATAAGAGTGAAAACCCATTAGATGGTTATGGAAATCATATAAAGCTCAAGGGATAAAGATAACACACACTTAATACACTACATGATTATATCACATATTTCTCCACCCCCCAAATGGGGATGGAACTACTCACTACTCATTACACTAACTATATTAGCAAAAGAAAGCATAATACTGAAATGAAAGTTAACTAAGAAGGCAAGAAGTATTAAAGAAACATAAAAGGAAAGGAAAGACTAAACAAACATGCACAAATTAAAAGACAAGATTTAAAGAAACTAGAAGAATTATTTTATTAACAAATGACTCACATTGAAGGTAGCATTCTTCTCCACCTTGAGTTTTTGCTTCAAGGCTCACTCCTTAGTAGAGAGAATGCCACCAAGCAATGGGTAATTACAATGGAAGGTGAAGAGTTCTATTTATAAGCATGGAAAAAGCTAATCGGGGACAATCCCCCGATGTGGGACTAAACCAATACCAAAAATAGCCTAAACGAACATTAATACAAGTCCAGGAGAAATTTCGACGGATCCTGAGCAATATGGACCGCCAATTAGCGGTCCAAGACCGCCAGTTGGCGGTCCAAAATTGTCGGATCGTGTTGGAATTTGTTGTGGGCTTTGCTTTCTGGTATTGTTGGTCTTTGATGCGGTTACTCGACTTGTTGGAGCTCCGACCCGAATAGAATTGGTAAAATACTCCCCATGATGGTGTGGAGTATTCTGTTTTGCTCTTAGGTCCTTCTGTCTTACATTCAGGTCCTTCTCCCTTGCATCTTGGTCCTAGATCTCACCATTCAGTCCTTTTTCCCAGCTTTTGGGTCCTTTCATGGCTCTTCTCTTCAAACCTTTTTATTCCTGAAAACTAAACATAAAACTCGTCACGTAGCATTGCTTAGGTGTAAGATAATGGATATAAGATACAAATATGAGCATGAAATGATGTCAATCAAATACCCCCACACCTAAGTTTTTGCTAGTCTCGAGCAAAACAAAGAAAGAGAAAAACAAACGAGAAACAAGAAATCCTAACTCACTTTCGTAGGAATCACGGTTGCACTTAGCACGTGCAACAAGCCGTTAAACCTCTTTGTTGCCAAGGAGGAGGAGTGTTGTCTCCTGAGGGTTTTCAGCGGATATACCCACAAAATCCGAACAAGATGCATTATTCAATCTAGACCTCGACTCGTTGGAAATATTTTGTCGATCAATGGACGCGGTAATGCTACGGGCCGACTCTATATAGGTGATCAGTCCACACCTCTACCCTAATGAACCATTCGTGCAAGTTAAATAAGGAATTATGTGAAAGACATGGACAACCTCAACATCCTCAAGTGCTACAAAGTGTAAAGTCCATTAAGGTTCTTATTTGCATTATCATATTATTTTTTTCTTTTTGTTTCTTTTCACTTTTTTTTTCTTTTACTTTTTATTAGTTGGAGCTTCATTCTCCAAGGGTCAGGTTCCATGCATCATTGCCCATGAGGACTTACACTATCATGTACACCTTTCCCCACATCTCCACATAGGGCAATCCCTACCACCCGTGTAACGGGAGTTCAGTCGGCGCATCCCAAGTCAGATGACTCGTAAGCACCAGGCACAAAGTCCCCTCAGACCTAGTTTCCCGAGTGATAGGAGCCGTGCGAGAAGAGAGAACACCTACTCACTTATTTCTTATCTACACATGAACCAAAACCCCTACACTAATGTCTCACAACAGTATTTAGAGGGTCCTTGACTACAACAAACTTCCTTAAGTTAACAGACACGAATTATTGACTCACTAGGTTCAGGGTGGACTTCATTAAATGTTTGAGCACTGAAACCCTAAGATTACTCACCCCCAAGGGAAAACTGGGGTGCATCCTAACGACTCGATAAATCCTAAAGCCACGTACTAGATATCCTAATGCATCAAGTTCAAGACAATTTTGGGAGCTTTCTTTTTACTTTGCCTCTCAACGGTTTTGCACATGCTAAACACACGCAAAACCCACAAAACATTTTCTTTCGAAAACACATGAAGATTTTGAAAGAAATGTGAAAATTTTGAAGCACTAGGCAAGCAAAAGAAGACAAGTCACCCAAGGATCATGGCAAGCAGATATATCGATATTAAATGCAGCACACTATCATGACCCTAACAATGCAAACAAAAGAAAACAAAATCAAAGGAAAAAGACTCGACTATGTACACACGTAAAACACCCCCCCACACCTACTTCATGCATTGTCCTCAATGAATGCAAGCAAGATACTACATGGATTGATGCATAAAAAGGAGAGATCTCACCAACATGAAGTACAAAGGGAAGTGCAAGGTCATGTTGATGGACATAACCCGAATTCCCTCAAAACCTGTGAGATGCTAAAGAAGGGATACAAATACGTGAAAGAAATGGAGCCCAAATACACAAGGGTTGGGGCTCACAACAATCAATGCTCACTGAAGGAGTCTTTTATTGTACTTCTTTTTTTTTCTTTTTTTTCTTTTTTTATATATAACTATGTACAAACATAAGTTCCCATCTTCATTTGTCAAAAGACATCAAATGGGAACCTCAAGAGTGGGTCAATGCACTTGGAAAGGGAACATGTCACCACGCGGGGCCAGAATACGCATGCGTGGGCCCCCTTCACAAAGAGCACCAGATGAAATGAGAGGTTCATGAATTGGACGCAAAGGCGTCTCATTCAAAGGATCAAACTGAAAGAGCTTGAACCTCTTGAGAGTTTGGGAAATAAGGGGCAACGGAAGAAAAATATCTCCCGTTGCGGAACTGAAGTTATGATCATCAATCCAAACTCTCCAACCAATAGGCCGGTGGGTCGGAACGAGGTCAAGCACCTCGTTATGCATGTCCAACTCACCAGGAGAACAGGAAGTGGGTCTCATACCCAAAGTATCCTCCAAGGAACTCCTAATACCCTCATGAGCAATGTAGTTGTTTGATGTTCCATCATTTCCAAGATGATCAGGAACAATAGTGAGAGGCAAACTCTCATCAGGTTGTTTGAAATTGAGGGTACTAGGGAGCTCTTGCTCCACCAGAGGTGAGTCCTTAAGAGGCACAACATGAAGATCATGTGGCTCAAGGGCCACGGGACAAAAAGATAAGGCACAATCCTGTGCCGACTCATAATGAAGCTGGTCCAAGTTATTCTCAATTTGAATCGAATCCTCCACTAAGTGATCGTGAATTGAAACCCCAAGTCCCTCAGACTGACTAGGAGTTTGACTTTGAAAGGTTGTGATTTGAATTTGTGGATGTGGTGGTGGTTCGATTTCAGAAGATAAATCCTCAAGTTGACAAGAAAGGTTACTCTCCTCACTTAATTGTTGCGTCAGTTGACTCACTTGAAGTGTCAGATTTTGTATGCGGTCAACGAGGAGGTCCAAGTCAGATCTTGGGAATTTTTGGGGTTGGGTGTTGATGGCCTGAGAATGAGTCCAATGATTTGAAGTGGGGTGTTGGTAGAATTCTGGGTATTCGGGAGGAGGATATTGGGGTGGAAATGATGTATAAGAATTTGAATATGAATTGTCTCCCCACGAATCCATCCCTCTCGGGTTGTACGCGGATGCGTAATGGTCATAATGAGCATTTTGGGAAAATGTGTGCTCATACTCAGGCTCTGGGGGAACATAAGGACATTCCCCGAAATCATGACCACTCAACCCACAATAGTGACACGGTACGGCTACTGGAGCCACCGGTGCACCCATGTCATCTACCACATGCATGAAAGAGACCAAAGGTTCTTGTAATGTCTCAGATTGATGACCAACATATGATCCGACGTAACTAGATGGTGGTCTAGTAGTCGGTGCCTCTCTCATATTACCCCAATATGAAGATTGCACAGTCACACAATTGCGATTATCCCAACCATACAGGGTGTTAGTCTGAGCCACCCCAGGTTGCATGGGTCCGGAGTACCAGGGAGAATCGTCCTGGTCCCAACAATGATATGGATGGTCGCCCATGTAACCATCCATCTCAACAAAGGACTCTCGAGTCGATCACTCTCACCACCACGAGGCTAAGCTCACAAAAAGTGCTCGACTCGACCCTAAAACGCTACTAGAGAGTGTAAAGGGGAGGAGACTAAAACGTAGAAGAAGGTGAGAAGAAGATGACTCAGAGGAGAAGGGAAGAATCCCTAAAGCTAGCGTGGGTACAGGGTGAGGATAGAAGCCTAGTCTAGCAAACACGGCTCAAACATGCTTAGGCTGGCTATGGGTCCTTACAGCTAGACGACGCCTAACTGCGAGTTCACACGGCCTCAACACGCCTCACCTCCCTACGACGAAGACCACAATGCCCAGCAAGTGAGCCAAGATCCGGAGATCTCGTCTCTCCTACTATCGACAAAGTGGGCGACGCCGATCAGGCTATGACGGTCGTGACCGGATCACTCTCCTAATGCGCCCAAGTCCTAATGGCCAATGTCTACTTGCTTTTAGATTAAGGCTTTACTTGAGTGTGCTTTTTGGGGCTAAGGGAGGGGTGATGAAATCCCCCACCTTATCTTTGAAGACTATAGGTGATGCCCCTTAAAGATGTTTTGAAATCTTAGGCTAGCAAGCAACTCACCAAACAAGCACTCACCTCACTCTTGTTTGATGCAAACCTTACTCACTAATGAATGTCCAAATGCGTGAATGAGTGTTAAGGAATGCGTACCTCGCTCCAGCAATCAACGACAAAATGTAAAGCAAAGAAAAGAAAGATGCATGCAAGGTCTACATATGGTGCATGACCTAGATGGCAAGAAGTCTAATCTTTTGCTTTGAGTTTTATGGTCCAAGTTGATTAAAGGGGGAGTGATTAATGATCTGGGAGCAAACGAGAAGTCATAGCATGCAAAATTGGACTCCCAGATAAAACCAATTACAGAAATAACTACCACAAAAAATTTAGAAGCAGGACACCCTTACCAGGCCGCCAATTGGCGGTCTCCAACCGCTGATTGGCGGTCCTTTTGTGGTTTCGCTTCCTCAAACTTCTTCAGTAGCCTCCCCTTGATGTGCTGGTTCCCTGAAACTAAGAAACACTGGAAATAAAAAAAATAAAAAACCCCTCGAATCGCCCAAACCAACGTCTGGGCAGAGCACCTCCCCGGCAACGGCGCCAAAAACTTGATTGATCTCGTTTTATATTTAACCGCAAGTGCACGGCCGCGTTGAAGCGGTGGCAAATACGGGTCGTCCACTGGGAGGTGTGTCGACACTTGGTTTGTGCGAAGGCAAGGGGTAAAGAAAGGAGAAAAGGATTGGTTACACTAAACTACACTACAATGCTAAACTAGAATGCAAAAGGAAATGAAGATAAGCAATAAAACTAAACCCCAAAGGGGGTAGAGAAATAATGTGAACATAAAGAAGTGTGTGTGTGTTCATTAGGCTCCTCACAACATGTAGTGCATGAAATCATAAAACTACATCCAACTTTGCCTCTACATGAATTAAGATAAGACTACATCATTAAAACATACAAGACAATAATTGGAATGAAGCTACATGAACTCAAGTATAAAGACTATACCCTACTATGCCTCTACATGAATTAAGATTTCACTACATCATTAAAACATACAAGACATTAGCTAAGGTAAAGGCAACAAGAGCACATACACTACAAATTGTGTTTCCAATATTAACTTCATCCATATCCTAACCTTATCATTCCCCATAAAATAGGTCCACTAATCAAAGCATAAGCTAAGCTTCATTCAAGAGCATTAGCATATCAAAGATAAGAGTGAAAACCCATTAGATGGTTATGGAAATCATATAAAGCTCAAGGGATAAAGATAACACACACTTAATACACTACATGATTATATCACATATTTCTCCACCCCCCAAATGGGGATGGAACTACTCACTACTCATTACACTAACTATATTAGCAAAAGAAAGCATAATACTGAAATGAAAGTTAACTAAGAAGGCAAGAAGCATTAAAGAAACATAAAAGGAAAGGAAAGACTAAACAAACATGCACAAACTAAAAGACAAGATTTAAAGAAACTAGAAGAATTATTTTATTAACAAATGACTCACATTGAAGGTAGCATTCTTCTCCACCTTGAGTTTTTGCTTCAAGGCTCACTCCTTAGTAGAGAGAATGCCACCAAACAATGGGTAATTACAATGGAAGGTGAAGAGTTCTATTTATAAGCATGGAAAACGCTAATCGGGGACAATCCCCCGATGTGGGACTAAACCAATACCAAAAATAGCCTAAACGAACATTAATACAAGTCCAGGAGAAATTTCGACGGATCCTGAGCAATATGGACCGCCAATTAGCGGTCCAAGACCGCCAGTTGGCGGTCCAAAATTGTCGGATCGTGTTGGAATTTGTTGTGGGCTTTGCTTTCTGGTATTGTTGGTCTTTGATGCGGTTACTCGACTTGTTGGAGCTCCGACCCGAATAGAATTGGTAAAATACTCCCCATGATGGTGTGGAGTATTCTGTTTTGCTCTTAGGTCCTTCTGTCTTACATTCAGGTCCTTCTCCCTTGCATCTTGGTCCCTAGATCTCACCATTCAGTCCTTTTTCCCATCTTTTGGGTCCTTTCATGGCTATTCTCTTCAAACCGCTTTATTCCTGAAAACTAAACATAAAACTCGTCACGTAGCATTGCTTAGGTGTAAGATAATGGATATAAGATACAAATATGAGAATGAAATGATGTCAATCACGTGCCAACCATGTCTAATGGGAAAAATGACCAAAAAGCCTTTCAAGAAGAAAGGCCCAAGGGCGAGTGGCTTGTTGGATTTGATACATTCCGATGTATGTGGTCCAATGAGTACTAGTGCACGAGATGGTTTCAGGTACTTCATTACGTTCACAGATGATTATAGTCGTTATGGCTATGTTTATCTAATGAGAAACAAAAGTGAATCCTTTGACAAGTTCAAAGAATTCAAGAATGAAGTAGAGAACCAACTCGACAAGAAAATCAAGTCTCTACGAACGGATCGTGGAGGTGAGTACTTAAGTGCCGAATTTGACTCATACCTAAAGGAGTTTGGTATTGTACCTCAACTCACCCCTCCCGGTACACCTCAGTGGAATGGGGTATCCGAAAGGAGGAATAGGACATTGCTCGATATGGTTCGGTCAATGATGAGTCATGCGGAATTACCTCTTTACTTTTGGAGTTATGCACTACAAACTGCAGCTTACACACTAAATAATGTTCCATCCAAATCCGTGGAGAAAACTCCCTATGAGCTATGGAGTGGTAAAACACCTAAGCTCAGTTTTCTCAAGATTTGGGGTTGTGAGGCTTACGTCAAGAGATTGATGTCGACCAAACTTCAACCAAAAGCGGATAAGTGCTTCTTTATTGGTTATCCTCGTGAGACAAGAGGATACTACTTTTGGCATATCACCTCCAATCGAGTGATTGTAGAGAGGGATGCCACATTTCTGGAAAAGGAATTTCTAGAAAGAGTAAAAAGTAGTGGGAGTAGGGTTGTGCTTGAGGAAACTCAAGATACTCTACAAGATCATGACATGAATAATGACATTCAAGATCATGAAGTCCCAACCGAGATTCCTTTGGTTAGTGGGAGCGTGAGCGAGAGACCATCACAAGAAATTGTGAGAGAATCTCAATCATCCCCACCAAGTGTACGTTCAAGAGTTGAACGTGAACCCACTCCTCAAGAGATTGTGGAAGAAGTTCGAGAGACACGAGGAGAACCAAAAGAACTTAGAAGGTCAACAAGGGAAAGGAAGAAACCCGATTTGTATCTGGGACTTCATGAAATCATGGCACTAGATACCAATGATCCCTTAACCTTCCAAGAGGCAATGGAAAGGGAAGACTCCAAACTATGGCTTAAGGCCATGGAATCCGAAATAGAATCCATGTATGATAATCAAGTATGGGACTTGGTTGACCTTCCTCAAGGGAAAAAGACCATTCATAATAAATGGGTTTTTAAGAGGAAGATGGACATGGATGGGAACTTGACAACCTACAAAGCGAGGCTTGTAGCGAAGGGTTTCACTCAAGTTCAAGGAATTGACTATGAGGAAACTTTTTCACCGGTTGCCATGTTCAAGTCTATTCGGATCATGCTCGCTATTGCCGCATTTCACGATTATGAAATATGGCAAATGGATGTCAAAACGGCGTTCCTGAATGGGAACTTGGAGGAGGATGTGTACATGGTGCAACCTCAAGGTTTTGAAGATCCAAAGAATAGTGAGAAGGTATGCAGCTTCAAAGATCCATTTATGGATTGAAGCAAGCATCAAGGAGTTGGAATAAACGCTTTGACGAGGAAGTGAAAAAGCTTCACTTCATTCAAAGTAAGGAAGAACCTTGTGTATACAAGAAGGTTAGTGGGAGCCATGTAGCATTCCTAATCCTATATGTCGATGACATATTGCTTATGGGCAATCATATTCCTTTGCTTGAGCAAACGAGAAGTTCATTGAAATCTGCATTTTCGATGAAAGACATGGGTGAGGCTCAATACATCTTGGGAATCAAGATATATCGAGATAGATCTCGCAGACTCATTGGCCTCAGTCAACGTGCATACATTGACAAGGTCTTGGAAAGGTTCAAGATGAACAACTCCAAAAAGGGCAGTGTGCCAATGAGTATGGGTGTGCAACTCAAGAAGTCTCAACGTGCGCAATCACGTAAGGACTTAGAGTACATGAAAGATGTCCCTTATGCTTCGGCAATTGGGTCGATCATGTACGCGATGACTTGCACAAGACCCGATGTCTCGTATGCTCTAAGTGTGACAAGTCGTCACCAATCCAACGCAGGTCCTGAGCATTGGACTGCGGTCAAGAATATCCTGAAGTACCTTAACCGGACTAAGGATAAGATTCTTGTTTATGGAGGACAAAGGGAATTGATAGCTGAAGGTTACTCGGATGCGAGTTTCATGAGTGATCCAGACGATAGAAGGTCGCAATCAGGATACGTCTTCCTTCTGAGTGGTGGAGCTGTGAGTTGGCGTAGTTGGAAGCAAAGCACTACTGCCGACTCAACCACTGCTTCCAAAGTGATGGCTGTCGCTGAAGCGAGCAAGGAAGGAGTGTGGATTAAGAAGTTCCTTGAAGAGCTTGGAGTAGTTCCCTCGAGTGAGGGACCAATAGAGCTATTTTGCGACAATAGTGCATCTATCTTGCAAATCAAGGATCCCAAATCACACCACAAAGTGAAGTACATGGATCGTAAGTACTTCGTGACGCGTGACCTCATCGACGAATGCAAAATAAATCTGTTATGGGTGGACACCAACAGCAACACAACAACGTTTTAGACGTGAATGGGTCCGATCGGATTAAGGAGAATTTTTCTCCTTAAGATTCGGTCATCCGTCACGTACTCGGTTAAACGATCGTGACAAATTCGGTTAACCGAGTGGGACTCGGTAAACCGAACAGCGGTCGATTTTCTGCCTTTGATTATTAAGAGATTAATTTGATCGATGGTTGGATTAGCTCCAAATTTGGTCAAACGTTTTGTGGGTGCATATAATGCATTATGGAATTAGTTTGTGAGAGAAATTGTCATAAAACCGTGGCTTAAGAATAGCCATGATTAAGAGTAAGATTGGAACCTATAAATAGGTCCTTATTCTCCCTAATTGGGTTACACAATTCAGAAATTATTTTCTCTCCTAATTCACTACTAAAACCCACGAAAATTCTCTTAGTTTTCTAAGTCTTTGGAAGGAGAAATCTCAGAGGCTAAGGAAGGGGTTTGTAGCTAGATTCTAAGCTTGTTTGGAGATCGATTGGCTAGCTCCTTTCTCTCCAACCTTGTCTAGGGTTTCGGTGAACACTCGGAGGCATCCGGCGCAACGAGAAGCGAAGATTAGCTTCCTCAACGTCTCTGAAACGTCAAGAAGTTTTTGAGAACTTCTAGGTATGAACTTCGGAGTCCCTTTGTGTTTGTTTTTGAAACTAGTTGTTAAAACAAACCGATGCATGCATAAATAAATCGAAGAAAATTGTAATAGATCCTTATTATACATGAAAATTCGAAAAATATATATGTATAATTAAACATGAAATCCTACACTTTGTCCTAAAATTAGGGATGTAAATAGATACAAACTATGTGTGGTTAGTCTGTTGTTTTTAAGATATGAATGTTATTTTTCCGTATCTGCACAAAGACAGATAAAAATATTGATCTTTTACTTTTTGCATATACGGATACATGTATAAATTTTGCATTCAGCGGATACAATAACCGATACATGCATACATATTTTGGGTGGATATGTATCCTATGAATATCCATAGGATTTGTACATGATGTGTAACATTCCGAAACAGCGGAAATTAAAAAATTCATAAACAAGACACAGGAACTCAATAATCAAGACGGGACTGTTACTTCACATAAACAAATAGCGGTGCACCAAAATTACATCAGAGTTTGTCAAAATAATACATGATTACAACAAAATGACAACAAACGATAAAACGTAATCATGCCGACCTCAGTGGTCCGAGAAGAGGATCCGACTCCAAAATGCGCATGCCCACCGATCACCACCCCACTGGACCTACTGCGGTCCTAAAAATATAAACAACAATGCCTGAGTTTCCAGAAGGAACCCCCGTATGCCAACTCACCTACATGCATGCATTACATAATGAACCTATCATACTAGTATCATGTCATGGCATCGACAGATAGGAAAACAGTTCCCCCGAAGGGTAAAACAGGACATCAGTCCGACAATAAACAACGAGTCTCCCGAGGAGACCTACTGCAGGCACATGCAGCCTTACAGCACGCGACATCGCACCCCCCACACGCAGCTACACTACTCAAGGGTTCGGCAGGGAGCCTCTGTCACGCCTGCGCGCCGATAGAATACAGATCTGCAAATCTCAGTGGTCGGGGCCACAGGGACCAACGGGGCCGTCGCCCGGAAGGTAACAACAACATCTCGGTAGGTGCCCAGCCGAGGAAAACAACATAACTGTCACAACCTCGGCCCAACAATCATCATCGCCGGCACAACCTCGGCGGCATCACCGGCACAACATCGGTGGTCCATCACAACGTCCGGCACAACATCGGACGGGTCCAGACCGAAGTCTGCCAGGTCATCAGGCTCCTGCGCAACATCAACACTGGAATCCGTGATCCCTCAGGCCTGCTATACTACAAAGTGCCAACAATCATCTCAAAAGTCACGGTCCATACATGGAGGTGACGCGTCCCGAACACCCACACTCTTCCCAACGGCGGTCCCTGGGCAGGCACGCATCACGCGCCCACCGTCACCTCCCGGCTCACTCACAAGGCGAGGACACGGGTTTCCGTGGACAAAGTTGGCGTTCAAAATGGGAACCAGGAATTCTGTCCTGGGCCCAAACGGTCGACCAGAAGAGTTGATTCGGTCGACCGGTTCCAGAAAGGAATCGGTCGACCGTACTCCTAAAACGGTCTACCGCTGCGCTCAAAACAGAACCCCCAACGGTCGAACAAAGGTCTAAAACTGGTCGACCGAACGAGGTCAAAATCCGGAGTCTGGTCAACATTAAATTCAATTCTATCGGTCGACCGACTCAGGGGTCTCGGTCGACCGAAAACAGACAGGGTCAACCTATTATTCTAAGTCATATAATCGGTCGAACGCAACCCTCCAACTGTCGAATAACAAACAATCGGTCGAACGAATCATGCACAACTAACAGGTACACTTAAGTTCCGGTCGAACAAAACAAGGACCGGTCGACCGACAACAGGCAGAAAAATCCCAACTCACCAGCAATAATGCACTACCGGTCGACCGCCCCAAGGCATCGTTCGACCGGTGAAGGTTAAAGTCGGGCAAACAGTGCTAAAACGGTCGACCGCCCGAAGGATCCGGTCGACCGTTGGTCGTCTTCAACCTCGCGCCAGCCGAGGTTTTACGAAGAAACGCGTCGCCGGAGAGGTCTCCGACCTCCCCCGACTCGACCAACGCATCCCTCACATGAGGGTTAACAAACAAACCACACTAAGGAGTGGCATACCTCTCACCAAGACGACGAAATGCCGGAGCAACGCTCGCGCCTCCGACACCTCCGCACGCGCGACCTCTTCCCCGCGATGACCTCCTCACGCCGGAGCCGATCTTCCGCCTCCGTCACTGACCTCGCGAGCTCCGTTCTCCTCCGCTGCCGCCGGAAATGAAAGGAGAGTGTGAGGAAGGTGGTGAGAATGGAATGGGAAAAAAGAAGAAGAAGAAGGATGCTCCCCTCCTTAAATCCCCACCCATCAACCCACGCCACCCCACACCACACCCCTACACTCCAGCCCATCCCCTACGCCATCACCTCTCTCTCTCCACAAAAGTCAAGCCCCACCATACCTCCTTCTCTCCTCTTTAATCACAAATTAACCCTAAAAAGGGTTAGGGATATAACAATCCACCCAACTTAAAAGGATTTTGTCCCGAAATCAAAGCAACTACTCACCGAAAAGATCCGGGTACTGCTTCCGGACTTCCTCCTCGATCTCCCAAGTGGCCTCGCGCTCATTGTGATGCTGCCACCTGACCTTCACCATCGGGATGGTCCTCGTCCTGAGCTGGTGATCCAGGCGATCGACTATCTCCACTGGTCTCTCCTCGAGCGACAAGTCCTGCTGAATCTCTGGCACTGCTATCTCAATAACGTGCGACGGATCTGCCACATACTTCCTCAACATCGACACATGGAAGACATTATGCAGACCCGAAAACTGCGGCGGCAATGCAATCCGGTAGGCAACCTCTCCAACTCGGTCGAGGATCTCAAACGGCCCAACATATCTCGGACTGAGCTTTCCCTTCTTCCCAAACCTCATCACACCTCGGGCCGGGGAAATCTTCAGAAACACATGGTCGCCCACCTCGAAACTCAACGCCCGTCTGCGGCGATCAGCATAACTCTTCTGTCTGCTCTGAGCTGTGGCCAATCTCCTCCGGATCACATCAACCTTCTCTGCATACATCTGCACAATCTCTGGCCCCACTAACTGCCTCTCGCCTACATCACTCCAGCATACCGGTGATCTGCAAGGCCTCCTGTACAACGCCTCGTACGGTTCCATCCCAATACTCGAGTGGTAGTTGTTGTTGTAGGCGAACTCTATCAGCGGCAGGTGCTCATCTCAGTGCCCTGCCCAGTCCAGTGTGCATGCTCTCAGCATATCCTCCAAGGTCTGAATCGTCTTCTCTGACTGACCATCCGTCTGCGGGTGGAACGCTGTGCTGAATCTCAAACGCGTCCCCAAAGCCTGCTGCAGACTCCCCCCAAAATCTGGAAGTGAAGCGAGGATCTCGATCAGAGATGATGCTCACTGGCACCCCATGCAACCTGACTATCTACTCCACGTACAACCTAGCTAGACCCTCTGAAGGCAACGTGGTCCTGATCGCTAAGAAATGCGCCGACTTGGTCAGTCGATCGACTATCACCCAAATCGCGTCGTGGAATCTCCTCGTCTTCCGCAATCCCGTGATAAAATCCATCGTCACGTGCTCCCACTTCCACTCAGGAAGCTCTATACACTGCATCGGTCCTGCTGGCCTCTGATGCTCGATCTTCACCTGCTGACAGACCAAACATCGCTCCACAAACTCTACAATGTCCCTCTTCATGCCCTTCCACCAGAAGTTCCGCTGCAGGTCCTTATACATCTTCGTGCTCCCCGGATGAATGGTGTATCTAGCTCTGTGTGCCTCCTCCATGATGTCATCTCTCAGCCCATCAACCTTCGGCACCTAGATCCGACTCCTGAACCTCAGACCACCGTCAACCCCCACACTGAAATCTGATCCATCTCTGGAAGGCAACTGTAGCAGACCAGCTAACTCATCATCCCCCTGCTGAGCCTGAACCAACCGTGAGACAGTCTGCGGCTCCACCCGAAGCCCAGCAATCATTGCTCCCTCTGAACCCTCTGTGAACGGTGTCCACTCTGACAAAACCTCGAGTAGCCTCCACTCCTGGATGCACAGACTCGCAACAGAAACCTCCACCTTCCTGCTCAGCGCGTCTGCAACCGAATTTGCCTTCCCTGGATGATAGGAAATGGTGAAGTCGTAGTCCTTAATGAACTCAAGCCATCTGCGCTGCCTCATATTCAGCTCCTTCTGCGAGAACAAGTACTTCAGACTCTAATGATCGGTGAAGACCTCGAACTGCTCGCCATACAGATAGTGCCGCCAGGTCTTCAACGCACGAACTACCGCTGCCAACTCCAGATCATGAGTAGGGTAGTTCTTCTCGTGCATCTTCAGCTGCCTCGAAGCGTACGCGACCACCTTCCCATGCTGCATCAGAACACAACCTAAGCATATCCCTGATGCATCGCTGTAAATCACATAGCCTCCACTGCCACTCGGTAGCGTCAGAATCGGTGCTGTCGTCAGACGCCTCTTCAGCTCCTGAAAGTTGTCGTCGCACTTCTGGGACCAAACGAACTTGACGCCCTTCTACGTCAACGCTGTCAGCGGCGACGCAAGTCTGGAGAAATCCTGGATAAACCGCCTGTAATACACTGCCAGACCTACGAAACTCCTGATCTCCGTCACGCTCGTCGGGGCTCTCCACTGAGTCACTGCCTCGACCTTCGCCGGATCCACTGAAATCCCATCTGCTGACACAATATGCCCCAGAAAAGCCACCTGATCCAACCAAAACTCACACTTAGTGTACTTGGCATAAAGCTGCTGATCCCTCAAGATGCCAAACACAATCCTCAGGTGCTCTCGATGCTGCTCCCTGTCAGGCGAGTATACCAAGATGTCGTCTACGAATACAACGACAAATCTGTCGAGGTACGGCTGGAAGGTCCTATTCATCAGATCCATGAATGCTGCAGGTGCATTCGTCAGTCCAAATGGCATCACCAAGAACTCGTAGTGGCCGTACCGCGTCCTGAAGGCTGTCTTCTGAACATCTGCCTCCTGGATCCGCAACTGGTGATAACCCGAACGCAGATCGATCTTCGAGAACACTCTCGCCGTCTGCAACTGATCAAACAAATCATCAATCCTAGGCAAAGGGTACCGGTTCCGAACGGTAACCTTATTCAGCATCCTATAGTCAATGCACATCCGCAACGATGCATCCTTCTTCTTCACGAAGAGCACAGGCGCTCCCCATGGTGAAACACTCAGTCGAATGAACTCGGACTCCATCAATTCCTGCAACTGCTTCTACAGCTCCGTCAACTCAGCAGGTGTCATCCGATAAGGTGCCTTCGACTGAGGTGTCGTACCCACAACCAACTCGATGCTGAACTCGATCTCTCGGTGCGGCGGTAACGCTGGAATCTCTGCTGGAAACACATCCGGAAACTCCTGCACAATCTCTATGTCCTCCAGCCTCCTCGTCTTAGGATCAAGAACTACCAGCGTGGCCACAAACGCTCTGCATCCCTGCTGCATCAGTCTTTGTGCCCTAACCGCAGACACAATCAGACGACCCTCTCTGCTCCTCGCACCTCTGATCAGAACATCTGGCATGCCCTCCATCGGAATCAGGATCTTCTTCTCACGGCAAAAGACCCGCACGTCGTACTGTGACAGCCAGTCCATCCCCATTATGACGTCGAAGTCCTCCATCGGTAACAAGACCAGATCTGCCGGAAAATCATGGTCTCCCGAAGCAACTGTGGTGCCTGGGAAAAAGCTCCCCACAGTGCCCACCTCACCCATGAGTGTGCTGTCCCCCAAAACATCAGTCAGCAGCACAGGGGTCCGACCCAACTCGCCAGCAAACTTCTCCGAAATGAAGGAGTGAGTGGCGCCACAATCAAACAACACCCGAGCTACAGAACCAGAAACTGAAAGCGTACCTTCCACGACGGTGTTGGAGTCCCTCGCCTCCTCAGCCTGAATAGTGAAGACTCGCCCGGTCTTCCTGCTCTGCCCTGGTGAAACAACTGATCGGCTGCCTCCGCCTCTGCCTACTGCTGGTGGTCCTGGCCTCCTGCTCGGCTCTCCCTGCCTCTGAGGACAATCACGGACAAAATGCCCCATCTGGCCGCAACCCATACACGCTCCGGTCCGACGAGGACACTCCTGTCCTGGATGGAACCTCCCGCAGTAAGTGCACGCTCCAGACTGACGTGCTCCTCCTCCATCAAACCTGGGCCTCTTGCCCGGGTTTCCTGCCCCACGACCAGCTACTCTTCTACCGGTGCTCACTGGCGCCTTCCGCGCCTCCTGAATACACTCCCTCTGGTCCTGCTCGATGATCGTAGCATGCTTCACCGCATCAGCAAGGGTCCGCGGCATGCTGTTGATCACCCGAGATCGAAGCGGTTGTCTCAATCCCTTCACGAACTTCCTCGCTCGCTGCTCTGGGGTCACACAAATCTCAGGGCAGTAACGCTCCAAAGCATTGAACCTGCTGATGTAGCTCGTCAGTGTCATGTCCTTCTGCTCCAGCGACATGAACTCCTCCCTCTTCTGATCCCTGACATGCTGGGGGAAGTACTGCTCGTGGAACACCTCCAAGAACTCCTCCCAGCTGACATCTGCACGGTCATCGAACAACACCGTGGACGTAGATCTCCACCAGTTGGCGGCCTCGCCATCGAACACATAGGTGGCCAGCTCCACCATCCTCTCAGGTGCTACTCCAATAGCGCGGAAGATCTTCTCCATCCTGAAGACCCAGTCCTCTGCAACCTCTGGGGCCCTCCTGCCATCAAAAGTCGGCGGGTGCTGACGCATGAACCGATCGTGCTCCGCTCCCACTCCGCCCTGGGCGCTCTGAGCTGCCTGACGCTCCAGAAACTCGCCCAACCTGTCCCAATGAGCACCAGATGTGTCGTCACTGGGATCACGATCGCGTGGAGAACTCCTCACGCGCCTAGGTGCCATCTGACAGAAGAAACAATCACAACTTCAGCCATGTATGCATGCCAAAAATATAAAATGCATGAGTCCTATTACTACAAGGGTGATTTCATTGGGAACCGCATATGAATCGACCACTCTGATACCAAGTTGTAACATCCCGAAACAGCGGAAATTCAAAAATTCATAAACAAGACACAGGAACTCAATAATCAAGACGGGACTGTTACTTCACATAAACAAATAGCGGTGCACCAAAATTACATCAGAGTTTGTCAAAATAATACATGATTACAACAAAATGACAACAGACGATAAAACATAATCATGCCGACCTCAGTGGTCCGAGAAGAGGATCCGACTCCAAAATGCGCGTGCCCGCCGATCACCACCCCACTGGACCTACTGCGGTCCTGAAAATATAAACAACAATGCCTGAGTTTCCAGAAGGAAACCTCGTATGCCAACTCACCTACATGCATGCATTACATAATGAACCTATCATACTAGTATCATGTCATGTTATCGACAGAAAGGAAAACAGTTCCCTCGAAGGGTAAAACAGGACATCAGTCCGACAATCAACAACGAGTCTCCCGAGGAGACCTACTGCAGGCACATGCAGCCTTACAGCACGCGACATCGCACCCCCCACACGCAGCTACACTACTCAAGGGTTCGGCAGGGAGCCTCTGTCACGCCTGCGCGCCGATAGAATACAGATCTGCAAATCTCAGTGGTCGGAGCCACAAGGACCAACGGGACCGTCGCCCGGAAGGTATAACAATAACATCTCGGTAGGTGCCCAGCTAAGGAAAACAACATAGCCGGCACAGCCTCGGCCCAACAATCATCATCGCCGGCACAACCTCGGCGGCATCACCGGCACAGCATCGGTGGTCCATCACAACGTCCGGCACAACATCGGACGGGTCCAGACCGAAGTCTGCCAGGTCATCAGGCTCCTCGAGCCGCGAACACCAACCACGCCGTTATAAAAGCAGGGCAGCGACCTCCGTAGCCCGTGGGCCGGTAGTCACCTCACTCAACGCCAGTTGCGTGCCCGCACAACATCAACACTGGGATCCGCGATCCCTCAGGCCTGCTATACTACAAAGTGTTAACAATCATCTCAAAAGTCACGGTCCATACATGGAGGTGACGCGTCCCGAACACCCACACTCTTCCCAACGACGGTCCCTGCGCAGGCACGCATCACGCGCCCACCGTCACCTCCCGGCTCATGCACATGGCGAGGACACGGGTTTCCGTGGACAAAGTTGGCGTTCAAAATGGGAACCAGGAAATCTATCCTGGGCCCAAACGGTCGACCGGAAGATGTGATTCGGTCGACCGGTTCCAGAAAGGAATCGGTCGACCGTACTCCTAAAACGGTCTACCGCTGCGCTCAAAACAGAACCCTCAACGGTCGAACAAAGGTCTAAAACCGGTCGACCGAACGAGGTCAAAATCCGGAGTCTGGTCAACATTAAATTCAATTCTATCGGTCGACCGACTCAGGGATCTCGGTCGACCGAAAACAGACAGGGTCAACCTATTATTCTAAGTCATATAATCGGTCGAACGCAACCCTCCAACGGTCGAACAACAAACAATCGGTCGAACGAATCATGCACAACTAACAGGTACACTTAAGTTCCGGTCGAACAAAACAAGGACCGGTCGACCGACAACAGGCAGAAAAATCCCAACTCACCAGCAATAATGCACTACCGGTCGACCGCCCCAAGGTATCGTTCGACCGGTGAAGGTTAAAGTCGGGCAAACAATGCTAAAACGGTCGACCGCCCGAAGGATCCGGTCGACCGTTGGTCGTCTTCAACCTCACGCCAGCCGAGGTTTTACGAAGAAACGCGTCACCGGAGAGGTCTCCGACCTCCCCCGACTCGACCAACGCATCCCTCACATGAGGGTTAACAAACAAACAACACTAAGGAGCGGCATACCTCTCACTAAGACGACGAAATGCCGGAGCAACGCTCGCGCCTCCGTCACCTCCGCACGCGCGACCTCTTCCCCGCGATGACCTCCTCACGCCGGAGCCGATCTTCCGCCTCCGTCACTGACCTCGCGAGCTCCGTTCTCCTCCGCTGCCGCCAGAAATGAAAGGAGAGTGTGAGGAAGGTGGTGAGAATGGAATGGGAAAGAAGAAGAAGAAGGATGCTCCCCTCCTTAAATCCCCACCCTTCAACCCACGCCACCCCACACCACACCCCTACACTCCAGCCCATCCCCTACGCCATCACCTCTCTCTCTCTCCACAAAAGTCAAGCCCCACCATACCTCCTTCTCTCCTCTTTAATCACAAATTAACCCTAAAAAGGGTTAGGGATATAACATGATGTTTCCTATGTTTAAATTGGGATTTTATTCATGATTCCTTATAATTCTTACGAAAAGCTATACTAGCTTTACAACTGTACATTAAAATGGTTACATTTCTAAGCTACCATATTAAGTATATAACTTTATCCAACTTAATAATGAAAAATCTATTTAATCTACAAAACTATAGTCAATTTATATTGTATTCGTACAAGATATATATTAGACATATATTATTTTTGAACCATAACCGTTCAAAGAACATCCTCTTTGTATCTCATCCATTTTATAAGGATATAAATATGTAGTTTTCATACCGAGACGGTTGATATCTACAATTTGAATATGGATATGGAAATATCCATTTCGGATTCGATTACACCCCTACGTAGAATTCCCTATTAAAAAATATAAAGAACAGTTGTAATCAGTCCTTGCAGAAATCAAGCTGAAAACCTATTATTTTGTTAGCATAAATAAACGGACGAGAAAAAATGAATGTGAAGTGAATGTTAATAGACCTTACAAAAAGCATACGAAAAAGTTGTTCTTGTAATTGTGTTAACGAACCTTTGAAGTCAATATGAAACTTTTCCCATTTAATTACAACCAGCAGATATCACATTCCATATAGCATAACCACAAAAATTCAAAATGTACAATACACTTCGCAAGAATGTAGTAATAGTCGTATTTCACGGTACTTACTGTATCACAGTGAAAGTATCACAGTGACATAACTTCATGAATAAAAGGAATAATAACCAAATATGTATAATTTCCAAGCTTAAAAAAATAAGCTTGGTTACCAAGCTTATTTTTTAAAGAAATTATACACATTAAAGCTGATCAAACATATCTAAGAAGAAGGCGATTGTGATACGACATCAAATTATGATAATACTAACACTGTGGTGCCGCTTGGAATAAGGGACTCCTCTAATATAAATATTCTACTTATTTAATTTTACCATCCCATTACCTCTGTTCCAAGATAATTTCACAACACATAGATAAATGGCAATAATCAGCAGACAAGTCGTCCATCTTGCCAGCTGGATGATTACTATAACACTGTATACCATTTAATGGTTGACGCAATGTGTTCCCAGATTTAGAAACGAAGGCTCGAGAATCGAGATGAGAGCTTCCCATGAGAAGAAGGGCAACACCATCCGCAGATTTGGTTAGATTTTGGTGTACGTAGGAATGTAGGACGCATTGCTATGATGTACTCTTGTGTTGAATGGCATAAAAATCTTTGGTTTGAATGATCGGCTTTTCTTGGGCGGCCTGTCATACTGGGGAGGCAATAAGGAACCAATCAGAGGCGGTGTGAACTCAAGTTGTTTGTTGTTTGAACTTTGAAGTTCCTACAGAGAAGCAATGCCATGAAGTAAAATGGCTCACATAAATGAGGGAGTATACATGTGTTTTAGTAACTGCAACCAAAAAATTATACAACGTTTTTTGTGATTTGTAATAGATTCTTGGTTTCGACTAAAATCCGTTTGAGTGTTAGCAAATAACGATTCTACAGGTTCAGGAGTACCTTTCTTGGAGAGAACATGTGGCAGCGGAAGGAAGATCGGAGGTCACCTTACGGAATCCTTCTCACCGGTCGGTCTTCTACTCTCTTGGAGAAGAAGCACGAGTCCACAACCCAAGAGTCCACGGATTTGGCTTGGTGGATGTGGAGGGACGAATGGGAGAGAGAGGGAGAGGTGGCGGCTAGGGTTTGCACACAAGAATTAGTCCATCCAATGGGAGGCTCCCCTCCTTATATAGATGGCCCCACCCAAAACCCTAATGCGCAACCAATGAGAGTGCGCCACGTGTCAGTGCTTTGGGCAAACATCATCTTAATCCTTAGATTAATCCAATATCTCCCACTTGCACAATAACACGTCAACAACACGTCATCTTCTTTTGTGTCCCTGACACATACGTATATATCCCCGATACATACAATCATAAGATGGCAATGTGTCACCTCTTCATGTGTCCCTGACACATATGTATACATCCCTGACATATACAACTATTTCTCTCTTCCAAGAATGCATCCACAATACGCAAGTCTCTGATCATGTATCCCTGATACAAGACCATATGTGTCCCCGACACATGTACTCTTCCGATCATACGGACAAATGGGTCATGCGACTGGTGATGCACCTGCAATTTAGGAGTCTCAAACTAGAAACCTTACTAGAAGGCCAGAATGACAACATCCTCACAAAAATACCAATTAAGCAGTCAAATGCACATCACTATTCCCCAGGTTTACTCAGAAAGTCACTTGACATGAACGATATCTCGATCCCTCGGAGAGAATACCTTCTTGTCCTCAAGGTACTTGCTACTGTATCCAATACAGTTGGGCCCAGCAAATACTTTTAGTGCAGTCGAGTCAAACCTTTCCCTTTGCCGCAGACCACCATTACACTCAGAGTTGACTCCTTTCCCGAAGATGCCTCTTTAGACTGAATCTCTCATGGTCATAGATAACATCCCAAAGTAGCCACATCAACTCTTTGCTTCATGGTGTCGTCGAAGGTCACTGAGGGCAACTAAATGACAATCAAGTCTTGGACTCACACAGTGAAGGAGCAGGGATCCATCCTTTCACTTCCAAATGGTCGCTCAGCACATGTTGTATGACAAACATGCTATGGTGGATCATACTGTACACAACAGTATGTCTGTCTCTCAACACCATACAAGTCTTAGTCCAGTCGCACCCCCTCTGCGCCTGACCCGAGCTTCATCATTGTCGCCTTAACACCATACAGGTGTCACCTGGCGCCACATGCGATGCTCGCACTTGGCTTCTATAGGTCACATGAATCGTGGGAACATTCATGTCAATCCTCACCAACATAGAGGATCTCATCTTGATTCCTAATCAAGGCGACCGTCCTATCATGAACTATTCTGAATCTATCATACAAGATCTCCTCATGATCAGTCTCATCTCTGCTCGCTATCAAAAAGTGCCAGAGGCGAACGCTCGTGTGAGTAAGCATTCTTCAGCCTATTGACAGAATAATATTTTATGCTAGAACAACTACATCAACCAAACAGATATAGTTGAAAGGAAAAAACACAATCACTCATAAAAGGAAGTTAGACATGCCAATACATCAAAGTCCGCGTAAGCCTAAGGACTTCACATGACACACAAACGAGTCCTTAGCTATAGCCTTGGTTAGAGGGTCAGCTACCATAAGACTAGTAGACACATGTCTCAACTCAACTTCCTTTCTCGCTATAATGTCCTTCACAAAGTGGAACCTTGTCCATTTTGGCATTCTCTTCAGGAGTCTCAGGATGCTTTATCAAGGCTTAAGTGCAAACCCTTCTCAACAGGAGTGTCGATTGGTTTGCATTTGTCCATATGATATTTCTTCATGATGTTGTTAATGTAAGTCTCTTGAGACAATCCCAGAAGTCTCTTGGACCTATTTCTAACTATCTTGACACCAAGGACGTAGCTAGCTTCACCCATGTCCTTCATATCAAACGTGGAGGACAACCACTCCTTAGTGGATTTCACCAGCTCTTTGCTATTGCCAGCCATGAGTATGTCATCAACATACAAGGTCAGAATGACAAATTTACCATTAGATCTCTTAACGTACACACAGTGATCTTCCTCAAGCATAGAGAACGCACTCTCTGATATAGCTTGATGGAAGTGAATGTTCCACTGTCTAGACACTTGTTTTAAGCCATACAAGGACTTTTTGAGCTTGCACACTTTGCGCTCTTGTCCTTTGACTTCAAAACCTTGAGGTTGATCGATATAGATCTCCTCCTCAAGTTCTCCATTGAGAAAAGCAGTCTTTACATCCATTTGGTAAAGCTCTAAGTCCATCTGAGCTACAATAGCTAGTAGAAGGCGGATGGAGGCAAACCTAACCACGGGTGAAAAGGTTTCCTCAAAATCCACGCCTTCTCTTTGGGTGTAGCCTTTAGCTACCAGTCTAGCCTTGAACCTATCAATAGATCCATCCGCCTTCCTCTTAATCTTGAGGATCCACTTGGCCCCAATGGCCTTTCGGTTCGGCGGTAAGGCGACCAAGTCCCAGACTCGATTAACTTTCATCGACTCCAACTCTTCCTTTATAGCTTCTAACCACTCTTTAGCATTTGGACCTTCCAAAGCCTCTTTCAAGGTCTCCGGTTCTTGCTCATCGATTACTGTCATCCCGGATGATTCATAATCAATTTCTTCTTGAGCTATCATGAGGGCCTCTTCCTCTAAGCGGAACCGCCTACGAGGAATGAGCCCGCGTTTGCTTCGACGCAGATGGATATCTGATGGCTCATCCTCCGTGAGAGCTATCGGATCCTCAGCATTGCTGCTCCCACTAGGATCGACTGGTGGAACCTCATGTTCAACTTCCACATCATGATCCCGTGGAGTGGCAATGTCCTCATCTTGTTGTTCAAAGAAGTCAACTGACTCTTTGATAGCTCCAGCAAGGGTTGGAAAATCATTTTCGAAGAATGTGGCATCCCTAGACTCCAGTTCCGTCCTTCTTTCATTCTCGTCTACCCCGATAAAAACATAACCTTTGGAGAAATCACTGTATTTTACAAAGATACACTTTTTCCCTCTAGGTCCTAGTTTTCCATATCGGTGACTAGTAGAATGAATGTATGTCGCACATCCCCAAGGACGCAGCAGACTAAAATCAGGCTTCCGTCCTGTCCATAACTCATATGGAGTTGAGGGAACCGATTTTGTTGGAACTCTATTGAGGATATAGGCAGCAGTCATTAGAGCATCTCCCCAAAACGAAATTGGTAAGCTCGCATGCGCCATCATGGATCTAACCATGTCTAACAACGTTCTATTCCTTCTCTCGGCAACACCATTTTGCTAAGGAGTATAAGGCATAGTGAGTTGTCTAGATATCCCCTTTTCATCACATAACTCCTTGAACATTATGGAGAGATACTCACCACCTCTATCCGTTCTAAGAGTTTTTATCTTATTATCCAACTGATTCTCAACTAAGCTCATGAATTTCTTAAAACATTCTAGAGCTTCTGACTTGTGAGAAATAAGATAAATATGACCATATCTAGTGAAGTCATCAATGAATGTGATGAAGTAACTTTGTCCATGTCTAGTACGCACATTCAAAGGTCCACAAATATCTGAGTGAATTAGTTCTAAAGGAGAAGTAGCCCTAATGGTTTTTCCGAACGGTTTTCTAGTTGCCTTTCCAGCTAGACAAGATTCACAGGTCGGCAATTCAAATTTGGAGCATTCTCCTAATACCCCCTCCTTTGCCAACCTGTTCATCCGGTCAACACCAATGTGACCTAGTCTAGCATGCCACATAACTGAATCATTATTCCTGGAGCTTTGGCTCATAAAGGCACTAGCGTTATGATTGAAATCATAAATTGCGTCCAACACAATAAAACAGTCAAAAAGAAAAAGCATGTCCATAATAAATGTTAGAAAGGTATAAACCCATATCATTGTTCTCAAAAACAACTTTAAAACCATGTCTCATCAAGACAACAACAGAAATAATATTTCGTCGTATAGCTGGTGCATACAACACGTCGTGAAGTAATAGGATCCGGCCACTTCGCAAAGCCACTTTGCATGTGCCAACTCCAAGAACTTCAATGCTAGTGTTGTTTGCCATGTTTATTCGCCTCCCACTTGGAACACGACGATATTCCACGAAGGCAGAGAGATCCTTTGTTACGTGGTCCGTGGCACCTGAATCCACAATCCACACAGGAGAGTGATCAGTGAGCATCAGAGAACTAGTCACGTTACAATTTGAGGGATTACACACAGTAGTTTCCGTTTGCTCAGTGCACTCACGAGAAAAATGTCCAGTCTTTTAGTAGTTAAAACAAGTCACATTAGACTTATCATTCCCACCTCTGGATTCTCGAGGTCGTTTCTTTCCAGCTTTGTTTTATGTTTTTTTGCATTTGCACCCTTCTTGCCTTTAAAACCCTGAGCTCTATCTCTTTTGCGCTTAAAACCTGCACTCCTCCGAGGAGCGCCAGCCTCAGCAGCAAATACTTCAATTAGAGGGGCTTCCACAAGCATGCGGTCCTCCTCCAGCTCTAGGTATTTTGCGGCATGGTCAAATGTCCTGATGTCATCAGCATGGGTCAGATGGACCTTCATATGCTCCCAACTCTTCGAAGGCAATGATCTGATGAGAGCAGACACTTACTCCTCATCGGTCTTAGCACGACCGGCAGCGCTCAGCTCGCTAATCATGTTTGACATTGCGGTAATATGCTGCCTCATTGTGTGACCTTGGCGCATTTTATACCCATCAAACATAAACCCAAGCTGACGGGCCCTTGTGACGGAGGTCACTCCGTACTGAAACTTCACAACTTCCCACAAGGCCTTTGCAGTTCGAAACTTTTCGAACCGCAGTAACAGATTGTCCCTCATTGAACTTAGAATTGTGATTCGAGCAATTCGGTCTTTCTTTTTCCATGCATTATAAACATCCAAGTTTCTGCGATGTTGCGCAGTATTCCCCTCCTCAGGGGGAGACAGATTGGTTTATGTTTTCTAACATGTCCTGATCCTCTAAGAGATACTAAATTTTACGATGCCACAGATCGTAATTTCTTTCATTGAGTTTATCTCCTCGAGTCAGATCAGCGACAATGCTTTTGGAAGCAACCATAAAGAATCTAGGACAATCAAAATACATAGCGATACATGAGTTCTAACATAAAATATAAGAGCTACAATAGTCATAAAAAATAAACTGACTTAATAGCTATAGCATTCAGACCAAAAGAAAACATGTAGCATTCGATCAAATCCTCATGTAATAGTTAAAAAAGCCATTTTACTAATCTAGATATTGAGCTCCATCATGATTTAATGACCCAAAAAACATTTTAAATCATGGTAAATCAGCAAATAAGAAAGATATTTGCCCCCGGTTGCAAGGTGGTTTACACAAAACACTTCAACCTTGCAACTTCCACTAGGCATGCGATTTCCCAAAAAATGGTTTTCAAAAAAACAATCAACATCACACAGATATGATTACTACATTACTTCAATATCGAGCTAATGATCCCCATTAGAGATTTAGCCTCGTCGACGGGAACCTACATGAGTCTTATAGCAATAATATCGCAATAATAAAAATAAAGGAGCCCCTCGTCTCCTCAGGGCAATAAACAGTCCACAGTCCATAATTATTACAGTCCATAAATATTACAGTCCATTGCGATAACTATTGCAAATGGAAATGAATGAATAAAATTACGCTCATCTCTCAATAAGGCAGTAAATAAAATCAGCAACCATTCATTCCACATGGGCACAATCTTTCCATACGTTAGCACAATCCGACGTATGAAAAAAAATACCATAAAGTGTGCACCTCATTCAAACAATAAGGAAGTAATGCATAAGGAAACAATGCATGAATGGGGCACAAAAAATAGGCAAAAAACTGTGTTAGGTAATGACAACCAATCTCCACAATAATATTCTCAAAACAGAATTTTTATTTTCTTTCTTTCCATAATCAATATAATCATGATAGCACAAAATTATCCTACTTTGATTAGGAAAGAAAAAATTCGAAATTATATGGTGGAGAGCAACACATATTTTTGCATCAAAGGAAAGCATCCAAACATATTTTTAAGGCAATAAAATTCCAGCCCATAATATCTTTCCAAAAATTTCAGAATTAGCCAATATTTCCATAATCAATATAAGCATGCAATCAATAATAATTATGCTACTTCTAATGGAAAGAAAAATTCGAAATTCTTTAGTGGGGAGCAACACATATTTGCACATTTGATGAAAAGGAAATATTTCAAATGAAATGCATGCAATCATCCGAAAAGAAATCCGAAATATCCTTAATGAGATTAACATATGTGTGCATTCAATCATAAAGGAAATATTTCAAATGAAATGCATGCAATTATTCCAAAAGAAATCCGAAATATCCTTAATGAGATTAACATATATGTGCATTCAATCATAAAGGAAATATTTCAAATGAAATGAATGCTCTCATTCCAAAAAAAACGAAATATACAATATGGTAACTCAATATTCATGTATACATGCTCAAAGATTAGAATAAATAATATCTAACCCTAATTCGTAAAAATCAGGAAAAATAGACATCTTATTTCATGTATACATGTGCATGATTTAGAAGAATCAACATGGAAAATAACTTCTGATTTTATCTAATACATGCACAAAGAATAGAGGTAACAGCACAGAAAAAAACAGAATTCTGGTCACATCTATGTATGTGCAATGATAGGAGAGCAACATATCATATTGGCTCGAAATAAAATAAGGAAAAATCCATCTTAAACCATGCACATATGCGCAAGAATGGAGGAGCAAAATCTAACCCTAGATGCATGCTCTAATGAACCATAACATGCGCAACATGTAGAAACTAGTCTAAACCCTAATTGCATGTTAGAAAGAAATCAGCAAACATGCACCACTTATATCTCTAAATGAATGATCATATTATTCCATTTAAAGATCAAAAACCTCTGAGTTTTCATTTCCAGAATATGAAAACGAATTTGAAAGAAAAAAGTCATGAACAATCAACATATATAACATGCGCATCATGTAAATAAGCAATGCTGATTTTCTGTTTTCTTTCTTTCTCCAAAAACATAACCACCGAATATTTTGTTTTTATCTCAAATCAGATTATCATAAAACAAAAATTCGTCAAGCATGGTGAGGATTCGAAGGTAATCGAGATGGCTCTGGTACCAATGTAAGCAAATAACGATTCTACAGGTTCAGGAGTACCTTTCTTGGAAAGAACCTGTGGCAGCGGAAGGAAGATCGGAGGTCACCTTACGGAATCCTTCTCACTGGTCGGTCTTCTACTCTCTTGGAGAAGAAGCACAAGTCCACAACCCAAGAGTCCACGGATTTGGCTTGGTGGATGTGGAGGGACGAATGGGGGAGAGAGGGGGAGGTGGCGGCTAGGGTTTGGTGGGGCTAGGGTTTGCACACAAGAATTAGTCCATCCAATGGGAGGCTCCCCTCCTTATATAGATGGCCCCACCCAAAACCCTAATGCGCAACCAATGAGAGTGTGTCACGTGTCAGTGCTTTGGGCAAACATCATCTTAATCCTTAGATTAATCCAATAGAGGGAACCCAAACTGAAGTGTTGTGGTGGAAACTGGGTTTGGTTTTGATGTTTTGTAATGTTCCTATCTTTTGATTATTTTTTTACCCGAAACGTATGTAGGTGTTTCGAATTAATTAACAATATCACCAGTTAGATTTTTGATGTTCTTTTATGATAAAAATACTTAACATCAATAACCTTTAAAAACAATAATTACCTCAAATTACTTGTGATATAACCAAAGAACTTATTTATAAAGAGTAAAACCAACAAAACTAACTAAATTATGCGTGAAGTCCTATATTAGTACGATACATGAAAGAATATTGTGAAGTAAACTATAAGAAATGAACTATGTTGTGACTTATGAATAAAATACAAAAAATAAATAAGGTATCAAAAAATAAAAGAACTCAAGGGGTTGTCCAAATATAAGACAATTCTAGATAATTCTACCAAGCAATGATTACCCCTAAGGTAAACAATCAACGATACGAGAATGGAATGACATTCACGTAACAAAGTATCTTAAATTTGATAAGGTGATAATTAACTCTAGATTCAGAAAAATGTGAGATATGAAAGCATATACCTTATGGTAGTTATTATTCTAATTTTGTATGTTAGAGGTTGAAACAATTAGCCTTCAATAATTTAGACAACATGTACGAGACAAACTCTAACATCCCGAAACAGCGGAAATTTAAAAAATTAAACAATCAAGAGATTATCAGAATAAACTCATCAACTGGAATGTTACTCATATAAATCAACAGTCGATGCACCAATAATACAACAAAGTTTGTCAAAAGACGTGATTACGACAATATAACGAAAGACAGGTACAAACAATCATGACGACCTCGAAGAGTCCGAAGACGATCCTGACCCCAAAATATGTGCGCCCGCTGTCACCACCCGACATAACTTACTGCGGTCCTGAAACATTAATCAAACAACGATGCCTGAGTTTCCCATTAGGAAACCCCGTATGCCAAGCTCGCCTATATGAATGTAACAGTATGGTAAATGAACCTATCATACTAGTAGCATGTCATATCACATCTGCAATGCATCAAATCCTTCCCAGGGTAAACGGGACATCAGTCCAACAACACACGACCCTCAACAAAGTCCACAAGTACATCAGTCCAGCAATAACAACATAACTCCCTCGGAAACCTACCGTAGGCACATACGGTCTTACAGACAGTACGCGACGCACCCCCCACACACGACTACTCGAGCCAAAGGGATCAATGAGAAGCGTCCGCACTTCCGCGCAAAGTAACCACGTGGTCTACACCACCTCGACGGAGCCGTAGCCCAGCCGGTCAACATCTCAAGATAGGTTCCCAATCGGGGATCATCACCGGAACAACCTCGGCGGCATCGTCGACACAATATTGGCGGTACAACATACGTCCGGCACAACATCGGATGGCACAACCACAAGCCGGAACATCGTCGACACCATCATCGCTGGCAAAAACCTCGGCGGCATCGCCGACACAACCTCGGCGGTACAACATACGTCCGACACAACATCGGACGGGTCCAGACCGTAGTCTGCAGGGTCATTATGCTCCAAGAGCCATGCGTCAACACGCATTGGGATCCACGATCCCTTAGGTATGATACTCTATAGAGAGTAATGCAACAACACGTCACACCACGGTCCAACACGAAGGTGGCACGACCCAAGTGTCCACACTCTTCCACACGGTGTTCCATGGGCAGGCATGAGCACGTACCCGCCGTCACCTCTCGGCTCACGCTCTAAGCGAGGACACGGGTTTCCATGGACAGAGTTGACACAATACGAGGACCAGGAATTCAGTTCTACACACAAACGGTCGACCGAAAAAGCCAAACCGGTCGACCGTCCCTAATAGGTTCGGTCGACCAAAAGTCTACAACAGTCGAACTATTCTGCACGTCACTTAAGTCCAAACGGTCGAACAACAGTCTAAAACCGGTCGGCCGAACACGAGGTCAAAATCCGGAGTTGGTCAAAATCAACAAGTCTATTCGGTCGACCGACTCAGGGGTCCCGGTCGATCGAAAACTACCAGGGTCATCCTCATAGTCTACGTCATATAACTGTCGAACGATATATCGAAAATGGTCGAACAACATGCAATATTGTCAAGTACACTAAAGTTCCGGTCGACCCAAAAACAAGGGACGGTCGACCGAAATCCGATAGCAAGCCTCCAACTCACTAGCACACATACAACCGGTCGACCGCCACATTGGCATTGTTCGACTAGTGTTGGTTAAAGTTGGGCAAAAAGGTAAAACCGGTCGACCGCCCGAAGGCACCGGTCGACCGTTGGTCAACAGGAACCTTACGCCAGCCAAGGATTTTACGTCATTTCTCATCACCGGCGAGGTCTCCGAGCTCCCGTGACCGACCTCAACTTCCCACCAACGTGGGGAAACAACAAAACCACACTAAAAGCCGACATACCTCAAGATGAAGACGGAGCACGCCGGAGTTCGCTCAACGTCGCCCGCCGACCACAACCTTCGCACTCACGTGCCTCACGTCCGCTCCTGCTCAACTCCAAGCTCGCCTCCACACGCCGGAGTCGCCTCCACAATCTCTGGTCGTCGGAAGAGAAGAAGAAAGTGAGAGAAGTTTGGGTGAAGAAAGGAAGAAACGTTGGTTTCTCCTCAAAACCAACCCAAACCAACAGTAACTGGCCTCCCTACCCCATCACCCATCACCAGCCCACTATTCACCTCGTCTTCCCCATGCTAAACCCCCACTAATCCGTGGATTAGCCTAAGCATGGGTTAGGATCTAAAACACACAATGTGTGGTTAGAACAAACTCATAATTTTGATAAATAACAACAATTTGTAGTATTAGTGCAAAATTTCATGTTACACAGAGACTTCTATGTAATTTTTAAAATACAATATACTATAGGGTAACATATTCAAATTTCCCTGAAAAACTGTTGTTAACGCAATACAATATTCTGCAGGTGACGTCTGCAATTGCCTGGAAATTAAAATTCTCACAAAAATGCAAAGATCAAGGACGCGTCAAGGTTAGATTAGGGTGCATCAACCAAATCCAAATATTGCACAATAAATCAATCAAGATAGTATATTTATTTCTTTTATTCTACAAGATTTCATATGCAATCAAGGTTGGATAGGATTTGATTAATTGATGTCAAGCAAGCTTCTAAGATCAATTAAGATTCACCGAGATTCTTCTACAAGAATCTAAAATCCAATTAAATCTAATCAAGATTCAATTGTATTCCATAAAGATGCAATCATATCCAATAAGGATCCAGTTTTATCCAACTAAAATTCCATTACGATCAACCATGACCACCTATATTAACAACAATTCAAACATGTTTGACAAGTCAACAACTAAGCTGGTCAACCACTTTCATGATATGGTCGACGTATTAGGATGGGTTTTGGACAATGTCCAAAACCAATCAACCACTCTGCCAAAGTGGTTGTCGGACCTTCAAAGTGGTTGGCCGATTTTGAAAGTAAAATTTATTTTCTTATGCTTAAAATGATCTAAAATTGGGGAAAAAAGATCTCAAATTGACATCCTCTTAAAAAATATACACTTATGTTTCAATTTCTCCTCAAAATACTCGTACCCTTTAAATAAACCAAATGAACATTTTTATCTCTCACTCACATCTATTATCTCTCTCTTTCGTGCATCATTTCTCTCTCGCACTCGACCCCTCAATCGAACTCAGCTCGAGCCGAATCGAACCGCAACGTGGGACCCAATTGAACCCAGATCGAGCTTCTCCGACGTAGTCGAAGCCAGATCAGAGAACAACTCCTCTATTGAAGCCAATGACGAAGGTCAAATTTATGACATGTTCTTTGATGTTTTTTATATAGATATGATTATTTTAAAGTTTAGGTTATTGTTTCTATCAAAAATATAGTTGATTACCTCCATTTATTGGTATTGATCTGAGCTTTGTGGACTAGGTTGAATCGATGGAAGTCAGATCGTTTTTCTACGTTTTCGACGAAGCTCGATATTAATTCGATAGATACTCGATTTTTGGGCCCCCTTTTACATGTTAGCTTGATAGAATTAGATCAGAGCGTTGTGGACTGGGTTGAATTGATGGAAGTCAGACCATTTTCTGTGTTTCCGGCGAAACTCGATAGGTTCGATATAAGTTCCGTAGGTACTACATTTTTGTGCTCGTTGGACTTGATTCCTTTGCCTGTTAGCTCAATAGGATTAGATCAGAGCTTTGTGGATTGAGTTGAATCGATGGAAGTCAAACCATTTTTTGTGTTTCCGACGAAGCTCAATAGGTTCAATATTAGATCGATAGGTACTCAATTTTTGTGCTCGATGCGCTCGAATCCTTTTGTATATGAGCTCGATAGGATTAGCTTGAGTATTAAGAACTGTGAACTCGATGAGCTCGATATGATGAACTAAGATATTCCATTTGTTTGGCTCCATGAGCTCGATATAGATTTATTAGTACTCGATGTTTTTACATGTGAGCTCGATACGATTACCTTGGGTAATAAGAACTGTTTAGGTCAATGGGATCGATAGGATTAATTTTGTGCTCGACATAATGTTGGATTTCACCTCGATAGTTTTGATTTGTTGTTGTTACATGAATATTTAGTTTGCTAGATGGATTCGATAAATGCTCGATATGACCTCCATAATTTAGATTTGCTGTTATTTACTGGAGTATTTATTGCTGCTCAATGGGTTCAATATATTTTCGATATGATCTCGATATTTTTGATTTGTTGTTATTTACTAGAATATTTATGTTTGGTCGATGTTCTCGATAGGAACTTGATAGTATGCTCGGTAGGCGCGATGGGTTCCATAAGTGCTTGATATGAGATAATGTTTATAATTCCTTTGTAATTTCCCCATGTTTTTTAACTGGTTGTGGTTTTTCCTGGTTTGTTTTTGCAAATGCCGAAGTCAATAGTTCTAAGTAAGGAACATTTCTCCAGTCGTGTGACATATAGGGGCAGTAAGCTTATGAATGACATAAAAGATAAGTTTTGGGAGTACAGGTTGATGGAAGGGGGAAGGGAATCGCCGCTCAAATAGTTATACGAGGCAAGCGAATTACAATTCTCTGGTATTCTTGTTCATCAATTACTATTGCAAAAGATCCACAACATTAAAGATGATGAGGTTCATTTCTATTTGGTCTCTGAGGCCTGTAGATTCAGTCGATACGAGTCTGCACAAGTCACTGGTTTCAACTTCATTACCATACTGTCAGAGGCTGAGTTGCAGGTTCACCTTACCAGTGACCGCCTAATAAGGGATTATTTCAATGGAGAGACAAAAATTCAGATATTGCAGTTGGAGGTGGCATTCAAAAACTGTAGAAATATTGATTATGTGTACAAGTTGGGTTTATACTTCCTCATTAAAGGTGTTTTATATGAACGAGAGGACAAACTATTCATATGGGCAGATATGGTAAAGATGGTTGAAGACCTGGAATACTTCAAGTATCCATGGGGGAAGTCATCTTACAAGAAGCTGGTAACATCATGTCAAAAAGACATGATTAAGTAGAAAGTATACTATGACAAGAAGGAAGTGATAAGGTAACAAAACGAGGAAAAATACAATATATATGGTTATGCACCTGTGTTACAGTATTGGGCGTACGAGGCCATTTAGCAGATTGCCTCCCAGTATGTTGTGAATCGTGGATACCAATTCTGCAGGATGCTCAACTGGACGAGCCATGAGAAAAACGTCCTGCAAAAGGTTGATGTTGCATGATTGTTTTCTTCAAAAAGAGGTGTAAGTTCGTCTTCATGGTTGTTAATTCATTTGATCCATTTATTTTATTTAATGAGCTCATTGCTCGATAGGCTTGATATGAGTTCGATAGATACTCGATATGTGCTCGATAGGCTTGATAGTTTAGAATTGTTTGTTATTTACTGGAGTATTTAGTTTGCTCGATGGGCTCGATAACTGCTTGATATGTGCTCGAAAGTTAGATTTGTTGTTATTTACTAGAGTGTTTAGTTTGCATGATGGATTCAATTGGAGCTCGATATCACCTTGATAGTTTAGGATTGTTTGTTATTACCTGGAGTATTTAGTTTTGTTGATTGGTTTGATAAGAGCTCGATAGTTTAGAATTGTTTGTTATTTCCTGGAGTATTTAGTCTGCTCGATTGGTTCGATAAGAGCTCGATAGTTTAGAATTGTTGTTAGTTACTCGAGTATTTAGTTTGCTCAATTGGTGCGATAAGAGTTTGATATGACCTCGATAGTTTAGATTTGTTGTTATTTACTAGAGTATTTAGTTTGCTCGATGGGTTCGATAGGAGCTCGATATGACCTCGATATATTAGATTTGTTGTTATTCTTGAGTATTTAGTCTGCTCGATTGGTTCGATAAGAGCTCAATATGACCTCGATAGTTTAAAATTATTGTTATTGACTGGTATTTATTGATGTTGCTTTACTTATATTGTAACCTATCATAATGTTTTATATTTATCGTAGTTGTACTATTATTTAGGACATTATACATCGGAGGTTGATTATTACAACAACCTTACAAAGGGTGATGACCCCTACCTCCCGGGCTCAAGGAGGATGTTGACGAGGGTGATGATGACACTGGGAAAACCCCTGATGTAGCGAAGATGGCTGAGAGATTTGCTAAGGTAGCCAAAAAGGCAAACCTTTTGGAAGATGATGGCGTAGCAGAGGATTCAGCTATCCCTACCTCTACCACAGCAGCAACCTCATCCCAAGCAGCCCTAACTGCAGTCCCAACCCTTGCTTCAGCCCCATCTCATGCTCATCATTACCAGCTTTTAGTAGAAAGGTTGGAGAGGGTGGAAGCAACGCATCTGTCTATCGAAGCAAAGCAACTGTCGATGCAAGGTCAACTAAAGAACATGGTAGAGAATCAGTTGTCCATGATGGACCAGAAGGATAAGTGTTGGAATCTTAAACTCCACTACATATAGAATAAACTTAATGAATGATTAATTAGATTTAAGAGGAATTACATGATGCTTATCTTGTTGCTTGGAGGGGGTGACGTGTGAGAAGCTTGTGAGGTGTAATACTTTGATGAGATGATTGGTGGAAGTGGAGGTGTAAGTTAAGATGGAGGTAGATGATTGGAAGATATATAGGTGGGTTAAAGTTGAGTTATATATATAGGATATGTGTTGGTGTAAATAGAGAGTGAGACTTGGGATTTAAAAACATAAGGTGGAGTTGAGTTAGAGAGGGTGAAAGAAGAAGAAGGTGACGAGTTGTTCTCTTCGCGTCAAGCACCGGAGGAGTGAACAAAAGAAAGGAAATGAGATTGTCGGGATCGTGTGGAACTCCTGCAATCGCGAAAGAAGAGGTATGCCAAGTTCGAATTAGTAACGCACACTAGGTGTGTGAGGGTTTATATGGGTCGCTGGAGGTCTGAAACCTCACCGGCGAAAAGTTCAGTTAGATATGCATGGCAGAACGGTCGACCGGTATGGGTTTCGGTCGACCGATGTAGTGTAAAAGTTAATGTTTATCCCTCACCGGTCGAACGACGCGTTTACCGGTCGACCAGTTAAACGTGATTTGCGAAGAAGATGAAGACTCTGGTATTTTCCGGTCGGGCATGACCCCTTTGCCGTTCGACCATTTGAATGTAAATAAGTAGGTTTGAATTTCTACGGTGAGACAGTCGACCAAATTAATGTGTTGTTTGACCATTAACTTAAATAATTAAGTCGATTGTTCGACCGAATATCAAGAATGTTCGACCGATTGATGACTAGAAATTCTAGGTTGCCCCTGCTATATTTCGGCAAAGTATGTGGCCGATGTTAGATTCCGGCAAAGTATGTGGCTGACAATATTCTTGGCTAAGTGGATGTTACAGGTGTCAATATAGGGCCCGCTTTTTTGAATAATGTGAATGTTCTTTTATCATGGTAAGTAAGGTTATGTTATTGTATTATATGCTATGTATACTATCATGTTATGTTGGTATATAAAGATATTGTAGGATTTCGTGTCCCCATCTATGTATATATTTTAAATTTTTTAATACAACATACAAGATCAATTTTATACTTTCAACAATTTTATGTACATTACTTTGTGTTTATTCTAATATCATGCAATCCTACATATATTAAAATAAATCACAAAGAGAGAATCATACCCAAAGGTTCTCTAAAACCTTTCGAAGATCCAGAGTCCCGATGCCTGTTGAATCGCCCGCCGATTCGCCTCCAACTGTTCACCAAACTCTAAACAAGTGTTCATCAATCTCTAATTAAGCTTAGAATCTAGCCAATAACCCATCTTTAAGCTCCTGAGATTTCTATCTCCAAAACTTAAAAATATTAAGTGATTTTCGTGGTGATTAAGGGAGAGATTATTGAGAGAAGAATTTTTGTGTTAACATAAACAAGTAGGATGAGGGATCCTTTTATTGGCTCCCAAAACATCATTATCAAGAACAATTCTTTAGTCATGATCTCTTGCTTATTCACTCCTAAAGTTAATCTCAAATTTCCACATAAGCATCCTCAAAAACATTTAATTAAATATGGAATTAATCTAACCCATAATCTAATTATTCTCATAATAATTCAGGAAAAAATCGCAATGTTCGGTTGACCAAGATTTTTTCTCAGTTAACCGAACCATTCAGTTATAACACGTGTTCGGTGGACTGTGAGCTAGACGGTCGAGCGAATATGCATGAGAAAAATTCTCTGGAAACATTCAGACGATCCGCGTCTTGCTCGGTCGACCGTTGACCCACCAAAATTTCTCCTGGCGAGCACTCATCGGACGATCGTGTCACCTTCGGTCTACAAAAAATATTCTTTCTCGATTGACCGTTCACGCTCGGTTGACCGAACCCAATTGTCCAGGCACTCCAGACAATTTCGGTCAATCAATTGTGCTTACCCGTTCCCCGTTCGGTTGACCGTTCCGAAGACACCCCGGTCGACCGAACCCTAAACAGTTCACCGTGTTTGACCCCGATTTTTCCTTTGTCAAATTTTGGACTTATTTCCAACAAAATTTGATCTTTTGGGGTTTTTAGCAAATTTATATCTTACGTAATATATTATCCTATGTAATATTAAATTATTACACTCCATAATATACACACCTCGTATTAATATATTATGATTCTAATTATGATAATTCTCATGACATATTGATTTTATACGTTCACCACATGTGTCCTTTTTTCACATGAAACCGGCACATCATATTAACTCAAAATCAAGGTTCTTGTTTCCCAGTTTTGTGGTGTGACCTATAGAAGGATCTAAGCTACATTGGCAGCGATATTAAACACTTAATATCCCAAACTATAAGCGGTATCTAGCTCCACATTATAGTTACCCAATTGGCATAGACGTATTTGTTCCACTCGAACTAAACATGATCCATTTAGTGATGTAAGTGCACCACTTGTGTCCGTCCCTTGCCTCATGATATTAAGAATATATACAAAGTAGAAATGTGTCACCTTTGTATTATATTCATTTCTTGATCTCTTTAAGCTAATTATAAGTATGTAACTTAACTAAAGTTACATTGTGCACATTATAATTTTGCTTTATCAAAGGGCCCACTAATATCGTCACTCAATTAAGAGGGGCAGCGATAATCATTTGACTAACTATCTTTTCCAGCATGAGTCATGTTCAACCAACTATTGCCTTTATCACTATACTCATTGATAGCTTTTGATAATAATCAAATTAAACACTTCTTGAGTGAAAAGATATAAGTCTCATATCTTAGGATCCAAGATAGAGTAAAACATTAATGACACGAAACACAATTCCATAATGTTTTACTTGTTAGGTCTATTCAATATATAAAAGTAATCTTTTCCTCTTTTTTATACTTGTGTCGTCAATTATTTGTAGAGCTACAACAATCGATGACCAACACGACAATCTTATCTCGGTGATTAATGTTCCATGTTAATTACCATGATTGTGAATAACTTTTGATTTATGTAAACCATTATCCTTTAGAGCTCTACGGTTTTAAGGATCAAACGTCTCTTCCTTAACACTTCCAAAAGATGAATACCATAATCAAGGAACAAAATGTTTGCGCATCCAATTCATAATAATTGACATATAAAAGTAAAACTTTTAGAACACATTCCTTTCAATCTCCCACTTGTTATCAAAGTTTTCTTTCACATAAATTCTCAATGTATAAAACAATAATAACTAGGGTAACCATCTCTAATCACTCATTAAGCCAATCCACATGGTTCCTCGGACCCATAGACTCGAAATGCATTTCGCCCTTGGCTTGGGATAAAGGATTTCGTGAATGGATCAGCTGTGTTGCTGTTTGTGTACACCTATAACAAATTTATTTTGCCCTCGTCGATGAAGTCACGTGTGACAAAGTACTTACGATCAATGTACTTCACTTTGTGGTGTGATTTGGGATCCTTAATTTGCGAGATAGATGCACTATTATCGCAAAATAGCTCTATAGGTCCCTCGCACGAAGGAACTACTCTAAGCTCTTCAAGGAACTTCTTAATCCACACACCTTCCTTGCTCGTTTCAGCGACATCCATTACTTCAGAAGAGTTGGTTGTGTCGGGCGTAGTGGTTTGCTTCCAACTACGCCAACTCACAGCTCCACCATTTAGAAGGTAGACATATCTTGATTGCGACCTTCTATCGTCGGGATCACTCATGAAACTCGCATCCGAATAGCCCTCGGCTATGAACTCCGTTTGTCCTCCATAAACAAGAAACTTATCTTTGGTCCGGTTAAGGTACCTCAGAATATTCTTGACCGCACTCCAATGCTCAGGACCTGCGTTGGATTGGTGACGACTTGTCACACTTAGAGCATACGAGACATCGGGTCTTGTGCAAGTCATCGCGTACATGATCGACCCAATTGCCGAAGCATAAGGGACATCTTTCATGTACTCTAAGTCCTTACGTGATTGCGCACGTTGAGACTTCTTGAGTTGCACACCCATACTCATTGGCACACTGCCCTTTTTGGAGTTGTTCATCTTGAACCTTTCCAAGACCTTGTCAATGTATGTACGTTGACTTAGGCCAATGAGTCTACGGGATCTATCTCTATATATCTTGATTTCTGTTTGATTCATTTTATATTAAACCGCAAGTGCACGACCGCATTGAAGCGGTGGCAAATACGGGTCGATCCACAGGGAGGTGTGTCGACTTTTGGTTTGTTCGAAGGCGAGTGGTAAAGAAAGGAGAGAAATATTGATTACACTAAACTACACTAATCTAAACTAGGAAACTAGAAAGCATGAAATGAAATGACAAAACAAACTAAACTAAGCAACAAATGAAAGGAGATAAAACTCAGGAATGGAAAACCCCTAAGGGGTGGAGTGTGTGTGTGCACATGAAATAAGTGTGGTGAATGCATAAAATAAGCTCAAGTGTGGTTAGTGTTTGTTAAAGCATAAGAAGTACCTCATGGCAAGACCTATCATTTACAACACTAACCTAGGTGATTAATATGAGCAATGCAAAGTTGTTATTAAGAACATAACGAGCATGGAGTGTACCTAACTATGGCAGAAACCATCAAGTAAAGTTCTTATTAATTCAAGCAAGCATACTAATATCTATCACAAGCAATAATATCCAGCATTCATACCACCTACATAACATGTACATACATCTACTCCACCCCCAAAGGGGATGGAACTACTCACTAATCATTACACTACCTACATTAACAAAATGAAAATTATACTAAAAGGAAATTCACCTAATAAAGAAAGGAACATTAAAGAAGCTAATTGAAAGAAACATAAACTAAAGAAACATGCAAGAATTAAAAGACAAGATTAAAAGAACTAAGAACAATTGTTTTATTAACAATGACTCACATTGAAGGTAGCATTCTTCTCCACCTTGAGTTTTGCTTCGAGGCTTACTCCTTAGTAGAGAAAATGCCACCAAGAAATGAGTAATTACAATGGAAGGTGAAGAGTTCTATTTATAGCCATAGAAAAAGGTAATTCTGGACAATCCCCCGATATGGGACTAAACCAATACCAGAAACAGAATAAAAACACTCTAATACACATGCCCGCCAAAGATTAGCGGATCCGAAGCCAAACAGAGTGCCAATTGGCGGTCTATTGATTCTGGATCGGTCTGGAATTTGTTGTGGGCTTTTCTAGATATCTTTGGTGGTCTTGGATGCATCTACTTCGTTTGTTGGACCTCCGACACGAATCGAATTTCCAAAATACTCCCCATGATGGTGTGGAGTTTTCTGTTTTGCTCTTTGGTCCTTCGGTCTTACGTTCAGGTCCTTCTCCCTTGCATCTTAGTCCCCAGGTCTCACAATTAAGTCATTTTTCCCTGCTTTTGGGTCCTTTCATGCTTCATCTCTTCAAACCTATTTATTTCTGAAATTCAAACATAAAACTCATCACGTAGCATTGCTTAGGTGTAAGATAATGGATATAAGATACAAATATAAGCATGAAATGATATCAATCAAATACCCCCACACATAAGTTTTTGCTAGTCCCGAGCAAAACAAAGAAAGATAAAAACAAACGAGAAACAATAAATCCTAACGCACTTTCGTAGGAATCACGGTTGCACTTAGCACGTGCAACAAGCGGTTAAACCTCCTTGTTTCCAAGGAGGAGGAGTGTTGTGTACTGAGGGTTTTCAGCGGATATACCCACAAAATCCGAACAAGATGCATTATTCAATCTAGACACTCGACTCGTTGGACAAATTTTGTCGATCATTGGACGTGGTAATCCTACGGGCCGACTCTATATATGTAATCAGTCCACACACCTAGCCTAGTGAACCATTCGTGCAAGTTAAATAAGGAATTAATTGAAAGACATGGACAACCTCAACATCCTCAAGTGATACAAAGTGTAAAGTCCATTAAGGTTCTTATTTGCATTACCATTTTTTTCTTTTTGTTTCTTTTCTCTTTTTTTTCTTCTTTTCTTTTTATTAGTTGGAGCTTCATTCTCTCAGGGCCAGGTTTCGTTCATTATTGCCCATGAGGACTTACACTATCACGTACACCTTTCCCCAAATCTCCACATAGGGCAATGCCTACCACATATGTAACGGGAGCTCGGTTGGTGCATCCCAAGTCAGATGACTCGAAAGCAGCAGGCACAAAGTCCCCTCAGACCTACCTTCCTGAGTGATAAGAGCCGTGGGAGAAGAGAGAACACCGACTCACTTATTTCTTATCTACACATGAACCAAAACCCCTACACTTAATTGTCTCACAACAAGATTTAAAGGGTCCTTGACTACAACAAACTCCCTTAAATTAACAGACACGAATTATTGACTCACTAGGTTCAGGGTGGACTTCTTTAAATGTTTGAGCACTGAAACCCAATGATTACTCGTCCCCCGAGGGAAAACTAGGGTGCATCCTAACGACTAGATAAGTCCTAAAGCCACTGGACTAGATATCCTAATGCATCAAGTTCAAGACAATTTTGGGAGCTTTCTTTTTACTTTACCTCTCAACGGTTTTGCACATGCTAAACACACACAAAACCCACAAAACATTTTCTTTCGCAAACACATGAAGATTTTGCAAGAAATGTGAAAATTTTTAAGCACTAGGCAAGCAAAAGAAGACAAGTCACCCAAGGATCATGGCAAGCAGATATATCGATATTAAATGCAGTACACTAACATGACCCTAACAATGCACACAAAAGAAAACAAAACTCAAAGGCAAAAAAACTCCACTAAGTACACACGTAAAACACCCCCACACCTACTTCATGCATTGTCCTCAATGAATGCGAGCAAGATATTACATGGATTTATGCATGAAAAAGGAAAGATCTCACCAACATGAAGTGCAAAAGGAAGTTCGCGGTTATGTTGATGGACACAACCCAAATTGCCCTCAAAACCTGTGAGATGCTAAAGAAGGGATACAAATACGTGAAAGAAATGGAGCCCAAATACACAATGGTTGGAGCCCACAACAATCGATGCTCACTGAAGGAGTCTTTTATTGTACTTTTTTTTTCTTTTCTTTTTCTTTTGTTTTCCTTTTTTTATATAACTATGTACAAACATAAGTTCCCATCTTCATTTGTCAAAAGACATCAAATGGAAACCTCAAGAGTGGGTCAATGCACTTGGAAAGGGAACATGACACCACGCGGGGCCAGAATACTCATGCGCCCCCTTCACAAAGAGCACAAGATGAAATGAGAGGTTCATGAATTGGACGCAAAGGCGTCTCATTCAAAGGATCAAACTGAAAGGGCTTGAACCTCTTAAGAGTTTGGGAAATATGGGGCAACGAAAGAAGAGTTTCTCCCGTTGCGGTGCTGAAGTTATGATCATCAATCCAAACTCTCCAACCAACATGCTGGTGCATCGGAACGAGGTCAAGAACCTCGTTAGGCATCTCCGACACACCAGGAGATCAAAAAGTGGGTCTCATACCCAAGGTATCCTCCAAGAAACTCCTAATACCCTCATTAGCAATGTAGTTGTTTGATGTTCCATCATTTCCAAGATGATCAAGAACAATAGTGAGAGGCAAACTCTCATTAGGTTGTTTGAAATTTAGGATACTAGGGAGCTCTTGCTCCACCAGAGGTGAGTCCTTAAGAGGCACAACATGAAGATCATGTGCCGACTCATAATGACATTGGTCCATGTTTTTCTCAATTGGAATTGAATCCTCCACCAAGTGATCGTCAATTGAAACCCCAAGTCCCTCAGACTAACTAGGAGTTTGACTTTGAAAGATTGTGCTTTGAATTTGTGGATGTGGTGGTGGTTCGATATCAAAAGATGAATCCTCATGTTGACAAGAAAAGTTACTCTCCTCACGTTCACATAATTGCTGCGACATTTGACTCACTTGCAGTGCCATATTTTGTATGGACTGTTGAGTGGTTTCCATGAACGCAAGGAAAGTTTGTTTCAAGGAATAAGGTATGCGGTCAACTATGAGGTCCAAGTCAGGGCTTGGGAAATTTTGGGTTTGGGTGTTATGGGCTGAGAATGAGTCCAATGATTTGAAGTGGGGTGTTGGTAGAATTCTGGTATTCGGGAGGAGGATACTGGGGTGAAAAAGAAGTATAAGCATTTGGATATGAATTGTCTCCCCATAAATCCATCCCTCTCAGGTTGTATGCGGATGCGTAATGGTCATATTAAGCATTTTGGGAAAATGTGTGCTCATACTCAGGCTCTGGGGGAATATAGGGACATTCCCCGATAACATGACCACTCAACCCACAACAGTCGCACGGTACGGCTACTGGAGCCACCGGTGCACTCGTCGCGTCTACCGCACGCATGAAAAAGGCCAAAGTTTCTTGCAATATCTCAGTTTGATGACCAACATATGATCCGACGTAACTAGATGGAGATCTAGCAGTCGGTGCCTCTCTCATATCACCCCAATATGAAGATTGCTCAGTCACACAATGAAGATTATCCCAACCATACGGGGTGTTCGTCTGAGCCACCCCAGGTTGCATGGGTCCAGAATACCAGGGAGAATATTCCTGGTCCCAACAATGATATGGATGGTCACCTATGTAACTATCCATCTCAACAAAAAACTCTCGAGTCAACCACTCTCACCACCACGAGGCTAAACTCCCAAAAAATGCTCGACTCGACCCTAAAACTCTACCAGAGAGTGTAAAGGGGAGGATACTATAACGTAGAAGAAGGTGAGAAGAAGATGACTCAGAGGAGGATAAGGGAAGAATCCCTAAATCTAGCGTGGGTAATGGGATCAGGTAGAATCCTAACTAGCAAGCACGACTCAAACAATGTAAGGCAATGGGTCCTTAGGCTAGACGACGCCTAACTTCGAGGTCACTAGCCTCGACACGCCTCACCTCCCTACAACGAAGACTACAATGCCCAGCAAGTGATACCAGATCCGGAGATTCAGTACCTCCTACTATCGACAAGGTAGGCAACGCCTATCAGGCCATGACGGTCTCAATTAGATTACTCTCCTAGTGCGTCCGAAATCCTAGGGTCAATGTCTACATGCTTTTAGTTAAGGCTTGATTAAGAGTGATTTTTGGGGTGAAGGAAAGGGTGATGAAATCCCCCACCTTATCTTTTACGGGACAACCCCTCCTTAGTAGCGTTTTGATTCTAAATCTAGCAATCAATGCTCAAACAAATGCTCAACTCACTCTTGTCCTGATGCAATTCCTACTAACTAATGCATGGGCATACAAGATGCATGAATGAGTGTAGGAAATGCGTACCTCACGCCAGCGCTCAACAACTGAAAATAAAGCTAAAAGAAAAGACAACTACGTGCCTAAGTCAAGTACATGATGCGTGACCTAAACAAGTAAGAATGTCTAATCTTTTGCTTTGCATTTTAAGCCCAAGTTGATTAATGGGGATTGATTTAATGATCTGGGAGCAAACTAGAAGTCACAGCATGAAAAATAGGGCTCCCAGATAACTACAATGACAGAATAAACTTCCAGAAGAAAACTGAGAGCAAGAAACGCTCACCAGGCCACCAATTGGCGGTCCCAGACCGCTGACTGGCGGTCCCTGTTGAAGCTTTTGTGCTCCAACTCCTCCAGTAGCCTCCCCGTGAGCTCTAGGATCCCGGAAACTAAGAAAACACTACAAACAAAAAATTAAAACCACTCGAATCGTCCAAACCAAGGTCTGGACAGAGCACCTACCCGGCAACAACGCCAAAAACTTGTTTGATTCGTTTGATATTAAACCGCAAGTGCACGGCCGCGTTGAAGCGGTGGCAAATACGGGTCGATCCACAAGGAGGTGTGTCGACTTTTGGTTTGTTCGAAGGCGAGTGGTAAAGAAAGGAGAGAAAGATTGATTACACTAAACTACACTAATCTAAACTAGGAAACTAGAAAGCATGAAATGAAATGACAAAACAAACTAAACTAAGCAACTAATGAAATGAGATAAAACTCAGGAATGGAAAACCCCTAAGGGGATGGAACTACTCACTAATCATCACACTACCTACATTAACAAAATGAAACATTATACTGAAAGGAAATTCAACTAAGTAAGAAAGGAACATTGAAGAAGCTAATTGAAAGAAACATAAACTAAAGAAACATGCAAGAATTAAACGACAAGATTAAAAGAACTAAGAACAATTATTTTAATAACAATGACTCACATTGAAGGTAGCATTCTTCTCCACCTTGAGTTTTGCTTCAAGGCTTACTCCTTAGTAGAGAGAATGCCACCAAGCAATGGGTAATTACAATGGAAGGTGAAGAGTTCTATTTATAGTCATAGAAAAAGGTAATCCGGGACAATCCCCCGATGTTGGAGTAAACCAATACCAGAAATAGAATAAAAACACTCTAATACACATGCCCGCCAAAGATTAGTGGATCCGGAGCCAAACAGAGCGCCAATTGGCGGTCTATTGATTCCGGATCGGTCTGGAATTTGTTGTGGGCTTTTCTGGATATCTTTGGTGGTCTTGGATGCATCTACTTCATTTGTTGGAGCTCCGACCCGAATCGAATTGCCAAAATACTCCCCATGATGGTGTGGAGTTTTCTGTTTTGCTCTTTGGTCCTTCGGTCTTATGTTTACGTCCTTCTCCCTTGCATCTTAGTCCCCAGGTCTCACAATTAAGTCATTTTTCCCTGCTTTTGGGTCATTTCATGCTTCATCTCTTCAAACCTATTTATTTCTGAAATTCAAACATAAAACTCATCATGTGGCATTGCTTAGGTGTAAGATAATGGATATAAGATACAAATATAAACATGCAATGATGTCAATCAATTTCCAAGATGTATTGAGCCTCACCCATATCTTTCATCGAAAATGCAGATTTCAATGAACTTCTCGTTTGCTCAAGCAAAGGTATATGATTTCCCTTGAGGAGTATGTCATCGACATATAAGATCAAGAACACTATGTGCCTCCCACTAACCTTCTTGTATATATAAGACTCTTCCTTTCTTTGGACAAAGTGAAACTTTTTGACTTCTTCGTCAAAGCGTTTGTTCCAACTCCTTGATGCTTGATTCAATCCATAAATGGATCTTTCAGGCTTGCATACTTTCTCGTTATTCTTTGGATCTTCAAAACCTTAAGGTTGTACCATGCACACATCCTCCTCCAAGTTCCCATTAAGGAACGCCGTTTTGACATTCATTTGCCATATCTCATAATCATGAAATGCGGCAATAGCGAGCATAATCTGAATAGACTTGAACATGGCAACCGGTGAAAAAGTTTCATCATAGTCAATTCCTTGAACTTGAGTGAAACCTTTTGCTACAAGCCTCACTTTATAGGTTGTCAAGTTCCCATCCATGTTCATCTTCCTCTTGAAAACCCATTTATGTTGAATGACCTTTTTCCCTTGAGGAAGGTCAACCAAGTTCCACAGTTTATTATCATACATGGATTCTATTTCGGATTCCATGGCCTTAAACCATAGTTTGGAGTCCTTTCTTTCCATTGCTTCTTGAAAGGTCGAGGGATCATCGGTATCTAGTACCATGATCTCATGAAGTCCCAAATACATATCTGGTTTTTCCTTTCCCTCGTTGACCTTCAAAGTTCTTTTGGTTCTACGTGTACTTCTCGAACTTCCTCCACAATTTCTTGTGGAATTGGTTCGTGTTCGATTCTCGAACATACACGAGGTGGAGAAGATTGAGTTTCTCTCACAATTTCTTGCGAGCATCTCTCACTCACGCTTCCACTGACCAAAGGAACCTCGGTTGGGCCTTCATGATCTTGAATGTCACCATTCATATCATGATCTTGTAGAATATCTTGAGTCTCCTCAAGCACAACTCTTCTCCCACTACTTTTTATTCTTTCCAGAAATTCCTTTTCTAGAAATACGGCATCCCTCTCTACAATCACTCGATTGGAGGTTATATGTCAAAAGTAGTATCCTCTTGTCTCATGAGAATAACCTACAAATAAGCACTTGTTCGCTTTTGGTTGAAGTTTTGTCGACATCAATCTCTTGATGTAGGCCTCATAACCCCAAATCTTGAGAAAATTGAGCTTAGGTGTTTTACCACTCCATAGCTCATAAGGCGTTTTCTCTACGGATGTGGATGAAACATTATTTAGTGTGTAAGCCCCAGCTTCTATTGCATAACTCCAAAAGTAAAGCGACAATTAAGCTTTACTCATCATTGATCGAACCATGTCGAGTAATGTCCTATTCCTCCTTTCGGATACCTCATTCCACTAAGGTGTACCGGGAGGGGTGAGCTGTGGTACAATACCACACTCCTTTAGGAATGAGTCAAATTCAGTACTTAAGTACTCACCTCCACGATCCATTCGTAGAGACTTGATTTTCTTGTTGAGTTGGTTCTCTACTTCATTCTTGAATTCCTTGAACTTGTCAAAGGATTCACTTTTGTTTCTCATTGGATAAATATAGCCATAACGACTATAGTCATCCGTGAACGTAATGAAGTACCTAAAACCGTCTCTTGCACTAGTACTCATCGGACCACATACATCGGAAAGTATCAAATTCAACAAGTCATTTGCTCTTGGTCCTTTCTTCTTGAAAGGCCTCTTGGTCATGTTGCCCATTAGGCAAGGTTCAGACGTCTCCAATGATTTAAAATTAAGTTGACCAAGACGGTTAGCTTCTTTCAATATCTTGATGCGTTTTTCATTTATGTGACCAAGACGATAGTTTCACAAGAGTGTATCATTCACGTGAGTAGTTTTAAGCCTTTTGTTATTGATGTTTAAGATTTGTTTACTATTCTATTCAAGCAAATAGAGATCATTCCTCACGAATGCATTTGCATAGAAAATACCATTCTTCGATATAGACAAGCAAGAGGTAGAAATATTTATATCAAAATTATCCATATCCAAACATGATACAGAAATAATATTCCTGCTAATCAAAGGCACATAATAAATGTTCTTTAAACATAAACTTAAACCACTAAAAAATTGAAGCTACACAGAACCTTGTGCAATCGCAGCAACGCTCGCACCATTTCTGATCTTCAAAATCATCTCTTTCTTCACCAGTTCCTTCATATCCTTTAGTAGCTTTACATTAGAAATTATGTGAGCACAAGATCCGGTATCAATTACCCAATCATGGACACAGGTGGCTAAATTTATCTCAATAACAAATATACCTTTGGCCTTTTTTGGGCGCTTACGTTCAATCACTCAATTGTCAAGGTCTTCCTTGTACTTAGGGTAATTTGGCCGGATGTGTCCCTTTTCACCGCAGTGAAAGCACTTCGTGTTGGGAGTCAGAGATTTCGAAGAATTCCCCCTTGAGGCACTCCCACGAGCACCTCCTACTCCCTTGCTCTTGATTGACGTATTTTTGGTGAATTTGCCTTTACCTTTGGTGATCTTTTTGCTCCCTCCATGGACGGCTAGGACGTGCTTGTCCCGACCCTTGCCCATGTCAACTTCAGCCATTTTGAGAGCATTGTGAAGTTCCTCAAGACTCACCGCTTTCTCACGCGCATGAAAGTGTATAATGAAGTCCTTGTAGGACGAGGCTAGAGAGCCAAGAATCTAATCTTCTGCAATGTCATCGGGCATCAGGGAAGAGAGCTTCGACAACTTCTCAAGGTATCCTTGCATCGTGAGAAAATGCATGGATACCGATGTTCCCTCCGCCATGTGGCACCTTGTGAGTGCGATGGTGGTCTTATATCGCTTTTTCTAGCACTATCCATGAACATCTTTGTTAAAGCTTCCATGGTCTTCTTGGGTTTTGAATCCAAGTATTTCGCTTGAAGCGAGTCACCCATGGAGGTCAACATTAGACCGTGAACCTGGTTCTCTTGGTCTTCCCACTTGGCTTTTGCCTCTCTCTCGCTATCGATTGCCTTCTCATTTAATTTTGGGATTTCACCATCCAAAATATGAGATAGTTTCTCAAACTTCAACATGATATTGAGTTTGAGTTGCCAGCTTATGGAGTTTGAGCCATCATTTGCCAAAACATGTTTTTCAATCATAGATCGCACAATAGGTTGAATATTCGACATTTCTACAAAATAAATTATATGGGATTTAATGTCAATTTTATGTTTAAAAAAACAATACCGCAAATAAAAAATTTGTGCATAAATGCAGCAATTCAAGATCTTATCAATTATAATATAAACTAGCTAAGGGCTATCAGATATATTATAAAATCAAGGTAAGAAAACATTTTTCTAATCATAACCATTTCGAAATATCACAACATTTGCATTTTCAAACTCTTATCACTCTTGTCGTTTTAATTAAGAGGGAATTTGACCAATCCTCGTAAGAAAAATTGTTTTTCTCAAAACCGAGCTAGGGCTCCGGGTCTTGTTAAGAAAACTTATTTCATTTGATATGAGATACATTTATCCATTGTCTTCACAAACAAATATACTTGGTGTCCACTAAGGGTGAATCTCACCTCGTACATATATTCATGGCACAACAATAGACAACCTTATATCTCCCACTATTCCCAAAGATGGAGGAAGCTATCTCCTTCTAAGGGTGAGCAGAATATCCCTCGATTGATGGCTGCTAGTGGATGAAATAAAAATACTCTTAATTTTTGGTTGGACAATTTAAACATTTACATGTGATTTTATAATTTACGTGATCAAGCATATTTATCATCTATACACATCCTAACATTCATCCATACAATCACACACATGTCAAGCACACAAACATAAATATATCCATTCACACAGACATTGTGTGAGTTTATATGTTCCCGTGTCCTTGATCCTTGCCATTCTTCAGCGTGTTCCACTTGTACCATGTATGTTGATATTACAAAAATATAAACATGCATCTCTCTATCTTGAAAATTGTGTAGTGCAAGTCCTATGTAAAAATCCTCTCATACGCATGCATATACATAGAAATAGAAATTTGGCTTTCACATATACATAAGCCCCTGTGATTGAATAATAATAACATACACATTCATTCATTCACACATGGCTTCATCGGAACATACAAACTCACATGTCCCTGCATTAGAGAACTCGAGCAACGCATGTACATATACTATATATTACTCGATTTAGATTAGCATGCATCTTTAAATCAAACAATTCTAAAATCATTTGAAATCCTTTAAAAAATGATTTTATGCATCCATAGTTCAAAACAGAAAACATTTGAACTGTTGTTTATCCAATTTCCAAAAAAAATTTAAAGAAAGATAAACATATCCCTTTTTCGTTTTGTCGATTCCTTATAAAATAATCATTTAATTAAAAACGAAAATTTTATATATTAGACATAAGTCTAAATTTTAATTCTAACATTTACATGATGTGTTTCAAAACATTTAAAACTATCAAAAGAATCAATTAGAATTAAATCAACAAAATTATCGGAAAACTCGAAAGAAAACATAGAACATGAATTGTTTCGATTGTAGATGGTAAACTAAAATTAATTATGTAGTCTAATCGTTATATAGTCTAATCATTGAAAATATGAACTACAAGCATATATATTTTAAGAAATTTAATTCAACATACAAGATCGATTTCATACTTTCAACAATTTTATATACATTACTTTGTGTTTATTCTAATATCATGCAATCCTACATATATTAAAATAAATCACAAAGATAGAATCATACCCAAAGGATCTCTAAAACCTTTCGAAGATCCAGAGTCATGTTTCCTGTTGAATCGTCCACCGATTCACCTCTAAGTGTTCACCAAACTCCAAACAAGATTAGAGAGAAAGGAGCTAGCCAATCAATCTCTAATTAGGCTTAGAATCTTGCTAATAACCCCTCTTTAAGCTCTTGAGATTTCTATCTCTAAAACTTAAATTAATTATGAGATTTTCGTGGTGATTAAGGAAGAGATTATTGAGAGAAAGAATTTTTGCATTAACATAAACAAGTAGGATGAGGGGTCCTTTTATAGGCTCCCAAAACATCATTATCAAGAACTATTCTTTAGTCATGATGTCTTGCTTATTCTCTCCTAAAATTAATCTCAAATTTCCACATAAGCATCCTCAAAAACATTTAATTAAATCTGGAATTAATCTAACCCATGATCTAATTATTCTCTTAATAATTCAGGCAAAAATCGCACTGTTCGGTTGACTGAGAATTTTTCTCGGTTAACCAAACCATTCCGTTATAACACATGTTCGGTGAACCGTGAGCTAGACGGTCGACTATATATGGATGAGAAAAATTCTCTGGAAAAATTTAGACGATCCGCGTCTTGCTTGGTCGACCGTTGACCCACCAAAATTTCTCCTGGCGAGCATTCATCGGACGACCGTGTCACCTTCGGTCTACCGAAAATATTCTTTCTCGGTTGACCGAACCCAATTGTCCAGGCACTCCAGACAATTTCGTTCAATCAATTGTGCTTACCCGTTCCCCGTTCGGTTGACCGTTCCGAAGACACCCCGGTCAACTGAACCCTAAACAGTTCACTGTGTTTGACCCCGATTTATCCTTTGTCAAATTTTGGACTTATTTCCCACAAAATTTGATCTTTTGGGGTTTTTAGCAAATTTATATCTTATGTTATATATTATCCTACGTAATATTAAATTATTACACTCAATAATATACACACCTCGTATGAATTTATTATGATTCTAATTATGTCAATTCTCATGACATATTGATTTTATACGTTCACCACATGTGTCCCTTTTTCACATGAAACCGGCAAATCATATGAACTCAAAATCAAGGTTCTTGTTTCGTAGTTTTGTGGTGTGACCTATAGAAGGATCTAAGCTAAATTGGCAGCGATATTAAACACTTAATATCCCAAACTATAAGCCGTATCTAGCTCCACATTATAGTTACCCAATTAGCATAGATGTATTTGTTCCACTCGAACTAAACATGATCCATTTAGTGATGTAAGTGCAACACTTGTGTCCGTCCCTTGCCTCATGATATTAAGAATATATACAAAGTAGAAATGTGTCACCTTTGTATTATATTCATTTCTTGATCTCTTTAAGCTAATTATAACTATGTAACTTAACTCAAGTTACATTGTGCACATTATAATTTTTCTTTATCAAAGGCCCCACTAATATCGTCACTCAATTAAGAGGGGCAACGATAATCATTTGACTAACTATCTTTTCCAGCATGAGTCATGCTCAACCAACTATTGCCTTTATCACTATACTCATTGATAGCTTTTGACAATAATCAAATTAAGCACTTCTTGAGTGAAAAGATATAAGTCTCATATCTTAGGATCCAAGACACACTAAAATATTAATGACACGAAATACAATTCCATAATGTTTTACTTGTTAGGTCTATTCAATATATAAAAGTAATCTTTTCCTCTTTTATATACTCATGTCGTCAATTATTTGTAGACCTACAACAATCGATGACCAACACGACAATCTTATCTCGGTGATTAATGTTCCATGTTAATTACCATGATTGTGAATAACTTTTGATTTATGTAAACTACTATCTTTTAGAGCTCTACAGTTAAGGACCAAACGCCTTTTCCTTAACACTTCCAAAAGACGAATACCATAATCAAGGAACAAAATGTTTGCACATCCAATTCATAATAATTGACATATAAAAGTAAAACATTTAGAACACATTCCTTTCTGATATCATATGCATATAAGTGGATTTGGCATACGGGGTTTCCTTATGGAAACTCAGGCATAGTTCCATGTAGTTTTTCACGCCCGGAGCGGCAGTGAGTGGGTGGGGACTGAGGACGAGCACACTGTTACTGGATTCTTCTGTCATATTTTGAGGTTGTTATGATTACATGTCTATAGTTCATCTTTTCATTTTGAATGTACTCATACGCTTGACAAACTCCTGTATATGGTGCACCCTTGTTATGCTGTGTGATCTGAGTAGCGTCCTTAGGTGTTTGAGTTGATCCATTGTGTTAAAAAAAATTCTGTTGTGTTTTTGGGGACGTTACACTAAGATCTTGTCTTTGTTTGAAGAACCTTCAAGACCACCATTTAATGATGAAGACGATCTACCTGAAAGTTATGAAGTTGAAGTAGATCTGTCCACCACGTCGGTTAAGGGTGTATATCAGAGGAAGAGGTGCCCCATAAAGCATCTTCATGATATCTGCACCAACCCAACCTAGAAATCGCAGCTTTCGAACCCAGATGATGAGCCTTTAGTTTTCGATCTTTTGATGAAAACAATCGAAAGACTATTAAGGACATTGGAACGGTGGGTATTTGGGAGGATCCCCAACGAGAATAACATTGATCACTACTACAGAACGAGAATACAACAATGGTATATATCCGTCGGTGGATGTCATTGTTTGTTGGTGTACCTCTAACCAATGTATATATGTCCATCGGAGTTCCATACGTCGGTGTTGCTCCACTCCAACGGATGTACTGGCGGAAGGAAGTTGTCGATGTTATTTTTGACCTTGCATCGACAGTTGCTTTGCATCCATCGACAGTTGTGATGCTTCCATCGACAGTTGCTTTGCTTCCATCGACAGATTGCATTACTTCCACCCTCCCCAACCTTTCTTCCAAAAGATGGTAATCATGAGATCAGGCTGAAGCAGGGGTTGGGGCTGCAGTTGGGGCGGCTTGGGATGTGGCTGCGGCTCGGGTAGAGGTAGGGATAGCTGAATCCTCCATAACACCATCATCTTCAAAAAGGTTTGCCTCTTTGGCAACCTGAGCCAATCTCACATCGACCTAGTCAACATCAGGGGTTGTTCAAGTGTCATCATCACCCACATCAACATCCTCCTCGAGCCCGGGAGGTAGTTGGTCGTGACCCTTGTTGGCTTTTTGGCCTTAATTCATGTTTTGATGATTTAACTGAACCATATTTTCCAAACGACTGTTATACTTGTCATATTCTCTCAATGGTTGTATTCATATTTACTCAAATACCCCTAAATTCTTTTGACCACCGGTCCAACGATGTCTTCCTGGCGGTCGACAGGAAAAAGACAATTTGTGCACCAAAAGTGTATGCTATTTTCGGTTGAACAAGCCTCCATCTCGTGTTCGACCGATTTACCTTTACCCATGCCTAAACCCCTTATATTGGTCGACCGACCCCTGACCTGGTTCGACCGATGACTTAAGTTGTAGCCTGATATGTACGACTGTTGCTTAAAGTGGTTCAAACGTTTCGTTAACAATAAGTAAATAGTCGACCGTTGTTTGTGTATTGATGTGTTCATTTTAAATACCGCAAGTGCACGACATCAGTGAAGACGTGGCAAATATGGGTCGATCCACAGGGAGGTGTGTCGACTCTAGTTCTTCCGAAGGCAAGTGGGAAAAGAGGGGAGAAGAGTTGTGATTATACTAGCTAAACAACACTAAACTAGCAAGCATCAAACAAGGAAAACCAAAGCGAGGTAAATCGAAAGCAAGATAAAATTCAGGAAAAGAAACCCTAAGGGGTGGAGTGTGTGCACATATAAAGTGAAATAAGTGATGAATGACGCATGTAGTCATGTATGTGTGTGTCTTCATGCACATGAAGTGTCTAAAGATGTGGCAAAACCTATCATTCCATTCACACAACGTATCAGCAATTACTACATGATTAGCATAAGACTAGGTCAGCATGAGAGGTGTCTAAATGTTATGACAAGACTCATCAAAGTCAGGAACTCATGTGAAGAACAAAGCTATGCATGAGAAGTGTCTAAATGTTATGGCAAAACCCATAAAACAAAGTTTCTTCAATCAATGAAGCAAGCAAACACAAATACAAACACATAACTAACTTGTAGCATATTCAACAGGAAATTTCGGTTAATAAACATGAGGAAACTATGCTTGGGAAGTGTCTAAATCTTATGGCAAAACCCATAAAAAATCCCCTGACATGTAGATGATTAAAATACCCCCAAAGAACATACAAACATGCAAGTCTACACAATCATAACTTCATCAAACATACCAACTTCAAAACATATATGTACATTATCTTTACCCCCCAAAGGGGGATGAAACTACTCACTACTCATTAAGAAAAAAAAAAACAAAACGAAATTAAACTAAGCATGCAAGAATTAAAAGAGAAGAAAACATTAAAACAAACTATGAAAAATTATTTTATTTACATGACTCGCATTACAAGTAGCATTCTTCTCCACTTGAGTTTTGCTCCAAGGCTTACTCTAAGTAGAGAGAATTCCACCAAGAAATTGGGTGAATACAAAGGAGAAGGAAGAGTTCTATTTATAGTCATAGAAAAAGGCAATCAAAGACAATCACCCGATGTGGGACTAATGCACTACTACAAAAACACATAAAACACTGTAATACATAACCCGCCGAAATCTTTTCGGATCCGGAGAAGAACTGACTGCCAATCAGCGGTCTTGGACCGCCAATTGGCGGTCTATATGCTTCGGATCGGGTCGGGATTTGGAGTGTGGTTGTCTGGCTTGATTTCTTCTCCTCGAGTGCACCCTAAGCGGTTGTGTGAGTTGGGTTTCGAATCTAATTGCCAAAATACTCCTAATGATGGTGTGGAGTACTTGATTTTGCTAATTAGTCCTTTTGGATTTACATCCGGGTCCTTCTTTCTTGCATCTTCGTCCATAAGTCTTGCAACTTAGTCATTTTCCTTGCTTTTAAGTCATTTTAGTCTCTTCTTCTCAAACATGTTTATTCCTGAAACTTAAACATAAAACTCGTTACGTAGCATTGTTTAGGGTTCAAGATAATGGCTATAAGACACAAATATATGCATGATATGATGTCAATCATGTATCTTACACACAACTAATCCAATTCTTTGCCAATGGCTAGATCTCTCTTGGAGATTATAAATAGAGATCCATACACCTTATTTACACAACTCTCCAACTTCTTTTTGTCTCCTATACTAGAGAGTAATCCTTGAACTCCTAAATCTCATTCCACACACTCAAGAGCTTAAACCTCCACACTTCAGTTATATATCCCAATCATACTCAAAGTGTGCTCAACTTAGAGAGTGTTTGGATCCACTCAAATTGTTGTCAAAGAAGAAAACGTCTCGGTTAAACCTGAGGCAACTTGTAAAGTTTTAGGTGAAAGCCCAAAACATTCCTTCTTGGATTGTGAGAAGAGACAACCAAGCTTACGAGGGTATTCACAAGGCTTGTTGTGTAAAGGCGTTCTCTCTCGGCCCGGAACATGGAGTGGATAGTGAAGATGTAGGCGGAACTCACAGAGGCAAGCGGAGCTTGCAAGAGAGGAACTAGGCGGGAGGCCGAACCTCTATAAAATTGTCGAGCCTTCGTGTGGTTTGCATTGTCTTTCTTACTTGTTTAATTATTGTTTCCACTGCACTTTTAAGTAGAGATTAGACAAATTTCATTAGATTAATTAGGCCACTTCGATCATACAACCCTTTGCAAGGTTGTTGTAATAATCAACCTCTTATTTACGGTGCCGCAAATAAAAGTACACATTCAACTACGATAAATATAAAACATTATGTTAGATCACAACATAACTACGACATCATCAATAAATACTCCAGTAAATAACAAGAATTCTAAATTATCAAGCTCATATTGACCTCTTATCAAACCAATCGAGCAAACTTAATACTCCAGTAAATAAAAACAATCTAAACTTTTGAGGTCAAATGAAGATCTTATCGAACTCATCAAACAAACTAAATAGTCCAGTAAATAACAACAAATCTAAACAATCGATGTCATATGGAGCTCCTATCAAACCAATCAAGCAAACTAAATACTCCAGTAACTAACAACAATTCTAAACTATCGTGGTCATATCGAGCTCTTATCGTACCAATCGAAGAAACTAAATACTCCAGAAAATAAAAAACAATTCTAAACTATCGAGGTCATATCGAACTCCAAGCAACCCATCGTGGAAACTAAACACTCCAGTAAATAACAACAAATCTAAACTATCAAACTCATATGCCCCGCTTATCGAACCCATAAAGCAAACTAAATACTCCAGTAGTAACAAAATATTCTAAACTATTGAGTCTATCAAGCACATATCGAGTATCTATCGAACTCATATAGAGTGTATCGAGCAATGAACTCATTAAATAAATAAATGGATCAAATGAATTAACATTAATGAAGACGAACTTATGCCTCTTTTGAAGAAAACAATTGTGCATCAGCCTTCTATTGGACATTTTTCTCATGGCTCGTCCAGTTGAGCATCCTAGCGAGCTGGTATCCATGATTCACAACAAACTGGGAGACAATCTGTTCAACGGCCTCGTACGCCCAATACTATAACACAAGTGCATAACCATATATATTGTATTTGCCTCTTTTTGTTGCCTTATCACTTCCTTCTTGTCATAGTATACTTTCTACTTAATCATGTCTTTTTGACATGATGTTACCAGCTTCTTGTACGACGACTTCCCCATGGTTACTTGAAGAAGTAGTCCAGGTCTTGCACCACCTTCACCATTTTCCATACGAATAGCTTGCCCTATCAAGGATATAAAACACCTTCAATGAGGAAGCATAAAGCCATCTTGTACACATTATCAGCATTTCTACAGTTTTTAATGCTTCTAACTACGATATCTGAATTTTTGGCTCTCCGTTGAAATAATCCTTTATTAGGTGGTCACTGGTAAGGTGAGCTTGCAATTCAGCCTCAAACCTATCGAAATTTCTCGGAAACACAGAAAATGGCCCGACTTCCATAGATTCAACCCAATCCACAAAGTTCTGATCTAATCCTATCAAGCTAACATGCAAAAGGAATCGAGCCCATCGAGCCAAAAAATTGAGCGCCTATCGAACTAATATTGAACCGATCGAGCTTCGTCAGAAACACAAAAAAATGGTACGACTTTCATTAATTCAACCCAGTCCACAAAACTAAGATCAATACCAATAAATGCAGGTAATCAACTACAGTTTTGATAGAAACAATAACCTAACCTTAAAAATCATTAGATCTATATCCAAAAAAACATAAACAAAACATGCCCTAAAACTGACCTATACCATACTTAAATGGGGGAGTTGTTCTCCAATGTTGGTTCGACTACGTCAAGGAAGCTCGATCTGGGTTTGAAAGTGTCCGACGCTGGGTTCAATTTGGCTCGAGCTGAGTTTGATTGAGGGGTCAAGTGCAAGAAAAAAATGATGAGCGAAAGAGAAAAAGAGAGAGAATGGATCCGTGAGAGAGAGGTTCCTTGTTTTATTTAAAGGGTAGGGGTATTTTGGGGTGAAATAGAATCATAAGTATATTTTTAAGAGGATGTCAATGTGTGAGTTTCTTTTTCAATTTTGGGTCACTTTAAGCATAAAAAATCAAAATTTCCTATCAATAATTGATTTTGTCTTTGAATAATCTAGTCATGCCCTCTATCCTCGAAACGTATCAAAGAAATTTTCAAAATTTCATCTCAAATGAGAATTTGGTAAGGGTTGAGCCACTACTTAGATATCTACAAACAATAGAAGTAGATTAATTACATTAACCTTACCCTTTTATCTCCGCTTCACCTCCTTACCAACCTACCTTACAATGAAGACAACTCTCTAGTTATAAAGTTTGACAACACTACGTTAAGGCTAAGACTAATCTTATTTTTAGTTGTAATCTAGGTTAGTTTATTTCGAAATATGTGAGGTAATGAAGTTGGTCAATGATGGAGTTATGACTTAATTTGCCATTCTCCAACAAAATATCTTCAGAAAAAAATGCTTGAGATCTATATTAATTTTTGATACACACGTAAAATAGTTGGGGTTTGAGTAGGGACTTGGTTCGTGTGTAAGTTGGGATGGTTTCACTCAACAAGAGTGGGTTTCCGTGTTGACTACGGAATTAAGAGAGATTCTAATTGTGACTTGATTTGCTCAACTACTTCATCTATAGTTTTTTGGTAAGGTGTCTTCATGTACCATAACTTTATGAACCCTTATACACGGATGCGGGGTGTCCAGGTAGCGCTACCTATTTAAAGGTAGTGTTTGTCCTTTTTATATGGGGGTTGTCCTTTTTAAACACGGGTTTGTCCATCATTTTGCAGTGTATTTCATCACTTATGGCATGTCCTTTTTACGTAGGGGGTTGTCCTTTTTACGGGCGTCATTGACGCCCACGTCCAGAAATCATTTTCCTAACTTTATACTAGACATCTAAGATTTCCCCTTGCCTTTACAAATGCAATGTTTCACAAAATATGCTACAATTAATTTGCATTTATGGCATAATTCAATATTTATATTTATTCCTAAATATACAAAATATCTACTTCTTCAATGATAAATACTTGATTAATAACTTTTATAAGAAATTAATTAAGACTATAAATATATTGCTATCATTTATTTGTTAAAAAATGCCACGCATCTTGTGCTTGGATAATATTTTCATTTAGCATTTTAAAGTACATATGGTTTTTAGAAAAAAGTTAAATGACTCATATTTGTATATGGCACTTAACACAATAAAATATGTATTATTTATTATTGCAAAAAAAGTTGTAAATCATTATAGCTACACAAATAATAAATACATATCCTATCACTACTACAAATATGGGCTTTGCCAATGGCATTTCTGTCGGCAAAATCTGTAGGCAGATGCCTCGTCGGCAAGAAAATTACCAATGGAAATTCCGTCAACATGTCTACTTTTGTGTGCAAAAAGGGCACGTAACGATCTAGTGCAGACGGAAAATCCATCAGGCTTATTCATACAACCCGCAATAAAAGTCCATTTCAACCACAACTTCTTGTGCCAAATACATTCAAATATGATAGATTTAGACCTTTAAGTCATACATAAGTCAATTTGTTCATATATCACAATATAAGTCCTATGATTCTCAACTATAAGTCATATAGGAAATCATAAAGCATACAAGTCTACTCCTATATTCCCCACTATATATAAGTCACAATTGGGTCACAATATAAACCATAAAGAATTTAATTTCATAGTCACATATGAGTATACAATACTAGATATATAACACAAGTCATAAGTGACATACCATCATCCAAGTAATATGTCATACAAGATATAAGATAGGTCATACTCCAAGTCACTATACACAAATGTAACAAAAAAATACCAACTAAGGCTCTGATGAAGTCGGATCCGTCAATGGGTTGTCGTCATGATGGGAATATGTATCTATGTTATGACTATAAAAAGAGTGGATTTGATTAATTGGGCTGTCATAATAATATATATTATTTTAAGATATTGTAGAAACAAATTACAAATTAATCATACATACTTGACCTCCTCTAAAATTGGCACTCATCCACTTTGTGACTTCAGTTTTTAACTTTTGTGTTCCTCCTACATTTAATTTTATTATTGTATTACATCTATTATATATATAAAACATATGAAGTTAAGTACACACTTACAAGAAATAAATATTGTGAATCTTAGTTTGAAGATGCTCTATGTGAATGCTGCTATGTCAACCTGCCAATGTCTGGCCTTTCTTGTGGGCTCCAATGCCAGCACCTCGTACCCTTTTTTTGCAAGGCAAAAAGGAGGCGTTGCCTCTAATATATTGGTGTGTGTAAACATTTACAACCTATCAAAATTTATCTATTACATCCCTGGAGTCATGCTCGATGCATAACTAGAATCTATCGTTAAACAACAAACAAAAAAAGCTCCACCCTAAGGGTGTTTCAGCTATCCCCAACTACTTTCATACATTCGTAGAGCTTCAGAATCGTCTCTAAGCTCCCTAATTCTCATGCCCATCATCCGCACTGAATCCTTTATAAGCATGCCCACATCCTCAGGTCGACACTTCTCGTTTTCAAAAATCCACCTATTTCGCTCTTGCCAACACTCATATGTGGTTGCAGCATGAGCAAGTCTCGTGGTGGCTTGTTGCAGCTTTGACCCTCGCATCTTTTGTAGCCTCTCCACTTCCGCAACAAGATTGAGAGCTGCATTAGTGTCCAGCCATAGTATTCTCAACATTTGTACCCATACATGATGTGTGAAGCGGCATTCCCAGAAAAGGTATGCCATATCTTCATCTCTTTCCTCACATAATACACAACGAGGGTCATGGCCATAAGTGCCTTTGTGATCAGCCGTCCTCACATGGATCTCCACAATGTAAGTGCATGCTTAGGTATGTGATTCTTGTGGCAAACCACCTCAGTCCAGCTCACCTTCCTTCCTCGAGGTACCACCCAACTCCAAGCTTCCCTTGCTGAAAATGCGTCACTTCTTGCTCCAACTCTAATAGGATTATCTCGCCCCCCATGGATTGGAGTTTGCAATATCCTAGGCCTTAATACGACCATCTCTAGGGACCTCGGCTCAGGGAGAGTCCAAGCCCCTTCATGAATGAAACAAGATACCATAGTATCCCTTGGCATCCCCATGTCATACTGGGGACGCTCTCCCCCGGGCGAAGAGAGTAAGGGCTATCCACACGAAGGGTCGGTAAACTTGTATGCTTTATAATTTCCTATATGACTTATAGCCCTTACTCTCTTCATATCTATGTTCCGTATTAAACTTAGAAGATAAATACAAATATAACAAGACATACCACAAGCACATCCCATGTGTCCTTAAATGATTGGCGACTTTGATGTGACATCTATAAATGAAGTGGCCACAACTCTAGCTGCTTAGTCCACAAACCATTCTATTTTGAACCGATGTCCTAGAGAGAGAACAAGATCTACTCCTGTTGGCGCTCGACCACTATTCGTAGATGTCTCACCCTGATCGATTTCTACTAGAAAAAAAAGAAATTTAAATGAAATCCGATATCAACCTCAAATTTTAGACACGATTACCTTCTACATTGTCGATCATATGAGGTCGAGAATGGCCACGAGGATGACTTCGTCCTGCCCACCTATCCAGTTCACCTCGCACCTCAACTGGTATCCCCACCAGTTCAATAGGCCTAACAACCTCTATGATATCACGATGTTGATCGAGTGGTCGTGATTCACCTTCAACTCGATCTTCCGCCTTTTGGGGTGGAACGAGGTGCTTATGAGGAGGCATGCATGTACAACATATATAAAAAAATTATTAACTTCAGTGAGATCTAAACAAAACAATTCACAATGAACAACATTACAACCTTAGACTAGAAATTATGCAAACTAAATTACTTAAACGGAAACATATAACATACAACAAACACAATTGAAACATTACCTAATCCGTAAAGAAATATCTATGTAGATATATCACTACAACGTGCCAATTAGGCTTAATTGGATCTTGAACATAAAATCATTATTCTGCATGACATGATAAGATGAATAGATCTTTCTCGTGCTTCATTCGACACATGTTAATGAAGTAAAATAATTTCTATCAACTTTAATCTCATCCTTTCCTGACTCATCAAATCGTGTGTATTTAAACAACATTATCTTCAATTTTGAACCATAGGATAACTCTATTACTTCGACCAATTACCATAATATGTAATCACATAAAATATGGGATTATGATCCCTACCACTCGAGTAACTTGATGTTTTGGTTGACATAGTAATGCCACTATGTTGAGTTCTTCGTGTACTCTTGAGCTTTTTGGTATGGATCTTATACCCATTAACACAATATCCGTTATAAGATGCAATCTTAGAACTTGAACCTATTGCCAACCATTTCAAGTCCTCAATAACATTTGAACTCCCTTGATCTCGCAATTCTTAAAATCATTAAACTAGCTCTCGAATTGAACATTGTGCAATTTTCCATGTTGATGAGGATCCAAGTCCATGTCACTTGAAGATATTTCTTCCAAATGGATGTCGAGATACGATGCCACAATATTTAGATTAAACAGTACGTAACGATGAACTTGCTCCAACAAAACATGATCCAAAAATAGATTCTCTCTGTCCTAATTGGTGATCCATCAGTGTACAACTCTTCACTTCTAAATTATGTGTCTGCCTCATCTAAATAATGAGACTAAAATTTCAAACACTCCTCTTCCAAGGACCCTTTGATGATGGATATTTAGGTTTACATATAACTCTATAAAACACTGATCCACCTAATAAAACTTCATCAACTAAGTGTATAGGTAGATGCATCATAATGGTGAAAAATCCCGAAGGAAAGATACATGCGAGTTGGCAAAGAGTAACAACTATTTCTCCATTCAACTTTTCCATTTATTCAACATCAATTACTTTACTGTAGACTCTCTGAAAATTGAAGAGTGACACAATAATGCCATAAATATCACTAGAAAAACAAGCTTCAGTGACAGATATCTATCCGTTGGTGAAACACTAGTCAGTGTAAATAGCTATACACTGACGGATACAATTATTCGTTGGTGGAAACATACATTGGTGGAAGTTCTTTACTAACACTAATAGATATAGTCTGTCAGTTATTATTTACGTTTTAATCGTCAGACCAGAAACTTATACTGACGAATATGTTTGTTCAGTCTAAGTTTAAAAAAACCACGGTAAAATGATTTTCTTGCAAAAAAAGATCACCAACGACTATGTTACTATAAACCAACGGATATATCCATCGGTGTTACACTACTGGAAAAATAGGTTTCACCGATGTACGTACAATTCCATTGAGATATTGAATTAATCATTTGTGGAATAATACACCGACGAACATGCTAATTATCACGAACGGATATGTTCTGTCGGACTATATTTTCACAGTTTTCCTGAGATGAGCAAGATACACTGATGGATAATAACTGGTCGTGCACATTTTTTTAAAAATTATACAGCGGGAAATTAATTTTTTTGGTCACAAAAAGAAACATTGATGGATATATTACCATACACCGACAGATATATCTGTCAGTCTATACATACGAATATACACCGACGGATAAGTGTCATCGGTGAATATTTTGAAAATTGATTATCGAAAGAAGTTAATATTACATCATCATCGATCGATAATTGGACATTCATCGACGAATAGTTATCGTTACTCCATCGATAAAAATAAATACACACTGACAGATACTATTTCTTCCACCGACGGAATGGTTCAGTTAGTGTTGTCACTTAACATTAACCAAAGTCAGGAATTCCCCTCATTTCCTCTGTTTCGTAGCCTCATTGCGTCGCCACCTCCCTATGTCCGTCGTCTCTGCCTCGCCACATGGTCACCTTCTCCTCGCCGCGTGGTTGCAACCTGCTCTGTCTCTGCCAACCTCCTCCACCACCGACCACCACCTCCTCCCCCTCTTCTCACCTCCGACCACATTCCCCACCACTACACCTGTGACCTGAGCACCCCACTCCTCTTCTCACCTCCACCTCCACCACCACACCTTTGACCTGACCACCACCCCGACCTCCTCCACCACCAGCCAGCTACTTCACCTCCAGCCAACCCCCACAACCTCAACCTCCACCCCATCTGGCAACACCATCTCATCCACCCCCACCCCCATCGCCAACCACCCCCACGCCATCCACCACCACCACCATCCACCCCCACTGCTAGCCACCCCCCGTCAACCACCAACAACCATCCATTATGCCCATCTTAGATACTAATACAATCCCCTATGTACGGCTAAAATGTAGATTTAATTTTATTTTAAATACAATATGAATATAGTTTGATTATAGTTTGAATGTAATTTTGAATAAAATTTGATTCAAATGTTGTTGAATATGTGAATATAGTTGTAAAGTACTTTAATTATAAGAATATAGTTTTATATAGTTGAAATGTGATCTTGTAATAGTAATCGATATCTAAAGATTAATATTTACATTTGTTGTCAAATTGATTTTGAATGTGATTAGTAGCCCGAAAATGTTGTGGAAGTGTGTGTTGGATTGGATGATATAAATGTTAATTGAAATGTGATGTGGCAATTGGATGTTATGAAAGTAAATGTGATAGATGTCGAAAAATCTGTGGTTTTTCTCATCAATCCAAGATAGAAGATTTTTCATTATTAAAATATAAGGGAGGTTTTGTCTAAATTTCTAAAATATGTGTTAAACGTGATATTTCTAATTGGACTATGTTAGCTTAACCAAAATCGGATTTGGTTAGTTGGATTGTCTTAGATTGATTGTGTTGTATTAATTAGTTTGATTTGTTAGTTGGATGACCTGGATTGGTTAGTTGGATTTTCTTGGTATGGTTAGTTTATTATGTTAGATTGAGATGGATTGGTATTTGGATTGGTTGGATGGATTGGTTCGTTGATTGAGTTAGATTGTATTTATTTGGATTGAGTAGGATGTGTTAGATGTGTTTGTTGGATTGAGTTGGATATGATGGATGTGTTAGTCAACAATGAGTTGGATGTGCTTATTTTATGTTGACTAAATATTGACCCCAAAAGAAAGCAAAGATAATGAAAATTCAAGAAGAGACTTAGAGGCAACGTGTATAACAAGGGACCTGCATATGGGTTGTAGTGTCGACGACAAAATGATCTATCTACCTACTTCTTTATAGATAAGCGTTGGTGAGAAGAAAACTTTCTGTAACATTCTACATTGAGTGAAGGTGCAAGATAGATTTCATCCAACATATCGTACTAGGTAAACCCGAAGAAGTGCAACATCAGCTTATAAAGAGTTATGATTATCACATATTGATGCAAGAGTTGTCAGCCCATGACCATAAGAAAGAGTCGTGGAGTTACATAAATGCGAGAAATGGTCATTAACCTGAGTTTGTTTTTCACATTTTGTCTTCAAAAGTAAGCACCATTGAAGATTTAGAACGTCTGGAAAGGAACATTGGTATTATTTTATGTCATTTGGAGATGATATTTCCACTAAGGTTTTTTGATTTTATGTTGCATCTACCTGTTCACTTGGATTGGAGGCACGATTTGCAGGTTGGTGTACTATCCTTAGATGTATATTAATAGGTTGAAATCTTATGTTCGAAACAAAAATAGAACTGAAGGGTCAATTGGTGAAGGTATTTTGGCTGAGTGCACGATCGTTTGCTGTAGATATTTTGAACAGTGTAGAAATAATTTTTAATAGACCTTCGAGGAACGATAGAGGCGAAAGACCCTTAGGTAAGACTCGAATGATTGTTCTTGACAGTGTTGATCTTGAGAAAGCTCACAATTAGTTGTTGAATAACACTACCATTTGCACAGTAAAATGTGAGTACAAAGGGAAAACCCAAAATTATGGATTATTATTGTACGCCACTACAGAAAGTTACTCAACAACACATGATAACAATCCTGTTGATTGGGAAATTATGTTCAAAACCACAAGTGTACGACCGCATTGAAGCAGTCGCAAGCACGAGTCATGTCCACGAGAAGCGAGGTGGGTTGTCATCGACCATGCTCGAGTGGGGGAATAGAATGAAGATTTGGTGTATGGAAACTAACTAATGCGACACAAATCAACTAAAGAAACCTAATAGACTAGTCCCGTTGGAGAAGGAGAATGTATACAAAAGTGTAGATGTGTGAAACATGTGTATCCAATTACGCGCTAATCACATGCATAACATGGAAATCTATAATGACCACAATCTTAAGTGTGTCTCTACATGGATTAAGATTTATCAACATCATTAAAACAAAGAAAACACTACTCAAGATGAGGAGAAAGACAACCACATGATTACTTGTGTAATGACATAAAGAACATAGAATCCATAATGACCACAACCCCAACTATATCTCCACATGAATTAAGATTTAATATAATGATTAAAACATACAAGACATTCATCAAGGTAAGGCCAACAATGCCACATGCTCCCACATCCCATCCTTATATCTTTACCCACTCCAACATTATCCTCACCTCATCATTCCCCATAAAGTCGGCCCACTAGCCAAATTATGTGTTAAGCATCAATTAAGACCATTAACACATCAAATGCAAGAGTGAGGAACCCAACAAAATGACTATGGAAATCATATGGAGCTCCAAGATTTAGATTAAAACACACACCAATCTCTCAACATTCACACTTCACATCATTCTCCACCCCCCACCCCGAATGGGGATGGATTACTCACTAATCAACACATTAACCAAAGAAAACAATAACATAAAAATAACACATGAACAAGTAAAGGAAACGAAATATAACCAAAGCTATGGAATAAAAATCACATCAAATGAAAAACAACATAAAGAACATGAAACAAAAACTTGATTTAGAAAGGAAGATTACAAAATGTTGTTCCACTTCTTCTCCACTAGACTACTAAGCAAGAAAATAAAACAAACTCTACTAAGTAAGAAATAAAACCTACTCTACTAAACAACAAATAAAGCTAACCTAAAGAGGAGAGGAGAGAAAGACGAAGAAGGGAAGGATTACAAGTTTATTTATAGAAGATTAAACGGTCTAGATGAATCCAGGTGCGATCGGATGACTGTCTATCAGATCTGGATGTTGCGTATTGCTTTGACCGGACAACCCAACCCACTAAAGAAATTTGAGGTCCCAACTGGATCCGCCAGTGACGGATTTAATGGCAAATTATTTGGGTGGGATCGACCTTTCATTTTACTAGTAGTTTAAATGTTGCATTTTAGCACGTGGGGTGCACCCGCAGCTATTGGTTTGAACCCGCTTGGTTTTAATTGTTGAATTACTCCTCAGGTTCTAGCATTATGGTCTTTTGTACCCAACATATTTTTCTTTACACTTAGGTCTCTCCCAGTTTTCACTTGGGTCCCTCTAGATTTTTAGTCCAGTCTTTGAACATTACAAACCGATCCAGAAGGCTTCCAAATCAGACATTTCTTCTTGCATTTAGGTCATTTTCGCTTTTTCTCTTCTTTATTACCTAAAGCCTGAAATGTATGAAACAAATACCCGAGTAGCACAAATAAGGTGTGAAATAAAGGATATATAGCATGAATGAGTTGTAGGATCGTTATGGCCCAAATTAATCTAATCAAATTCAATCGAAGATGCAACGGAAATAAACAATAAAAGCAAGTAGAGAAAACAAGGCAAACCACAAGTGGACAAGGCAATTTTATAGAGGTTCGACCACCAACCTACTTCCTCTTTTGCAAGCTCCACTCGACTCCGCGAGCTCCGCCTACGTCTTCACCATCCACTCCCCATTCCGGGCTGGGAGAGAACGCCTTTACAAAGGAAGCCTTGTGAACACCCTCGGAAGCTTGTTTTTTCTTCTCACAATCTGAGAAGAATGCTTCGGGATTTCACCAAAACCTATGCTTCTTGACAACTGAGTTGAGTGTATCAAACACTCTCTAACTTGAGCACACTTTGAGTAAGATGTGGAATTGATCAAAGGTGTGAAGTCTAGGCTCTTGAGTGTCAGATTGGGGATTTGAAGATTTGCAGAAGTCTCTATAGTTATGAAGCAAATGGAAGTATGAGAGATTTGAAAATAAGGAGTATGGACCTCTATTTATAAGCTCCTTCTAAGATATAGTCGTTAGGGAAGAATTGGTTATGTTGTGTGTGATTGACATCATATCATGCATATATTTGTGTCTTATCCTCTATTTTTAAACTAAGCAGTGCTACGTAATGAGTTTTATGTTTAAATTTCAGGAATAAAACAAGTGAGAAGAAGAGACACAAAAAGGACCTAAGAGCAAGAGAAAGGACTAAAATGCAAGAGGGAAGGACCCGAATGTAAACCAAAAGAATTTATGAGAAAATCAAGAAACTCCACACCATCATGAGGAGTATTTTGGCAATTAGATTTGGGCCGACACTCAAACAGCCAATCTGGTTGCATCACACGTAATACATTGAAGCATTGAAGAAGATATACAGATTCGGAGCAAATCAGACAAAAGTGACCACTAATTGGCAATTCAAGACTGCTTATTGGCATCCCATTTTGGTCCAATTTTTCTTTGGCTTCTCGTGGTTGTTTATTATGTTGTGTTTATCCATTTGTAGTAGTTTCATTAGTCCCACATCGGGGGATTATCACCGGTTACCTTTTTCTATGACTATAAATAGAACTCCTCCTCCTTCTTTGTATTTACCCATTGCTTTGTGGTCAATAACTCTACTTAGAGTCAAGCCTTGAAGCAAAAACTCATGTAGGGAAATGTTTCTTGTAATGTGAGTCATTTAGTAAAAGAATTTTTTGTTAGTGTAATGTTGTCTCTTTTATCTTCTTGCATGCTGAGCTTAATTTCATTTCACTAATCTTAGTATACTTGGTTAATATGTTTTCCTCTCTTAACATAATAGTTAGGTTACTGATTTGTGAGTAGTTTCATTCCCCTTTGGGGGGTGAAGATGATGTACATATACGTTGTGATGCTTGGATGTTTGAGAATTTTTTTATTGTGTAAACTTGCTTGTTTGTATGTTCATTGGTGGTATTTTAATCATCTACATGTTGGGAGATTTTTTAATGGGTTTTGCCATAAGATTTAGACACTTCCCATGCTTAGTTTCCTCATGTTTATTGACTGAAATTTCCTGTTGAATATGCTACATGTTAATTTGTATTTTTGGTTGCTTGCTTGATTGATTGAAGAAACTTTGTTTTGATGGGTTTTTCCATAAGATTTAGAGACCTCCCATGCTTAGATTTGTTCTTCACATGAGTTTATGGTTATTGATGGGTCTTGCCATCTTTAGACACTTCTCATGTTGAGCCTAATCTTATGATAATCAAGTAGTAATTGTTGATACGTTGTGTGAATAGATTGATAGGTTTTGCCACATCTTTAGACACTTCCTATGCATGAAAACACACACACGACACACACAAATACATGCTTACAAGCATCATTCGTCACTTATTTCACTTCATACGTGCATACACTCCACCCCTTAGGGGTTTTTCTTCATGAATTCCAATCTATTTGTTAGCCTTTTAATTTAGTTTTAATCAATCGTTAGTTATTTCATTTGCATTTGTTACTTACTATTTTAGTGTATTTAGCTTAGCATAATAAATCTCTTTCCCTTTTTTGCCACTTGATTTCGGACAAATCAAAGGCTACTCGCCTCCCCGTGGATCGACCCGTACTTGTCGCCGCTTCATCGCGGCCGTCCACTTGTGGTTATTAAAATGTTTAAACAAGTTTTTTTGTCTCGTTGCCGAGGAGGTGCTCAGTCCAGACTTTGGTTTGGACGATTCGAGTGAATTTAAGCTTTTGGTGTAGTTTTTCTTTGTTTCAGGATGATGTAAAGATCAAGTGAAGACATTAGAAGAAGCTCGGAGGCAAGCAGAGACAAACTGACCGCCAATTAGCGGTGGTGGACAGCCAACTGGCGGCCTAGGTAGCTCAGTTTGTTCCCTTCTTTTTGTGGTTGTTTCGGATTTCAATATAAAGGTCTAGGGTTCTATTTGGCATGTTTTGACTTGTACTTTCCGCCTAGATCAATAATCAATCCCCTTTTAATCAACTTGGACCCTAAAATCCAAAGCAAAAGACTAGGCATTCTTGGTTGTTTAGGTCATGCATCGTATACTTGACTTAGGCACGTAGTTTATCTTTTGTTTTAGCTTTACTTTCAGTTGTTGAGCGCTGCCATGAGGTACGCATTTCCTACTGTCATTCATTGTTTTGGTATGACTATGCATTAGTTAGTAGGAATTGCATTGCAACAAGTGCAAGTTGAGCATTTGTTTGGAGAGTTTATTTCTAGATCAGGACTCCAAAACGCTACTAAGGAGGGGCTGTCCTATATAAGATAAGGTGGGGGATTTCATCACCATTTTCTTTGCCCCAAATATCACAGTAATCAAGAGCCAAAATTTAAAATCAAGTAGACATTGGTCCCTAAGGATCTCGGGCGCATTAGGAGAGTGATCTGGTCACGACCGTCATGGCCTGATCGACGTCGCCCACTCTGTCGATAGTAGGAGAGATGAGGTCTCCGGATCTTGGCTCACTTACTGGGATTTCTGGTCTTCGTCGTAGGGAGGTGAGGAATGTTGAGGCCGCATGACCTCGTAGTTAGGCATCGTCTAGCTGTAAGGACCTATAGCGACGTTTGGTTGTTTGAGCCTTGTTGGCTTGTGTACTTCTACCAGTACCTACCCGATGTAGCATAATGACTTCTTCCATTGTATCCTGAGTCATTCCTTCTAATATGAGTCTTCCCATATTCTCGTCTACGCAACCTTCTTAGTTTTTTTGTTCTAAAAAAATTATTTTTGGTTCGTGTGTGTATGCACCTTTGTGCGTGCTAGTGTGGGCACGAGATGAGGGTGGCCGTTTGACGAGATGCGTCATCAATCCTGCCTCGATAATTGATTTCTTGAAACCTTCACCTTCTCCTATCCCACACACTCTGGGTTCCATGGGTGCTCAGTGCCGCGAGGAGGAGCAATTGCTGGACCCACCTGTTCAACCACCTGTTCTCGTTTCTCTACGTGATCGATGCTTCCCGAGTCGTACTGCTCTACCTTCGTGCATTGTATTGCCTGAGGCGAATGGGAACCACTTTGAAGTTAAGCCTCAATTTATATCCATGCTCCCTCACTTCACTGGGAAGAGTGACCCCTATATCTTTCTCAGGGAATTTGAGGAGGTCTGTGCTATGTTCAAACTGCAACAACTTAGCACAGACTCCATTCACCTTAGGCTTGTCCCCTTTGCACTAAAGGATGATGCTAAGAAGTCGTTATACCGCAATCAGGGAAATGCCTTTAGGACTTGTGATGAATTTCAAATGCCTCAAGAAGTACTTCCCAAATCATCGGACTCAAAAACTAAGGAACAAAATCAATTCATTCTATCAACATGAGACCGAATCATTTCATGCATACTTAGAGAGGTTCAAGGAGCTACTATCCTCATACCCTCACAATGGCATCAAGTTGTGGCACCTTTTGTTAGATTGTCTATGAGGGTCTTCACATCCCATCTCGAACGCTCCTTGAGTCCATGTGTCAATGAGAGTTCTTAGTAAAGGATGAAAGGGAGGCATGAGCTTTAGTAGAAGTCCTCGCTGAGAAAACCATGTAGTGGGAAAGTGTGAGGGAACCACAACCATCATCAGTATAGGAGAGAGGATTGCAAATGCGAACTCGACTAGATTGGGTGCCGTATTTGTTGTCGATACCACTACAGCCACCGAGGCACGCATGACGGCCTTAATGCGCCGTATGGATTCGATTGAGCTCCAAAACCAGTAAGATGTGTCACATGTGTCTGCATCTAGTCCAGTTCCTTGTTATTCATGTGGTAGGATAGGTCATGTGGGAGGTGAGTGTGCATCCATTCCTCCTGAGATGGAACAACTCAATGCCATCTATGATAGATCTAGGAATGACCCATACTCCTCATCATATAACCCTGGATGGAGGAACCACCCTAACTTTTCATGGAACCAAAACAATGTCCAGGGTGGTCCTTCAAAATTCTCTAGACCACTTTGACAAGCCACACCAACCTCTCATGCATTCACACTCTTTTCAGTCACCCCAACCCCAAATCACCAACCGACCTGGTTTCCCAAATGATAACAACATGGAAACCCAGTTCAATTCGCTTAAGAACTTGACTCGTGGACTTGAGAACTCAATGAAATTTTTTATGTCATCCACAAGTCAAGTCCTCACTTCAAATCAGCAAACCATCAAATCTCTCAAGCTTCAGATGGGCCAATTGGCTCAGTCTGTACATGAGAGTCAGAGAGGCACTCTCACAAGCCAACGTGAGGCTAACCCGCATGTATTAGCAACAACTCATGCAAAATGAGAGTTTGGTACCTCGGGGGCAGCAAGTGAACCATGTGGAGGAACTTGTTCACCATGTCAATGCCATTATAATCATAAGGAATGGAAAGCATGTTGACAATCACATTTCCTTGCCACCACCACCATCTGTGTAGCCCCTCAGTGGGAATGATGGTGAGGATGAGGGTAATACACCAACGCCTCCTTCTCAGGCACCGTAGAAAACCTACCTGCCAAAAGCTCCATATCCTAGTAGGTTAACCAAAAGCAGAGTGACACAATGGATAAGATATTAGAGGTGTTTAAACAAGTGAAGTTTAACATCCCCTTGTTGGATGTGATCCAACAAATACCTCAATATGCCAAAGTATTGAAAGATCTTTGCACAACCAAGAGGAAGACCAATGTTCCTAAGAAAGCATTCTTAGCTACGAGTGTGAGCTCACTTGTCCAATCCCACATACACAAAGTACAAGTACCTAGGTTATCCTACTATTCAGTGTATGATAGGGGACACTAGCATGAGTAATGTGTTGCTTAATTTAGAATCAGCGGTCAACCTCCTCCCATCTTCTGTTTATCAATAGTTAAACTTGGGAGAATCGAAACCAACTAAGATCACCCTCCAACTGGCGGATAGATCCATTTGTATCCCAAAGGGGACTATGGAGGACAAGCTTATCAAAGTTGGAGATTTTATATTTCCCGTAGATTTTGTCGTCCTCGATACCAACCCTGTTGCGAACACCCACTCTCAAATACCTTTAATTTTGGGTAGACCATTTCTAGCAACCTCCAACGCCTTAATTAATTGTATAAATGATCTCATGAAGCTCTCATTCGGTAACATAAGTGTCGAGTTTCATGTGTTCAACTCTGGTAGGCAACAAGAGCCCTTGGACCAACCTTTAAATCTCAACCTCATCCGCCAATTAGAGAAAGTACAACAAAATCAACAAACACCCCCAATACCAATGCAACCCATTGAGAATGTTTGTGGGCCTAGCGAAAACTCATTGGATGTCTTTGCAATGCAACATAGTGAGTTGGCATCAAACATGAACATACAAAGGGAGTGTTTGTTGGCTGATTCGGTTGAGACTATTAGTGAGGGGGACACACCTCTTCATATATGCCCATACCAGAAGGTGTATCTACCCCATGTCCCATGGCTATTGAGCCCTTCGACGATCGTCTGGACTTCAACAAGGACCCACCTGTGATCGAGCTTATGCTTGATAATATAAAGGACGTTGGGTGGTCCTTGTTGGATGAGTTGGGGAGAAGCCCCATTCTTAGTGAAACTGGTGTGCCACATCCTTCGAATGAGCCTGAGGAACTCATTCTGATGCACTCGCCTATTGATTGGAGGGGTTTGTTCGATGAGCAACTAAACCCTAGTGAGGCAACACAACTCCACTCATTCATGTTGCTTACGCCCAACCACGATCATGAGGGATTCGAGCCTTTTAGGTTTGACCTTTCATCCCTCATGACACCTCGGAGTACCAATCAAGTGGGCCCATCTTGGCAAATCTCTAGTAAGGAACCCTTAAAATCTTGTTGTGAAACTTTAAGTGTAGGGTTTTGCTTCCCATGTAGATAATAAATAAGTGGTGTTGTCTCTTCTTCCACGGCTCCTATCACTCAGGAAATTAGGTCCGAGGGGACTTAGTGCCTGGTGCTTTAGAGTCATCTGACTTGGGATGCACCGATCGAACTCCCGTTACATAGGTGGTAGGGATCGCCCTATGTGGAAGGGGAAGGTGCATGTGATAGTGTAAGGCCTCACAGGCAATGATGCATGAAACCTGACCCTGGGAGAAGAAAATACCAACTAGTGTAATTCATAATGCTCCAAGAAGAAGAAAAGAAAAAAAGAGACAAATAAGAACCTTAATGGACTTGAGGATGTTAATGTTGCCCACGTCTTTTACTTAAGTTGTTAACTAACTTGCACGAATGGTTCCCTAGGCTAGGTGTGTCGATTGAATACATATATATAGTCAGTCCATAGAATTACTGTCCAATGTTCAACGAAAATGAGTCCATTGAGTCATGTTGCTAGGTTGAATAATGCATCTATGTTCGGATTTTGTGGGTGTATCCGATGAAAACCCTCAGGAGACAACACTCCTCCTCCTTGTCAACAAGGAGGTTTAACGACTTGTTGCATGTGCTAAGTGCAACCGTGATTCCTACGAAAGTGAGTTAGGATTTCCCTTTGTGCGTATGCCTTTTCCTTTCTTTCATTTTTCTCAATCTTTGTTTTGCTCGGGACTAGCAAAAGTTATGTGTGGGGGTATTTGACTGACATCATATCATGCATATATTTATGTCTTATATCCTCTATTGTTAACCTAAGCAATGCTACGTAACGAGTTTTATGTTTAAATTTCAGGAATAAAACAAGTGAGAAGAAGGGACACAAAAAAGACCTAAAAGGAAGAGAAAGGACTAAAATAAAAGAGGGAATGACCCAGATGTAAATGAAAAGGACCAACGAGAAAATCAAGAAACTCCACACCATCAGGAGGAGTATTTTGACAATTAGATTCGGGCCGACACTCAAACAGCCAATCTGGATGCATCACACATAATACATTGAAGCATTGAAGAACATATACAAATTTGGAGAAAATCAGACTAAAAGTGACCGCCAATTAGGGGCCCAGGGCCACTAATTGGTGTCCCATTTTGGTCCAATTTCTCTTTGGCTTCGCATGGTTGTTTATTATGTTGTGTTTATCCATTTGTAGTAGTTTCATTACTCCCACATCGGGGGATTGTCACCGGTTACCTTTTTCTATGACTATAAATAGAACTATTCATCTTCCTTTGTATTTACCCATTGCTTAGTGGTCAATCCCTCTACTTAGAGTCAATCCTTGAAGCAAAAACTCAAGTAGGGAGATGCTGCTTGTAATGTAAGTTATTTAATAAAAGAAATTGTTGTTAGTTTAATGTTGTCTCTTTTATCTTCTTGTATGCTTAGCTTAATTTCGTTTCATTAATCTTAGTAGACTTCCCCTCTTAACATAATAGTTAGGTTAATGATTTGTGAGTAGTTCCATCCCCCTTTGGGGGGTGAAGATGATGTACATATACGTTGTGAAGTTTGGATGTTTGAGAAAATTTTGATTGTGTAAACTTGCATGTTTGTATGTTCATTGGTGGTATTTTAATCATCTACATGTTGGTAGTTTAGTTTTAGTCAATATTTAGTTGCTTTCATTTGCATTTGTTAGTTACTAGTTTAGTGTAGTTTAGCTTAACATAATCAAATCTCTTTCCCTTTTTTGCCACTTGATTTCGGACAAATGAGAGGCTACTCACCTCCCCATGGATCGACCCGTACTTGTCACCGCTTCATTGCGGTCGTGCACTTGCGGTTATTAAAATGTTTAAACAGTGTGTAAGATACATAAAATAGAAACTGAAGTTCAACAATTCTGTCCCACTCGATCGACTCGGGCACAAAAGTCAACTGTTTCCGTGAAATTAAGGAAACGTTAAAACCAACTTATCCTACAGTCAAACCAATTGGGCTAGAACTAACGTTATTGGTTGAACCAGGTCAGGGGTCGGTCGACCGATATAAGGGTTTAGTCCAGGGTAATTGTAATCGATCCAACACAAACTTTAGATACGTTAGACCGAAAATAACAGGTATTGTTTGACACAAAATTAGAGTTAATCTGGTTGACCATTTACAGGTCAACATTCGACCGGTGGTCAACTGTGTATTAGGGGTTAGGACGAAATACAAATACGATAGTTGTATAATACGACAAGCTTAATGGTCATCCGAAAAATACTGGTCAATTGGTCGACCAGATAGTCAGAATAGGTCGACCGGTAGAGTTAGATAAAATCACTATTTGTAAAACCGTTAATTGTTTGAATCGGTCGAACCAAAAACTCATTTCGGTCGGTCGTTCTACTCGAACTGACATAAGTTTGGTTTATGTGATTTTCCTACCTAAGTTTGGGTGACCTATTGAAGTCCAATTGATCTGAAATTTTGTGTGTGACTTCTAGAAGGAACCTAGTGTGTATGTGCGTAGATTTAACAATTGTATGCTCAAGTTCACATAAGTTCCTAACACTCAAATAATAGGTAAAATTACATGTCTTCAAGTTGCTTGATTACATGTCCTAACTTGATTACATGTCTTGGTCCAAAGTTTTAATTACATGTCTTCATTAATGATTTTTTGTCCCATTTCTCATTTGCTAGATGAATCTTGATCAACCTATTAAGATGATTGGCAAGTATATGTTATGCTTGTAGTTATGCTTGCCTACTTTGATTGACTAGGTTGATTGATTAAGATTGGTTTGATTAATCATCAAAATCAATATAGATTAAGGTCTAAAAGGTAACAAAGAGCCAATAGGTTTTTTTTCTGGTTGAACGTTTTAAAATAACCGCAAGTGCACGGCCGCGTAGAAGTGGTGGAAAATACGGGTCGATCCATAGGGAGGTGTGTTGACTATGGTTAGTTCGAAGGCGAGTGGGAAAGAAAGGAGAGAAAGGAGTTATTATCGAAACTACACTAAAATGTGAAAGGAATTGAAAAATTAGCAATTAAATGAAAACCCTATAGGGGGTAGAGAAAGAATGTGAATACAAAAATATGTGTATGTGTGTGTCTTCAATTGTGCTCATCACAACATGTAGTGCATGAAAATCATAAAACTAAATCCAACTTTCCTCCACATGAAATAAAATAACACATTATCAATAAAACATACAAGACAATAATTGGAATGAAGCTAAATGAACTCATGTATTAAGACCAAACCCCACTATGCCTTCACATGAAATAAGATTTACACAATCATTAAAACATACAATACATTAACCAAGGTAAATGCAACAATAGTACATGCAACTACAAGTTATATTTCCTTTATCAATTCCATCCATATGTTCACCTCATCATTCCCCATAAAATAGGTCCACTAATCTAAGCATATGCTAAGCTTCATTCAAGAGCATTAGCATATCAAAGTCAAGAATGAAATCCCATTAGATGGTTATGGAAATCATGTAAGGTTCAAAGGATTAAGATAACACCCACCTAATACATCACATAATCGCATCGCATATTTCACCACCCCCCAAATGGGGATGGAACTACTCACTAATCATTACACTACAAACTACATTAACAAAACGAAACATTCTAATGAAAGAAAATTAAACAAAAGAAGCATGCAAGAATTAAAAGACAAGACAATATTAAAAGAAACTAAGAAAAATTATTTTATTAACATGACTCACATTGCAAGTGGCATTCTTCTCAACCTTGAGTTTTTTTTTCAAGGCTCTTACTCCAAGTAGTGAGAATGCCACCAAGCAATGGGTAGAATAGAAGGGAGGAGGAGGAGTTCTATTTATAGCCATAGAAAAAAGCAATCAGGGACAATTCCCCAATATGGGACTAATAAACCACCAAAAATAGACATAAAACGCCCTAATACATGACCTGACTAAAACTTATCGGATCTGTAGCAAAACAAACCACCAATCAGCGGTCTTGGAACACCAATTGGCGGTCTATATGCTTTGGATCAGGTCAGGTTCTTGTGTGTGATTGTCTGGATCAATTTCTTGATGTGTGATGCATCCAAGTCGGTTGTTGGAGCTCAGGCTCGAATCGAATTGCCAAAATACTCCTCATGATGGTGTGGAGTTCCTTCATATGCTCAATGACCCTTTGGTTTTACATTCGGGTCCCTCTCTTGTGCATCTTAGTCCATAAGTCTTGCAACTTAGTATTTTTTCTTGCTTTTAGGTCCTTTTATACCTCTTCTCCTCATTCATGTTTATTCCTGAAACTCAAATATAAAACTCCATATGTAGCATTGTTTAGGTTCAAGATAATGGATATAAGACATAAATATATGCATGATATGATGTCAATCACTTACAATGATGGTACATATCTGTCAGTGTAAGTTCCATTAATTGTCAGGTATCCTACACTGACAGTAATTATCCGTCAGTATTAGTTACCCATAGAATCCCCGACGGTATGTTTTTGGCGGTGTAAGTCGACATTCTTCGGTGCTTTTGGGAAGAAGCATTAGTCGGTATATGCCACACCAATAGATACGTACATTGATGTAGATCATTGACGAATATTTATCGGTGATTTCACTATCGGTGTTATTCGCTCAGACAAAACAAGGCAAAATAAATTGGTGGGAAATTTGTACCAAAATTTACACTGACAACATTTATCCGTCGATGGAACTAAACACCAACACAAGCAACACCGACAGTAGATGTATATGTCGATGTTCACCTACACCGATAGATAGTGACGTACACTTACAGATAGCTTCCATCAGTGAAACCTTGTTCTACTGTAGTGTCGAATCTGAATTTTCATAGCTCACGAATTGATTAGTAGCATATCATATAATGCATCCACGTTATATATCCTTTATTTTACCCCATATTTATGCTACTTAAGTATTTTTTTTCAGATTTCAGGATTTAGGTGATAAAGAAGATAAAGGAAGAAAAAAGGACCTAAATGCAAGAACAAATGATTGATTTGGAAGCCTTCTTGACCTATTTGTAGTGGTCATAGACCGGATTGCATGTTAGTAAGGACCTACGTGAAAACCCAGATGGACCTAATTGTAAAGAAAATATATTGTCATAAAAGTTCAAAATCTCATAAAACTAAGTAATTCAACAATTAAGACCAAACAGGTTCGCACCAACGACTCTGGGTGTACCCTACGTGTTAAATTGGTGAACTTAAATTGCTGGTGAAATTTGGAGTTGATCCGACCCAAACGTTCCTCCAGTAGCATATCATAATCCACCACTGCGGGATCTGGTTGGGCGTCGTTTGATGCCCGAATGTCTCCAGCGGGTCGGGTATTAGGTTTGGAGTGCTTCAGGTCTCAAATGATTTTCATAGTCATTTTGATGGATTTCTCAGTATTCCCTTTGATGTGTTAATGGTCCTAATGGATGCTTAGCACATACTTTGGTTAGTGGACCCACTAACCTACTTAATGAGGAATGATGAGGTTAGGATAAGATTATAGTGGATAAAGAGATAAGAATGACATGTGGAAGGATGTGGCCTTGTTGGCCTTATCTTGATTAATATCTTGTATGTTTTAATGATTGTGTTAAATCTTAATTCATGTAAGACACATAGTTGGGATTAGGTCATTATGGATTTCTGTGGTCTTCATGTCATTAAAGAGATAATTTTGACATGTAATCATGTGGTTGTCTTACTCCTTATCTTGAGTAGTGTTTAGCATGTTTCAATGATGGTGATAAATCTTAATCCAGGTAGAAACACACTTAGGATTTTGGTCATTATAAATTTCCATGTTTTTTACATGTCATTGGGGCTTGATTGTCCATATATGTATCACATATCTATACTTTTGCATGCATTCTCCATCTCCTATGGGACTAGTCATATCATGTTTCTTTAGCCGATTTGCATAGCATTAGTTAGTTTCGATACACTCAATACTCATTTTCTTCCCCCACTTGAGTATGGTCGACAACAATCTCCACTCGCTCCTCGTAGACACGACCCATACTTGCCACTCTCGTATGGTCTGGACTCTTCTAGGCGATAGGCACGAACGTGCGGATGTACTCCAGTCTCATCACCCCTATAAACATGTACGGACCTTGCAGTCCGAGAGAGTAAGGAGTTAAAGTCAGTGACTAACGAGCTAGCAGAGGCGCAAGGCAAGATGGTGACCTTGCAGTCGACCATCGAAATTTTGCTGGCGAAGGAGGGTTATAACAGTTGAGCATTGTAATCGTAATTTAGTAATGTGTATTACATTCAATAGGTTGATATAAAGTATCATCTTACGATATAATGTATTGTAACGTGTAGGATATTAATACCACATCTGTTTGCACACAAACACCGCCACCAAGACAAGACAACGATCATAAACCATCGGGTGGAACAAGCACTAGAAGTGTGACGACCTAGTGTTCCTGTTGTTTGTCTACTTTTATCTATATTAAACTTTGTTTCCAACTTTTTAAATTGCAAACTTCAATTTCAATATAGTTACAACGTTCGGTTTGCAGTTTGTTGTTTGAATGAAGTTTTTGTTTTGGACAAATGCATATATGAGTTCTTCTAGTTTTATGTTTATGGATAAATGTATTTTGGATGAGTGATGAAAACTGTTGTTTCTTTTGATCAGGGAAATCGAACCTAGAAAGAGCAAATAGGATTTTTCCTGGTTCTGGACAGGATTTATGTAGGATTGTGAATGGCTTAGTTCTAATCTTTTTAAGGTTTATTAACCTCTACTTGCTCAATCAAAGATGCAGCAGAAATTAAAATAAACAAGCAAGTAGAGAATGAAATATGCAAACCACAAGATGAAGACAAGGTGATTTTTATAGATGTTCGGCCTCCCGCTTACTTCCTCTCTTGCAAGCTCTGCTCGATCCACTAGAGTATGATTTGGCTATGATCAAAGGTCTGGAATTTAGGCATAGAGTGTAGGAATGGGGAATTTGGAGCTTGGGAGTTTATCTCTAGTGTATAGAACAAATAGTAGTAGGAAAGTTGTCTAAACAAGGTTTGGACAACTCTATTTATAAGCTCTAAGTAGGTTATAGCCATTGGGACAAGTATAGGAAGTTGTTGTGTAAGAAACACAAAACAGTGAAGTGCAATCACATTTCTAAACAAAATCGGTCGACCGAATTAGGCATACCGGTCGACCAGTTAGTCTAATCTGGCTATAAATTAAGTTCACTTAAGTGAACGGTCGAACTAAATTTGGGATCGGTCGACCATTCTAGGGGTTTTGATCTGGTAAAGGATGGATCGGTCGAACTAAGGAGAAGGTTTGTTCGACTGGAAACTTCCAGGCACTCTGGGTTCAAGGAGATAATGAGTTTCACTCGACCTAACTCTAGGAGAAGTTCAACTGGAAACTTCCAGAGTGTTAAGGGCGACCAAAGATTGTTTGATTAGTCAACTGATAGGTAAATGGCGGTCGACTGGAAGTCTGGTAAAATTGGTGTTTTGGGAAATATGACCGTTGTAGAATACGACAAGTCTAACAGTCACTCGACATATGTAGGCGGTCGAACAAAAGGCTTGCAACGGTCGACTGGTTTAACACTTAGGCTAACAGTATTAACATACCCAATCGGTCGAACGAAGAACTCATTCCGGTCGACCGTATTGGCACTGGCATACCATGTGTTGGTTTAAGTGTTTTTCGATTCTAGTTTTGGTGATCTATTGAAGTCCAAATGTTGTGAAACTTTGTGTGTGACTTCTATAAGGAACCTAGTGTGTGTTTAAGTTGATTTTAGCTCAAGTAAGCTCAATTACAAAATGTTCCTAAGATTCAAAATAAATCAAGATTACATGTCTTCAAATGAGCTTTATTACATGTCGTGACTTGATTTCCTTTCTTCCTTGAGTCTTAATCACTTGTAGAAGTTAGCACAAACAATTATGCTATGCATAATGTATGCTTCTCTACATTGATTGTACTTAAGATTAGGTTGATTAAATTATCAAAACATAGATTGAGGCAAAAAACCAACTTACACCGACAGTACTTATCCATCGGTGTTGGTTACTCATAAGATACACCGACGATATGTATATGTTGGTGTACATCGCTAACTTTCAGAGAAATTGGGTAAATATATTAGTTGGTGTATCGTAATAAGGTGAACTGTAAATAGTATTAGTCGGTGTTCAACAAATATGATTGTCGGTGTAGATCATCGACGAATATCTGTTGGTGTTATACCATCAGTGTTCTTCACTTGCACGACGTAAGGAGAATTTTTTCGGCATGTTTCACGTCGAAATTAATACTGGTGAGATGTATCCATCAGAACATCCATCAATGGAAGTAAACGATGACGCAGGCAATACCGACGGATAGGCACCTTCACCGATGGAAATTCAGATTTTCAGATATAGTTTGACCTATATCCAAATTCATATCCAAATTTGAAATTGGTAAAGCTTTTTAAACCAATTTCAATTCCAAATTGTATTTGGTAAGAAATTATTTCCCAAATACTAACCAAATTTTAATTTTCGAATCAAATAATCGGATAATTAATTACCATTTGCACCATGATATATATTGGATGTAATAATTGATATTTTCAGATATTCAGATATGGTTTGACCAATATCTGAATTCATATCCAAATTTAAAATCGGGAAAGTTTTTCAAACCGACTTCAATTCCAATTTTGTTTTTCGGTAAGAACTTGTTTACCAAATACCAACCAAATTTTAATTTTAATGGTTATCATTTGCACCGGTACTTGTGGTGCAACAATTATTTGTGATCATTGTGATGATTTTTTCTTCAAGTTGAGATTAGCTTGTTCCTATAGATTCATTGTAGCCATGGATTGCATGCTTAATTTAGTTATGTTTTTAGTTGTTTGTGTTTTACAAACTCACTGTGGAGTGATATGGTATTTATAGAGGGTGTCCATGTAGGTAGAGGGTGGTGACATGGGTTTCCATCATGGCAGCAAACAAAACAAAAAATTAAAAAATATTACCCCTGAACATCTTCCATAATCGTACATCACATTTAAGATAACCGTACGTCGAATTAATGGATTCCATCACCTCACTTTCACCCTAGTTAAAGAACCATTCTATCCACCCAATTTCGAATTCAAATTTGGCGGGAAACCAAACCCATCCCCCCACACCTCCTCCTCCCATGGATCATCCTTCTGGCGTCATATTTCATTTAGTTTTGGTGTCATAATGAAGCAAAACATGCCCGATCCACAATAACCTTCGTGTTCTCATCTGTCCATGGTGTATTTGTTTGCATTCACCCTCCCACGCGAACATTATTTTGTTAGTTCATGGTTTTTGATGATGGATAGTTATTGTGCTAACTAACTTCTTGCAATTATTTTTCTACCGACAACTTCTTTGTACTTAACGTGTGGTAACTAACTTGGTTTATTTAATGTTCCGGGTTTATTATTAGTTCCATTGTCTGGATAAACAATGGTTCAAATATTTTATATTTTGAACTATGGATGTACAAAATCATTTTTAATGGATTTGAAATGGTTTTGGAATTGTTTGATTTAGAGATGGATCGAGTAACATATAGTATATGTACATACGTTGCTCTAGTTCTCTTTTGCAGGGATATGTGAGTTTGTATTTTCCATCGAAGCCATGTGTGCAGGAATGATGTGCATGTTGTTATTATTTTTTTATGTATATGTGAAAGTCAATTATATATGAGAGAATTTTTACATAGTACTTGCACTAGACAATTTTCAAAATTTTGAGATGCATGTTTGTATTTTGTGATATCTACATCCATGGTGCAAGAGGAAGTTGCAGAGAATGCGTAAAGGTCAAGAATGTGGGAACGTATAAACTCACACCATTGTGTGTGAATGGATAAATTTATTGTGTGCTTGACATATATGTGTTGTATGAATGAATGTTAGGATGTGTATAAATGATAAATATACATGATCACCTAAATTCTAAAATCACATATAAATGTTTAATTGTCCAATAAAAAATTAAGAGTATTTTTCTTTCTTATCTCATCCACTATTAACCATCGATCAAGGGATATTCTGCTTGTCCTTAGAGGGAGATAACTCCTCCATCTTTGGGAATAGTGGGAGATATAAGGTTGTCTATTATTGTGCCATGAATAGATGTACAAGGTGTGATTCCGCTTAGTGGACACCAAATATATTTATTTGTGAATACAATGGATAAACGTATCTCGTATCAAATGAAATAAGTTTTCTTAATGAGACCTGGAGCCCTCGCTCGGTTTTGGGAAAAAGAGTTTTGCTTAGGAGGATTGGTCAAATTCCCTCTTAATTAAAACGACAAGAGTCGTAAGAGTTTGAAAATGCAAACAATGCAAAATTTTGAAATGGTTATGATTAGAAAATGGTTTCTTACCTTGATTTTATAATATATCTGATAGCCCTTAGGTAGTTTATATTATAATTGATAGGATCTTGAATTGCTTCATTTATGGACATATTTATTTATTTGCGGTATTGATTTTCAAACATGAAATTGACATTAAATCCCATATATATTTTGTAGAAATGACGAATATTCAACCTATTGTGAGATCTATGATTGAAAAACATCCTTTGGCAAATGATGGCTCCAACTTCATAAGATGGAAACTCAAGCTCAATATCATGTTGAAGTTTGAAAAACTATCTCATATTTTGGATGGTGAAATCCCAAAATAAATGAGAAGGCAACCGATAATGAGAAAGATGTTAAAGTCAAGTGGGAAGACCAAGAGAACCAAGTTCACGGTCTAATGTTGGCCTCCATTGGTGACTCACGTCAAGCGAAATACTTGGATTCAAAACCCAAGAAGACCATGGAAGCTATAACAAAGATGCTCATGGATAGTACTAGAAAAGATCGCTATAAGACCACTATAGCACTCACAAGGTGTTGTTGCCTTTTTAGCCTTAATCTATGTTTTGATGATTTAATCAACCTAATCTTAATTGTAATAAATGTAGAGTAGCACATATTGAATAGCATATATATTGTTCTCTGCTAACCTCTACAGGTGATCAAGACTCAAGGAAGAAAGGAAATCAAGTCAAGACATGTACTAAAGCAATATTTTTAAGACATGTAATCCTGTTTTTTTAGTCTTGGGAACATTGTGTAATTGAGCATACTTGAGCTAAAATCAACTCACATACACACTAGGTTCCATATACAAGTCACACACAAAATTTCACTTCAATTGGACTTTAATAGATCACCCAAACTTAGACCGGAAAACACTAACACTTAACCTGAACTGTTTGCCCACATTCGGTCGACCAAACCAAACCTCTCGGTCGACCGCGTTATCATAATCCTGTAGTGTTTTCTACTTCCCTTTTTCGATCGATCGTTCCAACCTATTTTTGTCAACCAAATCAACACATATTTCTGACTGTTTGGTTTGTCGTTTTATACCAACGGTCGTATTCGTATTATTTCAAATTCCCTAAAATACATTTTTCCTATCGGTCGACCGTGGACCTGTTTTGGTCTACCAAACTTTTATGTCTCGACAAACCCAAACTGCTTGTTAGTTTTCGGTCGACCGTGGACCTTGTTTCGATCGACTGAATATGATCATTTTTTCAACCCCGAAAAGACTGTTAGTTTTTGGTCGACCGAACCCTATTCGGTGTTCAACCGATAACTTAAGTGTACCTAAGTTATAGCCTATTGCATCGACTGTTCATTTATTGATCGACCAAACCGAGTCCAAAATTGCCAAACGGTCGACCGTTCTGCCCGATTCGGTCGACCGAACTTACTCAGAATTGTGTCCTGTAAGTTTCTATTTTGTGTATCTTACACAAACTCCTACCCAATTAAATCCAACGGCTATAACACCTTAGGAACTTATAAATAGGTGTTCCTTTGACACAATAATACCACTCTTACACTTCAATTTGTCATATACACTTAAGAGAAAACTCCAACTCTCCCATTCCCCAAATCTACTCTCCAAGCTTACACTTCCACACTTTAGTATAACTTCCACACTCAACATTGTTGTTCAAGGAAGCAAGGACTTCGGTGAAAGCCCGAAGTGTTCCTCACAAATTGTGAGAGAAGAAAGTCAAGCTCATGAGGGTGTTCGTGGAGCTCGTTTTGTGAAAGGCTTAATCTCGTTCCGGAACGAGGTTGATAGTGAAGACGCAAGCGGAGCTCGAGGGAGTTCGAGCGGAGCTTGCAAGACAGGAAGTAGGCGGGAGGCCGAACCTCTATAAAAATCACCAGGTCATTTTGTGGCTGGCCTTGTAGTCTTTACTTGCTTGTTATTTGTTTAAATTCCGCTGCATATACTTGATTGCTTAAACAAGTAGGTAATTAGCTTAAAGTGATTAGAACTAAGCCCCCATTACGATCTTCCATTTGGTATCAGAGCCTTGTGACCTAAATTTCATTACTTAACCGTAATTTTTAGTATGGCTTCAACATCTAATCATGTAGAGGGATTGTGCACAACTAGACATCCTTTGCTAAATGGGTCAAATTATTGCTAAATGGGTCTAATGACCTCAAGTATTGGATGTTTCTTCAAAATCCCTACACACCCTTAAATGAAGATGAATTAGATTCACTTTCTAGGCCCATAATGAAAGAAATTGAGATGAACTCAAAAATCATGAACATTCTTTATTGTGGTCTTAATGAGGGTGAATACAATAGAATTAGGGGTTGTGAGAGTGCTTTTCAAATATGTCATAGATTAAATGCATCATGAGGGTGATAGCAAAACTAAGGAAACTCGCATTAGTCTCCTCATGCATAAATATGAGATATTTTCTATGCAAATCGGTGAGAACATAAGCGACATGAACACTTGCTTCACCGATATTACTAACTCTCTTTTGGTTCTTGGAAGAAGAATAAATAAAGTAGAGATGACAAGAAAATTCCTCCAGTCACTAAGGAACGATTGGGAAGATAAGGTGGTCGCAATTGAAGAAGCTCACGATCTTTCCCAACTCAAGATGGAGGAGCTAATTGTAAATCTCATGGCTTATGAGCTATAAATTAACTATCGAAAGGAGAAGGAAGCCTCAAAGAACAAACCCTTCTTGTCAATGCATGCAAATCTTAAGGAACCAAGGAGGAGTGTAGAAGACGAGGACATTGAAGTCCTAGCCAAAGACTTCTTCAAATACCTTAAGAAGGATAAGGGAGAAAAGAATGAAAGAAGAGGTAGAAGAAGTTAGAAAAGAGAAAAAGAAAAGAAGAAGGAGGAGAGTGAAAATGAGAGAAGAGAAGGGGAGAAGAAAAAGGAGAGAAGGGAGAGGAGAAGCGAAAAGGAGAAGAGCAAGAGAAGAGAAAGGAAGGAGGAAGCTCACAAGGCTACATGGGATGACTCTTCATCACCATCGTCATCATCATCTTCCTTCCAAAGTAGAAGAGAGGTTTCCCATTCATGCTTCATGGCTATTGAAGATGATCAAAGTGAGGTAGACTCTACCCTTGTTCTATTAGTCATGCTCAACTACGTCTTATTATAGTGATATCTCAAATTCTATTGCAAATGATGAAACATATACACATGATGAGCTTCAAAATGCATTTAATGACTTAGTTAAACAATATGAGATCATTTGTGACAAAAATAAGAATGCTAAAAAATTAGTAAATGATCTCCAAAGCGAAATTGAAACATGCATGAATGAGAAGAATGAGGTGCTTTCTAGACTTGAAAACAATGCATAAACTATTGATAGTTTAAAAGCAACACCTAGTGATAGTGAATATTTAGATCTTCAAGCTTGCAATGTGCAATTAAGAAAAGTTCTTGAAATATTCACTAATGGAACTAAGATGCTTAATATGCTTCTAGGAAGTCAAAGGCAATTCTTGCAGAAACATGGTTCAGGATATAATGATTCAAATGTTAAAAACCATGTAATTCATTCAACTTTAAATGGAAAGCACTTAGTTGTAAAGCATGTCTCTTCAAGTGTGTGGGCTCCTAAAACCAAAATGGTTTGGGTTCCCAAAGCTAACATTCAAGGACCGAAAGTTGTTTGGGTCCCTAAATCTACACTTGTAGGTGCTTGAGGAGGAAAACGGTGATGATCGGGCAAACTTGAGAGTCAAATTCAACGCGGGTTGCATCACCGAATGGAGATTGGAACCAATTCAAGCTTCAAAGTGGGTATAATTCTTATCCTCTAAACTTTTGAATAAATTGGTTCTAGTCTAGGTTTTAACATGCTTAATTGACATATCATATATTGATTCATTGCATATCTTAAATTTGAATAACATCCATTGCTTAAATGTCTAATTCTTAAATGGATGTCAAAAAGGGAAATTAATACATCACATGCCTAATTGATATATTTTACTTGATGTTAAACGGGGAGAATTAGAATTGAACTTAATCGAAAAATCATATTCATATTGATAGGGGGAGCTTATTGAATATAATTCACTTATAGTAATGAAGTGCAAAATTTAGGGGGACCAACTTCATTATAAGACATCCAAATTTCATGTTAATCTTATATTTTTTATGGATGTCAAAGGGAGAGAGATAATTAAAGGGGGTAACTTGAAATTTGAGTTTAATTGAACAAAAACTGTGCATATCCATAGGGGGAACATGTATATGCATAGTTTACATCTAAACAATTCAAGTATTAAGATATAGTTTGTCATCATCAAAAAGGGGGAGATTGTTGGCTTTTTGCCTTAATATATGTTTTGATGATTTAATCAACCGAATCTTAATTGTAATCAATGTAGAGTATCACACATATTGAATAGCATATATATTGTATTGTGCTAACCTCTACAGATGATCAAGACTCAAGGAAGAAAGGAAATCAAGTCAAGACATGTATTAAAGCTATATTGAAGACATGTAATCTTGTTTTCTTTGAGTCTTAGGAACATTGTGTAATTGAGCATACTTGAGCTAAAATCAACTCACATACACACTAGGTTACTTATAGAAGTCACACACAAAATTTCACATCATTTGGACTTCAATAGATCACACAAACTTAGACCGGAAAATAATAACACTTAACCTGAACCGTCTGCCCACATTCGGTCGACCGAACCAAACCTCTCGGTCGACCGATTGATCATAATCCTGTAGTGTTTTCTACTGCCCTCTTTCAGTCGACCGTTCCAACCTATTTTGGTCGACCAAATCAACACATATTTCCGACCGTTTGGTTTGTTGTTTTAAACCAACGGTCGTATTCGTATTATTTCCAAATACCCAAAAATACATTTTGCCTATCGGTCGACCATGTACATGTTTCGGTCGAACAAACTTATACATCTCGACAAACCCAAATTGCTTGTTAGTTTTCGGTCGATTGTGGACCTTGTGTCGGTCGACTGAATATCATCATGTTTTTCAACCCCGAAAAGATTGTTAGTTTTCGGTCAACCGAACCCTATTCGGTGTTCGACCGATAACTTAAGTGTACCTAAGGTATAGCCTATTGCGGTCGACCGTTCATTTATTGGTCAACCAAACCGAGTCCAAAATTTCCAAACGGTCGACCGTTCCGCCCGATTCAGTCGACCAGACCAATCTTACTCAGAATTGGGTCCTGCAAGTTTCTATTTTGGGTATCTTAAACAAACTCTTACCCAATTAAACCCAACGGCTATAACACTTTAGGAGCTTATAAATAGGTGTTCCTATGACATAATAGCACCCCTCTTACACTTCCATTTTTCAGATACAGTTAAGAGAAAACTTCAAGTCTCCCTTTCCCCAAATCTACTCTCCAAGCTTACACTTCCACACTTTAGTATCAATTCCACATCATAAGATAAGTGTGCTCAAGTTAGAGAGTGTGTTCCACTCAACATTGTTGTTCAAGAAAGCAAGGACTTCGGTGAAAGCCTGAAGTGTTCCTCTCAGATTGTGAGAGAAGAAAGTCAAGCTCACGAGGGTGTTCATGGATGTTGTTTTGTTTGGAAAAGGCTTAATCTCGGCCCGGAATGAGGTTTATAGTAAAGACACAAGCGGAGCTCGAGTGAGTTCGAGCGGAGCTTACAAGAGAGGAAGTAGGTGGGAGGCGGAACCTCTATAAAAATCACAGTCATTTTGTGGTTTGCCTTGTATTCTTTACTTCTTGTTTATTTGTTTAAATTCCGCTGCATATACTTGATTGCTTAAACAAGTAGGTAATTAGCTTAAAGTCATTAGAACTAAGCCCCCATTACGATCCTACAGGTGCCACATGGCGAAGGGAACACTAGTGTCCATGCATTTTCTCACTATGCTGGGATACCTTGACAAGTTGTCAAAGCTCTCTTCTCCGATGTTCAATGTCACGCACTATCATGTGCATGAGAAAGGTGTGAGTCTTGAGGATCTACACAACACTCTCAAAATGACTGAAGTAGAAATGGTAAAGGTCGGGACAAGCACGTCCTAGCCATCCATGATGGGAGCGGGACGATCACTGAAAGTAAAGGCAAAAACAAATTGGCCAAAAAGGCGTTGAAGGGAAATGGAGTAGGAGGGGCTCATGCGAGTACCTCAAGTGGGAATTCTTCGAAATCTCCAACTCCTAATACGGAGTGTTACTACTACGGCGGAAATGGACACATCCGCCTGAATTTCCCCAAGTACAAGGAGGATCTTGACAACGGGTTAATTGAGTGAAAACACCCCAGAAAGGACAAAGGTATATTTGTTATTGAAATTAATTTAGCCACCTCTGTCCATGATTGGGTAATTGATACCGGATCTTGTGCTCACATAGTTTCTAATGTTCAGCTACTAAAGGATAGGAAGGAACTCATGAGGAACGAGATGATTTTGAAGGTCAAAAATGGTGCAAGCATTGCTACATTTGCGAAAGCTTCCGTGGAGCTTCAATTTTCAAGTACTTTAAATTTATGTTTAAAGAACGTCTATTATATGCCTTCGATTAGCAAGAATATTATTTATGTATCATGTTTGGATATGGATAATTTTAATATAAATATTTCAAACTCTTGCTTGTCTATATCGAATACTGGTATTTTCTATGCAAAGGTTTTCCTAAGAAATGGACTCTATTTGCTTGAATTAAATAATAGATAAATTTTTAACATCAATAACAAAAGGCTTAAAACTACTCACGTGAATGATACACTCTTGTGGCACTATCGTCTTGGTCACATAAATGAAAAGCGCATCAAGAAATTGCAAGACAGCTAACCTTCTTGTTCAACTTGATTTTAAGTCATTGGAGATGTGCGAACCTTGCCTAATGGGCAAAATGACCAAGAGGCCTTTCGAGAAGAAAGGTCCGAGAGCGAATAACTTGTTGGATTTGAAACATTCCGATGTATGTGGTCCAATGAGTACAAATGCAAGAGACAGTTTTAGATACTTCATTACGTTGACGGTTGACTATAGTTGTTATGGTTATATTTATCTAATGAGAACCAAAAGTGAATCCTTTGACATGTTCAAGGAATTCAAGAATGAAATAAAGAACTAACTCAACAAGAAAATCAAGTCTCTACGAACCGATCGTGGAGGTGAGTACCTATGTACCGAATTTGATTCGTTCCTAAAGGAGTGCGGTATTGTGCCACAACTCACTCCTCCCGGTACACCTCAGTGGAATGGGGTATCTGAAAGGAGAAATAGGACATTGCTCGACATGGTTCGGTCAATGATGAGTCAAGCTGAATTGCGGTTTTACTTTTGGAGTTATGCACTAGAAGTTGCGGCCTACACACTAAATAGTGTTTCATCCAAATCCGTAGAGAAAAATCCTTATGAGTTAGGGAGTGGTAAAACACATAAGCTCAATTTTCTCAAGAATTGGGGTTGTGAGGCCTATGTAAAAAGATTGATGTCGACAAAACTTCAAAAAAAATGGATAAGCACTTCTTTATAGATTATCCTCGTGAAACAAGAGGATACTACTTTTGGCATAAAACCTCTAATAAGTGATTGTCGAGAGTGATGCCATATTCTTAGAGAAAGAATTTCTAGAAAGAATGAAAAGTAGCTGGAGTAGAATTGTGTTTGAGGAAACTTAAGATATTCTTCAATATCAGGATATGAATGATAACATTTAAGATCATAAAGGCCCAACCGAGGTTCATTTGGATAGTGGGAGCGTGAGTGAGAGACCCTCGCAAGCAATTGTGAAAGAAACGCAATCATCCCCACAAAGTGTATGTTCGAGAATCGAACATGAACCAATTCCGCAAGAAATTATGAAGTTCAAGAAGTACACGTAGAACCAAAAGAACTTAGAAGATCTACGAGGGAAAGGAAGAAACATGATCTGTATTAGGGACTTCATGAGATCATGGTACTAGATACCAACGATCCCTCGACCTTTAAAGAAGCAATGCAAAGAGAGGACTCCAAACTATGGCTTAAAGTCATGGAATCCAAAATAGAATCCATGTATGACAATCATGTGTGGAACTTGGTTGACCTTCCTCAAGGAAAGAATGTCGTTCAAAATAAATGGGCTTTCAAGAGGAAGATGGACATGGATGGGAACTTGACAACCTACAAAGCAAGGCTTGTAGAAAAAGGTTTCACTCAAGTACAAGGAATTTATTATGATGAAACTTTTCCCCGGTTGTTATGTTCAAGTCTATTTGGATTATGCTCGCTATTGTCGTATTTCATGATTATGAAATATGGCAAATGGATGTCAAAAAAACATTCCTTAATGGGAACCTGGAATAAGATGTGTACATGGTACAACCTCAAGGTTTTGAAGATCCAAAGAATAGCGAGAATGTATGCAAGCCTCAAATATCCATTTATGGATTGAAGCAAGCATCAAGGAGTGTGAACAAGCGCTTTGACGAGGAAGTAAAAAAGATTCACTTCGTCCAAAGTAAGGAAGAGCCTTGTATATACAACAAGGTTAGTAGAAGCCACATAGTATTTTTGACCTTATATGTCGATGACATACTCCTCATGGGAAATCAGATACCATTGCTTGAGCAAACGAGAAGTTCATTGAAATATGCATTTTCAATGAAAGACATGGGTGAGGCTCAATACATCTTGGGAATCAAGATATATAGAGATAGATCACGTAGACTCATTGTCCTATGTCAACGTACATACATTGACAAGGTTATGGAAAGGTTCAACATAAACAACTCCAAAAAGAACAATGTGCCAACGAGTATGGGTATGCAACTCAAGAAGTCTCAACGTGCTGAAACACGTAAAGACTTCGAGTACATGAAAAATATTCCTTATTGATTGAACGTTTTAAAATAACCGCGAGTGCACGACCGTGTTGAAGCGGTGGCAAATACGGGATGATCCATAGGGAGGCGTGTCAACTTTAGTTAGTTCGAAGGCGAGTGGGAAACAAAGGATAGAAAGAGTTTGGTTACACGAAACTAGGAATGAACAATCAATAAACTAAACCCCATAAGGGATAGAGAAAGAATGTGACTACGAAAATATGTGTATGTGTGTGTGTTCAGTTGTGCTCATCACCATATGTAGTACATGAAAATCATAAAACTAAATCCAACTTTGCCTCCACATAAAATAAGATAACACAATATCATTAAAACGTACAAGACAATAATTGGAAGGAAGCTAAATGAACTCATGCATAAATACCAAACCCCACGATGTCTCCACATGAAATAAGATTTACACAATCATTAAAACATACAAGACATTAATCAAGGTAAGGGCAACAAGAGTACATGCAACCACAAGTCATGTTGCCTTTATCAATTCCATCCATATCCTCACCTCATCATTCCCCATAAAATAGGTCCACTAATCTAAGCATATGCTAAGCTTCATTAAAGAGCATTAGCATATCAAAGACAAGAGTGAAATCCCATTAGATGGCTATGGAAATCATGTAAGGTTCAAAGCATTAAGATAACACCCACCTAATACATCACATAATCACATCACATATTTCACCACCCCCCAAATGGGGATGGAACTACTCACTAATCATTACACAAACTACATTAACAAAATGAAACATTCTAATGAAAGGAAATTCAACTAAGCAAACAAGAAATATTAAAGAAGCTAAATGAAGGAAATTCAACTAAAGAAGCATGCAAGAATTAAAATACAATATTAAAAGAAACTAAGAAAAATTATTTTATTTATATGGCTCACATTACAAGTGGCATTCTTCTCCACTTTGAGTTTTTGCTTCAAGGATTTTACTCCAAGTAGAGAGAATTCCACCAAGCAATGGGTGAATACAAATGAGGAGGAGGAGTTCTATTTATAGTCCTAGAAAAAGGCAATCGGGGACAATCCCCCAATATGGGACTAATACACCACCAAAAATAGACATAAAACACCCTAATACATGACCCGACTAAAACATATCGGATATGTAGCAAAACAGAGCGCCAATCAACGGTCATGGATTTGCTACTCGACTATGTACACACGTAACACCCCCCCCCCCTCCCACACCTACTTCATGCATTGTCCTCAATGAATGTGAGCAAGATACTACATGGATTTATGCATGAAAAATAAAAGATCTCACCAACATGAAGCCTAAAAGGACGTTCGTGGTTATGTTGATGGACACAAACCCGAATTCCCTCAAAACCTGTGAGACGCTAAAGAAGGGATACAAATACGTGAAAGAAAAATGACCCAAATACACAAGGGTTGGGGCCCACAACAATCAATGCTCGCTCATTGAGTTGTACAAAAATATGTTCCCATCTTCATTTGTCAAAGGACATCAAGTTGGAATCTCAAAAGTGGGTCAATGCACTTGGAAAGGGAACATGACACCACACGTGGCCAGAATACTCTTGTTCCCCCCCCCCCTCCCTCACAAATAGCACAAGATGAAAGGAGTGGTTCATGAATTAGACACAGACTGTAGGATTTCGTGTCCCTATGTATGTATATATTTTAAAATTTTAATATAACATAAAAGATCGATTTTCATATTTTCAGCAATTTTATGTACATTTATTTGTGTTTTATTCTAATAACATGCAATCCTACATTTATTAAAATAAATCACAAAGGAGAATCATACCTAAAGATTCTCTAAAACCTTTTGATGATTCGGAGTCGCGTTGCACGTTGTGTCGCCCACGGAATTGCCTCCGAGTGTTCACCAAACTCTAAACAAAGTTAGAGAGAAAGGAGCTAGCCAATCAATCTCTAACAAGGTTTAAAATCAAGCTAATTACCCATCTTTAATCTCCTGAGAATCTTATCTCCAAACTTAATTTTACTAAGAGTATTTTCGTGGTGATTAGGGAGAGATTAATGAGAGAAAGATTTTGCATAAGTCTCAAAACAAGTAGGAATATGTGCCCTTTTATAGGCTCCCAAAACATCATTATCAAGAGCTATTATTTAGCCATGATCCCTTGTTTTTCTCTCCTAAAATTAATCTCTAAATTCCACATAATCACCCACAAAAAACGTTTTAATTAAATCTGGAATTATTCCACCCATGATTTAATTAATCTCTTAATAATTCTGGCAGAATTGTTCTTGTTCAGTAGACCGAGTATTATTCGGTCAACCGAACCATTCGGTTATAACACGTGTTCGGTGCACCGTGAGCTAGACGGTCGACCGATTCTTTATGAGAAAAATTCCCTGGAAGAATTCGGACGAACCACGTCTTTCAATCAGTATACCATTGACGCACCAGAATCGCTCCTGGGACATAGTCATCGGATGACCGAGTCACCTTCGGCCTACCGAGAATACTAATTCTCGGTTGATTGTTTCCAATCGGTTAACCGAACCCGATTGTCCAAACACTCTAGACAATCTCGGTCAATCGATTGCGCTTACCCGTTCCACATTCGGTTAACCGATCCGAATATCCCTCGGTCGACCGAACCATGAACGGTTCACCGTGTTTGACCCCGATTTTGCCTTTGTCAAATTTTGGATTTATTTCCAACAAAATTTGATCTTTTGGGGTTTTTAGCAAATTCACATCTTATGTAATATTATCCTTTGTAATATTAAATTATTGCACCCCATAATATATACATCTCATATGAATTTATTATGATTCTAATTATGTCAATTCTCATGACATATTGATTTTATTCATTCACCACATATGTCCCCTTTTCATAAGAAACCCGACACATCATATGAACTTAAAATCAAACCTCTTGTTTTCCAGTTTTGTGGTGTGACCTATAGGAGGATCTAAGCCTAATTGGCAGTGATATTAAACACTTAATATCTCAGACTATAAGCGGTATCTAGCTACACATTATAGTCACCCAATTAGCATAGTTGTCTTTGTTTCACCCGAACTAAAACACGATCCATTTAGTGATGTAAGTGCACCACTTGTGTCCATCCCTTGCCTCATGATATTAAGAATATATACAAAGTAGAAATGTGTCATCTTTGTATTATATTCATTTCTTGATCTCTTTAAGCTAATTATAACTATGTGACTTAACTCAAGTCACATTGTGCACATTATAATTTTGCTTTATCAAGGGGCCCACTAATATCATCACTCCATTAAGAGGGGCAATGATAATCGTTTGACTAGCTATCTTTTCCAGCACAAGTCATGTTCAACCAACTATTGCCGTTATCACTACACTCATTGGTAGCTTTTGACAATAATCAAATTAAACACTTCTTGAGTGAAAAGATATAAGTCTCATATCTTAGGATCCAAAAAAAGGAAAAATATTAATGACACGTAACACAATTCCATAATGTTTTACTTGTTAGGTCTATTCAATATATAAAAGTAATATTTTCCTCTTTTATATACTCGTGTTGTCAATTATTTGTAGAGCTACAACAATCGATGACCAACACGACAATCTTATCTCGGTAATTAATGTTCCATGTTAACTACCATGATTGTGAATAACTTTTGATTTATGTAAACCATTATCTTTTGGAGCTCTACGGTTAAGGACCAAGCGCCTCTTCCTTAACACTTCCAAAAGACGAATACTATAATCAAGGAACAAAATGTTTGTACATTCAATTCATAATAATTGACATATAAAAGTAAAACTTTTAGAACACATTCCTTTCAAAGACATCTCATTCAAAGGATCAAACTGAAGGAGCTTGGACCTCTCAAAAGTTTGGGAGATAATGTGCAATGGAAGAAGAGTTCCTTACATTATAGAATTGGGGTTATAATCGTCAATCCAAACTCTCCAACCAATAGGCTGGTGTGTCGGAACGAGGTCAAGAACCTCGTTATGCATGTCCGACTCACCAGGCGAACACAAAGTGGGTCTCTTACCCAAGGTATCCTCTAAGGCACTCCCAATACCCTCATTGGCGATGTAATTGTTTGATGTCCCATCATTTCCAAGATGATCCGGAACAATAGTGAGAGGCAAACTCTCATCTGGTCGTTTGAAATTAAGGGTACTAGGGAGCTCATGCTCGACCAAATGTGAGTCCTTAAGAGGCACAACATGAAGATCATGTGTCTCAAGGGCCACAGGACAAAAAGATAAGGCACAATCCTATGCCGACTCAAAATGAAGTTGGTTCATGCTTTTCTCAATTGGAATTGAATCCTCCACCAAGTGATCGTGAATTGATACCCCAAGTCCCTCAGATTGACTAGGAGTTTGACTTTCAAAGATCGTGCTTTGAATTTGTGGATGTGGTGGTGGTTCGATATCAGAAGATAAATCCCCATGTTGACAAGAAAAGTTACCCTCCTCACATTCACGTAATTGCTGCATCATTTGACTCACTTGTAGTCCCATATTTTGTATGGACTTTTGAGTGGTTTCCATGAACGTAAGGAAAGTTTGTTGTAAAGAATCAAGTTTGGGGTCAACAGTGAGGTTCAAGTCAGAGTTTGAGAAATTTTGAGGTTGGGTGTTGATGGGCTGAGAATAAGTCCAATGATTTGGAGTGGGATGTTGGAAGAATTATGGGTATTCGGGAGGAGGATACTGGGGTGAAAATGATGTATAAAAAATTGAATAAGAATTGTCACCCCACGAATCCATCCCTCTCGGCTTGTACGCGGATATGTAATGGTCATATTGAGCATTTTGGGAAAAGGTATGCTCATACTCAGGCTCTGGGGGAACATAAGGACATTCCCCGATAACATGACCACTCAACCCACAACAGTCACACGGTACGGCTACTGGAGCCACCGGTGCACTCATGTCGTCTACCACACGCATGAAAGAGGCCAAAGTTTGTTGTAATGTCTCAGTTTGTTGACCAGCATATGATACATCATAACTAGATGGTGGTCTAGTAGTCGGTGCCTCTCTCATATTATCCCAATCTGAAGATTGCTCAGCAACACAATTAAGATTGTCCCAACCATACGGGGTGTCTGTCTGAGCCACCCCAAGTTGCATGGGTCCGGAATACTAGGGAGAATTATCCTTGTCCCAACAATGATATGGATGGTCGCCCATGTAACCATTCATCTCAACAAAAAAACTCTCGAGTCGACCACTCTCACCACCATGAGGCCAAACTCGCAAAAACTGCTCGACTCGACCCTAAAATGCTAATAGAGAGTGTAAAGGGGAGGAGACTAGATTGTAGAAGTAGGTGAGAAGAAGATGACTCAGAGGAGAAGGGAAGAATCCCTAAAAACAAGCGTGAGTAAGGGGTGAGGGTAGAAGCCTAGTCTAGCAAACACGGCTCAAGTAACCTACGGTCACTATAAGTACTTACAACTAGACGACGCCTAACTGCGAGGTCACACGGCCTCAACACGCTTCACCTCCCTATGACGAAGACCACAAATCCCAACAAGTGAGCCAAGATCTGGAGATCTCATCTCTCCTGCTATCGACAAAGTGGGAGACACTGATCAGGCTATGACGGTCGTGACTCAATCACTCTCCTAATGCGCCCGAGTCCTATTGGCCAGTGTCTACTTGCTTTTAGATTAAGGCTTTACTGAGTGTGATTTTTAGGGTTAACGGAGGGGTGATGAAGACTATAGGTGGTGCCCCTTAAAAAAAATGTTTTGAAATCTTAGGCTAGCAAACTCACCAAACAAGCACTCACCTCATTCTTGTCCAGATGCACCTTACTAACTAATGCATGCTTTAACCATGCATGAATGAGATAATGGGTGCACATACCTCACGCCAGCAATCTACAACAAAAATGTAAAAGAAAAGAAAAGACGAATGCGTGCACCTAGATGGAATCAATCTAATCTTTTGGTTTGAGTTTTAAGGTCCAAGTTGTCTTAAAAGGGGAATTGATTAATCTGGGAGCTAACTACAGGTTCAAACATGCAAAATTGAACTCCCACAACAGTAAATTGAAGAAACAAACAACTACAACGAAAATTGGAGCAAAACAAACTTACCAGGCCGCCAGTTGGCAGTCACTTTAGCTTATTTTTGCCTCCAACTTCCCCAATAGCCTCCCCTTGATCCTGAGGATCCCTGAAATAAACCAAATCTAAAAACAAAAAATTAAAACCACTCGAATCGTCCAAACCAAAGTCTCGACAGAGCACCTCCCCGACAACGGCGCCAAAAACTTGATTCAACGTTTTAAAATAACCGCAAGTGCATGGCTGCGTTGAAGCGGTGGCAAATACGGGTCGATCCACAAGGAGGTGTGTCAACTTTGTTTTGTTCGAAGGCGAGTGGGAAACAAAGGAGAGAAAGAGTTTGGTTATACTACACTAAACTAGGAATGAACAATCAATAAAACTAAACCCCATAGGGGGTAGAAAAAGAATGTGACTACGAAAATATGTGTATGTGTGTGTGTTCAATTGTGCTCATCACAACGTGTAGTACATTAAAATCATAAAACTAAATCAAATTTTCCCTTCACATATAATAAGATAACACAATATCATTAAAACATACAAGACAATAATTGGAATGAAGCTAAATGAACTCATGCATAAATACCAAACCCCACTATGTCTCGACATGAAATAAGGTTTACGCAATCATTAAAACATACAAGACATTAATCAAGGTAAGGGCAACAAGAGTACATGCAACCACAAGTCATGTTTCCTTTATCAATTCCATCCATATCCTCTCCTCGTCATTCCCCATAAAATAGGTCCACTAATCTAAGCATATGCTAAGATTCATTCAAGAGCATTATCATATCAAAGAAAAGAGTGAAATCACATTAGATGGTTATGGAAATCATGTAAGATTCAAAGGATTAAGATAACACTCACCTAATACATCACATATTTCACCACCCCCAAATGGGGATGGAACTACTCACTAATCATTACACTAACCATATTAACAAAATGAAACATTCTAATGAAAGGAAATTCAACTAAGCAAATAAGAAATTTTAAAGAAGCTAAATGAAAGGAAATTCAACTAAAGAAGCATGCAAGAATTAAAAGACAATATTAAAAGAAACTAAGAAAAATTATTTTATTTACATGACTCACATTACAAGTGGCATTCTTCTCCACCTTGGGTTTTTACTTCATGGCTTTTACTCCAAGTAGATAGAATACCACCAAAGAATGGTTGAATACAAATGAGGATGAGGAGTTCTATTTATAGTCATAGAAAAAGACAATCGGGGACAATCCGCGGATATGGGACTAATACACCACCAAAAATAGACATAAACACCCTAATACATGACCCGACTAAAACTTATCGGATCTGGAGCAAAACGATCGCCAATTGGCAGCTTATATACTTTGGATCAGGTCAGGTTTTTAAGTGTGGTTGTCTGGCTCGATTTCTTCATGTGTGATGCATCCAAGTCGGTTGATGGAGCTTAGGCCCGAATCGAATTGCCAAAATACTCCTCATGATAGTGTGGAGTGTCTTGATTTGCTCATTCGTCCTTTAGGCTTACATCTGGGTCCTTCCCTCTTGCTTCTCAGTCCCCAAGTCTTGCAACTCAGTCATTTTCCTTACTTTTGAGTCCTTTTTGTGCATCTTCCCCTCAAACCTGCTTATTCCTGAAACTTAAACATTAAACTCATTATGTAGCGTTGTTTAGGTGAAAGATAATGGATATAAGACACAAATGTATGCATGATATGATGTCAATCACTTATGTTTCGGCAATAAGATCAATCATGTACATCATGACTTGCACAAGACCTAATGTCTTGTATGCTCTAAGCGTGACAAGTCGTCACCAATCCAACACAGGTCCTGAGTGTTGGTCTGCAATCAAGAATATTGTAAGGTACCTTAAACCAGAACAAAGATAAGTTTCTCGTTTATGGAGGACAAAGAGAGCTAATTGTCGAAGCCTATTCTGATGCGAGTTTCTTGAGTGATTCTGACAATAGGAGATCACAATCAAGATATGTCTTTCTTCTTAATGGTGGAGCTATGAGCTGATGTAGTTGGAAGCAAACCACTACGACCGACTCAAACACCACTTCCGAAGTTATGGATGTCGCTGAAGAGCGCAATGAAGGAGTGTAGATTAAGAAGTTCCTTGAAGAGCTTGGAGTATTTCCCTCGAGCGAGGGACCCATAAAGCTATTTTGCAACAATAGTGCATCTATCTTGCAAATCAAGGATCTTAAATCACACCACAAAGTGAAGTACATGGATCGCAAGTACTTTGTCACACCTGATTTCATCAACGAAGGCAACATAGATTTATTATGGGTGGACATAAACAGAAACACAGTGGATCCATTGACCAAACCCTTATCCTAAGCCAAAGGGGAAATGCATTTCGAGTCCATGGGTTTGAAGAACCATGTGGAGTGGCTTGATGAGTTATTATTGTTTTATACAATGTGAAAGAAAACTTTGATAACAACTAGGAGATCGAAAGGAATCTGTTATAAAAGTTTTACTTTAATATATGTCAATTGTTATGAATTGAATGTGCAAACATTTTGTTCCTTGATTATTGTATTCGCCTTTTAGAAGTGTTAAGGAAGAGACTTTTGGTCCTTAATTGTAGAGTTTTATTAGACAATGGTTTACGTAAATCAAAAGTTATTCATAATCATGATAATTGACAAGAAACATTAATCACGAAGATAAGATTGTTGTGTTGGTCATCAATTACTGGAGTTCTACGAATATTTGACGACACAAGTATATAAAAGAGGAAAATGGTTACTTTTATATATTGAATAGACAAAGCAAGCGAAACATAATGTCATTGTGTTATGTGTCATTAATATTTTCATTGTGTCTTAAATCTTAAGATATGAGACTTATGTCTTTTCACATAGGAAGTGTTTAATTTGATTATTGTCAAAAGTTCTCGTTGTTTAAGACGCAGCTGCAAAATCCTCCAAGCGTGCCTCAAAACACGTCCAGCGGTCCTCGACAACCTAACTGCAGACTTGGTACCCCAGTACCCAGCCTTCTTGTCGTGCAGTCACGAGCAACGTGCCTTGGCTTCCTGTAGGTGAAACATGACCTCGCTTCTCTGCCGCTACCAATGTTGCCACTGCCGCTGCCTGCTCCTCTCTGCCAGGGGCAATCACGTGCCCTGTGACCCAACTGTCTACACTCTAGGCATCCACGAGTCACCCAGACGCGCTCCCGTCCCAGGTGTCAATGACGATAATGTTCACAACATCACTGGCACTCCCTTTAGTTGATTGTTGCTTCTTCTTAGGACGACCCCCGAATCTGCCCCTGGGTTGACTCCTGTCGCGGTGACTACCGCCTTCGCCCCACTGAACCGATTTGTACCGCCGCCGAACCCCTTGCTCTCCTAAATGCGACTCGGGTACTCAACATTCAGTGTCTGAGGCATATTGGTAAGTACTGCTCACCGAAGCGGTAGTCGAAGTCTCTCAGTAAACATCATCGCCAACTGCTTGGGCGTACTAAAGATCTTCGTGCAATATCTCTCTCAAGAGATGAACTTGTAGATATACTAATCCAAGCTTAGATCTCCCTGCTGGAGTGCCAGAAACTCACACCTCAGACGATCACGAATGTGTTGCGAGAATTACTGTCACCTGAATTCCTCCCAACCAATCATGGCCGAACCTCCAAAGACCACCACTTCGATCGTTCTCGACCAACTGATTGCTATCCCACTGAAAATGTATGTGGTCAGTCCCACCTAACGCTAACATAGACAAGCAATCGCCTCGAAGATCTATTGTATTCTCAAAATCTAGTCATCTATTACCTCTGGGTCTGTTCCGCCGACGAAAGTGGGTAGGTGTTGACGCATAAAGCGGACAAGAATGTTGCCCCTATCCTCAAACTGGGGCCTCCTGCATGCTCCTCAATAAACGCGCATAAGCGCTCAAACTAGTACCTGAGAAAATGGGTGCGTAGGAGTCTACACACCTCAAACTAGCACCTCGACAGGGTGACATCTCCCCCGCGAATCAAAAATTTGAACACAGAAAACTAACAGGACTGCGCTAAAAGGTCATACTTGGGTTGTAAGCGAATGGACTGACCGGAGCTCTGATACCAAGTTGTAACGCCCCTAATCCGCACTCGGGACAACGATAATCACAACACTAACAGGAACCGAAAAAAGGGACATTGACTGAAATAACCTACTCGATACCTCAATTAAAATATATTATAAGGTTAAAGTTAAAGTACAATGCGGAAGGGAAATACAAGAACTCTGAATCCTACTACATAACTACTGAGAGGAGTATGAAAATATATGACACTGACCTCAACAAATTCAATCCACGTGTCCCAAGCCCAAGTCGCCTCTAGTCACCTACCATGTCCCACTTTCACACAAATAGGCATGTCTGAGTCTCAAATCAAGACCCAGTACACTACCCCAACCCGACACCAAACAAGGTCTAGCCGTCCCTGACGGCTCACACTGGTCCCGTGCTCCAAGGCGGTCACGCGCCCAGTGAGGTCGAGCGTACACCTCAACCCCCACCGCGCATCCAACCCACAAGGCAACACTCGACCCGCTATCATGGCAGAACTGTCACACATCCCAAGGTGACCACGTGCACAGCCAGGTCGAACGTGCCCCTCGACAAGACCACAAATTCGGCCCACAAGGCAACGCCCTACTCCAACCACACGCCCGAGCTCAGGAGCAATGCTCCCTAACGGTCACTCGCCACAACTTGGGAGGACCCCTCCAAACTGCAACACAGGGGGAAAACCGATTCCGGGAATCCAACCACAACGCCCGATCTAGCTCCAGCGTTCACTCGTAACAACGTTGGTAAACCATCTCGGACCGCCCCAACAAGGGAACACCCTAACATCTAATCATATATCACTCACACGTTATCGCCACTACTCGACCTCACGCACGAGTCCGTGAGCAACGCTCGAACGATCACTCGTAACAACGTGGGTAAACAATCGATTACACGAACCTCTCACACAACCCCACACCAGACAAGGCGAAAACGCAATTTACACCACAACATGGGCACACAACCTAGAACTAATATAGAGCAATAAACATGAACCGAACTACAAAATCATATAAGCAACATGAAGAAAATATAACTTCAAATCCACAATCAAGGTACAAGGGTATAAGTGTAATTCCACCAAAAATTCGTACCAAAACATAATTCTCATAAGTTTAAGAGAAAAACAACAAATTTCCCAATTTATGAATTTTCTACAATATATATTAATTTCCAAGGTGCAGAGGGCAATTCTCCCTAATTTAAAACATTTCTCACAATTATGGCAAAACCAACGTTTATTAGGAAATTATTCCAATTGTTACTTATTTAATCAATTACCAATAAGTTAAGGGTTTATTCTGAAAGTATCAATTATTAATTAATTAACCAAATGCAAATAACTTCAGGCTTGTTCCAGCAATAAAAATCAACAAATCATTCAACCCAAATAATGACCAAAATCAGGTGCCTCATGCAATTAACCCAACACCAAAACCCACTCCCGATCAAACCCTACCGCCGCTACTTCAGGTGCCACCACCGGCTACGTCGGCCTGCCCAACTTCCGGCCACCACCACGGCATGGCCCCGAACAGCCTCAACTGGGACAGCACCTTGCAACTTCCCTCACGGCGTCCCCCTCTTGACTCCCTCTTCATCTCCGACCACCGGTGCCACGACCGTCAGTCGTCCCTCCTCCATCGCCTCCCCACAAACCCATCAGACCCAAGGAACCCGAAAAACAAGGAGGTGGGTGGCGTACGTTGACTCAAATCGAGAAGAACTCGCCGGAGAAGGGGACGCCTTCCGTTCCGAGCGCATGCGCGGATGTCAGAGCTCCTCGCCGCCGTCGTCATCGAAGTACGCCGTCGTCGTCAGAGTACGGAGGAAGGTAGAGGTGGATGAGGGAGGAATATGGGTTTGGGTTTAGGGATTTTGGGTAGAGAGAGGTAGAGAGATGCAAATAGCATCTACATGCGTCTGTCCCAAAAGGCTGCAGATATTTTCAAGTGAAAACGTACTACGTCAAGCACACTTGTTGCAATCCGATGTTGCTAAACGACAAAAAACAATGCAGTGTTAATTTTGTTTGCGACTTGATAATGCCATCTGTTAGAACTAAGTGGTGAGATAATGGAAAGGGTGAAGACCAAATACTCACTCGAAATCGGTTACGCTAAAGCATGGCATGCCAGGCTAAAAGCGTTGAACCAAATTTATGGTGCCGAAGAAGACAGTTTTAGGGATCTACGAAGGTTCCTCACAGTTCTCTATCAAAACAATGAAGGATCTGTTGTCGAAATAGAGACCGTACAAGAAATCCAGACGAGTAGATGTTTAAGCATGTGTTTTGGGCATTCGGGCCATCAATTAGTGGGTTTCAATATTGCAGACCCATTGTCAGTGTGGATGGAACCCACCTATATAGCAAATATAGAGGTCTATTGCTAATTGTTGTGGGCACGGATATAGACAATGGAATTTTCCTTTGCCATTTGCTATTGTAGAGAGCGAGAAGACAGAGTCGTGGACGTGGTTACTTCAATTGCTGGCAAGTAGATTGACTAGGCTACCCGATTTGGGTATTATGACCGACAGATTTTCAGGAATAAATGCTTGTGTGCGAGCCACATTTCCACCTTCAGAGGGGCATGTACATCGATTTTGTCTCCGACATATGAAAGCAAATCTTGCTAAACATCAAAATTGCAAGGAAAGAATGGGACAAATCAAGTTTTACGAAGCAGGTAAAACTCATTCCTTTATGAAATTTGAAGAGCTGATGAAGACTATTGCAGAGGAACATAAACCGATATACGAGTGGATTCAGCATCAAGGTCCATTGGAAATATGGACTTGTTGTCACGACATGGGTTGACGTTTCGGATGTATGAAAACAAACTTGTCAGAAAGCCTCAACAATGTCTTACGAGGGGCACACGGTATGCCAATTGCGAGCATGATTTTGATGACCTTTCTCAATTTGAACAAATTCTTTGTTAAAAGAAGGGACGTCGCTGAGTCATGGAATGAAACATATGTACCGACAGTCCACACCGTGGTAACGGCAAATAGCAATCTAGTCAGAACTCATATAGTAACTCGATACCACCAGTTGACGTATGTTGAACGTTTTAATTTAAACCGCAAGTGCACGGCCACGTTGAAAGGGTGGCAAATACGGGTCGTCCTCGGGGAGGTGAGTAGCCTCTCGTTTGCACGAAATCAAGTGGCGAAAATAGGGAGAAGAGGGTTGATTATGCTACTCTACGCTACACTACACTAAGAAGCACAAAATGTGAAAGAAAGAAACAAACGATGAAATGCCAACTAAGCTAAGAACGAAATGCTGGAATTCAGGAATGGGAAACCCCTAAGGGGTGGAGTGAGTGCACACATGCAAAGAGGTGGGTGTTGAACACATTCTTTAAGCACAAATAAAGGTGGTGTTATCATGCATAGGAAGTGTCTAAATGTTATGGCAAAACCTATCAATCTATTCACCAACCAAGTTGATTTACATTTGCATATGCAAGTTGTTTATTTCAGAACCTCAATAAGCATGAGAGGTGTCTAATCATTTTGGCAAAACTCATCAATTTATAAATTCTATCCTAAACAAGTAAGCATACATTCATGTTTTATCAACACATTGGAAATAAAGCATTCATCACATTCTCTATTGCATGTATGAACATCTACTCCACCTCCGAAAGGGGATGGAACTACTCACTACACATTACACTAATTATTAAACTAAGCAAAGAAAGCATATTAACTAAGGTACCAAAACTAATGAAATGAAATTAAACAAAGTAAAACAAACAAAATGAAACTAATAACATAACAAAAAAACTTTTATTAACAAATGACTCACATTTCAAGTAGCATCCTCCTACTTTATTGTGTGCTTCAAGGCTTCACTTCTAGTAGGAAGAATAGCCACTTAAAATATGGAGTGATTACAATGGTAGGTGAAGAGTTCTATTTATAGCCATAGAAAAAGGCAATCCAGGACAATCCCCCGATGTGGGACTAAACAAATACCAGAAATGGACTAAATACACACTAAAACGCGACCCACCAAAATCTAAGTGGATTTAGGCCAAAACAGACCGCCAATTAGCGGTCTTCGACCGCCAATTTGCGGTCTATATGGTTCGGATCCCGCTAAGTTTTCTTCTAGGCTTTTCTGGATGTCTTTGGTGATCTTTGATGCATCTACTTTGCTTGCTGGATCTCCGACCCGAATAGAATTGCCAAAATACTCCCCATGATAGTGTGGAGCATTTTGTTTTGCTCTTTGGTCCTTTGGTCTTACGTTCAGGTCCTTCTCCCTTGCATCTTAGTCCCCAGGTCTCACAATTCAGTCCTTTTTCCCTGCTTTTGGGTCCTTTTATGCTTCATCTCTTCAAACCTATTTATTCCTGAAAACTAAACATAAAACTCGTTACATAGTGATTGATCGTTTTATATTAACCGCAAGTGCACGACCGCGTTGAAGTGGTGGCAAATACGGGCCCCCCACTGCGAGGTGTGTCGACGATTGGTTTGTTCGAAGGCGAGAGGTAAAAAGAAGGAGAGAAAGGTTGATTACACTACACGACACTAAGGTGCAAATGGAAATGGAAGAAAAGCAATAAAACTAAGCCCCAAAGGGGGTAGAGAAATAATGTGAACATAAAGAAGTGTGTGTGTGTGTGTTCATTAAGCTCCGCACAACATGTAGTGCATGAAATCATGAAACTACATCCAACTTTGCGTCCACATGAATTAAGATAAGACTACATCATTAAAACATACAAGACAATAATTGGAATGAAGCTACATGAACTCAAGTATAAAGACTAGACCCTACTATGCCTCCACATGAATTAAGATAAGACTACATCATTAAAACATACAAGACAATAGCTAAGGTAAAGGCAACAAGAGCACATACACTAATGCTAACAAATAGGAAGAGTAGTCACTCAAAATGTGAAGTGATTACAATAGAAGATGAAGAGTTCTATTTATAGCCAAAGAAAAAGGCAATCCGGGACAATCCCCGATGTGGGACTAAACAAATACCAAAAATAGCCTAAACATCCTCTAATACATGTGCTGGAGAAATTTGAGCTGATTTGTCCCAAAATGGACCCCAATTGGCGGTCTATATGGTTCGGATCCTGCTCAGTGTTGTTGTGGGCTTTTCTTGGTATATTTTCTAGTCTTGGATGCATTTACTTCGTTTGTTGGAGCTCCGACCCGAATCAAATTGCTACAATACTCCCCATGATGGTGTGGAGTATTCTGTTTTGCTCTTAGGTCCTTCTGTCTTTCGTTCAGGTCCTTCTCCCTTGCATCTCAGTCCCCAGATCTCACAATTCAGTCCTTTTTCCCAGCTTTTGGGTCCTTTTATGCTTCATCTCTTCAAACCTATTTATTCCTGAAAACTAAACATAAAACTCGTAACATAGCATTGTTTAGGTGAAAGATAATGGATATAAGATACAAATATAAGCATGAAATGATGTCAATCAATGTACCAGGTTGAAGCCAATGACCCGAAAAAATACCTTGTGAAATTTGAAGGAGTTATTACTTGTACTTGTGGATACATAATTGCAATGCACGTCCCCTGTTCACATTTACTAGCAGTTTGCAGTGGTAGACATTCAAATGTTAGCACTTCACATTTGGTCTCCCCGTATTATGAGGTTCAAATATACAGACAGACAAAATCGATATATATCCCAATTCCTGATGTGAAGTATTGGCTAGATCGTGGCAACATCACAATGAAGCCTCCGCAAACCAAAAGACCTCCTGGTCGGCCAAAATCAATGTGAATCCGAAACGCGATGGACGAGCACTCTGGAAGAAGGGTACAGTGTGGGGATGTGGCTGTTTGTGGCATAATAGAAAACGATGCAAGGAACCTATATAGTAAAATTGTTTAAAAAATGTCTATGTTACTATTATGTATGATTTCAGATAAATGTAGGACTTTAATGGTGATTAAATGTAAGAGTTGAATTGATGGGGTGTAAGATTTGATTGTGATGTAAGACTTCAATGAATGTCATTCCCTATTGGTAAAAAACTAGATGTTTGATTTTTATGACTACAATTTTTCGTAACTGTAATTAATATTACGTTGATTCTTAACATATGATTTGCAACACATCAAAGTTTTCTAATATTTAATGTGTTATGTACAAATGAAGTGTTGTGGTTCCAGTACCGGTTCGAATAGAGGTAGCAACGCTTCATAGGGTCTGATAGACATATCAATGTTGGTTTTGCAGGCCAACCACAAGTTTGACTTGTTCAAAGATTTTGTAAGCATTTTACTACTTTAAGTGAAATATTTGCACGCATGTATTAATATTCTGACATTTATCTTAAATTATGCAGAATGATGTGGATGGCGTAAAATGCTTTGAGCATGGATCGAAGCTGAACGAATGACAAATCAGTGATGAGAGGATGTTGTTTCTGCTAGATATGGTGGGGTTTGACACTGTCACTCAGTTGGGCCGAGTCCAGTTGGACCATACCTTGTTGGGGGCGATGGTTGAGCGTTGTAGATTCGTTTATTTAACCTGCGACATGGCGAGATCACTTGCACCTTGCGTGACATCTCTTTGATTACCGGCTTTTGCGTAGATGGTTTGCGGTGTGTATCAGGAGTACATTGGGTCAGAGGTCTGCATGGATTTATTGGATCAGGTCCCCGATGATGGATTGTTAGGGTTCCGTAACTTTGGGTTGGTTGCAAGCTCAGTTTCAGCAGTTGCCTTTTGATGCTGACGAGGAGACGGTTACAACGACACACCAGAGCCTTTATTCTGTTATAGCTGGGATGCAATATTTTGGCAGATAAGAGCGGCACGATGGTTCACTTGAAGTACATGTCTTTGCTCAAAGATTTGGTCGTCGCATCGGAGTACAATTGGGGTAGTGCGGCTCTGACCCACTTATATCACATGTTAGATGAAGTTTCACTGATTCCCAAACATTTGTGTGGTTTTCTTACGTTCCTGCAGTTGTGGTGCTGGGAACATTTACACATTGGTGAGACCTTTGAAGAGCAAACCATTAGCATACCTAAAGGGGGAGGCGGTTCCGGCGGCCGCCCTTTCGTTGGGTCGGGTGTCTCCCGCGGACGCCCGACCCAAAATTTTAAAAAAAGATTAATTAAAATAAACAAGACAATTTACCAGATGTGAGTAGTCTGGGGTGTCCGCTGATTCTTTTCCTGGCCTCCGAGACATTATATCTGGTGAATAGAATAGTAATATGAAGAGAAAGTTGTGTTAAAAGAGTGAAATGAAGAGTTATATAAGTAGAAATGGTAGAAGGGCAAAATGGTAATCTGTACGGGCGATTTAAGTACTTTTACGGTAACGAATAGCAGTTCAGTTTGGAAATTACCACAAAAGGCTTATAGGAAATTTCATAAAGACCCTTCGCATAACATAAATTCACAAAGCAAACGTATACAACTATGAAATGTAACAATTCTAAACAAAGAAAAGTAGTAAAAGTAGTAAACATCTTATTCAAGATGAATAACGAAAAGACCATCAAAATCCTAAAAACAGTTGCAAAAAAAACTTACAAATTCGTTAAAGAAAACAAAATGACCACTAACCAAGTCATGCCGGAGTAGCAACCGAGGCCATCGCCAGACCAAGAACTCCATCTATCCCATGCACAACGAGCTCACTACCAACACTAAATCCGACCCAAATTCCAACCATATCCGACCTCCGTTTCAATCCAAACTTTCACGTAAATATAGGTTTAGGAGTGTATTAAGGATACAACAAAAACAATTAGGAAAAAAACGTCGAATGTGTGTTAAATAATGAATTTTTGAAGTTCAATGTGGCAAAGTGTTACAAAATTAAAGTTCAGGGGAGGTAACTGTTAACTTTGAAACTTCAGGGGGCAAAGTGATACCACTGCATAGTCCAGGGGGCAAGCTGTAACTAACCCTAAAACAACATTCCCTCTAAGGGCAAAACCAGACATTTGTCCCATGATCGTTCCCACTGCCACACAGGCCGCGCGGTCTACAATCGCCATCGCTGCCACACAGGCCCCACGGTTCGCAACATCGCCGTCGCCACACAGGCCGCATGGTCCACAACCACCGGTACCACATAGGCCACACGGTCCATAGCATCGCCACCACCACACAGGCCGCACGGTCCACCACATCGTCGCCGCCACACAGGCCTCGCACGATCCTCCTTGCCGCCACACCGACCGCACAGGGGCCCTCCCGCCGCCACACAGGCCGCAGGGGCCGAACATCGGGTCTCCATGGAGACCTACCGTAGGCACATACGGTCTAGCGGACAGTACGCAACATATCCCCACACCCGACTACACAAGCCAAGGGATCGATGAGGAGGCATTCGCACTTCCACGCAAGTAGAATGAGATCTGCAAACATCGTGGTCCACCACCACACCAACAGAGCCGCCCCTCAGGTCGGTCCATCACCGGCGCCACACAGACCGCACGGTATCTCACTCGATAGGTGCCCAATCGAGTTACCTGCTGGAAATCATCATCGGCAGTCCATCGCCGCAACCACACAGGCCACGTGCGATCCTCCCTGCCGCCACACAGGCCGCACAGGGGCCCTCCCGCCACCACACAGGCCGCCCAGATGCCCTCCCGCCGCCACACAGGTCGCACGGGCTTGTGCAATCACTGCCTATCAAGGCCAGTCAAACATATCCCCCACACAAAGGGCCATACAATCGACAAATCCGAACCGAAGTCCGCGAGGTCAACGAGCTCCACGTGCAGACACCAACTCCGCTGCTATAAAAGTAGGGCAGCGGCCTCCGTAGCCATCCAGATCGATGGTCACTTCACCCAACGACAGTTGCATGCCCGCTGATGCAATGGGATCCGTAATCCCTCAGGCTGCTACTCTAACACGAGTAAAAAACATAAACTACGTCACACTCTATAACACAGAGGCGACACGCCCCAAGTATCCACACTCTTCCGTGGACAGAGTTGACACTCCACTAGAACCAGGATTCAATTCTGGGCTCAAACGGTCGACCGAAAAAGGTATACCGGTTGACTGCTTCCGCAATGGAATCAGTCGACCGAATGCCTACATGGGTCGAACTCTGACCTCAAAACTCAATCCGCAACGGTCGAACAAAAGTATAAAACTGATCGACCGAACGTGGTCAAAATCCGGAGTCTTGTCAAAATCATACAAGTCTATTCGGTCGACCGACTGAGGGGTCTCGGTCGACCGAAAACTACCAGGGGCATCCTAGCATTCTAGGTCATCTACCGGTCGAACAAGACACAACTATCGCTCGAACAACATACTATATACTTAAGTTCACTTAAGTTCCGGTCAGACAAAAGGTCTAGGACGGTCGACCGTTTGGATGGTCAACGTCTGGTCCACGCAAAACACGAATCAACGGTCGAACGATCCAAGGATCCCGTTCGACTGAAAACATCCACACAAACCTCGACTCACCAGCACACGCACGACCGGTCGACCGCCACACAAGGCATCGTTCGACCGGTTTGGGTTAAAGTCGGGCAAAACACTAAACCGGTCGAGCGCCCGAAGGAAACCGGTCGACCGTTGGTCGACAACAACCTTGCGCCAGCCAAGGATTTTACGTCGTTTCTTCGTCATCTGCGAGGTATCTGACCTCCCGCGACCGACCACAACCCCTCCCCAATGTGGGTGAGAAATAAAGTCCTCTAATGCAAGAACTTGGCATACCTTCTTAGCGAAGAACAACAAACTTCACCGGAGCTCCAACGACGCCTCCAGACTGCAACCTCACGCACACTTTACTTCTCGCGCCGCTCCAAGCCCAGGACACCCTAGCCTCACGCGCCTTCACCACCAACACACGAGCCACTGAGGGAGAGGAAGAGATGGATGGAGAGGGGAAAGGTTGAAGAAGAAGAACTAGAAGAAGAAAGGAATGAGAGGAAGGAGATGAGATGGGTGTTTTCTCCCAACACAACACCCCAACCCATCCTCCTACACCACTAGCCCATCACTTCCACCTTACCTCCCATCACATCCACCACTCCTTCCTCCATTCCATACAAACACCACCATTAAGCCCACCTAATTACCCATTAAACCCTAAGCAAGGTTAGGGTCATCACAGATGGCAGCAGCGGTGGTGGTGGGAGGCGATGTCAAGGATGGCGGCCGAGAGGGAGTAGCCGTGGCGTTGGAGGATGGAGGAGAGGGTGGTAGTGTTGGAGGTGGTGGTGGTGGAGAGGAGGAGGAGAGAGAAGATGAGAAAGAGTGTTGCCATCTGGGTTTACGAGAAGTGATTAGTGAATAAGGTTTGGATTTGGTTGGGTGGTGGGGGTTTTTTATGTCCTGGGAAAGGGTGGGAGTTCGTTAGTTCTAGTTGGAGATTTGTTGAGTTGGTTTCGTTCTTGCGAAGTTGGCTTACGTGGAAGGAGTTTGTTTGTGGGATTTGATGGAACTTATATTTTGGAATTTTAAGAAATAGAAGTCGAACATAGTAAGTTAAGAGTGAATTATTAGCCGTTTTAATTATTTGTTCGACCTGAAGCATACGCTGCAAGACTACGTTATGATGATTTCGCTAGGAAGAAAGAAAATATAGCTTAGAAATTTCAATTTGTTGGAGGATTAAGTGTAAATTAAATCAGATTAATAACGTAGTGTGAACATTTGTGTAAGAGTGAAGGGAGTCAGAGTACCCAAATTATCTAATAGCTTATCATTTCCTTCAACGATGGGGATTATAATCCAATAGTTTTTTTCCCACAACGGGTTACAAAAAGGGACATATAAATCCTCAAGGGCAATAACTAAGTTTCCCATTACATGGGACCAAAATGCTGAGGTAGACCTGGGAGTTGGACCGAGTTGTCCGGGCGTGCCGTGTCGGCACGGCCCAACACCCGGTTTATGCTGAGGAACATAAATCTTCACGAAAATACCAGAAGTTTTTTAGAGGTTCGGCCTCCCGCTTACTTTCTCTCTTGCAAGCTCCGCTCGATCTCCCTCGAGCTCCGCTCACGTCTTCATTATCACCCTCATTCGAGGCCGAGAATAAGCGTTTACACCACAAGCACCGTGAACAACCTCGCTAGATTGATTTTCTTGCTCTCACAATCCGAGAGCGACACTTTGGGCTTTCACCGAAGTCCTTGCTTCTACACAACAGTATGTTTGAGTGGATCGCTCACTCTCTAACTTGAGCACACTTAGCTTAGGATAGGGAATTGATCTAAGATGTGGAAGTATAGTTTGGAGAGTAGGATTTGGGGAATGGGAGACTTGGAGCTTTCTCTTAAGTGTTTGTGACAATAGGAATTGGAAGAGTTGTCTAATTGTGTCAAGGGAACACCTATTTATAAGCTCGTAAGGGATTGTAGTTGTTGGGGCAAGCTTAGAAGGTGTTTGTGTAAGATACACAAAACAGAAACCTGCATGACTAATTCAGAACTAATTCGGTCGACCGAATCAGGTAGCACCGTCGACCGGTAGGTAATTTGGAACAAGATTCGGTCGACCGATAAGGGAACGGTCGAAGGGATCATGCTATAACTTAGGTTCACTTAAGTTAACGGTCGAACACCGAGATAGGTTTCGTCGACCGTAAACTTCCAGACTCTACGGGGTTGACAAAAACGATCATATTTGGTCGACCGAAACAAGGTCCATGATGAGAATTAAATTTATACCGCAAGTGCACGGCGTCAATGAAGACGTGGCAAGTACGGGTCGAACACAAGGAGGGAGAGATTTCGTTGTTAGTGTGATTTCGATTGAGGGGAAGAAGGGAGAGAAGAATTAATTTGGGTTTTTGGGGTTTTTGGTTTAATTAACTAAAGTACGAAACAAAAGCAATTAAAATTAAAACAAGAACAAAGAGAGAAATCCGTGGGGTGGAGGTTTAGACTTAGGTTTAGAGTAGAGAATTACTGAAACTTATTGTAAATCATGTTAGTTATGAAGCATTACAAGATAAATGACTTAACATAAACTCCAGTAATCAAAATACACTAATCATGAACTTAAAATAATAACATGCATTCATCATTCTCTAACCCTAATTCCATCACCTCCACCCTTTGGAGAGAGTTAGAAACTCATGGAGGGAGGAAGAAGAAGAGGTCTTTGAGACATTAAAAGAAAACTAAAACAAGAATTAAAAGAACATAATTTTATTAATAAAACTAAGGTACACAAATAATAACAACAACCAAGGACCCTATTTACATCGTTCTCGGGTCTATTTATAGTTGCTACAAGGGACTTAGGTATAGAATTGGATAGTACACGTGTCCATACACGACTGGTCAAAATTGGAGCACACGGATCGACTAGGTGGCGGCGTTTCCGCCGCATGATGCATGTAATGTGCGGCGATTTCGCCGCAAGATCTCCTCAGATTTAATCCGGATTTTGGTTGAATGTTTATGGCATGATTTGATCCTCCTTTACGCGTCTGGATTGATTCTTTCCATTCTTTTGAACTCCGGATTAATTCTTTCACATATTTGGAGATATACATTGATTTTTCTATATATTTTCTCCAAGAGAATAAAAGCTACTCGTGATTTGCACTTAGGTCCTTGACTTTTTGCAGTTAAGTCCCCGGCTACTTTTGTGCTTAAGTTCTTGTTCTTTTTGCAATTAGGACTTGAATGCTTTTATGCTTGGATACATTTCCATTCGTAACCCGATAATCTTGAACTTGGTCTTTATGATAGAAATGAGTCTTTTGCACGCGTTTATGCTCGGGATGTGGGTAAATTGCATTCAGGTCCCTGTATTCTTTAAATAAGACTAAACACATACCTTAGTAGCATTTATTGATGTAAAAGTAATCTAAATGAAAGACATATGATGCAATGTATGTAATGCATCAAATACCCCCACACCTAGATTTTGCTAGTCCCTAGCAAAACAGAAGATAAAAAATGAAAGCAGGGAAATCCTAACTCACTTTCGTAGGAATCACGGTTGCACTTAGCATGTGCAACAAGCCTTTAAACCTCTTTGTTGCCAAGGAGGAGGAGTGTTGTCTCCTGAGGGTTTTCAGCGGATATACCCACAAAATCCTTAATCAACATTTCATTACTAGCTCTCAATATCCCTACCTCAACTTTATACATCTCACTAAGAATTTTTGCATGCTCATTATATAAATCTAACTCATTAAAAATATGACTTGGTCTTTGTTCCTCCAACATTCACACCACTAACCCTTCTACACATGTTTATCACTTGAATTATTTTGCACGCCTCCTCTGGTGGTGAAGTATCATTTGGATCAACCATGGCATGGATCATTCTTTTAGCTTTGGGCCTTGAGTATCTTAAAGTATTTTTTTTTCTTTTTCCGTGATTCAACACATTTGCTTTTTTTTCTTTTTGACACTTATACCCTTTTTGCATTCGTGTAGCGAGTTTGGTCGATAATCCCGAGCTGGAAGACTCAAGTTACCGGGTTTTAAGATACCCCTACGGACCAGTGACTCAAAGGCTTGGGCTTTTGTAATCATTTTGCAAAATGTGCTTTCCACACTTTATTCCTTTATTTTTACTTTTATTTTCCTCAAGGCTTAATTGCTATTAGAAGTCCACACTTCCCGGTGTATTTTCCTCAACCTCTGCTTTTTATCAACCACTTCAAGGATTTGATTCATCCAATTTAAGTGCATACATGTCTTAAAGGGCAATGTGTTATTTCTTTGGAACTTAGATTTATGTCACAATTTCTACAAGCAGAACTATATAATAAGGAACAAAACTCAATGCAATTTGTACTCGGGTTTTGGTAGTTCAATCTTAAGCTATGTCATGAAACATTGATTTTTTTTTGATTTTTTTTTTAAGAAGAAAAAAAAAACAAATAGATATATACATAGATAAACACCCCCCCACACCTAAATCATGCATTGTCCTCAATGTATGCATAGATAAAATAAATGCATTTATTACCTGAGTCGGCTTGCGGTAGAGGGGTTGAATTTGCTCAGAGTCAACCGTAATCAGAACTGGATTGAATGACACCATATTGGTGCATGTATCCAGTTGAATTGTTCCCCATGTTGACTTGAGGAAAAGATTCCACTCTTCTCACTTGAATTGGTTCGTTTATTTGCTCAAGTGATGGTGGTTGAGTAATTGAATCACTCCCTTTTTTCTTACTTCCTTTTTGCTTATGTGATGATTTATTTGATTCAGAATTCTGATAAATACGTGCTCTCATCACAACATCACTTGGGTTGCATATTATTTCTGGCTCATTATCAATATGGAAGATATTAAATTCTGCTTTTAAGTTCCCGAAAGATAATTGCATGAGCCCATTTCGACAGTTTATTAATGCTTCCGAAGTGGCTAAAAAGGGTCTACCTAGAATTACAGGGATTTGTCGATTAGGATTTACAACAGGTTCAGTATCAAGTACGACAAAATCCACTGGATAAATAAAGTCACCAACCTTAATCAAAACGTCCTCTACTATACCTCTCGGTTTCTTAACAGAACAATCAGCGAATTGGAGGGTTGTCCTAGAGGGTTTCAGCGGACCAAGGTTGAGTTGCTCGTAGACAGAAAATGGGAGCAAGTTAACGCTTGCACCAAGGTCTAGAAGGCTTTATTGATAAATGTATCTCCTATTGAACATGAAATTGTGGGACACCCCGGGTCCTTATATTTTATAGGAGATGTGTTGGAAAGAATTGAGCATATGTTTGCAGTTAAGAATGCCTTCTTTGGTACATTTGTTTTTCTCTTTTTAGTGCACAAATCTTTCAAGAATTTAGCATAAGCAGGTATTTGTTGAATCATATCTAAGAGTGGAATATTCACCTTAACTTGCTTAAATACTTCCAGGATTTTCTCTATTTGTGCACTAGAGTTCTTTTTGAGTCTATTGGGAAATGGGGCTTTAGGCACATAGACTCGCTCAGGTTCAGGTTGAGCTACAGATTCAGGTTGGGTAGGTGGATTGGGCTTTTCAATTTGGACGTCGGGTTCAATGGTCAAGTCATATGTGGGTGCTTGATGGCTAGATTGATTAGTCATTCTAGGGTTTACCACATTATTGTCAATTTGTCTTCCGGACCGTAATGATACTACAGCATTGATTTGTTGGAACGGTCCTTCCTCATTAACCATTTGAACCGGTCTAGGGTTGTTATTTCCTGAAGGTGGTTGATAAGGTTGATATTGATTATTAGTTCTGGGGTTCACCTCAGGTTGGCTTGGAAATTGGCCCTTTTCTCTTTCACCTATTATCTGTGCTAATTGGCTGACCTGTGTCTCTAGCCTTTGGAATGATTGGTTGGTTGTTTGTATAAAAGTTGTCATTAAAGTTTCTAATTTTGTCAACCTAACCTCATGATTTCCATTGTTATTACCCCCAGATGATGTATTATTTTGGTTATATGGGGTTTGTTGTTGTCTAGGAGGTTGTCCTTGTTGGGTCCACGAAAAATTGGGATGATTACGCCAACCTGGGTTATAGGTTGATGCGTAAGGATCATTTCTAGAATTGTTGTATGTGGCATTAACATGTTCCAGGTTCACACAATCCTCCATTAAATGACCAGTCTGACCACATCTAGAGCAAGGGGTAGGGGATGCTTGTCGGGTTTGGTTTTGCAGTTCTAGACTTTCCATTCTACGCATTAGGGTAGCTAGTTTTGCCTCGGCCGCTATGTTGGAGTCTATAGCTAAGACACCTGGTCGGGTTTGACTCGCTATTCTAGATCCAATACTCGGGTTGATGGGTGTTCTAGCATTGTCCCATTGCATACTATTTTCAGCTAAATCCTCAAGAAAAGTCCAGGCATCATTTTCATTTTTGGACATAAAGTTCCCTTGGCTCACATATTCTAGCATAACCCTAGATGTGGGTGTCAATCCCTCATAAATAATTTGGCATAATTGCCACTTCGGAATTCCGTGGTGAGGGCATTGGGTCAAGACACTTTTAAATCTTTCAAGATAGGAATAGAACGGCTCGCTCTCAGACTGAACGAATGCAACAATTTCATTCCTAATCTTCATAGTCTTATGGTTGGGGAAATATTTTTTTAGAAACACTTGAACAAACTCAGCCCAACTCCTAATAGATCTTTCGGCTAGACTATATAGCCATTTCTTAGCGTCGTCCTTAAGTGCTAGAGGCACGAATTTCAGACGCACTGCCTCTTCAGGGATATGCTGGTATTGCATAAGAGAGCAGATTTCTTCAAATTCTCTAAGGAAGAGATATGGGTCTTCCCTAGAGGTGAACTTAGGCAACATACTCATGTATTGTGCCTTAAGTTCGAAGTCGCGACCCGGGATGGTGGGCATAACGATGCACGATGGCTGAGCAGCCATCGTTGGGTAGCACCGATCCCTCAGAGTTATAGGTTGCGCAACAGGCGGGTCCACTACGTTCTCACCCATTAGATCCGAGTGAGGTGGTGCAACAGGTGGGTTGGGGTTAAGTTCCAGACTGGAATCTAGATGAACTCGTGAGAGTCGATTACTCAAGTCCCGAATCCAAATCTGAGTGCACCGGGTTGAATCAATTTTTGAATTCAAATTCGAAATTTAAATTGCAAATTTAATTTCAAGAATTAATTACTCTTTTTTTTCGTTTTTTTTTTCTTTTATTTATTTTTTTTTTTAAAGGAAACAAACAATAGAAAGGTAAGGATGCGAAGGGAAAGAAGACTCAGACGAGAAGGGAAACTTAACTCTAAAGGATAAAAATTAGGGTTGGTCAGAAATTTCCTGAACAAGCACGATCAAAACAATCCTAGACCTAGTGTCACTTAGATCTAGACGACTCCTAACTGGTTGAGTCGAATTGATTTGCTTGATTCACCTCCCTCACCAATCAAACCAAGTTGGCCAGTTAGTGTATAGCTAGTGGGGGCGCTTCCGACAGAGTCGGTGCCAATTAGACAACCACGTCGCTTGGAAGACTTTCGTCGACACAAAAACACTTTCTAGACACCAAATTGAGTTCAATTAGCTTCAGGTCATAGCAAGTCAACCAATCTCCTCCTTAATTGAGTCCGAGTCCTTAGGGGCCAATGTCTAATTGATTTTAAATTTTAGGCTTAGGCGACACTTCAGGATTGTGGTTTGTGGGCTACGGGAGGGTGATGAAATCCCCACCGTATCTTTTCCTACGGAGTTGCCCTTAAGATAGTTTAACTTAAATCTAGCAAAGATAGTCAAACAATGGTCTTTTTAATGGGGGCAATTGCAAGGTTGTATGCAACTAAATTATATGCTCTAATGCAATCGATAAAAACCTCGATACGTACCTTGCCTCCAGCAATCTTCAACAAGTATTAATTTGCAAGAATTTAGCAAGAATAATGCAAGCAAAACATTATATGATGCATGCACTAAGGTCTTTCTAATTTTTGCCAATTTTAGGTCAGAGTTGAATTATTGCCAATTATGGAATTGTAACCCTAACACGTGCAATTCTACGAAAGGGAACTTTTCAACTATTCAGATTTTACGAGAAGGGCAAGAAACGTTACCTCCGCAATGCTCAGTCGGGTTCGCCGCCCGCTCTCGGAGATTCCAGTAGCTCAATGCGACCACCCAGAGATGCCGACGATGCCCCAGAAATTTGAAGACCAGAACCCACACTGGTGCGGCGATTCCGCCGCAAGTCACCTTGTAGATGCGGCGATTCCGCCGCCCAAGTGTCTCAGAACGCTCCCGGATTTCGCCGCGCGCTCTGCTGTCTCCTGCTACACAAATTCAAATACTTAGATCGCGCATAAGGTAGACAGGATAAAATCGAAAACACAAAAACACAAAATCTGCGTCGCCTCCCCGGCAACGGCGCCAAAAACTTGATGAGAATTAAATTTATACCGCAAGTGCACGGCGTCAATGAAGACGTGGCAAGTACGGGTCGAACACAAGGAGGGAGAGATTTCGTTGTTAGTGTGATTTCGATTGAGGGGAAGAAGGGAGAGAAGAATTAATTTGGGTTTTTGGGGTTTTTGGTTTAATTAACTAAAGTACGAAACAAAAGCAATTAAAATTAAAACAAGAACAAAGAGAGAAATCCGTGGGGTGGAGGTTTAGACTTAGGTTTAGAGTAGAGAATTACTGAAACTTATTGTAAATCATGTTAGTTATGAAGCATTACAAGATAAATGACTTAACATAAACTCCAGTAATCAAAATACACTAATCATGAACTTAAAATAATAACATGCATTCATCATTCTCTAACCCTAATTCCATCACCTCCACCCTTTGGAGAGAGTTAGAAACTCATGGAGGGAGGAAGAAGAAGAGGTCCTTGAGACATTAAAAGAAAACTAAAACAAGAATTAAAAGAACAGAATTTTATTAATAAAACTAAGGTACACAAATAATAACAACCAAGGACCCTATTTACATCGTTCTCGGGTCTATTTATAGTTGCTACAAGGGACTTAGGTATAGAATTGGATAGTACACGTGTCCATACACGACTGGTCAAAATTGGAGCACACGGATCGACTAGGTGGCGGCGTTTCCGCCGCATGATGCATGTAATGTGCGGCGATTTCGCCGCAAGATCTCCTCAGATTTAATCCGGATTTTGGTTGAATGTTTATGGCATGATTTGATCCTCCTTTACGCGTCTGGATTGATTCTTTCCATTCTTTTGAACTCCGGATTAATTCTTTCACATATTTGGAGATATACATTGATTTTTCTATATATTTTCTCCAAGAGAATAAAAGCTACTCGTGATTTGCACTTAGGTCCTTGACTTTTTGCAGTTAAGTCCCCGGCTACTTTTGTGCTTAAGTTCTTGTTCTTTTTGCAATTAGGACTTGAATGCTTTTATGCTTGGATACATTTCCATTCGTAACCCGATAATCTTGAACTTGGTCTTTATGATAGAAATGAGTCTTTTGCACGCGTTTATGCTCGGGATGTGGGTAAATTGCATTCAGGTCCCTGTATTCTGTAAATAAGACTAAACACATACCTTAGTAGCATTTATTGATGTAAAAGTAATCTAAATGAAAGACATATGATGCAATGTATGTAATGCATCAGTCCACGATCGGCCGGAAACTTCCATGCAGTTGGGGTTTGTCGAGACATTTTGGTTTGGTCAACTGAAACAATCCACCATCGACTGATAGGCAATTGTATATTTGGGGCTTGGGTGAAAATGAAAATACGATCATTGGTATAATACGACAAGTCGAACTGTCAAAAACATATGTGTAAATGGTTGGCCGAAAAGGTCAGAACGGTCTATCGGTCGGGTAGTGAAATTCACTATTTGTTAAGGAAACAAATGGTCAACCAAAAAGACTCTGGCAGACTTAATTTAGTGAATTTCGATCTAAGTTTGGGTGACCTATTGAAGTCCAAAGTAGTGATATTATGTGTGTGACTGCTATAGGGAACCAAATGTATGTTTGATTGGTTTTAGCTCAAGTATGCTCAATTACACAATGTTGGTAAGACTAAAAAGAAATCAAGATTACATGCCTTCAACATAGCTTTAATTACATGTCTTGACTTCATTTCCCTATTTCTTGAGGCTTGATCACCTGAAGTTAGCACAATACAATATATATGTTAAGCATAATGTGTGCTATTCTACATTGATTATAATTAAGATTAGGTTGATTAAATCATCAAAACATAGATTAAGGTAAAAGAGCCAACAAAGTCCGCTACGTCACCTCGCTCCGTAGAGTCGTGCAACATCGTGCATTGGGATCTGCAATCCCTCAAGTCTACTACTATAATATGAGTCAAGTAAAGCATACACTATGCCACAATCTATAATACAGAGGTGGCACGTCCGAAGCGTTCACACCTTTCCACTCGGAGGAACCAAGGCAGACACAAGTAACGTACCCACTGTCACCTCCCGGCTCACGCACTAGGAGAGGACACAGGTTTCCGTCGATAGAGTTGACACTTTACAAGGACAAGGATTTAGTTTTGGGACGAAACGGTCGACCAAAAAAGGTATATCGGTCAACCGTTTCTCAAGGAATCGGTCGAAAAAACGCATGCAACGATCGAACTCTGGGCTCATAACATAAGCCCCAACGGACCAACTAAAGGTATAAATCGGTCGACCACAAGAGGGTCAAAAACAAACTAGGTCTAAGTCAAAGTCAAGGAAACGGTCGAACAACTCAAGGCCCCATTTGACCGAAAATATCAGGGTCTTTCCTACAATCATGAAGTCATAATCGGTCGAATCCAACATCCAAACGGTCGACCTAACAATAAGTGAACTTAAGATACCAGTCGGAAAGAAGTCACGAGTGGTCGACCATTAGGTGGTCAACGCTCGGTCCAACCCGCAATCACAAGGGAATGGTTGAACGGCTCAGGGCCCCATTCGACCGAAAATATTAGTAAGTCTCCAAGCCAACAAATATGCTCAACCGGTCGACTGCCGCAAGGCATTGCTCGACCGGTCTGGGTGAAGATTTAGAATTACATTACATCTGGTCGACCACCAAAAGACACTGGTCGACCATTAACTAGAATCAACCTGGCCTTTCCAAGTATAACTTGATGCCCTCGTCGTTGGTGAGGTCTCCGACCTCCGGCGAGGAGCCAAACCCACGCACACACATGTGAGAGCATCATCTAATGCAAGAACTTGGCATACCTTTCTCGTTGGACGGAGCTCATCGAAGATCGCTCGACGTCGCCTCCAACCACAACCCAAACGCCTGAATTCTTACGTCAAATCCACGTGTCTCAAGGCCGCAATCACGTCGGCCTTCTTGCTCGTCGCAGTCGCTTCCTCCATCACTGGTCAGTGGAGCTGAGGGAGAGAGAGATGGAGGATTTGTGAGAGAGGAAAATGGAAGAAGAAGAAGAAGGAGAATGGAGGGAGGCGTCAGTTTTCTCCTCAAATCCAAACCCCCACCAACCAAAACAACCTCACCCATACTCCCATCAACTCACCATCACTTCACCCATGCCCACCATTATATTAGCCATACCTCCCCACTAAGGTCGTGATTAACCCTTAATTGAGTTTTAGGATTTCATAGTGCATCTCTGGGGAAAGCCACTAGCATCCCCATTTTCAAGGTTCTAGCCCTCTTCATTATAATTGTTAATAAGAACTTAAATTGATCTTTCTATTGACCTTTGAGCAACCTCTTTCCTCTATGGACCAGGTAGGCTTGATATATGGTTTGCAACATGCTAACTTGGTGAAACTATTTGGTAGGCATGTAACCATGTCGAGTATGAGGCAAGGATGGTTATACCAATACCGTTTTGTCAGACAAATACGGGTACGTGTATATGCCCGACCTAGATATCTATACTAGCAACTAACTCATACCCGCCTAATAGATAGGTATGTGGCAGGTAACCAGGTATTTGGCATAACTTATAAAAGTTTCAATTAATTTCGATAATACATGCAATAGATACCTAAAATGAGCATAATGTAGTAATAGTATATGTTTAGGGTAAATCACTTGTGTGCCATTGTATCACTATCACGTGTGACGGCAACAAATTTATATATTTGCACTTATACCACTAAATCTTATTTATTTGCGTTTATGTTATTATTTTTTCAATATGTGTCACTATGTTGCTTTACAACTAACTCCGTTAATATAAATTAATTTTTAATTATAAATTTTGCAAAATTGACCATTAGCAAAATTCTCCATTGTGGTTTGCATGTTCTATCTGTCTACTTGATTTAATTCCACATTTAGATTGTGATTAAAAGGTCATCAATTCTAACATATGGTTCCTTTTACAAATAACCATGATTATTTTTTATAGCCACTAAACTGCAAATTGTAGAAATCATATTGACAACAACTTTCATTTTCTTCTTTTGTTATTCTTCAACAACATGTTTCTGACATAGACATGTGAGTATGTTATCTGATTGACATCATATCATGAATATATTTTTGTTTTATATCCTATATTTTTAACCTAAGCATTTCTACGTAACGAGTTTTATGATTAAGTTTCAGGAATAAAACAAGTGAGAAGACGAGACACAAAAAGGACCTAAAAGCAAGAGAAATGACTGAATTGCAAGACTTATGGACTGAGATGCAAGACAGAAGGATCCGGATGTAAACCAAATGGACCAATGAGAAAATCAAGAAGCTCCACACCATCATGATGAGTATTTTGACAATTATATCCGGGCCTAAACATCATCAACCAAATCAAGTTCACCAAACATGAAGAAATCAAGTCAGAATCAAGCCACCTAAAACCAGACCGCATCAAGCCAATCCAGATTGCCAATTGGCTGTCCCAAATCGCCAATTGGCGGTCTAAATGACTTCCAATGATTCCTGGTTTAGTTGGGGGTTTGATCATGTTGTTTTATGTCCATTTAAAGTATGCGTTAGTCCCATACCAGGGGAATGTTCCCTGTTACCTTTTTCTATGACTATAAATAGAACTCTTCCTCCTCCTTTGAATTTACCCATTGCTTAGTGGTCAATCCCTCTACTTAGAGTCAAGACTTGAATCAAAAACTCAAGTAGGGAAATGCTACTCATAATGTGAGTCATTTAATAAAAGAACTTTTTTGTTAGTTTAATGTTCTCTCTTTTATCTTCTTGCATGCTTAGCTTAATTTCGTTTTATTAATCTTAGTAGACTTAGTTAACATGTTTTCTTGTCTTAAGATAATAGTTAGCTTAACGATTAGTGAGTAGTTCCATCCCCCTTTGGGGGTGGAGATGATGTACATATATGTTGTGATGTTTGGATGTTTGATGATTTTTTGATTGTGTAAACTTGCATGTTTGTATATTCATTGGGGGCATTTTAATCATCTACATGTTGGGAGATTTTTGATGGGTTTTGCCATAAGATTTAGACACTTCTCATGCTTAGTTTCCTCATGTTTATTGACTGAAATTTCTTGTTGAATATGCTACATGTTAGTTAAGTGTTTGTATTTGTGGTTGCTTGCTTGATTAATTGAAGAAACTTTGTTTTGATGGGTTTTGCCATAAGATTTTTACACCTCCCATGCTTAGCTTTGTTCTTCACATGAGTTTATGGTTTTTGATGAGTCTTGTCATATCTTTAGATACTTCTCATGCTGAGTTTAATCTTATGATAATCAAGCAGTAATTGCTGATACGTTGTGTGAATGGATTGATAAGTTTTGCCACATCTTTCGACACTTCCTATGCATGAAATCACACACACATGACACACACACATACATGCTCACATGCATCATTCATCACTTATTTCACTTCATATGTGCAGACACTCCACCCCTTAGGGGCTTTTCTTCCTGAATTCCAATCTATTTGTTAGCATTTTTGTTTAGTTTTAATCAATCGTTAGTTACTTTCATTTGTATTTGTTACTTACTAGTTTAGTGTAGGTTGGCTTAGCATAATCAAATCTCTTTCCCTTTTTCGGCACTTGATTTCGGACAAACCATAGGTTACTTACCTCCCCGTCGATCAACCCATATTTCCCACCACTTCATCGCGGTCGTGCACTTGTGGTCTAAAGTTTAATCGATTTGACAAGTTTTTGGCACTGTTGTCGAGGAGGTGCTCAGTCCAGACTTTGGTTTGGACGATTCGGGTGGATTTAATCTTTTGTTTGTAGTTTTTTTTTTGTTTCAAGAGGCGGTAAAGATCATGGGAAGGCACTAGAAGAAGTTTGGAGGCCAACAGAGATAAATAGACCGCCAATCAACGGTGGTGGACCGCCAACTGTGGCCTGCTGAGATCTGTTTGCTCCCTTCTTATTTTTGGTTGTTTCTGGTTTCAATATATAGGTCTGGGGTTCAACTTGGAATGTTTTGACTTGTAGTTTTCACCTAGATCAATAATCAATTCCCTTTTAATCAACTTGGACCCTAAAATCCAAAGCAAAAGATTAGGCATTCTTTGTTGTTTAGGTCATGCATCATATACTTGACTTAGGCACGCAGTTTGTCTTTTGTTTTAGCTTTACTTTCAGTTGTTGAGGCGCTGGCGTGAGGTATACATTTCCTACACTCATTCATGTTTTAGGTATGACCATGCATTAGTTAGTAGGAAATTCATTGCAACAAGTGTGAGCTGAGCGTTTGTTTGGAGAGTTGATTTCAAGATTAGAACTCCAAAATGCTACTAAGGAGGGTCTGTCTCATAGAAGATAAGGTGGGGGATTTCATCACCATTTCCTTTGCCCCAAAAATCACACTAATCAAGAGCCTAAGTTTAAAATCAAGTAGACATTGACCCCTAAGGATCTCGGCCGCATTGGGAGAGTGATCCGGTCGCGACCATCATGACCTGATCGGTGTCGCCCCCTCTATCAACTAGGTATGTTGTGGGGAAGTGTTTATAGTCATCTACAAAAAGTGGTTAAAACAAATTTCAATGTTGTCCCTAATTGATCATTTACGAGTGGTATCAAATTTTTACTTTCAGCGGATCAGAGTCCACTCTTTTGGAATTTCTCCAAATCAAATGTTTATAAAATGGTAGAGTTAAAACTGTTAAAGCGTACATACTCCCATCTTGATATACCAATGTCTAAATCTCTAACTAAAGGAAGTGGTATTAATCACATGAGTTCTGAACATGAAGAAGAGGAACCTGAATATGAGAGCCCTCAGACTCCAGGTGAAGATCCACTCCCTTGAAGGGTAAATAATAATAAAGACCATACTATAGATAATTCATCATCTTCGTTAGTAATTACATCTAACCATTTTAAGGATTTCACACAAGGTGATTGAACCTATTATGTGGGGTTATTACATGCTACGTCATGGAGTCGTTATCATGGGGATATAGCTATTTCAGGTGCATTGTTTAAGATGGTAACTCATTTCATTGGGCCTCAAGCCTGTAGGATGTTTTTACCGTATAAGTCACGGGTACGATACCTCATAGGTGAGGAATCGGAAATGGGCCTCAATCCACTAAAGTGTTGTAGCCGTATAACTCATGGGTACGACACCTCATAGATAGGAACCAAAAAGGGGCCTCGATTTACAAGGCTGGGATTACTATCTCAGTTTTTCGAACCGAAGCACTTTTGGTCATCCAGAAATTACTGGAAGTTTTTGGTCGACCATTCCCTAGACCCTGGTCGACCAAACGTAGACTTCTCTTAAAGCCCAAAGTGCCTGTACATTTTCGGTCGAAAAAGACCATTCCATGAGTTTGACCGTTCTTGATTCGGTTCGAACGTTTCCACACCTTCATGGAAACGATCGACTGGTGAACCCGATTCGGTCGACCGAATGTGTTCCGAACAGTGTCCTGAGCTTTTCTGTTTTGTGTCACTTACACAAACACTTACCACATTAATAACAACGGCTAAAACACCCTAGGAGCTTATAAATAGATGTTACCAAGACTTAATTCAATAACTCTTACACTCCAAATTGTCATACACATCTAAGATAAAGCTCCCAAACCTTGATTCCCCAAATCCTACTCTCCAAGTCAAACTTTCCACACTTTAGATCAAATTCCAATCATACTCCAAGTGTGCTAAAGTTAGAGAGTGTGTGATCCACTCAACCTTGTTGTCAAAAAGCAGAGGTCTCAGTGAAAGCCCGAGGAAACTTGTAAAGACTTCAGCGAAAGCCCAAAATGATCATTCTCGAGTTGTGAGAAGAGGAGTCAAGCTCGGCGAGGGTTGTTCGCTACCTTGAAGATTGTAAAGGCATTGTATGCCGACCCGGAACTGGGATCAGATAGTGAAGACGTGAGTGGAGCTCGAAGTGTCGAGTGGAGCTTGCAAGAGAGGACGTAGGCGGGTGGCCGAACCTCTGTAAAATTGCTCCGAGTTCTTGTGGTTTGCATATTTCTAGTCTCTACTTGTCCTTATTGTTTCCGCTGCAAATATTGTTTGTTTAAGTAGAGATTAGCATAAATTTGATTAGATAATTAGGGCCATATACGATCCTACATTTGGTATCAGAGCATAGGTGCTAAATTTCATATACATAACCGTATTTTAGCATGACATCCACATCTAATCATGTAGAGGGATTATGCACCACTAGGCCTCCTTTGCTTAATGGGTCAAATTATGACTATTGGAAGAATAGAATGAAGATATTTTTGATCTCTAGTGACCTTAAGTATTAGATGTTTATTCAAACCCCATACCCCCCTCCCTCCTAAGGAAGAACCACATTATCTAGGGCTAAAATGAAAAAAGTAGAGATGAACTCAAAAATTATGAACATCTTGTATTGCGGCCTAAATGAGGGAGAATACAATAGGATTAGGGGTTGTGAGAGTGCTTATGAGATTTGGCATAGGCTACAAATGCATCATGAGGGAGATAGTAAAACTAAAGAAACACGCATTAGTCTTCTCATGCATAAATATGAATTTTTTTCTATGCTACTAATTGACATCACATCATGCATACATTCGTGTCTTTTATCCTTTATTTGAACCTAAGCAATGCTATGTAACAAGTTTTATGTTTAAGTTTCAAGAATAAACAGGTTTGAGAAGAAGAAACACAAAAGGACCAAAACGTGATAAAATGGACTGATCAGTGAGACTTATGGACCGATCTGCAAGAGGGAAGGATCTGGATGCAAGCCAAGAGGACCAATTAATAAATCGAGAAACTCCACACCATCATGAGGAGTATTATAAGAATTCCGCTCACATCTAGATCCCCATGGCCAAACCAGGTGCACCTAACATTGATGATTGAATATGGAAAGGCACCAGACGAATACTAGTCGAATCCGACATTTTATGACCACCAATCAGCAACCATGAACCGCCAACTGTGGCCCATTACGATCGAAATTCAACCATCTTTGGAGCAGATGTTGGTTATATCATTTATGTCCATTTCGAGAAGTTACATTAGTCCCACATCGGGGGATTGTCCCCGGTTACCTTTTTTCATGCCTGTAAATAGAACTCTTCCTCCTTTGTATTTACTCCTCTCTTGGTGGTTATTCTCCCTACTTGGAGTAAAGCCTTGGAGCAAAACTCTAGTAGAGAGATGCTACTTGTAATGTGAGTGGGTAATAAAAGAAAGTTTTGTAGTTATATTGTCTCTGTGAATTCTTGCATGTTTAGTTTAATTTCGTTTTGTCTCCTTCTCTTAATGAGTAGTGAGTAGTTTCATCCCCCTATTGGGGTGCAGGTGATGTAGAATATGTGATAGTGATGGGTTCTTTTATTTGTATCATTTCATATGCTTAATGTAGATCTATACTCGTAGCATGCTTAAACTTGTATTAGATGGGATAATGTCCACACTATGTACTTATCTCATGCTAGCTTTAGAGTTTATCTTGTTTCTTGTAATGGTTTGATGGGTATGACTTGTTATGTATGGATCCATGTTTGGTGCACATTCACATGAATGATTTAGGTTGTATATAGAATTGGTTGATGCTCTAATGGCCACACTAGGTACTTATTGCATGCTTTATGATCTAAAATCAACCTCAACTTTATGTGAGATATGCATGTTCATGGTTTGCCATGTAGTGTTGTGTATCCTACACTTAGATTCTATACTAGCTTCTACTTGTATGCCACACAAACTACACTTGTTCCTAATTGAAATGAAGACCCACTCACACACAGATACCTACACACCTCCACTCCATGGGGGTTTAGTTTAATTGTTAGTCCATTCATAGTGTAGTGTAGTTAACATAATCAACAACTTCTCCTCTCCTTTCCCACTAGATTTCTAAATAACCAGAGTTGACACACCTCCCGGTGGATCGACCCGTACTTGCCTCATCTTCATCGGTGGTTGTGCACTTGCGGTTAAACTTAATTACACAATCATCTGCCCGGTGAAAACATAAGTGAGATGAACACTCACTTCACCAATATTTCTAACTATCTTTGTGTGCTTGGAAGAAAGATCAATGAGGGAGAAATGACAAGAAAGTTCCTTCAGTCTCTCAACAACGAATGGGATAATAAGGTGGTTGCAATTGAAGAAGCACATGACATTTCCCAACTAAAGATGGAGGAGCTAATTGTAAACCTCAGGGCTTATGAGCTCAAAATAAGTTAAAAGGAGAAAGAAGCCTCGAAGAGGAACCCTACCTTGACATTGCATTCAATGGTGGAATCTGAAAAACCGAAGAGAATAGAAGATGAGGACATTGAGGTTCTTGCACAAGATTTCTTCAAATACCTCAACAAAGACAATGGAGAAATAAAGGAAAGAAGAGGTAGAAGATGTGAGAAGATGTATTAAACTAATAAGAACATATGAGAGGTAGGAAAAAGGAAAAGATGAGAGGAGAGAGAAGCTCTAGTGCGCATGGGAAACCTAGGCTTCTCTAGGGTTTCCAACCCCATTTCTCCACCAAATCTCTTGATTTTTTTCACCAAAATGGATCCAAAGACTAGTTCTACACGAGTGCAACAACAAGATGGAGATTGTGGCACCACAAAGGATTTCCATCTCGCCTCAAAGCAAGCTTCATCCATAGCTTTGGAGGGTGATGTTGTTGCGCCACCTCTAGGGAGTGTTGTTACTCCCCCAAGGAAGTTGGCAGACCTCTTCTCAGATAAGCCAAGGGCATCCACGACCCTTGATTTCATCCAACCGGTTGTCAATGGAGGGGAGAAGGTGACATTTTGCTCAAAGATGGAAGTAGTAGAGGCGTTGAAAAGTTGGGGCACGGTTTTGGTAGGTCATTTCATCGGGTTCAAACCTCATTTACCAATGTTGGAAAAGCACCTCCACACACTATGGGGCTTAGTTGGAGGCTTGCAGATCATTAGGAGGGGCAAAGTTTCATGCTATTTCGTTTTACTTTTGGAGAATATAGGAAGAAAGTGCTTGAAGGGGGGGCGTATTTTGTTAGAGGAGCTCCACTTGTGGTCCAAGAATGGCTCTCGGAGGTGACATTGGAGAAGGCACATATCACCACGGTTCCTATTTGGGTTCGTTTGCCGGAGTTCGACCTACGATTTTGGTCGCAAAGAACGCTGAGCAATTTAGCAAGTGTACTTGGGAGACCACTTTGCATGGATGACAATACGGCTCATGGATGAATGTTAGCTTTTGCACGAGTATGCGTTGAGGTAAGTCCAAATTTCTCATACTCTAGTTGGGTAGATGTTCAAGTGGAAGAAGGTGGGACGCATAGAGTGCTTGTGGAGTATCAATGGCGTCCCGGCTATTGCAAGGATTGCCTTGAGTTTGGTCATGATGTGGAGAAATGTCCAAAAAGGAGGATGCCTCCGAGTGTGCTTGTTCCCCTACAAAGAATTCCTGAAAAATGGGTGGTGGTCACTTGTGGAAAGAGCAAGGTTCAGATATGCGGGATGCGGAGTGGATGCGACCGGGCACCGCATCGAACATATGCGGAATGCGGATGCGATGCAGGTGCATATGCGGTTTGCGATTTAATAATTAAATAATATACATTTACAAATTAAAATAATATGTGGAATATACATTTACATATACGAAATGCGGGGCACCGGCGGGACTCGAAAATGTGGGAGTGACACGAATTTTGGGATCGAGTGGGAAATTTAGGGATGATCTTTTGTTTGTAAAATTGGTTAAAAGTTTTTTTGTTTGCAAAATAAGTTAAATGTGTAATCGGATAATCAGATATCTTTCGGATTTTGACCCAATTAGATTTGAAATATGTTTATTTGATATGCGTTGCATATGCGGCCGCATATGCGGATGACAATGTGGTCCGCATATAGGAGGTCGCATCCTTAGGATGCGATGCGGATCCCGGCTGCATCACACCCGCATCCGGCCGCATATCCGAACACTGGGTAAGAGTGGGAAGCATGAAGTGTGGGATGAGAGGCACTTGCAAGGGACGAGTGGGTGTAGGGAAAGTCAAGAAGTGTTGGTGAGGGTGGGTGAGGCGGAGGCTGAGAAGGAAGGAGCTGATGGTGAGGGAGGGAAGGGAAGAGAGGGTGGAAGGGATGATGATGTGGAGCTTAGGCAAGCTGAGGTGGAGAGAGGAGCAAATGGGGAGAGGCCATGTGGGAGGTCATGTGATGTGGCAGCTATGGGAATGGACAAAATGAGACACATCTTTGTTCCTTGGAGAGAGCAAATGAGGCCACGCCATGTGGCATGAGACAAATACCCTCCCAAATGGTTCCTAGCAAGGGTGCAAAGGGAAGGAAGTCTATTGGTGGACAAAAGAAGCAAATGGAATTGGGTGGGAAAAGTGCTACACCTACTTTTGGACAAGCCAATGAGGAGGAGTTTGAGTGCTCTACCTTCTCTTGGGCAAATGAGAAGAAGCAATTCTCTTGTGCTAAGTACAAAGTGGGGGACCATGAGGATATGCTTGGGGGCCACCTAGTGGAGGCTCCTCAAATTGTTGTTAGTGGGAAACGTGAATGGCAGTTGGTGCATGAAATGGATTCACAAAGCTCACGTGAAGGGGAAGTGGTATGTGAGAATGAGCCAAGTCGTGGGGTTAAGAATTCAGGTAAGGTGAGGGTCACGTCCTTTGAGTTAGATGGTGGGCCTCAAGGGCATGAGGAGAGGGAATGCAGCAAAGAGCAAAGTGGGCTCACTTCTTTGGTCCAAGAGGATACGACTTGGGTGTCTCCCTCAACAGTGGCTCGTGCTCAGGGACGTATGCGCAATTCAGAAACACAAAGTGTGGTGATTGACATCATTTCATGCTTATATTTGTATCTTATATCCATTATCTTTCACCTAAACAATGCTATGTGACGAGTTTTATGTTTGAATTTCAGAAATAAATAGGTTTGAAGAGATGAAGCATAAAAGGACCCAAAAGCAGGGGAAAAGGACTGAATTGTGAGACCTGGGGACTAAGATGCAAGGGAGAAGGACCTGAACGTAAGACCGAAGGACCAAAGAGCAAAACAGAAAACTCCACACCATCTTGGGGAGTATTTTGGCAATTCTATTTCGGTCGGAGCTCCAACAAGTGAAGTAGATGCATCAAAGACCAACAAAGACATCCAAAAAAGCCCAGAATAAAATCCAGCGTGATCCAGACCATATAGACCGCCAATTGGCGGGTTTTTTGGCCCAAATCCGTTAAGATTTTGGTGGGTCATGTATTAGTGTGTATTTAGTCCATTTCTAATATTTGTTTAGTCCCACATCGGGGGATTGTCCCGGATTGCCTTTTTCTATGACTATAAATAGAACTCTTCACCTTCCATTGTAATCACTTCACATTTTGAGTGGTTATTCTTCCTACTAGAAGTGAGGCCTTGAAGCACACACTAAAGTAGGAGGATGCTACTTGAATTGTGAGTCATTTTAATAAAAGTTTCTTTATTATGTTGTTTGTTTCATGTTGCTTGTTTAACTTTGTTTAATTTCATTTCATTAGTTTTAGTAGCTTAGTTAATATGCTTTCCTTGCTTAGTTTAATAATTAGTCTAATGTGTAGTGAGTAGTTCCATCCATTTTGGGGGGTGGAGTAGATGTTCATACATGCAAAAGAGAATGGAATGAATGCTTTATATACAGTGTGTTGATAAAACATGAATGTATGCTTGCTTGTTTAGGATAAAATTTATAACTTGATGAGTTTTGCCAAAATGATTAGACATCTCTCATGCTTGTTTAGGTTCTGAAATAAACAACTTGTATATGTAAATGTTAATCAACTAGGTTGGTGAATGGATTGATAGGTTTTGCCATAACATTTAGACACTTCCTATGCATGATAACACCACCTTTATTTGTGCTTAAAGAATGTGTTCAACACCCACCTCTTTGCATGTGTGCACTCACTCCACCCCTTAGGGGCTTTCTATTTCTGAATTCCAGCACTTATTTAGTTTTTAGTTTAGTTTGGTTGTTCATCGTTAGTTGCTTTCTTTCACATTTCGTACTTTGTAACCTAGTATGGCGTAGCGTAGAGTAGGATAATCAAACTCTCTTCCCTATTTTTCCCACTTGATTTCGTGCAAACGAGAGGCTGCTCACCTCCCTGTAGACGACCCGTATTTGCCACCACTTCAACGCGGTCGTGCACTTGCGGTTTAATTAAAACGTTCAACATGCGGGGAGATTTAAGATACTTGGGTGTGGGCTGGATTCGAGGATAAGTGGTGAAGAGGGGACAGACAAGAAGAAGGTCGGCTCCCCGCCACCACCACTAAGGTGGTCCGGGAGGAAAATGAGTAGCAAAACGATCTCGTGTGGAGGTAAAGGGGGTCACCCCGCACCTTTGAACCCATGAATATCCTCTTTTGGAATGTGCGTGGTGCAAATGGACACGGCCGTGCACTAATGATAAGGGGTCGTATAAAGGAGGTAAAACCGGATGTGGTGTGTATTGTGGATCATAAGGTTAAGCACAAGAAGATTGAACGTTTCAAATGAGTCATTTGGCCCCATGCTTGGAGATCGAATAGTTTGATTGTAGACTCGGGGCAGATTCTTGTTTTGGAATGACCAAATTATGGATATGAATGTTACTTTTGAAACAACACAATTGATACACTTCAGGGCCAACCTGAGAAGAGATGGAACCTAATTTCATAGCACAGTTGTCTATGGGGAAAACGGGTATGTGGAGAGGAGAGCATTGTGGAGTGACCTCCTACAAGTGGCACCAATCGAATCAAGGCCATGGATAGTATGTGGTGACTTCAATTTCATCCGAAGAGCAAGTAAGAAATGGGGAGGGGATGCTGGAAACAAGATTGCTATGTCGGAATTTAATGAGTGCATCGATGCCCTCCAGCTCCTCGAGATGCCATCCACCGGTAGTGAGTTCATGTGGTTAAACTCATCTGATGGAAGTGCTTGCATTGAGACACTGATTGACCGGATTCTAATCAACAATGCTTGGCTTGAGTTATTACAGGAATCCTACTATCTTGCTGGTGAAAATGACCTAAGTGATCATATTATGCTCATCATGAAGACAGAAGGAAATGAGAGCCGCAAGAGGAAGATGTTCTGCTTCGAAAACCACTGGGTTGTGCATGAGGAATTCCGTGGCATCGTAGGACAAGCTTGGACCAAATATATGAGAGGAACTCCCATGTTTAAAGTGGTGGGCAAGTTGGACGAAGTCAAGAAGAGACTCGTCCGGTGGAGAGCCTCTACATTTGGAAATGTAAATCATAAGGTAGGCGAGGCCCGTGCTGCACTTGAGGAAGTAAGTAAGCGAAGGATGGTGCAACCGCACGATGCTGAGCTTGCTCTTGCTGAGGGGGAAGCAAAGGACTATCTTTCACAGATTTTAGCTTGGGAGGAGTCCATTATTCGGCAAAAATCAAGAGTGAAGTGGCTGAAAGAGGGGGACCGAAACACTAGGTTTTTCCATGCGGGCCTTCGAGTGAGGAGAGCCACCAACCAAGTGAGACGGGTGAGTGAGGGTGCAAATGTAGTGGAAGAGGAGGGAGAGATCCGGGACGCATTCTGGCATTTTATACTAACTTGTTTGCTAATGAAGTGCAGGTGAAACCCACCCCCCCCCCTCCGTCATCCTTCCACAAATTCTACCGGCGGAAGGGAGGGAGTTAACAAGGAAAGTTGACATGAAGGAGTAGAAGCGGTTGTGCTGAACGCGAATGTTGATAAAGTGCCGGGACCGGATGGCTTCAATGAATTGTTCTTCAAAGTCGCATGGGAGATCATCAAGCAAGACATGTTTAAAGCCATGAGTTCCGGTCTCGATAATGGGAAGGTGCTGGCCAGATGGAATGCAACCTCCATTACTATCATCCCTAAGAAGAAAGCACCACTCTTGGTGGAGGATTACCGACCCATTGCGCTATACAACATGACCTATAGATTCCTATCAAAAGTTCTTGTGAACCGAGTGAAAGGGCTGCTCCCACGCCACATTGGGGAGAGTCAAAGTGCCTTTGTCAAAGGAAGGAGGATTGGAGACAACATCCTCCTTGCCCATGAGTTGTGCCATAATCTACACCTTGACAAAAGGCAGGGTCAAATGTGCATCAAGCTTGACATCCGGAAAGCCTACGACTCCATCTCGTGGGTCTTCTTAGATGACGCACTATCCAGATTTGGCTTCCCCATCAAGTGGAGGAGGCTCATCATGAGTTGCGTTAAAGCCTACTTTGTGGTGACGGTTAATGGAGCAAACTTCACCTCTTTTGTGTCCAGCAACAGCTTGAGACAAGGTGACCCCTTGGCCCCCTACTTTTGTGTTATGCATGGAGATCTTGAGTGAGATGGTGAAGAAAGAGGTTAGTGATGGACGTATTCAGCCACTTACCTGTGGAGATGTCCCTGTGTCGCACCTTCTATTTGCAGATGATGTCCTCTATTTGCGAAGGCAACCAAGGAAAATGCACGAGCCATTCGAGATGTACTTGAGGAGTTCACAGCTTGCTTGGGGCTGAGTTTTAGTGTGTCCAAAAGCCAAATTTTATGGGGGATGGAGTGACACATGGAGCATGGATTGCAGCACACCTTTGTATGGAGCCAAGAGAGTTCCCAGTGACCTACCTTGGGCTGCCATTGTTCTCCAGGAGGATGGGGAGGAATCATTGTGTAGATTTGATCAACAAGGTTAAAGCTCAACTTAGTACATGGCAGAAAAACTTCTTATCTCTTGCTGGATGGGTGGAGCTAGTAAAGAGCGTCCTTATCTCCCTCAACATATATTGGACCTCCGCTTTCCTACTCCCTCAGAAAGTTTTACACGAGATTGAGAGCCTTGTGTGTCACTTCATCTGGGGAGGCTTGAAGAAGTGGGTAGCGGTAGCTTGGAAAGATATATGCACGCCAAAGGAGGAAGGGGGGCTTGGACTGAAACATTTATCAGATTGGAATGATGTTGGCCTCCTTCGCTTATTTTGGCTCGTGGTGGCGGAAGGAAACACTCTTTGGGTGAAGTGCGTACGTCGTAAATACTTGAACATTCGCTCCATTTGTCTTGTACGACCTCCTTCTACCTCCTCATGGGCATGGAAAGGGCTGCTTAGAGTCCGCGACATAGCTAGACTAACACATCCACTACGAGGTGGAAATGGTGAAGAAATCAGTTTGTTCCAATACCCATGGTGTGGAGAACTGTTTCAATGTGCAAGTTGGGGGGCGTGGCTACACTATGAATTGGGAGTGCCGTGGGACACGAAGGTGTCTTATTTCATTCGAGATGGGGAGTGGAGCATACCCACCCACCCCCCCCCCCCCCCCCCCCCCCCCCCCACGTTCCACGATTATGAAAGAAGTCCAAATGAAGATATTGAACACACGAATCAATGGAGGCACGGACCAGCCTAAAAGAATTGACGGAAGGGGTGCTGCACTTGGTATTCAAGAAGTGTGGAGATGGGTCAAGACACCGGGGCGGAAGGTACCATGGGCTGGTTGGGTTTGGCACAAGCATGCCATCCCAAAACACGCATTCACAGCCTGGAGAGCATTGAGGGGACGCCTACTTACAAAGTGCTTAATGAATAGACGAGGAGCAAAGCTTGACCCGAGCTGCAGCCTTTGCGAAGGGGATGAGGAAGATATGGAGCATCTCTTTTGGGGGTGTGCCTACATAAAGAAGGTTTGGGCAGTACTCCTCACTCTCCTGCAGCTAAGCCATCGTGTGGCACACTCCTTAGAAGCTGAAGCCATACGTATCTCACACGCGCGAGGAAGCTGGCTTGAAATGGTGGTGAGACGATAAGTTTTCCATGCTATCATACACGAGTGTTGGCTCGAGCGAAACCGAAGGATCTTCGAGGGAGACAAGCAGCACCTAGCACATATAGTGGCTACCATCAAGGATGTGGTTCGGTGCCTATGGGATAAAGTCAAGAAGCTTGCGAAAAGTAAAGAAGAAGAAGAAGAAGAACAATTCAAGCTCGCATGGACCTAGCATAGCTATCGTGTTTTGGCATGTTTTTCTTTTGCTAAGGCACTTAAACCTACAATGCTGAATTGTTATATCATGTAACGTAGGGTAGAGGCCAGGTATGCATATGGCATACACCCGCGCACTTATTTTTCCACTTTTGTAGGTTGTAAAGTTCTTTAGTTTTATATAATTCGAGGCTAACCCTCCTTTTTTGCTTTGCAAAAAAAAGTGAGAAGAGAGAAAAGAAAAGGAAAAGGAGGAGAGTGAGAATGAGAGAAAAGAAATTGAGAAGAAAAATGAGAGAAGGAGAGAAAAGAAAAGAGGATGGAAGCTCACATGGCTACATTGGACGATTCGTCATCATCATCATCTTCTTCATCCCATTCAACCTCACCTTCATCAACAAAGGAATTCGCCCATATGTGGTACATGGGCATTCAAGATGAAGGAATTGAGGTATCCTCTAGCTCGTGCTCAACTAAGTCATACTCTAGTGGTAGCTCAAACTCTAGTGCTAATGATGAATCATACACATATGATGAGATCCAAAATGCATTTCATGACTTAGTTAAACAATATAAGATCATTGGTGAAAAAACAAAAATGCTAGAAAGTTGATAAATGATCTCTAATGCCCACTTGAAATAAGGATAAATGAGAAAAGTTGATAGGTGCTTGCTAGACATGAAATAATGCATTAGAACTTGGTAGTCTAAAAGCAACACCTATTGATGTTTAACTATTACATCTTACAACTTGTAATGTGCAATTAAGAAAAGATCTAGAAAGGTTCACAAATGGAACCAAAATACTTGACATGTTTTTAGGTAGTCAAAGACAATCTTTAGACAAACATGGTTTAGGATATAATGCTTCATATGTTAAAAGCCATATAGTTCATACTACCTTGAAGGGCAAGTATTTAATTACAAAGCATAGTTCTTCAAGTGTGTGGGCTCCCAAAACCAAGATGGTTTGGGTTCCCAAAGCTAATGTTTAAGGACCCAAAGTAATTTGGGTACCTAAATCTACACTTGTAGGTGCTTAGAGATGGGAGATCGGTAGTGACTGGCCAAAGCACGCAAAGTCAAAATTCAAAGCCGGTTGCACTATCGAAAGGAAGATGGAACCAAAGCATGAGGATCACTAAGTTGGGTAACATTCTTAATCCTCCTAAGCATATAGAATTGGTTCCAATAGGACTTTGAATGCTTAAGTGTAATATCTTTTATATCATTCATTGCATATCCTAAAACGGGGAGAAAAACGTTACATGCTCATTTGTCACAATTTTAAATGGATGTCACAAAGGGGAGAAATTTGAGCTTAATAAGACCAATCAATATTGATAAGGGGAGCTTAATGAAAATCTTTATCTAGAAAGAGTAATGGAGTGCAAAATCAAAGGGGCAACTTCATTACAAGAAAAAGACATCATATATTCCATGATAAATATTATTTTTGATGGATGTCAAAGGGGAGAGAGAATATTGGGGGTAAAGAACTTGAAATTTGATTAAAATTAAACAAAAAAACTATGCACACTCATAGGGGGCATTTTCATGCATATTTTACTTCTTTAAATTTCAAGTACTAAGTTTATTAAGATAAAGATTGTCATCATCAAAAAGGGGGAGATTGTTGGATTTTAGGCCTTAATCCATGTTTTGATGATTTATTCAATCTAATCTTAATCACAATCTAATGTAGAGTAGCACACATTATAAATAGCATATATATTGCTTTGTGCTAACATCTAATTTTTCTTTTAATTGAGTCTTAGGAACATTGTGTACCTGAGCATACTAGAGTAAATATCTAATCACACACACACTAGGTTCTTTATAGAAGTCACACACAAAATCTCAGATCAATTGGATTTCAATAGGTAACCCAAACTTAAACCGGAAAACACTTAAACCTAAACCTAATCTACCCGTGCCAATCAGTCGACCGAACCTGTTATCAGTTCGACCGATTGGATCAGTTATTTCTGTTAGCCTATAGTGTTGTACCAGTCGACCGGTTGTACCATTTTGTTCGACCATCTACACGTGTCATTTGACTGTTAGACTTGTTGTTTTATATAATGGTTAGATATTCCAAAACTCCAAAACTCTCAAGACACCGGTCGACTGATACATGCCTAGTGGTCGACCGGGTGAACCACTTTTGGTCATCCAAAACTTACTGGAAGTTTTCGGTCGACCGTTCCCTAGACCCTGGTCGACTAAATGTAGACTCTCTTGAAGCCCAAAGTGCCTGTAAATTTTCGGTGGAACAAGACCATTCCTTGAGTTCGACCATTTATATTTTGTCTGGCAAAAACTCCCCGAACAATCTACCGACCCATGTTTTTGTTTGACCGTTCTTGATTCGGTTCGAACGTTTCCACACCTTTATGGAAATGGTCGACCGTTGAACCCGATTCGGTCGACCGAATGTGTCCCGAACAATGTCCTGGGCTTTTCTGTTTTGTGTCTCTTACAAAAATACTTACCACATTAATCACAACAGCTATAACACCCTTGGAGCTTATAAATAGATGCTACCAAGACTTAATTCAACAACTCTTACACTCCAAGTTGCCATACACATCTTAGAGAAAGCTCCGAAACCTTGATTCCCCAAATCCTACTCTCCAAGACAAACTTTCCACACTTTAGATCAAATTACAATCATACTCTAAGTGTGCTCAAGTTTGAGAGTGTGTGATCCACTCAACCTTGTTGCCAAAGAATTAGAGGTCTCGGTGAAAGCCTGAGGCAACTTGTAAAGACTTCAGTGAAAGCCCGAAGTGATCCTTCTCGGGTTTTGAGAAGAGGAGTCAAGCTCGACGAGGGTTGTTTGTGAGCATGAAGATTGTAAAGGGCTTGTCTCCCGTCCCGGAACGTGCACCGGATAGTGAAGACGTGAGCGGAGCTCAAAGTGTCTAGCGGAGCTTACAAGAGAGGGCGTAGGTGGGTGGTCGAACCTCTGTAAAATATCCCAGAGTTCTTGTGGTTTGCGTAGTTCTAGTCTCTACTTGTCCTTATTGTTTCCAATGTAAATATTGTCTGTTTAAGTATAGATTAGCGTAAAATTGATTAGATAATTAGGGCCATATACAATCCTACAATTTCATCATAGTCAATTCCTTGAACTTGAGTGATACCTTTTACACAAGTCTTACCTTGTACGTTTCAAGTTCTCATCCATGTCCATCTTCCTCTTAAAAATGCATTTGTTTTGAACGACTTTCTTTCTTTGAGGAACGTCAACCAAGTCCCATACTTGATTGTCGTACATGGATTGTATTTCATATTCCATGGCTATAAACCATAGTTTGGAGTCTTCTTTCCATTGAATCTTGAAAGGTTGAGGGATCATCGATATCAAGTACATATCGGACTTCTGTCTCTCCTTCATTGACCCTCTAAGTTCTTTTGGATCTATTTGTGCATTTTGAACTTCCTGAACTTCTTCCACAATTTCTTGCGGAATTTGTTCATGCTCATTTCTTGAACGAACACTAGGTGGGGATGATTAAGTTTCACTCACAATTGCTTGTGAGGGTTTCTCTCTCATACTCCCACTAAGCAAAGGAAGCTCGGTTGGGCCTTCATGATCTTGAATATCATCATTCATATCATGATCTTGTAGAGTATCTTGAGTTTCCTCAAGCACAACTCTACTCCCACTACTTATTTTTTCGGGAAATTCACTGTCTAAGAATACGACAACCCTCTCGACAATCACTCGATTGAAGATTTTATGTCAAAATAAGTATTTTTCCACTTTTAGTTGAAGTTTGGTCGACATCAATCTTTTTACGTAGGCCTCACAACCCGAAATCTTAAGAAACTTGAGCTTGAGTATTTTACCACTCCAAAGCTCATACGGCATTTTCTCTACGGATTTGTATGGAACATGATTTAGTGTGTAAGCCGCAACTTGTACTGCATAACTCTAAAAGTAAAGTGACAATTCAGCTTGACTCATCATTGATTGAACCATGTCGAGCAACATTCTATTTCTCCATTCGGATACACCATTCCAAAGAGGTGTACCATGCGGAGTGGGTTGTGGTATAATACCACACTCCCTTGGGAATGAGTCAAATTTGACACTCAAGTACTGATCGGTTTGTAAAGATTTGATCTTCTTATTGAGTTGATTCTCTACTTCATTCTTGATTTGCCCATTTCTCATTAGATATCCTTTCAAACTTCAACACAATGCTGAGATTGATTTGCCATCTATTGAAGTTGGAGTCATTGATTGAACGTTTTAAAATAACTGCAAATGCACGGCCACGTTGAAGTGGTGGCAAATACGGGTTGATCCAGAGGGAGGTGTGTCGACTCTGGTTTGTTCAAAGGCAAGTGGCAAAAGAGGGGAAGAAGTTATGACTACACTAAAGTAACTACGCTAAGCTAGCACGAAACAAACAAAGAAGATGAAAGCATGAGACGAGATAAAATTAAACTAAGTGACTAATACAAGAAAGCTGGAAATCAGAAATGGAAAGCCCCTAAGGGGTGGAATGTGTGCACACATGTAAAAATATGTTGAAGAATGCATTCAATAGGCACAAATATATGTAGTGTTTTGATGTATAGGAAGTGTCTAAAAGTTATGGCAAAACCTATCAATCTATTCACTAACCTAGTTGATTAACATTCACATATACAAATTGGTTATTTCAGAACCTAAACAAGCATGAGAGGTGTCAAATATTTGTGGCAAAACTCATCAAGTGAAGTGTTCTACTCTAAACAAGCAAGCATACATTCACATTTATCAACACATTTCAAAATCAAGCATTCATTTCATTCTTTAATGCATGTATATATGAACATCATATCCACCCCAAAGGGGGATGAAACTACTCACTAATCATTATACTCAAACTACATTAACAAAACAAAACATTCTAATGAAAGACAATTAAACTAAGCAAACAAGAAATATTAAAGAAGCTAAATGAAAGGAAACTAAACTAAAGAAGTATGCAAGAATTAAAAGACAAGACAATATTAAAACAAACTAAGAAAAATTATTTTATTAACATGACTCACATTTCAAGTGACATTCTTCTCCACCTTGAGTTCTTGCTTCAAGGCTTTTACTCCAAATAGAGAGAATGTCACCAAGCAATAGGTGGATACAAATGAGGAGGAAGAGTTCTATTTATAGGCATGAAAAAAGGTAACCGGGGACAATCCCCCGGTATGGGACAAATGAAACCTTCCCAGAATACACATAAACACATAACCCATGTCCTGGAGAAATCGGGTCGGATTCGGAGACAAACAGACCGCTAATTGGTGGTCCAAGACCACCAATTGGCGATCACTTTTTCCCGGATCCGACCCATTTTCGAATATGTTCTTCAATTCTTCACATGGGGTGCACTATGTTTGGTTATTGGAGTGTTAGCCCGAATCTAATTTCTAAAATACTCCTCATGATGCTGTGGAGTTTCTTGATTTTCACATTGGCCCTTCGGTTTTACATTTGGGTCCCTCTCTTGTGCATCTTAGTCCATAAGTCTTGCAACTTAGTCATTTTTCTTGCTTTTAGGTCCTTTTATGCCTCTTCTCCTCAATCTTGTTTATTTCCTGAAACTCAAACATAAAACTCATTACGTAGCATTGTTTAGGTTCAAGATAATGGATATACGACACAAATGAATGCATGAAATGATGTCAATCATCATCATTTGCTAATGGATGTTTTTCAATCATAGATCGCACAATAAGTTGAATGTTTGACATTTCTACAAAATAATTTATAAGAGTTTTATGTTTATAAAAATTGTACTACAAATAAATAAATAAATAAATGTCCATAATTGCAGTAATACAAGATCTCATTATTTATAACATAGACTAGCTAAGAGTTATCGAATATGTCACAAACTCAATGTAAGAAACATTTTCTAATCATAACTATTTTGAGTTTGCAAACTTTTGCATTTTTCAAACTCTTATGATTCTTATCGTTTTAATTAAGAGGGAATTTGTCCATCCTCCTAAGAAAAACTCTCTTTCCCAAAACAGAGCGAGGGCTCCTAGTTTTGTTAAGAACACTTATTTCATTTGATACGAGATATGATTCTACATTGTATCCATCAACAAATACACTTGGTGTCCACTAAGGGTGAAACTCACTTTATGTATTTATCTATCGCACAACAATGTACATTCTAATATCTCTCACTACTTCCAAAGATTGAGGAAATTATCTCCGGCTAAGGGCAAGCAGAATATCCCTCGATCGATGACTACTAGTGGATGAAATAAGAAAGATAGGTCTTCTTAATTTTTAGTTTGAACAATTAAATAATTTAGGTAGTCAAGCATGCATTCATTCAGACCTATCCTAACTATTCAATCACATACAAGTCAAGCGCATAAACATATAAATTCATTCACACATTGGTGTGAGCTTATATGTTCCTGCACGCTCAATCTTTGCTTCTTCTTCTTCTTGCACCATGGATGTAAATATTACACAATATTTAAACATGCATCTCACAATTTCAATTTTATCAAAATTAAATTGGCTAGTGCAAGTCCTATGTAAAGTCCTCTCATATGCATGCATACAAAATAAATGACTTTTACATACACATAAGACCCTATGATTAACAATAATGATATACATATCATTCATTCACATATGGCTTCGATGAAACATATAAACTCACTTATTCCTGCAAAATGGAAAAAGTGCAACAATTTTGTATATATGTTATTTTACACTATTTAGTTGATCATTCATCTCTCAATTAAATAATTTCATAATCATTTGAAATCCTTTGAAATGATTCAAGCATCCTTAGTTCAAAATAAATAAATAAATTTGAATCGAAGTTTATCCAAATTCCCAAAAGAAAACTTTACGGAAAATAAACGTATTTACTCATTTTGTTTTGTCAATTCCAAGTAAAATAATCATTTAAAATAAACAAAAATTTAACAAAATTAGACACAAGTCAAAAACTTGATTCTAACGATCATATGACATGTTTAAAAATATTTAAAACTCTCAAAAGAATAATTGGAATCGACAAAATAGTCTTGTGTTTACGATTTCTTTGGTTTCACCTTAAAGATCAGAATTAATCCATTAATCTTATTCGTTAACATATTTTATAATATTACAAACTAATGTAGAAAATAAGAACCATAAAAAATCCAAAAATTCAATTTACGCATCCATCAAAAATCAAAAAAAAGATTCAAAGGGCAACTCAATGAATTATTTGATCATGAGATGGTAAATTAAATATATTAAAAGGCCAAATTATTGAAAATGTAAAAAAAAAATCTGATAACATTGTTGGATTTCGTGCCCCATACTTGTATTTTTTTTTTAAATTACAAGCAATTAGGATTGGTTTTCATATTTTTCAACAATTTTAGATACAAAACTTTCTAATTGTATTTCAATATATATTGTATACTAATTAATATTGAAATACATAGATTGGATCATACCTAGGGGATTATCAAATCCCTTTTACCAATCGGAAGTTGGGTTCACGTCGGATTGCCTCGAAATGACCTTCAAGTGTTCACCAAACTCTCAACAAGATTAGAGAGATCGAAGTTAGTCAATCAATCTCTAATTCAAGGTTAGAATCTAGCTAATAACTCTTTCTATGCTCCAAAGAATTTAATCTCTCAAGCACTTAATTAATAAGAAGAATTTCAGATGAAATGATTGAGAAAATACGGAGAGGAGAAGGTTTTGCAATAATTAAACAAATGACGGGAGGAAGGACATATTTATAGGGCATCCTCAAACCCACATCATGGGTAAACCACTTACACATGATCCCTGTTAATCTTTCCACTAAACCACATCATGTGCAAATAACTTTGCACATGATCTCTTGTTTATTTCACCTCTCATCATCTCATAACTACCTTCAACCAAGGTGGATTAAATGCAGCCATTAATCAACAAAATTCTGTTATTAATATATGCAAAAACGTGGGTAAATGGTCGGACCATTTTTCACTGTATTTGACTTGACCAAATTTTGAATCAATATCCAACAAAATTTGGGCTTTGGGGTTTTAACAAGTTCATATGTTATAATGTTGTGGATCACATTATATCATGTAATATATTATTATATATAATGTCAAAACATTATACCCCATAATATATACATCTCATATGAATTTATTTGTTATTCTAATCATGTCGTTATTACGACATATTGATTTTATTATTTTACCACATGTATATTATTTCATAACACATGAAACAAAATACATCATATAAAATATAAGATCGCATCTCTTGTTTCCCAATTTTGTGGTGTGACCTATATGAGGATCTAAATTATGTTGCCAATGATATTAAACATTTAATATCATTTAATATAAGCAATATCTAGCTACACATTATAGTTACCTAAATAACAAAGATGTTTTGTTCATTCGAACAGAACACGATCAATTTAGTGATATGTAATATGTCACTTAAGTTTATACTATTCCTCTTGATATTACGAATATTATACAAAGTAGGAATGTGTCATCATTGTGTTATATATTCTTTTCTTGATCTCGTATGCTAATTATAAATATGTAACTATACATAAGTTACATTGTGCATATTATAATTTTGCTTTATCAAGAGACCCAAAAATATCATCACTCAAATGAAGACGGACAGTTATAATCTTTTGACATATCGTCTTTTCCAGCACAAGTTATGTATAATAAATTAATATATTTATAACTATGCGTAATGATAGATTTTGATAATAATCAAATTAAACACTTCTCATGTGAAACGATATAGGTCTCATATCTTAGGATCCAAAGACAATGAAAATATTAATCACACAAACACATTTCCATAATGTTTCATTTATTATGTCTATTTATTACATGAAAGAAAACATTTCTTATTTCATGTACTAATGTTTTTAAATACTTGTAGAGCTACAATATATTTTTTACCAACATGACAATCTTATCTTGGTAATTATGTTCCATGTTAATCACCATGATTGTGAATTTCTTTTGATTTATGTAAACCATTATCTTTTAGAGCTCTACGGTAAACGACTAAGAGTTTCCTTAACACTTCTAAAAGACGAATACATTAATCATGTAACAAAATGTTTATACATTCTATTCATAATAAAAGACATATAAAATAATACTTTTAGAACACATTTCTTTCAAGGTTGTACCTACTTGTATAGTAAAATGGGTGAACTTAGCTTTTCCACACTGCCCCTAAGTCTACAACATGGTTGCATGGTAGCCCAATAAGTTGTCATTTCCTACAAGTGCAAGCCCCCACCTCTAACTCCACAATGCATCTTCTAGTTGGACTATCTACTTCAGCTCTAACATCAGAAGATCTAGTCATCATGGTAATTCAATGTGATATAACTCTAGAAGCATATTCCTAATGTGCTTCATTGTCAAGTTGTCATCTCTCACTAACCATTGGTAAGAGTGATGTGCAATCCATGATTTACTTGCCACTTTAGATGCTACCTTATTGACACTAGAACATGTATGCTTGCATGCAAAGTTTTCATTTGGAACAACAAACCATCATCATTCCTGGATGCATCGCATCTCCACTTAAACTTGTTGTCCTCATAAATTGCTATTAGTCTACTTGGATCACTTTTGTAGAACTTAATTGCACTCTCCTTAAGGACTGAGTACAGTCTAAGTGCGAATGATTGATCATTTTAATAACTGCAAGTGCATGGCGTCGGTGAAGATGTGGCAAATAGTAGTTGAACCTTAAGGAGTTGTGAGTGTTGTTATTCCTGTAGGATTTCGTGCCCCTATGTATGTATATTTTTTTTTAAATTATACATGCATACATGAACGATTTTCATATTTTCGACGATTTCATGTACATTATTTTATATTTATTCTAATATCATGTAATCTACATATATATTAAAATAAATAGAAGATGATCATACCCAAATGTTCTCTAAAAGCTTTGTGAAGATCCGGAGTTGCGTTGCCCGTTGAATTAGAGAGAAAGAAGCTAGCCAATAAATCTCTAAATCAATGTTAGAATCTAGATAATAACCCCTCTATAGCTCCTGAGAATTTGATCTCCAAAAACTTGAATAATTAAGAGAATTTTCGGATGGATTAATGGGGTGGTTAGGGAGAGAGAGAATTTTTGCATTAGTATTGACAAGGAAGGGAGGATGGACCTATTTATAGGATTTCCTCTAACCTACATCATGTGCAAACCACTTACACATGATCCCTTATTAATCACTCCACTAAACCACATCATGTGCAAACCACTTACACATGATCTCTTGTTTACATCTCCACTAAACCACATCATGTGCAAACCACTTTGCACATGATCTCTTGTTTATTTTGCCACTTCATCATCCAATAACTACCTTTGACCAAGGTGGATTAAATCCAGCAATTAATTAGTAAAAATTCTCTTATTAATATATGCAAAAACGTGGTCAAACTGTTGGACCATTTTTAACTGTTTTTTGACTCCACCAAATTTTGGATTAATATACAATAAAATTTGGAATTTGGGGTTTAGCAAATTCATATGTTATAATATTGTAGATCACATTATATCATGTAATATATTATCATATATAAATCAAAACATTATACCACATAACATATATACATCTCATACGAATTTATTTATTATTCTAATCATGTCGTTTTCACAACATATTGATTTTATTATTTTACCACATGTATATTATTTCATAACACATGAAACTTAATACATCATATAAAATATAAAATTATATTTCTTGTTTCCAGGTTTTGTGGTGTGACCTATAGGAGGATCTAAATTATGTTGGCAATGATATAAAACACATTATATATAAACTATAAGCGGTAGCTAGCTACACATTATAGTTATCCAAATAACAAAGATGTTTTGCTCACTCGAACTAAACATGATCCACTTTGTGATATGTAAAATATCACTTGTGTCTATCCCTTGCCTCATGATATTAAGAATACTATACAAAGTAGAAATGTGTCACCTTTGTATTATATGTTCATTTCTTGATCTCTTAAGCTAATTATAAATATGTAACTTAACACACGTCACATTGTGCACATTATAATTTCACCTTATCAATGGGCCCACAATAGCATTACTCAAGTAAAGAGGGGCATTGATAATCTTTTGGAGAACTATCTTTCCCAACGCAAGTCGTGTTCAACAGACTATTGTCTTTATCACTATGCTCATTGATAGCGTTTGACAACAATCAAATTGAACATTTGTCATGTGAAAAGACATAAGTCTCATATCTTAGGATTCAAGACACAGTGAAAACAATAATGACACGTAACACAATTCCATAATGTTTCACTTGCTAGGTCTATTTTCCACTTCTATATACTCGTGTCGTTAAATATTGGTAGAGCTACAATACTCTTTAAGCAACACGACAATCTTATCTTGGTAATTAATGTTCCACGTCAATTACCATGATTGTGAATAACTTTTGATTTATGTAAACCATTATCTTGTAGAGCTCTACAGTTAAGGACCAAGAGCCTCTTCTTCAACACTTTTAAAAGACAAATACATTAATCAAGGAACAAAATGTTTTCACATTCAATTCATAACAATTGACTTATAAAACTAAAACTTTTAGAACACATTCCATTCAATCTCCCACTTGTTAGCAAAGTTTTCTTTCACATACATTCTCAATGTATAAAACAATAATAACTAGGGTAACCCTCTCAAATCATTCTTCAAGCCACTCTACAAGGTTCCCCAGACCCATGGACTCGAAATGCATTTCACCTTTGGCTTGGGATAAGGGTTTGGTGAATGAATCAGCTGTGTTGTTGTTTATGTCCACCCATAATAAATCTATTTTGCCTTCGTCGATGAAGTCACGTGTGACAAAGTACTTGTGATCCACGTACTTCACTTTGTGGTATGATTTAGGATCCTTGATTTGCGACATAGATGCACTATTGTCGCAAAATAGCTATATGGGTCCCTCGCTCGAGGGAACTACTCCAAGCTCTTCAAGAAACTTCTTAATCCACACTCCTTCCCTGCTCGCTTCAGGGACAACCATAACTTCGGAAGCGGTGGTTGAGTCGGTCGTAGTGGTTTGCTTCCAACTACGCCAACTCACGGCTCCACCATTCTGAAGAAAGACATCCTGATGGAGATCTCCTATTGTTCGGGTCACTCATGAAACTCGCATCCGAATAGCCCTCGATTATTAGCTCCTTTTGTCCTCCATAAACAAGAAACTTATCTTTGGTCCGGTTAAGGTACCTCAGAATATTCTTAACCGCAATCCAATACTCACGACCTGCGTTGGATTGGTGATGACTTGTCACTCTTAGAGCATACGAGACATCGGGTCTTGTGCAAGTCATCGCGTACATGATCGATCTTATTGCCGAAGCATAAGGGATATCTTTCATGTACTCCAAGTCTTTACACGATTCAGCACGTTGAGACTTCTTGAGTTGCACACCCATACTCATTGGCACATTGCCCTTTTTGGAGTTGTTCATGTTGAACCTTTCCAAGACCTTGTCAATGTATGTACGTTGACTTAGGCCAATGGGTTTACGGGATCTATCTCTATATATCTTGATTCCCAAGATGTATTGAGCCTCACCCATGTCTTTCATCGAAAATGCAAATTTCAATGAACTTCTTGTTTGCTCTAGCAAAGGTATATGATTTCCCATGAGGAGTATGTCATCGACATATAAGATCAAAAACACAATGTGGCTCCCACTAACCTTCTTGTATATACAAGGTTCTTCCTTACTTTGGACGAAGTGAATCTTTTTGACTTCCTCGCAAAGTGTTTGTTCCAAACTCCTTGATATGTACTTCCATCCATAAATGGATCGTTGAAGCTTGCATACTTTCTCGTTATTCTTTAGATCTTCAAAACGTTGAGGTTGTACCATGTACACATCCTCCTCCAAGTTCCCATTAAGGAACGTTGTTTTGACATCCATTTTCCATATTTCATAATCACGAAATGCAGCTATAGCGAGTATAATCCGAATAGACTTGAACATGGCAACCTATATTTCATAATCATGAAATGCGGCTATAGCGAGTATAATCTGAATAAACTTGAACATGGCAACCGGTGAAAAAGTATCATCATAATAAATTCCTTGAATTTGAGTGAAACCTTTTGCTACAAGCCTTGATTTGTAGGTTGCCAAGTTCTCATCCATGTCCATCTTCCTCTTAAAGACCCATTTATTTTGAACGGCTTTCTTTCCTTGAGGAAGGTCAACCAAGTTCCACACTTGATTGTCATACATGGATTCTATTTCGGATTCCATGGCTTTAAACCATAGTTTGGAGTCTTGCCTTTTCATTGCTTCTTTAGAGGTCGAGGGATCATCGGTATCTAGTACCATGATCTCATGAATTCCCAAATACATATCGGGTTTCTTCCTTTCCCTCGTAGACTATCTAAGTTCTTTTGGTTCTACGTGTACTTCTTGAACTTCTTCCATAATTTCTTGTGAAATTGGTTCATGTTCAATTCTTGAACGTATACTCGGCGGGGATGATTGAGTTTCTCTCACAATTGCTTGCGAGGGGCTCTCACTCACTCTCCCACTAACCAAATGAACCTCAGTTGGGTCTTCATGATCTTGAATGTTTTCACTCATATCATGGTATTATAGAATATCTTGAGTTTCCTCAAGCACATTTCTACTCCCACAACTTTTTATTCTTTCCAGAAATTCTTTCTCTAAGAATATGGAATCCCTCTCGACAATCACTCGATTGGAGGTTTTATGTCAAAAGTAGTATCCTCTTGTTTCACGAGGATAACCTATAAAGAAGTTTTTATCCGTTTTTGGTTGAAGTTTGGTCGACATCAATATTTTGACGTAGGCCTCACAACCTAAAATCTTGGGAAAATTGAGATTTGGTGTTTTACCACTCAACAGCTCATAAGGTGTTTTCTCTATGGAATTGGATGGAACATTATTTGGTGTGTAAGCCGCAGCTTCTAGTGCATAACTCCAAAAGTAAAGCGACAATTCAGTTTGACTCGTCATTGATCGAACCATGTCGAGCAATGTCTTATTTATCCTTTCGGATACCCCATTCCATGAGGTGTACTGGGCGGAGTGAGTTGTAGCACAATACCACACACCTTTAGGAACGAATCAAATTCGGTACTTAATTACTCACCTCCACGATCGGTTCGTAGAGACCTGTGTTTCTTGTTGAGTTGGTTCTCTACTTCATTCTTGAATTGTTTGAACTTGTCGAAAGATTCACTTTTATTTCTCATTAGATAAATATAGTCGTAACGACTATAGTCATCTGTGAACGTAATGAAGTACCTAAAACCGTCTCTTGCACTTGTACTCGTTGGACCACATACATCATAATGTATCAAATCCTGCAAGTTATTCGCTCTCGAATCTTTCTTGTTGAAAGGCCTCTTGGTCATTTTCCCATTAGGCAAGGTTCGCATGTCTCCAATGATTTAAAGTCGAGTTGACCAAGAAGGTTAGCTTCTTGGAATTTCTTGATGCGTTTTTCATTTATGTGACCAAGACGATAGTGCCACAAGAGTGAAACATTCACGTGAGTTGTTTTAAGCATTTTGTTATTGATGTTTAAAATTTGTCTATTATTTAATTCAAGCAAATAGAATCCATTTCTTATGAAAGCAATGGTATAGAAAATTCCATTCTTCGATATAGACAATCAAGAGTTTGAAATATTTATATTAAAATTATCCATATCCAAACATAATACAGAAATAATATTCTTGCTAATCGAAGGCACATAATAGACGTTCTTTAAACATAAATTTAAATCGCTAGACAATTGAAGCTCTACGGAACCTTGTGCAATTGTAGCAATTATTGCACCATTTCCGACCTTCAAAATCATCTCGTTCTTCACGAATTCCTTTCTAGCCTTTAGTAGGTGCACATTACAAATTATGTGAGCACAATATTCGGTATCAATTACCCAATCATGGATAGAGGTGGCTAAATTTATTGCAATAACAAATCTACCTTTTAGGCGTTTTGGGGCATTTTCGCTCAATTACCCCATCGTCAAGATCCTCCTTGTATTTGGGGCAATTCGGGCTGATGTGTCCTTTTCCACCGCAATGGTAACACTTCGTATTTGGAGACGGAGATTTTGAAGAATTCCCCCTTAAGGTACTCGCATGAGCCCCTCCTGCTCCATTTCCCTTCAATGCCTTTTTGGCCAATTTGTTTTTGCCTTTACCTTTGGTGATCTTCCTGCTCCCACCATGGACGGCTAGGACGTGCTTGTCCCGACCCTTGCCCATGTCAACTTCAGCCGTTTTGAGAGTGTTGTGAAGCTCCTCAAGACTCACCCCTTTCTCACGCACATGATAGTGTATAATGAAGTCCTTGTAGGATGGGGCTAGAGAGCCAAGAATCAAATCATCCGCAATGTCATCGGGCATCGGGGAAGAGAGCGTTGACAATTTCTCAAGGTGTCCTTGCATAGTCAGAAAATGCATAGATACCTATGTTCCCTCCGCCATGTGGCACCTTGTGAGTCATATGGTGGTCTTAGAGCACTCTTTTCTAGCACTATCCATGAACATCTTTGTTAAAGCTTCCACGGTCTTCTTGGGTTTTGAATCCAAGTATTTCACTTGAAGAGAGTCATCCATGGATGCCAACATTAAACCGTGAACTTGGTTCTCTTGGTCTTCCCACTTGGCTTTTGCCTTTTTCTCGCTATCGGTTGCGTTCTCATTTAATTTTGGGATTTCACCATTCAAAATATGAGATAGTTTCTGAAACTTCAACACGATATTGAGCTTGAGTTGCCAGCTTATGAAGTTTGAGCCATCATTTGCCAAAGGATGTTTTTCAATCATAGATTGCACAATAGGTTGAATATTTGACATTTCTACAAAATAAATTATATGGGATTTAATGTCAATTTTTTGTTTTAAAAATCAATACCGCAAAATAAAAATTTGTCCATAAATGCAGCAATTCAAGATCCTATCAATTATAATACAAACTAGCTAAGGGCTATTAGATATATTATAAAATCAAGGTAAGAAAACATTTTCTAATCATAACCATTTTGAAATATCACAACATTTGTATTTTCAAACTCTTATGACTCTTGTCGTTTTAATTAAAAGAGAATTTGACCAATCCTCGTAAGAAAAGCTCTCTTTCTCAAAACCGAGCTAGGGCTCCATGTCTTGTTAAGAAAATTTATTTCATTTGATACGAGATACGTTGTATTCACAAATAAATACAGTCGGTGTCCACTAAGGGTGAATCTCAGCTCATACATTTATTTATGACATAACAATAGACAACCTTATATCTCCCACTATTCCCAAAGATGGAGGAAGTTATCTTCGGCTAAGGGCACGAGCAAAATATCCCTCAATCGATGGCTGCTAGTGGATGAAATAAGAAAGAAAAATTCTCTTAATTTTTGGTTGGACAATTAAACATTTATATGTGATTTTAGAATTTAGGTGATCATGTATATTTATATCTATACACATCCTAACATTCATTCATACAATCACATACATGTCAAGCACACAAACATAAATTTATTCATTTACACACACATTGGTGTGAGTTTATATGTTCCCACGTCCTTGACCTTTACGCCTTCCCCGTGACTTCTTCTTGCACCATAGATGTATATAGTGCAAAATATAAACATGCATCTCCCAATTTCGAAAATTGTCTAGTGCAAGTCCTATCTAAAAATTCTCTCATATGCATGCATATACATAGATAATTGGTTTTTACATACACATAAGCTCTTGTGATTGAATAAAAATAACAACATGCACATCATTCATTCACACATGGTTTCAATGGAACATACAAACTCACATATCCCTGCAAAAGAGAACTAGAGCAACGCATGTACATATACTATATATTACTTGATTTAGTTTATCCTTCATCTCTAAATCAAACAATTCCAAAACCATTTGAAATCCATTAAAAATGATTTTCACATCCATAGTTCAAAATATAAAACATTTGAACTGCTATTTATCCAAATATCCAAGAGAAAAAACTTTAAGGAAAGATAAACATATATCTCTTTCGTTTTGTCGATTCCTTATAAAATAATCATTTAATAAAAAACGAAAATTTTATATATTAGACATAAGTCTAAATCTTAATTCTAACATTCATATGTTGTGTTTTAAAACATTTAATACTATCAAAATAATCAATTAGAATTAAATCAACAAAAATGTCGGAAAACTCGAAAAAGACATCAAACATGAATTGTTTCGATTGGAGATGGTAAACTAAAATCAATTATATAGTCTAATCATTGTAAATATGAAATAAATGCTCTGATACCACTGTAGGATTTTGTGCTCTTATGTATGTATATATTTTATACATACATACATGATTGATTTACATATTTTCGACAATTTCATGTACATTATTTTATATTTATTCAAATATCATGAAATCTACAAATATATTAAAATAAATACAAGAGGATCATACCCCAAAGGTTCTCTAGAAGCTTTATGAAGATCCGGAGTTGCGTTGCCCGTTGAATCGTTCGCCGATTCGCCTCCAAGTGTTCACCAAACTCGAAACAAGATTAGAAAGAAAGGAGCTAGCCAATCAATCTCTAAATCAAGGTTAGAATCTAGCTAATAACCCCCTATAGCTCCTGAGAATTTAATCTCCAAAAACTTGAATAATAAAGAGAATTTTCGGATGGATAAGTAAATGCTCCTTTAACTAGAACGTATATAATGATGTAATACATAGAATGTAGTGTAGAGGCCGGTTATGCATATGACATACACCCGCGGACTTGTCCTTAATTTTTGTCGGTTGTAAATAGTTTTAGATTAATTAAATTAGAGGCTAAGCCTCCCTTTTTGCTTTGCAAAAAAAAGAATTTTCGCATTAGTATTGACAAGTGATTGACATTATATCATGAATATATTTGTGTCTTATATCCTCTATTTTTAACCTAAACAATGCTACGTAACGAGTTTTATGTTTAAGTTTCAGGAATAAAACAAGTGAGAAGAAGAGACACAAAAAGGACCTGAAATCAAGAAAATGACTAATTGGGAGGCTTATGGACTGATATGCAAGAGGGAAGGACCCGGATGTAAACCAAATGGACCAATAAGCAAATCAAGAAACTCCACACCATCATGAGGAGTATTTTGGCAATTATATCTCGTCCTAAACTCCAATAACCAAAACGAGTGCACCCCATGTGAAGAATTGAAGAACTTAAGAAAATATCCGAAAATGGGTCGGATCCGGGGAAAGGTGACCGCCAATTAGCGGTCCGTTTTTCTCAGAATCCGACCCGGTTTCTTCCGGATATGGGTTATGTGTCTATATCTTTTCTGGAAATGTTTCATTAGTCCCACATCGGGGGATTGTCCCCGATTAACTTTTTCTATGACTATAAATAAAATTGTTCCTCCTCCTTTGTAATACTACTCATTGCTTAGTGGTCAATCCCTCTACTTTGAGTCAAGCCTTGAAGCAAAAACTCAAGTAGGGAGATGCTATTTGTAATGTGAGTCATTTAATAAAAGAATTTTTTGTTAGTTTAATCTTGTCTCTTTTATCTTGTTGAATGCTTAGCTTAATTTCGTTTCATTAATATTAGTAGACTTAGTTAACATGTTTTCCTCTCTTAACATAATAGTTAGGTTAATGATTAGTGAGTAGTTTCATCCCCCTTTGGGGGTGGAGATGATGTACATTTATGTTGGGATGTTTGAAAGTTTGATGAATTTTTGATTGTGTAAACTATTGCATGTTTGTATGTTCAATAGGGGTATTTTAATCATCTAAATGTTGGTGGATTTTTTATGGGTTTTGCCACAAGATTTAGACACTTCCCATGCTTAGTTTCCTCATGTTTATTGACTGAAATTTCCTGTTGAATATGCGACATGTTAGTTAAGTGTTTGTATTTGTGGTTACTTGCTTGATTGATTGAAGAAACTTTGTTTTAAAGGATTTTGCCAAAAGATTTAGACAACTCCCATGCTTAGATTTGTTCTTCACACGAGTTTATGTTTTTGATGAGTCTTGCCATATCTTTAGACACTTCTCATGATGAGCCTAGTCTTATGATAATGAAGTAGTAATTGCCAATACGTTGTGTGAATTGATTGATAGGTTTTGCCACATCTTTAGACACTTCCTACGCATGAAACACACACACGACACACACACATACATGCTTACATGCATCATTTAGCACTTATTTCACTTCATATGTGCACACACTCCACCCCTTAGGGGTTTCTCTTCTGATTTCCAATCTTTAGTTGCTTTCTTTCACATTTCTAACTTACTAGTTAAGTGTAGTTTAGCTTAGCATAATCAAATCTCTTTCCCTTTTTTTGCCAATTGATTTTGGATAAACTAGAGGCTACTTACCTCACTGTGGATCGACCCGTACTTGCCAACGCTGAATCGCGGTCGTGCACTTGCGATTATTAAAACGTTTAAACAACAAGGAAGCGAGGATGGACCTATTTATAGGATTTCCTCTGACCCACATCATGTGCAAACCACTTACATATGATCCCTTATTAATCTCCCCACTAAAGCACATCATGTGCAAACCAGTTACACATGATCTCTTGTTTACATCTCCACTAAACCACATCATGTCCAAATCACTTTGCACATGATCTCTTGTTTATTTTGCCACATCATCATCCATAACTACTTTTGACCAAGGTGGATTAAATCCAGCAATTAATCAGTAAAAATTCTCTTATTAATATATGCAAAAACGTGGTCAAACTATTGGACCATTTTTCACTGTTTTTTGACTCCACCAAATTTTGGATTAATATACAATAAAATTTGGAATTTGGGGTTTAGCAAATTCATATGTTATAATATTTTAGATCACATTATATCATGTAATATATTATCATATATAATATCAAAACATTATACCCCATAACATATATACATCTCATACGAATATATTTATTATTCTAATCATGTCGTTTTCACAACATATTGATTTTATTATTTTACCACATGTATATTATTTCATAACACATGAAACTTAATACATCATATAAAATATAAAATTATATTTCTTGTTTCCCGGTTTTGTGGTGTGACCTATAGGAGGATCTAAATTATGTTGGCAATGATATAAAACACATTATATATAAACTATAAGCGGTAGCTAGCTACACATTATAGTTATCCAAATAACAAAGATGTTTTGCTCACTCGAACTAAACATGATCCACTTTGTGATATGTAAAATATCACTTGTGTCTATCCCTTGCCTCATGATATTAAGAATATTATAAAAGGTAGAAATTTGTCACCTTTGTATTATATATTCATTTCTTGATCTCTTAAGCTAATTATAAATATGTAACTTAACACAAGTCACATTGTGCACAATACAATTTCACCTTATCAAGGGGCCCACTAATATCATTACTCAAGTAAAGAGGGCATTGATAATCTTTTGACGAACTATCTTTCCCAGCACAAGTCGTGTTCAAGCAACTATTATCTTTATCACTATGCTCATTGATAGTTTTTGACAACAATCAAATTGAACGCTTCTCATGTGAAAAGACATAAGTCTCATATCTTAGGATTCAAGACAGAGTGAAAACATTAATGACACACAACACAATTTCATAATGTTTCACTTGTTAGGGCTATTCAATATATAAAAGTAACCATTTCCCCCTTCTATATACTCTTGTCGTTAAATATTTGTAGAGCTATAATATTCTTTAACCAACACGATAATCTTATCTCGGTAATTAATGTTCCATGTCAATTACCATGATTGTGAATCACTTTTGATTTATGTAAACCATTATCTTTTAGAGCTCTACCTTTAAGGACCAAGAGTCTCTTCCTCAACACTTCTAAAAAATGAATACATTAATCAAGAAACAAAATGTTTTCACATTCAATTCATAATAATTGACATATAAAAATAAAACTTTTAGAACACATTCCCTTCAATTCCTAATAAATAAAACATTTTGTTCGACCGCTGTGGCATTTTGTTCGACCAAAATTATCATGAAGTTTTCTAGATAACCAAATGGTTGACCAATTGGCCGATTCGTTCGACTGTTTGCCCACGATTTTGCCTACATTAATAAGAGATTTTTTTTTATCATGGGTTGGATATGTTCCAACTTGGTCAAAGGCTGTTATGGGATGATTATGTGTCCAAATAGGATTGGTTTATAGGAGAAATTAATAAGGGATCATGTGTAAATGGGTTACACATGATATGGATTTGAGGATGCCCTATAAATAGGTCCCTCCTCCCCCTTTGTTAGACTAATGCAATATTCTCCTCTCTCCATATTTTCTCCACCTAATCCATCAAAATATTCTTTATTAATTGAATGCTTGAGAGATTAAATTCTTTTGAACATAGAAGGAGTAATAAATACATTCTAACCTTGAATTAGAGATTGATTGGTTAGCTTCAATCTCTCTAATCTTGTTTAGAGTTTGGTGAACACTTGGAGGTGATTCTGAGGCAATCCGATGTTCAACCCAACTTTTGATTGGTAAAAGGGATTTGATAATCTCGTAGGTATGATCCAATCTTTGTATTTCAATATTAATTAGTATATAATATATATTGAAATACAATTAGGAAATTTCGTACATAAAATTGTTGAAAAATATGAAAAACCGATCCTAATTGCTTGTAAAAATTTAAATATATATATATATACAAGTATAGGGCACGGAATCCAACACCATTTGCAACTCATGAAAGATACAGATGAAACTCGGAGGGACCTAAACGAAAGGAAGACATTTTTGGCATAAATCCCTCAATACCATGATCTTAAGGAGTATTTGGGGAATCAAGGTCAAACGGGCTCCAACCAGCGGACCTGGAGTGCACCCCACGTGCAAAATAGAAAATTTAAGTTAACGAAGAAAATCAGGGCGGATCAGACCAACTTGATCTGCTAATGGCGAATCTAGTTGGTCCAAACCCGACCCCAACTTCTCTCATGGCTCGAACTTGCTTAATTGGGTGCATCAGACCATAGAGAAATCAATTACAGACGTCGGATTGCTTCGAGTTACATCTAGACCTCTCTTTCTTCTATAAATAACAATGTTTCTCCAACCTTCATCCTCTTCTTCTCCTCATTAGGTTAGGTTTTAGTTCTTGCTTATTAGTGTAATGGAGGAGAAGAGGTAAGCAACCTTGTAATCTTTTTCTTCATTAATCAAAGTTGTTGTTGTTTATTTATTGGTTTAATCTAATCTTCTTTACTTATTTGTGTTGTTTTGATGTTGTTGTTTCTTTGGTTAATATGTTGATTAGTGAGTAATCCAACCCCATTGGGGGTGGAGAAGGATGTGAAGTGTGAATGTTGTGAGATTGGTGTGTATTTTAATCTTAATCTTGGAGCTTCACACGATTTCCATAGTTATTTTGTTGGGTTCTCACTCTTGCCTTTGATGTGTTAATTGTCTTAATTGATGCTTTATCATGCTTTGGTTAGTGGGTCTACTTTATGGGGAATGATGAGGTGAGGATAAAATTGGAGTGGGTGAAGAGATAAAGATGGCATGTGGGAGCATGTGCTCTTCTTGGCCTCATCTTGATTAATGTCTTGTATGTTTTAATGATGATGTTAAATCTTAATTCATGTGGAGACAATTGGGGTTTTGGGTCATTACAGATTTCATGTTATGCATGTCATGAGCACTAAATTGTACACACACACAACTTCACATCTACACTTTTGCATTCATTCTCCACCTCCTACGTGACTAGTTGTTTATTAGTTGTTGTTGATTCGCGTCGCGTTAGTCACTTAGTTTAAATACCCTCCTTCTCCTTTTTTCTTGCCCCATTCAAGTATGGTACGACCCGTACTTATCATGTCTTCACCAACGTCGTGCACTTGTGGTTTTGCACTTTAACTTTCCCAACACCATACCTTTCCTATTGACATATTTCCCACCTCTAAAAATACATGAGGTGAAGTGTTGTGGAGGCACGTTGCTGCAAAAATACAGTAAAAACAAAATCTTCTTTAACACAAATCATTCATAAGGTGTAGTATGGACATTATCTCTCCTAATAATGCACAAATTATCTGTTTATAAGATGTACTATACAAATATCATGTTAAACCCTAAATCAATTTTTGTACACAATATGCAACACACAATATAATAGCGAGTTGTTATACATAAACGCGAGCGTCCATTACGCTACTTATGTGTTGTCCAATCCGCAGGCCACGTCATTCCCCAACAGCGCGCTTTTTTCCGAAAAATAAACAATTGCTGATTTCTTGTGTGCAACGGTTACTTTTCTGCCACAGAGATAAGACCTCGAAAAGACACCAAACCGGTCACTGTTTAGAAACCGAGGAAGGGAAGTAATCGAATGCCAAAAAGCCCTAGACATTTCTCCCTGTGTATCTCCTTCCTTTTTTAGAATCGGCCACCCGTTAAGGACACCTTTTTCTTCCACCTTCCCCCCTCGACCAAATGGATTCTCCGTGTCATGCTTCCTCTAGCAATGTGGTGGTGCATCAGGTTTCTCCTTGTAACCGTTGTTTCCTACTTGGTTTGATTTTACGAACAAACTGAAGTTGGTTTTTGTGTCTTCTTAAGCGTCTACCCACTACTTCTAGCCTTCAAAATGCACATGGACACTGATAGAGAAGCAATTGGGGAAGATTAAGAACACTGAGAAGGACGTATTCCGAGGGACCCCCTTCGATCACTTCCTCAAGCTGACTAACGTCTCGGTCGATAATGACATTGTCGACTGGTTCGTTGAACACTATGATGAAAAGGAGGTGGGGTTGAGGATCAGATCTGGGGTAGTATACTTTACAGCAGAAGATGTTGCCCTAATTTTGGGCCTAAGACTTCGTGGCAAGACAGTACAAATGCAGCCAACAAATGTCACAACGCGAGCGAGGGGGAACCTTAACAACGCTCAGCTCTATGCTCAGATGTTGGCTTCCAGTCATGTGGGGGAGCATGAGGAGTACGTATGGCAACTCATTTGTTGGTTTTTGTTCTGTAATGGCACGCTTCGAACAAAAGTTTGGTTCATGGATTATTTGGTTGACTTCAAATGCCTCGACAGGTATGCATGGGCAAAGGCGGTTCCCGAAGCCCTTGTGACGGGGTTGGAGAAAGCCAGTGGGGATCTATAGGAAAGGAGATCATCTGGTAACTATGATCCCAAAAAGAGGAATTTTGATGGGTGTGTTGCCTTACTACAAGTAAGTGTTTGCATTTTTTATCATGAGTATGACCATTTTTAAGATTCGGGTTTGTCCTTTATAACCAATGGATTTTTCCTTTTTAATATATGGTTTTGTCATTTTTAATATATTGTTCTGTCCCTTTCAACCAATGGTTTATCCTTTTCAACCAATGGGTTCTTCCTTTTTAACCTATTGGTTTATTCTCTTTAACATGTGGGTTGTCCCTTAAGTTTGTCATTTTTAAGTAATGTGGTTGTCCTTTTTAAGAAATGGGTGTGTCCTTTTTAACATATAGGTTTGCCCTTTTTAATTTAATTGTTAACCTCTTTTATTTTAGGTGTGTGTCCTTTTTAATCTATGTGTGTGTCCTTTGTAGCATATGGATTTGTCCTTTTTGACCGTTGGGGTTGTCCTTTTTAATTTAATTGGTTATCCCTTTTATTTGAGGTGTGTATCTTTTTTAATCTATGAGTGTGTCCTTTTTAGCTTATGGGTTTGTCATTTTTAACCTATTGGAATGTCCTTTTTAGCCTATGGGTTTGTCCTTTTAATTTAATTGGTTATCCTTTTTATTTTAGTTTTGTGTCCTTTTTATTCTTTGCGTGTGTCTTTTTTAGTTTATGGGTTTGTCCTTTTTAACCTATGAGTTTGTCCTTTTTAGGTGTGGCTCTGCGAGAAGTTCAGGTTGGAGGGCCAAAAAGTTGGGGCCTACCCGAGGTGGAACTAGTGGTCTGCAATGTTTGGAAAATGGATAATTCTGAAGAGATGGGAGGAACGCGGCGAATTCTGATTAGAGCACCCGCCGATCATTACACCGAACGAGAAGGAACTCATTGGTATGATTGAAAATCCTAAGCCAACCCAGCGCACAAAGACTAATTGTGCTTCAATCAGCACCGAACCTAGGGTGCAATTAAGAAACTACAGCATCCCATGTAGGATTTCTAGTTTAATTGCACATATTTATTTTCGAAATTTTTATGCACAATAACGATCAATTACAATTTTCCTATGATTTGTTTCATGCATGCATCGGTTTGTTTCAATAACTAGTTTCAAAACTCTATTAAAACAAACATGGACTTCGAATTTCATACCTAGAAGTTCTCTAAAACTTCTTGATGATCCGGAGACGTTGAGGATGCTTGTCGCTGCGCCGGATGCCTCCGAGTATTCACCAAACTCTAAACAAGATTGGAGAGAGAAGAGCTAGCCTCTCAATCTCCAATACGGTTTAGAATCTAATTACTAACCCCTCTTTAGTTCCCTTGAGAAGAAGATCTTCTGAAAACTAAAACTAAACTCAAGAATTAATGGAAATTCGTGGGTAATTATGGAGAGAGATTTTTGCACAAGAAGATAATGAATAAATTAATGAGGTAATGAGATAAACTTGTATTTATAAGTTCTCTCCAAATTACCTATTCATGTGCAACCTCTTGCCCATGATTTCATGCAAACATCCATCTAACCATCCATTATTTGCTAACAAATAATCTTAGCCACGAATTAAAACAATTATGGACCAATTCCACGCATGATCTAATTAATTCTTAAATTAATTCCGCATAAAACCGTCTGGACGGTCGACCGTGTTCGTGTAGGATTTCATGTTTAATTATACATATATATTTTTCGAATTTTTATGTATAATAAGGATAAATTTTCAATTTTCTAGAATCTATTGCATGCATTGGTTTGTTTTAACAAACTAGTTTCAAAAACTCTATTAAAACAAACATAAAGGAGCTCCGAAATTCATACCTAGAAGTTCTCTAAAACTTCTCGAAGATTCGGAGACCGTTGGGATGCTCCTCGCTGCGCCGGATGCCTCCGAGTATTCACCAAACTCTAAACAAGATCGGAGAGAGGGAAGCTAGTCTCTCAATCTCCGATTGGGTTTAAAATCCAATTACTAATCCCTCTTTAATTCTCTTGAGAAGATGATCTCTTAAGAACTAAACTAAACTTAAGAATTTGTGGAATTTTCGTGGAGAATTAAGGAGAGAGATTTTGCATGAAAAGCAATATTAATTAAGATGTAGGAAGGCAATGAGATAACCTCTATTTATAGGTTCTCTCCAAATTACCTATTCATCTGCAACCTCTTGCCCATGATTTCATGCAAAATTCCATTTAACCATCCATTATTTATTAATAAATAATATTAGCCACGAATTAAATCAATTATGGACCAATTCCATGCATGATCTAATTAATTCTTAAATTAATTCTGCATAAAACCGTCTGGACCGGTCGACCGTTTCAAGGTGCGGTCGACCGCTCGAACCAATGTTTCGGTCGACCGTTCTACATTCGGTTGACCGTTCGTAACAGGAACTATTCCATCGCAATGTTCGGTCGACCGACCGATCACTTTCGGTCGACCGTTCGAACAGATGAAAATTCCCTGTTATCGGTCGAGACTCGTCCGGTCGACCGTGCCCTCCCGGTCGACCGTTTACTGCTATCCGGTCGACCGTTTGAGCACTGTTTTGCAGACTTGTCAAATTTCGGTTTAACCCCTACAAAATTTGACATTTCGGGATTAGTAGTAAATTCACAACTTATGTAACATATTATCCTATGTAATGATCAATCATTACACCCCATAATATTTACATCACATATGAATTTAATTTAGATTCTAATTATGTTTATTAATCACAACGTAACTTTGATTTTGCTTTGTTCACCCCATGTGTCATATTTTCTACATGAAACCCGACACATCTTATGAACTCAAAATCCCCATTCCTTGTTTCCCAGTTTTGTGGTGTGACCTGTGGGAGGATCCAAACTAAGTTGGCAGTGATATTAAGAGCTTAATATCACAAGCTATAAGCGGTATCTAGCTACACATTATAGCTCCCAATTAGTTAGATGTCTTAATTCCACTCGAACCAAAACCCGATCCATTTAGTGATGGCGTGCACCACTTGTGTCCGTCCCTTGCCTCATGATATTAAGAATACACACAAAGTAGTATTGTGTCATCTTTGTCTTAGTATTCATTTCTTGATCTCTTTAAGCTAGTTATAAATATGTGACTTAACTCAAATCACATTGTGCACATTATAACTTTGCTTTATCAAGGGGCCCACTAATATCATCACTCAATTAAGAGGGGCAATGATAGTCTTTTGACTAACTATCTTCTCCAACAAAAGTTGTACTTAACCAACTAATGCCTTTACACTACACTCATCGATAGCTCAAGACACTAGTCTAATTAAGAACTCCTTAAGCGATCGGATATAAGTCTCATATCAAAGGACCAAAGACACAGTAAAATATTAATGACACAGAAACACATTTCTATAATATTTTACTTATTAGGTCTATTCAGTATACAAAAGTAATATTTTCCTCTTTTGCATACCCGTGTTGTCACTCACTTGTAGAGCTACAATGATCTATGACCAACACGACAATCTTAACTCGGTAATTAATGTTCCATGTTAGTTACCATGATTGCGAATATCTTTTGTTTTATGTAAACCAATATCTTTTAGAGCTCTACGGTTAAGGACCAAGAGCCTCTTCCTTAACTCTTCTAAAAGACGAATAACATAAACAAGGAACAAAATGATTTCTCATTCAATTCATAATAATTGACATTTAAAAGTAAAACTTTTAGAACACATTCCCTTCAGTTCGGAGGTTCGGTCGACCGTTTAGATCAGGTTTCGGTCGACCGTTAATAATTTGGTTGACCGTTCGTAACAAAAAATATTTCATCACGATGTTCGGTCGACCGTTTAGCGTCTAGCGGTCGACCGTTTTTGCACAGTACTCGCAGACTTGTCAAATTTTTGTTTAACCCCTACAAAATTTGACATTTCGGGATTAGTAGTAAGTTCACAACTTATGTAACATATTATCCTATGTAATGATTAATCATTACACCCCATAATATTTACATCACATATGAATTAGATTCTAATTATGTTATTAATCACAACATAATTTTGATTTTGCTTGTTCACCCCATGTGTCATATTTTCTATATGAAACCCGACACATCTTATGAACTCAAAATCCTCATTTCTTGTTTCCCAATTTTGTGGTGTGACCTATGGGAGGTTCTAAACTAAGGTGGCAGTGATATTAAGAGCTTAATATCACAAGCTATACGCGGTATCTAGCTACACATTATAGCTCCCAATTAGTTAGATGTCTTAATTCCACTCGAACCAAAACCCGATCCATTTAGTGATGGAGTGCACCACTTGTGTCCGTCCCTTGCCTCATGATATTAAGAATACACACAAAGTAGTATTGTGTCATCTTTGTATTAGTATTCATTTTTTGATCTCTTTAAGCTAGTTACAAATATGTGACTTAACTCAAATCACATTGTGCACATTATAATTTTGCTTTATCAAGGGCCCACTAATATCATCACTCAATTAAGAGGGGCAATGATAATCTTTTGACTAACTATATTCTCCAACAAAAGTCATACTAAACCAACTAATGCATTTACACTACACTCATCGATAGCTTAAGACACTAGTCTAATTTAGCAATTCTTAAGTGATCGGATATAAGTCTCATATCAAAGAACCAAGGACACAGTAAAACATTAATGACACAAAAAACACAATTCTATAATGTTTCACTTATTAGGTCTATTCAGTATACAAAAGTAATATTTTCCTCTTTTGTGTATCCGTGTTGTCACTCACTTGTAGAGCTACAATGATCTATGACCAACACGACAATCTTAACTCGGTAATTAATGTCCCATGTTAATTACCATGATTGCGAATATCTTTTGATTTATGTAAACCAATATCTTTTAGAGCTCTACGGTTAAGGACCAAGAGCATCTTCCTTAGCACTTCTAAAAGACGAATAACATAAACAATGAACAAAATGATTTCCCATTTAAAAGTAAAACTTTTAGAACACATTCCCTTCATCCCTAAGGGCCCACTTCTTCAAGAGTTGGAATTGGCTGAGCTGAAGACGAAATGGCTACAAGCCAAATTTGCCCTGAAGGAGGCAACTGAAGAGGTTAAGAGGCTTGATGAAGAATTGAGGAAGTATCAGGAGGAAAATTGGCCATGTATTTACTGAGGGACTCCCATGCATGTGTTGACTTTGAAGGACAAATCTTCTCTTCCCTTTTGTTTTTTATTTATTTTCGGTTTGTACTCGTAAGGAGTGTCCTCCATACATTTATAGTTTGCTCACTTATTTTTTCTGCTTTTGATTTATAATTTACATACTAAATTTTTCTAATTTTCATGTAGACCTTTTTTTGTGAACGCAAGTAAATCCATCCATACGTTTGGTTTAAAAAGGACAAACCCATTTATTGTAAAGAACAAACCCAATGTTTAAAAATGACAAACCCGTAAGTTAAAAAGGACAAACTCATATATTAAAAAGGACAAACCTGTATGTTAAGAAGGACAAACTCATATATTAAAAAGGACAAACCCATATCTTAAAAAGGACAACCCAATAAGTTAAAAAGAGCAAACCCATGTCTTAGCACGGACAAGTTCAACTATTAAAAAAGACAAACTCATATATTAAAAATGACAAACTCATGTCCTAAAAAAGGACAAACTCATAGGTTAAAAAGGGTAAACCCATATCTTAGCACAGACAAGTTCAACTATTAAAAAAGACAAACTCATAGTTAAAAAAGACAAAATCATGAGTTAAAAGGTACAAACTCATGTCTTAAAAAGGACAAAGGCGTAGGTTAAAAAGGATGAACCCATGAGTCAAAAAGGACAAGTTCATATATTAAAAATGATAAACCCTTATTGTAAGGTTTCTTCATTTTACATGAACTTTTCAAAGTTAACAATGCAAACTTAAGGAGCTCATTACTCGTAATACAACTTCATGTCCCGATTGCAAAATTTTGGATCCCCTGGTCTTGGCACAATATGGTGCAGCGGGGATTTACCCTTCCTCCTGAACTTGCTCTTCTCTTCTGTGATATGTTTTTTTGGATTTTTTGAATTAACTTCTCGGCTAAAGAAACTATAGTAGGGGCTTGGGTAGTGTTCATATGTGACTTAAGCCACTTCATACACTTCACAGCCTTAAGATACCTTTCGTGGGAAATGAATGCTTCCGGTGCAATCCAAATGGCACGACCCATGATGTCATCGTGATGAGGCAACACATCCTTCTCCATTATGTCATCGTCTTGGTACATCTTATCTAGATAGCTCCGACGAATATCCTTCCACCATCGATTAATGATGTGAGATGACGGGAGCAATGCATTAGGATCTAGGCATGCAAATACAACCAACACATGGCAGCACAGAAGACCAATGTGCTGAAACATTCTACAATCACATGTGAAGTTCAGACTTCTATGTTGTACCAGGAAACGTTTCAACAATAGTTGTTCACCAGTCCATACACGTTCAGTTACCTTGTAATGCACCTCCTCATTCAATTCGAACTCCTCCATTAGGTCACAATATATCATCTTCTCAATTTCTAACTGAACTTTCTTGAAAACCCCTACCATATACAACTCGCTAATTTGCCTCTCGAAGGGATATATTCAAACCAATTGGGTGTTCTTATGAACACAATCGAAATCTGATTGAGCTACCTTCTCGTAGTTGTGATGGAGCGCGAGTTCGTATTGTTGAACGAACTGCTTAAGAGTGGTCTTCGAGGATAGATACTTGTCGAAGAATGCGTTCATACTTTGGCTTCTTTGGGTAAAATTCATTCCCACGAAAAACCAATCACCCACAAAGTAGTAGGTACCCAGGACTCACAGATTGCATAAATGGACTAAAGCCAACTGTGGTTCTGAAGCTCAAAATCACCAGGGAAACCCTGCCCATTTCGATAAAATTCAGCTGGTTTTTTGAGTCGTACACAATCAATTTTAGATCATATAACATGTGTTTGCAATACTGCATTAGCAACTTCATGGGAGCTTTGTTCATTATATGCCATATACAAAAATGTCCCTTGCGTTTGGGAAGACATTCCTTACAGCAGCAGTAATGGTGCCACATTGGTCCGTTATGATCACTGGTGGAGGGATATCTACACAATACAGATAATTAAGAAGGACAAGCCAACATATTAAAAGAGACATGCCCATTGCTTAAAAAGGACAAACCCATACCTTAAAAAGGACAAATCCATTGGTTAAAAAAGGCAACTCCATATTTTAAGGGGGACAAACCCATTTATTAAAAGGTCCCTACCATAGGTTAAGAACGACAAACTCATTCATAAAAAAGATGAACTCATATTTAAAGGGGACAAACCATATATTAAAAAGGTCACTCCAATAGGATAAAAAGTACAAAATCATTTTTTAAAAAGGACAAGCCCACAACTCATAATACGATAAAACCATCTCTTTATACGTACCGCTCATGCACGACAATCACCTCTGGAACAACCAAATGTAATTTTCAGTAGTCTCACAAGACAGCAAAGCACAACCGAGCAACACAGACTCGAAATGGTGATTAACTCCTACAAATGGTGCAAAAACATGTCGTATTTGTTAGTCAGGTAGCTAGTGTCGAAACATATAGCATCTCCGAAGTATGAATAGGCAGCTTTAGAATGGCAGTCAGCCCAAAAACGTTCCTTAGTCTCCCTTCGTCGTCTACATCCATGACATAGAAAAACATTGAACCAATCTTCTGCATCTTAATGAAATAGTTCTGAAGAGCTTGTGCATTGTCGGGTCCCATTTTCAAATTTCTGACTACGGTTATAACATTCTTGCGCACAAAGAGTTATGAATATCATAGATTTCTTCTAATACACTAACATCGAAAACAACACAAACCTTAGGTCACTCTCGTTGAAAGTCAGTTTGTCATGCCCCCGGCCTCGACGACAAAAGATTGCATGGCCCTAGCAGCAAGGATCCCGAAAGCATCATTGTACGCTATTCGTGGTATCGCAGCCTGAGGTACAATTCACTTCTGTCTTAAAAGATACATCTGCTCCTCATGAAGCATTTCGTGGTTATGTTTAAAGTCAACAAAGTTTATATGGTACCCCCTTGCTGGGTTTCCAGAGACCCTGCTACAAGTCGTGCACTCGACTCTAGTGGATAAACGACGCTTCAATATTCCTTGTCCTTGGTTTGTTGGTGCATTGCCCTTCTTGGAGCAAGTAAGCGTAGCCCAGATAACAACACCTCCTTCGTAATGAGATTGTCTTATCTGAACACCAAAACCACAAGCATCTACATAGTCATTGTGAAAAGTTCTTACTTCTTTGAAAGAAATAAAAAACCATCTTCTCCTGAGGAACGTTTAACGACATGTCTTCTAGGGAAGACATAGATACAATTTCCATTGCAGTTGAGAGAAGAAGGAAACATACAATCAAAAGGAAGAAAGAAGACACAAAAGAGAAATGAAAACAAAAGGTTATCATATGGTGGATTATCATAGGGTAGAGGACTATAGAAGATGGAACGTTCACAGATGGGATAGAGCGCCAAAAGGTATTTTGAGAAGCTTTTAGTGAGAAGCATTAAATGAGAGTTTCTTGGGCAGAGAGCCGAGAAAAAGGAAAATAAAAAACCCCAAAATCTATTGATGAGCTGGACTTGTCCAGGTCAGCAGCATCACAAAATAGCATCCTAGAGAGCGGCCACAAATCATTTTCCTATAATAGCAGGAATATAATGCACAAACATCAAATCAACACCATAAACCCTAACAATGCAACATGCATCCCAACCCCAACCCTAAACCCCAGACATCAAACCCTAAACCCAAACACCCTAACATCAAATCAAACCATAAACCCCAACAATTGCAACATGCATACCAACAAAACCCCCACAAATCAACATGCATAGGCGAAATTGTCGACGTACCTTTGGATTTTGCACTTTTAGAGTGTAGAGTCTCTAAGTGTCCACATTGCCATCAATCGCCTCCTCCAATATCACTTTGACAACCATCATGGACAATGTGGTCGGTGAGATTAAATGGGACGACAAGAATGGAGAAATTGGGAAGGGGAGTAAGTTTGGGGGTTTAAGGTTGGACGAGTGAGGGTTAGGATTGGACGGGTGAGAGGGTGAGGGTGGGACGAGTGAGGGGATTAGGGTGAAATTTAGGATTGAGTTTAGTTTTGGGTAATTATTCGTAATCTACTGTGATTATTAATGTAAATTAACAAAGCAATATCAAAATAGGACTGACAATGACTATCATACACATGGCACATCCTAACGGATTGTTAGGGAAGACAACTAATGGAGTGATATTTTGGAAAGTTAATGGCAAAGTATATATTAAGTGTGTTTTTGGATGACATATAAGATAATAGGTGTAGAGCGGTGACCCTTGAGAATTGCAGCCTTTTGTAATGGCATGCAAGCAATTAACCCAATTGAGTTTTGACAAGCCTTGTCATTCAAATCTATACCAGTCTTGTCCCTAGGTTAACCCCAAAACAACTTATCCAACCACCCCCAAAATTATGTTACCTTGCCATTATTGATTGTGTTACAATGATAATTTGTCTTTTGAGTTAGTGAATCCATGCTTCCAAATTCCAAATTCCAAATCCATGCTTCCAAATTGCAGCAAACTCAAAGTAATTCATAGGTGAAGGAATGAGGGATTTTTTGGGAATTTAGTTTGAGACAAGACATGACTAGGCCGTATTTTCATCTTGCGAGGACGTTATTGTCAATTAGGAAGTATTTTCATCTTGCGAGGACGCTATTGGGAGCAGTTGCGTAGTAGATATTGATTGTAACGTGTAATTTGTAATGATTTTGTTACTTTATGTGATTCCTAATGTGTAATTTGTTGGTACGTTGTATTGTGTTACTTTCTTTACTGAACTGAAAGATTTCAAATTTCAAATGCAATTTTCAGATGTATTGTATAGCCGCATATACTGGGGTAAATAAATAATTGCAACCATCTTTAGTCCAAATTGCTTATAGTGCCAAACTTTTGACCATTAAATATATATATCTCACTTGTCTATTGTAGTGTGATACCCAACTGCCATTTAGAACTAAAGGAGTGATGAAGTATTTCAACCTAACTAACAAAAAATCATTCTCCAATGTGGGACTAAACTACATGTGTCAATTTATAATATAAATAAATATACTGAATTGTTATTCGTCGCCGGAAAACTACTTAAATCGCCTGTGTGAATTACCGTTTTGTCTTTCTCTCATTTCTACTCATATATCTCGACATTCCACTCTCCTACCACCTATCTCTCTTCATCTTCCTCTCATAATCATAAAAATCAAAGTTTCAGAGGTCAGGAAATGAGCCAATGGACGCCCCGGTGTTCTCGAATTTGTTCAATGTCCAACTTCTTTTCAATAAAAAAAATAAAAAAATTAGGGGGCGTCCACTGGAACCCCCCCCCCCCCCAGGTGACGTCTGGCTTAGACGCCCCTATTTTTATATTAAAAAATTAAAAATTATATGGTGTGTTATCTCAAATTATTTCAGGTTTCGTTCCAAGTTTTTTGGTATTAATTGGTAATTATACGGGTTGGATTGCAATGAGTTTTTCTTGCAAATGATGATGATTCAAGAAAATTAAGATCCAACAATTTCGAGATCCAAAAAAATCCCGACCGTCCTATCAAGGTGGTATTTGGTAAAACTTCCCGACTTACAAAAAAACTCACTGTAAACCACCTTGTAACGGAACAGAACCTCAAATAATTTGAGATAACACACCTTTAAGATTTTTTTGGATGGGTGTCTTAGACAGACGTCCGCCTCCTTGGGGAGGCATCTAGAAAAAAGCCCCCCATGGGGTGGCGTCTGGGTAAAATGACTCCCCCATGGGGGACGCGTATGACTAAGAAACCTCCCCATGGGGGAGCATTTTACCCAGACGTCCGACCTGATATTTTTTTGCTAGGCTTACTTCATCGAATCCAGGCGTTTCGTCAAACCTTTCCGTGGTCTTGGTACTGGGAAAATGAGAAAAACGTAGACATAAACCTTATTTTAAGAGACGAGACGAAATAAGTATTAAATGAATTGTGAGGGCAAATTGGTAATTGTTGAGGCGATTTAAGTAGTTTTCCGGTGATGAATAGTAGTTCCCTAAATATATGGTAAAATCTTCACCTTAACATGTAATTTGAAATCTTTCAGTTAAGTAAAGAAAGTAACACAATCATTACAAAATTACACGTTAGAAATCACACAAAGTAACAAAATCATTACAAATTACATGTTACAATAAATATCTACTACGTAACTGCTCTCAATAACCTCCTCGCATATTGGAAATACTTCTTGACTTATCAAAAAACTCACTGTAATCCACTCCGTCACCATCAAAATCTTATAACGAAACCAGAAATAATTTGAAATAACACACCGTATAATTTTTAAGTGTTTAAAATAAAAAAGGGCGTCTGAACTTGAAAATGGAAAGCAAAATTGTAATTAAAACAGATTTTAGTAATTCGCGGAGCAGGAATAATAATTCCCTAAAATAACCAGAAATATTTGTTATGTTACGAGATCCAAGACAATCCATCATCTGCCAGAGTCAGATGTTAGACCTGTATTAATCCCATCCGTCCATTTCCCCTAAACAACCCCAAGTCCCCAACCCTTCCCGAGTCTCCACCACTACTCCCATAGTCCCATCGGGTCGCGTGCTCCCCTTCCCTCCGCGCTAGGGTTTCGTCCCCGTGCCTCCTTCGCCGCCGGCTCCGATTCGCTTGGTGCAGGTCGGGAACGCCACGATCTTGCCTAATCGGGTCGGATCCTGCCTTGCATCAACTGAATCCGAGCCCGACGCGATCTCGGTTTCGTCGTTGGGTTCCGGAACTTCCGAGGTCAGAACTCGTGTTTTTTTTCGAATTTAGGGTATGGTGGATCGAATTGGGTTGTGGTTGTTGGTTTTCGTGTGCAATTCGAGGTTTGGGGCTTGGGGAAAAGTTGGTGTTTTGTTTGAAATTTGGGAATGATTCTATCTTTTTTTGGTTTCTAAGATTTGGTTGAGTTTAGATGACCGTAAAAGTTGAGGACATTGTGTTATGTCCCTAACCGAGATTAGGAAGCTAATGGAGATTAGAGGAGGATTAGGGCTTGCTTTGCATGGGAAGTTGGGTTTGCATGGGGAAGAGGCGGGTTACAATGGCCTGAGGTGAGTATGGTGATGGTGAGGTTGGCGGGCACTGTAGCAGACAGGGTTATAAACATGGTTTCTTCTTCTTCTTTTCTTCTCCATTCCCTCATTTCTTCCTTCCTTTCCTTGCTGGTGCGCGCGTTGGTGGAGCAGCTGCGGAGGCGTCGAGAGAGGAAGGTGCTCGTGCGGGTGAGGCGTGGTGCGTGATCGAGGACGCGGAGGCGTGAGCGTTGCTCCGGCGTTTCTCCGGCTTCGTGAGAGGTATGTCAACTTGATAGTGTGATTTGTTGTGCTGTTAACCCTTGTGAAGGGTTGTGTTGGTCGGACGGGGAGGTCGGAGGCCTCCTCGGTGATGTTTTCCGTGGAAAACCTCGGCTGGCGCGAGGTTGAAGACGACCAACGGTCGACCGGTTCCTTCGGGCGGTCGACCGAATGTAGTGTTTTTGCCCGACTTTAACCTTCACCGGTCGAACGATGCCTTGTGGCGGTCGACCGGTAGTGCATATTGCTGGTGAGTTGGGACGTTCTGCCTGTTTTCGGTCGACCGGTTCCTTGGGTCGTTCGACCGGAACTTAAGTGTACTGGATTATATTGCATGCTTGTTCGACCGTTGCTTGTTGTCGGTCGACCGTTATATGACGTAGAAATGTAGGTTGACCCTAACTGTTATCGGTCGACCGGGACCCCTGAGTCGGTCGACCGATGGATTAAAATGTGGTATAAGACGTTCTGTTAGTTTTCGGTCGACCGGGACCCCTGAGTCGGTCGACCGATAGAGTGGATTTCAATGTTGACCAGACTCCGGATTTTGACCTCGTTCGGTCGACCGGTTTTAGACCTTTGTTCGACCGTTGGGGGATTCTGTTTCGAGCGCAGCGGTAGACCGTTTTAGGAGTACGGTCGACCGATTCCTTTCTGGAACCGGTCGACCGAATCACCTCGTCCGGTCGACCGTTTGGGCCCAGGACAGAATTCCTGGTTCCCTTTTTGAATGCCAACTTTGTCCACGGAAACCCGTGTCCTCGCCTTGTGCGTGAGCCGGGAGGTGACGGTGGGCGCGTGATGCGTGCCTGCCCAGGGACCGCCGTTGGGAAGAGTGTGGGCGTTCGGGACGCGTCACCTCCGTGTATGGACCGTGACTTGAGATGGATTGATGGGGCACTTGTAGTATAGCAGGCCTGAGGGATCGTGGATCTCAGTGTTGTTGTTGTGCGGGCACGCAACTGGCGTTGGGTGAGGTGACTACCGGCCCACGGGCTACGGAGGTCGCTGCCCTGCTTTTATAGCGGCGCGGTTGGTGTTTGCGGCTCGAGGAGCCTGATGACCTGGCAGACTTCGGTCTGGATCTGTCCGATGCTGTGCCGGACTGTTGTGATGGACCACCGATGCTGTGCCGGTGATGCCGTCGAGGTTGTGCCGGCGATGATGATTGTTGGGCCGAGGTTGTGTCGGCTATGTTGTTTTCCTCGGCTGGGCACCTACCGAGATGTTGTTGTTATACCTTCCGGGCGACGACCCCGTTGGTCCCTGTGGCTCCGACCACTGAGATTTGCAGATCTGTATTCTATCGGCGCGCAGGCGTTACAGAGGCTCCTTGCCGAACCCTTGAGTAGTGTAGCTGCGTGTGGCGGGTGCGATGTCGCGTGCTGTAAGGCTGCATGTGCCTGCAGTAGGTCTCCTCGGGAGACTCGTTGTTGATTGTCGGACTGATGTCACGTTTTACCCTTCGGGGGAACTGTTTTCCATTCTGTCGATGCCATGACATGCTATTAGTATGATAGGTTCATTTGTGTAATGCATGCATATAGGTGAGTTGACATACGGGGTTTCCTTCTGGAAATTCAGGCATTGTTGTTATATATTTTCAGGACCGCAGTAGGTCCAGTTGGGTGGTGATCGGCGGGCACGCGCATCTTGGAGTCGGATCCTCTTCTCGGACCACTGAGGTCGGCATGATTGCATTTTATCTTCTGTTGTCGTTTTGTTGTAATCATGTATTATTTGACAAACTCTGATGTAATTTTGGTGCACCGCTATTTGTTTATGAGAAGTAACAGTCCCGTCTTTGTTTGTTGAGTTCCTGTGTCTTGATTACAATTTTTTTAAAATTTTCCGCTATCTCGGGATGTTACAACTTGGTATCAGAGCGGTCGATTCCTATGCGGTTCCCAATGAAATCACCCTTGTAGTAATAGGAGTCATGCATTTTATCTTTTAGCATGCATACATGGCTGAAGTTGTGATTGTTTCTTCTGTCAGATGGCACCTAGGCGCGTGAGGAGTTCTCCACGCGATCGTGATCCCAGTGACGACACATCTGGTGCTCATTGGGACAAGTTGGGCGAGTTTCTGGAGCGTCAGGCAGCTCAGAGCGCCCAGGGCGGAGTGGGAGCTGAGCACGATCGGTTCATGCGTCAGCACCCGCCGACTTTTGATGGCAGGAGGACCCCAGAGGTTGTAGAGGACTGGGTCTTCAGGATGGAGAAGATCTTCCGTGCTATTGGAGTAGCACCTGAGAGGATGGTGGAGCTGGCCACCTATGTGTTCGATGGCGAGGCCGCCAACTGGTGGAGATCTACGTCCACAGTTCTGTTTGATGACCGTGCAGATGTCAGCTGGGAGGAGTTCTTGGAGGTGTTCCATGAGCAGTACTTCCCCCAGCATGTCAGGGATCAGAAGAGGGAGGAGTTTATGTCGCTGGAGCAGAGGGAGATGACTCTGGCGAGCTACATCAGCAGGTTCAACGCTTTGGAGCGTTACTGCCCTGAGATTTGTGTGACCCCAGAGCAGCGGGCGAGGAGGTTCGTGAAGGGACTGAGACAGCCGCTTCGTTCTCGGGTGATCAACAGCATGCCGCGGACCCTTGCAGATGCGGTGAAGCATGCTACGATCATCGAGCAGGACCAGAGGGAGTGTATTCAGGAGGCGCGGAAGGCGCCAGTGAGCACCGGCAGCAAAGTAGCTGGTCGTGGAGCAGGGAACCTGGGCAAGAGGCCCAGGTTCGATGGAGGAGGAGCACGTCAGTCAGGAGCGTGCACTTACTGCGGGAGGTTCCATCCAGGACAGGAGTGTCCCCGTCGGACTGGAGCGTGTATGGGTTGCGGCCGGATGGGGCATTTTGTCCGTGATTGTCCTCAGAGGTAGGGAGAGCCGAGCAGGAGGCCAGGACCACCAGCAGTAGGCAGAGGCGGAGGCAGCCGATCAGTTGTTTCACCAGGGTAGAGCAGGAAGACCGGGCGAGTCTTCACTATTCAGGCTGAGGTGTCGAGGGACTCCAACACCGTCGTGGAAGGTACGCTTTCAGTTTCTGGTTCTGTAGCTCGGGTGTTGTTTGATTGTGGCGCCACACACTCCTTCATTTCGGAGAAGTTTGCTGGCGAGTTGGGTCGGACCCCTGTGCTGCTGACTGATGTTTTGGAGGTCAGCACGCCCTTGGGTGAGGTGGGCACTGTGGGGAGCTTTTTCCCCGGCACCACAGTTGCTTCGGGAGACCATGATTTTCCGGCTGATCTGGTCTTGTTACCGATGGTGGACTTCGACGTCATACTGGGGATGGACTGGCTGTCACAGTACGACGTGCGGGTCTTTTGCTGTGAGAAGAAGATCCTGATTCCGATGGAGGGCTTGCCAGATGTTCTGATCAGAGGTGCGAGGAGCAGAGGGGGTCGTCTGATTGTGTCTGCGGTTAAGGCATAGAGACTGATACAGCAGGGATGCAGAGCGTTTGTGGCCACGCTGGTAGTTCCTGATCCTGAGACGAGGAGGCTGGAGGACATAGAGATTGTGCAGGAGTTCCAGGATGTGTTTCCAACAGAGATTCCAGCGTTACCGCCGCACCGAGAGATCGAGTTCGGCATCGAGTTGGTAGTGGGTACGACACCTCAGTCGAAGGCACCGTATCGTATGGCACCTGCAGAGTTGACAGAGCTGAAGAAGCAGTTGCAGGAGTTGATGGAGTCCGGGTTCATTCGACCGAGTGTTTCTCCATGGGGAGCGCCTGTGCTCTTCGTGAAGAAGAAGGATGGATCGTTGCGGATGTGCATTGACTACAGGATGCTGAATAAGGTTACCGTTTGGAACCGGTACCCTTTGCCCAGGATTGATGATTTGTTTGATCAGTTGCAGACGGCGAGAGTGTTCTCGAAGATCGATCTGCGTTCGGGTTATCACCAGTTGCGGATCAGGGAGGCGGATGTTCAGAAGACAGCCTTCAGGACGCAGTACGGCCACTACGAGTTCTTGGTGATGTCATTTGGACTGACGAATGCACCTGCAGCATTCATGGATCTGATGAATAGGACCTTCCAGCCGTACCTCGACAGATTTGTCGTGGTATTCGTGGATGACATCTTGGTATACTCGCCTGACAGGGAGCAGCATCGAGAGCACCTGAGGATTGTGCTTGGCATCTTGAGGGATCAGCAGCTTTATGCCAAGTACACGAAGTGCAAGTTTTGGTTGGATCAGGTGGCTTTTCTGGGGCATATTGTGTCAGCGGATGGGATATCGGTGGATCCGACGAAGGTCGAGGCTGTGACTCGGTGGAGAGCCCCGACGAGCGTGACGGAGATCAGGAGTTTTGTGGGACTGGCAGGGTACTACAGACGGTTTATTCAGGATTTCTCCAGACTTACGTCGCCACTGACAGCGTTGACGCAGAAGGGCGTCAAGTTCGTTTGGTCCCAGAAGTGCGAGGACAGCTTTCAGGAGCTGAAGAGGCGATTGACGACAGCACCTATTCTGACGCTACCGAGTGGCAGTGGAGGCTACGTGATTTACAGCGATGCATCAGGGATAGGCTTGGGTTGTGTTCTGATGCAGCATGGGAAGGTGGTCGCGTACGCTTCGAGGCAGCTGAAGGTGCACGAGAAGAACTACCCGACTCACGATCTGGAGTTAGCAGCAGTAGTTCACGCGTTGAAGACCTGGCGGCACTATCTGTGTGGCGAGCAGTTCGAGGTCTTCACCGACCATCAGAGTCTGAAGTATTTGTTCTCGCAGAAGGAGCTGAATATGAGGCAGCGCAGATGGCTTGAGTTCATTAAGGACTACGACTTCACCATTTCCTATCATCCGGGGAAGGCGAATTCGGTTGCAGATGCGCTGAGCAGGAAGATGGAGGTTTCAGTTGCGAGTCTGTGCATCCAGGAGTGGAGGTTACTCGAGGCCTTGTCAGAGTGGAGACCGTTCACAGAGGGCTCAGAGGGAGCAGTGATTGCTGGGCTTCGGGTGGAGCCGCAGACTGTCTCACGGTTGGTTCAGGCTCAGCAGGGGGATGAGGAGTTAGCTGGTCTGCTACAGTTGGCTTCCAGAGATGGATCAGATTTCAGTGTGGGGGTTGACGGTGGTCTGAGGTTCAGGAGCCGGATCTGGGTGCCGAAGGTTGATGGGCTGAGAGATGACATCATGGAGGAGGCACACAGAGCTAGATACACCATTCATCCGGGGAGCACGAAGATGTATAAGGACCTGCAGCGGAACTTCTGGTGGAAGGGCATGAAGAGGGATATTGCAGAGTTTGTGGAGCGATGCTTGGTCTGCCAGCAGGTGAAGATTGAGCATCAGAGGCCAGCAGGACCGATGCAGTGTATTGAGCTTCCTGAGTGGAAGTGGGAGCACGTGGCGATGGATTTTGTCACGGGATTGCCGAAGACGAGGAGGTTCCACGACGCGATTTGGGTGATAGTCGATCGACTGACCAAGTCGGCGCACTTCTTAGCGATCAGGACCACGTTGCCTTTGGAGGGTCTAGCTAAGTTGTACGTGGAGGAGATAGTCAGGTTGCATGGAGTACCAGTGAGCATCATCTCCGATCGAGATCCTCGATTCACTTCCAGATTTTGGGGGAGTCTGCAGCAGGCTTTGGGGACGCGTCTGAGGTTCAGTACAGCGTTCCATCCGCAGACAGATGGTCAGTCAGAGAGGACGATTCAGACCTTGGAGGATATGCTGAGGGCTTGCACACTAGATTGGGCAGGGCACTGGGATGAGCACTTGCCGCTGATAGAGTTCGCCTATAACAACAGCTACCACTTGAGTATTGGGATGGCACCGTACGAGGCGTTGTACGGGAGGCCTTGCAGATCACCGGTATGCTGGAGTGATGTGGGCGAGAGGCAGTTAGTGGGGCCAGAGATTGTACAGATGTACTCAGAGAAGGTGGATGTGATCAGGAGGAGGCTGGCCACAGCACAGAGCAGGCAGAAGAGTTATGCTGATTGACGCAGACGGGTGTTGAGTTTCGAGGTGGGCGACCATGTGTTTCTGAAGATTTCCCCTGCCCGAGGTGTGATGAGGTTTGGGAAGAAGGGGAAGCTCAGTCCGAGATATGTTGGACCGTTTGAGATCCTCGACCGAGTTGGAGAGGTTGCCTACCGGATTGCATTGCCACCGCAGTTTTCGGGTCTGCATGATGTCTTCCATGTGTCGATGTTGAGGAGGTATGTGGCAGATCCATCGCACGTTATTGAGATAGCAGTGCCAGAGATTCAGCAGGACTTGTCGCTCGAGGAGAGGCCAGTCGAGATTGTTGATCGCATGGATCACCAGCTCAGGAGGAGGACCATTCCGATGGTGAAGGTCAGGTGGCAGCATCACAGTGAGCGCGAGGCCACATGGGAGATTGAGGAGGACGTCAGGAAGCAGTATCCAGAGCTTTTCGGTGAGTGTTTGCTTTGATTTCGGGACGAAATCCTTTTAAGTTGGGTGGATTGTTATGTCCCTAACCGAGATTAGGAAGCTAATGGAGATTAGAGGAGGATTAGGGCTTGCTTTGCATGGGAAGTTGGGTTTGCATAGGGAAGAGGCGGGCTACAGTGGCCTGAGGTGAGTAGGGTGATGGTGAGGTTGGCGGGCACTGTAGCAGACGGGGTTATAAACATGGTTTCTTCTTCTTCTTCTTCTTTTCTTCTCCATTCCCTCATTTCTTCCTTTCTTTCCTTGCTGGTGCGCTCGTTGGTGGAGCAGCTGCGGAGGCGTCGAGAGAGGAAGGTGCTCGTGCGGGTGAGGCGCGGCGCGTGATCGAGGACGCGGAGGCGTGAGCGTTTCTCCGGCGTTTCTCCGGCTTCGTGAGAGGTATGTCAACTTGATAGTGTGATTTGTTGTGTTGTTAACCCTTGTGAAGGGTTGTGTTGGTCGGACGGGGAGGTCGGAGGCCTCCTCGGTGATGTTTTCCGTGGAAAACCTCGGCTGGCGCGAGGTTGAAGACGACCAACGGTCGACCGGTTCCTTCGGGCGGTCGACCGAATGTAGTGTTTTTGCCCGACTTTAACCTTCACCGGTCGAACGATGCCTTGTGGCGGTCGACCGGTAGTGCATATTGCTGGTGAGTTGGGACGTTCTGCCTGTTTTCGGTCGACCGGTTCCTTGGGTCGTTCGACCGGAACTTAAGTGTACTGGATTATATTGCATGCTTGTTCGACCGTTGCTTGTTGTCGGTCGACCGTTATATGACGTAGAAATGTAGGTTGACCCTAACTGTTATCGGTCGACCGGGACCCCTGAGTCGGTCGACCGATGGATTAAAATGTGGTATAAGACGTTCTGTTAGTTTTCGGTCGACCGGGACCCCTGAGTCGGTCGACCGATAGAGTGGATTTCAATGTTGACCAGACTCCGGATTTTGACCTCGTTCGGTCGACCGGTTTTAGACCTTTGTTCGACCGTTGGGGGATTCTGTTTCGAGCGCAGCGGTAGACCGTTTTAGGAGTACGGTCGACCGACCGAATCACCTCGTCCGGTCGACCGTTTGGGCCCAGGACAGAATTCCTGGTTCCCTTTTTGAATGCCAACTTTGTCCACGGAAACCCGTGTCCTCGCCTTGTGCGTGAGCCGGGAGGTGACGGTGGGCGCGTGATGCGTGCCTGCCCAGGGACCGCCGTTGGGAATAGTGTGGGCGTTCGGGACGCGTCACCTCCGTGTATGGACCGTGACTTGAGATGGATTGATGGGGCACTTGTAGTATAGCAGGCCTGAGGGATCGCGGATCCCAGTGTTGTTGTTGTGCGGGCACGCAACTGGCGTTGGGTGAGGTGACTACCGGCCCACGGGCTACGGAGGTCGCTGCCCTGCTTTTATAGCGGCGCGGTTGGTGTTTGCAGCTCGAGGAGCCTGATGACCTGGCAGACTTCGGTCTGGATCTGTCCGATGTTGTGCCGGACTGTTGTGATGGACCACCGATGTTGTGCCGGTGATGCCGCCGAGGTTGTGCCGGCGATGATGATTGTTGGGCCGAGGTTGTGCCGGCTATGTTGTTTTCCTCGGCTGGGCACCTACCGAGATGTTGTTGTTATACCTTCCGGGCGACGACCCCGTTGGTCCCTGTGGCTCCGACCACTGAGATTTGCAGATCTGTATTCTATCGGCGCGCAGGCGTGACAGAGGCTCCCTGCCGAATCCTTGAGTAGTGTAGCTGCGTGTGGGGGGTGCGATGTCGCGTGCTGTAAGGCTGCATGTGCCTGCAGTAGGTCTCCTCGGGAGACTCGTTGTTGATTGTCGGACTGATGTCACGTTTTACCCTTCGGGGGAACTGTTTTCCATTCTGTCGATGCCATGACATGCTATTAGTATGATAGGTTCATTTGTGTAATGCATGCATATAGGTGAGTTGACATACGGGGTTTCCTTCTGGAAATTCAGGCATTGTTGTTATATATTTTCAGGACCGCAGTAGGTCCAGTTGGGTGGTGATTGGCGGGCACGCGCATCTTGGAGTCGGATCCTCTTCTCGGACCACTGAGGTCGGCATGATTGTGATGCATTGCATACATTGCATCATATGTCTTTCATTTAGATTACTTTTACATCAATAAATGCTACTAAGGTATGTGTTTAGTCTTATTTACAGAATACAGGGACCTGAATGCAATTTACCAACATTCCGAGCATAAACGTGTGCAAAAGATTCACTTCTATCATAAAGACCGAATTCAAGTTTATCGGGTTTCAATTGGAAATGCATCCAAGCATAAAAGCATTCAAGGAGCTAATCACAAAAAGGTCAAGGACTTAATTGCAAAATGCCAAGGACCTAATTGCAAAAGAAAAGGATCAAGTTATTTTGTTGGAAAAGTCAAAAGAAAAATCAACTATAAATCTCCAACAATGGAAGGAATTAATCCGGAGCTCAAGACAATGGAAAGAAATCATCCAGACACGCAAATAAAGATCAAATCATACCATAAACGCGTGACAAAAATCCTGATTAAATCCGACCAACGTGGGAGGCGAATCCGCCGCACAATACACATGATGTGCGGCGATTCCGCCGCCCATTGGTCGATCCGTGTGTCCCAATTTCGTCCACTCGTGTATGGACACGTGTACTATCCAATTCTATACCTAAGTCCCTTGTAGCAACTATAAATAGACCCGAGAACGATGTAAATAGGGTCCTTGGTTGTTGTTCTTATTTGTGTACCTTAGTTTTATTAATAAAATTCTGTTCTTTTAATTCTTGTTTTAGTTTTCTTTTAATGTCTCAAGGACCTCTTCTTCTTCCTCCCTCCATGAGTTTCTAACTCTCTCCAAAGGGTGGAGGTGATGGAATTAGGGTTAGAGAATGATGAATGCATGTTATTATTTTAAGTTCATGATTAGTGTATTTTGATTACTTGAGTTTATGTTAAGTCATTTATCTTGTAATGCTTCATAACTAACATGATTTACAATAAGTTTCAGTAATTCTCTACTCTAAACCTAAGTCTAAACCTCCACCCCACGGATTTCTCTCTTTGTTCTTGTTTTAATTTTAATTGCTTTTGTTTCGTACTTTAGTTAATTAAACCAAAAACCCCAAAAACCCAAATTAATTCTTCTCTCCCTTCTTCCCCTCAATCGAAATCACACTAACAACGAAATCTCTCCCTCCTTGTGTTCGACCCGTACTTGCCACCGCTTCATCGCGGCCGTGCACTTGCGGTATAAATTTAAATCTTCATCAGATTGCGTTTTATCTTCTGTTGTCGTTTTGTTGTAATCATGTATTATTTGACAAACTCTGATGTAATTTTGGTGCACCGCTATTTGTTTATGAGAAGTAACAGTCCCGTCTTTATTTGTTGAGTTCCTGTGTCTTGATTACAATTTTTTTAAAATTTTCCGCTGTCTCGGGATGTTACACATTGTTTTCGGGGTTTGGAGTTGTGTATTTTGGGTAGTTGAAGTTTTTGGTGGTTTGGGAAAGATTCCGTCTTTTTTTTGTTGTAAAGATTTGGTTGAGTTGCAATGAGATGACCATAAGAAGTCAGTGATTTGTTTTTGGGTTTTGGAGTTCTGTTTCTGGAAATTTTGAATTTTTTTATCGATGGAAACGGACGGATTAATTTTTCGGTGTTTTGTGGGAAATTTAGGAAAGATGGTCTTTTTGGTAGTTTAAGGTGTGGATGGATGAAATCACCGTAAAAGTTGGGCACTTCACTTTGTTTTCTGAATTTTTCAATCTAATGTATTTCTTTGAGTATTTGGGTTTTCGTCGAATGCTTTGGTTGTGTTAGAAATAGAATAGCCAAATTATTGATATAACTTATCAAATCTAGTATTTACCCAGTGTTTGTTTCTGATGAAACATAGAAGTCGTGATCTTTTGGCAGCCTTGCATATAACAATCAATTTGTTTGTATGTGGTGCCACTCAATAAAATTACAGCTGATCGACTGATCCTGAACTTGGGATTTTTAATTTGGTCTAGGGTTGAAGCAATTTAGCTAGTTTGCAAAAAGGGTTGAATGTTTATGGTATGGTGGAAATTTCCTATTGTAAAAGTAGAGACTTGTCTGATGGTAAAAAAGAGAGCATTGTGTACGATGGTTTTTGTCTGATCTTTTGTTTTTTCTGGTAAATTTGGCACTTGTACTTTCTAAAAGTGGGAAATATTACATATGCTTTTGAATTGAAGCTTTAAATGAACGGAAATAGCTTAATGTGATGTGTTTTGTTTGGAATTTGGTTAATGTTTGATCTATTTTAGGTTTCTAAGGTTCTGTTGAGTTGAGATGACTGTAAAAGTTGAATATGTTGTTTTTTGGCTTTGGAGTTGTGTTGTGCAGGAATTTCAGGATTTGGAGTTGTGTTTTTTTGGAAAAAATGAAGCTTTTGGGCATCCAAATGGATTGGTGGTTTATTGGGAATTAGGGAAAGTTCTCTCTTTTTGATATTTATGACGGTTGGACGAAATGAATGTAAAATTGACAAATTTGCTTTGTTTTCTGTTCTTTGTCAAATCCAGGGGTGATCAACCGGTCGGACCTGGACCGGAACCGGATCGGCTCCGGACCCCGGACCGAAGACCAGACTAGTTGGGTCCTGTCCTGATCAAAGACCGGACCGGTCCATAACTGATTTTTTACCTTAAAATTTAAAAAATAAAATAAAACCCGGACCGGAACCGGATTGGCTCCGAACCCCCGACCGAAGACCGGACTGGTTGGGTCCGGTCCGGACCGAAACCTGGACCAACCTGTCTAGTCCGGTCCAAAAACCCGGACCGGACCGGTCCTTGCCCACCCCTAGTCAAATCTATTGTATTTATTTAGATTTTGAATCTTTTGTCAAATGCTTGGGTTGTGTTAAATAGCCGATTTGTTGACAACTTACGGAACCTATTACCATTGTGTCCCCATGTTTGTTTCTGTTGAAGCATAGAAGGCATGATCTTATGGAAAACTTGCATTTTACAATTAATTTGTTTATTTATTCGCATGTGGTTCCATTTGGCTGCTACAATAGAATTTCAGCATTTTATTTTGTGATTGTGAAATTGGGATTTTAGGTTTGGTCTATAATTGAATGCTTTAGCTAGTTTACTAAAGGTTCAAGTGTTTCTTGTAGGGTGTAATTTTGGCGTTGGAAGTGTAAAAACTTATTGTTGTGTCCGATGGTTTTTGTCCACTTTTTGTTTTTCTGATTAATTTGATGGTTCCGGTTTTTACAAGTGGGGAAGATCATATATTTTTTGAATTTAAGCTTTAGTTGAATGAATAACTTAAGCTAAAGTTGCAGATTTGCAATTTATTTTGATTTGAAGACCATTTTGTTGGAATAAGGAACTTGAACATTGTTTTTGACGATTGTTTGTTGGTTGACCGGTTTCTTGTTTTTGGTAAGTTAGGGTTCTGGATTTTGATTTCTGACAAAATTAGGTCGGTTTGGTTAAACTTATCGAATACAAAAATTTCATTTGCACAGAAATTGCACTGGTGTTTCACGAGTATATATTACTTGATGAATGTTTTCTATGGAAATATACATGTGACCACTGAACTGCATTTGCAAGACTTTTTGTTCTTTTGCAATGAATTCATGATATTGAATTTGTAACTAGATTATTTTTGGTTTGCTGTAATCAACAATACAATATAATCGGATCACACTCTTATTGCATTCCATTGTTTGTTTGAGAAAGTTTAAACTTGTAATCACTTTGTAACTAAATTACAATGTGAATTGAATTACACACTTTCAATGTATGTTATGATGGAATCCCTCGTCTCAGTTTTGCAAACGTCCCTGAAACTTGCCTTCGGAGTTCCGATGACCTTTCTCAATGTTTACGTGAGCTAACTAATTAATTCTAATGGACACATTGATCTAATGTCCAACTGGGAACCATATCAAATCTTCCACCACCATCAGAGTAGTCGGAGTGGTTCTCGTTCGGATTGTCGACGTAGACATCATCTTCTTCAATTTCTTCATCGTCGGATTGGACATATTGCTCGTTGATGTCCATCGGTGGTTGAGAACTCGATGCACCTGGATCTCCAGAACTAATGTGAACGATTACATCATCCATGCCAACACCTAATAATGGCGCGCCAGATGCAGTGGACGTGGATCGACCAAAGCGTCTCCGTGAAGAAGAATGTCCTAAAGCTGCTTCCTCAGTATCAGCCCATGTAAGCTCCTCTCCAGCGAAGACCAGATCTTCAGTTTCTACCAACCATGGATGCTCGTCGAAGAGATCGTAGTCCACACTGATGGGATCATAAAATCCAGGCTTCTCCATCCTTTGCTGAAACCTTTGCCTTAATTTTTTGTTGTAGTTCACATACACCAAATCATTCATCTTCTTCACAGTCAACCTGTTCCTTCTCGTTGAGTGCAACTGCTCGAAGACACTCCAATTACACTCACAACCTGATGTCGAGCATGTCAATCCCAACACCCTCAAGGCCAACCTCTGTAATGCAGTCTCTCCCATGTCTACGTCATAAGATTGTCACCAATCTATAGATCTTCTTTCCGTCCTTTGTCTGACGATATCCCTAGAGAACATTCCAAGTGAGTTCTTGTAACGATCAAATAAACCGCAAATCTTGTCTTGTTCTTCAGGAGTGGGGATGAGATGCTCTACTACATCCATGAATCTAGGCATATGCTCATTGAAAGATACATTTCAATCGAGGTGAGATGGAGAAGAAGGTACCAGGGTTGAGTAAGAAACCAGCTGAGTGTAGCGGTGAGGACATCATCCTACCTAGTGTCGATAAGGTCGATGACTTGCTTGTACAACATCGGGTTTCCTTCAAAGTTCCTAATGATTTCTTCTTTGGCTTTCTCCATTGCGTCATGTAGATATCCCATCGGTGGTTTCTCATCGCCGTCAACAAGTCTAAGAACCTGGACCATAGGTTGTGAGGCCTTCAGTGCCTTCACGACGTTGGTCCAGAAGCCATTTTGTAGAATGGTCTCGGCAACTTCAGTAGAGATCTCCTTCTTTTTCCTGTTATTTATCGAACTTGCATTAGGATTGTTGTACTCCGGGGAAACAACAAAGGCTCAGAGTCTGTCTTTCTTCAGAAACAACATTTGCAAAGTCAGAAAGGCGGTGGCAAATCTCGTGACAGCAGGGCGTAGCAGGTTCCCTTCAATGGCAATTCACATTCTCTTCAACAACATGGAATGGTTGTTGAAATGTTTGACGATCTTACGAGCTAAAGCAATAGTCTTCAAAAACAACTTGCCAATATCCTCCAAGATGAGATCGATGCAATGCGCTGCACAGGGAGTCCAAAACAATCTCCTTATTTTTTGCTTCAACATCCTACCGGCAAGGGCGTAAGCGGCGGCGTTGTCGGTGACCACCTGAACAACGTATTCTTCGTCAATCTCGCCAACTACCTTGTCCATCAGCTTGTACAGGTAGTATGCGGTATGAGAATGTCCGGAAGCATCTACAGACCTCATGAACATGGTACCTGTTGGACAATTTACTATAAAATTGATTATATTCCTACTGGACCTATCAGTCCAACCATTCGTCATCAACGTGCACCCGTATGCTGCCCAATCTTGTCTGTACGACTCTAGTATACCTCTAGTGTAGTCAATTTCCTGTTTAAGGTACGACTCACTAACTTCATGATACGTTATGGGTTTAAGTCTGGGTCCCTAATTACAAGTCGCGGATATTGTTTCCTTCCACTCAGGCGTCCTTACTGTGTTGAATGATATACGACATCTATAGAAAAACCTAGACCATTTTTGATTAATTATTTTCCTATCTTCTTTTTTAAAGGTTTTTTCGATGGTTGTTTGTTGGGCGCCGGAAACCATGTCCTTCCCACGTCCGCATAATGGTCCCCACAAACATTGTTTTTGTCTCTTTCGAGAAGGAACGAGGCGAGGACGGGAGGTTGGGGTCCGAGCAGAACCGGAAGCTGACCCGGTTTCCAGATTAAATTCTATGTTTTCTATGTCTACATAATCATCAAGACATACATTTTCGTTTTGTAATGTCCTACTGTTTCTAATCATGTATGCAGTTATTTCTTGTTTAACAGAGTCAGGAACTTTATCACAAGGTCTAGCATAGCTACCGGGTGTGTGTGCAAAATGTTATTTGTGACGGGTTATACCACCTCTAGTTTCCTTACCACATAACTCACAGACAATGCAGTTTTTATCATTAGCACTAATGTAATGTGCAGTATTCCAACCGGGGTCATTTGTACGGGTAGGTTATAGGTCATCGTAACTCTCGTGATGCATGGGGAGACTAGTGCCGGGTACGTAGGTCATATCTTAAAACTAGACTAATACAAAAATTTAGACTAATATGAAAATGAAATATTAATTCTAAAGAGAAGTTAGAAAGAGTGCACTTGATTTTCGCGGTTGAAGAATGAAGAACCGGATCGGAGATTTCACTTTCCAACTTCAAAACTAAGCACCAGACCAGAGACTTAATCGTGAAAACTTTATTATTAGGAAACTTGAAGATTAGAATAGAATGACGAATAAGAAGAGAATGAGAGATGTGTCAAAAATGAAGAGGTTTGGAGGGGTTTATATAAGATTTGGGGTAGTGGCAATCTTGTAATATTAAAAAAATAAAATAAAATAAAAGGCAGATAGTCGTTGGAGAGAACTCTCCAACGGCTATCGCTTAGGCCCAGGCGACCGCCTACCTGTACACTGGTCGAAACATTGTTTTGAGTTTTGACCATTGTTTTTATCCATCCACCATTTTTGTTGTTGTTTAAGAATCAGTGGTCAAATCTTTGTTAATCAGGGTTAAAACAACATACTGGAGGAAGATACAACAAAGACACGGAATTCAATTTTTTGTACAAATAATTGAGCCTCACATGCAGGATGACAAGTAAATAAATTAGACAGTTTAATAATTCTGTAATATAAACTACATGCTTTGTAGTAAAAATGGAATAAATAGTGAAGTTAAAAAACTAGATGAATCCGTTTTACAGTAGGACGTAAGTAGATCTGTCAATCGTGTCGTAAATGGTTTGATTTTTACATTTTTTAGTTTCACGAACACGTCGCGATAAGAAATTGTGTACACAAACTGTCACCGGATGTGTTAGGAGTCCTTTAGAGACTCTCAAATTCCAACCTTTTCGAGCTTTGGTCCAACCAACACTCTATCCCCGCAAGGAATAGTCGAAAACGCCAACACAACCGCACAACTCTTCGGTTACCCTCAGAGTTGGGAACTAGCGGAATAGCCCCCACAACAAGCACACGCGGAACTAAGGTCGCACAACCCTCCCAAAACGTCAAGCCCCCAAACGTCCCAAGTTCCCCTCACAAGAATACTGAAAGATAGATGGTGGCGGAACAATCTCTTTATATATATATATAAGAAAACGTTCCAAATGGATTACAATAGATCTCACGCTCACAAGTCTCTCTCAAAGAACCTATGGGAGGCGTCCCCTTTATATAGTGCTCAAAGTCCTACTTTGTAGCAGAGTTGGATGCCACCCAACCCACCTTCCTTCGGTTGCAAGAGAATATCTCTCTATTCTCCCCCATAACTCGGTAATTAACGTGGCTAAATTAATCCTTAGGAATCATTCCCAAACTCTTCCTCCATCACGACTAATTCCCACATATAGGCGTCACTTTGTCATAACCGAACCCTTCGGTTTAGGTTGGCTAAAAACGTGGGAGACATGCTGTATTTTGCTGGAATAAATCTCTTCAAAACCGTCCCTCAAGATTAGGAAGTTGCGCAAGTGGGGTTTGACCCGTTCAAATCCCTTGCGCTTCTCCCGTTCGGTTATGGACCCGTTCCACAACAGAATCCTATTTTTAATGATGTGCATCTTCGGTTCCTATTTCCAAGGAATATATGCACCACCGATTTTTACTCCTTCCAAACCGAATACCCACATGTAAGGAAGATATGCGCGTGTTGGGGCTGACCCTTTCAGCCCACACCTCCTTCTTCCTTCGGTTTGTGGACCAAGTCCATAACCGTCTCCTTCTCCATAAATGTAGCCTTCCTCCTTTGACTTGGTCTCCACGCCTTTGTTGGGCTGCCCATGCCGTGCCTAGTCACCTATCTCGGTCCTTGCTTCGCCCATGGGTAGTCCTCGTCGGCCCGCACCATCCACCACCAGTTGACTAGTGTTGACTCGTGTTGACTACGATCTTCGTCTGGTCTACTGTGTTGACTTGGTGTTGACTCCTGGTCTTTAGCCTCCCAAGCTCCTGCGCCTCCATTCCTAAGCATTGCCCGCTCATGCCCGCCTCCATGGCGTGCCTAAGTGCTGCCCGTGCATGCTTAGTACATGCTCTTGCACTTACAAAGTGCTTATGCACGCACCTCGCTTGCTGATGCACTCTGACCTTCACTTGGATGTCCCCGGACTCCAAGCCTTGGTGCTTTTCCACGCGACCCACGCTCCAAGCCACCAATCGTGCTATAGGCTTTAGAACATCCATGCCTTTGCATCGCTCGCCCATGCACCCGCCCCGCGCGCACGCATGTTGCCTGAGCATTGCTTCTTCGCTCCCGTGCTATCGCGCACGTCCTTGGGCTAGGCTTTCCACTCCATGTTCGTAGCCTCGGTTGCTAGCCTTCTTGCACGCGCTTTATCGCTGCCTGCCACTCGATTCATTACTTACGCTTCGCCCCGCGTGTGCGCAAGCCCGCACATCTTGAATCTCCTTGGTGCTTGCCCTGTAAACTCAAGGGAGTACTTGGGCTACCCCCGTTGCTCACCTCACGCGCTTGCGTTTGGTTCGCCTTGTGTGCTTCGTAGTTCCTTGTGATGCTCCAAGCTCACGAACCCGGCCCGGTATGGCGCACCCTCGGGCATCCTCGATCTCAAGCTGGTGACACAAACCTTGACACGAACACGACATGGTTATTATCGTGTATACATGACACCATATGCATACGAATTCTTACTGTGTCGTGTAACACGATACACAATAATACCCGAATGGACACGAATAATACATGTATACACGATAAGTACTTACATACATGATAATTAAATGTATACACGAATAGACACACTAATACATGTATACACTATGAGTACACTATAAACATGAAATTCTGGAGTTTCTGTAAAATACCAAATAACCTAACTAATAGAGCACATAATACTAGTTTCTTCATGTTCAAACTTCAAATAAATCGGTTCACAATAAATAATTATCTAATACAAGCAAAAACACGTAACACTTCAAGTCTTTAAGTTCAACCCTCCAAAGTTCAAATTTTGTTAAAATAACTCATTGAAATTAATCGTAATGAACTTGAGAAGTTCCTTTCATTATGTTGGCACATATAAACATGAACAAAATCATGCAAAATAAACATGATCCACAACCTAACCATCTACTTCCAAATAGTCAAGCGTTATGGTTACCACGGAGTCTGAACTCGAGAGTAACGGCGAGAGGCGAGGTTGCGACGCGAGAGCTGAGCGACGATGGGACTCAAACCCGAGAGGAGTGGAAGTGTGGCGGAACAAGGGTTAGGGGTAGGTTAGGGATTTTGCAATTACTAATTTTATTATTTTGATTTGGGACGGGTAATTGGGTTGCCCTTTGCCGGTTTGGGTTATAGTTAATCAAGTGATTCAGGTATCCAATTAAATATCAGATTATCGTGTATAAAAAAAATAAATTATCGGGTTACCGTGTATTAACATATTATTAATTGGTTTGTCGTGTATACATGTGTCTATCGTGTATCCAAGTCTAATCGCATATTGTGTATTAACGTGTCTATCGTGTCCTAACGTGTACCATCATGTATACAAATACACGATACTTTATCGTGTATGTTATCAGGTTATCGTGTATAAAGTCTTATACACGAATCCGCCACAATAAGGATTCGTGTATCGTGTCGTGTATGCTTATTGTGTTATCAATGTAAAAGTTTATGTACCCGTATACAGAATTATCGTGTCTGATTTTGACAGGTCTAGACACAACTAAAAAAGATAAAAAATCCAAAATAAAAATGTTGTCATTTCTAAAGATAATATCTTGGAATAAAGTGTGAACGAATCAGGTTGATTTAGGTTTCTGCCAAATTAAGGCCTAGGGTCTAGAGCGATGAGGTTTGATAATTTTTAGGTCCAAAATCATATTTTTTATGAAACCTGACCTAATCTAGTAAATTACAGCCTGGGCACATGTTTGTTCCATATGAACAAATGATAATATATATTACAATTCTTGTCGTTGTGGGAGCGTTGAACCTACTATAATGCATACAAAATTAAAACCAAATTAAAACCAAGTAATGTATAATGTCATTTCCTTTGAGTACATAAATGCATGGTGCTCTTGTTTAATTTAGTTTGATAAGGTTCCTTGGACCTGGACTCACCCAAATTATATTACTCATGTTTGGATTTGAAAATTCCATGAACAAATGTGAGATCTGAGGAGTCAGAAATGATTAAATCCAAAAGGGTCCGACTCAATAAAGTTGATTCGGGACGATTGTAAGCTCGAGATGACTCAATCAATGTCCGACCCTAATTTTCAAATTTCAAATTTCAAATCTCACCTCTCCGAACCACGTGGCCTCATCCACCCCATTCATCACCTCCCACCTCCTCCAGAAGGACCAGAACTCCCCAAAACCATCCCCAATTCGAAATTCAAACCGAAAAACCACCCAACAAAATCCTCAAACCCTCTCCGATGGCCTCCGGCGACCTGAAATCCTTCTACCGCCAGCGCAAACCCGCCCTCTCCACCACCACCAACAAACCCACCAAGTCCCCCAAATCCACCCTCGCTCAGCCCCCGGCCCTCATCTCACACGGCTCGCTCGACCACAAAGGTAAACCCTAACCCTAAATCCATCCTTATTTCTACATCTGATCCTCTGTTTTTTTTTTCTTTCCAGATGACTACGGGGCGGAGGAGGAAATGCTGAGGCAGTTCGACCTGGACATGAGGTACGGGCCTTGCCTGGGGATCACCAGAATGGAGCGGTGGTATCGCGCCGCCAGGATCGGCCTCAATCCTCCAACTCAGGTTAGGCATCTCTGATGTTCACTGAATTGTTACCGTGGCGGAATGTGGTGGTGAATGTCTGATTAGCGTTTGTCGTCGGTCGGCATGGCACTGAATTGTTTCGAAACCATTTTCTTGGATTTTTTTTTGTTGCTTATGTGTTGTTTCCGGCGAAATGATAGTCAATATGGTAGTTATGATTTGTTGTTGTGATCTTTGGTTGTTGAGTTTTTTTGAAGGATTTGGGTTTTTCGATTAAACTGTGGGTTTGGTTATGATTGCTCGGAAGGTGGGGTATGTCTTCAGATTTTTGACCGTTGATTACGTGTTATTTCTGTCCACATGATAGTGGGATATATTGTCCACTTTAAACTGTGGTTTTGATCTTCAGTTAAGTTTCACGGTGGATGATGTTCGCATAGGTCTTCGTGGTTTAATATTTATTTTTCTTATCTTTGAAGTTGCATTTTAGCCAATCTTCTAAGTTCTAAATAAACAATATTTTATGATTGGGTATACATTCTACAATCTACTTAGTTGGTTTTGTATGCTCTATGTCTGATGGGAGGAAGACAGTTACAATATCAATTTTTATTGTTTCTTTTTTAATTTTGTCTATTGTTTTCTTTTCTTTTCTAGACTTTTCTTGCGATGTGTTCTCTAGAAACTGTCTCAAATTAGTTGATTTACTTGATTCTATGATCGCTGAGGTTTATTTTTTATGTGATGTTCTGAGCTTTCAGTCTAAAATTTCCTTTCAAAACATCTCCTTTTGCTACAGGGTTATTGTTTCTTCATACTAGACGTCTCGAAGTACTTGCTTTGCTGTTGATATGGATTTTTTATGTCGATGTTCTGAGCTTTGTGTTCCTTCTTTTGTGATGTCCTTGGCTATTTATGGAAATTGTGTGATCTTGTTGCTTTAAGATCTTTTTCTACACTTTCTCCGGGGTTATTTGCCATGTTCCTTCTATTGTGATGTCCTTAGCTATTTATGGAAATTGTGTGATCTTGTTGCTTTAATATCTTTTTGTACACTTTCTCCGGGGATATTTACTCAGGCATGATGTTCTTTATTGAAATGTGGTTATCCAATTCTTTTTTTCTCTATGTCTGCGTAAACAACAATGGTAATGTGTCAAACCGACCGTTTGACCTTCCAAGCTCTCATATAAGGTTGTAAACGGGTCGGGTACGGGTTGGGTATGCCTCTACCCGTACCCAGCTAAATTAGCGGGTACGAGCATATACTCGCAAAAGACATGTATACCAGTACCTGTTAAGTTAGCGGGTACGGGACGGGTATGATAGGTATAATATATAATATAAAAAAATATAATATATAATATATAGTATATAAAATATATATTATATATAAAAATATATACTATATAACATATTAAATATAAAAAATATATTATATAAAAAATATAATATATCTTAACAGGTATATGGGTAAGACGTATACCTGTACCAGACCTGTTTATTAACCGGGTACGGGTATACGGGTTAAATTTTTAACGAGTATGCTTTTTTGTGTCTGTACCCAACTGGGGTGGGTGACCGAGTATACGGGTATTACCTGCCCCGTTTACACCTCTACTCTCGTACCATATGGAAAGACCTTTCAACTTATAATCTAGGAGAAAATTCACAAATTAACCGATGTGACTAATGTATCACTCTTCGTGTAAGCGATATTTACTTTGCTGATTGTTTAATTTGACTTACATAATTCATATCACAGCTTGTCTTCCTGAGCTTCCATGAATTCCTTTGATTATACGTATCAAATTTCTGTGCAAGATTCTGATTTTGAAGTCATTTTTGACTTGTGATTTATGGTCGGAATTTTGTAATGTAGGTTCGAGATCTGCTGGTGGATGTTGAGAAGATGGGGGCGGAGTGTCTCTTTGATGGCCGGGTTTAAGTGTTTTGTGAAATTGGGCTTTGTTAGAATCTCTCTGCTTTAACAGCCTCTTGCTGTTAGTATTGTTAGTTTCGTTTCCTTACGTAGGAAGGCAACTTGTCGGTAATGTTACGTCTGTGGTAGTAGTTTCTTTTTGTTTATGAAGGGCATTGAGATCATATTGGTAGTTTTAATAGTGAATATTAATCTTCTGATGTAAATATGAAAAGATACCTGATGACGAGTTGTTTCCTTTGTTCGTTGTGTAACGTAAATCAAATTATGATAAAAATAAAAACATGAATTTCCAACTTAAGATTACATTTAATTTAGGTAATGTTCCGGACAAATGAAGATTGTGAAAATGTGACCGAGGTGTTTAGTGGGTCGGGCAAAATGACCAGCAAGAGAGGTAGGTTTTGTTTTTTTTTAGTATCGACCGCTAAATAACGTATTAGTTTAAAGCATCAATTCGTTTAAGTACTGGTGGCGTGGCCGAATGTAAGTTTAATTCTTACCCTCCTAATAATCTGAGAGGCCCTTTTGATGCGATCCATAATTCACCTTATAATTTATATCAATCTTGCCACTTACCAAAAAAGGTAAATTCAAGGTGAGGTTATGGTTCACGTCAAGGGCAGTACGTAACTCAGTTAAGTAGGTTAGGAGGCAGTTCGGAGGTTAGAAAATCAGACCCTTCTTAAAGTCTCAATGTAAAAAACCGGACATATATACTCCTCGAGTGTAGGTGATTAAAGGTCGAATTTTTATATTTTAATAAAAAAATAATGCAAAATTAAATATTTAGGCAAAAAGGAATATGATTCCGATATATACTCCACGTGGACCTGCCAAGTACGACGGTTATATACACCCCTCAGACTAGCCTGGTCCGTGGGGAGTATACCCCTCGGACCTCCCAAGCCCGAGAAGTGCTCCATGCCTTGGACTTGTTAGGTAGCAAATTTCTGATCTGTGAAACTCAGTTGCTGATATTTGAGGTAATGTTTTTCCTCTTATTTTGAATCATCTCTATTGAATAGTCAGTAATTTTGTAAAAAATTCAAGTAATTTTACTGGGAAACTGATGAAAAAACACTACATTATTGTACATTAACGGAAATAATTCCGGTAAGTGTGTACTTTGGTGGTGATATAACTCAAAATGTAAGCGTAGATGTCGAGTACACAATAGTCCCAAGACTTACACTTTCAGCGAGCGAAAATGTAACCTTAGAAGAAATTAACGGTTGGATTTACCAATGTCTATAGATCGTAGAATCTCAATACTCGATTGATATTCAATGTCGAGTCAACATTGCACCGATAGGTTACTTGTACTTCAGTGTGATGTCCGCATATGACGAGAGCTCCTAGAGGATAGTCTATTAGATGACATATTCGAAAATGGGGATGGTCGAGCTACATGTCAAGTTGAATTATTTGGAGATTGGGTGGAATGGTGAGATGTTTGCGGGTAGCGAACCTGGTAGTAGTAGTGGCCTACGGTTGACATCTCAACAATCATCTGTTGAAGACACCATAGCAGAAATAAGTCGGCCTACGAGTAGAACTTTTGATTTGAATCAACAAGAAATAACAATCTTCGAGCCGATACCGACTGAGGATGAGAAGAAAATGATGACGAAAATTACAATATGGAGTAAGAGGAGAGGAATGAATCATCAGGTGAGGAGGATGAAGAGAGTGAGGAGGATGAAGATATTGGTCCGAAGTGGGGTTGGCAATGGCCTGTCCAGACCGAGCTCTATCTGACCTCGTATGTAGACTGTTTCCATTGAGATGAAACCAATGGCAATACCGTAGATGCTCGCTCTGATGATACGGTCGAGTCTCCTAAATAAACACTGGTCTATCACACTCCCGTATATAAACTTGATGTTTCGCTGACCAATCATCTCTCTGTCGGGTTGCATGAACTATCTTATCAAGTCTTTTCAGCTCTGTCCAGTGGTGAGGCTCCGGCGGAGGCGTTGTTTGAAAAAGTCAAAATTGTCTCATAACTATATCTAGATAGTGACAAGATATCATCCAGAAATGAATCATGGGTACTCTCGTAAGCCAATATGCCGCATTAGTAAGAACCCGATCAGGAAGTAATGCCAAATATGAATCATATGGGTGCCAGTTGACATACTCATCCAAGATACTTTCAAACTCATTCCTGTAATATGTCAGACTAGAATGTGCAGGACTAACCTCATAGGCCTGGTACTACTGCCACTTAATAGCAAATGGAGGTCTGACTTCTAGGTCATCTCCACCTTAACACTCAACAAGGTCCATATTTCTCAGTCGGGCTGCAGGAAATCGAGTCCAAGCCCAATGCTGAAGGAGTAATAATGCCCCGTCAATTGTCTTCTTACTGCTCTGACATTAAATGGACAAGTTCAGGTAAAAACACGAAAGTACCACCGCACCCCAATTGTACACTAACAGCTTTTCCAGATTCTGCAAAAACCTCAAATATTGGACTGACACACTGTCTCCAAAGGTATCAAGAAAAACCATGGATCCGAACAACTCACCTCCTCATATATGGGATTGTTCGGGACGTTCTCGTAATTCGCCCGCAATCACTTCAGACTAATTCTAAACCCCGACTTCTCGATAATTTCTTGCTCATCTGCTCCCGTCCTGCGCTTACCTTTCTTCATCATATTGGGGTTGATATCGATCCAAAAAGTGTCTCTAATTAGTTCCCCAGTATCTCGATCACTGAGCCAGATTATCCGAAGACCACTGATAGGTAGACTCCACAAGCAGCTCATATCCTGCAATGTCACCCCAACCTCTCCAACCAGCAAGTGAAAAGTGTGAGTCTCGAGACGCCAACGCTCTGCAAGTGCATTTATCAGTCTGGGGTCTGTCTTCATATGATTTATCTAAGCAAGCTGATATAGTCCCAAAATTTTCAGTGCTTCACTATAACTGTCGTGAAATATAATGAAATGACAATGCACTCGACAGTCCAAAACAACCTCCGACTACAATATATTAAAATATTTTGTCAAATTACACAACCAAAAACGTCTCTAATTAGTTCCCCAGCTTCGTGTGGCTTTAGAAGGGTCCTCACCCCTCGGATCAGGTCCGAGGGGTGACAATACCTCGGACTTGGCAGGTCCGAGGGGTGAGGCACCCCACGGACTAGCCTGATCCGTCGGGTAATGCACACCTTGGGCTTGGCTGGCCCGAGGGGATTATGTGGGATTCTGATCCTAATCCTATACTAATTGTGCCTTAATCATGTATTAGGTGGTGATTAGAGATGGATGGCTGAGATTGAGAGGAGATGGATGGAGGGCTTGGATTGAAGATGGGTGGATGTGTGGTTGAGATGGAGAGGTGGAATGGATGGTGAGGATTTTGTGTGGAAGAGGTATTTAGGGGAGATTTCTCTCTCTCTCTCTCTCTCTCGCTGATCTCTCTCTCTCCAGCAGCAAGCTCCGGCGAGGAAGAAGGTTCTCCGGTGAAGTGAAGATCGGCTCCGGTTAGTTGATGGAGGTGAGTAGCGTGGGGTGTGTTCATCCCTTTTGTGTTGGTTTTCTCTCCCTCGACCTAACTCGGATTTTGGTGGTTGTGGTTGATTGGTTGAGGTTGCCGGAGGTGGATTCGTGAGTGTGGATTGTCGAGGAGGAGTTGATCGTCGTTTGGACGCGAGATTCGTCGACGGATCGTATTTTGGGGAGACGTGCTCGTCGAGGCGTCGTCGTGGTTCTTCAAGGGTCTCTTTAGACCTTTAGGTATGTCAAGCTCGCTCACTTAATTACCGTGAGTGTTTGGAAGTCGACGGTAGGCCGTTTGGCTCGTCGCGAGTAAATGTGCAGCAGATTTCACTGCCTGATCGGTCGACCGATTTGTGCAAACGGTCGACCGTTCGTGAAGAGAATTCAGGCTCTCCCTCAAATCGGTCGAACGATGCCTGTGGGGCGGTCGACCGATTGTGCATAGGAGGCAAGTCTGGAGAGATTCGGTCGACCGGGTCCCCTTTGCCGGTCGACCGTGTGCACTGTCTTAAGTCGGTTGGGGGGCGTAGACTATATAAACGGTCGACCGCCCTTTGATCTTGTCCGACCGTGACTTAAGTGGACCTTGTGGTCGGTTCGACCGAATGAGGGTTCGGTCGACCGGACTTGTGCGCTGAGCGTGGGAAACACTCTGGTGGGATTCGGTCGACCGAGGTGTGCTCGGCGTTCGACCGAATTCATGGCGCGAGTAAGGGATTATTCCCTGGACAGATTCGGTCGACCTAGGTGTGCTCGGCGTTCGACCGAATTCGTTGTGGAGTTGTGGGATTTGTTCCCTGGTGACTTTCGGTCGATCGGGACCCCTTTTGTCGGTCGACCGATTGGTCGTTTTGTTCGTTGGACCGGGAGTTGACCATCTAAACGGTCGACCGTCCCTTGATTTGGGTTCGACTGAACGAGTGTGGTGTTGGGAATCGGTCGACCGATGGAGTGCCGGTCGAAGTGGATTGCCCTGTATTTGCGTGATTCGGTCGACCGGGACTTTTGGTTCGGTCGACCGTTTGTGTCATGTTTTGCACTATGAAGGTGCTGTGGTCGTGGTTGCCCGTGTGGGGCGAGTCGTGGTGCCGATGTTCTTCCGGCAAGTGTGCGAGGTGCACGAGGGTTGCGGTGGTTGGTTGAAAATAGACCTGGAGCCCCGTAACCGTGTGAGAGCTGCAGTTGGTTGAAAATAGACCTGGAGCCCAGCTAGTCTGTACGGAGTTGGTTGAAAATAGACCTGGAGCTCCGTAGTGCGTTCGGGTTGGTTGAAAATAGACCTAGAGCCTGAGCAGGGACCGCGTGTAAGGGTTGGTTGAAAATAGACCTGGAGCCCTTATACGTTTGGGTTGGTTGAAAATATACCTGGAGCCCTTGGTCGTGTCGTGGTAGCTGTGGTTGGTTGAGATTAGACCTGGAGCCCAGCTTGGCGACATGTGTGAGTCGCGGCGGTTGGTTGAGATTAGACCTGCAGCCCCGTGACTGTGTGGGTGCGGCGGTTGGTTGAGATTAGACCTGGAGCCCCGTACCGGTGGTTTGTCCTGTGATGGAGTTGAGAGCCCTGGTGCAGGGCGTGTCGTGATGCTTTTCTTGTTGAGTAGAATTGCATGCTAGGATGCTTTTATTTCGTACTTTTAGAGTTTGGCATACGGGGTTTCCTTCTGGAAACTCAGGCATTGTTGCATGTTTACTTTCAGGCCGTGATCGGCATTAGGGGGTGGTGACCGAGGAGAGGAGCACCGCTACCGGATCCAGCTTTCTCTCAGTTGAGGCCGTGTGATTACTGTTTCCTTGTATATGCTTTTGATGTAATCACAACTTTTGTATACTCTGATGTTCACATATATATATATATGATATATGTCGGTGCACCTGTGTTCTTTTATTGCGTAATATCCTCTGTTGATTTGAGTGTTTAAAATTTTAAATTTTCTGCTGCTTTGAGGATGTTACAGATTAGATGTTGAAATTCCATCCCCTTTTGCCTAAATATTTAATTTCTCATTAACTTTTTATTAAAATAAAAAAATTCGGGATTAAAGGTGCATTTCGTTACTTCTCTCCCATGACAGTTTGTTATCACATCAGACATCCTTCGTCGGCCAAAAGCAGCTCGAACCATCTCTCCACCACTTTTACAAGCCAAAAGTTGTTGTTGCTCTTCCAGTTTACTGGTCTTGGATATGATGCACAAGCAACTATATACGTAGGGCAACACCAAGGAAGTCTCACCCATTTTCTTCACCTTCTTACTTAATCCTTATCTGTCCCCACCAATACCCTTAGGTTATGCTTGGTTTGCCGAAATCAAGGATGTAATGTAATTTGGTTATATTTTTTATTACATTTCCTTGCTTGGTTGACAAAATTGAATATTTTAATAAGTCCTTAATACAATTATGAGGTTAATCTAATTACATTTCCTTTCAAGATAATGAAATTACCTCATTAGAGGTTGTAATCCAATTGCAATTGCTATGTAATTAAGTCATTTCAAATGAGAAAAACATTGTCACATAGTCAACACTTAACCTCGATCTTGTCGGAAGTATGTCATTTTCAATATAGATTTATTAAATTATAGATTTATTTTTGAATTCCATTAGTATTCTTATGGTGACTTTCATAATTACCAAAATGTATTATTTGATTATATAAAATCCAATTCATGTGAAGGTAATCTAATTGCATGGCTGGAACCAAGCATGGCCTTAATATCCACTTCAATGGTCGAATATGGAATTTAATGTCACCCGACCTATCAGTGTGGATTCCTTGCTGTGAAATTCCAATCCCAAACATCGAGGATTTGGGGACTTGTTTTTTACTTGTAAATCTTTCGAACAACTTGTTAGGATCAATGACCTTCTAATCACAAATTAAATGCTAAACAAAATACAAAATTAAAACTAAGAGATAAAGGGATAGAACAATCAAATCACAAGTTGACCCTGAATTTTCATAGAGGTTCGGCATGCCAACTGCGTCTTGGTCCGTCCTCTCTTTGAAGCCTGACTCTATCTCCATCTTTAAAACATGAGCCTTGGCAAACAACCATTGCCTTGTTGGATTCTTCTCTCACAAAATCAGAGGAAAGCTTCCTGGGAGTTTATAAAACTCTTGGTGATTTTGATATTGAAGTTCAAATCATAAATTACACTCTAGACTTTTACACACTTAAACAAAAGACACAAGATTTAGCCTCCTCGTACATAAATATAAACTCTTCACTATGCAACAAAGTGAGAACATAACGGAGATGGAAACTCATTTCATTGAGATTACCAACTCTCTCAAAGTTCTTGGTAGAAATTTCAATGGGAGACATGGCGAGGAACATTCTCCGGTCACTCACCGATGAATAGGAACATAAGTTCATAGCCAACAAAGAAGTACAAGATCTCTCCCAACTAAAGGTGGAGGACCTAATTGCAAATCTCATGGCATATGCACTATAGTATAAATAATAGATGGAAAGGAGAAGGAAGCCTCCAAGAAGAAATCAAACTTGGTGTTACACTCAATAGCCAATTTCGATGAATCAAGGTGGAGAGAGAGAGTGAGGAGGAGGAGGACATTGAAGTCCTCGCACAAGATTTGTTCAAATTTCTCAAGAGAGACAAAGAGAAAGAAAGAAAAGGAAAAGAAAGAGGGAGGGAGAAAAGATGAAGAGAATAAGAAGAGAAAAGAAAATGAAAGAACACTACTGGAAAAACATGCTATGACGTCGGGATGTCACGTCGGTTATTTAAAAACCGACGTGAAACAACTGTCTTATGTCGATTTTCATAAAACTGACGTGAGATGTCACTATATCACGTCGGTTTTCTTTAAATCGACGTGTGTTCGTTTTAATTTTAAAAAATCACAAGATTTGGAAAACTATATCACGTAGATTTTATGAACACCGACATGATACCCTTTATTCCACGTCAGTTTCTATTTAACCGATGTGGTTTCCCTTATTTTAAAATAAAACCTAATTTTAAAAAAAGTGTCACATCGGTTTTACGACAACCAACGTGAAACAATCAAGAAAACACGTTGGTTTTCATAAAACCGACGTGACATGTATAGTTTGTCACGTCGGTTTGATTAAACACTGACGTGGATTTTTTAAAAAAACGGTATAAATTGGCTGTCATATGCATGCTCTCCTCCACACACGACCCCATCTCCTTGTTTCCTCCGCCCCAACCGACTCATGACGCCCCCACCCCAGTAGCGACAAAATTTATTTTGTAAGGAAAATTGCAAGGCCGTTGCATTAAGTTCTTTTGGTTTAATATGGTATCTACTGCTATAACGGTTTTTCCTGTTTGCAAATCTCCTACATGCGAAAGATGAGGAGGGAGACGATGTATTCTTTGAAAAAAATTAGACAGTCTGTCAGTCGTCCGTTCTCCTCACCGCCGCCATTGTCCGCACCTCCCTCCTTACAGGTAACATTCTTTGATCCCTCTTCTCCGTCCACCTTTCCCATCCCCCACATGGCCTCACCCCCTCACCTGTCCACCTCCCTCCTCACCGTTGACCTCCCTCACATCCCGACCCTAACCCGACCCCCAGCCCCAGCTCGTCCCTCCTTGCCATCCACTTCTCTCCGTCCCATACCCCACCCAGCCTGACCCCCTCAATCGTCTACCTCCCTCACATCCCGACCGCAACCCTCCTCCACCATCCCAAGCCTAGCCCTTTGGGACCTCCATCTCAACCACACCAACCCCAACTCGACTCCCCTCCACCACAACTGAATCGTCCCCAACCCAACCCACAACCAACCCAATTGCATTTATAAATTTCAAATATATATAAGTTAGATGTATATATGTTGAATTTATATATATGTTAAATTTATATAAGATGTATTTATATATTTGTTGAATTTATATGTTAATTAGTTTACTATTCAAATTAATGATTGTTTTCAAATGACTACTTAAGTGATCGATATATGGTTTTGTCAAAATAACTACTTAAGTGAATGGTTGTGTTGAAGTTTTTGATATATATAGTTGTATATGTTTGTGTTTTTTTCCACAGGAATTTTTTTATTACTATGAAATTTAAGGGGAGGTCTACCGAAATTTTGAAAAATTCTTGTATATTGGGTTCATTTTTTATTACAATTGTTTGTGTTGTTGTGTAGCTAACAATGGATAAAAAATGCATTTTTGCAAGTTGATTGAGTGATGAGTATGAGTGTGGAGTTGATAGATTTCTAGAGTTTGCACAAAAGAATGCACATATTAGAAATGAAGGAAAGTCTTATGTCCATGTGGGAAGTGTCTTAACTGAAGGGAATGTGTTCTAAAAGTTTTACTTTTAAATGTCAATTATTATGAATTGAATGAGAAAATCGTTTTGTTCCTTGTTTATGTTATTCGTCTTCTAGAAGTGTTAAGGAAGAGGCTCTTGGTCCTTAACCGTAGAGCTCTAAAAGATATTGGTTTACATAAAACAAAAGATATTCGCAATCATGGTAATTAACATGAGACATTAATTACCGGGTTAAGATTGTCGTGTTGGTCATAGATCATTGTAGCTCTACAAGTGAGTGACAACACGGGTATGCAAAAGAGGAAAATATTACTTTTGTATACTGAATAGACCTAATAAGTAAAATATTATAGAAATGTGTTTCTGTGTCATTAATATTTTACTGTGTCTTTGGTCCTTTGATATGAGACTTATATCCGATCGCTTAAGGAGTTCTTAATTAGACTAGTGTCTTGAGCTATCGATGAGTGTAGTGTAAAGGCATTAGTTGGTTAAGTACAACTTTTGTTGGAGAAGATAGTTAGTCAAAAGATTATCATTGCCCATCTTAATTGAGTAATGATATTAGTGGGACCCTTGATAAAGCAAAGTTATAATGTGCACAATGTGATTTGAGTTAAGTCACATATTTATAACTAGCTTAAAGAGATCAAGAAATGAATACTAATACAAAGATGACACAATACTACTTTGTGTGTATTCTTAATATCATGTGGCAAGGGACGGACACAAGTGATACACACTATCACTAAATGGATCGGGTTTTGGTTCGAGTGGAATTAATACATCTAACTAATTGGGAGCTATAATGTGTAGCTAGATACCGCTTATAGCTTCTGATATTAAGCTCTTAATATCACTGCCAACTTAGTTTAGATCCTCCCATAGGTCACACCACAGAACTGGGAAACAAGAAATGGGGATTTTGAGTTCATAAGATGTGTCGGGTTTCATGTAGAAAATATGACACATGGGGTGAACAAGCAAAATCAAGATTATGTTGTGATTAATAACATAATTAGAATCTAAATTAAATTCATATGTGATGTAAATATTATGGGGTGTAATGATTAATCATTACATAGGATAATATGTTACATAAGTTGTGAATTTACTACTAATCCCGAAATGTCAAATTTTATAGGGGTTAAAACCGAAATTTGACAAGTCTGCATCCACTGTGCAAAAATGGTCGACCGTTAGACCATAAACGGTCGACCGAATGTTGCGCGGTCGACCGCAATATTGCACGGTCGACCGGATGTGTATCGAGCGTAACGAGAATTTCGTCTGTTCGTTTTGGGTCGACCGAGTATTCTCGGTCGGTCGACCGAACATTGCGATGAACCTTTTTGTTGCGAACGGTCGACCGAGAATATTGATCGGTTGACCGAAACTCGGTCGAAACGGTCGACCGGACCTCGCGAACGGTCGACCGGCCAGACGGTTTTTATGCAGAATTAATTTAAGAATTAATTAGATCATGCATGGAATTGGTCCATAATTGATTTAATTCGTGGCTAATATTATTTATTATTAAATAATGGATGGTTAGATGGAATTTTGCATGAGATCATGGGCAAGGGGTTGCACATGAATAAGTAATTTGGAGAGAACCTATAAATACAAGGTTATCTCATTACGTCCTTAATTAATTCATTATTTTCTTGTGCAAAAATCTCTCTCTATAATTTTCCACGAAAATTCCTTAATTCTTAAGTTTAGTTTTAGTTTTCAAGAGGGCTTCTTCTCAAGGAATCTAAAGAGGGGTTAGTAATTAGATTCTAAACCCTATTGGAGATCGAGAGACTAGCTCTTCTCTCTCCAATCTCGTTTAGAGTTTGGTGAAATCTCGGAGGCATCTGGCGCGGCGAGAAGCGTCATCAACGTCTCCGAATCTTCAAGAAGTTTTAGAGAACTTCTAGGTATGATTTCAGAATCCTTGGTTTGTTTTAATAAAAGTTTTAAAACTAGTTATTGAAACAAACTAGTACATGCATGAAATAAATCATAGAAAATTGTATAAGATCCTTATTGTGCTTAAAATTCCGAAAATATATAGGCATAATTAAACATGAAATCCTACAGTGGTATCAGAGCATAGGATTCAAATTTCTCATGATTTATGGCTGTAAACAAATTTAGTTTACCATCTAGGATTTAAACAATTCGTTTTAGCGGTTTTTTCGGTCTTTAAATGTTTGTTGAAATAATTCTTTATAATAATTCATTTTAAATGTTTTGAATGTTTAAAACATGTCATGTAATTATTAGAATTATGATTTAGACATAAGTCTAACTTGCAATAATTTCGTTTTAAGTATAAACGATTATTTTGTAAGAGAATCAACAAAACCGAAAAGCTGCGATTCATCTTTCCATAGGAAATTGGATGGACAGCGGTTCAAAATTAATTTTTGAACTATGGATGCATGAAAAACGTTTTTAATGGATTTCAAAATGTTTTTCAAAGAATTGTTTGATATTCTAGATGCTTGATAAACTAGGTTGGATAGTTTATAGCGATATTGCGTGCATGGATGCTCGAGTTGTTTTGTAGGAATTGTGAGTTTATATGTTCCAAATCAGCAGCTATGAATGTTTATAATTGTTATAATACAGGGGCTTATGTATGTAAAAGCTAAATTCTCTATTTCCATCTTTTAGATAAATTGCATATGCATATGAGAGGTTTTACATAGGACTTGCACTAGTCGATTTTTTATCGAATGTGAGGAGCATATTTATTTTCTGTAAAATCTACGTCTCCGGTGCAAGAGGAAGTCGCCGCTGTAGCGCATCGATCGAGGATCGAAGATCAGGGATCGAGGATCGAGGATCGAAGGGAACATATAAACTCACACGATGTGGATTGTGTGAATGTTTAATTTCTGTTTTTATCTTGCTATGCATGTGATGAATGTGTGGAATGTTAGGATGTGTATGATTAATAATATGCATGATAACCTAAAATTCTAAATCACATGTTAAATTGTCCAAACAAAAATTAAGAATAAATTTCCTTCTTATTTCATCCACTAGCAGCCATTGATCGAGGGATACTCTGCTCGCCCTTAGCGGGAGATAGCTCCCTCCATCTTTGGGAATAGTGGGAGATATAATGGTTGTCTGTTGTTGTGCCACAATTAAATATATGAGGTGTGTTTCATCCTAGTGAACCCCAAGTATGTTTAGTTGTGAATACAATGTATAAACGTATCTCGTATCAAATGAAAATAAGTTTTCTTAACATTACCTAGAGCCCTCGCTCGGTTTTGGGAAAAAGTTTTTCTTACGAGGATAGGTCGTATTCCCTCATAATTAAAACGACAAGAGTCACAAGAGTTTGAAGATGCTAAATGTTACTAAACTTCAAAAAGGTTGTGATTAGAAAATATTTTCTTACCTTGATATTGTAATGTATTCGATAGCCCTTAGCTAGTCTATATTACAATTGATAGGATCTTTGATTGTTGCATTTATGTGCAAAGATTTTAATTTGCAACATTTACATTTATATATTCGATATATGTATGCATGTGTATTAAAACATAAAATTGGCATTAAAATCCTATATGATTTATTTTGTGGAAAAATGTCGAACATCCAACCTATCGTACGATCCATGATAGAAAACACCCTTTAGCAAATGATGACTCAAACTTCATTAGTTGGCAACTCAAACTCAACATCGTGTTAAAGTTTGAGAAACTATCTCACATTTTGGAAGGTCCAATCCCAAAATGGAATGAGAGATTAACCGATGAAGAGAAAGAGGCTAAAGCCAAGTGGGAAGACCAAGAGAACCAAGTTCACGGTCTTATGCTAGCATCCATGGGTGACTCGCTTCAAGCGAAATACTTGGATTCAAAACCCAAGAAGACCATGGAGTCTCTATCAAAGATGTTCATTGATAGTGCCCGAAAGGAGCGCTATAAGACCACCATCGCACTCAGAAGGTGTCATATGGCGGAGGGAACATCTGTATCTGTGCATTTTCTCACGATGCAAGGATACCTTGAGAAGTTGGCAAAGCTCTCTTCACCAATGCCCGAGGACATTGCTGAAGATATGATTCTTGGCTCTCTAGCGCTGTCCTTTAAGGACTTTGTGATGCACTACCACGTGCGTGAAAAAGGGGTGAGTCTTGAGGAGCTTCACAACGCTCTCAAAACTGCTGAAGTTGACATGGGCAAGGGTAGGGACAAGCAAGTCCTTGCCGTCCATGGGAGGAGCCAAAAGATTGGTAAAGGAAAGGGCAAATCTACCAAAAGTGGTTCAATCAAGAGCAAGGGAGTAGGAGGTGCTCGTGCGAGTGCCTCGAGGGGGAAATCTCAGAAATCTCCAACTCCCAATATGGAGTGCTTTCACTGCGGTGAAAAAGGACACATCCGGCCAAATTTCCCCAAGTACAAGGAAGACCTTGACAACAGAGTGATTGAACGTCGGCGCCCCAAAAAGGCCAAATGTATATTTGTTATTGAAATAAATTTAGCCATCTCTGTCCAGGATTGGGTAATTGATACCAGATCTTGTGCTCACATAGTTTCTAATGTGCAGCTACTCATGGATAGGAAGGAACTCGTAAGGAACGAGGTAGAATTGAAGGTCGGAAATGGTGCGAACGTGTCTGCGGTTGCACAAGGTTCTGTGGTGCTTCAATTGTGTAGTGGTTTAAATTTATGTCTAAAGAATGTTTATTATGTGCCTTCGATTAGCAAGAATATTATTTCTGTATCATGTCTGGATATGGATAATTTTAATATAAATATTTCAAATTCTTGTCTGTCTATATCGAAGAATGGTGTGTTCTATGCAAATGCGTACATAAGGAATGGTCTCTATTTGCTTGAATTGGATTATAAACAAATCTTTAATATCAATAACAAAAGACTTAAGACCACTCACGAGAATGATACTCTCTTGTGGCACTATCGTCTTGGTCACATAAATGAAAAGCGCATCAAGAAATTGCAAGAAGCTAACCTTCTTGGTCTACTTGATTTTAAATCGTTGGAGACGTGCCAAACATGTCTAATGGGAAACATGACCAAAAAGCCTTTCAAGAAGAAAGGCCCAAGGGCGAGTGGCTTGTTGGATTTGATACATTCCGATGTATGTGGTCCAATGAGTACTAGTGCACGAGATGGTTTCAGGTACTTCATTACGTTCACGGATGATTATAGTCGTTATGGCTATGTTTATCTAATGAGAAACAAAAGTGAATCTTTTGACAAGTTCAAAGAATTCAAGAATGAAGTAGAGAACCAATTCGACAAGAAAATCAAGTCTCTTCGAACGGATCGTAGGGGTGAGTACTTAAGTTCCGAATTTGACTCATACCTAAAGGAGTTTGGTATTGTACCTCAACTCACCCCTCCCGGTATACCTCAATGGAATGGGGTATCTGAAAGGAGGAATAGGACATTGCTCGATATGGTTCGGTCAATAATGAGTCATGCGGAATTACCTCTTTACTTTTGGAGTTATGCACTACAAACTGCGGCTTACACACTAAATAATGTTCCATCCAAATCCGTGGACAAAACTCCTTATGAGCTATGGAGTGGTAAAACACCTAAGCTCTGTTTTCTCAAGATTTGGGGTTGTGAGGCTTACGTCAAGAGATTGATGTCGACCAAACTTCAACCAAAAGCGGATAAGTGCTTCTTTATTGGTTATCCTCGTGAGACAAGGGGATACTACTTTTGGCATATCACTTCCAATCGAGTGATTGTAGAGAGGGATGCCATATTTCTGGAAAAGAATTTCTAGAAAGAGTAAAAAGTAGTGGGAGTAGGGTTGTGCTTGAGGAAACTCAAGATACTCTACAAGATCATGACATGAATGATGACATTCAAGATCATGAAGGCCCAACCGAGATTGCTTTGGTTAGTGGGAGCGTGAGCGAGAGACCATCACAAAAAATTGTGAGAGAATCTCAATCATCCCCACCAAGTGTACGTTCAAGAGTTGAACGTGAACCCACTCCTCAAGAAATTGTGGAAGAAGTTCGAGAGACACGAGAAGAACCAAAAGAACTTAGAAGGTCAACAAGGGAAAGGAAGAAACCCAATTTGTATCTGGGACTTCATGAAATCATTGTACTAGATACCAATGATCCCTTGACCTTCCAAGAAGCAATGGAAAGGAAAGACTCCAAACTATGGCTTAAGGCCATGGAATCCGAAATAGAATCCATGTCTGATAATCCAGTGTGGAACTTGGTTGACCTTCCTCAAGGGAAAAAGGCCATTCAAAATAAATGGGGTTTTAAGAGGAAGATGGACATGGATGGGAACTTGACGACCTACAAAGCGAGGCTTGTAGCGAAGGGTTTCACTCAAGTTCAAGGAATTGACTATGATGAAACTTTTTCACCGGTTGCCATGTTCAAGTCTATTCGGATCATGCTCGCTATTGCCGCATTTCACGATTATGAAATATGGCAAATGGATGTCAAAACGGCGTTCCTAAATGGGAACTTGGAGGAGGATGTGTACATGGTACAACCTCAAGGTTTTGAAGATCCAAAGAATAGCGAGAAGGTATGCAAGCTTCAAAGATCCATTTATGGATTGAAGCAAGCATCAAGGAGTTGGAACAAACGCTTTGACGAGGAAGTGAAGAAGCTTCACTTCGTTCAAAGTAAGGAAGAACCTTGTATATACAAGAAGGTTAGTGGGAGCCATGTAGTATTCCTAATCTTATATGTCGATGACATATTGCTTATGGGCAATCATATTCCTTTGCTTGAGCAAACGAGAAGTTCATTGAAATCTGCATTTTCGATGAAAGACATGGGTGAGGCTCAATACATCTTGGGAATCAAGATATATCAAGATAGATCTCGCAGACTCATTGGCCTCAGTCAACGTACATACATTGACAAGGTCTTGGAAAGGTTCAAGATGAACAACTCCAAAAAGGGCAGTGTGCCAATGAGTATGGGTGTGCAACTCAAGAAGTCTCAACGTGCGCAATCACGTAAGGACTTAGAGTACATGAAGGATGTCCCTTATGCTTCGGCAATTGGGTCGATCATGTACGCGATGACTTGCACAAGACCCGATGTCTCGTATGCTCTAAGCGTGACAAGTCGTCACCAATCCAACGCAGGTCCTGAGCATTGGACTGCGGTCAAGAATATCCTGAAGTACCTTAACCGGACTAAGGATAAGATTCTTGTTTATGGAGGACAAAGGGAATTGATAGCTGAAGGGTACTCGGATGCGAGTTTCATGAGTGATCCAGACGATAGAAGGTCGCAATCAGGATACGTCTTCCTTCTGAATGGTGGAGCTGTGAGTTGGCGTAGTTGGAAGCAAAGCACTACGGCCGACTCAACCACTGCTTCCGAAGTAATGGTTGTCGCTGAAGCGAGCAAGGAAGGAGTGTGGATTAAGAAGTTCCTTCAAGAGCTTGGAGTAGTTCCCTCGAGCGAGGGACCCATTGAGCTATTTTGCGATAATAGTGCATCTATCTCACAAATCAAGGATCCTAGATCACACCACAAAGTGAAGTACATGGATCGTAAGTACTTCGTGACGCGTGACCTCATCGACGAAGGCAAAATAAATCTGTTATGGGTGGACACCAACAACAACACAGCTGATCCATTCACAAAACCCTTATCCCAAGCCAAGGGCGAAATGCATTTCGAGTCCATGGGATTGAGGAACCATGTAGATTGCCTTGATGATTGATATGTAATAGGGTTTACCCTAGTTATTATTGTTTTATGCATTGAGTATGTATGAGAAAGAAAACTTTAATAACAAGTGGGAGATTGAAGGGAATGTGTTCTAAAAGTTTTACTTTTAAATGTCAATTATTATGAATTGAATGAGAAAATCGTTTTGTTCCTTGTTTATGTTATTCGTCTTCTAGAAGTGTTAAGGAAGAGGCTCTTGGTCCTTAACCGTAGAGCTCTAAAAGATATTGGTTTACATAAAACAAAAGATATTCGCAATCATGGTAATTAACATGGGACATTAATTACCGGGTTAAGATTGTCGTGTTGGTCATAAATCATTGTAGCTCTACAAGTGAGTGACAACACGGGTATGCAAAAGAGGAAAATATTACTTTTGTATACTGAATAGACCTAATAAGTAAAATATTATAGAAATGTGTTTCTGTGATTAATATTTTACTGTGTCCTTGGTCCTTTGATATGAGACTTATATCCGATCGCTTAAGGAGTTCTTAATTAGACTAGTGTCTTGAGCTATCGATGAGTGTAGTGTAAAGGCATTAGTTGGTTAAGTCCAACTTTTGTTGGAGAAGATAGCTAGTCAAAAGATTATCATTGCCCCTCTTAATTGAGTAATGATATTAGTGGGCCCCTTGATAAAGCAAAGTTATAATGTGCACAATGTGATTTGAGTTAAGTCACATATTTATAACTAGCTTAAAGAGATCAAGAAATGAATACTAATACAAAGATGACACAATACTACTTTGTATGTATTCTTAATATCATGTGGCAAGGGACGGACACAAGTGATACACACTATCACAAAATGGATCGGGTTTTGGTTCGAGTGGAATTAAGACATCTAACTAATTGGGAGCTATAATGTGTAGCTAGATACCGCTTATAGCTTCTGATATTAAGCTCTTAATATCACTGCCAACTTAGTTTAGATCCTCCCATAGGTCACACCACAGAACTGGGAAACAACAAATGGGGATTTTGAGTTCATAGGATGTGTCGGGTTTCATGTAGAAAATATGACACATGGGGTGAACAAGCAAAATCAAGATTATGTTGTGATTAATAACATAATTAGAATCTAAATTAAATTCATATGTGATGTAAATATTATGGGGTGTAATGATTAATCATTACATAGGATAGTATGTTACATAAGTTGTGAATTTACTACTAATCCCGAAATGTCAAATTTTGTAGGGGTTAAAACCAAAATTTGACAAGTCTGCATCCACTGTGCAAAAACGGTCGACCGTTAGACCATAAACGGTCGACCGAATGTTGCGCGGTCGACCGCAATATTGCACGGTCGACCGGATGTGTATCGAGCGTAACGAGAATTTCGTCTGTTCGTTTTGGGTCGACCGAGTATTCTCGGTCGGTCAACCGAACATTGCGATGAACCTTTTTGTTGCGAACGGTCGACCGAGAATATTGATCGGTTGACCGAAACTCGGTCGAAACGGTCGACCGGACCTCGCGAACGGTCGACCGGCCAGACGGTTTTTATGCAGAATTAATTTAAGAATTAATTAGATCATGCATGGAATTGGTCCATAATTGATTTAATTCGTGGCTAATATTATTTATTATTAAATAATGGATGGTTAGATGAAATTTTGCATGAGATCATGGGCAAGGGGTTGCACATGAATAAGTAATTTGGAGAGAACCTATAAATACAAGGTTATCTCATTACGTCCTTAATTAATTCATTATTTTCTTGTGCAAAAATCTCTCTCTATAATTCTCCACGAAAATTCCTTAATTCTTAAGTTTAGTTTTAGTTTTCAAGAGGGCTTCTTCTCAAGGAATCTAAAGAGGGGTTAGTAATTAGATTCTAAACCCTATTGGAGATCGAGAGACTAGCTCTTCTCTCTCCAATCTCGTTTAGAGTTTGGTGAAATCTCGGAGGCATCCGGCACGGCGAGAAGCGTCATCAACGTCTCCGAATCTTCAAGAAGTTTTAGAGAACTTCTAGGTATGATTTCGGAATACTTGGTTTGTTTTAATAAAAGTTTTAAAACTAGTTATTGAAACAAACTAGTACATGCATGAAATAAATCATAGAAAATTGTATAAGATCCTTATTGTGCTTAAAATTTCGAAAATATATAGGCATAATTAAACATGAAATCCTACATTAACATGTTCTTAAGAGGTGTAAAAGTGATAAATGCTCATCTGTTTGAGAAACGTTTTGATGAAGGATACACACATTGGATATGACATGGTGAGAATGAAATACGTACAAAGGAAGAATGTGATAGTTCTTCAAATCAAAATGTTAATGATGAAGATCGGTTAGAGGATATGATTCGAGATGTTGCCGATAAGTTTGATGATAAACCCCAAGTACTTAGTAGTTTATTGTCTGACAATGAAAAACCTTTATATCCAGGTTGAATCGATTTCAGTAGATTGTCTGCAGTGTTACAGTTATATACCTTAAACGCCTCAAACGGTTGGAGTGATGTCAATTTTACTGCCTTACTTAAGTTGTTAAAAGAAATTCTTCAAGAAAAGAATGAATTTCTTGACTGTGTACATATGAGGCCAAAAATATCTTGTGTCCGATGGGTATGTATAATAGGAAAATACATGCATGCCTTATTGATTGCATATTATATAGGGCTGAATATGAAAATCTGCATTGTTGTCCGGTTTGTAATGCGTCACAGTACAAACATTAGAATAATGTGAGTCGTGATATACTAGTACGATACGAGAGGTAATCTGTAGCTTCTACTATATCACGTCAGTTTTCTAGCAACCAACGCTATACGTCCCCAATTACCACGTCGGTATATTGGATCAGTAAACCAGATGTAATACAGTCAAAAAACCGGCGTGAAAGCCCATTTTCCAAGCAGTGGTAGGAGAAAAATTGAGGAGAGGAGTGAAAATGACAAAAGGGAGAAAAGAAGAGAGAAAGGGAAAGGAACGGGAAGACAAGAGAATAGCAAAGGAAAAGAGAAAGAGGAATAATCACAAGGCTACATGGGATGACACACCATCATCTACTCATGTTCATCACCAAGGCTATTTAATATTGAAATACATAGATTGGATTATACCTAGGGGATTATCAAATGCTTTTTACCGATCAGAAGTCGGGTTGCACCTCGGATTGCCTCAGAATAACCTCCAAGTGTTAACTAAAATCTAAACAATATTAGAGAGATAGAAGCTAGTTAATCAATCTCTAATGCAAGGTTAGAATCTAACTAATAACTACTTTATGCCCCAAATAATTTATTCTCCAGCACATTAATTAATCTAGAGAATTTTTGGATGGAAGAGATGGAGGAAATATGGAGAGAAGAGAATTTTGCATTGATACAAACAAAGGAAGGGAGGAGGGACCTATTTATTGGGCATCCTTAAAACCACATCATGTGTAAACGACTTACTTATGATCCCTTTATAATTTCTCCTCTAAACCAATCATATTTTGACACATCATCATCCCATAACCTCATTTGACCATGTTGGATGAAATCCAGCTCATGATCAGCCAAAATCTCTTATTAATGCAAGCAAAATCGTAGGCAAACGATCGACTGATAGGTTACCTATTGACATTTTGGTCGGACGATGAGCCCAGATAGTCGACCATTTCGCTACCAGGAAAAGTCCCTGTTATTTTCTGTCGGACTATGTTTCATATCGGTTGACCGATCCCTTTGTTGGATTTCGTGCTCCATACTTGTATGTATATATTTAATATTTTACAAGCAATTAAGATCGATTTTCATATTTTTCAACAATTTTATTTACAAAACTTCATAACTGTATTTCAATATATGTTGTATACTAATTAATATTGAAATACATAGATTTGACCATACGTAGAGGATTATCAAATCCATTTTACCAATCGGAAGTCAGGTTGCACGTCGGATTGCCTTAGAATCAACTCCAAGTGTTCACCAAACTCTAAATAAGATCAGAGAGATCGAAGCAAGTCAATCAATCTCTAATTCAAGGTTAGAATCGAGCTAATAACCTCTTCTATGCTCCAAATAATTTAATCTCTCAATCACTTAATTAATAAGAAGAATTTCGGATGGAATGATGGAGAAAATATGGAGATGAGAAGGTTTTTCATTTATTAATTAAGGGAAGGGAGGAGTGACCTATTTATAGTGTATCCTAAAACCTACATCATGGGTAAACTACTTACACATGATCCCTTGTTAATCTCTCCACTATACCATATCATTTGCAAACCACTTTGCACACGATCTCTTGTTAATTTCTACTCTCATTATCCAATAACTACCTTTGACCAAAGTGGATTAAATGTAGTCATTAAACAACAAAACTCTCTTATTAATATATGAAAAAATGTGGACAAACGGTCGAACCATTTTTCACCGTATGCAACTGCACACCGACGGTTTTTTCTCCGACGGATCTGTTTCCGTCGGTGAAACTTATTTTCTAGTAGTGTTGGGTGTAACCATATATTGTAGGCTTATATAATATGTTAAAGTATGGATGCCTATCTTAAAATTGATATATTTTTGATTGGATATACTTGAGATATTTTATATCACAAAAGAGTAATAATTGATCAATGTGGAGCTATTGTCAACACTCTTACACATACTAATTTCTTGTGTATGTTTTGTTATTAAACTTTGATCTCTAAACAGTCGTACACATATTATTGTCAACACTCTACTAAAAAATGTTTCTTTCTTTTGGTTGTCGTTCAAAAGGTCAATCTTACTAAGAACCTACTAAATCATAGCACTAAAAACCATCAAACTCCACCAATCACAACATCAAACAAAACGTGATGAAAAAACTCATTAGAATTAAAATTCCATTTAAATTTAGAAGGAATCAATAACGTTTTATTGATAACAACTGTCATTAAATGGTAGAACCTCCCCTATAAATCAAAAATGAAAAATTCTTCAAATCCGTGGATACACAAAAGAATTTCACAATTTCAATATCCATTGCATTTCACATTCACATATTTAAACTAAATTCAAACTATATCCCAACTATATTTAAAATCACATTGAAACTACATTCAAACCAATCTTATTCAAACTAATTAAATTCAAACTAAAATATATAATCTAAATTTATCAACACAAATAATTTAAAAAAAATATAGATAAAAACTCTATTCAAAGTATAATCAAACTATATTTGAAAACACATTCAAATTATCCACATTCAAACTAAAAAACAATCTAAACTTTTCAAAACCAATAAGAATTAGAGGGGTTTTATGGTCGGGGTCGGGGTTGGGGTCGTGGGTGTCGGGAAGGCAGGGAGGGGTGTCGAGGAGAAGCTTACAATGTACAGTGGTGCGACGCAACGAGGGGGCAGCGGTGTCACGAGGGGGCAACAGGGAGGAGCGACGATGATCAGCGGGTTGGGAGAGATTAGGGGAAGTGAAGGGAAGGCCGAATCAGGTTCTTGATAAAACACTACACCGACGAAATTTATTCATTGGTGATTCATTACCTTGTCGTCGGTGTTTCTAATTGATTTGGTTCATAACTTACATTTTTTGAAATCTTCACTGATGGATGCTATCTGTCAGTGACGTAAAAAACATGCACTAACAAATCTATCCGTCAATGAAGGTTAACACATCCGTTGGTGCTTGTTTTTCCGTGAAAAAATCATTCACCATGGATTCTTTAATCTGAAACGTACACTAACGGATATCTAAACATATTAAGTTCATTTGACGGACTTTTTCAAAATCTTCAACGACAGAAGCTATCCGTTGATTACTTAAAAAAAGATACCGATAAATATATCCGTCGGTGTAAGTTAACACAATCGTCGGTGATGGTGTTTCCGTGAAAAAAAAACGTAGATTCTGTAATTTGAAACGTACACCAACGGTAGCTATACGTTGGTGTATGTTTCTGGTCCGATGAATACTACGAAAACATTTTCCGGTGGCTATTTACCGTCTATGTTAGAGAGACTATCTGCTGGTGTAATTCTACACCGACGAAAAACTCTATCCACCGTTACCAACGGATGTATGACCAGCGACTCGCTATCCATCAGTGAAACCTATTTTTCTAGTAGTTATTTTGTAGGATTTTGTGCCCCCTACTTGTATATATATTTAAATTTTTACAAGCAATTAGGATCGGTTTGTATATTTTTCAACAGTTTTATATACAAAACTTCCTAATTGTATTTCAATATATATTGTATACTAATTAATATTGAAATACATAGATTGGATCATACCTGGGGGAAGCAGTGACCTATTTAAAGGGTATCCTAAAACCCACATCATGGGTAAACCACTTACATATGATTCCTTGTTAATCTCTCCACTAAACCACATCACGTGCAAACCACTTTGCACATGATCTCTTATTTATTTCTCCTCTCATCATCCAATAACTACCTTTGACCAAGGTGGATTAAATGCATCCATTAATCAACAAAAATCTCTTATTAATATATGCAAAAATGTGGGAAAAGGTCGGACTATCCTCATGTTACCTTCCTCACATACACGTAATTGCTGCGTCATTTGACTCACTTGCAGTGCGATATTTTTTATGGACTGTTGAGTGGTTTCCATAAATGTAAGGAAAGATTTTCGAGGAATCAAGTAAGCGGTCAACTATGAGGTCCAATTTAGAGTTTGAGAAATTTTGGGGTTGTGTGTTGATAGGCTGAGAATGAGTCCAATGATTCAGAGTGGGGTGTAGGTAGAATTCTGGGTATTCGGGAGGACACTGGGGTGAAAATGATGTATAAGAATTTGAATAAGAGTTATCTCCCCACGAATCCATCCCTCTCGGGTTGTATGTAGATGCGTAATGGTCATATGGAGCAGTTTAGGAAAAATGTATGCTCATACTCAAGCTCTGGGGGAACATAAGGACATTCCCCGATAACATGACCACTCAACCCACAACAGTCACACGATACAACTACATACAAGGATGGACATGGATGGTAATATGACAACTTACAAGGTAAGACTTGTAGCAAAAGGGTTTAGTCATGTTCAAGGAATTGATTATGACAATACCTTCTCGCTTGTTGCCAGGTTCAAATGTATTTGAATTTTATTAGCCATCGCTGCATTTCATGATTATGAAATATGGAAAATGGATGTCAAAACAATGTTCCTAAATGGGAACTTGGAAGATGATGTGTACATGGTATAACCTCAAGGGTTTGAAGATCCAAAGCATGGTAGTAGAGTATGCAAACTTCAAAGATCCATTTATGGATTGAAGCAAGCATCGAGGAGTTGGAACAAGCACTTCGATGACGATGTTAAACACCTTGGGTTCATCCAAAGTGAAGAGGAACCTTGTCTATACAAGAAGGTTAGTGCGAGCCACGTGGTGTTTTTAGTATTGTATGTCGATGACATACTCCTAATTGGAAACTTTATACCCTTATTAGAGAAAACAAGAACTTCATTGAAATATGTTTTCTTTATGAAAATTTTGGGCTAGGCTCAAAATATCTTAGGCATAAAAATATGTAGAGATAGGCCTCGAAGACTGATTGGCTTGAGTCAATGTACTTACATTGACAAAGTGTTGAAAAGATTCAACACGTAGAATTCTAAGAAAGGAAATGTGCCAATGACTAAAGGTGTGACACTTAGCAAGTCTCAATGTGCTACATCACTAGGAAACATTTAAATCATGAAGAATATACCATATGCTTCCGGCATTGGTTCCATCATGTATGTTATGGTGTGTATACGACCCGATGTTGCATGTGACAAGTCGTCACCAAGCCCATGCATGTCTTGCTCATTGGACCGCAATCAAAAACATTCTTAAGTACCTTAACATGACTAAGAATAAGTTTCTTGGGTATGGAGCAAAAAGGGATCTCATTGTAGATGGCTACGTCAATGCTAGTTTTCAAAGTGATTACAATGACAGAAAATCACAGTAAAAACGAGGGGACATGGAGTGTCGAGCTAACTCGAAAGAACAAATCCGGTCATTGGCGGTAGGACAACGCAATGGTATTGGATACAAGGAACTCTTCATACCCCCTGCCACTCGACTTCCCTTCCATCGGCATCAGGGGGACCATATTGATAAAATCATGAGTTAGCTCGAGTGAAGCCGTAAGGTCGAATGAAGAGGTAATCAGCGTCTGAGCTTAGCCCGAATCCAGTTTCAGACTCACCTCTTCACTCAGAATGGTGGTGTCGTAAGTTGGTGAAGTTTAAAACAATCAACTACGGCTGACTCGACCATCGAATCAGAAGTGCTCACTGCCGCTGAAGCAAGCAAAGAAGGTGTTTGGATCAAGAAGTTCATTGAAGAATTAGGTGTTGTTCCTTCCATCGAAGGACCATTGTGCTATTTTGCGACAATAGTGGAGCTATTGTGCAAATCAAGGGGCCAAAATCACACCACAAGATCAAACACATGGATGGAAAGCATTTTGTCATTCAAGACTTCATAAGAGAAGGAAAAATAAATGTATTAAAGTTGGACACGGATAGCAACACAGCAGACCCGCTAACAAAGCCTTTATCTCAAGCCAAAGGTGAAGTTCACTCCGACGTCATGGGTCTAAAGGAACATGTAGAATGGATAGAGATAGTTCAGTGAGTCAAAAGGGGTAACCATTGTCTTAGAGTTTCATGCATGAGCAATGCAAAGAATGAAACTTTGAGAAGTGGGATACTTAGTTTTGTGTTCAAAAAGTTATATTTTGTTGATTACTTTTACATGTTATGTTTAAGAAATGAATGTTATATCTATATATATACCTTTTGCTCCATGAGTTTGATGTTTTATAGAAGTGTTCAGGAAGATGCCCATGGTTTTGGACCCCAGAACTCTATATGACAACAAAAGTATTTACAATCCTAGTTATTAGCATGGAACACTATTATACCATGAAAAGATTGTCATGTTGATTAAAGTACGTTGTAGTTCTACAAATGTCGATAAAATACTATTGTCCTGTTGATTAAAATACATTGAACATGACCTAACAAGTGAAACCTTATATGGATTGTGTTTGTGTCATTAATGTTTTACTGTGTCTACGAATTCTAAGATACGAGACTGTATCTTTTTCACATGAGAAATCTATAATGTAATTACTATTAATTTTTGCTTATTACAAGTGATCATAAAAGTAGTAGTTCTTTATATATGAATTGTACGGGAAAGATTTATAGGTCAATAGTATCATTGTCCCTCATTTATAATGAGTAATGATGTCAATAGGTCAATAGGATTATGCCATTACCAATCCAACCCGGATCCTCGATAAAGGTCACACCAATTGAACGAGAAACAAGAGAAGTATTTTACATGATTTGTATAATGTGTTATATTTCATATGATATGAAATGAAATTCACGTGATAAGATGATAAAATAAAGTGTTACATGTGTTGGATTTCGTTCCATGCTTATGTATCTATATTTAATTTTTTTATACACAAGCAAAATTATTTTCATATTTATTCAAGAATTTATAAGTACAAGATTTCCTTTTTGCATTTCAATGTGGTATACTGCATAATATATGAAATGCATAAGTTGATCATACCTAAAAGGATTCTCGAATCCTTTTCAATCGTCAGAAGTCAAGTTGCACCCAGATCACCTTGGAATTTCCTCCAATTGTTCACCAAACTCTAAACAAGACTAGAGAGATCAAAGCTAGTCAGTCAATCTCTAATGCAAAGTTAGAATATAGCTAATAACCCTTTCTATGCCTCAAAGAATTTAATCTCCCGCACTTTTATTAATGTAGAGAATTTTTGGATGGAAGAGATGGAGCAAATATGGAGAGGAGAGAATTTTGCATTGATACAAACAAAGGAAGGGAGGAAGAACCAATTTATAAGGCATCCTTAAACCCAAGTCACGTGTAAACCACTTACACATGATCCCTTGATAATTTCTCCTCTGAACCAATTATATTTTGACACATCATCATCCCATAACCTCCTTTGACCAAGTTTGATCAAATCCAACCCATGAGCAGCAAAAATCTCTTATTGATGCAGGAAAAAATGTGGGCAAATGGTCGACCTATAAAACCAATCGGTCGACCGATCAGTTACCTATTGACAATTTCGGTCGGACGATAAGCCCAGACGGTCGATCATTTCCATACCAGGAAAAGTCACTGTTATTTTCGGTCGGACTGTGTTTATTGTCGATCGACTGATCCCCTAATTTTAGTCGAACCACGAAATAGACCTTAATGTTGTGCCTCTTTAGGAGTTCCTTAGAGGATACGTTGGGTAAGAGACCCACTTTCTGTATGCCTGGTGCGTCGGGCAAGGATAATGAGGTTGTTGGTCTCGTTCCAGCACACGAACCTGTTTGTTGGAGAGTTTGGATTGATGATCATAAGTTCAATACCGCAACGGGAGAAAATCTTCTTCTGTTGCTCAATTATGACCAAACTCTTGAAAGGTACGAGCTCTTTAAGTTTGATCCTTTGAATCAGACGCCTTTGCGTCTTGATCATGAACCACTCCTTGCATGTTGTGCATTTTCTGAGGGGGACCACTAATGAGTATTTTGGCCCCACGTGGTGTTATGTTCCCATTCCCAAGTACATTGACCCACTTTTGAGGGTCCCATTTGATGTGGTTTGACAAATGACGATGTGAACTTTTTTTTGTACATAGTTATATTTGGAAAAAAAAGACTCCAAGAGTGAGCATAGGTTGTTGTGGGCCACAACCCTGGTGTAGTTGGGCCCCATTTGTTTAACGTATTTGTCTCCCTTTTTAAGTATCTCACATTTTTTGGAATTCAGGTATATGTCCATCCACATAACGATGAACTTCCTTTTGCACTTCACATTGGTGAAATGTATTATTTTTCATGCATAAATCCATGTAGTATCATACTCACATTCATTGAGGATAATGTATGAAGTGTGTGTGTGTGTGTGGGGTAGGGGGGGGGGTAATTTACATGTGTGTATAGTCGAGTCTCTGTCCTTTTCTTTTATTTTCTTTTGTTCATATTATTAGGGTCATGATAGTGTGTTGCAATTTACATTGACATATCTGCTATACGATGATCCTTGGATTGTCTTCTTTTGCTTGCCTAGTGCTTTAATTTTTCTATTTCTTTTAAAATCTTCAGGCGTTTCCGAAAGAAAAAAAAAATGCTTTGTGGGTTTATGTGTATTTAGCATGTGCAAAACCATTGAGAGGCAACGTAAAAGGGAAGCTCCACGAATTGACTTGAAGATGCATTGGGATATTGATTGAAATCATTTCATGCATTCATTTGTTTCTTATATCCATTATCTTGAACCTAAACAATGCTACCTAATGAGTTTTATGTTTGAGTTTCAAAAAATAAACATGATTGAGGAGAAGAGGCATAAAAGGACCTAAAAGCATGAAAAAATACTAAGTTGCAAGACTTATAGACTAAGATGCACAAGAGAGGGACCCAAATGTAAAACTGAAGGGCCAATGTGAAAATCAAGAAACTCCACACCATCATGAGGAGTATTTTGGCAATTAGATTTGGGTCGGCACTCGAATAATTGAACCGAGTGCACCCCATGTGAATAATTGAAGAACTTAACAACATATACGAAAATGGGTTCGATCCAGTAAAAAGTGACCACCAATTAACGGTCCAAGACCGTCAATTAGCGGTATGTTTGTCTACGAATCCGACCCAGTTTCTCCAGGACATGGGTTATGTGTTTATGTGTATTCTGGGAAGGTTTCATTAGTCCCATACCGGGGGATTGTCCCCGGTTACCTTTTTTCATGCCTATAAATAGAACTCTTCCTCCTCATTTGTATTTACCCCATTGCTTCGTGGCATTCTCTCTACTTGGAGTAAAGCATTGGAAAAAAACTCAAGGTGGAGAAGAATGCCACTTGTAATGTGAGTCATGTAAATAAAATAATTCTTCATATTTTTGTTAGTTTTATATTGTCTTTATTTTCATGCTTGCATGTTTAGTTTGTTTGTTTTCTTTATCATAGTATAATTACAATGTCTTCCTTTCTTTATATGGTTGTTAGATTAATGATTAGTGAGTAGTTCCATCCCCCTTTGGGGGTGGAGATGATGTTTATACATGCATTAAAGAATGGAAATGAATGCTTGATTTTGAAATGTGTTGATTAATATGAAGTATACTTGCTGATTAGAGTAGAACACTTCACTTGATGGGTTTTGCCACAATTATTAGACACCTCTCATGCTTGTTTATATTCTGAAATAACAAACTTGTGTATGTGAATGTTAATCAAATAGGTTAGTGATTGGATTGATAGGTTTTGACATAACTTTTAGACACTTCCTATACATGAAAACACTACCTACATTTGTGACTATTGAATGCAATCTTCACCATCTTATTACATGTGTGCACTCACTCCACCCCTTAGGGGTTTTCCATATCTGATTCCCCACTTACTTATCACGTTTCTGAGTTTAGTTTTAGTCCATCGTTTGTTGTTTTCTTTTGCATGTGTTACTTACTAGTCTAGTGTACCTTAGCATAATCATATCTCTTCTCCCCTTTTGTTTGCCACTTGATTTCTGAAGAACCAGAGTCGACACACTTCCTTGTGGATTCGACCCGTATTTGCCGCGTCTTCACCGACGTCGTGCACTTGCGGTATTAAAACGATTAAATAGATATCTAGTACACCTGCTTTAGGTCTTATCTAGTCGTAATAATGCACCCTGGTTTTCCCTCAGGGGGAGAGTAATCATAGGGTTTCAGTACTCAAACAAATAAAGAAGTGCACTATGAACCTAGTGAGTCAAATAATTTGTGTCTATTAGTATAAGGAAGTTTGTTCCACGTGCTAAATGCAATCTTGATTCCTACGAAATTGAGTTTGGCGACAAGGAGGTTTAACGACTTGTTCCACGTGCTAAATGCAACCGTGATTCCCAGGAAAGTGAGTTAGGATTTCTTGTTTTCATATGATTTTCTTTTTTTTTCATATTTTCTCTTTCTTTGTTTTGCTAGGGACTAGCAAAAGATAAGTGTGGGGGTATTTGATTAGTAGCATATCATACATTGCATTCATGTTATATATCTTTTATTTTACCCCATATTTTTGCTACTCGAGTGTTTATTTGTTGTTTTTCACGGTTTAGGCAATGAAGAAGAGAAAGGAAGAGAAAAATGACCCAAACGCATGAAGAATGGAATGATTTGAAAGGTTTCTGGACCTGCTTGTACTACCCAAAGACCAGATTGTAACTCAGGAAGGATCCAAGTGAAAACCCAGAGGGACCTAAGTGTAAAGGAAAATATGTTGATTGCAAAAGTCTAGAATCTCCGGAACTTCGGAGTAACTCAACAATTAAAATCAAACGGGTTCAAACCAACAACTCCGGGTACACCCCACGTGCTCAAATGGTACAATGAAACTACTGGCAAAATTATAGGTCGATCCGACCAAAATTATTCACCAATGGAGGATTAAAATCCGTCATTGGTGGATCCGGTTGGTCAGTTCAACCCCGAATTTCTCTGGTGGGTTGGGTTTCGAGTCAAAGCAATATGCAACATCCAGATCTGATTACAACCGTCCGATCGCACCCCGAATCATCTAGACCCTCTACTCTTCTATAAATACACTTGTAATCCTTCCTCCCCCTCTTCTTCCTTCGTCTCCTCCTTTGGTTAGTTTTCTTTCTTGTTTAGTAGAGTAGTTTTCATTTCTTGTTTATTAGAGTAGGTTTTTGTTTATTGATTAGTAGTGTAGTGGAGGAGAAGAGGAGAAACTTTGTAATCTTCAATTTCTTCATCAAGTTAAGTTTTTATGTTCTTCATGTTGTTATCTTTCATTTGATGCAAATTTTGTTCTGTTGCTTTGGTTAACTTTAGTTTTCTTTATTTGCTTTTGGGTTGTTTTTCTTTTGTTGTTTTGTTGGTTATGGAGATGAGTAGAGAGTAGTCCATCCCCATTGGTGGGTGGAGGGTGATTGTGTTGATGTGTTGTATTAGAGTGTGTGTGTTTAATCCAAATTTTGGAATTCTATAACCATTTTGTTGGGCTCCTCACTCTTGTCTTTGATGTGCTAATGATCTTAATTGATGCTTAGCACATGCTTTGGCTAGTGATCCCACTTTTTGGGGAATGATGAGGTGAGGATAAGATTTGAGTGGTAAAGAGATAAAGATGGCATGTGAGAGAATGTGATCTTGTTAGCCTCATTTTAATTAATGTGTTTTATGTTTTAATGATAATGTTACATTTTAATTCATGTGAAGACATGGGTTTTCGTCATTATAGATTCCATGTTCTTTATGTCATTAAACATGTAATACTATGGTTGTCTTTGTCCTCATCTTGAGTATTATTTTGTATGTTTTAATGATGATGATAAATATTAATCTATGTAGAAACACACATAGGATTGTGGAACCATAAGATTTCCATGTGATGCATGTCATGAGCACTAAATGTTATACACACACACACACGAATACACATCTACACTTTGGCATTCCTTCTCCATCTCCTACGTGACCCGTTTTCGATTAGTCTTTTTTTTATTTACGTCTCATTTGCTATTTATTTTAGTTTAGTTAGTTTAGCATAATACTCTCATTCTTCTCTTGTTTCCCACTTGAGTATGGTAGTCACAACAACGCTCACAACTCCTTGATGGTCGATCCGTATTTGCCGCATCTTCACCCACGTCGTGCAATTGTGGTTAATTAAAATGATCAATCAATTGTGAACTAATTTTGATTTTTGTAAACCATTATCTTTAGAGCATCTACGGTTAAGGACCAAGAGTCTCTGCATTAACACTTCCAAAAGGCGAATACATTAATCAAGAAACAAAGTATCTATACATTCAATTCATAATAAAAGACAAAAAAAATATTTTTAGAACACACATTCCTTTAAATCTCCCACTTGTTATCAAAGTCTTCTTTAACATTCATTCACAATGTATAAAACTGTAATAACTAGGGTAACCCTCCTATCTTACTCATCAAGCCACTCTACATGGTTCTTTAAACCCATGGACTCGAAATGTATGTCACCTTTGGAATTTGGGGTTTTAGCAAATTCATATGTTATAATGTTGTAGATCACATTACATCATGTAATATATTATCATATATAATGTCAAAATATTATATCCCATAATATATATACATCTCATACGCATTTATTTATTATTCTAACTATTTCGTTTTCACGACATATTGATCTTATTATTTTACGACATGTATAATATTTCATAACACATGAAACATAATACATCATGTAAAATATAAAATTATATTTCTTGTTTCCTAGTTTTGTGGTGTGACCTAAGTTATGTTGGCAATGATATAAAACACATTATATCATAAACTATAAGCGGTATCTAGCTACACATTATAGTTACCAAAATAACAAAGTTGTTTTGCTCACTTGAACTAAACACGATCTACTTGGTGATTTGTAAAATATCACTTGTGTCTATCCCTTGCCTCATGATATTAAGAATATTATACAAAGTAGAAATGTGTCACCATTGTATTATATATTCATTTCTTGATCTCTTAAGCTAATTATAAATATGTAACTTAACACAAGTCACATTCTGTACATTATAATTTCGTTTTATCAAGGGGCCTAATAATATCATTACTCAAGTAAAGAGGGACAATGATAATACTTTGACGAACTATCTTTTCCACCATAAGTCATACTTAACCAACTATTGCCATTGTCACTATACTTAATGACAACTTTTGACAACAATCAAATTAAACACCTCCTATGTGAAAAGACACAAGTCTCATATCTATTCAATATATGAGACTATTAATGACACATAACACAATTCTATAATGTTTCACTTGCTAGGTCTATTCAATATATAAAAGTAACCATTTTCCTATTTGATATACTCGTGTCGTCAAATATTTATAGAGCTACAATAATCGATGATCAACACGACAATCTTATCTCGGTAATTAATGTTCCATGTCAATTACCACGATTGTGAATAACTTTTGATTTATGTAAACCAATATCTTTTAGAGCTCTACAGTTAAGGACCAAGATTCTCTTCCTTAACACTTCTAAAACACGAATACAGTAATCAAAGAACAAAATGTTTGCACATTCAATTCATAACAATTGACCTATAAAAGTAAAACTTTTAGAACAGATTCCTTTCAATCTTGTTATCAAAGTTTTCTTTCACATAAATGTATAAAACAATAATAACTAGGATAACCCTGTCAAATCACTCATCAAGCTCCCCACATGGTTCTTTAGACCCATGGACTTGAAATGCATTTTGCCTTTGGCTTGGGATAAGGGTTTGGTGAATGGATCAGTTGTGTTGTTGTTTGTGTCCACCCATAATAAATCTATTTTTCCTTTGTCGATGAAGTCATGTGTGCAAAGTACTTGTGATCCATGTACTTCACTTTGTGATGTGATTTAAGATCACTGATTTGCGAGATAGATGCACTATTGTTGCAAAATAGCTCTGTGGGTCCCTCGCTCGAGGTAACTACTCCAAGCTCTTCAAGGAACTTCTTAATCCACACTCCTTCCTTGCTCGCTTCAGCGACAACCATAACTTTGGAAACTATGGTTGAGTCAGTCGTAGTGTTTTGCTTCCAACTACGCTAGCTCACGGCTCCACCATTTAGAAGGAAGACATATCCTGATTGCGATCTCCTATCGTCAGGATCATTCATGAAACTCACATCCGAATAGCCTTTGGCTATTAGCTCTCTTTGTCCTCCATAAACAAGAAACTTATCTTTGGTCTGGTTAAGGTACCTTAGAATATTCTTGATCACAGTCCAATGCTCAGGACCTACGTTGGATTGGTGACGACTTGTTACGCTTAGAGCATACGAGACATCGGGTCTTGTGCAAGTCATGGCGTACATGATTGATCCTATTGCCGAAGCATAAGGAATATTTTTCATGTACTCCAAGTCTTTACATGTTTCAGCACGTTGAGACTTCTTGAGTTGCACACCCATACTCATTGGCACATTGTCCTTTTTGGAGTTGTTCATGCTGAACCTTTCCATGACCTTGTCAACGTATGTACGTTGACTTAGGCCAATGAGTCTACGAGATCTATCTCTATATATCTTGATTCCCAAGATGTATTGAGCCTTACCCATGTCTTTCATTGAAAATGCAGATTTCAAATAACTTCTCGTTTGCTCAAGGAAAGGTATATGATTTCCCATTAGGAGTATGTCATCGACATATTAGATCAAAAAACACTATGTGGCTTCCACTAACCTTCTTGTATATACAAGGTCTTCCTTACTTTGGACGAAGTGGATCGTTTTTACTTCCATGTCAAAGCGCTTGTTCACACTCCTTGATGCTTGCTTCAATCCATAAATGGATCTTTGAAGCTTGAATACTTTCTCGCTATTATTTGGATCTTCAAAACCTTGAGGTTGTACGATGTACACATCTTACTCCATGTTCCCATTAAGGAATGATATTTTGACATCCATTTGCCATATTTAATAATAATGAAATGCGGCAATAGCGAGCATAATTCGAATAGACTTGAACATCGCAACCAGAGAAAAAGTTTCGTCATAATCAATTCCTTGTACTTGAGTGAAACCTTTTGCTACAAGCATTGCTTTGCAGGTTGTCTAGTTTCCATCCATGTCCATCTTCCTCTTGAAAACCCATTTATTTTGAATGACATTCTTTCCTTGAGGAAGGTCAACCAAGTTCCACACTTGATTGTCATACATCGATTCTATTTCGGATTCCATGGCTTTTAGCCATAGTTTGGAGTCCTCTCTTTCCATTGGTTCTTTAAAGGTCGAGGGATCATTGGTATCCAAGTACCATAATCTCATGAAGTCCCAAATACATATAGGGTTTCTTCCTTTCCCTCGTAGACCTTCTAGTTCTTTTGGTTCATGTGTACTTCTTGAAATTCTTCCATAATTTTTTTTTGCGAAATTGGTTCATGTTCGATTCTCGAACTTACACTTGGTGGGGATGATTGAGTTTCTCTCAAAATTTCTTGCGAGGGTCTCTCACTCACGCTCCCACTATCCAAAGGAACCTCGGTTGGGCCATCATGATGTTGAATGTTATCATTCATATCATGATCTTGAATGTTATCATTCATTTCATGATCTTGTAGAGTATCTTGAGTTTCCTAGAACACCATTCTACTCCCACTACTTTTTATTCTTTCCAGAAATTCTTCCTCTAAGAATATGGCATCCCTCTCGATAATCACTCGATTTGAGGTTTTATGCCAAAAGTAGTATCCTCTTGTTTCACGAGGATAACTGATTGATCGTTTTATGTAAACCGCAAGTGCACAGCCGCGTTGAAGCGGTGGCAAATAAGGGTCGTCCACTCGGAGGTGTGTCGACGCTTAGTTTGTGTGAAGGCGAGTGGAAAGAAAGGGAAGAAATATGTATTACACTACACTACACTAATCTAAACTAGTAAACAAGCAAGCTGAACTGAAATCACTAAACAACTAAGCTAAACAACTAATGAAGAAGATAAAAACACAGGAATGAAAACCACTAAGGGGTGGAGTGTGTGTGTGTGCACATGAAATAAGTGTGGTGTTGAATGCATACAATAAGCTCAAGTTAGTTAGTGTTTGTTAATGCATAAGAGGTACCTAATGGCAAAACCTATCATTTACAACACTAAAACTATTGTGATTGATATGAGCAATGCAAGGTTGTTATTAAGAACATAACAAGTATGAAGTGTACCTAACTATGGCAGAAACCATCAAGTAAAGTCCTTATTAATTCAAGCAAGCATACTAATATTTCTCACTAACATTTATATCAAGCATTCATACCATCTACATAACATGTACACACATCTACTCCACCCCCCAAAGGGGAAGGAACTACTCACACATATTTAAACTAACTACTCTAAAAAAATGAAGCATAATATTGAAATGAAATTAATCTAAGCAAGAAAGAAACAGTAAAGAAACTAAAAGAACATGAGAATAAAGAAACATGCAAGACATGTAAATCGAAATTAACTAAGCAATGTAAAAACTAAAGCAAACAACAATTAACTAAAAAAACTTTTATTATTACTCACTCCAAATTACAAGCAGTCCTTCCTCCACCAGAGTTTTGCTTCAAGGCTTCACTCTTAGTAGGGAAGATGACCACCAAAGAGAGAGATGGATACAATGGAAGGTGAAGAGTTCTATTTATAAGCATGGAAAAAGCTAATCCGGGACAATCCCCCGATGTGGGACTAAACCAATACCAAAAATAGCCTAAACAAACATTAATACAAGTCCAGGAGAAATCTTAGCGGATCAGGGATGATCCAGACCGCCAATTGGCGGTCTATAAGATCCAGATCCGTCTGCTTTTTGTGTTGGGCTTTGCTTGAAGTATTTCTTGGTCTTGGATGCATCTACTTGGTTTGCTGGAGCTCCGACCCAAGTCGAATTGCCAAAATACTCCCCATGATGGTGTGGAGTTTCCTGTTTTGCTCTTAGGTCCTTCGGTCTTACGATCAGGTCCTTCTCCCTTGCATCTTAGTCCCTAGGTCTCACAATTAAGTCATTTTTCCTGCTTTTGGGTTCTTTCATGGCTCTTCTCTTCAAACCTCTTTATTCCTGAAAACTAAACATAAAACTCGTCACGTAGCATTGCTTAGGTGTAAGATAATGGATATAAGATACAAATATGAGCATGAAATGATGTCAATCAAATACCCCCACACCTAAGTTTTTGTTAGTCCCGAGCAAAACAAAGAAAGAGAAAAGCAAACGAGAAACAAGAAATCCTAACTCACTTTCGTAGGAATCACGGTTGCACTTAGCACGTGCAACAAACCGTTAAACCTCCTTGTTGCCAAGGAGGAGGAGTGTTGTCTCCTGAGGGTTTTCAGCGGATCTACCCACAAAATCCGAACAAGATGCATTATTCAATCTAGACACTCGACTCGTTGGACAAACTTTGTCGATCATTGGGCGCGGTAATCCTACAGGCCGACTCTATATAGGTAATCAGTCCACACCTAGCCTAATGAACCATTCGTGCAAGTTAAATAAGGAATTAAGTGAAAGACATGGACAACCTCAACATCCTCAAGTGATACAAAGTGTAAGGTCCATTAAGGTTCTTATTTGCATTACCATTTTTTTGTTTCTTTTCTCATTTTTTTTCTTTTTATTAGTTGGAGCTTTATTTTCCCAGGGTCAGGTTTCGTGCATCATTGCCCATGAGCACTTACACTATCATGTACACCTTTCTCCAAATCTCCACATAGGGCAATCCCTATCACTCGTGTAACGGGAGTTCGGTCGGCGCATCCCAAGTCAGATGACTCGAAAGCACCAGGCACAAAGTCCCCTCAGACCTACTTTCCCGAGTGATAGGATCCATGCAAGAAGAGAGAACAGCTACTCACTTATTTCATATCTACACATGAACCAAAACCCCTACACTTAATGTCTCACAATAAGATTTAAAGGGTCATTGACTACAACAAACTTCCTTAGTTAACAGACACAAATTATTGACTCACTAGGTTCAGGGTGGACTTCTTTAATTCTTTGAGTACTGAAACCCTATGATTACTCGCACCCCAAAGGAAGACCGGGGTGCATCCTAACGACTCGATAAATCCTAAAGCCACTGTACTAGATATCCTAATGCATCAAGTTCAAGACAATTTTGGGAGCTTTCTTTTTACTTTGCCTCTCAACGGTTTTGCACATGCAAAACACACGCAAAACCTACAAAACATTTTCCTTCGCAAACACATGAAAATTTTGAAAGAAATGTGAAAATTTTAAGCACTAGGCAAGCAAAAGATGACAAGTCACCCAAGGATCATTGCAAGCATATATATCGATATTAAATGTAGCACACTAACATGACCCTAACACTACACAAAAGAAAACAAAAAATCAAAGGAAAAGACTCAACTATGTACACACGTAAAACACCCCCCACACCTACTTCATGCACTGTCCTCAATGAATGCGAGCAAGATACTACATGGATTTATGCATGAAAAAGGAAAGATCTCACCAACATGAAGCGCAAAAGGAAGTTCAAGGTTATGTTGATGGACAAAAACCCAAATTCCCTCAAAACCTGTGAGATGCTAAAGAAGGGATACAAATACGTGAAAGAAATAGGGCCCAAATACTCAAGGGTTGGAGCCTACAACAATCGATGCTCACTGAAGGAGTTTTTTTTAACAAACATGAAAGCTCAACCACTCATGTAGGAGCATGAATGGTTGAGTGCGAGGGAGGTTCATGAAGGAACATGACCTCCTCGACTTTGGCTGGTGCCCCCTCCAAGTAGGGTTTGAGGCGTTGTCCATTTACTTTGAACACGTCCCCACTCCCTGAGTTCAAGATGTCAACCGCTCCATGAGGATAGACGATTTGGACAATAAACGGGCCAGACCAGCGACTGCAGAGCTTACCCGCAAACAGATGAAGCCGGGAATTGTAGAGCAACACCTTCTGCCCGGCCGTAAACACCTTTCACAAAACCATGCGATCGTGAAACATCTTGGCTCGGGACTTATGAATTTTGGCATTCTCGTATGCATCATTGCGTAGCTCTTCCAATTCCACAATGTCGAGCTTACGTTGTATTCCCGCTTGATCAAAATCCATATTCAGGTTCTTGATCGCCCAGAAAGCACGATGCTCAAGCTCGACGTGTAGGTGGCAAGCCTTGCCGTACACTACCCGATATGGGGACATACCCAAATTGGTCTTGTACGCGGTGCGGAAGGCCCACAACGCGTCATTCAACTTGGTTGACCAATCCTTCTTCGAGGAATTAACCGTCTTCTCAAGAATTTGCTTTAATTGACGGTTAGAGATTTCGACCTGCCCACTAGTTTGCAGATGGTATGGGGTCGCAAGCTTGTGGGTGATCAAATATTTCCTCATAAGCGCTTCAAAGGAGCGATTACAGAAGTGGGTACCCCTATCGCTGATTGAGGTACGAGGAGTACCAAATCACGCAAAAATGTCCCTTAAGAATTTGGTGACCACCATGTTGTCATTGGTCTTTGTGGGTATAGCCTCAACCCACTTAGACACATAGTCAACGGTCACCAGAATGTAAACATTTCCGAACGAGTTCGGGAAGGGACCCATGAAGTTGATGCCCCACACATCGAAGATGTCGATAACAAGGACATTTTGCAAAGGCATCATGTCACGTCGACCAATCCTGCCAAGGAGCTGGCACCTATCACATTGCCTACAAAAGTCGTAAGCATCCTTGAAAAGAGAGGGCCAGTAGAATCCAGATTGGAGCACCTTGTCTGCACTTTTCTTTGCTCCAAAGTGTCCTCCACATGCCTTGGAATGGTAGAAATGTAGCACACTTTTGAACTCGGTATCAGGGACGCACCGCCTGAAAATTTGGTCAGAGCAGTATTTGAATAGGTAGGGGTCGTCCCAGTGCAAGAATCAACATAAGATCTAAATTTGGATTGGTCAGATTTTGACCACCCCATAGGAAGTTGCTCGGTCACGAGGTAGTTCACGATGTCGGCAAACCAAGGGTTATCTTCGATCGTGAACAACTGCTCGTCAGGAAATTTGTCATCAATGATTTGGTCCTGTGGGTTGGTCGTCTCTAGACGAGACAGGTGGTCAGCTACAATGTTTTCACACCCTTTTTGTCCCAAATCTCGAGATCGAATTCTTGTAACAACAAGATCCATCTCAAGAGTCGGGATTTTGCATCTTTCTTCGCCATGAGGTGCTTGATGGCTGTGTGATCAGAATAGATAATCACGAGGGAGCCAATCAAGTACGACGGGAATTTCTCCAAAGCAAATATGATCACTAAGAATTCCTTTTTGGTCACAGTGTAGTTCAGTTGGGCATCATTGAGTGTTCTACTGGCATAGAAGATCACATGAGGCATTTTGTCAAATCGTTGCCTAAGCACTGCTCCCACAGCGAAGTCAGATGCATCACACATTAACTCAAAGGGTTCAGTCCACACCGGTGCCTTAATAATGGGAGCTGAAGTCAACTCTTTCTTCAAGTTCAAAAAGGCATGGTGGCAATCCGGTGTGAACTCAAAATTGGCATCCTTAGCCAGCAAGGCGGTGAGAGGTCGAGCAATTTTGATAAAATCCCGAATGAACCGCCGATAGAATCCAGCATGCCCCAAAAAGGCGCGGATATCGTTCACATTACGTGGCGGTGAGAGATTAGCAATAAGACCCACTTTGGTTGGATCGACCTCAATTCCCCTACTTGAGACCACATGTCCAAGTACAATCCCTTGCTTCACCATGAAGTGACATTTCTCCCAATTGAGAGCGAGGTTCTTCTCACGACATCGCTTGAGGACAAGGCTCAAGTGATGAAGGCACTCATCAAAGGAAGCGCCAAATATGGAAAAGTCGTCCATGAAGATCTCAAGGAAACGCTCAACCATATCGGAGAAGATGCTGATCATACACCTTTGAAACGTTGTCGGCGCATTACATAACCCAAAGGGCATGCGACGGTAGGCAAACGTGCCAAACGGGCAAGTAAATGTAGTTTTCTCTTCTCTTCAAACCTCTTTATTCCTGAAAACTAAACATAAAACTCGTCACGTAGCATTGCTTAGGTGTAAGATAATGGATATAAGATACAAATATAAGCATGAAATGATGTCAATCAATAACCTATAAAGAAGTGCTTATCCGCTTTTGGTTGAGGTTTGGTCAATCATTTGCCAAAAGATGTTTTACATTAATAGATCGCACAATAGGTTGAATATTCGACATTTCTACAAAATAAATTTATATGGGATTTAATGTCAATTTTATGTTTGAAAATCATTACCGCAAATAAATAAACATGTCCATAAATGCAGCTATTCAAGATCCTATCACATATATAAACTATCCTAAGGCTATCACATATATTATAATATCAAAGTAAGAACATTTTCTAATCATAACCATTTCGAAATTTTGCAAACTTTTGCATTTTCAAACTCTTATGACTCTTGTTGTTTTAATTAAGAGGGCCACAAGACAAAAAGATACGACACTATCCTGTGCCGACTCATAATGAAGTTGGTCCATGTTATTCTCAATTTGGATCGAATCTTCCACCATGTGATCGTGAATTGAAACCCCAAGTCTGTCAGACTGACTAGGAGTTTGACTTTGCAATATTGTGCTTTGAATTTGTGGATGTGGTGGTGGTTCGATATCAGAAGATAAATCGTTATATTGACAAGAAAAGTTACCCTCCTCACATTCACGTAATTGCTGCGTCATTTGACTCACTTGCAGTGCAATATTTTTTATGGACTGTTGAGTGGTTTCCATGAATGTAAGGAATTTTTTTTGGAGGAATCAGGTATGTGGTCAACTATGATGTCCAATTTAGAGTTTGAGAAATTTTGGGGTTGGGTGTTGGTAGGCTGAGAATGAGTCCAATGATTCGGAGTGGGGTGTTGGTAGAACTCTGGATATTCGGGAGGAGGACACTGGGGTAAAAATGATGTATAAGAATTTGAATAAGAGTTGTCTCCCCACGAATCCATCCCTCTCGGGTTGTAGGCAGATGCGTAATGGTCATATTGAGCATTTTGGGAAAATGTATGCTCATACTCAGGCTCTGGGGGAACATAAGGACATTCCCCAATAAATGTGTTTGGGTCCACAATACTAATCACAATTAATTCTAATTACCTACTTGTTTGAACGATCAAAGATATGCAATGGAATTAAACTAACAAACAAGCAAGTAAAGACTAGAAATGCAAACCACGATGGATACAGGGGTTTTACAGAGCTTCGGCCACCGCCTACGTCCTCTCTTGCAAGCTCCGCTCGACACTTCGAGCTCCGCTCACGACTTCACTATCCACTACCCGTTCCGGGCCGGGAGAGAACGCCTTTTACAAAACAAGCACTGCAAACACCCTCGCTTGCTTGACTTTTCTTCTCTCACAATCCTAGAGGAACACTTCGGGCTTTCACCAAAGTCCTTGCTTCTTTACAAACGAAAACTTGAGTGGAATACACTCTCTAACTTGAGCACACTTAGCTTATGATGTGGAATTGATGCTAAGGTGTGGAAGTGTAGGCTTGGAGTGTTGGATTGGGAAATTTGAGCTTGGGACTTTCTCTCTAATGTATTGGACAAGTAGTAGTGGGAGAGTTGTGTTAAAATGTGTTTTACAACTCTTTATATAGGCATTAGAGAGAATAGATCGTTGGGGTTGATTGGGTGAGTGTTGATGTTGGATACACAAAACAGAAACTTGCAGGACCCAATTCTAAGTTAATTCGGTCGACCGGATCGGTCTGAACGGTCGACCGTTTGGCAGTTTTGAACTCAGTTCGGTCGACCGGTTAGGTAACGGTCGACCGCCCAACACTACGACTTAGTTACACTTAAGTGATCGGTCGAACTCCGTAAAGGGTTCGGTCGACCGATTTACACCAGGCACTTTGGGGTTGACAAACAATAATCAATTCGGTCGACCGAGCTAAGGTCTAGCGGTCGACCGATTTTGTCCAGGAGGTTCGAGTTTGTCAAGAGACAGATATTCGGTCGACCGAACAAGGTCCTCGGTCGACCGATACATGAAATGTATTTGGGGTATATTTGGGTAATATGAATACGACTGTTGGGTATAATACGACAAAATAAACGGTCGAAAAAATAAGTTCATACGGTCGACCGAAAGGGCATATACGGTCGACCGAAACCGGGCAATGAAAACACAAACAAGATAATTGATAACTCGGTCGACCGAACGGTCTGTTACGGTCGATCGAATGTGGGCAGACTGTTAGGGTTCAATTTTAGTGTTTTCCGGTCTAAGTTTGGGTGATCTATTGAAGTCCAAATTATGTGAAAATTCGTGTGTGACTTCTATAAGGAACCTAGTGTGTGTTTAAGTAGTTTTTAGCTCAAGTACGCTCAATTTACTCAAGTTCCTAAGACTCAAAGAAAATACAAAATACATGTCTTCAAAAGAGCTTGATTACATGTCTTGACTTGATTTTCCTTTCTTCCTTGAGTCTTGATCACCTGTAGAGGTTATCACAAAGCAATATATGTGCAATGCAACATGTGTGCTACTCTACATGATCATAATTAAGATTAGGTTGATTGAATTATCAAAACATAGATTAAGGCCAAAAAGCCAACATATTGGACGTCCCTTTGGCGCAATTGTTCCTCCAATTTCTCCAGTAGCATCCCCTTGCTATTTACGATCCCTGAAACAAACCAAAACTAAAAAAAATTTAAACCCACTCAAATCGTCCAAACCAAAGTCTAGACAAAGCAGCTCCCCGGCAACGATGCCAAAAACTTGATTGATTCAGTTATAATAACCTGCAAGTGCACGACCACGTTGAAACGGTGGCAAATACGGGTCGTTCCACATGGAGGTGTGTCAAATTTAGTTGGTTCGAAGGCGAGTGGGAAAGAAAGGAGAGAAATGAGTTATGATCTAAACTACACTACAATGCGAAAGGAAATGGAAATACGCAATAAAACTAAACCCCATAGGGGGTAGAGAAAGAATGTGAATACAAAGATATGTGTATGTGTGTGTTCAATTATGCTCATCACAACATGTAGTGTATGAAAGTTATAAAACTAAATCCAACTTTTCCTCCACATGAAATAAGATAACACAATATCATTAAAACATACAAGACAATAATTGGAATGAAGCTAAATGAACTCATGCATAATGACCAAACCTCACTATGTCTCCATATGAAATAAGATAACACAATATCATTAAAACTTACAAGATATTAATGTACGTAAGGGCAACAAGATCACATGCAGTTACAAGCCATGTTTCCTTTATCAACTCCATATTTATCCTCACCTCATCATTCCACATAAAATAGGTTCACTAATCTAAGCATATGCTAAGCTTCATTCAAGAGCATTAACATATCAAAGACAAGATTGAAATCCCATTAGATGGTTATGGATATCATATAATGCTCAAAGGATTAAGATAACACACACCCGATACATCACATAATCACATCACATTATTCTCCACCCCCTAAATAGGGATGGAACTACTCACTAATCATAACACTACAAACTACATCAACAAAATGAAACATCTACTGAAAGGAAATTAAACTAAGCAAGCAAGAAATATTAAAGAAGTGAAATGAAAGGAAATTAAACTAAAGAAGCATGCAAGAATTAAAAGAGAAGACAATATTAAAGGAAACTACGAAAAATTATTTTATTTACATGACTCACATTACAAGTGACATTCTTCTCCACCTTGATTTTTTGCTTCAAGGCTTTTACTCCAAGTAGAGAGAATGCCACCAAGCAATGGGTAGAATACAAGGGAGGAGGAGAAGTTCTATTTATAGCCATAGAAAAAGGCAATCGAGGACAATCCCCCGATATGGTACTAATACACCACCAACAATTGACATAAAACACCCTAATACATGACCTGACTAAAACTTATCGGATCTGGAGCAAAACAGACTGCCAATCAGCGGTATTGGACCTCCAATTGTCGGTCTATATGCTTTGGATCAGGCCAGGTTTTGGTGTGTGGTTGTCTGGCTCGATTTCTTCATGTGTCATGCATCCAAGTCAGTTGTTGGAGCTCATGCCCGAATCAAATTTCCAAAATACTCCTCATGATGGTGTGGAGTTCCTACATTTTCTCAATGGTCCTTTGGTTTTACATTCGGGTCCCTCTCTTGTGCATCTCTAGCACACATATTGCATTGCATATATATTGCTATGTGCTAACTTCTACAGGTGATCAAGACTCAAGAAAGAAAGGATTTAAGTCAAGACATGTAATCAAGTTATATTCAAGACATGTAATTTGCATTTCTTTGAGTCTTAGGAACATTGTGTAAATTGAGCATACTTGAGCTAAAACCTACTAAAAAACACACTAGGTTACTTATAGAACTCACACACAAAATTTCATATAATGTGGACTTCAATACATCACCCAAACTTAGACCGGAAAACACCAAACCATAACCTCAACTGTCTGTCCACATTCGGTCGACCTTCCAGACCTTTTCATCCAACCGAGTAACAACAAATTTTTGACCTTTTGTTTTGTCATATATACCCAACGGTCGTATTCGTATTATTTCCATATACCCCAAAAATTCTTTTCCATATCGGTCGACCAAGGACCTTCTTCGGTCGACCAAACATAGATGTCTTGACAAACCCAAACGGCCTGTTAGTTTTCGGTCGACCGTGAACCTTGTTTCGGTCGACCGAATATGATCTTGTTTGTCAATTCCAAAGAGCATGTTATAAATCGGTCGACCGAACCTATCTCGGTGTTCGACCGATAACTTAAGTGTAACTAGATTATAGCCTTTGGCGGTCGACCGTTATCTAACTGGTCGACCGAACCGAGTTCAAAATTTCCAAACGGTCAACCGTTCTGCCCAATTCGGTCCACCGAACTTACTCAGTTTTGGGTGCTGCAGATTTCTATTTTGTGTATCTTACACAACTCTTACCCAACTTAACCCCAACAACTATAATACCTTAGGAGCTTATAAATAGGTGTTCCTTTGACACAATTACACATCTCTCATACTTCTATTTCTCATATACACTAGAGAGAAACTCCCAAGCTGCAATTTCTCCAATCCTACACTCTAAGCCTAAATTCCACACCTTTGATCATAGCCAAATCATACTCAAAGTGTGCTCAATATTTAGAGAGTGTTGTCACACTCACTTGGTGTTCAAGAAGCAAGGATTTCGATAAAAGCCCAAAGTGTTTCCTCTCAGATTGTGACAGGAAAAAACTCAAGCAAGTGAGGGTGTTCGCGGTGCTTGTGTTGTAAAGGCGTTCTCTCCCGGCCCAGAACGGGGAGTAGTTAGTGAAGTCGTGAGCAGAGCTTGGTGATCTGAGCGGAGCTTGCAAGAGAGGACTAGGACCCAGGTGGGGTGCCAAACCTCTGTAAAATCCCTCGTCTCCATTGTGGTTTGCTTGTCTTTCATTACTTGCTTGTTTTTGTTTAAATTCTGATGTGCATTCTTTGATTGCTTAAACAAGTTGGTAATTAGCTTAAAACTGATTAGAATTATAGACCCTCACAATCCTACAAACTCGACCTCCAAATAAGTGGTCGCAGACTGCAAATTGGCGGTCTACAGAGTTTGGATCCGGTCTGGATTTTGGGTAGGCGTTGCTGGAGTGATTTCTTCTTGTGTGATGGACGCAAGTCGGTTTTTGGATTTTAGGCCTGAATCGAATTGCTAAAATAATCCTCATGATGGTGTGGAGTTTCTTCATTTGCTCATTGGTCCTTTGGGCTTACATTCAGGTCCTTCTCCCTTGCATCTCAATCCCAAACTCTCCAAACTCAGTTTTTTCTTGCTTTTAGGTCCTTTTATGTTTCTTCTCCTCAAACCTATTTATTCCTGAAACTCAACGTACAAAAATCATTACGTAGCATTGTTTAGGTTCAATATAATGGATATAAGACACAAATGAATGCATGAAATGATGTTAATCAAATAGCCCCACACTAACTTTTGCTAGTCCCGAGCAAAACAAAGAAAGAGAAAAATGGAACAAATGAAAGCATACGAAAAAAGAAATCCTAACTCACTTTCGTAGGAATCATGGTTGCACTTAGTGCATAAAACAAGACGTTAAACCTCCTTCTCGCCAAAGAGGAGTGTTGTCTCCTGAGGGTTTTCAGCGGATATACCCACAAAATCCGAACATTTATGCATTATTCAACCTAGCAACACGACTTGATGGGCTTATTTTTCTCGATCATTGACAGGGTTATCCTATGGGCCAACTCTATATTGGTATTAGTCCACACACTTAGCCTAACAAACCATTCGTGCAAGTTAAATAAGGACTTAAGTGAAAGACATGGACAACCTCAACATCCTCAGGTAATACAAATTGTATAGTTGATTGACATCATTTCATGCTTATATTTGTATCTTATATCCATTATCTTACACCTAAATAATGCTACGTGATGAGTTTTATGTTTTAATTTCAGAAATAAAGAGGTTCGATGAGAAGAGGCATGAAAGGACCTAAAAGATAGGAAAAAGGACTGAGTCGAGAGACTCAACGACTAAGATGCAAGGGAGAAGGACCTGAACGTAAGACCGAAGGACCTAAGAGCAAAACAGAAAACTCCACACCATCATGGGGAGTATTTTGGCAATTCGATTCGGGTCGGAGCTCCAACAAGCGAAGTAGATGCATCCAAGACCAACAAATACATCAAGAAAAGCCCAGAATAAAAACCAACTCGATCTGGATCCTGTAGACCGCCAATTGGCTGTCTGAGACCGCTTATTGGCGGTCCAGATCACTCCGGATCTGCTAAGACTTCTGGAGCGCGTGTATTAGAGGATGTTTAGTCTATTTTTGGTATTTGTTTAGTCCCACATCGGGGGATTGTCCCGGATTACATTTTTCTATGACTATAAATAGAACTCTCCCTCCTCTCATGTACCCCATCTCTCTCTTTGGTGGCTATCTTCCCTACTAAGAGTGAAGCCTTGAAGCAAAACTCTGGTGGAGGAAGGGCTACTTGTAATTGAGTGAGTTAATAATAAATGTTTTCCTTTAATTGTGTTGTTTCTCTCTTAGTTTAATTTCCTTTCATATGCATGCTTGCTTGTTTTGTTTTATGTCATTTTAGTCTTTAATAATTCTTGCTTGCTTAGTTTAATTTCATTTCAGTAGAATGTTTCTTGTTAATGTACGTTGTAGTGTAATGATTAGTGAGTAGTTTCATACCCATTTTGGGGGTGGAGAAATATGTGATATAATCATGTAGTGTATTAAGTGTGTGTTATCTTAATCTCTTGAGCCTTATATGATTTCCATAACCATCTAATGGGTTTCACTCTTGTCTTTGATATGCTAATGCTCTTAAATGAAGCTTAGCTTATGCTTAGATTAGTGGACCTATTTTATGGGGAATGATAAGGTTAGGATATGGATGGAATTGATGAAAGAAACATGATTTGTGGTTGCATGTACTCTTGTTGCTTTTACCTTGGTTAATGCCTTGTATGTTTTAATGATAATATGATATCTTATTTCATGTGGAGGCATAATAGGGTTTAGTCTTTATACATGAGTTCATTTAGCTTCATTCCATTTATTGTCTTGTATGCTTTAATGATATAGTGATATCTTAATCATGTGGAGTCAAAGTTGGATGTAGTTTTATGATTTAATGCGCTACATGTTGTGAGGAGCTTAATTGAACATACACACACATCTTTATATTCACATTATTTCTATACCCCCTATGGGGGTTTAGTTTTATTGCTTATCTTTCATTTCCTTTTGCATTCTACTGTAGTTTAGTGTAATCAATCTTTCTCTCCTTTCTTTACCACTCGCCTTCACACAAACCAAAATTCGACACACCTCCCTGTGGGCGACCCATATTTGTCACTGCTTCAACGTGGCCATGCACTTGCGGTTTAAATAAAACGATCAATCAAAAGTCCATTAAGGTTCTTATTTGCATTACCTTTTTTTTCTTTTTTTTTCTTTCTTTTACTAGTTGGTGTGTAATTCTCGCAAGGTCAGGTTTCGTGCATCATTTCCTATGAGGACTTACATTATCACGTACACCTTTCTCCACATCTCCACATAGGGTAATCCCTACCACCCGTGTAACGGGAGTTCGGTCAGTGCATCCCAAGTCATATGACTCGAAAGCACCAGGCACTAAGTCCCCTCGAACCTAATTTCCAGAGTGATAGGAGTCGTGCAAGAAGAGAGAACACCACTTATTTATTTATCTACATGAGAAGCAAAACCCATACACTTACAGTTTCACAAAAAGAGTTTAAGGGTCGCTGACTACGACAAACTTCCTTATACTAACATACAGGAATTATTTGACTCGCTAGGTTCAGGGTGGACTTCTTTATTTGTTTGAGTACTAAAACCCTATGATTACACTCCCTCCGAGGGAACCGAGGTGCATCCTTACGAGTCGATAAGACCTAAAGCCAGTATACTAGATATCCTAATGCATCATGTTCAAGAAAATTTTGGGAGCTTTCTTGTTACTTTACCTCTCAACGGTTTGGCACATGTTAAACACACGCAAAACCCACTAAACATTTTCTTTCGCAAACACATGAAGATTTTGAAAGAAATGTGAAAATTTTAGAGCCCAAGGCAAGCAAAATAAGACAAGTCACCCAAGGATCATGGCAAGCAGATATATCGATATTAAATGCAGCGCACTAACATGACACCTAACAATGCACACAAAAGAAAAGAAAAGAATGCAAAAGTAAATGAGAAAGACTCGACTATGTTCACACGTAAAACACCCCCCACACATACTTCATGCATTGTCCTCAATGTTTGCGAGCATGATACTACATGGATTTATGCATGAAAAAGAAAAGATCTCACCAACATGAAGCGCAACAGGAAATTCATGGTTATGTTGATGGACAAAAACCCAAATTCCCTTAAAACCCGCGAGATGCTAAAGAAGGGATACAATGGTTGGAGCCCACAACAATCAATGCTCACTGGGGGAGTCTTTTATTGTTTTTTTTTGTTTGTTTTCCATTTTTTCTCTTTTTTTGAAATATAACTATTTACAAAAATAATTTCCCATCTTCATTTGTCGAAGGACATCAAATGGGAACCTCAAAAGTGGGTCAGTGCACTTGGAATGGGAACATGACACCACGCGGGGCCAGAATACTCAAGCGTGGGCCCCCTTAGAAAGAGCATGAGATGAAAGGAGAGGTTCATGAATTGGACGCAAAGGCGTCTCATTCAAAGGATCAAACTGAAAGAGCTTGAACCTCTCAAGAGTTTGGGACATATTGTGCAACGGAAGAAGAGTTTCTCCCATCGCAGAAATGAAGTTATGATCGTCAATCCAAACTCTCCAACCAACAACCTGGTGGGTCGGAACGAGGTGACAAACCTCGTTAATCATGTCCGACTCACCTGGCGAACAGAAAGTGGGTCTCTTACGCAAGGTATCCTCTAAGGAACTCTCAATACCCTCATTGGCGATGTGATTGTTTGATGTCACATCATATCCAAGATGATCAAGAACAATAGTGAGAGGCAAACTCTAATCAGGTCGTATGAGATTATGGGTACTAGGGAGCTCTTGCTCCACCACAGGTGAGTCCTTAGGAGGTACAACAATAAGATCGTGTGGCTCAAGGGCCACGGGACAAAAAGATAAGGCAAAATCTTGTGCCGACTGATAATGAAATTGGTCCATGCTATTCTCAGTTTGAATTGAATCCCCCATCATGTGATCGTGAATTGAAACCCCAAGTCGCTCATACTGACTAAGAGTTTAACTTTGAAAGATTGTGCTTTCAATTTGTGGATGCGGTGGTGGTTGGATATCAGAAGATAGATCCTCATGTTGATAAGAAATGTCACCCTCCTCACATTTACTTAAATGTTGTGTAATTTGACTCACATACATTTCCATAGTTTGCATGGAAATTTGAGTGGACTTCATTACATTTTGAGTGGTTTCCATGAACGTTTGGAGGGTTTGTTCTAAAGAATCAAGTATGGGGTCAACTATGAGAATCAAGTCAGAATTTGGGAAATTGCTGGGTTGGATGTTGATAGGCTGAGAATGAGTCCAATGATTTGGATTATGGTGTTAGTAGAAGTCTGGGTATTCAGGAGGAGGATGCTGGGGTGGAAATGTTGTAAAAGCATTTGAATAAAAATTGTCTCCCTACGAATGCATCCCTCTCGGGTTGTACGTGGATGCGTAAGGGTCACATTGAGCATTTTGGGAAAAGGTGTGCTTATACTCAGGCTCTGGGGCAACATAAGGACATTCCCTGAAAACATGACCACTCAACCCGCAATAGTCATACGGTACAACTACTGGTGCACTGATGTCATCTGCCACATGCATTATATAGGCCAAAGGTTCTTGCAATGTCTCAGTTTGATGACCAACATATGATCTGACGTAACTAGATGGTGAGCTAGCAGTCGGTGCCTCTCTCATATTAACACAATATTAAGATTGTCCCAACCATGCTCGGTGTTTATCTGAGGCACCCCAGGATGCATGGGTCCGGAGTACCTGGGAGAATTGTCTTGGTCCCATCAATGATATGGATGCTCACCCATGTAACCATCCATCTCAACAAAAAAACTCTCGAGTCGACCATTCTCACCACCACGAGGCCAAGTTCGCAAAAAGTGCTCGACTCGACCCTAAAACGCTAACAGAGAGTGTAAAAGGGAGGAGACTAGAACGTAGAAGTAGGTGAGTAGCAGATGACTCAGAGGAGAAGGGAAGAGTCCCTAAAAACTAGCGTGGGTAAAGCGTGAGGGTAGAAGGCAAGTCTAGGAAACACTACTCAATCAACCTACGGTCACTATAGGTACTTACAGCTAGACGACGCCTAACTGCGAGGTCACACGGCCTCAACAGGCCTTACCTCCCTAGGATGAAGACCACAAAGCCCAGCAAGTGGGCCAAGATCTGGATATCTTGTCTCTCCTACTATCGACAAAGTGGGCGATGCCGATCAGGTTATGACGGTTGTGATTGGATAACTCTTCTAATGCGCCCGAGTCCTATTGGCCAATGTCTGCTTGATTTTAGATTAATGCTTTACTTGAGTGTGATTTTTGGGGCTAAGGGAGGGGTGATGAAATCCCCCAACTTATCTTTGAAGACTATAGGTGATGCCCCTTAAAGATGTTTTGAAATCTTAAACTAGCAAGTAACTCACCAAGCAAGCACTCACCTCACTCTTGTTACAATGCACCTTACTAACTAATGCATGATCTAAACATGCATGAATGAGAGAATAGGTGCACATACCTCATGCCAGTGATCAACAATAGGAATTTAAAACAATTGAAAGACAATGTGCATGCGAGGTCAGCAAGTGAAACATGACCTAGATGGCAATTAGTCTAATCTTTTGCTTTGAGTTTTATGGTCCAAGTTGTCTTAAAAAGGGAATTGAATGATCTGGAAGCAAACTACAGGTCACAACATGCACAATGGAGCTCCCAGACAACTAAAATGAACAAACAAACAACCAGAACAAATATTGGAGCAAACTAGGCTCACCAGGCCGCCAGTTGGTGGTCCCAGATCACTAATTGGTGGTCACTTTGGTGTCCTTCTTCCTCCAATTTCTCCAATTACCTCCTCTGGATGCCTGGATATCCCTGAAACAAACAAAAACAAAAAATTAAACTCACTCAAATCGTCCAAACCAAAGTCTGGACAGAGCACCTCCCCGGCAACGGTGCCAAAAACTTGTTTGATCATTTTAATACCGCAAGTCCATCTCGTTAGTAAAGACGTGGCAAGTACGGGTCGAATGCACAATGAGGTGTGTCGATTCTGGTTCTTCTAAAATCAAGTGGCAAATAAGGGAGATGAGTTGTAGATATGCTAATCTAAGTTACACTAAACTAGTAAGAAGAAATGTGAAGGAAAACAACAACTAACGATGCAAACTAAATCAAAAGAACCTCAAGTGGAAGTGCACATCAGTAAGAGGGACCCCTGAGGGGTGGAGTGTATTGGATTAATCTAAGGATTAAGATGATGTTTGCCCAAAGCACTGACACGTGGCGCACTCTCATTGGCTGCGCGTTAGGGTTTAGGGAAGACTCTTCTATATAAGAAGAGGAGGCTCTCATTGGAGGGGGTAGCATTCCTTGTGTGCAAAACCCTAACCCTAGCCGCCACCTCTCCTCTCTCTCCCATCCGTCCTACCTTCTCCTCCACTCCTCCCGTAGACTCTTGGGTTGTGGATTAGTCCTTCTTCTCCACGAGAGTTGAAGGCCGGTCGGTGCTCGAGGCGACTCTGTGAGGTGATCTCCGGTTCCCTTCCGCTGCCACAGGTTCTCTCCTACAAAGGTAAATTCGAACCTGTAGATTCAATCTTAGATTGCTTACATTGGTAACAGAGCCATCTTGGTCACCTCCGAGTTTTGTTTTAGAGCACCTTCTTATTCATTTCATATGAGTTGACATTTTGGTGGTTCTTTGAAAGAAATTTTTTCGGATTCATATGGTTTTGCATTTTTTTTCTTTCTCTCCTTTCATGCGCATGGGGTTTGATGGCGGTTTTTTTCTCACCCTAGCGCATGACTTGTTTGATTCATCCTTTACAGGCGATTAGTTTTGCTTGAATCATCTCTCTTTTCTTGCGCATATTTTTTATTTTTAGCATGCATCTTGTGTTGAAAATGGATGATTCATTCTTGCGCATAGTTCATCTTTCTTGTTAAGCATGTGCCTAGGGTTACATGTTTTAACTTTGATTGTTGCGCATATCGTTATTCCATCTTTCAAGCATGCTGCTAGATCTTATTTTTTCTATTTTTATGCGAATATTAGCTTAAGAGAATGATGATAATTGATGTTACAAGAGTTGGATATTGCATATGTTTCATGATGTGATCATGTATTTCGGATTATGCATCATATTTTCTTTTCAAAACTCTTGTTCATGCATCTAAGGATACACGGTTGTTTCCTTATTGATGTATGCGCAATTTTTGATCACATATGCATGCATCTATAATTTGATAATGATTGCCGAATCATGCACATACATGAATATTGAGTTACCATATTGTATAATTCGGAAATATTTTTTTGGAATGATAGCATGCATTTCATTTGAAATATTTCCTTTATGATTGAATGCACATATATGTTAATCTCATTAAGGATTTTCGGATTTCTTTTGGAATGATTGCATGCATTTCATTTGAAATATTTCTTTTTCATCAAATGTGCATATATGTGATGCCCTCTACCAAAGAATTTCGGATTTTCTTTCCATTACAAGTAGCATAATTATTGTTGATTGCGTGCTTATATTGATTAAGGAAAGATTGGCTAATTCTGAAATTTTTGGGAAGATATTATGGGCTGGAATTTTATTGCCTTTAAAAAATGTTTGAATGCTTTCCTTTGATGCAAAAATATGTGTTGCTCTCCACCATAGAATTTTGGTTTTTTTTCTTTCCTAATCAAAGTAGGATAATTTTTTGTGCTATCATGATTATATTGATTAGGGAAAGAAGAAGAAAATTCTGTTTTGAGAATGATTATTGTGGAGATTGGTTGTTATTACCTAACATGTTTTTTTGACTATATTCGTGCACCATAAAAGCATTGTTTCCTTATGCATTACTTCCTTCTTGTTTGAATGAGTTGCACACTTTATGATATTTTTTTTCATACATCGGATTGTGCTAACGTACGGAAAGATTGTGCTTGTATGGAATGAATGATTGCTGATTTTATTTACTGCCTTATTGAGAGATGAGCGTAATTTCATTCATTTCCATTTGCAATTGTTATCGCAATGGGCTGCAATATTTATGAATTGTAATATTTATGAACTGTAATAATTATGGACTGTGGACTGTTTATTGCCCTAAGGAGACGAGGGACTCCTTTATTTTTTTTTATTGCGATATTATTGCTATAAGACTCATGCAAGTTCCCGTCGACGAAGCTTAATCCCTAATGGGGATCATTAGCTTGATATGGAAGTAATGTAGTAATCATATCTGTGTGATGTTGATTGGATTTTTTTTGAAAACCGTTTTTTTTGAACTCGCATGCCTAGTGGGAGTTGCAAGGTAGAAGTGTTTTGTGTAAACCACCTTGCAACCGACGGCAAATACCTTCTTTATTTGCTGATTTACCATGATTTAAAACGTTTTTTGGGGTCATTAAATCATGATGGAGCTCAATATCTAGATTATTAAAATGGCGTTATTAACTATTGCATGTGGATTTGATCAAATGCTTTATGTTTTCTTTTGGTCTGAATGCTATAGCTATTAAGTCAGTTTATTTTTTATGACTATTGTAGCTCGTTGTATTTTATGCTAGAACTCATGTATCGCTATGTCTTTTTTGATTGTCCTAGATTTTTATGGCTGCTTCCAAAAGCATTATCGCTGATCTGACTCGAGGAGATAAACTCAATGAAAGAAATTACGATCTGTGGCATCGTAAAATTGAGTATCTCTTACAGGATCAGGACATGTTAGAAAACATAAACCAATCTATGTCTCCCTTTGAGGAAGGGAATACTGCGCAACATCGCAGAAACTTGGATGTTTATAATGCATGGAAAAAGAAAGACCGAATTGCTCAAATCACAATTCTAAGTTCAATGGGAGAGGATCTGTTACTGCGGTTCGAAAAGTTTCAAACTGCAAAGGCTTGTAGGAAGCTGTGAAGTTTCAGTACGGAGTGACCTCCGTCACAAGGGCCCGCCAGCTTGGGCTCATGTTTGATGGGTATAAAATGTGTCAAGGTCACACAATCAGGCAGCATATTACTGCAATGTCAAACATGATTAGCGAGTTGAGCGATGTCGGTCGTGCTAAGACCGATGAGGAGCAAGTGTCTGCTCTCATCAGATCATTGCCTTCGAAGAGTTGGGAGCATATGAAGGTCCATCTGACCCATGCTGATGACATCAGAACATTTGACCAGGCCGCAAAACACCTAGAGCTAGAGGAGGACCGCATGCTTGCGGAAGCCCCTCTCACTGAAGTATTTGTTGCTGAGGCTGGCACTCCTCGGAGGAGTGCAGGTTTTAAGCGCAAAAGAGATAAATCTCAGGGTTTTAAAGGCAAGAAGGGTGCAAATGCAAACAAAACAGAAAAGAAAGCTGGAAAGAAACGACCTCGAGGATCCAAAGGTGGGAAAGATAAGTCTAATGTGACTTGTTTTAACTGCCGAAAGACTGGACATTTTGCTCGTGAGTGCACTGAGCAAAAGGTAATTACTGTGTAATCCCTCGAATTGTAACGTGACTAGTTCTGTGATGCTCATTGATCATTCTCCTGTGTGGATTGTGGATTCAGGTGCCACGGACCACGTAACAAAGGATCGTTCTGCCTTCGTGGAATATCATTGTGTTCCAAGTGGGAGGCGAATAAACATGGCAAACAACACTAGCATTGACGTTCTTGGAGTTGGCACATGCAAAGTGGCTTTGCGAAGTGGCCGGATCCTATTACTTCACGACGTGTTGTATGCACCAGCTATACGGCGAAATATTATTTCTGTTGTTGTTTTGATGAGACATGGTTTTAAAGTTGTTTTTGAGAACAATGATATGGGTTTATACCTTGCTAACATTTATTATGGACGTGCCTTTCTTTCAGACGGTTTTATTGTGTTGGACGCAATTTATGATTTCAATCGTAATACTAGTGCCTTTATGAGCCAAAGTTCCTTGAATAATGATTCAGTTATGTGGCGTGCTAGACTAGGTCACATTGGTGTTGACAGGATGAACAGGTTGGCAAAGGAGGGGGTATTAGGAGAATGCTCCAAATTTGAATTGCCAACCTGTGAATCTTGTCTAGCTGGAAAGGCAACTAGAAAACCATTTGGAAAAGCTATTAGGGCTACTTCTCCTTTCGAACTAATTCACTCCGATATTTGTGGTCCTTTGAATGTGCGTACTAGACATGGACAGAGTTACTTCATCACATTCATTGATGACTTCACTAGATATGGTCATATTTATCTTATTTCTCACAAGTCAGAAGCTCTAGAATGTTTTAAGAAATTCATGAGTATAGTTGAGAATCAGTTGGATAATAAGATAAAAACTCTTAGAACGGATAGAGGTGGTGAGTATCTCTCCATAATGTTCAAAGAGTTATGTGATGAAAAGGGGATATCTAGACAACTCACTATGCCTTATACTCCTCAGCAAAATGGTGTTGTCAAGAGAAGGAATAGAACGTTGCTAGACATGGTTAGATCCATGATGGCGCATGCGAGCTTACCAATTTCGTTTTGGGGAGATACTCTAATGACTGCTGCCTATATCCTCAATAGAGTTCCAACAAAATCGGTTCCCTCAACTCCATATGAGTTATGGACGGGACGGAAGCCTGATTTTAGCCTGCTGCGTCCTTGGGGATGCGCAGCATACATTCATTCTACTAGTCACCGATATGGAAAACTAAGACCTAGAGGGAAAAAATGTATCTTTGTAAAATACAGTAATCTCTCCAAAGGTTATGTTTTTATCGGGGTAGACGACAATGAAAGAAGGACGGAACTGGAGTCTAGGGATGCCACATTCTTGGAAAATGATTTTCCAACCCTTGCTGGAGCTATCAAAGAGTCAGTGGACTTCTTTGAATGACAAGATGAGGACATTGCCACTCCACGGGATCAGGATCTGGAAGTTGAACATGAGGTTCCACCAGTCAATCCTAGTGGGAGCAGCAATACTGAGGATCCGATAGATCTCACGGAGGATGAGCCATCAGATACCCATCTGCGTCGAAGTAAACGTGGGCTCATTCCTCGTAGGCGGTTTTGCTTAGAGGAAGAGGCCCTCATGATAGCTCAAGAAGAAATTGATTATGAATCATCTGGGATGACAGTGATCGATGAGCAAGAACCGGAGACCTTGAAAGAGGCTTTGGAAGGTCCAAATGCGAAAGAGTGGTTAGAAGCTATAAAGGAAGAGTTGGAGTCGATGAAAGTTAATCGAGTCTGGGACTTGGTCGACTTACCGCCGAACCGAAAGGGCATTGGGGCCAAGTGGATCCTCATGATTAAGAGGAAGGTGGATGGATCTATTGATAGATTCAAGGCTAGACTGGTAGCTAAAGGCTACACCCAAAGAGAAGGCGTGGATTTTGAGGAAACATTTTCACCCGTGGTTAGGTTTGCCTCCATCCGCCTTCTACTAGTTATTGTAGCTCAGATGGACTTAGAGCTTTACCAAATGGATATAAAGACTGCTTTTCTCAATGGAGAACTTGAGGAGGAGATCTATATGGATCAACCTCAAGGTTTTGAAGTCAAAGGACAAGAACGCAAAGTGTGCAAGCTCAATAAGTCCTTCTATGACTTAAAACAAGAGTCTAGACAGTGGAACATTCGCTTCCATCAAGCTATATCAGAGAATGTGTTCTCTATGCTTGAGGAAGATCACTGTGTGTACGTTAAGAGATCCAATGGTAAATTTGTCATTCTGACCTTGTATGTTGATGACATACTCATGGCTGGCAAAAGCAAAGAGTTGCTGAAATCCACTAAAGAGTGGTTGTCCTCCACGTTTGATATGAAGGACATGGGTGAAGCTAGCTACGTCCTTGGTGTCAAGATAGTTAGAAATAGGTCCAAGAGACTTCTGGGATTGTCTCAAAAGACTTATATTAACAACATCTTAAAGAAATACCATATGGACAAATGCAAACCAATCGACACTCCTGTTGAGAAGGGTTTGCACTTGAGCCTTGATAAGCATCCTGAGACTCCTGAAGAGAAGGCCAAAATGAGCAAGGTTCCATACTCCAATGCTGTGGGAAGCCTTATGTATGCTATGATGTGTACTAGGCCAGACATTTATTATGTTGTGGGCATGGTGAGTCGATACCAGTCCAACCCAAGCATGGAGCACTGGAAGGCAGTCAAGAGAATCATGAGATACCTCAGAGGAATGAGTAACTACATGCTGTGTTACCAAGCATCAGATCTCCGCCTGATTGGCTATAGTGATGCCGATTGGGCTAGAGACATTGATGAAAGGAAGCCCACCTCTGGTTATGCTTTCTTGCTGGCTAATGGGGTCATCTCATGGTCCAGCAAGAAGCAAACCTGTATAGCCCTGTCGACTATGGAAGCAGAGTATGTTGTATGCTCTGCAGTAGTACAGGAGGCAGTTTGGTTGAGGAGGTTCTTACAACATACTGGGCTAGTAGAGACATCTGATGAGCCTGTTGTTGTCTATTGTGACATCATGGCTGCCCTTTGTTATGTGAAAGACCCCAAATATCATGGAAAGACCAAACATATACAGGTTAGGTATCATTTTGTGAAGGACATCATAGCGAGAAAGGAAGTTGTGTTAAGACATGTATCTACTAGTCTTATGGTAGCTGACCCTCTTACCAAGGCTATAGCTAAGGACTCGTTTGTGTCTCATGTGAAGTCCTTAGGCTCACGCATACTTTGATGTATTGGCATGTCTAACTTCCTTTTATGAGTGATTGTGTTTTTCCTTTCGACTATATCTGTTTGATTGATGTAGTTGTTCTAGCATAAAATATTATTCTATCAATAAGCTGAAGAATGCTCACTCACACGAGCATTCGCCTCTGGCGGTTTTGATAGCGAGCAGAGATGAGACTGATCATGAAGAGATCTTGTATGATGGCTCCAGAGCAGTTCATGATAGGACAGTCGCCTTGATTAGGAATCAAGATGAGATCCTTCATGATAGGTTCCCACGATTCATGTGACCTATAGAAGCCAAGTGCGAGCATCACATGTGGCGCCAGGTGGCACCTGTATGGTGTTAAGGCGACAATGATGAAGCTCGGGTCAGGCGTAGAGGGGGTGCGACTGGACTAAGACTTGTATGGTGTTGAGAGACAGACGTACTGTTGTGTACAGTATGATCCACCATAACATGTTTGTCATACAACATGTGCTGAGCGACCATTGGGAAGTGAAAGGATGGATCCCTGCTCCTTCACTGTGTGAGTCCAAGACTTAATTGTCATTAGTTACCCTCAGTGACCTTCGACGACGCCATGAAGCAAAGAGTTGATGTGGCTACTTTGGGATGTTATCTATAACCATGAGAGATTCGGTCTAAAGAGGCATCTTCGGGAAAGGAGTCAACTCTGAGTGTAATGGTGGTCTGGTGCGAAGGGAAAGGTTTGACTCGACTGCACTGAAAGTATTTGTTGGGCCCAACTGTATTGGATACAGTAGCAAGTACCTTGAGGACAAGAAGGTATTCTCTCCGAGGGATCGAGATACCGTTCATGTCAAGTGAGTTTCTGAGTAAACTTGGGGAACAGTGATGTGCATTTGACTGCTTAATTATTATTTTTGTGAGGATGTTGTCATTCTGGCCTTCCAGTAAGGTTTCTAGTTTGAGACTCCTAATTGCAGGTGCATCACCGGTCGCATGACCCATTTGTCCGTATGATCGGAAGAGTGCATGTGTCGAGGACACAGATAGTCTTGTATCAAGGATACATGATCGGAGACTTGCGTATTGTGGATGCATTCTTGGAAGAGGGAAATAGTTATATATATCAGGGATATATACATATGTGTCGGGGACACATGAACAGGTGACACATGGTCATCTTATTATTGTATGTATCGGGGATATATACATATGTGTCAGGGACACAAAAGAAGATGACGTGTTATTGTGCAAGTGGGAGATATTGGATTAATCTAAGGATTAAGATGATGTTTGCCCAAAGCACTAACACGTGGCACACTCTCATTGGCTGCACATTAGGGTTTAGGGAACACTCTTCTATATAAGAAGAGGAGGCTCTCATTGGAGGGGGTAGCATTCCTTGTGTGCAAAACCCTAACCCTAGCCGCCACCTCTCCTCTCTCTCACATCCGTCCCACCTTCTCCTCCACTCCCCCCGTAGACTCTTGGGTTGTGGATTAGTCCTTCTTCTCCACGAGATTTGAAGGTCGGCCAGTGCTCGAGGTGACTATGTGAGGTGATCTCCGGTTCCCTTCCGCTACCACAGGTTCTCTCCTACAAAGGTAAATCCGAACCTGTAGATTCAATCGTAGATTGCTTACAGAGTGAGTGTAGACATGCCAGAAGATGGTGAAGAATGCAAGCATTAGGCACACATGTAGGTTGTATTTTCATGTATAGTAAGTGTCTAATGATTATGACAAAACCTATCAATCCCATTACTAACCTAGTTGACTAACATTAACATACACAAGTTGGTTATTTGAGAACCTAAACAAGTATGGAAGATGTCTAAGAGTTATGGCAAAAATCCATCAAGTTACAAGTTCTATCCTAAACAAGAAAGCATACATTCATGTTTATCAACACATTTCTTACAAAGCATTCATTTCCATTCTCTATTGCATGTATAAAACATCAACTCCACCACCTCAAAGGGGATCGAACTACTCACTATTCATTAAACTAATTATTATCCTAAGAAAGGAAAACATATTAACTAAGTTTACTAAGATTATTGAAATGAAATTAAACTAAGCATACAAACAACATAAAAGAATCAACATAACAAAAAAACTTTTATTTATTTCAGACTCACAATACCAGTAGCATCTCCCTACTTGAGTATTTTCTTTAAGGTCTCACTTCAAGTAGAGAAAATAAACACAAAGCATGTAGTAGATTACAAGGGAAGATGAGGATTTTTATTTATAGTCATTGAAAAAGGTAATCAGGGGCAATCCCCCGATGTGGGACTAATACAACACAAGCAATAGATATAAACCTCCCTAATACATGATCTGCCCGAAGCATGTCGGATCCGGAGCCAACCTGACACTAGTGCAAAATAGGCTTTACTCGTCGCCCAATAGTTGTCGGCCGTTATAAAGGCCAACGTCTATGTGGTACTATAGAAGTTGGCTATTGGAATACCGAGTTCATCCGACGTCTATAGGGTATAGACATCCAACTATAGACGTCGGGTGTTAGAATACCATATGCATCTGACGTCTATAGTGTATAGACGTCGACCTATAGACGTCGGATTTTATATACAGTCGACGTCTATACCCATGCATATAGACGTCGGGGTGTAGACGTCGGGTGTATATAACATCCGACGTCTATAGGTCTTACAGAAATCGAACAATCGCATTTTCTGTCATTCATTTCATATGAAAACCCAACCAAACCCTAGCCGTCCCGCAACCGAACCCTCCTCCGCGACCGATCTGCACCGTCTCTGGCACCACAGCGACGTCCCAACCTTTCCTCCCCTTCTCCGGGCCTCTTCTCCTTCTTCCTCCACATTCCTAACTAATGTAAGTGTTAAGTTAGTTTTTGTTGGTTTATTTTCGAATTTTTCTTGTAGTAACGATTCTTTTCTATGTTAGTAAACTTTTCCTCTCGTTTATTGTTGGTGAATCCAACATTTTGTTTTTTTGGTTTTCATCTTGAATATATTCGTATTTTCGTGATTTGTAGTCCAGCTTGACATTTTGGTTTTCTATTTGATTTGGTATTCGTATTTTGTTTGGGATGATAAATGCATGATATAAATTTATGGTAGAAATTTTACATGGTATGGAGAAAAACCAAAAAACCAAATCAAACAGATGAAAGCAGCTCGGTTTTTAATTAGTTTAGGTAAGAATGGTTTGATATCGAATCAAACAGATGAAAGCAGCTCTTATAGAAAACTTGAATTCCATTATGAGAATTAGATATTCGTAGTTCCGAAGGAGTATAGTAACCTTGATTATTATTTTTTACATGGGAAATCAGATGTCAATTTATTGCTGAAATTCAGAAGTTGTTATTTAACTTAAGTGCCCATTCAAAGGAATTTGAAGTCTCAAATTATGCTCGTACGATTTGTCATGAATAGAATAACACTGAAAGTCATAACTTTTCTTCGTCTCCTCGAGTGATTTTAGAGGACATTTACATCTCACTTGGAAGAGCAAAAACACATCCCAGAACTTCGGCTTTGTTCTTTTTGGCTTAGCCAACTTCAGTTGAGCATTATGCACCTATGATTCTCCAATTTGATGAGTACTTAACAAATTTTGCTTCCGCACCACCTTTGGTTACCGTCCAAAGTCTGATTTTGCTGTTGAAATATGAATCATTCAGTTAAAAGAAATCCTAAGCTCTCTATCTTACACAACAATATTATGCTATAAGCTTCTATCTTACAAAACCCAACGTCTGATTTTGCTGTTAAAATGAAGTAAATGCATGAATTTATAGATTTAGCTTAATTAATTTTTTTAATGCAGAAAAAACATCCAACATGATCGTTAAATCTTGAACTTTTTGTTTCTCACATGTAGTTACATTTTTTAAAGTGAAATGTCTAAAGTAATTTTGAATTAATTCCTTGAAACTTGGATTGAAATGCGACCCTAGCTAATGCTTATATGTTTTTTCATAGTTTGTGAAACCTGAGCTTTTTGTTTCTCACATGCAGTTACATTTTTTAATGTCAATTATCTTAAGTAATTTTGAAACAATTACTTGTAACTGGGATTCAAATGCGACCCAAATAAACATTCAATTCTTAGTTACATGTTTATTTAGTTAAATGTTTATTTAGTTACATGTTTATTTAGTTAAATATTTATTTATGCTTAAGATATTCTTTTATTTAGAAAAGTTTTAATGTTTAATTCATCAACCCCCTTAAGCAACATGGCCTTTAATAACCCAACGTAAAAGATTAGACAATATTTGCTAAATCATTCATCATATAGGATTTACATTCATCGTATTTATTATTTATTTACGATTTCTTTCGTAGATTGATGGTGTAAGGTACGTAATATCTTTCACTCATCATTCATTAGAAAGCACACATTAGTTAGTAGGACTTGCATTGGAACAAGAGTGTGGTGAGTGTTTGATTGGTGTGTTGTTTGTTATATTAAGGTATGAAAAACACTTAGGGGGCAGTCACCTATAGGAGATGAGATGGGGGATTTCATCACCCTTTCCTTGGCTCAAAAATCACTTAATAAAAGAGCCTTAATAAAATCAATTAGACGTTGGCCCCTAGGATTTTCGGACGCATTAAGGAGAGGAAACCGTTTAAGACCGTTATGGCCTGAATGTCGTTGCCCATCTAGTCTCCATGAGATTTTAGGAACCTCCGGGTTCTTGATTTCCTACAGATTAGTGGTCCTCGATGTTTAAGACCGTTTCGGCCTGAACGTCGTTGCCCATCTAGTCTCCCTGAGATATTAGGGACCTCCAGGTTCTTGATTTCCTACAAACTAGTGGTCCTCTGTCGGACCTCGAAGTTAGGCATTATCTATTACTAAGGACCTATAGTGGACTTTAGGCTTGTTTTGGCCTTTATTGCTTAGTTAGGTTTCTAACCTTCCTTATTCCCATGCTAGATTAAGGACTTCATCTCCTCTCATCTGAGTCATTTTTTTCTCATCTTAATGTCTTCGTCGTTGCCCACCTAAAGTATAATTTTTATACTTGTAGACATCTTTATGACACCAGAAGGTCAGTCTTTCCCGACGATCAAGTATTTGGATTTATCAGTCCATCTACATATATATATGGGAATGACGATAAGTCGGGTGAGCTTGGGGCATTCTTTAAAGAAGAAGACAAAAGATATTATCTGCTCCCTTATCATGAGAGGTAAACTTTGTAATTCAAAGTGGAATTATATTATAATAAGCTTCTAATAATATATGTTGCCTTTTTGGCCTAAATCTATGTTTTGATTATTTAATCAACCTAATCTTAATTATAATCATGTAGAGTAGCACACATATTGCATTGAATATATATTTCTTTGTGCTAACCTCTACAGGTGATCAAGACTCAAGGAAGAAAGGAAAATCAAGTCAAGACATAATCAAGCTCTTTTGAATACATGTATTTTGTATTTTCTTTGAGTCTTAGGAACATGTGTAAATTGAGCATACATAAGCTAAAATCAACTTAAACACACACTAGGTTCCTTATAGAAGTCACACACAAAATTTCACATAATTTGGACTTCAATAGATCACCCAAACTTAGACCGGAAAAACACTAAACTTGAACCCTAACTGTCTGCCCACATTCGGTCGACCGCAACAGGCCGTTCGGTCGGCCGGATGATAAAGTATCTTGTTTGTGTTTCACTGCCCGATTTCGGTCGACCGTGAATCCAGTTTCGGTCGACCGTGTGAACTTATTTTTCCGATCGTTAGTTTTGTTGTATATACCCAACGGTCGTATTCGTATTAAACCAAAAATTCCCCAAATACATTTCATGTATCGGTCGACCGAGGACCTTGATCCGGTCAACCGAATGACTATCTCTTGACAAACCCAAATCTCCTGTTGAAAAACGGTTGACCGCTAGCCTTGTTTCGGTCGACCGAATTGATCAGTGTTTGTCTACCCCAGAGTGCCTGGTACAAATCGGTCGACCAATTCCTGTTTGGAGTTCGACCGATCACTTAAGTGTACCTAAGTCGTAGCGTTGGGCGGTCGACCGTTACCTAACCGGTTGACCGAACTTAGTTCAAAACTGCCAAACGGTCGACCGTTCGTCCCGTTTCGGTCGTCCGATTTCTACTAGAATTGGGTCCTGCGATTTTCTGTTTGGTGTATCACACATCAACTCACACCCAATCAATCCCAACGGCTCTATTCTCTCTAATGCTTATAAATAGAGTTGTAAAACACATTTTAACAAAACTCTCCCACTCATATTTGTCCCCAACATTAGAGAGAAGATCCAAACACTCAAAAGCTCAAAACCTTCCACACTTTAGTCTTAATTCTTATTCTACTCAAGTGTGCTCAAGTTTAGAGAGTGTTGTTCCACTGCAATTATTTTTCAAGGAAGCAAGGGTCTTGGTGAAAGCCCAAGACACAAGTATAGACTTCGGTGAGATCCCGAAGTGATCCCTCTCGGATTGTGAGAGGAGTAGACAAGCTCGGCGAGGGTTGTTCGCGAGCTTGAAGATTGTAAACGCGTTCTCTCCCGGCCAAGAACGGGGAGTGGTTAGTGAAGTCGTGAGCGGAGCTCGGTGATCCGAGCGGAGCTTGCAAGAGAGGACTAGGACCCGGGTGGGGTGCCGAACCTCTATAAAAAAACCCGTGTCGATTGTGGTTTGCATTTATCTTCCTTTTACTTGCTTGTTTAGTTTAAATTCTGCCGCATATCTTTGATAGTTCAAACAAGTAGGTAATTAGTGGAAATTTTGATTAGTATTGTGGACCCATAACCCACACGATCCAACATTTGGTATCAGAGCCTTGTTAGCTAAATTCTATACTTAATCTTATTTTTAGCATGGCTAGTACATCTAATCACGTAGAGGGATTATGCACAACTCGACCTCCTTTGCTAAATGGGTCAAATTATGATTATTGGAAGAATAAGATGAAAATATTCCTAATTTCAAATGACCTTAAGTATTTGATGTTTCTCCAAAATCCATACACACCCCCAAATGAAGATGAATTAGATTCACTCACTAGGCCCAAAATGAAAGAAATTGAGATGAACTCAAAAATAATGAACATTCTATATTGTGGGCTAAATGAGGGTGAATACAAAAGAATTAGGGGTTGTGAAAGTGCATATGAAATATGGCATAGATTGCAAATGCATCATGAGGGGGATAGCAAAACTAAGGAAACCCGCATTAGTCTCCTCATGCATAAATATGAAATATTTTCTATGCAAATCGGTGAGAACATAAGCGAAATGAACACTCGCTTCACCGATATTACTAACTCTCTTTTGGTTCTTGGAAGAAAAATCAATGAAGGAGAGATGACAAGGAAGTTCCTCCGGTCACTTAACATCGATTGGGAAGATAAAGTCGTCGCAATTGAAGAGGCGCATGATCTTTCAAAATTAAAGATGGAGGAACTTGTTGGAAATCTCATGGCTTGTAAGTTCCAAATTAACCATCGAAAGGAGAAGGAAGCCTCGAAGAACAAACACACCTTGGGATTACATGCAAATATTGACCAACAAAGGAATATGGGTCTCTTGCACACATTTATGCTCGGGATATGGGTAATTCGCATTCAGGTCCCTGTATTCTATAAATAAGACTAAACACATACCTTAGTAGCATTTATTGATATAAAATTAATCTAAATGAAAGACATGTGATGCAATGTATGCAATGCATCAGATGTCACCATGCAATCTGACGTGGTATGTCTTATTATTAGGAACCCAAACATCGCAAAAAACCCCAATACTTAGGACATCTCACATCGGTCTTCCAACACAATTCCAACAACGACTAGTCAAGTGATGACGAGGAATACATAATCGATGGACCAATATGTTGGCTTTTTGGCCTTAATCTTATGTTTTGATGATTTAATCAACCAAATCTTAATTAGAGTAGCACACACTATGCATTGCATATTTATTGTATTGTGCTAACCTCTACAGGTGATCAAGACTCAAGAAAGATGGAAATGAAGTCAAGACATGTAATTAAAGCTAAATCGAAGACATGTAATTTTGATTTCTTTTGAGTCTTAGGAACAAAGTGTAATTGAGCATACTTGAGCTAAAATCAACTTAATCACACACTAGGTTCCTCATAGAAGTCACACACGAAATTTCACTTAATTTGGACTTCAATAGATCACCCAAACCTAGACCGGAAAACACTAAACTTAACTGTCTGCCCACATTCGGTCGACCGCAACAGGCCGTTTGGTCGACCGGATGATCAAGCTTTCTTATTGTGTTTCCCTGTCTGTTTCCGGTCGACCGAACCTTTCCATACGGTCGACCGTTCGAACCTTATTTTCCCGACCGTTATTTTGTCGTATATACCCAACGGTCGTATTCGTATTAATCAAAATATACCCCTTATACATTTTATGTATCGGTCGACCGAGGACCAAGATCGGTCGACCGAATGAGCGTGTCCAGACAATCCAGAATCTCCTGTCCAAAATCGGTCGACCGGAAGAACCTGTTTCGGTCGACCATTCACATATTTGTTGTCAACCCCAAAGTCCCTGGACGAAATCGGTCGACCGAACCCTCTTAGTGTGTTCAACCGATGACTTAAGTTTTCTTAAGTCGTAGCGTTGGGCGGTCGACCATTGCTTAACTGGTCGACCGAACTGAGTGTAAAACTGCCTAACGGTCGACCGATTGTCCCGATCCGGTCGACCGAATTCAGCCAGAATTGGGTTCTGAACTTTCTGTTTTGTGTAATCACACTTCAACTCATACCCAATCAATCCCAACGGCTCTATTCTCTCTAATGCCTATATAAGGAGTTGTAAAACACATTTTAACACAACTCTCCCACTACAAACTTGTCCCAAAACATTAGAGAGAATCCCAAACACTCAAAGCCTCAAATCTCCACACTTAGTCTTAATTCCAATCATACTCAAGTGTGCTCAAGCTTAGAGAGTGTTGCTCCACTCAAATTGTTGTTGTCAAAGGAAGCAAGGACTTCGGTGAAAGCCCGAAGTGTTCCTCTCGGATTGTGAGAGAAGAAAGTCAAGCTCGCGAGGTTGTTCGCGGAGTTTGTTTTGTAAAAGGCGTTCTCTCCCGGCCCGGAACGGGGAGTGGTTAGTGAAGTCGTGAGCGGAGCTCGGTGATCCGAGCGGAGCTCGGTGATCCGAGAGGAGCTTGCAAGAGAGGATTAGGACCCGGGTGGGGTGCCGAACCTCTATAAAAATCCCCTGACTTCTTGTGGTTTGCATTTTCTATTCCTTACTTGCTTGTTTGTTTTAATTCCGCTGCATTTACTCGATTGCTTAAACAAGTAGGTGATTAGATTAAAAAGTGATTAGTGGACCCATAACCCACACGATCCTACATTTGGTATCAGAGCCTTGTTAGCTAAATTTCATACTTAATCGTATTATTTAGCATGGCTTCTACATCATCTAATCACATAGAAGGTTTATGCACAACTCGACCTCCTTTACTTAATGGGTCTAATTATGATTATTGGAAAAATAGGATGAAGATTTTCCTAATTTCTAATGACCTTAAGTATTGGATGTTTCTCCAAAATCCATACACACCCCCAAAAGAAGATGAATTAGTTTCACTTACAAGACCGAAAATGAAAGAAATCGAAATGAATTCGAAAATTATGAACATCTTGTATTGTGGCCTTAATGAGGGTGAATATAATAGGATTAGGGGATGTGAAAGTGCACATGATATATGGCATAGACTACAAATGCACCATGAGGGGGATAGTAAAACTAAGGAAACCCGCATTAGTCTCCTCATGCATAAATATGAGATTTTTTCTATGCAAATCGGTGAGAACATAAGCGAAATGAACACTCGCTTCACCGATATCACTAACTCTCTTTTGGTTCTTGGAAGAAAAATCAATGAAGGAGAGATGACAAGGAAGTTCCTCCGGTCACTTAGCATCGATTGGGAAGATAAAGTCGTCGCAATTGAAGAGGCGCATGATCTCTCAAAATTAAAGATGGAGGAGCTCATTGGAAACTTGATGGCTTATGAACTTCAAATCAATCATCGGAAGGAGAAGGAAGCCACCAAGAAAACATCCACCTTGGCATTACATGCAAATTTAGATGAACCAAGGAGCAGTATAGAAGATGAGGACATAGAAGTCCTAGCCAAAGACTTCTTCAAATACCTCAAGAGGGATAAGGGAGAAAAGAATGAAAGAAGAGGTAGAAGAAGTGAGAAAAGAGAAAAAGAAAAAGAGAGGGAGGAGAGTGAAAATGAGAGAAGAGAAGGGGAGAAGAAAAAGGAGAGAAGGGAGAGGAGAAAAGAAAAGGAGAAGAGCAAGAGAAGAGAAAGGAAGGAGGAAGCACACAAGGCTACATGGGATGATTCTTCATCACCATCATCATCGTCTTCTTCCTTACAAAGTAGAAGAGAAGTGGCTCACTCATGCTTCTTGGCTATTGAAGATCAAAGTGAGGTAGATTCTAACTCTTGTTCTAGTAATTCATGCTCAACTAAGTCTTATTATAGTGATAGCTCAAACTCTAGTGCAAATAATGAAAATTATACACATGATGAGCTTCAAAATGCATTCCATGACATAGTTAAACAATATGAGATCATTTTTGATAAAAATAAGAATGCTAGAAAGCTAATCAAAGATCTCCAAAGCCAAATTGAAACATGCATGAATGAGAAGAATGAGGTGGTTGCTAAACTAGACAACAATGCATCAACTATTGATAAATCAAAAGCAACACCTATAGATTGTGAACAACTAGATCTTCAAGCTTGCAATGTGCAATTAAGAAAATATTTAGAAAGATTCACTAATGGAACTAAGATGCTTAACATGCTATTAGGTAGTCAAAGGCAATCTTTGCAAAAACATGGTTTAGGATACAATGCTAAATTGAAAAACCTTGTATCTCACACTACATTAAATGGAAAGCACTTAGTTGTAAACCATAGTTCCTCAAGGGTGTGGGCTCCTAAAACCAAAATGGTTTGGGTTGCCAAAGCTAACATTCAAGGACCCAAAGGTGTTTGGGTACCGAAATCTACACTTGTAGGTGCTTGAGGAAGGAATCGGTGGTGACCGGGTGAGCTCAAGAGTCAAATTCAATTTCAGTTGCATCACCAAATGAGATTGGAACCAATTTAAGCTTCAAGTTGGTATAATTTCCTATCCTCCGAAAATTTCAATCAAATTGGTTCTAGTCTAGGTTGTTATATGCTTAATTGACATATCATATACCCATTCATTGCAAATCTTAAATGATTAATTAACATCCATACGTTTAGAGTCAAATTTTCTAAATGGTTGTAAAAATAGGGAAATGAAAACATCACATGCTTAATTGTAGTATTTACTTGATGTTAATAGGGGAGCAATAAAATTGAACTAAATTGCAAAATCATATTCATATCGATAGGGGTAGCTTATTGAATATCATTTTTTTAGAGTAATGAAGTGCAAAATTTAGGGGGAGCAACTTCATTACAAGACATCCACATTGAACTTAAATCGTATAATTTGTTTTATAAAATGAAACATTCTACTGAAATGAAATTAGACTAAGCAAGAAAGGAATATTAAAGAAGCTAATTGAAAGGAACATAAACTAAAGAAACATGCAAGAATTAAAAGACAAGATTAAAAGAAACTAAGAACAATTATTTTATTAACAATGACTCACATTGAAGGTAGCATTCTTCTCCACCTTGAGTTTTGCTTCAAGGCTTAGTCCTTAGTAGAGAGAATGCCACCAAGCAATGGGTAATTACAATGGAAGGTGAAGAGTTCTATTTGTAGGCATAGAAAAAGGTAATCCGGGACAATCCCCCGATGTGGGACTAAACCAATACCAGAAATAGAATAAACCCACTCTAATACACATGCCCTCCAAAGATTAGCGGATCCGGAGCCAAACAGACCGCCAATTGGCGGTCTATTGGTTCTGGATCGGTCTGGAATTTGTTGTGGGCTTTTCTGGATATCTTTGGTGGTCTTGGATGCATCTACTTCGTTTGTTGGAGCTCCGACCCAAATCGAATTGCCACAATACTCCCCATGATGGTGTGGAGTTTTTTGTTTTGCTCTTAAATCCTTCGGTCTTACGTTCGGGTCCTTCTCCCTTGCATCTTAGTCCCCAGGTCTCACAATTCAGTCATTTTCCTTGCTATTTATAGTCTCTCCTTCTCAAACCTACTTATTCCTGAAAACTAAACATAAAACTCGTTACGTAGCATTGTTTAGGGTGAAAGATAATGGATATAAAACACAAATATATGCATGAAATGATGCCAATCAAACATATATTTAGCGAATTTCTATGTTTGTAGTACCACAAGCAGTCTGGAAATACGGAATGGGGTTACTACGTGATGAGATACTTGGACGAAATCCTCGAACTGGCAACTCAAGACGTATGCCTATCCAAGGTAATGTAGATCGTTATTCAATTGTATAGTTGTAGTTTCAATATTTGGTTATTAAAAATTTTACATGTATTTTTTTGATAGGTCTTCCGAAAAAGTAGTGATCCTTTCTCGCAACGGGAGCTCGATGAAACTCGCGACCAATGGGCTCGCTATTTTATCAGAAACATGTTGATAAACTAAGAGGTTCTCCTGTCACTTGCATTTTTTGTAATTTAGTTAACAAGTGCACTTGTATTACAAACCTACAATTTATGACTTAATATAATCGCCTCAATTTTAGAATGAATGTCAATTGTTAATGTATGAATTAATTGCTAGTGTGTTGAATGATTGTATATGCTTGTATATTTGTGTTTGTGCATGTATGTTTGTGTTTGTGCATGTATGCTTGTATGCTTGTATGGTTGTGCTTGTATGTACATGTGGATGAAAGTGTGAGCATCTGTGAACGAATTTGTTGCAGGTTGTATGTACACGAATACGATGACTAAATACAAGTTTGCAGGATGCTATTTTTTTGTCCAGGTTTTAGAATAGTCGACGGCTTTTTGTATTAGCCGACGTTTATTCCTCTGAAGAAAGGAATAGACGTCGGCTTGATGAATAATCCGACATCTATTCTTTAGGAATAAACGTCACATATTATTTCACCGACGTCTATTCCTTACGCATAGACGTCGGTCGTAGTTAAAGGCCGATGTCTATTCTTTACGAATAGACGTCATCCTTTATTTCACTGACGTCTATTCTTAAAGTATAGACGTCGGATGATACATACAGCCGACGTCTATTCTTAGACGTCGGATTTATTACGTTGGACGTCTATGTATAGACGACACACACATAGACGTCGAATCTGGGAGTGCTTATATCTGACGTATATACCCCCATACATCCGACGTATATTTCAATTTCTGTAGTAGTGCGACCGCCAATTGGCGGTCTACAGAGTCTGGATCCGGCCTGGATTTTTGGTGGGCTTTGCTGGAGTGATTTCTTCATGTGTGATGCACCCAAGTCGGTTTTAGGAGTTTAGACCCGAATCGAATTGCTAAAATACTCCTCATGATGGTGTGGAGTTTCTTCATTTGCTCATTGGTCCTTTAGGCTTACATTTAGGTCGTTCTCCCTTGCATCTCAATCCCCAAGTTTCACAACTTAGACTTTTTTCCTGCTCTTACCTCCTTTTATGCTTCTTCTCCTTAAACTTGTTTATTCCTGAAACTCAACATATAACTCGTTACGTAGCATTGTTTAGGTTCAAGATAATGGATATAAGACACAAATGAATGTGTGAAATGATGTCAATCACTTCTACTCCAAACTTTCTCAGTACCATCCACTCTGACCAACCAATCATGTGCTCCAACATTTATGTTTTTAATACTCTCCATCTTCTTGTTGAACTCCGTTACTGTGTACGCACTAGCAGCATCACTAATTATCACTAATCCAGGTCAATGTCCAACAACCTTTTCAAGATTTTTAGGAACCAAGTCCAAGTGGGGCTTGATTTTATATCAACAATTGCAAAGACAAGTAGGAATAATTTATTATTCTCATCCATAGAAACAACTGATAGTAGGGTTCCTTTATATTTCCACTTTCTATTTCCCAGGGTTAGTTCTATCCATTTCTGCCACCATGGAGGGCACTAAGTCATATTGTTCCTCCCCACATCCATATAACTTCTTCATGGCCAACTCCTTGCCCCTCTGCACCTTCATATATAGTACCTTAAGGTTGAATGTCCTTTCTAGTTGGTCACTTATATGTTTTATAGACAATCAGTCATCCTGTGCTAGTACTTCTAGGCATTGGTAAGCAATCCAATGCTTAATGGTCATTTTAGACCCTCTTTTGTTCACAGAAGAACAAGTATGTGGAAGCTTAAGAGTCTTTATCTCAAAAATATATCCATCATTCAATCTAGAAGCATGTATCCTCCACCTACATGTAGGATCCTTACACTTAGCAGTCACTTAGTCTGGCTGACTCTTCAAGTATATTATTTCTGATATCGTTAAAATACAAGGAGTGATGAGGGCTATTCTAAATGTGTGCACACTTGAAAACTTCTTATGAACAATTAACTCATGATTCTGCATGTCAACCTTTAGTGCAGCAGACCCATCATCAAATTGCATCAAGTTCTCAGTTTCAGAATTAAGAGTCTCATATTCCCCAACCTCACTACTCTCAGATTCTTGTAATTGATCTAAATTAGACAACATAAAATCTGGATCACTCTCATCAGATTCAGCATGCACTTCCATGTCTTTCATTCTTGTTTTCCTTGGGTTAGAGGGGGGTTGTGGAACTAGCCTCTAGTCCAGAATTCCACCATCTTAGGGGGGCAATGTCTGAGGACTCATTACGTACACCCACACTACCACTAGTTGTAGGTTTTGAGCCATGATCATCTGCAACTGAAGTAAGGCATTCATCTATAGTTTGGCTTATGTGGGTTGATATGGTGTGGGAGGATTTACAGTAGGAAAAGGTTTAAAAATACTATTGAGTTTGTTCTCCAAATGGCATAGACATTCAACTCCCATTTAGGATTACTATAGCTAACTTCCTTTAGGTCTTCAAAATTGTCTATATCTCTATAATCCTTCCTCACATTACTAGGAATCTGTAAGAAATGTGTTCTAAAAGTTTACTTTTATATGTCTTTTATTATGAATTGAATGTAATCAAATTTTGTTCCTTGATTAATGTATTCGTCTTTTGAAAGTGTTAAAGAAGAGGCCCTTGGTCCTTAAGCGTAGAGCTCTAAATGATAATGGTTTACATAAATAAAAAATGATTCACAATCATAAACATTAACATGGGACATTAATTACCAAGATAAGATTGTCGTGGTGGTTAAAAGAAATATTGTAGCTCTACAAATATTTAACAACATGAGTATAAGAAAAAGAAAATACTTCTTTCATATATTGAATTGACCTAACAAATGAAATATTATGGAATTGTGCTTGTGTCATTAATGTTTCATTGTTTCTTTGAATCCTAAGACATGATACCTATATCTTTTCACATAATGAGTGTATGATTTGATTATTATCAAAAACTATCATTGTGTATAGTTATAAAGGTATGACTTGGTTATACATAACTTGTGGCGGAAAAGGTGATATGTCTAAAGATTGTCATTGCCCCTCTTGACTTGAGTGATGATACTAATTTGACCCTTGATAAAGCAAAATTATAATGTGCACAATGTAACTTGTGTATAGTTACATATTTATAATTTGCTTAAGAGATCAAGAAATGAATATATAATACAAAGATGACACATTTCTACTTTGTTTAATATTCTAAGTATCATGAGGCAAGGGATAGATACAAGTGATATTCCTTATATCACTAAATGTATCATCTTTAGCTTGAGTGAGCAAAATATATTTGGTATTTAGGTAACTATAATGTGTATCTAGATACCTCTTATAGTTTATGATATAAAGTGTTTTATATCATTACCAACATAACTGAGATCCTCCTATAGATCACACCACAGAACTGGGAAACAAGAAATATGATTTTATATTTTATGTGATGTGTTGATATACATGTGGTGAAATGATAAAATCGATATGTCGTAAGAACGACATAGTTAGAATATCAAATGATTTTGTATAAGATGTGTATATATTATGTGGTTAATGTTTGACATTATATATGATAATACATGACTTAATACAATGTGATCTGGAACATTATAACGTACAAGTTTGCTATAACCCCAAAGGTCAAAGTTTGTTGGATATTGATCCAAAATTTAACAAAGGCAAAAAACAGTACAAAATGGTCGAACGTTTTCCCCAAAATGGTCGACCAGTGTGAACAGTAATTTTTGGTTTTTGACCAAAAATAACAAGAACTTTTCTTGTTCCAAAACAATCGACCGGTGAGGCATTTTGTTTGACCAAAATTATCAGGAAATTTTCTAGATAACCAAATGGTCGACCGGTTGGCCGATTTGTTTGACCGTATGACCACGATTTTGCCTGAATTAATAACAGATTTGTTTTTCTGAAAATGGGCTGGATTTGTTCCAACTTGGTCAAGGGAGATTATGGGATGATTATATGTTGATATATGATTGGTTTAGAGGAGCAATTAACAAAGGATCATGTGTAAGTGGGTTACACATGATGTGGGTTGGAGGAAGCCATATAAATAGGTCCCTCCTCTCTTCCTTGTATATATGAATGCAAAAATTCTCCTCTCCATATTTCCCCACCTAATCCATCCGAAAATTTCTTTATTAATTGAGTGCTTGAGGGATTAAATTCTTTGGAGCATTGAAGGGGTAATTAGCTAGATTCTAACCACGTATTAGACATTGATTGACTAGCTTTGATCTCTCTAATCTTGTTTAGAGTTTGATGAACACTTGGAGGAATTTCAACCACCTACCCCCATAAACCAATTTCAACTTAAGGCTACAACTGAAATTATTAGTGCTACAACAACAAAAACACAAGAAAGAAGATACCTTGTAAGTTATCGAATTTAAATGCAATAAAACTAGCAGAAGGACAAATCGAACTAATCGTACCTAAAAATCAAACAAACTCAAGACAAGGAACTTACTATCGTCATTTTCCAATCAATCCACTTCTGGTGGCACCATTGTGTGTGAATCCAACTTTGTTGGGCTCCCAATTGGGGTCTTCATGTGAAGGCGATTAAGACGACTGGTGGTCCGAAGAATGGACATCCAATTACGAGAACAAAGGTGGTAGAAATTGGAGTTTAGGGTTCCATCCAGGGATTTAGGGATGGTGAACATGAATTCGGGGATTAAAGGATTTAGGATTGGAGAAAAAGAATTTCAAGGGTTTAGGGTTTTAGTAATCGGGATTCCAGGATTTTGTGTTTTAGTTGGGGATTATCGAGTTTGAATTTGAGTTTGGAATTTAGGTGTGTTTGGAGTTTGGAGATTAGGTCGGTGTTGGGTTTTGGAATTGGATGTGTTTCATATGGGACATTTAGGGGCGACTCGGGGCCTGATTTTTACTAACTCCACTTAGGTGGTTCGTTTTAACAGAGGGACAGAGGTCTTACGGTGGGGTTACGGGAGCTTACGGAGGTCTTACAGAGTGGGTCCCGTTGATGGGCAAGGTGTACCCAAGTAAACAAACATAAAGTAAGGTGTACTTGATTGAATGTTTTAATTATAACCGCAAGTGCACGGCCGCGTTGAAGTGGTGGCAAATACGAGTCGATCAAAAGGGAGGTGTGTCGACTTTGGTTAGTTCGAAGGCAAGTGGGAAACAAAGGAGAGAAAGTTGTGATTACACTAAACTAAGCTAGGAAAGAACAATCAATAAAACAAAACCCCATAGGGGGTAGAAAAAGATTTTGAATACAAAAATATGTGTGTGTGTGTGTGTTCACTTGTGCTCGTCACAACAAGTAGTGCATGAAAATAATAAAACCAAATTCAACTTTGCCTCCACATGAAATAAGATAACACAATATCATTAAAACATACAAGACATTAATTGGAATGAAGCTAAATGAACTCATGCATAAAGACCAAACCCCACTATGTCTTCACATGAAATAAGATTTACACAATCATTAAAACATACAAGACATTAATCAAGGTAAGGGCAACAAGAGCACATGCAACTACAAGTCATGTTTCCTTTATCAACTCCATCCTTATCCTCACCTCATCATTCCCCATAAAATAGGTCCACTAATCTAAGCATATGCTAAGCTTCATTCAAGAGCATTAGCATATCAAAGACAATAGTGAAATCCCATTAGATGGTTATGGAAATCATATAAGGCTCAAAGGATTAAGTTAACACACACACACGATATATCACATAATCATATCACATTATTCTCCACCCCCCCCCCCAAACGGGGATGGAACTACCCACTAATCATTACACTACAAAGTACATTAACAAAATGAAACATTCTACTGAAAGGAAATTAAACTAAGCAAGCAAGAAATATTAAAGAAGCGAAATAAAAGGAAATTAAACTAAAGAAGCATGCAAGAATGAAAAGAGAAGACAATATTACAAGAAACTAAGGAAAATTATTTTATTTACATGACTCACATTACAAGTGACATTCTTCTCCACCTTGAGTTTTTGCTTCAAGGCTTTTACTCCGAGTAGAGAGAATACCACCAAGCAATGAGTGAATACAAAAGAGGAGGAAAAGTTCAATTTATAGCCATAGAAAAAGGTAATCCGGGACAATCCCCCGGTATGGGACTAAACATATACCAAAAATAGACTAAATAAAACCTAATACATGACCCGCCAAAGTCTAAGAGGATCCAGACCAAAACCGACCTCCAATCAGCGGTCTTGGACCGCCAATTGGCGGTCTATATTGTCTGGATCCGGTCTGGTTTTGGAGTGTGGTTGTCTGGCTTCATGTATTCATATGTGATGCATTCAAATAGGTTGTTGGAGCTCAGGATCAAATCGAATTGTCAAAATACTCCTCAAGATGGTGTGGAGTTTCTTGATTTGCTCATTGGTCCTTTGGGCTTACATCTGGGTCCTTCCCTCTTGCATCTCAGTCCCCTGGTCTTGCAACTCGGTCCTTTTCCTTGCTTTTGAGTCCTTTTTGTGCCTCTTCTCCTCAAACATGCTTATTCCTGAAACTTAAACATTAAACCCATTACGTAACATTGTTTAGGTGAAAGATAATGGATATAAGACACAAATGTATGCCTGATATGATGCTAATCACGTACCCAACTAAATATGGAAAACGCGGGTGTATTTTGGGGATTGGCATCTTTCATAGGCATACCCAAGTAAAAAACCCCAATCTAAAATTGTTTGTTGTGAACTAGATGATCTAACATTCGTAGGTTTACATTTATTGAAAGTCTTCATAGATGACAAGTTTCATTGCTACTAGGTGCACTAAGTTGTGCTCCACATATTTTACATATGACGATAGGTTTACCATTTTTATCTTGGACTAGGGCAAAATCTTCCCAAATGTGGCTAGTTCTTTTTCTAGTACTTTTACTTTTACATTGTCTAATCGATGCACTAACAGGGGGATTACGATCCCCCACAAGTGATGAATTAATTGAAGGTTCTGATGCCATTGAAGTTAAAAAATATGCAAACAAAAATCTATTTTTTTTAAACAATGAGAAAGTCATGATAATTAACTAAATTAAATTTAACTAAAATAAACTATTTCTAACAAATAAAGTAAAAGAATAAAGAAATGCAAACGAGAAGGCGGGAAGCGATGTCGGTGTGTCACACAATTGGACGAATCGGGCAGTATCTTTAGCCTTCTGCTTAAACTTGACTCGCTTTTAACACAATTAGAACACTTAGTGAAACATTTAAGAGAGTAAGTAAGAAGATTGGAAGAGAATGAAAAGATTTGGTGTAAAAAATGAATGGAATGGGAGGGGGTTATATAGATTTTTGTAATGCAATATTCGTAATTAACTCGGTGGTATTTTCGTCATCAAAAAAAATTGAAAAACCCAATGGCTATAATAGCCATTGGGGCGGGCCATGCTGGGGCATGCCCACCCGGCTGGCAATGCACAGACCCGCCGGGGTTAGGCCTGGCCCGACACACTAGCCCGTTGACCTAGTTATTACGTCATATTTTTTGACTTATAATGTCGGGTTGACCACCTCCGGTGACCAACGTGATACTGGGGGACGTGGTAAGGGAGGGGATTTTGCGTTGGCCTTATACCCGACGTGGTATGTAAGTTTACCATGTTGATTTTTAAGTTGAAGAGGACGTGGTACGTCTTATTATTAAAAGAAGAATTTCACAAAAAAATTCAAATAAAATACATACCATGTCGGATTTTAGCATACAAGAAACACCACGTCGGTTTCCACCAAACAACCGACGTGATATGTTCTCTAATTAAAAATATAATTTCGTAAATAATCAAATGAAATGACATACCACGTTGGAAGTGTGATTGTTCCCTATTTAAGAGAAATGATACAATGTGTTGCCACTTCTTTAAGAGTCCTCCGAGAAATAGAACTGACTAATCCTAAAGCAAATGGTCGAAAAACTCAACACCACTATTCCTGAACAGCTTGGAGTCGGACCTTCTTTTCGCACTATTACGGATAGTGACATACATATAGTCAAATATTGAAAAAACAAAATGGGATTCCACTGTCAACTCTAAATCGAGCAGGTTTTACATGAAGAAGATTTTACCGGGTGCACGAAGAGTGTATCGCAACTGGTTAAGAACTAGTTAGGTGGAGTTGGGGATCCAAGTTCGATTTCACTTCGGTAACAACCCTTGGTGGATGGATGCGCAACTCATCCTGATTATTAAAATTATAAAACAAACACGGATTACATGTTGAAGCATTAGATTTTTCAAGGATAACTTTTGCCCACAAGCTGCACCTGCCAAGTTTCCATGTTCAATTTACAAGACTGTTGGGGCATCTAGGTATAAGGACATCGTACGTTGATGCCTAGTTCTGATACTGATGGTGCTAGTGCCATATCCGTCCATTGTGATGACCATGACATCAATAATCTATATGAGCTAAAATTAAGTTGAACCGCGATCTTTCCCAGATAGATATGTAGACATATCATTCCTATGGCCAAACTTTTCATACTCACTTGCTTGTCAAGATCTTGCTCATATTTAGGGGTACACATGGGTTGGGTTCAACCCGAAACCCAACCCGAACCCGACTGGTCGGGTCGGTTGGGTCAGGTTGGGGAGGGTTTCGGGTCTGGTTGGGAAAATCAAAAACCCGAATTTTCGGGTCGGGTTCGGGTTGAGGGGGTCGGGTTGACCCAACCCAACCCGAACCCGATTTTTTAATTTTTTAATTTTTTTTTATTTTTTCCCAAATAAACCGGTCGACCGAACATCACTCGGTCGACCGTTTCCAACCCGAAAATTTTGGGTGTTCAAGCCACCGGTCGACCGAACCCCACCAAGTTTGGGAGAAAATTTCCGAATTCGGGTTCAACCCGATCCAACCCGACCCAACCCGAAAATTTCGGGTCAGGTTGGGTTGAACCTAAATCGGTTCGGGTTCGGGTTGGGTCTGGTTTTTTCCCAACCCGAAAATTTCGGGTTGGGTCGGGTTGAAGCCCAAACCCGACCCAACCCGACCCATGTGCACCCCTACTCATATTAGAAGGGTTGTTCATCCTCTCATCGATCATTAAGATTTTTCTCGAGAAGCAAATTAAAAATTTATTGAACCAAAGGTCAGGTTGCACATGACATTAATTATTTGTTGACTTTTTCAATTGATTTCATTAATTTCCATTGTAGGCACATTGTTTAACTGGAAAAACTTGAAGTGACATAAATAAAAGTCAATGTTGTGCTAGGACTCGTTGCTTATCCTCTTTTTGATGCTTTCTCCACACTGAATTATTTGAGCCTTCTTTGTTTTTATCTCATCTTCCTTTGTAAACTTTGTTCAAAAACCATTTCTGGAACACTTGTTGGCAAGGGATTTGTTTTAAGATACAAGATGAAGATTTCGGCAAACTACACTCTAGAACTTTGTCTATTTGCAGACCAAATCATAGATTATGCATTAAATTAGAATGTGTCACTACTCCGTATTATTTATTAGTCTGTCACTACATATACCATTTGACGTCACTAGTGCAGAATAGTCTTTACTCATTGCCCAATAGACGTCGGCTATTATAACAGTCGACGTCTAGTTGGGAGAAGATAGCATAGACGTCGGTCGTTACCAAGGCCGACGTCTATGGGGTACTATAGACGTCGGGTGTTGGAATACCCATTGTATCTGACGTCTATACCCTATAGACGTCGACATATAGACGTCGGTTGTTGGAATACTCATTGGATTGGACGTCTACACCCTATAGACGTCGGACGTTATCGGCGACCGACGTCTATACCCCCATGCTTATAGACGTCGGGGTATAGACGTCGGATATCTAAAACATCCGACGTCTATAGGTTTTAAAGAAATCGAACAATTGCATTTTCTGTCATTCATTCCAGACCAAAACCCAACCAAACCCTAGCCGTTCCGCGACCGAACCCTCCTCCGCGACTAATCTGCGGCATCTCCGGCACCGCAGCTACGTCCAAACCTCTCCTCCCCTTCTCCAGCCCTCTCCTCCGTCTTCCTCCACATCCCTAACCACCGTAAGTGTTAAGTTAGTTTTGGTTGGTTTATTATCGGATTTTTGGTGGAGTAATGATTCTTTTCTTTCTTGGTAAACTTCTCCTCTCGTTCGAATCCAACATTTTGATTTTTGTTCGTATTAGAAGTAAATCAGCCCATTAACCTTAAACGTCGTGTTCGTATTACCAATTATGTATTGCATAAACTACGGAAATGAATGGATAAAGTTATTGTAAACAAGGCTAGAGAGTAGTGACGGCTGGTTGTAAACATCACCTGAATCTATTGGAAATAATGGTTGATGACTAGTTAGTGGTGGAGGTGTTTATGTACTCCAATTAACTCATAATTGGTTGGCTCTCACCCTCTTTTAGCAATACATAAATCTTTGGACCAATACTTGTAGATTGATCGTGTTTGAATTTTGAATATGTCATTCGATTCTATCTATATTTGGCAGATTCGAGGGAGGACGTGTGTTTGATGGTTCGTGATTCCACTCATTTTGTCTCTTAGTTTGAATTGTTGTTAGTAATTTTTCCGTTGTGTGTTTAAAACATATATAAGTAGAAAATTGTATGTTTGTGTCCACTTAGTTATGTATTTGTCAATAATCGTTGTTAATGGAGTTTGTTTGTAGCTTGCTTATGAGATAACATGTATTAAGGACTAGCCTTTAGCTATTTATTCTTTAATCAAGAAGCCAATTTTGTTATGTGGAAAATGTAAACATGTGACTAAATGTAAACATGAGTTGTGTTGAAGTTTGAGGGGTTTAGATGTAGTGTGTTTGTGATGAATGGGGTGGAATTGAGATGAAGGTTTTATCGTGTAATGTTACAAATTTTTCTTCTTAATTCCAGGATTTGAAGACTTCTACATAGCAAATTTTAGGGGAGGTTCTGCCAAAATTTCCAAAAAATATAATCTCAATTGTTATTAATAACATGATATTTTAAAATAATAACTTAGATTTTCTATTAAAAGGAATATAACTTAGATCACGTAAAAAAATTATGTTTAATTAGTTTAGTGAGTTCATACATTTTTTTATGTTTATTAATGTTTAACTTCGTTAAAAGTTTAGTTATTTATGTTTATTTATGCTTAAAACAATTTATTTTGTTTAGTTAACTCGTTGCCCCCATTAAGCAACTTGACCTTTAATAACCTAAAGCAAAAGATTAGACAATATTGCTAAGTCATTCATGATATAGGATTTGCATTCATCGTATTTATTATTTATTTACGATTTCTATCGTAGATTGCTGGCGTAAGGTATGTAATATCTTTCATTTATCATTCATTAGAAAGCACGCATTAGTTAGTAGGATTTGCATTTGAACAAGAGTGAGGTGAGCGTTTGTTTGGTGTGTTGTTTGTTAGATTAAGGTATGAAAAACACTTAGGGGCAGTCACCTATAGGAGATGAGATGGGGGATTTCATCACCCTTTCTTGGCCCAAAAACCACTTAATAAAAGAGCCTTAATAAAATCAATTAGACGTTGGCCCCAAGGATTTTCGGACGCATTAAGGAGAGGAAACCGTTTAAGACCGTTATGGCCTGAATGTCGTTGCCCATCTAGTCTCCCTGAGATTTTAGGAACTTCTGGGTTCTTGATTTCCTACAGATTAGTGGTCCTCGATGTTTAAGACCGTTTCGGCTTGAACGTCGTTGCCCATCTAGTCTCCCTGAGATATTAGGGACCTCCGGGTTCTTGAGTTCGTACAGACTAGTGGTCCTCGGTGGGACCTTGAAGTTAGGTGTTGTCTATTACTAAGGACCTATAGTGGACTGTAGGCTTGTTTTGGCCTTGATTGCTTAGTTAGGTTTCTAACATTCCGTATTCCCACGCTAGCTTAAGGACTTCATCTCCTCTTCTCTGAGTCATTCTTTTGTCATCTTAATGTCTCCGAATCTTCTCATCTACGAACACATTCTTGTAAATTGAAATTTTATTTATTTCCTCCAATAATAACTATCATTTTTGTTAATGTTTAGATTGAAATGGATCGAGAGTGGATTGTTTCAAACAGATTGATTGATTAGTATGAGAACGAAGTGAATATGTTCTTAGAGGTTGCCAAAAACATTCAAAAAAAATGAAAGACAACGACATGGAGTATTTTCCGTTGATGCATTGCATACATTGCATCATATGTCTTTCATTTAGATTAATTTTATATTAATAAATGCTACTAAGGTATGTGTTTAGTCTTATTTACATAATACAGGGACCTGAATGCAAATTACTCATATCCCGAGCATAAATGCGTGCAAGAGACTCATTCCTATCATAAAGACCAAGTTTAAGATTATCGGGTTTCAAATGGAAATGCATCCAAGCATAAAAGCATTCAAGACCTAATTACAAAAAGGACAATGACTTAAGCACAAAAGTAGACAAGGACTTAATTGCAAAAAGCCAAGGACCTAATTGCAAATTATGAGTAGCTTTTATTATTATGGAGAAAATCTAAAGAAAAATCAATGTGGATCTCCAAATATATAAAGAAATAAAGTCCGAACTCAAAAGAAAGGAAAGAATCAATCCAGACGCGCAAAGGATATTGAAATCATACCATAAACACACAGGAAAAATCCGGATTAAATCGGAGCGAAAAAGGTGGTGAATCCGCCGCACCTTATGTAATTTTATGCGGCAAATCCGCCGCATAAAATTAGATCCATACTCTAAAATTTTTACCAGTTGCGTGTTGACGCGTGTACTTTCCTATTTTATAGCTAAGTCCCTTGTATCGGCTATAAATAGCCCTGAAACGATGTTGTAGAGGATCTGCTTAATTTTAACCTTAGTTTTTAATTCTTAGTCTTAGTTTTGTATTCTTCTTTTTAGCAATAAAATTCTGTTGGTTTATTTTGTGTTTTTACTTTTCTTTCTTAGTTCCTCTAGGACCCCTTCTCCCTCCCTCCATCTATGAGTTTCTAACTCTTTCCAAAGGGTGGAGGTGACGGATTTAGGGTGAAGAGAAGAAGAATAAAAGTTATTATTTTAATTTCATGTTAGTAAATTTTGATTACTTGAGTTTATGTTAAATCATTTATCATGTAATGCTTTATAACTAATATGATTTATTATAAGTTTCTGAATTCTCTAATCTAAACCCTATATCTAAACCTCCACCCAACGGACTTAAGTGCAACCGTGATTCCTACGAAAGTGAGTTAGGATTTCCCTGATTTTATTTTTCTGTTTTGCTAGGGACTAGCAAAATCTAGGTGTGGGGGTATTTGATGCATTGCATACATTGCATCATATCTCTTTCATTTAGATTACTTTTATATCAATAAATGCTACTAAGGTATGTGTTTAGTCCTATTTACAGAATACAGGGACCTGAATACAAATTACCCACATTCCGAGCATAAACACGTGCAAAAGACTCATTTCTATCATAAAGACCAAGTTCAATCTTATACCTAGATCCCTTGTAGCAACTATAAATAGACCCGAGAACGATGTTAGAAGGGTCCTTAGTCTTTGGTGGTAGTTTTTATTCTTAATCTTAGTTTTGTATTCTTCTTTTCATTAATAAAATTCTGTCTTTTATTTCTTACTTTTAGTTTTCTTTTGTAATGTCTCAAGGACCCATTCTTCCTCCCTCCAAGAGTTTCTACCTCCTTCCAAAGGGTGGAGGTGACGGATTTAGGGTGAAGAGAAGATGAATGAATGTTATTATTTTAATTTCGTGTTAGTATATTTTGATTACTTGAGTTTATGTTAAATCATTTATCATGTAATGCTTTATAACTAATATGATTTATTATAAGTTTCTGAATTCTCTAATCTAAACCTTAAATCTAAACCTCCACCCGACGGAATTCACCTCTTTGTTCTTGTTTTAAATTTAATTGTTCTTGCTCTTACTTTAGATAATTAAAACCCAAAAATCTCAAAACCCAATTATTTCTTCTCTCCTTCTTCTCCTTAATCGAAAATCACACTAAAAAAAGAATCTCTCCCTCCTTGTGTTCGACCCGTATTTGCCACGTCTCCATTGACGCCGTGCACTTGCGGTATAAATTTAATTCTCATCAAGTTTTTGGCGCCGTTGCCCGGGAGGCGACGTAGATTTTGTTTATTTTTGTGTTTTCGATTTTATTCTGTTTATCTTGTGCGCGATCTAAATATTTGGATTTGTGTTTCAGGAGACAACAGAGTGCACGGCGAAATCCGGACACCTTCTGAGCTTAACGAACGGCGGAATCGCCGCACATCAAGAGGAACCTACGGCGGAATCGCCGCACAATTGAAGCATCTGGGCTTCAAATTTTTCTGGGGTTAGCACCATCTTTGGGTGGACGCGTGGAGCTACTGAAATTTCAAGAGCGGGCGGCGAACCCGACTGAGCATTGCATAGGTAACCTTTGTTGCCTTTTTCCTCGTAATTTCTAGTTTCAGAAAATTTTCCTTTATTAGAATTGCACGTGTTAAGCTTAAATTCCATAATTGGCAATAATTCAACTCTGACCTAAAAATTGGCAAAACTAGAAGAACTTAGTGCATGCATCATATAATGTTTTGTTTGCATTATTCTTGCTAAATTCTTGCAAATTATTTTTATTGTTGAAGAGTGCTGGAGGCAAGGTACGTATCGCGTTTTAACGATTGCATTTAAGCATATAATTTAGTTTGCATACAACCTTGCAATTGCCCCCCACTAAATACCATTGTTTTACTATCTTTGCTAGATCTAAGTTAAACTATTTTAAGGGCAACTCCATAGGCAAAGATATGGTGGGGATTTCATCACCCTTCCGTGGCCCACAAATCACAATCCTAAAGTGTCACCTAAGCCTTAAATTTAAAATCAATTAGACATTGGCCCCTAAGGACTCGGACTCATTTAAGGAGAAGAATTGGTTTGACTTGCTATGACCTGAAGCCGATTGAATTTAATTTGGTGTCTAGAAAGTGTTTTTGTGTTGACGTAAGTCTTCCAAGCGAAGTGGTTGTCTAATTGGCACCGACTCTGTCGGAAGCGCCCCCACTAGCTATACACGGCCTGGCCAAGTTGGTTTGATTAGTGAGGGAGGTGAATCAAGCGAATCAATTCGACTCAACCAGTTAGGAGTCGTCTAGATCTAAGCGACACTAGGTCTAGGATTGTTTGAACCGTGCTTTCTTAGGAATTTTCTGACCAACCCCCTTTCTATCTTTAGAGTTAGGTTTCCCTTCTCATCTGAGTCTTCTTTCTCTTCTCACCTCAATTCTCTAGATTAGGATTCCTTTCTCATCTTTCCCCATTCTATTGTAAGTTTCCCTTTTGAAAAAAAAACATAAAAAAATATATTAAAAAAAACGAAAATATATATAAAAAAAGAATTAATTAATTCTTGAAATTAAATTTGGAATTTAAATTTCGAATTTGAATTCAAAAATTGATTCAACCCGGTGCACTCAGATTTGGATTTGGGACTTGAGTAATCGACTCTCACGAGTTCATCTAGATTCCAGTCTGGAACTTAGCCCCAATCCACCTGTTGCACCACCTCACCAGGATCCAATGGGTGAGAACGTAGTAGACCCACCTGTTGCACAACCTATAACGCTGAGGGATCGATGCTATCCAGCGATGGCTGCTCAGCCATCGTGCATCGTTATGCCCACCATCCCGGGTCGCGACTTCGAACTTAAGGCACAATACATGAGTATGTTGCCAAAGTTCACCTCTAGGGAAGATCCATATCTCTTCCTTAGAGAATTTGAGGAAATTTGCTCTCTTATGCAATACCAGCATATCCCTGAAGAGGCAGTGCGTCTGAAATTTGTGCCTCTAGCACTAAAGGACGACGCTAAGAAATGGCTATATAGTCTAGCCGAAAGATCTATTAGGAGTTGGGCTGAGTTTGTTCAAGTATTTCTGAAAAAATATTTCCCCAACCATAAGACTATGAGGATTAGGAATGAAATTGTTGCATTCGTTCAGTCTGAGAGCGAGCCGTTCTATTCCTATCTAGAAAGATTTAAGAGTGTTCTGACCCAATGCCCTCATCATGGAATTCCGAGATGGCAATTATGTCAAATTATCTATGAGGGATTGACACCCACATCTAGGGTTATGGTAGAATCCGTAAGCCAAAGGAACTTTATGTCGAAAAATGAAAATGATGCCTGGACTTTCCTTGAGGAATTAGCTGAAAACAGTATGCAATGGGACAATGCTAGAACACCGCTTAACCCAAGTATTGGATCTAGAATAGCAAGTCAACCCAAACCAGGTGTCTTAGCTGTAGATGTCAACATAGCGGCTGAAGCAAAACTAGCTACCCTTATGCGCAGAATGGAAAGTTTAGAGCTACAAACCCAAAACCGAGTGAATCAAGCCTCAACTATCCCGTGCTCTAGATGTGGTCAGACTGGTCATGTAATGGAGGATTGTGCAGAATGGGACCAAGTTAATGCCATGTATAACCATGCTAGAAATGACCCATACGCATCAACCTATAACTCGGGTTGGCGTAATAATTCCAATTTCTCATCAAACCAACATGGTCAACCTCCTAAACAACAACCAAGCCCGTATAACCAAAATAATACATCATATGGGTTTAGTAACAATAACGATCATGAGGTTAGGTTGACAAGCTTGGAAAATTTGATGAAAACTTTTATACAAACAACCAACCAGACCTTCCAAAGGCTAGAGACACAAGTCAGCCAACTAGCACAAATAGTAGGTGAAAGAGAAAAGGGTCGGTTTCCAAGTCAACCTGAGGTGAACCCTAGATCTAATAATTCATATCAATCCTATCAAGCACCTTCAGGAAATAACAACCCTAGACCGGTTCAAATGGTTAATGAGGAAGGACCGTTCCAACAAATAAATGTTGTAGTATCATTACGGTCTGGAAGTCAGATTGATAATAATGTGGTAAATCCTAGAACGTTTACTCAATCTAGCCATGAAACTGCCACATATGACCTAACCATTGAACCCGACGTCCAATCTGAAACGCCCACCCCACCTACTCAATCTGAACCCGTAGCTCAACCTGAACCTGAGGGAGTCTATGTCCCTAAAGCTCCATTTCCCAATATACTCAAAAAGAACTCAAGTGCACAAATAGAGAAAATCTTGGAAGTATTTAAGCAAGTTAAGGTGAACATTCCACTCTTAGACATGATTCAACAAATACCTGCTTATGCTAAATTCTTAAAAGATTTGTGCACTAAAAAGAGAAAAACAAACGTACCAAAGAAGGCATTCTTAACTGCAAACATAAGTTCTATTTTGTCCAACACATCTCCTATAAAATATAAGGATCCTGGATGTCCCACAATTTCATGTGCAATAGGAGATACTTTTATCAACAAAGCCCTTCTAGACCTTGATGCTAGTGTTAACCTACTCCCATACTCTGTCTATGAGCAAATGAACATTGGTCCACTAAAACCCTCTAAGACAACCCTTCAATTTGCTGATTGTTCTATTAAGAAGCCCAGAGGTATAGTAGAGGATGTTTTGATCAAGGTTGGTGACTTCATTTACCCAGTGGATTTTGTCGTACTTCATACCGCACCTATTGTAAATCCTAACCGACAAATCCCTGTAATTCTAGGCAGACCCTTTTTCGCCACTTCGGAAGCATTGATAAACTGTCGTAATGGGCTCATGCAATTATCTTTTGGGAACTTAAAAGCTGAATTTAATATCTTTCATATTGATAGTGAGCCAGAAATAATATGCAATCAAAGTGACGTTGTGATGAAATCACGAATCTATAATATTTCTGAATCATCACAAAATCAAAAAGAAAGTAAGAAAAAAGGGAGGAACTCATCTACACACCCACCGTCACTCGAGCAAATAAGAGAACCAATTTATGTGAGGGGTGTGGAACCTGTGACTCAGGAATCTCATTGCAACATGGGGAACAATTCAACTGGATACATGCACCAATATGGTGTCATTCAATCCAGTTCTGACTATGGTTGACTTTGAGCAAATTCCATCCTTCCACCGCAATTCACCAAGGTAATAAGTGCATTTGCTTTATATTTGCATACATTGAGGACAATGCATGATTTAGGTGTGGGGGGTGTTTATGTATATATTTAGCTATATATTCTGTCTTTTATTTTTTAAAAAAATCAATGTTTCATGACATAGCTTAAAATTGAACTGTCAAAACCCGTGTACAAATTGCATTGAGTTTTTGTTCCTTATTATATAGTTCTGCTTGTTGAAATTATGACATAAATCTAAGTTCCAAAGAAATAACTCATTGCCCTTTAAGACATGTATGCACTTAAATTGGATGAATCAAATCTTTGAAGTGGTTGATAAAAAGCAGAGGTTGAGGAAAATATTCCGGGAAGTGTGGACTTCTAATAGCAATTAAGCCTTGAGGAAAATAAAAATAAAAATAAAGGAATAAAGTGATGAAAACACATTTTGCAAAATGATTACAAAAGCCCAAGCCTTTGAGTCACTGGTCCGTAGGGGTATCTTGAAACCCGGTAACTTGAGTCTACCAGCTCGGGATTATCGACCAAACTCGCTACACGAATGCAAAAGGGTAAAAGTGTCAAAAAGCAAATGTGTTGAATCACGGAAGAAAAGAAAAGAAAAAAATAATAATAATACTCAAGGCCCAAAGCTAAAAGAATGATACATGCCATGGTTGATCCGAATGATACTTCACCACCAGAGGAGTCGTGCAAAATAATGCAAGTGATAAACATGTGTAGAAGGGTTAGTAGTGTGAATGTTGGAGGAACAAAGACCAAGTCATATTTTTAATGAGTTAGATTTATATAATGAGCATGCAAAAATTCTCAGTAAGATGTATAAGGTTGAGGTAGGGATATTGAGAACTATTAATGAAACGTTGATTCAGGATTTTGTGGGTATATCCGCTGAAAACCCTCAGGAGACAACACTCCTCCCCCTTGGCAACAAGGAGGTTTAAAGGCTTGTTGCACATGCTAAGTGCAACCGTGATTCCTACGAAAGTGAGTTAGGATTTCCCTGATTTTATTTTTCTGTTTTGCTAGGGACTAGCAAAATCTAGGTGTGGGGGTATTTGATGCATTGCATACATTGCATCATATGTCTTTCATTTAGATTACTTTTATATCAATAAATGCTACTAAGGTATGTGTTTAGTCCTATTTACAGAATACAGGGACCTGAATACAAATTACCCACATTCCGAGCATAAACGCGTGCAAAAGACTCATTTCTATCATAAAGACGAAGTTCAATCTTATACCTAGATCCCTTGTAGCAACTATAAATAGACCCGAGAACGATGTTAGAAGGGTCCTTAGTCTTTGGTGGTAGTTTTTATTCTTAATCTTAGTTTTGTATTCTTCTTTTCATTAATAAAATTCTGTCTTTTATTTCTTACTTTTAGTTTTCTTTTGTAATGTCTCAAGGACCCATTCTTCCTCCCTCCAAGAGTTTCTAACTCCTTCCAAAGGGTGGAGGTGACGGATTTAGGGTGAAGAGAAGATGAATGAATGTTATTATTTTAATTTCGTGTTAGTATATTTTGATTACTTGAGTTTATGTTAAATCATTTATCATGTAATGCTTTATAACTAATATGATTTATTATAAGTTTCTGAATTCTCTAATCTAAACCTTAAATCTAAACCTCCACCCGATGGAATTCACCTCTTTGTTCTTGTTTTAAATTTAATTGTTCTTGCTCTTACTTTAGATAATTAAAACCCAAAAATCTCAAAACCCAATTATTTCTTCTCTCCTTCTTCTCCTTAATCGAAAATCACACTAAAAACAGAATCTCTCCCTCCTTGTGTTCGACCCGTATTTGTCACGTCTCCATTGACGCCGTGCACTTGCGGTATAAATTTAATTCTCATCAAAAGTCTTCCAAGCGAAGTGGTTGTCTAATTGGCACCGACTCTGTCGGAAGCGCCCCCACTAGCTATACACGGCTTGGCCATGTTGGTTTGATTAGTGAGGGAGGTGAATCAAGAAAATCAATTCGACTCAACCAGTTAGGAGTCGTCTAGATTTAAGCGACACTAGGTCTAGGATTGTTTGAGCTGTGCTTGTTCAGGAAACTTCTAACCAACCCTCTTATATATCTTTTAGAGTTAAGTTTCCCTTCTCCTCTGAGTCATCTTCTTCTCACCTTATTCTACGTTATAGTCTCCTCCCCTTTACACTCTCTGGTAGCATTTTTAGGGTCGAGTCGAGCACTTTTTACGAGTTTAGCCTCGTGGTGGTGAGAGTGGTCGACTCTAGAGCTCTTTGTGAAGATGGAAGGTTACATGGGCGACCATCCATATCATTGTTGGAACCAGGACAATTCATCCTGGTATTCCGGACCCATGCAACCTGGGGTGGCTCAGACTAACACCCCATATGGTTGGGACAATCCTGATTGTGTGGCTGAGCAATCTTCATATGGGGGTAACATGAGAGAGGCACCGACTGCTAGACCACAATCTAGTTATGTCGGAACATATGCTGGTCAACAAACTGAGACATTACAATAAACTTTTGCCTCCTTCATGCGTAGGACAGACAACATGAGTGCACCGGTAGCTCCAGTAGTCTTACCGTGCGACTGTTGTGGGTTGAGTGGTCATGTTATCAGGGAGTGTCCATATCTTCCCCCAGAGCCTGAGTATGAGCATACCTTTTCCCAAAACGCTCAATATGACTATTACGCATCCGCGTACAACCCGAGAGTAATGGATTCGTGGAGTGACAATTCATATCCAAATTCTTATACTTCATTTTCACCTCAGTATCCTCCTCCCGAATACCCAGAGTCCTACCAACACCCCACTCCAAACCATTGGACTTACTCTCACCACATCAACACCCAACCTAAAAATTTCCCAAGCTCTGACTTGAACCTCATAGTTGACCGCATACCTTATTCCCTGGAACAAACTCTCCTTACATTCGTGGAAACCACTCAACAGTCCGTACAAAATATGGTACTGCAATTGAGTCAAATGTCGCAACAATTAAGTAAACGTGAGGAGAGTAACTTGTCTTGTCAACATGAGGATTCATCTTTTGATATCGAACCACCACCACATCCACAAATTCAAAGCACAATCTTTCAAAGCCAAACTCCTAGTCAGTCTGAAGGACTTGGGGTTTCAATTCACGATCACTTAGTGGAGGATTTGATACACTTTGAAAATAAAATTGACAAATTTCATCAAGAGTCAACCCAGGATTGTGCCTTATCTTCTTGCCCCGTGGCCCTTGAGCCACATGATCTTCATGTTGTGCCTCTTAAGGACTCACCTTTGGTGGATCAAGAGCTCCCTAGCACCCTCAATTTCAAACAACCTGATGAGAGTTTGCCTCTCACTATTGTTCCTGATCATCTTGGAAATGATGGATCAAACGACTACATTGCTCATGAGGGTATTAGGAGTTCCTTGGAGGATACATTGGGTATGAGACCCATTTTTTGTTCACCTGGTGAGTCGGACTTGCCTGACAAGGCTCTTAACCTCGCTCCGACGCACCAGCCACTTGGTTGGAGAGTTTGGATTGACGATCATAACTTCAGCACCGCAACGGGAGAAACTCTTCCTCCGTTGCCCCTTATTTCCCAAACTCTCGAGAGGTTCAAGCTCTTTCAGTTTGATCATTTGAATGAGTCGCCTTTGCGTCCAATTTATGAACCTCTCATTTCATCTTGTGCTCTTTGTGAAGGGGGCCACGCATGAATATTCTGGCCCCACGTATGAATATTCTGGCCCCACGTGGTGTCATGTTCCCTTTTGATGTCTTTTGACAAATGAAGATGGGAACTTATGTTTGTACATGGTTATATATTTAAAAAAAAATAAATAAATAATAAATAAAAGACTCCTTCAGTGAGCATTGTTTGTGTGGGCTCCAACCCTTAAGTATTTGAGCCTCATTTGTTTCCCGTATTTGACTCCCTTCTTTAGCATCTCACAGGTTTTTGAGGGAATTCGGGTTTTGTCCATCAACATAGCCATGAACTTTCCTTTGTACTTCACGTTGGTGAGATATTTTCCTTTTTCATGCATAAATCCATGTAGTATCTTGCTCACATTCATTGAGGACAATGCATGATTTAGGTGTGGGGGGTATTTATCTATCTATCTATCTGTTTTATTTTTCTGTTCTTTAAAAAAAAGTCAATGTTTCATGACATAGCTTAAGATTGAACTACCAAAACCCGTGTACAAATTGCATTGAGTTTTTGTTCCTTATTATATAGTTCTGCTTGTAGAAATTATGACATAAATCTAAGTTCCAAAGAAATAACCCATTGCCCTTTAAGACGTGTATGCACTTAAATTGGATGAATCAAATCTTTTAAGTGGTTGATAAAAAGCAGAGGTTGATGAAAATATACCGGGAAGTGTGGACTTCTAATAGCAATTAAGCCTTGAGGAAAATAAAAGTGGAAATAAAAAGTGAGGAAAGCACATCTTGCAAAATGATTACAAAAGCCCAAGCCTTCGAGTCACTGGTCCGTAGGGGTATCTTAAAACCTGGTAACTTGAGTCTACCAGCTCGGGATTATCAACCAAACTCGCTACACGAATGCAAAAAGGGTAAAAGTGTCAGAAAAAGCAAATGTGTTGAATCACGGAAAAAGAAAAGAAAAAATACTTTAAGATACTCAAGGCCGAAAGCTAAAAGAATGATCCATGCCATGGTTGATCCAAATGATACTTCACCACCAGAGGAGGCGTGCAAAATAATTTAAGTAATAACATGTGTAGAAGGGTTAGTGGTGTGAATATTGGAGGAATAAAGACCAAGTCAAAACATTTATGAGTTAGACTTGTATAATGAGCATGCAAGAATTCTAAGTGAGATGTATAAGGTTGAGGTGGAGATATTGTTATTAATGGAATGTTGAATTAAGACTTTGTGGGTGTGTCAACTAAAAACCCTCACGAGACAAAACTCGTCCTCTAAGGAAACTTGGGGGTTTAAAGGCTTGTTGCACGTGCTAAGTGCAACCGTGATTCCTACGAAAGTGAGTTAGGATTTTCCTGTTTTCAGTTTCTCTTATATTATGTTTTGCTAGCGACTAGCAAAATCTAGGTGTGGGCGTATTTGATGCATTGCATACATTGCATCATATGTCTTTCATTTAGATTAATTTTATATCAATAAATGCTACTAAGGTATGTGTTTAGTCTTATTTACAGAATACAGGGACATGAATGCAAATTACCCATATCCCGAGCATAAATGCGTGCAAGAGACTCATTCCTATCATAAAGACCAATTTCAAGATTATCGGGTTTCAAATGGAAATGCATCCAAGCATAAAAGCATTCAAGACCTAATTACAAAAAGGACAAGGACTTAAGCACAAAAGTAGACAAAGACTTAATTGCAAAAAGCCAAGGATCTAATTGCAAATTACGAGTAGCTTTTATTTTTATGGAGAAAATCTAAAGAAAAATCAATGTGGATCTCCAAATATATAAAGAAATAAAGTCGGAGCTCAAAAGAAAGGAAAGAATCAATCCAGACGCGCAAAGGATATTGAAATCATACCATAAACACACAGGAAAAATCCGGATTAAATCGGAGCTAAAAAGGTGGCGAATCCGCCGCACCTTACGTAATTTTATGCGGCGAATCCGCCGCATAAAATTAGATCCATGCTCTAAAAATTTTACCAGTTGCGTGTTGACGTGTGTACTTTCCTATTTTATACCTAAGTCTCTTGTATCGGCTATAAATAGCCCTGAAACGATGTTGTAGAGGATCTGCTTAATTTTAACCTTAGTTTTTAATTCTTAGTCTTAGTTTTGTATTCTTCTTTTTAGCAATAAAATTCTGTTGGTTTATTTTGTGTTTTTACTTTTCTTTCTTAGTTCCTCTAGGACCCCTTCTCCCTCCCTCCATCTATGAGTTTCTAACTCTTTCCAAAGGGTGGAGGTGACGGATTTAGGGTGAAGAGAAGAAGAATAAAAGTTATTATTTTAATTTCGTGTTAGTATATTTTGATTACTTGAGTTTATGTTAAATCATTTATCATGTAATGCTTTATAACTAATATGATTTATTATAAGTTTCTGAATTCTCTAATCTAAACCCTATATCTAAACCTCCACCCAACGGAATTCACCATCTTTGTTCTTGTTTTAGTTTTATTTGTTCATGTTTGATCTTTAGAAAATTAAAACCCAAAAATCTCAAAACCAAACTTATTCTTCTCTCATTCTTTCCCCAAATCGAAAATCACACAAATAACAAATCTCTCCCTCCTTGTGTTCGACCCGTATTTGCCACGTCTTCATTGACGTCGTGCACTTGCGGTATAAATTTAATTCTCATCATCCGTGCAATAAGTGTCATAATTTTTCAGTGCTGACTTTTTGGAAAATGAAAGATCATTTTATTTGAGAAATCTTTCGACCCAAATTATTGACGGTTTATATGGCACGGCGAAAATGAATCATTTAGTCGTTCCAAGAATGACAGAGACAACGTTAGTGTGGAAGATCACTTAGAGGAAATGGTTCAGGATATGGCTGAAAAGTTTTCGTCCAACCCCGATTTACTTGCTAATTTGTTGAGTGACAATGAGAAGTCGTTGTATAAGAGTTGTACCAAATTCACTAGATTCACCTCAATGGAAAAAAATAGATTTCGACTTTCCTGTGTTTGGTGAAGAATCCAGGAATGTACGACTTGGACTCTGTACTGACGGAATTAATCCTTTCGGTAGTTTGAGTAGCGTTCACAGTTCTTGGCATGTTATGCTTGTAATTTACAATCTGCCACTGTGGTTACGCATGAAACGCAAATATATTATGTTGTCCTTAATGATTTCTGGTCTGAAACAACCTGGATTTATAGAAACGACATCGATGTGTATTTAAGAACTTTAATTGATGACCTAAAGAGATTGTGGGATGACGGAGCACCATTTTTTGATTGTTATCGTCAGGAGTCGTTCGTAATGCCGGCAATGATATTTTGCACGATTAATGACTTTCCAGCTTATGGTAATCTGTCTGGATATTCAGTCAAAGGTCATAAAGCTTGTCCAATTTGCGAAGAAAATACATGCTCTTTGGAACTAGATAATAGTTCTAAGACCGTCTATCTTGGTCATCGAAGGTTTTTGCCAAACTCCCACCCTTATCGTAGGTTGAAGAAGGCATTTAACGGAAAACAGGAGTTTCAGAATCCGCCAATGATATTGTGATAACATTATGTCAGTTGGAGATGTTCTTTCCCCCTGCTTTTTTCGACATTATGATTCATCTAGTTATTCATTTGGTGAGAGAAGTTAAATTGTGTGGACCATTTTTTTAAGGTGGATGTATCATTTCGAGCGTTATATGAAAGTGTTGAAAGGTTATTGTAAAAATCGTCAAAGACCATATGCTAGTATTGTTGAAGGATACATAGCTGAGGAGGTTATCGAGTTTTGCACTGGATACCTAGCAAACACCAAAATTGTTGGACTCCCGAAGAATCGTCATCATAAACGTGTCGATGGTAAAGGGACACGTGGGATGAAAATGTTAAATCTAAATGGCGAGGACTTAATGACAGCATATTTTTATGTGTTGTGCAATTCTAATGAAGTTAAACCTTGCCTAAATGAACACATGAAGTTTCTAAAGGAAAGAAATCCTTTGTGGAGTGATCAACAAGTAATTAATATATATATATAATTATATATATAACAGGAAGTTTACAATTATATATATAATACGGCTCATTGGATGTTTGTCCTTGTATGCCCCACGACTAATTCGGCATATTAGTTTGATCCGTTGGGGTTGAATAAACCAAAGGACTCAATAAAGAAACTTCTAAATTTGTAAGTTCATTTTAGTTATCGTATTTGTAATTCGTGGATTTTTATTAGTATTATTGAATGAAGGTTTAACTTCTGCTACTCAGGGCAATTAAGGTTTACAGAGTTTTAGGTGGCAGGAGAACAACCACAAAAGCAGGAATAACATGACATGGAATGAGAGTACGTTCTCTCCTATTTTTTGTTAATTAAGTTAGGAACATATATTTAGTGAATTTCTATGTTTGTAGTACCGGAAGCAGGTTGGAAATACGGAATGTGGTAACTACGTGATGAGATACATGGAGGAAATCCTCGAATTGGCTACTCAAGACGTATGCCTATCCGAGGTAATGTAGATCGTTATTAACTTGTATAGTTGTAGTTTCAATATTTAGTTATTAAAAATTTTACTTGTATTTTTTTTGATAGGTCTTCCCAAAAAGTAGTGATCCCTTCTTGCAACAGGAGCTCGATGAAACTCGCGACCGATGGGCTCTCTATTTTATCCGAAACATGTTGATGAACTAATAGGTTCTCCTGTCACTAGCATTTTTCTGTAATTTAGTTAACAAGTTCACTTGTATTACAAACCTACAATTTATGCCTTAATATAATAACCTCAATTTTAGAATAAATGTCAATTTTTATGTATGAATTAATTGCAAGTGTGTTGAATGATTGTGTATGCTTTTATGTTTGTGTTTGTGCATGTTTGATTGTATGTTTGTGTTTGTGCATGTATGCTTGTGTGTTTGTGCTTGTATGTACATGTGGATGAAAGTGAGAGTTTTTTGTGAACGAATTTGGTGCAGGTTGTATGTACACGAATACGATGACTAAATACAAGTTTGCAGGATGCTATTTATCTATTTTTTTGTCCGGGTTTAAGAATAGACGTCAGATGTTTGTATTAGCCGACGTTTTTTCTTCTGAAGAAAGGAATAGACTTCGGCTTTAGGTATCATCAGACGTCTATTCTTTAGGAATAGACGTCATTTGTTATTTCACTGACGTCTATACGTAAAGAATAGACGTCGGTCGTAGAGAAAGGTTGATGTCTATACGTAAAGTATAGACGTCGGCTGATACAGACAGCCGACGTATATTCTTTAAGTATAGACATCGGATTTCTCACGTCTGACGTCCATGTATAGACGACGTACACATAGAGGTCGGATCTGGGAGTCCTTATATCCGACGTATATACCCTCGTACATCCGACGTATATTCCATTTTCTGTAGTAGTGTGTTCCTATACCTACATGTTTGTGTTTTACTATTAGCCAACTTTTCACATCAAAATAATTCATGTGTTCAAATGTTGAATTAGTTTCTACAGTATGGACATCTCATATCTTTTTGTCATCTGTTAAATTGTGTTGCCATGCGTTTTTCTTTTGAGGATTTCCTTGTTTGCAATGCACCTATTGGTTTTCTGCACATGTCAATGCATGCAAGGGTAATATGACGTCAACTACACCTTATATCGTTTAAACGAAACTAAAGTCCAAAACACGTCCAACAAACCCTTACACTTACACTTTGAAATGTGAATCAAAATAATGAAAAAAATCGTTAGGCAGGAAAAATTGCAATTTTGTTTTGTGATACCATCTTTAGTTTTGATTGTTGTACTTCTATATATTTCCTGGAAACTATTCAAAAATACGTTAGAACATAATCAACTAATTACTAAGAAGGAAAAATGAAATCCTACAACTTACAAATATGTTTTGATTCGAAGGTCAATGCGAAGAGGCGGCGACGAGGTTGGCGCGAGGAGGCTGCAGCGAGGTCGGCGATTAGGGTGGTGGTGGGAGTAGGGTTGGGTGAATGGGAAAGTCTGGAAGGTGAAACCCAATTTAGGGGTCCTGATAAAAAGATTCATCGATGGAAGTTATTTGTCGATGTTTCATTACATATTCGTTGGTGAATTTAAACATATTAAGTTTGTAATGGTCAATTTTCAAAATAATCTCCAACGGAATATATCCGTCGGTGCATCTTAGAATACATACACAGATGGGCATATTTGTCGATGTAGGGTAACACAATCATCAGTGATTGTTTTCGCGAGTAAAGAATTCATTATACTGTGGATTTGTTTATCTAAAAAATACACCGACGGTATGTATCCATCAGTGTAACTTTTTGGTTCTAAGAATACTGCAAAAATATTAACCGACAGAACCTTTTCGTTAGTGTTATTGAGAGTATTTGTCAGTGTAGTTGTACACCAATGAAAAACACGATCCGTTGGTAAACAGTTAACTTCTCCTGCATATTCTTCCTATTCTTCTTTCCTTGAAACAAATAATTCACTATTGAAATCTCCAAGTGTTGTGATTTGTGGATTTCTTGGTTTTGTTATATCATGAGGGTGTACTGGCATACTAATCCCTACAACAAACTAGATAGTAGGGCATAAACACCTTGAAGAAAGTGTTCTAAAACCTCAAAGTCTTTTTCATTTCCTAATAGTATCGACTATGTTGTGAGACTTATATGTAACAGATTAGAAGAAAGGCATAATCTCAAACGTTTCGTGACTCCTTTTCTTTTTCTTATCACTAGTCCAAAATAGGGAATAAGTGTCACCCAATATATGTTGGTCTCCCATAAATCCGTCGTCTATATATATATATATATATATACGTTGCGTGTCTGGGAGGTTGACGTCTTTACAAACCTATATACGACGGTTATACAACAATCTATGTCTATACCTCCTTTAAAAATGTTAAAAGTTAAAAATGGAACCATCTTTCCTTAAAAAATGGAACCAAGATTTTAAACTCACAAACTTTCAAAATTGAATCCGTGCGCGATTCCATCTGATCAAGTTTGATCATCTACAAAGTGTTCATATTTTGTGATTCAAACAAATTAAAACTCATTTAAACTAACATACTCATGTAATTGAAACTCCATTTCAAAATTTATTAATAAAATTAACAGAATAGACATCTGGTATACTGACAGAACGACACCTATATCCCATGTTTCAAAATAAAATATTTAAATAATAAAAGTAATGCTCTTGGTATTGGTTGTAATGAAAGAACGACGTCCATCTCCCAGGTATCAAAATAAAATTTTAAAATAATGAAAATAAAGCTCTAGGCGAAGGTTATGTACAAACAATCGACGCCTATGCACCCATATTAAATAAAATATTAGACGGGTATACATGCATATACCCCTCATAAAGGGGTATAGATGTCGCATGGTCTTAATAGCTGACGTCTAAAGGGTTAATATTACGGTTTATTCGTTTCAATTTGTTATAACTCGAACAAAACCCTAGCTGCCGCGACCAATCTCCGACCAAACCCTAGCCACCTCCGCGACCTCGGTTGACCTCCTCCGCCACCTCCGAGACCTTGATCACCCTCCTCCACGACCCCCAACCTCCTCCACCACCGCGGCCACCTTCGTGACCTCGATGACCCTCCTCCACGATAGCCACGACCCCGGACCACTACCACCACAACCATTATTGCACGTTCAACCCACATTGGTATTAAGTTTCGGTTGATGTTTAGTTAAGATCGGATTTTAGGAGTTGGGTAGGAGTTTGATTTCGATGAGATGCAGTGGAAAGTGAGGTTCAAATTTTTGGGGTTTTTTTTAAGATTTTTATTTGAGGGGGGTTTGGATGTGGTGTGTTTGAATTTGTGTTTGTGATTTGGTTTTTCTTGAAGGGTTCGACTAAAAATTGGAATTTATGAAATGGGTTGGAGTTGGATTTGGATGAAATGAAGTGGAAAGTGAGATTCGAGAGTGAGTTGATGAATTTCTCGAATACAAGCAATTTGTGAAGTTCGATAAGCAAATATCTAATTTCAATATTTTTAAGGCATAACTAGCAATTTGTGAAGTTCAACAATGAATATCCCAACATATATATAGCCCCAACATATCTATTCATTTTGCTAGCTCCATTTTGATTATATCATGACAAGTGTCTTTGCATGAGATATGTATCACCAAGAATATTTAGTTTGAGATGGGATTATACAAAATGATCAATTTGAAAAGGTTGTATGAAATGTGGGTACTACGTTATGAGATACATGCAAGAAATCATCGACATTGCACCTGAAAACGTAAAGTTATTTGTGGTAATATAGATCATTTTCAGTGGTATAATTATAGTTTCATTACTTACATATTTATATTGTGTACCTGTATTTTCATATGTCTTCCAAAAGAACAGTGATCCCTATTCCTAACACAAGCTTGATGATACTCGCGAGCGATGAGCTTGCTACTTTATTAGCAACATGTTATTGAACTAACATTATTTGACTACAATTTTAATTTTAATATGATCAAACTTCTTTGTGAATTGTGAAATATAAATGTGGGTGAATGAAATTAGTTGAATTTGTGTATGATTGTAAATGAAATTTGTGGAGGATGAATGTGTTGTTGTGTAGGATGAATGATTGCGAATGAAATTTGTGCAGGATTATGATTTTTATATACGTTTCAGCATTTATTTGTTTTAATTTGGGAAGGGTATAGACGTCAGTTGTGAGCATGATGGCCGACACCAAGTCTTTTTTTCAAGTATATAAGCATCGGCCGGTGCTGATGGACGACGTGTATTCCCTTGGAGTAAACGTCGGGTGTAAGGATAATCGACGCGTATTCATCTAGAAGAGACGTCGTCTATGAGGATAACTGATGCATATTCCATTTGGAATTTCTTTGTAACATGAACAAGCCTGGTGCCAATAGTATACATTTGCTTGCTTGTTTGGGTTGTTTAATTTGTGTTGATTTCTTATGTTACTTGTTGTTTTTGTACAATGGATATAAGATCATCAAGAGGGTGAATCAATGGATTAACACTAATAATATCTCAACAAAAATACGAAATAAAAGACAATGGAAAATGAATGTGGATTAACATCAACACCGTGAACTAGTTCTCTCCTCAAATCTTACCTGACCCCCAAGCTCCACTCGTGTATATATCGAACTCATTATGTATCGTTATCAAACCTTTGTACACTCCAAGCATTCTCCTTCCCAACTAAAAAGAGTGTTTCCTCAAAGCAATACAACTCTTGAATGGTGAAAGTTGTTTCAACTCTAGAACTAAATGCACTCAAATAATTTTCCTTGCAGCTTTGATGATGAAGTGTAGAAGTTGGTGAAGGCTTTGAAAGGCAGGGAGTGGAGTGATGAGAATTTAATTTATACCGCAAGTGCACGGCGTCAACGACGACGTGGCAAGTATGGGTCGAACACAAGGAGGGAGAGATATTGTTATTTGTGTGATTTTCGAGTTAAGGGAAGAAATAGAGAGAAAACATAATTTTGGTTTGAGATTTTTGGTTTTTGAATTCTAAGGCAAGAACAACAAAAACAAATTAAGAATAAAGCAAAGAAGGGTGAGAGTCCAGCGCGTGGAGGTTTAGATGTTGGGTTTTGTTTAGAGAAATCAGAAAGTTATAATAAATCATATTAGTTATAAAGCATTACATGATAAATGATTTAACAAAAACTCAAGTAATCAAATATCCTAGCACGAAATTAGAATAATAACCTCATTCTTCTTCTCATCACCCTAAATCCGTCACCCCCACCCTTTGGAGAGAGTTAGAAACTCATGGATGGAGGGAAGGAGAAGGGGTCCTAGAGAAATTACAAAAGAAACTAAAAACACAAGATAAAACAACAAAACTTTATTACTAAATTATGGAATAAAAATAAGAACATCCCTACAACATCGTTTCGGGGCTATTTATAGCTGATACAAGGGACCTAGGTATAAAAGAGGAAAGTACACGTGGCGAGACACGACTGGGAAAAATCTGAAGCCACGGATCCACAAGGAGTCGGCGTTTCCGCCACACATTACATGTGATGTGCGGCGGATTCGCCTCAAGAATGTGTCTGATTCGATCCGGATTTTTCCTGCGTGTTTATGGTATGATTTAAATGTCTTTTGCGCATCCAGATGATTTCTTTCCTTTCTTTTGAGCTCCGAATTAATTCTTTATATATTTGGAGATCCAAATTGATTTTTTTAGAACTTCTCCAAAATAATATTTTGGTCCTTGCAGTCGGGTCCTTGGCTTTTTGCAATTATGTCCCTGGCTACTTTTGTGCTTAAGTCCTTGGCCTTTTTGTAATTAGGTCTTTGAATGCTTTTATGCTTGGATGGACTTCCATTTGAATCCCGATAATCTTGAACTTGGTCTTTATGACAGGAATGAGTCTCTTGCACACATTTATGCTCGGGATATGGGTAATTTGCATTCAGGTACCTGTATTCTGTAAATAAGACTAAACACATACCTTAGTAGCATTTATTGATATAAAATTAATCTAAATGAAAGACATATGATGCAATGTATGCAATGCATAAAATACCCCCACACCTAGATTTTGCTAGTCCCTAGCAAAACAGAATATAAGGAAAATGAAAACAGGGAAATCCGAACTCACTTTCGTAGGAATCACGGTTGCACTTAGCATGTGCAACAAGCCTTTAAACCCCCAAGTTTCCTTAGAGGACGAGTTTTGTCTCGTGAGGGTTTTTAGTTGACACACCCTCAAAGTCTTAATTCAATATTTCATTAATAACTCTAAATATCTCCACCTCAACCTTATACATCTCACTTAGAATTCTTGCATGCTCATTATATAAATTTAACTCATAAAGAATCTGACTTGGTCTGTGTTCCTCCAACATTCACACCACTAACCCTTCTACACATGTTATCACTTAAATTATTTTGCACGCCTCCTCTGGTGGTGAAGTATCATTCGGATCAACCTTGGCATGAATCATTCTTTTAGCTTTGGGCCTTGAGTATCTTAAAATATTTTTTTTCGTGATTCAACACATTTGCTTTTTATGACACTTTTACCTTTTTTGCATTTGTGTAGCGAGTTTTGGTCGATAATCCTGAGCCAGGAGACTCAAGTTACCTGGTTTAAAGATACCCCTACGGACCAGTGACTCGAAGGCTTGGGCTTTTGTAATCATTTTGCAAGATGTGCTTTCCTCACTTTATTTCTTTATTTTTTTACTTTTATTTTCCTCAAGGCCTAATTGCTATTAGAAGTCCACACTTTCTGGTATATTTTCCTCAACCTCTGTTTTTTATCAACCACTTCAAAAATTTGATTCATCCAATTTAAGTGCATACATGTCTTAAAGGGTAATGGGTTATTTCTTTGGAACTTAGATTTATGTCATAATTTATACAAGCAGAACTATATAATAAGGAACAAAAACTCAATGCATTTTGTACTCGGGTTTTGGAGGTTCAATCTTAAGCTATGTCATGGAACATTTTTTTTTTATTATTTTTTTTAAGAATATGTATATAGATAGATAGATGCATAAACACCCCCCACACCTAAATCATGCATTGTCCTCAATGTATGCAAAGATAAAGCAAATGCACTTACTACCTGCGTCAACTGTGGTGGAGGGATTGAATTTGCTCAGAGTCAACCATAGTCAGAACTGGATTGAATGACACCATGTTGGTGCATGTATCCAGTTGAATTGTTCCCCGTGTTGCAATGAGAGTCCTGAGTCACAGATTCCACACCCCTCACATGTATTGGTTCTCTTATTTGCTCAAGTGATGGTGGGTGTGTCGAAGAATTACTCTCCTTTTTCTCACTTCCTTTTTGATTTTGTGATGATTTATTTGATTCAGAAATCTTATAAATACGCGATCTCATCACCACATCACTTTGATTGCATACTATTTCTGGCTCATTATCAACATGAAAGATATTAAATTCAGTTTTTAGGTTTCCAAAAGATAGTTGCATGAGCCCATTTTGGCAATTTATCAAAGCTTCAGAAGTGGCTAAAAAGGGTCTGCCGAGTATCACAGGGATTTGTCTCTTAGGATCGACAACAGGTTCAGTATCTAGAACGACAAAATCCACTGGGTAAATGAAGTCACCAACCTTAATCAAAACATCCTCTACTACACCTCTTGGTTTCTTAATAGAGCAATCAGCAAATTGAAGGGTTGTCTTAGAGGGTTTTAGTGGACCAAGGTTGAGTTGCTCGTAGACAGAGAACGGGAGTAAGTTAACACTAGCACCAAGGTCTAGAAGGGCTTTGTTGATAAAAGTATCTCCTATCGCACATGCAATTGTGGGACACCCAGGGTCCTTATATTTTATAGGAGACGAATTTGACAGAATAGAGCTTATGTTTGCGGTTAAGAATGCCTTCTTTGGTACGTTTGTTTTTCTTTTCTAAGTGCACAGATCCTTTAAGAATTTAGCATAAGCATGTATTTGTTGAATCATATCTAAAAGTGGAATATTCACCTTAACTTGCTTAAATACTTCCAAGATTTTCTCCATTTGTGCACTTGAGCTCTTCTTGAATCTATTGGGGAATGGAGCTTTAGGAACATATACTCGCTCAGGTTGAGCTATGGGTTCAGGTTGAGTAGGTGGGTTGGGCGTTTCAGATTGGACGTCAGGTTCAATGGTTAGGTCATATGTGGTTGCTTGATGGCTAGATTGATTAGACGTTCTAGGATTTACCACATTGTTATCAACTTGTCTTCCGGACCGTGATGATACTACTGCATTTATTTGTTGGAACAGTCCTTCCTCATTAACCATTTGAACTGGTCTCGAGTTGTTACTTCCTAGAGGTGGTTGATAGGGCTGATATTGATTATTAGATCTAGGATTCACCCCAGGTTGACTTGGAAACTGACCCTTTTCTCTTGCACCTACAATTTGTGCGAGTTGGCTGACTTGTGTCTCTAGCCTTTGGAAGGACTGGTTGGTTGTTTGTATAAAAGTCTTCATCAAATTTTCCAAGCTTGTCAACCTAACATCATAATCTCCATTGTTAGTAAACCCAGATGATGTATTATTTTGGTTATACGGGTTTGGTTGTTGTCTAGGAGGTTGACATTGTTGGCTTGATGAGAAATTGGAATTATTACGCCAACCCGAGTTATAGGTTGATGTGTATGGGTCATTTCTAGCATGGTTAAACGTGGCATTAACTTGTTCCCAGTCTGCACAATCCTCCATTAAATGACCAGTCTGACCACATCTAGAGCAAGGGATAGACGAGGCTTGATTCACTCGGGGTCGGGTTTGTAGCTCTAGACTTTCCATTCTGCGCATAAGGGTAGCTAGTTTTGCTTCAGCCGCTACATTGGCATCTACAGCTAAGACACATGGTTTGGGTTGACTTGCTATTCTAGATCCAATACTCGGGTTAATCGGTGCTCTAGCATTGTCCCATTGCATACTGTTTTCAGCTAAATCCTCAAGAAAAGTCCAAGCATCATTTTCATTTTTTGACGTGAAGTTCCCTTGGCTTACAGATTCTACCATAACCCTAGATGTGGGTGTCAATCCCTCATAAATAATTTGGCACAGTTGCCATCATGGAATTCCGTGATGAGGGCATTGGGTAAGCACACTTTTGAATCTCGCTCTCAGATTGAACGAATGCAACAATTTCATTCCTAATCCTCATAGTCGTATGGTTGGGGAAATATATTTTTAGGAATACTTGAACAAACTCAACCCAACTTTTAATGGATTTTTCGGCTAGACTATATAGCCATTTCTTAGCGTCGTCCTTAAGTGCTAGAGGCACGAATTTCAGACGCACTGCCTCCTCAGAGATATGCTGGTATTGCATAAGAGAGCAGATTTCCTCAAATTCTCTGAGGAAGAGATATGGGTCTTCCCTAGAGATGAACTTAGGCAACATACTCATGTATTGTGCCTTAAGTTCGAAGTCGCGACCTTGTATGGTGGGCATAACGATGCACGATGGCTGAGCAGTTATCGCTGGGTAGCATCGATCCCTCAGAGTTATGGGCGGGTTCACAACATTCTCACCCATTGGATCCGGGTGAGGTGGTGCAGCAGATGGATTGGGGCTAAGCTCTAGACTGGAATCTAGATGAACTCGTGAGAGTCGATTGCTCAAGTCCCGAACCCAAATATGAGTGCACCGGTTTGAATTAATTTTTTGAATTCAAATTTGAAATTTAAATTCCAAATTCACTTTCAAGACTTAATTACAAAAAAAATCATTTTTTTTTATTTTTTTATTTTTTTTTCAAAAGGGAAACAATCAATAGAAAGAAGAAAGATGAGAAAGGAAACTTAACTCTACAAGATAGGTTCTAGAGTTGGTCAGAAATTTCCTGAACAAGCACGATTCAAACAATCCTAGACCTAGTGTCGCTTAAATCTAGACGACTCCTAACTGGTTGAGTCGAATTGATTTGCTTGATTCACCTCCCTCACTAATCAAACCAACTTGGCCACGCAGTGTATAGCTAGTGGGGGCGCTTCCGACAGAGTCGGTGCCAATTAGACAACCACTTCGCTTGGAAGACTTACGTCAACATAAAAACACTTTCTAGACACCAAATTAAATTCGATCAGCTTCAAGTCATAGCAAGTCAAACCAATCTCCTCCTTAATTGAGTCTGAGTCCTTAGGGGTCAATGTCTAATTGATTTTAATTTTAAAGCTTGGGTGACACTTTAGGATTGTGATTTGTGGGCCACGGAAAGGTGATGAAATCCCCACCGTATCTTTTCCTACGGAGTTGCCCTTAAGATAGTTTAACTTAAATCTAGCAAAGATAGTCAAACAATGGTCTTTTGTGGGGGGCAATTGCAAGGTTGTATGTAAATTAGATTATATGCTTAAATGCAATCGATAAAAACCGCGATACGTACCTTGCCTCCAGCATTCTTCAACAAGAATTAATTTGCAAGAATTTAGCAAGAATAATGCAAACAAAAAATTATATGATGCATGCACTAAGTTCTTCTAGTTTTGCCAATTTTTAGGTCAGAGTTGAATTATTGCCAATTATGGAATTTAAGCTTAACACGTGCAGTTCTACAAAAAGAAATTTTCCGAAACTAGAAATTACGAGGAAAGAGGCAACAAAAGTTACCTATGCAATGCTCAATCGGGTTCACCGCCCGCTCTCAAAATTTCAGTAGCTCCACGCGTCCACCCAGAGATGGCGCTAAGCCCAGAAAAAATTGAAGCCCAAAAGCCTCTGTTGTGCGGCGGATCTGCCGCAGCTTGTGCTTGATATGCGTCGATTTTGCCGCCCTGCTTGCTCCGGCTGCGTTCAGATTTCACCGCGCACTCTATTGTCTCCTGAAACACAAATCCAAATACTTAGATAGCGCACAAGATAAACAGAATAGAATCAAGAACACAACAATAAACAAAATCTGCGTCGCCTCCCCGGCAACGGTGTCAAAAACTTGATGAGAATTTAATTTATACCGCAAGTGCACGACGTCAATGACGACGTGGCAAGTACGGGTCGAACACAAGGAGGGAGAGATATTGTTATTTGTGTGATTTTCGAGTTAAGGGAAGAAATAGAGAGAAAACATAATTTTGGTTTGAGATTTTTGGTTTTTGATTTCTAAGGCAAGAACAACAAAAACAAATTAAGAATAAAGCAAAGAAGGGTGAGAGTCCAGCGGGTGGAGGTTTAGATGTCGGGTTTTGTTTAGAGAAATCAGAAACTTATAATAAATCATATTAGTTATAAAGCATTACATGATAAATGATTTAACACAAACTCAAGTAATCAAATATCCTAGCACGAAATTAGAATAATAACCCCATTCTTCTTCTCATCACCCTAAATCCGTCACCCCCACCCTTTGGAGAGAGTTAGAAACTCATGGATGGAGGGAAGGAGAAGGGGTCCTAGAGAAATTACAAAAGAAACTAAAAACACAAGATAAAACAACAAAACTTTATTACTAATTATGGAATAAAAATAAGAACATCCCTACAACATCGTTTTGGGGCTATTTATAGCCGATACAAGGGACCTAGGTATAAAATAGAAAAGTACACGTGGCGAGACACGACTGCGAAAAATTCAAAGCCACGGATCCACAAGGGGGCGGCGTTTCCGCCGCATATTACATGTGACGTGCGGCGGATTCGCCTCAAGAATGTGTCTGATTCGATCCGGATTTTTCCTGCGTGTTTATGGTATGATTTAAATGTCGTTTGCGCATCCAGATTATTTCTTTCCTTTCTTGTGAGCTCCGAATTAATTCTTTGTATATTTGGAGATCAAAATTGATTTTTTAGAACTTCTCCAAAATAATATTTTTGTCCTTGCAGTCGGGTCCTTGGCTTTTTGCAATTAAGTCCCTGACTATTTTTGTGTTTAAGTCCTTGGCTTTTTTGTAATTAGGTCTTTGAATGCTTTTATGCTTGGATGGACTTCCATTTGAATCCCGATAATCTTGAACTTGGTCTTTATGACAGGAATGAGTGTCTTGCACGCATTTATGCTCGGGACATGGGTAATTTGCATTCAGGTCCATGTATTCTGTAAATAAGACTAAACACGTACCTTAGTAGCATTTATTGATATAAAATTAATCTAAATGAAAGACATATGATGCAATGTATGCAATGCATCATGGAGTGCACAAGTATAGCATTCAATGGGATTGTAAAACATGTGTTTATGCTTCTTTAATGAGCTAGTTATAGCCTTCAAGCTTAAAGGGTCATTTAGGGGTTGGTTGTACGTGAGGAAAATGGGAGTTAAGAAATATAAATCTCAAGCAACAAACCCGTCAGAATTGGTCGTCCCAGATATCATGGTTGACCAAGTCAAAATAAGCACTCGGTTATCCTATTAAAGGTCAGATATCCGCATACCGTCCTTCGGTAAAAAAAAATCGAGTCTCAATCGAAATAGATAGTCGGTTGTCCGATAATGGAATGGCTGTCAAGTTAAAAGTTTCAGTAATGTTCGAGTTGAGTCTATCAGAAGTCGTGTGGTTGACAGGTGACTAGTCGATCGACCAAATCACCATGGAACAAACTTCATGCTAATGGATTATGAATAGAAGCAAATCAATTTTCTCAAGAGAGGACAATTCTATGAAAGAGATCACTTCAGGATATTCAAGCCAAAGAAAATCCAATCCTCCAAAAAAGTGTTCTACGTTTGATAGGGCAAAGACAGTGAGGGCTTGGGTGTTTACTGAGATCTCAAAATCGAACGTCCTTGGAAGATCAGTCGTCTGAGTTACCCATTTTACATTTCTATGCATCAATTAACAATTTAATCTCGAAACTCAAATAAATAAGTTGAAAACTACAAGTCTTCTTTCCTATCTTTGTTATAAATCTTAGGTCTTGATTCGTGAGTCTTGATTCTTCAACCTTTGAGAGCCTAAATAAGATGAAGATATACGATATATGTGCAATATGGTTATATGATTTAAGTGATGTAGAATTCGGAGAATTAGTGATATTAGTTAGTAACCATCAAAATTTTATCTACATGACTCATATTCTTAGTTGATGCCAAAAGGGAGATAATGGGATATTTGTGTTAGGATGAAATACTAATCAAGAAGGGGTGAATATATTATGCTGCAATTATCTCTAATAATGTGGAATTAAAAGTAAAGTAAGAGAATTGGGAACAACAAATCGACTTTGAGGATTTTTATAGAGATTCGATTACAACCTCCATTATCTAATCCTCTCCCGGAGGTTCGATCGATTGATCCTCTGATCCCTACTCGAGTATTCATTAGTCTCTTCATTCTCGACTGAAGATAAACCCTCTTCAATCTGAGCGTTGCTCGATCCACCTCTCACAACCCGAGAGGGAGCTTCCTCGAAGATTTACAACACCTGAAGTTGATTGAACGTTGATGAACTCTAACTTCAATGCACTCAAATGATTTGAATTGGGCTTGGAGTGAATTTGAATTAAGTTAGAAATTTATTATAGCTTTAAAGATTTGAAATTTTAGAGCACAAAAAGTATAAATGTTTAGAGTATGTAAAGAGTGTGTTTGTGTCTCTTGAATGCGAGTTTTATAGGCTTTAAAGCAAATAGAGTCGTTTGAAAGAGTTTGTGAAACTTGGACCAATGAAAGATATGATTTGGCTTAAGCTCAGGCAAAAATCTGCATATTCGGTCAACCATTTAGGACAGGGTCGTCCAAAACCAAAAGGTTGACTTGGTCGAAAAAGGGTTTGGTGGACTGAACAAAGGTCGGATAACGGAACACCAACTTCTAGTAATCATTTTCAATTTCGACCAAATAAAATACGATCAACCGAATAAGGTTTGGTTCACCGTGTAAGATGGACAATAAGGATTTGGGTCATGCTCTATTCAAAGCAATTCGGTTGACCAAACTTCACTCCGTAGATGGACATGTGGATTTTGTCAAACTCAAAATTTGCACCAATAGTTGAAAATCAAATACACATTTAAAAGCCCATTGCACGCAAACAACCATCAAAGGAAATGGTTGACCGAGTAAGGATCGGTAGATCAAAATATTTTGAGTTTTCAAAGATTATGCTTGACGATGAAAAATAAGTCCATTGAAAAATTTTAACGAATCTTTGCCACGTCGGTCAATTAGTGCAAGACACATAGAATTTGATCGTTAGAAAACTCGGATGACCGAATGGAAGATGGTCGATCGAAATGAAGATTCGTAAAGATTTGAAGTTTTACTGAGCCAAAGGTTTCAAAGGACTGAAAGGAGTTCGGTAGTCCAAAATGGTGATTCCAGTAAGGATTTAGGGTTTACTGATCTTGAAGTTGATTTGTTCTTCAATTTGAGGTACAATGTTAAAGATACACAATATATATGTAATTTGACAATATGATATATGTTGTGTGTTAATTGAAGTTATGCAACATATTAGTTTGTCAATCATCAAAATTAAGATTAAAGAGACTCTATAAATGCAACAATTTGAACTTAATTAGAAGGATATATCTATAATACTTGCGCATATAGATTGTTGGGGCACATTAAAATGAATTCAATTTTGACTTCAGTTGTCATCATCAAGAAATTAAAGGTTGTCGTTTTCTTTCTCATAATTTAATTAAATTTTGACGATTAACAAACAAACATTACTCATAATTCCAATCAAACATTATATAAGCCAATTGGTCAAATTGCATGAACATACACATGCATAGGCAAAGACTTAAAGAATGTAATCAAGCTATGGATGAAACTTGTATTTTTTTAGTTATTTAAGTCATAGGACCATATTTGCACTTGATGCATGAAAGAAACTTCCCGTAAATTTCGGACATCTCGACGATCAACGGTTGTGCATTACTCTAAACCTCATTTATGCATGTTGATCCCATTGTCGATCAACCAAATGTTGACCTTTACCATTCTATACTTGTTTTCATTGACAAAAGCATTTTTCAGTTAGCCGATCGATCACCTAAATTTAAAATTAATTTTGACCTTCTACTAGTCTACCGATCTCCCCCTGCAGATTGATTTCTAACTTTGTTTTGACCGGTAACGAGGAGCCACGTGTCATATCACCTTCAAGTTTCCTCTCAACGGATATATAAAATAGTCATTAGCGCAGGTACGGCAAATTTCATTGCTCGAACGATCGCATGACCATAGAATGACCATTTTGGTTCACAATACCTCAAATTCCTTTGAAAACCTAATCTTGGATTGGCCAACCCTTAATCAAATGCCCGAAACTAGGTTTTCCATGGCATTGAACATTCTTCGAACCATGGTGGTTTGGATGATCATGATTTGTCAGTTAATCGATATTTCAATTTTGACCGAGAGTGAATGCACATTTTCAAACGTCCAGACTAGACTCAGTTGTCCGATTCCAACGGACAAACTATCTTGAGCTTTGTGATTGGCTTCTCTCACCTACCACCATCACTCCCCACCCAAATAGTAGAACTTGATAGACTATAAATACACCCTTAATTGAGACCAAACATTACCAAGGAGCATTCTTTACTGTCATACTCTTTAATTCCCAACTCTTGAGCTCTCAAACACCGAATAACTCTACACACTCAAGTGCATTCATTCTAAGATTTTAACACACATTCAACTAAATTTGACTCTCAAGTGCATTGAAGTCTAGATTTCAACACACTTCGAAGATTCATTCTTCAAAGTGTTGTAAAACTTTGAGAAAACACTGTAACATCCTCTCCATCTCAACCCTCCATCCAACCATCTTCAATCCAAGTCATCCATCACCATCTCCCCCTAAACAAGATTAAGGCACAATTAGGATTAGGATTAGGATAAAATCCTACAATCCACCCTCCTAAAAGAATTTCGTCCTCGAAATTAAAACTGAAGCTCACCAAACAACTCCGGGAACTCCTTCCGGACCTCCTCCTCGATCTCCCAAGTGGCCTCTCGCTCACTGTGGTGCTGCCACCTGACCTTCACCATCGGAATGGTCCTCCTCCTCAACTGATGCTCCATCCGATCCACAATCTCAACCGGTCTCTCCTCAAGAGAAAAATCCTGACGGATCTCTGGAACCTCCAACTGAATCACATGAGAAGGATCCGCTACGTACTTCCTCAACATCGAAACGTGGAAGACGTTGTGAAGACCCGAAAACTGCGGCGGCAACGCAACCCTGTAGGCGACCTCTCCAACCCGATCGAGAATCTCAAACGGCCCGACATACCTCGGACTGAGCTTCCCCTTCTTCCCGAACCTCATCACTCCTCGAGATGGTGAAATCCTCAGGAAGACATGGTCACCAGCCTCAAATCTCAGCTCACGCCTACGCCTATCTGCGTAGCTCTTCTGCCTGCTCTGCGCAGTCGCTAGTCTCTATCTGATCACATCAACCTTCTCGGCATACATCTGCACAATCTCTGGACCAACTAGCTGTCTCTCGCCTACATCACTCCAGCATACCGGTGATCTATACGGTCTCCCGTACAGGGCCTCGTACGGTGCCATCCCAATGCTCGAATGGTAGCTGTTGTTGTAGGCGAACTCGATCAATGGCAGATGCTCATCCCAATGACCTGCCCAATCCAGAGTACACGCTCGCAACATATCCTCTAGCGTCTGGATGGTCCTCTCAGACCGACCGTCTGTCTGCGGATGGAATGCCGTACTGAACTTCAACCGAGTCCCCAAGGCCTGCTGCAAACTCCCCCAGAATCTGGAAGTGAACCTCGGATCTCGATCTGAAATAATACTCACGGGCACTCCATGAAGCCTGATAATCTCCTCAATATACAACTTAGCTAGACCCTCCAGAGGTAAAGTGGTCCGAATAGCTAAGAAGTACGCCGACTTGGTCAGTCGATCGACTATAACCCAAATCGCATCATGGAATCCCCTCGTCTTCGGCAGCCCAGTGACAAAATCCATCGTCAGGTGCTCCCACTTCCACTCTGGAAGCTCGATCCTCTGCATCGGCCCTGCAGGTCTCTGGTGCTCAATCTTCACCTGCTGACAGATCAGACATCTGCCAACAAACTCTGCGATCTCCGTCTTCATCTTCTTCCACCAAAAATTCCTCTGAAGATCTCTATACGTCTTTGTGCTGCCCGGGTGGATCGAATAACGGGATCTATGTGCCTCCTCCAGAATGTCCTGCCTCAGGTCTCCTCCCTTCGGCACCCAGACACGGCCTCTGAACCTCAGTCCACCATCAACTCCAATACTGAAGTCTGATCCATCTCTGGCAGCTAACTGCAGCAACCCAGCTAACTCATCATCAGTACTCTGAGCCTGAACAATACTCGAGACCAACTGAGGCTCCACTCTCAGCCCTGCGATCACTGCACCTCGTGACTCATCGGTGAACGGTCTCCACTCGGTCAACGCCTCAAGCAGCTTCCACTCCTCGATACAAAGACCTGCTGCGGTAACCTCCACCTTCCTGCTCAAAGCATCAGCAACCGAATTCACCTTCCCCGGATGGTACGACATGGTGAAATCATAATCCTTAATCAGCCCGAGCCATCTGCGCTGCCTCATATTCAGCTCCTTCTGCGAAAATAGATACTTCAGGCTCTGATGATCGGTGAATACCTCAAATCGCTCGCCATACAAGTAATGCCTCCAGGTCTTCAAAGCGTGCACCACTGCCGCCAGCTCCAAATCATGAGTGGGGTAGTTCCTCTCGTGCACCTTCAACTGCCTCGAAGCATATGCAACCACCTGCCCGTGCTGCATGAGTACGCATCCCAGTCCAACGCCTGACACGTCACTGTAAATCACAAAACCACCACTGCCACTGGGAAGTGTCAGAACTGGAGCAGTCGTCAGCCGACTCTTCAGTTCCTGAAAATTGTCCTCGCACTTCTGGGACCACACGAACTCAACGCCCTTCCGCGTCAGAGCCGTCAACAGCGAAGCCAACCTCGAGAAATCCTGGATGAAACGGCGATAATAACCTGCCAGACCCACAAAGCTCTTGATCTCTGCTACACTCGTCGGGGCTCTCCACTGTGTAACGGCCTCGACCTTCGCTGGATCGACGGAAATCCCGTCACCTGACACGATGTGTCCCAAGAAGGCGACACTGCTCAGCCAGAACTCGCACTTCGATAGCTTGGCATACAACTGATGATCCCGCAAAATGCCAAGTACAACTCTCAAGTGCTCTCGATGCTACTCCACATCTGGCGAGTAAATCAAAATATCGTCCACGAAGACGATCACAAACCGGTCGAGGTACTGACTGAACGTCTTGTTCATCAAATCCATAAACGCTGCAGGCGCGTTCGTCAACCCAAACGGCATCACCAGAAACTCGTAATGCCCGTACCTCGTCCTGAAAGCTGTCTTCTGCACATCTGCCTCTCTGATCCTCAGCTGATGATAACCGGATCGCAGATCAATCTTCGAGAACACCTGCACTGACTGCAACTGGTCAAACAGGTCCTCGATCCTGGGCAAGGGATACTGATTCCTCACGGTAACCTTGTTCAGCATCCCGTAATCAATACACATCCGCAGTGATCCGTCCTTCTTCTTCACGAAGAGTACCGGCGCTCCCTAAGGCGAGACACTGGGGCGGATAAACCCCGTATCCATCAGATCTTGCAACTGCCTCTTCAGCTCTGCCAGCTCCGCAGGTGCCATCCGATAAGGCGCCTTCGACTGCGGCGTAGTCCCTGCTACCAAATCGATCCCAAACTCAATCTCTTTGTGAGGTGGCAACCCAGTGACATCATCTGCAAATACATCGGGGAACTCCCGAACAATCTCGATGTCCTCCAATCTCTCCGCCTCTGGATCTGGAACTACCAAAGTGGCCACGAAAGCTCTGCAACCCTGCTGCAACAACTTTTGTGCCCTCACTGCTGATACGATCACTCTACCTCCTCTATCTTTCGTCCCCCTGATCAGCACATCAGGTAGACCCTTCCTCGGGATCAGAATCTTCTTCTCCCGGCACAAAACTCGCACATCGTACTGGGACAGCCAATCCATCCCCAGTATGACGTCGAAGTCCTCCATCGGCAACAAGATCAGGTCAGCCGGAAACTCCTGATCTCCCGAAACAATCGTGGCGCTGGGGAGGAAGCTCCCCACAATGCCCACCAGACCCAAGGGTGTGCTGACTTCTAACGTGGCAGTCAACATCGCAGGGGTACGGCCCAACACGCTCGCAAATCGCTCCGAGATAAACGAGTGTGTGGCCCCACAGTCAAACAGCACTCTCGCACTCAACCCAGCAACAAAAAGCGTACCTTCCACCACCGTGCTGGCGTCTCTCGCCTCATCCTCCTGGATGGTAAAGACCCGTCCAGTCCTCTGACCCTGCTGTCGTTGCGACGCAAAAGGTCGGCGACCTTCGCCTCTGCCACCTGCCGGCTGTCCTGACTGCCTGCTGGACCCACCTGGCCCACTCGGGCAATCTCTCACAAAATGGCCTGGCTTGCCACACCCGTGGCACACTGCGCGACCCCAACACTCCCTAGAGTGAACTCTGCCACAACCTCTGCACGCCTCAGGCTGGCGTGATCCACCTCCTCCGATCCGGGCCTCTTGCCCGGGTTCCCTGCTAGTGGAGCACCCGGACGTCCACTGACCTTCTCCGGTGCTCTCCTGGCCTCAACATAATTCTGCTGGTAATCCTGATCAATGAGCGTCGCAAATCTCACCGCATCAGCCAACGTCTGCGACATACTGTAGGTCACCTGAGTACGGAGGTGCTTCCTCAGCCCCCGTATGAACTTCCTCGCCCTCTGCAGCGGCGTCACACAGATCTCTGGACAGTAACGCTCCAGCGCGTTGAACCTCCGGGTATACTCAGCCAGGGTCGCCTCTCCCTGCTCGAGAGCCATAAACTCCTCTCTCCTCCCGTCTCTGACATGCTCGGGGAAATACTGCTCATTGAACTCCCGTAGGAATTCCTCCCAGCTGATATCAATCCTGCCCTCAAATACCACTGCAGATGTGGTCCTCCACCAGTTGGACGCGTCTCCGCCCAACACATAAGCTGTCAAGCCTGTCTGCCTCTCAGGCGGGCACCCAATCGCCTGCAGGATCTCCTGAATCTTCAGGACCCAATCCTCCGCAGCCTCAGACTCTCCTCTACCGTCAAAGGTAGGCGGGTGTTGTCTCATAAAGCGGTCGAACATCGCTCCTGCCGCTGCTGGCTCTCCTCTGCCTGACTGGCGATCCAACATCGCTCCCAGTCGCCTTACTGTGTCATAGAGCATCCGCCGCTCCTCTGCCCAGTCCGTGCCCCCAGTTTCATCGCTGGTGCTACGGTCCCGTGGGGGAGGTCTCACGCGTCTCGGAGGCATCTATCTACACACAAGGAACATCACACATCAAAACCATGAATGCATGAACTAATGCAGACTCTAAAACTCTAAGGGTGGTTTCTTTGGATAAAAACACTGGAACCGACCGCTCTGATACCAAGTTGTAACATCCTCAAAGCAGCGGAAAATTTAAAATTTTAAACACTCAAACAACAGAGGATATTACGCAATAAAAGAACACAGGTGCACCGACATATATCATATATATATATGTGAACATCAGAGTATACAAAAGTTGTGATTACATCAAAAGCATATACAAAGGAAACAGTAATCACACGACCTCAACTGAGAGAAAGCTGGATCCGGTAGCGGTGGTCCTCTCCTCGGTCACCACCCCCTAATGCCGATCACGGCCTGAAAGTAAACATGCAACAATGCCTGAGTTTCCAGAAGGAAACCCCGTATGCCAAACTCTAAATGTACGAGATAAAAACATCCTAGCATGCAATTCTACTCAACAAGAAAAGCATCACAACACGCCCAGCACTAGGGCTCTCAACTCCACCACAGGACACACAACAGGTACGGGGCTCCAGGTCTAATCTCAACCAACCGCCGCACCCACCACAGTCATGGGGCTCCAGGTCTAATCTCAACCAACCGCCGCGACTCACACTCGTCGCAAAGCTGGGCTCCAGGTCTATTTTCAACAAACCCGAACGTATAAGGGCTCCAGGTCTATTTTCAACCAACCCCTACACGCGGTCCCTGCTCAGGCTCCAGGTCTATTTTCAACCAACCCGAACGCACTACGGAGCTCCAGGTCTATTTTCAACCAACTCCGTACAGACTAGCTGGGCTCCAGGTCTATTTTCAACCAACCGCAGCTCTCACACAGTTACGGGGCTCCAGGTCTATTTTCAACCAACCACCGCAACCCTCGTGCACCTCGCACACTTGCCGGAAGAACATCGGCACCACGACTCGCCCCACACGGGCAACCACGACCACAGCACCTCCATAGTGCAAAACAGGACACAAACGGTTGACCGAACCAAAAGTCCCGGTCGACCGAATCAAGCAAATACAGGGCAATCCACTTCGACCGGCACTCCATCGGTCGACCGATTCCCAACACCACACTTGTTCGGTCGAACCCAAATCAAGGGACGGTCGACCGTTTAGATGGTCAACTCCCGGTCCAACGAACAAAACGACCGATCGGTCGACCGACAAAGGGGATCCCGGTCGACCGAAAGTCACCAGGGAGCAAATCCCCCAACACCACAACGAATTCGGTCGAACGCCGAGCACATCTCGGTCGACCGAATCAGCCCAGGGAAGTATCCCTCACATGCGCCACGAATCCGGTCGAACGCCGAGCTCACCTCGGTCGACCGAATTCCACCAGAGCGTTTCCCACGCTCAACGCACAAGTCCGGTCGACCGAACCCTCATTCGGTCGAACCGACCACAAGGTCCACTTAAGTCACGGTCGGACGAGATCAAAGGGCGGTCGACCGTTTATATAGTCTACGCCCCCCAACCGACTTAAGATAGTGCACACGGTCGACCGGCAAAGGGGACCCGGTCGACCGAATCTCTCCAGACTTGCCTCCTATGCACAATCGGTCGACCGCCCCACAGGCATCGTTCGACCGATTTGAGGCAGAGTCCGAATTCTCTTCACGAACGGTCGATCGTTTGCACAAACCGGTCGACCGATCAGGCAGTGAAATCTGCTGCAAGTTTACTCGCGACGAGCCGAACGGCCTACCGTCGACTTCCAAATACTCACGGTGATTAAGTGAGCGAGCTTGACATACCTAAAGGTCTGAAGAGACTCTAGAAGAACCACGACGACGCCTCCACGAGCACGTCTCCCCAAATCACGATCCCAGAACACGTTAGGTCGAGGGAGAGGGAAAACCAAATGCACAAGAATGAGTAGGTACAACAACAAACTCACCTCCAACCACCCCTCGTGCCGACCCTCCCTTCGCCGGAGCACACTCCTTCCACCACGCCGGAGCTCGAATCCTCTTGCCGGAGATCAGCCTAGGAGAGGGAGAGAGAGACGTGAGTGAGAGTAAGGTAAGGGGGAGAGAGAAAATCACCACATAAATATCTCCACCCAAACCAATCCTCACCATCCAATCCAATCCAAACCATCTCCACCACTCATCTCATCTCCTCTCCATCTCAACCCTCCATCCAACCATCTTCAATCCAAGCCATCCATCACCATCTCCCCCTAAACAAGATTAAGGCACAATTAGGATTAGGATTAGGCTAAAATCCTACAAACACCCTCTTAGATTATTGGAGGACATCGAGCACAACGAGGTTTTTCATTAAAGCTTGGCTTGTAGATGCTTAATCTTCACCCAGAAAAAGTTAGGTTGGTGACACTTGAGGGTAGCTTGAGGAGCAGAATGAGACTCAAGAAAATGATCAGGATGGGGTCGTTGCATCCAAACCTCCATTCATCGAATGTCCAGTTGTACATCCTATTATTTAAGGAATTTTTTTCAAAATAGAATTCTTTTAAAGAAATTGCCAAAAAACTTCCTTCAAAATTATTTCTCACACTATACCTGCTACCACCACATGGTGACATGTGGCGGTGGTGGCGGGTTTGTTTTTAGTGTATACAGAACTCAGCATCAGCAGTGTCGAGTTCTCCTTGAGAGATCTCGGCATCACCAATTTCGAGTTCAATTTTGGTTTTTATTGTAGGGAACACTTGCCATATTTTCCAAATTGAACTCAGTATCATGAGGGTCGAGTTCTCTTGGATTGAACTCGGCACTAATATCGCCGAGTTCTTTTGGATTGACCTAAACAACAGGAGTGCCGAGTTTCACCAAAGAGAACTCGGCAGTACAAGTGTCGAGTTCTCTTGACCACCATGGAAAGTTCATTTAATTTAAGAACTCGACGATTTCATTTACTATTTCAGAACTTTTTGACAACAATGACAATCATTTCAATAACAAACACAACCATTTCCAATTAGAAAAATACAACAAACACCATAATTTCCCACTTCCTAAAGTTCAACAAACACCAAACATCTAACTACCAAAAATTCAACAAACACAATCATTTCCAACTACAAATATTACAGCAAACACAATCATTTCAACGAGAAAACACAAACAACTACAATAAAATCAAAATAACATCCAAAAGAACAAGTTTAACATTTTAATATAAATAAAACCAACGCTAATGTAATGACAACCAAATAAGTTTGATACAACGAAATATCTATCCTAAGTGACCTCTCAATCTCTTGTTCTTTTTAGTACGTGCATGAGCACGTCCTCTCCCCGGCCGCATCCCCCTCCTCGTGCTGCATTCTCTGTTTGTTATGTATCCTTAGTCAGACAGACACCGTCTTCTTGTGTGTATGGATCTTCTTCTTCAACGACACGATCCTGACTAAACCGTAATGTGGGTTCTTCAGCACCAAAACACATTAGTCAAGCCTTCATTTTTTCCTTCAACTTTGCAACCATCGAAGAGCTTGTCTTGTGATCTCTGATCGCCTCATGAATTTTATGGAGTTCTTCGTGGAACTCATAAACTCCATGCACCTACAGACAATTAAACTGTTTAACAAACACTAAACACAATTTAAAAACAATGTAATTGTTTAATTAAATGTTTAGATCTTACCATCTCCCGCTCGGGGTATGTACACGTTATGTTTCGGAGCCCAAGTGTGGTGAACAATCCAACGTACCGTGATGTTCCAGTACCATTCCATATATAATTGTATGCTCTCTTTAGGAGTGGCACCTCAGAGTGGTCGCTCAAACTGTATATGATCTCTTTTATGAGACCAATGCTGGATGAATCTGTGATTTTCCACCAACCAATTAACGTCTGCTCTCCCCTTAGCTGATTTCACTTCATGTCTTTCCATCGGCTCTGGAATATGTTGTTGTAGACCGAACTGCCTCATGACTCGGTCTGAACAATGCATAACCACCTCTCCAAAATGTATAAGCCATGTACGACTCGTCCAAATCTCATAACCTTAGGTATATAGTGGTGGTAACTGACTAAGATCCAAATGCTCATACGGATCTCATGTGACCTGGTCGACCTTCTGCACGTTGAGCTCATTCCAATAAAATTCAAGTGTCGTCTTACCACTACCCTTGAATGTTCTTGGGCGTCTCCAACAGGAACCTAATGGTGCTCTGTCTTCCTCTGGGTATGGTAATGGTCTGCTCTTCAAAGGTCTCCCAATGTGGAAATGTTCCCAGCACCACAACTGTAGAAACGTAAGAAATCTGCACAGATATTTGGTCGTGATCAATGCAGCTTCGTCCAAACTGTGATTTAAGTGGGTCTGAGCCGCACTACCCCAACTATACTCTGATGCGACAACCAAATATCTGAGCAAAAGAATGTACTTCAAGTGAATCATTGTACCACTCTTATCAGCCAAAATACTGCATCCCAACAGGAACAGAATAAAGGTTCTAGTGTGTCTGGTAATCGTAACCTCATCAACATCGAAAGGGACCTCCTGAAACTGTGTTTGCAACCAACGCAGAGTTACCAAACCCTTACCGCCCAAGCCATCCGGACACTGGGCCAAAAAATCCATGCAGACAACTTCAAACGACATATGATTGACATCATATCATGCATATATTTGTGTCTTATATCCATTACTTTTAGCCTAAGCAATGCTACGTAACGAGTTTTATGTTTATGTTTCAGGAATAAATAGGTTTGAGAAGAATATATTCAAAAAGGACTTAGAAGGTATGAAAATGACTAAGTTGCAAGACTTCTAGACTAAGATGCAAGAGAGAAGGACCTGGATGTAAACCCAAAAGGACTAATTAGCAAAATCAAGCACTCCACACCTTCATGACGAGTATTTTAGCAATTGGATTCGAGTCGCAACTCACACATCCAATTAGGGTACACTACAGAAGAAGAAACGAAGCTACAAAGAAGTCAGACAAAACTGGGCCAGATCCAGGAGATCCAGACTGCCAATTGGCGGTCCCAAATAACTAATTGGCGGTCCTTTTAGCTCTGGATCCGACCCGTCTTCTATCGGATGTGTATTAAGGTGTTTTATCCTATATTTGGTATGTGTTTAGTCTCATACCGGGGGATTGTCCCCGGTTACCTTTTTTATGACTATAAATAGAATTCTTCCTCCTCTTTTGTAAGACATCGCCTCTCTTGGTGGCGATCCTCTCTACTATGAGTAAAGCCTTGGAGCAAAACTCTGGTGAAGAGAGACTACTTGTAAATGTGAGTGAGCAATAAAGATGTTTTGTTAGTTAATTGTTGTTTCATTCAGTTCTTGCATGCTTAGTTAATTTTATTATTTTAATCTTCGTAGAATTAATCAGCCTATTTTCTTTCCTTAATATGAATGTTAGCTTAGTAATGTGTGAGTAGTTTCATCCCCCTTTGGGGGTGGAGTTGATGTTTATACATGTCATGTAGAATGGAATGAATTCTTAATGTTGTATGTGAGAAATGTTAGTATGCTTGTTTGAATTAAAGAGAATGCTTAACTTGATGGTTTCTAACATAATCTTTAGGTAGAATCCATGCTTGTTTAGGTTTTTAATAACAAACTTTTCATGCTCATATTAATCACTTGGGTTACTGATTTGGATGATAGGTCTTGTCATCAGGTACTTCTTATGCATAGCAAACACTACATACACTTGTGCTTATTGAATGCATTCATCACCACTTATTTCATGTGTACACACACTCCACCCCTTAGGGGTTTTCCATTCCTTATTTCCAGCTTCTTCCATTAGTCACTTAGTTTAGTTTTATTTAGTGCTTTCATCTTCTTTCTATGTTTTGTACTAGTGTAGCGTACCATAGCTTAGTCAGTTAGTGTAATCAATTTCCTTTACCCTCCTTTTCCGCTTGCCTTCGAACAAACCAGAGTTGACACACCTCCTCGTGGACAAGACCTGTACTTGCCGCGTCTTCACCTACGTCGTGCACTTGCGGTATTTAAAACGTTCAATCAACATACATTCAAACATCATTCAAATCACTACATATTTAACGGACATATTTCTCAACTTCAACACATTTTTTCCATTAAACCCACATACATTCATTACTCTATTTTTAAGATTACAATAATCAAACTTAAATTTTCACGTACATTCAAAGTCACAAACATTCAAACCCAAATAACTCATTTTTAAGTTTACATTCATTAAAACTCACATACATTCAAACAAAAATAACAAAAACAAATCTAATTTCAATCACAATAATCAAACTTAAATTGAACTATTTTTAAGACTACTACCGTAGACCTATATATAATCAACAAAAATGAAATCAATAATCAACTAAGAAACAAGAAATAAATAGTTTGACCTAAAAACCCAAAATCGAAATCGGGTTTGCACCAAAACGTGTTCCTAAACCAACAAAAATACTACAATCATACCTAAAACAACAATGTATATCATCCTAATACATAAAAATGGCAAAAACAGTGGAAAACGAAGAAAAATCGAAACCTTAACCTCAAAATCGCAAGAACTCGACATGAGGGAGGGGTTGTCGGGTTGTTTATATAGCCAGACAAAACTCGGCGTTACCAACGTCGAGTTCACTTAAAAATATGGCTCCCCAACCGTCTCATGCGCGATCTCTTCGAGTTCGGAGAATAAAAACCAAAATAAACTCAACACTGGTATTGTTGAATTCTCTTTGATGAAACTCGACACTCTTGTTGTCGAGTTCAATCCAAGAGAACTTGGCCCTGATGATATCGAGTTCAATTTGGAAAATATGGCAAGTGTTCCCTATAATAAAAACCAAAATTTTAACTCAGAACTGGTGATACCGAGCTCTCTCAAGCAGAACTCAGCGTTGCTGATGTCGAGTTATGTTTACACCAAAAAATAAATATGTCACGTGTCACCACGTGGTGGCAACGGGTCTAGTGTGAAAAATATTTTTTAATGAAGTTTATTTTGACAATTTAAAAAAAATTTATTTTGAAAATTTTCCTTTATTTAACTCTAATTTTTTATATATTCACCATCGTCTAGATACATCACAGCTTACCATTTTCAGTGGGCTCTTTTTACATTCCAATTATTGTATGGTTGTTCCAACTATAACATTGTTTTTCTTTTTTCGAAAAGGGCTGGCTACTAGATTTTACCATGTAAGTGACATCTCTATCAAAATCGAGTACTCTCGGCCAAAAATCAAATAATTTGGGGACGAATATTCAGCATTTTCCCAACAAGATGCTTATCACAACATTGACATCATCGATCGTACTACTACTGTCTAGTCTTATTTTTTATTCTGCACCGAAGTCTCACCAATAGTCCATTGGATTTGCTCCACCCAGGCTTTCGGTATGCATGACGAGTCCACAGGCTCATTGGTTTTCATGGGTCCCATTATGAGACAAAATAAGCAAAATTAGATGACAGGAATTATATCTTTGATATATGTTGTACATTGTTGGTATGTACTACGATGTCTTGAAATGAACGTGAATTACCATGTTCTTTTTTTACAATAATCTAAACATACAACCCGACAAACGAAAGGAAATGAACAGATCTGCCATGCAAAAGTGGAATCATCAGAAACATGAGAGTCTCAACAAATATTGAAGAAACCAAGGCTGTTTTGGTCAAGTGACTAACCCATTGGTAAGATAAGGTTATACTCGACAGTCAACCCTAATCCAATGAAAATCGGATTCGATTTTGCAGTTGAACGCTCTCGGAAACAAGCAGGTAGCCCTCGCTTGAGCAGACCTTCTACACAACCCTTCATGAATATTAGCACATATCGCACATCGACATTAACATAAAAATTACCTTCCAAGAAATGTAAATTAAATTCCATGACTTCAGTATGAACAAAACAATGACTAAACTGTACCAAAATTCAAATAAACTGATGTTCTGTTGACTTTTAATCTTCAGAGGAGTTACAAGTTTGTAAATCCTGAATTCCTTGGCAATTATAATATGGCATCCACAAGATAATTTATCATTTTGCAGATCATATTGTTAGATACATTTTTCAGACATACTTTTCCTTCTATCTATATACATATACAAACTTTACACTGCATATAGATCAACAATATACGTACTCTTAATTGGTGCCCGTCGATCCATTATTTTGGAAAGAAAATGAGGTTGCTAGAAACATCTGCTCGGTTAACGAGATTGGGCAAGACTCATCTTTCAAAGTTACGATGCAAGATGCTGCCAAAGACAACTAGGATGCACCTTCAGAATTGGTTAGAGACTTAAGCTACAAAGAATATCGTTAGAGACTATATAAGTGTAATCTCAATGATCATTCTGCAATCTTTTCAATTCTGTTAAGAATATAGAATTTGAGGTTAAAGTGCGATTTGCTAGCGTCCTTATATCTTGTCGGGAACAATCTTGTGAAATGCGAGTTAGTTCCAAGCAAGCACCCTCATCGATCATCTCTTTTGCATTCGCCTCTGCGGAAAAAGAAAGATCAGATAATTTTGGGAAATAAGTATTTTTATTTTGTTATGAAGTTCAAGTATAACACACCATTCTGTGCCAAATGGCATAATGCAAGCTCAATATGTCGCCGGATGGGTGGGGACTCACTGTTGGCATTCTTTACAAGCCAAGGAAGTGCGCCGTCTCCAATCAGGAGAGACCTACCAAGTTTTGTTCCTGTGAAATGTAAAACTCAGAAAGTCACTACAAGCAGGAAAAAGTACAATGATTCTTTACCAAAAGACATTGTCAATTTCCTAAAGATGAGATCCAAAAGTCTAGTGGAAGGAAAACAATTCAAGTCAATCTGATGGGTTACAACTTCAGCAAAGGATCAGTAAAACAGGGATTGCAAATAAGGAATTTTGATGAAACACAACGCCAATCATTAATGACTCAATCTTCAAAAAAAAAATTGTTGTTTCGGACAAGGTACTGATCTGACAGCTCAAATTCCTAGTATTCGTAAAAGAAAACAGTAATTTAAAACGCAACCACATTACGCATTCACTCAATTTGAGATGTAATGTTGGTCCTACTAAACCATTTACCAGAAAAGCCACGTAGACCCCACTATATATTTAGACGGCATGTGGTTTAATGCCCCATGTTATCAATAGAATGCCAAGAAATGTAACCTTCAACATTCTCTTTACATTTTCTTTGTAATGATACCTTGAACTCTTCACAGATAGATACCAGAGTAGTTGGATTGCTTGTCTGAAAAGGGTCCTCATTTGGAACTGATAAGATGTTACAATCGAAGCTCATGGAGACAATCAACGTATTATTGAAAATGGTTAATGATCAATAACATTACTATCTTACAAATGCATTTATAGATACCTTTGTGTAGTCTGCCTAAATGCACACTTTTCACAATCTTACAAAACCTTGCTTCCGTTCTTGACTATTGGGTATGAATCAATTAATCCTGTTCAAACTGATATAGTTCGTCCTAATTTAGATTGCAAACGTGGTCTGACTCAAATTGCAGATAAACTAAAACAGGCTAGTAGGATCGTGAACCTTGTTTCTCGACCCAAATGTTTTCATCAGATATCCCAAAACCTATTCAAGTCCTTCACTGTCCTTGGCCAATGGGTCAAAGATTAAATTGTATATTGGCATTTGGATTTTTATGGATTAATTCAAAAAGGCAAAATAATTATCTGAATTTATTATTTATTGTGCAATAGTAGACAGTTAATTTGCGCTTAACATCAATGGGTCAATCCAACCTCTCTATGAAAACAGGGTATGGTCGCATACAAAATGTGAATGTTGTATATTGGCATTTGGATTTTTATGGATCGTAACAGGGTATGTTACAATCCAAGGCTCTTTCAAGGCGTTGGGGTAATGTGGGTTTTCAGTGGTGTTGCACAAGTTTCATACCATTCTGTGGGTAGTAGTCACATTTTGGCAAGTCTTTGAATCAGACTTTCTTTTGGCATAGTATAAGAAGGGGCTGACCACATAACGTTGTCTTGTGCATTCCAATTGTGTGATTAGTATATAAACGTACAAATTGCATTTTGAGCTGGTTCTTTTGGTGTAAAAAGTTGTTCTTTTGCCAGTTCCTTATACATTGATTCTCTAACTTTTCAGTGCTACAGGTTTAGACTATTACGATGAGATTTTAACTCCAGTTTGGCCTTACTTAGCACCAACCACCATGTTTACAAATTCCTTTGTAATGATGGTTATAATACACAGTATTAGGAACTCCAAAAGTAAAAATAATTCAGAATGAGTACAACGATTCCTTTTCGCTAGAAAAAACCGATGACAACCATAATATGTTCAAGAATGATTGCATATGTAAGTCGACAATATTTTATTTAAAACCTCGCCATACGTAAAGAGAAGTAAATAATTATTAAACAAACTTGATATTACATCCTCACACTCAAAATTTAGGGATTCTTCTGCATCTTCTCTCGATAACAACTAGATTCAAAGAAACATATAGAAAATCTATACGTTTTCTTTTTAGAAGTACATTGTTTTCTAAAACAAACTTGCATAAAGAAGAAAAAAGTAGCGAGATAACAGAACAGATCATCTTCTTACATGAATAGGTTTTAATGTAAAACACTCACTTAAAGCATGTAAGATGAAAAGCTGATAGAGAAAAAAATAAAAAAACACTTTTAAAATAAACTCTGGAATCGAGTTTTGGAACACTATACCTTGAGATGAAGCTTTAGATTCACATTTGGCAAAGTTTGCAATGCCTCGTGCTACCTGTGCAAGAACCTCAGGGTGGGAACATCTGACCATTCCAAGCAGTGCTTTTATACCGCCCTCTTCACTTAGCTTGGATTGCAATTTATCTAGATTTTAGAGATAATCTCTCAGTTAAGACAATCATATATGACAGAATTACAAGACCATTGACAAACATAATGCTTTGGCTTTTAAATTAGTTTTCTAAAAATTTGATGACGAAGTGCTACATAGAGAATAAATCTGTGCCAAGCAAGATTTTATACAAAATTTCAAAAACTGACCGTTGCCGCAAAGGTTTGCTATAGCACCAGCAACCATTCGAAGAGTTTGAGGATCCTCTGCATTCGCTGCTGTTGCGGCTAATAAAGTAGTACCTCCATCATTCATTATAAGTTCTTGGTTTTTTGCTGCACTTGGATAAAAGAAATAATAGACACAATACAGGATAACGAAACCCATCAACTGTCAAAATGGAAATGGAGTAAAATGGCAGTAGCAATGTTTATATGAAATTAGATTACTGTGTGCAGTAAAATCCAATCAAAAGCTAGAGGACAGACTTCTAGAAGGAAGAAGACTAGGCTATTCTAGACAAAATCTCCTAAGAGGAAATGGCTGACAATGACATACAATTATTGTAAGCAGTAGGTTATAAAGCACGTAGAGCCCATGTTGTATTAGTATTACACTGCGAAATTTGGTTGGTCTACCACATCCACAAAATCCAAGCAATGAGTTAGTGGATGTAGATTAAAAAGTGTTGCACACTTTTTGTGTTTAGTAATGTGGAACTACGTTTCCATCACTCCCCCGCACAAGTGACCTTATTTGAGGGGACAATATGAGTTGGAACTACTTTTCCAACATTCCCCCGTACAAGTTCTATGAGTGAAGTAGTGAACAATATGAGTTGAAGTGGACCACGGAGGTCGATCCACCTGCTCTGATACAATGTGAAATTTAATTAGTCCACCACCTCAACAAAATCTAAACACTTAGGCAGTAGATGATGGGTCCAACTTTCTTATAGTGTTGCCCACTTTTCGTGTTTAGCAATATAGAACTATTTTTCCAACACACAAGACATGACTATTGACTTGACATGCCGCAAATACATGTCATTTAGATACACAACTACACCCACATGATGTATTGAAGGTAGTTTAGGTATTGGACAAAACTAGAGAAAGGCTTCGATATGACATGTATAAATGGTGGGACGAGGGAACACGCGCACTATGTGTGAATTTGATTTTACAAGAGTTCCTTTCAACAAGGTGCAACTCTTAATTCCTAATTACACAAGGCAAAGGTTACAATGCTTAAATATAAACAAACATTTCTCTTTTGCTCCAATTCTCAATAAACCACCTTCAACCATCCTCTAAGTCTACATTGGTTGGCTACGACCATCCACTACAAGAATTTGAAAGCCTTTTATTCAAATTTGATGAGGTAGGCTAGGAATAAAAACACAACAGGAATTATGGTCGGTCACAACTAGGGCAATGGATATCCGAACCGGTCAAACCGAACCGGATCCGGTGGTACCGAACCGGAACTGAACCGAGATGAAACGGATATGGGTCGGATCTGTATATTCAATTTCAGAACCGACCCGATTCGGGTTCGGATCCGATTCTAACCATTGGAACTGGATCCGGATCCGGATCCGGTATATTAGTATAAATTAAAAAAAAACTAATCCTAAGAGACCAAACCTTATCCCACTCCATGTCCAAGCCCCAAGTCTCACCCTCCTGCCGTCCTTAACCCTAACCCACTCCCACCCCAACCTCTCCCTCTCCTGCCCTGCGTCATTCCCAAGTCCCTAACCCTGCGCCGTCTCCCAATCCTGCATCGACCCAAGTCCCAACCTCTCCGTCTCTTGCCATCTCCTGAGCCAACCCTCTCTTGGCATCTCCCTAGCCCACCGCCAAGTCCCAACCTCTTCTGCAATTAGCTTGAGATCTTTCAGCTTGGCTGACCTCAAGGCCGCGTCGAGAAACTTCCGGTCGGACACTCTTCTGGGAGAAGGGGGATTTGGGTTTGTTTGATTTTTTGGGGGTTGATTTGATACAGGCAGAAGTAACCTATCTTGGCCAACTTCAGCATCCATATATTGTTAAGCTCATCGGTCACTGCTCAGAAGTTGATCATAAGCTTCTGGTCTATGAGTTTCTGCGGAAGGGGCAGCTTGGAAAATCACTTGTTCAAAAGTACTTTTCATATTTAGTTGTCTTTTATGCAATGTTCAGAACAAATTGAAGTGTAGGTTCATGAAATGGTGTTTATTTTTGTATGCAAGATGTGTTCCTGAAATGCTAAAGTTGTTTTAAAACAAATTGCATTCTAAAATTAGATTAATGAAGTAGGTAAAGTTGCTGTACAAATGAAAAAGGGTATACAAGTGAATTCAGGTAAATTTTAAATTAAAAAAAAATTGTTGGATCCGGTTCCAAACGGATCCGGTTCTGGGTACCCATGATCCTATCGGATCCGGTTCTGGGTACCCAAGTTGGAAATCAACCCGGATCCGGTTCGGTTCTGGGTATCCAAGTAAAATATGGATCTGATTCTGGTTCTTTCGGTACCCGAACCGGATCTGATGTCATCCCTAGTCACAACAGATGAATTGCCTCCTTCCATACATTATTGTTCATTGCTAACTGTTTAGGTTTATTCGAATCCTCCAAAACTCTTTTGATTGTCTCCTCCCAGGTTAATCTTGGTATGCCCTACCTCTCTTTATGCCTTCCTCACGAGCAAAACTTCTTTTCCTCAGTGGTACTTTTATAGGTTTACGTTGGACATCTCCGTACCATATCAAACAATGTCGTATAAACTTCACTTCAAGGAACTAATCCAACCTTGGATATACCCATTGCTAATTTGATTGATCCTCACATGCCCACACATCCACTTAACATTCGAAATTTGTCACTCATTTTCTGTCTATGTTGAGTTTTTGTCTGATTCTAAATGCACTATTATAAATTATAGATATACTTATAGGTCATGTGGTATTATACCCTTCTCGTGAAACCATATCCCCGTATTTGTATTATGTCATATCTTTGTTATGACTCCCTTGTGATATCTTTGTTTGACAAGAGAACTAATGTTGGGAAGAGATAATCTCACATCACAAAAGAAGCAACACTTGATGAGCCTCTATGAGCTAAGGACAACAAAAACAGTAAGATTCAAGATCACCAACTGTCAAATCCAAAGAAGTTGATGAGTTAGAAAAATAAACATCAACTATCTGGAAGAAATGAGAAATTTGTATACATCAACGAGGAAGTAACAAAAGATGTTTATGCTGACAAGGCAGACTTTCCTAGTCATAGTTATGGTGCGGATAGCAATGCATATATACCTAAATGGGTACTGGATTTGGTGATGGACTTGAGACTACGGGACCAAGACACACCAAAGCTATAAAATGTGTAGTGTTTAGTTTGGATAAGTTGAGACTTCAAGCATGTGTAAAATACTTCTAATATTTCTTCTTATATTCATAATGTTTCCATAGTTTATTTTAGAGATATTTAATAATTAAAAAAATAAAATAGCCAAAGTTGCGAGTTTGTGCCATACACACTCCAGCACGGGCAGATTTCAAAAACTTAAACAGAACCAAATTTCAATATGGACTTGTGAAAAAATAACTTACCATTCATTGCAAGATTGGCAATGGCACCTGCTGCTACTCTTCGTATTGTCTCATCCTTGGAGCCTCTAAGGAGTGTTAGCAAATATGTAAGTCCCCCAGCTTCTACAATTTTTTCTTGATTGGCTTCTACATTTGCATGCAATTTTCCCATGAAAATTCAGAAATATGGTGCGAAAATTAAAAATGTTGAGAAAAGTTATGCTACATCTAGGTCAGGAGAATTTAGTTGACACATAAAAGCTTGATTCAGGTGCCTGAACCATGATTCCTATTGAGTTTCATATCTAGCCTACCCCAATTAGTTTGGGATTAAAGCTTTGTCGTTGTATAAAACTTGATGTAGTTGACAAAAAAAGCAAGATTCACCATATCATAAAAGCTGTTTGATAATTAAAAATATCCATTTCCTGGATGCACAAGGGTTTTATGAAGAAATGGCAAAAAAGCCTACCTTCTGCAGCAAGGTTGGCCACCACTTTTACAGCATGAACTTGAGTGTCGGTATCTTCTGATTCAAGTAAGGATAATAATTTTTGTAATCCAGCTGTAGATACAGCCACCAGAAATAGTCCACTTAGAAAACAGAAAACTATTTCGTAAGCCATGATGCATCATGCTGATGTCCAACGTCTACTAACCTTGCTCAAAAAGCCTTGAAAAAGAGCCTTTCTGACCATCTCCCAATTCTCTTAGATGGGATTGCTTGAATGAATCTAGACCCAAGAAACCCTTTGGATCTCCATTATCAAGATATCTACGAGTCTAAGAAACAACCACCAGAGCGAATTTAATATTGTAAAATTCAAAAACCAACTGACCAAAAAATACATCATATGAATATGGAAAATGGCACTACGGCACTCGCTTGAACAACGGAGTCTTAGTACGGAGGAAATAAAGTTGAATCACCAAATTATTAAAGTCCGAGAATTGTGGAAGCTTCATAAGTAAATTTACTCAATAAAATTCATAAGCTCATCTTCAAGATACCTCGTCAGCTGCAAAGCTCAACTGCAACAACTGACTCGTAAGTCTAGAAATTTCCTCTTCAAGTTTCTCCCTTTGAGAAGCTACATCTTCTAACTTTTTCCGTAATTTAAGAAGCTCATCGTTCAAAGCTGTCTACATAAAAAATGGTATGTTCTTATATCCAGATTCCAGCTCCTAGTATATACAGAAGCATAAATATGAGAAACGTCAGACTACAGGAAAGCTTTGCCATAAACCTACCTCTGACTTTTCCAACAGCAAAATTCGATTCTTAAGAACAATAATTTCCTCTTCAGAGGACTGTCTAGATATAGTCTCATTCTTAAGCAACTCTTTTATTTGAGAAAGCTCTTCTGACTCTGAGGCACGTGAACTAGCATTCTGCAAATTTAGAAGGTGGTAATTAATAAATCACAAATATTGATGTGAGGAATTTCACAAGTTTCCGGGCTCACAAGCGCATACATTAGAAAAAATTCTCAGATGGAACCACACCATGATCATATAAAAAACAAATTTCAAAGAAATATAAGGACACCAATTGATGGTATATGAATCTCAAGCTATTTTTTTGGCATGATATAAACACAATGAAAAGAAAAATTCAACTACACAGTATGTGCACAAATGGTGGTATGACTAGTCACTCTTTCAGGACATATTCCATCATAGAAACATTATCAGCCTAGCAATTGTCAAGTATAAGCCATTCTAGCATGAGCACAAAAATACGACAAAAGAATAATAACAAAAATTAAGCCCCAAACAATAAGTAATATGAAATGGAGCATTTTTTAGCCATTTGTAACAAATCTGTAACGACATTTGACAACATTGCTGCTGGGAAGAATATTGTTTACCTCGTTAGCAGTTTTCTGAATGGTCTCTTGTTTCTCCATCCATCGTGCCTCCAACTTTTTTATGGAATCAATATAATCTTTTTCACACTTAATTCTTTCATTCTATGAAAGTAAAATTAAAAAGGAAATCATACATAAGGCAGCCCGAAATATTAAATTGACACAAACGATAAGCAAATAAAATAGATGTTCGCTATATCTGTTGTTTTCCTTGCATATTTTCTGCCTTACAACCCATGTGAATCTACATATCGCTTTTTCTACACATCACTGACAGTGGACCCTTCAAGCTTTTTCTTCAAGTATAATTTCACTAAAAAGCAAATAGATACATATTTTTCTCGTTCTACACACAACAAGATGAGTACATCACTCTATCTCAAGCTGTTTTATACACCCATCTACCAAATGAAGTAATGAACTCATTTCAAGGATCTTCTTAACATGACCTATTGAACTCATATAATGCTCTGTAACAGCATTTTCCATCTCATTTTTTGTGAATGAATAAGATAAGCTTGTGACAGGAAGAAGCCCAAGCAAGAAACAATCGACTGGTTTTTAGAAAAGCAAGCAAGGGAGAAATATGGAAGAATACAAACGTACTTCAGTCAAATCTTTTTTTACTAAAAACGGTAATACAGGAGTCAGATGTTGACTCGCAGGAATTAGAAAGGGTCTGTTTATATCCCTTAAAAAAATTTAAGGACGAATTAATAACTATAAATCCTCCTGAATGGTAAATAATTTGCTTCACTATGTGATCGTATGGTCCTACAAATAAAGATCAACACAAATGAAATCATTCAGATATCAATTTCTAAAATGGTTATCTAAAAAGTTTGGAAGAATGACACTTATGTCACAATGGTGCGAGGTTTGTTGATGAATTGACTTCCATACATATGGTAAACGCTAGCATGCAGCATATCATATATCTATCAGACTTGTAAGCATACTGTATACCCAAAAACAAATTTGTGAATACACTGTAGAGACTCCAAAAAAACTTGTCTGCAAAAACATTCCGGAGCAAAGCCAAGGAACAAATAAGTAATTTCTAAGGGATTAAACCAGGATGAAATGAATGCTCAAGGAAAAACTCATCTGAACAAGTGAATTACATCAACAAATAATACCTCCAAAGCTATATGGTAGCCCCTTTCAGCCTCAGCTATACGCATTTGAGCATCTTCTTTTATCCTTTGGACATCATCATCATAATTTTTACTTTGTCGTTCATTATCAGCGAGTAGCTTGTCTAGTTCTATATGAAGCCTTCGACACAAAGTTTTGTAGTCAAATTCTTCTTTTAGTTTGACCATGTTCTCCACCTTCATAGCCTTTGATGGATAAATACAGGATATCACTACAATTAAAATAAAATGTCTTACAGAAAGCCAAACCACAATCAGTAATCAAGAACAGAAACTAAAGAACAGAATAGGAGACATGTCTGTAAATCATAAACAAGAAACATTATAATATTTTTACATTTACTGCTCAAGAAAACGACAAAAATAGGAAAAAAGAGGCTGACTTATCTTGTTTCCATCGTGTTTTTCCCTTTTATAAAATATTATTTACTTCCTTAATCACATTACAATGTTCACTAGTCACTACAATGATCTACAAATAGATTTCAACTCCAACAATGATGTTTTCTATAAATCATTCTTCAAAATAAATTTCTACACAAACAAATTAATAGAAATTAGAATAAGACATAGAAGTAATCCATTTAAAGTAGAAGAGCATCCACGGGCATACATTATAAGTAGACAAAAATTACACATCCATGTCAATAGAGTTGAAAATAGTAGACATTGAAATATGATATAGAACTTATGTGTCTTAAAACTTTCACACATGAGAAGTGTTTTCATTTGCTAAACTGAATTCAAACTCCAATGATGAACGAATCTATGAGAACATAGTCATATCCCTATTACGTTTTCGAAGCGCAAAGATGAAGAAATATTATTATTATGTGAAGATGAAAATTGCACATCCATGTCTATGGCGATTGAGAAATAATATAGTCCTATTCTCAGAAAAATGATACTTTTTGAACGTAGGCAAGAATTTTCTAACAGATGGAATAGTATAAAAATGCTAAACCGTAACAAGTACAATAGTAAACTTAAGAAAGTTCACACTTTGAGTACTAAATGATTCAACATTCAAGTGTACGTACTGCTATAATAAATATTGTGTTTGAATGTTATAAGATATATAGGATCTCACTCTTTATAACTTGTATAATTCATTGGTAATTTTTATGTCAATAGAAGTTACATAAATAGTATCATTTAGAATAATATCAGGTGGTCCAAAGTCCAAACTTAAGATGGACTCGTCACATCTAATTTTTTAACAGGTTGGACGTCTTTACACCTTCAACACTAAGTTTGCAGCACAAATGTTTGTACCATTCAGCATCATTTTTGTTACTAAGATTATTTTTTAAAAAGAAACCTTTTATAGCAGTTTGTCGGTGATACTTTAAGTATAAATAAATTTATATTACTGACATAATGGCATGGAGAAGTGGTAAGTAAAATGTAGTATCCAGATCCAGTGTCGAGGCAGCTGAAAATGCATGTAACATGGTGTGGATTACATCACTGGTCACTCATGACAAAGTGTGGTCTTCCTGTACAGCTACCTATGCCTACGCACTGTGACAGACAAGTAACTATCTTTATCGCCAAAAACCCAGTTTTCATTACCGTTCAAAGCATGTTGAAGTCAACTGTCATTATGTCAGGGACTTGGTTATGAATGACACCAATGCTACTCCTTACAGTATCATCATATTAACTTACAGGTATCTTTAAAAGGGATCAAGTGACAATGTTTTAAAGTTTATTTGCAACAACCTAAGCATAACTAATAAATGCCCAGCTTGAGGGGGAAGTGTTGAAGGATATCCCATAATAGATTTATTTTTTAGTATTTTAATTAATGCCTTTTATGTGGGAGCCTCTTTTGAAGTTTTGAGGTAATGTTTATATTAATGTCTTTGATATTACCCATATGTAATTTCTATATATGTAGAGGAAATATTCTAAACGAAAACACATCAATCTATTTTTCTTTTTCAATTCAACATTTGCTTACACTATATACCTACAATAGTCTCCTTGCAAAAAAAAAGCACACAGTAGTCACCAATATTGAGAATTGAGATGGTGCATTAACTACCCACACGCAACAGTAGGGAATACCGTAGAGAGAGTTATTGGCATTTTTGTATCATATTGTCTAATGCATTACCTAGTGAAACATAAATTGAAGCTGAAAAGCTCTATACATCAAAAGAGAACACAAAATTATGCGGAGACATACCCTTTGTCCAAACATTATGGTACTTGTGGTGTCTGCACGATGTCGAGGAGAAGGTCCAATAGTTACAATTAAAGAAGTCCTTGCAGTTCCTGTTAATTTTGAAAGGTAGCAGGTGGTTAGTTTATATCCTTGAGTACAAGTCAATAGCACACAAGATCAGATATATTCTAAGGTAACATTTCTTTGGTAAAGGGTATTGTCCAAATGTATTCAAAAAACATTAAGCAATTTTAGACTTGACACTCCCGTGTACTTGCATAATATACTAGAAAACATCAATCGAAGATTAACTAAAATTATAATTCCTCTTGTATAATGTCCATGACACTTCAATGAGGCAATCAATTAGGACAAGCCACTTAGTGGCAAAAAAATGAAATATAATATACCATCTAACCTCCAAATGAATCACGGAGTAGTCGTGTAAGCTTTGAATCACGAATAGGTACATGAGAACTGTTTTCTGCTAGGGCATTAATGCACTTGCCAAGGGCACTCAAAGATAGATTAATAAATTTAGCTTCCTCTGCCTTACGACCCTCACTTCCTGCACAAAAATTGGAATTGCAATAACTGTAGAAACATTTAAAAGCAAAATGCTATATGACATCATCAACAATACAATAATTTTCACAATCAAAATAAATTATCAATTTCACAAATTGGTTTGAAAATCCCCCCCGTCCAGGAACAATTGACCTTTGGACCTTATTATATTTTAAAGCCTTTTTTAAATTCGAAGGGTTTCAGATATTTTTTTATCCGTAAAGCATCACGGGTTTCAGAATCATTCTTGTTCTTTTGCTTCTATTAAGTGTTTAGATTTATAATCGTTTTACTAATGTTTAAAACAATATTAGAACATGGAGTCATGGACGACGGTTTAATTGCATTTCTTTAAGTTACATGTTTTATTCTCATACATAATTTCATATTATCAAGTTTTGGGAGAAAGTAATTAATATAATCCTACTAGAGGACAAGGAATAGAAAATGTTATCGTTTCATGCCTAATATTACCAACTTATCAACGTATTAGGCATACGCCTAATACCTTGACGATTAAGGTCACATCCTTGATTAGACAATTGATGAAGACCTATAAGGAATAGAAGAATGGATTACATGCAGCGTTTATTGATTAAGAGGTTTATAATTGTATACCAATAAACATCTTGTGATGGATGCTTAAATGAAAAAAGAGTTCCCATAAAATATGTGAACATGATCAAGGATATGTATGATGCAGTAGCAAGCGTAAGAATATTTAATAGTGACTAAGACTAGTACATCTCCTATCAGGATAAGAATGCGTGAAGGATTAGCTTCATGTCACTATCTGCTTTTGTAATGAATGAGGTCATGGCGTCATGCAGGACATACAATGAGAATTCCCAAGGTATAAACAATGCAGTGGTAACAAACGGACCAAGCAAAGTATGGATAGGATCATAGGAAACTAGGGTGTTAAACAGAGACTATAGAACTAAAGACCTTTAAACTGAGTAAGACTAAATGTGAGTACATAATGTGCAGTTTCAGGTCTTTGATACATAGGAGGGGATGTGAGTATGAACTATGAACAGAGTAGTGACCAAGAAGATATTAAGGACTGATACTTGAGAGATATGGAAAATTGATTATGTTAACTATATGGTGTAAATTATGGATAACAAAGTGCCACATATAAAAAATTAGAATTGAATATTGATTCCATTGTTACTTAGAATGGCTCCCTGAACATATCAAAACTATAAACGGCCGGTGGAGTGGTGTTCTTGAAGGGGAAGAGGTGGTAAAATTGGGAATGAGGTATGTTGGAGGAGGTGGGGTGGATATTAGGTTCTAGTTAGATAGATGGGTTGACCAATCGTCTCTTATGGTTACTTTTCTCCTACTTTATAGGTTAGCGGTGGATTAAGGAGGTGTGGGTCGTTGATCTCCTGACATTGTAGGATTCATCACCGGTTTGGAATTTTTCTTTCTCCCAGCCCCTCACGGACCGTGAATCCTTTTAATTTTGCGATTTTTTGAATTTGTTAAAATTGTGTTTATCTCTATTGCTGCTACTGATTGTCTTATTTCGAATTTCCGATCTAATCTTTCTTTCTCAGTCAAATTCATCTATCATATTCTTCTTAATCCAGGGCCGTCTTTAGACTTTGTGTCGCTGATTTGGAACAAGAACACGCCACCGAAAGATTGTTTCCTGGCTTGGCTGATTTTTCACGGTAAGACTATGACGGAGGTCGCCTTAAAATCTAGGGGTTGGAGCTTGGCTAGTATGTTTGGCGGAGAAAGAACATAATGATAACATTTTCAGAGATTGTGAGATTACCAGAGCTATGTTGGAAAAGCTTGCCATGGGTATGGTCGACGTGGGTGGGGATTTTAGAGAATTTTGGTTAAAATGGATCTCGGACATGTCTAAAGGTCACATCAAGGAAGGTGGAACGCTTGGTCCTCTTGCCTTATGGTGGAATATTTGGGTGGCACGTAATAGACTATGGTTTGATAACAAGAGAATTGTACTTAGGGAGATTTGGCAAAAGATTGTTCGGGATGTCTACCTATGGATGAAAACTTTGAGGATTACAGTGGATTTTATGTTTAGAATCTTTCGTTGTTGGATGACTGTAAGTTTTTTATGCTGGTTTTCCCCACATCTTGCGAATTTATTTTGGACATCTCTTTTCTGTTGTGGCTTTGTCAGAATCCTGTTTCCGACTTGTTGTGGTTTTTTTCAGTTATCTTCTGTTTTGTTTTTATCACCTTTTGTATGATTGTATCCCTTTTACTCTATAAATGATCCCAAAAAAAAATATTGATTCCATTGAGTGGTTTACCTTACACTAAGTTTTAGGTGATACTTGCGCTTGTCTCCTTGACGGTGCATTTCACCTAAAAAGAATTCATTTTAGGAAGAGGAACGCTTGACATGGATATAGGTGAAAAATACATGCATTTGTCATATAAAGGACATTTGTAAGACCTTTTAAATCGAACTGAAGTGTTTGTGAGTTTCATTAAACTTTTGATTTTGTTTCTTTTTTCTGAAAAATATTCACAAACAAAGAAAACTTAAACTAATGGAGATTTCGAGCAAATAATATGAAAGTTGCGAAAAAACACTAAAAAATCACACAAACATGTTATTATATCACAAGTGATGTGTATTGTTCGTCTACCCAAATCATGCATTTCTGCATTTAAGCAGTAGAATGTACAGAAATAATGTGTTAAAAGGCACACATGCATCATGCATGGTACCTGTATTGATGAATTTGGAATAAATACCCACACTCCCATACATATATAAGATCTTGTATATTTAGATAAATGAAAATAGAAACCATACTAATATCTCTACCAGTTTGTTTACTAATATTTTTCTTCTTTGTTGCACAAAGTCATTTCTTGAACTTCAACTACCCACTCCCACGAACCAATCAATCCATGTCCATGGAAAATCACACTAGTAAAATTCCAGCAAAAAAATAATTGCATATCAAATGAGATATTGTTGTTACATCTATCAAGATCTAATTGAAGTTTTTAACAATGTGTCTACAATCATAATTTTGGACAGCAACATTAAGTTGGTGAATTGGTGCAAAGATCATAACTAAGTACAAGTCTGAGATGGTTCCTATGCTTCATTATAGCTCCCGAATCTGCTAGTATGGTTTCAAACGATTTTCTACATTGCATGTAAGCCACATAACTCTATCATTTTCACTCATCTATATTTTAAGAATAGCTACTTGTTACGGATGGGGCATGTATCACCTAGTGAAATCAAGTACTAGCAATGCTTGGGTATCGCCTAGGCGACCCTAGGCGACTGGGCCTAGGTGAACGCCTAGGCGTTTGTGCGGTCACCCAGGGCTGGCGATCCAATTTAATTTTTATTTATTTATTTAGGTTTTAATTTAAAAAATAAGGAAAAAAATCAGGAAAATAGGAAAAATGCCTAAACATTATAGAAACAAATCTTATATGTTTGGGCTTCAAAAAGACACCTAGTTCACCGACCAAAGTCTCACTAGGTACCCCTCTACCCACCCAAACACTTGGGTTTTTTATTTTATTAATACTAGAGTTTGTAATACAATTTAGAAATAAGTAGGGAGGAGGAGGGTTTAAAAGAGTTTAAAATATTAAAAAAAAAGTTGTTGCTACTGTAGCAATGGCTAGTTGCTAAGAAACAGGTAGAAAACAAGCTGTTGCTGTGTTGTGCACAGCACATGTCGCCTAGGCGACACCGCACACCCTTGTGTGCGGTGTGTGAGTGGTCGCATAGGCGACCACTCGAACATTGAGTACTAGCCAAGAATGATCCAAACCCATACCAGCAATCCTCCCTCTCCTAATTGGTATATCTAGAATTGTGAAAAGAATCTGTATTGTATGGTATAGTATGACTATGAGCATGGCAAAGCCATAACAAGTACCTGACTTGTCCATTCTTTCTGAGCCAGCAAGGTCTACTATAACAAGTTTGCTTTTCCTAACTGTAGGTGATCTACAAGATTTGACCAGCAAGGCAGCAGTGCCATTTTCACAAGAATCATACATTGAACTCTCGTGACTTTCTTTGATGGATCTCCTCATATGTACCTATGGGAACAATACGCAACATGAGCCACAGATTTGTTTCAAAGAGAAAAGTTACGTGGCAAGAAAGTGAAAACCATGAAATAATGACAAGAAACCTAGATTACCATAAGAATTGCATGGCTGCGAGAAGACTCTGTATTCATCTTTGTATTCGCAATGCGTCGATGCGCTTCCCCTAATCTGAGGAGCTCTAAGAAACTATTCTGGTCTTTAATTTCTACAACAGTTGCACCTGATACTGAAACATCCCCAGTTTTGTGATCCTCTACCAACGCAAGGTTCTCATTTCCAGTGTGAAGGAGATCTTGAATGGTCTCCATATAAATCTGATGATCCAAGAACGAAATGAATACAACAAAAGCAGCTTAAAAAATTTAAAAGTATAACAGCAAAGATTCTAAATCCAACTCTCTTGTGCCATTAGGTGAGAAAAATGCAACCTGTAAGTAAGAAACTGATACAGTATCAGTCTCAGGACAAATATCTGCTAGAATATCCTCCATGGAACGGACCATTATGCCACGTGCAGCCATGTCTTCTTCTCCCAGGCTACCAAGAGTGAATGTCTTCCCAGTACCAGTTTGTCCATAAGCCATTACAGTCCCGTTATAACCATTCAGAACACTCTGCAACAAACATCAAAGATATATATATATATATATATATCAAGAGCGTACTTCATCTCAAATGGAGAAAAGAATAAGCGTGTAGTTTCTTATGACTGACAACTTTATATCAACAGTTGCATTAGCATTTCACATGTGCTTCTATACTTAGTCAAGACAGAAGAGATCACACAAAAAATCTTGAAGAAATGTTGCTAAGAAACTAGCATGATAATGAGATGTAAGGTTTTAATTAATTGCAAAGTCAACAGCATCAATTGACCATTTTTCTCCAATCAACTCTATTGAATGTCATTTTACATGTTGACTGAAAAATATTACAAAGAATTATTCTACTAACTTGTATTAGTAACTTTGTGTCTTCTTATAGCGACACTAATTCTTCAGTATCAAATAAATCTTCTTTGATAAAATTTGAGTATCAATGAGACACTTTGCAAATGAACCAATTACCTAACCAGATGGAATGACTCTTTTGCTCATCCTATATTCTATTTGTTATACCTTTTTTTCCAAAAACACGTGTCTTTCTTGAATTCTTCCAGGCAAACTTTTATTCAACAGCCTCCTTATTCTTTAGGGAATTTGCTAATGAAGTGTGTTGTTCTTAACAACTAACAGGCTATATGTATTCACTATTTGTATCTATAAAACATAAATATTTGATGTTCATTTGTGGCATAAAAGTCACAATCCCTTTTTCCATACTGTTATAGGTATCATAAGGGGTGGAAAGAAAAGCATAACAATGCAAGACTGATGGAATAAGATGAGTTGTTATCAACCACTAATAAGCAATTTGTATTCACAATTACAGTCCACTTTCTCCACACTGTTATAAGTATCATGAGGGCAGAGGTGAAAGGAAAAGCATTACAATTCAAGACTGATGGAGGGGCATATTTGCATGCTAAAGAAAAAATATATAATTGTCTAATGAGTAGCTCTACACCCCAAAAACCAAGTTGTAAGGGTTAGCCTTGTGGACCTTATAACCTACACTTAGTTTTATTTGATATGGATGTATTCTAACATGTCTCCACTTGTGTGACTACCAAATAACATGCATGTGAGAACAGATTGGGTGAGCAACTGAGCATGGATCCTGCACACAACAACCGCGCAGGGAACATGCTGTCACCATGTTAAGTAGGAAAGCAAAACGGATATGGAATATACAATTCATTTCATATCCAAAATTGAAATGTTATTAATATCAATTTTTAATATCTGGTGGAAAAGGATACGGATATTGGTCTTCCAATTTTTTCGGATATGGATATCAAGTTCAAAAATAAACAGATAAGGATACAAATATATCTTTTTTCTCGGATACGGATATCCGAAGCATTAAAAAATGCAAAATATATTACTTACAAACCTAATTACACCATATTTTTTTATTTCTTATAAATAATAATTACTCTTAAAGTATTGTATTAATATGTTTAAATTAAATTAATTAATTTATAAAATCATATATCTAAAACTGGGGTAATGTTGATGTAGATGTATGTATCCAAAACTATCAAAACTCACTGTGTAGGTTTTTTATTTACTAAAAATTTACCTTATATGTTTCTTTATTCTCTAGCATGTAAACTACACTAACTTTAAAAACCCACAATATTCCGAAAGCTGGTTCGGAACACAAAATCTTACTTCCTTCCCATTATTCAATGCTTGTAAGTTGTAACTCCACCAACCTTAAAACTTCATAACAAGTTTTCTAGAGTTTTTCTAGTATTGTTAGACTTAAGTTCTTTTCATCAATTTAATTTCTACAATATAGGAAAATTTTAATTTTTCAATATGTGATATCTTTTCAAAGGAATAATATATTATTCTATAAAATATTATATATATATATATATATTGAGGAGTAATCCAATTCAGTCGTACGATATGAATATATATGGATATATATATATATATAATTCGTTTGTTTCCGAAAGTTTTGTATCCAAACTGTGTCCATATCAGTTTTGTGAGGATATGAATATCATTTTTTTGTATTTGTATTTGTATTTTGTAATTAATTGTATCGTATCGGTATGCGGATTTCAAAAAATGAAAAAATAGATATGGATATGAGTGTATCTATATTCGTACGATATTTGTAGTGTTTGCACCCATAATGTGACAAATCCCAATAGGAACTCTACACCCAAAGGTTTTTGTTTAGAAGAGCGACCTTTTTTATTGGTGGAAGGGTGAGCCTTATTACCCACAACACACTCAGTTTTATCAGATGTGGGCTATTTTAAGTTTTTAAATGGTTACTCGGATGCAATTCTCAAGCATGTCGGTGCGTAATACAGTGATTATATTTATAGCAGTTAAGAGCTGATCCTAACTCAAAATATTATAAGTAGCCTAAACATAAACAAAACATAAATAATATCAACATGTGATTTTACCTCGATAACTGGTTTCGCTACCACTTCATACACACGCTTTTGCGAAGCAGATTCTGTAAGCACCTCATCAAATTCATATGTATCTGAATCCCAATTGTTTTTGCGTAGTTTTAGCCTTTTGACCTATGCAAAATGGTCAATAAACAATTAAAGCATTTAGTCTATTGCTGTGAAAATCTGCAACTACTGAGAATCATTTCCTGCAGCAATGCATTTCATGACAAAAGAAAATATATTATGCTAAAGCAACCTCTGGTTGTAACTCTACGCAGTCTGCAAAATCAGCATCTGCTACAAACTCTTCTGAATTTCGAGGTCGAAGTCTTATAGCCACACGAACCCGTCCTGAAACTAACATGAAAAAAATAAAGATGAAGGCAATTTGAGAATAAAATTGAACTATACTCAAGAAGTAGATGTGTATTTGGAACTAAGAAGTCACCAAGTCAACAATACACTAAATCTTTTGTAAAAGATCAAAAAAAAAAATTGCCGGAATTTTATAGTTGTCTTGCTGCATTGGTCTTGCTTTATGAAAAATAATTCTCCAAGCCAAAAAAAATTCACATCTAAAATGAAGGGCAAAAGTCATCAATCCATTCCCGAACAACACACGACTCCTCCTATCCAAGGGTGCACACGGGTCAGGTTCGAACTGAAAGCCGAGCCAAACTGAACTGACTGGGTTGGGTTGGTCGGACTTTTTTGAACTTGGACCAATTCAGTCGTGAAAATTCCAAAACCAGTGAAGTCGGTTCAATTTCGGTTCCTGCGGTCGAGTTGAACCGAAAGACCCAAAAATCGGTAAGATATGTGTAACAATATATTATAGTTATTTATATTTGCATTAACCTTAAAACTAAGATTGTTGTTTTAACTTTAAATGTCAAATGTTACGTTTGTTGTATTAATATTATGTTTGTGAATTAGGATTTCAATTTGTTATTTAAACTTATGAATGTTTGTATGGTGGTATAGTCATATAAATATAAAGTTTATTTGTATTAAATCATATTACAATTTAAACAAGTTTCTTGGTTAAAACCAAAGGTCCAAAACCAAACCGACCCAAACTCACTTTCCTGGTTTGGGTTGGTTCGATTCTGAAATTTTCATGGCCCAGATCGATACCATGCTGGGTTGGGTTCGGTTCTGAGTCAGAATCAAAACCCGACCTATGTGCACTCCTACTTATACCTCCAAATTTTCAGTTTTATGTTAACCGTAACTCAAATCATCTATAATCCACATTTCTTATTTATTGAAAAAAGATTGATTATCAATGAGTCAATTGGAAGCAACCTCTCTCTGATTATCAGGGCTACATGGCTGCACCCAGAACACCCCTCATTTGAGGCATTAGGGCACTGTTGATGTTGACGACTAACCATCACTCAATCAGCTTTCTTCACAACCAACAATTCAAAAATGAGTATCCACATTTCAAACGCCAAAAAAACATCTTTAAGCAAACAATCTCCACTATCATCCCCACCGCATTTACCTTCTACTCAATTAGTCACCCTACAAATTTTCATTTTCCACCAAACATCGACACGAAAAGGAGAAGTCCCGCAAATAATTTAATCTAAACAACAACTCATCATCCTTACAAAAATAAACGCAAATAATCACTGATTCACCCCGTAATTCACCCAGCATTGTCCGAAATCCCACATTTAACCGCCGAAGACTTCCGCCGCCTATCCACCTCAAAATCGCGCACCACAAACCCAACCCGAAACCATCCCAAAACCCCACCCCATCCCTACCTTCACCATCGTCCCTGCTGGGGAGAGTCGCCGACGAGCTACGTCGCAATCCGCCGGCGCTAGACTGGGACCGCGGCGGCGGCTTCTGGGAGGGGAAGGACGGCAGTTTCGTCGTCGTCCTCGAAGCCGACGTGCTCCGACGAGCGCTCGCCATCGATAGGGAGCTGAATGGGCCGAATCGGGCGGAGAGGTTTGCGCTCTTCGATTGGTTTGGTCGGGTTTAGGGGGCTTCGAATGGTGGAGGAGAACGTGGGGGTTTTACGGTGTGGGGCCCATGTGGAATTTGTTATTGTTGAGGTTGTTTTGGGAAGTTTGTAGGTTGCAACCAAGTTTGTTTGACTGGTCAACAAGTCGTAATAATGTTGAAGGGCGGAGGGCCTGAGATCAGAGGAAGTACAACATTTTCCGTATGTTTAAAATATTTTGATGAATATTCTCCGGTAAGACTGTCAAGTTCTGCTTGGGATCGATAGATCGCTCGATGTTCGCTCGATTTTTCTCTGATTTTGCTCGAAATTGCTCGGATCGGTTAGTAACGAGCCGAGCACGAGCAGACCCCGCTCGCTCGATACTCGCTCGATGCTCGTTCAATTATCGCTCGAAACCTGATTACTATATCCAATTATTTGATTAACCTGAATATTCTATCCAATTACCCGATCGGTAAAGTGTTAAACTCATTAAATAAACTAATTTACCAAACCCAACAATCCATTTAACAAACCAAACCAAAATACTCATTAGAATCAAAATCATATTAGTACTAAACTTTTCATTATTTTTTTCTCATTCTTTTCTACACCAAAAGTTCAAATAAATTAAGGTTCGGGTCAGTTATATGATCTTGTTTATAAGATGTTGATGTTGTGAGTTGTCCTACAATTTAGAAGATTGTGTTTGATTTTAATATTGTGTTGATTTTGTTTGATCCAAGTGTATAATCTTATTTATAAGATGTTAATGTTGTCGTATAATTTATGAGATTGTGTTTTATTTTAGGTGTTAATTTTAAGATTGTATTAGTAACTATTATTATATTTGTCTTAAGTAATTTTATAATTTACTTATTAGGACAACATTATTAGGAATTCAATACCAAAAAAAAGGTTTAGGTTAACGAGCCGCTCGTGAGCCGCTCGCGAGCAGATCGAACCGAGCACGAGCAGAATTTTCCGCTCGAAATCCTTAACGAACCGATCTTGAGCAGACTCGGATCGCTCGTTTAGAGATCGATTACACCCCTATTCTCCGGTCAGTGATTATGTCGGCAAAATTGTAACTTCTTTTTCCATTACTAAGATATCATAAATATCAAATTTTCCTATTGTGTGTTTAGATAACAAAGAAAGAGATAACAGACGAGAAACAAAGAGAAAAGAAATAAAAGGAGTAGAAATTGTATGTTTTTCCATTGTTGTATCATGTTACTAAAATGTTTGCTTGCTTAGTCGTGTTATTTTATGTGATGGTATTTTGGAAAGAATTGGTGATAACAATTTTGTTTCTATTTTTTCTGAAATTTAAAACATATAAAAATATGCCCAAAACAACATTTATAATTGTTGTTATTGAAGAACATGAATAAAAGCAATCATAAGCATGATTAGCAAGGAGAAACTAATCTGTTTTTCCAAATCCATAAAATTAAAAAAGAACGGATATCGTCGCTAAAAATGGCTATTATCTCCGCTTCTACAACTGTTTAGTATTAAAAATTTAAGATGAGTTAAATTACATAATTGTAATAAAACTATTTATTTAATAATCACATAACATAAAAATATAACAATTACTTGTCTTCCCCGCAACATTTAATGAGTTATACTCACTGGCGTTCAATTAATAAAAATAAGTTAAATAATAAAATAAGAAATTAATTAAACCACAAAATATAATTGAATTCAACAAATATGAATAGTCTAATAATTGTGTAAGTGGGTACGGGATTAGATAATTGAAGCAATTTAAATACTTACATGTATGCTCACTGATATGGGTTTGCAAAACCAACCGAAATAAAAGTCGAAAGGGAAAAAAACGGGGTAATTTCGTTTTGAAGTCAACATACAAGATTACAATCTCTTGTGAAAAATATTAAATTCACAAATTGTTACGTTCAGATCCGTCAATATAACCGTTATGATATCAGATGTGCTCACATTAATTAGTAATATGAATTTAAATTGTATATAATATGAATAGCCTAATAATTTGTTTTCTTTAATAGTAGATAACGTTCAAGATTTTTGTGACTCTAATGGTTTTTGTCAGCATGGTTATGATATTAGTTGTAATAATATTAAATAAAAAATAGTCATAATATTTATAATTTTGAATAAATATAAGATATATTTATGAGTAAAAAGTAAAAACACATGGTTTAGTATATGGATATATTGAATTCGAAAATAATATATGAGATTCTTGAAAATAAAGTTATAGACATATATACAGGGGTGGATCGATGATTTTCGAGTGGGGGGCCAAAAAAATTGAATGCAATTGAAAGTCAATGTCTTATTAAAACCAACCAAAAACCACACCATAGCATGGGATCTAGGAAAAAAAACTCTTGCTGAGTACAATTCACCTAATATCAATTTAATGATAATGATAATCTAAGAAAAATGATATTTTCAAAGATAAAATTAATTGTGAGTTCTTATGTATTTTGGATCGAATATTTCTCGATGATTTTTTTTACATAACAAGCTGAAGTGTTGCCCCATGTAACAATACGAGGACGAATATATATATATATATATATATATATATATATATATATATATATATTTAATCCACCATTTAACCTTATTTAACCTCATATATATATATATATTGCCCTCATTTAACCTTAAGTAAGCCCCCTAAACATCCACCATCCAAATTTAATCCAACGTTGGTTAAATGTTCTTATTAATTTTACAAACGGAAGGGTAAATTTGGTATTATTGCAAATTTTGTTTTGTCCAGCTTTTACCCAATTGGTCGGTTTCTAAACCAACACAAAAATCTCACGCCTCCGCACCTCTTCCTCTCCCCCGAACATTTCCTAAACCCCAACCCTCGTCTTCCTCTCCCCCGAATTCTCGCCTTCCTCTCCCTAACCAACACAAAACTCTCACGTTGAAGTGTTAATAGTTGGATTTCGAAAATTTGACCTTTTTCTCACAACTTTTTATTAATCAAATGATTTGGTTTAGTTTCCTAAACACTGTTATGGTTAATTAGTTGGATTTGGTTGTGGTTGTCTAAACAAATTTTGAATTTGAGGGTACCAAAATGTTTTCAATGATTTTCTCACAACTTTTCTTGGTGTTGTAGACAATTCTAACAAAAAAAGTTGCAAAATCCTTGCCCACAGAAAAAGTGTACAAGGAAGCAACATGGAGAGCACAATAAAAGTGAAATGCATGGATAAGGGTGAAAGTTCAATTCGACAAACCTCTAAATCTGTAGGTGCATGATTTTTTCTTTAAAAACTATATACATTCCTTAGTTTGTTGTTATTTAAATTCTGATTTCTAAATGTTTTGCTGCAGCTAATCGTTGCGTGAACTACCGATGTTATGTGAAGCTATTTGTTGAGTTTGTGGAGAAGTATAAACCAAACGAAGCTCACTTGAAAAGGATTTCAGTGACTCATTTTGAGAAACTTATTCATATTCCCAATTTGACTGTTAATAGATGGTTGTTGGAAGATTTATTTAGTAGGCATGTCGAAATCAATAATTTTTGTGTGGGTGGGGTTAACTTAGACTTTTCAATTGAAGATGTGGCAACTATTTTAGGTTTACCTGCTTCGGGTCACAAGGTTAAGATAAGAGGGAGTGGGAAAACGTCATATTTAGATGCTAAATACAATAAAGACAAAAACTTCAGCTTTAATACCACACATTTTTCCCTTCAACAACGTTTGATTGATTTACATCATAAGGATGACGAAGAGTCAGTTGATGATTTTGTGAAGCTATTAATTTTGTTAATGTGTTCTACATTTTTATTGCCTGAGTTGGGTTCCAATGTTCCACGAGCTGCACGATCAAATTTTGACAAGCTAGAGAACTTGTAATTCTACAATTGGTCTGAGGCTATTCATAGCCTAGCAATGGAAAATGTACATTTGATACATGACCAAATTGTTAGCAAGAAGACTGGGAAGAGGAAATCTGTGAGCACTTATGCTCTTGGATCAAGCATATGCTTTATGGTAATTACTTTAACCTTATATTACGATTGCGAACGTAATATTAATTTTTATACGAACGACGATTTTTGTACACATGATGTAGTCATCCATCACTATTTGTGAAACGTTAGTAATTACAAACTTACATTAAATTACGGCTAACAACATCATATTAGTACAACAACAATATATTACCGTTTTGAACGTAATATTAATTTCACATGTTACACATGATTATGGTACACTTGTATAAATAATTTCATTATATTACAACTAACAAAATAATACTACGGCGAACAACATAATAATACGGCAACAACATTATATTACCGTTTTGAACGTAATATTAAATTTAATACGAACAATGATACTTGTTACACAAGTTGTAGTCATTCTTCATTTTTGGAGGAATATTTAAAAAAATTATTACATTATATTACGGATAACAAAACTATATTAAAGTATGTATGTTCAAAACAATACCTCGGGAATATGTATATCCATATTATAAAAATCCATAGTACTTCCCAAATTATGTATATCCAAAAAATCTAAACGATGTGTAGTTCTGTAGGCATATTTTAATCTACTTCAAATGTATTCTTTTTTTTGCAAGTTTACTCGTATCTTCAGGTATAACCCTGCAAAATACGAAATAAGTCATAATTCAATTCCAATTCTCAAGTATAATGCATTTTTACAAAAAACATTAAATACTCACGTTTTCTTATCCTTCCTAATTGGACATGTTCTCGAGACGTGGTTGGAATATTACATGAGATATAAATGATATTATAGCTACTGAAACAATATTATAATATTACATCCATAGAATGACATTATATTACAGTTAACAATGTTATATTACAGTCGTGAACATAATATTACTTTTATTTCGACCAAATCGAAACATGTTATTGTCATTAACATTATTTGTATGTTGAATATGTGTTACACGAGAGCTAAATGATATTATAGCTATTGAAACTTTATTACAATATTACAATGTTATATCCACAGAATAACTCTATATTACGGCTAATATTACAATATTACATTTCATTGAATAACACTATATTACAAATAGTTTTGTTATATTACGACTAACAACATAATATTACGGCTAACAATTTTCTATTACGCTTGTGAACGTAGTATTAAATTTGTTGAGAACAACGATACATGTTACTATAATTCACATTATTTGTAATTGCATTTGGATAAGTTCGAAATGAGTTTCAACTACTACCAGAACATGTTATTCTAAATTAAAAAAACAACAAACAACTTCAAAACATCACCTCAAAATTTAATAGATTCTCACGTGTACTTTATATGTCCAAAAAATAGGACAAATCTTCATATATTCAAGACATTGAATTTGAGACACAATATGTTGTTTTTGTCTCTCCGAGGATCTCATTTTGAGTTGTTACAAATTGGATGCATGAGGTTGGTGGTTGAGTTTGTGTCGTGAACTTTATTTGCATCGTTCCATCGTTACTATATGTTGAATTATGTTGTAATTGCATTTGGATAAGTTCAAAATGAGTTTTGCAGACCTAGCTTGTATGTAAGTGAATTTTTATCATCTTGGTTAATACTAATGTTGCACATAAAACTTTTCTTTAACTCTTTCTGAAAGAAGCAAAAGGTATTACGACTAATAAACTCATATTACGGTTAACAATATTATACTATGATTGTGAACGTAATATTAATTTTATTACAAACAACGGTACATGATACACATGTTGCAATCATTCACTATTATTTGAGAAACGTTATTAAAAATAGTAACATTATGTTAAGGCTAACAACCTCATATTAAGGCTAACAATATTATATTACAATTGCGAACGTAATATTAATTTTGTTACGAACAACGATACATGTTACACATGTTGCAATCATTCACTGTTATTTGAGGAATGTTATTACAAATAGTAACATCATATTCAAGAAAAATGAATCACTATAGTGCGCTTCTATAAAAAAATCATAACAATTTCCCAAAGTATGTATACCAAAACAAACAAAAAACGATGTGTAGTTCCATATGCGTATTTTAATCTTCTTCGCATGTATTCTCTTGTCCCCAGCTGTATGATAACCTTGTTTGCAAGTTTACTCATATCATTTACTTGTATCTTCAGGTATAACCCTGCAAAATACCAAATAATGCATAATTCAATTCTCAAGTATAATGCATTTTTACAAAGAACAATAAATACTCACGTTTTCTTATCCTTCCTTATTACAGATAAATGTTATTATAGCTACTGAAACAACATTCCGGTGCTATTCCTTTCAAGATCGGGCATGAAATCAAAATCTTTTACGTTCCAGTGGTCCAAATAATCCTAAATAGAAAATAATTAGTAGTACAATACAATGTATGTTGGTTGGTTGTTACAGGAGAGCTAAATGATATTATAGCTACTGAAACAGTTTTATAATATTACATTCACAGAATGACACTATATTATAGCTAATAATGTTATATTACGGTTGTGAACATGATATTACTTTCATTTCAACTAAATCGAAACATATTATTGTCATCAACATTATTTGTACGTTGAAAAAGTGTTACATGAGATCTAAATAATATTATAACTATTGAAATATTATTACAATATTACAATGTCATATCCACAGAATAACACTATATTACGGCTAACAATGTTATATTATGGCTACGATCATAATATTACTTTCGTTTCAACTAAATCAATACATGTTACTGTAATTCACATTATTTTTATAAATTCAAAACCAAGCGAAAAACTTCATCACCCCATTTTGCGACAGGCTGGATAATATTCAGGCGGACATACAAGATATTGGATCTGTTTCTACAATTGTCATAGCTTGGATATGTGAATTCGGAAGTCGAATTATAGCAACATAGAGTTGATTTGAAGAAGAATGCGAAAAAGGTAGTCCAACTGAGGGCAAACTTTATTTTCCAACTCTAAATAAATTAATCCAAAAGCAAACTAAAACAAATGAGCAAATCCAATACCAAATCAAACACTACCAAAATCCAACCAAATTTCTCTAAACAACAAAATGCAAAACCAAACCACACAAATTCATCAAATCAAATCCCAAATCAAATATCCACGAAATCAACCAATTTTTCTGTAAAAAACAAATTAAAAAACCAAACCCAATCAGCAAATCAAATCCCAAACCAAATATCCACAAAACCTACCAAATATCTTCGGGTGCAAAAATTGGAAGGGGTGAAGATGAGGGATTGGGAGGACCGTGGGTGGAAGATTGGGAGGGAGAGGAAGAAGAGAGCAATGAAATTGGAAGGGGTGAAGTTGAGGGATTGGGAGGAGCAATGAGTGGAAGATTGGGAGGGAAGGAAGAAGAGAGAAACTAAATTGGAGGGGGGAGGATTTGTAAAAAATTACAATAATTTCTGGAATTAATTGGGGGTGAGTGGGAATTACTTTACTACCCCACTTAAAGAAAAATACTCACAAACCTTCAGATTGAGATCAATAGTTAGATCTTTGGGGACTCATTTTGTTTAAATGAGCTCCTCAAGATCTAACCATTCATCTCAATCTGAAAGGTTGTGGTACTTTTACTTTAAGTGAGGGTAATAAAGTAAATTTGAGAGTCTTCCCAATCATCCCCCATCCCTTAAATCCACGTTACCAAAAACAAACCCACTATTCCTCTTTCCATTTTTGTCATCCCTTTCTCCTTACAATCCAAACTCACTATTCATCTTTCCATTTTTGTCATCCTTTTGTCCTCACCATCCGAACCCTCCACGATTTTTCCCATCCCCATCGACCCTCACCTCCCCAACGTCCCTCATTGTCATCCACTACGCCGGAATCTTTGGGACCTCTCAGAACTTAATATATTTGGTTAGTTTTTTGCTGTTGTTTTCGGTTTGGTTTGGTTTTAGTATATTTTTGGGAAACAATGTTTTATTTTGTGGATCTTTACTTTTGCTGTTTATTTGGGTTCTCGATTTTTTTGGTAGAACATTGGGTTTTTATTCCGATTTGTTGGTTTGGAAAACATTGGTTGATTTGGATTTGTTTAATTACAACTGATTGGTTTGTTATTGGATGTGCTCGTTTTTTTTAGTTTCCTTTTTCTTGAGTAGTGAAATTAAATTTTCATTAAATTGGACTTGATTCAGTTGAATTATAATTTGACTTCGGAGGGCAAAAATCCAAGTTATGGAAATTGTAGAAAGAAATCCAACCTCTTGTATGTCCGCCTCAATACTATCAAGCAGGAAAATCGGGTAAGTTGCATTTTTAATTAATTTTGAAACCATAATATCACATTTATAACTGTGATATTATGTTTGAAACCGGAATATCTCATTGGTAACCGTAATATAGTGCAATTCTGTAGATTTGACATTGTAATATTATAATATCGTTTCCAAGACATCAATTTCATTTCGCGCTTTTCAAATTATTTTCAACAGCCAATAAAGGTGTACTACAATAACATGTATCTATTTAGTTGAAACAAAATTAAAATTATGTTTGAAACTGTAATATCACATTGATAACTGTGATATTGACCTATTTAGTAAAAACGAAAATAATATTATGTTTGTAACCGGAATATCTCATTGGTTGCCGTAATGTAGTGCAATTCTGTGGATTTGACAGTGTAATATTGTTTCCAGAACATCAATTTCATTTAGCGCTTTTCAAAACCTTTTTGATTGACATCATTTCATGCTTATATTTGTATCTTATATCCATTACCTTACACCTAAGCAATGCTACGTGACGAGTTTTATGTTTAGTTTTCAGGAATAAAGAGGTTTGAAGAAAAGAACCATGAAAGGACCCAAAAGCAGGAAAAATGACTTAATTGTGAGACCTGGGGACTAAGATGCAAGGGAGAAGGACCTGATCGTAAGACCGAAGGACCTAAGAGCAAAACAGGAAACTCCACACCATCATGGGGAGTATTTTTGGAATTCGATTCGGGTCGGAGCTCCAACAAACCAAGTAGATGCATCCAAGACCAAGAAATACTTCAAGCAAAGCTCAACACAAAAAGCAGACAGATCTGGGCCTTATAGACCGCCAATTGGAGGTCTGGATCATCCCAGATCCGCTAAGATTTCGCCTGCACTTGTATTAATTTTTGTTTAGGCTATTTTTGGTATTGGTTTACTCCCACATCGGGGGATTGTCCCGGATTAGGTTTTCCATGCTTATAAATAGAACTCTTCACCTTCCATTCTAACTACCCATTGCTTGGTGGCATTCTCTCTACTAAGGAGTGAGCCTTGAAGCAAAAACTCAAGGTGGAGAAGAATGCTACCTTCAATGTGAGTCATTTGTTAATAAAATAATTTTTCTAGTTTCTTTTAATCTTGTCTTTTAATTTGTGCATGCTTGTTTAGTCTTTCCTTTCCTTTTAAGCTTCTTTAATATTTCTTGCTTTCTTAGGGTAATTTCATTTCAGTATTATGCTTCATTTTGTTAATATAGTTAGTGTAATGAGTAGTGAGTAGTTCCATCCCCACTTGGGGTGGAGAAATATGTGATATGATCGTGTAGTGTATTAAGTGTGTGTTATCTTAATCCCTTGAGCTTTATATGATTTCCATAACCATTTAATGGGTTTTCACTCTTATCTTTGATATGCTAATGATCTTGAATGAAGCTTAGCTTATGCTTTGATTAGTGGACCTATTTTATGGGGAATGATAAGGTTAGGATATGGATGAAATAAATATTGAAAACACAATTTGTAGTGTATGTACTCTTGTTGCCTTTACCTTAGTTAATGTCTTGTATGTTTTAATGATGTAGTCTTATCTTAATTCATGTGGAGGCATAGTAGGGTCTAGTCTTTATACATGAGTTCATTTAGCTTCATTCCAATTATTGTCTTGTATGTTTTAATGATGTAGTCTTATCTTAATTCATGTGGAGGCAAAGTTGGATGTAGTTTTATGATTTCATGCACTACATGTTGTGAGGAGCTTAATTGGACACACGCACACGCATCTTTATATTCACATTATTTCTCTACCCCCTATGGGGTTTAGTTTTATTGCTTCTCTTCCTTTCCTTTTTGCATTCTAGTGTAGTTAGTGTAATCAATCTTTCTCTCCTTTCTTTACCACTCGCCTTCGAACAAACCAAAAGTCGACACACCTCCCTGTGGATCGACCCGTATTTGTCACCGCTTCAACACGGTCGTGCACTTACGGTTAATATAAAATGAATCAATCAAGTTTTTGGCGCCGTTGCCGGGGAGGTGCTCTGTCCAGACGTTGGTTTGGACGATTCGAGTGGTTTTTAATTTTTTGTTTCCAGTTTTTCTTAGTTTCAGGGAACCATCGGATCAAGAGGAGGCTACTGGACAAGTTTGAGGAACAAAAGCTCCAACCTGACCGCCAATTGGCAGTTTGGAACCACCAACTGGCGGCCTGGTGAGCTGTTCTTCCTCTCAAGACTCACCTTTTTTTCACGCACATGATAGTGCATCACAAAGTCCTTAAAGGACGGGGCTAGAGAGCCAAGAATTAGATATTCGGCAATATCCTCAGGCATTGGAGAAGAGAGCTTCGACAATTTCTCAAGGTATCCTTGCATCGTGAGAAAATGCATGGATACCGATGTTCCCTCCGCCATGTGGCACATTGTGAGTGCGATGGTTGTCTTATAGCGCTCATTTAGGGCACTATCCATGAACATCTTTGTTAAAGCTTCCATGGTCTTCTTGGGTTTTAAATCCAAGTATTTCGTTTGAAGCGAGTCACCCATGGATGCCAACATTAGACCGTGAACTTGGTTCTCTTGGTCTTCCCACTTGGCTATCGCCTTTTTCTCATTACCGGTTGCCTTCTCATTCAATTTTGGGATTTCACCATCCAAAATATGAGATAGTTTTTCAAACCTCAACACGATATTAAGATTGAGTTGCCATTTCAAGAAGTTTGAGCCATCATTTTGCAAAGGATTCTTTTCGATCATAGATCACACAATTGGTTGGATATTAGACATTTCTACAAAATAAATTATACAGGATTTTAATGTCAATTTTATGTTTTAAAATATATACATATATATCGAATATAAATGTAAATACTGAAAATAAAATATTGCCCGTAAATGCAGTAATCCAAGATCCTATCAATTGCAATATAGACTAGCTAAGGGCTATCGAATATATCACAATCTCAAGGTAAGAAAAACTCTTTCTAATCACAACCTTTTTGAATTTTAGCAACATTAGCATCTTCAAACTCTTGTGATTCTTGTCGTTTTAATTATGAGGGAATATGACCTATCCTCGTAAGAATTTTTTTTCCCCAAAACCGAGCGATGGCTCTAGGTAATGTTAAGAAAACTTATTTTCATTTGATACGAGATACGTTTATCCATTGTATTCACAATTAAACTTACTTGGGGTTCACTAGGGTGAAACGCACCGATGGCTCCAGTAGCCGTACCGTGCGACTGTTGTGGGTTGAGTGGTCATGATTTCGGGGAATGTCCTTATGTTGCCCCAGAGCCTGAGTATGAGCATACCTTTTCCCCAAATGCTCAATATGACCATTACGCATCCGCGTACAACCCGAGAGGGATGGATTCGTGGGGAGACAAATCGTATTCAAATTCTTATACACCATTTCCACCCCAGTATCCTCCTCCCGAATACCCAGAATTCTACCAACACCCCACTTCAAATCATTGGACTCATTCTCAGCCCATCAACACCCAACCCCAAAATTTCCCAAGCTCTGACTTGGACCTCATAGTTGACCACATACCTGATTCCTCGAAACAAACTTTCCTTACATTCATGGAAACCATTCAACAGTCCATACAAAATATGGCACTGCAAGTGAGTCAAATGTCGCAGCAATTACGTGAACGTGAGGAGACTAACTTTTCTTGTCAACATGAGAATTCATCTTTTGATATCGAACTGCCACCACCACATCCACAAATTCAAAGCACAATCTTTCAAAGTCAAACTCCTAGTCAGTCTGAGGGACTTGGGGTTTCAATTCACGATCACTTGGTGGACGATTCGATCCCAATTGAGAATAACATGGACCAACTTCATTAGGAGTCAGCACATGATTGTGCCTTATCTTCTTGTCTCGTGGCCCTTGAGCGACATGATCTTATTGTTGTACCTTCTAAGGACTCACCTCTGGTGGAGCAAGAGCTCCCAAGTCCTCTCAATTTCAAACAACCTGATGAGAGTTTGCCTCTCACTATTGTTCTTGATCATCTTGGAAATGATGGAACATCAAACAACTACATTGCTCATGAGGGTATTAGGAGTTCCTTGGAGGATACCTTGGGTATGAGACCCACCTTTTGTTCGCCTGGTGTGTCGGACATGCCTAACGAGGTTCTTGACCTCGTTCCGACGCACCAGCCTGTTGGTTGGAGAGTTTGGATTGACGATCATAACTTTAGCAGCGCAACAGGAGAAACTCTTCTTCCGTTGCCCCTCATTTCCCAAACTCTTGAGAGGTTCAAGCTCTTTCAGTTTGATCCTTTGAATGAGACGCCTTTGCGTCCAATTCATGAACCTCTCATTTCATCTGGTGCTCTTTGTGAAGGGGGCCCACGCATGCGTATTCTGGCCCCGCGTGGTGTCATGTTCCCTTTCCAAGTGCATTGACCCACTCTTGAGGTTCCCATTTGATGTCTTTTGACAAATGAAGATGGGAACTTATGTTTGTACATAGTTATATTCAAAAAAAGTACAATAAAAGACTCCTTCAGTGAGCATTGATTGTTGTGGGTTCCAACCCTTGTGTATTTGGGCCCCATTTCTTTCACGTAGTTTATCTCCCTTGATAAGTATCTCACAGGTTTTCAGGAAATTCGGGTTTGTGTCCATCAACATGACCTTGAACTTCCCTTTGTACTTCATGTTGGTGAGATCTCTTCTGTTTCATGCATACATCCATGTAGTATCTTGCTCGTATTCATTGAGGACAATGCATGAAGTAGGTGTGGGGGGGGGGGGTGTTTTACGTGTGTACATAGTCGAGTCTTTTCTTTTGATTTTGTTTTCTTTTGTTTGCATTGTTAGGGTCATGTTAGTGTGCTGCATTTAATATCGATATATCTGCTTGCCATGATCCTTGGGTGACTTGTCTTCTTTTGCTTGCCTAGTGCCTTAAATTTTTTACATTTCTTTCAAAATCTTCATGTGTTTGCGAAAGAAAATGTTTTGTGGGTTTTGCGTGTGTTTAGCATGTGCAAAACCGTTGTGAGGCAAAGTAAAAAGAAAGCTCCCAAAATTGTCATGAACTTGATGCATTAGGATATCTAGTACAGTGGCTTTAGGATTTATCGAGTCGTTAGGATGCACCCCAGTTTCCCTTGGGGGTGAGTAATCATTGGGTTTCAGTGCTCAAACATTTAAAGAAGTCCACCCTGAACCTAGTGAGTCAATAATTCGTGTGTTAACTTAAGGAAGTATGTTGTAGTCTAGGACCCTTTAAATCTTGTTGTGAGACATTAAGTGTAGGGATTTTGGTTCATGTGTAGATAAGAAATAAGTGAGTAGGTGTTCTCTCTTCTCGCACGACTCGTATCACTCGGGAAAGTAGGTCTGAGGGGACTTTGTGCCTGGTGCTTTCGAGTCATCTGACTTGGGATGCACCGACCGAACTCCCGTTACACGGGTGGTAGGGATTGCCCTATGTGGAGATTTGGGGAAAGGTGTACGTGATAGTGTATGTCCTCATGGGCAATGATGCACGAAACCTGACCCTGGGAGAACGAAGCTCCAACTAATAAAAAGAAAAGAAAAAAAAAAGAAAAAAAAGAGGTAATGCAAATAAGAACCTTAATGGACCTTACACTTTGTATCACTTGAGGATGTTGAGGTTGTCCATGTCTTTCACTTAATTCCTTATTTAACTTGCACGAATGGTTCATTATGCTAGGTGTGGACTGATTACCTATATAGAGTCGGCCCGTAGGATTACCGCGTTCAATGATCGACAACATATGTCCAACGAGTCGAGTGTCTAGGTTGAATAATGCATCTTGTTCGGATTTTGTGGGTATATCTGCTGAAAACCCTCAGGAGACAACACTCCTCCTCCTTGGAAACAAAGAGGTTTAACGGCTTGTTTCACATGCTAAGTGCAACCATGATTCCTACGAAAGTGAGTTAGGATTTCGTGTTTCTCGTTTGCTTTTCTCTTTCTTTGTTTTGCTTGGGACTAGCAAAAACTTAGGTGTGGGGGTATTTGATTGACATCATCTCATGCTTTTATTTGTATCTTATATCCATTATCTTACACCTAAGCAATGCTACGTGACGAGTTTTATGTTTAGTTTTCAGGAATAAATGACCCCAAAGCAGGAAAAATGACTTAATTGTGAGACCTGGGGACTAAGATGCAAGGGAGAAGGACCTGATCGTAAGACCGAAGGACCTAAGAGCAAAACAGGAAACTCCACACCATCATGGGGAGTATTTTTACAATTCGATTCGGGTCGGAGCTCCAACAAACCAAGTAGATGCATTCAAGACCAAGAAATACTTCAAGCAAAGCCCAACACAAAAAGCAGACGGATCTGGGCCTTATAGACCGCCAATTGGAGGTCTGGATCATCCCAGATCCGCTAAGATTTCGCCTGCACTTGTATTAATGTTTGTTAGGCTATTTTTGGTATTGGTTTAGTCCCACATCGGGGGATTGTCCCGGATTAGCTTTTTCCATGCTTATAATTAGAACTCTTCACCTTCCATTCTAACTACCCATTACTTGGTGGCATTCTCTCTACTAAGGAGTGAGCCTTGAAGCAAAAACTCAAGGTGGAGAAGAATGCTACCTTCAATGTGAGTCATTTGGTAATAAAATAATTCTTCTAGTTTCTTTTAATCTTGTCTTTTAATTTGTGCTTGCTTGTTTAGTCTTTCCTTTGCTTTTAAGCTTCTTTAATATTTCTTGCTTTTTTAGGGTAATTTCATTTTTCAGTATTATGCTTCATTTTGTTAATATAGTTAGTGTAATGAGTAGTGAGTAGTTCCATCCCCACTTGGGGTGGAGAAATATGTGATATGATCGTGTAGTGTATTAAGTGTGTGTTATCTTAATCCCTTGAGCTTTATATGATTTCCATAATCATCTAATGAGTTTTCACTCTTATCTTTGATATGCTAATGATCTTGAATGAAGCTTAGCTTATGCTTTGATTAGTGGACCTATTTTATGGGGAATGATAAGGTTAGGATATGGATGAAATTAATATTGGAAACACAATTTGTAGTGTATGTACTCTTATTGCGTTTACCTTAGTTAATGTCTTGTATGTTTTAATGATGTAGTCTTATCTTAATTCATGTGGAGGCATAATAGGGTCTAGTCTTTATACATGAGTTCATTTAGCTTCATTCCAATTATTGTCTTGTATGTTTTAATGATGTAGTCTTATCTTAATTCATGTGGAGGCAAAGTTGGATGTAGTTTTATGATTTCATGCACTACATGTTGTGAGGAGCTTAATTGGACACACGCACACGCATCTTTATATTCACATTATTTCTCTACCCCCTATGGGGTTTAGTTTTATTGCTTCTCTTCCTTTCCTTTTTGCATTCTAGTGTAGTTAGTGTAATCAATTTTTCTCTCATTTCTTTATCACTCGCCTTCGAACAAACCAAAAGTCGACACACCTCCCTGTGTATCGACCCGTATTTGCCACCGCTTCAACATGGTCGTGCACTTACAGTTAATATAAAACAAATCAATCACTTTTCAACAAAAAAAATGTGTACTACAGTAACATGTATCTATTTAGTTGAAACGAAATTAATATTATGTTAAAACCGTAATATCACATTTGTAGCCGTAAAATAGTTCAATTATGTGGAACAATAATTTTGAACACCTAATTGTGCACAGTTTAGGATAATTTGGACAACTAGAATGAGGAGCATGCGAAAGAGTTTTTGCTTATACCCGACGTTAAAAGTGAGCTGAAACCAACATTATACTTGATAATTGTCTTATGTCGTCTTTGGAATTTTGCAGGGTTACAACTGAAGATACAAGTAAATGGAAGGAATAAACTTGCAAAGGAGATTAATATACATGGACAAGATAATACATGTAAAGAAGAATAAAAAACTATTACAAGCTCTTAGAGGAATACATTTTTTTTTTAATTTTTGATATACATACTCTAGTAAAACTAATATGATTTTTTTTATGGAAACATTCTATATAGTTTTATTTTTGTTGAATATGTTAGGCTTTGTCCAACACAATTGTGAATGAGTACATGTTATGTAACTTGTTTCACTGTTTCTATTAACAGTAATATTACGTTAATAACCGTAATATAAACATGAGGTTGTAATATTATTTTTTTAACTTAATATAAAAATGGTATTACGTTCACATAACGTAATATCAAGATGTTGCAATATTAATTTGTTAGACAAAAGATAAAGTTATTTTTAGTGATGCGCAAAAAGACATGGATGGCTAACTCATGTTAAAATAAATCGTGATCATATAAAAATCAAGATAAAATTATTTTTAGTGATGCGCAAAAAGACATGGATGGCTAACTCATGTATCTTGATAAAATTGTGATCCTATAAAAATCAATATATCATTCGAAGTCGTAACAAATATTCTTCTAATAATTTGCCGTCCTTAGCCATAATATATTTTATTGTTGTTTAGCAATGTTTTGTAAAAAGTGAGTGATGTCTTAATCATTTGTTTCAAATAATGTAGTTCGTCTAAACATCAATATTACATTCACAACCGTAATATAATGTTACTGTGATAAAATGTCATTGTTAACCATTATATATTGTTAATAAATTCAACCAATCATCCAGCTCCTTCAAACCAAGTATTTTAGATACTCAACATTATTAACAATTGCAAAAGTTTATGTAAGACTAACATTGCAGATAGGATAGTAATCATAATTTGTAAGACTAGTTTATCCACATTCGAGATACCAAATGGCAAAAGATTCAATTTCAACCTGATTTCAGTATGTAATATTAACTTCAAATATTCAGTCATACATACAATAGTTGCATGCAAATTGTAATATTGTATCATTCAGAAACACAAAATTCCCAAAAATTAAAATCATTTTCCTCTGATCCATTTGGAACTTGTTCCACGAAGAATCATAGCAACGTATTCAACACGAATCCGAGCCATATCATCTTCTCCAAAATCAAATATATCTTTTCCTTCAGAGAGATATTCTACAAACTTCAATACATACAAACCGCAATTCAAACTTGTGGTTGATTGTTGGGGGCAAGGAACATGTTCTACTTCCTAGCTCTTCATATTCTCAAAATTGTACGTCATTTGAAGTACTTAGCCACCCACTTAGACTGCAAAAAATTAACATTTCAACTCATAAAAATAAAAAATACCAACTAAATGCTGAAAACAATAAACTTAAAATCCCTACTTATTAGAAACCAAGATCAGGGTACAACATACCCACTGAAGAACTCTTGCTTTGGCGGAAGCTGAATTAAAAGAATTGTAGGATTGGAATCGACTTTGTTGAAAGTTGATGACAAAAAGATGCCAGTGACTACCCGTGTGTAAAATCATGAAATAGTAATTAATTATACCCAAAATATAACTTGGACAATCAAAACAATCACAAAGATTTTTCTTCATTTCATCAGTAAGGTCATCTGGACATGACTGCAACTTAATCTACATTTAAATTAAGTGCACAAAAAAAGGAATGGAAAGAGTTCTGAAATGATAAAAATCTTATACCTGCAGGTTTAGAGCTTTGTTTAGTTGAACTATCATCCTTGACCATGCATTTCTCTTTTATTGTGCTTTCAAGGTTGCTCCCTTGTTCACTTTTTTTGTGGGTAAGGATTTTAGAACTTTTCTTGTTAGGTTTGTCTACAACATAAAAAATGTTACCGACATGAAAAGTTGAGAGAAAAAAGTATAGACGAATTTGGTTGAAACAAATATCAAATTTTGTTTAGGAAACAAATATCTATTTTTACAAAAACAATATCAACCACAATAGAATTGGAACTTTAATCCAAAGATGAATGTTGTAATATAATAAATATTTTTCTACAAACCCAAACAAAATATCCACAAACACAAACAAAATATCCTCGATTCCAGAAAATGCCAATCCATTTCAAACATTCCTAACCCACACCTTGATTCTGCAAGACTTCGAGTCCTTCCTCAATAAGGAAACAAAACTTCCGAAGGTCAAATTTCCTAAGAATTATAGATCCCACTTATTGCAAATCTGATAACAACTTATTCAAATGAACATTAAAATTTTTTCCAGCAACAAAACAACAATCCAAAAACATGTACCCAAACTCAACACCCAGTAATGCAAGTTGCATCCTAAGGTTCAGCTCAATCAGAAAAAAAGGTTCAAATTACACCTGTAGGTTATCGTCTCAAATTGCATCTCAGGTTCACTTCAATCACAAATATAAAAAAATTCTGACGACATCCTGAGGTTAAACTAACGAAACCACGAAATTAATCCCCCCTCCAAAAAATCCCACTATAAAAAACTGAACCTAAAGTGAAGAAATCGATTATGAGTGACAAAACACAAAATCCATCCAAAAAAATGGAAAACGAGAGCCTCCTAGGGCCAAATTTGATGGCCTTCAACCTCAAACTCTCCTTCTTAATCTCAAATAGAAAATTATCTATTTTTATGGAGCAATATCAACCATAATAGAATTGAAACATTAATCCAAAGATGAATGCATAGTATAATAAATATTGTTCAATGCAACCACAACAAAATCTGAGATATAATCCACAAAAAACTGCATATTAGAACACTAATAAAACAAACATGACACTAAACCTAAAAATACTCCCAACATATAACCCTAATCACCTCTCAAAGTGATTTAAGATCGTACTGGACGAACGGGCCGGAGAGTTGTGCGTTCTACCACCGGATTCTACCATTTCGGCTAGAGGATTGGGGATGTCGATAGAGGTTTTCGAACTGCGACATCTTGGCATGCTTGAAACTGCGACAATTGTGGAGGTTTGGGGACGGTTTTGAAAGCCCGCTAGGGTTAGGGATTTGTCGATGGGGAGGTGGGGAGGAAGAAATGGTTAAGGGTTTGGGGAGACGGTTCGAAAAGAGAGAGGTTTGGGATGTGTGGGTTTTGTGTTGGGTAAGGGTGAGAGAGTTTTGAGTTTGGTCTAATACCAATTATACCATTTTGAGAGTAATTATGAGAAGATCATTTCACCATCATTGGATTTGATTTTAGGGGGCTTAAGCTTAATTGAGTCCGAGGCTCATTCTATAATTTCTGTATATATATAATATATATATAAAGTAAATTAATTGATGTGCTTTATGTGTCCAAAGAATATGACAAAACGTAAAATATTCAAGAAAAATGAATCACTATGATATGCTTCAATAAAAAAAATCACAGTACTTTCCCATGGTATCTATACCAAAAAGATCAAAATGATGTGTAGTTCTGTAAGCGTATTCTAATCTTCTTCAATGTATTATCTTGTCCACAACTGTATACTAATCTTCTCTGCAAGTTTATTCATGGCATTTACTTGTATCTTCTTGTAACCGGTGTTTAAAACATGTTACTGTCATTAACATTATTTGTACTTTGAAAATATATTACATGAGAGCTAAATGATATTATAGCTATTGAAACATTATTACAATATTACAATGTTATATCTACAGAATAACACTATATTACGGCTAACGATTTCATATTACGGTTGCGAACATAATATTACTTTCGTTTCAATTAAATCGAAACATGTTATTGTTTTAACATTATTTGTATGTTGAAAAGGTGTTACATGATAGTTAAATTATATTATAGCTATTGAAACATTATTACAATAATACAATGTTATATCCACAACATTACACTATATTATGACTTTCAATGTTATATTACGACTGCGAACATAATATTACTTTCGTTTTAACCAAATCAAAACATGTTACACGAATTTTAGCAACGTATAATTGATTTCAAGAAAAATTGTGACGAAATGATTCCAACTGAGTCCAAACATTATTTCTCCACTCTAAAAAATAACCCAAAAACAAACTAAAACAAATGAGCAAATCCAATACAAAATCAAGCGCTACACAAATCCAACCGAATTTCTCTAAACAACAAATTGAAAACCAAACCAAACAAATTCATCAAATCAAACATCAAATCAAATATCCACGAAATCAATTGATTTTATTGTAAAAAACAAAATCCAAAACCAAACAAAACCAAACCCAATCAGCAAATCAAACCCCAAACCAAATATCCACAAAACCTACCAACTATCTTGGGATGCAAAAATTGGAAGGAGCGAAATTGAGGGATTGGAAGGAGCCGTAGGTGGAAGATTGGGAGGGAGAGAAAGAAGAGAACAACGAAATTGGAAGGGGCGAAGTTGAGGGATTGGAAGGAGCTGTAGGTGGAAGATTGGGAGGGAGAGGAAGAAGAGAGCAAAGAAATTGGAAGGGGCGAAGTTTAGGGATTGAGAGGAGCCGTGGGTGGAAGATTGGGAGAGAATGGAAGAAGAGAGCAACGAAATTGGAAGGGGCGAAGTTGAAGGATTGGGAGTAGTCATGGGTGGGAAGCTTGGGAGGAAGAGGAACAAGAGAGCAACAAAATTGGAAGGGAGAGGATTTGTAAGAAATTACAATAATTTCTAGAATTAATTGGGGATGAGTGAGAATTACTTTACTACCCTCACTTAAAGTAAAAGACTCACAACCATTCAGATTGATATCAATGGTTAGATCTTTGGGGGTTAATTTAAACAAAATGAGCACATGGCTCATTCTATCCTTGCTCTCTCTATATATAGTTTTTTTGTGTTGATATTACCTCTTAGCTCGATGATAATCTGACTTTTAATGTAATAATCTCTGTAATTTTACATTTTGAATTAAAATCAAAATGTTGTAATTTTGAGAGCGAACCTTGATAATCCCTATAAATTTGCATTTTGAATAAAACAACTAACAGTGGCTAGTGGGAGTTGAACCATGTTTTGAAATAAAACAAAAAAATGTGGCTGGGTGGGAATTGAACTCTAGTCTTTAGATAGTTGATCCTATGTTGAAGTAGACCAACAAGTTGAACCTTTCCAATGGTCCAACTACCACGACATAGGTTAATCCTAAACTAGGTGGTGAGGTAGACTAAAAATGATACCTGAGCAGTGTTTCGGCATGTGAATCACTTTTTTCCGTGCAATCTAATCCAATGACAACTCCTGGGATATGTTTCACTCCTTTAAATTTCTTTTGAACACCTTCTCTCAAATTAATTTTGGCCTCCCCTATCTCTCTTCACATCTTTGTCACGGTCCAACACACCCTTCTTTAGGTTTCCGTTGAATTTACCCAAACCATCTCAAAAGGCATTGTGTGAGCTTCTCCTTATCTGGGCAAGCCCAACCTTCTCCTAAATGTTCTTATTTCTGATTTAGTTGATTTGGGTATGTCCATAAAACCACTGCAATATCCTCATTTCTGTTACCTTAATCTCTTGCAAATGATATAGTATTTCTGTTACCTTAATCTTTTGCAAATGATATAGTATCCTTAAGGCCGCAGAATCTAACCCCTAATGACATCGTTTGGTTTCAATTTACTTGATTAGGAGGATGCAATTGTTCTTTTCTCTGGTTCTTTCTCCTTTGATGTTGAACATAGCAACAATCGGTGTCACAAAATTAAAGTAAATTGAGTTATTTATTGTGGTAATGAGTAGAAAGTAAAGTGTAATAACGAAAGGGAAATATGAACTTGTGAAGCATGCTGCGTTAACATTAAATAAGGTGCGTTAACATTAAATATGAACTTTTCTCTGGACAAAATCCGGAGCCACGGATCACAAGGGGTGCGGCGGAATCGCCGCATATTACACATAAGGTGCGGCGGAATCGCTTCAATATTCGCTCTGATTTAATCCGGATTTTTCCTGTGTGTTTATGGTATGATTTCAATATCCTTTGCGCGTCTGGATTGATTCTTTCCTTTCTTTTGAGCTCCGACTTTATTTCTTTATATATTTGGAGATCCACATTGATTTTTCTTTAGACTTTCTCCATAATAATAAAAACTACTCGTAATTTGCAATTAGGTCTTTGACTTTTTTGCAATTAAGTCCCTGGCTACTTTTGTGCTTAAGTCCTTGGCCTTTTTGTAATTAGGTCTTTGAATGCGTTTATGCTTGGATAGACTTCCATTTGAATGCCGATAATCTTGAACTTGGTCTTTATGACATGAATGAGTCTCTTGCACGCATTTATGCTCGGGATATGGGTAATTTGCATTCAGGTCCCTGTATTCTGTAAATAAGACTAAACACATACCTTAGTAGCATTTATTGATCTAAAATTAATCTAAATGAAAGACATATGATGCAATGTATGCAATGCATCAAATACCCCCACACCTAGATTTTGCTAGTCCTTAGCAAAACAGAATATAAGAAAAATGAAAACAGGGAAATCCTAACTCACTTTCGTAGGAATCACGGTTGCACTTAGCATGTGCAACAAGCCTTTAAACCCCCAAGTTTCCTTAGAGGACGAGTTTTGTCTCGTGAGGGTTTTCAGTTGACACACCCACAAAGTCTTAATTCAACATTCCATTAATAACTCTCAATATCCCTATCTCAACCTTATACGTCTCACTGAGAATTCTTGCATGCTCATTATATAAGTCTAACTCATAATTTTTTTGACTTGGTCTTTGTTCCTCCAACATTCACACCACTAACCCTTCTACACATGATATCACTTAAATTATTTTGCACGCCTCCTCTGGTGGTGAAGTATCTTTCGGATGAACCATGGCATGGATCATTCTTTTAGCTTTGGGCCTTGAGTATCTTAAAGTATATTTTTTTTTCTTTTTCCGTGATTCAACACATTTGCTTTTTCTGACACTTCTACCATTTTTGCATTCGTGTAGCGAGTTTGGTCGATAATCCCGAGCTGGCAGACTCAAGTTACCGGGTTTCAAGATACCCCTACGGACCAGTGACTCAAAGGCTTGGGCTTTTGTAATCATTTTGCAAAAAGTGTTTTCCTCACTTTATTCCTTTATTTTTACTTTTATTTTCCTCAAGGCTTAATTGCTATTAGAAGTCCACACTTCCCGGTATATTTTCCTCAACCTCTGCTTTTTATCAACCACTTCAAAGATTTGATTCATCCAATTTAAGTGCATACATGTCTTTAAAGGGTAATGGGTTATTTCTTTGGAACTTAGATTTATGTCATAATTTCTACAAGCAAAACTATATAATAAGGAACAAAAACTCAATGCATTTTGTACACGGGTTTTGACAGTTCAATCTTAAGCTATGTCATGTAACATTGAATTTTTTTAACAACATATAAAGATAGATAAACACCCCCCACACCTAAATCATGCATTGTCCTCAATGTATGCAAAGATAAAGCAAATGCACTTATTACCTGCGTCAACTGTGGTGGAGGGATTGAATTTTCTCAGAGTCAACCATAGTCAGAACTGGATTGAATGACACCATGTTGGTGCATGGATACAGTTGAATTGTTCCCCCATGTTGCAATGAGAGTCCTGAGTCACAGATTCCACACCCCTCACATGTATTGGTTCTCTTATTTGCTCGAGTGATGGTGGGTGTGTCGAAGAATTACTCCTCTTTTTCTCACTTCCTTTTTGATTTTGTGATGATTTATTTCATTCAGAAATCTTATAGATACGTGCTCTCATCACAACATCACTTTGATTGCATATTATTTCTGGCTCACTATCAACATGAAAGATATTAAATTCAGCTTTTAAGTTCCCAAAAGATAATTGCATGAGCCCATTTCGACAGTTTATCAATGCTTCAGAAGTGGCTAAAAAGGGTCTGCCTAGTATTACATGGATTTGTCTATTAGGGTTTACAACAGGTGCAGTATCTAGTACGACAAAATCCACTGGGTAAATGAAGTCACCCACCTTGATCAAAACGTCCTCGACTACACCTCTTGGTTTCTTAATAGAGCAGTCAGCAAATTGAAGAGTTGTCTTAGAGGGTTTTAGTGGACCAAGGTTGAGTTGCTCGTAGACAGAGAACGGGAGTAGGTTAACACTAGCACCAAGGTCTAGAAGGGCTTTGTTGATAAAAGTATCTCCTATCGCACATGAAATTGTGGGACACCCGGGGTCCTTATACTTTATAGGAGAAGAGTTTGACAGAATTGAGCTTATGTTTGCAGTTAAGAATGTCTTCTTTGGTACGTTCGTTTTTCTCTTTTTAGTGCATAGATCTTTCAAGAATTTAGCATAAGCAGGTATTTGTTGAATCATATCTAAGAGTGGAATATTCACCTTAACTTGCTTAAATACTTCCAAAATTTTCTCCATTTGTGCACTAGAGTTCTTCTTGAGTCTATTGGGGAATGTAGCTTTATGAACATATACTCGCTCAGGTTGAGCTATGGGTTCAGGTTGAGTAGGTGGGTTGGGCGTTTCAGATTGGACGTTGGGTTCAATGGTTAGGTCATATGTGGTTGCTTGATGGCTAGATTGATTAGACGTTCTAGGCTTTACCACATTGTTATCAACTTGTCTTCCGGACAGTAATGATACTACTGCATTTATTTGTTGGAACGGTCCTTCCTCATTAACCATTTGAACTGGTCTCGAGTTGTTACTTCCTAGAGGTGGTTGATAGGGCTGATATTGATTATTGGGATTCACCTCAGGTTGACTTGGAAACTGACCTTTTTCTCTTGCACCTACAATTTGTGCGAGTTGGCTGACTTGTGTCTCTAGCCTTTGGAAGGATTGGTTGGTAGTTTGTATAAAAGTTTTCATCAAATTTTCCAAGCTTGTCAACCTAACATCATAATCTCCATTGTTACTAAACCCAGATGATGTATTATTTTGGTTATACGGGTTTGGTTGTTGTCTAGGAGGTTGACCTTGTTGGCTTGATGAGAAATTGGAATTATTACGCCAACCCGAGTTTTAGGTTGATGCGTATGGGTCATTTCTAGCATGGTTAAATGTGGCATTAACTTGTTCCCAGTCCACACAATCCTCCATTAAATGACTAGTCTGACCACATCTAGAGCAAGGGATAGACGAAGCTTGATTCACTCGGGGGCGGTTTTGCAGCTCTAGACTTTCCATTTTGCGCATAAGGCTAGCTAGTTTTGCTTCAGCTGCTAAATTGGCATCTACAACTAAGACACCTGGTTTGGGTTGACTTGCTATTCTAGATCCAATACTCAGGTTCAGCGGTGCTCTAGCATTGTCCCATTGCATACTGTTTTCAGCTAAATCCTCAAGAAAAGTCCAGGCATCATTCTCATTTTTGGACATAAAGCTTCCTTGGCTTAGAGATTCTAGCATAACCCTAGATGTGGGTGTCAATCCCTCATAGATAATTTGGCACAATTGCCATCTTGGAATTCCATGATGAGGACATTGGGTCAACAGACTTTTAAATCTTTCTAAATAGGAATAGAACGGCTCGCTCTCAGATTGAACGAATGCAACAATTTCATTCCTAATCCTAATAGTCTTATGGTTGGGGAAATATTTCTTTAAGAAAACTTGAACAAACTCGGCCCAACTCCTAATAGATCTTTCGGCTAGACTATATAGCCATTTCTTAGCGTCGTCTTTCAATGCTAGAGGCACGAATTTCATACGCACTGCCTCCTCAGAGATATGCTGGTATTGCATAAGAGAGCAGATTTCCTCAAATTCTCTAAGGAAGAGATATGGGTCTTCCCTAGAGGTGAACTTGGGCAACATACTCATGTATTGTGCCTTCAGTTCGTAGTCGCGACCCGGTATGATGGGCATAACGATGCACGATGGCTGAGCAGCCATCGTTGGGTAGCACCGATCCCTCAGAGTCATAGGTGGTGCAACAGGCGGGTCCACTACATTCTCACCCATTGGATCTGGGTGAGGTGGTGCAACAGGTGGATTGGGACTAAGCTCCAGACTGGAATCTAGATGAACTCGTGAGAGTCGATTACTCAAGTCCCGAATCCAAATCTGAGTCCACCGGTTTGAATCAAATTTTTTTTCCAAAATGGAAACAAACAATAGAATGGGGAAAGATGAGAAATGAATCCTAATCTAGAGAATTGAGGTGATAAGAGAAAGAAGGCTCAGATGAGAAGGGAAACTTAACTCTAAAGATAGAAAAGAGGGTCGGTCAGAAATTTCCTAAGCAATCACGGTTCAAACAATCCTAGACCTAGTGTCGCTTAAATCTAGACGACTCCTAACTGGTTGAGTCGAATTGATTCACTTGATTCACCTCCCTCACTAATCAAACCAAATTGGCCAGGCAGTGTATATCTAGTGGGGGCGCTTCCGACAGAGTCAGTGCCAATTAGACAACCACTTCGCTTGGAAGACTTACGTCAACACAAAAATACTTTCTAGACACCAAATTAAATTCGATCAGCTTCAGGTCATAGCAAGTCAGACCAATCTTCTCCTTAATTGAGTCTGAGTCCTTAGGGGCCAATGTCTAATTGATTTTAATTTTAAAGCTTGGGTGACACTTTAGGATTGTGAATTGTGGGCCACGGAAAGGTGATGAAATCCCCACCGTATCTTTTGCTACGGAGTTGCCCTTAAGATAGTTTAACTTAAATCTAGCAAAGATAGTCAAACAATGGTCTTTAATTGGGGGCAATTGCAAGGTTGTATGCAAACTAGATTATATGCTTAAATGCAATCAATAAAAAACGCGATACGTACCTTGCCTCCAGCACTCTTCAACAAGAATTAATTTGCAAGAATTTAGCAAGAATAATGCAAACAAAACATTATATGATGCATGCACTAAGTTCTTCTAGTTTTTCCAATTTTTAGGTCAGAGTTGAATTATTGCCAATTATGGAATTTAAGCTTAACACGTGCAGTTCTACAAAAGGAAATTTTCCGAAACGAGAAATTACGAGGAAAGAGGCAACAAAAGTTACCTATGCAATGCTCAGTCGAGTTCACCGCCCGCTCTCGAAATTTCAGTAGCTCCACGCGTCCACCGAGAGATGGTGCTAACCCTAGAAAAATTTGAAGCCCAGAAGCCTCTATTGTGCGGCGGATCCGCCGCAGCTTGTGCTTGATATGCGGCGTTTTCGCTGCCCTGCTTGCTCCGGCTGCGTTCAGATTTCACCGCACACTCTGTTGTCTCCTGAAACACAAATCCAAATACTTAGATCGCGCACAAGGTAAACAGAATAGAATCGAGAACACAACAATAAACAAAATCTGCGTCGCCTCCCCGGCAACGACACCAAAAACTTGATGAGAATTAAATTTATACCGCAAGTGCACGACGTCAATGAAGACGTGGCAAATACGGGTCGAACACAAGGAGGGAGAGATCTTGTTATTTTTGTGATTTTCGATTAAGGAAGAAAGAGAGAAAAATAAGGTTGGTTTGAGATTTTTGGTTTTTAATTATCTACAACGAGAACAACAAAAACAAATTAAAAATAAAGTAAAGATGGATGGGAGTCCAGTGGGTGGAGGTTTAGATGTCGGGTTTTGATTAGAGAATTCTGAAACTTATGATAAATCACATTAGTTATAAAGCATTACATGATAAATGATTTAACATAAACTCAAGTAATCAAAATATACTAACACCAAATTAAAATAATAACATAATTCTTCTTCTCATCACCCTAAATCCGTCACCCCACCCTTTGGAGAGAGTTAGAAACTCATGGATGGAGGGACGGAGAAGGGGTCCTAGAGAAACTACAAAAGAAAACTAAAAACAAGAAATAAAAGAACAAAATTTTATTACTAAAGTATGGATAAAAAACTAAGGACATAAGCTAAGGACTAAAATTAAGAACATCCTCTACAACATCGTTTCAGGGCTATTTATAGCCGATACAAGGGACTTAGGTATAAAATAGGAAAGTACACGTGGCAAGACACGACTGGACAAAATCCGGAGCCACGGATCACAAGGGGTACGGCGGAATCGCCGCATATTACACATAAGGTGCGGCGGAATCGCCTCAATATTCGCTCTAATTTAATCCGGATTTTTCCTATGTCTTTATGGTATGATTTCAATATCCTTTGCGCGTCTGGATTGATTCTTTCCTTTCTTTTGAGCTCCGACTTTATTTCTTTATATATTTGGAGATCCACATTGATTTTTCTTTAGACTTTCTCCATAATAATAAAAGCTACTCGTAATTTGCAATTACGTCCTTGGCTTTTTTGCAATTAAGTCCCTGGCTACTTTTGTGCATAAGTCCTTGGCCTTTTTGTAATTAGGTCTTTGAATGCGTTTATGCTTGGATGAACTTCCATTTGAATCCCGATAATCTTGAACTTGGTCTTTATGACAGGAATGAGTCTCTTGCACACATTTATGCTCGGGATATGGGTAATATGCATTCAGGTCGCTGTATTCTGTAAATAAGACTAAACACATACCTTAGTAGCATTTATTGATCTAAAATTAATCTAAATGAAAGACATATGATGCAATGTATGCAATGCATCACTCTACATGAAATAAGAATTACTTCTTGTTAAATGTTTATTTTACAAGTCAATGGTACCACATACCTACTCGAGTTTGCCTGATTGCTACTTCAAATATACCTCAGGATCCACCATGCTCCAACATGATCATGAACCAACAACTCAAACAACCCGTACATGCCAGTGGCCAAAAGATCAAAAAGGTTGTAGGATCGTGTGGGTTATGGGTCCACTAATCACTTTTTAATCTAATCACCTACTTGTTTAAGCAATCGAGTAAATGCAGCGGAATTAAAACAAACAAGCAAGTAAGGAATAGAAAATGCAAACCACAAGAAGTCGGGGGATTTTTATAGAGGTTCGGCACCCCACCCGGGTCCTAATCCTCTCTTGCAAGCTCCGCTCGGATCACCGAGCTCCGCTCACGACTTCACTAACCACTCCCCGTTCCGGGCCGGGAGAGAACGCCTTTTACAAAACAAAATCCGCGAACAACCTCGCGAGCTTGACTTTCTTCTCTCACAATCCGAGAGGAACACTTCGGGCTTTCACCGAAGTCCTTGCTTCCTTTGACAACAACAATTTGAGTGGAGCAACACTCTCTAAGCTTGAGCACACTTGAGTATGATTGGAATTAAGACTAAGTGTGGAGATTGGAATTAAGACCAATTGTCCCGATCTCTCTAATGTTTTGGGACAAGTTTGTAGTGGGAGAGTTGTGTTAAAATGTGTTTTACAACTCCTTATATAGGCATTAGAGAGAATAGAGCCGTTGGGATTGATTGGGTATGAGTTGAAGTGTGATTACACAAAACAGAAAGTTCAGAACCCAATTCTGGCTGAATTCGGTCGACCGGATCGGGACAATCGGTCGACCGTTAGGCAGTTTTACACTCAGTTCGGTCGACCGGTTAAGCAACGGTCGACCGCCCAACGCTACGACTTAAGAAAACTTAAGTCATCGGTCGAACACACTAAGAGGGTTCGGTCGACCGATTTCGTCCAGGCACTTTGGGGTTGACAACAAATATGTGAACGGTCGACCGAAACAGGTTCTTCCGGTCGACCGATTTTGGACAGGAGATTCTGGACTGTCTGGACACGCTCATTTGGTCGACCGATCTTGGTCCTCGGTCGACCGATACATAAAATGTATAAGGGGTATATTTTGATTAATACGAATACGACCGTTGGGTATATTCGACAAAAGTAACGGTCGAGAAAATATGATCTGACGGTCGACCGAAAGATATGGTGCGGTCGACCGAAACTAGACAGGGAAACACAAACAGGATTAATTGATCATCCGGTCGACCGAACGACATGTTGCGGTCGACCGAATGTGGGCAGACTTTTGCAATTCAAGTTTTGGTGTTTTCCGGTCTAAGTTTGGGTGATCTATTGAAGTCCAAATTATGTGAAATTTCGTGTGTGACTTCTATGAGGAACCTAGTGTGTGATTAAGTTGATTTTAGCTCAAGTATGCTCAATTACACTTTGTTCCTAAGACTCAAAAGAAATCAAGATTACATGTCTTCGATTTAGCTTTAATTACATGTCTTGACTTCATTTCCATCTTTCTTGAGTCTTGATCACCCGTAGAGGTTAGCACAGTACAATATATATGCAATGCATAGTGTGTGCTACTCTAATTAAGATTCGGTTGATTAAATCATCAAAACATAAGATTAAGGCCAAAAAGCCAACAAAGGTATGCCACAGTTTCACCATGTTATTCATTTCTGTTAGGTCACTCAAACATACTAATTCTCTGAAATCAATTTAGCCCACGAACCTTCAAGTTGTTAGATTGTAAATTTACCCCACGATCCATCTTGCTCCATATTGCTAACTAACCATCCCCATGCTTAACCATAAAAGATTTAACTTACCACATAGATTTTTGGGTCAAATTATATTAATCATCTTTAGTAGTTGCTTAAACTTACACATTCACGCAATTCAACTTACCCCACTTGTCAACACGCTCCATGCTGAACCATCAAAGATTGAACATACCTCTAAGATTTTTTGGTTAGAATATATTCATCACTATTATAAGTCACACAAACTTACCTATTCTCTCATTTTTAATTTACCCCAGGATCCATCATGCTATAAAATGTTGAATAAATTCCAAATTACCCCAACTTTGGATTTTTTGGGGTCCAGGTAGTTGGGATTGAAGTTGTAATAACAAGAGAACCTACATGCTTAAACATGCCTGCCAATTAATTAATCAATGTTAGCTGCATGTTTCGTGTAGATGTTGATAAAGATATCATTGCAATTTTGATTTTCTTTAAGCTTCCACAGGTAAAAAGTAACTTCTTTTATTGTGTCTCAAAATATTTGATTCTTTTACCTTATTGTTTAGGGTTTTTTGCTTGCATTCCATTTCAAAACATCATATTTCTGTTTCTGCCATCACTATATCGCTATTTGTATTAATGCCACTAAAAAACTATATAAATTCTATTAATGCCACTAAAAATTATATAAATTCATTAATATAATTCCGTTAACCTTTTCCATTAATGGCGTTACTGTTCCGTTAACATTGTTAAAAAATTATTATTTTAATAGTAATATTTACAAATTCAACCTTATATAATTTAATAACTTAGTAATCCAATTCTATCATTTATATGATCTTCACAAAAAAACATATAAATTTCAAAAATCAAGACTTTTAATTTTCACAATATAAGTTCTCATTTTGGTGAGCATATACAAACAAGTTCAAGTTCTCATTTTGGTGAGCATTCTTGGGAAATAAGTTATAGGACAATATAAGCTAGAGAATGACTCCAAGAAGGAAAAGTATTGTTTTACCCCACTGGAAATTAGTTGAACATAACATTACACTTGTTGTAATTGTAATTCTTAACGTGTATGGGCCTATTCGTTGACTCTACAAGGCCAGTAGTTGGCATGGCAACTATGAGAATGTTCTAAGTATTCCAAGCTATTGTTGATAGTATTTTCAACGAAAATAACAAAATTTTTGTTGTATAGTAATGAGTAAATTCAATCATCATAATAGATAATTACAAGAACATTACTGGGTATTTTCAACGAAATTAACAAAAGCTTTTGTTATAATGCAAATTCAGTTATTACATTGGTATTTCAGCTATATAGTGATGGGTAAATTCAAACATCATAATAGGTAATTACTGGAACATTAGTGAGTATTTTAAACTACTTGTGTGGTTATTGTGTGGCTCTGGTAATTAAAAGAATAGATAAAAATAGTAATTGTCCCTCTTCTATCAACCAAATTCAAACAAAAATAACTCATTTGAAAGAAAAAATAAAAAACCAAAATCACCCAACAAACATGAAACGACCACCCATCAACCCATTCTTGTAGTTAATCTGACGTGTTAGCACACGTAAGATGTGCGTAAGGAACTAGGTAAAATCATGCATAGACATCCTGGAACCCTAAGTCATTATAACTCACGAATCTGTCGTATTAAACTGCTCTAATTGACTTTCCAAATACTATCATCTATCCAACAAATTATTATAACCGACATTGATGTAATTTCCTTTTCTTGACTCAAATAGACTATGTAATTCAAACAATAAAGTCCTTAAATTCACTACCACCACACGAAATACCATGTTAAACTCACGGATATACCATGTTAACCACATGAATTACTAAAACTGAAAGCACATTACACGGAACCATCATCATAAGTCGGCGAAATACCCTAACAACCATATGAATTTACTTTTTCTTCAGAACCACAAAAAATGTTCCAATGAGAGTATCCAACAACAATAATGGAACCCATAATGAACATGGTTGCAAAATGAAATCTAGATTTCATGAAAAAAATGATGAAAATAAAACGATGAAAAATATGATAATGAAAAAATACAATTTGCACCTTTCCCAAAACCCCAACCCTAAACAGAAAAACAAAAACAAATGATTAATCCCAAAAATTAGAAAATGAAACTATGGATTGAATGGAAATTGGAAAACGAAAAGATAATGCCTGGGTTTAGATAAAGATGTGATTGGTGGAAACTGGAAAGTTGGTCTTTTTATTCTCAAAATAAAAAAATTACTGTAAAAAGACATGCAAAACACATACAGAGCCGAGACTGCTAAAAGCTAGGGAAAAAATCAGTCACACAAAAAATCTTACAAGTTCAAAACTTGGTGTTTTCCATTTTATTTAACTCACCAAAGAGAAATAAGGGGTAAATAGATGTTACAGGTTGGTTGCATGTATTTACCATATAATAACATTTTTCCTAACTGGTCTAAGTGCACATTTATAACTTGTTAAAATGTTAACATAAAATGGAAAAAAAGGAAAACACACCAAAATAAAAGAAAGTATGCCAACCTTCCTCAACTTTGTATTTTCTTCGGAATCCAAAAAAAAAACAAATGTGTCAACAAACAAAAATCTTGGACAAAAGGCATTACTTCCCTGTAACGATGGGTGCAACTACAAAACAAAAACCCACTAGAGGAGTGAGGAAACTGTCAACTCAACCCACTCTTCGCATATGCGTCAGCCACGTCACTTGCGTGTGGGAAGATGGGTGAGGAATGGTGTGGGCATCCCGAGGTCCTTAACCTTTCACGATAGAAAGCAACTATGGAAAAACCACCACAGAATTGACGTCATTATCCACTTTTATTGCAAAGTACGCAAAACTAATTGTAGTTTATACTTTATACCCAAACTTCCGTTGTTTTCCACTATCCTTGGCATGTTTCGTCACCATCGACCCATCATTTTCTTGCCAAAATTTTTACTTGTTGTAGTAGTTGCAACTATCTAGCAATATTTTCCTCTTTGGGTCTTTTTGGGGATCCACTGACCTTAGCGGGAGATTAGTAGCATATCATGCATCGTATTCATGCTATATATCATTTATATTACCTCAATATTGTGCTACTCGAGTTGCTGTTGTAGTGTTTCAGGTGTTAGGTAATAAAGAAGAGAAAATGGAACAAAAAGGACCTGAATGCAACAAAAATTTACTGAATTGAAGACTTCTGGACCCATTTGTAATGCACAAGCACTAGATCGCAAATCAGGAAAGACCTAAGTGAAGACCCGGAGGGACCTGATTGTGAAATGCAAAGTATTGTGACACATGAGTTTAACCAAACCAATATTTCTCCAATTAAAGTCAAATCGGTTCAAGACAGTGGACCAGTGATTCACCCAACGTGCAAAATACAACATTGAACCTCTTGGAAGAAATCAGGATCGATCGGGTGCAAAAGATCTGCCAGTGGCGGATCATTTTGCTCTAATTGATTCATAATTTCTCCCGTGGCTCGTACTTGATTAATTGGGTGCACGAGAGTATAGAAAAAGTTATTACAACCGTCAGATTGCTCCCAGATCTATCCAACCCCTTATTTCTTCTATAAATACCATTGTAAACCCTCCTCTCCACCTCTTCTTCCTCCTTCCCCCATTAGAGTAGGTTTTAGTTTCTTGTTTTAGTAGTGTAATAAGGGAGTTGGAGAGGAGCAAACTTTGCCTTTTATTTTCTTAATCTAGTTTAGTTCTTGTTTATTGTGTTGATGTTTTCCTTTGATGTAATTTCTTTTATGTTGTTGTTTGTTTAATCTAGTCTTCCACATTTCTTTCATGGGTTTATGTTCTTTTCATGCTTTCTTCAGTGTAGAGATGAGTAGAGAGTAGTCCATACCCATGGGGGGTGTGGAGAAGAAGGTGATTTGATCATGTGATGGATTAGTGTGTGTGTTAATCTTAATCCTTTGAACCTTACATGATTTCCATAACCATCTAATGAGATTTCACTCTTATCTTTGATGTGCTAATGCTCTTGAATGAAACTTAGCACATACTTAGATTAGTAGGCCTATTTTATGGGGAATGATGATGTTAGGCTAAAGATGGAGTGGAAGAGGGAAACAAGACATGTGCATGCATGTGCTCATGTTGGCTTTATCTAAATTAATGTCTTGTATGTTTTAGTGTTTGTGATAAATATTATTTCATGTGGAGACATAGTTGGATTTGAGTCATTTTGCATGTGAACATATTAGTTTCATTTCAATTATTGTCTTGTATGTTTTAATGATAAGGTTTTATCTTATTTCATGTAGACGCAAAGTTGGAATTATGGATTTCATGTATGACATGTTTTGATGAGCACATTTGAACACACACAACACATATTTTCGTATTCACATTCTTTCTCTACCCCTCAAGGGATTTAATTTTATTGCTTATTTTCCGATTTTTTTTGCATCGTAGTGTAGTTTCGATCACATCTCTTTTTTCTTCTCCCCCAATCGAGTATCGTAATTCTGACTCACACACACTCCTTGTGGATCGACCTGTATTTGCCACCACTTCAACGCGGCCATGCACTTGCGGTATTTTAACTGATTCAATCAGTAAGCAACGTGTAGCTCTCACTTGCTGGTTCTAGGATCCCCAACCTTATAAACCTAGTCAATGCATTTGGGATCCTTCTACTATTTGTTCTAGACAAGAGAATCCGCTCTCTATCTACTTTTGGATTGTCGCAAAATAATATACTAATCTACCCGACCCAGACGATAACTGTGAGGTGCCCAAAACTCATTCTGGTGCCAACTTCTGCGTCCAGGCATTTTTGCATTTCTCCCCCATTCAGATGCTCCATCCGCATAGGCCATCCAATCCCAAATGGACCATTCATGTATGCATTTTTTTGGTACAAATTTTCAAATACTTGTTATCTGAAAATAACAAATATCTAAATGTAATATTCCAATAAATAGTTCAAATCTTGATAAGAGAATTTTCTAAATAAACAAGGTATGATACAATTGTATCATTAGACATAAAGTGCATAACATAATGTGGAGATCTCCATAGGATACACGAATTTGAGTCCATCCAATGTCAGAAGCGTGGACCCAAAACATGTTATCAGTGGAAATGAAAATAAAAGTTAGTCACTCATTGCGCCTCTTGGAGAGGTTCTTGAAAAATACAAACTCGATAAAATAAATACAATTGCCAAGCGTAAAAATCCCGAGAACAAATAACAATCAAATCATTTTGTTTTGAGAAATGATGAAGACTTGATATTATAAAATTGCAATCAATTGCATTGATACACGAGACAAATATAAAATAATTAAAAATTATCGTTGACGACTGACTTTGTTGAGCTTCTTAGTGGCATGATACTTCAAAAGAAAATATGGATCCAAAACCAATAATATTACAAGAATTCCGGAAGCATTCATATTTAAAATGAATAAAAGAAGGTGAATAATGTGGAACTAAACTTCCTTAATAAACATATTGTTTGGACCTATAGTCCTGATTGTTTTTGCAAAGCGAAAGGGAGGCGTAGCCTTTAATTCATTTATGTGTGTAAACCATTTACAACCTACAAAATTGTGTCGATTACAACCCTCGAGTTATGCTCAGTACATAACTGGAATCTAACACTAATCTATTATATACTCGATACCACCCTACTGGTGTTACTCCTAGTTCCAACTATTCTTATCCAATCTAAATGCCTCGGGATTCTCTCTAATCTCCTTAATCCTTGTGCCCATCACTCGCACCGCTTCCTTGATAAGTATGCCCATTTCCTCCAGATGTCGCTTCTCATTGTCAAATATCCGCTGATTTATCTCTTGCCAACACTCATAGATGGTTCCATCAAGAGAATGGTGGCTCCTTGTGCCACATTTCCTCGGTTTACCTTCAACCTCTCCACTTCAGCTTCGATCGTACTTCCAATCCTCGTGTCAATCTTTAGTATCCGCAAAATTTGTGACCAGACTTGTCTGGAGAAGCTACATTCCCATAAGAGGTGTGCCATGTCCTCACCCCTCTCCTCGCATCAATGCCTTAGTCATCAATCGTCTTTGTAAAGCTCTCCAAAGCATAAGTGCATGTTTCGGTATGCGGTACTTGTGCCAAACCATAGTTGCCCAGCCCACTTGCCTTTGCCTAGGTGCCACCCAACTCCATGTTTCCTTGACTGAAAACAACTCGCTCTTTTCCCCAACCCAGATGGAAATGTCTCATCCTCCATGGATTCTAGTTTGTAAGATCCTAGGCCACAACACCTCCATCTTTAAGGATCTCGGCTCGGGGAGTATCCTTGCGCGACCGTGGATAAAATATGATACCAAAGTATCCTTCGGACCCCCCATGTCATACTGGAGGCGCTCTCCCCATGGAGAAGAGAGCAAAGGCCGACCACACCATGGGTTGGTGAAGAACCTTGTTGCTGCCCCATCTCCCACTTGGTATTGAATTTTTTTTCCTTTGCCAACTCACGGACACTCAGAATGCCCCACCACGCCCAGGAGCAGATAGATGGTGGCATTGCTAACCAAATATTTTGATTCTTAAATATTTCCTTCTCATGCATCGAACCCAAAGTGAATTACCACCCTCCACAACTAGCCAAAGAAGGCGCAGCATACCAGTATCATTCCAGTCCTTTAGCTTTCTATGTCCTAATCCGCCCTCCTCCTTTGGTGTACAAATATCCTTCGAAGCTACAATCACCCACTTTGTAGGACCGTCCCATACAAAATGGATCGTGAGGCTCTCCACTTCCTTCAATACTTTCCTCGGGATAAGAAAAGCCGAGTCCAATAAATGCTCATAGACACAAGCACGCTCCTCACCAGCTCTATGTGACCCACCATCGAAAGGAATTCCTCTTCCATGTGTTAAGTCACTGTTGTACCTTGCTGATTAGCCCCATGCGATGTTGTCTCCCCAATCGTGAGGAGAAAAATGGAAGGCCTAAGTACGTTACAGGGAACTCAGCTCTCTCCGTACCTAAGTGCGTACAATCCAAGTGTCATCGGTCGCTTCTCCTCCCATGGATACTTGACTCTTTGCAACATTCAACTGCAGCCCGGAGATGGTCGAGAACTCCTTGAGAATGCTCTTGATAACCCTCGCATTTGCTTTAGTAGCCGCAACAAATACCATGCCATCATACACAAAAAGGTGTGAGATCTAAACATCCCCGCACCTTGTTGGTTCTAGAGTGCCTCTCTCTACCTCCTTTCTGAACATAGAGCTAAGCACCTCCATATAAAGCACAAAGAGGTAGGGGGCCAGTGGGTCACCTTGCCTCAGCCCATTCATTGCGCGAAACGGTCTTGAGTTTGCTCCATTCACCGTGACAACAAACAATGCCCGGACACAAGCCAATATGAGCTTACACCATTGGGTTGAGAAACCATATTAATTTAGTACTTGGTCGAGGAATTGCCATGATACAGAATCATATGCCTTTCTAAGGTACAACTTCAAACACATTTGCCACGTCCTCCTCCTAAGTGCATATTGTGGCATATCTCGTGTGCTAACAAAATGTTGTCACTAATTCGCCTCCCACTCACAAATGCACTTTTTGTTTCCCCCACCAATCTTGGAAGAAGTACCTTCAATCAATTCGCCAAAATCTTCGACAAGAAACGATACCCCATGTTACAAAAGAGAAATGGGTTGATAGTCATCAACCGTGGCGAACATTGTCTTCTTTGGGATAAGTGTGATAGATGTGTAGTTGACTTGCTTCAAGAGTTTTCCACTTCTCATTAAGGAGTCCGCAGCTTTGAATAGATCTCCCTCCACACATTCCCAAGATGCTTTCAAGAATTTGGCATTAAAGCCATTCGGTCCCGGTGCCTTGTCTACGTTCAAATGCTTCACCACCTTTCCATGGTCCTTCATATCTAGTGGGTGGATAAGTGCATGCGTCTTGTTCTCCCCCACCTGAGGAAGACATAATTTTGGGTCTATAGGTTGTACCTGAAAACCATTAGCAAACAAATTAGAGTAACGCCTCCGGAAGGCCTCCCAGATAGCCATTAGCAAACAAATTAGAGTAACACCTCCAGAAGGCCTCCCAGATAGCCTCTTCATCCTCTAGTATCACCCCTTCCTTGCTCACTCTCCTCACATTATTGGTGGCTCTCCTCACTCTAAGGGAAACATGGAAAAACCTCGAATTTCGGTCACCTTCGAGCAACCATAAAACCCTTAATTTCTGCCTCACGATTGCCTCCTCCCTTACCAATACTCGGTCCAGATCCTCCTTATATTGACCCTCACGTTGTAAGAGGTCCTCATCACTCGGATTCTGCCCCCTTTATTGTTTCTCCCCCCTTGATTTCTGCCTCACGATTCACGCACCTTTTGTTCAACATTACCGTCTCCTCACTCCACCTCTTTAGTGCCTCCTTCACCACATTCAACTTTGCCATCACCCTAAACATGGGAGTGCCATCGACCATTGCTGCCCCATGCCTCCTTTAGCACATCCTTAAACATTTCATGCTCAGCCTGAAATTCACAAATCAAAACATGCGCTTCTTCCGAGTTCCCTCCTTCTTCATGGCCATAATGAGCATCGAGTGGTCACTCAAGTCCCTATCCCCCACGACATAGAATGAATTTGGGAAAGATTTTAACCACGTGTGGACATAAAGATTCTATAAATACACATCTCAATACACTCCTCCTCATGTGAAGAATTGGACCATGTAATTTCACCTCCGGTTGACGAAACCTCAACAAGTAGAAGTCGATCGACACAAGAGTTGACCTCATCCATGGCCACTTGGTTGAAGCCCACACCCCTTCTTCTCACTAACTCTTCGAATGAAATTGAAATCACCACATACCAGCCAAGGTGTCGAATCTGAAGGAGTGGTTCGATCAAGGTCTTCCCAAATTGATCGTCGCTCCACGTGCCCATTTTCAGCATAGACCGTCGTGATTGCAATGGCTTTTCCATTGCTCTTCTGTCTACCCTCAAGCTGCAGCATTTGTGTGGTTTCACAGGTTACCTGAAGGTCCACCTTAAGGTCATTCCACAACACAAGGATTCTACTGGAGTTGATCACCAAATTGTTTGACACCCACTCATGCCCCCAAATTGCTTTCCAGAATCAATCAAGCTTCTTGAGCTTCACTTTATGTTCGACGAGGCACATGATGTCCACTTTTGCCTACTTTATTCGTCCCCGAATCATGTGCACACGATCGAGGAGATTTGTGCTGCATACATTCCAGACAAGTACATTCATGACTTTGCAATATGGGACTTTCGCCCTTTACCGCCCTAGTTTACCTTTTGTTGTTCTAGCCCCTTCTATCGAATTGCACGAAATGCCTCGGGTTGTGGTGAGAGTACCTCAAGATCCACCGAAGGTGGTGGAGACATAGCCTTGCTCCAGTTCCTCTTTTCCCCAACTTCACGCTGAAGGAGAGCCTCTTGTGAGCATTCTTCATCCATGTCATCACTTGCATTATCCCCTTCATCCCCTCTTCCTTCAGGTTCCGCAAGTACATCAAAATGACCCAAGCCTCTCATGCTCTTCTTATCCCTCATAGCATTTGATCGGGTAATTATGCCTCCCCTTGGGCGCATGTGGCTGGAATTGGAGGTGCACTCATACACCTCTTTGCATGTGTGCACTCACTCCACCCCTTAGGGGTTTTCCCATTTCTGTATTCCAGCATTCTTGTTTTGTTCTTAGCTTAGTTCTTATTTCATCATTTGTTTGCTTCTTTCACATTTCGTACTTCTTAGCGTAGTGTAGTGTAGGTTAGCATAATAACATCTCTTCCATCTTTTTTGCCACTTGATTTTGGATAAACAAGAGCCTGCTCACCTCCCTGAGGACGACCCGTACTTGCCACCGCTTCATCGCGGTCGTGCACTTGCGGTTTAAAATAAAACGTTCAACAAGTTTTTGGCACCGTTGCCGGGGAGGTGTCAGTCCAGACTCTTGTTTGGACGATTCGAGTGGATTTAATTTGTGTTTTGTAGTTTTTCTTTGTTTCAGGAGACATGGAGTCGCCAGGAGGAGCACCTGGAGTAATTTGGAGGCATTCTGGGCACTTCAGACCGCCAATCAGCGGCCTGAGACCGCCAATTGGCGGTCTGGTGAGCTCTTTTGACTCTCGTATTTCTATGGCATGTTTACATAATTGAAGTAGTGATCTGAGACTTGATTTGACATGTTTTGACTTATAGTTTGTTCCCAGATCCATAATCAAACCTCCTTTAAGCAACTTGGACCCTAAAACTCAAAGCAAAAGATTAGGCATTCTTTTTGTTTAGGTCATGCATCATGTATGTGACTTAGGCATATAGACTGTCTTTCATTTTAGCTTTATTTTCAGTTGCTGAGTGCTGGCGTGAGGTACGCACCTTCTACTCTCATTCATGCATTTCGTATGAACATGCATTAGTTAGTAGGAAGTGCATTGCAACAAGTGTGAGTTGAGCGTTTGTTTGGAGAGTTGATTGTTATATTTAGGACTCCAAAACGCTACTAAGGAGGGGCTGTCCCGTAAAAGATAAGGTGGGGGATTTCATCACCCTTTCCTTCGCCCCACAAACCACACTAATCATGAGCCTAATTTTAAAATCAAGTAGATGTTGGCCTTAAGGAATTCGGACGCATTAGGAGAGTGATCCGGTCCCGACCGTCATGACCTGATCGGCGTTGCCTACTTTGTCGATAGTAGGAGAGACGAGATCCCCGGATCTTGGCTCACTTGCTGGGCTTTATGGTCCTCGTCGTAGGGAGGTGAGGCGTGTTGAGGCCGTGTGGCCTCGTAGTTAGGCGTCGTCTAGCTGTAAGGACCTACAACGACCTTAGGATTGCTTGAGCCTTGTTTGCTTGTGTGCTTCTACCTGCACCCATCCGCCGTAGCATAAGGACTTCTTCCTTTCTCTCCTGTGTCATTCTTTCTCTCCTGTGTCCCCCCATCTTCTCCTCTACGTACATTCTTTATTAAAAAAAATTTGGTGTGTGTGCACCTTTGTGCATGCTTTCGTGGACACGAGACAAGAGTGGTCGTTTGACGAGGAGCGTTGTCAATCCGGCTTCGGTCATCGATTTCTCGACACCTTCCTCCTCCCGTGTCGCACATAGTTTGGGTTCAATGGCTGCTAATTTCCACGAGTTGGAGCAGTTGCTGGACCCACCTGAGCGTCCTGTTGTCGTTCCCATACCTCTACGTGATCGATGCTACCCGAGCCGTACTGCTCTACCTTCATGCATCGTATTGCCAGAGGCTAATGGGAACCATTTTGAGGTTAAGCCTCACTTTATCTCCATGCTCCCTCATTTCACTGGGAAAGGTGACCCCTATATCTTTCTCAGGGAATTTGAGGAGGTTTGTGCTATGTTCAAGCTGCAACAACTTAGCACATACTCCATCCATCTTAGGCTTGTCCCCTTTGCACTGAAGGATGACGCCAAGAAGTGGTTGTACAGCAACCAGGCGAATGCCTTTAGGACTTGGGATGAGTTTCAATCTGCATTCCTCAAGAAGTATTTCCCAAATCATCGGACTCAAAAATTGAGGAACGAAATCAATTCGTCCTATCAACTTGAGACCGAGACATTTCATGCATATCTAGAGAGGTTCAAGGAGCTACTATCCTCATGCCCTCACCATGGCATTGAGTTGTGGCACCTTTGTCAGATTGTGTACGAGGGTCTTCACATCCCGTCAAGAACGCTCCTTGAGTCCATGTGTCAAGGAGAGTTTTTGGGAAAGGATGAAAGGGAGGCATGGGCATTCCTAGAAGACCTCGCTAAGAAAACCATGCAATGGGAGAGTGTGAGGGAGCCACCTGCATCATCTAGTATAGGAGCGAGGATCGCGAATGCAAACTCGACTTGATCGGGTACCGCATTTGCCATCGATACCACTACGGCCACCGCGGCACGTATGACAGCCTTAATGCGCCATATGGATTCGATTGAGCTCCAAAACCAACAAAGTGCACCTCACATGTCCACATCTGGTCGAATTCCCTGTTATTCATGTGGTAGGATAGGTCATGTAGAAAGCGAGTGTGAGTCCATTCCTCCTAAGATGGAGCGTGTCTACGCCATCTATGATAGAGCCAGGAATGACCCATACTCATCATCTTATAATCCTGGATGGAGGAACCACCCCAATTTTTCATGGAACCAAACTAATGCCTCAGGTGGTCCTTCAAACTCCTCTAGACCACATTACCAATCACACCAGCCTCCCATGCATGCACATTCCTATCAGCCACCCCAAGTGCAAACCACCAATAAATCGGGTTTCACAAATTCCAATAATATGGACACCTGATTCAATTCGCTTGAGACCTTGACTCGTGGACTTGAAAACTCAATGAAAATTTTTATGTCAACCATGAGTCAAGTTCTCACTTCAAATCAGCAGACCATCATATCTCTAGAGCTTCAGATGGGTCAATTGGCTCAGTCTGTACATGAAAGAGAGAGAGAGGGTCTTTTCCTAGCCAGCCTGAGGCTAACCCCCGTGTGTACCACCAACAACACATGCAAAATGAGAATGTGGTACCTCGGGGGAGGCAAGTGAACCATGTGGAGGAACCTGTTCACCATGTCAATGCCATTGTTACCTTAAGGAATGGAAAACAGGTTGACAATCACATTTCCTTGCCACAACAACCACCATCTATGCAGCCCCTCAGTGGGAATTGTGGTGAAGAAGAGGCGGAGGGTGAGGGTAATACACCAAGGCTTTCTTCTCAGGCACCGCAGAAAACCTACCTGCCAAAAGCTCCCTATCCAAGTAGGTTAACCAAAAAGCAGAGTGACAACATGGACAAGATATTAGAGGTGTTTAAGCAAGTAAAGGTTAACATCCCCTTGTTGGATGTCATCCAACAAATACCTCAATATGCCAAAGTGTTGAAGGATCTCTGCACAACCAAGAGGAAGACCAATGTTCCAAAGAAAGCATTCTTGGCTGCAAATATCAGCTCACTTTTGTCCAATCCTACCTACACAAAATACAAGGACCCTGGGTGTCCTACTATTCAGTGTACGATAGGGGACACTAGATTGAGCAATGTTCTGCTTGATCTAGGATCAGCGGTCAACCTCCTCCCATTCTCTGTTTATCAACAGTTAAACTTGAGAGAATTGAAACCAACTAAGATCACCCTCCAATTGGCGGATAGATCCATTCGTATTCTCATGGGGATTATCGAGGACGTGCTTATCAAAGTTGGAGATTTTATATTTCCCGTCGATTTTGTTGTCCTCGATACCAATCCTGTTGCGAACACCCACTCTCAAATACCTTTGATTTTGGGTAGACCGTTTCTGGCAACCTCCAATGCCTTGATTAATTGTAGAAATGGTCTCATGAAGCTCTCATTCGGTAACATGAGTGCCGAGTTTCATGTGTTCAACTCTGGTAAGCAACATGAACCCATGGATGAACCTTTAAATCTAAATCTCATCCGCCAATTGGAGAAAGCACCACAAAATCAACGAACACCCCTAACCCCAATGCAACCCGTTGAGAATGTTCGTGGGCCCAGCGAAAACTCATTGCCTGTCTTTGCAATGCAACAAAGTGAGCTGGCCTCGAACATGAATGTCCAAAGGGAGTGTTCGTTGCATGATTCAGTTGAGAGTACTAGTGAGAGTGAGACACCTCATCATATGCCTCTACCAGAAGGTGTCTCTATCTCATGTCCCTTGGCCACTGAGCCATTTGAGCTTCATCTTGACTCCAACAAGGTCCCACCTATGACCGAGCTTATGCGTGATGATCTAAATGATGGTGGGAGGTCGTTGTTGGATGACTTTGGGAGAAGCCTCATTCTTAGTGATGCAAGTCTGCTGTATCCATCGAATGAGCCTGAGGAACTCATTCCGATGCACCCGCCTATTGGTTGGAGGGTTTTCTTCGATGAGCAATTAAACCCTAGTGAGGCAACACAACTTCAATCTTTGTTGCCCATACCCAACCAATATCATGAGTGGTTCGAGCCTTTCAGCTTTGACCTTTCACCCCTCATGACACCTCAGAGTACCAGTGAAGTTTGCCCATCTCGGCAAGTCTCTGGTCCTCATGACTTGATGTTCTCATTTGATGTTCCTTGACCAAATGATTATGAGAATATCATTGTTGCTGTACATATCATGTAAAAAAAGAAAAAAAAGAAAAAAAAAGTAATAAAAGACTCCATGAGCGACCATTGATTGTTGTGGGCTCCAACCCTTGAGCATTTGGGCCCTAGTTCTTCACGTATTTGTCTCCCTTCTTCAGTATCTCACAGGTTTTGAGGGGAATTTGGGTTGTGTCCATCAACATAACCACAAACTTCCTTTTGCGCTTCATTTTGGTGAGATCTGTCATTTTTCATGCATATTTCCATGTAGTATCATGCTCACATTCATTGAGGACAATGCATGAAGTAGGTGTGGGGGGGTGTTTTACGTGTGTACATAATCGAGTCTTTTCTTTTTATTTTTTTTGTTTTCTTTTGTGTGCATTGTAAGGGTCATGTTAGTGTGCCGTATTTAATATCGATACATCTGCTTGCCATGATCCTTGGGTGACTTGTCTTCTTTTGCTTGCCTAGTGCTTTAAAATCTTCACATTTCTTTCAAAATCTTCATGTGTTTGCGAAAGAAAATGTTTTGTGGGTTTTGCGTGTGTTTAGCATGTGCAAAACCGTTGAGAGGCAAAGTAAGAAGAAAGCTCCCAAAATTGTCTTGAACTTGATGCATTAGGATTTCTAGTTTACTGGCTTTAGGTCTTATCGAGTCGTTAGAATGCACCCCGGTTTTCCCTCGGGGGGCGTGTAATCATAGGATTTCAGCACTCAAACATTTAAAGAAGCCCACTCTGAACCTAGTGAGTCAAATAATTCGTGTCTGTTTGTATAAGGAAGTTTGTCGTAGTCAAGGGCCCTTAATCTCTTTTTGTGAAACTTAAGTGTAGGGGTTTTGGTTCCCATGTAGATAAATAAATAAGTGGTGTTCTCTCTTCTTGCACGGCTCCTATCACTCGGGAAAGTAGGTCTGAGGGGACTTTGTGCCTAGTGCTTTCGAGTTATCTGACTTGGGATGCACCGACCGAACTCCCGTTACACGAGTGGTAGGGATCACCCTATGCGGAGATTTGGGGGAAGGTGCACGTGATAGTGTAAGCCCTCATAGGCAATGATGCACGAAACTGGACCCTGGGAGAATCAAACACCAACCAATAAATTGCTCCAAAGAAAAAGAAAAAAAAGTCAAATAAGAACCAAAATGGACTTTACACATTGTATCACATTCAGAAGTTAAGGTTGCTCATGTCTTTCACTTAAGTCCTTAACTAACTTTCACGAATACCTCATTAGGCTAGGTGTGTGGACCGATTACATATATAGAGTCGACCCGTCGTATTACCGCGTCTCGTGATAGACAAAATGAGTCCAACAAGTCGTGTAGCTAGATTGATTAATGCATCTTTTTCGGATTTTGTGGGTATATCCACTGAAAACCCTCAGGAGACAACACTCCTCCTCCTTGGCAACAAGGAGTTTTAACAGCTTGTTGCACGTGCTAAGTGCAACCGTGATTCCTATGAAAGTGAGTTAGGATTTCTTGTTTTTCGTATGCTTTTCTCTTTCTTTGTTTTGCTCGGGACTAGCAAATCTTAGGTGTGGGGGTATTTGATTGACATCATTTCATGCTTATATTTGTATCTTATATCCATTATCTTTCACCTAGACAATGCTATGTCACGAGTTTTAGGTTTAGTTTTGAGGAATAAATAGGTTTGAAGAGATGAAGCATAAAAGGACCCAAAAGCTGGGAAAAAGGACTGAATTGTGAGATCTGGGGACTGAGATGCAAGGGAGAAGGACCTGAACGTAAGACAGAAGGACCTAAGAGCAAAACAGAATACTCCACACCATCATGGGGAGTATTTTAGCAATTCGATTCGGATCGGAGCTCCAACAAACCAATTAAATGCATACAAGTCCAACACATATACCAAGAAAAGCCCACAACAACAATGAGCAGGATCTGAACCATATAGACCGCCAATTGGCGGTCCAAGACCGCTAATTGGCGGTCCATTTTGGCCCAAATCCGCCAAAATTTGTCCAGCACATGTATTAGAGGATTTTTAGGCTATTTTTGGTATCTGTTTAGTCCCACATCGGGGGATTGTCCCGATTTGCCTTTTTCCATGGCTATAAATATAACTCTTCACCTTCCATTGTAATCACTCCATATTTTAAGTGGCTATTCTTCCAACTAGAAGTGAGGCCTTGAAGCACACACTAAAGTAGGAGGATGTTACTTTTAATGTGAGTCATTTTAATACAAGTTTTCTTTATTATGTTGTTTTGCTTTAGTATGAGAACTTCCAAAACTATATTTCAAGAAAGAGTTGGAAAACAATTTAAGAGTTCTTTCAAATCCTTGATTGTAGTAACAACTTCAAACCTCTAGAACCTTTGCACTTGGACCTTGTTGGTCCATAAAGAACCATGAGCCTTGGTGGGAAAAGGTATGCATTTGTTATAGTTGATGACTTCACACGCTTTGGTTATTTTCCTTGCAAATAAATTTGATGCTATTTAAAGTTTCAAAAGTTTATGTAAACGTGTTCAAAGAGAAAAAGATTCTAGTGTTAAGGTTCGAAGTGACCATGGAGGAGAGTTTGAAAATGAAGCTTTTCAAAGTTTTTGTGAATAAGATGGTATTGCACACAACTTCCCTTTTCCTCGCACTCCTCAATAAAATAGGGTAGTTGATAGTAAGAATAGAACTCTCAAAGAGATGACAAGGACCATGCTTTGTGAAAATGGTCTTCTAATATTTTTGTGTGTGAAGTGGTCAACATTACTTGTTATGTTTAAAATCGTGTTCCCTTTCGACCAATTTTGAAATCCCCTTTCGAATTGTAGTTTGGAAAAGTTCCTAAAATTTTTTACTTCGAAGTTTTTGGTTCCAAATGTTTTGTCCTCAACACCAAAGACAATTTAGAAAACTTTGATGCAAAATCCAATGAGGCTATATTCCTAGGCTATTCAATTAGAAGTAAGGCATATAGGATTTATAAAAAAAGAACCCATTGTGTGGAGGAATCCCTTCATGTCAACTTTGATGAGTTGGCACAAGTGGATAATTCTCCTCTTGATGATGATTACATGGAGGTTATTCGAAATGTATCTTCACATGATCCTCCTCTCAAGACACATCAAGAACTTCATGAACCTCTACAAGAGGATATTGAGGAACTTCCCAAGGAATGGATCTATAAATAGGAAAGAAATCAATCCAGACGTGCAAAGGACATTTAAATCATACAATAAACACACAGGAAAAATCCGGATCGATTCTGAGCCAGAAAGGTGGCGATTCCGCCGCACCTTATGTACAAATTGCGGCGATTCCGCCGCACAAAAGTCGATCCGTAGGCTCAAATTTTTACCAGTTGCGTGTTGACGCGTGTACTTTCCTATTTCATACTTGGGTCCCTTGTATTGGCTATAAATAGCCCCGAAATTATGTTGTAAAGACGTTCTTCTCTTTAGCAATAAAATTTTGTTCTTTTATTTTGTGTTTTTTAGTTTTCTTTTGTAGTTTCTCTAGGACCCCTTCTCCTTCCCTCCATCCATGAGTTTCTAACTCTCTCCAAAGGGTGGGGGTGACAGATTTAGGGTGATGAGAAGAAGAATGATGTTATTATTTTAATTTCGTGTTTGTATATTTTGATTACTTGAGTTTGTGTTGAATCATTTATCATGTAATGCTTTATAACTAATGTGATTTATTTTAAGTTTCAGAATTCTCTAAACAAAACCCGATATCTAATCCCCCACCTGCTGGACTCTCATCTATATTTGTTTTATTCTTAATGTGTTTTTGTTGTTCTTGCTTTAGAAAATTAAAAACCAAAAATCTCAAACCAACCTTATTTCTCTCTCTTTCTTTCCTTAATCGAAAATCACAAAAATAACAATATCTCTCCCTCCTTGTGTTCGACCCGTACTTGTCACGTCTTCATTGACGCCGTGCACTTGCGGTATAAATACAATTCTCATCAAAGACATACCAAAAATGCAACATCAAATTAAACTTATAGGTTGTTATTAGCCCATTATGACTCAAGATTGCTTAGAGTATGCAAAGAAATGCATCAAATGCCAAGAACATGGCAATGTATCTCATATGCCACTCTTTAAACTTCATCAGACAAATGCATCTTGTCCATTCGTGGAGTGCATAACACATGTTGTCGGACTCTTGACTTCTACATCTCGGAGTTACAAATTCATACTAGCTGCAACAGATTACTTCGATAGGTTCAATAAAAGTCTTTGTTCTATAATAGCCAAAAACGTAGAGTCAAATAAGCCAGATTGGCATGACCGTATGTATGAAGCACTCTGGGCCTACCAGACCACCTACAAAACTTTGACAGGTTGTATACTATACCTTCGTATATGGGGCAAAAGTAGTACTACCATTAGAAATCAAAATACCATCTCTGCATGTAGCGTTGATGACCACCCTACCGGACGATATCAACATCAAAGTAAGGCTCGAAGAATTGTTAGATGCCGATGAAAAAAGGCTCAAAGCATAACAAAGTCTCGAGTTATATTGAGCACGAATGCAAAGAGCTTTTTATAAGAAAGTTTGCCCCCGAGCATTCAAGAAGGGTGAACTTGTTTGGGTAATGTCCAAAGATTGCATGGCTCAGGGTTAGGGAAAGAAACTAGATACAAAATGGAAAGGTCCATATATTGTTGAGCTAGCATATGACAATGGGGCATATCTCCTGACCGATCATGAAGGAAAAGGCCATACTCCCCATTAAACGGAAAATTCCTGAAACCATATAATTAAACAATAAAAAAAGGGTAAAAAGAAGAGACCCTACGAACTTAGTGAAAACTCATAAAGGGCACTAACAGTAAAAAAATTAAAACCTGGCTATTTGCAACATGCAAAATTGGGTACTCCTCTACGGGAAAACTCGAAAGGGCTCGTAGGAAAAAGCAAGTGGGGGTCAATTATGGTGATAACCCGAAAGGGCGGTGCAATTGATAATAAATAAATAAAAATATTCTCCTCCTCGGTAACAAGGCTAAACTTATCCATTTGTGTTATAATCTTCTGAGTAGTAACATAAGTCTACTCGCCTTATATATTGTCCTCTAGAACAACGAGGCTAAACTTATTCATATATACATACATATCCCATTCTCTTAAGTAGCCATAATAAGTCTACGCACATATATCACCATCCTCCTGAATAATGAGGATAAACTTATTCAAAAATATATTCAGTTTCATGAGTAACGAGAATAAACTTACTCATATATTTCAATCCTCCCGGATAACGAGGCTAAACTTATCCATCCGTGTTCCAATCTCCTGAGTAGTAATCATAGCTCTACTCAGCACATATATTACCCTCCTGAATAACGAGGTTAAACTTATTCATATATCACAAGTAGAAATAATAAGTCTACTCACATATTTTATCCTCCTGAATAATGAGGTTAAACTTATTATTTATCGTAAGTAGCAATAATAAGTCTACTCACATATTTTATCCTCCTTAACATGAGGTAAAACTTTTCGATGGACCCTAAACCCTAAAAATATGATGACAATAAAACTTTTGCCAACGATGGAATAACCTTCAGTCAATCTCTTATATGAGGGTTCTTGAGGCGAAAAGGATTATCAAAGTTATAAAGATTTGTGAAGCATATCTGAGATTTGTAAGAACTTTCCAAATATGTTGGGTGACATCCATATGAAGAGTGAGCATCCGGTACGATTTCAAATATGAAATCCTTACTGTGGCTCCACAGCTGATGGTTGTCGTGATGTAAAAAAAATTCGTCCTCCTGAATATGGGTAAAACTGTATGACAAATTTGTTCTATGAAGTTATGAAGCATATTTAAAATTCATATCAATCTAGAATCTCGGTAAAAATAATAATAATATAAAATTAACATAAATCTCATAAGCCATATAAACAAATCTAATAACAAGGGAGGATGCACGCCAAGATTGATCTTGGGTTCCCTCTCTCTTGTTGTTGGAGGAGTTTATAAAAACATTAAAGAAACATAAAACTCAAATATACAAAATCCTCCTCAGAGGATAACTTTTCATCAAACACACTCTACAAACTACATAACTAAAACCGATTTACTACATAACTACACCACAAAAACAACATAACAATAAAACTGAAACAACATAACTGCTTGCAACTTCAATTTTCCAAACACATTTACTTCATATTAATGACAAAAAAACTTGTACAAGTTTGCATAAACAGATAACAAAAACAAGTAAAATATAACTAAAACAACCTCACCCTTTCCCTTTCGTCATAAACCCACTTTCGTCTTCGAAGCCAGGGGGCACTTAGGGGAGTGGGCAAGCGTGGGGTTAGGGATGGACGACTCGGCAGGTCGTCCCGTAGTTGGGGTAGGTGTGCTCCAGAAAGGGGATTGTTTATATTGGTTTCTTCGGGGTGGAAACTACGAAAACAAGACAACAAAATATCAGTGGATGAGGAAAGATAACGAAAATAAGGAAAAAGATAATAAAAACATACTATTGTCGATGACGAGGCCTGCCATCATGTCTTGCATGGCGGCTAAAGGATGCTCTACGTGGGCCACCACTCCATTGACACCAATCAGGGTCTGCTTCACCTCCTCGACCGGAGACAAACCGTCTGGGAGAGAAAAGGTGCATTGGTTGTTGTTTGGTGCCCCACAACACCAGATGACCTCCACTGCCTCGGTGGACGACCTAACGCAGAGTCCTTCTGCGGTGTAACATAGAAGCACTCGAGGTAACCAAGCAGTGTGTCCTCTACAATGTCATTGTTATGCATCATCTTCTTGGGTAAAGGTAGATGATTAGTAGCATATCATGCATCATACTCATACTATATGTTCTTTATTTTACCCCAATTTTGTGCTACTCAAGTGTTTGTTGTTATATTTCAGGTATTAGGTAACAAAGAGAAAAATACTTAGAACGAAGTGAAAAAGGACTGATCGGAGAGACTATGGACCCATCTGCAGGAGGGAAGGACCGGGATGCAAGCCAAAACAACCAATTAGCAAATCAAGCACTCCACACCAACATGAGAAGTATTTTGGCAATTGCATTCGGGCCTAAACTCCGACAACTAGCTCGGGTGCATTCCACATTAACAAATCAATCCACCAAAGTGCCATTCGAACCAGGACTGAATTTGAGCAATCCAGACCGCCAATTGGCAGTTCCAGACCACTGGTTGGCAGTTGGATCAGCTCCATATCCGATTAGCTTTAGCCGGGTGTTGTATTAGTGTGTATTTTATCCATTTATAGTATGTCATTAGTCCCATACTGGGAGATTGTCCCCGGTTAACTTTTTTCATGCCTATAAATAGAACTCTTCTTCCTCCTTTTGTATTGACTCCTTGCTTGGTGGCCACTCTCTATACTTGGAGTAAAGCCTTGGAGCAAAACTCTAGTGGAGAGATGCTACTTGTAATGTGAGTGATAAATAAAATAATTTTTCTTAGTTTGTTCTCATGTTGTCTCTTTTAATTCTTGCATGCTTAGCTTAATCTTGTTTCTTTAATCTTAGTATAAATTAGTTAGAATGTCTCCTTTTCTTAATATGAATGATAGCTTAATGAGTAGTGAGTAGTTACATCCCTCATTGGGGGTGGAGTTGATGTTTATACATGTCATGAAGAATGAAATGAATGCTATCTTTTGCTATATTTGATGTACGTGAGTATATGCTTGTTTGTTTAGATTAGAATACTTAACTTGATGAGTTCTGCCATAATCATTAGGTACTTCCCATGCTTGTTTAGGTTCTTAGTAATCAACTTGCTTATGCTCATGTTAATCACTTAGGTTAGTGATTTGTATGATAGATCTTACCACAACCATTAGGTACTTCCTATGCATAAGAACACAACCTATACTTGCTCCCTAGTGAATGCATTCTTTACTACTTTATTTCATGTGTACACACACTCCCTCCCCTTGGGGGTTTTCTTCCTAATTCGCATCTTTCTTTGACAATACTTAGTTTAGTTTAGATTTCTCTCACTTTCATTTGCTTTGTTTGTGCTTTCTAGTTTAGTATAATCAACTTCTTCTCGCCTTGTTTCCCACTTCATTTTCAAAGTCGACACAACTCCTTGTGGATCGACCCATACTTGCCCCGTCTTCACGAATGGCCGTGTATTTGCGGTTTAAACTTAATTTCAACCAAGTTTTTGGCACCATTGCCGAGGAGGTGCTCTGTCTAGACTCTGGTTTGAACAATTCAAGTGGGTTTAATCTTGTGTTTTTAGTTTGTGTTTGTTTCAGGGACATCTCAGAATCAAGGGAAGGCACCAGGAGAAATTTGGAGAAGAGAACAACCATTTGGACCGCAAATTAGCGGCCTGGGACCGCCAACTGGAGGCCTGGTGAGCTTCTTTTGCTCCAAATTTTGTTGTGGTTGTTTCTAATTGCAATATAGTGATCTGGGAGCTCAATTTGGCATGTTATGACTTGTAGACTGTTCCCAGATTAAACAAGAAACCATCCAATCCCCTTTTTATTCAACTTGGACCTTTCAACTCATAGCAAAAGAGTAGACCGATTGCCATCTAGGTCATGCATCATTTGTAGACCTTGCATGCACTCGTCTTTTCTTTTCTTTACATTCTTGTTGTTGATTTCTGGCATGAGGTACGTGCACCCATTCTCTCATTCATGCATGGTTAAAGCATGCATTACTTAGTAAGGTGCATCAGGACAAGAGTGAGGTGAGCGTTTGTTTGGAGAGTTGATTGCTAGATTAAGACTCAAAACGCTACTAAGGAGGGGTTGTCCCATACACGATAAGGTGGGGGATTTCATCACCATTTCCTTTGCCCCAAAAAAACTCCTAATCAAAAGCCTTAATCTAAAATCAGGTAGACATTGGCCACTAGGACACAGGCGCATTAGGAGAGTGATTCGGTCACAACCTTCATAGCCTGATCGGCATTGCCCACATTGTCGATAGTAGGAGAGACGAGATCTTCGGATCTTGGCTCACTTGCTGGGCTTTATGGTCTTTGTCGTATGGAGGTGGGGCATGTTGAGGTCGTGTGATCTCTTAGTTAGGCGTCGTCTAGCTGTGTTTTCTAGATAGACTTCTACCTTCTCCCCCACTACCCATACTAAATCTAGGGATTCTTCCATTCTCATCTGAGTCTCCTCCTCCTCTATATTCTACAAGTAGTCTCCTCCTCTGATTACACTCTCTGTTGTGTGTGGTTCTAGAGTCGAGTCGAGTGTTTTATGCGAGGTTAGGCTTATTCTGGTGAGAGCGCTCGACTTGAGACAATGTATTTTTCTGAGGTGGATGGGTTAGGTGTTCTCCCATCTCCGCCTTGAGCTCCTTTAGAGCATGAGGCCGAGTCATCTTGTGGCAAAAGGATTCATAGTCGGCATTGGTAATGTTGGTAATGATAACCATTCTACTCATCTCATTGAAAAGGTTTTGTTAGTTTATGGTTTAAAGCATGGTCTACTTAGTGTTAGCCAACTTACGGATAATAATTATCTAGTAGTTTTTTATCAACCTTAATTTATGCTATATTATTTGTAAGAGAAACATGAAAAGTATGTTTAAAGGAACTAGACAAGGAAATGTTTATGTCGTATATGTTGATGACAATGAATCTATCTCACATGAAACTTATTTAATTGCCTCAAATGATGAGACATGGTTGTGGCACAACCGGTTGGGACACATTAGTGTGTCTCAACTACACAAATTATCTAAATATAATTTAGTATGAGAACTTCCAAAACTATATTTCAAGAAAGATAAGCTTTGCAACTCTTGTCAATTTGGAAAACAATTTAAGAGTTCTTTCAAATCCTTGATTGTAGTAACAACTTCAAAACCTCTAGAACTTTTGCACTTGGACCTTGTTGGTCCATCAAGAACCATGAGTCTTGGTGGAAAAAGGTATGCATTTGTTATAGTTGATGACTTCACACGCTTTACTTTGGTTCTTTTCCTTGCAAATAAATTTGATGCTATTGAAAGTTTCAAAAGTTTATGTAAACGTGTTCAAAGAGAAAAAGATTCTAGTGTTAAGGTTCAAAGTGACCATGGAGGAGAATTTGAAAATGAAGCTTTCAAAGTTTTTGTGAAAAAGATGGTATTGCACACAACTTCCCTTTTCCTCGCACTACTCAACAAAATTGGGTAGTTGAGAGTAAGAATAGAACTCTCAAAGAGATGACAAGGACCATGCGGAAGTCGTCCAAATTTGGGTCTCTCAATATGTTCTCATGGCAACAAATGCCCTAACTATTTTAGGTCGTCTAAACATACATCACTGCAAACTTGCAAGGGTTTGAACAATAATTTGGTCGCTCGATGGGATTTTCAGACGTCCAAGCAAGCATGATCAACATTAACCCGGAGATTCTAACGACTGACCAGAATTTTGGTCGTTCGAATTAAGTCAGGTCATAGATTTTTAAATTAATGAGCAATTTTGTGTGAAATATGTTAAACACAAGTATATGAAAACATGAAATACGATCTATTGAAGTTCATTAGCACTAGTCATACCAAGTTCCAGCCTTATCTTGTTTAATTGATCAACATTAAGAGGTTAAGTAAAGATGTCCGCTAATAGATCACTTGTACTAGTGGCATATCCAATGATTATATCCTCAACCTTGGTTGTGGATAGTGCAACACTATTTTGCTTCTTACTAAACCAAGAAACCAAATATTTACCCAAGAATTGATATATGTCACTACTACTTTTCCAATCACACACACAACCTACATAATCAACATCAATATAGGTGACTAGATCAAAAGACCTTGTCTTGGGACAAAACAAACGAAAAATAGGAGTTCCTTTAAGATAACCAAGAATCCCCTTTTCGAAGCATTCAAATGAGATTATATTGGGCAAGCATGAAATGAGCACAAAGGCAAACACAAAACATGATATTGGGTCTACTAGCGGTCATACAAATAAGTGAAGCAATCATAATTCGATGCTTTTTAATGTGAACTTCCTTTCCATTTTCATCATTTTCTAGCTTCAAGCTTGTGCTCATTGGAATTTAATGCGCTATATTATCTTCAAAACGAAATCTTTTGAATAGTTCCTTTGTGTAATTGGCTTGGTTTATGAAGTTGCCTTCTTTTGTTTGCTTGATTTAAAGTCCAAGAAAGAAATTGAGTTCACCCATGAGGCTCATCTCGAACTCACCTTGCATAGACTTAGAAAATTCATTACAGAGAAGATTATAAGGTGGATTGATTTTGTGCATCTGGGCCTGATTGAAATTGACAATGTGTACATGTGTTTTCGTAATTTAGTCTGGTGCACCTCACTCCCTTCATCTATTATAGTAGTGCACCTATGATGTTACATGGGCCCACACACACATGTTGCCTAGTCCCGTTTTGCCCCATCATCAACCTAATGTCACGTGTATGGACCCCCATTAGTTGAAATTAATGATTGATATAACCGTGGTGGACCCAAATGTCTCTTTAAAATGTTGGAGCCCTAACTGTGCTGGTGCACACTGAACTCGAACAAGTTTTTAAAAATATGGATTCATGCATCCAAATCGAATCAGTTAAATTTAACCACACCCCAATCACTGGTTAACCCTTCACCCAATGCAAAATCGCACCCCAATGCAGAATTACACCCCCAATCCCCAAACCGACGAAAGCCCCAAATCGACAAAAAAACCCCGAATCACAGAGAAGCTTCAAATCGACGAAATCCCTAGAATGGCAAAATTGATGAAATTGACCTATTTTCGTGAGAAGCTAGGTCAATCTTGACGACGTTGGAGGCATTAAAAAAGATGGTGCACACGCGTAGTGGTTTGGTTGACAAGCGTCGACAGTAAGTTTTTAAGTTTCCTATTGTCTGATCATTTGTTTTGGTTGTTTGATTTTGCACGTATTTTGTTCCATTTGTCAATTGACTTGTGGTTTTGTGGGATCTAAGGTTACTGATGTAGGTAGTAGCCTCAAGTTGGGGCTATACTGTGATGGTCGTTGGGTGTACAACAAGGGTAGAAGTAGGGTTAACCAAAATACAGACCATGATTGTTTTTGATAGTTTTACGGTAGACATGATTAAAGAGTGGTTTTGCAAAGCCATACAATGGAATGCCGATGAAGTATTTCAAATGTGTTATATGATCCCCAGCAATGTGAGGAAAGGTTATAAGGATCTAATTAGTAATAAAGATCTAAGAGGCACTAACGTACCTTAATCCCAAAATGTAGTTGAATATGTATGCCACATTGGGCAGTAAGAATGCTCCACACTCGTCCCCTAACAACCAATGTAATCCAGCAATTGTTGATGATCAATCTGATCCACCACCTGATGACCACCTATACATACACCAAGTAATGTATTAAATGTTGCCCACCCCCATGTGATGCACCCCCTTCTTAGGTTGTACATTCTGCCCACCCAGTATGTGATGCACCCCCTACTGATGTAGTAGATGTTGCCTACCCCCCTATGTGATGCACCTCCAACTAATGTAGAAGACAATAAGTATATGGCATTAGTGGTTCGTGATAATGGGAAATGATGTCAACCCTTGGAACCCCAAGTTGATGACCTACAATGGGCACCACCAATCCATAGTCATGTCACTCAGAACCTAGCTAGGCAACACCTACCCAACCAATATCAGACCTCCCAACACAAGCACGACACCCATGCATGGGTGAAATTCTAGTTAGGAATGAGGATTCTGAGTTAAGTGAAGATTCTTCTAGTGATCTAGACTATGAGTTGTCTAATGAGGAAGAGGAAGAATCTGATGGGATAGATTTTGAGGACCAGAAAGAAGATATGGATGATTTCTTATCATTGGGTTGTGATAGTGAGGGTATTGACTATAATATGAGGAACCCTGATATGGCAGTGAAGCATAAGTTCCCCAATATCAATAATTTCAGAATGACTTTGATTACTGATTGACATCATTTCATGCTTATATTTGTATCTTATAATTAATTTTAGTTTACCATCTACAATCGAAACAATTCATGTTCTATGACTTTTTCGAGTTTTCCGATAGTTTTGTTGATTTAATTCTAATTGATTCTTTTGATAGTTTTAAATGTTTTGAAACACATCATGTGAATGTTAGAATTAAAATTTAGACTTATGTCTAATATATAAAGTTTTTCTTTTTTAATTAAATGATTATTTTATAAGGAATCGACAAAACGAAAAAGGCATATGTTTATCTTTCCTTAAAAAACTTATTTTTGGAAATTGGATAAACAGCGGTTCAAATGTTTTGTGTTTCGAACTATGGATGCATAAAATCATTTTAATAGATTTCAAATGGTTTTAGAATTGTTTGATTTAGAGATGCATGATAAAATAAATCGAGTAATTTATAGTATATGTACATGCGTTGCTCGAGTTCTCTAATGCAGGGATATGTGAGTTTGTATGTTCCGATGAAGCCATGTGTGAATGAATGAATGTGTACGTTATTATTATTCAATCATAGGGGCTTATGTATATGTGAAAGTAAAATTTCTATTTCTATGTATATGCATGCATATGAGAGGATTTTTACATAGGACTTGCACTAGGCAATTTTCAAAATTGAGAGATGCATGTTTATATTTTTGCAATATCAACATCCATGGTGCAAGAGGAAGACTCTCAAGAAGCGCATGGATCAAGGACGCAGGAACATATAAACTCACACAATGTGTGTGTGAATAAATACAGTTATGTTTGTGTGCTTGACATGTATGTGATTGTATGGACGAATGTTAGGATGTGTATAGATGATAAATATACATGATCACCTAAATTCTAAAATCACACATAAAGGTTTAAATTCTCCAACCAAAAATTAAGAGTATTTTTCTTTCTTATTTCATCTACTAGCAGCCATTGATCGGGGGATATTTTGCTCGCCCTTAGCGGGAGATAACTTCCTCCATCTTAGGGAATAGTGGGAGATATAAGGTTGTCTATTGTTGTGCCATGAATAAATGTACGAGGTGTGATTCACCCTTAGTGGACACCGAGTATATTTGTTTGTGAATACAATGGATAAACGTATCTCGTATCAAATGAAATAAGTTTTCTTAACAAGAACCGGAGCCCTAGCTCGGTTTTGAGAAAGAGAGTTTTTCTTACAAGGATTGGTCAAATTCCCTCTTAATTAAAACGACAAGAGTCATAAGAGTTTGAAAATGCAAATGTTGTGATATTTCAAAAATTTTATGATTAGAAAATGTTTTTTACCTTGATTTTATAATATATCAGATAACCCTTAGCTAGTTTGAATTATAATTGATAGGATCTTGAATTGCTGCATTTATGGACAAATTTTTATTTACGATATTGAATTTTTAAAACATAAAATTGACATTAAATCCCATATAATTTATTTTGTAGAAATGTCGAATATTCAACCTATTGTGCGATCTATGATTGAAAAACATCCTTTGGAAAATGATGGCTCAAACTTCATAAGCTGGCAACTCAAGCTCAATATGGTGTTGAAGTTTGAGAAATTATCTCATATTTTGGATGGTGAAATCCCAAAATTAAATGAGAAGGTAACCGATAGCGAGAAAGAGGCAAAAGCCAAGTGGGAAGACCAAGAGAACTAGGTTCACGGTCTAATGTTGGCCTCCATGGGTGACTCGCTTCAAGCGAAATACTTGGATTCAAAACCCAAGAAAACCGAATAGACTTGAACATGGAAACCGGTGAAAAAGTTTCATCGTAGTCAATTCCTTGAACTTGAGTGAAACCTTTTGCTACAAGCCTCGCTTTGTAGGTTGTCAAGTTCTCATCCATGTCCATCTTTCTCTTAAAAACCCATTTATTTTGAATGTCCTTTTTCTTTGAGGAATGTCAACCAAGTTCCATACTTGATTATCATACATGGATTCTATTTCGGATTCCATGGCCTTAAACCATAGTTTGGAGTCCTTTCTTTCCATTGCTTCTTGAAAGGTCGACGGATCATCGATATATAGTACTATGATCTCATGAAGTCCCAAATACATATCGGGTTTCTTTCTTTCCCTCGTTGACCTTCTAAGTTATTTTGGTTCTACGTGTACTTCTCAAACTTCTTCCACAATTTCTTACGGAATTGGTTCGTGTTCGATTCTCGAATGTACACTAGGTGGGGAAGATTGAGTTTCTCTCACAATTGCTTGCGACGGTCTCTCATTCACGCTCCCACTAACCAAAGGAACCTCGGTTGAGCCTTCATGATCTTGAATGTCACCATTCATATCATGATCTTGTAGAATATCTTGAGTCTCCTCAAGCATAACTCTACTCCCACTACTTTTTATTCTTTTCAGAAATTCCTTTTCCGACATCCCTCTCTACAATCACTCGATTAGAGGTTATATTCCAAAAGTAGTATCATCTTGTCTCACAAGGATAACCTATAAAGAAGCATTTATCCACTTTTGGTTGAAGTTTGGTCGACATCAGTCTCTTGACGTAGGCCTCACAACCCCAAATCTTGAGAAAATTGAGCTTAGGTGTTTTACCACTCCATAGCTCATAAGGCGTTTTCTCTACGGATTTGGATGGAACATTATTTAGTGTGTAAGCCGCAGCTTCCAGTGCATAACTCCAAAAGTAAGGTGGCATTCAGCTTGACTCGTCATTGATCAAACCATGTCGAGTAATATCTTATTTCTCCTTTCGGATACCCCATTCCACTAAGTACTCATCTCCACGATCCGATCGTAGAGACTTGGTTTTCTTGTTGAGTTGGTTCTCTACTTCATTCTTGACTTCCTTGAACTTGTCAAATGATTCACTTTTGTTTCTCATTAGATAAATATAGTCATCACGACTATAGTCATCCGTGAACGTAATGAAGTACCTAAAACCGTCTCTTGCACTAGTACTCATCGGACCACATACATCGGAATGTATCAAATCCAACAAGTCATTCGCTCTCGGTCCTTTCTTCTTGAAAGGCCTCTTGGTCATTTTGCCCATTTGGCAAGGTTCACACGTCTCCAATGATTTTAAATCAAGTTGACCAAGATGGTTACCTTCTTGCAATTTCTTGATACGTTTTTCATTTATGTGACCAAGACGATAGTGTCACAAGAGTGTATCATTCTCGTGAGTAATTTTAAGCGTTTTCTTATTGATGTTTAAGATTTGTTTATTATTAAATTCAAACAAATAGAGACCATTCCTCACAAATGCATTTACATAGAAAATATCATTCTTCGATATAGACAAATAAGAATTTGAAATATTTATATTAAAATTATCCATATCCAAACATGATACAGAAATAATATTCTTTCTAATCGAAGGCACATAATAAACGTTCTTTAAACATAAATTTAAACCACTAGGTAATTGAAGCTCCACAGAACCTTGTGCAATCACAGCAATGCTCGCACCATTTCTGGCCTTCAAAATCATCTCGTTCCTCACGAGTTCCTTCCTATCCTTTAGTAGCTGCACATTAGAAATTATGTGAGCACAAGTTCCAGTATCAATTACCCAATCATTGACAGAGGTGGCTAAATTTATCTCAATAACAAATATACCTTTGGCTTGTTTGGGGGCGCTTACGCTCAATCACTCCATTGTCAAGGTCTTCCTTGTACTTGGGGCAATTTGGCCGGATGTGTATCTTTTCACTGCAGTGAAAGCACTCCGTGTTGGGAGTCGGAGATTTCAAAGAATTCCCCCTCGAGGCACTCACACGAGCACCTCATACTCCATTGATCTTGATTGACGTATTTTTGGTGAATTTGCTATTACCTTTGCTGATCTTCTTGCTCCCTCCATGGACGGCTAGGACGTGCTTGTCCCGACCCTTGCACATGTCAACTTCAGCCGTTTTGAGAGCGTAGTGAAGTTCCTCAAGACTCAACCATTCTCACGCACGTGATAGTGCATAATGAAGTCCTTGTAGGACGGGACTAGAGAGCCAAGAATCAAATCTTCCACAATGTCATCGGGCATCGGGGAAGAGAGCTTCGACAACTTCTCAAGGTATTCTTGCATCGTAAGAAAATGCATGGATACCGATGTTCCCTCCGCCATGTGGCACCTTGTGAGTGTGATGGTGGTCTTATAGCGCTCTTTTCTAGCACTATCCATGAACATATTTGTTAAAGATTCCATAGTCTTCTTGGGTTTTGAATCCAAGTATTTCGCTTGAAGCGTGTCACCCATGGAGGCCAACATTAGACCGTGAACCTGGTTCTCTTGGTCTTCTCACTTGGCTTTTGCCTCTTTCTCGCTATCGGTTTCCTTCTCTTTTAATTTTGGATTTCACCATCCAAAATATGAGATAGTTTCTCAAACTTCAACACGATATTGAGCATGAGTTGCCAGCTTATGAAGTTTGAACCATCATTTGCCAAAGGATGTTTTTCAATCATATATCGCACAATAGGTCGAATATTCGACATTTCTACAAAATAAATTATATGGGATTTAATGTCAATTTTATGTTTTAAAAAATCAATACCGTAAATAAAATTTTGTCCATAAATGCATCAATTCAAGATCCTATCAATTATAATACAAACTAGCTAAGGCTATCATATATATTATAAAATCAAGGTAAGAAAACTTTTTCTAATCATAACCATTTCAAAATATTACAACATTTGCATTTTCAAACTCTTATGACTCTTGTCGTTTTAATTAAGAGGGAATTTGACCAATCCTCGTAAGAAAAACTCTTTTTCTCAAAACCGAGCTAGGGCTCCGGGTCTTGTTACGAAAACTTATTTCATTTGATACGAGATATGGTGATCCATTGTATTCACAAACAAATATACTCGGTGTCCACTAAGGGTGAATCACACCTCGTACATCTATTCATGGCACAACAATAGACAACCTTATATCTCCCACTATTCCCAAAGATGGAGGAAGATATCTCCCGCTAAGGGCGAGCAGAATATCCCTCAATCGATGACTGCTAGTGGATGAAATAAGAAAGAAAAATACTCATAATTTTGGTGTGAAAATTTAAACATTTATGTGTGATTTTAGAATTTAGGTGATCGTGCATATTTATCATTTATACACATCCTAACATTCATCCATACAATCACATACATGTCAAGCACACAAACATAAATATATTCGTTCACACACACATTGTGTGAGTTTATATATTCCCGCGTCCTTGATCATTGTGCTTCTTCAGCGTCTTCCTCTTGCACCATGGATGTTGATATTGCAAAAATATATAAACATGTGTCTCTCAATTTTGAAAATTGTCTAGTGCAAGTCCTATGTAAAAATCCTCTCGTATGCATGCATATACATAGAATAGAAATTTGACTTTCACATATACATAAGCCCCTTTGATTGAATAATAATAACATACACATTCATTCATTCACACATGGCTTCATCGGAACATACAAACTCACATATCTCTGCATTAGAGAACTCGAGCAACGCATGTACATATACTATAAATTACTCGATTTATTTTATCATGCATCACTAATCAAACAATTCTAAAACCATTTGAAATCCATTAAAATGATTTTATGCATCCATAGTTCGAACCACAAAACATTTGAACCGCTGTTTATCCAATTTCCAAAAATATTTTTTTTAAGGAAAGATAAACATATGCCTTTTTCGTTTTGTCGATTCCTTATAAAATAATCATTTAATTAAAAACTAAAATCTTATATATTAGACATAAGTCTAAATTTTAATTCTAACATTCACATGATGTGTTTCAAAACATTTAAAACTATCAAAAGAATCAATTAGAATTAAATCAACAAAACTATCGGAAAACTCGAAAAAGACATTGAACATGAATTGTTTCGATTGTAGATGGTAAACTAAATATAATAATATAGTCTAATCATTGAAAATATGAACTAAATGCTCTGATACCACTGTAGGATTTCGTTTCCTCATGTATGTATATATTTAAAAAAATTAATACAAACATACAAGATCGATTTCATATTTTCATTGATTTTACGTACATGTATTTGTTTATTCTAATATCTTGCATTCCTACACATATTAAAATAAACAAAGGATAGAATATCATACCCAAAGGTTCTCTAAAACCTTTCAGAAGATCCGGAGTTCCGTTGCTCGTCAAATCGCCTGCCGATTCGCCTCCAAGTGTTCACCAAACTCTAAACAAGATTAGAGAGAAATGAGCTAGTCAATCAATCTCTAATTAAGCTTACAATCTAGCTAATAACCCCTCTTTAAGATCCTGAATATTCTATCTCCAAAACTTAAAACTATTAAGAGATTTTTGTGGTGATTAAGGGAGAGATTAATGAGAGAAAGTTTTTTTTGCATTAACATAAACAAGTAGGATGAGGGGTCCTTTTATAGGCTCCAAAAATATCTTTATTAAGAACTATTCTTTAGTCATGATATCATGCTTATTCTCTCCTAAAATTAATCTCAAAATTCCATATAAGAATCCTAAAAAATGTTTGATTAAATCTCGAATTAATCCAACCCATGATCTAATTATTCCCTTAATAATTCAGGCAAAAATTACACTGCTCGGTTGACCGAGAATTCTTCTCGGTGAACCGAACCATTCGGTTTTAACACATGTTTGGTGGACCGTGAGCCAGACGGTCTACCGAATATGCATGAGAAAAATTCTCTGGAAAAATTTGAAAGATCCGCGTTTAGCTCCGGTCAGCCGTTGACCCACCAAAATTTCTCCTGGCGAATATTTATCGGACGACCGTGTCACATTCTGTCTACTGAAAATTTCCCAAGATATTTTCTCTCAGTTGACCGTTCATGCTCGGTTGACCGAACCCAATTGTCCAGGCACTCCAGACAATTTCGGTCGACCAATTGTGTTTACCCGTTCCCCGTTCGGTTGACTGTTCCGAAGACACCTCGGTCAACCGAACCCTAAACGGTTTTCCGTGTTTGACTCCGATTTTGCCTTTGTCAAATTTTGGATTTATTTCCAACAAAATTTGATCTTTTGGGGTTTTTAGCGAATTCATATCTTATGTAATATATTATCCTATGTATATTAAATTATTACACCCCATAATATACACACCTCATATGAATTTATTATGATTCTAATTATGTCAATTCTCATGACATATTGATTTTATTCGTTCACCACATATGTCCCTTTTTAACATGAAACCCGGCACATTATATGAAATCAAAATCAAGCTTCTTGTTTCCCAGTTTTGTGGTGTGACCTATAGGAGGATCTAAGTCAAATTGGCAGTGATATTAAACACTTAACATCCCAAACTATAAGCGGTATCAAGCTACACATTATAGTTACCCAATTAGAATAGATGTCTTTGTTCCACTTGAACTGAAACACGATCCATTTAGTGATGTAAGTGCACCACTTGTGTCTGTCCCTTGCCTCATGATATTAAGAATATATACAAAGTAGAAATGTGTCACCTTTGTATTATATTCATTTCTTGATCTCTTTAAGCTAATTATAACTATGTAACTTAACTAAGGATACATTGTGCACATTATAATTTTTCTTTATCAAGGGACCCACTTATATCATTACTCAATAAAGAGGGACAACGATAATCGTTTGACTAGCTATATTTTCCAATACAAGTCATGTTCAACCAACTGTTGCCTTTATCACTATACTCATTGATAACTTTTTACAATAATCAAATTAAGCATTTTTGAGTGAAAAGATATAAGTCTCATATCTTAGGATCCAAGACACAATAAAACATTAATTACACGAAACACAATTCCATAATGTTTTACTTGCTAGGTCTATTCAATATAAAAAAGTAATTTTTTCCTCTTTTATATACTCGTGTCGTCAATTATTTGTAGAGCTACAACAATCGATGACCAACACGACAATCTTATCTTGGTCATTAATGTTCCATGTGTAATTACCATGATTGTGAATAACTTTTGATTTATGTAAACCATTATCTTTTAGAGCTCTATGGTTTAGGACCAAACGCCTCTTCCTTAACACTTCTAAAAGACGAATACTATAATCAAGAAACAAAATGTTTGCACATCCAATTCATGATAATTGACATATAAAAGTAAAACTTGTAGAACACATTTCTTTCATATAAATGGATAAAATACACACTAATACAACACCCGACAATAGCTAATCGGATCTGGAGCTGATCTAACCACCAACCATCGGTCTGGATTGCTCAATTCCAGTCCAGGTACGAATGGCACTTTGGTGGATTGATTTGTTAATGTGGAATGCACCCGAGTTGGTTGTCGGAGTTTAGGCTTGAATCCAATTGCCAAAATACTTTTCATGATGGTGTGGAGTGATTGATTTGCTAATTGGTTATTTTGGCTTGCATCCCGATCCTTCCCTCCGGCAGATAGGTCCATAGTCCCTCCGATCAGTCCTTTTTCCTTTCGTTCTAGTCATTTTTCTCTTCTCTTCTTTATTACCTAATACCTTAAATATAACAACAAACACTCGAGTAGCACAAAATGGGGGTAAAATAAATGATATATAGCATGAGTATGATACATGATATGCTACTAATCATCCACCTTCACTCAAGAAGATGATGCATAATGATGACATTACAGAGGACGCACCGCTTGGTTACCTCGAGTGCTTCTATGGTTACACCGCAGAATGACTCTGTGTCAGATCATCCACCGAGGCGATGGAGGTCATCTGATGTTGTGGGGCACCAAACCACAACAAATGCACATTTTCTCTCCCAGACGGTTTGTCTCCGATCGAGGAGGTGAAGCAGACCCTGATTGGTCTCAATGAAGTGGTGGCCCACAATAAGCTACGCTCACTCTTGGAGTTTTTTTAAAAACTATAACTATGTACAAACATGAAATCTCAATCATTCATGCTGGAACATGAATGGTTGAGTGAGAGAGGGGTTCACGAAGGAACATGACCTCCTCGACTTTAGCTGGTGCCCTCTCCAAGAAAGGTTTGAGGCGTTGTTCATTAACTTTGAACACGTCCCCATTCCCTTGTAGGATTTCATGCCCAATATTTGTATAGTTTTTAGAAATTTTTATACATGCATACAGGATCGGTTTCCATATTTTTGATGATTTCGTATACATTATCATATGTTTTATTTTAATACAATGTAATAGACATATATATTAAAATAAATAGAATATGATCATACTCAAAGGTAGGGTTGTGCAGAACCGGGTCAAACCGGTCGGTCCGGGTTCGGTCCGGAAATTTTTGAAAATTTCCGGTCCGGTCCGGGTTTCGGTCCGACAAATTTTAAATTTTCCGGTCCGGTCTTCGGTCCGCCAATCCTAATTTTTTCCGATCCGGTCCGGTTTTCGGTCCGGACCTAAAAAAAATTTCCGGTCCGGTCCGGACCGGACCGGACCGATGCTCAGCCCTACTCAAAGGTTCTCTAAAACCTTTATCAAGATCCGGAGTTGGATTGCGCATTGAATCGTCCGTCGATTCACTTCCGAGCATTCACCAAATTCTAAAGAAGATTAGAGAGATTGAAGCTAGTCAATCAATCTCTAATACTTGGTTAGAATCTAGCTAATAACCCTTATTACTCCAATAATTTAATCTCCAGCAACTAATTAAAGAGAATTTTTTGATGGAATGATGGAGAAAAGGAGATGAGAGAAATTTTGCATTACTCTTAACAAGGAAGGGAGGAGAGACCTATTTATAAGGTTTTCTCTTACCCACATCATGTGCAAACCACTTGCACATGATCCCTTGTTAATCTCTCCACTAAACCACAACATGTGCAAACGGCTTTGCACATGATCTCATGTTTATTTCCCCTATAAACTACATCATTTGCAAACCACTTTGCACATGATCTCTGGTTTATTTCTTCTCTAAACCACATCATGTGCAAACCATTTTGCACATGATCTCTTGTTTATTTTGCCACATCATCATCCGATAACTACCTTTGATTAAGGCCAATGTCTACCTGATTTTAGATTAAGGCTTTTGATTAAGAGTGATTTTTGGGCCAAAGGAAAGGGTGATGAAAATCCCCACCTTATCTTGTATGGGACAACCCCACCTTAGTAGAATTTGAGTCTCATGGTATGTCATGGTATCTCACTTAAAGTTGCATTCAACAATTAATTCAAAAGTGTCCAACACCTCATCAATGGGTTTCATTTGGAAATCACCCCTGACAAATCGACTCCAATAATGTGCGGGTGTTGTAGTTGAGGCCTCATAAACAATTTGGCACAACTGCCATAGCTCAAGCCATGATATGGGCACTGCTGGAGGAGGTTTCTTGAACCTTTCAACGAACGCATGAAAAGATTGGGTCTCAGTCTGATACATTTGATGAATCTGGTGCCGTATCTGTTGAGTTTTCCTTTGAGGGAAAATCTCTTTAGAAAGACAGTCACAAATTCATAACAAGACCAAATAAAGCTCGTCGGGAGGCTGTACATCTATTTCTTCACGTTCTCCTTCAATGCAAAAGAAATCATCCTCAATCGGACTGAATCCTCGTCAAGTTATTGAAGTTTAAACATGGAGCATACCTCCTCGAATTCACGTATAAAAATATACGGATCCTCCTTATTGACAATGAAGGTAGGAAGCATGCTCACATATCGAGGTTTAAATTCATAGTTGTTCCCGCGAGCTGGCGGGAGAACTATGCAAAAAGGTTGGGTGGCCCGAACATGATGGGTCCGCTCCCACAGAGTCATCGGTCTATTCTGTCGAGCTAAAGTTGGTGGTGCACCCAGAACTCGATCTTGACCAAATCCCTCTTCCTCCTGAGTCGGAGGAGGAGAATGAGGTCTACATGGTGGTGGGAGCAGACAGAGGTAATCTATGTATGGAACCCGGTCTCCTCCAACACCACGAGACGACTCGGCCTCATGCTCCAAAGGAGCTCAATACAGAGATAGGAGAACACCTAGCCCATCCATCTCAAAAATGCACTTATCTTGTATGGTGTCACCCCTCCTTAATAGTGTTTTGAGTCTTAATCTAGCAATCAACTCTCAGAAAAAATGCTCACCTCACTCTTGTCCTGATGCACCTCACTAACTACTGCATGCTTTAACCATGCATGAATGAGAGAATTGGTGCACGTACCACACACCAACAATCAACAACAAGAATGTATAGAAAAGAAAATAGGAGTGTGTGCAAGGTCTACAAATGATGCATGACCTAGATGGCAATCGGTCTACTCTTTCGCTTTGAGTTTAAAGGTCCAAGTTGAATAAAAAAGGAATTGGTTGGTTTCTTTTTAATCTGGTAACAGTCTACAAGTCATAACATGCCAAATTGAGCTCCTAGACCATGATATTGCAATTAGAAACAACCAAAAGAAAATTTGGAGAAAAAGAAGCTCACAAGGCCTCCAATTGGCGGTCTGAGGCTGCTAATTGGCGGAAATGGCTGTTCTCTTCTCCAAATTTCTCCTGGTGCCTTCCCTTGATGTTGAGATATCCCTAAAACAAACACAAACTAAAAAGACAAGATTAAACCCACTCGAATCATCCAAACCAGAGTCTAGACAGAGCACCTCCGCGGCAATGGTGCCAAAAATTTGGTTGAAATTAAGTTTAAACCGCAAGTGCACTGTCGTTCGTGAACACGGGTCAAGTACGGGTCGATCCACAGGGAGGTGTGTCGTCTTTGGTTCTTTGAAAATGAAGTGGGAAACAAAGGGGAGAAGAAGTTGATTATACTAAACTAGCAAGAACCAACAAAGCAAACGAAAGTGAGAGAAATCTAAACTAAACTAAGTACTGTCAAAGAAAGATGAGAATCAGGAAGAAAATCTCCAAGGGGAGGGAGTGTGTGTACACATGAAATAAAGTGTTAAAGAATGCATTCACTAGGGTACAAGTGTAGGTTGTGTTCTTATGCATAGGACATACCTAATGGTTGTGGCAAGACCTATCATACAAATCACTAACGTAAGTGATTAAAATGAGCATAAGCAAGTTGATTTCTAAGAACCTAAACAAGCATGGTAAGTACCTAATGATTATGGCAAAACCCATCAAGTTAAGTATTCTAAGTTAAACAAACATGCGTATACTAACATTCATCAAATATAGCAAAAGATAGCATTCATTACATTCTTCATGACATGTATAAACATCAACTCCACCCCCGAAGGGGGATGGAACTACTCACTACTCATTAAGCTATCATTCATATTAAGAAAAGGAGACATTCTAACTAATTTATACTAAGATTAAAAAAACAAGATTAAGCTAAGCATGCAAGAATTAAAAGAGACAACATGAGAACAAACTAAGAAAAATATTTTATTTATCACTCACATTACAAGTAGCATCTCTCCACTAGAGTTTTGCTCCAAAGCTATACTCTAAGTAGATAGAGTGGCCACCAAGCAAGGAGTCAATACAAAGGAGGAAGAAGAGTTCTATTTATAGGCAGTAAAAAAGGTTATCGGGGACAATACCCTAGTATGGGACTAATGGCATACTATAAATGGATAAAATACTCACTAATACAACACCTGGATAAGCTAATCAGATCTGGAGCTGATCCAACCGCAACCAGCGGTCTAGAACTGCCAATTGGCGATCTGGATTGCTCAGATCCCGTCCTGGTTCGAATGGCACTTTGGTAGATTGATTTGTTAATGTGGAATGCACCCGAGTTGGTTGTCGGAGTTTAGGCCAGAATCCAATTGCCAAAATACTTCTCATGATGGTGTGGAGAGCTTGATTTGCTAATTGGTTGCTTTGGCTTGAATCCCAGCCCTTCCCTCTTGCAGATAGGTCCATAGTCTCTCCGATCGGTCCTTTTTCCTTTCGTTCTACTCCTTTTTCTCTTCTCTTCTCTTCCTTATTAATTAATACATGAAATATAACAACAAACACTCAATTAGCACAAAATTGGGGTAAAATAAAGGATATATAGCATGAGTATGATGCATGATATGCTACAAATCACCCACCTTCACTCAAGAAGATGATGCATAACGATGACATTGCAGAGGATGCACCGTCTGGTTACCTCGAGTGCTTCTACGGTTACACCGCAGAATGACTCTACGTCTGGTCATCCACCGAGGCAGTGGTGGTCATCTGGTGTTGTGGGGCACCGAGCTACAACCAATGCACCTTTTCCCTCCCAGACAGTTTGTCTCCGGTCGAGGAGGTAAAGCAGACCCTGATTGGTCTCAATGGAGTGGTGGCCCACGTAAAGCGTCGTTTAGCTGCCATGCAAGACATGATGGCAGGCCTTGTCATCGACAATAGTATGTTTTTATTATCTTTTTCCTTATTTTCGTTATCTTTCCTCTTCCACTGATATTTCGTTATCTTGTTTTCGTAGTTTCCACCCCGAAAAAACAAACACCAACAACCCCCTTTCTGGAGCACACCTGCCCCAACTACGGAACGACCTTCCTAGCCGAGTTGCCCATCCCTAACCCCGTGACTCCCCACTCCCCGAAGTGCCCCATGGCTTCGAAGACGAAAGTGGGTGGATGACGAAAGGGAAAAGGGCGAGGTTGTTTTAGTTATATTTTACTTGTTTTTGTTATCTGTTTATGCAAACTTGTACAAGTTTTTTTGTCGTTAATATGAAGTAAATGTATTTGAAATATTGAAGTTACAAGCAGTTATGTTGTTTTAGTTTTATCGTTATGTTGTTTTTGTTATGTAGTTATGTAGTAAATTGGTTTTAGTTATGTTGTTTTATGTGTTTTTTGTTTATATTTGAATGCTTGTGCATAGGACAACAACCATCAATCAATCCATGTCGATCTACTATTGAGCCCATTGAGTAAATAATTTAAAAAATGTAACCCTTAAGGGCTAAAAGAACACCAACCTCAAAGGACAAGAACCATCAATCGATCCATGTCAATCTCCTATCGAGCCCGTTGAGCATATAATTAAAAAAAAAGTAACCCTTTAAAGGCTAAAAGCACACCAACCTCAAAGGACAACAACTATCAATCAATCCATGTTGATCTCCTATCGAGCCCGTCGAGCACATAATTAAAAAAAGGAAACCATTGAGGGCTAAAAGAACAACCATAAAGGACAACAACCATAAATCGATCCATGCCGATCTCCTATTGAGTCTGTCGAGCACATAATTAAAAAAAGGAAACCCTTAAGGGTTAATAGAACACCAATCTCAAAGACAACAACCATCAATCGATCCATGCCGATCTCCTATCGAGCCTATCAAGCAAATAAGTCAAAAAGGACAATTTTATAGTCTTTTACATCCCCTCTTATTGTGTCCACTTCCACCGCATATGCTGCAATAGCGCGACTTCACCACAACTTCCCTTAGAGATGGTAGACGTTTTCTCTTTATCTTCCTACTTTTTTCTTCTTTGGACAACCAACTTGATTTCTTTCAATATGCACTTTCAATTGCATATTTTTTATGTCATCCGGAGTAGTCCATTCATCCTCGTTACCACAAGGGTAAATTATTTCTATATATGTCTCCGTCCACGAGTCATTCACGTAAAATGGGGAACACAATGAGTACATATTGACCCCACGATCAAGAGCTACAGCAACCGCATGAACACAAGGTATTTCAAAAATTTGAAACATGTCACAGGAACACTCGTTTGTCATCAAATTAACCTCACCATCACGATGTAACACATGAAATTCAAACTGATTAAGGTCAGGGACTGTCAAGAACCTTGCTTTGTCTGCTATTCTAGACAGATCATGCTCCATGAGAGGTGACAATTTGGTAGTGCTCGCCTTGGTAGTAGCTCGTCTTTCGTAAAATCATGTTCTAAGTGTGAATTGAATGTACTCCACAAAAATCATGACTGACAATGTTCTTGCCTCCCTAGTTTTGTTGTTCAGGCTTTCAGCATAATTGATGGTTATTAAATTGTACTGATTTCCCACGAAAGTATGAACGAGTCCACTTCTCAAAACCAATATTTTCAAGATATTTTGCTAAGGGAAGATGAATTTCTTTTATCATGTCAAAGTGCTTGTGGAAATCTGATTTTCGGAATGTGTATGCCGCACACCACATATTTTTATGACAGTGGTCCGTCTTGAACTTTGCAACCATATTCATACAGATGTGGTAGCATGCACCATGATGAGAATCTGGGAATACCATCTCCAAAGCATAAACAATGCCAGCATGCATGTCTGATATAAAAGCTCGGTCCTCGACGTCCCCAATGGTTTTCTTCAATTTATTCATGAAATAGGTCCATGAGTTGTGATTCTCACTGTCCACCAATGCAAACGCAATAGGAAACAAGTGGCCGTTTGCATCCAAAGCAACGGCACATAACATGTACCCACCGTATCTGGTCTTCAAGAATGTGCCATCTACACATAGCACAGGACGACACCATCTAAATCCCCTTCTTGAAGCTCCAAGAGAAGAAGCAGTATAGGAAGTGCCTAGATTCTTCTATGACAAAATCAGTGATTGTGCCTAGATTCTTTTGTTCCAACATGTACAGGTACGCATGTAACCTTCAATAAGATTCCTCTGGTGTCCCCCTTACATACGTAAGTGCCTTCTCTCTACACCTTCACGCCTTTTCGTAACTTATATTTATGCCGTATTATTCCTTCATATCCTCCCTTATGTCTTTTGCCAAGTAGCCAGTACTGTCACATGCATTTATATTTGTTATTGATTAGATGGACAACTACCCAAGGTGCTGCTTGCTGGTGGTCTTTCTGTCTAAGTTCCAATGTGCAATTATGCACATTGTGGAAGGAAGCTCAAACATGGGTGAGGGCAATTGCTTTTTACCCCTCAATCTCCAACCACAATTAGGATCCTTCCAGGTGATGTACCACACCTGTTTAACAGACTTCTTCACTACAAACTCAAAATTATTCTTCATTGCAAAGAGAGCAGTTTTGGTTTTCAATTCACCCTTGCTTCCGAAAGTCTTTCAATTTTGGAACTCTACAGATGATTCGACGGCAGAGGATGTATGATTGTGGGTAGAATCCAATATATCTTCTCTTGTTAGCATTGAAGCACTCCAACTTCTGTGATCTTCTGGAAGACTGCTGCTTATCCTAGGTGTTTGGTTTGCTAGACTTCCGAACTACGGGTACCTTTCCGTTGGGGGTTGTGAGTGTGTGAGTTGCCAGTCTTCACTAACATCTCCTTCGGAATCTCCTTCTCAATTTCCGTCTTCATCACCTAAGTTCACAACAGGTTCGTCATTCACACAGGGCTCGTACTCATTTAATTGGTGGGGGACATCAAATTCAGGAACAATTATCTCACCGCCGGTAGCCATGGGATCTATTTGAGGAACAAAAGTCCCAACCTGACTCCTAACTTCTTTGTTAAAGTTGGAATTGGGCGACGGTTCTACAGGTGCGTTCTTTCTTACCGGAATAAACATAAAGGGATCATGTCCTGTAATATTTCAGAGACGAAGAAATAGACATCGAAATCGTCTCAATGGCTGCCTTAGTGTTCCGTAAAGGGTCTCAACTGTGAGCTCATACTTCAACATATCAACATCAAACGCCTTATGCGAAATTTCAAGCAGTTGCAAGTATGTTACATTTTTTTCAATTGTGATCCCTGATTGACAACATATCATGTATATATTTGTGTCTTATATCCATTATCTTGAACCTAAACAATGCTACATAATGAGTTTTAGGTTTAAGTTTCAAGAATAAACATGTTTGGGAAGATACTAAAAAAGCACTTAAAAGCAAGGAAAATGACTGAATGGCATGACTTATGGACTGAGATGCAAGAGAGAAGGAGCCGGATGTAAAACAAAAGGATCAATGAGCAAATCAAGAATCTCCACACCATCATGAGGAGTATTTTAGCAATTAGATCCGGGCCCAAACATCGACAACGAAATCGGGTTCATCAAACTTCGAGAAATCAAGCCAGAAATGAGCCACTGAAATCCAGACGTGATCCAACCATTCCAGGCCGCCAATTGGCTGTCCCCGACTGCCAATTCGCGGTTGAAATTGGTCCAAACAATTCATGGTTTAGTCGGGTCGTGGATTATGTTGTTTTATGTCCATTTATAGTATGGGTTTAGTCTCATACCGAGGAATTGTCCCTGATTGCCTTTTTCTATGACTATAAATAGAACTCTTCTTTCTCCTTTGTATTCACTCATTACTTGGTGGCATTCTCTCTACTTGGAGTATGTCTTGGAGAAAAACTCAAGGTGGAGAAGAATGATACCTGTAATGTGAGTCATGTAAATAAAATAATTCTTCATAATTTGTTTTAATGTTGTCTTCTCTTTTAATTCTTGCATGCTAAGTGTAATTTTGTTTTGTCTTCTTTACTTAATGAGTAGTGAGTAGTTTCATCCCCCTTTGGGGTGGACATGATGTACATATATGTTGTAAAGTTTCGATGTTCGATGAATTTTTATTGTGTAGACTTGCATGTTTATATGTTCATCGGGGGTTATTTAATCATCTACATGTTGGGGAATTTTTGATGGGTTTTTCCATAAGATTTAGACATTTCCCATACTTAGTTTCCTCATGTTTATTGAATCAAATTTTCTGTTGAATATGCTACATGTTAGTTATTTTTTTTGTATTTGTGTTTGCTTGCTTGATTGATTGAAGAAATTTTATTTTGATGAGTTGTGCCATAAGATTTGGACACCTCTCATGCTTAGCTTTGTTCTTCACATGAGTTCATGGTTTTTGTTGAGTCTTGTCATATCTTTAGACACTTCTCACGCTGAGCCTAGTCTTATGCTAATCAAGTAGTAATTGTCGATATGTTATGTGAATGGTTTGATAGGTTTTGCCACATCTTTAGACACTTCCTATGCATGAAGACACACACATGACACACACACATACATGCTTACATGCGTCATTCATCACTTATTTCACTTCATATGTGCACACACCCCACCCCTTAGGGGTTTCCATTCCTGAATTCCAGCTTGCTTATTTGTTAGTTTAGTTTCATTGTTGCTTGCTTTTGTTGACTTCGTTTGTTACTTACCAGTTTAGTGTAATCACAACTTCTTCCCCTCTTTTCCCACTTGCCTTCGAAAGAACCAGAGTCGACACACCTCCCTGTGAATCGACCCGTACTTGCCACAATTTAAACGCAGTCGTGCACTTGTGGTTATTTTAACTAATTCAATCAATCCATTTACTCTTGTTGTCCTTGAAAAGTCATTCTGTACTATCCATTTCCCAAAAACGATTGTACGCAGCCAATACGTTAACAGTCGAACCTGATACGACAAAAAAATAGTAAAAAGTTCAAAATAATGGAGTTCAGAATATCGAGTTTGTATCGAACTTATATTGAGTTTGTATCAAACATATATCGAGTAACAAAATTGAGCACCACCTAGTTCAACCGAACTCTAATCAAGTATAACTATCGAGCAAACACATTGACCCACACTATCGTGCACCGACGAGTTCAATAGAAGTCGATCGAGCTTTAAAATAATTTTAACTATTGAGCAAACACAACAAGGCTATCTATCACATATCGCCGAGTACGATCAAGTACTGTCCGGCGTCGCCTATGACCATCACAGATGGCAGATTCAAACAAAACTTGAACAAACTAACAAACACATCAAGACATTGACAAATCTATTCGAAAATGGAAACAAAATACAACAAAGTAACACCCACATCAAATTTGTACAATTTCACTTACCCATTCTCTTTGTTGACCGATTTCTCCACCAAGAACACTAAAACAACTTATGCATTTCAATGGGGGTACGATGGGAGGCCAAAGGGAACGATCTCACCTCGACACTGGCTACTGTGGGGTTGATATGGTCTTCACTCCCAACTTAAAAATCTCAGCTCGATGCGTCTGAAAGAAAGAAAGAGTTCCAAGGAGAAAGGGCGAGAGAGGGGAATGATCGATTTAGGTGGGGGTATTTGGGGGAGAAATAGAGAGATAAACATATTTTTCAGAGGATGTCGAAATTGAGGCTCTTTTTAGTAGTTGGGACGCTTAAGTCATAGAAAGTCAAATCTTCCTTTTATATTCCTAATAAATACATGTGTTTAAAGGGTTGTCTTGATGTGTTTAAAGGGTTGTCGGGTTTGTGGATCAATATACCTAATAAACACATGCACGTTTAAACCTAAATCAACTGGATCCGGATCCGATAGTTACAAGCCCAATACTAAACTTATAGCAGCCCATAAACGTAGCAATGGATTATAACTAACATATCAACTCTCAATCAAATGGAAAGTTAGCTTATTAATCTTCAACATCAACCAGTTCAAATTTGAATTTCTCATAAAGCAAAAAAAATCCTCTACCATATCCTACATGTTACTTCTATAATCTCCTCCTCTTGTTATCTTCAACAAGCATTTGGGGGGAACAAAGCCTTTAGGGAACCTATCTCCTATCCGACCTTGACCATGCCACCGTGCTCTACTCTGGCGAGACCTTCTCTCCCTTTGACTTCTACCTGTACACCTCCCCTCGCCTCTCGAACTTCTCCTCCCTCCTCCTCCTCCTCCTCCTCCTCCTCAAGTTCCTGCCTCCACCACACCTCAGATCACATAACAACCTTGATTATAGTTCCGAATCTACACATGGCCCAAGACCATGGTTGGTACGCCATAATTGGAGTAATAGATTTGATTTCGAATGATTAGATCATATCCAATTAAATTAAAGTCAATGTGATCAAATTATATTGCGTGGTAGCATTGAAATTCAGCAAATGAATCACAATGTAAATTAAAAATAATTTTATAATTCAATATATCTTATGTTTAGAGAGCTTACCGAGCTCCAACATATTCCCAGTAAGATTGAAGTCGAGTTTCAAATACATGACAAAGTTTTAAGTAATTTGAAATGAATTTATTACATTGCTATGCTATCAAACAAAGTGTTGAAAAAGATTTTCACATGATGAGGACGATCACTTTGGCCGCGGCGGTGGTGATGGTAATAATTACGATGTCTTATTTCGCCAAGGGACAACCGGCTACTTTCTACTGCTTAAACAAGGTTACGCAGAAGTGCAATGACACGAAAAGTAACGCTGCAGGTATTAACACATGCTGCGTGGAGATACGCAGAATGTTTGCCGAGGATCATCCTTGCCTTTGCATCATTTTGAGTCCACTCGGACTGATGACGAGGAAGCTGTCTTGCTCTTGAGGGCCTGTAACGTTAGCATAGGCCACATCACTGGCATTGATGACATCTGCTCCCCGTCTTTAGATTAGAGGTTACGTCGTATATGTTCAGAATTTTTCTCTCCAATCGCTTCATCAGGGTTCTAACAATAACTTTTGAGATTAGATTTTCAGAGTTGGATTGTGGAGGTAGATCTGATTTTTGAGAAATCTATGAAAAACTGATTTTTTTACAAGAAACAATTTTCTCATATTTACTCTCTTATGTTCGAATCAAAATGAACTTGGAAGAAAATAGAAATATACTTGGTGAACTAGGGATTAGAAAAGAAAATACATTTAGCCTAGCTATAGAGAAAATAATATTACCTCGAGCCAAGAATTACATCGGCCAATATAGTGAGAGGCATTAATTGTAAATTTGTAAAAAACCATAACAGAAAAATAGTAAACTCAATAAGTATATAAGAATATAAAATTACCCACTTCAATCAGTTTTTCAAAAGATATAGGAATTTATAGGGAATTGAGAGTTTTGAAAATTAGATATTTCAAATCTCTTCGGTCATCTTATTTTTGGGGGATTGATTTGAGGAATCTCTATGTATTTACAAAAATCAAGACAAAAAAACTATTTCCTCCACCCATTGTGTTTTTTTCCAGCACCAATCGGACCTCCACTGTAACATCCTCGACACAGCGGAAAAATTTAAAATTAAACCAAACTAATAAATCAATTCACGCCCAACGTAAAATTTAATTAGTTCTAAGTAACGATGATCCATAGTGAAAATTAGATATTTCAAATCTCTTCGGTCATCTTATTTTTGGGGGATTGATTTGAGGTATCTCAGTGTATTTACAAAAATCAAGACAAAAAAACTATTTCCTCCACCCAATGTGTTTTTTCCATCACCAATTGGACCTCTAATGTAACATCCTCCACACAGTGGAAAAATTTAAAATTTTCTAAACAACAATCAACTGAGGATATTACTCAAACACATGGAAGAATGTGCACCAACATATATATTATATATATCCGAGTATTTCAAAAGTGTAATTACATCAAAAGGCTAAACAATAAATACAAGTAATCACTCCGACCTCAAAATGAGAGAAAGCAGTATCAGGTAGCAGAGCTACTCTCCTCGGTCACCACCCCCTATCGCCGATCACGGTCTGAAAAGCAAACATGCAACAATGCCTGAGCTTCCAGAAGGAAACCCCATATGCCAAACTCTACAATGCATGAACTGAAAAGCACTGATTGACATCATTTCATGCTTATATTTGTACCTTATATCCATTATCTTACATCTGAGCAATGCTACGAAATGAGTTTTATGTTTAGTTTTCAGAAATAAAGAGGTTTGAAGAGAAGAGCCATGAAAGGACCCAAAAGCAGGAAAAAAGACCTAATTGTGAGACCTGGGGACCAAGATGCAAGGGAGAAGGACCTGATCGTAAGACAGAAGGACCTAAGAGCAAAACAGGAAACTCCACACCATCATGAGGAGTATTTTGTCAATTCGATTCGGGTCGGAGCTCCACTAAACAAGTTAGATGCATCCAAGACCAAGAAACACACCAAGGAAAGCCCACCAGAAGACCCAGACGGATCTGGGCTTTATAGGCCGCCAATTGGCGGCCTGGATTATGCAAGATCCGCCCTAACTTCTCCTGGACTTGTATTAGTGTTCGTTTAGGCTATTTTTGGTATTGGTTTAGTCCCACATCGGGGGATTGTCCCGGATTAGCTTTTTCCATGCTTATAAATAGAACTCTTCACCTCCCATTGTATCCATCTCTCTCTTGGTGGCCTCCTTCCCTACTAAGAGTGAAGCCTTGAAGCAAAACTCTAGTGGAGGAAGGGCTGCTTGTAATCTGAGTGAGTTCATAATAAAAGTTTTCATTAGTTTGTTAATTCTTGCTTAGTTAAATTCCTTTAATGTTTTTGCTTTGATGCTTGTTTTGTTTTATGCTTCTTTAATGCTTCTTGCCTTCTTAGTTAACTTTCATTTCAGTATTATGCTTTCTTTTGTTAATTTAGTTATTGTAATGAGTAGTGAGTAGTTCCATCCCCATTTGGGGGGTGGAGAAATATGTGATATAATCATGTAGTGTATTAAGTGTGTGTTATTTTTATCCCTTGAGCTTTATATGATTTCCATAACCATCTAATGGGTCTCCACTCTTATCTTTGATATGCTAATGCTCTTGAATGAAGCTTAGCTTATGCTTTGATTAGTGGACCTATTTTATGGGGAATGATAAGGTTAGGATATGGATGAAGTTAATGTTGGAAACACAATTTGTAGTGTATGTACTCTTGTTGCCTTTTCCTTAGCTAATGTCTTGTATGTTTTAATGATGTAGTCATCTTAATTCATGTGGAGGCATAGTAGGGTCTAGTCTTTATACATGAGTTCATTTAGTTTCATTCCAATTATTGTCTTGTATGTTTTAATGATGTAGTCTTATCTTAATTCATGTTGAGGCAAAGTTGGATGTAGTTTTATGATTTCATGCACTACATGTTGTGAGGAGCTTAATGAACACACACACTCTCTTTTATGTTCACATTATTTCTCTACCCCCTTTCGGGTTTAGTTTTATAGTTTCTTCTCAATTTCATTTCAGCTTTGTAGTGTAGTTTAGTGTAATACATCTTTCTCCCTTCTTTTTACCTCTCGCCTTCGAATAAACCAAGTGTCGACACACCTCCCAGTGGACGACCCGTACTTGCCACCGCTTCAACGCGGTCGTGCACTTGCGGTAGAAATATAAAACGATCAATCAAGCACCATAGCATGCAATTCTACCAACAAGAAAAACACCACAACCAGGCTGGGCTCCAGGGCTTTTTCACCCAACCACAACACACACCACCGTTACGGGGCTCCAGGGCTTTTTCACTCAACCACCGCAACACACTCGTCACCAAGCTGGGCTCTAGGGCTTTTTCACCCAATCGCAGCTACTACGAGACGACCAAGGGCTCCAAGGCTTTTTCACCCAACCCAAACATCCAAGGGCTCCAGGGCTTTTTCACCCAACCCTTGTCACACGGTCCATGCTCAGGCTTCAGGGCTCTTTCACCCAACCTAAACGCACCATGGAGCTCCAGGGCTTTTTCACCCAACCCCGCACAGACTAGCTGGGCTCCAGGGCTCTTTCACCCAACCGCAGCTCTTACATAGTTACGGGGCTCCATGCTTTTTCACCCAACCACCGCAACACTCTTGCTCACTAGCACACTTGCCGGAAGAACAATCAAGTTTTTGGCGCCGTTGCCGGGGAAGTGCTCTGTCCAGACCTTGGTTTGGGCGATTCGAGGGGTTTTTAATTTTTTGTTTTCAGTTTTTCTTAGTTTCAGGGAACACTCTGATCAAGGGGAGGCTACTGGGAAAATCTGAGGACCAGAAGACCAAAAGGGACCGCTAATCAGCGGTTGTAGACCGCCAATTGGCGGCCTGGTGAGGGCTTCTTTCCTTCAAATTTCTTATGGTAGTTAGTCTTGAAATTGGTGTTATCTGGGAGCCCTATTTTGCATGCTTTGACCTCTGGTTTGCTCCCAGATCATTAATCACTCCCCATTAATCAACTTGGACCATAAAACTCAAAGCAAAAGATTAGACTTCTTGCCATCTAGGTCATGCACCATTGGAAGACATTGCATGCATTTGTCTTTTCTTTTCTTTACATTTTGTCGTTGATTGCTGGCGTGAGGTACGTGCACCCACATCCCTCATTCATGCATGTTTATTTCATGCATTAGTTAGTAAGGTGCACCAGGACAAGAGTGAGAGAGCGTTTGATTGGAGCGATTGATTGCTAGATCTAGGATCAAATCGCTACTAAGGAGGGGTTGTCCCATAAAAGATAAGGTGGGGGATTTCATCACCCTTTCCTTGGCCCCATAAACCACTCTTAATAAAGCCTTAACTAAAAGCAAGTAGACATTGGCCCTAAGGAATTCGGACGCACTAGGAGAGTAATCTAGTCGAGACCGTCATGACCTGATCGGCGTTGCCTACCTTGTCGATAGTAGGAGGTACTGGATCTCCAAATCTGGTATCACTTGCTGGGCATTGTGGTCCTCGTTGTAGGGAGGTGAGGCGTGTCGAGGCTAGTGACCTCGAAGTTAGGCGTCGTCTAGCTTAAGGACCCATTGCCTTACATTGTTTGAGCCGTGCTTGCTAGTTAGGCTTCTTCCTGATCCCACTACCCTCGCTAGCTCTAGGGATTCTTCCCTCCTCATCTGAGTCCTCTCCTCATCTATTCTCTACGTTTAGTCTCCTCCTCTAGTACACCTTCTGTTGTGTGTCGTTTAGAGTCGAGTCGAGCATTTTTTTTATGCGAGGTTGGGCTCGTTCTGGTGAGAGCGCTCGACTCGAGAGAGTGCTTATTTCTGAGATGGAAGATCTTGGTGATCGACCATCTCCGCCTCGTGCTCCTTTGGAGCAAGAGGCCGAGTCGTCTCGTGGTGGCGAGGGAGACCGGGGTCCATACATGGACTACCTCGGTCCATTCCCACCACCACGTAGACCTCCTTCTCCTCCTCCTCTGACTCGAGAGGAAGGGAGATTCGGTCAGGATCGAGTTCTAGGTGCACCACCACCTTTAGCTCGACGGGATAGGCCGATGACGTTGTGGGAGCGGACCCATCCTGTTCGGGCCGTGCAACCTTCTTGCATAGTTGTTCCCCCTGCTCGCGGGAACAACTATGAGCTGAAACCTCAGTATGTGAGAATGCTTCCAACCTTTACTGCCAATAAGGAGGATCCGTATATTTTTATACGCGAATTCGAGGAAGTATGCTCCATGTTCAAGCTTCAACAGCTTGATGAGGATTCTGTCCGGTTGAGGATGATTTCGTTCGCATTAAAGGATGATGCGAAGAAATGGATGTATAGCCTCCCGACGAGCTCGATTCGGTCTTGGGATGACTTTGTGACCGTCTTTCTGAAGAGATTTTTCCCTCAAAGGAAAACTCAACAGATACGGCATCAGATACATCAAATGTATCAGACCGAGACCGAATCTTTTCATGGTTTCTTTGAGAGGTTCAAGGACCTTCTCCAGCAATGCCCTCATCATGGACTTGAGCTATGGCAGCTGTGCCAGATTGTTTATGAGGGCATCAACTACAACACCCGCACATTGTTGGAGTCAATGTGTCAGGGTGACTTCCAAATGAAACCCATCGATGATGCATGGGACACTTTTGAGTTAATGGCTGAACGCACCTTTGAGTGGGACACCATGAGAGAGCCACCAGCCGCCATGTCTTCTGGTCGAGCTGGATCATATCATGTTGAGTCGACTATCGCGTCTGAGGCGAAAATGGCTGCTCTCTTGCGTAGGATAGAGAGTTTGGAGATGGACCGAGCTCCTGTAGCTCAGGTCGCTACTCCCGGATGTACTAGGTGTGGACTTATGGGCCATGATGACTTGGAATGCGCTTACGCTCCAAGGGATACTGAGCATGCAAATGCGATGTATCAACAGCGGCCCCGTAATGACCCGTACAGTCACTCCTACAACCCGGGATGGCGTAACCATCCTAACTTCTCTTGGGGGTCTAGTGGAGGCCACGGTCAGAGCTTGCACGCTCAACCTCAACCTTCACCTTATCAACCTCCACGCCCATCGGCGACCTACCAACCCCCACATCAAAGGTCGCAGCACCAAAATTACCAACCTGCTCATGCCTCATCGTCGGGTTATTCCAACCAGACTCCACCACCCCAGCGGGTTGACCCTAAGGACCCTTCTTGTGATACGACCTTTCAAGCGTTGCAAAGTACAGTCAAGGCTTTGGAAATGCAGGTTAGCCAGTTGGCTCATCAACTCCATGAACGCGAGAAAGGTCAGTTCCCGAGTCAACCTGAGGTGAATCCTCGGGATACCCATTCTCAAGGAAGGACACCTTTACCTCATGCCACCTCTGAACCGACCCATCATATTAATGTGATTCATACTTTGAGGTCTGGTAAGGAGGTGGATAACCACATTGGGGTACCTTCTTTGTCATCACCATCTTTGAGGGAGCCGGATCCTGAGGCTCCTTCCACAAATACTTCCAGGAAGGAGCCAGATCCTGAGGTTCTTTCTACATTTCCTTCGACAAAGGGGCCGTACCCTGAGGTCCCCTTGTCTCCTCTTGTGTCGAAGGAACCAGATTCTGAGGTCCCCACTCATGTTTCTTTGGACCTGAAATTTTGGGTGCCTTCGCATCCTTATGCCCCAAAGGCTCCATTCCCTGAGCGCCTTAAAAAGAAAACCTCTGATCAACATGACAAGATGCTTGAGATGTTTCGGCAGGTTAAGGTGAATATCCCTCTTTTGGAGGTGATTCAGCAAATGCCACCTTATGCCAAGGTTCTCAAGGACTTATGCACCAAGAAGAGAAAAACTCATGTTCCCAAGAAAGCTTTTCTTGCGGCTAACGTGAGTTCCTTGTTGGCACAACCCATGCAAGTCAAGTACAAGGACCCTGGCTGTCCTACTATCTCTTGTGTGATTGGTGATGTGTCCATACATCGGGCCTTATTGGACCTTGGTGCATCAGTTAATCTTCTGCCATATTCTGTCTACGTCCACCTCGGTCTTGGAGACCTCAAACAAACAAAGACCACTCTTCAATTAGCTGATAGGTCTATGAAGAAACTGAGGGGTGTGGTAGAAGATGTGCTGATCAAAGTGGGAGAGTTCATTTATCCAGTCGACTTCTTTGTCTTGGATACTGAACCTGTGCCAAACCCACTTGGACAAATTCCTGTCATTCTGGGGCGACTATTTCTTGCGACTTCCAATGCCTTGATCAATTGTCGCAATGGTCTGATGCGCTTGACTTATGGTAGTCAATGCGCTGATTTCAACATCTTCACCATTGGCAAGAAGGCAGGTGCCTTCAATGACCCTGTTGAGGTCAACCTTATCCAGGGCTTGGATGAGATTGAAGTTGAGGGCACCTTCAAGTACTTCAAAGAATTGTTCGATGAAGATCCTGAAGGTGGTGAAGATGTTTCACCCGGGCTGGCACATGAAGGTGCCTTATGTTTTGATCACGTGACCCTTGAGCCACATTCTTCTGGTCTTGTGGCCCTTGAGCCACTTCTTTTTGACCACGTGGCCCTTGAGCCACATCCTTTTGAGCACGTGGCTTTTGAGCCACAAGATACTATTTTTATGGCCTCTCGGCCACATGCTCTTCATTCTGTATCTGCTGAGGACCCCATGTGGGTTAAGATTCAACCACCTGATACCCTTACACCTGATAGAGGTTCACCTCTCGTTCATGCCTCCTCTTTTGCTAACCCTAAAGAGGCATCTACCGACCACAATGCTTATAAGGGTGTCAGGTGGTCGAGCGATTCTGTCGTGTATGTTGCGAGCCCATGCATGCGCATTTCTTGCTCGAGAGATGGTGGGTTCCCATTTGATGTCTCTTGACATATGAAGATGGAAGCCTATTGTTGTACATAGTTATATAAAAAAAAAGAGAACAAAGAAAAAAAAAAGAAAAAAAAGAGTTCAATAAAAGACTCCTTCAGTGAGCATCGATTGTTGTGAGCCCCAACCCTTGTGTATTTGGGCTCCATTTCTTTCACGTATTTGTACCCTTTCTTTAGCATCTCATAGGTTTTGAGGGAATTTGGGTTGTGTCCATCAACATAGCCATACACTTCCATTTGTACTTCACGTTGGTGAGATCTCTCCTTTTTCATGCATAAATCCATGTAGTATCTTGCTTGCATTCATTGAGGACAATGCATGAAATAGGTGTGGGGGGTGTTTTACGTGTGTACATAGTTGAGTCTTTTTCCTTTGATTTTATTTTATTTTGTTTGTATTTTTAGGGTCATGATAGTGTGTTGCATTTAATATCGATATATCTGCTTGCCATGATCCTTGGGTGACTTGTCTTCTTTTGCTTGCCTAGTACTTCAAAATTTTCACATTTCTTTCAAAATCTTCATGTGTTTTCGAAAGAAAATGTTTTGTGGGTTTTGCGTGTGTTTAGCATGTGCAAAACCGTTGAGAGGCAAAGTAAAAAGAAAGCTCCCAAAATTGTCTTGAACTTGATGCATTAGGATATCTAGTACGTGGCTTTAGGATTTATCGAGTCGTTAGGATGCACCCCAGTTTTCCTTTGGGGGTGAGTAATCATAGGGTTTCAGTGCTCAAACATTCAAAGAAGTCCACCATGAACCTAGTGAGTCAATAATTCGTGTTTGTTAATTTAGGAAGTTTGTTGTAGGCAAGGACCCTCTTAATCTTTTTGTGAAACTTTTGTGTAGGGGTTTTGGTTCCCATGTAGATAAATAAATAAATAAGTGGTGTTCTCTCTTCTCGCACGACTCCTATCACTCGGGAAAGTAGGTCTGAGGGGACTTTGTGCATGGTGCTTTCGAGTCATCTGACTTGGGATGCACCGACCGAACTCCCGTTACACGGGTGGTAGGGATCGCCCTATGTGGAGATTTGGGGGAAGGTGTACGTGATAGTGTAAGTCCTCATAGGCAATGATGCACGAAACCTGACCCTAGGAGAATCAAACACCAACCAATAAATGCTCCAAAGAAAAAGAAAAAAAAAGAAGAAGAAAAAAAAAGAGAAAAGAAAAGAAAAGAAGAGTCAAATAAGAACCAAAATGGACTTTACACGATTGTATCACATTCAGAAGTTAAGGTTGCCCATGTCTTTCACTTAATTCCATAGTTAACTCTCACGAATAACTCATTAGGCTAGGTGTGTGGACTGATTACATATATAGAGTCGACCCGTAGTATTACCACATTCCATGATCGACAAAATAAGTCCAACGAGTCGTGTAGCTAGATTGATTAATGCATCTTGTTCGGATTTTGTGGGTATATCCGCTGAAAACCCTCAGGAGACAACACTCCTCCTCCTTGGCAACAAAGAGGTTTAACGGCTTGTTGCACGTGCTAAGTGCAACCGTGATTCCTACGAAAGTGAGTTAGGATTTCTTGTTTTTCGTATGCTTTTTCCTTTCTTTGTTTTGCTCGAGACTAGCAAAAACTTAGGTGTGGGGGTATTTGATTGACATCATTTCATGCTTATATTTGTACCTTATATCCATTATCTTACACCTGAGCAATGCTACGTAACGAGTTTTGTGTTTAGTTTTCAGAAATAAAGAGGTTTGAAGAGAAGAGCCATGAAAGCACCCAAAAGCTGGAAAAAGGACCTAATTGTGAGACCTGGGGACCAAGATGCAAGGGAGAAGGACCTGATCGTAAGACAGAAGGACCTAAGAGCAAAACAGGAAACTCCACACCATCATGAGGAGTATTTTGTCAATTCGATTCGGGTCGGAGCTCCACTAAACAAGTTAGATGCATCCAAGACCAAGAAACACACCAAGGAAAGCCCACCAGAAGACCCAGACGGATCTGGGCTTTATAGGCCGCCAATTGGCGGTCTGGAACCGCCAATTGGCGGTCTGGAACCGCCAATTGGCGGTCTGGATCATGCAAGATCCGCCCTAACTTCTCCTGGACTTGTATTAGTGTTCGTTTAGGCTATTTTTAGTATTGGTTTAGTCCCACATCGGGGGATTGTCCCGGATTAGCTTTTTCCATGCTTATAAATAGAACTCTTCACCTCCCATTGTATCCATCTCTCTCTTGGTGGCCTCCTTCCCTACTAAGAGTGAAGCCTTGAAGCAAAACTCTAGTGGAGGAAGGGCTGTTTGTAATCTGAGTGAGTTCATAATAAAAGTTTTCATTAGTTTGTTAATTCTTGCTTAGTTAAATTCCTTTAATGTTTTTGCTTTGATGCTTGTTTTGTTTTATGCTTCTTTAATGCTTCTTGCCTTCTTAGTTAACTTTCATTTCAGTATTATGCTTTCTTTTGTTAATTTAGTTATTGTAATGAGTAGTGAGTAGTTCCATCCCCATTTGGGGGGTGGAGAAATATGTGATATAATCATGTAGTGTATTAAGTGTGTGTTATTTTTATCCCTTGAGCTTTATATGATTTCCATAACCATCTAATGGGTCTCCACTCTTATCTTTGATATGCTAATGCTCTTGAATGAAGCTTAGCTTATGCTTTGATTAGTGGACCTATTTTATGGGGAATGATAAGGTTAGGATATGGATGAAGTTAATGTTGGAAACACAATTTGTAGTGTATGTACTCTTGTTGCCTTTTCCTTAGCTAATGTCTTGTATGTTTTAATGATGTAGTCATCTTAATTCATGTGGAGGCATAGTAGGGTCTAGTCTTTATACATGAGTTCATTTAGTTTCATTCCAATTATTGTCTTGTATGTTTTAATGATGTAGTCTTATCTTAATTCATGTTGAGGCAAAGTTGGATGTAGTTTTATGATTTCATGCACTACATGTTGTGAGGAGCTTAATGAACACACACACTCTCTTTTATATTCACATTATTTCTCTACCCCCTTTGGGGTTTAGTTTTATAGTTTCTTCTCAATTTCATTTCAGCTTTGTAGTGTAGTTTAGTGTAATACATCTTTCTCCCTTCTTTTTACCTCTCGCCTTCGAATAAACCAAGTGTCGACACACCTCCCAGTGGACGACCCGTACTTGCCACCGCTTCAACGCGGCCGTGCACTTGCGGTAGAAATATAAAACGATCAATCAAGCACCATAGCATGCAATTCTACCAACAAGAAAAACACCACAACCAGGCTGGGCTCCAGGGCTTTTTCACCCAACCACAGCACACACCACCGTTACGGGGCTCCAGGGCTTTTTCACTCAACCACCGCAACACACTCGTCACCAAGCTGGGCTCTAGGGCTTTTTCACCCAATCGCAGCTACTACGAGACGACCAAGGGCTCCAAGGCTTTTTCACCCAACCCAAACATCCAAGGGCTCCAGGGCTTTTTCACCCAACCCTTGTCACACGGTCCATGCTCAGGCTTCAGGGCTCTTTCACCCAACCTGAACGCACCATGGAGCTCCAGGGCTTTTTCACCCAACCCCGCACAGACTAGCTGGGCTCCAGGGCTCTTTCACCCAACCGCAACTCTTACATAGTTACGGGGCTCCATGCTTTTTCACCCAACCACCGCAACACTCTTGCTCACTAGCACACTTGCCGGAAGAACGTCGGCACCACAAATCGTCTCACACGGACGACCACAACAACTGCACCTCCAACGTGCAAAACTGGACACAAACGGTCGACCAAACCAAAAGTCCCGGTCAACCGAAACTCACAAACACAGGGCAATTGCCTCGACTGACACTCCATCAGTCGACCAATTCCCACCAACCACACTCGTTCGGTCGAACCAAAGTCAAGGGTCGGTTGACCGTTTGTGTCCAGTTTTGCACATTGGAGGTGTAGTTGTTGTGGTCGTCCGTGTGAGTCGAGTTGTGGTGCCGATGTTCTTCCGGCAAGTGTGCTAGTGAGCACGAGTTGGGTGAAAAAGCCCTGGAGCCCCGTAACTGTGTAAGAGTTGTGGTTGGGTGAAAAAGCCCTGGAGCCCCGTAACTGTGTAAGAGTTGTGGTTGGGTGAAAAAGCCCTGGAGCCCAGCTTGGAAATGTGTGTGTTGCGGTGGTTGGGTGAAAAAGCCCTAGAGCCCCGTAACTGTGTGAGAGTTGCGGTTGGGTGAAAGAGCCCTAGAGCCCAGCTAGTCTGTGCGGGGTTGGGTGAAAAAACTCTGGAGCCCTTGGACGTTTGGGTTGGGTGAAAAAGCACTGGAGCCCTTGGTCGTGTCGTGGTAGCTGCGGTTGGGTGAAAAAGCCCTGGAGCCCAGCTTGGCGACGAGTGTGTTGTGGTGGTTGGGTGAAAAACCCTAGAGCCCCGTAACGGTGGTGTGTCTTGTGGTTGGGTGAAAAAGCCTTGGAGCCCAGCCTGGTTGTGGTGCTTTTCTTGTTGGGGTGTTTTTCAGTTCATGCATTGTAGAGTTTGGCATACGAGGTTTCCTTCTGGAAACTAAGGCATTGTTGTATGTTTGCTTTTCACGCCGTGATCGGCGATAGGGGTGGTGACCGAGGAGAGGAGCGCTGCTACCTGATCCGGATTTCTCTCATTTTGAGGTCGTAGTGATTACTTGTATTTATTTTTTAGCCTTTTGATGTAATCACACTTTGAAATACTCGGATATATATATATATATTATATATGTTGGTGCACCTTCTTCCATGTGTTTGAGTAATATCCTCAGTTGATTGTTGTTTAGAAAATTTTAAATTTTTCCTCTGTGTCGAGGATGTTACAACTTGGTATCAGAGCGGTCGGTTCCGGTGTCCTTATCCAAAGAAACCACCCTTAGAGTTTTAGAGTCTGCATTAGTTCATGCATTCATGGTTTTGACGTATGTTGTCTTCCTTGTGTATAGATGCCTCCGAGACGCGTGAGACCTCCCCCACGGAACCATAGCACCAGCGGTGAGACTAGGGGCACGGACTGGGCAGAGGAGCGGCGGACGCTCTATGACACGTTGGGGCGACGGGGTGCGATGTTGGATCGCCAGTCAGGCAGAGGAGAGCCAGCAGCGGCAGGAGCGATGCTCGACCGCTTTATGAGACAGTACCCACCTACCTTTGATGGTAAAGGAGAGTCTGAGGCTGCAGAGGACTGAGTTCTGAAGATCCAGGAGATCCTTCGGGTGATTGTGTGCCCTCCTGAGAGGCAGGCAGGCATGGCAGCATATGTGTTGGGCGGTGTTTGAGGGCAAGACTGACATCAGCTGGGAGGACTTCCTGCGGGAGTTCAATGAGCAGTATTTCCCAGAGCATGTCTGAGATGGGAGGAGAGAGGAGTTCATGACTCTCGAGCAGGGAGATGCAACCATGGGTGAGTATACCCAAAGCTTCAACGTGCTGGAGCGTTACTGTCCGGAGATATGTGTGACGCCACTGCAGAGGGCGAGGAAGTTTGTACGGGAGCTCAGGAAGCACCTCCGTACTCAGGTGGCGTACAGTATGCCGCAGACGCTGGCCGATGCCGTGACATTTGCCACGATCATGGATCAGGATTATCAACAGAATTATGCTGAGGCCAGGAGGGCACCGGGGAAGGTCAGTGGACGTCCTGGTGCTCCTAGCAGGGAATCCGAGCAAGAGGCCCCGGATTGGTGGAGGTGGATCACGTCAGCCTAAGGTGTGCAGAGGTTGTGGTCGAGTTCACTTCAGATAACGTTGGGGCTATTCTGGGGTTTGTTACGGGTGTGGTAAGCTAGGCCATTTTGTGCGGGATTGTCCGAGTGGGCCGAGTGGGTCCAGCAGACATCCAGGGCCGCCAGGAGCAGGCAAAGGCGGAGGTCTCCGTCCTTTTGCACCACACAGAGAGACGCCAGCACGGTGGTGCAAGGTACGCTCTTTGTTGTTGGGTTGAGTGCTAGAGTGTTGTTTAATTGTGGGGTCACACACTCGTTTATTTTGGAGCGATTTGCGAGCGTGTTGGGTCGTACCCCTACGATGTTGACTGCCACGTTGGAAGTCAGCACACCCTTAGGTCTGGTGAGCATTGTGGGGAGTTTCCTCCCCAGTGCCACTATTGTTTCAGAAGATCAGGAGTTTCCGGTTGACCTGTTCTTGTTGCCGATGGAGGACTTCGACGTCATACTGGGGATGGATTGGCTATCCCCATATGATGTGTGAGTCTTGTGCCGGGAGAAGAAGATTCTGATCCCGAGGAAGGGTCTACCTGATGTTCTGATCAGGGGGACGAAGAACAGACGAGGCAGAGTAGTCGTATCAGCAGTGAGGGCACATAAGTTGTTGCAGCAGGATTGCAAAGCTTTCGTGGCCACTCTTGTAGTTCCAGATCCAGAGGCGATGAGATTGGAAGACATTGAGATAGTCCGGGAGTTTCTAGAGGTATTTTCCGATGATGTCTCCGGGTTGCCGCCTCAGAGAGAGATTGAGTTTGGTATTGACTTGGTCGCTGGGACTACGCCGCAGTCGAAGGCACCGTATCGGATGGCACCTGCTGAGTTGGCAGAGCTGAAGAATCAGTTGCAGGATCTAATGGATACAAGGTTTATCAGCCCCAGTGTCTCACCTTCGGGAGCGCCAGTACACTTCGTGAAGAAGAAGGATGGATCGCTGCGGATGTGTATTGTCTACAGGATCCTGAACAAGGTTACCGTTAGGAATCAGTATCCCTTGCCCAGGATCGAGGACCTGTTTGACCAGTTGCAGTCAGCGAAGGTGTTCTCAAAGATTGATCTGCGATCCGATTATCATAAGTTGAGGATCAGAGAGGCAGATGTGCAAAAGACAGCTTTCAGGACGAGGTACGGGCATTACGAGTTTTTGGTGATGTCGTTTGGGTTGACGAACGTGCTTGCAACATTTATGGATTTGATGAACAAGACGTTCAGTCAGTACCTCGACTGTTTTGTGATTGTCTTCGTGGACGACATTTTGGTCTACTCGCCAGATGTGGAGCAGCATCGAGAGCATTTGAGAGTTGTACTTGCTATCTTGAGAGATCATCAGTTTTATGCCAAGTTTTTGAAGTGTGAGTTCTAGCTGAGCAGTGTCACCTTTCTGGGACACATTGTATCGGGAGCTGGGATTTCAGTAGATCCAGCGAAGGTTGAGGTCGTGACACGGTGGAGAGCCCCGACTAGTGAGGCAGAGATCAGGAGTTTTGTGGGACTGACGGGGTACTATCGCCGTTTTATTCAGGATTTCTTCAGGTTGGCTTCGCCTCTGACGGCTTTGACGCGGAAGGGCGTCAAGTTCGTGTGGTCCCAGAAGTGCGAGGACAGTTTCGAGCAACTGAAGAGTCGGCTGACGACTGCTCCAGTTTTAACACTTCCCGGTGGTAGCGGTGGGTTTGTGATTTACAGTGACGCGTCAGGCGTTGGACTGGGATGCATACTCATGCAACACAGGCAGGTGGTTGCGTACACTTCGAGACAGCTGAAGGAGCACGAGAGGAACTACCCCACTCATGATTTGGAGTTGGCAGCAGTTGTGCATGCGTTGAAGACTTTGAGACATTACTTGTATGGCGAGCAGTTCGAGGTTTTCACAGATCATCAGAGCTTAAAGTATCTGTTTTCACAGAAGGAGCTGAATATGAGGCAGCGTAGATGACTTGAGATGATTAAGGATTATGATTTCACATCTCGTATCATCCGGGGAAGGCGAATTCGGTTGCAGATGCGTTAAGCAGGAAGGTGGAGGTTACCGCAGCAGGTCTTTGTATCCAGGAGTGGAAGTTGCTTGAGGTGCTGGCCGAATGGAGACTGTTCACCGATGAGTCGCGAGGTACTGTGATTGCCAGGCTGAGAGTGGAGCCGCAGATGGGCTCGAGTATTGTTCAGGCTCAGAGTTCTGATGATGAGTTAGCCGAGTTGTTATAGTTAGCTGCCAGAGATGGATCAGACTTTAGTATTGGAGTCAATGGTGGGCTGAGATTTAGAGGTCATGTCTGGGTGCCGAAGGGAGGTGATCTGAGGAAGGACATTTTGGAGGAGGCGCACAGATCCCATTATTTGATCCACCCGGGCAGCACGAAGATGTATAGAAATCTTCAGAGGAATTTCTGATGGAAGAGGATGAAGACAGAGATTGTAGAGTTCGTTGACAGATGTCTGATTTGTCAGCAGGTGAAGATTGAGCACCAGCGACCTGCAGGGCCGATGCAGAGGATCGAGCTTCCAGAGTGGAAGTGGGAGCACATGACGATGGATTTTGTCACCGGGCTGCCGAAGACGAGAGGATTCCATGACGCGATTTCGGTTATAGTCGATCGAATGACCAAGTCGGCACACTTCTTAGCTATCCAGACCACTTTACCTCTGGAGGGTCTAGCTAAGTTGTATATTGAGGAGATCGTCATATTTCATGGAGTGCCTTTGAGTATTATCTTGGATCGAGATCTGAGGTTCACTTCTAGATTCTGGGCGTGTTTGCAGCAGGTTCTGGGAACTCGGTTGAGCTTCAGTACGGCATTTCATCCGCAGACAGACGGTTAGTGTGAGAGGACCATCCAGACGTTAGAGGATATACTGCGAGCTTGTACTCTGGATTGGGTAGGACATTGGGATGAGCATTTGTCGTTGATAGAGTTTGCCTATAACAACAACTACCATTTGAGCATTTGGATGGCACCGTACGAGGCCCTACACGGGAGACCGTGTAGATCACCGGTATGCTGGAGTGATGTAGGCGAGAGACAGCTAGTTGGTCCTGAGATTGTGGAGATATATGCAGAGAAGGTTGATGTGATCAGGCAGAGACTAGTGACAGCTCAGAGCAGGCAGAAGAGCTAGGCAGATAGGCATAGGCAAGAGTTGAGGTTTGAGGTAGGCGATCATGTCTTCCTGAAGATTTCACCATCTCGAGGAGTGATGAGGTTCGGGAAGAAAGGGAAGCTCAGTCCGAGGTATGTCAGACCGTTTGAGATTCTCGATCGGGTTGGAGAGGTTACCTATAGGGCCGCCGTAGTTTTTAGGCCTTCACAACGTCTTCCACGTTTCGATGTTGCGGAAGTACGTAGCAGATCCTTCTCATGTGATTAAGTTGGAGGTTCCAGAGATCCGTCAGTATTTGTCTCTTGCGGAGAGATCGGTTGAGATTGTAGATCGGATGGAGTATCAGTTGAGGAGGAGGACATTCCAATGGTGAAAGTCAGGTGGCAGCACCACAGTGAGCGAGATGCCACTAGGGAGATTGAGGAGGAGGTCCGGAAGGAGTTCCCGGAGCTGTTTGGTGAGTTGCTCTAATTTCGTGGACGAAATTCTTTTAGGAGGGTGGATTCTGAGATCCTAATCCTAATTGAGTTTTAATGATGTTTAGGTGGTGATTAGGAGGAGATGGGATTGAAGGGTGGAGATGGAGTGGTGATGGATGAAGGGTTGAGATGGATTGGAGATTAGATGGATGGTGAGGATTGAAGTGGGGTGAGATATTTATTGGTGATTCTCCCTCTGTCTTACACTTTACTCTCTCTCACATCTCTCTCTCTCTCTCCAAGTTGGTGCTCCGGCGAGAGGTTTGAGCTCCGACGAGGCGGAGGTGGTCGTCGTATGTGGGTTGCTCGTGGAGGTGAGTGTTGGTTTCTTAACCCTTCCCGCTTGTTTGGTTCTCTATCTCAACCTACCTCGTTTTCAGTGGTCGTGGTTGGAGTGGAGAGTGAAGGAGGTGAAAGTGTGCTCGTGCTTGTCGAGTAGGAGGTGATCGTCGATCGAGCGCGAGGTTCGTCGACGGATCGTGATTTTGGGAGAAGGGCCCGTGGAAGTGCCGTCGAGGTTCTTTGAAGGTTTCTTTAAACCTTCATGGTATGTCAAACTCGCTCACTTAGTAGTGTGAGTATTTGGAAGTCACCGGTAGGCCTTCTGGCTCGTCGTAAGCAAACGTGCAGTAGATTTTACTGCCTGATCGGTCGACCGGTTGGTGTAAACGGTCGACCGCTCTTAATGATATTTCGGGTTCTGCCTCACACCGATCGAACGATGCCCTTGAAGGGAATGTGTTCTAAAAGTTTTACTTTTAAATGTCAATTGTTATGAATTGAATGAGAAATCATTTTGTTCCTTGTTTATGTAATTCGTCTTTTAGAAGCGTTAAGAAAGAGACTCTTGGTCCTTAACCGTAGAGCTCTAAAAGATATTGGTTTACATAAAACAAAAGATATTCACGATCATGGTAATTAGAATGGAACATTAATTACCGAGTTATGATTGTCGTGTTGGTCATAGATCATTGTAGCTCTACAAGTGAGTGACAACACGGGTACACAAAAGAGGAAGATATTACTTTTGTATACTGAATGGACCTAATAAGTAAAATATTATAGAAATGTGTTTCTGTGTCATTAATATTTTACTGTGTCCTTGGTCCTTTGATATGAGACTTATATCCGATCACTTAAGAAATGCTTGATTAGACTAGTGTCTTAAGCTAACGATAAGTGTAGTGTAAAGGCATTGGTTGATTAAGTATGACTTTCGTTGGAGAAGATAGCTAGTCAAAAGATTATCATTGCCCCTCTTAATTGAGTGATGATATTAGTGGGCCCCTTGATAAAACAAAGTTATAATGTGCACAATGTGATTTGAGTTAAGTCACATATTTATAACTAGCTTGAAGAGATCGAATAATAATACAAAGATGACATAATACTACTTTGTGTGTATTCTTAATATCATGTGGCAATGGACAGACACAAGTGGTGCACTCCATCACTAAATGGATCGGGTTTTGATTCGAGTGGAATTAAGACATCTAACTAATTGGGAGCTATAATGTGTAGCTAGATATCGCTTATAGCTTGTGATATTAAGTTCTTAATATCACTTCCAACTTAGTTTAGATCCTCCCATAGTTCACACCACAAAACTGGGAAACAAGAAATGGGGATTTTGAGTTCATAACATGTGTCGGGTTTCATGTAGAAAATATGACACATGGGGTGAACAAGCAAAATCAAAATTATGTTGTGATTAATAACATTATTAGAATCTAAATTAAATTCATATGTGATGTAAATATTATGGGGTGTAATGATTTATCATTGCATAGGATAATATGTTACATAAGTTGTGAATTTACTACTAATCTCGAAATGTCAAATTGTGTAGGGGTTAAACTGAAATTTGACAAGACTGCAATACTGTGCACAAACGGTCGACCGGTTAACCGTAAATGGTCAAACGATCGGTGCACGGTCGACCGGACATGTCTCGACCGATAACAGGGAATTTTTGTCTGTTCGGAACGGTCGACCGAATCTATCGGTTGGTCGACCGAACATTGCGATGAAATATTTTATTGTTGAGAACGGTCGACCGAATATCTAACGGTCGACCAAAGCTTGGTTCGAGCGGTCGACCGAACCTCCAAACGGTCGACCGGTCCAGACGGTTTTATGCAGAATTAATTAGATCATGCTTGGAATTGGTCCATGATTGATTTAATTCGTGGCTAAGATTATTTGTTAGCAAATAATGGATGGTTAGATGGAAGTTTGCATGAAATCATGGGCAAGAGGTTGCACATGAATAGGTAATTTGGAGAGAACTTATAAATACAAGTTTATCTCATTACCTCCTTAATTAATTCATTATTTTCTCATGCAAAAATCTCTCTCCATAATTCTCCACGAAATTTCCTTAATTTTTAAGTTTAGTTTTAGTTTTAAGAGATCATCTTCTCAAGGGAACTAAAGAGGGGTTAGTAATTAGATTCTAAACCCTATTGGAGATCGAGAGGCTAGCTCTTCTCTCTCCAATCTCGTTTAGAGTTTGGTGAAATCTCGGAGGCATCCAGCGCAGCAACAAGCATCCTTAACGTCTCCGAATCTTCAAGAAGTTTTAGAGAACTTCTAGGTATGAGTTTCGTAGTCTCATGTTTGTTTTAATAAAAGTTTTAAAACTAGTTATTGAAACAAATCATAGAAAATTGTAATTGATCCTTATTATGAATAAAAATTTCGAAAATATATATGCACAATTAAACATGAAATCCTACAGCCCTTTGGGCGGTCGACCGGTTGTGCATTTGAGGCAAGCCCGGTGGCTTTCGGTCGAACGGGGCCCCTTTGCCGTTTGACCGTGTATACTGTTGTAGGTCGGTTGGGGCGTTGACCATCTAAATGGTCGACCGCCTGTGTGAATTTGTCCGACCGGTGACTTAAGTTGGAATAGTGGTTGGTTCGACCGAAGGTGGTTCGGTCGACCAGACTTGATGTTGAGCGTAGGGGAATTCCCTGGTGGAATTCGGTCGATCGAGAGTGCTCGGGGGTTCGACCGCATTCGTTGGTGAGAGTTGGGGGAATTCCCTGGTGGAATTCGGTCGACCGAGAGTGCTCTGGGGTTCGACCGGATTCGTTGGTGAGAGTGGGGATTTTTCCATGGTGACTTTCTGTCGAACGGGTCCCCTTCGCCGTTCGACCGATAGGTCGTTTTGTTCATTGAACCTGGGAGGCGACTTCTAAACGGTCGACCGGCCCCACGACTTTGGTTCGACCAAATGAGTGTGGTTGGTGGAAATTGGTCGACCGACGGAGTGTCGGTTGAGGCAATTGCCCTGTGTTTGTGAGATTCGATCGACCGGGACTTTTGGTTCGCTCGACCGTTTGTGTCCAGTTTGGCACGCTGGAGGTGCAGCTGTTGTGGTCGTCCGTGTGAGGCGAGTTTTGGTGCCGATGTTCTTCCGGCAAGTGTGTTAGTGAGCACGAGTGTTGCGGTGATTGGGTGAAAAAACCCTGGAGCCCCGTAACTATGTGAGAGTTGCGGTTTGGTGAAAGAGCCCTGGAGCCCAGTTAGTCTGTGCGGGGTTGGGTGAAAATGCCTTGGAGCTCCGTAGTGCGTTCAGGTTGGGTGAAAGAGCCTAGGAGCCTGAGCATGGACCGCGTGACAAGGGTTGGGTGAAAAAGCCCTGGAGCTCTTTGACGTTTGGGTTGGGTGAAAAAACCCTGAGGCCCTTGGTCGTGTCGTAGTAGCTGCGATTGGGTGAAAAAGCCCTGGGGCCTTTGGTCGTGTCGTAGTAGCTGCGATTGGGTGAAAAAGCCCTGGAGCCCAGCTTGGCGACGAGTGTGTTGCGGTGGTTGGGTGAAAAAACCCAGGAGCCCGTAACGGTGGCGTGTGTTGTGGTTGTGTGAAAAAGCCCTGGAGCCCAGTCTGGTTGTGGTGCTTTTCTTGTTGGTAGAATTGCATGCTAGGGTGCTTTTCAGTTCATGCATTGTAGAGTTTGGCATACGGGGTTTCCTTCTGGAAACTCAGGCATTGTTGCATGTTTGCTTTTCAGGCCGTGATCGGCGATAGGGGGTGGTCACCGAGGAGAGGAGCGCTGCTATCTGATCCTGCTTTATTTCATTTTGAGGTAGAGTGATTACTTGTATTTATTGTTTAACCTTTTTGTGTAATCACACTTTTGAAATACTCGGATATATATTATATATGTTGGTGCACCTTCTTCCATGTGTTTGAGTAATATCCTCAGTTGATTGTTGTTTAGAAAATTTTAAATTTTTCCGCTGCGTCGAAGATGTTACATCCACCCTTTCTGTTCTTATATTGTTTTTTTGGACCAATTGGACCTCCACCCTTTCTGTTTTTTTTCCAGCACCAATTGGCAGGGCCGTCTCGGAAATTTTTGAGGCCCTGTGCGAAAATCAACAACGAGACTCCTAAATTTGAAAAAAATTATCCTCCTAGTTTAAATAATAAAAAATTCACTAACTTAATGCAATATTAATTGAATTTTTTTGTCCTCTTAGCAATATTTGAGACAAATTTATCAATGTTTAAGTGCTATTTATGTGTTAACACTAATTTTCTTTGCAACCCAATAAGGTCATGTACAATTTTTTTTGAGGCCCCCTCAAAGTGAGGCCCGGAATGAGGCCTGGAGCAGGAGCTCACCCTGCTCCTGCTATTGGGCCGGGCCTGCCAATTGGACCTCCACCCTCACAAGGTGCCCCTTCTCCTTACAGACTTTTAGGTAATGTTTTTTTATAATGGTTAATTGCATTAGATAAAGCGAGAGGCCGCAAACACAACCTCTCTTCGAAATACAACCATCCAGTATTAAACCGAAAGCAACAAATAATAAGACAGCTTGTCAACCACTATGGTCGATTAATAATACCAAAACATAAACTTGCACATCCAGCCGACCAGGAACAACCTTAACAGGTGACCGTGGTAGAGAACAAATTGTTAACGCGTGGCAGAGGACATGTTGCCTAATGCCAGGTCTCGCGCCTCAGTTTCTCCTGCCTCTTCGGCCTGACGTGCCTCTTTCATGAGTCATCTCCTCTAAACCTTCATAAGCATGGAATTCGTCCAGGTGTCTTTTGAATGGGTCAGCATTGGTGTTTGGTAGAACGGTGTGGTGAGTAGTAATTGTTGTTAGTAGTGTGGTAAAGTTATCCGTACATGCTCGTTTTATAGGAGTTTGTGAGAGCTCATCGGCTCCTCAAAACATTCGTTCATCACATATAAGGAGTTGGAAGATTGCCAGAAAACCCGATTATCTCTTTCATTCCAAATTACCCAACAAAAACAATTTACAAGATCATTCCATTCTACATTTGTCAAACCGAGCTGGTTAGAAACATGTAGTCGGAATTCATTATTAATTACTACAGTTACGTTCGCTATTCTAATTTCCCAGAATTGTCGTGCAAAGTTGCATGTGAAAAATAGATGTTCGATCGTTTCTGGCTCCATACGGCACATTGGACATGTAGGGTCAATATTGACGTGCCTTTTTGTAATTCTGTCTCTTGTCAATAATTTTGGATCATACATGATCCAAAGGAAACCTTAACTTTTAAAGGACTATTCAAACACCAGATTTGTTTATAGAGTGGGTATATGTTGGATGGTCCGCTCAAATTGTCATAAAAACTTTTAACGATAAATGTTCTTTTTTTGGTGAGGGTCCACACTGTCTATAACCATTTGTGCTTCTTGGTGTGAATGCATAGTATAGCAAGTAAAGGTAATTGATTTCTTCCTCCGTTAATGGTATGTTGAATCTACATCGAAACTATTTTGAAGAGAATGGTCGTTATCCCATAACTGTTTCAAGGATATCATACTTTGTTTGGATATTTGAACATATTTGAATGGTTTTCTAATAATGGTATGTTATTATACCATTTGTCCAACAACAACATATATAATTGTATAGCCTCTACCCACTAATTATTTTTCCATTATAAAGGTAATATTGAACCATTATTTTTCCATGCTAATTAACTTCATACTACTGCCATCTAATATAAATTAATCTTGTTTAATATGAAGCCCCACAAAGTGCTCCTCCATTGCATGGTCCATCCGCTTCCGCAATTCCGCCTGGTAATGCAAGCGATTTTCGTTATACAAATTGTTCACGCACATGGATATGCATTATAATGTGATTATTAAAAGCCGATATGTTACGGTTACCAAATTCATATTCTTGTTCCATAAATACATATGTCTAATTTTATTCAATATCTTTGTACAGTTTTAGAAAATTCATGTATTTATCTAACAACACATTCGATATATATTATAACCTGACTTGATTGTTTGTCTGCAATCTGACAAAACATTTATAACAATTCACCCGGTTGGCTTTACTCTCTGAAAATAATAGATCGTACGAAAGTACAAGGGATCTCATTTTATCAAAATGAGAACAAACCCGTGTTTGTTGGAAGACGACCTGATTGCATGTTATCATAATGAGAACGAACTTATGTTTGATGGAAATCAAACTGAACTCATTTTATCAAAATGAGAAAGGACACATTTTCGCAGGAAATCAAGCTCTTAATCCAAATAAGTACAAACTCGTGGGCCAACTCAATAATAAGAGAAGCTTTGGCTTGGATGGGAAAACTTGAGCTGCAGATTTCTGCAAAAACATTGACAATTGGGTATAATTTGTCAAACAACATTTTATAGGTTTTGAAATAGAGTATAATTTGTCAAACAACATTTCTTATAAAATACATGAAGTAGTCATTCCCATGCAGTCATCAGTTAATAAATGTTAGAGAATATTCCAACATCGGTAAAAATGATGACTTTCTCTTGAGTTATAAGTTGAAAGGTTTATCTACTCATCACCAATTAGTTTGAGTTGGATACTCACACTTCAATATGGTATTAGACACAGTTATGCCTAACAGTGGCATGACGCATCCACTCTTTGTTGTCCACGCGTAGATACGGAAGAAAAATACTTCCACATCATCTAAATGTTAGAGAATAGTTCCACATCATCTAAATAATAACATTCTCCAGGGCTATAAGTTGTAGCGTCTCTCCACTTATTGCCAATTGTTTTTCAGCTGGATACCGACAATTCAATATGGTATCAGAGCCCAAAAGGCCAAACAGCCGGCTTGACACAACCACAATTTGTTGTCCATGCGTAGACACGGAGGAAAAATACTCGGTCACGCGTGCGGGGGAATGTTAAAGAATAGTTCTACATCTTCAAAATAAGGATATTCTCCTCGGCTATAAATTGTAAAGTTCATCCACTCATGCCAATTGGTTTTGAGTTGGATACTCACACTTCAATAAGGTATCAGAGCCTGAAAGGCCGAACAACCGGTTTGACACATCCACTATTGTTATCCACGCGTAGACACGGAGAAAAATAAATCTCGGTCACGCGTGCGAAGGCGTGTTAGAGAATATTCCAACATCGTTTAAAATGAGAACTTTCATGGGTTATAAGTTGGAGGGTCCCTCCACTCATCACCAATTGGTTTTGACTTGGATACCCACACTGCTATAAGGTATTAGAGTCACTTATGCCTAACAACGATTTGACACATCCACCCTTTGTTGTCCACGCGTAGACACAGAAGACATACTCGGTCACACGTGCAACGAGTGTTAGAGAATAGTCTCACATTGTCTAAATCGGGACATTCTCCTGTGCTATAAGTTGTAGGGTATCTCCACTCATTGCTAAGTGGTTTTGAGTTAGATACCCACAATTCAATATGATATCAAAGCACAAAATACCAAACGGCGACTTGACACAACCACCCTTTGTTGTCCATGCGTAGACACGGAAGAAAAATACTCGGTCACGCGTACGGGGGAGTGTTAGAGAATAGTCCTACATCGTCTAAATGACGATATTCTCCTTGGCTATAAGTTGTTAGGTCAATCCACTCATTGCCAATTGGTTTTGAGTTGAATAGTCACACTTCAATATGGTATCAGAGCCTAAAAGGCCCAACGACCGGCTTGACACATCCACCGTTGTTATCCACGCGTAGACACGGAAAAAAATAAATATCATTCACGTGTGCGAAGAAGTGTTAGATAATAGTCTCACATCAGCTAAAATAAGAAAATTCTCGTGGGTTATAAGTTGGAGGCCCCTCAACTCATCACCAATTGGTTTTGAGTTGGATACCCATACTTCAATATGGTATTAGAGCCAATTATGCCTAACAATGGGTTGACACATCCTCCATTTCTTGTCTACGTGTAAACACGAAAGAAATACCCAGTCACGCGTGCGAGGGAATGTTAGAGAATAGTTCCACATCGTCTAAATGAGGGCAGTCTTCTGGGCTATAAGTTGTAAGGTCTCTCCACTCATTTCCAATTGGTTTTGAGTTCGATACCCACAATTCAATATGGTATTAGAGCCCACAAGATTAAACGGTCGGCTTGACACAACCGCCTTTTGTTGTCACGCGTAGACACGGAACAAAAATACTCCGTCACACGTGCGGGGGAGTATTAGAGAATAGTCCTACATTGTCTAAATGAGGATATTCTCCTGGGCTATATGTTGTAAGGTTCATCAACTCATTGCCAATTGGTTTTGAGTTGGATATCCACACTTCAATATGGTATTAGAGCCTGAAAGGCCCAGTGGTCGGCTTGACACATCCACCGTTGTTATCCACGAGTAGACACAAAAAAAATTAAGTTACGCGTGCGGAAGAGTGTTAGAGAATAATCTTACATCGGTTAAAATGAGGACTTTCTTGTAGGTTATAAGTTGGAAGGTCTCTCCACTGATCACCAATTGATTTTGTGTTGGATACAAACACTCCAATAATAGAGAGTTTGTTCACTCAATGAATTAGTGTTTTATGTTTATTAAATAAAGGGATAAGTGATATGATTTGAACAAGTAATATTTGGTTGAGATTAATCTAAACTGACCTGTTTGACTACCCATCTAATAAAAGAGCAGTTGAGAACGAATGGGTTTTAGGATATCTAGGTAGAGTGTGTTGGTTCAACGAAACACGTGGTGCTTTACACACTAGTCCAGAATAGTCTTTACTCGTCGCCCAATAGACTTCGGCTATTATAACAACCGCCGTCTAGTTGGGAGGAGATAGCATAGACATCGGTCGTTACCAAGGCCGACGTCTATGGGGTACTATAGATGTCGGGTGTTGGAATACCCATTCTATCCGACGTCTATACCCTATAGACGTCGACATATAGACCTCGGGTGTTGTAATACCTGGTTCATCCGACGTCTATACTCTATAGACGTCGATCTATAGACGTCGGATGTTTTAGACAACCGACGTCTATACCCCCATGCATATATACGTCGGGGTATAGATGTCGGATGTCTATAACATCCGACGTCTATAGGTCTTAAAGAAATCGAACAGTTGTGTTTTCAGTCATTCATTCCAGACGAAAACCCAACCAAACCCTAGCCGTTCCGCGACCAAACCCTCCTCCGCGACCGATCTCTGACTGATATGCAGCATCTCCGGCACCGCAGCGACGTCCCAACCTCTCCTCCCCTTCTCCAGCCCTCTCCTCCATCTTCCTCCACATCCCTAACCACCGTAAGTGTTAAGTTAGTTTTGGTTGGTTTATTTTCGGATTTTTGGTGGAGTAATGATTCTTTTCTTTCTTGGTAAACTTCTCCTCTCGTTCGAATCCAACATTTCGATTTTTGTTCGTATTAGAAGTAAATCAGCCCATTAACCGCAAACGTCGTGTTCGTACTACCAATTATGTATTGCATAAAGTACGGAAATGAATGTATAAAGTTATTGACGGCTGGTTGGAAACATCACCTGAATCTATTGGAAATAATGGTTGAAGATTAGTTTGTGGTGGAGGTGTTTATGTACTCCAGTTAACTCGTAATTGGTTGGATTTCACCCTCTTTTAGCAATACATAAATCTTTGGACCAATACTTGTAGATTGATCGTGTTTGAATTTTGAATATGTCATTGGATTCTATCTATATTTGGCAGATTCGAGGGAGGACGCACGTTCGAGAAGGAGGACGTGTGTTTGCTGTTTCATAATTCCACTCATTTTGTCTCTTAGTTTGAATTGTTGTTAGTAATTTTTCCGTTGTGTGTTTAAAACATATATAAGTAGTAAATCGTATGTTTGAGTCCACTTAGTTATGTATTTGTCAATAATCGTTGTTAATGGAATTTGTTTGTAGCTTGCTTATGAGATAACATGTATTAAGGACTAGCCTTTAGCTATTTATTCTTTAATCAAGAAGCCAATTTTGTTATGTGGAAAATGTAAACATATGACTAAATGTAAACATGAGTTGTGTTGAAGTTTGAGGGGTTTGGATGTAGTGTGTTTGTGATGTATGAGGTGGAATTTAGATGAAGGTTATATCGTGTAATGTTACAAATTTTTCTTGTTAAATCCAGGATTTGAAGACTTTTACATAGCCAATTTTAGGGGAGGTTCTGCCAAAATTCAAAAAACTATAATCTCAATTGTTATTAATAACATGATATTTCAAAATAATAACTTAGATTTTCTATTAAAAGTAATATAACTTAGATCACGTAAAAAAATTATGTTTAATTAGTTTAGTGAGTTCATACATTTATTTATGTGTATTAATGTTTAGCTTAGTTAAAAGTTTATTTATGTTTATTTATGCTTAAAACAATTTATTTTGTTTAGTTAACTCATTGCCCCCATTAAGCAACTTGATCTTTAATAACCTAAAGCAAAAGATTAGACAATATTTCTAAGTCATTCATCATATAGGATTTGCATTAATCGTATTTATTATTTATTTACGATTTCTGTCGTAGATTGCTGGCGTAAGGTACGTAATATCTTTCACTTATCATTCATTAGAAAGCACGATTTAGTTAGTAGGACTTGCATTGGAACAAGAGTGAGGTGTTTGTTTGTTTGGTGTGTTGTTTGTTAGATTAATGTATGAAAAACACTTAGCGGCTAGTCACCTATAAGAGATGAGGTGGGGGATTTCATCACCCTTTCCTTAGTCCAAACACCACTTAATAAAAGAGCCTTAATAAAATCAATTAGACGTTGACCCCTAGTATTTCCGGAGGCATTAAGGAGGGGAAACCGTTTAAGACCGTTATGGTCTGAATGTCGTTGCCCATCTAATCTCCCTGAGATTTTAGGAACCTCTGGGTTCTTGATTTCCTACATATTAGTGGTCCTCAATGTTTAAGACCATTTCGGCATGAACGTCACTGCACATCAAGTCTCCCTGAGATATTAGTGACCTCTGGGTTCTTGATTTCCTACAGACTAGTGTTCCTCAGTGGGACCTCGAAGTTAGGCGTCGTCTATTACTAAGGACATATAGTGGACTTTAGGCTTGTTTTGGCCTTCACTACTACAGAAAAGGGAATATACGTCGGATGTACGGGGCTATACACGTCGGATATAAGCACACCCCAAACCGACGTCCATGTGTGCGTCGTCTATACATAGACGTCGGTCATAGTATAGCCGACGTCTATAGCTAACGAATATACGTCGGCTGTAATTAGAAGCCGACGTATATTCGTTAACGTATAGACGTCGGTCTATACGATAGACGACGTCTATACTTTAGGTATAGACGTCGGTAAACAAACATATGACGTCTATACTTTAGGTCTAGACGTCGGGTACCTAACATACGACGTCTATACTTTAGGTATAGACGTCAGATTCATACTAAATCCGACGTCTATTCCTTTCTTCTAGGGAATAGACGTCGGCCACTAACGACATCCGTCGTCTATTCCTAAACCTGGACAAAAAAAATAGCATCCGACGAAATTGTTTTTAGTCATCGTATTCGTGTACATACAACTGCACCAAATTCGTTCACCTATTAATGGATGTTTGTGCTTGTTAGTTCACCTATAGATTTGTTCACAATTTCATCCACATATACATACAAGCACAAACTAACAAGCATACATGCACAAACACAAACACAAACATACAACCATACATGCACAAACATACAAAGCATACACAATTGACATTCAACACACTTGCAATTAATTCATTCTAAAATTAAGGCGATTATATTAATGCATAAAGTGTATGTTTGTAATACAAGTGCACTTGTTAACTAAATTACAAAAAATACTATTAGCAGGAGAACCTCTTAGTTCGTCAGCATGTTTCTGATGAAATAGCGAGCCCATCGGTCGCGAGTTTCATCGAGCTCCTGTTGCGAGAAGGGATCACTACTTTTTGGGAAAACCTATCAAAAAAATACAAGTGCTGAATATTAATAACGAAATATTGAAACTACACAACTATACAATTGAATAACGATCTACATTACCTCGGATAGGCATACGTCTTGAGTTGCCAATTCGAGGATTTCATCCATGTATCTCATCACGTAGTAACCGCATTCCGTATTTCCAACCTGCTTCCGGTACTACAAACATAGGAATTCGCTAAATATTTGTTCCTAACTTAATTAACAAAAATGGGATAGAACGTACTCTCATTCCATTCCATGTTATTCCTGATTTTGTGGTTGTTCTCCTACCACCTAAAGCTCTGTAAACCTTAATTGCCCTGAGTAGCACAAGTTAAAATATCAATCAATAATACTAATAAAAATCCACGAATTACTTTATTCATGACTAAACGAACTTACATATTTAGAAGTTTCTTTATTGAGTCCCTTGGTTTATTCGACCCCAACGGATCAAACCAATATGCCGAATTAGTCGTGGGGCATACAACAACAAGCATCCAATGAGCCCTGTGTTATATATATAATTAGAAGTTTGTTACAAAATAAAATTTCACTTTGAATTACAAAGTTTACCTCTCATGATAAGGGAGCAGATAATATTTTTTGTCTTCTTCTTTAAAGAATGTCCCAAGTTGACCCGATTTATCATCATTCCCGTATATATATGTAGATGGACTGATAAATCCAAATACTTGATCCTCGGGAACGATTGACCTTCTGGCATCGTAAAGATGTCTACAAGTATAAAAATTATAATTTATTACAGTTTTGATAAAATTATTCAATATTTTTCATTGTATACAAAAAACACTTACTTCACTTGCACGTCGATAATCATGATACACAACGAACCCATCGCCATGAACTGCATGATATCCTCTTTGGTGACGTACAAAACGGGAGGCAACCCTTTATCCCCCTCCAACTCCCAGGTACTTAAGGATTGTGCCTCCCTACCTACCATACATTGATACAACATTTTGCACCTACTTGGAAGCGAATTAATGTTGATCGGAGATTGATTGTTTGACCCTTTGCTCCGGGGGCTTGACACCTTACAGATATGTATACAACTATTAAAATATAATTGTTAACAAATTTGAAGTTTAAAGTCTTTCAAAGTTAAACTATACCTCATGTTTGTCGTTTAGCTCTACTAAATAACTAGGCCAACGCACGAACCCACCGATAGCATCGCCGAGAGTAACAATCTCTTCTTCCGGAAATGGCACAAAAGCACCAGAACCTAAGCAACTCTCAACTGCAACCTTCAATTCTCCCTCTCCTACCTCTGTGAAGTGGTGTCTGGAGATGTTATTAACACATTTTAGAGTGAATTGCGATCAATCTTCCAGAATTATGCCTCAAAATTTATTTGTTGGGTTTTTTGCGTGTCATAATTGGCGATATGCACCTGGATTTTCACTATGCCTGTGGTGCACCAGTGTTCCGAACATATTTGCACATATGCACATCTGTCGTTAGTAGGGTCCACTCCATCACTGTTTCCATCCAATATGGTTAGAAATTTTCCAAATTAAACCTCATAAAATTACAAATATCCTTAATATTAAAAACAAAAATAAAAAAAAAGTTAAATCATAAAAAACAAAAAAACCAAAGTCTCCCTCTTCCCCCAAACCGCCCTCACCACCTGCCTCAATCTGCTAGTGGAACTGAGACGATTCACTCTCGCTGAGACCTTGGTCTCCAATGCTAGAAGGATGTCCAGGTTGAATCTCAAAGTTTGTGTTTTCAACATTTTGGTTAAGCATAATTGTAGGAGAGAGGAGATGGAGAAGGTGTTTGGGGTTGTAGGGGAGATGAGGGAGAAGGGTTTGCACCGAATTTGATTACTTATTCGACTTTGCTAGGGGGATTCTGTAGGGAGGGGAGGCTAAAGGAGGCATTCGAGGTGTTTGAGCAAATGGTTGGGAGAGATGGTGTCGTTGTAGTTGTTTGACTTATAACGTTTTGATCGATGGGTGGCAGATAAAGGAGGATGGATGGTTTTGGGGTTTATGTGGAGCAATGGGTGTGTGTCGAATGTCGTGAATTATTTCGTGTTGATGAGTGAGTATTGCAAGGAGGGGCAAGTGGAGGATGCGAGGGGGTGTTTGAGGAGATGAGGGATGAGAAGGGGAGTCGTCCGGACGTTGTGATGGTCAATGCGGTGATTGGGGGATTGTGCGGGGAGAGACGATTCTTGGGCGTGACAGGGTTGCTCTAGAAGGTGACTCACGAGGGGTTAAAGGTGAGTAAGGCGAGTTACAGGATCGTGATGAATTGCTTGCTGAGGGAAGGTGAGGTGCAGAAGGGTGTTGGCTTGTTTGGGTTGATGCTTGGGAGGAGTGTTTACCCTCATTTCGTGGCGTCAAATGAGTTGTTCATCAAGTTGTGTGAGGTTGGGAATGTGGTTGATGCCGCAATGGTGTTGGCATGGTTGTTGGACACGGGATTCCAGCTGGAGAATGATACTTGGCGTTGGCCAGCAGAACTGAGCAAAGAGAGGAAGCGTGGGAGAACATTTCACTTGTTAGATGAGTTGACATCGTCACAAAGAGGTGTTTTGGTGTTTTTATGATTTTTATGATTTTATTTTTGTTTATAAAATTAAAAACTTGTGATTTTATGAAGTTTAACCTCCAAAATTTCTATCAGCGTTGAACGGAAATGGTGACAGAGTAGGGGCATTAATGGCAGAGGTGCATATGAGCAAATATGTTTGGAAAACAGGTGCACCACAAGTAATAGTGAAAATCCGGATGCATATCGGCAATTACAACACCCGTGATGTGCACCGAAGCAAAAAACCTTTGTTGTTTGATGTTTAAATTGTGTCAATCATCTCCTTAAACTTTTGAGTCGTCACATTTTATCTTCTCTTTGAGAAGAGTCCATATGTTTTTATATTCAGCATTAAATACTTTTTTGTGTCAATTGCCGTGAATACTTCTTTTGTTACTTTATTGTAAAGTTCAAACTAAATAAATGTTCGGATTTGGTTGAAATCTATTGCGGATATCCACCCTGCTATAAATAAAGGTCTCTTCCTTAATATTCCAATATTTGTGAAGCACCAATTCTATATAACTAAAGACATATTTCCTCCAGTACTTGAACATTCAAAGTGACCTCTAATTAGTATCAAAATACTAAAACTACATTTTATTTATTTGTAATGGAAAATTTGACTTTCTATGCTCCAAGTGCCACAAAATAATAATAAAAAGCATAGACTTTGACATCTTCTGAAAAATATGCTTATCTTTCAATTTCTTCCCAAAATACCCCTACCTAAACCCCGAGACCATTACCCTCTTTCTCTCTCTTTCAGGACCATCGAGCTCTGGTTTTTAAGTGGGGAGTGAACACCAGATCAAGCCCACAACAACCATTATTGAGGTGCGCCTTCGGCCTCCCGACGAACCCCACCGGAATTATAAGTTGTTTTAGTGTTCTTGGTGTAGAAACTGGTCAACAAAGAGAATGGGTAAGAGAAATTGAAAAAAATAGATGTGGGTGTTACTTTGTTGCATTTTCATTCCATTTTCTAATAGATCTGTCAATGTCTTTATGTGTTTTGTTGGTTTGTTCAAGTTTTGTTTGAATTTGCCTTTTGTGTGGGTGTTGTGCTCGATCGCGCTCGATAGAGCTTGACGAATGAACATTTATTATGGTTGAGGGCGATGTCAGATGGTACTCGATCGTACTCGGGGATACGCGATAGATAGGCTCGATGAGTTTGCTCGATATTTAATATTATTTTAGAGTTTGATCGAGCTCGATTGAATTCGATGGTACGCGATAGAGCGGGTTGATGTGTATGCTCGATAGTTATACAAATAAGAGATCGATTTAACTAGATTGTGCTCGATATAGTTACTCGATATAAGTTCAATAGAAACTCGATGTAACTCTATGGTCTTTGATTATTAATCTGAACTCCACTCTTTTGACCATTTTTCTATTTTTTGTCGTATCAGGTGTGACTGTTAACGTATTGGTTGCATACAATGGTGTTTGAGAAATGGATGATAGAGAATGACTTTTCAAGGACAACAAGAGTAAAGGTATCATGATAGAAAATGAGGTAACATACTTGCAACTGCTTGAAACTTTGTATAAGGCATTTCATGTTGATAACTTGAAGTATGAGCTCACAGTGGAGGCCCCTAACAGAACACTGGGTTAACCATTGAAACCTGTTAATTACAGATGATTCTGAGGTCTGTTTCTTTGTTTCTAAAATATTACAAGACATGATCCCTTTATGTGTCACTCCGGTTGAAAAGAATGCACTTGTAGAACCATCGTTCAATTCCAACTTTAACAAAGAAGTTAGGAGTCAAGTTGCAACTTTTGTTCCCTAAACAGATCCCATGACTACCGGAGGTGAGATAGTACTTCCCGAAGTTGACCGAACGATGTCGACATTTTTTCGTACAAAAATAAGTTCCCATCATCATTTGTCAAATGACAACAAATGGAAGCTCAAAAGTGGGTCAATGCACTAAGAATGGGAATAGGACATCACGCGGGGCTAAAATACCCATATGTGGGTCCCCTCACAAAGTGCACAAGATGCAATGAGAGTTCATGATCAAGACGTAAAGGTGTCCGATGTAAAAGATCAAACTGAAAGAGCGCAAACTTGGTCGTAATTGAGCAACAGAAGAAGAGTTTCTCCCGTAGCGGAACGCAAGTTATGATCGTCAATCCAAACTCTCCAACCAATAGGTTGGTGCGCCGGAACGAGGCCAACAACCTCATTATCATTACCCGACACACTAGGCGAACAAAAAGTGGGTCGCTTCCCCAAAGTATTCTATAAGGAACTCCTAATACCCTCATTAACAATGTAGTTGTTTGGTGTCCCATCATTTTTAGATGATCAGGAACAATAGTGAGAGACAAACTCTCATGAGGTCGTATGAAATTAAGGGTACTAGGGAGCTCTTGCTCCACCAAAGGTGAGTCCGTAAGAGTCATAACATTAAGATCACCTAGCTGAAAGGCCATGGGATAAAAAGATAAGGCACAATCATGTGCTGATTCATAATGAAACTGGGCATGTTATTTGATTGACATCATTTCATGCTTACATTTGTATCTTATATCCATTATCTTTCACCTAAACAATGCTACGTAACGAGCTTTATGTTTGAATTTCAGAAATAAGTAAGATTGAGAAGGAGAGACTCTAAAAGGACCTAAAAGGAGGAAAAAGGACTGAGTTGAGAAACTCGAGGACTAAGATGCAAGATCGAAGGACCTGAATGTAAGATAGAAGGACCAATGAGCAAATAAGAATACTCCACACCATCATGGGGAGTATTTTGGAAATTCTATTCTGGTCGGAGCTCCAACAAGCGAAGTAGATGCATCCAATACCAACAAATACATCCAGAAAAGCCCAGAAGAAAATCCAGAGTGATCCGAACACTGTAGAGAGCTAATTAGCGGTCCAAGACCGCTATTTGGCGGTCTATGTTGGTCCGAATCCGCTAAGATTTCTGTGGGGCGTTTATTAGAGTGTGTTTAGTCTATTTTTGGTATTTGTTTTGTCCCATACCGGGGGATTGTCCCGGATTACATTTTTCTATGGCTATAAATAGAACTCTCCCTCCTCTCTTGTACCCATCTCTCTCTTGGTGGTCATCCTCTCTACTAGGAGTTCAAGCCTTGAAGCAAAAACCCTTGTGGAGAGAGGCTACTTGTAATTGAGTGAGTAATAATAGATTTTTCTTTAGTTATGTTGTTTGTTTCTTAGTTTAATTTCCTTTTCATATGCTTGCATGCTTCTTTTGTTTTATGTCCTTTTAGTTTCTTTAATATTTCTTTCTTGCTTAGTTTAGTTTCATCTCAGTAGAATGTTTCATTTTAATGTAGGTTGTAGTGTAATGATAAGTGAGTAGTTCCATCCTCATTTGGGGGGTGGAGAAATGTGTGATATGATCATGTGGTGTATTGGGTGTGTGTTATCTTAATCCCTTGAGCCTTATATGATTTCCATAACCATCTAATGAGATTGCACTCTTGTCTTTGATATGTAAATGCTCTTGAATGAAGCTTAGCTTATGCTTAGATTAGTGGACCTATTTTATGGGGAATGATAAGGTGAGGATATGGATGGAATTGATGAAGGAAACATGATATGTAGTTGCATGTACTATTATTGTCTTTACCTTGGTTAATGCCTTGTATGTTTTAATGATAATGTGCTATCTTATTTCATGTGGAGGCATAGTATGGTCTAGTTTTTATACATGAGTTTATTTAGCTTCATTCCAATTATTGTCTTGTATGTTTTAATCGTATTGTGTTATCTTAATTCATGTGGAGACAAAGTTTGATGTAGTTTGATGATTTTCATGCACTACATATTGTGATGGGCTTAATTGAACACACACACACACATATCTTTGTATTCACACTCTTTTCTCTACCCCCTTTGGGGTTTAGTTTTATTGCTTATCTTCCATTTCCTTTTTGCATTGTAGTGTAGTTTGACCATAACTCCTTTCTCTCCTTTCTTTCCCACTCGCCTTCGAACAAACTAAAGTCGACACACCTCCCTGTGGATCGACCCGTATTTGCCACCGCTTCAACGCGGCCGTGCACTTGCGGTTAATTAAAACGTCTCAATGATTATTCTCAATTTGAATCGAAACCCCCCACCATGTGATCGTGAATTGAAACCCGAAGTCCCTCAGACTGACTAAGAGTTTGACTTTGAAAGATTATGCTTTGAATTTATTGATGTGGTGGTGGATCGATATTAGAAGATGAATCCTAGTGTTGACAAGAGAGGTCACCCTCCTCACGTTCACTTAGTTGTTGCGTCATCTGACTCACTTGCATTGCCAGATTTTGCAAGGAATTTTGAGTGGTTTCCATGAACATAAGGAGAGTTTGTTTCAAGAAATCAAATTTGGAGTCAACTATTAGGCTCAAGTCAGAATTTTGGAGATTTTGGGGTTAGGTGTTTATGGACTGAGAATGAGTCCAACGATTGGTAGTAGGGTATTGGTAGAATTTTGGGTATTCAGGAGGAGGATTCTGGGGTCGGCAAGAAGTATGACACTCAGGATTTATAAAGTTTCCCCATGAATCTTTCCCCATGGGTAAGACGTGAATGCGTACGGGTCATAATGAGTACTTTGGGAAAAAACATCATCATATTCGAGTTCAGGAGGAACATACGAACAATTTTCGAACATTTGACAGCTTAGACCACTCTGGGCATCTGAGTAAAAGGAATGTGTTCTAAAAAAATTTACTTCTAAATATCTTTTATTATGAATTGAATGTATTGAATATTTTGTCCCTTGATTAATGTATTTGTGTTTTGATTGTGTTAAGAAAGAGGCTCTTGGTCCTTAATCGTAGAACACTAAAACATAATGGTTTACATAAATCAAAAGTAATTCACAATCATGGTAATTAACATGGGATATTGATTACCGAGTTAGGATTGTCTTGTTGGTTGAAAGAGATATTGTAGCTCTAGAAAATATTTAACAACATGAGTATATGATATAGAAAATGTTTCTTTCATATATTGAATTGACCTAATAAATGGAACATTATGGAATTGTATTTGTGTCATTAATGTTTCATTGTATCTTTGAATCCTAGGTTATGAGACTTATATCTTTTCACAAAAGGAGTGTATGATTTGATTATTATCTAAAGCTATCAATGCGTATAGTGGTAAAGGTATTAGTTTGTTATACATAACTTGTGGGGGGAAATGTGATATGTCAAAAGATTATCATTGCTCCTCTTAACTTGAGTGATGATATTGTTGGGTCCCTTAATAAAACAAAATTATAATGTGTATAATGTAATTTGTGTATAGTTACATATTTATAATTAGGTTGAGAGATCAAGAAATGAATATATAATACAAAGATGACACATTTCTACTTTGTATAATGTTCTCAATATCATGAGCCGAGGGATAGACACAAGTAATATTACATATCACTAAATGGATCGTGTTTAGTTCGAGTGAGCAAAATATCTTTGTTATTAGGGTAACTATAATGTGTAGCTCGATACCGCTTATAGTTTATGATATAAAGTTTTTTATATCATTGCCAACATAACTTAGATCCTCCTATAGGTCACACCAAAGAACTGGAAAATAAGGAATTTGATTTTATATGATGTATTGAAATACATGTGGTAAAATATTAAAGTTAATATGTCGAGATTACGACATGGTTACAATAATCAATAAATTTATATGAGATGTAAATATATTATGCGGTATAATGTTTCACATTATATATGATAATATGTTGCATATTATAATGTGGTTTGTAACATTATACAATATAAATTTGCTAAAGCCCCTAAGATCATATTTTGTTGGATATTGATCCAAAATTTGACAAAGGCACAAATCGGTCGACCGTTTGACAAACTTCGTTCGACCAAAATCAGAGACTTTACCCGATTGAGAAACGGTCGACCGTTTGGCATACGTGGTTAGACTGAAATCAGGGGTTTTCCTGATTGAGAGACGGTCGACCATTTTGGCTCGACCGTGTGGACATGTCGCTCGACCGAAACCAGAGACTTTTGGTTGTGGTGAATCAGTCGACTTATTGGACGTGTTGTCCGACTGAAATTGACGATTTGTAATCAATTGATCGAACGGTTGACTATTTGGGTCGACCGTTTGCATACGGTTTTGCCTGAATTAATAAGAGAATTTCTTTGATCATGTGTTGGATTTATTCCAATTTGGTCAGAGAAGGTTATGGGATGATTACGTGTCGAAATATGATTGGTTTAAAGGTGCTATTAACAAGGGATCATGAGTAAGTGGGTTACACATGATGTGGGATGGAGGAAGCCCTATAAATATGTCCCTCATCTCCTCTTTGTTTACATGAATGCAAAACTTTCTCCACGAAATCCATCCTAAAATTCTCTTGCTAGTTGAGTGGTTGAGAGATTAAATTCTCAGGAGCATTGAATGGGTAATTAGTTAGATTCTAGCCTTGAATTAATGATCGATTGGCTAGCTCCGATCTCTCTAATCTTGTTTGGAGTTTGATGACACTTGGAGGTATTTCAAGGCTTTTACTATTTATATCAATAGTAAATAATTTATTATATATATTGAAATAGAATTAAGAATTTTGTACATAAAATTGTTGAAAATTATGAAAATCGATCCTAATTGCTTGTAATTTTTTTAAAAGTATACACAAGACAGTATAGGACACGATGTGGCTTCTCGAACCACCGATCCAGTCAAACCCTCAACCAAACGCATGAAATAGGCCAAAGTTTCTTGTAATGTCTCAGTTTGGTGACCAACATATGACCCGACACAACTAGATGGTGGTCTAGCAGTCGGTGCGTCTCTCATATTACCCCAATCTGAAGACTGCTCACCTACATAATAAAATTGTCCCACCCATGCTGGGTGTTTTTCTGAGGCCACTAAGGATGTATGGGTCCGGAATACCAGGGAGAATAGTCCTGGTCCCAACGATGATATGGTTGGTCGCCCATGTAACCACCCATCTCGACAAAGTACCCTCGAGTCGACCACCCTCACCGCCACGATGCCAAGCACGCAAAAATTGTTTGACTCGACCCTAAAACGCTTAAAGAGAGTGTAAAGGGGAGGAGACTAGAACGTAGAAGTAGGTGAGAAGAAGATGAGTCAAGAACAAGGAAAGAAAACCTAAAGATAGCATGGGTAAAGGGCGAGGGTAGAAGGCTAATCTAGCAAACACGGTTCAAACAAGCTTAGGTTGTCTATGAGTCCATAGACTAGACGACACCTAACTGTGACTCTCCACACTATCGAACACCGCACCACCCTCGGATGAAGGTCACAAAGTCGAATGAGAAAGTCAAGACCTAGAGGTCCCAAAAGTCTCAATGCAACGAAGCAAACGACGACGTTCAGACCATGACGTCGAGAATGGGGTTGTCTCCTAAGTGCACTTGAAGCCCTTAGAGCCAATGTCTACTTGATTTTAAGTTAGGCTTCACTCGAGTGTGGTTTGTGAGGCCAAGGGAGGGGTGATGAAATACCCCACCTTATCTTCAAGACTATAAGTGATGCCCCTTAAGATCAATTTACCTTAAACTAGCAAGCAACTCATCAAACAAGCACTCACCTCACTCTTGTTCCAACACACCTTACTAACTAATGCATGCTTTAACCATGCATGAATGAGAGAACAGGTGCATGTACCTCACGCCAGCAATCAACAACGAAAAATTAAAGCAAAGAAAAGACAATATGCGTGCAAGGTCTACAGATGATGCATGACCTTGATCTAATCTTTTGCTTTGAGTTTTAGGGTCCAAGTTGTCTTAAGAAGGGGTCATGCAAGCCAAATTAATTATTGACACTTAAACAGAGCATGTATGGCACATACAGTGGAAACAAACAACTAGAAATAGGAAAATGAAGTTTTTGTTAGAACAGAAATAACAAATGGCTCACCAGATTTGCCAGTGGCGGATCCAAATCCTCTACTGGCAGATTGTCTAGGGATTTTGGTCCCCGGACATCACCAGCACGCTCCTAAGCAACTTTAGGTGTTGTCCACTTGTAACCCCTTCCAGTAATCAAAAGAGGAAAAACAACGAAAAAACAAAAGAAAAACCCCACCAAAATGGTGAACTCGACTACGAAACTGACACTCCCCGGCAATGGTGCCAAAATTTTCATTGATTCAGTTATAATACCACAAGTGCACGACCAAGATGAACCGATATCAACTACGGGTCGAGTCCATAGGGAGCACGTGCGAGTCAAAATTCATCATACTCGAGTGGGAAAAGAAGAGAGAGAAATGTGATCGGAATTTAACTACAATGCGTATCAAATCAGAATACAAATGGTAAAAATAAACCCCTTAGGGGGTAGAGAAAGAATGCAGAAATGAAGAAATGTGTACGCGTGTGTGTTCAATTGTGCTAATCACAACACAATCCAACGTTTCCTCCACATGAAATATGATAAAACATTATTGTTAAAACATACAAGACAATATTTGAAATGATGCTAAATGAGCCCATGCATAAAGACCAAACCCCACTATGTCTCCACATGAAATAAGATTTACACAATCATTAAAACATACAAGACATTATTAATTAAGATGACGCCAACAAGAGCACATGCTCCCACATGGCATGTTTTCTTCTTCCACTCCATCCTTATCCTCACCTCATCATTCCCCATAAAATAGGCACGCTAATCTAAGCATGTGGTAAGCATCACTCAAGAGTATTAAAACATCAAAGATAAGAGTGAAAATCCCCTAAGATGGTTATGGAAATCATGTAAGGTTTAAAGGTTAGGATTAACACACACCAATACATCACATAATCACATCGCCTTCTTCTCCACCCCCAATGGGGATGGACTACTCTCTACTCATCTCTAAACTAAAGAAAACATAAAAATAACCCAAAAACATAATGGAAATGTAGAAAACTAGATTAAAATGAAAGATTACAAGGTTATACCTCTTTTCCTCCTCTACACTACTAACTAAGAAACAAAAACCTACTCTACTAAACAAGAAAGGAAACTAACCTGAGGACAGGGAGGAAGAAGAAGAAAGGAGGCATTACAAGTGTATTTATAGAAGATTACAAGATTTGAATGGATCTGGGAGCAATTGGACGACTGCAAATCAGATCTGGAGGTCGCATATTTTTTTAACCCGACCTGTTGGCAAAATTGGGCAGCCAAACTCTTAACCGAATCCTCTAGTGATGGATTTTAATCCGCCATTGGCTAATCATTTTGTCTGATCGCCTTTAAATTTTGACCACGACTTTAGTTCACCAAATAAACATGTGCGGTGCACCCGGAGCTATTGTTCAGAACCCCTATGGTTTTAATTGTTGATTTACTTCTCAGATTCACTTGATTACATATTTTTTCAAACAACATATTTTTCTTTACACGTAGGTCCCTCCGACTTTCCCCAACTAGTTTGGGATAAAAGGCTTTGTTGTTGTTGTTGTTATAGGTCCCTCCGGCTTTTCACACGGATCCTTCCTGACTTACAATTAGGTCATTGGGCAATACAAACAAGTCCAAAACCTTCCAATCAGTCCATTATTCTTGCATTTAGGTCATTTTTTCTTCCTCTCTCCTTTTTATTGCCTAAACCCTGTAATATTGGTATATAACATGAATGAAATGTATAATATGCTACTAATCAGATCCCACCAAGGAGGACTCTATTGCTTCATCATAGTGAGGTCACGTAGAGCCAGCATTGGTACAATTTTTCACACATCGCTCATAATTGATGTGATGTTTGGAGGGAAGGAAACCGAATGGTCAAAAACAATCTCAATAATAGTGTCATTGTCAGTCGAGTCAATTATCGAGCTCTTATCGAGTTCCTATTGAGCTAATCGATCCCAAAAATGATGACTCTAATGTTCAATTAACGCACGTTCGTTTAGGTCCACATTCTAATAAATTACAAAAAAAAATCCATTTTCAAGGTCGTTCATTCTGGTAGAACAGATCGACGAGCCATTTGTCCCTAAAAGTCTTCATATCTGGTCTGTGATGGTGTCGAAGGGAAGTTTTGCCAGACAATGCTCAACATACTTGATGGCGTACATGCCACAATCTCCACTAGAAAACAAATAGAATTAAGAGTAAGCATACCTGGAAAAAATATTAACCAAGGTAAGTAATCACGAAATTTACCTAGTATGGGTTTGGGGGACCTCCTCCTTTCCCAGACGGTGCCATTCAAAGTTCGGCAATTTACGTCCTTTTACGGACTTCAGTTTTGGGTTGAACAGCGAGGAAGCCTTCATCAGAGAGGGAAGGAGGCGACACAAGAGCCTCATTAATTTCTCCAAGTCTACCTCAAAAATGATCGTGTGATCATCATCGTAGATCGTTTCCCTTCCAAGAACATTGATAGCTCGACTACAACCCAATGTTGGTTACTGCAGCCCTGGCACCAATACACATAGTTATTTCCCTTCCAAGAAGCCATGACTTGATCGTCCACCCCGGTCCGTAAATCCAGACATATTGCATCCCAAGTAAACTTCCCTAGATTGTCGTTATATGAGGCGTACGTGAATGGGATCCATTGAGAGAAATAGAAGCTGAACCACAACATTTTTCGGGTATAGACCTGGGAAGGTAATGAGCCGCGTCACTATGCTGTTAAAAATCAACATGTTCATAGTCAGAAATGGTATCTTCACATATGTTCATGTAAGCATTGTCGAGTAGTCATCGAGTTGGCATCGAGCTTATCAAAGTACTATTGATTATATGTAATATCCTGGATTTTTGAGGTTGAGGTAATAATCAAATAAATTAATGACTATGGACTTGATTTCCATTTCACGAATTGTTTCTACATTGTTCTCAATATTTCATAAGGTGTGGACTTTGATGCAATTTTCACAAACTTTACACGTGCTTTGCTGTTAGGAGAGAAGATGATGGCGGTGGATGGATTCATATATATACATGAGTTTTGTTGTGGAGAAGTTAATTGATAACGTGAGAGTGGAGAAGTAAGGTGATGGTGGAGTGAGGGAAGAGTTGAATGGTGGTAGGATTTGTTATATACAAAGATGGAGATTGGATGTGATTATGGAATTAATCTTGTGGTTGCGAGATAGGTAAGTATCGATTCGTTATTCTTCAGTTTCATGTCATGCCTGTCTCTCTTGATATCCGTAGTTGCATGCATGCTGAGTATTGATGTTGAATTCATTGATATGCATATGATTGCATGGTGGTGTTTTGGTCGACATGTCTTGTGGCTGTTTGTATGTTTCTGGCTGAGCCACTTAGGAAAGAGCTACCTAGCGGGCAGCGTGGAGCCACCCGAGATAGGAAAGGGCTGCCTGTCATTAGTGTGGAGCTACCTGGTGTGCGTCTGACTGATTGATAGATTTCAGAAGCATAGGATGTGGTCGAATCCGAATGGGGGTTCCAGATAATTATGTATGCATTTTATTTGTGATGCATGTCTCTTGATTATGCTTATCGACTGAATGTCGTATTCCGTATCAATTTCCACATGATTATGATTCTGATTGATTGATGGTTGGTACTTGCAGGCTGTCGAGCTCATAATTTGTTGATTATAATTTTCAGATTATTATGGGCCTATCAGATGGATTTAAATATCAAAGTGTGCAGCGATCAGGATCGTTGATCATATCTTAACGCACCGGGTTCGGGCGAGTAAGCAGTTGTCCGGGCTCGGGGCGTTACATTATATATGGAGTAACTATCGAGTCCATCGAGCGAACAAAATTACCCAGAAAATAACAAAAAAAATCAAGATTATCGAGCTCTAATTGAACTCGATTGTCGGATACATCGAACCCAAGGTTCTAACTCATCTTACCAATATGGAAACCATGGAGTGCCTATCGAGCTATCGAGTAATACTGATAAAATAATGAAATTTGAATTTTTTAATACTTACATCACCGGTGAGCCAAAATCTGATTATCTTCATCATAAGGAACCACGATGGACCAAAATGCCCCGTCTTCACATCAATGCTATTCTCATTGGGGATCCTCCCCAATAGCCACCATTCCAATGTTCTCACTTGTCTTTCATCAGCAAAGGCTCGTCACCAAGGTTCAAAGGCTGCAGTTTCTTGGTTGGGTCGGTGTAAATATCCTGAAGATGTTTTGGGGAACGCCTCTTCCTTGATGGGGATGGACGGATCTACTTCAGCTTCGTAACCATCGGGTATATCGTCTTCATCTTCAGATGCCAGTCTCGAATGTGCTTCCAACAAAGCCACGATTATAGTCATTTGGTCAGACATGACCGTGGACAACTCATTCTCGTCAACTGGTGGTCTGGACGGTTCTTCTAACAAAGTCATGATCTTGGCCATCTGGTCCGACATGACCGTGGACAACTTATTCTCATCGACTGGTGGTCTCAATGATGGTTCTAACAAAGCCACAAGCTTGGCCATCTGGTTCATCATGGACCTCTGATTCTCAACGACGCTCTTCAGTTGACGTTCCATCGATAGTTGTGTCACTTCCATCAACAATTGCTTTGCTACCATTGACAATTGCCTTGCTTCCACACTCTCCAACCTTTCTACCAGAAGCTGGTAAGCAGGGGATGGGGCTGAAGTAGGGGTTGGGGTGCTGCCTGGGATGAGCTTGCGGTTGGGGTAGAGGTAGGAATAGTTGTTTCCTCCTCTAAGGCATCATCTGCAAAAATGTTTGTCTCATTGGAAGCATTAGCCAATCTCTTGGCAACCTCATCGTCACCCTCATCAACATCATCCTCGGGCCTGGGTGGTACATGGTCATCACCCTCTATAAGGCTATTGTAATATTCAGCCTCCGATGTACGGGGTGACAAAAATGGTACACGGTCAACTACGAAGAATATAAAACATGATGTTAGGTCCAGTAACTAACAACGAATCTAAACGATGAAGGCCTATCGTGTACCTATTGAACCCATCGAGCGAACTAAATAATGCAGTAACTAACGACGAATCTAAACTGTCGAGTTATGTCGAACTCCTATTGAACCTGTCGAGCGAGCTAATCGCTCTAGTAAATATAGAGTTCCTATCGAACCCGTTGAGCAATCTAAGAAATCCATAAACTATCGAGTTCATATCGAACTACTATCGAACCCATCATGAAAACTAAATAATCCGGAAACACACAACAAAACTAACCTATCGAGGACTATAAAGCCAATCTTGCAAACTATTGTACTCCAGCAAATAAAAACATGATTTGACAACAGTGAAGACACACTTACATTTCTTTTTGAAGAAAACGTGCATGCAACCTCAGTCTTCTGCGGGATGTTTTTATCATTGCTCATCTAGTTGAGCATCCTGGGGACCCGGTGTCCACAGTTCAGAACATACTAGGTGGCAAAATGTTGAAGGGCGTCATACGCCCAATACTGTAACGCAAGGGCATAACTGTATATATTGTACTTCACCTCTTTTCTTGCCCCCTCACTTCCTATTCTTGTCATGCAATTCTTTCTTCTTAATCATGTATTTTTTACATGATGTTAGCAACTTCTGGTAAGATGACTTCCCCGATGGATACTCAAAGAAGTAGTCCATGTCCTCGACCATCTTGACCATATACGTCCATACGGATAGCTTGCCCACCCGGGCATATAAAACACCTTCAATCAGGAGGCATAATCCGAACTTGAAGACGTCGTCAACATTTATATTGTTTTGGAATGCCTCCTCCAACATGAATATCGTAATTTTGGGTTGTCCATTGAAATAATCAGTGATTAGTTTGTCATTCGTGCAATGCCCCTGCAAGTCATCCTCTGATGGTACAATATTGAAGTTCAAACCCGTGATCAGTGCAAACTCATATATACTGAATCTGCAGGTCTTAGGACCCAAATAGAAATGAACCTCGTCATCTCTACTACTGTGGATCTTCTGCAACAGTAATTGATGGGCAAGAACACTAGAAATCTGTAATTCGCATATCTCAAAAAATTGTCTGAATGGGTATTCTTTGCTTTTTCGAGCAACTCAGTCATGAAACTTCTCTTTTATGTCATTCATAGCCTTACTGCCCCTATATGTCACATTGTTTGGGTAATGATCCTTGGTTGGAAATATTAACTTTGGCATCCGAAAAAAACAAAACAAGAACAAACAACAATCGGTTAAAAACACATGTGGCAAATTTAAAGGGAAAATGGAATCGAGCTCATCGAGTGGGCAGATCTTAACAATCAAACTGATCCTATCAAGCTCAAAGTAAAAATGGTCTTATTTCCATCGATCACAGATATCAAGTACCTATCGAACTACAATCAAACCTATCGAGGTGAAAGCAAAAACGGTCTGACTTCCATCGATCACAGATATCGAGTACTAATCGAACTTATCGAGGTGAAAGGCAAAACTGTCCAACTTCCATCGATCACAGATATCGGGTACTTATCGAACTACAAAATCTAACCAATCAAGGTGAAAGGAAAAACAATCTGAATTCCATCGATCACATATATGGAGTATCTATCAAACTACAATCGAACCTACCGAGCATCGTCGGAAACATAGGAAAATGGTTCCACTTCAAATCTAGGCGACAAAACTCAGATGAATACTAATAAATGGATGAAATGAACTACATTTTCGATAGAAATAATAACATAACCTTATGAAATTATATGAAGAAGTAAAAATAAATATAAACACAAAGAGCCCTAAAACCGACCTTCGTTGTCCACTACAATGTAGGAGTGGTTCGTCAGGGTACACCTCTGAGCTCAAATGACGAGTCGAGTGCGAGAGAGGAGGGATGTGGGAACGAGAGAGTGAGAAAGAGAAAACACAACGGATGGGTGAGAGACGTTTGCAACTGTCGAAAGAAAGAAATAGAGAGAATGATTTCTTTTGCTTATTTGGAAAGAGAGAAAAATAGGGAAAATGGTCCCACAATTTACGTAGAGGTATTTTAGAAAGAAATAGAAAAATAAGCATATTTTTCAAAGGATGTTAAAGTGTTTTTTTTTTGGATTAGTTTGAGCATATAAAGTCAAATATTCATTTAGATTTTCACAAACTGCATTTTATGTATTTATTTTTACACCTAAAAATAAAAAATTCATTGATACCTAAGTATTCATCCACCATTTTAGTTTCTTACTTTCTTATCAACACTTACCCTATTCTTTATATATATTGTAAATAAAATTGAAAGTCAGAAAATTATCTATGCTGTGAAAAATTTAAATTCATATTTCTTTGTAATCGGAAAATACAAATAAAATGTTCTAAACCGCAAAATCTCCAAAGCGTAATATCACAGCTCCTGACACTGCAAACAGTAAGTCAAGTTAGTATTTAGTAAAATATTTGGTTCAAGACAAAAATAGAATCTCACAATATGAATTGCACTGATGGTGCTCTTTAATAGGAACTTCAGGAGAGAAATAAAGATAAAAACAAATAAATTACACTTTCTCATGCTTGGATTCTTGTTTTACGGAGAGAACGGGAGAGAAATAGAGAGAACGTTACCTACGAAATTGGCCTCCCCACTTTCTTTTCAGAATATGAGAGGAATAGATAGAAGGTTGTCCAACATAATTTGATGACGAAACAACGCTTAACTTTGTATATCCAATCAGCCAAATATTATATATTTTTGAGGATCCAATTACCCAATTACAGAATTACTACAAAATCTAACCATAAGTACTCAATCAAATCAAATATCTCATCACCATTATCTTCGTTCTAACCCAAACGAAGAATGAAAACAATTTCTCAAGGTGTACGTTGTTCAGGTTGTTTCATGTTCATCCAATGTACGTGGTTTAGTGGGTCCGTTGTTTATATGTATGATAGTTTTCATGTAATTATTTTTCTAGTATTTTCTTTTGATAGAATTAGTTTATTACAATACTATTGTTATCTCAATCACTAAAATGAGATTATTTGTCAATAAAATAAAAGAGGACACTTCCTGTCAATTTAGCACTTTTTTTGTCTTTTTTCTCTCTCGATGTTGCTATCAAACCAATAGAAAGAGAAGACAAACCTTGATGTTTTTTTCCTTCACTCCATTTCTCTTCTTTTTTCACCGTCTTACTATTATACACTAAGGTAAAAATAATGTTATGGAAGTATTGATAAGTAAATATGAATTACTCAAGTGTAAATCTTCAATATCCCTCTTTCTCGAGAGTGAATAAGCAAAAACCCCTTGCAACATACAAAGACACGTCGCTAAAAATAACTTTTACTAGTTCCGAGGAAGATAATTGACCTGAGCAACTAGGTCACATGTGACAAGTGGTGCATATCTAGGTAGGGGTGCACATGGGTCGGGTTGGGTCGGGTTTGGGCCTCAACCAGACCCAACCCAAAATTTTCGGGTTGGGAAAAAACCCAACCCAACCCGAACCGGTTTAGGTTCAACCCAACCCGACCCGAAATTTTCGGGTTGGGTCTGGTTGGATCGGGTTGAACCCGAATTCGGAAATTTTCTCCCAAACTTGGTCGGGTTTGGTCGACCGGTGCTTAAACGGTCGACCGGTGGTTTGAACACCCGAAATTTTCGGGTTGGAAACGGTCGACCGAGTGATGTTCGGTCGACCGGTTTATTTGGGAAAAATAAAAAAATAAAATAAAAATCGGGTTCGGGTTGGGTTGGGTCAACCCGACCCCCTCAACCCGACCCGAAAATTCGGGTTTTTGATTTTCCCAACCCAACCCGAGCCGACCCGAACCCCTCCCCAACCCGACCCGAACCGACCCGACCAGTCGGGTTCGGGTTGGGTTTCGGGTTGAACCCAACCCATGTGCAGGTCACTGATTCAAATAGCAGAGGCAACGCCGATGTATGTATAATTAATTTCAATGTACTACACCAATTTGAATGAAAAAAACTAGATCATACGTGACTACATACACTAGTATTGCATTGATATTTGAAGGCTTTAACATTAATTTCATCATAGTATGCTTTGACAAAAATCTAAGGTAATCTTGAATTTCTTCCGACCCAACGTACATCAAGATCCGGCCATCTATCTGGAAGCTAAGAACATACCACATTCAGGGTAGTTTTATGAATAAATGGTTTAGCGTAAACAATTGGGCATAGCCATTAGTCTCTTTGTCAACGATGGTGGGTACAACTAATGATCATTTCCAAGGCTCTCTGTCACCGAATATGATTACTTGTTTAGTTTTTAATTAGGCCAATAATGCATCATTAATTAAGATTTTTGCGTTGACATAGTCATGTATGACGTGCATGCATCTCACATTTAACAAGGGTCCCCTATTTTCTTCTGTGTGTGTATTTATGGATATTTGTATTAATATTGTTTTAAGAATTGCAAATACAGTAATATTTTCCTATTAGTTTAAGACAATACCCTATTGCTTGCCATATTTCCTGCTATTTCTGTAATCTAACTTTTTTTCTGACTTAGCAAACTCAGAACATCACTTGTCAAGTCACCAGGTTGCAGTTTAATATTGAGAATTATCCCTATATACCGTGCATCTCATTGAGTTCATTCATTATACCCATCAAGAAAACAACAACGCACAGTATGATGGTTAGTCTTGTTCTTTTGTTGAAGAATTAATAGTTCATCCTATAGTGAGGAAGTATTGAAGTCATCTATTTTTTTCAATATTTTGGTCTCAAATTTTTTTACTAACATTTTTTTTGTGAGTTTTTGCAGAAAATAATAATTATCAAGGTGCTGATCCGCTGCGATAAATGTCGTTCCAAGGCCATGAGTGTGGCGTCACTACAAGAAGGTACACGATTTTGACGATCAAAGATATTTTTGTGCACATGTCCGATAACAATAGGATTTTTTTGGCTGGATGGTAATTTGCCTCGTAATCAAAGGTGGTGCCAGAAATTCAAGTTAGGCGTGTCGAAATTTGTAGGTTGACGTCAAAATAAAAATAAAAATTGGATGGTAGGTTAGATTTTGGTTTGATTTGAAATCCGATTACATATTTTATCTAAAAGTGAGTAAACAGACTCTTGTACTATATTAGTTGGAAAACATTTCATCAAACTATCTTCTTATTGTTGTTCAAATAACCCAAGGTGATCGGAAACCAAAACAATATAAAGATCCAAGGGATCGAAATCCAGAACTGTCTATACATATTATATGTAGAACAGAATTTCAATTGATGACCGTGTGAGGTTTTTGTTAGGTGTCGACTCAGTTTCAATGATAGGGCCGGATAAAGACCTTCTTATGGTGATCGGAGAAGGAGTTGACTGTGTGGATTTGACAAAGACGTTGAGGAAGAAGATGGGGCATGCCACATTAATCACAGTAGAAGACGTGAAAGAAGAGAAGAAGAAGGAGGAGGAGGAGGAGGAGGAGGAGGAGGAGGTGAAAAGGGAGCCTCATTGGCATGTTCATATTATCATCCATGTCAAAGCAGACCAATGATGTACGACATTGTGGAACACACTAATACAGGCTGCTCTATCATGTGAAGACACCAACGCGCGTGTACAACTATAAGGTTTGAATTTAGAAAATATGCATTGGTTGTGTACATTCCATGTGTTTTGTTAGACACTACCGCTTCAGCTTCCGTTTGTGTTTGTATTCGATGATGTTGGTCCATGAAAAATACCAACGACTTGGTTTGCCGCCGTAACACTTTAAGTCGTTGGTATTTTATTGGATAAGTGACTTATGTGAAGGCTATTGGCGTTTTGTTTATTCCAGTAACTTAAAGTTGATGTAAGAGATTTGAAGTAACAAAATTAATATCAATTTAAAATTCAATATTGGTAAGACAAACAACCACATATTTATCAAACAAAATTATAGTCCAACTCGAACATTGTTATTCTCGAAATTAATAACAACAATTTTTAAATCATACTTTATGCGAATCTATAAAAGTTTGTGATTAGAGTTTTGTTTTTAAATAAAAAATTGTATATTAGCAATATATTAGCTCTTAAAAAAATCAGCAATATATTATGTCTATTGTGGCATGCATCTTACAAATTCAATCTAAATTTTTAAATACATATCAGAGCTTGCTAGTCGAGCCACACGACTAGCATTTACAGAGAGCTTTCGAATTTTATAGAGTAACGATCCCTATCAACGAAACTTTCTAACACGAGGTCTAGTCGGCCCAATCAACGTTGATTACGACGTCTTGCCGGAACTCTAATGACCTTGTCAAATGTCTCCATCACTCTCTATTGAACTATTAATTCTGGTGAGTTCTCAGTTATGGATCTAATTGAAACTTGAAACTTTGAAACCTATCACTCTCCATCACTCTCTATTGAACTATTAATCAGCGGTGATACACGGACGCGGGCGTTCAAGACGCACGCTAACATGGTCAGTACAGTCAGTAAAAGTCAAATGTCTTTTATTTTTTGAAATTAAATAAATAACATGTTAATTTTGTATCACATACAATTTTTACTTTCCTCATGCAACATTACGTTCCCAATGCAACATTTCGTTTTCCCATGTAACATTTTCGTTTCTCAATACAACATTTGATCTCCACGTGCAACATTTTCCCAATGCAAATTATTCTGAACAGACACACAACTTAATCTGGACGGACACAAAACTTATTCTGGACAGACACACAACTTATTCTGGACGGACACAAAACTTATTCTGGACAGACACACAACTTATTCTGGACAGACATATAACCTAATCTAGACAGACACAAAACTTATTCTGGACAGACACACACCTTATTATGGACAGAGAAACACCTTATTCTGGACAATCACACAACCTATTCTGGACAGACACAACCTATTCTAGACAATCACAGAACTTATCATGGACAGACACAGAACCTATTGTGGACAATCACAGAACTTATTCTGGACAGACACACAACACATTGTGGACAGACACAGAATTTATTCTGGACAGACACACAACCTATTCTGGACATACACACAACTTATAATGGACAGACACAAAACCTATTGTGGACAGACACAAAACCTATTCTGGACAGACACACAACTTATAATAGACATACACAGAACCTATTGTGGACAGACACAGAACCTATTCTCGACAGACACACAACTTATTCTGGCCAGACACATAACCTATTATGGACATACACACAACTTATTCTGGGCAGATACATAACTTATTCTGGATAGACACATAACTTATTCTGAACAGAATAAGGTGTTGGTCTATGCATTTTAAGTTGTGAGTTTGTCCGTTGGGGAATTAAAGGTTGCATTGGGAAACGAAAATGTTGCATTGGAACGTAATATTGCATTGTGAAAGTATAAGTTGCATGTGACACAAAATAAATCTGTTATTTAATTAATTTCAGAAAGGAAAAGACATTTGACTTTTGATGACTAGACTATTGTTGCTGATTGGACTGACTAAGTTAACGCGCGTCCCGGATTTTCCATCTATAATACCTATTCTACTACGTTTTTCCTCTTTCGTTTTTCTTGCAATCCGTCGTTACCTCGGCTTTCTTTTTAATTATTTTTAAGAAGTTAAAAGTTAGAACGTTGTCACTTTTAACCGTGCCACTTTTAACTTTCAAGAGTGCTTTTTATTTTTTTCTAAAAATAACTGGGTGACTTTTAAAAAACAAAATTCTATGAAAGATTGTTTATATTATTCAACACCAAAAAAAATTTAAAAATAGGTGAAAGCGGAACCACATCCATGTCCTTGCTGAAGCATTGGTGAGTATTTTTCTTTCCTTTTTCTGACTTAGTATTTGTTTCGTTTAATATTAGTTAATGTGTCGACAAAATCAGTCTAGAATTATTCCTTACTTTGTACATCCATTATATCCTTCTTACGATTCTAAAGTGATTTATATATAGGTAGTTCGATCCGCTTGAATATGAAAATTAGTTCTTATTGTTAAAAAATTGACAAACTCCACCAGAAAGATGTGACCAATTCGTGAGTTTTGTTAAAAAATAAATGAGATAAAAAATTAATTCCTAAATAGTTGTCATGTTGACACCACAAACACTTCTAAAATAAACAAATAAAACCCACATAATTAGATTCCAAATAATAGTACTAGGTATGACAATTTGACATTAAATATGATAACAAGACAAGAAAAATCTGGGTCTGGGTTTATTGATTTCGTGTTTCATGCTATGATGACGGTACATGATTTTTTTTGTCGTGTCATATCTCACTAATTGGGTACCTGGTACACAACGTACATATTAACCGATTACTCGACTATCGGATCACCCAAGTATCCAATTACCCAAATACCAAGTTATCCAATTACCCAAATACTCAATTAACAATTAAAAGTTGAGTTTGTTTAATAAATCACTTTTGACTTAACCAATTAACAGTAACAATTTCACTTAACAACTATCAAAATATCCAAATATCCCTTAACCACGAGTCTTCTCATTTGGCCGGCCCTAACAGAAACAAAATCGGAAACCCTAGGTGCCTCCGTCCCTAACCAAAACCCTCTCCGACTCTTGTGTCCCACAACCCCACATGCCAGAGTGGTCAACGGAACAGTCACTCCTCCCTTATCTCAACTCTCGATCCTAGAGCCCACAAGCACAATCCGTCTTTGTCATCGCTTCCACGACCAACGTTCTCTCCTCCACTACCATTGATCGACTCTCTTCCTATCCACCACCGTCGCGACACTTCTTCTTCTGATGGTAACACTTCTTCTTTTGCTTGGGCCGAATCCTTGCCTTGTTTGATGAAACATGAGGTCAACAGCTGACATAACACGACCAATAGTTGTTCTAGTTCCCTTCTTTTCTTTCTTAAGTAAAAAATAAATAGTAGTTCTAGTTTCAGAAGGGTTCTCTTGTTTTTGTTGGTTGCATCATTCAAATCGGTTTCTTCTTTTAGGTATGTGATTGACATCATATCATGCATATATTTGTGTGTTATATCATTTATTCTTAGTCTAAGCAATGCTACGTAATGAGTATTATGTTTAAGTTTCAGGAATAAACATGTTTGAGAAGAAGCGACTCAAAAAGGACTTAAAAGCAAGAAAAAAGACTGAGATGCAAGAGAAATGGACCCAGATGTAAAACCAAAAGGACCAATGAGCAAATGAAGAAACTTCACACCATCATGAGGAGTATTTTGGCAATTCGATCCGGGCCTAAACTCCAACAACCAACTCGAGTACATCAGACGTTAAGAAATCATGTCAGACAACCACACTCCAAATCCATACCCAATCCAGAGTAAATAGACCCCCAATTGACGGTCCAATACCGCTGATTGACGGTCGGTTCTTCTCCGGATCCGATAAGATTTAGGCGGGGCATGTATTATAATGTTTTATGTCTATTTTTCGTAGTTCATTAATCCCACATCGGGGGATTGTCCCCGATTGCCTTTTTCTATGACTATAAATAGAACTCATAATTCTCCTTTGTATTTACTCATTGCTTGGTGACATTCTTTCTACTTGGAGTAAAGTCTTGAAGTAAAACTCAAGTGAAGAAGAATGCAACTTGTAATGTGAGTCATGTAAATAAAATAATTTTTTAGTTTGTCTTAATGTTGTCTTCTCTTTTAATTCTTGCTTACTATTGTTTTATCTTAGTAGAAGTAATTAGAATGTTTCATTTTCTTAATGTAGTTTCTAGTTTAATGAGTAGTTCCATCCCCTTTGGGGGTGCAGTTGATGTTTATACATGTCATGTAGTATGGAATGAATGTTATATGTTGTTGTATGTCAGAAATGTAAGTATGCTTGTTTGAATTAAAGAGAATACTTAACTTGATGGTTTCTGCCATAGTCTTTAGGTACATTTCATGCTTGTTTAGGTTCTTAATAACAAACTTGTTCATGCTCATATTAATCACTTAGGTTAGTGATTTGGATGATAGGTCTTACCATGAGGTACTTCTTATGTAAAGCAACACTACCTAAACTTGGGCTTTATTGAATGCATTCATCACCACTTATTTTATGTGTAGATACCCACCACCCTTTAGGGGTTTCCATTCCTGATTTCCACCTTGCTTTTATTAGTCACTTATTTTAATTTTATTTCCTCTCCTGCTTTTATATTCGTTGTTTGTTTCGTGCTAGTTTACGGTAGTTTAGCTTAGTTTAATCAATCTTTTCTCCTCTCTTTTTCCTACTTGCCTTTGAATGAACCAGAGTCGACACACCTCCCTGTCGATCGACCCGTATTTTCCATTTCTTCACCGACGACGTGCACTTGTGATATTTAAAACAAACACGTCAAGTTTTGGCACCGTTGCCGGGAAGGTGCTATGTCCAGACTCTGGTTTACACGATTCGAGTGGGTTAAATTTTTGGTTTTAGTTTTGGTTTGTTTCAGGAATCCTAAGGATCAAGGGGAGGCCACTGGAGAAATTGGTGGAAGAAAAACACCAAAGTGATCTCGCCAATCAGCGGTCTGGGACCGCTAACTGGCGGTCTGGTGAGCTTTTTTTTCTCCACATTTTCTTCTGGTTGTTTGCTCTTTCATTCTAGTGGTATGGGACTCCGTTTGACATGTTTTAACCTGTGATTTGACCCCAGATCAATAATTAATCCTGTTTTCGACAACCTGGACCATAAAACTCAAAGCAAAAGACAAGATTATTTGTCATCTAGGTCATGCATCATCTGTGGACCTTGCACACATCTTGTCTTTCCTTTGCTTTAATTTCTCATTGTCGATTGCTGGCATGAGGTACATGCACCCGTTCTCTCATTCATGTATGGTTAAAGCATGCATTAGTTAGTAAGGTGCATCGGGACAAGAGTGAGGTGAGTGATTGATTGGTGAGTTGCTTGATAGATTCAGGATTAAAAACATCTTACGGGGCACCACCTATAGTCTTCAAGATAAGGTGGAGGATTTCATCACCCCTACCTTAGCCGCACAAACCACACTCAAGTAAAGACTTAATCTAAAATGAAGTAGAATTCTCCACTAGGACTCATGCATATTAGGAGAGTGAGCCGGTCACAACCCTCATAGCCTGATCGGCGTTGCCCACTTTATCGATAGTAGGAGAGACGAGATGTCCGAATCTTGGCTCACTTGCTGGGCTTTGTGGTATTCGTTGAAGGGAGGTGAGGCGTGTTGAGGCCGTGTGACCTCGTAGTTAGGCGTCGTCTAGCTGTAAGGACCTATAGTAATCGTAGGTTGTGTGAGCCTTGTTTGCCAGACTAGGCTTCTACCCTAACCCATTACCCAAGCTAGTTTTTAGGTATTCTTTCCTTCTCCTTTGAGTCATCTTCTTCTCACCTGCTTCTACGTTCTTGTATCCTCCCCTTTACACTCTCCGTTAGCGTGTTAGGGTCTAGTCAAGCACTTTTTGTGAGCTTGGCCTCGTGGTGGTAAGAGTGGTCAACTCGAGATGGGTGGTTACATGGGCTACCATCCATTTGATTGTTGGGACCACGACTATTCTCCATGGTACTCCACACCTATGCATCATGGGGTGCCTCAGACAAACACCTTGTATGGTTGGGGCAATCTTAAGAGAGACACCGACTGCTAGACCACCATCTAGTTATGTCGGATCATATGCTGGTCAACAAACTGAGACATTACAACAAACGTTGGTCTCTTCCATACGTACGGTAGACGACATGAGTGCATCGGTGGCTCCAGTAACCGTACCGTGTGACTGTTGTGGGTTGAGTGGTCACATAATCGGGGAATGTCCTTATGTTCCCCCAGAGCCTGAGTATGAGCATACATTTTCCCAAAATCCTCAATGTGACTATTACAACTCGAGATGGATTATGGGGAGACAATACTCATTCAATTTTATATACATCATGCCCACCCCATTATCTGTAGGATTTCTAGTTTAATTGTACATATTTATTTTCGAAATTTTTATGCACAATAAGGATCAATTACAATTTTTCTATGATTTGTTTCATGCATGCATCGGTTTGTTTAAATAACTAGTTTCAAAATTTTATTACAACAAACATGGGCTCCGAAATTCATACCTAAAAGTTCTCTAAAACTTCTTGAAGATCCGGAGACGTTGAGGATGCTTGTCGATGCGCCGGATGCCTCTGAGTATTCACCAAAATTTAAACAAGATTGGAGAGAGAAGAGCTAGCCTCTCAATCTCCAATAGGGTTTAGAATTTAACTACTAACCCCTCTTTAGTTCCCTTGAGAAGAAGATCTCCGAAAACTAAAACTAAACTTAAGAATTAAGGAATTTTCGTGGATAATTATGGAGAGAGAAGTTTGCACAAGAAGATAATGAATTAATTAACAAGGTAATGAGATAAACTTGTATTTATAAGTTCTCTCCAAATTACATATTCATGTGCAACCTCTTGCCCATGATTTCATGCAAACATCCATCTAACCATCTATTATTTGGTAACAAATAATCTTAGCCACGAATTAAATCAGTTATGGACCAATTCCATGCATGATCTAATTAATTCTTAAATTAATTCCGCAGTAATCGTCTGAATCGGTCGACCGTGTTGGAGGTACGATCGACCGTTTAGACCAAGTTTCGGTCGACCGTTCATAAACTCGGTCGACCGTTCGCAACAAAAATTATTTCATCGCTCGACCGAAAATGAACAGACGAAATTCCTGTAGCGATCGAGACACTTCCGGTCGACTGATTGATCTCGTTTTATATTTAACCGCAAGTGCACGGCCGCGTTGAAGCGGTGGCAAATACGGGTCGTCCACAGGGAGGTGTGTCGACACTTAGTTTGTGCAAAGGCGAGAGGTAAAGAAAGGGAAGAAAGGTTGGTTACACTAAACTACACTACAAAGCTGAAATGAAATGGAGAAGAAACGATAAAACTAAACCCCAAAGGGGGTAGAGAAATAATGTGAACATAAAAGAGTGTGTGTGTTCATTAAGCTCATCACAACATGTATTGTATGAAATCATAAAACTACATCCAACTTTGCCTCTACATGAATTAAGATAAGACTACATCATTAAAACATACAAGGCAATAATTGGAATGAAGCTACGTGAACTCAAGTATAAAGACTATACCCTACTATGCCTCTACATGAATTAAGATTTCACTACATCATTAAAACATACAAGACATTAGCTAAGGTAAAGGCAACAAGAGCACGTACACTACAAATTGTGTTTCCAATATTAACTTCATCCATATCCTAACCTTATCATTCCCCATAGAATAGGTCCACTAATCAAAGCATAAGCTAATCTTCATTCAAGAATATTAGCATATCAAAGATAAGAGTGAAAACCCATTAGATGGTTATGGAAATCATATAAAGCTCAAGGGATAAAGATAACACACACTTAATACACTACATTATTATATCACATATTTCTCCACCCCCCAAATGGGGATGGAACTACTCACTACTCATTACACTAACTAAATTAGCAAAGGAAAGCATAATACTGAAATGAAATTTATACTACTCAAGCAAGAAACATTAAAGAAGCATAAAACTAAACAAACAAACAAGCATGCATATGAAAGGAAATTAAACTAAGAGAGAAACAACACCATTAAAAGAAAACTTCTATTATTAACTCACTCAATTACAAGTAGCTCTTCCTCCACTAGAGTTTTGCTTCAAGGCTTCACTCTTAGTAGGGAAGATGGCCACCAAAGAGAGAGATGCATACAAAGGGAGGTGAAGAGTTCTATTTATAAGCATGGAAAAAGCTAATCCGGGACAATCCCCCGATGTGGGACTAAACCAATACCAAAAATAGCCTAAACGAACACTAATACAAGTCCAGGAGAAGTTGGGGCGGATCTTGCATGATCCAGACCGCCAATTGGCGGCCTATAAAGCCCAGATCCGTCTGGGTCTTCTGGTGAGCTTTCCTTGGTGTGTTTCTTGGTCTTGGATGCATCTAACTTGTTTAGTGGAGCTCTGACCCGAATCGAATTGACAAAATACTCCTCATGATGGTGTGGAGTTTCCTGTTTTGCTCTTAGGTCCTTCTGTCTTACGATCAGGTCCTTCTCCCTTGCATCTTGGTCCCCAGGTCTCACAATTAGGTCCTTTTTCCTGCTTTTGGGTCCTTTCATGGCTCTTCTCTTCAAACCTCTTTATTTCTGAAAACTAAACATAAAACTCGTCACGTAGCATTGCTTAGGTGTAAGATAATGGATATAAGATACAAATATAAGCATGAAATGATGTCAATCAAATACCCCCACACCTAAGTTTTTGCTAGTCTCGAGCAAAACATAGAAAGGAAAAAGCATACGAAAAACAAGAAATCCTAACTCACTTTCGTAGGAATCACGGTTGCACTTAGCACGTGCAACAAGCCGTTAAACCTCTTTGTTGCCAAGGAGGAGGAGTGTTGTCTCGTGAGGGTTTTCAGCGGATATACCCACAAAATCCGAACAAGATGCATTAATCAATCTAGCTACACGACTCGTTGGACTTATTTTGACGATCATGGAATGCGGTAATACTACGGGTCGACTCTATATATGTATTCAGTCCACACACCTAGCCTAATGAGTTATTCGTGAGAGTTAACTAAGGAATTAAGTGAAAGACATGGGCAACCTTAACTTCTGAATGTGATACAATCGTGTAAAGTCTATTTTGGTTCTTATTTGACTCTTCTTTTCTTTTCTTTTCTCTTCTTTTTTTTTTCTTTTTTTTTCTTTTTCTTTGGAGCATTTATTGGTGGGTGTTTGATTCTCCCAGGGTCAGGTTTCGTGCATCATTGCCTATGAGGACTTACACTATCACGTACACCTTCCCCCAAATCTCCACATAGGGCGATCCCTACCACCCGTGTAACGGGAGTTCGGTCGGTGCATCCCAAGTCAGATGACTCGAAAGCACCAGGCACAAAGTCCCCTCAGACCTACTTTCCCGAGTGATAGGAGCCGAGCAAGAAGAGAGAACACCACTTATTTATTTATTTATCTACATGGGAACCAAAACCCCTACACTAAAGTTTCACAAAAAGAGATTAAGGGCCCTTGACTACGACAAACTTCCTTATACTAACAGACACGAATTATTTGACTCACTAGGTTCAGGGTGGACTTCTTTAAATGTTTGAGTACCGAAACCCTAGGATTACACGCCCCCCGAGGGAAAACCGGGGTGCATCCTAACGACTCGATAAATCCTAAAGCCACGTACTAGATATCCTAATGCATCAAGTTCAAGACAATTTTGGGAGCTATCTTTTTACTTTGCCTCTCAACGGTTTTGCACATGCTAAACACACGCAAAACCCACAAAACATTTTCTTTCGAAAACACACGAAGATTTTGAAAGAAATGTGGAAATTTTAAAGCACTAGGCAAGCAAAAGAAGACAAGTCACCCAAGGATCATGACAAGCAAATATATCGATATTAAATGCAGCACACTAACATGACCCTAAATGCAAACAAAAGAAAACAAAATCGAAAGAAAAAACTCGACTATGTACACACGTAAAACACCCCCCCACACCTACTTCATGCATTGTCCTCAATGAATGTGAGCAAAATACTACATGGATGCATGCATGAAACAGAAGAGATCTCACCAACGTGAAGTACACAAGGAAGTTCATGGCTATGTTGATGGACACAACCCAACTTCCCTCAAAACCTGTGAGATGCTAAAGAAGGGATACAAATACGTGAAAGAAATGGGGCCCAAATACTCAAGGGTTGGGGCCCACAACAATCGATGCTCACTGAAGGAGTTTTTTTTTTTAACATATATACACATGAAAGCTCAACCACTCATGTAGGAGCATGAATGGTTGAGTGCGAGGGAGGTTCATGAAGGAACATGACCTCCTCGACTTCGGCTGGTGCCCCCTCCAAGTAGGGTTTGAGGTGTTGTCCATTAACTTTGAACACGTCCCCATTCCCTGGGTTCAAGATCTCAACCGCTCCAAGAGGATAAACGGTTTGGACAATAAACGGGCCAGACCAGCGACTGCGGAGCTTACCCGCAAACAGATGAAGCCGGGAATTGTAGAGCAACACCTTCTGCCCGGCCGTAAACACCTTTCGCATAATCATGCGATCATGAAACATCTTGGCTCGGGACTTATGAATTTTGGCATTCTCGTACGCATCATTGCGTAGCTCTTCTAATTCCACAATGTCGAGCTTACATTGTACTCCTGCTTGATCAAGATCCATATTCAGGTTCTTGATCGCCCAGAAAGCACGATGCTCAAGCTCGACGGGTAGGTGGCAAGCCTTGCCGTACACTATCCGATATGGGGACATACCCAAATTGGTCTTGTACGCGGTGCGGAAAGCCCACAACGCGTCATTCAACTTGGTAGACCAATCCTTCCTCGAGGAACTAACCGTCTTCTCAAGAATTTGCTTTAATTGACGGTTAGAGATTTCGACTTGCCCACTAGTTTGCGGATGGTATGGGGTCGTAAGCTTGTGGGTGATCGAATATTTCCTCATAAGCGCTTCAAAGGAGCGATTACAGAAGTGGGTACCCCTATCGCTGATTATGGTACGAGGAGTACCAAATCACGTAAAAATGTCCCTCAAGAATTTGGTGACCACCTTGTTGTCATTGGTCTGTGTGGGTATAGCCTCAACCCATTTAGACACATAGTCAACGGCCACCAGAATGTAAACATTCCCGAACGAGTTCGGGAAGGGACCCATGAAATCGATGCCCCACACATCGAAGATGTCGACAACAAGGACATTTTGCAAAGGCATCATGTCACGTCGACCAATCCTGCCAAGGCGCTGGCACCTATCACATTGCTTAGAAAAGTCGTAAGCATCCTTGAAAAGGGAGGGCCAGTAGAATCCAGATTGGAGCACCTTGGCAGCAGTTTTCTTTGCTCCAAAGTGTCCTCCACATGCCTTGGAATGGCAGAAGTGGAGTACACTTTGGAACTCGGTATCTGGGACGCACCGCCTGAAAATTTGGTCAGAGCAGTATTTGAATAGGTAGGGGTCGTCCCAGTGGAAGAATCTGACATAAGATCTAAATTTGGATTGGTCAGATTTTGACCAACCCACAGGAAGTTGCTCAGTCACGAGGTAGTTCACGATGTCGGCAAACCAAGGGTTATCTTCGATCGTGAACAACTACTCGTCAGGAAATTTATCGTCAATGATTGGTCATGTGGGTTGGTCGTCTCTAGACGAGACAAGTGGTCAGCTACAACGTTTTCACACCCTTTTTTGTCCCGAATCTCGAGATCAAATTCTTGTAACAACAAGATCCATCTCAATAGTCGGGATTTTGCATCTTTCTTCGCCATGAGGTGCTTGATGGCTGTGTGATCAGAATAGATAATCATGTGGGAGCCAATCAAGTACGACCGGAATTTCTCCAAAGCAAATATGATTGCTAAGAATTCCTTCTCGGTCACAGTGTAGTTCAATTGGGCATCATTGAGTGTTCTACTGGCATAGTAGATCACATGAGGCAATTTGTCCAATCGTTGCCCAAGCACTGCTCCCACAGCGAAGTCAGATGCATCAGACATTAACTCAAAGGGTTCAGTCCACACCGGTGCCTTAATAATGGGAACTGAAGTCAACTCTTTCTTCAAGGTCAAAAAGGCATGATGGCAATCCGGTGTGAACTCAAAAATGGCATCCTTAGCCAACAAGGTGGTAAGAGGTCGAGCAATTTTGCTAAAATCCCGAATGAACCGCCGATATAATCCAGCATGCCCCAAAAAGGCGCGGATATCCTTCACATTACGTGGCGGTGGGAGATTAGCAATGGTACCCACTTTGGCGGGATCGACCTCAATTCCCCTATTAGAGATCACATGTCCAAGTACAATCCCTCGCTTCACCATGAAGTGACATTTCTCCCAATTGAGAGCGAGGTTCTTCTCACGGCATCGCTTGAGGACAAGGCTCAGGTGATGAAGGCACTCATCAAAGGAAACGCCAAATATGGAAAAGTCATCCATGAAGATCTCAAGGAAACGCTCAACCATATCGGAGAAGATACTAATCATACACCTCTGAAACATTGCCGGCGCATTGCATAACCCAAAGGGCATGCGACGGTAGGCAAACGTGCCAAAGGGACAAGTGAATGTGGTTTTCTCTTGGTCCTCGGGGGCAATGGGAATTTGGTTGTAACCGGAGTATCCATCAAGAAAACAATAGTACTCATGTCCGGCCAACCTTTCCAACATCTGATCAATGAATGGCAACGGGAAATGATCTTTCCTCGTTGCCGCATTGAGCTTGTGATAATCAACGCAAACTCGCCAGCCAGTTTGCAGGCGTGTCGGGATAAGCTCATTATGCTCATTCTCCACAACCGTCACGCCTGACTTTTTGGGAACCACATGGACAGGACTCACCCACGAACTATTAGAGATAGGATAGATTATACCATGATCCAAGCACTTAAGAACCTCCTTTCGGACGACTTCTTTCAGTACAGGATTCAATCTACGTTGTGGGTCCCTACGGGGCCGAGAATCCTCTTCCATGTGGATCCGATGCTGAACAATACCAGGGCTAATTCCCTTGATATCCTTCAAGGACCACCCGATTGCCTCTTTGTTTTCAAAGAGTACTCTTTTGAGGGCAACCTCTTGATCTTTTTCAAGATCAGAAGCAATAATGAGTGGCAAGGTCTCATTATCCCCTAAAAAGATGTACTTAAGGTTATCGGGGAGCGGTTTAAGCTCGACCAGAGGTGGGTCCTTGTCGGATTCAGAGTTATTTTCAAGTGGCTCAAGGGCCATGGGGTAAGAGGAGCAAGCACCCAGATGTGCCTCCTCGTCCAGAGATATGCTGGCGGATTCCTCAAGATCCTCTTCACTCGCAACCTGATCATTAGGCACCTCAATAATATGTCGATGTGAGTCGAACATGCCTAATGAATCGGGCTCATCCGTGTCCTGGATGAAATTGGCTCCGACTGTGTCGTCGAAGAGCCCAGGTTGCTTACCAAGAGTGAAGATGTTGAAATCCGCCGTGAGGTTTCCAAAAGACAACCTCATCAAGCCATTGCGACAATTGATCAAAGCATTAGATGTCGCAAGAAATGGCCTCCCAAGGATCACAGGAATCTGTCCTTGTGGGTTGGACACGGGTTCAGTATCCAAGATGATGAAATCAACTGGAAATACGAACTCACCCACTTTGATAAGGACATCCTCCACACTTCCACGTGGAATTTTGACGGATCTATCAGCCAACTGGAGGGTTGTCCTCGTTGGTTTAAGATCGCCTATCCCAAGGTTGACATAGACTGAGTAAGGCAAGAGATTCACAGATGCCCCCAAATCCAATAGAGCTTGAGAGATGGTCACATTCCCAATCATGCAAGAGACAGTTGGACAACCAGGGTCCTTGTACTTGACATTCATGGGTTGTGTCAATATGGAGCTCACATTGGCGGCCAAAAAGGCCTTTTTGGGCACATTTATTTTTCTCTTGGTGGTGCAAAGGTCCTTGAGGAACTTGGCATACGGTGGCATTTGTTGAACAACGTCCAACAACGGGATGTTCACATTTACTTGTCTAAGTACCTCAACGATCTTATCCCAATGCTCATCACGTTTTTTAGTCAACCGATGAGGGAATGGTGCCTTGGGGACATAAGAATCACGTGGAGGAGTCTCAGAATTAGGTTCCTTGACAGGCTCAAGACTCTCCTCGGAAGTCTCGCCAACAGGGTTGGCTTCCGGCATTTTCACATTGTTGTCAACGACCCTTCCCGATCTCAAGGTATGAATAACATTAGCATGTTGGGAAGGGTCACTTTCAACATTGTGTACATTTTGCCTGGTATTAGCAGGCTGACCCCTGGGATTTACCACAGGTTGACTCGGGAACTGACCCTTCTCGCGTTCATGGAATTGATGAGCCAATTGGCTAACTTGCATTTCCAAAGCCTTGACTGTACTTTGCATGCTCTGCATGAATGCTTGAAGGGTCGGATCACTAGAAGGGTCCTTGGGGTCAACCCGCTGAGGTGGTGGAGTCTGGTTGGAATAACCCGACGATGAGGTATGAGCAGGTTGATAATTTTGGTGCTGAGACCTTTGATGTGGAGGTTGGTAGGTCGCCGATGGGCGTGGAGGTTGATAAGGTGGAGTTTGAGGTTGAGCGTGCGAGCTCTGACCGTGGCCTCCACTAGACCCCCAAGAGAAGTTAGGATGGTTACGCCATCCCGGGTTGTAGGAGTGACTGTATGGGTCATTACGGGGCCGCTGTTGATACATCGCATTTGCATGCTCAGTATCCCTTGGAGCGTAAGCGCATTCCAAGTCATCATGGCCCGTAAGTCCACACCTAGTACATCCGGGAGTAGCGACCTGAGCTACAGGAGCTCGGTCCATCTCCAAACTCTCTATCCTACGCAGGAGAGCAGCCATTTTTGCCTCAGACGCGATAGTCGACTCAACATGATATGATCTAGCTCGACCAGAAGACCTGGCGGCTGGTGGCTCTCTCATGGTGTCCCACTCAAAGGTACGCTCAGCCATAGCCTCAAAAGTGTCCCATGCCTCCTCGATGGGTTTCATTTGGAAGTCACCCTGACACATTGACTCCAACAATGTGCGGGTGTTGTAGTTGATGCCCTCATAAACAATCTGGCACAGCTGCCATAGCTCAAGTCCATGATGAGGGCATTGCTGGAGAAGGTCCTTGAACCTCTCAAAGAAACCATGAAAAGATTCGGTCTCGGTCTGATACATTTGATGTATCTGATGCCGTATCTGTTGAGTTTTCCTTTGAGGGAAAAATCTCTTCAGAAAGACGGTCACAAAGTCATCCCAAGACCGAATCGAGCTCGCCGGGAGGCTATACATCGATTTCTTCGCATTATCCTTCAATGCGAACGAAATCATCCTCAACCGGACAGAATCCTCATCAAGCTGTTGAAGCTTGAACATGGAGCATACTTCCTCGAATTCGCGTATAAAAATATACGGATCCTCCTTATTGGCAGTAAAGGTTGGAAGCATTCTCACATACTGAGGTTTCAGCTCATAGTTGTTCCCGCGAGCAGGGGGAACAACTATGCAAGAAGGTTGTGCGGCCCGAACAGGATGGGTCCGCTCCCACAACGTCATCGGCCTATCCCGTCGAGCTAAAGGTGGTGGTGCACCTAGAACTCGATCCTGACCGAATCTCCCTTCCTCTCGAGTCAGAGGAGGAGGAGAAGGAGGTCTACGTGGTGGTGGGAATGGACCGAGGTAGTTCATGTATGGAACCCGGTCTCCCTCGCCACCATGAGACGACACGACCTCTTGCTCCAAAGGAGCACGAGGCGGAGATGGTCGATCACCAAGATCTTCCATCTCAGAAATAAGCACTCTCTCGAGTCGAGCGCTCTCACCAGAACGAGCCCAACCTCTCATAAAAATGCTCGACTCGACTCTAAACGACACACAACAGAAGGTGTACTAGAGGAGGAGACTAAACGTAGAGAATAGATGAGGAGAGGACTCAGATGAGGAGGGAAGAATCCCTAGAGCTAGCGAGGGTAGTGGGATCAGGAAGAAGCCTAACTAGCAAGCATGGCTCAAACAATGTAAGGCAATGGGTCCTTAAGCTAGACGACGCCTAACTTCGAGGTCACTAGCCTCGACACGCCTCACCTCCCTTCAACGAGGACCACAATGCCCAGCAAGTGATACCAGATCCGGAGATCCAGTACCTCCTACTATCGACAAGGTAGGCAATGCCGATCAGGTCATGACGGTCTCGACTAGATTACTCTCCTAGTGCGTCCGAATTCCTTAGGGCCAATGTCTACTTGCTTTTAGTTAAGGCTTTATTAAGAGTGGTTTTTGGGGCCAAGGAAAGGGTGATGAAATCCCCCACCTTATCTTTTATGGGACAGCCCTCTTTAGTAGCGATTTGATCCTAGATCTAGCAATCAATCGCTCCAATCAAACACTCTCTCACTCTTGTCCCGAGGCACCTTACTAACTAATGTATGAAATAAACATGCATGAATGAGGGATATGGGTGCACGTACCTCACGCCAGCAATCAACGACAAAATGTAAAGCAAAGAAAAGACAAATGCATGCAAGGTCTACCAATGGTGCATGACCTAGATGGCATGAAGTCTAATCTTTTGCTTTGAGTTTTATGGTCCAAGTTGATTAATGGGGGAATGATTAATGATCTGGGAGCAAACTAGAAGTCATAGCATGCAGAATAGGGCTCCCAGATAACACATATTACAACACTAACTACCATAAGAAATTTGAAGGAAAGAAGCCCTCACCAGGCCGCCAATTGGCGGTCTACAACCGCTGATTGGCAGTCCCTTTTGGTCTTCTGGTCCTCAGATTTTCCCAGTAGCCTCCCCTTGATCAGATTGTTCCCTGAAACTAAGAAAAATTGAAAACAAAAAATTAAAAACCCCTCGAATCGCCCAAACCAAGGTCTGGACAGAGCACCTCCCCGGCAACAACGCCAAAAACTTGATTGATCTCGTTTTATATTTAACCGCAAGTGCATGGCCGCGTTGAAGCGGTGGCAAATACAGGTCATCCACAGGGAGGTGTGTCGACACTTAGTTTGTGCAAAGGCGAGAGGTAAAGAAAGGGAAGAAAGGTTGGTTACACTAAACTACACTACAAAGCTGAAATGAAATGGAGAAGAAACGATAAAACTAAACCCCAAAGGGGGTAGAGAAATAATGTGAACATAAAAGAGTGTGTGTGTTCATTAAGCTCATCACAACATGTATTGTATGAAATCATAAAACTACATCCAACTTTGCCTCTACATGAATTAAGATAAGACTACATCATTAAAACATACAAGGCAATAATTGGAATGAAGCTACGTGAACTCAAGTATAAAGACTATACCCTACTATGCCTCTACATGAATTAAGATTTCACTACATCATTAAAACATACAAGACATTAGCTAAGGTAAAGGCAACAAGAGCACATACACTACAAATTGTGTTTCCAATATTAACTTCATCCATATCCTAACCTTATCATTCCCCATAGAATAGGTCCACTAATCAAAGCATAAGCTAAGCTTCATTCAAGAGCATTAGCATATCAAAGATAAGAGTGAAAACCCATTAGATGGTTATGGAAATCATATAAAGCTCAAGGGATAAAGATAACACACACTTAATACACTACATTATTATATCACATATTTCTCCACCCCCCAAATGGGGATGGAACTACTCACTACTCATTACACTAACTAAATTAGCAAAGGAAAGCATAATACTGAAATGAAATTTATACTACTCAAGCAAGAAACATTAAAGAAGCATAAAACTAAACAAACAAACAAGCATGCATATGAAAGGAAATTAAACTAAGAGAGAAACAACACCATTAAAAGAAAACTTCTATTATTAACTCACTCAATTACAAGTAGCTCTTCCTCCACTAGAGTTTTGCTTCAAGGCTTCACTCTTAGTAGGGAAGATGGCCACCAAAGAGAGAGATGCATACAAAGGGAGGTGAAGAGTTCTATTTATAAGCATGGAAAAAGCTAATCAGGGACAATCCCCCGATGTGGGACTAAACCAATACCAAAAATAGCCTAAACGAACACTAATACAAGTCCAGGAGAAGTTGGGGCGGATCTTGCATGATCCAGACCGCCAATTGGCGGCCTATAAAGCCCAGATCCGTCTGGGTCTTCTGGTGGGCTTTCCTTGGTGTGTTTCTTGGTCTTGGATGCATCTAACTTGTTTAGTGGAGCTCCGACCCGAATCGAATTGACAAAATACTCCTCATGATGGTGTGGAGTTTCCTGTTTTGCTCTTAGGTCCTTCTCCCTTGCATCTTGGTCCCCAGGTCTCACAATTAGGTCTTTTTTCCTGCTTTTGGGTCCTTTCATGGCTCTTCTCTTCAAACCTCTTTATTTCTGAAAACTAAACATAAAACTCGTCACGTAGCATTGCTTAGGTGTAAGATAATGGATATAAGGTACAAATATAAGCATGAAATGATGTCAATCATCGACCGTGCAACATTTCGGTCGACCGTGCAACATCCGGTCGACCGTTTACAGTTTAGCGGTCGACCGTTTTTGCACAGTACTGCAACTTCGTCAAATTTCGGTTTAACCCCTACAAAATTTGACATTTCGGGATTAGTAGTAAGTTCACAACTTATGTAACATATTATCCTATGTACTGATTAATCATTACACCCCATAATATTTACATCACATATGAATTTAATTTAGATTCTAATTATGTTATTAATCATAACATAATTTTGATTTCGCTTGTTCACCACATATGTCATATTTTCTACATGAAACTCGACACACCTTATGAACTCAAAATCCCTATTTCTTCTTTCCCAGTTTTGTGGTGTGACCTATGGGAGGATCTAAACTAAGTTGGCAGTGATATTAAGAGCTTAATATCACAAGCTATAAGCGGTATCTAGCTACACATTATAGCTCCCAATTAGTTAGATGTCTTAATTCCACTCGAACCAAAACCCGATCCATTTAGTGATGGAGTGCACCACTTGTGTCTGTCCCTTGCCTCATGATATTAAGAATACACACAAAGTAGTATTGTGTCATCTTTGTGTTAGTATTTATTTCTTCATCTCTTTGAGCTAGTTACAAATATGTGACTTAGCTCAAATCACATTGTGCACATTATAACTTTGCTTTATCAAGGGGCCCACTAATATCATCACTCAATTAAGAGGGTTAATGATAATCTTTTGACTAACTATCTTCTCCAACAAAAGTCATACTTAACCAACCAATGCCTTTACACTACACTCATCGATAGCTCAAGACACTAGTCTAATTAAGCAATTCTTAAGTGATCGGATATAAGTCTCATATCAAAGGACCAAAGACACAGTAAAACATCAATGACACAGAAAGCACAATTCTATAATGTTTTACTTATTAGGTCTATTCAGTATACAAAAGTAATATTTTCCTCTTTTGTCCACCCGTGTTGTCACTCACTTGTGGAGCTACAATGATCTATGACCAACACGACAATCTTAACTCGGTAATTAATGTCCCATGTTAATTACCATGATTGTGAATATCTACTGTTTTATGTAAACCAATATCTTTTAGAGCTCTACGGTTAAGGACCAAGAGCCTCTTCCTTAACACTTCTAAAAGAAGAATAACATAAACAAGGAACAAAATGATTTCTCATTCAATTCATAATAATTGACATTTGAAAGTAAAACTTTTAGAACACATTCCCTTCATTATCCTCCTCCCGAATACCCATATTCCTACCAGGCACCACTCATGACCAATCATTCAACTCATTCTCAGCCAATCAACATCCAACCCAACAATTTCCCAAATTCTGACTTGAGCCTTACACTTGACCCAAACTTGACTCCTTAGAACAAACCCTCCAAACGTTCATGAAAACCACTCAAAATATGTTGAAGTCCACTCAAAATTCCTTGCAAACTATGAAAATGCAAGTGAGTAAGATGACACAACAAATAAGTGAACATGAGGTGTGTGGCCTTTCTTGTCACCATGAGGATTCATCTTTTGATATCGAACCACCACCACATCAATAAATTCAAAGCACAATCTGTCAGAGTCAAACTCCTAGTCAGTCTGAGGGACTTAGGGTTTCAATTCACGATCACTTGGTGGAGGATTCAATTCAAATTGAGAATAACATGGACCAACTTCATTATTCGTCGGCACAGGATTGTGCCTTATCTTTTTGTCTCGTGGCCCTTGAACCACATGATCTTATTGTTGTGCCACTTAAGGACTCTCCTGTGGTTGAGCAAGACCTCTTTAGTACCCTTAATTTCATACGACCTGATGAGAGTTTGTCTCTCACTATTATTCCTAATCAACTTGAAAATGATGGGACATCAAACAACTACATTGCCAAAGAGGGTATTGGGAGTTCCTTAGAGGATACCTTGGGTAAGAGACCCACTTTCTTTTTGCCCGCTGATTGGTGGTCCAAGACCGCTGATTGGCGGTCGGTTCTTCTCGGGATCAGATAAGATTTAGGTGGGTCATGTATTAGAGTGTTTTATGTCTATTTTTAGTAGTGCATTAGTCCAACATCAAGGGATTGTCCCCGATTGCTTTTTTCTATGACTATAAGTAGAAATCTTCCTTCTCCTTTGTATTTACTCATTGCGTGGTGACATTCTCTCTACTTGGAGTAAAGACTTGGAGTAAAACTCAAGTGGAGAAGAATGCTACTTGTAATGTGGGTCATGTAAATAAAATATTTTTTTAGTTTGTCTTAATGGTGTCTTCTCTTTTAATTCTCGCTTGCTTAGCTTAATATTGTTTTATCTTAGTAGAAGTAATTAGAATGTTTCATTTTCTTAATGTAGTTTCTAGTTTAATGAGTAGTGAGTAGTTCCATCCCCTTTGGGGGTGGAGTTGATGTTTATACATCTCATGTAGTATGGAATGAATGTTATATGTTGTTGTATGTGAGAAATGTAAGTATGCTTGTTTGAATTAAAGAGAATACTTAACTTGATGGTTTCTGCCATAATCTTTAGGTACATTTCATGCTTGTTTAGGTTTTTAATAACAAACTTGTTCATGCTCATATTAGTCACTTAGGTTAGTGATTTGGATGATAGGTCTTACCATGAGGTACTTCTTATGTAAAGCAACACTACCTAAACTTGGGCTTTACTGAATGCATTCATCACCACTTATTTCATGTGTACATACACACCACCCCTTAGGGGTTTCCAAATACTGATTTCCAGCTTGCTTTTATTAGTCACTTAGTTTAGTTTTATTTCGTCTCATGCTTTCAACTTCTTTGTTTGTTTTGTGCTAGTTAAGCGTAGTTAGTTTAGTTTAATCAATCTCTTCTCCCCTCTTTTTCCCACTTGCCTTCGAACGAACTAGAGTCGACACACCTCCATGTGGATCGACCCGTATTTGCCATGTCTTCACCGATGCCGTGCACATGCGGTATGTAAAATGAACACGTCAGTATGCTAAACTCTCTTACCTTGTTTTATTTTTTACTTGTACATAATGTTTGATCAGAGTGAAATTTCAATGGTTTATCTTTACTATGATTTTTTCATGTTCTGACATTGAGAAAGGGTTTCCATGTGTCGTGATTGCAGGATATTGTGGTTTGTTTTGTGCTTGTGTTTGGATTTCCTAAACGCTCCAATCATCCAAATTGTGATATATTCTTTTGTGGCAGTTTCTCATTTTCTACTTTGTGTGTACTCTATATTCCGTTTTATCGATACACTATTTCTCCAACACCTCACAACCACTTGCACATAAAACAAGAATAATTGGTTTAGGATTTTATGAAAAATAGAAAATGTGTTTTGTTTTACCGTGAATGCTAATTGCTAATGCATGAAAAGACAGTCAGTTGTCATAAGCCAACCTGAACCTTGAGATATTTGGTTAATTACATGTTCTACCCTTACATCTAAGATCTTTACTCAGGAATAGCTCAGATATGTATTTTATACTTTAATTGCATAATATTATTGTTAGGCTTTAGCTCTATTTTAGAGTGTGTAAGATGACAAATGAAGGTCAATCACCAAAGAAAAAATGGCCCCTACATGTCATGATTAAAATTTTATTCATACATTACAAACTATTGGCTCATGAATCTTGACTTAAGAGTTTTAATATTGTAGTTGGTTCATTCATCAAGTGATGGTTCAGAAGATAGCTACGAGAAAGAATTTGTTACTTAAGGTTCAACTAGAAATAAAATGAAACGTAATAAAAGAAAGAGTCCATGGTTTGGAAAAGTTTTAAGTCTTCCAAAAGTAGCAAGACAAAAAAAGAAGCCAAATGTATGAAGTGTGGATATGTTGTTGGTTGTTATCCAAAAAGTGAAATGGGTAACATGTTGAAGCATATGAAATTCTATGACAGAAACCACAACATCAAGAAAATGCTTGTAGCAAGGAGAAGGGGGTTTAGGAGGGCGTTATCCTGGGTTTGATCCCCCACGTGTTTAGAGAGTTGACAACAACAGTTGTAGTGAGACATAATTTATCTCTTAAGTTCGTTAAATATGAATCCATTAGAGAAGCATTTATTTATGCAAACCCAAGTGCAAAATTAGTAAGAACACCCTCAAAAGTGACATTTTGGTTTCCTACAAATCTGAAAAAAATAACTTTTTGATATGTTGTAATGCTATGGTGAAAGGGTGTGTTTGGCTTCTGACTTGTGGACTTCGGTGGCTACTGATGGGTACATCATTCTTACGGCTCATTTTATCATGGATGATTGGGTTTTGAAGAAGAGGTTGTTGAGTTTCTCATATATTTCATCTCCGCACACTGGCATCACAATATCCGACAAGATTTAGAAGTTGTTAGTAGAATGGAAGCTCGACTTCAAATTATTCAGCATTACTTTAGACAATGCCTTTAGTAATATCTCTTTTGTCGAGACTTAATTTAAAAGAAAAGTTGGAGTTGTGAGATGCTCTTCTTTGTAATAATAAGTACTTCCATATTAGGTGTTGTGCCCATATTCTTAATTTGATTGTGCAAGAAGGATTGAAAGAGATGGATGGGTCAATTGTAAAAGTATGAGAGTGTCAAATAAATCAAAGGCTCTCGAGGAAGAAGACAAAAGTTTCTAGATTGCAATGACCAAGCCAGTTTAAACAAAAGGAGAGGATTACGTAAAGATGTGCCCACAAGGTGGAATCCAACGTACCTTATGTTTGATAGTGCTCTTTATTTTTGTCATGCTTTTGTTCATTTGCAGTTGACAGATTTAAACAACAAGCATACTCTTTCCATAGAAGAATGATACCGAATAGAAAGTCTGTCTAAGTTTCTTGGGGGTGTTCTATAATGTTAGTCGGTTATTCTCAGGTACACAATATCCCACTGCAAATTTGTATTTCCCTAATGTGTATTTGGTTCAAAGTATAATCGTAAAGGCAATGGAAGACCCTCACTCTCTAACTAGATCCTTCGCTGAAAGGTTGAAACCCAAGTTTGACAAGTATTTGGCAGATTATAGCACAATTTTTGCAATTGCTGTTGTCTTTGATCCTCGTTACAAGATCAAATTTGTGGAGTTCTACTACAAAAAACTCTATGGGAATAATTGCTAGCAGATTATCAATATTAATGTTGAACTGAGGTCATTATTTAACTTGTACAAGGACTCCATATCTTCAAGTTAGTTTTACTTTCAGTCTCGTGACACACCCACACTTGAGAATTCTTCACTTCAATATCATGGCCAAAGTGACTTTGAGGTATATTTTCATAACTTACAGTTAACTTCCAATAAGAAATAATATTTTGCTTTGTTTTTCATTAAAGTTTGTTTTGTTCTTTGTAAATCCAGTTTCAGACCGTAAAAAATAATATTTTTGCTATGTTCATTTTTTAAGAAATTTGATAAAGAAGATGAGGATCTCTACTCTCGGTTGTGGAAAAAACTGAGTTGGATAAGTTCTTGGAAGAAAAGAGACTTAATACGAATGACGAAATTGATGTTTTAGCATATTGGAAAACCAACTTGTATAGGTACCCCAATCTCGCAGTCATGGCTCAAGATGTGTTTGTAGGATCGTTATAACCCATAATTATCTAATCAATTCACTTAATCTCTACTTAATATGCAGCGGAAATGATAATGAAAAACAAGTAGAGAAAAGCAACGTAAACTAGAAAGACATAATTATCTAATCAATTCCACGAGCTCCGTCTATGACTTCACTATCTGATCTCGTTCCAGGCCAAGATCAAGCCTTTACACTTCAAGCTCGCAAACAATCCTCGCTGAGCTTGGTTGCTCCTCCCACAACTCAAAAGTGATGCTTCGGGATTTCAACGAAACCTTTACAACATGTTTCAGGCTTTCACTGAAACCTGTAACTTTGACAACAATTGGACAAGAGTATCAACACTTTAACTTTGAGCACACTTTGAGTATGAATATGATTCGGATCAAGGTGTGGAAGTTTAAGCTCTTGAGTGTATGGAATTTGGGATTGTAGGAGTGGGAGAATTCTCTCTAGTGTATGTTTGTGTTTGGAGTAAGAGAGTTGTCTAAATAAGGTGTGTGAACCTCTATTTATAAGCTTATAAGGCTTTATAGCCGTTGGGAAAAAATTGATTGAGATTTGTACAAGACACAAAATAGAAAGTTAACTTCTACATATATGTCCGAAACCGGTTTACCGACACAGGATCAACGGTCGACCATTTCCATGAAAATAAGGAAACGTTCAAACCAACTCAAACTACGGTCGAACCAAACGACTACAACTTAAGTTAACAATCGAACTAAACCTGGGTGCAGTCGACCGCTAAGAGGTTTTGTCCAGGTTAAAGGTTAATTGGTAGAACATAAGAAGGAAGTTCGTTCGATCGAAAATAACATACACTTTTGGTTCACACAATTGTCTACATCCGGTCGACCACCGTTAAGACATCATTCCACCGGTGGCTAAATACAATTTAGGGGTTAGGTGTATGTATACGAATACAACCGTTGGAGAATACGACAAGTTTAACGGTCATCCAGAAAATCGGGTAATCAATCAACTGAAAGGTCAAAAGACGTCGACCGATGGAGCTAGGTAAAATCAGTATTGGAGAAATTGTTAACTGGTAGAAACAGTCGAACAGAAAATCTATTTTGGTCGACCGTTCTGCACAAGCAGAGTTTAGTTTAAGTGATTTTCGACCTAAGTTTGGGTGATCTATTGAAGTCCCAAAGATTTGAAATTTGATGTGTGACTTTTACAAGGTAAAATGACATGTCTTCAATTAACTTGATTACATATCTTGACTTTATTCCATTCTTCCTTGAGTCTTGATCACCTGTAGATGTTAGCATAATACAATATATGTTTCATGCATAATTTGTGATACACTACATTTGATTGTCATTAAGATTATGTTAGTTAAATCATTAAAACACATATTAAGGCAAAAATGCAACAATGTTGTCCATTCCAATATCGACTATGGCCTTTGAGTCGACTTTTAGTATTGGAGGAAGGGTGCTCGATCAATACCGTAGTTTGTTGCCCCAAATTGGTATTGAGAGTTTGATTTGCATTCGAGATTGGAAGTTCATTGGAAGGTAATACATTTTCTTAATCAAAATTCCATTTTAACTTGAGATGATTTATTTCACGGACTTTGGTAGGGCTAAATTGACCGTGGCTGGTTATTAAAACAACGACGGATAATCATGGTATCCGTGGCAGAACCCCCCCCCCCCCCCCCCCCCCCCAAAACAATACCAAAACCGATCTCGCACCCCCAACTCTAGGGGTGCACACGGGTCGGGTTGAACCCGAAAACCGACCCGAACCCGACTGGTCGGGTCGGGTTGGGTCGGGTTGGCAAGTGGTTCGGGTTGGATTGGGTTGAAAAATTCTGAAACCCGAATTTTCGGGTCGGGTTCGGGTTATATGGGTCGGGTTGACCCAACCCGACCCGAGCTCGCAGGAATCCTCTCCTCTATTCCAGGCCCACTCTTTCAGCCCACCCGATAATCACTTTTTCCCGAAAGTCCGAAACACCCCACTCGCCCTTACATTGGATCAAATCGCGACCTCTTCTCCTCCGCCCTTTCCCCTCTCCTCCTCCCACCGCTGATGATCCCACCGTCTCCGCTTTAACCCTTCTGCTCCAGGACTGAGACGCCTCGGATCCGGCTTCCCGAGGTCTTTCGCTCTCTTCCGGAGGTTTGTACGGGGATTTTGGTGTAGTTTGGGGTTTGTCTTTTTCTCTCTCCTGAAGGTTGGATCTTTATCATGAATGAGGTGTTCATCTGGTTGTAGAAGAGTGCTTTTTATTTGGTCTTTGTGTGTGATTGTGGGTTTTAGGAATGTTGTTCAACTGTCATTGCGTGAAGAAATGGCTTTGTGTTTTCTAGAAGGATTGATTTCTCTTTATCTCTGTTTTGTGTTTGTACTGGTGGGATTGTTTGGTTATGAGAAGATATGTTTGTGTGTTGGGAATGTTGTTTAACTTTTCATCAGCTAAGGAATTAGTTTGCCAGAATGTTAGTTTCTGCGAGCTTCTGGAACTAAAAAAGTGGATCGTGAGCAGTAGATGAGTTTTGGATAATATATTTGGTGAGACTGGAGGAAACAATGCTGATCATAACAGGAAATGTATATAGAATCTCATGTTGTAGAATGCAATGCAAACCTTGGAAGTGCAACTTAAAACCAAAATTTCGGGTCCAACCCGACCCGACCCAACCCAACCCGAAAATTTCGGGTCGGGTTGGGTTCAACACGAATGGGGTCGGGTTCGGGTTCGGGTTGGGTATTTTCCTAACCCGAAAATTTCGGGTTGGGTCGGGTTTCAACCCAAACCCGACCCAACCCGACCCGTGTGCACCCCTACCCAACTCCCTCGAATCAACAAAAAAAACCAAACCCTCCCCATCGACCCATCGGCCATCTCTCATTCGGCCCCTCCTCCAACCCACCCCACCTTCGACCGTCCCTTCTCCAGCCTCCCCTCCTTTAACTGTCCCTCCTCCACCTCTACGACGTTCGCCCCATGCCCATGTTGTTCCTCCGCTGCCCTTACCCTTCGCCCGCCACCATCGTCGTTCACTCACCGCCTCACCGTTCGCTGGTCAATCGTCAGTCGCACCTTCCTCTTCTTCTGAGGTCCAATTTGGTTAGATTTGTTGTTCTGATTTGTCTTGTTGGGATTGAAGTTTTTTTTGATTTGTTGGGATTTGGCTCCTTAGGGTTTGGTTGGGAAATACAAGCTTGAGAAAACGTTGACTTCGATTCCACATCGTCGTTGTCCTTCCCCTTGCTGGTGTTGTTCCAGTGAGGTCTTACTTGGGGGAATATGATCGAAGCCCTCTCTTCCGTCTGCTGGAAGAAGCATCAGGTCCCTCCCCTTCCCCCTCCCTTCCCTTCCCTCTAGGGTTTCACATATCCTTCCTTAATCCCTAATCAACAGGATGCGCTGGTGGAGCACTCCGAGCACAATATTGTCCTTATTGTCTACCTCAAACACGAGGTGAGTGTCAGCTTTGGCTTTGTACAATTCTATTCGTGGTATGTTTGATTGGTTTCTAATTTGTTGTGTATGAGTATAGAGTGGAAAGACGATTGATGTTTGGATTGAGCTTGGGGTTGTTAACATGCGGCTCATTGATCTGATTTGTGGTGGAGGCCACTTAAGGCCTCACGATGACTCATTAAATGTTCTGGTCGACATGGTTGTAGGTATGCCTGGGAGGATTCTTCAACATTTTGAAGAAGGAAACATGGTCTATGAGAACTCTTCAATTTTAATACATGTTATTGTGAAATACTACCAATTAGCCTAATGCATTGCTTTGGTTTATTCAATTTCAGGTCCTAGAGCCAAGTTTGGCCAAGAGAAACACATTATGATATTGGAACATGGAATGGACATGTATGATATTGGAAATGGATTTGGTTACTTTGGTATTGCAAACTATTGTCATTGAAGAGGTAAGCTTTTCTTACGTGTCTTTGCCTATATTTTAGTTATTTATCGTACCATTGTAATTATATAGGACAGTGAACTCTTGTTGCTTGACTGGATATATTAGTGTTGAGAGAACTTGTATTTGGAGTTGTTTGCTTGCTTGGTTTTTGAGTTGATTGTAACTTTTTAGGGAGGAATTTGGTTACATCCGTAGGAGTATAGAGCCCACGTTTTGTTTTGGGGATATTAAAACTATACAAATGTGCATTATTTAGTTAGAAGAGCACTGAGAACCTCTGTAGCATTGCTTTTGAATCATAGGAGTAATGTAGTATTGTAGTTATTAGTAGGCTAGTGTTCTAGATATGCATCATGACAAATAGAATGTCGGGCGGGTGGCTATTTGGCTTTTTTTTTCTTTCGATTCAGTAGGACTAGTTGGATCCTCGTTAAATGGTAATTATCACTTTGACATAAAAAAATCACATGCAATTTTCTTGTTTCATTGATCATATCGTGGTTGGTTTAGTTTCTACCATATTTTGAATGCACACTTTCTTAATGAACCTGCTTATCTAACCATGTATGCCCTGTTGCTTGTGGAAGTTGATGAAATTTTACATGGTTTGCAGGGAGACTACTGACTGCACTTGTGTGTGAAATTTTACATGGTTTTCCATTTCTATTTAGTTCTTTCAGCAGTTTTCCAGTGTCTTCGTCGATTTGTTTCCTCGTGCAGGCATGTGACAAATGGAAAACTTGAGAGACGGAATAGACATGTTGTAATTGCCTTCTCTGGTGTTTGTCTAACTTGTCATTGTTTACAAGAATTTGATTGTAGTTTACAAAGTTATGTAATTGTGGATGTTCTAAATAAAAGTGTACAAGTGATTTATTCAATGCTGAAAAATTATATTTTTTCCTTCTACGGTGCTTGTCTAACTTGTCATTGTTTACAAGAATTTGATTGTAGTTTACAAAGTTATGTTAATTGTGGATGTTATAAATATAAGTGAACAAGTGATTTATTCAATGCTGAAAATTTATATTTTGTTCCTTCAATGGTGCATGTCTAACTTGTCATTGTTTACAAGAATTTGATTGTGGTTTGCAAAGTTAAATAAATGTGGATGTTGACAAATATAGGTGTGCAAGTGATTTATTAAATGTTGAAAATTTATATATATTTTTCTGAGAAAAACTTTTAGCCACGGGAGAAATCCGTCACTAAAGGTTTTGCAATCCGTCATTAAAACCTTTCAGTGATGCCATCAACAGTGACTGGAAATTTTTCGTGGCTAAAAACGTTTTGTGACAGATTCTTAGATTTAGCCACGAATTTTTACCGTGGCTAACACCCAAAATTCTTGTAGTTTTAATTGGGACGAACTGAAGGAGGACATTTTGGAAGAGATACTTGAGGAAGATTCGGGTCAAGGTTCAAATCCTTCTGTCTGGTAATGGCTTCTAAGAGTTTAAGGTGAGTTGAAGAATCATAGTTAGTTAAATGATAAATTTGTGTTTCTTTTCTTATTTAATGACTACTTATGTAGCTATTCGATGGAGTATTGGTAGATTGCATTCACCCACAAACACATAGTCTTCCAAAGCATGGAAAAAGCTAATCCGGGACAATCCCCCGATGTGGGACTAAACCAATACCAAAAATAGCCTAAACGAACACTAATACAAGTCCAGGAGAAGTTGGGGCGGATCTTGCATGATCCAGACCGCCAATTGGCGGCCTATAAAGCCCAGATCCGTTTGGGTCTTCTGGTGGGCTTTCCTTGGTGTGTTTCTTGGTCTTGGATGCATCTAACTTGTTTAGTGGAGCTCTGACCCGAATCGAATTGACAAAATACTCCTCATGATGGTGTGGAGTTTCCTGTTTTGCTCTTAGGTCCTTCTGTCTTACGATCAGGTCCTTCTCCCTTGCATCTTGGTCCCCAGGTCTCACAATTAGGTCCTTTTTCCTGCTTTTGGGTCCTTTCATGGCTCTTCTCTTCAAACCTCTTTATTTCTGAAAACTAAACATAAAACTCGTCACGTAGCATTGCTTAGGTGTAAGATAATGGATATAAGGGACAAATATAAGCATGAAATGATGTCAATCAAATACCCCCACACCTAAGTTTTTGCTAGTCTCGAGCAAAACAAAGAAAGGAAAAAGCATACGAAAAACAAGAAATCCTAACTCACTTTCGTAGGAATCACGGTTGCACTTAGCACGTGCAACAAGCCGTTAAACCTCTTTGTTGCCAAGGAGGAGGAGTGTTGTCTCCTGAGGGTTTTCAGCGGATATACCCACAAAATCCGAACAAGATGCATTAATCAATCTAGCTACACGACTCGTTGGACTTATTTTGACGATCATGGAATGCGGTAATACTACGGGTCGACTCTATATATGTATTCAGTCCACACACCTAGCCTAATGAGTTATTCGTGAGAGTTAACTAAGGAATTAAGTGAAAGACATGTGCAACCTTAACTTCTGAATGTGATACAATCGTGTAAAGTCTATTTTGGTTCTTATTTGACTCTTCTTTTCTTTTCTTTTCTCTTCTTTTTTTTTCTTTTTTTTTCTTTTTCTTTGGAGCATTTATTGGTGGGTGTTTGATTCTCCCAGGGTCAGGTTTCGTGCATCATTGCCTATGAGGACTTACACTATCACGTACACCTTCCCCCAAATCTCCACATAGGGCGATCCCTACCACCCGTGTAACGGGAGTTCGGTCGGTGCATCCCAAGTCAGATGACTCGAAAGCACCAGGCACAAAGTCCCCTCAGACCTACTTTCCCGAGTGATAGGAGCCGAGCAAAAAGAGAGAACACCACTTATTTATTTATTTATCTACATGGGAACCAAAACCCCTACACTAAAGTTTCACAAAAAGAGATTAAGGGCCCTTGACTACGACAAACTTCCTTATACTAACAGACACGAATTATTTGACTCACTAGGTTCAGGGTGGACTTCTTTAAATGTTTGAGTACCGAAACCCTAGGATTACACGCCCCCCGAGGGAAAACCGGGGTGCATCCTAACGACTCGATAAATCCTAAAGCCACGTACTAGATATCCTAATGCATCAAGTTCAAGACATTTTTGGGAGCTATCTTTTTACTTTGCCTCTCAACGGTTTTGCACATGCTAAACACACGCAAAACCCACAAAACATTTTCTTTCGAAAACACACGAAGATTTTGAAAGAAATGTGGAAATTTTAAAGCACTAGGCAAGCAAAAGAAGACAAGTCACCCAAGGATCATGGCAAGCAAATATATCGATATTAAATGCAGCACACTAACATGACCCTAAATGCAAACAAAAGAAAACAAAATCGAAAGAAAAAACTCGACTATGTACACACGTAAAACACCCCCCCACACCTACTTCATGCATTGTCCTCAATGAATGTGAGCAAAATACTACATGGATGCATGCATGAAACAGAAGAGATCTCACCAACGTGAAGTACACAAGGAAGTTCATGGCTATGTTGATGGACACAACCCAACTTCCCTCAAAACCTGTGAGATGCTAAAGAAGGGATACAAATACGTGAAAGAAATGGGGCCCAAATACTCAAGGGTTGGGGCCCACAACAATCGATGCTCACTGAAGGAGTTTTTTTTTTTTTAACATATATACACATGAAAGCTCAACCACTCATGTAGGAGCATGAATGGTTGAGTGCGAGGGAGGTTCATGAAGGAACATGACCTCCTCGACTTCGGCTGGTGCCCCCTCCAAGTAGGGTTTGAGGTGTTGTCCATTAACTTTGAACACGTCCCCATTCCCTGGGTTCAAGATCTCAACCGCTCCAAGAGGATAAACGGTTTGGACAATAAACGGGCCAGACCAGCGACTGCGGAGCTTACCCGCAAACAGATGAAGCCGGGAATTGTAGAGCAACACCTTCTGCCCGGCCGTAAACACCTTTCGCATAATCATGCGATCATGAAACATCTTGGCTCGGGACTTATGAATTTTGGCATTCTCGTACGCATCATTGCGTAGCTCTTCTAATTCCACAATGTCGAGCTTACATTGTACTCCTGCTTGATCAAGATCCATATTCAGGTTCTTGATCGCCCAGAAAGCACGATGCTCAAGCTCGACGGGTAGGTGGCAAGCCTTGCCGTACACTATCCGATATGGGGACATACCCAAATTGGTCTTGTACGCGGTGCGGAAAGCCCACAACGCGTCATTCAACTTGGTAGACCAATCCTTCCTCGAGGAACTAACCGTCTTCTCAAGAATTTGCTTTAATTGACGGTTAGAGATTTCGACCTGCCCACTAGTTTGCGGATGGTATGGGGTCGCAAGCTTGTGGGTGATCGAATATTTCCTCATAAGCGCTTCAAAGGAGCGATTACAGAAGTGGGTACCCCTATCGCTGATTATGGTACGAGGAGTACCAAATCACGTAAAAATGTCCCTCAAGAATTTGGTGACCACCTTGTTGTCATTGGTCTGTGTGGGTATAGCCTCAACCCATTTAGACACATAGTCAACGGCCACCAGAATGTAAACATTCCCGAACGAGTTCGGGAAGGGACCCATGAAATCGATGCCCCACACATCGAAGATGTCGACAACAAGGACATTTTGCAAAGGCATCATGTCACGTCGACCAATCCTGCCAAGGCGCTGGCACCTATCACATTGCTTAGAAAAGTCGTAAGCATCCTTGAAAAGGGAGGGCCAGTAGAATCCAGATTGGAGCACCTTGGCAGCAGTTTTCTTTGCTCCAAAGTGTCCTCCACATGCCTTGGAATGGCAGAAGTGGAGTACACTTTGGAACTCGGTATCTGGGACGCACCGCCTGAAAATTTGGTCAGAGCAGTATTTGAATAGGTAGGGGTCGTCCCAGTGGAAGAATCTGACATAAGGTCTAAATTTGGATTGGTCAGATTTTGACCAACCCACAGGAAGTTGCTCAGTCACGAGGTAGTTCACGATGTCGGCAAACCAAGGGTTATCTTCGATCGTGAACAACTGCTCGTCAGGAAATTTATCATCAATGATTGGTCATGTGGGTTGGTCGTCTCTAGACGAGACAAGTGGTCAGCTACAACGTTTTCACACCCTTTTTTGTCCCGAATCTCGAGATCAAATTCTTGTAACAACAAGATCCATCTCAATAGTCAGGATTTTGCATCTTTCTTCGCCATGAGGTGCTTGATGGCTGTGTGATCAGAATAGATAATCATGTGGGAGCCAATCAAGTACGACCGGAATTTCTCCAAAGCAAATATGATTGCTAAGAATTCCTTCTCGGTCACAGTGTAGTTCAATTGGGCATCATTGAGTGTTCTACTGGCATAGTAGATCACATGAGGCAATTTGTCCAATCGTTGCCCAAGCACTGCTCCCACAGCGAAGTCAGATGCATCAGACATTAACTCAAAGGGTTCAGTCCACACCGGTGCCTTAATAATGGGAACTGAAGTCAACTCTTTCTTCAAGGTCAAAAAGGCATGATGGCAATCCGGTGTGAACTCAAAAATGGCATCCTTAGCCAACAAGGTGGTAAGAGGTCGAGCAATTTTGCTAAAATACCGAATGAACCGCCGATATAATCCAGCATGCCCCAAAAAGGCACGAATATCCTTCACATTACGTGGCGGTGGGAGATTAGCAATGGTACCCACTTTGGCGGGATCGACCTCAATTCCCCTATTAGAGATCACATGTCCAAGTACAATCCCTCGCTTCACCATGAAGTGACATTTCTCCCAATTGAGAGCGAGGTTCTTCTCACGGCATCGCTTGAGGACAAGGCTCAGGTGATGAAGGCACTCATCAAAGGAAGCGCCAAATATGGAAAAGTCATCCATGAAGATCTCAAGGAAACGCTCAACCATATCGGAGAAGATACTAATCATACACCTCTGAAACATTGCCGGCGCATTGCATAACCCAAAGGGCATGCGACGGTAGGCAAACGTGCCAAAGGGACAAGTGAATGTGGTTTTCTCTTGGTCCTCGGGGGCGATGGGAATTTGGTTGTAACCGGAGTATCCATCAAGAAAACAATAGTACTCATGTCCGGCCAACCTTTCCAACATCTGATCAATGAATGGCAACGGGAAATGATCTTTCCTCGTTGCCGCATTGAGCTTGTGATAATCCACGCAAACTCGCCAGCCAGTTTGCAGGCGTGTCGGGATAAGCTCATTATGCTCATTCTCCACAACCGTCACGCCTGACTTTTTGGGAACCACATGGACAGGACTCACCCACGAACTATCAGAGATAGGATAGATTATACCATGATCCAAGCACTTAAGAACCTCCTTTCGGACGACTTCTTTCAGTACAGGATTCAATCTACGTTGTGGGTCCCTACGGGGCCGAGAATCCTCTTCCATGTGGATCCGATGCTGAACAATACCAGGGCTAATTCCCTTGATATCCTTCAAGGACCACCCGATTGCCTCTTTGTTTTCAAAGAGTACTCTTTTGAGGGCAACCTCTTGATCTTTTTCAAGATCAGAAGCAATAATGAGTGGCAAGGTCTCATTATCCCCTAAAAAGATGTACTTAAGGTTATCGGGGAGCGGTTTAAGCTCGACCAGAGGTGGGTCCTTGTCGGATTCAGAGTTATTTTCAAGTGGCTCAAGGGCCATGGGGTAAGAGGAGCAAGCACCCAGATGTGCCTCCTCGTCCAGAGATATGCTGGCGGATTCCTCAAGATCCTCTTCACTCGCAACCTGATCATTAGGCACCTCAATAATATGTCGATGTGAGTCGAACATGCCTAATGAATCGGGCTCATCCGTGTCCTGGATGAAATTGGCTCCGACTGTGTCGTCGAAGAGCCCAGGTTGCTTACCAAGAGTGAAGATGTTGAAATCCGCCGTGAGGTTTCCAAAAGACAACCTCATCAAGCCATTGCGACAATTGATCAAAGCATTAGATGTCGCAAGAAATGGCCTCCCAAGGATCACAGGAATCTGTCCTTGTGGGTTGGACACGGGTTCAGTATCCAAGATGATGAAATCAACTGGAAATACGAACTCACCCACTTTGATAAGGACATCCTCCACACTTCCACGTGGAATTTTGACGGATCTATCAGCCAACTGGAGGGTTGTCCTCGTTGGTTTAAGATCGCCTATCCCAAGGTTGACATAGACTGAGTAAGGCAAGAGATTCACAGATGCCCCCAAATCCAATAGAGCTTGAGAGATGGTCACATTCCCAATCATGCAAGAGACAGTTGGACAACCAGGGTCCTTGTACTTGACATTCATGGGTTGTGTCAATATGGAGCTCACATTGGCGGCCAAAAAGGCCTTTTTGGGCACATTTATTTTTCTCTTGGTGGTGCAAAGGTCCTTGAGGAACTTGGCATACGGTGGCATTTGTTGAACAACGTCCAACAACGGGATGTTCACATTTACTTGTCTAAGTACCTCAACGATCTTATCCCAATGCTCATCACGTTTTTTAGTCAACCGATGAGGGAATGGTGCCTTGGGGACATAAGAATCACGTGGAGGAGTCTCAGAATTAGGTTCCTTGACAGGCTCAAGACTCTCCTCGGAAGTCTCGCCAACAGGGTTGGCTTCCGGCATTTTCACATTGTTGTCAACGACCCTTCCCGATCTCAAGGTATGAATAACATTAGCATGTTGGGAAGTGTCACTTTCAACATTGTGTACATTTTGCCTGGTATTAGCAGGTTGACCCCTGGGATTTACCACAGGTTGACTCGGGAACTGACCCTTCTCGCGTTCATGGAATTGATGAGCCAATTGGCTAACTTGCATTTCCAAAGCCTTGACTGTACTTTGCATGCTCTGCATGAATGCTTGAAGGGTCGGATCACTAGAAGGGTCCTTGGGGTCAACCCGCTGAGGTGGTGGAGTCTGGTTGGAATAACCCGACGATGAGGTATGAGCAGGTTGGTAATTTTGGTGCTGAGACCTTTGATGTGGAGGTTGGTAGGTCGCCGATGGGCGTGGAGGTTGATAAGGTGGAGTTTGAGGTTGAGCGTGCGAGCTCTGACCGTGGCCTCCACTAGACCCCCAAGAGAAGTTAGGATGGTTACGCCATCCCGGGTTGTAGGAGTGACTGTACGGGTCATTACGGGGCCGCTGTTGATACATCGCATTTGCATGCTCAGTATCCCTTGGAGCGTAAGCGCATTCCAAGTCATCATGGCCCGTAAGTCCACACCTAGTACATCCGGGAGTAGCGACCTGAGCTACAGGAGCTCGGTCCATCTCCAAACTCTCTATCCTACGCAGGAGAGCAGCCATTTTTGCCTCAGACGCGATAGTCGACTCAACATGATATGATCCAGCTCGACCAGAAGACCTGGCGGCTGGTGGCTCTCTCATGGTGTCCCACTCAAAGGTACGCTCAGCCATAGCCTCAAAAGTGTCCCATGCCTCCTCGATGGGTTTCATTTGGAAGTCACCCTGACACATTGACTCCAACAATGTGCGGGTGTTGTAGTTGATGCCCTCATAAACAATCTGGCACAGCTGCCATAGCTCAAGTCCATGATGAGGGCATTGCTGGAGAAGGTCCTTGAACCTCTCAAAGAAACCATGAAAAGATTCGGTCTCGGTCTGATACATTTGATGTATCTGATGCCGTATCTGTTGAGTTTTCCTTTGAGGGAAAAATCTCTTCAGAAAGACGGTCACAAAGTCATCCCAAGACCGAATCGAGCTCGCCGGGAGGCTACACATCGATTTCTTCGCATTATCCTTCAATGCGAACGAAATCATCCTCAACCGGACAGAATCCTCATCAAGCTGTTGAAGCTTGAACATGGAGCATACTTCCTCGAATTCGCGTATAAAAATATACGGATCCTCCTTATTGGCAGTAAAGGTTGGAAGCATTCTCACATACTGAGGTTTCAGCTCATAGTTGTTCCCGCGAGCAGGGGGAACAACTATGCAAGAAGGTTGTGCGGCCCGAACAGGATGGGTCCGCTCCCACAACGTCATCGGCCTATCCCGTCGAGCTAAAGGTGGTGGTGCACCTAGAACTCGATCCTGACCGAATCTCCCTTCCTCTCGAGTCAGAGGAGGAGGAGAAGGAGGTCTACGTGGTGGTGGGAATGGACCGAGGTAGTTCATGTATGGAACCCGGTCTCCCTCGCCACCATGAGACGACACGACCTCTTGCTCCAAAGGAGCACGAGGCGGAGATGGTCGATCACCAAGATCTTCCATCTCAGAAATAAGCACTCTCTCGAGTCGAGCGCTCTCACCAGAACGAGCCCAATCTCTCATAAAAATGCTCGACTCGACTCTAAACGACACACAACAGAAGGTGTACTAGAGGAGGAGACTAAACGTAGAGAATAGATGAGGAGAGGACTCAAATGAGGAGGGAAGAATCCCTAGAGCTAGCGAGGGTAGTGGGATCAGGAAGAAGCCTAACTAGCAAGCATGGCTCAAACAATGTAAGACAATGGGTCCTTAAGCTAGACGACGCCTAACTTCGAGGTCACTAGCCTCGACACGCCTCACCTCCCTTCAACGAGGACCACAATGCCCAGCAAGTGATACCAGATCCGGAGATCCAGTACCTCCTACTATCGACAAGGTAGGCAATGCCGATCAGGTCATGACGGTCTCGACTAGATTACTCTCCTAGTGCGTCCGAATTCCTTAGGGCCAATGTCTACTTGCTTTTAGTTAAGGCTTTATTAAGAGTGGTTTTTGGGGCCAAGGAAAGGGTGATGAAATCCCCCACCTTATCTTTTATGGGACAGCCCTCTTTAGTAGCGATTTGATCCTAGATCTAGCAATCAATCGCTCCAATCAAACACTCTCTCACTCTTGTCCCGAGGCACCTTACTAACTAATGTATGAAATAAACATGCATGAATGAGGGATATGGGTGCACGTACCTCACGCCAGCAATCAACGACAAAATGTAAAGCAAAGAAAAGACAAATGCATGCAAGGTCTACCAATGGTGCATGACCTAGATGGCATGAAGTCTAATCTTTTGCTTTGAGTTTTATGGTCCAAGTTGATTAATGGGGGAATGATTAATGATCTGGGAGCAAACTAGAAGTCATAGCATGCAGAATAGGGCTCCCAGATAACACATATTACAACACTAACTACCATAAGAAATTTGAAGGAAAGAAGCCCTCACCAGGCCGCCAATTGGCGGTCTACAACCGCTGATTGGCAGTCCCTTTTGGTCTTCTGGTCCTCAGATTTTCCCAGTAGCCTCCCCTTGATCAGATTGTTCCCTGAAACTAAGAAAAATTGAAAACAAAAAATTAAAAACCCCTCGAATCGCCCAAACCAAGGTCTGGACAGAGCACCTCCCCGGCAACAACGCCAAAAACTTGATTGATCTCGTTTTATATTTAACCGCAAGTGCATGGCCGCGTTGAAGCGGTGGCAAATACAGGTCATCCACAGGGAGGTGTGTCGACACTTAGTTTGTGCAAAGGCGAGAGGTAAAGAAAGGGAAGAAAGGTTGGTTACACTAAACTACACTACAAAGCTGAAATGAAATGGAGAAGAAACGATAAAACTAAACCCCAAAGGGGGTAGAGAAATAATGTGAACATAAAAGAGTGTGTGTGTTCATTAAGCTCATCACAACATGTATTGTATGAAATCATAAAACTACATCCAACTTTGCCTCTACATGAATTAAGATAAGACTACATCATTAAAACATACAAGGCAATAATTGGAATGAAGCTACGTGAACTCAAGTATAAAGACTATACCCTACTATGCCTCTACATGAATTAAGATTTCACTACATCATTAAAACATACAAGACATTAGCTAAGGTAAAGGCAACAAGAGCACATACACTACAAATTGTGTTTCCAATATTAACTTCATCCATATCCTAACCTTATCATTCCCCATAGAATAGGTCCACTAATCAAAGCATAAGCTAAGCTTCATTCAAGAGCATTAGCATATCAAAGATAAGAGTGAAAACCCATTAGATGGTTATGGAAATCATATAAAGCTCAAGGGATAAAGATAACACACACTTAATACACTACATTATTATATCACATATTTCTCCACCCCCCAAATGGGGATGGAACTACTCACTACTCATTACACTAACTAAATTAGCAAAGGAAAGCATAATACTGAAATGAAATTTATACTACTCAAGCAAGAAACATTAAAGAAGCATAAAACTAAACAAACAAACAAGCATGCATATGAAAGGAAATTAAACTAAGAGAGAAACAACACCATTAAAAGAAAACTTCTATTATTAACTCACTCAATTACAAGTAGCTCTTCCTCCACTAGAGTTTTGCTTCAAGGCTTCACTCTTAGTAGGGAAGATGGCCACCAAAGAGAGAGATGCATACAAAGGGAGGTGAAGAGTTCTATTTATAAGCATGGAAAAAGCTAATCCGGGACAATCCCCCGATGTGGGACTAAACCAATACCAAAAATAGCCTAAACGAACACTAATACAAGTCCAGGAGAAGTTGGGGCGGATCTTGCATGATCCAGACCGCCAATTGGCGGCCTATAAAGCCCAGATCCGTCTGGGTCTTCTGGTGGGCTTTCCTTGGTGTGTTTCTTGGTCTTGGATGCATCTAACTTGTTTAGTGGAGCTCCGACCCGAATCGAATTGACAAAATACTCCTCATGATGGTGTGGAGTTTCCTGTTTTGCTCTTAGGTCCTTCTCCCTTGCATCTTGGTCCCCAGGTCTCACAATTAGGTCTTTTTTCCTGCTTTTGGGTCCTTTCATGGCTCTTCTCTTCAAACCTCTTTATTTCTGAAAACTAAACATAAAACTCGTCACGTAGCATTGCTTAGGTGTAAGATAATGGATATAAGGTACAAATATAAGCATGAAATGATGTCAATCATCGACCGTGCAACATTTCGGTCGACCGTGCAACATCCGGTCGACCGTTTACAGTTTAGCGGTCGATCGTTTTTGCACAGTACTGCAACTTCGTCATATTTCGGTTTAACCCCTACAAAATTTGACATTTCGGGATTAGTAGTAAGTTCACAACTTATGTAACATATTATCCTATGTACTGATTAATCATTACACCCCATAATATTTACATCACATATGAATTTAATTTAGATTCTAATTATGTTATTAATCATAACATAATTTTGATTTCGCTTGTTCACCACATATGTCATATTTTCTACATGAAACTCGACACACCTTATGAACTCAAAATCCCTATTTCTTCTTTCCCAGTTTTGTGGTGTGACCTATGGGAGGATCTAAACTAAGTTGGCAGTGATATTAAGAGCTTAATATCACAAGCTATAAGCGGTATCTAGCTACACATTATAGCTCCCAATTAGTTAGATGTCTTAATTCCACTCGAACCAAAACCCGATCCATTTAGTGATGGAGTGCACCACTTGTGTCTGTCCCTTGCCTCATGATATTAAGAATACACACAATGTAGTATTGTGTCATCTTTGTGTTAGTATTTATTTCTTCATCTCTTTGAGCTAGTTACAAATATGTGACTTAGCTCAAATCACATTGTGCACATTATAACTTTGCTTTATCAAGGGGCCCACTAATATCATCACTCAATTAAGAGGGTTAATGATAATCTTTTGACTAACTATCTTCTCCAACAAAAGTCATACTTAACCAACCAATGCCTTTACACTACACTCATCGATAGCTCAAGACACTAGTCTAATTAAGCAATTCTTAAGTGATCGGATATAAGTCTCATATCAAAGGACCAAAGACACAGTAAAACATCAATGACACAGAAAGCACAATTCTATAATGTTTTACTTATTAGGTCTATTCAGTATACAAAAGTAATATTTTCCTCTTTTGTCCACCCGTGTTGTCACTCACTTGTGGAGCTACAATGATCTATGACCAACACGACAATCTTAACTCGGTAATTAATGTCCCATGTTAATTACCATGATTGTGAATATCTACTGTTTTATGTAAACCAATATCTTTTAGAGCTCTACGGTTAATGACCAAGAGCCTCTTCCTTAACACTTCTAAAAGAAGAATAACATAAACAAGGAACAAAATGATTTCTCATTCAATTCATAATAATTGACATTTGAAAGTAAAACTTTTAGAACACATTCCCTTCATTATCCTCCTCCCGAATACCCATATTCCTACCAGGCACCACTCATGACCAATCATTCAACTCATTCTCAGCCAATCAACATCCAACCCAACAATTTCCCAAATTCTGACTTGAGCCTTACAGTTGACCCAAACTTGACTCCTTAGAACAAACCCTCCAAACGTTCATGAAAACCACTCAAAATATGTTGAAGTCCACTCAAAATTCCTTGCAAACTATGAAAATGCAAGTGAGTAAGATGACACAACAAATAAGTGAACATGAGGTGTGTGGCCTTTCTTGTCACCATGAGGATTCATCTTTTGATATCGAACCACCACCACATCAATAAATTCAAAGCACAATCTGTCAGAGTCAAACTCCTAGTCAGTCTGAGGGACTTAGGGTTTCAATTCACGATCACTTGGTGGAGGATTCAATTCAAATTGAGAATAACATGGACCAACTTCATTATTCGTCGGCACAGGATTGTGCCTTATCTTTTTGTCTCGTGGCCCTTGAACCACATGATCTTATTGTTGTGCCACTTAAGGACTCTCCTGTGGTTGAGCAAGACCTCTTTAGTACCCTTAATTTCATACGACCTGATGAGAGTTTGTCTCTCACTATTATTCCTAATCAACTTGAAAATGATGGGACATCAAACAACTACATTGCCAAAGAGGGTATTGGGAGTTCCTTAGAGGATACCTTGGGTAAGAGACACACTTTCTTTTTGCTCGCTGATTGGTGGTCCAAGACCGCTGATTGGCGGTCGGTTCTTCTCGGGATCAGATAAGATTTAGGTGGGTCATGTATTAGAGTGTTTTATGTCTATTTTTAGTAGTGCATTAGTCCAACATCAAGGGATTGTCCCCGATTGCTTTTTTCTATGACTATAAGTAGAAATCTTCCTTCTCCTTTGTATTTACTCATTGCGTGGTGACATTCTCTCTACTTGGAGTAAAGACTTGGAGTAAAACTCAAGTGGAGAAGAATGCTACTTGTAATGTGGGTCATGTAAATAAAATATTTTTTTAGTTTGTCTTAATGGTGTCTTCTCTTTTAATTCTCGCTTGCTTAGCTTAATATTGTTTTATCTTAGTAGAAGTAATTAGAATGTTTCATTTTCTTAATGTAGTTTCTAGTTTAATGAGTAGTGAGTAGTTCCATCCCCTTTGGGGGTGGAGTTGATGTTTATACATCTCATGTAGTATGGAATGAATGTTATATGTTGTTGTATGTGAGAAATGTAAGTATGCTTGTTTGAATTAAAGAGAATACTTAACTTGATGGTTTCTGCCATAATCTTTAGGTACATTTCATGCTTGTTTAGGTTCTTAATAACAAACTTGTTCATGCTCATATTAGTCACTTAGGTTAGTGATTTGGATGATAGGTCTTACCATGAGGTACTTCTTATGTAAAGCAACACTACCTAAACTTGGGCTTTATTGAATGCATTCATCACCACTTATTTCATGTGTACATACACACCACCCCTTAGGGGTTTCCAAATACTGATTTCCAGCTTGCTTTTATTAGTCACTTAGTTTAGTTTTATTTCGTCTCATGCTTTCAACTTCTTTGTTTGTTTTGTGCTAGTTAAGCGTAGTTAGTTTAGTTTAATCAATCTCTTCTCCCCTCTTTTTCCCACTTGCCTTCGAACGAACTAGAGTCGACACACCTCCATGTGGATCGACCCGTATTTGCCATGTCTTCACCGATGCCGTGCACATGCGGTATGTAAAATGAACACGTCAGTATGCTAAACTCTCTTACCTTGTTTTATTTTTTACTTGTACATAATGTTTGATCAGAGTGAAATTTCAATGGTTTATCTTTACTATGATTTTTTCATTTTCTGACATTGAGAAAGGGTTTCCATGTGTCGTGATTGCAGGATATTGTGGTTTGTTTTGTGCTTGTGTTTGGATTTCCTAAACGCTCCAATCATCCAAATTGTGATATATTCTTTTGTGGCAGTTTCTCATTTTCTACTTTGTGTGTACTCTATATTCCGTTTTATCGATACACTATTTCTCCAACACCTCACAACCACTTGCACATAAAACAAGAATAATTGGTTTAGGATTTTATGAAAAATAGAAAATGTGTTTTGTTTTACCGTGAATGCTAATTGCTAATGCATGAAAAGACAGTCAGTTGTCATAAGCCAACCTGAACCTTGAGATATTTGGTTAATTACATGTTCTACCCTTACATCTAAGATCTTTACTCAGGAATAGCTCAGATATGTATTTTATACTTTAATTGCATAATATTATTGTTAGGCTTTAGCTCTATTTTAGAGTGTGTAAGATGACAAATGAAGGTCAATCACCAAAGAAAAAATGGCCCCTACATGTCATGATTAAAATTTTATTCATACATTACAAACTATTGGCTCATGAATCTTGACTTAAGAGTTTTAATATTGTAGTTGGTTCATTCATCAAGTGATGGTTCAGAAGATAGCTACGAGAAAGAATTTGTTACTTAAGGTTCAACTAGAAATAAAATGAAACGTAATAAAAGAAAGAGTCCATGGTTTGGAAAAGTTTTAAGTCTTCCAAAAGTAGCAAGACAAAAAAAGAAGCCAAATGTATGAAGTGTGGATATGTTGTTGGTTGTTATCCAAAAAGTGAAATGGGTAACATGTTGAAGCATATGAAATTCTATGACAGAAACCACAACATCAAGAAAATGCTTGTAGCAAGGAGAAGGGGGTTTAGGAGGGCGTTATCCTGGGTTTGATCCCCCACGTGTTTAGAGAGTTGACAACAACAGTTGTAGTGAGACATAATTTATCTCTTAAGTTCGTTAAATATGAATCCATTAGAGAAGCATTTATTTATGCAAACCCAAGTGCAAAATTAGTAAGAACACCCTCAAAAGTGACATTTTGGTTTCCTACAAATCTGAAAAAAATAACTTTTTGATATGTTGTAATGCTATGGTGAAAGGGTGTGTTTGGCTTCTGACTTGTGGACTTCGGTGGCTACTGATGGGTACATCATTCTTACGGCTCATTTTATCATGGATGATTGGGTTTTGAAGAAGAGGTTGTTGAGTTTCTCATATATTTCATCTCCGCACACTGGCATCACAATATCCGACAAGATTTAGAAGTTGTTAGTAGAATGGAAGCTCGACTTCAAATTATTCAGCATTACTTTAGACAATGCCTTTAGTAATATCTCTTTTGTCGAGACTTAATTTAAAAGAAAAGTTGGAGTTGTGAGATGCTCTTCTTTGTAATAATAAGTACTTCCATATTAGGTGTTGTGCCCATATTCTTAATTTGATTGTGCAAGAAGGATTGAAAGAGATGGATGGGTCAATTGTAAAAGTATGAGAGTGTCAAATAAATCAAAGGCTCTCGAGGAAGAAGACAAAAGTTTCTAGATTGCAATGACCAAGCCAGTTTAAACAAAAGGAGAGGATTACGTAAAGATGTGCCCACAAGGTGGAATCCAACGTACCTTATGTTTGATAGTGCTCTTTATTTTTGTCATGCTTTTGTTCATTTGCAGTTGACAGATTTAAACAACAAGCATACTCTTTCCATAGAAGAATGATACCGAATAGAAAGTCTGTCTAAGTTTCTTGGGGGTGTTCTATAATGTTAGTCGGTTATTCTCAGGTACACAATATCCCACTGCAAATTTGTATTTCCCTAATGTGTATTTGGTTCAAAGTATAATCGTAAAGGCAATGGAAGACCCTCACTCTCTAACTAGATCCTTCGCTGAAAGGTTGAAACCCAAGTTTGACAAGTATTTGGCAGATTATAGCACAATTTTTGCAATTGCTGTTGTCTTTGATCCTCGTTACAAGATCAAATTTGTGGAGTTCTACTACAAAAAACTCTATGGGAATAATTGCTAGCAGATTATCAATATTAATGTTGAACTGAGGTCATTATTTAACTTGTACAAGGACTCCATATCTTCAAGTTAGTTTTACTTTCAGTCTCGTGACACACCCACACTTGAGAATTCTTCACTTCAATATCATGGCCAAAGTGACTTTGAGGTATATTTTCATAACTTACAGTTAACTTCCAATAAGAAATAATATTTTGCTTTGTTTTTCATTAAAGTTTGTTTTGTTCTTTGTAAATCCAGTTTCAGACCGTAAAAAATAATATTTTTGCTATGTTCATTTTTTAAGAAATTTGATAAAGAAGATGAGGATCTCTACTCTCGGTTGTGGAAAAAACTGAGTTGGATAAGTTCTTGGAAGAAAAGAGACTTAATACGAATGACGAAATTGATGTTTTAGCATATTGGAAAACCAACTTGTATAGGTACCCCAATCTCGCAGTCATGGCTCAAGATGTGTTTGTAGGATCGTTATAACCCATAATTATCTAATCAATTCACTTAATCTCTACTTAATATGCAGCGGAAATGATAATGAAAAACAAGTAGAGAAAAGCAACGTAAACTAGAAAGACATAATTATCTAATCAATTCCACGAGCTCCGTCTATGACTTCACTATCTGATCTCGTTCCAGGCCAAGATCAAGCCTTTACACTTCAAGCTCGCAAACAATCCTCGCTGAGCTTGGTTGCTCCTCCCACAACTCAAAAGTGATGCTTCGGGATTTCAACGAAACCTTTACAACATGTTTCAGGCTTTCACTGAAACCTGTAACTTTGACAACAATTGGACAAGAGTATCAACACTTTAACTTTGAGCACACTTTGAGTATGAATATGATTCGGATCAAGGTGTGGAAGTTTAAGCTCTTGAGTGTATGGAATTTGGGATTGTAGGAGTGGGAGAATTCTCTCTAGTGTATGTTTGTGTTTGGAGTAAGAGAGTTGTCTAAATAAGGTGTGTGAACCTCTATTTATAAGCTTATAAGGCTTTATAGCCGTTGGGAAAAAATTGATTGAGATTTGTACAAGACACAAAATAGAAAGTTAACTTCTACATATATGTCCGAAACCGGTTTACCGACACAGGATCAACGGTCGACCATTTCCATGAAAATAAGGAAACGTTCAAACCAACTCAAACTACGGTCGAACCAAACGACTACAACTTAAGTTAACAATCGAACTAAACCTGGGTGCAGTCGACCGCTAAGAGGTTTTGTCCAGGTTAAAGGTTAATTGGTAGAACATAAGAAGGAAGTTCGTTCGATCGAAAATAACATACACTTTTGGTTCACACAATTGTCTACATCCGGTCGACCACCGTTAAGACATCATTCCACCGGTGGCTAAATACAATTTAGGGGTTAGGTGTATGTATACGAATACAACCGTTGGAGAATACGACAAGTTTAACGGTCATCCAGAAAATCGGGTAATCAATCAACTGAAAGGTCAAAAGACGTCGACCGATGGAGCTAGGTAAAATCAGTATTGGAGAAATTGTTAACTGGTAGAAACAGTCGAACAGAAAATCTATTTTGGTCGACCGTTCTGCACAAGCAGAGTTTAGTTTAAGTGATTTTCGACCTAAGTTTGGGTGATCTATTGAAGTCCCAAAGATTTGAAATTTGATGTGTGACTTTTACAAGGTAAAATGACATGTCTTCAATTAACTTGATTACATATCTTGACTTTATTCCATTCTTCCTTGAGTCTTGATCACCTGTAGATGTTAGCATAATACAATATATGTTTCATGCATAATTTGTGATACACTACATTTGATTGTCATTAAGATTATGTTAGTTAAATCATTAAAACACATATTAAGGCAAAAATGCAACAATGTTGTCCATTCCAATATCGACTATGGCCTTTGAGTCGACTTTTAGTATTGGAGGAAGGGTGCTCGATCAATACCGTAGTTTGTTGCCCCAAATTGGTATTGAGAGTTTGATTTGCATTCGAGATTGGAAGTTCATTGGAAGGTAATACATTTTCTTAATCAAAATTCCATTTTAACTTGAGATGATTTATTTCACGGACTTTGGTAGGGCTAAATTGACCGTGGCTGGTTATTAAAACAACGACGGATAATCATGGTATCCGTGGCAGAACCCCCCCCCCCCCCCCCAAAACAATACCAAAACCGATCTCGCACCCCCAACTCTAGGGGTGCACACGGGTCGGGTTGAACCCGAAAACCGACCCGAACCCGACTGGTCGGGTCGGGTTGGGTCGGGTTGGCAAGTGGTTCGGGTTGGATTGGGTTGAAAAATTCTGAAACCCGAATTTTCGGGTCGGGTTCGGGTTATATGGGTCGGGTTGACCCAACCCGACCCGAGCTCGCAGGAATCCTCTCCTCTATTCCAGGCCCACTCTTTCAGCCCACCCGATAATCACTTTTTCCCGAAAGTCCGAAACACCCCACTCGCCCTTACATTGGATCAAATCGCGACCTCTTCTCCTCCGCCCTTTCCCCTCTCCTCCTCCCACCGCTGATGATCCCACCGTCTCCGCTTTAACCCTTCTGCTCCAGGACTGAGACGCCTCGGATCCGGCTTCCCGAGGTCTTTCGCTCTCTTCCGGAGGTTTGTACGGGGATTTTGGTGTAGTTTGGGGTTTGTCTTTTTCTCTCTCCTGAAGGTTGGATCTTTATCATGAATGAGGTGTTCATCTGGTTGTAGAAGAGTGCTTTTTATTTGGTCTTTGTGTGTGATTGTGGGTTTTAGGAATGTTGTTCAACTGTCATTGCGTGAAGAAATGGCTTTGTGTTTTCTAGAAGGATTGATTTCTCTTTATCTCTGTTTTGTGTTTGTACTGGTGGGATTGTTTGGTTATGAGAAGATATGTTTGTGTGTTGGGAATGTTGTTTAACTTTTCATCAGCTAAGGAATTAGTTTGCCAGAATGTTAGTTTCTGCGAGCTTCTGGAACTAAAAAAGTGGATCGTGAGCAGTAGATGAGTTTTGGATAATATATTTGGTGAGACTGGAGGAAACAATGCTGATCATAACAGGAAATGTATATAGAATCTCATGTTGTAGAATGCAATGCAAACCTTGGAAGTGCAACTTAAAACCAAAATTTCGGGTCCAACCCGACCCGACCCAACCCAACCCGAAAATTTCGGGTCGGGTTGGGTTCAACACGAATGGGGTCGGGTTCGGGTTCGGGTTGGGTATTTTCCTAACCCGAAAATTTCGGGTTGGGTCGGGTTTCAACCCAAACCCGACCCAACCCGACCCGTGTGCACCCCTACCCAACTCCCTCGAATCAACAAAAAAAACCAAACCCTCCCCATCGACCCATCGGCCATCTCTCATTCGGCCCCTCCTCCAACCCACCCCACCTTCGACCGTCCCTTCTCCAGCCTCCCCTCCTTTAACTGTCCCTCCTCCACCTCTACGACGTTCGCCCCATGCCCATGTTGTTCCTCCGCTGCCCTTACCCTTCGCCCGCCACCATCGTCGTTCACTCACCGCCTCACCGTTCGCTGGTCAATCGTCAGTCGCACCTTCCTCTTCTTCTGAGGTCCAATTTGGTTAGATTTGTTGTTCTGATTTGTCTTGTTGGGATTGAAGTTTTTTTTGATTTGTTGGGATTTGGCTCCTTAGGGTTTGGTTGGGAAATACAAGCTTGAGAAAACGTTGACTTCGATTCCACATCGTCGTTGTCCTTCCCCTTGCTGGTGTTGTTCCAGTGAGGTCTTACTTGGGGGAATATGATCGAAGCCCTCTCTTCCGTCTGCTGGAAGAAGCATCAGGTCCCTCCCCTTCCCCCTCCCTTCCCTTCCCTCTAGGGTTTCACATATCCTTCCTTAATCCCTAATCAACAGGATGCGCTGGTGGAGCACTCCGAGCACAATATTGTCCTTATTGTCTACCTCAAACACGAGGTGAGTGTCAGCTTTGGCTTTGTACAATTCTATTCGTGGTATGTTTGATTGGTTTCTAATTTGTTGTGTATGAGTATAGAGTGGAAAGACGATTGATGTTTGGATTGAGCTTGGGGTTGTTAACATGCGGCTCATTGATCTGATTTGTGGTGGAGGCCACTTAAGGCCTCACGATGACTCATTAAATGTTCTGGTCGACATGGTTGTAGGTATGCCTGGGAGGATTCTTCAACATTTTGAAGAAGGAAACATGGTCTATGAGAACTCTTCAATTTTAATACATGTTATTGTGAAATACTACCAATTAGCCTAATGCATTGCTTTGGTTTATTCAATTTCAGGTCCTAGAGCCAAGTTTGGCCAAGAGAAACACATTATGATATTGGAACATGGAATGGACATGTATGATATTGGAAATGGATTTGGTTACTTTGGTATTGCAAACTATTGTCATTGAAGAGGTAAGCTTTTCTTACGTGTCTTTGCCTATATTTTAGTTATTTATCGTACCATTGTAATTATATAGGACAGTGAACTCTTGTTGCTTGACTGGATATATTAGTGTTGAGAGAACTTGTATTTGGAGTTGTTTGCTTGCTTGGTTTTTGAGTTGATTGTAACTTTTTAGGGAGGAATTTGGTTACATCCGTAGGAGTATAGAGCCCACGTTTTGTTTTGGGGATATTAAAACTATACAAATGTGCATTATTTAGTTAGAAGAGCACTGAGAACCTCTGTAGCATTGCTTTTGAATCATAGGAGTAATGTAGTATTGTAGTTATTAGTAGGCTAGTGTTCTAGATATGCATCATGACAAATAGAATGTCGGGCGGGTGGCTATTTGGCTTTTTTTTTCTTTCGATTCAGTAGGACTAGTTGGATCCTCGTTAAATGGTAATTATCACTTTGACATAAAAAAATCACATGCAATTTTCTTGTTTCATTGATCATATCGTGGTTGGTTTAGTTTCTACCATATTTTGAATGCACACTTTCTTAATGAACCTGCTTATCTAACCATGTATGCCCTGTTGCTTGTGGAAGTTGATGAAATTTTACATGGTTTGCAGGGAGACTACTGACTGCACTTGTGTGTGAAATTTTACATGGTTTTCCATTTCTATTTAGTTCTTTCAGCAGTTTTCCAGTGTCTTCGTCGATTTGTTTCCTCGTGCAGGCATGTGACAAATGGAAAACTTGAGAGACGGAATAGACATGTTGTAATTGCCTTCTCTGGTGTTTGTCTAACTTGTCATTGTTTACAAGAATTTGATTGTAGTTTACAAAGTTATGTAATTGTGGATGTTCTAAATAAAAGTGTACAAGTGATTTATTCAATGCTGAAAAATTATATTTTTTCCTTCTACGGTGCTTGTCTAACTTGTCATTGTTTACAAGAATTTGATTGTAGTTTACAAAGTTATGTTAATTGTGGATGTTATAAATATAAGTGAACAAGTGATTTATTCAATGCTGAAAATTTATATTTTGTTCCTTCAATGGTGCATGTCTAACTTGTCATTGTTTACAAGAATTTGATTGTGGTTTGCAAAGTTAAATAAATGTGGATGTTGACAAATATAGGTGTGCAAGTGATTTATTAAATGTTGAAAATTTATATATATTTTTCTGAGAAAAACTTTTAGCCACGGGAGAAATCCGTCACTAAAGGTTTTGCAATCCGTCATTAAAACCTTTCAGTGATGCCATCAACAGTGACGGAAATTTTTCGTGGCTAAAAACGTTTTGTGACAGATTCTTAGATTTAGCCACGAATTTTTACCGTGGCTAACACCCAAAATTCTTGTAGTTTTAATTGGGACGAACTGAAGGAGGACATTTTGGAAGAGATACTTGAGGAAGATTCGGGTCAAGGTTCAAATCCTTCTGTCTGGTAATGGCTTCTAAGAGTTTAAGGTGAGTTGAAGAATCATAGTTAGTTAAATGATAAATTTGTGTTTCTTTTCTTATTTAATGACTACTTATGTAGCTATTCGATGGAGTATTGGTAGATTGCATTCACCCACAAACACATAGTCTTCCAAAGCACCATGGATTGTGAACTTGCGATTGGAATAGTGTATAATTTTTGCTATTCAAAAGACTAATCTACTCTACTTTTATACTGTAATAGTCTTTTCTCTTAAGTGACAAGCTAAACTTCTACGAGACTACTTGTTGTCTTGTTCGAGGATGACGATGAAGAGAATGTGTTCTAAAAGTTTACTTTTATATGACAATTATTATGAATTGGATGTGCAAACATTTTGTTACATGATTGATGTATTCATCTTTTAGAAGTGTTACAGAAGAGACTATTAGTCCTTAATTGTAGAGCTCTAAAAGATATTGGTTTACATAAATCAAAAGTTTTTAACAATCATGGTAATTGACATGGAACATTAATTAGAGATAAGATTGTCGTGTTGGTTAAAGAATATTGTAGTTCTATTAATATTTAACGACACAAGTATATATAAAAGAAAAATGAGTACTTTTATATATTGAATAGACCTAGCAAGTGAAACATTATGGAATTGTATTAAGTGTCATTAATGTTTCCACTATGTCTTGAATCCTAAGATACCAGACTTATATCTTTTCACATAAGAAGTGTTTAAATTGATTAGTGTCAAAAGCTATCATTAAGGATAGTGATAAAAGCAATAGTTGGTTGAACATGACTTATGTTGGAGAAGATAGTTAGTCAAAAGATTATCATTGCCCCTATTGGCTTGAGTGATGATATTAGTGGACTCTTTGATAAAGTAAAATTATAATGTGCACAATGTGACTTGTGTTAAGTTACATATTTATAATTAACAAAATAATCAAGAAATGAATATGTAATACAAAGGTGACGTACTTCTACTTTGTATAATATTCTTAATATTATGTGGCAAGTGATAGACACAAGTGATGTCCTTCCATCACTAAATGGATCGTGTTTAGTTCGACTAAACAAGACATCATTGCTAATTGGGTAACTATAATGTGTAGCTACATACCGCTTATAGTTTGTGATATTAAGTGTGTAATATCTTTGCCAATATAGCTTACATCCTCTTATAGGTCACACCACAAAACTGGAAAACAAGAAACTTGATTTTGTATTCATATGATGTATCACATTTCATGTGAAAAAGGATACATGTGGTGAATCGATAAAATCAATATGTCATGAAAATTGACATAATTAGAATCTTAAATAAATTCATTATGAGATGTATGTATTTTGAGGTGTAATAGTTTGACATTACATAAGATAATATGTTACGTGATATATGAATTTGTTAAAAACCCCAAGTATTAAATTTTGTTGGATGTAAATCCAAAATGTGATAAAGGCAAAAAAATTGGACAAAACGGTCGAACGTTTTCACACACCGGTCGACCAAAAATTCACACTAGTCATTACCTATGTGAACGGTCTACCAGATGGGCATGTTGGTCGACTGAACTATTTCAGGAACTGTCTCTGGGAGTAATCGGTCGACCGGTAGAAGTCGTGATTTGACCGAAAACCTCTAGGAGATTCGAAACAAATTTCTTGGTGGTAATCCATCGACAAACTTGTGACTCAGTCCGACCAAAAACTTCCAGTAGTCGTTTCTCGTGTTCAATCGGTCGACCGTTTGTGTGTTCCGTTCGCCCGAAATATCACATTTGCTTTGGTAGCGTGTGATGGGTCAACCGTCGGGTTTCATGGTATAACTGAAACCACGATTAATTGCCAATCGGTCGACCGGTTGGTTAATCACGGTAGACTGGTGGACTCGTTTTTGCCAGACTTATTAAGAGAATAATGTTGATCATGAACTTGATTTATTCAAATTATTCTCAATCATTTTTTAGGATGATTTTGTCTTAATTTGTCATAGGTTTAAGGGAGAGAAAAACAAGAGATCATAAGTTAGTGGTTGTCCATGATGTGGGTGTTGGGAGAGCCTATAAATATGTATCCTTACCCTACTTGTTTAAGTTAATGCAAAAATATTCTCTCTCCCTTACCTCTCCACTAATCCATCCGAAATTCTCTTAATGAATTTGAGCTTTTTGAGATTGAATTCTCAGGGAGCTTTAGAGTGGTTATCAGCTAGATTCTAAGCTTTATTTAGAGATTAAATTGACTAGCTCATTTCTCTCTAATCTTGTTTAGAGTTTGGTGAACACTTGGAGGCAAATCGATGAGCGATTCGACGAGCGACGCAACTTCAATTGATTTAGTATATGTTGTATATTTTTAACTATGGATACATAGATCATGTTAATGGATTTCAAATGATTTTGTAATTGTTTCATTAAGAGATGAATGATAAACTAAATCAAGTAATATATAGTAGATGTGTATGTGTTGCACTAGTTCTCTTTTGCAGGGACAAGTGAGTTTGTATGTTCCATAGAAGTCATGTGTGAATGAATGATGTGAATGTTATTATTATTATTATTATTATTATTCAATAACAGAGACTTATGTATGTAAAAGTCAATTATCTATATATATGCATGCATATGAGGGGATTTTTTACATAAGACTTGCACTAGACAATTTTCGAAATTGTGAGATGTATGTTTATATTTTGCAATATTTACATCCATGGTGCAAGAATAAGTTGCGGAGAAGGCGCGAAGGTCAAAGACGTGGGAACATATAAACTCACACAATATGTGTGTGAATGGATATAATTTATGTTTGTGTACTTGCCATGTATGTGATTGTATGAATGAATTTTAGGATGTGTATAGATATAAATATGCATAATCACCTAAATTCTAAAATCACATATAAATGTTTAATTGTCCAACCAAACAATTAAGAAGTTTCTCTTTCTTATTTCATCCACTAGCAGCCATTGATCGAGGGATATTCTGCTCGCCCTTAGCGGGAGATAACTTCCTCCATCTGTGGGAATAGTGGGAGATAAATGGATATTCATTGTTGTGCCATGAATAAGTACATGAAGTGAGATTCATCCTTATTGACACAGTAAGTGTATTTGTTCATGAATACAATGGACAATCGTATCTCGTAGCAAATGAAATAAGTTTTCTTAACAAGACCTGAAGCCCTCACTCGGTTTTGAGAAAAATAGTTTTCCTTAGGAGGATTGATTAAATTCCCTCTTAATTAAAATTACAAGAATCATAAGAGTTTGAAAATACAAAAGTGTGCAAATTTTTGAAATAGTTATGATTAGAAAATGGTTCTTACCTTGATTTTATATATATTTGATATGTCTTAGCTAGTTTATATTAGAGATGATAGGATCTTGAATTGCTGCATTTATGGTCATATATTTTTTTTTGCAGTATTGATTTTCAAACATAAAATTGACATTAAATCCCATATAAATTTATTTTGTAGAAATGTCGAATATTGAACCTTTTGTGCAATCTATGATTGAAAAACATCCTTTGGCAAATGATGACTCCAACTTCATAAGATGGCAACTCAAGCTCAATATCATGTTGAAGTTTAAGAAACTATCTCATATTGTGTATGGTGAAATCCCAAAATTAAATCAGAAGGCAACCGACGTTGAGAAGGAGGCTAAAGACAAGTGGGAAGACCCAGAGAAACTAGTTCACGATCTAATGTTGGCGTCCATAGGTGACTCACTTCAAGCGAAATACTTGGACTCAAAACCTAATAAAACCATGGAAGCTTTAACGAGGATGTTCATGGATAGTGCTAGAAAAGAGCGCTATAAGACCACCATAGCACTTACAAGGTGCCACATGGCGGAGGGAACATCAGTGTCTGATTGATCTCGTTTTATATTAACCGCAAGTGCACGGCCGCGTTGAAGCGGTGGCAAATACGGGTCGTCCACTGGGAGGTGTGTCGACACTTGGTTTGTGCGAAGGCGAGAGGTAAAGAATGGGAAGAAAGGTTGGTTACACTAAACTACACTAAGGTGCAAATGGAAATGGAAGAAAAGCAAGAAAACTAAACCCCAAAGGGGGTAGAGAAATAATGTGAACATAAAGAAGTGTGTGTGTTCATTAAGCTCCTCACAACATGTAGTGCATGAAATTATAAAACTACATCCAACTTTGCCTCTACATGAATTAAGAAAAGACTACATCATTAAAACATACAAGACAATTATTGGAATGAAGCTACATGAACTCAAGTATAAAGACTATACCCTACTATGCCTCTACATGAATTAAGATTTCACTACATCATTAAAACATACAAGACATTAGCTAAGGTGAAGGCAACAAGAGCACATACACTACAAATTGTGTTTCCAATATTAACTTCATCCATATCCTAACCTCACCATTCCCCATAAAATAGGTCCACTAATCAAAGCATAAGGTAAGCTCCATTCAAGAGCATTAACATATCAAAGATAACAGTGAAAACCCATTAGATGGTTATGGAAATCATATAAAGCTCAAGGGATAAAGATAACACACACTTAATACACTACATGATTATATCACATATTTCTCCACCCCCCAAATGGGGATGAAACTACTCACTACTCATTACACTACTGATTAGACTAAGTAAAGAAAACATTTAACTAAGATACTAACATTTCTAAACAAGAGATTAAACAAAGTAAAGCAACCCACACAAAACAAGCAACATAACAAAACAAGATTAAAAGAAACAAATAAACTTTTATTAACAATGACTCACATTGAAGGTAGCATTCTTCTCCACCTTGAGTTATTGCTTCAAGGCTCACTCCTTAGTAGAGAGAATACCACCAAACAATGGGTAATTACAATGGAAGGCGAAGAGTTCTAGTTATAAGCATGAAAAAAGCTAATCCGGGACAATCCCCCGATGTGGGACTAAACCAATACCAAAAATAGCCTAAACGAACATTAATACAAGTCCAGAAGAAGTTGGGGCGGACCTGGCATGATCCAGACCGCCAATTGGCGGCCTATAAAGCCCAGATCCGTTTGGGTCTTCTCGTGGGCTTTCCTTGAATTGTGTCTTGGTCTTGGATGCATTTACTCGGTTGTTGGAGCTCCGACCCGAATCCAATTGCCAAAATACTCCTCATGATGGTGTGGAGTTTCCTGTTTTGCTCTTAGGGCCTTCGGTCTTACGATCAGGTCCTTCTCCATTGCATCTCAGTCCCTAGGTCTCACAATTAAGTCCTTTTTTCCTGCTTTTGGGTCCTTTCATGGCTCTTCTCTTCAAACATCTTTATTTCTGAAAACTAAACATAAAACTCGTCACATAGCATTTCTTAGATGTAAGATAATGGATATAAGATACAAATATGAGCATAAAATGATGTCAATCAAATACCCTCACACCTAAGTTTTTGCTAGTCCCGAGCAAAACAAAGAAAGAGAAAAGCAAACGAGAAAGAAGAAATCCTAACTTACTTTCGTAGGAATCACGGTTGCACTTAGCACGTGCAACAAGCCGTTAAACCTCTTTGTTGCCAAGGAGGAGGAGTGTTGTCTCCTGAGGGTTTTCAGCGGATATACCCACAAAATCCGAACAAGATGCATTATTCAATCTAGACCTCGTCTCGTTGGAAATATTTTGTCGATCAATGGACGCGGTCATCCTACGGGCCGACTCTATATAGGTAATCAGTTCACACCTAGCCTAATAAACCATTCGTGCAAGTTAAATAAGGAATTAAGTGAAAGACATGGACAACCTCAAGATCCTCAAGTGATACAAAGTGTAAGGTCCATCAAGGTTCTTATTTGCAATTTTTTTTCTTTTTGTTTCTTTTCACATTTTTTTTATTAGTTGGAGCTTCATTCTCCCAGGGTTTGGTTTCGTGCATCATTGCCCATGAGGGCTTACACTATCACGTACACCTTTCCCCAAATCTCCACATATGGAAATCCCTACCACCCGTGTAACGGGAGTTCGGTCGGCGCATCCCAAGTCAGATGACTCGAAAGCACCAGGCACAAAGTCCCCTTAGACCTACTTTCCCGAATGATAGGAGCCGTGCGAGAAGAGAGAAACCTACTCACTTATTTGTTATCTACATATGAACCAAAACCCCTACACTTAATGTCTCACAACAGAATTTAAAGGGTCCTTGACTACAACAAACTTCCTAAATTAACAAACACGAATTATTGACTCACTAGGTTCAGGGTGAGCTTCTTTGAATGTTTGAGCACTGAAACCCTATGATTACTCACCCCCAAAGGAAAACTGGGGTGCATCCTAACGACTCGATAAGTCCTAAAGCCACTGTACTAGATATCCTAATGCATCAAGTTCAAGACAATTTTGGGAGCTTTCTTTTTACTTTGCCTCTCAACGGTTTTGCACATGCTAAACACACGCAAAACCCACAAAACATTTTCTTTCGCAAACACATGAATACTTTGAAAGAAATGTGAAAATTTTGAAGCACTAGGCAAGCAAAAGAAGACAAGTCACCCAAGGATCATGGCAAACAGATATAATGATATTAAATGCAGCACACTATCATGACCCTAACAATGCAAACAAAAGAAAACAAAATCAAAAGAAAAGACTCGACTATGTACACATGTAAAACACCCCCCCACACCTACTTCATGCATTGTCCTCAATGAATGTGAGCAAGATACTACATGGATTTATTCATGAAAAAAGGAGAGATCTCACCAACATTAAGTACAAAGGGAAGTAGGTCATGTTGATGGACACAAACCCGAATTCCCTCAAAACCTGTGAGATTCTAAAGAAAAGATGCAAATACGTGAAAGAAATGGAGCCCAAATACACAAGGGTTGGGGCTCACAACAATCGATGCTCACTGAAGGAGTCTTTTATTGTACTTTCTCTTCTTCTTCTTTTCTTTTTCTTTTTTTTCTTTTTTTTTTCTTTTTTTTTCTTTTTTTTATATAACTATGTACAAACATAAGTTCCCATCTTCATTTGTCAAAAGACATCAAATGGGAACCTCAAGAGTAGGTCAATGCACTTGGAAAGGGAACTTGACACCAAGCGGGGCCAGAATACGCATGCGTGGGCCCCCTTCACAAAAAGCACCGGATGAAATGGGAGGTTCATGAATTGGACGCAAATGCGTCTCATTCAACGGATCAAACTGAAAGAGCTTGAACCTCTCAAGAGTTTGGGAAATGAGGGGCAACGGAAGAAGAGTTTCTCCTGTTACGCTGCTGAAGTTATGATCGTCAATCCAAACTCTCCAACCAACATGCTGGTGCGTCGGAACGAGGTCAAGAACCTCGTTAGGCATGTCCGACACACCAGGAGAACAAACAGTGGGTCTCATACCCAAGGTATCCTCCAAGGAACTCCTAATCCCCTCATGAGCAATGTAGTTGTTTGATGTTCCATCATTTCCAAGATGATCAGGAACAATAGTGAGAGGCAAACTCTCATCAGGTTGTTTGAACTTGAGGGTACTAGGGAGCTCTTGCTCCACCAGAGGTGAGTCCTTAAGAGGCACAACATGAAGATCATGTGGCTCAAGGGCCACAGGACAAAAAGATAAGGCACAATCCTGTGCCGACTCATAATGAAGCCGGTCCAAGTTATTCTCAATTTGAATCGAATCCTCCACTAAGTGATCGTGAATTGAAACCCCAAGTCCCTCAGACTGACTAGGAGTTTGACTTTGAAAGGTTGTGCTTTGAATTTGTGGAGGTGGTGGTGGTTCGATATCAAAAGAAGAATCCTCATGTTGACATGAAATGTCACGCTCCTCACGTTCACGTAATTGCTGCGACATTTGACTTACTTGCAGTGCCATATTTTGTATGGACTGTTGAGTGGTTTCCATGAACGTAAGGAAAGTTTGTTTCAAGGAATCAGGTATGCGGTCAACGATGAGGTCCAAGTCAGAGCTTGGGAAATTTTGAGGTTGGGTGTTGATTGGCTGAGAATGAGTCCAATGATTTGGAGTCGGGTGTTGGTAGAATTCTTGGTATTCGGGAGGAGGATACTGGGGTGAACATGAAGTATAAGAATTTGGATATGAATTGTCTCCCCATGAATCCATCACTCTCAGATTGTACGCGGATGCGTAATGGTCATAATGAGCATTTTGGGAAAATGTATGCTCATACTCAGGCTCTAGGGGAACATAAGGACATTCCCCAGTGACATGACCACTCAACCCACAACAGTCGCATGGTACGGCTACTAGAGCCACCGGTACAAACATGTCGTCTGCCGCACGCATTAAAGAGGCCAAAGTTTCTTGCAATGTCTCAGTTTGATGACCAGTGTATGATCCGACGAAACTAGATTGTGGTCTACCAGTCGTTGCCTCTCTCATGTTACCCCAATATGAAGATTGCTCAGTCACACAATTGCGATCATCCCAACCATACGGGGTGTTAGTCTGAGCCACCCCAGGTTGCATGGGTCCGGAGTACCAGGGAGAATCGTCCTGGTCCCAACAATGATATGGATGGTCGCCCATGTAACCATCCATCTCAATACAAACTCTCGAGTCGACCACTCTCACCACCACGAGGCTAAGCTCGCACAAAGTGCTCGACTCGACCCTAAAACGCTACTAGAGAGTGTAAAGGGGAGGAGACTAAAACGTAGAAGTAGGTGAGAAGAAGATGACTCAGAGGAGAAGGGAAGAATCCCTAGAGCTAGCGTGGGTAGTGGGATTAGGTAGAAGCCTAACTAGCAAGCACGGCTCAAACAATGAAAGGCATTGGGTCCTTAGGCTAAACGACGCCTAACTTCGAGGTCACTAGCCTCGACACGCCTCACCTCCCTACAACGAGGACCACAATGCCCAGCAAGTGATACCAGATCCGGAGATCCAGTACCTCCTACTATCGACAAGGTAGGCAACGCTGATCAGGTCAGTACGGTCTCAACTAGATTACTCTCCTAGTGCGTCCAAAATCCTAGGGCCAATGTCTACTTGCTTTTAGTTAAGGCTTGATTACGAGTGATTTTTGGGGCAAAGGAAAGGGTGATGAAGTCCCCCACCTTATCTTTTATGGGACAACCCCTCCTTAGTAGTGTTTTGATCCTAAATCTAACAATCAATCGCTCCAATCAAACGCTCACTCACTCTTGTCCCGATGCACCTTACTAACTAATGCATGAACGAAACATGCATGAATGAGGGATGTGGGTGCACGTACCTCACGCCAGCAATCAACGACAAAATGTAAAGCAAAGAAAAGACAAATGCATGCAAGGTCTACCAATGGTGCATGACCTAGATGGCAAGAAGTCTAATCTTTTGCTTTGAGTTTTATGGTCCAAGTTGATTAAAGGGGATTGAAATTAAATCTGGGAGCAAACTAAAGATCACAGCATGCAAAATTGGGCTCCCAGATAACTAAAGTAAAGCAATAAACCACCAGAAGAAATTTGAGAGCAGGAAGCCCTTACCAGGCCGCCAATTGGCGGTCTCCAACCGCTAATTGGCGGTCTCTTTGTGGCTTCGGTTGCTCAAACTTTCCCAGTAGCCTCCCCTTGATGTTCTGGTAACCTGAAACTAAACAAAACTGGAAACAAAAAATCAAAAACCCCTCGAATCGTCCAAACCAAGGTCTGGACAGAGCACCTCCCCGGCAACGGCGCCAAAAACTTGATTGATCTCGTTTTATATTAACCGCAAGTGCACGGCCGCGTTGAAGCAGTGACAAATACGAGTCGTCCACTAGGAGGTCGACACTTGGTTTGTGCGAAGGCGAGAGGTAAAGAAAGGGAAGAAAGGTTGGTTACACTAAACTACACTAAAGTGCAAATGGAAATGGAAGAAAAGCAAGAAAACTAAACCCCAAAGGGGGTAGAGAAATAATGTGAACATAAAGAAGTGTGTGTTTGTGTTCATTAAGTTCCGCACAACATGTAGTGCATGAAATCATAAAACTACATCCAACTTTGCCTCCACATGAATTAAGATAAGACTACATCATTAAAACATACAAGACAATTATTGGAATGAAGCTACATGAACTCAAGTATAAAGACTATACCCTACTATGCCTCTACATGAATTAAGATTTCACTACATCATTAAAACATACAAGACATTAGCTAAGGTAAAGGCAACAAGAGCACATACACTACAAATCGTGTTTCCAATATTAACTTCATCCATATCCTAACCTTATCATTCCCCATAAAATAGGTCCACTAATCAAAGCATAAGCTAAGCTTCATTCAAGAGCATTAGCATATCAAAGATAACAGTGAAAACCCATTAGATGGTTATGGAAATCATATAAAGCTCAAGGGATAAAGATAACACACACTTAATACACTACATGATTATATCACATATTTCTCCACCCCCCAAATGGGGATGGAACTACTCACTACTAATTACACTACTGATTAGACTAAGTAAAGAAAACATTTAACTAAGATACTAACATTTCTAAACAAGAGATTAAACAAAGTAAAGCAACGCACACAAAACAAGCAACATAACAAAACAAGATTAAAAGAAACAAATAAACTTTTATTAACAATGACTCACATTGAAGGTAGCATTCTTCTCCACCTTGAGTTATTGCTTCAAGGCTCACTCCTTAGTAGAGAGAATGCCACCAAACAATGGGTAATTACAATGGAAGGTGAAGAGTTCTATTTATAAGCATGGAAAAGCTAATCCGGGACAATCCCCCGATGTGGGACTAAACCAATACCAAAAATAGCCTAAACGAATATTAATACAAGTCCAAGAGAAGTTGGGGTGGATCTGGCCTGATCCAGACCGCCAATTGGCGGCCTATAAAGCCCAGATCCGTCTGGGTCTTCTGGTGGGCTTTCATTGAAGTGTGTCTTGGTCTTGGATGCATCTACTCGGTTGTTGGAGCTTCGACCCGAATCGAATTGCCAAAATACTACCCATGATGGTGTGAAGTTTCCTATTTTGCTCTTAGGTCCTTCGGTCTTACGATCAGGTCCTTCTCCATTGCATCTCAGTGCCTAGGTCTCATAATTAAGTCCTTTTTTCCTGCTTTTGGGTCCTTTCATGGCTCTTCTCTTCAAACCTCTTTATTTCTGAAAACTAAACATAAAACTCGTCACATAGCATTGCTTAGATGTAAGATAATGGATATAAGATACAAATATGAGCATGAAATGATGTCAATCAATGTCCATGCATTTTCTCACTATGCAAGGATACCTTGAGAAGTTGTCAAAGTTCTCTCCCCGATGCCCAATGACATTGCAGAAGATTTGATTCTTGGCTGTCTAGCCCCGTCCTACAAGGACTTTGTTATGCACTATCATGTGCATGAGAAAGGAGTGAGTCTTGAGGAGCTTCATAACACACTCAAAACGGATAACTTGACATGGGCAAGGGTTGGGACAAGCACGTCCATGGTGGGAGCAGGAAGATCACCAAAGGTGAAGGCAAAAAAATGGCCAAAAGGCGTTGAAGGGAAATGGAGTAGGAGGGGCTCATGCGAGTACCTCGAGGGGGAGTTCTTTGAAATCTCTGACTCCTAATACGGAGTGTTACCACTGTGGTGGAAAAGGACACATCTGTCTGAATTGCCCCAAGTACAAGGAGGATATTAACAACGAGACGATTGAGCGAAAAGGCCCCCAAAAGGCTAAACTTATATTTGTTATTGAAATAAATTTAGCCACCTCGGTTCATGATTGGGTAATTGATACTGGATCTTGTGCTCACATAATTTCTAATGTGCAGCTACTAAACGATAGGAAGGAACTCGTGAAAAACGAGATGATTTTGAAGGTTAGAAATGGTGCAAGTGTCGCTGCGATTGCACAAGGTTCCGTGGAGCTTCAATTGTCTAGTGGTTTAAATTTATGTTTAAAGAACGTCTACTATGTATCTTCGATTTGTAAGAATATTATTAATGTATCATGTTTAGATATGGATAATTTTTTAATATAAATATTTTAAATTCTTGCTTGTCTATATCGAAGAATGAAATTTTCTATGCAAATGCTTTCATAAGAAATGGACTCTATTTGCTTGAATTAAATAATAGATAAATTTTAAACATCAATAACAAAAGGCTTAAAACAACTAACGTGAATGATACACTCTTGTGACACTATCGTCTTGGTCACATAAATGAAAAATGCATCAAGAAATTACAAGAAGCTAACCTTCTTGGTCAACTTGATTTTAAATCATTGGAGACATACGGACCTTGCCTAATGCGCAAGATGACCAAGAGGCCTTTCAAGAAGAAAGGTCCGAGAGCAAATAACTTGCTGGATTTGATACATTCTGATGTATGTGGTCCAATGAGTACAAGTGCAAGAGACGGTTTTAGGTACTTCACTACGTTCACGGATGACTATAGTCGTTATGACTATATTTATCTAATGAGAAACAAAAGTGAATCCTTCGACTAGTTCAAAGAATTCAAGAATGAAGTAGAGAACCAACTCAACAAGAAAATCAAGTCTCTACGAACCGATCGTGGAGGTGAGTACATAAGTACCAAATTTGATTCGTTCCTAAAGGAGTGCGGTATTGTGCCACAACTCACTTCTCCTAGAACACCTCAATGGAATGGGGTATCCGAAAGGAGAAATAAGACACTACTCGACATGGTTCGATCAATGATGAGTCAAGCTGAATTGCCGCTTTACTTTTGGAGTTATGCACTAGAAGTTGCGGCTTACACACTAAACAATGTTTCATCCAAATCCGTAGAGAAAATGCCTTATGAGTTGTGGAGTGGCCCAACCGAGGTTCCTTTGGTTAGTGGGAGCATGAGTGAGAGACCTTCGCAAGCAATTGTGAGTGAAACTCAATCATCCCCACCAAGTGCACGTTCGAGAAACGAACATGAACAAATTCTGCACGAAATTGTGGAAATTCTACACATTGAACCAAAAGAACATAGGTCTACGAGGGAAATGAAGAAACCCAATATGTATTTGGGACTTCATGAGATCATGGTACTTGATACTCATGACCCCTCGACCTTTCAAGAAGCAATGAAAAGAGAAGACTCCAAACTATGGTTTAAAGCTAGGAAATCCGAAATAGAATCCATGTATGACAATCAAGTATGGAACTTGGTTAACCTCCTCAAGGAAACAAAATCGTTCAAAATAAATGGGTCTTTAAGAGGAAGATGGACATGGATGGGAACGTAAAAACCTACAAAGCAAGGCTTGTAGCAAATGGTTTCACTCAAGTTCAAGGAACTGACTATGATGAAACTTTTTCACTGGTTGCCATGTTCAAGTCTATTTGGATTATGTTTGCTATTTCCGTATTTCATGATTATGAAATATGGCAAATGGATGTCAAAATAGCGTTCCTTAATGGGAACTTGGAGGAGGATGTGTACATGGTACAACCTCAAGATTTTGAAGATCCAGAATAGCGAGAAAGTATGCAAGCTTCAACGATCCATTTAGGGATTGAAGCAAACATCGAGGAGTTGGAACAAGCGCTTTGACGAGGACGTCAAAAAGATTCACTTCGACCAAAGTAAGGAAGAGCCTTGTATGTACAAGAAGGTTAGTAGGAGTCACATAATGTTTTGCTCTTATATGTCGATGGCATACTCCTCATGGGAAATCATATACCTTTGCTACAGCAAACGAGAAGTTCATTGAAATCTGTATTTTTGATGAAATACATGTGTGAGGCTAAACACATCTTGGGAATCAAGATATATAGATATAGAACCGGTAGACTCATTGGCCTAAGTCAACGTACGTACATTGACAAGGTCTTGGAAAGGTTCAGCATGAACAACTCTAAAGAGGGCAGTGTATCAATGAGTATGAGTGTGCAACTCAAGAAGTCTCAACGTGCTGAATCACGTAAAGACTTGAAGTACATGAATGATTTTCCTTATGCTTCAGTAATAGGATCAATCATGTATGTCAGGACTTGCACAAGACCCGATGTCTCATATGCTTTAAGCGTGACATGTCGTCACCAATCTAATGCTCATCCTAAGTATTGGACTGCGGTCAAGAATATTCTAAGGTACCTTAATCGAACCAAAGATAAGTTTCTTATTTGTGGAGGACAAAGGGAGTGATGTGTTCATTTTAATACCACAAGTGCTTGGCGTCGGTGAAGACGTGGCAAATACTGGTCGATCTATAGGGAGGTGTGTCGACTCTGATTCGTTCGAAGGAAAGTGGGAAAAGATGGGAGAAGAAATTGATTACACTAAACTGAACTACGCTAAACTAGCATGAAACAATCAAAGAAGATAAAAGCACGAGACGAAATAAAACTCAACTAAGTGACTAATAAAAGCAAGCTGGAAATCAGGAATGGAAACCCCTGAGGGGTGGAATATGTGTACACATGAAATAAGTGGTGATGAATGCATTCAATAAAGCACAAGTGTAGGTAGTATTGCTATGCTTAAGAAGTACCTCATGGCAAGACCTATCATCCAAATAACTAACCTAAGAGAATAATATGAGCATGAACAAGTTTGTTATTAAGAACCTAAACAAGCATGGAATGTACCTAAAGATTATGGCAGAAACCATCAAGTTAAGTATTCTCTTTAATTCAAACAAGCCTACTCACATTTCTCACATACAACAACATATAGCCTTCATTCCATACTACATGACATGTATAAACATCAACTCCACCCCCAAAGGAGGATGAAACTACTTACTACTCATTAGGATAAGAAGACAAAACAAAATTAAACTAAGCATGCAAGAATTAAAAGAGAAGACAACATTAAAACAAACTAAGAAAAATTATTTGATTTACATGACTCATATTACAAGTGACATTGTTCTTCACTTGAGTTTTGCTCCAAGGCTTACTCTAAGTAGAGAGAATGCCACCAAGCGATGGGTAAATACAAAGGAGGAGGAAGAGATCTATTTATAGTCATAGAAAAAGGTAACCGGGGACAATCCCCCGGTACGGTACTAAACACATACTATAAATGGACATAAAACAAGATAATCGAACACCCTACTAAACCATGAATCATTTGAAGCCAAATGGACTGCTAATTAGCGGTTTGGGACATCCAATTAGCGGTCTAGAATGGTTTGATCGAGTCTGGATTTGAATGGCTCATTTCTGGATTGATTTTGTGATGTTTGGTGAACCCGATTTGCTTGTGGATGTTTTGGCCCGAATCTAATTGCCAAAATACTCCTCATGATGGTGTGGAGCTTTTTTATTTGCTCATTGGTCCTTTTGGTTTACATTTGGGTGATTCTCACTTGTATCTCAATCCATAAGTCTTGCAACTTAGTCATTTTCCTTGCTTTTAAGTCCTTTTTGAGTCTCTTCTTCTGAAACCTGTTTATTCCTGAAACTTAAACATAAAACTCATTACGTAGCATTGCTTAGGCTAACAATAAAGGATATAAGACACAAATGTATGCATGATATGATGTCAATCAGGAGCTAATAGTTGAGGGCTATTCGTATGCAAGTTTCATGAGTGATCCCGACGATAGGAGGTCGCAATCAGGATATGTCTTCCTTCTGCATGGTGGAGCCGTGAGTTGGCGTAATTGGAAACAAACCACTATGGCTGACTCAACCACCGCTTCTGAAGTAATGGGTGTCACGGAAGTGAGCAAGGAAGGAGTGTGGATTAAGAAGTTCCTTAAAGAGCTTGGAGTAGTTCCCTCGAGCGAGGGACCCGTAGAGCTATTTTGCGACAATAGTGCATCTATCTCGCAAATCAAGGATCTTAAAATGAAGTACATGGATCGCAAGTACTTTGTCACACGTGACTTCATCGATGAAGGCAAAATAGATTTATTATGGGTGGACACAAACAACAAGACGGTTGATCCATTCACCAAACCCTTATCGCAAGCCAAAGGCGAAATGCATTTCGAGTCCATGGGTCTGAGGAACCATGTGGAGTGGGTTGATGAGTGATTTGAGCGGGTTACCCTAGTTATTATTATTTTATACATTGAGAATATATGTAAAAGAAAACTTTGATAACAAGTGGGAGATTGAAGGGAATGTGTTCCAAAAGTTTACTTTTAAATGTCAATTATGATGAATTGGATATGCAAATATTTTGTTCCATGATTGATGTATTCATCTTTTAGAAGTGTTAAAGAAGAGGCTCTTGGTCCTTAACTCTAGAGCTCTAAAAGATAATGGTTTACATAAATCAAATGTTTTTCACAATCATGGTGATTGACATTGAACATTAATTACAAAGATAAGATTGTCGTGTTGGTTAAAGAATATTGTAGCTCAACTAATATTTGAAGGCAAGAGTATATAAAAGAGGACAATGATGACTTTTATATATTGAATAGACCTAGCAAGTGAAACATTATGGAATTGTGTTAAGTTTCATTAATGCTTCGACTATGTCTTGAATCCTAAGATATGAGACTTTTATCTTTTCACATAAGAAGTGTTTAAATTGATTAGTGTCAAAAGCTATCATTAAGGATAGTGATAAAGACAATAGTTCGTTGAACATGACTTATGCTAGAGAAGATAGTTAGTCAAAAGATTATCATTGCCTCTATTGGCTTGAGTGATGATATTAGTGGGCCCTTTGATAAAACAAAATTATAATGTGAACAATATGACTTGTGTTAAGTTACATATTTATAATTAGCATAAAAGATCAAGAATGTTGGAGGACGGGAGGAGGACGGGGAGCTACTGATCAACCCACCACAGGAGAATGCCCGTCTCCTGGGCTACATGGACCGCTGATTGGCGGTCCCCAACCGCTAATTGGCAGTCTAAAAGCCACGCGTTGCCTTAGACCGCCCTGATCTTCATGCATTTTGCCTTCAATGTACTCCACTAGATCCATGCCTTATCTATGCAATTGGGGGGCACGAAAGAAAGAAGGTGACTCTCTCTTTCTACTCACATCCTCACTCGTTTTTCATACAATTTTGTGGCTCAACTTGTAATGCTTGTAATCTATTGTTGTTCTATTACAAATGGTGAATTCTAGTGCTTTATATAGGCGCTTACATGACCCTACAACTTCCAAATATAAAGACTACATAAACATGATCATTGAAGATCATTACACCCTCTACTTAAATTGTATACATAATTAGGACGAAAATTACACAAAAAATGAAAAGACTCTTGTCTCTTCCACTCCCTCAACCTTTTGTCTTCTCATGTGTTGACTCTTCACCCCCTTGATGAGTCATCAAGCAATGATGATGTGGCAGGTGACTAGGACACCACATAGGGTTAAGTCGCCACCTAGGATTAAGTTCAATTCTCAATACTCCTCCTTGAACTTAATCCTCTTCCATCCACCATCCCAAGTTGATTTCTCAACTTCACATACAAGCGGATTGGCAATGCTTTTGTGAATATGTCAGCCACTTGATCTTCACTTCTCACATGCACTAAGTCTACATCCTTTTCTTTCATATGTTCACGAATGAAATGAAACCTTGTGTCGATGTGTTTGCTCCTTTCGTGATGGACCAGATTTTTAGCCAGCTCGATAGCAGATTTGCTATCCATGTACACCTTCGTAGCACTTGTCTGGCTTGAACATAGCTCTTTCAACAATTCTCTAAGCCATATTGCATGACACACACATGCACTTGCCGCCACATATTCCGCTTCGCAAGTTGATAATGCGACGATGGGTTGTTTCTTTGATGACCATGAGAAAGCCGTGTCACCAACATAAAAAACAAAACCCGAGGTACTTTTTCTATCATCCACATCCCCAGTCCAATCACCATCAGTATATCCATAGAGTATCTCTTTGTCAACACATTCTCCATAGAATAAACCAAGGGAAAGAGTACCTTTGATGTAGCGAATTATTCGCTTAACCGCCATCCAATGTTCCATGGTTGGACTCTCCATGTACCGGCTCACCAAGCCAACTCCATATACAAGATCTGGTTGGGTGCATGTTAGGTATCGTAGACACCCTACTGCACTTTTGTACATTGTTGCATCAACAAACTCACCTTCTTCGTGTTTGGATAACTTTAATCCACATGCCACCGGTGTGTTCACGGGCTTGCAATCACCCATCTCGAAGCACCCCAACACATCTTTAGCATAGACTTCTTGTGATACAAAGATCCCGTCCCCTCCTTGTTTGAACTCGAAACCAAGAAAGTAGGACATGAGTCCAAGATCAGTCATCTCGAACTCCTTTTTCATGATGTGTTTGAAATCAGCAAGCATCCCATCGTTGCTATCTGCAAAAACAAGATCATCAACATACAAGGCTACGATCAATATGTCGTTGCCTTCTTTCTTCACATAGATTGCATGTTCATGTGGGCATTGCAAGAATCCATTTTGCTTGAAGTAGGCATCAATCCTTGCATTCCATGCCCTTTGGGCTTGCTTCAAGCCATATAGTGCCTTCTTTAACTTCAGCACTTTCACCTCTTCGCCTTTCTTTTCATAGCCCGGCGGTTGCTCCACATAGACTTCTTCTTCGAGAACTCCATTCAAGAAAGCGGAATTTACGTCCATTTGATGCATGCACCACTTTCTTTGAGCTGCAAGTAAGGTTAAGGTACGGATTGTCTCCATGCGTGCCACCGGGGCAAAAATTTCTTCATAATCTATGCCAGCCCTTTGCTTGTAGCCTTTTGCCACCAATCGTGCTTTGTACCTTTCAACTTCTCCTTGTGCCGTCATCTTTCTTTTGTACACCCATTTGACACCAATCGCTTTGTGTCCTTTAGGCAATGAGACTAGTTCCCAAGTTTCATTCCTTTCGATGGATCACATTTCTTCATCCATCGCGGCGCACCATTTTGCATCCTTCATTGCCTCTTCAAAAATTGACACGCTCTTCTCGGCCAACACTCTTTTAGCTACGGTAAATGCAAATTCAGATGCAACAATTGACACTGGAGGAGTTAGTAAATCGAGTGCTAATAAAGAAATTATTAGAAATCTAGTAGAGTTAGATTTGCACCCGTCTAAAACATGAAAAGATTTGCAATCTGCTGTAGTTAAGTACATATCAATATTTAAGTTTGCAGTTAATTGGTTACGTGTTTCATTTTGTACTAATCTTACTTTTTTCTGGTTTAACCAATTGCATTGATAGGTGTTTTTGGGATGATGATGAACTAGCAATGTTTGAACTATTTGATTAACATTATTTAATAGTTCATATAAACTAAAATATCTATTATGGTGTATTCTAATTTCTTTTAAGTAAGCTTTACAGCCTTCATAATTCATGTCTTCAAAAATAGTTTCTAAGTAAATTTGTAAACCGGTCATTCTACATCTAGGATCCCTAGCAAAAGCTAAACAAAAATAAATGATGGAAGTTTCTAATATTTATTAAACTTAGCCACCATTACATTTATAATTTCAACAAAACTACCATCACTCCTATATTTCCTAAATACTTTAGTAATTGGAAGTAATTCAGTTATAAATAAGTTAGTAGTTGTGTAATATGTTCCACTTAACGTCTTAGTGAAGTTGAAAAATGTTTCAAAAAGTCTAACATAATTCTACAATTATCCCATCGAAGTTTACTTAAAAGTTTTCAGATTGTTTTTATTATAAAGAGCTTAAATTAAAGTACTATAAGGATAACAACATTTCATAAGTGGAGTTCCATCTATGAGGGACATCTAATTTAAATTTCGTAGGTTTAACATCATTACTAGAGCATAATTGTCCAAATTTTTGATATCTATATGTACTATGACCACCTATATAGAAAATGACATATCTAACATTTGTAAATAAGGTTTAATTATTTCAAGTGCACCTTGTACGACTAAGTTTAAAACATGATAAACACTTCTAACATGAAAAAGAATACCATCTAACGGTGGATTACATAATTTACAAGTAATTCTACTGTTGCAGAGTTATTAGTAGCATTGTCAAAAGAAATTGCACAAATTTTATTTGTTATTGAATAACCATGCAATACATCTCTTATTTGGTTATATATAATCATAGTAGTGTGGGTGCAAAATCGATGCTAAAGATATAATGGTTTTATGTTAAACTCATGAATTATCTACAAAATGAGCAGTTATGTGTTGAACGTTTTAATTAAACCGCAAGTACACGGCCGCGATGAAGCGGTGGCAAGTACGGGTCGTCCTCAGGGAGGTGAGCAGCCTCTTGTTTATCAGAAATCAAGTGGCAAAATAGGGAAGAGAAAGATTGATTATGCTAGCCTACACTACACTACGCTAAGAAGTATGAAATGTGAAAGAAGCAAACAAACGATGAAATAAGAACTAAGCTAAGAACAAAACAAGAATGCTGGAATTTCAGGAATGGAAAACCCCTAAGGGGTGGAGTGAGTGCACACAAGCAAAGAGGTGGGTGTACAACACATTCTTTAAGCACATGAAGGTGGTGTTTATCAAGCATAGGAAGTGTCTAAATGTTATGGCAAAACCTATCAATCTATTCACCAACTTAGTTGATTAACATTTACATATGCATGGTGTTTATTTCATAACCTAAACAAGCATGAGAGGTGTCTAATCATTTTGGCAAAACTCATCAAGTTGTAAATTCTATCTTAAATAAGCAAGCATACATTCATGTTTAATCAACACATTGAAATTAAAGCATTCATCACATTCTCTAATGCATGTATGGACATCTACTCCACCCCCCCAAAGGGGATGGAACTACTCACTAAACATTACACTAATTATTAAGCTAGGCAAAGAAAGCATATTTAAAACTAAGCTAGAAATAAAAGACGATTAAACTAAAACATGCACAAACAATAAAAGAAGCATAAAACAAACAATGAAAGAAACACAAAACTTTATTGATAAAATGACTCAATTAGGGAGAATGGCCACAAGCATGGAGTGATTACAATGGAAGGTTAAGAGTTCTATTTATAGCCATGGAAAAAGGCAAACCGGGACAATCCCCCGATGTGGGACTAAACGAATACCAAACATAGCCTAAACAAACATTAATACACATCCAGGAGAAAACTTGGCAGATTTGGGCCAAAACAGACCACCAATTAGCGGTCAAAAAGGTCCGGATCCATCTGGAATTTGTGCTGGGCTTTTCTTTGTGTATTTGGTGGTCTTGGATGCATCTACTTTGTTAATTGGAGCTCCGACCCGAATCCAATTGCTAAAATACTCCCCATGATGGTGTGGAGTATTCTGTTTTGCTCTTAGGTCCTTCTGTCTTGCGTTCAGGTCCTTCTCCCTTGCATTTTGGTCCCCATATCTCACAATCCAGTCCTTTTTCCCAGCTTTTGGGTCCTTTTATGTTTCATCTCTTCAAACCTATTTATTCCTGAAAACTAAACATAAAACTCGTAACATAGCATTGTTTAGGTGAAAGATAATGGATATAAGATACAAATATAAGCATGAAATGATGTCAATCAAATACCCTCACACCTAACTTTTGCTAGTCCCGAGCAAAACAAAGAAAGAGAAGCATACGAAAAACAAGAAATCCTAACTCACTTTCGTAGGAATCACGGTTGCACTTAGCATGTGCAACAAGCCGTTAAACCTCCTTGTCGCCAAGGAGGAGGAATGTTGTCTCCTGAGGGTTTTCAGCGGATACACCCACAAAATCCGAACAAGATGCATTAATCAATCTAGCTACACGACTCGTTGGACTCATTTTGTCGATCATGGGACGCGGTAACACTACGGGTCGACTCTCTATATGTAATCGGTCCACACACTTAGCCTAATGAGTTATTCGTGAAAGTTAGTTAAGGACTTGAGTGAAAGACATGGGCAACCTTAACTTCTGAATGTGATACAATGTGTAGAGTCCATTTTGGTTCTTATTTGCTTTTTTTTTCTTTCATCATTTTTTCTTCTTCTTTGGAGTATTTTATTGGTTGGTGTTTGATTCTCCCAGGGTTAGGTTTCGTGCATCATTGCCTATGAGGACTTACACTATCACGTACACCTTCCCCCAAATCTCCACATAGGGCGATCCCTACCACCCGTGTAACGGGAGTTCGGTCGGTGCATCCCAAGTCAGATGACTCGAAAGCAACAGGCACAAAGTCCCCTCAGACCTACTTTCCCGAGTGATAGGAGCCGTGCGAGAAGAGAGAACACCAATTATTTATTTATCTACATGGGAACCAAAACCCCTACACTTAAGTTTCACAAAAAGAGATTAAGGGCCCTTGACTACGACAAACTTCCTTATACTAACAGACACGAATTATTTGACTCACTAGGTTGAGGGTGGACTTCTTTTAATGTTTGAGTGCTGAAACCCTATGATTACACGCCCCCAAGGGAAAACCGGGGTGCATCCTAACGACGCGATAAGACCTAAAGCCAATAAACTAGAAATCCTAATGCATCAAGTTCAAGACAATTTTGGGAGCTTTCTTTTTACTTTGCCTCTCAATGGTTTTGCACATGCTAAACACACGCAAAACCCACAAAACATTTTCTTTCGCAAACACATGAAGATTTTGAAAGAAATGTGAAAATTTTAAAGCACTAGGCAAGCAAAAGAAGACAAGTCACCCAAGGATCATGGCAAGCAGGTATATCAATGTTAAATGCGGCACACTAACATGATCCTAACAGTACACCCAAAAGAAAGCAAAAAAAATCAAAACAAAACACAAACTATGTAGAAACGTGAAAACACCCCCCCCCCACACCTAATCCATGCATTGTCCTCAATGTATGGCAAAATGGTGCCAATGCATGGATAGGGTGTACCGGACTAATGATGGCGGCCAGAAGTGCCCAAAGAGGCACCTCTCTCAAGAGCCGACAACTTCCTATAGATCTTCCGGTTTTGCTTGGCTAAGATGACGTTCTGCTGCTTGACCGCCATCTCAGATATGTCGGTGTTAAAGAGCATTCCTGAGCTCACAGACGAGCTTGAGGAACTGGATCTAACATCCTTCTCCATAAAGTCAGGCACCCATGCCTCAGGAAGGCAATGGCGAAATGATGGCGTCATCTTCACTACCTCGAGGTCGGTGCCTTGGCGACTCAGCATGTGCTCAAATCGTGGGATGTCCAACATGCCACACAATTTGGTAACCAGAGTCGGCAAACAGTGTATATCTTTCAGCCTGACGTTCACCAAAACGTCAAACAATGTTCGACAAATGCAGTGTGGTGAATCGTCCATCAGACTATACACGATTCGCAAACTAGGTGTGAAAAATGTGGAGGTCCGCTCTTGGCCCAACACATTTCTACACACCCACCTGGCTACAATGTGCACATTGGAGTAAATGTGCGCATTAGGTACTCCCCCATGTGATGATATAGGCTGCCCACGCCCAAGCATAGATCGATAAAAATTGATATCGTGGGTGGGCGCGAGCTCATCAACCAAGGGGATCCCAGTCGCGTCGGAGATTAGTTGGGGTGTCACTGTGTGTTTCACCCCTCTGAGAGTGATACTGAACTCGAGTGGACCGGTCTGGTCACACTCAAGTTTAGTAAAGAATTCATGTACGAGAGGCTCTACGTACATGGATTCATCGCCCTCATACAATAAATGGTACCGCCCTTTAGCTACGATTCGATCGTAGAAGGGTTCTCCGAAATCACGAATCAGGGAGGTAAAATTGAGTTCTGGAATTAAATGATGGCTGGCCATACCTGAACCTACCTTGTCGAGCTTTAGCGGCGAGGCACACGACGGCGAGGACGAACACGGAACGAGCAGAGAGAAGGCCACCGCATGCCGACTCCAGCAGCAAAACAGACTCCCGACCACGAAAACAACACAGAACCCCAAATAGAAGACACAGACGAAGTGAATAGGAAAACGAAGAATAACCGACCGCTGATTGGCGGTGCCAAACCGCTAATTAGCGGTCGGTTCAGGGGATCAGGGGACAATATTTGGGTGGAGGCGAGATCCAAAGGAGAAACATGTTTGTGTGTTCTGGAATAACGCGCAGGGCAATGGAAAAACGCGTTAAAAACAAGGGAAAGGGAAAATTTCACATAGGCCTTCCATTTTTTTTAACTCAACACTGATATGTACAAACAAATGGATGGATGGATCACATCAAGTGACCACATCCGTGGGGAGTTCGTGCAAAGGCACGACTTCCACCTCGACCTCTGTCTTGGTCCTTTCCAAGTATGGTTTGAGGCGTTGTCCATTAACCTTGAACACGTCCCCATTCCTAGGATTTTGAATCTCAACCGCCCCATGAGGGGAGACGGTTAAAACAATGAAAGGCCCTGACCAACGGCTCCGAAGTTTCCCCGAAAACAAGTGGAGGCGAGAATTGTACAACAAAACCTTTTGTCCCACCTCAAAAGTTTTGATTCGCACCAAGCGATCGTGGAAAATTTTAGTGCGGGACTTGCAGATCTTGGCATTCTCATAAGCTTCATTTCTCAACTCCTCCAACTCGTTGAGGTCTAACTTGCGATTGGCACCGGAAACATCAAGACTCATGTTGAGATGTTTGATTGCCCACAATGCCCGGTGCTCAAGTTCTACCGGAAGATGGCAAGCTTTGCCATAAACTAGCCCACAATGCATCATTAAGCTTGACCGACCAATCTTTCCTTGAAGCATTAACCGTTTTCTCAAGAATTTGCTTGAGTTGACGGTTGGAAATTTCCACCTGGCCACAGGTTTGAGGATGATAAGGTGTGGCCAACTTGTGCGTGATGGAGTATTTCCTCAGCACTGCCTCAAGGGATTGGTTCACAAAGTGTGTCCCCCGATCACTTATGATACAACGAGGTGTCCCAAACCTCGCGAAGATGTGTTCTTTAAGAAATTTGATCACAACCTTGCGATCGTTAGTGCGAGTGGGGATTGCTTCAACCCACTTTGACACATAATCGACCGCCACCAGGATGTAAGTGTGACCATGGGACACGGGGAAGGGACCCATGAAGTCAATTCCCCAAACATCAAAGATGTTAACCACTAAGATAGGATTGAGTGGCATCATATCTCGTCTACCAATGCGGTCCACACGTTGGCACCTATCGCATGCTTTGCAAAATGGAAAAGCATCTTGGAACAACGTGGGCCAGTAAAAACCGCATTGGAGTACTTTGGCAGTGGTTTTCTTGGCACCGAAGTACCCACCACATGCCTCCTTATGGCAAAAGGACAAGACACTCTGAACCTCGTCGTCAGGAATGCACCTCCTTATGATTTGATCAGCACAATACTTAAATAAGTATGGATCATCCCAATAGAAGTGCTTGACTAACGACTTGAACTTCGCTGTCTCACTGTGTCTCCAATGAGCCGGCACCTCCCCGGTTGCTAAATAGTTCACAATGTCAGCGAACCAGGGAGGTGAGGCTATTGCCATAAGGTTCTCATCAGGAAAAAACTCGTTCACCGGTGGATCCGGTGAAAGATCAATGGGGATGCGAGATAGGTGATCAGCCACGACATTCTCGCATCCCTTCTTGTCCCGTATTTCAAGGTCGAATTCTTGTAACAACAAGATCCAACGCAGGAGACGGGGTTTCGCATCCTTTTTAGACAAAAGGTAGCGAAGAGCTGAGTGATCAGTGTAGATGATGACATGCGACCCTATGAGGTACTGACAAAATTTTTCCAACGCAAATATGATCGCGAGGAACTCTTTCTCAGTAACAGAGTAGTTGAGTTGGGCGTCATTTAGAGTACGACTTGCATAATAGATCACATGAGACAATTTGTCAACTTTCTGACCCAAAACCGCTCCTATTGCGTAATCAGAAGCATCACACATCAGCTCGAACGGTAGAGTCCACACCGGTGCCTTAATAATAGGAGCGGAGGTCAACTCACGCTTCAGAAACTCAAAAGCATTCAGGCACTTGGGTGTGAACTCAAAGGAGGTTCCTTTAGCAAGCAAGCTCGTCAAAGGACCAGCTATCTTGCTGAAATCATTAATGAATCGCCGGTAAAACCGGCGTGTCCAAGGAATGAACGGATTTCTTTTACCGAGGTGGGTGGCGGAAGCTTAGAGATAAGCTCAATCTTTGCCCTATCCACCTCGATACCATCACAAGATACCACGTGACCCAACACGATGCCTTTTGTGACCATGAAATGACACTTTTCCCAATTAAGGGCTATGTTCGTTTTCGAACACCTTTTGAGAACAAGGCTCAGGTGGTGCAAGCACTCATCAAAGGAGGTGCCATGAACCGAGAAATCATCCATGAAGATCTCAAGGAAGTTCTCGACCATATCGGAAAAGATACTTATCATGCAACGTTGGAATGTTGTAGGTGCATTGCATAGTCCAAAAGGCATCCGTCTATAAGCAAACGTCCCAAAAGGACAAGTGAACATGGTTTTCTCCTGGTCTTCGGGGGCGACTGGGATTTGATTGTACCCTGAATAACCATTAAGGAAACAGTAATAGGCGTGCCCCGCGAGTCTCGCCAACATCTGGTCAATGAAAGGTAGAGGGAAGTGGTCCTTACGCGTGACCGCGTTCAACTTCCTATAGTCAATACAAACTCGCCACCCAGTTTGAAGTCGTGTGGGTACAAGCTCATTGTTGTCATTCTGGACAACGGTGATACCCGACTTCTTGGGCACAACCTGGACAGGACTTACCCAAGTACTGTCCGAAATGGGAAAAATGATGCCATGATCTAAACACTTGATGATCTCTTTCTTAACTACTTCTGTCATGGCTGGATTTAGACGCCTCTGTGGGTCGCGACGTGGTCGTGCCTCATCCTCCATAAAGATGTGGTGCTGCACGACGTCGGGACTTATCCCTTTGATGTCCCTCAAGGACCACCCTATGGCTGATTTGTGCTCCTTTAGGACTTCAATCAATCGTTCTTCCTGATCACCAGTCAACGTCGATGAAATAATCACCGGAAATGACCTATTTGGACCAAGAAAAACGTGTTTCAATTTCTTGGGGAGTTCTTTGAGCTCAGGTGTGGGTGGCTCCTCAAGGCGAGGCGTGATATCTAGCTCGAGATGTAAGATAGGAGGAGCTCGCATGTACTGAACAACATGCACATCATTGCTTAACTCACCCCCGTCCTCTTCATGATCAGAGTCATCCATGAAGTAATCATTTAAATTCTCATGAATCAGGGGGTACTCTTCTTCCAATTCTTCTTCCAAGTCCCGGATAAGATTGACTGCCATGGGGTCCTCGAAAGATGTCGGCTGCCTAGCCATATTGAACACATGGAATGTCACGGTCAAGTTCCCGAACGACAATTTCATGAGTCCAGTACGACAATTGATCAAGGCATTTGACGTCGCCAAAAAAGGTCTACCAAAAATCAATGGAATCTGAGAGTGGGTCGTCTTAAATGGTTCAGTCTCAAGGACGACGAAATCAACGGGAAATATAAAATCACCGACCTTGATTAGGACATCTTCAATGACCCCCAACGGGACTTTGATCGAACGATCAGCCAACTGCAAAGTTGTTTTCGTAGGCTTGAGAGTGCCTAGGCTTAATCGTTGATACACAGAGGCAGGTAAGAGGTTAACCGCTGACCCTAGATCTAGCAAAACATTGTTAATGCGAGAATCCCCAATGATACATGAAATTGTTGGACTGCTCGGGTCCTTCAATTTTATGTATGTTGGGTTCAAGATGATCGAACTCACATTAGCCGCCAAAAAGGCTTTGCTAGGGACATTGGTTTTCCTCTTAGTTGTACAGAGATCCTTCAGGAATTTTGCATATGGGGTATTTGTTGAATCATGTCTAAGAAAGGAATGTTGACATTTACTTTCTTAAATATCTCCATCATTTTATCCACACTGTCACTCTGTTTCTTAGACAACCTACTAGGATAAGGAGCTTTTGGTAGGTATGTCTTGGGCGGAGCTGGAGAAGGAGGCTTTGGTGTATTACTCTCACCCTCAGACTCTTCTTCACCACCATTCCCACTGAGGGGCTGCATAGATGGTGGTGGGTGTGGCAAGGAAATGTGATTGTCAACCTGTTTTCCATTCCTTAAGGTAACAATGGCATTGACATGGTGAACATGTTCCTCCACATAGTTCACTTGCCTCCCCCAAGGTACCACATTCTCATTTTGTATGTGTTGTTGCTGGTACACACGGGGGTTAGCCTCAGGTTGGCTAGGAAAAGACCCTCTCTCTCTTTCATGTACAGACTGAGCCAATTGGCCCATCTGAAGCTTTAGAGATTTGATGGTCTGCTGGTTGGAAGTGAGAACTTGACTCGTAGTTGACATAAAATTTTTCATTGAGTTTTCAAGTCCACGAGTCAAGGTCTCAAGTGAATTGAATCGGGTTTCCATATTATTGGAATTTGGGAAACCCGATTGATTGGTGGTTTGCGCTTGGGGTGGCTGATAGGAATGTGCATGCATGGGAGGTTGATGTGATTGGTAATGTGGTCTAGAGGAGTTTGAAGGACCACCCGGGGCATTTGTTTGGTTTCATGAAACATTGGGGTGGTTCCTCCATCCAGGATTATAAGATGATGAGTATGGGTCATTCCAGGCTCTATCATAGATGTCGTTGACACGCTCCATCTCAGGAGGAATGGACTCACACTCGCTTTCTACATGACCTATCCTACCACATGAATGATAGGGAACTGGACCAGATGTGGACATGTGAGGTGCATCGTGCTGGTTTTGGAGCTCAATCGAATCCATACGGCGCATTGAGGCCGCCATGCGCGCCTCGGTGGCCGTAGTGGAATCGACAGCAAATACGGAACCCGATCTAGTCGAGTTTGCATTCGCGATCCTCGCTCCTATACTAGATGATGCAGGTGGTTACCTCACACTCTCCCATTGCACTATTTTCTCGGCGAGGTCTTCTAGGAAAGCCCATGCCTCCTTTTCATCCTTTCCCAAGAACTCTCCTTGACACATGGACTCAAGGAGCGTTCTTGACGGGATGTGAAGACCTTCGTAAACAATCTGACAAAGACGCCACAACTCAAAGCCATGGTGAGGGCACGAGGATAGTAGCTCTTTGAACCTCTCTAGATATGCATGAAATGGTTCAGTCTCATGTTGATAGAACGAATTGATTTCGTTCCTCAATTTTTGAGTCCGATGATTTGGAAAGTTCTTCTTGAGGAATGCAGATTGAAACTCATCCCAAGTCCTAAAGGAATTTGCTTGGTTCCTGTACAACCACTTCTTGGCATTATCCTTTAATGCGAAAGGAACGAGCCTAAGATGGATGGAGTCTGTGCTAAGTTGTTGCAACTTGAACATAGCACAGACCTCCTCAAATTCCCTGAGAAAGATATAGGGGTCACCCTTCCCAGTGAAGCGAGGGAGTATGGAAATAAACTGAGGCTTAACCTCAAAATGGTTCCCATTAGCCTCTGGTAATACGATGCATGAGGGTAGAGCTGTACGACTCGGGTAGCATCGATCACGTAGAGGTATGGGAACGACAACAGGACGCTCATGTGGGTCCAACAACTGCTCCTCCTCGCGGAAATTAGCAGCCATTGAACCTGAACTATGTGCGACACGAGAGGAGGAAGGCGTCGAGAAATCGATGACCGAAGCCGGATTGACAACGCTCCTCGTCAAACGACCACTCTCGTCTCGTGTCCACGAAAGTATGCACAAAGGTGCACACACACCAATTTTTTTTAACAAAGAATGTACGTAGAGGAGAAGACGGGGGAACACAGGAAATAAAGAATGACTCAGGAGAGAAAGGAAGAAGTCCTTATGCTACGGCGGATGGGTACAGGTAGAAGCACACAAGCAAACAAGGCTCAAGTAATCCTAAGGTCGCTATAGGTCCTTACAGCTAGACGACGCCTAACTCCGAGGTCACACGGCTTCAACACGCCTCACCTCCCTACAACGAGGACCACAAAGCCCAGCAAGTGAGTCAAGATCCGGAGATCTCGTCTCTTATACTATCGACAAAGTGGGCAATGCCGATCAGGTTATGACGGTCGGGACCGGATCACTCTCCTAATGCGTCTGAATTCCTTAAGGCCAATGTCTACTTGATTTTAGAAATTAGGCTCATGATTAGTGTGGTTTTTGGGGCGAAGGAAAGGGTGATGAAATCCCCCACCTTATCTTTTACGGGACAGCCCCTCCTTAGTAGTGTTTTGGAGTCCTAAATATAACAATCAACTCTCCAAACAACGCTCAACTCACACTTGTTGCAATGCACTTCCTATTAACTAATGCATGTCATACGAAATGCATGAATGAGAGTAGAAGGTGCGTACCTCACGCCAACACTCAGCAACTGAAAATAAAGCTAAAATAAAAGACAATCTAAAAGCTTAAGTCACATACATGGTGCATGACCTAAACAAGAAAGAATGCCTAGTCTTTTGCTTTGAGTTTTAGGGTCCAAGTTGCTTAAAGGAGGTTTGATTATTGATATGGGAACAAACTATAAGTCAAAACATGCCAAATTGAGTCCCAGATAACTAGGTCATTTAGAGCAACAACACAAAGAAATTCAAAGATGCACAGAGCTCACCAGACCGCTGATTGGCGGTCTGAAGTGCTCAGGTCGTCTGGAAGTTTCTCCAGTAGCCTCCACTTGCTATTCCCAGTCCCCTGAAACAAAGAAAAACTACAACACACAAATTAAATCCACTCGAATCATCCAAACAAGAGTCTGGACTGGCACCTCCCCGGCAACGGTGCCAAAAACTTGTTGAACGTTTTAATTAAACCACAAGTGCACGACCGCGATGAAGCGATGGCAAGTACGAGTCGTCCTCAGGGAGGTGAGCAGCCTCTTGTTTATCAGAAATCAAGTGGCAAAATAGGGAAGAGAAAGATTGATTATGCTAACCTACACTACACTACGCTAAGAAGTATGAAATGTGAAAGAAGCAAACAAACGATGAAATAAGAACTAAGCTAAGAACAAAACAAGAATGCTGGAATTTCAGGAATGGAAAACCCCTAAGGGGTTGAGTGAGTGCACACAAGCAAAGAGGTGGGTGTAGAACACATTCTTTAAGCACATGAAGGTGGTGTTTATCAAGCATAGGAAGTGTCTAAATGTTATGGCAAAACCTATCAATCTATTCACCAACTTGGTTGATTAACATTTACATATGCAAGTTGTTTATTTCAGAACCTAACCAAGCATGAGAGGTGTCTAATCATTTTGGCAAAACTCATCAAGTTATAAATTCTATCCTAAACAAGCAAGCATACATTCATGTTTTATCAACACATCAAAAATAAAGCATTCATCCCATTCTCTAATGCATGTATGTACATCTACTCCACCCCCCAAAGGGGATGGAACTACTCATTAAACATTACACTAGTTATTAAGCTAAGCAAAGAAAACATATTAACTAGCTAGATTTAATAGAAGATGATTAAACTAAAACATGCACAAACCATAAAAGAGGCACAAAACAAAGAAAATTTTATTGATTGAAGACTCTCAATTCCAGTAGCATCTCCCCCATTGAGTTTCTTGCTTCAAGGCTTCCACTTCAATTAGGGAGAATGGCCACAAGCATGGAGTAATTACAATGGAAGCTGAAGAGTTCTATTTATAGCCATGGAAAAAGCTAATCCGGGACAATCCCCCGATGTGGGACTAAACAAATACCATAAATAGCATAAACACGCTCTAATACAGACTCCAGAAAAAGCTAAGCGGATTCGGATCCACCTGGACCGCCAATTAGCGGTTTCAGACCGCCAATTGGCGGTCTACAACATCCGGATTAGTCTGGGCTTTCTTGGAGGCTTTCCTGGATGGTATTCTTGGTCTTTGATGCAGTTACTTGACTTGTTGGAGCTCCGACCCGAATCAAATTGGTAAAATACTCCCCATGATGGTGTGGAGTATTCTGTTTTGCTCTTAGGTCCTTCTGTCTTGCAATCAGGTCCTTCTTCCTTGCATCTTGGTCCCCAGATCTCACAATTCAGTCCATTTTCCCAGCTTTTGGGTCGTTTTATGCTTAATCTCTTCAAACCTATTTATTCCTAAAAACTAAACATAAAACTCGTGACATAGCATTGTTTAGGTGAAAGATAATGGATATAAGATACAAATATAAGCATGAAATGATGTTAATCATTATGCAACAATATGGAAGGACAGTAGATGCAGTCCAAAATCTCTTGTAAATGCTATCCTATAAGTCATTCATGCAAATGTATTAATTAAGTCTATTTTTCTGTTATCAAATTTTTTATTTGTAGCAACATTATAATGTTCGTCAGTAAAATGGTTGAAATTGTGGGTTATGGTAACTTAATGTCTTTCTAAGGTTTGGAGATTCACATTGGCTAAACGGTAATTCATATCTAATTATGTAATCAACAATTACATCTCTACCTTTAATTGGATCGTATTTCCTAGTTTTTAGATTTCCACTACTAGAGTCTAAAATTGATTGGTGTGAACTAGTTGCGCCAACATTTCTAGTAGTTTTGTCTTTGGATTTTCTAATTGATGCACTAAAAGAGGGATTATGATCCCCTCAGGTTCAGGTGATGAATTAATTAATGGTTTAGATGCCATTGAAGTTAAAAAGTAAGCAAAAAAATCTAAATTTTCAAACCAATGAGAAATCCATGATAATTAACTAAATTTAATTTAATTGAAATAAACTAATTCTACTAAATAAACTTAAAGAGTAACGAAATGCAAACGAGAAGACGAGAAGCAAAGAAGATATGTTGGCGTGTCGCGAAATCGGGCGAATCGGGTAGTAGCATTGGGCTTTTACTCAAACTCGACCAGTTTCCTAAACAATTAGAACACTTAGTGAAAGATTAAAGAGAGTAAGTAAAAAGATTGGAAAAGTAGAAGAAGATTTGGTGTGAATAAATGAATGGGATGAGGGTGTTTATATAGATATTTGTAATGGTATATCGTAAATAACTCAATGGCAAAACTGTAATTATTTAAAAAAAAGAAAACCCCAACAACGAATAGTCGTTGGGTTAGCGGGCCGGGCGGGCTGGCTTGGCCGGACCTGCTAAGTCATGAGCCTGCTAGGGCCCGTTATCCTTTTTACGTCGTGCCAAACATGGGCCGGGCCTGCCCGACACCCAAGTCTATCTGAATGTTATGCAAACTTTCTGTTTTGTGATTTGATGTTTAGAAAAATTATTTCATAAGAATAGGATTACATTATAAATGACTACCAAGCAATCATCTAATTCCGGTGATATAGAGGATCTTTGTGAGCAATTTTTCCTTCTTTCTTTGTTCTTCTTCATTCTAAACGGTAAAGACTAATCATAAAATAGAGAAGATTGCAACGTATTTGTAAGTTATAGTAGAAAAATAGTAATAAATGAATTTAAAAAAAACTAAAATAAAAGTTATTTATCCAAAGGGTAACTATGTGTTATGAAACAACAAATAAATCACATGAATGAGTCACCTTATTACACGGTGTTAAAACTTCGTGTAATCTCCATATTCAAGTGCAATTGATTGATCATTTTAAATTACTGCAAGTGCACGACGTCGGTGAAGACGTGAGGACTATGGTCGGTGCACGGAGAGTTGTGAGTAGATGTTTATAACATACTCGAATGGTAGAAAGTGATAGAGATTTTACGCTACAAAATTACTAAATGAAACTACATCAATCACTGCACTAACTAACGATGTGAGGTTTGTGTGTGAGTTTAATGCACATTTATTCACACATAAGTGCAAGTAGAAGCTCTGTGGAATCTAAGTGCAGAACAGACACATGCATGACACACACACGCCTAAGTGTAAGGTGTTTGAATTACAAGTAGAAGCTCAGTGGAATCTAAGATATTTTCAGATTCGCAAGCATGCTCTAAGTATCTAATTTGGTCATTAAAGCATCAATTAATCTTTAAGTACACCTCCAGTTCATTCATGTGACATGCATCAAGCCATGAAACCATTCATATCACGTCAATTCATAATCACTTACAAACTCATAACATGTAACATATCAAACTTAGATCTAAGCATGAGATAATTACCTAGTGTGACCATTAATCCATCTATACCAAGTTTAAACATGATACAACTATTACTTTAGTATTAAGCATATGAAAATGAAAAATATAAGTACAACCCATCAATACACATCCATCACCTACGTCATCCTTCACCCGCAAGGGGTGAAACTACTCATTAATCATTGCTAAGACACATGGAAACATACATAGACATAGAACCCACAAATTAACTTTAAGAAAATGAGGATAGAAATAACAAACTCAATTTAATTGTTTGAAACAACTCTGGGCAAAATCCATACTCGAGCCGACGCACTAGACCCACCACTGGTGGATTTGGATCCATCATTGGTGGGTCTGGTATGTCTGATCCGACCCACATTTTGTCGAATGACTTAAATTTGCATAAACGCTTGTGGAGTGCATTCAGTCAGCATGACTCATTCTGCATTGGAGTTGAAAGGCAAAAATGTGGATTAGGCTTGGTTCACGATTATAATTTAAGTGGACTTTCATGTTTTCCTACATGTCGGTACCTTCGGGTTTGACAACAGATCTCTGACCTTTACAAATCAGTCAAAAATACTTGTAGAGAGGCAGAGGTCCTTATGTATTGCTATTGGGTCCTCCCATTTTTTTATTTAGTACGTAAACCTGAATTCTACACAATAACAACTCAAGTAGAACAAATATGGGGTAAATAAAGAATATAGAGCATGAATACAATGTAAGATATGCTACTAATCGAATGGCCCTATGATTGACAACATATCATGCATATATTTGTGTCTTATTTCCTCTATTTTTAGCCTAAGCAATGCTACGTAATGAGTTTTATGTTTAAGTTTCAGGAATAAAATAAGTGAGAAGAAGAGACACAAAAAAGACTTAAAAGCAAGGAAAATGACTGAGTTGCAGGCTTATGGACTGAGGTGCAAGAGAGAAGAACCCGAATGTAAAACCAAAAGGACTAATGAGGAAATCAAGAAGCTCCACACCATTAAGAGGGGTATTTTGGCAATTAGATCCGGGCCTAACTACTAACAACCAAATTGGGTTCATCAAACATCAAGAAATCAAGCCTGAACCGAGCCACCAAAATTCAGACTCGATCAGACACACAAGACCGCCAATTGGAGGTCCAGGACAACCAATCGGCGGTCCAAATGTTTCCAAATACCAAATTCTTTGGCCGGGTGGTGTATTATGTTGTTTTATGCCCATTTATAGTATGTAATTAGTCCCGTATCGGGGGATTGTCCCGGATTACCTTTTTTCATGCCTATAAATAGAACTCTTCCTCTACTTTTGTATTCACCCATTGCTTGTTGGAATTCTCTCTACTTGGAGTAAGCCTTGGAGCAAAACTCAAGGTGGAGAATAATGCTACCTGTAATGTGAGTCATGTAAATAAATAATTCTTCGTAGTTTGTTTTAATGTTGTCCTCTTTTTTCAATTCTTGCATGCTTAGTCTAATTTCTTTCTTTTCTTAATGAGTAGTGAGTAGTTCCATTCCCATTTGGGGTGGAGGTAATGTAGAATATGTGATAGTGATGGGTTCTTCTATTTATGTCATTCTATATGCTTAATATAGATCTATACTTGTAGCATGCTGAAACTTGTATTAGATGGGATAATGTCTACACTAGGTACTTATCTCATGCTTGTTTTAGAGTTTATCTTGTTGCTTGTTATGATTTGATGGGAATGACTTGTTATGTGTGGATCCATGTTTGATGCACGTTTACATGAATGATTTAAGTTGTATGTTAGATCGATTGATGCTCTAATGGCCACATTAGGTACTTATTGCATGTTTGAGAATCTAAAATCAACCTCAACTTTACGTGAAATATGCATGTTCATGGTTTGCCATGTAGTGTTGTGTATCATACACTTAGATTCTACACTAACTTCTACTTGTATGCCAGAAAAACTACACTTGTTCCTAATTGAAAAGAAGACCCACTCACACACACATAGCTACACACCTCCACTCCATGACGGTCTAGTTTTATTGTTTGTTCATTCGTACTTTAGTTTAGTGAAACCACAACTTCTTCCCCTCTTTTTCTCACTTACTTTCGAACAGACTAGAGTCGACAAACCTCCTCGTGGACACATACCCGTACTTTTGTGCATCTTCACTGACGCCGTGCACTTGCGGTATTTAATACGAACACAATCAAGGTTTTCGCGCCGTTGCTGGGGGAGGTGCTCTGTCCAGACTCTGGTTTTGATGATTTGAGTGGGTTTAATCTTTTGTTTTTAGTTTTTGTTTGTTTTAGAAATATCTCGGCATCCAGTGGAGGCAGCAGGAGAAATTTGGAGAAGAGGGCAGCTATTTGGAACGCCAATCAGCTGTCTGGGACCGCCAATTGGCTGCATGGTGAGCTTCTTTTGCTAAAAAATTTCTTCTGGTTGTTTTTTATTTCAATCTCGTGGTCTGGGAGCTCAATTGTGCATGTTGTGACCTGTAGCTTGCTCCCAGATCAATCAACTCCCTTTTTTAAGACAACTTGGATCGTAAACCGTAAAACAAAAGATTAGACTAATTGTCATCTAGGTCATGCATCACTTGTAGACCTCGTCTGCACATTGTCTTTCAATTGCTTTAAATTCTTCTTGTCCATTGCTGGTGTGAGGTACGTACACCCATTCTCTTATTCATGCATGGTTAGAGCATGCCTTAGTTACTAATGTGCATTGTAACAAGAGTGAGGAGTGCTTGTTTGGTGAGTTGCTTGCTAGCGTAAGATTTCAAAACATCTTTAAGGGGCATCACCTATAGTCTTCAAAGATAAAGTGGGGGATTTCGTCACCCCTACCTTAGCCCCAAAAGGCACGCTCAAGTAAAGCATCAATCTAAAAGCAAGTAGACATTGACCCTAGGACTCTGGCGCATTAGGAGAGTGATCCGGTCACGACCGTCATGGCCTGATCGGTGTCGCCCACTTTGTCGATAGTAGGAGAGACGAAATCTCCAGATCTTGGCTTACTTGCTGGGCTTTGTGGTCTTCGTCGTAGGGAGGTGAGGCATGTTGAGGCTGTGTGACCTCGCAGTTAGGCGTCGTCTAGCTGTAAGTACTTATAGTGACCCTAGGTTGCTTGAGACGTGTTTGCTAGAATAGACTTTTACCCTCACCCTTTACCCATGCTAGTTTTTAGGGATTCTTCCCTTCCCCTCTGAGTCATATTCTTCTCACCTACTTCTACGTTCTAGTGTCCTCCCCTTCACACTCTTTGTTAGCGTTTTAGGGTCGAGTCGAGCAGTTTTTGCGAGCTTGGCCTAGTGGTGGTGAGAGTGGTCAACTCGAGAGTTCTTTGACGAGATAGATGGTTATATGGGCGACCATCCATATCATTGTTGGGACCAGGAAAATTCTCCCTGGTACTCCGGACCCAAGCATCCTAGGGTGCCTCAGACAAACACCCCGTATGGTTGGGAAAATCTTAATTGTGTGGTTGAGCAATCTTCAGATTGGGATAATATGAGAGTGACACCGACTGCTAGACCATCATCTAGTTATGTCAGATCATATGTTGGTCAACAAACTGAGACATTACAACAAACTTTGGCCTTTTTTATGCATGCGGTAGACAACGTGAGTGTGTCGGTGGCTCCAGTAGCAGTACCGTGTGACTGTTGTGGGTTAAGAGTGGTCATGTTATCGGGGAATGTCCTTATGTTCCCCTAGAGCCTGAGTATGAGCATACCTTTTCCCAAAATGCTCAATGTGACCATTACGCATCGGCGTACAACCTGAGAGGGATGCATTCATGGGGAGACAATACTTATACAAATTTTTATACATCATGGCCACACCATTATCCTCCTCCCGAATACCCATATTCCAACCAGCCACCACCCATGACCAATCATTCGACTCATTCTCAGCCCATCAACAACCAACCCCAAAATTTCCCAAGGTCTGACTTGAGCCTCACAATTGATCACATACCTGATTCTTTGAAACAAACTTTCCTTACGTTCATGAAAATCACTCAACAGTCCATACAAAATATGACAATGCAAGTGAGTCAAATGATGCAGCAATTACATGAACGTGAGGAGGGTAACTTTTCTTGTCAACATGAGGATTCATCTTCTGATATCGAACCACCACCACATCCACAAATTCAAAGTACAATCTTTCAAAGTCAAACTCCTAGTCAGTCTGAGGGACTTAGGGTATGAATTCACGATCACTTGGTGGAGGATTTAATTCAAATTGAGAATAACATGGACCAGCTTCACTATATGTCGGCATAGGATTGTGCATTATCTTTTTGTCCTGTGGCCCTTGAGGTACATGATCTTATTATTGTGCCTCTTAAAGAATCTTTTGTAGTTGAGCAAGAGCTCCCTAGTACCCTTAATTTCATACGACCTGACAAGAGTTTTCCTCTCACTATTATTCGTGATCAACTTGAAAATGATGGGACATCAAACCACTACATTGTGGATGCTCGAACCCGCAGACCACGAGTGCACCCCACGTGCAAAATATGATATTTAACTTACTGAAGAAAATTATGGTCGATCGGACCCAATGGATACACCACTGGCGGATCATTTTGGTCCAACGGGTCCCCAATTTCTCTCGTGGCTTCTCCTTGATTATATGGTGCAACAGACTATAGAGAAAATTATTACAACCGTCAGATTGCTCCCAGATTCATCTATACCACTCTTTTTCTATAAATAGCATGTTTCTTCTTCCTTTTCTCCTCTTCTCCACCTCCACCATTAGAGTAAGTTAGTTTTTATCCAATTTGGGTGCAAGTAGAGGAAGGTGGATGAAGATTGTAATCTCACATTTTCTTTAATATAAGGTTGGATTCATGGTCCTCTTGTCATTAACTTTCTTTCTATGTAATTAGTTTTTGATTTTGTGGGTTAGTTTTCTAGTTAGAATTTTATGCCATGTTTAGTATTAATCTCTTGCTTTCCATGCTTGTTCTTATGAGTAGTGAGTAGATCCACCCCATTTAGGGTGGAGGAAATGTAGTTGATGGTGAAGTGTATATGGTTTCTTCTTATCTTGTGTCATTTCATGTGCTTAATGTAGATCTATACTTGTAGCTTGCTAAAACTTGTATTACATGGGATAATGGACATACTAGGTACTTTTCTCATGCTAGATGTAGAATTTATCTTGTTGCTTGTATGGTTTTTCTTTGTATGAAAGTGGTTTGTTATGTATGAATGTTTGATTAGTAGAGAATGCATGAATGTATTAAGTTGTATGGATGGTTAATTGATGTCCTAATGACCACAATAAGTACTTAGTTTATTCTTGAGAACCCAAAGTGCATCTTAACTTCATGTCTAACTATATTAGTCATGTATTCATGTAAATATAGTTGATGTTAATTACACTCCACACTAGTTTCTAGTTGATGTCACCTACTTTACACACTTGCACTTAATGAAATGAAGACCCACTCATGCACACACATAACTATTGCACCTCTACTCCAAGGGGTTTAGTTTAGTTGTTGATTAATTCATCATTTAGTAGTTTGTTTAGCATAATCTCATCATTCTCCTCTCCTTTCCCAATCGAGTAGGGTAGTAAAAACAATGCGCACAACTCTTTGTGGTACGACCCGTACTTGCCACGTCTTCACTGACACTGATTGGCATCATTTCATGTTTATATTTGTATCTTATATCCATTATCTTTCACCTAAACAATACTATGTTACGAGTTTTATGTTTAGTTTTCAGGAATAAATAGGTTTGAAGAGAAGAGCCATGAAAGGACCCAAAAGCAGGAAAAAAAGGACTTAATTGCGAGACCTAGGGACCGAGATCCAACGGAGAAGGACCTGATCGTAAGATCGAAGGACCTAAGAGCAAAATAGGAAACTCCACACCATTATGGGGAGTATTTTGGCAATTCGATTCGGGTCGGAGCTCCAACAAACCAAGTAGATGCATCCAAGACCAACAAATCCATCAAGAAAAGCCCACAACCAAAAGCAACTCGAGCGGAGGTTTATAGACAGCCAATTGGCGGTCTTGGACCGCTAATTGGAGGTCCATATAGCCCCAGATCCCCTAAGCTTTCTCCTGGACTTGTATTATTATGTGTTTAGGCTATTTTTGGTATTGGTTTAGTCCCACATCGGGGGATTGTCCCCGATTAGCTTTTTCCATGCTTATAAATAGAACTCTTCACCTTCCATTGTAATCACCCATTGCTTGGTGCATTCTCTCTACTAAGGAGTGAGCCTTGAAGCAAAAAGTCAAGGTGGAGAAGAATGCTACCTTCAATGTGAGTCATTTGTTAATAAAATAATTCTTCTAGTTTCTTTTAATCTTGTCTTTTAATTTGTGCATGTTTGTTTAGTCTTTCCTTTCCTTTTATGTTTCTTTAATACTTCTTGCCTTCTTAGTTAACTTTCATTTCAGTATTATGCTTTCTTTTGTTAAAATAGTTAGTGTAATGAGTAGTGAGTAGTTCCATCCCCATTTGGGGGGTGGAGAAATATGTGATATAATCATGTAGTTTATTAAGTGTGTGTTATCTTTATCCCTTGAGCGTTATATGATTTCCATAACCATTTAATGGGTTTTCACTCTTATCTTTGATATGCTAATGCCCTTGAATGAAGCTTAGCTTATGCTTTGATTAGTGGACCTATTTTATGGGGAATGATAAGGTTAGGATATGGATGAAGTTAATATTGGAAACACAATTTGTAGTGTATGTGCTCTTGTTGCCTTTACCTTAGCTAATGTCTTGTATGTTTTAATGATGTAGTCTTATCTTAATTCATGTGGAGGCATAGTAGGGTGTAGTCTTTATTGAGTTCATTTAGCTTCATTCCAATTATTGTCTTGTATGTTTTAATGATGTAGTCTTATCTTAATTCATGTGGAGGCAAAGTTGGATGTAGTTTTATGATTTCATGCACTAGATGTTGTGAGGAGCTTAATGAACACACACACACACTTCTTTATGTTCACATTATTTCTCTACCCCCTTTGGGGCTTAGTTTTATTGCTTTTCTTCCATTTCCATTTGCACCTTAGTGTAGTTTAGTGTAACCAACCTTTCTGTCCTTCTTTTTTACCTCTCGCCTTCGAACAAACCAAGTGTCGACACACCTCCCAGTGGACGACCCGTATTTGCCACCGCTTCAAAGTGGCCGTGCACTTGCGGTTAAATATAAAACAATCAATCAAATTTTTGGCGCCGTTGCCGGGGAGGTGCTCTGTCCAGACGTTGGTTTGGACGATTCGAGGGGTTTTTAATTTTTTGTTTTTAGTTTTTGTATTTTCAGGGAACCTGAGGATCAAGGGGAAGTGACTGGAGGAATGGGAGAGAAAAAGACCCCAAAGTGACCGCCAATCAGCGGTCTTGGACCGCCAATTGACGGCCTGGTGAGCCTCAATTGCTCTCAAATTTGTTCCAGTTGTTATGTTGTTCATTTTAGTTATCTGGGAGCACAATTTTGTATGCTGAGACTTCTAGTTTTCTCCTTGATTTAATTTCAATCCCCTTTAATCAACTTGGACCATAAAACTCAAAGCAAAAGATTAGACTCCTTGCCATCTAGGTCATGCATCATGTGTAGACCTTGCATGCATTTGTCTTTTCTTTTCTTTACATTTTGTTGTTGATTGCTGGCGTGAGGTACGTGCACCCAAATCTCTCATTCATGCATGTTTCGATCATGCATTAGTTAGTAAGGTGCATCGGGACAAGAGTGAGAGAGCGTTTGATTGGAGCGATTGATTGCTAGATCTAGGATTAAATCGCTACTAAGGAGGGGTTGTCCCATAAAAGATAAGGTGGGGGATTTCATCATCCTTCCCTTGGCCCCAAAAACCATTCTTAATAAAGCCTTAACTAAAAGCAAGTAGACATTGGCCCTACGATTGCGGGCGCACTAGGAGAGTAATCTAGTTGAGACCGTCATGACCTGATCGGCGTTGCCTACCTTGTCGATAGTAGGAGGTACTGGATCTCCAGATCTGGTATCACTTGCTGGGCATTGTGGTCCTCGTTGTAGGGAGGTGAGACGTTTCGAGGCTAGTGACCTCGAAGTTAGGCATCGTCTAGCCTAAGGACCCATTGCCTTACATTGTTTTAGCCGTGCTTTCTAGTTAGGCTTCTTCCTGATCCTGTTACCCACGCTAGATTTAGGGATTCTTCCCTTCTCCTCTGAGTCATCGTCTTCTCACCTTCTTCTACGTTATAGTCTCCTCCCCTTTACACTCTCTGGTAGCGTTTTAGGGTCGAGTTGAGCACTTTTTGCGAGTTTAGCCTTGTGGTGGTGTGAGTGGTCGACTCTAGAGTTCTCTGTTGTGATGGATGGTTACATGGGCGACCATCCATATTATTGTTGGGATTAGGATGATTCTCCCTGGTACTCCCGACCCATGCATCCTGGGGTGGCTCAGACTAACACCCCGTATGGTTGGGAAAATCTTCATTGTGTGACTGAGCAATCTTCATATTGGGGTAGTATGAGAGAGGCACCGACTGCTAGACCACCATCTAGTTACGTCGGATCATATGTTGGTCATCAATCTGAGACATTACAAGAACCTTTGGCCTCTTTCATGCATGTGGTAGATGACATGGGTGCACCGGTGGCTCCAGTAGCCATACCATGTGACTGTTGTGGGTTGAGTGGTCATGTTATAGGGGAATGTCCTTATGTTGCCCCTGAGCCTGTGTATGAGCACACATTTTCCCAAAATGCTCATTATGACCATCACGCATCCGCGTACAACCCGAGAGGGATGGATTCGTGGGGAGACAATTCGTATTCAAATTCTTATACATCATTTCCACCCCAGTATCCTCCTCCCGAATACCCAGAATTCTACCAACACCCCACTTCAAATCATTGGACTCATTCTCAGCCCATCAACACCCAACCCCAAAATTTCCCAAGATCTGACTTGGACCTCCTCGTTGACCGCATACAAAATCTGACACTTCAAGTGAGTCAACTGACGCAACAATTAAGTGAGGAGAGTAACTTTTCGTGTCAATTCACGATCACTTGGTGGAGGATTCGATTCCAATTGAGAATACTATGGACCAGCTTCTTTATAAGTCGGCACAGGATTGTGCCTTATCTTCTTGTCCTGTGGCCCTTGAGCCACATGATCTTATTGTTGTACCTCCTAAGGACTCACCTCTGGTGGAGCAAGAGCTCCCTAGTCCCCTCAATTTCAAACAACCTGATGAGAGTTTGTCTCTCACTATTGTTCCTGATCATCTTGGAAATGATGGAACATCAAACAACTACATTGCTCATGAGGGTATTAGGAGTTCCTTGGAGGATACCTTGGGTATGAGACCCACTTCCTGTTCTCCTGGTGAGTTGGACATGCACAACGAGGTGCTTGACCTAGTTCCGACCCACCAGCCTGTTGGTTGGAGAGTTTGGATTGATGATCATAACTTCAGTTCCGCAATGGGAGAGATTCTTCTTCCGTTGCCCCTTATTTCCCAAACTCTCGAGAGGTTCAAGCTCTTTCAGTTTGATCCTTTGAATAAGATGCCTTTGCGTCCAATTCATGAACCTCTCATTTCTTCTGGTGCTCTTTGTGAAGGGGGCCCACACATGCGTATTCTGGCCCCGCGTGGTGTCATGTTCCCTTTCCAAGTGCATTGACCCACTCTTGAGATTCCCATTTGATGTCTTTGACAAATGAAGATGGGAACTTATGTTTGTACATAGTTATATATAAATAAATAAAAAATAAAAAGAAAAGAAAAGAAAAAAAAGTACAATAAAAGACTCCTTCAGTGAGCATCGATTGTTGTGGGCTCCAACCCTTGTGTATTTAGGCCCCAGTTATTTCACGTATTTGTATCCCTTCTTTAGCTTCTCACAGGTTTTGAGGGAATTTGGGTTGTGTCCATCAACATAGCCGAAACTTCCCTTTGTACTTCACATTGATGAGATCTATTCATTTTCATGCATAACTCCATATTGTATCTTGCTCACATTCATTGAGGACAATGCATGAACTAGGTGTGGGGGGGTGTTTTACGTATGTACATAGTTGAGTCTTTTTCCTTTGATTTTGTTTTCTTTTGTTTGCATTTTTAGGGTCATGTTAGTGTGCTGCATTTAATATCGTTATATCTGCTTGCCATGATCCTGGGTGACTTGTCTTCTTTTGCTTGCCTAGTTCATCTTTAAAATTTTCACATTTCTTTCAAAATCTTCATGTGTTTGCGAAAGAAAATGTTTTGTGGGTTTTGCGTGTGTTTAGCATGTGCAAAACCGTTGAGAGGCAAAGTTAAAAGAAAGCTCCCAAAATTGTCTTGAACTTGATGCATTAGGATATCTAGTACTGTGGCTTTAGGATTTATCGAGTCGTTAGGATGCACCCCAGTTTTCCCTTGGGGCTGAGTAATCATAGGGTTTCAGTGCTCAAACATTTAAAGAAGTCCACCCGGAACCTAGTGAGTCAATAATTCGTGTCTGTTAACTTAAGGAAGTTTGTTGTAGCTAGTCAAGGACCCTCTAAATCCTGTTGTGAGACATTAGTGTAGGGGTTTTGGTTCATGTGTACATAAGAAATAAGTGAGTATGTGTTCTCTCTTCTCGCACGGCTCCTATCACTCGGGAAAGTAGGTCTGAAGGGACTTTGTGCCTGGTGCTTTCGAGTCATCTAACTTGGGATGCGCCGACCGAACTCCCGTTACACGGGTGGTAGGGATTGCCCTATGTGGAGATTTGGGGAAAGGTGTACATGATAGTGTAAGTCCTCATTGGCAATGATGCACGAAACCTGACCCTGGGAGAATGAAGCGCCAACTAATAAAAAGAAAAAAAATGATGAAAAGAAAAAAAAATGGTAATGCAAATAAGAACCTTAATGGACTTTACACTTTGTAGCACTTGAGGATCTTGAGGTTGTCCATGTCTTTCACTTAATTCCTTATTTAACTTGCACGAATGGTTCATTAGGCTAGGTGTGGACTAATTACCTTTATAGAGTCGGCCCATAGGATTACCGCGTCCATTGATCGACAAAAATATTTCCAACGAGTCGAGTGTCTAGATTGAATAATGCATCTTGTTCGGATTTTATGGGTAATATCCGCTGAAAACCCTCAGGAGACAACACTCCTCCTCCTTGGCAACAAAGAGGTTTAACGGCTTGTTGCACGTGATAAGTGCAACCGTGATTCCTACGAAAGTGAGTTAGGATTTCTTGTTTTTCGTTTGTTTTTTCCTTTCTTTGTTTTGCTCGAGACTAGCAAAAACTTAGGTGTGGGGGTATTTGATTGGCATCATTTCATGTTTATATTTGTTTCTTATATCCATTATCTTTCACCTAAACAATGCTATGTTACGAGTTTTATGTTTAGTTTTCAGGAATAAATAGGTTTGAAGAGAAGAGCCATGAAAGGACCCAAAAGCAGGAAAAAAGGACTTAATTGTGAGACCTAGGAACTGAGATGCAAGGGAGAAGGACCTGATCGTAAGACCGAAGGACCTAAGAACAAAACAGGAAACTCCACACCATTATGGGGAGTATTTTGGCAATTCGATTCGGGTCGGAGCTCCAACAAACCAAGTAGATGCATCCAAGACCAACAAATCCATCAAGCAAAGCCCACAACGAAAAGCAACTCGATCTAAAGTTTATAGACCGCCAATTGGCGGTCTTGGACCGCTAATTGGTGGTCCATATAGCCCCAGATCCCCTAAGCTTTCTCCTGGACTTGTATTATTATGTGTTTAGGCTATTTTTGGTATTGGTTTAGTCCCACATCAGGGGATTGTCCCCTATTAGCTTTTTCCATGCTTATAAATAGAACTCTTCACCTTCCATTGTAATCACCCATTGGTTGGTGGCATTCTCTCTACTAAGGAGTGAGCCTTGAAGCAAAAAGTCAAGGTGGAGAAGAATGCTACCTTCAATGTGAGTCATTTGTTAATAAAATAATTCTTCTAGTTTCTTTTAATCTTGTCTTTTAATTTGTGCATGTTTGTTTAGTCTTTCCTTTCCTTTTATGTTTCTTTAATACTTCTTGCCTTCTTAGTTAACTTTCATTTCAGTATTATGCTTTCTTTTGTTAATATAGTTAGTGTAATGAGTAGTGAGTAGTTCCATCCCCATTTGGGGGGGTGGAGAAATATGTGATATAATCATGTAGTGTATTAAGTGTGTGTTATCTTTATCCCTTGAGCGTTATATGATTTCCATAACCATCTAATGGGTTTTCACTCTTATCTTTGATATGCTAATGCCCTTGAATGAAGCTTAGCTTATTCTTTGATTAGTGGACCTATTTTATGGGGAATGATAAGGTTAGGATATGGATGAAGTTAATATTGGAAACAGAATTTGTAGTGTATGTGCTCTTGTTGCCTTTACCTTAGTTAATGTCTTGCATGTTTTAATGATGTAGTCTTATCTTAATTCATGTGGAGGCATAGTAGGGTCTAGTCTTTATACTTGAGTTCATTTAGCTTCATTCCAATTATTGTCTTGTATGTTTTAAAGATTTGGTCTTATCTTAATTCATGTGGAGGCAAAGTTGGATGTAGTTTTATGATTTCATGCACTACTTGTTGTGAGGAACTTAATGAACACACACACACACACACACTTCTTTATGTTCACATTATTTCTCTACCCCCTTTGGGGCTTAGTTTTATTGCTTTTCTTCCATTTCCATTTGCACCTTAGTGTAGTTTAGTGTAACCAACCTTTCTCTCCTTCTTTTTTACCTCTCGCCTTCGAACAAATCAAGTATCGACACACCTCCCAGTGGACGACCCGTATTTGTCACCGCTTCAACACGGTCGTGCACTTGCGGTTAAATATAAAATGATCAATCAGACACCATGCACTTGCGGTTTATTATAACTGATTCAATCAAGTTTTTGGTGTCATTGTCAGGTAGTTGGTCGTCGTCGTTCTTGTTTCCACCATTTTGGTGGGTTTTTCTTACGTTTTCTTTTAGTTTTGGTACTTGGCAGGGGACTTAGTAGACTGGGAGCTTAACTGAGGGAAACAAGGAGCCATGGAGAGTTTGGGACCAGATTCCCCAAACATCCGCCAGTGGCGGATTTGGTAACTTTGTTGGAATTTCTGTTTCATATGTGTCTCAGTCTCAATATTAATAATTGATATCTGCTATTGCCTACTTCTTAAGTCAACTTGGACCCTAAAAATCAAAGCAAAAGTTTAGATTAATTGTCAGCTAGGTCATGTATCATCTGTAGACCTTGCACATATATTGTCTTTCCTTTGCTTTAATTTCTCATTGTCGATAGTTGGCGTGAGGTACGTGCACCCGTTCTCTCATTCATGCATGGTTAAAACATGCATTAGTTAGTAAGGTGCATCAGGACACGAGTTATGCGAGTGATTGATTGGTGTGTTGATTTCTAGCTTAGGATTCAAAACAACCTAAGGGGGCGTCCCGTACAAGATAAGGTGTGGGATTTCATCACCCTTTCGTTAACCCAAAAAATCACTCCTAATCAAAAGTCTTAATCTAAAATCAAGTAGACATTGGTCACTAGGATTCAGGAGCACTTAGGCGAATATCCCATTTTCGACGTCATGGCCTGAACGTCGTCATTTGCTTAGTTGCATTGCGACTTTTGGGACCTCCGGGTCTTGACTTTCTCATTCAGCTTTGCGACTTTCGGTCGAGGGAGGTGAGGCGTTTGGGAGTTTGGGGAGTCACGGTTAGGGTCGTCTAGCTTAAGCACCCATAGCCAGCCTTAGCTTGTTTGAGCCATGTTTGCTAGATGACGCTTTTACCCTCACCCACTACCAACGTTAAATATAGGGATTCTTGCATTCTCATCTGAGTCATCCCCTTCTCTATATTCTTCGAGTAGTCTCTTCCTCTGATTACACTTTCTGTTGTGTGTGAGGTACGTGCACCATGTTAGATCAGGTTTCTCTGGGTTTTCACTTGAGTCCTTCCTGCTCAGTCTAGACCTTGGGCATTATAATCAAGGTGCAAGTCCACTGCGATAGATGTCATTCTGATGCTATATGAGTGTTGCTTCACAAGAAGGTACACGATTTAACACACTCCAAAGTATCATCCCATCTCCCACAACAAGCTTTATTTTCTTTGCTTTGGATGGTAAATGGTGGCAAATAGTTTGTGAATGTGAATTCTTTTAGGACAACATTAAGGCAATTTCCATCATTGGAGAATGTCCAGTCAAGTTCTACAAGAGCAACCTCATAAGAGTTATTGCAATTTGTGATGATCCTAACTACAACCATAATGCATCTAGGGTGAAAGGTGCAACCACTTTCCAAACCAAGACATTCAAGGGAGAGCACTGATTCGTTTTATATTAACCGCAAGTGCACGGCTACGTTGAAGCGGTGGAAAATACGGGTCGTCAACTGGGAGGTGTGTCGACGTTTGGTTTGTGCGAAGGCGAGTGGTAAATAAAGGAGAGAAATGTTGGTTACACTAAACTACACTAAGGTGCAAATGGAAATGGAAGAGAAGCAAGAAAACTAAACCCCAAAGGGGGTATAGAAATAATGTGAACATAAAGAAGAGTGTGTGTGTTCATTAAGCTCCTCAGAACATGTAGTGCATGAAATCATAAAACTACATCCAACTTTGCCTCCACATGAATTAAGATAAGACTACATCATTAAAACATACAAGACAATAATTGAAATGAAGCTAAATGAACTCAAGTATAAAGACTAACCGGACTATGCCTCCAAATGAATTAAGATAAGACTATATCATTAAAACATACAAGACATTAACGAAGGTAAAGGCAACAAGAGTACATACACTACAACTTGTGTTTCCAATATTAAGTCCATCCATATCCTAACCTTATCATTCCCCATAAAATAGATCCACTAATCAAAGCGTAGGCTAAGCTTCATTCAAGAGCATTAGCATTTCAAAGATAAGAGTGAAAACCCATTAGATGGTTATGGAAATCATATAAAGCTCAAGGGATTAAGAAATACACACTTAATACACTACATGATTATATCACATATTTCTCCACCCCCCAAATGGGGATGAAACTACTCACACATATTTAAACTAACTACTCTAACAAAATGAAGCATTATACTGAAATGAAACTACACTAATCAAGCAAGAAATATTAAAGAAACATAAAAGGAAAGGAAAGACTAAACAAACATGCACAAATTAAAAGACAAGATTAAAACAAACTAGAAGAATTATTTTATTAACAAATGACTCACATTGAAGGTAGCATTCTTCTCCACCTTGACTTTTTGCTTCAAGTCTCACTCCTTAGTAGAGAGAATGCCACCAAGCAATGGGTGATTACAATGGAAGGTGAAGAGTTCTATTTATAGGCATGGAAAAAGCTAATCCGGGACAATCCCCCGATGTGGGACTAAACTAATACCAAAAATAGCCTAAACAAACATTAATACAAGTCCAGGAGAAATATTAGCGGATCTGGGATGATCCAGACCGCCAATTGGCGGTCTATAAGGCCCAGATCCGTCTGCTTTTTGTGTTGGGCTTTTCTTGAAGTATTTCTTGGTCTTGGATGCATCTACTTGGTTTGTTGGAGCTCCGAACCGAATCGAATTGCCAAAATACTCCCCATGATGTTGTGGAGTTTCATGTTTTGCTCTTAGGTCATTCGGTCTTACGATCAGGTCCTTCTCCCTTGCATCTTAGTCCTCAAGTCTCACAATTAAGTCATTTTTCCTGCTTTTGGGTCCTTTCATGGCTCTTCTCTTCAAACCTCTTTATTCCTGAAAACTAAACATAAAACTCGTCACGTAGCATTGCTTAGGTGTAAGATAATGGATATAAGATACAAATATAAGCATGAAATGATGTCAATCAAGTACCGTTGTTGCACTGTTAACTTAAGGCTTCAAAGATGGCTTCCGATTGCTGGATTGCAGATAAGTGCTATACAAATGGCTGTCAGTGGATGAGTCACTTAAAGTGAAGGACATTATTAATCGGTTGGCTGAGGACAACAGTTTGGGACTTCTAGAATTTGGAGGAGAGGGCACTAAAAAGAATACATCGAAGTGACGAGGCACAACTTAAGTTACTTCCTATCTTGTTGGTGAACATAGAGCATGAAATTACGGATATGTTATCAAGTTGGAAACCCATGACGACAACAAGTTCCAGAAAATGTTCTTGTATTTTTTATTAGTAGCATATCATACATCACATTCATGTTATATATCTTTTATTTTACCCGAATTCTATATTACTCAAGTGTTTATTTGTGGTGTTTCAGGTGTTAGGTAATAAAGAAGAAAAATCCTTCAAAACAATGATATTGATGGGTATTTGGGCAATTAAAAATAAACGGACTCGAACCAGCAGAACAGGAATGCACCCCATGTGCAAAATGCATTACTTAAGCCACAAACAAAATTTCAGGCGGATCCGACCCAAATGATCCGCCAATGGCGGATCAAAATCCACCACTCGTGAATCAAGTTGGGCAGATAACGCTCACATTTGTCCCACGGCTCGGATCAGTTTAAAGACATGCATTAGAACTTAAAGAAAATCAATTTAAACCATTGGATTCACTACTGGAAAATATGGAAATCACTTCGAGACCCATATCACGTCGGTTGTATTGTTTCAATATACCGACGTCATAAAAGAGAGATGTAAAAGGGAGAAAAATATCATGTGAGTTCATTAACCTACGTGATACACTTGCATATCACGTTGGTTTTAGACGACCCGACGTGATACACTAGGTATATCACTTCAGTTCTTGGATAACCGACGTGATATACGCCATATTTATCACGTAAATGCGGGGTATATCACGTCGGTTCCTTGGAGGACCAACGTGATATACTATATATCACGTCGGTTCGTCTATAACCGACGTGATATATGTCTGTTCAGAAGGAGAAAAAAATATTTGGAATAAATCTACTGATATGTCCCTGCACTAAACACATTCACAATCGCATCACATTCACACAATCACAATCGCATCACATTCACAATCACATACTCAATGTAATATAAGTGTCGAAACTCAAGTCATTAAATCACAATTCATTTTAACATTCAAACTAACATTCAATGTCTTCGATTTCCATTCGAGCAAACTAACAAGTTAACATTTAATGTATCGAACAAAGCAACAAACATTCAATGTATCGAGCAAACTAACAAGTTAACAATCAATATATCGAGGAAACTAACAAGTTAACAAATATCGAGTAAACTAACATTAACGTCATCAACTTAGAAGCATACATGTAATGAAAAAGGAAGCCCATTTCTCACGTGTGTAGTCGAGCTCTTCCTGTGGAAATGGTTCAAGAGTTGATCCAAAGATCTACAAATTAAACAAAGAATTCCATAAACATACACCTTTATCAAAATAACATATATTAATTACTTCAATGTAGTGTAGAAACTATATATTACCTCGGGTAAATATCCCCACACCAAACCGTACTCCACAATTTGTTCCATATACCTCATGAAATAGTACCCACACTCCGTATTTCCGGTTTGTTTATGGTACTAAATTTAAGAAAAAATGTATATTACTAAACAACAAAATGAATAGAAAATATAGTGCTCATTGTTTCCTAAATAATTTAATTACCCTACCTTCATAGGATACCACGTTATTTTCTTTTTTTGGCTTCTGTTTCATCCCAATTGTTTATATGTATCAATAGCTCTGCAGAAATTGAAAAATATCAAAATTTGTTATAAAATTTAACAACTACAACGTATTTTCATGTTTTAAAATAGTAATTTAAAAGAACGTACAATTGCACCAAGTTCTTCAAATCTTTCCTCGGTTTGTCGAAAGCTAAAGGATCAAACCAATATCCAGTATTTGTATTGGGACGAATAACAGCTAACATCGAATGATCACTACCCAGCATTCTTTTAAAAAACATAAGTAATTTATTTTATTACTACATGTATTATATCAAATAAGTCAAACATACCTCTCCCAATACGGTGCAAGATAATACATATTATTCCCCTCAGCCATCACATTCGCAATTGTTTGCAATCGGGTGTCGTCACTTTTTCGTCCGGGATGGTTGAGAAATGTTGGACACAAATATCCAAAGCTCTTTCCATTAGGCATTTGGTAAAGAGACCTATATATCACAATCAATAAATATGATTTAAATGTAAAACTTAAAACATAAACAACTATCGAGAAAAATAACATATATAAAAATGACTTACTTTATATGAACTTCAATGATTGGTATAAATAATTTTTTCCATCTTCAGAAATTGTATGACATCATCAAAGATGACATACAATTTCGGTTCTATGTCGTCTTCAAACGTGTAGCCTACGATTTCTTTATCCAAAGAACTCATCCCAGCATTGTCCTTGGGTTTATATTTTACGATATTATATAACATTAAATAGTTCTTAGGCATCTCATTTTCATCAAACCCGGTAGAATTTTTGGATCCGTTGGATTATGAAGGTTCAACCTTTAACATTAAAATATACATTGTTAGATCATTCTACTTAAATAATATGTACGACGATTAAAAAATCATATATTAATATTAAATAATTACCTTCTTTTTATTTTTATTTTTCAGTTTTACCAAAGAATGTGGCCATTCCAATACGTGTCCTTTAGCGTCCCCAATAGTATAAACTTCAGATTCCAGTATTGGCAAAAACCCATCACATTCGACCGGAACATCTAAACTCACTACTACATTATTTGATCCGATTTGTGCCCCTCTATGCGTCTTCAACGCATACCTTTCCATAACCTACAAGTCACAATTGGGGATCACTTAAAAAAATTCCACATTCCTGACCATCCTGTAAATATATTTAAGTTAGAATTAACCACTTACAATATATACAAACGTAATTAAATTTTTACCTCGATTGTTCTGTTGTTCCCAGTTCTTGGTATTGATGTTTCTTTAATTACTGTTGGTACTTGACGGGTTGGCTTGACGAATACCTCTTCAAGATTAGCACTTGACGTGCTCCAGGGCGTTGGCATGTTAAAAGGCAGGTTGTTCATAGCATAGAGATTTCTCACCATATTCTCCAAATCTCCCATCATTTGGCTTAATTCATGATATTCCCGAGTAAGCCCCTGATCTTAAGAGGTAGATGATGACCCAAAGTACTGACGAATTCCAATCTATTGCCTATATAATATGCAATTTACTACCCACACCTCGAACTCGTCCGGTATGCTCTTCTTTACCCAAAGTCGTGGATAATATGTCATTTCTACCATCCGAGACAAATTTTTCTGATGAGGATTGTAGTGAAAGCTCGTCCTATAAGAAAATTATGTTATGAATATTATACGGATTAATATAGAAATATTACATTTAAATTTAATACTTACAATCTTGTATGCAACATTTGCAGACTCGTCGGTCATGTAACTTCCATCGGGTCTAATACGTGCTCTTTTACACTTTTCTTGCCTAAGTGGTGGCGACGATGGAGGCAAATTACTTGCTTGCTCTTCACTTAGACCGGACTCCAAATCATCTTCTTTTTGCTTTGTTCTTTTTTCTACCATCATTTGCTCCTCATGTTTACAATAGCCTCCCCGGGACAATCGATGAATAAACCTATTTTTGGATTGTCGATCTTTATTAACCTCTCGGAGAGCCTATAACAATAAAATAAAAGTTAGTTACGTGAAAACATATTTTGAAAATCTAACTCAATTGGTAAGAAACTATTAAAATGTTACCAAAAATTCAGGAGAATCTCTTGATTTGAGGAAATACGCCCAAGTTGTTGCAGTAATAAAATTGTAAATCAAACAAGGATTTTGATCCTTGTACTCCCCAAATATAAAGTTGGTTGTCAACTCTATTTTAAATTTTTTTCACTGATTGCCCACATATGAAATCCATTTCTTTTTCAACATTTTTGTCGGATCAAAAGCAAATTTCTCCTACATTAAACAACAACAGATAGTTAGATAAAAATATACAAGACAAAAATCACTAACAATGTAGGAAGTAAAATCTTACCGTTACATCTTGCCAAATTTGGTCTTTAGTGAAGTATTGACCACAGATAATTTGTGATGCAGATGTCGACTTTCGTTCTTGCAAGAGTACCCAAATAACTTCTCCAGTATAACTGGTTTGGTCTGATTGGCTCCAATAGTTCATCAAATTGGAGAGGCAATGGACCTTCTTACTTAAGCAGTAACTGAAACTGCACCATCAAAGTAGCTCCACGTCTTTGAGATGTAATTAAATCCTCATCGTCACTTTAAACTTCAACGTCAACGTCAGTGTTCGGGACGTCAGTGTCCGGCTTTCACCGATCGGCCTTCTTCTTCATACCCATCTATCTGAAATAAATAAATAAAGTTTAGATCAACTTATAAAGTATGAAATAATATACAAATAATATAAGATATTAACATGCATGCAACTTCACTTTCTTAGGCACATGGGTCTATTACATAGAAAATATGTTTTTCTTGAGATGCCAAAATGAAAGGATCTTCTTTAAAACCTTCTTTTTTAAGGTTCACCAAAGTAAACCCCAACTCATAGACTTTAAGACTATTTTTATTGTCTACCCACTTGCATTTAAATACCGCAACATTAAATTTAGTAAAGTTCAGCTCCCATATTTCTTCAATCTTACCATAATAAGACACATTTGCATATATGAGATTTCTATCTTTCGAACTAGAGATGTGCAACAATTCAGCTACCAAAGTGACCCCACTATTTTGCGTTGTGCTTTTCTTGTCCTCCAGTTTGGTATAAAAAAGAAAACTCATTGATATCATAACCATTATAAGATGTCACTAGAGGATTTGGTCTGTATGCCAACCATTTCAAATTTTCAGAAACATTACGGTTATACATAGCTTCCCAGAACCAATAAACGAAAGCCTTATTGTGATCATTAATTACTTGTTAATCAGACCATGAAGGATGGTCGGCAAACGAACGTTTCAACCTTGGAATTATCGGAAGATACCACAACATCTTCGCAGGCGGTCCTTGTACAGGTATATCACCACTCCCATTTTTCTTATGTTGGTACTGTGACACATTACAAACTCGACAACAATGCAGATTTTCAAATTTATTGCCTATATAATATGAAATCATTAGGGCATCCATGTATTTTCCTATACTGCATTCCCATCGGACACAAGATTTTTTGGCCTCATATATATGGTCTAGAATTTTATTCTTTTCTGGAAGAATTTCTTTTAACAACTTAAGTAAGGCAGTGAAACTGACATCACTCCAACCGTTCAAGGCTTTCAAGGTATATAACTGTAACATTGCAGACCATCTACTGAAATTGGTGCAACCCGGATACAAAGGTTTTTCATTATCAGACAACAAACTACAAAGTACTTGGGGTTTATCATCAAACTTATGGACATCATCTCGAATCATATCATATAACTGTTATTTATCATTAACATCTCGATTTGAAGGACTATTAATTTCTTCCTTCGTACGTATTTCATTCTCACCATGCCGTATCCAACGTGTGTATCCTTCATCAAAACGTTTCTCAAACAAATGAGCCTTCATCTCTTTTACATCCCTTAAGTACATGTTAAAACACTTCCTACATGGACATAAGACCTTTCCTTCGTTTCTAAAATGCGCATTTTTTGTGCAAACTCTAGAAATTTATTCAACTCCATACTCATACTCATCACTCAACCGACTTGCAAAAATCCAATTTTGTTGCATTATTATCTACACAACAACACAAACAATCGTAATACAAATGAACTTAATATAAAGGAATTTTTCAAAATTTTGGCAGAACCTCCCCTTAAAGTTCATATTAATAAAAAAAATCTTGTGGGAAAAAAGACAAACAAGCCACAACTATATAACAAACAACTTCAATACAACCATTCACTTAATTTGCAAATGGTGTATAGAATCAATGGATGAAAATCACTTGAGTTTACTACTTTGTCACTAAAACCACGTGGAATGTCATATGAAAATAGAGAGGTTAGTATGACAAACAACATTTATCAAGCTACTTCCTGCATATGCATCCTATTCTAATTTGACATTATTGATATATGCACTCAAAAGGATATCATCTCACAATTTGTAAGTATTATGAAAAAGTACTAGAATGATTAATCATTCTCTAAGCTTGACCCATTGTCGTGTAGGATTGAGCTTCATTAGAAATGTTAAATCCTTCACAAGAATGAGTTAGAAATGCCCGCTTGTAGATTTTCACAGATCCCTAACAAGGAAGAAGCTTTGTGCAAGTTCTCAACATCAATATATATTTCCTTGTTGCGCAAATACCACGACATGAAAACCTTAGAAATGATCATTGGACAACTAGTTATTTCAGGACTTTTCAGAGAGAATTAAAGGAAGAAAGGTCTCAAAACAACAACCATAAATATCACAGTGATGGTTCTGAAGCTGGTTGACATGTATAGTTCTTTTAGTTGGAATTCTATCATCAGGAAATATAAATTAATTGGAAGGCCATGGGAGTCCATCAAATTGTTCCATGAGATGTAATCTAACCAACACAGTTTCAAATTCCAGAAATCCTATAAACCTTATTCCAAAAATCCTATTTTTTGAAATCAACAAACCTTAAAACTGACAACCAAAATACAAAGTAAACCACAAATTCACATGAGAAAAACAACAAACTAATAATCGTGATTAGCCTAATCAAAGATTTTAAAAATTGTGCTTAACAACTTTGGACGAGTTACCTTGCACTTTAAGGACGGACAAGTTGACGTTGGAGGAGCACATTGAAGGAGTCGAGGTCGGAGGAGCATAGCTTGTTCGGAGGTGGATCGATGTGCGGAGGTGGCTTAGGTTGTGTGGATCGGAGTTGGTTTGGACGTGTGGATCGAAGGTGGTGTTGCGTCTTGGGTGGAGTTCTAGTCAGAGTGGTTCGGGTCGGAGTAAGTGCGGCTTGGGACGAGGTCGAGGCAGCTTGGGTCGGATCGGATGGGTGTGCCTTGGGTCGAGGTCGAGGCGGCTTGGATTGGATTGGAGTGGAATGTGTTTGGGTTTGGGTGGAGGAAACCAAGGGGTAAAATAAAGTTGATTTTCTTTGTGTTCGGGTGGAGAAAACGAGATAGGAAACACCAAACACGTCGGTTTTGGTGTAAACCGACGTGACAAAGACCATCTATCACGTTGGTTTCATGTAAACCGACGTGACACATAGGTTCAAAAAAATTAAAAATAAAATAAAAACATATCACGTTGGTGTGTGAAAATCGACGTGACAAGAGCTTTTCATGTCGGGTACAAAATACCCGACATGACATGGGGACGTTACTATGTGTTTTTCCAGCAGTGATTCCTCCCAGGATCCTCTACATCACACTTTCTTCTATAAATAGCATGGTTTTTTCTTCATTCTTCTTCTTCTCCACTTCCACCATTAGAGTTTGTTAGTTTTACCCAATTTAGCTGCAATTAGAGGGAGGTGGATAAAGATTGTAATCCCATATTTTCTTTAATATAAGGTTGGATTCATGTTCCTCTTATCATTAAGTTTCTTTCTATCCAATTAGTTGTTGATTTTGTTTGTTAGTTTTCTAGTTAGAGTTTTATGTCATGTTTAGTCTTAATTTCTTGTTTTCCATGTTTGTAGGGATGATTAGTGAGTTGATCAACCATATTTGGGGCGGAGGCAATGTAGTTGATGATGAAGTGTATGATGGGCTCATAAGTTTGTGTCATTTCTGTGTGCTTAATGTTAGATCTAAAACTTGTGGCATATTAATCTTGTTATAGATGAAATAATGGCCACACTAGGTACTTGTTTCATGCTAGATCTATTTTGGACATGTTGTTTGTGATGGATTTTATTTGATGATGAAATTTACTTGAAAAGAATGGTTGTTTGATTTGGTTTATGTTGCTTGAATGAACTAAGGTTGTGTTTAGGATTGATTGTTGCTTTAATGACCATATTACATGTTTATTGCATACTTGAGAATCCATAAATTGATCTTAACATCATACTAACCTATCCTAGTCTGGTATACTTGTAATTGTATGTGTTTCTCACTTAGGTTCCACACTGGTTCGTACATGTAAACACACACTCTTTTACATATGCTTAATGGTTGGATACCCTCATGCACACACACCATTATTGCACCTCCAGTCCAAAGGGTTTAGTTAGATTGTTTTCTTATATCTTAGTTTAGTGTAGTTAGTTTAGCCTAAATCTCTCCATCTATTTCTCTTCCCACTTAAGTATGGTGATAACAACAACGCACACAACTCCTTGTGGTACGACATGTACTTACCGCGTCTTCACCGACAACGTGCACTTGGGGTATTGAACTTATAAAATCTCAATCAAGTTTTTGGCATCGTTGACGAGGAGTTGGTCAAAGTCATTGTTGCTTGCACCATTTCGGTGGGTTTTTCTTACATTTCTTTTTAGTTTTGGTACTGGACAGTGGAACAAGTAGACTGGGGCACTTCCACCAAGGAACATCTAGGAGAAGTTTGGGGACCAGAATCCCCAAACAATGCACCAGTGGCGGATTTGGCGAGCTTGTCTCACCTTCTGTTTCACCTATAGCCTTTCTTGCTCTTTCTAGTTGATATGCCAGTGTTAACTTCATATATGCTTTGTTTTGATGTTAGAAATTAATTTGACATGAATATTCCCATCTTTCAGACAACTTGGCCATTAAAATCCAAAGCAAATGATTAGGCATTCATGTTTGTTTAGCTCATGCATCATGTACTTGACTTAGGCACGTAGCTTGCCTTTTATTTGGTGAGGTGAGTGTTTGTTTGGTGAGTTGTTTGATGGATTAAGGATTTAAAACATCTTCAAAGAGCACCACCTATAGCCTTCAAGATAAGGTGGGGATTTTCATCACCCCTTTCTTTAGTCCCACAAAACACCTCTCAAAAACCTAATGTTAAAGTTAAGTAGACATTGATCCCTAAGGACCTTGGGCGCATTCGAACAGTGATCCGATCGCGACCATCATAGCCTGATCGACGTCGCCCACTCTGTTAATAGTAGGAGAGACGAGATCTCCGAATCTTGGCTCACTTTTGGGGCTTTGTGGTCTTCTTCATAGGGAGGTGATGGGTGTTGAGGTCATGTGACCTCGCAGTTACGCATCGTTTAGTTGTAAGTAACTATAGTAACCTTAGGTTGTTTCAGTCATGTTTGCTAGATTAGGCTTCTACCATCACCTATACCCATTCAAGTCTCTAAGAATTCTTTGCTCCTCATGAGTCTTCTCCTCATCTACATTCTATCATTAGTCTCCTCTACTACACCTTCTTTTGGTATTTTAGGGTCGAGTCGAGCACTTTTATGCAAGGTTGGTCTCGCCTTGGTGAGGGTGCTCGGCTTGAGAGAGTTGATCCAATTACTGAGGTAGATGGTCTTGGTAATTTTCCCTCTCCACCTAGATCTCCTTTGGCACACGAGGCCTCGTCGTCTCTTGGAGGTGGAGGAGATCGGGTTACATACATGGAGTTCCTTGGTCCACTTCCACCACCAGGTACACCATCTCCTCCTCTAACTGAGGAGGAAGAGGGTCATGGTCGGGATCAAGTTATGGGATTATCATCACCCTTAGCTCAACATGATCGACCGATGACTTTGTGGGAGCAGAATCATCCTGTTCGAGGCACGCAGTCATCTTGCATAGTTCTCCCGCCTGCATGCATGAGCAATTATGAATTAAAACCTCAATATGTGAGCATACTTCCTACGCCCATCAGTGACCTACAAATCACCACATCAAAGGTCTCAGCCCATACTCATCAACCCCCGCATGCCACATTTTCTGGTTATTCTAGTAAGACTCCACCCCAACAGGTTGACCCAAATGACTCCACTCTTGAACAAACCCTTCATGCATTCATGCAGAGCACACAAACCATGCTTGTGGCCAATAACAATTCAGGCAAAGCATTGAAAGTGCAAGTCAGCCAGTTTGCTGATCATCTTCATGAATATAAGAAGAGTCAGTTGTCGAATCAACCCGACGTGAATCCCCGGGGTACCCAAACTCAAGGAAGGCCACTAGTACTCGAGCTACGTCTGAACCAACCCATCATGTTAATCTAATTCATACTTTGAGGTCTGGTAAGGAGGTGGACAACAAAATTTGGTTGCATTCCTTGCAATTACCATCTCTTGGTGTCACTAGACCTGTGGTGACACCCACATCTATGAGGGAGTCAGGTCCTGGGGTTCCCTCAACAAATACTTCTAGGAAGGAGCTTAATCATGAGGTTCCTTCTACTTTTATTTCGACAATGGGGTCGAGCCCTAAGGTTCTCTTTGTTGCCTTTTTGGTCTTAATCTATATTAATTTTGATGATTAATCAAACTAATCTTAATCAATAAAGCTAATCAATCAAAGTGAGCAAACACGATTACATGCATTGCATACATACTTGTATACTTGCAATCGTCTTTATAGGTTGATCAAGACAATAGTCATTGGGACAAAGACATCAAAACTCATGACTTGTAATCAAAGCTTTGGACCAAGACATGTAATTTTGTATTTATTGAGTCGATAAGGTTTATTGTAAACTTGAGCACTAGGATTCTGTCCCGTCAAGATTCGGTAAATTGAACCCCTCATGGTCCACCGAAACCCTTCTATTTCGGTCCACCGACAACCTATCGGTTATCCGAATACTTCCCACCAGTAAACATTAGGTTGTTCTTTGGAACTGCCCTGTCGGAAGACCGAACCACCTTCGGTCGACCGAATAGCCCTTGACGGGTTTGTACTTTGCTCCAACGATCGTATTTGAATCAAGTCCATAGAGCCCAATTGACTTGTTTTAATTCGGACGACAAATTGTAGGATTTTGTGTCCCCATGTATGTATATATTTTTAAAATTTTAATACATCATACAAGATCGTTTTCATATTTTCAGCAATTTAATGTACATCTATTTGTGTTTTATTCTAATAACACACAATCCTACATTTATTAAAAGAAATCACAAAGGAGAATCATACCTAAAGGTTCTATAAAACCTTTTGATGATCCGGAGTCGCGTTGCACGTTGTGATGCCCACGGAATTGCCTCCGAGTGTTCACCAAACTCTAAACAATATTAGAGAGAAATGAGATTGTCAATCAATCTCTAACAAGGTTTAGAATCAATCTAATAACCCCTCTTTAAGTCTCCTGAGATTCTAATCTCCAAACTTAATTTTACTAAGAGAAATTTCGTGGTGATTAGGGAGAGATTAATGAGAGAAAGATTTTGCATTAGTTTTAAAACAAGTAGGAATAGGTGCCCTTTTATAGGCTCTCAAAACATCCTTATCAAGAGCTATTATTTAGCCATGATCTCTTGTTTTTCTCTCCTAAAATAAATCTCTAAATTCCACATAATCATCCACAAAAAACGTTTTAATTAAATCTGGAATTATTCCACCCATGATTTAATTAATCTCTTAATAATTCAGGTAGAATTGTTCTTGTTCGGTAGACCGAGAATTATTCGGTCAACCGAACCATTCGGTTATAACACGTTTTCGGTGCACAGTGAGCCAGACGGTCGACCGATTCTTTATGAGAAAAATTCCCACGAAGAATTCGGACGAACCACGTCTTGTAGTCGGTCTACCGTTGACGCACCAGAATCACTCCTGGGACATAGTCATCGGATGACCGGGTCACCTTTGGTCTACCGACATTACCAATTCTCGGTTGACCATTTCCAATCGGTTAACCGAACCCGATTGTCCAGGCACTCTAGACAATCTCGGTCAATCAATTGCGCTTACCCGTTCCCCATTCGGTTAACCGATCCGAAGATCCCTCGGTCGACCGAATCCTGAACGGTTCATCGTGTTTGACCCCGATTTTGCCTTTATCAAATTTTGGATTTATTTCCAACAAATTTCATCTTTTGGGGTTTTTAGCAAATTCACATCTTATGTAATATTATCGTATGTAATATTAAATTATTACACCCCATAATATATACATGTTATATGAATTTATTATGATTCTAATTATGTCAATTCTCATGACATATTGATTTTATTCATTCACCACATGTGTCCCATTTTCATAATAAACCCGACACCTCATATGAACTTAAAATCAAACCTCTTGTCTCCCTGTTTTGTGGTGTGACCTATGGGAGAATCTAAGCCTAATTGGCAGTGATATTAAACACTTAATATCTCATACTATAAGCGGTATCTAGCTATACATTATAGTCACCCAATTAGCATAGATGTCTTTGTTCCACCTGAACTAAAACATGATCCATTTAGTGATGTAAGTGCATCACTTGTGTCCGTCCCTTGCCTCATGATATTAAGAATATATACAAAGTAGAAATGTGTCATCTTTGTATTATATTCATTTCTTGATCTCTTTAAGTTAAGTATAACTTTGTAACTTAACTCAAGTTACATTGTGCACATTATAATTTTGCTTTACCAAGGGGCCCACTAATATCATCACTCAATTAAGAGGGGCAATGATAATCGTTTGACTGGCTATTTTATCCAGCACAAGTCATGCTGAACCAACTATTGTTTTTATCACTACACTCATTGATAGCTTTTGACAATAATCAAATTAAGCACTTCTTGAGTGAAAAGATATAAGTCTCATATCTTAGGATCCAAGACACAGTAAGACATTAATGACACGAAACACAATTCCACAATGTCTTACTTGTTAGGTCTATTCAATATATAAAAGTAATATTTTCCTCTTTTATATACTCGTGTCGTCATTTATTTGTAGAGCTACAACAATCGATGACCAACATGACAATCGTATCTCGGTAATTAATGTTCCATGTTAATTACCATGATTGTGAATATCTTTTGATTTATGTAAACCATTATCTTTTAGAGCTCTACGGTTACGGACCAAACGCCTCTTCCTTAACACTTCCAAAAGACGAATACCATAATCAAGGAACAAAATGTTTGCACATTCAATTCATAATAATTGACATATAAAAGTAAAACTTTTAGAACACATTCCTTTCAATCTCCCACTTGTTATCAAAGTTTTCTCTCACATACATTCTCAATGTATAAAACAATAACAACTAGGGCAACCCTCTCTAATCACTCATCAAGCCAATCTACATGGTTCCCAGACCCATGGACTCGAAATGCATTCGCCCTTGGCTAGAGATAAGTGTTTGGTGTAGGGATCAGCTGTGTTGCCGTTTGTGTCCACCCATAATAGATTTATTTTGCCCTCGTCGATGAAGTCACGTGCGACAACTTTCGATCTATATACTTCACTTTGTGGTGTGATTTGGGATCCTGGATTTGTGAGATAGATGCACTCTTATCGCAAGATAGCTCTATGGGTCCCTCGCACGAGGGAACTACTCCAAGCTCTTCAAGGAAATTCTTAATCCACACTCCTTCCTTGCTCGCTTCAGCGACATCTATTACTTTGGAAGCAGTGGTTGAGTCGGTCGTAGTGCTTTGCTTCCAACTACGCCAACTCACAGCTCCACCATTCAGAAGGTAGACGTATCCTGATTGCGACCTTCTATCGTCGGGATCACTCATGAAACTCGCATCCGAATAGCCCTCGGCTATTAATTCTCTTTGTCCTCCATAAACAAGAAACTTATCTTTGGTCCGGTTAAGGTACCTCAGAATATTCTTGACCGCAGTCCAATGCTCAGGACCTGCGTTGGATTGGAGACGACTTGTCACGCTTAGAGCATACAAGACATCGGGTCTTGTGCAAGTCATCGCGTACATGATCGATCCTATTGCCGAAGCATAAGGAATATCTTTCATGTACTCCAAGTCTTTACGTGATTCAGCACGTTGAGACTTCTTTAGTTGCACACCCATACTCATTGGCACACTGCCCTTTTTGGAGTTGTTCATGCTGAACCTTTCCAAGACCTTGTCAATGTATCTACGTTGACTTAGGCCAATGAGTCTACGGGATCTATCTCTATATATCTTGATTCCCAAGATGTATTGAGCCTCACCTATATCTTTCATCGAAAATGCTGATTTCAATGAACTTCTTGTTTGCTCAAGCAAAGGTATATGATTTCCCATGAGGAGTATGTCGTCGACATATAAGATCAAGAACACTATGTGGCTCCCACTAACCTTCTTGTATATACAAGGATCTTCCTTACTTTGGACGAAGTGAATCTTTTTGACTTCTTCGTCAAAGCGCTTGTTCCAACTCCTTGATGCTTGCTTCAATCAATAAATGGATATTTGAAGCTTGCATACTTTCTCGCTATTCTTTGGATCTTCAAAACCTTGAGGTTGTACCATGTACACATCCTCCTCCAACTTCCCAATAAGGAACGCCATTTTGACATCCATTTGCCATATCTCATAATCATGAAATGGGGCAATATCGGACATAATCCTAATAGACTTGAACATGGCAACCGGTGAAAAAGTTTCATCATAGTCAATTCCTTGGACTTGCGTGAAACCTTTTGCTACAAGCCTCGCTTTGTAGGTTGTCAAGTTCCCATCCATGTCTATCTTCTTCTTGAAAACCCATTTATTTTGAATGTCCTTTTTCCCTTGAGGAAGGTCAACCAAGTTCCACACCTGATTATCATACATGGATTCTATTTCGGATTCCATGGCCTTGAGCCATAGTTTGGAGTCCTTTCTTTCCATTGCTTCTTGAAAGGTCGAGGGATCATCAGTATCTAGTACCATGATCTCATGAAGTCCCAAATACATATCGGGTTTCTTCCTTTCCCTCGTTGACCTTCTAAGTTCTTTTGGTTCTACGTGTACTTCTCGAACTTCTTCCACAATTCTTGTGGAATTGGTTCGTGTTCGATTCTCGAATGTACACTAGGTGGGGAGGATTGAGTTTCTCTCACAATTTCTTGCGAAGGTCTCTCACTCAAGCTCCCACTAACCAAAGGAATCTCGGTTGGGCCTTCATGATCTTGAATGTCACCATTCATATCATGATATTGTAGAATATCTTGAGTCTGCTCAAGCACAACTCTACTCCCACTACTTTTTATTCTTTCCAGAATTCCTTTTCTAGAAATATGGCATCCCTCTCTACAATCACTTGATTGGAGGTTATATGCCAAAAGTACTATCCTCTTGTCTCACGAGGATAACCTATAAAGAAGAACTTATCCGCTTTTGCTTGAAGTTTGGTCGACATCAATCTCTTGACAGAGGCCTCACAACCCCAAATCTTGAGAAAATTGAGCTTAGGTGTTTTACCACTCCATAACTCATAAGGCATTTTCTCTACGGATTTGGATGGAACATTATTTAGTGTGTAAGCCGCAGCTTCTAGTGCATAACTCCAAAAGTAAAGCGGCAATTCAGCCTGACTCATCATTGATCGAACCATGTCGAGTAATGTCCTATTCCTTCTTTCGGATACCTCATTCCACTGAGGTGTACCGGAAGGGGTGAGTTGTGGTACAATACCACACTCCTTTAGGAATGAGTGAAATTCGGTACTTAAGTACTCACCTCCACTATCCGTTCGTAGAGAGTTGATTTTCTTGTTGAGTTGGTTCTCTACTTGATTCTTGAATTCCTGAACTTGTCAAAGGATTCACTTGTGTTTCTCATTAGATAAATATAGCCATAACGACTATAGTCATCCGTGAACGTAATGAAGTACCTAAAACCGTCTCTTGCACTAGTACTCATCAGACCACATACATTGGAATGTATCAAATCCAACAAGTCATTCACTGTCGGTCCTTTCTTCTTGAAAGGCCTCTTGGTCATTTTGCCCATTAGGCAAGGTTCGCACGTCTCCAATGATTTAAAATCAAGTTGACCAAGAAGGTTAGCTTCTTGCAATTTCTTGATGTGTTTTTCATTTATGTGACCAAGACGATAGTGCCACAAGAGTGTATCATTCACGTGAATAGTTTTAAGTCTTTTGTTATTGATGTTTAAGATTTGTTTATTATTCAATTCAAGCATATAGAGACCATTCCTTACGAATGCATTTGCATAGAAAATACCATTCTTCGATATAGACAAGCAAGAGTTTGAAATATTTATATTAAAATTATCCATATCTAAACATGATACAGAAATAATATTCTTGCTAATCGAAGGCACATAATAAACATTCTTTAAACATAAATTTAAACCACTAGATAATTGAAGCTCCACATAACCTTGTGCAATCGCAGCAACACTTTCACCATTTCCGACCTTCAAAATCATCTCGTTCTTTACGAGTTGCTTCCTATCCTTTAGTAGCTGCACATTAGAAATTATGTGAGTACAAGATCCAATATCAATTACCCAATCATGGATAGAGGTGGCTAAATTTATCTCAATAACAAATATACCTTTGGCCTTTTTGGGCGCTTACATTCAATCATTCCATTGTCAAGGTCTTCCTTGTACTTTGACCAATTTGGCCGGATGTGTCCCTTTTCACCGCAGTGAAAGCACTCCGTCTTGGGAGTCAGAGATTTCAAAGATTTCCCCCTTGAGGCACTCACATGAGCACCTCCTACTCCCTTGCTCTTGATTGACGTATTCTTGGTGAATTTGCCTTTACCTTTGGTGATCTTCTTGCTCCCTCCATAGACGGCTAGGACGTGCTTGTCCCGACCCTTGCCCATGTCAACTTCAGCCGTTTTGAGAGCGTTGTGAAGTTTCTCAAGACTCACCCCTTTCTCACGCACATGATAGTGCATAATGAAGTCCTTGTAGGATGGGGCTAGAGAGCCATGAATCAAATCTTCCGCAATGTCATCGGGCATCGGGGAAGAGAGCTTCTACAACTTCTCAAGGTATCCCTACATCGTGAGAAAATACATGGATACCGATGTTCCCTCCACCATATGGCACCTTGTGAGTGCGATGGTGGTCATATAGCGCTCTTTTCTAGCACTATCCATGAACATCTTTGTTAAAGCTTCCATGGTCTTCTTGGGTTTTGCATCCAAGTATTTCGCTTGAAGCGAGTCACCCATGGAGGCCAACATTAGACCGTGAACTTGGTTCTCTTGGTCTTCCCACTTGGCTTTTGCCTCTCTCTCGCTATCGGTTCCCTCTCATTTAATTTTGGGATTTCACCATCCAAAATATGAGACAATTTCTCAAACTTTAACACGATATTGAGCTTGAGTTGCCAGCTTATGAAGTTTGAGCCATCATTTGCCAAAGGATGTTTTTCAATCATAGATCGCACAACATGTTGAATATTCGACATTTCTACAAAATAAATTATATGGGATTTAATGTCAATTTTATGTTTTAAAAAACAATACCGCAAATAAATAATTTGTCCATAAATGCAGCAATCCAAGATCCTATCAATTATAATATAAACTAGCTAATGGCTATCGGATATATTATAAAATCAAGGTAAGAAAACATTTTCTAATCATAACCATTTCGAAATATCGCAACATTTGCATTTTCAAACTCCTATGACTCTTGTCGTTTTAATTAGGAGGGAATATGACCAATCCTCGTAAGAAAAACTATGTTTCCCAAAACCGAGCTAGGGCTCCGGGTCTTGTTAAGAAAACTTATTTCATTTGATACGAGATACGTTTATCCATTGTATTCACAAACAAATATACTCGGTGTTCGCTAAGGGTGAATCGCACCTCGTACATCTATTCGTGGCACAACAATAAACAACCTTATATCTCCCACTATTCCCAAATATGGAGGAAGCTATCTCCCACTAAGGGCGAGCAGAATATCCCTCGATCGATGACTACTAGTGGATGAAATAAGAAAGAAAGATACTCTTCATTTTGGTTGGACAATTTAAACATTTATATGTGATTTTAGAATTTAGATGATCATGCATATTTATCATCTATACACATCCTAACATTCATCCATACAATAACATATATATCAAGCACACAAACATAAATAAATCCATTCACACAAACATTGCGTGTGTTTATATGTTTCCGTGTTCCTTGATTCTTGATCCTTGATCCTTGCGCTTCTTCAGCGTCTTCCTCTTGCACCATGGATGTTGATATTGCAAAAATATAAACATGCATCTCTCAATTTTGAAAATTGTCTAGTGCCAGTCCTATGTAAAAAAACACTCATATGCATGCATATACATAGAAATAAAATTTGGCTTTTACATACATAAGCCCCTGTGATTGAATAATAATAACATACACATTCATTCATTCACACATGGCTTCGATGGAACATATAAACTCACATATCACTGTATTAGAAAACTCGAGCAACGCATGTACATATACTATATATTACTCGATTTAGTTTATCATGCATCTCTAAATCAAACAATTCTAAAATCATTTGAAATCCATTAAAAATGACTTTATGCATCCATAGTTCAATTCATAAAATATATGAACCGCTGTTTATCCAATTTCTAAAATTAAACATTTAAAGAAAGATGAACATATGCCTTTTTCATTTTGTTGATTCCTTATAAAATAATCATTTAATTAAAACGAAAATTCTATAAATCAGACATAAGTGTAAATCTTAATTCTAGCATTCATATGATGTGTTTTAAAACATTTAAAACTATCAGAAGAATCAATTTAGAATTAAATCAACAAAACTATTGAAAACTCGAAAAAGACATAAAACATGAATCGTTTTGATTGTAGATGGTAAACTAAAATTAATTATATAGTCTAATTGTTGAAAATATGAACTAAAAGCTCTGATACCATTGTAGGATTTTGTGTCCCCTTGTATGTATATATTTTAAAAAATTTAATACATCATACAAGATCATTTTCATATTTTCAGCAATTTTATGTACATCTATTTGTGTTTTATTCTAATAACATGCAATCCTACATTTATTAAAATAAATCACAAAGGAGAATCATACCTAAAGGTTCTATAAAACCTTTTGATGATCCGGAGTCGCGTTGCACGTTGTGATGCCCACGGAATTGCCTCCGAGTGTTCACCAAACTCTAAACAAGATTAGAGAGAAAGGAGCTAGCCAATCAATCTCTAATAAGGTTTAGAATCAAGCTAATAACCCCTCTTTAAGTCTCCTGAGATTCTAATCTCCAAACTTAATTTTACTAAGAGAAATTTCATGGTGATTAGGGAGAGATTAATGAGAGAAAGATTTTGCATTAGTTTTAAAACAAGTAGGAATAGGTGCCCTTTTATAGGCTCTCAAAACATCCTTATCAAGAGCTATTATTTAGTCATGATCTCTTATTTTTCTCTCCTAAAATTAATCTCTAAATTCCACATAATGACTTACAAAAAACGTTTTAATTAAATCTGGAATTATTCCACCCATGATTTAATTAATCTCTTAATAATTCAGGTAGAATCGTTCTTGTTCGGTAGACCGAAACTTATTCGGTCAACCAAACCTTTCGGTTTAACACGTGTTCGTTGCACCATGAGTCAGACGGTCGATCGATTCTTTATGAGACAAATTCCCTGGAAGAATTCGGACGAACCACGTCTTGTAGTCGGTCTACCGTTGATGCACCAGAATCACTCCTGGGACATAGTCATCGGATGATCGGGTCACCTGCGGTCTACCGAGAATACCAATTCTCGGTTGACCGTTTCCAATCGGTTAACCAAACCCGATTGTCCATGCACTCTAGACAATCTCGGTCAATCAATTGTGCTTACCTGTTCCCCATACGGTTAACCGATCTGAAGATCCCTCGATCGACCATACCCTGAACGGTTCGCCGTGTTTGACCCTGATTTTGGCTTTGTCAAATTTTGGATTTATTTCCAACAAAATTTGATCTTTTGGGGTTTTTAGCTAATTCACATCTTATGTAATATTATCCTATGTAATATTAAATTATTACACCCCATAATATATACATCTTATATGAATTTATTAAGATTCTAATTATGTTAATTCTCGTGACATATTGATTTTATTCATTCCCCACACGTGTCACATTTTCATAAGAAACCCGACACATCATATGAACTTAAAATCAAACATCTTGTTTTCCAGTTTTGTGGTGTGACCTATGGGAGGATCTAATACTAATTGGCAGTGATATTAAACACTTAATATCTCAGACTATAAGCGGTATCTAGCTACACATTATAGTCACCCAATTAGCATAGATGTCTTTGTTCCACCTGAACTAAAACACGATCCATTTAGTGATGTAAGTACATCACTTGTGTCCGTCCCTTGCCTAATGATATTAAGAATATATACAAAGTAGAAATGTGTCATCTTTGTATTATATTCATTTCTTGATCTCTTTAAGCTAATTATAACTATGTAACTTAACTCAAGTTACATTGTGCACATTATAATTTTGCTTTACCAAGGGGCCCACTAATATCATCACTCAATTAAGAGGGGTAATGATAATTGTTTGACTAGCTATCTTTTCTAACACAAGTCATGCTCAACCAACTATTGTTTTTATCACTACACTCATTGATAGCTTTTGACAATAATCAAATTTAGCACTTCTTGAGTGAAAACATATAATTCTCATATCTTAGGATCCAAGACACAGTAAGACATTAATGACACGAAATACTATTCCACAATGTCTTACTTGTTAGGTCTATTCAATATATAAAAGTAATATTTTTCTCTTTTATATACTCGTGTCGTCAATTATTTGTAGAGCTACAACAATCGATGACCAACACGACAATCTTATCTCGGTAATTAATGTTCCATGTTAATTACCATGATTGTGAATATCTTTTGATTTATGTAAACCATTATCTTTTAGAGCTCTACGGTTAAGGACCAAACGCCTCTTCCATAACACTTCCAAAAGACGAATACCATAATCAAGGAACAAAATGTTTGCACATTCAATTCATAATAATTGACATATAAAGTAAAACTTTTAGAACACATTCCTTTCACGAATACCTATCGGTCAACCGAATCCTTCTTGGCTTTAGGTGCCCAACGACTATTTACACGTGGTACTTGACCGTTTTACCCAATGACTATTTGAGCCCTAACTTCGGTCTACCGAAGTATACACTGTCAACCGAACTTAAGTAGATCATAGCCCAATCAATCCTACTGTCCACCTTGGAACGGTGAACCGAATGGAATTCGGTTAACCGATCTTAATTAGGGCTAAAATGAATATAGCTATTGGAAGTTGGTCAACGGTGATCCGAACCCTATTCGGTCAACCGTAAGCTTAGTTCAGACCAATCAAACCCTTGTGTCTCGGACTACCATTACTTGAACGTTCGGCTGAACCTTGTCTAAAATCTGCCCAAGCTTAAGTCACATCTTGATTCTCATCAGTCAATTTCCCCCACCAACTCCCCAACGGCTAGTAGAGCTTGAAGGCTTATAAATAGGACCACATTTGTTGGTTTTGAGACTCTTGAACACTCCCTATCTATCCCATACTCAAAGACAAATCCTCTTCATCTTGAAGCTCTCAATCCTCAACACTCAAGTATAGAGTGCTAGTTAGATTTTGATTCCATCTCCATATTCAAGAATCACCAAAGAGTTTTAAAGCTTCGAGGAAGCTCCCTCTCGGGTTGTGAGAGGAGACATGAGCGAGGCGAGGTTGTTCGCGAGGCTCGGTGGTTAAAATGAAAGCTTTGAGTCAGGACGACAAGTTGGTTGACATCTTTCGACAGGTTAAGGTGAACATTCCGTTGTTGGAGGTGATTCAGCAGTTGTCACCATATGAAATGAATGTGTTCTAAAAGTTTACTCTTATATGTCTTTTATTATGAATTTAATGTAACAACATTTTGTTTCTTGATTAATGTATGCGACTTTTGGAAGTGTTAAGAAAGAGGCTCTTGGTTCTTACCCGTAGATCTCTAAATGATAATGGTTTACCTAAATCAAAAGTAATTCACAATCGTGGTAATTAACATGGGACATTGATTACCGGGTTAAGATTGTCGGGTTGGTTAAAAGAGATATTGTAGCTCTACAAGTATTTAACAACACGAGTATATGAAATAGAAAATGCTTCTTTCATATATTAAATTGACGTAACAAATGAAGATATTAGGGAATTGTGTTTGTGTCATTAATTTTTTCATTATGTCTTTGAATCCTAAGATATGAGACATATATCTTTTCACATGAGAAATGTATAACTTTATTATTATCAAAAGCTATGATTGAGTATAGTGATAAATATATTAGTTGGTTATACTTGACTTTTGCCGGAAAAATTATATGTCAAAAGATTATCATTGTCTCTCTTGACTTGAGTTATGATATTGTTGGGCCCCTTGATAAAGCAAAGTTATAATGTCCACAATGTAACTTATGTATAGTTACATATTTATAATTTGCTTGAGAGATCAATAAAATTAATATATAATACAAAGATGACACATTTCTAGTTTGTATAATATTCTTAAATCATGAGGCAATAGATAGACACAAGTGATATTACTTATATCGCTAAATGGATCGTGTTCTGTTCGAGTGAACAAAATATCTTTGTTATTTGGGTAACTATAATGTGTAGCTAGATATCGCTTATAGTTTATTACATAAAATGTTTTATATCATTGGCAACATAATCTAGATCATCTTATCGGTAACACCACAAAACTGAAAAACAAGAAAAATATAATTTTGAATTTTATATAATGTATTAAAATTCATGTGATATGAAATTACATACATATAGTAAAATTACAAAATTAATATGTCGTGAAAATGACATGGTTAGAATAATAAATAAATTCGTATGAAATATATATATTATGGGGTATAATATTTTGACATTATAGATGATAATATATTACATGATGTAATGTGATCCGCAACATTATAATAATATAAATTTGCTAAATCCCCAAAGCCTAAATTTTGTAGGATATTAATCTAAAATTTGGTAAAGTCAAAAACAGTGAAAATGATCCAACTGATTGCCCACGTTTTTGCATATTTTAATAAGAGAATTTTTACTGATTAATTGCTGATTTAATCCACCTTGGTCAAAGGTAGTTATGGAATGATGATGTGGCCAACTAAACAATAGATCTTCTGCAAAGTGGTTGACACATGATGTGGTTGAGAGGAGACATGAACAAGAGATGATGTGCAAACAGGTTTGGACATGATGTGGTTTAGTGGAGAGAATAACAAGAGATCATGTGTAAGTGGGTTGTGTTGGCTTTTTGGCCTTAATCCTTGTTTTGATGATTTAATCAACCTAATCTTAATCATAATTAAGGTAGAGTAGCACACATATTTCATTGCATATATATTGCATGTGCTAACCTCTACAGGTGATCAAGACTCATTGAAGGAAGGAAATCAAGTCAAGATTTGTAATAAAGCTATATGAAGACTTGTAATCTTGATTTTATTTTGAGTCTTAGGAACATGTGTAAATTGAGCATACAAGAGCTAAAAACATATCACATACACACTAGGTTCCTTAGAGAAGTCACACACAAAATTTCATCTTATTTGGACTTCATTAGATCACCCAAACCTTAGTCGGAAATCACTTAAAACCTAAACCCAGAATTCCTGTGTGAAACGGTCGATCGAACCAGTTCTCCGTTCGACCGGTTTATGACAGACTCTCCAAAGTGATTTTACCGAACTCTACCGGTCGACCGGTTCAACCTTTTCGGTCGACCGATCCTGGATTTTATTATGACCGTTACCTTTGTCGTATTCCTATAACGGTCGTATTCGTATAAAACAAACTTAACCCCAAAATACATTCGGTAACCGGTCGAACGACGACCGTGTTTCAGTCGACCGGTTGAATGCTTATTTTATCCCTACTATCGGTCGACACATTCTTCGTTCGATCGTTGCACCTTTGTCTCAACTGAATCCCCTTTTCGGTCGACCGCCCCATACTTTGGTTCGACCGATTCACTTCAGTAGAGTTAAGTTCTAGCCCGTTTGTCCGACCAATTATATATTTAGTTCGACCGTTCTCTTTGAAATCAAGTCAACGGTCGACCGGTTTATTAGTTTCGGTCGACCGGTTCGGGACAGATTTGCAGCCCGATTTTCTGCTTTGTGTATCTTACACAAAACCCAACCAAATCTATCCCCAACGGCTAGAATACCTTAGGAGCTTATAAATAGAGGATCAAGACCTGTTGTTAACACAACTCTCCAACTTCCAATTGTCCAATTCATTAGAGAGAAGCTCTCAATCCTCAAAGCTCCCAATCACACTCCATAAGCCTAAATCGACACTTAGTGATCATATCCTCATCCAAATCAAGTGTGCTCAATTAGAGAGTGAGTTCCAGTCAAGTTACAATTGTTGTCAAGAGAGCAAGAGTCTTGGTGAAAGCCCAAGACACAAGTATAGACTTCGGTGAAAGCCCAAAGTGATCCTTCTCGGATTGTGAGAAGAGGATTCCAAGCTCGGCGAGGGTTGTTCGCGAGTTTGAAGGTTGTAAGGCTTTGTCTCCCGGCCTGGAACGGGGAGCAGTTAGTGAAATCGTAGGCAGAGCTCGGTGATCCGAGCGGAGCTGGCAAGAGATGACTAGGACCCGGGTGGGGTGCCGAACCTCTATAAAAACGCTGAGTCGATTGTGGTTTGCTTGTTCCTTTTCCCTACTAGTCTTTAAATTGTTTCCGCTGCGTTTATTGTTTGATTAGTTAGGGATTAGCGTAAAAGTGATTAGATTAACCCGACCCACACGATCCTACATTTGGTATCAGAGCCTCGTTCGTTAATTTTGTTCTTAAACTATAAATTAACATGGCTATTAATGCATCCACACCTAGTGAATCATGTAAACCACCATATTTTGATGGAAATAATTTTGTTTCATGGAAAAGTAAAATGATGTCATTCATTAAATCCATAAACATTAACATGTGGTTTATGATTCAAACTCCATATGAATCACCTAGATGTCATATTAGTAAATGGAATTTAGAAGATGAGCAAAATGCATCCCTAAATCCTAAGGCTATGAATGTCATATTTTGTGCATTTGGAGATGAACTTTTTAATCTTGTTTGCTCATGTGATAGTGCTCATTTTATATGGAAAACATTAGAAAAGAATTTTGGTGAAGGAGATTCACCAACCGGGAAGAAGGGAGAAGCAAATCCGAAGGATGTAGCTCAAGCAAAGAAAATGGAGATCAACTCAACATCTTCATCATCATCAAGCTCATCCGATGGAGAAAGTGAAGATGAGGTATCTTCTATCTCTTCTTCAAGTAGTAGTTCAAAAGATAATGCCTATGATGTTAATGAACTACAAAATGCATTTCAAAGATTATTTGAAAAATATAGAGAACTCACAAGACTAATCAATTAGCAAATGAGCAAATCCATGATCTTGAATGTCAAAATGCATCTATCTTAGATGATAAAAATGATTTTCTTGCTAAAATTGAAGTTCTAACTTTAGAGAATGCATGCTTGAAGGAAGAAAATTTAAATGATAAAACTACCTCATCTCACGCAATTGACAGTCATATGCTAGAAATTGATATTAATGACTTGCTTATTAAACTTGATAAATCTCATTTAGAAAGCAAGCAATTATTACATGACTTGAATTGCATGAATGAAAAGGTTGAAAATTTAGAGATTCACATGCTTACCATGGATGAAAAGCATAATTCTATGATAAAAAATCTAAATTGCTTAAATGAATCTCTAACAACTAAAAATAGTGAACTTAATGCATTAAACAAAAAAATTGTTAAATAAATTGCATAAGTTCACACATGGCAACACAAGTAATTCTTATGTTAAGAACTTTCCTGTTCAAAACAATTATTATCATCATAATACCATGAAGAGAAAAACTAGTGTAGAGGTACCAAAATCAACTTGGATTTAGGTACCAAAAGCTAAACTTAATGGACCCAAGCAAAAATGGGTACCAAAGTCTACACTTGTAGGAGCTTGAGGAGGAGATTGGTGGTGACCGGGTGAGCCAAAGCGTCGAAATTCGAATCTGGTTGCATCACCAAGTCAAGATTGGAGCTAATTAAAGACTCAAGTTGGTATAAATTTCTATCATCTACAGATCATGTTACATTAGCTCTAGTCTAGTTTATGTGCTTAAATGTCATACATTTAGACTTTAATTCATTGCAAATCATAAACCCTATTCATTGCAAATCATATATCACATCCATTGATTATAAATGTCAAATTTTGAATGGATGTTAGAATAAGGCTTGAGTAGAAACTTAAATGAACTTAACTTGAATCATACTCTTAGTTTCCATATAGCCTTATTGATAGGGGAGCTTAAATGTTATATCTTTTATTAGTGTAATGAAGTGCAAAATTTAGGGGGAGCAACTTCATTACAACACATCCAAACTCTATGCTTAAAGTCATAATTATTTTTGTTTTTGATGGATGTCAAAGGGGGAGAGATAATTAAAGGGGAGCTACTTGAAAATTGGTTAAATTTGAACAAAACCTATGCACATCCATAGGGGGAGCATTTATATGCATAGTTTACACTTAAAATTTTCAAGTATTAAGATATAGGTTGTCATCATCAAAAAGGGGGAGATTGTTGGCTTTTTGGCCTTAATCCTTGTTTTGATGATTTAATCAACCTAATCTTAATCATTTTTAATGTAGAGTATCACACATATTTCATTGCATATATATTGCATGTGCTAACCTCTACAGGTGATCAAGACTCATGGAAGGAAGGAAATCAAGTCAAGATTTGTAATAAAGCTATATGAAGACTTGTAATCTTGATTTTATTTTGAGTCTTAGGAACATGTGTAAATTGAGCATACAAGAGCTAAAAACATATCACATACACACTAGGTTCCTTAGAGAAGTCACACACAAAATTTCACCTTATTTGGACTTCATTAGATCACCCAAACCTTAGTCGGAAATCACTTAAAACCTAAACCCATAATTCGGGTGAGAAATGGTCGATCGAACCAGTTCTCCGTTCGACCGGTTTATGACAGACTCTCCAAAGTGATTTTACTGAACTCTACCGGTCGACCGGTTCTACCTTTTTGGTCGACCGATCTGGATTTTATTATGACCGTTACCTTTGTCGTATTCCTATAACGGTCGTATTCGTATAAAACAACCTTAACCCCAAAATACATTCGGTAACCGGTCGAACGACGACCTTGTTTCGGTCGACCGGTTGAACGCTTATTTTATCCCTGCTATCGGTCGACACATTCTTCGTTCGACCATTGCACCTTTGTCTCAACCGAATCCCATTTTCAGTCGACCGCCCCATACTTTGGTTCGACCGATTCACTTAAGTAGAGTTAAGTTTTAGCCCGTTTGTCCAACCGATTATATATTTAGTTCGACCGTTCTCTTTGAAATCAAGTTAACGGTCGACCGGTTTATTAGTTTCGGTCGATCGGTTCTGGACAGATTTGCAGCCCGATTTTCTGCTTTGTGTATCTTACACAAAACCCAACCAAATCTATCCCCAACGGCTAGAATACCTTAGGAGCTTATAAATAGAGGATCAAGACCTGTTGTTAACACAACTCTCCAACTTCCAATTGTCCAATTCATTAGAGAGAAGCTCTCAATCCTCAAAGCTCCCAATCTCACTCCATAAGCCTAAATCCACACTTAGTGATCATATCCTCATCCAACTCAAGTGTGCTCAATTAGAGAGTGAGTTCCAGTCAAGTTACAATTGTTGTCAAGAGAGCAAGAGTCTTGGTGAAAGCCCAAGACACAAGTATAGACTTCGGTGAAAGCCCGAAGTGATCCTTCTCGGATTGTGAGAAGAGGATTCCAAGCTCGGCGAGGGTTGTTCGCGAGTTTGACGGTTGTAAGGCTTTGTCTCCCGGCCCGGAACGGGGAGCAGTTAGTGAAGTCGTAGGCGGAGCTCGGTGATCCGAGCGGAGCTTGCAAGAGAGGACTAGGACCCGGGTGGGGTGCCGAACCTCTATAAAAACGCCGAGTCGATTTGTGGTTTGCTTGTTCCTTTTCCCTACTAGTCTTTAAATTGTTTCCGCTGCATTTATTGTTTGATTAGTTAGGGATTAGCGTAAAAGTGATTAGATTAACCCGACCCACTCGATCCTACAGTTTGCACATGATGTGGGTTAGAGGAAACCTTATAAGTAGTTTCATCCTCCCTTCCTTGTTTAAACAAATGCAAAATTCTTCTCTCTCCAATTTTCTCCATCATTCCATCCAAAATTCTCTTAGTTTTAATTGTGTGCTAGATATTAATTTCTTTGGAGCATAGAATGGATTGTTAGCAAGATTCTAACCTCGTATTAGAGATTGATTGACTAGCTTAGATCTCTGTAAACTTGTTTAGAGTTTGGTGAACACTTGTAGGTAATTCCGAGGCGATTCAACGTGAAACACAACTTCCGATTGGCAAGAGGGATTTCATAATCCCCTAGGTGTGATCCAATGCATGTATTTCAATATTAAATAGTTTATTATATATATTGAAAGACAATTAGGAATTTTGTACATAAAATTGTTGAAAAATATGAAAATCGATCCTAAATGCTTGTAAAAAAATTGAAACTATACAAGGGAATTTGATACGAAATCGTACAGTGGTATCAAAGATTTTTGTTCCTATTTTCAATGATTATGCTATTTAATATATTTAGTTTACCATCTCTTCCTTGAAAAATTCGGTTTTTGCCCTTTTCGAGTCTTTTTTTTATTTTTTGATGGATGCATCAAATTGTAATCATGGTTTTTTGTGTAACTTATTTTCCTACATTAGTTTGTAATGTTAGAAAATATTCCATTAAGATCAATGAATTATTTCTGATCTTTCAGGTGAAACAAAGACTGTTTTGTCGATTTTGATTTTAATTTTTCTTTTGAGAGTTTTGAATATTTTAAGACATGTCATATGATTATTAAAATCAAGTTTTAGACTTATGTATAATTTTGTAAATTTTTGGTTTATGTAAAATGATTATTTTACTTGGAATCAACAAAACAAAAGAGGATAAATAAGTTTATTTTTCCTTGAAGTGTTCTTGGGAATTTAGATAAGCTTCGGATCAAATATTTTTAATATCTTGAACTATGGATGCTTGAATCATTTTAAAGGATTCCAAATGATTTTGGCTTATCTAATTGAGAGATGAAAGATCAACTAAATAATATAGAATAGCATATGTACATGTTGTTGCACTTGTTCAGTTTGCAGGAATAAGTGAGTTTATATGTTCCAATCGAAACCATATGTGAATGAATGATATGTGTATATAATTCTTGTTATTATTATTATAAATCACAGGGGCTTGTGTATATGTAAAAGTCATTTATTTTATATGCATGCATATGAGAGGACTTTTTATATAAGACTTCTACTAGACAATTTAGTTTCAAATTGTGAGATGCATGTTTATATTTTTGCAATATTTACATCCATGATGCAAGAAGGTGTTAAAATTGAGGACGCGGGAACATATAAACTCACACCAATGTGTGAATGGATTTATATTATGTTTGTGTGCTTGACATGTATGTGATTGCAAGAATTGTTAGAATAGGTATGAATGTATGCTTGTATGACCACCTAAATTCTAAAATCACACATAAAATGTTTAATTGTCCAAACTAAAAAAATTAAGAAGTTCTTTATTTCTTATTTCATCCACTAGAAGCCATCAATCGAGGGACATTCTGCTCGCCCTTAGCGGGAGATAACTTCCTCCGTCTTTTGAAATAGTGGGAGATATACAGATATTCATTATTGTGCCATCAATAAGTAGATGAAGTGAGTTTCATCCTAAGTGAACACTAAGCATATTTGTTCATGAGTACAATGGACAATCGTATCTCATATCAGATGAAATATGTTTTCTTAACAAAACCCGGAGCCCTCGCTCGGTTTTGAGAAATGGAGTTTTTATTAGGAGGAATGGACAAAATTTCTCTTAATTAAATGACGAGAATCAAAAGAGTTCGAAAAATGTAAAAGCTTGCAAATTTTCAAAATGGTTATGATTAGAAAATGTTTCTTACCTTGACATTATAACATATTCAATAGCCCTTAGCTATGTTACGAAGGATAGGATCTCGTATTACTGCAATTGTGGACATATTTATTTATTTGCACTATAGATTTTGTAAACATAAAATTGACATGAAAACCCTGATAAATTATTTTGTAGAAATGTCGAACATTCAACCTATTGTGCTGAACATTCAACCTATTGGACAAAAGTGAGCTGAACGATCCAGGGTCCTTGTATTTTGTCCAATCCCACCTACACAAAATACAAGGACCCTGGGTGTCCAACTATTCAGTGTACGATAGGGGACACTAGAATGAGCAATGTTTTGCTTGATTTAGGATTAGCGGTCAACCTCCTCCCATTCTCTGTTTATTAACAGTTGAACTTGGGAGAATTGAAACCAACTAAGATCACCCTTCAATTGGCGGATAGATCCATTCGTATTCCCATGGGGATTATCGAGGACGTGCTTATCAAAGTTGGAGATTTATATTTCCAGTCGATTTTGTTGTCCTCGATACCAATCCTGTTGCGAACACCCACTCTCAAATACCTTTGATTTTGGGTAGACCATTTCTGGCAACCTCCAATGCCTTGATTAAATGTCGAAATGGTCTCATGAAGCTCTCATTCGGTAACATTAGTGCCGAGTTTCATGTGTTCAACTCTGGCAGACAACAGGAACCCATGGATGAACCTTTAAATCTAAATCTCATTCGCCAATTGGAGAAAGCACCACAAAATCAACGAACACTCCTAACCCCAATGCAACCCGTTGAGAATATTCGTGGGCCCAGCGAAAAATCATTGCCTGTCTTTGCAATGCAACAAAGTGAGCTGGCCTCGAACATGAATGTCCAAAGGGAGTGTTCGTTGCTTGATTCAGTTGAGAGTACTAGTGAGAGTAAGACACCGCATCATATGCCTATACCAGAAGGTGTCTCTACCTCATGTCCCATGGCCATTGAGCCATTTGAGCTTCATATTGACTCCAACAAGGACCCACCTATGACCGAGCTTATGCTTCATGATCTAAATGATGGTGGGAGGTCCTTGTTGGATGACTTGGGGAGAAGCCCCATTCTTAGTGATGCAAGTCTGCTGCAACCATCGAATGAGCGTGAGGAACTCATTCCAATGAACCCGCCTATTGGTTGGAGGGTTTTCTTCGATGAGCAAATAAACCCTAGTGAGGCAACACAACTTCATTCTTTGTTGCCCACACCCAACCAATATCATGAGGGGTTCGAGCCTTTCAGCTTTGACCTTTCACCCCTCATGACACCTCAGAGTACCAGTGAAGTTTGCCCATCTCGGCAAGTCTCTGGTCCTCAAAACTTGATGTTCTCATTTGATGTTCCTTGACCAAATGATTATGAGAATATCTTGGTTGATGTGTATATCTTGTAAAAAAAAGAAAAAAAAGTGGGTAATAAAAGACTCCTTCAGTGAGCATCGATTGTTGTGGGCCCCAACCCTTGCGTACTTGGGCCCAATCTCTTCACGTATTTATCTCCCTTCTTCAGCTTCTCACAGGTTTTGAGGGAATTTGGGTTTGTGTCCATCAACATGACCCTGAGCGTCCCTTTGTACTTCATGTTGGTGAGATCTTTCCTTTTTTATGCATATATCCATGTAGTATCTTGTTCACATTCATTGTGGACAATGCATGAAGTAGGTGTGGGGGGGTGTTTTACGTGTATACATAGTCTAGTCTTTTCTTTTGATTTTTTGTTTTCTTTTGTGTGCATTGTTAGGGTCATGTTAGTGTGCCACATTTAATATCAATACATCTGTTTGCCATGATCCTTGGCTGACTTGTCTTCTTTTGCTTGCCTAGTGCTTTAAAATTTTCACATTTCTTTCAAAATCTTCATGTGTTTGTGAAAGAAAATGTTTTTGTAGGTTTTGCGTGTGTTTAGCATGTGCAAAACCGTTGAGAGGCAAAGTAAAAAGAAAGCTCCCAAAATTGTCTTGAACTTGATGCATTAGGATTTCTAGTTTACTGGCTTTAGGTCTTATCGAGTCGTTAGGATGCACGCCGGTTTCCCTCAGGGGGCGTGTAAAATAGGGTTTCATCACTCAAACATTTAAAGAAGTCCACCCTGAACTTAGTGAGTCAAATAATTCGTGTCTGTTAGTATAAGGAAGTTTGTCGTAGTCAAGGGGCCTTTGTGCCTGGTGCTTTCGAGTCATCTGACTTGGGATGCACCGACCGAACTCCCGTTACACGGGTGGTAGGGATCGCCCTATGTGGAGATTTAGGGGAAGGTGTACGTGATAGTGTAAGTCATCATAGGCAATGATCCACGAAACCTGATGTTGAAGGGCCCTTGACCACGACAAACTTCCTTATACTAAAAGACACGAATTATTTGACTCACAAGGTTCAGGGTGGACTTCTTTAAATGTTTGAGTGCTGAAACCCTATGATTACACGCCCCCCGAGGGAAAACCGGGGTGCATCCTAACGACTCGATAAGACCTAAAGCCAGTAAACCAAAAATCCTAATGCATCAAGTTCAAGACAATTTTGGGAGCTTTCTTTTTACTTTGCCTCTCAACGGTTTTGCACATGCTGAACACACGTAAAACCTACAAAACATTTTCTTTCGCAAACACATGAAGATTTTGAAAGAAATGTGGAATTTTTAATGCACTCGGCAAGCAAAAGAAGACAAGTCACCCAAGGATCATGACAAGCATATATATATTAATGTTAAATGTGGCACACTAACATGACCCTAGCAGTACACACAAAAGAAAACAAAACCAAAGGAAAAAGACTCGAATATGTACACACGTAAAACACCCCCCCACACCTACCTCATGCATTGTCCTCAATGAATGCGAACAAGATACTACATGGATATATGCATGAAAAAGGAAAGATCTCACCGACATGAATTACAAAGGAATGTTCAGGGTCATGTTGATGGACACAAACCCAAATTCCCTCAAAACCTGTGATAAGCTGAAGAAGGGAGATAAATACGTGAAGAGATTGGGCCCAAGTACACAAGGGTTGGGGCCCACAACAATCAATGCTCGCTCATAGAGTCTTTTATTAGACACTTTTTTTCTCTTTTTTTTGTTCGATTTTTTACATGATATGTACAACAACAAAGATATTCTCATAATCATTTGGTCAAGGAACATCAAATGAGAACATCAAGTCATGAGGACCAGAGACTTGCCGAGATGGGCAAACTCCACTGGTACTCTGAGGTGTCATGAGGGGTGAAAGGTCAAAGCTGAAAGGCTTGACCTTTCACCCCTCATGATATTGGTTGGGTGTGGGCAACAAAGAATGAAGTTGTGTTGTCTCACTAGGGTTTAATTGCTCATCGAAGAAAACCCTCCAACCAATAGGCGGGTGCATCGGAATGAGTTCCTCAGGCTCATTCGATGGATACAGCAGACTTGCATCACTAAGAATGGGGCTTCTCCCCAAGTCATCCAACAAGGATCTCCCTTCATCATTTAGATCATCAAGCATAAGCTCGGTCATAGGTGGGTCCTTGTTGGAGTCAATATGAAGCTCAAATGGCTCGGTATACCGACCCAAAGTTCCAGGCACTTTGGTCAAGTTCGGTCAATCAACTTGACCATCCGTTCCACGTTCGGTGGACCGATCCACAGATCCTTCGGTCGACCGAACCTTAACGGATTACCGAACTTCTACCCGATTTTGCCTTTTCAAATTTTGGATTTATTTCCAACAAAATTTGAACTTTAGGGGTTTCAGCAAATTCACAACTTATTCAATATATTATCCTATGCAATAATAAATTATTGCATCCCAGAATATATGCATCTCATATGAATTTATCATGATTCTAATTATGTTTATATACAATATAATTGATTTTACTTGTTCGCCACATGTGTCATATTTTCTATAAGAAACCAGACACCATATGAATAAAAATCAAGCTTCTTGTTTCCCTGTTTTTGCGGTGTGACCTATGGGAGGATCTAGACTAAGTTGCCAGTGATATTAAGAGCTTAATATCACAAGCTATAAGCGGTATCTAGCTACACATTATAGCTCCCAATTAGTTAGATGTCTTAATTCCACTCGAACCAAAACCCGATCCACTTAGTGATGGAGTGAACCACTTGTGTCCGTCCCTTGCCTCATGATATTAAGAATACACACAAAGTAGTATTGTGTCATCTTTGTATTAGTATTCATTTCTTGATCTCTTTAAGCTAGTTATAAATATGTGACTTAACTCAAATCACATTGTGCACATTATAACTTTGCTTTATCAAGGGGCCCACTAATATCATCACTCAATTAAGAGGGGCAATGATAATCTTTTGACTAACTATCTTCTTCAACAAAAGTTGTACTTAACCAACCAATGCCTTTACACTACACTTATTGATAGCTCAAGACACTAATCTAATTAAGCATTCCTTAAGTGATTGGATATAAGTCTCGTATCAAAGGACCGAAGACATAGTAAAATATTAATGACACAGAAACACATTTCTATAATATTTTACTTATTAGGTCTATTCAGTATACAAAAGTAATATTTTCCTCTTTTGCATACCCGTGTCGTCATTCACTTGTAGAGCTACAATGATATATGACCAACACGACAATCTTAAGTCGGTAATTAATGTCCCATGTTAATTACCATGATTGCGAATATCTTTTGTTTTATGTAAACCAATATCTTTTAGAGCTCTACGGTTAAGGACCAAGAGCCTCTTCCTTAACACTTCTAAAAGAAGAATAACATAAACAAGGAACAAAATGATTTCTCATTCAATTCATAATAATTGACATTTAAAAGTAAAACTTTTAGAACACATTCCCTTCACTTTAAACCAATGAATGAAAGTAGGATGACTGTGGGTGTATTCCTCCTTCATCACTTCCTGTGAATTATTATAATGGAAATTTATCTTAAGCAAACTACTTCTACAGCAAACCCAAATTTTGCAAACCTACATTGTCAGAATATCACAATGTCTTATCAATTTTACCATGTAAGAAACATCTTCAACAACTAACTAAAACACTTTCCCAAGTATTTAATGAAAATACTCACTCCCAGTTTTGAAAACACCCAAGGTTTATATTTTTATTACTCGCTTCTATCCTGTTAGAATATCTGTGTTAGAAAATCCCCCATAAATGCTGCATAGTTACAAAAAGAAAACGTATCACTAAAATACCACATATTATTGTAGAAGATACCCCAAATGATCTCTAAAATTCCCCCAACTACTTATTTTCATTAGCAAAACAAACACTTACAAATATGACCAATATGTTATCAAGTCTACCCGAAAGCATATCTACCACAACTACAAAACACCCACTCCAAATTCTTACTAAAAATACCTAAAATACCCCCATATTATCACAAAAGATACCCCATATGGTCTTCGAGTTTCCCACGAATACCTATTTCCATTAGCAAAACAAGTCTAACCCAAAACACTTTCCAATATAACCAATTTGTTATCAAGTCTAACCTAAAACATATCTACCACAACTACAAAACAACCACACCAATTTCTTACTTAAAAATACCTAAAATAGCCCGTATTATTATAGAAGATACCCCATATACATGGAATTACCCTTTGTTTAAGTACTAATTTGCAAATAAACAAGATTAATGTTTAGGAAAAATCATTTATTTAGCATTTGTTATAGTCTTGTTGGTATGAAAGTTGGTTCATTACCAACCCTAACATGTACGAAATCTAGACCACTTGATTGTTCAAAAATCAAATCCACACCACCAGGCAAGAAACACCACAAATACTCCATATGTTAGTTTCATAATGGGCTGATATTCAAGAAAAAATTAGAGATACGTTAAACAAAAATGTGATTAATGAATTCCTTGCAACTTACAAGACACATATGAAGTAGGGGCATCCCAAATAAACAAGGTTAATGTTTTGTAATGAAGTTGGGGAAAATAAACAAGATTAATGTTTGAAAATACCACATTCACCTAGCTTTTAATGTAGTCATTGTTTGTTGTTGTAGAAGTTGGTTCATTGTCAACATAACCAAATCCAGATCACTACATTGTTCCAAAAAAAAACCACACCAACAGAGAATTAAAAACAGCATAAATCAGAAATGCTCCATATTGTGGTTTTAACTACACACATGCATCTTGTTGCTTGCTTATTCAGAAAAAAGTAGTAGTACGTTAAACAATGAAACAGAGAACGTGAAATGATAGAAAAAATATAAATACATCATAAAAATATGCATGCATTTCCGAAAGCTATTGGAGTGTCCTCCCGTAGCCGCTAGAAAGAGCAGGAAGGATACTAGGGTTTGGATTTAAGGTTTTGTATTTCAAAATTACAGAAAAGTAAGGTTGTAAGTCTCATTAATTTAAGGTTGGGTGAACGTACAACAAGGAGGGAGAGAGTGAGATTTCATTGGTTTTAGGAGATTTTGGAGAGAGAGAATGACAGGAGGTGAAGGAGTGGATCTTTTGGTGGAGGTGTGATGTTTTGCTGATTATATTGTTTTGCTGATGTGTATGTCCACTTCACATGCGCGTGAGGAAGTGAGTAGGAAGATGGGTAAGGAATCCTTTAATCCTTACTTAAAATTGAGGAGTCAGTCTTTCACACACACATACATACATAGATATATATATTATCAATGTTTGTATACATATATGTATATATGTATACATAAATATAAAAAAAATTAAAATTTTAAGAATCCCAAGAATATCTGAAAAGAATATGTAATCAATCTTTCTCTCCATTTTTTACCACTCGCCTTCTCACAAACCAAACGTGGACACACCTCCCAGTGGACAACCCGTATTTTCCACCGCTTCAACGCGGCCGTGCACTTGCGGTTTAAATAAAATGATCAATCAAGTTTTTAAATCGGCGGTTTATACAACGCGGCCGTGCAACGGTGCCAAAAACTTGATTGATCGTTTTATTTAAACCGCAAGTGCACGACCGCATTGAAGCATTGGCAAATACATGTTATCCACTGGGAGGTGTGTCGACGTTTGGTTTGTGCGAAGGCGAGTGGTAAAAAATGGAGAGAAAGATTGATTACACTAACTACACTAGAATGCAAAAGGAAATCAAAGATAAGCAATAAAAACTAAACCCCATAGGGGGTAGAGAAATATTGTGAATATAAAGATGTGTGTGTGTATGTGTTCAATTAATCTCCTCACAACATGTAGTGCATGAAATCATAAAACTACATCCAACTTTGCCTCCACGTGAATTAAGATAAGACTACATCATTAAAACATACAAGACAATAATTGGAATGAAGCTAAATGAACTCATGTATAAAGACTAGACCCTACTATGCCTCCACATGAAATAAGATAACCCAATATCATTAAAACATACAAGACATTAACCAAGGTAAAGGCAACAAGAGTACATACACTACAACTTGTGTTTCCAATATTAACTTCATCCATATCCTAACCTTATCATTTCCCATAAAATAGGTCCACTAACCAAAGCATAACCTAAGCTTCATTCAAGAGCATTAGCATATCAAAGATAAGAGTGAAAACTCATTAGATGGTTATGGAAATCATATAAAGCTCAAGGGATAAAGATAACACACTTAATACACTACATGATCATATCACATATTACTCCACTCCCCAAATGGGGATGGAACTACTCACACATATTTAAACTAACTACTCTAACAAAATGAAGCAGTATACTGAAATGAAACTACACTAATCAAGTAAGAAATATTAAAGAAGCATAAAACAAAACAAACAAGCAAGCATGCATATGAAAGGAAATGAAACTAAGAGAGAAACAACACAATTAAAGGAAAAACATCTATTATTAACTCACTCAATACAAGCAGTCATTCCTCCACCAGAGTTTTGCTTCAAGGCTTCACTCTTAGTAGGGAAGATGACCACCAAAGAGGGAGATATTTTACATGAGATGAGGGAGAGTTCTATTTATAGCCATAGAAAAAGGTAATCCGGGACAATCCCCCGATGTGGAACTAAACAAATACCAAAAATAGCCTAAACATCATCTAATAGACGCTCTCCAGAAGTTTCATCGGATCCGAGAAGATCCGGACCGCCAATTGGCGGTCTACAGGATCCAGATCCATCTGGTTTTGATGCTTGGCTTTGCTTGATGTGTTTGTTGGTCTTTGATGCATCTACTTTGTTTATTGGATCTCCGACCCGAATCGAATTGTCAAAATACTCCCCATGATGGTGTGGAGTTTTCTATTTTGCTCTTAGGTCCTTTGGTCTTACGTTCAGGTCCTTCTCCCTTGCATCTCAGTCCCCAGGTCTCACAATTAAGTCCTTTTTCCTGCTTTTGGGTCCTTTCATGGCTCTTCTTTTTTTCAAACCTCTTTATTTCTGAAATTCAAACATAAAACTCATCACGTAGCATTGCTTAGGTGTAAGATAATGGATTTAATACAAATATAAGCATGAAATGATGTCAATCATGTCGGATCGTGTGGGTTATAGGTCCACAATACGAATCACTATTTTACACTAATTACCTACTTGTTTAAGCAATCAAGATATGCACAGCGGAATTTAAATAAAACAAGCAAGTAGGGAAGGAATATGCAAACCACAATGGAACACGAGGGTTTTTACAGAGGTTCGGCCACCGCCTACGTCCTCTCTTGCAAGCTCTGCTCGACACTTCGAGCTCCGCTCGCGTCTTCACTATCTACTCCCTGTTCCGGGCCGGGAGAGAACGCCTTTTACAAAACAAGCTCCGCGAACACCCTCGCGAGCTTGACTTTCTTCTCTCACAATCCGAGAGGAATGCTTCGGGCTTTCACCGAAGCCTTTACTTCACTTTGACAGCAACAAACTTGAGTGGAAGACACTCTCTAAACTTGAGCACACTTGAATGAGATTGGATTTGTGATTAAAGTGTGGAAGGTTTGAGGCTTTGAGTGTGTTGGGTTTCTCTCTAATGTATTTGACAAGTAGTGGACGGAGAGTTGTGTTAAAATGCGTTTTACAACTCTTTATATAGGCATTAGAGAGAATAGAGCCGTTGGGATTGATTGGGTGTGAATTGATGTGTGATACACAAAATAGAAAACGCAGTACCCAATTCTGACTTAATTCGGTCGACCGAATCGGGATGAACGGTCAACCGCCCAATGCTACGACTTAGGTACACTTAAGTGATTGGTCGAACTCCACAAAGGAATCGGTCGACCGATTTGTACCAGGAACTTTGGGGTAGACAAACAATAATCGATTCGGTCGACCGAGCTAAGGTATAGCGGTCGACCGATTTCCTCCGGTAGGTTTGGGTTTGTCAAGAGACAGTCATTCGGTCGACCGATACAAGAAATGTATTTGGGGTATAATTTGTTTAATACGAATACGACCATTGGGTATATACGACACAACCAACGGTCGAAAAAATAAGTTTCACACGGTCGACCGAAAGTCAAAACACGGACGACCGAAACTAGGCAGTGAAAACACAAACGTGACAATTGATCACTCGGTCGACCGAATGGCTTGTTACGGTCGACCGAATGTGGGTAGACTTTTCGAGTTCAGGTTTAGTGTTTTCCGGTCTAAGTTTGGGTGATCTATTGAAGTCCAAATTATGTGAAATTTCGTGTGACTTCTATAAGGAACCTAGTGTGTGTATAAGTTGATTTTAGCTCAAGTATGCTCAATTTACACATGTTCCTAAGACTCAAAGAAAATACAAAATACATGTCTTCAAATGAGCTTGATTACATGTCTTGACTTGATTTTCCTTTCCTCCTTGAGTCTTGATCACCTGTAGAGGTTAGCACAAAGAAATATATATGCAATGCAATATGTGTGCTACTCTACATGATCATAATTAAGATTAGGTTAATTAAATCATCAAAACATAGATTAAGGCCAAAAAGCCAACAAATCAAATACCCCCACACCTAAGTTTTTTCTAGTCCCGAGCAAAAACAAAGAAAGAGAAAAGCGAACGAGAAACAAGAAATCGTAACTCACTTTCGTAGGAATCACGGTCGCACTTAGCACGTGCAACAAGCCGTTAAACCTCCTTGTTGCCAAGGAGGAGGAGTGTTGTCTCCGGAGGGTTTTCAGCGGATATACCCACAAAATCCGAACAAGATGCATTATTCAATCTAGACACTCAACTCGTTGGACAAATTTTGTCGATCATTGGACGCGGTAATCTTACGGGTCGACTCTATATAGGTAATCAGTCCACACACCTAATCTAATGAACCATTCGTGTAAGTTAAATAAGGAATTAAGTGAAAGACATGGACAACCTCAACATCCTCAAGTGATACAAAGTGTAAAGTCCATTAAGGTTCTTATTTGCATTTTTTTTCTTTTTGTTTCTTTTCTCATTTTTTGTTCTTTTCTTTTCCTTAGTTTGAGCTTCATTCTCCCAGGGTCAGGTTTTGTGCATCATTGCCCATGAGGACTTACACTATCACGTACACCTTTCCCCAAATCTCAACATAGGGCAATCCCTACCACCTGTGTAACGAGAGTTCGGTCGGCGCATCCCAAGTCAGATGACTCGAAAGCACCAGGCACAAAGTCCCCTCAGACCTACTTTCCCGAGTGATAGGAGCCGTGCGAGAAGAGAGAACACCTACTCACTTATTTCTTATCTACACATGAACCAAACCCCTACACTTAATGTCTCATAACAAGATTTAAAGGGTCCTTGACAACAACAAACTTCCTTAAGTTAACAGACACGAATTATTGACTCATTAGGTTCAGGGTGGACTTCTTTAAATGTTTGAGCACTGAAACCCTATGATTACTCACCCCCAAGGGAAAACTGGGGTGCATCCTAACGACTCGATAAATCCTAAAGCCACTGTACTAGATATCCTAATGCATCAAGTTCAAGACAATTTGGGAGCTTTCTTTTTTATTTTGCCTCTCAACGGTTTTGCACATGCTAAACACACACAAAACCCACAAAATATTTTCTTTCGCAAACACATGCACACTTTGAAAGAAATGTGAAAATTTTGAAGCACTAGGCAAGCAAAAGAAGAAAAGTCACCCAAGGATCATGGCAAGCAGATATATCGATATTAAATGCAGCACACTAACATGACCCTAATAATGCACACAAAAGAAAATAAAATCAAAGGAAAAAGACTCAACTATGTACACACGTAAAACACCCCCCACACCTACTTCATGCATTGTCCTCAATGAATATGAGCAAGATACTACATGGATTTATGCATGAAAAAGGAGAGATCTCACCAATATGAAGTACAAAGTGAAGTTCAAGGTCATGTTGATAGACACAAACCCGAATTCCCTCAAAACCTGTGAGATGTTAAAGGAAGGATACAAATACGTGAAAGAATGGGCCCCAAATACTCAAGGGTTGGAGCCCACAACAATCGATGCTCACTGAAGGAGTCTTTTATTGTATTTTTTTTCTTCTTTTTTCTTCTTTTTTTCTCTTTTTTTATAACTATGTACAAAAATGGGCTCCCATCTTCATATGTCAAGGGTCACTAAATGGAACCCGCCATCTCTCGAGCCAAAAATGCACATGCATGGGCTCGCGACATACAAATTAGAATTGCTTGACCACCTGATACCCTTATAAGCGATGTGGTCGTTTGATGCCTCTTGAGAATGAGCAAGATAGGAGGCATGAATGAGAGGTGAACCTGTATCAGGTTGAAGGATATCAGGTGGTTGATTCTTAACCCACATGGGGTCCTCAGCAGATACAGAATGAAGATCATGTGGCCCAAAGGCCATAAAAATAGTATCTTGTTGCTCAAAAGCCACGTGATCAAAAGGATGTGGCTCAAGGGCCACAAGATCAGAAGAATGTGGCTCAAGGGCCACAATATCAAAAGGAGGTGGCACTGAGGCCACATGATCAGAACATAAGGCACCATCTTGTGCCAGCTCAGGTGAAACATCTTCACCACCTGCATGATTTCCATCGAACAATTCTCTGAAGTACTTGAAGGTGCCTTCTACTTCAATTTCATCCAAACCCTGGGTAAGGTTGACCCCAACAGGGTCATTGAAGGCACCTGGCTTCTTGCCGATGGTGAAGATGTTGAAATCAGCGCATTGACTACCATAAGTCAAGCACATCAGACCATTGCGACAATTGATCAATGCATTGGAAGTCGCAAGGAATAGTCACCCCAGAATGACAGGAATTTGTCCAAGTGGGTTTGACACAGGTTCAATATCCAAGACAAAGAAGTCGACTGGATAAATGAACTCTCCCACTTTGATCAGCACATCTTCCACCACACCCCTCGGTTTCTTCATAGACCTATCAGCCAATTGAAGAGTGGTTTTTGTTTGTTTGAGGTCTCCAAGACCGAGGTGGACGTAGACAGAATATGGCAGAAGATTAATAGATGCACCAAGGTCCAATAAGGCTCGATATATGGGCACATCACCAATCACACAAGAGATAGTAGGACAACCAGGGTCCTTGTACTTGACTTGCATGGGTTGTGCCAACAAAGAACTCACGTTAGCCACAAGAAAAGCTTTCTTTGGAACATGAGTTTTTCTCTTCTTGGTGCAAAAGTCCTTGAGAACCTTGGCGTAAGGTGGCATTTGCTGAATCACCTTCAATAGACGGATGTTCACCTTAACTTGCCGAAACATTTCAAGCATCTTGTCATGCTCATCAGAGGTTTTCTTTTTAAGGCGCTCAGCGAATGGCGCCTTCGAGGCATAAGGGTGCGAAGGAACATCAGAATTCTGGTCCAAGGAAGAATGAGTGGGGACCTCAGAATTTGATTCCTTTGAGACAAAAGGAGACAAGGGGACCTCAGGGTTCGGCCCTATTGTCGAAGGAAATGTAGAAGGAACCTCAGGATCAGGCTCCTTCCTGGAAGTATTGGTGGAGGGAGCCTCAGGATTCGGCTCCCTTAAAGATGGTGATGACAAAGAAGACACCCCAATGTGGTTGTCCACCTCCTTACTAGACCTCAAAGTATGAATCACATTAATATGATGGGTTGGTTCAGAGGTAGCATGAGGTAAAGATGTCCTTCCTTGAGAATGGGTACCCCGAGGATTCACCTCAGGTTGACTCGGGAACTGACCCTTATCGTGTTCATTGAATTGATGAGCCAATTGACTAACTTGCATTTCCAAAGCCTTGACTGTACTTTGCAACACTTGAAGGGTCAGATCACAAGAAGGGTCCTTGGGGTCAACCCGCTGGGGTGGTGGAGTCTGGTTGGAATAAGCCGACGATGAGGCATGAGGAGGTTGGTAATAATGGTTCTGAGACCTTTGATGTGGGGGTTGGTAGGTCGCCGATGGTCGTGGAGGTGATAAGGTGGAGGTTGAGGTTGAGAGTGCGAGCTCTGACCGTTACCCCCACTAGGCCCCCTAGAGAAGTTAGGATGGTTACGCCATCCCAGGTTGTAGGAGTGACTGTACGGGTCATTATAGGACCTCTGTTGATACATCACATTTGCATGCTCAGTATCCCTTGGATCGTAAGCGCATTCCAAGTCATCATGGCCTGTAAGTCCACACCTACCACACCCGGGAGTAGCGACCTGAGCTACAGGAGCTCGGTCCAACTCTAAACTCTCAATCCTACGCATGAGAGCAGCCATTTTCGCCTCAGACGCGATCGATGACTCAACTTGATATGATCCAGCTCGACCAGAAGACCTGGCGGTTGGTGTCTCACTCATGGTATCCCACTCAAAGGTGCGGTTAGCCATTAACTCAAAAGTGTCCCATGCCTTATCGATGGGTTTCATTTGGAAGTCACCCTAACACATCGACTCCAACAATATGCGGGTGTTGTAGTTGAGGCCCTCATAAACAATTTGGCACAACTGCCATAGCTCAAATCCATGATGAGGGCACTGTTGGAGAAGGTCCTTGAACCTCTCAAAGAAACCATGAAAAGATTAGGTCTCAGTCTGATACATTTGATGTATCTGGTGCCGTATCTGTTGAGTTTTCCTTTGAGGGAAAAATTTCTTCAGAAATACGGTCACAAGGTCATCCCAATACCGAATGGAGCTCGCCGGGAGGCTGTACATCCATTTCTTCGCGTTATCCTTCAACGCGAAAGAAATCATCCTTAACTGCACTGAATCCTCGTCAAGCTGTTGAAGCTTCAACATGGAGCATATTTCCTCGAATTCGCGTATAAAAATATACAGATCCTCCTTATTGGCAGTAAAGGTTGGAAGCATGCTCACATATTGAGGTTTCAGCTCATAGTTGTTCCCGCGAGCAAGGGGAAGAACTATGCAAGAAGGTTGCGCGGCCCGAACAGGATGTGTCCGCTCCCACAAAGTCATCGGTCTATCGTGTCGAGCAAAAGGTGGTGGTGCACCAAGAACTAGATCCTGACGGAATCTACCTTCCTCTCGAGTCAGAGGAGGAGGAGAAGGAGGTCTACGTGGTGGTGGGAGTGGACCGAGGTAATCCATGAATGGACCTCGGTCTCCCCCGTCACCACAAGACGACTCGGCCTCATGCTCCAAGGGAGCACGAGGCAGAGATGGTCGATCACAAAGACCGTCCATCTCAGAAAAATGCACTCTCTCAAGTAGTCTCACCAGAACGAGCCCAACCTCGCATAAAAATGCTCGACTCGACTATAAAATAACACACAACAGAAGGTGTACTAGAGGAGGAGACTACGCGTAGAAAATAGATGAGGAGAGGACTCAGATGAGGAGGGAAGAATCCCTAGAGCTAGCGTGGGTAAAGGGTGAGGATAGAAGCCTAGTCTAGCAAACACGGCTCAAACAAGCTTAGACTGGCTATGGGTCCTTACAGCTAGATGACGCCTAACTGCGAGGTCACACGGCCTCAACACGCCTCACCTCCCTACGACAAAGACCACAATGCCCAGCAAGTGAGCCAAGATCCGGAGATCTCGTCTCTCCTACTATCGACAAAGTGGGCGACGCCGATCAGGCTATGACGGTCGTGACCGAATCACTCTCCTAATGCGCCCAAGTCCTAATGGCCAATGTCTACTTGCTTTTAGATTAAGGCTTTACTTGAGTGTGCTTTTTGGGGCTAAGGGAGGGGTGATGAAATCCCCCACCTTATCTTTGAAGACTATAGGTGATGCCCCTTAAAGATGTTTTGAACTCTTAGGCTAGCAAGCAACTCACCAAACAAGCACTCACCTCACTCTTGTTTCGATGCAAACCTTACTCACTAATGGATGTCCTAATGCTTGAATCAGTGTTAAGGAATGCGTATCTCGCTCCAGCAATCAACGACAAAAAATAAAACTAAGAGAAGACAATTAACATGCTCAAGTCATTACTAGATGATGCATCACCTAAACATAGCAAATGCCTAATCTTTTGCCTTGGATTTTAAGGCCAAGTTGATTAAAGGGGATTGAAATTAAATCTGGGAGCAAACTAGAAGTCACAACATGCAAAATAGTGCTCCCAAATAACTACAATGAACCAGACAACTACCAAAACAAAAAAGAGAACAAGAAACGCTCACCAGGCGGCCAATTGGCGGTCCTAGACCGCTGATTGACGGTCTGTTTGGTGCTTCTGTGCCTCCAATTTCTCCAGTGGCCTCCCCTTGAGCTCTAGGATCCCTAAAACCAAGCAAAACTACAAACAAAAAATTAAGACCACTCGAATCGTCCAAACCAAGGTCTGGACAGAGCACCTCCCTGGCAACGGCGCCAAAAACTTGATTGATCGTTTTATTTAAACCGCAAGTGCACGGCCGCATTGAAGTGGTGGCAAATACGGGTCGTCCACTGGGAGGTGTGTCTACGTTTGGTTTGTGCGAAGGCGAGTGATAAAAAAATGGAGAGAAAGATTGATTACACTAACTACACTAGAATGCAAAAGGAAATGAAAGATAAGCAATAAAAACTATACCCCATAGGGGGTAGAGAAATAATGTGAATATAAAGATGTGTGTGTGTGTTCAATTAAGCTCCTCACAACATGTAGTGCATGAAATCATAAAACTACATCCAACTTTGCCTCCACATGAATTAAGATAAGACTACATCATTAAAACATACAAGACAATAATTGGAATGAAGCTAAATGAACTCATGTATAAAGACTAGACCCTGCTATGCCTCCACATGAATTAAGATAACCCAATATCATTAAAACATACAAGACATTAACCAAGGTAAAGGCAACAAGAGTACATACACTACAACTTGTGTTTCCAATATTAACTTCATCCATATCCTAACCTTATCATTTCCCATAAAATAGGTCCACTAACCAAAGCATAACCTAAGCTTCATTCAAGAGCATTAGCATATCAAAGATAAGAGGGAAAACTCATTAGATGGTTATGGAAATCATATAAAGCTCAAGGGATAAAGATAACACACACTTAATACACTACATGATCATATCACATATTACTCCGCTCCCCAAATGGGAATGGAACTACTCACACATATTTAAACTAACTACTCTAACAAAATGAAGCATTATACTGAAATGAAACTACACTAATCAAGCAACAAATATTAAAGAAGCATAAAACAAAACAAACAAACAAGCATGCATATGAAAGGAAATGAAAGTAAGAGAGAAACAACACAATTAAAGGAAAAAACATCTATTATTAACTCACTCAATACAAGCAGCCCTTCCTCCAACAGAGTTTTGCCTCAAGACTTCACTCTTAGTAGGGAAGATGGCCACCAAAGGGGAGATATTTTACATGAGAGGAGGGAGAGTTCTATTTATAGCCATAGAAAAAGGTAATCCGGGACAATCCCCTTATGTGGGACTAAACAAATACCAAAAATAGCCTAAACATAATCTAATAGACGCTCTCCAGAAGTTTCATCGGATCCGGAAAGATCTGGACAGCCAATTGGCGGTCTACAGGATCCAGATCCGTCTGGTTTTGATGCTGGGCTTTGCTTGATGTGTTTGTTGGTCTTTGATGCATCTACTTTGTTTATTGGAGCTCCGACCCGAATCGAATTGTCAAAATACTCCCCATGATGGTGTGGAGTTTTCTGTTTTGCTCTTAGGTCCTTCGGTCTTACGTTCAGGTCATTCTCCCTTGCATCTCAGTCCCCAATTCTCACAATTAAGTCATTTTTCCTGCTTTTGGGTCCTTTCATGATTCTTCTCTTCAAACCTCTTTATTTCTGAAATTCAAACATAAAACTCGTCACGTAGCATTGCTTAGGTGTAAGATAATGGATATAAGATAGAAATATAAGTATGAAATGATGTCAATCAGACGGATGTGTCCCTTTTCACCGCAGTGAAAGCACTCCGTGTTGGGAGTCAGAGATTTCAAAGATTTCCCCTTTGAGAAACTCCCATGAGCACCTCCTACTCCCTTGCTCTTGATTGACATATTCTTGGGGAATTTGCCTTTACCTTTGGTGATCTTCTTGTTCCCTCCATGGACGGCTAGGACTGCTTGTCCCAACCCTTGCCCATGTCAACTTCAGCCGTTTTGAGAGCATTGTGAAGTTCCTCAAGACACACCCCTTTCTCACGCACATGATAGTGCATAATGAAGTCCTTGTAGGACGGGGCTAGAGAGCCAAGAATCAAATCTTCCACAATGTCATCGGGCATCGGGAAAGAGAGCTTCGACAACTTCTCAAGGTATCCTTGCATCGTGAGAAAATGCATGGATACCGATGTTCCCTCCGCCATGTGGCACCTTGTGAGTGCGATGGTGGTCTTATAGCGCTCTTATCTAGCACTATCCATGAACATCTTTGTTAAAGCTTCCATGGTATTCTTGGGTTTTGAATCCAAGTATTTCGCTTGAAGCGAGTCACCCATGGAGGCCAACATTAGACCATGAACTTGGTTCTCTGGGTATTCCCACTTGCTTTTGACTCTCTCTCACTATCGGTTGCCTTCTCATTTAATTTTGGGATTTCACCATCCAAAATACCATATAGTTTCTCAAATTTCAACACGATGTTGAGCTTGAGTTGCCAGCTTATGAAGTTTGAGCCATCATTTGCCAAAGGATGTTTTCAATCATAGATCACACAATAGGTTGAATATTCGATATTTCTACAAAATAAATTATATGAGATTTAATGTCAATTTTATGTTTAAAAAAACAATACCGCAAATAATTTTTTTGTCCCTACTATGCCTCCACATGAATTAAGATAACCCAATATCATTAAAACATACAAGACATTAACCAAGGTAAAGGCAACAAGAGTACATACACTACAACTTGTGTTTCCAATATTAACTTCATCCATATCCTAACCTTATCATTTCCCATAAAATAGGTCTACTAACCAAAGCATAACCTAAGCTTCATTCAAGAGCATTAGCATATCAAAGATAAGAGTGAAAACTCATTAGATGGTTATTGAAATCATATAAAGTTCAAGGGATAAAGATAACACACACTTAATACACTACATGATCATATCACATATTACTCCACTCCCCAAATGGGGATGGAACTACTCACACATGTTTAAACTAACTACTCTAACAAAATGAAGCATTATACTGAAATGAAACTACACTAATCAAGCAACAAATATTAAAGAAGCAAAAAACAAAACAAACAAGCAAGCATGCATATGAAAGGAAATGAAACAAAGAGAGAAACAACACAATTAAAGGAAAAAAAACATCTATTATTAACTCACTCAATACAAGCAGCCCTTCCTCCAACAGAGTTTTGCCTCAAGACTTCACTCTTAGTAGGGAAGATGGCCACCAAAGGGGAGATATTTTACATGAGAGGAGGGAGAGTTCTATTTATAGCCATAGAAAAAGGTAATCCGGGACAATCCCCTTATGTGGGACTAAACAAATACCAAAAATAGCCTAAACATAATCTAATAGACGCTCTCCAGAAGTTTCATCGGATCCGGAAAGATCTGGACAGCCAATTGGCGGTCTACAGGATCCAGATCCGTCTGGTTTTGATGCTGGGCTTTGCTTGATGTGTTTGTTGGTCTTTGATGCATCTACTTTGTTTATTGGAGCTCCGACCCGAATCGAATTGTCAAAATACTCCCCATGATGGTGTGGAGTTTTCTGTTTTGCTCTTAGGTCCTTCGGTCTTACGTTCAGGTCATTCTCCCTTGCATCTCAGTCCCCAATTCTCACAATTAAGTCATTTTTCCTGCTTTTGGGTCCTTTCATGATTCTTCTCTTCAAACCTCTTTATTTCTGAAATTCAAACATAAAACTCGTCACGTAGCATTGCTTAGGTGTAAGATAATGGATATAAGATAGAAATATAAGTATGAAATGATGTCAATCAGACGGATGTGTCCCTTTTCACCGCAGTGAAAGCACTCCGTGTTGGGAGTCAGAGATTTCAAAGATTTCCCCTTTGAGAAACTCCCATGAGCACCTCCTACTCCCTTGCTCTTGATTGACATATTCTTGGGGAATTTGCCTTTACCTTTGGTGATCTTCTTGTTCCCTCCATGGACGGCTAGGACTGCTTGTCCCAACCCTTGCCCATGTCAACTTCAGCCGTTTTGAGAGCATTGTGAAGTTCCTCAAGACACACCCCTTTCTCACGCACATGATAGTGCATAATGAAGTCCTTGTAGGACGGGGCTAGAGAGCCAAGAATCAAATCTTCCACAATGTCATCGGGCATCGGGAAAGAGAGCTTCGACAACTTCTCAAGGTATCCTTGCATCGTGAGAAAATGCATGGATACCGATGTTCCCTCCGCCATGTGGCACCTTGTGAGTGCGATGGTGGTCTTATAGCGCTCTTATCTAGCACTATCCATGAACATCTTTGTTAAAGCTTCCATGGTATTCTTGGGTTTTGAATCCAAGTATTTCGCTTGAAGCGAGTCACCCATGGAGGCCAACATTAGACCATGAACTTGGTTCTCTGGGTATTCCCACTTGCTTTTGACTCTCTCTCACTATCGGTTGCCTTCTCATTTAATTTTGGGATTTCACCATCCAAAATACCATATAGTTTCTCAAATTTCAACACGATGTTGAGCTTGAGTTGCCAGCTTATGAAGTTTGAGCCATCATTTGCCAAAGGATGTTTTCAATCATAGATCACACAATAGGTTGAATATTCGATATTTCTACAAAATAAATTATATGAGATTTAATGTCAATTTTATGTTTAAAAAAACAATACCGCAAATAATTTTTTTGTCCCTACTATGCCTCCACATGAATTAAGATAACCCAATATCATTAAAACATACAAGACATTAACCAAGGTAAAGGCAACAAGAGTACATACACTACAACTTGTGTTTCCAATATTAACTTCATCCATATCCTAACCTTATCATTTCCCATAAAATAGGTCTACTAACCAAAGCATAACCTAAGCTTCATTCAAGAGCATTAGCATATCAAAGATAAGAGTGAAAACTCATTAGATGGTTATTGAAATCATATAAAGTTCAAGGGATAAAGATAACACACACTTAATATACTACATGATCATATCACATATTACTCCACTCCCCAAATGGGGATGGAACTACTCACACATGTTTAAACTAACTACTCTAACAAAATGAAGCATTATACTGAAATGAAACTACACTAATCAAGCAACAAATATTAAAGAAGCAAAAAACAAAACAAACAAGCAAGCATGCATATGAAAGGAAATGAAACAAAGAGAGAAACAACACAATTAAAGGAAAAAAACATCTATTATTAACTCACTCAATACAAGCAGCCCTTCCTCCAACAGAGTTTTGCCTCAAGACTTCACTCTTAGTAGGGAAGATGGCCACCAAAGGGGAGATATTTTACATGAGAGGAGGGAGAGTTCTATTTATAGCCATAGAAAAAGGTAATCCGGGACAATCCCCTGATGTGGGACTAAACAAATACCAAAAATAGCCTAAACATAATCTAATAGACGCTCTCCAGAAGTTTCATCGGATCCGGAAAGATCTGGACAGCCAATTGGCGGTCTACAGGATCCAGATCCGTCTGGTTTTGATGCTGGGCTTTGCTTGATGTGTTTGTTGGTCTTTGATGCATCTACTTTGTTTATTGGAGCTCCGACCCGAATCGAATTGTCAAAATACTCCCCATGATGGTGTGGAGTTTTCTGTTTTGCTCTTAGGTCCTTCGGTCTTACGTTCAAGTCATTCTCCCTTGCATCTCAGTCCCCAATTCTCACAATTAAGTCATTTTTCCTGCTTTTGGGTCCTTTCATGATTCTTCTCTTCAAACCTCTTTATTTCTGAAATTCAAACATAAAACTCGTCACGTAGCATTGCTTAGGTGTAAGATAATGGATATAAGATAGAAATATAAGTATGAAATGATGTCAATCAGACGGATGTGTCCCTTTTCACCGCAGTGAAAGCACTCCGTGTTGGGAGTCAGAGATTTCAAAGATTTCCCCTTTGAGAAACTCCCATGAGCACCTCCTACTCCCTTGCTCTTGATTGACATATTCTTGGGGAATTTGCCTTTACCTTTGGTGATCTTCTTGTTCCCTCCATGGACGGCTAGGACTGCTTGTCCCAACCCTTGCCCATGTCAACTTCAGCCGTTTTGAGAGCATTGTGAAGTTCCTCAAGACACACCCTTTCTCACGCACATGATAGTGCATAATGAAGTCCTTGTAGGACGGGGCTAGAGAGCCAAGAATCAAATCTTCCACAATGTCATCGGGCATCGGGAAAGAGAGCTTCGACAACTTCTCAAGGTATCCTTGCATCGTGAGAAAATGCATGGATACCGATGTTCCCTCCACCATGTGGCACCTTGTGAGTGCGATGGTGGTCTTATAGCGCTCTTATCTAGCACTATCCATGAACATCTTTGTTAAAGCTTCCATGGTCTTCTTGGGTTTTGAATCCAAGTATTTCGCTTGAAGCGAGTCACCCATGGAGGCCAACATTAGACCATGAACTTGGTTCTCTGGGTATTCCCACTTGCTTTTGCCTCTCTCTCACTATCGGTTGCCTTCTCATTTAATTTTGGGATTTCACCATCCAAAATACCATATAGTTTCTCAAATTTCAACACGATGTTGAGCTTGAGTTGCCAGCTTATGAAGTTTGAGCTATCATTTGCCAAAGGATGTTTTCAATCATAGATCGCACAATAGGTTGAATATTCGATATTTCTACAAAATAAATTATATGAGATTTAATGTCAATTTTATGTTTAAAAAAACAATACCGCAAATAATTTTTTTGTCCATAAATGCAGCAATCCAAGATCCTATCAATTATAATATAAACTAGCTAAGGGCTATCTGATATACTATAAAATCAAGGTAAGAAAACATTTTCTAATCATAACCATTTCGAAATATCGCAACATTTGCATTTTCAAACTCTTATGACTCTTGTCGTTTTAATTAAGAGGGAATTTGACCGATCCTCGTAAGAAAAACTCTCTTTCTCAAAACCGAGCTAGGGCTCCGGGTCTTGTTAAGAAAATTTATTTAATTTGATACGAGATACGTTTATCCATTGTATTCACAAAAAATATACTCGGTGTCCACTAAGGGTGAATCACACCTCGTACATCTATTCGTGGCACAACAATAGACAACCTTATATCTCCCACTATTCCCAAAGATGGAGGAAGCTATCTCCCGCTAAGAGCGAGCAGAATATCCCTCGATCAATGGTTGCTAGTAGATGAAATAAGAAAGAAATATACTCTTAATTTTTGGTTGGACAATTTAAACATTAATATGTGATTTTAGAATTTAGGTGATCATGCATATTTATCATCTATACACATCCTAACATTTATCCATGCAATCATATATATATCAAACACACAAACATAAATAAATCCATTCACACACACATTGTGTGAGTTTATATGTTCCTGCGTCCTTGATCCTCGATTATTGCGCTTCTTCAGCGTCTTCCTCTGTCACCATGGATGTTGATATTGCAAAAATATAAACATGTATCTCTCAATTTTGAAAATTGTTTAGTGCAAGTCCTATGTAAAAATCCTCTTATTTGCATGCATATACATAAAAATAGAAATTTGGCTTTTACATATACATAAGCCACTGTGATTGAATAATAATAACATACACATTCATTCATTCATTCACACATGGCTTCAACAGAACATATAAACTCACACATCCCTGCATAAGAGAATTCGAGCAACGCATGTACATATACTATATATTACTCGATTTAGTTTATCATGCATCTTTAAATCAAATTCTAAAATCATTTGAAATCCATTAAAAATGATTTTATGCATCCATAGTTTAAAACATAAAATATTTGAACTGTTGTTTATCCAATTTCCCAAAATAAAAATTTAAAGAAAGATAAACATATGCCTTTTTTCGTTTTATCGATTCTTATAAAATAATCATTTAATTAAAAACGAAAATTCTATAAATTAGAACTAAGTCTAAATTTTAATTCTAACATTCACATGATGTGTTTCAAAACATTTTAAACTATCAAAATAATCAATTAGAATTAAATCAACAAAACTATCGGAACACTCGAAAAATACATAGAACATGAATTATTCCGATTGTAGATGGTAAACTAAAATTAATTATATAGTCCAATTATTGAAAATATGAATAATATCTCTGATACCACTGTAGGATTTCGTGTCCCTATGTATGTATGTATATATTTTAAAAAAATTAATACAACATACAAGATCAATTTTCATATTTTAAACAATTTTATGTAAATTACTTTGTGTTTATTCTAATAACATGCAACCCTACATTTATTAAAATAAACCACAAAGGTAGAATCATACCTAAAGGTTCTCTAAAACCTTTTGAAGATCTGGAGTCGCGTTGCCCGTTGAATTGTCCACGGAATTGCCTCCGAGTGTTCACCAAACTCTAAACAAGATTAGAGAGAAAGGAGCTAGCCAATCAATCTCTAACAAGGTTTAGAATGTAGCTAATAACTCATCTTTAAGCTCCTGAGATTCTTATCTCTAAAACTTAAATTTACTAAGAGATTTTCGTGGTGATTAGGGAGAGATTAATGAGAGAAAGAATTTTTTCATTAGTATTAAACAAGTAGGAGTAGGGGTCCTTTTATAGTCTCCCAAAACATCTTTATCAAGAGCTATTCTTTAGCCATGATCTCTTGCTTATTCTCTCCTAAAATTAATCTCTAATTTCCACATAAGCACCCACAAAAAACGTTTTAATTAAATCTGGAATTAATCCACCCATGATTTAATTAATCTCTTAATAATTCAGGCAGAATCGTTCTTGTTCGGTGGACCGAGTATAACTTGGTCAACCGAACCGTTCGGTTATAACACGTGTTCGGTGCACCGTGAGATAGACGGTCGACCGAATCTATAACGCCCCCAATCTCGCGGGTACGCACACTGGGAAAGACTACAAGTGTCGTGATCAGAGACCTCCGCGACGACCGAAGGAGTTACAAAAGACAGACCAAACAACGACTCGACAATACGTAGAGAGATCATACATGGATAGACTAACATAAAACATAACTGAAAAGTGAGAGATTATCCACATATGGTAACAAGGTCAAATACATTACATCGAGTTCAAAAGGGAAATACATCATAAATAACGCGGAAGCAAAAGACAAACAGAAGAATTTGGTCGACGTGTCCCTCGTGTACAGAATCTTCGACTACTCGTCCAGTCTACATTGTAGGAATCTAAGTACCTGCAAGCACCGCATCAACATATGCGTGAGTTTTCTATAAAGAAAACCCAGTATGCCCCTGGCCCAATCGGAGTTATATGGAAGAATGCATGCAATCTATGTAAAACAAAAGCATCCGAAACAGAAACAGAAAATCACATAATGCAACAGAAGGCCACGACTCCATAAGCCGTGCCGGTCGGGCGCACCCGAATCATTCCTGAATAGGAACCAGAACACCAGCCTCGCTGGTCAAAGGCGGTTACTCGACAGTGACCCACCGCTCGGCACAAAGCGGTGCGCCGGATAAGTGTCCCAATTCGCGGCAAGTGACCTACATGGTGCCATCGCGAACTTGGGAATACTTACCCTGAGACAGAATGGCAGCGCGCCTGCCCAGGACTTATCTTACGCCTGGCCTCCCAACTTGAAGGTCTTATGCGAATGGCCTCTCTAGCTAGAGGACCCACTCGTGGCCCGTCGGCCCAAAAACAGAATGTGCCCAGAATTATTAATCAGATTAAATGCGATGCAAGCTACTTAGGCATCTAAAATCTAATACATCTATAGTGGATGGAGTGAGCTCAAGGAAAGGCATCCGGATACCCTCCTAACAGCCCCCAAACAAATCAAATCAGGAATCAAACGAAACTCACAACAGCAAGCAATCATAACTGGATCAACAAATCAAGATAATAGCTAATCGAGTAATCTACGGGTCATGATAAGGATGTTAAAAGCTCTGATATCCTAAGGGTCATACATAACCATATCATAACACTTCACTTCAGTAACATATAGACATGAGAGACGCAATAGGATGATGCATTACAACTAGATATATCAAAATCACACTCCACAATAATCGATATCATGCATCCTTAATTTCAGAGTTTATATGCGATGATAACTGAAATCTCAGAGTATGATCAGAGTTGATATGGGTATGGATTACATGTATATCAGTAGGATAATCATGTTGGAACATGCATAAAATATCAGTAGATGATATAGATCTCTAAACTAGCATACATGCATGTAACGGGTTAATATGTTGCTTTAGAACATGACACGATCAGCACATGATATGAAAGAGCCCGTTTACATTCATAAGTGCATGCATGACTACAACATCAGGATTACACACACATCAGATCATATAACCACATTACATCTGCTACTGAAACACAACAAGTCATATAGAGCAAAACACATTCAACACATAGAACACGATAAGTAACAAAAGACAAGCTAACAAGTTCAATCGACTCACAACCATATGCATGAGCCCTTGACCACCCCAACCCACGTGCTTAGAGTATCCCTCTCAGGTCGTCTATGGTGGGAGAGGGTCAGTAGAGATCCATCCAAGCAGCTCAACCCAACAACCGAGCAAGCTGATGCACATGGTGCACTAACCGCATGGCTAGCCCATTCAAGTGCATGCTGCTTAGACCGAGCTAGCCCATCAAGATCCCCCTCACCCTTATCATCCCTAGGTTTGTTGTTCAACACCTTTTCCTGACCTTTTCCACCATCTAGAAGAGCTGGACCAGCCAGCCGATCCAAACAAAGAGTCAAAAGGGTTGAAGACAAATCCTAGTCGGATCTTGTGTGCACCAGCCACACCCAACCAGATCCGTGCCCACCCCAAAACTCAGCCCAGAAGAAACCTCATAACTCCTGATCGGACCTCACCGGAGCTCACCGAAACCCCGTTCCCTCTGGCTACCCCACAGCCAGCCCCATCTAGCGCATGCTCCATGCGCACGCTAGAAGGGAACTCGGTTGTTGGTGCAACTGATTGCACCAACCACCAACATGGTGCTGGCTGGCCCTCCAGCCAACACCCCCCTCCCATACAACTCTTCAAGGGTCAGGAGCATACCTTATCATCAAGGAAGATTGCTTGAACTTAGCCGGAGATTCTGCCCACCACTCTTCTAGTCGCACCGAAAGTTGCACTAGATGTTGCTTCTAGTCTCATCGGATTAGAAATTCATCGGAGCACCACTTGAGAGGCTTGACCACGTGGCTGAGGAGTGGAAGAGGTGGAGGAGACGTTAGGAAGAGGAATGGTTGTGCAAGGGTCAGGTGGAGGGAGGCCTTTTGTTTGCTACAACTCTCCAACTTCCATACTCTTCATGGTTATTCAAACCCCCCTCAAGCATGCCAAAAATGGCTCCAAGCAAAGGCATCCAAAAGGTACGAAATTATCTATATCCAAACCCCAAGTGCAACCCTTCTAATTCCATATCATCCTAACATGGGCTCAGCCCAAACTCGCACCAAAGGCTCACTCGGACCCAAATTGAGTCGATCGAGTCAAACCACCGCGCACTAGCCCGATGTGTCACACACGATCGACCAATGAGAAATCCTATCAAATCTACACAAACAAGCATGCCATAACACAATTTGGCATTCCAAGAAGTCAATTATGCATAACTGCGGAGAGTGGACTTATTATTATTATAGCAGGAGAGCGGGTCTTACAACCTACCCCCCTTAAATAAATTTCGTCCTCGAAATTTGCTATCCCTAACTCTTAACAAGAGCTCTGGATACAAACTCCTTACATCATCCTCCCGACAAAAAAACATGCAATAACAACAAAAACAAGGGGCACCGCAAAAACATTGCCAACAATGGCCATAAGACAATGAAATACAAGTGTCATGATAGTCATAGATTCTGAGAACTAACCCTGACAAATCACATGAATCCAACAACTAACAACCTATATATGTATGACCTAACAATAGCAAGCTAATCATGCATCATCATAATGTCTATTGACAACAAACTATTTAGGAAGGTCACACAAAATACAATCACTAAACATACATGAACATATAATATATTTATATCTATATGCACAAGGTGTATGAGAACAACAAATAAAACAAGGAATTATTGACAAGATCTCGATAGACAATACCCATGCACAAGATATATCTAGGCAGCAATTAAATCATGTGCTAATAACAAGATCTCCATGCGTTTATATATCTAAATGCACATGATGTATGAGGATAGCAATTAAGTCGGGTAATCATAATAAGTTCTCGATGGCTAAATATATATGGGCATGATGTATCTACACAACCAATAAATCATGTAATCATAGTCATAATATCAACCCACAACCTTACTTGCATGCACGACATGCACTCACATCATCATACACATAACAGAAGCAACAACAATTATAATAAACTAGGTATAGCACATGCCATAATAATTGTAGATCATGGGAATCAACATGCAACCTGTGGAAGCTATGGTCATGATGAGATGATTACACAACACTTCACTCTACTATAACGCAATCATGGGTTTAGAATTCATTCATGCATGAATCTATGTATGTTTAGGAGATATATGAGACTATATGCATAATACAAAATCCCACGATGCAATCATGATAATACGAGTGATACGCGTGGATGCAAGAATGGATGGCAAATCACTTCTGATTCTAAAATTTTAGAGCATAGCATCATGCACATAGTTGAATTAAAATGTTCGGCTAGCCTTTACATGTAGTGCAATTTCCTGTTTCCAGCGATGATGTCATGCATACAAGTATAGCTTCCTAACAATAATCTAAACATGAATATTCCCATAATTCTAGTAGCTAAATAATACATAGGCATGCAACATCTTAACAACCACTTAGTTAGGAAAGAATCACATGTATTTAGCAACTAAAGATATATTAACATGTAGCACCTTCACAACAGTTAAATTATGGTATAAAAAGAAACAATAAAATCAGATCTCAATGGATAATTATACAAGTATCCGATGTACACTACTACAGAAAAGGGAATATTCGTCGGATGTAAGGGCTTATACACGTCGGATATAAGCACACCCCTATCCGACGTATATGTGTGCGTCGTCTATACATAGACGTCGGCCATCGTATAGCCGACGTCTATACCTAACAAATAGACGTCGGCCTTAATTAGACTCCGACGTGTATTCTTTAATGTATAGACGTCGGTTAATTAACATACGATGCCTATACTTTAGGGATAGACGTCGGGTAACTAACATACGACGCCTATACTTTAGGGATAGACGTCGGATTACATAGAAAGCCGACGTCTATTCCTTTCTTCAGAGGAATAGACGTCGGCCTATAGAGACAACCGACGTCTATACCCAAACCTAGACAAAAAAAATAAATAGGATCCGACGAAATTGTTTTTAGTCATCGTCGTCGTGTACATACAACTGCACCAAATTCGTTCACCTATAAATTTCATCCACATACATCCATATACATCCACATACATCCATATACATCCCACATACATCCATACAATTGACATTCACAAGCATACATCCACATACATGCATGATGCATTGCATACATTGCATCATATGTCTTTCATTTAGATTACTTTTATATCAATAAATGCTACTAAGGTATGTGTTTAGTCTTATTTACAAAATACAGGGACCTGAATGCAAATTACCCACATTCCGAGCACAAACGCGTGCAAAAGACTCATTTCTATCATAAAGACCAAGCTCAAGATTATCGGGTTTCAAATGGAAATGTATCCAAGCATAAAAGCATTCAAGTCCTAATTACAAAAAGAGCAAGGACTTAAACACAAAAGTAGCCGGGGACTTAATTGAAAAAAGTCAAGGACCTAATTGCAAATCACGAGTAGCTTTTTTTATCTTGGAGAAAATCTAAAGAAAAATCAATGTAGATCTCCAAACATATAAAGGAATTAATCCGGAGCTCAAAAGAATGGAAAGAATCAATCCAGACGCGCAAAGGAGGATCAAATCATACCACAAACACACAGCAAAAATCCAGATTAAATCAGAGGAGATTATGCGGCGAAATCGCCGCATATTACATGCATTGTGCGGCGGAAACGCCGCCCCCTTGGCGATCCGTGTGCTCCAATTTTGTCCAGTCGTGTCTAGACACGTGTACTCTCCAATTCTATACTTAGGTCTCTTGTAACAACTCTAAATAGCCCCGAGAACGATGTTAGAAGGGTCCTTAGTCCTTAGTCTTTGGTTGTAGTTTTTATTCTTAATCTTAGTTTTGTATTCTTCTTTTCATTAATAAAATTCTGTCTTTTATTTCTTACTTTTAGTTTTCTTTTCTAATGTCTCAAGGACCCCTTCTTCCTCCCTCTATGAGTTTCTAACTCCTTCCAAAGGGTGGAGGTGACGGATTTAGGGTGAAGAGAAGATGAATGAATGTTATTATTTTAAGTTCGTATTAGTCTATTTTGATCACTTGAGTTTATGTTAAATCATTTATCATGTAATGCTTCATAACTAATGTGATTTATTCTAAGTTTCTGAATTCTCTAATCTAAACCTTAAATCCAAACCTCCACTCGACGGAATTCATCTCTTTGTTCTTGTTTTAGTTTTATTTGTTCTTGTTTAAATAATTAAAAACCAAAAATCTCAAAACCAACTTAATTCTTCTCTCCTTCTTTCCCCCAATCGAAATCACAATAATAACAAATCTCTCCCTCCTTGTGATCGACCCGTACTTGTCACGTCTTCATAGACGCCGTGCACTTGCGGTATAAATTTAATTCTCATCAAGTTTTTGGCGTCGTTGCCGGGGAGGCGACGCAAATTTTGTTTGTTGTTGATTTCGATTTTATTCTGTTTATCTTGTGCGCGATCTAACTATTTGGATTTGTGTTTCAGGAGACAACAGAGCACGCGGCGAAATCTGAGCGCAGTCTGAGCAACAAGGGCGGCGGAATCGCCGCACATCAAGAGTAACCTGCGGCGGAATCGCCGCACAAGTGAAGCATCTGGGCTTCAAATTTTTCTGGGGTTAGCACCATCTCTGGGTGGACGCGTGGAGCTACTGAAATTTCGAGAACGGGCGGCGAACCCGACTGAGCATTGCGTAGGTAACCTTTGTTGCCTTTTTCCTCGTAATTTCTAGTTTCAAAAAAAATTCCTTTTCATAGAACTGCATGTGTTAGGGCAAAATTTCCATAATTGGCAATAATTCAACTCTGACCTAAAATTGGCAAAATTAGAAAGGCCTTAGTGCATGCATCATCTAGTGTTTTGTATGCATTATTCTTACTAAATTCTTGCAAATTAATTCTTGTTGAAGAGTGCTGGAGTCAAGGTACGTATCGCGGTTTTTATCGATTGCATTTAGGCATATAATTTAGTTTGCATACAACCTTGCAATTGCCCCCCTCTAAAGACCATTGTTTGACTATCTTTGCTAGATCTAAGTTAAACTATCTTAAGGGCAACTCCGTAGGCAAAGATACGGTGGGGATTTCATCACCTTTCCGTGTCCCACAAATCACAATCCTAAAGTGTCACCCAAGCCTTAAAATTAAAATCAATTAGACATTGACCCCTAAGGACTCGGACTCATTTAAGGAGAAGAATTGGTTTGACTTGCTATGACCTGAAACCGATTGAATTTAATTTGGTGTCTAGAAAGTGTTTTTGTGTTGACGTAAGTCTTCCAATCGAAGTGGTTGTCTAATTGGCACCGACTCTGTCGGAAGCGCCCCTACTGGCTATACACGGCCTGGCCAAGTTGGTTTGATTAGTGAGGGAGGTGAATCAAGTGAATCAATTCGACTCAACCAGTTAGGAGTCGTCTAGATCTAAGCGACACTAGGTCTAGGATTGTTTGAACCGTGCTTTCTTAGGAATTTTCAGACCAACCCTCTTTCTATCTTTAGAGTTAGGTTTCCCTTCTCATCTGAGTTTTCTTTCCCTCCTCACCTAAATTCTCTAGATTAGGATTCCTTTCTCATCTTGCCCCATTCTATTGTTTGTTTCCCTTTTAAAAAAAACGTAAATTAAAAAAAAAATTGTAATTAATTCTTGAAATTAAATTTGGAATTTAAATTTCAAATTTGAATTCAAAAATTGATTCAACCCGGTGCACTCAGATTTGGATTCGGGACTTGAGTAATCGACTCTCACGAGTTCATCTAGATTCGAGTATGGAACCTAGCCCCAATCCACTTGTTGCACCACCTCACCCGGATCCAATGGGTGAGAACATAGTGGACCCACCTGTTGCTCAACCTATAACTCTGAGGGATCGATGCTATCCAGCGATGGCTGCTCAGCCATCGTGCATCGTTATGCCCACCATCTCGGGTCGCGACTTCGAACTTAAGGCACAATACATGAGTATGTTGCCTAAGTTCACCTCTAGGGAAGACCCATATCTCTTCCTTAGAGAATTTGAGGAAATCTGCTCTATTATGCAATACAAGCATATCCCTGAGGAGGCAGTGCGTCTGAAATTTGTGCCTCTTGCACTAAAGGACGACGCTAAGAAATGGCTATATAGTCTAGCCGAAAGATCTATTAGGAGTTGGGCTGAGTTTGTTCAAGTATTCCTGAAAAAATATTTTCCCAACCATAAGACTATGAGGATTAGGAATGAAATTGTTGCATTCGTTCAGTCTGAGAGCGAGCCGTTCTATTCCTATCTAGAAAGATTCAAAAGTGTTCTGACCCAATGCCCTCATCATGGAATTCCGAGATGGCAATTATGTCAAATTATTTATGAGAGATTGACACCCACATCTAGGGTTATGGTAGAATCCGTAAGCCAAGGTAACATTATGTCGAAAAATGAAAATGATGCCTCGACTTTCCTTGAGGAATTAGCTGAAAACAGTATGCAATGGGACAATGCTAGAACACCGCTTAACCCGAGTATTGGATCTAGAATAGCAAGTCAACCCAAACCAGGTGTCTTAGTTGTAGATGCCAACATAGCGGCTGAAGCAAAACTAGCTACCCTTATGTGGAGAATGGAAAGTTTAGATCTACAAACCCAAAACCGAGTGAATCAAGCCTCGACTATCCCGTGCTCTAGATGTGGTCAGACTGGTCATGTAATGGAGGATTGTGCGGAATGGGACCAAGTTAATGCCATGTATAACCATGCTAGAAATGACCCATACGCATCAACCTATAACTCGGGTTGGCGTAATAATTCTAATTTCTCATCAAACCAACAGGGTCAACCTCCTAGACAACAACCGAACCCGTATAACCAAAATAATACATCATCTGGGTTTAGTAACAATAACGATCATGAGGTTAGGTTGACAAGCTTGGAAAATTTGATGAAAACTTTTATACAAACAACCAACCAGACCTTCCAAAGGCTAGAGACACAAGTCAGCCAACTAGCACAAATAGTAGGTGAAAGAGAAAAAGGTCGGTTTCCAAGTCAACCTGAGGTGAACCCTAGATCTAATAATTCATATCAATCCTATCAAGAACCTTCAGGAAATAACAACCCTAGACCGGTTCAAATGGTTATTGAGGAAGGACCGTTCCAACAAATAAATGCAGTAGTATCATTACGGTCCGGAAGACAAGTTGATAACAATGTGGTAAATCCTAGAGTGTCCAATCAATCTATCCATCAAGCACCCACATATGACCTGACCATTGAACCTGACGTCCAATCTGAAATGCCCAACCCACCTACTCAACCTGAACCCATAGCTTAACCTGAACCTGAGCGAGTCTATGTTCCTAAAGCTCCATTCCCTAATAGACTCAAAAAGAACTCAAGTGCACAAATAGAGAAAATCTTGGAAGTATTTAAGCAAGTTAAGGTGAACATTCCACTCTTAGACATGATTCAACAAATACCTGCTTATGCTAAATTCTTAAAAGATTTGTGCACTAAAAAGAGAAAAACGAACGTACCAAAGAAGGCATTCTTAACTGCAAACATAAGTTCTATATTGTCCAACACATCTCCTATAAAATATAAGGATCCTGGGTGTCCCACAATTTCATGTTCAATAGGAGATACTTTTATCAACAAAGCCCTTCTAGACCTTGGTGCTAGTGTTAACCAACTCCCATACTCTGTCTATGAGCAAATGAACCTTGGTCCACTAAAACCCTCTAAGACAACCCTTCAATTTGCTGATTGTTCTATTAAGAAACCAAGAGGTATAGTCGAGGATGTTTTGATCAAGGTTGGTGACTACATTTACCCAGTGGATTTTGTCGTACTAGATACTGCACCTGTTGTAAATCCTAATCGACAAATCCCTGTAATTCTAGGCAGACCCTTTTTAGCCACTTCGGAAGCATTGATAAACTGTCGAAATGGGCTCATGCAATTATCTTTTGGGAACTTAAAAGCTGAATTTAATATCTTTCATATTGATAGTGAGCCAGAAATAATATGCAATCAAAGTGACGTTGTGATAAAATCACGAATCTATAATATTTCTGAATCATCACAAAATCAAAAAGGAAGTAAGAAAAAGGGGAGGAATTCATCTACACACCCACCGTCACTCGAGCAAATAAGAGAACCAATTTATGTGAGGGGGTGGAACCTGTGACTCAGGACTCTCATTGCAACATGGGGAACAATTCAACTGGATACATGCACCAATATGGTGTCATTCAATCCAGTTTTGACTATGGTTGACTTTGAGCAAATTCCATCCTTCCACCGCAGTTCACCAAGGTAATAAGTGCATTTGCTTTATATTTGCATACATTGAGGACAATGCATGATTTAGGTGTGGGGGGATGTTTATGTATATACTTATCTATAGATCTGTCTTCTATTTAAAAAAATAAAAAATTTATATATAAAAAAAATAAAAACAATAAAAAAAAATCAATGTTTCATGACATAGCTTAAGATTGAACTGCCAAAACCCGTGTACAAATTGCATTGATTTTTTGTTCCTTATTATATAGTTCTGCTGGTAGAAATTATGACATAAATCGAAGTTCCAAAGAAAAAACCCATTACCCTTTAAGACATGTATGCACTTAAATTCGATGAATCAAATCTTTGAAGTGGTTGATAAAAAGCAGAGGTTGAGGAAAATATACCGGGAAGTGTGGACTTCTAATAGCAATTAAGCCTTGAGGAAAATAAAAATAAAGGAATAAAGTGAAGAAAACACATTTTGCAAAATGATTACAAAAGCCCAAGCCTTTGAGTCACTGGTCTGTAGGGGTATCTTGAAACCCGGTAACTTGAGTCTACCAGCTCGGGATTATCGACCAAACTCGCTACACGAATGCAAAAAGGGTAAAAGTGTCAAAAAGAAAATGTGTTGAATCACGGAAGAAAAGAAAAAAAAATACTCAAGGCCCAAAGCTAAAAGAATGATCCATGTCATGGTTGATCCGAATGATACTTCACCACCAAAGGAGGCGTGCAAAATAATTTAAGTAATATCATGTGTAGAAGGGTTAGTGGTGTGAATGTTGGAGGAACAAAGACGAAGTCATATTTTTAATGAGTTAGATTCATATAATGAGCATACAAGAATTCGAAGTGAGATGTATAAGGTTGAGGTAGGGATATTGAGAGCTACTAATGGAATGTTGAATTAAGACTTTGTGAGTGTGTCAACTGAAAACCCTCACGAGACAAAACTCGTCCTCCTTGGCAACAAGGAGGTTTAAAGGCTTGTTGCACAAGCTAAGTGCAACCGTGATTCCTACGAAAATGAGTTAGGACTTAAACACAAATTTCAAATGGAAATGTATCCAAGCATAAAAGCATTCAAGTCCTAATTACAAAAAGAGCAAGGACTTAAACACAAAAGTAGCTGGGGACTTAATTGAAAAAAGTCAAGGACCTAATTGCAAATCATGAGTAGCTTTTATTATCTTGGAGAAAATCTAAAGAAAAATCAATGTAGATCTCCAAACATATAAAGGAATTAATCCGGAGCTCAAAAGAATGGATAGAATCAATCCAGGCGCGAAAAGGAGGATCAAATCATACCACAAATACACAGTAAAAATCCGGATTAAATCAGAGGAGATTATGCGGCGAAATCACCGCATATTACATGCATTGTGCGGCGGAAACGCCTCCCCCTTGGCGATCCGTGTGCTCCAATTTTGTCCAGTCGTGTCTGGACACGTGTACTCTCCAATTCTATACTTAGGTCTCTTGTAACAACTATAAATAGCCCCGAGAACGATGTTAGAAGGGTCCTTAGTCCTTAGTCTTTGGTTGTAGTTTTTATTCTTAATCTTAGTTTTGTATTCTTCTTTTCATTAATAAAATTTTGTCTTTTATTTCTTACTTTTAGTTTTCTTTTGTAATGTCTCAATGACCCCTTCTTCCTCCCTCTATGAGTTTCTAACTCCTTCCAAATGGTGGAGGTGACGGATTTAGGGTGAAGAGAAGACGAATGACTGTTATTATTTTAAGGTCGTATTAGTCTATTTTGATTACTTGAGTTTATGTTAAATCATTTATCATGTAATGCTTCATAACTAATGTGATTTATTCTAAGTTTCTGAATTCTCTAATCTAAACCTTAAATCCAAACCTCCACTCGACGGAATTCATCTCTTTGTTCTTGTTTTAGTTTTATTTGTTCTTGTTTCTGGCTTTAAATAATTAAAACCCAAAAATCTCAAAACCAACTTAATTCTTCTCTCATTCTTTCCCCCAATCGAAATCACAATAATAACAAATCTCTCCCTCCTTGTGTTTGACCCGTACATGCCACGTCTTCATAGACGCCATGCACTTGCGGTATAAATTTAATTCTCATCAATGCACAAGCATACATGCACAAACACAAACACAAAAATACAACCACACAATTGACATTCAACACACTTGCAATTAATTCATTCTAAAATTAAGGCGATTATATTAAGGCATAAAGTGTAGGTTTGTAATACAAGTGCACTTGTTAACTAAATTACAAAAAATACAATTGGCAGTAGAACCTCTTAGTTCGTCGGCATGTTTCTGATGAAATAGCGAGCCCATCGGTCGCGAGTTTCATCGAGCTCCTGTTGTGAGAATGGATCACTACTTTTTGGGAAAACCTATCAAAAAAATACAAGTGTGTTGAATATTAATAACTAAATATTGAAACTACAATTGAATATACAATTGAATAACGATCTACATTACCTCGGTTAGACATACGTCTTGAGTTGCCACATCGAGGATTTCCTCCATGTATCTCATCACGTAGTAACCGCATTCCGTATTTCCAACCTGCTTCCGGTACTACAATCATAGGAATTCGCTAAATATTTGTTCCTAACTTAATTAACAAAAATGGGAAAGAACGTACTCTCATTTCATGCCATGTTATTCCAGATTGTGTGGTTGTTCTACTACAACCTAAAGCTCTGTAAACCTTAAATGCCCTGAGTAGCAGAAGTGAAAATATCATTCAATAATACTAATAAAAATCCAAGAATTACTTTTTTGACAACTAAACGAACTTACATATTTAGAAGTTTCTTTATTGAGTCCCTTGGTTTATTCGACCCCAACGGATCAAACCAATATGTCGAATTAGTCGTGGGGCATACAACGACAAGCATCCAATGAGCCCTGTTATATATATAATTAGAAGCTTATTACAAAATAAAATTTCACTTTGAATTACAAAGTTTACCTCTCATGATAAGGGAGCAGATAATATCTTTTGTCTTCTTCTTTAAAGAATGTCCCAAGTTGACCCCATTTATCATCATTCCCGTATATATATGTAGATGGACTGATAAATCCAAATACTTGATCCTCGGGAAATATTGACCTTCTGGCGTCGTAAAGATGTCTACAAGTATAAAAATTATAATTTATTATAGTCTTGATAAAATTATTCAATACTTTTCATTCTACACAAAAAAACACTTACTTCACGTGCACGCCGATAATCATGATACACAACGAATCCATCGCCATGAACTGCATGATATCCTCTTTGGTGACGTACAAAGCGGGAGGTAACCCTTTATCCCCCTCCAAGTCCAAGGTACTTAGGGATTGTGCTTCCCTACCTACCATACATTGATACAACATTTTGCACCTACTTGGAAGCGAATTAATGTTGATCGGAGATTGGTTGTTTGACCCTTTGCTCCGGGGGCTTGACACCTTACAAAGATGTATAGAACCGTTAAAATACAATTGTTAACAAATTTGAAGTTTAAAGTCTTTCAAAGTTAAACTATACCTCATGTTTGTCGTTTAGCTCTATAAATAACTAGGCCAACGCACGAACCCACCGATAGCATCGCCGAGAGTAACAATCTCTTCTTCCGGAAATGGCACAAAAGCACCAGGATCTAAAACCAATTTCGTCGGATGCTTTTTTTTGTCCAGGTTTAGGAATAGACGACAGCTGTTTCTATTAGCCGACGTCTATTCCTCTGAAGAAAGGAATAGTCGTCGGCTTTATATTTAATCCGACATCTATACCTAAAGTGTAGGCGTTGTATGTTAGTTAACCGACGCGTATCCCTAAAGTATAGGCGTCGTATGTTAGTTAACCGACGTGTATCCCTAAAGTATAGGCGTCGTATGTTAGGTAACCGATGTCTATCCCTAAAGTATAGGCGTCGTATGTTAGTTAACCGACGTCTATCCCTAACGTATAGACGTCAGTCGATAAGGTGACCGACGTCTATACGTTAACGAATACACGTCGGCGTCTAATTATGGCCGACGTCTATGTATAGACGATGCACACCTAGACGTCGGATAGGGGTGTGCTTGTATCCGACGTGTATAGCCCCGTACATCCGACGTATATTCCCTTTTCTGTAGTAGTGAAGACATCTATGCTAATTGGGTAACTATAATGTGTACCTAGATATCGCTTATAGTTTGAGATATTAAGTGTTTAATATCACTGCCAATTTGGCTTAGATCCTCCTATAGGTCACACTACAAAACTGGGAAACAAGAGGTTGATTTGAAGTTCATATGATGTGTCGGGTTTCATGTGAAAGTAGGACACATGTGGTGAATTAATTAAAATCAATATGTCATGAGAATTGACATAATTGGAATCATAATAAATTCATATGAGGTATATATTATGGGGTGTAATAATTTAATATTACCTATGATGATATATATATGATGTGAATTGCTAAAAACCCCAAAAGATCAAATTTTGTTGGAAATAAATCCAAAATTTGACAAAGGTAAAATCGGCGTCAAACACGGTGAACCGTTCATGGTTCGGTCAACCAGAGTACCTTCGGATCGGTTAACCGAATAAGGAACGGGTAAGAGCAATTGGTTGACCGAAATTGTCTGGAGTGCCTGGACAATTGGGATCAGTTAACCGAGTGTGCACGGTCAACCGAGAAGTAGTATTTTCGGTAGACCGAAGGTGACCCGGTCATCCGATGACTATGTCCCAGGAGCGATTTTGGTGGGTCAACGGTAGACCGATTAAAAGACGTGATTCGTCCGAATTCTTCCCGGGAATTTTTCTCATACGGATTCGGTCGACCGTCTAGCTCACGGTGCACCGAACACGTGTTATAACCGAACGGTTTGGTTGACCGAATAATTCTCGGTCTACCGAACAAGAACGATTCTGGCTGAATTATTAAGAGATTAATTAAATCATGGGTGAAATAATTCCATATTTAATTAAAACGTTTTTTGTGGGTGATTATGTGGAATTTAGAGATTAATTTTAGGAGAGAAAAACAAGGGATCATGGCTAAATAATAGCTCTTGATAAGGATGTTTTGGGAGCCTATGAAAGGGCACCTATTCCTACTTGTTTTAAAAACTAATGCAAAAATTATTTCTCTCATTAATCTCTCACTAATCACCACGAAAATCTCTTAGTAAATTTAAGTTTAAGAGATAATAATCTCAGGATCTTAAAGATGAGTTATTAGCTAGATTCTAAACATTGTTAGAGATTGATTGGCTAACTCCTTTCTCTTTAATCTTGTTTAGAGTTTGGTGAACACTCGGAGGCAAATCCGTGGACAATTCAACGGGCAATGTGACTCCAAATCTTCAAGAAGGTTTTAGAGAACCTTTAGGTATGTTTCTACCTTTGTGATTTATTTTAATATATGTAGGATTGCATGTTATTAGAATAATCACAAAACTATGTACATAAAATTGCTGAAAATATGAAAATTGATCTTGTATGTTGTATTAAAAAATTTAAAATATATATATACATAGGGACACGAAATTCTACAGGGTTCGGGTTGAAGGGTCGGGTTGACCCAACCCAACCCGAACCAAAAGATATTTTTAAAATAAATTAATCCCAGAATAATATGGGTCATCCAAATAAGAGTTCAAATCTGAGCTCCCCTTCAAACCCAAACTTTGTTTAAAAGCCATGAAATTTGATTATTGCTTACAGGGTGAAGGTCATATTGTTTCCAATATAATTATATTCATATTCTTTGACGATCATGATATGATATTTCTTACCACGTGATTGTTTGGTACTAGCTATTAGTGGACATTACAAGATTTATTTCTGTAGCTACTCCATCGTTTAATTAGGGAATTACTATTCGTCGTCGGAAAACTACTTAAATCGCCTCAATAATTACCATTTTGTCATTCACAATTCATTTAATACTCATTTCGTCTCGTGTCTTAAAATAAGGTTTTTGACTGAGTTTTCCTCACATTCACAGTACCAACACCACGAAAATGTCTGATGAAGCGCCTGAATCTTGTGAGCTAAGTTGGGGGATTTTTTTCGTCTCGGGCATCTGGCTCGAGATGCCCTCTCCTTGGAGGAGGCATCTCAGCCAAACGCATAATCCATGGGGGCGGTGGCTTATCCAGACGCCCTATCCTTGGGGCGGCACTTCTCTAAGCCGTCGTGCCCAACGAGGGGGCGTCCCAGCCAGACACCCTAATTTTTTTTTATTTTAAATTTATTTATGTTGTGTTATTTTAAATTATTTTAGGTTTCGTTGCAAGATTTCGGTGGTGATGGAGTACATTACAGTGAGATTTTTGATAGTAAACAAGTATTTCCAACAATCGGGGACGCGTGTAAATGGGCAAAACAAGTTGCCATCAAAGCCGGATTTTTTTGGTAATATCATCCTACAAATCAAAAGCAGATAATCGGATGGATTGTTATCTGAGATGTGATCACAGAAATGAAATGAGTTCTCGTGATATGGATATTGCACTACGGAAGAATACGAAAAGAAAGGGTTGCGGTTGTCGTTTTTTGATAAAAGTAGTCGAGCAACGGGATCGTGATGGATGAGTCGTAGTTTCTAATAGTACTCATGGGCAGCACAACCACAGACTTGCAGTTTATCCAGAGGGTCACCGACAGATCATTGGTCTTAGTTCTGAGGCCAAGAAAATTGTTCATGATATGACTGAGGCAGAAGCGAGACCACGTAACATCTTGTTGGAAGTAAAGGAGAAATTCCCGGATGATAATCTCAATCAGAGACACATTTATAACTTTAGAGAGTACATGAGGAGGACGAATTCTGAAGACAGGAATCCCACTATGCAGTTTCTGAGTTAGGCAATGAGTATCAGTACTTACATTGGATTATGGCGGATGAAGAAACTAATGTCATCACTCACGCATTTTTGGCACATCCGACGTCAGTTCAGTTGTTGCGCACATACCCGTTCGTACTCTGCATGGATTCAACGTATAAAACGAACAAGTACAAGATGCCTTTGTTCGAGATGGTTAAGGTGACTCCAACAAACATGAACTTCCTCGTCGGTTGTGCCATTATGAAGGATGAGACCGAGTCTAGTTACCGGTGGGTGTTGGAAAAGTTGTGAGATCTATTATTGGATATTGTCAGCCCGACTACAATAACAACGGACTGGGAGTTAGGCCTGATGCGACCAGTGGGAGTGGTTTTTCCTGAGTCTGCTCATTTACTTTACAACTGGCATATCAAAAAAGACGTGTACAACTACGCATACCACGTATTCGGCAAGAACAAGAAGCTTGCAGACAATTTGAAGTGTGGAAAGTAGAGGAAAGTCATGATTTCTACTTCACAGACCGAGTACGATGGAGGTGTCCGTAATCTGAAAGATACTTTTCAGTCTTGGCCAGTTCTCACGGAGTATATAGAAGACATGTGGTTAGCGCATAAAGAAAAGTTTATGTTAAATTGGACGAATAAAGTCCTTCATTTCGGCAACACTACGAACTGTAGGGTGGAAAATGCTCATTCGGCTCTGAAAGAGTGGATCACTACATCAACTGTAACTCTGGACAATCTTTTCGACCGTGTGAACGTGGCTATTGAAATGCAGGTGACGAATATTCGGAACTTTCTTGAAGAGTTGAGACGTTGAAATTTGACTAACTACATAGGTGCACATCCTATTTATGAGCACATATATTACGGCTGTATGGTACAGGCTCGTCAGCGAATTGATTGAGGCGGGGGACCTTGTGACCAGGATCACTATATGGAGGTTTGGGCCGACTTATTCCCGATTGCCAATTTTTACAAGTGTGCAGTTATGTAATTTTCAGTGGGAACGGATGGTTCGTTGTACCCGTGTCTTACGGTGCTTCCTTGGGAGAGTATGTCTTCCATGACGAAGCCATGTAGAGATTTGGTCATTGCTCATTTAGGGAGTTACAAGCATTTTCTTTGCTTGGAATTAGATGAGGGATTCACAGTACCTCCTATAGTGACCATGTGGTTTCAAATGCGAGATGAGAGTGTTGTTGGATGGGAGGAAGAGTACAAAAGTAGGAGAGCATATTGAGACCGGTTACATAGTACATTTTGATTGTAATTTGTAATGCATTTGGAATGTATAATATATCAACGATTATATCGTGTATTTGTACTTATATAGTGTTGTTATTTTATCATATTTTCAATTTAATTTACGTTACATATACCAAACAGGTTTATGATATGCTCGTGAGAAATAAGTACTAAAAATGTGACAGATAAACAAATTGAGAGAAGATATGTTCGTCAAAAATTAATAATAAGAGTATAACAGATAAGAAAATACCAACAAATGTAGTAATAGTTCAACATATAATAAAATAACTAATGTGCAAGCCAACTACAACTCATCATCCGAATCCTAGTCCGAAATGCCCAACTGACCATGCCACGCCTCAACGAGGTCATCCAAATCTGTACATGCAGCTCTCGTCTCCTCGTTCGGCATCTGGTCCATGTATCGCAAGAACGGCTACGTAACCCGTATCGCCCTACTCATCCATTGTTTATGTAACATAAAAATTAGCGTACATTAATAATAAAAACAAAATATACATTACAGATAAAAATTAAATTAGATAAACTTACCGCATCGCCACATGTCCTATCCAGTGGTCTCTCCGGTCTCAGGATGGTACCACGCACGATAACTGGATGTGAGCACCTACAAAACCACTCAAAATAATCTGCATCACAAGTGGTGGGGTCGCGGCTATGTCTCAGATCGTCACGGTGAAGTCAGCCTACTCTCGGAAATGTCCTCCAAATCGATTCCACGCTCGAAGTGTTGTGCTTGACGTCGTACGTCATCGCAATCGCAGACCGCACTACACTCTCTAGCGTCGGGATGTCAACCGGGGTCACCTGAACGTACCCTAGCTGACGCAAGACGCGATCAGGCAAATAAGGTTCTGTAATATCCCGATAACGAATAACGCCCATAAATGTAGTCATCGGCACAGCTACAGCAGGCACAGGACCATAAGACAACCACTCAACCTAACATTTAGACGTTAATAATAATAAACTTAAAATCCAAATAACTATACATACCTTTCTCTCGAGATCGTCAGAGTTCGTCGAAGTCGTCGACGACCACCACCTTTGCCTTCTTACACCTCTGATCACCTCCTCGGATCGAGCTCCCCCCGACAACACACACAATCACCACTGGCCATGCCTTGCTAAGATTCCTCCTTCTTTATGTCCACCACCACAGACCCCGGCTCTGGCCGCCTCCACGCCGGTAGTAAGGAAAGAGGGAGGGGGAGATGGATAAGTGGTTAGAGGAGAGGATTGAGTAGAGAATGAGGGAGAAGGAGAGGTGTGCTTTTATTCAAAGCCAACACCACCATCAACCAAGGTATGGTCTCCCACTACCCCCATGCTTCCTACACCCCCACCATCACTCCACCCAAAGTCAAAGCACAATTAGCCTAATCCTCTCCACTAAGAAAGCCTAAGTCACAAAGTTAAGGTTCAGATATAATAATCCACCCTCCTATAAGAAATTTCATCCGTGAAATTTGAAGACAGCAGCACAGCAACAAGCTTCAGGTACTTCTTCCGAACCGTTAGTTTTGTGTTCTAAAAGTTATCTTTTGTTGATTGCTTTTACATGTTATGTTTATGAATTGAATGTTATATATGACATTTTGTTCCATCAGTTTGATGTTTTATAGAAGTGTTATGGAAGATGCCCTTGGTCTTGAACCGTAGAACTTTATATGATAACAAACATGAACTCTAAAGTGTTCACAATCTTGGTAATTAGCATGGAACACTATTATACCATGAAAAGATAGTCGTGTTGATTAAAGTACATTGTAATTTTACAAATGTTGATAAAATATTATCATTTTATAGCATGAGTGTATGAAAGGTTTAGGAAAGATTTCATACATTGAACATGACCTAACAAGTGAAAACCATATAGGATTGTGTTTGTGTCATTATTGTTTTCACTGTGTCTACGAATTCTAAGGTATGAGACTGCATCTTTCCATGAGAAATGTATAACGTAATTACAATAAAAAGTTCCTTATTAGAAGTGATGATAAAAGTAATAGTTCTTTATATATGGATTGTGCGGGAAAGGATTGTAGGTCAACAGTATCATTGTCCCTCATTTATAATGAGTAATGATGTCATTGGGCCCCTTAGTAGAGTAGAATTATAAATGCATGAAATATAGTTGAAGTGATACCAACTATATATTTATAATTTACTCAAGAGAGACCAAGAAACGAATATAATGCAAAGGTGAGAAAACTCTACTTGTATATTATTCATGACCTCATGAGACAAGAAACGGACACAAGTAATGTTATTTATAATATTGCTACAGGATCGTGTTTTGTAAAATGGTTACATTTCATCTGTGTTGATTGAGTGACTGATTAGAATTTTAATTTATACCGAAAGTGCACGGCGTCAATGAAGACGTGGCAAGTACGGGTCGAACACAAGGAGGGAGAGATATTGTTATTTTTGTGATTTTCGAATTAAGGAAGAAAGAGAGAGAAATATGTTTGGTTTGAGATTTTTGGTTTTTTTAATTTTCTAACGCAAGAACAACAAAAGAAAAACTAAAAAAGAAAACAAATATGGATGAGAGTCCAGCGGGTGGGGGATTAGATATCGGTTTTGTTTAGAGAATTCTGAAACTTATAACAAATCACATTAGTTATAAAGCATTACATGATAAATGATTTAACTTAAACTCAAGTAATCAAAATATACTAACACGAAATTAAAATAATAACATCATTCTTCTTCTCATCACCCAAAATCCGTCACTCCTACCCTTCGGAGAGAGTTAGAAACTCATGGATGGAGGGAAGGAGAAGGGGTCCTATAGAAACTACAAAAGAAAACAAAAAAAACACAAAATAAAAGAACAAAATTTTAGTGCTAAAGAGAAGAACGTCTTTACAACATAATTTCGGGGTTATTTATAGCCGATACAAGGGACCCAAGTATAAAATAGGAAAGTACACGCGTCAAGACACGACTGGACAAAATCCGAGGCCACGGATCGCAAGGGGAACGACATTTCCACCACATTTTACATGTAAGGTGCGGCGATTGCGCCGCAATCTGTGCTATGATTGGATCCGGATTTTTCCTCTGTGTTTATGGTATGATTTAAATGTCCTTTGCACGTCTTGATTGATTTCTTTCCTTTCTTTTGAGCTCCGAATTTATTTCTTGATATATTTCGAGATCCAAATTGATCTTTCTTTAGAACTTCTCCAAAATAATATTTTGGTACTTTAATTTGTAGTCGGGTCCTCGACTTTTTGCAATTAAGTTCCTGGCTACTTTTGTGCTTAAGTCCTTGGCATTTTTGTAATTAGGTCTTTGAATGCTTTTATGCTTGGATGAACTTCCATTTGAATCCCGATAATCTTGACTTGGTCTTTATCATAGAAATGAGTCTCTTGCACGTGTTTATGCTCGGGATATGGGTAATTTGCATTCAGGTCCCTGTATTCTATAAATAAGACTAAACACATACCTTAGTAGCATTTATTGATATAAAATTAATCTAAATGAAATACTTATGATGCAATATATGCAATGCATCAAATACCCCCACACCTAGATTTTGCTAGTCCCTAGCAAAACAAAATATAAGAAAAATGAAAATAGGGAAATCCTAACTCACTTTCGTAGGAATCACAGTTGCACTTAGCATGTGCAACAAGCCTTTAAACCCCTGAGTTTCCTTAGAGGACGAGTTTTGTCTCGTGAGGGTTTTCAGTTGACACACCCGCAAAGTCTTAAATCAACATTTCATTAATAACTCTCAATATCTCAACCTCAACCTTATACGTCTCACTTAGAATTCTTGCATGCTCATTAAATAAATCTAACTCATAAAAAATCTGACTTGGTCTTCATTCCTCCGATATTCACACCACTAACCCTTCTACACATGTTATCACTTAAATTATTTTGCACGCCTCCTCTGGTGGCGAAGTATCATTCGGATCAACCATGGCATGGATCATTCTTTTAACTTTGCGCCTAGAGTATCTTAAAGTAATTTTTTTTCTTCGTGATTCAACACATTTGCTTTTTCTGACACTTTTACCCTTTTTACATTCGTATAGCGAGTTTGGTCGATAATCCCGAGCTGGCAGACTCAATTTACCGGGTTTTAAGATACCTCTACGGACCAGTGACTCGAAGGCTTGAGTTTTTGTAATCATTTTGCAAAATGTGCTTTCCTCACTTTTATTCTTTTTTTTACTTTTATTTTTCTCAAGGCTTAATTGCTATTAGAAGTCCACACTTCCCCGTATATTTTCCTCAACCTCTGCTTTTTATCAACCACTTCAAAGATTTGATTCATCCAATTTAAGTGCATTCAAGTCGTAAAGTGTAATGGGTTATTTCTTTGGAACTTAGATTTATGTCATAATTTCTACAAGCAGAACTATATAATAAGGAACAAAAACTCAATGCAATTTGTACTTGGGTTTTGGTAGTTCAATCTTAAGCTATGTCATGAAACATTGAATTTTTTTTTAAACGAATAGAAAGATAGATAGATGGATAGATAAACAAACATCCCCCCCCCCCCCCCCCACACCTAAATCATGCATTGTCCTCAATGAATGTGAGCAAGATACTACAAGGATTTATGCATGAAAAAGGAAAGATCTCACCAACGTGAAGTACAAAGGAAAGTTCATGGCTATGTTGATGGACAAAAACTCGAATTCCCTCAAAACTTGTGAGATGCTAAAGAAGGGATACAAATAAGTGAAAGAAATGGGGCCCAAATACTCAAGGGTTGGAGCCCACACAAACGATACTCACTGAAAGAGTCTTTTAGTGTACTTATTTTATTTATAATTATGTACAAACATAAGTTCCCATCTTCATTTGTCAAAGGACATCAAATGAGAACCTCAAAAGTGGGTCAATGCACTTGGAAAGGGAACATGACACCACGCGGGGCCAGAATACGCATGCGTGGGCCCCCTTCACAAAGAGTGATGAGAATTAAATTTATACCACAAGTGCACGACGTCAATGAAGACGTGACAAGTACGGGTCGAACACAAGGAGGGAGAGATATTGTTATTTTTGTGATTTTCGATTTTAGGAAAGAAAGAAAGAGAAATATGTTTGGTTTGAGATTTTTGGTTTTTAATTAATTTCTAAAGCAAGAACAAAAGAAAAACTAAAAAAAAGAAAACAAATATGGATGAAAGTCCAGCGGGTGGAGGTTTAGATGTCGGGTTTTGTTTAGAGAAATCTGAAAATTATAATAAATCACATTAGTTATAAAGCATTACATGATAAATGATTCAACATAAACTCAAGTAATCAAAATATACTAACACGAAATTAAAATAATAACATCATTCTTCTTCTCATCACCCTAAATCCATCACCCCCACCTTTGGAGAGAGTTAGAAACTCATGGATGGAGGGAAAGAAAAGGGATCCTAAAGAAACTAGAAAAGAAAACTAAAAAACACAAAATAAAAGAACAAAATTTTATTGCTAAAGAAGAACTAAAAAACAAGACTCTTCACAACATCGTTTCGGGCTATTTATAGCCGATACAAGGGACGCAATTATAAAATAGGAAAGCACACGCGTCAATACACGACTAGACAAGATCCGGGGCCACGGATCGCAAGGGATGCGGCGTTTCCGCCGCATGTTACATGTAAGGTGCGGCGATTTCGCCGCAATTTGTGCTCTGATTGGATCCGGATTTTTCATGTGTGTTTATGGTATGATTTAAATGTCCTTTACGCGTCTGGATTGATTTCTTTCCTTTCTTTTGAGCTATGACTTAATTTCTTCATATATTTGGACATCCAAATTGATTTTTCTTTAGAATTTCTCCAAAATAATATTTTGGTACTTTAATTTGCAGTCGGGTCATTGCCTTTTGCAATTAGGTCTTGGCTACTTTTGTCCTTAAGTCATTGGCCTTTTTGTAATTAGGTATTTGAATGCTTTTATGCTTGGATGGACTTCCATTTGAATCTCGATAATCTTGACTTGGTCTTTATGATAGAAATGAGTCTCTTGCACGCATTTATGCTCGGGATATGGGTAATTTGCATTCAGGTCCCTGTATTATGTAAATAAGACTAAACACATACCTTAGTAGCATTTATTGATATAAAGTTAATCTAAATGAATGACATATGATGCAATGTATGCAATGCATCAAATACCCCCACACCTAGATTTTGCTAGTCCCTAGCAAAACAGAATATAAGAAAAATGAAAACAGGGAAATCCTAACTCACTTTCGTAGGAATCACGGTTGCACTTAGCATGTGCAACAAACCTTTAAACCCCCAAGTTTCCTTAGAGACCAGTTTTGTCTCGTGAGGGTTTTGCAGTTGACATACCCACAAAGTCTTAATTCAACATTTCATTCATAACTCTCAATATTTCCACCTCAACCTTATACATCTCACTTAGAATTCTTGTATGCTCATTATATACATCTAACTCATAAAAAAACTGACTTGGTCTTTGTTCCACCAACATTCACACCACTAACCCTTCTACACATGTTACCACTTAAATTATTTTGCACGCCTCCTCTGGTGGTGAAGTATCATTCAAATCAACCATGGCATGGATCATTCTTCTAACTTTCGGCCTTGAGTATCTTAAAGTATATTTTTTTCCCGTGATTCAACACATTTGCTTTTTCTGACACTTTTACCGTTTTTGCATTCGTGTAGCGAGTTTGGTCGATAATCCCGAGCTGGCAGACTCAAGTTACTGGGTTTTAAGATACCCCTACGGACCAGTGACTCGAAGGCTTGGGCTTTTGTAATCATTTTCCAAAATGTGCTTTCCTCATTTTATTCCTATATTTTTACTTTTATTTTCCTCAAGGCTTAATTTCTATTAGAAGTCCACACTTCCCGGTATATTTTCCTCAGCCTCTGCTTTTTATCAACCACTTCAAAGATTTGATTCATCCAATTTAAGTGCATACATGTCTTAAAGGGTAATGGGTTATTTCTTTGGAACTTAGATTTATGTCATAATTTCTACAAACAGAACTATATAATAAGGAACAAAAACTCAATGCAATTTGTACTCGGGTTTTGGTGGTTCAATCTTAAGTTATGTCGTGGAATATTATTTTTTTAAAAGAAAGGAATATAGATAGATAGATAAGTAAACAGCCCCCCCCCCCCCCCATACCTAAATCATGCATTATCCTCAATGTATGCAAAGATAACGCAAATTCACTTATTACCTGAGTCAACTTGCGGTAGAGGGATTGAATTTGCTCAGAGTCAACCATAGTCAGAACTGGATTGAATGACACCATGTTGGTGCATGTATCCAGTTGAATTGTTCCCCATGTTGCACTGAGAGTCCTGAGGCACAGATTGCACACCCCTCACCTGTATTGGTTCTCTTATTTGCTCGAGTGATGGTGGGTGGGTAGATGAATTACTCCCCTTTTTCTTACTTTCATTTTGATTTTGTGATGATTTATTTGATTCAGAAATCTTATAGATACGCGATCTCATCACAACATCACTTTGATTTCATACTATTTCTGGCTCACTATCAACATGAAAGATATTAAATTCAGCTTTTAAGTTTCCAAAAGATAGTTGCATGAGCCCATTTCGACAATTTATCAAAGCTTCAGAAGTGGCTAAAAAGGGTCTGCCTAGTATTACAGGGATTTGTCTCTTAGGATTTACAACAGGTTCAGTGTCTAGAACGACAAAATCCACTGGGTAAATGAAGTCACCAACCTTAATCAAAACATCCTCTACTATACCTCTTGGTTTCTTAATAGAGCAATCAACAAATAGAAGGGTTGTCTTAGAGGGTTTTAGTGGACCAAGGTTGAGTTGCTCATAGACAGAGAACGTGAGTAAGTTAACACTAGCACCAAGGTCTAGAAGGGCTTTGTTGATAAAAGTATCTCCTATCGCACATGAAATTGTGGGACACTCAGGGTCCTTATACTTTATAGGAGATGAGTTGGACAGAATAGAGCTTATGTTTGCAGTTAAGAATGTCTTCTTTGGTACGTTCGTTTTTCTCTTCTTAGTGCACAGATCCTTTAAGAATTTAGCATAAGCTAGTATTTGTTGAATCATATCTAGGAGTGGAATATTCACCTTAACTTGCTTAAATACTTCCAAGATTTTCTCCATTTGTGCACTTGAGTTCTTCTTGAGTCTATTGGGGAATGAGGCTTTAGGAACATAGACTCGCTCAGGTTGAGCTATAGGTTCAGGTTGAGTAGGTGGGTTGGGCTTTTCAAATTGGACTTCAGGTTCAATGGTTAGGTCACATGTGGGTGCTTGACGGTTAGATTGATTAGGAGCTCTAGGATTGACCACATTGTTATCAACTTGTTTTCCGGACCGTAATGAAACAACTGCATTTATTTGTTGGAACGATCCCTCCTCCTGAACCATTTGAACCGGTCTAGGGTTGTTACTTCCTAGAGGTGGTTGATAGGGCTGATATTGATTATTAGGTCTTGGATTCACCTCAGGTTGACTTGGAAACTGACCCTTTTCTCTTTCACCTACTATTTGTGTTAGTTGGCTGACTTGTGTTTCTAGCCTTTGGAAGGATTGGTTGGTTGTTTGCATAAAAGTCTTAACCAAAATTTCCAAGCTTGTCAATCTAACATCATAATCTCCATTGTTACTAAACCCAGATGATGTATTATTTTGGTTATACGAGTTTGGTTGTTGTCTAGGAGGTTGACCTTGTTGGTTCCATGAAAGATTGGGATGATTACGCCAACCCGGGTTATAGGTTAATGCGTATGGGTCATTTCTGGAATGGTTAAATGAGGCATTAACTTGTTCCAAGTCCGCACAATCCTCCATTGTATGACCAGTTTGACCACATCTAGAGCAAGGGATAGAAGATGCTTGATTCACTAGGGGTCGGGTTTTTATCTATAGACTTTCCATTCTACGCATAAGTGTAGCTAGTTTTGCTTCAGCAGCAACCGTAGCATCTACAGCTAAGACACCTGGTTTAGGTTGACTTGCTATTCTAGATCCAATACTCATGTTAATCGGTGCTCTAGCATTGTCCCATTGCATACTATTTTCGGCTAAATCCTCAAGAAAAATCCAAGCATCATTCTCACTTTTGGACATAAAGCTTCCTTGGCTAACAAATTCTAGCATAACCCTAGATGTAGGTGTCAACCCCTCATAGATAATTTGGCACAATTGCCATCTTGGAATTCCATGATGAGGGCATTGGGTCAACAGACTCTTAAATCTTTCTAAATAGGAATAGAACGGCTCGCTCTCAGATTGAACGAATGCAACAATTTCATTCCTAATCCTAATAGTCTTATGGTTGGGGAAATATTTATTTAAGAATACTTGAACAAACTCGGTCCAACTCCTAATAAATATTTCGGCTAGACTATATAGTCATTTCTTAGCGTCGTCCTTCAGTGCTAGAGACACGAATTTAAGACGCACTGCCTCCTCAGAGATATGATGGTATTGCATAAGGGAGCAAATTTCCTCAAATTCTATAAGGAAGAGATATGAGTCTTCCCTAGAGGTGAACTTGGGCAACATACTCATTTATTGAGCCTTCAGTTCGAAGTTGCGACCCGGTATGGTATGCATAACGATGCACGATGGCTGAGCAACCATCGTTGGGTAGCATCGATCCCTCAGAGTAATAGGTGGTGCAACAGGTGGGTCCACTACATTCTCACCCATTGGATCCGGGTGAGGTGGTACAACAGGTGGATTGGGATAAGTTCCAGACTATAATCTAGATGAACTCGTGAGAGTCGATTGCTCAAGTCCCGAACCCAAATCAGAGTGCACCGGTTTGAATCAATTTTTGAATTCAAATTCCAAATTTAAATTCCAAATTCAAATTCAAGAATCAATTATTATTATTTTTTATTTTTTTTATAATTTTTTTTTCAAAAAAAAAACAAACAATAGAAAGGGGAAAGATGAGAAAGGAATCCTAATCTAGAGAACTGAGACGAGAAGAGAAAAAAGACTCAGATGAGAAGGGAAACTTAACTCTGAAAGATAGATAAGAGGGTCGGTCAGAAGTTTCCTAAACAAGCACGGTTCAAACAATCCTAGACCTAATATCGCTTAGATCTAGACGACTCCTAACTGGTTGAGTCGAATTGGTTCGCTTGATTCACCTCCCTCACTAATCAAACCAACTTGGCCAGGCAGTGTATAGCTAGTGGGGGCGCTTCTGACAGAGTCCGTGACACTTAGACAACCACTTCGCTTGGAAGACTTACGTCAACACAAAAACACTTTCTAGACACCAAATTAAATTTGATCAGCTTCAAGTCATAGCAAGTCAAACCAATCTTCTCCTTAATTGAGTCCGGGTCCTTTGGGGCCAATGTCTAATTGATTTTTATTTAAGGCTTGGGTGACACTTTAGGATTGTGATTTGTGGGCCACGGAAGGGTGATGAAATCCTCACTGTATCTTTTCCTACGGAGTTGCCCTTAAGATAGTTTAACTTAAATCTAGCAAAGATAGTCAAACATTGGTCTTTTCAGTTGGGGGCAATTGCAAGGTTGTATGCAAACTAGATTATATGCTTAAATGCAATCGATAAAAAAACCACGCACGTACCTTGCCTCCAGCAGTCTTCAACAAGATTTAATTTGCCACAATAATGCAAAAAAACACTATGTGATGCATGCACTAAGTCCTTCTAATTTTCCCCATTTTTAGGTCAGAGTTGAATTATTGCCAATTATGGAATTTGAGCCTAACACGTGCAATTCTACGAAAAAGGAAATTTTCCGAAACTAGAAATTACGAGGAAAAAGGCAACAAAGGTTACCTATGCACGCTCAGTCGGGTTCACCGCCCGCTCTCGAGAATTTCCAGTTGCTCTACGCGTCCACCAAGAGATGGAGACGACCCCATTAAAGTTTGAAGCCCAGATGCTCCAAACGTGCGGCGAATCCGCCGCAGCTTCTTCTTTGGATGCGGCGATTTCGACGCCCTTCTTGCTCCGAATGTGCCCGGATTTCGCCGTGCACTCTGTTGTCTCCTGGAACGCAAACACGATCGCGCACACGATAAATAGAACAGAATCGAAATCACAAAAAATAAATAAAATCTTCGTCGCCTCCCCGGCAACGGCGCCAAAAACTTGATGAGAATTTTAATTTATACTGCAAGTGCACGATGTCAATGAAGACGCAAGTACGGGTCGAACACAAGGAGGGAGAGATATTGTTATTTTTGTGATTTTCGAATTAAGGAAGAAAGAGAGAGAAATATGTTTGGTTTGAGATTTTTGGTTTTTTTAATTTTCTAAAGCATGAACAACAAAAGAAAAACTAAAAAAGAAAACAAATATGGATGAGAGTCCAGCGGGTGGGGGATTAGATATCGGGTTTTGTTTAGAGAATTCTGAAACTTATAACAAATCACATTAGTTATAAAGCATTACATGATAAATGATTCAACATAAACCCAAGTAATCAAAATATACTAACACGAAATTAAAATAATAACATCATTCTTCTTCTCATCACCCTAAATCCATCACCCCCACCCTTTGGAGAGAGTTAGAAACTCATGGATAGAGGGAAGGAGAAGGGGTCCTAGAGAAACTACAAAAGAAAACAAAAAAAACACAAAATAAAAGAACAAAATTTTAGTGCTAAAGAGAAGAACGTCTTTACAACATAATTTCGGGGCTATTTATAACCAATACAATGGACCCAAGTATAAAATAGGAAAGTACCGCGCCAAGACACGACTGGACAAAATCCGAGGCCACGGATCGCAAGGTGTGCAGCATTTCCACCGCATTTTACATGTAAGGTGCGGCAATTTCACCTCAATCTGTGCTCTGATTGGATCTGGATTTTTCCTGTGTGTTTATGGTATCATTTAAATGTCCTTTGCGCGTCGGGATTGATTTCTTTCCTTTCTTTTGAGCTCCGAATTTATTTCTTCATATATTTGGAGATCCAAATTGATCTTTCTTTAGAACTTCTCCAAAATAATATTTTGGTACTTTAATTTGCAGTCGGGTCCTCGGCTTTTTGCAATTAAGTCCCTGGCTACTTTTGTGCTTAAGTCCTTGACCTTTTTGTAATTAGGTCTTTGAATGCTTTTATGCTTGGATGGACTTCCATTTGAATCCCGATAATCTTGACTTGGTCTTTATGATAGAAATGAGTCTCTTGCACATGTTTATGCTCGGGATATGGGTAATTTGCATTCATGTCCCTGTATTCTGTAAATAAGACTAAACACATACCTTAGTAGCATTTATTGATATAAAATTAATCTAAGTGAAAGACATATGATGCAATGCATGCAATGCATCAGTGACTATAATGTACAGCTAGAGTACCGCTTATAGTTTATGGCAAAAAAATGTTTTCTGTCATTACCAACCCGGATCCTCGATAAAGGTCACACCAACTGGACGAGAAACAAGAGAATTATTTTACACTTTTTATATGATGTGTTATATTTCATATGATATGAAATCAAATGCATGTGTGATGAGATAAAGTGTTACATGTTGTAATCTTTAATATGAGTTAATGAGATGTGTTCATAATATTATGTGGAGAAATGTAATGTATATTACATAACAAAATATTTATGGCACATAGTATGATAATGAATGTCACAATGTCATGACATGAATTTGAAAAAGCTTAACTCTTTAATCAATCAATTAGGAATGGAATATGCAACTGATGGGTCATGAACCTAATGGGCCATGGACTCATTAAGCCCATCTTGGGGTTAGGGTTGCCCTAACTTGCACCTATAAAAGGAGAAGAGAAATGTAACTTGAGTAACAAGTTTTGAAGAAGTTCAAGAGGTTTTCAGCCACCTTTCTTCTCTCCCATGTTTTGTTGGTGCACATATTTTCATTCAAGAGTGATTGATAAAGGGAAGACTAGTAGATCTCTAGTAAGGTCTTGAACTACTCCTTGTTTGGCTCAAGGTGAACGTTAGAGGAAAAGGTGTGAAGACTCTTCAAGTTGTCTAGAGAAATTCTTTTCACTAGACAAAGGTATGAAATCTAAATCCTAAAATTTCGATTTAGATAAATTTGTATAAGTGTATATTATATCTTTAATATTGTATGCAAGATGCTTGATTGATTATTTGTTTAAAGTTAGCAATAACGACGATCCGTATTGATGATTAAAGAGGATGAAATAAAAATAAAATTACATTTATAATCCTCATGAAATCCAAACACGAACCTCCTCCGAATATGCAAGAAAGTGTAGCACAAAAATCAAAAGTACTCTAGAAATCATGGCCATCAACAGAAATGAACCTTCCACCTCGGTGTTGACGTCCTTCGCCTCCTCAGCCTAGATAGTGAAGACTTGTCCAGCTATACTTCCTTGCTTCGGTCGTATATCGGGTCGGCTGATTCCGTCTCTCCCTGCAACTAGTGGTCCGGGTCTCCTGCTGGGCTCGGCTTGCCTGTTGGGGCACTCCCTGTAGGATTTCTAGTTTAATTGCACATATATATTTTCGAAATTTTTATGCACAATAAAGATCAATTACAATTTTCTATGATTTGTTTCATGCATGTATCGATTTGTGTCAATAACTAGTTTCAAAAGTTTATTAAAACAAACATTGGCTCCGAATTTCATACCTAGAAGTTCTCTAAAACTTCTTGATGATCCGGAGACGTTGAGGATGCTTGTCGCTGCGCCGGATGACTCCGAGTATTCACCAAACTCTAAACAAGACCGGGGAGAGAAGAGCTAGCCTCTCAATCTCCAATAGGGTTTAGAGTATAACTACTAACCCTCTTTAGTTCCCTTGAGAAGAAGATCTCTGAAAACTAAAAACTAAACTCAAGAATTAAGGAAAATTCGTGGAGAATTATGGAGAGAGATGTTTGCACAAGAATATAATGAATTAATTAACAAGGTAATGAGATAAACTTCTATTTATAAGTTCTCTCCAAATTACCTATTCATGTGCAACCTCTTGCCATGATTTCATGCAAACTTCCATCTAACCATCCACTATTTGCTAACAAATAATCCCAGCCACGAATTAAATCAGTTATGGACCAATTCCATGCATGATCTAATTAATTCTTAAATTAATTCTGCAGAAAACCGTCTGGACCGGTCGACCGTTTAGACCAAGTTTCGGTCGACCGTGCAACATTCGGTCGATCGTTTACCGTTTAGCGGTCCACCGTTTTTGCACAGTGCTACAGACTTGTCAAATTTCGGTTTAACCCCTACAAAATTTGACATTTCGGGATTAGTAGTAAGTTCACAACTTATGTAACATATTATGCTATGTAATGATTAATCATTACACCCCATAATATTTACATCACATATGAATTTAATTTAGATTCTAATTATGTTATTAATCACAACATAATTTTGATTTTGCTTGGTCACCACATGTGTCATATTTTCTACATGAAACCCGACACACCTTATGAACTCAAAATCCCCATTTCTTGTATCCCAGTTTTGTGGTGTGACCTATGGGAGGATCTAAACTAAGTTGACAGTGATATTAAGAGCTTAATATCACAAGCTATAAGCGGTATCTAGCTACACATTATAGCTCCCAATTAGTTAGATGTCTTAATTCCACTCGAACCAAAACCTGTTCCATTTAGTGATGGAGTGCACCACTTGTGTCCGTCCCTTGCCACATGATATTAAGAATACACACAAAGTAGTATTGTGTCATCTTTGTATTAGTATTCATTTCTTGATCTCTTTAAGCTAGTCATAAATATGTGAATTAACTCAAATCACATTGTGCACATTATAACTGTGCTTTATCAAGGGGCCCACTAATATCATTACTCAATTAAGAGGGGCAATGACAATCTTTTGACTAACTATCTTCTCCAACAAAATTCATACTTAACCAACCAATGCCTTTACACTACACTTATCGAAAGCTCAAGACACTAGTCTAATCAAGCATTTCTTAAGTGATCGGACATAAGTCTCATATCAAAGGACCAAGGACACAGTAAAACATTAATGACACAGAAAACAGAATTCTATAATGTTTTACTTATTAGGTCTATTCAGTATACAGAAGTAGTATTTTCCTCTTTCGTGTACCCGTGTTGTCACTCACTTGTAGAGCTACAATGATGTATGACTAACACGACAATCTTAACTCGGTAATTAATGTCCCATGTTAATTACCATGATTGAGAATAACTTTTGTTTTATGTAAACCATTATCTTTTAGAGCTCTACGGTTAAGGACCAAGAGCCTATTCCTTAACACTTCTAAAAGACGAATGACATAAACAAGGAACAAAATGATTTCTCATTCAATTCATAATAATTGACATTTAAAAGTAAAACTTTTAGAACACATTCCCTTCAATCTCTCACTTGTTATAAAGTTTTCTTTCACATACATACTCAATGTATGAAACAATAATAACAAGGGTAAACCCCATTACATATCAATCATCAAGCCAATCTACATGGTTCCTCAATCCCATGGACTCGAAATGCATTTTGCCCTTGGCTTGGGATAAGGGTTTTGTGAATGGATCAGTTGTGTTGCTGTTGTTGTCCACCCATAATAGATTTATTTTGTCTTCGTCGATGAAGTCACGTGTAACAAAATACTTTCGATCCATGTACTTCACTTTGTGGTGTGATCTAGGATCCTTGATTTGTGAGATAGATGCACTATTATCGCAAAATAGCTCAATTGGTCCCTTGCTCGTGGGAACTACTCCAAGCTCTTCAAGGAACTTCTTGATCAACACTCATTCCTTGCTCGCTTCAGCGAGAGCCATTACTTCTGAAGCGGTGGTTGAATCGGCCGTAGTGTTTTTCTTCCAGCCACGCCAACTCACAGCTCCACCATTCAGAAGAAAGACATATCCTAATTGCGACCTTCTATCGTCTGGATCACTCATGAAACTCGCATCCGAGTACCCTTCGGCTATCAACTCCCTTTGTCCCCCATAAACAAGAATCTTATCCTTAGTCCGATTAAGGTACTTCAGGATATTCTTGACCGTAGTCCAATGCTCAGGAACTGCGTTGGATTGGTGACGACTTGTCACGCTTAGAGCATACGAGACAATGGGTCTTGTGCAAGTCATCGCGTACATGATCGACCCAATTGCCGAAGCATAAGGGACATTCTTCATGTACTCTAAGTCCTTACGTGATTGTGCACGTTGAGACTTCTTGAGTTGCACACCCATACTCATTGGCACACTGCCCTTTTTGGAGTTGTTCATCTTGAACCTTTCCAAGACCTTGTCAATGTATGCACGTTGACTGAGGCTAATGAGTCTACGGGATCTATCTCGATATATCTTGATTCCCAAGATGTATTGAGCCTCATCCATATCTTTCATCGAAAATGCAGATTTCAATGAACTTCTCCTTTGCTCAAGCAAAGGTATATGATTTCCCATGAGGAGTATGTCATCGACATATAAGATCAAGAACACTATGTGGCTCCCACTAACCTTCTTGTATATACAAGGCTCTTCCTTACTTTGGACGAAGTGAATCTTTTTGACTACTTCGTCAAAGTGCTTGTTTCAACTACTTGATGTTTGCTTCAATCCACAAATGGATCTTTGAAGCTTGCATACTTTCTTGTTATTCTTTGGATATTCAAAACCTTGAGGTTGTACCATATACACATCCTCCTCCAAGTTCCCATTAAGAAACGTCGTTTTGACATCCATTTGTCATATCTCATAATCATGAAATGCGGCAATAAAGATCATAATCCGAATAGACTTGAACATGGCAACCGGTGAAAAAGTTTGATCATAGTCAATTCCTTGAACTTGAGTGAAACCTTTTGCTACAAGCCTCGCTTTGTAGGTTGTCAAGTTCCCATCCATGTCTATCTTCCTCTTGAAAACCCATTTATTTTGAATGACCTTTTTCCCTTGAGGAAGGTCAACCAAGTTCCACACCTGATTATCATACATGGATTCTATTTCGGATTCCATGGCCTTAAACCATAGTTTGGAGTCTTTTCTTTCCATTGCTTCTTGAAAGGTCAAGGGATCATTGGTACCAAGTACCATGATTTCATGAAGTCCCAGATACAAGTCGGGTTTATTCCTTTCCCTCGTTGACCTTCCTTCTAAGTTCTTTTGGTTCTACGTGTACTTCTCGAACTTCTTCCACAATTTCTTGCGGAATTGGTTCGTGTTCGATTCTCGAACGTACACTTGGTGGGGAAGATTGAGTTTCTTTCACAATTTCTTGCGAGGGTCTCTCACTCATGCTCCCACTGACCAAAGGAACCTCGGTTGGGCCTTCATGGTTTTCAATGTCATCATCCATGTCATGATCTTGTAGAGTATCTTGAGTTTCATCAAGCACAACCCTACTCCCACTACTTTTTACTCTTTCTAGAAATTATTTTTCCAGAAATGTGGCATCCCTCTCTACAATCACTCGATTGGAGGTGATATGTCGAAAGTAGTATCCTCTTGTCTAACGAGGATAACCTATAAAGAATCACTTATCCGCTTTTGGTTGAAGTTTGGTCGACATCAATTTCTTGACGTAAGCCTCACAACCCCAAATCTTGAGAAAATTGAGCTTGGGTGTTTTACCCCTCCATAGCTCATAAGGAGTTTTGTCTACGGATTTGGATGGAACATTATTTAGTGTGTAAGCCGCAGTTTGTAGTGCATAACTCCAAAAGTAAAGAGGTAATTCCACATGACTCATCATTGACCGAACCATGTGGAGCAATGTCCTATTCCTCCTTTCGAATACCCCATTCCACTGAGGTGTACCGGGAGGGTGAGTTAAGGTACAATACCAAACTCCTTTAGGTATGAGTCAAAATCGGCACTTAAGTACTCAGCTCCACGATCCGTTCGTAGAGACTTGATTTTCTTGTCGAGTTGGTTCTCTACTTCATTCTTGAATTCTTTGAACTTGCCAAAGGATTCACTTTTGTTTCTCATTAGATATACATAACCATAACGACTATAATCATCCGTGAACGTAATGAAGTACCTGAAACCATCTCGTGCACTAGTACTCATTGGACCACATACATCAGAATGTATCAAATCCAACAAGCCACTCGCCCTTGGAACTTTCTTCTTGAAAGGCCTTTTGGTCATTTTTCCCATTAAACATGGTTGGCACGTCTCCAATGATTTAAAATCAAGTAGACCAATAAGGTTAGCTTCTTGCAATTTCTTGATGCGTTTTTCATTTATGTGACCAAGTCGATAGTGCCACAAGAGAGTATCATTTTCGTGAGTGGTCTTAAGTCTCTTGTTATTGATATTAAAGATTTGTTTATTATTCAATTCAAGCAAATAGAGACCATTCCTTATGAATGCATTTGCATAGAAAACACCATTCTTCGATATAGACAAGCAAGATTTTGAAATATTTATATTAAAATTATCCATATCTAAATATGATACAGAAATAATGTTCTTACTAATCGAAGGCACATAATAAACATTCTTTAGACATAAATTTAAACCACTGCATAATTGAAGCACCACAGAACCTTGTGCAACCGCAGAAACGTTTGCACCATTTCCGACCTTCAATTCTACCTCGTTCCTTACGAGTTCCTTCCTATCCGCGAGTAGCTGCACATTAGAAACTATGTGAGCACAAGATCCGGTATCAATTACCCAATCCTGGACAGAGGTGGCTAAATTTATTTCAATAACAAATATACCTTTGGCCTTTTTAGGGCGTCGACGTTCAATCACTCCGTTGTCAAGGTATTCCTTGTACTTGGGGCAATTTGACCGGATGTGTCCTTTTTCACAGCAGTGAAAGCACTCCGTATTGGGAGTTGGAGATTTCTGAGATTTCCCCCTTAAGGCACTCGTACGAGCACCTCCTACACACTTGCTCTTGATTGAACCACTTTTGGTAGATTTGCCCTTTCCTTTACCAATCTTTTGGCTCCTCCCATGGACGGCAAGGACATGCTTGTCCCTACCCTTGCCAATGTCAACTTCAGCAGTTTTGAGAGCGTTGTGCAACTCCTCAAGACTCACCCCTTTTTCACGCACGTGATAGTGCATCACAAAGTCCTTAAAGGACAGGACTAGAGAGCCAAGAATCATATCTTCAGCAATGTCCTCGGGCATTGGTGAAGAGTGCTTTGCCAACTTCTCAAGGTACCCTTGCATCGTGAGAAAATGCATGGATACCGATGTTCCCTCCGCCATATGGCACCTTGTGAGTGCGATGGTGGTCTTATAGCGCTCCTTTCGGGCACTATCCATGAACATCTTAGACAAAGCCTCCATGGACTTCTTGGGTTTTGTATCCAAGTATTTCGCTTGAAGCGAGTCACCCACCGATGCTAGCATGAGATCGTGAACTTGGTTCTCTTGGTCTTTCCACTTGGCTTTAGCCTCTTTCTCTTCATCTGTTAATCTGTCATTCCATTTTGGGATTGGACCTTCCAAAATGTGAGACAGTTTCTCAAACTTTAACACGATGTTGAGTTCGAGTTGCCAACTTATGAAGTTGGAGCCATCATTTGCTAAAGGGTGTTTTTCTGTCATGGATCGTATGATAGGTTGGATGTTCGACATTTTCTACAAAATAAATCATACATGATTTTAATGCCAATTTTATGTTTATCATACATACATACAAATGTAAATGCTGCAAATAAAAATTTTGCCCATAAATGCAACAATCCAAGATCCCATCAATTGTAATATAGACTAGCTAAGGGCTATTGAATACATTACAATATCAAGGTAAGAAAAGCATTTTCTAATCACAACCTTTTTGAATTTTAGCAACATTAGCATCTTCAAACTCTTGTGATTCTTGTCGTTTTAATTATGAGGGAATGCGACCTTTCCTCGTTAAGACAAACTTTTTCCCAAAATCGAGCGAGGACTCTAGGTAATGTTAAGAAAACTTATTTTCATTTGATACGAGATACGTTTATCCATTGTATTCACAACTAAGCATACTTGGGGTTCACTAGGGTGAAACACACCTCATATATCTAATCGTGGCACAACAATAGACAACCATTATATCTCCCACTATTCCCAAAGATGGAGGGAGCTATCTCCCGCTAAGGGCGAGCAGAGTATCCCTCGATCGATGACTGATAGTGGATGAAATAAGAAGGAAAAATACTCTTAATTTTGTTGGACAATTTCATATATTAACATGTGATTCGGAATTTTAGGTTATCCTGGATATTATCATTCATACACATCCTAACATTCAATCACATTCATCACATGCATAGCAGAAATTAAACCACTCACACAATCAACATCGTGTGAGTTTATATGTACCCTTTGATCCCTGATCCTCGATCCTCGATTGATGCGCTACAGCGGCGACTTCCTCTTGCACCAGAGATGTCGATTTTACAGAAAATAAACATGCTCCTCACATTCGATAAAAAACCGACTAGTGCAAGTCCTATGTAAAACCTCTCAAATGCAATGCAATTATCTAAAGATAGAGAGAGAGAGAGAATTTGTCTTTTACATATAAATAAGCCCCTGTATAATAATAATTATAAACATTCATAGGCGCTGATTTGGAACATATAAACTCACAATTCCAGCAAAGACAACTCAAGCATCCATGCACGCAATATTGCTATAAACAATACAACCTAGTTTATCAATCATCTAGAATCCCAAACAATTATTTGAAAAACATTTTGAAATCCATTAAAAACGTTTTTCATCCATCCATTAGTTCAAAAACAATTTTGAACCGCTGTCCATCAAATTTCCTAAAAGGAAAGACGAACCGCAATTTTTCGGTTTTGTGGATTCTCTTACAAAACAATCGTTTATGCTTAAAACGAAATTATTGCAAGTTAGACTTATGTATAAATCATAATTCTAATAATTACATGGCATGTTTTAAACCACTTAAAACATTCAAAACGAATTATTATAAAGAATTATTCCAACAAAACATTTAAAGACAGAAAAAACCAGAAAATCAAATTGTTCGAACCCTAGATGGTAAACTAAATTTGTTTATAGTTTCAAATCATTAGAAAATTGAACCCTAAGATCTAATACCACTGTAGGATTTCTAGTTTAATTGCACAGAATTTTCTATGATTTGTTTCATGCATGCATCGATTTATTTCAATAACTAGTTTCAAAAGTTTATTAAAACAAGCATTGGCTCCAATTTCATACCTAGAAGTTCTCTAAAACTTCTTGATGATCCGGAGACGTTGAGGATGTTTGTCGCTGCGCCGGATGACTCCGAGTATTCACCAAACTCTAAACAAGACCGGAGAGAGAAGAGCTAGCCTCTCAATCTCCAATAGGGTTTAGAATCTAACTACTAACCCCTCTTTAGTTCCCTTGAGAAGAAGATCTCTGAAAACTAAAAACTAAACTCAAGAATTAAGGAAAATTCGTGGAGAATTATGGAGAGAGATGTTTGCACAAGAATATAATGAATTAATTAACAAGGTGATGAGATAAACTTGTATTTATAAGTTCTCTCCAAATTACCTATTCATGTGCAACCTCTTGCCCATAATTTCATGCAAACTTCCATCTCACCATCCATTATTTGCTAACAAATAATCTCAGCCACGAATTAAATCAGTTATGGACCAATTCCATGCATGATCTAATTAATACTTAAATTAATTCTGCAGAAAACCGTCTCGGCCGGTCGACCGTTTGGAGGTTCGGTCGACCGTTTAGACCAAGTTTTGGTCGACCGTTCATAACTCGATCGACCGTTCGTAAAAAAATTTATTTCATCGCAATGTTCAGTCGACCGACCGATATACTTCGGTCGACCGAAAACGAACAGAAGAAATTCCCTGTTACGATCGAGACACATCCGGTAGACCGTTTGGAGGTTCGGTCGACCGTGCAACATTTGGTCGACCGTTTACAGTTTAGCGGTCGACCGTTTTTGCACAGTGCTGCAGACTTGTCAAATTTTGGTTTAACCCCTACAAATTTGACATTTCGGGATTAGTAGTAAGTTCACAACTTATGTAACATATTATCCTATGTAATGATGAATCATTACACCCCATAATATTTACATCACATATGAATTTAATTTAGATTCTAATTATGTTATTAATCACAACATAATTTTGATTTTGCTTGTTCACCACATGTGTCATATTTTCTACATGAAACCCGACACACCTTATGAACTCAAAATCCCAATTTCTTGTTTCCCAGTTTTGTGGTGTGACCTATGGGAGGATCTAAACTAAGTTGGCAGTGATATTAAGAGCTTAATATCACAAGCTATAAGCGGTATCTAGCTACACATTATAGCTCCCAATTAGTTAGATGTCTTAATTCCACTCGAACCAAAACCCGATCCATTTAGTGATGGAGTGCACCACTTGTGTCCGTCCCTTGCCTCATGATATTAAGAATACACACAAAGTAGTATTGTGTAATCTTTGTATTAGTATTCATTTCTTGATCTCTTTAAGCTAGTCATAAATATGTGAATTAACTCAAATCACATTGTGCACATTATAACTTTTCTTTATCAAGGGGCCCACTAATATCATTACTCAATTAAGAGGGGCAATGCCAATCTTTTGACTAACTATCTTCTCCAACAAAAGTCATACTTAACCAGCCAATGCCTTTACACTACACTTATCGATAGCTCAAGACACTAGTTTAATCAAGCATTTCTTAAGTGATCGGACATAAGTCTCATATCAAAGGACCAAGGACACAGTAAAACATTAATGACACAGAAAACACAATTCTATAATGTTTTACTTATTACGTCTATTCAGTATACAAAAGTAGTATTTTCCTCTTTCCTGTACCTGTGTTGTCACTCACTTGTAGAGCTACAATGATCTATGACCAACATGACAATCTTAACACGGTAATTAATGTCCCATGTTAATTACCATGATTGTGAATATCTTTTGTTTTATGTAAACCATTATCTTTTAGAGCTCTACGGTTAAGGACCAAGAGCCTCTTCCTTAACACTTCTAAAAGTAAAACTTTTAGAACACATTCCCTTCACTCCCGGATATAGTGTTGTTGTCTACATCCCAAGGAAGCCACGACGGAAAAAGCAATCTCATGCGGGGTGAACTCTGCCACATGCCCTTCACGCCTCAGTTCGACGGGTGTCACCTTCTTCAATCCGGGGCCTTTTGCCTGGATTTCCTCCGAAATGGCCAACTGCTCGACCCCCAAGATTCTCCTGAGGCCTCCAGGGCTCCTGGTAGTTCTCCTGATAGTCCTTGTCTAGAATATTTGCTCACTTAACGACATCCATCAGGGTCTGTGGCATACTAGTGAGTACACGAGTCCTGAGTTACTTACGAAGTCCCCACGTGAACTTCATGTCCCTCTGCTCCTTGGTGACATAGATATCTGGACAATAGTGATCTAGGGTGTTGAACTTGTTGACATAACTCTCTAGCGTCAACTCCTTCTGCTCTAGGGCCAGGAACTCATCTCGCTTCACGTCCATGACATGCTGCGGAAAGTACTTCTGATTGAACTCCTCAAAGGACTCCTCCCAACTTATGTCCTCTCTGTCCCTGAACACAAAAGCGAATGTGGTTCTCCACCAGTTGGACATTGAACCAACCAACACATAGGTGGCTAGATCCATCTTCAACTTTAGGAAACCACGTCCTTAGCTGCCTCCGAGTCACCTCCGCCCTCAAAGGTAGGCGGGTGTTGGTGCATGAATCTCTTATGCATCACGCCCACCCCTGTCTACTCATTACGAGCCGTCTGGTACTCCAAGGACCCTTTGAGCCTCTCTACGGTCCCATAAAGCGGTTGCCGCTCCTCCTCCCATGCCACACCCCAATCGCGTTACTGGTGCTACACTCGCGTGGTGGAGGTATCACACGTCTCAGAGGCACCTAAGCACAACAACCAAGAATACTTAATCAATTCAACTATGCATGCATGATCTACTGAAAGAAATGCAAATTTTTATCCGACTCTTCCTAAGGGTGGTTTCTATATATTATTACACGGAAACCGACATGCTCTGATACCAAGCTGTAACGTCCACGAAAAAGTGAAAATTTTAAAATAAATTATTAAAGATAAAACCAGAGTGAAACAAGAAAATTACTCATAAAATACTCAAAATGTGGTGCACCATTACAAGGAGTTTCAAAATGAGATTACATAGAAGCAAAGGGTACATATAAAGAAAACACTAACAACCTAGGATATGAAACTGGAGGATCCAGTCCACAGTCTACTCGTCCTTGATTGCCACCCACTCAACATGTAAAAAGGCCCTGAAATGCAAACATGATGAGATGCTTTATTTTTCATAACGAAAACCCTGTATACCAAGTACCCCTAACATGTTTGAATAACTTACAATGACTATACCATACTAGTTTATCATGACACTAAGAATGCAAAGTAAAATTGTCTCCATCAGGGCAATAAGGGATTTGATAAAAGGGATTTCGTAATCCCCTAGGTATGATCCAATCTATGTATTTCAATATTAAATAGTATATTATATATATTAAAATATAATTAAGAAGTTTTGTAGATAAAATTGTTGAAAAATATGAAAATGATCTTGCTTGCATAAAAAATTAAAAAATATACACATAAGTATAGGAAGAAATCCAACATATTGTGGGTTTGTTTTCATGTAGTTTTCTTTTAATTTGTAATAAACAAAGAGGATCTTATTTTGGGTTTTGTTCAAGCATGATGGATGTTTGAGAATTTGCATACATGAACTAAATCTCAATGAAAACAAAGTGCTTCTAAACGAGTTCATGGAGGAGGCCAGCTTGGTGTTCGACAAAATGCCACAAAGACGTTTGTAGTACTTTAGCTTTAGTACGAGTTTCACTATGCCCACCGTTGTAGTCACGGAATTAGACTGAAATTAGACTTCTTATAAAAAAATTGTTATTGTTCAGGAAAATGGTACTATGTTGGGATGTGTATGAATATATTGAAAGGAATATGTTCTAAATTTTTTACTTTTATATGTCAATTATTATGAATTGGATGTGCAAACATTTTGTTCATTGATTATGTTATTTGTCTTTTGGAAGTGTTAAGGAAGAGGTGATTGGTCCTTAACCGTAGAGCTCTAAAAGATAAAGGTTTACATAAATCAAAAGTTATTCACAATCATGGTAATTAACATGGAACATTAGTTACTGAGATAAGATTGTCGTGTTGGTCATCGATTGTTGTAGCTCTACAAATAATTGACGACACGAGTATATAAAAGAGGAGAAGATTACTTTTATATATTGAATAGACCTAAGTAAAACATTATGGAATTGTGTTTCATGTCATTAATATTTTTACTGTGTCTTGGATCCTAAGATATGAGACTTATATCTTTTCACTCAAGAAGTGCTTAATTTGATTATTGTCAAAAGCTATCAATGAGTGTAGTGATAAAGGCAATAGTTGGTTGAGCATGACTTGTGCTGGAAAAGATAGCTAGTCAAACGATTGTCATTGCCCCTCTTAATTGAGTGATGATATTAGTGGGCCCCTTGATAAAGTAAAATTATAATGTGAACAATGTAACTTGAGTTAAGTTACATAGTTATAATTAACTTAAAGAGATTAAGGAATGAATATAATACAAAGGTGACACATTTCTACTTTGTATATATTCTTAATATCATTAGGCAAGGGACGGACACAAGTGGTGCACTTACATCGCTAAATGGATCGTGTTTTAGTTCGAGTGGAACAAAGACATCTATGCTAATTGGGTAACTATAATGTGTAGCTAGATACCGCTTATAGTTTGAGATATTAAGTGTTCGATATCTCTGCCAATTTGGCTTAGATCCTCCTATAGGTCACACCACAAAACTGGGAAACAAGAGGGTTGATTTTAAGTTCATATGATGTGTCGGGTTTCATGTGAAAATAAGACACATGTGGTGAATGAATAAAATCAATATGTCATGAGAATTGACATAATTAGAATCATAATAAATTCATATGAGGTATATATATTATGAGGTGTAATAATTTAATATTACATAGGATAATATATTACATAATATGTGAATTTGCTAAAAACCCCAAAAGATCAAATTTTGTTGTAAATAAATCCAAAATTTGACAACGGCAAAATTGGGGTCAAACACGGTGAACCGTTCATGGTTCGGTCGACCAGGGTATCTTTGGATCGGTTAACCGAATAGGGAACGGGTAAGCGCAATTGATTGACCGAAATTGTCTGGAGTGCCTGGACAATCGGGTTCGGTTAACCGAGTGTGCACGGTCAACCGAGAAGTAGTATTTTCGGTAGACCGAGGGTGACACCGTCATCCGATGACTTGTTCGGTGGACCGAGAAGTAGTATTTTTGGTAGACCGAGCAAAAGACGTGGTTCGTCCGAATTCTTCCAGGGAATTTTTCTCAGACGGATTCTGTAAGACCCGCTCTCCTGCTATAATAATAATAAGTCCACTCTCTGCAGTTATGCATAATTGACTTCTTGGAATGTCAAATTGTGTTATGGCATGCTTGTTTGTGTAGATTTGATCGGATTTCTCATTGGTCGATCGTGTGTGACACATCGGGCTAGTGCGCGGTGGTTTGACTCGATCGACTCAATTTGGGTCCGAGTGAGCCTATGGTGCGAGTTTGGGCTGAGCCCATGTTAGGGTGATATGGCATTGGAAGGGTTGCACTTGGGGTTTGGATATAGATAATTTCGTGCCTTTTGGATGCCTTTGCTCGGTGCCATTTTTGGCATGGTTGAGGGGGGTTTGAATAACCATGAAGAGTATGGAAGTTGGAGAGTTGTAGCAAACAAAAGGCCTCCCTCCAGCTGACCCTTGCACAACCATTTCTCTTACTCACGTCTCCTCCACCTCTTCCACTCCTCAGCCACGTGGTCAAGCCTCTCAAGTGGTGCTCCGATGAATTTCAAATCCGATGAGACTAGAAGCAACATCTAGTGCAACTTTCGGTGCGACTAGAAGAGTGGTGGGCAGAATCTCCGGCTAAGTTCAAGCAATCTTCCTTGATGATCAGGTATGCTCCTGACCCTTGAAGAGTTGTATGGGAGGGGGGTGTTGTCTGGAGGGCCAGCCAGCACCATGTTGGTGGTTGGTGCAATCAGTTGCACCAACAACCGAGTTCCCTTCTAGCGTGCGCATGGAGCATGCGCTAGATGGGGCTGGCTGTGGGGTAGCCAGAGGGACCGGGGTTCTGGTGAGCTCCGGTGAGGTCCGATCAGGAGTGATGAGGTTTCTTCTGGGCTGAGTTTTGGGGTGGGCACGGATCTGGTTGGGTGTGGCTGGTGCACACAAGATCCGACTAGGATTTGTCTTCAACCCTTTTGACTCTTTGTTTGGATCGGCTGGCTGGTCCAGCTCTTCTAGATGGTGGAAAAGGTCAGGAAAAGGTGTGGAACAAACCTAGGGATGATAAGGGTGAGGGGGATCTTGATGGGCTAGCTCGGTGTGAGCAGCATGCACTTGAATGGGCTAGCCATGCGGTTAGTGCACCATGTGCATCAGCTTGCTCGGTTGTTGGGTTGAGCTGCTTGGATGGATCTCTACTGACCCTCTCCCACCATAGACGGCCTGAGAGGGAAACTCTAAGCACGTGGGTTGGGGTGGTCAAGGGCTCATGCATATGGTTGTGAGTCGATTGAACTTGTTAGCTTGTCTTTTGTTAGTTATCGTGTTCTATGTGTTGGATGTGTTTTGCTCTATATGACTTGTTGTGTTTCAGTAGCAGATGTAATGTGGTTATATGATCTGATGTGTGTGTAATCCTGATGTTGTAGTCATGCGTGCACTTATGAATGTAAACGGGCTCTTTCATATCATGTGATGATCGTGTCATGTTCTAAAGCAACATATTAACCCTTTACATGCATGTATACTAGTTTGGAGATCTATATCATCTACTGATATTTTATGCATGTTCCAACATGATTATCCTACTGATATAACTGTAATCCATACCCATATCAACTCTGATCATACATTGAGATTTCAGTTATCATCGCATATAAACTCTGAAATTAAGGATGCATGCTATCGATTATTGTGGAGTGTGATTTTGATATATCTAGTTGTAATGCATCATCCTATTGCGTCTCTCATGTCTATATGTTACTGAAGTGAAGTGTTATGATATGGTTATGTATGACCCTTAGGATATCAGACCTTTTAACATCCTTATCATGACCCGTAGATTACTCGATTAGCTATTATCTTGATTTGTTGATCCGGTTATGATTGCTTGTTGTTGTGAGTTTCGTTTGATTCCTGATTTGATTTGTTTGGGGGCTGTTAGGAGGGTATTCGGATGCCTTTCCTTGAGCTCACTCCATCCACTATAGATGTATTACATTTTAGATGCTTAAGTAGCTTGCATCGCATTTAATCTGATTAATAATTCTGGGCACATTCTATTTTGGGGCCGACGGGCCACGAGTGGGTCCTCTAGCTAGAGAGGCCATTCGCATAAGACCTTCACGTTGGGAGGCCAGGCGTAAGATAAGTCCTGGGCAGGCGTGCTGCCATTCTGTCTCAGGGTAAGTATTCCCAAGTTCGCGATGACACCATGTAGGTCAATTGCCGCGAATTGGGACACTTATCCGGCGCACCGCTTTGTGCCGAGCGGTGGGTCACTGTCGAGTGACCACCTTTCACCAGCGAGGCTGGTGTTCTGGTTCCTATTGCGGAATGATTCGGGTGCGCCCGACCGGCACGGCTTATGGAGTCGTGGCCTTCTGTTGCATTATGTGCTTTTCTGTTTTCTGTTTCGGATGCTTTTATTTTACATAGATTGCATGCATTCTTCCATATAACTCCGATTGGGCCAGAGGCATACTGGATTTTCTTTATAGAAAACTCACGCATATGTTGAGGTGGTGCTTGCAGGTACTTAGATTCCTACAGGGTAGACTGGACGAGTAGTCGAAGATTCTGTACACGAGGGACACGTCGACCAGATTCTTCTGTTTGTCTTTTGCTTCCGCGTTATTTATGATGTATTTCCCTTTTGAACTCGATGTAATGTATTTGACCTTGTTACCATATATGCATAATCTCTCACTTTTCAGTTATGTTTTATGTTAGTATATCCATGTATGATCTCTCTACGTATTGTCGAGTCGTTGTTTGGTCTGTCTTTTGTAACTCCTTCGGTCGTCGCGGAGGTCTCCGATCGCGACACTTGTAGTCTTTCCCAGTGTGCGTACCCACGAGATTGGGGGCATTACAACTTGGTATCAGAGCAGGTCGGTCCCTAAAGTGTACAGAATTTGAAGACTCACCAGTGGGGCATCTTACCCAAACCCTGTCGGTACTTTCCTCTCTTTTAGAACTGTATTTTGATAGTGATAGATCATATTTGCATTGGTTATATTGCTTTCTTGTGGATTGCCTTGTGTGCTTGGAGACCAAAACCACCCAGCCCTATCTACCTTTATCAGTTCCCTTGCCACCTCCCCCATTTTGGTGTCGAGATCACCGACCAGTCCACCCAGTCAAGCAAGCAAGAAGTGCAAGTGCAAGAGGCGACTAGCTAGCAAGCATGGGAGGCAGTTGCAGCGGGATTCCAGCAAAATCTAAGGCTCCTCTCCACAAGTTTCAGGCATGCTTCTACCCCATTAGCATAAGAGGATGTAGAGTGGGTGTTGGATGACGTTTTCTCCAGCACCATTGGGTTAGCCGATCTTAGGTTCGGAGTGCACAAGTGAAGATCCACCTGATAGTGTGGACTGTGTAGCACCATCCGAATTTCAGAGGTTGACCGGGCTTTTCTCCCACTAGCACGACCCTTGCTTCATGCTTTCCTTGTTGGTTTGATGAAGAAACCAGAAGGGATGAGGCTGGGCTGTGGGGAGCAAGTTGGGGTTGTGTCGGCATGCATTTTGTGCGTGATTTGCTACCACCTCTTGTGGTTGAAATTATGATTTCTTCGTTGATCTGTTAATGTATTTAACATGTTGTAACATTCGATTTTTGTAGGGTGTTACTGATTTTAGAACTCATGCTCCTTCATTATTTCATGACTTTGTTGAGGTGATATTTGCATGAATCATTACTGATCACAAATCCTAGGTCTATGAGCGACTTAGCGATGAGTCCAGATTTCCTTGCATGAGGTGCTTGCTGGTTTAGGTATTATATTCATGCATGGATTTATAATTTCGTTCAGATATTAGTTACATGAATTGTTACTATTTTAGGTCACCTAATCTTGCATGATTTCATGACTTGTTACGTCAGTAGTTCATAAGTCATCACTTATTTTAGACCTGATATCTATGCATGATCTAGCTTATAGGTCTAAATAATACAACATGACTCATTCTGATTTTAGTCCACTAACGACCAATACAAGTATACGCTATGATTTGACGATTTCCTAAGATATATTCATGACATCTCATCTGAGAACAAGTTGCATAATTCCATATAGATGACAATGCAATCGGTAGGGTTGTTATGTTTTGATTGCTATGATTGCTAATCTAGTTTGATTTTGTTCCAGCAGTAGCCATATCACATATATAATCTGATTTTCATATACCTCCTCTAATATGTCTTGTTAAGCTCTCACATGAAAACAAAATCAGAACTCATCCATGTTTTATGCAAGTCATTCTATGGCTTATAAGTAGCAAGCAAATCTGAATGCATGCGTGTAGATCAAATTATAAATCGGTTTGGACTATTGATATTACAAGCATGTTTCATTACCTTATGTTATTGTTATATACTTGTGCATGTTCATATCATCTCTGATCATGTTGGGTGTTGCTAGAACTAACGTGCATGATATAATGCTTATAGTATCTCTTTTGTGATACTCCTTTTTGTTATGGATGTGTTTTCTCCTACTGAATACATGCTATTGTTTGAATTACATTTTCTGCTAATTAGGTACCACTAGTGCAGAATTGGCTTTACTCGTCGCCCAATAGACGTCGGCCGTTACAACCACCGACGTCTAGTGTGCAGAGGACCGAATAGACGTCGGTTGTAATTGAAGACGACGTCTATGTGACACTATAGACGTCGGGTTTTGGAATAACACGTTTAGCCGACGTCTATACCCTATAGACGTCGACCTATACACGTCGGTGGTTTGTGTACCTTTTATATCCGACGTCTATAGGGTATAGACGTCTCCATATAGACGTCGGACGTAATGGACAACCGACGTCTATACGTCATCCACATAGACGTCGAGGTATAGACGTCGGCGTTATATAACATCCGACGTCTATAGGTCTTAAAGAAATCAGACAGACGGTTTTCTTTCATTCATTTCAGACGAAACCCACCCAAAAACCCTAGCCGTCCCGCGACCGAACTCTCCTTCGCGACCAACCTCCGACCGATCTGCACCGTCTCCGGCACTGCAGCGAGCTCCCAAACTCTCCTCCACATCTCCGTCCCTCTTCTCCTTCTTCCCCCGTCTCTCTCCACATGTAAGTTTTCTTCCATCAACCATTTGTATTTTCTTCCAAAAGAATATCGGGCTTTGTTTGGATGGTATGTGTTTGTATGGAATCCATCAAAGCCCTCATTCAACCCTTTACGTTCATCTTCGATAAGTATGGAGTTTGTTTGACCTTAACTAGTACTGTAATTTTGTTGTCAACCATACACAACTGATAGAAATGTTTTCATAGTTAGGTCATGCTAATCCTTTTTTCGGTGATAAGGCTTGCAAATAACAATGATTTGTAGTTTTAGTCGGTGTTCAATACTTAAAGATTTCGATGTGCTAAACTTTCTTCAGGCAATCAATCTACCAGTTGTACAAAAATGACAGCTCAAGAAGAATTTCTTGCTAACTAAACTTACTGTTATATCTTTTGCCAAGAGGGAGAATTGAAGGTTGCAGTTGAGAGATTGTCGTCGTCGTCGTGTACATACAACTGCACCAAATTCGTTCACCTATAAATTTGTTCACAAATACTCACAATTTCATCCACATACATCCACAATTTCATACAAGCACAAACAAACAAGCATACATGCATAAACACAAACATACAACCATACATGCACAAACATACAAAGCATACACAATTGACATTCAACACACTTGCAATTAATTCATTCTAAAATTAAGGTGATTATATTAAGGCATAAAGTGTAGGTTTGTAATACAAGTGCACTTGTTAACTAAATTACAAAATACAATTGGCAGGAGAACCTCTTAGTTCGTCAGCATGTCTCTGATGAAATAGCGAGCCCATCGGTCGCGAGTTTCATCGAGCTCCTGTTGCGAGAATGGATCACTACTTTTTGGGAAAATCTATCAAAAAAATACAAGTGTGTTGAATATTAATAACTAAATATTGAAACTACAATTGAAAATACAATTGAATAACGATCTACATTACCTCGGTTAGACATACGTCTTGAGTTGTCACATCGAGGATTTCCTCCATGTATCTCATCACGTAGTAACCGCATTCCGTATTTCCAACCTGCTTCCGGTACTACAAACATAGGAATTCGCTAAATATTTGTTCCTAACTTAATTAACAAAAATGGGATAGAACGTACTCTCATTCCATGCCATGTTATTCCTGATTTTGTGGTTGTTCTCCTACAACCTAAAGCTCTGTAAACCTTAATTGCCCTGAGTAGCACAAGTTAAAATATCAATCAATAATACTAATAAAAATCCACGAATTACTTTATTCACGACTAAACGAACTTACATATTTAGAAGTTTCTTTATTGAGTCCCTTGGTTTATTCGACCCCAACGGATCAAACCAATATGCCGAATTAGTCGTTGGGGATACAACGACAAGCATCCAATGAGCCTTGTGTTATATATTTAATTAGAAGTTTATTACAAAATAAAATTTCACTTTGAATTACAAAGTTTACCTCTCATGATAAGGGAGCAGATAATATTTCTTGTCTTCTTCTTTAAAGAATGTCCCAAGTTGACCCGATTTATCGTCATTCCCGTATATATATGTAGATGGACTGATAAATCCAAATACTTGATCCTCGGGAAAGATTGACCTTCTGGCGTCGTAAAGATGTCTACAAGTATAAAAATTATAATTTATTACAGTTTTGATAAAATTATTCAATACTTTTCATTGTATACAAAAGAACACTTACTTCACTTGCACGTCGATAATCATGATACACAACGAATCCATCGCCATGAACTGCATGATATCCTCTTTCGTGACGTACAAAGAGAGAGGCAACCCTTTATCCCCCTCCAACTCCCAGGTACTTATGGATTGTGCCTCCATACCTACCATACATTGATACAACATTTTGCACCTACTTGGAAGTGAATTAATGTTGATCGGAGATTGGTTGTTTGACCATTTGCTCCGGGGGCTTGACACCTTACACATATGTATAGAACCGTTAAAATACAATTGTTAACAAATTTGAAGTTTAAAGTCTTTCAAAGTTGAATTATACCTCATGTTTGTCATTTAGCTCTACTAAATAACTAGGCCAACGCACGAACCCACCGATAACATCGCCAAGAGTAACAATCTCTTCTTCCGGAAATGGCACAAAAGCACCAGGATCTAAGGAACTCTCAACTGCAACCTTCAATTCTCCCTCTCCTACCTCTGCGAAGTGGTGTCTGGAGATGTTATAATCTTTCCCGTGTCCCACCAATCTTCGATCAGGGTCTTCGACAAATAAAGCACATCTAAATCCATCCGCGAACTTTCCAAACGAGGGACCGTCGACGAGGGCCAATTCTCGAGAATGAGACACGAAATCATCTTGTCGATGAGGGTGGAACACTGGCGGAACTGGAGTAGTCTCCGCGGAAGAACCGGTCTTACGACGGGTAGGAGAAGTAGGCAAATCACGATCCAATCTCTCCGTAAGAAGTTGCAAAGACTTCTTCAAATCTGCGATCTCTTCCTGGCATTTGGTATGACTAGTCGATGCAGTAGACCGTTGAGTCTTCCCATAATATTGTCGAAGTCCAACTCTACTCCCTACCCCTCGCACACGACCGGGGTGTTCGTCGTTTCCCAAGGCCTCGCGTTGAATATCATTCCGACCATCGGAAGCAAATTCGCCTTGAGATTCTCTCAACTTCAGAGAGTCCTAAGTTTAAAACAATATTTACTATCATTTGAAAAATATAAAATTAATGATTCTGAATTAATAACATATATATAAGTGATGCAACTTACTATCTTCGAGCCGATAGCTTGTGACTCGTATGTGACGCACTCCCCTCTGGAGTTTACTCTCGCTCTCTTCCAAGAATCACAACGAGCTACGGGAGAAGGAGGAGATAGGTTACTTGCTTGCTCCTCACTCATACCGGAGTCAATTGCCTGCTGTCTCTTCTGAGCAATTTTTTCAGCCATCATTTGTGCTTCTAACTTGTGGTACCCCGCTCGAGACATACGATGGGTATAGTTGTTAGAAGATCTAATCTTTTGGTTTTTTGCTCGGATGGCCTAAAATCAAGTTTATTAGATTGTCACTAAAATCAATAACTAACAAGTTTGTTTTGAAACTCAGTTATTATGTTATAAATTAAACTCAGTTACCTTTAACTTCTCTAACCAGATGAATAACAAGATGAATCATAATGTCGAAAAAAGTCGGGGGGAAGAACATCTCCAACTGACATAATGTGACCACAATTTCATTCTGTAACTTGTCTAACTGCATAGGATCGACCACTTTACTGCAAATCTTATTGAAAAAGGAACACAACTTTATTATTGCTTGTCTAACATCTTTCGGTAATATGGATCTCAGTGCTACAGGTAACAACTGCTGCATTAAAGTGTGACAATCGTGAGACTTCATCCCCACAAGTTTCAAATCCTTCATAACAACAAGACTACTGATATTTGAAGAATAACCTTGTGGAACCCTTACATCGTGCAAACACTGACAGAGAATTATTTTCTCCTTTCTAGACAATGTATAACTAGCTGGAGGTAAGTAATTCCGATCTCCTTTCTTCTCTGGTGCCAACATTGCTCGTATACCAATATCAACAAGATCAAGTCTTGCATTATATCCATCTTTGGTTTTACCAGGTATGTTCAACATAGTGCCAACCAGACTATCACAAACATTTTTCTCTACGTGCATCACATCAATACAATGTCTAACTTCTAAAGTTTTCCAGTAAGGGAGATCAAAAAATATTGATCTTTTTTTCCAACTACTTTTGTCGTTTGCTCGTTTGTACGGTTTTCCAAATTCACATTCAATGTTCCTTACACGTTCATATACCTTTTCGACGCTGATTTCAACTGGCGGATTCTGAAACTCTTGTTTTCCGTTAAATGCCTTCTTCAACCTACGATAAGGATGAGAGTTCGGCAAAAATCTCCGATGACCGAGATAGACAGTCTTAGAACCATTAACTAGTTGCAAAGAACATGTATTTTCCTCGCAAATTGGACAAGCTTTATGACCTTTGACTGAATATCCAGACAGATTACCATAAGCTGGAAAGTCATTAATCGTGCAAAGTATCATTGCCCGCATTACGAACGACTCCTGACGATAAGAATCAAAAACTGACTCCCCGTCATCCCACAATCTCTTTAGGTCATCAATTAAAGGTCTTAAATAAACATCGATGTCGTTTCCAGGTTGTTTCGGACCAGAAATCATTAAGGACAACATGATATATTTGCGTTTCATGCATAACCACGGGGGCAGATTGTAAATTACAAGCAGAACGGGCCAAGAACTGTGAATGCTACTCAAACTACCGAAAGGATTCATTCCGTCAGTACAGAGCCCAAGTCGTACATTCCTCGATTCTTCACCAAACACAGGGAAGTCGAAATTTATTTTTTTCCACTGAGGTGAATCTGCAGGGTGACGTAGCAACTGATCATTTGGTTTCTCACGATCAGCATGCCATGTCATGTTCTTGGAATCCTCTTTACCCGCAAACAAACGTTTAAGCCTTGGTATTATCGGAAGATACCACAAAATCTTAGCAGGAGGTCCTTTGATTTTCATCTCATCAGCCTCTTCATTGTGGTCTGGTCCACTACGTTTCATTTTGTATCTTGAAACAGTACACCTGGGACAGGAATGTAAGTTTTCAAACTCACCCCTATACAATATACAATCGTTCAGGCATGCGTGTATATTCCTATATTCAATTCCCATAGGGCACAACACTTTCTTTGCATCATAAGTTCTATCTGGCAACTCATTATCATCTGGAAGCATCTCTTTCACTAACTTCAACATTGATGTGAAACTCACATCGGACCAACCATTTCCAGCTTTTAAATTGTACAACTTCAACACTGCTGACAATCTAGTCAATTTGGTACAATTCTTATACAACGGCTTCTCATTGTCACTCAACAAATTACCAAGTAAATCGGGGTTGGACGAAAACTTTTCAGCCATATCCTGAACCATTTCCTCTAAGTGATCTTCCACACTAACATCTTCTCCATCATTCTTGGAACGACTCCATGATTCATTTTCGCCGTGCCATATCCACCGTCTGTAATTTGGGTCGAAACCTTTCTCAAACAAATGATCTTTCATTTTCCGAAAAGTCAACACTGACATATTATGACACTTATTACACGGACAATACGCCATGTCATTGTCTTTCATTTTCTTAGAATGTTTTTTGGCAACCTCTAAGAACATATTCACTCCGTTCTCATACTCATCACTCAATCTGTTTGAAACAATCCACTCTCGATCCATTTCAATCTAAACAGAGGCAAAAATGATAGTTATTATTGCAGAAAATAAATAAAATTTCAATTTAAAAGAATGTGTTCGTAGATGAGAAGATTCGGAGACATTAAGATGAGAAAAGAATGACTCAGAGGAGAAGAGATGAAGTCCTTAATCTAGCATGGAATAAGGAAGGTTAGAAATCTAACTAAACAATCAAGGCCAAAACAAACCTAAAGTCCACTAATCTATAGGAAATCAAGAACCCGGAGGTTCTTAAAATCTCAGGGAGACTAGATGGCCAACGACATTCAGGCCATAACGGTCTTAAACGGTTTCCTCTCCTTAATGCGTCCGAAAATTCTAGGGGCCAACGTCTAATTGATTTTATTAAGGCTCTTTTATTAAGTGGTTTCTGGGCCGAGGAAACGGTGATGAAATCCCCCTCCTTATCTCCTATAGGTGACTGCCCCCTAAGTGTTTTTCATACCTTAATCAAACAAACAACACACCAAACAAACACTCACCTCACTCTTGTTCCAATGCAAGTCCTACTAACTAATGCGTGCTTTCTAATGAATGATGAGTGAAAGATAGTACGTACCTTACGCCAGCAATCTACGACAGAAATCGTAAATAATAGAAAAATACAATGCATGGAAATCCTATATGATGAATGACTTAGCAAATATTGTCTAATCTTTTGCTTTGGGTTATTAAAGGCCAAGTTGTTTAAGGGGGGCAATGAGTTATTATCATAATATTAAAAATTCAAAAAATTAAGGCAATAAACATTTAAAATATTAAAAGCAAGTATTAAAAATAATTACTTGAATTGACAGAAAAATATTTTAAACACAAACTATCATGTTATTAATAATAATTGGGAATAAAATTTTATTGAAATTTTGGCAGAACCTCCACTTAAAATTTGATATGTAAAATTCTTCAAATCCTGAAATCAACAAGAAAAATGTATATCTAGTTATCTACTCACATTCACATCATGTATTTCTCTACTCAATCCAAACCAAATTCTTAACATAATCCAAACCAAATCAATCCAATGAAAACAAAGTTTGGTTAAATCATCCAACCAACCCAACTCAATCCAAACCAAATCAATCCAATGAAGTTGTTTATCAAATATCAACACATATAACACACACATAACGTCAAGAGTGTACATCCACATCAAGACCATACAACTCATGCCATTACACATCATCAATCCATAATTTTGATTTCTTTTTTTCTACTTTGGAAACCATTTGCTACACACCAACAAATTGAATCAATAAATAACTTGGAAAATAAAAGGAATTCTAAATGTTGATATTTGCATCAATACACTTAGATTATCACATTAACCAATAATGATTATCACATTAACCAATATTTGCATCAATACGTTATTATTGTGAACTAATCCTAATTTGGCGTTGGATTCTTGGTCTAAACTAATCCTAAATTAAGGATCTAAAATTGAGCACGAACTAGAGGAGGGAAAAGTTGTGATGCCGGAGGAGGTCTTTGTGGTTCCCGAAGACGTCGCGAAGGAGACGGCTGTAAACGACACGAGGAAGCTACATGCGGAGGAGGCTAAGTTAGAAAGAATATGTGGAGAAAGACGAACTTAAAACAATAAAAAGCGAACTTAAAACCTACATGTGGAGAGAGACGGAGGAAGAAGGAGAAAAGGGCCGGAGAAGTGGAGGAGAGCTTGGGAGCTCGCTGCGGTGCCGGAGACGGTGCGGATCGGTCGGAGGATGGTCGCGGAGGAGAGTTCGGTCGCGGGACGGCTAGGGTTTGGGTGGGTTTCGACTGAAATGAATGAAAGAAAACGCGTCTGTCCGATTTCTTTAAGACCTATATACGTCGGATGTTCCATAACACCGACGTCTATACCTCGACGTCTATATGGTTGGAGTATAGACGTCGGTCTTACATTAAGTGCGACGTCTATAGGCCGACGTCTATACCCTATAGACGTCGGATTTACAAAGTACTAAACCACCGACGTCTATAGGTCGACGTCTATACACTATAGACGTCGGTGAAACGTGTTATTCCCACACCCGACGTCTATAGTGTCACATAGACGTCGTCTGCCATGACGACCGACGTCTATTCGGTCCTCTCCACACCAGACGTCGGTGGTTGTAACAGCCGACGTCTCTTAGGCGACGAGTAAAGTCAATTCTGCACTAGTGCTTTGTTCCACCCGAACCAAAACACGATCCATTTAGTGATGTAAGTGCACAACTTCTGTGTTTCTCTTGCCTCATGATATTAAGAATATATACAAAGTAGAAATGTGTCACCTTTGTATTATATTCATTTCTTGATCTCTCTAAGCTAATTATAACTATGTGACTTAACTCAAGTCACATTATGCACATTATAATTTTGCTTTATCAGGGGCTCACTAATATCATCACTCAATTAAGAGGGGCAATGGCAATCGTTTGACTAGCTATTTTTTCCAGCACAAGTCATGCTCAACCAACTATTGCCTTTATCACTAGACTCGTTGATAGCTTTTGACAATAATCAAATTAAGCACTTCTTGAGTGAAAAGATATGTCTCATATCTTAGGATCCAAGACACAGTAAAAACATTAATGACACAAAACACAATTTCATATTATTTTACTTGTTAGGTATATTCAACATATAAAAGTAATCTTTTCCTCTTTTATATACTCGTGTCGTCAATTATTTGTAAAGTTGCAACAATCGATGACCAACACGACAATCTTATCTCGGTAATTAATGTTCCATGTTAATTACCATGATTGTGAATAACTTTTGATTTATGTAAACCATTATCTCTTAGAGCTCTACGGTTAAGGACCAAACGTCTCTTCCTTCACACTTCCAAAAGACGAATACCATAATCAAGTAACAAAATGTTTGCACATTCAATTCATAATAATTGACATATAAAAATACAACATTTAGAACACATTCCTTTCAAACCCAACCTGAGAAAAATGGTTTTGGATTAACCAACCTGAACCCGTACCCAACCCGACCTGTGTGCACCCTTAGATTCTACATAGGGGTTAATTAAGGTTGAAAATGGAACTACTTATCGAATATTAACATTTTTTTGTAACTATTTGCACAATCAAAATATATACGAATATTGTTGTTTTTAAATTTTATAATGCACATCCATAGTTGAAGTAAAGCAAATATTAATAACAACTGCATTCAGATAAAAATTGGATATTATCATCTTAGGTTATCAATGTAAGGAAACACTTTAAAGACGAATCAGATATCATCACATGGACTTGTAACACTATTATTATTATTATTGTATTTTTCACTATATTTAACGACAATATTCTACTAAACAAATTCAGATATGTCAATCGGAGCATATATTATTGGACTACTTTCATCTCTAGTATGGACTAGGTATAATTTATTTGTACGTAGGATCCTTTTTTTCTTATAACTGTACCATTATTTGGAAGCTAATTATGTGGGTTATATTTGTTTATTTTAGAAGTGTTTGTGGTCTCACCGTGACAACTATTTAGGATTTTTTATTATCTCATTTTATTTTTTAACAACACTCTCGATTTGGTCATATCTTTCCGGTAGAGCTTTTCAATGTTTTAACAATAAGAAGTAATTTTCATATTGAAGCGGATCAAACTACCTATATATAAATCACTTTAGAATTGTAAGTAGTATATAATGGATGTACATGGTAGGAAAAATTCAAGACTGATTTCGTCAACACATAAACTAATATTAAACGAAACAAATAGGGTGAATTGTTTGGGTGTCACTAACAAATACCGAAATTGACTTTATGTCATCTGAAAATAACTATTTAACTTAATATCATAGAAAAAATAAAATACTTGTCATAATACCACTAATTTTTTTCCAATGTCATTTCCGTTAGCAAACCGTTAACTTTTCCGTTAATGTCTGTTACATATATTAATATTTAATGACAAATTTACAAAATCACCCTGAATAAACCCAAAAAACATAAATTTCATTATATGTGTTCTAAATATTATAAAAACAATTACTCAAAATAATTTATTTATACTCTCTCTCATCGCTTCTTTTTCTCTCAGTTAACTTAGTGGTTCGGTTACTAAATTAATGAAATCCGATCATTCTTATATTTTTTAAATATAAAATAATTAATTGTTTTTTATAAAAAATATATTTTCTAATAAATATTCATTTTATATAAATTATTTTTTTTCGAAAAAATATTTATTTGTCATAAAATTTATTTTCATTTATCTAATTTCAAAATCATGATTTTTGAATATATTTAGTAAAAGAATATGCTAATTGATAAAGTAATTTTTATACAAAAAATATTTTTTGGAAAAGCTATTCTATATTTTTAAATATAAAAATATCAAACCCATTTATTCCCGATCCGGTCATCCGATTTCATCCAGAATTGGGTCCTGCAGGTTCTGTTTTGTGTAATCACACATCAACTCATACCCAATCAATCACAACGGCTCTATTCTCTCTAATGCCTATATAAGGAGTTGTAAAACACATTTTAACACAACTCTCCCACTACAAACTTGTCCCAAACATTATAGAGAATCCCAAATACTCAAAGCCTCAAATTTCCACACTAAGAATCAATTTCAATCTCATTCAAGTGTGCTCAAGTTTAGAGAGTGTGTTCCACTAAAGATTTCGTTTGTTCAAGAAGCAAGGACTTCGGTGAAAGCCCGAAGTGTTCCTCTCGGATTGTGAGAGAAGAAAGTCAAGCTCGCGAGGTTGTTCGTGGAGCATGTTTTGTAAAAGGCGTTCTCTCCCGGCCCGAAACGAGGAGTGGATAGTGAAGACGCGAGCGGAGCTCGAAGTGTCGAGCGGAGCTTGCAAGAGAGGACGTAGGCGGTGGCCGAACCTCTGTAAAAACCCTCGGCGTCCATTGTGGTTTGCATATTTCTTACTTCCTCGTTTAGTTGTTTAAATTCCGCTGCATATAACTCGATCGATAAAACGAGTAGGTAATTAGTTTAAAAGTGATTAGCATAGCCGACCCATACGTTCCAACATTTGGTATCAGAGCCTTACGCGCTAAATCGTATACTTAATCGTATCTTTAGCATGGCTAGTACATCCAATCACGTAGAGGGATTATGCACAACTCGACCTCCTTTGCTAAATGGGTCTAACTATGACTATTGGAAGAATAGGATGAAGATTTTACTAATTTCTAATGACCTCAAGTATTGGATGTTTCTCCAAAATCCATACACACCCCAAATGAAGATGAATTAGATTCACTTAGAAGACCCAAAATGAAAGAAATCGAAATGAATTCGAAAATCATGAACATCTTGTATTGTGGCCTTAATGAGGGTGAATATAATAGGATTAAAGGTTGTGTTAGTGCATATGAGATTTGACATAGACTACAAATGCATCATGAGGGGGATAGCAAAACTAAGGAAACCCGCATTAGTCTACTCATGCATAAATATGAGATTTTTTCTATGCAAATCGGTGAAAACATAAGCGAAATGAACACTCGCTTCACCGATATCACTAACTCTCTTTTGGTTCTTGGAAGAAAAATCAATGAAGGAGAGATGACAAGGAAGTTCCTCCGGTCACTTAGCATCGATTGGGAAGACAAAGTCGTCGCAATTGAAGAGGCGCATGATCTTTCTAAATTAAAGATGGAGGAACTCGTTGGAAATCTCATGGTGTATGAACTCCAAATCAACCATCGAAAGTAGAAGGAAGCCTCCAAGAACAAACACACCTTGGGATTACATGCAAACATTGACCAACCAAGGAAGAGTGTAGAAGATGAGGACATTGAAGTCCTAGCAAAAGACTTCTTCAAATACCTCAAGAAGGATAAAGAAGAAAAGAATGAAAGAAGAGGTAGAAGGAGTGAAAAGAGAGAAAAGAAGGAGAAGGAAGAGAGTGGAAATGAGAGAAAAGAGAAGGAGAAGAAAAATGAGAGGAGGGAGAGAAGGAGAGAAAAGGAGAAGTGTAAGAGAAAAGAGAAGAGGTTGGAAGCTCACAAGGCTACATGGGACGATTCATCGTCTTCATCGTCATCGAAATGAACCACAACTTCATCAACAACAGAATATGCACACATGTGTTACATGGCCATTCAAGATGAAGGAAGTGACGTAGAATCTAACTCTTGCTCTAGTAATTCATTCTCAACTAAGTCATATTATAGTTATAGCTCACATTCTAGTGTTAATGAAGAAACTTATACACATGATGAGCTTCAAAATGCATTTCATGACTTAGTTAAACAATATGAGATCATTTGTGATAAAAACAAAAGTGCTAGAAAGTTAATCAAAGATCTCCAAAGCCAAATTGAAACATGCATGAATGAGAAGAATGAGGTGATTGCTAAATTTGAAAAGAATGCATCAAATATTGATAAATTAAGAGCAACACCCATAGATTGTGATCAACTAAATCTTCAAGCTTGTAATTTTCAATTAAGAAAAGATTTAGAAAGATTCACAAATGGAACTCATATGCTCAACATGTTATTAGGTAGTCAAAGGCAATCCTTGCAAAAACATGGTTTAGTTTACAATTCAAAATTGAAAAACCATGTATCTCACACTACACTAAATGGCAAGCATATGTTCATTAACCATAGTTCCTTAAGTGTGTGGGCTCCTAAAATCAAAATGGTTTGGGTTCCCAAAACTAACATTCAAGGACCCAAAGTTGTTTGGGTACCTAAATCTACACTTGTAGGTGCTTAAGGAGGAGATTGGTGGTGACCGGGTGAGCCAAAGTGTCAAATTCGAATCCGATTGCATCACCAAGTCAAGATTGGAGCTAATCAAATTCAAGTTTGGTATAAAATTTCTATCTTTGAATTTTCTGAAACATTAACTCCAATCTAGTTAATATGCTTAATTGTCATATCCTTAGATGTTTAATTCATTGCAAATCATTATCCCTATTCATTGCAAATCATTTATCACATCCATTGATTATAAATGTCAAATTATAAATGGATGTTAGAATAAGGCCTAAGTTGAAACTTAAATGAAATTAACTTGAATCATATTCATAGTTTTCATCTAGCCTTATTGATAGGGGGAGCTTAAATGTTATATCTTTTATTAGTGTAATGAAGTGCAAAATTTAGGGAGAACAACTTCATTACAAGACATCCAAATTCTATGCTTAATGTCATAATTATTTTTGTTTTTGATGGATGTCAAAGGGGGAGAGATAATTAAGGGGGTAACTTGGAATTTGGCATAAAATTGAACAAAAAAACTATGCACATCCATAGGGGGAACATTAATATGCATAGTTTACATACACAAATTCCATGCATTAAGATATAGTTAACATATAGGTTGCCATCATAAAAAAGGGGAGATTGTTTGCTTTTTGGCCTTAATCTATGTTTTGATGATTTAATTAACCTAATCTTAATTATGATCATGTAGAGTAACACACATATTGCATTGCATATATATTGGTTTGTGCTAACCTCTACAGGTCATCAAGACTCAATGAAGAAAGGAAAACAAGACATGTAATCAAGCTCATTTGAAGACATGTATTTTGTAATTCTGTGAGTCTTTAGGAACTTGTGTATTTTGAGCATACTTGAGCTAAAATCAACTTAAACACACACTAGGTTCCTCATAGAAGTCACACACGAAATTTCACAAAATTTGGACTTCAATAGATCACCCAAACTTAGATCGGAAAACACTAAACCTGAACCATAACTGTCTGCCCACATTCGGTCGACCGCAACAGGCCGTTCGGTCGACCGGATGATCAAGTATTATGTTTTGTGTTTCACTGTCTAGTTTCGGTCGACCTCACCTTCTCATTCGGTCGACCGTTTGAACTTAATTTTCCGACCGTTATTCTTGTCGTATATACCCAACGGTCGTATTCGTATTAAACCAAAAATACCCCAAATACATTTCATGTACCGGTCGACCGAGGACCAAGATCGGTCGACCGTTTGTTCATCTCTTGACAAACCCAAATCTCCTGGACAAACACGGTCGACCGCTAGACCTGTTTCGGTCGACCGAATATCTATTTGTTTGTCAACCCCGAAGTGTCTGGTAAAAATCGGTCGACCGTTTCCCTCTAGGTGTTCGACCGATCACTTAAGTGTAACTAAGTAGTAGCGTTGGGCGGTCGACCGTTGCTTAACCGGTCGACCGAACTTAGTGCAAAACTGCCTAATGGTCGACCGTTCATCCCGATCTGGTCGACCGATTTCATCCAGAATTGGGTCCTGCAGGTTCTGTTTTGTGTAATCACACATCAACTCATACCCAATCAATCCCAACGACTCTATACTCTTTAATGCCTATATAAGGAGTTGTAAAACACATTTAACACAACTCTCCCACTACAAACTTGTCCCAAACATTAGAGGAATCCCAAACACTCAAAACCTCAAATTTCCACACTAAGAATCAATTTCAATCTCATTCAAGTGTGCTCAAGTTTAGAGAGTGTGTTCCACTCAAGATTTCGTTTGTTCAAGAAGTAACGACTTCGGTGAAAGCCCGAAGTGTTCCTCTCGGATTGTGAGAGAAGAAAGTCAAGCTCGCGAGGTTGTTCGCGGAGCTTGTTTTGTAAAAGGCGTTCTCTCCCGGCACAGAACGAGGAGTGGATACTGAAGACGCTAGCGGAGCTCGAAGTGTCGAGCGGAGCTTGCAAGAGAGGACGTAGGCGGTCGCCGAACCTTTGTAAAAACCCTCGGCGTCCATTGTGGTTTGCATATTTCTTACTTGCTCGTTTAGTTGTTTAAATTCTGTTGCATATAACTCGATCGATAAAACGAGTAGGTAATTAGTTTAAAAGTGATTAGCATAGCCGACCGATATGTTCCAACACTACATCCGTCTTAACTTACACCTCCACTTCCACGAATCATCTCATCACCTTTAGCTTAAGCCTTATCTTTTCAAAAGCCAAACCAATCCATTACTAAAACCCATCCAAAGAATTAGTTCTTAATTAAGGATTAGTCCCTTAAGTAGGCTTTAACACAAGGATTAAGGGTCTAACATAAATAGTTCAACTAAACACATTGAGAGGGTTCCTAAACTAGATAGTACCTTCCCATAGAGTTCAAATTCAAGTAATCTCAAAGCAACTACCTAGGATTTTCTTCCCCTTCTTGTTTTGAACTTATGTGTGTGTATTAGCTTTGTTAAATAATAAAAACAATTAAAAAATAAAAATGAATATGACCAGCCTCTAATTCCTGTAATGATAATAAATGCATAGTTATAAGTCATTATCCAAGATGACAAGTTACAACATACATTTGATGAATATTATTATACATACGTGCCAATGCTTTACAACAAGTTCATGTTACGAAATCTAGAGTTTAGAAAACAAAATCAAGCACTAGTGTAGAATAGTCTTTACTCGTCGCCCAATAGACGTCGGCTGTTATAACAGCCGACGTCTAGTTGGACGAAGATAACATAGACGTCGGTCGTTACCAAGGCCGACGTCTATATGGTACTATAGACGTCAGCTATTGGAATACTGATTTCATCTGACATCTACACGCTATAGACGTCGACTTATAGACGTCGGGAGTTAGAATCCCTGTGAATCCGACGTCTACAGGGTATAGACGTCCGCTGTTATAGACCACCGACGTCTATACCTCCTGCGTATAGACGTCGATGTATAGACGTCGGATATCTATAATATCCGACGCCTATAGGTCTTAAAGAAATCGAATAGACGCGTTTTCTGTCATTCATTTTAGACGAAACCCACCCAAACCCTAGCCGTCTCACGACCGAACTCTCCTCCACGACCGACCTCCGACCGATCTGCACCGTCTCCAGCACCGCAGCGACGTCCCAAGCTCTCCTCCCCGTCTCCTGCCCTCTTCTCCTTCTTCCTCCGTCTTCCTCTTCATCCTAACCAATGTAAGTGTTCAGTTCGTTTTTGTTGGTTTGTTTTCGGATTTTTCTTGTAGTAACGATTCTTTTCAATGTTAGTAAACTTCTCCTCTCGTTTATTGTTGGTGAATGCAACATTTTGATTTTTTGGTTTTAATCTTGAATATATTCGTATTTTCGTGATTTACGCTTATGTTTGTTGATATTTTGTACGTTCTTGAAAGAAATGGAGTCTCTTCCTAGCTTGAACTAGTTATGCTTTTGATCGAAGTCTTTTGGACTCGTAATTTACTAGAAATTGTTAATTTGGTAGTGGATTAATTTACTAGAAATTGTTAATTTGGTAGTGGATTAATTTACTAGAAATTGTTAATTTGGTAGTGGATTAATACTAAATGAGGAATTTTTGTTGATGTGTTATTTGTGTAGGTTGCTTTGTAACAGTGGTATAACATTGATACCCTAATTGAAAATCTTTGTTTTTTTTATTTTTGCTATGCCTTGCTTGTATGTTATATCCGAGCCTAGCCTTTTATGTTTAATGTTATAGATTAAAATTTAGTTACATATTTATTTAGTTAAATGTTTATTTATGCTTAAGATATTCTTTTATTTAGAAAGTTTTATGTTTAACTCATTAACCTCCTTAAACAACTTGGCCTTTAATAACCCAAAGCAAAAGATTAGACAATATTTGCTAAGTCATTCATCATATAGGATTTGCATTTATCATATTTATTATTTATTTACGATTTCTGTCGTAGATTGTTGGCGTACGGTACGTACTATCTTTCACTCGTCCTTCATTAGAAAGCACGCATTAGTTAGTAAGACTTGCATTATAACAAGAGTGAGGTGAGTGTTTGTTTGGTGTGTTGTTTGTTAGATTAAGGTATGAAAAACACTTAGGGGGCAGTCACCTATAGGAGACGAGGTGGGGGATTGCATCACCATTTCCTTAGCCCAAAAACTATTTAATAAAAGAGCCTTAATAAAATCAATTAGACGTTGGCTTCTAGGATTTTCAGACGCATTAAGGAGAGGAAACCGTTTAAGACCGTTATGGCCTGAATGTCGTTGCCTATCTAGTCTCCCTGAGATTTTAAGAACCTCCGGGTTCTTGATTTCCTATAGATTAGTGGTCCTCGATGTTGAAGACCATTTCGGCCTGAAGGTCGTTGCCCATCTAGTCTCCCTGAGATATTAGGGACCTCCAGGTTCTTGATTTCTTACAGACTAGTGGTCCTCGGTGGGACCTCGAAGTTAGGCGTCGTCTATTACTAAGGACCTATAGTGGACTTTAGGCAGTTTTGGCCTTGACTGCTTAGTTAGGTTTCTAATCTTCCTTATTCCCACGCTAGATTAAGGACTTCATCTCCTCTCCTCTGAGTCATTCTTTTCTCATCTTAATGTCTCCGAATATTCTCATCTATGAACACATTCTTTTAAATTAAAATTTTATTTATTGTCTCTAATAATAACTATCATTTTTGTTAAGGTTTAGATTGAAATGGATCGAGAGTGGATTGTTTCAAACAGATTGAGTGATGAGTATGAGAACGGAGTGAATATGCTCTCGCAACAGGAGCTCGATGAAACTCGCGACCGATGGGCTCGCTATTTTATCAGAAACTTGTTGACGAACTAAGAGGTTCTTCTACCACTAGTATTTTTTGTAATTTAGTTAACAAGTGCAATTGTATTACAAACCTACACTTTATGCCTTAATATAATCGCCTTAATTTTAGAATGAATTAATTGCAAGTGTGTTGAATGTCAATTGTGTATGCTTGTGTATTCTTGTATGTTTGTGCATGTATGGTTGTATGTTTGTGTTTGTGCATGTATGCTTGTCTGTTTGTGCTTGTATGTACATGTGGTTGAAATTGTGAGTATTTGTGAACAAATTTATAGATGAACGAATTTGGTGCAGTTGTATGTACACGAATACGATGACTAAAAACAATTTCGTCAGATGCTATTTTTTTGTCCAGGTTTAGGAATAGATGTCGGCTGTATTAATTAGCCGACGTTTATTCCTCTGAAGAAACGAATAGACGTCGGCTTTAGTTTGAATCCGACCTATATGCTTTAGGAATAGACGTCGTCTCTTAGTCAACCGACGTCTATACCTAACGCATAGACGTCGGTCTATATAATGACCGACGTCTATAGGTTAAAGAATAGACGTCATCTAATATATACAGCCGACGTATATTCTTTAGGTATAGATGTCGGTCTATATGAAGGCCGACGTCTATGTATAGACGACTCACACATAGACGTCGGATCTGAGAGTGCTTATATGCGACATATATAGCCTCGTACATCCGACATATATTCCATTTTCTGTAGTAGTGAAGGTTACAAATTCCATAAAAATAACATAGAAGAAAATTTCGAATTTAAAGTCAGGATATTTGTTGCTAATGTATCACGCCATTGATCCATGGCCAAGTGGGAATTCTATTTTTCTTTTTTGGTACCGAAAACTATTTCATCTTAACTACTGCTTAGTTGTGGAAATATTTCTTTTTGGTATTGATCCATGGCCAAGTGAGAATTCCATTTTTCTTAGGGTTTCGTTGGGAAAGCCTCGGATTTCCCCTCTATATATCTAGCCTGCCGATGGAACTTCCGTCGGCATGCTAGTTTTAGCATGTGCTCGACACGTGCACCAGTTAATCGGGCACAAAGGGAAATTTTCCGCGTCTAACCCGACAGAGTAGGGTAATGACGACAGAAGGCAAGCTAGATTTTGCATGTGCTTGACACGTTCACCCAGTAAACGGGCGCGAACACAATTTTTTCATGCCCGACCCGACAAAGTTGTTGTAAAGCCGACGGAAATTCCGTCAGCACGTGTCCGTTGGGAAAGACCTTTTCCTGTATGGTATGATGCAATTAATGTTAAAGCATTCAAATATTAACGCAATACTCGTGTATGTAGTATTGTAGTTACATTTGATCTAGTTTTTTTTCTTTTTCAAATTGATGTAGTGCATTGAAATTAAACATACATTGGCGTTCCCACTGTTATTTGAATCAGTGACCTCAAAGCATATTTCACTACGATACCACCAGTGGAGATACACCACTTGTCACGTGTGACATAGTTGCTCAAGCCAATTATCTTTCGAGAAAGAGGGGTATTATTTGAAATTAAACATACATCGGCGTTCCCACTGTTTGTCGCAAGGGGTTTTTGCTTAGTCACTCCCGAGAAAGAGTGATATTGAAGATTTACGCTTGAGTAATTCATATTGGCTTACTATACTTCCATAACATTAATATTACCTTATTGTATGATAGTAAGAGGGAAAAGAAGAGAAAGGGAGAAAAGGAATGTTGACACAAAAAAATACATCTCAAATAAAAACAATTTTTTTAATGATCGTTAGCTAATTGTCATCCCAATTCAGTGTTGTATGTAATTTACAACTCTATTGAAGTTTAGAGTAAGCAATAACATTAAAATGAAAGTATTTCAGAAATCAATCTCTTGATCTATGTTTATTAGATTAAACGTGAAACTAGAGTCAAAACTTGAAGAGATGTGGAATTTCACAAGATTCGAAGTGAAAGAAAAGTTTTACCATTATTAATAATAATAATAAACTCGAACAAATACAAAGTCCATGCACGTTCATGCACGCAACACCTTCTCCACCTCAACAACTACATCCCACGTTGACCCTCATCTTTCATGTATGAAGGTGGATGAGAATTAATCTTATTCTTATTCACCTTAATTTCACCAACCAAAATCACGTTTTTATTTAATTATGAAAAGATTCGAGTCATACTTGGCAATGGGCAACATGAATCTTAACTTCCAAAGCACGATCTCATCCACTTCTTCCCACGATCACACACCAACACCCATGATGCTCATCCATTCCCTCCTCTCATTCACCATAAATACCTAGAGGTGGGACTCGTGCCGGCACGACAACCGATCTCTTGGGCCCAGCACGACACGGGTACCTAGGCTGGGCCGGATTTGGGGGCGTTGGGTCAGGTCGGGTTTCAATTTTTCGGTCGATTTATTAATTTGAAGTAAGTATACAATCACAATTGAATTAACAAACACAATTTATTTTTTCCCAAAGTAACTAATTTATTTATTAATAATCGTTGACTCAAATAGGGAAAAATATAAATACATAATTGGTTACATATGAAAAAAGACCGTAAGCTAGCTAAATCTGAGGAGTAATAAAAATATATAAGGAGTATTACGAAAAAAATACTCAAAAACAATGATTTATCTAATTCGTCTTCAATCTTCATCGTCGCTAGTGTTGTTAAGATTCATGTTTTGGATTTTGTCAGCAGCGTCCATCCAATCTTTCAAGCATAATCTCATCTAAATTGATTTGTCGGACAAGTTTTGCTTCTTGTCAGTCAAGACACATTTACCTGCGCTAAATACAGACTCCGACGTCACAGTTGACGCCAGAGGACATCATAAGTCTCGTGCCATCAAGGAGACCAGTGAAAACCTAGCTACCTGAGTTCTTTCTGTTGGATTTCATGTTTAATTGTACATATTTATTTTCAAAATTTTTATGCACAATAAAATCAATTTACAATTTTCTATGATTTATTTCATACATGCATCAATTTGTTTCAATATCTAGTTTTAAAACTCTATTAAAACAAATATGGGCTCCGAAATTCATACCTAGAAGTTCTCTAAAACTTCTTGAAGATTCGGAGACGTTGGGGATGCTTCTTGCTGCGCCGGATGCCTCCGAGTATTCACCAAACTCTAAATAAGATCGGAGAGAGGGAAGCTAGTCTCTCAATCTCCGATAGGGTTTGGAATTCAATTACTAACCCCTCTTTAATTCCCTTGAGAATATGATCTCTTAAGAACTAAAACTAAACTTAAGAATTAAGGAATTTTCGTGGAGAGTTATGGAGAGAGATTTTTTGCATGAGAAAGCAATGAATTCATTAAGGAGGTAATGGGATAAACTTGTATTTATAAGTTCGCTCCAAATTACATATTCATGTGCAACCTCTTGCCCATGATTTCATGAAAAATTCCATCTAACCATCCATTATTTAATAATAAATAATATTAGCCACAAATTAAATCAATTATGGACCAATTCCATGCATGATCTAATTAATTCTTAAATTAATTCTGCTGAAAACCGTCTGGACCGGTCGACCGTTTGGAGGTTCGGTCGACCGCTCAAACCATGTTTCGGTCGACCGTTCAATAACTCGGTCGACCATTCGTAACAGGAATTATTCCATCGCAATGTTCGGTCGACCGACCGATTACTTGCGGTCGACCGTTCGAACAGATGAAAATTCTCATTAAACATGTTTGGCACGTCTTTACAACATAATTTCGGGGCTATTTATAGCCGATACAAGGGACCCAAGTATAAAATAGGAGACGTGCCAAACATGTTTAATGGGAAAAGAACAAAACTACCAGATGAAAAATGGAAGCAAGACGACCTGACCAGGCCGCCAATTGGCGGTCTCAGACCGCTGATTGGCGGTCCCTTTTGATTTGCAGGTGCTCCAACTCCTCCAGTATCCTCCCCATGATCTGTAGGATCCCTGAAACTAAGAAAACTGGAAACAAAAAATTAAAAACCACTTGAATAGTCAAAACCAAGGTCTGGACAGAGCAGCTCCCCGGCAACGACGCCTAAAACTTGATTGATCATTTTATTTAAACCGCAAGTGCACGGCCGCGTTGAAGCAGTGGCATATTCGGGTCGTGCACTGGGAAGTGTGTCGACGTTTGGTTTGTGCGAAGGCAAGTGGTAAAGAAGGGAGAGAAAGATTGATTACACTTACTACACTAGAATGCAAAAAGGAATGGAAGAAAAGCAAGAAAACTAAACCCCAAAGGGGGTAGAGAAATATTGTGAACATAAAGAAGTGTGAGCGTGTGTTCATTAAGCTCCTCACAACATGTAGTGCATGAAATCATAAAACTACATCCAACTTTGCCTCCACATGAATTAAGATAAGACTACATCATTAAAACATACAAGACAATACTTGGAATGAAGCATAAACTAAGCTTCATTCAAGAGCATTAGCATATCAAAGATAAGAGTGAAAACCCATTAGATGGTTATGGAAATCATATAAAGCTCAAGGGATTAACATAACATACACATAATACACTACATGATCATATGACATATTTCTCCACCCCCAAATGGGGATGGAACTACTCACACATATTTAAACTAACTACTTTAACAAAATGAAGCATTAAACTGAAATGAAAATACACTAATCAAGCAAGAAATATTAAAAAAGAATAAAACAAACAAGCAAGCATGCATATAAAAGGAAATTAAACTAAGAGAGAAAACACAATTAAAGGAAAAACATCTATTATTAACTCACTCAATACAAGTAGCCCTTCCTCCACCAGAGTTTTGCTTCAAGGCTTCACTCTTAGTAGGGAAGATGACCACCAAAGAGGGAGATTTTGTACAATGGAAGGTGAAGAGTTCTATTTATAGCCAAAGAAAAAGGCAATCCTGGACAATCCCCCGATGTGGGACTAAACAGATACCAAAAATAGCCTAAACATCCTCTAATACATGTGCTGGAGAAATTTGGATGGATTCAGAGTGATCTGGACCGCCAATTAGCGGTCCCAGACCGCCAATTGGTGGTCCATAAACTTTGGATCGAGTTGGAATTTGTTGTGGGCTTTTCTTGGTATATTGGCTGGTCTTGGATGCATTTCCTTGGTTTGTTGGAGCTCCGACCCGAATCGAACTGCTAAAATACTCCCCATGATGGTGTGGAGTATTATGTTTTGCTCTTAGGTCCTTCTGTCTTACATTCAGGTCCTTCTCCCTTGCATCTTAGTCCCCAGATCTCACAATTCAGTCCTTTTTCCCAGCTTTTGGGACCTTTTATGCTTCATCTCTTCAAACCTATTTATTCCTCAAAAGTAAACATAAAACTCATCACGTAGCATTGCTTAGGTGTAAGATAATGGATATAAGATACAAATATAAGCATGAAATGATGTCAATCACCCCACTTGCACTTTTCTCTTATTTAAATAAGAGGAAGAAGGAGACAAAAAAAGAGAAAAGTTCAGGGAGTCTTGTATGAGGAAGCCAAATATGTATTATTATATGTTTGTATTAGTTTATAGTTTGTCTCCTATTTGTTGTTTAGGTGAAGAAAAAAATAACTAATTAGAATTATTAGATAATTACTAAAGTTTACAAAAATAAAGTTTTATTTTTTGTCTTGTTATATGTTTGTTTTAAAGAATTTCAATTTCGATTCCAAAACTGCATTTTTTGGAGAACAAATACAAAAAGAGGAAATATAGATTCTCTAGGTAAATTATTGTAAATCAAAGATGAATTGAAATTTTAATGTCTAGTTTGTTGTGATTATTTTCTTTCATATTAATATGTGACATATATTTTTTTGTATTGTAGTCTTAAATATGGAAATATATTACAAAAACAAAATCAAGAACTTTTGATTCACCAAATGTGGTGCCGATTGATGATATGGTGCAAAAGGATTCCAGTAACTGTACTGCGGACCATAATTTAGATGACTACCCCTAAGATCCTGGCTTATGACCTAACAAGATGGACTATGATTTCAATGTGAGGGAGACAGTGTGAAGATATTATTTGATAAAGGTTCATGTCAGCCTCAGCAACATCATTTCCCTCAAAAAGAAGGAGGCGGTATTGGATTAAGCTAGGATTAATAAGATATTTGCCCAAAGCACTGACACATGGCACTTCCCCATTGGACTACACATTTAGGGTTTAGGGTGAGGCCATCTATATAAGGAGGGGAGCCTCCCATTAGATGGATCTTGATGTGTGCAAACCCTAGCCCCACCAAATCCTAGCCACCACCTCTCCCTCTCTCTCCCATTCGTCCCTCCACTTCCACCAAGCCAATCCGTGGACTCTTGGGTTGTGGACTCGTGCTTCTTCTCCAAGAGAGTAGAAGACCGACTGGTGCTCCAGAGGATTTCGTGAGGTGATCGCCGATCCATTCCGCTGCCACAGGTTCTCTCCTAGAAGGTAAATCTGAACCTGTAGATTCAATCGTAGATTGCTAACATTGGTACCAGAGCCATCTTGGTCACCTCCGAATTTTTTGAGCACTTTCTTATTTCATATATGTTGAAATAATTTCGGTTGTTTTCGAGAGAAATCGCATACATATGTAGTTTTTTCTCTTCTTCATGCGCCTAGGGTTTGATGGCATTTTTCCTCACCCTTGCGCATGTTTTCTTGATTCATTTCATTACATGTGAATTGCATTAAAAGTTTCATCATTATTTCACTCTTGCGCATAGCTTAGATTTCATTTTATGCATGTACCAAGGGTTACATGTTAATCTATGTTTGTTGCACATTTTTTCATCCTTGAAGCTTGCGGCTAGAGTATGTTTGTTCTTGATAATATGCGCATATATGTTGTTTGAAATATGATGATATTTTTACAAGAGTTAATTATTGCATATATCATATAATGTGATCATACATTTCGGATGGTATGATTTGATTGTGCATTTTTTTTCTAAACTCTGGTACATACATCTAAGGTTAGATGCTTGTTGCCTTATTCATGTATATGTAATTTTAATCACATGTGCATGCATCTAGGATTAGATTTTGATTGCAAAATCATGCACATACATGAATATTGAGTTACCATATTGTATAATTTTGGATTTTTTTTGGAATGAGAGCATTCATTTCATTTGAGATATTTCCTTTACGATTAAATGCACATATATGTTAATCTCATTAAGGATTTTCGAATTTTTGAAATGATAGCATTCATTTCATTTGAAATATTTCCTTTATGATTAAATGCACATATATGTTAATCTCATTAAGGATTTTCGAATTTTTGAAATGATAGCATTCATTTCATTTGAAATATTTCCTTTATGATTAAATGCACATATATGTTGATCTCATTAAGGATTTTCGGTTTTTTTTTGGGATTGATAGCATGCATTTCATTTGAAATATTTCCTTTCCATCAAATGTGCATATATGTGATGTCCTCCACCAAAGAATTTCGAATTTTTCTTTCCAATACAAGTAGCATAATTATTGTTGATTGCATGCTTATATTGATTAAAGAAAGATTGGCTAATTCTGAAAATTTTGGGAAGATATTATGGGCTGGAGTTTTATTGCCTTAAAAATATGTTTGAATGCTTTCCTTTGATGCAAAAATATGTGTTGCTCTCCACCATAGAATTTCGGTTTTTTTTCTTTCCTAATCAAAGTAGGATAATTTTTGTGCTATCATGATTATATTGATTAGGGAAAGAAGAAGAAAAATGTTTTGAGAATGATTATTGTGGAGATTGGTTGTTATTACCTAACATGTCTTTTTTGCCTATATTCGTGCACCATAAAAGCATTGTTTCCTTATGCATTACTTCCTTCATGTTTGAATGAGGTGCACACTTTATGGTTTTTTTTCCATACGTCGGATTGTGCTAACGTATGGAAAGATTGTGCTTGTATGGAATGAATGGTTGCTGATTTTATTTACTACCTTATTGAGAGATGAGCGTAATTTCATTCATTCATTTCCATTTGCAAAAGTTATCGCAATGGGCTGTAATATTTATGGACTGTAATATTTATGGATTGTAATAATTATGGACTGTGGACTGTTTATTGCCCTAAGGAGACGAGGAGCTCCTTTATTTTTTATTATTGTGATATTATTGCTATAAGAGTCATACAGGTTCCCGTCGACGAGGCTAAATCCCTAATGGGGATCATTAGCTCGATATGGAAGTAATGTAGTAATCATATCTGTGTGATGTTGATTGGGATTTTTTTTGAAACTGTTTTTTTGGGAACTCGCATGCCTAGTGGGAGTTGCAAGGTAGAAGTGTTTTGTGTAAACCACCTTGCAACCGGCGGCAAATACCTTCTTTATTTACTGATTTACCATGATTTAAAATGTTTTTTGGGTCATTAAATCATGATGGAGCTCAATATCTAGATTAGTAAAATGGCTTTATTAACTATTGCATGAGGATTTTATCGAATGCTTTATGTTTTCTTTTGGTCTGAACGCTATAGCTATTAAGTCAGTTTATTTTTTATGACTATTGTAGCTCATTGTATTTTATGCTAGAACTCATGTATCGCTATGATTTTTTGATTGTCCTAGATTTTTATGGCTGCTTCCAAAAGTATTGTCGCTGATCTGACTAGAGGAGAAAAACTCAATGAAAGGAATTACGATCTGTGGCATCGTAAAATTAAGTATCTCTTAGAGGATCAGGACATGTTAGAAAACATAAACCAATCTATGTCTCCCCCCGAGGAGGGGAACACTGCGCAGCATCGTAGAAATATGGATGTCTATAATGCATGGAAAAAGAAAGACCGTATTGCTCGCATTACAATTCTGAGTTCTATGTGAGATGATCTGTTACTACGGTTCGAAAAATTACGAACTGCAAGGGCCTTGTTGAAAGCTGTGAAGTTTCAGTACGGAGTGACCTCCGTCACAAGGGCCCGCCAGCTTGGGCTCATGTTTGATGGGTATAAAATGTGCCAAGGTCACACAATGAGGAAGTATATTACCGCAATGTCAAACATGATTAGCGAGCTGAGCGCTGCCGGTCGTGCTAAGACCGATGAGGAGCAAGTGTCTGCTCTCATCAGATCATTGCCTTCGAAGAATTGGGAGCATATGAAGGCCATCTGACTCATGCTGATGACATCAGGACATTTGACCAGGCCGCGAAACACCTAGAGCTCGAGGAGGACCGCATGCTTGCGGAAGCCCCTATAACTGAAGTATTTGCTGCTGAGGCTGGAGCTCCTCGGAGGAGTGCAGGTTTTAAGCGCAAAAGAGATAGCGCTCAGGGTTTTAAAGGCAAGAAGGGTGCAAATGCAAACAAAATAGAAAACAAAGCTGGAAAGAAACGACCTCGAGGATCCAGAGGTGGGAAAGATAAGTCTAATGTGACTTGTTTTAACTGCCGAAAGACTGGACATTTTGCTCGTGAGTGCACTAAGCAAAAGGTAATTACTGTGTGTAATCCCTCGAATTGTAACGTGACTAGTTCTGTGATGCTCACTGATCATTCTCCTATGTGGATTGTGGATTCAGGTGCCACGGACCACGTACCAAAGGATTGTTCTGCCTTCGTGGAATATCGCCGTGTTCCAAGTGGGAGGCGAATAAACATAGCAAACAACATTAGCATTGAAGTTCTTGGAGTTGGCACAGGCAAAGTGGCTTTGCGAAGTGGCCGGATCCTATTACTTCACGACGTGTTGTATGCACCAGCTATACGGCGAAATATTATTTCTGTTGTTGATTTGATGAGACATGGTTTTGAAGTTGTTTTTGAGAACAATGATATGGGTTTATACCTTGCTAACTTTTATTATGGACGTGCCTCTCTTTCAGACGATTTTATTATGTTGGACGCAATTTATGATTTCAATCATAACACTAGTGTCTTTATGAGCCAAAGTTCCATGAATAATGATTCAGTTATGTGGCATGCTAGACTAGGTCACATTGGTGTTGACCGGATGAACAGGTTGGCAAAGGAGGGGGTATTAGGAGAATGCTCCAAATTTGAATTGCCGACCTGTGAATCTTCTCTAGCTGGAAAGGCAACTACAAAACCGTTCGGAAAAGCCGTTAGGGCTACTTCTCATTTAGAACTAATTCACTCAGATTTTTGTGGACCTTTGAATGTGTGTACTAGACATGGACAGAGTTACTTCATCACATTCATTGATGACTTCACTAGATGTGGTCATATTTATCTTATTTCTCACAAGTCAGAAGCTCTAGAATGTTTTAAGAAATTCATGAGCTTAGTTGAGAATCAGTTGGATAATAAGATAAAAACTCTTAGAACGGGTAGAGGTGGTGAGTATCTCTCCATAATGTTCAAAGAGTTATGTGATGAAAATTGGATATCTAGACAACTCACTATGCCTTATACTCCTCAGCAAAATGGTGTTGCCGAGAGAAGGAATAGAACGTTGCTAGACATGATTAGATCCATGATGGCGCATGCGAGCTTGCCAATTTCATTTTGGGGAGATGCTCTAATGATTGCTGCCTATATCCTCAATAGAGTTCCAACAAAATCGGTTCCCTCAACTCCATATGAGTTATGGACAGGACGAAAGCTTGATTTTAGTCTGCTGCGTCCTTGGGGATGCGCGACATACATTCATTCTACTAGTCACCGGTATGGAAAACTAGGACCTAGAGGTAAAAGGTGTATCTTTGTAAAATACAGTGATCTCTCCAAAGGTTATGTTTTTATCGGGTTAGACGAGAATGAAAGAAGGACGGAACTGGAGTCTAGGGATGCCACATTCTTGGAAAATGATTTTCCAACTCTTGCTGGAGGTATCAAAAAGTCAGTGGACTTCTTTGAACAACAAGATGAGGACATTGCCACTCCACGGGATCATGATCTGGAAGTTGAACATGAGGTTCCACCAGTCAATCCTAGTGGGAGCAGCAATGCTGAGGATCCGATAGCTCTCACGGAGGATGAGCCATCAGATACCCATCTGCGTTGAAGTAAACGCGAGCTCATTCCTCATAGGCGATTTCGCTTAGAGGAAGAGGCCCTCATGATAGCTCAAGAAGAAATTGATTATGAATCATCCGGGATGGCAGTAATCGATGAGCAAGAACCGGAGACCTTGAAAGAGGCTTTGGAAGGTCCAAATGCTAAAGAGTGGTTAGAAGCTATAAAGGAAGAGTTGGAGTCGATGAAAGTTAATCGAGTATGGGACTTGGTCGACTTACCACCGAACCAAAAGGCCATTGGGGCCAAGTCGATCCTCAAGATTAAGAGGAAGGCGGATGGATCTATTGATAGATTCAAGGCTAGACTGGTAGCTAAACGCTACACCCAAAGAGAAGGCGTAGATTTTGAGGAAACCTTTTCACCTGTGGTTAGGTTTGCCTCCATCCACCTTCTACTAGCTATTGTAGCTCAGATGGACTTAGAGCTTTACCAAATGGATGTAAAGACTGCTTTTCTCAATGGAGAACTTGAGGAGGAGATCTATATGGATCAACCTCAAGGTTTTGAAGTCAAAGGACAAGAACTCAAAGTGTGCAAGCTCAACAAGTCCTTGTATGGCTTCAAACAAGCGTCTAGACAGTGGAACATTCGCTTCCATCAAGCTATATCAGAGAATGCGTTCTCTATGCTTGAGGAAGATTACTGTGTGTATGTTAAGAGATCCAATGGTAAATTTGTCATTCTGACCTTGTATGTTGATGACATACTCATGGCTGGGAATAGCAAAGAGTTGCTGAAATCCACTAAAGAGTGGTTGTCCTCCACGTTTGATATGAAGGACATGGGTGAAGCTAGCTACGTCCTTGGTGTCAAGATAGTTAGAAATAGGTCCGAGAGACTTCTGGGATTGTCTCAAGAGACTTATATTAACAACATCTTAAAGAAATACCATATGGACAAATGCAAACCAATCGACACTCCTATTGAGAAGGGTTTGCACTTGAGCCTTGATAAGCATCCTGAGACTCCTGAAGAGAAGGCCAAAATGAGTAAGGTTCCATACTCCAATGTTGTGGGAAGCCTCATGTACGCTATGATGTGCACTAGGCCAGACATTTGTTATGCTGTGGGCATGGTGAGTCGATACCAGTCCAACCCAAGCATGGAGTATTGGAAGGCAGTCAAGAGAATCATGAGATACCTCATAGGAACGAGTAACTACATGTTGTGTTACCAAGCATCAGATCTCCGCCTGATTGGCTATAGTGATGCCGATTGGGCTGGAGACATTGATGAAAGGAAGTCTACCTCTGGTTATGCTTTCTTGCTGGCTAATGGGGTGATCTCATGGTCCAGCAAGAAGCAAACTTGTATAGCCCTATCGACTATAGAAGAGGAGTATGTTGCATGCTCTGCAGCAGTACAGGATCCAGTTTGGTTGAGGAGGTTCTTACAACATACTGGGCTAGTAGAGACATTTGATGAGCCTGTTGTTGTCTATTGTGATAGCATGGTTGCCCTTTGTTATGTGAAAGACCCCAAGTATCATAGAAGTACCAAACATATACAGGTTAGGTATCATTTTGTGAAGGACATCATAGCGAGAAAGGAAGTTGGGTTAAGACATGTGTCTACTAGTCTTATGGTACCTGACCCTCTTACCAAAGCTATAGCTAAGGATTCGTTTGCGTCTCATGTGATGTCCTTAGGCTTACGCAGACTTTGATGTATTGGCATGTCTAACTTCCTTTTATGAGTGATTGTGTTTTTTCTTTCGACTATATCTGTTTGGTTGATATAGTTGTTCAAGCATAAAATATTAATCTGTCAATAGGCTGAAGAATGCTCACTCACACGAGCATTCGCCTCTGGCGCTTTTGATAGCGAGCAGAGATGAGACTGATCATAAAGAGATCTTGCATGATAGATCCGGAGAAGTTTATGATCGGATAGTCGCCTTGATTAGGAATCAAGATGAGATCCTCTATGTTGGTGAGGATTGACATGAATGTTCCCACGATTCATGTCACCTATAGAAGCCAAATGCGAGCATCACATGTGGCGCCAGGTGGCACCTGTATGGTGTTAAGGCGACAATGATGAAGCTCGGGTGAGGCGCAGAGGGGGTGCGACTGGACTAAGACTTGTATGGTGTTGAGAGACAGACATACTGTTGTGTGCAGTATGATCCACCATAACATGTTTATCATACAACATGTGCTGAGCGACCATTGGGAAATGAAAGGATGGATCCCTGCTCCTTCACTGTGTGAGTCCAAGACTTGATTGTCATTAGTTACCCTCAGTGACCTTCGACGACACCATGAAGCAAAGAGTTGATGTGGCTACTTTGGGATGTTATCTATGACCATGAAAGATTCGGTCTAAAGAGGCATCTTCGGGAAAGGAGTCAACTCGGAGTGTAATGGTGGTCTGGGGCGAAGGGAAAGGTTTGACTCGACTGCACTAAAAAGTATTTGTTGGGCCAACTGTATTGAATACAGTAGCAAGTACCTTGAGGACAAGAAGGTATTCTCTCCGAGGGATCGAGATGTCGTTCATGTGAAGTGAGTTTCTGAGTAAACCTGGGGAACAGTGATGTGCATTTGACTTCTTAATTCTTATTTTTGTGAGGATGTTGTCATTCTGGCCTTCTAGTAAGGTTTCTAGTTTGACACTCCTAATTGCAGGTGCATCACCGGTCGCACGACCCATTTGTCTGTATGATCGGAAGAGTGCATGTGTCGGGGACACATATGATCTTGTATCAGGGATACATGATCAGAGACTTGCGTGTTGTGGACGCGTTCTTGGAGAGAGGAATAGTTGCATATATCAAGGATGTATACATGTGTGTCGGGGACACATAGAGAGGTGATATATTGCCATTGTGTGATTGTATGTATCAGGGATATATGCATATGTGTCAGGGACACAAAAGCAGATGACATCTTGTTATCGTGCTATTGTGCAAGTGGGAGATATTAGATTAATCTAGGATTAATAAGATGTTTGCCCAAAGCACTGACACATGGCACGTCCCCATTGGAGTACACATTTAGGGTTTAGGGTGGGGCCATCTATATAAGGAGGGGAGCCTCCCATTGGATGGATGTTGATGTGTGCAAACCCTAGCCCCACCAAACCCTAGCCGCCACCTCTCCCTCTCTCTCCCATTCATCCCTCCACCTCCACCAAGCCATTCGTGGACTCTTGGGTTGTGGACTCGTGCTTCTTCTCCAAGAGAGTAGAAGACCGATCAGTGCTCCAGAGGATTCCGTGAGGTGATCGCCGATCCATTCCGCTGCCACAGGTTCTCTCCAAGAAGGTAAATCCGAACTTGTAGATTCAATCGTAGATTGCTAACAGACGGAAAGCGTCTTAAAAGCTTAATCTTGAAGGAGAATTCCACAACCTTGTATGTTCATTGAGTTGTGCATCAACTTCAACTCACACTAGTAGTAGTTGCAAAAAAAGAACTTTAGCTGGTTCATTTTGTAATACCATTACCCATTTATGTAATGTTGTTGGTGGCTCTTGCAAACGTAAAGATATGCTTCGAGATTCTCAAGTTGAGGAGCTTTGAAGCGACCTGGAGATACAAGATGGAGCTCTCATTTTGGTACACTTATCAACTTGAGTCATTTGTTTTCCTTTGTTGTAAAGGTTCTTGAGCATATAGAGAGTAATGGAAATGATGATCCACCAAAAGCCGAGGCAGTAGATTTGATTGATATCATTTATATATTTGAGTTTGTGTTTCTATTACATTTGGTGAAGATAGTTTTGGGAGTTACACATGAGCTTTCACAGACATTGCAAAAAAAAGATCAAATATTGTCAATGCAATAGCACGAGTTATATCTACAAAAGCACAACTATAAGTAATAAGAGATGACGGTTGGGAGTCATTAAACGCAATGCCTATTTTTTGTGAGAATCAGACTATATTCGTGCCCAATATGGATGAAAATTCTTGCCTAATCAGACAAAATTGAGAAAGGCACACACCTGAAATGCACTTATACAATTTCACGTTCTTGAAAATACATCTACGCAAATATAAATTACTAAGGTACAACCTCCATGATCACTACTTAATTTATTTTTGGTAGACGTCAACCTTGTTAGTGGATGTGTGCAATCTCGTCTACGCGTATACGTAGGACTTCAACTAAATAAAAATTTTGACTTATAATAAGGCTAATCCTAATTCACGTTCATGAAAATACATCTACGCAAATATAAATTACTAAGGTACAACCTTCATGATCACTACTTAATTTATTTTTGGTAGACGTCAACTGTGTTAGTGGATGTGTGCAATCTCGTCTACGCGTATACGTAGGACCTCAACAAAATAAAAAGTTTGACTTATAATAAAACTAATCCTAATCACATGGAGAATGGGTTGAATATTACCCTAATTTGGTTTTAGTTAGGTTGACTTCTTCTATTTGGCACCGTACAACAGTTTTGTTAACAAGTGGAGTGACTTACCGCAATCACAAGGGTTCGATTGCCGTGGTCAAGTGTATTTGTATAAAATTTTGTGTGCAGTCTACTTATTTTTCAAGCCCGTAAGTCTGTTCCATAAAGGTTGCCTCTGCCTGTGGATATCATCCCACTCCACTATGTTGAAGATCCACCGGTTTTAAAAATATTCAACATTTTTTTTGTGTGTGTTAATTGTCGAGAATACTTCTAGTTGTAATGTTATTGTAAAGTTCGAATTAAATAGAGATTTTGATTTGGTTCAAATCCTATATATTTAACAACCCTATTTTGATCATATGACTAACATTTTCATGAATATTTCAATAATTTTAAAGTACCAATCCTATATATCTAAGGACACATCTTTTGCTTACTATGTGCACATCGAAACTCACGTCTCATTCTTTAATGTTGACACTTCTAGAAGTGCAATATTTCATATATTCAGTATTAGATGTACTTCATTTAAAGATTTTTTATTCTATAGTTTACACTCACTATTCTAAATTCTATTAACATATACTCTTGTACGTATTTTCATAAGGAAAATTTAATTTTCTATGCCTCAAGTGGCCAACCTCTGGGAAAAAGTCCCTACTTTAACATCATCTGAAAAATATACTTATCTTTTCACTTCTTCCTAAAATACTCATGCCTAGTTTTTAACTTCCTGAAATTTGTTACAGAGTTCATAAGAGAGTCTTCTTTGATGGGATTGATGAGGCTCATATGGCATCTATACGATTACTGAGAAAGTTTTCGACCGTTCGGTTTCCTTCCCTGCAGACGTTACGTCAGTAATTAAACGTGAAAACTGCAAAATGGCAGTACGATGTGGCCTCAACATTATGAAGCAAGAGAGTCATCTTTGTTTGGATCGATGAACTCGGTATGCACTCGATAGTTGATCGATCGTTTACTCAACTAACAACAACACAATTATTGAGGACATTTTTTGTTTCACTTACCTTTTAACCAAATGTCAACTCAGCAATTAAGAGGGAAGCGTGAAAACTCTACCAATGTGTGGTTCGAGGTGACGCTATGTTGGGATCGATGAGCACGATACGTACTCGATCTAAGTTTGACAGGTAATGTGACTGTCAATGACACATATGTTTTTTAGGATTTCCATCTGTCGAAACATCTCATCAATTATGAGCAAAGTGTGAAACACCATACCAATGGGAGACTCGATATGCGCGCGATATGATGAAGAAAGAGAGTTCTTTATGTTGGGATCAATGATCTCGATATGTACTCGACATGAGCTCGATATTCTCTCAACCTTCTCTCAACCATATGAGTGCGGTTTAAATACACGATAATCGAGGACGTTTTTTACGGTTTGGTTATCTTCTCTCCAGACGTCGAGTCTATCATCGAGATAGTATAAAATGCCCTTCCCTTCTTTCGGCCTTACACCATTACACTTCTCTTGCCAATGACGCGCAATGACGACAACACCGAGGTCTCCCCTATCGAAGACATCCTCCGTTTGTGCGGTTACGCCGCATCACGGGTGTGTATCAGGTCCTCCACCGGGCCGGTGCAAGTGACTTGGCGTTACGTGGCCCCACAATGCCAGAGATGCACCTTCTACGTGCATGACGCCTTGTCTCCGGTACGACCGCCCCCGGAACCACAGGAGGAGGTCAAACAAACCTGGCAAAACTCCACCACATGATCGCTAGCATGGACCGTCGTTTGGCCCTCGTACAAGACACAGTGGAAGACCTCCTCATCGACAGTGGTAGATTTTAATCATCTCTTTCTTTATTTTTAGTTACTTGTGGTTATAAGTTAATATCCACTGATATTTTGTTATTTGGTTTGCGTAGTTTCCACCCCGACGACACCAACCCCAACACCACCCTCCTAGAGCACACCTACCCCAACTACGGGGCGACCTGCATCACCAAGACACCCATCCTTGACCACACACCCTCCTGACTGCCTTAGGTGTCGCTTGACTTGGAAGAACACTCTCGGACGACTAGGAAGAGGGCAAAGTTATTTTAGTTAATGTTTTATTCCATGATACTTTTTTATTTTGTTGTGTATGTGTTTGTTTTGCCAACTTTGACAACCATGTTTGTTTGTAAATGTGTAGTCAATACACAAGCAGTTATGTTGTTTACGTTATTTTTTGTTAATATTTGAATGTTGTGAATGGTTTACGTTGTTTTTTTGTTAATATTCAAATATTGTGGTTGGTGTAACTGTTTCAATCTTCCTCGTGCAAATGGTGTAGTCGAAGAAGTAATATAACAACCATCGACCAACGTCGAGCAACCATCGAGCTCTATCGAGGTAGAAGGACATGATTGACTTGAACGGGCGAAGTTATTCATTTGAAATTGTACAATGACCGTCGAGCGATTATCGAACTAAATTTTTGTGAAACCCAAAATCCTACAAAGATTCAAATAAATGATGGTTTGTTTAAGTCCTAGACCATCGAGTTATTATCGACCTACTATCAAACCACTATCAAGGTAAAAGGAGAGAACAAGGAGTGAAACTTCATTTAGACTGTTCGTTTGAAAAGATTCAAATAAATGATGGTTTGTTGAAGTCCTAGACGATCAAGTTATTATCAAGCTACTATCAAACTACTATTGAGGTACTAGGAGAGAACAAGGAGAGAAACTTCATTCAGACTGTTCATTTGAAAAGATTCGATTAAATGATGGTTCGTTTAATTCGTAGACCATTGAGTTATTGTCGAAATACTATCGAGGTAAAAGGAGAGATCACAAACATAAACACAAAGACAAATAAAAAACACAAACACATACATCGACTTAAGAACAAGTTATTATTGATCTATTACTGAGGTACAAGGAGAGAACAAAGAGAGATCACAAACACAAACACACAAAAATTATAAATCTCTTCCAAGTGAATTGGAAGAGAATGATATGCTCAGATGTTGCCTGCAGACCCAAAAATAGTTTTGTTTATCTCTTGACTTTGACTCAACTTAGCAGCCTTCCAGATAAGCTTCCACATTCCTAGTCCCTTTATGCTTTGGTCGGGTTTATCCACCAGTGGTACCGGTATTCCATCGTCCAAGATGAAGTACCAACAGTGAAGGGTTGGCTCCGAGGAGACACAGACATAGAACGTTTTCCTAGTCTTATTCGGAGTGTTGGGCCACAACTCGGTTGCCTTCAAACTGCACCTACAGGTGTGATAGGGTAGTGGTAAAACTCCCAGTATTTCAACGGAGGAGAACCTCCCCATATTGGTCCACTGAGGATGTGCTCAGCTTCGTCAGAGTAATCATCTGAGGCATTGTGTTGGAAGGCCATTCTTTTAGGTGGAGGAGACGAATCGAATACATAACAAAATGGGGGGGGGGGGGTCGAATACACAACTTAATGGAAGACACCCTAACCTCTGATTTTATAGACCCTGTAATGAAGGGTTGCGCCTCTTCGCGCAATAATGAAAGGTGGTGTCCTCAAAAGGAAGGAATGTGAAACGACTGCATCTCTTCACATAATAATGATTCGTCCATTGCCGAAGTAAAACGTCCCAACATGGGATGTTTCACTTCGACATGTGAACATTTATCACGTTGATCATCGAGCGCAATCAAACCCATATCGAGTTTCTATATAACACATATCGAGTTCAACTGAACCATAGCCATGTATACATCTCTCTCTGGCACCCCACCGAACCCATCACCGCCACTCTCTCTCTCCTCTCCATCTTCTTCACCAACCCCAAAACCATCCAATTCCCACCTAAATCGATCTCGTAGTCCTCCAAACATCGGCGATGTGTGTGGAGCTCCGGCGACGACGGTGAGCACCGACAACTTTGAAACGATGAGGTACGCCGCCCACCAATCTGGTTTGACTCCACGCGGTCAGGGAGGAGAGGAAGAGTCAGCCATTCCGGCATACTGCAGGTTGCTGCTGTGTGCGGCAGTGTGTTTGTCGCGCCACCACACTGGTGGCGGTGACCGTCGGCCACTACTGCAGTGGCCGACCGGCCAGTTGCAGGGACCGTCAGAGGCGGTGACAGAGTGTGGCGGGCTGTAGGTCGACGATGGTGGTTGGGTTTGCTTGGATAAGGATGAGTTGGGTAAATTGTGGATAAGCCCTGAAGTTTTAGTTGTTTTAGTTGGAAAGAATTAATTGGGCTTTTTGCATTATCTGGTATCTATTGAGATGCGGAAGTTGGCTGGAGGTGACTTGGGCTTGGGACGCATGGACTGGATCTGTTGAGCTCAGTTGTCATGTATTTTCTTGCTCCTCTTAGTATAGTCTTGTAGTAGGAATTTCAGAGTTTCTTGTATTTCCCTTCCTCATTGTACTCTGATCTTGACTTTATGGTATGCTTTTAATTGAGACCTCGACTTGATTATTGTTAGTTAATGTTCTTTTTTGTGCTTGTTATTAGTTGTGATTTATTGTTGTGCTCGATTGTAGATTAGGAGTGTTACATCTTGGTATCAGAGCTCAAGTCCGTCCATTCACGTACAACCCAAGTTAGGACCTCTTCGCGTAGTTTTGTTAGTTTTGTGTGTTGTAAGGCTTCTTGTTTTGGTGGACAGATGTCGCCCTATCGAGGTGCCAGATTGAGACATGTAGACTCATTCAGACGCAGTTCTGAGGACGAGGACCAGTGAGCGATGAGAGACTTGTTAGAGCGCATGGGTGCGTTTATGGAGGTGCACGCTAGGAGGCCACAATATGAGGATCAGGGTGAGGTTCCCGATCGCTTTATACGCCAGCATCCACCGACCTTTGTGGGAGGAAAATACCCAGAGGCGGCAGAGGACTAGATTTTTAGAATCCAGCAGATATTTGAGACGATCGCTTGTCCTCCCGAGTGTTAGGTGGGACTAGCCACGTACATATTCAGTGGGTTAGCAATCAGTTGGTGGAGGACCGTAGCGGTAGCCTTTGGAGGTTCGACCGCGATTAGTTGAGAGGACTTTCTGGAGGAGTTTAGGAAGACATATTTTCCATCACAAGTTTGCAATCGTCTGAGGCGTGAGTTTCTGGTGCTTCAGTAGGGAGATCTGAGCTTGGATCAGTATATTTACATGTTCAGTTCTCTCGAGAGGTATTGTTCAGAGATTTTCAGTACGCCAAGCAGATGGCGATGAAGTTCACTGAGGGACATCGATAGCCGTTTCGACAAGAAATGTTTACTTATATGCCCCGGACACTGGAGGATGTGCATCGTAGTGCAATGACTCAAGATGCGAAGTATCTTAGGTACACTCAAGGGAGCAGGGGGTTTGGAGGCGGTAGTCATTGAGACAGGAGTCAGTCTGGGAGTAGATTTGGGGGCCTCCTTGAGAAGAAGCAGAGGTCAGCTGAGGGCAGTACCAATGGTATTTGAGGACGTTGTCGTCGTTCACATCCAGAACAAGAGTGCAACTTGGTGACTAGTGGATGCCTTGAATGTGGGCAGCTAGGTCACAGGGGCCCTAACAGCTCCGGGCATGGGGTAGTCAGTGGTAGTGGTAGAATTGGTAGTGTGGAGCAGCAAGTTCCTACTCAACTTGTAAGAAGCATGGCCACCTGACACGTGATTGCAGGGCACAGACGCTCGTTACCGGGGGTACCAAGTCTACAATTGGGTCGTCGAAGACTCTGTCCCGTGTTTTCACTGCATGGTTGGAGGATTCTGCTTTGGATCAGCTAACGTGGTGGAAGGTGTGATTGGGGTTGCTAATCATGTTTCTAGGATCCTGTTTGATAACGGTGTGACGCATTCCTTCATCTCTAAGAGGTTTGCGAGCCTAGTGGACCTTAGCCCCCTGAGTCTAACCTCCTACCTCGAGGTCAGCACCCTTGTAGGAGAGAGACTTGAGCTTGAGAAGTTTCTAGATAGCAGGCTGATTATGTTGGGCGATAAAAGATTCTTAGTTGACCTTATTTAGTTGCTGATGGTTGACTTTGACGTGATTCTCGGGATGGACTGGCTCTCACATTATGACGTGCAAGTTCATTGCTGGAAGCGGATGGTTTTGATTTTAAGAGTCGTGGGTCATTGACTGGTAATTTGTGGTGTCGTGGTATGAAGGGTCGCATTATTGTTTCTACACTAAAGGAGTAGAAGCTCTTGAGTCAGGGGTGTGTAGCATTTTTGGCAAGCGTAGTGTTGAGTAAGAGTCAGGGACCCTGCCTGGAAATGGTGGAGACGGTTTGAGTTTTTGCATATGTTTTTCCAAAGGCCCTCCACATTGAGAGATTGAGTTTTCAGTCGATTTGGTTCCCGGTACTATGCCTCAGTCTAAAGCCTCGTATCGGATAGGACCGCTGAGCTGGTCGAGCTAAAGATTCAGTTGCAGGATTTGTTGGATAAAGGGTTCACTCGGCCGAGTATGTCACTGTAGGGAGCCCCTGTCTTGCTCGTGAAGAAGAAGGATGACTCCATCAGGATGTGTATCGACTACCGGATGTTGAATAAGGTGACGCAGTGGCAGGCACCCACCTCAGTGTCAGAGGTTATTACTGATGTTTTATCCAGGAATTTTCGAAGATTGCTTCTCCGTTGCCAACTTGACCAAGAAGGGTGTTAAGTTTGTCTGGTTGCAGAAGTGTGACGAAAGTTTCCATCAGTTGAATAGGCAGTTGACGACCGTGCACATCCTAACCATTCCTAGTGGTAGTGGCAGTTATGTGATCTATAGTGATGTGTCTGGTGTAGGTTTAGGGTGTGTGTTGATGCAGCATGCGAAGATAGTAGTTTATGCGTCGAGACAATTGAAGGTACATGAGCAAAATTATCCTACTCACGATCTATAGTTGGCACTGCCGCAGTGGTATTTACACTGAAAATCTGGAGGCATTACCTATATGGCGATAAGTTCGAGGTGTTCACATATCACCCGAATTTGAAGTACCTATTTTCACCAAAAAAACACTGAATATGAGGCAGTGACGCTGGTTAGAGTTCATTAAAGATTATGATTACACGATAGCCTACCACCCAGGAAAGGCGAATATGGTGACTGATGCTCTAAGTCGGAAGTGGGAGAGTTTAGTGGCTAGCTTGTGAGTCAGTGAGTGAAGATTGTTGGAGGACCTGGTTCAGGGGAGGTCATTTATAGCAACAAATAGTGGACCCATGCTTGTCAGTTTGCGGGTCGAGTTAGATATAATGGAGCGTATTGTCCATGCACAGGCAGACGACCCAGAGAGGACCACTTTTATGCAGTATGTGGAGACCGAGGGGTTAGATTTCAGGATTGCTACGGATGGAGCCATTAGGTTCAGGAGTAGAGTGTGGGTGCCGGTGACAGCGGACCTACAGAGAGAGGTCATGGAAGAGGCTCATTGTTGAACGTTTTAATTTAACCGCAAGTGCACGGCCGCGTTGAAGCGGTGGCAAATACGGGTCGTCCACTGGGAGGTGTGTCGACACTTGGTTTGTGCGAAGGCGAGAGGTAAATAAATTGAAGAAAGGTTGGTTATACTAAACTATACTAAGGTGCAAATGGAAATGGAAGAAAAGCAAGAAAACTAAACCCCAAAGGGGGTAGAGAAATAATGTGAACATAAAGAAGTGTGTGTGTTCATTAAGCTCCTCACAACATGTAGTACATGAAATCATAAAAGTACATCCAACTTTGCCTCTACATGAATTAAGATAAGACTACATCATTAAAACATACAAGACAATAATTGGAATGAAGCTACATGAACTCAAGTATAAAGACTATACCCTACTATGCCTCTACATGAATTAAGATTTCACTACATCATTAAAACATACAAGACATTAGCTAAGGTAAAGGCACAAGAGCACATACACTACAAATTGGGTTTCCAATATTGACTTCATCCATATCCTAACCTTATCATTCCCCATAAAATAGGTCCACTAATCAAAGCATAAGCTAAGCTTCATTCAAGAGCATTAGCATATCAAAGATAAGAGTGAAAACCCATTAGATGGTTATGGAAATCATATAAAGCTCAAGGGATAAAGATAACACTCACTTAATACACTACATGATTACATCACATATTTCTCCACCCCCCAAATGGGGATGGAACTACTCACTACTTATTACACTAACTATATTAGCAAAAGAAAACATAATACTGAAATGAAAGTTAACTAAGAAGGCAAGAAGTATTAAACAAAACATAAAAGGAAAGGAAAGACTAACCAAGCATGCACCAAATAAAAGACATAACAAGACAAGATTAAAAGAAACAAAGAAACTTTTATTAACAATGACTCACATTGAAGGTAGCATTCTTCTCCACCTTGAGTTATTGCTTCAAGGCTCACTCCTTAGTAGAGAGAATGCCACCAAACAATGGGTGATTACAATGGAAGGTGAAGAGTTCTATTTATAGGCATGGAAAAAGCTAATCCGGGACAATCCCCTGATGTGAGACTAAACCAATACCAAAAATAGACTCAGAATACACTAATACAAGCCCAGCACAAATCTTAGCGGATCTGGAGACATATGGACCGCCAATTAGCGGTCCAAGACCGCCAATTGGCGGTCTATATGATCCAGATCAAGTTGGTTTTGGTTGTGGGCTTTCCTGGTGGTCTTTGTTGGTTTTTGATGCATCTACTTTGTTTATTGGAGCTCCGACCCGAATCGAAGTGCCAAAATACTCCTCATGATGGTGTGGAGTTTCCTGTTTTTCTTTTAGGTCCTTCGGTCTTACGATCAGGTTCTTCTCCATTGCATCTTGGTCCTCAGGTCTCACAATTAATTAAGTCCTTTTTCCTTGTTTTGGGTCCTTTCATGGCTCTTCTCTTCAAACCTCTTTATTCCTGAAAACTAAACATAAAACTCGTCACGTATCATTGCTTAGGTGTAAGATAATGGATATAAGGTACAAATATAAGCATAAAATGATGTCAATCACTCATCGTGCTCGAGATACCATTCATCTTGATAGCAAAAAGATGTATAAGGATCTTCAGAAACATTGTTAGTGGCGAGGCATGAAGAAAGATATCATGGAGTTCGTATCCCGGTATTTGGTCTATCAACAGGTGAAGATTGAGCATCAGAGGCCCGCAGGCGTATTGCAAAGTATTGAGCTTCCAGAGTGGAAGTGGGAACATGTGACCATGGATTTTGTTACAGGACTACCCATGATGAGGCATTTTCACGACATGATCTGGATGATTGTGGACCGACTGACCAAGTCTGTGCATTTTCTGGCCATACAGATGAGGTTATCGCTGATTAGCTTGGCACATGGTTCACAAAAGGATTCTTGGGATCGCTGCAGAGAGCGTTAGGGACGAAGCTGAAGTTCTATATGGCTTTTCACCTCAGACGGATGGTCAGTTAGAGAGGACGAGTGTTGCTAACAGAACGAGTGAGCTAGGTAAGTCAGTCTGGAGACTAACCAGATTCGGAAAGCAAATGTGTGTCTCATATGATTATATGCAAGCATGAGATATGGTACGCATCTCTCTAGGTGAGAGGAAGAAGCTTCGGCTGGTTTCGATCAATCGAATCCTTGGTCGAGCCAGAGACCTATTTTCCGAAATGAGGCCAATATTCCGATGAGAAAATGATTTTCTGCTAAACTGGGATTAAGGAAACCCCTTTCCCCAGACTGTGACCATACTATTCAAAAACTGCTCTTACTAAATTTTAAGGCAGTGCGTCCCAAATAACGAGTTATGATTAGTAGCATATCATGCATCATATTCATGTTATATATCCTTTATTTTACCCCAATATTGTGCTACTCGAGTTGTTGTTTGTAGTGTTTTAGGAATTAGGTAATAAAGAAGAGGAAGGGAGCAAAAAGGACCTAAATGTAACAAGTATGGACTAATTTCGAAAGTTCTGGACCTATTTGTAATGCATAAGGACTGGATTGCAAATCAGGAAGGACTCAAGTGCAAACCCAGAGGGACCTGATTGTGAAGTGCAAAATCTGGTGACAAATGACTTGAATCAAATTAGTATTTTGCCAATTAAACTCAAAGTGATTCGAGCCAGAAGACGAGGACTTCACCCCACGTGCCAAATGACGAAATAAAGTGGGACGCAAAATTTCAACCGGATTGGGAGCATTTGATCCGCCACTGGCTGATCAAACCGCTCCAATTTGGTTGCAATTTCGGTCGTGGTTCGGGTTGTCGAGTCAGAGCATTCTTGGACTATCAAATGTGATTTAGAGTCGTCCAATTATTCCCAGATTAATCCTAACCATGTATTAGTCTATATATACCATTGTAATCCCTCCTCTCCCCCTTCTTCTTGCTTCTCCATTAGTTTTAGGTTTTATTTTGCTGCTGCTTAAGTGTAGTTGGAGGAGAAGAAGCAGACTTTGTAATCCTTTCATTTCAATCGATAGTGAGTGTTGTTCTTTTAATACATGTCTTTAACTTGATCCAATTTCTTTGATGTTGTTGTTTCTTTAATCTTGTCTTCTTCATTTTTTATGGGTTCATGCCATTTTTATGTTTTCTTTAGTATATAGATGAGTAGAGAGTAGTCCATCCCCGTTGTGGGGTGGAGAAGAAGGTGATTTGATTATTTGATGGATTAGTGTGTGTTAATCTTAATTCTTTGAGCCTTACATGATTTCCATACCAATATAATGGGACTTCACTCTTGTCTTTGATGTGTTAATGCTCTTGAATGAAGCTTAGCACATGCTTAGATTAGTGGGCCTATTTTATGGGGAAAGATGAGGTTAGGATAAGGATGGAGTAGAAGAAGGGAACAAGGCATGTGCATGCATGTTCTCATGTTGGCTTTATCCAAATTAATTTCTTGTATGTTTTAATAATTGTGATAAATCTTATTTCATGTGGAGATATAGTTGGATTTGAGTAATTTTTCATGTGAACATATTAGCCTCATTTCAATTATTGTCTTGTATGTTTTAATGATAATGTCTTATCTTATTTCATGTGGAGGCAAAGTTGGAATTTAGTTTTATGGATTTCATGTATGACATCTTTTGATGAACACATTTGAACACACACTACACTACACATTTTCAAATTCACATTCTTTCTCTACCCCCGAGGGGTTTAGTTTTATTGCTTATTTTCCGCTTTTTTTGCGTTGTAATATAGCATCAACTTCATCCATTTTTCTTTTCCCACTCGAGTATCGCGAATCAGACTCGCGCACGCTCCTTGAGGATCGACTCATGCTTGCCACCTCTTCAAAGTGTGCTCCAATTTTGCCACTCTAAGACACGTGGAGGGCACTTTGGTGCAAAGAAAATTGCTGCCAAGGTGCTCCAATCTGGATTTTACTGGCCTTCTCTTTTCAAAGATGCTTACAAATTTTGAAATCAATGTGATAGGTGTTAGTGCCTTGGCAGGATTAGTCGACGTGATATGATACATTTGCAAAATGTCCATGTCATCGACATCTTCGATGTGTGGGGCATTAACTTTATCGGTTCTTTCCTAAATTTGTTTGGGAATCTCTACATTCTGGTGGCCGTTGACTATGTGTCTAAGTGGGTAGAGGCTATCCCCACAAAGACCAATGACAAAAGGTGGTCACCAAATTTTTAAAGGTCATTTTTGTGTGATTTGGTACTCCTCGTATCATAATCAGTGATAAGGGTACCCACTTCTGCAATCGCTCCTTTGAAGCACTTATGAGGACATATTCGATCACCCACAAGCTTGCAAACCCATACCATCTGCAAACTCGTGGGCAAGTTGAAGTCTCTAACCGTCAATTAAAGCAAATCCTTTAGAAGATGATTAATTCCTCGAGGAAGGATTGGTCGACTAAATTGAATGAAGCGTATAAGACCAATTTGGGTATGTCCCCATATCAGGTAGTGTACGGCAAGGCTTCCCAACTACCCATCAAGCTCGAACATCGTGCTTTCTTGGCGATTAAGCATCTAAATATGGATCTTGATCAAGCAGGTGTGCAACATAAACTCTACATTGTATGAAAATGCCAAAATTCATAAGCCCCGAGCCAAGATGTTTCACGATCGCATGATTATGCGAAAAGTGTTTACGGCCGGGTAGAAGGTGTTGCTCTATAATTCCCAACTTCATTTGTTTGCGTGTAAGCTCCGCAGTCGCTGATCTGGCCCTTTTATTGTACAAACTGTATTTTCTTATGGAGCGGTTGAAATTCTGAACCCAGGTAATGGGGACGTGTTCGAAGTTAATGGACAACGCCTCAAACCTTACTTGGAGGGGGCACCAGCTGAAGTCGAAGAGGTCATGTTCCTTCATGAACCTCTTTCGCACTCAACCATTCATGTTCCTGCATGAATGATTGAGATTTCATGTTTGTACATAGTTATATTTGAAAAAAAGAAGAAAAAAAGAAGAGAAAAGCAATGACAAGGACTCCAGAAGTGAGCATTGATTGTTGTGGGTCATAACCCTTGTGTATTTGTGGCCTATTTCTTTCACATATTTGTCCCCCGTCTTAAGTATTTAACAGATTTTGAGGGGAATTCAGGTTTGTGTCCTTCAACATAACCATGAACTTCCATTTGTGCTTCACGTTGGTGAGATTTTTTTTCATGCATATTATCCATGTAGTTTCATGCTCCCATTCATTGAGGACAATGCATGATGTAAGTGTGAGGGTGTTTTACGTGTCTGTACATAATCGAGTCTTTCTTCTTTTGTTTTTTGTTTTCTTTTGTGTGCATTGTTAGGGCCATATTAGTGTACTGCATTTAATATCAATATATCTGCTTGTCATGATCCTTGGGTGACTTGTCTTCTTTTGCTTGCTTGGTGCTTTAAAAAAATTCATTTCTTTCAAAATCGTTGTGTTTGCGAAAGAATATGTTTTGTGGGTTTTGCGTGTGTTTGGCATGTGCAAACCTAATGAGAGGCAAAGTAAAAGGAAGCTCCAAAAATTGTCTTGAACATGATGCATTAGGATATCTAGTACACCAGCTTTAGGTCATATCTAGTCGTAAGGATGCACCCCGGTTTTCCCTCGGGGGAGTGTAATCATAAGGTTTCAGTACTCAAATAAATAAAGAAGTCCACCTTGAACATAGTGAGTTGAACAATTCATGTCTATTAGTATAAGAAAATTTGTCGTACTCATGGACCCTTACACTCCTGTTATGAAACCTTACGTGCAGGGGTTTTGGTTCATTTGTAGATAAGAAATAATTAAGTGGTTTTCTCTCTTCTCGTACGGCTCCTATCACTCCGGAAATTAGGTCCGAAGGGACTTGGTGCATGTTGCTTTCAAGTCATCTGACTTGGGATGCACCGACCGAACTCCCGTTACACAGGTGGTAGGGATCGCCCTATGTGGAGATATGGGGAAGGTGTACGTGATAGTGTAGCCCTCACAGGAAATGATGCACAATACCCAACCCTGGGAGAACTAAACACGAAGTAGTTGTAACTTCTTATGCTCCAAGAAGAAGAAGAAAATGATGATGAAAAGAGAAAAATAATACAAATAAGAACCTTAATGGACTTTACATGATGTATTACTTTAGAATGTTAAGGTTGCCCATGTCTTTCACTTAAGCCCTTGATTAACTTTCACGAATGACTCATTAGGCTAGGTGTGTGGACTGAATACATATAGAGAGTCGGCCCGTAGGATAACCGTGTCCAATGATCTACAAAAATGAGTCCATGGAGTCATGTTGCTCGGTTGAATAATGCATCTATGTTCGGATTTTGTGGGTATATTCGTTGAAAACCCTCAGGAGACAACACTCCTCCTCCTTGGAGACAAGGGGGTTTAACGGCGTGTTGCACGTGCAAAGTGCAACCGTGATTCCTACAAAAGTGAGTTAGGACTTATCTTATTTTCCGTTTGTTTTTCCCTTCTTTGTTTTTTTTTCGTTGTTTTGCTCGGGACTAGCCAAAACTAGGTGTAGGGTTATTTGATTGACATCATATCATGCATATATTCATATCTTATATCCTCTATTTTGAACCTAAGAAATGTTACGTAAAGAGTTTTATGTTTAAGTTTCAGGAATAAACTTGTTTGAGAAGAGGAGACACAAAAAGTACCTGAACACAAGAAAAATGATTGAATTGTGAGACTTACGGACTGATCCGGGTGTTGTATTAGTATGTATTTAGTCCATATATGGTATGCGTTTAGTCCAATACCGAGGGATTGTCCCTGGTTACCTTTTTTAATGGTTATAAATAGAACTCTTCCTCCTCCTTTGTAATACATCTCCTCTCTTGGTGGTCATTCTCTCTACTTGGAGTAAAGCCTTGGAGCAAAACTCTAGTGGAGAGATGCTACATGTAATGTGAGTGAGCAATAAAGAATGTTTTGTTAGTTCCTTGTTGTTTCTTTTAGTTATTGCATGCTTAGTGAATTTAGTTTGTTTTAATCTTCGTAGAATTAATTAGCATGTGTTTCTTTTTTTAATATGAATGTTACCATAATAATGTGTGAGTGGTTACATCCCCCTTTGGAGGTGGAGTTGATGTTTATACATGTCATGTAGAATGGAATGAATATTATATGTTTTGTGATGAATGTGAGTATGCTTGTTTGAATTAAAGAGAATACTTAACTTTGATGGTTTCTGCCTTATTCATTAGGTACATCTCATGCTTGTTTAAGTTCTTAATAAAAAAACTTGTTTATGAATATATTAATCAACTAGGTTAGTGATTTGGATGCTAGGTCTTGCCATTAGGTACTTCCTATGCATAGCAACACTACCTACATTTGTGTTGTATTGAATGCATTCATCACCACTTATTTCATGTGGACACACACTCCACCCCTTAGGGGTTTCTCTTCCTGAATTCCAGCTTGCTTTGTTAGTTAATTCAGTTTCATTGTTGCTTGCTTTCGTCGTATTTGTTTGTTGCTTACTAGTGTAGCGTAGCATAGTTTAGTCTAGTTTAGTGTAATCACCTTCTTCTCCCATTTGTTTCCCACTTGCCTTCGAAAGAACCAGAGTCGACACATCTCCCTATGGATCGACCCATACTTGCCCCGTCTTCAATGACGGTCGTGCACTTGTGGTATTTAAAATGAACACATCAACCTTCCAAGGGGTTGATGAGAATTAAATTTATACCGCAAGTGCACGACGTCAATGAAGACGTGGCAAATACGGGTCGAACACAAAGAGGGAGAGATTTGTTATTAGTGTGATTTCGATTGGGGAAAGAAGGAGAGAAGAATAAATTGGGTTTTGAGATTTTTGGGTTTTAATTATCTAAAGCAAGAAACAAGAACAATTAAAACTAAAACAAGAACAAAGAAGTGAATTCCGTTGGGTGGAGGTTTAGATTTAAGGTTTAGATTAGAAAATTCAGAAACTTATAATAAATCATATTAGTTATAAAGCATTACATGATAAATGATTTAACATAAACTCAAGTAATCAAAATATACTAACACGAAATTAAAATAATAACTTTTATTCTTCTTCTCTTCACCCTAAATCCGTCACCTCCACCCTTTGGAAGGAGTTAGAAACTCATAGAGGGAGGAAGAAGGGGTCCTTGAGACATTACAAAAGAAAACTAAAAGTAAGAAATAAAAGACAGAATTTTATTAATGAAAAGAAGAATACAAAACTAAGATTAAGAATAAAAATTACAACCAAAGACTAAGGACCCTTCTAACATCGTTCTCGGGGCTATTTATAGTTGTTAAAAGAGACCTAAGTATAGAATTGGAGAGTACACGTGTCCAGACACGACTGGACGAAATTTGAGCCCACGTATCGCCTCTGGTGTGGCGGAAACGCCGCACATTGTTTGTGCTGTGCGGCGGAAATGCCGCACAATCTGGTCGAATTATCTCTGGATTTTGGCAGAATGTTTATGGTATGATTTGATCCTTCTTTGCGCGTCTGGATTGATTCTTTACATTCGTTTGAGCTCCGGATTAATTCCTTCATATATTTGGAGATCCACATTGATTTTTCTTTAGATTTTCTCCAAGATAATAAAATCTTCTCGTGAATTGCAATTTGGTCCTTGACTTTTTGCAATTAAGTCCCTGGCTACTTTTGTGCTTAAATACTTGTTCTTTTTGTAATTAGATCTTGAATGCTTTTATGCTTGGATACATTTCCATTCGTAAACCGATAATCTTGAGCTTGGTCTTTATGATAGAAATGAGTCTTTTGCACGCGTTTATGCTCGGGATGTGGGTAATTTGCATTCAGGTCCCTGTATTCTGTAAATAAGACTAAACACATACCTTAGTAGCATTTATTGATATAAAAGTGATCTAAATGAAAGACATATGATGCAATGTATGCAATGCATCAAATACCCCCACACCTAGATTTTGCTAGTCCCTAGCAAAACAGAAAATAAGAAAAATAAAAACAGGAAAATCCTAACTCATTTTCGTAGGAATCACGGTTGCACTTAGCATGTGCAACAAGCCTTTAAACCTCCTTGTTGCCAAGGAGGACGAGTTTTGTCTCGTGAGGGTTTTCAGTTGACACACCCACAAAGTCTTAATTCAACATTCCATTAATAGCTCTCAATATCCCTACCTCAACCTTATACATCTCACTTCGAATTCTTGTATGCTCATTATATGAATCTAACTCATTAAAAATATGACTTCGTCTTTGTTCCTCCAACATTCACACCACTAACCCTTCTACACATGATATCACTTAAATTATTTTGCACGCCTCCTCGGGTGGTGAAGTGTCATTCGGATCAACCATGGCATGAATCATTCTTTTAGCGTTGGGCCTTGAGTATTTTTTTTCTTTTCTTCCGTGATTCAACACATTTGCTTTTTGACACTTTTACCCTTTTTTTCATTCATGTAGCGAGTTTGGTCGATAATCCCGAGCTGGTAGACTCAAGTTACCGGGTTTCAAGATACCCCTACGGACCAGTGACTCAAAGTCTTGGGCTTTTGTAGTCATTTTGCAAAATGTGTTTCCTCACTTTATTCCTTTTTCTTTTATTTTCCTCAAAGCTTAATTGCTATTAGAAGTCCACACTTCCTGGTATATTTTCCTCAACCTCTGCTTTTTATCAACCACTTCAAAGATTTGATTCATCCAATTTAAGTGCATACATGTCTTAAAGGGCAATGAGTTATTTCTTTGGAACTTAGATTTATGTCATAATTTCTACAAGCAGAACTATATAATAAGGAACAAAAACTCAGTGCAATTTGTACACGGGTTCTGGCAGTTCAATCTTAAGCTATGTCATGAAACATTGAATTTTTTCTTTTTTCTTTTTTTTAGAAATAAAAGACAGCTATATAGATAAATATATACATAAACATCCCCCCACACCTAAATCATGCATTGTCCTCAATGTATGCAAATATAAAGCAAATGCACTTATTACCTTGGTGAACTACGGTGGAAGGATGAAATTTGCTCAAACTCAACCATAGTCAGAACTGGATTGAATGACACCATATTGGTGCATGTATCCAGTTGAATTGTTCCCCATGTTGCAATGAGAGTCCTGACTCACAGGTTCCACACCCCTCACATAAATAGGTTCTCTTATTTGCTCGAGTGATGGTGGGTGTGTAGATGAATTTCTCCTCTTCTTCTTACTTCCTTTTTGATTTTGTGATGATTCAGCAATATTATAGATTCGTGATTTCATCACAACGTCACTTTGATTGCATATTATTTCTGGCTCACTATCAATATGAAAGATATTAAATTCAGCTTTTAAGTTCCCAAAAGATAATTGCATGAGCCCATTACGACAGTTTATCAATGCTTCCGAAGTGGCTAAAAAGGGTCTGCCTAGAATTACAGGGATTTGTCGGTTAGGATTTACAACAGGTGTGGTATCTAGTACGACAAAATCCACTGGGTAAATGAAGTCACCAACCTTGATCAAAACATCCCCTACTATACCTCTTGGTTTCTTAATAGAACAATCAGCAAATTGAAGGGTTGTCTTAGAGGGTTTTAGTTGACCAAGGTTCATTTGCTCATAGACAGAGTACAGGAGTAGGTTAACACTAGCACCAAGGTATAGAAGGGCTTTGTTGATAAAAGTATCTCCTATTGAACATGAAATTGTGGGACACCCAGGATCTTTATATTTTATAGGAGATGTGTTGGACAATATAGAACTTATGTTTGCAGTTAAGAATGCCTTCTTTGGTACGTTCGTTTTTCTCTTTTTAGTGCACAAATCTTTTAAGAATTTAGCATAAGCAGGTATTTGTTGAATCATGTCTAAGAGTGGAATGTTCACCTTAACTTGCTTAAATACTTCCAAAATTTTCTCTATTTGTGCACTTGAGTTCTTTTTGAGTCTATTAGGGAATGGAGCTTTAGGAACATAGACTCGCTCAGGTTCAGGTTGAGCTATGGGTTCAGGTTGAGTAGGTGGGTTGGGCGTTTCAGATTGGACGTCAGGTTTAATGGTCAGGTCATATGTGGGTGCTTGATGGCTAGATTGATTGGACACTCTAGGATTTACCACATTGTTATCAACTTGTCTTCCGGACCGTAATGATACTACTGCATTTATTTGTTGGAACGGTCATTCCTCATTAACCATTTGAACCGGTCTAGGGTTGTTATTTCCTGAAGGTGCTTGATAGCATTGATATGAATTATTAGATCTAGGGTTCACCTCAGGTTGACTTGGAAGCCAACCCTTTTCTCTTTCACCTACTATTTGTGCTATTTGGTTGACTTGTGTCTCAAGCCTTTGGAAGGTCTGGTTGGTTGTTTGTATAAAGGTTTTCATCAAATTTTCCAAGCTTGTCAACCTAACCTCATGATCGTTATTGTTACTAAACCCAGATGATGTATTATTTTGATTATACGGGTTTGGTTGTTGTCTAGGAGGTTGACCCTGTTGGTTTGATGAGAAATTGGAATTATTACGCCAACCCGAGTTATAGGTTGATGCGTATGGGTCATTTCTAGCATGGTTATACATGGCATTAACTTGGTCCCATTCTGCACAATCCTCCATTACATGACCTGTTTGACCACATCTAGAGCAAGGGATAGACGAGGCTTGAGTTACTCAGTTTTGGGTTCGTAGCTCTAAACTTTCCATACTGCGCATAAGGGTAGCTAGTTTTTCTTCAGCCGCTATGTTGGCATCTACAGCTAAGACACCTGGTTTGGGTTGGCTTGCTATTCTAGATCCAATACTTGGGTTAAGCGGTGTTGTAGCATTGTCCCATTGCATACTGTTTTCAGCTAATTCCTCAAGAAAAGTCCAGGCATCATTTTCATTTTTCGACATAAAGTTCCCTTGGCTTACGGATTCTACCATAACCCTAAATGTGGGTGTCAATCCCTCATAAATAATTTGGCATAATTGCCATCTTGGAACTCCATGATGAGGGCATTGGGTCAGAACAGTTTTGAATCTTTCTAGATAGGAATAGAACGGCTCGCTCTCAGACTGAACGAATGCAACAATTTCATACTTAATCCTCATAGTCTTATGGTTGGGGAAATATTTTTTTAGGAAAACTTGAACAAACTCAGCCCAACTTCTAATGGATCTTTCGGCTAGACTATATAGCCATTTCTTAGCGTCATCCTTCAGTGCTAGAGGCACGAATTTCAGATACACTGCCTCCTCAGGGATATGTTGGTATTGCATAAGAGAGAAGATTTCCTCAAATTCTCTAAGGAAGAGATATGGGTCTTCCCTAGAGGTGAACTTAGGCAACATACTCATGTATTGTGCCTTAAGTTCGAAGTCGCGACCCGGTATGGTGGGCATAATGATGCACGATGGCTGAGCAGCCATCGCTGGATAGCATCGATCACTCAGAGTTATAGGTTGTGCAACTGGCGGATCCACTACGTTCTTACCCATTGGATCCGGGTGAGGTGGTGCAACAGGTGGATTGGGGCTAAGTTCCAGACTGGAATCTAGATGAACTCGTGAGAGTCGATTACTCAAGTCCCGAATCCAAATCTGAGTGCACCGGGTTGAATCATTTTTTGAATTCAAATTCGGAATTTAAATTCCAAATTTCATTTCAAGATTTAATTACAATTTTTTATTATATATATTTTCGTTTTTTTTAATATATTTTTTTTATGTTTTTTTTTCAAAAGGGAAACAAACAATAGAATGGGGAAAGATGAGAAAGGAATCCTAATCTAGAGAATTTAGGTTAGAAGAGAAAGAAGACTCAGATGAGAAGGGAAACCTAACTCTAAAGATCGAAAGAGGGTTGGTCAGAAAATTCCTAAGAAAGCACGGTTCAAACAATCCTAGACCTAGTGTGTCTTAGATCTAGACGACTCCTAACTGGTTGAGTCGAATTGATTTGCTTGATTCACCTCCCTCACTAATCAAACCAACTTGGCCAGGCCGTGTATAGCTAGTGGGGGCGCTTCCGACAGAGTCGGTGCCAATTAGACAACCACTTCGCTTGGAAGACTTACGTCAACACAAAAACACTTTCTAGACACCAAATTAAATTCAACCGGCTTCAGGTCATAGCAAGTCAAACCAATTCTTCTCCTTAAATGAGTCCGAGTCCTTAGGGGTCAATGTCTAGTTGATTTTAATTCAAGGCTTGGGTGACACTTTGGGATTGTTATTTGTGGGCCACGGAAGGGTGATGAAATCCCCACCGTATCTTTGCCTACAGAGTTGCCCTTAAGATAGTTTAACTTAGATCTAGCAAAGATAGTCAAACAATGGACTTTAGAGGGGGGCAATTTCAAGGTTGTATGCAAACTAGATTATATGCATAAATGCATTCGATAAAATCCGCGATACGTACCTTGCCTCCAGCACTCTTCAACAAGAATTAATTTGCAAGAATTTAGCAAGAATAATGCAAACAAAACATTATATGATGCATGCACTAAGTTCTTCTAGTTTTGCCAATTTTTAGGTCAGAGTTGAATTATTGCAATTTATGGAATTTTTGCCCTACACATGCAGTTCTACGAAAAGGAAATTTTCTGAAAATAGAAATTACGAGGAAAAGAGACAACAAAGGTTACCTTATGCAATGCTCAGTCGGGTTCACCGCCCGCTCTCAAAATTTCAGATGCTCTGCGCGTCCCAGAAAAGTTTGAAGCCCAGAAGCTCCCATTGTGCGGCGATTCCGCCGCAGGTTGTTCTATAGGTGCGGCGATTTCGCCGCTCGTTTAGCTCAGATCGTGCTCGGATTTCGCCGTGCACTCTGTTGTCTCCTGAAACACAAATCCAAATAGTTAGATCGCGCACAAGATAAACAGAACAGAATCAAAATCAACAAACAAACAAAATCTGCGTCACCTCCCCGGCAACGGCGCCAAAAGCTTGATGAGAATTAAATTTATACCGCAAGTGAACGGCGTCAATGAAGACGTGGCAAATACGGGTCGAACACAAGGAGGGAGAGATTTGTTATTAGTGTGATTTCGATTGGGGGAAAGAAGGAGAGAAGAATAAATTGGGTTTTGAGAATTTTGGGTTTTAATTATCTAAAGCAAGAAACAAGAACAATTAAAACTAAAACAAGAACAAAGAAGTGAATTCCGTTGGGTGGAGGTTTAGATTTAAGGTTTAGATTAGAAAATTCAGAAACTTATAATAAATCATATTAGTTATGAAGCATTACATGATAAATGATTTAACATAAACTCAAGTAATCAAAATATACTAACACGAAATTAAAATAATAACTTTTATTCTTCTTCTCTTCACCCTAAATCCGTCACCTCCACCCTTTGGAAGGAGTTAGAAACTCATAGAGGGAGGAAGAAGGGGTCCTTGAGACATTACAAAAGAAAACTAAAAGTAAGAAATAAAAGACAGAATTTTATTAATGAAAAGAAGAATACAAAACTAAGATTAAGAATAAAAATTACAACCAAAGACTAAGGACCCTTCTAACATCGTTATCGGGGCTATTTATAGTTGTTACAAGAGACCTAAGTATAGAAGTGGAGAGTACACGTGTCCAGACACGACTGGACGAAATTTGAGCCCACGGGATGTGGCCAAAATGATGATGTCGTCCATGCCGCCCTCCATCCGTGCCGCCCTCGATCATCCCCCTCAATTACGCTCGATCCTACCTCTCCCATCTCCTCCCTGCCGACTGCGTCTCTCGTGTTGTTTACCTTGACTCCGATATTCTCCTCGTCGACGACATCATCATTTTGTTACAAATGTCCTTAATATTAAAAACAAAAATAAAAAAAGTTAAAACATAAAAAACCAGAAAACAACGTCTCCCTCTTCCCCCAAATTGTCTCCCTCTTCCACTCCATCCCCAACTCACCTGTTCCAAACCCTCCAGCAAGGCCGTCACCACCTTCAATCGGGACGATTCGATTAGAAGGACGATTGAATCAGGACGATTCGATCTCCCTGAGACCTTGCTCTCTGATGCTAGAAGGATGTACGGGTTTAATCCCAATGTTTGTGTTTTCAAAATTTTGATTAAACGTAATTGTAGGATATAGGAGATGGACTAGGCTTTGGGGTTGTCGAGGAGATGAGGGAGAATGGATTCCCACCGAATTTGATTACTCGTTCGACTTTGATTGGGGGTTTTGTAGGGAGGGGAGGCTCAAGGAGGGTTAAAGGTGAATAAGGTTAGTTACAAGATCGTGATGAATTGTTTGCTGAAGAAAGGTGAGGTGGAGAAAGGTGTTCACTTGCTTGTGATGCTTAGGAGGAGTGATTTCCCTCATTTCGCGGCGTCAAACGAGTTGTTCGTCAAGTTGTGTGAGAGTTGGAAGGTGGTCGATGCCTCAATGGTGTTGGCATGGTTGTTGGACACGGGATTCCAACCGGAGAATGATACTGGGCGTTGGCTGAGAGAAGTGAGCAAATAGAGGAAGCTTGGGAGAACATTTGACTTATTAGATGAGTTGACAACGTCGCGAAGAGGTGCTTTGGTGTTTTAATGATTTTTGTTTTTACTATTAAAGATATTTATAATTTTATGAGGTTTAATTTGTAAAATTTCTAACAACGTTGGACGAAAACGGGGCTTGAGTGGACCCCACTAACAACAAAGATGCATATGGGCAAATATGTTTGGCATACAGGTGCATCATAGGCAATAGTGAAAACCCGGGTGCATATCACCCAAGCAAAAAGCCTTTGTTCTTTGATGTTTAAATTGTGTCAATCATCTCCTTAAACTTTTGAGTCGTCACATTTTATCTTCTCTTTGTTATGAGTCCATATGTCTTTATATTCACCATTAAATACTTTTTTGTGTCAATTGCAGTGAATACTTCTTTTCTAACTTTATGGTAAAGTTCAAATTAAATAAAGGTTCGCATTTGGTTCAAATCTAGTACAGACATCCACCCTACTGTAAATAAAGGTCTCTTCATCAAAATGCAAATAAAATGTTCTAAAGCTCAAAATCTCGAAAGCGTAAAATCCCAATTCCTCACACTGCAAACAGAAAGTCAAGTTAGTATTTGGTAAAATATTTCGTTCAAGACAAAAAAGAATCTCGCTATATGAATTGCACTGATGGTGCACTTGAATATGAACTTAAAGACAGCCCAATGAAGATGTTGGAACCATTGTGGAGGAGAATCCATCGTAAAACATGGTAAATATTGCTCGAGGCATCTATTTACAACTTCGGTTTGGGCATCTATCTGTGGGTGATAAGATGTGCTGCTCCGAAGGGTGGTTCCAGATTTGAGAAATAACTTTGATGTTGCTTCTATTGCATCTGTCTATGGGTGATAAGAAAAAGGGGTCGCGATCAGAGATGATGCTTCGAGGTATTCCATGAAGTTTCGCTATATGAATAACAAAAGCATCTACAACACTTGGAGTCGTAAAACGTGGAGGCAAACCGACAAAATGATCATATTTTGTCAGTCGATCAACAACGACAAAGACCGCCGTTTTACCACAAGAAGCGGGGAACCCCGTGATAAAATCCATCGTGATATCTTCCCAAACACGGTGTGGGACTGGAAGTGGCTGAAGCAAGCTGGCAGGCGACGTAGTGAGGTATTTAGTTTGTTGGCAAATAAAATAACACTAGTACAGAAAATGAAATATACGTCGCATATACGGCTTATATATGTTAGATATTCACATTACATAAACTAATATCTATTTGTGGGTCGACTATGAGTACATGCGACGTCTATACCTATAGACATCGCATTTACTGATAGTCGACGCGTATTTAGCAACAACTATTCACTATTCTGCACTAGTGCAAGAAGCAACCCAAGCACACACATCTGATATCATTGTCTTCCAAAAGAATCATCGTCGAGTATGAGATAGTGTGCTAAGAAATCTAGAATGCCGTCCAGTTGGACTCCCATTTAGTTGATCAAAAATTACTCATCGAATAGAGGAGGAGGAGGAGGGAATAAAAACTCGATTCCTGAAATATAAAATAGTGTTAATTAATTTATAATCTAGGAAGTTGGATGAGTCCACACGAAAGGCTTAGAGAAAGGTGTGAGCATCAACATCCAGCCAAAGGGCTTCTGAAATTTTCGAAAATATATCCAACGTGGTCATAGAGAAGACAAGGCAATTGGTGTGGGGATTCTTGATAAGGCATCGACATCCATGTTGTCCTTGCCGGGTTTATAAATAATTTTGTAATTGAAATCGAGAAGTTTTTGGCGCCATTGTTGTTGTTTAAGGGTTTGGATGGATTGAATCATAAAGTGCTGCAAATTGTGATGGTCTGTGCGAATTATGAACTCCCGACCAAGTAGATAATGACACCATTTATGGACAACTTCAGTGATTTCACACATTTCACGAACATTAGTTGATGCAGAACGTAGGCGAGGAGGGAAAACCTTGCTAAAAAGCAAGAGGGTGACCATGCTGAGATAAGATAGCACCCATAGTTGTACCTAATGTGTCGATATCTAAGGTGAATGGTTCATCGAAATCCGGGAGTTGGAGCACCAGAGTATTGGTTAAAGCAGTCTTTAAGGTAGTGACGGACGAAGCGACGATAATATCCAGCGAGACCAAGAAATCCCTGTAACTGTCGCACAGTAGTAGGACATGACCATTCGGTAATAGGAGAATTTTTTTTCTGGATCCACTTTGACAACTTCTGATGATATGAAATGTCCTAAATAATCCATCATAATTTTTCCAAATGAACATTTTGACATTTTGACTTAGAAAGACTTATCATGTAGAACTTGCAACACTTGACGCAAATGAATGAGACGTGTTTTCCAGTAAGCACTATCTGCCTCTTGTGCATTCCTTTTGTTTTCGTTGGTTTCATCAACCAACTGCTTGGACCCACCAGCTTCTTTGCTTTTAGGTTGTTTCGGAGTAGATGAGAGGACTTTACCCTTCCTTAGTTGGATCAAATTTATCACTTCATCTTCATCACTAGGTGCATCATCCATCGAAAACATTTCCTTGATTCCTGTGTGTGAACTACCACTGTTGACCGGAGATGAACTTACCATTCGACACTCGTGTACAATTGGTTCTGATTTATCTTCCGGTCCTTCACCCGAGGGATTGACTTTTTTGTTCACTAACAACAATTCCCATGGTATGTAGTCTCCCAAAGTTGCGGTTTTCAGGGTACCCTGCTCATACTCCTTCAGCTTGTTAATTAGTTTTTGCAATCTTTCCATTGGGCTTAGCTCATGCGGTGTCTTCTTTGGTTCCACTGGCTTCTTTACTTTACCTTTTATTAAATACTTGAGAGCGTGACGAACATGGTGTCTAGAATATTACCTTTTTGATGGTTGTGGGGGTGTTTGAGGCTGAGACGACTTCTTTCAATATGTAACAACTTGCCAACCTTCGTTATCATCACGTTTTGAAGTTGCCTTGTATGAGGTAGAAGCTTGACTGGCATGAACCCATGCTTTCATCTCGTTAATAATATCTTCCACACTAGTTTTTAGTTTCTTGATTACTTGAATTGTCTCTCTGGTATTTGTCGGTTCCTTGCAAACAGGAGCCTTACCTTTCCTCGGATCTCGTATAATTTCTTCCACTAACAATTGATTAGCGGGAGCTACTTCTTCTTGTTGAACATGCACTCAAGGCATGAATTTCATCATTTGACAGATCAAATTTCCAATATGGCCTAGCGAAAAAGTAACACGAGAAGATTCAATGACTTGAGCAGTTTCGTTTTCACCTAAATGATGATGTCGTAGTGGCGGATCAACTATGATTGAATTATTGAGCTCAATTTCACCCTTTTCTACCATATTATCCATGATATCTTTAAAGACCCAACAATCTTCGATTGTGTGACCCAACATCCTGTAGTACAAGTAGTAATTTGGTTCACTTGATTTGTCGACATCTGTTGGCTATTTTTGTTCTGGAAGGCGAAGCTTTCCTACTTCTATTGTGCGTTGAAAGAGCTTCTTTACTTTATCTATTTGTGTTTCCCTTCCATTCTCCTTCCTTGGGCAAATGTATTGTGACTCTCCTTTACTTCTTTTTTTCTTTTCATCTCTTTTGACTTTGGAAGTCCCCGAAGATGAGGGAGTGGCAGGAAAAACATTCGGATATTGCTGCAAGAATAATTTGACATCCCGAGCTTTAGTATTCAACTGCTCGAAGGTTCGTATATCTTCTCTGACCAATTTCCATCCTAGTTTCGGCCTAAAATTGTTTTGGCAGAGGTGAACAACTTCAACCTGCTCAATTTCTTGTGAACAATACATCAAAGTGTTCCTCCATCGCAGTATAAAATCAGTGGATGATTCTCCAACTCTTTGTTGAGCATCATCAACACTACGATTGAAACTTTCCTAATGGTAGTGAAAACCGTTGACTAAACATTCTTTGCTTGGAGTCCAATCGAGGACAAAGTTTGGCTTCAACATCTCATACCATTCAAAAGCTGGTCCACTCAACAAAAGAACGAACTTTAGGAAATAGGACTCGTTGTTTGCAAGATCTCCAAACTGAGTTGTAAGGTGAGGTAGATATTCTCGTAGTTCGCCTGTCCCATTATATTTAGGGAATTTTGGTTGTACATGTCCGACTGGTAGCTTGGTTTCCAAATGCTTTACTGGATATGGAACTATATAAGGGTTTAGCCGATTTAAAGGCCATTGATCTATGTTGTTCATCACTGAGAATTGAATGTCCACGGCTTGTTAGACCATGTCATTTTGTCCAGCTACTTTTCGTTCCTCCAACTCATAGACTGGATGGTTGTGGATAATTGCAAGACCATTTGTTGAAGATCTTCTATTTTCTTCCTGAATTGTTCTTCTCTTGAAGATTCTCCAGTCATATACATAGTTTGAACTGGTGTCTCTTCTCCACCACTAGCACGACCTCCTGACATCTACCCATGATTGAGACCTGAGGTGTCATCTTGCCCCAAATTCTCAAATTCATCATTGGTTATTAGTTGCTTCTCTAACTGCTTCAATTTTTGTTTAGCCCATTCATTTCTTCTTGTATCTACACCTGATTGGGAGACTATCCTTCGCGATTCCTCGAACGTGGCAAGCAAGTCATCATTTGTCTCTCTTCTCATTTTTTGTAGGGATTTTAACTTGTATGTATCATATAACAACTGTGAGTAAGGGTATCACTATCAGTTGTAGACCATGTACTGTCCTGCTCATCATCAGACTTGACTAACATTGTTAAAATCTGCCTTTTAGATAAATTAATTCGATTGATCGTCGATTTGTTTAATTTTTCTTTATTTTGTCCCTCGAGATTTTTTTTCAATTTCGAGAGTTCCATCCCCATTCATTCTAACTCGTCAGGCTTTGGACCTTATCTTCAGATGATGGGTAGAACGTTCAAATACGGAAGGACGTGATGCACCACTACTAATCATGTCCCAAACAAAAGTCCTGACCCATCTCTTTCTTCTTAACATAGGCCTTCCTTCATCCATTCTCCTAAAAATATTATATTGGTTACTCGTCAATACACTCACAGAATATTCAGGTTCAATTATTTCTAGATTGTTGCCAGTTAGACTGAAACAACTACCATCTAATAAAGCCGACTTCCCACATCAAGAAACTTTCATCTTCTTAGGATATGGCCTGAAAGGATTTCCGATAAGAGGAGAGGACGAGATAACTCTACACTCCATCGGAGTGGGAGAACTGCTAAACAAATGCGAGGATGCCAAACTAATCCCTAATTTCTGTTCTCTGATTCTTAGTTTAATTGCACATACCAACACACGAGCAGAAATTGTGATGCAATCATTCATCATAATAATTTCAGTCATGCGTACTCCAATGAGACGATAGACATCTCTACTAGAGAGAGTAACCATCTCATAATCATTAATCTTATTCAGGATGAGTGACATTTGTTTGTCGTTGAGGGCTTTTAGGTTTCCTCCAACCCCTTTACGAGGCTTGAAATTTCCCAATAACGACTTTTGGGGTCATACATGGCACTTCACTAATTTACTTGGCAAATCAGGCATGCAAAGACTATTAGGGACAGACCGAACGATGACTCAGTTCTCTTCACCTTTGAATTGCGTTCTTGTTCCTTTTCTTCTTCAAAATTCTGGCATGTGCTTCAGGAATTTCAGCAACTACAAGCAACCATGATGTTGCCCAAAGGACTAGGCGTTGAGGGCTTGATGGGTTCTTCAATCTCATAACTTGTCATGATGCCATGTTCAAAAGAGTATTTGAACAGAGCTGGCTCGAAGGAACTAAAAGCAAAAGGAACCATAAATACCACCTTCACGCTAGTTTCCATTGCAAAAAAAATTGGACCTGTAACAGGTGGAAGATTTTATGTTAGATTAATGACGAGACATGACTGCGAGGATGAGAGGTCCCACCGAGCGAGAGCGTGCCATTCTGTTTAATGTGAGTTTTTAATACTTTTATTGTGCTTTGGTGTCCCAAGAATTCATGATGGAAGTCCGCACCTTACAACTTCGTATAGAAGAATGTCTCATCACGTCATGCTCACATCATTCATTTGTACAAGAAATTAAATAACTGCAAATAACTAGAGAGAAAGTAAATAAGTGCAACATTTCTTTAGTTGAATAAAAGAATACATATGAAATACAAGGGTTGAGCATATTCATCTGTTGCACAAGTGGAAGATACATAAGCATCCTTTCGCAAACTATAAACCGAAATTGTTGTTAAATTAACAAATTTAGATATATTTTATTAAACTTGCATCATGAGTTAAAAGAATTTTCGTATCTTGATATAGGTAGAATGAGGATTTATTAACATGTGTTTTGGTTGGTTCAACGATATTCTCCTTTATGAGATATTGTCACGATATCGTAGGTTTAATCTTGTAACCAAAAAGAAGAATTATGTAGCAGTTTAGTTTATTTACTTAGATTTGGTTTGGCGATTGTGTTTATTATGATCACAAATATTTAGTTAGTTTAGTCTCATAACATGGAGGATTATATGCATCTGTGATTGGATTTAACGATTTTAGTTTATTTCATTACTAAATATAGTAAAGGTCATATTGGTTTAGCTTGATAACCAATGAGGAGATCATGTATGTATTTTTTTTACTTGATTTGATTTGACAATCTTCATTACTATGATGAAGATCATCTCATATGAGTCAGTTTAGGCTAATGACGTGATGGGATCTTCTATATATATGTTGTTATATTATTATATTGATGATAATGTTTTTATAGTAATATCGCCCAACGGTTAGTTTAGCCTCGTAACCTAACAGGAGATTGTGTATATTTGTTTTTGTTATATCGACGATGATTCTTTTCGTTGAATATCATCCAATGTTGGTTTAATCTCATAACTAGGAGAATATTTATGTATGTAAATTGTTAAGTGTCAACTTCGTCTTTATGATGAAGATGTCGAGCTTTAGTTAGTTTACCCTCCTAACAAGGACATATTTTATATGTATGGATGACAATGATTCTCGTATTCAAATATTGTCCAATGGTTAGTTTAGTATCACAACTTGGAGGGTGTTGTATATAAATAGTATAGTCTCATGTTTAGGAGACATTGTAAACAATTTATTCTCTTGTTTAGGAGAATTATATGCATATGTTTTGAGGCTTCAACTTTATTGTGAAGACAACCTAATAATTAGCGAGTTTAACCTCATCATATGGAGGATTTATGTATAAGTTTAGTCTCGTATTTTAGGAGACATTGTAAACAGTTTATTCTCTTGTTTAGGAGAACATTTATGTGTGTGTGTCTATATATATATATATAGTTTGTATTTGTTCATTTGGTTTGTTAAATGAAGACAATGTAGCCAGTAAGGGAGAGACTTGGTGTGCATCCTCGCATATGACTAAGGTAGTCCATATTTTAATTTCGACATCTCTAATGATAAGAGAGAGAACCTAAGATCAAGTGTGGCGTGCATCCACTCTTACTATTAGAGTAGTCAATATTTGTATTTTAAATTTATTTCCACATTTTAATGTTGGTTGACATATTCTACAACTTTAAGGGTTTCTATTTGCAATTTATTCAATTTGGGGGGTGGATTTGTAATTTTGTCCATTTAGAGGACTATTTTGTTATTTGTCCGGATTGGAATTGATTGGGCTATTTGCAATCTTGTCCCACCTAGTGGACTACTTTTCTTTCATCGCATACTTGAGAGTTATTTCCTTGATATGAACTTATTTATGGGGCAAGCATGCAAACTCTCCACTTGCATGGATAAGAAGGGCAACCATGCACGTAGAGTGTCAGTGATATTGCGTTGACTTGCGTAAGAAATTACGTTTCTTCTTGCAAACATAATTAGTAACGGTGTGCAGAACCCGATCCGGTCTGGGTTCGGTCCGGACATTTTGAAATTTTGGTTCCGGTCCGGTCCGGTTTTTATTTTTTTTAAAATTTTAAGGTTAAAAACTGGTCCTGGACCGGACCGGACCGGACCGAATCCAACCGGTCTTGTTTCCGGTCCAGACCAGTTCGGTCTGGTCCGGACGTCGGATAAAAATCTGGTCTGATCGGGATGCACAACCTTAATAATTGGTATGGAGTTCCATCGTTGAATTGTTCCCGATACTATATTATTTATACATTCAGATTGAACCAACCTAGATTGGATTGATTCGCATTGTATTTTAGAATTCTCCATATTTGTGTGGACAATTTAATTAGACAATATGCTTGTCTCTCTATTTTGTATTCTCTTTGACATGGAAACGAAATCGAAACCTATCAAGGTGAAATTGGCTCAAGTCGTATTTTCGCATTCTTCTTATTTGGATGCAGAATCCAACGAGAAAATATGCTCGCTTTTATAGTTTGTATTCATTTTGACCTAGAAGTCACAAACTTATTTTGCACTTTGCTTGAATTGTATATATGCTCATAAAGTTTGATTTGATTTCGATAAAAAAAATGAATGTCACTTAGCATGAACTTTAGTACCTCCATTTCTTTGATTTTATGACTTTCATCAAGTTACTAGCAATACACTCATGGTCATTTGAGTTGATTTTAATGGTCAAGAGTCCTGACTTGCTTTGCAAATTGAATGTATTTGTGGGGTCTAGCGTTTGTCATAATTGGAATAAATATCTGACACTTCATTTGATTTTCGTGTATAGTTTATCACATTATGTCGTGTTGTTATATTTGTATTCCAAAGTTAATTAAGTCTTGGCGGACATTTTTGAAAGTATAAAAAATCAATTCCATGTTTTAGAATTAATTCTTCACATCGGCTTTGTGATGATTTGTGCAGTAACGAAAACATTGATATATATGGAACGAGTTAAAATTGGTCAATGAACACATTTTAGTTGGTCAAGTGTTTGATTTCAAGTCATAGGTATGGTATATTCCCTGTTAATTCCAGATCTGAAGTGTTAGATTTTAGAAGAAAGTCATCTTTATTCCTTGATGTGCATGATTATGATGCGTCCAAACTTGGGTGCTAGTTATTTTGTTGCACCCGATAATTATTGGTTCTATTTCATTAATCTTGACAACATTGTCCATATTTATCTCAAGTATGATATACCCATAAGTTTGATTACTATATCATAATCATGTAAGTTTAATTTTTGGCTAAATTTTGGCAACCTTCCGGTGTCATTTTTTAATTTCTCAAAATATAAATGATCAATCCGGATACAATTCCTCGAAAGAAAAGTGATCAGAATAACGTGTAGGTAACTATCCGGATACAATTTCTCAAAAGAAAAGTGGTCGGAATGATTGTGTTTTATAAATTGGACGATTATCTAGATACAATTGCTCAAAAGGAAAATGACCGGAATAACAATGTTGGCAACCATCCGTATACAATTCTGGAAAGTGGTCGGAATGATTATGTTTGGTAAATTTGACGATTATCCGGATATAATTTTTCAAAAGGAAAGTGGCTAGAATAACTATGCAGATTTGACGAAGTCGGCAGTGCTATTGTTGGTGCCGATGGTGCATGGTCCTGGCGATGCCAATATATGAAAGGAGAAGATGAAAAGAAGCGCCGAATCACCACTTCATCTCGCCTTCTCTAGCCGCAGCCTCTTGTTTGGAATAGAACGATTGAATCATTCAATCTCCTCTTATTTTCCAACGTCGATCTATTGCTGTGGTATCTCCTCTCTTTTCTCACGTAGGTGTGTGTAGATGGTGGAAAGAGAGGTGGTGTGATGGCGTGGAGTTTGTGTATATGTGTGTTTTTGTTGTGTATGGAGTTTGTTTAATATGTGTGTTTGCCTTGTATGGAGTTGTAACCATGAAAACAAAACATCTAAAGGGTATTTATAGACCTCGGACTTAAGTGGTACCAGCCCGGCCCAGTATGTTACTGTAGCCCAATGGTATTATATCCAATGGGCTTTTTTAACAAAAATATCTCTCTCCTTCCAATATAAACTCCCCAATCCCTCTTATTTTCTTCACACCAATTCCTACTTTTTTTCTAAATCTCTCTATTTTTTTACTATTTCTCTAATTGCTCTGATTTTGGTGGAAACGGGTCGAGTTTGAGTTAAAGTGTGAAGCATAAAGCTACAAGCTGACCGCTCGATTTCGCGACACCTCCGCTCTTCATTTCTCAGGCTTTTCTAAAAAAATTAGTAGTTAATTTTAGTTCATTAGTCATCATTATGACTTTCTCATTTACGAAAAAAATTCACTTTTTGTTTGCATATTTAATAATTTTCATGACTTTAACATCCGATTTTGAAGATAATGATTACCCACCTCCTCTTAATCCACCTAAACATAAGGGTAGAGATACTAGATAAGAACTAGCAAAGTAAAGGAGGATTTTTATGAAGGACATGATAATGATGGTAAACCAACTGCTACTTGTATACATTGTGGTAAAATATTTTAAGCTAAGTCAAGTGGAGGAACCGGACATCTAGGTAGACATGTACTTTCATGTAAAGTTAAGAATGCATCATCGGTACTAGATTCACGTCAATAAGTTTTAGACACAACTAGCACTAGTACAGAAAAGGAAATATACGTCGGATTTATGGCTTATATACGTCGGATATACGGTTTTCCTGATCCAATGTCTATATATGCATCGTAAAGGCCGACGTCTATTTTTAAGTATTTAAGTATAGACGTCGGTTATAGATCCCCATCGACGTCTATACTTAAGAATAAATGCCAGTTATAGCTCATAACCGACGTCTATGATTAACTATAGACGTCGGTTATAGAGCCCAACCGATATCTATTCTTAAGTATAGACGTCGGTTCGACGATACAACCGACATCTATACCTTTACCAGATTAAAATAAATAAATACATTCATCTTGTACCAGAAAAATATTCATCATGCACAACACATTCATCCACATATACACATTCATCCAATGAGCATACACAATCATTCATCCACAAGCATACATACACAAACACTTGGCATTCATTCAAAAATATGTTTGATTATATTAAAGAACAAATTGTATGTTGGTAATACAAAGAAACAAGTTAAAATTGCATGATATAAGAACATGTCAGTTCATTAACATGTTTCTTACGAAATAGCGAGCACATCGCTAGTGAGTATCATCCAGCTCCTGTTGTGAGTAGGGATCACTATTCTTTTGGAAGACCTATAAAAATACAAGTACAAAATATTAATATCTAAAAAATGAAACTATAATTATACAACTGGATATCAATCTATATTACCTCAGTTAGGGCTATGTCTTGAGATGCAATTTCGAGGATTTCCTCCATGTATCTCATAACGTAGTAACTATATTCCGTATTGTCAGTCTGCTTGCGATACTACAAAATATAAATTTGCTAAATATATGTTTCATTACTTAACATAATTAACAAAAAAATGGGAGAAAGTACTTACTCCCATTCCATGTCATGTTACTCCCACATTTTTTGTTGTTCTTACTCCACCTAACGCTATGTAAACCTTCATTGTCCTGAGTAGCACAAGTTATTCAATACGAAGTCGATAATACGAATAAAATACTCGAAATACAAATACGATGATTAAAATGAACTTACAAATTTATAAGTTTCTTTATGAATTCCCTTAGTTTATTTGACCCCAAAGGAACAAACCAATATGCCGAATTAGTTTCGGGGCATAGAACCGCAGACATCCAATGTGCTCTGTATATATATATAATTAGAAGTTTATTACAAAATCAAATTCCAATTAATTTGAATTAACAAATTTACCTCTCAAGATAAGGGAGCAGATAATATCTTTTGCCTTGTTCTTTCATGACAAGCCCAAACTCACCCGATTTATCGTCATTCCCGTATATATAAGTAGTTGGATTGACAAATCCAAACACTTGATCATCGGGAAAGACTGACCTTCTGGCATCATAAAGGTGCCTACAAGAGTAAAAATTACATTCTGTTATAATTATGATAAAATTATTCAATACATTTCATCTTATACACAAGAAAATACTTACTTCACTTGCACGTCGATAATCAGCATTGACATATTATGACACTGACTGCATGGATAATATGTCATGTCTCTGTCTTTCCTATTCTTTGAATGATTTTTTGTAACCTCTAAGAACATATTCACTCCGTTCTCATACTCATCACTTATTCGGTTTGAAAGAATCCACTCTCGATCCATTTCAATCTAAACATTAAGAAAAACGATAGTAATTATTGAAGACAAAAAATAAAATTTCAGTTTAAAAGAAGGTGTTCGTAGATGAGAAGATCTGGAGACACGAAGTTGAGAAAAGAATAACTCAAGAGAGAGGAGATGAAGTCCTTAACCTAGCGTGGGAATAAGGAAGGTTAGAAACCTAACTAAGGAAGCCTAAAGTCCACTATAGGTCCTTAGCACTAGACGACGCCTAACTTCGAGGTCCCAACGAGGACCACTAATCTGTAGGAAATCAAAAACCTGGAGGTTCTTAAAATCTCAGGGAGACTAGATGGGCAACTACGTTCAGGCAGAAATGGTCTTAAACAACAAGGACCACTAGTCTGTAGGAAATCAAGAACCCGGAGATTCCTAAAATCTCAGGTAGACTAGATGAGCAACGACGTTGAGGCCACAATGGTTTCCTCTCCTTAATGCGTACGGAAATCATAGAGGCCACCGTCTAAATTGATTTTATTAAGGCTCTTTTATTATGTGGTTTTTGGGCCAAGGAAATGGTGATGAAATCCCCAACCCCATCTCCTATTGGTGATTGCCCCTAAGTGTTTTTCATACCTTAATCTAACAAAGAACACACTAAACAAACACTCACATCACTCTTGTTCCAATGCAACTCCTAGTAACTAATGTGTGCTTTCTAATGAATGATGAGTGAAAGAGATTACATACCTTACGCCAGCAATCTATGACAGAAATCGTAACATAAAAAAAATACGATGAATGGAAAGTCCTATATGATGAATGACTTAGCAAATATTGTCTAATATTTTGTTATAGGTTATTATTAAAGGCCAAGTTGTTTAAGGGGTGGATGAGTTATTAGAAACTAAACATTTAACTAAACAAAATAATTTTTTTTCAGCATAAATAAACATTTAACTAAACTAAACATAAATAAACTTTTAACTAAACACAAATAAACATTTAACTAAAAAAAATTTAACTAAACTAAATCACAAACTAAATTGAGTTGTTTATGTTTAGGGCCATATAAACTAAATCATGTGTAATCATATACTAAACCATATTATAATGTTTCAGAACCGGTAGAAGTGTGCATGAAAAAAAATAAGATTATGAGTTTTTGTTTGGAAAATAATGCTTGAATAATGTCTGCAAGAGTTTTATTCACATCAATGGTCGAAAATGTACAAATCTTAAAGTGAATAACCAAACTCGCAAGAGAGTACTTGGGTTCTCCCAATAAATAAAAAGTGTAGCATGACTGAATCTCACCGGGTTCGTGGTGGAGGAACCAGATCGAAAAAAGAGGGATTCCAGTTGTAAGATATCCAATGAAACTGTAGCTGGAATTGAGATACCATTCAAAGAGAAAGATGTCAAATATATGGAGTTTCCTTTTTTGTCCTATACGGATGATCTGATCCACAAGGACCATGATTGGGAATTGTTTGATCATCTTTCTCCGAGGAAATAGATCAACTCGATTCAACCATTATGTAAGTTTACAAGTTGACCTCGTGATTTTTAGGCAGGATCACCTAACCAAAACATCTCTTATACTTGCTAAACATTTTTAGGTAATATTACTTGTTGATGCTTAGGTCTTACAAAACATGACATGTTCTAAATTGTGAAAGAAATTTTAAAAAGAGATAAATCATTTTTGTTTTCCAAAAAATTGGAAGTGCGTGTATTATGGAGGAGAAAGTTTAATTCCATTTATCTCTCAAATAATTTCCATCAAAATAAGAGAAATTTATATTCTTATCTTTTCTCTAAGTTTCTCACATTCAAGCACACAATTAAGGATTTCGCATTTTCAGAAAACTCCATAAAATATCCTTTAGATAAGCAGTTAATTAAGACCTTAAACTGGACTAAATTGACAAACTAAGTATTCGACATGAGGATGTAATGAACAAGTGGAGAATCGAACAAGGCTGTCGTGGGTGGTTGTCGAGGCCGCGGAGGTCATGGAGGCTAGGGGGGGGGGGGGGGGGGGGGGGTGGTCGGATATCAGTCGCTAAGGAGGTCGGGTTTGCGGCTAGGGTTCAGTCAGGTTTTTGTCTTGAGATTTTGTTGGAATAAATGAAACAAATGTAACTGTTTGTTTCATATACGACCCACAGACGTCAGTCATAGCCTACAACCAACGTCTATATGCATGGGGGCATAGACGTCGGTTGTAGGCTATGACCGACATCTATGGGTCGACGTCTTTAGGATTGAGGGATAAACGTCGGGGTATAGACGTCGGTTGAAATGGGTATTCAAACAACCGATGTCTAGAGTACCCCATACGTCGGTTGTATTAATGGTCAGCGTCTATACCTATAGACCTCGGCTATAATTGGCGACCGACGTCTATGGGGCGACGACTATTCACTATTCATCACTAGTGTAGTGGAACTTTAAATTTCAGAAAACATTGTCCAATTAAAGATAGAGAGATAATTGTTGATTTCATAATTAGATATGAACTACCATTTAGCATATGTGAATCTAAAACCCTTAGGAATGTAATTCTCTATCATAATCTGCAATTTAAATCATTTTGTAGGAAAACACTTAAAAATGTTGCATTTGATAAATTCGCTAAATAAAAAGAATGCATGATTAGTTATTTTTCATAAATGAACAATAAGGTAGAATTAACTAGTGATGTTTGGACCGATCCAAATAATTATCCTTACTGTTGCGTAACTGCTGATTATCTAGATTATTTATGATGTTTAAATAAAAAAACTCATTTCTTTTTACCTATTTTGCATCCACTCACTATCAAGGTTATATTTAGCTTTTATTATGGATCCAAGCTAGATTTAAAATTTGTGTTTTAGAAGTTTTCTTGTAAGTAATTGTTGCAAATATGAATTATGAAAATTTCCAAAGACATGTAGATATTTGTAAATCTTTGTTAAACAAATATTCTGAAGAATATGAAAGACTACATAATGTAAATCAAATGGGTTCAAATGTTGCTTCTTCATCATTACAACCACCTGCAACTGCAATGGATCTAGATGATGACGACTCACAATGAAATTTCTTAGATAAAAAAATATTAGTAAAAATGAAACACAAAATGAATTAACTGGATATTTAAACACTGAAATGTACTTAACTATTGTTGATTTAAATGTTTTTCATGTTTTAGACTAGTGGAGAAAGTGAAGGGAATGTGTTCTAAAAGTTTTACTTTTAAATGTCAATTATTATGAATTGAATGAGAAATCATTTTGTTCCTTGTTTATGTTATTCGTCTTTTAGAAGTGTTAAGGAAGAGACTCTTGGTCCTTAACCGTAGAGCTCTAAAAGATATTGGTTTACATAAAACAAAAGATATTCGCAATCATGGTAATAAACATGGGACATTTATTACCGAGTTAAGATTGTCGTGTTGGTCATAGATCATTGTATCTCTACAAGTGAGTGACAACACGGGTACACAAAAGAGGAAAATAGTACTTTTGTATACCGAATTGACCTAACAAGTAAAATATTATAGGAATGTGTTTCTGTGTCATTAATATTTTACTGTGTCCTTGGTCCTTTGATATGAGACTTATATCTGATCGCTTAAGGAGTTCTTAATTATACTAGTGTTTTGATCTATCTATAAGTGTAGTGTAAAGGCATTAGTTGGTTAAGTATAACTTACGTTGGAGAAGATAGTTAGTCAAAAGATTATCATTGCCCCTCTTAATTGAGTGATGATATTAGTGGGCCCCTTGATAAAGCAAAGTTATAATGTGCACAATGTGATTTGAGTTAAATAACATATTTATAACTAGCTTAAAGAGATCAAGAAATGAATACTAAGACAAAGATGACACAATACTACTTTGTGTGTATTCTTAATATCATGAGGCAAGGGACGGACACAAGTGGTGCACTCCATCACTAAATGGATCGGGTTTTGGTTCGAGTGGAATTAAGACATCTGACTAATTGGGAGCTATAATGTGTAGCTAGATACCGCTTATAGCTTGTGATATTAAGTTGTTAATATCTCTCCCAACTTAGTTTAGATCATCCTATAGGTCACACCACAAAACTGGGAAACAAGAAATGGGGATTTTGAGTTCATAAGATGTGTCGGGTTTCATGTAGAAAATATGACACATGGGGTGAACAAGCAAAATCAAAATTATGTTGTGATTAATAACATAATTAGAATCTAAATAAAATTCATATGTGATGTAAATATTATGGGGTGTAATGATTGATCATTGCATAGGATAATATGTTACATAAGTTGTGAAGTTACTACTAATCCCGAAATGTCAAATTTTGTAGGGGTTAAACCGAAATTTGACAAGTCTGCAAAATAGTGCTCCAACGGCCGACCGGTTAGCAGCAAACGGTCGACCGATCGGGCACAGTCGACCGGACGTGTCTCGACCGATAACAGGGAATTTTCATTTGTTCGAACGGTCGACTGCAAGTAATCGGTCAGTCGACTGAACATTGCGATGGAATAATTCCTGTTACGAATGGTCGACCGAGTTATTGAACGGTCGACCAAAACATGGTTCGAGCGGTCGACCGAACCTCCAAACGGTCGACCGGTCCAGACGGTTTTCAGCAGAATTAATTTAAGAATTAATTAGATCATGCATGGAATTAGTCCATAATTGATTTAATTCGTGGCTAATATTATTTATTATTAAATAATGGATGGTTAGATGGAATTTTGCATGAAATCATGGGCAAGAGGTTGCACATGAATATGTAATTTGGAGCGAACTTATAAATACAGGTTTATCTCATTACCTCCTTAATGAATTCATTGCTTTCTCATGCAAAAATTCTCTTTCCATAACTCTCCACGAAAATTCCTTAATTCTTAAGTTTAGTTTTAGTTCTTAAGAGATCATCTTCTCAAGGGAATTAAAGAGGGGTTAGTAATTGGATTCTAAACCCTATCGGAGATTGAGAGACTAGCTTCCCTCTCTATGATCTTGTTTAGAGTTTGGTGAATACTCGGAGGCATCCGGCGCAGCGAGAAGCATCCCCAACGTCTCCGAATCTTCAAGAAGTTTTAGAGAACTTCTAGGTATGAATTTCGGAGCCCATATTTGTTTTAATAGAGTTTTGAAACTAGATATTGAAACAAATTGATGCATGTAACAAATAAATCATAGAAAATTGTAAATTGATCCTTATTGTGCATAAAAATTTCGAAAATAAATATGTACAATTAAACATGAAATCCAACAGAAAGAACTCAGGTAGCTAGGTTTTCACTGGTCTCCTTGATGGCACGAGACTTATGATGTCCTCTGGCGTCAACTGTGACGTCGGAGTCTGTATTTAGTGCAGGTAAATGTGTCTTGACTGACAAGAAGCAAAACTTGTCCGACAAATCAATTTAGATGAGATTATGCTTGAAAGATTGGATGGACGCTGCTGACAAAATCCAAAACATGAATCTTAACAACACCAGCGACGATGAAGATTGAAGACGAATTAGATAAATCATTGTTTTTGAGTATTTTTTTCGTAATACTCCTTATATATTTTTATTACTCCTCAGATTTAGCTAGCTTACGGTCTTTTTTCATATGTAACCAATTATGTATTTATATTTTTCCCGATTTGAGTCAACGATTATTAATAAATAAATTAGTTACTTTGGGAAAAAATAAATTGTGTTTGTGTTTGTTAATTCAATTGTGATTGTATACTTACTTCAAAATTAATAAATCGACCGAAAAATTGAAACCCGACCTGACCCAACGCCCCCAAATCCGGCCCAGCTTAGGTACCCGTGTCGTGCTGGGCCCAAGAGATCGGTTGTCGTGCCGGCACGAGTCCCACCTCTAGGTATTTATGGTGAATGAGAGGAGGGAATGGATGAGCATCATGGGTGTTGGTGTGTGATCGTGGGAGGAAGTGGATGAGATCTTGGAAGTTAAGATTCATGTTGCCCATTGCCAAGTATGACTCGAATCTTTTCATAAAGAAATAGAAACGTGATTTTGGTTGGTGAAACTAAGGTGAATAAGAATAAGATTAATTCTCATCCACCTTCATACATGAAAGATGAGGGTCAACGTGGGATGTAGTTGTTGAGGTAGAGAAGGTGTTGCGTGCATGAACGTGCATGGACTTTGTATTTGTTCTAGTTTATTATTATTATTATTAATAATGGTAAAACTTTTCTTTCACTTTCGAATCTTGTGAAATTCCACATCTCTTCAAGTTTTGACTCTAGTTTCACGTTTAATCTAATAAACATAGATCAAGAGATTGATTTCTGAAATACTTTCATTTTAATGTTATTGCTTACTCTAAACATCAATAGAGTTCTAAATTACATACAACACTGAATTGGGATGACAATTAGCTAACGATCATTAAAAAAATTGTTTTTATTTGAGATGTATTTTTTTTGTGTCAACATTCCTTTTCTCCCTTTCTCTTCTTCTCCCTCTTACTATCATACAATAAGGTAATATTAATGTTATGGAAGTATCGTAAGCCAATATGAATTAGTCAAGCGTAAATCTTCAATATCACTCTTTCTCGGGAGTGACTAAGCAAAAACCCCTTGCAACAAACAGTGGGAACGCCGATGTATGTTTAATTTCAAATAATATCCCTCTTTCTCGAAAGATAATTGGCTTGAGCAACTATGTCACACGTGACAAGTGGTGTATCTCCACTGGTGGTATCGTAGTGAAATATGCTTTGAGGTCACTGATTCAAATAACAGTGGGAACGCCAATGTATGTTTAATTTCAATGCACTACATCAATTTGAAAAAGAAAAAAAACTAGATCAAATGTAACTACAATACTACATACACGAGTATTGCGTTAATATTTGAATGCTTTAACATTAATTGCATCATACCATACAGGAAAAGGTCTTTCCCAACGGACACATGCTGACGGAGTTTCCGTCGGCTTTACAACAACTTTGTCGGGTCGGGCATGAAAATATTGTGTTCGCGCCCGTTTACTGGGTGCACGTGTCAAGCACATGCAAAATCTAGCTTGCCTTCTGTCGTCATTACCCTACTCTGTCGGGTTAGACGCGGAAAATTTCCCTTTGTGCCCGATTAACTGGTGCACGTGCCGAGCACATGCTAAAACTAGCATGCCGACGGAAGTTCCATCGGCAGGCTAGATATATAGAGGGGAAATCCGAGGCTTTCCCAACGAAACCCTAAGAAAAATGGAATTCTCACTTGGCCATGGATCAATACCAAAAAGAAATATTTCCACAACTAAGCAGTAGTTAAGATGAAATAGTTTTCGGTACCAAAAAAGAAAAATAGAATTCCCACTTGGCCATGGATCAATGGCGTGATACATTAGCAACAAATATCCTGACTTTAAATTCGAAATTTACTTCTGTTGTTATTTTTATGGAATTTGTAACCTTCACTACTACAGAAAATGGAATATATGTCGGATGTACGAGGCTATATATGTCGCATATAAGCACTCTCAGATCTGATGTCTATGTGTGAGTCGTCTATACATAGACGTCGGCCTTCATATAGACCGACGTCTATACCTAAAGAATATACGTCGGCTGTATATATTAGATGACGTCTATTCTTTAACGTATAGACGTCGGTCGTTATATAGACTGACGTCTATGCGTTAGGTATAGACGTCGGTTCAATAAGAGACGACGTCTATTCCTAAAGCATATAGGTCGGATTCATACTAAAGCCGACGTCTATTCGTTTCTTCAGAGGAATAAACGTCGGCTCATTAATACAGCCGACGTCTATTCCTAAACCTGGACAAAAAAAATAGCATCCGACGAAATTGTTTTTAGTCATCGTATTCCTGTACTTACAACTGCACCAAATTCGTTCATCTATAAATTTATTCACAAATACTCACAACTTCATCCACATGTACATACAAGCACAAAAAGACAAGCATACATGCACAAACACAAACATACAACCATACATGCACAAACATACAAGCATACACAAGCATACACAGTTGACATTCAACACACTTGCAATTAATTCATTCTAAAATTAAGGCTATTATATTAAGGCATAAAGTGTAGGTTTGTAATACAATTGCACTTGTTAACTAAATTATAAAAAATACTAGTGGTAGAAGAACCTCTTAGTTCGTCAACATGTTTCTGATAAAATAGCGAGCCCATCGGTCGCGAGTTTCATCGAGCTCCTGTTGCGAGAGCATATTCACTCCGTTCTCATACTCATCACTCAATCTGTTTGAAACAATCCACTCTCGATCCCTTTCAATCTAAACATTAACAAAAATGATAGTTATTATTGGAGACAATAAATAAAATTTTAATTTAAAAGAATGTGTTTATAGATGAGAATATTCGGAGACATTAAGATGAGAAAAGAATGACTCAGAGGAGAGGAGATGAAGTCCTTAATCTAGCATGGGAATAAGGAAGATTAGAAACCTAACTAAGCAGTCAAGGCCAAAACATCCTAAAGTCCACTATAGGTCCTTAGTAATAGATGACGCCTAACTTCGAGGTCCCACCGAGGACCACTAGTCTGTAAGAAATCAAGAACCTGGAGGTCCCTAATATCTCAGGGAGACTAGATGGGCAACGACGTTCAGGCCGAAACGGTCTTCAACATCGAGGACCACTAATCTATAGGAAGTCAAGAACCCGGAGGTTCTTAAAATCTCAGGGAGACTAGATAGGCAATGACATTCAGGCCATAACGGTCTTAAACGGTTTCCTCTCCTTAATGCGTCTGAAAATCCTAGAAGCCAACGTCTAATTAATTTTATTAAGGTTCTTTTATTAAGTGGTTTTTGGGCTAAGGAAATGGTGATGAAATCCCCCACCTCATCTCCTATAGGTGACTGCCCCCTAAGTGTTTTTCATACCTTAATCTAACAAACAACACACCAAACAAACACTCACCGCACTCTTGTTATAATGCAAGTCTTACTAACTAATGTGTGCTTTCTAATGAAGGACGAGTGAAAGATAGTACGTACCTTACGCCAGCAATCTATGACAGAAATCGTAAATAAATAATAAATATGATAAATGCAAATCCTATATGATGAATGACTTAGCAAATATTGTCTAATCTTTTGCTTTGGGTTATTAAAGGCCAAGTTGTTTAAGGAGGTTAATGAGTTAAACATAAAACTTTCTAAATAAAAGAATATCTTAAGCATAAATAAACATTTAACTAAATAAACATGTAACTAAATTTTAATCTATAACATTAAACATAAAAGGCTAGGCTCGGATATAACATATAAGCAAGGCATAGCAAAAATTAAAAAAACAAAGATTTTCAATTAGGGTATCAATGTTATACCACTGTTACAAAGCAACCTACACAAATAACACATCAACAAAAATTCCTCATTTAGTATTAATCCACTACCAAATTAACAATTTCTAGTAAATTAATCCACTACCAAATTAACAATTTCTAGTAAATTACGAGTCCAAAAGACTTCGATCAAAAGCTTAACTACTTCAAGCTAGGAAGAGACTCCATTTCTTTCAAGAACATACAAAATATCAACAAACTTAAGCGTAAATCACGAAAATATGAATATATTCAAGATTAAAACCAAAAAATCAAAATGTTGCATTCACCAACAATAAACGAGAGGAGAAGTTTACGAACATTGAAAAGAATCGTAACTACAAAAAAAATCTAAAAACAAACCAACAAAAACGAACTGAACACTTACATTGGTTAGGATGAAGAGGAAGACGGAGGAAGAAGGAGAAGAGGGCCAGAGAGGGGGAGGAGAGCTTGGGACGTCGCTGCGGTGCTGGAGACGGTGCGTATCGGTCGGAGGTCGGTCGCGGAGGAGAGTTCGGTCGCGAGACAGCTAGGGTTTGGGTGGGTTTCGTCTGAAATGAATGACAGAAAACGCGTCTATTCGATTTCTTTAAGACCTATAGACGTCGGATATTATAGATATCTGACGTCTATACATCGACGTCTATACGCAGGGGGTATAGACGTCGGTCATCTATAACAGCGGACGTCTATACCCTGTAGACGTCGGATTCACAGGGATTCTAACACCCGACGTCTATAAGTTGACGTCTATAGCGTGTAGATGTCGGATGAAATCAGTATTCCAATAGCCTATGTCTATAGTACCATAACAGCCGACGTCTATTGGGCGACGAGTAAAGACTATTCTGCACTAGTGCTTGGATTTGTTTTCTAAACTCTAGATTTCGTAACATGAACTTGTTGTAAAGCATAGGCACGTATGTATAATAATATTCATCAAATGTATATTGTAACTTGTCATCTTGGATAATGACTTATAACTATACATTTATTATCATTACAGGAATTAGAGGCTGGTCATATTCATTTTTATTTTTTAATTGTTTTTATTATTTAACAAAGCTAATACGCACACATAAGTTCAAAACAAGAAGGGGAAGAAAATCCTAGGTAGTTGCTTTGAGATTACTAGAATTTGAACTCTATGGGAAGGTACTATCTAGTTTAGGAACCCTCTCAATGTGTTTAGTTGCACTATTTATGTTAGACCTTTAATCCTTGTGTTAAAGCCTACTTAAGGGACTAATCCTTAATTAAGAACTAATTTTTTGGATGGGTTTTAGTAATGGATTGGTTTGGCTTTTGAAAAGATAAGGCTTAAGCTAAAGGTGATGAGATGATTGGTGGAAGTGGAGGTGTAAGTTAAGACGGATGTAGTGTTGGAACGTATCGGTCGGCTATGCTAATCACTTTTAAACTAATTACCTACTCATTTTATCGATCGAGTTATATGCAATGGAATTTAAACAACTAAACGAGCAAGTAAGAAATATGCAAACCACAATGGACGCCGAGGGTTTTTACAGAGGTTTGGCCACCGCCTACGTCCTCTCTTGCAAGCTCCACTCGACACTTCGAGCTCCGCTCGCGTCTTCAGTATCCACTCCTCGTTCCGGGCCGGGAGAGAACGCCTTTTACAAAACAAGCTCCGCGAACAACCTCGCGAGCTTCACTTTCTTCTCTCACAATCCGAGAGAAACACTTCGGGTTTCACCGAAGTCCTTACTTCTTGAACAAACGAAATCTTGAGTGGAACACACTCTCTAAACTTGAGCACACTTGAATGAGATTGAAATTGATTCTTATTGTGGAAATTTGAGGTTTTGAGTGTTTCGGATTCTCTCTAATGTTTGGGACAAGTTTGTAGTGGGAGAGTTGTGTTAAAATGTGTTTTACAACTCTTTATATAGGCATTAAAGAGAATAGAGTCGTTGGGATTGATTGGGTATGAGTTGATGTGTGATTACACAAAACAGAACCTGCAGGACCCAATTCTGGATGAAATCGGTCGACCGGATCGAGATGAACGGTCGACCATTAGGCAGTTTGCACTAAGTTCGGTCGACCACTTAAGCAACGGTCGACCGCCCAACGCTACGACTTAGTTACACTTAAGTGATCGGTCGAACACCTAAAGGGAAACGGTCGACCGATTTTTACCAGGCATTTTGGGGTTGACAAACAAATAGATATTCGGTCGACCGAAACAGGTCTAGCGGTCGACCGTGTTTGTCCACAAGATTTGGGTTTGTCAAGAGATGAAAAAATGGTCGACTGATCTTGGCCCTCGGTCGACCGGTACATGAAATGTATTTGGGGTATTTTTGGTTTAATACGAATACGACCGTTGGGTATATACGACAAGAATAACGGTCAGAAAATTAAGTTCAAACGGTCGACCGAAAGAGAAGGTGAGGTCGACCAAAACTAGACAGGGAAACACAAAACAGAATACTTGATCATCCGGTCGACCGAACGGCCTGTTGCGGTCGACCGAATGTGGGCAGACAGTTAGGGTTCAGGTTTAGTGTTTTCCGATCTAAGTTTGGGTGATCTATTGAAGTCCAAATTTTGTGAAATTTCGTGTGTGACTTCTATGAGGAACCTAGTGTGTGTTTAAGTTGATTTTAGCTCAAGTATGCTCAAAATACACAAGTTCCTAAAAACTCAAAGAATTACAAAATACATGTCTTCAAATGAGCTTGATTACATGTCTTGACTTGTTTTCCTTTCTTCCTTGAGTCTTGATGATCTGTAGAGGTTAGCACAAAGCAATATATATGCAATGCAATATGTGTGCTACTCTACATGATCATAATTAAGATTAGGTTAATTAAATCATCAAAACATAGATTAAGGACAAAAAGGCAACAATCTCCCCTTTTTTATGATGGCAACCTATATCTTAACTATATCTTAATGCATGGAATTTGTGTATGTAAACTATGCATATTAATGTTCCCCCTATGGATGTGCATACTTTTTTTGTTCAATTTTATGCCAAATTCCAAGTTACCCCCTTTATTATCTCTCCCCCTTTGACATCCATCAAAAACAAAACTAATTATGACATTAAGCATAGAATTTGGATGTCTTGTAATGAAGTTGTTCCCCCTAAATTTTGCACTTCATTACACTAATAAAAGATATAACATTTAAGCTCCCCCTATCAATAAGGCTAGATGAAAACTATGAATATGATTCAAGTTAATTTCATTTAAGTTTCAACTTAGGCCTTATTCTAACATCCATTTATAATTTGACATTTATAATCAATTGATGTGATAAATGATTTGCAATGAATAGGGTTAATGATTTGCAATGAATTAAACATCTAAGGATATGCCAATTAAGCATATTAACTAGATTGGAGTTAATTTTTCAGAAAATTAAAAGATAGAAATTTTATACCAAACTTGTATTTGATTAGCTCCAATCTTGACTTGGTGATGCAACCGGATTCGAATTTGACGCTTTGGCTCACCCGGTCACCACCAATCTCCTCCTTAAGCACCTACAAGTGTAGATTTAGGTACCCAAACAACTTTGGGTCCTTGAATGTTAGTTTTGGGAACCCAAACCATTTTGATTTTAGGAGCCCACACACTTGAGGAACTATGGTTAATGAACATATGCTTTCCATTTAGTGTAGTGTGAGATACATGGTTTATCAATTTTGGATTGTAACCTAAACCATGTTTTTGCAAGGATTGCCTTTGACTACCTAATAACATGTTGAGCATATGAGTTCCATTTGTGAATCTTTCTAAATCTTTTCGTAATTGCAAATTACAAGCTTGAAGATTTAGTTGATCACAATCTATGGGTGTTGCTCTTAATTTATCAATATTTGATGCATTCTTTTCAAATTTAGCAATCACCTCATTCTTCTCATTCATGCATGTTTCAATTTGGCTTTGCAGATGTTTGATTAACTTTCTAGCACTTTTGTTTTTATCACAAATGATCTCATATTGTTTAACTAAGTCATGAAATGCATTTTGAAGCTCATCATGTGTATAAGTTTCTTCATTAACACTAGAATGTGAGCTATAACTATAATATGACTTAGTTGAGCATGAATTACTAGAGCAAGAGTTAGATTCTACCTCACTTCCTTCATCTTGAATGGCCATGTAACACATGGGTGCATATTCTTTTGTTGATGAAGGTATGGTTGATTTGGATGACGATGAAGACGATGAATCGTCTCATGTAGCCTTGTGAGCTTCCAACCTCTTCTCTTTTCTCTTACTCTTCTCATTTTCTCTCCTTCTCTCCCTCCTCTCATTTTTCTTCTCCTTCTCTTTTCTCACATTTCCACTCTCTTCCTTCTCCATCTTTTCTCTCTTTTCACTCCTTCTACCTCTTCTTTCATTCTTTTCTTCTTTATCCTTCTTGAGGTATTTGAAGAAGTCTTTTGCTAGGACTTCAATGTCCTCATCTTCTACACTCTTCCTTGGTTGGTCAATGTTTGCATGTAATCCCAAGGTGTGTTTGTTCTTGGAGGCTTCCTTCTCCTTTCGATGGTTGATTTGGAGTTCATACGCCATGAGATTTCCAACGAGTTCCTCCATCTTTAATTTAGAAAAATCATGCGCCTCTTCAATTGCGACGACTTTGTCTTCCCAATCGATGCTAAGTGACCGGAGGAACTTCCTTGTCATCTCTCCTTCATTGATTTTTCGTCGAAGGACCAAAAGAGAGTTAGTGATATCGGTGAAGCGAGTGTTCATTTCGCTTACGTTTTCACCGATTTGCATAGAAAAAATCTCATATTTATGCATGAGTAGACTAATGCGGGTTTCCTTAGTTTTGCTATCCCCCTCATGATGCATTTGTAGTCTATGTCAAATCTCATATGCACTAACACAATCTCTAATCCTATTATATTCACCCTCATTAAGGCCACAATACAAGATGTTCATGATTTTCGAATTCATTTCGAATTCTTTCATTTTGGGTCTTGTAAGTGAATCTAATTCATCTTCATTTGGGGGTGTGTATGGATTTTGGAGAAACATCCAATACTTGAGGTCATTAGAAATTAGGAAAATCTTCATCCTATTCTTCCAATAGTCATAGTTAGACCCATTTAGCAAAGGAGGTCGAGTTGTGCATAATCCCTCTACGTGATTGGATGTACTATGCATGCTAAAGATACGATTAAGTATATGATTTAGCACGTAAGGCTCTGATACCAAATGTTGGAACGTATGGGTCGGCTATGCTAATCACTTTTAAACTAATTACCTACTCGTTTTATCGATCGAGTTATATGCAGCGGAATTTAAACAACTAAACGAGCAAGTAAGAAATATGCAAACCGCAATGGACGCCGAGGGTTTTTACAGAGGTTCGGTCACCGCCTACGTCCTCTCTTGCAAGCTCCGCTCGACACTTCGAGCTCCGCTCGCGTCTTCACTATCCACTCCTCGTTTCGGGCCGGGAGAGAACGCCTTTTACAAAACAAGCTCCGCGAACAACCTCGCGAGCTTGTCTTTTTTCTCTCACAATCTGAGAGGAACACTTCGGGCTTTCACCGAAGTCATTGCTTCTTGAACAAACGAAATCTTGAGTGGAACACACTCTCTAAACTTGAGCACACTTCAATGAGATTGAAATTGATTCTTAGTGTGGAAATTTGAGGCTTTGAGTATTTGGGATTCTCTATAATGTTTGGGACAAGTTTGTAGTGGGAGAGTTGTATTAAAATGTGTTTTACAACTCCTTATAGAGGCATTAGAGAGAATAGAGCCGTTGGGATTGATTGGGTATGAGTTGATGTGTGATTACACAAAACAGAACCTGCAGGACCCAATTCTGGATGAAATCGGATGACCGGATCGGGAATAAATCGGTTTGATATTTTTATATTTAAAAATATAGAATAGCTTTTCCAAAAAAATATTTTTTGTATAAAAATTACTTTATCAATTAGCATATTCTTTTACTAATTATATTCAAAAATCATGATTTTGAAATTAGATAAATGAAAATAATTTTTATGACAAATAAATATTTTTTCGAAAAAAATAATTTATATAAAATGAATATTTATTAGAAAATATATTTTTTATAAAAAATAATTCATTATTTTGTATTTAAAAAATATAAGAATGATCGGATTTCATTAATTTAGTAACCGAACAACTAAGTTAACTGAGAGAAAAAGAAGCGATGAGAGAGAGTATAAATAAATTATTTGAGTAATTGTTTTTATAATATTTAGAACACATATAATGAAATTTATGATTTTTGGGTTTATTCCGGGTGATTTTGTAAATTTGTCATTAAATATTAATAAATGTAACGGACATTAACGGAAAAGCTAACGGTTTGCTAACGGAAATGACATTGGAAAAAAGTTAGTGGTATTATGACAAGTATTTTGTTTTTTCTATGATATTAAGTTAAATAGTTATTTTCAGATGACATAAAGTCAATTTCGGTATTTGCTAGTGACACCCAAACAATTCACCCTATTTGTTTCGTTTAATATTAGTTTATGTGTTGACGAAATCAGTCTTGAATTTTTCCTACCATGTACATCCACTATATCCTACTTACAAATCTAAAGTGATTTATATATAGGTAGTTTGATCCGCTTCAATATGAAAATTACTTCTTATTGTTAAAAGATTGAAAAGCTCTACCGGAAAGATATGACCAAATCGAGAGTGTTGTTAAAAAATAAAATGAGATAATAAAAAATCCTAAATAGTTGTCACGGTGAGACCACAAACACTTCTAAAATAAACAAATATAACCCACATAATTAGCTTCCAAATAATGGTACAGTTATAAGAAAAAAAGGATCCTACGTACAAATAAATTATACCTAGTCCATACTAGAGATGAAAGTAGTCCAATAATATATGCTCCGATTGACATATCTGAATTTGTTTAGTAGAATATTGTTGTTAAATATAGTGAAAAATACAATAATAATAATAGTGTTACAAGTCCATGTGATGATATCTGATTCGTCTTTAAAGTGTTTCCTTACATTGATAACCTAAGATGATAATATCCAATTTTTATCTGAATTCAGTTGTTATTAATATTTGCTTTACTTCAACTATGGATGTGCATTATAAAATTTAAAAACAACAATATTCGTATATATTTTGATTGTGCAAATAGTTACAAAAAAATGTTAATATTTGATAAGTAGTTCCATTTTCAACCTTAATTAACCTCTATGTAGAATCTAAGGGTGCACACAGGTCGGGTTGGGTACGGGTTCAGGTTGGTTAATCCAAAAACCATTTTTCTCAGGTTGGGTTTGAAAGGAATGTGTTCTAAAAGTTGTACTTTTATATGTCACTTATTATGAATTGAATGTGCAAACATTTTGCTCCTTGATTATGGTATTCGTCTTTTGGAAGTGTTAAGGAAGAGACGTTTGGTCCTTAACCGTAGAGCTCTAAAAGATAATGGTTTACATAAATCAAAAGTTATTCACAATCATGGTAATTAACATGGAACATTAATTACCGAGATAAGATTGTCGTGTTGGTCATCGATTGTTGCAGCTTTACAAATAATTGACGACACGAGTATATAAAAGAGGAAAAGATTACTTTTATAAATTGAATATACCTAACAAGTAAAACAATATGAAATTGTGTTTTGTGTCATTAATGTTTTTACTGTGTCTTGGATCCTAAGATATGAGACTTATATCTTTTCACTCAAGAAGTGCTTAATTTCATTATTGTCAAAAGCTATCAACGAGTCTAGTGATAAAGGCAATAGTTGGTTGAGCATGACTTGTGCTGGAAAAAAATAGCTAGTCAAACGATTGTCATTGCCCCTCTTAATTGAGTGATGATATTAGTGGGCCCCTGATAAAGCATAATGTGACTTAAGTTAAGTCACATAGTTATAATTAGCTTAGAGAGATCAAGAAATGAATATAATACAAAGGTGAGACATTTCTACTTTGTATATATTCTTAATATCATGAGGCAAGAGACACACAGAAGTGGTGCACTTACATCACTAAATGGATCGTGTTTTGGTTCGGGTGGAACAAAGCACTAGTGCAGAATTGGCTTTACTCGTCCCCAAATAGACGTCGGCCGTTACAACCACCGACGTCTGGTGTGGAGAGGACCGAATAGACGTCGGTCGTCATGGCAGACGACGTCTATGTGACACTATAGACATCGGGTGTGGGAATAACACGTTTCGCCGACGTCTATAGTGTATAGACGTCGGACTTAATGTAAGACCGACGTCTATACTCCAACCATATAGATGTCGAGGTATAGACGTCGGTGTTATGGAACATCCGACGTATATAGGTGTTAAAGAAATCGGACAAACGCGTTTTCTTTCATTCATTTCAGTTGAAACCCACCCAAACCCTAGCCGTCCCGCGACCGAACTCTCCTCCGCGACCATCCTCCGACCGATCTGCACCGTCTGCGGCACCGCAGCGAGCTCCCAAGCTCTCCTCCACTTCTCCGGCCCTCTTCTCCTTCTTCCTCCGTCTTCCTCCGTCTCTCTCCACATGTAGGTTTTAAGTTCGTTTTTGGTTGTTCTAAGTTCGTCTTTCTCCACATATTCTTTCTAACTTAGCCTCCTCCGCATGTAGCTTCCTCGTGTCGTTTACAGACCTCTCCTCCGCGACGTCTTCGGGAACCACAAATACCTCCTCTGGCATCACAACTTTTCCCTCCTCTGGTTCGTGCTCAATTTTAGATCCTTAATTTAGGATTAGTTTAGACGAAGAATCCAACGCCAAATTAGGATTAGTTCACAATAATAACATATTGATGCAAATATTGGTTAATGTGATAATCTAAGTGTATTGATGCAAATATCAACATTTAGAATTCCTTTTATTTTCGAAGTTATTTAATGATTCAATTTGTTGGTGTGTAGCAAATGGTTTCCAAAGTAGAAAAAAAGAAATCAAAATTATGGATTGATGATGCGTAATGGCATCAGTTGTATGGTCTTGATGTGGATGTACACTCTGGACGTTATGTGTGTGTTATATGTGTTGATATTTGATAAACAACTTCATTGGATTGATTTGGTTTGCATTGAGTTGGGTTGGTTGGATGATTTAACCAAACTTTGTTTTCATTGGATTGATTTGGTTTGGATTATGTTAATAATTTGGTTTGGATTGAGTAGAGAAATACATGATGTGAATGTGAGTAGATAACTAGATATACATTTTTCTTGTTGAGATTTCAGGATTTGAAGAATTTTACATATCAAATTTTAAGTGGAGGTTCTGCCAAATTTTCGATAAAATTTTATTCCCAATTATTATTAATAACATGATAGTTTGTGTTTAAAATGTTTTTCTGTCAATTCAAGTAATTATTTTTAATACTTGCTTTTAATATTTTAAATGTTTATTGCCTTAATTTTTTGAATTTTTAATATTATGATAATAACTCATTGCCCCCCTTAAACAACTTCGCCTTTAATATCCCAAAGCAAAAGATTAGACAATATTTGCTAAGTCATTCATCATATAGGATTTCCATGCATTGTATTTTTCTATTATTTACGATTTCTGTCGTAGATTGCTGGCGTAAGGTACGTACTATCTTTCACTCATCATTCATTAGAAAGCACACATTAGTTAGTAGGACTTGCATTGACACAAGAGTGAGGTGAGTGTTTGTTTGGTGTGTTGTTTGTTAGATTAAGGTATGAAAAACACTTAGGGGGCAGTCACCTATAGGAGATGAGGTGGGGGATTTTATCACCCTTTCCTTGGCCCAGAAACCACTTAATAAAAGAGCCTTAATAAAATCAATTAGACGTTGGCCCCTAGGATTTTCGGACGCATTAAGGAGAGGAAACCGTTTAAGACCGTTATGGCCTGAATGTCGTTGCCCATCTAGTCTCCCTGAGATTTTAAGAACCTCCGGGTTCTTGATTTCCTATAGATTAGTGGTCCACGATGTTTAAGACCGTTTCGGCCTGAACGTCGTTGCCCATCTAGTCTCCCTGAGATATTAGGGACCTCCGGGTTCTTGATTTCCTACAGACTAGTGGTCCTCGGTGGGACCTCGAAGTTAGGCGTCGTCTATTACTAAGGACCTATAGTGGACTTTAGGTTTGTTTTGGCCTTGATTGTTTAGTTAGATTTCTAACCTTCCTTATTACACGCTAGATTAAGGACTTCATCTCTTCTCCTCTGAGTCATTCTTTTCTCATCTTAATGTCTCCGAATCTTCTCATCTACGAACACATTCTTTTAAATTGAAATTTATTTATTTTCTGCAATAATAACTATCATTTTTGCCTCTGTTTAGATTGAAATGGATCGAGAGTGGATTGTTTCAAACAGATTGAGTGATGAGTATGAGAACGGAGTGAATATGTTCTTAGAGGTTGCCAAAAAACATTCTAAGAAAATGAAATACAACGACATGGCGTATTGTCCGTGCAATAAGTGTCATAATATGTCAGTGTTGACTTTTTGGAAAATGAAAGATCATTTGTTTGAGAAAGGTTTCGACCCAAATTACAGACGGTGGATATGGCACGGCGAAAATGAATCATGTAGTCGTTCCAAGAATGATGGAGAAGATGTTAGTGTGGAAGATCACTTAGAGGAAATGGTTCAGGATATGGCTGAAAAGTTTTCGTCCATCCCCGATTTACTTGGTAATTTGTTGAGTGACAATGAGAAGCCGTTGTATAAGAATTGTACCAAATTCACTAGATTGTCAGCGGTGTTGAAGTTGTACAATTTAAAAGCTGGAAATGGTTGGTCCGATGTGAGTTTCACATCAATGTTGAAGTTAGTGAAAGAGATGCTTCCAGATGATAATGAGTTGCCAGATAGAACTTATGATGCAAAGAAAGTGTTGTGCCCTATGGGAATGGATTATAGGAAGATACACGCATGCCCGAACGATTGTATATTGTATAGGGGTGAGTTTGAAAACATACATTCCTGTCCCAGGTGTAATGTTTCAAGATACAAAATGAAACGTAGTGGACCAAACCACAATGAAGAGGCTGATGAGATGAAAATCAAAGGACCTCCTGCTAAGATTTTGTGGTATCTTCCGATAATACCAAGGCTTAAACGTTTGTTTGCGGGTAAAGAGGATTCGAAGAACATGACATGGCATGCTGATCGTGAGAAACCAAATGATCAGTTGCTACGTCACCCTGCAGATTCACCTCAGTGGAAAAAAATAAATGTCGACTTCCCTGTGTTTGGTGAAGAATCGAGGAATGTACGACTTGGGCTCTGTACTGACGGAATGAATCCTTTCGGTAGTTTGAGTAGCATTCACAGTTCTTGGCCCGTTCTGCTTGTAATTTACAATCTGCCCCCGTGGTTATGCATGAAACACAAATATATCATGTTGTCCTTAATGATTTCTGGTCCGAAACAACCTGGAAACGACAACGATGTGTATTTAAGACCTTTAATTGATGACCTAAAGAGATTGTGGGATGACGGAGAGTCAGTTTTTTATTCTTATCGTCAGGAGTCGTTCGTAATGCGGGCAATGATATTTTGCACGATTAATGACTTTCCAGCTTATGGTAATCTGTCTGGATATTCAGTCAAAGGTCATAAAGCTAGTCCAATTTGCGAGGAAAATACATGTTCTTTGCAATAGTTAATGGTTCTAAGACTGTCTATCTCGGTCATCGGAGATTTTTGCCGAACTCTCATCCTTATCGTAGGTTGAAGAAGGCATTTAACGGAAAACAGGAGTTTCAGAATCCGCCAGTTGAAATCAGCGTCGAAAAGGTGTATGAACGTGTAAGCAACATTGAATGTGAATTTGGAAAACCGTACAAACGAGCAAACGACAAAAGTAGTTGGAGTTGTGAAGTCTCACGATTGTCACACTTTAATGCAGCAGTTGTTACCTATAGCACTGAGATCCATATTACCGAAAGATGTTAGACAAGCAATAATAAAGTTGTGTTCCTTTTTCAATAAGATTTGCAGTAAAGTGGTCGATCCTGTGCAGTTAGACAAGTTACAGAATGAAATTGTGGTCACATTATGTCAGTTGGAAATGTTCTTCCCCCCGACTTTTTTCGACATTATGATTCATCTTGTTATTCATTTGGTTAGAGAAGTTAAAGGTAACTGAGTTTAATTTATAATATAGTAACTGAGTTTCAAAACAAACTTGTTAGTTATTGATTTTAGTGACAATCTAATAAACTTGATTTTAGGCCATCCGAGCAAAAAACCAAAAGATTAGATCTTCTAACAAGTATACCCATCGTATGTCTCGAGCGGGGTACCACAAGTTAGAAGCACAAATGATGGCTGAAAAAATTGCTCAGAAGAGACAGCAGGCAATTGACTCCGGTATGAGTGAGGAGCAAGCAAGTAACCTATCTCCTCCTTCTCCCGTAGCTCGTTGTGATTCTTGGAAAAGAGCGAGAGTAAACTCCAGAGGGGAGTACGTCACAGACGAGTCGCAAGCTATCGACTCGAAGATAGTAAGTTGCATCACTTATATATATGTTATTAATTCAAAATCATTAATTTTATGTTTTTCAAATGATAGTAAATATTGTTTTAAACTTAGGACTCTCTGAAGTTGAGAGAATCTCAAGGCGAATTTGCTTCCGATGGTCGGAATGATATTCTACGCGAGGCCTTGGGAAACGACAAACACCCCGGTCGTGTGCGAGGGGTAGGGAGTAGAGTTGGACTTCGACAATATTATGGGAAGACTCAACGGTCTATTGCGTCGACTAGTCATACCAAATGCCAGGAAGAGATCACAGATTTGAAGAAGTCTTTGCAACTTCTTACGGAGAGATTGGATCGTGATTTGCCTACTTCTCCTACCCGTCGTAAGACCGGTTCTTCCGCGGAGACTACTCCAGTTCCGCCAGTGTTCCACCCTCATCGACAAGATGATTTCGTGTCTCATTCTCGAGAATTGGCCCTCGTCGACGGTCCCTCGTTTGGAAAGTTCGCGGATGGATCTAGATGTGCTTTATTTGTCGAAGACCCTGATCGAAGATTGGTGGGACACGGGAAAGTTTATAACATCTCCAGACACCACTTCACAGAGGTAGGAGAGGGAGAATTGAAGGTTGGAGTTGAGAGTTCCTTAGATCCTGGTGCTTTTGTGCCATTTCTGGAAGAAGAGATTGTTACTCTCGGCGATGCTATCGGTGGGTTCGTGTGTTGGCCTAGTTATTTAGTAGAGCTAAACGACAAACATGAGGTATAATTTAACTTTGAAAGACTATAAACTTCAAATTTGTTAACAATTGTATTTTAACGGTTCTATACATATGTGTAATGTGCCAAGCCCCCGGAGCAAAGGGTCAAACAACCCATCTCCGATCAACATTAATTCGCTTCCAAGTAGGTGCAAAATGTTGTATCAATGTATGGTAGGTAGGGAGGCACAATCCTTAAGTACCTGGGAGTTGGAGGGGGACAAAGGGTTGCCTCCCGCTTTGTACGTCACCAAAGAGGATATCATGCAGTTCATGGCGATGGATTCGTTGTGTATCATGATTATCGACGTTCAAGTGAAGTAAGTGTTCTTTTGTATACAATGAAAAGTATTGAATAATTTTATCAAAACTGTAATAAATTATAATTTTTATACTTGTAGACATCTTTACGACGCTAGAAGGTCAATCTTTCCCGAGGATCAAGTATTTGGATTTATCAGTTCATCTACATATATATACGGGAATGACGATAAATCGGGTCAACTTGGGACATTCTTTAAAGAAGAAGACAAGAAATATTATCTGCTCCCTTATCATGAGAGGTAAACTTTGTAATTCAAAGTGAAATTTTATTTTGTAATAAACTTCTAATTATATATATATAACACAGGGCTCATTGGATGCTTGTCGTTGTATGCCCAACGACTAATGTGGCATATTGGTTTGATCCGTTGGGGTCGAATAAACCAAGGGACTCAATAAAGAAACTTCTAAATATGTAAGTTCATTTAGTCGTGAATAAAGTAATTCGTGGATTTTTATTAGTATTATTGATTGATATTTTAACTTGTGCTACTCAGGGCAATTAAGGTTTACAGAGCATTAGGTGGTAGGAGAACAACCACAAAATCAGGAATAACATGGCATGGAATGAGAGTACGTTCTATCCCATTTTTGTTAATTAAGTTAGGAACAAATATTTAGCGAATTCCTATGTTTGTAGTACCAGAAGCTGGTTGGAAATACGGAATGCGGTTACTACGTGAAGAGATACATGGAGGAAATCCTCGATGTGACAACTCAAGACGTATGTCTAACCAAGGTAATGTAGATCGTTATTCAATTGTATATTCAATTGTAGTTTCAATATTTAGTTATTAACATTCAACACACTTGTATTTTTTGATAGATTTTCCCAAAAAGTAGTGATCCATTCTCGCAACAGGATGTCATACGTCGAAGTGTTGTGCTTGACGTTGTACGTCATCGCAATCGCAGACCGCACTACACTCTCTAGAGTCGGGATGTCAACCGGGGTCACCTGAACGTACCCTAGCTGACGCAAGACGCGATCAGGCAAATAAGGTTCTATAATATCCCGATAATGAATAACGCCCATAAATGTAGTCATCGGCACAACTACAGTAGGCTCAGGACCATACGACAACCACTCAACCTAACATTTAGATGTTAATAATAATAAACTTAAAATCTAAATAACTATACATACCTTTCTCTCGAGATCGTCAGAGTTCATCGAAGTCGCCGACAACCACCACCTTTGCCTTCTTACACCTCTGATCACCTCCTCGGATCGAGCTCCCCCCGACAACACACACAATCACCACTGGCCATGCCTTGCTAAGATTCCTCCTTCTTTATGTCCACCACCACAGACCCGGGCTCTGGCAGCGTCCACGCCGGTAGTAAGGAAAGAGGGAGGGGGAGATGGATAAGTGGTTAGAGGAGAGGATTGAGTAGAGAATGAGGGAGGAGAGGTGTGCTTTTCTTCAAAGCCAACACCACCACCAACCAAGGTATGGTCTCCCACTACCCCCATGCTTCCTACACCCCCACCATCACTCCACCCAAAGTCAAAGCACAATTAGCCTAATCCTCTCCACTAAGCAAGCCTAAGTCACAAAGTTAAGGTTCAGATATAATAATCCACCCTCCTATAAGAAATTTCATCCGTGAAATTTGAAGACAGCAGCACAGCAACAAGCTTCAGGTACTTCTTCCGAACCGTTAGTTTTGTGTTCTAAAAGTTATCTTTTGTTGATTGCTTTTACATGTTATGTTTATGAATTGAATGTTATATATGACATTTTGTTCCATCAGTTTGATGTTTTATAGAAGTGTTATGGAAGATGCCCTTGGTCTTGAACCGTAGAACTTTATATGATAACAAACATGAAACTCTAAAGTGTTCACAATCTTGGTAATTAGCATGGAACACTATTATACCATGAAAAGATAGTCGTGTTGATTAAAGTACATTGTAACTTTACAAATGTTGATAAAATATTATCATTTTATAGCACGAGTGTATGAAAGGTTTACGAAAGATTTCATACATTGAACATGACCTAACAAGTGAAAACCTTATAGGATTGTGTTTGTGTCATTATTGTTTTCACTGTGTCTACGAATTCTAAGGTATGAGACTGCATCTTTCCATGAGAAATGTATAACGTAATTACAATAAAAAGTTCCTTATTAGGAGTGATGATAAAAGTAATAGTTCTTTATATATGGATTGTGCGGGAAAGGATTGTAGGTCAACAGTATCATTGTCCCTCATTTATAATGAGTAATGATGTCATTGGGCCCCTTAGTAGAGTAGAATTATAAATGCATGAAATATAGTTGAAGTGATACCAACTATATATTTATAATTTACTCAAGAGAGACCAAGAAATGAATATAATGCAAACGTGACAAAACTCTACTTTGTATATTATTCATGACCTCATGAGAAAAGAAATGGACACAAGTAATGTTATTTATAATATTGCTACAGGATCGTGTTTTGTAAAATGGTTACATTTCATCTGTGTTGATTGAGTCACTGATTAGAATTTTAATTTATACCGCAAGTGCACGGCGTCAATGAAGACGTGGCAAGTACAGGTCGAACACAAGGAGGGAGAGATATTGTTATTTTTGTGATTTTTGAATTAAGGAAGAAAGAGAGAGAAATATGTTTGGTTTTTTTAATTTTCTAACGCAAGAACAACAAAAGAAAAACTTAAAAAGAAAACAAATATGGATGAGAGTCCAGCGGGTGGGGGATTAGATATCGGTTTTGTTTAGAGAATTCTGAAACTTATAACAAATCACATTAGTTATAAAGCATTACATGATAAATGATTTAACATAAACTCAAGTAATCAAAATAAACTAACACGAAATTAAAATAATAACATCATTCTTCTTCTCATCACCAAAAATCCGTCACTCCCACCCTTTGGAGAGAGTTAGAAACTCATGGATGGAGGGAAGGAGAAGGGGTCCTATAGAAACTACAAAAGAAAACAAAAAAACACAAAATAAAAGAACAGAATTTTAGTGCTAAAGAGAAGAACGTCTTTACAACATAATTTCGGGGTTATTTATAGCCTATATAAGGGACCCAAGTATAAAATAGGAAAGTACACGCGTCAAGACACGACTGGACAAAATCCGAGGCCACGGATCGCAAGGGGAACGGCATTTCCACCGCATTTTACATGTAAGGTGCGGCGATTTCGCCGCAATCTGTGCTCTGATTGGATCCAAATTTTTTCTGTGTGTTTATGGTATGATTTAAATGTCCTTTGCGCGTCTGGATTGATTTCTTTCCTTTCTTTTGAGCTCCGAATTTATTTCTTGATATATTTCGAGATCCAAATTGATCTTTCTTTAGAACTTCTCCAAAATAATATTTTCGTACTTTAATTTGCTGTCGGGTCCTCGGCTTTTTGCAATTAAGTTCCTGGCTACTTTTGTGCTTAAGTCCTTGCCCTTTTTGTAATTAGGTCTTATAATGCTTTTATGCTTTGATGAACTTCCATTTGAATCTCGATAATCTTGACTTGGTCTTTATCATAGAAATGGGTCTCTTGCACGTGTTTATGCTCGGGATATGGGTAATTTGCATTCAGGTCCCTGTATTATGTAAATAAGACTAAACACATAGCTTAGTAGCATTTATTGATATAAAATTAATCTAAATGAAAGACATATGATGCAATGTATTCAATGCATCAAATACCCCCACACCTAGATTTTGCTAGTCCCTAGCAAAACAAAATATAAGAAAAATGAAAATAGGGAAAACCTAACTCACTTTCGTAGGAATCACGGTTGCACTTAGCATGTGCAACAAGCCTTTAAACCCCTGAGTTTCCTTAGAGGACGAGTTTTGTCTCGTGAGGGTTTTCAGTTGACACACCCGCAAAGTCTTAAATCAACATTTCATTAATAACTCTCAATATCTCCACCGCAACCTGACACATCTCACTTAGAATTCTTGCATGCTCATTAAATAAATCTAACTCATAAAAAATCAGACTTGGTCTTCATTCCTCCGATATTCACACCACTAACCCTTCTACACATGTTATCACTTAAATTATTTTGCACGCCTCCTCTGGTGGCGAAGTATCATTCGGATCAACCATGGCATGGATCATTCTTTTAGCTTTGGGCCTAGAGTATCTTAAAGTAATAGTTTTTTCTTCGTGATTCAACACATTTGGTTTTTCTGACACTTTTACCCTTTTTGCATTCGTGTAGCGAGTTTGGTCGATAATCCCGAGCTGGCAGACTCAATTTACCGGGTTTTAAGATACCTCTACGGACCAGTGACTCGAAGGCTTGAGTTTTTGTAATCATTTTGCAAAATGTGCTTTCCTCACTTTTAATCTTTTTTTTACTTTTATTTTCCTCAAGGCTTAATTGCTATTAGAAGTCCACACTTCCCGGTATATTTTCCTCAACCTCTGCTTTTTATCAACCACTTCAAAGATTTGATTCATCCAATTTAAGTGCATTCATGTCTTAAAGGGTAATGGGTTATTTCTTTGGTACTTAGATTTATGTCATAATTTCTACAAGCAGAACTATATAATAAGGAACAAAAACTCAATGCAATTCGTACTCGGGTTTTGGTAGTTCAATCTTAAGCTATGTCATGAAACATTGATTTTTTTTAAACGAACAAAAAAATAGATAGATAGATAGATAAACAAACACCCCCCCCCCCCCCCCCCCCACACCTAAATTATGCATTGTCCTCAATGAATGTGAGCAAGATACTACATGGATTTATGCATGAAAAAGGAAAGATCTCACCAACGTGAAGTACAAAGGAAAGTTCGTGGCTATGTTGATGGACAAAAACTTGAATTCCCTCAAAACTTGTGAGATGCTAAAGAAGGGATACAAATAAGTGAAAGAAATGGGGCCCAAATACTCAAGGGTTGGAGCCCACACAAACTATACTCACTGAAAGAGTCTTTTATTGTACTTATTTTTTTTTATAATTATGTACAAACATAAGTTCTCATCTTCATTTGTCAAAGAACATCAAATGGGAACCTCAAAAGTGGGTCAATGCACTTGGAAATGAAACATGACACCACGCGGGGCCATAATACGCATGCGTGGGCCCCCTTCACAAAGAGTGATGAGAATTAAATTTATACCACAAGTGCACGGCGTCAATGAAGACGTGGCAAGTACGGGTCGAACACAAGGAGGGTGAGATATTGTTATTTTTGTGATTTTCGATTTTAGGAAAGAAAGAAAGAGAAATATGTTTGGTTTGAGATTTTTCGTTTTTAATTAATTTCTAAAGCAAGAACAACAAAAGAAAAACTAAAAAAAAAGAAAACAAATATGGATGAAAGTCCAGCGGGTGGAGGTTTAGATGTCGGGTTTTGTTTAGAGAAATCTGAAAATTATAATAAATCACATTAGTTATAAAGCATTACATGATAAATGATTCAACATAAACTCAAGTAATCAAAATGTACTAACACGAAATTAAAATAATAACATCATTCTTCTTCTCATCACCCTAAATCCATCACCCCCACCTTTGGAGAGAGTTAGAAACTCATGGATGGAGGGAAGGAAAAGGGGTCCTAGAGAAACTAGAAAAGAAAACTAAAAAAACACAAAATAAAAGAACAAAATTTTATTGCTAAAGAGAAGAACTAAAAAACAAGACTCTTCACAACATCGTTTCGGGCTATTTATAGCCGATAAAAGGGACGCAATTATAAAATAGGAAAGCACACGCGTCAATACACGAGTGGACAAGATCTGGGGCCATGAATCGCAAGGGGTGTGGCGTTTCCGCCGCATGTTACATGTAAGGTGCGGCGATTTCGCCGCAATTTGTGCTCTGATTGGATCTGGATTTTTCATGTGTGTTTATGGTATGATTTAAATGTCCTTTACGCGTCTGGATTGATTTCTTTCCTTTCTTTTGAGCTCCGACTTAATTTCTTTATATATTTGGAGATCCAAATTGATTTTTCTTTAGAATTTCTCCAAAATAATATTTTGGTACTTTAATTTGCAGTCGGGTCATTGGCTTTTGCAATTAGGTCTTGGCTACTTTTGTCCTTAAGTCCTTGGCCTTTTTGTAATTAGGTATTTGAATGCTTTTATGCTTGGATGGACTTCCATTTGAATCTCGATAATCTTGACTTGGTCTTTATGATAGAAATGAGTCTCTTGCACGCGTTTATGCTCGAGATATGGGTAATTTGCATTCAGGTCTCTATATTATGTAAATAAGACTAAACACATACCTTAGTAGCATTTATTGATATAAAGTTAATCTAAATGAATGACATATGATGCAATGTATGCAATGCATCAAATACCCCCACACCTGGATTTTGCTAGTCCCTAGCAAAACAGAATATAAGAAAAATGAAAATAGGGAAATCCTAACTCACTTTCGTAGGAATCACGGTTGCACTTAGCATGTGCAACAAGCCTTTAAACCCCCAAGTTTCCTTAGAGGACCAGTTTTGTCTCGTGAGGGTTTTGCAGTTGACATACCCACAAAGTCTTAATTCAACATTTCATTCATAACTCTCAATATTTCCACCTCAACCTTATACATGTCACTTAGAATTCTTGCATGCTCATTATATACATCTAACTCATAAAAAATCTGACTTGGTCTTTGTTCCACCAACATTCACACCACTAACCCTTCTACACATGTTACCACTTAAATTATTTTGCACGCCTTCTCTGGTGGTGAAGTATCATTCGGATCAACCATGGCATGGATCATTCTTCTAACTTTGGGCCTTGAGTATCTTAAAGTATATTTTTTTTCCGTGATTCAACAGATTTGCTTTTTCTGACACTTTTACCCTTTTTGCATTCGTGTAGCGAGTTTGGTCGATAAGCCCGAGCTGGCAGACTCAAGTTACTGGGTTTTAAGATACCCCTACGGACCAGTGACTCGAAGGCTTGGGCTTTTGTAATCATTTTGCAAAATGTGCTTTCCTCACTTTATTCCTTTATTTTTACTTTTATTTTCCTCAAGGCTTATTTGCTATTAGAAGTCCACACTTCCCGGTATATTTTCCTCAGCCTCTGCTTTTTATCAACCACTTCAAAGATTTGATTCATCCAATTTAAGTGCATACATGTCTTAAAGGGTAATGGGTTATTTCTTTGGAACTTAGATTTATGTCATAATTTCTACAAGCAGAACTATATAATAAGGAACAAAAACTCAATGCAATTTGTACTCGGGTTTTGGTGGCTCAATCTTAAGTTATGTCGTGGAATATTGATTTTTTTTAGAAGAACAGATATAGATAGATAGATAAGTAAACACCCCCCACACCTAAATCATGCATTTTCCTCAATGTATGCAAAGATAACGCAAATGCACTTATTACCTGAGTCAACTTGCGGTAGAGGGATTGAATTTGCTCAGAGTCAACCATAGTCAGAACTGGATTGAATGACACCATGTTGGTGCATGTATCCATGTTGCACTGAGAGTCCTGAGGCACAGATTCCACACCCCTCACCTGTATTGGTTCTCTTATTTGCTCGAGTGATGGTGGGTGGGTAGATTAATTACTCCCCTTTTTCTTACTTTCATTTTGATTTTGTAATGATTTATTTGATTCAGAAATCTTATAGATACGTGATCTCATCACAACATCACTTTGGTTGCATACTATTTCTGGCTCACTATCAACATGAAAGATATTAAATTCAGCTTTTAAGTTTCCAAAAGATAGTTGCATGAGCCCATTTCGACAATTTATCAAAGCTTCAGAAGTGGCTAAAAAGGGTTTGCCTAGTATTACAGGGATTTGTCTCTTAGGATTTACAACAGGTTCAGTGTCTAGAACGACAAAATCCACTGGGTAAATGAGGTCACCAACGTTAATCAAAACATCATCTACTATACCTCTTGGTTTCTTAATAGAGCAATCAACAAATTGAAGGGTTGTCTTAGAGGGTTTTAGTGGACCAAGGTTGAGTTGCTCATAGACAGAGAACGTGAGTAAGTTAACACTAGCACCAAGGTCTAGAAGGGCTTTGTTGATAAAAGTATCTCCTATCGCACATGAAATTGTGGGACACTCAGGGTCCTTATACTTTATAGGAGATGAGTTGGACAGAATATAGCTTATGTTTGCAGTTAAGAATGTCTTCTTTGGTACGTTCGTTTTTCTCTTCTTAGTGCACAGATCCTTTAAGAATTTAGCATAAGCTAGTATTTGTTGAATCATATCTAGGAGTGGAATATTTACCTTAACTTGCTTAAATACTTCCAAGATTTTCTCCATTTGTGCACTTTAGTTCTTCTTGAGTCTATTGGGAAATGAGGCTTTAGGAACATAGACTCGCTCAGGTTGAGCTATAGGTTCAGGTCGAGTAGGTGGGTTGGGCTTTTCAAATTGGACTTCAGGTTCAATGGTTAGGTCACAAGTGGGTGCTTGACGGCTAGATTGATTAGGAGCTCTAGGATTGACCACATTGTTATCAACTTGTTTTCCGGACCGTAATGAAACAACTGCATTTATTTGTTGGAACGGTCCCTCCTCATGAACCATTTGAGCCGGTCTAGGATTGTTACTTCCTAGAGGTGGTTGATAGGGCTGATATTGATTATTAGGTCTTGGATTCACCTCAAGTTGACTTGGAAACTGACCCTTTTCTCTTTCACCTACTATTTGTGTTAGTTGGCTGACTTGTGTTTCTAGCCTTTGGAAGGATTGGTTGGTTGTTTGCATAAAAGTCTTAACCAAATTTTCCAAGCTTGTCAATCTAACATCATAATCTCCATTGTTACTAAACCCAGATGATGTATTATTTTGGTTATACGAGTTTGGTTGTTGTCTAGGAGGTTGACCTTGTTGGTTCCATGAAAGATTGGGATGATTACGCCAACCCGGGTTATAGGTTAATGCGTATGGGTCATTTCTGGAATGGTTAAATGAGGCATTAACTTGTTCCTAGTCCGCACAATCCTCCATTGTATGACCAGTTTGACCACATCTAGAGCAAGGGATAGAAGATGCTTGATTCACTAGGGGTCGGGTTTTTATCTCTAGACTTTCCATTCTACGCATAAGTGTAGCTAGTTTTGCTTCAGCAGCAACCGTAGCATCTACAGCTAAGACACCTGGTTTAGGTTGACTTGCTATTCTAGATCCAATACTCGTGTTAATCGGTGCTCTAGCATTGTCCCATTGCATACTATTTTCGGCTAAATCCTCAAGAAAAATCCAAGCATCATTCTCACTTTTGGACATAAAGCTTCCTTGGCTAACAAATTCTAGCATAACCCTAGATGTAGGTGTCAACCCCTCATAGATAATTTGGCTCAACTGCCATCTTGGAATTCGATGATGAGGGCATGGGGTCAACAGACTCTTAAATCTTTCTAAATAGGAATAGAACGGCTTGCTCTCAGATTGAACGAATGCAACAATTTCATTCCAAATCCTAATAGTCTTATGGTTGGGGAAATATTTCTTTAAGGATACTTGAACAAACTCGGCCCAACTCCTAATAAATATTTCGGCTAGACTATATAGCCATTTCTTAGCGTCGTCTTTCAGTGCTAGAGGCACGAATTTAAGACGCACTGCCTCCTCAGAGATATGATGGTATTGCATAAGGGAGCAAATTTCCTCAAATTCTCTAAGGAAGAGATATGAGTCTTCCCTAGAGGTGAACTTGGGCAACATACTCATGTATTGTGCCTTCGTTGGGTAGCACCGATCCCTCAGAGTCATAGGTGGTGCAACTGGTGGGTCCACTACATTCTCACCCATTGGATCCGGGTGAGGTGGTACAACAAGTGGATTGGGATAAGTTCCAGATTGGAATCTAGATGAACTCGTGAGAGTCGATTGCTCAAATCCCGAACCCAAATCTGAGTGCACCGGTTTGAATCAATTTTTGAATTCAAATTCAAAATTTAAATTCCATATTCAAAATTTAAATTCCAAATTCAAAATCAAGAATCAATTAGTATTATTTTTTTATTTTTTTTTATAATTTGTTTTTCAAAAAAGAAACAAACAATAGAAACGGGGAAAGATGAGAAAGGAATCCTAATCTAGAGAACTGAGACGAGAAGAGAAAAAAGACTCAGATGAGAAGGGAAACTTAACTCTAAAAGATAGATAAGAGGGTCGGTCAGAAGTTTCCTAAACAAGCATGGTTTAAACAATCCTAGACCTAATATCGCTTAGATCTAGACGACTCCTAACTGGTTGAGTCGAATTGGTTCGCTTGATTCACCTCCCTCACTAATCAAACCAACTTGGCCAGGCAGTGTATAGCTAGTGGGGGCGCTTCTGACAGAGTCTTTGACACTTAGACAACCACTTCGCTTGGAAGAGTTACGTCAACACAAAAACACTTTCTAGACACCAAATTAAATTCGATCAGCTTCATGTCATAGCAAGTCAAACCAATCTTCTCCTTAATTGAGTCCGAGTCCTTAGGGGCCAATGTCTAATTGATTTTTATTTAAGGCTTGGGTGACACTTTAGGATTGTGATTTGTGGGCCACGGAATGGTGATGAAATCCCCACCGTATCTTTTCCTACGGAGTTGCCCTTAAGATAGTGTAACTTCAATCTAGCAAAGATAGTCAAACATTGGTCTTTTTAGTTGGGGGCAATTGCATGGTTGTATGCAAACTAGATTATATGCTTAAATGCAATCGATAAAAAAAACCACGCACGTACCTTGCCTCCAGCACTCTTCAACAAGATTTAATTTGCCAGAATAATGCAAACAAAACACTATGTGATGCATGCACTAAGTCCTTCTAATTTTGCCCATTTTTAGGTCAGAGTTGAATTATTGCCAATTATGGAATTTGAGCCTAACACGTGCAATTCTACTAAAAAGGAAATTTTCCGAATCTAGAAATTACGAGGAAAAAGGCAACAAAGGTTACCTACGCACGCTCAGTCGGGTTCACCGCCCTCTCTCGAGAATTTCCAGTTGCTCTACGCGTCCACCAAGAGATGGAGACGACCCCATTAAAGTTTGAAGCCCAGATGCTCCAAACGTGCAGTGAATCCGCCGCAGCTTCTTCTTTTGATGCGGCGATTTCGACACCCTTCTTGCTCCGAATGTGCCCGGATATCGCCGCGCACTCTGTTGTCTCCTCGAACGACAACCCAAATAGTTAGATCGCGCACACGATAAACAGAACAGAATCGAAATCACCAAAAATAAACAAAATCTTCGTCACCTCCCCGACAACGACGCCAAAAACTTGATGAGAATTTTAATTTATACCGCAAGTGCACGATGTCAATGACGACGCAAGTACGGGTCGAACACAAGGAGGGAGAGATATTGTTATTTTTGTGATTTTCGAATTAAGGAAGAAAGAGAGAGAAATATGTTTGGTTTGAGAGTTTTGGTTTTTTTAATTTTCTAAAGTGAGAACAACAAAAGAAAAACTAAAAAAGAAAACAAATATGGATGAGAGTCCAGCGGGTGGGGGATTAGATATCGGGTTTTGTTTAGAGAATTCTGAAACTTATAACAAATCACATTAGTTATAAAGCATTACATGATAAATGATTCAACATAAACTCAAGTAATCAAAATATACTAACACGAAATTAAAATAATAACATCATTCTTCTTCTCATCACCCTAAATCCATCACCCCCACCCTTTGGAGAGAGTTAGAAACTCATGGATGGATGGAAGGAGAAGGGGTCCTAGAGAAACTACAAAAGAAAACAAAAAAAACACAAAATAAGAGAACAAAATTTTAGTGCTAAAGAGTAGAACGTCTTTACAACATAATTTCGGGGCTATTTATAGCCGATACAAGAGACCCAAGTATAAAATAGGAGACGTGCCAACCATGTTTAATGGGAAAACCACTTGAATCATTGGAGACGTGCCAATCAATTTCTTGGTCTACTTGATTTTAAATCATTGGAGACGTGCCAGCCATGTTTAATGGGAAAAATGACCAAAAGGCCTTTCAAGAAGAAAGGTCCAAGGGCGAGTGGCTTGTTGGATTCGATACATTCCGATGTATGTGGTCCAATGAGTACTAGTGCACGAGATGGTTTCAGGTACTTCATTACGTTCACGGATGATTATAGTCATTATGGTTATGTTTATCTAATGAAAAACAAAAGTGAATCCTTTGGCAAGTTCAAAGAATTCAAGAATGAAGTAGAGAACCAACTCGACAAGAAAATCAAGTCTCTACGAACGAATTGTGGAGCTGAGTACTTAAGTGCTGATTTTGACTCATACCTAAAGGAGTTTGGTATTGTACCTCAACTCACCCTCCTGGTACACCTCAGTGGAATGGGGTATTCGAAAGGAGGAATAGGACATTGCTCGACATGGTTCGGTCAATGATGAGTCATGCGGAATTACCTCTTTACTTTTGGAGTTATGCACTACAAACTGCGGCTTACACACTAAATAATGTTCCATCCAAATCCGTGGACAAAACTCCTTATGAGCTATGGAGTGGTAAAACACCCAAGCTCAATTTTCTCAAGATTTGGGGTTGTGAGGCTTACGTCAAGAAATTGATGTCGACCAAACTTCAACCAAAAGCGGATAAGTGCTTCTTTATAGGTTATCCTCGTGAGACAAGAGGATACTACTTTCGGCATATAACCTCCAATCGAGTGATTGTAGAGAGGGATGCCACATTTCTGGAAAAAGAATTTCGGGAATGAGTAAAAAGTAGTGGGAGTAGGGTTGTGCTTGAAGAAACTCAAGTTACTCTACAAGATCATGACATGAATGATGACATTGAAAACCATGAAGGCCCAACCGAGGTTCCTTTGGTCAGTGGGAGCATGAGTGAGAGACCCTCGCAAGAAATTGTGAAATAAACTCAATCTTCCCCACCAAGTGTACGTTCGAGAATCGAACACGAACCAATTCCGCAAGAAATTGTGGAAGAAGTTCGAGAAGTACACGTAGAACCAAAAGAACTTAGAAGGTCAACGAGGGAAAGGAAGAAACCCGACTTGTATCTGGGACTTCATGAAATCATGGTACTTGGTACCAATGATCCCTTGACCTTCCAAGAAGCAATGGAAAGAAAAGACTCCAAACTATGGAATCTGAAATAGAATCCATGTATGATAATCAGGTGTGGAACTTAGTTGACCTTCCCCAAGGGAAAAAGGTCATTCAAAATAAATGGGTTTTCAAGAGGAAGATAGACATGGATGGGAACTTGACAACCTACAAAGCGAGGCTTGTAGCAAAAGGTTTCACTCAAGTTCAAGGAATTGACTATGATGAAACTTTTTCACCGGTTGCCATGTTCAAGTCTATTCGGATTATGATCTTTATTGCCGCATTTCATGATTATGAATGTGGCAAATGGATGTCAAAACGACGTTCCTTAATGGGAACTTGGAGGAGGATGTGTATATGGTACAACCTCAAGGTATTGAATATCCAAAGAATAACAAGAAAGTATGCAATCTTCAAAGATCCATTTATGGATTGAAGCAAACATCAAGTAGTTGAAACAAGCACTTTGACGAAGTAGTCAAAAAGATTCACTTCGTCCAAAGTAAGGAAGAGCCTTGTATATACAAGAAGGTTAGTGGGAGCCACATAGTGTTCTTGATCTTATATGTCGATGACATACTCCTCATGGGAAATCATATACCTTTGCTTGAGCAAACGAGAAGTTCATTAAAATCTGCATTTTCCATGAAAGATATGGATGAGGCTCAATACATCTTTGGAATCAAGATATATCGAGATAGATCCCGTAGACTCATTAGCCTCAGTCAACGTGCATACATTGACAAGGTTTTGGAAAGGTTCAAGATGAACAACTCCAAAAAGGGCAGTGTGCCAATGAGTATGGGTGTGCAACTCAAGAAGTCTCAACGTGCGCAATCACATAAGGACTTAGAGTACATGAAGAATGTCCCTTTATGCTTCAGCAATTGGGTCGATCATGTACGCGATGACTTGCACAAGACCCATTGTCTCCTATGCTCTAAGCGTGACAAGTCATCACCAATCCAACGCAGGTCATGAGCATTGGACTACGGTCAAGAATATCCTGAAGTACCTTAATCGGACTAAGGATAAGATTCTTGTTTATGGGGGACAAAGGGAGTTGATAGACGAAGGGTACTCGGATGCGAATTTCATGAGTGATCCAGACGATTGAAGGTCACAATTAGGATATGTCTTTCTTCTGAATGGTGGAGTTGTGAGTTGGCGTGACTGGAAGAAAACCACTACGGCCGATTCAACCACCGCTTCAGAAGTAATGGCTCTCGCTGAAGCGAGCAAGGAAGGAGTGTTGATCAAGAAGTTCTTTGAAGAGCTTGGAGTAGTTCCCACGAGCAAGGGACCAATTAAGCTATTTTGCGATAATAGTGCATCTATCTCACAAATCAAGGATCCTAGATCACACCACAAAGTGAAGTACATGGATCGAAATTATTTTGTTACACGTGACTTCATCGACTAAGACAAAATAAATCTATTATGGGTGGACAACAACAGCAACACAGCTGATCCATTCACAAAATCCTTATCCCAAGCCAAGGGCAAAATACATTTCGAGTCCATGGGATTGAGGAACCATGTAGATTGGCTTTATGATTGATATGTAATGGGGTTTACCCTTGTTATTATTGTTTTATACATTGAGTATGTATGTGAAAGAAAACTTTATAACAAGTGAGAGATTGAAGGGAATGTGTTCTAAAAGTTCTAAAAAGTTTTACTTTTAAATGTCAATTATTATGAATTGAATGAGAAATCATTTTGTTCCTTGTTTATGTCATTCGTCTTTTAGAAGTGTTAAAGAATAGGCTCTTGGTCCTTAACCGTAGAGCTCTAAAAGAAAATGGTTTACATAAAACAAAAGTTATTCGCAATCATGGTAATTAACATGGGACATTAATTACCGAGTTGAGATTGTCGTGTTGGTCATACATCATTGTAGCTCTACAAGTGAGTGACAACACGGGTACACGAAAGAGGAAAATACTACTTTTGTATACTGAATAGACCTAATAAGTAAAACATTATAGAATTTTGTTTTCTGTGTCATTAATGTTTTACTGTGTCCTTGGTCCTTTGATATGAGACTTATGTCCGATCACTTAAGAAATGCTTGATTAGACTAGTGTCTTGAGCTTTCGATAAGTGTAGTGTAAAGGCATTGGTTGGTTAAGTATGCCTTTTGTTGGAGAAGATAGTTAGTCAAAAGATTGTCATTGCCTCTCTTAATTGAGTAATGATATTAGTGGGCCCCTTGATAAAGCAAAGTTATAATGTGCACAATGTGATTTGAGTTAATTCACATATTTATGACTAGCTTAAAGAGATCAAGAAATGAATACTAATACAAAGATGACACAATACTACTTTGTGTGTATTCTTAATATCATGTGGCAAGGGACGGACACAAGTGGTGCACTCCATCACTAAATGGATCGGGTTTTGGTTCGAGTAGAATTAAGACATCTAACTAATTGGGAGCTATAATGTGTAGCTAGATACCGCTTATAGCTTGTGATATTAAGCTATTAATATCACTGTCAACTTAGTTTAGATCTTCCCGTAGGTCACACCACAAAACTGGGAAACAAGAAATGGGGATTTTGAGTTCATAAGGTGTGTCGGGTTTCATGTAGAAAATATGACACATGTGGTGAACAAGCAAAATCAAAATTATGTTGTGATTAATAACATAATTAGAATATAAATTAAATTCATATGTGGTGTAAATATTATGGGGTGTAATGATTCATCATTACATAGGATAATATGTTACATAAGTTGTGAACTTACTACTAATCCCGAAATGTCAAATTTTGTAGGGGTTAAACCGAAATTTGACAAGTCTGCAGCACTGGGCAAAAACGGTCGACCGCTAAACGGTAAACGATCAACCGACTATTGCATGGTCGACCGAAACTTGGTCTAAACGGTCGACCGGTCCAGACGGTTTTCTGCAGAATTAATTTAAGAATTAATTAGATCATGCATGGAATTGGTCCATAACTGATTTAATTCGTGGCTGAGATTATTTGTTAGCAAATAGTGGATGGTTAGATGGAAGTTTGCATGAAATCTTGGGCAAGAGGTTGCACATGAATAGGTAATTTGGAGAGAACTTATAAATAGAAGTTTATCTCATTACCTTGTTAATTAATTCATTATATTCTTGTGCAAACATCTCTCTCCATAATTCTCCACGAATTTTCCTTAATTCTTGAGTTTAGTTTTTAGTTTTCAGAGATCTTCTTCTCAAGGAAACTAAAGAGGGGTTAGTAGTTATATTCTAAACCCTATTGGAGATTGAGAGGCTAGCTCTTCTCTCTCCGGTCTTGTTTAGAGTTTGGTGAATACTCGGAGTCATCCGGCGCAGCGACAAGCATCCTCAACGTCTCCGGATCATCAAGAAGTTTTAGAGAACTTCTAGGTATGAAATTTGGATCCAATGTTTGTTTTAATAAACTTTTGAAACTAGTTATTGACACAAATCGATACATGCATGAAACAAATCATAGAAAATTGTAATTGATCTTTATTGTGCATAAAAATTTCGAAAATATATATGTGCAATTAAACTAGAAATCCTACAGGGAGTGCCCCAACAGGCAAGCCGAGCCCAGCAGGAGACCCGGACCACCAGTTGCAGGGACAGACGGAATCAACCGACCCGATATACGACCGGAGCAAGGAAGTAGAGCTGGACAAGTCTTCACTATCCAGGCTGAGGAGGCGAAGGACGTCAACACCGAGGTGGAAGGTTCATTTCTGGTGATGGCCATGATTTCTAGAGTACTTTTGATTTTTGTGCTACACTTTCTTGCATATTCGGAGGAGGTTCGTGTTGGGATTTCATGAGGATTATAAATGTAATTTTATTTTTATTTCATTCTCTTTAATCATCAATACGGATCGTCGTTATTGCTAACTTTAAACAAATAATCAATCAAGCATCTTGCATACAATATTAAAGATATAATATACACTTATACAAATATATCTAAATCGAAATTTTAGGATTTAGATTTCATACCTTTGTCTAGTGAAAAGAATTTCTCTAGACAACTTGAAGAGTCTTCACACCTTTTCCTCTAAGGTTCACCTTGAGCCAAACAAGGAGTAGTTCAAGAGCTTACTAGAGATCTACTAGTCTTCCCTTTATCAATCACTCTTGAAAGAAAATATGTGCACCAACAAAACATGGGAGAGAAGAAAGGTGGCTGAAAACCTCTTGAACTTCTTCAAAACTTGTTACTCAAGTTACATTTCTCTTCTCCTTTTATAGGTGCAAGTTAGGGCAACCCTAACCCCAAGATGGGCTTAATGAGTCCATGACCCATTAGGTTCATGACCCATCAGTTGCATATTCCATTCCTAATTGATTGATTAAAGAGTTAAGCTTTTACAAATTCATGTCATGACAATGTGACATTCATTATCATACTATCTGCCATAAATATTTTGTTATGTAATATACATTACATTTCTCCAAATAATATTATGAACACATCTCATTAACTCATATTAAAGATTACAACATGTAACACTTTATCTCATCACACATGCATTTGATTTCATATCATATGAAATATAACACATCATATAAAAAGTGTAAAATAATTCTCTTGTTTCTCGTCCAGTTGGTGTGACCTTTATCGAGGATCCGGGTTAGTAATGACAGAAAACATTTTATTGCCATAAACTATAAGCGGTACTCTAGCTGTACATTATAGTCACTGATGCATTGCATACATTGCATCATATGTCTTTCACTTAGATTAATTTTATATCAATCAATGCTACAAAGGTATGTGTTTAGTCTTATTTACAGAATACAGGGACATGAATGCAAATTACCCATATCCCGAGCATAAACATGTGCAAGAGACTCATTTCTATCATAAAGACCAAGTCAAGATTATCGGGATTCAAATGGAAGTCCATCCAAGCATAAAAGCATTCAAAGACCTAATTACAAAAAGGCCAAGGACTTAAGCACAAAAGTAGTCAGGGACTTAATTGCAAAAAGCGGAGGACCTGACTGCAAATTAAAGTACCAAAATATTATTTTGGAGAAGTTCTAAAGAAAGATCAATTTGGATCTCCAAATATATGAAGAAATAAATTCGGAGCTCAAAAGAAAGGAAAGAAATCAATCCCGACGCGCAAAGGACATTTAAATCATACCATAAACACACAGGAAAAATCCGGATCCAATCAGAGCACAGATTAAGGTGAATTTGCCGCACCTTACATGTAAAATGCGGCGGAAATGCCGCACCCCTTGCGATCCGTTGCCTCGGATTTTGTCCAGTCGTGTCTTGGCGCGTGTACTTTCCTATTTTATACTTAGGTCCCTTGTATCGGCTATAAATAGCCCCGAAATTATGTTGTAAAGACGTTCTTCTCTTTTGCACTAAAATTTTGTTCTTTTATTTTGTGTTTTTTTTTGTTTTCTTTTGTAGTTTCTCTAGGACCCCTTCTCCTTTCCTCCATCCATGAGTTTCTAACTCTCTCCAAAGGGTGGGGGTGATGGATTTAGGGTGATGAGAAGAAGAATGATGTTATTATTTTAATTTCGTGTTAGTATATTTTGATTACTTGAGTTTATGTTGAATCATTTATCATGTAATGCTTTATAACTAATGTGATTTGTTATAAGTTTCAGAATTCTCTAAACAAAACCCGATATCTAATCCCCCACCCGCTGGACTCTCATCCATATTTGTTTTCTTTTTTAGTTTTTCTTTTGTTGTTCTTGCTTTAGAAAATTAAAAAAAACAAAAATCTCAAACCAAACATATTTCTCTCTCTTTCTTCCTTAATTCGAAAATCACAAAAATAACAATATCTCTCCCTCCTTGTGTTCGACCCGTACTTGCGTCTTCATTGACATCGTGCACTTGTAGTATAAATTAAAATTCTCATCAAGTTTTTGGCGCCATAGCCGGGGAGGCGACGAAGATTTTGTTTATTTTTGGTGATTTCGATTCTGTTCTGTTTATCGTGTGCGTGATCTAACTATTTGGGTTTGCGTTCCAGGAGACAACAGAGTGCGCGACGAAATCCGGGCACATTCGGAGCAAGAAGGGTGTCGAAATCACCGCATCCAAAGAAGAAGCTGTGGCGGATTCGCCGCACGTTTGGAGCATCTGGGCTTCAAACTTTAATGGGGTCGTCTCCATTTCTTGGTGGACGCGTAGAGCAACTGGAAATTCTCGAGAACGGGCAGTGAACCCGACTGAGCGTGCGTAGGGAACCTTTGTTGCCTTTTTCCTCGTAATTTCTAGTTTCGGAAAATTTCCTTTTTAGTAGAATTGCACGTGTTAGGCTGAAATTCCATAATTGGTAATAATTCAACTCTGACCTAAAAATGGGCAAAATTAGAAGGACTTAGTGCATGCATCACATAGTGTTTTGTTTTTGCATTATTCTGGCAAATTAAATCTTGTTGAAGAGTGCTGGAGGCAAGGTACGTACGTGGTTTTTTTTATCGATTGCATTTAAGCATATAATCTAGTTTGCATACAACCTTGCAATTGCCCCCAACTAAAAAGACCAATGTTTGACTATCTTTGCTAGATTTAAGTTAAACTATCTTAAGGGCAACTCCGTAGGAAAAGATACGGTGGGGATTTCATCACCCTTCCGTGGCCCACAAATCACAATCCTAAAATGTCACCCAAGCCTTAAATAAAAATCAATTAGACATTGGCCCCTAAGGACTCGGACTCAATTAAGGAGAGGATTCGTTTGACTTGCTATGACTTGAAGCTGGTCGAATTTAATTTGGTGTCTAGAAAGTGTTTTTGTGTTGACGTAAGTCTTCCAAGCGAAGTGGTTGTCTAAGTGTCATGGACTCTGTCAGAAGCGCCCCCACTAGCTATACACTGCCTGGCCAAGTTGGTTTGATTAGTGAGGGAGGTGAATCAAGCGAACCAATTCGACTCAACCAGTTAGGAGTCGTCTAGATCTAAGCGATATTAGGTCTAGGATTGTTTGAACCGTGCTTGTTGAGGAAACTTCTGACCGACCCTGTTATCTATCTTTTAGAGTTAAGTTTCCCTTCTCATCTGAGTATTTTTTCTCTTCTCATCTCAGTTCTCTAGATTAGGATTCCTTTCTCATCTTTCCCCTTTCTATTGTTTGTTTCTTTTTTGAAAAAAAATTATAAAAAATAATAATAATAATTGATTCTTGAATTTGAATTTGGAATTGAAATTTTGAATTTGAATTCAAAAATTGATTCAAACCGGTGCACTCAGATTTGGGTTCGGGACTTGAGCAATCGACTCTCACGAGTTCATCTAGATTCCAGTCTGGAACTTATCCCAATCCACCTGTTGTACCACCTCACCCGGATCCAATGGGTGAGAATGTAGTGGACCCACCTGTTGCACCACCTATGACTCTGAGGGATCGGTGCTACCCAACGATGGCTGCTCAGCCATCGTGCATCGTTATGCCCACCATACCGGGTCACGACTTCGAACTGAAGGCACTATACATGAGTATGTTGCCCAAGTTCACCTCTAGGGAAGACTCATATCTCTTCCTTAGAGAATTTGAGGAAATTTGCTCCCTTATGCAATACCATCATATCTCTGAGGAGGCAGTGCGTCTTAAATTCGTGCCTCTAGTACTGAAGGACGACGCTAAGAAATGGCTATATAGTCTAGCCGAAATATTTATTAGGAGTTGGGCCGAGTTTGTTCAAGTATTCTTAAAGAAATATTTCCCCAACCATAAGACTATTAGGATTAGGAATGAAATTGTTGCATTCGTTTAATCTGAGAGCGAGCCGTTCTTTTCCTATTTAGAAATATTTAAGAGTCTGTTGACCCAATGCCCTCATCATGGAATTCCAAGATGGCAATTGTGCCAAATTATCTATGAGGGGTTGACACCTACATCTAGGGTTATGCTAGAATTTGTTAGCCAAGGAAGCTTTATGTCCAAAAGTGAGAATGATGCTTGGATTTTTCTTGAGGATTTAGCCGAAAATAGTATGCAATGGGACAATGCTAGAGCACCGATTAACACGAGTATTGGATCTAGAATAGCAAGTCAACCTAAACCAGGTGTCTTAGCTGTAGATCCTACGGTTTCTACTGAAGCAAAACTAGCTACACTTATGCGTAGAATGGAATGTCTAGAGATAAAAACCCGACCCCTAGTGAATCAAGCATCTTCTATCCCTTTCTCTAGATGTGGTCAAACTGGTCATACAATGGAGGATTGTGCGGACTTGGAACAAGTTAATGCCTCATTTAACCATTCCAAAAATGACCCATACGCATTAACCTATAACCCGGGTTGGCGTAATCATCCCAATCTTTCATGGAACCAACAAGGTCAACCTCCTTGACAACAACCAAACTCGTATAACCAAAATAATACATCATCTGGGTTTAGTAACAATGGAGATTATGATGTTAGATTGACAAGCTTGGAAAATTTGGTTAAGACTTTTATGCAAACAACCAACCAATCCTTCCAAAGGCTAGAAACACAAGTCAGCCAACTAACACAAATAGTAGGTGAAAGAGAAAAGGGTCAGTTTCCAAGTCAACCTGAGGTGAATCCAAGACCTAATAATCAATATCAGCCCTATCAACCACCTCTAGGAAGTAACAACCCTAGACCGGTTCAAATGGTTCATGAGGAGGGACCGTTCCAACAAATAAATGCAGTTGTTTCATTACGGTCCGGAAAACAAGTTGATAACAATGTGGTCAATCCTATAGCTCCTAATCAATCTAGCCGTCAAGCACCCACATGTGACCTAACCATTGAACCTGAAGTCCAATTTGAAAAGCCCAAGCCACCTACTCAACCTGAACCTATAGCTCAACCTGAGCGAGTCTATGTTCCTAAAGCCCCATTCCCCAATAGACTCAAGAAGAACTCAAGTGCCTAAATGGAGAAAATCTTGGAAGTATTTAAGCAAATTAAGGTGAATATTCCACTCCTAGATATGATTCAACAAATACTAGCTTATGCTAAATTCTTAAAGGATTTGTGCACTAAGAAGAGAAAAACGAATGTACCAAAGAAGACATTCTTAACTGCAAACATAAGCTCTATTCTGTCCAACTCATCTCCTATAAAGTATAAGGACCCTGAGTGTCCCACAATTTCATGTGCGATAGGAGATACTTTTATCAACAAAGCCCTTCTAGACCTTGGCGCTAGTGTTAACTTACTCACGTTCTCTGTCTATGAGCAACTCAACCTTGGTCCACTAAAACCCTCTAAGACAACCCTTCAATTTGTTGATTGCTCTATTAAGAAACCAAGAGGTATAGTAGAGGATGTTTTGATTAAGGTTGGTGACTTCATTTACCCAGTGGATTTTGTCGTTCTATACACTGAGCCTGTTGTAAATCCTAAGAGACAAATCCCTGTAATACTAGGCAGACCCTTTTTAGCCACTTCTGAAGCTTTGATAAATTGTCGAAATGGGCTCATGCAACTATCTTTTGGAAACTTAAAAGCTGAATTTCATATCTTTCATGTTGATAGTGAGCCAGAAATAGTATGCAATCAAAGTGATGTTGTGATGAGATCGCGTATCTATAAGATTTCTGAATCAAATAAATAATCACAAAATCAAAATGAAAGTAAGAAAAAAGGGAGTAATTCATCTACCCACCCACCATCACTCGAGCAAATAAGAGAACCAATACAGGTGACGGGTCTGGAATCTGTGCCTCAGGACTCTCAGTGCAACATGGGGAACAATTCAACTGGATACATGCACCAACATGGTGTCATTCAATCCAGTTCTGACTATGGTTGACTCAGAGCAAATTCAATCCCTCTACCGCAAGTTGACTCAGGTAATAAGTGCATTTGCGTTATCTTTGCATACATTGAGGACAATGTATGATTTAGGTGTGTGTGGGGGGGGGGGGGGGGGGGGGTGTTTACTTATCTATCTATCTATATCTGTTCTTTTAAAAAAATCAATATTCCATGACATAACTTAAGATTGAACCACCAAAACCCGAGTACAAATTGCATCGAGTTTTTGTTCCTTATTATATAGTTCTGCTTGTAGAAATTATGACATAAATCTAAGTTCCAAAGAAATAACCCATTACCCTTTAAGACATGTATGCAATTAAATTGGATGAATCAAATCTTTGAAGTGGTTGATAAAAAGCAGAGGCTGAGGAAAATGTACCGGGAAGTGTGGACTTCTAATAGCAATTAAGCCTTGAGGAAAATAAAAGAAAAAATATAGGAATAAAGTGACGAAAGCACATTTTGCAAAATGATTACAAAAGCCCAAGCCTTCGAGTCACTGGTCCGTAGGGGTATCTTAAAACCCAGTAACTTGAGTCTGCCAGCTCGGGATTATCGACCAAACTCGCTACACGAATGCAAAAAGGGTAAAAGTGTCAGAAAAAGCAAATGTGTTGAATCACGGAAAAAAATATACTTTAAGATACTCAAGGCCCAAAGTTAGAAGAATGATCCATGCCATGGTTGATCCGAATGATACTTCACCACCAGAGGAGGCGTGCAAAATAATTTAAGTGGTAACATGTGTAGAAGGGTTAGTGGTGTGAATGTTGGTAGAACAAAGACCAAGTCAGATTTTTTATGAGTTAGATGTATATAATGAGCATGCAAGAATTCTAAGTGAGATGTATAAGGTTGAGGTGGAAATATTGAGAGTTATGAATGAAATGTTGAATTAAGACTTTGTGGGTATGTCAACTACAAATCCCTCACGAGACAAAACTGGTCCTCTAAGGAAACTTGGGGGTTTAAAGGCTTGTTGCACATGCTAACTGCAACCGTGATTCCTACGAAAGTGAGTTAGGATTTCCCTGTTTTCATTTTTCTTATATTTTGTTTTGCTAGGGACTAGCAAAATCTAGGTGTGGGGGTATTTGATGCATTGCAAATATTGCATCATATGTCGTTCATTTAGATTAACTTTATATCAATAAATGCTACTAAGGTATGTGTTTAGTCTTATTTACATAATACAGGGACCTGAATGCAAATTACCCATATCCCGAGCATAAACGCGTGCAAGAGACTCATTTCTATCATAAAGACCAAGTAAAGATTATCGAGATTCAAATGGAAGTCCATCCAAGCATAAAAGCATTCAAATACCTAATTACAAAAATGCCAAGGACTTAAGGACAAAAGTAGCCAAGACCTAATTGCAAAAGCCAATGACCCGACTGCAAATTAAAGTACCAAAATATTATTTTGGAGAAATTCTAAAGAAAAATCAATTTGGATCTCCAAATATATGAAGAAATTAAGTCGGAGCTCAAAAGAAAGGAAAGAAATCAATCGAGACGCGTAAAGCACATTTAAATCATACCATAAACACACATGAAAAATCCGGATCCAATCAGAGCACAAATTGCGGTGAAATCGCCGCACCCTACATGTAACATGCGGCGGAAACGCCGCACCCCTTGCGATCCGTGGCCCCAGATCTTGTCCAGTCGTGTATTGACGCGTGTGCTTTCCTATTTTATAATTACGTCCCTTGTTTCGGCTATAAATAGCCCGAAACGATGTTGTGAAGAGTCTTGTTTTTTAGTTCTTCTCTTTAGCAATAAGATTTTGTTCTTTTATTTTGTGTTTTTCTTAGTTTTCTTTTCTAGTTTCTCTAGGACCCCTTTTCCTTCCCTCCATCCATGAGTTTCTAACTCTTTCCAAAGGTGGGGGTGATGGATTTAGGGTGATGAGAAGAAGAATGATGTTATTATTTTAATTTCGTGTTAGTATATTTTGATTACTTGAGTTTATGTTGAATCATTTATCATGTAATGCTTTATAACTAATGTAATTTATTATAATTTTCAGATTTCTCTAAACAAAACCCGACATCTAAACCTCCACCCGCTGGACTTTCATCCATATTTGTTTTTTTTTTAGTTTTTCTTTTGTTGTTCTTGCTTTAGAAATTAATTAAAAACCAAAAATCTCAAACCAAACATATTTCTCTTTCTTTCTTTCCTAAAATCGAAAATTACAAAAATAACAATATCTCTCCATCCTTGTGTTCGACCCGTACTTGTCACGTCTTCATTGACGCCGTGCACTTGTGGTATAAATTTAATTCTCATCACTCTTGGTGAAGGGGGCCCACGCATGCGTATTCTGGCCCCGCGTGGTGTCATGTTCCCTTTCCAAGTGCATTGACCCACTTTTGAGGTTCCCATTTGATTTCCTTTGATAAATGAAGATGGAAACTTATGTTTGTACATAATTATAAAAAAAATAAGTACAATAAAAGACTCTTTCAGTGAGTATCGTTTGTGTGGGCTCCAACCCTTGAGTATTGGGGCCCCATTTCTTTCACTTATTTGTATCCCTTCTTTAGCATCTCACAAGTTTTGAGGGAATTCAAGTTTTTGTCCATCAACATAGCCATGAACTTTCCTTTGTACTTCACGTTGGTGAGATATTTCCTTTTTCATGCATAAATCCTTGTAGTATCTTGCTCACATTCATTGAGGACAATGCATGATTTAGGTGTGTGGGGGGGGGGGGTGTTTGTTTATCTATCTATCTATCTATCTATCTTTCTGTTCGTTTAAAAAAAATTCAATGTTTCATGACATAGCTTAAGATTGAACTACCAAAACCCGAGTACAAATTGCATTGAGTTTTTGTTCCTTATTATATAGTTCTGCATGTAGAAATTATGACATAAATCTAAGTTCCAAAGAAATAACCCATTACCCTTTACGACATGAATGCACTTAAATTAGATGAATCAAATCTTTGAAGTGGTTGATAAAAAGCAGAGGTTGAGGAAAATATACGGGGAAGTGTGGACTTCTAATAGCAATTAAGCCTTGAGAAAAATAAAAGTAAAAAAAAAGAATAAAAGTGAGGAAAGCACATTTTGCAAAATAATTACAAAAACTCAAGCCTTCGAGTCACTGGTCCGTAGAGGTATCTTAAAACCCGGTAAATTGAGTCTGCCAGCTCGGGATTATCGACCAAACTCGCTACACGAATGCAAAAAGGGTAAAAGTGTCAGAAAAAGCAAATGTGTTGAATCACGAAGAAAAAAAATTACTTTAAGATACTCTAGGCCCAAAGTTAAAAGAATGATTCATGCCATGGTTGATCCGAATAATACTTCGCCACCAGAGGAGGCGTGCAAAATAATTTAAGTGATAACATGTGTAGAAGGGTTAGTGGTGTGAATATCGGAGGAATGAAGACCAAGTCAGATTTTTTATGAGTTAGATTTATTTAATGAGCATGCAAGAATTCTAAGTGAGATGTATAAGGTTGAGGTGGAGATATTGAGAGTTATTAATGAAATGTTGATTTAAGACTTTGCGGGTGTGTCAACTGAAAACCCTCACGAGACAAAACTCGTCCTCTAAGGAAACTTAGGGGTTTAAAGGCTTGTTGCAAATGCAAAGTGCAACCGTGATTCCTACGAAAGTGAGTTAGGATTTTCCTATTTTCATTTTTCTTATATTTTGCTTTGCTAGGGACTAGCAAAATCTAGGTGTGGGGGTATTTGATGCATTGCATACATTGCTTCATATGTCTTTTATTTAGATTAATTTTATATCAATAAATGCTACTAAGGTATGTGTTTAGTCTTATTTACGGAATACAGGGACCTGAATGCAAATTACCCATATCCCGAGCATAAACACGTGCAAGAGACTCATTTCTATGATAAAGACCAAGTCAAGATTATCGGGATTCAAATGGAAGTTCATCCAAGCATAAAAGCATTCAAAGACCTAATTACAAAAAGGCCAAGGACTTAAGCACAAAAGTAGCCAGGAACTTAATTGCAAAAAGCCGAGGACCCGACTGCAAATTAAAGTACCAAAATATTATTTTGGAGAAGTTCTAAAGAAAGATCAATTTGGATCTCGAAATATATCAAGAAATAAATTCGGAGCTCAAAAGAAAGGAAAGAAATCAATCCAGACGCGCAAAGGACATTTAAATCATACCATAAACACACAGGAAAAATCCGGATCCAATCAGAGCACAGATTGCGGCAAAATCGCCGCACCTTACATGTAAAATGCGGTGGAAATGTCATTCCCCTTGCGATCCGTGGCCTCGGATTTTGTCAAGTCGTGTCTTGACGCGTGTACTTTCCTATTTTATACTTGGGTCCCTTGTATCGGCTATAAATAACCCCGAAATTATGTTGTAAAGACGTACTTCTCTTTAGCACTAAAATTCTATTCTTTTATTTTGTGTTTTTTTTTTCTTTTGTAGTTTCTATAGGACCCCTTCTCCTTCCCTCCATCCATGAGTTTCTAACTCTCTCCAAAGGGTGGGAGTGACGGATTTTGGGTGATGAGAAGAAGAATGATGTTATTATTTTAATTTTGTGTTAGTATATTTTGATTACTTGAGTTTATGTTAAATCATTTATCATGTAATGCTTTATAACTAATGTGATTTGTTATAAGTTTCAGAATTCTCTAAACAAAACCGATATCTAATCCCCCACCCGCTGGACACTCATCCATTTTTGTTTTCTTTTTTAGTTTTCTTTTGTTGTTCTTGCGTTAGAAAATTAAAAAACCAAAAATCTCAAACCAAACATATTTCTCTCTCTTTCTTCCTTAATTCGAAAATCACAAAAATAACAATATCTCTCTCTCCTTGTGTTCGACCCGTACTTGCCACGTCTTCATTGACGCCGTGCACTTGCAGTATAAATTAAAATTCCAATTAGTCACTCAATCAACACAGATGAAATGTAACCATTTTACAAAACACTATCCTGTAGCAATATTATAAATAACATTACTTGTGTCCATTTCTTGTCTCATGAGATCATGACTAATATACAAAGTAGAGTTTTGTCACCTTTGCATTATATTCGTTTCTTGGTCTCTCTTGAGTAAATTATAAATATATAGTTGGTATCACTTCAACTATATTTCATTCATTTATAATTCTACTCTACTAAGGGGCCCAATGACATCATTACTTATTATAAACGAGGGACAATGATACTGTTGACCTACAATCCTTTCCCGCACAATCCATATATAAAGAACTATTACTTTTATCATCACTTCTAATAAGGAACTTGTTATTGTAATTACGTTATACATTTCTCATGGAAAGATGCAGTCTCATACCTTAGAATTCGTAGACACAGTGAAAACAATAATGACACAAACACAATCCTATAACGTTTTCACTTGTTAGGTCATGTTCAATGTATGAAATCTTTCGTAAACCTTTCATACACTCATGCTATAAAATGATAATATTTTATCAACATTTGTAAAATTACAATGTACTTTAATCAACACGACTATCTTTTCATGGTATAATAGTGTTCCATGCAAATTACCAAGATTGTGAACACTTTAGAGTTTCATGTTTGTTATCATATAAAGTTCTACGGTTCAAGACCAAGGGCATCTTCCATAACACTTCTATAAAACATCAAACTGATGGAACAAAATGTCATATATAACATTCAATTCATAAGCATAACATGTAAAAGCAATCAACAAAAGATAACTTTTAGAACACAAAACTAACGGTTCGGAAGAAGTACCTGAAGCTTGTTGCTGTGCTGTTGTCTTCAAATTTCACGGATGAAATTTCTTATAGGAGGGTGGATTATTATATCTGAAACCTTAACTTTGTGACTTAGGCTTGCTTAGTGGAGAGGATTAGGCTAATTGTGCTTTGACTTTGGGTGGAGTGATGGTGGGGGTGTAGGAAGCAAGGGGGTGGTGGGAGACCATACCTTTGTTGATGGTGGTGTTGGCATTGAAGAAAAGCACACCTCTCCTTCTCCCTCATTCTCTACTCAATCCGCTCCTCTGACCACTTATCCATCTCCCCCTCCCTCTTTCCTTACTACCGGCGTGGAGGCTGCCAGAGCCTGGGTCTGTGGTGGTGAACATAAAGAAGGAGGAATCTTAGCAAGGCATTGCCAGTGGTGATTGTGTGTGTTGTCGGGGGGAGCTCGATCCGAGGAGGTGATCAGAGGTGTAAGAAGGCAAAGGTGGTGGCTGTCGGCGACTTCGACGAACTCTGACGATCTCGAGAGAAAGGTATGTATAGTTATTTAGATTTTAAGTTTATTATTATTAACGTCTAAATGTTAGGTTGAGTGGTTGTCGTATGGTCCTGAGCCTGCTGTAGCTGTGCCGATGACTACATTTATGGGCGTTATTCGTTATCGGGATATTACAGAACCTTATTTGCCTGATCGCGTCTTGCGTCAGCTAGGGTACGTTCAGGTGACCCCGGTTGACATCCCGACGCTAGAGAGTGTAGTGCGGTCTGCGATTGCGATGACGTACGACGTCAAGCACAACACTTCGAGCGTGGAATCGATTTGGAGGACATTTCCGAGAGTAGGCTGACTTCACCGTGACGATCTGAGACATAGCCGCGACCCACCACTTGTGATGCAGATTATTTTGAGTGGTTTTGAAGGTGCTCACATCCAGTTATCGTGCGCGGTACCATCCTGAGACCGGAGAGACCACTGGATAGGACATGTGGCGATGCGGTAAGTTTATCTAATTTAATTTTTATCTGTAATGTATATTTTGTTTTTATTATTAATGTACGCTAATTTTTATGTTACATAAACAATGGATGAGTAGGGCGATACGGGTTACGTAGCCGTTCCTGCGATACATGGACTAGATGCCGAACGAGGAGACGAGAGCTGCATGTACAGATTTGGATGACCTCGTTGAGGCGTGGCATGGTCAGTTGGGCATTTCGGACTAGGATTCGGATGATGAGTTGTAGTTGGCTTGCACATTAGTTATTTTATTATATGTTGAACTATTACTACATTTGTTGGTATTTTCTTATCTGTTATACTCTTATTATTAATTTTTGACGAACATATCTTCTCTCAATTTGTTTATCTGTCTCTTTTTTAGTACTTATTTCTCACGAGCATATCATAAACTTGTTTGGTATATGTAACGTAAATTAAATTTAAAATATGATAAAATAACAACACTATATAAGTACAAATACACGATATAATCGTCGATATATTATACATTACAAATGCATTACAAATTACAATCAAAATGTACTATGTAACCGGTCTCAATACGCTCTCCTACTTTTTTACTCTTCCTCCTATCCAACAACACTCTCATCTCGCATTTGAAACCACATGGTCACTATAGGAGGTACTGTGAATCCCTCATCTAATTCCAAGCAAAGAAAATGCTTGTAACTCCCTAAATGAGCAATGACCAAATCTCTACATGGCTTCGTCATGGAAGACATACTCTCCCAAGGAAGCACCGTAAGACACGGGTACAACGAACCATCCGTTCCCACTGAAAGTTACATAACTGCACACTTGTAAAAATTGGCAATCGGGAATAAGTCGGCCCAAACCTCCATATAGTGATCCTGGTCACAAGGTCCCCCGCCTCAATCAATTCGCTGACGAGCCTGTACCATACAGTCGTAATATATGTGCTCATAAATCGGATGCGCACCTATGTAGTTAGTCAAATTTCAACGTCTCAACTCTTCAAGAATGTTCCGAATATTAGTCAGCTGCATTTCAATAGCCACGTTCACACGGTCGAAAAGATTGTCCAGAGTTGCAGTTGATGTAGTGATCCACTCTTTCAGAGCCAAATGAGCATTTTCCACCCTACAGTTCGTAGTGTTGCCGAAATGAAGGACTTTATTCGTCCAATTCAACATAAACTTTTCTTTATGCGCTAACCACATGTCTTCTATATACTCCGTGAGAACTGGCCAAGACTGAAAAGTATCTTTCAGATTACGGACAACTCCATCGTACTCAGTCTGTGAAGTAGAAATCATGACTTTCCTCTACTTTCCACACTTCAAATTGTCTGCAAGCTTCTTGTTCTTGCCGAATACGTGGTATGCGTAGTTGTACACGTCTTTTTTGATATGCCAGTTGCAAAGTAAATGAGCAGACTCAGGAAAAACCACTCCCACTGGTCGCATCAGGCCTAACTCCCGGTCCGTTGTTATTGTAGTCGGGCTGACAATATCCAATAATAGATCTCGCAACTTTTCCAACACCCACCTGTAACTAGACTCGGTCTCATCCTTCATAATGGCACAACTGACAAGGAAGTTCATGTTTGTTGGAGTCACCTTAACCATCTCGAACAAAGGCATCTTGTACTTGTTCGTTTTATACGTTGAATCCATGCAGAGTACGAACGGCTATGTGCGCAACAACTGAACTGACGTCGGATATGCCAAAAATGCGTGAGTGATGACATTAGTTTCTTCATCCGCCATAATCCAATGTAAGTACTGATACTCATTGCCTAATTCAGAAACTGCATAGTGGGATTCCTGTCTTCAGAATTCGTCCTCCTCATGTACTCTCTAAAGTTATAAATCTGTCTCTGATTGAGATTATCATCCGGGAATTTCTCCTTTACTGCCAACAAGATGTTACATGGTCTCGCTTCTGCCTCAGTCATATCACGAACAATTTTCTTGGCCCCAGAACTAAGACCAATGATCTGTCGGTGACCCTCTGGATAAACTGCAAGTCTGTGGTTGTGCTGCCCATGAGTACTATTAGAAACTACGACTCATCCATCACGATCCCGTTGCTCGACTACTTTTATCAAAAAACGACAACCGCAACCCTTTCTTTTCGTGTTCTTCCATAGTGCAATATCCATATCACGAGAACTCATTTCTTTTCTTTGATCACATCTCAGATAACAATCCATCCAACTATCTGCTTTTGATTTGTAGGATGATATTACCAAAAAAATTTGGCTTTGATGGCAACTTGTTTCTCCCATTTGCACGCGTCCCCGATAGTTGGACATACTTGTTTACTATCAAAAATCTCACTGTAATGTACTCCATCACCACCGAAATCTTGCAACGAAACCTAAAATAATTTAAAATAACACAACAAAAATAAATTTAAAATCGAAAAAAAAAAATTAGGGGTCTGGCTGGGACGCCACCTCCTTGGGCACGACGGCTTAGAGAAGTGCCGCCCCCAAGGATAGGGCATCTGAATAAGCCACCGCCCCCATGGATTATGCGTTTGGCTGAGATGCCTCCTCCAAGGAGAGGGCATCCGAGCCAGACGCCCGAGACGAAAAAATCCCCCAACTTACATTACCAGATTTAGGCGCTTCGTCAGACATTTTCGTGGTGCTGGTACTGTGAATGTGAGGAAAACTCAGTCAAAAACCTTATTTTAAGACACGAGACGAAATGAGTATTAAATGAATTGTGAATGACAAAATGGTAATTATTGAGGCGATTTAAGTAGTTTTCCGACGACGAATAGTAATTCCCTAATTAAACGATGGAGTAGCTACAGAAATAAATCTTGTAATGTCCACTAATAGCTAGTACCAAACAATCACGTGGTAAGAAATATCATATCATGATCGTCACAGAATATGAATATATTTATATTGGAAACAATATGACCTTCACCCTGTAAGCAATAATCAAATTTCATGGCTTTTAAACAAAGTTTGGGTTTGAAGGGGAGCTCAGATTTGAACTCTTATTTGGATGACCCATATTATTTTGGGATTAATTTATTTTAAAAATATCTTTGGGTTCGGGTTGGGTTGGGTCAACCCGAACCCTATAGAATTTTGTGTCCCTATGTATATATATATTTTAAATTTTTTAATACAACATACAAGATCAATTTTCATATTTTCAGCAATTTTATGTACATAGTTTGTGATTATTCTAATAACATGCAATCCTACATATATTAAAATAAATCACAAAGGTAGAATCATACCTAAAGGTTCTCTAAAACCTTCTTGAATATTTGGAGTCACATTGCCCGTTGAATTGTCCACGGATTTGCCTCTGAGTGTTCACCAAACTCTAAACAAGATTAAAGAGAAAGGAGCTAGCCAATCAATCTCTAACAATGTTTAGAATCTAGCTAATAACTCATCTTTAAGATCCTGAGATTATTATCTCTTAAACTTAAATTTACTAAGAGATTTTCTTGGTGATTAGTGAGAGATTAATGAGAGAAATAATTTTTGCATTAGTTTTTAAAACAAGTAGGAATAGGTGCCCTTTCATAGGCTCCCAAAACATCCTTATCAAGAGCTATTATTTAGCCATGATCCCTTGTTTTTCTCTCCTAAAATTAATCTCTAAATTCCACATAATCACCCATAAAAAACGTTTTAATTAAATATGGAATTATTTCACGCCTGATTTAATTAATCTCTTAATAATTCAGGCAGAATCATTCTTGTTCGGTAGACCGAGAATTATTCGGTCAACCGAACCGTTCGGTTATAACACGTGTTCGGTGCACCGTGAGCTAGACGGTCAACCGAATCCGTATGAGAAAAATTCCCAGGAAGAATTCGGACGAACCACGTCTTTTAATCGATCTACCGTTGACCCACCAAAATCGCTCCTGGGACATAGTCATCAGATGACCGGGTCACCTTCGGTCTACCGAAAATACTACTTCTCGGTTGACCGTGCACACTCGGTTAACCGATCCCGATTGTCCAGACACTCCAGACAATTTCGGTCAACCAATTGCGCTTACCCGTTCCCTATTCGGTTAACCGATCCGAAGGTACTCCGGTCGACCGAACCATGAACGGTTCACCGTGTTTGACGCCGATTTTACTTTTGTCAAATTTTGGATTTATTTCCAACAAAATTTGATCTTTTGGGGTTTTTAGCACTTCACATCATATATATATCATCTTATGTAATATTAAATTATTACACCCCATAATATATACCTCATATGAATTTATTATGATTCCAATTATGTCAATTCTCATGACATATTGATTTTAATTAATTCACCACATGTGTCCTACTTTCTCATGAAACCCGACACATCATATGAACTTAAAATCAACCTCTTGTTTCCCAGTTTTGTGGTGTGACCTATAGGAGGATCTAAGCCAAATTGGCAGTAATATTAAACACTTAATATCTCAAACTATAAGCGATATCTAGATACACATTATAGTTACCCAATTACCGTAGATGTCTTCACTACTACAGAAAAGGGAATATACGTCGGATGTACGGGGCTATACACCTCGGATATAAGCACACCGCTATCCGACGTCTAGGTGTGCGTCGTCTATACATAGACGTCGGCCATAATTAGACGCCAACGTGTATTCGTTAACGTATAGACGTCGGTCACCTTATCGACCGACGTCTATACGTTAGGGATAGACGTCGGTTAACTAACATACGACGCCTATACTTTAGGGATACACGTCGGTTAACTAACATACGACGCCTATACTTTAGGTAAAGACGTCGGATTCAATATAAAGCTGACGTCTATTCCTTTCTTCAGAGGAATAGACGTCGGCTAATAGAAACATCCGTCGTCTATTCCTAAAGCTGGACCAAAAAAAATAAATAGCATCCGACGAAATTGTTTTTAGTCATCGTCGTCGTGTACATACAACTGCACCAAATTCGTTCACCTATAAATTTGTTCACAAATACTCACAATTTCATCCACATACATCCACAATTTCATACAAGCACAAACAAACAAGCATACATGCATAAACACAAACATACAACCATACATGCACAAACATACAAAGCAAACACAATTGACATTCAACACACTTGCAATTAATTCATTCTAAAATTAAGGCGATTATATTAAGGCATAAAGTGTAGGATTGTAATACAAGTGCACTTGTTAACTAAATTACAAAAAATACAATTGGCAGGAGAACCTCTTAGTTCGTCAGCATGTTTCTGATGAAATAGCGAGCCCATCGGTCGCGAGTTTCATCGAGCTTCTGTTGCGAGAATGGATCACTACTTTTTGGGAAAATCTATCAAAAAATACAAGTATGATGAATATTAATAACTAAATATTGATACTACAATTGAATATACAATTGAATAACGATCTACATTACCTCGGTTACACATACGTCTTGAGTTGTCAGATTGAGGATTTCCTCCATGTATCTCATCACGTAGTAACCGCATTCCGTATTTCAAACCTGCTTCCGGTACTACAAACATAGGAATTCGCTAAATATTTGTTCCTAACTTAATTAACAAAAATGGGATAGAACGTACTCTCATTCCATGCCATGTTATTCCTAATTTTGTGGTTGTTCTCCTACCACCTAAAGCTCTGTAAACCTTAATTGCCCTGAGTAGCACAAGTTAAAATATCAATCAATAATACTAATAAAAATCCACGAATTACTTTATTCACGACTAAACGAACTTACATATTTAGAAGTTTCTTTATTGAGTCCCTTGGTTTATTCGACCCCAACGGATCAAACCAATATGCCGAATTAGTCGTTGGGCATAAAACGACAAGCATCCAATGAGCCCTGTGTTATATATATAATTAGAAGTTTATTACAAAATAAAATTTCACTATGAATTACAAAGTTTACCTCTCATGATAAGGGAGCAGATAATATTTCTTGTCTTCTTCTTTAAAGAACGTCCCAAGTTGACCCGATTTATCGTCATTCCCGTATATATATGTAGATGGACTGATAAATCCAAATACTTGATCCTCGGGAAAGATTGACCTTCTGGCGTCGTAAAGATGTCTACAAGTATTAAAAATTATAATTTATTACAGTTTTGATAAAATTATTCAATACTCTTCATTGTATACAAAAGAACACTTACTTCACTTGCACGTCGATAATCATGATACACAACGAATCCATCGCCATGAACTGCATGATATCCTCTTTCATGACGTACAAAGCGGGAGGCAACCCTTTATCCCCCTCCAACTCCCAGGTACTTAAGGATTGTGCCTCCCTACCTACCATACATTGATACAACATTTTGCACCTACTTGGAAGCGAATTAATGTTGATCGGAGATTGGTTGTTTGACCCTTTGCTCCGGGGGCTTGACACCTTACACATATGTATAGAACCATTAAAATACAATTGTTAACAAATTTGAAGTTTAAAGTCTTTCAAAGTTAAATTATACCTCATGTTTGTCGTTCAGCTCTACTAAATAACTAGGCCAACGCACGAACCCACCGATAGCATCGCCGAGAGTAACAATCTCTTCTTCCGGAAATGGCACAAAAGCACCAGGATCTAAGGAACTCTCAACTGCAACCTTCAATTCTCCCTCTCCTACCTCTGTGAAGTGGTGTCTGGAGATGTTATAAACTTTCCCGTGTCCCACCAATCTTCGATTATGGTCTTCGACAAATAAAGCACATCTAGATCCATCCGCGAACTTTCCAAACGAGGGACCGTCGACGAGGGCCAATTCTCGAGAATGAGACACGAAATCATCTTCTCGATGAGGGTGGAACACTGGCGGAACTGGAGTAGTCTCCGCGGAAGAACCGGTCTTACGACGGGTAGGAGAAGTAGGCAAATCACGATCCAATCTCTCCGTAAGAAGTTGCAAAGACTTCTTCAAGGTGGATTGGGGTGAGGTTGTGCAAGTGAACACCTTTTTTATAGGTTGTGCAACAGGCGGGTCCACTACGTTCTCACCCATTGGATCCGGGTGAGGTGGTGCAACAGGTGGATTGGGGCTATGTTCCAGACTGGAATCTAGATGAACTCGTGAGAGTCGATTACTCAAGTCCCGAATCCAAATCTGAGTGCACCGGGTTGAATCATTTTTTGAATTCAAATTCGGAATTTAAATTCCAAATTTCATTTCAAGAATTAATTACAATTTTTTATATATATATTTTCGTTTTTTTTAATATTTTTTTTTATGTTTTGTTTTCAAAAGGGAAACAAACAATAGAATGGGGAAAGATGAGAAAGGAATCCTAATCTAGAGAATTTAGGTGAGAAGAGAAAGAAGACTCAGATGAGAAGGGAAACCTAACTCTAAAGATAGAAAGAGGGTTGGTCAGAAAATTCCTAAGAAAGCACGGTTCAAACAATCCTAGACCTAGTGTCTCTTAGATCTAGACGACTCCTAACTGGTTGAGTCGAATTGATTTGCTTGATTCACCTCCCTCACTAATCAAACCAACTTGGCCAGGCCGTGTATAGCTAGTGGGGGCGCTTCCGACAGAGTCGGTGCCAATTAGACAACCACTTCGCTTGGAAGACTTACGTCAACACAAAAACACTTTCTAGACACCAAATTAAATTCAACCGGCTTCAGGTCATAGCAAGTCAAACCAATTCTTCTCCTTAAATGAGTCCGAGTCCTTAGGGGTCAATGTCTAGTTGATTTTAATTCAAGGCTTGGGTGACACTTTGGAATTGTTATTTGTGGGCCACGGAAGGGTGATGAAATCCCCACCCTATCTTTGCCTACAGAGTTGCCCTTAAGATAGTCTAACTTAGATCTAGCAAAGATAGTCAAACAATGGTCTTTAGAGGGGGGCAATTTCAAGGTTGTATGCAAACTAGATTATATGCTTAAATGCATTCGATAAAATCCGCGATACGTACCTTGCCTCCAACACTCTTCAACAAGAATTAATTTGCAAGAATTTAGCAAGAATAATGCAAACAAAACATTATATGATGCATGCACTAAGTTCTTCTAGTTTTGCCAATTTTTAGGTCCGAGTTGAATTATTGCAATTTATGGAATTTTTGCCCTACACATGCAGTTCTACGAAAAGGAAATTTTCTGAAAATAGAAATTACGAGGAAAAGAGGCAACAAAGGTTACCTTATGCAATGCTCAGTCGGGTTCACCGCCCGCTCTCAAAATTTCAGATGCTCTGCGCGTCCACCCAGCGATGATGCGCGTCCCAGAAAAGTTTGAAGCCCAGAAGCTCCAATTGTGCGGCGATTCCGCCGCAGGTTGTCCTATAGGTGCGGCGATTTCGCCGCTCGTTTAGCTCAGATCGTGCTCGGATTTCGCCGTGCACTCTGTTGTCTCCTGAAACACAAATCCAAATAGTTAGATCGCGCACAAGATAAACAGAACAGAATCAAAATCAACAAAAAAACAAAATCTGCGTCGCCTCCCCGGTAACGGCACCAAAAACTTGATGAGAATTAAATTTATACCGCAAGTGCACGGCGTCAATGAAGACGTGGCAAATACGGGTCGAACACAAGGAGGGAGAGATTTGTTATTAGTGTGATTTCGATTGGGGGAAAGAAGGAGAGAAGAATAAATTGGGTTTTGAAAATTTTGGGTTTTATTTATCTAAAGCAAGAAACAAGAACAATTAAAACTAAAACAAGAACAAAGAAGTGAATTCCGTTGGGTGGAGGTTTAGATTTAAGGTTTAGATTAGAAAATTCAGAAACTTATAATAAATCATATTAGTTATGAAGCATTACATGATAAATGATTTAACATAAACTCAAGTAATCAAAATATACTAACACGAAATTAAAATAATAACTTTTATTCTTCTTCTCTTCACCCTAAATCCGTCACCTCCACCCTTTGGAAGGAGTTAGAAACTCATAGAGGGAGGTAGAAGGGGTCCTTGAGACATTACAAAAGAAAACTAAAAGTAAGAAATAAAAGACAGAATTTTATTAATGAAAAGAAGAATACAAAACTAAGATTAAGAATAAAAATTACAACCAAAGAATAAGGACCCTTCTAACATCGTTCTCGGGGCTGTTTATAGTTGTTACAAGAGACCTAAGTATAGAAGTGGAGAGTACACGTGTCCAGACACGACTGGACGAAATTTGAGCCCACGGGATGTGGCCAAAATGATGATGTCGTCCATGCCGCCCTCCATCCGTGCCGCCCTCGATCATCCCCCTCAATTACGCTCGATCCTACCTCTCCCATCTCCTCCCTGCCGACTGCGTCTCTCGTGTTGTTTACCTTGACTCCGATATTCTCCTCGTCGACGACATCATCATTTTGTTACAAATGTCCTTAATATTAAAAACAAAAATAAAAAAAGTTAAAACATAAAAAACCCAGAAAACAACGTCTCCCTCTTCCCCCAAATTGTCTCCCTCTTCCACTCCATCCCCAACTCACATGTTCCAAACCCTCCAGCAAGGCCGTCACCACCTTGAATCGGGACGATTCGATTAGAAGGACGATTGAATCAGGACGATTCGATCTCCCTGAGACCTTGCTCTCTGATGCTAGAAGGATGTACGGGTTTAATCCCAATGTTTGTGTTTTCAAAATTTTGATTAAACGTAATTGTAGGATATAGGAGATGGACTAGGCTTTGGGGTTGTCGAGGAGATGAGGGAGAATGGATTCCCACCGAATTTGATTACTCGTTCGACTTTGATTGGGGGTTTTGTAGGGAGGGGAGGCTCAAGGAGGGTTAAAGGTGAGTTACAAGATCGTGATGAATTGTTTGCGAAGAAAGGTGAGGTGGAGAAAGGTGTTCACTTGCTTGTGATGCTTAGGAGGAGTGATTTCCCTCATTTCGCAGCGTCAAACGAGTTGTTCGTCAAGTTGTGTGAGAGTTGGAAGGTGGTCGATGCCTCAATGGTGTTGGCATGGTTGTTGGACACGGGATTCCAACCGGAGAATGATACTGGGCGTTGGCTGAGAGAAGTGAGCAAATAGAGGAAGCTTGGGAGAACATTTGACTTATTAGATGAGTTGACAACGTCGCGAAGAGGTGCTTTGGTGTTTTAATGTTTTTTGTTTTTACTATTAAAGATATTTATAATTTTATGAGGTTTAATTTGTAAAATTTCTAACAACGTTGGACGAAAACGGGGCTTGAGTGGACCCCACTAACAACAAAGATGCATATGGGCAAATATGTTTGGCATACAGGTGCATCATAGGCAATAGTGAAAACCCGGGTGCATATCACCCAAGCAAAAAGCCTTTGTTCTTTGATGTTTAAATTGTGTCAATCATCTCCTTAAACTTTTGAGTCGTCACATTTTATCTTCTCTTTGTTATGAGTCCATATGTCTTTATATTCACCATTAAATACTTTTTTGTGTCAATTGCAGTGAATACTTCTTTTCTAACTTTATGGTAAAGTTCAAATTAAATAAAGGTTCGCATTTGGTTCAAATCTAGTACAGACATCCACCCTACTGTAAATAAAGGTCTCTTCATCAAAATGCAAATAAAATGTTCTAAAGCTCAAAATCTCGAAAGCGTAAAATCCCAATTCCTCACACTGCAAACAGAAAGTCAAGTTAGTATTTGGTAAAATATTTGGTTCAAGACAAAAAAAGAATCTCGCTATATGAATTGCACTGATGGTGCACTTGAATATGAACTTAAAGACAGCCCAATGAAGATGTTGGAACCATTGTTGAGGAGAATCCATCGTAAAACCTGGTAAATATTGCTCGAGGCATCTATTTACAACTTCGGTTTGGGCATCTATCTGTGGGTGATAAGATGTGCTGCTCCGAAGGGTGGTTCCAGATTTGAGAAATAACTTTGATGTTGCTTCTATTGCATCTGTCTATGGGTGATAAGAAAAAGGGGTCGCGATCAGAGATGATGCTTCGAGGTATTCCATGAAGTTTCGCTATATGAATGACAAAAGCATCTACAACACTTGGAGTCGTAAAACGTGGAGGCAAACCGACAAAATGATCATATTTTGTCAGTCGATCAACAACGACAAAGACCGCCGTTTTACCACAAGAAGCGGGGAACCCCGTGATAAAATCCATCGTGATATCTTCCCAAACACGGTGTGGGACTGGAAGTGGCTGAAGCAAGCTGGCAGGCGACGTAGTGAGGTATTTAGTTTGTTGGCAAATAAAATAACACTAGTACAAAAAATGAAATATACGCCGCATATACGGCTTATATATGTTAGATATTCACATTACATAAACTAATATCTATTTGTGGGTCGGCTATGAGTACATGCGACGTCTATACCTATAGACATCGCATTTACTGATAGTCGACGCGTATTTAGCAACAACTATTCACTATTCTGCACTAGTGCAAGAAGCAACCCAAGCACACACATCTGATATCATTGTCTTCCAAAAGAATCATCGTCGAGTATGAGATAGTGTGCTAAGAAATCTAGAATGCCGTCCAGTTGGACTCCCATTTAGTTGATCAAAAATTACTCATCGAACAGAGGAGGAGGAGGAGGGAATAAAAACTCGATTCCTGAAATATAAAATAGTGTTAATTAATTTATAATCTAGGAAGTTGGATGAGTCCACACGAAAGGCTTAGAGAAAGGTGTGAGCATCAACATCCAGCCAAAGGGCTTCTGAAATTTTCGAAAATATATCCAACGTGGTCATAGAGAAGACAAGGCAATTGGTGTGGGGATTCTTGATAAGGCATCGACATCCATGTTGTCCTTGCCGGGTTTATAAATAATTTTGTAATTGACATCGAGAAGTTTTTGGCGCCATTGTTGTTGTTTAAGGGTTTGGATGGATTGAATCATAAAGTGCTGCAAATTGTGATGGTCTGTGCGAATTATGAACTCCCAACCAAGTAGATAATGACACCATTTATGGACAACTTCAGTGATTTCACACATTTCACGAACATTAGTTGATGCAGAACGTAGGCGAGGAGGGAAAACCTTGCTAAAAAGCAAGAGGGTGACCATGCTGAGATAAGATAGCACCCATAGTTGTACCTAATGTGTCGATATCTAAGGTGAATGGTTCATCGAAATCCGGGAGTTGGAGCACCAGAGTATTGCTTAAAGCAGTCTTTAAGGTAGTGACGGACGAAGCAACGATAATATCCAGCGAGACCAAGAAATCCCCGTAACTGTCGCACAGTAGTAGGACATGACCATTCGGTAATAGGAGAATTTTTTTTTCTGGATCCACTTTGACAACTTCTGATGATATGAAATGACCTAAATAATCCATCATAATTTTTCCTAATGAACATTTTGACATTTTGACTTAGAAAGACTTATCATGTAGAACTTGCAACACTTGACGCAAATGAATGAGATGTGTTTTCCAGTAAGCACTATCTGCCTCTTGAGCATTCCTTTTGTTTTCGTTGGTTTCATCAACCAACTGCTTGGACCCACCAGCTTCTTTGCTTTTAGGTTGTTTCGGAGTAGATGAGAGGATTTTACCCTTCCTTAGTTGGATCAAATTTATCACTTCATCTTCATCACTAGGTGCATCATCCATCGAAAACATTTCCTTGATTCCTGTGTGTGAACTACCACTGTTGACAGGAGATGAACTTACCATTCGACACTCGTGTACAATTGGTTCTGATTTATCTTCCGGTCCTTCACCCGAGGGATTGACTTTTTTGTTCACTAACAACAATTCCCATGGTATGTAGTCTCCCAAAGTTGCGGTTTTCAGGGTACCCTGCTCATACTCCTTCAGCTTGTTAATTAGTTTTTGCAATCTTTCCATTGGGCTTAGCTCATGCGGTGTCTTCTTTTGTTCCACTGGCTTCTTTACTTTACCTTTTATTAAATACTTGAGAGCCTGACGAACATGGTGTCTAGAATATTACCTTTTTGATGGTTGTGGGGGTGTTTGAGGCTGAGACGACTTCTTTCAATATGTAACAACTTGCCAACCTTCGTTATCATCACCTTTTGAAGTTGCCTTGTATGAGGTAGAAGCTTGACTGGCATGAACCCATGCTTTCATCTCGTTAATAATATCTTCCACACTAGTTTTTAGTTTCTTGATTACTTGAATTGTCTCTCCGGTATTTGTCGGTTCCTTGCAAACAGGAGCCTTACCTTTCCTCGGATCTCGTATAATTTCTTCCACTAACAATTGATTAGCGGGAGCTACTTCTTCTTGTTAAACATGCACTCAAGGCATGAATTTCATCATTTGACAGATCAAATTTCCAATATGGCCTAGCGGAAAAGTAGCACGAGAAGATTCAATGACTTGAGCTGTTTCGTTTTCACCTAAATGATGATGTCGTAGTGGCGGATCAACTATGATTGAATTATTGAGCTCAATTTCACCCTTTTCTACCATATTATCCATGATATCTTTAAAGACCCAACAATCTTCGACTGTGTGACCCAACATCCTGTAGTACAAGTAGTAATTTGGTTCACTTGATTTGTCGACATCTCTTGGCTATTTTTGTTCTGGAAGGCGAAGCTTTCCTACTTCTATTGTGCGTTGAAAGAGCTTCTTTACTTTATCTGTTTGTGTTTCCCTTCCATTCTCCTTCCTTGGGCAAATGTATTGTGACTCTCCTTTACTTCTTTTTTCTTTTCATCTCTTTTGACTTTGGAAGTCCCCGAAGATGAGGGAGTGGCAGGAAAAACATTCGGATATTGCTGCAAGAATAATTTGACATCCCGAGCTTTAGTATTCAACTGCTCGAAGGTTCGTATATCTTCTCTGACCAATTTCCATCCTAGTTTTGGCCTAAAATTGTTTTGGCAGAGGTGAACAACTTCAACCTGCTCAATTTCTTGTGAACAATACATCAAAGTGTTCCTCCATCGCAGTATAAAATCAGTGGATGATTCTCCAACTCTTTGTTGAGCATCATCAACACTACGATTGAAACTTTCCTAATGGTAGTGAAAACCGTTGACTAAACATTCTTTGCTTGGAGTCCAATCGAGGACAAAGTTTGGCTTCAACATCTCATACCATTCAAAAGCTGGTCCACTCAACAAAAGAACGAACTTTAGGAAATAGGACTCGTTGTTTGCAAGATCTCCAAACTGAGTTGACAGTTAGTTTAGCCTCGTAACCTAACAGGAGATTGTGTATATTTGTTTTTGCTATATCGACGATGATTCTTTTCGTTGAATATCATCCAATGTTGGTTTAATCTCATAACTAGGAGAATATTTATGTATGTAAATTGTTAAGTGTCAACTTCGTCTTTATGATGAAGATGTCGAGCTTTAGTTAGTTTACCCTCCTAACAAGGACATATTTTATATGTATGGCTGACAATGATTCTCGTATTCAAATATTGTCCAATGGTTAGTTTAGTTTCACAACTTGGAGGGTGTTGTATATAAATAGTATAGTCTCATGTTTCGGAGACATTGTAAACAATTTATTCTCTTGTTTAGGAGAATTATATGCATATGTTTTGAGGCTTCAACTTTATTGTGAAGACAACCTAATAATTAGCGAGTTTAACCTCATCATATGGAGGATTTATGTATAAGTTTAGTCTCGTATTTTAGGAGACATTGTAAACAGTTTGTTCTCTTGTTTAGGAGAACATTTATGTGTGTGTGTCTCTCTCTCTCTCTCTCTATATATATATATATATATATAGTTTGTATTTGTTCATTTGGTTTGTTAAATGAAGACAATGTAGCCAGTAAGGGAGAGACTTGGTGTGCATCCTCGCATATGACTAAGGTAGTCCATATTTTAATTTCGACATCTCTAATGATAAGAGAGAGAACCTAAGATCAAGTTTGGCGTGCATCCACTCTTACTATTAGAGTAGTCAATATTTGTATTTTAAATTTATTTCCACATTTTAATGTTGGTTGACATATTCTACAACTTTAAGGGTTTCTATTTGCAATTTATTCAATTTGGGGGGTGGATTTGTAATTTTGTCCATTTAGAGGACTATTTTGTTATTTGTCCGGATTGGAATTGATTGGGCTATTTGCAATCTTGTCCCACCTAGTGGACTACTTTTCTTTCATCGCATACTTGAGAGTTATTTCCTTGATATGAACATATTTATGGGGCAAGCATGCAAACTCTCCACTTGCATGGATAAGAAGGGCAACCATGCACGTAGAGTGTCAGTGATATTGCGTTGACTTGCGTAAGAAATTACGTTTCTTTGTGCAAACATAATTGGTAACGGTGTGCAGAACCCGATCCGGTCTGGGTTCGGTCCGGACATTTTGAAATTTTGGTTCCGGTCCGGTCCGGTTTTTGTTTTTTTAAAATTTTTAAGGTTAAAAACCGGTCCTGGACCGGACCGGACCGGACCGAATCCAACCGGTCTTGTTTCCGGTCCAGACCAGTTCGGTCTGGTCCGGTCCGGACGTCGGATAAAAATCTGGTCTGATCGGGATGCACAACCCTAATAATTGGTATGGAGTTCCATCGTTGAATTGTTCCCGATACTATATTATTTATACATTCAGATTGAACCAACCTAGATTGGATTGATTCGGATTGTATTTTAGAATTCTCCATATTTGTGTGGACAATTTAATTAGACAATATGCTTGTCTCTCTATTTTGTATTCTCTTTGACATGGAAACGAAATCGAAACCAATCAAGGTGAAATTGGCTCAAGTCGTATTTTCGCATTCTTCTTATTTGGATGCAGAATCCAACGAGAAAATATGCTCGCTTTTATAGTTTGTATTCATTTCGACCTAGAAGTCACAAACTTATTTTGCACTTTGCTTGAATTGTATATATGCTCATAAAGTTTGATTTGATTTCGATAAAAAAAATGAATGTCACTTAGCATGAACTTTAGTACCTCCATTTCTTTGATTTTATGACTTTCATCAAGTTACTAGCAATACACTCATGGTCATTTGAGTTGATTTTAATGGTCTAGAGTCCTGACTTGCTTTGCAAATTGAATGTATTTGTGGGGTCTAGCGTTTGTCATAATTGGAATAAATATCTGACACTTCATTTGATTTTCGTGTATAGTTTATCACATTATGTCGTGTTGTTATATTTGTATTCCAAAGTTAATTAAGTCTTGGCGGACATTTTTGAAAGTATAAAAAATCAATTCCATGTTTTAGAATTAATTCTTCACATCGGCTTTGTGATGATTTGTGCAGTAACGAAAACACTGATATATATGGAACGAGTTAAAATTGGTCAATGAACACATTTTAGTTGGTCAAGTGTTTGATTTCAAGTCATAGGTATGGTATATTCCCTGTTAATTCCAGATCTGAAGTGTTAGATTTTAGAAGAAAGTCATCTTTATTCCTTGATGTGCATGATTATGATGCGTCCAAACTTGGGTGCTAGTTATTTTGTTGCACCCGATAATTATTGGTTCTATTTCATTAATCTTGACAACATTGTCCATATTTATCTCAAGTATGATATACCCATAAGTTTGATTACTATATCATAATCATGTAAGTTTAATTTTTGACTAAATTTTGGCAGCCTTCCGGTGTCATTTTTTAATTTGTCAAAATATAAATGATCAATCCGGATACAATTCCTCGAAAGAAAAGTGATCAGAATAACGTGTAGGCAACTATCCGGATACAATTTCTCAAAAGAAAAGTTGTCGGAATGATTGTGTATAAATTGGACGATTATCTAGATACAATTGCTCAAAACGAAAATGACCGGAATAACAATGTTGGCAACCATCCGTATACAATTCTGGAAAGTGGTCAGAATGATTATGTTTGGTAAATTGGACGATTATCCGGATATAATTTTTCAAAAGGAAAGTGGCTAGAATAACCATGCAGATTTGACGAAGTCGGCAGTGCTATTGTTGGTGCCGATGGTGCATGGTCTTGGCGATGCCAATATATGAAAGGAGAAGATGAAAAGAAGCGCCGAATCACCACTTCATCTCGCCTTCTCTAGCCGCAGCCTCTTGTTTGGAATAGAACGATTGAATCATTCAATCTCCTCTTATTTTCCAACGTCGATCTATTGCTGTGGTATCTCCTCTCTTTTCTCACGTAGGTGTGTGTAGATGGTGGAAAGAGAGGTGGTGTGATGGCGTGGAGTTTGTGTATATGTGTGTTTTTGTTGTATATGGAGTTTGTTTAATATGTGTGTTTGCCTTGTATGGAGTTGTAACCATGAAAACAAAAAATCTAAAGGGTATTTATAGACCTGGGACTTAAGCGGTACCAGCCCGGCCCGGTATGTTACTGTAGCCCAATGGTATTATATCCAATGGGCTTTTTTAACAAAAATATCTCTCTCCTTCCGATATAAACTCCCCAATCCCTCTTATTTTCTTCACACCAATTCCTACTTTTTTTCTAAATCTCTCTATTTTTTTTACTATTTCTCTAATTGCTCTGATTTTGGTGGAAACGGGTCGAGTTTGAGTTAAAGTGTGAAGCATAAAGCTACAAGCTGACCGCTCGATTTCGCGACACCTCCGCTCTTCATTTCTCAGGCTTTTCTAAAAAAATTAGTAGTTAATTTTAGTTCATTAGTCATCATTATGACTTTCTCATTTACGAAAAAAATTCACTTTTTGTTTGCATATTTAATAATTTTCATGACTTTAACATCCGATTTTGAAGATAATGATTACCCACCTCCTCTTAATCCACCTAAACATAAGGGTAGAGATACTAGATAAGAACTAGCAAAGTAAAGGAGGATTTTTATGAAGGACATGATAATGAGGGTAAACCAACTGCTACTTGTATACATTGTGGTAAAATATTTTCGGCTAAGTCAAGTGGAGGAACCGGACATCTAGGTAGACATGTACTTTCATGTAAAGTTAAGAATGCATCATCGGTACTAGATTCACGTCAATAAGTTTTAGACACAACTAGCACTAGTGCAGAAAAGGAAATATACGTCGGATTTATGGCTTATATACGTCGGATATACGGTTTTCCTGATCCGATGTCTATATATGCATCGTAAAGGCCAACGTCTATTTTTAAGTATTTAAGTATAGACGTCGGTTATAGATCCCCATCGACGTCTATACTTAAGAATAAACGCCAGTTATAGCTCATAACCGACGTCTATGATTAACTATAGACGTCGGTTATAGAGCCCAACCGATATCTATTCTTAAGTATAGACGTCGGTTCGACGATACAACCGACATCTATACCTTTACCAGATTAAAATAAATAAATACATTCATCTTGTACCAGAAAAATATTCATCATGCACAACACACTCATCCACATATACACATTCATCCAATGAGCATACACAATCATTCATCCACAAGCATACATACACAAACACTTGGCATTCATTCAAAAATATGTTTGATTATATTAAAGAACAAATTGTATGTTTGTAATACAAAGAAACAAGTTAAAATTGCATGATATAAGAACATGTCAGTTCATTAACATGTTTCTTACGAAATAGCGAGCACATCGCTAGTGAGTATCATCCAGCTCCTGTTGTGAGTAGGGATCACTATTCTTTTGGAAGACCTATAAAAATACAAGTACAAAATATTAATATCTAAAAAATGAAACTATAATTATACAACTAGATATCAATCTATATTACCTCAGTTAGGGCTACGTCTTGAGATGCAATTTCGAGGATTTCCTCCATGTATCTCATAACGCAGTAACTATATTCCGTATTGTCAGTCTGCTTGCGATACTACAAAATATAAATTTGCTAAATATATGTTTCATTACTTAACATAATTAACAAAAAAATGGGAGAAAGTACTTACTCCCATTCCATGTCATGTTACTCCCACATTTTTTGTTGTTCTTACTCCACCTAACGCTATGTAAACCTTCATTGTCCTGAGTAGCACAAGTTATTCAATACGAAGTCGATAATACGAATAAAATACTCGAAATACAAATACGATGATTAAAATGAACTTACAAATTTATAAGTTTCTTTATGAATTCCCTTGGTTTATTTGACCCCAAAGGAACAAACCAATATGCCGAATTAGTTTCGGGGCATAGAACCGCAGACATCCAATGAGCTCTGTATATATATAATTAGAAGTTTATTACAAAATCAAATTCCAATTAATTTGAATTAACAAATTTACCTCTCAAGATAAGGGAGCAGATAATATCTTTTGCCTTGTTCTTTCATGACAAGCCCAAACTCACCCGATTTATCGTCATTCCCGTATATATAAGTAGTTGGATTGACAAATCCAAACACTTGATCATCGGGAAAGACTGACCTTCTGGCATCATAAAGGTGCCTACAAGAGTAAAAATTACATTATGTTATAATTATGATAAAATTATTCAATACATTTCATCTTATACACAAGAAAATACTTACTTCACTTGCACGTCGATAATCAGCATTGACATATTATGACACTTACTGCATGGATAATATGTCATGTCTCTGTCTTTCCTATTCTTTGAATGATTTTTTGTAACCTCTAAGAACATATTCACTCCGTTCTCATACTCATCACTTAATCGGTTTGAAAGAATCCACTCTCGATCCATTTCAATCTAAACATTAAGAAAAACGATAGTAATTATTGAAGACAAAAAATAAAATTACAGTTTAAAAGAAGGTGTTCGTAGATGAGAAGATCTGGAGACACGAAGTTGAGAAAAGAATAAGTCAAGAGAGAGGAGATGAAGTCCTTAACCTAGCGTGGGAATAAGGAAGGTTAGAAACCTAACTAAGCAAGCCTAAAGTCCACTATAGGTCCTTAGCACTAGACGACGCCTAACTTCGAGGACCCAACGAGGACCACTAATCTGTAGGAAATCAAAAACCTGGAGGTTCTTAAAATCTCAGGGAGACTAGATGGGCAACTACATTCAGGCAGAAATGGTCTTAAACAACAAGGACCACTAGTCTGTAGGAAATCAAGAATCCGGAGATTCCTAAAATCTCAGGTAGACTAGATGAGCAACGACGTTCAGGCCACAATGGTTTCCTCTCCTTAATGCGTACGGAAATCATAGAGGCCAACGTCTAAATTGATTTTATTAAGGCTCTTTTATTATGTGGTTTTTGGGCCAAGGAAATGGTGATGAAATCCCCAACCCCATCTCCTATTGGTGATTGCCCCTAAGTGTTTTTCATACCTTAATCTAACAAAGAACACACTAAACAAACACTCACATCACTCTTGTTCCAATGCAACTCCTAGTAACTAATGTGTGCTTTCTAATGAATGATGAGTGAAAGAGATTACATACCTTACGCCAGCAATCTATGACAGAAATCGTAACATAAAAAAAATACGATGAATGGAAAGTCCTATATGATGAATGACTTAGCAAATATTGTCTAATATTTTGTTATAGGTTATTATTAAAGGCCAAGTTGTTTAAGGGGTGGATGAGCTATTAGAAACTAAACATTTAACTAAACAAAATAATTTTTTTTCAGCATAAATAAACATTTAACTAAACTAAACATAAATAAACTTTTAACTAAACACAAATAAACATTTAACTAAAAAAAATTAACTAAACTAAATCACAAACTAAATTGAGTTGTTTATGTTTAGGGCCATATAAACTAAATCATGTGTAATCATATACTAAACCATATTATAATGTTTCAGAACCGGTAGAAGTGTGCATGAAAAAAAATAAGATTATGAGTTTTTGTTTGGAAAATAATGCTTGAATAATGTCTGCAAGAGTTTTATTCACATCAATGATCGAAAATGTACAAATCTTAAAGTGAATAACCAAACTCGCAAGAGAGTACTTGGGTTCTCCCAACAAATAAAAAGTGTAGCATGACTGAATCTCACCGGGTTCGTAGTGGAGGAACCAGATCGAAAAAAGAGGGATTCCAGTTGTAAGATATCCAATGAAACTGTAGCTGGAATTGAGATACCATTCAAAGAGAAAGATGTCAAATATATGGAGTTTCCTTTTTTGTCCTATACGGATGATCTGATCCACAAGGACCATGATTGGGAATTGTTTGATCATCTTTCTCCGAGGAAATAGATCAACCAGATTCAACCATTATGTAAGTTTACAAGTTGACCTCGTGATTTTTAGGCAGGATCACCTAACCAAAACATCTCTTATACTTGCTAAACATTTTTAGGTAATATTACTTGTTGATGCTTAGGTCTTACAAAACATGACATGTTCTAAATTGTGAAAGAAATTTTAAATAGAGATAAATCATTTTTTTTTTCCAAAAAATTGGAAGTGCGTGTATTATGGAGGAGAAAGTTTAATTCCATTTATCTCTCAAATAATTTCCATCAAAATAAGTGAAATTTATATTCTTATCTTTTCTCTAAGTTTCTCACATTCAAGCACACAATTAAGGATTTCGCATTTTCAGAAAACTCCATAAAATATCCTTTAGATAAGCAGTTAATTAAGACCTTAAACTGGACTAAATTGACAAACTAAGTATTCGACATGAGGATGTAATGAACAAGTGGAGAATCGAACAAGGCTGTCGTGGGTGGTTGTCGAGGCCGCGGAGGTCGTGGAGGCTAGGGTGTGTGGGGGGAAAGGGGGGGGGGGGGGGGGGGGGGGGGGTGGTCGGATATCAGTCGCTGAGGAGGTCGGGTTTGCGGGTAGGGTTCAGTCGGGTTTTTGTCTTGAGATTTTGTTGGAATAAATGAAACAAATGTAACTGTTTGTTTCATATATGACCCACAGACGTCAGTCATAGCCTACAACCAACGTCTATATGCATGGGGGCATAGACGTCGGTTGTAGGCTATGACCGACATCTATGGGTCGACGTCTATAGGATTGAGGGATAAACGTCGGGGTATAGACGTCGGTTGAAATGGGTATTCAAACAACCGATGTCTAGAGTACCCCATACGTCGGTTGTATTAATGGTCAGCGTCTATACCTATAGACCTCGGCTATAATTGGCGACCGACGTCTATGGGGCGACGACTATTCACTATTCATCACTAGTGTAGTGGAACTTTAAATTTCAGAAAATATTGTCCAATTAAAGATAGAGAGATAATTGTTGATTTCATAATTAGATATGAACTACCATTTAGCATATGTGAATCTAAAACCCTTAGGAATGTAATTCTCAATCATAATCTGCAATTTAAATCATTTTGTAGGAAAACACTTAAAAATGTTGCATTTGATAAATTCGCTAAATAAAAAGAATGCATGATTAGTTATTTTTCATAAATGAACAATAAGGTAGAATTAACTAGTGATGTTTGGACCGATCCAAATAATTATCCTTACTGTTGCGTAACTACTGATTATCTAGATTATTTATGATGTTTAAATAAAAAAACTCATTTCTTTTTACCTATTTTGCATCCACTCACTATCAAGGTTATATTTAGCTTTTATTATGGATCCAAGCTAGATTTAAAATTTGTGTTTTACAAGTTTTCTTGTAAGTAATTGTTGCAAATATGAATTATGAAAATTTCCAAAGACATGTAGATATTTGTAAATCTTTGTTAAACAAATATTCTGAAGAATATGAAAGACTACATAATGTAATTCAAATGGGTTCAAATGTTGCTTCTTCATCATTACAACCACCTGCAACTGCAATGGATCTAGATGATGACGACTCACAATGAAATTTCTTAGATAAAAAATATTAGTAAAAATGAAACACAAAATGAATTAACTGGATATTTAAACACTGAAATGTACTTAACTATTGTTGATTTAAATGTTTTTCATGTTTTAGACTAGTGGAGAAAGTGAAGGGAATGTGTTCTAAAAGTTTTACTTTTAAATGTCAATTATTATGAATTGAATGAGAAATCATTTTGTTCCTTGTTTATGTTATTCGTCTTTTGGAAGTGTTAAAGAAGAGACTCTTGGTCCTTAACCGTAGAGCTCTAAAAGATATTGGTTTACATAAAATAAAAGATATTCGCAATCATGGTAATAAACATGGGACATTTATTACCGAGATTGTCGTGTTGGTCATAGATCATTGTATCTCTACAAGTGAGTGACAACACGGGTACACAAAAGAGGAAAATAGTACTTTTGTATATCGAATTGACCTAACAAGTAAAATATTATAGGAATGTGTTTCTGTGTCATTAATATTTTACTGTGTCCTTGGTCCTTTGATATGAGACTTATATCTGATCGCTTAAGGAGTTCTTAATTAGACTAGTGTTTTGATCTATCTATAAGTGTAGTGTAAATGCATTAGTTGGTTAAGTATAACTTACGTTGGAGAAGATAGTTAGTCAAAAGATTATCATTGCCCCTCTTAATTGAGTGATGATATTAGTGGGCCCCTTGATAAAGCAAAGTTATAATGTGCACAATGTGATTTGAGTTAAGTCACATATTTATAACTAGCTTAAAGAGATCAAGAAATGAATACTAAGACAAAGATGACACAATACTACTTTGTGTGTATTCTTAATATCATGAGGCAAGGGATGGACACAAGTGGTGCACTCCATCACTAAATGGATCGGGTTTTGGTTCGAGTGGAATTAAGACATCTGACTAATTGGGAGCTATAATGTGTAGCTAGATACCGCTTATAGCTTGTGATATTAAGTTCTTAATATCTCTCCCAACTTAGTTTAGATCATCCTATAGGTCACACCACAAAACTGGGAAACAAGAAATGGGGATTTTGAGTTCATAAGATGTGTCGGGTTTCATGTAGAAAATATGACACATGGGGTGAACAAGCAAAATCAAAATTATGTTGTGATTAATAACATAATTAGAATCTAAATAAAATTCATATGTGATGTAAATATTATGGGGTGTAATGATTGATCATTGCATAGGATAATATGTTACATAAGTTGTGAAGTTACTACTAATCCCGAAATGTGAAATTTTGTAGGGGTTAAACCGAAATTTGACAAGTCTGCAAAACAGTGCTCCAACGGTCGACCGGTTAGCAGCAAACGGTCGACCGATCGGGCACAGTCGACCGGATGTGTCTCGACCGATAACAGGGAATTTTCATATGTTCGAATGGTCGACCGCAAGTAATCGGTCGGTCGACCGAACATTGCGATGGAATAATTCTTGTTATGAATGGTCGACAAAGTTATTGAACGGTCGACCGAAACATGGTTCGAGCGGTCGACCGAACCTCCAAACGGTCGACCGGTCCAGACGGTTTTCAGCAGAATTAATTTAAGAATTAATTAGATCATGCATGGAATTGGTCCATAATTGATTTAATTCGTGGCTAATATTATTTATTATTAAATAATGGATGGTTAGATGGAATTTTGCATGAAATCATGGGCAAGAGGTTGCACATGAATATGTAATTTGGAGCGAACTTATAAATACAAGTTTATCTCATTACCTCCTTAATGAATTCATTGCTTTCTCATGCAAAAATTCTCTTTCCATAACTCTCCACGAAAATTCCTTAATTCTTAAGTTTAGTTTTAGTTCTTAAGAGATCATCTTCTCAAGGGAATTAAAGAGGGGTTAGTAATTGGATTCTAAACCCTATCGGAGATTGAGAGACTAGCTTCCCTCTCTATGATCTTGTTTAGAGTTTGGTGAATACTCGGAGGCATCCGGCGCAGCGAGAAGCATCCCCAACGTTTCCGAATCTTCAAGAAGTTTTAGATAACTTCTAGGTATGAATTTCGGAGCCCATATTTGTTTTAATAGAGTTTTGAAACTAGATATTGAAACAAATTGATGCATGTAACAAATAAATCATAGAAAATTGTAAATTGATCCTTATTGTGCATAAAAATTTCGAAAATAAATATGTACAATTAAACATGAAATCCAACAGAAAGAACTCAGGTAGCTAGGTTTTCACTGGTCTCCTTGATGGCACGAGACTTATGATGTCCTCTGGCGTCAACTGTGACGTCGGAGTATGTATTTAGCGCAGGTAAATGTGTCTTGACTGACAAGAAGCAAAACTTGTCTGACAAATAAATTTAGATGAGATTATGCTTGAAAGATTGGATGGACGCTGCTGACAAAATCCAAAACATGAATCTTAACAACACCAACGACGATGAAGATTGAAGATGAATTAGATAAATCATTGTTTTTGAGTATTTTTTTCGTAATACTCCTTATATATTTTTATTACTCCTCAGATTTAGCTAGCTTACGGTCTTTTTTCATATGTAACCAATTATGTATTTATATTTTTCCCGATTTGAGTCAACGATTATTAATAAATAAATTAGTTACTTTGGGAAAAAATAAATTGTGTTTGTGTTTGTTAATTCAATTGTGATTGTATACTTACTTCAAATTAATAAATCGACCGAAAAATTGAAACCCGACTTGACCCAACGCCCCCAAATCCGGCCCAGCCTAGGTACCCGTGTCGTGCTGGGCCCAAGAGATCGATTGTCGTGCCGGCACGAGTCCCACCTCTAGGTATTTATGGTGAATGAGAGGAGGGAATGGATGAGCATCATGGGTGTTGGTGTGTGATCGTGGGAGGAAGTGGATGAGATCGTGCTTTGGAAGTTAAGATTCATGTTGCCCATTGCCAAGTATGACTCGAATCTTTTCATAAAGAAATAGAAACGTGATTTTGGTTGGTGAAACTAAGGTGAATAAGAATAAGATTAATTCTCATCCACCTTCATACATGAAAGATGAGGGTCAACGTGGGATGTAGTTGTTGAGGTAGAGAAGGTGTTGCGTGCATGAACGTGCATGGACTTTGTATTTGTTCTAGTTTATTATTATTATTAATAATGGTAAAACTTTTCTTTCACTTTCGAATCTTGTGAAATTCCACATCTCTTCAAGTTTTGACTCTAGTTTCACGTTTAATCTAATAAACATAGATCAAGAGATTGATTTCTGAAATACTTTCATTTTAATGTTATTGCTTACTCTAAACATCAATAGAGTTCTAAATTACATACAACACTGAATTGGGATGACAATTAGCTAACGATCATTAAAAAAATTGTTTTTATTTGAGATGTATTTTTTTGTGTCAACATTCCTTTTCTCCCTTTCTCTTCTTTTCCCTCTTACTATCATACAATAAGGTAATATTAATGTTATGGAAGTATCGTAAGCCAATATGAATTAGTCAAGCGTAAATCTTCAATATCACTCTTTCTCGGGAGTGACTAAGCAAAAACCCCTTGCAACAAACAGTGGGAACGCCGATGTATGTTTAATTTCAAATAATATCCCTCTTTCTCGAAAGATAATTGGCTTGAGCAACTATGTCACACGTGACAAGTTGTGTATCTCCACTGGTGGTATCGTAGTGAAATATGCTTTGAGGTCACTGATTCAAATAACAGTGGGAACGCCAATGTATGTTTAATTTCAATGCACTACATCAATTTGAAAAAGAAAAAAAACTAGATCAAATGTAACTACAATACTACATACACGAGTATTGCGTTAATATTTGAATGCTTTAACATTAATTGCATCATACTATACAGGAAAAGGTCTTTCCCAACGGACACATGCTGACGGAATTTCCGTCGGCTTTACAACAACTTTGTCGGGTCGGGCATGAAAATATTGTGTTCGCGCCCGTTTACTGGGTGCACGTGTCAAGCACATGCAAAATCTAGCTTGCCTTCTGTTGTCATTACCCTACTCTGTCGGGTTAGACGCGGAAAATTTCCCTTTGTGCCCGATTAACTGGTGCACGTGCCGAGCACATGCTAAAACTAGCATGCCGACAGAAGTTCCATCGGCAGGCTAGATATATAGAGGGGAAATCCGAGGCTTTCCCAACGAAACCCTAAGAAAAATGGAATTCTCACTTGGCCATGGATCAATACCAAAAAGAAATATTTCCACAACTAAGCAGTAGTTAAGATGAAATAGTTTTCGGTACCAAAAAAGAAAAATAGAATTCCTACTTGGCCATGGATCAATGGCGTGATACATTAGCAACAAATATCCTGACTTTAAATTCGAAATTTACTTCTGTTGTTATTTTTATGGAATTTGTAACTTTCACTACTACAGAAAATGGAATATATGTCGGATGTACGAGGCTATATATGTCGCATATAAGCACTCTCAGATCCGATGTCTATGTGTGAGTCGTCTATACATAGACGTCGGCCTTCATATAGACCGACGTCTATACCTAAAGAATATACGTCGGCTGTATATATTAGATGACGTCTATTCTTTAACGTATAGACGTCAGTCGTTATATAGACCGACGTCTATGCGTTAGGTATAGACGTCGGTTCAATAAGAGATGACGTCTATTCCTAAAGCATCTAGGTCGGATTCATACTAAAGCCGACGTCTATTCGTTTCTTTAGAGGAATAAACGTCGGCTAATTAATACAGCCGACGTCTATTCCTAAACCTGGACAAAAAAATTAGCATCCGACGAAATTGTTTTTAGTCATCGTATTCGTGTACATACAACTGCACCAAATTCGTTCATCTATAAATTTGTTCACAAATACTCACAACTTCATCCACATGTACATACAAGCACAAACAGACAAGCATACATGCACAAACACAAACATACAACCATACATGCACAAACATACAAGCATACACAAGCATACACAGTTGACATTCAACACACTTGCAATTAATTCATTCTAAAATTAAGGCGATTATATTAAGGCATAAAGTGTAGGTTTGTAATACAATTGCACTTGTTAACTAAATTATAAAAAATACTAGTGGTAGAAGAACCTCTTAGTTCGTCAACATGTTTCTGATAAAATAGCGAGCCCATCGGTTGCGAGTTTTATCGAGCTCCTGTTGCGAGAGCATATTCACTCTGTTCTCATACTCATCACTCAATCTGTTTGAAACAATCCACTCTCGATCCCTTTCAATCTAAACATTAACAAAAATGATAGTTATTATCGGAGACAATAAATAAAATTTTAATTTAAAAGAATGTGTTCATAGATGAGAATATTCGGAGACATTAAGATGAGAAAAGAATGACTCAGAGGAGAGGAGATGAAGTCCTTAATCTAGCGTGGGAATAAGGAAGATTAGAAACCTAGCTAAGCAGTCAAGGCCAAAACAGCCTAAAGTCCACTATAGGTCCTTAGTAATAGACGACGCCTAACTTCGAGGTCCCACCGAGGACCACTAGTCTGTAAGAAATCAAGAACCTGGAGGTCCCTAATATCTCAGGGAGACTAGATGGGCAATGACGTTCAGGCCGAAACGGTCTTCAACATCGAGGACCACTAATCTATAGGAAGTCAAGAACCCGGAGGTTCTTAAAATCTCAGGGAGACTAGATAGGCAATAACATTCAGGCCATAACGGTCTTAAACGGTTTCCTCTCCTTAATGCGTCTGAAAATCCTAGAAGCCAACGTCTAATTGATTTTATTAAGGTTCTTTTATTAAGTGGTTTTTGGGCTAAGGAAATGGTGATGAAATCCCCCACCTCATCTCCTATAGGTGACTGCCCCCTAAGTGTTTTTCATACCTTAATCTAACAAACAACACACCAAACAAACACTCACCTCACTCTTGTTATAATGCAAGTCTTACTAACTAATGTGTGCTTTCTAATGAAGGACGAGTGAAAGATAGTACGTACCTTACGCCAGCAATCTATGATAGAAATCGTAAATAAATAATAAATATGATAAATGCAAATCCTATATGATGAATGACTTAGCAAATATTGTCTAATCTTTTGCTTTGGGTTATTAAAGGCCAAGTTGTTTAAGGAGGTTAATGAGTTAAACATAAAACTTTCTAAATAAAAGAATATCTTAAGCATAAATAAACATTTAACTAAATAAACATGTAACTAAATTTTAATCTATAACATTAAACATAAAAGGCTAGGCTCGGATATAACATATAAGCAAGGCATAGCAAAAATTAAAAAAACAAAGATTTTCAATTAGGGTATCAATGTTATACCACTGTTACAAAGCAACCTACACAAATAACACATCAACGAAAATTCCTCATTTAGTATTAATCCACTACCAAATTAACAATTTCTAGTATATTAATCCACTACCAAATTAACAATTTCTAGTAAATTACGAGTCCAAAAGACTTCGATCAAAAGCTTAACTAGTTCAAGCTAGGAAGAGACTCCATTTCTTTCAAGAACATACAAAATATCAACAAACTTAAGCGTAAATCACGAAAATACGAATATATTCAAGATTAAAACCAAAAAATCAAAATGTTGCATTCACCAACAATAAACGAGAGGAGAAGTTTACTAACATTGAAAAGAATCGTAACTACAAAAAAAATCTGAAAACAAACCAACAAAAACGAACTGAACACTTACATTGGTTAGGATGAAGAGGAAGACGGAGGAAGAAGGAGAAGAGGGCCAGAGAGGGGGAGGAGAGCTTGGGACGTCGCTGCGGTGCTGGAGACGGTGCGTATCGGTCGGAGGTCGGTCGCGGAGGAGAGTTCGGTCGCAAGACAGCTAGGGTTTGGGTGGGTTTCGTCTGAAATGAATGACAGAAAACACGTCTATTCGATTTCTTTAAGACCTATAGACGTCGGATATAATCTATACATCGACGTCTATACGCAGGGGGTATAGACGTCGGTCATCTATAACAGCGGACGTCTATACCCTGTAGACGTCGGATTCACAGGGATTCTAACACTCGATGTCTATAAGTTGACGTCTATAGCGTGTAGATGTCGGATGAAATCAGTATTCCAATAGCCTATGTCTATAGTACCATATAGACGTCGGCCTTGGTAACGACCGACGTCTATGTTTTCTTCGTCCAACTAGACATTGGCTATTATAACAGCCGACGTCTATTGGGCGACGAGTAAAGACTATTCTGCACTAGTGCTTGGATTTGTTTTCTAAACTCTAGATTTCGTAACATGAACTTGTTGTAAAGCATAGGCACGTATGTATAATAATATTCATCAAATGTATGTTGTAACTTGTCATCTTGGATAATGACTTATAACTATACATTTATTATCATTACAGGAATTAGAGGCTGGTCATATTCATTTTTATTTTTTAATTGTTTTTATTATTTAACAAAGCTAATACGCACACATAAGTTCAAAACAAGAAGGGGAAGAAAATCCTAGGTAGTTTCTTTGAGATTACTAGAATTTGAACTCTATGGGAAGGTACTATCTAGTTTAGGAACCCTCTCAATGTGTTTAGTTGCACTATTTATGTTAGACCCTTAATCCTTGTGTTAAAGCCTACTTAAGGGACTAATCCTTAATTAAGAACTAATTCTTTGGATGGGTTTTAGTAATGGATTGGTTTGGCTTTTGAAAAGATAAGGCTTAAGCTAAAGGTGATGAGATGATTGGTGAAAGTGGAGGTGTAAGTTAAGACGGATGTAGTGTTGGAACGTATCGGTCGGCTATGCTAATCACTTTTAAGTTAATTACCTACTCATTTTATCGATCGAGTTATATGCAATGGAATTTAAACAACTAAACGAGCAAGTACGAAATATGCAAACCACAATGGACGCCGAGGGTTTTTACAGAGGGTTGGCCACTGCCTACGTCCTCTCTTGCAAGCTCCACTCGACACTTCGAGCTCCGCTCGCGTCTTTAGTATCCACTCCTCGTTCCGGGCCGGGACAGAACGCCTTTTACAAAACAAGCTCCACGAAAAACCTCGCGAGCTTGAATTTCTTCTCTCACAATCCGAGAGAAACACTTCGGGCTTTCACCGAAGTCCTTACTTCTTGAACAAACGAAATCTTGAGTGGAACACACTCTCTAAACTTGAGCACACTTGAATGAGATTGAAATTGATTCTTATTGTGGAAATTTGAGGTTTTGAGTGTTTGGGATTCTCTCTAATGTTTGGGACAAGTTTGTAGTGGGAGAGTTGTGTTAAAATGTGTTTTACAACTCGTTATATAGGCATTAAAGAAAATAGAGTCGTTGGGATTGATTGGGTATGAGTTGATGTGTGATTACACAAAACAGAACCTGCAGGACCCAATTCTGGATGAAATCGGTCGACCGGATCGGGATGAACGGTCGACCATTAGGCAGTTTGCACTAAGTTCGGTCGACCACTTAAGCAACGGTCGACCGCCCAACGCTACGACTTAGTTACACTTAAGTGATCGGTCGAACACCTATAGGCAAACGGTCGACCGATTTTTACCAGGCATTTTGGGGTTGACAAACAAATAGATATTCGGTCGACCGAAACAGGTCTAGCGGTCGACCGTGTTTGTCCACGAGATTTGGGTTTGTCAAGAGATGAAAAAATGGTCGACCGATCTTGGTCCTCGGTCGACCGGTACATGAAATGTATTTGGGGTATTTTTGGTTTAATACGAATATGACCGTTGGGTATATACCACAAGAATAACGGTCGGAAAATTAAGTTCAAACGGTCGACCGAAAGAGAAGGTGAGGTTGACCAAAACTAGACAGGGAAACACAAAACAGAATACTTGATCATCCGGTCGACCGAACGGCCTGTTGCGGTCGACCGAATGTGGGCAGACAGTTAGGGTTCAGGTTTAGTGTTTTCCGATCTAAGTTTGGGTGATCTTTTGAAGTCCAAATTTTGTGAAATTTCGTGTGTGACTTCTATGAGGAACCTAGTGTGTGTTTAAGTTGATTTTAGCTCAAGTATGCTCAAAATACACAAGCTCCTAAAGACTCAAAGAATTACAAAGCACATGTCTTCAAATGAGCTTGATTACATGTCTTGACTTGTTTTCCTTTCTTCCTTGAGTCTTGATGATCTGTAGAGGTTAGCACAAAGCAATATATATGCAATGCAATATGTGTGCTACTCTACATGATCATAATTAAGATTAGGTTAATTAAATCATCAAAACATAGATTAAGGACAAAAAGCCAACAATCTCCCTTTTTTTATGATGGCAACCTATATCTTAACTATATCTTAATGCATGGAATTTGTGTATGTAAACTATGCATATTAATGTTCCCCCTATGGATGTGCATAGTTTTTTTGTTCAATTTTATGCCAAATTCCAAGTTACCCCCTTAATTATCTCTCCCCCTTTGACATCCATCAAAAACAAAAATAATTATGACATTAAGCATAGAATTTGGATGTCTTGTAATGAAGTTGTTCCCCCTAAATTTTGCACTTCATTACACTAATAAAAGATATAACATTTAAGCTCCCCCTATCAATAAGGCTAGATGAAAACTATGAATATGATTCAAGTTAATTTCATTTAAGTTTCAACTTAGGCCTTATTCTAACATCCATTTATAATTTGACATTTATAATCAATGGATGTGATAAATGATTTGCAATGAATAGGGTTAATGATTTGCAATGAATTAAACATCTAAGGATATGCCAATTAAGCATATTAACTAGATTGGAGTTAATTTTTCAGAAAATTAAAAGATAGAAATTTTATACCAAACTTGTATTTGATTAGCTCCAATCTTGACTTGGTGATGCAACCGGATTCAAATTTGACGCTTTGGCTCACCCGGTCACCACCAATCTCCTCCTTAAGCACCAACAAGTGTAGATTTAGGTACCCAAACAACTTTGGGTCCTTGAATGTTAGTTTTGGGAACCCAAACCATTTTGATTTTAGGAGCCCACACACTTGAGGAACTATGGTTAATGAACATATGCTTTCCATTTAGTGTAGTGTGAGATACATGGTTTATCAATTTTGAATTGTAACCTAAACCATGTTTTTGCAAGGATTGCCTTTGACTACCTAATAACATGTTGAGCATATGAGTTCCATTTGTGAATCTTTCTAAATCTTTTCTTAATTGCAAATTACAAGCTTGAAGATTTAGTTGATCACAATCTATGGGTGTTGCTCTTAATTTATCAATATTTGATGCATTCTTTTCAAATTTAGCAATCACCTCATTCTTCTCATTCATGCATGTTTCAATTTGGCTTTGCAGATCTTTGATTAACTTTCTAGCACTTTTGTTTTTATCACAAATGATCTCATATTGTTTAACTAAGTCATGAAATGCATTTTGAAGCTCATCATGTGTATAAGTGATTGACATCATTTCATGCTTATATTTGTACCTTATATCCATTATCTTACACCTAAGCAATGCTACGTGACGAGTTTTATGTTTAGTTTTCAGAAATAAAGAGGTTTGAAGAGAAGAGCCATGAAAGGACCCAAAAGCAGGAAAAAAGGACCTAATTGTGAGACCTGGGGACCAAGATGCAAGGGAGAAGGACCTGATCGTAAGACAGAAGGACCTAAGAGCAAAACAGGAAACTCCACACCATCATGAGGAGTATTTTGTCAATTCGATTCGGGTCGGAGCTCCACTAAACACGTTAGATGCATCCAAGACCAAGAAACACACCAAGAAAAGCCCACCAGAAGATCCAGACGGATCTGAAGTTTATAGGCCGCCAATTGGCGGTCTGGAACCGCCAATTGGCGGTCTGGTTAAGCCCAGATCCGCCCCAACTTCTCCTGGACTTGTATTAGTGTTCGTTTAGGCTATTTTTGGTATTGGTTTAGTCCCACATCGGGGGATTGTCCCTGATTAGCTTTTTCCATGCTTATAAATAGAACTCTTCACCTTCCATTGTATCGATCTCCCTCTTGGTGGCCATCTTCCCTACTAAGAGTGAAGCCTTGAAGCAAAACTCTAGTGGAGGAAGAGCTACTTGTAATTGACTGAGTTAATAATATAAGTTTTCTTTTAATGATGTTGTTTCTCTCTTAGTTTAATTTCCTTTCCTTTGCATGCTTGTTTGTTTAGTTTTATACTTCTTTAATATTTCTTGCTTAAGTAGTATAAAGTTCATTTCAGTATTATGTTTTTCTTTGCTAAATTAGTTAGTTTAATGAGTAGTGAGTAGTTCCATCCCCATTTGGGGGGTGGAGAAATATGTGATATAATAATGTAGTGTATTAAGTGTGTGTTATTTTTATCCCTTGAGCTTTATATGATTTCCATAACCATCTAATGGGTCTCCACTCTTATCTTTGATATGCTAATGCTCTTGAATGAAGCTTAGCTTATGCTTTGATTAGTGGACCTATTTTATGGGGAATGATAAGGTTAGGATATGGATGAAGTTAATGTTGGAAACACAATTTGTAGTGTATGTACTCTTGTTGCCTTTTCCTTAGCTAATGTCTTGTATGTTTTAATGATGTAGTCATCTTAATTCATGTGGAGGCATAGTAGGGTCTAGTCTTTATACTTGAGTTCATGTAGCTTCATTCAAATCATTGTCTTGTATGTTTTAATGATGTAGTCTTATCTTAATTCATGTAGAGGCAAGATTGGATGTAGTTTTATGATTTCATGCACTACATGTTGTGAGGAGCTTAATTGAACACACACACACACACATCTTTATGTTCACATCAGTTCTCTACCCCCTTTGGGGTTTAGTTTTATTGCTTGTCTTCATTTCCTTTTGCATTCTAGTTTAGCATTGTAGTGTAGTTTAGTGTAACCAATCCTTTTCTCCTTTCTTTACCCCTTGCCTTCGCACGAACCAAGTGTCGACACACCTCCCAGTGGACGACCCGTATTTGCCACCGCTTCAACGCGGCCGTGCACTTGCGGTTAAAAATATAAAACGATCAATCAAGTTTTTGGCGCCGTTGCCGGGGAGGTGCTCTGTCCAGACCTTGGTTTGGACGATTCGAGGGGTTTTTAATTTTTTGTTTTCAGTTTTCTTAGTTTCAGGGAACACTCTGATCACGGGGAGGCCACTGGAGAAGTTTGAGGAAGCAAATCCAACAACAGACCGCCAATCAGCGGTTTGGAACCGCCAATTGGCGGCCTGGTAAGGGATTCTGTCTTCCAATTTTTTTGTGGTCATTTGTGTTGTAATTTGTGTTATCTGGGAGCCCAATTTTGCATGCTGTGACTTCTTATTTGCTCCCAGATCATTAATCACTCCCCCTTTAATCAACTTGGACCATAAAACTCAAAGCAAAAGATTAGACTTCTTGCCATCTAGGTCATGCACCATTGGTAGACCTTGCATGCATTTGTCTTTTCTTTGCTTTACATTTTGTCGTTGATTGCTGGCGTGAGGTACGTGCACCCACATCCCTCATTCATGCATGTTTCGTTCATGCATTAGTTAGTAAGGTGCATCGGGACAAGAGTGAGAGAGCGTTTGATTGGAGCGATTGATTGCTAGATCTAGGATCAAATCGCTACTAAGGAGGGGCTGTCCCATAAAAGATAAGGTGGGGGATTTCATCACCCTTTCCTAGATCACTCTTAATAAAGCCTTAACTAAAAGCAAGTAGACATTGGCCCTAGGATTGCGGGCGCACTAGGAGAGTAACCTAGTTGAGACCGTCATGACCTGATCGGCGTTGCCTACCTTGTCGATAGTAGGAGGTACTGGATCTCCGGATCTGGTATCACTTGCTGGGCATTGTCGTCCTCGTTGTAGGGAGGTGAGACGTGTCGAGGCTAGTGACCTCGAAGTTAGGCGTCGTCTAGCTTAAGGACCCATTGCCTTACTTTGTTTGAGCCGTGCTTGCTAGTTAGGCTTCTTCCTGATCCCACTACCCACGCTAGCTCTAGGGATTCTTCTCTCCTCACCTGAGTCATCTCCTCATCTATTCTTTACGTTTAGTCTCCTCCTCTAGTACACCTTCTGTTGTGTGTTTGTTAGAGTTGAGTCGAGCATTTTATGCGAGGTTGGGCTCGTTCTGGTGAGAGCGCTCGACTCGAGAGAGTGCTTATTTCTGAGATGGAAGATCTTGGTGATCGACCATCTCCGCCTCGTGCTCCTTTGGAGCAAGAAGGCGAGTCGTCTCGTGGTGGCGAGGGAGACCGGGTTCCATACATGGACTACCTCGGTCCATTCCCACCACCACGTAGACCTCCTTCTCCTCCTCCTCTGACTCGAGAGGAAGGGAGATTCGGTCAGGATCGAGTTCTAGGTGCACCACCACCTTTAGCTCGACAGGATAGGCTGATGACGTTGTGGGAGCGGACCCATCCTGTTCGGGCCGCGCAACCTTCTTGCATAGTTGTTCCCCCTGCTCGCGGGAACAACTATGAGCTGAAACCTCAGTATGTGAGCATGCTTCCAACCTTTACTGCCAATAAGGAGGATCCGTATATTTTTATACGCGAATTCGAGGAAGTATGCTCCATGTTCAAGCTTCAACAGCTTGACGAGGATTCTGTCCGGTTGAGGATGATTTCGTTCGCATTGAAGGATAATGCGAAGAAATGGATGTATAGCCTCCCGGCGAGCTCGATTCGGTCTTGGGATGACTTTGTGACCGTCTTTCTGAAGAGATTTTTCCCTCAAAGGAAAACTCAACAGATACGGCACCAGATACATCAAATGTATCAGACCGAGACCGAATCTTTTCATGGTTTCTTTGAGAGGTTCAAGGACCTTCTCCAGCAATGCCCTCATCATGGAGTTGAGCTATGGCAGCTGTGCCAGATTGTTTATGAGGGCATCAACTACAACACCCGCACATTGTTGGAGTCGATGTGTCAGGGTGACTTCCAAATGAAACCCATCGAGGAGGCATGGGACACTTTTGAATCCATGGCTGAGCGCACCTTCGAGTGGGACACCATGAGAGAGCCACCAGCCGCCAGGTCTTCTGGTCGAGCTGGATCATATCATGTTGAGTCGACTATCGCGTCTGAGGCGAAAATGGCTGCTCTCATGCGTAGGATAGAGAGTTTGGAGATGGACCGAGCTCCTGTAGCTCAGGTCGCTACTCCCGGGTGTACTAGGTGTGGACTGTCGGGACATGATGACTTGGAGTGCGCTTACGCTCCAAGAGATACTGAGCATGCAAATGCGATGTATCATCAAAGGCCCCGAAACGACCCATACAGTCATTCCTATAACCCGGGATGGCGTAACCACCCTAACTTCTCTTGGGGGTCTAGTGGAGGACACGGTCAGAGCTCGCACGCTCAACCTCAACCTCCACCTTATCAACCTCCACGCCCATCGGCGACCTACCAACCCCCACATCAAAGGTCTCAGCACCAAAATTACCAACCTGGTCAGGCCTCTTGGTCGGGTTATTCTAACCAGACTCCACCACCCCAGCGGGTTGACCCTAAGGACTCTACCATTGAACAAACCCTTCAAGCATTCATGCAGAGCACTCAATCCATGCTTGAGGCCAACAATAATACGGTCAAAGCATTGGAAATGCAAGTAAGCCAGTTGGCTCATCAGCTCCATGAACGCGAGAAGGGTCAATTCCCGAGTCAACCTGTGGTAAATCCCAGGGGTCAGCCTGCTAATACCAGGCAGAATGTACACAATGTTGAAAGTGACCCTTCCCAACATGCTAATGTTATTCACACCTTGAGATCGGGAAGGGTCGTTGACAACAATGTGAACATGCCGGAAGCCAACCCTGTTGGCAAGTCTTCCGAGGAGAGTCTTGAGCCTGTCAAGGAACCTAATTCTGAGACTCCTCCTCGTGATTCCTATGTCCCCAAGGCACCATTCCCTCATCGGTTGACTAAAAAACGTGATGAGCATTGGGATAAGATCGTTGAGGTACTTAGGCAAGTAAAGGTGAACATCCCGTTGTTGGACGTTGTTCAACAAATGCCACCGTATGCCAAGTTCCTCAAAGACCTTTGCACCACCAAGAGAAAAACAAATGTGCCCAAGAAGGCCTTCTTGGCCGCCAATGTGAGCTCCATATTGACACAACCCATGAATGTCAAGTACAAGGACCCTGGTTGTCCAACTGTCTCTTGCATGATTGGGAATGTGACCATCTCTCAAGCTCTATTGGATTTGGGGGCATCTGTGAATCTCCTGCCTTACTCAGTCTATGTCAACCTTGGGATAGGCGATCTTAAACCAACGAGGACAACCCTCCAGTTGGCTGATAGATCCGTCAAAATCCCACGAGGGAGTGTGGAGGATGTCCTTATCAAAGTGGGTGAGTTCGTATTTCCAGTTGATTTCATCATCTTGGATACCGAACCCGTGTCCAACCCACAAGGACAAATTCCTGTAATCCTTGGGAGGCCATTTCTTGCGACATCTAATGCTTTGATCAATTGTCGCAATGGCTTGATGAGGTTGTCTTTTGGAAACCTCACGGCGGATTTCAACATCTTCACTCTTGGTAAGCAACCTGGGCTCTTCGACGACTCAGTCGGAGCCAATTTCATCCAGGACACGGATGAGCCCGATTCATTAGGCATGTTCGACTCACATCGACATATTATTGAGGTGCCTAATGATCAGGTTGCGAGTGAAGAGGATCTTGAGGAATCCGCCAGCATATCTCTGGACGAGGAGGCACATCTGGGTGCTTGCTCCTCTTACCCCGTGACCCTTGAGCCACTTGAAATTAACTCTGAATCCGACAAGGACCCACCTCTGGTCGAGCTTAAACCGCTCCCCGATAACCTAAAGTACATCTTTTTAGGGGATAATGAGACCTTGCCACTCATTATTGCTTCTGATCTTGAAAAAGATCAAGAGGTTGCCTTCAAAAGAGTACTCTTTGAAAACAAAGAGGCGATCGGGTGGTCCTTGAAGGATATCAAGGGAATTAGCCCTGGTATTGTTCAGCATCGGATCCACATGGAAGAGGATTCTAGGCCCCGCAGGGACCCACAACGGAGATTGAATCTTGTACTGAAAGAAGCCGTCCGAAAGGAGGTTCTTAAGTGCTTGGATCATGGCATAATCTATCCTATCTCTGATAGTTCGTGGGTGAGTCCTGTCCATGTGGTTCCCAAGAAGTCAGGCGTGACGGTTGTGGAGAATGAGCATAATGAGCTTATCCCGACACGCCTGCAAACTGGCTGGCGAGTTTGCATTGATTATCGCAAGCTCAATGCGGCAACGCGGAAAGATCATTTCCCGTTGCCATTCATTGATCAAATGTTGGAAAGGTTGGCCGGACATGAGTACTATTGTTTTCTTGATGGATACTCCGGTTACAACCAAATTCCCATCACCCCCGAGGACCAAGAGAAAACCACATTCACTTGTCCCTTTGCCACGTTTGCCTACCGTCGCATGCCCTTTGGGTTATGCAATGCGCCGGCAACGTTTCAGAGGTGTATGATCAGCATCTTCTCCAATATGGTTGAGCGTTTCCTTGAGATCTTCATGGACGACTTTTCCATATTTGGCGCTTCCTTTGATGAGTGCCTTCATCACTTGAGCCTTGTCCTCAAGCGATGCCGTGAGAAGAACCTCGCTCTCAATTGGGAGAAATGTCACTTCATGGTGAAGTGAGGGATTGTACTTGGACATGTGGTCTCAAGTAGGGGAATTGAGGTCGATCCCGCCAAAGTGGGTATCATTGCTAATCTCCCACCGCCACGAAATGTGAAGGATATCCGCGCCTTTTTGGGGCATGCTGGATTCTATCGGCGGTTCATTCGGGATTTTAGCAAAATCGCTCGACCTCTCACCGCCTTGTTGGCTAAGGATGCCATTTTTGAGTTCACACCGGATTGCCACCATGCCTTTATGACCTTGAAGAAAGAGTTGACTTCAGCTCCCATTATTAAGGCACCGGTGTGGACTGAACCCTTTGAGTTAATGTGTGATGCATCTGACTTCGCTGTGGGAGCAGTGCTTGGGCAACGATTGGACAAATTGCCTCATGTGATCTACTATGCCAGTAGAACACTCAATGATGCCCAATTGAACTACACTGTGACCGAGAAGGAATTCTTAGCGATCATATTTGCTTTGGAGAAATTCCGGTCGTACTTGATTGGCTCCCACGTGATTATCTATTCTGATCACACAGCCATCAAGCACCTCATGGCGAAGAAAGATGCAAAATCCCGACTCTTGAGATGGATCTTGTTGTTACAAGAATTCGATCTCGAGATTCGGGACAAAAAAGGGTGTGAAAACGTTGTAGCTGACCACTTGTCTCGTCTAGAGACGACCAACCCACAGGATCAAATCATTGACGATAAATTTCCTGACGAGCAGTTGTTCATGATCGAAGATAACCCTTGGTTTGCCGACATCGTGAACTACCTCGTGACCGAGCAATTTCCTGTGGGTTGGTCAAAATCTGACCAATCCAAATTTAGATCATATGTCAGATTCTTTCACTGGGACGACCCCTACCTATTCAAATACTGCTCTGACCAAATTTTCAGGCGGTGCGTCCCAGATACCGAGTTCCAAAGTGTGCTCCATTTCTGCCATTCCAAGGCATGTGGAGGACACTTTGGAGCAAAGAAAACTGCTGCCAAGGTGCTCCAATCTGGATTCTACTGGCCCTCTCTTTTCAAGGATGCTTACGACTTTTGTAAGCAATGTGATAGGTGCCAGCGCCTTGGCAGGATTGGTCGACGTGACATGATGCCTTTGCAACATGTCCTTGTTGTCGACATCTTCGATGTGTGGGGCATCGATTTCATGGGTCCCTTCCCGAACTCTTTCGGGAATGTTTACATTCTGGTGGCCATTGACTATGTGTCTAAGTGGGTTGAGGCTATACCCACAAAGACCAATGACAACAAGGTGGTCACCAAATTCTTGAGGGACATTTTTGCGCGATTTGGTACTCCTCGTACCATAATCAGCGATAGGGGTACCCACTTCTGTAATCGCTCCTTTGAAGCGCTTATGAGGAAATATTCGATCACCCACAAGCTTGCGACCCCATACCATCCGCAAACTAGTGGGCAGGTCGAAATCTCTAACCGTCAATTAAAGCAAATTCTTGAGAAGACGGTTAGTTCCTCGAGGAAGGATTGGTCTACCAAATTGAAGGACGCATTGTGGGCTTTCCGCACCGCGTACAAGACCAATTTGGGTATGTCCCCTTATCGGGTAGTGTACGGCAAGGCTTGCCACCTACCCGTCGAGCTTGAGCATCGTGCTTTCTGGGCGATCAAGAACCTGAATATGGATCTTGATCAAGCAGGAGTACAACGTAAGTTCGACATTGTGGAATTAGAAGAGTTACGCAATGATGCGTACGAGAATGCCAAAATTCATAAGTCCCGAGCCAAGATGTTTCACGATCGCATGATTATGCGAAAGGTGTTTACGGCCGGGCAGAAGGTGTTGCTCTACAATTCCCGGCTTCATCTGTTTGCGGGTAAGCTCCGCAGTCGCTGGTCTGGCCCGTTTATTGTCCAAACCGTTTATCCTCATGGAGCGGTTGAGATCTTGAACCCAGGGAATGGGGACGTGTTCAAAGTTAATGGACAACGCCTCAAACCCTACTTGGAGGGGGCACCAGCCGAAGTCGAGGAGGTCATGTTCCTTCATGAACCTCCCTCGCACTCAACCATTCATGCTCCTACATGAGTGGTTGAGCTTTCATGTTTGTACAAAAAAAAAAAAAAAACTCATTCAGTGAGCATCGATTGTTGTGGGGCCCCAACCCTTGAGTATTTGGGCCCCATTTCTTTCACGTATGTGTATCCCTTTCTTTAGCATCTCACAGGTTTTGAGGAAATTTGGGTTGTGTCCATCAACATAGCCATACATTTCCCTTTGTACTTCATGTTGGTGAGATCTCTCCTTTTTATGCATCAATCCATGTAGTATCTTGCTTGCATTCATTGAGGACAATGCATGAAGTAGGTGTGGGGGGGTGTTTTACGTGTGTACATAGTCGAGTCTTTTTCCTTTGATTTTGTTTTCTTTTGTTTGCATTGTTAGGGTCATGATAGTGTGCTGCATTTAATATCGATATATCTGCTTGTCATGATCCTTGGGTGACTTGTCTTCTTTTGCTTGCCTAGTGCTTCAAAATTTTCACATTTCTTTCAAAATCTTCATGTGTTTTCGAAAGAAAAATGTTTTGTGGGTTTTGCGTGTGTTTAGCATGTGCAAAACCGTTGAGAGGCAAAGTAAAAAGAAAGCTCCCAAAATTGTCTTGAACTTGATGCATTAGGATATCTAATACGTGGCTTTAGGATTTATCGAGTCGTTAGGATGCACCCCAGCTTTCCCTTGGGGGTGAGTTATCAGTGGGTTTCAGTGCTCAAACATTTAAAGAAGTCCACCCTGAACCTAGTGAGTCAAATAATTCGTGTTTGTTAATTTAGGAAGTTTGTTGTAGTCAAGGGCCCTTAATATCTTTTTGTGAAACTTAAGTGTAGGGGTTTTGGTTCCCATGTAGATAAATGAATGAATAAGTGGTGTTCTCTCTTCTCGCACGGCTCCTATCACTCGGGAAAGTAGGTCTGAGGGGACTTTGTGCCTGGTGCTTTCGAGTCATCTGACTTGGGATGCACCGACCGAACTCCCGTTACACGGGTGGTAGGGATCGCCCTATGTGGAGATTTGGGGGAAGGTGTACGTGATAGTGTAAGTCCTCATAGGCAATGATGCACGAAACCTGACCTTGGGAGAATCAAACACCAACCAATAAATGCTCCAAAGAAAAAAGAAAAAAAAAAGAAGAAAAGAAGAAAAGAAGAGTCAAATAAGAACCAAAATGGACTTTACACGTTGTATCACATTCAGAAGTTAAGGTTGCCCATGTCTTTCACTTAATTCCTTAGTTAACTCTCACGAATAACTCATTAGGCTAGGTGTGTGGACTGATTACATATATAGAGTCGACCCGTAGTATTACCGCATTCCATGATCGACAAAATAAGTCCAACGAGTCGTGTAGCTAGATTGATTAATGCATCTTGTTCGGATTTTGTGGGTATATCCGCTGAAAACCCTCAGGAGACACCACTCCTCCTCCTTGGCAACAAGGAGGTTTAACGGCTTGTTGCACATGCTAAGTGCAACCGTGATTCCTACGAAAGTGAGTTAGGATTTCTTGTTTTTTTCGTATGTTTTTTCCTTTCTTTGTTTTGCTCGAGACTAGCAAAAACTTAGGTGTGGGGGTATTTGATTGACATCATTTCATGCTTATATTTGTACCTTATATCCATTATCTTACACCTAAGCAATGCTACGTGACGAGTTTTATGTTTAGTTTTCAGAAATAAAGAGGTTTGAAGAGAAGAGCCATGAAAGGACCCAAAAGCAGGAAAAAAGGACCTAATTGTGAGACCTGGGGACCAAGATGCAAGGGAGAAGGACCTGATCGTAAGACAGAAGGACCTAAGAGCAAAACAGGAAACTCCACACCATCATGAGGAGTATTTTGTCAATTCGATTCGGGTCGGAGCTCCACTAAACACGTTAGATGCATCCAAGACCAAGAAACACACCAAGAAAAGCCCACCATAAGATCCAGACGGATCTGAAGTTTATAGGCCGCCAATTGGCGGTCTGGAACCGCCAATTGGCGGTCTGGTTAAGCCCAGATCCGCCCCAACTTCTCCTGGACTTGTATTAGTGTTCGTTTAGGCTATTTTTGGTATTGGTTTAGTCCCACATCGGGGGATTGTCCCTGATTAGCTTTTTCCATGCTTATAAATAGAACTCTTCACCTTCCATTGTATCGATCTCCCTCTTGGTGGCCATCTTCCCTACTAAGAGTGAAGCCTTGAAGCAAAACTCTAGTGGAGGAAGAGCTACTTGTAATTGAGTGAGTTAATAATATAAGTTTTCTTTTAATGATGTTGTTTCTCTCTTAGTTTAATTTCCTTTCCTTTGCATGCTTGTTTGTTTGTTTAGTTTTATACTTCTTTAATATTTCTTGCTTAAGTAGTATAAAGTTCATTTCAGTATTATGCTTTTCTTTGCTAAATTAGTTAGTTTAATGAGTAGTGAGTAGTTCCATCCCCATTTGGGGGGTGGAGAAATATGTGATATAATAATGTAGTGTATTAAGTGTGTGTTATTTTTATCCCTTGAGCTTTATATGATTTCCATAACCATCTAATGGGTCTCCACTCTTATCTTTGATATGCTAATGCTCTTGAATGAAGCTTAGCTTATGCTTTGATTAGTGGACCTATTTTATGGGGAATGATAAGGTTAGGATATGGATGAAGTTAATGTTGGAAACACAATTTGTAGTGTATGTACTCTTGTTGCCTTTTCCTTAGCTAATGTCTTGTATGTTTTAATGATGTAGTCATCTTAATTCATGTGGAGGCATAGTAGGGTTTAGTCTTTATACTTGAGTTCATGTAGCTTCATTCAAATCATTGTCTTGTATGTTTTAATGATGTAGTCTTATCTTAATTCATGTAGAGGCAAGATTGGATGTAGTTTTATGATTTCATGCACTACATGTTGTGAGGAGCTTAATTGAACACACACACACACACACACACATCTTTATGTTCACATCAGTTCTCTACCCCCTTTGGGGTTTAGTTTTATTGCTTGTCTTCATTTCCTTTTGCATTCTAGTTTAGCATTGTAGTGTAGTTTAGTGTAACCAATCCTTTTCTCCTTTCTTTACCCCTTGCCTTCGCACGAACCAAGTGTCGACACACCTCCCAGTGGACGACCCGTATTTGCCACCGCTTCAACGCGGCCGTGCACTTGCGGTTAAAAATATAAAACGATCAATCAATAAGTTTCTTCATTAACACTAGAATGTGAGCTATAACTATAATATGACTTAGTTGAGCATGAATTACTAGAGCAAGAGTTAGATTCTACCTCACTTCCTTCATCTTGAATGGCCATGTAACACATGGGTGCATATTCTTTTGTTGATGAAGGTATGGTTGATTTGGATGACGATGAAGACGATGAATCGTCCCATGTAGCCTTGTGAGCTTCCAACCTCTTCTCTTTTCTCTTACTCTTCTCATTTTCTCTCCTTCTCTCCCTCCTCTCATTTCTCTTCTCCTTCTCTTTTCTCACATTTCCAGTCTCTTCCTTCTCCTTCTTTTCTCTCTTTTCACTCCTTCTACCTCTTCTTTCATTCTTTTCTTCTTTATCCTTCTTGAGGTATTTGAAGAAGTCTTTTGCTAGGACTTCAATGTCCTCATCTTCTACACTCTTCCTTGGTTGGTCAATGTTTGCATGTAATCCCAAGGTGTGTTTGTTCTTGGAGGCTTCCTTCTCCTTTCGATGGTTGATTTGGAGTTCATACGCCATGAGATTTCCAACGAGTTCCTCCATCTTTAATTTAGAAAGATCATGCGCCTCTTCAATTGCGACGACTTTGTCTTCCCAATCGATGCTAAGTGACCGGAGGAACTTCCTTGTCATCTCTCCTTCATTGATTTTTCTTCGAAGAACCAAAAGAGAGTTAGTGATATCGGTGAAGCGAGTGTTCATTTCGCTTATGTTTTCACCGATTTGCATAGAAAAAATCTCATATTTATGCATGAGTAGACTAATGCGGGTTTCCTTAGTTTTGCTATCCCCCTCATGATGCATTTGTAGTCTATGTCAAATCTCATATGCACTAACACAATCTCTAATCCTATTATATTCACCCTCATTAAGGCCACAATACAAGATGTTCATGATTTTCGAATTCATTTCGATTTCTTTCATTTTGGGTCTTGTAAGTGAATCTAATTCATCTTCATTTGGGGGTGTGTATGGATTTTGGAGAAACATCCAATACTTGAGGTCATTAGAAATTAGGAAAATCTTCATCCTATTCTTCCAATAGTCATAGTTAGACCCATTTAGCAAAGGAGGTCGAGTTGTGCATAATCCCTCTACGTGATTGGATGTACTAGGCATGCTAAAGATACGATTAAGTATATGATTTAGCGCGTAAGGCTCTGATACCAAATGTTGGAACGTATGGGTCGGCTATGATAATCACTTTTAAACTAATTACCTACTCGTTTTATCGATTGAGTTATATGCAGCGGAATTTAAACAACTAAACGAGCAAGTAAGAAATATGCAAACCACAATGGACGCCGAGGGTTTTTACAGAGGTTCGGTCACCACCTACGTCCTCTCTTGCAAGCTCCGCTCGACACTTCGAGCCCCGCTCGCGTCTTCACTATCCACTCCTCGTTTCGGGCCGGGAGAGAACGCCTTTTACAAAACATGCTCCACGAACAACCTCGCGAGCTTGTCTTTTTTCTCTCACAATCTGAGAGGAACACTTCGGGCTTTCACCGAAGTCATTGCTTCTTGAACAAACGAAATCTTGAGTGGAACACACTCTCTAAACTTGAGCACACTTGAATGAGTTTGAAATTGATTGTTAGTGTGGAAATTTGAGGCTTTGAGTATTTGGGATTCTCTATAATGTTTGGGACAAGTTTGTAGTGGGAGAGTTGTATTAAAATGTGTTTTACAACTCCTTATAGAGGCATTAGAGAGAATAGAGCCGTTGGGATTGATTGGGTATGAGTTGATGTGTGATTGCACAAAACAGAACCTGCATGACCCAATTCTGGATGAAATCGGATGACCGGATCGGGAATAAATCGGTTTGATATTTTTATATTTAAAAATATAGAATAGCTTTTCCAAAAAAATATTTTTTGTATAAAAATTACTTTATCAATTAGCATATTCTTTTACTAATTATATTCAAAAATCATGATTTTGAAATTAGATAAATGAAAATAATTTTTATGACAAATAAATATTTTTTCGAAAAAAATAATTTATATAAAATGAATATTTATTAGAAAATATATTTTTTATAAAAAATAATTAATTATTTTGTATTTAAAAAATATAAGAATGATCGGATTTCATTAATTTAGTAACCGAACAACTAAGTTAACTGAGAGAAAAAGAAGCGATGAGAGAGTATAAATAAATTATTTGAGTAATTGTTTTTATAATATTTAGAACACATATAATGAAATTTATGATTTTTGGGTTTATTCCGGGTGATTTTGTAAATTTGTCATTAAAGATTAATAAATGTAACGGACATTAACGGAAAAGTTAACGGTTTGCTAACGGAAATGACATTGGAAAAAAGTTAGTGGTATTATGACAAGTATTTTGTTTTTTCTATGATATTAAGTTAAATAGTTATTTTCAGATGACATAAAGTAAATTTCGGTATTTGTTAGTGACACCCAAACAATTCACCCTATTTGTTTCGTTTAATATTAGTTTATGTGTTGACGAAATCAGTCTTGAATTTTTCCTACCATGTACATCCACTATATCCTACTTACAAATCTAAAGTGATTTATATATAGGTAGTTTGATCCGCTTCAATATGAAAATTACTTCTTATTGTTAAAACATTGAAAAGCTCTACCGGAAAGATATGACCAAATCGAGAGTGTTGTTAAAAAATAAAATGAGATAATAAAAAATCCTAAATAGTTGTCACGGTGAGACCACAAACACTTCTAAAATAAACAAATATAACCCACATAATTAGCTTCCAAATAATGGTACAGTTATAAGAAAAAAAGGATCCTACGTACAAATAAATTATACCTAGTCCATACTAGAGATGAAAGTAGTCCAATAATATATGCTCCGATTGACATATCTGAATTTGTTAGTAGAATATTGTCGTTAAATATAGTGAAAAATACAATAATAATAGTGTTACAAGTCCATGTCATGATATCTGATTCGTCTTTAAAGTGTTTCCTTACATTGATAACCTAAGATGATAATATCCAATTTTTATCTGAATTCAGTTGTTATTAATATTTGCTTTACTTCAACTATGGATGTGCATTATAAAATTTAAAAACAACAATATTCGTATATATTTTGATTGTGCAAATAGTTACAAAAAAATGTTAATATTCGATAAGTAGTTCCATTTTCAACCTTAATTAACCCCCATGTAGAATCTATGGGTGCACACAGGTCGGGTTGGGTACGGGTTCAGGTTGGTTAATCCAAAAACCATTTTTCTCAGGTTGGGTTTGAAAGGAATGTGTTCTAAAAGTTGTACTTTTATATGTCAGTTATTATGAATTGAATGTGCAAACATTTTGTTCCTTGATTATGATATTCGTCTTTTGGAAGTGTTAAGGAAGAGACGTTTGGTCCTTAACCGTAGAGCTCTAAAAGATAATGGTTTACATAAATCAAAAGTTATTCACAATCATGATAATTAACATGGAACATTAATTACCGAGATAAGATTGTCGTGTTGGTCATCGATTGTTGCAGCTTTACAAATAATTGACGACACGAGTATATAAAAGAGGAAAAGATTACTTTTATATATTGAATATACCTAACAAGTAAAACAATATGAAATTGTGTTTCGTGTCATTAATGTTTTTACTATGTCTTGGATCCTAAGATATGAGACTTATATCTTTTCACTCAAGAAGTGCTTAATTTCATTATTGTCAAAAGCTATCAACGAGTCTAGTGATAAAGACAATAGTTGGTTGAGCATGACTTGTGCTGGAAAAAATAGCTAGTCAAACGATTGTCATTGCCCCTCTTAATTGAGTGATGATATTAGTGGGCCCCTGATAAAGCATAATGTGACTTGAGTTAAGTCACATAGTTATAATTAGCTTAGAGAGATCAAGAAATGAATATAATACAAAGGTGAGACATTTCTACTTTGTATATATTCTTAATATCATGAGGCAAGAGACACACAGAAGTGGTGCACTTACATCACTAAATGGATCGTGTTTTGGTTCGGGTGGAACAAAGCACTAGTGCGGAATTGGCTTTACTCGTCGCCAAATAGACGTCGGCCGTTACAACCACCGACGTCTGGTGTGGAGAGGACCGAATAGACGTCGGTCGTCATGGCAGACGACGTCTATGTGACACTATAGACATCGGGTGTGGGAATAACACGTTTCGCCGACGTCTATAGTGTATAGACGTCGACCTATAGACGTCGGTGGTTTAGTACTTTGTGAATCCGACGTATATAGGGTATAGACGTCGGCCTATAGACGTCGGACTTAATGTAAGACCGACGTCTATACTCCAACCATATAGAGGTCGAGGTATAGACGTCGGTTTTATGGAACATCCGACGTATATAGGTGTTAAAGAAATCGGACAAACGCGTTTTCTTTCATTTATTTCAGTTGAAACCCACCCAAACCCTAGCCGTCCCGCGACCGAACTCTCCTCCGCGACCATCCTCCGACCGATCTGCACCGTCTGCGGCACCACAGCGAGCTCCCAAGCTCTCCTCCACTTCTCCGGCCCTCTTCTCCTTCTTCCTCCGTCTTCCTCCGTCTCTCTCCACATGTAGGTTTTAAGTTCATTTTTGGTTGTTCTAAGTTCGTCTTTCTCCACATATTCTTTCTAACTTAGCCTCCTCCGCATGTAGCTTCCTCGTGTCGTTTACAGCCCTCTCCTCCGCGACGTCTTCGGGAACCACAAAGACCTCCTCCGGCATCACAACTTTTCCCTCCTCTGGTTCGTGCTCAATTTTAGATCCTTAATTTAGGATTAGTTTAGACGAAGAATCCAACGCCAAATTAGGATTAGTTCACAATAATAACATATTGATGCAAATATTGGTTAATGTGATAATCTAAGTGTATTGATGCAAATATCAACATTTAGAATTCCTTTTATTTTCCAAGTTATTTAATGATTCAATTTGTTGGTGTGTAGCAAATGGTTTCCAAAGTAGAAAAAAAGAAATCAAAATTATGGATTGATGATGCGTAATGGCATCAGTTGTATGGTCTTGATGTGGATGTACACTCTGGACCTTATGTGTGTGTTATATGTGTTGATATTTGATAAACAACTTCATTGGATTGATTTGGTTTGCATTGAGTTGGGTTGGTTGGATGATTTAACCAAACTTTGTTTTCATTGGATTGATTTGGTTTGGATTATGTTAATAATTTGGTTTGGATTGAGTAGAGAAATACATGATGTGAATGTGAGTAGATAACTAGATATACATTTTTCTTGTTGATTTCAGGATTTGAAGAATTTTACATATCAAATTTTAAGTGGAGGTTCTGCCAAAATTTCAATAAAATTTTATTCCCAATTATTATTAATAACATGATAGTTTGTGTTTAAAATGTTTTTCTGTCAATTCAAGTAATTATTTTTAATACTTGCTTTTCATATTTTATATGTTTATTGCCTTAATTTTTTGAATTTTTAATATTATGATAATAACTCATTGCCCCCCTTAAACAACTTCGCCTTTAATATCCCAAAGCAAAAGATTAGACAATATTTGCTAAGTCATTCATTATATAGGATTTCCATGCATTGTATTTTTCTATTATTTACGATTTCTGTCGTAGATTGCTGGCGTAAGGTACGTACGATCTTTCACTCATCATTCATTAGAAAGCACACATTAGTTAGTAGGACTTGCATTGACAGAAGAGTGAGGTGAGTGTTTGTTTGGTGTGTTGTTTGTTAGATTAAGGTATGAAAAACACTTAGGGGGCAGTCACCTATAGGAGAGGAGGTGGGGGATTTCATCACCCTTTCCTTGGCCCAGAAACCACTTAATAAAAGAGCCTTAATAAAATCAATTAGACGTTGGCCCCTAGGATTTTCAGACGCATTAAGGAGAGGAAACCGTTTAAGACCGTTATGGCCTGAATGTCGTTGCCCATCTAGTGTCCCTGAGATTTTAAGAACCTCCGGGTTCTTGATTTCCTATAGATTAGTGGTCCACGATGTTTAAGACCATTTCGGCCTGAACGTCGTTGCCCATCTAGTCTCCCTGAGATATTAGGGACCTCCGGGTTCTTGATTTCCTACAGACTAGTGGTCCTCGGTGGGACCTCGAAGTTAGGCGTCGTCTATTACTAAGGACCTATAGTGGACTTTAGGTTTGTTTTGGCCTTGATTGTTTAGTTAGATTTCTAACCTTCCTTATTCCACGCTAGATTAAGGACTTCATCTCTTCTCCTCTGAGTCATTCTTTTCTCATCTTAATGTCTCCGAATCTTCTCATCTACGAACACATTCTTTTAAATTGAAATTTTATTTATTTTATGCAATAATAACTATCATTTTTGTCTCTGTTTAGATTGAAATGGATCGAGAGTGGATTGTTTCAAACAGATTGAGTGATGAGTATGAGAACGGAGTGAATATGTTCTTAGAGGTTGCCAAAAAACTTTCTAAGAAAATGAAAGACAACGACATGGCGTATTGTCCGTGCAATAAGTGTCATAATATGTCAGTGTTGACTTTTCGGAAAATGAAAGATCATTTGTTTGAGAAAGGTTTCGACCCAAATTAGAGACGGTGGATATGGCACGGCAAAAATGAATCATGTAGTCGTTCCAAGAATGATGGAGAAGATGTTAGTGTGGAAGATCACTTAGAGGAAATGGTTCAGGATATGGCTGAAAAGTTTTCGTCCATCCCCGATTTACTTGGTAATTTGTTGAGTGACAATGAGAAGCCGTTGTATAAGAATTGTACCAAATTCACTAGATTGTCAGCGGTGTTGAAGTTGTACAATTTAAAAGCTGTAAATGGTTGGTCCGATGTGAGTTTCACATCAATGTTGAAGTTAGTGAAAGAGATGCTTCCAGATGATAATGAGTTGCCAGATAGAACTTATGATGCAAAGAAAGTGTTGTGCCCTATGGGAATGGATTATAGGAAGATACACGCATGCCCGAACGATTGTATATTGTATAGGGGTGAGTTTGAAAACTTACATTCCTGTCCCAGGTGTAATGTTTCAAGATACAAAATGAAACGTAGTGGACCAAACCACAATGAAGAGGCTGATGAGATGAAAATCAAAGGACCTCCTGCTAAGATTTTGTGGTATCTTCCGATAATACCAAGGCTTAAACGTTTGTTTGCGGGTAAAGAGGATTCCAAGAACATGACATGGCATGCTGATCGTGAGAAACCAAATGATCAGTTGCTACGTCACCCTGCAGATTCACCTCAGTGGAAAAAAATAAATGTCGACTTCCCTGTGTTTGGTGAAGAATCGAGGAATGTACGACTTGGGCTCTGTACTGACGGAATGAATCCTTTCGGTAGTTTGAGTAGCATTCACAGTTCTTGGCCCGTTCTGCTTGTAATTTACAATCTGCCCCCGTGGTTATGCATGAAACGCAAATATATCATGTTGTCCTTAATGATTTCTGGTCCGAAACAACCTGGAAACGACATCGATGTGTATTTAAGACCTTTAATTGATGACCTAAAGAGATTGTGGGATGACGGAGAGTCAGTTTTTGATTCTTATCGTCAGGAGTCGTTCGTAATGCGGGCAATGATATTTTGCACGATTAATGACTTTCCAGCTTATGGTAATCTGTCTGGATATTCAGTCAAAGGTCATAAAGCTAGTCCAATTTGCGAGGAAAATACATGTTCTTTGCAATAGTTAATGGTTCTAAGACTGTCTATCTCGGTCATCGGAGATTTTTGCCGAACTCTCATCCTTATCGTAGGTTGAAGAAGGCATTTAACGGAAAACAGGAGTTTCAGAATCCGCCAGTTGAAATCAGCGTCGAAAAGGTGTATGAACGTGTAAGGAACATTGAATGTGAATTTGGAAAACCGTACAAACGAGCAAACGACAAAAGTAGTTGGAGTTGTGGGGATGAAGTCTCACGATTGTCACACTTTAATGCAGCAGTTGTTACCTGTAGCACTGAGATCCATATTACCGAAAGATGTTAGACAAGCAATAATAAAGTTGTGTTCCTTTTTCAATAAGATTTGCAGTAAAGTGGTCGATCCTGTGCAGTTAGACAAGTTACAGAATGAAATTGTGGTCACATTATGTCAGTTGGAGATGTTCTTCCCCCCGACTTTTTTCGACATTATGATTCATCTTGTTATTCATTTGGTTAGAGAAGTTAAAGGTAACTGAGTTTAATTTATAATATAGTAACTGAGTTTCAAAACAAACTTGTTAGTTATTGATTTTAGTGACAATCTAATAAACTTGATTTAGGCCATCCGAGCAAAAAACCAAAAGATTAGATCTTCTAACAAGTATACCCATCGTATGTCTCGAGCGGGGTACCACAAGTTAGAAGCACAAATGATGGCTGAAAAAATTGCTCAGAAGAGACAGCAGGCAATTGACTCCGGTATGAGTGAGGAGCAAGCAAGTAACCTATCTCCTCCTTCTCCTGTAGCTCGTTGTGATTCTTGGAAGAGAGCGAGAGTAAACTCCAGAGGGGAGTACGTCACAGACGAGTCGCAAGCTATCGGCTCGAAGATAGTAAGTTGCATCACTTATATATATGTTACTAATTCAAAATCATTAATTTTATATTTTTCAAATGATAGTAAATATTGTTTTAAACTTAGGACTCTCTGAAGTTGAGAGAATCTCAAGGCGAATTTGCTTCCGATGGTCGGAATGATATTCTACGCGAGGCCTTGGGAAACGACAAACACCCCGGTCGTGTGCGAGGGGTAGGGAGTAGAGTTGGACTTCGACAATATTATGGGAAGACTCAACGGTCTACTGCGTCGACTAGTGATACCAAATGCCAGGACGAGATCACAGATTTGAAGAAGTCTTTGCAACTTCTTACGGAGAGATTGGATCGTGATTTGCCTACTTCTCCTACCCGTCGTAAGACCGGTTCTTCCGCGGAGACTACTCCAGTTCCGCCAGTGTTCCACCCTCATCGACAAGATGATTTCGTGTCTCATTCTCGAGAATTGGCCCTCGTCGACGGTCCCTCGTTTGGAAAGTTCGCGGATGGATCTAGATGTGCTTTATTTGTCGAAGACCCTGATCGAAGATTGGTGGGACACGGGAAAGTTTATAACATCTCCAGACACCACTTCACAGAGGTAGGAGAGGGAGAATTGAAGGTTGCAGTTGAGAGTTCCTTAGATCCTGGTGCTTTTGTGCCATTTCTGGAAGAAGAGATTGTTACTCTCGGCGATGCTATAGGTGGGTTCGTGCGTTGGCCTAGTTATTTAGTAGAGCTAAACGACAAACATGAGGTATAATTTAACTTTGAAAGACTATAAACTTCAAATTTGTTAACAATTGTATTTTAACGGTTCTATACATATGTGTAATGTGCCAAGCCCCCGGAGCAAAGGGTCAAACAACCCATCTCCGATCAACATTAATTTGCTTCCAAGTAGGTGCAAAATGTTGTATCAATGTATGGTAGGTAGGGAGGCACAATCCTTAAGTACCTGGGAGTTGGAGGGGGATAAAAGGTTGCCTCCCGCTTTGTACGTCACCAAAGAGGATATCATGCAGTTCATGGCGATGGATTCGTTGTGTATCATGATTATGGACGTTCAAGTGAAGTAAGTGTGCTTTTGTATACAATGAAAAGTATTGAATAATTTTATCAAAACTGTAATAAATTACAATTTTTATACTTGTAGACATCTTTACGACGCCAGAAGGTCAATCTTTCCCGAGGATCAAGTATTTGGATTTATCAGTTCATCTACATATATATACGGGAATGACGATAAATCGGGTCAACTTGGGACATTCTTTAAAGAAGAAGACAAGAAATATTATCTGCTCCCTTATCATGAGAGGTAAACTTTGTAATTCAAAGTGAAATTTTATTTTGTAATAAACTTCTAATTATATATATAACACAGGGCTCATTGGATGCTTGTCGTTGTATGCCCAACGACTAATGTGGCATATTGGTTTGATCCGTTGGGGTCGAATAAACCAAGGGACTCAATAAAGAAACTTCTAAATATGTAAGTTCGTTTAGTCGTGAATAAAGTAATTCGTGGATTTTTATTAGTATTATTGATTGATATTTTAACTTGTGCTACTCAGGGCAATTAAGGTTTACATAGCATTAGGTGGTAGGAGAACAACCACAAAATCAGGAATAACATGGCATGGAATGAGAGTACGTTCTATCCCATTTTTGTTAATTAAGTTAGGAACAAATATTTAGCGAATTCCTTTGTTTGTAGTACCAGAAGCAGGTTGAAAATACGGAATGCGGTTACTACGTGAAGAGATACATGGAGGAAATCCTCGATGTGACAACTCAAGACGTATGTCTAACCAAGGTAATGTAGATCGTTATTCAGTTGTAGTTTCAATTGTAGTTTCAATATTTAGTTATTAACATTCAACACACTTGTATTTTTTGATAGATTTTCCCAAAAAGTAGTGATCCATTCTCGCAACAGGATGTCATACGTCGAAGTGTTGTGCTTGACGTCGTACGTCATCACAATCGCAGACCGCACTACACTCTCTAGAGGCGGGATGTCAACCGGGGTCACCTAAACGTACCCTAGCTGACGCAAGACGCGATCAGGCAAATAAGGTTCTATAATATCCCGATAATGAATAACGCCCATAAATGTAGTCATCGGCACAGCTACAGTAGGCTCAGGACCATACGACAACCACTCAACCTAACATTTAGACGTTAATAATAATAAACTTAAAATCTAAATAACTATACATACCTTTCTCTCGAGATCGTCAGAGTTCATCGAAGTCGCCGACAACCACCACCTTTGCCTTCTTACACCTCTGATCACCTCCTCGGATCGAGCTCCCCCCGACAACACACACAATCACCACTGGCCATGCCTTGCTAAGATTCCTCCTTCTTTATGTCCACCACCACAGACCCGGGCTCTGGCAGCCTCCACGCCGGTAGTAAGGAAAGAGGGAGGGGGAGATGGATAAGTGGTTAGAGGAGAGGATTGAGTAGAGAATGAGGGAGGAGAGGTGTGCTTTTCTTCAAAGCCAACACCACCATCAACCAAGGTATGGTCTCCCACTACCCCCATGCTTCCTACACCCCCACCATCACTCCACCCAAAGTCAAAGCACAATTAGCCTAATCCTCTCCACTAAGCAAGCCTAAGTCACAAAGTTAAGGTTCAGATATAATAATCCACCCTCCTATAAGAAATTTCATCCGTGAAATTTGAAGACAGCAGCACAGCAACAAGCTTCAGGTACTTCTTCCGAACCGTTAGTTTTGTGTTCTAAAAGTTATCTTTTGTTGATTGCTTTTACATGTTATGTTTATGAATTGAATGTTATATATGACATTTTGTTCCATCAGTTTGATGTTTTATAGAAGTGTTATGGAAGATGCCCTTGGTCTTGAACCGTAGAACTTTATATGATAACAAACATGAAACTCTAAAGTGTTCACAATCTTGGTAATTAGCATGGAACACTATTATACCATGAAAAGATAGTCGTGTTGATTAAAGTACATTGTAACTTTACAAATGTTGATAAAATATTATCATTTTATAGCACGAGTGTATGAAAGGTTTACGAAAGATTTCATACATTGAACATGACCTAACAAGTGAAAACCTTATAGGATTGTGTTTGTGTCATTATTGTTTTCACTGTGTCTACGAATTCTAAGGTATGAGACTGCATCTTTCCATGAGAAATGTATAACGTAATTACAATAAAAAGTTCCTTATTAGGAGTGATGATAAAAGTAATAGTTCTTTATATATGGATTGTGCGGGAAAGGATTGTAGGTCAACAGTATCATTGTCACTCATTTATAATGAGTAATGATGTCATTGGGCCCCTTAGTAGAGTAGAATTATAAATGCATGAAATATAGTTGAAGTGATACCAACTATATATTTATAATTTACTCAAGAGAGACCAAGAAACGAATATAATGCAAAGGTGACAAAACTCTACTTTGTATATTATTCATGACCTCATGAGACAAGAAATGGACACAAGTAATGTTATTTATAATATTGCTACAGGATTGTGTTTTGTAAAATGGTTACATTTCATCTGTGTTGATTGAGTGACTGATTAGAATTTTAATTTATACCGCAAGTGCACGGCGTCAATGAAGACGTGGCAAGTACAGGTCGAACGCAAGGAGAGAGAGATATTGTTATTTTTGTGATTTTCGAATTAAGGAAGAAAGAGAGAGAAATATGTTTGGTTTGAGATTTTTGGTTTTTTTAATTTTCTAACGCAAGAACAACAAAAGAAAAACTAAAAAAGAAAACAAATATGGATGAGAGTCCAGCGGGTGGGGGATTAGATATCGGTTTTGTTTAGAGAATTCTGAAACTTATAACAAATCACATTAGTTATAAAGCATTACATGATAAATGATTTAACATAAACTCAAGTAATCAAAATATACTACCACGAATTTAAAATAATAACATCATTCTTCTTCTCATCACCAAAAATCCGTCACTCCCAGCCTTTGGAGAGAGTTAGAAACTCATGGATGGAGGGAAGGAGAAGGGGTCCTATAGAAACTACAAAAGAAAACAAAAAAACACAAAATAAAAGAACAGAATTTTAGTGCTAAAGAGAAGAACGTCTTTACAACATAATTTCGGGGTTATTTATAGCCGATACAAGGGACCCAAGTATAAAATAGGAAAGTGCACGCGTCAAGACACGACTGGACAAAATTCGAGGCTACGGATCGCAAGGGGAACGGCATTTGCACCGCATTTTACATGTAAGGTGCGGCGATTTCGCCGCAATCTGTGCTCTGATTGGATCCAAATTTTTCGTGTGTGTTTATGATATGATTTAAATGTCCTTTGCGCGTCTGGATTGATTTCTTTCCTTTCTTTTGAGCTCCGAATTTATTTCTTGATATATTTCGAGATCCAAATTGATCTTTCTTTAGAACTTCTCCAAAATAATATTTTCGTACTTTAATTTGCTGTCGGGTCCTCGGCTTTTTGCAATTAAGTTCCTGGCTACTTTTGTGCTTAAGTCCTTGGCCTTTTTGTAATTAGGTCTTACAATGCTTTTATGCTTTGATGAACTTCCATTTGAATCTCGATAATCTTGACTTGGTCTTTATCATAGAAATGGGTCTCTTGCACGTGTTTATGCTCGGGATATGGGTAATTTGCATTCAGGTCCCTGTATTCTGTAAATAAGACTAAACACATACCTTAGTAGCATTTATTGATATAAAATTAATCTAAATGAAAGACATATGATGCAATGTATTCAATGCATCAAATACCCCCACACCTAGATTTTGCTAGTCCCTAGCAAAACAAAATATAAGAAAAATGAAAATAGGGAAAACCTAACTCACTTTCGTAGGAATCACGGTTGCACTTAGCATGTGCAACAAGCCTTTAAACCCCTGAGTTTCCTTAGAGGACGAGTTTTGTCTCGTGAGGGTTTTCAGTTGACACACCCGCAAAGTCTTAAATCAACATTTCATTAATAACTCTCAATATCTCCACCGCAACCTTACACATCTCACTTAGAATTCTTGCATGCTCATTAAATAAATCTAACTCATAAAAAATCTGACTTGGTCTTCATTCCTCCGATATTCACACCACTAACCCTTCTACACATGTTATCACTTAAATTATTTTGCACGCCTCCTCTGGTGGCGAAGTATCATTCGGATCAACCATGGCATGGATCATTCTTTTAGCTTTGGGCCTAGAGTATCTTAAAGTAATAGTTTTTTCTTCGTGATTCAACACATTTGCTTTTTCTGACACTTTTACCCTTTTTGCATTCGTGTAGCGAGTTTGGTCCATAATCCCGTGCTGGCAGACTCAATTTACCGGGTTTTAAGATACCTCTACGGACCAGTGACTCGAAGGCTTGAGTTTTTGTAATCATTTTGCAAAATGTGCTTTCCTCACTTTTAATCTTTTTTTTTACTTTTATTTTCCTCAAGGCTTAATTGCTAATAGAAGTCCACACTTCCCGGTATATTTTCCTCAACCTCTGCTTTTTATCAACCACTTCAAAGATTTGATTCATCCAATTTAAGTGCATTCATGTCTTAAAGGGTAATGGGTTATTTCTTTGGTACTTAGATTTATGTCATAATTTCTACAAGCAGAACTATATAATAAGGAACAAAAACTCAATGCAATTTGTACTCGGGTTTTGGTAGTTCAATCTTAAGCTATGTCATGAAACATTGATTTTTTTTTTAAACGAACAAAAAGATAGATAGATAGATAGATAAACAAACACCCCCCCCCCCCCCCCCCACACCTAAATCATGCATTGTCCTCAATGAATGTGAGCAAAATACTACATGGATTTATGCATGAAAAAGGAAAGATCTCACCAACGTGAAGTACAAAGGAAAGTTCATGGCTATGTTGATGGACAAAAACTTGAATTCCCACAAAACTTGTGAGATGCTAAAGAAGGGATACAAATAAGTGAAAGAAATGGGGCCCAAATACTCAAGGGTTGGAGCCCACACAAACTATACTCACTGAAAGAGTCTTTTATTGTACTTATTTTTTTTTATAATTATGTACAAACATAAGTTCCCATCTTCATTTGTCAAAGAACATCAAATGTGAACCTCAAAAGTGGGTCAATGCACTTGGAAATGGAACATGACACCACGCGGGGCCAGAATACGCATGCGTGGGCCCCCTTCACAAAGAGTGATGAGAATTAAATTTATACCACAAGTGCACGGCGTCAATGAAGACGTGGCAAGTACGGGTCGAACACAAGGAGGGAGCGATATTGTTATTTTTGTGATTTTCGATTTTAGGAAAGAAAGAAAGAGAAATATGTTTGGTTTGAGATTTTTCGTTTTTAATTAATTTCTAAAGCAAGAACAACAAAAGAAAAACTAAAAAAAAGAAAACAAATATGGATGAAAGTCCAGCGGGTGGAGGTTTAGATGTCGGGTTTTGTTTAGAGAAATCTGAAAATTATAATAAATCACATTAGTTATAAAGCATTACATGATAAATGATTCAACATAAACTCAAGTAATCAAAATGTACTAACACGAAATTAAAATAATAACATCATTCTTCTTCTCATCACCCTAAATCCATCACCCCCACCTTTGGAGAGAGTTAGAAACTCATGGATGGAGGGAAGGAAAAGGGGTCCTAGAGAAACTAGAAAAGAAAACTAAAAAAACACAAAATAAAAGAACAAAATTTTATTGCTAAAGAGAAGAACTAAAAAACAAGACTCTTCACAACATCGTTTCGGGCTATTTATAGACGATACAAGAGACGCAATTATAAAATAGGAAAGCACACGCGTCAATACACGAGTGGACAAGATCCGGGGCCATGAATCGCAAGGGGTGTGGCGTTTCCGCCGCATGTTACATGTAAGGTGCGGCGATTTCGCCGCAATTTGTGCTCTGATTGGATCCGGATTTTTCATGTGTGTTTATGGTATGATTTAAATGTCCTTTACGCGTCTGGATTGATTTCTTTCCTTTCTTTTGAGCTCCGACTTAATTTCTTTATATATTTGGAGATCCAAATTGATTTTTCTTTAGAATTTCTCCAAAATAATATTTTGGTACTTTAATTTGCAGTCGGGTCATTGGCTTTTGCAATTAGGTCTTGGCTACTTTTGTCCTTAAGTCCTTGGCCTTTTTGTAATTAGGTATTTGAATGCTTTTATGCTTGGATGGACTTCCATTTGAATCTCGATAATCTTGACTTGGTCTTTATGATAGAAATGAGTCTCTTGCACGCGTTTATGCTCGAGATATGGGTAATTTACATTCAGGTCCCTGTATTATGTAAATAAGACTAAACACATACCTTAGTAGCATTTATTGATATAAAGTTAATCTAAATGAAAGACATATGATGCAATGTATGCAATGCATCAAATACCCCCACACCTGGATTTTGCTAGTCCCTAGAAAAACAGAATATAAGAAAAATGAAAATAGGGAAATCCTAACTCACTTTCGTAGGAATCACGGTTGCACTTAGCATGTGCAACAAGCCTTTAAACCCCCAAGTTTCCTTAGAGGACCAGTTTTGTCTCGTGAGGGTTTTGCAGTTGACATACCCACAAAGTCTTAATTCAACATTTCATTCATAACTCTCAATATTTCCACCTCAACCTTATACATGTCACTTAGAATTCTTGCATGCTCATTATATACATCTAACTCATAAAAAATCTGACTTGGTCTTTGTTCCACCAACATTCACACCAGTAACCCTTCTACACATGTTACCACTTAAATTATTTTGCACGCCTTCTCTGGTGGTGAAGTATCATTCGGATCAACCATGGCATGGATCATTCTTCTAACTTTGGGCCTTGAGTATCTTAAAGTATATTTTTTTTCCGTGATTCAACACATTTGCTTTTTCTGACACTTTTACCCTTTTTTCATTCGTGTAGCGAGTTTGGTCGATAAGCCCGAGCTGGCAGACTCAAGTTACTGGGTTTTAAGATACCCCTACGGACTAGTGACTCGAAGGCTTGGACTTTTGTAATCATTTTGCAAAATGTGCTTTCCTCACTTTATTCCTATATTTTTACTTTTATTTTCCTCAAGGCTTAATTGCTATTAGAAGTCCACACTTCCTGGTATATTTTCCTCAGCCTCTGCTTTTTATCAACCACTTCAAAGATTTGATTCATCCAATTTAAGTGCATACATGTCTTAAAGGGTAATGGGTTATTTCTTTGGAACTTAGATTTATGTCATAATTTCTACAAGCAGAACTATATAATAAGGAACAAAAACTCAATGCAATTTGTACTCGGGTTTTGGTGGCTCAATCTTAAGTTATGTCGTGGAATATTGATTTTTTTAGAAGAACAGTTATAGATAGATAGATAAGTAAACACCCCCACACCTAAATCATGCATTGTCCTCAATGTATGCAAAGATAACGCAAATGCACTTATTACCTGAGTCAACTTGCGGTAGAGGGATTGAATTTGCTCAGAGTCAACCATAGTCAGAACTGGATTGAATGACACCATGTTGGTGCATGTATCCATGTTGCACTGAGAGTCCTGAGGCACAGATTCCACACCCCTCACCTGTATTGGTTCTCTTATTTTCTCGAGTGATGGTGGGTGGGTAGATTAATTACTCCCCTTTTTCTTACTTTCATTTTGATTTTGTGATGATTTATTTGATTCAGAAATCTTATAGATACGTGATCTCATCACAACATCACTTTGGTTGCATACTATTTCTGGCTCACTATCAACATGAAAGATATTAAATTCAGCTTTTAAGTTTCCAAAAGATAGTTGCATGAGCCCATTTCGACAATTTATCAAAGCTTCAGAAGTGGCTAAAAAGGGTTTGCCTAGTATTACAGGGATTTGTCTCTTAGGATTTACAACAGGTTCAGTGTCTAGAACGACAAAATCCACTGGGTAAATGAAGTCACCAACGTTAATCAAAACATCATCTACTATACCTCTTGGTTTCTTAATAGAGCAATCAACAAATTGAAGGGTTGTCTTAGAGGGTTTTAGTGGACCAAGGTTGAGTTGCTCATAGACAGAGAACGTGAGTAAGTTAACACTAGCACCAAGGTCTAGAAGGGCTTTGTTGATAAAAGTATCTCCTATCGCACATGAAATTGTGGGACACTCAGGGTCCTTATACTTTATAGGAGATGAGTTGGACAGAATATAGCTTATGTTTGCAGTTAAGAATGTCTTCTTTGGTACGTTCGTTTTTCTCTTCTTAGTGCACAAATCCTTTAAGAATTTAGCATAAGCTAGTATTTGTTGAATCATATCTAGGAGTGGAATATTTACCTTAACTTGCTTAAATACTTCCAAGATTTTTTCCATTTGTGCACTTGAGTTCTTCTTGAGTCTATTGGGGAATGAGGCTTTAGGAACATAGACTCGCTCAGGTTGAGCTATAGGTTCAGGTCGAGTAGGTGGGTTGGGCTTTTCAAATTGGACTTCAGGTTCAATGGTTAGGTCACAAGTGGGTGCTTGACGGCTAGATTGATTAGGAGCTCTAGGATTGACCACATTGTTATCAACTTGTTTTCCGGACCGTAATGAAACAACTGCATTTATTTGTTGGAACGGTCCCTCCTCATGAACCATTTGAACCGGTCTAGGATTGTTACTTCCTAAAGGTGGTTGATAAGGCTGATATTGATTATTAGGTCTTGGATTCACCTCAAGTTGACTTGGAAACTGACCCTTTTCTCTTTCACCTACTATTTGTGTTAGTTGGCTGACTTGTGTTTCTAGCCTTTGGAAGGATTGGTTGGTTGTTTGCATAAAAGTCTTAACCAAATTTTCCAAGCTTGTCAATCTAACATCATAATCTCCATTGTTACTAAACCCAGATGATGTATTATTTTGGTTATACGAGTTTGGTTGTTGTCTAGGAGGTTGACCTTGTTGGTTCCATGAAAGATTGGGATGATTACGCCAACCCGGGTTATAGGTTAATGCGTATGGGTCATTTCTGGAATGGTTAAATGAGGCATTAACTTGTTCCTAGTCCGCACAATCCTCCATTGTATGACCAGTTTGACCACATCTAGAGCAAGGGATAGAAGATGCTTGATTCACTAGGGGTCGGGTTTTTATCTCTAGACTTTCCATTCTACGCATAAGTGTAGCTAGTTTTGCTTCAGCAGCAACCGTAGCATCTACAGCTAAGACACCTGGTTTAGGTTGACTTGCTATTCTAGATCCAATACTCGTGTTAATCGGTGCTCTAGCATTGTCCCATTGCATACTATTTTCGGCTAAATCCTCAAGAAATATCCAAGCATCATTCTCACTTTTGGACATAAAGCTTCCTTGGCTAACAAATTCTAGCATAACCCTAGATGTAGGTGTCAACCCCTCATAGATAATTTGGCACAACTGCCATCTTGGAATTCGATGATGAGGGCATTGGGTCAATAGACTCTTAAATCTTTCTAAATAGGAATAGAACGGCTTGCTCTCAGATTGAACGAATGCAACAATTTCATTCCTAATCCTAATAGTCTTATGGTTGGGGAAATATTTCTTTAAGGATACTTGAACAAACTCGGTCCAACTCCTAATAAATATTTCGGCTAGACTATATAGAAACGGGGAAAGATGAGAAAGGAATCCTAATCTAGAGAACTGAGACGAGAAGAGAAAAAAGACTCAGATGAGAAGGGAAACTTAACTCTAAAAGATAGATAAGAGGGTCGGTCAGAAGTTTCCTAAACAAGCATGGTTCAAACAATCCTAGACCTAATATCGCTTAGATCTAGACGACTCCTAACTGGTTGAGTCGAATTGGTTCGCTTGATTCACCTCCCTCACTAATCAAACCAACTTGGCCAGGCAGTGTATAGCTAGTGGGGGCGCTTCTGACAGAGTCTTTGACACTTAGACAACCACTTCGCTTGGAAGAGTTACGTCAACACAAAAACACTTTCTAGACACCAAATTAAATTCGATCAGCTTCATCTCATAGCAAGTCAAACCAATCTTCTCCTTAATTGAGTCTGAGTCCTTAGGGGCCAATGTCTAATTGATTTTTATTTAAGGCTTGGGTGAAACTTTAGGATTGTGATTTGTGGGCCACGGAAGGGTGATGAAATCCCCACCGTATCTTTTCCTACGGAGTTGCCCTTAAGATAGTTTAACTTCAATCTAGCAAAGATAGTCAAACATTGGTCTTTTTAGTTGGGGGCAATTGCATGGTTGTATGCAAACTAGATTATATGCTTAAATGCAATCGATAAAAAAAACCACGCACGTACCTTGCCTCCAGCACTCTTCAACAAGATTTAATTTGCCAGAATAATGCAAACAAAACACTATGTGATGCATGCACTAAGTCCTTCTAATTTTGCCCATTTTTAGGTCAGAGTTGAATTATTGCCAATTATGGAATTAGAGCCTAACACGTGCAATTCTACTAAAAAGGAAATTTTCCGAAACTAGAAATTACGAGGAAAAAGGCAACAAAGGTTACCTACGCACGCTCAGTCGGGTTCACCGCCCGCTCTCGAGAATTTCCAGTTGCTCTACGCGTCCACCAAGAGATGGAGACGACCCCATTAAAGTTTGAATCCCAGATGCTCCAAACGTGCAGTGAATCCGTCGCAGCTTCTTCTTTTGATGCGGCGATTTCGACACCCTTCTTGCTCCGAATGTGCCCGGATATCGCCGCGCACTTTGTTGTCTCCTCGAACGACAACCCAAATAGTTAGATCGCGCACACAATAAATAGAACAGAATCGAAATCACCAAAAATAAACAAAATCTTCGTCACCTCCCCGACAACGACGCCAAAAACTTGATGAGAATTTTAATTTATACCGCAAGTGCACGATGTCAATGACGACGCAAGTACGGGTCGAACACAAGGAGGGAGAGATATTGTTATTTTTGTGATTTTCGAATTAAGGAAGAAAGAGAGAGAAATATGTTTGGTTTGAGAGTTTTGGTTTTTTTAATTTTCTAAAGCAAGAACAACAAAAGAAAAACTAAAAAAGATAACAAATATGGATGAGAGTCCAGCGGGTGGGGGATTAGATATCGGGTTTTGTTTAGAGAATTCTGAAACTTATAACAAATCACATTAGTTATAAAGCATTACATGATAAATGATTCAACATAAACTCAAGTAATCAAAATATACTAACACGAAATTAAAATAATAACATCATTCTTCTTCTCATCACCCTAAATCCATCACCCCCACCCTTTGGAGAGAGTTAGAAACTCATGGATGGATGGAAGGAGAAGGGGTCCTAGAGAAACTACAAAAGAAAACAAAAAAAACACAAAATAAGAGAACAAAATTTTAGTGCTAAAGAGAAGAACGTCTTTACAACATAATTTCGGGGCTATTTATAGCCGATACAAGGGACCCAAGTATAAAATAGGAGACGTGCCAACCATGTTTAATGGGAAAACCACTTGAATCATTGGAGACGTGCCAATCAATTTCTTGGTCTACTTGATTTTAAATCATTGGAGACGTGCCAGCCATGTTTAATGGGAAAAATGACCAAAAGGTCTTTCAAGAAGAAAGGTCCAAGGGCGAGTGGCTTGTTGGATTCGATACATTCCGATGTATCTAGTGCAATGAGTACTAGTGCACGAGATGGTTTAAGGTACTTCATTACGTTCACGGATGATTATAGTCGTTATGGTTATGTTTATCTAATGAGAAACAAAAGTGAATCCTTTGGCAAGTTCAAAGAATTCAAGAATGAAGTAGAGAACCAACTCGACAAGAAAATCAAGTCTCTACGAACGAATTGTGGAGCTGAGTACTTAAGTGCCGATTTTGACTCATACCTAAAGGAGTTTGGTATTGTACCTCAACTCACCCTCCCGGTACACCTCAGTGGAATGGGGTATTCGAAAGGAGGAATAGGACATTGCTCGACATGGTTCGGTCAATGATGAGTCATGCGGAATTACCTCTTTACTTTTGGAGTTATGCACTACAAACTGCGGCTTACACACTAAATAATGTTCCATCCAAATCCGTGGACAAAACTCCTTATGAGCTATGGAGTGGTAAAACACCCAAGCTCAATTTTCTCAAGATTTGGGGTTGTGAGGCTTACGTCAAGAAATTGATGTCGACCAAACTTCAACCAAAAGCGGATAAGTGCTTCTTTATAGGTTATCCTCATGAGACAAGAGGATACTACTTTCGGCATATAACCTCCAATCGGGTGATTGTAGAGAGGGATGCCACATTTCTGGAAAAAGAATTTCTGGAAAGAGTAAAAAGTAGTGGGAGTAGGGTTGTGCTTGAAGAAACTCAAGTTACTCTACAAGATCATGACATGAATGATGACATTGAAAACCTTGAAGGCCCAACCGAGGTTCCTTTGGTCAGTGGGAGCATGAGTGAGAGACCCTCGCAAGAAATTGTGAAATAAACTCAATCTTCCCCACCAAGTGTACGTTCGAGAATCGAACACGAACCAATTCCGCAAGAAATTGTGGAAGAAGTTCGAGAAGTACACGTAGAACCAAAAGAACTTAGAAGGTCAACGAGGGAAAGGAAGAAACCCGACTTGTATCTGGGACTTCATGAAATCATTGTACTTGGTACCAATGACCCCTTGAACTTCCAAGAAGCAATGGAAAGAAAAGACTCCAAACTATGGTTTAAGGCCATGGAATCCGAAATAGAATCCATGTATGATAATCAGGTGTGGAACTTAGTTGACCTTCCTCAAGGGAAAAAGGTCATTAAAAATAAATGGGGTTTCAAGAGGAAGATAGACATGGATGGGAACTTGACAACCTACAAAGCGAGGCTTGTAGCAAAAGGTTTCACTCAAGTTCAAGGAATTGACTATGATGAAACTTTTTCACCGGTTGCCATGTTCAAGTCTATTCGGATTATGATCTTTATTGCCGCATTTCATGATTATGAGATATGGCAAATGGATGTCAAAACGACGTTCCTTAATGGGAACTTGGAGGAGGATGTGTATATGGTACAACCTCAAGGTTTTGAATATCCAAAGAATAACAAGAAAGTATGCAAGCTTCAAAGATCCATTTATGGATTGAAGCAAACATCAAGTAGTTGAAACAAGCACTTTGACGAAGTAGTCAAAAAGATTCACTTCGTCCAAAGTAAGGAAGAGCCTTGTATATACAAGAAGGTTAGTGGGAGCCACATAGTGTTCTTGATCTTATATGTCGATGACATACTCCTCATGGGAAATCATATACCTTTGCTTGAGCAAACGAGAAGTTCATTAAAATCTGCATTTTCCATGAAAGATATGGATGAGGCTCAATACATCTTTGGAATCAAGATATATCGAGATAGATCCCGTAGACTCATTAGCCTCAGTCAACGTGCATACATTGACAAGGTCTTGGAAAGGTTCAAGATGAACAACTCCAAAAAGGGCAGTGTGCCAATGAGTATGGGTGTGCAACTCAAGAAGTCTCAACGTGCGCAATCACATAAGGACTTAGAGTACATGAAGAATGTCCCTTTATGCTTCAGCAATTGGGTCGATCATGTACGCGATGACTTGCACAAGACCCATTGTCTCCTATGCTCTAAGCGTGACAAGTCATCACCAATCCAACGCAGGTCATGAGCATTGGACTACGGTCAAGAATATCCTGAAGTACCTTAATCGGACTAAGGATAAGATTCTTGTTTATGGGGGACAAAGGGAGTTGATAGACGAAGGGTACTCGGATGCGAGTTTCATGAGTGATCCAGACGATAGAAGGTCACAATTAGGATATGTCTTTCTTCTGAATGGTGGAGTTGTGAGTTGGCGTGACTGGAAGAAAACCACTACGGCCGATTCAACCACCGCTTCAGAAGTAATGGCTCTCGCTGAAGCGAGCAAGGAAGGAGTGTTGATCAAGAACTTCCTTGAAGAGCTTGGAGTAGTTCCCACGAGCAAGGGACCAATTAAGCTATTTTGCGATAATAGTGCATCTATCTCACAAATCAAGGATCCTAGATCACACCACAAAGTGAAGTACATGGATTGAAATTATTTTGTTACACGTGACTTCATCGACTAAGACAAAATAAATCTATTATGGGTGGACAACAACAGCAACACAGCTGATCCATTCACAAAATCCTTATCCCAAGCCAAGGGCAAAATGCATTTCGAGTCCATGGGATTGAGGAACCATGTAGATTGGCTTTATGATTGATATGTAATGGGGTTTACCCTTGTTATTATTGTTTTATACATTGAGTATGTATGTGAAAGAAAACTTTATAACAAGTGAGAGATTGAAGGGAATGTGTTCTAAAAGTTCTAAAAGTTTTACTTTTAAATGTCAATTATTATGAATTGAATGAGAAATCATTTTGTTCCTTGTTTATGTCATTCGTCTTTTAGAAGTGTTAAGGAATAGGCTCTTGGTCCTTAACCGTAGAGCTCTAAAAGAAAATGGTTTACATAAAACAAAAGTTATTCGCAATCATGGTAATTAACATGGGACATTAATTACCGAGTTGAGATTGTCGTGTTGGTCATACATCATTGTAGCTCTACAAGTGAGTGACAACACGGGTACACGAAAGAGGAAAATACTACTTTTGTATACTGAATAGACCTAATAAGTAAAACATTATAGAATTCTGTTTTCTGTGTCATTAATGTTTTACTGGGTCCTTGGTCCTTTGATATGAGACTTATGTCCGATCACTTAAGAAATGCATGATTAGACTAGTGTCTTGAGCTTTCGATAAGTGTAGTGTAAAGGCATTGGTTGGTTAAGTATGACTTTTGTTGGAGAAGATAGTTAGTCAAAAGATTGTCATGGCCCCTCCTAATTGAGTAATGATATTAGTGGGCCCCTTGATAAAGCAAAGTTATAATGTGCACAATGTGATTTGAGTTAATTCACATATTTATGACTAGCTTAAAGAGATCAAGAAATGAATACTAATACAAAGATGACACAATACTACTTTGTGTGTATTCTTAATATCATGTGGCAAGGGACGGACACAAGTGGTGCACTCCATCACTAAATGGATTGGGTTTTGGTTCGAGTAGAATTAAGACATCTAACTAATTGGGAGCTATAATGTGTAGCTAGATACCGCTTATAGCTTGTGATATTAAGCTCTTAATATCACTGTCAACTTAGTTTAGATCTTCCCGTAGGTCACACCACAAAACTGGGAAACAAGAAATGGGGATTTTGAGTTCATAAGGTGTGTCGGGTTTCATGTAGAAAATATGACACATGTGGTGAACAAGCAAAATCAAAATTATGTTGTGATTAATAACATAATTAGAATATAAATTAAATTCATATGTGGTGTAAATATTATGGGGTGTAATGATTCATCATTACATAGGATAATATGTTACATAAGTTGTGAACTTACTACTAATCCCGAAATGTCAAATTTTGTAGGGGTTAAACCGAAATTTGACAAGTCTGCAGCACTGGGCAAAAACGGTCGACCGCTAAACGGTAAACGATCAACCGAATGTTGCATGGTCGACCGAAACTTGGTCTAAACGGTTGACCGGTCCAGACGGTTTTCTGCAGAATTAATTTAAGAATTAATTAGATCATGCATGGAATTGGTCCATAACTGATTTAATTCGTGGCTGAGATTATTTGTTAGCAAATAGTGGATGGTTAGATGGAAGTTTGCATGAAATCATGGGCAAGAGGTTGCACATGAATAGGTAATTTGGAGAGAACTTATAAATAGAAGTTTATCTCATTACCTTATTAATTAATTCATTATATTCTTGTGCAAACATATCTCTCCATAATTCTCCACGAATTTTCCTTAATTCTTGAGTTTAGTTTTTAGTTTTCAGAGATCTTCTTCTCAAGGAAACTAAAGAGGGGTTAGTAGTTATATTCTAAACCCTATTGGAGATTGAGAGGCTAGCTCTTCTCTCTCCGGTCTTGTTTAGAGTTTGGTGAATACTCGGAGTCATCCGGCGCAGCGACAAGCATCCTCAACGTCTCCGGATCATCAAGAAGTTTTAGAGAACTTCTAGGTATGAAATTTGGAGCCAATGTTTTTTTAATAAACTTTTGAAACTAGTTATTGACACAAATCGATACATGCATGAAACAAATCATAGAAAATTGTAATTGATCTTTATTGTGCATAAAAATTTCGAAAATATATATGTGCAATTAAACTAGAAATCCTACAGGGAGTGCCCCAACAGGCAAGCCGAGCCCAGCAGGAGACCCGGACCACCAGTTGCAGGGACAGACGGAATCAACCGACCCGATATACGACCGAAGCAAGGAAGTAGAGCTGGACAAGTCTTCACTATCCAGGCTGAGGAGGCGAAGGACGTCAACACCGAGGTGGAAGGTTCATTTCTGTTGATGGCCATGATTTCTAGAGTACTTTTGATTTTTGTGCTACACTTTCTTGCATATTCGGAGGAGGTTCGTGTTGGGATTTCATGAGGATTATAAATGTAATTTTATTTTTATTTCATTCTCTTTAATCATCAATACGGATCGTCGTTATTGCTAACTTTAAACAAATAATCAATCAAGCATCTTGCATACAATATTAAAGATATAATATACACTTATACAAATATATCTAAATCGAAATTTTAGGATTTAGATTTCATACCTTTGTCTAGTGAAAAGAATTTCTCTAGACAACTTGAAGAGTCTTCACACCTTTTTCTCTGAGGTTCACCTTGAGCCAAACAAGGAGTAGTTCAAGACCTTACTAGAGATCTACTAGTCTTCCCTTTATCAATCACTCTTGAATGAAAATATGTGCACCAACAAAACATGGGAGAGAAGAAAGGTGGCTGAAAACCTCTTGAACTTCTTCAAAACTTGTTACTCAAGTTACATTTCTCTTCTCCTTTTATAGGTGCAAGTTAGGGCAACCCTAACCCCAAGATGGGCTTAATGAGTCCATGACCCATTAGGTTCATGACCCATCAGTTGCATATTCCATTCCTAATTGATTGATTAAAGAGTTAAGCTTTTACAAATTCATGTCATGACAATGTGACATTCATTATCATACTATGTGCCATAAATATTTTGTTATGTAATATACATTACATTTCTCCAAATAATATTATGAACACATCTCATTAACTCATATTAAAGATTACAACATGTAACACTTTATATAATCACACATGCATTTGATTTCATATCATATGAAATATAACACATCATATAAGAAGTGTAAAATAATTCTCTTGTGTCTCGTCCAGTTGGTGTGACCTTTATCGAGGATCCGGGTTGGTAATGACAGAAAACATTTTATTGCCATAAACTATAATCGGTACTCTAGCTGTACATTATAGTCACTGATGCATTGCATACATTGCATCATATGTCTTTCACTTAGATTAATTTTATATCAATCAATGCTACTAAGGTATGTGTTTAGTCTTATTTACAGAATACAGGGACATGAATGCAAATTACCCATATCCCGAGCATAAACATGTGCAAGAGACTCATTTCTATCATAAAGACCAAGTCAAGATTATCGGGATTCAAATGGAAGTCCATCCAAGCATAAAAGCATTCAAAGACCTAATTACAAAAAGGCCAAGGACTTAAGCACAAAAGTAGTCAGGGACTTAATTGCAAAAAGCGGGGACCTGACTGCAAATTAAAGTACCAAAATATTATTTTGGAGAAGTTCTAAAGAAAGATCAATTTGGATCTCCAAATATATGAAGAAATAAATTCGGAGCTCAAAAGAAAGGAAAGAAATCAATCCCGACGCGCAAAGGACATTTAAATCATACCATAAACACACAGGAAAAATCCGGATCCAATCAGAGCACAGATTAAGGTGAATTTGCCGCACCTTACATGTAAAATGCGGCGGAAATGCCGCACCCCTTGCGATCCGTGGCCTCGGATTTTGTCCAGTCGTGTCTTGGCGCGTGTACTTTCCTATTTTATACTTGGGTCCCTTGTATCGGCTATAAATAGCCCCGAAATTATGTTGTAAAGACGTTCTTCTCTTTTGCACTAAAATTTTGTTCTTTTATTTTGTGTTTTTTTTGTTTTCTTTTGTAGTTTCTCTAGGACCCCTTCTCCTTTCCTCCATCCATGAGTTTCTAACTCTCTCCAAAGGGTGGGGGTGATGGATTTAGGGTGATGAGAAGAAGAATGATGTTATTATTTTAATTTCGTGTTAGTATATTTTGATTACTTGAGTTTATGTTGAATCATTTATCATGTAATGCTTTATAACTAATGTGATTTGTTATAAGTTTCAGAATTCTCTAAACAAAACCCGATATCTAATCCCCCACCCGCTGGACTCTCATCCATATTTGTTTTCTTTTTTAGTTTTTCTTTTGTTGTTCTTAGTTTAGAAAATTAAAAAAACCAAAAATCTCAAACCAAACATATTTCTCTCTCTTTCTTCCTTAATTCGAAAATCACAAAAAATAACAATATCTCTCCCTCCTTGTGTTCGACCCGTACTTGCGTCTTCATTGACATCGTGCACTTGTAGTATAAATTAAAATTCTCATCAAGTTTTTGGCGCCGTTGCTGGGGAGGCGACGAAGATTTTGTTTATTTTTGGTGATTTCGATTCTGTTCTGTTTATCGTGTGCGTGATCTAACTATTTGGGTTTGCGTTCCAGGAGACAACAGAGTGCGCGACGAAATCCGGGCACATTCGGAGGAAGAAGAGCGTCGAAATCACCGCATCCAAAGAAGAAGCTGTGGCGGATTCGCCGCACGTTTGGAGCATCTGGGCTTCAAACTTTAATGGGGTCGTCTCCATCTCTTGGTGGACGCGTAGAGCAACTGGAAATTCTCGAGAGCGGGCGGTGAACCCGACTGAGCGTGCGTAGGGAACCTTTGTTGCCTTTTTCCTCGTAATTTCTAGTTTCGGAAAATTTCCTTTTTAGTAGAATTGCATGTGTTAGGCTCAAATTCCATAATTGGCAATAATTCAACTCTGACCTAAAAATGGGCAAAATTAGAAGGACTTTGTGCATGCATCACATAGTGTTTTGTTTGCATTATTCTGGCAAATTAAATCTTGTTGAAGAGTGCTGGAGGCAAGGTACGTACGTGGTTTTTTTTATCGATTGCATTTAAGCATATAATCTAGTTTGCATACAACCTTGCAATTGCCCCCAACTAAAAAGACAAATGTTTGATTATCTTTGCTAGATTTAAGTTAAACTATCTTAAGGGCAACTCCGTAGGAAAAGATACGGTGGGGATTTCATCACCCTTCCGTGGCCCACAAATCGCAATCCTAAAATTTCACCCAAGCCTTAAATAAAAATCAATTAGACATTGGCCCCTAAGGACTCGGACTCAATTAAGGAGAGGATTCGTTTGACTTGCTATGACTTGAAGCTGGTCGAATTTAATTTGGTGTCTAGAAAGTGTTTTTGTGTTGACGTAAGTCTTCCAAGCGAAGTGGTTGTCTAAGTGTCACGGACTCTGTTAGAAGCGCCCCCACTAGCTATACACTGCCTGGCCAAGTTGGTTCGATTAGTGAGGGAGGTGAATCAAGCGAACCAATTTGACTCAACCAGTTAGGAGTCGTCTAGATCTAAGCGATATTAGGTCTAGGATTGTTTGAACCGTGCTTGTTGAGGAAACTTCTGACCGACCCTCTTATCTATCTTTTAGAGTTAAGTTTCCCTTCTCATCTGAGTCTTTTTTCTCTTCTCGTCTCAGTTCTCTAGATTAGGATTCCTTTCTCATCTTTCCCCTTTCTATTGTTTGTTTCTTTTTTGAAAAAAAATTATAAAAAATAATAATAATAATTGATTCTTGAATTTGAATTTGGAATTGAAATTTTGAATTTGAATTCAAAAATTGATTCAAACCGGTGCACTCAGATTTGGGTTCGGGACTTGAGCAATCGACTCTCACGAGTTCATCTAGATTCCAGTCTGGAACTTATCCCAATCCACCTGTTGTACCACCTCACCTGGATCCAATGGGTGAGAATGTAGTGGACCCACCTGTTGCACCACCTATGACTCTGAGGGATCGGTGCTACCCAACGATGGCTGCTCAGCCATTGTGCATCGTTATGCCCACCATACCGGGTCACGACTTCGAACTGAAGGCACTATACATGAGTATGTTGCCCAAGTTCACCTCTAGGGAAGACTCATATCTCTTCCTTAGAGAATTTTAGGAAATTTGTTCCCTTATGCAATACCATCATATCTCTGAGGAGGCAGTGCGTCTTAAATTCGTGCCTCTAGCACTGAAGGACGACGTTAAGAAATGGCTATATAGTCTAGCCGAAATATTTATTAGGAGTTGGGCCGAGTTTGTTCAAGTATTCTTAAAGAAATATTTCCCCAACCATAAGACTATTAGGATTAGGAATGAAATTGTTGCATTCGTTTAATCTGAGAGCGAGCCGTTCTATTCCTATTTAGAAATATTTAAGAGTCTGTTGACCCAATGCCCTCATCATGGAATTGCAAGATGGCAATTGTGCCAAATTATCTATGAGGGGTTGACACCTACATCTAGGGTTATGCTAGAATCTGTTAGCCAAGGAAGCTTTATGTCCAAAAGTGAGAATGATGCTTGGATTTTTCTTGAGGATTTTGCCGAAAATAGTATGCAATGGGACAATGCTAGAGCACCGATTAACACGAGTACTGGATCTAGAATAGCAAGTCAACCTAAACCAGGTGTCTTAGCTGTAGATCCTACGGTTGCTGCTGAAGCAAAACTAGCTACACTTATGCGTAGAATGGAATGTCTAGAGATAAAAACCCGACCCCTAGTGAATCAAGCATCTTCTATCCCTTTCTCTAGATGTGGTCAAACTGGTCATACAATGGAGGATTGTGCGGACTTGGAACAAGTTAATGCCTCATTTAACCATTCCAAAAATGACCCATACGAATTAACCTATAACCCGGGTTGGCGTAATGATCCCAATCTTTCATGGAACCAACAAGGTCAACCTCCTTGACAACAACCAAACTCGTATAACCAAAATAATACATCATCTGGGTTTAGTAACAATGGAGATTATGATGTTAGATTGACAAGCTTGGAAAATTTGGTTAAGACTTTTATGCAAACAACCAACCAATCCTTCCAAAGGCTAGAAACACAAGTCAGCCAACTAACACAAATAGTAGGTGAAAGAGAAAAGGGTCAGTTTCCAAGTCAACCTGAGGTGAATCCAAGACCTAATAATCAATATCAGCCCTATCAACCACCTCTAGGAAGTAACAACCCTAGACCGGTTCAAATGGCTCATGAGGAGGGATCGTTCCAACAAATAAATGCAGTTGTTTCATTACGGTCCGGAAAACAAGTTGATAACAATGTGGTCAATCCTATAGCTCCTAATCAATCTAGCCGTCAAGCACCCACATGTGACCTAACCATTGAACCTGAAGTCCAATTTGAAAAGCCCAACCCACCTACTCAACCTGAACCTATAGCTCAACCTGAGCGAGTCTATGTTCCTAAAGCCCCATTCCCCAATAGACTCAAGAAGAACTCAAGTGCACAAATGGAGAAAATCTTGGAAGTATTTAAGCAAGTTAAGGTGAATATTCCACTCCTAGATATGATTCAACAAATACTAGCTTATGCTAAATTCTTAAAGGATTTGTGCACTAAGAAGAGAAAAACGAACGTACCAAAGAAGACATTCTTAACTACAAACATAAGCTCTATTCTGTCCAACTCATCTCCTATAAAGTATAAGGACCCTGAGTGTCCCACAATTTCATGTGCGATAGGAGATACTTTTATCAACAAAGCCCTTCTAGACCTTGGCGCTAGTGTTAACTTACTCACGTTCTCTGTCTATGAGCAACTCAACCTTGGTCCACTAAAACCCTCTTAGACAACCCTTCAATTTGTTGATTGCTATATTAAGAAACCAAGAGGTATAGTAGATGATGTTTTGATTAACGTTGGTGACTTCATTTACCCAGTGGATTTGTCGTTCTAGACACTGAACCTGTTGTAAATCCTAAGAGACAAATCCCTGTAATACTAGGCAGACCCTTTTTAGCCACTTCTGAAGCTTTGATAAATTGTCGAAATGGGCTCATGCAACTATCTTTTGGAAACTTAAAAGCTGAATTTAATATCTTTCATGTTGATAGTGAGCCAGAAAGAGTATGCAATCAAAGTGATGTTGTGATGAGATCGCGTATCTATAAGATTTCTGAATCAAATAAATAATCACAAAATCAAAATGAAAGTAAGAAAAAAGGGAGTAATTCATCTACCCACCCACCATCACTCGAGCAAATAAGAGAACCAATACAGGTGACGGGTGTGGAATCTGTGCCTCAGGACTCTCAGTGCAACATGGGGAACAATTCAACTGGATACATGCACCAACATGGTGTCATTCAATCCAGTTCTGACTATGGTTGACTCAGAGCAAATTCAATCCCTCTACCGCAAGTTGACTCAGGTAATAAGTGCATTTGCGTTATCTTTGCATACATTGAGGACAATGCATGATTTAGGTGTGTGTGGGGGGGGGGTGTTTACTTATCTATCTATCTATATCTGTTCTTTAAAAAAAATCAATATTCCACGACATAACTTAAGATTGAACCACCAAAACCCGAGTACAAATTGCATCGAGTTTTTGTTCCTTATTATATAGTTCTGCTTGTACAAATTATGACATAAATCTAAGTTCCAAAGAAATAACCCATTATTACCCTTTAAGACATGTATGCAATTAAATTGGATGAATCAAATCTTTGATGTGGTTGATAAAAAGCAGAGGCTGAGGAAAATGTACCGGGAAGTGTGGACTTCTAATAGCAATTAAGCCTTGAGGAAAATAAAAGAAAAAACATAGGAATAAAGTGACGAAAGCACATTTTGCAAAATGATTACAAAAGCCCAAGCCTTCGAGTCACTGGTCCGTAGGGGTATCTTAAAACCCAGTAACTTGAGTCTGCCAGCTCGGGATTATTGACCAAAGTCGCTACACGAATGCAAAAAGGGTAAAAGTGTCAGAAAAAACAAATGTGTTGAATCACGGAAAAAAAATATACTTTAAGATACTCAAGGCCCAAAGTTAGAAGAATGATCCATGCCATGGTTGATCCGAATGATACTTCACCACCAGAGGAGGCGTGCAAAATAATTTAAGTGGTAACATGTGTAGAAGGGTTAGTGGTGTGAATGTTGGTAGAACAAAGACCAAGTCAGATTTTTTATGAGTTAGATGTATATAATGAGCATGCAAGAATTCTAAGTGAGATGTATAAGGTTGAGGTGGAAATATTGAGAGTTATGAATGAAATGTTGAATTAAGACTTTGTGGGTATGTCAACTACAAATCCCTCACGAGACAAAACTGGTCCTCTAAGGAAACTTGGGGGTTTAAAGGCTTGTTGCACATGCTAACTGCAACCGTGATTCCTACGAAAGTGAGTTAGGATTTCCCTGTTTTCATTTTTCTTATATTCTGTTTTGCTAGGGACTAGCAAAATCTAGGTGTGGGGGTATTTGATGCATTGCATATATTGCATCATATGTCGTTCATTTAGATTAACTTTATATCAATAAATGCTACTAAGGTATGTGTTTAGTCTTATTTACATAATACAGGGACCTGAATGCAAATTACCCATATCCCGAGCATAAACGCGTGCAAGAGACTCATTTCTATCATAAAGACCAAGTAAAGATTATCGAGATTCAAATGGAAGTCCATCCAAGCATAAAAGCATTCAAATACCTAATTACAAAAAGGCCAAGGACTTAAGGACAAAAGTAGCCAAGACCTAATTGCAAAAGCCAATGACCCGATTGCAAATTAAAGTACCAAAATATTATTTTGGAGAAATTCTAAAGAAAAATCAATTTGGATCTCCAAATATATGAAGAAATTAAGTCGGAACTCAAAAGAAAGGAAAGAAATCAATCGAGACGCGTAAAGCACATTTAAATCATACCATAAACACACATGAAAAATCCGGATCCAATCAGAGCACAAATTGCGGTGACATCGCCGCACCCTACATGTAACATGCGGCGGAAACGCCGCACCCCTTGCGATCCGTGGCCCCAGATCTTGTCCAGTCGTGTATTGACGCGTGTGCTTTCCTATTTTATAATTACGTCCCTTGTTTCGGCTATAAATAGCCCGAAACGATGTTGTGAAGAGTCTTGTTTTTTAGTTCTTCTCTTTAGCAATAAGATTTTGTTCTTTTATTTTGTGTTTTTCTTAGTTTTCTTTTCTAGTTTCTCTAGGACCCCTTTTCCTTCCCTCCATCCATGAGTTTCTAACTCTTTCCAAAGGTGGGGGTGATGGATTTAGGGTGATGAGAAGAAGAATGATGTTATTATTTTAATTTCGTGTTAGTATATTTTGATCACTTGAGTTTATGTTGAATCATTTATCATGTAATGCTTTATAACTAATGTAATTTATTATAATTTTCAGATTTCTCTAAACAAAACCCGACATCTAAACCTCCACCCGCTGGACTTTCATCCATATTTGTTTTTTTTTTAGTTTTTCTTTTGTTGTTCTTGCTTTAGAAATTAATTAAAAACCAAAAATCTCAAACCAAACATATTTCTCTTTCTTTCTTTCCTAAAATCGAAAATTACAAAAATAACAATATTTCTCCATCCTTGTGTTCGACCCGTACTTGTCACGTCTTCATTGACGCCGTGCACTTGTGGTATAAATTTAATTCTCATCACTCTTTGTGAAGGGGGCCCACGCATGCGTATTCTGGCCCCGCGTGGTGTCATGTTCCATTTCCAAGTGCATTGACCCACTTTTGAGGTTCCCATTTGATGTCCTGTGATAAATGAAGATGGAAACTTATGTTTGTACATAATTATAAAAAAAATAAGTACAATAAAAGACTCTTTCAGTGAGTATCGTTTGTGTGGGCTACAACCCTTGAGTATTAGGGCCCCATTTCTTTCACTTATTTATATCCCTTCTTTAGCATCTCACAAGTTTTGAGGGAATTCAAGTTTTTGTCCATCAACATAGCCATGAACTTTCCTTTGTACTTCACGTTGGTGAGATATTTCCTTTTTCATGCATAAATCCTTGTAGTATCTTGCTCACATTCATTGGGGACAATGCATGATTTAGGTGTGGGGGGGGGGGGGGTTGTTTGTTTATCTATCTATCTATCTTTCTTTCTGTTCGTTTAAAAAAAAATTCAATGTTTCATGACATAGCTTAAGATTGAACTACCAAAACCCGAGTACAAATTGCATTGAGTTTTTGTTCCTTATTATATAGTTCTGCTTGTAGAAATTATGACATAAATCTAAGTTCCAAAGAAATAACCCATTACCCTTTACGACATGAATGCACTTAAATTGGATGAATCAAATCTTTGAAGTGGTTGATAAAAAGCAGAGGTTGAGGAAAATATACGGGGAAGTGTGGACTTCTAATAGCAATTAAGCCTTGAGAAAAATAAAAGTAAAAAAAAGAATAAAAGTGAGGAAAGCACATTTTGCAAAATGATTACAAAAACTCAAGCCTTCGAGTCACTGGTCCGTAGAGGTATCTTAAAACCCGGTAAATTGAGTCTGCCAGCTCGGGATTATCGACCAAACTCGCTACACGAATGCAAAAAGGGTAAAAGTGTCAGAAAAAGCAAATGTGTTGAATCACGATGAAAAAAAATTACTTTAAGATACTCTAGGCCCAAAGTTAAAAGAATGATTCATGCCATGGTTGATCCGAATAATACTTCGCCACCAGAGGAGGCGTGCAAAATAATTTAAGTGATAACATGTGTAGAAGGGTTAGTGGTGTGAATATCGGAGGAATGAAGACCAAGTCAGATTTTTTATGAGTTAGATTTATTTAATGAGCATGCAAGAATTCTAAGTGAGATGTATAAGGTTGAGGTGGAGATATTGAGAGTTATTAATGAAATGTTGATTTAAGACTTTGCGGGTGTGTCAACTGAAAACCCTCACGAGACAAAACTCGTCCTCTAAGGAAACTTAGGGGTTTAAAGGCTTGTTGCAAATGCTAAGTGCAACCGTGATTCCTACGAAAGTGAGTTAGGATTTCCCTATTTTCATTTTTCTTATATTTTGTTTTGCTAGGGACTAGCAAAATCTAGGTGTGGGGGTATTTGATGCATTGCATACATTGCTTCATATGTCTTTCATTTAGATTAATTTTATATCAATAAATGCTACTAAGGTATGTGTTTAGTCTTATTTACGGAATACAGGGACCTGAATGCAAATTACCCATATCCCGAGCATAAACACGTGCAAGAGACTCATTTCTATGATAAAGACCAAGTCAAGATTATCGGGATTCAAATGGAAGTTCATCCAAGCATAAAAGCATTCAAAGACCTAATTACAAAAAGGCCAAGGACTTAAGCACAAAAGTAGCCAGGAACTTAATTGCAAAAAGCCGAGGACCCGACTGCAAATTAAAGTACCAAAATATTATTTTGGAGAAGTTCTAAAGAAAGATCAATTTGGATCTCGAAATATATCAAGAAATAAATTCGGAGCTCAAAAGAAAGGAAAGAAATCAATCCAGACGCGCAAAGGACATTTAAATCATACCATAAACACACAGGAAAAATCCGGATCCAATCAGAGCACAGATTGCGGTGAAATCGCCGCACCTTACATGTAAAATGCGGTGGAAATGTCGTTCCCCTTGCGATCCGTGGCCTCGGATTTTGTCCAGTCGTGTCTTGACGCGTGTACTTTCCTATTTTATACTTGGGTCCCTTGTATCGGCTATAAATAACCCCGAAATTATGTTGTAAAGACGTACTTCTCTTTAGCACTAAAATTCTATTCTTTTATTTTGTGTTTTTTTTTCTTTTGTAGTTTCTATAGGACCCCTTCTCCTTCCCTCCATCCATGAGTTTCTAACTCTCTCCAAAGGGTGGGAGTGACGGATTTTGGGTGGTGAGAAGAAGAATGATGTTATTATTTTAATTTCGTGTTAGTATATTTTGATTACTTGAGTTTATGTTAAATCATTTATCATGTAATGCTTTATAACTAATGTGATTTGTTATAAGTTTCAGAATTCTCTAAACAAAACCGATATCTAATCCCCCACCCGCTGGACTCTCATCCATTTTTGTTTTCTTTTTTAGTTTTTCTTTTGTTGTTCTTGCGTTAGAAAATTAAAAAACCAAAAATCTCAAACCAAACATATTTCTCTCTCTTTCTTCCTTAATTCGAAAATCACAAAAATAACAATATCTCTCTCTCCTTGTGTTCGACCCGTACTTGCCACGTCTTCATTGACGCCGTGCACTTGCAGTATAAATTAAAATTCTAATCAGTCACTCAATCAACACAGATGAAATGTAACCATTTTACAAAACACTATCCTGTAGCAATATTATAAATAACATTACTTGTGTCCATTTCTTGTCTCATGAGATCATGACTAATATACAAAGTAGAGTTTTGTCACCTTTGCATTATATTCGTTTCTTGGTCTCTCTTGAGTAAATTATAAATATATAGTTGGTATCACTTCAACTGTATTTCATTCATTTATAATTCTACTCTACTAAGGGGCCCAATGACATCATTACTTATTATAAACGAGGGACAATGATACTGTTGACCTACAATCCTTTCCCGCACAATCCATATATAAAGAACTATTACTTTTATCATCACTTCTAATAAGGAACTTGTTATTGTACTTACGTTATACATTTCTCATGGAAAGATGCAGTCTCATACCTTAGAATTCGTAGACACAGTGAAAACAATAATGACACAAACACAATCCTATAAGGTTTTCACTTGTTAGGTCATGTTCAATGTATGAAATCTTTCGTAAACCTTTCATACACTCATGCTATAAAATGATAATATTTTATCAACATTTGTAAAATTACAATGTACTTTAATCAACACGAGTATCTTTTCATGGTATAATAGTGTTCCATGCTAATTACCAAGATTGTGAACACTTTAGAGTTTCATGTTTGTTATCATATAAAGTTCTACGGTTCAAGACCAAGGGCATCTTCCATAACACTTCTATAAAACATCAAACTGATGGAACGAAATGTCATATATAACATTCAATTCATAAGCATAACATGTAAAAGCAATCAACAAAAGATAACTTTTAGAACACAAAACTAATGGTTCGGAAGAAGTACCTGAAGCTTGTTGCTGTGCTGCTGTCTTCAAATTTCACGGATGAAATTTCTTATAGGAGGGTGGATTATTATATCTGAAACCTTAACTTTGTGACTTAGGCTTGCTTAGTGGAGAGGATTAGGCTAATTGTGCTTTGACTTTGGGTGGAGTGATGGTGGGGGTGTAGGAAGCAAGGGGGTGGTGGGAGACCATACCTTGGTTGATGGTGGTGTTGGCATTGAAGAAAAGCACACCTCTCCTTCTCCCTCATTCTCTACTCAATCCTCTCCTCTGACCACTTATCCATCTCCCCCTCCCTCTTTCCTTACTACCGGCGTGGAGGCTGCCAGAGCCCGGGTCTGTGGTGGTGAACATAAAGAAGGAGGAATCTTAGCAAGGCATTGCCAGTGGTGATTGTGTGTGTTGTCGGGGGGAGCTCGATCCGAGGAGGTGATCAGAGGTGTAAGAAGGCAAAGGTGGTGGCTGTCGGCGACTTCGACGAACTCTGACGATCTCGAGAGAAAGGTATGTATAGTTATTTAGATTTTAAGTTTATTATTATTAACGTCTAAATGTTAGGTTGAGTGGTTGTCGTATGGTCCTGAGCCTGCTGTAGCTGTGCCGATGACTACATTTATGGGCGTTATTCGTTATCGGGATATTACAAAACCTTATTTGCCTGATCGCGTCTTGCGTCAGCTAGGGTACGTTCAGGTGACCCCGGTTGACATCCCGACGCTAGAGAGTGTAGTGCGGTCTGCGATTGCGATGACGTACGACGTCAAGCACAACACTTCGAGCGTGGAATCGATTTGGAGGACATTTCCGAGAGTAGGCTGACTTCACTGTGACGATCTGAGACATAGCCGCGACCCACCACTTGTGATGCAGATTATTTTGAGTGGTTTTGAAGGTGCTCACATCCAGTTATCGTGCGCGGTACCATCCTGAGACCGGAGAGACCACTGGATAGGACATGTGGCGATGCGGTAAGTTTATCTAATTTAATTTTTATCTGTAATGTATATTTTGTTTTTATTATTAATGTACGCTAATTTTTATGTTACATAAACAATGGATGAGTAGGGCGATACGGGTTACGTAGCCGTTCCTGCGATAAATGGACTAGATGCCGAACGAGGAGACGAGAGCTGCATGTACAGATTTGGATGACCTCGTTGAGGCGTGGCATGGTCAGTTGGGCATTTCGGACTAGGATTCGGATGATGAGTTGTAGTTGGCTTGCACATTAGTTATTTTATTATATGTTGAACTATTACTACATTTGTTGGTATTTTCTTATCTGTTATACTCTTATTATTAATTTTTGACGAACATATCTTCTCTCAATTTGTTTATCTATCGCTTTTTAGTACTTATTTCTCACGAGCATATCATAAACTTGTTTGGTATATGTAACGTAAATTAAATTTAAAATATGATAAAATAACAACACTATATAAGTACAAATACAAGATATAATCGTCGATATATTATACATTATAAATGCATTACAAATTACAATCAAAATGTACTATGTAACTGGTCTCAATACGCTCTCCTACTTTTTTACTCTTCCTCCTATCCAACAACACTCTCATCTCGCATTTGAAACCACATGGTCACTATAGGAGGTACTGTGAATCCCTCATCTAATTCCAAGCAAAGAAAATGCTTGTAACTCCCTAAATGAGCAATGACCAAATCTCTACATGGCTTCGTCATGGAAGACATACTCTCCCAAGGAAGCACCGTAAGACACGGGTACAACGAACCATCCGTTCCCACTGAAAGTTACATAACTGCACACTTGTAAAAATTGGCAATCGGGAATAAGTCGGCCCAAACCTCCATATAGTGATCCTGGTCACAAGGTCCCCCGCCTCAATCAATTCGGTGACGAGCCTGTACCATACAGTCGTAATATATGTGCTCATAAATAGGATGCGCACCTATGTAGTTAGTCAAATTTCAACGTCTCAACTCTTCAAGAAAGTTCCGAATATTAGTCAGCTGCATTTCAATAGCCACGTTCACACGGTCGAAAAGATTGTCCAGAGTTGCAGTTGATGTAGTGATCCACTCTTTCAGAGCCAAATGAGCATTTTCCACCCTACAGTTCGTAGTGTTGCCGAAATGAAGGACTTTATTCGTCCAATTCAACATAAACTTTTCTTTATGCGCTAACCACATGTCTTCTATATACTCCGTGAGAACTGGCCAAGACTGAAAAGTATCTTTCAGATTACGGACAACTCCATCGTACTCAGTCTGTGAAGTAGAAATCATGACTTTCCTCTACTTTCCACACTTCAAATTGTCTGCAAGCTTCTTGTTCTTGCCGAATACGTGGTATGCGTAGTTGTACACGTCTTTTTTGATATGCCAGTTGCAAAGTAAATGAGCAGACTCAGGAAAAACCACTCCCACTGGTCGCATCAGGCCTAACTCCCGGTCCGTTGTTATTGTAGTCGGGCTGACAATATCCAATAATAGATCTCGCAACTTTTCCAACGCCCACCTGTAACTAGACTTGGTCTCATCCTTCATAATGGCACAACCGACAAGGAAGTTCATGTTTGTTGGAGTCACCTTAACCATCTCGAACAAAGGCATCTTGTACTTGTTCGTTTTATACGTTGAATCCATGCAGAGTACGAACGGGTATGTGCGCAACAACTGAACTGACGTCGGATATGCCAAAAATGCGTGAGTGATGACATTAGTTTCTTCATCCGCCATAATCCAATGTAAGTACTGATACTCATTGCCTAATTCAGAAACTGCATAGTGGGATTCCTGTCTTCAGAATTCGTCCTCCTCATGTACTCTCTAAAGTTATAAATCTGTCTCTGATTGAGATTATCATCCGGGAATTTCTCCTTTACTGCCGACAAGATGTTACATGGTCTCGCTTCTGCCTCAGTCATATCACGAACAATTTTCTTGGCCCCAGAACTAAGACCAATGATCTGTCGGTGACCCTCTGGATAAACTGCAAGTCTGTGGTTGTGCTGCCCATGAGTACTATTAGAAACTACGACTCATCCATCACGATCCCGTTGCTCGACTACTTTTATCAAAAAACGACAACCGCAACCCTTTCTTTTCGTGTTCTTCCATAGTGCAATATCCATATCACGAGAACTCATTTCTTTTCTTTGATCACATCTCAGATAACAATCCATCCAACTATCTGCTTTTGATTTGTAGGATGATATTACCAAAAAAATCCGGCTTTGATGGCAACTTGTTTCTCCCATTTACACGCGTCCCCGATTGTTGGAAATACTTGTTTACTATCAAAAATCTCACTGTAATGTACTCCATCAACACCGAAATCTTGCAACGAAACCTAAAATAATTTAAAATAACACAACATAAATAAATTTAAAATCGAAAAAAAAATTAGGGGTCTGGCTGGGACGACACCTCCTTGGGCACGACGGCTTAGAGAAGTGCCGCCCCCAAGGATAGGGCATCTGAATAAGCCACCGCCCCCATGGATTATGCGTTTGGCTGAGATGCCTCCTCCAAGGAGAGGGCATCCGAGCCAGACGCCCGAGACGAAAAAATCCCCCAACTTACATTACCAGATTTAGGCGCTTCGTCAGACATTTTCGTGGTGCTGGTACTGTGAATGTGAGGAAAACTCAGTCAAAAACCTTATTTTAAGACACGAGACGAAATGAGTATTAAATGAATTGTGAATGACAAAATGGTAATTATTGAGGCGATTTAAGTAGTTTTCCGACGACGAATAGTAATTCCCTAATTAAACGATGGAGTAGCTACAGAAATAAATCTTGTAATGTCCACTAATAGCTAGTACCAAACAATCACGTGGTAAGAAATATCATATCATGATCGTCACAGAATATGAATATATTTATATTGGAAACAATATGACCTTCACCCTGTAAGCAATAATCAAATTTCATGGCTTTTAAACAAAGTTTGGGTTTGAAGGGGAGCTCAGATTTGAACTCTTATTTGGATGACCCATATTATTTTGGGATTAATTTATTTTAAAAATATCTTTGGGTTCGGGTTGGGTTGGGTCAACCCGAACCCTATAGAATTTTGTGTCCCTATGTATATATATATTTTAAATTTTTTAATACAACATACAAGATCAATTTTCATATTTTCAGCAATTTTATGTACATAGTTTGTGATTATTCTAATAACATGCAATCCTACATATATTAAAATAAATCACAAAGGTAGAATCATACCTAAAGGTTCTCTAAAACCTTCTTGAATATTTGGAGTCACATTGCCCGTTGAATTGTCCACGGATTTGCCTCTGAGTGTTCACCAAACTCTAAACAAGATTAAAGAGAAAGGAGCTAGCCAATCAATCTCTAACAATGTTTAGAATCTAGCTAATAACTCATCTTTAAGATCCTGAGATTATTATCTCTTAAACTTAAATTTACTAAGAGATTTTCTTGGTGATTAGTGAGAGATTAATGAGAGAAATAATTTTTGCATTAGTTTTTAAAACAAGTAGGAATAGGTGCCCTTTCATAGGCTCCCAAAACATCCTTATCAAGAGCTATTATTTAGCCATGATCCCTTGTTTTTCTCTCCTAAAATTAATCTCTAAATTCCACATAATCACCCATAAAAAACGTTTTAATTAAATATGGAATTATTTCACGCCTGATTTAATTAATCTCTTAATAATTCAGGCAGAATCATTCTTGTTCGGTAGACCGAGAATTATTCGGTCAACCGAACCGTTCGGTTATAACACGTGTTCGGTGCACCGTGAGCTAGACGGTCAACCGAATCCGTATGAGAAAAATTCCCAGGAAGAATTCGGACGAACCACGTCTTTTAATCGATCTACCGTTGACCCACCAAAATCGCTCCTGGGACATAGTCATCAGATGACCGGGTCACCTTCGGTCTACCGAAAATACTACTTCTCGGTTGACCGTGCACACTCGGTTAACCGATCCCGATTGTCCAGGCACTCCAGACAATTTCGGTCAACCAATTGCGCTTACCCGTTCCCTATTCGGTTAACCGATCCGAAGGTACTCCGGTCGACCGAACCATGAACGGTTCACCGTGTTTGACGCCGATTTTACCTTTGTCAAATTTTGGATTTATTTCCAACAAAATTTGATCTTTTGGGGTTTTTAGCAATTCACATCATATATATATCATCTTATGTAATATTAAATTATTACACCCCATAATATATACCTCATATGAATTTATTATGATTCCAATTATGTCAATTCTCATGACATATTGATTTTAATTAATTCACCACATGTGTCCTACTTTCACATGAAACCCGACACATCATATGAACTTAAAATCAACCTCTTGTTTCCCAGTTTTGTGGTGTGACCTATAGGAGGATCTAAGCCAAATTGGCAGTAATATTAAACACTTAATATCTCAAACTATAAGCGATATCTAGCTACACATTATAGTTACCCAATTACCGTAGATGTCTTCACTACTACAGAAAAGGGAATATACGTCGGATGTACGGGGCTATACACCTCGGATATAAGCACACCGCTATCCGACGTCTAGGTGTGCGTCGTCTATACATAGACGTCGGCCATAATTAGACGCCGACGTGTATTCGTTAACGTATAGATGTCGGTCACCTTATCGACCGACGTCTATACGTTAGGGATAGACGTCGGTTAACTAACATACGACGCCTATACTTTAGGGATAGACGTCGGTTAACTAACATACGACGCCTATACTTTAGGGATACACGTCGGTTAACTAACATACGACGCCTATACTTTAGGTATAGACGTCGGATTCAATATAAAGCTGACGTCTATTCCTTTCTTCAGAGGAATAGACGTCGGCTAATAGAAACAACCATCGTCTATTCCTAAAGCTGGACCAAAAAAAATAAATAGCATCTGACGAAATTGTTTTTAGTCATCGTCGTCGTGTACATACAACTGCACCAAATTCGTTCACCTATAAATTTGTTCACAAATACTCACAATTTCATCCACATACATCCACAATTTCATACAAGCACAAACAAATAAGCATACATGCATAAACACAAACATACAAAGCATACACAATTGACATTCAACACACTTGCAATTAATTCATTCTAAAATTAAGGCGATTATATTAAGGCATAAAGTGTAGGATTGTAATACAAGTGCACTTGTTAACTAAATTACAAAAAATACAATTGGCAGGAGAACCTCTTAGTTCGTCAGCATGTTTCTGATGAAATAGCGAGCCCATCGGTCGCGAGTTTCATCGAGCTCCTGTTGCGAGAATGGATCACTACTTTTTGGGAAAATCTATCAAAAAATACAAGTGTGATGAATATTAATAACTAAATATTGATACTACAATTGAATATACAATTGAATAACGATCTACATTATGTCGGTTAGACATACGTCTTGAGTTGTCAGATCGAGGATTTCCTCCATGTATCTCATCACGTAGTAACCGCATTCCGTATTTCAAACCTGCTTCCGGTACTACAAACATAGGAATTCGCTAAATATTTGTTCCTAACTTAATTAACAAAAATGGGATAGAACGTACTCTCATTCCATGCCATGTTATTCCTAATTTTGTGGTTGTTCTCCTACCACCTAAAGCTCTGTAAACCTTAATTGCCCTGAGTAGCACAAGTTAAAATATCAATCAATAATACTAATAAAAATCCACGAATTACTTTATTCACGACTAAATGAACTTACATATTTAGAAGTTTCTTTATTGAGTCCCTTGGTTTATTCGACCCCAACGGATCAAACCAATATGCCGAATTAGTCGTTGGGCATACAACGACAAGCATCCAATGAGCCCTGTGTTATATATATAATTAGAAGTTTATTACAAAATAAAATTTCACTTTGAATTACAAAGTTTACCTCTCATGATAAGGGAGCAGATAATATTTCTTGTCTTCTTCTTTAAAGAACGTCCCAAGTTGACCCGATTTATCGTCATTCCCGTATATATATGTAGATGGACTGATAAATCCAAATACTTGATCCTCGGGAAAGATTGACCTTCTGGCGTCGTAAAGATGTCTACAAGTATTAAAAATTATAATTTATTACAGTTTTGATAAAATTATTCAATACTCTTCATTGTATACAAAAGAACACTTACTTCACTTTCACGTCGATAATCATGATACACAACGAATCCATCGCCATGAACTGCATGATATCCTCTTTCGTGACGTACAAAGCGGGAGGCAACCCTTTATCCCCCTCCAACTCCCAGGTACTTAAGGATTGTGCCTCCCTACCTACCATACATTGATACAACATTTTGCACCTACTTGGAAGCGAATTAATGTTGATCGGAGATTGGTTGTTTGACCCTTTGCTCCGGGGGCTTGACACCTTACACATATGTATAGAACCGTTAAAATACAATTGTTAACAAATTTGAAGTTTAAAGGCTTTCAAAGTTAAATTATACCTCATGTTTGTCGTTCAGCTCTACTAAATAACTAGGCCAACGCACGAACCCACCGATAGCATCGCCGAGAGTAACAATCTCTTCTTCCGGAAATGGCACAAAAGCACCAGGATCTAAGGAACTCTCAACTGCAACCTTCAATTCTCCCTCTCCTACCTCTGTGAAGTGGTGTCTGGAGATGTTATAAACTTTCCCGTGTCCCACCAATCTTCGATTAGGGTCTTCGACAAATAAAGCACATCTAGATCCATCCGCGAACTTTCCAAACGAGGGACCGTCGACGAGGGCCAATTCTCGAGAATGAGACACGAAATCATCTTCTCGATGAGGGTGGAACACTGGCGGAACTGGAGTAGTCTCCGCGGAAGAACCGGTCTTACGACGGGTAGGAGAAGTAGGCAAATCACGATCCAATCTCTCCGTAAGAAGTTGCAAAGACTTCTTCAAGGTGGATTGGGGTGAGGTTGTGCAAGTGAACACCTTTTTTATAGGTTGTGCAACAGGCGGGTCCACTACGTTCTCACCCATTGGATCCGGGTGAGGTGGTGCAACAGGTGGATTGGGGCTAAGTTCCAGACTAGAATCTAGATGAACTCGTGAGAGTCGATTACTCAAGTCCCGAATCCAAATCTGAGTGCACCGGGTTGAATCATTTTTTGAATTCAAATTCGGAATTTAAATTCCAAATTTCATTTCAAGAATTAATTACAATTTTTTTTTTAAATATTTTCGTTTTTTTTAATATTTTTTTTTTCAAAAGGGAAACAAACAATAGAATGGGGAAAGATGAGAAAGGAATCCTAATCTAGAGAATTTAGGTGAGAAGAGAAAGAAGACTCAGATGAGAAGGGAAACCTAACTCTAAAGATAGAAAGAGGGTTGGTCAGAAAATTCCTAAGAAAGCACGGTTCAAACAATCCTAGACCTAGTGTCTCTTAGATCTAGACGACTCCTAACTGGTTGAGTCGAATTGATTTGCTTGATTCACCTCCCTCACTAATCAAACCAACTTGGCCAGGCCGTGTATAGCTAGTGGGGGCGCTTCCGACAGAGTCGGTGCCAATTAGACAACCACTTCGCTAGGAAGACTTACGTCAACACAAAAACACTTTCTAGACACCAAATTAAATTCAACCGGCTTCAGGTCATAGCAAGTCAAACCAATTCTTCTCCTTAAATGAGTCCGAGTCCTTAGGGGTCAATGTCTAGTTGATTTTAATTCAAGGCTTGGGTGACACTTTGGAATTGTTATTTGTGGGCCACGGAAGGGTGATGAAATCCCCACCGTATCTTTGCCTACAGAGTTGCCCTTAAGATAGTTTAACTTAGATCTAGCAAAGATAGTCAAACAATGGTCTTTAGAGGGGGGCAATTTCAAGGTTGTATGCAAACTAGATTATATGCTTAAATGCATTCGATAAAATCCGCGATACGTACCTTGCCTCCAGCACTCTTCAACAAGAATTAATTTGCAAGAATTTAGCAAGAATAATGCAAACAAAACATTATATGATGCATGCACTAAGTTCTTCTAGTTTTGCCAATTTTTAGGTCCGAGTTGAATTATTGCAATTTATGGAATTTTTGCCCTACACATGCAGTTCTACGAAAAGGAAATTTTCTGAAAATATAAATTACGAGGAAAACAGGCAACAAAGGTTACCTTATGCAATCCTCAGTCGGGTTCACCGCCCGCTCTCAAAATTTCAGATGCTCTACGCGTCCACCCAGCGATGATGCGCGTCCCAGAAAAGTTTGAAGCCCAGAAGCTCCAATTGTGCGGCGATTCCGCCGCAGGTTGTTCTATAGGTGCGGCGATTTCGCCGCTCGTTTAGCTCAGATCGTGCTCGGATTTTGCAGTGCACTCTGTTGTCTCCTGAAACACAAATCCAAATAGTTAGATCGCGCACAAGATAAACATAACAGAATCAAAATCAACAAAAAAACAAAATCTGCGTCGCCTCCCCGGTAACGGCGCCAAAAACTTGATGAGAATTAAATTTATACCGCAAGTGCACGGCGTCAATGAAGACGTGGCAAATACGGGTCGAACACAAGGAGGGAGAGATTTGTTATTAGTGTGATTTCGATTGGGGGAAAGAAGGAGAGAAGAATAAATTGGGTTTTGAGAATTTTGGGTTTTAATTATCTAAAGCAAGAAACAAGAACAATTAAAACTAAAACAAGAACAAAGAAGTGAATTCCGTTGGGTGGAGGTTTAGATTTAAGGTTTAGATTAGAAAATTCAGAAACTTATAATAAATCATATTAGTTATGAAGCATTACATGATAAATGATTTAACATAAACTCAAGTAATCAAAATATACTAACACGAAATTAAAATAATAACTTTTATTCTTCTTCTCTTCACCCTAAATCCGTCACCTCCACCCTTTGGAAGGAGTTAGAAACTCATAGAGGGAGGAAGAAGGGGTCCTTGAGACATTACAAAAGAAATCTAAAAGTAAGAAATAAAAGACAGAATTTTATTAATGAAAAGAAGAATACAAAACTAAGATTAAGAATAAAAATTACAACCAAAGACTAAGGACCCTTCTAACATCGTTCTCGGGGCTATTTATAGTTGTTACAAGAGACCTAACTATAGAAGTGGAGAGTACACGTGTCCAGACACGACTGGACGAAATTTGAGCCCACGGGATGTGGCCAAAATGATGATGTCGTCCATGCCGCCCTCCATCCGTGCCGCCCTCGATCATCCCCCTCAATTACGCTCGATCCTACCTCTCCCATCTCCTCCCTGCCGACTGCGTCTCTCGTGTTGTTTACCTTGACTCTGATATTCTCCTTGTCGACGACATCATCATTTTGTTACAAATGTCCTTAATATTAAAAACAAAAATAAAAAAAGTTAAAACATAAAAAACCAGAAAACAACGTCTCCCTCTTCCCCCAAATGGTCTCCCTCTTCCACTCCATCCCCAACTCACATGTTCCAAACCCTCCAGCAAGGCCGTCACCACCTTGAATCGGGACGATTCAATTAGAAGGACGATTGAATCGGGACGATTCGATCTCCCTGAGACCTTGCTCTCTGATGCTAGAAGGATGTACGGGTTTAATCCCAATGTTTGTGTTTTCAAAATTTTGATTAAACGTAATTGTAGGATATAGGAGATGGACTAGGCTTTGGGTTGTCGAGGAGATGAGGGAGAATGGATTCCCACCGAATTTGATTACTCGTTCGACTTTGATTGGGGGTTTTGTAGGGAGGGGAGGCTCAAGGAGGGTTAAAGGTGAATAAGGTGAGTTACAAGATCGTGATGAATTGTTTGCTGAAGAAAGGTGAGGTGGAGAAAGGTGTTCACTTGCTTGTGATGCTTAGGAGGAGTGATTTCCCTCATTTCGCAGCGTCAAACGAGTTGTTCGTCAAGTTGTGTGAGAGTTGGAATGTAGTCGATGCCTCAATGGTGTTGGCATGGTTGTTGGACACGGGATTCCAACCGGAGAATGATACTGGGCGTTGGCTGAGAGAAGTGAGCAAATAGAGGAAGCTTGGGAGAACATTTGACTTATTAGATGAGTTGACAACGTCGCGAAGAGGTGCTTTGGTGTTTTAATGATTTGTGTTTTTACTATTAAAGATATTTATAATTTTATGAGGTTTAATTTGTAAAATTTCTAACAACGTTGGACGAAAACGGGGCTTGAGTGGACCCTACTAACAACAAAGATGCATATGAGCAAATATGTTTGGCATACAGGTGCATCATAGGCAATAGTGAAAACCCGGGTGCATATCACCCAAGCAAAAAGCCTTTGTTCTTTGATGTTTAAATTGTGTCAATCATCTCCTTAAACTTTTGAGTCGTCACATTTTATCTTCTCTTTGTTATGAGTCCATATGTCTTTATATTCACCATTAAATACTTTTTTGTGTCAATTGCAGTGAATACTTCTTTTCTAACTTTATGGTAAAGTTCAAATTAAATAAAGGTTCGCATTTGGTTCAAATCTAGTACAGACATCCACCCTACTGTAAATAAAGGTCTCTTCATCAAAATGCAAATAAAATGTTCTAAAGCTCAAAATCTCGAAAGCGTAAAATCCCAATTCCTCACACTGCAAACAGAAAGTCAAGTTAGTATTCGGTAAAATATTTGGTTCAAGACAAAAAAAGAATCTCGTTATATGAATTGCACTGATGGTGCACTTGAATATGAACTTAAAGACAGCCCAATGAAGATGTTGGAACCATTGTTGAGGAGAATCCATCGTAAAACATGGTAAATATTGCTCGAGGCATCTATTTACAACTTCGGTTTGGGCATCTATCTGTGGGTGATAAGATGTGCTGCTCCGAAGGGTGGTTCCAGATTTGAGAAATAACTTTGATGTTGCTTCTATTGCATCTGTCTATGGGTGATAAGAAAAAGGGGTCGCGATCAGAGATGATGCTTCGAGGTATTCCATGAAGTTTCGCTATATGAATGACAAAAGCATCTACAACACTTGGAGTCGTAAAACGTGGAGGCAAACCGACAAAATGATCATATTTTGTCAGTCGATCAACAACGACAAAGACCGCCGTTTTACCACAAGAAGCGGGGAACCCCGTGATAAAATCCATCGTGATATCTTCCCAAACACGGTGTGGGACTGGAAGTGGCTGAAGCAAGCTGGCAGGCGACGTAGTGAGGTATTTAGTTTGTTGGCAAATAAAATAACACTAGTACAGAAAATGAAATATACGTCGCATATATTTCAATTTGGGAGGTGGATTTGTAATTTTGTCCATTTAGAGGACTATTTTGTTATTTGTCCGGATTGGAATTGATTGGGCTATTTGCAATCTTGTCCCACCTAGTGGACTACTTTTCTTTCATCGCATACTTGAGAGTTATTTCCTTGATATGAACTTATTTATGGGGCAAGCATGCAAACTCTCCACTTGCATGGATAAGAAGGGCAACCATGCACGTAGAGTGTCAGTGATATTGCGTTGACTTGCGTAAGAAATTACGTTTCTTTGTGCAAACATAATTGGTAATGGTGTGCAGAACCCGATCCGCTCTGGGTTCGGTCCGGACATTTTGAAATTTTGGTTCCAGTCCGGTTTTTGTTTTTTTTAAATTTTTAAGGTTAAAAACCGGTCCTGGACCGGACCGGACCGGACCGAATCCAACCGGTCTTGTTTCCGGTCCAGACCAGTTCGGTCTGGTCCGGTCCGGACGTCGGATAAAAATCTGGTCTGATCGGGATGCACAACCCTAATAATTGGTATGGAGTTCCATCGTTGAATTGTTCCCGATACTATATTATTTATACATTCAGATTGAACCAACCTAGATTGGATTGATTCGCATTGTATTTTAGAATTCTCCATATTTGTGTGGACAATTTAATTAGACAATATGCTTGTCTCTCTATTTTGTATTCTCTTTGACATGGAAACAAAATCGAAACCAATCAAGGTGAAATTGGCTCAAGTCGTATTTTCGTATTCTTCTTATTTGGATGCAGAATCCAACGAGAAAATATGCTCGCTTTTATAGTTTGTATTCATTTCGACCTAGAAGTCACAAACTTATTTTGCACTTTGTTTGAATTGTATATATGCTCATAAAGTTTGATTTGATTTCGATAAAAAAAATGAATGTCACTTAGCATGAACTTTAGTACCTCCATTTCTTTCATTTTATGACTTTCATCAAGTTACTAGCAATACACTCATGGTCATTTGAGTTGATTTTAATGGTCTAGAGTCCTGACTTGCTTTGCAAATTGAATGTATTTGTGGGGTCTAGCGTTTGTCATAATTGGAATAAATATCTGACACTTCATTTGATTTTCGTGTATAGTTTATCACATTATGTCGTGTTGTTATATTTGTATTCCAAAGTTAATTAAGTCTTGGTGGACATTTTTGAAAGTATAAAAAGTCAATTCCATGTTTTAGAAATAATTCTTCACATCGGCTTTGTGATGATTTGTGCAGTAACGAAAACACTGATATATATGGAACGAGTTAAAATTGGTCAATGAACACATTTTAGTTGGTCAAGTGTTTGATTTCAAGTCATAGGTATGGTATATTCCCTGTTAATTCCAGATCTGAAGTGTTAGATTTTAGAAGAAAGTCATCTTTATTCCTTGATGTGCATGATTATGATGCGTCCAAACTTGGGTGCTAGTTATTTTGTTGCACCCGATAATTAATGGTTCTATTTCATTAATCTTGACAACATTGTCCATATTTATCTCAAGTATGATATACCCATAAGTTTGATTACTATATCATAATCATGTAAGTTTAATTTTTGGCTAAATTTTGGCAGCCTTCCGGTGTCATTTTTTAATTTGTCAAAATATAAATGATCAATCCGGATACAATTCCTCGAAAGAAAAGTGATCAGAATAACGTGTAGGCAACTATCCGGATGCAATTTCTCAAAAGAAAAGTGGTCGGAATGATTGTGTTTTATAAATTGGACGATTATCTAGATACAATTGCTCAAAAGGAAAATGACCGGAATAACAATGTTGGCAACCATCCGTATACAATTCTGGAAAGTGGTCAGAATGATTATGTTTGGTAAATTGGACGATTATCCGGATATAATTTTTCAAAAGGAAAGTGGCTAGATTGACCATGCAGATTTGACGAAGTCGGCAGTGCTATTGTTGGTGCCGATGGTGATGGTCCTGGCGATGCCAATATATGAAAGGAGAAGATGAAAAGAAGCGCCGAATCACCACTTCATCTCGCCTTCTCTAGCCGCAGCCTCTTGTTTGGAATAGAACGATTGAATCATTCAATCTCCTCTTATTTTCCAACGTCGATCTATTGCTGTGGTATCTCCTCTCTTTTCTCACGTAGGTGTGTGTAGATGGTGGAAAGAGAGGTGGTGTGATGGCGTGGAGTTTGTGTATATGTGTGTTTTTGTTGTATATGGAGTTTGTTTAATATGTGTGTTTGCCTTGTATGGAGTTGTAACCATGAAAACAAAAAATCTAAAGGGTATTTATAGACCTGGGACTTAAGCGGTACCAGCCCGGCCTGGTATGTTACTGTAGCCCAATGGTATTATATCCAATGGGCTTTTTTAACCAAAAATATCTCTCTCCTTCCAATATAAACTCCCCAATCCCTCTTATTTTCTTCACACCAATTCCTACTTTTTTTCTAAATCTCTCTATTTTTTTTTACTATTTCTCTAATTGCTCTGATTTTGGTGGAAACGGGTCGAGTTTGAGTTAAAGTGTGAAGCATAAAGTTACAAGCTGACCGCTCGATTTCGCGACACCTCCGCTCTTAATTTCTCAGGCTTTTCTAAAAAAATTAGTAGTTAATTTTAGTTCATTAGTCATCATTATGACTTTCTCATTTACGAAAAAAATTCACTTTTTGTTTGCATATTTAATAATTTTCATGACTTTAACATCCGATTTTGAAGATAATGATTACCCACCTCCTCTTAATCCACCTAAACATAAGGGTAGAGATACTAGATAAGAACTAGCAAAGTAAAGGAGGATTTTTATGAAGGACATGATAATGAGGGTAAACCAACTGCTACTTGTATACATTGTGGTAAAATATTTTCGGCTAAGTCAAGTGGAGGAACCGGACATCTAGGTAGACATGTACTTTCATGTAAAGTTAAGAATGCATCATCGGTACTAGATTCACGTCAATAAGTTTTAGACACAACTAGCACTAGTGCAGAAAAGGAAATATACGTCGGATTTATGGCTTATATACGTCGGATATACGGTTTTCCTGATCCGATGTCTATATTTGCATCGTAAAGGCCGACGTCTATTTTTAAGTATTTAAGTATAGACGTCGGTTATAGATCCCCATCGACGTCTATACTTAAGAATAAACGCCAGTTATAGCTCATAACCGACGTCTATGATTAACTATAGACGCCGGTTATAGAGCCCAACCGATATCTATTCTTAAGTATAGACGTCGGTTCGACGATACAACCGACATCTATACCTTTACCAGATTAAAATAAATAAATACATTCATCTTGTACCAGAAAAATATTCATCATGCACAACACATTCATCCACATATACACATTCATCCAATGAGCATACACAATCATTCATCCACAAGCATACATACACAAACACTTGGCATTCATTCAAAAATATGTTTGATTATATTAAAGAACAAATTGTATGTTGGTAATATAAAGAAACAAGTTAAAATTGCATGATATAAGAACATGTCAGTTCATTAACATGTTTCTTACGAAATAGCGAGCACATCGCTAGTGAGTATCATCCAGCTCCTGTTGTGAGTAGGGATCACTATTCTTTTGGAAGACCTATAAAAATACAAGTACAAAATATTAATATCTAAAAAATGAAACTATAATTATACAACTGGATATCAATCTATATTACCTCAGTTAGGGCTACGTCTTGAGATGCAATTTCGAGGATTTCCTCCATGTATCTCATAACGCAGTAACTATATTCCGTATTGTCAGTCTGCTTGCGATACTACAAAATATAAATTTGCTAAATATATGTTTCATTACTTAACATAATTAACAAAAAAATGGGAGAAAGTACTTACTCCCATTCCATGTCATGTTACTCCCACATTTTTTGTTGTTCTTACTCCACCTAACGCTATGTAAACCTTCATTGTCCTGAGTAGCACAAGTTATTCAATACAAAGTCGATAATACGAATAAAATACTCGAAATACAAATACGATGATTAAAATGAACTTACAAATTTATAAGTTTCTTTATGAATTTCCTTGGTTTGTTTGACCCCAAAGGAACAAACCAATATGCCGAATTAGTTTCGGGGCATAGAACCGCAGACATCCAATGAGCTCTGTATATATATATAATTAGAAGTTTATTACAAAATCAAATTCCAATTAATTTGAATTAACAAATTTACCTCTCATGATAAGGGAGCAGATAATATCTTTTGCCTTGTTCTTTCATGACAAGCCCAAACTCACCCGATTTATCGTCATTCCCTTATATATAAGTAGTTGGATTGACAAATCCAAACACTTGATCATCGGGAAAGACTGGCCTTCTGGCATCATAAAGGTGCCTACAAGAGTAAAAATTACATTATGTTATAATTATGATAAAATTATTCAATACATTTCATCTTATACACAAGAAAATACTTACTTCACTTGCACGTCGATAATCAGCATTGACATATTATGACACTTACTGCATGGATAATATGTCATGTCTCTGTCTTTCCTATTCTTTGAATGATTTTTTGTAACCTCTAAGAACATATTCACTCCGTTCTCATACACATCACTTAATCGGTTTGAAAGAATCCACTCTCGTTCCATTTCAATCTAAACATTAAGAAAAACGATAGTAATTATTGAAGACAAAAAATAAAATTTCAGTTTAAAAGAAGGTGTTCGTAGATGAGAAGATCTGGAGACACGAAGTTGAGAAAAGAATAACTCAAGAGAGAGGAGATGAAGTCCTTAACCTAGCGTGGGAATAAGGAAGGTTAGAAACCTAACTAAGCAAGCCTAAAGTCCACTATAGGTCCTTAGCACTAGACGACGCCTAACTTCGAGGACCCAACGAGGACCACTAATCTGTAGGAAATCAAAAACCTGGAGGTTCTTAAAATCTCAGGGAGACTAGATGGGCAACTACATTCAGGCAGAAATGGTCTTAAACAACAAGGACCACTAGTCTGTAGGAAATCAAGAACCCGGAGATTCCTAAAATCTCAGGTAGACTAGATCAGCAACGACGTTCAGGCCACAATGGTTTCCTCTCCTTAATGCGTACGGAAATCATAGAGGCCAACGTCTAAATTGATTTTATTAAGGCTCTTTTATTATGTGGTTTTTGGGCCAAGGAAATGGTGATGAAATCCCCAACCCCATCTCCTATTGGTGATTGCCCCTAAGTGTTTTTCATACCTTAATCTAACAAAGAACACACTAAACAAACACTCACATCACTCTTGTTCCAATGCAACTCCTAGTAACTAATGTGTGCTTTCTAATGAATGATGAGTGAAAGAGATTACATACCTTACGCCAGCAATCTATGACAGAAATCGTAACATAAAAAAATACGATGAATGGAAAGTCCTATATGATGAATGACTTAGCAAATATTGTCTAATATTTTGTTATAGGTTATTATTAAAGGCCAAGTTGTTTAAGGGGTGGATGAGCTATTAGAAACTAAACATTTAACTAAACAAAATAATTTTTTTTCAGCATAAATAAACATTTAACTAAACTAAACATAAATAAACTTTTAACTAAACACAAATAAACATTTAACTAAAAAAAATTTAAGTAAACTAAATCACAAACTAAATTGAGTTGTTTATGTTTAGGGCCATATAAACTAAATCATGTGTAATCATATACTAAACCATATTATAATGTTTCAGAACCGGTAGAAGTCTGCATGAAAAAAAATAAGATTATGAGTTTTTGTTTGGAAAATAATGCTTGAATAATGTCTGCAAGAGTTTTATTCACATCAATGGTCGAAAATGTACAAATCTTAAAGTGAATAACCAAACTCGCAAGAGAGTACTTGGGTTCTCCCAATAAATAAAAAGTGTAGCATGACTGAATCTCACCGGGTTCGTGGTGGAGGAACCAGATCGAAAAAAGAGGGATTCCAGTTGTAAGATATCCAATGAAACTGTAGCTGGAATTGAGATACCATTCAAAGAGAAAGATGTCAAATATATGGAGTTTCCTTTTTTGTCCTATACGGATGATCTGATCCACAAGGACCATGATTGGGAATTGTTTGATCATCTTTCTCCGAGGAAATAGATCAACCCGATTCAACCATTATGTAAGTTTACAAGTTGACCTCGTGATTTTTAGGCAGGATCACCTAACCAAAACATCTCTTATACTTGCTAAACATTTTTAGGTAAATTGTTCTAAATTGTGAAAGAAATTTTAAATAGAGATAAATCATTTTTGTTTTCCAAAAAATTGGAAGTGCGTGTATTATGGAGGAGAAAGTTTAATTCCATTTATCTCTCAAATAATTTCCATCAAAATAAGAGAAATTTATATTCTTATCTTTTCTCTAAGTTTCTCACATTCAAGCACACAATTAAGGATTTCGCATTTTCAGAAAACTCCATAAAATATCCTTTAGATAAGCAGTTAATTAAGACCTTAAACTGGACTAAATTGACAAACTAAGTATTCGACATGAGGATGTAATGAACAAGTGGAGAATCGAACAAGGCTGTCGTGGGTGGTTCTCGAGGCCGCGGAGGTCGTGGAGGCTAGGGTGTGTGTGTGTGTGTGTGGGGGGGGGGGGGGTGGTCAGATATCAGTCGCTGACGAGGTCGGGTTTGCGGCTAGGGTTCAGTCGGATTTTTGTCTTGAGATTTTGTTGGAATAAATGAAACAAATGTAACTGTTTGTTTCATATACGACCCACAGACGTCAGTCATAGCCTACAACCAACGTCTATATGCATGGGGGCATAGACGTCGGTTGTAGGCTATGACCGACATCTATGGGTCGACGTCTATAGGATTGAGGGATAAACGTCGGGGTATAGACGTCGGTTGAAATGGGTATTCAAACAACCGATGTCTAGAGTACCCCATACGTCGGTTGTATTAATGGTCAGCGTCTATACCTATAGACCTCGGCTATAATTGGCGACCGACGTCTATGGGGCGACGACTATTCACTATTCATCACTAGTGTAGTGGAACTTTAAATTTCAGAAAATATTGTCCAATTAAAGATAGAGAGATAATTGTTGATTTCATAATTAGATATGAACTACCATTTAGCATATGTGAATCTAAAACCCTTAGGAATGTAATTCTCTATCATAATCTGCAATTTAAATCATTTTGTAGGAAAACACTTAAAAATGTTGCATTTGATAAATTCGCTAAATAAAAAGAATGCATGATTAGTTATTTTTCATAAATGAACAATAAGGTAGAATTAACTAGTGATTTTTGGACCGATCCAAATAATTATCCTTACTGTTGCGTAACTACTGATTATCTAGATTATTTATGATGTTTAAATAAAAAAACTCATTTCTTTTTACCTATTTTGCATCCACTCACTATCAAGGTTATATTTAGCTTTTATTATGGATCCAAGCTAGATTTAAAATTTGTGTTTTACAAGTTTTCTTTTAAGTAATTGTTGCAAATATGAATTATGAAAATTTCCAAAGACATGTAGATATTTGTAAATCTTTGTTAAACAAATATTCTGAAGAATATGAAAGACTACATAATGTAAATCAAATGGGTTCAAATGTTGCTTCTTCATCATTACAACCACCTGCAACTGCAATGGATCTAGATGATGACGACTCACAATGAAATTTCTTAGATAAAAAAATATTAGTAAAAATGAAACACAAAATGAATTAACTGGATATTTAAACACTGAAATGTACTTAACTATTGTTGATTTAAATGTTTTTCATGTTTTAGACTAGTGGAGAAAGTGAAGGGAATGTGTTCTAAAAGTTTTACTTTTAAATGTCAATTATTATGAATTGAATGAGAAATCATTTTGTTCCTTGTTTATGTTATTCGTCTTTTGGAAGTGTTAAGGAAGAGACTCTTGGTCCTTAACCGTAGAGCTCTAAAAGATATTGGTTTACATAAAACAAAAGATATTCGCAATCATGGTAATAAACATGGGACATTTATTACCGAGTTAAGATTATCGTGTTGGTCATAGATCATTGTATCTCTACAAGTGAGTGACAACGCGGGTACACAAAAGAGGAAAATAGTACTTTTGTATACCGAATTGACCTAACAAGTAAAATATTATAGGAATGTGTTTCTGTGTCATTAATATTTTACTGTGTCCTTGGTCCTTTGATATGAGACTTATATCTGATCGCTTAAGGAGTTCTTAATTAGACTAGTGTTTTGATCTATCTATAAGTGTAGTGTAAAGGCATTAGTTGGTTAAGTATAACTTACGTTGGAGAAGATAGTTAGTCAAAAGATTATCATTGCCCCTCTTAATTGAGTGATGATATTAGTGGGCCCCTTGATAAAGCAAAGTTATAATGTGCACAATGTGATTTGAGTTAAGTCACATATTTATAACTAGCTTAAAGAGATCAAGAAATGAATACTAAGACAAAGATGACACAATACTACTTTGTGTGTATTCTTAATATCATGAGGCAAGGGACGGACACAAGTGGTGCACTCCATCACTAAATGGATCGGGTTTTGGTTCGAGTGGAATTAAGACATCTGACTAATTGGGAGCTATAATGTGTAGCTAGATACCGCTTATAGCTTGTGATATTAAGTTCTTAATATCTCTCCCAACTTAGTTTAGATCATCCTATAGGTCACACCACAAAACTGGGAAACAAGAAATGGGGATTTTGAGTTCATAAGATGTGTCGGGTTTCATGTAGAAAATATGACACATGGGGTGAACAAGCAAAATCAAAATTATGTTGTGATTAATAACATAATTAGAATCTAAATAAAATTCATATGTGATGTAAATATTATGGGGTGTAATGATTGATCATTGCATAGGATAATATGTTACATAAGTTGTGAAGTGACTACTAATCCCGAAATGTCAAAATTTGTAGGGGTTAAACCGAAATTTGACAAGTCTGCAAAACAGTGCTCCAACGGTCGACCGGTTAGCAGCAAACGGTCGACCGATCGGGCATAGTCGACCGGACGTGTCTCGACCGATAACAGGGAATTTTCATTTGTTCGAACGGTCGACCGCAAGTAATCGGTCGGTCGACCGAACATTGCGATGGAATAATTCCTGTTACGAATGGTCGACCGAGTTATTGAACGGTCGACCGAAACATGGTTCGAGCGGTCGACCGAACCTCCAAACGGTCGACCGGTCCAGACGGTTTTCAGCAGAATTAATTTAAGAATTAATTAGATCATGCATGGAATTGGTCCATAATTGATTTAATTCGTGGCTAATATTATTTATTATTAAATAATGGATGGTTAGATGGAATTTTGCATGAAATCATGGGCAAGAGGTTGCACATGAATATGTAATTTGGAGCGAACTTATAAATACAAGTTTATCTCATTACCTCCTTATTGAATTCATTGCTTTCTCATGCAAAAATTCTCTTTCCATAACTCTCCACGAAAATTCCTTAATTCTTAAGTTTAGTTTTAGTTCTTAAGAGATCATCTTCTCAAGGGAATTAAAGAGGGGTTAGTAATTGGATTCTAAACCCTATCGGAGATTGAGAGACTAGCTTCCCTCTCTATGATCTTGTTTAGAGTTTGGTGAATACTCGGAGGCATCCGGCGCAGCGAGAAGCATCCCCAACGTCTCCGAATCTTTAAGAAGTTTTAGAGAACTTCTAGGTATGAATTTCGGAGCCCATATTTGTTTTAATAGAGTTTTGAAACTAGATATTGAAACAAATTGATGCATGTAACAAATAAATCATAGAAAATTGTAAATTGATCCTTATTGTGCATAAAAATTTCGAAAATAAATATGTACAATTAAACATGAAATCCAACAGAAAGAACTCAGGTAGCTAGGTTTTCACTGGTCTCCTTGATGGCACGAGACTTATGATGTCCTCTGGCGTCAACTGTGACGTCGGAGTCTGTATTTAGCGCAGGTAAATGTGTCTTGACTGACAAGAAGCAAAACTTGTCCGACAAATAAATTTAGATGAGATTATGCTTGAAAGATTGGATGGACGCTGCTGACAAAATCCAAAACATGAATCTTAACAACACCAGCGACGATGAAGATTGAAGACGAATTAGATAAATCATTGTTTTTGAGTATTTTTTTCGTAATACTCCTTATATATTTTTATTACTCCTCGGATTTAGCTAGCTTACGGTCTTTTTTCATATGTAACCAATTATGTATTTATATTTTTCCCGATTTGAGTCAACGATTATTAATAAATAAATTAGTTACTTTGGGAAAAAATAAATTGTGTTTGTGTTTGTTAATTCAATTGTGATTGTATACTTACTTCAAATTAATAAATCGACCGAAAAATTGAAACCCGACTTGACCCAACGCCCCCAAATCCGGCCCAGACTAGGTACCCGTGTCGTGCTGGGCCCAAGAGATCGGTTGTCGTGCCGGCACGAGTCCCACCTCTAGGTATTTATGGTGAATGAGAGGAGGGAATGGATGAGCATCATGGGTGTTGGTGTGTGATCGTGGGAGGAAGTGGATGAGATCGTGCTTTGGAAGTTAAGATTCATGTTGCCCATTGCCAAGTACGACTCGAATCTTTTCATAATTAAATAGAAACGTGATTTTGGTTGGTGAAACTAAGGTGAATAAGAATAAGATTAATTCTCATCCACCTTCATACATGAAAGATGAGGGTCAACGTGGGATGTAGTTGTTGAGGTAGAGAAGGTGTTGCGTGCATGAACGTGCATGGACTTTGTATTTGTTCTAGTTTATTATTATTATTAATAATGGTAAAACTTTTCTTTCACTTTCGAATCTTGTGAAATTCCACATCTCTTCAAGTTTTGACTCTAGTTTCACGTTTAATCTAATAAACATAGATCAAGAGATTGATTTCTGAAATACTTTCATTTTAATGTTATTGCTTACTCTAAACATCAATAGAGTTCTAAATTACATACAACACTGAATTGGGATGACAATTAGCTAACGATGATTAAAAAAATTGTTTTTATTTGAGATGTATTTTTTTGTGTCAACATTCCTTTTCTCCCTTTCTCTTCTTTTCCCTCTTACTATCATACAATAAGGTAATATTAATGTTATGGAAGTATAGTAAGCCAATATGAATTACTCAAGCGTAAATCTTCAATATCACTCTTTCTCGGGAGTGACTAAGCAAAAACCCCTTGCAACAAACAGTGGGAACGCCGATGTATGTTTAATTTCAAATAATATCCCTCTTTCTCGAAAGATAATTGGCTTGAGCAACTATGTCACACTTGACAAGTGGTGTATCTCCACTGGTGGTATCGTAGTGAAATATGCTTTGAGGTCACTGATTCAAATAACAGTGGGAACGCCAATGTATGTTTAATTTCAATGCACTACATCAATTTGAAAAAGAAAAAAAACTAGATCAAATGTAACTACAATACTACATACACGAGTATTGCGTTAATATTTGAATGCTTTAACATTAATTGCATCATACCATACAGGAAAAAGGTCTTTCCCAACGGACACATGCTGACGGAATTTCCGTCGGCTTTACAACAACTTTGTCGGGTCGGGCATGAAAATATTGTGTTCGCGCCCGTTTACTGGGTGCACGTGTCAAGCACATGCAAAATCTAGCTTGCCTTCTGTCGTCATTACCCTACTCTGTCGGGTTAGACGCGGAAAATTTCCCTTTGTGCCCGATTAACTGGTGCACGTGCCGAGCACATGCTAAAACTAGCAAGCCGACGGAAGTTCCATCGGCAGGCTAGATATATAGAGGGGAAATCCGAGGCTTTCCCAACGAAACCCTAAGAAAAATGGAATTCTCACTTGGCCATGGATCAATACCAAAAAGAAATATTTCCACAACTAAGCAGTAGTTAAGATAAAATAGTTTTCGGTACCAAAAAAGAAAAATAGAATTCCCACTTGGCCATGGATCAATGGCGTGATACATTAGCAACAAATATCCTGACTTTAAATTCGAAATTTACTTCTGTTGTTATTTTTATGGAATTTGTAACCTTCACTACTACAGAAAATGGAATATATGTCGGATGTACGAGGCTATATATGTCGCATATAAGCACTCTCAGATCCGATGTCTATGTGTGAGTCGTCTATACATAGACGTCGGCCTTCATATAGACTGACGTCTATACCTAAAGAATATACGTCGGCTGTATATATTAGATGACGTCTATTCTTTAACGTATAGACGTCGGTCGTTATATAGACCGACGTCTATGCGTTAGGTATAGACGTCGGTTCAATAAGAGACGACGTCTATTCCTAAAGCATATAGGTCGGATTCATACTAAAGCCGACGTCTATTCGTTTCTTCAGAGGAATAAACGTCGGCTAATTAATACAGCTGACGTCTATTCCTAAACCTGGACAAAAAAAACAGCATCCGACGAAATTGTTTTTAGTCATCGTATTCGTGTACATACAACTGCACCAAATTCGTTCATCTATAAATTTGTTCACAAATACTCACAACTTCATCCACATGTACATACAAGCACAAACAGACAAGCATACATGCACAAACACAAACATACAACCATACATCCACAAACATACAAGCATACACAAGCATACATAGTTGACATTCAACACACTTGCAATTAATTCATTCTAAAATTAAGGCGATTATATTAAGGCATAAAGTGTAGGTTTGTAATACAATTGCACTTGTTAACTAAATTATAAAAAATACTAGTGGTAGAAGAACCTCTTAGTTCGTCAACATGTTTCTGATAAAATAGCGAGCCCATCGGTTGCGAGTTTCATCGAGCTCCTGTTGCGAGAGCATATTCACTCCGTTCTCATACTCATCACTCAATCTGTTTGAAACAATCCACTCTCGATCCCTTTCAATCTAAACATTAACAAAAATGATAGTTATTATTGGAGACAATAAATAAAATTTTAATTTAAAAGAATGTGTTCATAGATGAGAATATTCGGAGACATTAAGATGAGAAAAGAATGACTCAGAGGAGAGGAGATGAAGTCCTTAATCTAGCGTGGGAATAAGGAAGATTAGAAACCTAACTAAGCAGTCAAGGCCAAAACAGCCTAAAGTCCACTATAGGTCCTTAGTAATAGACGACGCCTAACTTCGAGGTCCCACCGAGGACCACTAGTCTGTAAGAAATCAAGAACCTGGAGGTCCCTAATATCTCAAGGAGACTAGATGGGCAACGACGTTCAGGCCGAAACGGTCTTCAACATCGAGGACCACTAATCTATAGGAAGTCAAGAACCCGGAGGTTCTTAAAATCTCAGGGAGACTAGATAGGCAATGACATTCAGGCCATAACGGTCTTAAACGGTTTCCTCTCCTTAATGCGTCTGAAAATCCTAGAAGCCAACGTCTAATTGATTTTATTAAGGTTCTTTTATTAAGTGGTTTTTGGGCCAAGGAAATGGTGATGAAATCCCCCACCTCATCTCCTATAGGTGACTGCCCCCTAAGTGTTTTTCATACCTTAATCTAACAAACAACACACCAAACAAACACTCACCTCACTCTTGTTATAATGCAAGTCTTACTAACTAATGTGTGCTTTCTAATGAAGGACGAGTGAAAGATAGTACGTACCTTACGCCAGCAATCTATGATAGAAATCGTAAATAAATAATAAATATGATAAATGCAAATCCTATATGATGAATGACTTAGCAAATATTGTCTAATCTTTTGCTTTGGGTTATTAAAGGCCAAGTTGTTTAAGGAGGTTAATGAGTTAAACATAAAACTTTCTAAATAAAAGAATATCTTAAGCATAAATAAACATTTAACTAAATAAACATGTAACTAAATTTTAATCTATAACATTAAACATAAAAGGCTAGGCTCGGATATAACATATAAGCAAGGCATAGCAAAAATTAAAAAAACAAAGATTTTCAATTAGGGTATCAATGTTATACCACTGTTACAAAGCAACCTACACAAATAACACATCAACGAAAATTCCTCATTTAGTATTAATCCACTACCAAATTAACAATTTCTAGTAAATTAATCCACTACCAAATTAACAATTTCTAGTAAATTACGAGTCCAAAAGACTTCGATCAAAAGCTTAACTAGTTCAAGCTAGGAAGAGACTCCATTTCTTTCAAGAACATACAAATTATCAACAAACTTAAGCGTAAATCACGAAAATACGAATATATTCAAGATTAAAACCAAAAAATCCAAATGTTGAATTCACCAACAATAAACGAGAGGAGAAGTTTACTAACATTGAAAAGAATCGTAACTACAAAAAAAATCTGAAAACAAACCAACAAAAACGAACTGAACACTTACATTGGTTAGGATGAAGAGGAAGATGGAGGAAGAAGGAGAAGAGGGCCAGAGAGGGGGAGGAGAGCTTGGGACGTCGCTGCGGTGCTGGAGACGGTGCGTATCGGTCGGAGGTCGGTCGCGGAGGAGAGTTCGGTCGCGAGACAGCTAGGGTTTGGGTGGGTTTTGTCTGAAATGAATGACAGAAAACGCGTCTATTCGATTTCTTTAAGACCTATAGACGTCGGATATTATAGATATCTGACGTCTATACATCGACGTCTATACGCAGGGGGTATAGACGTCGGTCATCTATAACAGCGGACGTCTATACCCTGTAGACGTCGGATTCACAGGGATTCTAACACCCGATGTCTATAAGTTGACGTCTATAGACTGTAGATGTCGGATGAAATCAGTATTCCAATAGCCTACGTCTATAGTACCATATAGACGTCGGCCTTGGTAACGACCGACGTCTATGTTTTCTTCGTCCAACTAGACGTTGGCTGTTATAACAGCCGACGTCTATTGGGCGACGAGTAAAGACTATTCTGCACTAGTGCTTGGATTTGTTTTCTAAACTCTAGATTTCGTAACATGAACTTGTTGTAAAGCATAGGCACGTATGTATAATAATATTCATCAAATGTATGTTGTAACTTGTCATCTTGGATAATGACTTATAACTATACATTTATTATCATTACAGGAATTAGAGGCTGGTCATATTCATTTTTATTTTTAAATTGTTTTTATTATTTAACAAAGCTAATACGCACACATAAGTTCAAAACAAGAAGGGGAAGAAAATCCTAGGTAGTTGCTTTGAGATTACTAGAATTTGAACTCTATGGGAAGGTACTATCTAGTTTAGGAACCCTCTCAATGTGTTTAGTTGCACTATTTATGTTAGACCCTTAATCCTTGTGTTAAAGCCTACTTAAGGGACTAATCCTTAATTAAGAACTAATTCTTTAGATGGGTTTTAGTAATGGATTGGTTTGTCTTTGAAAAGATAAGGCTTAAGCTAAAGGTGATGAGATGATTGGTGGAAGTGGAGGTGTAAGTTAAGACGGATGTAGTGTTGGAACGTATCGGTCGGCTATGCTAATCACTTTTAAGTTAATTACCTACTCATTTTATCGATCGAGTTATATGCAATGTAATTTAAACAACTAAACGAGCAAGTAAGAAATATGCAAACCACAATGGACGCCGAGGGTTTTTACAGAGGTTTGGCCACCGCCTACGTCCTCTCTTGCAAGCTCCACTCGACACTTCGAGCTCCGCTCGCGTCTTCAGTATCCACTCCTCGTTCCGGGCCGGAAGAGAACGCCTTTTACAAAACAAGCTCCGCGAACAACCTCGTGAGCTTGACTTTCTTCTCTCACAATCCGAGAGAAACACTTCCGGCTTTCACCGAAGTCCTTACTTCTTGAACAAACGAAATCTTGAGTGGAACACACTCTCTAAACTTGAGCACACTTGAATGAGATTGAAATTGATTCTTATTGTGGAAATTTGAGGTTTTGAGTGTTTGGGATTCTCTCTAATGTTTGGGACAAGTTTGTAGTGGGAGAGTTGTGTTAAAATGTGTTTTACAACTCGTTATATAGGCATTAAAGAAAATAGAGTCGTTGGGATTGATTGGGTATGAGTTGATGTGTGATTACACAAAACAGAACCTGCAGGACCCAATTCTGGATGAAATCGGTCGACCGGATCGGGATGAACGGTCGACCATTAGGCAGTTTGCACTAAGTTCGGTCGACCACTTAAGCAACGGTCGACCGCCCAACGCTACGACTTAGTTACACTTAAGTGATCGGTCGAACACCTAAAGGGAAACGGTCGACCGATTTTTACCAGGCATTTTGGGGTTGACAAACAAATAGATATTCGGTCGACCGAAACAGGTCTAGCGGTCGACCGTGTTTGTCCACGAGATTTGGGTTTGTCAAGAGATGAAAAAACGGTCGACCGATCTTGGTCCTCGGTCGACCGGTACATGAAATGTATTTGGGGTATTTTTGGTTTAATACGAATACGACCGTTGGGTATATACGACAAGAATAACGGTCGGAAAATTAAGTTCAAACGGTCGACCGAAAGAGAAGGTGAGGTCGACCAAAACTAGACAGGGACACACAAAACAGAATACTTGATCATCCGGTCGACCGAACGGCCTGTTGCGGTCGACCGAATGTGGGCAGACAGTTAGGGTTCAGGTTTAGTGTTTTCCGATCTAAGTTTGGGTGATCTATTGAAGTCCAAATTTTGTGAAATTTCGTGTGTGACTTCTATGAGGAACCTAGTGTGTGTTTAAGTTGATTTTAGTTCAAGTATGCTCAAAATACACAAGTTCCTAAAGACTCAAAGAATTACAAAATACATGTCTTCAAATGAGCTTGATTACATGTCTTGACTTGTTTTCCTTTCTTCCTTGAGTCTTGATGATCTGTAGAGGTTAGCACAAAGCAATATATATGCAATGCAATATGTGTGCTACTCTACATGATCATAATTAAGATTAGGTTAATTAAATCATCAAAACATAGATTAAGGACAAAAAGCCAACAATCTCCCCTTTTTTATGATGGCAACCTATATCTTAACTATATCTTAATGCATGGAATTTGTGTATGTAAACTATGCATATTAATGTTCCCCCTATGGATGTGCATAGTTTTTTTGTTCAATTTTATGCCAAATTCCAAGTTACCCCCTTAATTATCTCTCCCCCTTTGACATCCATCAAAAACAAAAATAATTATGACATTAAGCATAGAATTTGTATGTCTTGTAATGAAGTTGTTCCCCCTAAATTTTGCACTTCATTACACTAATAATTTTGCAACCGGATTCGAATTTGACGCTTTGGCTCACCCGGTCACCACCAATCTCCTCCTTAAGCACCTACAAGTGTAGATTTAGGTACCCAAACAACTTTGGGTCCTTGAATGTTAGTTTTGGGAACCCAAACCATTTTTATTTTAGGAGCCCACACACTTGAGGAACTATGGTTAATGAACATATGCTTTCCATTTAGTGTAGTGTGAGATACATGGTTTATCAATTTTGAATTGTAACCTAAACCATGTTTTTGCAAGGATTGCCTTTGCCTACCTAATAACATGTTGAGCATATGAGTTCCATTTGTGAATCTTTCTAAATCTTTTCTTAATTGCAAATTACAAGCTTGAAGATTTAGTTGATCACAATCTATGGGTGTTGCTCTTAATTTATCAATATTTGATGCATTCTTTTCAAATTTAGCAATCACCTCATTCTTCTCATTCATGCATGTTTCAATTTGGCTTTGCAGATCTTTGATTAACTTTCTAGCACTTTTGTTTTTATCACAAATGATCTCATATTGTTTAACTAAGTCATGAAATGCATTTTGAAGCTCATCATGTGTATAAGTTTCTGCATTAACACTAGAATGTGAGCTATAACTATAATATGACTTAGTTGAGCATGAATTACTAGAGCAAGAGTTAGATTCTACCTCACTTCCTTCATCTTGAATGGCCATGTAACACATGGGTGCATATTCTTTTGTTGATGAAGGTATGGTTGATTTGGATGACGATGAAGACGATAAATCGTCCCATGTAGCCTTGTGAGCTTCCAACCTCTTCTCTTTTCTCTTACTCTTCTCATTTTCTCTCCTTCTCTCCCTCCTCTCATTTTTCTTCTCCTTCTCTTTTCTCACATTTCCACTCTCTTCCTTCTCCTTCTTTTCTCTCTTTTCACTCCTTCTACCTCTTCTTTCATTCTTTTCTTCTTTATCCTTCTTGAGGTATTTGAAAAAGTCTTTTGCTAGGACTTCAATGTCCTCATCTTCTACACTCTTCCTTGGTTGGTCAATGTTTGCATGTAATCCCAAGGTGTGTTTGTTCTTGGAAGCTTCCTTCTCCTTTCGATGGTTGATTTGGAGTTCATACGCCATGAGATTTCCAACGAGTTCCTCCATCTTTAATTTAGAAAGATCACGCGCCTCTTCAATTGCGACGACTTTGTCTTCCCAATCGATGCTAAGTGACCGGAGGAACTTCCTTGTCATCTCTCCTTCATTGATTTTTCTTCGAAGGACCAAAAGAGAGTTAGTGATATCGGTGAAGCGAGTGTTCATTTCGCTTATGTTTTCACCGATTTGCATAGAAAAAATCTCATATTTATGCATGAGTAGACTAATGCGGGTTTCCTTAGTTTTGCTATCCCCCTCATGATGCATTTGTAGTCTATGTCAAATCTCATATGCACTAACACAATCTCTAATCCTATTATATTCACCCTCATTAAGGCCACAATACAAGATGTTCATGATTTTCGAATTCATTTCGATTTCTTTCATTTTGGGTCTTGTAAGTGAATCTAATTCATCTTCATTTGGGGGTGTGTATGGATTTTGGAGAAACATCCAATACTTGAGGTCATTAGAAATTAGGAAAATCTTCATCCTATTCTTCCAATAGTCATAGTTAGACCCATTTAGCAAAGGAGGTCGAGTTGTGCATAATCCCTCTACGTGATTGGATGTACTAGGCATGCTAAAGATACGATTAAGTATATGATTTAGCGCGTAAGGCTCTGATACCAAATGTTGGAACGTATGGGTCGGCTATGATAATCACTTTTAAACTAATTACCTACTCGTTTTATCGATTGAGTTATATGCAGCGGAATTTAAACAACTAAACGAGCAAGTAAGAAATATGCAAACCACAATGGACGCCGAGGGTTTTTACAGAGGTTCGGTCACCGCCTACGTCCTCTCTTGCAAGCTCCGCTCGACACTTCGAGCTCCGCTCGCGTCTTCACTATCCACTCCTCGTTTCGGGCCGGGAGAGAACGCCTTTTACAAAACATGCTCCGCGAACAACCTCGCGAGCTTGTCTTTTTTCTATCACAATCTGAGAGGAACACTTCGGGCTTTCACCGAAGTCATTGCTTCTTGAACAAACGAAATCTTGAGTGGAACACACTCTCTAAACTTGAGCACACTTGAATGAGATTGAAATTGATTCTTAGTGTGGAAATTTGAGGCTTTGAGTATTTGGGATTCTCTATAATGTTTGGGACAAGTTTGTAGTGGGAGAGTTGTATTAAAATGTATTTTACAACTCCTTATAGAGGCATTTGAGAGAATAGAGCCGTTGGGATTGATTGGGTATGAGTTGATATGTGATTGCACAAAACAGAACCTGCAGGACCCAATTCTGGATGAAATCGGATGACCGGATCGGGAATAAATCGGTTTGATATTTTTATATTTAAAAATATAGAATAGCTTTTCCAAAAAAATATTTTTTGTATAAAAATTACTTTATCAATTAGCATATTCTTTTACTAATTATATTCAAAAATCATGATTTTGAAATTAGATAAATGAAAATAATTTTTATGACAAATAAATATTTTTTCGAAAAAAATTATTTATATAAAATGAATATTTATTAGAAAATATATTTTTTATAAAAAATAATTAATTATTTTGTATTTAAAAAATATAAGAATGATCGGATTTCATTAAATTAGTAACCGAACAACTAAGTTAACTGAGAGAAAAAGAAGCGATGAGAGAGAGTATAAATAAATTATTTGAGTAATTGTTTTTATAATATTTGGAACACATATAATGAAATTTATGATTTTTGGGTTTATTCCGGGTGATTTTGTAAATTTGTCATTAAATATTAATAAATGTAACGGACATTAACGGAAAAGTTAACAGTTTGCTAACGGAAATGACATTGGAAAAAAGTTAGTGGTATTATGACAAGTATTTTGTTTTTTCTATGATATTAAGTTAAATAGTTATTTTCAGATGACATAAAATCAATTTCGGTATTTGTTAGTGACACCCAAACAATTCACCCTATTTGTTTCGTTTAATATTAGTTTATGTGTTGACGAAATCAGTCTTGAATTTTTCCTACCATGTACATCCACTATATCCTACTTACAAATCTAAAGTGATTTATATATAGGTAGTTTGATCCGCTTCAATATGAAAATTACTTCTTATTGTTAAAACATTGAAAAGCTCTACCGGAAAGATATGACCAAATCGAGAGTGTTGTTAAAAAATAAAATGAGATAATAAAAAATCCTAAGTAGTTGTCACGGTGAGACCACAAACACTTCTAAAATAAACAAATATAACCCACATAATTAGCTTCCAAATAATGGTACAGTTATAAGAAAAAAAGGATCCTACGTACAAATAAATTATACCTAGTCCATACTAGAGATGAAAGTAGTCCAATAATATATGCTCCGATTGACATATCTGAATTTGTTTAGTAGAATATTGTCGTTAAATATAGTGAAAAATACAATAATAATAATAGTGTTACAAGTCCATGTGATGATATCTGATTCGTCTTTAAAGTGTTTCCTTACATTGATAACCTAAGATGATAATATCCAATTTTTATCTGAATTCAGTTGTTATTAATATTTGCTTTACTTCAACTATGGATGTGCATTATAAAATTTAAAAACAACAATATTCGTATATATTTTGATTGTGCAAATAGTTACAAAAAAATGTTAATATTCGATAAGTAGTTCCATTTTCAACCTTAATTAACCCCTATGTAGAATCTAAGGGTGCACACAGGTCGGGTAGGGTACGGGTTCAGGTTGGTTAATCCAAAAACCATTTTTCTCAGGTTGGGTTTGAAAGGAATGTGTTCTAAAAGTTGTACTTTTATATGTCAATTATTATGAATTGAATGTGCAAACATTTTTGTTCCTTGATTATGGTATTCGTCTTTTGGAAGTGTTAAGGAAGAGACGTTTGGTCCTTAACCGTAGAGCTCTAAAAGATAATGGTTTACATAAATCAAAAGTTATTCACAATCATGGTAATTAACATGGAACATTAATTACCGAGATAAGATTGCCGTGTTGCTCATCGATTGTTGCAGCTTTACAAATAATTGACGACACGAGTATATAAAAGAGGAAAAGATTACTTTTATATATTGAATATACCTAACAAGTAAAACAATATGAAATTGTGTTTCGTGTCATTAATGTTTTTACTATGTCTTGGATCCTAAGATATGAGACTTATATCTTTTCACTCAAGAAGTGCTTAATTTCATTATTGTCAAAAGCTATCAACGAGTCTAGTGATAAAGGCAATAGTTGGTTGAGCATGACTTGTGCTGGAAAAAAATAGCTAGTCAAACGATTGTCATTGCCCCTCCTAATTGAGTGATGATATTAGTGGGCCCCTGATAAAGCATAATGTGACTTGAGTTAAGTCACATAGTTATAATTAACTTAGAGAGATCAAGAAATGAATATAATACAAAGGTGAGACATTTCTACTTTGTATATATTCTTAATATCATGAGGCAAGAGACACACAGAAGTGGTGCACTTACATCACTAAATGGATCGTGTTTTGGTTCGGGTGGAACAAAGCACTAGTGCGGAATTGGCTTTACTCGTCGCCAAATAGACGTCGGCCGTTACAACCACCGACGTCTAGTGTGGAGAGGACCGAATAGACGTCGGTCGTCATGGCAGACGACGTCTATGTGACACTATAGACATCGGGTGTGGGAATAACACGTTTCGCCGACGTCTATAGTGTATAGACGTCGACCTATAGACGTCGGTGGTTTAGTACTTTGTGAATCCGACGTCTATAGGGTATAGACGTCGGCCTATAGACGTCGGACTTAATGTAAGACCGACGTCTATACTCCAACCATATAGATGTCGAGGTATAGACGTCGGTGTTATGGAACATCCGACGTATATAGGTGTTAAAGAAATCGGACAAACGCGTTTTCTTTCATTCATTTCAGTTGAAACCCACCCAAACCCTAGCCGTCCCGCGACCGAACTCTCCTCCGCGACCATCCTCCGACTGATCTGCACCGTCTACGGCACCGCAGCGAGCTCCCAAGCTCTCCTCCACTTCTCCGGCCCTCTTCTCCTTCTTCCTCCGTCTCTCTCCACATGTAGGTTTTAAGTTCGTTTTTGGTTGTTCTAAGTTCGTCTTTCTCCACATATTCTTTCTAACTTAGCCTCCTCCGCATGTAGCTTCCTCGTGTCGTTTACAGCCCTCTCCTCCGCGACGTCTTCGGGAACCACAAAGACCTCCTCCGGCATCACAACTTTTCCCTCCTCTGGTTCGTGCTCAATTTTAGATCCTTAATTTAGGATTAGTTTAGACGAAGAATCCAACGCCAAATTAGGATTAGTTCACAATAATAACGTATTGATGCAAATATTGGTTAATGTGATAATCTAAGTGTATTGATGCAAATATCAACATTTAGAATTCCTTTTATTTTCCAAGTTATTTAATGATTCAATTTGTTGGTGTGTAGCAAATGGTTTCCAAAGTAGAAAAAAAGAAATCAAAATTATGGATTGATCATGCGTAATGGCATCAGTTGTATGGTCTTGATGTGGATGTACACTCTGGACGTTATGTGTGTGTTATATGTGTTGATATTTGATAAACAACTTCATTGGATTGATTTGGTTTGCATTGAGTTGGGTTGGTTGGATGATTTAACCAAACTTTGTTTTCATTGGATTGATTTGGTTTGGATTATGTTAATAATTTGGTTTGGATTGAGTAGAGAAATACAAGATGTGAATGTGAGTAGATAACTAGATATACATTTTTCTTGTTGATTTCAGGATTTGAAGAATTTTACATATCAAATTTTAAGTGGAGGTTCTGCCAAAATTTCAGTAAAATTTTATTCCCAATTATTATTAATAACATGATAGTTTGTGTTTAAAATGTTTTTCTGTCAATTCAAGTAATTATTTTTAATACTTGCTTTTAATATTTTAAATGTTTATTGCCTTAATTTTTTGAATTTTTAATATTATGATAATAACTCATTGCCCCCCTTAAACAACTTCGCCTTTAATATCCCAAAGCAAAAGATTAGACAATATTTGCTAAGTCATTCATCATATAGGATTTCCATGCATTGTCTTTTTCTATTATTTACGATTTCTGTCGTAGATTGCTGGCGTAAGGTACGTACGATCTTTCACTCATCATTCATTAGAAAGCACACATTAGTTAGTAGGACTTGCATTGACACAAGAGTGAGGTGAGTGTTTGTTTGGTGTGTTGTTTGTTAGATTAAGGTATGAAAAACACTTAGGGGGCAGTCACCTATAGGAGAGGAGGTGGGGGATTTCATCACCCTTTCCTTGGCCCAGAAACCACTTAATAAAAGAGCCTTAATAAAATCAATTAGACGTTGGCCCCTAGGATTTTCAGACGCATTAAGGAGAGGAAACCGTTTAAGACCGTTATGGCCTGAATGTCGTTGCCCATCTAGTCTCCCTGAGATTTTAAGAACCTCCGGGTTCTTGATTTCCTATAGATTAGTGGTCCACGATGTTTAAGACCGTTTCGGCCTGAACGTCGTTGCCCATCTAGTCTCCCTGAGATATTAGGGACCTCCGGGTTCTTGATTTCCTACAGACTAGTGGTCCTCGGTGGGACCTCGAAGTTAGGCGTCGTCTATTACTAAGGACCTATAGTGGACTTTAGGTTTGTTTTGGCCTTGATTGTTTAGTTAGATTTCTAACCTTCCTTATTCCACGCTAGATTAAGGACTTCATCTCTTCTCCTCTGAGTCATTCTTTTCTCATCTTAATGTCTCCGAATCTTCTCATCTACGAACACATTCTTTTAAATTGAAATTTTATTTATTTTCTGCAATAATAACTATCATTTTTGCCTCTGTTTAGATTGAAATGGATCGAGAGTGGATTGTTTCAAACAGATTGAGTGATGAGTATGAGAACGGAGTGAATATGTTCTTAGAGGTTGCCAAAAAACATTCTAAGAAAATGAAAGACAACGACATGGCGTATTGTCCGTGCAATAAGTGTCATAATATGTCAGTGTTGACTTTTCGGAAAATGAAAGATCATTTGTTTGAGAAAGGTTTCGACCCAAATTACAGACGGTGGATATGGCACGGCGAAAATGAATCATGTAGTCGTTCCAAGAATGATGGAGAAGATGTTAGTGTGGAAGATCACTTAGAGGAAATGGTTCAGGATATGGCTGAAAAGTTTTCGTCCATCCCCGATTTACTTGGTAATTTGTTGAGTGACAATGAGAAGCCGTTGTATAAGAATTGTACCAAATTCACTAGATTGTCAGCGGTGTTGAAGTTGTACAATTTAAAAGCTGGAAATGGTTGGTCCGATGTGAGTTTCACATCAATGTTGAAGTTAGTGAAAGAGATGCTTCCAGATGATAATGAGTTGCCAGATAGAACTTATGATGCAAAGAAAGTGTTGTGCCCTATGGGAATGGATTATAGGAAGATACACGCATGCCCGAACGATTGTATATTGTATAGGGGTGAGTTTGAAAACTTACATTCCTGTCCCAGGTGTAATGTTTCAAGATACAAAATGAAACGTAGTGGACCAAACCACAATGAAGAGGCTGATGAGATGAAAATCAAAGGACCTCCTGCTAAGATTTTGTGGTATCTTCCGATAATACCAAGGCTTAAACGTTTGTTTGCGGGTAAAGAGGATTCCAAGAACATGACATGGCATGCTGATCGTGAGAAACCAAATGATCAGTTGCTACGTCACCCTGCAGATTCACCTCAGTGGAAAAAAATAAATGTCGACTTCCCTGTGTTTGGTGAAGAATCGAGGAATGTACGACTTGGGCTCTGTACTGACGGAATGAATCCTTTCGGTAGTTTGAGTAGCATTCACAGTTCTTGGCCCGTTCTGCTTGTAATTTACAATCTGCCCCTGTGGTTATGCATGAAACGCAAATATATCATGTTGTCCTTAATGATTTCTGGTCCGAAACAACCTGGAAACGACATCGATGTGTATTTAAGACCTTTAATTGAGGACCTAAAGAGATTGTGGGATGACGGAGAGTCAGTTTTTGATTCTTATCGTCAGGAGTCGTTCGTAATGCGGGCAATGATATTTTGCACGATTAATGACTTTCCAGCTTATGGTAATATGTCTGGATATTCAGTCAAAAGTCATAAAGCTAGTCCAATTTGCGAGGAAAATACATGTTCTTTGCAATAGTTAATGGTTCTAAGACTGTCTATCTCGGTCATCGGAGATTTTTGCCGAACTCTCATCCTTATCGTAGGTTGAAGAAGGCATTTAACGGAAAACAGGAGTTTCAGAATCCGCCAGTTGAAATCAGCGTCGAAAAGGTGTATGAACGTGTAAGGAACATTGAATGTGAATTTGGAAAACCGTACAAACGAGCAAACGACAAAAGTAGTTGGAGTTGTGGGGATGAAGTCTCATGATTGTCACACTTTAATGCAGCAGTTGTTACCTGTAGCACTGAGATCCATATTACCGAAAGATGTTAGACAAGCAATAATAAAGTTGTGTTCCTTTTTCAATAAGATTTGCAGTAAAGTGGTCGATCCTGTGCAGTTAGACAAGTTATAGAATGAAATTGTGGTCACATTATGTCAATTGGAGATGTTCTTCCCCCCGACTTTTTTCGACATTATGATTCATCTTGTTATTCATTTGGTTAGAGAAGTTAAAGGTAACTGAGTTTAATTTATAATATAGTAACTGAGTTTCAAAACAAACTTGTTAGTTATTGATTTTAGTGACAATCTAATAAACTTGATTTTAGGCCATCCGAGCAAAAAAACCAAAAGATTAGATCTTCTAACAAGAATACCCATCGTATGTCTCGAGCGGGGTACCACAAGTTAGAAGCACAAATGATGGCTGAAAAAATTGCTCAGAAGAGACAGCAGGCAATTGACTCCGGTATGAGTGAGGAGCAAGCAAGTAACCTATCTCCTCCGTCTCCCGTAGCTCGTTGTGATTCTTCGAAGAGAGCGAGAGTAAACTCCAGAGGGGAGTACGTCACAGACGAGTCGCAAGCTATCGGCTCGAAGATAGTAAGTTGCATCACTTATATATATGTTATTAATTCAAAATCATTAATTTTGTATTTTTCAAATGATAGTAAATATTGTTTTAAACTTAGGACTCTCTGAAGTTGAGAGAATCTCAAGGCGAATTTGCTTCCGATGGTCGGAATGATATTCTACGCGAGGCCTTGGGAAACGACGAACACCCCGGTCGTGTGCGAGGGGTAGGGAGTAGAGTTGGACTTCGACAATATTATGGGAAGACTCAACGGTCTACTGCGTCGACTAGTCATACCAAATTCTAGGAAGAGATCACAGATTTGAAGAAGTCTTTGCAACTTCTTACGGAGAGATTGGATCGTGATTTGCCTACTTCTCCTACCCGTCGTAAGACCGGTTCTTCCGCGAAGACTACTCCAGTTCCGCCAGTGTTCCACCCTCATCGACAAGATGATTTCGTGTCTCATTCTCGAGAATTGGCCCTCGTCGACGGTCCCTCGTTTGGAAAGTTCGCGGATGGATCTAGATGTGCTTTATTTGTCGAAGACCCTGATCGAAGATTGGTGGGACACGGGAAAGTTTATAACATCTCCAGACACCACTTCACAGAGGTAGGAGAGGGAGAATTGAAGGTTGCAGTTGAGAGTTCCTTAGATCCTGGTGCTTTTGTGCCATTTCTGGAAGAAGAGATTGTTACTCTCGGCGATGCTATCGGTGGGTTCGTGCGTTGGCCTAGTTATTTAGTAGAGCTAAACGACAAACATGAGGTATAATTTAACTTTGAAAAACTATAAACTTCAAATTTGTTAACAATTGTATTTTAACGGTTCTATACATATGTGTAAGGTGCCAAGCCCCCGGAGCAAAGGGTCAAACAACCCATCTCCGATCAACATTAATTCGCTTCCAAGTAGGTGCAAATTCGCTTTGTACGTCACCAAAGAGGATATCATGCAGTTCATGGCGATGGATTCGTTGTGTATCATGATTATCGACGTTCAAGTCAAGTAAGTGTTCTTTTGTATACAATGAAAAGTATTGAATAATTTTATCAAAACTGTAATAAATTATAATTTTTATACTTGTAGACATCTTTACGACGCCAGAAGGTCAATCTTTCCCGAGGATCAAGTATTTGGATTTATCAGTCCATCTACATATATATACGGGAATGACGATAAATCGGGTCAACTTGGGACATTCTTTAAAGAAGAAGACAAGAAATATTATCTGCTCCCTTATCATGAGAGGTAAACTTTGTAATTCAAAGTGAAATTTTATTTTGTAATAAACTTCTAATTATATATATAACACAGGGCTCATTGGATGTTTGTCGTTGTATGCCCAACGACTAATTTGGCATATTGGTTTGATCCGTTGGGGTTGAATAAACCAAGGGACTCAATAAAGAAACTTCTAAATATGTAAGTTCGTTTAGTCGTGAATAAAGTAATTCGTGGATTTTTATTAGTATTATTGATTGATATTTTAACTTGTGCTACTCAGGGCAATTAAGGTTTACAGAGCTTTAGGTGGTAGGAGAACAACCACAAAATCAGGAATAACATGGCATGGAATCAGAGTACGTTCTATCCCATTTTTGTTAATTAAGTTAGGAACAAATATTTAGCGAATTCCTATGTTTGTAGTACCAGAAGCAGGTTGGAAATACGGAATGCGGTTACTACGTGAAGAGATACATGGAGGAAATCCTCGATGTGACAACTCAAGACGTATGTCTAACCAAGGTAATGTAGATCGTTATTCAATTGTATATTCAATTATAGTTTCAATATTTAGTTATTAACATTCAACACACTTGTATTTTTTGATAGATTTTCCCAAAAAGTAGTGATCCATTCTCGCAACAGGATGTCATACGTCGAAGTGTTGTGCTTGACGTCGTACGTCATCGCAATCGCAGACCGCACTACACTCTCTAGAGTCGGGATGTCAACCGGGGTCACCTGAACGTACCCTAGCTGACGCAAGACGCGATCAGGCAAATAAGGTTCTATAATATCCCGATAATGAATAACGCCCATAAATGTAGTCATCGACATAGCTACAGTAGGCTCAGGACCATACAACAACCACTCAACCTAACATTTAGACGTTAATAATAATAAACTTAAAATCTAAATAACTATACATACCTTTCTCTCTAGATCGTCAGAGTTCGTCGAAGTCGCCGACAACCACCACCTTTGCCTTCTTACACCTCTGATCACCTCCTCGGATCGAGCTCCCCCCGACAACACACACAATCACCACTGGCCATGCCTTGTTAAGATTCCTCCTTCTTTATGTCCACCACCACAGACCCGGGCTCTGGCAGCCTCCACGCCGGTAGTAAGGAAAGAGGGAGGGGGAGATGGATAAGTGGTTAGAGGAGAGGATTGAGTAGAGAATGAGGGAGGAGAGGTGTGCTTTTCTTCAAAGCCAACACCACCATCAACCAAGGTATGGTCTCCCACTACCCCCATGCTTCCTACACCCCCACCATCACTCCACCCAAAGTCAAAGCACAATTAGCCTAATCCTCTCCACTAAGCAAGCCTAAGTCACAAAGTTAAGGTTCAGATATAATAATGCACCCTCCTATAAGAAATTTCATCCGTGAAATTTGAAGACAGCAGCACAGCAACAAGCTTCAGTTACTTCTTCCGAACCGTTAGTTTTGTGTTCAAAAAGTTATCTTTTGTTGATTGCTTTTACATGTTATGTTTATGAATTGAATGTTATATATGACATTTTGTTCCATCAGTTTGATGTTTTATAGAAGTGTTATGGAAGATGCCCTTGGTCTTGAACCGTAGAACTTTATATGATAACAAACATGAAACTCTAAAGTGTTCACAATCTTGGTAATTAGCATGGAACACTATTATACCATGAAAAGATAGTCGTGTTGATTAAAGTACATTGTAACTTTACAAATGTTGATAAAATATTATCATTTTATAGAACGAGTGTATGAAAGGTTTACGAAAGATTTCATACATTGAACATGACCTAACAAGTGAAAACCTTATAGGATTGTGTTTGTGTCATTGTTTTCACTGTGTCTACGAATTCTAAGGTATGAGACTGCATCTTTCCATGAGAAATGTATAACGTAATTACAATAAAAAGTTCCTTATTAGGAGTGATGATAAAAGTAATAGTTCTTTATATATGGATTGTGCGGGAAAGGATTGTAGGTCAACAATATCATTGTCCCTCATTTATAATGAGTAATGATGTCATTGGGCCCCTTAGTAGAGTAGAATTATAAATGCATGAAATATAGTTGAAGTGATACCAACTATATATTTATAATTTACTCAAGAGAGACCAAGAAATGAATATAATGCAAAGGTGACAAAACTCTACTTTGTATATTATTCATGACCTCATGAGACAAGAAATGGACACAAGTAATGTTATTTATAATATTGCTACAGGATCGTGTTTTGTAAAATGGTTACATTTCATCTGTGTTGATTGAGTGACTGATTAGAATTTTAATTTATACCGCAAGTGCACGGCGTCAATGAAGACGTGGCAAGTACAGGTCGAACACAAGGAGGGAGAGATATTATTATTTTTGTGATTTTCGAATTAAGGAAGAAAGAGAGAGAAATATGTTTGTTTTGAGATTTTTGGTTTTTTTAATTTTCTAACGCAAGAACAACAAAAGAAAAACTAAAAAAGAAAACAAATATGGATGAGAGTCCAGCGGGTGGGGGATTAGATATCGGTTTTGTTTAGAGAATTCTGAAACTTATAACAAATCACATTAGTTATAAAGCATTACATGATAAATGATTTAACATAAACTCAAGTAATCAAAATAAACTAACACGAAATTAAAATAATAACATCATTCTTCTTCTCATCAGCAAAAATCTGTCACTCCCACCCTTTGGAGAGAGTTAGAAACTCATGGATGGAGGGAAGGAGAAGGGGTCCTATAGAAACTACAAAAGAAAACAAAAAAACACAAAATAAAAGAACAGAATTTTAGTGCTAAAGAGAAGAACGTCTTTACAACATAATTTCGGGGTTATTTATAGCCGATACAAGGGACCCAAGTATAAAATAGGAAAGTACACGCGTCAAGACACGACTGGACAAAATCCGAGGCCACGGATCGCAAGGGGAACGGCATTTCCACCGCATTTTACATCTAAGGTGAGGCGATTTCGCCGCAATCTGTGCTCTGATTGGATCCAAATTTTTCCTGTGCGTTTATGGTATGATTTAAATGTCCTTTGCGCGTCTGGATTGATTTCTTTCCTTTCTTTTGAGCTCCGAATTTATTTCTTGATATATTTCGAGATCCAAATTGATCTTTCTTTAGAACTTCTCCAAAATAATATTTTCGTACTTTAATTTGCTGTCGGGTCCTCGGCTTTTTGCAATTAAGTTCCTGGCTACTTTTGTGCTTAAATCCTTGGCCTTTTTGTAATTAGGTCTTATAATGCTTTTATGCTTTGATGAACTTCCATTTGAATCTCGATAATCTTGACTTGGTCTTTATCATAGAAATGGGTCTCTTGCACGTGTTTATGCTCGGGATATGGGTAATTTGCATTCAGGTCCATGTATTCTGTAAATAAGACTAAACACATACCTTAGTAGCATTTATTGATATAAAATTAATCTAAATGAAAGACATATGATGCAATGTATTCAATGCATCAAATACCTCCACATCTAGATTTTGCTAGTCCCTAGCAAAACAAAATATAAGAAAAATGAAAATAGGGAAAACCTAACTCACTTTCGTAGGAATCACGGTTGCACTTAGCATGTGCAACAAGCCTTTAAACCCCTGAGTTTCCTTAGAGGACGAGTTTTGTCTCGTGAGGGTTTTCAGTTGACACACTCGTAAAGTCTTAAATCAACATTTCATTAATAACTCTCAATATCTCCACCGCAACCTGACACATCTCACTTAGAATTCTTGTATGCTCATTAAATAAATCTAACTCATAAAAAATCTGACTTGGTCTTCATTCCTCCGATATTCACACCACTAACCCTTCTACACATGTTATCACTTAAATTATTTTGCATGCCTCCTCTGGTGGCGAAGTATCATTCGGATCAACCATGGCATGAGTCATTCTTTTAGCTTTGGGCCTAGAGTATCTTAAAGTAATAGTTTTTTCTTCGTGATTCAACACATTTGCTTTTTCTGACACTTTTACCCTTTTTGCATTCGTGTAGCGAGTTTGGTCGATAATCCCGAGCTGGCAGACTCAATTTACCGGGTTTTAAGATACCTCTACGGACCAGTGACTCGAAGGCTTGAGTTTTTGTAATCATTTTGCAAAATGTGCTTTCCTCACTTTTAATCTTTTTTTTTACTTTTATTTTCTTCAAGGCTTAATTGCTATTAGAAGTCCACACTTCCCGGTATATTTTCCTCAACCTCTGCTTTTTATCAACCACTTCAAAGATTTGATTCATCCAATTTAAGTGCATTCATGTCTTAAAGGGTAATGGGTTATTTCTTTGGTACTTAGATTTATGTCATAATTTCTACAAGCAGAACTATATAATAAGGAACAAAAACTCAATGCAATTTGTACTCGGGTTTTGGTAGTTCAATCTTAAGCTATGTCATGAAACATTGTTTTTTTTTTAAACGAACAAAAAGATAGATAGATAGATAGATAAACAAACACCCCCCCCCCCCCCCCCCCCACACCTAAATCATGCATTGTCCTCAATGAATGTGAGCAAGATACTACATGGATTTATGCATGAAAAAGGAAAGATCTTACCAACGTGAAGTACAAAGGAAAGTTCATGGCTATGTTGATGGACAAAAACTTGAATTCCCTCAAAACTTGTGAGATGCTAAAGAAGGGATACAAATAAGTGAAAGAAATTGGGCCCAAACACTCAAGGGTTGGAGCCCACACAAACTATACTCACTGAAAGAGTCTTTTATTGTACTTATTTTTTTTTTATAATTATGTACAAACATAAGTTCCCATCTTCATTTGTCAAAGAACATCAAATGGGAACCTCAAAAGTGGGTCAATGCACTTGGAAATGGAACATGACACCACGCGGGGCCAGAATACGCATGCGTGGGCCCCCTTCACAAAGAGTGATGAGAATTAAATTTATACCACAAGTGCACGGCGTCAATGAAGACGTGGCAAGTACGGTTCGAACACAAGGAGGGAGAGATATTGTTATTTTTGTGATTTTCGATTTTAGGAAAGAAAGAAAGAGAAATATGTTTGGTTTGAGATTTTTCGTTTTTAATTAATTTCTAAAGCAAGAACAACAAAAGAAAAACTTAAAAAAAAGAAAACAAATATGGATGAAAGTCCAGCGGGTGGAGGTTTAGATGTCGGGTTTTGTTTAGAGAAATCTGAAAATTATAATAAATCACATTAGTTATAAAGCATTACATGATAAATGATTCAACATAAACTCAAGTAATCAAAATATACTAACACGAAATTAAAATAATAACATCATTCTTCTTCTCATCACCCTAAATCCATCACCCCCACCTTTAGAGAGAGTTAGAAACTCATGGATGGAGGGAAGGAAAAGGGGTCCTAGAGAAACTAGAAAAGAAAACTAAAAAAAACACAAAATAAAAGAAAAAAATTTTATTGCTAAAGAGAAGAACTAAAAAACAAGACTCTTCACAACATCGTTTCGGGCTATTTATAGCCGATACAAGGGACGCAATTATAAAATAGGAAAGCACACGCGTCAATACACGAGTGGACAAGATCCGGGGCCATGAATCGCAAGGGGTGCGGCATTTCCGCCGCATGTTACATGTAAGGTGCGGCGATTTCGCCACAATTTGTGCTCTGATTGGATCCGGATTTTTCATGTGTGTTTATGGTATGATTTAAATGTCCTTTACGCGTCTGGATTGATTTCTTTCCTTTCTTTTGAGCTCCGACTTAATTTCTTTATATATTTGGAGATCCAAATTGATTTTTCTTTAGAATTTCTCCAAAATAATATTTTGGTACTTTAATTTGCAGTCGGGTCATTGGCTTTTGCAATTAGGTCTTGGCTACTTTTGTCCTTAAGTCCTTGGCCTTTTTGTAATTAGGTATTTGAATGCTTTTATGCTTGGATGGACTTCCATTTGAATCTCGATAATCTTGACTTGGTCTTTATGATAGAAATGAGTCTCTTGCACGCGTTTATGCTCGGGATATGGGTAATTTGCATTCAGGTCCCTGTATTATGTAAATAAGACTAAACACATACCTTAGTAGCATTTATTGATATAAAGTTAATCTAAATGAATGACATATGATGCAATGTATGCAATGCATCAAATACCCCCATACCTGGATTTTGCTAGTCCCTAGCAAAACAGAATATAAGAAAAATGAAAATAGGGAAATCCTAACTCACTTTCGTAGGAATCACGGTTGCACTTAGCAAGTGCAACAAGCCTTTAAACCCCCAAGTTTCCTTAGAGGACCAGTTTTGTCTCGTGAGGGTTTTGCAGTTGACATACCCACAAAGTCTTAATTCAACATTTCATTCATAACTCTCAATATTTCCACCTCAACCTTATACATGTCACTTAAAATTCTTGCATGCTCATTATATACATCTAACTCATAAAAAATCTGACTTGGTCTTTGTTCCACCAACATTCACACTACTAACCCTTCTACACATGTTACCACTTAAATTATTTTGCACGCCTTCTCTGGTGGTGAAGTATCATTCGGATCAACCATGACATGGATCATTCTTCTAACTTTGGGCCTTGAGTATCTTAAAGTTTTTTTTTTCCGTGATTCAACACATTTGCTTTTTCTGATACTTTTACTCTTTTTGCATTCGTGTAGCGAGTTTGGTCGATAAGCCCGAGCTGGCAGACTCAAGTTACTGGGTTTTAAGATACCCCTACGGACCAGTGACTCGAAGGCTTGAGCTTTTGTAATCATTTTGCAAAATGTGCTTTCCTCACTTTATTCCTATATTTTTACTTTTATTTTCCTCAAGACTTAATTGCTATTAGAAGTCCACACTTCCCGGTATATTTTCCTCAGCCTCTGCTTTTTATCAACCACTTTAAAGATTTGATTCATCCAATTTAAGTGCATACATGTCTTAAAGGGTAATGGGTTATTTCTTTGGAACTTAGATTTATGTCATAATTTCTACAAGCAGAACTATATAATAAGGAACAAAAACTCAATGAAATTTGTACTCGGGTTTTGGTGGCTCAATCTTAAGTTATGTCGTGGAATATTGATTTTTTTTAAAAGAACAGATATAGATAGATAGATAAGTAAACACCCCCCACACCTAAATCATGCATTGTCCTCAATGTATGCAAAGATAACGCAAATGCACTTATTACCTGAGTCAACTTGCGGTAGAGGGATTGAATTTGCTCAGAGTCAACCATAGTCAGAACTGGATTGAATGACACCATGTTGGTGCATGTATCCAGTTGAATTGTTCCCCATGTTGCACTGAGAGTCCTGAGGAACAGATTCCACACTCCTCACCTGTATTGGTTCTCTTATTTGCTCGAGTGATGGTGGGTGGGTAGATTAATTACTCCCCTTTTTCTTACTTTCATTTTGATTTTGTGATGATTTATTTGATTCAGAAATCTTATAGATACGTGATCTCATCACAACATCACTTTGGTTGCATACTATTTCTGGCTCACTATCAACATGAAAGATATTAAATTCAGCTTTTAAGTTTCCAAAAGATAGTTGCATGAGCCCATTTCGACAATTTATCAAAGCTTCAGAAGTGGCTAAAAAGGGTTTGCCTAGTATTACAGGGATTTGTCTCTTAGGATTTACAACAGGTTCAGTGTCTAGAACGACAAATCCACTGGGTAAATGAAGTCACCAACGTTAATCAAAACATCATCTACTATACCTCTTGGTTTCTTAATATAGCAATCAACAAATTGAAGGGTTGTCTTAGAGGGTTTTAGTGGACCAAGGTTGAGTTGCTCATAGACAGAGAACGTGAGTAAGTTAACACTAGCACCAAGGTCTAGAAGGGCTTTGTTGATAAAAGTATCTCCTATCGCACATGAAATTGTGGGACACTCAGGGTCCTTATACTTTATAGGAGATGAGTTGGACAGAATAGAGCTTATGTTTGCAGTTAAGAATGTCTTCTTTGGTACGTTCGTTTTTCTCTTCTTAGTGCACAGATCCTTTAAGAATTTAGCATAAGCTAGTATTTGTTGAATCATATCTAGGAGTGGAATATTTACCTTAACTTGCTTAAATACTTCCAAGATTTTATCCATTTGTGCACTTGAGTTCTTCTTGAGTCTATTGGGGAATGAGGCTTTAGGAACATAGACTCGCTCAGGTTGAGCTATAGGTTCAGGTCGAGTAGGTGGGTTGGGCTTTTCAAATTGGACTTCAGGTTCAATGGTTAGGTCACAAGTGGGTGCTTGACGGCTAGATTGATTAGGAGCTCTAGGATTGACCACATTGTTATCAACTTGTTTTCCGGACCGTAATGAAACAACTGCATTTATTTGTTGGAACGGTCCCTCCTCATGAACCATTTGAACCGGTCTAGGATTGTTACTTCCTAGAGGTGGTTGATAGGGCTGATATTGATTATTAGGTCTTGGATTCACCTCAAGTTGACTTGGAAACTGACCCTTTTCTCTTTCACCTACTATTTGTGTTAGTTGGCTGACTTGTGTTTCTAGCCTTTGGAAGGATTGGTTGGTTGTTTGCATAAAAGTCTTAACCAAATTTTCCAAGCTTGTCAATCTAACATCATAATCTCCATTGTTACTAAACCCAGATGATGTATTATTTTGGTTATACGAGTTTGGTTGTTGTCTAGGAGGTTGACCTTGTTGGTTCCATGAAAGATTGGGATGATTACGCCAACCCGGGTTATAGGTTAATGCGTATGGGTCATTTCTGGAATGGTTAAATGAGGCATTAACTTGTTCCTAGTCCGCACAATCCTCCATTGTATGACCAGTTTCACCACATCTAGAGCAAGGGATAGAAGATGCTTGATTCACTAGGGGTCGGGTTTTTATCTCTAGACTTTCCATTCTACGCATAAGTGTAGCTAGTTTTGCTTCAGCAGCAACCGTAGCATCTACAGCTAAGACACCTGGTTTAGGTTGACTTGCTATTCTAGATCCAATACTCGTGTTAATCGGTGCTCTAGCATTGTCCCATTGCATACTATTTTCGGCTAAATCCTCAAGAAAAATCCAAGCATCATTCTCACTTTTGGACATAAAGCTTCCTTGGCTAACAAATTCTAGCATAACCCTAGATGTAGGTGTCAACCCCTCATAGATAATTTGGCACAACTGCCATCTTGGAATTCGATGATGAGGGCATTGGGTCAATAGACTCTTAAATCTTTCTAAATAGGAATAGAACGGCTTGCTCTCAGATTGAACGAATGCAACAATTTCATTCCTAATCCTAATAGTCTTATGGTTGGGGAAATATTTCTTTAAGGATACTTGAACAAACTCGGTCCAACTCCTAATAAATATTTCGGCTAGACTATATAGCCATTTCTTAGCGTCGTCTTTCATAGCTAGAGGCACGAATTTAAGACGCACTGCCTCCTCAGAGATATGATGGTATTGCATAAGGGAGCAAATTTCCTCAAATTCTCTAAGGAAGAGATATGAGTCTTCCCTAGAGGTGAACTTGGGCAACATACTCCTGTATTGTGCCTTCAGTTCGAAGTCGCGACCCGGTATGGTGGGCGTAACGATGCACGATGGCTGAGCAGCCATCGTTGGGTAGCACCGATCCCTCAGAGTCATAGGTGGTGCAACTGGTGGGTCAACTACATTCTCACCCATTGGATCCGGGTGAGGTGGTACAACAGGTGGATTGGGATAAGTTCCAGACTGGAATCTAGATCAACTCGTGAGAGTCGATTGCTCAAGTCCCGAACCCAAATCTGAGTGCACCGGTTTGAATCAATTTTTGAATTCAAATTCAAAATTTAAATTCCATATTCAAAATTTAAATTCCAAATTCAAATTCAAGAATCAATTAGTATTATTTTTTTATTTTTTTTTATAATTTATTTTTCAAAAAAGAAACAAACAATAGAAACGGGGAAAGATGAGAAAGGAATCCTAATCTAGAGAACTGAGACGAGAAGAGAAAAAAGACTCAGATGAGAAGGGAAACTTAACTCTAAAAGATAGATAAGAGGGTCGGTCAGAAGTTTCCTAAACAAGCATGGTTCAAACAATCCTAGACCTAATATCGCTTAGATCTAGACGACTCCTAACTGGTTGAGTCGAATTGGTTCGCTTGATTCACCTCCCTCACTAATCAAACCAACTTGGCCAGGCAGTGTATAGCAAGTGGGGGCGCTTCTGACAGAGTCTTTGACACTTAGACAACCACTTCGCTTGGAAGAGTTACGTCAACACAAAAACACTTTCTAGACACCAAATTAAATTTGATCAGCTTCATGTCATAGCAAGTCAAACCAATCTTCTCCTTAATTAAGTCCGAGTCCTTAGGGGCCAATGTCTAATTGATTTTTATTTAAGGCTTGGGTGACACTTTAGGATTCTGATTTGTGGGCCAAGGAAGGGTGATGAAATCCCCACCGTATCTTTTCCTACGGAGTTGCCCTTAAGATAGTTTAACTTAAATCTAGCAAAGATAGTCAAACATTGGTCTTTTTAGTTGGGGGCAATTGCATGGTTGTATGCAAACTAGATTATATGCTTAAATGCAATCGATAAAAAAAACCACGCACGTACCTTGCCTCCAGCACTCTTCAACAAGATTTAATTTGCCAGAATAATGCAAACAAAACACTATGTGATGCATGCACTAAGTCCTTCTAATTTTGCCCATTTTTAGGTCAGAGTTGAATTATTGCCAATTATGGAATTTGAGCCTAACACCTGCAATTCTACTAAAAAGGAAATTTTCCGAAACTAGAAATTACGAGGAAAAAGGCAACAAAGGTTACCTACGCACGCTCAGTCGGGTTCACTGCCCGCTCTCGAGAATTTCCAGTTGCTCTACGCGTCCACCAAGAGATGGAGACGACCCCATTAAAGTTTGAAGCCCAGATGCTCCAAACGTGCAGCGAATCCGCCGCAGCTTCTTCTTTGGATGCGGCGATTTCGACACCCTTCTTGCTCCGAATGTGCCCGGATTTCGCCACGCACTCTGTTGTCTCCTGGAACGACAACCCAAATAGTTAGATCGCGCACACGATAAACAGAACAGAATCGAAATCACCAAAAATAAACAAAATCTTCGTCACCTCCCCGGCAACGACGCCAAAAACTTGATGAGAATTTTAATTTATACCGCAAGTGCACGATGTCAATGACGACGCAAGTACGGGTCGAACACAAGGATGGAGAGATATTGTTATTTTTGTGATTTTCGAATTAAGGAATAAAGAGAGAGAAATATGTTTGGTTTGAGAGTTTTGGTTTTTTTAATTTTCTAAAGCAAGAACAACAAAAGAAAAACTAAAAAAGAAAACAAATACGGATGAGAGTCCAGCGGGTGGGGGATTAGATATCGGGTTTTGTTTAGAGAATTCTGAAACTTATAACAAATCACATTAGTTATAAAGCATTACATGATAAATGATTCAACATAAACTCAAGTAATCAAAATATACTAACACGAAATTAAAATAATAACATCATTCTTCTTCTCATCACCCTAAATCCATCACCCCCACCCTTTGGAGAGAGTTAGAAACTCATGGATGGATGGAAGGAGAAGGGGTCCTAGAGAAACTACAAAAGAAAACAAAAAAACACAAAATAAGAGAACAAAATTTTAGTGCTAAAGAGAAGAACGTCTTTACAACATAATTTCGGGGCTATTTATAGCCGATACAAGGGACCCAAGTATAAAATAGGAGACGTGCCAACCATGTTTAATGGGAAAACCACTTGAATCATTGGAGACGTGCCAATCAATTTCTTGGTCTACTTGATTTTAAATCATTGGAGACGTGCCAACCATGTTTAATGGGAAAAATGACCAAAAGGCCTTTCAAGAAGAAAGGTCCAAGGGCGAGTGGCTTGTTGGATTCGATACATTCCGATGTATGTGGTCCAATGAGTACTAGTGCACGAGATGGTTTCAGGTACTTCATTACGTTCACGGATGATTATAGTCGTTATGGTTATGTTTATCTAATGAGAAACAAAAGTGAATCCTTTGGCAAGTTCAAAGAATTCAAGAATGAAGTAGAGAACCAACTCGACAAGAAAATCAAGTCTCTACGAACGAATTGTGGAGCTGAGTACTTAAGTGCCGATTTTGACTCATACCTAAAGGAGTTTGGTATTGTACCTCAACTCACCCTCCCGGTACACCTCAGTGGAATGGGGTATTCGAAAAGAGGAATAGGACATTGCTCGACATGGTTCGGTCAATGATGAGTCATGCGGAATTACCTCTTTACTTTTGGAGTTATGCACTACAAACTGCGGCTTACACACTAAATAATGTTCCATCCAAATCCGTGGACAAAACTCCTTATGAGCTATGGAGTGGTAAAACACCCAAGCTCAATTTTCTCAAGATTTGGGGTTGTGAGGCTTACGTCAAGAAATTGATGTCGACCAAACTTCAACCAAAAGCGGATAAGTGCTTCTTTATAGGTTATCCTCGTGAGACAAGAGGATACTACTTTCGGCATATCACCTCCAATCGAGTGATTGTAGAGAGGGATGCCACATTTATGGAAAAAGAATTTCTGGAAAGAGTAAAAAGTAGTGGGAGTAGGGTTGTGCTTGAAGAAACTCAAGTTACTCTACAAGATCATGACATGAATGATGACATTGAAAACCATGAAGGCCCAACCGAGGTTCCTTTGGTCAGTGGGAGCATGAGTGAGAGACCCTCGCAAGAAATTGTGAAAGAAACTCAATCTTCCCCACCAAGTGTACGTTCGAGAATCGAACACGAACCAATTCCGCAAGAAATTGTGGAAGAAGTTCGAGAAGTACACGTAGAACCAAAAGAACTTAGAAGGTCAACGAGGGAAAAGAAGAAACCTGACTTGTATCTGGGACTTCATGAAATCATGGTACTTGGTACCAATGATCCCTTGACCTTCCAAGAAGCAATGGAAAGAAAAGACTCCAAACTATGGTTTAAGGCCATGGAATCCGAAATAGAATCCATGTATGATAATCAGGTGTGGAACTTAGTTGACCTTCCTCAAGGGAAAAAGGTCATTCAAAATAAATGGGTTTTCAAGAGGAATATAGACATGGATGGGAACTTGACAACCTACAAAGCGAGGCTTGTAGCAAAAGGTTTCACTCAAGTTCAAGGAATTGACTATGATGAAACTTTTTCACCGGTTGCCATGTTCCAGTCTATTCGGATTATGATCTTTATTGCCGCATTTCATGATTATGAGATATGGCAAATGGATGTCAAAACGACGTTCCTTAATTGGAACTTGGAGGAGGATGTGTATATGGTACAACCTCAAGGTTTTGAATATCCAAAGAATAACAAGAAAGTATGCAAGCTTCAAAGATCCATTTATGGATTGAAGCAAACATCAAGTAGTTGAAACAAGCACTTTGACGAAGTAGTCAAAAAGATTCACTTCGTCCAAAGTAAGGAAGAGCCTTGTATATACAAGAAGGTTAGTGGGAGCCACATAGTGTTCTTGATCTTATATGTCGATGACATACTCCTCATGGGAAATCATATACCTTTGCTTGAGCAAACGAGAAGTTCATTAAAATCTGCATTTTCCATGAAAGATATGGATGAGGCTCAATACATCTTTGGAATCAAGATATATCGAGATAGATCCCGTAGACTCATTAGCCTCAGTCAACGTGCATACATTGACAAGGTCTTGGAAAGGTTCAAGATGAACAACTCCAAAAAGGGCAGTGTGCCAATGAGTATGGGTGTGCAACTCAAGAAGTCTCAACGTGCGTAATCAAATAAGGACTTACAGTACATGAAGAATGTCCCTTTATGCTTCGGCAATTGGGTCGATCATGTACGTGATGACTTGCACTAGACCCATTGTCTCCTATGCTCTAAGCGTGACAAGTCATCACCAATCCAACGCAGGTCATGAGCATTGGACTACGGTCAAGAATATCCTGAAGTACCTTAATCAGACTAAGGATAAGATTCTTGTTTATGGGAGACAAAGGGAGTTGATAGCCGAAGGGTACTCGGATGCGAGTTTCATGAGTGATCCAGACGATAGAATGTCACAATTAGGATATGTCTTTCTTCTGAATGGTGGAGTTTTGAGTTGGCGTGACTGGAAGAAAACCACTACGACCGATTCAACCACCGCTTCAGAAGTAATGGCTCTCGCTGAAGCGAGCAAGGAAGGAGTGTTGATCAAGAAGTTCCTTGAAGAGCTTGGAGTAGTTCCCACGAGCAAGGGACCAATTAAGCTATTTTGCGATAATAGTGCATCTATCTCACAAATCAAGGATCCTAGATCACACCACAAAGTGAAGTACATGGATCGAAATTATTTTGTTACACGTGACTTCATCGACTAAGACAAAATAAATCTATTATGGGTGGACAACAACAGCATCACAGCTGATCCATTCACAAAATCCTTATCCCAAGCCAAGGGCAAAATGCATTTCGAGTCCATGGGATTGAGGAACCATGTAGATTGGCTTGATGATTGATATGTAATGGGGTTTACCCTTGTTATTATTGTTTTATACATTGAGTATGTATGTGAAAGAAAACTTTATAACAAGTGAGAGATTGAAGGGAATGTGTTCTAAAAGTTTTACTTTTAAATGTCAATTATTATGAATTGAATGAGAAATCATTTTGTTCCTTATTTATGTCATTCGTCTTTTAGAAGTGTTAAGGAATAGGCTCTTGGTCCTTAACCGTAGAGCTCTAAAAGATAATGGTTTACATAAAACAAAAGTTATTCGCAATCATGGTAATTAACATGGGACATTAATTACCGAGTTGAGATTGTCGTGTTGGTCATACATCATTGTAGCTCTACAAGTGAGTGACAACACGGGTACACGAAAGAGGAAAATACTACTTTTGTATACTGAATAGACCTAATAAGTAAAACATTATAGAATTCTGTTTTCTGTGTCATTAATGTTTTACTGTGTCCTTGGTCCTTTGATATGAGACTTATGTCCGATCACTTAAGAAATGCTTGATTAGACTAGTGTCTTGAGCTTTCGATAAGTGTAGTGTAAAGGCATTGGTTGGTTAAGTATGACTTTTGTTGGAGAAGATAGTTAGTCAAAAGATTGTCATTGCCCCTCTTAATTGAGTAATGATATTAGTGGGCCCCTTGATAAAGCAAAGTTATAATGTGCACAATGTGATTTGAGTTAATTCACATATTTATGACTAGCTTAAAGAGATCAAGAAATGAATACTAATACAAAGATGACACAATACTACTTTGTGTGTATTCTTAATATCATGTGGCAAGGGACGGACACAAGTGGTGCACTCCATCACTAAATGGATCGGGTTTTGGTTCGAGTAGAATTAAGACATCTAACTAATTGGGAGCTATAATGTGTAGCTAGATACCGCTTATAGCTTGTGATATTAAGCTCTTAATATCACTGTCAACTTAGTTTAGATCTTCCCGTAGGTCACACCACAAAACTGGGAAACAAGAAGTGGGGATTTTGAGTTCATATGGTGTGTCGGGTTTCATGTAGAAAATATGACACATGTGGTGAACAAGCAAAATCAAAATTATGTTGTGATTAATAACATAATTAGAATATAAATTAAATTCATATGTGGTGTAAATATTATGGGGTGTAATGATTACATAAGTTGTGAACTTACTACTAATCCCGAAATGTCAAATTTTGTAGGGGTTAAACCGAAATTTGACAAGTCTGCAGCACTGGGCAAAAACGGTCGACCGCTAAACGGTAAACGATCAACCGAATGTTGCATGGTCGACCAAAACTTGGTCTAAACGGTCGACCGGTCCAGACGGTTTTCTGCAGAATTAATTTAAGAATTAATTAGATCATGCATGGAATTGGTCCATAACTGATTTAATTCGTGGCTGAGATTATTTGTTAGCAAATAGTGAATGGTTAGATGGAAGTTTGCATGAAATCATGGGCAAGAGGTTGCACATGAATAGGTAATTTGGAGAGAACTTATAAATAGAAGTTTATCTCATTACCTTGTTAATTAATTCATTATATTCTTGTGCAAACATCTCTCTCCATAATTCTCCACGAATTTTCCTTAATTCTTGAGTTTAGTTTTTAGTTTTCAGAGATCTTCTTCTCAAGGAAACTAAAGAGGGGTTAGTAGTTATATTCTAAACCCTATTGGAGATTGAGAGGCTAGCTCTTCTCTCTCCGGTCTTGTTTAGAGTTTGGTGAATACTCGGAGTCATCCGGCGCAGCGACAAGCATCCTCAACGTCTCCGGATCATCAAGAAGTTTTAGAGAACTTCTAAGTATGAAATTTGGAGCCAATGTTTGTTTTAATAAACTTTTGAAACTAGTTATTGACACAAATCGATACATGCATGAAACAAATCATAGAAAATTGTAATTGATCTTTATTGTGCATAAAAATTTCGAAAATATATATGTGCAATTAAACTAGAAATCCTACAGGGAGTGCCCCAACAGGCAAGCCGAGCCCAGCAGGAGACCTGGACCACCAGTTGCAGGGACAGACGGAATCAACCGACCCGATATACGACCGGAGCAAGGAAGTAGAGCTGGACAAGTCTTCACTATCCAGGCTGAGGAGGCGAAGGACGTCAACACCGAGGTGGAAGGTTCATTTCTGTTGATGGCCATGATTTCTAGAGTTCTTTTGATTTTTGTGCTACACTTTCTTGCATATTCGGAGGAGGTTCGTGTTGGGATTTCATGAGGATTATAAATGTAATTTTATTTTTATTTCATTCTCTTTAATCATCAATACGGATCGTCGTTATTGCTAACTTTAAACAAATAATCAATCAAGCATCTTGCATACAATATTAAAGATATAATATACACTTATACAAATATATCTAAATCGAAATTTTAGGATTTAGATTTCATACCTTTGTCTAGTGAAAAGAATTTCTCTAGACAACTTGAAGAGTCTTCACACCTTTTCCTCTAAGGTTCACCTTGAGCCAAACAAGGAGTAGTTCAAGACCTTACTAGAGATCTACTAGTCTTCCCTTTATCAATCACTCTTGAATGAAAATATGTGCATGATGAAGAATTAAATTTATACCGCAAGTGCGCGACGTCTATGAAGACGTGGCAAGTACGGGTCGAACACAAGGAGGGAGAGATTTCATTATTTTTGTTGTTTCGATTGAGGGGAAGAAGTAGAGAAGAATCAATTAGGGTTTTTGGGGTTTTTGGTTTAATTAACTAAACTACGAAACAAAAGCAATTAAAATTAAAACAAGAACAAAGAAGAGAATTCCGTCGGGTGGAGGTCTAGACTTAGGTTTAGATTGGAGAATGGAGAAACTTGAAATAAATCATGTTAGTTATGAAGCATTACAAGATAAATGATTTAACATAAACTCAAGTAATCAAAATATACTAATCACGAACTTAAAACAATAACATGCATTCATCTTCTCTACCCCTAATTCCATCACCTCCACCCTTTGGAAAGAGTTAGAAACTCATGGAGGGAGGAAGAAGAAAGGATCCTAGAGACATTAAAAGAAAATAAAAACAAAACAAAATAAAACAGAAATTTATTACTAATGATCCAAGACCAAAGGTTCAAAGATGTGTTACATTCGTCCTACAGGGCTATTTATAGCCGATACAGGGGATACCAATACATAAAAGGATAGTACACGCGTCGACCCGACACTGGACAAAAATCAGGCACACAGATCAATGACTGGGCGGCAGAAACGCCGCATATTGAAGGTGTTGTGCGGCGAAAACGCCGCACAATCAGGTCTGCTCGGGTCCGGATTTTGGTCATGTGTTTATGGTATGATTTGATCTTTATTTACGCGTCTGGATGATTCTTTCCATTGTCTTGAACTCCGGATTATTCCTTCCATTGTTGGGGATTTATTTTTGACTTTTCTTTTGACTTTTCCAACACAATAACTTGGTCCTTTTATTTTGCAATTAGGTCCTTGGCATTTTGCAATTAAGTCCTTGACCTTTTTGTAATTAGCTCCTTGAATGCTTTTATGGTTGGATGCATTTCTATTTGATACCCGATAAACTTGAACTCGGTCTTTATGATAGAAATGAATCTTTTGTACGCGTTTATGCTCGGAATGTGGGTAATTTGCATCCAGGTCCCTGTATTCTGTAAATACGACTAAACACATACCTTAGTAGCATTTATTGATATAAAAGTAATCTAAATGAAAGACATATGATGCAATGTATGCAATGCATCAAATACCCCCACACCTAGATTTTGCTAGTCCCTAGCAAAGCAGAATATAAGAAAATGAAAACAGGGAAATCCTAACTCACTTTCGTAGGAATCACGGTTGCACTTAGCATGTGCAACAAGCCGTTAAACCTCTTTGTTGCCAAGGAGGAGGAGTGTTGTCTCCTGAGGGTTTTCAGCGGATATACCCACAAAATCCTATCAACATTTCATTAATAGTTCTCAATATCCCTACCTCAACCTTATACATTTTACTGAAAATTCTTGCATGCTCATTATATAAATCTAACTCATTAAAAATATGACTTGGTCTTTATGCATTGCATACATTGCATCATATGTCTTTCACTTAGATTAATTTTATATCAATCAATGCTACTAAGGTATGTGTTTAGTCTTATTTACAGAATACAGGGACATGAATGCAAATTACCCATATCCCGAGCATAAACATGTGCAAGAGACTCATTTCTATCATAAAGACCAAGTCATGATTATCGGGATTCAAATGGAAGTCCATCCAAGCATAAAAAGCATTCAAAGACCTAATTACAAAAAGGCCAAGGACTTAAGCACAAAAGTAGTCAGGGACTTAATTGCAAAAAGCGGAGGACCTGACTGCAAATTAAAGTACCAAAATATTATTTTGGAGAAGTTCTAAAGAAAGATCAATTTGGATCTCCAAATATATAAAGAAATAAATTCGGAGCTCAAAAGAAAGGAAAGTAATCAATCCCGACTCGCAAAGGACATTTAAATCATACCATAAACACACAGGAAAAATCCGGATCCAATCAGAGCACAGATTAAGGTGAATTTGCCACACCTTACATGTAAAATGCGGCGGAAATGCCGCACCCCTTGCGATCCGTGGCCTCGGATTTTGTCCAGTCGTGTCTTGGCGCGTGTACTTTCCTATTTTATACTTGGGTCCCTTGTATCGGCTATAAATAGCCCCGAAATTATGTTGTAAAGACGTTCTTCTCTTTTGCCCTAAAATTTTGTACTTTTATTTTGTGTTTTTTTGTTTTCTTTTGTAGTTTCTCTAGGACCCCTTCTCCTTTCCTCCATCCATGAGTTTCTAACTCTCTCCAAAGGGTGGGGGTGATGGATTTAGGGTGATGAGAAGAAGAATGATGTTATTATTTTAATTTCGTGTTAGTATATTTTGATTACTTGAGTTTATGTTGAATCATTTATCATGTAATGCTTTATAACTAATGTGATTTGTTATAAGTTTCAGAATTCTCTAAACAAAACCCGATATCTAATCCCCCACCCGCTGGACTCTCATCCATATTTGTTTTCTTTTTTAGTTTTTCTTTTGTTGTTCTTGCTTTAGAAAATTAAAAAAACCAAAAATCTCAAACCAAACATATTTCTCTCTCTTTCTTCCTTAATTTGAAAATCACAAAAATAACAATATCTCTCCCTCCTTGTGTTCGACCCGTACTTGCGTCTTCATTGACATCGTGTGTTGAACGTTTTATTTTAAACCGCAAGTGCACGGCCGCGATGAAGCGGTGGCAAGTACGGGTCGTCCTCAGGGAGGTGAGTAGCCTCTTGCTTGTACGAAATCAAGTGGCAAAAATAGGGGGAAGAAAGTTGTTTATGCTAATCTAGACTACGCTACACTAAGAAGTATGAAATGCGAACGAAACAAACAAATGATGGAATAACAACTAAACTAAGAGCAAAGAAAGAATGCTGGAATACAGAAATGGGAAAACCCCTAAGGGGTGGAGTGAGTGCACACATGCAAAGAGGTGGGTGTAGAATACATTCTTTAAGCACATGAAGGTGGTGTTTATCAAGCATAGGAAGTGTCTAAATGTTATGGCAAAACCTATCAATCTATTCACCAACTTAGTTGATTAACATTTACATATGCAAGTTGTTTATTTCAGAACCTAAACAAGCATGAGAGGTGTCTAATCATTTTGGCAAAACTCATCAAGTTGTAAATTCTATCCTAAACAAGAAAGCATACATTCATGTTTAATCAACACATTGAAATTAAAGTATTCATCCCATTCTCTAATGCATGTATGTACATCTACTCCACCCCCCAAAGGGGATGAAACTACTCACTAAACATTACACTAATTATTAAACTATGGAAAGAAAGCATATTAAAACTAAGCTAGAATTAAAAGACGATTAAACTAAAACATGCATAAACAATAAAAGAAGCATAAAACAAACAATGAAAGAAACACAAAACTTTATTGATAAAATGACTCACATTAAAAGTAGCATCCTCCTACTTTAGTGTGTGCTTCAAGGCCTCACTTCTAGTAGGAAGAATAGCCACTTAAAATATGGAGTGATTACAATAGGAGGTGAAGAGTTCTATTTATAGGCATGGAAAAAGCTAATCCGGGACAATCCCCCGATGTGGGACTAAACCAATACCAAAAATAGCCTAAACAAACATTAATACACGTCCAGGAGAAAGTGACCGCCAATTGGCGGTCCAAATTTTCCGGATCGAGTTGAATCTTGTTCTGGGCTTTGCTTGGTGTATTTGGTGGTCTTGGATGCATCTACTTTGTTTATTGGAGCTCCGACCCGAATCCAATTGCTAAAATACTCCCCATAATGGTGTGAAGTATTCTGTTTTACTCTTAGGTCCCTCTGTCTTGCAATCAGGTCCTTCTCCCTTGCATCTTGGTCCCTAGATCTCACAATTCAGTCCTTTTTCCCAGCTTTTGGGTCCTTTTATGCTTCATCTCTTCAAACCTATTTATTCCTGAAAACTAAACATAAAACTCGTAACATAGCATTATTTAGGTGAAAGATAATGGATATAAGATACAAATATGAGCATGAAATGATGTCAATCAAATACCCCCACACCTAACTTTTGCTAGTCCCGAGCAAAACAAAGAAAGAGAAAAGCATGCGAAAAAAAAACAAGAAATCCTAACTCACTTTCGTTGGAATCACGGTTGCACTTAGCACGTGCAACAAGCCGTTAAACCTCCTTGTCGCCAAGGAGGAGGAGTGTTGTCTCCTGAGGGTTTTCAGCGGATATACCCACAAAATCCGAACAAGATGCATTAATCAATCTAACTACACGACTCGTTGGACTTATTTTGTCGATCATGGGACGCGGTAATACTACGGGTCGACTCTATATATGTAATCGGTCCACACACCTAGCCTAATGAGTTATTCGTGAGAGTTAACTAAGGAATTAAGTGAAAGACATCGGCAACCTTAACTTCTGAATGTGATACAACGTGTAAAGTCCATTTTGGTTCTTATTTGACTCTTTTTTTTTTTTTTTTTCTTTGGAGCATTTTATTGGTTGGTGTTTGATTCTCCCAGGGTCAGGTTTCGTGCATCATTGCCTATGAGGACTTACACTATCACGTACACCTTCCCCCAAATCTCCACATAGGGCGATCCCTACCACCCGTGTAACGGGAGTTCGGTCGGTGCATCCCAAGTCAGATGACTCGAAAGCACCAGGCACAAAGTCCCCTCAGACCTACTTTCCCGAGTGATAGGAGCCGTGCGAGAAGAGAGAACACCACTTATTCATCTACATGGGAACCAAAACCCCTACACTTAAGTTTCACAAAAAGAGATTAAGGGCCCTTGACTACGACAAACTTCCTTATACTAACAGACACGAATTATTTGACTCACTAGGTTCAGGGTGGACTTCTTTAAATGTTTGAGTACTGAAACCCTATGATTACACGCCCCCCGAGGGAAAACCAGGGTGCATCCTAACGACTCGATAAGACCTAAAGCCAGTAAACTAGAAATCCTAATGCATCAAGTTCAAGACAATTTTGGGAGCTTTCTTTTTACTTTGCCTCTCAACGGTTTTGCACATGCTAAACACACGCAAAACCCACAAAAACATTTTCTTTCGCAAACACATGAAGATTTTGAAAGAAATGTGAAAATTTTAAAGCACTCGGCAAGCAAAAGAAGACAAGTCACCCAAGGATCATGGCAAACAGATATATCAATGTTAAATGCGGCATACTAACATGACCCTAGCAGTACACACAAAAGAAAAGAAAACCAATGGAAAAAGACTCGAATATGTACACACGTAAAACACCCCCCCACACCTACTTCATGCATTGTCCTCAATGAATGTGAACAAGATACTACATGGATACATGCATGAAAAAGGAACTATCTCACCAACATGAAGTACAAAGGGACGTTCGGGGTCATGTTGATGGACACAAACCCAAATTCCCTCAAAACCTGTGAGAAGCTGAAGAAGGAAGATAAATACGTGAAGAAATTGGGGCCCAAGTACACAAGGGTTGGGGCCCACAACAATCGATGCTCACTGAAGGAGTCTTTTATTACACACTTTTTTTTTCTTTTTTTTTTTTCTTTTTTTTTTTGAAAGATATATACATCAACCAAGATATTCTCATAATCATTTGGTCAAGGAACATCAAATGAGAACATCAAGTCAGGAGGACCAGAGACTTGCCGAGATGGGCAAACTCCACTGGTACTCTGAGGTGTCATGAGGGGTGAAAGGTCAAAGCTGAAAGGCTCGAACCCCTCATGATATTGGTTGGGTGTGGGCAACAAAGAATGAAGTTGTGTTGCCTCACTAGGGTTTAATTGCTCATCGAAGAAAACCCTCCAACCAATAGGCGGGTGCATCGGAATGAGTTCCTCAAGCTCATTCGATGGATGCAGCAGACCTGCATCACTAAAAATGGGGCTTCTCCCCAAGTCATCCAACAAGGACCTCCCACCATCATTTAGACCATCAAGCATAAGCTCGGTCATAGGTGGGTCCTTGTTGGAGTCAAAATGAAGCTCAAATGGCTCAATGGCCATGGGACATGAGGTAGAGACACCTTCTGGCATAGGCATATGATGAGGTGTCTCACCCTCACTAGTACTCTCAACTGAATCATGCAACGACCACTCCCTTTGGACATTCATGTTCGAGGCCAGCTCACTCTGTTGCATTGCAAAGACAGGCAATGAGTCTTCACTGGGCCCACGAACATTCTCAATGGGTTGCATTGGGGTTAGGGGTGTTCGTTGATTTTGTGGTGCTTTCTCCAATTGGCGGATGAGATTTAGATTTAAAGGTTCATCCATGGGTTCCTGTTGCCTACCAGAGTTGAACACATGAAACTCGGCACTCATGTTACCGAATGAGAGCTTCATGAGACCATTTCTACAATTAATCAAGGCATTGGAGGTTGCCAGAAATGGTCTACCCAAAATCAAAGGTATTTGAGAGTGGGTGTTCGCAACAGGATTGGTATCGAGGACAACAAAATCGACTGGAAATATAAAATCTCCAACTTTGATAAGCACGTCCTCGATAATCCCCATGGGAATACGAATGGATCTATCCGCCAGTTGGAGGGTGATCTTAGTTGGTTTCAATTCTCCCAAGTTCAACTGTTGATAAACAGAGAATGGGAGGAGGTTGACCGCTGATCCTAAATCAAGCAAAACATTGCTCAATCTAGTGTCCCCTATCGTACACTGAATAGTAGGACACCCAGGGTCCTTGTATTTTGTGTAGGTAGGATTGGACAAAAGTGAGCTGATATTTGCAGCCAAGAATGCTTTCTTAGGAACATTGGTCTTCCTCTTAGTTGTGCAGAGATCCTTCAACACTTTGGCATATTGAGGTATTTGTTGGATGACATCCAACAAGGGGATATTAACCTTTACTTGCTTAAACACCTCTACTATCTTGTCCATGTTGTCACTCTGCTTTTTGTTTAACCTACTTGGATAGGGAGCTTTTGGCAGGTAGGTTTTCTGCTGTGCCTGAGAAGAAAGCTTTGGTGTATTACCCTCACCCTCAGCTTCTTCTTCACCACCATTCCCACTGAGGGGCTGCATAGATGGTGGTGGGTGTGGCAAGGAAATGTGATTGTCAACCTGTTTTCCATTCCTTAAGGTCACAATGGAATTGACATGGTGAACAGGTTCCTCCACATGGTTCACTTGCCTCCCCCGAAGTACCACATTCTCATTTTGCGTTTGTTGTTGTTGGTACATGCGGGGGTTAGCCTCAGGCTGGCTAGGAAAAGACCCTCTCTCTCTTTCATGTACAGACTGAGCCAATTGGCCCATCTGAAGCTCTAGAGATTTGATGGTCTGCTGATTTAAAGTGAGAACTTGACTCGTGGTTGACATAAAATTTTTCATTGAGTTTTCAAGTCCACGAGTCAAGGTCTCAAGCGAATTGAATCGGGTTTCCATATTATTGGAATTTGGGAAACCCGATTGATTGGTGGTTTGCGCTTGGGGTGGCTGATAGGATTGCGCATGCATGGGAGGTTGGTGTGATTGGTAAGGTGGTCTAGAGGAGTTTGGAGGACCACCCGGGACATTAGTTTGGTTCCATGAAAAATTGGGGTGGTTCCTCCATCCAGGATTATAAGATGATGAGTATGGGTCATTCCTGGCTCTATCATAGACGGCGTTGACACGCTCCATCTCAGGAGGAATGGACTCACACTCGCTTTCTACATGACCTATCCTACCACATGAATGACAGGGAAATGGACCAGATGTAGACATGTGAGGTGCACTTTGTTGGTTTTGGAGCTCAATCGAGTCCATACGGCGTATTAAGGCCGCCATGCGTGCCTCGGTGGCCGTAGTGGTATCGATAGCAAATGCGGTACCCGATCTAGTCGAGTTTGCATTCGCGATCCTCGCTCCTATACTAGATGATGCAGGTGGTTCCCTCACACTCTCCCACTGCATGGTTTTTTCAGCGAGGTCTTCTAGGAAGGCCCATGCCTCCCTTTCATCCTTTCCCAAGAACTCTCCTTGACACATGGACTCAAGGAGCGTTCTGGACGGGATGTGAAGACCCTCATACACAATCTGACAAAGACGCCACAACTCAATGCCATGGTGAGGGCACGAGGATAGTAGCTCTTTGAACCTCTCAAGATATGCATGAAATGGTTCGGTCTCATGTTGATAGAACGAATTGATTTCGTTCCTCAATTTTTGAGTCTGATGATTAGGAAAGTACTTCTTGAGGAATGCAGATTGAAACTCATCCCAAGTCCTAAAGGAATTCGCCTGGTTGCTGTACAACCACTTCTTGGCATCATCCTTCAGCGCAAAGGGGACAAGCCTAAGATGGATGGAGTCTGTGCTAAGTTGTTGCAGCTTGAACATAGCACAGACCTCCTCAAATTCCCTGAGAAAGATATAGGGGTCACCTTTCCCAGTGAAATGAGGGAGCATGGAAATGAATTGAGGCTTAACCTCAAAATGGTTCCCATTAGCCTCTGGTAATACGATGCATGAGGGTAGAGCTGTACGGCTCGGGTAGCATCGATCACGTAGAGGTATGGGAACGACAACTGGAAGCACTGGTCGAACAGGTTGGTCCAGCAACTGCTCCTCCTCACGGAAATTAGCAGCCATTGGACCCGAACTACGTGCGACACGAGAGGAGGGAGGTGTCGAGAAATCGATGACCGAAGTCGGATTGACAAGGCTCCTCGTCAAACGACCACTCTCGTCTCGTGTCCACGAAAGCATGCACAAAGGTGCACACACAAACCACAACTCTTTTTTTTTTTTTTTCAAATGAAGAATGTACGTAGAAGAGAAGACGAGGGAACACAGGAGAGAAAGAATGACTCAGGAGAGAAAAGAAGAAGTCCTTAAGCTACGGCGGATGGGTACAGGTAGAAGCACACAAGCAAACAAGGCTCAAACAATCCTAAGGTCGCTATAGGTCCTTACAGCTAGACGACGCCTAACTGCGAGGTCACACGGCCTCAACACGCCTCACCTCCCTACAACGAGGACCACAAAGCCCAGCAAGTGAGCCAAGATCCGGGGATCTCGTCTCTCCTACTATCGACAAAGTGGGCAACGCCGATCAGGTCATGACGGTCGGGACCGGATCACTCTCCTAATGCGTCCAAGATCCTTAGGGCCAATGTCTACTTGATTTTAAAATTAGGCTCTTGATTAGTGTGGTTTTTGGGGCGAAGGAAAGGGTGATGAAATCCCCCACCTTATCTTTTACGGGACAGCCCCTCCTTAGTAGCGTTTTGGAGTCCTAAATCTAACAATCAACTCTCCAAACAACGCTCAACTCACACTTGTTGCAATGCACTTCCTACTAACTAATGCATGTTCATACGAAATGCATGAATGAGAGTAGAAGGTGCGTACCTCACGCCAGCTCTCAGCAACAGAAAATAAAGCTAAGATAAAAGACAATCTAAATGCCTAAGTCACATACATGATGCATGGCCTAAACAAAAAGAATGCCTAATCTTTTGCTTTGAGTTTTAGGGTCCAAGTTGCTTAAAGGAGGTTGATTATGGATCTGGGAACAAACTATAAGTCAAAACATGCCAAATTAAATCCCAGATCACTACATCAATTATGAAAACCGACCAAAGAAATAATAGAGCAAACAGAGCTTACCAGACCGCAAATTGGCGGTCTCAGGCCGCTGATTGGCGGTCTACAATGCTCAGCTTGCTTCAAAACTTCTCCAGGTGCCCCTCCTGACCACTCCAAGTCTCCTGAAATAAAGACAAACTACAAAACAAAAATTAAATCCACTCGAATCGTCCAAACAAGAGTCTGGACTGGCACCTCCCCGGCAACGGCGCCAAAAACTTGTTGAACGTTTTATTTTAAACCGCAAGTGCACGGCCGCGATGAAGCGGTGGCAAGTACGGGTCGTCCTCAGGGAGGTGAGTAGCCTCTTGCTTGTACGAAATCAAGTGGCAAAAATAGGGGGAAGAAAGTTGTTTATGCTAATCTAGACTACGCTACACTAAGAAGTATGAAATGCGAACGAAACAAACAAATGATGGAATAACAACTAAACTAAGAGCAAAGAAAGAATGCTGGAATACAGAAATGGGAAAACCCCTAAGGGGTGGAGTGAGTGCACACATGCAAAGAGGTGGGTGTAGAATACATTCTTTAAGCACATGAAGGTGGTGTTTATCAAGCATAGGAAGTGTCTAAATGTTATGGCAAAACCTATCAATCTATTCACCAACTTAGTTGATTAACATTTACATATGCAAGTTGTTTATTTCAGAACCTAAACAAGCATGAGAGGTGTCTAATCATTTTGGCAAAACTCATCAAGTTGTAAATTCTATCCTAAACAAGAAAGCATACATTCATGTTTAATCAACACATTGAAATTAAAGCATTCATCCCATTCTCTAATGCATGTATGTACATCTACTCCACCCCCCAAAGGGGATGAAACTACTCACTAAACATTACACTAATTATTAAACTATGGAAAGAAAGCATATTAAAACTAAGCTAGAATTAAAAGACGATTAAACTAAAACATGCATAAACAATAAAAGAAGCATAAAACAAACAATGAAAGAAACACAAAACTTTATTGATAAAATGACTCACATTAAAAGTAGCATCCTCCTACTTTAGTGTGTGCTTCAAGGCCTCACTTCTAGTAGGAAGAATAGCCACTTAAAATATGGAGTGATTACAATAGGAGGTGAAGAGTTCTATTTATAGGCATGGAAAAAGCTAATCCGGGACAATCCCCCGATGTGGGACTAAACCAATACCAAAAATAGCCTAAACAAACATTAATACACGTCCAGGAGAAAGTGACCGCCAATTGGCGGTCCAAATTTTCCGGATCGAGTTGAATCTTGTTCTGGGCTTTGCTTGGTGTATTTGGTGGTCTTGGATGCATCTACTTTGTTTATTGGAGCTCCGACCCGAATCCAATTGCTAAAATACTCCCCATAATGGTGTGAAGTATTCTGTTTTACTCTTAGGTCCCTCTGTCTTGCAATCAGGTCCTTCTCCCTTGCATCTTGGTCCCTAGATCTCACAATTCAGTCCTTTTTCCCAGCTTTTGGGTCCTTTTATGCTTCATCTCTTCAAACCTATTTATTCCTGAAAACTAAACATAAAACTCGTAACATAGCATTATTTAGGTGAAAGATAATGGATATAAGATACAAATATGAGCATGAAATATTGTTATCATGTAATGCTTTATAACTAATGTGATTTGTTATAAGTTTCAGAATTCTCTAAACAAAACCCGATATCTAATCCCCCACCCGCTGGACTCTCATCCATATTTGTTTTCTTTTTTAGTTTTTCTTTTGTTGTTCTTGCTTTAGAAAATTAAAAAAACCAAAAATCTCAAACCAAACATATTTCTCTCTCTTTCTTCCTTAATTTGAAAATCACAAAAATAACAATATCTCTCCCTCCTTGTGTTCGACCCGTACTTGCGTCTTCATTGACATCGTGCACTTGTAGTATAAATTAAAATTCTCATCAAGTTTTTGGCGCCGTTGCCGGGGAGGCGATGAAGATTTTGTTTATTTTTGGTGATTTCGATTCTGTTCTGTTTATCGTGTGCGTGATCTAACTATTTGAGTTTGCGTTCCAGGAGACAACAGAGTGCGCGACGAAATCCGGGCACATTCGGAGCAAGAAGGGCGTCGAAATCACCGCATCCAAAGAAGAAGCTGTGGCAGATTCGCCACACGTTTGGAGCATCTGGGCTTCAAACTTTAATGGGGTCGTCTCCATCTCTTGGTGGACGCGTAGAGCAACTGGAAATTCTCGAGAGCGGGCGGTGAACCCGACTGAGCGTGCGTAGGGAACCTTTGTTGCCTTTTTCCTCGTAATTTCTAGTTTCGGAAAATTTCCTTTTTAGTAGAATTGCACGTGTTAGGCTCAAATTACATAATTGGCAATAATTCAACTCTGACCTAAAAATGGGCAAAATTAGAAGGACTTAGTGCATGCATCACATATGGTTTTGTTTGCATTATTCTGGCAAATTAAATCTTGTTGAAGAGTGCTGGAGGCAAGGTACGTACGTGGTTTTTTTTATCGATTGCATTTAAGCATATAATCTAGTTTGCATACAACCTTGCAATTGCCCCCAACTAAAAAGACCAATGTTTGACTATCTTTGCTAGATTTAAGTTAAACTATCTTAAGGGCAACTTCGTAGGAAAAGATACGGTGGGGATTTCATCACCCTTCCGTGGCCCACAAATCACAATCCTAAAATGTCACCCAAGCCTTAAATAAAAATCAATTAGACATTGGCCCCTAAGGACTCAGACTCAATTAAGGAGAGGATTCGTTTGACTTGCTATGACTTGAAGCTGGTCGAATTTAATTTGGTGTCTAGAAAGTGTTTTTGTGTTGACGTAAGTCTTCCAAGCGAAGTGGTTGTCTAAGTGTCACGGACTCTGTTAGAAGCGCCCCCACTAGCTATACACTTCCTGGCCAAGTTGGTTTGATTAGTGAGGGAGGTGAATCAAGCGAACCAATTCGACTCAACCAGTTAGGAGTCGTCTAGATCTAAGCGATGTTAGGTCTGGGATTGTTTGAACCGTGCTTGTTGAGGAAACTTCTGACCAACCCTCTTATCTATCTTTTAGAGTTAAGTTTCCCTTCTCATCTGAGTCTTTTTTCTCTTCTCGTCTCAGTTCTCTAGATTAGGATTCCTTTCTCATCTTTCCCCTTTCTATTGTTTGTTTCTTTTTTGAAAAAAAATTATAAAAAATAATAATAATAATTGATTCTTGAATTTGAATTTGGAATTGAAATTTTGAATTTGAATTCAAAAATTGATTCAAACCGGTGCACTCAGATTTGGGTTCGGGACTTGAGCAATCGACTCTCACGAGTTCATCTAGATTCCAGTCTGGAACTTATCCCAATCCACCTGTTGTACCACCTCACCCGGATCCAATGGGTGAGAATGTAGTGGACCCACCTGTTGCACCACCTATGACTCTGAGGGATCGGTGCTACCCAACGATGGCTGCTCAGCTATCGTGCATCGTTATGCCCACCATACCGGGTCGCGACTTCGAACTAAAGGCACTATACATGAGTATGTTGCCCAAGTTCACCTCTAGGGAAGACTCATATCTCTTCCTTAGAGAATTTGAGGAAATTTGCTCCCTTATGCAATACCATCATATCTCTGAGGAGGCAGTGCGTCTTAAATTCGTGCCTCTAGCACTGAAGGACGACGCTAAGAAATGGCTATATAGTCTAGCCGAAATATTTATTAGGAGTTGGGCCGAGTTTGTTCAAGTATTCTTAAAGAAATATTTCCCCAACCATAACACTATTAGGATTAGGAATGAAATTGTTGCATTCGTTTAATCTGAGAGCGAGCCGTTCTATTCCTATTTAGAAATATTTAAGAGTCTGTTGACCCAATGCTCTCATCATGGAATTCCAAGATGGCAATTGTGCCAAATTATCTATGAGGGGTTGACACCTACATCTAGGGTTATGCTAGAATCTGTTAGCCAAGGAAGCTTTATGTCCAAAAGTGAGAATGATGCTTGGATTTTTCTTGAGGATTTAGCCGAAAATAGTATGCAATGGGACAATGCTAGAGCACCGATTAACACGAGTATTGGATCTAGAATAGCAAGTCAACCTAAACCAGGTGTCTTAGCTGTAGATGCTACGGTTGCTGCTTAAGCAAAACTAGCTACACTTATGCGTAGAATGGAATGTCTAGAGATAAAAACCCGACCCCTAGTGAATCAAGCATCTTCTATCCCTTTCTCTAGATGTGGTCAAACTTGTCATACAATGGAGGATTGTGCGGACTTGGAACAAGTTAATGCCTCATTTAACCATTCCAAAAATGACCCATACGCATTAACCTATAACCCGGGTTGGCGTAATCATCCCAATCTTTCATGGAACCAACAAGGTCAACCTCCTTGACAACAACCAAACTCGTATAACCAAAATAATACATCATCTGGGTTTAGTAACAATGGAGATTATGATGTTAGATTGACAAGCTTGGAAAATTTGGTTAAGACTTTTATGCAAACAACCAACCAATCCTTCCAAAGGCTAGAAACACAAGTCAGCCAACTAACACAAATAGTAGGTGAAAGAGAAAAGGGTCAGTTTCCAAGTCAACCTGAGGTGAATCCAAGACCTAATAATCAATATCAACCCTATCAACCACCTCTAGGAAGTAACAACCCTATACCGGTTCAAATGGTTCATGAGGAGGGACCGTTCCAACAAATAAATGCAGTTGTTTCATTACGGTCCGGAAAACAAGTTGATAACAATGTGGTCAATCCTATAGCTCCTAATCAATCTAGCCGTCAAGCACCCACATGTGACCTAACCATTGAACCTGAAGTCCAATTTGAAAAGCCCAACCCACCTACTCAACCTGAACCTATAGCTCAACCTGAGCGAGTCTATGTTCCTAAAGCCTCATTCCCCAATAGACTCAAGAAGAACTCAAGTGCACAAATGGAGAAAATCTTGGAAGTATTTAAGCAAGTTAAGGTGAATATTCCACTCCTAGATATGATTCAACAAATACTAGCTTACGCTAAATTCTTAAAGGATTTGTGCACTAAGAAGAGAAAAACGAACGTACCAAAGAAGACATTCTTAACTGCAAACATAAGCTCTATTCTGTCCAACTCATCTCCTATAAAGTATAAGGACCCTGAGTGTCCCACAATTTCATGTGCGATAGGAGATACTGTTATCAACAAAGCCCTTCTAGACCTTGGCGCTAGTGTTAACTTACTCACGTTCTCTGTCTATGAGCAACTCAACCTTGGTCAACTAAAACCCTCTAAGACAACCCTTCAATTTGTTGATTGCTCTATTAAGAAACCAAGAGGTATAGTAGATGATGTTTTGATTAACGTTGGTGACTTCATTTACCCAGTGGATTTTGTCATTCTAGACACTGAACCTGTTGTAAATCCTAAGAGACAAATCCCTGTAATACTAGGCAAACCCTTTTTAGCCACTTCTGAAGCTTTGATAAATTGTCGAAATGGGCTCATGCAACTATCTTTTGGAAACTTAAAAGCTGAATTTAATATCTTTCATGTTGATAGTGAGCCAGAAATAGTATGCAATCAAAGTGATGTTGTGATGAGATCGCGTATCTATAAGATTTCTGAATCAAATAAATAATCACAAAATCAAAATGAAAGTAAGAAAAAGGGGAGTAATTCATCTACCCACCCACCATCACTCGAGCAAATAAGAGAACCAATACAGGTGACGGGTGTGGAATCTGTGCCTCAGGACTCTCAGTGCAACATGGGGAACAATTCAACTGGATAGATGCACCAACATGGTGTCATTCAATCCAGTTCTGACTATGGTTGACTCAGAGCAAATTCAATCCCTCTACCGCAAGTTGACTCAGGTAATAAGTGCATTTGCGTTATCTTTGCATACATTGAGGACAATGCATGATTTAGGTGTGTGTGTGGGGGGGGGTGTTTACTTATCTATCTATCTATATCTGTTCTTTAAAAAAAAATCAATATTCCACGACATAACTTAAGATTGAACCACCAAAACCCGAGTACAAATTGCATCGAGTTTTTGTTCCTTATTATATAGTTCTGCTTGTAGAAATTATGACATAAATCTAAGTTCCAAAGAAATAACCCATTACCCTTTAAGACATGTATGCAATTAAATTGGATGAATCAAATCTTTGAAGTGGTTGATAAAAAGCAGAGGTTGAGGAAAATGTACCGGGAAGTGTGGACTTCTAATAGCAATTAAGCCTTGAGGAAAATAAAAGAAAAAATATAGGAATAAAGTGACGAAAGCACATTTTGCAAAATGATTACAAAAGCCCAAGCCTTCGAGTCACTGGTCCGTAGGGGTATCTTAAAACCCAGTAACTTGAGTCTGCCAGCTCGGGATTATCGACCAAACTCACTACACGAATGCAAATAGGGTAAAAGTGTCAGAAAAAGCAAATGTGTTGAATCACGGAAAAAAAATATACTTTAAGATACTCAAGGCCCAAAGTTAGAAGAATGATCCATGCCATGGTTGATCCGAATGATACTTCACCACTAGAGGAGGCGTGCAAAATAATTTAAGTGGTAACATGTGTAGAAGGGTTAGTGGTGTGAATGTTGGTAGAACAAAGACCAAGTCTGATTTTTTATGAGTTAGATGTATATAATGAGCATGCAAGAATTCTAAGTGAGATGTATAAGGTTGAGGTGGAAATATTGAGAGTTATTAATGAAATGTTGAATTAAGACTTTGTTGGTATGTCAACTACAATCCCTCACGATACAAAACTGGTCCTCTAAGGAAACTTGGGGGTTTAAAGGCTTGTTGCACATGCTAACTGCAACCGTGATTCCTACGAAAGTGAGTTAGGATTTCCCTGTTTTCATTTTTCTTATATTCTGTTTTGCTAGGGACTAGCAAAATCTAGGTGTGGGGGTATTTGATGCATTGCATGTATTGCATCATATGTCGTTCATTTAGATTAACTTTATATCAATAAATGCTACTAAGGTATGTGTTTAGTCTTATTTACATAATACAGGGACCTGAATGCAAATTACCCATATCCCGAGCATAAACGCGTGCAAGAGACTCATTTCTATCATAAAGACCAAGTAAAGATTATCGAGATTCAAATGGAAGTCCATCCAAGCATAAAAGCATTCAAATACCTAATTACAAAAATGCCAAGGACTTAAGGACAAAAGTAGCCAAGACCTAATTGCAAAAGCCAATGACCCGACTGCAAATTAAAGTACCAAAATATTATTTCGGAGAAATTCTAAAGAAAAATCAATTTGGATCTCCAAATATATGAAGAAATTAAGTCGGAGCTCAAAAGAAAGGAAAGAAATCAATCGAGACGCGTAAAGCACATTTAAATCATACCATAAACACACATGAAAAATCCAGATCCAATCAGAGCACAAATTGCGGTGAAATCGCCGCACCTTACATGTAACATGCGGCGGAAACGCCGCACCCCTTGCGATCCGTGGCCCCAGATCTTGTCCAGTCGTGTATTGACGCGTGTGCTTTCCTATTTTATAATTACGTCCCTTGTGTCGGCTATAAATAGCCCGAAACGATGTTGTGAAGAGTCTTGTTTTTTAGTTCTTCTCTTTAGCAATAAGATTTTGTTCTTTTATTTTGTGTTTTTCTTAGCTTTCTTTTCTAGTTTCTCTAGGACCCCTTTTCCTTCCCTCCATCCATGAGTTTCTAACTCTCTCCAAAGGTGGGGGTGATGGATTTAGGGTGACGAGAAGAAGAATGATGTTATTATTTTAATTTCGTGTTAGTATATTTTGATTACTTGAGTTTATGTTGAATCATTTATCATGTAATGCTTTATAACTAATGTAATTTATTATAATTTTCAGATTTCTCTAAACAAAACCCGACATCTAAACCTCCACCCGCTGGACTTTCATCCATATTTGTTTTCTTTTTTTTAGTTTTTCTTTTGTTGTTCTTGCTTTAGAAATTAATTAAAAACCAAAAATCTCAAACCAAACATATTTCTCTTTCTTTCTTTCCTAAAATCAAAAATTACAAAAATAACAATATCTCTCCATCCTTGTGTTCGACCCGTACTTGCCACGTCTTCGTTGACGCCGTGCACTTGTGGTATAAATTTAATTCTCATCACTCTTTTGTGAAGGGGGCCCACGCATGCGTATTCTGGCCCCGCGTGGTGTCATGTTCCCTTTCTAAGTGCATTGACCCACTTTTGAGGTTCCCATTTGATGTCCTTTGATAAATGTAGATGGGAACTTATGTTTGTACATAATTATAAAAAAAATAAGTACAATAAAAGACTCTTTCAGTGAGTATCGTTTGTGTGGGCTCCAACCCTTGAGTATTTGGGCCCCATTTCTTTCACTTATTTGTATCCCTTCTTTAGCATCTCACAAGTTTTGAGGGAATTCGAGTTTTTGTCCATCAACATAGCCATGAACTTTCCTTTGTACTTCACGTTGGTGAGATCTTTCCTTTTTCATGCATAAATCCTTGTAGTATCTTGCTCACATTCATTGAGGACAATGCATGATTTAGGTGTGGGGCGGGGGTGTTTGTTTATCTATCTATCTATCTTTCTGTCTGTTCGTTTAAAAAAAAATTCAATGTTTCATGACATAGCTTAAGATTGAACTACCAAAACCCGAGTACAAATTGCATTGAGTTTTTGTTCCTTATTATATAGTTCTGCTTGTAGAAATTATGACATAAATCTATGTTCCAAAGAAATAACCCATTACCCTTTACGACATGAATGCACTTAAATTGGATGAATCAAATCTTTGAAGTGCTTGATAAAAAGCAGAGGTTGAGGAAAATATACGGGGAAGTGTGGACTTCTAATAGCAATTAAGCCTTGAGAAAAATAAAAGTAAAAAAAAAAGAATAAAAGTGAGGAAAGCACATTTTGCAAAATGATTACAAAAACTCAAGCCTTCGAGTCACTGGTCCGTAGAGGTATCTTAAAACCCGGTAAATTGAGTCTGCCAGCTCGGGATTATCGACCAAACTCCCTACACGAATGCAAAAAGGGTAAAAGTGTCAGAAAAAGCAAATGTGTTGAATCACGAAGAAAAAAAATTACTTTAAGATACTCTAGGCCCAAAGTTAAAAGAATGATTCATGACATGGTTGATCCGAATAATACTTCGCCACCAGAGGAGGCGTGCAAAATAATTTAAGTGATAACATGTGTAGAAGGGTTAGTGGTGTGAATATCGGAGGAATGAAGACCAAGTCAGATTTTTTATGAGTTAGATTTATTTAATGAGCATGCAAGAATTCTAAGTGAGATGTATAAGGTTGAGGTGGAGATATTGAGAGTTATTAATGAAATGTTGATTTAAGACTTTGCGGGTGTGTCAACTGAAAACCCTCACGAGACAAAACTCGTCCTCTAAGGAAACTTAGGGGTTTGAAGGCTTGTTTTAAATGCTAAGTGCAACCGTGATTCCTACGAAAGTGAGTTAGGATTTCCCTATTTTCATTTTTCTTATATTTGGTTTTGCTAGGGACTAGCAAAATCTTGGTGTGGGGGTATTTGATGCATTGCATACATTGCTTCATATGTCTTTCATTTAGATTAATTTTATATCAATAAATGCTACTAAGGTATGTGTTTAGTCTTATTTACGGAATACAGGGACCTGAATGCAAATTACCCATATCCCGAGCATAAACACGTGCAAGAGACTCATTTCTATGATAAAGACCAAGTCAAGATTATCGGGATTCAAATGGAAGTTCATCCAAGCATAAAAGCATTCAAAGACCTAATTACAAAAAGGCCAAGGACTTAAGCACAAAAGTAGCCAGGAACTTAATTGCAAAAAGCCGAGGACCCAACTGCAAATTAAAGTACCAAAATATTATTTTGGAGAAGTTCTAAAGAAAGATCAATTTGGATCTCGAAATATATCAAGAAATAAATTCGGAGCTCAAAAGAAAGGAAAGAAATAAATCCAGACACACAAAGGACATTTAAATCATACCATAAACACACAGGAAAAATCCGGATCCAATCAGAGCACAGATTGCGGCGAAATCGCCGCACCTTACATGTAAAATGCGGTGGAAATGTCGTTCCCCTTGCGATCCGTGGCCTCGGATTTTGTCCAGTCGTGTCTTGACGCGTGTACTTTCCTATTTTATACTTGGGTCCCTTGTATCGGCTATAAATAACCCCGAAATTATGTTGTAAAGACGTACTTCTCTTTAGCACTAAAATTCTTTTCTTTTATTTTGTGTTTTTTTTTCTTTTGTAGTTTCTGTAGGACCCCTTCCCCTTTCCTCCATCCATGAGTTTCTAACTCTCTCCAAAGGGTGGGAGTGACGGATTTTGGGTGATGAGAAGAAGAATGATGTTATTATTTTAATTTCGTGTTAGTATATTTTGATTACTTGAGTTTATGTTAAATCATTTATCATGTAATGCTTTATAACTAATGTGATTTGTTATAAGTTTCAGAATTCTCTAAACAAAACCGATATCTAATCCCCCACCCGCTGGACTCTCATCCATATTTGTTTTCTTTTTTAGTTTTTCTTTTGTTGTTCTTGCGTTAGAAAATTAAAAAACCAAAAATCTCAAACCAAACATATTTCTCTCTCTTTCTTCCTTAATTCGAAAATCACAAAACTAACAATATCTATCTCTCCTTGTGTTCGACCCGTACTTGCCACGTCTTCATTGACGCCGTGCACTTGCAGTATAAATTAAAATTCTAATCAGTCACTCAATCAACACAGATGAAATGTAACCATTTTACAAAACACTATCCTGTAGCAATATTATAAATAACATTACTTGTGTCCATTTCTTGTCTCATGAGATTATGACTAATATACAAAGTAGAGTTTTGTCACCTTTGCATTATATTCGTTTCTTGGTCTCTCTTGAGTAAATTATAAATATATAGTTGGTATCACTTCAACTATATTTCATTCGTTTATAATTCTACTCTACTAAGGGGCCCAATGACATCATTACTCATTATAAATGAGGGACAATGATACTGTTGACCTACAATCCTTTCCCGCACAATCCATATATAAAGAACTATTACTTTTATAATCACTTCTAATAAGGAACTTGTTATTGTAATTACGTTATACATTTCTCATGGAAAGATGCAGTCTCATACCTTAGAATTCGTAGACACAGTGAAAACAATAATGACACAAACACAATCCTATAAGGTTTTCACTTGTTAGGTCATGTTCAATGTATGAAATCTTTCGTAAACCTTTCATACACTCATGCTATAAAATGATAATATTTTATCAACATTTGTAAAATTACAATGTACTTTAATCAACACGACTATCTTTTCATGGTATAATAGTGTTCCATGCTAATTACCAAGATTGTGAACACTTTAGAGTTTCATGTTTGTTATCATATAAAGTTCTACGGTTCAAGACCAAGGGCATCTTCCATAACACTTTTATAAAACATCAAACTGATGGAACAAAATGTCATATATAACATTCAATTCATAAACATAACATGTAAAAGCAATCAACAAAAGATAACTTTTAGAACACAAAACTAACGGTTCGGAAGAAGTACCTGAAGCTTGTTGCTGTGCTGCTGTCTTCAAATTTCACGGATGAAATTTCTTATAGGAGGGTGGATTATTATATCTGAAACCTTAACTTTGTGACTTAGGCTTGCTTAGTGGAGAGGATTAGGCTAATTGTGCTTTGACTTTGGGTGGAGTGATGGTGGGGGTGTAGGAAGCAAGGGGGTGGTGGGAGACCATACCTTGGTTGATGGTGGTGTTGGCTTTGAAGAAAAGCACACCTCTCCTTCTCCCTCATTCTCTACTCAATCCTCTCCTCTGACCACTTATCCATCTCCCCCTCCCTCTTTCCTTACTACCGGCGTGGAGGCTGCCAGAGCCCGGGTGTTTGGTGGTGAACATAAAGAAGGAGGAATCTTAGCAAGGCATGGCAAATGGTGATTGTGTGTGTTGTCGGGGGGAGCTCGATCCGAGGAGGTGATCAGAGGTGTAAGAAGGCAAAGGTGGTGGCTGTCGGCGACTTCGACGAACTCTGACGATCTCGAGAGAAAGGTATGTATAGTTATTTAGATTTTAAGTTTATTATTATTAACGTCTAAATGTTAGGTTGAGTGGTTGTCGTATGGTCCTGAGCCTGCTGTAGCTGTGCCGATGATACATTTATGGGCGTTATTCGTTATCGGGATATTACAGAACCTTATTTGCCTGATCGCGTCTTGCGTCAGCTAGGGTACGTTCAGGTGACCCCGGTTGACATCCCGACGCTAGAGAGTGTACTGCGGTCTGCGATTGCGATGACGTACGACGTCAAGCACAACACTTCGAGTGTGGAATCGATTTGGAGGACATTTCCGAGAGTCGGCTGACTTCACCGTGACGATCTGAGACATAGCCGCGACCCACCACTTGTGATGCAAATTATTTTGAGTGGTTTTGAAGGTGCTCACATCCAGTTATCGTGCGCGGTACCATCCTGAGACCGGAGAGACCACTGGATAGGACATGTGGCGATGCGGTAAGTTTATCTAATTTAATTTTTATCTGTAATGTATATTTTGTTTTTATTATTAATGTATGCTAATTTTTATGTTACATAAACAATGGATGAGTAGGGCGATACGGGTTACGTAGCTGTTCCTGCGATACATGGACTAGATGCCGAACGAGGAGACGAGAGCTGCATGTACAGATTTGGATGACCTCGTTGAGGCGTGGCATGGTCAGTTGGGCATTTCGGACTAGGATTCGGATGATGAGTTGTAGTTGGCTTGCACATTAGTTATTTTATTATATGTTGAACTATTACTACATTTGTTGGTATTTTCTTATCTGTTATACTCTTATTATTAATTTTTGACGAACATATCTTCTCTCAATTTGTTTATCTGTCGCTTTTTTAGTACTTATTTCTCACGAGCATATCATAAACTTGTTTGGTATATGTAACGTAAATTAAATTTAAAATATGATAAAATAACAACACTATATAAGTACAAATACACGATATAATCGTCGATATATTATACATTACAAATGCATTACAAATTACAATCAAAATGTACTATGTAACCGGTCTCAATACGCTCTCCTACTTTTTTACTCTTCCTCCTATCCAACAACACTCTCATCTCGCATTTGAAACCACATGGTCACTATAGGAGGTACTGTGAATCCCTCATCTAATTCCAAGCAAAGAAAATGCTTGTAACTCCCTAAATGAGCAATGACCAAATCTCTACATGGCTTCGTCATGGAAGACATACTCTCCCAAGGAAGCACCGTAAGACACGGGTACAACGAACCATCCGTTCCAACTGAAAGTTACATAACTGCACACTTGTAAAAATTGGCAATCGGGAATAAGTCGGCCCAAACCTCCATATAGTGATCCTGGTCACAAGGTCCCCCGCCTCAATCAATTCGCTGACGAGCCTGTACCATACAGTCGTAATATATGTGCTCATAAATAGGATGCGCACCTATGTAGTTAGTCAATTTTCAACGTCTCAACTCTTCAAGAAAGTTCCGAATATTCGTCAGCTGCATTTCAATAGCCACGTTCACACGGTCGAAAAGATTGTCCAGAGTTGCAGTTGATGTAGTGATCCACTCTTTCAGAGCCAAATGAGCATTTTCCACCCTACAGTTCGTAGTGTTGCCGAAATGAAGGACTTTATTCGTCCAATTCAACATAAACTTTTCTTTATGCGCTAACCACATGTCTTCTATATACTCCGTGAGAACTGGCCAAGACTGAAAAGTATCTTTCAGATTACGGACAACTCCATCGTACTCAGTCTGTGAAGTAGAAATCATGACTTTCCTCTACTTTCCACACTTCAAATTGTCTGCAAGCTTCTTGTTCTTGCCGAATACGTGGTATGCGTAGTTGTACACGTCTTTTTTGATATGCCAGTTGCAAAGTAAATGAGCAGACTCAGGAAAAACCACTCCCACTGGTCGCATCAGGCCTAACTCCCGGTCCGTTGTTATTGTAGTCGGGCTGACAATATCCAATAATAGATCTCGCAACTTTTCGAACACCCACCTATAACTAGACTCGGTCTCATCCTTCATAATGGCACAACCGACAAGGAAGTTCATGTTTGTTGGAGTCACCTTAACCATCTCGAACAAAGGCATCTTGTACTTGTTCGTTTTATACGTTGAATCCATGCAGAGTACGAACGGGTATGTGCGCAACAACTGAACTGACGTCGGATATGCCAAAAATGCGTGAGTGATGACATTAGTTTCTTCATCTGCCATAATCCAATGTAAGTACTGATACTCATTGCCTAATTCAGAAACTGCATAGTGGGATTCCTGTCTTCAGAATTCGTCCTCCTCATGTACTCTCTAAAGTTATAAATCTGTCTCTGATTGAGATTATCATCCGGGAATTTCTCCTTTACTGCCAACAAGATGTTACATGGTCTCGCTTCTGCCTCAGTCATATCACGAACAATTTTCTTGGCCCCAGAACTAAGACCAATGATCTGTCGGTGACCCTCTGGATAAACTGCAAGTCTGTGGTTGTGCTGCCCATGAGTACTATTAGAAACTACGACTCATCCATCACGATCCCGTTGCTCGACTACTTTAATCAAAAAACGACAACCGCAACCCTTTCTTTTCGTGTTCTTCCATAGTGCAATATCCATATCACGAGAACTCATTTCTTTTCTTTGATCACATCTCAGATAACAATCCATCCAACTATCTGCTTTTGATTTGTAGGATGATATTACCAAAAAAATACGGCTTTATTGGCAACTTTTTTCTCCCATTTACACGCGTCCCCGATTGTTGGAAATACTTGTTTACTATCAAAAATCTCACTGTAATGTACTCCATCACCACCGAAATCTTGCAACGAAACCTAAAATAATTTAAAATAACACAACATAAATAAATTTAAAATCGAAAAAAAAAAATTAGGGTGTCTGGCTGGGACGCCACCTCCTTGGGCACGACGGCTTAGAGAAGTGCCGCCCCCAAGGATAGGGCATTTGAATAAGCCACCGCCCCCATGGATTATGCGTTTGGCTGAGATGCCTCCTCCAAGGAGAGGGCATCCGAGCCAGACCCCCGAGACGAAAAAATCCCCCAACTTACCTTACCAGATTTAGGCGCTTCGTCAGACATTTTCGTGGTGCTGGTACTGTGAATGTGAGGAAAACTCAGTCAAAAACCTTATTTTAAGACACGAGACGAAATGAGTATTAAATGAATTGTGAATGACAAAATGGTAATTATTGAGACGATTTAAGTAGTTTTCCGACGACGAATAGTAATTCCCTAATTAAACGATGGAGTAGCTACAGAAATAAATCTTGTAATGTCCACGAATAGCTAGTACCAAACAATCACGTGGTAAGAAATATCATATCATGATCGTCACAGAATATGAATATATTTATATTGGAAACAATATGACCTTCACCCTGTAAGCAATAATCAAATTTCATGGCTTTTAAACAAAGTTTGGGTTTGAAGGGGAGCTCAGATTTGAACTCTTATTTGGATGACCCATATTATTTTGGGATTAATTTATTTTAAAAATATCTTTGGGTTCGGGTTGGGTTGGGTCAACCCGAACCCTATAGAATTTTGTGTCCCTATGTATATATATATTTTAAATATTTTAATACAACATACAAGATCAATTTTCATATTTTCAGCAATTTTTTGTACATAGTTTGTGATTATTCTAATAACATGCAATCCTACATATATTAAAATAAATCACAAAGGTAGAATCATACCTAAAGGTTCTCTAAAACCTTCTTGAATATTTGGAGTCACATTGCCCATTGAATTGTCCACGGATTTGCCTCTGAGTGTTCACCAAACTCTAAACAAGATTAAAGAGAAATGAGCTAGCCAATCAATCTCTAACAATGTTTAGAATCTAGCTAATAACTCATCTTTAAGATCCTGAGATTATTATCTCTTAAACTTAAATTTACTAAGAGATTTTCGTGGTGATTAGTGAGAGATTAATGAAAGAAATAATTTTTGCATTAGTTTTTAAAACAAGTAGGAATACGTGCCCTTTCATAGGCTCCCAAAACATCCTTATCAAGAGCTATTATTTAGCCATGATCCCTTGTTTTTCTCTCCTAAAATTAATCTCTAAATTCCACATAATCACCCATAAAAAACGTTTTAATTAAATATGGAATTATTTCACGCCTGATTTAATTAATCTCTTAATAATTCAGGCAGAATCATTCTTGTTCGGTAGACCGAGAATTATTCGGTCAACCGAACCGTTCGGTTATAACACGTGTTCGGTGCACCGTGAGCTAGACGGTCGACCGAATCCGTATGAGAAAAATTCCCAGGAAGAATTCGGACGAACCACGTCTTTTAATCGATCTACCGTTGACCCACCAAAATCGCTCCTAGGACATAGTCATCAGATGACCGGGTCACCTTCGGTCTACCGAAAATACTACTTCTCGGTTGACCGTGCACACTCGGTTAACCGATCCCGATTGTCCAGGCATTCCAGACAATTTCGGTCAACCAATTGCGCTTACCCGTTCCCTATTCGGTTAACCGATCCGGAGGTACTCTGGTAGACCGAACCATGAACGGTTCACCGTGTTTGACGCCGATTTTACCTTTGTCAAATTTTGGATTTATTTCCAACAAAATTTGATCTTTTGGGGTTTTTAGCAATTCACATCATATATATATCATCTTATGTAATATTAAATTATTACACCCCATAATATATACCTCATATGAATTTATTATGATTCCAATTATGTCAATTCTCATGACATATTGATTTTAATTAATTCACCACATGTGTCCTACTTTCACATGAAACCTGACACATCATATGAACTTAAAATCAACCTCTTGTTTCCCAGTTTTGTGGTGTGACCTATAGGAGGTTCTAAGCCAAATTGGCAGTAATATTAAACACTTAATATCTCAAACTATAAGCGATATCTAGCTACACATTATAGTTACCCAATTACCGTAGATGTCTTCACTACTACAGAAAAGGGAATATACGTCGGATGTACGGGGCTATACACCTCGGATATAAGCACACCGCTATCCGACGTCTAGGTGTGCGTCGTCTATACATAGACGTCGGCCATAATTAGACGCCGACGTGTATTCGTTAACGTATAGACGTCGGTCACCTTATCGACCGACGTCTATACGTTAGGGATAGACGTCGGTTAACTAACATACGACGCCTATACTTTAGGGATAGACGTCGGTTAACTAACATACGACGCCTATACTTTAGGGATACATGTCGGTTAACTAACATACGACGCCTATACTTTAGGTATAGACGTCGGATTCAATATAAAGCTGATGTCTATTCCTTTCTTCAGAGGAATAGACGTCGGCTAATAGAAACAGCCGTCGTCTATTCCTAAAGCTGGACCCAAAAAAATAAATAGCATCCGACGAAATTGTTTTTAGTCATCGTCGTCGTGTACATACAACTGCACCAAATTCGTTCACCTATAAATTTGTTCACAAATACTCACAATTTCATCCACATACATCCACAATTTCATACAAGCACAAACAAACAAGCATACATGCATAAACACAAACATACAACCATACATGCACAAACATACAAAGCATACACAATTGACATTCAACACACTTGCAATTAATTCATTCTAAAATTAAGGCGATTATATTAAGGCATAAAGTGTAGGATTGTAATACAAGTGCACTTGTTAACAAAATTACAAAAAATACAATTGGCAGGAGAACCTCTTAGTTCGTCAGCATGTTTCTGATGAAATAGCGAGCCCATCGGTCGCGAGTTTCATCGAGCTCCTGTTGCGAGAATGGATCACTACTTTTTGGGAAAATTTATCAAAAAAATACAAGTGTGATGAATATTAATAACTAAATATTGATACTACAATTGAATATACAATTGAATAACGATCTACATTACCTCGGTTAGACATACGTCTTGAGTTGTCAGATCGAGGATTTCCTCCATGTATCTCATCACGTAGTAACCACATTCCGTATTTCAAACCTGCTTCCGGTACTACAAACATAGGAATTCGCTAAATATTTGTTCCTAACTTAATTAACAAAAATGGGATAGAACGTACTCTCATTCCATGCCATGTTATTCCTAATTTTGTGGTTGTTCTCCTACCACCTAAAGCTCTGTAAACCTTAATTGCCCTGAGTAGCACAAGTTAAAATATCAATCAATAATACTAATAAAAATCCACGAATTACTTTATTCACAACTAAACGAACTTACATATTTAAAAGTTTCTTTATTGAGTCCCTTGGTTTATTCGACCCCAACGGATCAAACCAATATGCCGAATTAGTCGTTGGGCATACAACGACAAGCATCCAATGAGCCCTGTGTTATATATATAATTAGAAGTTTATTACAAAATAAAATTTCACTTTGAATTACAAAGTTTACCTCTCATGATAAGGGAGCAGATAATATTTCTTGTCTTCTTCTTTAAAGAATGTCCCAAGTTGACCCGATTTATCGTCATTCCCGTATATATATGTAGATGGACTGATAAATCCAAATACTTGATCCTCAGGAAAGATTGACCTTCTGGCGTCGTAAAGATGTCTACAAGTATTAAAAATTATAATTTATTACAGTTTTGATAAAATTATTCAATACTCTTCATTGTATACAAAAGAACACTTACTTCACTTGCACGTCGATAATCATGATACACAACGAATCCATCGCCAGGAACTGCATGATATCCTCTTTCGTGACGTACAAAGCGGGAGGCAACCCTTTATCCCCCTCCAACTCCCAGGTACTTAAGTATTGTGCCTCCCTACCTACCATACATTGATACAACATTTTGTACCTACTTGGAAGCGAATTAATGTTGATCGGAGATTGGTTGTTTGACCCTTTGCTCCGGGGGCTTGACACCTTACACATATGTATAGAACCGTTAAAATACAATTGTTAACAAATTTGAAGTTTAAAGTCTTTCAAAGTTAAATTATACCTCATGTTTGTCGTTTAGCTCTACTAAATAACTAGGCCAACGCACGAACCCACCGATAGCATCGCCGAGAGTAACAATCTCTTCTTCCGGAAATGGCACAAAAGCACCAGGATCTAAGGAACTCTCAACTGCAACCTTCAATTCTCCCTCTCCTACCTCTGTGAAGTGGTGTCTGGAGATGTTATAAACTTTCCCGTGTCCCACCAATCTTCGATTAGGGTCTTCGACTAATAAAGCACATCTAGATCCATCCGCGAACTTTCCAAACGAGGGACCGTCGACGAGGGCCAATTCTCGAGAATGAGACACAAAATCATCTTGTGGATGAGGGTGGAACACTGGCGGAACTGGAGTAGTCTCCGCGGAAGAACCGGTCTTACGACGGGTAGGAGAAGTAGGTAAATCACGATCCAATCTCTCCGTAAGAAGTTGTAAAGACTTCTTCAAATCTGCGATCTCTTCCTGGCATTTGGTATGACTAGTCGACGCAGTAGACCGTTGAGTCTTCCCATAATATTGTCGAAGTCCAACTCTACTCCCTACCCCTCGCACACGACCGGGGTGTTCGTCGTTTCCCAAGGCCTCGCGTAGAATATCATTCCGACCATCGGAAGCAAATTCTCCTTGAGATTCTCTCAACTGCAGAGAGTCCTAAGTTTAAAACAATATTTACTATGATTTGAAAAATATAAAATTAATGATTCTGAATTAATAACATATATATATAAGTGATGCAACTTACTATCTTCGAGCCGATAGCTTGCGACTCGTCTGTGACGTACTCCCCTCTGGAGTTTACTCTCGCTCTCTTCCAAGAATCACAATGAGCTACGGGAGAAGGAGGAGATAGGTTACTTGCTTGCTCCTCACTCATACCGGAGTCAATTGCCTGTTGTCTCTTCTGAGCAATTTTTTCAACCATCATTTGTGCTTCTAACTTGTGGAACCCCGCTCGAGACATACGATGGGTATACTTGTTAGAAGATCTAATCGTTTGGTTTTTTGCTCGGATGGCCTAAAATCAAGTTTATTAGATTGTCACTAAAATCAATAACTAACAAGTTTGTTTTGAAACTCAGTTACTATATTATAAATTAAACTCAGTTACCTTTAACTTCTCTAACCAAATGAATAACAAGATGAATCATAATGTCGAAAAAAGTTGGGGGGAAGAACATCTCCAACTGACGTAATGTGACCACAATTTCATTCTGTAACTTGTCTAACTGCACAAGATGGACCACTTTACTGCAAATCTTATTGAAAAAGGAACACAACTTTATTATTGCTTGTCTAACATCTTTCGGTAATATGGATCTCAGTGCTACAGGTAACAACTGCTGCATTAAAGTGTGACAATCGTGAGACTTCATCCCCACAAGTTTCAAATCCTTCATAACAACAAGACTACTGACATTTGAAGAATAACCTTGTGGAACCCTTACATCGTGCAAACACTGACAGAGAATTCTTTTCTCCTTTCTAGAAAATGTATAACTAGCTGGAGGTAAGTAATTCCGATCTCCTTTCTTCTCTGTGTTGGCTTTTTGGCCTTAATCCGTATTTTGATGATGTAATTGAACCTAATCTTAATAAGGACATGTAGATTAGCACATGTAGTATAATAGTATACATGTTGTATTGTGCTAACATCTACAGGTGATCAAGACTCAAGAAAGAAGAAAAGTCAAGTCAAGACATGTAATCAAGCTAGGATTGAAGACATGTAATTTTACCTTTCTTTGAGAATTAGGAACTTATGTAAATTGAGCATAACTTAAGCTAATATGCATGCATTCACACACTAGGTTCCTTTTAGGAGTCACACACAAAATATCATATAATTTGGACTCCATTAGATCACCTAAACACCTAAAACATTGGTCGCCAGTCTGCCTGAGTTCGGTCGACCGTTCACCTTTCGGTCGACCGGTTATACACAATATTTGTTATACCAGACCAATCCGTTCAACCGATCACACTTCTATTAACCGTTTACCCAGACCTGTTCGGTCGACCGTTTCGTTTGCTATTTCTGGTAAAAATACGACCGTTTTATTTGTCGTATTATACAACGGTCGTATACACATTTTTCTCAATATACACCCCCATATACTTTAGAACCGGTCGAACAAACTACCTTATTTGGTCGACCGTTTAATTCGTGAAAAACCCACTGCTATCGGTCGACACAAGTTTGTCCAACCGATCAAGATTTCTCTCTACCGAACCCAGTAGTTCGGTCGACCGGTACCTGCTCGGTCGACCGTTGACCTATAGAACTTAAGTGATTCGGTCGACCAGTACCTATGTTCGGTCAACCGATCCATCAACAGACTCAAAGGGTTTGGTCGACCGATACACCTTTCGGTCGACCGTTTCTGGACAGATTTCTGAACCCGATTTTTGGTTTTGTGTATCTTGCACAAAACCCAATCAAATCTTGTCCAAACGGTTAGAAATCTTTAGGAGCTTATAAATAGAGGTTCACACTTAGTTTTCCATAAGATTTCACAGCTCCAAAGTGTCAAACTTATAGTGAGATTTTCCACAACCTCAAAGCTCCAAATTAGTGATCTTAAGCCTCACATCTACACATCATTCATCATACATTCATCTAGCAATTGTTGTGCTCAATTAGAGAGTGAGTTCCACTCAGTCACCATTGTTGTAAAGTGAGCAAGGGTCTTGGTGAAAGCCCAAGACAAAGAAGCAAGAATTTCGGTGAAAGCCCGAAGTGATTCTCTCAGTTTGTGAGAGGTGGTGCCAAGCTCGGCGAGGGTTGTTCGCGAGCTTGAAGACTTGTAAAAGGCGTTGCTCCCGACCCGAAACGGGGAGGCATAGTGAAGACGCAAGAGGAGCTCGAACGGGGATTCGAGAGGGGCTTGCAAGAGAGGACGTAGGCGCGGCCGAACCTCTGTAAATCGGGTGTCTTCTTGTGTGGTTTGCATTGCTTTCCTACTTGTGTTTGATTTGTTTTTAATTTCCGCTGCAATTCTTTGATCAATCAACCAAGTAGTTAATTAGGGCTTAATTGTGATTAGTTTGTGGACCCATAGACCCACACGATCCTACATTTGGTATCAGAGCCTCGTTCTTTAATTTTGTTCTTAATCGATAAATTAACATGGCTCTTAATGCATCCACACCAAATGAATCATGTAAACCACCATATTTTGATGGAAATAACTTTAGCTCATGGAAATTTAAAATGTCTTCATTTGTTAAATCCATGAACATTAACATGTGGTTTATGATTCAAACTCCATATGAATCACCTAGATATCATATTAGTAAATGGAGTTTAGAAGATGAGAAAAATGCATCCCTAAATGCAAAAGCTATGAATGTCTTATTTTGTGCATTAGGAGATGAATATTTTAATCTTGTTTGCTCATGTGATAGTGCTCATCATATATGGCAAACATTAGAAAAGAATTTTGGTGAAGGAGATTCACCAACCGGGAAGAAGGGAGAAGCCACTCCAATGGATGTAGCTCAAGTTAGATGTGCAGAAATCAATTCAACATCTTGTTCAACATCAAGCTCATCTGATGGAGAAAGTGAAGATGAGGTATCTTCTAGTCACTCTTCAAGTTGTAGTTTATGTGACAAATCATCACATTCATATAAACTACAAAATGCATTTCTAAAACTTTTAGAAAAATCTAAAGAACTTCATGAGTCTAATAAGTTAGCAAATAAGCAAATTCTTGATTTGAAATGTCAAAATGCATCTATCTTAGATGACAAAAATGATTTGCTTGCTAAAATTGAAGTTCTAACTTCTGAAAATGCATGCTTGAGGAATGAAAATTTAAATGGTAAAACTACCTCATCAAATGCAATTGATAGTCATATGCTAGAAATCGATACAAATGACTTGCTTATTAAACTTGATAAATCTCATCTTGAAAGCAAGCAATTACTACATGACTTGAATTGCATGAATAACAAGGTTGCAAATTTAGAGATTCACATGCTTAACATGAATGAAAAGCATAATTCAATGATTACAAATCTAAATTGCTTGAATGAATCTCTAGCAACTAAAAATAGTGAACTTAATGCCTTAAATGAAAATTTGTCAAATAAATTGCATAAGTTCACACATGGAAATGAAAACTATTTTTATGTTAAGAACATTCCGGTTCAAATAATTGTTAAACATAATTATGCCATGAAAAGGAAAGTAAGTGTAGAGGTACCAAAATCAACTTGGATTTGGGTACCAAAAGCTAAACTTAATGGACCCAAGCAAAAATGGGTACCAAAATCTACACTTATAGGAGCTTCAGGAGGAGATTGGTGGTGACCGGGTGAGCCAAAGCGTCGAATTCGAATCCGGTTGCATCACCAAGTCAAGATTGGAGCTAATTCAAAACTCAAGTTGGTATAAATTTCTATCGTCTACAATTCATGTTAAATTAGCTCTAATCTAGTTAATATGCTTAATTGTCATATCCTTAGAGTTTAATTCATTGCAAATCATATACCCTATTCATTGCAAATCTTTTACCACATCCATTGATTTTAAATGTCAAATTTTAAATGGATGTTAGAATAAGGCTTGAATAGAAACTTAATTGAACTTAACTTTAATCATACTCTTAGTTTCCATCTAGCCTTATTGATAGGGGGAGCTTAATAGTTATATCTTTTATTAGAGTAATGAAGTGCAAAATTTAGGGGGAGCATCTTCATTACAAATGACATCCTACAATTGAACTCAAATAGTTATATATAATTGTCAATGGGGGAGAAATTTAAATTCATATATTACATTGATTATTGTATTTTTTTTGATGGATGTCAAAGGGGGAGAAGTAATAGATTAGGGATACTTGAAATATACATGTAATTGTCAAGAAAAACTATGCACATCCATAGGGGGAGCATTTATATGCATAGTTAACTTATACATTTTTCAAGTATTAGGTTGGTTTAAGATATAGGTTGCCATCATCAAAAAGGGGGAGATTGTTGGCTTTTTGGCCTTAATCCGTATTTTGATGATGTAATTAAACCTAATCTTAATAAGGACATGTAGATTAGCACATGTAGTATAATAGTATACATGTTGTATTGTGCTAACATCTACAGGTGATCAAGACTCAAGAAAGAAGAAAAGTCAAGTCAAGACATGTAATCAAGCTAGGATTGAAGACATGTAATTTTACCTTTCTTTGAGAATTAGGAACTTATGTAAATTGAGAATAAGTTAAGCTAATATGCATGCATTCACACACTAGGTTCCTTTTAGGAGTCACACACAAAATATCATATAATTTGGACTCCATTAGATCACCTAAACACCTAAAACATTGGTCGCCAGTCTGCCTGAGTTCGGTCGACCGTTCACCTTTCGGTCGACCGGTTATACACAGTATTTGTTATACCAGACCAATCCGTTCAACCGATCACACTTCTATTAACCGTTTACCCAGACCTGTTCGGTCGACCGGTAGACCTTCGGTCGACCGTTTCGTTTGCTATTTCTGGTAAAAATACGACCGTTTTATTTGTCGTATTATACAACGGTCGTATACACATTTTTCTCAATATACACCCCCATATACTTTAGAACCGGTCGAACAAACTACCTTATTCGGTCGACCGTTTATTTCGTGATAAACCCCCTGCTATCGGTCGACACAAGTTTGTCCAACCGATCAAGATTTCTCTCTACCGAACCCAGTAGTTCGGTCGACCGGTACCTCCTCGGTCGACCGTTGACCTATAGAACTTAAGTGATTCGGTCGACCAGTACCTATGTTCGGTCAACCGATCCATCAACAGACTCAAAGGGTTCGGTCGACCGATACACCTTTCGGTCGACCGTTTCTGGACAGATTTCTGAACCCGATTTTCTGTTTTGTGTATCTTGCACAAAACCCAATCAAATCTTGTCCAAACGGCTAGAAATCTTTAGGAGCTTATAAATAGAGGTTCACACTTAGTTTTCCATAAGATTTTACAACTCCAAAGTGTCAAACTTATAGTGAGATTTTCCACAACCTCAAAGCTCCAAATTAGTGATCTTAAGCCTCACATCTACACATCATTCATCATACATTCATCTAGCAATTGTTGTGCTCAATTAGAGAGTGAGTTCCACTCAGTCACAATTGTTGTAAAGTGAGCAAGGGTTTTGGTGAAAGCCCAAGACAAATAAGCAAGGATTTCGGTGAAAGCCCGAAGTGATTCTCTCGGTTTGTGAGAGGTGGTGCCAAGGTCGGCGAGGGTTGTTCGCGAGCTTGAAGACTTGTAAAAGGCGTTGCTCCCGGCCCGGAACGGGGAGGCATCGTGAAGACGCAAGAGGAGCTCGAACGGGGATTCGAGAGGGGCTTGCAAGAGAGGACGTAGGCGCGGCCGAACCTCTGTAAATCCGGTGCCTTCTTGTGTGGTTTGCATTGCTTTCCTACTTGTGTTTGATTTGTTTTTAATTTCCGCTGCAATTCTTTGATCAATCAACCAAGTAGTTAATTAGGGCTTAATTGTGATTAGTTTGTGGATGCATAGACCCACACGATCCTACACTCTGGTGCCAACATTGCTCGTATACCAATATCAACATGATCAAGTCTTGCATTATATCCATCTTTGGTTTTACCAGGTATGTTCAACAGAGTGCCAACAAGACTATCACAAACATTTTTCTCTACGTGCATCACATCAATACAATGTCTAACTTCTAAAGTTTTCCAGTAAGGGAGATCAAAAAATATTGATCTTTTTTTCCAACTACTTTTGTCGTTTGCTCGTTTGTACGGTTTACCAAATTCACATTCAATGTTCCTTACACGTTCATACACCTTTTCGATGCTGATTTCAACTGGCGGATTCTGAAACTCCTGTTTTCCGTTAAATGCCTTCTTCAACCTACGATAAGGATGAGAGTTCGGCAAAATCTCCGATGACCGAGATAGATAGTCTTAGAACCAGGTACTTAAGGATTGTGCCTCCCTACCTACCATACATTGATACAACATTTTGCACCTACTTGGAAGCGAATTAATGTTGATCGGAGATTGGTTGTTTGACCCTTTGCTCCGGGGGCTTGACACCTTACACATATGTATAGAACCGTTAAAATACAATTGTTAACAAATTTGAAGTTTAAAGTCTTTCAAAGTTAAATTATACCTCATGTTTGTCGTTTAGCTCTACTAAATAACTAGGCCAACGCACGAACCCACCGATAGCATCGCCGAGAGTAACAATCTCTTCTTTCGGAAATGGCACAAAAGCACCAGGATCTAAGGAACTCTCAACTGCAACCTTCAATTCTCCCTCTCCTACCTTTGTGAAGTGGTGTCTGGAGATGTTATAAACTTTCCCGTGTCCCACCAATCTTCGATTAGGGTCTTCGACAAATAAAGCACATCTAGATCTATCTGCGAACTTTCCAAACGAGGGACCGTCGACGAGGGCCAATTCTCGAGAATGAGACACGAAATCATCTTGTCGATGAGGGTGGAACACTGGCGGAACTGGAGTAGTCTCCGCGGAAGAACCGGTCTTACGATGGGTAAGAGAAGTAGGCAAATCACGATCCAATCTCTCCGTAAGAAGTTGCAAAGACTTCTTCAAATCTGCGATCTCTTCCTGGCATTTGGTATGACTAGTCGACGCAGTAGACCGTTGAGTCTTCCCATAATATTGTCGAAGTCCAACTCTACTCCCTACCCCTCGCACACGACCGGGGTGTTCGTCGTTTCCCAAGGCCTCGCGTAGAATATCATTCCGACCATCGGAAGCAAATTCGCCTTGAGATTCTCTCAACTTCAGAGAGTCCTAAGTTTAAAACAATATTTACTATGATTTGAAAAATATAAAATTAATGATTCTGAATTAATAACATATATATATAAGTGATGCAACTTACTATCTTCGAGCCGATAGCTTGCGACTGTTCTGTGACGTACTCCCCTCTGGAGTTTACTCTCGCTCTCTTCCAAGAATCACAATGAGCTACGGGAGAAGGAGGAGATAGGTTACTTGCTTGCTCCTCACTCATACCAGAGTCAATTGCCTACTGTCTCTTCTGAGCAATTTTTTCAGCCATCATTTGTGCTTCTAACTTGTGGTACCCCGCTCGAGACATACGATGGGTATACTTGTTAGAAGATCTAATCTTTTGGTTTTTGCTCGGATGGCCTAAAATGAAGTTTATTAGATTGTCACTTAAATCAATAACTAACAAGTTTGTTTTGAAACTCAATTACTATATTATAAATTAAACTCAATTACCTTTAACTTCTCTAACCAAATGAATAACAAGATGAATCATAATGTCGAAAAAAGTCGGGGGGGAAGAACATCTCCAACTGACATAATGTGACCACAATTTCATTCTGTAACTTGTCTAACTGCACAGGATCGACCACTTTACTGCAAATCTTATTGAAAAAGGAACACAACTTTATTATTGCTTGTCTAACATCTTTCGGTAATATGGATCTCAGTGCTACAGGTAACAACTGCTGCATTAAAGTGTGACAATCGTGAGACTTCATCCCCACAAGTTTCAAATCCTTCATAACAACAAGACTACTGATATTTGAAGAATAACCTTGTGGAACCCTTACATCGTGGAAACACTGACAGAGAATTCTTTTCTCCTTTCTAGAAAATGTATAACTAGCTGGAGGTAAGTAATTCCGATCTCCTTTCTTCTCTGGTGCCAACATTGCTCGTATACCAATATCAACAAGATCAACTCTTGCATTATATCCATCTTTGGTTTTACCAGGTATGTTCAACAGAGTGCCAACAAGACTATCACAAACATTTTTCTCTACGTGCATCACATCAATACAATGTCTAACTTCTAAAGTTTTCCAGTAAGGGAGATCAAAAAATATTGATCTTTTTTTCCAACTACTTTTGTCGTTTGCTCGTTTGTACGGTTTTCCAAATTCACATTCAATGTTCCTTACACGTTCATACACCTTTTCGACGCTGATTTCAACTGGCGGATTGTGAAACTCCTGTTTTCCGTTAAATGCCTTCTTCAACCTACGATAAGGATGAGAGTTCGGAAAAAATCTCCGATGACCGAGATAGATAGTCTTAGAACCAGGTACTTAAGGATTGTGCCTCCCTACCTACCATACATTGATACAACATTTTGCACCTACTTGGAAGCGAATTAATGTTGATCGGAGATTGGTTGTTTGACCTTTGCTCCGGGGGCTTGACACCTTACACATATGTATAGAACCGTTAAAATACAATTGTTAACAAATTTGAAGTTTAAAGTCTTTCAAAGTTAAATTATACCTCATGTTTGTCGTTTAGCTCTACTAAATAACTAGGCCAACGCACGAACCCACCGATAGCATCGCCGAGAGTAACAATCTCTTCTTCCGGAAATGGCACAAAAGCACCAGGATCTAAGGAACTCTCAACTGCAACCTTCAATTCTCCCTCTCCTACCTCTGTGAAGTGGTGTCTGGAGATGTTATAAACTTTCCCGTGTCCCACCAATCTTCAATTAGGGTCTTCGACAAATAAAGCACATCTAGATCCATCCGCGAACTTTCCAAACGAGGGACCGTCGACGAGGGCCAATTCTCGAGAATGAGACACGAAATCATCTTGTCGATGAGGGTGGAACACTGGCGGAACTGGAGTAGTCTCCGCGGAAGAACCGGTCTTACGATGGGTAGGAGAAGTAGGCAAATCACGATCCAATCTCTCCGTAAGAAGTTGCAAAGACTTCTTCAAATCTGCGATCTCTTCCTGGCATTTGGTATGACTAGTCGACGCAGTAGACCGTTGAGTCTTCCCATAATATTGTCGAAGTCCAACTCTACTCCCTACCCCTAGCACACGACCAGGGTGTTCGTCGTTTCCCAAGGCCTCGCGTAGAATATCATTCCGACCATCGGAAGCAAATTCGCCTTGAGATTCTCTCAACTTCAGAGAGTCCTAAGTTTAAAACAATATTTACTATGATTTGAAAAATATAAAATTAATGATTCTGAATTAATAACATATATATATATAAGTGATGCAACTTACTATCTTCGAGCCGATAGCTTGCGACTGTTCTGTGACGTACTCCCCTCTGGAGTTTACTCTCGCTCTCTTCCAAGAATCACAATGAGCTACGGGAGAAGGAGGAGATAGGTTACTTGCTTGCTCCTCACTCATACCAGAGTCAATTGCCTACTGTCTCTTCTGAGCAATTTTTTCAGCCATCATTTGTGCTTCTAACTTGTTGTACCCCGCTCGAGACATACGATGGGTATACTTGTTAGAAGATCTAATCTTTTGGTTTTTTGCTCGGATGGCCTAAAATCAAGTTTATTAGATTGTCACTAAAATCAATAACTAACAAGTTTGTTTTGAAACTCAGTTACTATATTATAAATTAAACTCAATTACCTTTAACTTCTCTAACCAAATGAATAACAAGATGAATCATAATGTCGAAAAAAGTCGGGGGGAAGAACATCTCCAACTGACATAATGTGACCACAATTTCATTCTGTAACTTGTCTAACTACACAGGATCGACCACTTTACTGCAAATCTTATTGAAAAAGGAACACAACTTTATTATTGCTTGTCTAACATCTTTCGGTAATATGGATCTCAGTGCTACAGGTAACAACTGCTGCATTAAAGTGTGACAATCGTGAGACTTCATCCCCACAAGTTTCAAATCCTTCATAACAACAAGACTACAGATATTTGAAGAATAACCTTGTGGAACCCTTACATCGTGCAAACACTGACAGAGAATTCTTTTCTCCTTTCTAGACAATGTATAACTAGCTGGAGGTAAGTAATTCCGATCTCCTTTCTTCTCTGGTGCCAACATTGCTCGTATACCAATATCAACAAGATCAAGTCTTGCATTATATCCATCTTTGGTTTTACCAGGTATGTTCAACAGAGTGCCAACAAGACTATCACAAACATTTTGCTCTACGTGCATCACATCAATACAATGTCTAACTTCTAAAGTTTTCCAGTAAGGGAGATCAAAAAATATTGATCTTTTTTTCCAACTACTTTTGTCGTTTGCTCGTTTGTACGGTTTTCCAAATTCACATTCAATGTTCCTTACACGTTCATACACCTTTTCGACGCTGATTTCAACTGGCGGATTGTGAAACTCCTGTTTTCCGTTAAATGCCTTCTTCAACCTACGATAAGGATGAGAGTTCGGAAAAAATCTCCGATGACCGAGATAGATAGTCTTAGAACCAGGTACTTAAGGATTGTGCCTCCCTACCTACCATACATTGATACAACATTTTTCACCTACTTGGAAGCGAATTAATGTTGATCGAAGATTGGTTGTTTGACCCTTTGCTCGGGGGCTTGACACCTTACACATATGTATAGAACCGTTAAAATACAATTGCTAACAAATTTGAAGTTTAAAGTCTTTCAAAGTTAAATTATACCTCATGTTTGTCGTTTAGCTATATTAAATAACTAGGCCAACACACGAAACCACCGATAGCATCGCCGAGAGTAACAATCTCTTCTTCCGGAAATGGCACGAAAGCACTAGGATCTAAGGAACTCTCAACAGCAACCTTCAATTCTCCCTCTCCTACCTCTGTGAAGTGGTGTCTGGAGATGTTATAAACTTTCCCGTGTCCCACCAATCTTCGATCAGGGCCTTCGACAAAGAAAGCACATCTAGATCCATCCGCGAACTTTCCAAACGAGGGACCGTCGACGAGGGCCAATTCTCGAGAATGAGACACGAAATCATCTTGTCGATGAGGGTGGAACACTGGCGGAACTGGAGTAGTCTCCGCGGAAGAACTGGTCTTACGACGGGTAGGAGAAGTAGGCAAATCACGATCCACTCTCTCCGTAAGAAGTTGCAAAGACTTCTTCAAATCTGCGATCTCTTCCTGGCATTTGGTATGACTAGTCGACGCAGTAGACCGTTGAGTCTTCCCATAATATTGTCGAAGTCCAACTCTACTCCCTACCCCTCGCACACGACCGGGGTGTTCGTCGTTTCCCAAGGCCTCGCGTAGAATATCATTCCGACCATCGGAAGCAAATTCACCTTGAGATTCTCTCAACTTCAGAGAGTCCTAAGTTTAAAATAATATTTACTATCATTTGAAAAATATAAAATTAATGATTCTGAATTAATAACATATATATATATAAGTGATGCAACTTACTATCTTCGAGCCAATAGCTTGCGACTCGTCTGTGACGTACTCCCCTCTGGAGTTTACTCTCGCTCTCTTCCAAGAATCACAACGAGCTACGGGAGAAGGAGGAGATAGGTTACTTCCTTGCTCCTCACTCATACCGGAGTCAATTGCCTGCTGTCTCTTCTGGGCAATTTTTTCAGCCATCATTTGTGCTTCTAACTTGTTGTACCCCGCTCGAGACATACGATGGGTATACTTGTTAGAAGATCTAATCTTTTGGTTTTTTGCTCGGATGGCCTAAAATCAAGTTTATTAGATTGTCACTAAAATCAATAACTAACAAGTTTGTTTTGAAACTCAGTTACTATATTATAAATTATACTCAATTACCTTTAACTTCTCTAACCAAATAAATAACAAGATGAATCATAATGTCGAAAAAAGTCGGGGGGAAGAACATCTCCAACTGACATAATGTGACCACAATTTCATTCTGTAACTTGTCTAACTACACAGGATCGACCACTTTACTGCAAATCTTATTGAAAAAGGAACACAACTTTATTATTGCTTGTCTAACATCTTTCGGTAATATGGATCTCAGTGCTACAGGTAACAACTGCTGCATTAAAGTGTGACAATCGTGAGACTTCATCCCCACAAGTTTCAAATCCTTCATAACAACAAGACTACTGATATTTGAAGAATAACCTTGTGGAACCCTTACATCGTGCAAACACTGACAGAGAATTCTTTTCTCCTTTCTAGACAATGTATAACTAGCTGGAGGTAAGTAATTCCGATCTCCTTTCTTCTCTGGTGCCAACATTGCTCGTATACCAATATCAACAAGATCAAGTCTTGCATTATATCCATCTTTGGTTTTACCAGGTATGTTCAACAGAGTGCCAACAAGACTATCACAAACATTTTGCTCTACGTGCATCACATCAATACAATGTCTAACTTCTAAAGTTTTCCAGTAAGGGAGATCAAAAAATATTGATCTTTTTTTCCAACTACTTTTGTCGTTTGCTCGTTTGTACGGTTTTCCAAATTCACATTCAATGTTCCTTACACGTTCATACACCTTTTCGACACTGATTTCAACTGGCGGATTGTGAAACTCCTGTTTTCCGTTAAATGCCTTCTTCAACCTACGATAAGGATGAGAGTTCGGAAAAAATCTCCGATGACCGAGATAGATAGTCTTAGAACCAGGTACTTAAGGATTGTGCCTCCCTACCTACCATACATTGATACAACATTTTTCACCTACTTGGAAGCGAATTAATGTTGATCGGAGATTGGTTGTTTGACCCTTTGCTCGGGGGCTTGACTCCTTACACATATGTATAGAACCGTTAAAATACAATTGTAAACAAATTTGAAGTTTAAAGTCTTTCAAAGTTAAATTATACCTCATGTTTGTCGTTTAGCTATATTAAATAACTAGGCCAACACACGAAACCACCGATAGCATCGCCGAGAGTAACAATCTCTTCTTCCGGAAATGGCACAAAAGCACCAGGATCTAAGGAACTCTCAACAGCAACCTTCAATTCTCCCTCTCCTACCTCTGTGAAGTGGTGTCTGGAGATGTTATAAACTTTCCCGTGTCCCACCAATCTTCGATCAGGGCCTTCGACAAAGAAAGCACATCTAGATCCATCCGCGAACTTTCCAAACGAGGGACCGTCGACGAGGGCCAATTCTCGAGAATGAGACACGAAATCATCTTGTCGATGAGGGTGGAACACTGGCGGAACTGGAGTAGTCTCCGCGGAAGAACCGGTCTTACGACGGGTAGGAGAAGTAGGCAAATCACGATCCACTCTCTCCGTAAGAAGTTGCAAAGACTTCTTCAAATCTGCGATCTCTTCCTAGCATTTGGTATGACTAGTCGACGCAGTAGACCGTTGAGTCTTCCCATAATATTGTCGAAGTCCAACTCTACTCCCTACCCCTCGCACACGACCGGGGTGTTCGTCGTTTCCCAAGGCCTCGCGTAGAATATCATTCCGACCATCGGAAGCAAATTCACCTTGAGATTCTCTCAACTTCAGAGAGTCCTAAGTTTAAAACAATATTTACTATCATTTGAAAAATATAAAATTAATGATTCTGAATTAATAACATATATATAAGTGATGCAACTTACTATCTTCGAGCCGATAGCTTGCGACTCGTCTATGACGTACTCCCCTCTGGAGTTTACTCTTGCTCTCTTCCAAGAATCACAACGAGCTACGGGAGAAGGAGGAGATAGGTTACTTGCTTGCTCCTCACTCATACCGGAGTCAATTGCCTGCTGTCTCTTCTGAGCAATTTTTTCAGCCATCATTTGTGCTTCTAACTTGTGGTACCCCGCTCGAGACATACGATGGGTATACTTGTTAGAAGATCTAATCTTTTGTTTTTTTGCTCGGATGGCCTAAAATCAAGTTTATTAGATTGTCACTAAAATCAATAACTAACAAGTTTGTTTTGAAACTCAGTTACTATATTATAAATTAAACTCAGTTACCTTTAACTTCTCTAACCACATGAATAACAAGATGAATCATAATGTCGAAAAAAGTCGGGGGGAAGAACATCTCCAACTGACATAATGTGACCACAATTTCATTCTGTAACTTGTCTAACTGCACAAGATCGACCACTTTACTGCAAATCTTATTGAAAAAGGAACACAACTTTATTATTGCTTGTCTAACATCTTTCGGTAATATGGATCTCAGTGCTACAGGTAACAACTGCTGCATTAAAGTGTGACAATCGTGAGACTTCATCCCCACAAGTTTCAAATCCTTCATAACAACAAGACTACTGATATTTGAAGAATAACCTTGTGGAACCCTTACATCGTGCAAACACTGACAGAGAATTCTTTTCTCCTCTCTAGACAATGTATAACTAGCTGAAGGTAAGTAATTCCGATCTCCTTTCTTCTCTTGTGCCAACATTGCTCGTATACCAATATCAACAAGATCAAGTCTTGCATTATATCCATCTTTGGTTTTACCAGGTATGTTCAACAGAGTGTCAACAAGTCTATCACAAACATTTTTCTCTACGTGCATCACATCAATACAATGTCTAACTTCTAAAGTTTTCCAGTAAGGGAGATCAAAAAATATTGATCTTTTTTTCCAACTACTTTTGTCGTTTGCTCGTTTGTACGGTTTTCCAAATTCACATTCAATGTTCCTTACACGTTCATACACCTTTTCGACGCTGATTTCAACTAGCGGATTCTGAACCTCCTGTTTTCCGTTAAATGCGTTCTTCAACCTACGATATGGATGAGAGTTCGGCAAAAATCTCCGATGACCGAGATAGACCGTCTTAGAACCATTAACTAGTTGCAAAGAACATGTATTTTCCTCGCAAATTGGACAAGCTTTATGACCTTTTACTGAATATGCAGACAGATTTCCATAAGCTGGAAAGTCATTAATCTTGCAAAATATCATTGCCCGCGTTACGAACGACTCCTGACGATAAGAATCAAAAACTGACTCTCCGTCATCCCACAATCTCTTTAGGTCATCAATTAAAGGTCTTAAATACACATCGATGTCGTTTCCAGGTTGTTTCGGACCAGAAATCATTAAGGACAACATAATATATTTGCGTTTCATGCATAACCACGGGGGCAGATTGTAAATTACAAGCAGAACGGGCGAAGAACTGTGAATGCTACTCAAACTACCGAAATGATTCATTCCGTCAGTACAGAGCCCAAGTCGTACATTCCTCGATTCTTCACCAAACACAGGGAAGTCGACATTTATTTTTTTCCACTGAGGTGAATCTGCAGGGTGACGTAGCAACTGATCATTTGGTTTCTCACGATCAGCGTGCCATGTCATGTTCTTGGAATCCTCTTTACCCGCAAACAAACGTTTAAGCCTTGGTATTATCGGAAGATACCACAAAATCTTAGCAGGAGGTCCTTTGATTTTCATCTCATCAGCCTCTTCATTGTGGTTTGGTCCACTACGTTTCATTTTGTATCTTGAAACATTACACCTGGGACAGGAATGTAAGTTTTCAAACTCACCCCTATACAATATACAATCGTTCGGGCATGCGTGTATCTTCCTATAATCCATTCCCATAGGGCACAACACTTTCTTTGCATCATAAGTTCTATCTGGCAACTCATTATCATCTGGAAGCATCTCTTTCACTAACTTCAACATTGATGTGAAACTCACATCAGACCAACCATTTCCAGCTTTTAAATTGTACAACTTCAACACCGCTGACAATCTAGTGAATTTGGTTCAATTCTTTAAATTGTACAACTTCAACACCGCTGACAATCCACTTAACTCAAGTCACATTATGCACATTATAATTTTGCTTTATCAGGGGCCCACTAATATCATCACTCAATTAAGAGGGGCAATGACAATCGTTTGACTAGCTATTTTTTCCAGCACAAGTCATGCTCAACCAACTATTGCCTTTATCACTAGACTGGTTGATAGCTTTTGACAATAATCAAATTAAGCACTTCTTGAGTGAAAAGATATAAGTCTCATATCTTAGGATCCAAGACACAGTAAAAACATTAATGACACGAAATACAATTTCATATTGTTTTACTTGTTAGGTATATTCAATATATAAACGTAATCTTTTCCTCTTTTATATACTCGTGTCGTCAATTATTTGTAAAGCTGCAACAATCGATGACCAACACGACAATCTTATCTCGGTAATTAATGTTCCATGTTAATTACCATGATTGTGAATGACTTTTGATTTATGTAAACCATTATCTTTTAGAGCTCTACGGTTAAGGACCAAACGTCTTTTCCTTAACACTTCCAAAATACGAATACCATAATCAAGGAGCAAAATGTTTGCACATTCAATTCATAATAATTGACATATAAAAGTACAACTGTTAGAACACATTCCTTTCAAACCCAACCTGAGAAAAATGGTTTTTGGATTAACCAACATGAACCCGTACCCAACCCGACCTGGGTGCACCCTTAGATTCTACATAGGGGTTAATTAAGGTTGAGAATGGAACTACTTATCGAATATTAACATTTTTTTGTAACTATTTGCACAATCAAAATATATACGAATATTGTTGTTTTTAAATTTTATAATGCACATCCATAGTTGAAGTAAAGCAAATATTAATAACAACTGAATTGAGATAAAAATTGGATATTATCATCTTAGGTTATCAATGTAAGGAAACACTTTAAAGACGAATCAGATATCATCGCATGGACTTGTAACACTATTATTATTATTATTATTATTATTGTATTTTTCACTATATTTAACGACAATATTCTACTAAACAAATTCAGATATGTCAATCGGAGCATATATTATTGGACTACTTTCATCTCTAGTATGGACTAGGTATAATTTATTTGTACGTAGGATCCTTTTTTTCTTATAACTGTACCATTATTTGGAAGCTAATTATGTGGGTTATATTTGTTTATTTTAGAAGTGTTTGTGGTCTCACCGTGACAACTATTTAGGATTTTTTATTATCTCATTTTATTTTTTAACAACACTCTCGATTTGGTCATATCTTTCCGGTAGAGCTTTTCAATGTTTTAACAATAAGAAGTAATTTTCATATTGAAGCGGATCAAACTACCTATATATAAATCATTTTAGAATTGTAAGTAGGATATAATGGATGTACATGGTAGGAAAAATTCAAGTATGATTTCGTCAACACCTAAACTAATATTAAACGAAACGAATAGGGTGAATTGTTTGGGTGTCACTAATAAATACCGAAATTGACTTTATGTCATCTGAAAATAACTATTTAACTTAATATCATAGAAAAAACAAAATACTTGTCATAATACCACTAACTTTTTTCCAATGTCATTTCCGTTAGCAAACCGTTAACTTTTCCGTTAATGTCCGTTACATATATTAATATTTAATGACAAATTTACAAAATCCCCTGAATAAACCTAAAAATCATAAATTTCATTATATGTGTTCTAAATATTATAAAAATAATTACTCAAATAATTTATTTATACTCTCTCTCATCGCTTCTTTTTCTCTCAGTTAACTTAGTGGTTCGGTTACTAAATTAATGAAATCCGATCATTCTTATATTTTTTAAATACAAAATAATTAATTATTTTTATAAAAAATATATTTTCTAATAAATATTCATTTTATATAAATTATTTTTTCGAAAAAATATTTATTTGTCATAAAATTTATTTTCATTTATCTAATTTCAAAATCATGATTTTTGAATATATTTAGTAAAAGAATATGCTAATTGATAAAGTAATTTTTATACAAAAAATATTTTTTGGAAAAGCTATTCTATATTTTTAAATATAAAAATATCAAACCGATTTATTCCCGATCCGGTCATCCGATTTCATCCAGAATTGGGTCCTGCAGGTTCTGTTTTGTGTAATCACACATCAACTCACACCCAATCAATCCAAACGGCTCTATTCTCTTTAATGCCTATATAAGAAGTTGTAAAACACATTTTAACACAACTCTCCCACTACAAACTTGTCCCAAACATTATAGAGAATCCCAAATACTCAAAGCCTCAAATTTCCACACTAAGAATCAATTTCAATCTCATTCAAGTGTGCTCAAGTTTAGAGAGTGTGTTCCACTCAAGATTTCGTTTGTTCAAGAAGCAAGGACTTCGGTGAAAGCCCGAAGTGTTCCTCTCGGATTGTGAGAGAAGAAAGTCAAGCTCGCGAGGTTGTTCGCGTAGCACGTTTTGTAAAAGGCGTTCTCTCCGGGCCCGAAACGAGGAGTGGATAGTGAAGACGCGAGCGGAGCTCGAAGTGTCGAGCGGAGCTTGCAAGAGAGGACGTAGGCGGTGGCCGAACCTCTATAAAAACCCTCGGCGTCCATTGTGGTCTGCATATTTCTTACTTGCTCGTTTAGTTGTTTAAGTTCCGCTGCATATAACTCGATCGATAAAACGAGTAGGTAATTAGTTTAAAAGTGATTAGCATAGCCGACCCATACGTTCCAACATTTGGTATCAGAGCCTTACGCGCTAAATCGTATACTTAATCGTATCTTTAGCATGGCTAGTACATCCAATCACGTAGAGGGATTATGCACAACTCGACCTCCTTTGCTAAATGGGTCTAACTATGACTAGTGGAAGAATAGGATGAAGATTTTCCTAATTTCTAATGACCTCAAGTATTGGATGTTTCTCCAAAATCCATACACACCCCTAAATGAAGATGAATTAGATTCACTTACAAGACCCAAAATGAAAGAAATTGAAATGAATTCGAAAATCATGAACATCTTGTATTGTGGCCTTAATGAGGGTGAATATAATAGGATTAGAGGTTGTGTTAGTGCATATGAGATTTGACATAGACTACAAATGCATCATGAGGGGGATAACAAAACTAAGGAAACCCGCATTAGTATACTCATGCATAAATATGAGATTTTTTCTATGCAAATCGGTGACAACATAAGCGAAATGAACACTCGCTTCACCGATACCACTAACTCTCTTTTGGTTCTTGGAAGAAAAATCAATGAAGGACAGATGACAAGGAAGTTCCTCCGGTCACTTAGCATCGATTGGGAAGACAAAGTCGTCGCAATTGAAGAGCCGCATGATCTTTCTAAATTAAAGATGGAGGAAGTCGTTGGAAATCTCATGGCGTATGAACTCCAAATCAACCATCGAAAGGAGAAGGAAGCCTTGAAGAACAAACACACCTTGAGATTACATGCAAACATTGACCAACCAAGGAAGAGTGTAGAAGATGAGGACATTGAAGTCCTAGCAAAAGACTTCTTCAAATACCTCAAGAAGGATAAAGAAGAAAAGAATGAAAGAAGAGGTAGAAGGAGTGAAAAGAGAGAAAAGAAGGAGAAGGAAGAGAGTGGAAATGAGAGAAAAGAGAAGGAGAAGAAAAATGAGAGGAGGGAGAGAAGGAGAGAAAAGGAGAAGAGTAAGAGAAAAGAGAAGAGGTTGGAAGCTCACAAGGCTACATGGGACGATTCATCGTCTTCATCGTCATCCAAATCAACCACACCTTCATCAACAAAAGAATATGCACACATGTGTTACATGGCCATTCAAGATGAAGGAAGTGAGGTAGAATCTAACTCTTGCTCTAGTAATTCATGCTCAACTAAGTCATATTATAGTTATAGCTCACATTCTAGTGTTAATGAAGAAACTTATACATATGATGAGATTCAAAATGCATTTCATGACTTAGTTAAACAATATGAGATCATTTGTGATAAAAACAAAAGTGCTAGAAAGTTAATCAAAGATCTCCAAAGCCAAATTGAAACATGCATGAATGAGAAGAATGAGGTGATTGCTAAATTTGAAAAGAATGCATCAAATATTGATAAATTAAGAGCAACACCCATAGATTGTGATCAACTAAATCATCAAGTTTGTAATTTGCAATTAAGAAAAGATTTAGAAAGATTCACAAATGGAACTCATATGCTCAACATGTTATTAGGTAGTCAAAGGCAATCCTTGCAAAAACATGGTTTAGGTTACAATTCAAAATTGAAAAACCATGTATCTCACACTACACTAAATGGCAAGCATATGTTCATTAACCATAGTTCCTCAAGTGTGTGGGCTCCTAAAACCAAAATGGTTTGGGTTCCCAAAACTAACATTCAAGGACCCAAAGTTGTTTGCGTACCTAAATCTACACTTGTAGGTACTTAAGGAGGAGATTGGTGCTGACCGGGTGAGCCAAAGCGTCAAATTCGAATCCGGTTGCATCACCAAGTCAAGATTGGAGCTAATTCAAAACTCAAGTTGGTATAAAATTTCTATCTTTGAATTTTCTGAAAAATTAACTCCAATCTAGTTAATATGCTTAATTGTCATATCCTTAGATGTTTAATTCATTGCAAATCATTAACCCTATTCATTGCAAATCATTTATCACATCCATTGATTATAAATGTCAAATTATAAATGGATGTTAAAATAAGGCCTAAGTTGAAACTTAAATGAAATTAACTTGAATCATATTCATAGTTTTCATCTAGCCTTATTGATAGGGGGAGCTTAAATGTTATATCTTTTATTAGTGTAATGAAGTGCAAAATTTAGGGGGAACAACTTCATTACAAGACATCCAAATTCTATGCTTAATGTCATAATTATTTTTGTTTTTTATGGATGTCAAAGGGGAAGAGATAATTAAGGGGGTAACTTGTAATTTGGCATAAAATTGAACAAAAAAACTATGCACATCCATAGGGGGAACATTAATATCCATAGTTTACATACACAAATTCCATGCATTAAGATATAGTTAAGATATAGGTTGCCATCATAAAAAAGGGGAGATTGTTGGCTTTTTGGCCTTAATCTATGTTTTGATGATTTAATTAGCCTAATCTTAATTATGATCATGTAGAGTAGCACACATATTTCACTGCATATATATTGCTTTGTGCTAACCTCTACAGGTCATCAAGACTCAAGGAAGAAAGGAAAACAAGTCAAGACATGTAATCAAGCTCATTTGAAGATATGTATTTTGTAATTCTTTGAGTCTTTAGGAACTTGTGTATTTTGAGCATACTTGAGCTAAAATCAACTTAAACACACACTAGGTTCCTCATAGAAGTCACACACGAAATTTCACAAAATTTGGACTTTAATAGATCGCCCAAACTTAGATCGGAAAACACTAAACCTGAACCCTAACTGTCTGCCCACATTCGGTCGACCGCAACAGGCCGTTCGGTCGACCGGATGATCAAGTATTCTGTTTTGTGTTTCCCAGTCTAGTTTCGGTCGACCTCACCTTCTCTTTCGGTCGACCGTTTGAACTTAATTTTTCGACCGTTATTCTTGTCGTATATACCCAACGGTTGTATTCGTACTAAACCAAAAATACCCCAAATACATTTCATGTACCGGTCGACCGAGGACCAAGATTGGTCGACCGTTTGTTCATCTCTTGACAAACCCAAATCTCCTGGACAAACACGGTCGACCGCTAGACCTGTTTCAGTCGACCGAATATCTATTTGTTTGTCAACCCCAAAGTGCCTGGTAAAAATCGGTCGACTGTTTCCCTTTAGGTGTTCGACCGATCACTTAAGTGTAACTAAGTCGTAGCGTTGGGCGGTCGACCATTGCTTAACCGGTCGACCAAACTTAGTGCAAAACTGCCTAACGGTCGACCGTTCATCCCGATCCGGTCGACCGATTTCATCCAGAATTGGGTCCTGCAGGTTCTGTTTTGTGTAATCACACATCAACTAATACCCAATCAATCCCAACGACTCTATTCTCTTTAATGCCTATATAAGGAGTTGTAAAATACATTTTAACACAACTCTCCCACTACAAACTTGTCCCAAACATTAGAGAGAATCCCAAACATTCAAAACCTCAAATTTCCACACTAAGAATCAATTTCAATCTCATTCAAGTGTGCTCAAGTTTAGAGAGCGTGTTCCACTCAAGATTTCGTTTGTTCAAGAAGTAAGGACTTCGGTGAAAGCCCGAAGTGTTCCTCTCGGATTGTGAGAGAAGAAAGTCAAGCTCGCGAGGTTGTTCACGGAGCTTGTTTTGAAAAAGGCGTTATCTCCCGGCCCGGAACGAGGAGTGGATACTGAAGACGCGAGCGGAGCTCGAAGTGTCGAGCGGAGCTTGCAAGAGAGGACGTAGGAGGTGGCCGAACCTCTGTAAAAACCCTCGGCGTCCATTGTGGTTTGCATATTTCTTACTTGCTCGTTTAGTTGTTTAGATTCCGTTGCATATAACTCGATCGATAAAACGAGTAGGTAATTAGTTTAAAAGTGATTAGAATAGCCGACCGATACGTTCCAACACTACATCCGTCTTAACTTACACCTCCACTTCCACCAATCATCTCATCACCTTTAGCTTAAGCCTTATCTTTTCAAAAGCCAAACCAATCCATTACTGAAACCCATCCAAAGAATTAGTTCTTAATTAAGGATTAGTCCCTTAAGTAGGCTTTAACACAAGGATTAAGGGTCTAACATAAATAGTTCAACTAAACACATTGAGAGGGTTCCCAAACTAGATAGTACCTTCCCATAGAGTTCAAATTCTAGTAATCTCAAAGCAACTACGTAGGATTTTCTTCCCCTTCTTGTTTTGAACTTATGTGTGTGTATTAGCTTTGTTAAATAATAAAAACAATTATAAAATAAAAATGAATATGACCAGCCTCTAATTCCTGTAATGATAATAAATGTATAGTTATAAGTCATTATCCAAGATGACAAGTTACAACATACATTTGATGAATATTATTATACATACGTGCCTATGCTTTACAACAAGTTCATGTTACGAAATCTAGAGTTTAGAAAACAAATCCAAGCACTAGTACAGAATAGTCTTTACTCGTCGCCCAATAGACGTCGGCTGTTATAACAGCCGACGTCTAGTTGGACGAAGATAACATAGACGTCGGTCGTTACCAAGGCCGACGTCTATATGGTACTATAGACGTCGGCTATTGGAATACTGATTTCATCCGACATCTACACGCTATAGACGTCGACTTATAGACGTCGGGTGATAGAATCCCTGTGAATCCGACGTCTACAGGGTATAGACGTCTGCTGTTATAGACGACCGACGTCTATACCCCCTGCGTATAGACGTCGATGTATAGACGTCGGATATCTATAATATCCGACGTCTATAGGTCTTAAAGAAATCGAATAGACGCGTTTTCTGTCATTCATTTCAGACGAAACCCACCCAAACCCTAGCGGTCTCGCGACCGAACTCTCCTCCACGACCGACCTCCGACCGATCCGCACCGTCTCCAGCACCGCAGCGACGTCCCAAGCTCTCCTCCCCGTCTCCGGCCCTCTTCTCCTTCTTCCTCCGTCTTCCTCTTCATCCTAACCAATGTATGTGTTCAGTTCATTTTTGTTGGTTTGTTTTCGGATTTTTCTTGTAGTTACGATTCTTTTCAATGTTAGTAAACTTCTCCTCTCGTTTATTGTTGGTGAATGCAACATTTTGATTTTTTGGTTTTAATCTTGAATATATTCGCATTTTCGTGATTTACGCTTAAGTTTGTTGATATTTTGTATGTTCTTGAAAGAAATGGAGTCTCTTCCTAGCTTGAACTAGTTAAGCTTTTGATCGAAGTCTTTTGGACTCGTAATTTACTTGAAATTGTTAATTTGGTAGTGGATTAATTTACTAGAAATTGTTAATTTGGTAGTGGATTAATACTAAATGAGGAATTTTCGTTGATGTGTTATTTGTGTAGGTTGCTTTGTAACAGTGGTCTAACATTGATACCCTAATTGAAAATCTTTGTTTTTTTAATTTTTGCTATGCCTTGCTTGTATGTTTTATCCGAGCCTAGCCTTTTATGTTTAATGTTATAGATTAAAATTTAGTTACATGTTTATTTAGTTAAATGTTTATTTTTGCTTAAGATATTCTTTTATTTAGAAAGTTTTATGTTTAACTCATTAACCTCCTTAAACAACTTGGCCTTTAATAACCCAAAGCAAAAGATTAGACAATATTTGCTAAGTCATTCATCATATAGGATTTGCATTTATCATATTTATTATTTATTTACGATTTCTGTCGTAGATTGCCGGCGTAAGGTATGTACTATCTTTCACTCGTCCTTCCTTAGAAAGCACGCATTAGTTAGTAAGACTTGCATTATAACAAGAGTGAGGTGAGTATTTGTTTGGTGTATTGTTTGTTAGATTAAGGTATGAAAAACACTTAGGGGGCAGTCACCTATAGGAGATGAGGTGGGGGATTTCATCACCATTTCCTTAGCCCAAAAACCACTTAATAAAAGAGCCTTAATAAAATCAATTAGACGTTGGCTTCTAGCATTTTCAGACGCATTAAGGAGAGGAAACCGTTTGAGACCGTTATGGCCTGAATGTCGTTGCCTATCTAGTCTCCCTGAGATTTTAAGAACCTCCGGGTTCTTGATTTCCTATAGATTAGTGGTCCTCGATGTTGAAGACTATTTCGGCCTGAACGTCGTTGCCCATCTAGTCTCCCTGAGATATTAGGGACCTCCAGGTTCTTGATTTCTTACAGACTAGTGGTCCTCGGTGGGACCTCGAAGTTAGGCATCGTCTATTACTAAGGACCTATAGTGGACTTTAGGCTGTTTTGGCCTTGACTGCTTAGTTAGGTTTCTAATCTTCCTTATTCCCATGCTAGATTAAGGACTTCATCTCCTCTCCTCTGAGTCATTCTTTTCTCATCTTAATGTCTCCGAATATTCTCATCTATGAACACATTCTTTTAAATTAAAATTTTATGTATTGTCTCCAATAATAACTATCATTTTTGTTAATGTTTAGATTGAAATGGATTGAGAGTGGATTGTTTCAAACAGATTGAGTGATGAGTATGAGAACAGAGTGAATATGCTCTCGCAATAGGAGCTCGATGAAACTCGCGACCGATGGGCTCGCAATTTTATCAGAAACTTGTTGACGAACTAAGAGGTTCTTCTACCACTAGTATTTTTTGTAATTTAGTTAACAAGTGCAATTGTATTACAAACCTACACTTTATGCCTTAATATAATCGCCTTAATTTTAGAATGAATTAATTGCAAGTGTGTTGAATGTCAATTGTGTATGCTTGTATGTTTGTGCATGTATGGTTGTATGTTTGTGTTTGTGCATGTATGCTTGTCTGTTTGTGCTTGTATGTACATGTGGATGAAATTGTGAGTATTTGTGAACAAATTTATAGATGAACGAATTTGGTGCAGTTGTATGTACACGAATACGATGACTAAAAACAATTTCGTCGGATGCTATTTTTTTTTCTAGGTTTAGGAATAGACGTCGGCTGTATTAATTAGCCGACGTTTATTCCTCTGAAGAAACGAATAGACGTTGGCTTTAGTATGAATCCGACCTATATGCTTTAGGAATAGACGTCGTCTCTTATTGAACCGACGTCTATACCTAACGCATAGACGTCGGTCTATATAACGACCGACGTCTATACGTTAAAGAATAGACGTCATCCAATATATACAACCGACGTATATTCTTTAGGTATAGACGTCGGTCTATATGAAGGTCGACGTCTATGTATAGACGACTGATTGACATCATTTCATGCTTATATTTGTAACTTATATCCATTATCTTACACCTAAGCAATGCTACGTGACGAGTTTATGTTTAGTTTTCAGAAATAAAGAGGTTTGAAGAGAAGAGCCATGAAAGGACCCAAAAGCAGGAAAAAGGACTTAATTGTGAGACCTGGGGACCAAGATGCAAGACAGAAGGACCTGATCGTAAGACAGAAGGACCTAAGAGCAAACCAGGAAACTCCACACCATCATGGGGAGTATTTTGGCAATTCGAGTCGGGTCGGAGCTCCAACAAGTCAAGTAACCGCATCAAAGACCAACAATACCAGAAAGAAAAGCCCACAACGAATTCCAACACGATCCGAAGATTTTGGAACGCCAATTGGCAGTCTTGGACCGCTAATTGGCGGTCCATATTGCTCAGGATCCGTCGAAATTTCTTCTGGACTTGTATTAATGTTTGTTTAGGCTATTTTTGGTATTGGTTTAGTCCCACATCGGGGGATTGTCCCCGATTAGCTTTTTCCATGCTTATAAATAGAACTCTTCACCTTCCATTGTAATTACCCATTGTTTGGTGGCATTCTCTCTACTAAGGAGTGAGCCTTGAAGCAATAACTCAAGGTGGAGAAGGATGCTACCTTCAATGTGAGTCATTGTTAATAAAAGTTTATTTGTTTCTTTTAGTCTTGTTTTGTTATGTTGTTTGTTTTGTGTGGGTTGCTTTACTTTGTTTAATCTCTTGTTTAGTAATTTTAGTATCTTAGTTAAATGTTTTCTTTACTTAGTCTAATCAGTAGTGTAGTGAGTAGTGAGTAGTTCCATCCCCATTTGGGGGGTGGAGAAATATGTGATATAATCATGTAGTGTATTAAGTGTGTTATTTTTATCCCTTGAGCTTTATATGATTTCCATAACCATCTAATGGGTTTTCACTCTTATCTTTGATATGCTAATGCTCTTGAATGAAGCTTAGCTTATGCTTTGATTAGTGGACCTATTTTATGGGGAATGATAAGGTTAGGATATGGATGAAGTTAATATTGGAAACACAATTTGTAGTGTATGGACTCTTGTTGCCTTTACCTTAGCTAATGTCTTGTATGTTTTAATGATGTCGTGAAATCTTAATTCTTGTAGAGGCATAGTAGGGTATAGTCTTTATACTTGAGTTCATGTAGGTTCATTCCGATTATTGTCTTGTATGTTTTAATGTTCTAGTCTTATCTTAATTCATGTAGAGGCAAAGTTGGATGTAGTTTTATGATTTCATGCACTACATGTTGTGAGGAGCTTAATGAACACACACACACTTCTTTATGTTCACATTATTTCTCTACCCCCTTTGGGGCTTAGTTTTATAGTTTCTTCTAAATTTCATTTCAGCTTTGTAGTGTAGTTTAGTGTAACCAACCTTTCTTCCCTTTCTTTACCTCTCGCCTTCGCACAAACCAAGTGTCGACACACCTCCCAGTGGACGACCCGTATTTGCCACCGCTTCAACGCGGCCGTGCACTTGCGGTTAAATATAAAACGATCAATCAAGTTTTTGGCGCCGTTGCCGGGGAGGTGCTCTGTCCAGACCTTGGTTTGGACGATTCGAGGGGTTTTTAATTATTTGTTTTCAGTTTTTCTTAGTTTCAGGGAACCACAAGGTCAAGGGGAGGCTACTGGAGAAGTTTGAGGAAGCGACGACCTAAACAGACCGCCAATCAGCGGTGGAAGGCCGCCAAGCGTTGATTTCCTTGACATTTTTGTTAGTAGTTAGTCTTGAAATTTGTGTTATCTGGGAGCCCAATTTTGCATGCTTTGACCTCTGGTTTGCTCCCAGATCATTAATCACTCCCCCATGAATCAACTTGGACCATAAAACTCAAAGCAAAAGATTAGACTTCTTGCCATCTAGGTCATGCACCATTGGTAGACCTTGCATGCATTTGTCTTTTCTTTGCTTTACATTTTTGTCGTTGATTGCTGGCGTGAGGTACGTGCACCCACATCCCTCATTCATGCATGTTTATTTCATGCATTAGTTAGTAAGGTGCATCGGGACAAGAGTGAGAGAGCGTTTGATTGGAGCGATTGATTGCTAGATCTAGGATCAAATCGCTACTAAGGAGGGGCTGTCCCATAAAAGATAAGGTGGGGGATTTCATCACCCTTTCCTTGGCCCCAAAAATCACTCTTAATAAAGCCTTAATTCTAAAAGCAAGTAGACATTGGCCCTAAGGATTTTGGACGCACTAGGAGAGTGATCTAGTTGAGACCGTCATGACCTGATCGGCGTTGCCTACCTTGTCGATAGTAGGAGGTATTGGATCTCCGGATCTGGTATCACTTGCTGGGTATTGTGGTCCTCGTTGTAGGGATGTGAGACGTGTCGAGGCTAGTGACCTCGAAGTTAGGCGTCGTCTAGCCTAAGGACCCATTGCCTTACATTGTTTGAGCCGTGCTTGCTAGTTAGGCTTCTACCTGATCCCATTACCCACGCTAGCTTTAAGGATTCTTCCCTTCTCCTCTGAGTAATCTTCTTCTCACCTTCTTCTACGTTATAGTCTCCTCCCCTTTACACTCTCTGGTAGCGTTTTAGGGTCGAGTCGAGCACTTTTTGCGAGCCTAGTCTCGTGGTGGTGAGAGTGGTCGACTCGAGAGTTTTTCTTGAGATGAATGGTTACATGGGCGACCATCCATATCATTGTTGGGACCAGGATGATTCTCCCTGGTACTCCGGACCCATGCAACCTGGGGTGGCTCAGACGAACACCCCGTATGGTTGGGATAATCCTCATTGTGTGACTGAGCAATCTTCATATTGGGGTAATATGAGAGAGGCACCGACTACTAGACCACCATCTAGTTACTGTTGGCTTTTTGGCCTTAATCTAGGTTTTGATGATTTAATTAACCTAATCTTAATTAGGATGATGTAGAGTAGCACACATATTGCATTGCACATATATAGTATTGTGCTAACCTCTACAGGTGATCAAGACTCGTGGAAGGAAGGAAATCAAGTCAAGATTTGTAATAAAGCTAAATGAAGACTTGTAATCTTGATTTTATTTTGAGTCTTAGGAACATATGTAAATTGAGCATACAAGAGTTAAAAACATATCACATACACACTAGGTTCCTTAGAGAAGTCACACACAAAATTTCACCTTATTTGGACTTCATTAGATCACCCAAACCTTAGTCGGAAATCCTTATAAACTTAAACCCAGATTTCCTGTGTGAACCGGTCGACCGAACCAGTTCTCAGTTCGACCGGTTTATAACAGACTCTCCACAGTGATTTTACCGAACTCTACCGGTCGACCGGTTCTACCTTTTCAGTCGACCGATCCCGGATTTTAATATGACCGTTTTTCTTGTCGTATTCCTATAACGGTCGTATTCGTATAAAACAAAACTTAACCCCAAAATACATTCGGTAACCGGTCGAACGACGACCTTGATTCGGTCGACCGGTTGAACATATTTTCAGAAACCAAATTCCTTGCTATCGGTCGACACATTTCTCGTTCGACCGATTGACCTTTGTCTCAACCGAATCCCCTTATCGGTCGACCGCCCCATACTTTGGTTCGACCGATTCACTTAAGTAGAGTTAAGTTCTAGCTCGTTTGTCCGACCGAATATTCTTTTGTTCGACCGTTCTCTTTGAAATCATGTTAACGGTCGACCGGTGTACTAGTTTCGGTCGACCGGTTCTGGACAGATTTGCAGCCCGATTTTCTGCTTTGTGTATCTTGCACAAAACCCAATCAAATCTATCCCCAACGGCTAGAATACCTTAGGAGCTTATAAATAGAGGATCAAGACTTGTTGTTAACACAACTCTCCAACTCCAATTGTCCAAATACATTAGAGAGAAACCTCAATCCTCAAAGCTCCCAATTCTACACTCTTTAAGCCTAAACTTCACACACTTGATCATATACTCATCCTACTCAAAGTGTGCTCAATTAGAGAGTGAATCCCACTCAGTTACAAGGTTTGTCAAAAGAAGCAAGGACTTCGGTGAAAGCCCGAAGTGTCCCTCTCGGATTGTGAGAGGAAGAATTCAAGCAAGCGAGGGTTGTTCGCGTTGCTTGTGGTGTAAAGGCGTTCTCTCCCGGCCCGGAACGGGGAGTGGTTAGTGAAGACGTAGGCGGAGCTCGCGGAGTCGAGCGGAGCTTACAAGAGAGGACTAGGACCCGGGTGGGGTGCCGAACCTCTATAAAATCCCCCGTGTCGATTGTGGTTTGCATTCTATTATTCTTTCTTTACTTGTTTGTTTATTCCGCTGCGCATTTGATTGCTTAAACAAGTAGAGTATTAGGTGATTAGCCTTAATTGTGGACCCATAGACCCACACGATCCATCATTTGAAACATGCATGAATGAGAAGAATGAGGTGGTTGCTAAACTAGAAAATTATGCATCAAATTTTGATAAAGTAAAAGCAACACCTATAGATTGTGAACAATTAGATCTTCAAGCTTGCAATGTGCAATTAAGAAAAGATCTAGAAAAATTCACACATGGAACTAAGATGCTTAACATGCTATTAGGTAGTCAAAGACAATCTTTGCAAAAACATGGGTTAGGATACAATGCAAAATTGAAAAACCATGTATCTCACACTACTCTAAATGGTAAGCATATATTCATTAACCATAGTTCCTCAAGTGTGTGGGCACCCAAAACCAAAATGGTTTGGATCCCAAAAGCTAATGTTCAAGGACCCAAAGTTGTTTGGGTACCCAAATCTACTCTTGTAGGAGCTTGAGGAGGAGATTGGTGGTGACCGGGTGAGCCAAAGCGTCGAATTCGAATCCGGTTGCATCACCAAATGAGATTGGAGCTAATCAAGATTCAAGTTTGGTATAAATTTCTATCCTAGAAATTTCTGAAAATTTAGCTCTAGTCTAGTTCATATGCTTAATTGACATATCATATAGTTTAATTCATTGCAAACCATATACCCTATTCATTGCAAATCTTTTACCACATCCATTGATTTTAAATGTCAAATTTTAAATGGATGTTAGAATAAGGCTTAAGTTGAAACTTAAATGAACTTAACTTCAATCATATCAATAGTTTTCATCTAGCCTTATTGATAGGGGGAGCTTAAATGTTATATCTTTTATTAGAGTAATGAAGTGCAAAATTTAGGGGGAGCAACTTCATTACAAGACATCCAAATTCTATGCTTAAAGTCTTAAATAATTATTATTTTTGATGGATGTCAAAGGGGGAGAGATAATTAAGGGGGCAACTTGGAATTTGGCATAAAATTAAACAAAAACTATGCACATCCATAGGGGGAGCATTAATATGCATAGTTTGCATATACAAATTCCATGTATTTAGATAGAATTAAGATATCGGTTGCCATCATCAAAAAGGGGGAGATTGTTGGCTTTTTGGTCTTAATCTAGGTTTTGATGATTTAATTAACCTAATCTTAATTAGGATGATGTAGAGTAACACACATATTGCATTGCACATATATAGTATTGTGCTAACCTCTACAGGTGATCAAGACTCGTGGAAGGAAGGAAATCAAGTCAAGATTTGTAATAAAGCTAAATGAAGACTTGTAATCTTGATTTTATTTTGAGTCTTAGGAACATATGTAAATTGAGCATACAAGAGTTAAAAACATATCACATACACACTAGGTTCCTTAGAGAAGTCACACACAAAATTTCACCTTATTTGGACTTCATTAGATCACCCAAACCTTAGTCGGAAATCCTTATAAACTTAAACCCAGATTTCCTGTGTGAACCGGTCGACCGAACTAGTTCTCAGTTCGACCGGTTTATAACAGACTCTCCACAGTGATTTTACCGAACTCTACCGGTCGACCGGTTCTACCTTTTCGGTCGACCGATCCCGGATTTTAATATGACCGTTTTTCTTGTCGTATTCCTATAACGGTCGTATTCGTATAAAACAAAACTTAACCCCAAAATACATTCGGTAACCGGTCGAACGACGACCTTGATTCGGTCGACCGGTTGAACATATTTTCAGAAACCAAATTCCCTGCTATCGGTCGACACATTTCTCGTTCGACCGATTGACCTTTGTCTCAACCGAATCCCCTTATCGGTCGACCGCCCCATACTTTGGTTCGACCGATTCACTTAAGTAGAGTTAAGTTCTAGCTCGTTTGTCCGACCGAATATTCTTTTGTTCGACCGTTCTCTTTGAAATCATGTTAACGGTCGACCGGTGTACTAGTTTCGGTCGACCGGTTCTGGACAGATTTGCAGCCCGATTTTCTGCTTTGTGTATCTTGCACAAAACCCAATCAAATCTATCCCCAACGGCTAGAATACCTTAGGAGCTTATAAATAGAGGATCAAGACTTGTTGTTAACACAACTCTCCAACTCCAATTGTCCAAATACATTAGAGAGAAACCTCAATCCTCAAAGCTCCCAATTCTACACTCTTTAAGCCTAAACTTCACACACTTGATCATATACTCATCCTACTCAAAGTGTGCTCAATTAGAGAGTGAATCCCACTCAGTTACAAGGTTTGTCAAAAGAAGCAAGGACTTCGGTGAAAGCCCGAAGTGTCCCTCTCGGATTGTGAGAGGAAGAATTCAAGCAAGCGAGGGTTGTTCGCGTTGCTTGTGGTGTAAAGGCGTTCTCTCCCGGCCCGGAACGGGGAGTGGTTAGTGAAGACGTAGGCGGAGCTCGCGGAGTCGAGCGGAGCTTACAAGAGAGGACTAGGACCCGGGTGGGGTGCCGAACCTCTATAAAATCCCCCGTGTCGATTGTGGTTTGCATTCTATTATTCTTTCTTTACTTGTTTGTTTATTCCGCTGCGCATTTGATTGCTTAAACAAGTAGAGTATTAGGTGATTAGCCTTAATTGTGGACCCATAGACCCACACGATCCATCATTTGAAACATGCATGAATGAGAAGAATGAGGTGGTTGCTAAACTAGAAAATTATGCATCAAATTTTGATAAAGTAAAAGCAACACCTATAGATTGTGAACAATTAGATCTTCAAGCTTGCAATGTGCAATTAAGAAAAGATCTAGAAAAATTCACACATGGAACTAAGATGCTTAACATGCTATTAGGTAGTCAAAGACAATCTTTGCAAAAACATGGGTTAGGATACAATGCAAAATTGAAAAACCATGTATCTCACACTACTCTAAATGGTAAGCATATATTCATTAACCATAGTTCCTCAAGTGTGTGGGCACCCAAAACCAAAATGGTTTGGATCCCAAAAGCTAATGTTCAAGGACCCAAAGTTGTTTGGGTACCCAAATCTACTCTTGTAGGAGCTTGAGGAGGAGATTGGTGGTGACCGGGTGAGCCAAAGCGTCGAATTCGAATCCGGTTGCATCACCAAATGAGATTGGAGCTAATCAAGATTCAAGTTTGGTATAAATTTCTATCCTAGAAATTTCTGAAAATTTAGCTCTAGTCTAGTTCATATGCTTAATTGACATATCATATAGTTTAATTCATTGCAAACCATATACCCTATTCATTGCAAATCTTTTACCACATCCATTGATTTTAAATGTCAAATTTTAAATGGATGTTAGAATAAGGCTTAAGTTGAAACTTAAATGAACTTAACTTAAATCATATCAATAGTTTTCATCTAGCCTTATTGATAGGGGGAGCTTAAATGTTATATCTTTTATTAGAGTAATGAAGTGCAAAATTTAGGGGGAGCAACTTCATTACAAGACATCCAAATTCTATGCTTAAAGTCTTAAATAATTATTATTTTTGATGGATGTCAAAGGGGGAGAGATAATTAAGGGGGCAACTTGGAATTTGGCATAAAATTAAACAAAAACTATGCACATCCATAGGGGGAGCATTAATATGCATAGTTTGCATATACAAATTCCATGTATTTAGATAGAATTAAGATATCGGTTGCCATCATCAAAAAGGGGGAGATTGTTGGCTTTTTGGCCTTAATCTAGGTTTTGATGATTTAATTAACCTAATCTTAATTAGGATGATGTAGAGTAACACACATATTGCATTGCACATATATAGTATTGTGCTAACCTCTACAGGTGATCAAGACTCGTGGAAGGAAGGAAATCAAGTCAAGATTTGTAATAAAGCTAAATGAAGACTTGTAATCTTGATTTTATTTTGAGTCTTAGGAACATATGTAAATTGAGCATACAAGAGTTAAAAACATATCACATACACACTAGGTTCCTTAGAGAAGTCACACACAAAATTTCACCTTATTTGGACTTCATTAGATCACCCAAACCTTAGTCGGAAATCCTTATAAACTTAAACCCAGATTTCCTGTGTGAACCGGTCGACCGAACTAGTTCTCAGTTCGACCGGTTTATAACAGACTCTCCACAGTGATTTTACCGAACTCTACCGGTCGACCGGTTCTACCTTTTCGGTCGACCGATCCCGGATTTTAATATGACCGTTTTTCTTGTCGTATTCCTATAACGGTCGTATTCGTATAAAACAAAACTTAACCCCAAAATACATTCGGTAACCGGTCGAACGACGACCTTGATTCGGTCGACCGGTTGAACATATTTTCAGAAACCAAATTCCCTGCTATCGGTCGACACATTTCTCGTTCGACCGATTGACCTTTGTCTCAACCGAATCCCCTTATCGGTCGACCGCCCCATACTTTGGTTCGACCGATTCACTTAAGTAGAGTTAAGTTCTAGCTCGTTTGTCCGACCGAATATTCTTTTGTTCGACCGTTCTCTTTGAAATCATGTTAACGGTCGACCGGTGTACTAGTTTCGGTCGACCGGTTCTGGACAGATTTGCAGCCCGATTTTCTGCTTTGTGTATCTTGCACAAAACCCAATCAAATCTATCCCCAACGGCTAGAATACCTTAGGAGCTTATAAATAGAGGATCAAGACTTGTTGTTAACACAACTCTCCAACTCCAATTGTCCAAATACATTAGAGAGAAACCTCAATCCTCAAAGCTCCCAATTCTACACTCTTTAAGCCTAAACTTCACACACTTGATCATATACTCATCCTACTCAAAGTGTGCTCAATTAGAGAGTGAATCCCACTCAGTTACAAGGTTTGTCAAAAGAAGCAAGGACTTCGGTGAAAGCCCGAAGTGTCCCTCTCGGATTGTGAGAGGAAGAATTCAAGCAAGCGAGGGTTGTTCGCGTTGCTTGTGGTGTAAAGGCGTTCTCTCCCGGCCCGGAACGGGGAGTGGTTAGTGAAGACGTAGGCGGAGCTCGCGGAGTCGAGCGGAGCTTACAAGAGAGGACTAGGACCCGGGTGGGGTGCCGAACCTCTATAAAATCCCCCGTGTCGATTGTGGTTTGCATTCTATTATTCTTTCTTTACTTGTTTGTTTATTCCGCTGCGCATTTGATTGCTTAAACAAGTAGAGTATTAGGTGATTAGCCTTAATTGTGGACCCATAGACCCACACGATCCATCAGTTACGTCGGATCATATGTTGGTCATCAATCTGAGACATTACAAGAACCTTTGGCCTCTTTCATGCATGTGGTAGATGACATGGGTGCACCGGTGGCTCCAGTAGTCGTACCGTGTCACTATTGTGGGTTGAGTGGTCATGATTTCGGGGAATGTCCTTATGTTCCCCCAGAGCCTGAGTATGAGCACACATTTTCCCAAAATGCTCATTATGAATATTACGCATCCGCGTACAACCCTAGAGGGATGGATTCGTGGGGAGACAATTTGTATTCAAATTCTTATACATCATTTCCACCCCAATATCCTCCTCCCGAATACCCAGAATTCTACCAGCACCCCACTCCAAATCATTGGACTCATTCTCAGCCCATCAACACCCAACCCCAAAATTTCCCAAGCTCTGACTTGGACCTCATCGTTGACCGCATACCTGATTCCTTGAAACAAACTTTCCTTACGTTCATGGAAACCACTCAACAGTCCATACAAAATATGACACTGCAAGTGAGTCAAATGTCGCAGAAATTACGTGAATGTGAGGAGAGTAACCTTTCTTGTCAACATGAGGATTCTTCTTTTGATATCGAACCACCACCACATCCAAAAATTCAAAGCACAACCTTTCAAAGTCAAACTCCTAGTCAGTCTGAGGGACTTGGGGTTTCAATTCACGATCACTTAGTGGAGGATTCGATTCAAATTGAGAATAGCTTGGACTAACTTCATTATGAGTCGGCACAGGAGTGTGCCTTATCTTTTTGTCCCGTGGCCCTTGAGCCACATGATCTTCATGTTGTGCCTCTTAAGGACTCACCTCTGGTGGAGCAAGAGCTCCCTAGTACCCTCAATTTCAAACAACCTGATGAGAGTTTGCCTCTCACTATTGTTCCTGATCATCTTGGAAATGATGGAACATCAAACAACTACATTGCTCATGAGGGTATTAGGAGTTCCTTGGAGGATACTTTGGGTATGAGACCCACTTCCTGTTCTCCTGGTGAGTTGGACACGCATAACGAGGTGCTTGACCTCGTTCCGACCCACCAGCCTGTTGGTTGGAGAGTTTGGATTGATGATCATAACTTCAGTTCCGCAACGGGAGATATTTTTCTTCCGTTGCCCCTTATTTCCCAAACTCTCGAGAGGTTCAAGCTCTTTCAGTTTGATCCTTTGAATGAGACGTCTTTGTGTCCAATTCATGAACCTCTTATTTCATCTGGTGCTCTTTGTGAAGGGGGCCCACGCATGCGTATTCTGGCCCCGCGTGGTGTCATGTTCCCTTTCCAAGTGCATTGACCCACTCTTGAGGTTCCCATTTGATGTCTTTTGACAAATGAAGATGGGAACTTATGTTTGTACATAGTTATATAAAAAAATATAAAAAACTCCTTCAGTGAGCATCGATTGTTGTGAGCCCCAACCCTTGTGTATTTGGGCTCCATTTCTTTCACGTATTTGTATCCTTTCTTTAGCATCTCACAGGTTTTGAGGGAATTCGGGTTTGTGTCCATCAACATGACTTTGAACTTCCCTTTGTACTTCATGTTGGTGAGATCTCTCCTTTTTCATGCATAAATCCATGTAGTATCTTGCTCACATTCATTGAGGACAATGCATGAACTAGGTGTGGGGGGGGGTGTTTTACGTGTGTACATAGTCGAGTTTTTTTCTTTCGATTTTGTTTTCTTTAGTTTGCATTGTTAGGGTCATGTTAGTGTGCTGCATTTAATATCGATATATCTGCTTGCCATGATCCTTGGGTGACTTGTCTTCTTTTGCTTGCCTAGTGCTTCAAAATTTTCACATTTCTTTCAAAATCTTCATGTGTTTTCGAAAGAAAATGTTTTGTGGGTTTTGCGTGTGTTTAGCATGTGCAAATCCGTTGACAGGCAAAGTAAAAAGAAAGCTCCCAAAATTGTCTTGAACTTGATGCATTAGGATATCTAGTACGTGGCTTTAGGATTTATCGAGTCGTTAGGATGCACCCCAGTTTTCCTTTGGGGGTGAGTAATCATAGGGTTTCAGTGCTCAAACATTCAAAGAAGTCCACCCTGAACCTAGTGAGTCAATAATTCGTGTCTGTTAGTATAAGGGAGTTTGTCGTAGTCAAGGGCCCTTAATCTCTTTTTGTGAAACTTTAGTGTAGGGGTTTTGGTTCCCATGTAGATAAATAAATAAGTGGTGTTCTCTCTTCTGGCACGGCTCCTATCACTCGGGAAAGTAGGTCTGAGGGGACTTTGTGCCTGGTGCTTTCGAGTCATCTGACTTGGGATGCACCGACCGAACTCCCGTTACACGGGTGGTAGGGATTGCCCTATGTGGAGATTTGGGGAAAGGTGTACGTGATAGTGTAAGTCCTCATGGGCAATGATGCACGAAACCTGACCCTGGGAGAATGAAGCTCCAACTAATAAAAAGAAAAAAAAATGTGTGAAAAGAAACAAAAAGAAAAAAAATGTTAATGCAAATAAGAACCTTAATGGACCTTACACTTTGTATCACTTGAGGATCTTGAGGTTGTCCATGTCTTTCACTTAATTCCTTATTTAACTTGCACGAATGGTTTATTAGGCCAGGTGTGGACTGATTACCTATATAGAGTCGGCCCGTAGGATTACCGCGTCCATTGATCGACAAAATATTTCCAACGAGTCGAGGTCTAGATTGAATAATGCATCTTGTTCGGATTTTGTGGGTATATCCGCTGAAAACCCTCAGGAGACAACCCTCCTCCTCCTTGGCAACAAAGAGGTTTAACGGCTTGTTGCACGTGCTAAGTGCAACCGTGATTCCTACGAAAGTGAGTTAGGATTTCTTGTTTCTCGTTTGCTTTTCTCTTTCTTTGTTTTGCTCGGGACTAGCAAAAACTTAGGTGTGGGGGTATTTGATTGACATCATTTCATGCTTATATTTGTATCTTATATCCATTATCTTACACCTAAGCAATGCTACGTGACGAGTTTTATGTTTAGTTTTCAGAAATAAAGAGGTTTGAAGAGAAGAGCCATGAAAGGACCCAAAAGCAGGAAAAAGGACTTAATTGTGAGACCTGGGGACCAAGATGCAAGACAGAAGGACCTGATCGTAAGACAGAAGGACCTAAGAGCAAACCAGGAAACTCCACACCATCATGGGGAGTATTTTGCCAATTCGAGTCGGGTCGGAGCTCCAACAAGTCAAGTAACCGCATCAAAGACCAACAATACCAGAAAGAAAAGCCCACAACAAATTCCAACACGATCCGAAGATTTTGGACCGCCAATTGGCGGTCTTGGACGGCTAATTGGCGGTCCATATTGCTCAGGATCCGTCGAAATTTCTCTTGGACTTGTATTAATGTTCGTTTAGGCTATTTTTGGTATTGGTTTAGTCCCACATCGGGGGATCGTCCCCGATTAGCTTTTTCCATGCTTATAAATAGAACTCTTCACCTTCCATTGTAATTACCCATTGTTTGGTGGCATCCTCTCTACTAAGGAGTGAGCCTTGAAGCAATAACTCAAGGTGGAGAAGGATGCTACCTTCAATGTGAGTCATTGTTAATAAAAGTTTATTTGTTTCTTTTAATCTTGTTTTGTTATGTTGTTTGTTTTGTGTGGGTTGCTTTACTTTGTTTAATCTCTTGTTTAGTAATTTTAGTATCTTAGTTAAATGTTTTCTTTACTTAGTCTAATCAGTAGTGTAATGAGTAGTGAGTAGTTCCATCCCCATTTGGGGGGTGGAGAAATATGTGATATAATCATGTAGTGTATTAAGTGTGTTATTTTTATCCCTTGAGCTTTATATGATTTCCATAATCATCTAATGGGTTTTCACTCTTATCTTTGATATGCTAATGCTCTTGAATGAAGCTTAGCTTATGCTTTGATTAGTGGACCTATTTTATGGGGAATGATAAGGTTAGGATATTGATGAAGTTAATATTGGAAACACAATTTGTAGTGTATGTACTCTTGTTGCCTTTACCTTAGCTAATGTCTTGTATGTTTTAATGATGTAGTGAAATCTTAATTCATGTAGAGGCATAGTAGGGTATAGTCTTTATACTTGAGTTCATGTAGCTTCATTCCAATTATTGTCTTGTATGTTTTAATGATGTAGTCTTATCTTAATTCATGTAGAGGCAAAGTTGGATGTAGTTTTATGATTTCATGCACTACATGTTGTGAGGAGCTTAATGAACACATACACACTTCTTTATGTTCACATTATTTCTCTACCCCCTTTGGGGCTTAGTTTTATAGTTTCTTCTCAATTTCATTTCATCTTTGTAGTGTAGTTTAGTGTAACCAACCTTTCTTCCCTTTCTTTACCTCTCGCCTTCGCACAAACCAAGTGTCGACACACCTTCCAGTGGACGACCCGTATTTGCCACCGCTTCAACGCGGCTGTGCACTTGCGGTTAAATATAAAACGATCAATCAAGTTTTTGGCGCCGTTGCCAAGGATTTTGTTCGGATTTTGTGGGGATATCCGCTGAAAACCCTCAGGAGACAACACTCCTCCTCCTTGTCAACAAAGAGGTTTAACGACTTGTTGCACGTGCTAAGTGCAACCGTGATTCCTACGAAAGTGAGTTAGGATTTCTTGTTTCTCGTTTGCTTTTCTCTTTCTTTGTTTTGCTCGGGACTAGCAAAAACTTAGGTGTGGGGGTATTTGATTGACATCATTTCATGCGTATATTTGTATCTTATATCCATTATCTTACACCTAAGCAATGCTATGTGATGAGTTTTATGTTTAGTTTTCAGAAATAAAGAGGTTTGAAGAGAAGAGCCATGAAAGGACCCAAAAGCAGGAAAAAAGACTTAATTGTGAGACCTGGGGACCAAGATGCAAGACAGAAGGACCTGATCGTAAGACAGAAGGACCTAAGAGCAAACCAGGAAACTCCACACCATCATGGGGAGTATTTTGGCAATTCGAGTCGGATCGGAGCTCCAACAAGTCAAGTAACCGCATCAAAGACCAACAATACCAGAAAGAAAAGCCCACAACAAATTCCAACACGATCCGAAGATTTTGGACCGCCAATTGGCGGTCTTGGACCGCTAATTGGCGGTCCATATTGCTCAGGATCCGTCGAAATTTCTCCTGGACTTGTATTAATGTTCGTTTAGGCTATTGTTGGTATTGGTTTAGTCCCACATCGGGGGATTGTCCCCGATTAGCTTTTTCCATGCTTATAAATAGAACTCTTCACCTTCCATTGTAATTACCCATTGTTTGGTGGCATTCTCTCTACTAAGAAGTGAGCCTTGAAGCAATAACTCAAGGTGGAGAAGGATGCTACCTTCAATGTGAGTCATTGTTAATAAAAGTTTATTTGTTTCTTTTAATCTTGTGTTGTTATGTTGTTTGTTTTGTGTGGGTTGCTTTACTTTGTTTAATCTCTTGTTTAGTAATTTTAGTATCTTAGTTAAATGTTTTCTTTACTTAGTCTAATCAGTAGTGTAATGAGTAGTGAGTAGTTCCATCCCCATTTGGGGGGTGGAGAAATATGTGATATAATCATGTAGTGTATTAAGTGTATTATTTTTATCCCTTGAGCTTTATATGATTTCCATAATCATCTAATGGGTTTTCACTCTTATCTTTGATATGCTAATGCTCTTGAATGAAGCTTAGCTTATGCTTTGATTAGTGGACCTATTTTATGGGGAATGATAAGGTTAGGATATGGATGAAGTTAATATTGGAAACATAATTTGTAGTGTATGTACTCTTGTTGCCTTTACCTTAGCTAATGTCTTGTATGTATTAATGATGTAGTGAAATCTTAATTCATGTAGAGGCATAGTAGGGTATAGTCTTTATACTTGAGTTCATGTAGCTTCATTCCAATTATTGTCTTGTATGTTTTAATGATGTAGTCTTATCTTAATTCATGTAGAGGCAAAATTGGATGTAGTTTTATGATTTCATGCACTACATGTTGTGAGGAGCTTAATGAACACACACACACTTCTTTATGTTCACATTATTTCTCTACCCCCTTTGGGGCTTAGTTTTATAGTTTCTTCTCAATTTCATTTCAGCTTTGTAGTGTAGTTTAGTGTAACCAACCTTTCTTCCCTTTCTTTACCTCTCGCCTTCGCACAAACCAAGTGTCGACACACCTTCCAGTGGACGACCCGTATTTGCCACCACTTCAACGCGGCCGTGCACTTGCGGTTAAATATAAAACGATCAATCAACGACTCACACATAGACGTCGGATCTGAGAGTGCTTATATGCGACATATATAGCCTCGTACATCCGACATATATTCCATTTTCTGTAGTGAAGGTTACAAATTCCATAAAAATAACAACACAAGTAAATTTCGAATTTAAAGTCAGGATATTTGTTGCTAATGTATCACGCCATTGATCCATGGCCAAGTGGGAATTCTATTTTTCTTTTTTGGTACCGAAAACTATTTCATCTTAACTACTGCTTAGTTGTGGAAATATTTCTTTTTGGTATTGATCCATGGCCAAGTGAGAATTCCATTTTTCTTAGGGTTTCGTTGGGAAAGCCTCGGATTTCCCCTCTATATATCTAGCTTGCCGATGGAACTTCAGTCGACATGGTAGTTTTAGCATGTGCTCGGCACGTGCACCAGTTAATCAGGCACAAAGGGAAATTTTCCGCGTCTAACCCGACAGAGTAGGGTAATGACGACAGAAGGCAAGCTAGATTTTGCATGTGCTTGACACGTGCACCCAGTAAACGGGCGCGAACACAATTTTTTCATGCCCGACCCGACAAAGTTATTGTAAAGCCGACGGAAATTCCGTCAGCACGTGTCCGTTGGGAAAGAACTTTTCCTGTATGGTATGATGCAATTAATGTTAAAGCATTCAAATATTAACGCAATACTCGTGTATGTAGTATTGTAGTTACATTTGATCTAGTTTTTTTTCTTTTTCAAATTGATGTAGTGCATTGAAATTAAACATACATTGGCGTTCCCACTGTTATTTGAATCAGTGACCTCAAAGCATATTTCACTACGATACCACCAGTGGAGATACACCACTTATCACGTGTGACATAGTTGCTCAAGCCAATTATCTTTCGAGAAAGAGGGATACTATTTGGGCCGTGATAGACGGACGCGGGAATCACAGATGCGCCTTACGTGGATCTGTACAGCTCAGATATTTTCTTTGAGTCAGCGTCCAGTTAGCGAAATTTCTCTTCGCGCGTTTTGGTCTTTTTAAAAAACGCCGGTTCTTTAAGTTGAATGATTCATTTCCCAATACACAGATAAGACGGTGTGCAGACCCTAGGACATCGTGCAGTCTCATTATTCGTGCAGAGCCCACACTTATCATAATAAAATATTTGTTTTTAAGTTTTACGTTGGATCAACTTAATTTGTCTAGCTTACTTTATGTGTGTGTGCAGTTTACATTATGTGTTTGTCCTGTTTACGTTATGTGTCTGTCCGGAATAAGTGTATTTGCAGTCCGGAATAAGTGTATTTGTTGTCCGGAATAAGTGTATTTGTTGTCCAGTTTAAGAATAAAGTGTGTCCAGAAACGGAACATAAAGTTTGTCCGGAATAAGTGTATTTGCTGTCCAGAATAAGTGTATTTGCTGTCCGGAATAAGTGTATTTGCTGTCCGGAATCGGAATAAGTGTATTTGTTGTCCGGAATAAGTGTATTTGTAGTCCAGAATAAGTGTAGTTGTCCAGAATAAGAAGAAAGTGTGTTCAGAAATGGAACAGAAAGTTTTGTCCGGAATAAGTGTATTTGCTGTCCGGAATAAGTGTAGTTCCTGTCCGGTTTAGGAAGAAAGTTTGTCCTGTTTATGTAGAAAGTTTGTCGTGTTTTGTCCTGTTTATGTAGAAAGTTTGTCATGTTTTGTCCTGTTTATGTAGAAAGTTTGTCCTGTGTTGTCCTGTTTATGTAGAAAGCTTTTCCTGTTTTGTCCTGTTTATGTAGAAAGTTTGTCCTATTTTGTCCTATTTATGTAGAAAGCTTGTCCTATTTATGTAGAAAGTTTGTCCTGTTTTGTCCTGTTTATGTAGAAAGTTTGTCCTGTTTTGTCCTGTTTATGTAGAAAGTTTGTCCTGTTTTGTCCTGTTTATGTAGAAAGTTTGTCATGTTTTGTCATGTTTATGTAGAAAGTTTGTCCTGTTTTGTCCTGTTTATGTAGAAAGTTGGTCCTGTTTATGTAGAAAGTTTGTCCTGTTTTGTCCTGTTTATGTAGAAAGCTTGTCCTGTTTATGTAGACTGTTTATGTAGAAAGTTTGTCCTGTTTATGTAGAAAGTTTGTCTTGTTTATGTAGAATGTTTGTCCAGTTTATGTAGAAAGTTTGTCCAGTTTATGTAGAAAGTTTGTCCTATTTATGTAGATACAATGAGAGCACAATGAGATATTGATGGTACATATTATTGATGATAACTATTACACAATAAGATACAATGAGAGCACAAAGACAAAGAAACAATACAAGCACAAACACAAACACACAAAAATTACAAAAATAATATATCTTCTCCCAGTAAATCACACACAAACACAAATTACAAAGATAATATATATTTTCCCAGTAAATCGGAAAGAAGATGTAAGACTTAAACATGATCGTCTCATTCACGCTGCTTACGTTGTGAAGAACCTTGGGAGTCGACATCAGACGCTTCTTCGACGTAATATCTTACTCGAAATGGTGATTTATTACGGAGAGATGTACGACATAAACCGAACAGACGTAAGTCTTCACCACGGAGCGTTGTACCTCTCTCCGGAATAAATCACCATTTCGAGCAAGATATTATTTCGAAGAAGCATCTGATGCCGACTCCCAGGGTTCTTCACAACGTAAGCAGCGTGAATGGGACGGTCGATGACACTCTTTCTTTCTTCTTCCTTCTTTTTCGGTCACGGGCACTCCAACAATGCAGCAAAGATGTTGTGGTGCGAAGTCTTCACCACCGGATCGTCACATTCACGATGCTAACGCTGACAAGAAAATCGGGAAGTCTTCGCACCGTCCCATTCACGCTGCTTACGTTGTGAAGAATCATGGGAGTCGGCATCAGACGCTTCTTCGATATAATATCTTGCTAGAAATGGTGATTTATTCTGGAGAGAAAGAATGAAGAAGAAAGAAAGAATGTCATCATATTTGTATTTGGGTGGAGAGAGAGAACGTGTTGAGTTGAAACGCATTTAATGTGATTTGAGTGGACATCAGGAAGAAAAGACAAAAAAACATTCATGTTTTGGCCACGTAAGGGCTGACATGGATGTCCACGTAAAGCGCGTCCGTGACGCGCTGCGTTCATAAAACATTTTCCTATTTGAAATTAAACATACATCGGCGTTCCCACTGTTTGTTGCAAGGGGTTTTTGCTTAGTCACTCCCGAGAAAGAGTGATATTGAAGATTTATGCTTGAGTAATTCATATTGGCTTACTATACTTCCATAACATTAATATTACCTTATTGTATGATAGTAAGAGGGAAAAGAAGAGAAAGGGAGAAAAGGAATGTTGACACAAAAAAATACATCTCAAATAAAAATAATTTTTTTAATGATCGTTAGCTAATTGTCATCCCAATTCAGTGTTGTATGTAATTTAGAACTCTATTGAAGTTTAGAGTAAGCAATAACATTAAAATGAAAGTATTTCAGAAATCAATCTCTTGATCTATGTTTATTAGATTAAACGTGAAACTAGAGTCAAAACTTGAAGAGATGTGTAATTTCACAAGATTCGAAAGTGAAAGAAAAGTTTTACCATTATTATTAATAATAATAAACTAGAACAAATACAAAGTCCATGCACGTTCATACACGCAACACCTTCTCCACCTCGACAACTACATCCCACGCTGACCCTCATCTTTCATGTATGAAGGTGGATGAGAATTAATCTTATTCTTATTCACCTTAATTTCACCAACCCAAATCACGTTTCTATTTAATTATGAAAAGATTCGAGTCATACTTGGCAATGGGCAACATGAATCTTAACTTCCAAAGCACGATCTCATCCACTTCCTCCCACGATCACACACCAACACCCATGATGCTCATCCATTCCCTCCTCTCATTCACCATAAATACCTAGAGGTGGGACTCGTACCGGCACGACAACCGATCTCTTGGGCCCATCACGACACGGGTACCTAGGCTGGGCCGGATTTGGGGGCGTTGGGTCAGGTCGGATTTCAATTTTTCGGTCGATTTATTAATTTGAAGTAAGTATACAATCACAATTGAATTAACAAACACAAACACAATTTATTTTTTCCCAAAGTAACTAATTTATTTATTAATAATCGTTGACTCAAATCGGGAAAAATATAAATACATAATTGGTTACATATGAAAAAAGACCGTAAGCTAGCTAAATCTGAGGAGTAATAAAAATATATAAGGAGTATTACGAAAAAAATACTCAAAAACAATGATTTATCTAATTCGTCTTCAATCTTCATCTTCGCTAGTGTTGTTAAGATTCATGTTTTGGATTTTGTCAGCAACGTCCATCCAATCTTTCAAGCATAATCTCATCTAAATTGATTTGTCAGACAAGTTTTGCTTCTTGTCAGTCAAGACACATTTACCTGCGCTAAATACAGACTCCGACGTCACAGTTGACGCCAGAGGACATCATAAGTCTCGTGCCATCAAGGAGACCAGTGAAAGCCTAGCTACCTGAGTTCTTTCTGTTGGATTTCATGTTTAATTGTACATATTTAATTTCGAAATTTTTATGCACAATAGCGATCAATTTACAATTTTCTATGATTTATTTCATACATGCATCAATTTGTTTCAATATCTAGTTTCAAAACTCTATTAAAACAAATATGCGCTCCGAAATTCATACCTAGAAGTTCTCTAAAACTTCTTGAAGATTCGGAGACGTTGGGGATGCTTCTCGCTGCGCCGGATGCCTCCGAGTATTCACCAAACTCTAAACAAGATCGGAGAGAGGGAAGCTAGTCTCTCAATCTCCGATAGGGTTTAGAATCCAATTACTAACCCCTCTTTAATTCCCTTGAGAAGATGATGTCTTAAGAACTAAAACTAAACATAAGAATTAAGGAATTTTCGTGGAGAGTTATGGTGAGAGAATTTTTGCATGAGAAAGCAATGAATTCATTAAGGAGGTAATGAGATAAACTTGTATTTATAAGTTCGCTCCAAATTACATATTCATGTGCAACCTCTTGCCCATGATTTCATGCAAAATTCCATCTAACCATCCATTATTTAATAATAAATAATATTAGACACGAATTAAATCAATTATGGACCAATTCCATGCATGATCTAATTAATTATTAAATTAATTCTGCTGAAAATCGTCTGGACCGGTCGACCGTTTGGAGGTTCGGTCGATCGCTCGAACCATGTTTCGGTCGACCGTTCAATAACTCGGTCGACCATTCGTAACAGGAATTATTCCATCGCAATGTTCGGTCGACCGACCGATTACTTGCGGTCAACCGTTCGAACAGATGAAAATTCCCTGTTATCGGTCGAGACACGTCCGGTCGACCGTGCCCGATCGGTCGACCGTTTGCTGCTAATCGGTCGACCGTTGGAGCACTGTTCTGCAGACTTGTCAAATTTCGGTTTAACCCCTACAAAATTTGACATTTCGGGATTAGTAGTAACTTCACAACTTATGTAACATATTATCCTATGCAATGATCAATCATTACACCCCATAATATTTACATCACATATGAATTTTATTTCGATTCTAATTATGTTATTAATCACAACATAATTTTGATTTTGCTTGTTCACCCCATGTGTCATATTTTCTACATGAAACCCGACACATCTTATGAACTCAAAATCCCCATTTCTTGTTTCCCAGTTTTGTGGTGTGACCTATAGGAGGATCTAAACTAAGTTGGCAGTGATATTAAGAACCTAATATCACAAGCTATAAGCGGTATCTAGCTACACATTATAGCTCCCAATTAGTCAGATGTCTTAATTCCACTCGAACCAAAACCCGATCCATTTAGTGATGGAGTGCACCCCTTGTGTCCGTCCCTTGCCTCATGATATTAAGAATACACACAAAGTAGTATTGTGTCATCTTTGTCTTAGTATTCATTTCTTGATCTCTTTAAGCTAGTTATAAATATGTGACTTAACTCAAATCACATTGTGCACATTATAACTTTGCTTTATCAAGGGGCCCACTAATATCATCACTCAATTAAGAGGGGCAATGATAATCTTTTGACTAACTATCTTCTCCAACGTAAGTTATACTTAACCAACTAATGCCTTTACACTACACTTATAGATAGCTCAAGACACTAGTCTAATTAAGAACTCCTTAAGCGATCAGATATAAGTCTCATATCAAAGGACCAATGACACAGTAAAATATTAATGACACAGAAACACATTCCTATAATATTTTACTTGTTAGGTCAATTCGGTATACAAAAGTACTATTTTCCTCTTTTGTGTACCCGTGTTGTCACTCACTTGTAGAGCTACAATGATCTATGACCAACACGACAATCTTAACTCGGTAACAAATGTCCCATGTTTATTACCATGATTGCGAATATCTTTTGTTTTATGTTAACCAATATCTTTTAGTGCTCTACGGTTAAGGACCAAGAGCCTCTTCCTTAATACTTCCAAAAGACGAATAACATAAACAAGGAACAAAATGATTTCTCATTCAATTCATAATAATTGACATTTAAAAGTAAAACTTTTAGAACACATTCCCTTCACTTTCTCCACTAGTCTAAAACATGAAAAACATTTAAATCAACAATAGTTAAGTACATTTCAGTGTTTAAATATCCAGTTAATTCATTTTGTGTTACATTTTTACTAATATTTTTTATCTAAGAAATTTCATTGAGTCGTCATCATCTAGATCCATTGCAGTTGCAGGTGGTTGTAATGATGAAGAAGCAACATTTGAACCCATTTGATTTACATTATGTAGTCTTTCATATTCTTCAAAATATTTGTTTAACAAAGTTTTACAAATATCTACATGTCTTTGGAAATTTTCATAATTCATATTTGCAACAATTACTTACAAGAAAACTTGTAAAACACTAATTTTAAATCTAGCTTGGATCCATAATAAAAGCTAAATATAACCTTGATAGTGAGTGGATGCAAAATAGGTAAAAAGAAATGAGTTTTTTTATTTAAACATCATAAATCATCTAGATAATCAGTAGTTACGCAACAGTAAGGATAATTATTTGGATCGGTCCAAACATCACTAGTTAATTCTACCTTATTGTTCATTTATGAAAAATAACTAATCGTGCATTCTTTTTATTTAGCGAATTTATCAAATGCAACATTTTTAAGTGTTTTCCTACAAAATGATTTAAATTGCGGATTATGATAGAGAATTACATTCCTAAGGGTTTTAGATTCACATATGCTAAATGGTAGTTCATATCTAATTATGAAATCAACAATTATCTCTCTATCTTTAATTGGACGATATTTTCTGAAATTTAAAGTTCCACTACACTAGTGATGAATAGTGAATAGTCGGCGCCCCATAGACGTCGGTCGCCCATTATAGCCGAGGTCTATAGGTATAGACGCTGACCATTAATACAACCGACGTATGGGGTACTCTAGACATCGGTTGTTTGAATACCCATTTCAACCGACGTCTATACCCCGACGTTTATCCCCCAATCCTATAGACGTCGACCCATAGATGTCGGTCATAGCCTACAACCGACGTCTATGCCCCCATGCATATAGACGTTGGTTGTACGCTATGACTGACGTCTCTGGGTCGTATATGAAACAAACAGTTACCTTTTTTTCATTTATTCCAACAAAATCTCAAGACAAAAACCCGACTGAACCGTAGCCGCAAACCCGACCTCCTCAGCGACTGATATCCGACAAACCCCCCCCCCCCTCTTCCCGCCACACACCCTAGCCTCCACGACCTCCGCGGCCTCGACAACCACCCACGACAGCCTTGTTCGATTCTCCACTTGTTCATTACATCCTCATGCCGAATACTTAGTTTGTCAATTTAGTCCAGTTTAAGGTCTTAATTAACTGCTTATCTAAAGGATATTTTATGGAGTTTTCTGAAAATTCGAAATCCTTAATTGTGTGCTTGAATGTGAGAAACTTAGAGAAAAGATAAGAATATAAATTTCTCTTATTTTGATGGAAATTATTTGAGAGATAAATGGAATTAAACTTTCTCCTCCATAATACACGCACTTCCAATTTTTTGGAAAACAAAAATGATTTATCTCTATTTAAATTTCTTTCACAATTTAGAACATGTCATGTTTTGTAAGACCTAAGCATCAACAAGTAATATTACCTAAAAATGTTTAGCAAGTATAAGAGATGTTTTGGTTAGGTGATCCTGCCTAAAAATCACGAGGTCAACTTGTAAACTTACATAATGGTTGAATCAGGTTGATCTATTTCCTCGGACAAAGATGATCAAATAATTCCCAATCATGGTCCTTGTGGATCAGATCATCCGTATAGGAGAAAAAAGGAAACTCCATATATTTGACATCTTTCTCTTTGAATGGTATCTCAATTCCAGCTACAGTTTCATTGGATATCTTACAACTGGAATCCCTCTTTTTTCGATCTGGTTCCTCCACCACGAACCCGGTGCGATTCAGTCATGCTACACTTTTTATTTATTGGGAGAACCCAAGTACTCTCTTGTGAGTTTGGTTATTCACTTTAAGATTTGTACATTTTCGACCATTGATGTGAATAAAACTCTTGCAGACATTATTCAAGCATTATTTTCCAAACAAAAACTCATAATCTTATTTTTTTTCATGCACACTTCTACCGGTTCTGAAACATTATAATATGGTTTAGTATATGATTACACATGATTTAATTTATATGGCCCTAAACATAAACAACTCAATTTAGTTTGTGATTTAGTTTAGTTAAATTTTTTTAGTTAAATGTTTATTTGTGTTTAGTTAAAAGTTTATTTATGTTTAGTTTAGTTAAATGTTTATTTATGCTGAAAAAATTTATTTTGTTTAGTTAAATGTTTAGTTTCTAATAGCTCATCCACCCCTTAAACAACTTGGCCTTTAATAATAACCTATAACAAAAAATTAGACAATATTTGCTAAGTCATTCATCATATAGGACTTTCCATTCATCGTATTTAATTTTTATGTTACGATTTCTATCATAGATTGCTGGCGTAAGGTATGTAATCTCTTTCACTCATCATTCATTAGAAAGCACACATTAGTTACTAGGAGTTGCATTGGAACAAGAGTGATGTGAGTGTTTGTTCAGTGTGTTCTTTGTTAGATTAAGGTATGAAAAACACTTAGGGGCAATCACCAATAGGAGATGGGGTTGGGGATTTCATCACCATTTCCTTGGCCCAAAAACCACATAATAAAAGAGCCTTAATAAAATCAATTTAGACGTTGGCCTCTATGATTTCCGTACGCATTAAGGAGAGGAAACCATTGTGGCCTGAATGTCGTTGCTCATCTAGTCTACCTGAGATTTTAGGAATCTCCGGGTTCTTGATTTCCTACAGACTAGTGGTCCTTGCTGTTTAAGACCATTTCTACCTGAACGTAGTTGCCCATCTAGTCTCCCTGAGATTTTAAGAACCTCCAGGTTTTTGATTTCCTACAGATTAGTGGTCCTCGTTGGGACCTCGAAGTTAGGCGTCGTCTAGTGCTAAGGACCTATAGTGGACTTTAGGCTTGCTTAGTTAGGTTTCTAACCTTCCTTATTCCCACGCTCAGTTAAGGACTTCATCTCCTCTCTCTTGACTTATTCTTTTCTCAACTTCGTGTCTCCAGATCTTCTCATCTACGAACACCTTCTTTTAAACTGAAATTTTATTTTTTTGTCTTCAATAATTACTATCATTTTTCTTAATGTTTAGATTGAAATGGATCGAGAGTGGATTCTTTCAAACCGATTAAGTGATGAGTATGAGAATGGAGTGAATATGTTCTTAGAGGTTGCAAAAAATCATTCAAAGAATAGGAAAGACAGAGACATGACATATTATCCATGCAGTAAGTGTCATAATATGCCAATGCTGATTATCGACGTGCAAGTGAAGTAAGTACTTTCTTGTGTATAAGATGAAATGTATTGAATAATTTTATCATAATTATAACAGAATGTAATTTTTACTCTTGTAGGCACCTTTATAATGCCAGAAGGTCAGTCTTTCCCGATGATCAAGTGTTTGGATTTGTCAATCCAACTACTTATATATACGGGAATGACGATAAATCGGGTGAGTTTGGGCTTGTCATGAAAGAACAAGGCAAAAGATATTATCTGCTCCCTTATCATGAGAGGTAAATTTGTTAATTCAAATTAATTGGAATTTGATTTTGTAATAAACTTCTAATTATATATGTATATATATATATACAGAGCTCATTGGATGTCTGTCGTTCTATGCCCCGAAACAAATTCGGCATATTGGTTTGTTCCTTTGGGGTCAAATAAACCAAGGGAATTCATAAAGAAACTTATAAATTTGTAAGTTCATTTTAATCATCGTATTTGTATTTCAAGTATTTTATTAGTATTATCGACTTCGTATTGAATAACTTGTGCTACTCAGGACAATGAAGGTTTACATAGCGTTAGGTGGAGTAAGAACAACAAACAATGTGGGAGTAACATGACATGGAATGGGAGTAAGTACTTTCTCCCATTTTTTGTTAATTATGTTAAGTAATGAAAGATATATTTAGCAAATTTATATTTTGTAGTTTCAAGCAGACTGATAATACGGAATATGGTTACTACGTTATGAGATACATGGAGGAAATCCTCGAAATTGCATCTCAAGACGTAGCCCTAACTGAGGTAATATAGATTGATATCCAGTTGTATAATTATAGTTTCATTATTTAGATATTAATATTTTGTACTTGTATTTTTATAGGTCTTCCAAAAGAATAGTGATCCCTACTCGCAACTGGAGCTGCATGATACTCGCTAGCGATGTGCTCGCTATTTCGTAAGAAACATGTTAATGAACTGACATGTTCTTATATCATGCAATTTTAACTTGTTTCTTTGTATTACCAACATACAATTTGTTCTTTAATATAATCAAACATATTTTTGAATGAATTCCAAGTGCTTGTGTATGTATGCTTGTGAATGAATGATTGTGTATGCTCATTGGATGAATGTCTATATGTGGATGAATGTGTTGTGCATGATGAATATTTTTCTGGTACATGATGAATGTATTTATTTATTTTAATCTGGTAAAGGTAGAGATGTCGGTTGTATCGTCGAACCGACGTCTATACTTAAGAATAGATATCGGTTGGGCTCTATAACCGACGTCTATAGTTAAACATAGACGTCGGGTATGAGCTATAACCGGCGTTTATTCTTAAGTATAGACGTCGATGGGGATTTATAACCGACGTCTATACTTAAATACTTAAAAATAGACGTCGGCCTTTACGTGACCGACGTCTAGGTATATACGATGCATAGATAGACATCGGATCAGGAAAACCGTATACGTATATAAGCCATAAATCCAACGTATATTTCCTTTTCTGCACTAGTGCTAGTTGTGTCTAAAACTTATTGAAGTGAATCTAGTACCGATGATGCATTCTTAACTTTACATGAAAGTACATGTCTACCTAGATGTCCGGTTCCTCCACTTGACTTAGCCGAAAATATTTTACCACAATGTATACAAGTAGCAGTTGGTTTACCCTCATTATCATGTCCTTCATAAAAATCCTCCTTTACTTTGCTAGTTCTTATCTAGTATCTCTACCCTTATGTCTAGGTGGATTAAGAGGAGGTGGGTAATCATTATCTTCAAAATCGGATGTTAAAGTCATGAAAATTATTAAATATGCAAACAAAAAGTGAATTTTTTTCGTAAATGAGAAAGTCATAATGATGACTAATGAACTAAAATTAACTACTAATTTTTTTAGAAAAGCCTGAGAGATGAAGAGCGGAGGTGTCGCGAAATCGAGCGGTCAGCTTGTAGCTTTATGCTTCACACTTTAACTCAAAGTCGACCCGGTTCCACCAAAATCAGAGCAATTAGAGAAATAGTAAAAAAAATAGAGAGATTTAGAAAAAAAGTAGGAATTGGTGTGAAGAAAATAAGAGGGATTGGGGAGTTTACATTGGAAGGAGAGAGATATTTTTGTTAAAAAGCCCATTGGATATAATAGCCATTGGGCTACAGTAACATACCAGGCCGGGCTGGTACCGCTGAAGTCCCAGGTCTATAAATACCCTTTAGATGTTTTGTTTTCATGGTTACAACTCCATACAAGGCAAACACACATATAAAACAAACTCCATACACAACAAAAACACACATATACACAAACTCCATGCTATCACACCACCTCTCTTTCCACCATCTACACACACCTACGTGAGAAAAGAGAGGAGATACCACAACAATAGATCGACGTTGGAAAAGAAGAGGAGATTGAATGATTCAATCGTTCTATTCCAAACAAGAGGCTACGGCTAGAGAAGCGGAGATGAAGTGGTGATTCGGCGCTTCTTTTCATCTTCTCCTTTCATATATTGGCATCGCCAGGACCATGCACCATCGGCACCAACAATAGCACTGCCGACTTCGTCAAATCTGCATGGTTATTCTAGCCACTTTCCTTTTGAAAAATTATATCCGGATAATCGTCCAATTTACCAAACATAATCATTCCGACCACTTTCCAGAATTGTATATGGATGGTTGCCAACATTGTTATTCCGGTCATTTTCCTTTTGAGCAATTGTATCTAGATAATCGTCCAATTTATGAAACACAATCATTCCGACCACTTTTCTTTTGAGAAATTGTATCCGGATAGTTGCCTACACGTTATTCTGATCACTTTTCTTTCGAGGAATTGTATCCGGATTGATCATTTATATTTTGACAAATTAAAAAATGACACCGGAAGGCTGCCAAAATTTAGCCAAAAATTAAACTTACATGATTATGATATAGTAATCGAACTTATGGGTATATCATACTTGAGATAAATATGGACAATGTCGTCAAGATTAACGAAATAGAACCAATAATTATCGGGTGCAACAAAATAACTGGCACCCAAGTTTGGACGCATCGTAATCATGCACATCAAGGAATAAAGATGACTTTCTTCTGAAATCTAACACTTCAGATTTGGAATTAACAGGGAATATACCATACCTATGACTTGAAATCAAACACTTGACCAACTAAAATGTGTTCATTGACCAATTTTAACTCGTTCCATATTAGTGTTTTCGTTACTGCACAAATCATCACAAAGCCGATGTGAAGAATTAATTCTAAAACATGGAATTGATTTTTTATACTTTCAAAAATGTCCGCCAAGAGTTAATTAACTTTGGAATACAAATATAACAACACGACATAATGTGAAAAACTATACACGAAAATCAAATGAAGTGTCAGATATTTATTCCAATTATGACAAACGCTAGACCCCACAAATACATTCAATTTGCAAAGCAAGTCAGGACTCTTGACCATTAAAATAAACTCAAATGACCATGAGTGTATTGCTAGTAACATGATGCAAGTCATAAAATCAAAGAAATGGAGGTACTAAAGTTCATGCTAAGTGACATTCATTTTTTTTTATCGAAATCAAATCAAACTTTATGAGCATATATACAATTCAAGCAAAGTGCAAAATAAGTTTGTGACTTCTAGGTCGAAATGAATACAAACTATAAAAGCGAGCATATTTTCTCGTTGGATTCTGCATCCAAATAAGAAGAATGCGAAAATACGACTTGAGCCAATTTCACCTTGATTGGTTTCGATTTCGTTTCCATGTCAAAGAGAATACAAAATAGAGAGACAAGCATATTGTCTAATTAAATTCTCCACACAAATATGGAGAATTCTAAAATACAATGCGAATCAATCCAATCTAGGTTGGTTCAATCTGAATGCATAAATAATATAGTATCGGGAACAATTCAACGATGGAACTCCATACCAATTATTAGGGTTGTGCATCCCAATCAGACTGGATTTTTATCCGACGTCCGGACCAGACTAGACCGAACTGGTCTGGACCGGAAACCAGACCGGTTGGATTCGATCCGGTCCGGTCCAGGACCGGTTTTTAACCTTAAAAATAAAAAAAAATAAAAACCGGACCGGACCGGAACCAAAATTTCAAAATGTCCGGACCGAACCCAGACCGGATCGGGTTCTGCACACCCTTACCAATTATGTTTGCAGAAAGAAACGTAATTTCTTACGCAAGTCAACGCAATATCACTGACACTCTACGTGCATGGTTGCCCTTCTTATCCATGCAAGTGGGGAGTTTGCATGCTTGCCCCATAAATAAGTTCATATCAAGGAAATAACTCTCTAGTATGCGATGAAAGAAAAGTAGTCCACTAGGTGGGACAAGATTGCAAATAGCCCAATCAATTCCAATCCGGACAAATAACAAAATAGTCCTCTAAATGGACAAAATTACAAATCCACCCCCCAAATTGAATAAATTGCAAATAGAAACCCTTAAAGTTGTAGAATATGTCAACCAACATTAAAATATGGAAATAAATTTAAAATACAAATATTGACTACTCTAATAGTAAGAGTGGATGCACGCCAAACTTGATCTTAGGTTCTCTCTCTCTTATCATTAGAGATGTCGAAATTATAATATGGACTACATTAGTCATATGCGAGGATGCACACCAAGTCTCTCCCTTACTGGCTACATTGTTTCATTTAACAAATCAAATGAACAAATACAAACTATATATATATATATATAGACACACACACACACATAAATGTTCTCCTAAACAAGAGAATAAACTGTTTACAATGTCTCCTAAAATACGAGACTAAACTTATACATAAATCCCCCATGTGATGAGGTTAAACTCGCTAATTATTAGGTTGTCTTCACAATAAAGTTGAAGCCTCAAAACATATGCATATAATTCTCCTAAACAAGAGAATAAATTGTTTACAATGTCTCCTAAACATGAGACTATACTATTTATATACAACACCCTCCTAGTTGTGAAACTAAACTAATCATTGGACAATATTTGAATACGAAAATCATTGTCACCCATACATATAAAATACATCCTTGTTATGAGGGTAAACTAACTAAAGCTCGACATCTTCATCATAAAGACGAAGTTGACACTTAACAATTTACATACATAAATATTCTCCTAGTTATGAGATTAAACCAACATTGGATGATATTCAACGAAAAGAATCATCGTCGATATAACAAAAACACATATACACAATCTCCTGTTAGGTTAGGAGGCTAAACTAACCGTTGGGCGATATTACTATAAAAACATTATCATCAATAAAATAATATAACAACATATATATAGAAGATCCCATCACGTCATTAGCCTAAACTGACTCATATGAGATGATCTTCATCATAGTAATGAAGATTGTCAAATCAAATCAAGTAAAAAAAATACATACATGATCTCCTCATTGGTTATCAAGCTAAACCAATATGACCTTTACGATATTTAGTAATGAAATAAACTAAAATCGTTAAATCCAATCACATAGATGCATATAATCCTCCATGTTATGAGGCTAAACTAACTAAATCTTTGTGATCATAATAAACACAATCGCCAAACCAAATCTAAGTAAATAAACTAAACTGCTACATAATTCTTCTTTTTGGTTACAAGATTAAACCTACGATATCGTGACAATATCTCATATAGGAGAATATCGTTGAACCAACCAAAACACATGTTAATAAATCCTCATTCTACCTATATCAAGATACGAAAATCCTTTTAACTCATGATGCAAGTTTAATAAAATATATCTAAAATTGTTAATTTAACAACAATTTTGGTTTATAGTTTGCGAAAGGATGCTTATGTATCTTCCACTTGTGCAACAGATGAATATGCTCAACCCTTGTATTTCATATTTATTCTTTTATTCAACTAAAGAAATGTTGCACTTATTTACTTTCTCTCTAGTTATTTGCAGTTATTTAATTTCTTGTACAAATGAATGATGTGAGCATGACGTGATGAGACATTCTTCTATACGAAGTTGTAAGGTGCGGACTTCCATCATGAATTCTTGGGACACCAAAACACAATAAAAGTATTAAAAACTCACATTAAACAGAATGGCACGCTCTCGCTCGGTGGGAGCTCTCATCCTCGCAGTCATGTCTCGTCATTAATCTAACATAAAATCTTCCACCTGTTACAGGTCCAAATTTTTTTGCAATGGAAACTAGCGTGAAGGTGGTATTTATGGTTCCTTTTGCTTTTAGTTCCTTCGAGCCAGCTCTGTTCAAATACTCTTTCGAACATGGCATCATGACAAGTTATGAGATTGAAGAACCCATCAAGCCCTCAACGCCTAGTCCTTTGGGCAACATCATGGTTGCTTGTAGTTGCTGAAATTCCTGAAGCACATGCCAGAATTTTGAAGAAGAAAAGGAACAAGAACGCAATTGAAACTTGAAGAGAACTGAGTCATCGTTCGGTCTGTCCCTAATAGTCTTTGCATGCCTGATTCGCCAAGTAAATTAGTGAAGTGCCATGTATGACCCCAAAAGTCGTTATTGGGAAATTTCAAGGCTCGTAAAAGGGTTGTAGGAAACCTAAAAGCCCTCAACGACAAACAAACGTCACTCATCCTGAATAAGATTAATGATTATGAGATGGTTACTCTCTCTAGTAGAGATCTCTATCGTCTCATTGGAGTACGGATGACTGAAAATATTATGATGAATGATTGCATCACAATTTCTGCTCGTGTGTTGGTATGTGCAATTAAACTAAGAATCAGAGAACAGAAATTGGGGATCAGTTTGGTATCCTCACATTTGTTTAGCAGTTCTCCCACTCCGATGGAGTGTAGAGTTATCTCGTCCTCTCCACTTATTGGAAATCCTTTCAGGCCATATCCTAAGAAGATGAAAGTTGCTTGAAGTGGGAAGTCTGCTTTATTAGATGGTAGTTGTTTCAGTCTAACTGGCAACAAGCTAGAAATAATTGAACCTGAATATTCTGTGAGTGTATCGACGAGTAACCAATATAATATTTTTAGGAGAATGGATGAAGGAAGGCCTATGTTAAGAAGAAAGAGATGGGTCAGGACTTTTGTTTGCGACATGATTAGTAGTGGTGCATCACGTCCTTCCGTATTTGAACGTTCTACCCATCATCTGAAGATAAGGTCCAAAGCCTGACGAGTTAGAATGAATGGGGATGGAACTCTCGAAATTGAAAAAAAATCTCGAGGGACAAAATAAAGAAAAATTAAACAAATCAACGATCAATCGAATTAATTTATCTAAAAGGCAGATTTTAACAATGTTAGTCAAGTCTGATGATGAGCAGGAGGGTACATGATCTACAACTTATAGTGATACCCTTACTCACAGTTGTTATATGATACATACAAGTTAAAATCCCTACAAAAAATGAGAAGATAGACAAATGAGGACTTGCTTGCCACGTTCGAGGAATTGCGAAGGATAGTCTCCCAATCAGGTGTAGATACAAGAAGAAATGAACGGGCTAAACAAAAATTGAAGCAGTTAGAGAAGCAACTAATAATCAATGATGAATTTGAGAATTTGGGGCAAGATGACACCTCAGGTCTCAATCATGGGTAGATGTCAGGAGGTCGTGCTAGTGGTGGAGAAGAGACACCAGTTCAAACTATGTATATGACTGGAGAATCTTCAAGAGAAGAACAATTCAGGAAGAAAATAGAAGATCTTCAACAAATGGTCTTGCAATTATCCACGACCATCCAGTCTATGAGTTGGAGGAACGAGAAGTAGCTGGACAAAATGACATGGTCTAACAAGCCGTGGACATTCAATTCTCAGAGATGAACAACATAGATCAATGGCCTTTAAATCGGCTAAACCCTTATATAGTTCCATATCCAGTAAAGCATTTGGAAACCAAGCTACCAGTCGGACATGTGCAACCAAAATTCCCTAAATATAATGGGACAGGCGAACTACGAGAACATCTACCTCACCTTACAACTCAGTTTGGAGATCTTGCAAACAACGAGTCCTATTTGCTAAAGTTCGTTCTTTTGTTGAGTGTACCAGCTTTTGAATGGTATGAGACGTTGAAGCCAAACTTTGTCCTCGATTGGACTCCAAGCAAAGAATGTTTAGTCAACGGTTTTCACTACCATTAGGAAAGTTTCAATCGTAGTGTTGATGATGCTCAACAAAGAGTTGGAGAATCATCCACTGATTTTATACTGCGATGGAGGAACACTTTGATGTATTGTTCACAGGAAATTGAGCAGGTTGAAGTTGTTCACCTCTGCCAAAACAATTTAAGGCCGAAACTAGGATGGAAACTGGTCAGAGAAGATATACGAACCTTCGAGCATTTGAATACTAAAGCTCGGGATGTCAAATTATTCTTGCAGCAATATCCGAATGTTTTTCCTGCCACTCCCTCATCTTCGGGGACTTCCAAAGTCAAAAGAGATGAAAAGAAAAAAGAAGTAAAGGAGAGTCACAATACATTTGCCCAAGGAAGGAGAATGGAAGGGAAACACAAACAGATAAAGTAAAGAAGCTCTTTCAACGCACAATAGAAGTAGGAAAGCTTCGCCTTCCAGAACCAAAATAGCCAAGAGATGTCGACAAATCAAGTGAACCAAATTACTACTTGGACTACAGGATGTTGGGTCACACAGTCGAAGATTGTTGGGTCTTTAAAGATATCATGGATAATATGGTAGAAAAGGGTGAAATTGAGCTCAATAATTCAATCATAGTTGATCCGCCACTACCACATCATCATTTAGGTGAAAACGAAACTGCTCAAGTCATTGAATCTTCTCGTGCTACTTTTCCGCTAGGCCATATTGGAAATTTGATCTGTCAAATGATGAAATTCATGCCTTGAGTGCATGTTCAACAAGAAGAAGTAGCTCCCGCTAATCAATTGTTAGTGGAAGAAATTATACGAGATCCGAGGAAAGGTAAGGCTCCTGTTTGCAAGGAACCGACAAATACCGGAGAGACAATTCAAGTAATCAAGAAACTAAAAACTAGTGTGGAAGATATTATTAACGAGATGAAAGTGTGGGTTCATGCCAGTCAAGCTTCTATCTCATACAAGGCAACTTCAAAAGGTGATGATAACGAAGGTTGGCAAGTTGTTACATATTGAAAGAAGTCGTCTCAGCCTCAAACACCCCCACAACCATCAAAAAGGTAATATTCTAGACACCATGTTCGTTAGGCTCTCAAGTATTTAATAAAAGGTAAAGTAAAGAAGCCAGTGGAACCAAAAAAGACACTGCATGAGCTAAGCCCAATGGAAAGATTGCAAAAACTAATTAACAAGCTGAAGGAGTATGAGCAGGGTACCCTGAAAAACGCAAGTTTGGGAGACTACATACCATGGGAATTGTTGTTAGTGAACAAAAAAGTCAATCCCTCGGGTGAAGGACCGGAAGATAAATCAGAACCAATTGTACACGAGTGTCGAATGGTAAGTTCATCTCCGGTCAACAGTGGTAGTTCACACACAGGAATCAAGGAAATGTTTTCGAAGGATGATGCACCTAGTGATGAAGATGAAGTGATAAATTTGATCCAACTAAGGAAGGGTAAAGTCCTCTCATCTACTCTGAAACAACCTAAAAGCAAAGAAGCTGGTGGGTCCAAGCAGTTGGTTGATGAAACCAACGAAAACAAAAGGAATGCTCAAGAGGCAGATAGTGCTTATTGGAAAACACATCTCATTCATTTGCGTCAAGTGTTGCAAGTTCTACATGATAAGTCTTTCTATGTCAAAATGTCAAAATGTTCATTTGGAAAAATTATGATGGATTATTTAGGTCATTTCATATCATCAGAAGTTGTCAAAGTGGATCCAGAAAAAAAAAATCTCCTATTACCGAATGGCCATGTCCTACTACTGTGCGACAGTTACGGGGATTTCTTGGTCTCGCTGGATATTATCGTCGCTTCGTCCGTCACTACCTTAAAGACTGCTTTAACCAATACTCTGGTGCTCCAACTCCCGGATTTCGATGAACCATTCACCTTAGATATCGACACATTAGGTACAACTATGGGTGCTATCTTATCTCAGCATGGTCACCCTCTTGCTTTTTAGCAAGGTTTTCCCTCCTCGCCTACGTTCTGCATCAACTAATGTTCGTGAAATGTGTGAAATCACTGAAGTTGTCCATAAATGGTGTCATTATCTACTTGGTCGGGAGTTCATAATTCGCACAGACCATCACAATTTGCAGCACTTTATGATTCAATCCATCAAACCCTTAAACAACAACAATGGCGCCAAAAGGTTCTCGATTTCAATTACAAAATTATTTATAAACCCGGCAAGGACAACATGGCTGTCGATGCCTTATCAAGAATCCCCACACCAATTGCCTTGTCTTCTCTATGACCACGTTGGATATATTTTCGAAAATTTCAGAAGCCCTTTGGCTGGATGTTGATGCTCACACCTTTCTCTAAGCCTTTCGTGTGGACTCATCCAACTTCCTAGATTATAAATTAATTAACACTATTTTATATTTCAGGAATCGAGTTTTTATTCCCTCCTCCTCCTCCTCTGTTCGATGAGTAATTTTTGATCAACTAAATGGGAGTCCAACTGGACGGCATTCTAGATTTCTTAGCACACTATCTCATACTCAACGATGATTCTTTTGGAAGACAATGATGTCAGATGTGTGTGCTTGGGTTGCTTCTTGCACTAGTGCAGAATAGTGAATAGTTGTTGCTTAATACGCGTCAGCTATCAGTAAATGCGATGTCTATAGGCATAGACGTCGCATGTACTGATAGCCGACCCACAAATAGATATTAGTTTATGTAACGCGAATATCTAACATATATAAGCCGTATATGCGACGTATATTTCATTTTCTGTACTAGTGTTATTTTATTTGCCAACAAACTAAATCCCTCACTACATCGCCTGCCAGCTTGCTTCAGCCACTTCCAGTCCCACAACGTGTTTCGGAAGATATCACGATGGATTTTATCACGGGGTTCCCCGCTTCTTGTGGTAAAACGGCGGTCTTTGCCGTTGTTGATCGACTGACAAAATATGATCATTTTGTCGCTTTGCCTCCACGTTTTACGGCTCCAAGTGTTGTAGATGCTTTTGTCATTCATATAGCGAAACTTCATGGAATACCTCGAAGCATCATCTCTGATCGCGACCCCTTTTTCTTATCACCCATAGACAGATGCAATAGAAGCAACATCAAAGTTATTTCTCAAATCTGGAACCACCCTTCGGAGCAGCACATCTTATCACCCACAGATAGATGCCCAAACCGAAGTTGTAAATAGATGCCTCGAGCAATATTTACCATGTTTTACGATGGATTCTCCTGAACAATGGTTCCAACATCTTCATTGGGCTGTCTTTAAGTTCCTATTCAAGTGCACCATCAGTGCAATTCATATAGCGAGATTCTTTTTTTGTCTTGAACCAAATATTTTACTAAATACTAACTTGACTTTCTGTTTGCAGTGTGAGGAATTGGGATTTTACGCTTTCGAGATTTTGAGCTTTAGAACATTTTATTTGCATTTTGATGAAGAGACCTTTATTTACAGTAGGGTGGATGTCCGTACTAGATTTGAACCAAATGCGAACCTTTATTTAATTTGAACTTTACCATAAAGTTAGAAAAGAAGTAGTCACTGCAATTGACACAAAAAAGTATTTAATGGTGAATATAAAGACATATGGACTCATAACAAAGAGACGATAAAATGTGACGACTCAAAAGTTTAAGGAGATGATTGACACAATTTAAACATCAAAGAACAAAGGCTTTTTGCTTGGGTGCACATCGCAGGTATCGTACTTGGCGATATGCACCCGGGTTTTCATTTGTGCCTATGATGCACCTGTATGCCAAACATATTTGCCCATATGCATCTTTGTTGTTAGTGGGGTCAACTCAAGCCCCGTTTTCGTCCAACGTTGTTAGAAATTTTACAAAATAAACCTCATAAAATTATAAATATCTTTAATAGTAAAAACAAAAATCATTAAAACACCAAAGCACCTCTTCGCGACGTTGTCAACTCATCTAATAAGTCAAATGTTCTCCCAAGCTTCCTCTATTTGCTCACTTCTCTCAGCCAACGCCAAGTATCATTCTCCGGTTGGAATCCCGTGTCTAACAACCATGCCAACACCATTGAGGCATCGACCACCTTCCAACTCTCACACAACTTGACGAACAACTCGTTTGACGCCGCGAAATGAGGGAAATCACTCCTCCTAAGCATCACAAGCAAGTGAACACCTTTATCCACCTCACCTTTCTTCAGCAAACAATTCATCACGATCTTGCAACTCACCTTATTCACCTTTAACCCTCCTTGAGCCTCCCCTCCCTACAAAACCTCCAATCAAAGTCGAACGAGTAATCAAATTCGATGGGAATCCATTCTCCCTCATCTCCTCGACAACCCCAAAGCCTAGTCCATCTCCCATATCCTACAATTACGTTTAATCAAAATTTTGAAAACACAAACATTGGGATTAAACCCATACATCCTTCTAGCATCAGAGAGCAAGGTCTCGGGGAGATCGAATCGTCCCGATTCAATCGTCCTTCTAATCGAATCGTCCCGATTCAAGGAGGTGACGGCCATGCTGGAGGGTTTGGAACATGTGAGTTGGGGATGGAGTGGAAGAGGGAGACAATTTGGGGGAAGAGGGAGACGTTGTTTTATGGTTTTTTATGTTTTAACTTTTTTTTATTTTTGTTTTTAATATTAAGGACATTTGTAATTTTATAAGGTTTAATTTGCAAAATTTGTAACGACGTTGGATGGAAATGGTGACGGAGTGGGTCCCACTAACGACATATGTACACATGAGCAAATATGATCGGCATAAAGGTGCACCACTGGCAATAGTGAAAACCCAGGTGCATATCGTCAATTATGACACTTACGAGGTGCACACAAGTAAAAAACCCAACAACAAATAAATTTTGAGGCATAATTCAGGGAGACCGATCGTAATACACCCTAAAATGTGTTTTCTTATATGAAATACTAGTAATTATGGTGCATCCCAATGTGATATTGTTATTCTCCTAAATATAAATATGTGATTGAGATGATATATGGGGTACCTATTTCTATATTACCTCTTATACATATTGCTACTGAGGTAGCATCGGGAATATTCCTTGTAGTTCGAGTTCTTTCTCTTTTCACAGGTATTACCTTACATTATAATATTCATTGCAGTCGGTCGACTTCCACTTCATAGCCTCGAATTCTCTTGATTATTTGAACTCTACAATCACAACTTCTTTTCCCTACCTCTCTCTCAACATCTACCATTTCGACGATAGTACCGTCTCCGGTTTGATATCCACCTCCATCCGTGCCGCCCTCGATCACCCCCCTCAATTACGCTCGATCCTACCTCTCCCATCTCCTCCCTGCCGATTGCGTCTCTCGTGTTGTTTACCTTGACTCCGATATTCTCCTCGTCGACAACATCATCACTTTGGCCACTACCCCTTTGAAGGTTGATGTGTTCATTTTAAATACCGCAAGTGCACGACCGTCATTGAAGACGGGGCAAGTATGGGTCGATCCATAGGGAGATGTGTCGACTCTGGTTCTTTCGAAGGCAAGTGGGAAACAAATGGGAGAAGAAGGTGATTACACTAAACTAGACTAAACTATGCTACACTACACTAGTAAGCAACAAACAAATACGACGAAAGCAAGCAACAATGAAACTGAATTAACTAACAAAGCAAGCTGGAATTCAGGAAGAGAAACCCCTAAGGGGTGGAGTGTGTGTACACATGAAATAAGTGGTGATGAATGCATTCAATACAACACAAATGTAGGTAGTGTTGCTATGCATAGGAAGTACCTAATGGCAAGACCTAGCATCCAAATCACTAACCTAGTTGATTAATATATTCATAAACAAGTTTTTTTATTAAGAACTTAAACAAGCATGAGATGTACCTAATGAATAAGGAAGAAACCATCAAAGTTAAGTATTCTCTTTAATTCAAACAAGCATACTCACATTCATCACAAAACAACATATAATATTCATTCCATTCTACATGACATGTATAAACATCAACTCCACCTCCAAAGGGAGATGTAACTACTCACACATTATTATGGTAACATTCATATTAAAAAAAGAAAACATGCTAATTAATTCTACGTAGATTAAAACAAACGAAATTCACTAAGCATGCAAGAACTAAAAGAAACAACAAGGACCTAACAAAACATTCTTTATTGCTCACTCACATTACATATAGCATCTCTCCACTAGAGTTTTGCTCCAAGGCTTTACTCCAAGTAGAGAGAATGACCACCAAGAGAGGAGATGTATTACAAAGGAGGAGGAAGAGTTCTATTTATAACCATTAAAAAAGGTAACCAGGGACAATCCCTCGGTATGGGACTAAACGCATACCATATATGGACTAAATACATACTAATACAACACCCGGATCAGTCCGTAAGTCTCACAATTCAATCATTTTTCTTGTGTTCAGGTCCTTTTTGTGTCTCCTCTTCTCAAACAAGTTTATTCCTGAAACTTAAACATAAAACTCAATACGTAACATTTCTTAGGTTCAAAATAGAGGATATAAGATATGAATATATGCATGATATGATGTTAATCAAATAACCCTACACCTAGTTTTGGCTAGTCCCGAGCAAAACAACGAAAAAAAACAAAGAAGGGAAAAACAAACGGAAAATAAGATAAGTCCTAACTCACTTTTGTAGGAATCACGGTTGCACTTTGCACGTGAAACACGCCGTTAAACCCCCTTGTCGCCAAGGAGGAGGAGTGTTGTCTCCTGAGGGTTTTCAACGAATATACCCACAAAATCCAAACATAGATGCATTATTACCCCTAGCAACATGACTCGATGGACTCATTTTTGTAGATCATTGGACACGGTAATCCTATGGGTCGACTCTCTATATGTATCCAGTCCACACACCTAGCCTAATGAGTCATTCGTGAAAGTTAATCAAGGGCTTAAGTGAAAGACATGGGCAACCTTAACATTCTAAAGTAATACATCATGTAAAGTCCATTAAGGTTCTTAATTGTATTATTTTTCTCTTTTCATCATCATTTTCTTCTTCTTCTTGGAGCATAAGAAGTTACAACTACTTCGTGTTTAGTTCTCCCAGGGTTGGGTATTGTGCATCATTGCCTGTGAGGGCTACACTATCACGTACACCTTCCCCATATCTCCACATAGGGCGATCCCTACCACCTGTGTAACGGGAGTTCGGTCGGTGCATCCCAAGTCAGATGACTTGAAAACAACATGCACCAAGTCCCCTCGGACCTAATTTCCGGAGTGGTAGGAGCCGTACGAGAAGAGAGAAAACCACTTAATTATTTCTTATCTACAAATGAACCAAAACCCCTGCACGTAAGGTTTCACAACAGGAGTGTAAGGGTCCATGACTACGACAAATTTTCTTATACTAATAGACATGAATTGTTCAACTCACTATGTTCAAGGTGGACTTCTTTATTTATTTGAGTACTGAAACCTTATGATTACACTCCCCCGAGGGAAAACCGAGGTGCATCCTTACGACTAGATATGACCTAAAGCTTGTGTACTAGATATCCTAATGCATCATGTTCAAGACAATTTTGGGAGCTTCCTTTTACTTTGCCTCTCCTCAGGTTTGCACATGCCAAACACACGCAAAACCCACAAAACATATTCTTTCGCAAACACACAATGATTTTGAAAGAAATGATTTTTTTTAAAGCACCAGGCAAGCAAAAGAAGACAAGTCACCCAAGGACCATGACAAGCAGATATATTGATATTAAATGTAGTGCACTAATATGGCCCTAACAATGCACACAAAAGAAAACAAAAAACAAAAGGAGAAAGACTCGATTATGTACAGACACGTAAAACACCCTCACACTTACATCATGCATTGTCCTCAATGAATGGGAGCATGAAACTACATGGATAATATGCATGAAAAAAAATCTCACCAACGTGAAGCACAAATGGAAGTTCATGGTTATGTTGAAGGACACAAACCTGAATTCCCCTCAAAACCTGTGAAATACTTAAGACGGGGGACAAATATGTGAAAGAAATGAGCCACAAATACACAAGGGTTATGACCCACAACAATCAATGCTCACTTCTGGAGTCCTTGTCGTTGCTTTTCTCTTCCTTTTTTCTTCTTTTTTTCAAATATAACTATGTACAAACATGAAATCTCAATCATTCATGCAGGAAATTCATGCAGGAACATGAATGGTTGAGTGCGAAAGAGGTTCATGAAGGAACATGACCTCTTCGACTTCAGCTGGTGCCCCCTCCAAGTAAGGTTTGAGGCATTGTCCATTAACTTCGAACACGTCCCCATTACCTGGGTTCAGAATTTCAACCGCTCCATAAGAAAATACAGTTTGTACAATAAAAGGGCCAGATCAGCGACTGCAGAGCTTACACGTAAACAAATGAAGTCGGAAATTGTAGAGCAACACCTTCTACCCGGCCGTAAACACTTTTCGCATAATCATGCGATCGTGAAACATCTTAGCTCGGGGCTTATGAATTTTGGCATTTTCATACAATGTAGAGTTTATGTTGCACACCTGCTTGATCAAGATCCATATTTAGATGCTTAATCGCCAAGAAAGCACGATGTTCGAGCTTGATGGGTAGGTGGGAAGCCTTGCCGTACACTACCTGATATGGGGACATACCCAAATTGGTCTTATACGCTTCATTCAATTTAATCGACCAATCCTTCCTCGAGGAATTAATCATCTTCTAAAGGATTTGCTTTAATTGACGGTTAGAGACTTCGACTTGCCCACTAGTTTGCAGATGGTATTGGTTTGCAAGCTTGTGGGTGATCGAATATGTCCTCATAAGTGCTTCAAAGGAGCGATTGCAGAAGTGGGTACCCTTATCACTGATTATGGTACGAGGAGTACCAAATCACGTAAAAATGTCCTTTAAAAATTTAGTGACCACCTTTTGTCATTGGTCTTTGTGGGGATATCCTCTACCCACTTAGACACATAGTCAACGGCCACCAGAATGTAGAGATTCCCAAACAAATTTAGGAAAGGACCGATAAAGTTAATGCCCCACACATCGAAGATGTCGATGACAAGGACATTTTGCAAATGTATCATATCACGTCGACTAATCCTGCCAAGGCACTAACACCTAGCACATTGATTTCAAAATTTGTAAGCATCTTTGAAAAGAGAAGGCCAGTAAAATCCAGATTGGAGCACCTTGGCAGCAATTTTCTTTGCACCAAAGTGTCCACCACGTGTCTTAAAGTGGGAAAATTGGAGCACACTTTGGAACTTGATTGATTCAGTTTAATAACCGCAAGTGCATGACCACGTTGAAGAGGTGGCAAGCACGAGTCGATCCTCAAGGAGCGTGCGCGAGTCTGATTCACGATACTCGAGTGGGAAAAGAAAAATGGATGAAGTCGATGCTATATGACAACGCAAAAGAAAGCGGAAAATAAGCAATAAAACTAAACCCCTCGGGGGTAGAGAAAGAATGTGAATTTGAAAATGTGTAGTGTAGTGTGTGTTCAAATGTGTTCATCAAAACATGTCATACATGAAATCCATAAAACTAAATTCCAACTTTGCCTCCACATGAAATAAGATAAGACATTATCATTAAAACATACAAGACAATAATTGAAATGAGGCTAATATGTTCACATGAAAAATTACTCAAATCCAACTATGTCTCCACATGAAATAAGATATATCACAATTATTAAAACATACAAGAAATTAATTTGGATAAAGCCAACATGAGAACATGCATGCACATGCCTTGTTCCCTTCTTCTACTCCATCCTTATCCTAACCTCATCATTCCCCATAAAATAGGCCCACTAATCTAAGCATGTGCTAAGCTTCATTCAAGAGCATTAACACATCAAAAACAAGAGTGAAGTCCCATTATATTGGTATGGAAATCATGTAAGGCTCAAAGGATTAAGATTAACACACACTAATCCATCAAATAATCAAATCACCTTCTTCTCCACCCCCCAACGGGGATGGACTACTCTCTACTAATCTATATACTAAAGAAAACATAAAAATGGCATGAACCCATAAAAAATGAAGAAGACAAGATTAAAGAAACAACAACATCAAAGAAATTGCATCAAGTAAAAGACATGTATTAAAAGAACAAAACTCACTATCGATTGAAATGAAAGGATTACAAAGTATGCTTCTTCTCCTCCAACTACACTTAAGCAGCAGCAAAATAAAACCTAAAACTAATGGAGAAGCAAGAAGAAGGGGGAGAGGAGGGATTACAATGGTATATATAGACTAATACATGGTTAGGATTAATCTGGGAATAATTGGACGACTCTAAATCACATATGATAGTCCAAGAATGCTCTGACTCGACAACCCAAACCACGACCGAAATTGCAACCAAATTGGAGCGTTTTGATCAGCCAGTGGCGGATCAAATGCTCCCAATCCGGTTGAAATTTTGCGTCCCACTTTATTTCTTCATTTGGCACGTGGGGTGAAGTCCTGGTCTTCTGGCTCGAATCACTTTGAGTTTAATTGGCAAAATACTAATTTGATTCAAGTCATTTGTCACCAGATTTTGCACTTCACAATCAGGTCCCTCCGGGTTCGCACTTGAGTCCTTCCTGATTTGCAATCCAGTCCTTATGCATTACAAATAGGTCCAGAACTTTCCAAATTAGTCCATACTTGTTACATTTAGGTCCTTTTTGCTCCCTTCCTCTTCTTTATTACCTAATTCCTAAAACACTACAAACAACAACTCGAGTAACACAATATTGGGGTAAAATAAAGGATATATAACATGAATATGATGCATGATATGCTACTAATCATAACTCGTTATTTGGGAGGCACTGCCTTAAAATTTAGTAAGAGCAGTTTTTGAATAGTATGGTCACAGTCTGGGAAAAGGGATTTCCTTAATCCCAGTTTAGCAGAAAATCATTTTCTCATCGGAATATTGGCCTCATTTCAGAAAATAGGTCTCTGGCTCGACCAAGGATTCGATTGATCGAAACCAGCCGAAGCTTCTTCCTCTCACCTAGAGAGATGCGTACCATATCTCATGCTTGCATATAATCATATGAGACACACATTTGCTTTCCGAATCTGGTTACTCTCCAAACTGACTTACCTTGCTCACTCGTTCTGTTAGCAACACTCGTACTCTCTAACTGACCATCCGTCTGAGGTGAAAAGCCATATAGAACTTCAGCTTCGTCCCTAACGCTCTCTGCAGCGATCCCAAGAATCCTTTTGTGAACCATGTGCCAAGCTAATCAGCGATAACCTCATCTGTATGGCCAGAAAATGCACAGACTTGGTCAGTCGGTCCACAATCATCCAGATCACGTCGTGAAAATGCCTCATCATGGGTAGTCCTGTAACAAAATCCATGGTCACATGTTCCCACTTCCACTCTGGAAGCTCAATACTTTGCAATACGCCTGCGGGCCTCTGATGCTCAATCTTCACCTGTTGATAGACCAAATACCGGGATACGAACTCCATGATATCTTTCTTCATGCCTCGCCACCAACAATGTCTCTGAAGATCCTTATACATCTTTTTACTATCAAGATGAATGGTATATCGAGCACGATGAGCGTCTTCCATGACCTCTCTCTGTAGGTCCGCTGTCACCGGCACCCACACTCTACTCCTGAACCTAATGGCTCCATCCTTAGCAATCCCGAAATCTAACCCCTCGGTCTCCACATACTGCATAAAAGTGGTCCTCTCTGGGTCGTCTGCCTGTGCATGGACAATACACTCCATTATATCTAACTCGACCCGCAAACTGACAAGCACGGGTCCTCTATTTGTTGCTATAAATGACCTCCCCTGAACCAGGTCCTCCAACAATCTTCACTCACTCACAAGCTAGCCACTAAACTCTCCCACTTCCGACTTAGAGCATCAGTCACCGTATTCGCCTTTCCTGGGTGGTAGGCTATCGTGAAATCATAATCTTTAATGAACTCTAACCAGCGTCACTGCCTCATATTCAGTATTTTTTTGGTGAAAATAGGTACTTCAAATTCTGGTGATATGTGAACACCTCAAACTACTCGCCATACAGGTAATGCCTCCAGATTTTCAGTGTAAATACCACTACGGCAGTGCCAACTATAGATCGTGAGTAGGATAATTTTGCTCATGTACCTTCAATTGTCTCGACGCATAAACTACTATCTTCGCATGCTGCATCAGCACACACCCTAAACCTACACCAGACACATCACTATAGATCACATAACTACCACTACCACTAGGAATGGTTACGATGTGCACGGTCGTCAACTGCCTATTCAACTGATGGAAGCTTTCGTCACACTTCTGCAACCAGACAAACTTAACACCCTTCTTGGTCAAGTTGGCAACCGAGAAGCAATCTTCGAAAAATCCTGGATAAAACGTCAGTAATAACCTCTGACACTGAGGTGGGTGCCTGCCACTGCGTCACCTTATTCAACATCCGGTAGTCGATACACATCCTGATGGAGTAATCCTTCTTCTTCACGAGCAAGACAGGGGCTCCCCACAGTGACATACTCGGCCGAGTGAACCCTTTATCCAACAAATCCTGCAACTCAATCTTTAGCTCGACCAGCTCGGCGGGGCTATCCGATACGAGGCTTTAGACTGAGGCGTAGTATCGGGAACCAAATCGACTGAAAACTCATTCTCTCAATGTGGAGGGCCTTTGGAAAAACATATGCAAAAACTCAAACCGTCTCCACCATTTCCAGGCAGGGTCCCTGACTCTTACTCAACACTACGCTTGCCAAAAATTCTACACACCCCTGACTTAAGAGCTTCTACTCCTTTAGTGTAGAAACAATAACGCGACCCTTCATACCACGGCACCACGAATTACCAGCCAATGACCCACGACTCTTAAAATCAAAACCATCCGCTTCCAGCAATGAACTTGCACGTCATAATGTGAGAGCCAGTCCATCCCGAGAATCACGTCAAAGTCAACCATCAGCAACTAAATAAGGTCAACTAGGAATCTTTTATCGCCCAACATAATCAGCCTGCTATCTAGAAACTTCTCAAGCTCAAGTCTCTCTCCTACAAGGGTGCTGACCTCGAGGTAGGAGGTCAAACTCAGGGGGTTAAGGTCCACTAGGCTCGCAAACCTCTTAGAGATGAAGGAATACGTCACACCATTTTCAAACAGGATCCTAGAAACATGATTAGCAACCCCAAGCATACCTTCCACCACGTTAGCTGATGCAAAGCAGAATCCTCTAACCATGCAGTGAAAACATGGGACAGACTCTTCGTCGACCCAGCTGTAGACTTGGTACCCCTGGTAACGAGCCTCTGTGCCCTGCAACCACGTGTCAGGTGGCCATGCTTCTTACAAGTTGAGTAGGACCTTGCTGCTCCACACTACCAATTCTACCACTACCACTGACTACTCCCCCATGCCCGGAGCTGTTAGGGCCCCTGTGACCTAGCTGCCCACATTCAAGGCATCCACCAGTCACCAAGTTGCACTCTTGTTCTGGGTGTGAACGACGACAACGTCCTCAAATACCATTGGTACTGCCCTCAGCTGACCTCTGCTTCTTCTCAAGGAGGCCCCCAAATCTACTCCCAGACTGACTCCAGTCTCAATGACTACCGCCTCCAAACCCCCTGCTCCCTTGAGTGTACCTAAGATACTTCGCATCTTGAGTCATTGCACTACGATGCACATCCTCCAGTGTCCGGGGCATATAAGTAAACATTTCTTGTCGAAACGGCTATCGAAGTCCCTCAGTGAACTTCATCGCCATCTGCTTGGCTTACTGAAAATCTCTGAACAATACCTCTCAAGAGAACTGAACTTGTAAATATACTGATCCAACCTCAGATCTCCCTACTGAAGCACCAGAAACTCACGCCTCAGACGATTGCAAACTTGTGATGGAAAATATGTCTTCCTAAACTCCTCCAGAAAGTCCTCTCAACTAATGGCGGTCGAACCTCCAAAGGCCACCGCTACGGTCCTCCACCAACTGATTGCTAACCCACTGAATATGTACGTGGCTAGTCCCACCTAACACTCGGGAGGACAAGCGATCGTCTCAAATATCTGCTGGATTCTAAAAATCCAGTCCTCTGTCGCCTCTAGGTATGTTCCTCCCACAAAGGTCGGTGGATGCTGGCGTATAAAGCGATCAAGAACCTCACCCTGATCCTCATATTGTGGCCTCCTAGCGTGCACCTCCATAAACGCACCCATGCGCTCTAACAAGTCTCTCATCGCTCACTGGTCCTCGTCCTCAGAACTGCATCTGAATGAGTCTACATGTCTCAATCTGGCACCTCGATAGGGCGACATCTGTCCACCAAAACAAGAACCCTTACAACACACAAAACTAACAAAACTACGCGAAGAGGTCCTAACTTGGGTTGTACGTGAATGGACGGACTTGAGCTCTGATACCAAGATGTAACACTCCTAATCTACAATCGATCACAACAATAAATCACAACTAATAACAAGCACAAAAAAGGACATTAACAAACAATAATCAAGTTGAGGTCTCAATTAAAAGCATACCATAAAGTCAAGATCAGAGTACAATGAGGAAGGGAAATACAAGAAACTCTGAAATTCCTACTACAAGACTATACTAAGAGGAGCAAGAAAATACATGACAACTGAGCTCAACAGATTCAGTCCATGCGTCCCAAGCCCAAGTCGCCTCCAGCCAACTTCCGCATCTCAATAGATACCAGATAATGCAAAAAGCCCAATTAATTCTTTCCAACTAAAACAACTAAAACTTCAGGGCTTATCCACAATTTACCCAACTCATCCTTATCCAAGCAAACCCAACGACCATCGTCGACCTACAGCCCTCCACACTCCGTCACCGCCTCTGACGGTCCCTGTAACTGGCCGGTCGGCCACTGCAGTAGCGGCCGACGGTCACCGCCACCAGTGTGGTGGCGCGACAAACACACTTCCGCACGCAGCAGCAACCTGCAGTATGCCGGAACAGCTGACTCTTCCTCTCCTCCCTGACCGCGTGGAGTCAAACCAGATTGGTGGGTGGCGTATCTCATCGTTTCAAAGTTGTCGGTGCTCACCGTCGTTGCCGGAGCTCCACACGCATCGCCGATGTTTGGAGGACTATGAGATCGATTTAGGTGGGAATTGGATGGTTTTGGGAATGGTGAAGAAGATGGAGAGGAGAGAGAGAGAGTGGCGGTGATGGGTTCGGTGGGGTGCCAGAGAGAGATGTATACATGGCTATGGTTCAGTTGAACTCGATATGTGTTATATAGAAACTCGATATGGGTTTGATTGCGCTCGATGATCAACATGATAAATGTTCACATGTCGAAGTGAAACATCCCATGTTGGGACGTTTTACTTCGGCAATGGACGAATCATTATTATGTGAAGAGACGCAGTTGTTTCACATTCCTTCCTTTTGAGGACACAACCTTTCAATATTGCGCGAAGAGGCGCAACCCTTCATTACAGGGTCTATAAAATCAGAGGTTAGGGTGTCTTCCATTAAGTTGTGTATTCGATCCCCCCCATTTTGTTATGTATTCAATTCGTCTCCTCCACCTAAAAGAATGGCCTTCCAACACAATGCCTAAGACGATTACTCTGACGAAGCTGAGCACATCCTCGGTGGACCAATATGGGGAGGTTGTCCTCCGTTGAAATACTGGGAGTTTTACCACTACCCTATCACACCTGTAGGTGCAGTTTGAAGGCAACAGAGTTGTGGCCCAACACTCCGAATAAGACTAGGAAAACGTTCTATGTCTGTGTCTCCTCGGAGCCAACCCTTCACTGTTGGTACTTCGTCTTGGACGATGGAATACCGGTACCACTGGTGGACAAACCCGACCAAAGCATAAAGGGACTAGGAATGTGGAAGCTTATCTGGAAGGCTGCTAAGTTGAGTCAAAGTCAAGATATAAACAAAACTATTTTTGGGTCTGCAGGCAACATCTGAGCATATCATTCTCGTCCAATTCACTTGGAAGAGATTTATAATTTTTGTGTGTTTGTGTTTGTGATCTCTATTTGTTCTCTCCTTGTACCTCAGTAATAGATAAATAATAACTTGTTCTTAAGTCGATGTATGTGTTTGTGTTTTTTATTTGTCTTTGTGTTTATGTTTGTGATCTCTCCTTTTACCTCGATAGTATTTCGACAGTAACTCAATGGTCTACGAATTAAACGAACCATCATTTAATTGAATCTTTTCAAATGAACAGTCTGAATGAAGTTTCTCTCCTTGTTCTCTCCTAGTACCTCAATAGTAGTTTGATAGTAGCTTGATAATAACTCGATCGTCTAGGACTTCAACGAACCATCATTTATTTGAATCTTTTCAAACGAACAATCTAAATGAAGTTTCACTCCTTGTTCTCTCCTTTTACCTTGATAGTGGTTTGATAGTAGGTCGATAATAACTCGATGGTCTAGGACTTAAACAAACCATCATTTATTTGAATCTTTGAAGGATTTTGGGTTTCACAAAAATTTAGTTCGATAATCGCTCGACGGTCATTGTACAATTTCAAATGAATAACTTCGCTCGTTCAAGTCAATCATGTTCTTCTACCTCGATAGAGCTCGATGGTTGCTCGACGTTGGTCGATGGTTGTTATATTACTTCTTCGACTACACCATTTGCATGAGGAATATTGAAACAGTTACACCAACCACAATTTTTGAATATTCACAAAAAACAGCGTAAACCATTCACAACATTCGAATATTAATAAAAAATAACATAAACAACATAACTGCTTGTGTATTGACTACACATTTACAAACAAACATGGTTGTCAAAGTTGGCAAAACTAACACATACACAACAAAATCAAAAAGTATCATGGAATAAAACATTAACTAAAATAACTTTGCCCTCTTCCTAGTCGTCCGGGAGTGTTCTTCCAAGTTAAGTGACACCTAAGGCAGTCAGGAGGGTGTGTGGTCAAGGATGGGTGTCTTAGTGATGCAGGTCGCCCCATAGTTCGGGTAGGTGTGCTCTAGGAAGGTGGTGTTGGGGTTGGTGTCGTCGGGGTGGAAACTACGCAAACCAAATAACAAAATATCAGTGGATATTAACTTATAACCACAGGTAACTGAAAATTAAGAAAGAGATGATTAAAATCTACCACTGTCGATGAGGAGGTCTTCCACTGTGTCTTGTACGAGGGCCAAACGATGGTCCATGCTAGCGATCATGTGGTGGAGTTTTCCCAGGTTTGTTTGACCTCCTCCTGTGGTTCCGGGGGTGGTCGTACCGGAGACAAGGCGTCATGCACGTAGAAGGTGCATCTCTGGCATCGTGGGGCCACGTAACGCCAAGTCACTTGCACCGGCCCGGTGGAGGACCTGACACACACCCGTGATGCGGCGTAACCGCACAAACGGAGGATGTCTTCGATAGGGGAGACCTCGGTGTTGTCGTCATTGCGCATCATTGGCAAGAGAAGTGTAATGGTGTAAGGCCGAAAGAAGGGAAGGGCATTTTATACTATCTCGATGATAGACTCGACGTCTGGAGAGAAGATAACCAAACCGTAAAAAACATCCTCGATTATCGTGTATTTAAACCGCACTCATATGGTTGAGAGAATATCGAGCTCATGTCGAGTACATATCGAGATCATTGATCCCAACATAAAGAACTCTCTTTCTTCATCATATCGCGCGCATATCGAGTCTCCCATTGGTATGGTGTTTCACACTTTGCTCATAATTGACGAGATGTTTCGACAGATGGAAACCCTAAAAAACATATGTGTCATTGACAGTCGCGTTACCTGTCAAACTTAGATCGAGTACGTATCGAGCTCATCGATCCCAACATAGCGTCACCTCGAACCACACATTGGTAGAGTTTTCACGCTTCCCTCTTAATTGCTGAGTTGACGTTTGGTTAAAAGGTAAGTGAAACAAAAAAATGTCCTCAATAATTGTGTTGTTGTTAGTTGAGTAAACGATCAATCAACTATCGAGCGCATACCGAGTTCATCGATCCAAACAAATGTTGCTTCATAATGTTGAGGCCACATCGTACTGCCATTTTGCAGTTTTCACGTTTAATTACTGACGTAACGTCTGCAGGGAAGGAAACCGAACGGTCGAAAACTTTCTCAGTAATCGTATAGATGCCATATGAGCCTCATCAATCCCATCAAAGAAGACTCTCTTATGAACTCTGTAACAAATTTCGGGAAGTTAAAAGATAGGCATGAGTATTTTAGGAAGAAGTGAAAAGATAAGTATATTTTCAGATGATGTTAAAGTAGGGACTTTTTTCCAGAGGTTGGCCACTTGAGGCATAGAAAATTAAATTTTCCTTACAAAAATACGTACAAGAGTACATGTTAATAGAATTTAGAATAGTGAGTGTAAACTATAGAATTTAAAATCTTTAAATGAAGTACATCTAATACTGAATATATGAAATATTGCACTTCTAGAAGTGTCAACATTAAAGAATGAGACGTGAGTTTCGATGTGCACATAGTAAGCAAAAGATGTGTCCTTAGATATATAGGATTGGTACTTTAAAATTATTGAAATATTCATGAAAATGTTAGTCATACGATCAAAATAGGGTTGTTAAATATATAGGATTTGAACCAAATCAAAATCTCTATTTAATTCAAACTTTACAATAACATTACAACTAGAAGTATTCTCGACAATTAACGCACACAAAAAAAATGTTGAATATTTTTAAAACCGATGGATCTTCAACAAAGTGGAGTGGGATGATATCCACAGGCAGAGGCAACCTTTATGGAGCAGACTTACGGGCTTGAAAAATAAGTAGACTGCACACAAAATTTTGTACAAATACACTTGACCACGGCAATCGAACCCTTGTGATTGCGGTAAGTCACTCCACTTGTTACCAAAACTGTTGTACGGTGCCAAATAGAAGAAGTCAACCTAACTAAAACCAAATTAGGTAATATTCAACCCATTCTCCATGTGATTAGGATTAGCTTTATTATAAGTCAAACTTTTTATTTTGTTGAGGTCCTACGTATACGCGTAGACGAGATTGCACACATCCACTAACACGGTTGACGTCTACCAAAAATAAATTAAGTAGTGATTATGAAGGTTGTACCTCAGTAATTTATATTTGCGTAGATGTATTTTCATGAACGTGAATTAGGATTAGCCTTATTATAAGTCAAACTTTTTATTTAGTTGAAGTCCTACGTATACGCGTAGACGAGATTGCACACATCCACTAACACGGTTGACGTCTACCAAAAATAAATTAAGTAGTGATCATGGAGGTTGTACCTTAGTAATTTATATTTGCGTAGATGTATTTTCAAGAACGTGAAATTGTATTAGTGCATTTCAGGTGTGTGCCTTTCTCAATTTTGTCTGATTAGGCACGAATTTTCATCCAGATTGGCACGAATATAGTCTGATTCTCACAAAAAATAGGCACTGCGTTTAATGACTCCCAACCATCATCTCTTATTACTTATAGTTGTGCTTTTGTAGATATGACTCGTGCTATTGCATTGACAATATTTGATCTTTTTTTGCAATGTCTGTGAACGCTCATGTGTAACTCCCAAAACTATCTTCACCAAATGTAATAGAAACACAAACTCAAATATATAAATGATATCAATCAAATCTACTACCTCGGCTTTTGGTGGATCATCATTTCCATTACTCTCTATATGCTCAAGAACCTTTACAACAAAAAAAAAACAAATGACTCAAGTTTATAAGTGTACCAAAATGAGAGCTCCATCTTGTATCTCCAGGTCGCTTCAAAGCTCCTCAACATGAGAATCTCGAAGCATATCTTTACATTTGCAAGAGCCACGAACAACATTACATAAATGGGTAATGGTATTACAAATTGAACCAGCTAAAGTTCTTTTTTTGCAACTACTACTAGTGTGAGTTGAAGTTGATGCACAACTCAATGAACATACAAGGTTGTCGAATTCTCCTTGAAGATTAAGCTTTTAAGACCCTTTCCGCATGTTAGCAATCTACGATTGAATCTACAAGTTCGGATTTACCTTCTTGGAGAGAACCTGTGGCAGCGGAATGGATCGGCGATCACCTCACGGAATCCTCTGGAGCACCGATCGGTCTTCTACTCTCTTGGAGAAGAAGCACGAGTCCACAACCCAAGAGTCCACGGATGGCTTGGTGGAGGTGGAGAGACGAATGGGAGAGAGAGGGAGAGGTGGCGGCTAGGGTTTGGTGGGGCTAGGGTTTGCACACATCAACATTCATCCAATGGGAGGCTCCCCTCCTTATATAGATGGCCCCACCCTAAACCCTAAATGTGTACTCCAATGGGGACGTGCCATGTGTCAGTGCTTTGGGCAAACATCTTATTAATCCTAGATTAATCCAATATCTCCCACTTGCACAATAGCACGATAACAACATGTCATCTGCTTTTGTGTCCCTGACACATATGCATATATCCCTGATACATACAATCACACAATGGCAATATATCACCTCTCTATGTGTCCCCGACACACATGTATACATCCCTGATATATGCAACTATTCCTCTCTCCAAGAACGCGTCCACAACACGCAAGTCTCTGATCATGTATCCCTGATACAAGATCATATGTGTCCCCGACAAATGCACTCTTCCGATCATACGGACAAATGGGTCGTGCGACCGGTGATGCACCTGCAATTAGGAGTCTCAAACTAGAAACCTTACTAGAATGCCAGAATGACAACATCCTCACAAAAATAAGAATTAAGAAGTCAAATGCACATCATTGTTCCCCAGGTTTACTCAGAAACTCACTTCACATGAACGACATCTCGATCCCTCGGAGAGAATACCTTCTTGTCCTCAAGGTACTTGCTACTGTATTCAATAAAGTTGGGCCCAGCCAATACTTTTTAGTGCAGTCGAGTCAAACCTTTCCCTTCGCCCCAGACCACCATTACACTCCGAGTTGACTTCTTTCCCGAAGATGCCTCTTTAGACCGAATCTCTCATGGTCATAGATAACATCCCAAAGTAGCCACATCAACTCTTTGCTTCATGGTGTCGTCGAAGGTCACTGAGGGTAACTAATGACAATCAAGTCTTGGACTCACACAGTGAAGGAGCAGGGATCCATCCTTTCATTTCCCAATGGTCGCTCAGCACATGTTGTATGATAAACATGTTATGGTGGATCATACTGCACACAACAGTATGTCTGTCTCTCAACACCATACAAGTCTTACTCCAGTCACACCCCCTCTGCGCCTCACCCGAGCTTCATCATTGTCGCCTTAACACCATACAGGTGCAACCTGGCGCCACATGTGATGCTCGCATTTGGCTTCTATATGTCACATGAATCGTGGGAACATTCATGTCAATCCTCACCAACATAGAGGATCTCATCTTGATTCCTAATCAAGGCGACTATCCGATCATGAACTTCTCCGGATCTATCATGCAAGATCTCTTTATGATCAGTCTCATCTCTACTCGCTATCAAAAGCGCCAGAGGTGAATGCTCGTGTGAGTGAGCATTCTTCAGCCTATTGACAGATTAATATTTTATGCTATAACAACTATATCAACCAAACAGATATAGTCGAAAGAAAAAACATAATCACTCATAAAAGGAAGTTAGACATGCCAATACATCAATGTCTGCGTAAGCCTAAGGACTTCACATGAGACACAAACGAGTCCTTACCTATAGCTTTGGTAAGAGGGTCAGCTACCATAAGACTAGTCGACAAATGTCTTAACACAACTTCCTTTCTCGCTATGATTTCCTTCGCAAAATGATACCTAACCTATATATGTTTGTTCTTTCTATGATACTTGGGGTCTTTCACATAACAAAGGGCAACCATGCTATCACAATAGACAACAGGCTCATCAAATGTCTCTACTAGCCCAGTATGTTGTAAGAACCTCCTCAACCAAACTGCCTCCTATACTGCTGCAGAGCATGCAACATACTCCTCTTCTATAGTCGATAGGGCTATACAGGTTTGCTTCTTGCTGGACCATGAGATGACCCCATTAGCCAGCAAGAAAGCATAACCAGAGGTAGACTTCCTTTCATCAATGTCTCCAGCCCAATCGGCATCACTATAGCCAATCAGGCGGAGATCTGATGCTTGGTAACACAACATGTAGTTACTCGTTCCTATGAGGTATCTCATGATTCTTTTGACTGCCTTCCAGTACTCCATGCTTGGGTTGGACTGGTATCGACTCACCATGCCCACAGCATAACAAATGTCTGGCCTAGTGCACATCATAGCGTACATGAGGTTTCCCACAACATTGGAGTATGGAACCTTACTCATTTTGGCCTTCTCTTCAGGAGTCTCAGGATGCTTATCAAGGCTCAAGTGCAAACCCTTCTCAACAGGAGTGTCGATTGGTTTGCATTTGTCCATATGGTATTTCTTCAAGATGTTGTTAATATAAGTCTCTTGAGACAATCCCAGAAGTCTCTTGGACCTATTTCTAACTATCTTGACACCAAGGACGTAGCTAGCTTCACCCATGTCCTTCATATCAAACGTGGAGGACAACCACTCTTTAGTGGATTTCAGCAACTCTTTGCTATTCCCAGCCATAAGTATGTCATCAACATACAAGGTCAGAATGACAAATTTACCATTGGATCTCTTAACGTACACACAGTAATCTTCCTCAAGCATAGAGAATGCATTCTCTGATATAGCTTGATGGAAGCGAATGTTCCACTGTCTAGACGCTTGTTTGAAGCCATACAAGGACTTGTTGAGCTTGTACACTTTGCGTTCTTATCCTTTGACTTCAAAATCTTGAGGTTGATCCATATAGATCTCCTCCTCAAGTTCTCCATTGAGAAAAGTAGTCTTTACCTCCATTTGGTAAAGCTCTAAGTCCATCTGAGCTACAATAGCTAGTAGAAGGCGGATGGAGGCAAACCTAACCACAGGTGAAAAGGTTTCCTCAAAATCCACGCCTTCTCTTTGGGTGTAGCCTTTAGCTACCAGTCTAGCCTTGAATCTATCAATAGATCCATCCGCCTTCCTCTTAGTCTTGAGGATCGACTTGGCCCCAATGGCCTTTTGGTTCGGCGATAAGTCGACCAAGTCCCAGACTCGATTAACTTTCATCGACTCCAACTCTTCCTTTATAGCTTCTAACCACTCTTTAGCATTTGGACCTTCCAAAGCCTCTTTCAAGGTCTCCGATTCTTGCTCATCGATTACTGTCATCCCGGATGATTCATAATCAATTTCTTCTTGAGCTATCACGAGGGCCTCTTCCTCTAAGCGAAATCGCCTACGAGGAATGAGCCCGTATTTACTTCGACGCAGATGGGTATCTGATGGCTCATCCTCCGTGAGAGCTATCGGATCCTCAGCATTGCTGCTCCCACTAGGATTGACTGGTGGAACCTCATGTTCAACTTCCAGATCCTGATCCCGTGGAGTGGCAATGTCCTCATCTTGTTGTTCAAAGAAGTCCACTGACTTTTTGATACCTCCAGCAAGAGTTGGAAAATCATTTTCCAAGAATGTGGCATCCCTAGACTCCAGTTCCGTCCTTCTTTCATTCTCGTCTAACCCGATAAAAACATAACCTTTGGAGAGATCACTGTATTTTACAAAGATACACTTTTTACCTCTAGGTCCTAGTTTTCCATATCGGTGACTAGTAGAATGAATGTATGTCGCGCATCCCCAAGGACGCAGCAGACTAAAATCAAGCTTTTGTCCTGTCCATAACTCATATGGAGTTGAGGGAACCGATTTTGTTGGAACTCTATTGAGGATATAGGCAGCAATCATTAGAGCATCTCCCCAAAACGAAATTGGCAAGCTCGCATGCGCCATCATGGATCTAATCATGTCTGGCAACGTTCTATTCCTTCTCTCGGCAACACCATTTTGCTGAGGAGTATAAGGCATAGTAAGTTGTCTAGATATCCCCTTTTCATCACATAACTCTTTGAACATTATGGAGAGATACTCACCACCTCTATCCGTTCTAAGAGTTTATATCTTATTATCCAACTGATTCTCAACTAAGCTCATGAATTTCTTAAAACATTCTAGAGCTTCTGACTTGTGAGAAATAAGATAAATATGAACACATCTAGTGAAGTCATCAATGAATGTGATGAAGTAACTATGTCCATGTCTAGTACACACATTCACAGGTCCACAAATATCTGAGTGAATTAGTTCTAAATGAGAAGTAGCCCTAATGGCTTTTCCGAACGGTTTTGTAGTTGCCTTTCCAGCTAGAGAAGATTCACATGTCGGCAATTCAAATTTGGAGCATTCTCCTAATACCCCCTCCTTTGCCAACTTGTTCATCCGGTCAACACCAATGTGACCTAGTCTAGCATGCCACATAACTAAATCATTATTCATGGAACTTTGGCTCATAAAGACACTAGTGTTATGATTGAAATCATAAATTGCGTCCAACACAATAAAACCGTCTGAAAGATAGGCACGTCCATAATAAAAGTTAGCAAGGTATAAACCCATATCATTGTTCTCAAAAACAACTTCAAAACCATGTCTCATCAAAATAACAACAGAAATAATATTTCGCCGTATAGCTGGTGCATACAAGTTGTCGTGAAGTAATAGGATCCGACCACTTCGCAAAGCCACTTTGCATGTGCCAACTCCAAGAACTTCAATGCTAATGTTGTTTGCCATGTTTATTCGCCTCCCACTTGGAACACGGCGATATTCCACGAAGGCAGAACAATCCTTTGTTACGTGGTCCGTCGCACCTGAATCCACAATCCACATAGGAGAATGATCAGTGAGCATCACAGAACTAGTCACGTTACAATTCGAGGGATTACACAATAATTACCTTTTGCTTAGTGCACTCACGAGCAAAATGTCCAGTCTTTCGGCAGTTAAAACAAGTCACATTAGACTTATCTTTCCCACCTCTGGATCCTCGAGGTCGTTTCTTTCCAGCTTTGTTTTCTATTTTGTTTGCATTTGCACCCTTCTTGCCTTTAAAACCCTGAGCACTATCTCTTTTGCGCTTAAAACCTGCACTCCTCCGAGGAGCGCCAGCCTCAGCAGCAAATACTTCAGTTATAGGGGCTTCCGCAAGCATGCGGTCCTCCTCGAGCTCTAGGTGTTTTGCGGCCTGGTCAAATGTCCTGATGTCATCAGCATGAGTCAGATGGCCTTCATATGCTCCCAATTCTTCGAAGGCAATGATCTGATGAGAGCAGACACTTGCTCCTCATCGGTCTTAGCACGACCGGCAGCGCTCAGCTCGCTAATGATGTTTGACATTGCGGTAATATACTTCCTCATTGTGTGACCTTGTCACATTTTATACCCATCAAACATGAGCCCAAGCTGGCGGGCCCTTGTCACGGAGGTCACTCCGTACTGAAACTTCACAGCTTCCCACAAGGCCTTTGCAGTTCGTAATTTTTTGAACCGCAGTAACAGATCATCTCGCATCGAACTCAGAACTGTAATGCGAGCAATACGGTCTTTCTTTTTCCATGCATTATAGACATCCATATTTCTGCGATGCTGCGCAGTGTTCCCCTCCTCGGGGGGAGACATAGATTGGTTTATGTTTTCTAACATGTCCTGATCCTCTAAGAGATACTTAATTTTACGATGTCACAGATCGTAATTCCTTTCATTGAGTTTTTCTCCTCTAGTCAGATCAGCGACAATACTTTTGGAAGCACCCATAAAAATCTAGGACAATCAAAAAATCATAGCGATACATGAGTTCTAGTATAAAATACAACGAGCTACAATAGTCATAAAAAATAAACTGACTTAATAGCTATAGCATTCAGACCAAAAGAAAACATAAAGCATTCGATCCAATCCTCATGCAATAGTTAATAAAGCCATTTTACTAATCTAGATATTGAGCTCCATCATGATTTAATGACCCAAAAAACGTTTTAAATCATGGTAAATCAGTAAATAAAGAAGGTATTTGCCGCCGGTTGCAAGGTGGTTTACACAAAACATTTCTACCTTGCAACTCCCACTAGGCATGCGAGTTCCCAAAAAAACAGTTTCAAAAAAAATCGCAATCAACATCACACAGATATGATTACTACATTACTTCCATATCGAGCTAATGATCCCCATTAGGGATTTAGCCTCGTCGACGGGAACCTGCATGACTCTTATAGCAATAATATCGCAATAATAAAAAATAAAGGAGCTCCTCGTCTCCTTAGGGCAATAAACAGTCTACAGTCCATAATTATTACAATCCATAAATATTACAGTCCATAAATATTACAGCCCATTGCGATAACTTTTGCAAATGGAAATGAATGAATGAAATTACGCTCATTTCTCAATAAGGCAGTAAATAAAATCAGCAATCATTCATTCCATACAAGCACAATCTTTCCATACGTTAGCACAATCCGACGTATGGAAAAAAATACCATAAAGTGTGCACCTCATTCAAACAAGAAGGAAGTAATGCATAAGGAAACAATGCTTTTATGGTGGACGAATATAGGCAAAAAAGACGTGTTAGGTAATAACAACCAATCTCCACAATAATCATTCTCAAAACTTTTTTTCTTCTTTCCCTAATCAATATAATCATGATAGCACAAAAATTATCCTACTTTGATTAGGAAAGAAAAAAATCCGAAATTCTATGGTGGAGAGCAACACATATTTTTGCATCAAAGGAAAGCATTCAAACATATTTTTAAGGCAATAAAACTCCAGCCCATAATATCTTCACAAAAATTTCCGAATTAGCCAATCTTTCTTTAATCAATATAAGCATGCAATCAACAATAATTATGCTACTTGTATTGGAAAGAAAAATTCAAAATTCTTTGGTGGAGGGCATCACATATATGCACATTTGATGGAAAGGAAATATTTGAAATGAGATGCATGCTATCAATCCCAAAAAAAACCGAAAATCCTAATGAGATCAACATATATGTGCATTTAATCATAAAGGAAATATTTCAAATGAAATGAATGCTATCATTTCAAAAATTCAAAAATCCTTAATGAGATTAACATATATGTGCATTTAATCATAAAGGAAATATTTCAAATGAAATGAATGCTATCATTTCAAAAATTCGAAAATCCTTAATGAGATTAACATATATGTGCATTTAATCATAAAGGAAATATCTCAAATGAAATGAATGCTCTCATTCCAAAAAAAATCCGAAATTATACAATATGGTAACTCAATATTCATGTATGTGCATGATTTTGCAATCAACATCTAATCCTAGATGCATGCACATGTGATTAAAATTACATATACATGAATAAGGCAACAAGCATCTAACCTTAGATGTATGTACCAGAGTTTAGAAAAAAAATGCACAATCAAATCATACCATCCGAAATGTATGATCACATTATATGATATATGCAATAATTAACTCTTGTAAAAATATCATCATATTTCAAACAACATATATGCGCATATTATCAAGAACAAACATACTCTAGCCGCAAGCTTCAAGGATGAAAAAATGCGCAACAAACATAGATTAACATGTAACCCTTGGTACATGCATAAAATGAAATAATGATGAAACTTGTAATGCAATTCACATGTAATCAAATGAATCAAGAAAACATGCGCAAGGGTGAGGAAAAATGTCATCAAACCCTAGGCTCATGAAGAAGAGAAAAAACTACATATGTATGCGATTTCTCTCAAAAACAACCGAAATTATTTCAACATATATGAAATAAGAAAGTGCTCAAAAAATTCGGAGATGACCAAGATGGCTCTGGTACCAATGTTAGCAATCTACGATTGAATCTACAGGTTCAGATTTACCTTCTTGGAGAGAACCTGTGGCAGCGGAATGGATCGGCGATCACCTCACGGAATCCTCTGGAGCACCAGTCGGTCTTCTACTCTCTTGGAGAAGAAGCACGAGTCCACAACCCAAGAGTCCATGGATTGGCTTGGTGGAGGTGGAGGGACGAATGGGAGAGAGAGGGAGAGGTGGTGGCTAGGATTTGGTGGGGCTAGGGTTTGCACACATCAACATCCATCTAATGGGAGGCTCCCGTCCTTATATAGATGGCCCCACCCTAAACCCTAAATGTGTAGTCCAATGGGGACGTGCCATGTGTCAGTGCTTTGGGCAAATATCTTATTAATCCTAGATTAATCCAATACTGCCTCCTTCTTTTTGAGGGAAATGATGTTGCTGAGGCTGACATGAACCTTTATCAAATAATATCTTCACACTGTCTCCCTCACATTGAAATCATAGTCCATGTTGTTAGGTCATAAGCCAGGATCTTAGGGGTAGTCATCTAAATTATGGTCCGCAGTACAGTTACTGGAATCCTTTTGCACCATATCATCAATCGGCACCACATTTAGTGAATCAAAAGTTTTTGATTTTTTTTGGTAATATATTTCCATATTTAAGACTACAATACAAAAAAATATATGTCACATATTAATATGAAAGAAAATAATCACAACAAACTAGACATTAAAATTTCAATTGATCTTTGATTTACAATAATTTACCTAGAGAATCTATATTTCCTCTTTTTGTATTTGTTCTCCAAAAAATGCAGCTTTGGAATCGAAATTGAAATTCTTTAAAACAAAAATATAACAAGACAAAAAATAAAACTTTATTTTTGTAAACTTTAGTAATTATCTAATAATTCTAATTAGTTATTTTTTTCTTCACCTAAACAACAAATAGGTGACAAACTATAAACTAATACAAACATATAATAATACATATTTGGCTTCCTCCTACAAGACTCCCTGAACTTTTCTCTTTTTTGTCTCCTTCTTCCTCTTATTTAAATAAGAGAAAAGTGCAAGTGGGGTGATTGACATCATTTCATGCTTATATTTGTATCTTATATCCATTATCTTACACCTAAGCAATGCTACGTGACGAGTTTTATGTTTAGTTTTGAGGAATAAATAGGTTTGAAGAGATGAAGCATAAAAGGTCCCAAAAGCTGGGAAAAAAGACTGAATTGTGAGATCTGGGAACTAAGATGCAAGGGAGAAGGACCTGAATGTAAGACAGAAGGACCTAAGAGCAAAACAGAATACTCCACACCATCATGGGGAGTATTTTAGCAGTTCGATTCGGGTCGGAGCTCCAACAAACCAAGGAAATGCATCCAAGACCAGCCAATATACCAAGAAAAGCCCACAACAAATTCCAACTCGATCCAAAGTTTATGGACCACCAATTGGCGGTCCAGATCACTCTAGATCCGCCCAAATTTCTCCAGCACATGTATTAGAGGATGTTTAGGCTATTTTTGGTATCTGTTTAGTCCCACATCGGGGGATTGTCCAGGATTGCCTTTTTCTTTGGCTATAAATAGAACTCTTCACCTTCCATTGTACACATGCAATAAGATTGTGAAGATTGCATTCAATAGGCACAAATGTATAGTGTTTTCATGTATAAGAAATGTCTAATGGTTATGGCAAAACCTATCAATCCAATCACTAACCTAGTTAATTAACATTCACATACACAAGTTGGTTATTTCAGAACTTAAACAAGCATGGGAGGTGTCTAATAGTTGTGGCAAAACCCATCAAGTGAAGTGTTCTACTCTAAACAAGCAAGTATACATTCACATTTATCAACACATTTCAAAATCAAGCATTCATTTCCAATCTTTAATTCATGTATGAACATCATCTCCACCCCCAAAAAGGGATGGAACTACTCACTAATCATTATACTACAAACTACATTAACAAAATAAAACATTCTAATGAAAGGCAATTAAACTAAGCAAATAAGAAATATTAAAGAAGTTAAATGAAAGGAAATTAAACTAAAGAAGCATGCCAGAATTAAGACAAGACAATATTAAAAGAAACTAAGAAAAATTATTTTATTTACATGACTCACATTACAAGTGACATTCTTCTCCACCTTGAGTTTTTACTTCAAGGCTTTTACTCCAAGTAGAGAGAATGCCACCAAGCAATAGGTGATTACAATGGAAAGTGAAGAGTTCTATTTATAATCATAGAAAAAGGTAATCAGGGATAATCCCCCGATGTGGTACTACTACAACACCAGAAATAGTCATAAACACCCATAATACATGATCTGCCCGAAGCATGTCGGATCTGAAGCCGACCCGGCCGCCAATTGGCGGTCTATATAGTCTGGATCCGGTCTAGATTTTGGTTGGGATTTTCTGTGTTGTTGTCTTCTTGTTTGATGCTCCCAAGTCAGTTGTTGGAGTTTAGGCCCGACCCGAATTGCCAAAATACTCCTCATGATGGTATGGAGTTTCTTCATTTTCTCATTGATCCTTTGGGCTTTCATTCAGGTCATTTTCCCTTGCGTCTTAGTCCTCACGTCTCACATCTTAGTTCTTCATAAAACTTGTTACGTAGCATTGCATAGGCGAAAAATAAAGGATATAAGACACAAATATATGCATGATATGATGTCAATCACTAACTACACTAAACTATGAATGAATTAACAATTAAACTAAACCCCCATGAAGTAGAGGTGTGTAGGTATATGTGTGTGTGAGTGGATATTCATTACAATTATGCACAAATGTAGTTTGTGTGGCATACAAGTAGTAGCTAGTGTAGAATCTAAGTGCATGATACACAACACTACATAGGAAACCATGAACGTGCATATCTCACAAAAGCTTAGGTTGATTATAGATTGTCAATCATGCAATAAGTGCCTAGTGCGGCCATTAGAGTATCAATTAATCCTACATACAACCAAAATCATTCATGTGAATGTGTACCAAACATGGATCCATACATAACAAACCATTTCCATCAAACCATTACAAGCAACAAGATAAACTCTAAAGCTTGCATGAGATAAGTACCTAGTGTGGACATTATCCCATCTAATACAAGCTTAAGCATGCTACGAGTATAAATCTACATTCAAATAAAGGACCCATCACTATCACATAATCTACATCACCTCCACCCCAAATGGGGTGGATCTACTCTCTACTCATGAAGAAAACTAATGATGCTAAGATTTAAGGAAACAAAACATGCAAGACTAAAGGAAACAATATTTAACTAAAAAGAAAATATTTTATTTACATGACTCACATTGCAATGTGGTATCCTCTCCACCTGGAGTTTTGTTTCAAACTCCATGTAGAGAGAATGATCATCAATCAATGGGTAGATTACAAAGGAGGAGGAGAGTTCTATTTATAAACATGAAAAAGGCAACTAGGGACAATGCCCCGGTGTGGGACTAATGAAACATTCCCAGAATAAACATAAACACATAACCCATATTTGTGCAAAATCGGGTCACATTCTGACGAACAGGAACCGCCAATTAGCGGTCCAATTTGGTCAGATTCGACTCATTTTCGTGCGCCTACTTATTCTCTTCAATTATGCACGTGGGGTGTGCCCTGGTTGGCAATTTGAGTTTGCACCACCCAAATCTAATTGCCAAAATACTCCTCAAGATGGTGTGGAGTTTCTTGGTTTGCTATTTGGTCGCTCCGGGCTTACGTCCATGTCCTTCCCTGTTGCAGATGAGTCCTTGTGCATGACAGGGAGGTCCATTTTGCTTCACTTATGTCCTTTCTTCTTACGTTTCAGTTATTATTCTCTTCTCTTCTTTATTACTTAATACCTGAAATATAACAACAAACACTTGAGTAGCACAATATTGGGGTAAAAGGATATATAGTATGAATATGATGCATGATATGCTACTAATCGAATACCCCCGCACTTACTTTTACTAGTCCCAAGCAAAACAAAGAAAGAGAAAAATGAAAGAAAGAAAAACATACAAAAAATAGGGAAATCCTAACTCACTTTTGTAGGAATCACAGTTGCACTTAGCACGTGCAACAAGACGTTAAACCTTCTTGTCGCCAATGAGGATGAGTGTTGTCTCCTGAGGGTTTTCAGTGGATATACCCACAAAATCCGAACATTGATGCATTATTCAACCTAGCAACGTGACTCGTCGGACCTACTTTTGTCGATTATTAGACATGGTAATCCTACGGGCCAACTCTATATATGTATCCAGTCCACACACTAGCCTAGGGAACCATTCGTACAAGTTAATTAAGGACTTAATTGAAAGACATGGAAAACCTTAACATCTTCAAGTGAAACAAAGTGTAAAGTCCATTAAGGTTCTTAATTGTATTATCTTTTTTTTCTTTTTTTCAATTTACTAGTTGGTGTGTAATTTTTCAAGGTCAGGTTTCGTGTATCATTGCCTATAAGGACTTACACTATCACGTACACCTTTCCCAAAATCTCCACATAGGGTGATCCCTACGACCCGTGTAACGGGAGTTCGTTCGATGCATCCCAAGTCAGATGACTCAAAAGCACTAGGCACTAAGTCCCCTCGGACCTAATTTTCTGAGTGATAGGAGCCGTATGAGAAGACAAAACGCCCTACACACTTATTTATTATCAACACATGAACCAAAACCCCTACACTTAAGGTTTCATAACAGGAGTTTAAGGGTCTCTCACTACGACAAACTTCCTTATACTAACATACACGAATTATTTGACTCACTAGGTTTAGGGTGAACTTCTTTGTTTATTTGAGTATTGAAATCCTATTGATTAACATCATATCATGCATATATTCATGTATTATATCCTCTATTGTGAACCTAAGCAATGTTATGTAATGAGTTTTATGTTTATGTTTTAGGAATAAACAAGTGTAAGAAGAAGAGCACACAAAATGACCAAAAAGTTAAAAAAAGATTGTTCGGTGAGACTTATGGACCTATCTGCAAGAGGGAAGGACCTGGGCATAAACCTGGAAGGACTAAATAGCAAATTGAGAAATTCCACACCATCATGAAGAGTATTTTTGCAATTAGATTCAGGTGCAGACTCAAATATCCAATCCAGGGGCACCTCATGTAGATAATGGAAGCAATAAAGATGCCAACCGAAACTGGGTCGAATCCGACCAAATATGACCGCCAATTGGTGGTGTAGTTGGGTCAAGATCTGACCCAGCTTCTCGTGGTTGTGTATTTGTTGAACGTTTTAATTAAAACCGCAAGTGCACGGCCGCGATGAAGCGGTGGCAAGTACGGGTCGTCCTCAGGGAGGTGAGCAGCCTCTTGTTTGAACGAAATCAAGTGGCGAAAATAATGGAGAAGAGAGTTGGTTATGCTACTCTACACTAAACTACGCTAAGAAGTACGAAATGCGAAACAAAGAAATAAATGATCAAATAAAAACTAAGCTAAGAACAAAATAGAAGTGCTGGAATTTCAGGAATGGAAAACCCCTAAGGGGTGGAGTGAGTGCACACAAGCAAAGAGGTGGGTGTAGAATACATTCTTTAAGCACATGAAGGTGGTGTTTATCAAGCATAGGAAGTGTCTAAATGTGTGGCAAAACCTATCAATCTATTCACCAACTTAGTTGATTAACATTTACATATGCAAGTTGTTTATTTCAGAACCTAAACAAGCATGAGAGGTGTCTAATCATTTTGGCAAAACTCATCAAGTTATAAATTCTATCCTAAACAAGCAAGCATACATTCATGTTTAATCAACACATCAAAAATAAAGCATTCATCTCATTCTCTAATGCATGTATGTACATCTACTCCACCCCCCAAAGGGGATGGAACTACTCACTAAACATTACACTAATTATTAAACTAAGCAAAGAAAGCATATTAAAACTAAGCTAGAAATAAAAGATGATTAAACTAAAACATGCACAAACTATAAAAAAAGCATAAACAAACAATGAAAGAAACACAAAGCTTTATTGATAAAATGACTCACATTAAAAGTAGCATCCTCCTACTTTAGTGTGTGCTTCAAGGCCTCACTTCTAGTAGGAAGAATAGCCACTTAAAATATGGAGTGATTACAATAGGAGGTGAAAAGTTCTATTTATAGCCATGGAAAAAGCTAATCCGGGACAATCCCCTGATGTGGGACTAAACAGATACCACAAATAGCCTAAACATCCTCTAATACATGTGCGGGAGAAATTTGAGCGCATTTGGGCCAAAAGTGACCGCCAATTAGCGGTCTTGGACCGCTAATTAGCGGTCTACAGTGTCTGGATCGCTCTGGAATTTCTTGTGGGCTTTTCTGGAAGGCTTTGTTGGTATTTGATGCATCTATTTTGCATGTTAGAGCTCCGACCCGAATAGAATTGTCAAAATACTCCCCATAATGGTGTGAAGTATTCTGTTTTACTCTTAGGTCCCTCTGTCTTACGATCAGGTCCTTCTCCTTTGCATCTTGGTCCCCAGATCTCACAATCCAGTCCTTTTTCCCAGCTTTTGGGTCCTTTTACGCTTCATCTCTTCAAACCTAATTATTCCTGAAAACTAAACATAAAACTCATAACATAGCATTGTTTAGGTGAAAGATAATGGATATAAGATACAAATATGAGCATGAAATGATGTTAATCAAATACCCCCACACCTAACTTTTGCTAGTCCCGAGCAAAACATAGAAAGAGAAAAGCATGCGAAAACCAGGAAATCCTAACTCACTTTCGTAGGAATCACGGTTGCACTTAGCACGTGCAACAAGCCGTTAAACCTCCTTGTCGCCAAGGAGGAGGAGTGTTGTCTCCTGAGGGTTTTCAGCGGATATACCCACAAAATCCGAACAAGATGCATTAATCAATCTAGCTACACGACTCGTTGGACTCATTTTGTCGATCATGGGACGCGGTAACACTACGGGTCGACTCTATATATGTAATCAGTCCACACACCTAGCCTAATGAGTTATTCGTGAGAGTTAACTAAGGAATTAAGTGAAAGACATGGGCAACCTTAACTTCTGAATGTGATACAATGTGTAAAGTCCATTTTGGTCTTATTTGACTCTTCTTCTTTTTTTCTTTTTCTTTTTTTTTCTTTTTTTTTCTTTGGAGCATTTATTGGTTGGTGTTTGATTCTCCCAGGGTCAGGTTTCGTGCATCATTGCCTATGAGGACTTACACTATCACGTACACCTTCCCCCAAATCTCCACATAGGGCGATCCCTACCACCCGTGTAACGGGAGTTCGGTCGGTGCATCCCAAGTCAGATGACTCGAAAGTACCAGGCACAAAGTCCCCTCAGACCTACTTTCCCGAGTGATAGGAGCCGTGCGAGAAGAGAGAACACCACTTATTTATCTACATGGGAACCAAAACCCCTACACTTAAGTTTCACAAAAAGAGATTAAGGGCCCTTGACTACGACAAACTTCCTTATGCTAACAGACACGAATTATTTGACTCACTAGGTTCAGGGTGGACTTCTTTAAATGTTTGAGTGCTGAAACCCTATGATTACACTCCCCCCGAGGGAAAACCGAGGTGCATCCTAACGACTCGATAAGACCTAAAGCCAGTAAACTAGAAATCCTAATGCATCAAGTTCAAGACAATTTTGGGAGCTTTCTTTTTACTTTGCCTCTCAACGGTTTTGCACATGCTGAACACACGCAAAACCTAGAAAAACATTTTCTTTCGCAAACACATGAAGATTTTGAAAGAAATGTTAAAATTTTAAAGCACTAGGCAAGCAAAAGAAGACAAGTCACCCAAGGATCATGGCAACCAGATATATCAATGTTAAATGCAGCACACTAACATGACCCTAACAATGCACACAAAAGAAAACAAAAAAAAATCAAAAGAAAAGACTCGACTATGTACACACGTAAAACACCCCCCCCCACACCTACTTCATGCATTGTCCTCAATGAATGTGAACAAGATACTACATGGATACATGCATGAAAAAGGAAAGATCTCACCAACATGAAGTACAAAGGGACGTTCAGGGTCATGTTGATGGACACAAACCCAAATTCCCTCAAATCCTGTGAGAAGCTGAAGAAGGGAGATAAATACGTGAAGAAATTGGGCCCAAGTACACAAGGGTTGGGGCCCACAACAATCGATGCTCACTGAAGGAGTCTTTTATTACACACTTTTTTTTCTTTTTTTTTTCTTTTTTTACAAGATATATACATCAACCAAGATATTCTCATAATCATTTGGTCAAGGAACATCAAATGAGAACATCAAGTTTTGAGGACCAGAGACTTGCCGAGATGGGCAAACTTCACTGGTACTCTGAGGTGTCATGAGGGGTGAAAGGTCAAAGCTGAAAGGCTTGAACCCCTCATGATATTGGTCGGGTGTGGGCAACAAAGAATGAAGTTGTGTTGCCTCACTAGGGTTTAATTGCTCATCGAAGAAAACCCTCCAACCAATAGGCGGGTGCATCGGAATGAGTTCCTCAAGCTCATTCGATGGATGCAGCAGACCTGCATCACTAAGAATGGGGCTTCTCCCCAAGTCATCCAACAAGGACCTCCCACCATCACTTAGATCATCAAGCATAAGCTCGGTCATAGGTGGGTCCTTGTTGGAGTCAATATGAAGCTCAAATGGCTCAATGGCCATGGGACATGAGGTAGAGACACCTTCTGGTATAGGCATATGATGAGGTGTCTCACTCTCACTAGTACTCTCAACTGAATCATGCAACGAACACTCCCTTTGGGCATTCATGTTCGAAGCCAGCTCACTCTATTGCATTGCGAAGACAGGCAATGAGTTTTCGCTGGGCCCACGAACATTCTCAATGGGTTGCATTGGGGTTAGGGGTGTTCGTTGATTCTGTGGTGCTTTCTCCAATTGGTGGATGAGATTTAGATTTAAAGGTTCATCCATGGGTTCCTGTTGTCTACCAGAGTTGAACACATGAAACTCGGCACTCATGTTACCGAATGAGAGCTTCATGAGACCATTTCTACAATTAATCAAGGCATTGGAGGTTGCCAGAAATGGTCTACCCAAAATCAAAGGTATTTGAGAGTGGGTGTTCGCAACAGGATTGATATCGAGGACAACAAAATCGACTGGAAATATAAAATCTCCAACTTTGATAAGCACGTCCTCGATAATCCCCATGGGAATACGAATGGATCTATCCTCCAGTTGGAGGGTGATCTTAGTTGGTTTCAATTCTCCCAAGTTCAACTGTTGATAAACAGAGAATGGGAGGAGGTTGACCGCTGATCCTAAATCAAGCAAAACATTGCTCAATCTAGTGTCCCCTATCGTACACTGAATAGTAGGACACCCAGGGTCCTTGTATTTTGTGTAGGTAGGATTGGACAAAAGTGAGCTGATATTTGCAGCCAAGAATGCTTTCTTAGGAACATTGGTCTTCCTCTTGGTTGTGTAGAGATCCTTCAACACTTTGGCATATTGAGGTATTTGTTGGATGACATCCAACAAGGGGATGTTAACCTTTACTTGCTTAAACACCTCTACTATCTTGTCCATGTTGTCACTCTGCTTTTTGTTTAACCTACTTGGATAGGGAGCTTTTGGCAGGTAGGTTTTCTGCTGTGCTTGAGAAGAAAGCTTTGGTGTATTACCCTCACCCTCAGCTTCTTCTTCACCACCATTCCCACTGGGGGGCTGCATAGATGGTGGTGGGTGTGGCAAGGAAATGTGATTGTCAACCTGTTTTCCATTCCTTAAGGTCACAATGGAATTGACATGGTGAACAGGTTCCTCCACATGGTTCACTTGCCTCCCCCGAGGTACCACATTCTCATTTTGCATTTGTTGTTGTTGGTACATGCGGGGGTTAGCCTCAGGCTGGCTAGGGAAAGACCCTCTCTCTCTTTCATGTACAGATTGAGCCAATTGGCCCATCTGAAGCTCTAGAGATTTGATGGTCTGCTGATTTGAAGTGAGAACTTGACTCGTGGTAGACATAAAAATTTTCATTGAGTTTTCAAGTCCACGAGTCAAGGTCTCAAGCGAATTGAATCGGGTTTCCATATTATTGGAATTTGGGAAACCCGATGGATTGGTGGTTTGCGTTTGGGGTGGCTGATAGGAATGTGCATGCATGGGAGGTTGGTGTGATTGGTAAGGTGGTCTAGAGGAGTTTGGAGGACCACCCGGGGCATTAGTTTGGTTCCATGAAAAATTGGGGTGGTTCCTCCATCCAGGATTATAAGATGATGAGTATGGGTCATTCCTAGCTCTGTCATAGATGGCGTTGACACGCTCCATCTCTGGAGGAATGGACTCACACTCGCTCTCTACATGACCTATCCTACCATATGAATGACAAGGAACTGGACCAGATGTGGACATGTGAGGTGCACCTTGTTGGTTTTGGAGCTCAATCAAATCCATACGGCGCATTAAGGCCGCCATGCGTGCCTCGGTGGTCGTAGTGGTATCGATAGCAAATGCGGCACCCGATCTAGTCGAGTTTGCATTCGCGATCCTCACTCCTATACTAGATGATGCAGGTGGTTCCCTCACACTCTCCCATTGCATGGTTTTCTCAGCGAGGTCTTCTAGGAAGACCCATGCCTCCCTTTCATCCTTTCCCAAAAACTCTCCTTGACACATGGACTCAAGGAGCGTTCTGGACGGGATGTGAAGACCCTCATACACAATCTGACAAAGACGCCACAACTCAATGCCATGGTGAGGGCACGAGGAGAGTAGCTCTTTGAACCTCTCAAGATATGCATGAAATGGTTCGGTCTCATGTTGATAGAACGAATTGATTTCGTTCCTCAATTTTTGAGTCCGATGATTAGGAAAGTACTTCTTCAGGAATGCAGATTGAAACTCATCCCAAGTCCTAAAGGAATTCGCCTGGTTGCTATACAACCACTTCTTGGCGTCATCCTTTAGTGCAAAAGGAATGAGCCTAAGATGGATGGAGTCTGTGCTAAGTTGTTGCAGCTTGAACATAGCACAGACCTCCTCAAATTCCCTGAGAAAGATATAGGGGTCACCTTTCCCAGTGAAATGAGGGAGCATGGAAATGAATTGAGGATTAACCTCAAAATGGTTCCCATTAGCCTCTTGTAATACGATGCATGAGGGTAGAGCTGTACGGCTCGGGTAGCATCGATCACGTAGAGGTATGGGAACGACAACTGGAAGCACTGGTCGAACATGTGGGTCCAGCAACTGCTCCTCCTCACGGAAATTAGCAGCCATTGAACCCGGACTGCGTGTGACACGAGAGGAGGAAGGTGTCGAGAAATCGATGATTGAAGCCGGATTGACAACGCTCCTCGTCAAACGACCACTCTCGTTTCGTGTCCACGAAAGCATGCACAAAGGTGCACACACACAAAACAAAACTTTTTTTTCCTTTTTTTTTCTAACAAAGAATGTGCGTAGAGGAGAAGACGAGGGAACACAGGAGAGAAAGAATGACTCAGGAGAGAAGGGAAGAAGTCCTTATGCTACGGCGGATGGGTACAGGTAGAAGCACACAACCAAACAAGGCTCAAGCAATCCTAAGGTCGCTATAGGTCCTTACAGCTAGACGACGCCTAACTGCGAGGTCACACGGCCTCAACACGCCTCACCTCCCTACAACGAGGACCACAAAGCCCAGCAAGTGAGCCAAGATCCGGGGATCTCGTCTCTCCTACTATCGACAAAGTGGGCAACGCCGATCAGGTCATGACGGTCGGGACCGGATCACTCTCCTAATGCGTCCGAATTCCTTAAGGCCAATGTCCACTTGATTTTAAAATTAGGCTCTTGATTAGTGTGGTTTTTGGGGCGAAGGAAAGGGTGATGAAATCCCCCACCTTATCTTTTACGGGACAACCCCTCCTTAGTAGCGTTTTGGAGTCCTAAATCTAGCAATCAACTCTCCAAACAATGCTCAACTCACACTTGTTGCAATGCACTTCCTACTAACTAATGCATGTTCATACGAAATGCATGAATGAGAGTAGAAGGTGCGTACCTCACGCCAGCTCTCAGCAACAGAAAATAAAGCTAAGATAAAAGACAATCTAAATGCCTAAGTCACATACATGATGCATGACCTAAACAAGAATGAATGCCTAATCTTTTGCTTTGAGTTTTAGGGTCCAAGTTGCTTAAAGGAGGTTTGATTATTGATCTGGGAACAAACTATAAGTCAAAACATGCCAAATTGAGTCCCAGATAACTAGATCATTTAGAGAACACAACAGCAAGAAATTAAAAGATGAACAGAGCTCACCAGACCGCTGATTGGCGGTCTGAAGTGCTCAGGTCGTCTGGAAAGTTCTCCAGTAGCCTCCACTTGCTATTCCCAGTCTCCTGAAACAAAGAAAAACTACAACACACAAATTAAATCCACTCGAATCGTCCAAACAAGAGTCTGGACTTGCACCTCCCCGGCAACGGCGCCAAAAACTTGTTGAACGTTTTAATTAAAACCGCAAGTGCACGGCCGCGATGAAGCGGTGGCAAGTACGGGTCGTCCTCAGGGAGGTGAGCAGCCTCTTGTTTGAACGAAATCAAGTGGCGAAAATAATGGAGAAGAGAGTTGGTTATGCTACTCTACACTAAACTACGCTAAGAAGTACGAAATGCGAAACAAAGAAATAAACGATCAAATAAAAACTAAGCTAAGAACAAAATAGAAGTGCTGGAATTTCAGGAATGGAAAACCCCTAAGGGGTGGAGTGAGTGCACACAAGCAAAGAGGTGGGTGTAGAATACATTCTTTAAGCACATGAAGGTGGTGTTTATCAAGCATAGGAAGTGTCTAAATGTGTGGCAAAACCTATCAATCTATTCACCAACTTAGTTGATTAACATTTACATATGCAAGTTGTTTATTTCAGAACCTAAACAAGCATGAGAGGTGTCTAATCATTTTGGCAAAACTCATCAAGTTATAAATTCTATCCTAAACAAGCAAGCATACATTCATGTTTAATCAACACATCAAAAATAAAGCATTCATCTCATTCTCTAATGCATGTATGTACATCTACTCCACCCCCCAAAGGGGATGGAACTACTCACTAAACATTACACTAATTATTAAACTAAGCAAAGAAAGCATATTAAAACTAAGCTAGAAATAAAAGACGATTAAACTAAAACATGCACAAACTATAAAAAAAGCATAAACAAACAATGAAAGAAACACAAAGCTTTATTGATAAAATGACTCACATTAAAAGTAGCATCCTCCTACTTTAGTGTGTGCTTCAAGGCCTCACTTCTAGTAGGAAGAATAGCCACTTAAAATATGGAGTGATTACAATAGGAGGTGAAAAGTTCTATTTATAGCCATGGAAAAAGCTAATCCGGGACAATCCCCCGATGTGGGACTAAACAGATACCACAAATAGCCTAAACATCCTCTCATACATGTGCGGGAGAAATTTGAGCGCATTTGGGCCAAAAGTGACCGCCAATTAGCGGTCTTGGACCGCTAATTAGCGGTCTACAGTGTCCGGATCGCTCTGGAATTTCTTGTGGGCTTTTCTGGAAGGCTTTGTTGGTATTTGATGCATCTATTTTGCATGTTGGAGCTCCGACCCGAATAGAATTGTCAAAATACTCCCCATAATGGTGTGAAGTATTCTGTTTTACTCTTAGGTCCCTCTGTCTTACGATCAGGTCTTTCTCCTTTGCATCTTGGTCCCCAGATCTCACAATCCAGTCCTTTTCCCAGCTTTTGGGTCCTTTTACGCTTCATCTCTTCAAACCTAATTATTCCTGAAAACTAAACATAAAACTCGTAACATAGCATTGTTTAGGTGAAAGATAATGGATATAAGATACAAATATTAGCATGAAATGATGTCAATCAGTATTATACACTTTTTATCCATTTTTAGAAGTTTCATTAGTCCCACCCTGTGGGATTGTCCCCAGTTGCCTTTTCTATATCTATAAATAGAACTCTTCTTCCTCCTTTGTAAACCACCCATTGCTTGGTGGCGATTCTCTCTACTTGGAGTAAGCCTTGGAGCAAAACTCAAGTGGAGAAGAATGCTACTTGTAATATGAGTAATGTAAATAAAATAATTCTTCCTAGTTTTATTTTAATGTTGTCTCATTTAATACTTGCTTGTTTAGCTTAGTTTTGTTTTCCTAATCTTAATATAACTAGTTAGAATGTCTTTCTTCCGTAGTATAATTGTTATCTTAACGTGTAGTTAGTAGTTTCATCATCCTTTGGGGGTGGAGATGATGTTTATACATGTAATGGAGAATGGGATGAATGATATCTTTTACAATGTGTGATAAATGTGATTGTATGCTTGTTTGTTTAAAAGAGAATACTCAACTTGATGAGTTCCATTAGGTACCTCTCATGCTTGTTTAGGTTCTTAATAAGTAACTTGTTTATGCTCATGTTAATCAACTAGGTTAGTGATTGGAATGATATGTTTTGCCACAAGCATTAGGTACTTCATATGCATGAACACACAACCTACACTTGTGCCTTATTGAATGCATTTTCACCATCTTATCACGTGTACACACACTCCACCCCTTAGGGGTTTTCCTTACTTAATTCCATCTTGCTTGGTAGTGCTTAGTTTAGTTTCACTTACTCTTGTGCTTTCATTTTTCTGGTTAGTTAATTGCTTGTTAGTGTAGAATAGTTTAGTGTAATCAAACTTCTTCTCCCCATTAGTTTCCACTCGATTCTAAAGAACCAGAGTCGACATACCTCCTAGTGGACTCGACTCATACTTGTTGCGTCTTCACCAATGTCGTGCACTTACGGTTATTATAACCGAATCAATCACCTATGATTACTCTCCCCCTGAGGGAAAACCAAGGTGCATCCTTACAACTTGATAAGACCTAAAGTTAGTGTACTAGATATCCTAATGCATCATGTTCAAGTCAATTCTAGGAGCTTCGTTTTTACTTTGCCTCTCAACAGTTTTGCACATGCTAAACACACACAAAACCCACAAAATATTTTCTTTCGCAAACACATGAAGATTTTGAAAGAAATGAAAATTTTAAGGCACTAGGCAAGCAAAATAAGGCAAGTCACCGAAGGATCATCATATAGCAGATATATCAATGTAAATTCAGCACACTAACATGATCCTAACAATACATACATAAGAAAACAAAAAACAAAGTGAAAAGACTTGACTCCACATATATACAAATGTAAAGCTGCCCCCACACTTACTACATGCATTGTCTTTTTTGTGGTAATGTTGATGGACACAAACCCGAATTCTCCTGAAAACATATGAGATACTTAAGAAGGGAGACAAATACGTGCGACAATTGTGTCCCAAATACACAAGGGTTGGATCTCACAAGAACCTATGCTCAAACTTGCAGTCTTTTTTCCCGAAGATAACTATGTACAAAAATAAGTTCTCATTGTCATTTGTCAAAGGACATCAAATGGGAACCTCAAAAGTGGGTCAATTGTCAATCCAAACTCTCCAACCAACAAGATGGTGCGCCGGAACGAGGCCAACAACATCATTATGCTTGCCGACTCACCCTACGAACAGACAATGGGTCTCTGATTGACATCATATCATGCATACATTTGTGACTTATATCCATTATCTTTAATCTAAATAATGCTACGTAATGAGTTTTATGTTTAAGTTTCAGGAATAAACAGGTTTGAGGAGAAAATGCAGAAAAAGGACCTAAAAGCAAGAAAAAGGACTGAGTTGTAAGACTTATGGACTGAGATGCAAGAGAGAAGGGCCCAGATGTAAACCAAAAGGACCAATAAGCAAATCAAGAAACTTCACAGCTTCATGAAGAGTATTTTGGAAATTAGATTCGGGCCTGAACTCCAATAACCGATCCGAGTGCACCGCATGTGAAGCATTGAAGAACTAAAGACGATATCCGAAAATGGGTCGGATCCGGGAAAATGTGACCACCAATTAGCGGTCCATTTTTCTCAGAATCCGACCCGATTTCGCTGAGATATGGGTCATGTGTTTATGTCTATTATGGGAATGTTTCATTAGTCCCACATCGAGGAATTGTCTCAGGTTACCTTTTTCTATGACTATAAATAGAACTCTTCCTCCTCCTTGTAATATTACTCATTTCTTGATGGCATTCTCTCTACTTAGAGTAAGCCTTGTAGCAAAACTCAAGTGGAGACTAATGCTACTTGTAATGTGAGTCGTAGTTTATTTTTGTCTTCTCTTTTAATTCTTGCATGCTTTGTTTAATTTCGTTTTGTCTTCTTTTCTTAATGAGTAGAGAGTAGTTCCATCCCCCTTTGGAGGTGGAGATAATGTACATATATGTTGTGAACTTTGGTTGTTTGATGAATTATTGATCGTGTAGACTTGCATGTTTATATGTTCATCGGGGGTGTTTTAATCATCTACATGTTGGGGTATTTTTGATGAGTTTTGTCATAAGATTTAGACACTTCCAATGCTTAGTTTTCTCATGTTTATTGACTGAAATTTCCTGTCGAATATGCTACATGTTAGTTATGTGTTTGTATTTGCTTGCTTGATTGATTGAAGAAACTTTGTTTTGATGGGTTGTTCCATAAGATTTAGACACCTCCCATGCTTAGCTTTATTCATCACATGAGTTCATGGATTTTGATGAGTCTTGTCATATCTTTAGACACTTCTCATGCTGAGCCTAGTGTTATGATAATCAAGTAGTAATTGTCGATACGTTGTGTGAATGAATTGATAGGTTTTGCCAAATCTTTAGACACTTCCTATGCATGAAGACACACACATACTTGCTTACATGCTTCGTTAATCATTCACACAACGAGTGGATTTAATTTTTTTGTTTGTAGTTTTCTTTGTGTAAGGAGACTCTGAGGATCAACGGAAGTCACCAAGAGAAGTTTGGGGGAGAATCGAGCCACATGGACCGCCAATTAGCGGTCTGGTGAGCTCTAATTTCATCCTTCTTTCTTTAGTTTATTTTTACATCTGATATAGTGGTCTGGGGCTCAATTTGACATGTTTTGACCTGTAGTTTGCCCCAGATCAATAATCGATCCCCTTTTAATCAACTTGGCAAGTAAAACCCAAAGCAAACGATTACGCATTCTTGCTTTCTTAGGTCATGCATCATGTACTTGACTTAGGCACGTAGGTTGTCTTTTATTTTAGCTTTAGTTATAGTTGTTGAGCCCTAGCGTGAGGTACGCATTTCTTACTCTAATTCATGCATTGTGTATGATCATGCATTAGTTAGTAGGAATTGCATTGAAACAAGTGTTAGTTGAGCAATTGTTTGGAGATTTGATTTCTAGATTGACTCCAAAACGCTACTAAGGATGGGGCGTCCTATATAAGATAAGGGGAGATTCCATCACCATTTCCTTGGCCCCAAAAATCACACTAATCAAGAGCCTAACTTTAAAATCAAGTAGATTTGGAGAGTGATCTGATCATGACCGTCACGACCTGATCGGCGTCGCCCACTCTATCGATAGTAGGAGAGACGAGATCTCCGGATCTTGGCTCACTTGTCGGGTTTTGTGGTCTTCATCGTAGGGAGGTGAGACGTGTTGAGGCCGCGAGACCTCGCAGTTAGGCATTGATTGACATCATTTCATGCTTACATTTGTATCTTATATCCATTATCTTTCACCTAAACAATGCTACGTAACGAGTTTTATGTTTGAATTTCAGAAATAAATAGGTTTGAAGAGAATAGGCATAAAAGGACCTAAAAGTAGAAACAAAGGACTGAGTTGTAAAACTTATGGACTGAGTTGCAAGAGAGAAGGCCCATATGTAAGATCGAAGGACCTGAATGTAAGATCGAAGGACCAATAAGCAAACAAGAATACTCCACACCGTCATGGGGAGTATTTTGGCAATTCTATTCGGGTCGGAGCTCCAGCAAGCAAAGTAGATGCATCAAAGACAAACAAAGACATCCAGAAAAGCCCAGAAGAAAGCCCAGCGTGATGCCAACCCTGTAGACCGCCAACTAGCGATCTGGGATCGTTGATTGGCGGTCCGGGTTGCTCCGGATCCGCTAAGATTTCTGTGGGGCGTGTATTAGAGTGTATTTAGTCTATTTCTGGTATATGTTTAGTCCCATACTAGGGGATTGTCTCGGATTACCTTTTTCTATGGCTATAAATAGAACTCTCCCTCCTCTCTTGTATCCCATCTCTCTCTTGGTGGTCATCCTTCCTACTATGTGTAAAATCCTTGAAGCAAAAACCCTGGTGGAGAGAGGCTACTTGTAATTGAGTGAGTAATAATAGATGTTTTGTTAAGTTTTCTTCATATTGTCTTGTCTTTTCAATTCTTGCATACTTAGTTAACTTGTTGTTTTAGTATTCTTATAATTAGTTAAAGCATGTTTTCTTTTGTTAGTATAAATGTTAGTTTAAATATGTGTGAGTAGTTCCATCCCCTTTGGGGGTGGAGTAGATGTGTATACATGTTATGTAGATGGTATGAATGCCAGACATTGTTGTTTGTGAGAAATGTTAGTATGCTTGCTTGAATTAATAAGAAATTTTTATTTAATGGTTTCTGCCATAATGTTTAGGTACATTTCATGCTTGTTTATGTTCTTAATAACAAACTTGTTATGCTCATATTAATCACCTAGGTTAGTGCTTTAAATGATAGGTCTTGCCATTAGGTACTTATGCATTAACAATCACTAACTACACTTGAGCTTATTGTATGCATTCACCACACTTATTTTATGTGTACACACACACTCCACCCTTAGGGGGTTTCCCATTCCTAAGATTTATCTTTCTTCTTAGTAGTTGCTTAGCTTAGTTTAGTTCATTTCGTGCTTTCATTTCCTCATTTCTAGTTTACTAGTTTAGTTTAGTGTAGTTTAGTTAATCAATCCTTTCTCTCCTTTCTTTCCCACTCTCCTTCGAACAAACTATAGTCGACACACCACCCTGTGGATCGACCCGTATTTGCCACCGCTTCAACGCGGTCGTGCACTTGCGGTTAATTAAAACATATCAACCAAGTTTTTGGCACCGTTGCCGGGGAGGACGATTCGAGTGATTTTAATTTTTTGTTTTAGGAGTCTTCAAGGATCAAGAGACGTCTCCATGAGAAGATGGGAGAAAATCAGAAGTAAATAGACCGCCAATCAGCGGTTCTGGACCGCCAATTGGCAACCCGGTGAGCTCCAAATTCTCTCCCATTTTTTCTGGTTGTTTCTACATTCACTAGCTTGTCTGGGAGTTCAATTTTGCATGTTTTGACTTGTAGTTTGCTCCCAGATTAATAATCAAGTCCCATTAATCAACTTGGACCTTAAAACTCAAAGCAAAAGATTAGGCATTCTTACTTGTTTAGGTCATGCATCACATACTTGACTTAGGCATGTAGTTATCTTTTATTTTAGCTTACTTTTACTTGATGAGTGATGGTGTGAGGTACGCATTTCCTACTCTCATTCATGCATATTGTATGACCATGCATTAGTTACTAGGAATTGCACCGGGACAAGAGTGAGTTGCACGTTTGATTGGAGAGTTGATTGCTAGATTTAGGATCAAAACTCTATTAAGGAGGGGCTGTCCCATAAAAGATAAGGTGGAAGATTTCATCACCCTTTCCTTGGCCCCCAAAATTACTCTTAATAAAGCCTTAATTCTAAAAGCAAGTAGACATTGGCCCTAAGGATTTTGGACGCACTAGGAGAGTGTTCTAGTTGAGAGCATCATGGCCTGATCGGCGTTGCCTACCTTGTCGATAGTAGGAGGTACTGGATCTCCGGATCTGGTATCACTTGCTAGGCATTGTGGTCTTCGTTGTAGGGAGGGGAGGCGTGTCAAGACTAGTGACCTCGAAGTTAGGCATCGTCTAGACTAAGGACTCATAGCCATATATTGTTTGAGTCGTGCTTGCTAGATTAGGCTTCTACCTTCACCCACTACCCACGCTAGTTCTAGGGATTCTTCCCTCCTCATCTGAGTCCTCTCATCATCTATATTCTACGAGTAGTCTCCTCCTCTGAGTACACCTTCTGTTGTGTGTTATTTTAGAGTCGAGTCGAGCATTTTTATGCGAGGATGGGCTCGTTCTGGTGAGAGTGCTCGACTTGAGAGAGTGCATTTTTCTGAGATGGACGGTCTAGGTGATCGGCCATCTCCGCCTCGTGCTCCTTTGGAGCGTGAGGTCGAGTCTTCGTGTAGTGACGGGGGAGACCGGGTTCCATACATTGATTACCTCGGTCCGCTCCCACCACCACGTAGACCTCCTTCTCCTCCTCCTATGACTCGAGAGGAAGAGGGATTCGGTCAGGTTCGAGTTCTTGGTGCACCACCACCTTTAGCTCGACAGGATACACTGATGACTTTGTGGGAGCGGACCCATCCTGTTCGGGCCACACAGCCTTCTTGCATAGTTCTTCCCCCAGCTTGCGGGAACAACTATGAGATGAAACCTCAATATGTGAGCATGTCTCCTACCTTCACTGCCAATAAGGAGGATCTGTATATTCTTATACGTGAATTCGAGGAAATATGCTCCATGTTCAAGCTTCAACAGCTTGATGAGGATTCAGTCTGGTTGAGGATGATTTCTTTCGCGTTGAAGGATAACGCGAAGAAATGGATGAATAGCCTGCCGACGAGCTCTATTCGGTCTTGGGATGACTTTGTGACCGTATTTCTGAAGAGATTTTTCCTTCAAAGGAAAACGTAACAGATACGGCACCAGATACATCAAATGTATGAGACTAAGACCAAATCTTTTCATGCTTTCTTTGAGAGGTTCGAGGACCTTCTCCAGTAGTGCCCTCATCATGGACTTGAGCTATGGTAGATGTGCCAGATTAGTTATGAGGGCCTCAACTACAACACCAGCACATTGTTGGAGTCGATGTGTCAGGGTGATTTCCAAATGAAACCCATCAATGAGGCATGGGACACTTTTAAGTTAATGGTTGAACGTACCTTTGAGTGGGACACCATGAGAGAGCCACCAGCCGCCAGGTCTTCTGGTCCGGCTGGATCATATCAAGTTGAGTCAACTATCACGTCTGAGGCGAAATTGGTTGCTCTCATGCGTAGGATTGAGAGCTTAGAGTTCGACCGAGCTCCTGTAGCTTGGGTCGCTACTCCTGGGTGTAGTAGGTGTGGACTTATGGGCCATGATGACTTGGAATGCGCTTACGCTCCAAGGGATACTGAGCATGTAAATGCGATGTATCAACAAAGGCCCTGTAACGACCCGTACAGTCACTCCTACAACCTGGGATGGTGTAACCATCCTAACTTCTCTTGGGGGCCTAGTGGGGGTCACGGTCAGAGCTCGCACGCTCAACTTCAACCTCTACCTTATCAACCTCCATACCCATCGGCGACCTACCAACCCCCACATCAAAGGTCTCCGCACCATAATTACCAACCTGCTCAGGCCTCATCAACGGGTTGACCCGAAGGACCCCACTCTAGAACAAACCTTTCAAGGGTTCATGCAGAGCACACGAACTATGTTTGCGGCCAGCAATAATTCGGTCAAAGCATTGGAAATGCAAGTTAGCCAGTTCGCTCATCAGCTCCATGAACGTGAGAAGGGTCAGTTACCGAGTCAACCTATGGTAAATACCATGGGTCAACCTGCTCATGCTAGGTAGAATGTACACAATGTTGAAAGTGACCCTTCCCAACATGCTAATGTTGTCCATAACTTAAGATCGGGAATGGTTGTTGACAACAATGTGGAAATGCCTGAAACCCACCCTGTTGGTGACTCTTCCAAGGAGGGTCGTGAGTCTGTCAAGAAATCTAATTCTGAGACTCCTCCTCGTGATAGTTATGTCCCCAAGGCGCCACTCCCTCGTAGTTTGACTAAAAAATGTGATGAGCATTGGGACAAAATCGTTGAGGTACTTAGGCAAGTAAAGGTGAACATCCCGTTGTTGGAAGTTGTTCCACAAATGCCACCCGCATGCCAAGTTCCTTAAGGTCCTTTGTACCGTTAAGAGAAGAACAAATGTTCCCAAAAAGGCATTTTTGGCCGCCAATGTGAGCTCGATATTGATACAACCCATGCAAGTCAAATATCAGGACCCAGGTTGCCCAACTGTCTCTTGCATGATCCGTAATGTGACAATTCCTCAAGCTTTATTGGATTTGGGAGCATCTATGAACCTCCTACCCTACTTTGTCTATGTCAACCTTGGAATAGGTGATCTTAAACCAACGAGGACAACCCTCCAGTTAGCTGACAGATCCGTCAAGATTCCACGAGGGAGTGTGGAGGATATCCTTATTAAAGTGGGTGAGTTCGTATTTCGAGTTGATTTCATCATCTTGGCGACTGAACGTGTGTCCAACCTACAAGGACAAATTCTAGTGATCCTTGGGAGGCCTTTTCTTACGACATCTAATGCTTTGATCAATTGTTGCAATGGCTTGATGAGGTTGTCTTTTGGAAAACACACGGCGGATTTCAACATCTTTACTCTTGGTAAGCAACCCGGGCTCTTCGACGATGTTGTCGGAGCCAATTTCATTCAGGACATGGATGAGCCCGAGTCATTAGGCATGTTCGACTCACATAGACATATTATTGAGGTGCATAATGACCAGGTTTCAAGTGAAGAGGATCTTGAGGAATCCGCCTGTGAATCTCTGGATGAGGAGGCACATCTGGGTGCTTGCTCCTCTTACCATTTAGCTCTTTAGCCACTTCAAAGTAACTCTAAATCCGACAAGGAGCCACCTTCGGTTGAGCTTAAACTGCTCCCCGATAACCTGAAATACATCTTTTTGGGGGATAATAAGACCTTGCCACTCATTATTGCTTCTGATCTTAGTCAAGATCAATAGGTTGCCCTCAAAAAAGTGCTCTTTGAAAACAAAGAGGCTATCGGGTGGTCCTTGACGGATATCAAGGGAATTAACCCTGGTATTGTTCAGCATCGGATCCATATGGAAAAGGATTCTAGGCCCCGCCGGGACCCACAACAAAGATTGAATCCTGTATTGAAAGAAGACGTCCGAAAGGACGTTCTTAAGTGCTTGGATCATGACATAATCTATCCTATCTCTGATAGGTCATGGGTGAGTCATGTCAATGTGGTTCCCAAGAAGTCAGGCATGACGGTTGTTGAGAATGAGCATAATGAGCTTATCCCGACACGCCTGCAAACTGGTTGGCGAGTTTGCGTTGATTATCGCAAGCTTACTGCGGCAACGTGGAAAGATCATTTCCCGTTGCCATTAATTGGTCAGATGTTGGGAAGGTTGGCCGGACATGAGTATTATTATTTTCTTGATGGATACTCCGGTTACAACCAAATTCCCATCATCCTTGAGGATCAAGAGAAAACCACCTTTACTTGTCCCTTTGTCACGTTTGCCTACCGTTGCATGCCCTTTGGGTTATGTAATGCGTCGGCAGCGTTTCAAATGTGTATGATAAGCATCTTCTCCGATATGGTAGAGCATTTCCTTGAGATTTTCATGGACGACTTTTCCATATTTGGCGTTTCCTTTGATGAGTGCCTTCGTCACTTGAGCCTTGTCCGCAAACGATGTCGTGAGAAGAACCTCGCTCTCAATTGGGAGAAATGTCACTTCATGGTGAACTGAGAGATTGTACTTGGACATGTGGTCCTAAGTAGGGGAATTAAGATCGATCCCGCCAAAGTGGGTCTGATTGCTAATATCCCACCGCCACGTAATGTGAAGGATATCCGCATCTTTTGGGGGCATGCTGGATTCTATCGGCGGCTCATTCGAGATTTTAGCAAAATTTCTCGACCTCTTACCACCTTGTTGGCTAAAGATGCCATTTTTGAGTTCACACCGGATTGCCACCATGCCTTTTCAACCTTGAAGAAAGAGTTGACTTCAGCTCCCATAATTAAGGCACCGGTGTGGACTGAACCCTTCAAGTTAATGTGTGATGCATCTGACTTCCTTGTGGGAGCAGTGCTTGGGCAACGATTAGACAAATTGCCTCATGTGATGTACTATGCCAGTAGAACACTCAATGATGCCCAATTGAACTACACTGTGACCGAGAAGGAATTCTTAGTGATCATATTCGCTTTGGAGAAATTCCGGTCGTACTTCATTGGCTCCCACGTGATTATCTATTCTGATCACACAACCATCAAGCACCTCATGGCGAAGAAAGATGCAAAATCCTGACTCTTGAAATGGATCTTGTTGTTACAAGAATTCAAACTTGAGATTCGTAACAAAAAAAGATGTGAAAATGTTATAGCAAACCAACTGTCTCGTCTAGAGACGACCAACCCACATGACCAAATTATTAATGAGAAATTTCCTGACGAGCAGTTGTTCACGATCGAAGATAACCCTTGGTTTGCCGACATCGTGAACTACCTCGTGACCGAGCAACTTCCTGTGGGTTGGTTGAAATCTGACCAAACCTATGTCAGATTCTTTCATTGGGACGACCCCTACCTATTCAAATACTGCTCTGACCGAATTTTCAGGTGATGCGTCCCAGGTAACGATTTCCAAAGTGTGCTTCATTTCTGCCACCCTAAGGCATGTGGTGGACATTTTGGATCGGAGAAAACTGCCTCCAAGGTGCTCCAATCTGGATTCTATTGGCCTTCTCTATTCAAAGATGCTTATGACTTTTGTAAGCAATGTGATAGGTGCCATCGCCTTGGCAGGACTAGTCGACGTGACATGATGCCTTTCCAAAATGTCCTTGTTGTCGACATCTTCGATGTGTGGGTCATCGACTTTATAGGTCCCTTCCCGAACACGTTCGGGAATGTTTACATTCTGGTGGTCGTTGACTATGTGTCTAAGTGGGTTGAGGCTATACCCACAAAGACCAATGACAACAAGGTGGTCACCAAATTCTTAAGGGACATTTTTGCGCGATTTGGTACTCCTCGTACCATAATCAGCGATAGGGGTACCCACTTCTGTAATAGCTCCTTTGAAGCATTTATGAGGAAATATCTGATCACCCACAAGCTTACGACCGCATATAATCTGCAAACTAGTGGGCAGGTCAAAGTCTCTAACCGTCAATTAAAGCAAATCCTTGAGAAGACGGTTAATTCCTTGAGGAAGGATTGGTTAACTAAGTTGAATGACGCATTGTGGGCCTTCCGCACCGCGTACAAAACCAATTTGGGTATGTCCCCATATCGGGTACTGTACGACAAGGCTTGCCACCTACCCGTCGAGCTTGACCATCGTGCTTTCTAGGCGATCAAGAACCTGAATGTGGATCTTGATCAAGCAGGAGTGCAGCGTAAAGTCGACATTGTGGAGTTGGAAGAGCTACGCAATGATGCATATAAAAATGCCAAAATTCATAAGTCCCGAGCCAATTTGCTTCACGATCGCATGATTATGCGAACGGTGTTTCCGGCCGGGAAGAAGGTGGTGCTCTACAATTCCCGACGTCATATGTTTGCAGGTAAGCTCCGCAGTCTATGGTCTGGCCCTTTTATTGTGCAAACTGTGTTTCCTCGTGGAGCGGTTGACATCCTGAACCCAGGGAATGGGGATGTCTTCAAAGTTAATGGACAACGCCTCAAACCCTACTTGGAGGGGGCACCAGCCGAAGTCGAGGAGGTCATGTTCCTTCATGAACCTCTCTCGCACTCAACCATTCATGCTCCCGCATGAATGGTTGAGCTTTCATGTTTGTATAAAGTTAAATTTGGTTTAAAAAAAAGAAAAGAAAGAAAGAAGAAGACTCCTTCAGTGAGCATCGATTGTTGTGGGCTCCAACCCTTGAGTATTTGGGCCCATTTCTTTCACGTAATTATATCCGTTCTTTAGCGTCTCATAGGTTTTGAGGGAATTCAGGTTTGTGTCCATCAACATAACCATGAACTTCCTTTTGCGCTTCACATTGATGAGATCTTTCCTTTTTCTTGCATAAATCCATGTAGTTCCATGCTCACATTCATTGTGGACAATGCATGAAGTAGGTGTGGGGGGGGGGGGTTGTTTTACGTGTGTACATAGTCAAGTCTTTTTCCTTTGATTTTGTTTTCTTTTGTGTGCATTGTTAGGGTCATGTTAGTGTGTTGCATTTAATATTGATATATATGTCTGCCATGATCCTTGGGTGACTTGTCTTCTTTTGCTTGCCTAGCGCTTTAAATTTTTACATTTATTTCAAAATCTTCATGTGTTTGCGAAAGAAAATATTTTGTGGGTTTTGCTTGTGTTTGGCGTGTGCAAAACCATTGAGAGGCAAAGTAAAAAGAAATCTCCAAAAATTCTCTTCAACTTAATGCATTAGGATATCTAGTACAATGGCTTTAGGACTTATCTAGTCGTTCGGATGCACCCCAGTTTTCCCTCGGGGGGCGAGTAATCATAGGGTTTCAGTACTCAAATAATTAAAGAAGTCCACCCTGAACCTAGTGAGTCAATAATTTGTGTATGTTAATTTAAGGAAGTTTGTAGTAGTCAAGGACCCTTTAAATCTTGTTGTGAGACATTAAGTGTAGGGGTTTTGGTTCATGTGTAGATAAGAAATAAGTGAGTAAGTGTTCTCTCTTCTCGCACGACTCCTATCACTCGGGAAAGTAGGTCCTCACGAGCAATGATGCACGAAACCCGACCCTGTGAGAATCAAACACCGACTAGTGTAAATCATAATGCTCCAAAAAGAAGACGAAAAAGAAAAAAATAAGACAAATAAGAACCTTAATGGACTTTACACTTTGTATCACTTGAGGATGTTAAGGTTACCCATGTCTGTCACTTAAGTCCTTAAATAACTTGTACGAAAAGTTCATTAGGCTACGTGTGTGGACTGATTACATATATAGAGTCGGACCATAGAATTACCTTGTCCGGTGATCAACGAAAATCAGTCTATTGAGTCGTCTTCCGAGGTTGAATAAAATATCTATGTTTGGATTATGTGGGTATATCCACTGAAAACCCTTAGGAGACAACACCCCTCCTCATTGTCATCAAGGAGGTTTAACGACTTGTTGCACATGCTAAGTGCCACTGTGATTCCTACGAAATGAGTTAGGATTTCCTATTTTCGTATTTTTCCTTTCTTTCTTTTTGCGCAGGACAAGCAAAAGATAAGTGTGGGGACATTCGATTAGTAGCATAGCTTACATTGTATCCATGCTCTGTATCCTTTATTTTACTCTATATTTTTGCTACTTGAGTTGCTGTTATGTACAATTCAGGTTTCAGATACTAAATAAAGAATTAGGAGGACCCAATAGCAATACATAATGACCTCTAACTCTCTACATGGATTTTGGACTGATTTGTAAAGGTCAGAGATCTGCTCTCAATTTCGAAGGGACCTGCAAGAAAACATGAAAGTCCACCTAAATTACAATTGGAACCAAGGCTACATCCACATTTTTTTCATTCAACTCCAATGCAGGACGCGTCATGCTGACTGAATGCACTCCATGTGTGTTTATGGAAATTTAAGTCATTTGGAGGAATCCAAGTCATATCAGACATACCAGACCTGCCAATGATGGATCCAAATCCCCCAGTGGTGGGTTCAGTGCGTAGGTTCGAGTCTGGATTTTGCCTAGAGTTAACTCAGACGGTTAAATTGAGTTTCTCATTTCTTTCCTTAGTTTCTTAAAGTTAATTTATGGGTTCTATGTCTATGTATGTTTACATGTGTCTTAGTAATGATTAATGTGTAGTTTAACCCCTTGGGGTGACGGATGACGTAGGTGATGGATGGGTGTTGATGGGTTGTACTTATATTTTTTATTTTCATGTGTTTAATACTAAAGTAATACTTGTATCATGTTTAAACTTCGTAAAGATGGATTAATGGCCATAATAGGTAATTATCTCACGCTTAGATAGAAGTTTGATATGTTACATGTTATGAGTTTTATGCGATTATGAATTTGTGCCTTCTTCTTCCGACATTCAGAGACAATCACATCCGGTTTGGGTCATTTCTTGCGACAAGTCATCTTCCTTCTTCTCGTCATGAGGATGGTGGAGAACGTGAAACGTAGGGTGGAAAGGGTAGAGGGGGAAGAAAAATAGTTGAAAAACCACGTTTTACCGGTCGAAATGGGGAAAAGGTCGACCGGGGGAAGTGGGAGGCGGTTAGGGTGAAAGAGGTGAAAGGGGAAAACATATGAAAACCACGATTTTACCCTAGATGAAGCAAAAAAGTACATCAACAGTCGACCAAATGAGCACAACGTTCGACCGATCATTTAAATTTGGGGAAAAATTATGTTCCATTGGAGTGAGGGTTCCACCAGAAAAGACAACCGGTCGAACGAAATGCAATGTGAAAGAGTGCCTGAATTCGGTCTAACAAATTAAAAACACAACGGTCGACCGAATGGAGAGGACAAAAAATGCCTGCAACATTCGGTCGAACAAAACAAAGGCAACGGTCGACCTAAAAGAGAGGCACAAATTACTTGAAATCGGTCAAGCAAAAGAAAAACACCGGTCCAACAGGAGATTTAATGGTCGAGCGAAAAAAAAAACGTTCGACCGATCACATAAGTGAACTCAAGGATCAGATCGGGCAAAAATGAACTGGTCATAATCTGGTCAACTGAAATTAGCCTGAAATGAGAATTTCAGCCCAAACACACTCCCTACTCATCAATCAGACGGAAAACACAAGGAATAACTCAATCAACATTCGATTTTCGAAAATTTGGCATGTTACAATGTTATATATAATTCACATTGCATATGCCTAGATTAAGTCTTATGTCATTGAATTGATTAGCACTTAAAGCTTTGGTAAAAATATCCGCTAATTAATCATTTGTAGGCAAAAACACAAGCTTAATATCTTCCTTAGTTGCATGATCTCTAAAAAATGATGTCTCACTTCGACATGCTTGCCTCTTGAATGCAAAATGGGATTTTTTGAAAGATTTGTAACACTAGCATTATCACAATAAATAGGAGTAGTTTGAAACTCAAGTTTCATATCTTTGAGGGTTTGCCTCATCCATAAGACTTGTGCACATGCACAACCGACGGCGATATATTCGGCCTCGATGGTACACAATACAACACTATTTTGTTTGTTACTAAACCAAGACACAAGATTTTCCAAATAATTTGCAAGTACAACTAGTGCTCTTACGATTTAAGATACAACCGGCATAGTCGACGTCGCTATAAGAAACAAGGTCGAAAGCTCTAGTCTTGCGATAAAACAATCCAAAATCCAGAGAACCTTTAAGATAGCGAAAAATCCTTTTCAAAGCGTTTATGTGAGATTCTTTAGGACATGCTTGAAAATGAGCACACAAACACATGGTAAACATGATATCGGGAAGACTAGCAGTAAGATAAAGTAAAGATCCGATCATACCACGATATTTCTTGGTGTCCACATCTTTGTCGTTTTCATCCTTGTCAAATTTCAAGCTTGTGCTCATTGGAGTCTTGCTATCTTCAAGACCAAAGTGCTTAAGAAGTTCTTTTGCGTATTTTGCTTGGTGTATGAAGTTTCCATCTTGAGTTTGCTTGATTTGGAGTCCGAGGAAGAAATCTAATTCACCAATTAAGCTCATCTCGAACTCGTCCTGCATAGACATAGAAAATTCTTCTCAAAGACAAGGGTTACTTGAACCAAAGATGATATCATCCACATAAATTTGTACCACTAAAAAATCATGATTATTAGATTTTACAAAAAGGGTGGTATCCACTTAACTCATTGTGAAACCTTTATCAATCAAGAAGTTCTTCAACCTCTCATACCAATAAATAGCCTTCTTGAGTTTAAATACATGGTTTGGGTAAGTTTCATTTAGAAATCCAGGGGTGATGCAACATACACTTCTTCAATGATAAAACCATTAAGAAAAACATTATTAACATCCATTTGAAAAGGTTTTATGTCCATAAAAGATGCATACACTAAAAGCATGTGAATGACTTCCATGCGAGCAACAGGAGCGTAAGTTTCATCAAAGTCTATCCCCTCCTCTTGGCGGTAGCCTTGAGTAATGAGTCTAGCTTTGTTTCTAACTACATTCTCATCTTCATCAAGGTTGTATCGAAAGATCCACTTAGTTCCAATAACAGTTTGATTAGTTGGTTTTTCAACAAGTTCCCAAACAATATTTCACACAAATTGATTTAGCTCTTCATGCATAGCCATTAAGCAAAATTCATCATTACATGCTTGTTCTACTTTCTTGGGTTCTATTCTAGAGATAAAAGCATAAGAGTCACAAACCACATGAGCTCTAGACCGTGTTGTCACACCTTGAGAAACATCTCCTATCACAAGATCCATCGGATGATCCTTTCTATAGGTCTAATCCTTGGGAAGTTCTACTTTGTCCTCTTATGGAGAACTTGGAGGATCTTCGTGAGACTCAAGGGTGACATCTTGTGATGAGACATGTCTAATGATATCCAGGTAATCATCATCAAGAGAAATTTATCTACACAAGTCAATTCATGAAAGTTGACGTGTAGAGATTCCTCGACACAACTAGTTCTTTTATTATAGACTCTATAAGCCTACGCCTATCGAAATACCCTAAAAAGATGGCATCATCGGATTTTGCATCAAATTTATCCAAGTATCTTTAGTGTTGAGGACAAAATATTTCAAACAAAAGGCTTTAAAATATGAAACTTTTAGAATATCATTGTACCAAAGTTCAAAAGGTGTTTTCTTTAAAATTGGTCAAATGAGAACACGATTTAATACAACCAGAATTCTTAACGGCTTTGCGCCAAAAGTACTTTCGAAGCCCTTTCTCCACAAGCATAGTTCTTGTCATTTCTTGTTATTCCATTCTTCCTCTCAACTACCGCATTTCGTTGAGGAGTGTGAGGAAAAGAAAAACTTTGCTCAATGCCATATTTTTCGCAAAGTTTTTGAAAGGAGTCATTTTCATATTCATCTCCATGATCACTACGAATAGCAATATTGTTGGAATCTTTTTCCCTTTGAACACATTTGTAAAAACTTTTAAATGTTTCAAATGCATAAAGCCACATGTTTGTTTGCTAAGAACAAAACCCAAGTAAATCATGAAAAATCACCGACAATCACAAAAGCATATGTTTTGCCTCCTAGACTCACGATCCGTGAAGGTCCAAAAATATCTAGGTGCAAAAGTTCAAGAGGTTTTGAAGTTGATACCACATTTTATGATTTGAAAGAGGATTTATATTGTTTTCCAAATTGGCATGCATCACCATGCTTGTTCTTTTTTAAATCAATTTTCGGAAGTCCTCTAACTAATTCAAGTTTGGATAATTTGTGCAATTGTGACATACTAGTATGTCTCAAATGGTTATGCCATAACCAAGCTTCGTCATGTGAGGCAACAAGCCAAGTTTCAACATCCATATTGCTAAGATTATCAACATGCACGATGTAAATATTGTTAGATCTAAATCCTTTGAACATGGTTTTCATGTTGAGTTTAAAATGAAATAGCAAGAAGTTTTATCAAAAACAACTATCTAGTTTTTATCGGTTAATTGACTCACACTGAGCAAGGATGAGAGTATGAGCTTTAAAGAAAGGATTGGAAACCTCAAAAGTATGTTCTAAACTCTATTTATAAGGTATAAACTTAATCTAGCCGTTAGGATATAAGTGGTCGTGATTTCAGTAAGATACAAAAAACAAGGAAGTTCATAACTCAACTCAGGACACAGTCCGTCGACCGGATCGCAATAACGGTCGACCGATTTCTTGTAAATAAGAAAACAACCGAGATGAAGTGCATACCGGTTGATCCACCAAGGCAAGAACTTAAGTGAATGGTTGATCCAGATAATATAATGGTCAAACATTCAGGGAGATTTGGCTAGGGTAAATTGTAATCGGTCGAACGAAAGGCTGGATAAACGCTTCGACCGAAAACAAGTTTGGAACTTGAATATTTCTTGAACCGGTCGACCACCGTCAAGACATTCTTCGACGGGTGGCCAAATACAAAAGAGGGGTTAGGTGAAAGTATGTGTATAATACCATTGTATAATACGACAAGTATAACAGTCATATTTAATCCAAATACCGGAGGTCAAATGGTCGAACAAAACTTAAGTTTCAGTTGACCGGTTGTCACACTAATGGGGACACGTGTCAAGATATATCCTATGATAAAAAAGGAATCGGTTGTACTGGGTTGAACTAGGATATATCGGTTGACATACGCAAATGGTCGAACTGGGATAAAGAAACGGCCGACCGTTTGGCACAGGTAAAGTGCCTGTTAAAAATGGTTGAACCACAACAACTTACGGTCGATCATTCAGGGAAAGAACTTAGAGTCTGTTAAATTCGGTCGAATCAGATGGGCTACCGATCGACCGAATGAAGCAGCATTCCTATTCAAAGTGGAATTTCTAAGTGTGATCGATCACCTAACAATGTTTGTTTGATATGAAATTAAGTATGAGACTTCTATAGGTTTTCTATGAGTCATGCAATGCAATGGAATGCAATTCAACCAAGATTCTAAGTGACCAAGTTACAATATAATCCTAAGTACAAGAAACATAAATCCTATCTACTCTTCAACTTGATTTCTTGTCTTGTGTAGCACTTGTCTCCTGAAATGGTTAGTAAAACCAAATATATATGTACATATGCATGAGATGTTATGATAGAAATACATGTGTACGTATGCACGAGATGTTATGACAGAAATACATTCTTTTATTGATATGTTAATTAATCATCAAAACAGATTTAAAGATTATTAGCCAAAAAGCCAACACTGTCTATGTATGTTTCCATGTGTCTTAGCTAGGATTAATGAGTAGTTTCGCCCCCTTGCTGTGAAGGATGATGTAGCTGATGGATGTGTGTTGATGGGTTGTACTTATATTTTTCATTTTCATGTGCTTAATACTAAAGTAATAGTTGTATCATATTTAAACTTGGTATAGATGGATTAATGGTCACACTAAGTAATTATCTCATGCTTAGATCTAAGTTTGATCTGTTACATGTTATGAGTTTGTATGTGATTATGAATTTGACGTGATATGAATGGTTTCATGGCTTCATGCATGTCACATGAACGAACTATAGGTGTACTTAAGATTAATTGATGCTTTAATGACCACATTAGGTACTTAGAGTATTCTTGCGAATCTAAAATTATCTTAGATTCCACTGAGCTTCTACTTGTAATTCAAACACCTTACACTTATGCGTGTGTGTGTGTCATGTATGTGTGTGCCCAACACTTAGATTCTACAGAGATTCAACTTGCACTTATGTGTGAATAAATGTGCATTAAACTCACCCACAAACCTCACTTATTCACCTCATTTCATTAGTTAGTGTAGTGATTGATGTAGCTTCATTTTAATAATTTGGTAGAATAAAATCTCTATCACTTCTACCATTCGAGTATGGTATAAACAATAATCCGCTCACAACTCCCCGTGGACCGACCTGTAGTTCCCGCGTCTTCACAGACGTCGTGAACTTGCAGTAATTTAAAATGATCAATCAATTGCACTTGAATATGGAGGTTACATGAAGTTGTAACATCATGTAATTGGGTGACTCATCCATGTCATTTATTTGTTGTTTCATAACACATAGTTACCATTTGGATAAATAACATTTTTTAGTTTTTTTATTTTCAATTTTGTTTATTACTATTTTTTTACTATTACTTACAAATACATTGCAATCTTCTCTATTTGATAATTAGTCTTTACCATTTAGAATGAAGAAGAATGGAGAAAGAGAAGATAAATTTAGTCATAAAGATCCTCTATATCATTGGAATTACTTGGTTGCTGAATAATCCTTTACAATGGAATCCTGGTCTTACGAAATAATTTTTCTAAACATCAAATCACAAAATAAAAAAGCTTGCATAACAGTCAGATAGACCTGGGTGTCGGGCCGGCCCGGCCCCTCTCTGGCATGGCATGGTTAGGATAACGGGCCCTAATAGGCCCGTTACTTAGCAGTTCGGGCCAAGTCGACTCACTAACCCCAACGACTATTATAGTTGTTGGGGTTATTTAGTTTTTAAAAAAATATGGTTTTGCCACTGAGTTATTTACGAAAATACCTTCTTACTTACTCTCTTTAATCTTTCACTAAGTGTTCCAATTGTTTGGAAGTTGGTCGATTTCGAGCAAAAGCCCAAAGCTAGTGCCTGATTCGTCCGATTTCCTGACATGCCGACATATCTTCTCCGCTTCTCGTCTTCTTGTTTGCATTTCACTACTTTTTAAGTTTATTTAGTAGAATTAGTTTATTTCAGTTAAATTTAATTTAGTTAATTATCATGGATTTCTCATTGGTTAGAAAATTTAGATTTTTGTTTGCCTAATTTTTAATTTCAATGGCATCTAAATATCATCAATTAATCCCTCACCTGAACCTGAGAGGATCGTAATCCCCCTGCTAGTGCATCAACTAGAAATTCCAAAGGCATAAGTACTAGAAATGTTGGAGCATCTAGTTCACACCAATCAATTTTAGACTGTAGTAGTGGAAATCTAAAAACTAGGAAATACAATTCAATTAAAGGTAGAGATGTAGTTATATATGAATTACCGTTTACCAATGTGAATCTCCAAACCTTAGAAAGACATTGGTAACCCACATTTCAACCATTTTCAAGACGAAAACAAAAACGGAAAAATGTACTTAATTAATACATTTGCATCAATGACTAATAGGATAGCATTAACAAGAGATGTTTGGACCGCATCTACTGGCTTTCCATATTGTTTAGCACTGATTTTGCATCAACACACTTCTATGATTATATATAACCAGATAAGAGATGTATTGCATGGTTATTCAACATTTGGCATTATCTCGATGGAAGATATATGTATTTGATTGGTTAATACTTAATTGGAATAATTGTGGAATAAACCAGTAATTTAAGTGTATTTAGTTAAATAAGTAATAACTGGATTAATTGTTGAATAAAAATTGGATTTATTTATATTTGAATAAATCATGAATAATTGGGTTAATTGCAGAGTATCTTGGATTTTTTGTATTTGAATAAATCATGTATAGTTGGGTTAATTACTGAATAAACCTTGGATTTTCCATAATTGCGAAAAATAATTTAATTTGGGGGAAATTGCTCTGTTTTCCCTGGGTTTCCCATATATTTGTAGAAAATTCTATTAATTGGAAATTTTACTATTTTTCCCTCGAGTTTATGAGAATTATGATTTTTACAGAAATTTTGTTAGAATTACACTTATACTATTGTACCTTTGATTGTGAGTTTAGAGGTATAGTTTCTTTATACTGCTTATATGATTTTATAGTCATGTTTATGTTTATTTCTCTATATCTTTTTGGGGTTGTTAGATTCGTGCTTTAGGGGCTAATTGCGTTATCTCTTGCCATGTGAGATTGTGAGAGGTTTGAGAAACTGATTGTCCACCCACGTTGTGACGAGTGGCCATTGGAGAGCGTTGCTCACGGACTCGAGCATGGGGTGGCAGTGAGATGACATGTGGGGGCACATATGACTAGATGTTAGGGTGTTTCACTTGTTGGGGCGGTCCAGGATGGTTTACTAGCGTTCTGAGGAGTAACCGCTAGAGTTGGGCTCGTGGGCTCGGGTGCATTGTTGGATTCCTGGAGCCGAGTTTCCCCTGTGTTGTAGCGGTTTGGGAAGCTTCCACTCACGTTGTGACGAGTGACCGTTAGGGAGCGTTCTCACGGGCTCGAGCGTGTGGTCAGCTCTCGAAGCCAGATGCTGGATTGGTCAACTCACCAACGTTGTAACGAGTAGCTATTATAGAGCGTTGCTCACGGGCTTAGGTGCGTGGTTGGAGTGGGTTATTGCCTTGTGGGATGGATGTGCGGTCTTGTCAAGGGTGCACACTCGGTATGGCTAGGATGCATGGTCACCTTGGAACGTGTGACGGTTCTATCATAAGAGCGGGTTGAGTGTTGCCTTATGAATCAAATGCGCAGAGGGGTCGAGGTGCACATTGGTCTTCACTAGGACGTGTGGTCACCTTGGGACTCGAGACGACGTGGCCTAGTTTTGTGTGAGCCATCAGGGACGACTAGACCTTGTTCATTGTCGGGTTGGGGTGGAGTACGAGGTCTTGCTTTCAAGACTTAGGCGTCGTTTGTGTATGTGCAGGTGAGACACGGTAGGAGCCTGGAGGCGACTTGGGCTTGGAACGCATTGATTGGATCTGTTGAACTCATGTGTGATGTATTTTTCTGCTACTCTTAGTATAGTCACGTAATCGGAATTTCAGAGTTTCTTATATTTTCCTTCCGCATTGTACTCTGATCTTGACTTTATGGTATGCTTTTAATTGAGATCTCGACTTGATTATTGTTAGTTAATGTCCATTTTTCGCTTGTTATTAGTTGTGATTGATTGATGTGTCCCAATTGTGGATTAGGGGTGTTACACTCACACTTTAACAATTGCAAATCCTTGTCTTTCAATCCTTCTTGCACAATCAAATTAAGAATATGGGCACAACACCTAATATGGAAGTACTTACAATTACAAAGAAGAGCACCTCTCAAATCCAACTGTTCTTTCAAAGTCTCGACAAAAGAGATATTACGAGAGGCATTATCTAAAGTAATGCTGAATAATATGAACTCAAGCTTCCATTCTTCTAACAACTTATAAATTTGGCCTGATAGTGTGATGCGAGTATGCAGAGACGGAATATATGAGAAACTCAACAACCTCTTCTTCAAAACTCAATCATCCATTATAAAAGGAGTCGCATGAATGACTCAGGTAGCCATTGAAGTCCACAAGTCAGAAGTCAAACACATGCTTTCACCATAGCATTACAACATATCTAACAAGTTCTTTTTCTTAGATTTGTAGCAAGCCCAAATGTCATTTTTGAGGGTGTTCCTACTCACTAACTGTGCACTTGGGATTGCATAAAGAAATGCTTCTCTAATAGATTCATATTCAATGAACAGAAGAGGTAAATTATGTCTCACTACAGCTGTTGTTATCAACTCTCTAAACACATGGGGATCAAACCCAGGATCACTACAACTTTGCATTTGCTTGATGTTGTGGTTTCTGTCACAGAATTTCATATGCTTCAAAATGTTACCCATTCCATGTTTTGGATCACAACCAACAACATATCCACACTTCATACATTTGGCTTTTTTTGTCTTGCTACTACTGGAAGAGTCTTAAAACTTTTCCAAACCATGGATCTCTTTCTAATATTAGGTTTCTTTTTACTTGTAGTTGAACCTTCAGTAACAAATTCTTTTTCGTAGCTATCTTCTGAACCATCACTTGATGAATGAACCAACTACATTATTAAAACTCTTACGTCAAGATTCATGAGCCTATAGTTTGTAATTGTATAAATAAAAATTTAATCATGACACGTAGGGATAAAATTAACCTCTGTTTTCTTTTTCTTCATGTTGTTTTTTCTTTGGTGATTGACTTTCATTTGTCATCTTACACACTCTAAAATAGAGTTTAGGCATAACAATATTTTTTTGTGATTAAAGTACAAAAATTCATATCTGAGCTATTCCAAGGTTGATGAGTAAAGATCTTAGATGTAAGGGTAAAACATGTAATTAACCAAATATCTCAAGTTTCAGGTTGGCTTATGAAAACTCACTCTCTTTTCATGCATTAGCAATTAGCATTCACGGTAAAACAAAAAAAACATTTTCTGTTTTTTCATACAATCCTAAACCAATTAGTCTTGTTTTAATTGCAAGTGGTTGTGAGGTGTTAGAGAAATAGTGTATCGATAAAACTGAATATAGAGTACACAAAGTAGAAAATGAGAAACTGCCACAAAAGAATATATCACAAATTGGTTGATTGAAGTGTTTAGGAAATCCAAATCCAAACAAAGGCACAAAACAAACCACAGTATCTTGCAATCACGGCACATGGAAATCATTTCTCGATGTCAGAAAATGAAAAAATCACAGTAAAGATAAACCATTGAAATTTGACTGTGATGAAACATTATGTAAAAGTAAAAATAAAACAAGGTAAGAGATCTTACCATACCTAAAAGAAGAAACTGATTTGAATGATTCAACCAACAAAAACAAGAGAACCCTTCTAAACATAGAACTGCTATTTATTATTTACTTAACAAGGCAAACAAGTGAACGAGAACTACTATTCATTCATGTTATGTCAGTTGTGGACCTCACATTTCATCAAACAAGGCAAGGATTCGGCCTAGCAAAAGAAGAAGTGGCACGACGGTGATGGACACGAAGAGACTCGATTGATGGCAGTGGAGGAAAGAATGTTGGTCACGGCAGCGACGACAGAGAGGGGTTGTGCTTGTGGGCTCCTATGATTGAGAGTTGAGATGAGGGGGAGTGGTTGTGCCACTGATCGTTGTGGCATGTGGGGTTGTGGGACATAGGAGTCGGAGAGGGTTTTGGTTTGGGATGGAGGGACCTATGGTTTCCGATTTCGTTTGTGTTAGGGCCGGCCAAATGAGAAGATTTTGTGGTTAAGGGATATTTGGATAATTGGATAGTTGTTAAGTGAAATTGTTATTGTTAATTGGTTAGGTAAAAAGTGATTTATTAAAGAAACCCAACTTTTTATTGTTAATTGGATAATTGTTAATTGGGTATTTGGGTACTTGGAAAGCTGGGTATTTGGGTAATTGGATACTTGGGTGATCAGATATTCGGGTAATCCGTAATTGGAATCGGTTAATATGTGTGTCGTGTACTTTCAGGTACCCGACCAATGAGGTATGAATACAACACGAAAAAAAATTATGTACCATCAACACGACACGAAACACGAAATCAGTAAACCTAGACATGAATTTTTCGTGTCGTGTTATCGTGTTTCGTGTCAAATTTTCATACCTAGTATTTGGAATCTAATTATGTGGGTTTTATTTATTTATTGTAGAAGTGTTTGTGGTGTGACCGTGACAACTATTTAGGAATTAATTTTTTTATCTCATTTCGTTTTTAACAACACACAAATTGGTCACATCTTTCTGGTAGAGCTTTTCAATTTTTAACAATAAGAACTAATTTTCATATTCAAGCGGATCAAACTACCTATATATAAATCTCTTTAGAATCCTAAGTATGATATAATGGATGTACATAGTAGGAATAATTTTAAACATATTTCGTTGACACATAAACTAATATTAAACGAAACAAATACTAAGTCAGAAAAAGGAAAGAAAAATACCCACCAATGCTTCAGCAAGGACATGGATGTTGTTCCGCTTCAACCATTTTTTTCTTAAACATTTTGAGTCGAGACCAGCGATAGGAGGCTTTCTGGCTTTTAGAGCTTGATCATTTTGTGTTGAATAATATAAACAATCTTTCATAGAATTTTGTTTTTTAAAAGTCAACCAAGTTATTTTTAGAAAAAAATAAAAAAACTCTCTTGAAAGTTAAAAGGGCAAGGTTAAGACTAACAACGTTCTAACTTTTAACTTCTTAAAAAAATTAAAAAGAAAGCCTAGGTAATTAAGGATTGCAAGGAAAACGAAAGAGGAAAAACGTAGTAGAATAGGTAATATAGATAGGTTTCAAAGTTTCTAGTTTCAGTTCATATCAGTAGATCCATAACCGAGAACTCACTGGAATTAATAGTTCAATAGAGACTGATGGAGACATTTTACAAGGTCGTTAGAGTTCCGGCAAGATGTCGTAATTAAGGTTGATTAGACTGACTAGACCTCTTGTTAGAAGGTTTCGTTGATATGGACTGTTACTTTCTAAAATTCGAAAGCTCTATCTAAATTTTAGAACATAATCCATCTTAGTGGGCTAAGTGTGGTTAGTGGTGTGATTAGCACTAATCCTTGTTTGACTTGTGTAGCTTTGGAGAGGATGGGGTGAGTATGGTGGAGGTATGGTGGGGATGATGGAGGGATGGTGGAAGCATGGGCTTGCATGCTTGGGTGGGGTGTGTGGTGTTATAAGAGAAACACACACACAGTCACCTCTCTTTTACTCTCCTCTTCTCTCCCTCTCTCAAGTGCTGTCGAATTTTGGTGGTTGCCGGAGCTTAGGCAAGCAACAGAGGAGACGACGCAAGGTGGGCAAGTAGAGTGAAGGTGCTTGCGTAGTCGAGCGGAGCCAAGGTGCATGCTTGGAGCGAGACATAAGGAGGCTACAAGGCTTTGCGTGGTAGCAAGGAGGGAGGTCACTTGCGACGATCGAAACTCCAATGAGCGTGTGAAGGTATACCAAGTTCTTTAGATTTCTCACATGAGATGTATGAGGGGTTTTTAGGCTCTTCGTCGGAGGCCTCGCCGGAGACGAGGCGTGGCCTGAGAGTAGGCATTGGAGGGCGCGAGTGGGCACTGACAGGGCTTCGCTAACACAACGAGACAATCCTTGGGCGTTTCCTGGCGTATCCCAGACCCTGGTCGACCGATGCCATGGTGGCGGTCAACTGGACGTAAGCCCCCAATATTTTCGGTCGACCGATGCCACGGTGGCGGTCGGCCGGATGTTGTTTGATTGGGGACTTGTGAAGTCCCTGATATTTTTGATCGGACGGGACCCCCATTTGACGTTCGATCGTTGCATTGTTTTTAATGTTTTCCGGGCCTAGATCTTCCATACGGTGGACCGCCTGTGTTGTTGCCCCTGTGTTCGACCAGTTGTGCCTCTATTCGAACGTTTACTTTTCATAAGGAAACAGTCGACCAGAATGCTAAATTTGATCAACCGTTGGTATCCAGAATTGGGTCCTCGCCTTTTTTCCATGTATAGTTTTGTTTTCTTGAAAACCCGTGTCCTCGTTTCGAGTGTGAGCTGGGAGGTGACGGTAGGTGCGATGATCGTGCCTACCCAGCGACCATTGAGCGATGGAGAGGGGATGATTGGCACACATGCCACCCTTGTATCTTATGTTTTACTTACACCATGTTGCATTTTACACCCTTCCTAGTAGACACTACAAGAGAATTGGTCTTCACTTACGGATATTAACCGTCGGTGTACATATCCATCCGTCGGTGTTAACCTACACCGACGGATATACATCTGTCGTAGTTATTTGCGTTGGTGTACAATTACACCGACCGACAAGTGTTGTCGGAATAGTTTTTGGTGCCAATTTTCCCGTCAATTGTTTGTGCGTGGTTTTCATCGGAGAGGATAACACTGACGGAGCGACATCGACGAGTAGTCCGACAAAATTATCGGTCGGTGTAGGTATACAGACCATTAAATTCGTAGGTTCTTATCCGACAAATGATGATATACACTAATGGATACCTACCACCAATGTTCTCTGATAGATATCCGTTGGTGTATGAAAAGGTGAACTTCGTTTACACTGACGGATATCCGTCGGTGTAAACTCCTCCCAGAATTCGAAAAGTGTCAATTGGCTCTTCCCGAATTCCAGTTTCCTTGTTCAAAGAAAATCAAATGTGTTCTATTCATTCACATCAACACAACCATTCACACATCCATTCATATACAATCAAGAACTCAAGTCAAAACCAAACAATCGATAAAACATTTATTCATTCAAAAATGAGTTTGATTCATTTATTCTATACATCATAAAAGTAACAGATTAAATACAGCGACTACGCCATCAAACCTCCCATCCATGCTTCGTCTATAGGCTCGTGATCGTCATCTCGTCTCGATGGTGGCAATGGTGTGCAAAGAGGCGTGATGTCGTGATCCTGCACATTACAAGCATTATGTATTGATAAATTATTTAACATAAACCAATAAATGCGACAATTTAATTAAACAACGTGTAGATTACTTCGCTCGCGTGACCTGCCTTCTCGAGCAGAAAGTTCATTTGAAGTTGCATCCTACTAAGCACAGATTCCGTCATCTTTATCTTATCTTGAGTCATCGTGAGCTCGCTGCTCACGCGCTTCAACTCCGCAGTTGCTTCGTCGTTCCTCTCCACATCCACTCTGGCACTGCGTTCTACTCTGCTTGGAATCCCATAATCCCTATACATATCCGTAGGCATGACGTAACTGGAATACATACAAAGTCGTCCATGTCCGTCGCCCAACACGGTGCCAACTGGATCATCAGGAGCGATCGAGGTGATAGAGCACTGAGAGCTCGTCTCAGTTGATCCTCTCATATTCTCAAGTTGTTGCTCAAATAAAACATTTCAATAGTTAAACTTCAATACAAACATGAAGCATAGTAATAAATTAATATACATGTAATTAGCTTACAATGAGTCTAGCAGCTTCTGGATGGTTCTTGTTGTAGAGTTTAATCCACATGTCTGTCTGTGTGGGCTCCGGAGCACCCGGGTCTTCTGCAATCTGCAACAAAAATAAAAAAAGGTGTTCGATTGCATAAAAATAAATCGAATGAATCAAATTTTGATTAAAAATTAACGAATTTCCATCTTCTCCTTATGTCGCACGACGGACTTCGTACCACACATATGTGGTGTAATTAGGTTCGCCCGGTTTGTCTTGTTGATCTCACTCTTTTTCTGCATCAAAATTTTAAACACAATGTTAGTTTTCATATTAATTAAATAACATTAAATTTATTAATATCAAAGTATACCTGGAAAACCTTGCTGACCCAATAATCTAAAAGAGTGGACCAATCCTTCACAAAGACGCTTTGTGACCATCCGGCCATCCTCTCCTCTCGGGTCTGTTCCGGCTCCACTTGCTTCTTGTAGAGGTCAAATTTGTATTCCTTCCACTCCTTGTTTAGAAATCTCATTACCTTGTCTATAAATCCCTCAGGAACCGTCCAATGTGGTTGTAAACCAATGTTAGTCCGTAATTAAACAAAATAGATAATAAAATAAGTTACGATGGTATTAAATGTTACCAAATTTGTTGTCATGCCACGTCCTTGTCCTTCTTGGGCACCAGTCTCCAGTCTGCATAACGTGGGGGAAGTATTTGTGACCTCCTCGTAAGTGACCCAATAAAGTTCTGAAAACTCTCGGCCATGGGTCCCCTGGGTACCCTCTCTGGTGTGAAATCAATCGGAGATTGGTCCTTCTTAGACCATTCTTCCAAACACTTAATGGGACTACATCCCCTACTCCTACTCCTACTCGTACAGGCTTCACCTGTAGAGGGTGAAGGCTCAATCTCGTCTATGGGAGCCTCTTCATCAGACTCTTCTGAATTTGTACGTCGACGACGTACATATGTGTCATCCCTGTCCTTCAGACGAGTGTTACGTCGTCGAGCCATATCAAGAACATAACTTTTTACTTACTGTCATTATTGCTTCTATACAATTTAAAAGTATGAGAACATTAGTTTTCCTACTCACTAAATAATGAACTACTCCACCAGAAGTGGCTCTAAATCAAGTCTCACAAACTCCACCAAACAAATATCATCAATCTGAACACTATCTTGCACAATATTTCCTCGACCGTACTCTCATTCTTCAGATTCATCGTCCTTCATGTTATATGAATCTCTCGGAAACATTTGCATGACCACTAACCATTGATCGTCACTTTCTCTATCTTTCGGCTTAGCAACATAAAAACTTGCTCTACTTGAGATGAAAGTACAAAAGGTTCTTCTGGTTTCATAAATCAATTCACATTCACCAACGTGAACCCATATTCATCACTTCTAGTAGTGTTATGTCGACCCAAAAGGTTGTATCACTTGCACTTGAACAAAACAAACTTCAAATCACCATAGTATTGAAGTTCGATTATGTCTTGCAATACACCAAAGTACTCGACAGGTGCAATGATAGGATTCCTCTCATACTGTGGAGTAACTTTCTGTTGTTGCATTTACAAATACTCCACTATTCTGTGTTTTGGCATTTGACTCACGTTTCTGTATGCCAAAACCTAAACTCATTGATGATATATCCTAAATACCTCCTCCCCATGTTGTCCAGACCTCAAGAAAGTGCTTCAATCTCGATGTTTCCACAGTTTCCCTTTCGAACGGTCTCCCTAAACCAATCACTAAAAGTCTTACATCGAACATTTGATTGTTGTCGTCGATTGCGACGTACTCCTACTCCAAGGAAAGCAGTATAACGGTTAAAACGCCTGAAATAGTTGAATGTATAATTGTGTGTTAACAATGAGTTAAAGACATTGCTAAATAAACACAAGTGTAGTCCTAACTTACTCTTGATATTTATCAACAATGACAGTATTATTTAACACGCAATTGTGAGCTTTTTCAAGATTGACAGGGTCCAGAACAAACATTTTGCCGGTGCCTAACGGTCTTTCACCTCCATCATTTTTCAAAGGCTTATTAAAAAATGTCTCCACACTCTTCAAGTATCTTGAGCAAAAGGTGGTGCACTCCTCTGCAAGAATACCTTCGGCAATTGACCCTTCCGGTCTATTTCTGTTTTGAACGTACCCCTTACACTTGTTCATATATCTCTCGAATGGATACATCCAACGATATTTAACCGATCCTACCAATTGTGCCTCCCGAACTAGACCGTCACTTTGTCGTCCAAAAAGAAGTTGGATAAGACGTCACTTTGTCGTCCTTATCATGCCTGACATATAGATTCTGACTTATACCCATTTCTTTCAAGTCATTTCTTGATTTTGCGTTATCTTTGACTCCTTTTGGGGTTAATATTATCTTCAACAAACTATCACAAACATTCTGCTCCATGTGCATCACATCAATATTGTACCACACTAAAAGATCTTTCCAATAAGGCAGTTGCAAAAAAAATCTCTTTATCCAGTTATTTCCCGTCACCTATAGACAGTTTCGCAAGTTGTCAAGAACTTCTTCCCCGGGTTTGTATTTCGGTGGAATTCTGTGTTCATCTTTACCATCAAATGCTCTCTTATTTCTCCTCCAACGGTGATCTGATTCGATCCATCGACGATGACCCAAATACACATTCTTCCCACTATGCTTCAGATAAATGGAATGAGTATCTTCAATACAATAGGGACACGCCTTATTTCCTCTAGTCATCCACCCACTCTGATCGGCATAAGCAGGGATGTCGTTTATAGTCCACATCAAGGCAGCCCTTAACGTGAAATACGACTTAGTGTAAGCATCATAAGTATCCCAACCTTCTTCCAATACTTCTTTCAGTTCTTCGATTAACGGTTGCAAACAAACATCTATCTTGTCACCAGGGTGGCCTAGTATGATTGACATCATAAAGAATTGATGCTTCATACTCATCCAAAGTGGGAGATTATATAGCACTAGAATTACAAGACATATGTTGTATTCAGTTTGGCTGAATGACTTAAAGTCGGCGGCGGCCAACCCGAGCCTCACATTTCTTAGAAGCAAAACATGGATGTTTGCTGTCCAACACAGCCGAACACGCTAAATCAGCTGGATGACACAATTTCTCATCTTTCTGACGTTCTTCCGCATGTCATCTCATCGACTTCACAATATCAGCAGAGAGATACAACATGTGAAGTCTTGGCGTCAATGGGAAGTGTCGTAAAACTGCAACGAGATTTTTTTTTGGATTTTTTAAAACCTAGTTCTTTCATGTCTACTTCATCTTCCCCCTCCACTGTTAACGAACGAGATTCTCCGAAATCGCCCATGAATTGACATTCTCCTTCTCTTTCCAGTACAAAATGCAATGATTCTTGCACATATGAATATTTTCATAATAAAATCCTAAATTTCCAAACCAATTTCTCCTTCTCATACGTATCTTTCAGCAGATAAGCCCCCTCTGGCAGTAATTCAGCTTGATATGCCAACCATTTGTTGAAGGAAGTGTCTGACCATCTACAAGTGCTCTTTATATGAAACGTTTTGATGACAAATGACAACTTGGTCAATTCTAGTTTACATCCCGGATACAAAGGTTGCTCTCCAACTTTCAAGCAATACAGAAATTTCTGAGCGTATTACGTTATCCCGTGTCTCGACGCATCATCCCTGACATTACCACCTGCGACGACGTCATGTAGCATCCCTTCTATCTCATCTATCTCATCTTCACTCGGCTCATTTTCTGTTGTTGGAGCTACATTTTGTGGGACTACTATTTCAGAAATCCTACTAGCAAAGGATTATCGTGTGGAAAACCCACTGCTCATAAGTTTGAACAAAACCATTAATGACAACATCATTGATAACGTCCCCTCTGGTTGCCCACTTGTTGTTGCAACATTTTTTTGCACGGGCACAAGATCTTTCCATCTTGAATGTACTGGTTCTTGGAACTAAATGCTAGTTTCAGGAATGCCTCAAAATTATCGGCGAATGTTCGACTAACTCTCTCATCATACATGTAACTTCTGTCTGAAGTCATGATTCTAATAATATAAGACAAGAAAATTGTTATCCAAAATTGATTACAAAATCCAAATCGTATCCAAACTTTATTCTAAAATCCAAACATGAATCCAAAATCCAATATCAATCCGTAAATCTAATATCGATTCATAAATTTAAATTATAACACAAAATAAAACTTCGTAATTCAGATAAGAATCCGTAATACAAAATCAAATCCGAAAGTGAATCCTAAAATTGTAATTAAATCCTTAAGGTAAAATCGAATATGTAGTTGGATTTCAAATCTTAAATTACAATCAATTTACTGAGCCGTCGACACATCAAAATATATTTGAATTCTAACTAATTTCGGTAGAACCGCCCATATATTTTTGATACCAATTTTTTTTAGAAAACTTGTATTAACAAGAAAAAAATGACCACGATTCAACGACAACCATTACAATATTGGTAAATCCTAAATTCAAATTGAATACGTAGTTCAATTTCAAATCATAATTTCAAATTCGAATATGAAATCCAATATCAATCCATAAATCCAATATCGATTCATAAATATAAAGTCTAACCAAAATGAACTCCGTAATCTAGAAAAGAAATCCTAAATCATATATCGAATCTGTAAAACAAAATCGACCTTATGATCCATATTGAATTGCTAAAGTCAATCCTAAAACCACGTCTGAATCTTCAACCCAACATTCAGAAATCAAATTTCAAACCGCTAAATCGACTACCCCTAAATCGAAAGCCTAAAGTAAATTTTAAACTAACAAGACTAATCCCAACACGAATCCTAAATCAATTCGTAAACCTAGAATTTTTCAAGAATTTGGCAAGAACCTTCCCTATAATTTTGATATTGAAAATTTTAGAATCCTGTATTGACAAGAAAACAATACGTATGATTCACAACAATAGCATACACAATCACTTCATACACATCACACATATCATATATATCCAATACATTGTTTTATTAATGCAATTTCAACAAATCAAGCTTCACATTAAGTTTAATCTAACATTAAATCATACAAAATTTGAAAATAATCATACTAATCTAGTTTAATTATACAAATTATCTAAATCAATCATACAAAGGTAAATTCAGCCTAATTCGAATCATATACATCTAACATTCATTTTAATCTAACACGAAATCATATAAAATTTCAAATTAATCCTAAAAACTACATTAAATTATACAAATTACATTTATATATATATGAGTTATGATTGCAAAACTTAAAAGATTCAAAAAAATAAACACAATCAAAAAAAAATGGAGTGAGTTGTGGGAGTGGTATATGGTGGTCGAGGCGGGAAGTGAGGGTTGTGGGGGAGGTAGGGATTGTGGTGGAGTGGAGGAGGAGGTCTTTGAGGGCCGCTGTTGGGGAGGTGGGGGTTGTGGTGGTTGGAGTTTCTTTGGGGGTGGGTCAGAATTGGTGATGGTCGGATTGGTGGTTGGTCGGGGAGGGGTATAGGCTATTGGGGTTGGGGGTGGGCATGGGGTTGGGGTTGCGGCTGCGCGGAGGGAGGGAGGGGTCGAGTAGAAGCTTACAGTGAGGAGACATGGTGATGTGGCGTGGTGTCGCGCGGAGGCGTGGCCAGGTGGTGCGGCTATGGGGTGCGGTGTCGCGAAGGGGAGACGGTGTTGTCGCGGGTTGGGAGAGATTAGGATAGGGAGGAATTAGGAGAAAGTGAAGGGGAAGGCCAAATCAACTCATGTTAAAACACTACACCGACTGATAATTATCCGTCAGTGATCCTAATCATATTATGTCCAACGGACAGTTTTCAAACCTTTCATTATGCGTCGATCATTTGAAGAACATGTACACATACGACGTCTATGCGTCCTTGATGGTGACGGGGATGGCTGATGTGCATGCGGTAGGTCCCATTGGGGAATTTGATGTTGTTGGTGGGGTCGTTGTCCCTTATTACCCCTAGGTGGGGATGGTTGTACATATTGCATTCTTTGTGCCATGATATACTAGTATGATAGGGTCATTGTACGTTCATTCATGCATTTTTAGGGGGACTTGGTATATGGGTTTTGGTTATGAAAACTCAAGCATTTTATCAGGTTGCATTTCAGGGCCACTTTAGGTGTTGAGCGGGTGGTGAGGACTAGGGGTGAAACTTTGTGTCCGAAATCCGTCAATCCGACTGACTCCGTATTTGAAATCAAAAAAATTTTCCGAGAAAAAAAATTCGCAACCGAATTTGTATTCGGATATAAACATCCGTAAAAAAACGAAGCGAATATGGATATTGTTACATCTGATTGGAATAATATCTGGTTCGTATTTTATATGCACATATAAATATAAATAAAAAATATATACAATATATATGAATTAAATTATGTTATTTATATTATATTTAATATTTTTTCATGTAGGCAAAAAATAAAGGCTGAAATTTATTCTTGTTTAGATCAATCAAAAAATGTTTTTAAGTCTATTCGGATTTTTTAACGAATTCGATATCCTAATTCAAAATGGATTTTAAACTTAATTCGGATGCGAATTTATTCGAATTCGGATCCGAATTCGACGGATACGAATTTGGATCCCTTTCTCATACATTCGATCGGATTCGAATTCGGATTCGGATTCGAGAAAAAAAACGGATACGAATTCGGATACTGGCACATCCACTTCGTATCCACTCCGTTTTCACCCCTAGTGAGGACTATCACATCAGGGACAAGATCCTCCAGTTTCATCTCCTAGGTTGTTAGTGTTTTCTTTATATGTACTCTCTCACTTCTATGTAATCGCATTTTGAAACTCCGTGTAATGGTGCACCACATTTTGAGTATTTTATGAGTAATGTCTCTTTATTTCTGATCTTATGACGTGATATTTTGTTTGAATTTTCTGTTATTTCGGGGACGTTACACTAAATGCTAGTCGTATGACGCGACTAGCAAGCTGTGATATGTATTCAAAAGTTTAGATTGAATTTGTAAGCTGCATGCCACAATAGACATAATAATTGCTGATTTTTTAAGAGCTAATATATTGCTAATATACAAGTTTTTATTTAAAAGTAAAACTCTTATCACAAATTTATTATAGATTCTCATAAAGCATGATTTAAAAATTGTTCTTATTTCGAGAATAACAATGTTCTAGTTGGACTATAGTTTTGTTTGCTAAATATTTGGTTGTTTGTTTTACCAATATTGAATTTTAATTTATATTAGTTTTGTTACTTCAAAGCTCGGAGACCAATTTTAAGTCACTAAATAAACAAAACACCAATAGCCTTCACATAAAAAGTCACTTATCCAATAAAATACCAACGACTTCAAGTCTTACGGTGGCAAACCAAGTCATTCTTCCAAGTGTGATCCACAATGGATTTTTTTATATTTAAAAGCAAAACTCCACTAGTGCAGAATAATGAATAGTCGTCGTCAAATACACGTCGGTCGCCAATATAGCCGACGTCTACAGGTATAGACGTCGGCTAGGCCTGAGCATGGACCGGTCTGGTCCAGTTTCTTGGACCATACCGGACCGATCGGTCCAGGTTCGGTCCAGATCGGTCCGGAACCAACCGGTACGATTCCGATCCGGACATTGCTGAACATCTAGTTTCAGTCTGCTTTTTCTTCTTTTTAATGTAAAAATCCGGTCCTGGACCGGACTAGATCCAATCGGTCCGATCCGGTCTGCTCTTTGATCCAGACCCTGGAAAAAAAATATGGTCCAGTCCCGACCGGACGCTCAGCCCTAACGTCGGTTATTAATAGAGCCGAAGTCTATAGGGTCCTCTAGACATCGGTTGTTTGAATAACCTTTTACCCGATGTCTATTAGGCAAGTATAGACGTCGGTCATAGCTTATAGCCGACGTCTATACCCCAACGTGGGGTATAGATGTCGGTTGTAAGCTATGATCGACGTCAATGGGGCTTATATATATGAAAGGGGTTTTTGTAACAGTACACCCCGCAAGTGTCCAAATTGGCCATATGCACCTGCTTTTTCGGTATTGCTGCATATGCATCTGGAAAGCATCCTATTTGCGCAAATGTACCTCGGCCATTTGTGGGCCCCACTCCAGAGAGACGACGTGAATGGGCCATTAACGGCCGTCCGAATCGGTTCGTGGTCCGTTTGGTAGGACGTGTGATTTGTGATTGACTGTAGCCAAATAAATTTTACTAAGACTAATCTATGACCATGACTAAACCATTACAGTGCTGGAATCACTCTGCATCGAATCACTTTGGATCGACTCTGGCATCACTCTGGATCGTCTGTGTAATCGCTCTGTATCGACTCTGGAATCGTTCTGGATCGTCTCTGGAATCGTTTTGGATCGTCTCTGGAATCAATCTGGATCGACTCTGGACAATCTGGATCGGCTCTGGAATCACTCTGGATCGGCTCTGGAATCACTCCGGATCCACTCTGGAATCACTCTGGATCAAGTGAATGTCCCCTCTACTAATCTAAGACGATGACTAAACCTAACTCTCCTCCTTCCCAATTCGCCGAGTTCTCCCACATTGCGGAAATCCCAAATTGGAGGGCGACCAAAACTTCAACTCCAACTTCGTGGTCATGGTCGTCGCTACCTCTGCCTGATCTACTGGACCACACTGACCAGTGGATCGGGCAGAGGTAGCGACGACCACGACCACGAAGTTAGAGTTGAAGTTGTGGTCGCCCTCCGTGCAAAGTAGGAAAATGGGGATGGTTACACGGGAATTTGGAAAGGATGCGAGTTATGGTTTCTGGACAGTGGGAAAACCTGGGAATTTGGGATGGAGTCGAGTTGAGATTTCCACAATGTGGGAGAACTCGGGGATTTGGGAAGGAGGAGAGTTAGGTTTAGTCATCGTCTTAGATTAGTAGAGGGGACATTCACTTGATCCAGAGTGATTCCAGAGTGGATCCGGAGTGATTCCAGAGCGGATCCAGAGTGATTCCAGAGACGATCCAGATTGTCCAGAGTCGATCCAGATTGATTCCAGAGTCGATCCAGATTGATTCCAGAGACGATCCAGAACGATTCCAGAGACGATCCAGAACGATTCTAGAGTCGATACAGAGTGATTCCACATACGATCCAGAGTGATGTCAGAGTCGATCCAAAGTGATTCGATGCAGATTGATTCCAGCACTATAATGGTTTAGTCATGGTCTTAGATTAGTCTTAGTAAAATTTATTTGGCTACAGTCAATCACAAATCACACGTCCTACCAAACGGACTACGAACCGATTCGGACGGCCGTTAACAGCCCATTCACGTCGTCTCTCTGGAGTGGGGCCCACGAACGGCCCAGGTGCATTTGCACAAATAGGATGCTTTCCAGATGCATATGCGGCAATACCGAAAAAGCAGGCGCATATGGCCAATTTGGACACTTGCGGGGTGTACTGTAGCAAAAAACCCTAGCACACTTGCCCGAAGAACATCGGCACCACAACTCGCCCCACACAGACGACCACAACCACCGCACCTCCATAGTGCAAAACTGGACACAAAAGGTCAATCGAACCAAAAGTCCCGGTCGATCGAATCACGCAAACAAAGAGCAATCGCCTCGACCGGCACTCCATCGGTCTACTAATTCCCACCAACAGTACTCGTTCGGTCGAACCAAAGTTGAGGGACGGTCGACCGTTTGGATGGTCAACTCCCAGGTTCAACGAAACGAACGACCAATCGGTCGAACGACAAAGGGGACCCGTTCGACCGAAAGTCCTCAGGGACAAATCCCTCACTCTCCACAACGAATCCGGTCGAACCCCCGAGCACTCTCGGTCGACCGAATTCCACCAGGGAATTCCCCCAACTCTACCAACGAATCTGGTCGAGCACACGAGCACTCTCGGTCGACCGAATTCCACCAGGGAATTCCCACCTACGCTCGACATCAAGTCCGGTCGACCGAAACCAACTTCGGTCGAACCGACCACCATTCCAACTTAAGTCACGGTCGGAAGAAGTCATACAGGCGGTCGACCGTTTAGATGGTCAATGCCCTACCCGACCCATGACGGTGCACACGGTCGAATGACAAAGGGGCCCCGTTCGACCGAAACCATCCAGGCTTGCCTCCAATACACAACCGGTCGACCGCCCCAAGGGCATCGTTCGACCGTTGTGAGGCAGAACCCGAATTCTCAATACGAACGGTCGACCGTTTGCACCAATCGGTTGTCCGATCATGCAATAAAATCTATTGCATGTTTACTTGCGACGAGCCGGAAGGCCTACCGTCGACTTCCAAATACTCACACTACTTAAGTGAGCGAGTTGACATACCGGAAGGTTTGAAGAAACCTTTGAAGAACTACGACGGCGCTTCCACGAGCATGTCTCCCTAAAAACACGATCCGTCGACGAACCTCATGTTCGAACCACGATCAACACCTCCTCGACGATCCACACTCACGATTCCACCTTCGTCAACCTCCACCAAGCAACCACGACCACAACAACAAGTTAGGTCGAGGGAGAGAAACCACAATGAGCGGGAAGGGTTGAGAACACAACACTCACCTCCACACGCAACTGCAACGCGACGAACACCTCCTTCTCGCCGGAGCACAACCTCTGTGAGAGAGAAAGAGAAGCGTGAGGGAGAGAATGAGAGAGTCGTGAGACGGAGAGAGAGAGAGAGAGAGAGAGAGAGAGAGAGAGAGATTTCCCCTAAATATCTTCCACTCCTTCAATCCTCACCATTCATTCCATCACACTCCATCTGAGCCGTCCATCTCATCTCCTCCTAATCACCACCTAAAACATAACCAATACTCAATTAGGATTAGGATTAGGATCCCACATAAACACTTCTGGATTTCGATCCCTTGGATCTTTTTATTGCCCCTTGGGTTATTTGAACGACAATAAGAAGATAGTTAAATGAAATTTTGTCCAAATAATATAGTACAAGAGTCTGTTTACCCACTTTTAGATAAAATATGTAAACGGATTTCAAATCAAACAAAAAATCTAACCAACTATCCAATTTTATTTATTTTTTTGACGTCAACCTACAAATTTCGACACGCCTAACTTGAATTTCTGGCACCACCTTTGATTATTAGGCAAATTACCAACCAAAAAAAATCCTATTGTTATAGGACATTTGCACAAAAATATCTTTGATCGTCCAAATCGTGTACCTTCTTGTAGTGAAACCACACTCGTGGCCTTGGAACGACATTTATCGCAGCGGATCAGCACCTTGATACTTATTATTTTCAGCAAAAACTCACAAAAAAAATATTAGTAAAAAAAATTGAGACCAAATCATTGAAAAAATAGATGACTTCAATACTTCCTGACTATAGGATGAACTATAATTCTTCAACAAAAGAACATGACTAACCATCATACTATGCGTTGTTGTTGTTCTTGCTCTTGTTGTTTTCTTGATGGGTATAACGAATGAACTCCATGAGATGCATGGTATATAGGGATAATTCTCAATATTAAACTACAACCTAGTGAGTTGACAAACTGATGTTCTGAATTTGCTAAGTCAGAAAAGAAGTTAGATTACAGAAATAGCAGGCAAAATGGCAAGCAATAGGGTACTGTCTTAAATTAATAGGAAAACATTACTGTATTTGCAATTCTTAAAACAATATTAATACAAATATCCATAAATACATTTAGAAGAAAATAGGGAACCCTTGTTAAATGCGACATGCATGCACGTCATACATGACTACGTCAACGCACATATCTTGATTAATGATGCGTTATTGGCCTAATTGAAAACCAAGTACTCATATTCGGTGACAGAGAGCCTTGGAAAGGATCATTAGTTGTACCCACCATCCTTGACAGAGAGACTAATGACTATGCCCAATTATCCACGTTAAACCATTTATTCAGAAAACTACCCTGAATGTGGTATGTACTTAGCTTCCAGATAGATGGCCGGATCTTGATGTACGTTGGGTCGGAAGAAATTCAAGATTACCTTAGATTTTTGTCAAAGCATACTATGACGAAATTAATGTTAAAGCCGTCAAATATTAGTGCAATACTAGTGTATGTAGTCATGTATGATCTCGTTTTTTTTTCAAATTAGTGTAGTGCATTGAAATTATACATACATCGGCGTTGCCTCTGCCATTTGAATCAGTGACCTCAAAACATATTTCACTAAGATACCACCGGTTGATATGCTCAAGCCACTCTCGACTTGTCACGTTTGAGTCGTGTGACCTAGCTACATTGTATATGATACAGGAAATCAAAAGTGTGATTACAACAACAAAAGATATACAACATGTACAATGTAATCACAACAACCTCAAAAATAAAGAAGGCAAGATCTAGTCCAAGTGCTCCCGCCCTCAGTCACCACCTCCTAGCGACGTCCACGACCTAAAATGCAATAACAGACTATGCCTGAGTTTCCCATAAGTAAACCATGTATGCCAAACCCTACAACATGAATTAACAAATGTATGACATGATATGAAAAATGCAATGTATCAAAACTGCCACCGCCCAACTAGGTTCTTGGGATCTCTCTCCCACCCACAACCGATGTCATAACACGGGTCTCAAGGGTCCTCTCACCCCAACCACACGATCACATGTGCACACAAGGCACTGCCGGAAATCATCGGCCAACCGGGTCTCAAGGGTCCTCTTACCCCAACCCCACAATCCCGCGTGCACACAAGGCACCGCCAGAAAACCATCGGCCAAACTAAACACACGTGCACACAAGGCACCCGCTCCTCAAAGCCACAACCACAATCTCTCTAAGGGCGGAATGCCCGTACCATCGCCCCAAAAAGACCGGGGACTCATTGCCCTCGAGGCAGATCCAAACCACAGCCATCGCAACCAATATATGCAAAACTGGGCAGAAACGGTCGATCGAAATCCACAGACGGTCGACCAAAACCCCACAATTATTCCGAATATAACCGAAATAACCACCAATCGGTCGAACGGCAAAGGGGATCCGTTCGACCGAAATCCACCAGTAAAATCCTCTTTCGCTCAAACAAGCAAAATCAGTCGACCGAAAATAAGGTCAACAGTCGACCGAAAAATACTAGTAAAATACAAGATCAAACCAAACTACATCGGTCGACCGAAAACTACTAGTAAAATATAAGATCAAACCAAACTACACCGGTCGACTGAAACAACAATGGTCAAACAAACTTAACCAGTCGAACGGCCAAGGGGACCCGTTCGACGAAAATCAACCAGAGTCTCCATCTTCTTGCTCAAAATGCACAACCGGTCGAACGATACCCTTGGGTGGTCGACAAAAATACCGGTCGATCAAACCAAACACTGGTCAACCGTTACAGTGCAGAAATATGTTGCACGACCTCCGACGAGCCTTTCGGCCTACCATCGACTACTCAAACACTCACACTAGCTTGGGTGGGCATAAAAGTAAAGCTTGACATACCTTTAAGGCTTGAAGAAGCCCTTCGAAGAACCCCAGCGAGCTTCTCCACGCGAACTCCTCTACTTCTCCGACGAAACCCAAATCGAGCAATTGACGATCCCTCGCACACTTCACCGCACCTCTTCTCCTCGCCGATCACAACACCACCGCGCACCAAGGGCTGAGAGGGAGAGAGACGAAAGAGTTTGAGCGGGAGACAAAGAGAGAGAGTCGAATAAGTGAAAGAGAGAGAAAACCAAACATTTATACTATTCTCCCAACACATCTCAGTCGTCCATCTAATCCTCCTCTAATCCACCACCTAAATCATAAATTACCCCATAAGCAAGGGTTAGGACATAACAATCCACCCTCCTTAAAGAATTTCATCCTCAAAATTTGAACCAAACCATTACCAAACAATTCTGGATACTTCTTCCAGACCTCCTCTTTGATCTCCCAAGTGGCCTCACGCTCACTATGATGCTGCCACCTGACCTTCACCATCGGAATTGTTCTCCTCCTGAGCTGGTGCTCCATCCGATCCAAAAATCTCCACTGGTCTCTCCTCAAGAGATAAGTCCTGACTGATCTTGGGAACACTGATATCAATCACGTGCGACGGATCGGCAACGTATTTCCTCAACATTGAAACGTGGAAAATGTTATGAAGACCCAAAAACTGAGGCGGCAAAGCAATGCGGTAGTCAACCTCTCCAACTCGATCAAGAATCTCAAACGGTCTGACGTACCTCGAACTGAACTTGCCCTTCTTCCTGAATCTCATCACTCCTCGAGTTGGTGCAATCTTCAGGAATACGTGATCGCACCTCAACGCTCGCCTACGCCTATCTGCATAACTCTTCTGTCTCCTCTGAGCTGTCGTTAATCTCTGTCTGATCACGCCGACTTTCTCAGCATACATTTGAGTGATATCTGGCCCAACCAGTTGTCTCTCGCCCATGTCACTCTAGCATACCGGTGATCTACAAAGCCAACCATACAGAGCCTTGTACAGTGTCATCCCAATGCTCGAATGGTAGTTGTTGTTGTAGGCAAACTCGATCAACGGCAAGTGCTCATCCCAATGTCTTGCCCAATCCAGAGTACACGCTCTCAGCATATCCTCTAACGTCTGGATGGTCCTCTCTGACTGCCCTTCTGTCTGCGGGTGGAAAGTCGTGCTGGACTTCAACTGAGTCCCAAAGCCTTCTGCAGACTACCCCAAAATCGGGATGTGAACCTCAGATCTCTATCAGAAATAATGCTCACTGGCACTCTATGTAATCAGATTATCTCCTCAACGTACAACCTCACCAGGCCCTCCAAAGGTAAAGTGGTCCTGAGAGCCAGAAACTGCGCTAACTTGGTCAGTCAATCAACTATAACCCAAATCGCATCGTGAGATCTCCTCGTCTTTGGCAACCCGGTGATTAAACCCATCGTCACGTGCTCCCACATCAATTCTGACAGATCTATACTATGCAACTGACCTGCTTGTCACTGGTGCTCAATCTTTACCTGCTGACAAACCAAGCACCTGGACACGAAGTCGGTTATGTCTCGCTTCATCCCTTTCCACTAGAAATTCCGCTGCAGGTTGTTATACATCTTTGTACTCCCCAAGTGGATGGAATATATGTATTTGTGTGCCTCCTCTATGATATCATTTCTCAGATCCTCTGCTCTTGGCATCCAGATCCGACCCCTGAACCTAAGACCCACATCAACTCCCACACTGAAGTCTGATCTGTCTTTGGCAACCAACTGCATCAGACTAACAAGCTCATCATCTGACCCATGAGCCTGTACAACTCTAAAGACTGTCTGTGGCTCCACCTGAAGTCCAGTGATCATTGCCCCCTCAGAGTCCTCCATGAAAGATCTCCACTCTGACAAAACCCCGAGCAACCTCCACTCCTAAATGCATAAATTAGCAGCTAACAACTCTACCTTCCTACTCAGGGCATCTACAACTGAATTCGCCTTCCCAGGGTGATACGCGATGGTGAACTCGTAATCCTTGATAAACTCGAGCCATCTGCGTTGTCTCATATTCAACTCCTTTTGCGAAAATAGATACTTCAGGCTCTGGTGATCTGTTAAGACCTCAAACTGCTGTCCATACAGGTAATGCCTCCAGGTCTTATGCGCGTGAACCACCGCGGCTAACTCCAAATCATGGGTAGGGTAGTTCTTCTTGTGTACCTTCAAATGCTTCGAAGTGTACGCCACTACCTTCCCGTGCTGCATCAAAACACAACCCAAACCAATACCTGAAGCATTGTTGTATATTACGTAGCCTCTGTTGCCACTCGGTAGCGTCAGAATTGGTGTTGTCATCAGTCGTCTCTTCATCTCTTGAAAGTTTCCTCGCACTTCTGGGACCAAACAAACCTAACACCTTTCTGAGTCAACACCGTCAGTGAGGAAGCAAGCCTGGAGAAGTCCTAAATAAACCGACGATAATAACCTACTAAACCCATAAAACTCCTGATCTCTGACACGCTAGTCGGAGCTCTCCACTGAGTCACAGCCTCAACCTTTGTTGGATCTACTGATATCCCATCTGCTGACACCACATGTCCCAGAAAGGTCATCCTATCTAACCAGAATTCACACTTCTTGTACTTAGCATAGAGTTGTTGATCCCTTAAAATGCTAAGCATGATCCTCAAGTGCTCCTGATGTTGCTCTCTATCGGGCGAATATACCAAAATATCATCCACGAAGACAATCACAAAGGTGTCAAGATACAGCTGAAAAGTCTGATTCATTAGATCCATGAATGTTGAAGGTGCATTCGTCAGCCCAAACGGTATCACTAAGAACTCGTAGTGCCTGTATCTCGTCCTGAATGTTGTCTTCTGGATATCTGCCTCTCTGATCCTCAACTGATGATCACAGGATCGTAAATCAATCTTCGAGAACACCTTTGCTGACTGCAATTGATCGAAAAGGTCCTCGATCCATGGTAAAGGATATTGATTCCTAACGGTAACCTTATTCAGCATCCTGTAGTCAATACACATCTGCAACGAACCATCCATCTTCTTCACGAAGAGCACTGGAGCTCCCCAAGGTGAGACACTAGGTCGGAAAACCCAGTGGTTATATGCTTAATTGACATATCGATTGCTTATTCATTGCAAATCTTAAATTTGATTCACATCCATAGTTTTAGAGTCAAATATTTTCTAAATGGATGTCAAAAGGGGAAATGAAAATATCACATGCTATATTGAAATAATTGCTCGATGTTAATAGGGGAGAAATAGAAATGAACTTTATTGAAAAATCATATTCATATTGATAGGGGGAGCTTATTGAATATCATTTTCTTAGAGTAATGAAGTGCAAAATTTAGGGGGAGCGACTTCATTACAAGACATCCACATTGAACTTAAATCGTATATATTTTTTTGGTAAATATCATTTTTTATGGATGTCAAAATGGGAGAGATAATTAAGGGGGTAACTTGGAATTTGATTACTAAATGAACAAAATCTATGCACATCCATAGGGGAAGCATTAATATGCATAGTTTACATATAATAATTCCATAGATTATGATATAGTTAAGATATAGGTCGCCATCATCAAAAAAAGGGAGATTGTTGGTTTTTTGGCCTTAATCTATGTTTTGATGATTTAATCAACCTAATCTCAATTGTGATCATGTAGAGTAGCACACATGTTACATTGCATATATATTGCTTTGTGCTAACCTCTACAGGTGATCAAGACTCAAGAAAGAAAGGAAATCAAGTCAAGACATGTAATCAAGCTCAATTGAAGACATGTATTTTGTGTTTTCTTTTAGTCTTAGGAACTTATTTAAATTGAGCATACTTGAGCTAAAATCAACTTAAACACACACTAGGTTCCTTAGAGAAGTCACACGCGAAATTTCATAACATTTGGACTTCAATAGATCACCCAAACTAGAACCGAAAAACACTTAACCTAACCTAAACTGTCTGGACCAAATCGGTCGACCGAAACTAGTTCTTCGTTCGACTGATCGGGTTGTTAATTCTGTTACAGGATTAAGTGTTAACACCGGTCGACCGTTTCAACATCTTTGATCGACCGATCACACGTGTCACATGACCGTTTGATTTGTCGTTTTTCTACAACGGTCGGATTTCCCAAAACCCCAAACTTACCAAACATCCGGTCGACCGAAACCTTTCTGGCGGTCGACCGATCAAACATATTTTTGGTCACCCTCAACACTCTGGACTAATTCGGTCGAACGTGTCTTTGACCCCATTCGATCGGAACTCAATTCTTCCCAAACCCAGAAGTGCCTGGACGTATTCGGTCGAACCAACCTCTTGCCTAGTTCGACCGATCCCATTTGCTCAGACAAGAAACCCTAGAACGGTCGACCAATCCCCTGAGCCCGTTCGACCATTCACTTAAGTGAACTTAAGTGATAGCCATATTTTGACCAACCGGTCGACCGGTATACCCGTTTCGGTTGACCGATTTTAAGCAGAATTGGGTCCTGCAGATTTTTGTTTAGTGTATCTTACACAATCTTTACCTAATTCATCCCCAACGGCTATATTCTCTCTAATGCTTATAAATAGAGTTGTAAAACACATTTTAGCACAAATCTCCCACACATAGTTGCCTCATACATTAGAGAGAAGATCCAAACACTCAAAGCCTCAAACCTTCCACACTTTAGTCATAATTCCTATTCTCACTCAAGTGTGCTCAAGAATTAGAGAGTGTTGTTCCACTTAACCTTTGTTCAAGAAGCAAGGGTCTTGGTTAAATCCCAAGACAACGAGTATAGACTTCGGTGAGAGCCCGAAGTGATCCTCTGGGATTGTGAGAGGAGGATCCAAGCTCGGCGAGGGTTGTTCGCGAGCTTGAAGACTTGTAAAGGCATCTCTCCCGGCCCGGAACGGGGAGTGTGTAGTGAACTCGTGAGCGGAGCTCGAAGTGTCGAGCAGAGCTTGGAAGAGAGCACGTAGGCGGGAGGCCGAACCTCTGTAAAAACCCCCGTGTTCCTTGTGGTTTGCATTATTCCTTCCTTACTTGCTTGTTTGTTTAAATTCCGCTGCGCATGTTGAACGTTTTATTTAAAACCGCAAGTGCACGGCCGCGATGAAGCGGTGGCAAGTACGGGTCGTCCTCAGGGAGGTGAGTAGCCTCTTGCTTGTACGAAATCAAGTGGCAAAAATAGGGGGAGAAAGATGTTTATGCTACTCTACTCTATACTACGCTAAGAAGTTGGAAATGCGAAAGGAAGAACCAAACAATGAAATAATAACTAAGCAAAGAACAAAGAAAGAATGCTGGAATACAGAAATGGGAAAACCACTAAGGGGTGGAGTGAGTGCACAAATGCAAAGAGGTGGGTGTAGAATACATTCTTTAAGCACATGAAGGTGGTGTTTATCAAGCATAGGAACAGTCTAAATGTTATGGCAAAACCTATCAATCTATTCACCAACTTAGTTGATTAACATTTACATATGCAAGGTGTTTATTTCAGAACCTAAACAAGCATGAGAGGTGTCTAATCATTTTGGCAAAACTCATCAAGTTGTAAATTCTATCTTAAACAAGCAAGCATACATTCATGTTTAATCAACACATTGAAATTAAAGCATTCATCCCATTCTCTAATGCATGTATGTACATCTACTCCACCCCCCAAAGGGATGGAACTACTCACTAAACATTACACTAATTATTAAGCTAGCCAAAGAAAGCATATTTAAACTAAGCTAGAAATAAAAGACGATTAAACTAAAACATGCACAAACAATAAAAAGAAGCATAAAACAAACAATGAAAGAAACACAAAATTTTATTGATAAAATGACTCACATTTCAAGTAGCATCCTCCTACTTTAGTGTGTGCTACAAGGCCTCACTTCTAGTAGGAAGAATAGCCACTTAAAATATAGAGTGATTACAATAGGAGGTGAAGAGTTCTATTTATAGGCATAGAAAAAGCTAATCCGGGACAATCCCCCGATGTGGGACTAAACCAACACCAAAAATAGCCCCAACGAACATTAATACAAGTCCAGGACAAATCTTGGCGGATCTGGACGAATCCAGACCGCCAATTGGCGGTCCAAAATGTTCGGATCCAGTTGAGTTTTATTCTGGGCTTTTCTTTGTGTTTTTGGTGGTCTTTGATGCATCTACTTCGTTTGTTGGAGCTCCGACCCGAATCCAATTGCTAAAATACTCCCCATGATGGTGTGAAGTATTCTGTTTTGCTCTTAGGTCCCTCTGTCTTGCGTTCAGGTCCTTCTCCCTTGCATCTTGGTCCCCAGATCTCACAATCCAATCCTTTTTCCCAGCTTTTGGGTCCTTTTATGTTTCATCTCTTCAAACCTATTTATTCCTGAAAACTAAACATAAAATTCGTGACATAGCATTGTTTAGGGAAAGATAATGGATATAAGATACAAATATGAGCATGAAATGATGTCAATCAAATACCCCCACACCTAACTTTTGCTAGTCCCGAGCAAAACAAAGAAAGAGAAAAGCATGCGAAAAATAAGAAATCCTAACTCACTTTCGTAGCAATCACGGTTGCACTTAGCACGTGCAACAAGCCGTTAAACCTCCCTGTTGCCAAGGAGGAGGAGTGTTGTCTCCTGTGGGTTTTCAGCGGATATACCCACAAAATCCGAACAAGACGCATTAATCAATCTATCTACACGACTCGTTGGACTTATTTTGTCGATCATGGGACGCGGTAATACAATGGGTCGACTCTATATATGTAATCGGTCAACACACCTAGCCTAATGAGTTATTCGTGAGAGTTAGTCAAGGACTTAAGTGAAAGACATAGGCAACCTTAACTTCTGATTGTGATACAATGTGTAAAGTCCATTTTGGTTCTTATTTGACTCTTTTTTTTTCTTCTTTTTTTTCCTTTTTATTTTTTTTCCTTTTTCTTTGGAGCATTTTATTGGTTGGTGTTTGATTCTCCCAGGGTCAGGTTTCGTGCATCATTGGCTATGAGGACTTACACTATCACGTACACCTTCCCCCAAATCTCCACATAGGGCGATCCCTACCACCCGTGTAACGGGAGTTCGGTCGGCGCATCCCAAGTCAGATGACTCGAAAGCACCAGGCACAAAGTCCCCTCAGACCTACTTTCCCGAGTGATAGGAGCCGTGCGAGAAGAGAGAACACCACTTATTTATCAATATGGGAACCAAAACCCCTACACTTAAGTTTCACAAAAAGAGATTAAGGGCCCTCGACTACGACAAACTTCCTTATACTCACAAACACGAATTATTTGACTCACTAGGTTCAGGGTGGACTTCTTTAAATGTTTGAGTACTGAAACCCTATGATTAGACGCCCCCTGAGGGAAACCAGGGTGCATCCTAACGACTCGACAAGACCTAAAGGCAATAAACTAGAAATCCTAATGCATCAAGTTCAAGACAATTTTGGGAGCTTTCTTTTTACTTTGCCTCTCAACGGTTTTGCACATGCTAAACACACGCAAAACCCACAAAAACATTTTCTTTCGCAAACACATGAAGATTTTGAAAGAAATGTGAAAATTTTCAAGCACTCGGCAAGCAAAAGAAGACAAGTCACCCAAGGATCATGGCAAGCAGATATATTAATGTTAAATGCGGCACACTAACATGACGCTAGCAGTACAAACAAAAGAAAATAAAACCAAAGGAAAAAGACTCGACTATGTACACACGTAAAACACCCCCCCCCCCACACCTACTTCATGCATTGTCCTCAATGAATGCGAGCAAGATACTACATGGAGATATGCATGAAAAGGGAAATATCTCACCAACATGAAGTACAAAGGGACGTTCAGGGTCATGTTGATGGACACAAACCCAAATTCCCTCAAAACCTGTGTGAAGCTGAAGAAGGGAGATAAATACGTGAAGAGATTGGGCCCCGAGTACACAAGGATTGGGGCCCACAACAATCGATGCTCACTAATGAGTCTTTTATTACACACTTTTTTTTGTTTTTGTTTTGTTGTTTTTGTTTTGTTGTTTTTTGTTGTTTTTTTACAAGATATATACATCAACCAAGATATTCTCATAATCATTTGGTCAAGGAACATCAAGTGAGAACATCAAGTTTTGAGGACCAGAGACTTGCCGAGATGGGCAAACTTCACTAGTACTCTGAGGTGTCATGAGGGGTGAAAGGTCAAAGCTGAAAGGCTCGAACACCTCATGATATTGGTCGGGTGTGGGCAACAAAGAATGAAGTTGTGTTGCCTCACTAGGGTTTAATTGTTCATCGAAGAAAACCCTCCAACCAATAGGCGGGTGCAACGGAATGAGTTCCTCAGGCTCATTCGATGGATGCAGCAGACCTGCATCGCGAAGAATGGGGCTTCTCCCCAAGTCATCCAATAAGGACCTCCCACCATCATTTAGATCATCAAGCATAAGCTTGGTCAAAGGTGGGTCCTTGTTGGAGTCAATATGAAGCTCAAATGGCTCAATGGCCATGGGATCTGAGGTAGAGACACCTTCTGGTATAGGCTTATGATGAGGTGTCTCACTCTCACTAGTACTCTCAACTGAATCATGCAACGAACACTCCCTTTGGACATTCATGTTCGAGGGTGATATGTTGCATTGCGAAGACAGGCAATGAGTTTTCGCTGGGCCCACGAACATTCTCAATGGGTTGCATTGGGGTTAGGGGTGTTCGTTGATTTTGTGGTGCTTTCTCCAATTGGCGGATGAGATTTAGATTTAAAGGTTCATCCATGGGTTCCTGTTGCTTACCAGAGTGGAACACATGAAACTCAGCACTCATGTTACCGAATGAGAGCTTCATAAGACCATTTCTACAATTAATCAAGGCATTGGAGATTGCCAGAAATTGTCTACCCAAAATCAAAGGTATTTGAGAGTGGGTGTTCGCAACAGGATTGGTATCGAGGACAACAAAATCGACTGGAAATATAAAATCTCCAACTTTGATAAGCACATCCTCGATAATCCCCATGGGAATACGAATGGATCTATCCGCCAATTGGAGGGTGATCTTTGTTGGTTTCAATTCTCCCAAGTTCAACTGTTGATAAACAGAGAATGGGAGGAGGTTGACCGCTGATCCTAAATCAAGCAAAACATTGCTCAATCTAGTGTCCCCTATCGTACACTGAATAGTAGGACACCCAGGGTCCTTGTATTTTGTGTAGGTAGGATTGGACAAAAGTGAGCTGATATTTAAAGCCAAGAATGCTTTCTTAGGAACATTGGTCTTCCTCTTGGTTGTGCAGAGATCCTTCAACACTTTGGCATATTGAGGTATTTATTGGATGACATCCAACAAGGGGATGTTAACCTTCACTTGCTTAAACACCTCTAATATCTTGTCCATCTTGTCACTCTGCTTTTTGTTAAACCTACTTGGATAGGGAGCTTTTGGCAGGTAGGTTTTCTGCTGTGCCTGAGAAGAAAGCTTTGGTGTATTACCCTCACCCTCAGCATCTTCTTCACCACCATTCCCACTGAGGGGCTGCATAGATGGTGGTTGTTGTGGCAAGGAGATGTGACTGTCAACCTGTTTTCCATTTCTTAAGGTCACAATGGAATTGACATGGTGAACAGGTTCCTCCACATGGTTCACTTGCCTCCCCCGAGGTACCACATTCTCATTTTGCATGTGTTGTTGTTGGTACATACGGGGGTTAGCCTCAGGCTGGCTAGGAAAAAACCCTCTCTCTCTTTCATTTACAGACTGAGCCAATTGGCCCATCTGAAGCTCTAGAGATTTGATGGTCTGCTGATTTGAAGTGAGAACTTGACTTGTGGACGACATAAATTTTTTCATAGAGTTCTCAAGTCCACGAGTCAAGTTGTCAAGCGAATTAAACCGGGTTTCGAAGTTGTTAGAATTTTGGAAACCTGGTTGGTTGGTGCTTGGAACTTGGGGTTGCTGATAAGATTGTGCATGCATGGGAGGTTGGTGTGATTGGTAAGGTGGTCTAGAGGAGTTTGAAGGACCACCCGAGGCATTAGTGTGGTTCCATGAAAAATTGGGGTGGTTCCTTGATTGACATCATTTCATGCTTATATTTGTATCTTATATCCATTATCTTACACCTAAGCAATGCTACATGACGAGTTTTATGTTTAGTTTTCAGGAATAAAAAGGTTTGAAGAGAAGAGCCATGAAAGGACCCAAAAGCAGGAAAAAGGACTTAATTGTGAGACCTGGGGACTAAGATGCAAGGGAAAAGGACCTGATCGTAAGACCAAAGGACCTAAGAGAAAACCAGGAAACTCCACACCATCATGGGGAGTATTTTGGCAATTCGATTCGGGTCGGAGCTCCAACAAACCAAGTAGATGCATCCAGGACCAACAAAGACTACCAGAAAAGCCCACAACAAATCCCAGATGAATCCAGAACTTATAGACCGCCAATTGGTGGTCTTGGACCGCTAATTGGCGGTCCATATTGCTCTGGATCCACTAAGTTTCGTGGAGAATGTGTATTAGTGTATTCTTAGTCTATTGACATGCGCATTTCTAGCTCGAGAGATGGTGGGTTCCCATTTGATGTCCCTTGACATATGAAGATGGAAGCCTACTGTTGTACATTGTTAAAAAAAAGAAAAAAAGAAAAAAAAGAAAAAAAGACTCCTTCAGTGAGCACCGATTGTTGTGGGCCCCAACCCTTGCGTATTTGGGCCTCATTTCTTTCACATATTTGTATCCCTTCTTTAGCATCTCACAAGTTTTGAGGGAAGTTGGGTTGTGTCCATCAACATAACCATGAACTTCCTTGTGTACTTCACGTTGGTGAGATCTATTCTGTTTGATGCATACATCCATGTAGTATTTTGCTCACATTCATTGAGGACAATGCATGAAGTAGGTGTGGGGGGGTGTTTTACGTGTGTACATAGTCGAGTCTTTTCTTTTGATTTTGCTTTCTTTTGTTTGCATTTTTAGGGTCATGTTAGTGTGCTGCGTTTAATATCGATATATCTGCTTGCCATGATCCTTGGGTGACTTGTCTTCTTTTGCTTGCCTAATGCTTCAAAAATTTCACATTTCTTTCAAAATCTTCATGTGTTTTCGAAAGAAAATGTTTTGTGGGTTTTGCGTGAGTTTAGCATGTGCAAAACCGTTGAGAGGCAAAGTAAAAAGAAAGCTCCCAAAATTGTCTTGAACTTGATGCATTAGGATATCTAGTACGTGGCTTTAGGATTTATCGAGTCGTTAGGATGCACCCCAGTTTTCCTTTGGGGGTGAGTAATCATAGGGTTTCAGTGCTCAAACATTCAAAGAAGTCCACCCTGAACCTAGTGAGTCAATAATTCGTGTTTGTTAATTTAGGAAGTTTGTTGTTGTCAAGGACCCTCTTAATCTTGTTGTGAGACATTAGTGTAGGGGTTTTGGTTCATGTGTAGAGAAAAAATAAGTGAGTAGATGTTCTCTCTTCTCACACGGCTCCTATCACCCGGGAAAGTAGGTCTGAGGGCACTTTGTGCCTGGTGCTTTCGAGTCATCTGACTTGGGATGCGCCGATCGAACTCCCGTTACACGGGTGGTAGGGATTGCCCTATGTGGAGATTTGGGGAAAGGTGTACGTGATAGTGTAAGTCCTCATGGGCAATGATGCACGAAACCTGACCCTGGGAGAATGAAGCTCCAACTAATAAAAAGAAAAAGAAAAAAAAAAGTGTGAAAAGAAAAACAAAATGGTAATGCAAATAAGAACCTTAATGGACCTTACACTTTGTATCACTTGAGGATCTTGAGGTTGTCCATGTCTTTCACTTAATTCCTTATTTAACTTGCATGAATGGTTTATTAGGCTAGGTGTGGACTGATTACCTATATAGAGTCGGCCCGTAGGATTACCGCGTCCAATGATCGATAAAAATTTGTCCAACGAGTCGAGTGTCTAGATTGAATAATGCATCTTGTTCGGATTTTGTGGGTATATCCGCTGAAAACCCGCAGGAGACAACACTCCTCCTCCTTGGCAACAAGGAGGTTTAACGGCTTGTTGCACGTGCTAAGTGCAACCGTGATTCCTACGAAAGTGAGTTAGGATTTCTTGTTTCTCGTTTGCTTTTCTCTTTCTTTGTTTTGCTCGGGACTAGCAAAAACTTAGGTGTGGGGGTATTTGATTGACATCATTTCATGCTTATATTTGTATCTTATATCTATTATCTTACACCTAAGCAATGCTACATGACGAGTTTTATGTTTAGTTTTCAGGAATAAAGAGGTTTGAAGAGAAGAGCCATGAAAGGACCCAAAAGCAGGAAAACGAACTTAATTGTGAGACCTGGGGACTAAGATGCAAGGGAGAAGGACCTGATCGTAAGACCAAAGGACCTAAGAGAAAACCAGGAAACTCCACACCATCATGGGGAGTATTTTGGCAATTCGATTCGGGTCGGAGCTCCAACAAACCAAGTAGATGCATCCAGGACCAACAAAGACCACCAGAAAAGCCCAAAAGAATCCACGATGAATCCAGAACTTATAGACCGCCAATTGGCGGTCTTGGACCGCTAATTGGCGGTCTTGGACCGCTAATTGGCGGTCCATATTGCTCTGGATCCACTAAGTTTCGTGGTGAATGTGTATTAGTGTATTCTTAGTCTATTTGTGGTGTTGGTTTAGTCCCACATCGGGGGATTGTCCCGGATTAGCTTTTTCCATGCTTATAAATAGAATTCTTCACCTCCCATTGTATCCATCTCTCTCTTTGGTGGCCATCTTCCCTACTAAGAGTGAAGCCTTGAAGCAAAACTCTAGTGGAGGAAGAGCTACTTGTAATTGAGTGAGTTAATAATAGAAGTTTTCCTTTAATTGTGTTGTTTCTCTCTTAGTTTAATTTCGTTTCATATGTTTGCTTTGTTGCTTGTTTTATTTTATGCTTCTTAATATTTCTTGCTTGATTAGTATAACTTTCATTTCAGTATTATGCTTTCTTTTGCTAATATAGTTAGTGTAATGAGTAGTGAGTAGTTCCATCCCCATTTGGGGGGTGGAGAAATATGTGATATAATCATGTAGTGTATTAAGTGTGTGTTATTTTTATCCCTTGAGCTTTATATGATTTCCATAACCATCTAATGGGTCTCCACTCTTATCTTTGATATGCTAATGCTCTTGAATGAAGCTTAGCTTATGCTTTGATTAGTGGACCTATTTTATGGGGAATCATAAGGTTAGGATATTGATGAAGTTAATATTGGAAACACAAGTTGTAGTGTGTGAGATCTTGTTGCCTTTACCTTAGCTAATGTCTTGTATGTTTTAATGATGTAGTCTTATCTTAATTCATGTAGAGGCATAGTAGGGTCTAGTCTTTATACTTGAGTTCATGTAGCTTCATTCCAACTATTGTCTTGTATGTTTTAATGATGTAGTGAAATCTTAATTCATGTGGAGGCAAAGTTGGATGTAGTTTTATGATTTCATGCACTACATGTTGTGAAGAGCTTAATGAACACACACACATACACTTATTTATGTTCACATTATTTCTCTACCCCCTTTGGGGTTTAGTTTTATCGTTTCTTCTCCATCTCATTTCAGCTTTGTAGTGTAGTTTAGTGTAACCAACCTTTCTTCCCTTTCTTTACCTCTTGCCTTCGCACAAACCAAGTGTCGACACACCTCCCAGTGGACGACCCGTATTTGCCACCGCTTCAACGCGGTCGTGCACTTGCGGTTAAATATAAAACGATCAATCAAGTTTTTGTCGCCGTTGCCGGGGAGGTGCTCTATCCAGACCTTGGTTTGGACGATTCGAGGGGTTTTTAATTTTTTGTTTCCAGTTTTTGTTAGTTTCAGGGAACCCGCAGATCAAGGGGAGGCTACTGGACAAGTTTGAAGGACAGAAGCTTCAACTTGACCGCCAATTGGCGGTTTGGAACCGCCAACTGGCGGCCTGGTGAGGTCATCTTGCCTTGAAATTTTTTCTGGTAGTTGGGTTCTTCCATTTTGTTATCTGGGAGCTCTATTTTGCATGCTTTGACTTCTGGTTTGCTCCCAGATCATTAATCACTCCCCCATTAATCAAATTGGCCCTAAAATCCAAAGCAAAAGACTAGACGTTCTTATTTGTTTAGGTCACGCATCATGTATTGACTTGAGCATATAGTTGTCTTTTCTTTTAGCTTTAATTTCAGTTGTTGAGTGCTGGCGTAAGGTACGCATTTCCTACACTCATTCACGCATCTCGTATGCCCATGCATTAGTTAGTAGGATTTGCATCAGGACAAGAGTGAGAGAGCGTTTGATTGGAGCGATTGATTGCTAGATCTAGGATCAAATCGCTACTAAGGAGGGGTTGTCCCATAAAAGATAAGGTGGGGGATTTCATCACCCTTTCATTGGCCCCAAAAACCACTCTTAATAAAGCCTTAACTAAAAGCAAGTAGACATTGGCCCTAGGATTGCGGGCGCACTAGGAGAGTGATCTAGTTGAGACCGTCATGACCTGATCGGCGTTGCCTACCTTGTTGATAGTAGGACGTATTGGATCCCCAGATCTGGTATCACTTGCTGGGCATTGTGGTCCTCGTTGTAGGGAGGTGAGATGTGTCGAGGCTAGTGACCTCGAAGTTAGGCGTCGTCTAGCCTAAGGACCCATTGCCTTACATTGTTTGAGCCGTTCTTGCTAGTTAGGCTTCTTCCTGATCCATCTACCCACGCTAGCTCTAGGGATTCTTCCCTCCTTATCTGAGTCCTCTCCTCATCTATTCTCTACGTATAGTCTCCTCCTCTAGTACACCTTCTGTTGTGTGTTGTTTAGAGTCGAGTCGAGCATTTTATGCGAGGTTGGGCTCGTTCTGGTGAGAGCGCTCGACTCGAGAGAGTGCTTATTTCTGAGATGGAAGATCTTGGTGATCGACCATCTCCGCCTCGTGCTCCTTTGGAGCAAGAGGCCGAGTCGTCTCGCGGTGGCGAGGGAGACCGGGTTCCATACATGGATTACCTTGGTCCGTTCCCACCACCACGTAGACCTCCTTCTCCTCCTCCTCTGTCTCGAGAGGAAGGGAGATTCGGTCAGGATCGAGTTCTTGGTGCACCACCACCTTTAGCTCGACATGATAGACCGATGACTTTGTGGGAGCGGACCCATCCTGTTCGGGCCGCGCAGCCTTCTTGCATAGTTGTTCCCCCTGCTTGCGGGAACAACTATGAACTGAAACCTCAATATGTGAGCATGCTTCCAACCTTTACTGCCAATAAGGAGGATCCGTATATCTTTATACGCGAATTGGAGGAAGTATGCTCCATGTTCAAGCTTCAACAGCTTGACGAGGATTCAGTCCGGTTGAGGATGATTTCTTTCGCATTGAAGGATAATGCGAAGAAATGGATGTATAGCCTCCCGGCGAGCTCGATTCGGTCATGGGATGACTTTGTGACCGTCTTTCTGAAGAGATTTTTCCCTCAAAGAAAAACTCAACAGATACGGCACCAGATACATCAAATGTATCAGACCGAGACCGAATCGTTTCATGGTTTCTTTGAGAGGTTCAAGGACCTTCTCCAGCAGTGCCCTCATCATGGATTTGAGTTATGGTAGTTGTGCCAAATTGTTTATGAGGGCATCAACTACAACACCCGCACATTGTTGGAGTCGATGTGTCAGGGTGACTTCCAAATGAAACCCATCGAGGAGGCATGGGATACTTTTGAGTCCATGGCTGAACGTACCTTCGAGTGGGATACCATAAGAGAGCCACCAGCTGCCAGGTCTTCCGGTCGAGCTAGATCTTATCAAGTTGACTCATCGATCGCGTCTGAAGCGAAAATGGCTGCTCTCATGCGTAGGATTGAGAGTTTGGAGATGGACCGAGCTCCTGTAGCTCAGGTCGCTACTCTCGAGTGTAGTAGGTGTGGATTGTCGGGACATGATGACTTGGAATGCGCTTACGCTCCAAGGGATACTGAGCATGCAAATGCGATGTATCAACAAAGGCCCCGAAACGACCCGTACAGTCACTCCTACAACCCGGGATGGCGTAACCATCCTAACTTCTCTTGGGGGCCTAGTGGGGGTAACGGTTAGAGCTCGAACGGTCAACCTCAACTTCCGCCTTATCAACCTCCACGCCCATCGGCGACCTACCAACCTCCACATCAAAGGTCTTAGAACCACAATTACCAACTTCCTAAAACCTCTTCGTCGGGTTATTCTAACCAAACTCCACAACCCCAACGGGTTGACCCTAAGGACTCCACTCTTGAACAAACCCTTCACGCGTTCATTCAGAGTACACAATCCATGCTTTCGGCCAACAACAATTCGGTCAAAGCATTGGAAATGCAAGTTAGCCAGTTGGCTAATCAGCTCCATGAACGCGAGAAGGGCCAATTACCGAGTCAACCCGAGGTGAATCCTCGGGGTACCCATTCGCAAGGAAGGACACCTTTACCTCATGCTACCTATGAACCGACCCATCATATTAATGTGATTCATACTTTGAGGTCTGGTAAGGAGGTGGACAACCACATTGGGGTGCCTTCCTTGTCATCACCATCTCTGAGGGAGCCGGATCCTGATGCTCCCTACACAAATACTTCCAGGAAGGAGCCAGATTCTGAGGTTCTTTCTACTTTTCCTTCGACAAAGGGGCTGAACCCTGAGGTCCCCTTGTCTCCTCTTGTGTCGAAGGAACCAGATTCTGAGGTCCCCACTCATACTTCTTTGGACCAGGATTCTGAGGTTCCTTCGCACCATTATGCCCCGAAGGCTCCATTCCCTGAGCGCCTTAAAAAGAAAACCTCTGATCAGCATGACAAGATACTTGAGATGTTTCGGCAGGTTAAGGTGAATATCCCTCTTTTGGAGGTGATTCAGCAAATGTCACCTTATGCCAAGGTTCTCAAGGACTTATGCACCAAGAAGAGAAAAACTCATGTTCCAAAGAAAGCTTTTCTTGCGGCTAACGTGAGTTGTTTGTTGGCACAACCCATGCAAGTCAAGTACAAGGACCCTGGTTGTCCTACTATCTCTTGTGTGATTGGGGATGTGTCCATACATCGAGCCTTATTGGACCTTGGTGCATCTGTTAATCTTCTTCCATATTCTGTCTACATCCACCTCGGTCTTGGAGACCTCAAAGAAACAAACACCACTCTTCAATTGACTGATAGGTCCATGAAGAAACCGAGGGGTGTGGTGGAAGACGTGCTGATCAAAGTGGGAGAGTTCATTTATCCAGTCGACTTCTTTGTCCTGGATACTGAACCTGTGCCAAACCCACATGGACAAATTCCTGTCATTTTGGGGCGACCATTTCTTGCGACTTCCAATGCCTTGATCAATTGTCGCAATGGTCTGATGCGCTTGACTTATGGTAGTCAATGCGCTGATTTCAACATCTTCACCATTGGCAAGAAGCCAGGTGCCTTCAATGACACTGTTGAGGTCAACCTTGTCCAGGGCTTGGATGAGATTGAAGTTGAGGGCACCTTCAAGTACTTCAGAGAATTGTTCGATGAAGTTCCTGAAGGTGGTGGAGATGTTTCACCTGGGCTGGCACAAGAAGGTGCCTTATGTTTTTATCATGTGGCCCTTGAGCCACATTCTTCTGATCTTGTGGCCCTTGAGCCACATTCTTCTGATCATGTGGCCCTTGAGCCACTTCTTTTTGACCATGTGGTCCTTGAACCACATCCTTTTGAGCACGTGGCTTTTGAGCCACAAGATACTATTTTTATGGCCTCTCGGCCACATGCTCTTCATTCTGTATCTGCTGAGGACCCCATGTGGGTTAAGATTCAACCACCTGATACCCTTATACCTGATAGAGGTTCACCTCTCGTTCATGCCTCCTCTTTTGCTAACTCTAAAGAGGCATCAACCGACCACAATGCTTATAAGGGTGTCAGGTGGTCGAGCAATTCTGTTGTGTATGTTGCGAGCCCATGCATGCGCATTTCTAGCTCGAGAGATGGTGGGTTCCCATTTGATGTCCCTTGACATATGAAGATGGAAGCCTATTGTTGTACATTGTTAAAAAAAAAAAAAGACTCCTTCAGTGAGCACCGATTGTTGTGGGCCCCAACCCTTGCGTATTTGGGCATCATTTCTTTCACGTATTTGTATCCCTTCTTTAGCATCTCACAGGTTTTGAGGGAAGTTGGGTTGTGTCCATCAACATAACCATGAACTTCCTTGTGTACTTCACGTTGGTGAGATCTATTCTGTTTCATGCATACATCCATGTAGTATTTTGCTCACATTCATTGAGGACAATGCATGAAGTAGGTGTGGGGGGTGTTTTACGTGTGTACATAGTCGAGTCTTTTCTTTTGATTTTGGTTTCTTTTGTTTGCATTTTTAGGGTCATGTTAGTGTGTTGCGTTTAATATCGATATCTGCTTGCCATGATCCTTGGGTGACTTGTCTTCTTTTGCTTGCCTAGTGCTTCAAAAATTTCACATTTCTTTCAAAATCTTCATGTGTTTTCGAAAGAAAATGTTTTGTGGGTTTTGCGTGAGTTTAGCATGTGCAAAACCGTTGAGAGGCAAAGTAAAAAGAAAGCTCCCAAAATTGTCTTGAACTTGATGCATTAGGATATCTAGTACGTGGCTTTAGGATTTATCGAGTCGTTAGGATGCACCCCAGTTTTCCTTTGGGGGTGAGTAATCATAGGGTTTCAGTGCTCAAACATTCAAAGAAGTCCACCCTGAACCTAGTGAGTCAATAATTCGTGTTTGTTAATTTAGGAAGTTTGTTGTAGTCAAGGACCCTCTTAATCTTGTTGTGAGACATTAGTGTAGGGGTTTTGGTTCATGTGTAGAGAAGAAATAAGTGAGTAGATGTTCTCTCTTCTCACACGGCTCCTATCACGCGGGAAAGTAGGTCTGAGGGGACTTTGTGCCTGGTGCTTTCGAGTCATCTGACTTGGGATGCGCCGATCGAACTCCCGTTACACGGGTGGTAGGGATTGCCCTATGTGGAGATTTGGGGAAAGGTGTACGTGATAGTGTAAGTCCTCATGGGCAATGATGCACGAAAGCTGACCCTGGGAGAATGAAGCTCCAACTAATAAAAAGAAAAAGAAAAAAAAATGTGTGAAAAGAAAAACAAAATGGTAATGCAAATAGGAACCTTAATGGACCTTACACTTTGTATCACTTGAGGATCTTGAGGTTGTCCATGTCTTTCACTTAATTCCTTATTTAACTTGCATGAATGGTTTATTAGGCTAGGTGTGGACTGATTACCTATATAGAGTCGGCCCGTAGGATTACCGCGTCCATTGATCGATAAAAATTTGTCCAACGAGTCGAGTGTCTAGATTAAATAATGCATCTTGTTCGGATTTTGTGGGTATATCCGCTGAAAACCCGCAGGAGACAACACTCCTCCTCCTTGGCAACAAGGAGGTTTAACGGCTTGTTGCACGTGCTAAGTGCAACCGTGATTCCTACGAAAGTGAGTTAGGATTTCTTGTTTCTCGTTTGCTTTTCTCTTTCTTTGTTTTGCTCGGGACTAGCAAAAACTTAGGTGTGGGGGTATTTGATTGACATCATTTCATGCTTATATTTGTATCTTATATCTATTATCTTACACCTAAGCAATGCTACATGACGAGTTTTATGTTTAGTTTTCAGGAATAAAGAGGTTTGAAGAGAAGAGCCATGAAAGGACCCAAAAGCAGGAAAACGGACTTAATTGTGAGACCTGGGGACTAAGATGCAAGGGAGAAGGACCTGATCGTAAGACCAAAGGACCTAAGAGAAAACCAGGAAACTCCACACCATCATGGGGAGTATTTTGGCAATTCGATTCGGGTCGGATCTCCAACAAACCAAGTAGATGCATCCAGGACCAACAAAGACCACCAGAAAAGCCCAAAAGAAATCCACGATGAATCCAGAACTTATAGACCGCCAATTGGCGGTCTTGGACCGCTAATTGGCGGTCCATATTGCTCTGGATCCACTAAGTTTCGTGGTGAATGTGTATTAGTGTATTCTTAGTCTATTTGTGGTGTTGGTTTAGTCCCACATCGGGGGATTGTCCCGGATTAGCTTTTTCCATGCTTATAAATAGAACTCTTCACCTCCCATTGTATCCATCTCTCTCTTTGGTGGCCATCTTCCCTACTAAGAGTGAAGCCTTGAAGCAAAACTCTAGTGGAGGAAGAGCTACTTGTAATTGAGTGAGTTAATAATAGAAGTTTTCCTTTAATTGTGTTGTTTCTCTCTTAGTTTAATTTCGTTTCATATGTTTGCTTTGTTGCTTGTTTTATTTTATGCTTCTTAATATTTCTTGCTTGATTAGTATAACTTTCATTTCAGTATTATGCTTTCTTTTGCTAATATAGTTAGTGTAATGAGTAGTGAGTAGTTCCATCCCCATTTGGGGGGTGGAGAAATATGTGATATAATCATGTAGTGTATTAAGTGTGTGTTATTTTTATCCCTTGAGCTTTATATGATTTCCATAACCATGTAATGGGTCTCCACTCTTATCTTTGATATGCTAATGCTCTTGAATGAAGCTTAGCTTATGCTTTGATTAGTGGACCTATTTTATGGGGAATCATAAGGTTAGGATATTGATGAAGTTAATATTGGAAACACAAGTTGTAGTGTGTGAGATCTTGTTGCCTTTACCTTAGCTAATGTCTTGTATGTTTTAATGATGTAGTCTTATCTTAATTCATGTAGAGGCATAGTAGGGTCTAGTCTTTATACTTGAGTTCATGTAGCTTCATTCCAACTATTGTCTTGTATGTTTTAATGATGTAGTGAAATCTTAATTCATGTGGAGGCAAAGTTGGATGTAGTTTTATGATTTCATGCACTACATGTTGTGAAGAGCTTAATGAACACACACACATACACTTCTTTATGTTCACATTATTTCTCTACCCCCTTTGGGGTTTAGTTTTATCGTTTCTTCTCCTTCTCATTTCAGCTTTGTAGTGTAGTTTAGTGTAACCAACCTTTCTTCCCTTTCTTTACCTCTTGCCTTCGCACAAACCAAGTGTCGACACACCTCCCAGTGGACGACCCGTATTTGCCACCGCTTCAACGCGGTCGTGCACTTGCGGTTAAATATAAAACGATCAATCAAGTTTTTGGCACCGTTGCCGGGGAGGTGCTCTATCCAGACCTTGGTTTGGACGATTCGAGGGGTTTTTAATTTTTTGTTTCCAGTTTTTGTTAGTTTCAGGGAACCCGCAGATCAAGGGGAGGCTACTGGACAAGTTTGAAGGACAGAAGGTTCAACTTGACCGCCAATTGGCGGTTTGGAACCGCCAACTGGCGGCCTGGTGAGGTCATCTTGCCTTGAAATTTTTTCTGGTAGTTGGGTTCTTCCATTTTGTTATCTGGGAGCTCTATTTTGCATGCTTTGACTTCTGGTTTGCTCCCAGATCATTAATCACTCCCCCATTAATCAAATTGGCCCTAAAATCCAAAGCAAAAGACTAGACGTTCTTATTTGTTTAGGTCACGCATCATGTATTGACTTGAGCATATAGTTGTCTTTTCTTTTAGCTTTAATTTCAGTTGTTGAGTGCTGGCGTAAGGTACGCATTTCCTACACTCATTCACGCATCTCGTATGCCCATGCATTAGTTAGTAGGATTTGCATCAGGACAAGAGTGAGAGAGCGTTTGATTGGAGCGATTGATTGCTAGATCTAGGATCAAATCGCTACTAAGGAGGGGTTGTCCCATAAAAGATAAGGTGGGGGATTTCATCACCCTTTCATTGGCCCCAAAAACCACTCTTAATAAAGCCTTAACTAAAAGCAAGTAGACATTGGCCCTAGGATTGCGGGCGCACTAGGAGAGTGATCAAGTTGAGACCGTCATGACCTGATCGGCGTTGCCTACCTTGTCGATAGTAGGACGTATTGGATCCCCAGATCTGGTATCACTTGCTGGGCATTGTGGTCCTCGTTGTAGGGAGGTGAGATGTGTCGAGGCTAGTGACCTCGAAGTTAGGCGTCGTCTAGCCTAAGGACCCATTGCCTTACATTGTTTGAGCCATTCTTGCTAGTTAGGCTTCTTCCTGATCCATCTACCCACGCTAGCTCTAGGGATTCTTCCCTCCTTATCTGAGTCCTCTCCTCATCTATTCTCTACGTATAGTCTCCTCCTCTAGTACACCTTCTGTTGTGTGTTGTTTAGAGTCGAGTCAAGCATTTTATGCGAGGTTTGGCTCGTTCTGGTGAGAGCGCTCGACTCGAGAGAGTGCTTATTTCTGAGATGGAAGATCTTGGTGATCGACCATCTCCGCCTCGTGCTCCTTTGGAGCAAGAGGCCGAGTCGTCTCGCGGTGGCGAGGGAGACCGGGTTCCATACATGGATTACCTTGGTCCGTTCCCACCACCACCTAGACCTCCTTCTCCTCCTCCTCTGTCTCGAGAGGAAGGGAGATTCGGTCAGGATCGAGTTCTTGGTGCACCACCACCTTTAGCTCGACATGATAGACCGTTGACTTTGTGGGAGCGGACCCATCCTGTTCGGGCCGCGCAGCCTTCTTGCATAGTTGTTCCCCCTGCTTGCGGGAACAACTATGAACTGAAACCTCAATATGTGAGCATGCTTCCAACCTTTACTGCCAATAAGGAGGATCCGTATATCTTTATACGCGAATTCGAGGAAGTATGCTCCATGTTCAAGCTTCAACAGCTTGACGAGGATTCAGTCCGGTTGAGGATGATTTCTTTCGCATTGAAGGATAATGCGAAGAAATGGATGTATAGCCTCCCGGCGAGCTCGATTCGGTCATGGGATGACTTTGTGACCGTCTTTCTGAAGAGATTTTTCCCTCAAAGAAAAACTCAACAGATACGGCACCAGATACATCAAATGTATCAGACCGAGACCGAATCGTTTCATGGTTTCTTTGAGAGGTTCAAGGACCTTCTCCAGCAGTGCCCTCATCATGGATTTGAGTTATGGTAGTTGTGCCAAATTGTTTATGAGGGCATCAACTACAACACGCGCACATTGTTGGAGTCGATATGTCAGGGTGACTTCCAAATGAAACCCATCGAGGAGGCATGGGATACTTTTGAGTCCATGGCTGAACGTACCTTCGAGTGGGATACCATAAGAGAGCCACCAGCCGCCAGGTCTTCCGATCGAGCTAGATCTTATCAAGTTGACTCATCGATCGCGTCTGAAGTGAAAATGGCTGCTCTCATGCGTAGGATTGAGAGTTTGGAGATGGACCGAGCTCCTGTAGCTCAGGTCGCTACTCCCGAGTGTAGTAGGTGTGGATTGTCGGGACATGATGACTTGGAATGCGCTTACGCTCCAAGGGATACTGAGCATGCAAATGCGATGTATCAACAAAGGCCCCGAAACGACCCGTACAGTCACTCCTACAACCCGGGATGGCATAACCATCCTAACTTCTCTTGGGGGCCTAGTGGGGGTAACGGTTAGAGCTCGAACGGTCAACCTCAACTTCTGCCTTATCAACCTCCACGCCCATCGGCGACCTACCAACCTCCACATCAAAGGTCTTAGAACCACAATTACCAACTTCCTCAGACCTCTTCGTCGGGTCATTCTAACCAAACTCCACAACCCCAACGGGTTGACCCTAAGGACTCCACTCTTGAACAAACCCTTCACGCGTTCATTCAGAGTACACAATCCATGCTTTCGGCCAACAACAATTCGGTCAAAGCATTGGAAATGCAAGTTAGCCAGTTGGCTAATCAGCTCCATGAACGCGAGAAGGGCCAATTACCGAGTCAACCCGAGGTGAATCCTCGGGGTACCCATTCGCAAGGAAGGACACCTTTACCTCATGCTACCTATGAACCGACCCATCATATTAATGTGATTCATACTTTGAGGTCTGGTAAGGAGGTGGACAACCACATTGGGGTGCCTTCCTTGTCATCACCATCTCTGAGGGAGCCGGATCCTGATGCTCCCTACACAAATACTTCCAGGAAGGAGCCAGATTCTGAAGTTCTTTCTACTTTTCCTTCGACAACGGGGCCGAACCCTGAGGTCCCCTTGTCTCCTCTTGTGTCGAAGGAACCAGATTCTGAGGTCCCCACTCATACTTCTTTGGACCAGGATTCTGAGGTTCCTTCGCACCATTATGCCCCGAAGGCGCCATTCCCTGAGCGCCTTAAAAAGAAAACCTCTGATCAGCATGACAAGATACTTGAGATGTTTCGGCAGGTTAAGGTGAATATCCCTCTTTTGGAGGTGATACAGCAAATGTCACCTTATGCCAAGGTTCTCAAGGACTTATGCACCAAGAAAAGAAAAACTCATGTTCCAAAGAAAGCTTTTCTTGCGGCTAACGTGAGTTCTTTGTTGGCACAACCCATGCAAGTCAAGTACAAGGACCCTGGTTGTTCTACTATCTCTTGTGTGATTGGGGATGTGTCCATACATCGAGCCTTATTGGACCTTGGTGCATCTGTTAATCTTCTGCCATATTCTGTCTACATCCACCTCGGTCTTGGAGACCTCAAAGAAACAAACACCACTCTTCAATTGACTGATAGGTCCATGAAGAAACCGAGGGGTGTGGTGGAAGACGTGCTGATCAAAGTGGGAGAGTTCATTTATCCAGTCGACTTCTTTGTCCTGGATACTGAACCTGTGCCAAACCCACATGGACAAATTCCTGTCATTTTGGGGCGACCATTTCTTGCGACTTCCAATGCCTTGATCAATTGTCGCAATGGTCTGATGCGCTTGACTTATGGTAGTCAATGCGCTGATTTCAACATCTTCACCATTGGCAAGAAGCCAGGTGCCTTCAATGACACTGTTGAGGTCAACCTTGTCCAGGGCTTGGATGAGATTGAAGTTGAGGGCACCTTCAAGTACTTCAGAGAATTGTTCGATGAAGTTCCTGAAGGTGGTGGAGATGTTTCACCTGGGCTGGCACAAGAAGGTGCCTTATGTTTTTATCATGTGGCCCTTGAGCCACATTCTTCTGATCTTGTGGCCCTTGAGCCACATTCTTCTGATCATGTGGCCCTTGAGCCACTTCTTTTTGACCACGTGGTCCTTGAACCACATCCTTTTGAGCACGTGGCTTTTGAGCCACAAGATACTATTTTTATGGCCTCTCGGCCACATGCTCTTCATTCTGTATCTGCTGAGGACCCCATGTGGGTTAAGATTCAACCACCTGATACCCTTATACCTGATAGAGGTTCACCTCTCGTTCATGCCTCCTCTTTTGCTAACTCTAAAGAGGCATCAACCGACCACAATGCTTATAAGGGTGTCAGGTGGTCGAGCAATTCTGTTGTGTATGTTGCGAGCCCATGCATGCGCATTTCTAGCTCGAGAGATGGTGGGTTCCCATTTGATGTCCCTTGACATATGAAGATGGAAGCCTATTGTTGTACATTGTTAAAAAAAAAAAAAAAAAAAACTCCTTCAGTGAGCACCGATTGTTGTGGGCCCCAACCCTTGCGTATTTAGGCCTCATTTCTTTCACGTATTTGTATCCCTTCTTTAGCATCTCACAGGTTTTGAGGGAAGTTGGGTTGTGTCCATCAACATAACCATGAACTTCCTTGTGTACTTCACGTTGGTGAGATCTATTCTGTTTGATGCATACATCCATGTAGTATTTTGCTCACATTCATTGAGGACAATGCGTGAAGTAGGTGTGGGGGGGTGTTTTACGTGTGTACATAGTCGAGTCTTTTCTTTTGATTTTGCTTTCTTTTGTTTGCATTTTTAGGGTCATGTTAGTGTGCTGCGTTTAATATCGATATCTGCTTGCCATGATCCTTGGGTGACTTGTCTTCTTTTGCTTGCCTAGTGCTTCAAAATTTTCACATTTCTTTCAAAATCTTCATGTGTTTTCGAAAGAAAATATTTCGTGGGTTTTGCGTGAGTTTAGCATGTGCAAAACCGTTGAGAGGCAAAGTAAAAAGAAAGCTCCCAAAATTGTCTTGAACTTGATGCATTAGGATATCTAGTACGTGGCTTTAGGATTTATCGAGTCGTTAGGATGCACCCCAGTTTTCCTTTGGGGGTGAGTAATCATAGGGTTTCAGTGCTCAAACATTCAAAGAAGTCCACCCTGAACCTAGTGAGTCAATAATTCGTGTTTGTTAATTTAGGAAGTTTGTTGTAGTCAAGGACCCTCTTAATCTTGTTGTGAGACATTAGTGTAGGGGTTTTGGTTCATGTGTAGAGAAGAAATAAGTGAGTAGATGTTCTCTCTTCTCACACGGCTCCTATCACTCGGGAAAGTAGGTCTGAGGGGACTTTGTGCGTGGTGCTTTCGAGTCATCTGACTTGGTATGCGCCGATCGAACTCCCGTTACACGGGTGGTAGGGATTGCCCTATATGGAGATTTGGGGAAAGGTGTACGTGATAGTGTAAGTCCTCATGGGCAATGATGCACGAAACCTGACCTTGGGAGAATGAAACTCCAACTAATAAAAAGAAAAAGAAAAAAAAATGTGTGAAAAGAAAAACAAAATGGTAATGCAAATAAGAACCTTAATGGACCTTACACTTTGTATCACTTGAGGATCTTGAGGTTGTCCATGCTTTCACTTAATTCCTTATTTAACTTGCATGAATGGTTTATTAGGCTAGGTGTGGACTGATTACCTATATAGAGTCGGCTCGTAGGATTACCGCGTCCATTGATCGATAAAAATTTGTCCAACGAGTCGAGTGTCTAGATTGAATAATGCATATTGTTCGGATTTTGTGGGTATATCCGCTGAAAACCCGCAGGAGACAACACTCCTCCTCCTTGGCAACAAGGAGGTTTAACGGCTTGTTGCACGTGCTAAGTGCAACCGTGATTCCTACGAAAGTGAGTTAGGATTTCTTGTTTCTCGTTTGCTTTTCTCTTTCTTTGTTTTGCTCGGGACTAGCAAAAACTTAGGTGTGGGGGTATTTGATTGACATCATTTCATGCTTATATTTGTATCTTATATCTATTATCTTACACCTAAGCAATGCTACATGACGAGTTTTATGTTTAGTTTTCAGGAATAAAGAGGTTTGAAGAGAAGAGCCATGAAAGGACCCAAAAGCAGGAAAACGGACTTAATTGTGAGACCTGGGGACTAAGATGCAAGGGAGAAGGACCTGATCGTAAGACCAAAGGACCTAAGAGAAAACCAGGAAAGTCCACACCATCATGGGGAGTATTTTGGCAATTCGATTCGGGTCGGAGCTCCAACAAACCAAGTAGATGCATCCAGGACCAACAAAGACCACCAGAAAAGCCCACAAGAAATCCATGATGAATCCAGAACTTATAGACCGCCAATTGGCGGTTTTGGACCGCTAATTGGCGGTCCATATTGCTCTGGATCCACTAAGTTTCGTGGTGAATGTGTATTAGTGTATTCTTAGTCTATTTGTGGTGTTAGTTTAGTCCCACATCGGGGGATTGTCCCGGATCAGCTTTTTCCATGCTTATAAATAGAACTCTTCACCTCCCATTGTATCCATCTCTCTCTTTGGTGGCCATCTTCCCTACTAAGAGTGAAGCCTTGAAGCAAAACTCTAGTGGAGGAAGAGCTACTTGTAATTGAGTGAGTTAATAATAGAAGTTTTCCTTTAATTGTGTTGTTTCTCTCTTAGTTTAATTTCGTTTCATATGTTTGCTTTGTTGCTTGTTTTATTTTATGCTTCCTTAATATTTCTTGCTTGATTAGTATAACTTTCATTTCAGTATTATGCTTTCTTTTGCTAATAGAGTTAGTGTAATGAGTAGTGAGTAGTTCCATCCCCATTTGGGGGGTGGAGAAATATGTGATATAATCATGTAGTGTATTAAGTGTGTGTTATTTTTATCCCTTGAGCTTTATATGATTTCCATAACCATCTAATGGGTCTCCACTCTTATCTTCGATATGCTAATGCTCTTGAATGAAGCTTAGCTTATGCTTTGATTAGTGGACCTATTTTATGGGGAATCATAAGGTTAGGATATTGATGAAGTTAATATTGGAAACACAAGTTGTAGTGTGTGAGATCTTGTTGCCTTTACCTTAGCTAATGTCTTGTATGTTTTAATGATGTAGTCTTATCTTAATTCATGTAGAGGCATAGTAGGGTCTAGTCTTTATACTTGAGTTCATGTAGCTTCATTCCAACTATTGTCTTGTATGTTTTAATGATGTAGTGAAATCTTAATTCATGTGGAGGCAAAGTTGGATGTAGTTTTATGATTTCATGCACTACATGTTGTGAAGAGCTTAATAAACACACACATACACTTCTTTATGTTCACATTATTTCTCTACCCCCTTTGGGGTTTAGTTTTATCGTTTCTTCTCCATCTCATTTCAGCTTTGTAGTGTAGTTTAGTGTAACCAACCTTTCTTCCCTTTCTTTACCTCTTGCCTTCGCACAAACCAAGTGTCGACACACCTCCCAGTGGACGACCCGTATTTGCCACCGCTTCAACGCGGCCGTGCACTTGCGGTTAAATATAAAAAGATCAATCATTCCTCCATCGAGGATTATAAGATGATGAGGATGGGTCATTCCTAGCTCTGTCATAGATGGCGTTGACACGCTCCATCTCAGGAGGAATGGACTCACACTCGCTTTCTACATGACCTACCCTACCACATGAATGACAGGGAACTGGACCAGATGTGGACATATGAGGCGCATTTTGTTGGTTTTGGAGCTCAATCGAATCCATACGGCGCATTAAGGCCGTCATGCGTGCCTCGGTGGCCGTAGTGGTATCGATAGCAAATGCGGTACCCGATCTAGTCGAGTTTGCATTCGCGATCCTCGCTCCTATACTAGATGATGCAGGTGGTTCCCTCACACTCTCCCATTGCATGGTTTTCTCAGCAAGGTCTTCCAGAAAAGCCCATGCCTCCCTTACATCCTTTCCCAAGAACTCTCCTTGACACATGGACTCAAGAAGAGTTCTTGACGGGATGTGAAGACCATCGTACACAATCTGACAAAGGCACCACAACTCAATGCCATGGTGAGGGAATGAGGATAGTAGCTCCTTGAACCTCTCTAGATATGCATGAAATGTCTCGGTCTCAAGTTGATAGAACGAATTGATTTCGTTCCTCAATTTTTGAGTCCGATGATTTGGGAAGTACTTCTTAAGGAAGGCAGATTGAAACTCATCCCAAGTCCTAAAGGCATTCGCCTGGTTGCTATACAACCACTTCTTGGCGTCATCCTTTAGTGCAAAAGGAACGAGCCTAAGATGGATGGAGTCTGTGCTAAGTTGTTGCAGCTTGAACATAGCACAGATCTCCTCAAATTCCCTGAGAAAGATATAGGGGTCACCTTTCCCAGTGAAGCGAGGGAGCATGGAAATGAATTGAGGCTTAACCTCAAAATGGTTCCTATTAGCCTCTGGTAATACGATGCATGAGGGTAGAGCGGTACAACTTGGGTAGCATCGATCACGAAGAGGTATGGGAACGACAACTGGAAGAACAAGTGGAGCAGGCGGGTCCAGCAACTGCTCCTCCTCACGGAAATTAGCAGCCATTGGACCCGAACTACGTGCGACACGAGAGGAGGAAGGTGTCGAGAAATCGATGACCGAAGCCGGATTGACAATGCTCCTCGTCAAACGACCACTCTCGTCTCGTGTCCACGAAAGCATACACAAAGGTGCACGCACACAAACGAAAACCCTTTTTTTTCAAACAAAGAATGTACGTAGAAGAGAAGACTGGGGAACACACGAAAGAAAGAATGACTCAGGAGAGAAAGAAAGAAGTCATTATGCTACGGCAGATGGGTACAGGTAGAAGCACACAAGCAAACAAGGCTCAAGTAATCCTAAGGTCGCTATAGGCCCTTACAGCTAGACGACGCCTAACTGCGAGGTCACACGGCCTCAACACGCCTCACCTCCCTACAACGAGGACCACAAAGCCCAGCAAGTGAGTCAAGATCCGGGGATCTCGTCTCTCCTACTATCGACAAAGTGGGCAACGCCGATCAGGTCATGACAGTCGGGACCGGATCACTCTCCTAATGCGCCCAAAATCCTTAGGGCCAATGTCTACTTGATTTTAAAAATTAGGCTCTTTATTAGTGTGGTTTGTGGGGCGAAGGAAAGGGTGATGAAATCCCCCACCTTATCTTTTATGGGACAGCCCCTCCTTAGTAGCGTTTTGGAGTCCTAATCTAGCAATCAACTCCCCAAACAAACGCTCAACTCACACTTGTTGCAATGCACTTCCTACTAACTAATGCATGTCATACGAAATGCATGAATGAGAGTAGAAGGTGTGTACCTCACGCCAGCACTCAGCAACTGAAAATAAAGCTAAAATAAAAGACAATCTAAATGCTTAAGTCACATACATGGTGCATGACCTAAACAAGAAAGAATGCCTAGTATTTTGCTTTGAGTTTTAGGGTCCAAGTTGCTTAATGGAGGTTTGATTATGGATCTAGGAACAAACTATAAGTCAAAACATGCCAAATTAAATCCCAGATCACTACATCAATTATGCAAACAGACCAAAGAAATAAGAGAGCCAACAGAGCTTACCAGACCGCTGATTGGCGGTCTGAAGTTCTCAGCTTGACTCCAAACTTCTCCAGGCGTTCCTCCTGACGACTACAAGTCTCCTGAAACAAAGCAAAACTACAAAACACAAATTAAATCCACTCGAATCGTCCAAACAAGAGTCTGGACTGGCACCTCCCCGGCAACGGCGCCAAATATTTGTTGAACGTTTTATTTAAAACCGCAAGTGCACGGCCGCGATGAAGCGGTGGCAAGTACGGGTCGTCCTCAGGGAGGTGAGTAACCTCTTGCTTGTACGAAATCAAGTGGCAAAAATAGGGGGAGAAATATGTTTATGCTACTCTACTCTATACTACGCTAAGAAGTAGGAAATGCGAAAGGAAGAACCAAACAATGAAATAATAACTAAGCTAAGAACAAAGGAAGAATGCTGGAATACAGAAATGGGAAAACCCCTAAGGGGTGGAGTGAGTGCACACATGCAAAGAGGTGGGTGTAGAATACATTCTTTAAGCACATGAAGGTGGTGTTTATCAAGCATAGGAAGTGTCTAAATGTTATGGCAAAACCTATCAATCTATTCACCAACTTAGTTGATTAACATTTACATATGCATGGTGTTTATTTCATAACCTAAACAAGCATGAGAGGTGTCTAATCATTTTGGCAAAACTCATCAAGTTGTAAATTCTATCTTAAATAAGCAAGCATACATTCATGTTTAATCAACACATTGAAATTAAAGCATTCATCACATTCTCTAATGCATGTATGGACATCTACTCCACCCCCCAAAGGGGATGGAACTACTCACTAAACATTACACTAATTATTAAGCTAGGCAAAGAAAGCATATTTAAAACTAAGCAAGAAATAAAAGACGATTAAACTAAAACATGCACAAACAATAAAAGAAGCATAAAACAAACAATGAAAGAAACACAAAACTTTATTGATAAAATGACTCACATTTCAAGTAGCGTCCTCCTACTTTAGTGTGTGCTTCAAGGACTCACTTCTAGTAGGAAGAATAGCCACTTAAAATATGGAGTGATTACAATAGGAGGTGAAGAGTTCTATTTATAGGCATAGAAAAAGCTAATCCGGGACAATCCCCCGATGTGGGACTAAACCAACACCAAAAATAGCCCCAACGAACATTAATACAAGTCCAGGACAAATCTTGGCGGATCTGGACTAATCCAGACCGCCAATTGGCGGTCCAAAATGTTCGGATCCAGTTGAGTTTTATTCTGGGCTTTTCTTTGTGCTTTTGGTGGCCTTTGATGCATCTACTTCGTTTGTTGGAGCTCCGACCCGAATCCAATTGCTAAAATACTCCCCATGATGGTGTGAAGTATTCTGTTTTGCTCTTAGGTCCCTCTGTCTTGCGTTCAGGTCCTTCTCCCTTGCATCTTGGTCCCCAGATCTCACAATCCAGTCCTTTTTCCCAGCTTTTGGGTCCTTTTATGTTTCATCTCTTCAAACCTATTTATTCCTGAAAACTAAACATAAAACTCGTGACATAGCATTGTTTAGGTGAAAGATAATGGATATAAGATACAAATATGAGCATGAAATGATATCAATCAGCGCATATCTTGATTACTTAACAAGTAGGTAATTAGCATAAAAGTGATTACAATTGTAGACCCACACGATCCAACATTTGGTATCAGAGCCTTGTGAGATAAATTCATTATTTAATCGTATTTTTAGCATGGCTTCTACATCATCTAATCACATAGAAGGATTATGCACTACTAGACCTCCTTTGCTAAATGGGTCGAATTATGATTATTGGAAGAATAGGATAAAAAAATCCTAATTTCTAATGACCTTAAGTATTGGATGTTTCTTCAAAATCCATACACTCACTAGGCCCAAAATGAAAAAAATTGAGATGAACTCAAAATAATGAACATTCTATATTGTGGGCTAACTGAGGGTGAATACAATAGAATTAGGGTTTGTGAAAGTGCATATGAAATATGGCATATATTGCAAATGCATCATGAGGGGGATAGTGATTGATTCATTTTTATATTAAACCGCAGGTGCACGGCCGCATTGAAGCGGTGGCAAATACGGGTCGATCCACAGGGAGGTGTGTCAACTTTTGGTTTGTTCGAAGGCGAGTGGTAAAGAAAGGAGAGAAATGTTGGTTACACTAAACTACACTAAGATGCAAAAGGAAATGAAGATAAGAAATAAAACTAAACCCCATAGGGGGTAGAGAAATAATGTGAATATAAAGATGTGTGTGTGTGTGTCCAATTATGCTCCTCACAACATGTAGTGCATGAAATCATAAAACTAAATCCAACTTTGCCTCCACATGAATTAAGATAAGACTACATCATTAAAACATACAAGACAATAATTGGAATGAAGCTAAATGAACTCATGTATAAAGACTAGACCTTACTCTGACTCCACATGAATTAAGATAAGACTATATCATTAAAACATACAAGGCATTAACCAAGGCCAAGGCAACAAGAGCACATACACTACAAGTCATGTTTCCTATATTAATTCCATCCTCATCCTTACCTCATCATTCCCCATAAAATAGGTCCACTAGTCTAAGCATATGCTAAGCTTCATTCAACAACATTAGCATATCAAAGATAAGAGTGAAATCTGATTAGATGGTTATGGAAATCATATAAGACTCAAATGATTAAGATAACACACACTACTACATTACATAATCATATCACATATTTCTCCACCCCCAAATGGGGATGGAACTACGCACTAATCATTACACTACCTACATTAAAAAAATGAGACATTATACTGAAAGGAAATTTAACTAAGCAAGTAAGGAACATTAAAGACGTTAATTGAAAGAAACATAAACTAAAGAAACATGCACAAATTAGAAGACAAGATTAAAAGAAACTAGAACAATTATTTTATTAACAATGACTCACATTGAAGGTAGCATTCTTCTCCACCTTGAGTTTTGCTTCAAGGCTTACTCCTTAGTAGAGAGAATGCCACCAAGCAATGGGTAGTTTACAATAGAAGGTGAAGAGTTCTATTTATAGCCAAAGAAAAAGGCAATCCGGGACAATCCCCTGATGTGGGACAAAACAAATACCAGAAATGGACTAAATACACACTAATACGTGACCCACCAAAATCTTATCGGATTTGGACCAAAACAGACCGCCAATTAGCGGTCGTGGACCGTCAATTAGCGGTCTACAGTGTTTTGATCGGTCTGGATTTTCTTGTGGGCTTTTCTGGAAGGCTTTGTTTGTCTTTGATGCATCAACCGGTCGACCGAACCAAAACACCGGTCGACCATTTACAGTTCAGAAACTACTATGCAGGTCTGACGAGCCAAACGACCTACCGTCGACCGCTCCCACCCCACACTAATAATAGGTGAGCGTAAAAGCAAGTTTGACATACCTTAAGGCTTGAAGAAGCCTTTGAAGAACCAACGACGAGCGTTTCCTCGAGAACTCCTCGCAACCGGAGCTTCTCTGACGAATACCTCAACTCCGACCACCGATCAAGCTCTTCTACGACCTCCCTGAGCCGGAAACGCGGAAAGGAAAATGAGAGAGAGAGAGAGAGAAAGAGAAAGATGCACACGCGAGAGAGGGAGAGAGTGAGGTGAGAGAGAAATATCTAACCTTATATACAAAACCCACATCCGATCTCAGCCATCCATCTCAAACCTCCTCTAATCCTCCCCTAAGCACATTTAAAACAAAAGTAAGGGTTAGGATATTACAATGTTGATGATGTATTTTCACAGGATATGAGGTTGTTGGCATTGCCAAGAAGGACATTGCAGTTGTTCGATGCGATGTTCTAGTAATTCATGCCCAACTAAGTCATATTATAGTGATAGCTCACATTCTAGTACAAATAATGAAACCTATACACATGATGAGCTTGAAAATGCATTTCATGACTTAGTTAAGCAATATGAGATCATTTGTGATAAAAATAAGAATGCTAGAAAGCTAATCAAAGATCTCCAAAGCCAAATTGAAACATGCATGAATGAGAAGAATGAGGTGGTTGCTAAACTAGAAAACAATGCATCAACTCTTGATAAATTGGAAGAAACACCTATAGATTGTGAACAACTAGATCTTCAAGCTTGCAATGTGCAATTAAGAAAAGATTTAGAAAGATTCACAAATGGAACTAAGATGCTTAACATGCTTTTAGGTAGTTAAAGACAATCTTTGCAAAAACATGACTTAGGATACAATGCTAAATTGAAAAACCATGTATCTCACACTACACTAAATGGCAAGCATATGTTCATTAATCATAGTTCCTCAAGAGTGTGGGTTCCTAAAACCAAAATGGTTTGGGTTCCCAAAGCTAACATTCAAGGACCCAAAGTTGTTTGGGTACCTAAATCTACACTTGTAGGTGCTTGAGGAAGAAATCGGTGGTGACCGGGCGAGCTTAAGAGTCGAATTCAAAACCGGTAGCATCACCGAATGAAGGATGGAACCAATTCAAGCTTCAAGAGGGTATAATTTTTTATCCTCTAAAATTTTCAATCAAATTGGTTCTAGTCTAGGTTAGATGCTTAATTGACATATCGATTGCTCATTCATTACAAATCTTAAATTTGATTCACATCCATAGTTTTAGAGTCAAATATTTTCTAAATGGATGTCAAAAGGGGAAATGAAAACATCACATGCTATATTGAAATAATTGCTTGATGTTAATAGGGGAGAAATAGAAATGAACTTTATTGAAAAATCATATTCATATTGATAGGGGGAACTTATTGAATATCATTTTCTTAGAGTAATGAAGTGCAAAATTTAGGGGGAGCGACTTCATTACAAGACATCCACATTGAACTTAAATCGTATATTTTTTTTGGTAAATATCATTTTGTATGGATGTCAAAGGGGGAGAGATAATTAAGGGGGTAACTTGGAATTTGATTACTAAATGAACAAAATCTATGCACATCCATAGGGGAAGCATTAATATGCATAGTTTACATATAAAAATTCCATGTATTAAGATATAGTTAAGATATAGGTTGCCATCATCAAAAAAAGGGAGATTGTTGGCTTTTTGGCCTTAATCTATGTTTTGATGATTTAATCAACCTAATCTCAATTGTGATCGTGTAGAGTAGCACACATGTTACATTGCATATATATTGCTTTGTGCTAACCTCTACAGGTGATCAAGACTCAAGAAAGAAAGGAAATCAAGTCAAGACATGTAATCAAGCTCAATTGAAGACATGTATTTTGTGTTTTCTTTGAGTCTTAGGAACTTGTTTAAATTGAGCATACTTGAGCTAAAATCAACTTAAACATACACTAGGTTCCTTGGAGAAGTCACACGAAATTTCATAACACTTGGACTTCAATAGATCACCCAAACTAGAACCGAAAAACACTTAACCTAACCTAAACTGTCTGGACCAAATCGGTCGACCGAAATGAGTTCTTCCTTCGACCAATCGAGTTGTTAATTCTGTTATAGGATTAAGTGTTAACATCGGTCGACCGTTTCAACATGTTTGTTCAACCGATCACACGTGTCACATGACCGTTTCATTTGTCATTTTTTTACAACAGTCGGATTTCCCAAAATCCCAAACTTACCAAACATCCGGTCGACCGAAACCTTTCTGGCATTCGACCGATTAAACATATTTTTGGTCACCCTGAACACTCTGTACTAATTCGGTCGAACGTGTCTTTGACCCCGGTCAACCGAAACTCAATTTTTCCCAAACCCAGAAGTGCCTGGACGTATTCGGTCGAACCAACCCTTGAGTCCGTTCGACCGTTCACTTAAGTGATAGCCATATTTTGAGCAACCGGTTGACCGGTATACCTGTTTCGGTTGACCGATTTTAAGCAGAATTGGGTCCTGCAGATTTTTGTTTAGTGTATCTTACACAATCTTTACCTAATTCATCCCCAATGGCTATATTCTCTGTAATGCTTATAAATAGAGTTGTAAAACACATTCTAACACAACTCTCCCACACATAATTTCCTCATACATTAGAGAGAAGATCCAAACACTCCAAGCCTCAAACCTTCCACACTTTAGTCATAATTCCAATCTCACTCAAGTGTGCTCGTGTTTAGAGAATGTTGTTCCACTCAACCATTGTGAAAGAAGCAAGGGTCTTGGTGAAACCCCAAGACAAATAGTATAGACTTCGGTGAGAGCCCGAAGTATCCCTCTCGGATTGTGAGAGGAGAAGCCAAGCTCGGCGAGTGTTGTTCGCGAGCTTGAAGATTGTAAAGGCGTTCTCTCCCAGCCCGGAATAGGGAGTGGATAGTGAAGTCATGAGCGGAGCTCGAAGTATCGAGCGGAACTTGCAAGAGAGGACGTAGGTGGTGGCCGAACCTCTGTAAACACTCTCGTGTTCCTTGTGGTTTGCATTTTCTATTCCTTACTTGCTTGTTTAATTTTAAATCTCGTTGCATATCTTTGATCGTTGAATAAGTGGGTAATTAGGGATAAAAGTGATTAGTATTGTAGACCCTCACAATCCTACACATTCCACCACCGCACTGGCGTCTCTAGCCTCCTCCGCCTGGATGGTGAAAGACGACTGATACTCTTCCCCTGCTGAGATGGTGCAACTGGTCGACTCGGTCCCACTCCACTGGCTGAGGATGATCCCGGTCGACTACTAGTCCTGCCTGATCTACTCGGGCAAGCACGAATGAAGTGACCCATCTGGCCACAACCATGACACGCACCGGGACGTTGCCCACACCCACGCCCGGGATGAACCCTATGGCACCGCCTACACTGCCCAGACTGCAATGCTCCACTTTCATCAATCCAGGGCCTCTTACCCGGATTCCCTGAAGGCTGACCTCTGGAACATGCACCAGTCTTCGGTTGCGTCTTCCTAGCCTCTACTCGTGGTCACACAAGATCTGAACGGTAGCCTCAATCCTTGGACAAACTTCCAAGCCCTCTGTCGTTGAGTCACGTAAATCTCGGGGCAGTAACGCTCTAAAGCCTGGAATCTGCTAATGTAAGCCACCAGTGTCATCTCTCATTACTCAAGTGCCAGGAACTCCTCCCTCTTCCTGTCACGAACATGCTGCGGGAAATATTGCTCGTTGAACTCCACAAGTTATTCCTCCCGGTCCACCTTCTCACTATCCTTGAACACCACTGCAGAAGTTGACCTCCACCAGCTGGATGCCTCGCCATCCAAAACATAGGTGGCTAGCTAGATCCACTTGTCTCTCTGCAGGACAGCCAATCGCTCGAAAGATCTTCCGGATCTTGAAGACTCTATCCTCAGCTGCCTCCGGATCACTGCTACCATCAAAGGAAGGAGGGTGCTGACGCATAAATCGATCCAACACTGCACCTGCTCCTGCCTGCTCAGATTGGGTAGACTGGCACTCTAGAAAATCACCTAGCCTACCCAGAGTCCCCTGAAGGGTCCTCCTCTCTTCCTCCCTGTCCCTTTCACCAGTCTCCTCACTGGTGCCCCTATAACGTGAAGGTGACCTCACACGTCTCAGAGGCATCTACACAAGAGGATAGGAAACGAAAATGAATCAAATGACTATGCATGCATGCTCTACAACAAAACTGAAGATGCAAGACTTCTAAGGTGGTTTCTTTGGACAAGTACACTAGAACCAAAAGTTGTGATAACAAATTGTAACGCCCCAAAACAACATAAAATTTAAAACTTTTAAAGGATATGGATCAAGCACTAAGACATTACGAAAATCACACGCACACACACACACACACACACACATACATACATACATATATATATATATATATATATATATATATATATATATATATATATATATATATATATATATATATATATCGACTGGAACACTGTATATGATGGAAATCAAAAGTGTGATTACAACAACAAAAGATATACAACATGTACAGTGTAATCACAACAACCTCAAAAACAAGGAAGGCAAGATCTGGTCCAAGTGCTCCTGCCTTCAGTCACCACCTCACAACGACGCCCACGACCTGAAATGCAATAACAGACTATGCCTGAGTTTCCTATACAAAAACAATGTATGCCAAACCCTTAAAACATGAATTAACAAATGTATGACATGATATGAGAAATGCAATGTATCACAACTGGGTTCTCGGGATCTCTCTCCCAACCACAGCTGACGCCACAACACGGGTCTCAAGGGTCCTCTCACCCCAACCCAACAATCACATGTGCACACAAGGCAGCCGGAAAATCATCGACCAACAGGGTCTTAAGGGTCCTCTCACCCAACCCCACAATCACACGTTCACACAAGGCACCGCCGGAAAATCATCGGCCAAACAAAACACACGTGCACACAAGGCACCACCAGAAAACCATCGGCCCAACAAACCACACGTTCACAAAAGGCACCCGCTCCTCAGAGCCACAACCACGATCTCTCTTCGGTCGGAATGTTCGGGGACTCATTGCCCTCGAGCCATATCCAAACCACAACCATCGCAGCAATATATGCAAAACTGGGCAGAAACGGTCGACCGAAATCCACAAACGGTCAATCGAAACCCCACAATTATTCCGAATATAACCGGAATAACCACCAACCGGTAGAACGGCAAAGGAGACCCGTTCGACCGAAATCCACCAGTAAAATCATTTTCTTGCTCAAACAAGCACAATCGGTCGAACAAAAATAAGGCCAACGATAGACCGAAAACTACCAGTAAAATACAAGATCAAACCAAACTACACCGGTCGACCGAAACAACAACGGTCGAACAAACTTAAGTTCACTTAAGTCATCGGTCGGACAAGTCAAATAGGCGGTCGACCATTTGGATAGTCAACGCCCCCAACCGACTTACGACAGTGCTTCCGGTAGAACGACAAAGGGACATGTTCGACCGAAATCACCCAGAGTCTCCATGTTCTCGCTCAAAATGCACAACCGGTCGACCACCCAAGGGTATCGTTCGACCGGTGCGAGAGATACTGCCCAAAATACACTACAACTGGTCGATCGAACCAAGCACTGGTCGACCATTACAATGAAGAAATCTGTTGCACGACCTCCGACAAGCGTTTCGGCCTACCGTCGACTACTCAAACACTCACACTAACTTAGGTGAGCATAAAAGTAAAGTTTGACATACCTTTAAGTCTTGAAGAAGCCTTCGAAGAACACCGGCGAGCTTCTCCACGCGAACTCCTCTTCTTCTCCGACGAAACCCAAATCGAGCAACTAACGATCCCTCGCACACTTCACTGCACCTCTTGTCCTCGCTAATCACAACACCACCACGCACCAGGGGCAGAGAGGGAGAGAGAGAGACGAGAGAGTTTGAGCGGGAGAGAGAGAGAGCCGAATAAGTGAAATAGAGAGAAAACCAAACATTTATATTATTCTCCCAACACATCTCAGTCATCCATCTATCCTCCTCTAATCCACCACCTAAATCATCAATTAACCCAAAGCAATGGTTAGGACATAACAGGATCGGTGCTTCACAAATATTGGATGATTAAGGAAAAGACCTTTATTTATAGGAGGGTGGATGTCCATACTAGATTTGAACCAAATCCGAACCTTTATTTAGTTTGAACTTTAAATAAAGTTACAAAAGAAGTATTTACGGAAATTGACACAAAAAAGTATTTAATGGTGAATATAAAAATATATAGACTCTTAACAAAGAGAAGATAAAATGTGACGACTCAAAAGTTTAAGGAGATGATTGATACAATTTAAACATCAAACAACAAAGGTTTTTTTGCTTGGGTGCACATCGCAGGTTCTCCCAAGCTTCCTCTCTTTGCTCACTTCTACCGGTCAATGCCAAGTATCATTTCCAGCTAGAATCCCGTTTCCAACAATCATGCCAACACCATTGCGGCATCAACCACCTTCCCACCATGAACAACTCATTGGATGCCACGAAATGAGGGTAAACACTCCTCCCTAGCATCAACCCAAGCAAAGCCAACACCCTTCTCCACCTCACCTTCCCTCAGCAAGTAATTCATCACGATCCTGTAACTCGCCTTATTCACCTTTAACCCCTCGTAAGGAAACTTCTCGAGCAACCTTGATGCCTATGAGAACCGTCTCTCCCCGCACATTCCCCCAATCACTGCATTGACCTTCACAACGTCCAGACGACACCCCTTCTCATCCCTGATCTCCTCAAACACCCCCCCCCCCCCCCCCCCCCCCCCCCCCCCCCCCCCCCGCAATACTCACTCATCAACATGAAATAATTTACGACATTCGGCACACCCATTGCTCCACATAAACCCAAAAACCCTCCCCTTATCTGTCATCCCATTCCTACAAAACCCATCGATCAAAATCTTATAACTCAAAATAAATAAATAACGTAATTTATTGTCCGGGGTATGTATCCTTCGGACGAATTAGAAAATTTATACCATGAAGAGCTAGCTCAGTTATGAGATCCTTGACGTAGTAAAGACTACACCGAATCTGAGCTGTATACGTGTTTGGGATTTAAAAAAAGGGTTTAGGGTAGATAAAATAAATAAAAATCACATGTGATATGCATACGCATGTCATACATGACTACGTCAATGGGAGAATCATGATTACAACTGCATTATTAACCTATTTATAAACCAGACCAGTGATTATATTCGATGACAGACAGACAGACAGACAGACACACAAAGGAATCATTAAATGCGCTTGTCAACTAATCACTGTGCCCAATTGCCACTGTTTACATTTCTCAAAACATAAAATTAACGTAGTTTATTTCAAGTTTTGTTGTTCTATTTTTGTATTCTTAGTTGAGTATTTCTTTTTATTGCGTAGACAAATACATAATGAGTTAAAGATAACTCTATGTTAATAATACATTAATTAACTGGTTAGTTAAAAAATATAATACAAAGGTACCTTAATTTTCACTCTTAACCCTCCGATCAAGACATCTTAATTATCATATCTTCTCCCCTAAATCGAACTGATTTCCCGCAATTTAAGCCATTATATTCAAACTCTCTCTCATTGTCGTGTTTATTGTAAGTGGGGATATCGTCATGAGTGGAGCTTTTAGCAGGACACCACCTGCCATTTGAACAGGGTGAACTCTTCCAGTGAAGAAGGAAACGTTGAAGAGCGAAGATATAGTAGGTTGTATTGGCAAAATATAGTAGGTTGTGAAATCAAGAGAGAATTTTTGTGCGAAAATATAGTAGGTTGCATTGGCAAAATCATAATTTCAAGTTTAAGGGTGTAACGTATCCGAAAACAGCGGAAAATTTAAACAATAATAAAGACATAAACATACGACCGTCAACGGTCAACCGGGGCACGTTACTGGAAAAGTCAACAGAATATATATATAAAATATCTCCACGTGGAAGTCATATTACAGAGTGTCAAAAGAGTGATTACATGTCTAAACATAACTACAGTAATCACTACCTCTACAAAAAGATAAAGAGACAGGACCCGATCCCGGAGGCACTCCCCTCGGTCACCACCAACCTAAGACCGCCTGTTCCCTGAAAATGAAACATAAAATCTGCCTGAGTTCCCGAAAGGAACCCCGTATGCCAACATCTCCTAACATATAAAGAAATACAGATGAAAATGCCAAGAATGCTCATGCAATGCAATCCGCCTCGGGCCCAATGAATGCCCCAACCGCCACGGTCCATCTCCCAGCCGCACACAAGGGCATGGAAAACATCCCCCCCTGCCAATCCAGGCTCACTCGAGGGGGGTCGCCGCTCTCATCTCCCAGGCGCACACAGGGGCATGGAAGGCATCCCCCCTGCCAATCCAGGCCCACACGAGGGGGTCTCCGGTCTCCTCCACAGGGAAAGTGCATCCCCTTCCCCCACCAGGGAAGAAGGCATCTACCACCCACATAGGCATGGCAGGCATCCCTCTGCCACACTGGCATCCACGAGGGGTCCAACAGAAATACGCTCTCGTCGTAGGTGAAATCCGTAGCTCCGAGGTCCGGTGATCGACCGTGGGCTCGACAGCCGGTAGTTGCCTAAACTCGACGTCTCGCGTGTGGATAAATCCACCAAGGAAAGATAATTCGACCCACCAGTCGAACAAGGTCAAATCTAGCGGTCGACCGTTTGGAAGGTCTACGCTATACGTTTGATATACATATATATCTTGTCGGTCGAACCAGGGTCCGTTCAACCGATAAGGAAAACTGCATGAATCCTGCCCACTGCATTCGGTCGACCGAAACTCTTTCGGTCAACCGGATCAACAGGCACTTCACTACAGGAAAACTGCACGCGGTCGGTCGACCGGATCCAGAGCGGTCGACCGTTTAGATGGTCAACGCTCGTAACCGACCTTGCGCAGTTTGGTCGACCGAGACACACACTCGGTCGGCCGAAGGCCTGTCTAACCTATCTACTGGGTTCGGTCGACCGAAACAACACCGGTCGACCGGCTAATGTAACCCTTTATTTCCCGCGAAATTTGGCATAAACGGTCGACCGTCACACAGACATCGTTCGACCGTTTTCGGGCAGCAAGTTATTTTTATAAAATATCGGTCGACCGAACCTCACACGGTCGACCGAAACACTACAATATCGCCACTGAACAGGCATCATTTAGACGTTGTTCGGTCGACCGAGACACACAACGGTCGAGCGAACCAGTCGTCTTCAACCTTGGTTCAGTGGGTTACACCGGGGAAAACGGCACTAACGCCGCCCCCCTACACCCCCACACCTCTTGGGGAGTTACTATGAAGACTTGGCATACCTTTCACCGCGAAGAAGACGTGCGCGGCGAGCTCCTCCTCCTCCGGCGTCGCTTCTAGCTCCTTCTCCTTCTTTCTTCCGTCCCCGACGCTCCTTCTTCGCATGCGTCGACTTCACCACGTCGCCGGCGTCCTCCCTCGTCCTCTGGTCGCCGGAATGCAAGAAGATGGGTGAGTTTGGGGTGGAAAACGAAATGGCAAACCAAAGAGTAAAAGGGGTGAGATTTTGGTTTTTAAAACAAAACCTAACACCTAACCCACACCCTCACCATACCTCCACCCATACTTCACCTCACTCCACTCCATACCTCCCTCACCCTCACTCTCTCTCTCACACGTCTTTACAATCCACCCTCCTTAAAAGGATTTTGCCCCGAAATCAGAAAGGTAACTCACCAAAAAGCTCCAGATGCTGCTTCCGAACTTCCTCCTCAATCTCCCAGGTGGCCTCGCGCTCACTGTGATGCTGTCATCTGACCTTAACCATCGGAATGGTCCTCCTCCTGAGCTGATGGTACATCCGATCGATGATCTCAACTGGCCTCTCCTCAAGTGACAAGTCCTTCCGGATCTCAGGCACTGCAATCTCTATCTCATATGTCGGGTCTGCAACGTACTTCCTCAACATAGAAACATGGAAGACGTTGTGAAGGCTAGAGAACTGTGGTGGCAAAGCAACTCTGTAGGCGACCTCCCCGACACGGTCCAAGATCTCAAAAAGTCCGACATACCTCAGACTGAGCTTCCCCTTCTTCCCGAACCTCATCACTCCCCGAGCTGGTGAAATCTTCAGGAAGACGTGATCTCCAACCTCGAAGCTCAAAGTCCGTCTGCGTCGGTCAGCATAACTCTTCTGTCTGCTCTGTGCTGTAGCCAACCTACTCCTGATCAGGTCAACCTTCTCTGCGTACATCTGCACAAGCTCCAGGCCCACCAACTGCCTCTCACCTACGTCACTCCAGCATACCGGCGATCTGCACGGCCTCCCGTACAACGCCTCATACGGTGCCATCCCAATACTAGCATGGTAGCTGTTGTTGCAGGCGAACTCGATCAGAGGTAGATGCTCATTCCAGTGTCCAGCCCAGTCCAGCGTGCAAGCCCTCAGCATATCCTCCAAGGTCTGGATAGTCCTCTCTGACTGACCGTCTGTCTGCGGGTGAAAAGTTGTACTGAACTTCAGACGTGTCCCCAGTGCCTGCTGCAGACTCCCCCAAAATCTGGATGTGAATCTCGGATCTCTGTCAGAGATGATGCTCACTGGTACTCCGTGTAATCTGACGATCTCCTCTACATACAGCTTCGCCAGACTCTCCAAAGGCAAGGTGGTCCTGATGGCCAGAAAGTGCGCCGACTTGGTCAGTCTATCGACTATCACCCAAATCGTGCCATGGAACCACCTCGTCTTCGGTAGCCCCGTAACGAAGTCCATCGTCACGTGCTCCCACTTCCACTCTGGAAGCTCGATACTCTGCATAGGCCCACCTGGCCTCTGGTGCTCGATCTTCACCTGCTGACAGACCAAACACCGACTCACGAACTCTGCAATGTCCTTCTTCATGCCTCTCCACCAGAAGTTCCGCTGCAGGTCCTTATACATCTTCGTGCTCCCTGGATGGATGGTGTACTTCGCTCTGTGTGCCTCCTCCATGATGTCATCTCTCATCCCATCAACCCTCGGCACCCAGATCCGCCCTCTGAATCTCAGACCTCCATCGACCCCAACACTGAAATCTGACCCCTCTCTGGCAGTCAACTCCAGCAAACTGGCCAACTCATCATCCTCATGTTGCGCCTGTACTACCTGTGAAACGGTCTGTGGCTCTACCCGCAACCCAGCTAACACCGCTCCCTCAGAGTCCCCAGTGAACGGCCTCCTCTCTGCCAATGACTCAAGCAGTCTCCACTCCTGAAGGCACATGCCAGCAACTGATAGCTCCACTCTCCTACTCAAGGCGTCTGCAACTAAATTCGCCTTCCCCGGGTGGTAGGAGATGGTGAAATCGTAGTCCTTAATAAACTCCAACCAACGGTGCTGTCTCATATTCAACTCTTTCTGGGAGAAGAGGTACTTCAGACTCTGGTGGTCGGTGAATACCTCGAACTGCTCTCCATACAGGTAGTGTCTCCATGTCTTCAGTGCGTGCACAACGGCTGCCAACTCCAAGTCATGCGTCGGGTAATTCCTCTCATGAGTCTTCAGCTGCCTCGAAGCGTATGCAATCACCCTCCCGTGCTGCATCAACACGCAACCCAAACCAATGCCAGACGCATCACTGTAGACCACAAAACCTCCTGTGCCGCTCGGCAGCGTCAAAACTGGGGCTGTCGTCAATCGTCTCTTCAGCTCCTGAAAGCTGTCCTCGCACTTCTGGGACCAAACAAAAGTGACTCCCTTCTGCGTCAGGGCAGTCAGAGGTGCAGCTAACCTCGAGAAGTCTTTGATGAAGCGACGGTAATAACCCGCCAACCCAACAAAGCTTCTGATCTCCGTCAGGCTCGTAGGGGCTCTACACTCAGTCACTACCTCTACCTTCGCCGGATCCACCGAAATACCCTCTGCAGAAACAATGTGACCCAGAAATGCGACTCTGTCCAACCAGAATTCGCACTTCGAAAACTTAGCATACAACCTCTGGTCTCTCAAAATGCTAAGTACAATCCGCAGGTGCTCTCTGTGTTGCTCCACATCGGGTGAGTAAATCAGGATATCATCCACAAAGACAACGACACAACTATCCAAGTACTGCCTGAACGTCCGGTTCATCAGATCCATGAAAGCTGCCGGAGCGTTCGTCAACCCAAAAGGCATCACCAAAAACTCATAGTGCCCATATCTGGTCCTGAATGCAGTCTTCTGGACATCCTCTTCTCGGATCCTCAGCTGATGGTATCCTGAGCGTAGGTCTATCTTAGAGAAGACCTTCGCTGACTGCAACTGATCGAACAGGTCCTCAATCCTAGGTAGGGGATACCTATTCTTGATGGTGACCTTGTTCAACATCCTATAGTCAATGCACATCCGCAAAGACCCGTCCTTCTTCTTCACAAACAGCACTGGCGCGCCCCAAGGTGAGACACTCGGTCTGATAAATCCAGCCTCCATCAGCTCCTGTAGCTGCTTCTTCAAGTCTGCCAACTTTGCGGGTGCCATCCTATACGGGGCTTTCGACTGTGGTGAGGTGACTGCTGCCAGCTCAATGCAAAACTCCATCTCTCGCGGAGGTGGCAATCCTGGAATATCATCTGGAAACACCTCTGTAAACTCCCATACCACATCTATCTCGTCCAGCCTCAGTGACTCAGCCTCTGGAACAACCAGCGTCGCCAGAAACGCTCTGCAACCCTGCTGCATCAACTTCTGAGCCCTCAAAGCTGACACCACAATGCGGCCTCCTCTGTTCCTGACTCCTCTAATCATGATATCAGGCAACCCCATCCTCGGAATCAAAACCTTCCTCTTACGGCAAAGGACACACACGTCATGCCAGGACAGCCAGTCCATCCCAAGAATAACGTCGAAGTCCTCCATCAGTAGCAAGACCAGATCTGCCGGAAAATCTTGGTCTCCCGAAACAACCGTGGCGCCGGGGATGAAGCTCCCCACAGTGCCCACCAGACCCAGGGGTGTGCTGACCTCCAAAGTGACAGTCAACATCGCAAGGGTACAGCCCAACACTCCCGCAAATCGCTCCGAGATGAACGAGTGTGTCGCGCCACAATCAAAAAGCACTCTAGCCTCTAAACCTGCCACAAGAAGTGTACCTTCCATGACGGTGCTGGCGTCCCTCGCCTCCTCTGCCTGGATAGTGAAGACTCGTCCAGTGCGCTGACCCTGCTGCGGTGCTGCAGGTCTCCTAGCTCCGCCTCGACTGACACTCGGAAGTCCCGGAGGTCTGCTCGATCCAGCGCCCTTGCTAGGGCAGTTCCTGACGAAGTGGCCCTGCTGACCACAACCATGACAAGTAATCGACCCAAAGCAGCGCCCAGTGTGCACTCTGCCACAGCTCCTGCACGCCTCTGGCTGCGGTGCCCCTGCTGCCTCGATCCGGGGCCTCTTGCCCGACTTCCCCGAACTCTGCCCTCCTGGCCTCCCTGAGGATCTCCCTACCGACCTCCTATCATCCTGATAATTCTCCCGGTAGTCCCTCTCCATGATAGTGGCACTCCTCACTGCATCCGCCAAGGTGCGCGGCATGCTCGACAGCACTCGGGTCCTCAGATGCTTACGGAGTCCCCCGACAAACTTCATCAACCTCTGCGCCTGAGTGACGAAAATCTCCAGACAGTAACGTTCAAGGGCGTTAAACTTCCCAATGTACTCCTCCAGTGTCATGCTCCCCTGCTCCAGGGCCAGGAACTCCACCCGCTTCCCGTCTCGCACATGCTCCGGAAAGTACTGCTCGTTGAACTCCTCAACGAACTCCTCCCATGACACATCCTCTCGACCGGTGAACACAACTGCTGAAGTCGACCTCCACCAGTTCGCTGCAGCTCCTCTCAGCACATAGGTGGCCAGGTCCACCTTCTTCTCCGGGGTACAATCGATAGCCCTGAAGATCGTCTGCATAGTGAGGATCCACTCCTCAGCTGCCTCTGCATCCATCTGCCCAGCAAAAGTCGGAGGGTGCTGCCTCATGAACCGGTCGTGCATCGCATCGCGTCGACCGAACCAGTCGTCTTCAACCTTGGTTCAGTGGGTTACACCGGGGAAAACGGCACCAACGCCGCCCCCCCTACACTCCCACACCTCTTGGGGAGTTACTATGAAGACTTGGCATACCTTTCACCGCGAAGAAGACGTGCGCGGCGAGCTCCTCCTCCTCCGGCGTCGCTTCTACCTCCTTCTCCTTCTTTCCTCTGTCCCCGGCGCTCCTTCTTCGCATGCGTCGACTTCACCACGTCACCGGCGTCCTCCCTCGTCCTCTGGTCGCCGGAATGCAAGAAGATGGGTGAGTTTGGGGTGGAAAACGAAATGGCAAACCAAAGAGTAAAAGGGGTGAGATTTTGGTTTTTAAAACAAAACCTAACACCTAACCCACACCCTCACCATACCTCCACCCATACTTCACCTCACTCCACTCCATACCTCCCTCACCCTCACTCTCTCTCTCACACGTCTTTACAAAGGGGATGAAGTTCTATTAAACTTTTATAATTTATATCTACCAATACTCATATGTACAAATATAAAAAACAGATACATGAGCCAAATCATCTCGGATATGCAAATTTAAAATTGCGGTTCACACACTAAGAAGTCTTCCACAGTCCAATCAAACTCAAAATTAAAGCAATTTATTTCTCGAGGTAGGCAATCAAATAAGTGTAAGATTTGTTTAACAATTTTAGCTACTAGCCAAAAAGCGGGTAAGTTGTCAGTCCCCATCAGTGTTCAGGGAACGCCTAGGCGAGCCTAGGCATTTGTGCGACCGCCCAACTCTGGGTGGTCTTTTTTTTAATTTTAATTTAATTAAATTTGATAAAATAGATTTAAAAATCGGGAAAAGTAGGAAAAAATGCACATATATTATCTAAAAAGATCATACATGTTTAGGCTTCAAAAAAACACTTAGTGTTGGAGGACGGGAGGAGGACAGGGAGCTACTGATCAACCCACCACAGGAGAATTGTTACATCCTAACCCTTTGATTATTGGGTTTATTGTGTTTTAGGTGGAGGATTAGAGGAGGTTGGGTTGGATTAAGATGGACGGCTCGGATGAGAGGTGGAGAAGGGTATAAAAGGTGATCTTCTCTCCCTTTCTCTCACTTTTTCTCTCTCACTCGTGCGACCCTCTCTCTCTCCCGCTCAACTCTCTCTCACTCTGTCCCTCTCAGCTCCTGGGGCACGGTGGTGTGGATTTGGCGAGGAAGACGGACTCGGTGGAGTACATAAGGATCGTGTAGATCGGTGGCACGGTTGGGTTCGCCGGAGAAGGAGAAGAGCGATCGTGGAAGCGACCTTCGTGGGTTCTTCAAGGGCTTCTTCAACCCTTAAAGGTATGCCAAGCTCTAGTGTAGATCTCCTTTTAGCCTTTGCGAGGGTTGGAGTGGCCGACGGTAGGCCGGAAGGCTCGTCGAGATCCTTGCAGCAGTTTTTCTGCTCTGCAACGGTCGACCGGCGGGATGGCGCGGTCGACCGTTCGTAGTGTAATTTGTGCGGAAAACCCTTGTACCGATCGAACGACACTCTTCGAGTGGTCGACCGGTGGTGTGTTTTACCAAGGGAAAAAGGCTCTGCGTGTTTTCGGTCGAACGAGTCCCCTTTGCCGGTCGACCGAAAAGCACTGTTGTAGGTCGGTTGGGGGCGTTGACCATCTAAACGGTCGACCGCTCGTTGACTTCGTCCGACCGACGTTTAAGTCAACTTATTGGTCGGTCGACCGGGAGTGTGGTTTCGGTCGACCGTGTAGTGCGGTTTTGTTGGGGGAGTTCCCTGGATGTTTTTGGTCGACCGTGATTGGTGAGTCGTTCGACCGTTGGTGCTTTTTGAGCAAGAGAGGATTTTCCCTGTTGGATTTCGGTCGAACGGGGCCCCTTTGCCGTTCGACCGGTTGGACGTTATTTCGGTTTTTCTGAGGAATAGTTGTGGTGTTCGGTCGACCGTTTGGGTTCTTCCGTTCGACCATTTGGGCACTGTTTTGCATATGGATGCTTGTGTCGTGTGTTGTTGGATCCGTCTCGAGGGCATTGGGTCTCCGGCCTTTTTGGGGCGACGGTACAGACATTGCCGGCCTGAGAGGAGGGATGTGTTGTGGCTCTACGGAGCGTTGGCCGAGACTCTGACCGGCGGTGCCTTGTGTGCACGTGTTGTGGCTCTACGGAGCGTTGGCCGAGACTCTGACCGGCGGTGCCTTGTGTGCACGTGTTGTGGCTCTACGGAGCGTTGACCGAGACTCTGACCGGTGGTGCCTTGTGTGCACGTGTTGTGGCTCTACGGAGCGTTGGCTGAGACTCTGACCGGCGATGCCTTGTGTGCACGTGTTGTGGCTCTACGGAGCGTTGGCCGAGACTCTGACCGACGGTGCCTTGTGTGCACGTGTTGTGGCTCTACGGAGCGTTGGCCGAGACTCTGACCGGCGGTGCCTTGTGTGCACGTTGTTGTTGTGGCTCTGAGGAGCGGGTGCCTGGTGTGCACGGGAGATTGTTATGTTTTACTGCATTTCATTTCATGTTTCATTTCACATATTATGTTCATATTTTAGGGGTTTGGCATACGGGGTTTCCCACGGGAAACTCAGGCATATTCATGTTTTATGTCAGGTCGTACGTGTCATTAGGAGGTGGTGACTACGGACAGGAGAACCCAGACCAGATCATGTCTCTTTTGTTCTTCGAGGTGGATGATCTTTCCCTTGTACATGTGTTGTATAGCTTTTGGTGTTGGGTTGTAATCATCATTGACTCTTGTATTGTACAGTTTCCCATATTATATATATGTACTCGTGGTTTGGTGACGACCCCAGTGTTAATTCTTTATCTGTTTAAAGTTTTAAATTTTCCGCTGTTTCAGGACGTTACAATTTGGTATCAGAGCTTTCGGTCCCGGTGTGCTTATCCAATGAAACCACCTTAGAGGTCTTGCATTTAGTTTTCATTCATCATTCATTCATTCATAATCATTAATTCATTGTCGTTTCCTGTCCTCTTGTGTAGATGCCTCCGAGACGTGTGAGGCAACCTTCACGTTATAGGGACGCCAGTGAGGAGACTGGTAGGAAGGCCAGAGAGGAGGAGGAGAGGAGGACCCTTCAAGGGACTCTTGGTAGGTTGGGCGAGTTTCTTGAGCGCCAGTCCGCACAGACCGAGCAGGCAGGGGCGGGGGCAGTGCTGGATCGGTTTATGCGACAGCACCCTCCTTCCTTTGACGGCAGTGGTGAGCCGGAGGCAGCTGAGGATTGGGTCTTCAAGATTCGGAAGATCTTCAGAGCGATCGGTTGTCCTTCTGAGAGGCAGGTGGATCTGGCCACCTATGTGTTGGACGGAGAGGCGGCCAACTAGTGGAGGTCCACGTCGGCTGTTGTGTTTGAGGACAGCGAGGAGGTGGGCTGAGAGGAATTCCTCGCGGAGTTCAACCAGCAGTATTTTCCCCAGCATACGCGGGATAGGAAGAAGGAGGAGTTCCTGGCACTCGAGCAGCGAGAGATGACGCTGGCGGCTTATATTAGCAGGTTTCACGCCCTGGAGCAGAGAGCTCGGAAGTTTATCCGAGGGTTGAGGCCGCCGTTCAGGTCACGTATGACCACGAGTATGCCGTAGACTTTAGCTGATGCAGTGAAGTTTGCGACGATTATGGAGCAGGACTGCCAGGAGACGGTAGAGGCAAGGAAGGTGCAGACGAAGGCCAGTGTGCGACCTGGAGATCAGATTTCGGGAAATCCGGGCAAGAGGCCCCGGATTGATAGTGGTGGATCACAGTAGTCGGGGCAGTGCAGGCAGTGTGGTAGACTTCACCCCGGGCGCGGGTGTGGGGCTCGATCAGGTGCATGCCATGGTTGTGGCCAGATGGGTCACTTCATTCGTTTCTGCCCGAGTAGGTCAGGTGGACCTAGTGGACGACCAGGTTCCTCCTCAGCTAGCGGAGCTGGACCGAGTCGACCTGTTGCACCCTCCCAGCAGGGGAAGAGTGTGGGACGTGTCTTCACCATTCAGGCGGAGGAGGCTAGAGACGCCAGCGCTGTGGTGGAAGGTACGCTTTATGTTGATGGGTTGTTTGCTAGAGTGCTTTTCGACTGCGGGGCCACACACTCGTTCATCTCTGAGCAGTTTGCGAGCGTGTTAGGCCGTACCCCTGCGATGTTGACTGCCACGTTGGAAGTCAGCACACCCTTGGGTTTGGTGGGCATTGTGGGGAGCTTCCTCCCCGGCGCCACAGTTGCTTCGGGAGACCAGGAATTTCCGGCAGACCTGGTCTTATTACCGATGGTAGACTTCGATGTCATACTTGGGATGGATTGGTTGTCCCAGTACGATGTTCGAGTCTTGTGCCGAGAGAAGAAGATTCTGATCTCGAGGAAGGGTCTTCCTGATTTGCTGATCAGAGGGACTAAGAGTGGAGATGGTCGGATTTTGGTTTCGGCAGTGAAGGCTCAGAGGATGATTCACCAGGGTTGTAGGGCGTTCTTAGCGACACTTGTGGTACCAGATTTTGAGGTGAAGAAGTTGGAGGATATCGAGGTTGTTCAGGATTTTCTTGAGGTATTTTCTGATGAGATCATTGGGTTACCGCCTCACAGAGAGATCGAGTTTGGTATCGATCTGGTAGCAGAGACTACACCACAGTCGAATGCTCCGTATAGGATGGCGCCTGCGGTGTTAGCTGAGCTGAAGAAGCAGTTGCAGGATCTGCTGGATTCAGGTTTGATCAGGCCCAGTGTTTCACCCTGGGGGGCTCCAGTGCTCTTCGTGAAGAAGAGGGATGGCTCGCTGAGGATGTGTATTGATTATCGGATGTTGAATAAGGTTACCATTAGGAATCGGTATCCTTTACCCAGGATCGAGGATCTTTTCGATCAGTTGCAGTCAGCAAGGGTCTTTTCGAAGATCGATCTGCGATCCGGTTACCATCAGTTGAGGATTCGGGATACAGATGTCCAGAAGACAGCGTTCAGGACGAGGTACGGGCATTATGAGTTTTTGGTGATGTCGTTTGGACTGACGAATGCACCAGCAGCGTTTATGGATGTGATGAATCGGACTTTTCAGCCGTATCTCGACAGGTTTGTGATTGTCTTCGTGAATGATATACTGGTATACTCACCAGACAGAGAGCAGCATCGGAAGCACCTGAGGATTGTGCTTTGCATTCTGAGAGATCAGCAGCTCTATGCTAAGTACAAGAAGTGTGATTTCTGGCTAGATCGGGTGGCCTTTCTGGGACATGTAGTGTCAGCAGACGGGATTTCTGTGGACCCAGAGAAGGTCGAGGTTGTGACTCAGTGGAGAGCTCCGACCAGCGTGTCTGAGATCAGGAGTTTTGTGGGCTTAGCAGGTTATTATCGTCAGTTTATTCAGGACTTTTCCAGACTTGCTTCCCCACTGACGGCTTTGACAAAGAAGGGTGTCAAGTTTGTTTGGTCCCAGAAGTGCGAGGACAGTTTCCAGGAGCTGAAGAGGCGACTGACTACAACACCGATTTTGACGTTACCGAGTGGTAGCGGAGGCTATGTGATTTACAGTGACGCTTCTGGCAACGGTCTGCGTTGCGTGTTGATGCAGCACGGGAAAGTGGTCGCTTATGCTTCGAGGCAGTTGAAGGTTCATGAGAAGAATTATCCGACTCATGATCTGGAGTTGGCAGCGGTGGTTCACGCGCTGAAGACCTGGAGGCATTACCTATATGGAGAGCAGTTTGAGGTTTTCACAGATCACCAGAGTTTGAAGTATCTTTTCTCACAGAAAGAGTTGAATATGAGGCAGCACAGATGGTTAGAGTTCATAAAGGATTATGACTTCACCATTTCGTATCATCCGGGAAAGGCGAATTCTGTCGCGGATGCCTTGAGTAGGACGGTGGAGTTGTCAGCTGCGAGCTTATGCATTCAGGAGTGGAGATTGCTTGAGGCCTTCACGGAGTGGAGACCTTTTACGGAGGGCTCTGAGGGGGCAGTGATTGCAGGACTTCGAGTGGAACCGTAGACAGTTTCGGGAGTTGTTCAGGCTGAGAGAGCAGATGATGAGTTGGTCAGTCTGATGCAGTTAGCTGCTAAGGATGGATCGGACTTCAGTGTCGCAGTCGATGGAGGCTTGAGGTTCAGAGGTCGGATCTGGGTACCGAGAGCAGGTGATCTGAGGGATACTATTATGGAGGAGGCACATAGGGCCAGATATTCCATTGACCCGGGGAGTACCAAGATGTATAAAGATTTACAGCGGAGTTTCTGGTGGAAAGGGATGAAGCGAGACGTAGCAGACTTCGTGTCCATGTGCTTGGTTTGTCAGCAGGTGAGGATTGAGCACCAGCGGCCAGCAGGGCAGTTGCAGAGTATAGATCTTCCAGAGTGGAAGTGGGAGCACGTGACTATGGATTTCGTCACAGGGTTTCCGAAGACGAGGAGATCTCACGACGCGATTTGGGTCATAGTTGATCGACTGACCAAGTCGGCGCATTTTCTGGCGATCAGGACCACCTTACCGTTGGAGGGTTTGGCGAAGCTGTACATCAAGGAGATAGTCCGGTTACATGGTGTGCCTGTGAGTATTATCTCTGATCGTGATCCGAGGTTTACCTCTAGATTTTGGGGTAGTCTGCAGAAGGCTTTGGGGACTCAGTTGAAGTTCAGCACAGCCTTTCATCCACCGATGGACGAGCAGTCCGAGAGGACTATCCAGACGCTAGAGGATATGCTAAGAGCGTGTACTCTGGTTTGTCCAGGGTATTGGGATGCACATCTGCCGTTGATCGAGTTCGCCTACAACAACAACTACCATTTGAGCATTGGGATGGCACCGTACGAGGCTCTGCACGGTCGGCCTTGCAGATCGCCGGTATGCTGGAGTGATGTAGGCGAGAGGCAGTTGGTTGGACCAGAGATTTCTCAGATGTATGTTGAGAAGGTTGGCGTGATCAGACAGAGGTTAGCGACGGCCCAGAGGAGACAGAAGAGTTACGCGGATAGGCGTAGACGAGAGTTGAGATTTGAGGTGGGCGATCACGTTTTCTTGAGGATTTCACCAGCTCGTGGAGTGATGAGATTCGGGAAGAAAGGGAAGCTCAATCCGAGGTACGTCAGACCGTTTGAGATTCTTGATCGTGTTGGAGAGGTTGCCTACCATATTGCTTTGCCGCCGTAGTTATCGGGTATTCACAACGTTTTCCATGTTTCTATGTTGAGCAAATACGTTGCCGATCCGTCGCATGTGATTGAGATCTGTGTTCCGGAGATTGGTCAGGACTTATCTCTCGAGGAGAGGCCCGTGGAGATTGTAGACCGGATGGAGCACCAGCTCAGGAGGAGAACCATTCCGATGGTGAAGGTCAGGTGGCAGCACCATAGCGAGCGTGAAGCCACTTGGGAGATCGAGGATGAGGTCCGGAAGAAGTATCCGGAGTTGTTCGGTGAGGATTTGGTTCTAATTTCGAGGACGAAATTCTTTAAGGAGGGTGGATTGTTACATCCTAACCCTTTGATTATTGGGTTTATTGTGTTTTAGGTGGAGGATTAGAGGAGGTTGGGTTGGATTAAGATGGACGGCTCGGATGAGAGGTGGAGAAGGGTATAAAAGGTGATCTTCTCTCCCTTTCTCTCACTTTTTCTCTCTCACTCGTGCGACCCTCTCTCTCTCCCGCTCAACTCTCTCTCGCTCTCTCCCTCTCAGCTCCTGGGGCAAGGTGGTGTGGATTTGGCGAGGAAGACGGACTCGGTGGAGTGCGCAAGGATCGTGTAGATCGGTGGCACGGTTGGGTTCGCCGGAGAAGGAGAAGAGCGATCGTGGAAGCGACCTTCGTGGGTTCTTCAAGGGCTTCTTCAAGTCTTAAAGGTATGTCAAGCTCTAGTGTAGATCTCCTTTTAGCCTTTGCGAGGGTTGGAGTGGCCGACAGTAGGCCGGAAGGCTCGTCGAGATCCTTGCAGTAGTTTTTCTGCTCTGCAACGGTCGACCGGCGGGATGGCACGGTCGACCGTTCGTAGTGTAATTTGGGCGGAAAACCCTTGTACCGGTCGAACGATACTCTTCGAGTGGTCGACCGGTGGTGCGTTTTACCAAGGGAAAAAGGCTCTGCGTGTTTTCGGTCGAACGGGTCCCCTTTGCCGGTCGACCGAAAAGCACTGTTGTAGGTCGGTTGGGGGCGTTGACCATCTAAACGGTCGACCGCTCGTTGACTTCGTCTGACCGACGTTTAAGTTAACTTATTGGCCGGTCGACCGGGAGTGTGGTTTCGGTCGACCGTGTAGTGCGGTTTTGTTGGGGGAGTTCCCTGGATGTTTTCGGTCGACCGTGATTGGTGAGTCGTTCGACCGTTGGTGCTTTTTGAGCAAGAGAGGATTTTCCCTGTTGGATTTCGGTCGAACGGGGCCCCTTTGCCGTTCGACCGGTTGGACGTTATTTCGGTTTTTCTGAGGAATAGTTGTGGTGTTCGGTCGACCGTTTGGGTTCTTTCGTTCGACCGTTTGGGCACTGTTTGGCATATGGATGCTTGTGTCGTGTGTTGTTGGATCCGTCTCGAGGGCAATGGGTCTCCGGCCTTTTTGGGGCGACGGTACAGACATTGCCGGCCTGAGAGGAGGGATGTGTTGTGGCTCTACGGAGCGTTGGCCGAGACTCTGACCGGCGGTGCCTTGTGTGCACGTGTTGTGGCTCTACGGAGCGTTGGCCGAGACTCTGACCGGCGGTGCCTTGTGTGCACGTGTTGTGGCTCTACGGAGCGTTGGCCGAGACTCTGACCGCGGTGCCTTGTGTGCACGTGTTGTGGCTCTACGGAGCGTTGGCCGAGACTCTTACCGGCGGTGCCTTGTGTGCACGTGTTGTGGCTCTACGGAGCGTTGGCCGAGACTCTGACCGGTGGTGCCTTGTGTGCACGTTGTTGTTGTGGCTCTGAGGAGCGGGTGCCTGGTGTGCACGGGAGATTGTTATGTTTTACTGCATTTCATTTCATGTTTCATTTCACATATTATGTTCATATTTTAGGGGTTTGGCATACGGGGTTTCCCACGGGAAACTCAGGCATATTCATGTTTTATGTCAGGTCATACGCGTCATTAGGAGGTGGTGACTGCGGACAGGAGCACCCAGACCAGATCCTGTCTCTTTTGTTCTTCGAGGTGGATGATCTTTCCCTTGTACATGTGTTGTATAGCTTTTGGTGTTGGGTTGTAATCACCATTGACTCTTGTATTGTACAGTTTCCCATATTATATATATATGTACTCGTGGTTTGGTGACGACCCCAGTGTTAATTCTTTATCTGTTTAAAGTTTTAAATTTTCCGTTGTTTCGGGGCGTTACAAGAATGCCCGTCTCCTGGGCTACAGGGACCGCTGATTGGCGGTCCCCAACCGCCGATTGGCGGTCTAAAAGGCGCACCTCGTGCGCTGCCTTAGACCGCCCTGATCACCATTCCTTTAGCCTTCTTTTGACACCACTAGATCCATTCTTGATATATTTTACTGGGGGGCAAGAAGGAAAGAAGGTGCCTCTCTCCTTGACACTCACAAAGCAAAAAAACGATTTTGCAATGCACACTCTTCTTCTTTTTTCTACTCACATGCTCACTCTTTTCTCACACAAATTTGTGGCTCAACTTCTAATGCTTGCTATATATTGTTGTTCTATTACAAATGGTGAATTCTAGTGCTTTATATAGGCACTTACATGACCCTACAACTTCCAAATATAAAGACTACATAAACATGATCATTCAAGATCATGACACCCTCTACTTAAATTGCACACATAATTAGGACGAAAATTACACAAAAAATGAAAAGACTCTTCTCTCTTCCACTCCCTCAACCTTTTGTCTTCTCATGTGTTGACTCTTCACCCCTTTGACGAGTCATCAAGCAATGATGATGTGGCGGGTGACTAGGACGCCACATAGGGTTAAGTCACCACCTAGGATTAAGTTCAAATCTCAATACTTCTCCTTGAACTTAATCCTCTTCCATCCTCCATCCCAAGTTGATTTAGCAACTTCACATACAAACGGATTGGTAGGGCTTTTGTTTTGTGTGAGAAGACACACCATGTGCAACTCACTCGTCGTCTCGTAGATTTCACGAAGTGTCTTGAACTTCCTTGGTCTCATCTCGTCATGTTTGTCAGATGGAACCGTTTCATGATCTGTGGGGTTGGCTATCTCCTCTTCTTGTTCTTCATTTGGCACATGTGGAATCTCCTCTTTGGACTCCCATGTTACCTCCTCGTTAACCTGTACATCACGACTAATGACAATTTTGTTGTTAGTCGGATCGAGAAGCCTATAAGCTTTCGATCGTTCATCATAGCCAACAAATACAAGCTTGATGCTCTTATCATCAAGTTTTATCCTACTTTCTTTTGGCACATGTGCATATGATGTGCTTCCAAACACCTTCATATGTGCTACAGTTGGCTTGTAGTCACTCCACGCTTCTTGTGGAGTTACTCCCTCCAAGCTTGCAGTTTTGCAACGATTCAACGTGTACACTGCACAAGCCACTGCTTCGGCCATAGCTCTTTTGACACGTTCTTGCTTTTCAACATACTCCGAACCATGTCCATGATGGTTCTATTCTTCCTTTCAGCTACACCATTTTGTTGCGGTGAGTATGGAGCCGTCAAATGGCGTTTTATGCCATTCTCCGCACAAAAGTTGTTGAACTCGGTTGACGTGAACTCACCTCCACGATCAGACCTTAATGTCTTGATGTTGTTTCCACTTTGTTTCTCCACGTATGCCTTCAACTTCTTGAACATGCGAAATGCCTCAGATTTCTCCTTCAAGAAGTACACCCACGTTTTCCGTGAAAAGTCATCAATAAACGTTAAGAAATAACGATTCTTAGTAATAGAGTGTGGAGTGATCGGTCCACATATGTCGGTATGCACCAACTCTAGCACCTTCTTTGCTCTATGTTCAGCTTGCTTTGGAAAACTCTTCCTTGGTAATTTTCCAACCATGCAACCTTCACAAAATCCGTCTTTGGATTCGGTCATCTGCAGACCATGCACCATTCCCTTCTGCGTCATTTCTTGGATCCCGTCGAAATTCAATTGTCCAAGTCGCATATGCCACAACCAATCTCCCTCAATGCATGCATTCAAGCATCTAGCACGAGCACAGGTTAGATTCAATTTAAACATTCGATTTTTGGACATTTCTACCTTTGCAATCAGATGTCCATCTTGTCCTCGCACGGTCATGTGTTGATCCTTCATCAAGATCGTGAACCCTTTCTCCAGGAGTTGTCTCATGCTTAATATGTTCGTCTTCATATCGGTCACAAAGAACACATTGGAGATAAGCTTTTGAGATCCATCCTTTACTTGGATCATGATGTGGCCTTTCCCTTCCACGCGCACCTTTGATGCATCTCCAAACGAAACGTGCCCATGTACTCCTTCCTCCAAATGTGCGAACATGTGTCCATTTCCACATATGTGGTTGCTTGCTCCCGTATCGAGATACCAAACTCCTTCTTGTTCGGCTTCCACTCCTTTGTCGGCAAGCAAGACTACACCCTCATCACTAGCATTCTCCTCCACGGCCACAAGGTTGGAGTTTTCTTCCACCCTTTTCTTCGACCAACACTCGCTTGCGTAGTGTCCATGCTTCCCACAATTGAAGCACTCAATCACTTTCTTCGATCCGCGATCACCACGGACACGGTTGGATCTCTCCTCCACCTTCTTTTGCGACCAGCATTCTTTCGCAAAATGACCACGTTTCCCACACTTGAAGCATTCGACCTCCTTCTTTCTTGGATGGCCTCCATAATCACGACCACTTCCACGATCTACGTTGCGAGGTTTCTCCTCCTTAAGCGACATCTTCGCTTGCAACGCTTCCTCTAAGACATCTTGTCTCTTCTTCTTTTTTGCTCGTGTGCCTCCAACGAGCTTGCTAGATCATCAATAGTCATCTTCTCGAGGTCATGGACACGCATTTGGATACTCAAATTGTCGTAGTTGCCTTTCGACAATCGAGGCAACGACGCATGACCAAACGAGGTCATTCCCGAGCTTCCCATCGGACGAGGCTCTGATACCAGATGTCGGAGGACAGGGAGCTACTGATAAACCCACCACAGGAGAATGCCCGTATCCTGGGCTACAGGGACTGCTGATTGGCGGTCCCCAACCGCCGATTGGCGGTCTAAAAGGCGCACCTCGTGCGCTGCCTTTGACCGCCCTGATCACCATTCCTTTTGCCTTCTTTTGACACCACTAGATCCATTCTTGATCTATTATACTGGGGGGGCACGAAGGAAAGAAGGTGGCTCTCTCCTTGACACTTACAAAGTAAAAAAAACGATTTTGCAATGCACACTCTTCTTCTTTTTTCTACTCACATACTCACTCTTTACTCACTCTTTGCAAATGGTGAATTCTAGTGCTTTATATAGGCACTTACATGACCCTACAACTTCCAAATATAAAGACTACATAAACATGATCATTCAAGATCATTACACCCTCTACTTAAATTGCATACATAATTAGGACGAAAATTACACAAAAAATGAAAAGACTCTTGTCTCTTCCACTCCCTCAACCTTTTGTCTTCTCATGTGTTGACTCTTCACCCCCTTGATGAGTCATCAAGCAATGATGACGTGGCGGGTGACTAGGACGCCACATAGGGTTAAGTCACCACCTAGGATTAAGTTCAATTCTCAATACTTAGTTCCTCGACCAATGCCTCACTAGGCACCCCCTCTACCCACCTAAACACTTAGGTATACAATTTATTGCTTAGTAGGCCATATCTTAAAACTAGACTAATATAAAAATTTAGACTAATATGAAAATGAAATACTAATTAATTTAATTCTAAAGAGAAGTTAGAAAGAGTGCACTTGATTTTGGCGGTTGAAGAATAAAGAACCGGATCGGAGACTTCAATTTCCAACTTCAAAACTAAGCACCAGATCAGATACTTAATCGCGAAAACTTGATGATTAGGAAACTTGATGATTAAAAAAGAATTATGAAGAAGAAGAGAATGAGAGATGTGTGAAAAATGAAGAGGTTTGGAGGGGTTTATATAGGATTTGGGGTAGTGACAAACTTGTAATTTTTTAAAACAAAATCAAAAAAGAGATAGTCGTTGGAATGCCTCATGCCTCCAACGGCTATCACCTAGGCGAGGCGACCGCCCAGGAGACCGCCCATTTTGCCCAACTTTGTTGGGTGAAAGGTGGTGGTCGCCAAGGCGACTACGCCGACGGACAGTCGCCTACGTGAACATTGGTCCCAATCCTCAAACAACAACTATCACATTTAATGTAAAAATAGTACAAAATTAGATACTAAGAAACATAGTTTACTTAAAATACCAAAAAGTAGAAAGAAAAAAAATCATTGTAACACAGAGCTTAGATAACCATTTAGCAATATATCAAGTGAAGAAAGAGGTTGAGAACACTAGTCTAGATCCAAGATCCCACCACAAGCCGACTAGGCTTAATAAGGTTTTATGTCTTTCTCTGAGGAATTTGTTATCTTAACCAAATATTTTACAAAAATAATAGCTTGACTTTTTGTTTGCTGTGGGATGTGACTTGAAATTTTGGAGATATTTTTTGTTGATACCATTACATTTTCATTTTTTGTTATAAGAAACATACAATTTTTTTGTAGAATATATTATGTTTTAACTTCATATTTGAATTACGAAAATACGTACAAAAGTACATGTTAATAAATTTAGAATAGTGAATATAAACTATAGAATAAAAAATATTTAAAAGAAGTATATCTAATACTGATTATATGAAATATCGTGGTTCTAATAGTGTCAACATTACAGAATGAGACGTGCTTTTGGATGTGCACATAGTAAGCACAAGATGTGTCATTAAATATATAGGATTGGTACTTCAAAATTATTGAAATATTAATGAAGAGGTTAGTCATAGGATCAAAATAGGGTGGTTAAATATATAAGCTTTTTAATTCGAACTTTACAATAACATTACAACTAGAATTATTCTCGACAATTAACACACAAAAAACAAAAAATATTGTTGAATGTGTTGAAAACGGATGGATCTTCAACAAAGTGAAGTGGGATGATATCCACAGGCAGAAGCAACCTTTATGCAGCAGACTTACGGGCTTGAAAAATTAGTAGACTGCACACAAAAATTTGTACAAATACACTTGATCACGACAATCGAACCCTTATGATTGTGGGAATTCACTCCACTTATTAACAAAACTATTCTACGGTGCCAAATAGAAGAAGTGAAATTAACTTAAACCGAATTAGGGTAATATTCAACCCATTCTCCAAGTGATTAGGATTAGCCTTATTATAAGTCAACGTTTTTATTTTGTTGAAGTCCTACGCGTAGACGAGATTGCACACATCCACTAACATGGCCGACGTCTACCAAAAATAAATTAAGTAGTGATCATGGAGGTTGTACCTTAGTAGTTTATATTTGCGTGTATAGATGTATTTTCAAGAACGTGAAATTGTATTAGTGCAATTCAGATGTCTGCCTTTCTCAATTTTGTTAGCAATGACTTTCTTAAATCCATGTGAAGTTAAGAGAAGCGGTTCCATCAATATATCTGGTTTCCCGAAGCAATACACTTTCGAACGAAATTCTCAAATTGTTCTACAAAATCTCACTTTGTACTTCAACATCTTATTCTGCACTCCAAATATAATCCTAGAACAATGTAGGGTAATGTACAGACAAATAAAATGAAGTTGTTGTAGGGTTGTTTATTGTTAAAGACTCCATCCAGAATAACATCCCTACCGTTAATGAACATCAAGGGGGGAGAGATCTCGAGGAAAGGACCTCCAATTGCGGGTAATCATTATAGTTTGGGAAAAAGAAATTACGAAGGTTTCACACCCAAAGGTGTAAGAGTTTAAACATTTCTAAGATACTTTGTTACTCACCTTCTAATTAACTGATTGATCATATACATAAGACAATATTATCTTTAACTAATGAGTATATTCATTGACTTCATCAGAAAAAGTCACAGCTGTAAGATGGAATGGACACTTTTTTTTAAAGTGCACTTAAGTAATTTCATATTTTGGGAAACGTACCCAAACAAATACAAACTCATGAGATGCAAAATCTTAAATATCATTCTTTCTCAATCTAAATGGTATCCAAAATAAAACCCATAACAAAAATAGAAAACCCATTTCTCCAGCAAATGAGTATACGTCTAATTGAAAGTACACAAAATGTGATTATACGTCTCTCTTCACATTTGTCGTCATGTATGTGGATTCAAAATGTATGGCAACCAAAATGTTACGATTTAGAGCTTCCTGACCGAAACACCCCTTCATTAACGTAAGAGTTAATCAACAGGATTTAATAGTTCTATAATGGACCTTCATGGATCAAGAATGTGGTTAATACAAACTGAAGCTAGGATTTGAATAGTTCGATCTATAATGGACCTTCATGGATCAGCATCATCCAACTAATACACGTCTTCCAAATTCAAACATTACATTTGTAATTGAAGTCTTGTTTCTTCACATGACAGAGCAACTTGGGTTTGTATCTTCCACGACAGTGTACATAACTGGTCTGCATTGACATCGTTGATAGTATGGACATGGGCAACGAGGCTCTAAGAAATGAGGCTCCACCTCTTTTTCTTTGCCCTTGTCCTTGTCCTTATCCTTGTTGTCCTCCTCCTTCTTCTTCTCCTCTTTCACCTCTTGTACTGAGATTATTTTGGCATGCCCTAACTCCTTCCTCAACTTCTTTGTCAGATCCACACTGTCAACTCCTTCACCGACCACCACAAGTTGATCTCTATCTGGTCCTTCAATTGTAATCGAGCCAACGCCTGACACGAGTAGAATTTTGTTTATCGATATGACATATATGTGTGTGCAACGTATGCACTGAAACGAAGAAATTGGTTATGGAAGGATTTCGTATCACTATTACTTTTTCATTCTCTATGAGATACATTACCATCCGAAGCTAAGAAAATAAAGCTTGTTGTGGAAGATATGATGATACTTTGGAGTGTGTTAAATCGTGTACCTTCTAGTGAAGCAACACTCATAGCCTTGGAACGACATCTATCGCAGTGGACTTGCACCTTGATAACAATCTTTTGCTGCAAAACTCAGAAAAACTCTTGCTTGTTACAATTTGAGATAAAAACATCAAAAGACTAGACGACTTAATGGCTACATAATGAAAAAGAACGGGAGGTACCTTCATGGCGCGCGCGTTGTTGTTGTTGCTAGAATGGATGGATAATGAACTCACTGATCTTCATGATATAGGGCGTGGTATGTATATAGGGATAATTCTGAGTATAAAAACCACAACCTATTGACTCGACCAAGTCAGTCTGAACCCCGTGATATATAAACAAAACTGAAGGCAAAAATGGCAAGTAGTATTAAGTGGGGGATCCGGGAATTAGTATTACTTATGAGACAATAAATTCTATCAAATGTGATTATCTAAAATTTATAACATAATAGATATAATAAGCTTAGTTCAGTATATATGGTAGTATATACCTCTTAAGAACTCTACATCGGGTAAAACTGTTGTGGTTAACCTAGACATGGTTTCGTTCTCGGAATTAATTGCTCATCAAACATCATAAGTCAGCTTCATTTTGCACAATTACTCGAATCCGACATCTTGCATGTGCATCAAGAAAATAATTTGGTTGCCAAGGCTGCTCCTATTGTATTAAAAAAAGCATCCCTTAGTACTTGTCGAAATTTGAGAACAAAAATATCAATATAGTAGATGACCTGATGACTAAAGAACAAATAATGCTTTCACAACTCAATGATTTGCATGGTTTATAGGGCAAGGCATATGTATATAGAGATGATTCTTAATATAAATACTACAACGTCCCTAGTGTCATGGCCAAGTCAGTCCGAAGCTAACTGAGATATCGTCAAAATTGGAGGCAAAACGGCAAGTAGTATTGTCATGAATCATTTAAAAGATAATTTTATTTTAATTTGTATTTTGAATGATTTAGAAAACATAATGTAGTTATCAAGACAAAAATAAGTCCCATCTATAACTCAACTTCAAAGTCAGCTCACATGTGAGAGAGCACATAGACTTTATAACTAAAAAAAATAAACTCAGTTCCGCCGATGATTCCCCTACATGATAAAAGAAATAAATAGGAGATTCAACTTTCCTTCCAGCTAGATTGCCAAAAACAATTGTTTTGGGGAAAGATCGACTTCAACAATGACTCAATAATAAAAGAGGAATTTTTTTGGGGAAAGAACAAAGAAGACGTTACATGTTAATTATTCCATATGAGTTGTCTAGTTAACAACTCACATGCATGAACTTGTTTTTGTACCTATGGATGTTAATGTGCATGAACTTGTCTTTCTTCTCATTTCCTTTGATTTCATGCGTTTTCGGTGGTGTGGATTAGGTTGGGAAAGCTTTTGTGTGGCAGTATTACCACATGCTACGACAGTTTCTTAACTTTCATATAATTTCTAATAAAAAACTATTTTTATGTTTATTTTAGCAATTTCCGAAAACTATTACTTTACTTTTTTGTTGTAGAGTTATTTCTGAACTAGTGAGTCTTATTATAGCGTAAACTAGACTGAGATTTTCATTAAAACCTAAACAGTATTTTTGTTATATAAAAAAAATTCGTTGTTTTCTTTCGGTATTTGAGAGAATCATGTTTGTGACGTCCTCGAAACAGCAGAAAATTTAAAGAGTAAAATCAATAACCTGAATACATCACTGAGTACATTACCAAGGATAACCACGAGGTGCACTAACGTATATATCAATATACAGATCTGAGTTTACAAAAAGGGTGATTACATCAAAAGCTATAAAATAAAATATACAAATGTAATCACAACAACCTCAACCGAGGGGAAAGCTGGATCAGGTCCCAGCAGCTCTCCTCCGCAGGCACCACCCTCTAACGCCGCTCACGGCCTGAAAGCAGACATAAAATATGTCTGAGTTTCCAGAAGGAAACCCCGTATGTCAAACCTTAACACATATACGAACAATAATGAAATATACAATGAACAATGAATAACACAGTAGACACAACCGCTAAATCCCCGGGACCTCTCTCCCGGCCTAGTCGAAGAACAACCCGGGTCTCAATGGTCCTCTCACCAACCCCACAAACACTCGTGCACACAAGGCACCGCTGGTCCAAATCACGGCCACACAACTGAGTCTCAAGGGTCATCTCTGTACGATTTCGTGTCCCTATGTATGTATATATTTTAAAATTTTAATATAACATACAAGATCGATTTTCATATTTTCAGCAATTTTATGTACATCTATTTGTGTTTTCTTCTAATAACATGCAACCTACATTTATTAAAATAATCCACAAAGGTAGAATCATACCTAAAGGTTCTCTAAAATCTTTTTGATGATTCGGAGTCGCGTTGCCTGTTGAATCGTCCACGGATTTGCCTCCGAGTGTTCACCAAACTCTAAACAAGATTAGAGAGAAATGAGCTAGCCAATCAATCTCTAATAACGTTTAGAATCAAGCTAATAACCTCTCTTTAAGTCTCCTGAGATTCTTATCTCCAAACTTAATTTTACTAAGAGATTTTCGTGGTGATTAGGGAGAGATTAATGAGAGAAAGAATTTGCATTATTCTTAAAACAAGTAGGAATAAGTGCCCTTTTATAGGCTCCAAAAACATCTTTATCAAGAGTTATTATTTAGCCATGGTCCCTTGTTTTTCTCTCCTAAAATTAATCTCTAAATTCCACATATTCACCCACAAAAAACGTTTTAATTAAATCTGGAATTATTCCACCCATGATTTAATTAATCTCTTAATAATTCAGGCAGAATCGTTCTTGTTCGGTAGACCGAGTATTATTCGGTCAACCGAACCATTCGGTTATAACACGTGTTCGGTGCACCGTGAGCTAGACGATCGACCGATTCTTTATAAGAAAAATTCCTTGCAAGAATTCAGACGAACCACGTCTTTTAATCGGTCTACCGTTGACCCACCAAAATCGCTCCTGGGACATAGTCATTGGATGACCGGGTCACCTTCGGTCTACCGAAATTACTACTTCTCGGTTGACCGTTTCCAATCGGTTAACCGAACCCGATTGTCCAGGCACTCTAAGCAATCTCGGTCAACCAATTGTGCTTACTCGTTCCCTATTCGGTTAACCGATCCGAAGATTCCCCAGTCGACCGAACCATGAACGGTTCACCATGTTTGACCTTGATTTTGCCTTTGTCAAATTTTGGATTTATTTCCAACAAAATTTGATCTTTTGGGGTTTCAGCAAATTCATATCTTATGTAATATATTATCCTATGTAATAATTAATTATTACACCCCATAATATTTACATCTCATATGAATTTATTATGATTCTAATTATGTTAATTCTCATAACATATTGATTTTAATTAATTCACCACATGTGTCATTTTTTCATATGAAACTCGACACATCATATGAACTTAAAATCAACCCTCTTGTTTTCCAGTTTTGTGATGTGACCTATAGGAAGATCTAAGCCTAATTGGTAGTGATATTAAACACTCAATATCTCAGACTATAAGCGGTATCTAGGTACACATTATAGTCACCCAATTAGCATAGATGTCTTTGTTCAACCCGAACCAAAACATAATCTATTTAATGATGTAAGTGCACCACTTGTGTCCGTCCCTTGCCTCATGATATTAAGAACATATACAAAGTAGAAATGTGTCACCTTTGTATTATATTCATTTCTTGATCTCTTTCAGCTAATTATAACTATGTGACTTAACTCAAGTCACATTGTGCACATTAAAATTTTGCTTTATCAAGGGGTCCACTAATATCATCACTCAATTAAGAGGGGCAATGATAATCGTTTGACTAGCTATCTTTTCCATCTCAAGTCATGTTCAATCAACTATTACCGTTATCACTATACTCATTGGTAGCTTTTGACAATAATCAAATTAAACACTACTTGATTGAAAAGATATAAGTCTCATATTTTAGGATCCAAGACACGGTAAAAATATTAATCACACGAAACACAATTCCATAATGTTTTATTTGTTAGGTCTGTTCAATATATCAAAGTAATATTTTCCTCTTTTATATACTCGTGTCGTCAATTATTTGTAGAGCTACAACAATCGATGGCCAACACGACAATCTTATCTAGGTAATTAATGTTCAATGTTAATTACCATGATTGTGAACATTTTTTGATTTATGTAAACTATTATCTTTTAGAGCTCTACGGTTAAGGACCAAGCGCCTCTTCCTTAACACTTCCAAAAGATGAATATCATAATCAAGGAACAAAATGTTTGCACATTTTTTCAATTCATAATAATTGACATATAAAAGTAAAACTTTTCGAACACATTCCTTTCACTCTCACCCCAACCCCACCAACACTCGTGCACACAAGGCACCGCCAGTCCAAATCACGACCACACAACCGGGTCTCAAGGGTCCTCTCACCCCAACCCCACCAACACTCGTGCACACAAGGCACCACCAGTCCAATCACGGCCACACAACCAGGTCTCAAGGGTCCTCTCACCCCAACCCCACCAACACTCGTGCACACAAGGCACCGCCGGTCCAAATCACGGCCACACAACCGGGTTTCAAGGGTCCTCTCACCCCAACCCCACCAACACTCGTGCACACAAGGCACCACCACAGTATATCAGCCCGACAGTCCGTGTCATTGCCCACCAGGGCCGGAGAGACGAGCCACCTTCAATCAAACACTCATACCACTATCGGGCGACAGTCTGTGCCGTTGCCCAAGGGGCCGGAGAGACGAGCCGCTTTCAAGCGTACAAGCACACCACTATCGGGCGACAGTCTGTGTCGTTGCCCAATCGGGGCCGGAGAGACGAGGCACCGTCAAGTGTACTCATAAAACCATGAATCCACCGAAAATAGGCAGAAACGGTCGAACGAAAACCATTTAACGGTCGACCGATCCTCACCTAGAGAACTGGCCCAACCGAAAAACCCGCCAATCGATCGAACGACAAAGGGGCGGTCGACCGAAAAGCACCAGTAAGAAATCATTTTCGTAATCCACGATCAAACGACCCCAAACTTACGGTCGACCGAAAACATCAAGTAGAACTCGCCAACATTCCACACTACACGGTCGACCGAAACAACACTACCGGTCGACCGCAAACCACCAGTGCAAAACCTTCAACAAACCATTCTACACGGTCGACCGAAACAACACTTCTAGTCGACCGGACATTAAGTTAACTTAAGTCGTCGGTCGGACGAGTCAAACAGGCGGTCGACCGTTTGGATAATCAATGCCCCAACCGGCCTACGACAGTACTTTCGGTCGACCGGCAAAGGGGACCCGTTCGACCAAAAATACCCAAAGACTCCATCTCTCGCTAGAATTGTACCACCGGTAGACCACCACTAAAGGTATCGTTCGACCGATGCGAGAGATTTTGCCCAAAATACACTATAACCGGTCGACCGAACCAAAACACCGGTCGACCATTTACAGTTCATAAACTACTATGCAGGTCTGACGAGCCAAACGACCTACCGTCGACCGCTCCCACCCCCACAGTAATAGTAGGTGAGCGTAAAAGCAAGTTTGACATACCTTAAGGCTTGAAGAAGCCTTTGAAGAACCAACGACGAGCGTTTCCTTGAGAACTCCTTGCAACCGGAGCTTCTCTGACGAATACCTCAACTCCGACCACCGATCAAGCTCTTCCACGACCTCCCTGAGCCGGAAACGTGGAAGGGAAAATGAGAGAGAGAGAGAGAGAGAGAAAGCGAGAGAGAGAAAGAGAAAGATGCACACGCGAGAGAGGGAGAGAGTGAGGTGAGAGAGAAATATCTAACCTTATATACAAAACCCACATCCGATCTCAGCCATCCATCTCAAACCTCCTCTAATCCTCCCCTAAGCACAATTAAAACAAAAGTAAGGGTTAGGATATTACAATGTTGATGATGTATTTTCACAGGATATGAGGTTGTTGGCATTGCCAAGAAGGAAATTGCAGTTGTTTGATGCGATGTTGAAGATGTGTAGGCCATTGGTGGAGGCTGATTGACATCATTTCATGCTCATATTTGTATCTTATATCCATTATCTTACACCTAAGCAATGCTACGTGACGAGTTTTATGTTTAGTTTTCAGGAATAAAGAGGTTTGAAGAGAAGAGCCATGAAAGGACCCAAAAGCTGGGAAAAAGGACTGAATGGTGAGATCTAGGGACCAAGATGCAAAGGAGAAGGACCTGAATGTAAGACAGAAGGACCTAAGAGCAAAACAGGATACTTCACACCATCATGGGGAGTATTTTACCAATTCTATTCGGGTCGGAGCTCCAACAAGTCGAGTAACCGCATCAAAGACCAACAATACCAGAAAGCAAAGCGCACAACAAATTCCAACACGATCCGACAATTTTGGACCGCCAATTGGCGGTCTTGGACCGCTAATTGGCGGTCCATATTACTCAGGATCCGTCGAAATTTCTCCTGGACTTGTATTAATGTTCGTTTAGGCTATTTTTGGTATTGGTTTAGTCCCACATCGGGGGATTGTCCCCGATTAGCTTTTTCCATGCTTATAAATAGAACTCTTCACCTTCCATTGTAATTACCCATTGCTTGGTGGCATTCTCTCTACTAAGGAGTGAGCCTTGAAGCAAAAACTCAAGGTGGAGAAGAATGCTACCTTCAATGTGAGTCATTTTGTTAATAAAATAATTCTTCTAGTTTCTTTAAATCTTGTCTTTTAATTTGTGCATGTTTGTTTAGTCTTTCCTTTCCTTTTATGTTTCTTTAATGTTTCTTGCCTTCTTAGTTAACTTTCATTTCAGTATTATGCTTTCTTTGCTTAGTCTAATCAGTAGTGTAATGAGTAGTGAGTAGTTCCATCCCCATTTGGGGGGTGGAGAAATATGTGATATAATCATGTAGTGTATTAAGTGTGTGTTATTTTTATCCCTTGAGCTTTACATGATTTCCATAACCATCTAATGGGTCTCCACTCTTATCTTTGATATGCTAATGCTCTTGAATGAAGCTTAGCTTATGCTTTGATTAGTGGACCTATTTTATGGGGAATGATAAGGTTAGGATATGGATGAAGTTAATGTTGGAAACACAATTTGTAGTGTATGTACTCTTGTTGCCTTTTCCTTAGCTAATGTCTTGTATGTTTTAATGATGTAGTCATCTTAATTCATGTGGAGGCATAGTAGGGTATAGTCTTTATACTTGAGTTCATGTAGCTTCATTCCAATTATTGTCTTGTATGTTTTAATGATGTAGTCATATCTTAATTCATGTGGAGGCAAAGTTGGATGTAGTTTTATGATTTCATGCACTACATGTTGTGAGGAGCTTAATGAACACACACACACTTCTTTATGTTCACATTATTTCTCTACCCCCTTTGGGGTTTAGTTTTCTTGCTTTTCTTCCATTTCCATTTGCGTTTTAGTGTAGTTTAGTGTAACCAACCTTTCTTCCCTTTCTTTACCTCTCGCCTTCGCACAAACCAAGTGTCGACACACCTCCCAGTGGACGACCCGTATTTGCCACCGCTTCAACGCGGCCGTGCACTTGCGGTTAAATATAAAACGAGATCAATCAAGTTTTTGGCGCCGTTGCCGGGGAGGTGCTCTGTCCAGACGTTGGTTTGGACGATTCGAGGGGTTTTTAATTTTTTGTTTTCAGTTTTTCTTAGTGGCAGGGAACCTGAGGATCAAGGGGAAGCGACTGGAGTAATTGGAGAGCAAACGACCCCAAAGTGACCGCCAATCAGCGGTCTGGGACCGCCAATTGGCGGCCTGGTGAGCCTCAATTGCTCTCAAATTTGTTCCAGTTGTTATGTTGTTCACTTTAGTTATCTGGGAGCCCAATTTTGCATGTTGTGATCTTTAGTTTGCTCCCAGATTTAATTTCAATCCCCTTTAATCAACTTGGACCATAAAACTCAAAGCAAAAGATTAGACTTCTTGCCATCTAGGTCATGCATCATATGTAGACCTTGCATGCATCTTTCTTTTCTTTGCTTTACATTTTGTCGTTGATTGCTGGAGCGAGGTACGCATTCCTTATCACTCATTCACGCATTAGGACATTCATTAGTGAGTAAGGTTTGCATCGTAACAAGAGTGAGGTGAGTGCTTGTTTGGTGAGTTGCTTGCTAGCCTAAGATTTCAAAACATCTTTAAGGGGCATCACCTATAGACTTCAAAGATAAGGTGGGGGATTTCATCACCCCTCCCTTAGCCCCAAAAAGCACACTCAAGTAAAGCCTTAACTAAAAGCAAGTAGACATTGGCCCTAGGAATTCGGACGCACTAGGAGAGTAATCTAGTTGAGACCGCCATGACCTGATCGGTGTTGCCTACCTTGTCGATAGTAGGAGGTACTGGATCTCCGGATCTGGTATCACTTGCTGGGCATTGTGGTCCTCGTTGTAGGGAGGTGAGGCGTGTCGAGGCTAGTGACCTCGAAGTTAGGCGTCGTCTAGCCTAAGGACCCATTGCCTTACATTGTTTGAGCCATGCTTGCTAGTTAGGCTTCTACCTTCACCCTGTACCCTCGCTAGCTCTAGGGATTCTTCCCTTCTCCTCTGAGTCATCTTCTTCTCACCTTCTTCTACGTTATAGTCTCCTCCCCTTTACACTCTCTGTTAGCGTTTTAGGGTCGAGTCGAGCACTTTTTGCGAGCTTAGCCTCGTGGTGGTGAGAGTGATCGACTCGAGAGTTTTTCTTGAGATGGATGGTTACATGGGCGACCATCCATATCATTGTTGGGACCAGGACGATTCTCCCTGGTATTCCGGACCCATGCAACCTGGGGTGGCTCAGACGAATACCCCGTATGGTTGGGATGATCGCAATTGTGTCACTGAGCAATCTTCGTATTGGGGTAACATGAGAGAGGCACCGACTGCTAGACCACCATCTAGTTACGTCGGATCATATGTTGGTCATCAAACTGAGACATTACAAGAACCTTTGGCCTCTTTCATGCATGCGGTAGACGACATGAGTGCACCGGTGGCTCCAGTAGCCGTACCGTGTCACTATTGTGGGTTGAGTGGTCATGATTTCGGGGAATGTCCTTATGTTCCCCCAGAGCCTGAGTATGAGCATACATTTTCCCAAAATGCTCATTATGACCATTACGCATCCGCGTACAACCCGAGAGGGATGGATTCGTGGGGAGACAATTTGTATTCAAATTCTTATACATCATTTCCACCCCAATATCCTCCTCCCGAATACCCAGAATTCTACCAACACCCCACTTCAAATCATTGGACTCATTCTCAACCCATCAACACCCAACCCCAAAATTTCCCAAGATCTGACTTGGACCTCCTCGTTGACCGCATACATAATCTGACACTTCAAGTGAGTCAACTGACGCAACAATTAAGTGAGGAGAGTGACATTTCATGTCAGCATGAGGATTCTTCTTTTGATATCGAACCACCACCACATCCACAAATTCAAAGTACAATCTTTCAAAGTCAAACTCCTAGTCAGTCTGAGGGACTTGGGGTTTCAATTCACGATCACTTAGTGGAGGATTCGATTCAAATTAAGAATAACTTGGACCAGCTTCATTATGAGTCGGCACAGGATTGTGCCTTATCTTTTTGTCCCGTGGCCCTTGAGCCACATGATCTTCATATTGTGCCTCTTAAGGACTCACCTCTGGTGGAGCAAGAGCTCCCTAGTACCCTCAATTTCAAACAACCTGATGAGAGTTTGCCTCTCACTATTGTTCCTGATCATCTTGGAAATGATGGAACATCAAACAACCACATTGCTCATGAGGGTATTAGGAGTTCCTTGGAGGATACCTTGGGTATGAGACCCACTTCTTGTTCTCCTGTTGAGTTGGACATGCATAACGAGGTGCTTGACCTCGTTCCGACCCACCAGCCTGTTGGTTGGAGAGTTTGGATTGATGATCATAACTTCAGTTCCGCAACGGGAGATATTTTTCTTCCGTTGCCCCTTATTTCCCAAACTCTTGAGAGGTTCAAGCTCTTTCAGTTTGATCCGTTGAATGAGACGCCTTTGCGTCCAATTCACGAACCTCTCATTTCATCCGGTGCTCTTTGTGAAGGGGGCCCACGCATGAGTATTCTGGCCCCGCGTGGTGTCATGTTCCCTTTCCAAGTGCATTGACCCACTCTTGAGGTTCCCATTTGATGTCTTTTGACAAATGAAGATGGGAACTTATGTTTGTACATAGTTATATAAAAAAAAGAAAAGAAAAAGAAAAAAAAGAAGTACAATAAAAGACTCCTTCAGTGAGCATCGATTGTTGTGAGCCCCAACCCTTGTGTATTTGGGCTCCATTTCTTTCACGTATTTGTACCCTTTCTTTAGCATCTCACAGGTTTTGAGGGAATTTGGGTTATGTCCATCAACATGACCTTGCACTTCCCTTTGTACTTCACGTTGGTGAGATCTCTTCTGTTTCATGCATACATCCATGTCGTATTTTGCTCACATTCATTGAGGACAATGCATGAAGTAGGTGTGGGGGGGTGTTTTACGTGTGTACATAGTCGAGTCTTTTCTTTTGATTTTGTTTTCTTTTGTTTGCATTGTTAGGGTCATGTTAGTGTGCTGCATTTAATATCGATATATCTGCTTGCCATGATCCTTGGGTGACTTGTCTTCTTTTGCTTGCCGAGTGCTTCAAAATTTTCACATTTCTTTCAAAATCTTCATGTGTTTGCAAAAGAAAATGTTTTGTGGGTTTTGCGTGTGTTTAGCATGTGCAAAACCGTTGAGAGGCAAAGTAGAAAGAAAGCTCCCAAAATTGTCTTGAACTTGATGCATTAGGATATCTAGTACGTGGCTTTAGGATTTATCGAGTCGTTAGGATGCACCCCAGTTTTCCTTTGGGGGTGAGTAATCATAGGGTTTCAGTGCTCAAACATTCAAAGAAGTCCACCCTGAACCTAGTGAGTCAATAATTCGTGTTTGTTAATTTAGGAAGTTTGTTGTAGTCAAGGACCCTCTTAATCTTGTTGTGAGACATTAGTGTAGGGGTTTTGGTTCATGTGTAGATAAGAAATAAGTGAGTAGATGTTCTCTCTTCTCGCACGGCTCCTATCACTCGGGAAAGTAGGTCTGAGGGGACTTTGTGCCTGGTGCTTTCGAGTCATCTGACTTGGGATGCGCCGACCGAACTCCCGTTACACGGGTGGTAGGGATTGCCCTATGTGGAGATTTAGGGAAAGGTGTACGTGATAGTGTAAGTCCTCATGGGCAATGATGCACGAAACATGACCCTGGGAGAATGAAGCTCCAACTAATAAAAAGAAAAAAAAAGAAAAAAAAAATGTGTGAAAAGAAACAAAAAGAAAAAAAAAATGGTAATGCAAATAAGAACCTTAATGGACCTTACACTTTGTATCACTTGAGGATCTTGAGGTTGTCCATGTCTTTCACTTAATTCCTTATTTAACTAACACGAATGGTTCATTAGGGTAGAGGTGTGGACTGATCACCTATATAGAGTCGGCCCGTAGCATTACCGCGTCCATTGATCGACAAAATATTTCCAACGAGTCGAGGTCTAGATTGAATAATGCATCTTGTTCGGATTTTGTGGGTATATCCGCTGAAAACCCTCAGGAGACAACACTCCTCCTCCTTGGCAACAAGGAGGTTTAACGGCTTGTTGCACGTGCTAAGTGCAACCGTGATTCCTACGAAAGTGAGTTAGGATTTCTTGTTTTTCGTATGCTTTTTCCTTTCTTTGTTTTGCTCGAGACTAGCAAAAACTTAGGTGTGGGGGTATTTGATTGACATCATTTCATGCTCATATTTGTATCTTATATCCATTATCTTACACCTAAGCAATGCTACGTGACGAGTTTTATGTTTAGTTTTCAGGAATAAAGAGGTTTGAAGAGAAGAGCCATGAAAGGACCCAAAAGCTGGGAAAAAGGACTGAATGGTGAGATCTAGGGACCAAGATGCAAAGGAGAAGGACCTGAATGTAAGACAGAAGGACCTAAGAGCAAAACAGGATACTTCACACCATCATGGGGAGTATTTTACTAATTCTATTCGGGTCGGAGCTCCAACAAGTCGAGTAACCGCATCAAAGACCAACAATACCAGAAAGCAAAGCCCACAACAAATTCCAACACGATCCGACAATTTTGGACCGCCAATTGGCGGTCTTGGACCGCTAATTGGCGGTCCATATTGCTCAGGAGCCGTCGAAATTTCTCCTGGACTTGTATTAATGTTCGTTTAGGCTATTTTTGGTATTGGTTTAGTCCCACATCGGGGGATTGTCCCCGATTAGCTTTTTCCATGCTTATAAATAGAACTCTTCACCTTCCATTGTAATTACCCATTGCTTGGTGGCATTCTCTCTACTAAGGAGTGAGCCTTGAAGCAAAAACTCAAGGTGGAGAAGAATGCTACCTTCAATGTGAGTCATTTTGTTAATAAAATAATTCTTCTAGTTTCTTTAAATCTTGTCTTTTAATTTGTGCATGTTTGTTTAGTCTTTCCTTTCCTTTTATGTTTCTTTAATGTTTCTTGCCTTCTTAGTTAACTTTCATTTCAGTATTATGCTTTCTTTGCTTAGTCTAATCAGTAGTGTAATGAGTAGTGAGTAGTTCCATCCCCATTTGGGGGGTGGAGAAATATGTGATATAATCATGTAGTGTATTAAGTGTGTGTTATTTTTATCCCTTGAGCTTTACATGATTTCCATAACCATCTAATGGGTCTCCACTCTTATCTTTGATATGCTAATGCTCTTGAATGAAGCTTAGCTTATGCTTTGATTAGTGGACCTATTTTATGGGGAATGATAAGGTTAGGATATGGATGAAGTTAATGTTGGAAACACAATTTGTAGTGTATGTACTCTTGTTGCCTTTTCCTTAGCTAATGTCTTGTATGTTTTAATGATGTAGTCATCTTAATTCATGTGGAGGCATAGTAGGGTATAGTCTTTATACTTGAGTTCATGTAGCTTCATTCCAATTATTGTCTTGTATGTTTTAATGATGTAGTCATATCTTAATTCATGTGGAGGCAAAGTTGGATGTAGTTTTATGATTTCATGCACTACATGTTGTGAGGAGCTTAATGAACACACACACACTTCTTTATGTTCACATTATTTCTCTACCCCCTTTGGGGTTTAGTTTTCTTGCTTTTCTTCCATTTCCATTTGCGTTTTAGTGTAGTTTAGTGTAACCAACCTTTCTTCCCTTTCTTTACCTCTCGCCTTCGCACAAACCAAGTGTCGACACACCTCCCAGTGGACGACCCGTATTTGCCACCGCTTCAACGCGGCCGTGCACTTGCGGTTAAATATAAAACGAGATCAATCAAGTTTTTGGCGCCGTTGCCGGGGAGGTGCTCTGTCCAGACGTTGGTTTGGACGATTCGAGGGGTTTTTAATTTTTTGTTTTCAGTTTTTCTTAGTGGCAGGGAACCTGAGGATCAAGGGGAAGCGACTGGAGTAATTGGAGAGCAAACGACCCCAAAGTGACCGCCAATCAGCGGTCTGGGACCGCCAATTGGCGGCCTGGTGAGCCTCAATTGCTCTCAAATTTGTTCCAGTTGTTATGTTGTTCACTTTAGTTATCTGGGAGCCCAATTTTGCATGTTGTGATCTTTAGTTTGCTCCCAGATTTAATTTCAATCCCCTTTAATCAACTTGGACCATAAAACTCAAAGCAAAAGATTAGACTTCTTGCCATCTAGGTCATGCATCATATGTAGACCTTGCATGCATCTTTCTTTTCTTTGCTTTACATTTTGTCGTTGATTGCTGGAGCGAGGTACGCATTCCTTATCACTCATTCACGTATTAGGACATTCATTAGTGAGTAAGGTTTGCATCGTAACAAGAGTGAGGTGAGTGCTTGTTTGGTGAGTTGCTTGCTAGCCTAAGATTTCAAAACATCTTTAAGGGGCATCACCTATAGACTTCAAAGATAAGGTGGGGGATTTCATCACCCCTCCCTTAGCCCCAAAAAGCACACTCAAGTAAAGCCTTAACTAAAAGCAAGTAGACATTGGCCCTAGGAATTCGGACGCACTAGGAGAGTAATCTAGTTGAGACCGCCATGACCTGATCGGTGTTGCCTACCTTGTCGATAGTAGGAGGTACTGGATCTCCGGATCTGGTATCACTTGCTGGGCATTGTGGTCCTCGTTGTAGGGAGGTGAGGCGTGTCGAGGCTAGTGACCTCGAAGTTAGGCGTCGTCTAGCCTAAGGACCCATTGCCTTACATTGTTTGAGCCATGCTTGCTAGTTAGGCTTCTACCTTCACCCTGTACCCTCGCTAGCTCTAGGGATTCTTCCCTTCTCCTCTGAGTCATCTTCTTCTCACCTTCTTCTACGTTATAGTCTCCTCCCCTTTACACTCTCTGTTAGCGTTTTAGGGTCGAGTCGAGCACTTTTTGCGAGCTTAGCCTCGTGGTGGTGAGAGTGATCGACTCGAGAGTTTTTCTTGAGATGGATGGTTACATGGGCGACCATCCATATCATTGTTGGGACCAGGACGATTCTCCCTGGTATTCCGGACCCATGCAACCTGGGGTGGCTCAGACGAATACCCCGTATGGTTGGGATGATCGCAATTGTGTCACTGAGCAATCTTCGTATTGGGGTAACATGAGAGAGGCACCGACTGCTAGACCACCATCTAGTTACGTCGGATCATATGTTGGTCATCAAACTGAGACATTACAAGAACCTTTGGCCTCTTTCATGCATGCGGTAGACGACATGAGTGCACCGGTGGCTCCAGTAGCCGTACCGTGTCACTATTGTGGGTTGAGTGGTCATGATTTCGGGGAATGTCCTTATGTTCCCCCAGAGCCTGAGTATGAGCATACATTTTCCCAAAATGCTCATTATGACCATTACGCATCCGCGTACAACCCGAGAGGGATGGATTCGTGGGGAGACAATTTGTATTCAAATTCTTATACATCATTTCCACCCCAATATCCTCCTCCCGAATACCCAGAATTCTACCAACACCCCACTTCAAATCATTGGACTCATTCTCAACCCATCAACACCCAACCCCAAAATTTCCCAAGATCTGACTTGGACCTCCTCGTTGACCGCATACATAATCTGACACTTCAAGTGAGTCAACTGACGCAACAATTAAGTGAGGAGAGTGACATTTCATGTCAGCATGAGGATTCTTCTTTTGATATCGAACCACCACCACATCCACAAATTCAAAGTACAATCTTTCAAAGTCAAACTCCTAGTCAGTCTGAGGGACTTGGGGTTTCAATTCACGATCACTTAGTGGAGGATTCGATTCAAATTAAGAATAACTTGGACCAGCTTCATTATGAGTCGGCACAGGATTGTGCCTTATCTTTTTGTCCCGTGGCCCTTGAGCCACATGATCTTCATATTGTGCCTCTTAAGGACTCACCTCTGGTGGAGCAAGAGCTCCCTAGTACCCTCAATTTCAAACAACCTGATGAGAGTTTGCCTCTCACTATTGTTCCTGATCATCTTGGAAATGATGGAACATCAAACAACCACATTGCTCATGAGGGTATTAGGAGTTCCTTGGAGGATACCTTGGGTATGAGACCCACTTCCTGTTCTCCTGGTGAGTTGGACATGCATAACGAGGTGCTTGACCTCGTTCCGACCCACCAGCCTGTTGGTTGGAGAGTTTGGATTGATGATCATAACTTCAGTTCCGCAACGGGAGATATTTTTCTTCCGTTGCCCCTTATTTCCCAAACTCTTGAGAGGTTCAAGCTCTTTCAGTTTGATCCGTTGAATGAGACGCCTTTGCGTCCAATTCACGAACCTCTCATTTCATCCGGTGCTCTTTGTGAAGGGGGCCCACGCATGAGTATTCTGGCCCCGCGTGGTGTCATGTTCCCTTTCCAAGTGCATTGACCCACTCTTGAGGTTCCCATTTGATGTCTTTTGACAAATGAAGATGGGAACTTATGTTTGTACATAGTTATATAAAAAAAAGAAAAGAAAAAGAAAAAAAAGAAGTACAATAAAAGACTCCTTCAGTGAGCATCGATTGTTGTGAGCCCCAACCCTTGTGTATTTGGGCTCCATTTCTTTCACGTATTTGTACCCTTTCTTTAGCATCTCACAGGTTTTGAGGGAATTTGGGTTATGTCCATCAACATGACCTTGCACTTCCCTTTGTACTTCACGTTGGTGAGATCTCTTCTGTTTCATGCATACATCCATGTCGTATTTTGCTCACATTCATTGAGGACAATGCATGAAGTAGGTGTGGGGGGGTGTTTTACGTGTGTACATAGTCGAGTCTTTTCTTTTGATTTTGTTTTCTTTTGTTTGCATTGTTAGGGTCATGTTAGTGTGCTGCATTTAATATCGATATATCTGCTTGCCATGATCCTTGGGTGACTTGTCTTCTTTTGCTTGCCGAGTGCTTCAAAATTTTCACATTTCTTTCAAAATCTTCATGTGTTTGCAAAAGAAAATGTTTTGTGGGTTTTGCGTGTGTTTAGCATGTGCAAAACCGTTGAGAGGCAAAGTAGAAAGAAAGCTCCCAAAATTGTCTTGAACTTGATGCATTAGGATATCTAGTACGTGGCTTTAGGATTTATCGAGTCGTTAGGATGCACCCCAGTTTTCCTTTGGGGGTGAGTAATCATAGGGTTTCAGTGCTCAAACATTCAAAGAAGTCCACCCTGAACCTAGTGAGTCAATAATTCGTGTTTGTTAATTTAGGAAGTTTGTTGTAGTCAAGGACCCTCTTAATCTTGTTGTGAGACATTAGTGTAGGGGTTTTGGTTCATGTGTAGATAAGAAATAAGTGAGTAGATGTTCTCTCTTCTCGCACGGCTCCTATCACTCGGGAAAGTAGGTCTGAGGGGACTTTGTGCCTGGTGCTTTCGAGTCATCTGACTTGGGATGCGCCGACCGAACTCCCGTTACACGGGTGGTAGGGATTGCCCTATGTGGAGATTTGGGGAAAGGTGTACGTGATAGTGTAAGTCCTCATGGGCAATGATGCACGAAACCTGACCCTGGGAGAATGAAGCTCCAACTAATAAAAAGAAAAAAAAAGAAAAAAAATGTGTGAAAAGAAACAAAAAGAAAAAAAAATGGTAATGCAAATAAGAACCTTAATGGACCTTACACTTTGTATCACTTGAGGATCTTGAGGTTGTCCATGTCTTTCACTTAATTCCTTATTTAACTAACACGAATGGTTCGTTAGGGTAGAGGTGTGGACTGATCACCTATATAGAGTCGGCCCGTAGCATTACCGCGTCCATTGATCGACAAAATATTTCCAACGAGTCGAGGTCTAGATTGAATAATGCATCTTGTTCGGATTTTGTGGGTATATCCGCTGAAAACCCTCAGGAGACAACACTCCTCCTCCTTGGCAACAAGGAGGTTTAACGGCTTGTTGCACGTGCTAAGTGCAACCGTGATTCCTACGAAAGTGAGTTAGGATTTCTTGTTTTTCGTATGCTTTTTCCTTTCTTTGTTTTGCTCGAGACTAGCAAAAACTTAGGTGTGGGGGTATTTGATTGACATCATTTCATGCTCATATTTGTATCTTATATCCATTATCTTACACCTAAGCAATGCTACGTGACGAGTTTTATGTTTAGTTTTCAGGAATAAAGAGGTTTGAAGAGAAGAGCCATGAAAGGACCCAAAAGCTGGGAAAAAGGACTGAATGGTGAGATCTAGGGACCAAGATGCAAAGGAGAAGGACCTGAATGTAAGACAGAAGGACCTAAGAGCAAAACAGGATACTTCACACCATCATGGGGAGTATTTTACCAATTCTATTCGGGTCGGAGCTCCAACAAGTCGAGTAACCGCATCAAAGACCAACAATACCAGAAAGCAAAGCCCACAACAAATTCCAACACGATCCGACAATTTTGGACCGCCAATTGGCGGTCTTGGACCGCTAATTGGCGGTCCATATTGCTCAGGAGCCGTCGAAATTCTCCTGGACTTGTATTAATGTTCGTTTAGGCTATTTTTGGTATTGGTTTAGTCCCACATCGGGGGATTGTCCCCGATTAGCTTTTTCCATGCTTATAAATAGAACTCTTCACCTTCCATTGTAATTACCCATTGCTTGGTGGCATTCTCTCTACTAAGGAGTGAGCCTTGAAGCAAAAACTCAAGGTGGAGAAGAATGCTACCTTCAATGTGAGTCATTTTGTTAATAAAATAATTCTTCTAGTTTCTTTAAATCTTGTCTTTTAATTTGTGCATGTTTGTTTAGTCTTTCCTTTCCTTTTATGTTTCTTTAATGTTTCTTGCCTTCTTAGTTAACTTTCATTTCAGTATTATGCTTTCTTTGCTTAGTCTAATCAGTAGTGTAATGAGTAGTGAGTAGTTCCATCCCCATTTGGGGGGTGGAGAAATATGTGATATAATCATGTAGTGTATTAAGTGTGTGTTATTTTTATCCCTTGAGCTTTACATGATTTCCATAACCATCTAATGGGTCTCCACTCTTATCTTTGATATGCTAATGCTCTTGAATGAAGCTTAGCTTATGCTTTGATTAGTGGACCTATTTTATGGGGAATGATAAGGTTAGGATATGGATGAAGTTAATGTTGGAAACACAATTTGTAGTGTATGTACTCTTGTTGCCTTTTCCTTAGCTAATGTCTTGTATGTTTTAATGATGTAGTCATCTTAATTCATGTGGAGGCATAGTAGGGTATAGTCTTTATACTTGAGTTCATGTAGCTTCATTCCAATTATTGTCTTGTATGTTTTAATGATGTAGTCATATCTTAATTCATGTGGAGGCAAAGTTGGATGTAGTTTTATGATTTCATGCACTACATGTTGTGAGGAGCTTAATGAACACACACACACACTTCTTTATGTTCACATTATTTCTCTACCCCCTTTGGGGTTTAGTTTTCTTGCTTTTCTTCCATTTCCATTTGCGTTTTAGTGTAGTTTAGTGTAACCAACCTTTCTTCCCTTTCTTTACCTCTCGCCTTCGCACAAACCAAGTGTCGACACACCTCCCAGTGGACGACCCGTATTTGCCACCGCTTCAACGCGGCCGTGCACTTGCGGTTAAATATAAAACGAGATCAATCAGAGGCATACAGAAATGGAGACCGCTGAAGGCGTATGAGTCAGACAACGACAAGATAAAATCGTGGACAATGGCTACGCAGAGTCATAGCTAAGGGTTTGAGTGAGTCGAATCGAGTCAAACCCTCCCTCTCTCTGCAATTAGACTCGATTCACCGAGCCAGCTCGACTGGACAAGCTCGGGCTTGACATGTTTTTATATTTTCACCTAATCACTTACTAAAACTAAAAAATTTACATAGTCACAAAATTAATAAAATGCAAAATCTAAATCCAACAAAACTTAAATCAAAATTATGTAAATATTAATCGGACTAAACTCAAAGTTAAAGATCCGAAATTCCACCACAAAACACAAGAAATGATTGATTTATAAAATAATGTTTGTGCTTCTGAGTTTGTGACTATTACATTAATAGGTTTACTTTTAATATTTATAATTAATTAAAAAATATTAAAAATTAATTGAGTATCCAGTCGAGTTTGAGTATTTTCGAGCCGATATGGAGTCGGTTCTTTAAATTGTTTACTCTGGGAAATTGTATTCCTAAACAAAATTGACAGCACATGAGAAATTGATTTTTTTCATTCAGTTTGATAATATGAGTATATTGTAAAATAAATAATAATAATAATAATAATAATAACAACAACAAAAAATAGGCATGAGCACCACAAAAATATACTAAGCTAGGTGATCTAACGCAACATACCGACCATGTCCACGGTTAATGGAAAAAATATCAAATTTATTGTGAGAACGTGTTCAAAAGAGATGATTAAGTAATGAAACACGAACGCAACTTCCATTAGGTTTGTAAAACCTCATCCCCTAAAGTTTATACTGGTATGAGAATATAAACTTTATTGCGGTATAAACCATAATCCTTGTGTTCTTGTGTGTTCAATATCTCAATGTGACATTAACAGTTCATATGATCATATATACATACATACATAAATGTGCGAAATCTTAAATTTTACTACTTTAAAAAATGATGCAGGATGACATAGTGGGTACTTCTTCAAAACACCAAAACATTCTATCAACAGACTAGACCTCTTCAAAGGCTAAATAGATTTACGATAGTTAATGTAATGTAATGGATTGTAGGTTGGTGTGTATTGTTTGTGCTTGTTTAGAATGCGTATATTGGGTGAAGTACCGAATTAGAATGTTGCGTTTTGTTTGAATGCTATGAAGTGAAATATTATGTGATACTGAGTTGTAGCGCCGGGAAAAAAATAGAGTTTTGTTGTATGACATCTTTAGCTTTCGAACTAAAATTGCATGTGTTAATATACATTTTTTGTAGCACGTAGTGGTTATTGTTAGAACCCAAACCCTCATTAGGGTTAATCTTGGATTATTGGAGGATTAGAGGTGAGTAGCATGGGGAAGTGTGGTGTGTAGGGTGATGGAAGGGGGGCGAGCACTGTGGACGTGAGGGGGAGGCATGGGTTGGGCGTAGGGCACTGTAGCGAGGAGGGGTGATGGGTTTATATTGCGTTTTCTCTCTCCCTCTCTCACTTTCATTTCACTTCTACCCTCATTCGTTCCTCTCCTTCTTGCGACCAGAGGGTGCTCCGGAGCTTCCAGCGGCATGAGGCGTGCGGAGGACGTGCGCGAGGAGGTCACCAGAGGCAACGAGCGCGAACGGAGCTCCGGCGGTTGCATTGTCTTCTTCGAGGTATGTCGCTCTCTAGTGTGATTTTGTTGTTCCTAACCCTCGTGGGAGGGTTGTGTTGGTCGGACGGGGAGGTTGGAGACCTCTTCGGCGTTGTTTCCGTGAGAAACCTCGGCTGTCGCGAGGTGGAAGACGACCAACGGTCGACCGGTCCCTTCGGGCGGTCGACCGAATGTAGTGTTTTTACCCGACTTTAACCTTCACCGGTCAAACAATGCCTTGTGGCGGTCGACCGGTAGTGCGTATTTGCTGGTGAGTTGGGACTCTCTGTCTGTTTTCGGTCGACCGGTTCCTTGGGTCGTTCGACCGGAATTTAAGTGTACTGATTTTCTATGCAAGCTTGTTCGACCGTTGTATGTTGCGTTCAACCGATTATATGACGTAGAATAATAGGTTGACCCTATCTGTTATCGGTCGACCGGGACCCTGAGTCGGTCGACCGATAGTTTAAAATGATGTAGAAATGCCATGTTAGTTTTCGGTCGACCGGGACCCCTGAGTCGGTCGACCGATAGATTGATTTTGATGTTGACCAGACTCTGGATTTTGACCTCGTTCGGTCGACCGGTTTTAGACCTTTGTTCGACCGTTGGGGATTGTGTTTTGAGCGCAGCGGTAGACTGTGTTAGGCGTACGGTCGACCGATTCCTTTCTGGAACCGGTCAACCGAATAACCTCTTCCGTTCGACCGTTTGGGCCCAGGACAGAATTTCTGGATCCCATTTTGAATGCCAACTTTGTCCACGGAAACCCGTGTCCTCGCCTTGTGCGTGAGCCGGGAGGTGACAGTAGGCGCGTTCTGCGTGCCTGCCCAGGGACCACCGTTGGGAAGAGTGTGGGTGTTCGGGACGCGTCACCTCCAGGTATGGACCGTGACTCATGTGATGGATTGATTGGACTCATTGTAGTATAGCGTGCCTGAGGGATCACGGATCCCAATGTTTGATGTTTGTGCGGGCACGCAACTGGCGTTGGGTGAGGTGACTACCGGCCTTCGGGCTACGGAGGTTGCTGCCCTGCTTTTATAGCGGCGCGGTTGGTGTTTGCGCTTCGTGGAGCCTGATGACCTGGCAGACTTCGGTCTGGACCCGTCCGATGTTGTGCCGGACGTTGTGATGGACCACCGATGTTGTGCCGGTGATGCCGCCGAGGTTGTGACGGCGATGATGATTGTTGGGCCGAGGCTGTTACGGCTATGTTGATTCCTCGATTGGGCACCTATCGAGATGTTGTTGTTATACCTTCCGGGCGACGGCCCCGTTGGTCCCTGTGGCTCCGACCACTGAGATTTGCAGATCTGTATTCTATCGACGCGCAGGCGTGACAGAGGCTCCCTGCCGAACCCTTGAGTAGTGTAGCTGCGTGTGGGGGGTGCGATGTCGCGTGCTGTAAGGCTGCATGTGCCTGCAGTAGGTCTCCTCGGGAGACTCGATGTTGACTGTCGGACTGATGTCATGTTTTACCCTTCGGGGGAACTGTTTTCCATTCTGTAGATGCCATGACATGCTACTAGTATGATAGGTTCATTTGTGTAATGCATGCATATAGGTGAGTTGGCATACGGGGTTTCCTTCTGGAAACTCAGGCATTGTTGTTATATATTTTCAGGACCGCAGTAGGTCCAGTTGGGTGGTGATCGGCGGGCATGCACATTTTGGAGTTGGATCATCTTCTCGGACCGCTGAGGTCGACATGATTACGTTTTATCTTCTGATGTCGTTTTGTTGTGATCATGTATCATTTTGACAAACTCTGATGTAATTTTGGTGCACCGCTATTTGTTTTATGAGAAGTAACAGTCTCATCTTGATTATTGAGTTCCTGTGTCTTGATTATAAATTTTTAAATTCCCGCTGTCTCGGGATGTTATAATTTGGTATCAGAGCGGTCGATTCCTATGCGGTTCCCAATGAAATCACCCTTGTAGTAATAGGACTCATGCATTTTATATTTTTGGCATGCATTCGTGGCTAAAGTTGTGATTGTTTCTTCTGTCAGATGGCACCTCGGCGCGTGAGTAGTTCTCCACGCGATTTTGATCCCAGTGACGACACTTCAGGTGCTCATTGGGACAGGTTAGGCGAGTTCCTGGAGCGTCAGGCAGCCTAGAGTGCGCAGGGCGGGGTGGGAGATGAGCACGATCGGTTCCTGCGTCAGCACCCACCGACTTTTGATGGCAGGAGGACTCCAGAGGTTGCGGAGGACTGGGTCTTCAGGATGGAGAAGATCTTCCGCGCGATCGGAGTAGCACCGGAGAGGATGGTGGAGCTGGCCACCTATGTGTTCGATGGTGAGGCCGCCAACTGGTGGAGGTCCACATCCACGGTGTTGTTTGATGACCGTGTGGATGTCAGCTGGGAGGAGTTCTTAGCGGTGTTCCATGAGCAGTACTTTCCCCAGCACGTCAGGGATCAGAAGCGGGAGGAGTTCATGTCACTCGAGCAGAAGGAGATGACTCTGGCGAGCTACATCAGCAGGTTCAACGCCTTGGAGCGTTACTGCCCAGAGATTTGTGTGACCCCAGAGCAGCGGGCGAGGAAGTTCGTGAAGGGACTGAGGCAGCCGCTTCGATCTCGGGTGATCAACAGCATGTCGCGGACCCTTGCAGATGCGGTGAAGCATGCTATGATCATAGAGCAGGACCAGAGGGAGTGTCTTCAGGAGGCGAGGAAGGCACCAGTGAGCACCGGTAGCCGTGTAGCCAGTCGTGGAGCAGGAAACCCGGGCAAGAGGCCCAGGTTTGATGGAGGAGGAGCACGTCAGTCTGGAGCAAGCACTTACTGCGGGAGGTTTCATCCAGGACAGGAGTGTCCCCGTCGAACTGGAGCGTGCATGGGTTGCGGTCAGATGGGGCATTTCGTCCGTGAGTGTCCTCAGAGGCAGGGAGAGCCGAGCAGGAGGCCAGGACAACCAGCAGTAGGCAGAGGCGGAGGCAGGCGATCAATGGTTTCACCGGGCCAGGGCAGGAAGACCGGGCGAGTCTTCACTATTCAGGCTGAGGAGGCGAGGGACTCCAACACCGTCGTGGAAGGTACACTTTCTGTTTCTGGCTTGTTTGCGCGTGTGTTGTTTGATTGCGGCGCCACTCACTCCTTCATTTCGGAGAAGTTTGCTGGCGAGTTGGGTCAGACCCCTGTGCTGCTGACTGATGTTTTGGAGGTCAGCACGCCCATGGGTGAGGTGGGCACTGTGGGAAGCTTTTTCCCCGGCACCACAGTTGCTTCGGGAGACCATGATTTTCCGGCTGATCTGGTCTTGTTACCGATGGTGGACTTCGACGTCATACTGGGGATGAATTGGCTGTCACAGTACGACGTGCGGGTCTTTTGCCGTGAGAAGAAGATCCTGATTCCGATGGAGGGCTTGCCAGATGTTATGATCAGATGTGCGAGGAGCAGAGGGGGTCGTCTGATTGTGTCTGCGGTTAAGGCACAGAGACTGATACAGCAGGGATGCAGAGCGTTCGTGGCCACGCTGGTAGTTCCTGATCCTGAGACGAGGAGGCTGGAGGATATAGAGGTAGTGCAGGAGTTCCCAGATATGTTTCCAGCAGAGATTCCAGCATTACCGTCGCACCGAGAGATCGAGTTCAGCATCGAGTTGGTTGCAGGTACGACACCTCAGTCGAAGGCACCGTATCGTATGGCACCTGCTGAGTTGACAGAGCTGAAGAAGCAGTTGCAGGAGTTGATGGAGCCCGGGTTCATTCCACCGAGTGTTTCTCCATGGGGAGCGCCTGTGCTCTTCGTGAAGAAGAATGATGGATCGTTGCGGATGTGCATTGACTACAGGATGATGAATAAGGTTACCGTTAGGAACCGGTACCCTTTGCCCAGGATTGATGACTTGTTTGATCAGTTGCAGACGGCGAGAGTGTTCTCGAAGATCGATCTGCGCTCGGGTTATCACTAGTTGCGGATCAGGGAGGCAGACGTTCAGAAGACATCCTTCAGGACGCGGTACGGCCACTACGAGTTCTTGGTGATGTCATTTGGACTGACGAATGCACCTGCAGCATTCATGGATTTGATGAATAGGACCTTCCAGCCGTACCTTGACAGGTTTGTCGTGGTTTTCGTGGATGACATCTTGGTATACTCGCCGGACAGGGAGCAGCATCGAGAGCACCTGAGGATTGTGCTTGGCATCCTGAGAGATCAGCAGCTTTATGCCAAGTACACGAAGTGTGAGTTTTGGTTGGATCAGGTGGCTTTTCTGGGGCATATTATGTCAGCTGATGGGATTTCGGTGGATCCGGCGAAGGTCGAGGCAGTGACGCAGTGGAGAGCCCCGACGAGCGTGACGGAGATCAGGAGTTTTGTTAGACTGGCAGGGTATTACAGACGGTTTATCCAGGATTTCTCCAGACTTGCGTCGCCGCTGACAACGTTGACGCAGAAAGGCGTCAAGTTCGTTTGGTCCCAGAAGTACGAGGACAGCTTCCAGGAGCTGAAGAGGCGATTGACGACAGCACCTATTCTGACTCTACCGAGTGGCAGTGGAGGTTACGTGATTTACAACGATGCATCAGGGATAGGCTTGGGTTGTGTTCTGATGCAGCACGGGAAGGTGGTCGTGTACGCTTCGAGGCAGCTGAAGGTGCACAAGAAGAACTACCCGACTCACGATCTGGAGTTGGCAGCGGTAGTTCACTCGTTGAAGACCTGGCGGCACTATCTGTATGGCGAGCAGTTCGAGGTCTTCACAGATCATCAGAGTTTGAAGTATTTGTTCTCGCAGAAGGAGCTGAATATGAGGCAGCGTAGATGGCTTGAGTTCATTAAGGAATACGACTTCACCATTTCCTATCATCCGGGGAAGGCGAATTCGGTCGCAGACGCGCTGAGCAGGAAGGTGTAGGTGTCAGTTGCGAGTCTGTGCATCCAGGAGTGGAGGCTACTCGAGGCTTTGTCAGAGTGGAGACCGTTCACATAACGCTCAAAGGGAGCAGTGATTGCTGGGCTTTGGGTGGAGCCGCAGACTGTCTCACGAGTGGTTCAGGCTCAACAGGGGGATGATGAGTTAGCTGGTCTGCTACAGTTAGCTTCCAGGGATGGATCAGACTTCAGTGTAGGGGTCGATGGTGGTTTGAGGTTCAGGAGTCGGATTTGGGTGCCGAAGTTCGATGGGCTGAGAGATGACATCATGGAGGAGGCACACAGAGCGAGATACACCATTCACCCGGGGAGCACGAAGATGTATCAGGACCTGCAGTGGAACTTCTGGTGGAAGGGCATGAAGAGGGACATCACAGAGTTTGTGGAGCGGTACTTGGTCTGTCAGCAGGTGAAGATTGAGCATCAGAGGCCAGCAGGACCGATGCAGTGTATTGAGCTTCCTGAGTGGAAGTGGGAGCACGTGACGATGGATTTCGTCACAGGATTACCAAAGACGAGGAGATTCCACGACGCGATTTGGGTGATAGTCGATCGACTGACCAAGTCGGCGCACTTCTTAGCGATCAGTACCACGTTGCCTTTGGAGGGTCTAGCTAGGTTGTACGTGGAGGAGATAGTCAAGTTGCATGGAGTGCCAGTGAGCATCATCTCCGATCGAGATCCTCGATTCACTTCTAGATTTTGGGGGAGTCTGCAGCAGGCTTTGGGGACGCGTCTGAGGTTCACTACGGCGTTCCATCCGCAGACAGATGGTCAGTCAGAGAGGACGATTCAGACCTTGGAGGATATGCTGAGAGCATGCACACTGGATTGGGCAGGGCACTGGGATGAGCACTTGCCGCTGATAGATTTCGCCTACAACAACAGCTACCACTCGAGTATTGGGGTGGCACCATACGAGGCTTTGTACGGGAGGCTTTGCAGATCACCGGTATGCTGGAGTGATGTGGGCGAGAAGCAGTTAGTGGGGCCAGAGATCGTGCAGATGTACTCAGAGAAGGTTGATGTGATCAGGAGGAGGCTGGCCACAACACAGAGCAGGCAGAAGAGTTATGTTGATCGACGTAGACGGGTGTTGAGTTTCGAGGTGGGCGATGACGTGTTTCTGAAGATTTCCCCAGCCAGAGGTGTGATGAGGTTTGGGAAGAAGGGGAAGCTCAGTCCGAGGTATGTTGGGCCATTTGAGATCCTCGACCGAGTTGGAGAGGTTGCCTACCAGATTGCATTGCCACCGTAGTTTTTGGGTCTTCACAACGTCCTCCATGTTTCGATGTTGAGGAAGTACGTTGCAGATCCAGCTCACGTTATCGAGATAGTAGTGTCAGAGATTCAGCAGGACTTGTCGCTCGAGGAGAGACCAGTCGAGATAGTCGATCGCATGGATCATCAGCTCAGGAGGAGGACCATTCCGATGGTGAAGGTCAGTTGGCAGCATCACAGTGAGCGCGAGGCCACTTGGGAGATCGAGGAGGATGTCAGAAGGCAGTATCCAGAGCTTTTCGGTGAGTAGTTTGCTTTGATTTTGGGACGAAATCCTTTTGAGTTGGGTGTATTGTTAGAACCCAAACCCTCGTTAGGGTTAATCTTGGATTATTGGAGGATTAGAGGTGAGTAGCATAGGGAAGTGTGGTGTGTAGGGTGATGGAAGGGGGGCGAGCACTGTGGACGTGAAGGGGAGGCGTGGGTTGGGCGTAGGGCACTGTAGCGAGGAGGGGTGATGGGTTTATATTGCGTTTTCGCTCTCTCCCTCTCTCACTTTCATTTCACTTCTACCCTCATTCGTTCCTCTCCTTCTTGCGACCAGAGGGTGCTCCCGAGCTTCCAGCGGCGTGAGGCATGCGGAGGACGTGCACGAGGAGGTCACCGGAGGCAACGAGCGCGAGCGGAGCTCCGGCGGTTGCGTTGTCTTCTTCGAGTTATGCCGCTCTGTAGTGTGATTTTGTTGTTCCTAACCCTCGTGGGAGGGTTGTGTTGGTCGGACGGGGAGGCCGGAGACCTCTTCGGCGTTGTTTCCGTGAGAAACCTCGGCTGGCGCGAGGTGGAAGACGACCAACGGTCGACCGGTCTCTTCGGGCGGTCGACCGAATGTAGTGTTTTTACCCGACTTTAACCTTCACCGGTCGAACGATGCCTTGTGGCGGTCAACCGGTAGTGCGTATTTGCTGGTGAGTTGGGACTCTCTGTCTGTTTTCGGTCGACCGGTTTCTTGGGTCGTTCGACCGGAACTTAAGTGTACTGATTTTCTATGCATGCTTGTTCGACCGTTGTATGTTGCGTTCGACCGATTATATGACGTAGAATAATAGGTTGACCCTATCTGTTATCGGTCGACCGGGACTCTGAGTCGGTCTACTGATAGTTTAAAATGATGTAGAAATGCCATGTAAGTTTTCAGTCGACCGGGACCCCTGAGTCGGTCGACCGATAGATTGATTTTGATGTTGACCAGACTCCGGTTTTGACCTCGTTCGGTCGACTGGTTTTAGACCTTTCTTCGACCGTTGGGGATTGTGTTTTGAGCGCAGCGGTAGACCGTGTTAGGCGTACGGTCGACCGATTCCTTTCTGGAACCGGTCGACCGAATCACCTCTTCTGGTCGACCGTTTGGGCCCAGGACAGAATTTCTGGATCCCATTTTGAATGCCAACTTTGTCCACGGAAACTCGTGTCCTCGCCTTGTGCGTGAGCCGGGAAGTGACGGTAGGCGCGTTCCGCGTGCCTGCCCAGGGACGGTCGTTGGGAATAGTGTGGGAGTTCGGGACGCGTCACCTCCAGGTATGGACCGTGACTCATGTGATGGATTGATTGGACTCATTGTAGTATAGCAGGCCTGAGGGATCGCGGATGCCAATGTTTGATGTTTGTGCAGGCACGCAACTGGCGTTGGGTGAGGTGACTACCGGCCTTCGGGCTACGGAGGTCGTTGCCCTGCTTTTATAGCGGCGCGGTTGGTGTTTGCGGCTCGTGGAGCCTGATGACCTGGCAGACTTCGGTCTGGACCCGTCTGATGTTGTGTCGGACGTTGTGATGGACCACCGATGCTGTGCCGGTGATGCCGCCGAGGTTGTGCCGAGGTTGTTCCGGCTATGTTGATTCCTCGACTGGGTACCTATCGAGATGTTGTTGTTCTACCTTCCGGGCGACGGCCCCGTTGGTCCCTGTGGCTCCGACCACTGAGATTTGCAGATCTGTATTCTATCGGCGTGCAGGCGTGACAGAGACTCCCTGTCGAACCCTTGAGTAGTGTAGTTGCGTGTGGGGGTGCGATGTCGCGTGCTGTAAGGCTGCATGTGCCTGCAGTAGGTCTCCTCGGGAGACTCGATGTTGACTGTCGGACTGATGTCCTGTTTTACCCTTCGGGGGAACTGTTTTCCATTCTGTAGATGGCATGACATGCTACTACTATGATAGGTTCATTTGTGTAATGCATGCATATAGGTGAGTTGGCATACGGGGTTTCCTTCTGGAAACTTAGGCATTGTTGTTATATATTTTCAGGACCGCAGTAGGTCCAGTTGGGTGGTGATCGGCGGGCACGCGCATTTTGGAGTTGTATGCTCTTCTCGGACCGCTGAGGTCGACATTATTATGTTTTATCTTCTGTTGTCGTTTTATTGTAATCATGTATTATTTTGACAAATTCTGATGTAATTTTGGTGCACCGCTATTTGTTTTATGAGAAGTAACAGTCTCGTCTTGATTATTGAGTTCTTGTGTATTGATTATAAATTTTTAAATTACCGCTGTCTCATGATGTTACAGTTATAATGTGTCGATCTTGGTCATATTACACAACACTATCTGGCAACAAATGTGCGCTATCATCCAATGGTCTCGTCATCGGGTTATCGCAGACGGACATGTTCATCAGGATGGGCATCCCTAAGGCTTTGGTGGTCTTCCTCAATAAAATTGTCCTATCAGTTGGGGAGATCCCTTTTGTTGTAGCGATAGATTGATACTTATCGAACTTCGGCTTCATTGGATGGGTCATCACATCCACTGTTCTGATTTAATTCAATTTAACACAAAATATGTGTTCAAAGTACACATTCAACGTGACTTAACTGGACTCAGAAATATTAAATGAAATAATAAAATATGAATGGGAAACTCGCAAACCTTTCTAAATATATCCAACTAATCACATTAACATTCTTGTAACTGAAATCAATCAACCCACGTGATAGGAAGCATATCTGTACAAAAAAAATACACTAACAAGCGTAAGCTAGTTGGAATTCCAATTTCAAAATTAATAAACCGTCAATGTTCTTGTTTGTGGATAACTATCAACCAAATCAATGTACGTGAGTTGTATAGCCTAATTTTTGCCAAGATTGGTAATTCCGTATTCTATGAATATGATGACATATTATAATCCAATTACAATAGCAACTACGCAAGTATGATCAAACCCTCCAGTTCCACGTCGATCAGGCTTACATCCGTTTCTCATTACCTTCCAGTGGAATGACAAATTATGGGGCGAATAGCTCATTTTTGAATGGGCTTATAGTCTCGTGCCGAATAGGCCCAATACTAACATTAGGCCATTATTTGTGTATTGTTCGAGTAGATTAAAAGACAAACAAGTACATCTCGCAGAACTCAAATTTGATGATATCCTTACTTCTAGTTTGAAACTAATTTGAAAGTAACTTTCAATTAATAAATTCATAAACCAGACTTCCTGTCTTCTATTTTTACTAAGCAATTAGCTATAGGATAATGATATGGGCCGGGCCTCTATTGCGGGAGCTAGTAGGGTCCAAGCAAACGGGCAAACATGTGTGAATGAGGTGCAAGCAAGTCACCAAGTAGGAGACGTGGGGCGCAGGCACATAGTGAACAACTGCGAGGCAATTCAAATGTATGAAGAGTTACTTGTTGTGAGCTCGAGGACACTTCCATATTAGGGTTAGGGAGTTAACAACCACTAACCAGGGGCAGATCCACCTTGTTGCCCGGTGAGGCACGTTTCCTACCATTAAAAAAATGAAGTTTCAATTTTTTTTACATGGAGAAAATCACTTCATTTAGGCTAAATTTGACATAGAGATTCAGAATATGGACGAAAAATGTGTTGTCCCAGGAAGATCAAATGTTGACTGATTGTTTGGTTACTTATTTAGAGAAAGATTTATTTTTGGATATTAACATAGATGTTATTATAAAATAGTTCCAAAATATGAAATCTCGTCGAGAATAATTGTAATAATTTAAAAGTACTATTGGGTTGTAATTTGAATTATTTATAACATTTTACTTCTAACGTTTTATGAAATATTAATATTTTTTGCTTGTATGCATTTTTTTGGTTGTCGATTGGTGTGCAAGTGCGTGGTGCCCTACCATACTTGGAATCTTAGATCCGCCACTAAGTATGAAAACCTATAAGGATCATGGCGGTTGTACGTCATTTATTATGATACATTCCCTTCGAGGGGCGGATCCATCATGATGCCTGGTGGGGCACGTGTCCTACAATTAAAAAAATGAAGTTTCAATTATTATTTTTACATGGAGAAAATCACTTCATTTGTGGATAAATTTGACATGGAGATTCAGAATATGGAGGAAAATATGTTGTCCTAGGAAGATCAAATGTTGAATGATTGTTTGGCTACTTATCTGGAGAATGATTTATTTTTGGATATTAATATAGATGCTATTATAAACTGGTTCCAAAATATGAAATCTCGTCGAGAACAATTGTAATAATTTAAAGTACTATTAGGTTGTAATTTGAATTATTTACAACATTTTACTTCTAATTGTTTATGAAATATTAATATTTTTTGCTTGTATGCTATTTTTGGTTGTCGATTGGTGCACTAGTGCGTGGTGCCCTACCATACTTGGAATCCTAGATCCGCCACTGTTCCCTTCCATGTATCACAATATAAATTTCATATTTACTATGATCGCTAATGAGAGATATCATCATGGTCTAACGATATTCTATTTATAAAAGACAATTCTTTTTTAATCACATAAATCATTGATGTACATGTACTATGGTAATGAAACAGGAAAAAAACAATTCCAGAAACAATCCATAACCAAATTCAAGATGTCAACAACATAACATACATAATAGATTAATTAATATGCATCATCAATAATCGTTCTCAATAATTCCATCCTTTCGACATGTTCCCTAATTGTCTTTGGTGTTAAGCATTTAGTCAACGGATCCGCAAACATTAAATTGGTGCTAATGTGTTCAATTGACACCCTTTGTTTCTGAACTTCTTCTTTAGCGACATAGTATTTCAATTCCATATGTTTAGCACCCTTCAAATACTTGCCGTTCTTAGAAAAGAAGACTGATGCAGCATTATCACAATAAATATTCAACGACTTAGCAATAGAGTCGACAATTCTAAGCCCTAAAATATAATTCTACAACCATAAACCATGAACAATAGCCTCAAAGCATGCTTCAAACTCAACCTCCATAGTTGACGCAACAATGACAGACTGCTTCACACTCTTCCAAGATATTGCTCCTCCAGCTAAGAGAAACAAATATCCAAATGTAGATTTTCTAGTATCTACACATCCTACAAAGTCTGAATCAAAATATCCAATCACCTTGAGGTGATTAAACTAACTACAAGTGAGCATGTGATCCTTCGTTCCGTGCAAGTATCTCAATACTTTCTTTGCAGCTCTCCAATGATTTATCCCAGGATTACTTTGATATCTACCCAAAATACCAACAACAAAACTGATGTTTGTTCAAGTACAAGTCTGAGCATATATTCATGTTTCAACAATAGATGCATACAGAATTTTCTCCATCTGTTTGTGTTCCAATTCATTCTTTGGACATTTCTTAAGATTAATTAAATTTATCCTCTTTCTGAATTGGAACAACACTTGGTGAACATCTTTCCATCTTAAATCTCTCTAAAACTTTATTAATATATTCTTTCTGAGACAACCCTAACAATCCTTGAGATCTATCACATAATATTTCTATTCCTATCACATAGGATGCCTCACCAATATCTTTCATTTCAAAGTTGTTAGAGAGATATTTCTTGGTTTTATGTAATAAACCAAGATCATTAGTAGCTAGCAAGAGATCATCAACATACAAAATCAGAAATATAAATTTACTCCCACTGAGCTTCAGATATATACACCGATCAATGGCATTTTCATTAAATCCAAAGGAAGTAATTGTATCATTAAACTTGAGATACCATTGACGGGAAGCTTGCTTAAGTCCATATATTGATTTCTTAAGTTTACACACCATGTGTTCCATTCCATCAATTACAAAAACCTCAGGTTGATCCATATATACTTCTTCATCTAAATTTCCACTGAGAAAGGCGGTTTCACATCTATTTGATGTAACTCTAATTCATAATGAGCTACTAATGCCATTATAATTCTAAGAGAGTTCTTTTTAGATACATAAGAAAAGGTCTCTTTGTAATCAATGTCGTTTTTCTGAGTGAAACATTTGGCAACAATTGTAGCCTTGTGTCTTTCGATATTGTCATTAGAATCGAGTTTAGTCTTAAAGACCCACTTACACCCAACTCTTTTTAGAACCTTCATGCAATTCAACAAGATCCCAGACTTTATTGTGATCCATTGATTTCAATTCATCTTTCTTGGCATCTAACCACTTAATAGAATTAGTACTTTCCATGACTTGCGAAAATGAAATTGGATCTTCATTAATTCCAAGGTCAAGTTCCGACTCTTGAAGGTAAACCACATAATCATAAAAAATAGTAGGTTTTCTTGGTCTTTCAGACCTTCTTAATGCCACTTCTTGTGGTTCATTTACTAAAATTTCATTGTTAACAACTTCATTGTGGGTTGTTTGGTCATTCATTTATTGTTCTTGTAAATTGTCAAATTAGTCAACAATTGTAGGAACAACAACATTAGAAGAAGTTATGGGTAAAGGAACTTGCACCCTTACTTCTTGAATTTCCACTTTACGTGGTTCTTTACTCCCAAACTCGCCATTTTCAATGAACTTAGCATTTTCAGTTTCAACAATTCTCGTACTATGGTTGGGACAATAAAATCTAAAGCCTTTAGATTTTTCTGGATAACCAATGAAGAAACCACTGGTCGTTCTTGAATCCAGTTTCTTTTCATGTGGATTATAAATTCTTACTTCTGTCGGACAACCCCAAACATGCAAATGCCTTAAACTAGATTTTCTTTCTGTCCACAGTTCAAAAGGAGTCTTTGGATCTACCTTACTAGGAATCCCGTTTAACAAATACATGGTGGTTTTTAAATCATGCATCCACAATGATTAAGGCAATGAGCAATTATTTAACATACTCCTAACCATACATTAAAGTAGGATTACGCCAATCTTCAACACCATTCTGTTGTGGTGTGCTTGACATTGTGTATTGAGCACAAATGTCACATCCTTCAAGAAATTTAGCAAATAGACCAGGACATTATCCACTTTCATCATACTTTCTATAATATTCACCACCTCTGTCATATCTAATTATTTTCACATTTTTTTTCTAGTTGTCTTTCAGCTTCATTAGCAAACACCTCTAAAGTATTCGTTGCTTGAGATTTTTCATGCAACAAGTAGACATAGCCATAACGTGAAAAATCAAGAATAAAGCTGATAAAATATTTTTCTCCACTCAAAGGTCCACATATATCGGTGTGTATAATTTCAAGGGAGTTGTGTTCTTCTTGTGGTTGATTTCTTAATTGTGTGTTTTGTAAATTTTCCTTTAATACAATCCACTCAAACATTAAGATCAGTAAAATCCAAAGTAGGAAGGATTTCATTCTTTACTAATCTTTGCATTCTTTCTTTGGATACATGACCCAATCGTTTGTGTCACAAGTAAGCTGAACTTTCATCCACTAAATCACGTTTCATACCAACATTATGATGAAAGGTCAATAAGGTTTCATCAAACAAATTATCAAGATTTAACTCGTATAAACCATCACAAAGGACACCTAAACCAACTAGAAGATTTTGCGTAAACAAACTGAAATTTTAATTCCCAAACTTAGAACAATTTCCATCTATATCAAGTTTTGACAAAGAAACTAAATTACGAGAAAGAGATGGAACATAAAGAGTCTGATAAAGATCTAAATGGTGTCCAATATCTAAACGTAAATTGTTTTAGAACCAATGTTTATTCGGGAAATCATAAGTTCTTAAACCATGTTCTTAAACTAACTCTAAATTTCTCTCTTTTGCATATGTGGGGAAGGACCAACCTTATATATGTGTGTGTGTGTGTGTGTGTGTGTGTGTGTGTGAGTAGGTGTAACTGCCCATCAAAGTGTAACCACCCACTAACATAAAATATCTCTTAAATTAATCAATTAATTTTAGTCTCATAATATTATCAATTTAATAAAGTTGAGAGATTGTAGGTATTACAATTTAAATAATACATGGGCTACAAGAAAATATCTAACACCACTCGATCTCTTCTATCACTCATATATAGAATTGTAGGTATTACAATTACTTACGAGCTAGTTAGATTTCTTCAAGGATTGAGATATGACACTTTGATACCTCGAGAGTCCATTCTATATAGATCTTCTAATCTTTAACTGACCCAAGTTGGCACATTCAAACTCCATTAATGTCTCTCAACACACCCATCCGTGAGAAGATACAAGTCAAAGAAATCGAAGTTCCCTATGTCCAAAGTTAGGATCAATTAGCAGACATCTTCACCAAAACACTTGATCAAAGACACTTCCAATATATTCTTCACAAGTTGGACTCCTTCAACATATTTCGGAGTCAACTTGAGGGGGGATATTGAAATAAGTCAAGATAAAGACGTTGGGAGACATACCTTATATGGATCCCAATCAAATGCAAATCACCTTGATCATAGGACTCAAGCATGGAAAGCCTAACGACTCTAAAATTATTGTATAAATAAACATGTAAAACCCTGAATAATATATCTTTTGTTGTTCAATTTCAACAATCTATTTAATTTTTGATTTTTTTCTCAATTTTATATATAGGTAGACATTTTTTAAGAAATAAAAATATAAAAGTTTAGATAGCTCAATTCATTACTTTGGGCCTTTGGGGTTTCCTCCCACCGGTCGCAAAATGGCTAGAATATTCTCTTTTCATTTTTTCTTCTCGGATTGTTTGTGTACATTTGCTCTATTAAATAATAATAAAATGTTAATTTTTTAAAATGAAAGCCTCTTTGTATCAAATTGGGAGCTGAAACAAATGAAATCTTAGTAAAAGCACAACTAATCCATGCTCTTAAAGAAGTTGCCACTCTTTTTCTACAATAAAATAAACAAAAAAGAGTAAAATGAGATGATCACAACGTAAACCCACAAAACTAGTGTTTGTATAGGGAGTTATTGTGAATAAAAACCAACATCGATCCTAGTAAAATTGGAAACTTGCCTCTTCAATTTTTTTGTCAAGGCACACGATATATCATAAGTAATTCTAATGTAAACCAACAGAAACCATGGATTAATGTCAATAAAAGCTTTAATAAACAAGTTCTAAATATTGTTATTATTCATAAGGAAAGTAGTGTTACAAGAAGTGACCTAAGAAAACACCTAAGCCTAACTCAAAGTAAAGATAAAAGTCCCTACACACTGAGAAGAAAGCCTGGAAACACCCCTTCATCCATCCAAGTACTCGAAAAAATAAAGTGCTTCAGTATAATATTGAATGTGGTGATGAAGATGAAGACAGTGTCGTTTGTTTTTTGTATTACTTTTTGATTTATACAATGATATATATAAGGGAAATACAATGGTTTAGCCGTTGTTACATTCCTAATAAGAAGAGGAGCGTCCTTCCAACGGTTATGAGTGAAATCCGGAGGTGAAGATATTGTGTAACGGGTATGAGTGAAATCCGGCTGTGAGGATATTTTGTCTGAGCCAGAAAGGTATGTGAATCTTTGTTATTTTAACACGTCCCCTCAAGTTGGGTCTTGATAGAGATTGAAGGCAACTAACTTGAGTAGTATTTGTTGGAAGTGTTTGTAGTCCAAGCCTTTAGTGAATATGTCTGCAAGTTGATCTTTGCTTCCGACGTAGGGAACTTCTATTTCATTTGATTGGATTTTTTCCCCGAATGAAGTGACAATCTACTTCAATGTGCTTTGTTCGTTCGTGGAAGACAGGATTGGTTGCGATGTGACGAGCAGCGTTGTTGTCACAAAACATCTTTATTGGTTTGTTGAATGGTTGGTTCATGTCTTTAAGCAGTTGTTTGAGCCATATGAGTTCACTCGTAGTTGAGGCCATGGCGCGATATTCAGCTTCAGCACTGGATCTGGCCACAACATTCTGTTTTTTGCTTCTCCAGGTTACTAAGTTTCCTCCTACGAAAGTGCATAATCCTGTCGTGGATTTACGATCATGACTGCCTGCCCAATCTGCATCAGAGTAACCAATAATCTCATTAGAGTTGTTTTTTTCATCCATAATCCTTGCCCTAGAGTTTTCTTTAGATAACACATGATGCGGTCGATTATTTCCAAATGATGGGTTCGAGGAGCATGCATAAACTGACTGACAATGCTTACAGCGTATGTAATATCAGGACGAGTAACAGTGAGATAAATTAATCTTCCGACTAGTCTTTGAAATTGTCCTATATCTTTAACTGGTCTCCGTATGTTGGGTGTGTTTTTCGGTTTGTTTCAATGGGAGTATTGAGGGGTTTGGAAGCTAATTTCCCTGTCTCGTGAAGAAGGTCTAGAACATATTTTCTTTGACACAAGAATAATCCCTTTTTTGAGTAGGCAAACTCTATTCCGAGAAAATATTTTAAAAAAACCTAGGTCTTTTATGTCGAAGTTTGCTTTCAAATGATTTTTGACTAGATTTATTGTTTTGTCACAATCTCCGGTGATGAGTATGTCATCAACGTAGATCAAAATTATAGTGGTGGTGTTGTTAGAGCTGTGAACAAACATAGATGCATCTGCTGAACATTTAATAAAACCATAAGTAAGGAAGTGACTAAGTTTTGCGTACCATGCGCGTGGTGATTGTTTCAGGCCGTAGATTGACTTATGTAGCTTACATACCTGGTTTGAAGCAGAGTTGATACCTGGTGGTGGTGACATGTAAACTTTGTCCTCAAGGTTGCCTTGGAGAAATGCATTCTTCACATCCATTTGAAAAATATTCCATCCATTATTTACAGCTATAGAAAAAAGAACGCGGATAGTGTTCATTTTAGCTACGGGTGCAAAGGTTTCTAGGTAATCTATGCCATAAGTTTGGGTGTAACCTTTTACGACGAGTCAGGCCTTATATCTTTCTATGGTTCCATTACTATTATATTTGATTTTATAGATCCATTTGCAACCTACGGGTTTGATTCCAGGTTCAAGGGGAACCAAGGTCCAAGTTTTGTTAGATTCTAAGGCAGTGAGTTCATCTTGCATGGCATTGGCCGATTTTGGATTTTTGATGGCTTCATGATATGTCGTGGGTTCTATTTGGTTATCGATTGTGTTTATGAATGCCTTATGTTTGGTGTTTATTATGTTTTTGTAGGACAAGTAGTCCTGAATAGGGTAGGCTAGATGAGTAACATAATCATGCAAGTAGAGAGGTGGTCGAGTAGGACGACTAGACCGTCGTTGAGGAGATAGTGGTGGTATGACTTCAACTTCTTCGTCTTCTTCTTCTTGGTGATCGTTGTCTTGATCTTGGTTCGGGAAGTCCGGAGAGTTGATTATTGGAAGTGGTGGTTGAGGTTGCATGTCGATGTTGGTCCGAGGATGAACTTCATCATCGTTGAAGTATGACATATTTTCTACAAAACGAGCATCACGAGAAACGAAAAATTTACAAGTTTGGGGGTCATAACATTTATACCCTTTTTTCTTAAGGAATACCCTAAAAATATACATTCTTGTGAACTTCTGTCGAGTTTATCCATCCTTTTCCTGTGAACAAAGACAACACAACCAAAATCTTTTAGATGGTCAAGAGTCATTTTTCTACCGTTTAGAATTTCTAAAGGTTGTTTGTTTTGAAGTCGAGGACTTGGAAGACGGTTTATGAGATAAGCAGTGGTTAAGACGGCGTTAGACCAGAAGCGATTCGGAACATGATTTTGAAAAAGAAGGGACCTAGTAATATTCATGAGGTGTCGGTTTTTTCTTTCGGAGACCCTGTTTTGTTCAGGTATATTAATACATGTAGTTTGATGAAAAATCCCTTTTTGTTTTAGAAAATCCTAAAAATTATTACTGGTGTATTCTGACCCATTATCTGACCTAAGAGTTTTTATTTTAAAATCATACCTATTTTCCACAAATGTAGCAAATTCACAAAAAATGTTAAAAGCATCAGATTTCAATCTTAACAAATAAATCCATGTGGTTCGTGAAAAATCATCGATGAAAGTAATAAAATATTTGAATCCATTATAAGATTCGGTTGGGGCTGGTCCCCAAATGTCAGAATGTATCAATTCAAGAGGTTGCCCTGCCTTATTAGTGGAAGAATAAAAAGGTAACCGAGTTTGTTTTGAAAAACTGCAAATATCACATGCTATTTCGGAATTAATAAAAGGAAACAAAGTTGTCAAGACTGAGTGGGACGGATGTCCCATGCGCCCGTGCCAAAGTTCGTGGTTGGATATATTTCAAACATGAAGAGCGGAGTTATATGAGTTTAAAATATATAGGTTATTGACGAGAGTTCCTCTACCAATCGTCCTCTCTGTGACACGATCCTGAAAATATACATCAAATGGAGTAAAAATAATATTACAATTTAAATTTTTCGTGATTTTAGCTACAGATAACAGATTAGAGTTAAACCCGGGTACATAAAGGACATCATTAGTGTTTTGGTTTAGTAATTTTATATTTCCTATTCCCTTAATTTTTACTTGGTTTCCGTTTGCAACCGTGACAAATTTGTTTAGGTAATCAAAATTATTGTCAATTTTAGAAAGTAATGTTGGATCCCCTGTCATGTGATCAGTGGCACCCGAGTCAATTATCCAATTTTGCTGATTTGATCTTAATCCACTAGATAAGGCAATGTAATTTTCCAGAAGTTGTTTCATACCTGCAAATTTACCTGATTGTAGAGGGGAGTTCTGCAAAAGCCCAGTGAGTTGGGCTACAAGGTTTGAAAGTTGTTGGGTTGTTTGTGCATTCGGGTCAAGTCCACGCATTTCGGTCGGATTCGGGTCTCCTACCAAGTAACCTCTCGGATTCGGATCCCACATATAAGTGTTGCTGGGTCCGGCTTCGTTATTTCCATTCCTGTCCTGCAACGAAAAAAGAAGGTTAGGGTTTTGGTTTGCTTGGTGGATGCCGCCTCCTGCGGTGGTGTTGTAGCCGTTGCTGCCCCCTTGTCTAGTGTTGAATCTTCCGTCGCCCTCTCTTTGGTCGCCGTCTTTTGATGGCCGAAGGTGTGGGAAGAGGAACCAACAGTTGTTTCGGCTATGTCCGTTCTTTTTGCAGTTATCGCAGTGTTCGTCTTTGCGATTTCCATATCTCTTCTTGTTGTGGTTTTGGGTTTAGTTTTGGTTTTATCCGACGAGAAATGCGTGGTTTTTGTTTTGGTTGTTATTGTCGGTGTAACCTTGCGACTGAGCGGTGGTCCTTCGTCGAGTTTCCTCGCGTTGGATCATCGCGGTGACAGCTGCAAGCGATGGGAGCTCCGGTGCCATAAGCACTTGACTTCGTATGTTTTTGTAGCTTCCATCCAGACCTACCAGGAACTGGTAGATCTGGTCTTGTTCTGTTCTCTATTGAATGTTTTTTGTGTCGGTTGTCGGGGGTTCGTATACCCCCAACTCATCCCAGGCTTTTCTGAGGGTTCCCAGATACTTCGTGATGCATCTTTGGTTTTGACGGGTTTGTGATATTTCCTGTTTGATCTTGAATACATGGGCGAAATTCTGGGCTTTTCCGTAGTGTTCGTGGATCGCCTCCCACATATCCAATGCGCTTTCCTTGTACAGGAAGATCTCCCCAATATTGGGATGCATTGAGGCGAAGATCCACGACATAACGAGGTGATCCCCGTTTTTCCATTCCTCCTATTTGCTTTCTGTCCCGACATCTTCGGGCTTTTTTGATTTCCCGGTGATGTGGCCCAGTCTCCCCCTGCCGTTGAGGGAGAGAGTGACAGCGCGAGACCACGAGTTGTAGTTGGTCCCGTTGAACAGGGTGGTGACCAACCTTGACGTGGAGTTGGGGTCTGGTTGAGATATTGTATGGTCGGTCATGGTTTTTGGTGGTTTTTGAGGGTTTGGATGTAGGTCTTGTAGCCTTCAACCCCCTTGAACGAGGCGAAGGCCGATGATGAGCTCCGGGGAGCCTGAGGTCTGATGATTTGTTGGTTTTACAGCTCTGATACCATATTGAATGTGGTGATGAAGATGAAGACAGTGTCGTTTGTTTTTTGTATTACTTTTTGATTTATACAATGATATATATAAGGGAAATACAATGGTTTAGCCGTTGTTACATTCCTAATAAGAAAAGGAGCATCCTTCCAACGGTTATGAGTGAAATCCGGAGGTGAAGATATTGTGTAACGGGTATGAGTGAAATCGGGCTGTGAGGATATTTTGTCTGAGCCAGAAAGGTATGTGAATCTTTGTTATTTCAACATATAACGTCATATATACTTGTGGCTAATGTAACAACATGCCTGACCCAAAAAAGGAGCTCTCACAAGAATGATGAAATTGTACACTATTTGTGTGCCAAGAGACCACATTTGAGTTTTTTCTACTAACTAGTAACCACAAAGCCGGTACTCTAGGGTACACCAATAAAATGATTCAACATAAGCTAAATCTGATTAGCCTATATCACTAGTGCAGAAAAGTCCATATACGTCGGATATATAGTGGTATAGACATCGGATTTCGATGGTCCAAGTATCTGACGTCTATTTCCCCGTCGTCTATTCCTTGTTGTATAGACGTCGGCTATATACGACCGACGTCTATTATATGTTAATTAACAAAAAATACATTGGAACGTATATCGGGCATTCTGCACTCACATTAATCAAGCCCAAGTTGCCCAAGTGCCCCAAGTGCCAAACTTTTGACAAATAACCACGAATATCAAGCCCAACATGGGCATATGCCCCAAGTCGTTCGCGTTCAGCAGTAAATGAGTGGTGGAGTACATCAACCACACCAACAAAAATAAATTCTCCGATGTGGGACTAAACTATAACACAACACACATGTGATTGTAATTATTTTTAAATCGACATTATTCTTATACAAAATAATCCACATAAATTCTTACACGAAATAAATCCTAAAAATTGTGTTATTTCTTATACAAAACAAATTCCAAAAAATGTGTTAATTTTTACACGCAATAAATCCCAAAAAAATTGCGTTATTTCTAATACGAAAGAAATCAACATAAATTCTTATACGAAATAAATCCAAAAAAATAAACAAAAAATATTTTCTTCTTTCAGGAGGTATAGACGTCGGTTATACTAAACAACCGACGTTTCTACAAACCTATAGACGTCGGATGTCCAAATATTCGACGTCTATACCTATAGACGTCGGTTGTTTGGACATCCGACGTCTATTTGGTGACGTCTATCGAGCATTCTGCACTAGTGTATGTTGGTTGTAATGTCTATGACAAGCATGATTCATGCCGAGCAAAACTCGGTCCGGATCAAAATTTCAGACCAAACCAGATCGAATTGAATAGAATTCAATGCGGTCCTCGGTCAAGGATGTTCCTTGAATTTGGGATCGCCAGATTGAAAAATTTTATGTACTTTTTTGTAAAATTTTCCTCAATGTTAGTGCATTTATTACCTAAACTTTATGTTACATAGAGTTAGATTTCAACCAATATACAACTTATAATAAGTAATAATAGCATTTGTGACTATTTTATATGATTCAAACAATATTATTATTATTATTATTATTATTATTATTATTATTATTGTATTTTAGTAAAAAATATAAATTAAATAATTTTCGATCCGGACCGGACCTGATCCAAACCGACCAATTCGGTCCAGTTTTCAGTCTTTAAGGTAGTTGAATTTCGGTCTGGTCACATCAGGTTGTGGAGCGATGTTCTCCCCTGAACATGAATGTAAGGATAAGCAAAATGGCATACAACTTTTGGAGTGCTAGGCAGCTTAGATTGAGAGTTATAAGATGTGATTAACATATCTAAGAAGATTGTCAGACCAAAAATATTCCTAAATTACATATGCAAGGGATCCAGACTGCTATAGGGTCAAGTTGAAGCTATATTTGCTACCCAAATCCCTTGTCCCGCTAGAGTTTTATCACCACTCCTTTAAGCTCCTCTTTGTCAACATTATTGGAAATGCCTCCAATTCCGATAAATTTTGAAGAGTAATTAATTTGAAAAAAAGGATGATGCAAGCCAAGAAAGACTCATGGACTCGTAGAGAATGTACACAGGAAGGCAACATACAACCACCCCCACAAGTTCAACAAGAAACAAGACGATTATATATGGGCCTAAAGAGTGTTGCCCCAAATGAAGAGCAATCAAAACCGGATGATGGTTATTGTTCACTGAGCATTCCATACTATCTGCGACGTCCCACGTGAACAATAAATTTTGGGTTTAATCTAGATTGGTAGCAAGTCATGACAAGGGCAAATATTGGTTGTATACATTTGTGTAATTGTCTTGAACAAGCTCAACAATTTTGTTAGTATCTGAGATATGTGCACCATTCACAATGATTCACAAAGCAAAAAATTACCGAGTTCGGGTCCTCAACTCAAATAGTCATTGTACCCTTGATTTTTAGCTTGAAAACTTTGTTCTTGTAAATCATAACAGTATTAGTCCCGTCTTTATGTTTACTATCATTTTCAAGAATTGGAGTTATGGTCGCAATGAATGGGATTTTTCTTGGCTAAAAATTATGTCTCAAAAATCCGATCAACGACTTCGTGCTAGATCTCTAGCTCTTAAGCAAGACTCAAGATACAAGGCTTTGTTAAGACTCCATACCATATCCCAAGCCGAGTCCAGCTGCCCATGATGAAACAAGTGACCATGAAACAATAGTGTGAGTTAAGGCCCAAGTGCACCCAGGTTGAGCTACTCAAACCATAACACATACTTGGCTTGAGTCCACTTGATGCACCTAGTGCCGATTTTTCACAAGTTTATGAAATTGGGTCCGATTTTGAGGCAACATGCAATGAGTCTAGTCTGTATGGGATAGTGAGTGAGTCTAGATTTATTCGATTAGTGATTAGTAGCATATCATACAACGCATTCATGTTATATATCCTTTATTTTACCCCATATATGTGTTACTCGGGTTTGTGTTGCATGTACTTCAAGGTTTGGGCAATAAAAAGAGAAAAAAAGCAAAAAGGACATGAATGCAAGAAGAGACGATTGATTTGGAAGGCTTCTGGACATGTTTGTAATGCTCAAAGACCAGATTGCAAGTCAGGATTGACCTAGGTGAAACCCAAAGGGACATGATCGTAAAGAAAATATATTTGTTGCAAAATTCTATAATCTCATGAACTTGAGGAGTAATTCAACAATTAAAACCAATCAGGCTCGAACCAACATCTCCGAGTGCACCCCACGTGGGTTCGTTCAACTCCCAATTTCTCCATTGCGTCGGGTATTCAGGTCAGAGCATTACGGAATATCCCGATCTGATTTGCAATCAGTCGATTGCACACAGATTAGTCCATATCTTTTTTTCTTCTATAAATACACTTGTAATCTTTATTCACCCTTCTTCTCCCCTATTAGAGTTGATTTTATTTCTTGCTTTGAAGTAGGTTTTATTTCTTACTTAGTAGTGTAGTAGAGCAGAAGAGAAACATCATTTTGTAATCTTTGTTTCTTAATCAAGTTTTAGTTTCATGTTCTTTATGTTCTTGTCTTTTATTTGATGAGATTTTATTTCATTGTTTTGTTTATATTTAGTTTCATTTACTTGTTCATGTGTTATTTTTCTTTTGTTCTTTTCTTTGTTATGGATAAGATTAGTGAGTAATCCATTGCCATTGAGGGGTGGGTGTAAAGTGTAAATGTTGTTAGATTGATGTGTGCCTTAATCTTAATCTTGAAGTTTCAAATGATTTTCAGTCATTTTGATGGGTTTCTCACTCTTGCCTTTTGATGTGTTGATGGTCCTAATGGATGCTTAACACATGTTTTGGTTAGTGAGCCAACTTCATGGGGAATGATGAGGTGAGGAAAAGATTAAAGTGGATAAAAAGATAATATTGATATGTGAGCATGTGTTTAGTAGTGTTTTGCATGTTTTAATGATGGTGATAAATCTTAATCCATGTGGAAACACACTTAGGATACTATCCATATAGATGTTTATTTCTATTCTTGTCATGAGAGTAAAATTGTACACACACGCATCACACATCTATATCGTTGCACGTGTTCTCTACCTCTATGAGATTAGTCGTATTTATTTTACAAATTTTAATTAGTGTAATTTAGTGTAAATACACTCACTCATTCTTCATTTTCTTCCCCCACTCGAGTACGGTCGACGATGACCCGCACTCACACCCCGTGGACACGACCTGTACTTATCGTCGCTTCAACGTGGCCGTGCACTTGTGGTTTTGAACTTAATCCCAACAAGTTTTTGGCACCATTGCCAGGGAGTAAGTTTTGGTTGTTGCATTTACCATTTCGGTGGGTCGTTTTGTTTCATTTTGGTTGGATTTTGTCTTATGTTTGATTTGGTATGCAAGGGATTAATGTGGAAAGGGGACATAAATGATCAGATGAGCAATCTCGGCAATCCGCACAGCTAGAGTCGCCTTTTCATTCACCAGTAGAGGATTTGCATCCACTATTAGCCGATTTGGTGTGTGTTTTGCCTTTGAATTTTTCGTAGTTGCTTCTTGCTATGTTGATTTACTGGTTGTTCTTTCAACTATATACATGCTCTATACTAATGTCAGAACCATTTAAATGTGCATGAGTCCACTTTTAAGACAAATTGACCTCTAAAACCCAAAGCAAAAGAATTGATTCATTGTTATCTAGGACATGCATCATTTGTAGACCTTGCACACATTTGTCTTTCTTTTCTTTACATTTCTGTTGTCGATTGTTGACATGAGGTCAAACATTCTTCCCTTCTACATGCATGGTTAAAACATACATTAGTTAGTAAGGTGCATCGGGACAAGTGTGAGGTGAGCGTTTGTTTGGAGACTCGATTGCTAGATTTAAGACTCAAAATGCTACTAAGAGCACCCTTAGTGGTCGGGCAGATTAACTTCGCCCGACACATCACCAAAAAGGGTGATAAATTTTTGCCACGCCATCCGCCCGGGCGGATGGGATGGGTGGGTGGGGGGCACGTGGCCCCCCATTGATTACTTTTTTTTGAGTTTTTGTTTTAGAAAATGTTTTAAAAATTATTTAAATCGTTTTTATATATTATTTTTATGAAAATATGTTTTTTATTTGTTTATATTTTCTAGAATGTTTTGACAATTTTTGTGTTTGCGTAGAATTGATCCCGAAATGACGTGTAGGGGAGAGAATGTAGGGCGCTTGAGTTGTTTTTTTGGTGTGGTTAAGAAATATTTAGGGGGGTTGGTTTGAGCTGACGTGCTGGAGAGAGAAGCTGACGTGGCTGAGAGAGAAAATCGGGCGCCCGGGAACTCCCCGGGCGCCGTTAATGGTGCTCTAAGAAGGGGTTGTCTCATACAAGTTAATGTGGGGGATTTCAACACCCATTCCTTCGTCCCAAAAATTACACTAATGTGAAGCCCAAATTAAAATCATGTAGACATCAACCTTAAGGACTTCGGGCACACTTAGTAGACGATCTCATTCTTGACGTCATGGCCTGAACATCGTTGTTTACTTGGTTGCATTGAGACGATTGGAACCTCTGAGTCTTGACTTTCTCATTCGGCTTTGTGACCTTCGGACGAGGGAGGTGAGGTGTTCGAGAGTGTGGGGAGTCGCTGTTAGGCGTCGTCGAGCCTAATGACCTATAGTCAGCCTTAGGTTTGTTTGAGTCATGTTTGCTAGCTTAAACTACTACCCAATCCAACTACCTACGCTAGTTCTTAAGGCTTCTTCTCTTCTCACCATAGTCGTCTTCTCCTCTACTTCTATCATTTTGTCTCCCCCCTTTACACCCTTTCTCTTAGTGTTTTAGGGTAGAGTCGAGCACTTTTATGCGAGCTTGATCTCGTGGTGGTGAGTGTAGTCAATTTGTGAGTGTTATTGTCGAGATGAATGGTTACATGGGTGATCATTCATTTAGCTATTGGGAAGGGGATCTAAGATGCACTAACACGACAAGGAATTAAACGCACCATGAAAAACGAATATTGATTATGGAAATTAACTTCAGACCCTCTCCCAATCTTAATGCAACAAGAAAGAACGAATAAGATGGAAATAACAAGCAAATGCACAACACACCTGAAGCAAACCACGACACACGAATTTACAAGGTTCGGAAAGATACCTACGTCCTTGGGAGGTTTCTTGCAGATTTCCTTCCTTCAAGCCGTTCTCCAACAAGAGAAGTCTCCGAGATTACAAATGATTGGAAGCAATAGATCTCCCAAAGCACTCTAGATCTCTCTCTAGCCTAATCTCTCTCAAGGAAATAAGTATTGTATGTTGTGCTACAAAATTAGGGCGAAAACCCCTTTTATATTGGGCTAAAATCGTACAAATAAGCATGCAGATCGTGGACTAACTGTCTGCAATCGGTCGACCGGAATTCTCCATCGGTTGACCGGTCTTCGGTTAAACGCGTAACCGCCACTTTTCGGTCGACCGCTCACCCTGAGACGTTCGACCGTTCCACGCTTCTGAACAACACATGGGAGCCCCTGGAAATTCCCGGTTGACCGTCCGCATTGCTGATTCTTGACTTGAAGCTCCTGGAAGTTTCCTGTCGACCGCGTACCCCAACACAGGTCGACCGACTCTTGCTTCGATCCGAGACCTGAAGGCTCTAGAAGTTTCTGGTCGACCACGTGCCCAACACCGGTGGACCGAAACTCACATTTTGACGAATCCTGGACGCTCTGGACTTTTTCGGTCGATCGCGACTTAAGTGTAGGTCGACCGTTGGTCCCTATTTTTCATGTACTTAACAATTCTACAAACCAATATTCAATAGTCTCCACCTTGGTTTAGAATTGTTACCTTAGCCATCTCTGACCCGCATCCTTCGTGCTTCCTAGAAGCACCGTTGGTGCTACCCCAGAGCGCTCCTTCTTCTTAGTTGGGACTAGGTGTGTTGTGCATTTGCTTGTTATTTCCATCTTATTCGTGTTTTCTTGTTGCATTAAGATTGGGAGAGGGCTCGAAGTTACTTTCCACAATCAATATTCGTTTTTCGTGGTGCGCTTAATTCGTAGTCATGTTAGTGCATCTTAGGTCCCCCTCCCAACAACTAGTATCTTCATGTTTACTTAACATAGAATTGTTAAGTACAAGAAAACATGGAGCAACGATCGACCAGAACTTAAGTCACAGTCGACTGGAAAAGTCCAGAGTGTCAAGGATTCGTCGAAATGTGAGTTTCGGTCGACCGATGCTGGGCACGCGGTCGATCGGAAACTTCCATAACCTTCAAGGCTCGGATCGAAGCAAGAGTCGGTCGACCAGTGTTGGGGCACGCGGTCGACCAGAAACTTGCAGGAGCTTCAAGTCAAGAATCAGCAACACGGACGGTTAATCGGAACTTAATTTCCAGTCGACTGGAAACTTTCAGGGGCTCCCATGCACTGTTCAGAAATGCGAAACGGTCGAACGTCTTGGGTTGAGCGGTCGACCGAAAAGTGGTGGTTACGCGTTTAACCGAAGACCGGTCGACCGATGGAGAATTCCAGTCGGCGGATTGCAGACAGTTAGCCCACGATCTGCATGTTTATTTGTACGATTTTAGCTTAATATAAAATGGGTTTTTGCCCTAATTTTGTAACACAACATACAATACTTATTTTCTTGAGAGAGATTAGGCTAGAGAGAGATCTAGAGTGTTTAGGAGACCTATTGCTTCCAATCGTTTGTAATCTCGGGAGACTTCTCTTGTTGGAGAAGGGCTTGAAGGAAAGGAAACCCGCAGGAGACCTACCAAGGACGTAGGCATCTTTTCGAACCTTGTAAATTCACGTGTGTCGTGGTTTGCATCGGGTGTGTTGTGCATTTGCTTGTTATTTTCATCTTATTCGTGTTTTCTTGTTGCATTAAAATTGAGGGAGGGTCCGAAGTTACTTTCCGCAATCAATATTCATTTTTTGTGTTGTGTTTAATTCGTAGTCATGTTAGTGCATCTTAGATCCCCCTCCCAATAGCTGGTATCAGTGCTTTGGTTGCACACACGATGTCGGAGGATGTCCAAAACTTTCGGGTGGAGAAATTCACCAGGAAAGGAAACTTCTCAAAATGGCAACGGAGGGTTCCTGTGTTGATGTCGCAGACGGACGGACTCCTGTTGACGTTGGATGAAGTAGAAAAGAAGCCATCGAAGATGACCGACGAAAAGTGGGAGAGTCTGAGTCTCCGAGCTATTGGGATCATCGAGTTGTACCTCTCGGATGATCTGCTTTTCTAGGAATCAGCAAAGATCGCGGCTGAATATTGGAAACTTCTGGAGGAGAGGTTCATGACGAAGAACGTGAGCAACAAATTGAATCTGAAGCGTCAGTTGTACATGCTTTGGATGAAGGAGAACACGTCGTTCATTGAGCATCTCTCGGTGTTCAATAAGTTGATAGCTGATCTGACTCAGCTAGATCACAAGATGGAGGATGTTGACAAAACAATGTTGTTATTGACGTCACTGCCGGACTCGTATGAGAATTTGGTGAACACGATCATATATGGAAAGGATTTGTTGGTGTTGGAGGAGGTCAAGGGCACATTGATCTCTTACCATGCAAGGAATAATTCTGGTAGTAGCACTTTCGACAAGGGCGAAGGATTGATCGTAGCACCAGAAAGGGGCAGGACGGGTAACAAATGAAGAAGCAACGGAAGGGGCCGGTCGAATTCAAAGGGGAAGACCTTTGAATGTTTTTTCTGCAAAAAGACAGGTCACATTAAGCGTGATGGTAGGGCTTTCAAGGAGGTGCAGCAGAAAGGGAAAGTCGGGATTAATTCCACTAGTGTGGTGGAGGAGAAGAACGAAGCTGACGTTCTAACGGTCTACGCTGCAGGTATCGACAAATCATCATCTGGATGGATTTTGGATACAGGAGCATCATTTCACATGTACCCGGTTAAGGAGTGGTTTACATCCTATGAACCACTAAAAGGAGGGATCGTTGTTATAGGCAATGATGCACCATGCATTACCGTTGGGATTGGTTCCATACAATTTAAGATGTTCGATGGGTGCATTCGAACGTTGACGGGTGTGCGTCACGTACAGGAGTTGAAGAAGAATCTGATTTCTCTAGGAGAGCTTGATACTCTTGGGTGGAGATGGTCCGGCGGGGAAGGAAAGATTAAGGTAACTCACGTGGTGATGATAGTGATAAAGGGAACCAAGGTGGGCAACTTGTATTGGATGCAAGGGAATGCAGTAGCAGGAAATGGTGCAACAAATGTTGCACGTGACGAAGACAACACCGCACTTTGGCATATGAGGGTTGGTCATATGTCGGAAAATGGTTTATGTAAGCTACACAAACAAGGACTGCTGAAGGGTGTGAAAAGCTGCAAATTGGAATTTTGCAAGTATTGTGTCTTCGGTAAACAACACAGGATTCGATTAAAGACTACTATCCACAAGACGAATGAAATATTGGAGTATGTGCACCCAGACGTCTGGGGAATGGCGCAGGTTCGGTCAAAAGGTGGAGCCGAATATTTCGTCACATTTATCAACGACTTCTTAAGAAAGGTTTGGGTTTATTTTTTGAAAAATAAATTTGATGTTTTTGAGAAGTTTAAGGCATGGAAGCCTCATGTAGAGAAAAGTACTAGAAAATTTGTTAAGTACTTATGGACAGATAACGGAGGTGAGTACACCTCAAAGGAGTTCACTAATTTCTGTGAGAGAGAAAACGTCACGAGGCATTTCACTACACCACGGAGTTCGGAGCAAAACGGCATGCTGAAAGGATGAACAGAACACTATGTGAACGGGCAAGGAGCATAAGGCTTCATGCGGATTTGTCAAAGGATTTCTGGGTTGAAGCAGTAGATCTTGCGTGCTACTTGGTAAATGTCTCACCATCATCGGTACTTGAAGTAAAGACGCCTCAGGAAGTGTGGACGGGTGAGACATTTGATTATTCGAGGCTTAGGATATTTGGATGCAACGCCTATGCGTTGGTCGATGAGACACAACGGTCGAAGCTGGATTCGAAATCAAAGGAATGCATATTCCTTGGTTACGATAGGACAGTGAAAGGATATAAGCTTTGGGATCCGGTGAGCAAGAAGGTACTCCTATGGAGTAATGTGGTCTTTGATGAGACAAGTTTGCTCAAGGGCCTTGAGGAGAAAGAGCAGCAAGAGAATCCCATGCAGGAAGACGAAATTAAAGTTGAGGTCACGACTTCAAGGGAAGAATCGAATCAAGAAGTTCAGCAGGAAACAATTGACTCACAAGTAGAGGAGGAAGCTGAGCAAGAGAGTATTGCTCAAGGAAGACAAAGGAGGATCACAAAGGCACTGGTGAGGTATGGTCACGATGATGCTAGTATTGCGTTTGCACTTGTTACTGAATGTAGGGACCCTTGCACATTCGAAGAAGCCATTGAGAAGGAGGACAAGAACAAGTGGATGGTGGCTATGACCGAAGAGATGGAGTCTCTTCATAAGAATCAAATTTGGGAGTTAACGGAGGTTCCCAAGGGAATGCGCGCGATTGGGTGCAAGTGGATCTTCAGGAAGACGGAAGAGTCAACTCCTATGGAGGAGTTAAAATACAAAGCAAGGTTGGTGGCAAAAGGATATGCTCAGAAGGAAGGGGTCGATTACAACGAGATCTTCTCACCCGTTGTAAAGCATACCTCGATTAGAGTGTTGTTAGCCATTGTGGCTATGGACAACATGGAGTTAGAGCAAATGGATGTGAAGACAACTTTTCTTCACGAGCACATAAAGGAAGAGATCTATATGAGGCAGCCGGATGGGTTCATCACACGAGGCAAGGAGGGGCAAGTTTGCAAGCTGAAATGTCCCTCTATGGACTTAAGCAGTCGCCGATGCAGTGGTACAAAAGGTTCGATTCATTCATGATTGATAATGATTTTGTACGTTACGACTATGATAGCTGTGTTTACTTACGGAGTCTTGGAGATGGAACACATGTGTTCTTGCTTTTGTATGTAGATGACATGTTGATCGTGGCCAAGGATATGAAGCATATAGATGATCTCAAACTGAAGCTTCACGGGGAGTTTGAGATGAAAGACCTCGGGAGTGCAATGAAATTCTCAGTATGGAGATCTCTAGGGATACCGAGAAAGGTGAAATCCAGCTCACTCAAATGAGCTATATCCAGAAAATACTCGAGAGGTACAATCTCGAGAATGCCAAGCAGGTGGCCACACCTATTTGTGCTCACTTCAAGCTCTCGTTGAAGTGCAGCCCCTCTACTGAAAAGGAAAGGAGAGATATGGAGAGAGTTCCATATGCTAGTGCAGTCGGATCCGTTATGTATCATATGATCTGCAATAGGCCAGACATTTCACACGCAGTTAGCCTCGTGAGTCGCTATATGGCTAACCTAGGAAAGGAGCATTGGGAAGCGTTGAAGTGGTTGTTGAGGTACATGAAGGGAACCATGGATGTTACTTAAAGTTCACCAAAAATGGAGCACAAAGGCAGGTGGACGGGTACCTTGATTCAGACTATGCTGAAGATCTTGATAAGCAGAGGTCTACAACAGGGTACGTGTTCACTCTGGGTGGGGGTCCAGTGAGTTGGAGATCGGTTCTCCAACATACTACCGCATTGTCTATGACGTAAGTGGAGTACATGGCAGCTGTCGATGCCGGAAAAGAAGCTATATGGTTGAAGGGTTTGGTTAGCTCTTTGGGGATGGAACAAGAAGTGACCGAATTGCATTGCGATAGTCAAAGTGCAATTTATCTAGCCAAGGATCATACGTTCCATTTGAGGACCAAACATATTGAAGTAAGGTACCATAAGATCCAAGAGTGGATCGAGGAAGGGCACGTTGTTCTCCAGCAAATCGACACAAGCTAGAATCCTGCAGATATGATGACCAAGGTGGTCAATCGGGTGAAGTTTGAGTTATGCTCAAAGCTTCTCAATGTCCTCAGATACCAGCTGTTAGGAGGGAGATCTAAGATGCACTAACAAAGTATGTTGGAGGGGGATCCAAAGAGCTAACCAAATCCTTCAACCATATAGCTTCTTTTCCGGCATCGACAACTGCCATGTACTCCGACTTCTTCGTAGACAATGCGGTAGTATGTTGGAGAACCGATCTACAACTCAAACATCGTAGGCATGTACTCTGCATTGCCTTTTCAAATCAACAAATTGTTGGGACCATGACTACTCTCACTGGTATACCAACCATGCATCCTTAGGTGCCTCAGACACACACCCAAGGGGTTGGGACAATTTTAATTGTGTAGTTGAGCAGTTTTTAGATTGGAATGATATAAAAGAGGCACCGGCTACTAGACCATCATTTAGTTGTGTTAGATCATATGTTGGTGAACAAACTGAGTCATTACAAGAAACTTTGGCCTCTTTTGTGTGTGCGGTAGAGTGTATGAGTGGATCAATGGTTCCAGAAGCTATGTCAGATGACTAGAGTGATTTAAGTGGTCAGGTTCAAGGAGTGCTCGTATGTTCCCCCTGAACCAGATTATGATGTTTTTTTTTCCAAAGAACTCATTATGACCCATACACATTTACGTATAACACAGGGGGACATATTCATTGGGAAACCATTTAAATCCTGAGTATCATGTTTCATGCCCACCCTACTACAACAATTTTGCATTTTAGCCACGGTAAAAATCCATCACTAAATCTAAGATTCCGTCACTATACAGTTTTAGCTACAGATAATTATCGTCGTTGATATTGGCATCACTGAAAGGTTTCAGCGATAGATTGTGTGATGGATGTGTACCGTCACTGATTCGTTTTGGAGGGATGAATTGGTGGGATGGAAAAGATTTAGTGATGGATATGTCATGCCTTTAGTGATGGATTTCTCCCATGGCTAAATATTTTTCTCAAGAAAAAAATTGCAACATTGAATAAATCACTACTACACCTATATTTATCAACATCCGTAATTATATATACATATATATATATGTATAACAATCATATATTTTACAATCTCCAACATCCACAACATCCCCAATCATATAACATCCACAAACCATCATTATATATAACAACATATGTCACAACAAAATACAAACGTTCAATTCGTAACTATAGATGTGATTTAACTTTAAGTACGATGAGTTTAAAAGTTAAATAAAGTGATACCATAATAAGAACTGCATTGCTTTTTCAAATCAAGATATGGGAAAATACAAGTAGACTCGAGTCGAACACTCAAAATAATCCGCTATTGGTGGATCATCTAGGACCGTTTAACCCCCAATATCTCCACTGGGTTGGGTATTCAGGTCAGAGCATTCCGGAACATCTCGATTTGATTTTCTGTCGTTTGATTGTGCCTAAATTAATCCAGACTATTTAATCTTCTATAAATACACTTGTAATCTTCATTCTCCCTTCTTCTCCTCCATTAGAGTAGATTTTATTTTTTGCTTAGTAGTAGGCTTTATTTCTTCCTTGGCAATGTAGTGGAGGAGAAGAGAAATACCATTTTGTAATCTTTGTTTCTTAATCAGGTTTTAGTTTCGTGTTCTTTATGTTCTTGTCTTTTATTTGATGCAATTTTTATTTCGTTGCTTTGTTTATATTTAGTTTCATTTACTTGTTTTTCTTTTGTTCTTTTCTTTGTTATGGATATGTTAGTAAGTAATCCATCCCCATTGGGAGTGGAGAATGATGTCAAGTGTGAATGTTGTTAGAATCGTGTGTACTTTAATCTTAATCTTGAAATGATTTCTCACTCTTGCTTTTGATGTGTTAATGGTCCTAATAGATGTTGAGCACATGTTTTGGTTAGTGGACCCAGTTTATGGGGAATGATGAGGTGATGATAAGATTGTAGTGGATAAAGAGATAAGATTGACATGTGAACATGCGGTTATCTTTAGCCTTATCTTAAGTAGTGTTTTCTATGTTTTCATGATGATGATAAATTTTAATCCATGTGGAAACACACTTAGGATAATGGTCATTACAGATATCCATATTAATTCATGTCATGAGAGCATAATTGTACATGCACGCATCATATATTTATATTATTGCACGCATTCTCCCCTCCTATGGGAGTAGTCGCATTTATTTTACAAATTGTAATTAGCGTCATTTAGTGTAGATATACACTCATTCTTTATTTTCTTCCCCCACTCGAGTATGTTAGATGATGACCTGCACTCGCTCCTCGTGCACACACCCCGTATTTGCCACCACTTCAATGCAACCGTGCACTTACGGTTTTGAACTTAGAATCCCAACAGTTAGTCGGATCCATATTGTAATGTTAGCTGGCTAAAAATGTTTATGACCCGAACCAGCTAGCTAGAATGGATCCAGGTAATCCATACCCAGATGCAACCTATACAAACAATCAAACCCTAATATAATAATGAAAACCCTTTTGTTTCTCTTCCACCACAAGTTTCTTTTTCTTTTTCTTCTTCTTCCTACAAACCCTAATCCTAGATTTTGATTCCTGAGATCCATTGTCTCAGTTCTTGGTTCGGGTTTTGTTTATTCGCATGGTATCAAAGTTTTTCTTGGTGTGATCTACTCTTTAGAATCACAAAAACTATCATTGTTGAGTCAATCTCAAAACCCATCCATATCCCACCTCCATAAGCATCCCAATCTTTGTCTCCGTGAACCACATTAAACTACCTCTTGTGGGAGATGCATATCTTGTGACCTGATTGACATCATATCATGCATATATTTGTGTCTTATATCCTATATTTTGAACTTACGCAATGCTACGTAACGAGTTTTATGTTTAAGTTTCAGGAATAAACAAGTTTGAGAAGAAGAGACACAAAAAAGACCTGAACGCGGGAAAAATGATTGAATTGTGAGACTTATGGACTGATATGCAAGAGGGAAGGACCCGGATGTAAACCAAAAGGACCAATAAGCAAATCAAGTAACTCCACATCATCATGAGGAGTATTTTGGAAATTAGATTCGGGTCTAAACTCCAGCAACCACTTCGGGTGCAATACATATGAAGAAATGAACCTAGGAATGTGGCTTCAAAACCAAGACCGGATCAAAGACATCCAGGACACCAATTGACGATTCCAGACTGCTGATTGGCGGTCAGATCTTCTCCGGATCCGATAATGTTCAGTCGGGTGTTGTGTTAGTGTGTATTTTGTCCATTTATAGGATGTCATTAATCCGATACCGGGGGATTGTCCTCGGTTACCTTTTTCCATGCCTATAAATAAAACTCATTTTCCTCCTTTGTATTGAACTCCTCTCTTGGTGGCCATGCTTTCTACTTAGAGTAAAGTCTTGGAGCAAAACTCTAGTAGAGAGATGCTACTTGTAATGTGAGTGAGCAATAAAGAATGTTTTGTTAAATTTATTGTTGTTTCTTTTAATTCTTGCATGCTTAGTTAATTTCGTTTGTCTAAATCTTCGTAGAATTAATTAGCATGTTTTCTTTTCTTAATATGAATGTTAGCTTAATAATGTGTGAGTAGTTCCATCCCCCTTTGTGGGTGGAGTTGATGTTTAAACATGTCATAAAGAATGTAATGAATACTATATGTTGTTTTATGTGATGAATGTCAGTATGCTTGTTTGAATTAAAGAGAGTACTTAACTTGATGGTTTCTGCCATATTCATTAGGTACATCCCATGCTTATTTAGGTTCTTAATAACAAACTTGTTTATGCTCATATTAATCAAAGTTGAACGTTTTATATTTCTACCGCAAGTGCACGGCCGCGATGAAGCGGTGGCAAGTACGGGTGGTCCTCAGGGAGGTGAGCTCGCTCTTGTTTATCAGAAATCAAGTGGCACAAAAAGATAGAAGAAAGTTGTTTATGCTAATCTAAACTATGCTAACACGAAGAAGAAAATGCGAAGGAAACAAAACAAACGAATACTTCAACTAAGCTAGAGAAACTTGATACTATGGAGAAATCAGTAAGAGAGAGAGACCCCTTAGGGGGTGGAGTGACTACACATACACAATAAGGAGGCAAGAATATCTTCCTATAGGCATAAGTGGAGGTAGTGTTTGCATGTATGAGAGGTGTCTACTTATCATGGCAAAACCCATCAATTAAATCACTAACCTACTTTGATTAACATTCATAAACACAAGCTGGTTATTTAAGAAACTAAACAAGCATGGGAGGTGTCTTAAAACTTGTGGCAAAACCCATCTAGTGAAGTGTTCTATTCTAACAAGCAAGCATGCATTCACATTAATCAACACATTTCAAAATAAATATCCTTCTTTCCTTAATTGCATATATGATAATCATCTCCACCCCCCCAAAAGGGGAGTGGTTTTACTCACTACACATTACACTACACATTACACTAAGATAAGAAAACATATTAACTAAGCTAGATTTAATAAAAGACAATTAAACTAAAACATGCATCAACAATAAAAGAAGCACAAAACTAAGGAAATTTTATTGATTGAAGACTCACAATACCAGTAGCATCTCCCCCATTGAGTTTCTTGCTTCAAGGCTTTCACTTCAATTAGGGAGAATGACCACAAGCATGGAGTGATTACAATGGAAGGTTAAGAGTTCTACTTATAGCCATGGAAAAAGGCAAACCGGGACAATCCCCCGATGTGGGACTAAACGAATACCAAACATAGCCTAAACAAACATTAATACACATCCAGGAGAAAACTTGGCAGATTTGGGCCAAAACAGACCACCAATTAGCGGTCAAAAAGGTCCGGATCCATCTGGAATTTGTGCTGGGCTTTTCTTTGTGTATTTGGTGGTCTTGGATGCATCTACTTTGTTAATTGGAGCTCCGACCCAAATCCAATTGCTAAAATACTCCCCATGATGGTGTGGAGTATTCTGTTTTGCTCTTAGGTCCTTCTGTCTTGCGTTCAGGTCCTTCTCCCTTGCATTTTGGTCCCCATATCTCACAATCCAGTCCTTTTTCCCAGCTTTTGGGTCCTTTTATGTTTCATCTCTTCAAACCTATTTATTCCTGAAAACTAAACATAAAACTCGTAACATAGCATTGTTTAGGTGAAAGATAATGGATATAAGATACAAATATAAGCATGAAATGATGTCAATCAAATACCCCCACACCTAACTTTTGCTAGTCCCGAGCAAAACAAAGAAAGAGAAGCATACGAAAAACAAGAAATCCTAACTCACTTTCGTAGGAATCACGGTTGCACTTAGCATGTGCAACAAGCCGTTAAACCTCCTTGTCGCCAAGGAGGAGGAATGTTGTCTCCTGAGGGTTTTCAGCGGATACACCCACAAAATCCGAACAAGATGCATTAATCAATCTAGCTACACGACTCGTTGGACTCATTTTGTCGATCATGGGACGCGGTAACACTACGGGTCGACTCTCTATATGTAATCGGTCCACACACTTAGCCTAATGAGTTATTCGTGAAAGTTAGTTAAGGACTTGAGTGAAAGACATGGGCAACCTTAACTTCTGAATGTGATACAATGTGTAAAGTCCATTTTGGTTCTTATTTGACCTTTTTTTTCTTCTTTTTTTTTCTTTTTTTTCATTGGAGCATTTTATTTGTTGGTGTTTGATTCTCCCAGGGTCAGGTTTCGTGCATCATTGCCTATGAGGACTTACACTATCACGTACACCTTCCCCCAAATCTCCACATAGGGCGATCCCTACCACCCGTGTAACGGGAGTTCAGTCGGTGCATCCCAAGTCAGATGACTCGAAAGCACCAGGCACAAAGTCCCCTCGGACCTACTTTCCCGAGTGATAGGAACCGTGCGAGAAGAGAGAACACCACTTATTTATTTATTTACATGGGAACCAAAACCCCTACACTTAAGTTTCACAAAAAGAGATTAAGGGCCCTTGACTACGACAAACTTCCTTATACTAACAGACACGAATTATTTGACTCACTAGGTTTAGGGTGGACTTCTTTAAATGTTTGAGTGCTGAAACCCTATGATTACACGCCCCCCAAGGGAAACCGGGGTGCATCCTAACGACTCGATAAGACCTAAAGCCAGAAAACTAGAAATCCTAATGCATCAAGTTCAAGACAATTTTGGGAGCTTTCTTTTTACTTTGCCACTCAACGGTTTTGCAGATGCTAAACACACGCAAAACCCACAAAAACATTTTCTTTCACAAACACATGAAGATTTTGAAAGAAATGTGAAAATTTTAAAGCACTAGGCAAGCAAAAGAAGACAAGTCACCCAAGGATCGTGGCAAGCAGATATATCAATGTTAAATGCGGCACACTAGCATGACCCTAACATACACACACAAAAAGAAAACAAAATCAAAAGAAAAAGACTCGACTATGTATACACGTAAAACACCCCCCCCCCCACACCTACTTCATGCATTGTCCTCAATGAATGTGAACAAGATACTACATTGATACATGCATGAAAAAGGAAAGATCTCACCAACATGAAGTACAAAGGGACGTTCAGGGTCATGTTGATGGACACAAACCCAAATTTCCTCAAAACTTGTGAGAAGCTGAAGAAGGGAGATAAATATGTGAAGAGATCGGGCCCAAGTACACAAGGGTTGGGGCCCACAACAAACGATGCTCACTGAAGGAGTCTTTTATTACACTCTTTTTTTCTCTTTTTTTACTTTTTTGTCTTTTTTACAAGATATATACATCAACCAAGATATTGTCATAATCATTTGGTCAAGGAACATCAAATGAGAACATCAAGTCATGAGGACCAGAGACTTGCCGAGATGGGCAAACTCCACTGGTACTCTGAGGTGTCACGAGGGGTGAAAGGTCAAAGCTGAAAGGCTCGAACCCCTCATGATATTGGTTGGGTGTGGGCAACAAAGAATGAAGTTGTGTTACCTCACTAGGGTTTAATTGCTCATCGAAGAAAACCCTCCAACCAATAGGCGGGTGCATCGGAATGAGTTCCTCCGGCTCATTCGATGGATGCAGCAGACTTGCATCACTAAGAATGGGGCTTCTCCCCAAGTCATCCAACAATGACCTCCCACCATCATTTATATCATCAAGCATAAGCTCGGTCATAGGTGGGTCCTTGTTGGAGTCAATATGAAGCTCAAATGGCTCAATGGCCATGGGACATGAGGTAGAGACACCTTCTGGTATAGGCATATGATGAGGTGTCTCACTCTCACTAGTACTCTCAACTGAATCATGCAACGACCACTTCCTTTGGACATTCATGTTCGAGGCCATCTCACTCTGTTGCATTGCGAAGACAGGCAATGAGTTTTCGCTGGGCCCACGAACATTCTCAATGGGTTGCATTGGGGTTAGGGGTGTTCGTTGATTTTGTGGTGCTTTCTCCAATTGGCGAATGAGATTTAGATTTAAAGGTTCATCCATGGGTTCCTGTTGCTTACCAGAGTTGAACACATGAAACTCGGCACTCATGTTACCGAATGAGAGCTTCATGAGACCATTTCTACAATTAATCAAGGCATTGGAGGTTGCCAGAAATGGTCTACCCAAAATCAAAGGTATTTGAGAGTGGGTGTTCGCAACAGGATTGGTATCGAGGACAACAAAATCGACTGGAAATATAAAATCTCCAACTTTAATAAGCACATCCTCGATAATCCCCATGGGAATACGAATGGATCTATCCGCCAATTGGAGGGTGATCTTCGTTGGATTCAATTCTCCCAAGTTCAACTGTTGATAAACAGAGAATGGGAGGAGGTTGACCGCTGATCCTAAATCAAGCAAAACATTGCTCAATCTAGTGTCCCCTATCGTACACTGAATAGTAGGACACTCAGGGTCCTTGTATTTTGTGTAGGTAGGATTGGACAAAAGTGAGCTGATATTTGCAGCCAAGAATGCTTTCTTTGGAACATTGGTCTTCCTCTTGGTTGTGCAGAGATCCTTCAACACTTTGGCATATTGAGGTATTTGTTGGATGACATCCAACAAGGGGATGTTAACCTTTACTTGCTTAAACACCTCTAATATCTTGTCCATGTTGTCACTCTGCTTTTTGGTTAACCTACTTGGATAGGGAGCTTTTGGCAGGTAGGTTTTCTGCGGTGCCTGAGAATTACCCTCACCCTCAGCTTCTTCTTCACCACCATTCCCACTGAGGGGCTGCATAGATGGTGGTTGTTGTGGCAAGGAAATGTGATTGTCAACCTGTTTTCCATTTCTTAAGGTCACAATGGAATTGACATGGTGAACAGGTTCCTCCACATGGTTCACTTGCCTCCCCCGAGGTACCACATTCTCATTTTGCATGTGTTGTTGTTGGTACATACGGGGGTTAGCCTCAGGCTGGCTAGGAAAAGACCCTCTCTCTCTTTCATGTACAGACTGAGCCAATTGACCCATCTGAAGCTCTAGAGATTTGATGGTCTGCTGATTTGAAGTAAGAACTTGACTTGTGGACGACATAAAATTTTTCATAGAGTTCTCAAGTCCACGAGTCAAGTTCTCAAGCGAATTAAACCGGGTTTCGAAGTTGTTAGAATTTGGGAAACTTGGTTGGTTGGTACTTGGAACTTGGGGTTGCTAATAAGATTGTGCATGCATGGGAGGTTGGTGTGATTGGTAAGGTGGTCTAGAGGAGTTTGAAGGACCACCCGAGGCATTAGTTTGGTTCCATGAAAAATTGGGGTGGTTCCTCCATCCAGGATTATAAGATGATGAGGATGGGTCATTCCTAGCTCTGTCATAGATGGCGTTGACATGCTCCATCTCAGGAGGAATGGACTCACACTCGCTTTCTACATGACCTACCCTACCACATGAATGACAGGGAACTGGACCAGATGTAGACATGTGAGGTTCACCTTGTTGGTTTTGGAGCTCAATCGAATCCATACGGCGCATTAAGGCCGCCATGCGTGCCTCGGTGGCCGTAGTGGTATCGATAGCAAATACGGTACCCGATCTAGTCGAGTTTGCATTCGCGATCCTCGCTCCTATACTAGATGATGCAGGTGGTTCCCTCACACTCTCCCATTGCATGGTTTTCTCAGCAAGGTGTTTTAGGAAAGCTCATGCCTCCCTTTCATCCTTTCCCAAGAACTCTCCTTGACACATGGACTCAAGGAGCGTTCTTGACGGGATGTGAAGACCCTCGTACACAATCTGACAAAGGCGCCACAACTCAATGCCATGGTGAGGGCATGAGGATAGTAGCTCCTTGAACCTCTCTAGATATGCATGAAATGTCTCGGTCTCAAGTTGATAGAACGAATTGATTTCGTTCCTCAATTTTTGAGTCTGATGATTTGGGAAGTACTTCTTAAGGAAGGCATATTGAAACTCATCCCAAGTCCTAAAGGCATTCGCCTAGTTGCTATACAACCACTTCTTGGCGTCATCCTTAGTGCAAAAGGAACGCGCCTAAGATGGATGGAGTCTGTGCTAAGTTGTTGCAGCTTGAACATAGCACAGACCTCCTCAAATTCCCTGAGAAAGATATAGGGGTCACCTTTCCCAGTGAAGCGAGGGAGCATGGAAATGAATTGAGGCTTAACCTCAAAATGGTTCCCATTAGCCTCTGGTAATACGATGCATGAGGGTAGAGCGGTACGGCTCAGGTAGCATCGATAACGAAGAGGTATGGGAACGATAACTGGAAGAACAGGTGGAGCAGGCGGGTCCAGCAACTGCTCCTCCTCACGGAAATTAGCAGCCATTGGACCCGAACTACGTGCGACACGAGAGGAGGAAGGTGTCGAGAAACCGATGACGGAAGCCGGATTGACAACGCTCCTCGTCAAACGACCACTCTCGTCTCGTGTCCACGAAAGCATACACAAAGGTGCACGCACACAAACCAAAACCCTTTTTTTCTTTTTTTCTTTTCAAACAAAGAATGTACGTAGAAGAGAAGACTGGGGAACACAAGAGAGAAAGAATGACTCAGGAGAGAAGGGAAGAAGTCCTTATGCTACGACGGATGGGTACAGGTAGAAGAACACGAGCAAACAAGGCTCGAGCAATCCTAAGGTCGCTATAGGTCCTTACAGCTAGACGACGCCTAACTGCGAGGTCACACGGCCTCAACACGCCTCACCTTCCTAGAACAAGGACCACAAAGCCCAGCAAGTGAGTCAAGATCCGGGGATCTCGTCTCTCCTACTATCGACAAAGTGGGCAACGCCGATCAGGTCATGACGGTCGGGACCAGATCACTCTCCTAATGCGCCCGAAATCCTTAGGGCCAATGTCTACTTGATTTTAAAAATTAGGCTCTTTATTAGTGTGGTTTGTGGGGCGAAGGAAAGGGTGATGAAATCCCCCACCTTATCTTTTATGGGACAGCCCCTCCTTAGTAGCGTTTTGGAGTCCTAATCTAGCAATTAACTCTCCAAACAAATGCTCAACTCACACTTGTTGCAATGCACTTCCTACTAACTAATGCATGTCATACGAAATGCATGAATGAGAGTAGAAGGTGCGTACCTCACGCCAGCACACAGCAACTGAAAATAAAGCTAAAATAAAAGACAATCTAAATGCTTAAGTCACATACATGGTGCATGACCTAAACAAGAAAGAATGCCTAGTCTTTTGCTTTGAGTTTTAGGGTCCAAGTTGCTTAAAGGAGGTTTGATTATGGATCTGGGAACAAACTATAAGTCAAAAGATTTCAAATTAAATCCAAGATCACTACATCAATTATGCAAACAGACCAAAGAAATAAGAGAGCAGACAGAGCTTACCAGACCGCCAATTGGCGGTCTCAGGCCGCTGATTGGCGGTCTGAAGTTCTCAGCTTGACTCCAAACTTCTCCAGGCGTTCCTCCTGACGACTCCAAGTCTCCTGAAACAAAGCAAAACTACAAAACACAAATTAAATCCACTCGAATCGTCCAAACAAGAGTCTGGACTGGCACCTCCCCGGCAACGACGCCAAAAACTTGTTGAACGTTTTATATTTCTACCGCAAGTGCACGGCCGCGATGAAGCGGTGGCAAGTACGGGTCGTCCTCAGGGAGGTGAGCTCGCTCTTGTTTATCAGAAATCAAGTGGCACAAGAAGATGGAAGAAGGTTGTTTATGCTAATCTAAACTATGCTAACACGAAGAAGCAAATGCGAAGGAAACAAAACAAACGAATACTTCAACTAAGCTAGAGAAACTTGATACTATGGAGAAATCAGTAAGAGAGAGAGACCCCTTAGGGGGTGGAGTGACTACACATACACAATAAGGAGGCAAGAATATCTTCCTATAGGCATAAGTGGAGGTAGTGTTTGCATGTATGGGAGGTGTCTACTTATCATGGCAAAACCCATCAATTAAATCACTAACCTACTTTGATTAACATTCATAAACACAAGCTGGTTATTTAAGAAACTAAACAAGCATGGGAGGTGTCTTAAAACTTGTAGCAAAACCCATCTAGTGAAGTGTTCTATTCTAACAAGCAAGCATGCATTCATATTAATCAACACATTTCAAAATAAACATCCTTCCTTCCTTAATTGCATATATGATAATCATCTCCACCCCCCAAAAGGGGAGTGGTTTTACTCACTACACATTACACTACACATTACACTAAGATAAGAAAACATATTAACTAAGCTAGATTTAATAAAAGACAATTAAACTAAAACATGCATCAACAATAAAAGAAGCACAAAACTAAGGAAATTTTATTGATTGAAGACTCACAATACCAGTAGCATCTCCCCCATTGAGTTTCTTGCTTCAAGGCTTTCACTTCAATTAGAGAGAATGGCCACAAGCATGGAGTGATTACAATGGAAGGTTAAGAGTTCTATTTATAGCCATGGAAAAAGGCAAACCGGGACAATCCCCCGATGTGGGACTAAACGAATACCAAACATAGCCTAAACAAACATTAATACACATCCAGGAGAAAACTTGGCAGATTTGGGTCAAAACAGACCGCCAATTAGCGGTCTTGGACCGCCAATTGGCGGTCTAAAAGGTCCGGATCCATCTGGAATTTGTGCTGGGCTTTTCTTTGTGTATTTGGTGGTCTTGGATGCATCTACTTTGTTAATTGGAGCTCCGACCCGAATCCAATTGCTAAAATACTCCCCATGATGGTGTGGAGTATTCTGTTTTGCTCTTAGGTCCTTCTGTCTTGCGTTCAGGTCCTTCTCCCTTGCATTTTGGTCCCCAGATCTCACAATCCAGTCCTTTTTCCCAGCTTTTGGGTCCTTTTATGTTTCATCTCTTCAAACCTATTTATTCCTGAAAACTAAACATAAAACTCATAACATAGCATTGTTTAGGTGAAAGATAATGGATATAAGATACAAATATAAGCATGAAATGATGTCAATCAATCAACTAGGTTAGTGATTTGGATGATAGGTCTTGCCAACCATTAGGTACTTCCTATGCATAGCAACACTACCTACACTTGTGCTCTAATGAATGCATTCCTCACCACTTTATTTCATGTGTACACACACTCCACCCCTTAGGGGTTTCTCTTCCTGAATTCCAGCCTCCTTGGTAAGTCTATAGTTTAGTTTTAGTCAATCTCTAGTTGCTCTCTTTTGCATTTGTTAACTACTAGGTTAGTGTAGTTTAGTTTTAGTGTAACCACATTTCTTCTCCCCTCTTTTCCCACTTGTCTTTGAAAGAACCATAGTCGACACACCTCCACGTGGATTGGCCCGTACTTGCCCCGTCTTCACCGACGACCGTGCACTTGCGGTTAAACTTAAATATTCACATCATGACCTATCCACTCACAAGGCATGGTTGGCTTCATTGACAGAACTATTCACATCCCAGAGAAGGAGATCTTGGAGGTGAAGAAAGAGGGAGGGTCAAAGGTGGTCCCAAATCCAGAATACGACCTTTATAAACGACTTAGTCGTCTTCTTAAGGCATGAATCACAAGCACTCTGAGTGAGGAAGTATTGAGCGTAGTCGTCCGACTCGAGTCTGCTCGAGAGTTTGGGAGGCGCTCAAGCATGAACTCTCCCAAGACTCTGAAGAAAGAGAATTTTACCTTATGTAGCAACTCAAGAAGTTGATAATAAAGAACTTCACATATCTCAACGACTATCTCAGGTACTTCAAGAAATTATGTGACGAGCTGGCGACGATTAGGCGACCGGTGAGGGATCAAACCAAAGTCTTCTAGATCTTGAACAGACTTGGCCTGGAGTACAACTCGTTCACCACAACCTATCTAAAACCCCCTTCCCTCGTATGCAATAGTGGTGCCTCTTCTCCAAAATTATGAGATTCGCATGCAAATCTATTGCCCAACTAGAAAGGTTCAGATGGTCTTCTATGGCAAAAAAAAGGAGGACAAGGAAAGGGGCAAGGCAAAGATAAGAGAGATGGAGGTTTCACCTCTAAGGGTCTGGGTTTCAACCCAACCAACCAAGGTGAACCACCTTCTGATCCGAATGATCTTGCAATTCCCTTAGACTCTAGTGCTCGTCGAAAGCCTGATGGATCAGACCCCAATCCAAGGCGCCATATGGTGGTTTGCAGACTCAAGTGCTCCTCGAAAGCCTGATAGATCAGACCTAAATCCAACGTGCCAGATGGTGGTTTGCCAGATTTCTCACAAACAATGTCATGATCCACTAAAATGCTGGCATAGGTTTAATCAAACTTATGTGTCAAGAAAGCTTTCTCAAACACTTGCTGTGATGACTGTGAGTGAAGCTGACTCTGAGTGGTTCCTTGACTCTGGTGCCACTGCAGATATGACAAGTAATCCAGGTTTGTTATCCTCTCTTACTCCCTATCATGGTCATGATGAAGTCATGGTAAGAGATGACACACTTTTACCAATCACACACACTGGGCTACTAAGATAAAATACGAAAAGGCATGGAGATGCAGATAGAAGGCACTTACGTATGTAAGGGGGACATCGGAGGAAATTTATATTCAAAGTTACTTGTACATGTCGGAGCAAAAGAATCCAGGCATGATAACTAATTTTTCACAAAAGATGACCACCTCCTATACTGATTCTTCTCTCTTGGAGCTTCAAGAAGGGGATTTTGATGGTGTTGTCTTGTGCTATGTGTAGATGGCACATTCTTGAAGACTAGATACTGTGGGCACATGATATGTGTCATTGCATTGGATGCAAACGACCACTTGTATCCTATTGCGTTTGCACTGGTGGACAGTGAGAATCACAACTCTTGGACCTATTTCATGAATAAATTGAAAGAAGCCATTTGGGACGTCGAGGGCCTAGCTTTTATATTAGACAGGCATACTAGCATTATTCATGCTTTGGTGATGGTATTTCCAGTTGCCTATTACGGTGCATGCTACCACCACATCTATATGAATGTGGTTGCAAAGTTCAAGACCGACGACTATCATGAAAATATGTGGTGTGCAGCATACGCATTCCGAAAGTCTGATTCCCACAAGCACTTTGACATGATAAAAGAAATTGATCCTCCTATTGCAGAATATCTTGAAGACATCAGTTTCGACAAGTGGAGTCGTTCTTTCTTTTCTGGGAATCAGAATAATTTAATGACCAGTAATTACGTTGAAAGCCTGAACAACAAAATCAGGGAGGCAAGGACGTGGCCAGTCACAACTTGTGTGTAGTACATTTGGTTTACACTCCAAAGATAGTTTTGCGAATGACGAGCTGCTGGCGAGGCAAGCACAACCAATTTATCACCTCTAGTGGAGCGCGATCTATCTGGAATAGCTGACAAAGCAAGGTTCTTGGCAGTCTGCAATCTTAATCAGTTTGAATTTCATGTGTTACATCGGGATGGTGATCCAGTGGCCCATTAATATCATCACCCAAGTCAAGATGGGCAATGATAATCTTGTGACATATGATCTTTTCCCGCACAAGTCATATATAACCAACTAATATCTTTATCACTATAAGTAATGATAGTTTTTGATAATAATTAAATTATACACTTCTCGTGTGAAAGGATATAAGTCTCATATCTTAGGATTCAAAGACAAAATGAAAACATTAATGACAAAAATACAATTCCATAACGTTTCATTTATTAGGTCTATTCAATATATGAAAGAAAATATTTTCTATTTCATATACTCATGTTAAAATATGTAGAGCTACAATACCCCTTAAATAACATGAAAATCTTATCTCGGTAATTAATGTCTCATGTTAATCACCATTATTGTGAATTATTGTTGATTTATGTAAACCATTATCTTTTAGAACTCTACGGTTAAGGACCAAGAGTTTCTTCTTTAAATCTTCTAAAAGAAAAATACATTAATCAAGGATCAAAGACATTCAATTCATAATAAAAGACATATAAAAGAAAACTTTTAAAAACACATTCCTTTTAAGGATCTAGACCGATGTTCTCCCCTAAGAATGAATGTAAGGATAAGCAAAATGTCATGCAACTTCTCGAGTCCAAGGCACTTTAGATTGAGCGTTAGAAGATGTGATTAACATATCTAAGAAGATTGTCAGATCACAAATATTCCTAAACTACATGGAAGGGATCCAGACTGCTAACTAGTGTCAAGTTGAAGCTATATTTGCTACCCATGATCCTTGTTGCACTAGCTAGAGTTTTATCACCACTCCTTTAAGCTCCTCTCTGTCAACATTATTGAAATTGCCTCCAATTCCGATAAATTTTGAAGAGTAATTTGAAACAAAAATGGGATGATGCAAGCCAACAAAGACTTATGGATTCATAGAGAATGAAATCAAGAAGGCAGTAGACAAAATGACCCACAAGTTCAAGAAGAAACAAGACAATTATATATGGGTCTGAAACGTGCTGCCCTAAATAAAGAGCAATCAAAACCGTACAATGGTTATTGTTCACTAAGCATTTGATACTATCCTGGTCCCACGTGAACAATAAGTTTTGGGTTTCATCTAGATTGGGTGCAAGTCATGACAAGGGCAAAGATTGGTTGTATACGCACTGCTGAAAAAAAGGCTATAATGTCGGATATTAAGGGGATACAATTTCAGGTTGACCACCTTTCTTGACTGACGTGGTAAATGGGGGACGTTATACGGGAGTACTCTTTCACGTTGGTCTAAAATCCGACGTGGTAGTGGGCGTCTTAATCGATTTTTTATTTTTCTGATTTTTTGTTTTCATACCCTACTGCGTCGGTTTTCTTAAAAACCATCATTGTAGGGGTCTACCACGTCAGTTTTATATGAAACCGACGTAGTAGGGTATTTTTTTATTTTTTTGGTTTTTGTACCATGCAACCGACAACGTCGATTTTCTATAAAACCGACGTTGTAGACCCTACAACGTTGGCTTTCTTTTTTTAATTTTTAATTTTTCTTTTTTAATTTTTTAATTTCTTTTTTAATTTGATGTCTATAATTCACACTCAATCCCTGCAACATTCATATTCAATTCAGCAACAATCAAATTCACATACATTTCTTGCAACATTCATTCAACACATCGACAATATCAGTTCTCAATTTATAGACAATTCATTTCAACAACAAGTCGATAATTCAATATTATCATCAATTCTTAATACATCAACAATTCAATATTATGCCACACACATTCCAGCAAAATAAAATAAGCTACTGAATCGATTTCCTTCTAAGAATCAATGGAAACTTAAATGACATGCAAAGAGGTGCCTGTGATTTACACTTATCAAAGTTCAAAACAAAAGCAAGATTAAAATCAAGTTTAAACACAACCTCTTGACTGGAAATATGGTCACCTTGAGGACACCGTAGTCGCGCTTCCACCGGGCACGACGGTTGTGGAACCAAACCGCGACTTGGTGAGGTTGGACCCGAGTTCTTGGGCGAGCTTCTATTTCCTCTCCGGTTCGAGCTTGTTCTCCACCTCAAAGTTCCCATGACTTGCTCCACGAAACACAATCCAGAACATATCTAGAAATCACGAACCTCGTTGGAAGCACGAAAGTGGTATGGGGGGAATGGCAGAGGGATCGTGAAAGTCGTGGCACAAGAGGAGCCTCTCGATCTCCGCCGTTTCCGACACGAAGAATGGGTTGGTGGAGGCTAGATGGAGGAGGGTGGAGTTGAGGGTGACCACATCCACATATACCCACACCCACTGGAGGAGTGGTGGAACAAGAAGAGGTGAGGAGGAGAATGATGATGAAGAATATGGTGAGGACAATAGGAGAGTTGTGAGTAACCAGACTATTTTAAAAATATATATTTTAAAAACAATCCTTTCACATCGGTGAACTACAAAATCGATGTGGTAGGCTTTGAATTCTTTTTCTAAAACTATTAAAAAATCCCATTCCACGTTGGTCAACAAAAACAGACGTGCTAGGGTTTGATTTTTTTAATATATTAAAAAGACCCCCTTCCACGTCGGTTAACAAAAACGGACGTGGAAGACCCCTTACCACATTGGTTAACGAAAACCAACGTGCTAGGGTTTGATTTAAAATATATATATATATATATATATATATATATATATATATATATATATATATATATATATATATATATATTAAAAAGATCCCCTACTACGTCGGTTAACTAAAACAGACATGGTAGGGGGGTCTTCCACGTTGGTTTTAGTTAACCGACGTGGATCCACCCTTCCACGTTCGTTTGTAATTAACCGACGTGGAAGGGGCAACGTGGTAGACTGATTTTCCAGCAGTGACATTTGTATAATTGTCCTCAACAATCTCAACAATTTTGTGTAATTATCTGAGATATGCGCACCATTCACAATCATGTAAGAAATTTTATTTAGTCCTCTTAGTTATTAAAGATCCACGAAAAATTATCGAGTTTGGGTACTCAACACAAGTAATCATTGTACCCTTGAGTTTTTGCTTGAAAACTTCATTCTTGTAAATCATAATACTATTAGTCTCGTTTCTTTGTTTACTAATTATATATTTTCGAGAATCGAAGTCATGGTTGCAATGAATGCGGTTCTCTTGGCTAAGAATTATGTCTCAAAAACCCGACCAATCACTTCGTGCTAGACCTCTAGCTCTTAAGCAATACTCAAAATACAAAGGCTCTATGATTATCATACCATCCTAGTTGCTTTTATGCTTAAAGGTGGCTGTCTAGAAGTAACTTGTTTGCTCTCCCACAAGTGCCCCTCTCTGGTCCACAACAATAACAAGCACGCACAACTATCGATTTTGAACAATGACTACTTGTAAGTTTATTTACTTCATGATTAGTGCACAATAAAATCCTAATTGCACATTATTGGATCTTGAACTAATGATTTCCATAACCCTAATTTAATGATATATAAAGATACATACCTTGTTCCATGTTTCACCTTTGATGGAGACACAACACTTCTTACTTTTAAAGGACCGATTTCTCCCTCTTGTCTCCGTTTAGCACTTAATTGAGTTTTGATGGAAAAACTCTAGATTTCTCTCGTTTGCATATGTGGGGAAGAAGGACGACCAACCTTATATGTATATGGGAGTGGGTGTAGCCGCCCATCAAAGTGTAATTACCCACTAACATAAAATCTCTCTTAAATTAATCAATTAATTTTAGCCTCATAATATTATCAATTTAATAAAATTGAGAGACTTAATACATTGGCTACAAGAGCCTCATGCAACATAATTCAACTTCAAGTATTTAATAACAAAACATGCGTAGAATTTAAGCATTAGTCACTACTAACAGGGCGGATCCACCTTGGTGCCTAGTGGGGCACGTGCCCTACCATCAAAAAAGGAAGTTTTAATTATTATTTTTACATGGAGAAAATCACTTCATTTATGGCTAAATTTGACGTGGAGATTCAGAATATGGAGGAAAAATATGTTGTCCCGGGAAGATCAAATGTTGAATGATTGTTTGGTTACTATCTAGAGAAGGATTTATTTTTGGATATTAACATAAATGCTATTATAAACTGGTTCCAAAATATGAAATCTCGTCGAGAATAATTGTAATAATTTAAAAGTACTATTAGGTTGTAATTTGAATTATTTACAACATATTACTTCTAACTGTTTATGAAATATAAACTTTTTTGCTTGTATGCTATTTTTTGGTTGTCGATTGGTGCGCTAGTGCGTGGTGCCCTACCATACTTGGAATCATGGATCCGCCACTTCCTCTAACATATGCAAGAGTAGTGAAAATGAAAGTATTTTACATGGGTAGATACTTAGGACTCAAGAAAGTTTGGGCATGTATACATGAGGAAAGGTGGAAAGTATTTGAACTATGATAATGGATATGTGCAAGTATGGAAGGTTGGGAGAACTAAAATGTTGTGGATCTCGTTAGCAAATGCAAAACATCTTAGAGATTGAAATATTTGTAATGTGCCAAGGCCAATAAGAAACTATGGTGTGCAAGCAAGAATCTCAAGAAGAAGGTTAAAGGCATGCCAACACACCCATCGAATGAAGTGACAATTTACTTCGATGTGCTTTGTTTGTTTGTGAAAAACGAGATTGGAGGCAATGTGTCTTGTGGTGTTATTGTCACAAAACATTTGTATTGGATTTTGATTGCTAATGTTCATGTCTTTGAGGAGTTTCTTGAGCCAAATTAGTTTGCTTCTTGTGGAGGCCATTGCTCGATATTCGGCTTCGACGCTTGATCTAGTCACCACTTTTTTGCTTTTTGCTTCTCCATGTGACGAAGTTTTCTCCAACAAAGGTGTAAAATCTGGTGGTGGATTTTCGATCGTGACTACCTGCCCAATCTGCATCAGAGTATCCAACAATTGTATTAGAATTGTTTCTTTTCATCCAAAGACCTTGACTTGGAGTTTTCTTAAGATAGTGTAGAATCCAATCAACAATCCAGTCAACAATCCCTTATGAGGTGCACGCATAAATTGGCTTACTACGCTAACAACATAGGTGATGTCGGGTGTAGTGACAGTGAGGTAGATAAGTTTACCAACCAATCTTTGGAATTGACCTAAGTCGCTCACCATCAACCAGACTAACCTTTCGATTTGTTTCGATTGGGGTGTTGACTGGTTTAGACCCTATTTTTCCAGTTTCATGTAAAAGATCCAGAATGTATTTTCTTTGGGATAGAAATGGTTCTTTTTTTGAGTGGGCAATTTCAATTCCAAGGAAATATTTCATGATTCCTAGATCTTTAATATCAAATTTGGATTTGAGGTAAAGATTTACTAAGGATATATCTTCATCATTATTTCCAATTATTATAATATCATCCACATATACTAAGACAATTATAGTTGTTTTATGATAGTGTTAAGTAAACATGGAAGCATCGGCAGAGCTTTTAGAGAACCCATAGAGTAGAAGAGAGTGACTGAGTTTTGCATACCATGTGTGTGGAGATTGTTTAAGCCCATATATGGACTTGTGAAGTTTGCATACCTTGCCTGAATCCGATTTAATTGTAACATGGGGGAGGAGTCGTATAGACTTCTTCTTCCAGGTTGCCCTGCAAAATAGTGTTCCTAAGATCCATTTGGACGAGATTCCAACCTGAGTTAATGACTACAGAGAGGAGAACACAGACAATGTTCATCTTTACAATCGGGAAAAAAGTTTCTTGATAATCTAACCCACAAGTTTGAGTGTACCCTTTTGCAACTAACCGGGTTTTAAATCTTTCTATAGTACCATCACTATTGTATTTGATCTTGTAAACTCATTTATAGCCTACCGGTTTTATTCCCTTTGGGTGGGTAACAAGACTCCAAGTTTTGTTAGTTTCTAGAGCTTTTAATTCATCTTCCTTAGCCCACTTAGGGTAGTTAATGGCCTCATGAAACTTGGTGGGTTCCTTAGTTTTATCTATTTGACTTAAGAAAGCATAGTAGGTAGGTTTTATTTGAGAATAGGACAAGTAATCCTCGATATGGTAGGTTACGTGAGATACCACATAGTCTTGGAGCCGAGGAGGTGGACGAGTAGGACGGGTGGTCCTTCTTGGAGGAATACCTTCATCTCCCCCTTGGTCGTCCACTTGTGTAGGCGGTCTGATTTCTTTTTGTGGAGGGGTGACGATGACCGGAGTTGGTGGTAAAAAAGTGTCGAAGATGTCCACAACCGATAGAGGAGCTTTGGGTGCAGCGTAAGGGTCTTAATGATCGTTGAAGTAGGAAACATTTTCAAAAAAGATACATCACAAGAGACATAAAAATTACAATTAACGGGGTCATAACATTTCTGCCCTTCTTTTTGACAGAGTATCCTAAAAAACACATTTGATGGAATTATAACCAAGCTTATCCATGTGTTTCCTGTGAACAAAACAAGTACAACCAAAAATCCGTAGATAATTAAGGCTCATTCTTTTGCCATGTAAGATTTCTAAGGGTTGCTTGTTTTGAATTGTTGAACTAGGTAAGAGATTTATAAGGTAAGTGGCAATTAAAATAGCATCCGATCAGAAAAAATTTGGAACGTTATTTTGAAAGAGCAAGGAGCGAGTAACATTCAAAAGATGAAGGTTCTTTCTTTCAGAAGCATCATTTTGTTCAGGAGTAATTATGCATGTGGTTTGGTGGAAAATCCTTTTTTGTTTCAAAAAACCTTGAAAATTGTTACTAGTATACTCGGATCTGTTATGAGATATTTTCCACAAAGGCAACAAACTCGCAAAAACCAAAAATACATGAGATTTATCTTTTAACAAATATAACCAAGTTGTACGTGAGAAATCATCGATACATGAAATAAAATACTTGAACCCATTATAGGATTCCAAGGGAGTGGGTCCCCAAATATCCGAGTGAATCAACTCAAGGGCACGACCTGTCGTATTTTCAGAAGCATAAAATGGGAGTCTAGTTTGTTTTGACAACCGACACACATCACAAGATAATTCATGTTTAAATGACAAAAATAATTTTTGTAAAGCTATATGAGACGGGTGTCCCATTCTTTGGTGCCAAGTATCGTGATTAGGATTTTTAACAAGCATTCCTTTTATTTGATTTTCGAGCACATAAGTCCATTGGTGAGTTTTCCTCTACCAATCATCCTCCATGTGGTAAGATCCTGAAAGGTTACATCAAAAGGTGTGAAAATGATATTGCAAATTTGTGAGTCTAGCAACGGACAAAAGATTATAATCGAAATTAGGCACATACAAAACATTTTCGGGTATTTTATCATCTAAAAATTGTACTTCTCATGTACCCTTAATTTGTACTTTGTCTCCATTAGCAATAGTGACGAATTTATTTGGAAAATTTAAACTAGTTTTTATGTTATTTATCATGTGATCAGTCGCACTGGAGTCTATAATCCAACTAGAGTTATTAGAATTACTTACTCAAAAATATGCACTGAATTATTCAAGAAATTGTTTGTACTTGAGAAATTATCTTTACTTGGGGTAGTGGACTGGAAAAAGGAGTTTAAGTGGGTCAGGAGGGCACCAAGTTGGGCAGGGTCAGCTCCATTGCTTGCGCTAGCGAATCTGGGTAGTTGGAGATCCGAATAGGTTTGCATCGGGTCGGATCCTCCACCATTTGCACTATAAAATCCTCGCTGATCCGATCAAGACCCGATTGTACCCCATTTGTAGCTTGGTTGCTAGGGTTTCCTCCAAGGGATTGAGTGTCGCCGCCTCCTCTCCTGCTAGGGTTTGTATGGCCGCCTCTCCAACCCGTCCTTAGATGGCCGAAGATGTGGGTAGAGGAAGTAGCATGTAGATCAGTTGTGTCCCTATTTCTTACAGTTATCGCAATATTTGTGGCTTTTATTTCCATATTTGTTTTTACCTTTGTCGTAAGGGTTTATGTTCTTTTTTGCTGCTACAAATGTTTGATTTTCGTGGTGGATCTTTGACTGAGCGGTTGGTTTCCAGAGGGTTTCTTCCCGGTTAACCATCGCAATGATGTTCGAGAAGGTTGGTAGTTCCGACTACATGAGGATGCTTGATTGGAGTACTCATAGCTTGAATCTAACCCAACAATAAATGTATAAATACAATCTTGCTCGGTTCTTGCTTGTATTGTTTTAGAGCCTGTGGTTGGCGGCTCGTAGATGGCGAGTTCATCCCACATTCTCTTTAGCATGCCAAGATATTCGGTCATGTTTTGGTGCCTTGCTTGATCTGCGAAAGGTCTTGCTTTAGTTTAAAGATATGCGCAAAGTTTTGTTGCTTACTATAATGTTCATGGACGGAGTCCCATAATTCTTTTGCACTATTTTTGTACATGAAGATCTCCGTTATTTGGCTTTGCGTCGACTGTAGGAGCCATATGTTAGTCCTGTAAGACGCACCCTTTTGAGGGTGTGGTTAGGGGAGTGATCCTCGCTCGGTTACAAGGGGGTAGTAATACCTTAAATCCGCTGACGATGGTTTAATCTATCAAGTTATATGATCACGAGTTCCCAGTATAAGAGTTCAGAATTGGATTACTATAATGTTCATATTGGCAAAAGGAAACAAAATCCATGGACCGACCCCATCGTCTCCACCCCGTAGGAACTACGAGATCACCCCAAGGACGCCTTCGGCATCCAGGGGTTGCGGACCGACCATAGACCCTGCTCTCTAGAGGAAGAAAAAAAAACGGAAGATTTCACATATTACTTTTGATCGCAAAATCAATCTGATTTATTTCGTGCCCTCCGCTCGATGAGAAAATGGTTTCAAGGAATGGAATATTACCAAGCACCCTCCACTATTTCGGATAGTATTTATGGTTCTACCTTTTTCTTGGCTTTCATGGTTTTCATGTGATTATAGGTACTCTTTTCTTGATCATATGTGGTATTTCCCTTAATGTATGTGCCAATCAGTGTCTTTTGAAGGGCAGAGGCTACTCCCCGAAAATGCCCCCTAGCCCGTAGGTTCCCACGAGGTGGTCGACTTTTCGCCACTCCTCTTGTTTGGCTTCGGTTTCTATTTTGAGGGGTTTTGCGGTTTTCCCGGTGAGGTGGCCTAACTTCCCTTTGCCACTGAGGGACAGAGAGCTGACGACACACGCCAAGGAGAGAAAGTTGATCCTATTAAAGGGTTGTGTGGTGAGATGTTGGGATTCTCCACCGTCGTCCGCCATTGTTAGGAGTGGAAGGCGACAGAGTTCGCAATCGCCTAGCTTTCCAGCCGATGATGAGCTCAAGGGAACTTCTGAGGCCGAATTTGGGTGTGGGTTTTGGGGTTGGGTTTGTTTTGTGTTTTCTTTGGAACTCACGCTCTAGTACCATGTTAAAATTGAACAATAAAAGATATCTTATTTAGGGTTTACATGTTTATTATACAGTAATTTTAAAGCCGTTAGACTTTCATTATTGAGTTCTATGATCAAGGTGATTTGCGTTTGATTGGGATCCATAAAAGGTATGTCCCCCAACGTATTTATCTTGCCTTATTTCAAAAATTAAATAGATAACACTTGCCTAAAAAATAGAATTTTTATCTCTAAAAAATCTCATTATGGTTTGTTTGCCTTCAAGCAAGGAAACACAAGATCATGAATGGATTGTAAAAGGTTCGTCCCATTTAGGGGTGAGCATCGGTCCGGACTGGACCGAACCTGGATGCTCTCCGAGGTCTGGACCGAACTCGGACCGATCGGTCCGATCTAAAAACCCGGCCGGACGGGGTTTTTGAAGGAAAAATCGGATTTTGGACTGAGTTTGGACCAGACTGGACCGAAAACCAAACTTGTCCTAGGATCCGGATCGGAACCCGGACCAGTCGGATTCGGTCCGGACCGAACCCGGACGGATCGGTCATGTCTGGTCCAAAAAACTGAACCGGGCCGAAAACTAGACAACCCTAGTCTCATCAGCGAAGACAACTCAGATATGCTTGACGTGTAACACAGACCAAATAATGATGATGATGTACTGTTCTGGCCACGATTTACGATTCGGCGTTGTGAGAATCAAATTTCCAAGGGAATCACCTGTGTACTGTAATTCTGAAATTCACAAGTCAAACCTCCCTAAATTATATGTGCATGTTTTCGAATATTTCATCTGTTTACTGTCACATTATAATGTAATAAGTAATGATCTTCATGCATCAAATAAGTGAAACCAGTCGTAACACTAGGCACTACTGCACTAGCACTTCAAAGAATTTTTGTTGTTGTTGTTGTAAAGTATGTTGAAAATATAGCAACAACTAAGGATAAAGATTAAAACACTAACTAGATGGTGGCTGGAACGTGAGTTTATTCATTCATGTAAAAAACTCCTGATCGATAGAATACGGTTACCCAATCTACTTTTATCAAAATTAATCTTACCAATTATAGAAAAAAAGATGCGGTTTAAAAAGAAAGGAAAAATGGAATAGTTTAAGAATATAAATCGGTGAAGTTGAAGCTAATTTTTTTTCTTCCAATATAAATGGGCAAATTGGTTTTTTTGCACCTTGACCCATAATTGGTTGTATGCATGTGTTTCTTGTATTTACTTGTGTGCATCTTAGATTTTAAGTTTTTTATTTCGATGCACTCCTGTCGTTTGTAAGGTTCATTCGGTCACGATTTCTGTCAGAAAATTTACAAATTAAATTTTATAAGATAATAAATATCTTTATATGTCAATAAAAAAATTAAAATAAGAAAAAAATTCCTCAAAACATTCCACCATCTTCCAACCCTCTTTTTCGGACTTTACGCTATTCTCTTCATTTATCTCTCTCTCTAGTATCTCTCTTCTCCTTACTCCTAAGATTGAGAAACATATCTTTAGATTGGAATTCATGCCTACAAGCTACGATCGATTGGGAAACAGCATTCGGTCAATTATAACCCAATTAAGGTTACAAAACCAATTTAACAATATAAATTGAACTTCTTTGACCCCTCTCGACGGTTTCAAATTTCTTACTCTCTCCCTAGTTGTGGTCCACAACACAATCCCTAGTGTACTGTACCCAGCTCAACATTCCAATTATACGCCTCCATTCCCCATCCCATCACCAGTCCACAGGGTCATTTCCGTCATTTCTGCAGACATTTGACCCACAAAGCAGAAACATAGAAAACAAATCTCCAAACCATCACCTCTCTCTTCCCTGGCGTTGTTGACAAAGAAAGAGGAGAATTCCTCCAACTTCTTCTGATCTCGACCGAGATTTGGGTGGAATCATGACTTCTATCGGAGGTGGTGAGCTTGTCCAGGTCCAACCCACCGAGCTCAAGTTCCCATGTAAGTGGTCTCCTCTCTTGGTTTGGTTTGACCTCTGTTTTGGTTGGGATCTGAGGGTTGGTTTGGAGTTTTCTGCCAAGGTTGGATTTTAAGGGTTGGTTGTGGGGGATTGGGGTGTTTCTTTGATTTGGGTCGTCTTCGGTTTTTTGAATTGGTGAGGTTTTTGGATGTTTTTGTTGGTTTCCCATCTTAGTTGGTAAAGTTTTTTTTGACATGTTTATTGCTTTAAGTTGTGTTTGATGGTCTCTTTTGTTTGATTTGCATGTTGTTTTATGTATATTTTTGGTTTGTTAGTTTGCCCAAAGTTTCATGTTGGGTTGAACTTGTAATTTCTTAAGCTGTTGTTTCATTTGGGTCCTTTTTCAATAAGTGTAGAGGGTTTAGACTTCGTGTTATTTTGTGTTGGATTTTGACATCTGGTCTGAATGAATTTATGTAGGATAGTTGCGATTATTGGGTTGTATTTTTATACGAATCGTCATTGCATTGTTGCTACTACATCAGATTATTTTTATTTCTTCTTCTTTCAATTATGTGTTTCTCGTTCCTATATTGAATGGTTGATCTCATCTGTTTGTTGCATTGATTTTGTACTGTTTAGCCCTTGGATTTTAATATCTCACATGGTTTACATATTTGATTATGTTCTGGAAAGTTGAGCTGAAAAAGCAGAGCTCATGTCCTATGCATTTGACTAACAAGACAGATCAATATTTGGTCTTCAAGGTGACACCTTTATTTTAAGATCCTTCACTCTACCATATATTTTCTAATTTGTTGTCTGAAAATCTATTTTTCCTTTTTTAGCTAAACAAAACATCACATTTCTTGCTATTTTTAGGTAAAAACCACAAACCCAAGGAAATATGCGGTGCGCCCAAACACCGGAATCATTGCGCCCAACTCAAACTCCGATGTCACAGGTTATATCTAATTTGTTGCTAATGTGTTTGTTACTTCAGTTTCAAGCTTATGATTCTACATATTATATTTTAGGTAACTTATTGCCTTTGGGTTTATGCTTTCGCTAGTTATCATGCAAGCGCAGAAAGAGGGTCCTGTTGACTTGCAATGTACAGACAAATTCCTTGTTCAATGTGCTGTTGCCAACCAGGGTGCTACCCTGAAGGATATTACATCTGAAACGGTGTGCATAATTTATTTCATTCTAGAGTTTTAACATTTTTTTTCAAATATCGTTGAAATTTTATCTTAGTTAGGCACATTATTGTTTCAGTTCAAAAAAGCACCTGGGAAAGTTGTTGATGAGGTCAAGCTGCGAGTTATTTACATTCCTACAAATCCACCTTCTCCTGTTCCCGAGGAATCAGAAGAAGGATTGTCTCCCAGGTCTTCCACTGCCGAGAATGGGAATTCAAGTGCTGTTTTGTTTGATGCTGTAAGCGATATTGATCTTTCGAATCTTTCATGATTTTTTGGACTTCCAAAGTTCGAGGATATATTGCATCGTATTATATGTTTGAAATCTTCTTTCCTTCTTTTCCTTCTTTTGTTTTTTGAAATCAGTAGACATCTGTATTGCATATTTGTTGATCACTAGTTTAAATTCAAAATTTTCAGGATTCAAGAAACATGGATGATCCCAGCAGAGAAAAATCTCCAGTGGTAAATGACCTATAGATGTATTCACTCTGCAGCTCTAGACTAAAATACATATGATGCAAAAAAAATTAACTTAGCACATTGAAGCAGATGTTAGATTTCCAGGAAAAGAGGCTAATGGTTGAGTATGGTATTGTATAAACTGCTCTAGTTTAGCAACATAATTTTGGAAACTCCGTTCCAGTATCTGTTGGGAACTACGTAAACTTGTTTAGCCTTGCTCCACTTCAGTCGGAAGTGACCATTCTTCTAGTTTTCTTTCTTAGTGCCATTTTGGTAAAAAAATTATATACTAGTGAAATGGAACAATATGAAATCGAAGGCATGTGTCTAAAATTGTACAAGATCTTTGGTTTTACCTACTTTGCCTTCTATTTGGAGTTTAGACCTCGAATGTCATGTAAGATATTCTTAAACCCAATCTTTGTGTTTTGAACCATTCACTCTCTCATTCGATCTTCTCCAAGTGTTAGCGATCCTCTATTTTCTTCTCTTATGAGCTTCAATGTACAGATGTTTCATCCCTTTTTTCGCACACGTTAGATTAACAAGCAAAAAAGTGAAATGCAAACCATTCATTTGTAGAGTAACTACGGATCGACACAAAATTCCTGTATGGCACAATTATTTTTTGGTACAGCTCAGTCAATTAGGGAAACCCACTTTTTTTATTTAGCATTTTTCCTTATCATATGTGCATTTCTTGTTGAAAACTCCTCGTTGGAAAGCCTGTGGGAAGCTGTCATGTTGGAAATATCAACAGTCAGCAGGTCCTCATCAAATATCACCCTGATTGTTGGGTGGTTGGTTATATATTAATTTCATGGAAGATTAATCTGTTTTCTTTCTTAGTTTGGTTATCCTGGGATTCACTTTGATGTTGAATATTTAAAGGACTTTGTCAATATCTTATTCTAGGATTTACACAATTTGCAATTGATGGCTTTGGTGAACTTTGGTGTAGGTTATTTAAGTACCTAAGCATGATTTAAGCTTATTTCACCGAATTGTAGAATGGAATATCTCTCCAGATGTTAGTTGTAGTATCAATGATTAACATCTATGTAAGATATAAATAGTTTTAGTATCAAAACTGATCAAGAAAAAATAGAAACTTACATGATTTCATGATAGGTTTATCGAACCAAATTTGCATTTCCTATAACATACCTTCAGGTAAGAGGATTTCACAAGGTGTGCGACGATGAACTTGGATAAGTAAAGTGAATGACAACAGTATTCTTTTCATTAATAAGGTCTTGAAGCAAGTATTTCATTTGAATGCTGAACATTGTGGGAACAATATGTCATTTAGTGTATATTCTTCAATTTAGTGTATGCAATATGTCATTCTGTGATTCTTGCGTATTGTTGGCGTAGCTTCATTTTCCTTAACATATGTTTTTTTTATATATTTCATGGCATAAACCTGAAAAAATAACAAATCATTTGGCATGATATGGTCTGTGTTTACTGATCAAGTTTACATGGTCATCTTGGCTTTGTAATCAACCTTGTTTTCTTCAGGACTCATCCATGATTTCCAAACTAATGGAGGAGAAGAACTCCGCAATTCAAATAAACAAGAAGCTCAAACAGGAATTGGTATGTTTTAACTGCTTATCTTGCTGTTTCTATTCATCTATCCGCTTCCTTAATATGTGTTTATTGTCTTAATTCCTTTCATTTAGATCACTGATTAGGATCCTTATTGAGGTCTATTTTTGCACTTCACTATTCCAAATGTTTTCTTTCTTTGTTACTAAATTGTTAACTAATTAACCATGAACTTACATATTTGGCTCAAAGCCATAAACTTTTCATGTTTCTCCAAACTAGAAGTTTAGGATTTCTTCAGCACTTGCTAAAGACACGCAAACATATGGGTTTCTTGACAGCCCAATGCAAATGTTTTTGGTGGTGACCATCATAGGTGATGGTGTCTTATAAAACTGGGGTTGATTCAAGTTATTATGAATTTGTGAGTAACAAAAAAAGGAAGAATAAAGTCATTGATATCTACATGTTCTTATATTGTGTGCTTTCGAGGGAGCAAGCATGAATGAATTTGGGCTTAAAGCAAATGGTTAAAATGTCCATGGTTCAATATGATCATCTATTTAATAAAAATGATTTTATATGTACGGATGCTTCCATCTCCTAAAAAAGTTGGGGTTCCATAAGTTTGATACGTCATTATTTTTAAACCTATTGCATGTGTAACTGCACAGACATTGAATAAGACAGTACATTGAATAAGCTACTCTATATTCATTGTAAAAGGGTAATTGCACATTTGCACAGACATTGAATAAGACAGTCTCTCTGTATCTGTTCTTGTAAAACCTCCAAGTTTAGTCCCACGTTGCTTAACATAAGAATGTTGGGGTGTGATATAAAGACATGAGCCCACTACCATAACACTTACCAACTTAAGTTTTGTGGCAATAGGTGGGTGTTGTGGGCCAGTGGGCACATGGGTGACGGACCGGGACCCGGGCTCGATGCGGGTTCGGGGACGGGACGTTACAGATGGTATCAGACCCTGAACCAGCCGGAATTGTGGGAACTAAGTGCTACACCTAAAGGGTGGGAGACACCTCTAGAATCCCACAACGCCTGCTGAGTGAGTGGCTTGACCCTGACGAGGACGTCAGGTGTTCAAGTGGGGTAGGTTGTAAAACCCCAAGTTTAGTCTCACATTGCTTAACATGAGAATGTTGGGGTGAGATATAAATACATGAGCCCACTACCATAACACTTACCAGCTTCAGTTTTGTGGCAATAGGTGAGTGTTGTGGGTCAGTGGGCACATGAATGACGGGCTGGGACCCGGGCTCGATGCTGGTTCGGGGACGGGACGTTACAGTTCTCCCAAAAAGAGTATCAATTTTTTTCTTGCCTTAAGAGTATTAGACGTGAAAGTCAAAATCACGGTGGATATTGATCTCGTGAAATGTTTTTGAGGAAATCAACCATAAGAGATCATTTCTCATAAACACACTATGAAGCATAATGCATCATTTAGGTAGAACTAGGATATGGAGGGAAAGGATACCTTGCTATTTCATATTCTTACATTTAATATTTTTCATTAAAATGGAAAAGCAAACATCAAACTTAGAATCATCTATAAAGTCAATATAAATGAAATTTATATTTAAGGACAAGATGTGAAAATAATAGATTGGTATTATATATTTATATAAATATTTTGTTATTTTTCCTAATGCGAAGTATAAGAAAACATCAAACCAAATAAAATCATGAATAGAATCAGTTGAAATTGAAATTAAGGTATGCAATTGAGTTTAATCCAACACTTATTTTCAATAAACTATATTAGGATATGTTTGTATTATGTTTTGCCATGTTTTATAAAAATATCCTTAATTATTTATGAATAATTTTCCAGTAGTTGATCAAAGTTCACTTTTTTTAGTTAAGGTACTCCAATTGGACGCTTCAAAATTTATGTAAAAGTACTAGATGAGTAATACATTCAGATTTAATACAGATGAAGCAAGGTTCAAGAAGTATCTATGCTTGCTTAATTTTAGCACGATCTTGCTTTTAAGGGAGTTAATTTGTTGTTGTTGTAAGCATTATGAAGAAAATGTTAGATTTGATGTTGATTTTGAGTTATGATTAAAGTCCATGTTCTATGAAAGCAATTGACAACCAAAACTCATTCTGGTAAATGCAAAGCTTGATTTTAGTTTTGACCAGTAATCATGTTATTTTTTGTCACTGTCATTAACATGTTTAAGAATTAAAATGAAAAAAATCTTCCTGCCAATTGGCTCAACCAGATAAATTGGTTGTTACAATTTGTTTAAGCTTTTTTTGTTGAACTTTTTGATAAATTCAGGAACTTCTAAGGAAAGAGTGCAGCAAGAGCAAGTCCGGTGGCTTTTCTTTCATGTTTGTCTTTCTCTTGTGTCTCATTGCCATTGTCTTCGGCTATGCCCTGAGGAACATGGAAATTGGTGAAGTCCCATCCCAGGTGAAGAAGTTCGTTCCAGGTTACAAATAATTTCAACTTTTGGCAGGCGAGCTATTCTATGTAAACCCGATCACTGGATTTGGATTTTAATGCGAAACAAACCAGTCGTATACATATTTTTACCATGCTTTAATTTAAATATATATACACATTTTTATACATGTAGGGTATATCAATGGGAACTCTTTTTGTACAAGAACGATGGTTTTTTCGACGGAAGTGTATGACAACAATGTCATGTCCTGCTTTTAGTTTTCGAATCAAATAATATGGAGAACAAAGTTGTGATTAAACTAGTGTTTGTTTCATTTTTAGTGCTTGGTTGTTATTTCTGGAAGTCCAAATTTGTTTAAATATGTAATTACAATGTCTTTCTGGTTTTTATTGTTTTGGTGTATTTCAATAAGCAAACGATGGCTTTTATTGTAGCATATTTGCATCTGTAGCTTCATCTACAGCATATTAATTGAATAATAATGTAACCGTGAAAATTTTCAAATAGAGACTACGGCGATCGAGTTCTTGGTAAAGACTTTTAGAGACTGAGTATAATGTTTTGATTTTGGTTACACTTCAATTTGATATCATTGTGCTGAATACAACGTTTAAATTACTTAAACTAAAATCTACAAGTTCAACATCTCCATGACAAACAAATAAACCACTTCAAAACTGCAACAAACATTAACCGCAAATGCACAAGTACATATTACAAAAACAAATGACAAACATAAACACTAATAAACTTCAAAATAAACTCTTAGGAGCTCATGGTCCATAAGCTAGCCTCAAACAAAAACTCACATGAAACTTGTAAGTTGTAATTAATCCTAGGAAAGATCATGTAGGGACCAAATAAGGTAATTTCTCCTCCACATTGGCCACCACAAACGCAAGCTCCACCGCCCCGACAACCACCACCACCCCTATCAGCCACCACCACCACCACTTCCAACTCTTTTTCACCACCACCTTCTCCTCATCTTCCTTCTCTCCCTCAACGCAAGTCTCAGTGCAAGAAAAAGAAGATATCTCATCAACCACATCCGACCCCAGTGCAACCCTACCCTTACTATACGCCTCCTCAAGCATGTCAAGTCTATCCGACAAATCCCTCAAGTGGTCGGGCTTATCGCCATTATACGACTCAACCTCGGCTGCCAAGAAGGTGCGTAGGAACGCGAACTTGCGTTGCATGTCGGTGTCGTTGTCATCCTCAACGTCAGTAGAGGGTTCAGTCGAGGGGTGGTGGAGTTGGAACTCTAGTTCTTGGAGCCTCCTCTCGACCAACATGTAGGCGGTCGCCATGTTTGTGTTGTGTTGTGGTTTTTTTTTGGTGTAACGGATTTGGTTTTGCAAGGGAGGGTTGTGGTAACCGTTTGGAGCGTTTGGAAAGGATTGTAGCGTTTAATGGATTTGGAATTTGATGTATCTATGTGGTCTTTGTACATTTATGGTATGTTTTGGATCCATTCGGAAGTGCAAAGTTACTAATTATTTTCACGGATTGTTCGAAATGAAGGGGTTCTTACGTAAATAATCTTTCTTAGTTCTTACGTGTATTATTTTTTTAAATAATATTCATTTTAAAAAAAATTCGAAAACTAATCACAAAAAAAAAAAAAAATTCAAAACTACGCAGATCGCGGGTCGAACCCGCGATCCGTGCTCACGGATCGCGGTTCGTACCCGCGATCCGTGGGCGCGAGTTCTTATAAATATGCGTTTCGTCCATTTTTTTTAAATCCAATTATTTTTTCAATTCCTCGTACATTTCAACTTCTACTCTCCACAGTTTTGAAATTGTGCCCGGTAATATTAATTTTTCTGATCCGTGTGTCTTTCCTGGTGTTATTTGAGATAAATATTTTTTTCATTCTTATATTTATAGTTATTAATAATTGGTAATAATATCAAATATTGAAATTATACTCTCTTTACAGTCTTCAAATTGTGCCTGGTGATATCAATTTTCTGATCCGTGTGTCTTTCCTGGTGTTATTTGAGGTAATTATTTTTTCATTCTTATATTTATAGTTATTAATAATTGGTAATAATATCAAATATTGAAATTATACTCTCTTTACAGTCTTTAAATTGTGGCTGGTGATATCAATTTTCTGATCCGTGTATCTTTCCTGGTGATATTTGAGGTAATTATTTTTTCATTCTTATATTTATAGTTATTAATAATTGTTAATAATATCAAATATTGAAATTCTACTCTCTTCACAGTCTTCAAATTGTGCCTGGTGATAACTTTTTTTCTGATCCGTGTGTCTTTCCTGGTGTTATTTTAGGTAATTATTTTTTTCATTCTTATATTTATAGTTATTAATAATTGTTAATAATATCAAATATTGAAATTCTACTCTCTTCATAGTCTTGAAATTGTGCCTAGTGATAACTTTTTTTCTGATCCGTGTGTCTTTCCTGGGGGTATTTGAGGTAATTATTTTTTTCATTCTTATATGTATAGTTATTAATAATTGGTAATAATATCAAATATTGAAATTCTACTCTTTTCACAGTCTTCAAATTGTGCCTGGTGATATCAATTTTTGTTATCCGTGTGTTTTTTCCTGGTAAAATTTGAGGTAATTTTTTATTCATTTTTAATTTCTATTTATGTCACATTATTAATAATTTGTAATAATATCAAATCTTGATATAATTTGTAATATAAAACTGATTAAAGAATTTTTCATTGTAGTTAACAAAATGCTTGCGGTAAGTGTGTACTTTGGCGGTGAAATAGTTCAAAATGCAAGTTACGGTGTAGAGTACACGATAGGTCCAAGACTTACACTTTCAACGAGCGAAAATGTAACCTTAGAAGAACTTAAGAGTTGGATATATCAAGGTTTGAATGTCGAAGAATCTCAGTACTCGATGAATATTCAATATCGTTGTAACATTGCACCAACCGGTTACTTTTTTTTTAATGTGATGTATGTATATGATGAGAATTCTTGGAGAATAGCCTATGAAACAGCTTATTCCAAAATGGGAATGATGGAGTTATATGTACAGTTGAATCCTGTGGAAATTGAGTGGAGGGTTGAGATGTTTACAGGTAACCAACCGGGTAGTAGTGGTGCAGGTTTCATATCTCAACAATCATGTGATGCAAACACCATAGCAGAAACCAGTCGACCTGCGAATAGAACTTCTGATTTCGTGCCTATACCAACAGATGATGAAGAAGAAAATGATGACGAAGATTACAATCTAGATACAGAGAATGAATCATCAGGTGAGGACGACGAGGATGCTGATGAGATTGAGGAAGATGAAGATATTGGTCCGAACGCGAGTCAGTTAAGCCAATACAACCCATTTAGAGGGAGGGGTTCAGTTCACCCTGCTAAAAGCTTTCATGATTGTTCTAGTTGGGTTCCTGCAGATACATCATTTATAGAAAGCAGCGTAATAGTTGAAGGTCCGTTAGCTGAGAATCAAGCATTCTCATCAAAAGACGCTCTGAAGAACGCAATATCGAAATGACACATTGACAATAATCGGGAGATCAAGGTGCAAGACAGCAGCAAAACCAAATATAGGGTGAGATGTAAAGATGAAAATTGTAGCTGGATGTTGTACGCTACACGGACCGGTTCGGGTGATGCATGGTCTATAAGAAAATGTCCGTATAAGCATATATGCAGGTCCACAGCTGCCCGATTTGATCATGCTCAGCTGACTGCAAAGATGATGGCTGATATCATCCGTGAAGATGTCGAAAATAATGTCTCGCTCCCGATTAAACAGGTGTTTGGTCTGGTAAGGAAAATATTTCCAGGTGTTAATCCAAAGTACAATAAATTATGGCGTGCCCGCGAGATTGCTATTGCATACATGTTTGGAAGTTGGTCGGGTTCATATTATATAATAAATAACTATTACAAATACTTATATTATATAATAAATTTCGTAAATGTACGTTATACAAATTTTAAATGTATATACAATTAATTTAATTATAAACAGATACATAAATACAACTAATATTTATAATTAAATATAATAGAAAATAACAAAACAATTCCAAATAATTTAAATTTAACAAAGAAATTAAATTTTAATTTAATATATTCTTAAGTAAAAAATTTGTGTAAAATTTACCTGAGTCCAAGATAAGCTGGGAAATAAGTGTTGTGTGAGCTCCGAATTGTAGAAAAACTAGAAGAGAAGTGTCGTGCGAACCCGAGAAGATAATAAAAACTAGTTGAGATTAACTGATTTTAACTCAAAATTTAATCTGAAAACTCAAACATTAACTGAAAACTCAAAAATTAACTGAATACTTAATCTGAAAACTCAAATACTTAATAACTGAAATAAAAAAAAGTTAACAAAAAAAACCCGACGGATCGCGGATCCGATCCGCGATCCGTGCCCACGGATCGCGGTTTCGACCCGCGATCCGTGAAACACGGATCGTGGGTCGCACCCGCGATCCGTGGTTGCGCGGATCGCGGGTTCGACCCGCGATCTGCGTAGTTTTGATTTTTTTTTTTTTTTGTGATTAGTTTTGAATTTTTTTTAAAATGAATATTATTTAAAAAAATTACGGTCTTACGTTTTATTTTTCTTTTCCAAAAATTTCACTTCCAAAGAATTATATAACCCCGGTATCCCACCATGCAATTCCTTAGGATTAAGGTTGGATTTTGTTGGGGTTTTGCTTAGGTGTACAAGAAAATGAATTTGCATATGGATTTTCGTAAATACATTTGGGTACCTCCTTAATTCTGTTATATCACTGTTAGGTAATTTATAGTTTTAACCTTTAATTAATAAATAATGTCCTGAAATCTAAAAGTTACAAAAGAAAGAAAAACTCTGCAAAACCCCGTTATCCTCCTCTACCTAACGGCTATATATATACATATATAGGGTCAAACTCTAGTGAGCTCATCACTCATCAAATTTAGTTTAAGCCCCCTACAATCTCACCATCGGATCTTATTTACAGTTGTTAATCTCATCATTCATTAGCATAACCATTTTTATCTTAATCTACCTTACAATTTGAAATGAGTGGTGGATATTGTGGGAGCTTAATTTTCTAAATTAAGCCCTAGGCTCACTAGAGAATTCATGTGTGTGTGTGTGTCTATATATATATATATATATAGTCAAGCTCTAGTGAGCCCAGAGCTCAATAAATTTAGTTTAAGCCCTCTACAATCTCACCGCTGGATCTTATTTACAGTTAATCTCACCATTCACTAGCATAACCGTTTTTTTCTTAATCTACCTTACAATTTGAAATAAGTGGTGCATATTGTGGGTGTTTAATTTAGAAAAGTTGAGCTCTGGACTCACTAGAGAATTCCTGTATATATATATATATATATATATATATATATATATATATATATATATATATATATATATATTCAAAAACTAGTGTATTTCTTTTAACTAATTCATGAAGTTATCCATGTCCATGAAAGAAAAGGCCTTACATTTATTTTTCCTATACACAAGGGTGCGCTTTCATGGGGACCTAGAGTGGTACCACCCAGCTGGACCGTGGGTTTTCGAGTCCCTCCTGGATTTTGGATTTCACCTATAAAGTGTATACAACATGGATTTTGTTCCCTTTGGATTTCTGATTTCACATAGTTAAGTATACCATAATTGAATTTTGACCCCTCTCCTAAATATTTAGATTTTACCCAATTAAGTTATATCATACTGGATTTTCGAATCCTTTAAACAAATTCGTAGATGTCAGGTAAATTGTACCTTCGTGACTTGAGATCCTGACACAATCCCTTGTTGATATCATCGAAGGGATACTCATTCATGCACTCTAATAGACGTGTGGCCAGAAGTTTTGTTCTTTTCTTTATCTTGTTACATATAAATTAGCATACATAACATAAGTTGTTAGTTACTAGTGTATATACATACCGCTTGTAAAGTCTCCTTTCTACGAAAAACAACGTATCTGGAGATTCGACCTCCTTTACAAAAAATAGAGTATAATAGATTGCCCTTATATGAAGGTAATGAATTCAACTACCTAATTATAACCCACACTCCAAACAAGGTCAATAAAACCTACCCCTACCAAATTATGATTATCTTAGTTGGAAGACTCATTATCTTAAGATCGGGAAATAAATTCAAGCAGCTTTATTCGCATGTTTGAGATTATGTTTGAGATGTTGAGATTTAAAATCGGACCTATAGATAGTGGAGTAGATTAAAAAAAATCAAATAATTCTCCCCATTCCCCAACCGAAATGCACCTTATTACCCTCACTCTTCCACAATTCATTCTGTGACAGGAATGAAAGGTAGATGTAACTTTGAAGTAGGCACAATTATTTTGACATAAATAACATGCCTGGATGGTCTTACTTTTGCCACGAGGAAAGTCGGTAGGAATGGGGATGCGTTAACTCACGTCAATTTCTTTTGTAGTCTGGAAATATGATTTATGTTCTGAAGTATTACAGGACAATGGTGCTAGACCTAGCCAATTCATCACTTGGGCTGGGCTTTGATTGCATCCAATAATTGAAGTCCATTATTATAAGTCTAATTGGAAATTTGGAATTGTAATATCCTAACCTTGCTTATGGTGCTAATGGTGTTTAGGTGAGGATTAGGGGTGGATGAGATCGACGGCTGAGATCGTCTCGGGAGAAGGTATAAAAGGTTTGGAATTCTCTCTCTCCCCCTCACTCTTCACTCTCTCCCTCTCTCACGATCTCTCTCTTTCTCACGCGTCTCTCTCTCCCTTGTGATTCGTCGGTGTTGGCAGAGGCGACGATCAGAGTGTTGGAGTCGCCGGAATCGTCGTAGAGTTCGGGCTCGGAGGTTCGCCGGAGTTCGAGCTTTTTCGCGAGGAGGCGCTCACCGTGGTTCTTCCAAGGCTTCTTCAAGCCTTAAGGTATGTCAAACTTGCTTTCAAGCTCACCTATTGTTAGTGTGGGAGTGGGAGCGGTCGACGGTAGGCCGTGTCGGCTCGTCGGACCTGCACAGCAGCATCTGAACTATAAACGGTCAACCGGTGTTTTGGTTCGGTCGACCGGTTATAGTGTATTTTGGGCAGAATCCCTCGCACCGGTCGAACGATGCCCTTTTGGGCGGTCGACCGGTTGTGCAATTTTAGCGAGAGAAGACGTCCTGGGTATTTTCGGTCGAACGGGACCCTTTTGCCGGTCGACCGAAAGTACTGTTGAAGGTCGGTTGGGAGCGTTGACTATCTAACGGTCGACCGCTCGTTGACTTCGTCCGACCGACGTTTAAGTTAACTTAATGGCCGGTGGACCGGACGTGTGGTTTCGGTCGACCGTGAAGTGTGGACTGTTGGTAAATCTTACTGGTGGTTTTCGGTCGACCGTGAGTGTTGGGTCGGTCGACCGTTGGAGTTTGGTTTGCGAAAATGTTTTCTTACTGGGGCTTTTCGGTCGACCGGGCCCCCTTTGCCGGTCGACCGATTGGCGGGTTTTTCGGTTGGGCAAGTTCTCTAGGTGAGAATCGGTCGACCGATTAACAGTTTTCGTTCGACCGTTTCTGCTGTTTTTGGCGGATTCGTGGTTTTATGAGTACACTTGACGGCGCCTCGTCTCTCCGGCCTCACGGGGGGCAACAGCATGGACTGGCGCCCGATGGTTGGGTGCTCGTACGCTTGAAAGCGGCTCGTCTCTCCGGCCTTTTGGGCAACGGCACGGACTGTCGCCCGATAGTGGTATGAGTAGCGTGCGTTGTGGGGTTGGGGTGAGAGGACCCTTGAGACCCGGTTGTGTGTTGTGGGGTTGGGGTGAGAGGACCCTTGAGACCCATGGCCGAGGATTTTCCGGCGGTGCCTTGTGTGCACGCGTGTGTTGGTGGGTTGGGGTGAGAGGACCCTTGAGACCCGGTTGTGTGGCCGTGACTGTACCGGCAGTGTCGTGTGTGCACGTGTGTTGGTGGGTTGGGGTGAGAGGACCCCTGAGACCGGATTGTGTCTGTTGTTCTATTCATTATTCATTACATATTTCATTATTGTTCATATATGTGTTAGGGTTTGGCATACTGGGTTTCCTTCTGGAAACTCAGGCATTTATTGTCTGCTTTCAGGCCGTGAGCAGCGTTAGGGGGGTGGTGACTGCGAAGGAGAGCTTCTGGGACAGATCCTGCTTTCCCCTCCTTTTGAGGTTGTTGTGATTACGTTGTACATTTTATTTTATAGCTTTTGATGTAATCACCTCTTGTTGTAAACTCAGATCTGTATATATATATATACGTTGGTGCACCTGGTGTATTTTCTTGGTAATGTCCTCCGTTGTTTGTATGTTTTAAATTTTAAATTTTCCGCTGTTCGAGGACGTTACAATTTGGTATCAGAGCGGTCGGTTCCTGAGTCTTTGTCCAAAGAAACCACCCTTAGGAGTTGAGTCTGCATTTTAGTAGGTCATGCATGCATGTGTTTTCATTTCTGAGTCGAGCTCTCTTGTTCTGCAGATGGCTCCAAGACGTGTGAGACCTCCCACGCGCTATCGCAGTTCCAGTGAGGAGTCTGCTGGGGCTGCTGAGGCGGAGGAGAGGCCGTCTGAGCCAGTGACGCTGAAGATGTTGGGCGAGCTTCTGGAGAGCCGCGCCGACCGGACTGGCGTATGCATGATCGCTTTATGCGTCAGCATCCGCCGATTTTCAGTGGCAGAGGTGACCCCGAGGCAGCAGAGGACTGGGTCTTCAGGATCAAGAAGATCTTCCGGACTATTGGAGTGACACCAGAGAGGATGGTGGGCCTGACCACCTATGTTTTGGATGGAGATGCGTCCAACTGGTGGAGGACCACTTTGGCTGTCGTGTTCGACGACAGTGAGGACGTGAGTTGGGAGGACTTCCTGGTGGAGTTCAACCAACAATACTTTCCGCAGCACCTTCGTGATCGGAAGAGAGAGCAGTTTCTGGCCCGCGAGCAGAGGGATATGACCTTGGCTGCTTATATCAGCAGGTTCCATGCTTTGGAACGATACTGCCCGGAGATTTATGTGACCCAGGAGCAGAGGGCTCGGAAGTTTGTGCGGGGTCTGAGGCCGCAGTTCAGAGCTCGTGTCATGACCAGTATGCCGCAGACTTTAGCTGATGCTGTGAAGTTTGCGACCATCATGGACCAGGATAGTCAGGAGATCCTGGAGGATGCTAGGAGGTTGCAGGTGAAGCCTGCAGGACGTCCAGGAGGACAGTTACAGGGGAATCCGGGCAAGAGGCCCAGGATAGACGGAGGTGGAGCCTCGCAGAGCGGGCCGTGTAGGCAGTGTGGCAGAGTTCATCCGGGACGGGGGTGCGGACACCGCCCCGGCGCTTGTCACGGTTGTGGTCAGATGGGACACTTCGTCCGTTCTTGTCTGAGCGCGCCAGGTGGGCCTAGCGGACGACCGAGATCTTCTACGTCTGGTGGAGCGGGACCGAGCAGACCTGCAACACCACCTCAGCAGGGGAGGAGAGCTGGACGAGTCTTCACTATCAGGGCTGATGAGGCTAGGGATGCCAACACGGTGGTGGAAGGTACGCTGCTAGTTGATGATTTGGTAGCTAGGGTGTTGTTCGACTCTGGGGCCACACACTCGTTTATCTCTGAGCAGTTTGCGAGCGTGTTAGGCCGTACCCCTGCGATGTTGACTGCCACTTTGGAAGTCAGCACACCCCTGGGTTTGGTGGGCACTGTGGGGAGATTTCTTCCCGGCGCCACGATTGCTTCGGGAGATCAGGAATTTCCAGCTGACCTGGTCTTGCTACCGATGGTGGACTTTGATGTTATACTTGGGATGGATTGGTTGTCCCAGTATGACGTTCGAGTCTTGTGCCGTGATAAGAGGATATTGATTCTGAGGCAGGGTTTGCCTGATCTTCTAATCAGAGGATTGAAGGACCGCGGAGGTCGGTTGGTTGTTTCTTCTGTTAGAGCTCAGAAGTTGATTCAGCAGGGTTGCAGGGCTTTTGTAGCCACCTTGGTAGTTCCAGATCCGGAGTTGAGGAGGCTGGAGGACATTGAGATTGTTCAGGATTTTCCCGATGTGTTTGCTGATGATATCTCCGGTCTGCCACCTCACAGAGAGATAGAGTTCGGCATTGATTTGGTAGCTGGGGCTACACCGCAGTCGAAGGCTCCGTACAGGATGGCGCCTGCAGAGTTGTCGGAGCTGAAGAAGCAGTTACAGGTTCTGATGGATACATGGTTTATCCGACCGAGCGTCTCGCCGTGGGGTGCGCCGATTCTTTTTGTGAAGAAGAAGGACGGCTCGTTGCGGATGTGTATAGATTACCGGATGCTGAATAAGGTTACCGTGAGGAATCGGTATCCTTTGCCCAGGATCGAGGACCTGTTTGACCAGTTGCAGTCAGCGAAGGTGTTCTCGAAGATTGATCTGCGATCCGGGTATCATCAGTTGAGGATCAGAGAGGCAGATGTTCAGAAGACAGCTTTCCGGACGAGGTACGGGCACTTTGAGTTTCTGGTGTTGCCGTTCGGGTTGACGAACGCGCCTGCAACATTTATGGATCTGATGAATAGGACTTTCAGTCAGTATCTCGACCGTTTCGTGATTGTCTTCGTGGACGATATCTTGGTCTATTCACCAGATATGGAGCAGCACCGGGAGCATCTGAGGATTGTACTGGGCATTCTGAGAGATCAGCAGTTGTATGCCAAGTTCTCGAAGTGCGAGTTCTGGCTTCACAGTGTAGCATTTTTGGGGCACATAGTATCGGGAGCTGGGATATCAGTGGATCCAGCGAAGGTCGAGGCAGTGACACAGTGGAGAGCCCCGACGAGTGTGACTGAGATTAGAAGTTTTGTTGGATTGGCGGGATATTACCGTCGGTTCATCAAAGACTTCTCGAGACTTGCTTCACCCCTGACAGCGCTGACGAAGAAAGGAGTGAAGTTTGTTTGGTCCCAGAAATGCGAGGACAGTTTTCAGGAGCTGAATAGTCGGTTGACGACTGCTCCAGTTCTGACGCTTCCCAGTGGTAGTGGCGGTTTTGTGATTTACAGCGATGCCTCAGGTGTTGGTTTGGGTTGTGTACTGATGCAGCACGGGCAGGTAGTGGAGTATGCTTCGAGGCAGCTGAAGGTGCACGAGAAGAATTACCCCACTCACGATTTAGAGTTGGCAGCCGTGGTGCATGCTCTGAAGATTTGGCGTCACTATTTGTATGGTGAGCGGTTCGAAGTCTTCACTGATCATCAGAGTCTGAAGTATCTGTTTTCACAGAGGGAGCTGAACATGAGACAACGCAGATGGCTTGAGCTGATTAAGGATTTTGATTTCACCCTCTCCTATCATACGGGGAAGGCGAATTCAGTTGCGGACGCGCTGAGCAGAAAAGTAGAGGTGTCAGCTGCGAGTTTGTGCATTCAGGAGTGGAGGTTACTCGAGACATTGTCTGAGTGGAGGCCGTTCGCCGAGAGCTCGGAGGGGGCAGTGATTGCGGGACTTCGAGTGGAGCCGCAGACCGTCAGTCGAGTTGTTCAGGCTCAGCACAGTGATGAGGAGTTGACTAGTCTTCTACGGTCAGCTGCCAGGGATGGATCCGACTTCACCGTGGGAGTGGATGGAGGCCTGAGGTTCAGGAGTCAGATCTGGGTACCGAGGGTCGACGGATTGAGGGATGATATCATGGAGGAGGCACACCGAGCGAGATATTCTATTCACCCGGGGAGTACGAAGATGTATAAGGATCTGCAGAGGAACTTCTGGTGGAGAGGGATGAAGCGTGACGTGGCCGATTTTGTGGCTAGATGCTTGGTTTGCCAGCGGGTGAAGATCGAGCACCAGAGACCAGCGGGACCGATGCAGAGTATAGAGCTACCTGAGTGGAAATGGGAGCACGTGACGATGGATTTTGTCACCAGGTTGCCGAAGACGAGGAGACATCACGACGCGATTTGGGTTATAGTCGATCGACTGACCAAGTCTGCACACTTTCTGGCCATCCGGACTACTTTACCTTTGGAGGGCCTGACGAGGTTGTATGTAAAGGAGATCGTCAGACTACATGGGGTGCCAGTGAGTATCATTTCGGATCGAGATCCGAGGTTCATTTCCAGATTCTGGGGGAGTTTGCAGGAGGCTCTGGGGACTCGTCTAAAGTTCAGTACAACATTTCATCCGCAGACCGACGGCTAGTCCGAGAGGACTATTCAGACGTTAGAGGACATGTTGAGAGCATGCACTCTGGATTGGGCAGGGCACTGGGATGAGCACCTGCCGTTGATTGAGTTCGCCTACAACAACAGCTACCATGCGAGTGTTGGGATGGCGTCGTACGAGGCTTTGTACGGGAGACCCTGTAGATCACCGGTGTGCTGGAGTGAGGTAGGCGAGAGACAGTTGGTTGGGCCTGATATTCTACAGATGTATGCTGAGAAGGTTGATGTGATCAGGCGGCGATTAGCGACAGCTCAGAGCAGGCAGAAGAGCTACGCGGATCGGCGTAGGCTAGTGTTGATTTTGAGGTTGGCAATCATGTCTTTCTGAAGATCTCACCGTCGTGCGGGGTGATGAGATTTGGGAAGAAGGGGAAGCTCAGTCCGAGGTATATTGGACCGTTTGAGATTTTAGACCGAGTTGGAGAGGTCGCCTACCGGGTTGCGCTGCCGCCACAGTTCTCTGGTCCTCATGACGTCTTCCACGTGTCGATGCTGAGGAAGTACGTGTCAGATCCTTCACATGTGATTCAGATTGAGGTTCCAGAGATTCAGCAGGATTTGTCTCTTGAGGAGAGACCGGTGGAGATTGTGGATCGGATGGATCACCAGCTCAGGAGGAGGATCATTCCTATGGTTAAGGTCAGGTGACAGCATCACTCTGAGCGAGAGGCTACTTGGGAGGTTGAGGAGGAAGTCCGGAAGTCGTATCCGGAGCTGTTTGGTAAGCGCTGGATTTAATTTCGCGGGCGAAATTCTTTTAAGGAGGGTGGATTGTAATATCCTAACCTTGCTTATGGTGCTAATGGTGTTTAGGAGAGGATTAGGGGTGGATGAGATCGACGACTGAGATCGTCTCGGGAGAAGGTATAAAAGGTTTGGAATTCTCTCTCCCCCCCTCACTCTTCACTCTCTCCCTCTCTCACGATCTCTCTCTTTCTCACGCGTCTCTCTCTCCCTTGTGCTTCGTCGGTGTTGGCAGAGGCAACGATCGGAGTGTTGGAGTCGCCGGAATCGTCGTAGAGTTCGGGATCGGAGGTTCACCGGAGTTCGACCTTTTTCGCGAGGAGGCGCTCACCGTGGTTCTTCCAAGGATTCTTCAAGCCTTAAGGTATGTCAAACTTGCTTTCAAGCTCACCTATTGTTAGTGTGAGAGTGGGAGCGGTCGACGGTAGGCCGTGTCGGCTCGTCGGACCTGCACAGCAGCATCTGAACTATAAACGGTCGACCGGTGTTTTGGTTCGGTCGACCGGTTATAGTGTATTTTGGGCAGAATCCCTCGCACCGGTCGAACGATGCCCTTTTGGGCGGTCGACCGGTTGTGCAATTTTAGCAAGAGAAGACGTCCTGGGTATTTTCGGTCGAACGGGACCCCTTTGCCGGTCGACCGAAAGTACTGTTGAAGGTCGGTTGGGAACGTTGACCATCTAACGGTCGACCGCTCGTTGACTTCGTCCGACCGACGTTTAAGTTAACTTAATGGCCGGTGGACCGGGCGTGTGGTTTCGGTCGACCGTGAAGTGTGGACTGTTGGTAAATCTTAGTGGTGGTTTTCAGTCGACCGTGAGTGTTGGGTCGGTCGACCGTTGGAGTTTGGTTTGCGAAAACGTTTTCTTACTGGGGCTTTTCGGTCGACCGGGCCCCCTTTGCCGGTCGACCGATTGGCGGGTTTTTCGGTTGGGCCAGTTCTCTAGGTGAGAATCGGTCGACCGATTAACAGTTTTCGTTCGACCGTTTCTGCTGTTTTTGGCGGATTCGTGGTTTTATGAGTACACTTGACGGCGCCTCGTCTCTCCGGCCTCACAGGGGGCAACGGCACGGACTGGCGCCCGATGGTTGGGTGCTCGTACGCTTGAAAGCGGCTCGTCTCTCCGGCCTTTTGGGCAACGGCACGGACTGTCGCCCGATAGTGGTATGAGTAGCGTGCATTGTGGGGTTGAGGTGAGAGGACCCTTGAGACCCGGTTGTGTGTTGTGGGGTTGGGGTGAGAGGACCCTTGAGACCCGTGGCCGAGGATTTTCCGGCGGTGCCCTGTGTGCACGTGTGTGTTGGTGGGTTGGGGTGAGAGGACCCTTGAGACCCGGTTGTGTGTTGTGGGGTTGGGGTGAGAGGACCCTTGAGACCCGTAGCCGAGGATTTTTCGGCGGTGCCCTGTGTGCACGTGTGTGTTGGTGGGTTGGGGTGAGAGGACCCTTGAGACCCGGTTGTGTGTTGTGGGGTTGGGGTGAGAGGACCCTTGAGACCCGTGGCCGAGGATTTTCCGGCGGTGCCTTGTGTGCACGCGTGTGTTGGTGGGTTGGGGTGAGAGGACCCTTGAGACCCGGTTGTGTGGCCGTGACTGTACCGGCAGTGTCGTGTGTGCACGTGTGTTGGTGGGTTGGGGTGAGAGGACCCCTGAGACCGGATTGTGTCTGTTGTTCTATTCATTATTCATTACATATTTCATTATTGTTCATATATGTGTTAGGGTTTGGCATACTGGGTTTCCTTCTGGAAACTCAGGCATTTATTGTCTGCTTTCAGGCCGTGAGCAGCGTTAGGGGGGTGGTGACTGCGGAGGAGAGCTTCTGGGACAGATCCTGCTTTCCCCTCCTTTTGAGGTTGTTGTGATTACGTTGTACATTTTATCTTATAGCTTTTGATGTAATCACCTCTTGTTGTAAACTCAGATCTGTATATATATATATATATACGTTGGTGCACCTGGTGTATTTTCTTGGTAATGTCCTCCGTTGTTTGTATGTTTTAAATTTTAAATTTTCCACTGTTCGAGGACGTTACAGGAATTATGCCTATTAATTATTTCCTCAACATATTTCCCTTGCTTGCCACGATCTAGCATTCTTTTGGTCAAAAATTTGCAAGAAAGGAATTTGTTTTGACGCAATCCATCGTATACACCTTATTATGATTAAGGGTGTGAATCGGTTTGTCGAATGCATAAGGAAAAGCTTAGAACATCAATTCCTTGATATCTTTGGGGAACTCTTTACTTGTCTTGACTTTATCAACGTTCTTGAAGGGTAGACAATAGAATAAACATTTTATTAGCCGTTTATACTCCAAGGATGCTATATAATATATTTATTTAACAAAAATATCGTTTCCTAATTAATTAGCAAAAGACATGATCCAACTGAAAATTTCACAAAAAATCCTTACCTACTGTCTAGTTGAGATCAATTCAAAACCAGAAGAACAATCGTCTTCCGTTGTCCCTAGTTCTTCTAAAAGAAACCATTAAGTTCTTATGTTTTTCTTCTTGTCTCAGCCCACAGCAAAATGCAATTAACATTTTGCCCTCCAAACCAGAAATTCTTAAAATTTTCTACACTTAAATTGGTGTTTTAGTTACCAAATGATTATTTAATGTAACTAATGTTGAGTTTTGAATTCTTATATTTATTTTGATGGATATACAAAAGTTATTAAGTTGTTTACTCACATATTGATATATAAATACACCAACTCAAGGGTCAGCTTAGTTGGGAGATTTCTTACCTTGACACTATAACAATACAATGTTTCACTGACAGTATCAATCCGTCGGTGCATGTCCCCATCCGTCGATGTAGGATAACACCAACAGATCTTCCCACCGTCGATGTTAGATGGGTCAATGTTTCTCTATTCCGACGGATGTTCCGCCATCAATGTTAATTTTGGGACGAAATTTTCCGTTAAAATATTTCACATTCTTTTGTCGCATCAAAGAACACCGACGAATGTTCCACAGTCAGATTGTGCATCGAACCCCAATAGTTCATTCATATATATGTTTGGGATGTTGAGATTTAATTGGTGAGATAGTATAGTAGATAAAACACACTTACATACATACATGTAGATGTTTCTCAAATTTACTGCATTTTTTATTATATTTGGAGGTCATCATTTTTCCGTACATTTGTTTTAAGACGACAATAAAGACTATAAAGACAAGGTCAAGGTGTGAGGGAAGAATACCTCAGTATTTCTAACACTGCTTTAGCTATCTTGGAACGTGAAGAAATAACTTATTTTGTACTTCAAATTATTTTAGTTTGGAGAAAAGAATAATGAAGAAGATCGATGTCAACTTTAAGGATATTTTAACCAGTACTTGGTCATAAATTTGATTCCTGGGTACATCATTTGATATGTTACTGCAGTAAAATAAGAACCGGAGTACTAATGTTTTGAGAAGAAAAATTAAGCAAGACCTGAAAGGCTGAAAGCCGAATGTCACCCAACGAAACAAACAAAATAGGGGTAAGAAACAAATACCAAGTTGCTCACATTGGGAGACAACATGGCAATAGGCTGAACCTACCTCGACCCACGTATGGTTTTATGTACAATAATTAACAGTGATAATACAAAATAAGTTCACAACTTTCTCATAGCTCTCTAGATCCAATAAATTCCAAAAGGTATCATATTACACCCTCCCTAAACTTTCCACCTCCACAACCCCCAAAACCCTAAGAATTATCCACCATTCATCTTGTACCAAGTGTCCAACTCTAAATCGTGTTCCCTTGAACCACTTGTCACATGGTACACTCCCAAATATCCAGCCAACCCCAGTCCTTCTTCCACCTTAAATCCTCTATAAAAACCAACCACTCTACTCCTCCCAAACACACAAACCAAACACCACTTCACTACACACTAAGGTGACTATAGCCGAGCCACAATGGCATCGAAGGCGACCGCCAACGTTGCGTTGTTCATCGCCGTCAACCTCCTATTCTTCTCCATGGTGAGCTCATGCAACACTTGCCCTAAGCCTAAGCCAAAACCAAAACCAAAGCCTTGCCCTCCCTCTGGAGGTGGAGGTGGCGGTGGTGGTGGAGGTGGAGGAGGTGGTGGTGGAGGAGGTGGTGGCGGCAGTAGTGGGGGCAGGAAGTGCCCAATCGACGCGCTCAAACTAGGCGTTTGTGCCAATGTTCTCAATGGTTTGATTAATGTGGTTATTGGAACCCAACCCAAGAGCCAATGTTGCACCCTCATCCAAGGCCTTGCCGATCTCGACGCGGCGGTTTGCCTTTGCACCGCTATCAAAGCCAATATTCTCGGAATTAACCTCAACATTCCGGTGTCCCTTAGCTTGCTTGTCAACTCTTGTGGCAAGAACGTCCCCTCTGGCTTCCAATGCCCATAAGTATTGGATCTATCCATGGATTCTTCTCTGGTGTTTGATGTTGAAAGATATATGTATGTTGTTTGTGTGATGTTAAGCGAGAAGCACAACTCGTGAATAAGTTCTACTCAGTGAGTCAAATTAATTAATTGTGTATGTTTGTGTGTTTTGGATCTGTATCTGTGGGTTAAATTTATAAACTACGGTATTATTTCATCATTGGGCTTTTATTATTACTTCGTGTAGTGGAATGCTATAAGCTTCAGGTATATTTGATTGAAAGTTTGTAATCATTGTTAGATGACATTTGAGTGTCCAAAGTTTTATGGATGGAAAAAAGCTGACGGTTTTTTTCAGACGGAATATTTCTTTCTAAAATATGTCAATAGTTTTGTTCCATTAGAAAATTCGAAATGTCTTCATCAATCTGATTGATAATATAGTTTGTTTCACAATCGTTTTTGTGCAAAAATATCAGTAGAACTTACATCTATCATTGTATTTTTTTAATAGGAATACACAAGCATAGATTTCTAGTGTGCATAATATATTACTCATAATTGTCTCACTTAGAGAAACTAAAAAGTACTTATTCATTGAATATTTTTCCAGAACGGCTTGCAAGAGGGTAATATCAGCTTTATTTTATAAATAAAAATTACATTTTCTTTCTTTCTAAATATTTTCTAAACTCACAAAAGGATGCCACGGTTATGAAATTTGAGGTTTGGTTTCTAGTATAAAAAAGATGTAACTAAATTATGATGTATGATAAGATTTTTTTTTTTTGCAATAAACGAAGATTCCAGTGAATAGGATGTATTCAACCATACCAATATTTCCCGTAAAAGCCACTCAACCAAACAACATGTGAACCAAACTTGAGATAGTAGACAAAAAGGTAAACGACGTGAGATTTGACAGCACAACCAATTATCGCACCACCATGTTATGAAGATGTCGATTTTTTTTTGAGTAAAGAAAATGTGGAATTATTGATAGAAGTGTAAATTGCAGTTCGTTTGCTTGACAAAGGTTTTATTTTATTTGACTCTTTGAACTATAAAATATAACTGACTCAGACTGTCCATTTCTTTAGAAAACCAAAGTAATTTATTTTTACTTGAAATGATATTTTACTTATAGTTAAATTGCAACGTTTCTCTCAATTTCCAATGCTTTTGTAGCTTTAACGTAAATTAAAACCATAATAGCAACTACTGAGCAGACCTTGTTTCTTTTGCTGGTTTCCTTCGCGAATTTACACACACATATATTATGATTAATCAACTCCAAACATAAGTTTCAATTTGAAATCTAAAACACCCCAAACATAAGCCATCGGATCCAAAAACCCTAGGCTCATTAAGGTATAAGCATATTGTCACCAACTTGAGATTGAGGGAGACGCCTAGGGTGCACCAACTAGGCGGGTCTAGTAGCCGGGACTACATGAGAGACAAATAAGTACACAATTGGTGGCTTGGAGCGCAAGGGTACGTGGAAGAGCACCAATGCTTGGAATCTGAAGATGTCCAAGGGAGGTCGAGGAGCATCAACAAGCAAAGCACGAGCGTGGCACTTGGGAAGTGCATCCTCACATGCGGGCAGCCAAACGCGCGTGAGAGGCGGGAGGTAGGGCTGTGGCTATGAGGGCGCGCGCTAGACATTGCCCGAGCAGCACATAGGCGCGCCTTGGAGGCGTGCGTGGGCAGGCAATGCCTAGAAGTTGAAGGCGCGGATGTTTGGGAAGCCAAGACACGTGCGTATGGGTCAGCAAGGACTGAGAACGAGTCAAGAGAGGTGGCTGATCGTGTGGAACGGTTAGACAAGCTCTCATTGAAAATAGGGTTCGGTTATGGAACGGGTCCGTAACCGAATTGGGGGAAAATTGAGTTGGCCAAAATTGTTCTCCTTAAAAATAGGGATCGGTTATACTTGTCCTTAAAAATAGGGATCGGTCATACTTGTCCTTAAAAATAGGAGTCGGTTATGGAAAGGGTCCATAACCGAACGAAGGTGGCATGAGTGGGCTGACCGGGTCAAGCCCCACTAATGCATGCTCCTCCAACATGTTCCCCACGTTCTGGTCAAGGATGACCAAGTCCATAACCGTTTGGTTCGGTTATAGCCCATGCGTGATTAATAAGAAGGCACCATAGAGTGACCTTAGTGGGGAGAGTAGACATTCGGTTTTGCCCCACTCCTCCACAACCAAAGGAGAGTTAGAAGTGATAGTGGGGATCATGGATTCCCATGTATGCATGTAGTGGGAGGTTCACAACATGTATAAAAGGGATGCACGTCCAACCTGTGGAAAAGGCATCACGACTAGAGATAGGGTTTTCTAGTTGTTTCGGGTTAATCTTTCTTTTTCCTTCCCTAAGGAATTGTAATTTGTTTGTTCATAGTAATAAAGAGTTGTGATTCCGCCAACGTTGTTGTGTGTACGTTTTCGTTTGTGCTTGTTTAACTCTGCGGGGAAACCGAGGGAGTTGTACAGTTGTGCTGGTCTTTTCAATCTTCCTCGCGGGGTTAGAGCATTTGGCAAGGCCAAAACTTGAAAAAGTTGAAATTTGAGAGTCTCTAAAGGACTCCTAACGCGACCGGTGACAAACTGGTATCAGAGGTGAGTTTGGGGAATTTGGGGCAACAACGAGGACATGCGGTACCATGAAGATGGTGAGGCGGCGTGTAGGAGGAAACTCCGCGAACTTGTTGTTCGTAGAGATGTGTTTGGGAGGACATATTGTGCGGGCATTGGTGGACTCGGGGGCATCTCACAGTCTCGTGCGTAAGGCATGGGCTGCTTCTCATGGCCTTAGGGTAGGTCAAGTGAAAGGGCGGGTAAAGATTGTGACCAACAAGGATGTGCGGATAGCGGGGGCTATTTAGGAGCACGTAGAAATCGGTGCGTGGAGGGGAGTGCAACGATTTCTTGCGATACCCTTGGATGATTTCGACATCATCCTTGGGCTAGAGTTCTTGCGCAAGGCAAGGGCTGTGGTGATCACACATTTGGGAGGCTTGTGGATTATGGATGAGGCGAATCCATGTTATGTGAGAGGCGTGGAGGAGCAAGGTGCGATCAACGCTATCTCAGGTTTGCAAGTCAAAGACGGGATGAGGCGCGTGGAGGAGACTTTCTTGGCGGCATTGGTGGTGGATGGGACCGAAGGGATTGAGAAAATTCCATTAGAAATAGTGGAGATTTCGGAGGAGTTCGTGGACATCATGCCAACCGAGTTGCCGAAGGAGTTACCGCCTAAGAGAGGTGTAGATCATCGCATTGAGCTTATTCCTGGGATGCACCCACCAACCCAAGCTCCCTACCGAATGCCACCCATCTATTTGGAGGAACTCAAACGCCAACTCAAGGAACTCTTGGATGAGGGGTTGCTGCGTCCAAGTAAGGCACCTTATGGGGCGACGATCCTCTTCCAATAGAAGAAGGATGGTAGTTTGCGAATGTGCGTGGACTACCGGGCACTTAATAAGGTTACTATCAAGAATAAGTATCATGTGCCCAACATTGAAGGCTTGTTTGACAAGCTAGGGAAGACGATGTTCTTCTCTAAGATGGACTTGATGAGCGGGTATTATGAAGTTCGAATTGCTGAAGGAGATGAGGAGAAGACGGCTTGTGTGACGCGGTATGGGTCATATGAGTTCAGGGTCATGCCGTTTGGTTTGACAAACGCACCGGCAACATTTTGCAACCTTATGAACGATGTATTCTCAGAATATCTCGACAACTTTGTGGTGGTCTACTTGGATGACATTGTCGTGTATAGCGAGGACTTGGAGTCGCATAAGGTACACTTGGCCAAGGTTTTGGCAAGGCTCCGGGAGCACAAGTTGTACTTGAAGCGAGAGAAGTGCGCTTTCGCCCAAACCAAGACATGGTTCTTGGGACATTATTGGGGACGACAAGGTGAACATGGATCCAAAGAAGACCGAGGAGATATCGGATTGGCCGATACCCACCAAGGTAACTGAACTTCGTTCGTTTTTGGGACTAACGAATTATTATCGAAAGTTTGTTCAGGAGTATAGCCGCAATGCCGCACCTTTAACAGACTTGTTAAAGAAGGACAAGACCTGGAGTTGGTCGAGTCAATGCCAAGGGGCATTCGATGGGCTAAAACACGCGATGGTGTCTCAGCCGGTGCTAGTTCTTCCAAGGTTCGATATGGAGTTCGAGGTGACTACGGATGCTAGCGACACTGCTATTGGGGGAGTTCTAGTGCAAGATGGACATACGGTGGCTTATGAGAGTCGTAAGCTAAATCCTGATGAGATGAGGTATTCCGTGCACGAGAGGGAACTTACAACAGTTGTGTATTGCCTAAGGACATGGAGAGTCTACTTGTTCGGAAGGCGCTTCACAGTGTATACGGACAATGTGGCCACGAGCTGTTTCGAGAACACGAAGAAGCTAACGCCTAAACAGGCAAGATGGCAAGATTACTTGGCCGAATTTGATTTCGTGCTCAAGTACAAGCCTGGGAGGCTTAATCAGTTAGCCGACGCACTTAGTAGGAGGAGTTCCGAAGATGCAGAGGAGGAGGCAACCGTAGTGACCGTCACATGAATCCAGAGGGATATCTTTGACAAAATCAGAGAAGCTACACAAGCTGACGCGGAATGCAAGCGTATTAGTTCGCATATTGAGGAAGGTTTGACGAGACACTTCTGGAAAGATGATGGGATCATCTGGGCTAAAGGGAAGAGGCCCTACGTGCCTAAGTCAGGGGACTTGAGGCGCATGCTTTTGCATGACACGCACGACGCGCGATACGCTTGTCACCCGGGGGCGGAGACGACTGCAGCTTTGTTAGGGAGTAGCTACTTTTGGCCGAACATGGAGAAGGATGTGGAACTCTATGTGAGGACGTGTCTTGTGTGCCAACAAGACAAGGTTAAGAGACAAAAGGAGAAAGGTCTCCTACAACCTTTGCCTATACCGGAGGGTCCATGGATGAGTTGCTCTATGGACTTTGTGTCTGGATTTCCTAAGGTGGAAGGATGCACGGCAATCATGGTGGTTGTGGATAGGTTCTCAAAGTATGGAGTATTTATCGCAACACCAAGCACATGCACGGCGGAAAATGCAGCCACCTTGTTCATGCGGAACATGGTCAAGCATTGGGGTTTGCCGAGGGACATCGTGAGTGATCGAGATGCAAGGTTCGCAGGGAAGTTTTGGAGGCGGTTGTTTGAATTGCTAGGGATGCAACTCAAGTTCTCCACCAGCAATCACCCTCAGACTGACGGGCAGACTGAGAGGGTGAATGCGATGATCGAGGAGTATCTTAGACACTATGTGCAAGCTAACCAAAAGAATTGGGTGGATCTCTTGGATGTGGCGCAGTTTAGCTACAACTTGCACAAGTCGTCTTCCACAGGGCATAGTCCATTTGAGGTTGCAACGGAACGACAACCTATGGTTCCCTTGGAGTTGGGGAAGGCAGATGAAGGAACATGTCCAGCAGCGTATAGGTATGCTAAAGCACGCCAAAATCAGGTTGAAGAAGCACGAGACTTCTTAGCCAAGGCGCATCGCAAGATGAAGAAGGCATCGGACAAAGGGAGGAGGAACGTGGAGTTCGAAGTTGGAGAGCAAGTATGGCTCAAACTTACTCCTCAGGTTTGGAAGAAGATCCTAACTAAGGATTCGCATAAGGGGGTCATTCCAAAATTCGATGGGTCGTTCAAGATCATCAAGCGGATAGGCAATGCAGCCAATCACATTGAGTTACCAGAGAGACTCAAGTTACACCCTGTCTTCCATGTGAGCAATCACAAGAAGTACTACAAAGACAACGAGAATCCAGATCGGGCGATACCAAGACGGGCCCCGCCAACAATCCGAGTTACTTTTGATAAGGAGACAGAGGCTATCCTTAAGAAGAAGAAATGAGGAGGGAGCAGGCGCAACCGACAAGTTTTCTACTTGGTAAAGTGGAAGGGACTACCTGAGGAGGAAGCGACTTAGGAGAGGGACATGACTTTGTGGGAGTACAAAGGGTTGATCAGCAAATTTCTTGCCGACCGAGCCATAAGTTCATCAAAGGCGATGAACGGGTTAGGTGGGGGAGATTTGTCACCAACTTGAGATTGAGGGAGACGCCTAGGGTGCACCAACTAGGCGGGTCTAGTAGCCGGGACTACATGAGAGACGAAGAAATGCAAAATTGGTGGCTTGGAGCGCAAGGGTACGTGGAAGAGCACCAATGCTTGGAATCTGAGGATGTCCAAGGGAGGTCGAGGAGCATCAACAAGCATGGCACGAGCGTGGCACTTGGGAAGTGCATCCTCACATGCGGGCAGCCAAACGCGCGTGAGAGGCGGGAGGTGGGGCTGTGGCTATGAGGGCGCACGCTAGACATTGCCCGGGCAGCACATAGGCGTGCCTTGGAGGCGTACGTGGGTAGGCAATGCCTAGAAGTTGAAGGCGCGGATGTTTGGGAAGCCAAGACACATGCATATGGGTCAGCAAGGACTGAGAACGAGTCAAGAGATGTGGTTGATCGTGTGGAACGGTTAGACAAGCTCTCCTTAAAAATAGGATTCGGTTATGGAACGGGTCCGTAACCGAATTGGGGGAAAATTGGGTTGGCCAAAATTATTCTCCTTAAAAATAGGGATCGGTTATACTTGTCCTTAAAAATAGGGATCAGTCATACTTGTCCTTAAAAATAGGAGTCGGTTATGGAATGGGTCCATAACCGAACGGAGGTGGCATAAGTGGGCTGACAGGGTCAAGCCCCACTAATGCATGCTCCTCCAACATGTTCCCCACGTTCTGGTCAAGGATGACCAAGTCCATAACCGTTTTGTTCGGTTATAGCCCATGCGTGATTAATAAGAAGGCACTAGAGAGTGGCCTTAGTGGGGAGAGTGGGCATTCGGTTTTGCCCCACTCCTCCACAACCAAAGGAGAGTTAGAAGTGATAATGGGGATCATGGATTCCCACATATGCATGTAGTGGGAGGTTCACAACATGTATAAAAGGGATGCACCTCCAACCTGTGGAAAGGGCATCACGACTGGAGATAGGGTTTTCTAGTTGTTTCGGGTTTTCCTTTCTTTTTCCTTCCCTAAGGAATTGTAATTTGTTTGTTCATAGTAATAAAGAGTTGTGATTCTGCCAACGTTGTTGTGTGTACGTTTTCGTTTGTGCGTGTGTACGGTTGTGTTGGTGTTTTCAATCTTCCTCGCGGGGATAGAGCGTTTGGCGAGGCCAAAACTCGAAAAAGTTGAAATTTGAGAGTCTCTAAAGGACTCCTAACACGGCCGGTGACACATACCAAGAGATCCCCGACTCGTGCAATTTCGCAATTGGATATCACTGGGATATACAATTCTGCTTAATAATTGTACAAGTATGTCACTACTTTGAATTGATAACACATCTTGATCCAACTTGACAAAGTAAACACGTGTTTAAACCACAAACTCATTTCAAATGATTTAAGCTTTCAAGGACTAAAATGTAATATTTCAAATTAATTGCAAAATTGATTAATTCAAATATTCCAAATTAAATTTTGAAATTCAAGTCAAAAAATTCGAGTAGGGCTATCAAATTCTAGTCGAAATTGGTAGCTTGAATTACACGTCAAGCACAAGCAAAGAAATTTACTTGACTAACTAAACGAACCGACCCCTGTTCGCTCGGATCCTATTCAGACATCTAGTATCCCAATATCCGAACCAAATTACTCCACCCAATTACCCATTTACACAACCCATACAAATATCCAAATATTCAAACCCTAACTCTTTCGTTTATTTTTGTGTTGTATTTTATATAAAAAGTTAAAAACTATTACTTATTTGATTATACAATTGTTGCTTTTTAATCTGTGTAGACTACTACTCGTTTGCTTTTTATGTTTGAATTTGCATGTGTTGGTTGGATAATTATATCTTGGTTAAGATTTTTTACTATTTAAACGGTTTTAAGATGTTATTCTACCAATTGAAAAAAATAGCAGGCAAATTTTTCGAATTAAGTAGGAAACTTGCCTCTTAACAAGTAAACGAGCAACCTGAGTAGCTGGTGAGCATGTGATGGGCTGAGCATGAGTGGTTTTTTCTGCTCGACTTGAGTCACGAGCGAGCAAAAAATCTAAACAAGTCGATCTCTAGTCGAGTCTGTTTGCCCGAACTCGGCTCGTTTATAGCCCTAAATTTCAGCCATTACTAAGGGGACAAATATTTAACTCTTATTTACACACCTCAAGAAAGGGAAATGCTAGTTTAATTACCAAATCATTCCAATTTGACCATCAGAAAACCATGCAATGGTCTAGAAATTTAGAATCAACCTAAATTGTCCAAATCTAATCCCAACCACATATTGGATTCAAAGGACCAAATTTTATTTGTTAAAGTTGAAGCCAAACAAAATCGAACATTAATGGAATAACTTCAAACTAAAAAATCTTAATCCAATCATCCATATTGTCTACTCCTAAACTCCACAGTCCACACACATAATTAAGAATCTTATTTGGTAGCAACATTAGGATTTCCTAATCCCACACCGCACGGAAACACAAGCTTAAATTATTGAAACAAAGAGAATACCAACCCGTGATTTGAGTAGAATAAATGACAAACAAGAGAGATTGAACACCAACATTCCTCTTGATTACTTATTTTCTTCCTTTGCTAATATGTTGTGGTCATTGCTTTTCTTTATTTTCCATGTCACTAATTGTTCTTTTTGTTGCTAACACTTCTGTTGGGAATATACGGAAACGTAGGAGAGATCATACCTACAGGCCGATTATCTACCTTTACGAATGCAAACGAAGAGGATCAGAGCGTCATTCGTGATGAAAGAGTCCTCCCACCAAGTGGGTTTAAACTCTTATGGAGATGAGACACAGATTCACAACCCAAGAGTCTTGTAGGTGCAGATATAGAATCGAGAGTGATAGATATTTGGTGTTGGAGGAAGATGAAAAATAATTGTCATTTCTCAAGGAATTAACCCTAATTCTCCTTTTATATTCACTATGAGTCTGTAACGACCATGTACCCATGATCTCCAATCACGTCCAATCAGATTACACCTAGTGCCACCGATGTTCCCATGTACCCTTTGTGCATATTAAACTAATATCTCCCACTTCACTACTGTAGCTCAGGGTTTCATCGACGGACACTATCTGTCGGTGTATGTTACTATCCGTTAGTGTAGGTTAACATGCGTCGAACGACCGATAGATATATCTACCTTCGGTGTTGCATGCATCAGTGTTTAGTTACAGTGACGGATGTTCTGACGGATAAATGTCATCGGTGTTAATTTTACACAATGGGGAGATTGACAACTTGTCGCATCCTTATGTGTCCCTGATATATGTATATATCCCAGATATATACGCACTTCTCATTTCCAATTATTTATCCTAGATATATGAACTGGTTGTAAGTAGGATCAAAAATTAATCTAGAGGGGGTGAATACATTAATATGTAATTATCTCTAATAATGTAGAGTTGAAAAGTAAAGTAAGAGAATTGCAAACTACAAATCGACTCTGATGATTTTTATAGACGTTTGATCACAACCACCGTGATTTAATCATCTCCTCGAATTTTGATCGATCTTTTGATCCCTACTCGAGTATCCACTAATCTCTTCATTCCGGGTCGAAGATAAATCCTCTACAATTTGTGCCTTGCAAACACCCTCGCCTTGCTCGATTCACCTTCTGAGAGGGAGCTTCCTCGAAGCTTTACAACACTTGAAATTGAATGAAGGTGGTTGAACTTTAACTTGAATGCACTCAAAGGATTTGAATCGAGATTGGAGTGAATGGAACGGAATTTGAGAGTTGTTGAAGCCTTGAAGACTTGAAACTTTAGATCATAAAGAGTATAGATGTTTACAGTAAGTTATGTGTATGTTTGCATCTCTTGAATGAGGATTTTATAGGCTTCAAAGCAAATAGAGATGTTTGAGAGAGTTGGTGAGATTTCGACCAATGAGAGATATAATTTAACTTACGGATTTGGTCGACCGTTTAGGACATGATTGTTTCAAACAAAAAGGTTGTTTTGGTCAAAATAACGGGTTTGGTTGACCGCAAAATTTCTGATAACCGATCATCAACTTCCAGTAACTTTTTTCAATTTTGACCAATTAATTTTTGGTTCACTGAACTGAGTTGGGTTAGCCATTCATAAGTGGACACTAAGAATTGGTCGGGCTCTAATCAAATTGATTCGGTTGACTGAATGACATTCAGTCATTTGATATGTTGGTTGTGTAAATATCAAGAATTATGCTAACAGTTAAATTCAAATATCCATTGAGAGTCAAACGACTATATTGATACGTGGAAAACTTTGTTGCGTGCTAGCAACCAACAAAGGAAATGGTCGACAGAGTAAGGATCGGTAGACCGAAATATCTGAGTTTTCAAAGATTTGTGCTTGACGAAAAAAGTAAGTTCGTTGAGAATTCTCAACGGAACTTTACCATGTGGGCCAATGAGAGAAAGTCATGTGGGATTTGATCGTTAGAAAAATTAGATGACCGAATGGAAGACGGTTGACCGAAATGAGAATTCCAGTAAAGATTAGAATTTTTCTTAGCAAAGTTTTTGGATGACCGAATAACTTTTGGTCGTTCAAACTGGTGATTCTAGTAAGGATTTGAAGTTACTAACTCAAGGGATTGCAAATGAGTTCGATCATTCAAATGATTTCAATCGTTCGTTCTGAGAATTTCGATAGATCGAAGGTTTGGTGGTCGACCGACATAGTCGGATATGCCTTTGGTGCATCAAGTGAACATTTGATCCTAAGACTTAAGTAAAATTAAAATTACATGTCTTCTCCTTGAACTTGATTACAAGTCTTGAGCCATCATGAAGTTGATTATTTTTCAATTGAGCGCCTACAATGCTAGGAATATACAATATATATGCAATTTAATAATATGATATATGTGATGTGGTAATTAAAGTTATGTTTAATATTAGTTTGTTAATCATCAAAATTAAGAGTAATGAGGAAAAATGCCAACACTAATGTCTTAGACATTCGCACACAACAATCATATGACAAATGGATCGTGCAACCGGTGATAAAACTATGATTGGGAGCCCCAAACTACGAATCTCACTACTCAGACTCACTAGACTGAAGGTATCTGGATCCCTCATTGTCTAATAGATATCACCTTCCAGTCGTTAAAGCATTTGTTATTGTATCCAATATAGTTAGGCCTAATAAATATTCTCAGTGCAATCGAATCAAACCTTTCCCTTCGCGTCAGACCATCACTACACTCAAAGTTGACCCCTTTCCCAAAAATACCCCTTTAGACCAAATCAATCATGATCATAGTAACATCCCAATGTAGACACATCAACTTCTTGTTTCATGATGTCGTTGAAGGTTATACAATGGTAACTAATGACAATTAAATCTTGGACTCACGCAGTGGAAGAGCAGGGATCCATCCTTTCACATCCAAATGGTTGCTAAGCACATGTAGTATGATTTAGATGCTATAGTGGAGCATTCCATACACAACAAAATGTATGTCTCTCCTCAAAAACACCTTACAGGTCTTAGTCTAGTCGCACCCCCTTTGCCCCTAACGCCAACATCATCAATGTCGCCGCTACGTACAACACCATATGGTCGTAACCTAGCACCACATAAAGTGTTCGCACTAGCTCCTATAGGCTACATGAATCGTATGACCATTCATGTCAATTCCCTCCACTATAGAAATTCTCATCTTGATTCCAAATCAAGGTGACTACTTGATTATGAGCTGATCTCAATCCTTCACAAAAGATTATTCATAATCTATTTCGTCTATGCTTTCTACCCAAGCGCATGTGGTGATTGCTCATGGGAGTGAGACATTCTTAACTCTATTGAGATATCAAATTTTATGCTATAATAGCAAACAACTATAATGTATACAACAATATAGTTGAAATAAAAACTCAATCTAAATATGAAGAAGTCAAACACGTGAATACATCATAGTCTACATAAGCCTAAGGACTTTCACATGACACAAATGAAACCTTCACTATTGCCTTATTAAGTGGGTCCACTATCATTCAACCTATAGACACATATTTTAACACAACTTCTTTTCTTGTTATAATGTCTCTCTCAAAACAACATCTAGCTTGTAGGTCCTTAGTGACCCATGGTACTTGGGGTCTTTAACATAACAAAGGGAAACAATGTTATCACAATAGACAACAACTTACTCAACAAATATATGTGTCAACCCAGTGTGTTATAAGAACCTCTTATACCAAACAACTTTTGGTACCAAGCAAAGAATGCTACGTAATCACTTCCTTGGTCAGCAACAATACAAGCTTGGTAACAAAACATGTAGTTTCTCATATCTTTGAGATACTCAAAATTTTCTTGACTGCTTTCCAATACTTCATATTTAGCTTGGATCAATATTGATTCACCGTGCACACACTATGACAAATATCCGGCGTAGTTCAACACAGCGAACATAAGGCCTCCCACAACATTGGAGTATGGAACTCTATCTATTTTGGCCTTCTCCTCAGGAGTCTTAGGATGTAAATCAAGGCTCAAATGCAAACCCTCCTCAATAGGAACGGTGATGACTTTGCAATAATTTTTCATTTGGTGTCGTTCCAAGATATGGTTAATGTAGGTTTCTTAAGACATTTCCTAGAAGTCTTTTTTACCTATCTTTAATGATCTTTACACCACGGACGTAGCTTGCTTCACCCATGTCATTCGTATCAAATGAAAAGGACAACCACCCTTTTGTGGAATTCAGCAGTTCTTTGCTATTGTCAGCCAAAGTTAGAATGACAAATTTATCATTGGATCTTTTTATGCAAATACAGTGACCTTCCTTAAGCATAGGGGACCCAATCTCCCTTATTGTTTAATGGAAGATAATCTTTCATTGTCTAGATGCTCGCATGACACATGCATGGACTCTTAAGCTTGCACACATTTTGCTCTAGTCCATTGATCCTAATTTATCTCCTTGTCAAGTTCTCCAATGAGAAAAAACTATTTTTACATCCATTTTATAAAGTTTAAGTCAATCTAAGTCGCTATGGCTATAAGAAGGTGGATTAAGGCAAACCTCACGACTGGTGTGAAGCTTTCCTCCAAATGAACACCTACCCTTTGGGTGTAGCCCTTAGCTACCAATCGATCCTTGAATCTATCAATAGATCCATAAACCAAGTCCAGGACATGGTTAACTCTTATCGACTCCAAGGACTCTTTGACTTTTAATCATTCATTTATATTTGGACCTCCAAATGTCTCTTTTAGAGTCTTTTGCTCTTGCTCATTGATATAAGTCACAACAACTAACTCACTATCAATTTCTGCTACCACAAAAGTTTTTTCCAAGTCGATCCGTCGATGTTGAATAAGCTCGTGCTTACTACGATGTAGATGGAGACCTAATTTCTCACTCCGTGGGAGCTACTTGATCTTCAATATTATATCACTCCCATCAGGATGAACTGGTGGAACCTCATGTTCACTATCAAGATTTTGTATCCTGGAGTAGTAATTTCACTATCTTGTTACACAAAGAAGTCCATTGACTCTTTCTTAGCTCCTGCGAGAGTTGGAAACCATTTTCCAAAGAATGTCACATCGCTAGACTCAAGTTCCATTATTCTCTCATTCTCATCTAACCTGATACCAAAATAACCTTTGGAGCAAACCGAGTATCTTACACAGACAATTTTCCTCGTTCTAGGTCTTAACTTTACATATCAGTGAGAAGCAAATGAATGTACACCACGCATCCCCATGGATGCAGTTGGCTGAAATCTGTCTTCATTCCGGTCCACAACACATATGGAGTTGAATGGACCGATTTTGTTGGAACTATGTTGCAGATATAGGCGGCAAATACCAAGGCTCTCCCCCATAGAAGATCAGAAAACATGCTTGTGCCATGATGGATCTAACAATCTCTAACAACATTTTATTCCTTCTCTCAGCAACAAAGTTTTACGAGAATTGTTGGGTGTAGTAAGTTGTCTAGATTTCTCATTTTCATCACACAATTCCTTGAACATATCATAGAGATGCTCTTGACCTCTATCCATTCAGAGAGTTTTTATCTTACAATCCAGTTGATTCTCAACCAAGCTCATGACTTTTTTAAAAACACTCTAGAACCTCTCATTTGTGAAAACTTCAATTAATTACTCAAATCCACATGCAAATGCTATAAAAATATTTCTATTAACTCCATTTTACGCTACAACATGATTATTCTCAAATGTCCCAAAGGTGTATAAAAAATCATGTTAAACAAGTGATAAATAACATATAAATCTCAAACTATCTTGTATTATACATTATAAGGCGGTTCACACAAAATTCTTCTACACTTATAACTCCTACTAAAAAATACATGTTCAGTTCTGAAATCTTTGTTCACACAAAACATAAAAAATTCACACAGAATTTGTTAAGTTCACACAGAACTAAAAGAGTTCCTACGGAGCTTATGAAGTTCGTACGGAGCATAGGACTCAGTGAATTCACACAGAACACATCAAACTCGCACAATACTTACAAAATTACTTCTGAGCTTACAAAGTTCACATAGAACTTTTCACGTTCACACAGAACATGTTAGGCTCATGTATAACTTATACAGTTCAACTTGAGAACATCAGACTCACATAGAATTCAATATTATAAACTCAACATTTTTAATCGAGTGAAGAATTTAACTAATACAATAATATCAAAAAGGTACACAACCAATTTATCATATTATTTTGCTGGATTGCGACATCAATGTTTAAATAAATCTCAAATAATAAAGTCTACACAAGATTAAAATTTTGGACCTAGAACAATTTTTTTCATACTCGAAAGTTCCAACTCAATGGTCCACTTCCTTTTCTTGCAACAAGGAGAACTAGATGATCGATAATGTCCTAGACTGATTGACCCCCCGAGGTTGCTACCTCAAAATTTGGCACAACAACTATTCTCATTGCGAAAAACTAGTTGTCCGAGTCCTAGACTGGTCAACTACCCAAAATAGTGCCACAACAAGCGCAACAAATAGTCAACCGCACCGGCGGGTTAACAAAAGACGGAAGAATTCATGCAATTTATTTTTTCTAAAGCACCGAATCTTGAATCCACGAAGGAAAATAAAAACATGCATGGTGTTGAAACATGCATGCCAACATAAATCCTTCCATATACATGCTGTATTTTTTTAAATCGTTAAAAAATACAAGAGATATACGTGCACATACAAGCCTTTTTTTGGATTGAAAAAAATTAACGGAAAATATATAAAATATTTTCAAAGAACCGATTGCCTAGATCTGCAACCTCAAATTGGCGCATGTTTGACACGTAAACATTTTTACATGCAAATAACTTATGGCTCCGATATTGTAATATCCTAAACCTAATTAACATGGTTAATTTCTTTTAGGTGCTTAATTGGTGGATTAGGATGAAGGGCTGAGATTGATTGGGGAGATATGAGGTGGATGGTGGAGATGAGAGGAGGGGGTATTTGAGTGGTAAGCTCACTCTCTCTCTCTCTCACGTTTTCTCTCTCTCTCTCTCTCTCTCTCTTCCGATCAAACCCTCTCCCTCTCTTTGATCAGATCTCTGGCATGCGGAGGAGCTCGATAAGTAGTTCTCGGAAGGCGAGGCGAGGATCGGACGGTCTCCGGAGAGGAATCGATCGTTGCTCGGTTGGAGTTCGCCGGAGAAGGTGTTTTGCGAGGAGAAGCTCGCCGTTGGGCATTCGAAGGCTTCTTCAAGTCTTCAAGGTATGTGAAGCTTTACTTTGATGCTCACATATGCTTTGGTGAGTGTTGGGGTGGTCGACGGTAGGCCGGAGGGCTCGTCGGACCCGTGCAGCACCGTTCTGCACTGTAAACGGTCGACCGGTGGCATGGTTCGGTCGACCGGTCGTAGAGTAAATTGGGTGAAATCCCTTGTACCGGTCGAACGATACCTTGGTGGTGGTCGACCGGTAGTACATTTTGAGCGAGGGATGGAGGCTCTGCGTGTTTTCGGTCGAACGTGACCCTTTTTCCGATCGACCGAAAGCACTGTTGTAGGTCGGTTGGGGCGTTGACCATCCAAACGGTCGACCGCCTAGTTGAATCGTTCGACCGACGAATTAAAATAACTTAAAGTTTGTTCGACCGCGAGCTGGTTCGGTCGACCGGTGTTTTCTAATGGATTTGGATTTGGTACTGGCTGTTTTCGGTCCACCGGTGTTTGTGTGTGGTTCGACCGTTGTTGTGTTTTACTGTGGAGTGAGTTTTCACTGGTCGAATTCGGTTGGACGGGACCCCTTTGCCGTTCGACCGGTTGACAGTTTTGTTGGTTGGGCCAGTCCTGTGGAGAGGATTCGGTCGACTGGTTGGGAGGCTTTGTTCGACCGTTTGGTACGGTTTTTGTGTGTTTTTGTGTTGTGGAGCCAACTCGAGATGACAACGGATCTCCGGCCCTAGAAGGTGACCGATGCCGGCCTGAGAGTGGTTCTTGAGTGTTGTCGGGCCAGCCCAAGAAGGCAACGGATCTCCGGTCCTTGAGGGTGACCGGTGCCGGCCTGAGGGTGGTTCGTGTGTGGGGCCAGCTCAAGAAGGCAACGGATCTCCGACCCTAGAGGGGTGACGGTGCCAGCCTGAGAGTGGTCTTCTGGAGCAGCTCAAGATGGCAGCGGTACAGACGATACCAACCTGAGAGTGATCCAGCGTGTTAGCCGAGGATGTTTCCGGCTGTGGTGCCCGGGGCACGTGTGTTGTAGCCGAGGATGTTTCCGGCTGTGGTGCTTGGAGCACGTGTGAGGGTTGGGCTAGAGGACCTGCGAGACCCGTCACTGTTTGGTGTCTACTGTGGTAGGGAGAGAGTTCCCGGGGGCCCAGTGAGACGATGAATGTTTATTGCATTTCATATCATACATGTTTTAGATGTCTAGTTCATTTATTGTGATGTAACTTTGGCATACGGGGTTTCCTCACGGGAAACTCAGGCATATTCATGTTTTATGTCAGGTCGTATGCAGCATTAGGAGGCGGTGACCGAGGAGGAGCGCTTTCGGGGACCAATCCTGCTTTCCTTGTTTTGAGGTCCGAGTGATTACATGTACATTTTCCTTAGCTTTTGTTGTAATCACACTTTTGTAAAACTCTCAGATATATATATTGTATATATGTTGGTGCACCAGTTGTCCACTTTTTTCGGTAATATCCTCGTGTTGTGTTTTATTAAAAAATTTAAATTTCTTCCGCTTTCGAGGATGTTACAGATACCAATGTTGAGAATATATATAACGAAAGTATGAGGGATATCATACTTATGCGTGATCTACCTTTACGAATGCTTTGGAATAGGTTCACAACGTCGTTTGCAATGCAAGAGTCTTCCCACCGGTTTAGTTTCAACTCTCGTAGAGATGAAATGCGGATCCAGAACCCAAGAATCGTGTTGGTACACACAGATAGAGAATCAAGAGTGATGGATTTTTGGTGTTGGAGGAAGAGAAAAAACAATGTCATCTCCCAAGAAATTAACCTTAATTCTCTTTTTATATACACGAAGTGTTTGTAAACCACCATATACCCATGCTCTGCAATCATGGTCAATTAGATTACACCAAGTGTTATCCATGTTCCCATGTACCTCTTGGGCATATTAAACCAATAACTTTATTTCACGATCCTAACTTTTTTATTTTCTTGCTCTTAATCATGCCTAATGTCTAATTATTGTTTCAGCATGTTGGTTGCACGACATTTTTTTTAACGAGAAGGAAAGTCTACATTACTGCAGCTTACAAAAATTTCTTGGGCTCACGTCACTCCAAGGAATTGAACTTGCGACCTTTGGCAAAAAAAAAGTACTTATAGTACTGGTGAATGACCCACATGTGTTAAGAGGGATTACTTTTGTGACATTGCTTTGGGATTTGGTTTGCGATTTGTGAATCACACTTGCACATTCAAGTTTGAAATAGGAGATTGTCTATATAAGATCATAATCTTTTTGCAAATACAATTTTCAAAAGAAACAAGATTTTTACGTGCATGCCATTTGGAAAGACCATAATCCCAAAATACCATAACGCCACTAAAAATACGATTAACATCCAGAATACAGAAAATCATTATGTTTTCATATTTTTGCGAATTTTCCACTCCGATAACTTTTTTGTTAGTGACGCTAATAATATTTAATTCACCTATGAATAGATTGACAAACTTTATTTTCTTCCTCTTCTCTTTCTTTCTTCTCCCTCCTCTCTCTACTCCCTCTTTGAATAGTAGAGAGGAGAGACAGAGAGATAGGAGAGAGAAGAGAGAGGAAGGTGAAGATAGAGAAGAGAAAGAGAGGAGAGGGAGGATGGTGAAGAGAGAGAAGAGAAAGAGAGGAGAGAGGGAGGAGGGTGAAGAGAGAGGAGAGAAGAAGAAGAAGAGAGAGGGGAGATAGAAGAGAGATATTAGAGAGACAGAAGAGAGAAAGAGTCGAGAGAGGAAAGGATATTGGATCGATGATGACCACTAATCTAATTTAAAATGCTCTACTAATTTTAGAGACAATAAGGAAACCATGAGAAGACCGGAGATTTTTATGGAGGTTTGACACCCCAACCGGGTTCTAATCCTCTTTCTCAAGCCCCGATCAAACACCACGAGCCCGGCTCACGACTTCACTAATTTGATCTTTGTTCTGGACCGAGATCAAACATTTTACAATCCAAGCTCGTGAACAACCTGGTTGGACTTGATTCTTCCTCTCACAACCCGAGGGGGTGGCTTTCTCCAAAGCAATACAACTCTTAAACAAATGGAGCTGGTGTCAAAACAAAAACACTCTAACATTTTAGCACACTTGAGTAGGATAGGCTTTAGGAACACAAGTGACACATTTAGGCTTGAGTGTGTAGGATTTTATCTTTGGAGTGGAAGAGGTTTCTCTTTGATCAATAATGCCAATTTAAGGCCATTTACTAAACAAGCTAAAGTTGAGTGAGCAAGCTCAACTCGAGCTCGGCTCATTTAAGTTTTTTGCCCACTCGTGGCTCTCTCGTGACTCGAGTTTAGCAGAAAACGCCGTTTGTGCTCGACTTGTCACATGCTCGCAATCACTCGGCTCACTCGTTATGATACAGTCTTCATGCTTAATTATATAACATCGCTTACTATCTTTTGTTCTTCAATTGGTAGAATAACATTCGAAAACAGTTACATAGTAAAAAAAATCTAAGCATACAAGTTCAAACATAAACACATACTAAATAGTTACAGTTGTCTCCACAAATTATAAAAACAGTTGTATAATTAAAATAAATCAGTTTTTAACCTTTTATTTTAAAACACAACATAAAAATAAATCAAAGGATTGGGGTTTAGATATTTGGATAGCTATATGAGTTGTGTAAATGGTTAATTGGGCGGATCGAGTAAATGGGTTTGAATATTTTGATAGTAGATATATGAGCGAGCAGATAATGGGCATCAAACACCAAACGAGCAGAGGTTTGCTGATGTTCGGCTCATTTAGTTAATGGAGATAATTTCTTTGCGTGTGCTTGCTTCGTTACCATCCAATACAAACAACGAGCCAAGAAATCGAGCAACTAAGAGCACCCTTAACAGGTGCTCTACTGCCTGGGCGCCCAAAGGGCGCCCGGGCGTCCCTCCCTTAATGGGAGGGCACAACCTGGGCAGGGCGCCGAGGGAGCATTTCCGGGCGGTCCCTTAATGGGAGGGCACACCCTGGGCAGGGCGCCCAGGGTGCATTTCCGGGCGGCAGGCCGCCCGAAAATTCGCCCTGGGCGCACGGGCGGGGGGCCACGTGGCCCCTCCCATTGGTGGAAAATATTTTGTTTTGTTTTAAAAATTGTTTTAAAAATAATTTAAAATCGTTTTTTCAAATTTCGTTTTATGAAAATTAGTTTTTTATTTGTTTATATTTTCTAGAATTTTTTGATAATTTTTTATGTTTTGTCTAGAATTGATCCCGAAATGACGTGTAGGGGAGAGAATGTAGGGCACTTAAGGTGTTTTTGGGTGTGGTCAAGAAAAATTTAAGGGGGTTGGATTGAGCTGACGTGGCGGAGAGAGAAACTGACGTGGCGGAGAGAGAAACCAGGGCGCCTGGGAACTGCCCGGGCGCCGTTAACGATGCTCTAAGCCAGCCACCGACCGAAGATAATTTGACAACCCTACTTGTACCTGTGAAGTGACTTCACGACGATGACTTCAGCAGGAATGCATATGTAGTTGTGTCGTACCAAATGAAGTAACACAAGACCTATTGTAGGTTAGGTTTGGATTCTATGGTTGACTAAACGACACATGAGTACCATAAAACACCCATACATTTGGTGGAATCCAATGGATCTTATTCATGTAGATGATTACAACTTTTGCTAAACTAGAAAGAAACAGTGAAGATGGATGCCTACCATTTTGCCGGTTGTAGAACGGTTTTGTTTGTTTGATGAGTTCCCATGTGAATTTAAATATATGTGAACATATCAATCACCTATTCATCTTTAACATTTTACTGTTGTTTTTTTCTTGTTTTCTAAACTGGGTGGATATAACATTTTTAACATTTTACTGTTGTTTTTGTTTTTTGGTAATTGGGTATATATAGCATTGTGAAAATACCGTTGTTTTTATTTATTTATTCTGAAATTAGGTATATATAGGCATTTGGAATATTTTACTGTTGTTTTTATTTTATTTATTTTTTGAAATTGGGTAGATATACCTTTAAACATTTTACATACTGTAAATTCACTTCTCAAAATCGAACTTGTAGTTGTGTGTTGAGCCTATAGTTTTCCCTATTTAGGATTCGGAAGGTGGATTTTACACGTAAATATCATTGTCAAGTTAGCTTTGATTCCTTTTTGTGCAAATTTCGGTGCCATTTTAGTGTGTTTTCTTGCCAAATAGAAGATCGAGTTTTTTTATAGTTTTTTTCTGGTCATAACCTTGACTTACAATGTATCATATTACTTACAAATTCTAACAAAATTAGCTCGCATTTGGTAAAATGTTGGAATGTTTTGATATAAATCTTTGCAATAACACGTATAACTTATTAGGTATATTTTTCATACTAGCTACCAAACACGTCGCACTCTCGCCCATGTCCTTTAATATCTAACATGTAATGTCCCGAACAGCGGAAGATTTAAAAATTTCAAAATAACCAACATAACAGACAACTCGAGCGGGAACGTCACTAGTATAAATATATAAATCCGGGTGCACCCAAAATACAAGGAGTTTTCCAAAAGAAATACAACTACAATACTGATACAATGGAAGAGAATACAAGTAGTCGTACGGTCTAGCAACTGCCGAAGAGGATCCGACTCCAAAGCGCTCCGTCCTCGGTCACCACCCACCCGGACCTACTGCGGTCCTGAAAAAGATGCAACAACAATGCCTGAGTTTCCAGAAGGAAACCCCGTATACCAACTCACCTATATGCATGCATCACATAATGAACCTATCATACTAGTAGCATGTCATGGCATCAACAGATATGGAAAACAGTTCCCCCGAAGGGTAAAACAGGACATCAGTCCGACAATCAATCATCGGGTCTCCCGAAGAGACCTACTGCAGGCACATGCAGTCTAGTAGCCCGCGACATCGCACCCCCCACACGCAGCTACACTACTCAAGGGTTCGGCAGGGAGCCTCTGTCACGTCTACGCGCCGATAGAAACAGATCTGTAAATCTCAGTGGTCGGGGCCACAGGGACCAACGGGGCCGTCGCCCGGAAGGTATAACAACAACATCTCGGTAGGTGCCCAGCCGAGGAAAACAACATAGCCGGCACAGCCTCGGCCCAACAATCATCATCGCCGGCACAACCTCGGCGGCATCACCGGCACAGCATCGGTGGTCCATCACAACGTCCGGCACAGCATCGGACGGTCCAGACCGAAGTCTGCCAGGTCATCAGGCTCCTCAAGCCGCGAACACCAACCGCGCCGCTATAAAAGCAGGGCAGCGACCTCCGTAGCCCGTGGGCCGGTAGTCACCTCACCCAACGCCAGTTGCGTGCCCGCACAACATCAACACTGGGATCCGCGATCCCTCAGGCCTGCTATACTACAAAGTGCCAACAATCAACTCAAAAGTCACGGTCCATACATGGAGGTGACGCGTCCTGAACACCCACACTCTTCCCAACGGCGGTCCCTGGGCAGGCACGCATCACGCGCCCACCGTCACCTCCCGGCTCACGCACAAGGCGAGGACACGGGTTTCCGTGGACAAAGTTGGCGTTCAAAAAGGGAACCAGGAATTCTGTCCTGGGCCCAAACGGTCGACCGTAAGAGGTGATTCGGTCGACCGTTTCCAGAAAGGAATCGGTCGACCGTCCCTAACACGGTCTACCGCTGCGCACAGAACACAATCCCCCAAACGGTCTACCGAAGGTCTAAAACCGGTCGACCGAACGAGGTCAAAATCCGGAGTCTGGTCAACATTACAATCCAGTCTATCGGTCGACCGACTCAGGTCCCGGTCGACCGAAAACTAACAGTACAACTTCTACATCATTTTATTCCATCGGTCGACCAACTCAGGGGTCTCGGTCGACCGACAACAGTTAGGGCAACCTATATTTCTACGTCATATAACGGTCGACCGAACATACTCCAAAGTCCGAACATCATGCAACATAAACCAATATATTTAAGTTCCGGACGACCGAACACAAGACCTCGGTCGACCGAAACGCAACAGACAGTAAAGATATACATGCATTCGGTCGACCGTCCAAGGACCGGTCGACCGCCCGGTCGTCTTCAACCTCGCGCCAGCCGAGGTTTCTTCGCCCAAACGCGACGTCGGAGAGGCCTCCGACCTCCTCCGACCGACCAACACGACCCTCTCATGAGTGTCAACAACAAACCACACTAGAGAGCGGCATACCTCAACGAAACGACGAAAACGGCTGGAGCACCGTTCGCACAACACCGCCTCCGGAGACCTTCTCGCACACCTCCTCCACGCGCCTCACTCCACCGTGGTCGCCTCCTCAGCTGCAACTCGCGCACCAGGAAAAGAAGAGAGTGAATGGAGAGAATGAGAGAGAGAGAGAGAAAACGCAATATAAACCCAACACCCCACACACCAACAGTCGCCTACTCTTCCAAACCCATCACTCTCCCTCACGACCACTGTTCCCGCCCCCTTCTCTTCCCCATGCATGCACTATGCTTCCCCTCTTCCCCATGCAAAACCTCTCCTAAACCACCACTAATCCAAGTTAACCCTAACAAGGGTTTGGGTTCTAACATTACATGAGTTTACAAAACGAGAACTTAGAAAGGAAAATATATTCATGGTGGCCCAACATCACTTTCTTGCCCATGCAACGTCACCTTCTTCAAGTCAGCTCTTAATTAAGTTATAACTAGTCCCAAGTTAGTGCTTTGTGGCCGAATTTCAACAAGGAAATCTGAATAATCTACTTATCTCAGTGTGTCGGCATAACTACAAAACAAAACAAAACAAAATATATGGCTGATGGATCTTAATTACTTGCCTTTTGACGCAATGATGGATAGGGATTTGTTGTTTATGTCTTACTCATTTGCAAATTTAGCAATTAGTATTTTTTTTTTAAGTTTCTGGAATCAACATGTTCTTACTCTCTTAAGGATAATCAAAATTGGTATTTCATGTGGTCTGTTATAGCCACCTTCCGGGATAGAATAGGCAGGTTGTGGGTTTGATTCCTCAGTGTATTACATGGTACCCACATTTAGTATCATGGGATATTATGAGTATATATAGGATAACATGTAAAAAAATTCATCTTCCCAAATTTAAAAGACTTACTTTTCAAAAAAAAAAACTTCGAACAAACTTACTTTTAGGCTTTTAAGTAAATATCATAAATAATGTAAATTTGGTAATAAGTTCTTAGTATTAACCATGACTTCTAAGTATCTCATTCTAGTGGTAGATGCATGTCCATATCCGTTGACATATTAATATGTGACAACTAGATTATAACCAGATACTCGTTGTGAAAATTAAATGAAAGATGCTTGAAGTGGTATCGTGAGATTAATTATTTCGAGCTAAGAAGCAAAACCATTCTCGACCGCTGTCAAGTGTGGATGTTAGATGCATGTCCACTTGTGTTAATGAAATTTATGATATGAAATCAAATATATCGTTGGAATGCATACTTAATTTATAGGCATCACTACCTATTAAATTAAAAGCACATATATCTTTTCATGAGCAAACAAAGATTCCATGCTTAATTTTATATATGGTGAACATCAACTAGTAGATCATAGCCACATATGTCTTGCGACGAGCAAATGAAAGTAAGTCTTTGGAGGAAGCAAAGTCATTGCACACTACTTGCCTCAAATGGGACAACAAAGTAGAGCACCCACATATCAAATCTAATTCTCAATACTAGACATCATTCTTCCCCCACACGACATGCAACAACATGAGGACACAAGAAGTGCCACTCAAGAGTCACGGACTCACAACTCTGCCAACTCCACATTGCTTTCGGAATTAATTAAATTAAGAATGGCATGCATGTGAACTCAATACCTATATGTGGAATGCCAGGGAGAGCCAGTGCATTGCCCCGTGATTGTGCCCCCATACCAAAAACAATGTGTAAGTTGTACTTATATAATGGAATATGAATCTGGTTTCGATACCATGATTGTGACATACTTGGCAATGGATTTTGAGACATGTAGATGTGCATGCATGTAGAAGGGCAACAATTAGTATATTTGGTTGTTTTCGGATGACGACATATGTTGATTTGGAGATATTTTGTCTATTGGGTGTTTTATTAGGGTTAGCAGATCCGAATCATTCTCTACGGTTTATTTATATGAGAAATTAATTTTATACCTTTCATTGATGATAATGCAAAATTTGTTTGCCTTTTTTCTATGCACTTCGAATCTTATGTGTTTCATATATTTTGTCGCTTTCGCATGTTTGTACAATTACAATTTAGGGTTCCTATTCGTGTTGTTCAGACAAATTGGGACAGTGAATTACAATTACAACCTACATGAGTTCTTCAAAGATTGTGGAATTCATCATCGTATCTCTTCTCCTTACATGCTGGAGCAAAATGGTGCCTCGAAGTGTAAGAATCACCATATTGTTGTTGATATGGACCTATCTTTGTAATCTCATGTGATTGTTCCTTGCGATACTACTAGATGTGCACTTGTCTTACTGTCATGTATATGATCAATCTTGTGCCACTAACTGCGGGAGGAAATCCACCATTTCAACACCTTTACAAACGCTCTCTCGGCTACTCCTTGATTTGGGTATTCGACTGCTTGTGCTTTCTGTTAAATACGAGAGAAAGACGGGGAGCACTCAACAAAGTCACCCTAGAAAGTCGCCCTCTACAGGGCACAGTTGGATCACCAACCAACTGTCCCAAACCACTCTTCAGTGGTTCAGAAGCCGCGTCAGGTGCACGGTTTTGGCTCGCCTTGCTCTCCATGTTGAGGGCCTTCCATTGGCATCACTAAAACCATACTTTGACTTACGTAATAGGTGACCATGAAAGAAAGAAGAAAATGACTACTTAACACTCAAATACAAAACGGGATTTGCAACAAACATTCCTCTTTTCTCTCTTCTTTCTACTCACTTACATTCTTTTTTTCTCTTTCTCATATTACAAATGGAGAACTCTTGTGCTTATATAGGGACTTACAATGACTCTTCAACTTAACCTAAATCTAACTCTTCATAATCAAGACATACACCACATAAAAGTGGTCATTCAAGATCATTACAACCTCTACTTAAATTGCGCCATAAAACAAGGACGAAAATCATGGATAAATGAAGAAACTCTTTGTCTCTTCCTTTCCTTCAACCACTCACCTTCCAACTTGTTGAGTCATCAATACCTAGATGACTAACTCTCCATAGATGATGTGGCTAGTGGTTAGGATGCCACCTAGGATTAAGTTCAATTCTCAATACTCCTCCTTGAACTTAATCCTCTTCCATCCTCTATTCCAAGATGATTTCGCAACTTCACATACAAACGAATTGGCAAGGCTTATGTGAATATGTCAGCCACTTGATCTTCACTTCTCACATGCACTAAGTCGACATCTTTTTCTTTCATAATTTCATGAATGAAATGAAACCTTGTGTTGATGTGTTTGCTCCTTTCGTGATGGATCAGATTTTTAGCTAGGGCGATAGTGGATTTGCTATCCATGTGCACCTTTGTAGCACTTGTTTGGCTTGAACATAGCTCTTTCAACAATTCTCTAAGCCATATTGCATGACACAAACATGCACTTGCCGCCACATACTCGGTTTCACAAGTTGATAAAGCGACGATGAGTTGTTTCTTTGATGACCATGAAAAAGTCGTGTCACCAACATAAAAGATAAACCCCGAGGTACTCTTTCTATCATCCACATCCCCAGTCCAATCGCTATCAGTATATCCATAAAGTATCTCTTTGTCAACACACTTTTCATAGAATAAGCCAAGAGATAGAGTACATTTGATGTAGCGAAATATTCGCTTAACCACCATCCAATGTTCCATGGTTGGCCTCTCCATGTACCGGCTCACCAAACTCACTCCATATACAAGATTCGGTTGGGTGCAAGTTATGTATCATAGACACCCTACTGCACTTTTGTACATTGTTGCATCAACCAACTCATCTTCTTCATGTTTGGACAACTTTAATCCACATGTCACTGGTGTGTTCACGGGCTTGCAATCACTCATCTTGAAGCGCCCCAACACATCTTTAGCATAGCCTTCTTGTCACACAAAGATCCCGTCATCTCCTTGTTTGAACACCAAACCCAGAAAGTAGGATATAAATCCAAGATCAGTCATCTCGAATTCATTTTTCATGATGTGTTTGAAATCATAAAGCATCCTATCGTTGCTACCTCCAAAAACAAGATCATCAACATACAAGGCTACGATCAATTTGTCGTTGCCTTCCTTCTTCACATAGATTGCATGTTCATATGGGCATTGCAAGAATCCATTTTGCTTGAAATATGCATCAATCATTGCATTCCATGCCCTCAGAGCTTGCTTCAAGCCATATAGTGCCTTCTTTAACTTTAGCACTTTCACCTCTTTGCCTTTCTTTTCATAACCCGGCGGTTGCTCCACATAAATTTCTTCATCTAGAACTCCATTCACGAAAGAGGACTTTACGTCCATTTGATGCATGCACCACCTTCATTGAGCTGCAAGTGAGGTTAGGAGATGGATTGTCTACATGCGTGCCACCGACGCGAACACTTCTTCATAATCTATGTCAGCCCTTTGCTTGTAGACTTTTGCCACCAATCGTGCTTTGTACCTTTCAACCTCTCCTTGTGCCGTCATCTTTCTTTTGTACACCCATTTGACACCAATTGATTTGTGTCCTTTTGGCAATGAAACTAGTTCCCAAGTCCCGTTGTTTTCGATGGATCACATTTCTTCATCCATCCCAGCGTACCATTTGGCATCCTTCATCGCCTCTTCAAAAGGAATATTCTCTCCTTGTCCTAGAAGACACAATATCTTTTTCTTGCTTGTAATCTCCTTTGATCTCATTTCCTCCACATAGTTAGAAGTCGCCACTTCTTCTCTTTTTTCTTCTTCTTCGCACCTCCCATCATGCTCATGTTCGACTTGAGCATGCATGACATAGTTTGTGACTCCTTCGTTACTAACAAACAAGGCCATTCCACCTTCGCAAGCACTCTCCTCCACGGCAACAAGGTTCGACTTTTCTTCCACCCTTTTCTTTGACCAACATTCGCTTGCATAGTGTCAATGCTTCCCACAGTTGAAGCACTCCTCAACCTCCTTCTTTGATCCACGATCACCACGGCCACGGTTGGATCTCTCCTCCACCTTCTTTTGCGACCAACACTCTTTCGCAAAATGGCCACGCTTCCCACACTTGAAGCACTTGACATCCTTCTTGTTTGGATGGCCACCTCTTCCTCGATCGACGTTGCGAGGCTTCTCCTCTTTGAGCAAAATCTTCGCTTGCAACGCCTCCTCCGACACATCGTTTCTTATTCTTTTTCCTTTGTTCATGTGCCTCCAACGAGCTTGCTAGGTCGTCGACGGTCATCTTCTCTAGGTCCTTTGATTCCTCGATAGCACACAAAACATTTTTGAAGTCTTCGGTGAGAGAACACAACACCTTCTCCACCACCTTTCCTTCAGTTAACGCTCCCCATTTCTCTTCAATTTGTTCACCACCACGCAAACCCTCATCATGAAATCAGCAACACCTTCTGATTCCTTCATACTCAATGCCTCAAACTCATGTTGAAGCATTTGGAGGCGCACTTGCTTCACTCGGTCGGCACCCTTGTAGCTCTTCTCAAGGGTATCCCATGCCTCCTTTGACGTCTTGGCTTCAACGATCTTCTCAAATCCACTCTTTTTTTGCAAAGCAAAAAGGGAGGCTTAGCCTCAAAGTTTATTATGTCATATGTTTTGTACAACCTACAAAATTGAAATAGATGTGTGGGCTATCTATGTGTATAAGCCGGCTTCCTACATGGAATACAAAACACGTACACACTACGCTATGACCATATTACAAACAAGTATACTCTTATACTCCTATATTGCTTTAACGTATCTTGAATTTAGCTCCATTCTTCCAAGAATTCTTGTAGCCTCTCAATATCCTTTGCAAGCTCTCGAATCCGTGCACCCATGCCCCAAATTGAGTCTTTCACTAGCCCAAATAACTCCTCTGGCCTCCTCTTCTCTTCCTCGAAAATCTGTCGGTTCCTTTCTTGCCAACACTCATAAATTGTTGCATTAAAAGCCCATTTGCATGCCACCCTTCTTATTTGGTTGTTGTTGGTTCCTTAGACCCTACTAGCTTTGTGTTCAAGGTCCCTAGCAATTCCAGTGCTTAACCTGAGCTATTGTAAAGCTCCACCCTACACTTGCCTCGTGAAATCACAGCCCCAAAAGAGATGAGAGATGTCTTCTTCCTCCTTACTGCAAAGAACACATAACGGGTCATGGTGTGCACCTCTCTGTCGGATAAGTTTCTTCATGACTAGCCGACCCCTCATGGCCTTCCAAGTTGTGATTGCATGTTTTCGGACCTGGTATTTGTGCCATACAACCTTGGCCCAAGCCACGCTCATTCCATGGGGTTTGACCCAGCCCCACGCCTCCTTGATCATGAACTTCTCAACCCATCCCATCACCCTTCTAGGCTCGTCTTCTCCTCCATAAATTTTAATCGCCAAAATCTTGGACCATAAGTCCTCCATATCGCACGACCTTCGTGGTGGGAGGTTACATTCCCCATGTGAGATCCTAATCCTAATTGGGGTTTAATGGTTGTTTAGGAGGAGTTAGGATGGACGACTGAGATGGAGTGGAGTTGGATGAAGGGTTGAGATGTGGTGATGGAAGGTTTATGGTGGAGCTCTCTCTCACTCTCCTGCGTCTCTCTCTCTCAGTGTTTGTGCTCCAGTGTGAAGGTGTTTTTTGGCGAAGAAGTGAGGATCGACGAGTGTTGGTTGGGTGACGAGGTGAGTCGGTTTCTCAATCAACTCTATAATTTGTTCTTCTTCTTTCTCTCTCTCAATTCATCTCTCTTCCAGTGTTGTGGTTGGAGTAATGATCGATGAAGGTTTGTGTGGCTGTGGATCGACGGGGAGTTGTGATCGTTGATCGAGCAAGAGGTTCATCGGTGGATTGCGATTTTGGGGAGAAGTGCTCGTGGAAGCGTCGTCGAGGTTTTTCAAAGGTTTCTTCAAACCATCACGGTTTGTCAAACTTGTGGTTGTAGCTCGCTTTTGTTGTGTGAGTATTTGAAAGTCGACGGTAGGCTGAAAGGCTCATCGCAAGCAAATGTGCAGCATTTTACTGTTGGATCGGTCGATCAGTGGTGCAAACGGTTGACCATTCCTAGAGAGATTTTGGGACTCTTCCTCACGTCGGTCGAACGATGCCCTTGGGCGGTCGACCAGTGATGCATTTGAGGCACGCCTGGTTGGTTTCGGTCGAACGACCCCCTTTGTCATTCGACCATGTGCACTATTGTAGGTCGGTTGGGGCATTGACCATCCAAACGGTCGACCGCCTGTTTGACTCGTCTGACGACTTAAGTTAAATTATGGTTTGGTTCGACCGATGGTGGTTCGGTCGATGTTGTTTTGGATGCGTTGGAGGATTTTACTGGTGGAATTCGGTCGAACGAGAGTGCTCGGGGGTTCGACTGGTTGTTTATGTTGAGCGATGGTGGATTTTACTGATGGGTTTTGGTCGAACGGGTCTCCCTTGTCGTTCGACCGATTGGTCGTTATGTTCGTTGAACCTGGGAGGTGACCTTCTAAACGGTCGACCGGTCCTTGACTTTGGTTCGACCGAACATGTCAGGTTGGTGGGAATTGTTCGACCGATGGAGTGTCGGTCGAGGCAATTTCCATGTTTTAGTGAGATTCAGTCTATCGGGACTCTTGGTTCGGTTGACCGTTTATGTTCAGTTTTGCACATTGGTGGTGCGGTTGTTGTGGTCGTCCGTATGAAGCGAGTTGCAGTGCTGATGTTCTTCCGGCAAGTGTGCTAGTGAGCACGTGTGTTGCGATGGTTGGGTGAAAAAGCTTTGGAGCCCCGTAACTGTTATGAGAGCTGCAGTTGGGTGAAAAAGCCCTGGAGCCCAGCTAGTTTGTGCGGGGTTGGGTGAAAAAGCCCTGGAGCTCCGTAGTGCATTCAGGTTGGGTGAAAGAGCCCTGGAGCCTGAGGAAGGACCGTGTGATAAGGGTTGGGTGAAAAAGCCCTAGAGCCCTTAGACGTTCGGGTTGGGTGAAAGAGCCTTGGAGCCCTAGCCGTGTTGTCGTAGTTGCGGTTGGGTGAAAAAGCCCTGGAGTCCCGTAACTGTGTGTGGGAGTTGTAGTTGGGTTAAAAAGCCCTGGACCCAAAACTTGTTGTTTATGCTTTTCTTTGTGGATTGAATTGCATGCTGGTGTGTTTTTGTTTCTTGCATTGTAGAATTTTGCAAACGAGGTTTCCTTCTGGAAACTCAGGCATTGTTGCATGTTTGCTTTTCAGGCCGTGATCGACATTAGGGGGTGGTGACCGAGGAGAGGAGCTCCGCTACCAGATCCTACTTTCTCTCATTTTGAGGTTGAGTGATTACTTATACTTTGTATAGCCTTTTGTTGTAATCACACTTTTGAAACACTCGGATATATATATATATATATATATATATATATATATATATGTTGGTGCACCGTTTTCCTTGTGTTTTAGGTAATATCCTCTCTTGATTGTATGTTATAAAATTTTAAATTCTTCCACATTTTGAGGATGTTACACCCCATTTCTTATAAAGTAGGATACATTCGTGTCCCATGGGACCCCAAATCATAGTGAAGCCTATCACCCATGTCGAGTCGTTGGAAAGGTTCCCCACACCATGGGTGTTGGAAGAATCTAATGTGCTCACCATCACCCACTCTATATTGAATATACTTGCTTGCAATATCCCGGACCCACAATAGTCCTCTCCAAGCCTATGAGCACCTCGATGGGGGACGTGCAAGCCATATCGAGTGAGTCCTTAAGTACTTCCTCCTCATGCTCCTGACCCATAACAAGTCCTTGTTCTCCACCACGAGCCAAAAGAGGCGCACCATTCCCACATCATTCCATCTTGTGAGCCTTTTGAGCCTCAACCCCTCTTCGCTCTTGGGTGTACAAACATTTTTCCATGCGACCGTGACCCATTTCTTTGGCCCTCCCCAAATGAACCTACACACAAGGCTCTCCACTTCCTTTAGCACTTGCCTTGGATTAAGGAATGTTGAAGTCCAAAAGAGGCTAAGGCTCTCCACTTCCTTTAGCACTTGCCTTGGAATAAGGAATGTGAAGTCCAAAAGAGGCTCAAGGACACCAACACGCTCCTTGCAAGCTCTACTCGACCAGCCATAGATAGGTGTGATTGCTTCCAAGTTCTGAACCTCACCTTTATCTTCTCTATGAGAGTCATACAATGCATTCAACCCATTCTTCCTGAGTATAATGGCAGCCCAAGGTATGTGACTGGGAACTCAACCCTCGGCATCCCAAGGTGCTCACAAATCCACGCACCATGTTCCACACCACCCCCCAAGAACACTTGACTCTTAGAGTTGTTGAAGTGAAGACCCGAGCATGTCGTGAATCCATCCAACACTTTCTTAATCACTCGAGCATTTTCCTTTGTGGCATTTGCAAACAATAAAGCATCATCCGCAAATATCAAGTGTGATATTGGTACATCCCCACATGTCAACGGCTGCAACCTCCCACATTCTACCTCCTCCTTTATCATACCACTCAACACTTCATTGCAAAGTACAAATAAGTATGGTGCTAAGGGATCACCTTGTACAAGTCCATTTGTAGCTCGGAAAGGGCATGAATTTTCTCCATTGACAGTCACAACAAACGATGCTCGCAAGCCATAATAAGCTTTTGCCAATGCAACGGGAAGCTGAACCTCTCCATAACAAGATCAAGGAAGTCCCACGACACCGAATCATAAGCCTTCCTTAGATCTATCTTGATACACATACGTCCATGGCCCTTCTCCAAGTGCATGTTATGGCAAACTTCATGTGCGAGTAAGATGTTGTTGTTGATTCTTCTCCCTTTGACAAAGGCACTTTGCGTTTCCCCCACAAGCCTCGGAAAGTCATCCACCATTGTCGGAGTCTTATTTTTCGATATCGAGGTAATGGATGTATAGTTCAGTTTCTTCAATAGCTTCCCACTCTTCATAAAGTCATCGAAATTTCGGCCTTGAACATGTCCCTCTTCACAATGCCCCAGCCCCCAAGCCGTCTTGAGGAAACACTCATTCATCCCATTCGGCCCCAGTGCTCGATCCCCATTTGACCCCATGACCACGACTTCCATCTCCTTCATCTCTAGCTTCCGTGTGAGCATCTCCCCATCACTTTGTCCCACTTGACGTAGGAATACATTTTGTGTATCAGAGTGGACCTGAAAAGAGTTAGCAAACAAATTAGAGTAACGACGCCTAAACGCCTCCCTACTCTCACCCTCCTCCTCAAAAAGGTGGCCCTTCTCACAAACTCTCCTCACATTGTTGGTGGCTCTCCTCACGCGTAGGGAAGCATGAAAGAACCGGGTATTCCGGTCCCCCTCTCTCAACCATTTAATTCTTGTTTTTTGTCTCACAATGGATTCCTCCCACACCAACACCCGATCTAGTTCTCCCTTTGCAACACTTTCCTCAGCAAGAAAGCAAGCATCACTCGGTCTATCCCTCCTTGCCAATCTAATCCGCACAAGATTTGTTTGAGCATTCATCACTCGCTTGTCTACATTCCCAAACTCCTTGTCACTCCACAATTTGAGTGCTTGTTTAACCTCATTTATCTTTGTGGTCAAGCAATACATCAATTTCCCTTCAACATACACCCCTATGCATCGTCAACAACCTTCAAGAAGCCATCATTCTTCACCCAAAAATTGGAGAAGTGGAACATTCGCTTCTTCTTGTGCTCCATGACCTCTGTGAAAAGGTTTAACATGACATGATCACTTAGATCTCGATCCCCCACAATGTAGAAAGATGCCGGGAACACCTCAAGCCAAGCATGCGACATGAATATACGATCAATCCTAGTTTCGATGCATGCTTCTCCTTCTGAGGAATTCGTCCAAGTAAACTCCCCTCCGGTAGAAGGAACCTCTAGCAATTGTAATGGATCCACACACTCATTAAACTCCCCCATTGCGGCAAATTCAGCCCCGCACCTCCTAGCTTCTCCACGCCACACCTTATGCAATTGAAGTCGCCTCCCACCAGTCATGGGACACTCAAATCAGGGGCCGCACTCCTTAGGTCCTCCCAAAGTGCTCTACGATCCTTGTGCCCATTTTCCCCATAAATTTCCGTAATAGCAATATACCTACCATCTTTCTTCACATACCCTTCCAAGTGGAGAAGTTGTGTTGTCTCAAAGCTAACATTGAGATCAAATACATTCTCATTCTATAAAACTAGGATTCTCCCCGAGTCTCTAATCATTCCGTTTGATGCCATGCATGTGGCCAAATTGCCTTCTTAAATCACTAAATCTTCTTCAACTTCACCTTATGTTCCATTAAGCAAACAACATCCGTTTTTGCCTCCACAATGCGATCATGAATCATGTGTACGCGATCGGGTCCATTTGCACCATGCACATTCCAAAATTGGACATTCATGGTGTTGAGTCATGGGGTCCCGACCCCTTGCCCCCACAAGCATTTTGTTGCATCGATCCTTTCTCTCGAATCACTTTGATCGCCCTGGGTTGAGGTGAAGGGGATTCACTGTCCACGAATCGCTTAGACCTCCTGAGGTTGAGGTGAAATGGATTCAAGCCTTCCTTCCCAATTTTTTGGGTGCATTAACCGTTTCCACAACCATTGCACTTCCTCCACTCCCCTCCTCAAGCTCCCCCGAATTGCGATCCTCCCCTCCAAGAACCTCAAACCTTCCACCATCTCCCGTCCTCCTATCCTCTACGCTCCCTTTCTCCACCTCCCTCACCAGCGTCTTGGGCGATACCCATCCATGATTTTCCTCAAACACCATAGCTATGCCATCTTCTCATCCCCTCTCCTACTCCCTCGCCAAAACCCACACTAACAACCATTGCACCCTTCTTACGACTCTCATGTACGTAGTTCCTCCCATCCACCACCTCCAACTCACGAGAAACACAACTCTCAAGCCCCTTGCCATGCATACTCCCATGCACCAAGCCCTTCTCACGTGATATGCTACCTTTTCTCCCCACTTCATTTAGGTCCCCACTCTCCAAAGAATTCCTCCCCCCACTATCCTCCTTTCAACTTGCCACCTTTTCACTAGCCCCACTACTTGCATGCTTTTCAATAAAGTTGATTTTGTCTCCTCTCTTTTCCTTTGTTCTTATCCCATCTCCTATTTGCACACCAAGAATTTCTCCTCCATTATCCTCTCCCAACCACTCCCCTCCTTTCCACTTGGCATGTTCACACTTGCCACTTCAAAATTTGGAACACACACCTCTTCTTTTCCCCTTCCTTTGTTCCCTCCACCTTTCCACGTGGATCCCTCTCGCCACATGTTACATCCTCAATGGCCTCACCCTCCACATCAACCCCTACCTTCCTTGCCACATCATCATCTTCCTCATCACACACCTCCTTCTTTTTCCTTGTTGACCTCATCCTTCTCCTCCTCCTCCACCACCACCCGACACAATTCCTCCTCCCGAGATCCTTCTCCCACCCCAACCTCCTCCCTCTCTCCCCCCGGATCCCTACCTCCTCTACCCTTCTCTATATCCACACTTGCTCCCTTTCCTCCTTTTCCCACCACATTTCGTCTACCAACCACCACCCATTCCGAAGCCTTCACTTTCACATTTCCGGTTGTAGGTGGTGGTCCTTTCCTCGAACACCTCTCCATCTGATGCCCCAACTCCTTGCAATCACTACAATATGTCAGCCTCCATTCGTATTTGATTGACATCATTTCATGCTTATATTTGTACCTTATATCCATTATCTTACACCTAAGCAATGCTATGTGACGAGTTTTATGTTTAGTTTTCAGAAATAAGTAGGTTTGAAGAGAAGAGCCATGAAAGGACCCAAAAGCAGGAAAAAAGGACCTAATTGTGAGACCTGGGGACCAAGATGCAAGGGGGAAGGACCTGATCGTAAGACAGAAGGACCTAAGAGCAAAACAGGAAACTCCACACCATCATGAGGAGTATTTTGTCAATTCGATTCGGGTCGGAGCTCCAATAAACCAACCAGATGCATCTAAGACCAAGAAACACTTCAAGAAAAGCCCACAAAGAAAACCAGACGGATCTAAACTTTATAGACCGCCAATTGGCGGTCTGGAACCGCTAATTGGCGGTCCATTTAGCCCAGAATCCATCTAGTTTTCTGTAGCACGTGTATTAGTGTATTCTTTGTGTATTTTTGGTATTGGTTTAGTCCCACATCGGGGGATTGTCCCGGATTAGCTTTTTCCATGCTTATAAATAGAACTCTTCACCTTCCATTGTAATTACCCATTGCTTGGTGACATTCTCTCTACTAAGGAGTGAGCCTTGAAGCAAAAACTCAAGGTGGAGAAGAATGCTACCTTCAATGTGAGTCATTTTGTTAATAAAATAATTCTTCTAGTTTCTTTAAATCTTGTCTTTTAATTTGTGCATGTTTGTTTAGTCTTTCCTTTCCTTTTATGTTTCTTTAATGCTTCTTGCCTTCTTAGTTAACTTTCATTTCAGTATTATGCTTTCTTTTGCTAGTATAGTTAGTGTAATGAGTAGTGAGTAGGTCCATCCCCATTTGGGGGGTGGAGAAATATGTGATATAATCATGTAGTGTATTAAGTGTGTGTTATTTTTATCCCTTGAGCTTTATATGATTTCCATAACCATCTAATGGGTCTCCACTCTTATCTTTGATAGGCTAATGCTCTTGAATGAAGCTTAGCTTATGCTTTGATTAGTGGACCTATTTTATGGGGAATGATAAGGTTAGGATATGGATGAAGTTAATGTTGGAAACACAATTTGTAGTGTATGTGCTCTTGTTGCCTTTACCTTAGCTAATGTCTTGTATGTTTTAATGATGTAGTGAAATCTTAATTCATGTAGAGGCATAGTAGGGTATAGTCTTTATACTTGAGTTCATGTAGCTTCATTCCAATTAATGTCTTGTATGTTTTAATGATGTAGTGAAATCTTAATTCATGTAGAGGCAAAGTTGGATGTAGTTTTATGATTTCATGCACTACATGTTGTGAGGAGCTTAATGAACACACACACACTTCTTTATGTCACATTATTTCTCTACCCCCTTTGGGGCTTAGTTTATTGCTTATCTCCATTTCCATTTGCATCTTAGTGTAGTTTAGTGTAACCAACCTTTCTTCCCTTTCTTTACCTCTCGCCTTCGAACAAACCAAGTGTCGACACACCTCCCAGTGGACGACCCGTATTTGCCACCGCTTCAACGCGGCCGTGCACTTGCGGTTTAATATAAAACGAGATCAATCAGTATTCCACAAACACCCTCTCCATTTCTCCCCCTTTATCCGAACATCCACCCAACTTCGATAAGAGAAATCAAGACTAACCTCAACACACTCTTGCATATGTGAGTCTCCTCCCTGTGGCGGTATAAGCATCCACGTAGAGAGGCTTACAAATCACACTCACGATATTGCTCAACATCTTAGCCAACCAAAACTTGAGGTCCAACTTTGGCAAGTGAATCCAAATAGGCATAGCTGCTATCCTCACACGTTTCATCACGACCTCAGGTGACCATGCTTGCACGACCAAGGGGCACTTCGAATGAACCAAGGCCCTCCTTCAAGCACCCTTTGTCGGTCCTCCCCAAGAGTAAACCAGAATAACAAAAATCTTGCCTTCGGCGAAACACTTCCAAACCACCCACTAAACCCCATAATTTGTGGAGGTGTTTCTCCAACGTGGGTAGATGAGGTTTGAAATCAATGAAATAGCCAAGTAAAACTTTGTACTACCTATTAAGTACTTTACACACGTCTGCCTTAGAATAAACCACGACCTTCTCTCCTCCTCTCACCTCTGACTCAACAAAAGAGAGTGTTGTTGCCGCCCTTACTCCGGATTGGAAGAGCTCCAACCACCTCTTTGGTGAGGCCACTTCGCCCCCTTGAGGTGGTGAAAAAGCCGACCCTCCACTCTCCAAACGTGAAAGTGGAGGGTGTTTTGGTGCTTTATCGGTGTGCTCGATGTTGCCACCACCCACATTCAACTCACCCAATTGCAAAGTGCTAGTAGTAGGAACCATTTTGATGAAGAAAATAAGAGTTTTGGTGGAAGAAAATAGGTCTAGACCCTAGGAACCCCCATGCTCTCTCCAGAGCTTCTCTCTCCTACTTTCTTTTTCCCCTTCTGCTATCCTCTTTTCTTCTCAAAGCCACTCTCATCCACCGCTTGGAAGAGAAGGAAGAGAGCACTCTTGTCTTTGGCTCTTCTCTCCTTTTGTGCTTTGATTTGTGCGACGGTTTCTACCCCTATCACGACCTCCTCCTCGAAGCCGCTCTCCCCAAGATCCCAAGCATCATGCGCACGAAGTAGGGCACGTATTTAGATACTCCAATCCTCAAAGTTGTGCCAGGTGCGCGGTTTTGGCTCGCCTTGCTCTCCATGTTGAGGGTCTTCCATTGCTATCACTAAAATCATACTTTGATTTACGTAATAGGTGGCAACGAATGAAAGAAGAAAATGACTACTTAAAACTCAAATACAAAATGGGATTTGCAACAAACATTCCTCTTTTCTCTATTCTTTCGACTCACTTACATTCTTTTTTTTCTCTTTCTCATATTACAAATGGAGAACTCTTGTGCCTATATAGGGACTTATGATTAACATCATTTCATGCATTCATTTGTATCTTATATCCATTATCTTGAACCTAAACAATGTTATGTAACGAGTTTTATGTTTGAGTTTCAGGAATAAACAAGTTTGAAGAGAAGATGCATAAAAGGACCTAAAAGCAAGAAAATGGTCTGAGTTGCAAGACTTGGGGACTGAGATGCAAGGGGGAAGGACCCGGATGTAAGCCCAAATGAACAATGAGAAAATCAGGAAAGTCCACACCATCATGGGAGTATTTTGGCAATTCGATTCGGGCCTAAACTTGAACAATCGACTGTGGTACATCACACATGAAGAAAGCAATCCAGGAAAGCCCACACAAAATGCAGACCGGATCCAAACCATGTAGACCACCAATTGGCGGTCTGGAACCGCTGATTGTCGGTCAGGTTAGGTCCGAATCCGACAGGCTTCAGGCGGATCATGTATAATTGTGTGTTATGTCTATTTTGGGTATTGTATTAGTCCCACACTAGGGATTGTCCCGGATTACCTTTTCCTATAGTTATAAATAGAACTCTTCCTCCTCCTTTGTGGCCATCCTCTCTACTAGGAGTAAAAGCCTTGAAGCTAAAACTCTGGTGGAGAGTCAACAAACCAGAAATGCTTGTCGGTTTTCGGTCGACCGTATCCATCTTTCGGTCGACCAAATATGATCTTGTTTGCCAACCCCATAGCGCCTGGTGTGAATCATTCGACCGAACCTATCTCGGTGTTCGACCGATCACTTAAGTGTACCTGAGTCATAGCCTTTGGAGATCCACCGTTCCTTAATAGGTCTACTGTTCCTTAACCGGTCGACCTTTCAGCCCGATCCGGTCGACCAAAATTACTTAGACTTGGGTCCTGTCAGTTTCTATTTTGTGTATGTTACACAATCTTTACAAAATTCATCCCCAACGGCTATAACTATTTTGGAGCTTATAAATAGAGTTGTAAAACACATTTTAACACAACTCTCCCACTACTATTTGTCCCTTACATTAGAGAGAAAGCTCCAAACACTCCAAGCCTCAAACCTTCCACACTTTAGTCTTAAAACCTATTCTCGCTCAAGTGTGCTCAAGATTAGAAAGTGTTGTTCAACTCATTGATTGTCAAAGAAGCAAGGGTCTTGGTGAAAGCCCAAGACAAAAGTATAGACTTCGGTGAGAGCCTGAAGTGATGCCTCTCGGATTGTGAGAGGAGGAGCCAAGCTCGACGAGGGTTGTTCGCGAGTTTGAAGATTGTAAAGGTGTTCTCTCCTGACCCGGAACGGGGAGTGGTTTGTGAAGTCGTGAGTGAAGCTCGGTGATCCGAGCGGAGCTTGCAAGAGAGGACTAGGACCCGGGTGGGGTGCCGAACCTCTATAAAAATCCCCCGACTCCTTGTGGTTTGCATTTTTCCGTTCCTTTACTTGCTTGTTTAGTTTTAAATTCCGTTGCATATATTTGATCGTTAAACAAGTAGGTAATTAGGATAAAAGTGATTAGAATTAGAGACCCACACGATCCTACACATGCATGTTATCGTTGTTTGATATGAGAGTGGAAAATGTTGGGATCGAATGACCCATAATCTAATATAAAATACACTACTAATGATAATGCAGAGGAAATAAGTGAGAGATATCCAAATCGCAATGTAGGTTGAAAGTTTTTATAAAGGTTTGGCATCCCAACCGGGTTTTACTCCTCTCTTGCAAGTCACACTCGATCACCACGAGCTCCGTTCACGACTTCACTAATCAGATATTCGTTTTGGGCCGAGATTAGACCTTTACATTTTGAGCTGATCGCGAACAACCTCGCCAAATTCTATTCTTTCTCTCACAATCCGAGAGAGAAGTTCCCTCCTGAAGCTTGTACAACTCTTGTCATTCAACAAAATAGGACTCAGAATCACTAATCTACACTCTAGACTTTAGCACACTTAAGTAGGATAGGATTTGAGAACATAAGTGGTGAACTTTAGGCTTCAGTAAAGTATTGAATGGAGTATTGAAGTGGAGAAGGTTTTCTCTCAAAGCAATGGATCAATAAGAGTGTAAGAACTATCTAAAACATAGGAATGAAACCATATTTATAGACTCTGGGATCCATATAGTCGTTGGGGCTAAAAACAAAACAACTGATTCCATCTCCTATTTCCAACTTCGATATACTTGTTGGAAACATTATCAGCATTGAAAAGTGAAAGACAACCGATCAAAAGTGTAAAACTGAAGTTTTGTCAGAGCCAGAAAAGTTCAACTGTTGATGCATTCTATTCAACTTGTCATTTAAGTTATTAAGTTGACAGTCAATCAAATGCAAATAATGGTCGGATACACACTATATAAACTAGGAGTAAGTATACATGACATTGAGGGTACTGTCGACTGTTGAGTCATAAACAGTCAAACGAAATCAAGAAAAGTTACTATCTAATTTCGTGACAAATTCAGCCGACCTATAGCCTGAAGTCCAAATTGGGTAAAGGCGAGGTCTTCAAGATAGATGTTGGGGAACAACGATAAGAAAATGGCTCGAAAAGGAAATTTGAAAAATCAAGAAGGGTCAGACAAAATGGCAAGAGCGGTTGACCGTTCTGCCGAGGAAATGTTGTTTACAAATGGTCGAACAGAAGCAAAGTAATTGTCGGTTATTGTGCACACACTGGTTGAGGTTGAGTTTGGTGGTTTTTTGGCTTAGGTTTGGATGATCTATTGAAGTCCAAATAATGTGATATTTTGTGTGTGAGTTCTAAATGAAACCTTGAGTGATCATAGGTGGATATCTCAATATATGTTCAAGTTTACAAATATTCCTAAAGACTCAAATAAAGATAAAATTACATGTCTTCAAATAGTTTTATTAAATGTTTTGACTTCAATCTCTTTCTCCTTGAGTATTGATCACGTAATCATATAAGAATATGCACAATACAAGTATATGTGCATGCAACACATGGAATGTGTTTGACCCAATTTAATTTTGATTAAGATTAATTTTATTAAATCATCAAAATAAACATGATGAAGACCTAAAAGCCAATAAAAAATCATTCTGGCCAAGCATATATTTTTATGAGCAAAGCTTCCCATTTCAAGAGCCCACTTCAACCTCTGCTCCATGTCCAAGTTCATCTAAGCATGTGACAACAATTCATGTCCTGCCTCATATTGTGGGTCATCCATGGTTGACATGTTCCAACCCTTGATAGACCAGCGCCCCAACTTGCCACTCCAGATGAAGCTTTACCCTCTCCGGTTCATGTCGTCACTCCAACAATGGCATCATCTCCATTGACTCTGATTCCTCTTCCAAGGGTAGGTAAGACGTACTCAATGGCCATGGGCTCGATGCATGTGATATCAAAGAAGAAGAAGGTACTTCATACCACTCGCCACTTGCTACCTCAAACTCTCCTTGCATCCACTTTTGCCTCAACTCCGACCACTTACACCCAAGCATCTAAGGATGTGGAGTAGCGCTCTACGGTGTGCAGAGATTGATGTGTTGCTTTGCAATCAAACGGGGACCCTTGTGCCTTGCTCCTCTTATATGAATGTGGTCTGAAATCGTTGGATCTACACTATCATGCGCAAAGAAGATGGGTCTATTGATAGTTTTAAAGCTCGATTGGTGGCAAAGGGCTTCCATCAATACCTTTAGCCCTGTTATGAAGGTAGGCATCGTTCAAGTTGTTCTCTTTGTTGCTTGCTCAAAGGGGTGGCAGATGCACCAACTTGACATCCATAACACTTTCCTCCTTTGGGAGCTCTCTGAGCACATATAATGGAGCAACCACAAGGATTTCAGGATCCTCTCCTATCGGACCATGTGTGTTGCCTCTGGTGGTCGTTTTATGGCCTCAAGCACGCACCCTTTTACTTTCTTAGGGTTGAGATGAAATAGAAAGTGGATGGAATACATCTCTCCCAGCATTCGTACATCTTTGACTTTCTCTCTCATCTCAATCTTGTTGATGCCAAGCGATTTGCTATACCAATGTCGCCTGACATCTGCCTCATGGCTGATAATGCTTGCCCTCATCCTGATCCCTTGTAATACTGACATGTGATTGGAAGCCTTCAATACCTCACTTTCACATGGCCAGAAATTAACTTCGTCGTTAATACACTTTGTCAAGCTATGCCCTTGCCAATGGATCACCATTGGATTGCTTTGCAATGCTTGTTGCATTATCTTAATTAAGGGGGCGGTAATGCACTCTTTGTTCATTGCTCGCAACTCCTCCTCTGTTTGTGTGCTTTTGTAGAAGCTGTTTGGGCAGGTTTCTAAAAAGCAACACATCGTCGCTCGATCCACTATAGAATTACTCAGTATCGTGCCCTTACCAATGCCTGGACCGAGCTTTCTTGGCTTCAGCCATTCCTTCATGAGTTGGGAGTCTACTTATATTATTTGTCCATGTTGTGGTGTGGTAATGTATGCGTTATATACCTCTATTCGAATTTGGTGTTTTGATGCCTTTATGAAACAGGTCGAAGTCGACCAACACTTTCTTTGTGAAGGGTTGCTCGTCAAGACTTGCTTGTTTGATACATCACCTTCGTTGAGTAGTTGTCGGTGGTATGACCAAGCCTTTAGCGAAGTGACAATTTTTGTTATTTAGAACCAAACTCTTGGTGGCTCAACCCCCATGAATTTGACCGGGGGGTGTTAGATAGAGTTTGTATTAGTTTGATTACATTGGAGTTTGTTAGACTGACAATTGTGTCCGCATACACGTCACACTCTCATTCACTTGTAATTGACTCATGAAGTAATATATATATTAAAACTTTAAGTCAATCAAAGTCAATTTAATCGTTGATCTAAAATACTCAGCTGAAATTAACTGAATTTCAAAGTGTCACATCAAAATCTACAATGTTCCATTTGATCTTAAAATTTGATCACATGTTCCTTATATATAGTATATCCCACCCACAAATGTTCATTAAAAAAATGAAACGGAAGTAGTTGAAAATGTGGTACCACAGTCAACATGATTGTATACCTTCTACGTATACATTTTTTCATATATACATATATATATATACATTTCCTGAATTCATTCTATTTTGTGACTCCACAAAAGTTGAGTCAAATACCTACGCTTGAAACAATTGTGCTTTATACACATGATAGACAAACATACTTTTAGTTGAAGTGACAAGCAATGACTCAGTGCATATTACTATTCACTAGGTAGTTCATAATGGACTTCGAAGAAATAGCCCATCTATGATAGACTGAACCAACTACCTTCCCTCAGAACACAATGACACAATAGACCAACCAACTTTTGGTTGAAGTTAAAACTAGCAATCACCCAGTGTGTTTGTGTTCTCATCTTATCCGAATTTTGATTATAATATCTTATAAGTGAACATAGAAAATCTGAAACTTTGTTAGTTGACCGTCTCTTCAAAATTTAAATACTTTACATGCAGACAATATATAACTCCAACCCTATCATATTTTTGTATTATATACATTTTCTGTTCAATAAATACGGGACTACTTCTGCAACACTTTTCTGTACACATGACCCATATTACTCTCATGTCTATACGTGGATAATATACGTCGGAGTATTCATTGGAACGATTAACAAAGGAAAGCACTCTAAAAGAATAGTATGCATAGTTTTTGATGAGGCTCGTAAAAATACTATTCCAATATGTAATAATTCTAAGGAATGCTACCCAAGGAAATAATATTTATATGTACATACATTAATATTGATAGGATAGAGCTAATGAATCCAAAACCATGGTGGCTCCACCCCATTGTCGTAGAGAAAATTAAATGTACCTTCATTATTGAGTTGTACATAAGTTAATTGAGTTGAGCAATTTATTGAATTAATATAAATTGTAAGTCCAAATCCAAAGTGATTATGTTGGAATTTAAAGATCAACACTAAGACGACATCGTACAATAAGTAGATTTCGCCTTAAAGCCTCTGCAAAATAAAATTTTGTCGACAACCGTAAGATACCAGTAACCTATTTGCTTCCTATTTTTGCTTTTGTTGCTACCTCGATCTTGAAGTTGTGATTGCAAGAGAGCAATGTTGTAGCCATAGATTGCTCACAATTCTCCTATATTATTTGGCAACAAATACAACAATTTACCATCTTTCATGTATCCACATTGAGAAACAATTTCCACAACATCTGCGCATACATTTACAGAACTTTTGAAGAATATTAGACTGTAGTACACATCGCAATCGTTTCTTACTAGACAAAGTATGGGGTGAAAAATTATAATTTATGGATGCTGGCGTAATTACTAGATTACGACCACATAATTGCATAAAAGAAATATTTGTTAAGAAACTTTCTGTAACACATGCAATAAGTTGGTAACCACCTCTTATTGATTACAAATACAAATATAAATACCATAATCAATCATGATTAGATACAAGAAGTAGTACAGACCAAACTTGTAAAAGTCATTTAGCAGAACCTATTCACGAGCTGTGCTTCTCACTAAACAATATGATAACAAACACATAAATACATCTCCAGTACCAAGCATCATAGGAGAATCCATGGATAGATCCCATACTTATGGGCATTGGAAGCCAGAGGGTACCTTCTTGCCACAATAGTTGACAAGCAAGCTAAGGGACACCGGAAGGTTGAGGTTGATTCCGAGAATATTGGCCTTGATAGCGGTGCAAAGGCAAACCGCCGCCTCGAGATCGGCAAGGCCTTGGATGAGGGTGCAACATGGGGTCTTGGGTGGGGATCCAACAACCGCATTAACCAAACCATTGAGAACATTGGCACAAATGCCTAGTTTGAGTGCGTCGATTGGGCACTTGCTGCCCCCATTACTACCACCACCTCCTCCTCCTCCTCCAACACCACCTCCTCCACCACCGCCACCACCACCTCCAGAGGGAGGGCAAGGCTTTGGTTTTGGTTTTGGCTTTGGCTTAGGGCAAGTGTTGCATGAGCTCACCATGGAGAAGAATAGGAGGTTAACGGCGATGAACAACACAACGTTGGCGGTCGCTTTCGATGTCATTGTGGCTCGGCTATACTCACCTTAGTGTGTAGTGAAGTGGTGTTTGGTTTGTGTGTTTGGGATGAGTAGAGTGGTTGGTTTTTATAGAGGATTTAAGGTGGAAGAAGAAGGAATGGGGTTCGCTGGATATTTGGGAGTGTACCATGTGACAAGTGGTGCATGGGAACACAGATTTTGAGTTGAAATCTTGGTACAAGATGAGTGGTGGATAATTCTTAGGGTTTTGGACGCTTGTGGAGGTGGAATTTTTTAGGTAATATGATGTTTTTGGAGTTTATTCAAATGTATGTTTTGAGTTGTCAAGTGGATTTTTGTTTAGCAAGTTGATTATGGTACTTATTTCATAACATTTGGAAGACTTTTTCTTACTTGGGTTTTCTGCATTTTCCTTGTGGTGTTACTTTTTTTACTGAATATATCTTACTTGGATAGGGGTGCAAACACATCTGATACTGATCGAATATGACTTTTATCATATTCATATCCATATTTCATTTGCGAATACGGATCGTCGGATATGAAAAAGTGTATCCATATCCTTAAAATCGGATATGGATATTTATACTAGCCGACGTCTATTCCTCTGAAGAAAAGAATAAACGTCGGTTCTATTTATAATCTGACATCTATTATTTAAGAATAGACGTCGTCTGTTATTTCACCGACGTCTATACCAAAATAATAGACGTCGGTTAGATGTAACAGCCGATGTTTATTCTTTAAGAATAGATGTCGGTCGTATGTAGAAGCCGACGTCTATTCTTGAAGAATATACATCGGATATTGGACGTCCGACGTCTATGTATAGACGATGCACGCATAGACGTCGGATCTGAGAGTACTTATATCCGACGTATATACCCCCATTCATCCGACGGATATGCCCTTTTTTGTAGTAGTGAGATGTTTTATAAACGAATATGAATAAAAGAACATATATATACGATGTACATATACAATATATATATATAATGAGTATATATTATGGTAAATCAAATAATTTTTTACCTCTTAAATTAGATGAAATTGTATTTTCACTATTTTAGTTTAGAAATGTAACAAATTTTATGTGTGGTAGTAAAACTTTAAATAAAAGCTAAAAACATTCATGAAAATTACTAATTTAAACATATAGAGCAGAAAAAATCATATTAATGTTGCAGATATTCATGTTTGTATACGACCAAAATATGCATATCGGTATCCGTAAAAATTCAAAATTTCATATCAATAAAACTTGATCCGTAACTGTACGCTCGTATATGCAAAATGATATCGTTATCTACTTATCTTTAAAAAAACGGATACACATACAGACTTCCCACTAACTGTCCATATCTGTTTGCATGCAAGTAACTTGGACCTTGGATTACTTTTTTGTGTCACGATTGCTAATTTGTACCTTGCATTGTACTTGGACAAATCTAGACGCCTAAGTTCACATTTATTTTTGATGACTTTCATTTTATCCTCGTTAACTCTTTTTGTTCAATGACTTCTTCAAAATTGAATCACTTAAATAGGATATAGCGGACTTATTTACTTTGTGTTGTATTATATAACTTTATAACGAATACTAATAATAATGTAAGACTACTCCAGTTGAAAAATATGAATTGGAAAGAAGGCCCGTAGATCCATTGACCTGCTTAGTACCAAGGGTCTGTTTGGCAACAGTTTTTTGGGTAAAATTTAGGAAAATTTTGATTTTTCTCAAAATCTACACAAAGAAGATTTTTAGAAAAGTGATTTTTTTTGGCTATCAAAATTTTGCTTTTTCAAAAATACTAAAATACCCTTTTAACCTAAAGTTGGTCTTTTATAAATATATCAACTATGATGTTTCGGTTATTAATATATCAATTATCAATTGTAATTTTTTCACATATTTCTCCCATTATTTTTTTTCAACATAAAAAATACAAACTATAGCACTTAATCACGACGTCAACTTTAACAAAATCTAGTTATTGGATATGAGTAATTTTATTTACAATCTTTCACGCAGTGACGATAATTTGACATCCTTAATATATAGCAAGTTCTTAATAATTACGAATAATGTGGAAAGACATGATTTGTTTGCATCATATAGATAGTTTCAAATAGATAAATTAACATTTAAATAATATTATTTTGTAATATCGTAAATTATCAATATTTGAAATAATATTATTTTGTAAGGATAGTGCGGGCAAAAAAGTAAATTCAAGGGGTAGAATAAAAAAGCAACAAAATGCAATCTCAAATTAGCTTTGGAGGAGAGATAAATGTATAGAAATAGAGGGTTTGAAAATCAACTTTTCCGAAAATCTATTAAAACTTTTTTTTTCATTTGACAATTGTTTTTCAAAATCTTTATAGATTTTCGAAAATCAACCCAAAAAATGTTGCGAAACAGACCCTAAGTAACACTTTAAAACTCAAGTATTTGTCAATAATAAATATTTTTACGATTTGTTTTGTTATTGAACAACATGATAATATATTTCCTTATCTGCGTTAGTGTTGTCGTTAGAGAATAATTTTTTGTCACGACTCCAATAGAAAATCTATTTATTTTTAAAAAAATTGGATACCATTTTAATTTTTAAGGCACGTAGTGTTGTTAGTTGTTGCCATAAGCCCTAGAAGGGACATGTGTGCATGCATTCATGGTGTTAGTTGGCAAGACATATCTACATGGCAAATTTAATATGCCGAAGCACTTTTTCCCCCGGTTTTATCCTAGTTTAAATTGATGCTCGATTACTCATCTTGATTACCTCAAGAAAAGGGATATTCCAACTTTGCTAATCATAATAGTTACCCGAAGCAACTTTTTTCAATAAGTAATCCATTACTCGAATGCGTTCATTGACAAAAATTGAAGTACTTGTGGTGTAATACTTGAGTATCTTACACCTGCCAGGCTGTGACAACCCTTGTTCCCATATTAATAATTAATATTAAAAACAATTGTCTGCATATGGTAACTTTTAGAGAGGGGGGACCTTCTCGTAGCCTGAAATTTTCTTTGGAAGTTTGGTAAGAACCCTCAACCAGCCAAGAAACATACAAAATATTCCACCATAAGAGGTTTTGACTCTTAACATGGGACAGTGTTGTCGTCTTCAGGCTTTGTAAAAGTCAGTATTTTACGCAGCGAAATCTTGAGAATCCACTGGTGTTAAGTGATTTGAACAAGAACAACTAATACATTTGAAATCATAGAAACGGTAGCAGTCGAAATCAAACGAGTCGCACCCTTGGTTTTCGAGTTGTTCAAAGTATATATGAGCAAAATCAACAGTACAGTTGACAACCCTACGAATGATGAAAATAAATTCTAATATTTTGCTATCGATAAAACCATTTGTACAGTTGGCATCCCAACGAATGATGAATACATATTCTGAATGACCCCTTCCGTATTTTTAAAATCCTCGTCAGAACAAGCACTTCCACCTGTGGTTCATGGTTTCAGTCTTTTGACAGTAGCAATTTTATTAATATTTTCCCTCCTATTTTTGGTTTCAAGTGTATTTATAATATTCATGTCAATTTCATTTGGTGGTAAATTTGGCAGATTCAATTTAAGATAACGCAACACCCAACCTAATTTTGGAATGGGTGTTGTATACTACTCTCATGTCAACATCCATATCGGTTTATTAGGTGCATACACAGACAAAAAAACATGATAATTTTTTTGACAAATCCAGATGTGTATACACCACAAAACACGCAATCCCACTTCTAGGTGTTTCCAACTTATGTTATAGCAAAAATACATATTACCTTCACACCAGGGGTGTAAGCAGGTCAGGGGCGGAACTAGGATAATTTCATGGGTGGACAGACAACATACCGATTGTTTTCGCAACTGCTTTTAAGGCTAACAAATCTCACAATTAAACAATCCAAACCTTTGACCAATGCCACCTCATAATAATCATGTCTTTCCGAAATCCAATATCAAAACAACAAAACATTCACAAATTTCAAATATTCATCTCAAATTTCAATACCCAAACACATAACTCACTCCAATTCCGAACTTTCTAAATATAAAATCACCACCAACAATAACATCAACTCCATTTTAATAGAAAATCACCATCACCACAAGATTTTAATTTCAACGACTTACTAGCAACAAATTCATCCAAACAAGAATAAATCATGATTCTCATAAATCTCACAATTAAACAATCTACATCCAAGAGCAAGAAAACCTCGTAAAACTCACACATTCTAAGATGTAAGATCCAACAAACAAAATATTTAATCAACAATAATTCTCACTAACAAAAAATAAAATATGTAATGGACACTAATTCATTCTTTCTTAAACCAAAAAAACCACCAAAAAATAAATACAATCACTAGACTCAAATAGAAATCAACATATTTTAGTAAAAATGTCTTAATCAACATATTTCAACATGTTTCGGCTACGGATTTAAGATGGTTAAATTTTTCAACGATTGGGGCAAATCTAGGTGGGGCAATTGCCTCACCTGCCCTCAACGTAGGTCCGCCCTTGAGTAGGGCAGGGTGGGATGGATTTTTACCCCACCTCTACCCGTCCCGCCTAAGTTGAGCGGGTAAGCAGGGCGGGTAAAAAAAAACACTACCAGCCCCTCTTAAGGGTGGATTAGGCAATGTGGGGTGGGTTAGAAAGATATGGCTAGTTATTCTGCCTTGTTCATTATTTTTTATGGTTGATCTTAACATTGTAATTTTGTATATAATTCTAAGTAATATATCCATCCGTATCTATACTTAAACTATGTATTATACATACATTTACAATATGTCAATATTTTTCAATTTTGCATACCTACATTTACATCATATTGTTAAAAATAAGATATTTTTGATGTTTTACATACAAAAATATATTTCATCTCGGGTATTCGTGTATCGGGTATTAGGTTATCAAGTTATGCGTATTATGTGAAACAGGTTGCGAGAAAATTGCAATCCATCCCGTTTATTATACGGATTTTACGGGTTGCCAAGCAATTTTTTTTCAGCAACTCGCATTACATGGAGCAGGGCGGCGGGTCAAATCCACCCCACCGACTCCACACTATCAGTTTGAATGTCAAAAATGACCTTCGGCCGTTGCACTTAGTACATATGTTTTCCAAAAACGTAAAACAAATTGTCCATGTTAAAGCTACAAATGGTAAAAAAAATATAACACTACGTAGGAAACATATTCAATTTGATTGATTGTGCATTGCAACATTTTGGCACAATGCTGAACTTGTTGAAATAACCTCAAATTATTAAAGATATTAAAAGTAAATGATTGGGAGTTTCTAGATGAAGTAATTACGTGTGAGTTGTTTAGTAAGTTGTGAGAAGTAAATGTTGTTTAGGAAGTTGTGTGGGTTGTTTAGTAAGTTGTGAGAAGTAAATGTTGTTTAGGAAGTTGTGTGGGTTGTTGTTTAGTAAGTTGTGTTGAGTTAATGTGAGTCTAGAATATTGTGTAAGTCATTTAATTCCCTCATTATAAATAGAGAGTTGATGTAAGTTGGAGGGTGTGAAGTGAAGTAAAGTGAAAGAAAAAAAAAGTTTTGTGTGTTACATCTTGTATCTTTTTCTCCTCCACCAAATAACTTGTCCAAATTAGATCTTGTTTCCTAACAAATTGGTATCAGAGCGTTGGTGAAGATGAGTCCTGGAGGATCCTTAGTTGGAAATATTTCGGTGCCGCAACTCTCGAAGTCAAACTATGGCAATTGGTGTATGAAGATGCACGCTCTTCTTGGTGCGCAAGAGTGTTGGGAGGTTGTACGAGACGGTTTCAAAGAGCCATCCGAAGAGGATGTAGCGGCGCAATCCGATGCGCAAGAAATGGTAACCCGAGAAAATCGGAAGAAGAACCAAGGTGCTCTTTTTCTGATTTACCAAGGGTTGGACGATTCCGTTCTCGAGAAGATAGTCGACGCAACCACGGCGAAGGAGGCATGGGACTCCTTGCAGAAAATCTTCAAAGGTGCGGACCGAGTGAGACAAGTTAGACTCCAAACACTTCGTGGTGAAATGGAGAGCATGAAGATGAAAGAAGGAGAAGGAGTGGTTGATTACATCACTCGTGTTCAAACGGTAGTGAATCAACTAAAGAGGAATGGAGAAACCCTAACGGAGTCGCGGGTTGTTGAGAAGATTCTTCGGTCATTGACCGAAAATTTCGAAAATGTTGTGTTCCATCGAAGAGTCACGAGATCTTGAGAAGATAACCGTTGACGATATATCGAGCTCGTTGGAAGCACACGAGCACCGAAAGAAGAAAAAGATGCAAGAGTCTCTCGACGAGGCTTTGCAAGCGAAGGTCAAAATCAACAATGATAAGGCCTTGTATGTGCAACACAACCGTAGCGGTCGTGGAGGCCGAGGAGGTCGCGGAAGAGGTCGCGAACAAAGGCATAGTCATCAAGAAAATGGTGAAACGCAACAACAACAACAACAAAATTGGCGTGGACGTGGTAGAGGAAGCAATCGTGGATGAGGTGGTCGAGGTACGCGTCCGGATGTGAAGTGCTACAACTGTGGCAAGCATGGTCATTATGCACGAGATTGTTGGTTGCCAAAGAAAGTGGAAGAGAGCTCCAACCTTATGAAGGAGGATGACTCAAAGGAGAGTGGATTCTTGTTGATGACACACCACGAGACCAAGGCCGATGACGATTCGGTTTGGTATTTGGACACTGGTGCAAGCAACCACATGTGCGGACAAAGGCACTTGTTCGTGGGAATGAAGGTTGTGACGAACGGGCACGTGTCATTCGGTGATGCATCCCAAATCCAAGTGAAAGGTCGAGGTAAAATTCATTTTTCTTGTGATGGCAAAGAGTGCGAAATCGAAGATGTCTATTATGTACCCGGCTTGAGAAACAACATCATGAGCATGGGACAATTGATGGAGAAGGGATACTCAGTCTTTATGAAAGATCGAATAATGATGTTGAAAGATAAAGATGGTAAATCGGTGGCATGCGTCGAGATGGCATCAAATCGGATGTACAAGCTCAACTTGCAAAATGTACGCGAGAAGTGCTTGCGAGTGGACTTGACCGACAAGGCATCATTGTGGCATTTGAGGTTTGGGCACCTAAATCATGGTGGCCTAGAAGAGCTAGCTAAGAAGGGTATGGTTCATGGATTGCCAAAGATAAACTACACCAAGGAATTTTGCGAGGGGTGTGTGATGGGGAAGCAAGCAAGAAACCCATTCCCGACGACAGAATTTCGAGCAAAGGAGAATCTAGAGATGATCCATACCGACATATGCGGACATATCACGCCCGGTTCATTTTCAGGTAAAAGGTATTTCATAACCTTTATTGATGATAAGACTTGGAAGACTTGGGTTATTTCTTGAAGCAGAAATCCGAGGCTTTTGGAACCTTCCAAAAGTTCAAGACGATGGTCGAGAAAGGAACCAGACGGTTCATAAAAGCATTGCGGTCCGATCGAGGAGGCGAATATATGTCCACCGAGTTCACAAAATTTTGTGAAAAACACGGCATTAGGAGGCTACTAACTGCACCGTACACCCTGCAACAAAACAGTGTAGCGGAGAGAAAGAATCGGACCATTCTCGACATGGTTCGATCGATGTTGAAGAGCAAGGGCATGCCAAAGGAGTTTTGGGCTGAAGCGGTGCAATGTGCGGTGTACTTGCAAAATAGATGCCCTCATGCAAAGCTTGGAGATCTAACACCACAAGAAGCATGGAGTGGGGTCAAGCCAACCGTGTCTCATCTCAAGATATTTGGAAGTGTAACTTATGCACATGTGCCTAATCAAAGGCGCACAAAGTTGGATGATAAGAGCAAGCGGTATATCTTCATCGGGTACGACGAGAACACAAAGGCTTATAAGCTCTTCGACCCAAATGACAAGAAGGTGACCGTTAGTCATGATGTGTGTGTTGATGAAGAGAATGCATGGGATTGGGAGAACAAGGAGCAATTCAATTCAAGTTTGTTTGGGAATCCCGTAGCAAATGGCAATGGTGAAAATGATCTTCGAGGGTCACAAGAAGACGACTCTCAAAGTCCTCGGCGTGAGTCTTCATCGACTTTTGAGGTGGGAGAAAGCTCAACCTCTAGAGCAAGAAGGCAAAGGCAAGAAAGTGAAAGTGATGATGAGCGATGGACACCAAGAATGAGGAGCTTGCAGGAGCTCTATGACTCGACTAGTGAGTTGCATTTGGTTTGTTTGTTAGCAGATGCCGAACAAATCACGTTTGAAGAAGCAGTGAGACATCCGAAATGGAAAGTGGCAATGAATGAGGAGATCGCTTCCAAAGACAAGAACGATACGTGGGATTTGGTAGAGCTACCAAAAGGACACCAACCCATCGGAGTAAAGTGGGTATACAAAAAGAAAACAAATGCGAAGGGTGAAGTCGAGCGGTATAAGGCTAGACTCGTTGCGAAGGGCTATCGACAAAAGGCCGGTATTGACTATGATGAAGTTTTTGCTCCAGTCGTAAGGATGGAGACCATTCGACTTCTCATCTCACAAGCGGCTCAACTTCAGTGGCCAATATACCAAATGGACGTCAAATCAGCGTTCTTAAATGGTGTATTAGAGGAGGAAGTCTATGTCGAGCAACCCCCAGGTTTTATGAAGGCTGGAAAGGAGATGAGTGTACTGAAGTTGAGGAAGGCGCTCTATGGCTTGAAGCAAGCGCCTCGTGCATGGAACACTCGTATCGATGACTATCTGAAGGCGGCAGGATTCGTACAATGTCCATTTGAGCATGCGTTGTACTTGAAGGAATCCAAAGGTAACATTCTCATTGTTGCTTTATATGTGGACGATCCTATTTTCATGGGAAATAATGAGGCCATGAGAAGAGAGTTTAAAGAGGTGATGACTCGCGAGTTCGAGATGACCGATTTGGGTCTTATGAAGTACTTTCTTGGTCTCGAGGTGAGACAAGGTGACTCTGGAATTTTCGTATGCCAAGAAGGATATGCAAAGGAAATCTTGAAGAAGTACAAAATGGACGAGTGCAATCCGGTAGCCACACCAATGGAGCTTGGAGTGAAACTCTCCAAATATGAAGATGGAGATAACGTTGACGCAAGCATGTACCGGAGCCTTGTTGGTAGCTTAAGATACCTCACGTGCACAAGGCCCGATATATTGTTCAGTGTCGGTGTTATGAGTCGGTTCATGGAGAAGCCAAAATATGCACATTGGAAGGCAATGAAACGGATCTTGCGCTATATCAAAGGTACGATACATCTCGGGCTCATGCATGTGAAAACCAAAGATTTTAAGTTATATGGCTACTCGGATAGTGATTGGTGCGGTGATAATGATGATCGAAAACGTACATCGGGATATGTGTTCTATTTACGGAACACAACTTTCACATGGATTTCGAAGAAGCAACTGATTGTCACACTCTCGACATGTGAAGCAGAATATGTGGCAGCAGCATGGTTTGTGATGCATGCTATTTGGCTGAGAAATTTGTTGCAGGATGTAAAGTTACAACAGATGGAGGCGACTGAGATCTTTGTAGACAACAAGTCCGCAATCGAGCTAGCAAAGAATCCGGTGCATCATGAAAGGAGCAAGCATATCGATGTGCGTTTTCACTTTATTCGAGAGCAAATAAAGAAAGGTACTATAGTGATGAAATTTGTCGCAAGTCGAGATCAAGCAGCAGATATTTTCACAAAGGCATTGCCAACTGAATTATTTGACCGAGGCAAAAAGGGTCTTGGCATGATGGACGGACGAGATTTGAGGTTAAGGGGGAGTATGTTGAAATAACCTCAAATTATTAAAGAGATTAAAAGTAAATGATTGGGAGTTTCTAGATGAAGTAATTACGTGTGAGTTGTTTAGTAAGTTGTGAGAAGTAAATGTTGTTTAGGAAGTTGTGTGGGTTGTTTAGTAAGTTGTGAGAAGTAAATGTTGTTTAGGAAGTTGTGTGGGTTGTTGTTTAGTAAGTTGTGAGAAGTAAATGTTGTTTAGGAAGTTGTGTGGGTTGTTGTTTAGTAAGTTGTGTTGAGTTAATGTGAGTCTAGAATATTGTGTAAGTCATTTAATTCTCTCATTATAAATAGAGGGTTGATGTAAGTTGAAGGGTGTGAAGTGAAGTAAAGTGAAAGAAAAAAAGGAGTTTTGTGTATTACATCTTGTATCTCTTTCTCCTCCACCAAATAACTTGTCCAAATTAGATCTTGTTTCCTAACAGAACAAAGCAGTAGTTAAAAACGATTTTACACAAAAAAAAACGAAAAAAAACCCAACCAAGACAGCTCTAGGAGTACACAAATCACAGAAGGGAACAACTATACAAACTGCAGATGGTAAACAAAATAATCGCTAAACAAACGTGCCGAAAAGGTCTTCAAAGCTAAAAGCGTAGCTAACCAGAGAAAGGGTATCATGTCAATTATCTTTCTGTTAATTTTAGTTGGAAGTTGCATGTTTGAGAGAATCCAACACTGTCATGTTTTGACCAAATACCCAATAAGGACGCCCAAAACAGCAACGACAACCACAACCATGAACGAGAAACCTCCACTTTGTCTGCTGATCTCTTTCTTTTAGAGTTCCTGCACAGGTTCAAACAACAGAGTGATGGCATGTTAGAGAGGTGCAACACCAATTAGTCCGCCTATATACCAGCATCAACTTTAAGGGTTATTTGCTTGGGTGCACCTCTACGGATGCGTAATTGGGGTTTTGCACCCGAGTTTCGACTATTTACTTAGGTGCACCTAGATGTCAATGTTATTTGTTTGGATGCACCTCTACCGTTAATGGGGCCCACTCCGTTATAAAAATGTAACTGCACAGTTAGAAATTTTACCTTGTACACCTCATAAATTTAAAAAACTCGTGATTGTTAAATTAAAAACAACAAAATAAAAACGAAAAATACCTCTCCCTTCCTCTCTTCTCCCCCACTTCGCCTCCCCATCCCCGACCTTGATCTTCACCACACATGCAACTTCGGGCTTCATACTCGTGGATCAAGTTCAGGACACCTCACCCCACCTTTCCAGGCAACTCACGACCCAAGCAACACGTTGGAGAAGCATCGCAGGCTTCTAAGCTTCTGCCGCAACTGCGTGTTTTTGGATCTAAGGCACGGCACCTCGCGTCCCATTCCCAAATACCACTCCATTCCGCTTCCACGTCACCCCAGCAAGGCCGTCGACACACCAATTTGGCCCTAGGTTCAACAGATCCGCTGATTGCAATCGTGATTTCGGACGGTTCGGTCGACCAGAGCAATTGAGCGGTCGACCGGTTCTATTAGGCAAGATGCCTTGTTTCGCCACTAAAGAGTGTTCGGTCGTCTGAACTCACATTTGGTCGACCGACGCAGCGTTGAGCCAGCATCTTCCAGAATTCGGTCGACCGGTCACTCGATCGGTCGACCGAATCACTAGTTTCACCAATCGACTGCAACATATTTTTCTTTTTTATTTTATTATTTTTAATTTAACATTAACAAGTTTTTTAAATTTATGAGGTATACAATGCAAAATTTCTAACTGTGGAGTTACGGCGTTATAATGGAGTAGGCACCGTTAACGGTAGAGGTGCATCCAAGCAAATAACATTGACATCTAAGTGTACCCAAGTAAATAGTCGAAACTCGAGTGCAAAATCCTAATTAAGCATCAGATGCACAATCAAATAACCCCAACTTTAATCGCAGAACAAGGACTCGATACTATCTAATCGACAGGTCGACAGAAAAATAATGCATCTGTCCTCCGTCATATCATAATCATTTCAATATGTAATTGGCGACAACATGCAGAATCTACTCAAACTGCACAGCTTCAGATGGTTACATCAAGGAGTGAAGTTAAACAACCTCGGGAAAGAGCGATTCAGATGTTCATCCACGGCGATAGAACCAGGAGAAGAAAATTTTAATTTATATGAGGATTAAATTAATGAAGAAGGTAAGTGAAATATCAGACAGTGAAATAGGTTAACATTTTCCTTCTTGTACTTTTTGATAGGTGGTGGGGGTTAATTTTACTTATTTACGTGGATAAGACTCAAACTCGTATCCTAGACTAGTTGATGCAACATGGGTACTGATTTATATGTCCAATTCTAGTAAAATGTGGGGGGATACATTTCATCTATATTTTCATTCTATTATATGTCCACTTTTCGTAAAATGAGGGTATTTTTATCTATAACTTCCCTTTTTTGTATTACAAGTCTAATTGCATGGAGTGGCAGGATGGTTTTCTGCATTTTCCTTCCCTTCATTTTATATCCAACTCTAGTAAAATGAGGGAGGTCAGATTTTGTCTACAAGAAGGTTACTAGTTAAAAATGATTAGGAGTCAAGATCTTCAGGTTTAGGTGGACCATCCAAATGGGTACTACTAGACAATTATATTGGTTACTAATGCATTTCACAGAATCAAATGTTTGTAATGGTTTTTGGAGATAGTACAAATTTATAACCTATCTTAATTACGGTCATCAGACCATGGTGCTTCTTCATTCATTGATCTAGTTGGAGAATTCCGTTGCATCCAGGTTTTTGGTTAAGATAGGGAATTACAATGGAGAGCAAAGATGATTCAATGAACTTAAAAGAGTAATCTAGGGTGTGTTAAAATATAGATAAAAGAGATTATAGCAACTGCCTATTCCTTGAAGAAGACATAACTATAACAAAATTGAAGCAACATCTTTCAGTAGCATTGCGATTGCTATCTTCTTATAGTGTAATACTGAAAAATAAAACATATCAAAACACAGCTAACTTATACAAACATAAAAAAAATCTACCATTAGGAAAATAAAAAATATAGATAAAAGTGACTATCAAAGCATATAGGCCAAATTGATCAAATTCAATCAAACAATTGAAACAGACAGAAAGCATACTTATAAGTTCAATCTCAAAGAACATTTTTTACTGGTTAAATCTCAATATGCATTAGACACTTGCATATAAGATATTGAGAAGAAACAAACGTATAAAATAAAGCAGTAGCCTTGTTTCATTCAGAAACAACAAGACAACGATTTGCCAACTGGAAAGAAAAATGGGAGTTATGTCATATACCACCTCTTGACGAAGATTTTTGTTCTGTTGGATAGCTGAATTTTTCTTCTCCGTCAATTTCGAAATTTATGTCTTCCGGATGACAAACAAAAAATTACTAAACAATAATACACCTGAATTGAGTTATTTTGAACGGAATTCAGTCCAAGTCCCTAGAAACAAGGGACATCAGAAAAAGAATAGTGCAGAAGAAAATATGAGCTTTGTGGACAATGAGCATAGTGCCATCACTACTTCCTAAGTAAGTTATCAAGAATTTTACCTAGAAAAAATCCCTTCAGTTGAAATCAAGTTCAGGCCTAATTCAATAATTCATTCGAAATCACGTAAATATCTTTGCAATGCAATCAAACAATCTACCATAGAATAACTAGATAACGAAAACAATCTACCTAGCAAAAACCCCTTCAGTTGAAATCAAGTTCAGACTAGTTTGCCGACTAGTGATGACCTTTTATACTTTTTATCTTATAGATGTAGAAAAGCAGTGAACTATAAAATAATTAAACAAAAAAGCAAACACACTTCATGATCATAAATAAGGCAGAAATTTTGAAAAAGATTATGGTGTACGTACTATTTATCAAATTTATTTAAAACCATATCTAGAATGTCAGAAACTCTGGTGCAATAAAAGTTCAAATAATTAAAGTTTTCCATATGTTTAATGTTTAAAACCTCAGCTTCTTCATTCATCAAATTTAAGCAAGATCATAAGATATATAGACAAAACCTAATTCAAGTATTAAACAGTTCTAATATTTACTTCCGTTGAGTGGCCAGCAGGATTGGCAACAGTGAGATACCAAGGTGGGTCTTCAGTTTTCTTAACATATGCAGGTAACAAGAGTAGTAAACGATATTGTATACCTACTGAAACTTTGTACAGATATGTGGTTTTTTAATAGGAAGAGAGAACCACAGAATGGGGCGGCATTTTCACAATATGTACTTTGTACAGATATTACAGTTCAACAGGTGATGCATGTTTAGAGATTATAATGTATAATACTAGCAAAGAAACAGCTAAAACAACACTTCACACATGGTAATCCAAAAAGAGAACACTAGTGAGTTATAACACGGAGCAAGCACTTTCTTCGCAAGTGGCGCTAGAGTGGCGTTACTTTTAGTTTTGTAACTATGTTTCATCATAGAAAATGGAGAACAGAAAGCTTATTCCCCATCCCCAAAGAAATACACCCAAACTGTCATCAAATATTGACTGAGAAATACTTATCAGTCAGTTGGATTTTACGTAGCACAGACCAGCTTAGTGATACATTATTGAGTTAAGACCGTACTTTAACTTTATTAACTCATTTAGAAACAATTGTTTTTTAAAATTTGGAGTTATGTAAGCCAAGCGTTCTAAAAATAAAATCAAATTACCACTACAAGTTGATAAAAAAACACCATAATTACAAAAAAACCATAATTCTTCATTTCAAGTCAAAATGAGATCTCATCTAAATGAATGACTTGGATGTTATGACCCTAACCCTATTTGGAGACTAATCCCTTGATTAGTGGTGTTTTGCTGGGGAAATGGGAGAATGAACAGTGGCGTGGAGTAGGGTGATGGAGGGGGTGTTGGTGTTGGGTTTTGGGTTGGTGTAAGGAAACCAACTCTCTCCCTCTCTCTCTCAACTCTCAAACCTCTCACTCTCCTCTTCCTTTTGCTCAGCTCCCACTTCCTCCGGTGAAGGATACTCCGGCCGTCAGCAGCAGCAAGCTGGTGGAGGAGAAACACGGAGTGGCGAGGTGCATGCGCGCGGCGTGACCGTTGGGGCTTCCGACGCCGAGTGATCTCTGGAATGCTCCGTCGAACTCGAAGGTATGCCGGTTCTTTAGTTGGTTTTGTTGCTCACCCCCGTTGGGGTGAAGGTGTGGTCGGTCGCAGGACGTCGTGGACCTCACCGGCGGCGTGAAACGACATAAAATTCTCGGTTGGTGTGGGGTTGCTGTCGACCAACGGTCGACCGGTGCCTTCGAGCGGTCGACCGGTTTAGTGTTTTGCCGGACTTTAACCAACACCGATCGAACGATGCCATGTGGCAGTCGACCAGTTGTGCATGTGTTGGTGGGTCGGAGGATTGCCTGGTAGTTTTCGATCGACCGTTCTTGACCTTTGGTCCGACTGGAACTTAAGTGAACTTAATTATGTTGCATTCTGTTCGACCGATTGTATATCTTGTTTGACCGCTGTTTAACCTAGACTATTAGGATGGCCTGGTAGTTTTCGGTCGACCGAGACCCCTGAGTCCGTCGATTGATTATACTTGTATGATTTTTGACCAGACTCCGGATTTTGACCCCGTATTCGGTCGACCGGTTTTAGATTGTTGTTCAACCATTGAGACTTAAGTAACGCGTAGATAGTTTGATCGTTGTAGACTTTTGGTCGACAAAACTTATTACGAACGATCGACCAGATCGCCTATTTTGGTCGACCGTTTGTGTGCAAAACTGAATTTTCTGGTCCTTGTGTTGTGTCAACTCTGTCCACGGAAACCCGTGTCCTTACTTAGAGCGTGAGCCGAGAGGTGACGACCGGTACGTTGCTCGTACTTGCTCATGGACCGCCGTGTGGAAGAGTGTGGATACTTGGGTCGTGCCACCTCCGTTGATGGAATGTGGTGTGGCGAGTTGTTGCTCGACTCTCTGTAGAGTAGCAGACTTGAGGGATCACGGATCCCAATGCATGTTGATGCTTGGCTCTTGGAGCATGATGACCCTGCAGACTATAGTCTGGACCCGTCCGATGTTGTGCCGAACGTATGTTGTACCACCGATGTTGTGCCGACAATGCCGTCGATGTTGTTCCGGCGATGATTCCTCTATTGGGCTCCTATCTGGGAATGGTTGGACCGACCAGGCTACGACTCCGTTGGGGTGGTGTAGATCACGTGGTTCGCTTTGCGCGGAAGTGCGGGTACTCCTCACCGATCCCTTTGGCTTGAGTAGTCGTGTATGGGGGTGTGTCGCGTACTGTCCGTAAGACCGTATGTACCTACGATAGGTTTCTGAGGGAGACCCGATGTTGTTGCTAGACTGATGTCATTGTTGACCCCTTGAGGGTATTTGTTGTTGCCGTGGGACTAAGGTCCTGTTTTACCCTTGGAGGGGTTCGTGTTGCATTGCTGATGATGACATGTCATGCTACTAGTATGATAAGTTCGTTTACCGTACTGTTGCATTCATTTAGGAGAACTTGGCATATGGGGTTTCCTAATGAGAAACTCGGGCTTTGTTGTTGATTCATGTTTCAGAACCGTAGTAGGTTATGTCAGGTGGTCACAGCAGGTGCACACATTTTGGGGTCAGGATCCTCTTCGGACTCTTCGAGGTCGTCATGATTACTTGTATCTGTCTTTCGTTGTATTGTTGTAATCATGTGTTTTGACAAACTCTATTGTAATTGGTGCATCGACTGATTATATTTATGAGTAACATTCCCGCTTCGATTGTCGTTATCTTGAGATCTCCTATTGTTTAAATTTTAAATTTTCTGCTGTTCTGGGATGTTACATTGGAAGCGTAGAATTTATAATTCATTGTGTTTGGGGGTAGTTTATAGTTAATGTAACTTATTCAAAATATGTATTTGGCTGGTTATTTGAAATGTGAAAGTGATCGGTGTTTCATTTATTCAAAATATTAATGCATAAGGCTTCTCTGTGATCTCGTTGAATGCTCTTGAAAATGCAAAGATTTGGGTATAATATGAGAAATTATATTAAAGAAGCAATTAAAGAAAAATCACTAACACTCGCGGTTAAAAATTCAAAGGCAGCTGATGCGCCATTATTGTCCGACAAGGAATCCCTAGGTTCATGTCGTGGCTCCAACAATGGCATAATCTCCACTGACTCCTCCTCTTCCAATGGTAGGTAATACGTACTCAATAGCCATGCGCTCAATGCATGACATATCGAAGAAGAAGAAGGTACTTCAGACCACTCACCATTCGCTACCTCAAACTCTCCTTGCATCCACTTTTGCCTCAACTTCGACCACTTACACCCAAACACAATGAATTACCTCAAATTAAATTTTAATATTTTAACACCGTTAACAAAATAGTGACGTCACTAACGGAAAATATTAATGGAGTAACACATCCACTACAATTCGAAAGCTTAATAATATTATGGATGTTAACCATGTTTTCTAGTGCATTTAAGAAAATAGGTATAGTATGATGGTATTTTTGGAAATATTTTATTTGTGAGTTGCATGAAAAGAAAAAACCCCTCAGGAAATATAGTACAGGACTTGGAAGTGAAACTACCTTAAATGTGAGCGAAAGATTGCGATTTACCCAAATATAGCGAATGCATAAAATAAAAGGTTACAAAGGGTAAATTGTATTATATAAATATAATTCCACTTGTTGAGTAGTCCTACATGGGGGGATTGTCCCGAGTTACGTTTATCTTGTCTATAAATAGAACTCTTCTTCTTTCTTTGTAATCACTCATTGCTCAGTGGTCATTCTCTCTGCTTGGAGTAAGCCTTTGAAGAAAAACTCAAGTGGAGGGAATGCTACTTGTAATGTGTGAGTGATCAATAAAATAATTTTTCCTAGTTTTGTTTGAATGTTGTCTCTTTTCGAATGCTTGCATGTTTAACTTAGTTTTGTTTTCCTAAGCTTAGTATAACTCGTTAGAATATCTTTCTTTCTTAGTATAATTGTTAACATAGTGTGTAGTGAGTAGTTCCATACCCTTTGGGGTGGAGATGATGTTATACATGTAATAAATAATGAGAATGAATGTTATCATATGCAATATATGATGAATGTGACTGTATAATTGTTTGTTTAAATGACAATACATACTTGATGGGTTTTGCCACAGTTTTTAGACGCTTCTCATGGTTGCTTAGGTTCTTAATAACCAACTTGTTTATGCTCATGTTAATCAACAAAGTTAGAGATTGGAATGATAGATTTTGCCACAACCAGCCATTAGACACTTCCTATGCATTAAAACACAATCTATAATTGTGCCTTATTGAATGCATTCTTCACCACTTTCACATGTGTACACGCACTCCACCGCTTAGGGGTTGTCTTTACTGAATTTTATCTTTCTCGTTTGTTAGTTGCTTAGTTTATTTTTAGTTAGTCTTGAGTTGTTATCTTTCTCATTTGTTAGTTTCTAATTTAGTGTAGCCTAGTTTAGTGTAACCAAACTTCTTCTCCCCTTATTTACCACTTGATTTCTAAAGAACTAGAGTTGACACATCTCCCTGTGGATTTGACCTGTACTTGCCACCGTTTATCGTGGTCATGCACTTGCGATTTTAGTTTAATTGAAACAAGTTTTTGGCATCGTTGCTGGGGAGGTGTTCTGTCCAGACTTTTGTTTGGACGATTCAAGTGGATTTGATCTTTCTTTTTTAGTTTTGGTTTGTTTCAGGACATATCAGGATCAAGAAGAGGTACCAGGAGAAATTAGGGGGAGGAAGAAGCTACTCTGACCGCCAATCAGCAGCTTGAGACCATCAATTGGTTGTCTGGTGAGCAGTTTCTGCTTCCTCTTTTCTTCTGTTTGTTTCTACTTACAATATGATTGTCTAGGAGCCCAATTTTGCATGTCTGAACTTGTAAATTGCTTCCAGATTAATCAATAAACCAATTAATCCCCCTTTTAATCAACTTGGCCATTAAAATCCAAAGCAAAAGATTAGGCATTCTTTCTTGTTTAGGTCATGCATCATGTACTTGACTTAGGCACGTAGCTTGCCTTTCATTTAACTTTAGTTTCAGTTGTTGAGTGTTGGCGTGAGCTACGCATTTTCTACTCTCATTCATGCATTAGTTTGTATGACCACACATTAGTTAGTAGGAATTGCATTTGGAACAAGAGTGAGGTGAGTGTTTGTATGGTGAGTTGCTTGCTAGTCTAAGGATTCAAAAGATTTTTAAGGGGCACCACCTATAGTCTTCCAGATAAGGTGGAGGATTTCATCACTCCTACCTTCAACTCCACAAAATACCTCTCAAAAAGCCTAATTGTAAAATCAAGTAGACATTTGACCCCTAAGGACCTCAGGCGCATTAGGAGAGTGATCCAGTTGTGATCGTCATATCCTGATCGACGTCGCCCACTCTGTTGATAGTAGGAGAGACGAGATCTCTGGATCTTGGCTCACTTGCTGGGCTTTGTTGTCTTCGTCGTTGGGAGGTGACGCATGTTGAGGCCGTGTGACCTCGTAGTTAGGTGTCGTCTAGATGTAAGTACCTATAGTGACCTCAGGCTGTTTGAGCCATGTTTGCTAGATTAGGCTTCAATCCTCACCCTTACCCACGCTAGCTCTAGTGATTCTTCTCTTCTATTTTGAGTCTTCTCCTCATCTACATTCTACGTTATAGTCTTCTCTAATTTCACTTTCTATTTCTGTGTAGTTGTTGAGTCGAGTCGAGCACGTTTATGCAAGGTTGGACTCGCCTTGGTGAGGGTGCTCGGCTTGAGAGATTTGATCCTGTTGTTGAGATGGATGGTCTAGGTGATCGTCCTTCTCCGCCTCGAGCTCCTTTGGAGCACGAGGCCTCGTTGTCTCTCGGAATGAATGCTATCTTATGTAATATGTGATGAATGTGAATGTATGCTTGTTTCTTTAAATGAGAATACTTAACTTTATGAGTTTTGCCACAAATTTTAGACACTTCCCATGCATGTTTAGGTTTTTAATAAGCAACTTGTTTATACTCATGTTAATCAATTAGGTTAGTGATTTGAACGATAGGTTTTGCCACAACGATTAGACATTTCCTATGCATGAAAACACAATCTATACTTATGCCTTATTGAATGCATTATTCACCACCTTATCACATGTGTACACACGCACTCCACCCCTTAGGGGTTGTCTTTACTGAATTTTATCTTTCTCATTGTTAGTTGCTTAGTTTAGTTTTTATTTAGTCTTGAGTTGTTGTATTTCTCATTTGTTAGTTGTTAGTTTAGTGTAACCAAACTTCTTCTCTTCTTATTTACCACTTGATTTCTAAAGAACCAGAGTTGACACACCTCCCTAGGGATTTGACTGTTACTTGTCATCGTTTCATTGCGACCATGCACTTGCGATTTAAGCTTAATCGAAGCAGTTGTGTGAATGGGTAATTGGGCGATGTAATTGGGATTGAATATTTTGATAGTAGATATTTGAATTAAATCTCAGCGAGCAAATAACGAGTATCAATCACCAAACGAGCAGTGGTCTGCTGATGTTCGGCTAATTTAGTTAATGGAGCTAATTTTTTTACTTGTATTTGCTTCGTTACCAACCAATCCAAACAACGATCCGAGCGAAACCGAGCAAATACCAAGCGGGCTACCGAACCGGAACATAATTTGACAGCCCTACTTGTATATGTGAAGTGACTTCACGATGACTGCACCAGGAATGCATATGTAGTTGTGTCGTACCAAATGAAGTAACACAATACCTATTGTAGGTTAGGTTTGGATTCTATGGTTGACTAAACGACACATGAGTACCATAAAACACACATACATGGTGTAATCCAACGGATCTTATTCATGTAGATGATTACAACTTTTGCTAAACTGGATAGAAATAGTGAAGATGGATGCCTACCATTTTGCCGGTTGTAGAACTGTTTTGTTTGTTAAATGAGTTCCCATGAGAATTTAAATATATGTGAACATATCAATCATCTATTCATCTTTAACATTTTACTGTCGTTTTCTTTTTTTCAAACTGGATGGATATAACATTTTTAACATTTTACTGTTGTTTCTGTTTTGTTGGTAATTGGGTCTGAAATTAGGTATATATAGGCATTTGGAACATTTTACTATTGTTTTTATTTTATTTATTTTTGAAATTGGATAGATATACCTTTAAACATTTCACAATCTGTAAATTGACTTCTCAAAATCTAACTTGTAGTTTTGTGTTGAGCCTATAGTTTTCACTATTCAGGATTCCGGAGGGGGATTTTACACGTAAATATCTTTGCTAAGTTGTTGGCTTTGATTCTTTTTTGTGCAAATTTTGGTGCCATTTTAGTGTGTGTTTTCCTTCGAAATAGAAGATCGAGATTTCTTTTATTTTATTTTTTGGGTCATAACCTTGCCTTACAACGTATCATATTACTTACAAATTCTAACTAAATTAGTTCGCATTTGGTAATTTTTTGGAATGTTTTGATATAAATCTTTGCAATAACACGTATAACTTATTAGGTATATTTTCATAATAACTACCAAACACGTTTCGATGCATGCTTCTCCTTCTGAGGAATTCGTCCAAGTAAACTCCCCTCCAGTAGAAGGAACCTCTAGCAATTGTAATGGATCCACACACTCATTAAACTCCCCCATTGCGGCAAATTCAGCCCCGCACCTCCTAGCTTCTCCACGCCACACCTTATGCAATTGAAGTCGCCTCCCACCAGTCATGGGACACTCAAATCAGGGGCCGCACTCCTTAGGTCCTCCCAAAGTGCTCTACGATCCTTGTGCCCATTTTCCCCATAAATTTCCGTAATAGCAATATACCTACCATCTTTCTTCACATACCCTTCCAAGTGGAGAAGTTGTGTTGTCTCAAAGCTAACATTGAGATCAAATACATTCTCATTCTATAAAACTAGGATTCTCCCCGAGTCTCTAATCATTCCGTTTGATGCCATGCATGTGGCCAAATTGCCTTCTTAAATCACTAAATCTTCTTCAACTTCACCTTATGTTCCATTAAGCAAACAACATCCGTTTTTGCCTCCACAATGCGATCATGAATCATGTGTACGCGATCGGGTCCATTTGCACCATGCACATTCCAAAATTGGACATTCATGGTGTTGAGTCATGGGGTCCCGACCCCTTGCCCCCACAAGCATTTTGTTGCATCGATCCTTTCTCTCGAATCACTTTGATCGCCCTGGGTTGAGGTGAAGGGGATTCACTGTCCACGAATCGCTTAGACCTCCTGAGGTTGAGGTGAAATGGATTCAAGCCTTCCTTCCCAATTTTTTGGGTGCATTAACCGTTTCCACAACCATTGCACTTCCTCCACTCCCCTCCTCAAGCTCCCCCGAATTGCGATCCTCCCCTCCAAGAACCTCAAACCTTCCACCATCTCCCGTCCTCCTATCCTCTACGCTCCCTTTCTCCACCTCCCTCACCAGCGTCTTGGGCGATACCCATCCATGATTTTCCTCAAACACCATAGCTATGCCATCTTCTCATCCCCTCTCCTACTCCCTCGCCAAAACCCACACTAACAACCATTGCACCCTTCTTACGACTCTCATGTACGTAGTTCCTCCCATCCACCACCTCCAACTCACGAGAAACACAACTCTCAAGCCCCTTGCCATGCATACTCCCATGCACCAAGCCCTTCTCACGTGATATGCTACCTTTTCTCCCCACTTCATTTAGGTCCCCACTCTCCAAAGAATTCCTCCCCCCACTATCCTCCTTTCAACTTGCCACCTTTTCACTAGCCCCACTACTTGCATGCTTTTCAATAAAGTTGATTTTGTCTCCTCTCTTTTCCTTTGTTCTTATCCCATCTCCTATTTGCACACCAAGAATTTCTCCTCCATTATCCTCTCCCAACCACTCCCCTCCTTTCCACTTGGCATGTTCACACTTGCCACTTCAAAATTTGGAACACACACCTCTTCTTTTCCCCTTCCTTTGTTCCCTCCACCTTTCCACGTGGATCCCTCTCGCCACATGTTACATCCTCAATGGCCTCACCCTCCACATCAACCCCTACCTTCCTTGCCACATCATCATCTTCCTCATCACACACCTCCTTCTTTTTCCTTGTTGACCTCATCCTTCTCCTCCTCCTCCACCACCACCCGACACAATTCCTCCTCCCGAGATCCTTCTCCCACCCCAACCTCCTCCCTCTCTCCCCCCGGATCCCTACCTCCTCTACCCTTCTCTATATCCACACTTGCTCCCTTTCCTCCTTTTCCCACCACATTTCGTCTACCAACCACCACCCATTCCGAAGCCTTCACTTTCACATTTCCGGTTGTAGGTGGTGGTCCTTTCCTCGAACACCTCTCCATCTGATGCCCCAACTCCTTGCAATCACTACAATATGTCAGCCTCCATTCGTATTTGATTGACATCATTTCATGCTTATATTTGTACCTTATATCCATTATCTTACACCTAAGCAATGCTATGTGACGAGTTTTATGTTTAGTTTTCAGAAATAAGTAGGTTTGAAGAGAAGAGCCATGAAAGGACCCAAAAGCAGGAAAAAAGGACCTAATTGTGAGACCTGGGGACCAAGATGCAAGGGGGAAGGACCTGATCGTAAGACAGAAGGACCTAAGAGCAAAACAGGAAACTCCACACCATCATGAGGAGTATTTTGTCAATTCGATTCGGGTCGGAGCTCCAATAAACCAACCAGATGCATCTAAGACCAAGAAACACTTCAAGAAAAGCCCACAAAGAAAACCAGACGGATCTAAACTTTATAGACCGCCAATTGGCGGTCTGGAACCGCTAATTGGCGGTCCATTTAGCCCAGAATCCATCTAGTTTTCTGTAGCACGTGTATTAGTGTATTCTTAGTGTATTTTTGGTATTGGTTTAGTCCCACATCGGGGGATTGTCCCGGATTAGCTTTTTCCATGCTTATAAATAGAACTCTTCACCTTCCATTGTAATTACCCATTGCTTGGTGACATTCTCTCTACTAAGGAGTGAGCCTTGAAGCAAAAACTCAAGGTGGAGAAGAATGCTACCTTCAATGTGAGTCATTTTGTTAATAAAATAATTCTTCTAGTTTCTTTAAATCTTGTCTTTTAATTTGTGCATGTTTGTTTAGTCTTTCCTTTCCTTTTATGTTTCTTTAATGCTTCTTGCCTTCTTAGTTAACTTTCATTTCAGTATTATGCTTTCTTTTGCTAGTATAGTTAGTGTAATGAGTAGTGAGTAGGTCCATCCCCATTTGGGGGGTGGAGAAATATGTGATATAATCATGTAGTGTATTAAGTGTGTGTTATTTTTATCCCTTGAGCTTTATATGATTTCCATAACCATCTAATGGGTCTCCACTCTTATCTTTGATAGGCTAATGCTCTTGAATGAAGCTTAGCTTATGCTTTGATTAGTGGACCTATTTTATGGGGAATGATAAGGTTAGGATATGGATGAAGTTAATGTTGGAAACACAATTTGTAGTGTATGTGCTCTTGTTGCCTTTACCTTAGCTAATGTCTTGTATGTTTTAATGATGTAGTGAAATCTTAATTCATGTAGAGGCATAGTAGGGTATAGTCTTTATACTTGAGTTCATGTAGCTTCATTCCAATTAATGTCTTGTATGTTTTAATGATGTAGTGAAATCTTAATTCATGTAGAGGCAAAGTTGGATGTAGTTTTATGATTTCATGCACTACATGTTGTGAGGAGCTTAATGAACACACACACACTTCTTTATGTCACATTATTTCTCTACCCCCTTTGGGGCTTAGTTTATTGCTTATCTCCATTTCCATTTGCATCTTAGTGTAGTTTAGTGTAACCAACCTTTCTTCCCTTTCTTTACCTCTCGCCTTCGAACAAACCAAGTGTCGACACACCTCCCAGTGGACGACCCGTATTTGCCACCGCTTCAACGCGGCCGTGCACTTGTGGTTTAATATAAAACGAGATCAATCAGTATTCCACAAACACCCTCTCCATTTCTCCCCCTTTATCCGAACATCCACCCAACTTCGATAAGAGAAATCAAGACTAACCTCAACACACTCTTGCATATGTGAGTCTCCTCCCTGTGGCGGTATAAGCATCCACGTAGAGAGGCTTACAAATCACACTCACGATATTGCTCAACATCTTAGCCAACCAAAACTTGAGGTCCAACTTTGGCAAGTGAATCCAAATAGGCATAGCTGCTATCCTCACACGTTTCATCACGACCTCAGGTGACCATGCTTGCACGACCAAGGGGCACTTCGAATGAACCAAGGCCCTCCTTCAAGCACCCTTTGTCGGTCCTCCCCAAGAGTAAACCAGAATAACAAAAATCTTGCCTTCGGCGAAACACTTCCAAACCACCCACTAAACCCCATAATTTGTGGAGGTGTTTCTCCAACGTGGGTAGATGAGGTTTGAAATCAATGAAATAGCCAAGTAAAACTTTGTACTACCTATTAAGTACTTTACACACGTCTGCCTTAGAATAAACCACGACCTTCTCTCCTCCTCTCACCTCTGACTCAACAAAAGAGAGTGTTGTTGCCGCCCTTACTCCGGATTGGAAGAGCTCCAACCACCTCTTTGGTGAGGCCACTTCGCCCCCTTGAGGTGGTGAAAAAGCCGACCCTCCACTCTCCAAACGTGAAAGTGGAGGGTGTTTTGGTGCTTTATCGGTGTGCTCGATGTTGCCACCACCCACATTCAACTCACCCAATTGCAAAGTGCTAGTAGTAGGAACCATTTTGATGAAGAAAATAAGAGTTTTGGTGGAAGAAAATAGGTCTAGACCCTAGGAACCCCCATGCTCTCTCCAGAGCTTCTCTCTCCTACTTTCTTTTTCCCCTTCTGCTATCCTCTTTTCTTCTCAAAGCCACTCTCATCCACCGCTTGGAAGAGAAGGAAGAGAGCACTCTTGTCTTTGGCTCTTCTCTCCTTTTGTGCTTTGATTTGTGCGACGGTTTCTACCCCTATCACGACCTCCTCCTCGAAGCCGCTCTCCCCAAGATCCCAAGCATCATGCGCACGAAGTAGGGCACGTATTTAGATACTCCAATCCTCAAAGTTGTGCCAGGTGCGCGGTTTTGGCTCGCCTTGCTCTCCATGTTGAGGGTCTTCCATTGCTATCACTAAAATCATACTTTGATTTACGTAATAGGTGGCAACGAATGAAAGAAGAAAATGACTACTTAAAACTCAAATACAAAATGGGATTTGCAACAAACATTCCTCTTTTCTCTATTCTTTCGACTCACTTACATTCTTTTTTTTCTCTTTCTCATATTACAAATGGAGAACTCTTGTGCCTATATAGGGACTTATGATTAACATCATTTCATGCATTCATTTGTATCTTATATCCATTATCTTGAACCTAAACAATGTTATGTAACGAGTTTTATGTTTGAGTTTCAGGAATAAACAAGTTTGAAGAGAAGATGCATAAAAGGACCTAAAAGCAAGAAAATGGTCTGAGTTGCAAGACTTGGGGACTGAGATGCAAGGGGGAAGGACCCGGATGTAAGCCCAAATGAACAATGAGAAAATCAGGAAAGTCCACACCATCATGGGAGTATTTTGGCAATTCGATTCGGGCCTAAACTTGAACAATCGACTGTGGTACATCACACATGAAGAAAGCAATCCAGGAAAGCCCACACAAAATGCAGACCGGATCCAAACCATGTAGACCACCAATTGGCGGTCTGGAACCGCTGATTGTCGGTCAGGTTAGGTCCGAATCCGACAGGCTTCAGGCGGATCATGTATAATTGTGTGTTATGTCTATTTTGGGTATTGTATTAGTCCCACACTAGGGATTGTCCCGGATTACCTTTTCCTATAGTTATAAATAGAACTCTTCCTCCTCCTTTGTGGCCATCCTCTCTACTAGGAGTAAAAGCCTTGAAGCTAAAACTCTGGTGGAGAGTCAACAAACCAGAAATGCTTGTCGGTTTTCGGTCGACCGTATCCATCTTTCGGTCGACCAAATATGATCTTGTTTGCCAACCCCATAGCGCCTGGTGTGAATCATTCGACCGAACCTATCTCGGTGTTCGACCGATCACTTAAGTGTACCTGAGTCATAGCCTTTGGAGATCCACCGTTCCTTAATAGGTCGACTGTTCCTTAACCGGTCGACCTTTCAGCCCGATCCGGTCGACCAAAATTACTTAGACTTGGGTCCTGTCAGTTTCTATTTTGTGTATGTTACACAATCTTTACAAAATTCATCCCCAACGGCTATAACTATTTTGGAGCTTATAAATAGAGTTGTAAAACACATTTTAACACAACTCTCCCACTACTATTTGTCCCTTACATTAGAGAGAAAGCTCCAAACACTCCAAGCCTCAAACCTTCCACACTTTAGTCTTAAAACCTATTCTCGCTCAAGTGTGCTCAAGATTAGAAAGTGTTGTTCAACTCATTGATTGTCAAAGAAGCAAGGGTCTTGGTGAAAGCCCAAGACAAAAGTATAGACTTCGGTGAGAGCCTGAAGTGATGCCTCTCGGATTGTGAGAGGAGGAGCCAAGCTCGACGAGGGTTGTTCGCGAGTTTGAAGATTGTAAAGGTGTTCTCTCCTGACCCGGAACGGGGAGTGGTTTGTGAAGTCGTGAGTGAAGCTCGGTGATCCGAGCGGAGCTTGCAAGAGAGGACTAGGACCCGGGTGGGGTGCCGAACCTCTATAAAAATCCCCCGACTCCTTGTGGTTTGCATTTTTCCGTTCCTTTACTTGCTTGTTTAGTTTTAAATTCCGTTGCATATATTTGATCGTTAAACAAGTAGGTAATTAGGATAAAAGTGATTAGAATTAGAGACCCACACGATCCTACACATGCATGTTATCGTTGTTTGATATGAGAGTGGAAAATGTTGGGATCGAATGACCCATAATCTAATATAAAATACACTACTAATGATAATGCAGAGGAAATAAGTGAGAGATATCCAAATCGCAATGTAGGTTGAAAGTTTTTATAAAGGTTTGGCATCCCAACCGGGTTTTACTCCTCTCTTGCAAGTCACACTCGATCACCACGAGCTCCGTTCACGACTTCACTAATCAGATATTCGTTTTGGGCCGAGATTAGACCTTTACATTTTGAGCTGATCGCGAACAACCTCGCCAAATTCTATTCTTTCTCTCACAATCCGAGAGAGAAGTTCCCTCCTGAAGCTTGTACAACTCTTGTCATTCAACAAAATAGGACTCAGAATCACTAATCTACACTCTAGACTTTAGCACACTTAAGTAGGATAGGATTTGAGAACATAAGTGGTGAACTTTAGGCTTCAGTAAAGTATTGAATGGAGTATTGAAGTGGAGAAGGTTTTCTCTCAAAGCAATGGATCAATAAGAGTGTAAGAACTATCTAAAACATAGGAATGAAACCATATTTATAGACTCTGGGATCCATATAGTCGTTGGGGCTAAAAACAAAACAACTGATTCCATCTCCTATTTCCAACTTCGATATACTTGTTGGAAACATTATCAGCATTGAAAAGTGAAAGACAACCGATCAAAAGTGTAAAACTGAAGTTTTGTCAGAGCCAGAAAAGTTCAACTGTTGATGCATTCTATTCAACTTGTCATTTAAGTTATTAAGTTGACAGTCAATCAAATGCAAATAATGGTCGGATACACACTATATAAACTAGGAGTAAGTATACATGACATTGAGGGTACTGTCGACTGTTGAGTCATAAACAGTCAAACGAAATCAAGAAAAGTTACTATCTAATTTCGTGACAAATTCAGCCGACCTATAGCCTGAAGTCCAAATTGGGTAAAGGCGAGGTCTTCAAGATAGATGTTGGGGAACAACGATAAGAAAATGGCTCGAAAAGGAAATTTGAAAAATCAAGAAGGGTCAGACAAAATGGCAAGAGCGGTTGACCGTTCTGCCGAGGAAATGTTGTTTACAAATGGTCGAACAGAAGCAAAGTAATTGTCGGTTATTGTGCACACACTGGTTGAGGTTGAGTTTGGTGGTTTTTTGGCTTAGGTTTGGATGATCTATTGAAGTCCAAATAATGTGATATTTTGTGTGTGAGTTCTAAATGAAACCTTGAGTGATCATAGGTGGATATCTCAATATATGTTCAAGTTTACAAATATTCCTAAAGACTCAAATAAAGATAAAATTACATGTCTTCAAATAGTTTTATTAAATGTTTTGACTTCAATCTCTTTCTCCTTGAGTATTGATCACGTAATCATATAAGAATATGCACAATACAAGTATATGTGCATGCAACACATGGAATGTGTTTGACCCAATTTAATTTTGATTAAGATTAATTTTATTAAATCATCAAAATAAACATGATGAAGACCTAAAAGCCAATAAAAAATCATTCTGGCCAAGCATATATTTTTATGAGCAAAGCTTCCCATTTCAAGAGCCCACTTCAACCTCTGCTCCATGTCCAAGTTCATCTAAGCATGTGACAACAATTCATGTCCTGCCTCATATTGTGGGTCATCCATGGTTGACATGTTCCAACCCTTGATAGACCAGCGCCCCAACTTGCCACTCCAGATGAAGCTTTACCCTCTCCGGTTCATGTCGTCACTCCAACAATGGCATCATCTCCATTGACTCTGATTCCTCTTCCAAGGGTAGGTAAGACGTACTCAATGGCCATGGGCTCGATGCATGTGATATCAAAGAAGAAGAAGGTACTTCATACCACTCGCCACTTGCTACCTCAAACTCTCCTTGCATCCACTTTTGCCTCAACTCCGACCACTTACACCCAAGCATCTAAGGATGTGGAGTAGCGCTCTACGGTGTGCAGAGATTGATGTGTTGCTTTGCAATCAAACGGGGACCCTTGTGCCTTGCTCCTCTTATATGAATGTGGTCTGAAATCGTTGGATCTACACTATCATGCGCAAAGAAGATGGGTCTATTGATAGTTTTAAAGCTCGATTGGTGGCAAAGGGCTTCCATCAATACCTTTAGCCCTGTTATGAAGGTAGGCATCGTTCAAGTTGTTCTCTTTGTTGCTTGCTCAAAGGGGTGGCAGATGCACCAACTTGACATCCATAACACTTTCCTCCTTTGGGAGCTCTCTGAGCACATATAATGGAGCAACCACAAGGATTTCAGGATCCTCTCCTATCGGACCATGTGTGTTGCCTCTGGTGGTCGTTTTATGGCCTCAAGCACGCACCCTTTTACTTTCTTAGGGTTGAGATGAAATAGAAAGTGGATGGAATACATCTCTCCCAGCATTCGTACATCTTTGACTTTCTCTCTCATCTCAATCTTGTTGATGCCAAGCGATTTGCTATACCAATGTCGCCTGACATCTGCCTCATGGCTGATAATGCTTGCCCTCATCCTGATCCCTTGTAATACTGACATGTGATTGGAAGCCTTCAATACCTCACTTTCACATGGCCAGAAATTAACTTCGTCGTTAATACACTTTGTCAAGCTATGCCCTTGCCAATGGATCACCATTGGATTGCTTTGCAATGCTTGTTGCATTATCTTAATTAAGGGGGCGGTAATGCACTCTTTGTTCATTGCTCGCAACTCCTCCTCTGTTTGTGTGCTTTTGTAGAAGCTGTTTGGGCAGGTTTCTAAAAAGCAACACATCGTCGCTCGATCCACTATAGAATTACTCAGTATCGTGCCCTTACCAATGCCTGGACCGAGCTTTCTTGGCTTCAGCCATTCCTTCATGAGTTGGGAGTCTACTTATATTATTTGTCCATGTTGTGGTGTGGTAATGTATGCGTTATATACCTCTATTCGAATTTGGTGTTTTGATGCCTTTATGAAACAGGTCGAAGTCGACCAACACTTTCTTTGTGAAGGGTTGCTCGTCAAGACTTGCTTGTTTGATACATCACCTTCGTTGAGTAGTTGTCGGTGGTATGACCAAGCCTTTAGCGAAGTGACAATTTTTGTTATTTAGAACCAAACTCTTGGTGGCTCAACCCCCATGAATTTGACCGGGGGGTGTTAGATAGAGTTTGTATTAGTTTGATTACATTGGAGTTTGTTAGACTGACAATTGTGTCCGCATACACGTCACACTCTCATTCACTTGTAATTGACTCATGAAGTAATATATATATTAAAACTTTAAGTCAATCAAAGTCAATTTAATCGTTGATCTAAAATACTCAGCTGAAATTAACTGAATTTCAAAGTGTCACATCAAAATCTACAATGTTCCATTTGATCTTAAAATTTGATCACATGTTCCTTATATATAGTATATCCCACCCACAAATGTTCATTAAAAAAATGAAACGGAAGTAGTTGAAAATGTGGTACCACAGTCAACATGATTGTATACCTTCTACGTATACATTTTTTCATATATACATATATATATATACATTTCCTGAATTCATTCTATTTTGTGACTCCACAAAAGTTGAGTCAAATACCTACGCTTGAAACAATTGTGCTTTATACACATGATAGACAAACATACTTTTAGTTGAAGTGACAAGCAATGACTCAGTGCATATTACTATTCACTAGGTAGTTCATAATGGACTTCGAAGAAATAGCCCATCTATGATAGACTGAACCAACTACCTTCCCTCAGAACACAATGACACAATAGACCAACCAACTTTTGGTTGAAGTTAAAACTAGCAATCACCCAGTGTGTTTGTGTTCTCATCTTATCCGAATTTTGATTATAATATCTTATAAGTGAACATAGAAAATCTGAAACTTTGTTAGTTGACCGTCTCTTCAAAATTTAAATACTTTACATGCAGACAATATATAACTCCAACCCTATCATATTTTTGTATTATATACATTTTCTGTTCAATAAATACGGGACTACTTCTGCAACACTTTTCTGTACACATGACCCATATTACTCTCATGTCTATACGTGGATAATATACGTCGGAGTATTCATTGGAACGATTAACAAAGGAAAGCACTCTAAAAGAATAGTATGCATAGTTTTTGATGAGGCTCGTAAAAATACTATTCCAATATGTAATAATTCTAAGGAATGCTACCCAAGGAAATAATATTTATATGTACATACATTAATATTGATAGGATAGAGCTAATGAATCCAAAACCATGGTGGCTCCACCCCATTGTCGTAGAGAAAATTAAATGTACCTTCATTATTGAGTTGTACATAAGTTAATTGAGTTGAGCAATTTATTGAATTAATATAAATTGTAAGTCCAAATCCAAAGTGATTATGTTGGAATTTAAAGATCAACACTAAGACGACATCGTACAATAAGTAGATTTCGCCTTAAAGCCTCTGCAAAATAAAATTTTGTCGACAACCGTAAGATACCAGTAACCTATTTGCTTCCTATTTTTGCTTTTGTTGCTACCTCGATCTTGAAGTTGTGATTGCAAGAGAGCAATGTTGTAGCCATAGATTGCTCACAATTCTCCTATATTATTTGGCAACAAATACAACAATTTACCATCTTTCATGTATCCACATTGAGAAACAATTTCCACAACATCTGCGCATACATTTACAGAACTTTTGAAGAATATTAGACTGTAGTACACATCGCAATCGTTTCTTACTAGACAAAGTATGGGGTGAAAAATTATAATTTATGGATGCTGGCGTAATTACTAGATTACGACCACATAATTGCATAAAAGAAATATTTGTTAAGAAACTTTCTGTAACACATGCAATAAGTTGGTAACCACCTCTTATTGATTACAAATACAAATATAAATACCATAATCAATCATGATTAGATACAAGAAGTAGTACAGACCAAACTTGTAAAAGTCATTTAGCAGAACCTATTCACGAGCTGTGCTTCTCACTAAACAATATGATAACAAACACATAAATACATCTCCAGTACCAAGCATCATAGGAGAATCCATGGATAGATCCCATACTTATGGGCATTGGAAGCCAGAGGGTACCTTCTTGCCACAATAGTTGACAAGCAAGCTAAGGGACACCGGAAGGTTGAGGTTGATTCCGAGAATATTGGCCTTGATAGCGGTGCAAAGGCAAACCGCCGCCTCGAGATCGGCAAGGCCTTGGATGAGGGTGCAACATGGGGTCTTGGGTGGGGATCCAACAACCGCATTAACCAAACCATTGAGAACATTGGCACAAATGCCTAGTTTGAGTGCGTCGATTGGGCACTTGCTGCCCCCATTACTACCACCACCTCCTCCTCCTCCTCCAACACCACCTCCTCCACCACCGCCACCACCACCTCCAGAGGGAGGGCAAGGCTTTGGTTTTGGTTTTGGCTTTGGCTTAGGGCAAGTGTTGCATGAGCTCACCATGGAGAAGAATAGGAGGTTAACGGCGATGAACAACACAACGTTGGCGGTCGCTTTCGATGTCATTGTGGCTCGGCTATACTCACCTTAGTGTGTAGTGAAGTGGTGTTTGGTTTGTGTGTTTGGGATGAGTAGAGTGGTTGGTTTTTATAGAGGATTTAAGGTGGAAGAAGAAGGAATGGGGTTCGCTGGATATTTGGGAGTGTACCATGTGACAAGTGGTGCATGGGAACACAGATTTTGAGTTGAAATCTTGGTACAAGATGAGTGGTGGATAATTCTTAGGGTTTTGGACGCTTGTGGAGGTGGAATTTTTTAGGTAATATGATGTTTTTGGAGTTTATTCAAATGTATGTTTTGAGTTGTCAAGTGGATTTTTGTTTAGCAAGTTGATTATGGTACTTATTTCATAACATTTGGAAGACTTTTTCTTACTTGGGTTTTCTGCATTTTCCTTGTGGTGTTACTTTTTTTACTGAATATATCTTACTTGGATAGGGGTGCAAACACATCTGATACTGATCGAATATGACTTTTATCATATTCATATCCATATTTCATTTGCGAATACGGATCGTCGGATATGAAAAAGTGTATCCATATCCTTAAAATCGGATATGGATATTTATACTAGCCGACGTCTATTCCTCTGAAGAAAAGAATAAACGTCGGTTCTATTTATAATCTGACATCTATTATTTAAGAATAGACGTCGTCTGTTATTTCACCGACGTCTATACCAAAATAATAGACGTCGGTTAGATGTAACAGCCGATGTTTATTCTTTAAGAATAGATGTCGGTCGTATGTAGAAGCCGACGTCTATTCTTGAAGAATATACATCGGATATTGGACGTCCGACGTCTATGTATAGACGATGCACGCATAGACGTCGGATCTGAGAGTACTTATATCCGACGTATATACCCCCATTCATCCGACGGATATGCCCTTTTTTGTAGTAGTGAGATGTTTTATAAACGAATATGAATAAAAGAACATATATATACGATGTACATATACAATATATATATATAATGAGTATATATTATGGTAAATCAAATAATTTTTTACCTCTTAAATTAGATGAAATTGTATTTTCACTATTTTAGTTTAGAAATGTAACAAATTTTATGTGTGGTAGTAAAACTTTAAATAAAAGCTAAAAACATTCATGAAAATTACTAATTTAAACATATAGAGCAGAAAAAATCATATTAATGTTGCAGATATTCATGTTTGTATACGACCAAAATATGCATATCGGTATCCGTAAAAATTCAAAATTTCATATCAATAAAACTTGATCCGTAACTGTACGCTCGTATATGCAAAATGATATCGTTATCTACTTATCTTTAAAAAAACGGATACACATACAGACTTCCCACTAACTGTCCATATCTGTTTGCATGCAAGTAACTTGGACCTTGGATTACTTTTTTGTGTCACGATTGCTAATTTGTACCTTGCATTGTACTTGGACAAATCTAGACGCCTAAGTTCACATTTATTTTTGATGACTTTCATTTTATCCTCGTTAACTCTTTTTGTTCAATGACTTCTTCAAAATTGAATCACTTAAATAGGATATAGCGGACTTATTTACTTTGTGTTGTATTATATAACTTTATAACGAATACTAATAATAATGTAAGACTACTCCAGTTGAAAAATATGAATTGGAAAGAAGGCCCGTAGATCCATTGACCTGCTTAGTACCAAGGGTCTGTTTGGCAACAGTTTTTTGGGTAAAATTTAGGAAAATTTTGATTTTTCTCAAAATCTACACAAAGAAGATTTTTAGAAAAGTGATTTTTTTTGGCTATCAAAATTTTGCTTTTTCAAAAATACTAAAATACCCTTTTAACCTAAAGTTGGTCTTTTATAAATATATCAACTATGATGTTTCGGTTATTAATATATCAATTATCAATTGTAATTTTTTCACATATTTCTCCCATTATTTTTTTTCAACATAAAAAATACAAACTATAGCACTTAATCACGACGTCAACTTTAACAAAATCTAGTTATTGGATATGAGTAATTTTATTTACAATCTTTCACGCAGTGACGATAATTTGACATCCTTAATATATAGCAAGTTCTTAATAATTACGAATAATGTGGAAAGACATGATTTGTTTGCATCATATAGATAGTTTCAAATAGATAAATTAACATTTAAATAATATTATTTTGTAATATCGTAAATTATCAATATTTGAAATAATATTATTTTGTAAGGATAGTGCGGGCAAAAAAGTAAATTCAAGGGGTAGAATAAAAAAGCAACAAAATGCAATCTCAAATTAGCTTTGGAGGAGAGATAAATGTATAGAAATAGAGGGTTTGAAAATCAACTTTTCCGAAAATCTATTAAAACTTTTTTTTTCATTTGACAATTGTTTTTCAAAATCTTTATAGATTTTCGAAAATCAACCCAAAAAATGTTGCGAAACAGACCCTAAGTAACACTTTAAAACTCAAGTATTTGTCAATAATAAATATTTTTACGATTTGTTTTGTTATTGAACAACATGATAATATATTTCCTTATCTGCGTTAGTGTTGTCGTTAGAGAATAATTTTTTGTCACGACTCCAATAGAAAATCTATTTATTTTTAAAAAAATTGGATACCATTTTAATTTTTAAGGCACGTAGTGTTGTTAGTTGTTGCCATAAGCCCTAGAAGGGACATGTGTGCATGCATTCATGGTGTTAGTTGGCAAGACATATCTACATGGCAAATTTAATATGCCGAAGCACTTTTTCCCCCGGTTTTATCCTAGTTTAAATTGATGCTCGATTACTCATCTTGATTACCTCAAGAAAAGGGATATTCCAACTTTGCTAATCATAATAGTTACCCGAAGCAACTTTTTTCAATAAGTAATCCATTACTCGAATGCGTTCATTGACAAAAATTGAAGTACTTGTGGTGTAATACTTGAGTATCTTACACCTGCCAGGCTGTGACAACCCTTGTTCCCATATTAATAATTAATATTAAAAACAATTGTCTGCATATGGTAACTTTTAGAGAGGGGGGACCTTCTCGTAGCCTGAAATTTTCTTTGGAAGTTTGGTAAGAACCCTCAACCAGCCAAGAAACATACAAAATATTCCACCATAAGAGGTTTTGACTCTTAACATGGGACAGTGTTGTCGTCTTCAGGCTTTGTAAAAGTCAGTATTTTACGCAGCGAAATCTTGAGAATCCACTGGTGTTAAGTGATTTGAACAAGAACAACTAATACATTTGAAATCATAGAAACGGTAGCAGTCGAAATCAAACGAGTCGCACCCTTGGTTTTCGAGTTGTTCAAAGTATATATGAGCAAAATCAACAGTACAGTTGACAACCCTACGAATGATGAAAATAAATTCTAATATTTTGCTATCGATAAAACCATTTGTACAGTTGGCATCCCAACGAATGATGAATACATATTCTGAATGACCCCTTCCGTATTTTTAAAATCCTCGTCAGAACAAGCACTTCCACCTGTGGTTCATGGTTTCAGTCTTTTGACAGTAGCAATTTTATTAATATTTTCCCTCCTATTTTTGGTTTCAAGTGTATTTATAATATTCATGTCAATTTCATTTGGTGGTAAATTTGGCAGATTCAATTTAAGATAACGCAACACCCAACCTAATTTTGGAATGGGTGTTGTATACTACTCTCATGTCAACATCCATATCGGTTTATTAGGTGCATACACAGACAAAAAAACATGATAATTTTTTTGACAAATCCAGATGTGTATACACCACAAAACACGCAATCCCACTTCTAGGTGTTTCCAACTTATGTTATAGCAAAAATACATATTACCTTCACACCAGGGGTGTAAGCAGGTCAGGGGCGGAACTAGGATAATTTCATGGGTGGACAGACAACATACCGATTGTTTTCGCAACTGCTTTTAAGGCTAACAAATCTCACAATTAAACAATCCAAACCTTTGACCAATGCCACCTCATAATAATCATGTCTTTCCGAAATCCAATATCAAAACAACAAAACATTCACAAATTTCAAATATTCATCTCAAATTTCAATACCCAAACACATAACTCACTCCAATTCCGAACTTTCTAAATATAAAATCACCACCAACAATAACATCAACTCCATTTTAATAGAAAATCACCATCACCACAAGATTTTAATTTCAACGACTTACTAGCAACAAATTCATCCAAACAAGAATAAATCATGATTCTCATAAATCTCACAATTAAACAATCTACATCCAAGAGCAAGAAAACCTCGTAAAACTCACACATTCTAAGATGTAAGATCCAACAAACAAAATATTTAATCAACAATAATTCTCACTAACAAAAAATAAAATATGTAATGGACACTAATTCATTCTTTCTTAAACCAAAAAAACCACCAAAAAATAAATACAATCACTAGACTCAAATAGAAATCAACATATTTTAGTAAAAATGTCTTAATCAACATATTTCAACATGTTTCGGCTACGGATTTAAGATGGTTAAATTTTTCAACGATTGGGGCAAATCTAGGTGGGGCAATTGCCTCACCTGCCCTCAACGTAGGTCCGCCCTTGAGTAGGGCAGGGTGGGATGGATTTTTACCCCACCTCTACCCGTCCCGCCTAAGTTGAGCGGGTAAGCAGGGCGGGTAAAAAAAAACACTACCAGCCCCTCTTAAGGGTGGATTAGGCAATGTGGGGTGGGTTAGAAAGATATGGCTAGTTATTCTGCCTTGTTCATTATTTTTTATGGTTGATCTTAACATTGTAATTTTGTATATAATTCTAAGTAATATATCCATCCGTATCTATACTTAAACTATGTATTATACATACATTTACAATATGTCAATATTTTTCAATTTTGCATACCTACATTTACATCATATTGTTAAAAATAAGATATTTTTGATGTTTTACATACAAAAATATATTTCATCTCGGGTATTCGTGTATCGGGTATTAGGTTATCAAGTTATGCGTATTATGTGAAACAGGTTGCGAGAAAATTGCAATCCATCCCGTTTATTATACGGATTTTACGGGTTGCCAAGCAATTTTTTTTCAGCAACTCGCATTACATGGAGCAGGGCGGCGGGTCAAATCCACCCCACCGACTCCACACTATCAGTTTGAATGTCAAAAATGACCTTCGGCCGTTGCACTTAGTACATATGTTTTCCAAAAACGTAAAACAAATTGTCCATGTTAAAGCTACAAATGGTAAAAAAAATATAACACTACGTAGGAAACATATTCAATTTGATTGATTGTGCATTGCAACATTTTGGCACAATGCTGAACTTGTTGAAATAACCTCAAATTATTAAAGATATTAAAAGTAAATGATTGGGAGTTTCTAGATGAAGTAATTACGTGTGAGTTGTTTAGTAAGTTGTGAGAAGTAAATGTTGTTTAGGAAGTTGTGTGGGTTGTTTAGTAAGTTGTGAGAAGTAAATGTTGTTTAGGAAGTTGTGTGGGTTGTTGTTTAGTAAGTTGTGTTGAGTTAATGTGAGTCTAGAATATTGTGTAAGTCATTTAATTCCCTCATTATAAATAGAGAGTTGATGTAAGTTGGAGGGTGTGAAGTGAAGTAAAGTGAAAGAAAAAAAAAGTTTTGTGTGTTACATCTTGTATCTTTTTCTCCTCCACCAAATAACTTGTCCAAATTAGATCTTGTTTCCTAACAAATTGGTATCAGAGCGTTGGTGAAGATGAGTCCTGGAGGATCCTTAGTTGGAAATATTTCGGTGCCGCAACTCTCGAAGTCAAACTATGGCAATTGGTGTATGAAGATGCACGCTCTTCTTGGTGCGCAAGAGTGTTGGGAGGTTGTACGAGACGGTTTCAAAGAGCCATCCGAAGAGGATGTAGCGGCGCAATCCGATGCGCAAGAAATGGTAACCCGAGAAAATCGGAAGAAGAACCAAGGTGCTCTTTTTCTGATTTACCAAGGGTTGGACGATTCCGTTCTCGAGAAGATAGTCGACGCAACCACGGCGAAGGAGGCATGGGACTCCTTGCAGAAAATCTTCAAAGGTGCGGACCGAGTGAGACAAGTTAGACTCCAAACACTTCGTGGTGAAATGGAGAGCATGAAGATGAAAGAAGGAGAAGGAGTGGTTGATTACATCACTCGTGTTCAAACGGTAGTGAATCAACTAAAGAGGAATGGAGAAACCCTAACGGAGTCGCGGGTTGTTGAGAAGATTCTTCGGTCATTGACCGAAAATTTCGAAAATGTTGTGTTCCATCGAAGAGTCACGAGATCTTGAGAAGATAACCGTTGACGATATATCGAGCTCGTTGGAAGCACACGAGCACCGAAAGAAGAAAAAGATGCAAGAGTCTCTCGACGAGGCTTTGCAAGCGAAGGTCAAAATCAACAATGATAAGGCCTTGTATGTGCAACACAACCGTAGCGGTCGTGGAGGCCGAGGAGGTCGCGGAAGAGGTCGCGAACAAAGGCATAGTCATCAAGAAAATGGTGAAACGCAACAACAACAACAACAAAATTGGCGTGGACGTGGTAGAGGAAGCAATCGTGGATGAGGTGGTCGAGGTACGCGTCCGGATGTGAAGTGCTACAACTGTGGCAAGCATGGTCATTATGCACGAGATTGTTGGTTGCCAAAGAAAGTGGAAGAGAGCTCCAACCTTATGAAGGAGGATGACTCAAAGGAGAGTGGATTCTTGTTGATGACACACCACGAGACCAAGGCCGATGACGATTCGGTTTGGTATTTGGACACTGGTGCAAGCAACCACATGTGCGGACAAAGGCACTTGTTCGTGGGAATGAAGGTTGTGACGAACGGGCACGTGTCATTCGGTGATGCATCCCAAATCCAAGTGAAAGGTCGAGGTAAAATTCATTTTTCTTGTGATGGCAAAGAGTGCGAAATCGAAGATGTCTATTATGTACCCGGCTTGAGAAACAACATCATGAGCATGGGACAATTGATGGAGAAGGGATACTCAGTCTTTATGAAAGATCGAATAATGATGTTGAAAGATAAAGATGGTAAATCGGTGGCATGCGTCGAGATGGCATCAAATCGGATGTACAAGCTCAACTTGCAAAATGTACGCGAGAAGTGCTTGCGAGTGGACTTGACCGACAAGGCATCATTGTGGCATTTGAGGTTTGGGCACCTAAATCATGGTGGCCTAGAAGAGCTAGCTAAGAAGGGTATGGTTCATGGATTGCCAAAGATAAACTACACCAAGGAATTTTGCGAGGGGTGTGTGATGGGGAAGCAAGCAAGAAACCCATTCCCGACGACAGAATTTCGAGCAAAGGAGAATCTAGAGATGATCCATACCGACATATGCGGACATATCACGCCCGGTTCATTTTCAGGTAAAAGGTATTTCATAACCTTTATTGATGATAAGACTTGGAAGACTTGGGTTATTTCTTGAAGCAGAAATCCGAGGCTTTTGGAACCTTCCAAAAGTTCAAGACGATGGTCGAGAAAGGAACCAGACGGTTCATAAAAGCATTGCGGTCCGATCGAGGAGGCGAATATATGTCCACCGAGTTCACAAAATTTTGTGAAAAACACGGCATTAGGAGGCTACTAACTGCACCGTACACCCTGCAACAAAACAGTGTAGCGGAGAGAAAGAATCGGACCATTCTCGACATGGTTCGATCGATGTTGAAGAGCAAGGGCATGCCAAAGGAGTTTTGGGCTGAAGCGGTGCAATGTGCGGTGTACTTGCAAAATAGATGCCCTCATGCAAAGCTTGGAGATCTAACACCACAAGAAGCATGGAGTGGGGTCAAGCCAACCGTGTCTCATCTCAAGATATTTGGAAGTGTAACTTATGCACATGTGCCTAATCAAAGGCGCACAAAGTTGGATGATAAGAGCAAGCGGTATATCTTCATCGGGTACGACGAGAACACAAAGGCTTATAAGCTCTTCGACCCAAATGACAAGAAGGTGACCGTTAGTCATGATGTGTGTGTTGATGAAGAGAATGCATGGGATTGGGAGAACAAGGAGCAATTCAATTCAAGTTTGTTTGGGAATCCCGTAGCAAATGGCAATGGTGAAAATGATCTTCGAGGGTCACAAGAAGACGACTCTCAAAGTCCTCGGCGTGAGTCTTCATCGACTTTTGAGGTGGGAGAAAGCTCAACCTCTAGAGCAAGAAGGCAAAGGCAAGAAAGTGAAAGTGATGATGAGCGATGGACACCAAGAATGAGGAGCTTGCAGGAGCTCTATGACTCGACTAGTGAGTTGCATTTGGTTTGTTTGTTAGCAGATGCCGAACAAATCACGTTTGAAGAAGCAGTGAGACATCCGAAATGGAAAGTGGCAATGAATGAGGAGATCGCTTCCAAAGACAAGAACGATACGTGGGATTTGGTAGAGCTACCAAAAGGACACCAACCCATCGGAGTAAAGTGGGTATACAAAAAGAAAACAAATGCGAAGGGTGAAGTCGAGCGGTATAAGGCTAGACTCGTTGCGAAGGGCTATCGACAAAAGGCCGGTATTGACTATGATGAAGTTTTTGCTCCAGTCGTAAGGATGGAGACCATTCGACTTCTCATCTCACAAGCGGCTCAACTTCAGTGGCCAATATACCAAATGGACGTCAAATCAGCGTTCTTAAATGGTGTATTAGAGGAGGAAGTCTATGTCGAGCAACCCCCAGGTTTTATGAAGGCTGGAAAGGAGATGAGTGTACTGAAGTTGAGGAAGGCGCTCTATGGCTTGAAGCAAGCGCCTCGTGCATGGAACACTCGTATCGATGACTATCTGAAGGCGGCAGGATTCGTACAATGTCCATTTGAGCATGCGTTGTACTTGAAGGAATCCAAAGGTAACATTCTCATTGTTGCTTTATATGTGGACGATCCTATTTTCATGGGAAATAATGAGGCCATGAGAAGAGAGTTTAAAGAGGTGATGACTCGCGAGTTCGAGATGACCGATTTGGGTCTTATGAAGTACTTTCTTGGTCTCGAGGTGAGACAAGGTGACTCTGGAATTTTCGTATGCCAAGAAGGATATGCAAAGGAAATCTTGAAGAAGTACAAAATGGACGAGTGCAATCCGGTAGCCACACCAATGGAGCTTGGAGTGAAACTCTCCAAATATGAAGATGGAGATAACGTTGACGCAAGCATGTACCGGAGCCTTGTTGGTAGCTTAAGATACCTCACGTGCACAAGGGCCGATATATTGTTCAGTGTCGGTGTTATGAGTCGGTTCATGGAGAAGCCAAAATATGCACATTGGAAGGCAATGAAACGGATCTTGCGCTATATCAAAGGTACGATACATCTCGGGCTCATGCATGTGAAAACCAAAGATTTTAAGTTATATGGCTACTCGGATAGTGATTGGTGCGGTGATAATGATGATCGAAAACGTACATCGGGATATGTGTTCTATTTACGGAACACAACTTTCACATGGATTTCGAAGAAGCAACTGATTGTCACACTCTCGACATGTGAAGCAGAATATGTGGCAGCAGCATGGTTTGTGATGCATGCTATTTGGCTGAGAAATTTGTTGCAGGATGTAAAGTTACAACAGATGGAGGCGACTGAGATCTTTGTAGACAACAAGTCCGCAATCGAGCTAGCAAAGAATCCGGTGCATCATGAAAGGAGCAAGCATATCGATGTGCGTTTTCACTTTATTCGAGAGCAAATAAAGAAAGGTACTATAGTGATGAAATTTGTCGCAAGTCGAGATCAAGCAGCAGATATTTTCACAAAGGCATTGCCAACTGAATTATTTGACCGAGGCAAAAAGGGTCTTGGCATGATGGACGGACGAGATTTGAGGTTAAGGGGGAGTATGTTGAAATAACCTCAAATTATTAAAGAGATTAAAAGTAAATGATTGGGAGTTTCTAGATGAAGTAATTACGTGTGAGTTGTTTAGTAAGTTGTGAGAAGTAAATGTTGTTTAGGAAGTTGTGTGGGTTGTTTAGTAAGTTGTGAGAAGTAAATGTTGTTTAGGAAGTTGTGTGGGTTGTTGTTTAGTAAGTTGTGAGAAGTAAATGTTGTTTAGGAAGTTGTGTGGGTTGTTGTTTAGTAAGTTGTGTTGAGTTAATGTGAGTCTAGAATATTGTGTAAGTCATTTAATTCTCTCATTATAAATAGAGGGTTGATGTAAGTTGAAGGGTGTGAAGTGAAGTAAAGTGAAAGAAAAAAAGGAGTTTTGTGTATTACATCTTGTATCTCTTTCTCCTCCACCAAATAACTTGTCCAAATTAGATCTTGTTTCCTAACAGAACAAAGCAGTAGTTAAAAACGATTTTACACAAAAAAAAACGAAAAAAAACCCAACCAAGACAGCTCTAGGAGTACACAAATCACAGAAGGGAACAACTATACAAACTGCAGATGGTAAACAAAATAATCGCTAAACAAACGTGCCGAAAAGGTCTTCAAAGCTAAAAGCGTAGCTAACCAGAGAAAGGGTATCATGTCAATTATCTTTCTGTTAATTTTAGTTGGAAGTTGCATGTTTGAGAGAATCCAACACTGTCATGTTTTGACCAAATACCCAATAAGGACGCCCAAAACAGCAACGACAACCACAACCATGAACGAGAAACCTCCACTTTGTCTGCTGATCTCTTTCTTTTAGAGTTCCTGCACAGGTTCAAACAACAGAGTGATGGCATGTTAGAGAGGTGCAACACCAATTAGTCCGCCTATATACCAGCATCAACTTTAAGGGTTATTTGCTTGGGTGCACCTCTACGGATGCGTAATTGGGGTTTTGCACCCGAGTTTCGACTATTTACTTAGGTGCACCTAGATGTCAATGTTATTTGTTTGGATGCACCTCTACCGTTAATGGGGCCCACTCCGTTATAAAAATGTAACTGCACAGTTAGAAATTTTACCTTGTACACCTCATAAATTTAAAAAACTCGTGATTGTTAAATTAAAAACAACAAAATAAAAACGAAAAATACCTCTCCCTTCCTCTCTTCTCCCCCACTTCGCCTCCCCATCCCCGACCTTGATCTTCACCACACATGCAACTTCGGGCTTCATACTCGTGGATCAAGTTCAGGACACCTCACCCCACCTTTCCAGGCAACTCACGACCCAAGCAACACGTTGGAGAAGCATCGCAGGCTTCTAAGCTTCTGCCGCAACTGCGTGTTTTTGGATCTAAGGCACGGCACCTCGCGTCCCATTCCCAAATACCACTCCATTCCGCTTCCACGTCACCCCAGCAAGGCCGTCGACACACCAATTTGGCCCTAGGTTCAACAGATCCGCTGATTGCAATCGTGATTTCGGACGGTTCGGTCGACCAGAGCAATTGAGCGGTCGACCGGTTCTATTAGGCAAGATGCCTTGTTTCGCCACTAAAGAGTGTTCGGTCGTCTGAACTCACATTTGGTCGACCGACGCAGCGTTGAGCCAGCATCTTCCAGAATTCGGTCGACCGGTCACTCGATCGGTCGACCGAATCACTAGTTTCACCAATCGACTGCAACATATTTTTCTTTTTTATTTTATTATTTTTAATTTAACATTAACAAGTTTTTTAAATTTATGAGGTATACAATGCAAAATTTCTAACTGTGGAGTTACGGCGTTATAATGGAGTAGGCACCGTTAACGGTAGAGGTGCATCCAAGCAAATAACATTGACATCTAAGTGTACCCAAGTAAATAGTCGAAACTCGAGTGCAAAATCCTAATTAAGCATCAGATGCACAATCAAATAACCCCAACTTTAATCGCAGAACAAGGACTCGATACTATCTAATCGACAGGTCGACAGAAAAATAATGCATCTGTCCTCCGTCATATCATAATCATTTCAATATGTAATTGGCGACAACATGCAGAATCTACTCAAACTGCACAGCTTCAGATGGTTACATCAAGGAGTGAAGTTAAACAACCTCGGGAAAGAGCGATTCAGATGTTCATCCACGGCGATAGAACCAGGAGAAGAAAATTTTAATTTATATGAGGATTAAATTAATGAAGAAGGTAAGTGAAATATCAGACAGTGAAATAGGTTAACATTTTCCTTCTTGTACTTTTTGATAGGTGGTGGGGGTTAATTTTACTTATTTACGTGGATAAGACTCAAACTCGTATCCTAGACTAGTTGATGCAACATGGGTACTGATTTATATGTCCAATTCTAGTAAAATGTGGGGGGATACATTTCATCTATATTTTCATTCTATTATATGTCCACTTTTCGTAAAATGAGGGTATTTTTATCTATAACTTCCCTTTTTTGTATTACAAGTCTAATTGCATGGAGTGGCAGGATGGTTTTCTGCATTTTCCTTCCCTTCATTTTATATCCAACTCTAGTAAAATGAGGGAGGTCAGATTTTGTCTACAAGAAGGTTACTAGTTAAAAATGATTAGGAGTCAAGATCTTCAGGTTTAGGTGGACCATCCAAATGGGTACTACTAGACAATTATATTGGTTACTAATGCATTTCACAGAATCAAATGTTTGTAATGGTTTTTGGAGATAGTACAAATTTATAACCTATCTTAATTACGGTCATCAGACCATGGTGCTTCTTCATTCATTGATCTAGTTGGAGAATTCCGTTGCATCCAGGTTTTTGGTTAAGATAGGGAATTACAATGGAGAGCAAAGATGATTCAATGAACTTAAAAGAGTAATCTAGGGTGTGTTAAAATATAGATAAAAGAGATTATAGCAACTGCCTATTCCTTGAAGAAGACATAACTATAACAAAATTGAAGCAACATCTTTCAGTAGCATTGCGATTGCTATCTTCTTATAGTGTAATACTGAAAAATAAAACATATCAAAACACAGCTAACTTATACAAACATAAAAAAAATCTACCATTAGGAAAATAAAAAATATAGATAAAAGTGACTATCAAAGCATATAGGCCAAATTGATCAAATTCAATCAAACAATTGAAACAGACAGAAAGCATACTTATAAGTTCAATCTCAAAGAACATTTTTTACTGGTTAAATCTCAATATGCATTAGACACTTGCATATAAGATATTGAGAAGAAACAAACGTATAAAATAAAGCAGTAGCCTTGTTTCATTCAGAAACAACAAGACAACGATTTGCCAACTGGAAAGAAAAATGGGAGTTATGTCATATACCACCTCTTGACGAAGATTTTTGTTCTGTTGGATAGCTGAATTTTTCTTCTCCGTCAATTTCGAAATTTATGTCTTCCGGATGACAAACAAAAAATTACTAAACAATAATACACCTGAATTGAGTTATTTTGAACGGAATTCAGTCCAAGTCCCTAGAAACAAGGGACATCAGAAAAAGAATAGTGCAGAAGAAAATATGAGCTTTGTGGACAATGAGCATAGTGCCATCACTACTTCCTAAGTAAGTTATCAAGAATTTTACCTAGAAAAAATCCCTTCAGTTGAAATCAAGTTCAGGCCTAATTCAATAATTCATTCGAAATCACGTAAATATCTTTGCAATGCAATCAAACAATCTACCATAGAATAACTAGATAACGAAAACAATCTACCTAGCAAAAACCCCTTCAGTTGAAATCAAGTTCAGACTAGTTTGCCGACTAGTGATGACCTTTTATACTTTTTATCTTATAGATGTAGAAAAGCAGTGAACTATAAAATAATTAAACAAAAAAGCAAACACACTTCATGATCATAAATAAGGCAGAAATTTTGAAAAAGATTATGGTGTACGTACTATTTATCAAATTTATTTAAAACCATATCTAGAATGTCAGAAACTCTGGTGCAATAAAAGTTCAAATAATTAAAGTTTTCCATATGTTTAATGTTTAAAACCTCAGCTTCTTCATTCATCAAATTTAAGCAAGATCATAAGATATATAGACAAAACCTAATTCAAGTATTAAACAGTTCTAATATTTACTTCCGTTGAGTGGCCAGCAGGATTGGCAACAGTGAGATACCAAGGTGGGTCTTCAGTTTTCTTAACATATGCAGGTAACAAGAGTAGTAAACGATATTGTATACCTACTGAAACTTTGTACAGATATGTGGTTTTTTAATAGGAAGAGAGAACCACAGAATGGGGCGGCATTTTCACAATATGTACTTTGTACAGATATTACAGTTCAACAGGTGATGCATGTTTAGAGATTATAATGTATAATACTAGCAAAGAAACAGCTAAAACAACACTTCACACATGGTAATCCAAAAAGAGAACACTAGTGAGTTATAACACGGAGCAAGCACTTTCTTCGCAAGTGGCGCTAGAGTGGCGTTACTTTTAGTTTTGTAACTATGTTTCATCATAGAAAATGGAGAACAGAAAGCTTATTCCCCATCCCCAAAGAAATACACCCAAACTGTCATCAAATATTGACTGAGAAATACTTATCAGTCAGTTGGATTTTACGTAGCACAGACCAGCTTAGTGATACATTATTGAGTTAAGACCGTACTTTAACTTTATTAACTCATTTAGAAACAATTGTTTTTTAAAATTTGGAGTTATGTAAGCCAAGCGTTCTAAAAATAAAATCAAATTACCACTACAAGTTGATAAAAAAACACCATAATTACAAAAAAACCATAATTCTTCATTTCAAGTCAAAATGAGATCTCATCTAAATGAATGACTTGGATGTTATGACCCTAACCCTATTTGGAGACTAATCCCTTGATTAGTGGTGTTTTGCTGGGGAAATGGGAGAATGAACAGTGGCGTGGAGTAGGGTGATGGAGGGGGTGTTGGTGTTGGGTTTTGGGTTGGTGTAAGGAAACCAACTCTCTCCCTCTCTCTCTCAACTCTCAAACCTCTCACTCTCCTCTTCCTTTTGCTCAGCTCCCACTTCCTCCGGTGAAGGATACTCCGGCCGTCAGCAGCAGCAAGCTGGTGGAGGAGAAACACGGAGTGGCGAGGTGCATGCGCGCGGCGTGACCGTTGGGGCTTCCGACGCCGAGTGATCTCTGGAATGCTCCGTCGAACTCGAAGGTATGCCGGTTCTTTAGTTGGTTTTGTTGCTCACCCCCGTTGGGGTGAAGGTGTGGTCGGTCGCAGGACGTCGTGGACCTCACCGGCGGCGTGAAACGACATAAAATTCTCGGTTGGTGTGGGGTTGCTGTCGACCAACGGTCGACCGGTGCCTTCGAGCGGTCGACCGGTTTAGTGTTTTGCCGGACTTTAACCAACACCGATCGAACGATGCCATGTGGCAGTCGACCAGTTGTGCATGTGTTGGTGGGTCGGAGGATTGCCTGGTAGTTTTCGATCGACCGTTCTTGACCTTTGGTCCGACTGGAACTTAAGTGAACTTAATTATGTTGCATTCTGTTCGACCGATTGTATATCTTGTTTGACCGCTGTTTAACCTAGACTATTAGGATGGCCTGGTAGTTTTCGGTCGACCGAGACCCCTGAGTCCGTCGATTGATTATACTTGTATGATTTTTGACCAGACTCCGGATTTTGACCCCGTATTCGGTCGACCGGTTTTAGATTGTTGTTCAACCATTGAGACTTAAGTAACGCGTAGATAGTTTGATCGTTGTAGACTTTTGGTCGACAAAACTTATTACGAACGATCGACCAGATCGCCTATTTTGGTCGACCGTTTGTGTGCAAAACTGAATTTTCTGGTCCTTGTGTTGTGTCAACTCTGTCCACGGAAACCCGTGTCCTTACTTAGAGCGTGAGCCGAGAGGTGACGACCGGTACGTTGCTCGTACTTGCTCATGGACCGCCGTGTGGAAGAGTGTGGATACTTGGGTCGTGCCACCTCCGTTGATGGAATGTGGTGTGGCGAGTTGTTGCTCGACTCTCTGTAGAGTAGCAGACTTGAGGGATCACGGATCCCAATGCATGTTGATGCTTGGCTCTTGGAGCATGATGACCCTGCAGACTATAGTCTGGACCCGTCCGATGTTGTGCCGAACGTATGTTGTACCACCGATGTTGTGCCGACAATGCCGTCGATGTTGTTCCGGCGATGATTCCTCTATTGGGCTCCTATCTGGGAATGGTTGGACCGACCAGGCTACGACTCCGTTGGGGTGGTGTAGATCACGTGGTTCGCTTTGCGCGGAAGTGCGGGTACTCCTCACCGATCCCTTTGGCTTGAGTAGTCGTGTATGGGGGTGTGTCGCGTACTGTCCGTAAGACCGTATGTACCTACGATAGGTTTCTGAGGGAGACCCGATGTTGTTGCTAGACTGATGTCATTGTTGACCCCTTGAGGGTATTTGTTGTTGCCGTGGGACTAAGGTCCTGTTTTACCCTTGGAGGGGTTCGTGTTGCATTGCTGATGATGACATGTCATGCTACTAGTATGATAAGTTCGTTTACCGTACTGTTGCATTCATTTAGGAGAACTTGGCATATGGGGTTTCCTAATGAGAAACTCGGGCTTTGTTGTTGATTCATGTTTCAGAACCGTAGTAGGTTATGTCAGGTGGTCACAGCAGGTGCACACATTTTGGGGTCAGGATCCTCTTCGGACTCTTCGAGGTCGTCATGATTACTTGTATCTGTCTTTCGTTGTATTGTTGTAATCATGTGTTTTGACAAACTCTATTGTAATTGGTGCATCGACTGATTATATTTATGAGTAACATTCCCGCTTCGATTGTCGTTATCTTGAGATCTCCTATTGTTTAAATTTTAAATTTTCTGCTGTTCTGGGATGTTACATTGGAAGCGTAGAATTTATAATTCATTGTGTTTGGGGGTAGTTTATAGTTAATGTAACTTATTCAAAATATGTATTTGGCTGGTTATTTGAAATGTGAAAGTGATCGGTGTTTCATTTATTCAAAATATTAATGCATAAGGCTTCTCTGTGATCTCGTTGAATGCTCTTGAAAATGCAAAGATTTGGGTATAATATGAGAAATTATATTAAAGAAGCAATTAAAGAAAAATCACTAACACTCGCGGTTAAAAATTCAAAGGCAGCTGATGCGCCATTATTGTCCGACAAGGAATCCCTAGGTTCATGTCGTGGCTCCAACAATGGCATAATCTCCACTGACTCCTCCTCTTCCAATGGTAGGTAATACGTACTCAATAGCCATGCGCTCAATGCATGACATATCGAAGAAGAAGAAGGTACTTCAGACCACTCACCATTCGCTACCTCAAACTCTCCTTGCATCCACTTTTGCCTCAACTTCGACCACTTACACCCAAACACAATGAATTACCTCAAATTAAATTTTAATATTTTAACACCGTTAACAAAATAGTGACGTCACTAACGGAAAATATTAATGGAGTAACACATCCACTACAATTCGAAAGCTTAATAATATTATGGATGTTAACCATGTTTTCTAGTGCATTTAAGAAAATAGGTATAGTATGATGGTATTTTTGGAAATATTTTATTTGTGAGTTGCATGAAAAGAAAAAACCCCTCAGGAAATATAGTACAGGACTTGGAAGTGAAACTACCTTAAATGTGAGCGAAAGATTGCGATTTACCCAAATATAGCGAATGCATAAAATAAAAGGTTACAAAGGGTAAATTGTATTATATAAATATAATTCCACTTGTTGAGTAGTCCTACATGGGGGGATTGTCCCGAGTTACGTTTATCTTGTCTATAAATAGAACTCTTCTTCTTTCTTTGTAATCACTCATTGCTCAGTGGTCATTCTCTCTGCTTGGAGTAAGCCTTTGAAGAAAAACTCAAGTGGAGGGAATGCTACTTGTAATGTGTGAGTGATCAATAAAATAATTTTTCCTAGTTTTGTTTGAATGTTGTCTCTTTTCGAATGCTTGCATGTTTAACTTAGTTTTGTTTTCCTAAGCTTAGTATAACTCGTTAGAATATCTTTCTTTCTTAGTATAATTGTTAACATAGTGTGTAGTGAGTAGTTCCATACCCTTTGGGGTGGAGATGATGTTATACATGTAATAAATAATGAGAATGAATGTTATCATATGCAATATATGATGAATGTGACTGTATAATTGTTTGTTTAAATGACAATACATACTTGATGGGTTTTGCCACAGTTTTTAGACGCTTCTCATGGTTGCTTAGGTTCTTAATAACCAACTTGTTTATGCTCATGTTAATCAACAAAGTTAGAGATTGGAATGATAGATTTTGCCACAACCAGCCATTAGACACTTCCTATGCATTAAAACACAATCTATAATTGTGCCTTATTGAATGCATTCTTCACCACTTTCACATGTGTACACGCACTCCACCGCTTAGGGGTTGTCTTTACTGAATTTTATCTTTCTCGTTTGTTAGTTGCTTAGTTTATTTTTAGTTAGTCTTGAGTTGTTATCTTTCTCATTTGTTAGTTTCTAATTTAGTGTAGCCTAGTTTAGTGTAACCAAACTTCTTCTCCCCTTATTTACCACTTGATTTCTAAAGAACTAGAGTTGACACATCTCCCTGTGGATTTGACCTGTACTTGCCACCGTTTATCGTGGTCATGCACTTGCGATTTTAGTTTAATTGAAACAAGTTTTTGGCATCGTTGCTGGGGAGGTGTTCTGTCCAGACTTTTGTTTGGACGATTCAAGTGGATTTGATCTTTCTTTTTTAGTTTTGGTTTGTTTCAGGACATATCAGGATCAAGAAGAGGTACCAGGAGAAATTAGGGGGAGGAAGAAGCTACTCTGACCGCCAATCAGCAGCTTGAGACCATCAATTGGTTGTCTGGTGAGCAGTTTCTGCTTCCTCTTTTCTTCTGTTTGTTTCTACTTACAATATGATTGTCTAGGAGCCCAATTTTGCATGTCTGAACTTGTAAATTGCTTCCAGATTAATCAATAAACCAATTAATCCCCCTTTTAATCAACTTGGCCATTAAAATCCAAAGCAAAAGATTAGGCATTCTTTCTTGTTTAGGTCATGCATCATGTACTTGACTTAGGCACGTAGCTTGCCTTTCATTTAACTTTAGTTTCAGTTGTTGAGTGTTGGCGTGAGCTACGCATTTTCTACTCTCATTCATGCATTAGTTTGTATGACCACACATTAGTTAGTAGGAATTGCATTTGGAACAAGAGTGAGGTGAGTGTTTGTATGGTGAGTTGCTTGCTAGTCTAAGGATTCAAAAGATTTTTAAGGGGCACCACCTATAGTCTTCCAGATAAGGTGGAGGATTTCATCACTCCTACCTTCAACTCCACAAAATACCTCTCAAAAAGCCTAATTGTAAAATCAAGTAGACATTTGACCCCTAAGGACCTCAGGCGCATTAGGAGAGTGATCCAGTTGTGATCGTCATATCCTGATCGACGTCGCCCACTCTGTTGATAGTAGGAGAGACGAGATCTCTGGATCTTGGCTCACTTGCTGGGCTTTGTTGTCTTCGTCGTTGGGAGGTGACGCATGTTGAGGCCGTGTGACCTCGTAGTTAGGTGTCGTCTAGATGTAAGTACCTATAGTGACCTCAGGCTGTTTGAGCCATGTTTGCTAGATTAGGCTTCAATCCTCACCCTTACCCACGCTAGCTCTAGTGATTCTTCTCTTCTATTTTGAGTCTTCTCCTCATCTACATTCTACGTTATAGTCTTCTCTAATTTCACTTTCTATTTCTGTGTAGTTGTTGAGTCGAGTCGAGCACGTTTATGCAAGGTTGGACTCGCCTTGGTGAGGGTGCTCGGCTTGAGAGATTTGATCCTGTTGTTGAGATGGATGGTCTAGGTGATCGTCCTTCTCCGCCTCGAGCTCCTTTGGAGCACGAGGCCTCGTTGTCTCTCGGAATGAATGCTATCTTATGTAATATGTGATGAATGTGAATGTATGCTTGTTTCTTTAAATGAGAATACTTAACTTTATGAGTTTTGCCACAAATTTTAGACACTTCCCATGCATGTTTAGGTTTTTAATAAGCAACTTGTTTATACTCATGTTAATCAATTAGGTTAGTGATTTGAACGATAGGTTTTGCCACAACGATTAGACATTTCCTATGCATGAAAACACAATCTATACTTATGCCTTATTGAATGCATTATTCACCACCTTATCACATGTGTACACACGCACTCCACCCCTTAGGGGTTGTCTTTACTGAATTTTATCTTTCTCATTGTTAGTTGCTTAGTTTAGTTTTTATTTAGTCTTGAGTTGTTGTATTTCTCATTTGTTAGTTGTTAGTTTAGTGTAACCAAACTTCTTCTCTTCTTATTTACCACTTGATTTCTAAAGAACCAGAGTTGACACACCTCCCTAGGGATTTGACTGTTACTTGTCATCGTTTCATTGCGACCATGCACTTGCGATTTAAGCTTAATCGAAGCAGTTGTGTGAATGGGTAATTGGGCGATGTAATTGGGATTGAATATTTTGATAGTAGATATTTGAATTAAATCTCAGCGAGCAAATAACGAGTATCAATCACCAAACGAGCAGTGGTCTGCTGATGTTCGGCTAATTTAGTTAATGGAGCTAATTTTTTTACTTGTATTTGCTTCGTTACCAACCAATCCAAACAACGATCCGAGCGAAACCGAGCAAATACCAAGCGGGCTACCGAACCGGAACATAATTTGACAGCCCTACTTGTATATGTGAAGTGACTTCACGATGACTGCACCAGGAATGCATATGTAGTTGTGTCGTACCAAATGAAGTAACACAATACCTATTGTAGGTTAGGTTTGGATTCTATGGTTGACTAAACGACACATGAGTACCATAAAACACACATACATGGTGTAATCCAACGGATCTTATTCATGTAGATGATTACAACTTTTGCTAAACTGGATAGAAATAGTGAAGATGGATGCCTACCATTTTGCCGGTTGTAGAACTGTTTTGTTTGTTAAATGAGTTCCCATGAGAATTTAAATATATGTGAACATATCAATCATCTATTCATCTTTAACATTTTACTGTCGTTTTCTTTTTTTCAAACTGGATGGATATAACATTTTTAACATTTTACTGTTGTTTCTGTTTTGTTGGTAATTGGGTCTGAAATTAGGTATATATAGGCATTTGGAACATTTTACTATTGTTTTTATTTTATTTATTTTTGAAATTGGATAGATATACCTTTAAACATTTCACAATCTGTAAATTGACTTCTCAAAATCTAACTTGTAGTTTTGTGTTGAGCCTATAGTTTTCACTATTCAGGATTCCGGAGGGGGATTTTACACGTAAATATCTTTGCTAAGTTGTTGGCTTTGATTCTTTTTTGTGCAAATTTTGGTGCCATTTTAGTGTGTGTTTTCCTTCGAAATAGAAGATCGAGATTTCTTTTATTTTATTTTTTGGGTCATAACCTTGCCTTACAACGTATCATATTACTTACAAATTCTAACTAAATTAGTTCGCATTTGGTAATTTTTTGGAATGTTTTGATATAAATCTTTGCAATAACACGTATAACTTATTAGGTATATTTTCATAATAACTACCAAACACGTTTCGATGCATGCTTCTCCTTCTGAGGAATTCGTCCAAGTAAACTCCCCTCCAGTAGAAGGAACCTCTAGCAATTGTAATGGATCCACACACTCATTAAACTCCCCCATTGCGGCAAATTCAGCCCCGCACCTCCTAGCTTCTCCACGCCACACCTTATGCAATTGAAGTCGCCTCCCACCAGTCATGGGACACTCAAATCAGGGGCCGCACTCCTTAGGTCCTCCCAAAGTGCTCTACGATCCTTGTGCCCATTTTCCCCATAAATTTCCGTAATAGCAATATACCTACCATCTTTCTTCACATACCCTTCCAAGTGGAGAAGTTGTGTTGTCTCAAAGCTAACATTGAGATCAAATACATTCTCATTCTATAAAACTAGGATTCTCCCCGAGTCTCTAATCATTCCGTTTGATGCCATGCATGTGGCCAAATTGCCTTCTTAAATCACTAAATCTTCTTCAACTTCACCTTATGTTCCATTAAGCAAACAACATCCGTTTTTGCCTCCACAATGCGATCATGAATCATGTGTACGCGATCGGGTCCATTTGCACCATGCACATTCCAAAATTGGACATTCATGGTGTTGAGTCATGGGGTCCCGACCCCTTGCCCCCACAAGCATTTTGTTGCATCGATCCTTTCTCTCGAATCACTTTGATCGCCCTGGGTTGAGGTGAAGGGGATTCACTGTCCACGAATCGCTTAGACCTCCTGAGGTTGAGGTGAAATGGATTCAAGCCTTCCTTCCCAATTTTTTGGGTGCATTAACCGTTTCCACAACCATTGCACTTCCTCCACTCCCCTCCTCAAGCTCCCCCGAATTGCGATCCTCCCCTCCAAGAACCTCAAACCTTCCACCATCTCCCGTCCTCCTATCCTCTACGCTCCCTTTCTCCACCTCCCTCACCAGCGTCTTGGGCGATACCCATCCATGATTTTCCTCAAACACCATAGCTATGCCATCTTCTCATCCCCTCTCCTACTCCCTCGCCAAAACCCACACTAACAACCATTGCACCCTTCTTACGACTCTCATGTACGTAGTTCCTCCCATCCACCACCTCCAACTCACGAGAAACACAACTCTCAAGCCCCTTGCCATGCATACTCCCATGCACCAAGCCCTTCTCACGTGATATGCTACCTTTTCTCCCCACTTCATTTAGGTCCCCACTCTCCAAAGAATTCCTCCCCCCACTATCCTCCTTTCAACTTGCCACCTTTTCACTAGCCCCACTACTTGCATGCTTTTCAATAAAGTTGATTTTGTCTCCTCTCTTTTCCTTTGTTCTTATCCCATCTCCTATTTGCACACCAAGAATTTCTCCTCCATTATCCTCTCCCAACCACTCCCCTCCTTTCCACTTGGCATGTTCACACTTGCCACTTCAAAATTTGGAACACACACCTCTTCTTTTCCCCTTCCTTTGTTCCCTCCACCTTTCCACGTGGATCCCTCTCGCCACATGTTACATCCTCAATGGCCTCACCCTCCACATCAACCCCTACCTTCCTTGCCACATCATCATCTTCCTCATCACACACCTCCTTCTTTTTCCTTGTTGACCTCATCCTTCTCCTCCTCCTCCACCACCACCCGACACAATTCCTCCTCCCGAGATCCTTCTCCCACCCCAACCTCCTCCCTCTCTCCCCCCGGATCCCTACCTCCTCTACCCTTCTCTATATCCACACTTGCTCCCTTTCCTCCTTTTCCCACCACATTTCGTCTACCAACCACCACCCATTCCGAAGCCTTCACTTTCACATTTCCGGTTGTAGGTGGTGGTCCTTTCCTCGAACACCTCTCCATCTGATGCCCCAACTCCTTGCAATCACTACAATATGTCAGCCTCCATTCGTATTTGATTGACATCATTTCATGCTTATATTTGTACCTTATATCCATTATCTTACACCTAAGCAATGCTATGTGACGAGTTTTATGTTTAGTTTTCAGAAATAAGTAGGTTTGAAGAGAAGAGCCATGAAAGGACCCAAAAGCAGGAAAAAAGGACCTAATTGTGAGACCTGGGGACCAAGATGCAAGGGGGAAGGACCTGATCGTAAGACAGAAGGACCTAAGAGCAAAACAGGAAACTCCACACCATCATGAGGAGTATTTTGTCAATTCGATTCGGGTCGGAGCTCCAATAAACCAACCAGATGCATCTAAGACCAAGAAACACTTCAAGAAAAGCCCACAAAGAAAACCAGACGGATCTAAACTTTATAGACCGCCAATTGGCGGTCTGGAACCGCTAATTGGCGGTCCATTTAGCCCAGAATCCATCTAGTTTTCTGTAGCACGTGTATTAGTGTATTCTTAGTGTATTTTTGGTATTGGTTTAGTCCCACATCGGGGGATTGTCCCGGATTAGCTTTTTCCATGCTTATAAATAGAACTCTTCACCTTCCATTGTAATTACCCATTGCTTGGTGACATTCTCTCTACTAAGGAGTGAGCCTTGAAGCAAAAACTCAAGGTGGAGAAGAATGCTACCTTCAATGTGAGTCATTTTGTTAATAAAATAATTCTTCTAGTTTCTTTAAATCTTGTCTTTTAATTTGTGCATGTTTGTTTAGTCTTTCCTTTCCTTTTATGTTTCTTTAATGCTTCTTGCCTTCTTAGTTAACTTTCATTTCAGTATTATGCTTTCTTTTGCTAGTATAGTTAGTGTAATGAGTAGTGAGTAGGTCCATCCCCATTTGGGGGGTGGAGAAATATGTGATATAATCATGTAGTGTATTAAGTGTGTGTTATTTTTATCCCTTGAGCTTTATATGATTTCCATAACCATCTAATGGGTCTCCACTCTTATCTTTGATAGGCTAATGCTCTTGAATGAAGCTTAGCTTATGCTTTGATTAGTGGACCTATTTTATGGGGAATGATAAGGTTAGGATATGGATGAAGTTAATGTTGGAAACACAATTTGTAGTGTATGTGCTCTTGTTGCCTTTACCTTAGCTAATGTCTTGTATGTTTTAATGATGTAGTGAAATCTTAATTCATGTAGAGGCATAGTAGGGTATAGTCTTTATACTTGAGTTCATGTAGCTTCATTCCAATTAATGTCTTGTATGTTTTAATGATGTAGTGAAATCTTAATTCATGTAGAGGCAAAGTTGGATGTAGTTTTATGATTTCATGCACTACATGTTGTGAGGAGCTTAATGAACACACACACACTTCTTTATGTCACATTATTTCTCTACCCCCTTTGGGGCTTAGTTTATTGCTTATCTCCATTTCCATTTGCATCTTAGTGTAGTTTAGTGTAACCAACCTTTCTTCCCTTTCTTTACCTCTCGCCTTCGAACAAACCAAGTGTCGACACACCTCCCAGTGGACGACCCGTATTTGCCACCGCTTCAACGCGGCCGTGCACTTGTGGTTTAATATAAAACGAGATCAATCAGTATTCCACAAACACCCTCTCCATTTCTCCCCCTTTATCCGAACATCCACCCAACTTCGATAAGAGAAATCAAGACTAACCTCAACACACTCTTGCATATGTGAGTCTCCTCCCTGTGGCGGTATAAGCATCCACGTAGAGAGGCTTACAAATCACACTCACGATATTGCTCAACATCTTAGCCAACCAAAACTTGAGGTCCAACTTTGGCAAGTGAATCCAAATAGGCATAGCTGCTATCCTCACACGTTTCATCACGACCTCAGGTGACCATGCTTGCACGACCAAGGGGCACTTCGAATGAACCAAGGCCCTCCTTCAAGCACCCTTTGTCGGTCCTCCCCAAGAGTAAACCAGAATAACAAAAATCTTGCCTTCGGCGAAACACTTCCAAACCACCCACTAAACCCCATAATTTGTGGAGGTGTTTCTCCAACGTGGGTAGATGAGGTTTGAAATCAATGAAATAGCCAAGTAAAACTTTGTACTACCTATTAAGTACTTTACACACGTCTGCCTTAGAATAAACCACGACCTTCTCTCCTCCTCTCACCTCTGACTCAACAAAAGAGAGTGTTGTTGCCGCCCTTACTCCGGATTGGAAGAGCTCCAACCACCTCTTTGGTGAGGCCACTTCGCCCCCTTGAGGTGGTGAAAAAGCCGACCCTCCACTCTCCAAACGTGAAAGTGGAGGGTGTTTTGGTGCTTTATCGGTGTGCTCGATGTTGCCACCACCCACATTCAACTCACCCAATTGCAAAGTGCTAGTAGTAGGAACCATTTTGATGAAGAAAATAAGAGTTTTGGTGGAAGAAAATAGGTCTAGACCCTAGGAACCCCCATGCTCTCTCCAGAGCTTCTCTCTCCTACTTTCTTTTTCCCCTTCTGCTATCCTCTTTTCTTCTCAAAGCCACTCTCATCCACCGCTTGGAAGAGAAGGAAGAGAGCACTCTTGTCTTTGGCTCTTCTCTCCTTTTGTGCTTTGATTTGTGCGACGGTTTCTACCCCTATCACGACCTCCTCCTCGAAGCCGCTCTCCCCAAGATCCCAAGCATCATGCGCACGAAGTAGGGCACGTATTTAGATACTCCAATCCTCAAAGTTGTGCCAGGTGCGCGGTTTTGGCTCGCCTTGCTCTCCATGTTGAGGGTCTTCCATTGCTATCACTAAAATCATACTTTGATTTACGTAATAGGTGGCAACGAATGAAAGAAGAAAATGACTACTTAAAACTCAAATACAAAATGGGATTTGCAACAAACATTCCTCTTTTCTCTATTCTTTCGACTCACTTACATTCTTTTTTTTCTCTTTCTCATATTACAAATGGAGAACTCTTGTGCCTATATAGGGACTTATGATTAACATCATTTCATGCATTCATTTGTATCTTATATCCATTATCTTGAACCTAAACAATGTTATGTAACGAGTTTTATGTTTGAGTTTCAGGAATAAACAAGTTTGAAGAGAAGATGCATAAAAGGACCTAAAAGCAAGAAAATGGTCTGAGTTGCAAGACTTGGGGACTGAGATGCAAGGGGGAAGGACCCGGATGTAAGCCCAAATGAACAATGAGAAAATCAGGAAAGTCCACACCATCATGGGAGTATTTTGGCAATTCGATTCGGGCCTAAACTTGAACAATCGACTGTGGTACATCACACATGAAGAAAGCAATCCAGGAAAGCCCACACAAAATGCAGACCGGATCCAAACCATGTAGACCACCAATTGGCGGTCTGGAACCGCTGATTGTCGGTCAGGTTAGGTCCGAATCCGACAGGCTTCAGGCGGATCATGTATAATTGTGTGTTATGTCTATTTTGGGTATTGTATTAGTCCCACACTAGGGATTGTCCCGGATTACCTTTTCCTATAGTTATAAATAGAACTCTTCCTCCTCCTTTGTGGCCATCCTCTCTACTAGGAGTAAAAGCCTTGAAGCTAAAACTCTGGTGGAGAGTCAACAAACCAGAAATGCTTGTCGGTTTTCGGTCGACCGTATCCATCTTTCGGTCGACCAAATATGATCTTGTTTGCCAACCCCATAGCGCCTGGTGTGAATCATTCGACCGAACCTATCTCGGTGTTCGACCGATCACTTAAGTGTACCTGAGTCATAGCCTTTGGAGATCCACCGTTCCTTAATAGGTCGACTGTTCCTTAACCGGTCGACCTTTCAGCCCGATCCGGTCGACCAAAATTACTTAGACTTGGGTCCTGTCAGTTTCTATTTTGTGTATGTTACACAATCTTTACAAAATTCATCCCCAACGGCTATAACTATTTTGGAGCTTATAAATAGAGTTGTAAAACACATTTTAACACAACTCTCCCACTACTATTTGTCCCTTACATTAGAGAGAAAGCTCCAAACACTCCAAGCCTCAAACCTTCCACACTTTAGTCTTAAAACCTATTCTCGCTCAAGTGTGCTCAAGATTAGAAAGTGTTGTTCAACTCATTGATTGTCAAAGAAGCAAGGGTCTTGGTGAAAGCCCAAGACAAAAGTATAGACTTCGGTGAGAGCCTGAAGTGATGCCTCTCGGATTGTGAGAGGAGGAGCCAAGCTCGACGAGGGTTGTTCGCGAGTTTGAAGATTGTAAAGGTGTTCTCTCCTGACCCGGAACGGGGAGTGGTTTGTGAAGTCGTGAGTGAAGCTCGGTGATCCGAGCGGAGCTTGCAAGAGAGGACTAGGACCCGGGTGGGGTGCCGAACCTCTATAAAAATCCCCCGACTCCTTGTGGTTTGCATTTTTCCGTTCCTTTACTTGCTTGTTTAGTTTTAAATTCCGTTGCATATATTTGATCGTTAAACAAGTAGGTAATTAGGATAAAAGTGATTAGAATTAGAGACCCACACGATCCTACACATGCATGTTATCGTTGTTTGATATGAGAGTGGAAAATGTTGGGATCGAATGACCCATAATCTAATATAAAATACACTACTAATGATAATGCAGAGGAAATAAGTGAGAGATATCCAAATCGCAATGTAGGTTGAAAGTTTTTATAAAGGTTTGGCATCCCAACCGGGTTTTACTCCTCTCTTGCAAGTCACACTCGATCACCACGAGCTCCGTTCACGACTTCACTAATCAGATATTCGTTTTGGGCCGAGATTAGACCTTTACATTTTGAGCTGATCGCGAACAACCTCGCCAAATTCTATTCTTTCTCTCACAATCCGAGAGAGAAGTTCCCTCCTGAAGCTTGTACAACTCTTGTCATTCAACAAAATAGGACTCAGAATCACTAATCTACACTCTAGACTTTAGCACACTTAAGTAGGATAGGATTTGAGAACATAAGTGGTGAACTTTAGGCTTCAGTAAAGTATTGAATGGAGTATTGAAGTGGAGAAGGTTTTCTCTCAAAGCAATGGATCAATAAGAGTGTAAGAACTATCTAAAACATAGGAATGAAACCATATTTATAGACTCTGGGATCCATATAGTCGTTGGGGCTAAAAACAAAACAACTGATTCCATCTCCTATTTCCAACTTCGATATACTTGTTGGAAACATTATCAGCATTGAAAAGTGAAAGACAACCGATCAAAAGTGTAAAACTGAAGTTTTGTCAGAGCCAGAAAAGTTCAACTGTTGATGCATTCTATTCAACTTGTCATTTAAGTTATTAAGTTGACAGTCAATCAAATGCAAATAATGGTCGGATACACACTATATAAACTAGGAGTAAGTATACATGACATTGAGGGTACTGTCGACTGTTGAGTCATAAACAGTCAAACGAAATCAAGAAAAGTTACTATCTAATTTCGTGACAAATTCAGCCGACCTATAGCCTGAAGTCCAAATTGGGTAAAGGCGAGGTCTTCAAGATAGATGTTGGGGAACAACGATAAGAAAATGGCTCGAAAAGGAAATTTGAAAAATCAAGAAGGGTCAGACAAAATGGCAAGAGCGGTTGACCGTTCTGCCGAGGAAATGTTGTTTACAAATGGTCGAACAGAAGCAAAGTAATTGTCGGTTATTGTGCACACACTGGTTGAGGTTGAGTTTGGTGGTTTTTTGGCTTAGGTTTGGATGATCTATTGAAGTCCAAATAATGTGATATTTTGTGTGTGAGTTCTAAATGAAACCTTGAGTGATCATAGGTGGATATCTCAATATATGTTCAAGTTTACAAATATTCCTAAAGACTCAAATAAAGATAAAATTACATGTCTTCAAATAGTTTTATTAAATGTTTTGACTTCAATCTCTTTCTCCTTGAGTATTGATCACGTAATCATATAAGAATATGCACAATACAAGTATATGTGCATGCAACACATGGAATGTGTTTGACCCAATTTAATTTTGATTAAGATTAATTTTATTAAATCATCAAAATAAACATGATGAAGACCTAAAAGCCAATAAAAAATCATTCTGGCCAAGCATATATTTTTATGAGCAAAGCTTCCCATTTCAAGAGCCCACTTCAACCTCTGCTCCATGTCCAAGTTCATCTAAGCATGTGACAACAATTCATGTCCTGCCTCATATTGTGGGTCATCCATGGTTGACATGTTCCAACCCTTGATAGACCAGCGCCCCAACTTGCCACTCCAGATGAAGCTTTACCCTCTCCGGTTCATGTCGTCACTCCAACAATGGCATCATCTCCATTGACTCTGATTCCTCTTCCAAGGGTAGGTAAGACGTACTCAATGGCCATGGGCTCGATGCATGTGATATCAAAGAAGAAGAAGGTACTTCATACCACTCGCCACTTGCTACCTCAAACTCTCCTTGCATCCACTTTTGCCTCAACTCCGACCACTTACACCCAAGCATCTAAGGATGTGGAGTAGCGCTCTACGGTGTGCAGAGATTGATGTGTTGCTTTGCAATCAAACGGGGACCCTTGTGCCTTGCTCCTCTTATATGAATGTGGTCTGAAATCGTTGGATCTACACTATCATGCGCAAAGAAGATGGGTCTATTGATAGTTTTAAAGCTCGATTGGTGGCAAAGGGCTTCCATCAATACCTTTAGCCCTGTTATGAAGGTAGGCATCGTTCAAGTTGTTCTCTTTGTTGCTTGCTCAAAGGGGTGGCAGATGCACCAACTTGACATCCATAACACTTTCCTCCTTTGGGAGCTCTCTGAGCACATATAATGGAGCAACCACAAGGATTTCAGGATCCTCTCCTATCGGACCATGTGTGTTGCCTCTGGTGGTCGTTTTATGGCCTCAAGCACGCACCCTTTTACTTTCTTAGGGTTGAGATGAAATAGAAAGTGGATGGAATACATCTCTCCCAGCATTCGTACATCTTTGACTTTCTCTCTCATCTCAATCTTGTTGATGCCAAGCGATTTGCTATACCAATGTCGCCTGACATCTGCCTCATGGCTGATAATGCTTGCCCTCATCCTGATCCCTTGTAATACTGACATGTGATTGGAAGCCTTCAATACCTCACTTTCACATGGCCAGAAATTAACTTCGTCGTTAATACACTTTGTCAAGCTATGCCCTTGCCAATGGATCACCATTGGATTGCTTTGCAATGCTTGTTGCATTATCTTAATTAAGGGGGCGGTAATGCACTCTTTGTTCATTGCTCGCAACTCCTCCTCTGTTTGTGTGCTTTTGTAGAAGCTGTTTGGGCAGGTTTCTAAAAAGCAACACATCGTCGCTCGATCCACTATAGAATTACTCAGTATCGTGCCCTTACCAATGCCTGGACCGAGCTTTCTTGGCTTCAGCCATTCCTTCATGAGTTGGGAGTCTACTTATATTATTTGTCCATGTTGTGGTGTGGTAATGTATGCGTTATATACCTCTATTCGAATTTGGTGTTTTGATGCCTTTATGAAACAGGTCGAAGTCGACCAACACTTTCTTTGTGAAGGGTTGCTCGTCAAGACTTGCTTGTTTGATACATCACCTTCGTTGAGTAGTTGTCGGTGGTATGACCAAGCCTTTAGCGAAGTGACAATTTTTGTTATTTAGAACCAAACTCTTGGTGGCTCAACCCCCATGAATTTGACCGGGGGGTGTTAGATAGAGTTTGTATTAGTTTGATTACATTGGAGTTTGTTAGACTGACAATTGTGTCCGCATACACGTCACACTCTCATTCACTTGTAATTGACTCATGAAGTAATATATATATTAAAACTTTAAGTCAATCAAAGTCAATTTAATCGTTGATCTAAAATACTCAGCTGAAATTAACTGAATTTCAAAGTGTCACATCAAAATCTACAATGTTCCATTTGATCTTAAAATTTGATCACATGTTCCTTATATATAGTATATCCCACCCACAAATGTTCATTAAAAAAATGAAACGGAAGTAGTTGAAAATGTGGTACCACAGTCAACATGATTGTATACCTTCTACGTATACATTTTTTCATATATACATATATATATATACATTTCCTGAATTCATTCTATTTTGTGACTCCACAAAAGTTGAGTCAAATACCTACGCTTGAAACAATTGTGCTTTATACACATGATAGACAAACATACTTTTAGTTGAAGTGACAAGCAATGACTCAGTGCATATTACTATTCACTAGGTAGTTCATAATGGACTTCGAAGAAATAGCCCATCTATGATAGACTGAACCAACTACCTTCCCTCAGAACACAATGACACAATAGACCAACCAACTTTTGGTTGAAGTTAAAACTAGCAATCACCCAGTGTGTTTGTGTTCTCATCTTATCCGAATTTTGATTATAATATCTTATAAGTGAACATAGAAAATCTGAAACTTTGTTAGTTGACCGTCTCTTCAAAATTTAAATACTTTACATGCAGACAATATATAACTCCAACCCTATCATATTTTTGTATTATATACATTTTCTGTTCAATAAATACGGGACTACTTCTGCAACACTTTTCTGTACACATGACCCATATTACTCTCATGTCTATACGTGGATAATATACGTCGGAGTATTCATTGGAACGATTAACAAAGGAAAGCACTCTAAAAGAATAGTATGCATAGTTTTTGATGAGGCTCGTAAAAATACTATTCCAATATGTAATAATTCTAAGGAATGCTACCCAAGGAAATAATATTTATATGTACATACATTAATATTGATAGGATAGAGCTAATGAATCCAAAACCATGGTGGCTCCACCCCATTGTCGTAGAGAAAATTAAATGTACCTTCATTATTGAGTTGTACATAAGTTAATTGAGTTGAGCAATTTATTGAATTAATATAAATTGTAAGTCCAAATCCAAAGTGATTATGTTGGAATTTAAAGATCAACACTAAGACGACATCGTACAATAAGTAGATTTCGCCTTAAAGCCTCTGCAAAATAAAATTTTGTCGACAACCGTAAGATACCAGTAACCTATTTGCTTCCTATTTTTGCTTTTGTTGCTACCTCGATCTTGAAGTTGTGATTGCAAGAGAGCAATGTTGTAGCCATAGATTGCTCACAATTCTCCTATATTATTTGGCAACAAATACAACAATTTACCATCTTTCATGTATCCACATTGAGAAACAATTTCCACAACATCTGCGCATACATTTACAGAACTTTTGAAGAATATTAGACTGTAGTACACATCGCAATCGTTTCTTACTAGACAAAGTATGGGGTGAAAAATTATAATTTATGGATGCTGGCGTAATTACTAGATTACGACCACATAATTGCATAAAAGAAATATTTGTTAAGAAACTTTCTGTAACACATGCAATAAGTTGGTAACCACCTCTTATTGATTACAAATACAAATATAAATACCATAATCAATCATGATTAGATACAAGAAGTAGTACAGACCAAACTTGTAAAAGTCATTTAGCAGAACCTATTCACGAGCTGTGCTTCTCACTAAACAATATGATAACAAACACATAAATACATCTCCAGTACCAAGCATCATAGGAGAATCCATGGATAGATCCCATACTTATGGGCATTGGAAGCCAGAGGGTACCTTCTTGCCACAATAGTTGACAAGCAAGCTAAGGGACACCGGAAGGTTGAGGTTGATTCCGAGAATATTGGCCTTGATAGCGGTGCAAAGGCAAACCGCCGCCTCGAGATCGGCAAGGCCTTGGATGAGGGTGCAACATGGGGTCTTGGGTGGGGATCCAACAACCGCATTAACCAAACCATTGAGAACATTGGCACAAATGCCTAGTTTGAGTGCGTCGATTGGGCACTTGCTGCCCCCATTACTACCACCACCTCCTCCTCCTCCTCCAACACCACCTCCTCCACCACCGCCACCACCACCTCCAGAGGGAGGGCAAGGCTTTGGTTTTGGTTTTGGCTTTGGCTTAGGGCAAGTGTTGCATGAGCTCACCATGGAGAAGAATAGGAGGTTAACGGCGATGAACAACACAACGTTGGCGGTCGCTTTCGATGTCATTGTGGCTCGGCTATACTCACCTTAGTGTGTAGTGAAGTGGTGTTTGGTTTGTGTGTTTGGGATGAGTAGAGTGGTTGGTTTTTATAGAGGATTTAAGGTGGAAGAAGAAGGAATGGGGTTCGCTGGATATTTGGGAGTGTACCATGTGACAAGTGGTGCATGGGAACACAGATTTTGAGTTGAAATCTTGGTACAAGATGAGTGGTGGATAATTCTTAGGGTTTTGGACGCTTGTGGAGGTGGAATTTTTTAGGTAATATGATGTTTTTGGAGTTTATTCAAATGTATGTTTTGAGTTGTCAAGTGGATTTTTGTTTAGCAAGTTGATTATGGTACTTATTTCATAACATTTGGAAGACTTTTTCTTACTTGGGTTTTCTGCATTTTCCTTGTGGTGTTACTTTTTTTACTGAATATATCTTACTTGGATAGGGGTGCAAACACATCTGATACTGATCGAATATGACTTTTATCATATTCATATCCATATTTCATTTGCGAATACGGATCGTCGGATATGAAAAAGTGTATCCATATCCTTAAAATCGGATATGGATATTTATACTAGCCGACGTCTATTCCTCTGAAGAAAAGAATAAACGTCGGTTCTATTTATAATCTGACATCTATTATTTAAGAATAGACGTCGTCTGTTATTTCACCGACGTCTATACCAAAATAATAGACGTCGGTTAGATGTAACAGCCGATGTTTATTCTTTAAGAATAGATGTCGGTCGTATGTAGAAGCCGACGTCTATTCTTGAAGAATATACATCGGATATTGGACGTCCGACGTCTATGTATAGACGATGCACGCATAGACGTCGGATCTGAGAGTACTTATATCCGACGTATATACCCCCATTCATCCGACGGATATGCCCTTTTTTGTAGTAGTGAGATGTTTTATAAACGAATATGAATAAAAGAACATATATATACGATGTACATATACAATATATATATATAATGAGTATATATTATGGTAAATCAAATAATTTTTTACCTCTTAAATTAGATGAAATTGTATTTTCACTATTTTAGTTTAGAAATGTAACAAATTTTATGTGTGGTAGTAAAACTTTAAATAAAAGCTAAAAACATTCATGAAAATTACTAATTTAAACATATAGAGCAGAAAAAATCATATTAATGTTGCAGATATTCATGTTTGTATACGACCAAAATATGCATATCGGTATCCGTAAAAATTCAAAATTTCATATCAATAAAACTTGATCCGTAACTGTACGCTCGTATATGCAAAATGATATCGTTATCTACTTATCTTTAAAAAAACGGATACACATACAGACTTCCCACTAACTGTCCATATCTGTTTGCATGCAAGTAACTTGGACCTTGGATTACTTTTTTGTGTCACGATTGCTAATTTGTACCTTGCATTGTACTTGGACAAATCTAGACGCCTAAGTTCACATTTATTTTTGATGACTTTCATTTTATCCTCGTTAACTCTTTTTGTTCAATGACTTCTTCAAAATTGAATCACTTAAATAGGATATAGCGGACTTATTTACTTTGTGTTGTATTATATAACTTTATAACGAATACTAATAATAATGTAAGACTACTCCAGTTGAAAAATATGAATTGGAAAGAAGGCCCGTAGATCCATTGACCTGCTTAGTACCAAGGGTCTGTTTGGCAACAGTTTTTTGGGTAAAATTTAGGAAAATTTTGATTTTTCTCAAAATCTACACAAAGAAGATTTTTAGAAAAGTGATTTTTTTTGGCTATCAAAATTTTGCTTTTTCAAAAATACTAAAATACCCTTTTAACCTAAAGTTGGTCTTTTATAAATATATCAACTATGATGTTTCGGTTATTAATATATCAATTATCAATTGTAATTTTTTCACATATTTCTCCCATTATTTTTTTTCAACATAAAAAATACAAACTATAGCACTTAATCACGACGTCAACTTTAACAAAATCTAGTTATTGGATATGAGTAATTTTATTTACAATCTTTCACGCAGTGACGATAATTTGACATCCTTAATATATAGCAAGTTCTTAATAATTACGAATAATGTGGAAAGACATGATTTGTTTGCATCATATAGATAGTTTCAAATAGATAAATTAACATTTAAATAATATTATTTTGTAATATCGTAAATTATCAATATTTGAAATAATATTATTTTGTAAGGATAGTGCGGGCAAAAAAGTAAATTCAAGGGGTAGAATAAAAAAGCAACAAAATGCAATCTCAAATTAGCTTTGGAGGAGAGATAAATGTATAGAAATAGAGGGTTTGAAAATCAACTTTTCCGAAAATCTATTAAAACTTTTTTTTTCATTTGACAATTGTTTTTCAAAATCTTTATAGATTTTCGAAAATCAACCCAAAAAATGTTGCGAAACAGACCCTAAGTAACACTTTAAAACTCAAGTATTTGTCAATAATAAATATTTTTACGATTTGTTTTGTTATTGAACAACATGATAATATATTTCCTTATCTGCGTTAGTGTTGTCGTTAGAGAATAATTTTTTGTCACGACTCCAATAGAAAATCTATTTATTTTTAAAAAAATTGGATACCATTTTAATTTTTAAGGCACGTAGTGTTGTTAGTTGTTGCCATAAGCCCTAGAAGGGACATGTGTGCATGCATTCATGGTGTTAGTTGGCAAGACATATCTACATGGCAAATTTAATATGCCGAAGCACTTTTTCCCCCGGTTTTATCCTAGTTTAAATTGATGCTCGATTACTCATCTTGATTACCTCAAGAAAAGGGATATTCCAACTTTGCTAATCATAATAGTTACCCGAAGCAACTTTTTTCAATAAGTAATCCATTACTCGAATGCGTTCATTGACAAAAATTGAAGTACTTGTGGTGTAATACTTGAGTATCTTACACCTGCCAGGCTGTGACAACCCTTGTTCCCATATTAATAATTAATATTAAAAACAATTGTCTGCATATGGTAACTTTTAGAGAGGGGGGACCTTCTCGTAGCCTGAAATTTTCTTTGGAAGTTTGGTAAGAACCCTCAACCAGCCAAGAAACATACAAAATATTCCACCATAAGAGGTTTTGACTCTTAACATGGGACAGTGTTGTCGTCTTCAGGCTTTGTAAAAGTCAGTATTTTACGCAGCGAAATCTTGAGAATCCACTGGTGTTAAGTGATTTGAACAAGAACAACTAATACATTTGAAATCATAGAAACGGTAGCAGTCGAAATCAAACGAGTCGCACCCTTGGTTTTCGAGTTGTTCAAAGTATATATGAGCAAAATCAACAGTACAGTTGACAACCCTACGAATGATGAAAATAAATTCTAATATTTTGCTATCGATAAAACCATTTGTACAGTTGGCATCCCAACGAATGATGAATACATATTCTGAATGACCCCTTCCGTATTTTTAAAATCCTCGTCAGAACAAGCACTTCCACCTGTGGTTCATGGTTTCAGTCTTTTGACAGTAGCAATTTTATTAATATTTTCCCTCCTATTTTTGGTTTCAAGTGTATTTATAATATTCATGTCAATTTCATTTGGTGGTAAATTTGGCAGATTCAATTTAAGATAACGCAACACCCAACCTAATTTTGGAATGGGTGTTGTATACTACTCTCATGTCAACATCCATATCGGTTTATTAGGTGCATACACAGACAAAAAAACATGATAATTTTTTTGACAAATCCAGATGTGTATACACCACAAAACACGCAATCCCACTTCTAGGTGTTTCCAACTTATGTTATAGCAAAAATACATATTACCTTCACACCAGGGGTGTAAGCAGGTCAGGGGCGGAACTAGGATAATTTCATGGGTGGACAGACAACATACCGATTGTTTTCGCAACTGCTTTTAAGGCTAACAAATCTCACAATTAAACAATCCAAACCTTTGACCAATGCCACCTCATAATAATCATGTCTTTCCGAAATCCAATATCAAAACAACAAAACATTCACAAATTTCAAATATTCATCTCAAATTTCAATACCCAAACACATAACTCACTCCAATTCCGAACTTTCTAAATATAAAATCACCACCAACAATAACATCAACTCCATTTTAATAGAAAATCACCATCACCACAAGATTTTAATTTCAACGACTTACTAGCAACAAATTCATCCAAACAAGAATAAATCATGATTCTCATAAATCTCACAATTAAACAATCTACATCCAAGAGCAAGAAAACCTCGTAAAACTCACACATTCTAAGATGTAAGATCCAACAAACAAAATATTTAATCAACAATAATTCTCACTAACAAAAAATAAAATATGTAATGGACACTAATTCATTCTTTCTTAAACCAAAAAAACCACCAAAAAATAAATACAATCACTAGACTCAAATAGAAATCAACATATTTTAGTAAAAATGTCTTAATCAACATATTTCAACATGTTTCGGCTACGGATTTAAGATGGTTAAATTTTTCAACGATTGGGGCAAATCTAGGTGGGGCAATTGCCTCACCTGCCCTCAACGTAGGTCCGCCCTTGAGTAGGGCAGGGTGGGATGGATTTTTACCCCACCTCTACCCGTCCCGCCTAAGTTGAGCGGGTAAGCAGGGCGGGTAAAAAAAAACACTACCAGCCCCTCTTAAGGGTGGATTAGGCAATGTGGGGTGGGTTAGAAAGATATGGCTAGTTATTCTGCCTTGTTCATTATTTTTTATGGTTGATCTTAACATTGTAATTTTGTATATAATTCTAAGTAATATATCCATCCGTATCTATACTTAAACTATGTATTATACATACATTTACAATATGTCAATATTTTTCAATTTTGCATACCTACATTTACATCATATTGTTAAAAATAAGATATTTTTGATGTTTTACATACAAAAATATATTTCATCTCGGGTATTCGTGTATCGGGTATTAGGTTATCAAGTTATGCGTATTATGTGAAACAGGTTGCGAGAAAATTGCAATCCATCCCGTTTATTATACGGATTTTACGGGTTGCCAAGCAATTTTTTTTCAGCAACTCGCATTACATGGAGCAGGGCGGCGGGTCAAATCCACCCCACCGACTCCACACTATCAGTTTGAATGTCAAAAATGACCTTCGGCCGTTGCACTTAGTACATATGTTTTCCAAAAACGTAAAACAAATTGTCCATGTTAAAGCTACAAATGGTAAAAAAAATATAACACTACGTAGGAAACATATTCAATTTGATTGATTGTGCATTGCAACATTTTGGCACAATGCTGAACTTGTTGAAATAACCTCAAATTATTAAAGATATTAAAAGTAAATGATTGGGAGTTTCTAGATGAAGTAATTACGTGTGAGTTGTTTAGTAAGTTGTGAGAAGTAAATGTTGTTTAGGAAGTTGTGTGGGTTGTTTAGTAAGTTGTGAGAAGTAAATGTTGTTTAGGAAGTTGTGTGGGTTGTTGTTTAGTAAGTTGTGTTGAGTTAATGTGAGTCTAGAATATTGTGTAAGTCATTTAATTCCCTCATTATAAATAGAGAGTTGATGTAAGTTGGAGGGTGTGAAGTGAAGTAAAGTGAAAGAAAAAAAAAGTTTTGTGTGTTACATCTTGTATCTTTTTCTCCTCCACCAAATAACTTGTCCAAATTAGATCTTGTTTCCTAACAAATTGGTATCAGAGCGTTGGTGAAGATGAGTCCTGGAGGATCCTTAGTTGGAAATATTTCGGTGCCGCAACTCTCGAAGTCAAACTATGGCAATTGGTGTATGAAGATGCACGCTCTTCTTGGTGCGCAAGAGTGTTGGGAGGTTGTACGAGACGGTTTCAAAGAGCCATCCGAAGAGGATGTAGCGGCGCAATCCGATGCGCAAGAAATGGTAACCCGAGAAAATCGGAAGAAGAACCAAGGTGCTCTTTTTCTGATTTACCAAGGGTTGGACGATTCCGTTCTCGAGAAGATAGTCGACGCAACCACGGCGAAGGAGGCATGGGACTCCTTGCAGAAAATCTTCAAAGGTGCGGACCGAGTGAGACAAGTTAGACTCCAAACACTTCGTGGTGAAATGGAGAGCATGAAGATGAAAGAAGGAGAAGGAGTGGTTGATTACATCACTCGTGTTCAAACGGTAGTGAATCAACTAAAGAGGAATGGAGAAACCCTAACGGAGTCGCGGGTTGTTGAGAAGATTCTTCGGTCATTGACCGAAAATTTCGAAAATGTTGTGTTCCATCGAAGAGTCACGAGATCTTGAGAAGATAACCGTTGACGATATATCGAGCTCGTTGGAAGCACACGAGCACCGAAAGAAGAAAAAGATGCAAGAGTCTCTCGACGAGGCTTTGCAAGCGAAGGTCAAAATCAACAATGATAAGGCCTTGTATGTGCAACACAACCGTAGCGGTCGTGGAGGCCGAGGAGGTCGCGGAAGAGGTCGCGAACAAAGGCATAGTCATCAAGAAAATGGTGAAACGCAACAACAACAACAACAAAATTGGCGTGGACGTGGTAGAGGAAGCAATCGTGGATGAGGTGGTCGAGGTACGCGTCCGGATGTGAAGTGCTACAACTGTGGCAAGCATGGTCATTATGCACGAGATTGTTGGTTGCCAAAGAAAGTGGAAGAGAGCTCCAACCTTATGAAGGAGGATGACTCAAAGGAGAGTGGATTCTTGTTGATGACACACCACGAGACCAAGGCCGATGACGATTCGGTTTGGTATTTGGACACTGGTGCAAGCAACCACATGTGCGGACAAAGGCACTTGTTCGTGGGAATGAAGGTTGTGACGAACGGGCACGTGTCATTCGGTGATGCATCCCAAATCCAAGTGAAAGGTCGAGGTAAAATTCATTTTTCTTGTGATGGCAAAGAGTGCGAAATCGAAGATGTCTATTATGTACCCGGCTTGAGAAACAACATCATGAGCATGGGACAATTGATGGAGAAGGGATACTCAGTCTTTATGAAAGATCGAATAATGATGTTGAAAGATAAAGATGGTAAATCGGTGGCATGCGTCGAGATGGCATCAAATCGGATGTACAAGCTCAACTTGCAAAATGTACGCGAGAAGTGCTTGCGAGTGGACTTGACCGACAAGGCATCATTGTGGCATTTGAGGTTTGGGCACCTAAATCATGGTGGCCTAGAAGAGCTAGCTAAGAAGGGTATGGTTCATGGATTGCCAAAGATAAACTACACCAAGGAATTTTGCGAGGGGTGTGTGATGGGGAAGCAAGCAAGAAACCCATTCCCGACGACAGAATTTCGAGCAAAGGAGAATCTAGAGATGATCCATACCGACATATGCGGACATATCACGCCCGGTTCATTTTCAGGTAAAAGGTATTTCATAACCTTTATTGATGATAAGACTTGGAAGACTTGGGTTATTTCTTGAAGCAGAAATCCGAGGCTTTTGGAACCTTCCAAAAGTTCAAGACGATGGTCGAGAAAGGAACCAGACGGTTCATAAAAGCATTGCGGTCCGATCGAGGAGGCGAATATATGTCCACCGAGTTCACAAAATTTTGTGAAAAACACGGCATTAGGAGGCTACTAACTGCACCGTACACCCTGCAACAAAACAGTGTAGCGGAGAGAAAGAATCGGACCATTCTCGACATGGTTCGATCGATGTTGAAGAGCAAGGGCATGCCAAAGGAGTTTTGGGCTGAAGCGGTGCAATGTGCGGTGTACTTGCAAAATAGATGCCCTCATGCAAAGCTTGGAGATCTAACACCACAAGAAGCATGGAGTGGGGTCAAGCCAACCGTGTCTCATCTCAAGATATTTGGAAGTGTAACTTATGCACATGTGCCTAATCAAAGGCGCACAAAGTTGGATGATAAGAGCAAGCGGTATATCTTCATCGGGTACGACGAGAACACAAAGGCTTATAAGCTCTTCGACCCAAATGACAAGAAGGTGACCGTTAGTCATGATGTGTGTGTTGATGAAGAGAATGCATGGGATTGGGAGAACAAGGAGCAATTCAATTCAAGTTTGTTTGGGAATCCCGTAGCAAATGGCAATGGTGAAAATGATCTTCGAGGGTCACAAGAAGACGACTCTCAAAGTCCTCGGCGTGAGTCTTCATCGACTTTTGAGGTGGGAGAAAGCTCAACCTCTAGAGCAAGAAGGCAAAGGCAAGAAAGTGAAAGTGATGATGAGCGATGGACACCAAGAATGAGGAGCTTGCAGGAGCTCTATGACTCGACTAGTGAGTTGCATTTGGTTTGTTTGTTAGCAGATGCCGAACAAATCACGTTTGAAGAAGCAGTGAGACATCCGAAATGGAAAGTGGCAATGAATGAGGAGATCGCTTCCAAAGACAAGAACGATACGTGGGATTTGGTAGAGCTACCAAAAGGACACCAACCCATCGGAGTAAAGTGGGTATACAAAAAGAAAACAAATGCGAAGGGTGAAGTCGAGCGGTATAAGGCTAGACTCGTTGCGAAGGGCTATCGACAAAAGGCCGGTATTGACTATGATGAAGTTTTTGCTCCAGTCGTAAGGATGGAGACCATTCGACTTCTCATCTCACAAGCGGCTCAACTTCAGTGGCCAATATACCAAATGGACGTCAAATCAGCGTTCTTAAATGGTGTATTAGAGGAGGAAGTCTATGTCGAGCAACCCCCAGGTTTTATGAAGGCTGGAAAGGAGATGAGTGTACTGAAGTTGAGGAAGGCGCTCTATGGCTTGAAGCAAGCGCCTCGTGCATGGAACACTCGTATCGATGACTATCTGAAGGCGGCAGGATTCGTACAATGTCCATTTGAGCATGCGTTGTACTTGAAGGAATCCAAAGGTAACATTCTCATTGTTGCTTTATATGTGGACGATCCTATTTTCATGGGAAATAATGAGGCCATGAGAAGAGAGTTTAAAGAGGTGATGACTCGCGAGTTCGAGATGACCGATTTGGGTCTTATGAAGTACTTTCTTGGTCTCGAGGTGAGACAAGGTGACTCTGGAATTTTCGTATGCCAAGAAGGATATGCAAAGGAAATCTTGAAGAAGTACAAAATGGACGAGTGCAATCCGGTAGCCACACCAATGGAGCTTGGAGTGAAACTCTCCAAATATGAAGATGGAGATAACGTTGACGCAAGCATGTACCGGAGCCTTGTTGGTAGCTTAAGATACCTCACGTGCACAAGGCCCGATATATTGTTCAGTGTCGGTGTTATGAGTCGGTTCATGGAGAAGCCAAAATATGCACATTGGAAGGCAATGAAACGGATCTTGCGCTATATCAAAGGTACGATACATCTCGGGCTCATGCATGTGAAAACCAAAGATTTTAAGTTATATGGCTACTCGGATAGTGATTGGTGCGGTGATAATGATGATCGAAAACGTACATCGGGATATGTGTTCTATTTACGGAACACAACTTTCACATGGATTTCGAAGAAGCAACTGATTGTCACACTCTCGACATGTGAAGCAGAATATGTGGCAGCAGCATGGTTTGTGATGCATGCTATTTGGCTGAGAAATTTGTTGCAGGATGTAAAGTTACAACAGATGGAGGCGACTGAGATCTTTGTAGACAACAAGTCCGCAATCGAGCTAGCAAAGAATCCGGTGCATCATGAAAGGAGCAAGCATATCGATGTGCGTTTTCACTTTATTCGAGAGCAAATAAAGAAAGGTACTATAGTGATGAAATTTGTCGCAAGTCGAGATCAAGCAGCAGATATTTTCACAAAGGCATTGCCAACTGAATTATTTGACCGAGGCAAAAAGGGTCTTGGCATGATGGACGGACGAGATTTGAGGTTAAGGGGGAGTATGTTGAAATAACCTCAAATTATTAAAGAGATTAAAAGTAAATGATTGGGAGTTTCTAGATGAAGTAATTACGTGTGAGTTGTTTAGTAAGTTGTGAGAAGTAAATGTTGTTTAGGAAGTTGTGTGGGTTGTTTAGTAAGTTGTGAGAAGTAAATGTTGTTTAGGAAGTTGTGTGGGTTGTTGTTTAGTAAGTTGTGAGAAGTAAATGTTGTTTAGGAAGTTGTGTGGGTTGTTGTTTAGTAAGTTGTGTTGAGTTAATGTGAGTCTAGAATATTGTGTAAGTCATTTAATTCTCTCATTATAAATAGAGGGTTGATGTAAGTTGAAGGGTGTGAAGTGAAGTAAAGTGAAAGAAAAAAAGGAGTTTTGTGTATTACATCTTGTATCTCTTTCTCCTCCACCAAATAACTTGTCCAAATTAGATCTTGTTTCCTAACAGAACAAAGCAGTAGTTAAAAACGATTTTACACAAAAAAAAACGAAAAAAAACCCAACCAAGACAGCTCTAGGAGTACACAAATCACAGAAGGGAACAACTATACAAACTGCAGATGGTAAACAAAATAATCGCTAAACAAACGTGCCGAAAAGGTCTTCAAAGCTAAAAGCGTAGCTAACCAGAGAAAGGGTATCATGTCAATTATCTTTCTGTTAATTTTAGTTGGAAGTTGCATGTTTGAGAGAATCCAACACTGTCATGTTTTGACCAAATACCCAATAAGGACGCCCAAAACAGCAACGACAACCACAACCATGAACGAGAAACCTCCACTTTGTCTGCTGATCTCTTTCTTTTAGAGTTCCTGCACAGGTTCAAACAACAGAGTGATGGCATGTTAGAGAGGTGCAACACCAATTAGTCCGCCTATATACCAGCATCAACTTTAAGGGTTATTTGCTTGGGTGCACCTCTACGGATGCGTAATTGGGGTTTTGCACCCGAGTTTCGACTATTTACTTAGGTGCACCTAGATGTCAATGTTATTTGTTTGGATGCACCTCTACCGTTAATGGGGCCCACTCCGTTATAAAAATGTAACTGCACAGTTAGAAATTTTACCTTGTACACCTCATAAATTTAAAAAACTCGTGATTGTTAAATTAAAAACAACAAAATAAAAACGAAAAATACCTCTCCCTTCCTCTCTTCTCCCCCACTTCGCCTCCCCATCCCCGACCTTGATCTTCACCACACATGCAACTTCGGGCTTCATACTCGTGGATCAAGTTCAGGACACCTCACCCCACCTTTCCAGGCAACTCACGACCCAAGCAACACGTTGGAGAAGCATCGCAGGCTTCTAAGCTTCTGCCGCAACTGCGTGTTTTTGGATCTAAGGCACGGCACCTCGCGTCCCATTCCCAAATACCACTCCATTCCGCTTCCACGTCACCCCAGCAAGGCCGTCGACACACCAATTTGGCCCTAGGTTCAACAGATCCGCTGATTGCAATCGTGATTTCGGACGGTTCGGTCGACCAGAGCAATTGAGCGGTCGACCGGTTCTATTAGGCAAGATGCCTTGTTTCGCCACTAAAGAGTGTTCGGTCGTCTGAACTCACATTTGGTCGACCGACGCAGCGTTGAGCCAGCATCTTCCAGAATTCGGTCGACCGGTCACTCGATCGGTCGACCGAATCACTAGTTTCACCAATCGACTGCAACATATTTTTCTTTTTTATTTTATTATTTTTAATTTAACATTAACAAGTTTTTTAAATTTATGAGGTATACAATGCAAAATTTCTAACTGTGGAGTTACGGCGTTATAATGGAGTAGGCACCGTTAACGGTAGAGGTGCATCCAAGCAAATAACATTGACATCTAAGTGTACCCAAGTAAATAGTCGAAACTCGAGTGCAAAATCCTAATTAAGCATCAGATGCACAATCAAATAACCCCAACTTTAATCGCAGAACAAGGACTCGATACTATCTAATCGACAGGTCGACAGAAAAATAATGCATCTGTCCTCCGTCATATCATAATCATTTCAATATGTAATTGGCGACAACATGCAGAATCTACTCAAACTGCACAGCTTCAGATGGTTACATCAAGGAGTGAAGTTAAACAACCTCGGGAAAGAGCGATTCAGATGTTCATCCACGGCGATAGAACCAGGAGAAGAAAATTTTAATTTATATGAGGATTAAATTAATGAAGAAGGTAAGTGAAATATCAGACAGTGAAATAGGTTAACATTTTCCTTCTTGTACTTTTTGATAGGTGGTGGGGGTTAATTTTACTTATTTACGTGGATAAGACTCAAACTCGTATCCTAGACTAGTTGATGCAACATGGGTACTGATTTATATGTCCAATTCTAGTAAAATGTGGGGGGATACATTTCATCTATATTTTCATTCTATTATATGTCCACTTTTCGTAAAATGAGGGTATTTTTATCTATAACTTCCCTTTTTTGTATTACAAGTCTAATTGCATGGAGTGGCAGGATGGTTTTCTGCATTTTCCTTCCCTTCATTTTATATCCAACTCTAGTAAAATGAGGGAGGTCAGATTTTGTCTACAAGAAGGTTACTAGTTAAAAATGATTAGGAGTCAAGATCTTCAGGTTTAGGTGGACCATCCAAATGGGTACTACTAGACAATTATATTGGTTACTAATGCATTTCACAGAATCAAATGTTTGTAATGGTTTTTGGAGATAGTACAAATTTATAACCTATCTTAATTACGGTCATCAGACCATGGTGCTTCTTCATTCATTGATCTAGTTGGAGAATTCCGTTGCATCCAGGTTTTTGGTTAAGATAGGGAATTACAATGGAGAGCAAAGATGATTCAATGAACTTAAAAGAGTAATCTAGGGTGTGTTAAAATATAGATAAAAGAGATTATAGCAACTGCCTATTCCTTGAAGAAGACATAACTATAACAAAATTGAAGCAACATCTTTCAGTAGCATTGCGATTGCTATCTTCTTATAGTGTAATACTGAAAAATAAAACATATCAAAACACAGCTAACTTATACAAACATAAAAAAAATCTACCATTAGGAAAATAAAAAATATAGATAAAAGTGACTATCAAAGCATATAGGCCAAATTGATCAAATTCAATCAAACAATTGAAACAGACAGAAAGCATACTTATAAGTTCAATCTCAAAGAACATTTTTTACTGGTTAAATCTCAATATGCATTAGACACTTGCATATAAGATATTGAGAAGAAACAAACGTATAAAATAAAGCAGTAGCCTTGTTTCATTCAGAAACAACAAGACAACGATTTGCCAACTGGAAAGAAAAATGGGAGTTATGTCATATACCACCTCTTGACGAAGATTTTTGTTCTGTTGGATAGCTGAATTTTTCTTCTCCGTCAATTTCGAAATTTATGTCTTCCGGATGACAAACAAAAAATTACTAAACAATAATACACCTGAATTGAGTTATTTTGAACGGAATTCAGTCCAAGTCCCTAGAAACAAGGGACATCAGAAAAAGAATAGTGCAGAAGAAAATATGAGCTTTGTGGACAATGAGCATAGTGCCATCACTACTTCCTAAGTAAGTTATCAAGAATTTTACCTAGAAAAAATCCCTTCAGTTGAAATCAAGTTCAGGCCTAATTCAATAATTCATTCGAAATCACGTAAATATCTTTGCAATGCAATCAAACAATCTACCATAGAATAACTAGATAACGAAAACAATCTACCTAGCAAAAACCCCTTCAGTTGAAATCAAGTTCAGACTAGTTTGCCGACTAGTGATGACCTTTTATACTTTTTATCTTATAGATGTAGAAAAGCAGTGAACTATAAAATAATTAAACAAAAAAGCAAACACACTTCATGATCATAAATAAGGCAGAAATTTTGAAAAAGATTATGGTGTACGTACTATTTATCAAATTTATTTAAAACCATATCTAGAATGTCAGAAACTCTGGTGCAATAAAAGTTCAAATAATTAAAGTTTTCCATATGTTTAATGTTTAAAACCTCAGCTTCTTCATTCATCAAATTTAAGCAAGATCATAAGATATATAGACAAAACCTAATTCAAGTATTAAACAGTTCTAATATTTACTTCCGTTGAGTGGCCAGCAGGATTGGCAACAGTGAGATACCAAGGTGGGTCTTCAGTTTTCTTAACATATGCAGGTAACAAGAGTAGTAAACGATATTGTATACCTACTGAAACTTTGTACAGATATGTGGTTTTTTAATAGGAAGAGAGAACCACAGAATGGGGCGGCATTTTCACAATATGTACTTTGTACAGATATTACAGTTCAACAGGTGATGCATGTTTAGAGATTATAATGTATAATACTAGCAAAGAAACAGCTAAAACAACACTTCACACATGGTAATCCAAAAAGAGAACACTAGTGAGTTATAACACGGAGCAAGCACTTTCTTCGCAAGTGGCGCTAGAGTGGCGTTACTTTTAGTTTTGTAACTATGTTTCATCATAGAAAATGGAGAACAGAAAGCTTATTCCCCATCCCCAAAGAAATACACCCAAACTGTCATCAAATATTGACTGAGAAATACTTATCAGTCAGTTGGATTTTACGTAGCACAGACCAGCTTAGTGATACATTATTGAGTTAAGACCGTACTTTAACTTTATTAACTCATTTAGAAACAATTGTTTTTTAAAATTTGGAGTTATGTAAGCCAAGCGTTCTAAAAATAAAATCAAATTACCACTACAAGTTGATAAAAAAACACCATAATTACAAAAAAACCATAATTCTTCATTTCAAGTCAAAATGAGATCTCATCTAAATGAATGACTTGGATGTTATGACCCTAACCCTATTTGGAGACTAATCCCTTGATTAGTGGTGTTTTGCTGGGGAAATGGGAGAATGAACAGTGGCGTGGAGTAGGGTGATGGAGGGGGTGTTGGTGTTGGGTTTTGGGTTGGTGTAAGGAAACCAACTCTCTCCCTCTCTCTCTCAACTCTCAAACCTCTCACTCTCCTCTTCCTTTTGCTCAGCTCCCACTTCCTCCGGTGAAGGATACTCCGGCCGTCAGCAGCAGCAAGCTGGTGGAGGAGAAACACGGAGTGGCGAGGTGCATGCGCGCGGCGTGACCGTTGGGGCTTCCGACGCCGAGTGATCTCTGGAATGCTCCGTCGAACTCGAAGGTATGCCGGTTCTTTAGTTGGTTTTGTTGCTCACCCCCGTTGGGGTGAAGGTGTGGTCGGTCGCAGGACGTCGTGGACCTCACCGGCGGCGTGAAACGACATAAAATTCTCGGTTGGTGTGGGGTTGCTGTCGACCAACGGTCGACCGGTGCCTTCGAGCGGTCGACCGGTTTAGTGTTTTGCCGGACTTTAACCAACACCGATCGAACGATGCCATGTGGCAGTCGACCAGTTGTGCATGTGTTGGTGGGTCGGAGGATTGCCTGGTAGTTTTCGATCGACCGTTCTTGACCTTTGGTCCGACTGGAACTTAAGTGAACTTAATTATGTTGCATTCTGTTCGACCGATTGTATATCTTGTTTGACCGCTGTTTAACCTAGACTATTAGGATGGCCTGGTAGTTTTCGGTCGACCGAGACCCCTGAGTCCGTCGATTGATTATACTTGTATGATTTTTGACCAGACTCCGGATTTTGACCCCGTATTCGGTCGACCGGTTTTAGATTGTTGTTCAACCATTGAGACTTAAGTAACGCGTAGATAGTTTGATCGTTGTAGACTTTTGGTCGACAAAACTTATTACGAACGATCGACCAGATCGCCTATTTTGGTCGACCGTTTGTGTGCAAAACTGAATTTTCTGGTCCTTGTGTTGTGTCAACTCTGTCCACGGAAACCCGTGTCCTTACTTAGAGCGTGAGCCGAGAGGTGACGACCGGTACGTTGCTCGTACTTGCTCATGGACCGCCGTGTGGAAGAGTGTGGATACTTGGGTCGTGCCACCTCCGTTGATGGAATGTGGTGTGGCGAGTTGTTGCTCGACTCTCTGTAGAGTAGCAGACTTGAGGGATCACGGATCCCAATGCATGTTGATGCTTGGCTCTTGGAGCATGATGACCCTGCAGACTATAGTCTGGACCCGTCCGATGTTGTGCCGAACGTATGTTGTACCACCGATGTTGTGCCGACAATGCCGTCGATGTTGTTCCGGCGATGATTCCTCTATTGGGCTCCTATCTGGGAATGGTTGGACCGACCAGGCTACGACTCCGTTGGGGTGGTGTAGATCACGTGGTTCGCTTTGCGCGGAAGTGCGGGTACTCCTCACCGATCCCTTTGGCTTGAGTAGTCGTGTATGGGGGTGTGTCGCGTACTGTCCGTAAGACCGTATGTACCTACGATAGGTTTCTGAGGGAGACCCGATGTTGTTGCTAGACTGATGTCATTGTTGACCCCTTGAGGGTATTTGTTGTTGCCGTGGGACTAAGGTCCTGTTTTACCCTTGGAGGGGTTCGTGTTGCATTGCTGATGATGACATGTCATGCTACTAGTATGATAAGTTCGTTTACCGTACTGTTGCATTCATTTAGGAGAACTTGGCATATGGGGTTTCCTAATGAGAAACTCGGGCTTTGTTGTTGATTCATGTTTCAGAACCGTAGTAGGTTATGTCAGGTGGTCACAGCAGGTGCACACATTTTGGGGTCAGGATCCTCTTCGGACTCTTCGAGGTCGTCATGATTACTTGTATCTGTCTTTCGTTGTATTGTTGTAATCATGTGTTTTGACAAACTCTATTGTAATTGGTGCATCGACTGATTATATTTATGAGTAACATTCCCGCTTCGATTGTCGTTATCTTGAGATCTCCTATTGTTTAAATTTTAAATTTTCTGCTGTTCTGGGATGTTACATTGGAAGCGTAGAATTTATAATTCATTGTGTTTGGGGGTAGTTTATAGTTAATGTAACTTATTCAAAATATGTATTTGGCTGGTTATTTGAAATGTGAAAGTGATCGGTGTTTCATTTATTCAAAATATTAATGCATAAGGCTTCTCTGTGATCTCGTTGAATGCTCTTGAAAATGCAAAGATTTGGGTATAATATGAGAAATTATATTAAAGAAGCAATTAAAGAAAAATCACTAACACTCGCGGTTAAAAATTCAAAGGCAGCTGATGCGCCATTATTGTCCGACAAGGAATCCCTAGGTTCATGTCGTGGCTCCAACAATGGCATAATCTCCACTGACTCCTCCTCTTCCAATGGTAGGTAATACGTACTCAATAGCCATGCGCTCAATGCATGACATATCGAAGAAGAAGAAGGTACTTCAGACCACTCACCATTCGCTACCTCAAACTCTCCTTGCATCCACTTTTGCCTCAACTTCGACCACTTACACCCAAACACAATGAATTACCTCAAATTAAATTTTAATATTTTAACACCGTTAACAAAATAGTGACGTCACTAACGGAAAATATTAATGGAGTAACACATCCACTACAATTCGAAAGCTTAATAATATTATGGATGTTAACCATGTTTTCTAGTGCATTTAAGAAAATAGGTATAGTATGATGGTATTTTTGGAAATATTTTATTTGTGAGTTGCATGAAAAGAAAAAACCCCTCAGGAAATATAGTACAGGACTTGGAAGTGAAACTACCTTAAATGTGAGCGAAAGATTGCGATTTACCCAAATATAGCGAATGCATAAAATAAAAGGTTACAAAGGGTAAATTGTATTATATAAATATAATTCCACTTGTTGAGTAGTCCTACATGGGGGGATTGTCCCGAGTTACGTTTATCTTGTCTATAAATAGAACTCTTCTTCTTTCTTTGTAATCACTCATTGCTCAGTGGTCATTCTCTCTGCTTGGAGTAAGCCTTTGAAGAAAAACTCAAGTGGAGGGAATGCTACTTGTAATGTGTGAGTGATCAATAAAATAATTTTTCCTAGTTTTGTTTGAATGTTGTCTCTTTTCGAATGCTTGCATGTTTAACTTAGTTTTGTTTTCCTAAGCTTAGTATAACTCGTTAGAATATCTTTCTTTCTTAGTATAATTGTTAACATAGTGTGTAGTGAGTAGTTCCATACCCTTTGGGGTGGAGATGATGTTATACATGTAATAAATAATGAGAATGAATGTTATCATATGCAATATATGATGAATGTGACTGTATAATTGTTTGTTTAAATGACAATACATACTTGATGGGTTTTGCCACAGTTTTTAGACGCTTCTCATGGTTGCTTAGGTTCTTAATAACCAACTTGTTTATGCTCATGTTAATCAACAAAGTTAGAGATTGGAATGATAGATTTTGCCACAACCAGCCATTAGACACTTCCTATGCATTAAAACACAATCTATAATTGTGCCTTATTGAATGCATTCTTCACCACTTTCACATGTGTACACGCACTCCACCGCTTAGGGGTTGTCTTTACTGAATTTTATCTTTCTCGTTTGTTAGTTGCTTAGTTTATTTTTAGTTAGTCTTGAGTTGTTATCTTTCTCATTTGTTAGTTTCTAATTTAGTGTAGCCTAGTTTAGTGTAACCAAACTTCTTCTCCCCTTATTTACCACTTGATTTCTAAAGAACTAGAGTTGACACATCTCCCTGTGGATTTGACCTGTACTTGCCACCGTTTATCGTGGTCATGCACTTGCGATTTTAGTTTAATTGAAACAAGTTTTTGGCATCGTTGCTGGGGAGGTGTTCTGTCCAGACTTTTGTTTGGACGATTCAAGTGGATTTGATCTTTCTTTTTTAGTTTTGGTTTGTTTCAGGACATATCAGGATCAAGAAGAGGTACCAGGAGAAATTAGGGGGAGGAAGAAGCTACTCTGACCGCCAATCAGCAGCTTGAGACCATCAATTGGTTGTCTGGTGAGCAGTTTCTGCTTCCTCTTTTCTTCTGTTTGTTTCTACTTACAATATGATTGTCTAGGAGCCCAATTTTGCATGTCTGAACTTGTAAATTGCTTCCAGATTAATCAATAAACCAATTAATCCCCCTTTTAATCAACTTGGCCATTAAAATCCAAAGCAAAAGATTAGGCATTCTTTCTTGTTTAGGTCATGCATCATGTACTTGACTTAGGCACGTAGCTTGCCTTTCATTTAACTTTAGTTTCAGTTGTTGAGTGTTGGCGTGAGCTACGCATTTTCTACTCTCATTCATGCATTAGTTTGTATGACCACACATTAGTTAGTAGGAATTGCATTTGGAACAAGAGTGAGGTGAGTGTTTGTATGGTGAGTTGCTTGCTAGTCTAAGGATTCAAAAGATTTTTAAGGGGCACCACCTATAGTCTTCCAGATAAGGTGGAGGATTTCATCACTCCTACCTTCAACTCCACAAAATACCTCTCAAAAAGCCTAATTGTAAAATCAAGTAGACATTTGACCCCTAAGGACCTCAGGCGCATTAGGAGAGTGATCCAGTTGTGATCGTCATATCCTGATCGACGTCGCCCACTCTGTTGATAGTAGGAGAGACGAGATCTCTGGATCTTGGCTCACTTGCTGGGCTTTGTTGTCTTCGTCGTTGGGAGGTGACGCATGTTGAGGCCGTGTGACCTCGTAGTTAGGTGTCGTCTAGATGTAAGTACCTATAGTGACCTCAGGCTGTTTGAGCCATGTTTGCTAGATTAGGCTTCAATCCTCACCCTTACCCACGCTAGCTCTAGTGATTCTTCTCTTCTATTTTGAGTCTTCTCCTCATCTACATTCTACGTTATAGTCTTCTCTAATTTCACTTTCTATTTCTGTGTAGTTGTTGAGTCGAGTCGAGCACGTTTATGCAAGGTTGGACTCGCCTTGGTGAGGGTGCTCGGCTTGAGAGATTTGATCCTGTTGTTGAGATGGATGGTCTAGGTGATCGTCCTTCTCCGCCTCGAGCTCCTTTGGAGCACGAGGCCTCGTTGTCTCTCGGAATGAATGCTATCTTATGTAATATGTGATGAATGTGAATGTATGCTTGTTTCTTTAAATGAGAATACTTAACTTTATGAGTTTTGCCACAAATTTTAGACACTTCCCATGCATGTTTAGGTTTTTAATAAGCAACTTGTTTATACTCATGTTAATCAATTAGGTTAGTGATTTGAACGATAGGTTTTGCCACAACGATTAGACATTTCCTATGCATGAAAACACAATCTATACTTATGCCTTATTGAATGCATTATTCACCACCTTATCACATGTGTACACACGCACTCCACCCCTTAGGGGTTGTCTTTACTGAATTTTATCTTTCTCATTGTTAGTTGCTTAGTTTAGTTTTTATTTAGTCTTGAGTTGTTGTATTTCTCATTTGTTAGTTGTTAGTTTAGTGTAACCAAACTTCTTCTCTTCTTATTTACCACTTGATTTCTAAAGAACCAGAGTTGACACACCTCCCTAGGGATTTGACTGTTACTTGTCATCGTTTCATTGCGACCATGCACTTGCGATTTAAGCTTAATCGAAGCAGTTGTGTGAATGGGTAATTGGGCGATGTAATTGGGATTGAATATTTTGATAGTAGATATTTGAATTAAATCTCAGCGAGCAAATAACGAGTATCAATCACCAAACGAGCAGTGGTCTGCTGATGTTCGGCTAATTTAGTTAATGGAGCTAATTTTTTTACTTGTATTTGCTTCGTTACCAACCAATCCAAACAACGATCCGAGCGAAACCGAGCAAATACCAAGCGGGCTACCGAACCGGAACATAATTTGACAGCCCTACTTGTATATGTGAAGTGACTTCACGATGACTGCACCAGGAATGCATATGTAGTTGTGTCGTACCAAATGAAGTAACACAATACCTATTGTAGGTTAGGTTTGGATTCTATGGTTGACTAAACGACACATGAGTACCATAAAACACACATACATGGTGTAATCCAACGGATCTTATTCATGTAGATGATTACAACTTTTGCTAAACTGGATAGAAATAGTGAAGATGGATGCCTACCATTTTGCCGGTTGTAGAACTGTTTTGTTTGTTAAATGAGTTCCCATGAGAATTTAAATATATGTGAACATATCAATCATCTATTCATCTTTAACATTTTACTGTCGTTTTCTTTTTTTCAAACTGGATGGATATAACATTTTTAACATTTTACTGTTGTTTCTGTTTTGTTGGTAATTGGGTCTGAAATTAGGTATATATAGGCATTTGGAACATTTTACTATTGTTTTTATTTTATTTATTTTTGAAATTGGATAGATATACCTTTAAACATTTCACAATCTGTAAATTGACTTCTCAAAATCTAACTTGTAGTTTTGTGTTGAGCCTATAGTTTTCACTATTCAGGATTCCGGAGGGGGATTTTACACGTAAATATCTTTGCTAAGTTGTTGGCTTTGATTCTTTTTTGTGCAAATTTTGGTGCCATTTTAGTGTGTGTTTTCCTTCGAAATAGAAGATCGAGATTTCTTTTATTTTATTTTTTGGGTCATAACCTTGCCTTACAACGTATCATATTACTTACAAATTCTAACTAAATTAGTTCGCATTTGGTAATTTTTTGGAATGTTTTGATATAAATCTTTGCAATAACACGTATAACTTATTAGGTATATTTTCATAATAACTACCAAACACGTCACACTCTCGCCCATGTCCTTCAATATCTTACATGAGTTTATATGGTAGTTTGGAATCGATACCACCTACAAAACGAGAACTTAGAAAGGAAAATATATGCACATGGTGGCCCAACATCACTTTCTTACCCATGCAACATCACCTTCTTCAAGTCAGCTCTTAATTAAGTTCTAACTGGTCCCGAGTTAGTGCTTTGTGGCCGAAGTTCAACAAGGAAATCTGAATAATCTACTTCTCTCAGTGTGTCGGCATAACTACCAAACAAAATAAAATATATGGTTAATCGGATCTTAATTACTTGCCTTTTGAGTACGCAATGATGGATAGGGATTTGTTGTTTAGGTCGTACTCATTGGCAACTTTAGCAATTAGTATTAATTTTTTAAATTTCTGGAATCAACATGTTCTTACTCTCTTTGGGATAATCAAAATTGGTATTTGATGTGGTCTGTTGTAGGCGTAGCCACCTTCCGGGATAGAGTAAGCAGGTTGTGGGTTTGATTCCTCAGTTTATTACATGGTGCCCACATTTAGTATCATGGGATATTATGACTGATGAGTATATATAGGATAACATGTAAAAAAATTCATCTTCCCAAATTTAAGACATACATTTAAAAAAAAAACTTCAAAAAACCTAATTTTAGGCTTTTAATTAAATATCATGAATAATGTAAAATTGGTAATAAGTTCTTAGCATTAAACCGTGACTTCTAAGTATCTCAGCCTAGTTTTAGATGCATGTCCACATCCGTTGACATATCAATACGTGACTACTATGTTATGGCCACATACTCAGTGGCAAAGTCACGTAGAGGGCAGGTGGGGGCACCTGCGCCACCCAGATTTTCATAAAAAATATTTCCCAATTTTTTTATATATTCAATTTTATATATTTAAATATAGTATCTTGAAGTTTGTAGTATAATTGTTTAACTGTGGTTTAATTTGAGATTTGGGAGGAGTTAAGATAATATTTTGACAAAAAAATTATTTTAAAATCAATTTGATTCAGATCGGGGACTTTGAAGTTCTTTTGAACAACTACATTAGGAACATAAGCTATAATCTTTTCGACTTGTATTGTTGTCTAAATTTGATAAATGTTTAGTTGAAAAATGAACATTGCATCAATTTTAGTTAGGTGTTGAGGATGTTTAAGATTTGACTTTTTTGATTATGATGTGCAATCTCAATTTTCTAGTAAAATTTATACTTATTGACAAGTTATATGTCCTATATCTCACTTTGATACTGTCGTCGTTTGTTGGTTGAAAATGTAATGAAAACTTAAAATAAACTAACATTTATAGGAAACTTATTCATCAATATCATTCTATATCTAAGAGTCGTAGAATGAATAATAAATCTAAAGCATGCAATTCCATGAATGAAAATAACAATGAGCATAAATAGTAACAATTATTACAAAATTCTTTTATTATAATTTTAGATTATATTTATACACTATTTTGCAATCTCTATTTGTCTAGATTTTATCGATTTTAAACATAAGAATGAACATACCAAATAAATCTTCCAAACCACTTGCTTTGTGTTTGGATATTTGAATTTGAGTTGTAAGAATAAAATCAATCTAACTGATGTGCCGTGTTTTATGGTTGTAAAAATTTCTTTTGGATGTTTGAATTTTAACGTAATCAAGTTTGGAAAATTGTTAAAAATAGGAAGGATATTTTCAAAAAAATTATTTTTTAGTTAATTAATTTATTTAAAGTATCATCTTAAAGTTGTGGGTCCTCAAAAAAAATCTGACTAATGTGAAGACAATCTGCCCCACCCAAAAAAAATCTGGATCCACCCCTGCATATACTTGTTGTGAAAATTAAATTAAAGATGCTTGAAGTGGTATCGTGAGATTAAATATTTCGAGCTTAGAGCATCCTTAACGGGGTCATCCCCTGTGGATGACCCCGGACGACCGTGGATGATCGTGTCATCCGCGGTCGTCGACCGACACGACCCAGTTGGCCAATGTTTTTGTTTTAAAAAAAATTTGGTTTTGTTTTGGTATTTGTTTAGTAATTAGGTGTTTATATTTTGATAAATAATTAGGGGTTTAGTAGTAGTTATATTTTGATAATAATTAGGATTAAGGTTATGATTTGGAATATTATTTTGTAAATTGGTGAGTACTTATTAAATTGGAGTATTATTTTGATAACGTTAGATTTTCAAAATCCGAAATTTTGGAACGTCGCTCGCTTACCGCGGAGCGAGACCCCCGACCGACCTGTTGGGGTGTTATAATTTGGGGAAATAAAAGTTGAGAAGAAAATTAATGGTATTTAGTATTTGGTAATCATTGATGGTTGAATAAATAATGTTTTGGTAAATATAAATGATTTTGGAATATAATAAAAGTTAAGAAGAAAATTAATGATGTGGAGGAAAGAGAATGGGATGACCTAGGTCGTGGTTAAGAGGTGAATAGTAAGGGAGAAATATGAGGTTGGGTCATGATGACGTGACAGTGAGAGAAAGAAGAGAGAGAAGGTGGATGACCTAGGTCATTGATGCGGATGCTCTTAGAAGCAAAACCATTCTCGACCGTTGTCAAGTGTGGATGTTAGATGCATGTCCATGTGTTGACAATCAAATTTATGATATGAAATCAAATGGATTTTTTGCTTCCGTACCGATCAAAAGTTTGGAAATCGGTAACGTACTCACGGTTCTACGAAAATTGGTTGTCTCATTAAAAATTTTGTTATTGGCTTCATATCTATCTGTCACAGTGGATCCTACAATCGTGTGCCTCCGTTTACGTTCCCCGTAACACTTGGTTATTTTTCATCGGATTTTTTACTTCCGTACCGATCAAAAGTTTGGAAATTGGCGACGTACACATGGTTCTGTGAAAATTTGATGTCTACCTATCAGATAAATTTGTAATTGACCACATACCTATCCAATAAACACATAATTGCAAGATGATACCACCACCAGTTCTATATACCTCTCTTCGAATTAGGTGTTTTCATGCCCTTATGAAACATGCCGAAGTTGACTAACACTTTATTTGTGAAGGGTTGCTCGTCGAGACTTGCTTGTTCGATACATCACCTCCACTGACAAGTTGTCGACGTTATGACCAAGCCTTTAGCCAAGCGCCATTTTTTGTTTTTAGAACAAAACTTTTAGTGGCTCAACCCCTATGAGTTTGACAGGGGGTTTTAGATAGAGTTTGTTATTTAGAACCAAACTCTTAGTGACTCAACCCCTATGAGTTTGACGGGGGGGGGGGGGGGGGGGGGTGTTAGATAGAATTTGTATTAGTTAAATTCCATTGGAGTTTGTTAGAGTGACAATTGTGTCTGTATACACGTAGTCATGCTCTCATTCACTTGTAACTGACTCATGAAGTTATTCTATTTAGTCCTAATCTTGTCTCTCCACCAAAAAATTGAGTCAACTACTTACGCTAGTGAAAACTCGGATCAACGCTATATTGGAGACAATGGGTCTCCAAATCAAGGTTGAAGACGAGGGAGAAGATGTGAAATAGGGTTAGGGTTGAGAGAGAGTGTGTGGCAGAAAGAATGAGAGAAATTGAATTCGTTGATTAGGATTTTGTTGTTGTACATGTATATATATCCTAGGTCATCATAAATGTGGACCCATATCCGATTAGCTCTAGGAGTCAATTTAGAGACCTGATTACATTAGACCCATAACTGACTAGCCCACATTCTAATAGACTCGGGCTAAGCCAGCTTGACGGATTGGTTGTTTTGGCCTCAGCATTCGGGGCGTTGGAGTTTATTTCAGTGGGCCTAAATTGGCATTGATTCTTGATCATCGCCTAGTTGGTTCTCACTTTGTGCTCCCACCTGCACATTATCAACTGGAATCATCTGTGATCTGATTTTCTTACTTCTCATCATCGACTTCAATCTGATCAACTTTCTAACACTGCTCTTCAAACTTAACCAGGGATGGAGGGTTAGTTTGCCTAAGGAGCGCCTGATATCGTCTTTGGATAAAGATTTAGTGAGCATGTCAGCCAACTGATGTTTGGATGATATGAATTTCGTGATGAGTTGTCCAAGTGCAACCTTTTCTCGTATAAAGTGATAATCAAGTTCGACATGTTTTGTTCTGTCATGAAAAATTGGATTCACATATAAATATAGTGCATTAATATTATCACAGAAGAGAATTGGAGGTTGAGTTAGAAATACTCCCAAATCCTTTAAGATAAAGATGATCCAGGTTAGTTCAACAGTTGTCACAGTCATCGCCCTGTACTCGGCCTCTGCATTGGATCTGGAGACTATTGGTTGTTTCATTGATTTCTAGGAAATACAGTTCGATCCCAAAAAAACACAAAACCCACTAGTAGATCTTCTAGTGAGGTCACAACCTGCCCAATCACTATCTGAAAATGCATGCAGTTCAAGTGTAGAATTTCTGTGTATGGTCATGCCATAGTGCTAAGTACTATTTATGTATCTCAGAATGCGTTTTGCCAGTTTATAATGGTAATTTGATGGTGAATGCATATGCTGACATAGAGAGTTAACAACAAACGAGATGTCTGGTTATGCACAAGTATTGGAGAGAGCCAATTATATGTCTAAATAGTGTGGGATCATGAAAAATGGTATCATCTCTGACAGTATCTGGCCTAACGGGCATGGGGGTGCCGATGAATTTGGAGTTATGCATGTCAAGTTTCTTTAATATGCTAAATGCATAATGATGTTGCGAAAGAAATAAACCATCTGAGTCTCTACTTACTTCAATACAAAGAAAATGATTAGGACCAAGATCCTTCATAGAAAATTTATGAGTTAATTCAGCAATGAGTGCATCCATAGCAGAGGAATTTGCCCCTGTGATTATTATATCATCTACATACAACAATAGAAACAATGGTCCAAACTCATGTGAGATGAACAATGAATTATCAGAGATGCTACTAAAAAACCCTTTGGTAAATAAGAAAGAAGCAAATCTATCGTACCAAGCTCAAGGAGATTGGTTTAAACCATATAAATCTCTTTTTAGTTTGCATACATGGTTTGGTTTAGATTTATCTACAAAGACAGGAACTTGCAAAACTTCTTCTTCAATGTAGTCATGCAAAAATGCATTCTTTACGTCTAGTTGTTTTATGTTCAAGTTGTGCATAGTGGCCAAGCTAAGCACAATTCTAACTATCGAAAACTTCACAACATGAGAGAAAATAGATGTAAAGTCTCTTCTTTCAACTTGTTTATAGCCTTTGGCAACTAATCTAGCCTTAAGTTTGTCAAGAGTACTATCAGATTTTAGTTTAACCCTAAAACCCCACCTGCACCCTATGACATTCATACCAGAGTGCTTAGGAATTAAATCCCAGGTGTTGTTGTGGAGCAATGCACTCATTTCCTCCTTCATTGCATTTTTCCAACCTGGATGATGCATTGCCTCTTCAAGGGAGGTGGGTGCTTGAGGTATGGAGTTTATGGTATGAAATATAACATATTTTGGGTTTGATTTAACAATACCCGCCTTTGATCAAGTGATCATCTGGTGCTGTGAGTTATCAAATTCAGATGTTGAGATGCCACCTGGAGTTGTTGCCTCAGTTGTACTTCTTTCCTCAGATACTTCATCATAGGGTACCATTGCTGCAATTGTGTCAAGTGGAACATTATGGGAAAAATTCTCCCCTTCACCTTCATCATTTTCACTTTCCCATTCTGAAAGATGCTCATCAAATTGTTCACTGTTCTCCTCAGATGACTCATCACTAGAGTTAGGTTCAGTGAGTTGTGGGACATATATTGTGACTTGGTTGTGTCGCTTCCTCAGTTGTGTTGTTCAATAAATTTTCATGAGATGTAGGAGGTAGAGTGATAGCGGAGTCCATTGAATTGGAGTGCTGATGATTTTCTATCCCATTTATATTGGTCGTTGTTTTATTATTTTCACAAAGCCATTCATGGAAAGTACTAATGGACCAATCATTATCAATAGGAAGCAAGATTGTGTTGGCTTTTTGGCCTTAATCCTTGTTTTGATGATTTAATCAACCTAATCTTAATCATAAGTAATGTAGAGTAGCACACATATTGCATTGCATTAATATTGCAAGTGCTAACCTCTACAGGTGATCAAGACTCATGGAAGGAAGGAAATCAAGTCAAGATTTGTAATAAAGCTATATGAAGACTTGTAATCTTGATTTTATTTTGAGTCTTAGGAACATGTGTAAATTGAGCATACAAGAGCTAAAAACATATCACATACACACTAGGTTCCTTAGAGAAGTCACACACAAAATTTCACCTTATGTGGACTTCATTAGATCACCCAAACCTTAGTCGGAAATCACTTAAAACCTACACCCAGAATTCCTGTGTGAACCAGTCGACCGAACCTGTTCTCAGTTCGACCGGTTTATAACAGATTCTCCACAGTGATTTTACCGAACTCTACCGGTCGACCGATTCTACCTTTTCGGTCGACCGATCCTGGATTTTATTATGACCGTTACCTTTGTCGTATTCCTATAACGGTCGTATTCGTATAAAACAAACTTAACCCCAAAATACATTCGGTAATCGGTCGAACGACAACCTTGTTTCGGTCAACTGGTTGAACGCTTATTTTATCCCTACTATCGGTCGACACATTCTTCGTTCAACCGTTGCACCTTTGTCTCAACTGAATCCCCTTATCGGTCGACCGCCCCATACTTTGGTTCGACCGATTCACTTAAGTAGAGTTAAGTTCTAGCTTGTTTGTCCGACCGAATATTCATTTGTTCGACCGTTCTCCTTGAAATCAAGTGAACGGTCGACCGGTTTATTAGTTTCGGTCGACTGGTTCTGGACAGATTTGCAGCCCGATTTTCTGCTTTGTGTATCTTACACAAAACCCAACCAAATCTATCCCCAACGGTTAGAATACCTTAGGAGCTTATAAATAGAGTGTCAAGACCTGTTGTTAGCACAACTCTCCAACTCCAATTGTCCCAATATAGTAGAGAGAAATGATTGACATCATTTCATGCTCATATTAGTATCTTATATCCATTATCTTTCACCTAAACAATGCTATGTCACGAGTTTTATGTTTAGTTTTCAGGAATAAATAGGTTTGAAGAGATGAAACACAAAAATACCCAAAAGCTGGGAAAAAGGACTGAATTGTGAGATCTGGGGACCAAGATGCAAGACAGAAGGACCTGAACGCAAGACAGAGGGACCTAAGAGCAAACCAGAATAATCCTCACCATCATGGGGAGTATTTTACCAATTGGATTCGGGTCGGAGATCCAACAAACCGAGTCAATGCATCCAAGACCAAGAAATACATCAAGACAAGCCCACAACAAAACGTAGCTCGATCCAGAACCAATAGACTGCCAATTGGCGGTCTGTTTAGCTCCGGATCCGATTATCTTTGGCGGTCATGTGTATTAGGGGATTCTTAGTCTATTTTGGGTATTGGTTTAGTCCCACATCAGGGGATTGTCCCGGATTAGCTTTTCTCATGCCTATAAATAGAACTCTTCACCTTCCTTTGTAATTACTCCATATTTTAAGTGGCTATTCTTCCTACTAGAAGTGAGGCCTTGAAGCACACACTAAAGTAGGAGGATGCTACTTTTAATGTGAGTCATTTTATCAATAAAGTTTTGTGTTTCTTTCATTGTTTGTTTTATGCTTCTTTTATTGTTTATGCATGTTTTAGTTTAATCGTCTTTTAATTCTAGCTTAGTTTTAATATGCCTTCTTTCCATAGTTTAATAATTAGTGTAATGTTTAGTGAGTAGTTCCATCCCCTTTGGGGGGTGGAGTAGATGTACATACATGCATTAGAGAATGGGATGAATGCTTTAATTTCAATGTGTTGATTAAACATGAATGTATGCTTGCTTGTTTAGGATAGAATTTATAACTTGATGAGTTTTGCCAAAATGATTAGACACCTCTCATGCTTGTTTAGGTTCTGAAATAAACAACTTGCATATGTAAATGTTAATCAACCAAGTTGGTGAATAGATTGATAGGTTTTGCCATAACATTTAGACACTTCCTATGCTTGATAAACACCACCTTCATGTGCTTAAAGAATGTATTCTACACCCACCTCTTTGCTTGTGTGCACTCACTCCACCCCTTAGGGGTTTTCCATTTCCTGAATTCCAGCATTTCGTTCTTAGCTTAGTTGTCATTTCATCGTTTGTTTGCTTCTTCCACATTTCATACTTCTTAGCGTAGTGTAGCGTAGGTTAGCGTAACCAACTCTCTTCTCCATTTTTTCCGCCACTTCATTTCGTGCAAACAAGAGGCTGCTCACCTTCCTGAGGACGACCCGTACTTACCACCGCTTCATCGCGGCCGTGCACTTGCGGTTTAAATAAAACATTCAACAAGTGTTTGGCGCCGTTGCCAGGGAGGTGCCAGTCCAGACTCTTGTTTGGACGATTCGAGTGGATTTAATTTTTGTTTTGTAGTTTTTCTTTGTTTTAGGAGACTTGGAGTGGTCAGGAGGAGCACCTGGAGAAGTTTTGAAGCAAGCTGGGCACTGTAGACCGCCAATCAGCGGCCTGAGACCGCCAATTGGCGGTCTGGTAAGCTCAGCTCGCTTTCTTATTTCTTTGGCTGTTTACTTTATCTGATATAGTGGTCTGGGACTTAATTTGGCATGTTTTGACTTATAGTTTGTTCCCAGATCAATAATCAAACCTCCCTTAAGCAACTTGGACCCTAAAACTCAAAGCAAAAGATTAGGCATTTTTTTTGTTTAGGCCATGCATCATGTATGTGACTTAGGCATTTAGATTGTCTTTTATTTTAGCTTTATTTTCTGTTGCTGAGAGCTGGCGTGAGGTACGCACCTTCTACTCTCATTCATGCATTTCGTATGAACATGCATTAGTTAGTAGGAAGTGCATTGCAACAAGTGTGAGTTGAGCGTTGTTTGGAGAGTTGATTGCTAGATTTAGGACTCAAAAACGCTGCTAAGGAGGGGCTGTATCTCTTGTATCTCTTTCTCCTCCACCAAATAACTTGTCCAAATTAGATCTTGTTTCCTAACAGAACAAAGCAGTAGTTAAAAACGATTTTACACAAAAAAAAACGAAAAAAAACCCAACCAAGACAGCTCTAGGAGTACACAAATCACAGAAGGGAACAACTATACAAACTGCAGATGGTAAACAAAATAATCGCTAAACAAACGTGCCGAAAAGGTCTTCAAAGCTAAAAGCGTAGCTAACCAGAGAAAGGGTATCATGTCAATTATCTTTCTGTTAATTTTAGTTGGAAGTTGCATGTTTGAGAGAATCCAACACTGTCATGTTTTGACCAAATACCCAATAAGGACGCCCAAAACAGCAACGACAACCACAACCATGAACGAGAAACCTCCACTTTGTCTGCTGATCTCTTTCTTTTAGAGTTCCTGCACAGGTTCAAACAACAGAGTGATGGCATGTTAGAGAGGTGCAACACCAATTAGTCCGCCTATATACCAGCATCAACTTTAAGGGTTATTTGCTTGGGTGCACCTCTACGGATGCGTAATTGGGGTTTTGCACCCGAGTTTCGACTATTTACTTAGGTGCACCTAGATGTCAATGTTATTTGTTTGGATGCACCTCTACCGTTAATGGGGCCCACTCCGTTATAAAAATGTAACTGCACAGTTAGAAATTTTACCTTGTACACCTCATAAATTTAAAAAACTCGTGATTGTTAAATTAAAAACAACAAAATAAAAACGAAAAATACCTCTCCCTTCCTCTCTTCTCCCCCACTTCGCCTCCCCATCCCCGACCTTGATCTTCACCACACATGCAACTTCGGGCTTCATACTCGTGGATCAAGTTCAGGACACCTCACCCCACCTTTCCAGGCAACTCACGACCCAAGCAACACGTTGGAGAAGCATCGCAGGCTTCTAAGCTTCTGCCGCAACTGCGTGTTTTTGGATCTAAGGCACGGCACCTCGCGTCCCATTCCCAAATACCACTCCATTCCGCTTCCACGTCACCCCAGCAAGGCCGTCGACACACCAATTTGGCCCTAGGTTCAACAGATCCGCTGATTGCAATCGTGATTTCGGACGGTTCGGTCGACCAGAGCAATTGAGCGGTCGACCGGTTCTATTAGGCAAGATGCCTTGTTTCGCCACTAAAGAGTGTTCGGTCGTCTGAACTCACATTTGGTCGACCGACGCAGCGTTGAGCCAGCATCTTCCAGAATTCGGTCGACCGGTCACTCGATCGGTCGACCGAATCACTAGTTTTCACCAATCGACTGCAACATATTTTTCTTTTTTATTTTATTATTTTTAATTTAACATTAACAAGTTTTTTAAATTTATGAGGTATACAATGCAAAATTTCTAACTGTGGAGTTACGGCGTTATAATGGAGTAGGCACCGTTAACGGTAGAGGTGCATCCAAGCAAATAACATTGACATCTAAGTGTACCCAAGTAAATAGTCGAAACTCGAGTGCAAAATCCTAATTAAGCATCCGATGCACAATCAAATAACCCCAACTTTAATCGCAGAACAAGGACTCGATACTATCTAATCGACAGGTCGACAGAAAAATAATGCATCTGTCCTCCGTCATATCATAATCATTTCAATATGTAATTGGCGACAACATGCAGAATCTACTCAAACTGCACAGCTTCAGATGGTTACATCAAGGAGTGAAGTTAAACAACCTCGGGAAAGAGCGATTCAGATGTTCATCCACGGCGATAGAACCAGGAGAAGAAAATTTTAATTTATATGAGGATTAAATTAATGAAGAAGGTAAGTGAAATATCAGACAGTGAAATAGGTTAACATTTTCCTTCTTGTACTTTTTGATAGGTGGTGGGGGTTAATTTTACTTATTTACGTGGATAAGACTCAAACTCGTATCCTAGACTAGTTGATGCAACATGGGTACTGATTTATATGTCCAATTCTAGTAAAATGTGGGGGGATACATTTCATCTATATTTTCCTTCTATTATATGTCCACTTTTCGTAAAATGAGGGTATTTTTATCTATAACTTCCCTTTTTTGTATTACAAGTCTAATTGCATGGAGTGGCAGGATGGTTTTCTGCATTTTCCTTCCCTTCATTTTATATCCAACTCTAGTAAAATGAGGGAGGTCAGATTTTGTCTACAAGAAGGTTACTAGTTAAAAATGATTAGGAGTCAAGATCTTCAGGTTTAGGTGGACCATCCAAATGGGTACTACTAGACAATTATATTGGTTACTAATGCATTTCACAGAATCAAATGTTTGTAATGGTTTTTGGAGATAGTACAAATTTATAACCTATCTTAATTACGGTCATCAGACCATGGTGCTTCTTCATTCATTGATCTAGTTGGAGAATTCCGTTGCATCCAGGTTTTTGGTTAAGATAGGGAATTACAATGGAGAGCAAAGATGATTCAATGAACTTAAAAGAGTAATCTAGGGTGTGTTAAAATATAGATAAAAGAGATTATAGCAACTGCCTATTCCTTGAAGAAGACATAACTATAACAAAATTGAAGCAACATCTTTCAGTAGCATTGCGATTGCTATCTTCTTATAGTGTAATACTGAAAAATAAAACATATCAAAACACAGCTAACTTATACAAACATAAAAAAAATCTACCATTAGGAAAATAAAAAATATAGATAAAAGTGACTATCAAAGCATATAGGCCAAATTGATCAAATTCAATCAAACAATTGAAACAGACAGAAAGCATACTTATAAGTTCAATCTCAAAGAACATTTTTTACTGGTTAAATCTCAATATGCATTAGACACTTGCATATAAGATATTGAGAAGAAACAAACGTATAAAATAAAGCAGTAGCCTTGTTTCATTCAGAAACAACAAGACAACGATTTGCCAACTGGAAAGAAAAATGGGAGTTATGTCATATACCACCTCTTGACGAAGATTTTTGTTCTGTTGGATAGCTGAATTTTTCTTCTCCGTCAATTTCGAAATTTATGTCTTCCGGATGACAAACAAAAAATTACTAAACAATAATACACCTGAATTGAGTTATTTTGAACGGAATTCAGTCCAAGTCCCTAGAAACAAGGGACATCAGAAAAAGAATAGTGCAGAAGAAAATATGAGCTTTGTGGACAATGAGCATAGTGCCATCACTACTTCCTAAGTAAGTTATCAAGAATTTTACCTAGAAAAAATCCCTTCAGTTGAAATCAAGTTCAGGCCTAATTCAATAATTCATTCGAAATCACGTAAATATCTTTGCAATGCAATCAAACAATCTACCATAGAATAACTAGATAACGAAAACAATCTACCTAGCAAAAACCCCTTCAGTTGAAATCAAGTTCAGACTAGTTTGCCGACTAGTGATGACCTTTTATACTTTTTATCTTATAGATGTAGAAAAGCAGTGAACTATAAAATAATTAAACAAAAAAGCAAACACACTTCATGATCATAAATAAGGCAGAAATTTTGAAAAAGATTATGGTGTACGTACTATTTATCAAATTTATTTAAAACCATATCTAGAATGTCAGAAACTCTGGTGCAATAAAAGTTCAAATAATTAAAGTTTTCCATATGTTTAATGTTTAAAACCTCAGCTTCTTCATTCATCAAATTTAAGCAAGATCATAAGATATATAGACAAAACCTAATTCAAGTATTAAACAGTTCTAATATTTACTTCCGTTGAGTGGCCAGCAGGATTGGCAACAGTGAGATACCAAGGTGGGTCTTCAGTTTTCTTAACATATGCAGGTAACAAGAGTAGTAAACGATATTGTATACCTACTGAAACTTTGTACAGATATGTGGTTTTTTAATAGGAAGAGAGAACCACAGAATGGGGCGGCATTTTCACAATATGTACTTTGTACAGATATTACAGTTCAACAGGTGATGCATGTTTAGAGATTATAATGTATAATACTAGCAAAGAAACAGCTAAAACAACACTTCACACATGGTAATCCAAAAAGAGAACACTAGTGAGTTATAACACGGAGCAAGCACTTTCTTCGCAAGTGGCGCTAGAGTGGCGTTACTTTTAGTTTTGTAACTATGTTTCATCATAGAAAATGGAGAACAGAAAGCTTATTCCCCATCCCCAAAGAAATACACCCAAACTGTCATCAAATATTGACTGAGAAATACTTATCAGTCAGTTGGATTTTACGTAGCACAGACCAGCTTAGTGATACATTATTGAGTTAAGACCGTACTTTAACTTTATTAACTCATTTAGAAACAATTGTTTTTTAAAATTTGGAGTTATGTAAGCCAAGCGTTCTAAAAATAAAATCAAATTACCACTACAAGTTGATAAAAAAACACCATAATTACAAAAAAACCATAATTCTTCATTTCAAGTCAAAATGAGATCTCATCTAAATGAATGACTTGGATGTTATGACCCTAACCCTATTTGGAGACTAATCCCTTGATTAGTGGTGTTTTGCTGGGGAAATGGGAGAATGAACAGTGGCGTGGAGTAGGGTGATGGAGGGGGTGTTGGTGTTGGGTTTTGGGTTGGTGTAAGGAAACCAACTCTCTCCCTCTCTCTCTCAACTCTCAAACCTCTCACTCTCCTCTTCCTTTTGCTCAGCTCCCACTTCCTCCGGTGAAGGATACTCCGGCCGTCAGCAGCAGCAAGCTGGTGGAGGAGAAACACGGAGTGGCGAGGTGCATGCGCGCGGCGTGACCGTTGGGGCTTCCGACGCCGAGTGATCTCTGGAATGCTCCGTCGAACTCGAAGGTATGACGGTTCTTTAGTTGGTTTTGTTGCTCACCCCCGTTGGGGTGAAGGTGTGGTCGGTCGCAGGACGTCGTGGACCTCACCGGCGGCGTGAAACGACATAAAATTCTCGGTTGGTGTGGGGTTGCTGTCGACCAACGGTCGACCGGTGCCTTCGAGCGGTCGACCGGTTTAGTGTTTTGCCGGACTTTAACCAACACCGATCGAACGATGCCATGTGGCAGTCGACCAGTTGTGCATGTGTTGGTGGGTCGGAGGATTGCCTGGTAGTTTTCGATCGACCGTTCTTGACCTTTGGTCCGACTGGAACTTAAGTGAACTTAATTATGTTGCATTCTGTTCGACCGATTGTATATCTTGTTTGACCGCTGTTTAACCTAGACTATTAGGATGGCCTGGTAGTTTTCGGTCGACCGAGACCCCTGAGTCCGTCGATTGATTATACTTGTATGATTTTTGACCAGACTCCGGATTTTGACCCCGTATTCGGTCGACCGGTTTTAGATTGTTGTTCAACCATTGAGACTTAAGTAACGCGTAGATAGTTTGATCGTTGTAGACTTTTGGTCGACAAAACTTATTACGAACGATCGACCGGATCGCCTATTTTGGTCGACCGTTTGTGTGCAAAACTGAATTTTCTGGTCCTTGTGTTGTGTCAACTCTGTCCACGGAAACCCGTGTCCTTACTTAGAGCGTGAGCCGAGAGGTGACGACCGGTACGTTGCTCGTACTTGCTCATGGACCGCCGTGTGGAAGAGTGTGGATACTTGGGTCGTGCCACCTCCGTTGATGGAATGTGGTGTGGCGAGTTGTTGCTCGACTCTCTGTAGAGTAGCAGACTTGAGGGATCACGGATCCCAATGCATGTTGATGCTTGGCTCTTGGAGCATGATGACCCTGCAGACTATAGTCTGGACCCGTCCGATGTTGTGCCGAACGTATGTTGTACCACCGATGTTGTGCCGACAATGCCGTCGATGTTGTTCCGGCGATGATTCCTCTATTGGGCTCCTATCTGGGAATGGTTGGACCGACCAGGCTACGACTCCGTTGGGGTGGTGTAGATCACGTGGTTCGCTTTGCGCGGAAGTGCGGGTACTCCTCACCGATCCCTTTGGCTTGAGTAGTCGTGTATGGGGGTGTGTCGCGTACTGTCCGTAAGACCGTATGTACCTACGATAGGTTTCTGAGGGAGACCCGATGTTGTTGCTAGACTGATGTCATTGTTGACCCCTTGAGGGTATTTGTTGTTGCCGTGGGACTAAGGTCCTGTTTTACCCTTGGAGGGGTTCGTGTTGCATTGCTGATGATGACATGTCATGCTACTAGTATGATAAGTTCGTTTACCGTACTGTTGCATTCATTTAGGAGAACTTAGCATATGGGGTTTCCTAATGAGAAACTCGGGCTTTGTTGTTGATTCATGTTTCAGAACCGTAGTAGGTTATGTCAGGTGGTCACAGCAGGTGCACACATTTTGGGGTCAGGATCCTCTTCGGACTCTTCGAGGTCGTCATGATTACTTGTATCTGTCTTTCGTTGTATTGTTGTAATCATGTGTTTTGACAAACTCTATTGTAATTGGTGCATCGACTGATTATATTTATGAGTAACATTCCCGCTTCGATTGTCGTTATCTTGAGATCTCCTATTGTTTAAATTTTAAATTTTCTGCTGTTCTGGGATGTTACATTGGAAGCGTAGAATTTATAATTCATTGTGTTTGGGAGTAGTTTATAGTTAATGTAACTTATTCAAAATATGTATTTGGCTGGTTATTTGAAATGTGAAAGTGATCGGTGTTTCATTTATTCAAAATATTAATGCATAAGGCTTCTCTGTGATCTCGTTGAATGCTCTTGAAAATGCAAAGATTTGGGTATAATATGAGAAATTATATTAAAGAAGCAATTAAAGAAAAATCACTAACACTCGCGGTTAAAAATTCAAAGGCAGCTGATGCGCCATTATTGTCCGACAAGGAATCCCTAGGTTCATGTCGTGGCTCCAACAATGGCATAATCTCCACTGACTCCTCCTCTTCCAATGGTAGGTAATACGTACTCAATAGCCATGCGCTCAATGCATGACATATCGAAGAAGAAGAAGGTACTTCAGACCACTCACCATTCGCTACCTCAAACTCTCCTTGCATCCACTTTTGCCTCAACTTCGACCACTTACACCCAAACACAATGAATTACCTCAAATTAAATTTTAATATTTTAACACCGTTAACAAAATAGTGACGTCACTAACGGAAAATATTAATGGAGTAACACATCCACTACAATTCGAAAGCTTAATAATATTATGGATGTTAACCATGTTTTCTAGTGCATTTAAGAAAATAGGTATAGTATGATGGTATTTTTGGAAATATTTTATTTGTGAGTTGCATGAAAAGAAAAAACCCCTCAGGAAATATAGTACAGGACTTGGAAGTGAAACTACCTTAAATGTGAGCGAAAGATTGCGATTTACCCAAATATAGCGAATGCATAAAATAAAAGGTTACAAAGGGTAAATTGTATTATATAAATATAATTCCACTTGTTGAGTAGTCCTACATGGGGGGATTGTCCCGAGTTACGTTTATCTTGTCTATAAATAGAACTCTTCTTCTTTCTTTGTAATCACTCATTGCTCAGTGGTCATTCTCTCTGCTTGGAGTAAGCCTTTGAAGAAAAACTCAAGTGGAGGGAATGCTACTTGTAATGTGTGAGTGATCAATAAAATAATTTTTCCTAGTTTTGTTTGAATGTTGTCTCTTTTCGAATGCTTGCATGTTTAACTTAGTTTTGTTTTCCTAAGCTTAGTATAACTCGTTAGAATATCTTTCTTTCTTAGTATAATTGTTAACATAGTGTGTAGTGAGTAGTTCCATACCCTTTGGGGTGGAGATGATGTTATACATGTAATAAATAATGAGAATGAATGTTATCATATGCAATATATGATGAATGTGACTGTATAATTGTTTGTTTAAATGACAATACATACTTGATGGGTTTTGCCACAGTTTTTAGACGCTTCTCATGGTTGCTTAGGTTCTTAATAACCAACTTGTTTATGCTCATGTTAATCAACAAAGTTAGAGATTGGAATGATAGATTTTGCCACAACCAGCCATTAGACACTTCCTATGCATTAAAACACAATCTATAATTGTGCCTTATTGAATGCATTCTTCACCACTTTCACATGTGTACACGCACTCCACCGCTTAGGGGTTGTCTTTACTGAATTTTATCTTTCTCGTTTGTTAGTTGCTTAGTTTAGTTTTAGTTAGTCTTGAGTTGTTATCTTTCTCATTTGTTAGTTTCTAATTTAGTGTAGCCTAGTTTAGTGTAACCAAACTTCTTCTCCCCTTATTTACCACTTGATTTCTAAAGAACTAGAGTTGACACATCTCCCTGTGGATTTGACCTGTACTTGCCACCGTTTATCGTGGTCATGCACTTGCGATTTTAGTTTAATTGAAACAAGTTTTTGGCATCGTTGCTGGGGAGGTGTTCTGTCCAGACTTTTGTTTGGACGATTCAAGTGGATTTGATCTTTCTTTTTTAGTTTTGGTTTGTTTCAGGACATATCAGGATCAAGAAGAGGTACCAGGAGAAATTAGGGGGAGGAAGAAGCTACTCTGACCGCCAATCAGCAGCTTGAGACCATCAATTGGTTGTCTGGTGAGCAGTTTCTGCTTCCTCTTTTCTTCTGTTTGTTTCTACTTACAATATGATTGTCTAGGAGCCCAATTTTGCATGTCTGAACTTGTAAATTGCTTCCAGATTAATCAATAAACCAATTAATCCCCCTTTTAATCAACTTGGCCATTAAAATCCAAAGCAAAAGATTAGGCATTCTTTCTTGTTTAGGTCATGCATCATGTACTTGACTTAGGCACGTAGCTTGCCTTTCATTTAACTTTAGTTTCAGTTGTTGAGTGTTGGCGTGAGCTACGCATTTTCTACTCTCATTCATGCATTAGTTTGTATGACCACACATTAGTTAGTAGGAATTGCATTTGGAACAAGAGTGAGGTGAGTGTTTGTATGGTGAGTTGCTTGCTAGTCTAAGGATTCAAAAGATTTTTAAGGGGCACCACCTATAGTCTTCCAGATAAGGTGGAGGATTTCATCACTCCTGCCTTCAACTCCACAAAACACCTCTCAAAAAGCCTAATTGTAAAATCAAGTAGACATTTGACCCCTAAGGACCTCAGGCGCATTAGGAGAGTGATCCAGTTGTGATCGTCATATCCTGATCGACGTCGCCCACTCTGTTGATAGTAGGAGAGACGAGATCTCTGGATCTTGGCTCACTTGCTGGGCTTTGTTGTCTTCGTCATTGGGAGGTGACGCATGTTGAGGCCGTGTGACCTCGTAGTTAGGTGTCGTCTAGATGTAAGTACCTATAGTGACCTCAGGCTGTTTGAGCCATGTTTGCTAGATTAGGCTTCAATCCTCACCCTTACCCACGCTAGCTCTAGTGATTCTTCTCTTCTATTTTGAGTCTTCTCCTCATCTACATTCTACGTTATAGTCTTCTCTAATTTCACTTTCTATTTCTGTGTAGTTGTTGAGTCGAGTCGAGCACGTTTATGCAAGGTTGGACTCGCCTTGGTGAGGGTGCTCGGCTTGAGAGATTTGATCCTGTTGTTGAGATGGATGGTCTAGGTGATCGTCCTTCTCCGCCTCGAGCTCCTTTGGAGCACGAGGCCTCGTTGTCTCTCGGAATGAATGCTATCTTATGTAATATGTGATGAATGTGAATGTATGCTTGTTTCTTTAAATGAGAATACTTAACTTTATGAGTTTTGCCACAAATTTTAGACACTTCCCATGCATGTTTAGGTTTTTAATAAGCAACTTGTTTATACTCATGTTAATCAATTAGGTTAGTGATTTGAACGATAGGTTTTGCCACAACGATTAGACATTTCCTATGCATGAAAACACAATCTATACTTATGCCTTATTGAATGCATTATTCACCACCTTATCACATGTGTACACACGCACTCCACCCCTTAGGGGTTGTCTTTACTGAATTTTATCTTTCTCATTGTTAGTTGCTTAGTTTAGTTTTTATTTAGTCTTGAGTTGTTGTATTTCTCATTTGTTAGTTGTTAGTTTAGTGTAACCAAACTTCTTCTCTTCTTATTTACCACTTGATTTCTAAAGAACCAGAGTTGACACACCTCCCTAGGGATTTGACTGTTACTTGTCATCGTTTCATTGCGACCATGCACTTGCGATTTAAGCTTAATCGAAGCAGTTGTGTGAATGGGTAATTGGGCGATGTAATTGGGATTGAATATTTTGATAGTAGATATTTGAATTAAATCTCAGTGAGCAAATAACGAGTATCAATCACCAAACGAGCAGTGGTCTGCTGATGTTCGGCTAATTTAGTTAATGGAGCTAATTTTTTTACTTGTATTTGCTTCGTTACCAACCAATCCAAACAACGATCCGAGCGAAACCGAGCAAATACCAAGCGGGCTACCGAACCGGAACATAATTTGACAGCCCTACTTGTATATGTGAAGTGACTTCACGATGACTGCACCAGGAATGCATATGTAGTTGTGTCGTACCAAATGAAGTAACACAATACCTATTGTAGGTTAGGTTTGGATTCTATGGTTGACTAAACGACACATGAGTACCATAAAACACACATACATGGTGTAATCCAACGGATCTTATTCATGTAGATGATTACAACTTTTGCTAAACTGGATAGAAATAGTGAAGATGGATGCCTACCATTTTGCCGGTTGTAGAACTGTTTTGTTTGTTAAATGAGTTCCCATGAGAATTTAAATATATGTGAACATATCAATCATCTATTCATCTTTAACATTTTACTGTCGTTTTCTTTTTTTCAAACTGGATGGATATAACATTTTTAACATTTTACTGTTGTTTCTGTTTTGTTGGTAATTGGGTCTGAAATTAGGTATATATAGGCATTTGGAACATTTTACTATTGTTTTTATTTTATTTATTTTTGAAATTGGATAGATATACCTTTAAACATTTCACAATCTGTAAATTGACTTCTCAAAATCTAACTTGTAGTTTTGTGTTGAGCCTATAGTTTTCACTATTCAGGATTCCGGAGGGGGATTTTACACGTAAATATCTTTGCTAAGTTGTTGGCTTTGATTCTTTTTTGTGCAAATTTTGGTGCCATTTTAGTGTGTGTTTTCCTTCGAAATAGAAGATCGAGATTTCTTTTATTTTATTTTTTGGGTCATAACCTTGCCTTACAACGTATCATATTACTTACAAATTCTAACTAAATTAGTTCGCATTTGGTAATTTTTTGGAATGTTTTGATATAAATCTTTGCAATAACACGTATAACTTATTAGGTATATTTTCATAATAACTACCAAACACGTCACACTCTCGCCCATGTCCTTCAATATCTTACATGAGTTTATATGGTAGTTTGGAATCGATACCACCTACAAAACGAGAACTTAGAAAGGAAAATATATGCACATGGTGGCCCAACATCACTTTCTTACCCATGCAACATCACCTTCTTCAAGTCAGCTCTTAATTAAGTTCTAACTGGTCCCGAGTTAGTGCTTTGTGGCCGAAGTTCAACAAGGAAATCTGAATAATCTACTTCTCTCAGTGTGTCGGCATAACTACCAAACAAAATAAAATATATGGCTAATCGGATCTTAATTACTTGCCTTTTGAGTACGCAATGATGGATAGGGATTTGTTGTTTAGGTCGTACTCATTGGCAACTTTAGCAATTAGTATTAATTTTTTAAATTTCTGGAATCAACATGTTCTTACTCTCTTTGGGATAATCAAAATTGGTATTTGATGTGGTCTGTTGTAGGCGTAGCCACCTTCCGGGATAGAGTAAGCAGGTTGTGGGTTTGATTCCTCAGTTTATTACATGGTGCCCACATTTAGTATCATGGGATATTATGACTGATGAGTATATATAGGATAACATGTAAAAAAATTCATCTTCCCAAATTTAAGACATACATTTAAAAAAAAACTTCAAAAAACCTAATTTTAGGCTTTTAATTAAATATCATGAATAATGTAAAATTGGTAATAAGTTCTTAGCATTAAACCGTGACTTCTAAGTATCTCAGCCTAGTTTTAGATGCATGTCCACATCCGTTGACATATCAATACGTGACTACTATGTTATGGCCACATACTCAGTGGCAGAGTCACGTAGAGGGCAGGTGGGGGCACCTGCGCCACCCAGATTTTCATAAAAAATATTTCCCAATTTTTTTATATATTCAATTTTATATATTTAAATATAGTATCTTGAAGTTTGTAGTATAATTGTTTAACTGTGGTTTAATTTGAGATTTGGGAGGAGTTAAGATAATATTTTGACAAAAAAATTATTTTAAAATCAATTTGATTCAGATCGGGGACTTTGAAGTTCTTTTGAACAACTACATTAGGAACATAAGCTATAATCTTTTCGACTTGTATTGTTGTCTAAATTTGATAAATGTTTAGTTGAAAAATGAACATTGCATCAATTTTAGTTAGGTGTTGAGGATGTTTAAGATTTGACTTTTTTGATTATGATGTGCAATCTCAATTTTCTAGTAAAATTTATACTTATTGACAAGTTATATGTCCTATATCTCACTTTGATACTGTCGTCGTTTGTTGGTTGAAAATGTAATGAAAACTTAAAATAAACTAACATTTATAGGAAACTTATTCATCAATATCATTCTATATCTAAGAGTCGTAGAATGAATAATAAATCTAAAGCATGCAATTCCATGAATGAAAATAACAATGAGCATAAATAGTAACAATTATTACAAAATTCTTTTATTATAATTTTAGATTATATTTATACACTATTTTGCAATCTCTATTTGTCTAGATTTTATCGATTTTAAACATAAGAATGAACATACCAAATAAATCTTCCAAACCACTTGCTTTGTGTTTGGATATTTGAATTTGAGTTGTAAGAATAAAATCAATCTAACTGATGTGCCGTGTTTTATGGTTGTAAAAATTTCTTTTGGATGTTTGAATTTTAACGTAATCAAGTTTGGAAAATTGTTAAAAATAGGAAGGATATTTTCAAAAAAATTATTTTTTAGTTAATTAATTTATTTAAAGTATCATCTTAAAGTTGTGGGTCCTCAAAAAAAATCTGACTAATGTGAAGACAATCTGCCCCACCCAAAAAAAATCTGGATCCACCCCTGCATATACTTGTTGTGAAAATTAAATTAAAGATGCTTGAAGTGGTATCGTGAGATTAAATATTTCGAGCTTAGAGCATCCTTAACGGGGTCATCCCCTGTGGATGACCCCGGACGACCGTGGATGATCGTGTCATCCGCGGTCGTCGACCGACACGACCCAGTTGGCCAATGTTTTTGTTTTAAAAAAAATTTGGTTTTGTTTTGGTATTTGTTTAGTAATTAGGTGTTTATATTTTGATAAATAATTAGGGGTTTAGTAGTAGTTATATTTTGATAATAATTAGGATTAAGGTTATGATTTGGAATATTATTTTGTAAATTGGTGAGTACTTATTAAATTGGAGTATTATTTTGATAACGTTAGATTTTCAAAATCCAAAATTTTGGAACGTCGCTCGCTTACCGCGGAGCGAGACCCCCGACCGACCTGTTGGGGTGTTATAATTTGGGGAAATAAAAGTTGAGAAGAAAATTAATGGTATTTAGTATTTGGTAATCATTGATGGTTGAATAAATAATGTTTTGGTAAATATAAATGATTTTGGAATATAATAAAAGTTAAGAAGAAAATTAATGATGTGGAGGAAAGAGAATGGGATGACCTAGGTCGTGGTTAAGAGGTGAATAGTAAGGGAGAAATATGAGGTTGGGTCATGATGACGTGACAGTGAGAGAAAGAAGAGAGAGAAGGTGGATGACCTAGGTCATTGATGCGGATGCTCTTAGAAGCAAAACCATTCTCGACCGTTGTCAAGTGTGGATGTTAGATGCATGTCCATGTGTTGACAATCAAATTTATGATATGAAATCAAATGGATTTTTTGCTTCCGTACCGATCAAAAGTTTGGAAATCGGTAACGTACTCACGGTTCTACGAAAATTGGTTGTCTCATTAAAAATTTTGTTATTGGCTTCATATCTATCTGTCACAGTGGATCCTACAATCGTGTGCCTCCGTTTACGTTCCCCGTAACACTTGGTTATTTTTCATCGGATTTTTTACTTCCGTACCGATCAAAAGTTTGGAAATTGGCGACGTACACATGGTTCTGTGAAAATTTGATGTCTACCTATCAGATAAATTTGTAATTGACCACATACCTATCCAATAAACACATAATTGCAAGATGATACCACCACCAGTTCTATATACCTCTCTTCGAATTAGGTGTTTTCATGCCCTTATGAAACATGCCGAAGTTGACTAACACTTTATTTGTGAAGGGTTGCTCGTCGAGACTTGCTTGTTCGATACATCACCTCCACTGACAAGTTGTCGACGTTATGACCAAGCCTTTAGCCAAGCGCCATTTTTTGTTTTTAGAACAAAACTTTTAGTGGCTCAACCCCTATGAGTTTGACAGGGGGTTTTAGATAGAGTTTGTTATTTAGAACCAAACTCTTAGTGACTCAACCCCTATGAGTTTGACGGGGGGGGGGGGGGGGGTGTTAGATAGAATTTGTATTAGTTAAATTCCATTGGAGTTTGTTAGAGTGACAATTGTGTCTGTATACACGTAGTCATGCTCTCATTCACTTGTAACTGACTCATGAAGTTATATATCTTTCGATTTCTGAAGTCATTCTATTTAGTCCTAATCTTGTCTCTCCACCAAAAAATTGAGTCAACTACTTACGCTAGTGAAAACTCGGATCAACGCTATATTGGAGACAATGGGTCTCCAAATCAAGGTTGAAGACGAGGGAGAAGATGTGAAATAGGGTTAGGGTTGAGAGAGAGTGTGTGGCAGAAAGAATGAGAGAAATTGAATTCGTTGATTAGGATTTTGTTGTTGTACATGTATATATATCCTAGGTCATCATAAATGTGGACCCATATCCGATTAGCTCTAGGAGTCAATTTAGAGACCTGATTACATTAGACCCATAACTGACTAGCCCACATTCTAATAGACTCGGGCTAAGCCAGCTTGACGGATTGGTTGTTTTGGCCTCAGCATTCGGGGCGTTGGAGTTTATTTCAGTGGGCCTAAATTGGCATTGATTCTTGATCATCGCCTAGTTGGTTCTCACTTTGTGCTCCCACCTGCACATTATCAACTGGAATCATCTGTGATCTTATTTTCTTACTTCTCATCATCGACTTCAATCTGATCAACTTTCTAACACTGCTCTTCAAACTTAACCAGGGATGGAGGGTTAGTTTGCCTAAGGAGCGCCTGATATCGTCTTTGGATAAAGATTTAGTGAGCATGTCAGCCAACTGATGTTTGGATGATATGAATTTCGTGATGAGTTGTCCAAGTGCAACCTTTTCTCGTATAAAGTGATAATCAAGTTCGACATGTTTTGTTCTGGCATGAAAAATTGGATTCACATATAAATATAGTGCATTAATATTATCACAGAAGAGAATTGGAGGTTGAGTTAGAAATACTCCCAAATCCTTTAAGATAAAGATGATCCAGGTTAGTTCAACAGTTGTCACAGTCATCGCCCTGTACTCGGCCTCTGCATTGGATCTGGAGACTATTGGTTGTTTCATTGATTTCTAGGAAATACAGTTCGATCCCAAAAAAACACAAAACCCACTAGTAGATCTTCTAGTGAGGTCACAACCTGCCCAATCACTATCTGAAAATGCATGCAGTTCAAGTGTAGAATTTCTGTGTATGGTCATGCCATAGTGCTAAGTACTATTTATGTATCTCAGAATGCGTTTTGCCAGTTTATAATGGTAATTTGATGGTGAATGCATATGCTGACATAGAGAGTTAACAACAAACGAGATGTCTGGTTATGCACAAGTATTGGAGAGAGCCAATTATATGTCTAAATAGTGTGGGATCATGAAAAATGGTATCATCTCTGACAGTATCTGGCCTAACGGGCATGGGGGTGCCGATGAATTTGGAGTTATGCATGTCAAGTTTCTTTAATATGCTAAATGCATAATGATGTTGCGAAAGAAATAAACCATCTGAGTCTCTACTTACTTCAATACAAAGAAAATGATTAGGACCAAGATCCTTCATAGAAAATTTATGAGTTAATTCAGCAATGAGTGCATCCATAGCAGAGGAATTTGCCCCTGTGATTATTATATCATCTACATACAACAATAGAAACAATGGTCCAAACTCATGTGAGATGAACAATGAATTATCAGAGATGCTACTAAAAAACCCTTTGGTAAATAAGAAAGAAGCAAATCTATCGTACCAAGCTCAAGGAGATTGGTTTAAACCATATAAATCTCTTTTTAGTTTGCATACATGGTTTGGTTTAGATTTATCTACAAAGACAGGAACTTGCAAAACTTCTTCTTCAATGTAGTCATGCAAAAATGCATTCTTTACGTCTAGTTGTTTTATGTTCAAGTTGTGCATAGTGGCCAAGCTAAGCACAATTCTAACTATCGAAAACTTCACAACATGAGAGAAAATAGATGTAAAGTCTCTTCTTTCAACTTGTTTATAGCCTTTGGCAACTAATCTAGCCTTAAGTTTGTCAAGAGTACTATCAGATTTTAGTTTAACCCTAAAACCCCACCTGCACCCTATGACATTCATACCAGAGTGCTTAGGAATTAAATCCCAGGTGTTGTTGTGGAGCAATGCACTCATTTCCTCCTTCATTGCATTTTTCCAACCTGGATGATGCATTGCCTCTTCAAGGGAGGTGGGTGCTTGAGGTATGGAGTTTATGGTATGAAATAGAACATATTTTGGGTTTGATTTAACAATACCCGCCTTTGATCAAGTGATCATCTGGTGCTGTGAGTTATCAAATTCAGATGTTGAGATGCCACCTGGAGTTGTTGCCTCAGTTGTACTTCTTTCCTCAGATACTTCATCATAGGGTACCATTGCTGCAATTGTGTCAAGTGGAACATTATGGGAAAAATTCTCCCCTTCACCTTCATCATTTTCACTTTCCCATTCTGAAAGATGCTCATCAAATTGTTCACTGTTCTCCTCAGATGACTCATCACTAGAGTTAGGTTCAGTGAGTTGTGGGACATATATTGTGACTTGGTTGTGTCGCTTCCTCAGTTGTGTTGTTCAATAAATTTTCATGAGATGTAGGAGGTAGAGTGATAGCGGAGTCCATTGAATTGGAGTGCTGATGATTTTCTATCCCATTTATATTGGTCGTTGTTTTATTATTTTCACAAAGCCATTCATGGAAAGTACTAATGGACCAATCATTATCAATAGGAAGCAAGATTGTGTTGGCTTTTTGGCCTTAATCCTTGTTTTGATGATTTAATCAACCTAATCTTAATCATAAGTAATGTAGAGTAGCACACATATTGCATTGCATTAATATTGCAAGTGCTAACCTCTACAGGTGATCAAGACTCATGGAAGGAAGGAAATCAAGTCAAGATTTGTAATAAAGCTATATGAAGACTTGTAATCTTGATTTTATTTTGAGTCTTAGGAACATGTGTAAATTGAGCATACAAGAGCTAAAAACATATCACATACACACTAGGTTCCTTAGAGAAGTCACACACAAAATTTCACCTTATGTGGACTTCATTAGATCACCCAAACCTTAGTCGGAAATCACTTAAAACCTACACCCAGAATTCCTGTGTGAACCAGTCGACCGAACCTGTTCTCAGTTCGACCGGTTTATAACAGATTCTCCACAGTGATTTTACCGAACTCTACCGGTCGACCGATTCTACCTTTTTGGTCGACCGATCCTGGATTTTATTATGACCGTTACCTTTGTCGTATTCCTATAACGGTCGTATTCGTATAAAACAAACTTAACCCCAAAATACATTCGGTAATCGGTCGAACGACAACCTTGTTTCGGTCAACTGGTTGAACGCTTATTTTATCCCTACTATCGGTCGACACATTCTTCGTTCAACCGTTGCACCTTTGTCTCAACTGAATCCCCTTATCGGTCGACCGCCCCATACTTTGGTTCGACCGATTCACTTAAGTAGAGTTAAGTTCTAGCTTGTTTGTCCGACCGAATATTCATTTGTTCGACCGTTCTCCTTGAAATCAAGTGAACGGTCGACCGGTTTATTAGTTTCGATCGACTGGTTCTGGACAGATTTGCAGCCCGATTTTCTGCTTTGTGTATCTTACACAAAACCCAACCAAATCTATCCCCAACGGTTAGAATACCTTAGGAGCTTATAAATAGAGTGTCAAAACCTGTTGTTAGCACAACTCTCCAACTCCAATTGTCCCAATATAGTAGAGAGAAATGATTGACATCATTTCATGCTCATATTAGTATCTTATATCCATTATCTTTCACCTAAACAATGCTATGTCACGAGTTTTATGTTTAGTTTTCAGGAATAAATAGGTTTGAAGAGATGAAACACAAAAATACCCAAAAGCTGGGAAAAAGGACTGAATTGTGAGATCTGGGGACCAAGATGCAAGACAGAAGGACCTGAACGCAAGACAGAGGGACCTAAGAGCAAACCAGAATAATCCTCACCATCATGGGGAGTATTTTACCAATTGGATTCGGGTCGGAGATCCAACAAACCGAGTCAATGCATCCAAGACCAAGAAATACATCAAGACAAGCCCACAACAAAACGTAGCTCGATCCAGAACCAATAGACTGCCAATTGGCGGTCTGTTTAGCTCCGGATCCGATTATCTTTGGCGGTCATGTGTATTAGGGGATTCTTAGTCTATTTTGGGTATTGGTTTAGTCCCACATCAGGGGATTGTCCCGGATTAGCTTTTCTCATGCCTATAAATAGAACTCTTCACCTTCCTTTGTAATTACTCCATATTTTAAGTGGCTATTCTTCCTACTAGAAGTGAGGCCTTGAAGCACACACTAAAGTAGGAGGATGCTACTTTTAATGTGAGTCATTTTATCAATAAAGTTTTGTGTTTCTTTCATTGTTTGTTTTATGCTTCTTTTATTGTTTATGCATGTTTTAGTTTAATCGTCTTTTAATTCTAGCTTAGTTTTAATATGCCTTCTTTCCATAGTTTAATAATTAGTGTAATGTTTAGTGAGTAGTTCCATCCCCTTTGGGGGGTGGAGTAGATGTACATACATGCATTAGAGAATGGGATGAATGCTTTAATTTCAATGTGTTGATTAAACATGAATGTATGCTTGCTTGTTTAGGATAGAATTTATAACTTGATGAGTTTTGCCAAAATGATTAGACACCTCTCATGCTTGTTTAGGTTCTGAAATAAACAACTTGCATATGTAAATGTTAATCAACCAAGTTGGTGAATAGATTGATAGGTTTTGCCATAACATTTAGACACTTCCTATGCTTGATAAACACCACCTTCATGTGCTTAAAGAATGTATTCTACACCCACCTCTTTGCTTGTGTGCACTCACTCCACCCCTTAGGGGTTTTCCATTTCCTGAATTCCAGCATTTCGTTCTTAGCTTAGTTGTCATTTCATCGTTTGTTTGCTTCTTCCACATTTCATACTTCTTAGCGTAGTGTAGCGTAGGTTAGCGTAACCAACTCTCTTCTCCATTTTTTCCGCCACTTCATTTCGTGCAAACAAGAGGCTGCTCACCTTCCTGAGGACGACCCGTACTTACCACCGCTTCATCGCGGCCGTGCACTTGCGGTTTAAATAAAACATTCAACAAGTGTTTGGCGCCGTTGCCAGGGAGGTGCCAGTCCAGACTCTTGTTTGGACGATTCGAGTGGATTTAATTTTTGTTTTGTAGTTTTTCTTTGTTTTAGGAGACTTGGAGTGGTCAGGAGGAGCACCTGGAGAAGTTTTGAAGCAAGCTGGGCACTGTAGACCGCCAATCAGCGGCCTGAGACCGCCAATTGGCGGTCTGGTAAGCTCAGCTCGCTTTCTTATTTCTTTGGCTGTTTACTTTATCTGATATAGTGGTCTGGGACTTAATTTGGCATGTTTTGACTTATAGTTTGTTCCCAGATCAATAATCAAACCTCCCTTAAGCAACTTGGACCCTAAAACTCAAAGCAAAAGATTAGGCATTTTTTTTGTTTAGGCCATGCATCATGTATGTGACTTAGGCATTTAGATTGTCTTTTATTTTAGCTTTATTTTCTGTTGCTGAGAGCTGGCGTGAGGTACGCACCTTCTACTCTCATTCATGCATTTCGTATGAACATGCATTAGTTAGTAGGAAGTGCATTGCAACAAGTGTGAGTTGAGCGTTGTTTGGAGAGTTGATTGCTAGATTTAGGACTCAAAAACGCTGCTAAGGAGGGGCTGTCCCGTAAAAGATAAGGTGGGGGATTTCATCACCCTTTCCTTCGCTCCAAAAACCACACTAATCAAAAGCCTAATTTTAAAATCAAGTAGACATTGGCCCTAAGGATTTCGGGCGCATTAGGAGAGTGATCCGGTCCCGACCATCATGACCTGATCGGCGTTGCCCACTTTGTCGATAGTAGGAGAGACGAGATCCCCGGATCTTGGCTCACTTGCTGGGCTTTGTGGTCCTCGTTGTAGGGAGGTGAGGCGTGTTGAGGCCGTGTGACCTCGCAGTTAGGTGTCGTCTAGCTGTAAGGACCTATAGCGACCTCAGGATTGCTTGAGCCTTGTTTGCTTGTGTGCTTCTACCTATACCCATCCGCCATAGCATAAGGACTTCTTCCTTTCTCTCCTGAGTCATTCTTTCTCTCCTGTGTTCCCCCGTCTTCTCCCTACGTATATTCTTTGAAAAAAAAGAGTTGTGGTTTGTGTGTGCACCTTTGTGCATGCTTTCGTGGTCACGAGACGAGAGTGGTCGTTTGACGAGGAGAGTTGTCAATCCGGCTTCGGTCATCGATTTCTCGACACCTTCCTCCTCTCGTGTCGCACGTAGTTTGGGTCCAATGGCTGCTAATTTCCGTGAGGAGGAGCAGTTGCTGGACCCACCTGCTCCACCAGTGCTTCCAGTTGTCGTTCTCATACCTCTTCGTGATCGATGCTACCCGAGCCGTACAGCTCTACCCTCATGCATTGTATTACCAGAGGCTAGTGGGAACCATTTTGTGGTTAAGCCTCAATTCATTTCCATGCTCCCTCATTTCACTGGGAAAGGTGACCCCTATATCTTTCTCAGGGAATTTGAGGAGGTCTGTGCTATGTTCAAGCTGCAACAACTTAGCACAGACTCCATCCATCTTAGGCTCGTTCCTTTTGCACTAAAGGATGACGCCAAGAAGTGGTTGTACAACAACCAGGCGAATTCCTTTAGGACTTGGGATGAGTTTCAATCTGCATTCCTCAAGAAGTACTTTCCTAATCATCAGACTCAAAAATTGAGGAATGAAATCAATTCGTTCTATCAACATGAGACCGAACCATTTCATGCATATCTTGAGAGGTTCAAAGAGCTACTATCCTCGTGCCCTCACCATGGCATTGAGTTGTGGCGTCTTTGTCAGATTGTGTATGAGGGTCTTCACATACCGTCCAGAACGCTCCTTGAGTCCATGTGTCAAGGATTGTTCTTGGGAAAGGATGAAAGGAAGGCATGGGCCTTCCTAGAAGACCTCGCTGAGAAAACCATGCAGTGGGAGAGTGTGAGGGAACCACCTGCATCATCTAGTATAGGAGCGAGGATCGCGAATGCAAACTCGACTAGATCGGGTACCGCATTTGCTATCGATACCACTACGGCCACCGAGGCACGCATTGCGGCCTTAATGCGCCGTATGGATTCGATTGAGCTCCAAAACCAACAAAGTGCACCTCACATGTCTACATCTGGTCCAGTTCCCTGTCATTCATGTGGTAGGATAGGTCATGTAGAAAGCGAGGGTGAGTCCATTCCTCCTGAGATGGAGCGTGTCAACACCGTCTATGATAGAGCCAGGAATGACCCATACTCATCAGCTTATAATCCTGGATGGAGGAACCACCCCAATTTTTCATGGAACCAAACTAATGCCCCGGGTGGTCCTCCAAACTCCTCGAGACCACCTTACCAATCACACCAACCTCCCATGCATGCGCATTCCTATCAGCCACCCCAAGCGCAAACCACCAATCAATCGGGTTTCCCAAATTCCAATAATATGGAAATCCGATTCAATTCGCTTGAGACCTTGACTCGTGGACTTGAAAACTCAATGAAATTTTTTATGTCAACCACAAGTCAAGTTCTCACTTCAAATCAGCAGACCATCAAATCTCTAGAGCTTCAGATGGGCCAATTGGCTCAGTCTGTACATGAAAGAGAGAGAGGGTCTTTTCCTAGCCAGCCTGAGGCTAACCCCCGCATGTACCAACAACAACAAATGCAAAATGAGAATGTGGTACCTCGGGGGAGGCAAGTGAACCATGTGGAGGAACCTATTCACCATGTCAATTCCATTGTGACCTTAAGGAATGGAAAACAGGTTGACAATCACATTTCCTTGCCACACCCACCACCATCTATGCAGCCCCCCAGTGGGAATGGTGGTGAAGAAGAAGCTGAGGGTGAGGGTAATACACCAAAGCTTTCTTCTCAGGCACAGCAGAAAACCTACCTGCCAAAAGCTCCCTATCCAAGTAGGTTAAACAAAAAGCAGAGTGACAACATGGACAAGATAGTAGAGGTGTTTAAGCAAGTAAAGGTTAACATCCCATTGTTGGATGTCATCCAACAAATACCTCAATATGCCAAAGTGTTGAAGGATCTCTGCACAACCAAGAGGAAGACCAATGTTCCTAAGAAAGCATTCTTGGCTGTAAATATTAGCTCACTTTTGTCCAATCCTACCTACACAAAATACAAGGACCCTGGGTGTCCTACTATTCAGTGTACGATAGGGGACACTAGATTGAGCAATGTTTTGCTTGATTTAGGATCAGCAGTCAACCTCCTCCCATTCTCTGTTTATCAACAGTTGAACTTGGGAGAATTGAAACCAACTAAGATCACCCTCCAACTGGCGGATAGATCCATTCGTATTTTCATGGGTATTATCGAGGATGTGCTTATCAAAGTTGGAGATTTTATATTTCCAGTCGATTTTGTTGTCCTCAATACCAATCCTGTTGCGAACACCCACTCTCAAATACCTTTGATTTTGGGTAGACCATTTCTGGCAACTCCAATGCCTTGATTAATTGTAGAAATGGTCTCATGAAGCTCTCATTCGGTAACATGAGTGCCGAGTTTCATGTGTTCAACTCTGGTAAGCAACAGGAACCCATGGATGAACCTTTAAATCTAAATCTCATCCGCCAACTGGAGAAAGCACCACAAAATCAACGAACACCCCTAACCCCAATGCAACCCGTTGAGAATGTTCGTGGGCCCAGCAAAAACTCATTGCCTGTCTTTGCAATGCAACAGAGTGAGCTTGCCTCGAACATGAATGTCCAAAGGGAGTGTTCGTTGCATGATTCAGTTGAGAGTACTAGTGTGAGTGAGACACCTCATCATATGCCTATACCAGAAGGTGTCTCTACCTCATGTCCCATGGCCATTGAGTCATTTGAGCTTCATATTGACTCCAACAAGGACCCACCTATGACCGAGCTTATGCTTGATGATCTAAATGATGGTGGGAGGTCCTTGTTGGATGACTTGGGGAGAAGCCCCATTCTTAGTGATGCAGGTCTGCTGCATCCATCGAATGAGCTTGAGGAACTCATTCCGATGCACCCGCCTATTGGTTGGAGGGTTTTCTTCGATGAGCAATTAAACCCTAGTGAGGCAACACAACTTCATTCTTTGTTGCCCACACCTAACCAATATCATGAGGGGTTCGAGCCTTTCAGCTTTGACCTGTCACCCCTCATGACACCTCAGAGTACCAGTGGAGTTTGCCCATCTCGGCAAGTCTCTGGTCCTCCTGACTTGATGTTCTCATTTGATGTTCCTTGACCAAATGATTATGAGAATATCTTGGTTGATGTATATATCTTAAAAAAAAGAAAAAAGAGAAAAAAAGAAAAAGAGAGAGTGTGTAATAAAAGACTCCTTCAGTGAGCATCGATTGTTGTGGGCCCCAACCCTTGTGTACTTGGGCCCAATCCCTTCACGTATTTATCTCCCTTCTTCAGCTTCTCACAGGTTTTGAGGGCATTTGGGTTTGTGTCCATCAACATGACCCTGAACGTCCTTTTGTACTTCATGTTGGTGAGATCTTTCCTTTTTCATGCATGTATCCATGTAGTATCTTGTTCACATTCATTGAGGACAATGCATGAAGTAGGTGTGGGGGGGTGTTTTACGTGTGTACATAGTCGAGTCTTTTTCCTTTGGTTTTATTTTCTTTTGTTTGTACTGCTAGGGGCATGTTAGTGTGCCGCATTTAACATTGATATATCTGCTTGTCATGATCCTTGGGTGACTTGTCTTCTTTTGCTTGCCGAGTGCTTTAAAATTTTCACATTTCTTTCAAAATCTTCATGTGTTTGCGAAAGAAAATATTTTGTGGGTTTTGCGTGTGTTTAGCATTTGCAAAACCGTTGAGAGGCAAAGTAAAAAGACAGCTCCCAAAATTGTCTTGAACTTGATGCATTAGGATTTCTAGTTTATTGGCTTTAGGTCTTGTCGAGTCGTTAGGATGCACCCTGGTTTTCCCTCAGGGGGTGTGTAATCATAGGGTTTCAGTACTCAAACATTTAAAGAAGTCCACCCTGAACGTAGTGTGTCAAATAATTCGTGTCTGTTAGTATAAGGAAGTTTGTCATAGTCAAGGGTCCTTAATCTCTTTTTGTGAAACCTAAGTGTAGGGGTTTTGGTTCCCATGTAGATAAATAAATAAGTGGTGTTCTCTCTTCTCGCACGGCTCCTATCACTCGGGAAAATAGGTCTGAGGGGACTTTGTGCCTGGTGCTTTCGAGTCATCTGACTTGGGATGCACCGACCGAACTCCCGTTACACGGGTGGTAGGGATCGCCCTATGTGGAGATTTGGGGGATGATAGTGTAAGTCCTCATAGGCAATGATGCACGAAACCTGACCCTGGGAGAATCAAACACCAACCAATAAAATACTCCAAAGAAGAAGAAAAAATGATGAAAGAAAAAAAAAGCAAATAAGAACCAAAATGGACTCTACACATTGTATCACATTCAGAAGTTAAGGTTGCCCATGTCTTTCACTTAAGTCCTTAACTAACTCTCACGAATAACTCATTAGGCTAGGTGTGTGGACCGATTACATATATAGAGTCGACCCGTAGTATTACCGCGTCCCATGATCGACAATATGAGTCCAACGAGTCGTGTATCTAGATTGAATAATGCATCTTGTTCGGATTTTGTGGGTATATCCGCTGAAAACCCTCAGCAGACAACACTCCTCCTCCTTGGCGACAAGGAGGTTTAACGGCTTGTTGCACGTGCTAAGTGCAACCGTGATTCCTACGAAAGTGAGTTTGGATTTCTTGTTTTTCGCTTGCTTTTCTCTTTCTTTGTTTTGCTCGGGACTAGCAAAAGTTAGGTGTGGGGGTATTTGATTGACATCATTTCATGCTCATATTAGTATCTTATATCCATTATGTTTCACCTAAACAATGCTATGTCACGAGTTTTATGTTTAGTTTTCAGGAATAAATAGGTTTGAAGAGATGAAACACAAAAGGACCCAAAAGCTGGGAAAACGGACTGAATAGTGAGATCTGGGGACCAAGATGCAAGACAGAAGGACCTGAATGCAAGACAGAGGGACCTAAGAGCAAACAAGAATAATCCTCACCATCATGGGGAGTATTTTAGCAATTGGATTCGGGTCGGAGATCCAACAAACCGAGTCGATGCATCAAAGACCAAGAAATACATCAAGACAAGCCCACAACAAAACGTAGCTCGATCTAGAACCAATAGACTGCCAATTGGCGGTCTTGGACCGCCAATTGGCGGTCTGTTTAGCTCCGGATCCGATTATCTTTGGCGGTCATGTGTATTAGGGGATTCTTAGTCTATTTTGGGTATTGGTTTAGTCCCACATCAGGGGATTGTCCCGGATTAGCTTTTCTCATGCCTATAAATAGAACTTTTCACCTTTCTTTGTAATTACTCCATATTTTAAGTGGCTATTCTTCCTACTAGAAGTGAGGCCTTGAAGCACACACTAAAGTAGGAGGATGCTACTTTTAATGTGAGTCATTTTATCAATAAAGTTTTGTGTTTCTTTCATTGTTTGTTTTATGCTTCTTTTATTGTTTATGCATATTTTAGTTTAATCGTCTTTTAATTCTAGCTTAGTTTTAATATGCCTTCTTTCCATAGTTTAATAATTAGTGTAATGTTTAGTGAGTAGTTTCATCCCCTTTGGGGGGTGGAGTAGATGTACATACATGCATTAGAGAATGGGATGAATGCTTTAATTTCAATGTGTTGATTAAACATGAATGTATGCTTGTTTGTTTAGGATAGAATTTATAACTTGATGAGTTTTGCCAAAATGATTAGACACCTCTCATGCTTGTTTAGGTTCTGAAATAAACAACTTGCATATGTAAATGTTAATCAACCAAGTTGGTGAATAGATTGATAGGTTTTGCCATAACATTTAGACACTTCCTATGCTTGATAAACACCACCTTCATGTGCTTAAAGAATGTATTCTACACCCACCTCTTTGCTTGTGTGCACTCACTCCACCCCTTAGGGGTTTTCCATTTCCTGAATTCCAGCATTTCGTTCTTAGCTTAGTTGTCATTTCATCGTTTGTTTGCTTCTTCCACATTTCATACTTCTTAGCGTAGTGTAGCGTAACCAACTCTCTTCTCCATTTTTTCCGCCACTTGATTTCGTGCAAACAAGAGGCTGCTCACCTCCCTGAGGACGACCCGTACTTTCCACCTCTTCATCGCGACCGTGCACTTGCGGTTTAAATAAAACGTTCAACAAGAAACCTCAATCCTCAAAGCTCCCATTTCTACACTCCATAAGCCTAAACTACACACACTTGTTCATTCACTCATCCTACTCAAAGTGTGCTTAATTAGAGAGTGAATCCCACTCAGTTACAAAGTTTGTCAAAAGTGTATAGACTTCGGTGAGAGCCCAAAGTGATCCTTCTCGGATTGTGAGAAGCGGATTCCAAGCTCGGCTAGGGTTGTTCGCGAGTTTGATGGTTGTAAGGCGTTGTCTTCCGGCTCGGAATGGGGAGCGGTTAGTGAAGTCGTAGGTGGAGCTCGGTGATCCGAGCGGAGCTTGCAAGAGAGGACTAGGACACGGGTGGGGTGTCGAACGTCTATAAAAATGCCGAGTCGATTTGTGGTTTGCTTGTTCCTTTTCCCTACTAGTCTTTAAATTGTTTCCGCTGCGTTTATTGTTTGATTAGTTAGGGATTAGCGTAAAGTGATTAGATTAACCCGACCCACACGATACTACAGATTGATGGTGGAGTTTTACAAGGAAAGCAATATTCATCAAACATTACATGTCTACTTGTGTAAATCTTATTTGTACGAGGGTTTAGGCATATATCCTTTGTGTCCTATGTTATAACCAATAAAAACACATGGTGCAGACCTTTCAGTTAATTTATCAGAGGAATAAGCAGTCAAACAAGGAAAGCAACGACAACCAAAAACTCTTAAGCAATTGTAATCAAGTTGTTTAGATAGCAGAGTGACATAAGGAATTCTACCATTTGAGTCAGGAATGCAATTTAGCAAAAAAACAAAAGTATTAAAAGATTCCACCAATAAGCATTTTGGAACACCACTATTGATCATTAAGGTGCATCCCATGTTGACAATAAGCTTATGTATTAACTTAGTTGTTAGGATCTATGACCCTCTAATCGCTAGATAAATACGGAATTAAAAATACTAATCGAAGGATTAAGAGATAAGACGTGCAATCCAGAAAATCGATGACACCGGAGTTTAGAGAGGTTCGACACCCAAACCCGGGTCCTAGTCCTCGTCGCAAGTCTCACTCGATCCCCCAAGCCTCGCTTACGGTTCCACTAATTGATCTCTGTTCTGGGCCGAGATCAACGTCGTTTACAACTCTGGGCCTCGCAAACAACCTCGCCTCGCTTGTGTCTCCTCTCACAATCCAAGAGGGAGCTTCCTCAAAGCTTTACAACTTGGTGATTCTTTGAATATGGAGATGGAATCACAATCTAACTAACACTATACTTGAGCACACTTGGATATTGATATGGAATTGGATATGAAAGTGGTGAAGTTTAGGCTTGAGTGTTGTAGATTGAGAGCTTCAAGATGGAGAGGATTTGACTTTGAGTATTGGATAGATATGAAGTGTTCAAGAGATCCAAAACCAACAAATGAGGTCCTATTTATAAGCCTTCAAGCTCAACTAGTCATTTGGGAGTTGGTTGGGGAAATAAACCAATAGGAATGCAAGATGCGACTTAAGCTCAAGCAGAAATTGATGCATCTTCGGTCGATCGTTAACCAAACGGTAGTCCGAAGAATTGGTCTGATTTAAGAATTCAGTTGACCGATTATGTATCAGATCACCTTTCACCAATCTCCAGTAGCTTTTGTCTATTTAGCCTTAATTAATTTCGGTTAACCGAAGTCCATTCGGTTCATCGTTCCAAGGTGGACAGTAGAATTAGTTGGGCTCTGATCTACTCAAGTTCGGTTGACCGCGTACACTTCGGTAGCTTGAAGTTAGCACGGGTTTTGCGCTGACAGTTATAGCTCAAATAGTGGTTGGATACAACGGTCAAGTGTCACATGTAAATAGTCGTTGTGCACTTAAAGCCAATAAGGAATCAATAAACCGATAGGTATTTGGTCATCCGAAGTGGGACAAGTCAATTGGGCTCTAGGGACTCGATTCGAATGCGACTGTTGGAGCAAAGTCCAAAACCGGTCCAGGGCTATTCGGTTGACCGAAGGTGGTTCGGTCTTCCGTTGGGGCAATTCCAGAGAACACCTAAGTTTTACTGGTGGGAAGAATTCGGGTGTCCGAAAGGTGTGTGGTGGACCGAACTAGACAGGATTCGGTTGACCAAAAGGGGTTTGGTTTACCGATGATGGACGGAACATAATCCTATTGCTCAAGTTTACAGTAAACCTTATGGACTCAATAAATACAAAATTACATGTCTTGGTCCAAAACATTGATTACAAGTCTTGAGTCTTGATGTCTTCGTCCCAATGCTCATTTCCTTGATTGTCTTGATCAACCTCTTAAGATGTTTACAAGTATACAAGTATGTATGCAATGCATGTAATCATGTTTGCTCACTTTGATGCCTAGGTTGATTGATTAAGATTAGTTTAATTAATCATCAAAATTGATATAGATTAAGGCCAAAAAGGCAACATTAGAAACCCCATTTTGTTCAGGGGTGTGAGGGCAGGATATTTGCAGTATCATTCCATTTTTTAGTAAATGATTTTGAAAAAAAAACTTTTGAAGAAAATTCACCACCACCACCACACTGGAAAACCTTGATTTTCCCATTCAAATTGTCTTTCAACAAACTTTTCAAAAATGAAATAGCAATCAAAGAAATCAGATTTTACCGTTAAAGGGAATATCCAAGCAATTTTGTTGTATCATCCACAAAGCATGCATAGAGTCTATGATGATTTCTACTTATTACAGGGGCAAGACCCCATAGATCAAAATGGACTTTATTAAAGGGGTTTTCAGTAATGGAAGTAGAATGAGTAAAAGGGAGTTTCATAGCCTTTTCTATGTTACAGCTACCGCATATGGGAGAAATAGAGGTTGCGGGGTTGGATGCAACGGAGATGCATCTATCAAGTTTGAGTTGTTGTAAAACTTTAGAATTTGGGTGTCCCAATCTACAATGCCAGGTCTGTTCATCTACTATTCTGTGCCTGTTAGAAAAGAAACTTGTATGCACACTACTAGGAAGGGTGTAGAGTTCTTTTAAAATGCCAGTAGTGACTATAGTGCCATGCTTTCTATCTTTTACAAAAAAATATTTATTTGAGAACTCTATATTGTATGGGAATGTTTTGGTGATTTTCTTAACTGATAAGAGATTGACTTTCATGCTTGGGGCTAACAGAACATCTTGAAGAATAAAGTCACCATTGTGATGTGTGATTTTAGCATTTCCTATGTGTATGATGGGAATTAAGGTGCCATCTCCTATCATGATGCGATTAGAACCATTATAAGGAATCAATGAGGAGAGAATACATGAATTACCTGTTACATGCATTGAAGCCCCAGAATCAGGGAACAAATTAGTGTTAGTGTCATCCATACTCATGGTTGCCATCGCCTCGCGAAGATCTCGAGAGACATAAGCCTGGTTGAACTTATGCCAGCACTTAAGTGCATCGTGGCCTAGTTTTGCACATATTTGACAAGTCACGAGCTAGTGACGTTGTCCTCTGTTGGCTCCTTCATTATTTTTGGACTTCTTGGAATTAAAAGGACCCGGGTTTGAGGTAGGAGGTGGATGACCTTGAGGCACAGGGGTGAACCCGTGACCTTTTGAGGTGAAGCCTCCGTCCTTCCAATCTTTCCCTTTGTATGCCATCTGAATATTTCCATCATTGTAGTGGATCTGCATACGCATTTCATAGTTCTGGAGGACTCAAACTACATCAGTATAGGAGGGGAGAGGTGGCTTCAGGTATGTGGTTGTGAACGGAGTGTACTCGATTCTGAGCCTGTTCAACATCCAGAAGACTATTCTGATCACGCACAAGCCTTCTGATGGCTGCCAACTCATCACACAAGGTTTTGAACCTTGTCAGATACTCCTGAAGGTCCTTGAAATTCTTCTTTCGAAGCATTTGCAACTGTTAGAGCAAGAAAAAATCACGTTCTTTGGAGTTTTGGGTATATTGAAACTTTATGACTTCCCACACTTCGTGTGACATTTCTAGTCGAACCGCGACACTAAGAACCTCCTTGCTGAGTGTTGAGATGATCCATGCCTCCTGTAGGCGATCTGATTTCTTCCAAAGATCATATTCTGAGTTGGGAATCTTTTTAGGCTCCGATCCTTCGCTCAGAGCCTCCAGCTCCTTCGATGGAGGCAGAAGGCTTCCATCTACAAACCCCATCATCCCTTGCTATTCCATAAGCCCCATGACTTGCGTTTCCCAGAGGAGAAAGTTTGTCGACTTCAGCTTCATGGACACAAATTTGGCAACGTTGATCCCGGTGGGAAAAGGGTACGCTTCCTTGCTAGAAAGATCAGATGATGGTCCCGTGGCGATCTGACTTGTGGATCTGTCCAGGAGATCCTCTGATACCAAGAAAAAACTCGGATCAACGCTAAATTGGAGACAAGGGGTCTCCAAATCATGGTTGAAGACGAGGGAGAAGATGCAGATTAGGGTTAGGTTGAGAAAGAGTGTGTGACAGAACGAATGAGAAAAATGATTTTTTATTAGGGTTTTCTTGTTGTACATGTATATATATATATATATATATATATATCCTAGGTCATGATAAATGGGGACCCAGATCCGATTAGCTCTAGGAGTCAATTTAGAGACTTGATTATATTAGACGGGTTGAGCCAGATTGACGGATTGGTTCTTTTGGCCTCAACATTCGGGGCGTTGGACTTGATTTTAGTGGAGACGAGCACACGTTCAAGCCTAGACTGGCATTGATTCTTGATCATCGCCTAGTTGGTTCTCACTTTGTGCTCCCACCTGCACATTATCAACTCGAATCATCTGGGATCTGATTTGCTCCCTTCACATCATCGACTTCAATCTGATCAACCTTTCTAACAACACTTGCAACAATTGTGCTTTATACACAAAAAGATGATAGACAAACATACTTTTAGTTGAAGTGACAAGCAATGAGTCAGTGCATATTACTGTTTACTAAGTAGTTCCTAATGGACTTCAAAGAAATAGCCCATCTATGATAGGATGAACCAAGTACCTTCCCTTAGAACACAAGTAGCTTCCCTTAGCAATGACACAATAGACCAACCAACTTTTGGTTAAATATGGGGTGGGTGGGTGGGTCGGTATGAATTGGCAGAGAGATAAGCTGAAGTGGTTGAGAGAGAAAACCGGGCGCCCAGAAGTGCTCAGGAGCCGTTAATGATGCTCTAAGACGACAACGTACAATAAGTAGATTTCGCCTTAATGCCTATGCAAAATAAAATTTTGTCGACAACCGTAATATACCAGTAATACCAGCCCATTTGCTCCCTATTTTTGCTTTTGTTGCTACCTCTTGAAGTTGTGATTGCAAGAGAGCAATGTTGTAGCCATAGATTACTCACAATTCTCCTATATTATTTGACAACAAATACAACAATTTACCATCTTTCATGTATCCATATTGAGAAACAATTTCCACAGCATCTGCGCATACATTTACAGATTTTTGAAGAATAATAGATTGTAGTACACATCGCAATTGTTTCTAACTAGACAAAGTATGGTGTGAGAACCCAAATTTAATTAATAAATTAATCAAGGTATGGTTATCAGTTTGGATTTGGTCTCTTAGGTAGAGGTTTGAATTAATTGATAAGTTTGAGGTGGAGTGTGTGATGTTGGGAGAAGTGGAGGTCGGAATGCAAATTACCCAAACCTTTGCACGTGGCTTGGTGTGAGAGGAATGGTGATGGCTGTGGATTCAGGAGGCTATAAAAGAAGGGTGACGCGAGAGTGAAAGTAAAGGTGGTTGGTTTTGCTTTGTTCAAGAGTTACAAGAAGAGAAAAGAGAAGATTAAGAGAGGATTGAAAAAAAAGATTTGAGAGAAGAGTGAAGTTTGAAGCAAGAAGGAGAAGAAGGTGGAAGGAAATTCAGTTTTGCCGGAGGAAGCTCTTTGACGTGGAATCGATCGTTGTTGTTCTTCTGAAGCTTTTTCAAGCTTCCAAGGTATGCCAAGCCTTGCTTTTACGCTCACCTAAGCTTGTGTGACTGTTTGAGTGTTTGACGGTTGGCCGAATGGCTCGTTGGAATAGTGCAGCAGAATTTCTGCTCTGTTTCGGTCGACTGGTGCTCGATTCAGTCGATCGGTTGTAGTGTAATTTGGGCGTTTATCTCTCGAACCGGTCGAACGATACCATTGGGTGGTCGACCAGTGATACATGTTGAGCGAGAAGATGACGTTACTGGTGGTTTTTGGTCGAACGGGTCCCCTTTGCCGTTCGACCGAATGCACTGGTGTAAGTCGGTTGGGGCTTTGACCATCTAAACGGTTAACCGCCTGTTGACCAGTTCGACCGATTTCACTGTAGTAAGTCTGTTGGAGCCTAGACCTTCTAAACGGTCGATCGCTCATTGATTTCATCCGACCGACGATTTAAGATAACTTAAGTGAGGTTCGACCGATTCATATTTCGGTCGACCGGAAGCCCATTGTCGTTCGACCGTTAGGGATGTGTTATTTATTATTATTTTGTGGCGTAGACCTTGTAAACGGTCAACCGTCCAGAGACTTTTGTTCGACCGTTTGATGTTATTTGGGTCGACCGTTGGTTTGTGATTCGAACCAATTACCGGAATTTGCGACCAACCGGTCGACCATATGACCTTCTTCGGTCGACCGTTGGAGCCCAGTATTTGCATTGGTTGTTTTGAGCACGTTGGTGCGTGGATTGCATTTACTGTTTATGTTTCGATGATATTACATGTGCATTGAGACCTAGCTAGTAGACCTGTAGGACCATATTCCCCTTTACATGATCTATATGATATGGCTCTACGGAGCATTATGACTGTCGGCCTGTGTGGCGACAAAGATGACTGTCTGCCTGTGTGGCGACAGAGATGACCTTAGCCTTTGTGGCGACGGAGATGACTGTTAGCCCTTGTGCAACAGAGCTCTGTGCCTTAGCCTGTGTGGCGACGGAGATGACCGACCGATGTTCCGGCGGATGTGCTCGACCGATGTTGTTCCGGCGAGTATAATCGTCCAGTTGTGGCATGGTTGGCGAGTATGATCGTCCAGTTGTGGCATGGTTGGCGAGTATGACCGACCAGAGTGACGACTCTGGAAGATTGTGGTCTTCGACCATTGATCAGATCTGATGATGACTCAAAAGTGCGTGCGACCCTCACCGAACCCATATGACTAATGTAGCTGCGAGTGGGGGTGTGTCGCGTACTTTCCGAATGACTGCATGTGCCTGCGGTGTGTATCTACGGATGTCCAAAACTAGACGTATGACTAATAAACCCCGGTTGGGGAAATGACTATAATGACTTATAACCTGATGACCCGGTTGGCGAATGTTCTATTATGATTTATGTTTTGCATAATACTAGTATGATAGGTCATGTTTCGCATTGCATGTAGGTGAGTTTAACATACGGGGTTTCCTTAGGGAAACTCACGACATTGTTATTTTATTTTCAGATTCCCCTTCGGGAGTTGTTTGAGTGGTGACTGAGGATGAGTGCATTTTGGAGTCGGGTCCTCGTGTCTATTTGAGGTTATTATGACTACTTGTATATCTGTGTATTATATTTTGATGTTGTCATTCTTTTGACAACTCCTGTATACGGTGCAACACCATATATTTTATATATATATATATATATATATATATATATATATATATATATATATATATATATTCGAGTAGCGTCTCCTGTGTTGATGTTGATATCCTTTTATTAAAAGTTTAAAATTTCCGTTGTTTCAGAGATGTTGCATATGGGGTGAAAGATTATAATTTATGGATGCTGACGTAATTACTAGATTAGGACCACATAATTGCATAAAAGAAATATTTGTTAAGAAACTTTCTATAACACATGCAATAAGTTAGTAACCACCTCTTATTGATTACAAATGCAAATAGAAATACAAATACCAAAATCAATCATGATGAGGTACAAGTAGTACAGACCAAACTTGTAACAGTCATTGAGAAGAACTTATTCACGAGTTGTGCTTCCACTCAACAGTATGATAACAAACACATAAATACATCTCCAGTACCAAGTATCATAGGAGAATCCATGGATAGATCCCATACTTATGGGCATTGGAAGCCAGAGGGTACCTTCTTGCCACAATAGTTGACAAGCAAGCTAAGGGACACCGGAAGGTTGAGGTTGATTCCGAGAATATTGGCCTTGATAGCGGTGCAAAGGCAAACGGCCGCCTCGAGATCGGCAAGGCCTTGGATGAGGGTGCAACATGGGGTCTTGGGTGGGGATCCAACAACCGCATTAACCAAACCATTGAGAACATTGGCACAAACGCCTAGTTTGAGTGATTGGGCACTTGGTGCCCCCACTACTACCACCACCACCTCCTCCTCCACCACCACCACCTCCTCCTCCTCCACCACCGCCTCTGCCACCGCCACCTCCAGAGGGAGGGCAGGGCTTTGGTTTTGGCTTTGGCTTAGAGCAAGTGTTGCATGAGATCACCATGGAGAAGAATAGGAGGTTAACGGCGATGAACAACGCAACGTTGGCGGTCGCTTTCGATGTCATTGTGGCTCGGCTATACTCACCTTAGTGTGTAGTGAAGGGGTGTTTGGTTTGTGTGTTTGGGATGAGTAGAGTGGTTGGTTTTTATAGAGGATTTAAGGTGGAAGAAGAAGGAATGGGGTTCGATGGATATTTGGGAGTGTACCGTGCGACAAGTGGTGCATGGGAACACAATTTTGAGTTGAAATCTTGGTACAAGATGAGTGGTGGATAATTATTAGGGTTTTGGAGGCTTGTGGAGGTGGATTTTTTTAGGTAATATGATGTTTTTGGAGTTTATTCAAATGCATGTTATGAGTTGTCAAGTGGATTTTTGTTTAGCAAGTTGGTTATTGTACTTATTTCATAACATTTGGAGGACACTTTTTCTTACATGGGTTTTCTGCATTTTTTTGGCGGTGATATTTTTTTCTAAATAAATCTTACTTGGATAGGGGTGCAAACACATCTCATACGGATCGGATATGAGTATTAGCATATTCATATCCTTATTTCATTTGCGATTACGGACCGTCTCAGATCTTAAAAATGTGCATCCATATCCTTAAAAAACGGATACAGATATGACACAAATGTTTTATAAACGAATACGAATAAAAGAACATATATATATATACGATGTACATATACAATATATATAAAATGAGTATATATTATGGTAATTCAAATAATTTTTTACCTCTTAAATTAGATAAAATTGTATTTTCCCTATTTTAGTTTAAAAATATAAGAAATTTTATGTGTGGTAGTAAATCTTTAAGTAAAAGCTAAAAACAATCATAAAAATCACTAATTTAAAAATATAGACCCGAAAAAGTCATATTAATGTTGCGTATATCCGTATTTGTATCCGACCAAAATATACATATCGGTATCCACAAAAATTCCAAATTTCATATCAATATCCGTACATGTATCTGCAAAATACTTGATCCGTATCCACACGCTCGGAAATGAAGAATGATATCGTTATCTTTAAAAAAAGGGACACAGATACAGACTTTCCGTGGACAGTCCATATCTGTTTGCATGCAAGTAACTTGGACCTTGGAATACTTTTTTTTTTGCCACGATTACTAATTTGTACCTGGACAAATCTGGACGGCTAAGTTCACTTTGTTTTGATAACTTGCATTTTTAGCTCGTTAACTCTATTTTGTTCAATAGTTCTTCAAAATTAAATCACTTAAATAGGAGATAACGGACTTATTTACTTTGTGTTGTACTATAAAAGTTTATAACGAATAGTAATAATAATGTAAGACTACTACAGTTGAAAAATATGAATTGGAAAGAAGGCCCGTTGTTCCATCGACCTGTTTAGTACTAAGGTCCTGTTTGGCAACAGCTTTTTGGATGAAAATTTTAGGAAAATATAATTTTTCTCAAAATCTACAAAAAGCAGATTTTTTAGAAAATCGATTTTTTTTGGCTATCACAATTTTGCTTTTTCAAAAGAAACTAAAATACCCTTTTAACCAAAAGTTGGTCTTTTATCAATATATCAATTATGATGTTACAGTTTTTGCAACTACTAATTGTAAATTTTTCATATATTTTTCCCATTATTTTTTCTCAACATAAAAAAATACCAACTATAGCACTTAACGACACCAACTTTAACAAAATCTAGTTATTGGATATGAGTAATTTTATTTACAATCTTTCAATCAATGACGACAATTTGAAAACCTTAAATATATAGCAAGTTGTTAATAATTACAATTAATGTGGAAACACGTGATTTGTTTGCATCATATAGATAGTTTCAAATAGATAAATTAATATTTAAATAATATTATTTTGTAATATCGACAATCAATATTTGAAATAATATTATTTTGTAAGAATAGCGAGGACAAAAAAGTAAATTCAAGGGGTAGAATAAAAAAGCAACAAAATGCAGTCTCAAATTAGCTTTTTGGAGGAGAGATAAATGTATAGAAATAGAGGGTTTGAAAAATCAATTTTTCCGAAAATCTATTAAAACATTTTTTTTCATTGGACAATTATTTTTCAAAGTCTTTATAGATTTTCGAAAAATCAACCCAAACAATTGTTGCCGAACATACAGACCCCTAAGTAACACTTTGAAACTCAAATATTTGTCAATAATAAATATTTTTATAATTTTTTGATATTGAACAACATGATAATATATTTCCTTATCTGCGTTAGTGTTGTCGTTAGGCAATAAATTTTTGTCACGACTCCTTTTTTTTTAAAATTTGGATACATTTTAAATTTTAAGGCACGTAGTGTTGTTAGTTGTTACCATAAGCACTGGAAGGGACATGTGTGCATGCATTTGTGGTGTTGGGTGGCAAGATATATCTTCATGGCAAATTTAATATGCCAAAGCACTTTTTTTCTTTTTTTGGTTTTATCCTACATTAAATTGATGCTGGATCACTCTACTTGATTATCTCAAGACAAGCGATCTCACAACTTTGCTAATCATAATAGCTACCCAAAGAAATTTTTGCCCATAAGTAATCCATTACTCGAATGCGTTCATTGACAAAAAATGAAATATTATAATTAATATTTATAATATTATAATTAATATTTTTGCCCATAAGTAATCCATTACTCGAATGCGTTCATTGACAAGGCTGTCACAACCCTTGTTCCCATATTTATAATTAATATTATAAACAATTGTCTGCATGTTAACTTTAGAGAGAGGGGAAACTTGTCGTAGCCTGAAATTTTCTTTGGAAGTTTGGTAACACTAGTGCAGAATAGTGAATAGTCGTCGTCTCATAGGCGTCGGTCGCCTATATAGCCGACGTTTATAGGTATAGACGTCAGCTATTAGTACAACTGACGTCTATGGGGTCATCTAGACGTCGGTTGTTTGAATATTCATGGGAATCGACATCTATACCTCGATGTTTATTCTCCAAGCCTATAGACGTTGGGGTATACACGTCGGTCATCACTTATAGTCGACGTCGATGCCCCAATGCATATAGACGACGGGGTATAGACGTCGGCCGTAAGTGATGACCGACGTCTATAGTGCTTATATGAAACAAACTTTTACGGGTTTTTTGCTTTTATTCCAACAAAACATCCACGACCGTTCTCCGACAAAACCCTAGCCCCCTCCACGACCATTCTCTGACAAAACCCTAGCCACATTTGTGGCCTCCTTTGCCACCATAGCCACATCTGCGACTTCAATCACCCTCTTCCAAGACCCTCTGACCTCCTCCGCCACCGCAACCACGACAACCGCCATCACGATCTTGGGGTATATTCTCATGCCTTGTTCGATTCTCAAAAGGTGATTGTGTTTTATTGGTTTTGTTAACGGTTTTTGGTTCGTTTTGGTTGGATTTGAGGTGGATCTTGGTTCGACGACGATCGGGTTGAAGATTAAGGAGGGCGTCCTACTTGCTGTTGAGAAGAGGATCACCTCTCCCTTGTTGGTTCGTGCTCTGTTTATGTTTGGTTATGTGGTGTGAAATTTAGATTTTTGGGTGTAGGGTTAGGGAGTCGTGATTGTATACATGGTAAACCGTTTTGTGGAAAATTAGAGAGTGTGGATGATTATTTGCCTTTCGTTGTCTATGGTTAAGTATGTGATACTGAAGTGATATTAGAGTTTGGGTGAGTTTCCTGGTTGTGATTGGTGGTGTGGTTTGGTAATGGTAGAGAAATTGGTTGTGTATATAAGGTTGGAGTTCGGTTGGAGTTTAGGCTTAGTGAGCTATGAGTGGATGTGTTGCTAACTTGTCGTACATGGGTAAACATTTTTGAAATAAGGAGAGGAATTAATTCTATTTAGTGCTATATGGTCGAGTAAAGTAGTTTTTAAGTGAAATTTGAGTTCGGATGACTTGTGTAACTTCAAAGGTAGGAACTATTAAGTGAAAGTGTCGTGGAGTTTGCAATATTTGGAAAAATTGAACAAGCATTCTTGATAAGCTAAAAACCACCTTTTATATATCTCAGTTGTGTTCTTTGCAAGTCGAGTGATACATTTTTACTTATAGACGTCGTATTAATTATCATATATATATATATATATATATTAGTGGAGAATATTATCATATTTTTCTTGTTAATCTCAGGATTTGAAGTTTTTTACATAGTAAATTTTTAGAGGAGGTCCTGCCAAAATTTTAATAAAATTATAATCTCAATTGTTATTAATAACATGATATTTTACGTTTAACATGTTTTCCGTCTTAAATTTATTATCCAAGTAATTGTATTAAAATTATAACTTAGATTTTATATTAAAAAACTATAACTTAGATCATGTAAAAAAACTTATGTTTAGTTTAGTAAGTGCATACATTTATTTATGTTTAGTTTAGTTAAATGTTTATTTATGCTGAAAAAAACTTATTTTGTTTCGTTAAATGTTTATTTATGTTCAGTTTCTAAATACTCATCGACCCCCTTAAGCAACTTGGTCATTAATAACTTATAACAAAAGATTAGACAATATTTCCTAATTCATTCATCATATAGGACTTTCCAATCATCGTATTTATTTTTTATTTTTTGATTTATGTCATAGATTGCTGGCGTAAGGTACAAAAACTCTTTCACTCATCATTCATTAGAAAGCACGCATTAGTTAGTAGGACTTGCATTGGAACAAGAGCGAGGTGAGCATTTGTTTGGTGTGTTGTTTGTTAGATTAAGGTATGAAAAACACCTAGGGGTAGTCACCTATAGGAGATGAGGTGGGGGATTTCATCACCCTTTCCTTGGCCCAAAAACTACATAAGAAAAGATCCTTAATAAAATCAATTTAGACGTTGGCCCCTAGGATTTCCGGACGCATTAAGGAGAGGAAACCGTTTAAGACTATTATGGCCTAAACGACAATGCCCATCTAGTCTCCCTGAGATATTAGGAACCTCTGGCTTCTTAATTTCCTACAGACTAGTGGTCCTCGCCGTTTAAGACCATTTCGGCCTAAACGTCATTGCCCATCTAATATCCCTGAGATTTTTGGAACCTCTGGGTTCTTGATTTCCTATAGACTAGTGGTCCTTAGTGGGACCTCGAAGTTAGTCATCGACTAGTGCTAAAGACCTATAGTGGATTTTAGGCTTCCTTTTGCCTTTATTGCTTAGTTAGGTTTCTAACATTCCTTATTCTCACACTAGATTAAGGGTTTCATCTTCTCTCTCCTGAGTCATTCTTTTCTCATCTTCATGTCTCTAGATCTTCTCATCTACGAACACCTTCTTTTAAATTGAAATTTTATTTCTTGTCTTCAATAATAACTATCATTTTTCTTAAAGTTTAGATTGAAATGGATCGAGAGTGGATTCATTCAAACTGATTGAGTGATGAGTATGAGAACTGAGTGAATATGTTCTTAGAGGTTTCCAACAATCATTCAAAGAATACGAAAGACTAATACATGGAATATTGTCCATGCAGTAAATGTCATAATATGTAAGTGCTGACTTTTCGGCAAATAAAAGATCATTTGTTTGAGAAAGGTTTCGACCAAAGTTACAGACGGTGGATATGACACGGCAAAAATTAATTATGTAGTAGTTCCAAGAATGATAGGGACAACGTTAGTGTGGGAGATCAGTTAGAGGAAATGGTTCAGGATATAGCTAGAAACTTTTCGTCCAACCCCGAATTACTTGCTAGTTTGTTGAGTGACAATGAGACGACGTTGTAGAATGGTTGCACAAAATTTACTAGATTCTCAGCAGTCTTGAAATTGTACAATTTAAAAGCAAGAAATTGTTGGACCGATGTCAGTTTCACATCACTGTTGAAGCTATTCAAAGAGATGCTTCCAGAGCATAATGAACTGCCAGATAGAACTTATGATGCGAAGAAAGTGTTGTGTCCTATGGGAATGGAATATAAGTCGTCTTACTCTTATAGGCACCTTTATCATGCCAGAATGTCAATCTTTCCTGATGATCAAGTGTTTGGATTTGTCAGTCCATCTACTTATGTATATTATCTGCTCCCTTATCATGAGAGGTATATTTGTTAATTCAAAGTAATTGAAATTTTATTTTGTAATAAACTTCTAATTATAAATATAAACAGCTCTCATTGGATGCTTGTCGTCTATGCCCTTCAACTAATTCGACATATTGGTTTCATATGTTGGGGTCAAATAAACCAAGGGAATCCATAAAGAAACTTGTAAATATGTAAATTCATTTTAATCATCGTATTTGTAATTCGTGTATTCTTATTAGTATCATCGACTTCGTATTGAATAACATGTGCTACTCAGCACAATGAAGGTTTACAAAGTGTTAGGTGGAGTAAGAACAACAACAAAAGCGGGAGTAACATGGCATGGGAGTACGTACTTCCTCCCATATTTGTTAATTATGTTAAATAATGAAACTTATATTTAGCGGATTTATATTTTTGTAGTACCGCAAGTAGGCTCCCAATACGAAATGTAGTTACTACGTTATGAGATACATGGAGGAAATCCTCGAAATTGCGCCTCAAGACGTAGCCCTAACTGAGGTAATATAGATCGTTATTCAGTTGTATAATTATAGTTTCATTATTTAGATATTAATATTTTGTACTTGTATTTTTATAGGTCTTCCAAAAGAATAGAGATCCCTACTCGTAACAGGAGTTGGATGATACTCGCGAGTGATGGGCTCGCTATTTTGTAAGAAACATGTTAATGAACTGACAGATTCTTATATCATGCGATTTTAACTTGTTTCATTGTATTACCAACATACAATTTGTTCTTTAATATAATCAAACATATATGTGAGTGAATGTGAAGTGTTTGTGTATGTATGCTTGTGGAGGAATGATTGTGTTTGTGCATGCTCATTGGATGAATGTGTATATGTGAATGAATGTGTATTTGTGGATGAATGTGTTGTGCAGGATGAATATTTTTTGGTGCAGGATGAGTGTATTTTTTTTAATCTGGTAAGGGTATACACGTCGGTTATTAGGTTAACATGAGGCATATTCCTCATTTGAAGGGCTATAGACATCAGTTGGGATCTACAACCGATGTCTATACTTAAGAATAGATGTCGGTTGGAATATATAACTGACGTTTATTCTTAAGTATAGACATTGGTTTGTCGCTAACCGTATATTCGACGTATATAAGTCATATATCTGACATATATTCCCTTTTCTTCACTAGTGTAAGAACCCCCAACCAGCCAAGGAACATACAAATTCCACCATGTATGAAATCATAAGAGGCTTTGACTCTTAACATGGTATAGTGTTGTCATCTTCAGGCTTTGTAAAAGTAAGTATTTTATGCAGCGAAATCTTGAGAATCCACTATTGTTAAGTGATGGGAACAACTAATACGTTTGGAATCATAGAAACGGTAACAGTCGAAATCAAACGAGTCGCACCCTTGGTTTTCGAGTTGTTCAAAGTATGAGCAAAATCAACTGTATAGTTGACAATCCTACGAATGATGAAAATGAATTCTAATGTTTTTCTATCAATAAAATCATTTGTACAGTTAGCATCCTTATCAATGATGAAGACATATTCTAAATGACCCCTTCTATATTTTTAAAAACTTCGCCAGAACAAGAACTTCCACCTAGGGACCACGGTTTCGGTTTTTTGATAGAAGTAAAAAATTATATTTTATATTTTTGCTCCTATTTAGGGCTATAAATAAGCTAGTTTCGAGCAAGCAAAGTTGACTCTAACTTGGCTCATTTAATTTTGGACTCACTCGTGACTCGATTCGAGCGCGAAAATTGCACTCGTGATTAGCTCGTTTCTGGTTCGCTAGCCGCTCGACTTGACTCGTTTGGTCATGAGCTTGTTCGGCTCATTGGCCTGTTTCGTTAGAAAAATAATAATAAAAGGCAGCATACAATGTCTGAAAATCTTATGATATCTACATATAAAAAATGCTATGTTTGATCTTCCTATAAGCCTGTATTTCTTCAAAATGACAAGATTTGTTTTCCAATCACTATAACACTTAAGAACACCTACAACAGTTACAAAGGCTCCACTTATAACCAAGCTGTTGTACAAAATCTACCTTTCATTTTAGAACAAGCTATTAGTGAGAATATTCCCACATGGATGTGACTTGCTCAGAGGAATATGTGGTCAACATGATAAAGTTATCATAACCAAAAAATATGATACACTACAAGCAAAAAAAACTCCCCTATATTGCATGTTGTTAGCCTGTTACCCTGCCATCAACCATTTTTAGTCCAAAACTCGATCTGAAAATTGGGCATATTTTTGTGTTATGGAAAATAAGCAAGATTTTAGTGTTATGGAAGATTTTTGCACACATCTACCAAATGTGAAGAGCTATAAGCATTGAACATGCCAACCTATTTTGAGTTTCCTAACATGGAGGTCTTGCTAATAAAAGACTTAAAACAAACAACTAATATCTCATCAACTCAAATTTCATACAACAATAACATATCCTTACGATGCTTCTCCATTTCTTCCAACCTTTGCACCTACTTGTTAATCTTGCAGATTTGGTACATGCACCTGCATGAAGAATAGGAAGTCATAAATGACCATATTCTTATTTCATAGTCATTACACATTTACACTGTAATATAAATGGTTAATAGGTCGTATTTATGTATCAAGGGTAGAATTTGAAAAAAAAGAACCTTCCAATCAAACTTCAAGTCGTTGTCGTGCTGCTATTGGGGATTCTCAATTTTTTCTTCTTCAATTAGATAATCTCCGTGCAAATACAAATAGCACGTGAATCATGAATTCAACTTTAGTAAAAACACTCCAGATAAATAAACAATATGTTCAGCAACTAAATACTTACACTTGGTTGGGGAATTTGTACCATCTCTTTGTTTCGAAGCCAACTTGATGTACAAATCAAAGCATTCATGATTTGAGAAGCTAAAGAACTCCTATATTGGTCTAGAACCCTTCCACCGACACTGAAAGCAAATTCTGAAGCCACAATTTGAGAGGAATTGTCAATACATCTTTGGCCATCTTAGAAAGGATTTTAAACTTTAAGTCGTTCCTCTTCCACCAGTCAAGTATATCTAACTTTTCTATGTCGTCCCCAGTCAGCACATCTTATTCCAAATAAATGTCCAAATCTGATTTGCTTCTTTGTGCTGGATTTATTTTCTTCATCACAAAAGAGTATTAGTCATTACAAACAACTTTTATTCTATGAATATCACTTGTAGAAGGCCTAGGTAATTCAGATGCTTGCTTTCTACGTCTCAGTAAGAAATGCTTCATTTTCTTCAATATAGACACTGAAAATCTTGTATAAATTTTTCTTAATGTATTCGATGTGAGACTTAAATTCTGAAGGTCCATGAAGTTGAGAATAAGGAAACTCAATAAGTACCAACTTGTAGCTTGGATCAAGAATAACTGCAACTACCATCAAAACATTCACATTTCCCCAATACTTGTTGAATTTCTCCCCCATTAGAATTGCCATACGCTTTATAAATTGATCACCTAATCTACCAACACCTTTCGAATGCACCATATCTGAAACAAGTAGCAATTCAAAGTGGAGTATTTTTCACCATAAAACAACTTTGTTGCATTATTAAAGACCTCCAAAAAATCACAATTTTTTTCACCACACTCCCATTCTTCATTTAAGGGTAGGGTACCCACTGATAGTTAGCATCTTGGGCAGCATATTGGGTGAAGACATTTTGGTATAATGGCATGGTCTAGCATCGCATACGTAGAATTCCATCTAGTGGGACAATCAATGCATAACCCTTTAGCAGTAGGTACCGTTAATTGCATGGCTATCTCTCCAAACCTAAACAATTGAGAAGTTGACTTCTTCAAATACTTCACACTTTCACGAATGCTTTGAAGATCTTTAATTTCCTCTAGACCATATTGCACCATAAAATTCAGAATGTGTGCGCAACACCTAACATGGAAAATCATCCCCTTAAATTTTAATTGACTGCTAGAGGTGAAATTAACCTTCAAAGCATCTGCTGCTAGGTTGTTATTGTGTGCGTTGTCCAGCATGATAGACTAAATCTTGTCTTGAATTTCTCATTCTTGAAGGCATGCCATGACCGCACAACAGATGTTGAACTTGGTATTCGGTGGATCCAACTCATAGAAACTGATAATACGCTTTCCTAAAGTCCAATTTTCATCAATGAAATGCGCAGTCTAGCACATGTAACCAACTATTTGATTCGACATCCAACAATCCGAAGTCAGAGAGATCTTGTCAATTCTCTTCAAATACTCCTTCAATTGTTCCTTCTCACTTTCATGGATTTGCATGCTGACCTTTTTGATAGTGGTCCTTGAACATTTCTTAAACCAAGGATTCAAGTACATGCAAAACCTGTTAAACCAGCAATGTTCCACAATTCTGAATGGATACTCATGCACAATAATCATCTTTGCAATCATCTCCCTACCTTTCGTAAGATAATAGGGTCCCTATATTTCTAACACATTGCTACTTGAGCTTGCACTGAAGAAATAATGTTCTTCCCAAATCCTAAAGCATAACAGATTTTGTTGTGGCGATTCCTGCTACTAATAGTGCCATGTTTCGCTTTAGCATAAGACTTACTGCATGCTTTGCATTTCAACTTCCACTATTTTTTTCCCTTCCAAATCATCTCAGCCTCTTCAAAATTGTCCCAAACTTTGGTTGTTTTTCCTCTTTTGGCAAGTTTTTCATCCTCATTTGAATTAACTTCAGGATGGTCGTGATTACTTTCATCACTTTCCTCGGGTGAACGAGATTGAATTCTCTAAGACATCCTAGCAAAGAAAAAACCAATATCATAAAAAATAGAGATTTGTATGGCATGTATCATACCAGCTGAAAAAAAGTAAAAATGAAGACATGCAAAACTAATTCAGTATCAATGATATGGATTAAGATAAACCAATATCATCACCAACTCCCCACTTGTTGTTGAACATAATATGAATTCAGTATTTTAGTGGGCAGGCAAAAGATTATTCAATGCCCCAAGACATAATTGTAGGAGAATGTTAAATGTTTACAAAAAATAGTTGCCCAAAATGCTATATCACATAAACATGAAACATATTAGTTGAGTATTATCCAAGGATTATGCAAGAACTAATATCTGAGTTCACATTGGCAGCACATTTGATTCAAGTTATTTGGACGGCAACAATGATAAAGAAGGGATGGTGTGATTATTGTGTGAAACTCAAAACCATTTGAACCACCACCAACAAACAATTCCTAATGAGGAGGAAAACATTAATGATGTGATTAAAGAGGAGAGAACCAACAACACCATCCATCATACATAATGTACATGCGTAATTACATTCATTCATTCAGACAAAACCACCCACTCAACTCAACTCAAGACTAAACCAAGAAACTAACCAACAAACGCAAGGCAACGTATTCCATCCAATGTACTTCTATAACAGGAAATACTAAGTTAAGAGTGATTTATTCCATGTGTGTTTTTCCTCTTTTACTGAAAGTAACAAAAATTTCATTTCAGTAAAAAAAACCCTGACTTAAGGAGCAAATCTAGAACAAACTGAGTCTTGAATAAGGACAGGCATGGAGAAGACCAAAGGGGAGTGGAGAAGACCGGATAAGGAGTGGGATTGTGGATTGTGGAGGCATCTAGGAGAGTGGAGGCGGCAGCAGGGAGAGGGAGTGTGAGTGAAGGGGGCACTGCGGCAACAGGGGGAGACCGAGGGAGCGGGAGATAGAGTGAGGCGGAAGGTTAGGTTATTCATGGGAGAGTCATCCAAAGGTGAAGAAAGATTAGTAGAGGAATGGATTTTAGCCTTTTAGGATTAAGGATAAGGTAGTTAGCTAAAATCGTAAATAAGTATTTAGTAAATGGTAAATGAGTATTTGGATAATTGGATTTGGTAAATGGTAACGGGGAAATGGATATATCTACATTTATAATTTGTAGTGTACATGTCTTGTATGTATATAGATGTATCCTTGTATGCGTATATTCGAGCAACTGAGTCGAGCGAGTGAGCGAGCATGGTTTCGCTCAGCTCGGCTCATTTATTTTCTCGAGCGGATTTTTTGGCTCGTGCTCAATTTGTTATCAATCGAGCCAAGCTATTGAGCAAGCAAAATCGAGCAAGTCCCGAGCGCGAGCAAAACTTATAGCCCTACTCCTATTTTTGGTTTCAAGTGTTCCTATAATATTTAATTTCATTTGGTGGTAAATTTGGCAGATTCAATTTAAGATAACGCAACACCGAACCTAACTTTGGAATGGGTGTTATATACGACTTTCATGTGAACCCATATTGGTTTATTACGTGTATACACAAACTAAAAACATCATAAAAAATTTGGGAAAATAAATTATAGGGCCAAAGCACGGTGACCAAATGTTCCATAAGGCCAAACACTGTAGGATTTTTTTCAAGTCCATAGATTTAATATTTTTTAATGCATCTCAAGTTTTTAAGTCCAAAATACCCCCCACAACCTCCAAACCAAAACAAACCTTAGATGGGGAAATAATTTATAAGGAGCTGTAAAAATCCCCAACTTCCACCCTAACTCAGGCGATGAACAACCCCCACTTCCAGGCTCTAGGTTGTATAGGGGTTGTAAAAATCACCAAATAAGATGGCTTGTTTGACACAACAACCTTGGTTGTTTGGTCAAAACTACCTAGGTCATTTCACAAACCAACAACCTGGGTTGTTTGACCAATGAGCCAGCTTGTTTAACCAAACGACCTCGGTCATTTCACAAAACAACTCGTGTAGCACTGGTGCGTCACAACTCTTTTGGTGAAAAAATGACACCTCATTTTCTGTTCCCTCAAATGAGCAATATTTCACGGTCCCTTTATGACCCATTAGGTTCCTAATTACGAAAGTTTTGCTTCTCGACATTATTTTGTAATGAGTCTTGAATCGCCCAATTTGGATATCAGAGGAGAGTTATGTACAAATTATTGATAATATATCAATTGTCCAGTTTCCAAATACGGTATGTCTTGACACACCCTCGTATCATCAGAATTTGGCAAGTTGTAAGAGAAACGAATATGTGCTCTTTTCAATTGTCTTTCAAACAAATCTAGAATCATCAAATACCATATTTGGATGTGCATGTTATGAATAAAACGTGGCAATCCAAACCTTTTTCATCCCTGCCAGTGCTAGAGATGGTCCCTGCCTTGCCAAGGACGACCCTGTTCCATAAGAGACAGTCCCTGCCCTGCCCAGGACAGTCATTTCCCTATCAGGGATGGTCCTTTCCCTGCCAGGGATAGTCTCAAGAAATGACTTAGCTTATTTATCTCAAGAAAACAACCCTGCTTATTTACCAAAAGAAAATGACCCAACTTATTTAGCTCTAGAAAACGACCCAAGTTATTCAGCTCAAGAAATGACCCAACTCATTTAGCTCAAGAAAACAACCTAGGTTATTTAGTACTAAAAATGACTTGACTTATTTAGCTCAAGAAAATAACATAGGTTATTTAGTATTAAAAAATGACCCAGCTTATTTATTTGTAGAAAACGTTCCCCATCTCAATGTCTTGATTGAATATGAATCTAACAAGGTGTCTAAATTGGTACACATATTAATATCTATATTTTTTAAAACAAGCCAGGTTTTTAATTAAGTTGCACCTTTTTTCTCGAAGTAAGTTAATTAAGTTGCAGCTCGTTTGGTGAAAACTACCCAGCTCATTTGGTGAAAACAAATTAGGTCATTTGGTAGAATGACACAACTTGTTTAGTGAAAATGACCCAACTTGTATGGTCAAACAACCAACACAACGCAGCACTGGTGCGTTCTAGCGTGGGCTCGTTGTTCCAAACAAGTTGGTGCATTTTGTCCCGTGCGGGACGCACCAATCCAGCACTGGGACGCACCAATCCCACCAAGGATGCAATTTTGTCCCGAGCGAGCCACACCTGCATCCTAATCAAGACATGTACATCTCGAGCGGGATCAACTCGACCCTACAGAGGATAGAGTCATCCTTAGCGGCAAACTTGCTCGGGACACAAGTGTCCCGTTCGGGAGCCAAAGGGTCCTGATACATGGACGCATGTTCAGGATGATTTAGCCTCGAATCGAGACGAGTCAGTCGCACACCAAGACGTATGAGGCATGTGGCGGGACGAGTCAAGGAGAATTCAAAGTCGAACGTCCAATGATGGGTCATTATTATATGAAGAAATGTAACATTTCCGTACGGGACACAACCAACACGAAAGGACATAAACACACTTTACAGGGTATGCAAAGAGACTCAACCCTTCATTACAGGATCTATAAAATCATCTGTTGTTGTAGTGTCTTCCATTTAAAGTTCATAAACCTTAAATCCTATTGCATTCGTAGATCCAGTTGTGTATCCGATCCACCAAAAAAATGGCATTCGAACACAATGGCAACAACGACTACTCAAGTGATAAAGATGAGTACATCACTAGTGGACAAATATGGGGAATTTGTGCCCCAAATGAAATACCGGGAGTTTCACGTCTACCTTATCGCACCTGTAAGTACGGTTTGAAGGCAATGGAGTTTTGGTCCAACACTCCGAACAAAACTAGCAAAATGTTCTATGTATGTGGCTCCTCAGAGCCAACCCATCACTATCGGTACTTCGTCTGGGACGATGGAACACCGGTACCACCGGTGGAGAAGCCCGATGAGAGCATAACTGACCCAGGCATACTGAAGCTTCTCTGGAACTTGCGAAGTTCAGTCAGACCCAGGAGATAAACAAAACCATCTTTTGGGCTTGCATGCTACATCTCAGAGGATCACTCTCTTCCCATTGGCTTGGAAGATAATAATAAATTTTTGTGTGGGTTAGGGTTAGGTTAAACATTTTGGTTGTTCGATGACCATACACCATATTTGTGCAACAAAATTTTTAAGCACCGTGTTTCTACCCCCAACCTAACCCACACATTTAGAAATCAGTTAGGATCACCATCTTCGTTTAAAAAGATAATTTTGGGTGTTTGCATTTTTCTTTGTGTTTGTTGGAATATGTAATGTTGAATTTGTAATAGAATGTTATATCGAAGCTTATAGAGTTCAATGTAAATATTTGTTCGTATCTCTTCAGTATGTAGTGAAAAATTTCAAACGCAGAAGCTTATAGTGTTCAATGGAATTTCATTATAGTGTTGAATGGAATGTCAGATGGCCGAAAGAAGAAACATTATCCAAACTATGAAGAAAGAGTAATAAAATGTAAAGAAAAAAATGGGAGGACGGGACAATCCCCTAAAATGATAAATGTGAACATGACCACTTGTGGAGCTTATTTATGCAACTATATCGTTAAGATTTTGGATGAGGAGAATCAAATGAAGTTCCCTCCTCAAGACATGAAGAAGTTGATACTCTCCGTGGCTCTTGCTTTCCTTCCACATAACATTAAGTAGTTGAGTCTGACGTAGATGATTTTTCCGTATCGAAGCGAAGTACGGGATTACATTATGCACCCATCTTATTTAGATTACAATTTATTTACCTTAAAATTATGGCAATTTTTGGTAGTTTTTGTAACTATAATGTTCTCTATATTTTGTTAATTAAAGTGGACATGACCCAACTGGTTAATTAGGTCTTCTCAATTTTTACATGAATTAGTACTGACAACTGTTGTTACTGACCTACTCAAGAGGTAAGTGTCCCTCTCGAGGCGAAAAGGGACATGATACATGGTCGCCTGTTCGTGTAGATTTAGTCTCAGTTCGGGACTAATCAAAGATGATTCAAAGTCACAAGTTCAGACAGGATAGGTCGATTTAGTTTGGCTAGGGACGAGTCATTATTATGCGAAGAGACACAGGTTATTTAGTTCAAGAAAATGACCCAGATTATATATCTCAGGGAAATGACCCATGTTATTTAGTATTAAAAACTGACCCACTTTTTTAGCTTAAGAAAAGGGAACTACTAAACGTCGCCCCAAAACTACTTAAATCGCCCCTTGAAATTACCAAATTGCCCTTAACAATATATTTAATACCCATATCGTCCCGTGTCTTTAAACAAGGTTTTTGACTCAGTTTTACTAACATTCCTAGTACCAACACCACGAAAATGTCTGACGAACCACCTAGATTAGGCGAAGTAACGGAGGCGGATTTTTTTTTCCGACTCGGGCGTCTGGCTAAGACGCCTCCACCATGGCTTAGGCGTCTGGCTAAGACGCCTGTACCATGGTGGAGGCGTCTTAGCCAGATGCCTCCACCATGGTTGAAACGTCTTAGCCAGACGTCCCGACCATGGTACAGGCGTCTGGCTAAGACGCCTCCACCATGGTACAGGCGTCTTAGCCAGACGCCTAAGCCATGGTGGAGGCGTCTTAGCCAGACGTCCCGTTTTTTTTTTGTTTTTTTATTAAATTAAAATTATACGGTGTGTTATCTCAAATTATTTGACGTTTCTTTGCAAGTTTTTGGTGGTAACCGGTCGGATTACAATGAGTTTTTTGCAAGTGATGAAGATTCAAATAATTTCCAGATTCAACATTTTTTAAGATCCAAAATCCCCCGGCGGTAAAACATCCTTACTTACAAATACCACCTCGACAGGTCGGTCGGGGGTCTCGCTCTGACATTCCACCTCGCCGGTGAGGTGGCGGGGGTGGCAAGGGGGCAGCGCCCCCTGGCAATTTTTTGGATTTTGAAATTGTTGGATCTGGAAATTTTTGAATTTTCGGTGTACCGAAGGGGTATCAGTCACCCGAATATAGTAATTATTAACTTATTAATTAATTAATTTAACAATTATCTAAAACTATAATCAATTATCTTAATAAAAAAATAAAAAAAAATTACGGGCGTCCGACGGAGCCGCCCCCACGTAGGAGGGGGCGTCTGGGTAAGACGCCTCCCCCATGGGGGAGGCGTTTTACCCAGACGCCTCCCCCTTGGGCGGGGCGTCTGGGTAAGACGCCTCCCCCATGGGGGAGGCGTCTGGGTAAAACGCCTCCCCCATGGGGGAGGCGTCTTACCTAAACGCCCCCTCCTACGTGGGGGCGGCTCCGTCGGACGCCCGTAAATTTTTATTATTTTTTATTATTTTTTTATTAAAAAGATGTTAGATATTTTACCAGATTCGAGTACACTGGGGCGTCCGTTGGCTCATTACTGACCTTCAAAACATTATTTTTTATGATTATAAGAGGAAGATGAAGAGAAATGTGTGATAGGATGGTAAAATGTCGCGTTATAGCAGTAGAAATGAGAGAAGGGCAATTTGGTAATTTCAAGGGGCGATTTAAGTAATTTTGGGGCGATGTTTAGCAATTCAGTAAGAAAATGACTCAACTTATTTAGTTCTTGGAAATGTCTCGCTTAAGACAAGTACGTCCTGCTTGGGACAAGTTTTTCAATGTCACGAAGTCTCCTTCAGGATGAGTCTGTCTCTCGTGGGACGAGGTTGTCTTATTCAGGACGCAAGTGTGTCCTGCTCCGAACAAGTCTGTCATAACTCATTTGGTCGAACGACCCATGTCGTTTTGACCGAACGACCCAACCTGTTTGGCTGAACGGCCCAAGCAAGACAACCTCGTCCCGAGCCATGTTAATATAGTTTTTTAAAACGATCCAGGTTGTTAAATAAGTTGCAATTTTGTCCTTGTAGTAAGTTATTAAGTTGCAGGTCATTTGAGAATGACCCAGCTCGTTTGGTGAGAACGACCAAACTCGTTTGGTGAGAACGACTCAACTCGTTTGGTGAACATGTCTGTTTGGGACGATTTAGTCTCAGTTCAGGACATGTCAGTCCCGCGTAAGGACGTGTGAGGCTTGCAACAGGATGAGTCAGGGACAATGCAAAGTGAAACATCCCATGATGGGACACTTAGATTCGGCTAGGGACGATGGGTCATTATTATGCGAAGAGACGCAACATTTCCGTACATGACACAACCTTTCACTACTGCGCAAAGAGACACAAACATACATTACAGGGTATGCAAAGAAACTTAAATAACCAACTAGGTCGCTCGGTCAAAACTAGCTAGGTCGTGTCCACTTAATTAACAATATATAGAGAACATTATATTTACAAAAACTACAAAAAATTGTTGTAATTTTAAAGTAAATAAATTGTTATCTAAGGAAGATGGGTGCACAATGTAATCTCGCATTCGCTTCGGTATGACAAAATCATCTACGTCAGAATTGACTACTTTATGTTATGTGAAAGGAAAACAAGAGTCATGTGGGGTATCAATTTGTCCACGTCTTGAGGAGGGAACTTCATTTGATTCTCCCCATCCAAAATGTTAACAATATCAAGGAAGCTAGTACGGACTCCAATATCAAAAGCCCCTGCTATAGTATGCCTAGTTTGTTGTCAACTCGTCATGAACGGAGCCCAAGTTCCAGCCTCCCGAGTTGGTGGTTAGTTGAAGACTACGACCCAACTGATGCCAGCGACAATTAGATGTTGACGATGTTTGTTAATTTATGTTGAACTTAAATTAGTACATTGTAACAATTTTGTCATTATCCACGACATTGCTCACAATTCTGAATGGTTCCTCAACACGAGGCATTTTCATCTTGGATGCTCGACGGTTATGCATTGATGTTTTTGAAAGGGGGGATTTTGCCAGGTCTTTTAACATTGATGTTTTACCATTGATGAGTATGTCCCGTTCTGCAAGCAAAACGTTAGGAGTATGTTCCACTCGGATGCAAGTGTCCCACCGAGGATGTCAGTCTCCCTCTCAGCACAAGACTGCCGAGTCTGTCCCACTCCAGATGCAAGTGTCCTGCATAAGGACGATTCTGTGCCGCTCAAAACGCAAGTGTGCCACTGAGGACGAGTATGTCATGTTGTCCTACGTAAGACGCAAGTGTCCAGCATAGGGTGGGCCCACCCAGGGTTTTCTTCGAGTGTAGCCACAATTTCATGCATGGATTGTCACTTATTTGACCTCTAAATTTTCAGGTTTTTAGTTGATTTGACCATCTTTTTTCCTTCTCTTATGTTTTAAAATAATCGTCGTCACTTCCATTTTATCATTGCAGAGTTTCAGAATCGTATCATTCAGATCAACCATGGCATGAAACATTCTTTTAACTTTGGGCCTTGAGTATCTTAAAGTATTTTTTCCCGTGATTCAACACATTTGCTTTTTCTGACACTTTTACCATTTTTGCATTCGTGTAGCGAGTTTGGTCGATAATCCCGAGCTGGTAGACTCAAGTTACCGGGTTTTAAGATACCCCTACGGACCAGTGACTCAAAGGCTTGGGCTTTTGTAATCATTTTGCAAAATGTGCTTTCCTCACTTTATTCCTTTATTATTTTTTTACTTTTATTTTCCTCAAGGCTTAATTGCTATTAGAAGTCCACACTTCCCGGTATATTTTCCTCAACCTCTGCTTTTTATCAACCACTTCAAAGATTTGATTCATCCAATTTAAGTGCATACATGTCTTAAAGGGTAATAGGTTATTTCTTTGGAACTTAGATTTATGTCATAATTTCTACAAGCAGAATTATATAATAAGGAACTAAAACTCAATGCATTTTGTACACGGGTTTTGGCAGTTCAATCTTAAGCTATGTCATGGAACATTGAATTTATATATATATATATATATATTATTATTATTATTTGCTAAGAATATATATATAGATAGATAGATAGATAGATAGATACATAAACATCCCCCCACACCTAAATCATGCATTGTCCTCAATGTATGCAAAGATAAAGCAAATGCACTTATTACCTGTGTCAACTATGGTGGAGGGATTGAATTGGCTCAGAGTCAACCATAGTCAGAACTGGATTGAATGACACCATATTGGTGCATGTATCCAGTTGAATTGTTCCCCATGTTGCAATGAGAGTCCTGAGCCACAGATTCCACAGCCCTCACATGTATTGGTTCTCTTATTTGCTCGAGTGATGGTGGGTGTGTCAAAGAATTACTCCCCTTTTTCTCACTTCCTTTTTGATTTTGTGATGATTTATTTTATTCAGAAATCTTATAAATACGCGATCTCATCACAACATCACTTTGATTGCATACTATTTCTGGCTCATTATCAACATGAAAGATATTAAATTCAGCTTTTAAGTTTCCAAAAGATAGTTGCATGAGCTCATTTCGGCAATTTATCAAAGCTTCAGAAGTGGCTAAAAAGGGTATGCCTAGTATCACATGGATTTGTCTCTTAGGATCGACAACAGGTTCAGTGTCTAGAACGACAAAATCCACTGGGTAAATGAAGTCACCAACCTTAATCAAAACATCCTCTACTATACCTCTTGGTTTCTTAATGAGCAATCAGCAAATTGAAGGGTTGTCTTAGAGGGTTTTAGTGGACCAAGGTTGAGTTGCTCGTAGACAGAGAACGGGAGTAAGTTAACACTAGCACCAAGGTCTAGAAGGGCTTTGTTGATAAAAGTATCTCCTATCGCACATGAAATTGTGGGACACCCAGGGTCCTTATACTTTATAGGAGATGAGTTTGACAGAATAGACCTTATGTTTGTAGTTAAGAATGCCTTCTTTGATACGTTCGTTTTTCTCTTTTTAGTGCACAGATCTTTTAAGAATATAGCATAAGCAGGTATTTGTTGAATCATATCTAAGAGTGGACTATTCACCTTAACTTGCTTAAATACTTCCAAGATTTTCTCCATTTGTGCACTTGAGTTCTTCTTGAGTCTATTGGGGAATGGGGCTTTGGGAACATAGACTCGCTCAGGTTCAGGTTGAGTAGGTGGGTTGGGCTCTTTAATTTGGACTTCAGGTTCAATGGTCAGGTCATATGTGGGTGCTTGACGGCTAGATTGACTAGGAGTTCTAGGATTTACCACATTGTTATCAACTTGTTTTCTGGACCGTAATGATACAACTGTATTTATTTGTTGGAACGGTCCTTCCTCATGAACCATTTGAACCGGTCTAGGGTTGTTATTTCCTGAAGGTGGTTGATAGGGCTGATATTGATTATTAGATCTTGGGTTCACCTCAGGTTGACTTGGAAACTGACCGTTTTCTCTTTCACCTACTATTTGTGCTAGTTGGCTGACTTGTGTTTCTAGCCTTTGGAAGGATTGGTTGGTTGTTTGCATAAACGTTTTAACCAAATTTTCCAAGCTCGTCAATCTAACATCATAATCTCCATTGTTACTAAACCCAGATGATGTATTATTTTGGTTATACGGGTTTGGTTATTGTCTAGGAGGTTGACCTTGTTGGCTCCATGAAAGATTGGGATGATTACTCCAACCCGGGTTATAGGTTGATGCGTATGGGTCATTTCTAGAATGGTTAAATGTGGCATTAACTTGTTCAAACTCCGCACAATCCTACATTATATGACCAGTCTGACCACATCTAGAGCAAAGGGATAGAAAATGCTTGATTCACTAGGGGTCCGGTGTTTAGCTCTAGACTTTCCATTCTACGCATAAGGGTAGCTAGTTTTGCTTCAGAAGCTACGGTAGCATCTACAACTAAGACACCTGGTTTGGGTAGACTTGCTATTCTAGATCCAATACTCGTGTTAATCGGTGCTCTAGCATTGTCCAATTGCATGCTGCTTTCAGTTAAATCCTCAAGAAAAATCCAAGCATCATTCTCATTTTTGGACATAAAGCTTCCTTGGCTTACAGATTCTAGCATAACCCTAGATGTGGGTGTCAATCCCTCATAGATAATTTGGCACAATTGCCATCTTGGAATTCCATGATGAGGGCATTGGCTCAACAGACTTTTAAATCTTTCTAAATAGGAATACAACGGCTCGCTCTCAGATTGAACGAATGCAACAATTTCATTCCTAATCCTAATAGTCTTATGGTTGGGGAAATATTTCTTTAAGAAAACTTGCACAAACTCGGCCCAACTCCTAATAGATCTTTCGGCTAGACTATATAGCCATTTCTTAGCGTCGTCTTTCAATGCTAGAGGCACGAATTTCAGACGCACTGCCTCCTCAGAGATATGCTGGTATTGCATAAGAGAGCAGATTTCCTCAAATTCTCTAAGGAAGAGATAAGGGTCTTCCTTAGAGGTGAACTTGGGCAACATACTCATGTATTGTGCCTTCAGTTCGAAGTCGTGACCCGGTATGGTGGGCATCACAATGCACAATGGCTGAGCAGCCATCGTTGGGTAGCACCGATCCCTTACAGTCATAGGTTGTGCAACAGGTGGGTCCACTACATTCTCACCCATTGGATCCGGGTGAGGTGGTGCAACAGGTGGATTGGGGCTAAGCTCCAGACTGGAATCTAGATGAACTCGTGAGAGTCGATTTCCCAAGTCCCGAACCCAAATCTGAGTGCACCGGTTTAAATCAATTTTTGAATTCAAATTCGAAATTTAAATTCCCAATTCAAATTCAAGAATCAATTGATATTTTTTTTATATATTGTTTTTAAAAAAAAAACAAACAATAGAATGGGGAAAGATGAGAAAGAAATCCTAATCTAGAGAATTGAGGTGAGAAGAGAAAGAAGACTCAGATGAGAAGGGAAACTTAACTCTAAAGATAGAAAAGAGGGTCGGTCAAAAGTTTCCTAAGTAAGCACGGTTCAAACAATCCTAGACCTAGTGTCGCTTAAATCTAAATGACTCGTAACTGGTTGAGTCGAATTGATTTTCTTGATTCACCTCCCTCACTAATCAAACCAAATTGGTCAGGCAATGTATAGCTAGTGGGAGCGCTTCCGACAGAGTCGGTGCCAATTAGACAACCACTTCGCTTGGAAGACTTACGTCAACACAAAAACACTTTCTAGACACCAAATTAAATTTGATCAACTTCAAGTCATAGCAAGTCAAACCAATCTTCTCCTTAATTGAGTCCAAGTCCTTAGGGGCCAATGTCTAATTGATTTTAAATTTTAAGGCTTAGGTGACACTTTCGGATTGTGATTTGTGGGTCACGGAAGGGTGATGAAATCCCCACCGTATCTTTTCCTACGGAGTTGCCCTTAAGATAGTTTAACTTAAATCTAGCAAAGATAGTCAAACATTGGTCTTTTTAGTGGGGGCAATTGCAAGGTTGTATGCAAACTAGATTATATGCTTAAATGCAATCGATAAAAACCACGCACGTACCTTGCCTCCAGCACTCTTCAACAAGAATTAATTTGCAAGAATTTAGCAAGAATAATGCAAACAAAACACTATATCATGCATGCACTAAGTCCTTCTAATTTTGCCAATTTTTAGGTCAGAGTTGAATTATTGCCAATTATGGAATTTTGCTCTAACACGTGCAGTTCTACGAAAGGGAACTTTTCGAAAATTAAGATTTTACGAGAAAGGCAAGAAAAGTTACCTCCGCAATGCTCAGACGGGTTCCCTGCCCGCTCTCGAAACTTCCCAGATACTCTACGCGCCCACCCAGAGATGGAGACGACCCCAGAAAAAATTGAAGCCCAGATGCTTCAGATGTGCGGCGGATCCGCCGCAGGTTGTACTTGAGATGCGGCGATTTCGCCGCCCTTATAGCTCCGAATGTGCCCGGATTTCGCCACACACTCTTTTGTCTCCTGAAACGCAAATCCAAATAGTTAGATTATGCACACGATAAACAGAAAAAAATTGAAATCACTAAAATAAACAAAAATCTTTGTCGCCTCCCCGGCAACGGCGCCAAAAATATGATGAGAATTAAATTTATACCGTAAGTGCACGGCGTTAATGAAGACGTGGTAAATACGGGTCGAACACAAGGATGGAGAGATATTGTTATTTTGTGATTTATGATTAAGGAAAGAAAGAGAGAGTAATATGATTGGTTTGAGATTTTTGGTTTTTAATTAATTTCTGAAGCAAGAACAACAAAAACAAATTAAAAATAAAGTAAAGATGGATGGGAGTCCAGTGGGTGGAGGTTTAGATATCGGGTTTAGATTAGAGAATTCTGAAACTTATAATAAATCATATTAGTTATAAAGCATTACATGATAAATGACTCAACATAAACTCAAGTAATCAAAATATACTAACACGAAATTAAAATAATAACTTTATTCTTCTTCTCATCACCCTAAATCCGTCACCCCCACCATTTGGAGAGAGTTAGAAACTCATGGGTGGAGGGAAGGAGAAGGGGTCCTAGAGAAACTACAAAAGAAAACTAAAAACAAGAATTAAAAGAACAGAATTTTATTACTAAAATATGGAACAAAAACTAAGACTCTTTATAACAACGTTTCGGGGCTATTTATAGTCGATACAAGGGACCTAAGTATAAAATAGGAAAGTACATGTGTCAAGACACGACTGGACAAAATCCGGAGCCCCGGATCGCAAGGGGTGTGGCGGAATCGCCGCATTTTACATGTATGGTGCGGCGGAATCGCCGTACTTTTGACTCAGATTTAATCTGGATTTTTCCTGTGTGTTTATGGTATGATTTAACTATCCTTTGCGCGTCTGGATTGATTTCTTTCCTTTCTTTTGAGCTCCGAATTAATTCCTTCATATATTTGGAGATCCAAATTGATTTTTCTTTAAAACTTCTCCAAAATAATATTTTGGTACTTTAATTTGCATTCGGGTCCTCGGCTTTTTGCAATTAACTCTCTGGCTACTTTTGTGCTTAAGTTTTTGGCCTTTTGTAATTAGGTCTTTGAATGCTTTTATGCTTGGATGGACTTCCATTTGAATCCCGATAATCTTGACTTGGTCTTTATGATAGAAATGAGTCTCTTGCACGCATTTATGCTCGGGATATGGGTAATTTGCATTCAGGTCCCTGTATTATGTAAATAAGACAAAACACATACCTTATTAGCATTTATTGATATAAAATTAATCTAAATGAAAGACATATGATGCAATGTATGCAATGCATCATCATTTCTCCCTTGCTAAAATCCTTTCCAAGTTCTTTAAGAGAGTTAATGATCTCGGTGAAGCGAGTATGCATCTCGCTTATGTTTTCACTGGATTGCATACGAAATAATTCATATTTATGCATGAGCAAATTAATCATAGTTTCTTTCAATCTAATTGAACCCTCATGATGCATTGCTAATGTATGCCAAATATCATAAGCACTTTCACAACCTCTTACCCTATTGCATTCCCCTTCATTTAACCCACAATACAAGATATTCATAATGCGGGAATTCATCTCCGCTTCCTTAATTTTGGCTTTTTGTTAAGGATACAATTTCATCATCATTAGGAGGTGTGTATGAGTTTAATATGAATGTCCAATATTTCAAATAATTTGATTGCAAATATATTCTCATTCTTTTCTTCCAATAGTCATAGTTTAACCCATTAAACAAAGGTGGCTTAGATGTAGATAATCCTTCACAATGATTAGAACTAGATGTCATGCTAAATTACGATTAAGTAAATGAAATTAGCAACCTAAAGCTCTGATACCAATTGTTAGGATCTATGGCCCTCCAATCGATGGATAAATGCGGAATTAAAAATAATAATCGAAGGATTAAGGAAGAGACAAGTGCAAACCACAAATTCGTCAACACCGGAGTTTAGAGAGGTTCGACACCCACACCCGGGTCCTAGTCCTCCTCGCAAGCCTCGCTCCATCTCCCGAGCCTCGTTTATAGTTCCACTAACCGATCTCCATTCCGGGCCGAGACCAACGCCATTTACAACACCGAGCCTCGCGAACAACCTCGCCTCGCTCGTGTCTCCTCTCACAACCCAAGAGGGAGCTTCCTCAAAGCTTTACAACTTGGTGATTCTTGAATAAGGAATTGGAATCACAATCTAACTAACACTCTATACTTGAGCACACTTGGATATTGATATGGAATTGGATATGCAAGTGGTGAAGTTTAGGCTTGAATGTTGTGGATTGAGAGCTTGAAGATGGAGAGGATTTGGTTTTGAGTATTCGATAGATAGGAAGTATTCAAGATGTCCAAAACAACCAAATGAGGTCCTATTTTTTAAGCCCTCAAGCTCATCTAGCCGTTTGGGAGTTGGTGGGGAATGGACCAATGAGAATGCAAGATGTGACTTAAGCTCGGACAGAAATCGTGGCATATTCGGTCGACCGTTATCCAAACGGTAGTGCGAAGAATTGGTCTGAACTAAGAACTCGGTTGACCGATTATGTATCAGATCGCCGTTCACCAACCTCCAGTAGCTTTTATCTATCTGGCCCTAATTAAATTCGGTTCACCGAAGTACATTTGGTTCATCGTTCCAAGGTGGACAGTAGAATTGATAAACTTCGGTAAACCGAAGTAGCGCGGGTATATTACGCTGACATGGCGTGGGAAGTTGGTTTACCGTTAACGGTCAAATGCCACGTGTAAAATAGTCTTTGGGCTCCTAAAGCCCAATAAGGATTCAGTGGATCGAAGTGTGTGCGGTCGTCCGAAGTGGGTCAAGTTAATTGGGCTCTAGGGACTTGATTTGAATGCGACCGTTGGAGGAAAGTCCAAAAACCGGTCCAGAGCTATTCGGTCGACCGAAGGTAGTTCGGTCTTCTGTAGGGGTAATTCCAGAGAACACCTAAGTTTTACTGGTGGGAAGAATTCGGCTATCCGACAGGTGTTCGGTGGACCAAACTGGATATGATTCGGTTAACCGAAATAGGTTCGGTTTACCGAGGAATGACGGGACAAAATCCTAGTGCTCAAGTTTACATTAAACCTTATGGACTCAATAAATATAAAAGTTACATGTCTTTGTCCAAAGCTTTGTTTACAAGTCTTGAGTCTTGATCTCCTTGTCTCAATGCTCATTTCCTTGATTGTCTTGATCAACCTATTAAGATGATTGCAAGTATACAAATATATATGCAATGCATGTAATCGTGTTTGCTCACTTTGATTGATTAGGTTGATTGATTAAGATTAGTTTAATTAATCATCAAAATGAATATAGATTAAGGCCTAAAAGCCAACATGTTGTACCGCCGAGGTTGTGCCGACGATGATGGTGCCGACGATGTTCTAGTTTGTGCTTGTGTCGTCCGATGTTTGGTCGGACGTATGTTGTACCACTGATGTTGTGGCGGCGAAGCCGTCGATTTTGTTCCGGCGATGATTCCTCGATTTGGCACCTATTGGGGAATATTTGGACCGATCAGGCTACAACTCCATTAGGGTGGTGTAGACCACATGGTTACCTTGCACGGAAGTGTGAATGCTCCTCACCGATCCCTTTGGCTCGAGTAGTCGCGTGTGGGGGTACGTCGTGTACTGTCTGCAAGACCGTATGTGCCTGCGGTAGGTTTCCGAGGGAGACTCGTTGTTGTTGTTGGACTGATATCCTTGTTGACCCTATGTGGGTATTTGTTGTTGCCGAGGGACTGAGGTCTTGTTTTACCTTTGGAGGGAATTTGTTGCATTGCAGATGTTGATATGACATGTTACTGGTATGATACGTTCATTTACCGTACTGTTGCATTCATATAGGCAAGCTTGGCAAACGGGGTTTCCTAATGGGAAACTAAGGCATTGTTATTTGATTCGTGTTTCAGGACCGTAGTAGGTTCTGTCGGGTGGTGATAGCAGACGCGCACATTTTGGGGACAGGATCATCTTCGGACTCTTCGAAGTCGTCATGATCACCTGTATTCATTTGTTTGTAGTGATGTAATCATGTCTTTTGGCAAACTCTGTTATATTTGGTGCACCGACTGATTATATTTATGAGTGGCATTCTCGTTTGGTTGTTGTTATCTTGAGATCTCTTTATTGTTTAAAATTTTCAAATTTTCTGCTATTTCGGGATGTAACACTACTCCTCGAGATTCATATATATTTTTCTTAAAGATCTTTTCCACTTCAAAACACAATTAATCAATCAAGCGAATTCGTCCGACAAGCTCTCATATAGCAAGTTTTCTCACCTCCAGAGTCAGTGCATTAAATGGATGCGTAGAATGACTCCACCAGGAATGCATAGGTAGTTGTGTCGTACCAAATAAAGTAACACAAGACCTATTGTAGGTTAGGTTTGGATTCTATGGTTGACTAAACGGCACATGAGTACCATAAAACCCACATACATCCGGTGGAATCCAATGGATCTTATTCATGTAGATGATTACAACTTTTGCAAAACTGGAAACAAACAGTGAAGATGGATGCCTACCATTTTGCCGGTTGTAGAACTGTTTTGTTTGTTAAATGAGTTCCCATGTGAATTGAAATATATGTGAACATATCAATCATCTATTCATATTTAACACTTTACTGTTTTTTTCTTTTTTTTCCAAACTGAATGGATATAACATTTTTAACATTTTACTATTGTTTTTGTTTTTTTGGTAATGGGGTCTGAAATTAGGTTTGGTGACGACCCCAGTGTTAATTCTTTATCTGTTTAAAGTTTTAAATTTTCCGCTGTTTCGGGGCGTTACAATTTGGTATCAGAGCTTTTGGTCCCGGTGTACTTGTCCAATGAAACCACCTTAGAGGTCTTGCATTTAGTTTTCATTCATCATGCATTCATTCATAATCATTAATTCATTGTCATTTTCTGTCCTCTTGTGTAGATGCCTCCGAGACGTGTGAGGCCAGCTTCACGTTATAGGGACGCTAGTGAGGAGACTGGTAGGGAGGACAGAGAGGAGGAGGAGAGGAGGACCCTTCAGGGGACTCTTGGTAGGTTGGGTGAGTTTCTTGAGCGCCAGTCTGAGCAGGCCGAGCAGGCAGGGACAGGGGCAGTGCTGGATCGGTTTATGGGATAGCACCCTCCTTCCTTTGACGGCAGTGGTGAGCCAGAGGCAGCTGAGGATTGGGTCTTCAAGATCCGGAAGATCTTCAGAGCGATCGGTTGTCCTTCTGAGAGGTAGGTAGATCTGGCCACCTATGTGTTGGACGGGGAGGCGGCCAACTGGTGGAGGTCCACGTCGGCTGTTGTGTTTAAGGACAGCGAGGAGGTGGGATGGGAGGAATTCCTCGCGGAGTTCAACCAGCAGTATTTCCCCAGCATGCGCGGGATAGGAAGAAGGAGGAGTTCCTGGCACTCGAGCAGCGAGAGATGACGCTGACGGTCTACATTAGCAGGTTTCACACCCTGGAGCGTTACTGCCCGGATACTTATGTGACACCGGAGCAGAGAGCTCGGAAGTTTATCCAAGGGTTGAGGCCGCAGTTCAGGTCTCGTATGACCACGAGTATGTCGCAGACTTTAGCTGATGCAGTAAAGTTTGCGACGATTATGGAGCAGGACTACCAGGAGATGGTAGAGGCTAGGAAGGTGCAGACGAAGGCCAGTGTGCGACCTGGAGATCAGATTTCGGGAAATCCAGGCAAGAGGCCCCGGATTGATAGTGGTGGATCTCGGCATTCAGGGCAGTGCAGGCAGTGTGGTAGAGTTCACCCCGGGCGCGGGTGTGGGGCTCAATCAGGTGCATGCCATGGTTGTGGCCAGATGGGTCACTTCATTCGTTCCTGCCCGAGTAGGTCAGGTGGACCTAGTGGACGACCGGGTTCCTCCTCAGCTAGGGGAGCTGGACCGAGTCGACCAGTTGCACCCTCCCAGCAGGGGAAGAGTATGGGACGTGTCTTCACCATTCAGGCGGAGGAGGCTAGAGACGCCAGCGCTGTGGTGGAAGGTACGCTTTCTGTTGATGGGTTGATTGCTAGAGTGCTTTTCGACTGCGAGGCCACACACTCGTTCATCTCTGAGCAGTTTGCGAGCGTGTTAGGCCGTACCCCTGCGATGTTGACTGCCACGTTGGAAGTCAGCACACCCTTGGGTTTGGTGGGCATTGTGGGGAGCTTCCTCCCCGGCGCCACAGTTGCTTCGGGAGACCATGAGTTTCCGGCAGACCTGGTCTTATTACCGATGGTAGACTTCGATGTCATACTTGGGATGGATTGGCTGTCCCAGTACGATGTTCGAGTCTTGCGCCGAGAGAAGAAGATTCTGATCTCGAGAAAAGGTCTCCCTGATTTGCTGATCAGAGGGACTAAGAGTGGAGATGGTCGGATTTTGGTTTCGGCAGTGAAGGCTCAGAGGATGATTCACCAGGGTTGTAGGGCGTTCTTTAGCGACGCTTGTGGTACCATATTTTGAGGTGAAGAAGTTGGAGGATATCGAGGTTATTCAGGATTTTCCTGAGGTATTTTCAGATGAGATCACCGGGTTACCGCCTCACAGAGAGATCGAGTTTGGTACCGATCTGGTAGCAAAGACTACACCACAGTCGAAGGCTCCGTATAGGATGGCGCCTGCGGAGTTAGCTGAGCTGAAGAAGCAGTTGCAGGATCTGCTAGATTCAGGTTTGATCAGACCCAGTGTTTCACCCTGGGGAAATAGGTTAACATTTTCCTTGTACTTTTTGATAGGTGAAGGGGTTAATTTTAGTTATTAATTATGGGGTTCAGACCCACATCTCATAAATGACAGGTTGTTAGGTCGATGAGACTCAAACTCAGATCCTAGACTAGTTGATGTTACATGGGTACTGATTTGTATGTCCAATTCTAGTAAGATGCGGGGATACTTTTCATCTATATTTTCCTTCTATTATATGTCCAGCTTTCGTAAAATGAGGGTATTTTTATCTATAAGTTCCCTTTTTTGTATTACAAGTCTAATTGCAGTGAGTGCGAGGATAGTTTTTGCATTTTCCTTCCCTTCATTTTATATCCATCTCTAGTAAAATGAGGGAGGTCAGATTTTGTCTGCAAGAAGATTACTAGTTAAAAATGATTAGGAGTCGAGATCTTCAGGTTTAGGTGGACCATACAAATGGGTACTACTAGACAATTATATTGGTTACTAATGCATTTCACAGAATCAAATGTTTGTAATGGCTTTTTGGAAATAGTACAGATTTATAACCTATCTTAATTACGGTCCTCAGACCATGGTGCTTATTCATTCATTGATCTAGTTGGAGAATTCCGTTGCATCCAGCTTTTAGGTTAAGATAGGGATTCCAATGGAGAGCAAAGATGATTCAATGAACTTAAAAGAGTAATCTACGGTGTGTTAAAATATAGATAAAAGAAATTATAGCAACTATAACAAAATTGAAGGAACATCTTGCAGTAGCATTGTGATTGCTATCTTCTTATAGTGTAATACTGAAAAATAAAACATATCAAAACACAGCTAACTTATACACACACACAAGGTGAGAATGACAGAAAAATGAGAAACTTTACGCTGACCATCGATATGTTCAGACTAAGTGGCAGGGGGAACTATGTATTTTGATTTATTTACCAGCAAGTTCTGAGACACAGTGGCTGGGGAGTCATGTAAATGATCCAATCAATCTATTGAAAAGCCGGTATGGTAAAAAACACATCTACCATTAGGAAAATAAAAAATATAGATAAAAGTGACTATCAAAACATAGGCCAAATTGATCAATTCAATCAAACAATTGAAACAGACAGAAAGCATACTTATAAGTTCAATCTCAAAGAACATTTTTTAGTGGTTAAATCTCAATATGCATTAGACACTTGTATATAAGATATTGAGAAGAAACAAAGGTATAAAAGAAAGCAGTAGCCTTGAAAGAAAAAAGGGAGTTATGTCATGTACCAGCACTTGACGAAGATTTTTGTTCTGTTGGATAGCTGAATTTTTCTCCTCCGTCAACTTCGAAATCAATGTCTTCAGGATGACAAACAAAAAATTATTAAAAAATACTACACCTGAATTGAGTTATTTTGAACGGAATTCAGTCCAAGTCCCTAGAAACAAGGGACATCAGAAATAGAATAGTACAGAAGATAAAATATGAGCTTTGTGGACAATGAGCATAGTGCCATCACTACTTCCTAAGTAAGTTATCAAGAATTTTACCTAGCAAAAACCCCTTCAGATGAAATCAAGTTCAGGCGTAATTCAATAATTCATTCGGAATCGCGTAAATATCTTTACAATGCAATTAAACAATCTTCCATAGAATAACTAGATAACGAAAAATTCCAAGTAGCTAATCAGACACCACTCAGTCCGCTATCCAACTACTTAGCAGACTAGTTTGCCGACTAGTGATGACCTTTAGACTTTTTTATCTTATAGATGTAGAAAAGCAGTGAACTATAAAATAATTAAACAAAAAAGCAAACACACTTCATGATCATAAATAATAAGGCAGAAATTTTGAAAAAGATTATGTTGTACGTACTATTTATCAAATTTATTTAAAACCATATCTAGAATGTCAGAAACTCTGGTGCAATAAAAGTTCAAATAATTGAAGTTCTCCGTATGTTTAAAACCTCAGCTTCTTCATTCATCAAATTTAAGCAAGATCATAAGATATATAGACAAAACCTAATTCAAGTATTCAACAGTTCTAATATTTACTTCCGTTGAGTGGCCAGCAGGATTGGCAACAGTGAGATACCAAGGTGGGTCTTCAGTTTTCTTAACATATGCAGGTAACAAGAGTAGTAAACGATATTGTATACCTATTGAAACTTTGTACAGATATGTGGTTTTTTAATAGGAAGAAAGAACACTAGTTATGAGTAATAACACGAAAATGGAGAACAGAAAGCTCATTCCCCCCATCCCCAAAGAAATACACCCAAACTGTCATCAAATATTGACTGAGAAATAGTTACCAGTCAGTTGGACTTTAAGTAGCACAGACCAGCTTAGTTTTACATTATTGAGTTAAGACCGTACTTCCACTTTATTAAGTCATTTAGAAACAAATTTCTTAAAAAATTGGAGTTATATAAGCCAAGCGTTCTAAAAATGAAATCAAATAGGCACTACAAGATGATAAAAAAAATCACCATAATTGCAAAAAAAAACATAATTCTTCCTTTTAAGTCAAAATGAGATTTTGTCTAAATGAATGACTTGGATGCGTAGAATTTATAACTCATTGCGTTTGGGGTAGTCTATAGTTAATGCAACTTAATCAAAATATGTATTTGGCTGGTTATTTGAAAGGTGAAAGTGATCGGTGTTTAATGTATTCAAAATATTACTGCAGAAGGCTTCTCTGTGATCTCATTGAATGCTCTTGAACCATGAAAAGATTGGGGTATAATATGAGAAATTATATAAAAGAAACAATTACAGAAAAATCACTAACACTGACTGTTAAAGACTCAAAGTTAGCTGATGCTGTAACATCCTCAAATAACGAAAAATTTAAACATTTTAAAACATACAATCAACTAGAGGATATTACTCAAGATACAAAGAAACTGGTGCACCAACATATATAATATATATATCCGAATATTCCAAAAGTGTGATTACATCAAAAGAATATATAAAAATACAAGTAATCACTCCGAGCTCAAAAAATGAGAGAAAACAGGATCTGGTAGCGGTGCTCCTCACCTCGGTCCCCACCCCCTAATGTCGGTCACGGCCTGTAGGTAAACATATATGCAACAATGTCTTAGTTTCTAGAAGGAAATCATGTATGTCAAACTCCTAACACATATATGAAACTGAAAGGACATCTAGCATGCAATTCTAACCACATGGAAAAGCATAAACACCAGGCTGGACTTCAAGGCTCTTTCACCCAACCTCAGCAAACACTCAACGTCGTTAAACTGGGCTTCAAGGGTTTTTCACCCAACTGCGGTTAACACGACAAGACAAGGGCTCCAGGGCTTTTTCACCCAACCCCAACGTTCTAAGGGCTCCAGGGTTTTTTCACCCAACCCCCATCACATGGTCCTTGCTCGGACTCCAGGGCTCTTTCAACGAATCTGAAGCCACTACGGGGCTCCAGAGCTTTTTCACCCAACAACCGTAACACCCATGCTCACCAAGCACACCTGCCCGAAGAACATCGGCACCACAACTCACCTCACAAGGTCAACCCTAACAAATGCACCTCACATGTGCAAAACTGGGCAAAAACGATCGAACCAAAGTCAAGGACCAGTCGACCATTTAGAAGGTCACCCCCAGGTTCAACCAAACAAACGACCAAACGGTCAAACCAAACACCTCAAACGGTCGACCGCTAAAAGGGTCTACGCCACCACACCAAGAATATACATGTCCCAATGGTTGAACGGCAAGGGGGCCCGATCGACCAAAAACATCCAGGGACTCTTACCGTCTCACCAAGTCGCACCAGTCGAACCACAGCGCAGTGGTCGAACGAGGTTTAAGTCAGCATAAGTCATGGGTCGAATGAGATCAACAAGCGGTCGACCGTTTTGATGGTCTACGCTCCAACCGGCGTAGCTACTTGTACGATTGGTCGAAGGAGTCAATGGGTGGTCAACCATTTAGATGGTCAACACCTCTAACCGACCTACAACAGTGCACTCGATCGAATGGCAAAGGGGCCATTCAACCGAACACTCTCAGGGCTTGCCTCTAACGCACCACCGGTCGACCGCCCGAAGGCATCGTTCGACCGACGTGATGCAGAAACCCGAAATCTCACTAGACATGGTCGACCATTGCACCGACCAGTCGACCGTTGCACCGACCGAATGACCGTTCCAGTAGACAATTCTGCTGCACGTCTACCTGCGACGAGCTTTTCGGCCTACCGCCGACTTCCTAAATACTCACACAACATAAGTGAGCTACACCAACAAGTTTGACATACCGTGAAGGTTTGAAGAACCTTGACGATGCTTCCACGAGCACTTCTATCCAAAACATGTTTCCTCCAACGAATCTCTCTCCCGATCGATGATCACACCTCCTCGTCAATCCACAACAACCTCTTTTCCTTCGAATACCCCCAGCGTCTACAACAACTCGCAACCCAACCAACATGCGTCGATAACCGCTTCCTCGTTGGAGATCACCACCACTCACCGGAGCAATGGAGCTAAGAGAGAGACGTGAGAGTGAGAGAGATGCAAGAGAGAGGAAGGAATGAGAAGGAATGGGTTGAACCATATAAACCCCTTACCATAACCCTTCACCAATCTTAAGCCTCCACCTCACCCTTCACCTTCTCTCTTCCAAACTAGCAATTAACCACCTAATACCAATTAAAACCTAATTAGAATTAGGATATCACAGATGCCCCATTATTGTCCGCCAAGGAACCCATAGGTTCATGTCGTGGCTTCAGCAATGCATGGCATCATCTCCACCGACTCCTCCTCCTCTTCCAATGGTAGGTAAGACATACTCGATAGCCGTGCACTCGATGGGTGCCATATCGAAGAAGAAGAAGAAGAAGGTACTTCATACCACTCGCCATTTACTACCTCAAACTCTCATTGCATCCACTTTTGCCTCAACTCCGACCACTTACACCCAAGCATCTAAGGATGTGGAGTGACACTCTACGATGTGTGCATAGATTGATGAGTTGCTTTGCGATCAAACGGGGACCCTTGTGCCTCGCTCATCTGATATGAATGTGGTCTGAAATCATTGGGTCTACATTATCAAACGCAAAGAAGATGATCTATTGATCGTTTTAAAGCTCGATTGGTGGCAAAGGCCCTCCATCAACAACTTTAGCCCTGTTATGAAGGCATGCACCGTTCAAGTTGTTCTCTTTGTTGCTTGCTTGAAGGGGTGGTACATGTGCCAACTTGACATCCATAACACTTTCCTTCTTTGGGAGCTCTCTAAGTGCATGCATGTAATGGAGAAACCACAAGGGTTTCAGGATCCTCTCCTACCGGACTAGTGTGTTGCCTCTAGTAATCACTTTATCACCTCAAGCACAACTCGTATGTGGTTTCACAATGGATACGTCCTTGTTTATCTATCGACAAGCTCATACCACTATATTCTTTATGGTATATGCTTATGATATTATAGTTGTGAGCAACCATTCTTCTCCTTTGGAGTTGGTCCTACGTGTGCTTGGCGATGCCTTCCTAGTCAGGGATCTTGGAGTACCCTCTTACTTTCTTAGGATTGAGATGAAATAGAGAGAGGATGTAACATCTCGGAACAACGGAAAAATTTAAAATTTTAACAATCAAAGATCTCGAGATATCAATAACCAAACGGGGAATGTTACTCAAATATAATAAAACAGAACCTACTGCGGTCCTGAAACATAGAATTAAACAAACAATGCCTGAGTTTTCCATTAGGAAACCTTGTATGCCAAGCTCACCTATATGAATGCAACAATACAGTAATGAACCTATTATACTAGTAGCATGTCATGTCATCAACGACAATGAAACAGATCCCTCCAAGGGTAAAATATGATCTCGGCCCTACCACATCAACAAACACCCTCTAAGGGTCAACAAGGACATCTGTCCAACAAACAAGATCGGGTCTCCCTCGGAGACCTACGGTAGGCACATACGGTCTTATAGACAGTAAGCAACACACCGAGGTCGTCGCCTCCTCAGGTCACCGGAAAGGAGCTGAGGAGAGAGAAGAGGGAGTGAGACGAGAGTGAGAGAATGGGTTGGTTTGTTTTCTACAACCAAACAAACACCCCACTCATAACTCTACCCCCATCACCCTACCAACACCCCCACCATACCCCATTACCTCACCCTCCTTCCCCATGCAAAATTCCAATTAGCACCCTAATCCGATATTAAACATAATCAAGGTTTATGATCTAACAGAGGTTGGAATACATCTCTCCCAACATTAGTACATCTTTGACTTTGTCTTCCGTCTCAATCTTGTTGATGTCAAGCCATTTGCTACACCAATGTTGTCTGACATCCGACTCAAGGCTGATAATGCTTGCCCTCATCTTGATCCCTTGTAGTATCGACATGTGATTGGAAGCCTTCAGTACCTCACTTTCACATGCGTAGATATTAACTTCGTCATTAATACACTTTGTCAAGCTATGCCCTTGCGAATTGAACACCATTGAATTGCTTTACAATGCTTGTTGTGTTATCTTAATTAATGGGGCGGTAATGCACTCTTTGTTCTTTGCTCGCAACTCCTCCCCTTCTTGTGTGCTTTTGCAGATGCTAATTGGGCAAGTTGCCCTCACGTCCGTTAATCGATGACTAGATATGTTGTATTTTTGGGATATCATCTCATCTTGTGGGCCTCTAAAAAGCAACGTATCATCGCTTGATCCTCCAAAGATCGGCTCAATATCGCCCATTGCCAATGCCTCGATCAAGCTTTCTTGGCGTCAACCATTACTTCTTGAGTTGGGAGTACTTATTCAATCTGTCCTTGTTGTGGTGCCATAATGTTGGCGCTATATACCTCTCTTTGAATTCGGTATTTTCATGCCCATACAAAACATGTCGAAGTTGACTATCACTTTGTTCGTGAAAGGGTTGCTCATTGAGACTTGCTTGATTGATACATTTCCTTCGCTAACCAATTTCCGTTCTGACCAAGCCTTTAGCCAAGCACCAAGTTTTGTTATTTAGAACCAAACTCTTGGTGGCTCAACCATCATGGATTTGACGGGGGGGGGGGGGGGGGGGGGTAAATGTGGGTACTTTAGGTCGTACTCACTTGCAACTTTAACAATTAGTATTAATTTTTTAAGTTTATGGATGAACATGTTCTTACTCTCTTAGGGACCTTCCGGGATAGAATAAGCAAGTGTAGGTTTGATTCCTCAGTGTATTACATGGTACCCACATTTAGTATCATGGGATATTATGACTTATGAGTATATAGGATAACATGTAAAATAATTTAAGGCTTACGTTTCAAAACAAAACTTCAAAAAACCCTACTTTTAGGCTTTTAATTAAATATCATAAATAATGTAAAATTGGTAATAAGTTCTTAGCATTAAACCATGACTTCTAAGTATCTCAGCCTTGTGGTAGATGCATGTCCACATCCGTTGACCTATTAATACGTGACTACTATATTATAACCACATACTTGTTGTGAAAAATAAATTAAAGATGCTTGAAGTGGTATCGCGAGATCAAGTATTTCGAGCTAAGAAGCAAAACCATTCTCGACTGTTGTGAAGTGTGGATGTTAGATGCATGTCCACATGTGTTGACAATGAAATTTATGATATGAAATCAAATGAGTTTTTTGCTTTTGAACCGATCAAAAGTTTGGAAATGGGTGACATACTCAAGGTTCTACGGAAATTGGTTGTGTCCCCATAAAAAAACTTGTAATTGGTTTCTTACATATGCGTCATAGTGGGTCCACAATCGTGTGCTTCCGTTTACGTTTCCCGTAACGTGTCGTGATTTTTTAGTGGATTTTTTACTTCTGTGCCGATCAAAAGTTTGGAAATTGACAACGTACACATGGTTCTCTGAAAATTTGATGTGTACCTATCAGATAAATTTATAACTGACCTCATACCTAACCGATACTCACATAATTGCAAGATCATACCACCACTAGTTCTATATACATATCTTCAAATTCTTTGTTTTCATGCCCCTGTGAAACATGTCGAAGTTGACTAACACTTTATTTGCGAAGCGTTGCTCGTCGAGACTTGCTTGTTCAATACATCACCTCCGCTGACAAGTTGCTGGCGTTATGACCAAGCCTTTAGCCAAGCGCCATTTTTTGTTATTTAGAACCAAACTCTTAGTGGTTCAACCCCTATGAGATTGACAGGGGTGTTAGATAGAGTTTGTATAATTAGTTTAATTCCGTTGGAGTTTGTTATTTAGAACCAAACTCTTAGTGGCTCAACCGCTATGAGTTTGACGAGGGTGTTAGATAGAGTTTGTATTAATTTAATTCCATTGGAGTTTATTAGTGTAACATCCCATTCCGCACGACAAAACGGAAGCTGAATATCACAATTGAGAAAGAAATTTCGCGGGAAAGGGACAATCACAAGCAACGATTTTCAATAAACTCTAACACAGGGAATGGAGCTCCATAGAAGTAAGGATTAACATTCAAAACAAGAGTTCGATCACCATGAGATAGTCACATCTATACCCAAATGGGTTTACAAGAGTTTCAAAAAGGAAACAAGACTGAACCTACATTTCTCCTGTATATGAGACAACCAAAAACTATATCACCACCATGCTACTACATGCCAAAAATTTGATAAGCCATCAGAACCTAATTCTGGCGGTTTCCTGCAAAAATATAAGCCACAACAACGTGAGTTTATAAAACTCAGTATGCCAAAGGTTGAAATTAGAACCAAAATCAGACGGTCAAACAATTCAAAGGAATAACCAATAACAATATTCGGTAAAACAAATGTTCTTAATAAGGTTATGTTATAAACAATCATTTAAATAATGATGTATACAAGTGACATTTTGCAATTATGAAACACAATCAACAATTTCATTCCCAATAAACACTTGAATAGTCCAATCATAATTATGTGACTAGAATGGTTTAAAATAATTGACAATTCAATTTCAATTCGACTCGTCTCAATCAATAGTTGATACATAAATGTATCGGGAATTCCGAAGAACTCCCACCGCTGGCACATGCGGTCTTCCAGTTAATGTATGGTTCATCCCCACATCCATATAATAAATCATTTTATTTTATTTTGGGGTCTCATACATTAACCTGTGTCAATACAATAGATATCAGATCTGTATCTGCGGTCCTACAGCCGCCAATAATCTCATAAGAGATGTGCCCCGTCGGGCCAAATACTCCGAAGAGTTAGAATGCTCCGTAGAGCCAATAGTGCCATCACAATTCATTGATATTTTTAAATTCGATTCACATTATTTTGAACAAGAATGCACCTAAGTAAGGTCATGACACACAATAATATGCTATAAAAATCATGATTGTTATCAGACTTCTGGAGGATTGAGACCAGTTAAGTAATACAATTCAAATTTCCAAAATACCTGGTCGCCACTTAAATCGACTGAGTTACTTACAATAAAATCATAGATGACAAAATAGGTCAAACGTTTTACAAAGATATATCACAAGATGTACGTTTAAAGCACATCTCATGATTATACCAGAAAAAAAAACCCAAAATAAGACAATAAGGTAGTTCATTTTTTTGTTTGTTGAAACATATACAACCTAGTTATGAAGTCAAGAAATAACAATCCTAGCAATCTAGCTCTTCAAAAATAAACTTCACCTCAGTTACGGATGCTCATTATTTTCAACCATTCACATAATATTACGGACTCAACCAAGCCGAATAATATAATAAATTATTGGAGTTAAACCTAACAAGCTTATTAACAAAAAAACTAGCAGTCCAATTAAAAGGAGTGATGTGAAGCCACATATTGAATCAACTTAAAATTTTGACTTTTAGAAGAAGGAAAAGGAAAATATACTTATCTATTGTGATAGACAATCCTATAGTTTAAAGGCATAAATTAGCAACGAGTAAGCACATGATTTTAGAAGCAACATCATCTTAAACTTGAAGGCAAGAATAATCCCTTTATTTGGGACAAAGAAATAAGAGCAACAACTACAACATTAATGACGTGAGAATGGAAATCTGACCAAGACAAAACAAGCAATGAGGACTTCTGCTGCACCTTTCGAGGTCAACAATTCCCCCTTTTTATTATTATTAGTATCCATACTAGATATTATTACCACAAGTCGAAACAAACAATTCAAGTGAGATTCATTGTTAACCTGTCAACAAGAGTGTGTGCTCACTCCAAGGTGGAAACACCAACTCAAAAGGAGTTAGAAATCACACCATTGATGCTGGAACGGGGCCAACCATTCCCAAACCAAACCGAACATAATCATTACTCAACAACTCAACTAACAAGATTTTGTGTTCAAAAGAGCCCCTAGTCAAATCCAAATTCTAATGCCTCTACATTCACCTATACAAAATTTAAGTCTTTGAATCATGAGTCAAATGGCAAGTTGGGAACTAGATATCTAACATTAGTACCTTGATAGTACCTCAACTTCTAAATACATATGCAAGCTCATAGAATTGGTAATGATAAATGACCTAAGTCAGCTGGTCTCTCCAAACCAATAATTAATTAGTCCAAACAACCTCTCATTCAACCCAACAAAGCTGTCATATACAACTGGATGAAGCATTAGGAAACACAAGTAAGATTCAAAGTGCTGAAATTTCAGAAATAACCCCACATTTGCTGCTATGAAAACAACTTATCATCAACTTGACATAATACCACTTAACAATCCATTTTCTTACCCTCAACCATCTTCCCTTCATTTCCAAATTCTATAAAAAGAATATAGGATGAAAGTCATCTTAGAAGACAAAAGGAGATGCCTAAGGTGGTGAAACCCTTGAATCAAAGGACCTTAAGAAAGTTGATTGTAAATCTACCCAAGGCATACCTTGGGAGAACCCAACCGAATCTTGCCCAAGACGCAGCACGGGGGCTCCAACGAAGCTCCTACGCGATTCCGGCAATGCTCCGGCGAGGTCCGGCCGCTCCGATGAGGTCCAACGCGATCTCCTCTCCAAGCCTCTCTCACACAAACCACTACAAAGGGGCAAAAACTAGGGATTTCTAATAATCTCATTCTCTCTAATCCTATATTTGGAGTAATTGCAAAAGAAACCCTAAGGAACTAAAAAATATAAATAAAATACAGTATTTTACAATTAGAGTGACAGTTGTGTCCGTATACACGTCACGCTCTCATTCACTTGTAACCGACTCATGCATGAAGTTATAGATTTCAACAATAGAATGACAAGATTAGGACTAAATAGAATGACTTCAGAAATCGAAAGTTATATATAATCTTCCAACAAAACATTGAGTCAACTACTTACGCTTGCAACAATCGTGCTTTATACACGAAAAGATGAAGTGACAAGTAATGACTCAGTGCATATTACTGTTTACTAGGTAGTTCCTAATAGACTTCGAAGAAATAGCCCATCTACGATAGACTGAACCAACGACCTTCCCTTAGAACACAATAGCACAATAGACCAACCAACTTTTAGTTGAAGTTAAAACTAGCAATGACCCAGTGTGTTTGTGTTCTCTTCTTATCCGAATTTTGATTATAATACCTTGTAAGTGAACATATAACTATGAAAGTTTCTTAGTTGACATTCTCTTCAAAATTTAGATACTTTACATGTAGACAATATATAACTCCAACCCTAACACATTTTTGTATTATGTACATTTTCTTTTCAATAAATACGGGACTACTTCTGCAACACTTTTCTGCACACATAGTCAATATTACTTTCATGTCGATAATATATGTCGGAGTATTCATTGGAATGATTAAGAAAGGAAAGCACTATAAAAGAATAGTATGCATAGATTTTGATGAGGCTCGTAAAAATCCAATTCCAATATGTAACAAGTCAAAACAATGCTATCCAAGGAAATAATATTTATATGTAGATACATTAATATTGATAGGATCAAGCTAATGAGTCCAAAACCGTGGTGGCTCCACCCCATCGTCATAGAGAGAATTAAATGTACCTTCATTATTAAGTTGTACATAAGTTAATTGAGTTGAGCAATTTATTGAATTAATATAAAATTTTAAGTCCAAATCCAAAGTGATTATGTTGGAATTTAAAGATCAACACTAAGACGACAACGTACAATAGGTAGATTTCGCCTTAATGGCTCTGCAAAATAAAATTTTGTCGACAAGCGTAATATACCAGTTGTAAAGTATTGACTTTAACTTTATCTTGAGTGTCTTTTTGATATTTCCCCCATTAACTTTTTAGATTGGGAGATTGGGTTGGAACGTGAGGATGGCTAGGGCTTTGTTTGCCTCTCTTCCTCCCATTCCAAATCCAAATCTATTCCTCTTCTCTGATTTTCACGCAGATCCAAATGGGTTTCATCCTTCCCCAACCCCAATCCTCCATCTTCCTCCTCTTCGAAGGCGCAGCAGCAGAGGAAGAGCTCCCACCACCTCGCCTCCGTCATCGACGCCGTCAACAACCGCAAGCTCCCACCCGAGCTCCGCCACAGCTAGAGAGTGGGTGAGGGGGAGAGAGTATGCCTCATTGGATCCTCACCGGAGGAAGCTGCTGGTCTGTCGGAACTCTTTGGGAAGTTTAATCGGAGTTCGTATCAAGCTTGGAGAGGAGTTTGTTGGGTTCTCTCCTAAGGTATGCCTTTGGATCCACTTAAGCACTTTTTTTCTAGACATATGGCTCATCGAATCGACCTTGAAACGGTAATATTGAAGTAGGGTGAAACTCACACACAAAAATGACTAATTGTTTCTATTTTCTGAAATTGATTTTTGTGTTGAGATTAATAATGTGGTGTGATATGAAATCAAAGAAAAATTGAATGTTTTATGTATGCGAGAACACTGCTTTATCTGAGAATAAACTCATCCAGTTCGAGTATTGAAACCGTTATATGAGTAAATAATGTCCTGAATTGGCTGTAATGAGTCGTAAGAATTGGTTTGCATTTTCTTCTAGCATTGAGTCATGGATAAATTTAGTCTTAAGAGCTAAAAATGTTACAACTAGTAGTAAGGATTTAGTTACTATCCTTTTGAAGATAAAAATGGGTTTAAGGTACTGGATTACTAGCAACTTGGCTGGAAGTGAAACTCTTTAAGAAGGAGTTGAATGTGTTAGGTGAATGGAGTTTTGGTGTTGCATGAATTGGGTTCATGTTTGAGGCAACCCAGTTTTGATCGAGATGTTTCTAACATCTTGTGGCTGATGTTGAATTATAACAATTTGATTGTGAGTCTTGTTCTCAAATGATGATTTGAAGTATAACTGAGGTTGTTCAGGAATGTTAATTGTTTAATTTGACATGATATGCGGATGTGCATGTGAGAAGTTTACTTGGGTCCCTTCATGTGAAATATTCTACTAGGGACTACATTAAGTAGAGCATAGTTGTTCATGGTCAATATTCGTCCGATGGTTCTAGAGTAAGATCGTCTTATAATGTGGATGTTCAAGCACAAGGAAGTGAAGTGTTAAGCTTTGTTAGGATAATTAAATTTAACAAGATTGACACTTGACTTGTTCCTGCGTAACACTGAAGTTGGATAGGGCTAATGAGTGGAAGTTATTTTGTGTTGCTCTTTGAGATTAAATTCCTTAATAGGAACCTTGGAATCTATTTTAGGTTGGTGGGGTTATTTGAGAAGTAAAGGAATGGTTGTTGAAATTCCTACTTGATGGCAACACTTATCATTTAAGGATCTTAATACCTTTGTGCATGTAATCAACCCGTGATGTGTCACGGTTAAGTGGTATTTAAACTATAAAAATCAATATATAGTTTTACACTTGACATTGTGCTTTCCTAAATTAAAGCTGGTGAGATACAATGTTTTGGCTAGATCACATATGCATGGTCGACTGTTATGCTTATTAAATATTCGATATTTTCGAACAAATGGTTACAGGAGATGATTTAAATTTGTATTTTTGTCAAGTATTGTATTGGTTTACGTAGGTTGGGTTAACCTTATGTTGTTTAAAAATCTTCATCAAAATAGAGATGGTAGTAATCCTGATAAGCGAATTTGCTCAGGTGTTGGGACCTGCACTGCTTAACCTTAGTTGAGTTGTGTATTAGTCGATGGTTATTATTAATGTTCTCGTCCTTCTGTTAAATGCATGCTTACATGATGAATGTCTATTTTTACAAGTTTGACTAATGATAAAAATGCATTTTTGGTTCCAAGTTCTTGTGAAAGTTGGAGACAAACCAGTTTAGAGTTTATGGCATTTGATTGTGTTTTACTGACATTGATGTGATGTGATTTGAATCCATTAGCTAATGCATGCTAGCATCTTTGTTTCTTGTATAACTAGTGAGTTCGAGTTAAATCACCATTCGTGGGGGACAATGAATATTGAAATTTATATCATTGGTCTAGTTGCTCATAGTTTATAAGTAAATTATGATTTATTTATTACCAAGGTCATTTGAACTAACCATGAGTTAGTGATTATTGATAGACCTAATTGTGAGTTATTCCCAAGGAATAACTAGTGATGAATTACACACTACTGACTTAACACTGAAACATAAATTGTGGGTTTGGCATTATTGGCTCTTTAAGAGCATATTGGGCTCTACGGAGCATGACTCTTCGGAGTATTGGGCCCGACGGGGCACATCTCTTATGAGATTATTGGCGGCTGTAGGACCGCAGATACAGATCTGTTATCTATTGTATGACTGTATGACACAGGTTGATGTATGGAAACCCATAGAAATAAAAAAATGTGAATTATTGATTGGGGTGGGTTAGACCCATACATCGACCGGAAGACCGCACGTGCCAGCGGTGGGTTTCCTTCGGAATCCCTGATACATGTATGTATCATTAATGAAATGACTGACTGAATTGAGATGGGAACTAAGACACATGCTTGTTCTTTAGTTCATATTGATATTGATTGTTATTGAATTGGAATGAGTAATATGATGCAAGTTTATGCTCTATCTCATCATGTTGTTTTGTCTATTGAAGTTACTATAGATGTGTGAACCGTGTTTCACTTTTAAGTTCTAGCTCCTTAAATGAGTTGGTATTGAGCATTTTGGAAATGACTTTTGTCAAGGGCTTATGCTCATATTTAAGGTAATATTAGACATATGTTTACCAAGAATATGAACCTGATTGTTATCGTATGGTATATTCGTTTGATTTGTATGTCTATTAGATTGATGTTTAAATTGGATCCTTTGGCATACTGAGTTTTATAAACTCACGGTTTTGTGGTTTTATATTTTTGCAGGTTACCGTCAAGTTCGGGCGGTACATGCATAGCATTCATGGCATATAGTTGCATAGGTGATATTTTTAGTTTTCTTTTATGTCTCTATGCACCTAGAATTTGATTGGCAATCATTATTGATTCTTTTTAATATCTCTTGAATGCATCGATTCTCGATTTGTATATTGTGTACATATCTTATTCTTGAATCCTCAAACACGTTTATGTGTATTTAAACCAATTGGAGCTCCTATCATCTTTTATTGATTTTTATTGCCTTTCGGTAACTCCCTTCAAAAAAAAATTTATTTCATCTTCCGCTTTGACCGTCCGGAAGGGGATGTTACACCAGTAATGCCCATTTGCTTACTATTTTTGCTTTTGTTGCTACCTCTTGAAGTTGTGATTGCAAAAGAGCAATGTTGTAGCCATAGATTGCTCACAATTCTCGTATATTATTTGGCAACAAATACAACATTTTACCATCTTTCATGTATCCATATTGACAAACAATTTCCACAACATCTGCGCATACATTTACAGAACTTTTGCAGAATATTAGACTGTAGTACACATCGCAATCGTTTCTTACTAGACAAAGTATGGGGTGAAAGATTATAATTAATGGATGTTGACGTAATTACTAGATTACAAGCACATAATTGCATAAAAGAAGTATTTGTTAAAAAACTTTCTATAACACATGCAATAAGTTGGTAACCACCTCTTATATATTGATTACAAATACAAATACAAATATCATAATCAATCATGATGAGATACAAGAACTAGTACAGACCAAACTTGTAACAGTCATTGAGCAGAACTTATTCACGAGCTATGCTTCTCACTCAACAATATGATAACAAACACATATATACATCTCCAGTACCAAGCATCATAGGAGAATCCATGGATAGATCCCATACTTATGGGCATTGGAAGCCAGAGGGTACCTTCTTGCCACAATAGTTGACAAGCAAGCTAAGGGACACCGGAAGGTTGAGGTTGATTCCGAGAATATTGGCCTTGATAGCGGTGCAAAGGCAAACCGCCGCCTCGAGATCGGCAAGGCCTTGGATGAGGGTGCAACATGGGGTCTTGGGTGGGGATCCAACAACCGCATTAACCAAACCATTGAGAACATTGGCGCAAATGCCTAGTTTGAGTGCGTCGATTGGGCACTTGCTGCCCCCATTACTACCACCACCTCCAACACCACCACCACCTCCTCCTCCACCACCGCCACCGCTACCGCTACCTCCAGAGGGAGGGCAAGGCTTTGGTTTTGGCTTTGGCTTAGGGCAAGTGTTGCATGAGCTCACCATGGAGAAGAATAGGAGGTTGATGGTGATGAACAACGCAACGTTGGTGGTCGCTTTCGATGCCATTATGGTTAGGCTAGACTCACCTTAGTGTGTAGTGAAGTGGTGTTTGGTTTGTGTGTTTGGGATGAGTAGAGTGTTTGGTTTTTATAGAGGATTTAAGGTGGAAGAAGAAGGAATGTGGTTCGTTGGATATTTGGGAGTGTACCATGTGACAAGTTGTGCATGGGAACACGATTTTGAGTTGAAATCTTGGTAGAAGACGAGTGGTGGATAATTCTTAGGGTTTTGGAGGCTTGTGGAAGTGGATTTTTTTTGGGAATACGATGTTTTTGGAATTTATTCAAATATATGTTATGAGTTGTCAAGTGGATTTTTGTTTAGCAAGTTGGTTATTGTACTTATTCCATAACAATTGGAAGACACTTTTTCTTACTTGGGTTTTCTGCATTTTCCTTGTGGTGTTACTTTTTTTACTGAATAAATCTTACTTGGACAGGGGTGCAACACTTCTGATACGGATGAGATATGAGTATTATCATATTCATATTCATATTTATATTTCATTTGCAAATACAAATTGTCTCGGAAATATAAAAAATGTGTATCCATATCCTTAAAAAACGAATACGGATATGGAACGGATGTTTTATAAATGAATACCAATAAAACAACATATATATACGATGTACATATACAATATATATATAATGAGTATATATTATGGTAATTCAAATAATGTTTTACCTCTTAAATTAGATAAAATTGTATTTTCACTATTTTAGTTGAGAAACGTAACAAATGTTATGTGTAGTAGTAAAACTTTAAGTAAAAGCTAAAAACAATCATGAAAATCACTAATTTAATATTCTATATTTCAAAAATCAAAATACCAATAAATCTCGTATTTCCAAATTGCATATAATATTCTATATTTCAGAAAAGTAGGTGTATTTTAGTATACATTTTTTACTTAAATCCTAACTATTTATCAAAATATAAACCCCCTGGTTATTATAACAAATACCAAAACTAAACTAAAAACAAAACGAAAATACCAATAAATCTTGTATTGTTTTTTTGTTATCATTTTTAATCTGCTTTTTAAATCTTATTTTTTTAAAATATGTTTTCTAATTTTTTTTATTTTTTTTTAAATTTAATTTAATTTTTAGTTATTTTCCTGAATCGACCTCCACAAATGAGTGTAGTGAGTGCACAACCAACGGATTTGTCAACCTCACCCATTTTTTGTTTTAATTTTTTTTAATATATAGTTGTAAATAATTTATTATGGTGGAAAAGTTTTTTTTGAATAAAATAACCCAACTTTTCAATATGTTTCCTCCTACACGTCATTTGGTGGTCGATTTTGAAAAACAATTAAAATTTTAAAAACTTAAATACAATATAAAACATTTAAAAATATATATATAAATAATTTTTAAAAAACCAAGATCAAAAACAAAAATTAAAAATAAAACAAAAAATCCAACGACCGATCTGGTCATGACGAGGTCGACGACCCAGTCAAAAAATGTGTATCCATTTTCTTAAAAATCAGATACTGATATGGAATGAATGTTTTATAACGAATACGAATAAAATAACATATTTACGATGTACATATACAATATATATAAAATGAGTATACATTATTGTAATTCAAATAATTTTTAATTTGTTAAATTAGATAAAATTGTATTTTCAAAATTTTAGTTTAGAAATGTAGCAAATTTATATGTGGTAGTAAAACTTTAAGTAAAAGCTAAAAAAATCATGAAAATCACTAATTTAAACATATAGACCGGAAAAAATTAAATTAATGTTGCGGATATCCGTTTTTGTATACGAGCAAAATATGCATATCGGTCAGCAAAAATCCAACATTTCATATCAATATCCGTATTTGTATCTGTATCCACAAAAACTTGATCCGTATTTGTACGCTCCGATATGAAAAATGATATCGTTATTTTTTTTAAAAAGGACACAGATACAGACTTTCCTCGAACAGTCCATTTCGGTTTGCATGCAAGTAACTTGGACCTTGGATTACTTTTTTGTGTCACGATTACTAATTTTTGTACCTTGGACAAATCTGGACGAATAAGTTCACATTTATTTTTGATATATGACTTCCGTTTTTTTCTCGTTAACTCTATTTGTTCAATGACTTCTTCAAAATTGAATCACTTAAATAAGAGATAGCGGACTCATTTACTTTGTGTTGTATTATAAAAGTTTATAGCGAAAAATATGAATCGGAAAGAAGGCCCATAGATCCATTGACCTGCTTAGTACTGAGGGTTTGTTTCTGTTTGGCAACAATTTTGATTTTTCTCAAAATCTACACAAAGCAGTTTTTTAGAAAAGCGATTTTTTTTACTATCAAAATTTTGCTTTTTCAAAAATACTAAAATACTCTTTTAACCTAAAGTTGGTGTTTTATTAATATATCAATTATGATGTTACGGCCATGGCAACTACTAATTATAATTTTTTCATATATTTCTCCCATTATTTTTCTCAACATAAAAACTTACCAACTATAGCATTTAATCAACTTTAACAAAATATAGTTATTGGATATGAGTAATTTTATTTACAATATTTCACGCAAGGACGACAGTTTGACAACTTTAAACATATAGCAAGTTGTTATTAATTACGAATAATGTGGAAACACGTGATTTGTTTGCATCATACAGAGTTTCAAATAGATATATTAATATTTAAATATTATTATTTTGTAATATCGTAAATTATCAATATTTGAAATAATATTATTTTGTAAGAATAGTGAGGGCAAAAAAGTAAATTCAATAGGTAGAATAAAAAATAAAAAAATACAATCTCAAATTAATTTTTTGGAGGAGAGAGAAATGTATAGAAATAGAGGGTTTGAAAAATCAACTTTTCCAAAAATCTCTTAAAGCTTTTTTTCGTTTGGCAGTGTTTTTCAAAATCTTTATAGATTTTCGAAAAATCAACCAAAAAATTTGTTGCCGAACAAACAAAATAAATTGTTGCCGAAGGGACATGTGTGCATGCATTCGTGTTGTTAGTTGGCAAGATATATCTACATGGCAAATTTAATATGCCGAAGCACTTCTTCTTTTTCGGTTTTATCCTACTTTAAATTGATGCTCGATTACTCATCTTGATTACCTCAAGAAAAGGGATATTTCAACTTTGCTAATCATAATAGTTACCAAAAGCAACTTTGTTCCATATGTAATCCATTACTCGAATGCGTTCATTGACAAAAATGAAGTACATGTGGTGTAATACTTGAGCGTCTACACCAACCAGCCAAGGAACATACAAATTCCACCATGTATGAAAGCATAAGAGGTTTTGACTCTTAACATGGGACAGTGTTGTCGTCTTCAGGCTTTGTAAAAGTCAGTATTTTACGCAGCGAAATCTTGAGAATCCACTGTTATTAAGTGATGGGAACAAGTAATACGTTTGGAATCGTAGAAACGGTAGCAGTCGAAATCAAACGAGTCGCACCCTTGGTTTTTAAAGTTGTTCAAAGTATATATGAGCAAAATCAACTGTACAGTTGACAACCCTACGAAGGATGAAAATAAATTCTAATATTTTGCTGTCGTTATAACCATTTGTACAGTTGGCATCCCAACGAATGATGAACACATATTCAGAATGACCCCTTCCGTATTTTTAAAATCCTCGTCAGAACAAGCACTTTCACCTGTGGACCATGGTTTCAGTGTTCTGACAGGAGCAATATTTTTTAATATTTTCCCTCCTATTTTTGGTTTCAAGTGTTCTTATAATATTCATGTCAATTTCATTTGGTGGTAAATTTGGCAGATTCAATTTAAGATAACGCAACACCCAACCTAATTTTGGAATGGGTGTTGTATACTACTCTCGTGTCAACATCCATATCGGTTTATTAGGTGCATACACAGACAAAAAACATGATATTTTTTGTGACAAATCCAGATGTGTATACACCACAAACACACGCAATCCCACTTATAGGTATTTCCAACTTAAGTTATACCAAAAAATACATATTACCTTCACACTAGGGATGTAAGCAGGCCAGGGGCGGAACTAGGATGATTTCGTGGGTGGACAGACAACATACGGATTATTTTCGCAACTGCTTTTAAGGCTAACAAATCTCACAATTAAACAATCCACACGTATGACCAATACCACCTCATAATAATCATGTCTTTCTGAAATCCAATATCAAAACAACAAAACATTCACAAATTTCAAATATTCATCTCAAATTTCAATACCCAAACACATAACTCACTCCAATCCCGAACTTTTCTAAATATAAAATCACCACCACCAACAACATCAACTCCATTTTAATAAAAATCACCGTTACCAACAACATCAACACAAGATTTCTCAATTTCAACGACTTGCAAACAACAAATTCGTCCAAACAAGAATAAATCTTGATTCTCATAAATTTCACAATTAATCAATCTACATCCAAGAGCAAGACAACTCATGGAAATCACACATTCTAAGATGTAAGATCTAACAAACAAAACATGTAATCAACAATAATTTTCACTAACAAAAAATAAAATAAGTAATGGAGCACTAATTCAATCTTTCTTAAACCAAAAAAACCACCAAAAAATAAATACAATCACTAGACTCAAATAAAAATCAACATATTTTAGTAAAAATGCCTTAATCAACATATTTATCATGTTTGGGCTAGGATTCGAAGATGGTTAATTTTTTTCAATGATTGGGGCAAATGTGGGTGGGATAATTGTCTCACCCGCCCTCAACGTAATTCCACACCTGATTAGGGCAGGACAAGATGGATTTTTGCTCCACCTCTACCCGTGCTGCCTAAATTGACCGGGTAAGCAGGGCGGGGGAAAAAAATTAAAAAAAGCTACCAGCCCCTCTTAACGGTGGACTAGGTAGTGTGGGGTGGGTTAAACGGGTCTGGCGAGTTATTCTACATTGTTCTTTATTTTTTATGCTTGATCTTAACATTGTAATTTTGTATATAATTCTATGTAATATATCAATACGTATCTATACTTAAAGAGTGATTTGTTTGGGTACACCTCAAAAGGTGCACAATAGTTGAAAATTTCTTGTGTTTTCACTATTCACTTGGGTGTACCTGTATTTTAAACATTATTGTTTGCATACCCTTGAACCGTTGGTGGGCTCTTTTCTGTTGATACATTTACAAAACACCGTTTAAAATTTAAATATCCTTAATATTAAATAAGAAAACACAAAACAAAAATTCCATTTACATACACCCTCCCTTCTTTCTCTCTCTTGTTCTCTCTCCTCTCTCTCTCCCAAATACCCAACAAGGATACCCAAAACAGCAACGACAACCACAACCATGAACGAGAAACCTCCACTTTGTTTGCTGATCTCTTTCTTTAAGAGTTCCTGCACAGGTTCAAACAACAAAGTGATGGCACGTTAGAGAGGTGCAACACCAATTAGTTCGCCTATATACCAGCAGCAACTTTAATCCCAGACAGGGACTCGATACTATCTAATCGACAGGTCCACAGAAAAATAATGCATCTGTCCTCCGTCATATCATAATCATTTCAATATGTAATTGTCGACAACATGCAAAATGTAACATCCTCAAAACAGCGGAAAATTTTAAAATTTCTAAACACTCAATCAACAGAGGATTTTACGCAAATACGGGGACACAGGTGCACCAACATATATATAATATATATCTGAACATCAGAGTTTACAAAAGTTGTGATTACATCAAAAGTATAAACAAAGGAAGCAGTAATCACACGACCTCAACTGAGAGAAAGCTGGATCCGGTAGCAGCGCTCCTCTCCTCGGTCACCACCCCCTAACGCCTATCACAACCTGAAAGTAAACGTGCAACAATGCCTGAGTTTCCAGAAGGAAACCCCGTATACCAAGACTCTAAATGCATAAATAAAATCATCCTAGCATGCAGTTCTACTCAACAAGAAAAGCATCACAACAAGCTGGGCTCCAGGGCTCTCTCAACCAACCACAGCACACACCACATGTACGGGGCTCCAGGTCTAATCTCAACCAACCGCCGCACCCACCACAGTCACGGGGCTCCAGGTCTAATCTCAACCAACCGCCGCGACTCACACTCGTCGCCTAGCTGGGCTCCAGGTCTAATTTCAACCAACCACAGCTACCATGACACGACCAAGGGCTCCAGGTCTAATTTCAACCAACCCAAACGTATAAGGGCTCCAGGTCTAATTTCAACCAACCCCTACACACGGTCCTTGCTCAGGCTCCAGGTCTAATTTCAACCAACCCGAACGCACTACGGAGCTCCAGGTCTATTTTCAACCAACTCCGTACAGACTAGCTGGGCTCCAGGTCTATTTTCAACCAACCGCAGCTCTCACACAGTTACGGGGCTCCAGGTCTAATTTCAACCAACCACCGCAACACCACAATTCTACGTTGGGCCTCAGGCCTCTTTCAGCCAATCCCAAGCTCACACATGGTTACGGGGCTCCAGGTCTAATTTCAACCAACCACCGCAACCCTCGTGCACCTAGCACACTTGCCGGAAGAACATCGGCACCACGACTCGCCCCACACGGGCAACCACGACCATAGCACCTCCATAGTGCAAAACAGGACACAAACGGTCAACCGAACCAAAAGTCTCGGTCGACCGAATCAAGCAAATACAGGGCAATCCACTTCGACCGGCACTCCATCCGTCGACCGACTCCCAACACCACACTCGTTCGGTCGAACCCAAATCAAGGGACGGTCGACCGTTTAGATGGTCAACTCCCGGTTCAACGAACAAAACGACTATTCGGTCGACCGACAAAGGGGTCCCGGTCGACCGAAAGTCACCAGGGAACAAATCCCTCAACACCACAACGAATTCGGTCAAACGCCGAGCACATCTCGGTCTACCGAATCAGTCCAGGGAATAATCCCTCACTCTCCACGAATCTGGTCGAACGTCGAGCTCACCTCGGTCGATCGAATTCCACCATGGCGTTCCCCACGCTCCGCGCACAAGTCCGGTCGACCGAACCCTCATTCGGTCGAACCGACCACAAGTCCACTTAAGTCACGGTCGGACGAGATCAAAGAGCGGTCGACCGTTTATATAGTCTACGCCCCCCAACCGACTTAAGATAGTGCACACGGTAGACCGGCAAAGGGGACCCGGTCGACCGAAACTCTTCAGACTTGCCTTCTATGCACAATCGGTTGACCGCCCCACAGGCATCGTTCGACCGATTTGAGGCAGGGCCCGAATTCTCTTCACGAACGGTCGACCGTTTGCACAAACTGGTCGACCGATCAGGCAGTGAAATCTGCTGCACATTTACTCGCGACGAGCCAATCGGCCTACCGTCGACTTCCAAATACTCACGGTAATTAAGTGAGCGAGCTTGACATACCTAAAGGTCTGAAGAGACCTTTGAAGAACCACGATGATGCCTCCACGAGCGCGCCTCCCCAAATCACGATCCGTCGACGACTCTCGTGTCAAAACGACGATCAACTCCTCCTCGACGATCCACGCTCACGAATCCACCTCCGGCAACCTCCACCAATCAGCCACGACCACAGAAAATGAGTGAGGTAGAGAGAGAGAACCAAATGTGTGGCAAGGTTAAAGAACCACCCCCTCACCTCAAGCCACCGACAAACGACCACCACCACTGCTTGCCCGAACACAACTCCACGCCGGAGCACCAACTCGCCGGAGCTCACTGCAGGAGGGAGAGAGGGAATCGTGAGAGAGAGCAACTAAGAGAGAGAGAACCCAATAATATCTCCTCCCAATCCAATCCTCACCATCCATTCCAATCCACTCCATCTCCACCACTCATCTCACCAACTTCAATCCAAGCCATCAATTCCATCTCCTCTCAATCCCAGCCGTCCATCTCTAATCTCCTCTAATCACCACCTAATCAACCACAAAGCACAATTAGAATTAGGATTAGGCTAGAATCCTACACAAAATATACTCGAACTGCACAGCCTCAGATGGTTACATCAAGGAGTGAAGTTAAACAACCTCGGGAAAGAGCGATTCAGATGTTCATCCACGACGATAAAACCAGGAGAAGAAAATATTAATTTATATGAGGATTAAATAAATGAAGGTAAGTGAAATATCAGACAGTGAAATAGGTTAACATTTTCCTTGTACTTTTTGATAGGTGAAGGGGTTAATTTTAGTTATTAATTATGGGGTTCAGACCCACATCTCATAAATGACAGGTTGTTAGGTCGATGAGACTCAAACTCAGATCCTAGACTAGTTGATGTTACATGGGTACTGATTTGTATGTCCAATTCTAGTAAGATGCGGGGATACTTTTCATCTATATTTTCCTTCTATTATATGTCCAGCTTTCGTAAAATGAGGGTATTTTTATCTATAAGTTCCCTTTTTTGTATTACAAGTCTAATTGCAGTGAGTGCGAGGATAGTTTTTGCATTTTCCTTCCCTTCATTTTATATCCATCTCTAGTAAAATGAGGGAGGTCAGATTTTGTCTGCAAGAAGATTACTAGTTGAAAATGATTACGAGTCGAGATCTTCAGGTTTAGGTGGACCATACAAATGGGTACTACTAGACAATTATATTGGTTACTAATGCATTTCACAGAATCAAATGTTTGTAATGGCTTTTTGGAAATAGTACAGATTTATAACCTATCTTAATTACGGTCCTCAGACCATGGTGCTTATTCATTCATTGATCTAGTTGGAGAATTCCGTTGCATCCAGCTTTTAGGTTAAGATAGGGATTCCAATGGAGAGCAAAGATGATTCAATGAACTTAAAAGAGTAATCTACGGTGTGTTAAAATATAGATAAAAGAAATTATAGCAACTATAACAAAATTGAAGGAACATCTTGCAGTAGCATTGTGATTGCTATCTTCTTATAGTGTAATACTGAAAAATAAAACATATCAAAACACAGCTAACTTATACACACACACAAGGTGAGAATGACAGAAAAAAGAGAAACTTTACGCTGACCATCGATATGTTCAGACTAAGTGGCAGGGGGAACTATGTATTTTGATTTATTTACCAGCAAGTTCTGAGACACAGTGGCTGGGGAGTCATGTAAATGATCCAATCAATCTATTGAAAAGCCGGTATGGTAAAAAACACATCTACCATTAGGAAAATAAAAAATATAGATAAAAGTGACTATCAAAACATAGGCCAAATTGATCAATTCAATCAAACAATTGAAACAGACAGAAAGCATACTTATAAGTTCAATCTCAAAGAACATTTTTTAGTGGTTAAATCTCAATATGCATTAGACACTTGTATATAAGATATTGAGAAGAAACAAAGGTATAAAAGAAAGCAGTAGCCTTGAAAGAAAAAAGGGAGTTATGTCATGTACCAGCACTTGACGAAGATTTTTGTTCTGTTGGATAGCTGAATTTTTCTCCTCCGTCAACTTCGAAATCAATGTCTTCAGGATGACAAACAAAAAATTATTAAAAAATACTACACCTGAATTGAGTTATTTTGAACGGAATTCAGTCCAAGTCCCTAGAAACAAGGGACATCAGAAATAGAATAGTACAGAAGATAAAATATGAGCTTTGTGGACAATGAGCATAGTGCCATCACTACTTCCTAAGTAAGTTATCAAGAATTTTACCTAGCAAAAACCCCTTCAGATGAAATCAAGTTCAGGCGTAATTCAATAATTCATTCGGAATCGCGTAAATATCTTTACAATGCAATTAAACAATCTTCCATAGAATAACTAGATAACGAAAAATTCCAAGTAGCTAATCAGACACCACTCAGTCCGCTGTCCAACTACTTAGCAGACTAGTTTGCCGACTAGTGATGACCTTTAGACTTTTTTATCTTATAGATGTAGAAAAGCAGTGAACTATAAAATAATTAAACAAAAAAGCAAACACACTTCATGATCATAAATAATAAGGCAGAAATTTTGAAAAAGATTATGTTGTACGTACTATTTATCAAATTTATTTAAAACCATATCTAGAATGTCAGAAACTCTGGTGCAATAAAAGTTCAAATAATTGAAGTTCTCCGTATGTTTAAAACCTCAGCTTCTTCATTCATCAAATTTAAGCAAGATCATAAGATATATAGACAAAACCTAATTCAAGTATTCAACAGTTCTAATATTTACTTCCGTTGAGTGGCCAGCAGGATTGGCAACAGTGAGATACCAAGGTGGGTCTTCAGTTTTCTTAACATATGCAGGTAACAAGAGTAGTAAACGATATTGTATACCTATTGAAACTTTGTACAGATATGTGGTTTTCTAATAGGAAGAGAGAACACTAGTTATGAGTAATAACACGAAAATGGAGAACAGAAAGCTCATTCCCCCCATCCCCAAAGAAATACACCCAAACTGTCATCAAATATTGACTGAGAAATAGTTACCAGTCAGTTGGACTTTAAGTAGCACAGACCAGCTTAGTTTTACATTATTGAGTTAAGACCGTACTTCCACTTTATTAAGTCATTTAGAAACAAATTTCTTAAAAAATTGGAGTTATATAAGCCAAGCGTTCTAAAAATGAAATCAAATAGGCACTACAAGATGATAAAAAAAATCACCATAATTGCAAAAAAAAACATAATTCTTCCTTTTAAGTCAAAATGAGATTTTGTCTAAATGAATGACTTGGATGCGTAGAATTTATAACTCATTGCGTTTGGGGTAGTGTATAGTTAATGCAACTTAATCAAAATATGTATTTGGCTGGTTATATGAAAGGTGAAAGTGATCGGTGTTTAATGTATTCAAAATATTACAGCAGAAGGCTTCTCTGTGATCTCATTGAATGCTCTTGAACCATGAAAAGATTGGGGTATAATATGAGAAATTATATAAAAGAAACAATTACAGAAAAATCACTAACACTCACTGTTAAAGACTCAATGTTAGCTAATGCTGTAACATCCTCAAATAACGAAAAATTTAAACATTTTAAAACATACAATCAACTAGAGGATATTACTCAAGATACAAAGAAACTGGTGCACCAACATATATAATATATATATCCGAATATTTCAAAAGTGTGATTACATCAAAAGAATATATAAAAATACAAGTAATCACTCCGAGCTCAAAAAATGAGAGAAAACAGGATCTGGTAGCGGTGCTCCTCGCCTCGGTCCCCCCTAACGTCGGTCACGGACTGAAGGTAAACATATATGCAACAATGTCTGAGTTTCTAGAAGGAAATCATGTATGTCAAACTCCTAACACATATATGAAACTGAAAGGACATCTAGCATGCAATTCTAACCACAAGGAAAAGCATAAACACCAGGCTGGACTTCAAGGCTCTTTCACCCAACCTCGCAAACACTCAACGTCGTTAAACTGGGCTTCAAGGGGTTTTCACCCAACTACGGTTAACACGACAAGACAAGGGCTCCAGGGCTCTTTCACCCAACCCCAACGTTCTAAGGGCTCCAGGGTTTTTTCACCCAACCCCCATCACATGGTCCTTGCTCGGACTCCAGGGCTCTTTCACCGAATCCGAAGCCACTGCGGGGCTCCAGAGCTTTTTCACCCAACAACCACAACACCCATGCTCACCAAGCACACCTGCCCGAAGAACATCGGCACCACAACTCACCTCACAAGGTCAACCCTAACAAATGCACCTCACATGTGCAAAACTGGGCAAAACGGTCGAACCAAAGTCAAGGACCAGTCGACCATTTAGAAGGTCGCCCCCAGGTTCAACCAAACAAACGACCAAACGGTCAAACCAAACACCTCAAACGGTCGACCGCTAAAAGGGTCTACGCCACCACACCAAGAATATACAAGTCCCAATGGTTGAACGGCAAGGGGGCCCGATCGACCAAAAACATCCAGGGACTCTTACCGTCTCACCAAGTCGCACCAGTCGAACCCAACCGCAGTGGTAGAACGAGGTTTAAGTCAGCATAAGTCATGGGTCGAATGAGATCAACAAGCGGTCGACCGTTTTGATGGTCTACGCTCCAACCGGCGTAGCTACCTGTACGATTGGTCGAAGGAGTCAATGGGTGGTCAACCGTTTAGATGGTCAACACCTCTAACCGACCTACAACAGTGCACTCGATCGAATGGCAAAGGGGGCCCGTTCAACCGAACACTCTCAGGGCTTGCCTCTAACGCACCACCGGTCGACCGCCCGAAGGCATCGTTCGACCGACGTGATGCAGAAACCCGAAATCTCACTAGACATGGTCGACCATTGCACCGACCGGTCGACCGTTGCACCGACCGAATGACCGTTCCAGTAGACAATTTGCTGCACGTCTACCTGCGACGAGCTTTTCGGCCTACCGCCGACTTCCTAAATACTCACACAACATAAGTGAGCTACACCAACAAGTTTGACATACCGTGAAGGTTTGAAGAACCTTGACGATGCTTCCACGAGCACTTCTATCCAAAACATGTTTCCTCCAACGAATCTCTCTCCCGATCGATGATCACACCTCCTCGTCAATCCACAACAACCTCTTTTCCTTCGAATACCCCCAGCGTCTACAACAACTCGCAACCCAACCAACATGCGTCGATCATCGCTTCCTCGTTGGAGATCACCACCACTCACCGGAGCAATGGAGCTAAGAGAGAGACGTGAGAGTGAGAGAGATGCAAGAGAGAGGAAGGAATGAGAAGGAATGGGTTGAACCATATAAACCCCTTACCATAACTCTTCACCAATCTTAAGCCTCCACCTCACCCTTCACCTTCTCTCTTCCAAACTATCAATTAGCCACCTAATACCAATTAAAACCTAATTAGAATTAGGATATCACAGATGCCCCATTATTGTCCGCCAAGGAACCCATAGGTTCATGTCGTGGCTTCAGCAATGGCATCATCTCCACCGACTCCTCCTCTTCCATTGGTAGGTATGACATACTCGATAGCCGTGCACTCGATGGGTGCCATATCGAAGAAGAAGAAGAAGAAGGTACTTCATACCACTCGCCATTTACTACCTCAAACTCTCATTGCATCCACTTTTGCCTCAACTCCGACCACTTCCACCCAAGCATCTAAGGATGTGGAGTGACACTCTACGAGGTGTGCATAGATTGATGAGTTGCTTTGCGATCAAACGGGGACCCTTGTGGCTCGCTCATCTGATATGAATGTGGTCTGAAATCATTGGGTCTACATTATCAAGCGCAAAGAAGATGGTCTATTGATCGTTTTAAAGCTCGATTGGTGGCAAAGGCCCTCCATCAACAACTTTAGCCCTGTTATGAAGGCATGCACCATTCAACTTGTTCTCTTTGTTGCTTGCTTGAAGGGGTGGCACATGTGCCAACTTGACATCCATAACACTTTCCTTCTTTGGGAGCTCTCTAAGCGCATGCATGTAATGGGGAAACCACAAGGGTTTCAGGATCCTCTCCTACCAGACTAGTGTGTTGCCTCTAGTAATCACTTTATGGCCTCAAGCACAACTCGTATGTGGTTTCACAATGGATACGTCCTTGTTTATCTATTGACAAGCTCATACCACTATCTTCTTTATGGTATATGCTTATGATATTATAGTTGTGAGCAACCATTCTTCTCCTTTGGAGTTGGTCCTACGTGTGCTTGGCGATGCCTTCCCAGTCTGGGATCTTGGAGTACCCTCTTACTTTCTTATGATTGAGATGAAATAGAGAGAGGATGTAATATCTCGGAACAACGGAAAAATTTGAAATTTTAACATTCAAAGATCTCGAGATATCAATAACCAAACGGGGAATGTTACTCAAATATAATAAAACAGAACCTATTGCGGTCCTGAAACATAGAATTAAACAACAATGTCTGAGTTTTCCATTAGGAAACCTTGTATGCCAAGCTCACCTATATGAATGCAACAATACAGTAATGAACCTATTATACTAGTAGCATGTCATGTCATCAACGACAATGAAATAGATCCCTCCAAGGGTAAAATATGATCTCGGCCCTACCACATCAACAAACACCCTCTAAGGGTCAACAAGGACATCTGTCCAACAAACAAGATCGGGTCTCCCTTGGAGACCTACGGTAGGCACATACGGTCTTATAGACAGTAAGCAACACACCCTCACATGCGACTATTCTAGCCAAGGGATCGGTGAGGAGTGTCCGCACTTCCATGCCAAACATGACCTCGAGGTTGTAAGAGCTCGCCGGAGAACCACCCGTTCAAGCCTCACATGACCTCCTCCACGCTCCAACCTCTACACGCCTCAAGCCTCTATAACACGCTCGTCTACCACCACCGAGGTCGTCGCCTCCTCAGGTCACCGGAAAGGAGCTGAGGAGAGAGAAGAGGGAGTGAGACGAGAGTGAGAGAATGGGTTGGTTTGTTTTCTACAACCAAACAAACACCCCACTCATAACTCTACCCCCATCACCCTACCAACACCCCCACCATACCCCATTACCTCACCCTCCTTCCCCATGCAAAATTCCAATTAGCACCCTAATCCGATATTAAACCTAATCAAGGTTTATGATCTAACAGAGGTTGGAATACATCTCTTCCAACATTAGTACATCTTTGACTTTGTCTTCCGTCTCAATCTTGTTGATGTCAAGCCATTTGCTACACCAATGTTGTCTGACATCCGACTCAAGGCTGATAATGCTTGCCCTCATCCTGATCCCTTGTAGTATCGACATGTGATTGGAAGCCTTCAGTACCTCACTTTCACATGCGTAGATATTAACTTCGTCATTAATACACTTTGTCAAGCTATGCCCTTGCGAATTGAACACCATTGAATTGCTTTACAATGCTTGTTGTGTTATCTTAATTAAGGGGGCGGTAATGCACTCTTTGTTCTTTGCTCGCAACTCCTCCCCTTCTTGTGTGCTTTTGCAGATGCTAATTGGGCAAGTTGCCCTCACGTCCGTCAATCGATGACTAGATATGTTGTATTTTTGGGATATCATCTCATCTTGTGGGCCTCTAAAAAGCAACGTATCATCGCTTGATCCTCCAAAGATCGGCTCAGTATCGCCCATTGCCAATGCCTCGATCAAGCTTTCTTGGCATCAACCATTCCTTCTTGAGTTGGGAGTACTTATTCAATCCGTCCTTGTTGTGGTGCCATAATGTTGGCGCTATATACCTCTCTTCGAATTCGGTATTTTCATGCCCATACAAAACATGTCGAAGTTGACTATCACTTTGTTCGTGAAAGGGTTGCTCATTGAGACTTGCTTGATTGATACATTTCCTACGCTAACCAGTTTCCGTTCTGACCAAGCCTTTAGCCAAGCACCAAGTTTTGTTATTTAGAACCAAACTCTTGGTGGCTCAACCATCATGGATTTGACGGGGGGGGGGGGGGGGGGGGGGGAGGGTATTAGATAGAGCTTGTATTAGTTTAATTCAAACTTAAACTAAAGTTTGAACACCTATTTATAGGCTCTAAGATCTATATAGTTGTTGGGGTTAAAGACAAGAGATAAAGAAACAACAAACAAAACAAAGAAAAGTGATCTCCAATCGGGTGCCAATCTGTCAACTATTTGGTCAATATGGTTTGATTGTTCGCTTAAGTCGTAAGTTAACAGTCGGACCAACACAATGTAAACTGGGAGTATGAATACTGAACATTAAGGCAACAATAGACCAACTAGTCAACAATGGTTGAACGGAAGCAAGAAAAGTTACTGTCAGGTTTTGGGTCTAATTTGGTCAACCCCAAGGTGTGGTCAGGTGGACCTAAGGTCTGAAGGTAAAGACTCAATCTTCAAATTAGTCGTTGGAGAATAACAAGAAAATTGCTTGAAATGGAAATTTGAAAACCAAAGAACAGTCGACCCTTCTACCAAAGAGGTTTTGTTAACAAATGGTCGAACAAAATCCTTGTTTCGGTCGATCATTTTACACAAATTGATTGAGGTTGAGGTTGAGTTAGGGTGATTTTCTATGTAAGATTCAGGTGATCTATTAAAGTCGAAATAAAGAGAGATTTGATGTGTGAATTCTAGATCAAACCTAGAGTGAGTGTAAATGGATATCCATCAAACATGCTCAAGTTTACAAAGATTCCTAAATACTAATATAAAGATAAAATTGCATATCTTCAAAGCTTGATTACATGTCTTGACTTCAATCCTTTTTTCCTTTAGTCTTGATCACCTATTAAGATAGAAGTATGCACAATACAATTATATGTGCAATGCATGGAATGTGTTTGGCCTAATTTGATTGTGATTAAAATTAGGTTGATTAAATCACCAAAATTAGCTGATATGTCCATTTACATGTCTTGACTTCAATCCCTTTCACCAAAATATAGTATGATTAACACCTAAAAACCAACAAAGGAGAGAGTAGACAGAGGAGAGAGAGAAGATAGAAAATGTTTGTTAAGTTATTTGAGGTGTATGTGTAAAATTTGGGATTAAATTTTAATATTTTAACACCGTTAACAAAATAGTGACGTCACTAACGGAAAATATTATTGGAGTAACACATCCACACCAATTCAAAAGCTTAATGATATTATGGATGTTAACCATGTTTTCTAGTCCATTTAAGAAAAAATATATAGCGTGATGGCTTTTTTGGAAATATTTCGTTTGCGAGTTGCACGAAAGGAAAAACCCCTCAAGAAATATAATATAGGACTTGGAAGTGAAACTACCTCAAATGTGAGGGAAAGATTGCGATTTATCCAAATATAGCTAATGCATAAAATAAAAGGTTACAAAGGGTAAAATGTATTCTATAATTATAATTCCACTTCTTGAGTGTAAGGAATATAGAAAAAGAGCTAGTGAATTCAATAAACACCTTGTACGTACTTGTTTTAAATAAAACACATTGTAGTAAACAAGCTGAAGTCGAGTGAGCAAGCTCAGCTCGAGCTCTGATCATTTAAGTTTTTTGCCTACTGGAGGCTCGCTCGTGACTTGAGTCAAGCAGAAAATGCCGCTTGTTCTCGGCTTGTCACATGCTCGCGATCACTCGGTTCACTCATTATGATACATTTTTCATGCATAATTAGACAACACCGCTTTCTATCTTTTGTTCTTCAATTGGTAGAACATTCGAAAACAGTTTAAATAGTAAAAAGATGTAAACCAAAAATATAATTAGCCAACCATTCTTCTCCATTTATTTTAAAAGACAACATAAAAATAAATCAAAGGATTAGAACTTAGATATTCGGATACCTATATGATTTGTTGATTAGTAGCATATCATACATCGTACTTATACTATATATATTTTATTTTACCCCATTTTTGTGCTACTCGAGTGTTTGTTGTTATATTTAAGGTATTAGGTAGCAAAGAAGAGAATGAACAAAAAAATGACTAAAATGTAAGAAAAAAATGACTTAAATAAAGCAAAATGGACATGTCTGTCATACAAAAACGACCCATCAGCAAGAGGAAAGAACCTGAACGTAAGCCCGAAGGGATCAAATAGCAAACTAAGAAACTCCACACCATCACCAAGAGTATTTTATAAATTACATTCGGGTACATACTCAAACAACCAAGATGCACCCCACGTGAAGAATTGAAACAATTAAGAAGGCATCAAAATCCAGGTCGAATCAAATCATCTATGACCGCCAATTGAAGTCCTAGACAACCGATTGGCGGTCTAGTTTTGTCATGATCCGACCCTTTTGTTTATGTCCATTTTAGTCATGTTTTACTAGTCCCACAACGAGGGGATTGTCCCCAGTTGCGTTTTCATGTCTATAAATATAACTCCTCTTCTTTCTTTGTAATCACCTATTACTTAGTGGTCATTCTCTTTACTTGGAGTAAGTCTTTGAAGCAAAACTCAAGTGGAGGGAATGCTACTTGTAATGTGTGAGTCATCAATAAAATACTTTTTCTTAGTTTTGTTTGAATGTTGTATCTTTTCTAATGCTTGCATGTTTAGCTTAGTTTTATTTTCTTAATCTTAGTATAACTTGTTAGAATGTCTTTCTTTCTTAGTATAATTTGTTTGGATAATGTGTAGTGAGCAGTTTCATCCTCCTTTCGGGGTGGAGATGATGTTTATACACGTAATAAAGAATGAGAATGAATGCTATCTTATGTAATATGTGATGAATGTAAATGTATGTTTGTTTGTTTAAATGATAATACCTAACTTGATGAGGTTTGACACAACTTTTAGACACTTCTCATGAGTGTTTATAGGTTCTTAATAACCAACTTATTTATTCTCATGTTAATGAACAATGTTAGAGATTGAAATGATAGATTTTGCCACAACCAACCATTAGACACTTTCTATGCATGAAAACACAATCTATACTTGTGGCCATAATTTGACAGCCCTACTTGTACATGTGAAGCGACTTCACGAGGATGACTGCACCAGGAATGCATATGTAGTTGTGTCGTACCAAATGAAGTAACACAATACCTATTGTAGGTTAGGTTTGGGTTCTATGGTTGACTAAACGACACATGAGTACCATCAAGCATGCATACATTTGGTGGAATCCAACGGATCTTATTCATGTAGATGATTACAACTTTTGCTAAACTGGTAAGAAACAGTGAAGATGGATGCCTACCATTTTGCCGGTTGTAGAACTGTTTTGTTTGTAACATGAGTTCCCATGTGAATTTAAATATATGTGAACAGGGTCAAGTTCTAGTGAGCCCAGGGCTTATCTGGTTTAATTTAAGCCCCCTGCAATCTCATCATTGGATTTTATTTACAATTAATCTCACCATTCATTAACATAACCGTTTTTTTCTTAATCTACCTTACAATTTGAAATGAGTGGTGGATATTGTGGGGCTTAATTTAGAAAAATTAAGACCTGGGCTCACTAGAGAATTCCTGTATGTGAACATATTAATCATCTATTCATCTTTAACATTTTACTGTCTTTTTTTTTTCAAACTTGATGGATATAACATTTTACTGATGTTTTTGTTCTTTTGGTAATTGGATCTGAAATTAGGTATATATAAGCATTTGGAACATTTATTGTTGCTTTTATTTTATTTATTTTTGAAATTGGGTAGATATACCTTTAAACATTTCACAACCTCTAAATCCACTTCTCGAAAACTTGTAGTAGTGTGTTGAGCCCATAGTTTTCCCAATTCAGGATTCGAGAGGGGATTTAAAACGTAAATATCTTTGCTAAGTTCTTGGCTTTGATTCTTTTTTGTGCAAATTTCGGTGCCATTTTAGTTTGTTTTCTTGCAAAATAGAAGATCGAGATTTTTTTAAAATTTTTAATTTTTTGGTCATAACCTTTGCCTTACAATGTATCATATTACTTACAAATTCTAACTAAATTAGCTTGCATTTGGTAATTTTTTTGAATGTTTTGAAATAAATCTTTGCAATAACACGTTTAACTTATTAGGTATATTTTCATAATAACTACTAAACACGTCACACTCTCGCCCATGTCCTTTAATATCTTACATGAGTTTATATGGTAGTTTGGAATCGATACCACCTACAAAACGAGAACCTAGAAAGGAAAATATATGCATGGTGGCCCAACATCACTTTCTTACCCATGCAACATCGCCTTCTTCAAGTCAGTTCTTAATTAAGTTCTACCTGGTCCCGAGTTAGTGCTTTGTGGCCTAAGTTCAACAAGGAAATCTGAATAATCTACTTCTCTCTGTGTGTCGGCATAACTACAAAACAAATAAAATATATGGCTGATCGGATCTTAATTACTTGCCTTTTGAGTAGGCAATGATGGATAGGGATTTGTTGTTTAGGTCGTACTCACTTGCAACTTTAACAATTAGTATTAATTTTTTAAGTTTATGGATGAACATGTTCTTACTCTCTTAGGGACCTTCCGGGATAGAATAAGCAGGTGTGGGTTTGATTCCTCAGTGTATTACATGGTACCCACATTTAGTATCATGGGATATTATGACTTATGAGTATATAGGATAACATGTAAAATAATTTAAGGCTTACGTTTCAAAACAAAACTTCAAAAAACCCTACTTTTAGGCTTTTAATTAAATATCATAAATAATGTAAAATTGGTAATAAGTTCTTAGCATTAAACCATGACTTCTAAGTATCTCAGCCTTGTGGTAGATGCATGTCCACATCCGTTGACCTATTAATACGTGACTACTATATTATAACCACATACTTGTTGTGAAAAATAAATTAAAGATGCTTGAAGTGGTATCGCGAGATCAAGTATTTCGAGCTAAGAAGCAAAACCATTCTCGACTGTTGTGAAGTGTGGATGTTAGATGCATGTCCACATGTGTTGACAATGAAATTTATGATATGAAATCAAATGAGTTTTTTGCTTTTGAACCGATCAAAAGTTTGGAAATGGGTGACATACTCAAGGTTCTACGGAAATTGGTTGTGTCCCCATAAAAAAACTTGTAATTGGTTTCTTACATATGCGTCATAGTGGGTCCACAATCGTGTGCTTCCGTTTACGTTTCCCGTAACGTGTCGTGATTTTTTACTTCTGTGCCGATCAAAAGTTTGGAAATTGACAACGTACACATGGTTCTCTGAAAATTTGATGTGTACCTATCAGATAAATTTATAACTTACCTCATACCTAACCGATACTCACATAATTGCAAGATCATACCACCACTAGTTCTATATACATATCTTCAAATTCTTTGTTTTCATGCCCCTATGAAACATGTCGAAGTTGACTAACACTTTATTTGCGAAGCGTTGCTCGTCGAGACTTGCTTGTTCAATACATCACCTCCGCTCACAAGTTGCCGGCGTTATGACCAAGCCTTTAGCCAAGCGCCAATTTTTGTTATTTAGAACCAAACTCTTAGTGGCTCAACCCCTATGAGATTGACAGGGGTGTTAGATAGAGTTTGTATAATTAGTTTAATTCCGTTGGAGTTTGTTATTTAGAACCAAACTCTTAGTGGCCCAACCGCTATGAGTTTGACGAGGGGTGTTAGATAGAGTTTGTATTAATTTAATTCCATTGGAGTTTATTAGAGTGACAGTTGTGTCCGTATACACGTCACGCTCTCATTCACTTGTAACCGACTCATGCATGAAGTTATAGATTTCAACAATAGAATGACAAGATTAGGACTAAATAGAATGACTTCAGAAATCGAAAGTTATATATAATCTTCCACCAAAACATTGAGTCAACTACTTACGCTTGCAACAATCGTGCTTTATACACGAAAAGATGAAGTGACAAGTAATGACTCAGTGCATATTACTGTTTACTAGGTAGTTCCTAATAGACTTCGAAGAAATAGCCCATCTACGATAGACTGAACCAACGACCTTCCCTTAGAACACAATAGCACAATAGACCAACCAACTTTTAGTTGAAGTGAAAACTAGCAATGACCCAGTGTGTTTGTGTTCTCGTCTTATCCGAATTTTGATTATAATACCTTGTAAGTGAACATATAACTATGAAAGTTTCTTAGTTGACATTCTCTTCAAAATTTAGATACTTTACATGTAGACAATATATAACTCCAACCCTAACACATTTTTGTATTATGTACATTTTCTTTTCAATAAATACGGGACTACTTCTGCAACACTTTTCTGCACACATAGTCAATATTACTCTCATGTCGATAATATATGTCGGAGTATTCATTGGAATGATTAACAAAGGAAAGCACTATAAAAGAATAGTATGCATAGATTTTGATAGATTTTGATGAGGCTCGTAAAAATCCAATTCCAATATGTAACAAGTCAAAACAATGCTATCCAAGGAAATAATATTTATATGTAGATACATTAATATTGATAGGATCAAGCTAATGAGTCCAAAACCGTGGTGGCTCCACCCCATCGTCATAGAGAGAATTAAATGTACCTTCATTATTAAGTTGTACATAAGTTAATTGAGTAGAGCAATTTATTGAATTAATATAAAATTTTAAGTCCAAATCCAAAGTGATTATGTTGGAATTTAAAGATCAACACTAAGACGACAACTTACAATAGGTAGATTTCGCCTTAATGGCTCTGCAAAATAAAATTTTGTCGACAAGCGTAATATACCAGTAATGCCCATTTGCTTACTATTTTTGCTTTTGTTGCTACCTCTTGAAGTTGTGATTGCAAAAGAGCAATGTTGTAGCCATAGATTGCTCACAATTCTCGTATATTATTTGGCAACAAATACAACATTTTACCATCTTTCATGTATCCATATTGACAAACAATTTCCACAACATCTGCGCATACATTTACAGAACTTTTGCAGAATATTAGACTGTAGTACACATCGCAATCGTTTCTTACTAGACAAAGTATGGGGTGAAAGATTATAATTAATGGATGTTGACGTAATTACTAGATTACAAGCACATAATTGCATAAAAGAAGTATTTGTTAAAAAACTTTCTATAACACATGCAATAAGTTGGTAACCACCTCTTATATATTGATTACAAATACAAATACAAATATCATAATCAATCATGATGAGATACAAGAACTAGTACAGACCAAACTTGTAACAGTCATTGAGCAGAACTTATTCACGAGCTATGCTTCTCACTCAACAATATGATAACAAACACATAAATACATCTCCAGTACCAAGCATCATAGGAGAATCCATGGATAGATCCCATACTTATGGGCATTGGAAGCCAGAGGGTACCTTCTTGCCACAATAGTTGACAAGCAAGCTAAGGGACACCGGAAGGTTGAGGTTGATTCCGAGAATATTGGCCTTGATAGCGGTGCAAAGGCAAACCGCCGCCTCGAGATCGGCAAGGCCTTGGATGAGGGTGCAACATGGGGTCTTGGGTGGGGATCCAACAACCGCATTAACCAAACCATTGAGAACATTGGCGCAAATGCCTAGTTTGAGTGCGTCGATTGGGCACTTGCTGCCCCCATTACTACCACCACCTCCAACACCACCACCACCTCCTCCTCCACCACCACCACCGCTACCTCCAGAGGGAGGGCAAGGCTTTGGTTTTGGCTTAGGGCAAGTGTTGCATGAGCTCACCATGGAGAAGAATAGGAGGTTGATGGTGATGAACAACGCAACGTTGGTGGTCGCTTTCGATGCCATTATGGTTAGGCTAGACTCACCTTAGTGTGTAGTGAAGTGGTGTTTGGTTTGTGTGTTTGGGAAGAGTAGAGTGGTTGGTTTTTATAGAGGATTTAAGGTGGAAGAAGAAGGAATGGGGTTCGCTTGATATTTGGGAGTGTACCATGTGACAAGTGGTGCATGGGAACACGATTTGAGTTGAAATCTTGGTACAAGACGAGTGGTAGATAATTCTTAGGGTTTTGGAGGCTTGTGGAGGTCGATTTTTTTTGGGAATATGATGTTTTTGGAATTTATTCAAATATATGTTATGAGTTGTCAGGCGGATTTTTGTTTAGCACGTTGGTTATTGTACTTATTTCATAACATTTGGAGGACAGCTTTTCTTACTTGGGTTTTCTGCATTTTCTTGGTGGTGATACTTTTTTTACTGAATAAATCTTACTTGGATTGGGTTGCAAACACTTCTGATACGGGTCAGATATGAGTATTATCATATTCATATCCATATTTCATTTGCGAATACAGCTCGAATTCGAAAAAGTGTATTCATATCCTTAAAAAATGAATACCGATATGGAACGGATGTTTTATAAACGAATACCAATAAAAGAACATATATATATACGATGTACATATATAATATATATAATGAGTGGATCAAGCTCTAGTGAGCACAGGGCTTATCAAATTTAGTTTAAGCCCCCTACAATCTCACAATTGGATCTTATTTACAGTTTATCTCACTATTCATTAGCATAAACGTTTTTTTCTTAATCTACCTTACAATTTGAAATGAGTGATGAATATTGTGTGACTTAATTTCGAAAAGTTAGGCCCTGAGCTCAATAGAGAATTCTTGTATAATGAGTATATATTATGGTAATTCAAATAATTTTTTACCTCTTAAATTAGATAAAATTGTATTTTCACTATTTTAGTTTAGAAATGTAACAAATTTTATGTGTAGTGGTAAAACTTTAAGTAAAAGCTAAAAACATTCATGAAAATCACTAATTTAAACATATAGACCGGAAAAAATCATATTAATGTTGCGGATATCCGCTATTGTATCCGACCAAAATATGCATATCGGTATCCGCAAAAAATCCCAAATTTTATATCAGTATCTGTATCTGTATTCGCAAAAACTTGATCCGTATCCGTACGCTCGGATAGATGACTTGAATTTTTAGCTCGGTAACTCTATATGTTCAATTGTACTTCCAAATTAAATCACTTAAATAGGAGACAGCGGACTTATTTACTTTGTGTTGTACTATAAAAGTTTATAACGAATAGTAATTATAATGTAGGACTACTACAGTTGAAAAATATGAATCGGAAAGAAGGCCCGTAGTTCCATTGACCTGCTTAGTACTAAGGTCCTGTTTGGCAACAGTTTTTTGGATGAAAAGTTTAGGAAAAATCTGATTTTTCTCAAAATCTACACAAAGCAGACTTTTTAGAAAAGCCGTTTTTTTTGGGTTATCAAAATTTTGCTTTTCGAAAAAAAACTAAAATACCCTTTTAACCTAAAGTTGGTCTTTTATTAATATATCAATTATGATGTTACAGTTTTTGCAACTACTAATTGTAAATTTTTCATATATTTTCCCATTATTTTTTTCTCAACATAAAAAAATACCAACTATAGCACTTAACGACATCAACTTTAACAAAATCTAGTTATTGGATACGAATAATTTTATTTACATTCTTTCACGCAATGACCACAGTTTGACAACCTTAAATATATAGCAAGTTGTTAATAATTACAAATAATGTGGAAACACGTGATTTGTTTGCATCGTATAGATAGTTTCAAATAGATAAATTAATATTTAAATAATATTATTTTGTAATGTCGTATACTATCAATATTTGAAATAATATTATTTTCTAAGAATGGTGTAGGCAAAAAAGTAAATTCAATGGGTAGAATCAAAAGGAAACAAAATACAGTCTCAAATTAACTTTTTGGAGGAGAGAAATGTATAGAAATAGATGATTTGAAAAATCAACTTTTCCAAAAATCTCTTAAAGCATTTTTTTTAGTTTGCCAATGTTTTTCAAAATCTTTATAGATTTTCGAAAAAAGAAAATCAACCAAAAAAATTGTTGCCAAACAGACAGACCTAAGTAGCACTTTGAAAGTCAAGTATTTGTCAATAATAAATATTTTTAATTTTGTTTGATATTGAACAACATGATAATATATTTCCTTATCTGCGTTAGTGTTGTTAAGCAATAAAATTTTGTCACGACTCCAATTTTTTTTTTATAATTTGGAAACCATTTTAAATTTTAAGGCACGTAGTGTCGTTAGTTGTTACCATAAGCAAAGGGACATTTGTGCATTAATTTGTGGTGTTAGGTGGCAAGATATATCTACAGGGCAAATTTAATATGCCAAAGCATTTTCTTTTTTACTTTTTTTTCTTTTTGTGGTTTTATCCTACTTTAAATTGATGATCGATCAGTCATCTTGATTAAGTCAAGACAAGCTATCTTCCAACTTTGCTATCATAATAGTTACCCAAAGCAATTTTTTTCCATAAGTAATCCATTACTCCAACGCGTTCATCGAAAAAAAGAGTACATGTGGTGCAATACTTAGGCGTCTTACACCTGCCAGGCTGTGACAACCCTTGTTCCCATATTAATAATTTATATTAAAAGCAATTGTCTGCATTACTCTGCAAGGTAACTTTTACAGAGCGGGGGAATCTTGTCGTAGCCTCAAATTTTCTTTGGAAGTTTGGTAAGAACCCTCAACCAACCAAGGAACATACAAATTCCACCATGTATGAAAGCATAAGAGGCTTTGACTCTTAACATGGTACAGTGTTGTCGTCTTCAGGTTTTGTAAAAGTCAGTATTTTACGCAGCAAAATCTTGAGAATCCACTGTTATTAAGTGATGGGAACAACTAATACGTTTGGAATCGTAGAAACGGTAGCAGTCGAAATCAAACGAGTCCCTTGGTTTTCGAGTTGTTCAAAGTATGAGCAAAATCAACTGTATAGTTGCCAACCCTACGAACGATGAAAGTAAATTCTAATGTTTTTCTATCAATAAAACCATTTGTACAGTTAGCATCCCTACGAATGATGAAGAGATATTCTGAATGACCCCTTCTGTATTTTTAAAAACCTCGCCAGAACAAGCACTTCCACGTATGGACCATGGTTTCAGTTTTTTGAGAGGAGCAAAAAATTACATGCTTATAATTTACATGAATTGGACGTTGTGGTCTAACCAATAATCCAATTTACTTGTGTTGACTTCTGGGTTCTTAGATTTGGTAGTCCTCAAGGGCGACGAGACTATTGAGAGTGTGGCCACTCGAAATTAGGCATTGTGCGTGCTAGTTAGTTTCTATCCTCTACTTATTTCCACAAAAAAATACTTTAAATTCTTGAAGATATTTGATTCGATGGGATACCGTTGAATAACTCAAGGTGGATGGAAACTTCAACATAAAGAAAAGTTGTATATGGGTCACCTAGGGTGGGTGTATTAGAGGGTCATGTTACTCATGTAGTGCAGCAGGAAGACATGTGAAAGTGGAGTTTTAATCATTTTTGTTCCAGGACTGGATATAAATGCATTACCAATGTGGATTGAGATCGTTGAAGTTGTGTCTTAAATTCGTCTGATTTGGTTCAATCTCTTGAGTGGACATCAAGTGGGCTGACCTAGGTCGTCTGCAAGGTGTGGGTGAAGCTAGAAGAATCACATGAGAAACGTAAGAAAGAGCACGAGGAGGAAAAATACGAGTTACAGTGACGAAATGTTGCTTCAAAGTGGATAACTAATCGGAGATCAACAATACACGGCTTATTAAGTTTGGCAATGAATGTAGTTCGAGCCAAGGTGGAGATTGTTTGAGATTTGTCTCAATTTCGATGGATTACAAGTTTTAGGAAATAATAAATTGGTTGACAATATTGATTTAATGGTTCGTTTAGGGCACTCAATTTTTGAGTTTGAGATTCTCAAAAGCTCCGGTTTGAGAGAGAGAGAGGATTTTGTGCAATCTTAATTTTTTGTTTGGGATATTATCATTTGGATTTGATTTTTTGTTGCATTTTAGGTACCCTTCCAGACATCAGACACAAGTATGAGTTATTTGAGATACAAGTTTGGCATTTGGTGTCTATTTTTTTATAAAAAAAACTATCTATTTAAATGCTATGTACAGGGGAACTTCCATCAATTTTGTTCATAATCTTGATCTTACCTGTAACATCCCGAAACAGCGGAAATTTAAAAATTTAAACAATCAAGAGATTACTCAGATAAAATCATTAACGGGAATGTTACTCATATAAATCAACAGTCGGTGCACCAATAATACAACATAGTTTGTCAAAAGACATGATTACAACAATACAATGAAAAGGCAGGTAAAACAATCACGACGACCTCGAAAAGTCCGATGAGGATCCTGACCCCAAAATGTGTGCGCCTGCTGTCACCACCCGACAGAACCTACTGCGGTCCTGAAACATGAATCAAACAACGATGCCTGAGTTTCCATTAGGAAACCCCGTATGCCAAGCTCACCTATATGCATGGAATAGTACGGTAAATGAACCTATCATACTAGTGGCACGTCATATCACATCTGCAATGTATCAAATCCCTCCAAGGGTAAACGGGACCTCAGTCCAACAACGACCCTCAACATGGTCCACAAGGACATCCGTCCAGTACCAACAACTGGTCTCCCTCGGAAACCTACCGTAGGCACATACGGTCTTACGGACAGCATGCGACGTGTCCCCCCACACACGACTACACGAGCCTAAGGGATCGGTGAGGAGCGTCCGCACTTCCGCGCAAGGAACCACGTGGTCTACACCACCTTCGACGGAGTCGTAGCCCGGTCGGTCAACATCCCAGGATAGGTGCCCAATCGGGGATCATCGCTGGCACAACATCAGCGGCATCGCCGACACAACATCGGCGGTACAACATACGTCCGACACAACATCGGACGACACAACCACAAGCCGGAACATCGTCGGCACCATCATCGCCGACACAACCTCGGCGATACAACATATGTCAGACACAACATCGGACGGGTGTAGACCGTAGTCTGCAGGGTCATCATGCTCCACGATCCATGCATCACATGCATTGGGATCCGCGATCCCTTAGGTCCGCTACTCATCAGAGAGTAAGGCAACAACACGTCACACCACGTCCGATACGGAGGTGGCGCGACCCAAGTGTCCACACTCTTCCACACGGAGGTCCCTGGTGAAAGGAATGTGTTCTAAAAGTTTTACTTTTAAATGTCAATTATTATGAATTGAATGAGAAATCATTTTGTTCCTTGTTTATGTTATTCGTCTTTTAGAAGTGTTAAGGAAGAGGCTCTTGGTCCTTAACCGTAGAGCTCTAAAAGATATTGGTTTACATAAAACAAAAGATATTCGCAATCATGGTAAGTAACATGGAACATTAATTACCGAGTTAAGATTTTCGTGTTGGTCATAGATCATTGTAGCTCTACAAGTGAGTGACAACACGGGTATGCAAAAGAGGAAAATATTACTTTTGTATACTGAATAGACCTAATAAGTAAAATATTATAGAAATGTGTTTCTGTGTCATTAATATTTTACTGTGTCTTTGGTCCTTTGATATGAGACTTATATCTGATCACTTAAGGAATACTTAATTAGATCAGTGTCTTGAACTATCGATCAGTGTAGTGTAAAGGCATTGGTTGGTTAAGTATAACTTTCGTTGGAGAAGATAGTTAGTCAAAAGATTATCATTGTCCCTCTTAATTGAGTGATGATATTAGTGGGCCCCTTGATAAAGCAAAGTTATAATGTGCACAATGTGATTTGAGTTAAGTCACATATTTATAACTAGCTTAAAGAGATCAAGAAATGAATACTAATACAAAGATGACACAATACTACTTTGTGTGTATTCTTAATATCATGAGGCAAGGGACGGACACAAGTGGTGCACTCCATCACTAAATGGATCGGGTTTTGGTTCGAGTGGAATTAAGACATCTAACTAATTGGGAGCTATAATGTGTAGCTAGATACCGCTTATAGCTTGTGATATTAAGCTCTTAATATCACTGCCAACTTAGTTTAGATCCTCCCATAGGTCACACCGCAAAAACCGTGAAACAAGAAGCTTGATTTTTGGTTCATATGATGTGTCGGGTTTCTCATAGAAAATATGACACATGTGGTGATCAAGTAAAATCAATTATGTTGTATATAAACATAATTAGAGTCATGATAAATTCATATGAGATGCATATATTATGGGGTGCAATAATTTATTGTTGCATAGGATAATACATTGCATAAGATGTGAATTTGCTAAAACCCCCTTAAGTTCAAATTTTGTTGGAAATAAATCCAAAATTTGAAATAGGCAAAATCGGGTAGAAGTTCGGTAATCCGTTATGGTTCGGTCGACCGAAGGATCTATGGATCGGTCAATCGAACGTGGAACGGATAATCGTAATTGATTGACCGAACTTGACCAAAGTGCCTGTTGCTTTGGTACGGTGTACCGAACCAGAAACGGTCGACCAAACAATGTCAAGTTCCGATATTTTCGGTTAACCGAATAGCACTCGGTTTTAGACGTGAATGGGTCCGATCGGTTAAGGAGAATTTTTCTCCTTAAGATTCGGTCATCCGTCACGTACTCGGTTAAACGATCGTGACAAATTCGGTTAACCGAGTGGGACTCGGTAAACCGAACAGCGGTCGATTTTCTGCCTTTGATTATTAAGAGATTAATTTGATCGATGGTTGGATTAGCTCCAAATTTGGTCAAACGTTTTGTGGGTGCATATAATGCATTATGGAATTAGTTTGTGAGAGAAATTGTCATAAAACCGTGGCTTAAGAATAGCCATGATTAAGAGTAAGATTGGAACCTATAAATAGGTCCTTATTCTCCCTAATTGGGTTACACAATTCAGAAATTATTTTCTCTCCTAATTCATTACTAAAACCCACGAAAATTCTCTTAGTTTTCTAAGTCTTTGGAAGGAGAAATCTCAGAGGCTAAGGAAGGGGTTTGTAGCTAGATTCTAAGCTTGTTTGGAGATCGATTGGCTAGCTCCTTTCTCTCCAACCTTGTTTAGGGTTTCGGTGAACACTCGGAGGCATCCGGCGCAACGAGAAGCGAAGATTGGCTTCCTCAACGTCTCTGAAACGTCAAGAAGTTTTTGAGAACTTCTAGGTAAGAATTTCGGAGTCCCTTTGTGTTTGTTTTAATAAGTTTTTGAAACTAGTTGTTAAAACAAACCGATGCATGCATAAATAAATCGAAGAAAATTGTAATAGATCCTTATTATACATGAAAATTCGAAAAATATATATGTATAATTAAACAAGAAATCCTACACCTGGGCGGTACGAGCACGTACCCGCCGTCACCTCCCGACTCACGCTCTAAGCGAGGACAAAGTTGACACGATCACAAGACCAGGAATTTGGTTCTGCACACAAACGGTCGACCGAAAAAGCCTAATCGGTCGACCGTCCCCAATAGGTTCGGTCGACCGAAAGTCTACAACGGTTGAACTATTCGGCGCGTCACTTATTTCCAAACGGTCGAACAGAAGTCTAAAACCAGTCGACCGAACCCGAGGTCAAAATCCGGAGTTGGTCAAAATCATCAAGTTTATTCGGTCGACCGACTCAGGGGTCCCTGTCGACCAAAAACTACCAGGGTCATCCTAATAGTCTACGTCATAAAACGGTCAAACAATATACATAAATCGATCGAACAACATGTAGATTCATCAAGTACACTTATGTTCCGGTCGACCACAAAACAAGGAACGATCGACCGAAAACCGACAGTAGGCCTCCAACTCACCAGCACATAAGCAACCGGTCGACCGCCACAAAGGCATCGTTTGACCGGTGATGGTTAAAGTCGGGCAAAAAGGTAAAACTGGTCGACCGCCCGAAGGCACCGGTCGACAGTTGGTCGACAACAACCTTGCGCCAGCCAAGGATTTTACGTCGTTTCTCGTCGCCGGCGAGGTCTCCGACCTCCCGCAACCGACCCAAACTTCCCACCAACGTGGGGAATAACAAAAACATACTAGAAGCCAGCATACCTCAAGATGAAGACGGAGCGAGCCTCTTGATCCGCTCAACGTCGCCCGCCGAACGCAACCTCTGCACACACGAGCCTCACGTCCGCTCCTCCTCAACTCCAGGCTCGCCTACACGCGCCGGAGTCGCCTCCACAAGCTCTGGTAGTCGGAAGAGAGGAAGAAGGTGAGTGAGAGAGATGATGGATGACAGCAAAAATGGAAGAAGAGAAGAAAAGGAGGACGAATTTGGTTTTTAATACCAAAACCCAACTCCACAGCAATCTCCCCCCCACTCCACAACACCCTACCACCCAACCCACACCCTCACGTCACTATTCCCTCTCTTCTTCCCCATGCGATCATTGTTCACGCCACCCAAAAGTAACCCTAATGGGTTAGGGTCTAACATTACCACCCAAACAAATTTAAGAAAACCTTTGTCAATTTGATCTTCACATTTGATTGATGATAATGTTGTTGTGTCAGTTGGGTTGTTATGCATATATTTTTTTCTTATTCTAAAGTTTCAATACTAGAAACACAAATATCTTTATTCTTGCAAATAAAGAGGCTATATCACACTCATAGGATTTGAAAATTTATATTAAAAACTTGTTTCACAACTTCTAACTAGAACTAATACATTTCCTGTGACACAAAAATTAGGAAATTAGAATTAGTTTTTTTGATGCAATTCATATGTAACTTGCTGGAAAAAACCCTTTAACGTCGGCATTTCACGCCGGATTTAAAAAACCAACGTGAAAGGACCTTATCACGTTGGTTTAGCAAAACTGGCGTGAAATACTAATATATCGATCAATTACTAATAAACCGACATGGTAAGGAACTTCTCACGTTGGTTTTTAGAAACCAACGTGAGATAGTCGTGTTTTCACATCGATTTTTTAAAAACCGGCGTGATATATTTATGAAAACACGTTAGTTTTCCAATAAACTGACGTGTTTTGCTTGTATTTTTACTCCTCCCAACGTCGATCTAGAAGTAATTTACTATATTTTCGGGTCAAGTGAAAACACCCCAACTCTAAACCCCCAATCCATACCCCAAATTCTGTCGCAGACTCCTCTCCCCAACCCACCTCCCCACCTACACCTCCTCCTCTCTCCACCTTGCCGATACGCCACCCACGCTGCCTTCGAAAGGAATGTGTTTTAAAAGTAATTTTTATATGTCATTTATTATGAATTGAATGTAACAACATTTTGTTCCTTGATTAATGTATTCGTTTTTTGGAAGTGTTAAGGAAGTTGCTTTTGGTCCTTAACCGTATAGCTCTAAAAGATAATGGTTTACATAAATAAAAAGAATTCACAATCATGGTGATTAACATGGGTCATTGATTACCGAGTTATGATTGTCATGATGGTTAAAGGATATTGTAACTCTATAAGTATTTAACAACATGAATATATGAAATAGAAAATGTTTCTTTCATATATTGAATTGAACTAACAAATGAAACATCATGGAATTGTGTTTGTGTCATTAATATTTTATTGTGTCTTTGAATACTAAGACAAGAGACATATATCTTTTTCACATGTGAAATGTATAATTTTATTATTATCAAAAGTTATCATTAAGTATACTGATAAAGATAATAGTTGGTTATACATGACTTGTGCTGGAAAAGATAATATGTCAAAAGATTATCATTGCCCCTCTTGACTTGAGTGGTGATATTTTTGAGCCCTTTGACAAAGAAAAATTATAATGTTTACAATGTAACTTATGTATATTTACATATTTATAATTTGTTTGAGAGATCAAGAAATGAATATATAATACAAAGATGATACATTTCTACTTTGTATAATATTCTTAATATGATGAGGCAAGTGATATACACAAGTGATATTACTTATATCACTAAGTGGATTGTGTTTTGTTTAAGTGAGCAAAACATCTTTGTTATTTTACTCTTTTGGTGCGTCACAACTCTTTTGGTGGAAAAAACGACTCAACTCATTTTCTGTTCTCTCAAATTAGCAATATTTCATGCTCCCTTTATGAGCCCATTAGGTTCCTAATTACAAAAGTTTTGCTTCTTGACATTTTTTTGTATCGAGTCTTGAATCGCCTTATTTGGATATCAGAGGAGAGAGTTATGCACAAATTATTGATGATCCATCGATTTCCACTTTCCAAATACGATATGTCTTCACACCCTTATATCATCAAAATTTGGCAAGTTGTAAGAGAAACAAATATGTTCTCCTTTCAATTGTCTTTACAACAGATCTAGAATCATCAAATTCCGTATTTGGATGTGTATGTTATGAATAAAACGTGGCATGTGCTGGCAATCCAGACCTTTTCCATCCCTGCCAGTGCTTGAGACGGTCCCTGCCCTACCAAGGATGGACCATGTCCCGCAAGAGACGGTCCCTTCCCTGCCAGGGACAATTCGTTCCCCGCCAAAGACGGTCCCTACCCTTGTAGGGACGGTGTCAAGAAATGACTCAAATTATTTGTCTCAAGAAAATGACCCTGCTTATTTACCACAAGAAAACAACCCAACTTATTTAGCTCTAGAAAATGACCCAACTTATTCATCTCAAGAAACGACCCAACTTATTTAGCTCAAGAAAATAGCCTAGGTTATTTAGTACTAAAAAATGGCCCGGCCTATTTTGCTCAAGAAAACGACCTAGGTTATTTAGTAATAAAAATGACCCAACTTATTTAGTTGTATAAAACGTTTTGGTCTCAATGTCTTGATTGAATATGAAACTAACAAGGTGTCTAAATTGGTACACTTTTTAATATCTATATTTTTTAAAATGAGCCAGGTTTTAATTAAGTTACACCTTTGTTCTGAAAGTAAGTAAATTAAGTCGCAACTCGTTCGGTGAAAACTACCCAGCTTATTTGGTGAAAACAAGTTAGGTGATTTGGTAGAATGACACAACTTGTGTATTGAAAATGACCCAACTCATATGGCCGAACAACCCAACACAATGCAGGATTGGAACACATCAATCCCACCAAGGACGCGGTTTCGTCTCTAGCGAGCCACACTTGCATCCTGATCCGGACACGTACATCCCGAGCGGGATCGACTTCACCCTACGAAGGATAGAGTCGTCCTTAACGGCAAACTTTCTCGGGACACAAGTGACCTCAGGACGCAAAGGGTCCTGATACATGGACTCTTGTTCAGGATGATTTAGTCTTGATTCAGGATTAGTCAGTCACACACCGGGACATATGAGGCATGTGATGGGACGCGTCAAGGACGATTCAAAGTCAAACATCCAGTGATGGGATGATTCAATTCGGATAGGGATGATGAGTCATTATTATGCGAAGAAATGCAACATTTCTGTACGGGACAAAACCTGAACGAAGAGACATAAACACACATTACAAGGTATGTGAAGAGAGTCAACCTTCATTACAGAATCTATAAAATCATCGATTGTTGTAGTGTCTTCCATTTAGAGTTCGTAAACCTTAAACCCTATTACATTCGTAGATCCAGTTGTGTATTCGATCCACCCAGAAAATGGGATTTTAACACAATGGCAACAATGAATACTCCAGTGATGAAGATGAGTACATCACTGGTGGACCAATATGGGGAAGTTGTCCCCTAGATGAAATACCTAGAGTTTCATGTCTACCTTATCGCACCTGTAGGTACGGTTTGAAGGCAATGGAGTTGTTGTCCAACACTCTGAACAAAACTAGCAAAAAGTTCTATGTCTGTGGCTCCTCAGAGCCAACCTATCACTATCAGTACTTCGTCTGGGACGATGGAGCACCGCTACCACCGGTGGAGAAACCCGATGAGAGCATAACTGACCCAGGCACGCTGAAGCTTCTCTGGAAGCTTACGAAGTTGAGTCAGACCCAAGAGATAAACAAAACGATCTTTTGGGATTGCATGCGACATCTCAGAGGATCACTCTCTTCCCATTGGCTTTGAAGATAATATTGAATTTTTGTGTGGGTTAGGGTTGGGTTAATGATTTTGGCTGTTGGATGACCATAGGCCATCTTCGTGCAACCAAATCCTTAAGCACCGTGTTTCTACCCCCAACCTAACCCATACATTTAGAAATCAGTTAGGATCACTATCTTCGTTTAACAAGATAATTTTGGGTGTTTGCATTTTTCTTTGTGTTTTGTTGGAATATGTAATGTTGAATTTGTAATGGAATGTTATATCGAAGCTTATAGAGTTCAATGTAAATATTTGTTTTTATCTCTTCAGATATGTAATGAAAATTTTCAAACGCAGAAGCTTATAGTGTTCAATGGAATTTCATTATAGTGTTGGATGGAATGTTAGATGGCCGAAAGAAGAAACTTTATCCAAACTATGAAGAAATAGTAATAAAAAATAATTAAAGAAAAAAAATGGGAGGACGGGACAATCCCCTAAAATGATAAATGTGAACATGACCACTTGTAGAGCTTATGTATGCAACTATATCGTTAAGATTTTGGAGGAGGAGAATCAAATGAAGTTCCCTCCTCAAGACATGAAGAAGTTGATACCCTGCATGACTCTTGCTTTCCTTCCACATAACATTAAGTAGTCGAGTCCGACGTAGATGATTTTTCTGTATCGAAGCGAAGTACGGGATTACATTATGCACCCATCTTTCTTAGATATCAATTTATTTACCTTAAAATTACGGAACTTTTTGGTAGTTTTTGTAACTATAATGTTCTCTATATTTTGTTAATTAAAGTGGACATGACCCAACTGGTTAATTAGGTTTTCTCAATTTTTACATGAATTAGTATTGACAACTGTTGTTATTGACCTACTCGAGAGGCAAGTGTCCCTCTCAGGGCGAAAAGGGACATGATACATGGTCGTCTGTTTGTGTAGATTTAGTCTCAATTCGGAACTAAACAAGGATGATTCAAAGTCACAGGTTCAGACAGAATGGGTCGATTTAGTTCGGCTAGGGACGAGTCGTTATTATGCGAAGAGACACAAGTTATTTAGTTCAAGAAAACGACCCAGATTATATAGCTCAGGGAAACGACCCATGTTATTTAGTATTAAAAACCGACCCACTTTTTTAGCTTAAGAAAACGACTCAACTTATTTAGTTCTTGGAAATGTCTCGCTTAAGACAAGTATGTCCTGCTTGGGACAAGTTTTTCAATGTCAGGAAGTCTCGTTCAGGATGAGTCTGTCTCTCTCGGGATGAGGTTGTCTTACTCGGGACGCAAGTGTGTCATGCTCCGAACGAGTCTGTCATAACTCGTTTGGTCGAACGACCCATGTCGTTTTGACCAAATGACCCAACTTGTTTGGTTGAACGGCCCAAGCAAGACAACCTCGTCCCGAGCCATGTTAATATAGTTTTTTAAAACGAGCCAGGTTGTTAAATAAGTTGCACCTTTGTCCTTGTAGTAAGTTAATTAAGTTGCAGGTCATTTGAGAACGACCCAACTCGTTTGGTGAAAATGTTTGTTTGGGACGATTTAGTCTAAGTTCAGGACATGTTAGTCCCGCGTCAGGACGTGTGAGGCTTGCAACAGGATGAGTCAGGGACAATGCAAAGTGAAACGTCCCATGATGGGACATTTCGATTCGGCTAGGGACGATGGAATGTTATATTGAAGCTTATAGTGTTCAATGTAAATATTTGTTCGTATCTCTTCGGATATGTACTGAAAATTTTCAAACACAGAAGCTTATAGTGTTCAATGGAATTTCATTATAGTGTTGGATGAAATGTCAGATGGTCGAAAGAAAAAACTTTATCCAAACTGTGAACAAAGAGCAATAAAATGTAAAGAAAAAAAGAGAGGACGGGACAATCCCCTAAAATGATAAATGTGAACATGATCACTTGTGGAGCTTAGGTATGCAACTATATCGTTAAGATTTTGGGTGAGGAAAATCAAATGAAGTTCCCTCCTCAAGACATGGACAAGTTGATACCCTTCATGACTCTTGCTTTCCTTCAACATAACATTAAGTAGTCGAGTCTGACGTAGATCATTATGTCGTATCGAAGTGAATACGGGATTACATTGTGCACCCATCTTCCTTAGATAATAATTTATTTACCTTAAAATTACAGATTTTTTTGTAGTTTATGTAAATATAATGTTCTCTATATGTTGATAATTAAAGTTGACACGACCCAATTGGTTAATTAGGTTTTATCAATTTTTACATGAATTGGTATTGGTAACTATCATTACTGACCCTCTCAGGATGAAAGTGTCCCTCTCGGGACAAAAATGGACATGATACATGGACGCCTGTTCGCGTAGATTTTGTCTCGGTTCGGGACTAGTCAAGGATGTTTCAAAGACACAGGATTAGACAGGACGGGTCGATTTAGTTCGTCTAGGGAGGGATCATTATTATATGAAGTGACACATGTTATTTAGTTCAAGAAAATGACCCAGCTTATTTAGTATTAAAAGCAACCCACATTTTTTAGTTGAAGAGAATGACTCAGCTTATTTAGTTCTTGAAAAGGTCCCGCTCAAGATGAGCCTATCCTGCTCGGGACGAGTTTTTCAATGTCAGGAAGTCTCCTTCAGGAAGAGTCTCTCTCTCTTAGGACGAGGTTGTCTTACTCGGGAAGCAAGTGTGTCCTGCTCCGAATAAGTCTGTCATAACTCGTTTGGTCGAACGACCCATGTCGTTTTGACCGAACGACCTAGCTTGTTTGGTTGAACGTCCCAAGTAGGACAACCTCCTCCTGAGCCATATTAATATAGTTTGAAAAACTAGTCAGGTTGTTAAATAAGTTGCACCTTTGTCCTTGAAGTAAGTTAATTAAGTTGCAGGTCATTTGGTGAAAACGACCCAGCTTGTTTGGTGAGAACGACCCAGCTCGTTTAGTGAAAATGCCTATTTGGAATGTTTAGTCTCAGTTTGGGACAAGTCAGTCCCACGTCGGGACATGTGAGTCTTGTGATGGGATGAGTCTGGGACAATGCAAAGTGAAACGTCCCATGATGGGACATTTCAATTTGGCTAGGGATAATGGGTCATTATTATGCGAAGAGACACAACATTTCCGTACATGACACAACCTTTCATTACTGCGCAAAGAGACACAAACACACATTACATTGTATGTAAAGAAACATAATTAACCAGCTAGGTCGTTCGGTCAAAACTAGCTAGGTCGTGTCCACTTTAATTAACAATATATAGAGAACATTATATTTACAAAAACTACAAAAAATTGTTGTAATTTTAAGGTAAATAAATTGTTATCTAAGGAAGATGGGTGCATAATGCAATCTCTCATTCGCTTTGGTATGACAAAATCATCTACGTCGGACTCGACTACTTTATGTTATGTGAAAGGAACGCAAGAGTCATGTAGGGTATCAATTTGTCCACGTCATGAGGAGGAACTTAATTTGATTCTCCCCATCCAAATGTTAACGATATAGTTGCATACATAAGCTGCACAAGTGGTACTATTTACATTTATCATTATGATTACACATACATGGAGTATGAACCAGACATGAAAATGATCAAAGTTACTTACGATCTTATTGGTTGTTGTGGACAATATCGTTTGAAAAGGTGCATAAAAGGCATGATGTCCAGTTTACCAAGTTCTTCATGCAAGCGAGCTTTAATACTGACAATCTTTAAGGGAACACAATGAGAATGAAGGTACTAAAGTATAACTATCACCTCCTAATTATATACCTTAAGTACAAGTTAATTTAACAACTCATTACCACATTTTTCATCTTATCTTCCTCCTTTTTCTTCGCACCCTCACATCTTTCTTGTTGGGAATTATAGTACTTTATTGTATAGTCTGGGTAGCTTATAACAACTAACTGTCAATGTCATTCCTTTTTTAAATGCACTAGGATAAATAGCACGTCAGCCATCTTCAAGTCCGTTCTCAATGAGGGCCAACAAAAGTGACTCACTGGACACAACGACAAATTAGCCAATCCCATATTTGCATGTGGAATTATAAAACCAGGTTGAACTTGAGCATGATAGACCTAGCTTTTGGAACATGATCAAAGTAAAATAAATATATGAGATGCAAATGTGGATCCATGACATTACTGTTGCAAGAGCTGGTAAGTAGGACCAAGATAGTTGATCATATGTGACTCCTGGGAGTGTTTGTTGAACACTTTTGAGATGCGCCTTCCAGCATGTAATAATGTCATTCTCAACGGTCATTTGAACAATAACCACCATACTTCATACCCAAACAAAATTATGTGTGTTTCTGGATTGTCCCATATTCCAGAACTACAAAGAAGCATAAAATTATAGACAACCAAAAATAGTTGATAGTGAAAACTCAATGTGAAACATATATGCAGTAGTTTATCGAGATTACCCATATAATGAATGAGTTTTAGGAGATCACCTTTTTCAATGTCATCCACATTAATTACATTTTCTGTTACCGCCTGACTTTTGGGAGTAGGAAAACTCAGTAGGACCTCATTTGTTCCACTCTAGTTGCCATAATTAGTAGGCTCGTTCACTGCAAAATGGGTATTGTAACAAGTTTCACCAACATGAGAACTCTTTTGTTCCTCATGTTTTGATGCACTATCGATTGTTGGACTAGGAGAACTATTTAGGCCACAAGTTGTAGGCTCTTCCTTCGGAACGTAAACATTGTCAAAACCATCACTAATATTAGAACTTTCTAGGCCCTCGCAGGTTCGACTCTCATTGCCACAAGCACCAAGTTGTTCCTCAGGAACCAATGAACTATAAGCTTCTTGCTCTTACGTCTTCATGTGTATAACGCCTCTAATCTGCACTCCGAACACAACAATCAATCAGAACTATAACAAGCAAAAAATGGGCATTAACTAAAAATAGTCAAGTCGAGTCCTCAATTTAAACATAACATAATGTCAATGTCAGAGTACAATACAAAAGGAAAATACAAGAAAACATTTAATTCCTACTACATGACTACTAAAAGGAGCAAGAAAATACATGATAATGACCCCAACAGATCCAGTCCACGCATCCTAAGCCCAAGACTCCTCCAGCCTCCTACTATGTCTCACCTGCAAACACACAAGCCACGCCTGAGTCTTGAAAATAAGACTCTGTACACCACCCCAACCCGACAATGAACAAAGCCATGTCGTCCGTACGACCCACACTGGTGTCATGTCCCAAGACGACCATGCGTCCCAACAAGGTCGAATGTGCACCTAGACCCTACTGCACATCCGATGCACAAGGCAACACTCAACCCGTTCTCATGGCATAAGTGTCACACATTGATTGAACATTTTAAAATAACCGCAAGTACACGATCACATTGAAAGGGTGAAAAATATGGGTCAATCCTCAGGAAGGTGTGTCGACTTTGGTTAATTCGAAGGCAAGTGTGAAACAAAGGGGAGAAGAGATTGATTAAACTAAACTACACTAAATGAGTAAGAAACAAAGAAGGAAATGAAAGCGAGAGAAGAATTAAAACTAAGTGACTAATAGAAGAAGATAGAAATCAGGAATGGAAAACCCCTAAGGGGTGGAGTGTGTGTATACATGAAATAAGTGTGGTGTCTGCATACAATAAGCTCAAGTGTAGTTAGTGTTTGTTATGCATAAGAAGTACCTAATGATAAGACCTATCATTCAAAGCACTAACCTAGATGATTAATATGACCATGACAAGTTTGTTAATAAAAACCTAAACAAGCATGGAATGTACCTAAATATTATGGCAGAAACCATCATGCTAAATATTCTCTTTAATTCAAACAAGCATACTAACATTTCTCACATACAATAATATTTAGCATTCATTCCATCTACATAATATGTATAAACATCAACTCCACCCCCAAAGGGGGATGGAACTACTCCCACATTAAACTATAAACTACATGAAGAAAAGAAGACATTCTATTTATATTACTATAAAGAAAACAAAACAAAACAAACTAAACAAGAAAGCATCAAAATAAAGACAATATAAAACTAAGAAAACTATGAAGAATTATTTTATTACATGACTCACATTACAAGTGACATTCTTCTCCACCTTGACTTTTTGCTTCAAGGCTTTTACTCCAAGTAGAGAGAATAGCACCAAGCAATTAGTGAATACAAATAAGGATGAAGAGTTATATTTATAGCCATAGAAAAAGGTAATCTGGGACAATCCCCCGGTATAGGACTAAACGTATACCAAAAATAGACTAAATACAACCTAATACATGACCCGACAAAGTCTTAGCGGATCCAGACAAAAACCGACTGCCAATCAGCGGTCTTGGACCACCAATTGGCGGTCTATATTGTCTGGATCTGGCCTGGTTTTGGAGTGTGGTTGTCTTGATTCAGGACTTTATGTGTGATGCATCCAAATAGGTTGTTGGAGCTCAGGACCGAATCGAATTGGCAAAATACTCCTCATGATCGTGTGGAGTTTCTCGATTTGCTCATTGGTCCTTTGGGCTTACATCTGGATACTTCTCTCTTGCATCTCAGTCTTCATGTCTTGCAACTCAGTCCTTTTCCTTGCTTTTGAGTCCTTTTTGTGCCTCTTCTCCTGAAACCTGCTTATTCCTAAAACTTAAACATTAAACTCGTTACGTAGCATTGTTTAGGTGAAAGATAACAAATATAAGACACAAATGTATGAAAGTTATGATGTCAATCACACATCCCAAGGCAATCACATCCCAACCAAGCTGACCGTACACCCTCGACAAAATTACGCATCAGATCAAAATGGTAACACCTTAGTGTTGGTTTTTTGGCCTTAATCTATGTTTTGATGATTTAATCAACCTACTCTTAATTATAATCAATGTAGAGTAGCACAGATTATGCATAGAATATATATTGTATTGGGCTAACTTCTAAAGGTGATCAAGACTCAAGGAAGAAATGAATCAAGTCAAGACATGTAATAAAGCTCATTTGAAGACATGTAATCTTGATTTATTTTCAGTCTTAGGAACATTGTGTAATTGAGCATACTTGAGCTAAAATCAACTTAAACACACACTAGTTCCTTATAGGAGTCACTCACAAAATTTCACATCATTTGAACTTCAATAAATCACCCAAACTAGAACCGAAACACACTTAAACCTTACTTGAACTGCTAGGACCAAATCGGTTGACCGGAACGAGTTCTTCGTTCGACCGATTGGGTGGTAATTATGTTATAGGATTTAGTGTTTAAACTGGTCGACCGTTTAGAGCCTTTTGTTCGACCGTCTACACGTGTCACATGACCGTTAGACTTGTCGTATTCTACAACGGTCAGATTCCCAAAACCCCAATTTTACCAAACATCCGGTTAACCGAAACTTTTCTAGCAGTCGGCCGATCCAACATTTCTTTGTCGCCCTCAACACTCTGGAAGCTTCTAGTCGAACGTCTCCTAGACCATGGTCGACCGAAACTCAATTTCTTCTTGAACCCAGAAGTGCCAGGAAGTTTCCGGTCGAACCTACCATTTGCCTAGTTCGACGGATCCATTTTTTTACCAATAGAAAACCCCTAAAATGGTCAACCTATCCGAAATTTAGTTTGACCGTTCACTTAAGTGAACTTAAGTTATAACCATATTTGACTAACCGGTTGACTGATATACCCAATTCGGTCGACCATTTTTTTCTGAAATGTGTGTTGCAGGTTTCTGTTTTGTGTATCTTACACAAACGCCTTCTAAACTTGTCCCAACGGCTATAACCCCTTAAGAGCTTATAAATAGGTGTTCCCTTGACACAATTACACAACTCTTCCAACTCTTATTGTCATACACACTTAAGAGAAAAATCCAAGTCTTCCATTCCCCAAATCCTATTCTCCAAGCTATACTTCCATATCTTAGATCAATTCCATATCATAATCTAAGTGTGCTCAAGTTAGAGAGTGAGTGATCCACTCAACCTACTGTTGTAAAGAAGCAAGGACTTCGGTGAAAGCTCGAAGTGTCCCTCTCGGATTGTGAGAGGAAGAAATCAAGCTAGCGAGGGTTGTCGTGAAGCTTGTGTTATAAAGGCTTAATCTCGGCCCGGAATGAGGTTTATAATGAAGACATGAGTGAACCTCGAGGGAGATCGAGTGGAGTTTGCAAGAGAGGAAGTAGGTGGGAGGCCGAACCTGTATAAAAATCTAGTGCCCTCTTGTGGTTTGCCTTAATTTACTTTGCTTGCTTGTTTAGATTTTAAATTCCACTACATCTTTCATTGTTAAGCAAGTAGAGTTTAATTAAGCTTAAAAGTGATTAGAACTAGGCCTTAAATACATTGATCCTACACTTAGTCCAACCATGCACTCGAGTCCATGTGTCCAGCTCCAACGGCCACTCGTCACAATGCTAGTGAGTTGACTAGTTCCACATTCGGCTTTGGGAGTCTGACAACACGTCCAACTCTGTGAGCCTGGCTCCAACGGCCACTCATGACAATGTGTGTGAACCCTCCCAAACATCCACAAATGTCGTGCCTCACACACCTTACATGCCATCCTCACCACCCGACCACATGCCCGAGTCCGTGAGCAACGCTCCAATGGCCACTCGTGACAACATTGGTGGACAATCAGTTCCACAAACCTCTCACACATCACACAAGACAAGGGGTAAACACAATTTACCACCAAGAGCACCAATCACACAACCCCATCATACACATATAGTTATAAACAAGACTAGAGAATCATAAAAGCTACAAGATAAAACTATAGCTCTAAAACCCATAGTCAAAAGGGTACAAGGGTGTAAGCGTAATTTCACTAAAATTTCCTTACAAATCACAAATATCATTAGTTAAGGGAAAAATAGTAAAAGTTTCAAATAATATGGCTTACTACAAATATATGAAAAGTGCAGGGAAAAAAACAATTTCCCCAAATTTAGATTATTTCCTACAATTATAAAAGTCAAAGGTTTCTCTAGCAATTATCTCAATATTTCATCATTTAATCAAATATTATTTAATCCAAGGTTTATTCCAAAATTCTCCCAATTAATGATTAACAAATCAAATGCAATTAAATCCAAGGTTTATTCCGCAATTCAGCCAATAAATTATTAACTAATCAAATGCAATTAAATCCAGGGTTTATTTCGAAATTCTCTCAATGAACTATTAACTAATCAAATACAATTAAATCAAATATTTATTCCAAAATTCTCCAAATTAATTATTAACTAATCAAATGCAATTAAATTACAATATTTATTCTGCAAGTAACTCGAATAACTTATTCAACTAAATACTCATAACGTCCTGAGTTTTTCGTGCAAAATACCCAATCCTTATCAAACTGGCACAACCACCAGCACCACCACCGGCGGCCCTACTCTAAGGCGGTTGGCTACTGCAACAGCCACCAACGGCCACCGCACCCGCGCGGCCAGCGACCAGCCTGGTCGCGCACGGCACCGACCCGAGTGTGGTCTTGCGGCTTCCGACGTTGCTTCGGTTGGGCCGTTCCGCCACTCTGCTCCACTCTCCCGACATCTTCGACCCAAACATGGAGGTGGGTGGCGTACCTCGAAGAAATCACAACCGTGACGTCGCTGGAGCTCCCCGTCGTCGTCGACACTAGGAGGCACTCGAGTTAGGTTGGAATTGGGGGGGGGGGTTAGGTTTTGGGTCGGATGAAGAAGGGAAGGGAAGGAAGGAGAGGGGTTGGGTGCAACATCCTGAGTCGTGTTCATTTACAACCGAATTTCCTAACAACGCATGTATATTATTTGTCAATGTGTTTAGGCGTTTGTTCTCAGCTATGGTCTCACGATACATGGCCTTATACTTAGAACTTTGAGCCAGAGGCAATCCATATTTTTAGTTTGTCTTTTGAGTGTTAGAGGCAATCCATTTTCATACTCATAAGCTAAACCTCTGACACTCAATTCGGTCTACTAGGGTGATCAAACTCCTGTTTGCAACTTCGTTTGGTCTAGACGTCATCCTCTACAGCAACAGCCTCGTAGTCGTCCTTATGCCTTCGTGCTATAGTGGAGTCAACTGCGCTGGTCCTCTATTAGTTTGCACAACTTGCATGGTAGGGTAACTGGTGGTTTCATCCTACTAACATATGTGAACACACTATCAACCGTTGCTCTTCTTCTTTAATATGGAAAGGTTGTACCTTTATATATCAACACAAAATATTCAATACCAAGAGTAATATAATGGCATTGTAATGTGATTGTTAAAATAAATGGTTTGAAATAGTTACCTCTTCCTTAATTGCCTTAGATAATTCTTTTCTGTAATCAGAATTCTATGATAAAAAGTGAGGGCATTGACGCACAAATTGTAGACGTCCTAGCTGCAGTGATTCAAAGCACCAACCCTATAATCAATAAATATAGATTGATTTAGTTATAATAACCGCAAGTGCACGACCACAATGAAATGGTGGCAAGTAAGGGCCGTTGATTGATTCGTTTTATATTAAAACGCAAGTGCACGACCGCGTTGAAGCGGTGGCAAATATGGGTCGATCCACAGGGAGGTGTGTCGACTTTTGGTTTGTGTGAAGGCGAGTGGGAAAGAAAGGAGAGAAAGATTGATTACACTAACTACACTAATCTAAACTAGTAATCTAGGGAAACTGACATCTTTCTTGTTGGGAATTATAGTCAATGTAGAGTAGCACAGATTATGCATAGAATATATATTGTATTGGGCTAACTTCTAAAGGTGATCAAGACTCAAGGAAGAAATGAATCAAGTCAAGACATGTAATAAAGCTCATTTGAAGACATGTAATCTTGATTTATTTTCAGTCTTAGGAACATTGTGTAATTGAGCATACTTGAGCTAAAATCAACTTAAACACACACTAGTTCCTTATAGGAGTCACACACAAAATTTCACATCATTTGAACTTCAATAAATCACCCAAACTAGAACCGAAACACACTTAAACCTTACTTGAACTGCTAGGACCAAATCGGTTGACCGGAACGAGTTCTTCGTTCGACCGATTGGGTGGTAATTATGTTATAGGATTTAGTGTTTAAACTGGTCGACCGTTTAGAGCCTTTTGTTCGACCGTCTACACCTGTCACATGACCGTTAGACTTGTCGTATTCTACAACGGTCAGATTCCCAAAACCCCAATTTTACCAAACATCCGGTTAACCGAAACTTTTCTAGCAGTCGGCCGATCCAACATTTCTTTGTCGCCCTCAACACTCTGGAAGCTTCTAGTCGAACGTCTCCTAGACCATGGTCGACCGAAACTCAATTTCTTCTTGAACCCAGAAGTGCCAGGAAGTTTCCGGTCGAACCTACCATTTGCCTAGTTCGACGGATCCATTTTTTTACCAATCGAAAACCCCTAAAATGGTCAACCTATCCGAAATTTAGTTTGACCGTTCACTTAAGTGAACTTAAGTTATAACCATATTTGACTAACCGGTTGACTGATATACCCAATTCGGTCGACCATTTTTTTCTGAAATGTGTGTTGCAGGTTTCTGTTTTGTGTATCTTACACAAACGCCTTCTAAACTTGTCCCAACGGCTATAACCCCTTAAGAGCTTATAAATAGGTGTTCCCTTGACACAATTACACAACTCTTCCAACTCTTATTGTCATACACACTTAAGAGAAAAATCCAAGTCTCCCATTCCCCAAATCCTATTCTCCAAGCTATACTTCCATATCTTAGATCAATTCCATATCATAATCTAAGTGTGCTCAAGTTAGAGAGTGAGTGATACACTCAACCTACTGTTGTAAAGAAGCAAGGACTTCGGTGAAAGCTCGAAGTGTCCCTCTCGGATTGTGAGAGGAAGAAATCAAGCTAGCGAGGGTTGTCGTGAAGCTTGTGTTATAAAGGCTTAATCTCGGCCCGGAATGAGGTTTATAATGAAGACATGAGTGAACCTCGAGGGAGATCGAGTGGAGTTTGCAAGAGAGGAAGTAGGTGGGAGGCCGAACCTGTATAAAAATCTAGTGCCCTCTTGTGGTTTGCCTTAATTTACTTTGCTTGCTTGTTTAGATTTTAAATTCCACTACATCTTTCATTGTTAAGCAAGTAGAGTTTAATTAAGCTTAAAAGTGATTAGAACTAGGCCTTAAATACATTGATCCTACACTTAGTCCAACCATGCACTCGAGTCCATGTGTCCAGCTCCAACGGCCACTCGTCACAATGCTAGTGAGTTGACTAGTTCCACATTCGGCTTTGGGAGTCTGACAACACGTCCAACTCTGTGAGCCTGGCTCCAACGGCCACTCATGACAATGTGTGTGAACCCTCCCAAACATCCACAAATGTCGTGCCTCACACACCTTACATGCCATCCTCACCACCCGACCACATGCCCGAGTCCGTGAGCAACGCTCCAATGGCCACTCGTGACAACATTGGTGGACAATCGGTTCCACAAACCTCTCACACATCACACAAGACAAGGGGTAAACACAATTTACCACCAAGAGCACCAATCACACAACCCCATCATACACATATAGTTATAAACAAGACTAGAGAATCATAAAAGCTACAAGATAAAACTATAGCTCTAAAACCCATAGTCAAAAGGGTACAAGGGTGTAAGCGTAATTTCACTAAAATTTCCTTACAAATCACAAATATCATTAGTTAAGGGAAAAATAGTAAAAGTTTCAAATAATATGGCTTACTACAAATATATGAAAAGTGCAGGGAAAAAAACAATTTCCCCAAATTTAGATTATTTCCTACAATTATAAAAGTCGAAGGTTTCTCTAGCAATTATCTCAATATTTCATCATTTAATCAAATATTATTTAATCCAAGGTTTATTCCAAAATTCTCCCAATTAATGATTAACAAATCAAATGCAATTAAATCCAAGGTTTATTCCGCAATTCAGCCAATAAATTATTAACTAATCAAATGCAATTAAATCCAGGGTTTATTTCGAAATTCTCTCAATGAACTATTAACTAATCAAATACAATTAAATCAAATATTTATTCCAAAATTCTCCAAATTAATTATTAACTAATCAAATGCAATTAAATTACAATATTTATTCTGCAAGTAACTCGAATAACTTATTCAACTAAATACTCATAACGTCCTGAGTTTTTCGTGCAAAATACCCAATCCTTATCAAACTGGCACAACCACCAGCACCACCACCAGCGGCCCTACTCTAAGGCGGTTGGCTACTGCAACAGCCACCAACGGCCACCGCACCCGCGCGGCCAGCGACCAGCCTGGTCGCGCACGGCACCGACCCGAGTGTGGTCTTGCGGCTTCCGACGTTGCTTCGGTTGGGCCGTTCCGCCACTCTGCTCCACTCTCCCGACATCTTCGACCCAAACATGGAGGTGGGTGGCGTACCTCGAAGAAATCACAACCGTGACGTCGCTGGAGCTCCCCGTCGTCGTCGACACTAGGAGGCACTCGAGTTAGGTTGGAATTGGGGGGGGGGGGTTAGGTTTTGGGTCGGATGAAGAAGGGAAGGGAAGGAAGGAGAGGGGTTGGGTGCAACATCCTGAGTCGTGTTCATTTACAACCGAATTTCCTAACAACGCATGTATATTATTTGTCAATGTGTTTAGGCGTTTGTTCTCAGCTATGGTCTCACGATACATGGCCTTATACTTAGAACTTTGAGCCAGAGGCAATCCATATTTTTAGTTTGTCTTTTGAGTGTTAGAGGCAATCCATTTTCATACTCATAAACTAAACCTCTGACACTCAATTCGGTCTACTAGGGTGATCAAACTCCTGTTTGCAACTTCGTTTGGTCTAGACGTCATCCTCTACAGCAACAGCCTCGTAGTCGTCCTTATGCCTTCGTGCTATAGTGGAGTCAACTGCGCTGGTCCTCTATTAGTTTGCACAACTTGCATGGTAGGGTAACTGGTGGTTTCATCCTACTAACATATGTGAACACACTATCAACCGTTGCTCTTCTTCTTTAATATGGAAAGGTTGTACCTTTATATATCAACACAAAATATTCAATACCAAGAGTAATATAATGGCATTGTAATGTGATTGTTAAAATAAATGGTTTGAAATAGTTACCTCTTCCTTAATTGCCTTAGATAATTCTTTTCTGTAATCAGAATTCTATGATAAAAAGTGAGGGCATTGACGCACAAATTGTAGACGTCCTAGCTGCAGTGATTCAAAGCACCAACCCTATAATCAATAAATATAGATTGATTTAGTTATAATAACCGCAAGTGCACGACCACAATGAAATGGTGGCAAGTAAGGGCCGTTGATTGATTCGTTTTATATTAAAACGCAAGTGCACGACCGCGTTGAAGCGGTGGCAAATATGGGTCGATCCACAGGGAGGTGTGTCGACTTTTGGTTTGTGTGAAGGCGAGTGGGAAAGAAAGGAGAGAAAGATTGATTACACTAACTACACTAATCTAAACTAGTAATCTAGGGAAACTGAAATGAAATCACAAAACAAACTAAACTAAGCAACTAATGAAAGGAGATAAAACTCAGGAATGGAAAAACCCCTAAGGGGTGGAGTGTGTGTGCACATAAAATAAGTGTGGTGAATGCATACAATAAGCTCAAGTGTGGTTATTGTTTGTTAATGCATAAGAAGTACCTCATGGCAAGACATATCATTTACAACACTAACCTAGGTGATTAATATGAGCAATGCAAGGTTGTTATTAAGAACATAACGAGCATGGAATGTACCTAATTATGGCAGAAACTATCAAGTAATGTTCTTATTAATTCAAGCAAGCATACTAATATCTCTCACAAACAATAATATCTAGCATTCATACCACCTACATAACATGTACATACATCTATTCCACCCCAAAGGGGATGTAACTACTCACTAATCATTACACTACCTATATTAACAAAATGAGACATTATACTGAAAGGAAATTTAACTAAGCATGAAAGGAACATTAAAGATGCTAATTGAAAGAAACATAAACTAAAGAAACATGCAAGAATTAAAAGACAAGATTAAAAGAAACTAAGAACAATTATTTTATTAACAATGACTCACATTGAAGGTAGTATTCTTCTCCACCTTGAGTTTTGCTTCAAGGCTTACTCATTAGTAGAGAGAATGCCACCAAGCAATGAGTAGTTTACAATAGAAGGTTAAGAGTTCTATTTATAGCCATAGAAAAAGGTAATCCGGGACAATCCCCTCATGTGGGACTAAACAAATACCAAAAATAGCCTAAACAAACACTAATACATACGCTCCACACATCTTAGCAGATCCGGGAAGATCCGGACCGCCAATTGGCGGTTCCAGACTGCCAATTGGCGGTCTACAAGATCCAGATCAAGCTAAATTTTATTTTGGGTTTTCCTTGATACATTTGTTGGTCTTGGATGCATCTACTTTGCTTGTTGGACCTCCGACCCGAATCGAATTGCCAAAATACTCCCCATGATGGTGTGGAGTTTTCTGTTTTGCTCTTAGGTCCTTCGGTCTTTCGTTCAGGTCCTTCTCCCTTGCATGTTAGTCCCCAGGTCTCACACGTAAGTCCTTTTTCCCTGCTTTTGGGTCCTTTCGTGCCTCTTCTCTTCAAACCTCTTTATTTCTGAAATTCAAACATAAAACTTGTCACGTAGCATTGCTTAGGTGTAAGATAATGGATATAAGATACAAATATAAGCATGAAATGATGTCAATCAGCCGTGTCCACATGGAGGTGTGTCAACTCTGGTTCTGCATAAGTTAGGTGGAAAATAAGGGGAGAAGAAGTTTGATTACACTCAACTATGAATGAATTAACAATTAAACTAAACCCCATGGACTGGAGGTGTGTAGGTGTGTGTGTGAGTCTTCATTTCAATTAGGCACAAGTGTAGTTTTTGTGACATACAAGTAGAAGCTAGTGTAGAATCTAAGTGTAGAATACACAACACTACATGGCAAACCATGAACGTACATATCCACATAAAGTTGAGGTTAATTTTAGATTGTCAAGAATTCAAATAGTACCTAGTGTGACATTAGAGCATCAATTAATCTTGCATACAACCTAAACCATTCATGTGAATGTGCACCAAACATGGATCCTTACATAATAAGTCATTTTCAACAAACCATTACAAGAAACAATATAAACTCTAAAGCTACCATGAGATAAGTACCTAGGGTGGATATTATCCCATCTAACACAAGTTTAAGCATGCTACGAGTATATATCTACATTAAGAACATGAAATGACACAAATAACCCATCACTATCACATAATTTACATCATCTCCACTGTAAATGGGGTGGATCTACTCCCTACTCTTTAAGGTAACAATTGTATTAAGGAAAAATATTCTACTTATTATACTAATAATTAGAGAACAAAACTAAGCAAAACATGTAAACATTAAAAGATACAACATTAGAACAAACTAAGAAAAATATTTGATTAATATCTCACATTACCAACAACATTCTTCTCCACTTGAGTTTTGCTCCAAGGCTTTACTCCAAGTAGAGAGAATATCCACCAACCAATGCTTTCATTACAAAGGAGGAAGAAGAGTTCTATTTGTAGGCATGAAAAAGTAAACTAGGGACAATCCCCGTGGGACTAATGAAATATTCAGAATACACATAAACACATAACCCATATTTGCGGCGAAACTAGATCTCATTCTGACCAAAAGGGAATACCAATTGGCGCTCTTGTGCCACCCATTAGTTGTCCAAGTTGATTAGATGTGATTCATTTTTATTCCTCTACTTATCTCTTCAATTATGCATGTGGGGTGTGTCGTGGTCAGCCATTTGAGTCTGCGCCCATTTTGTGCATGACAGAGAGTTCCATTTTGCTTCGTTTAAGTCATTTCTTCTTACGTTTAAGTCTTTTTTCTCTTCCATTCTCTTCTTTATTACCTAATATCTGAAATATAACAACAAACACTCGAGTAACACAATATTAGGATAAAATTAAGGATACATAGCCTGAATATGATTCATGATATGCTACTAATCAAATACCCCACTGATGTATTGCATACATTGCATCATATGTCTTTTATTTAGATTATTTTTATAGAAATAAATGCTACTAAGGTATTGTTTTGAGCAATTGTGCAGAATTCAGGAGTTACAATACAATTTACCAATATTCGAGCTAAAACGCGTGCAATGGACTCAAATAGAGCACAAAGACCAATTAGCTAGAGATTCAAGCTCAAGTTGAAATCCAATTGACGACATAAAGGGACAGGGAATTGATTGCATAAAAAGTCAGGGACCTGATCGCAAATTAGAAGGACTAAAAAGTTATTTTGGAGAAGTATTCAAGAAGAAATTAAATTTGGATCTCCAAAGATATGCAATAATTGATTCAGACGCATGGAGGCCAGTTAGAACATACCAAAAACAAACCAGCAAAAGCACAAAACGATCTGAGCCATCCATGCGGCGTTTCCACCGCATCTGACGGTTAATTTGCGGAGGAAACGCCACACGGTGTGCGATCCGTGCCTCCGAATTTCAACCAGTCGTGTCATAGCACGTGTCCTTCCTTATTCATACTTAGGGTTCTTTGTATCGGCTATAAATAGCCCTGAAATTATGTTGTGAGGGAACTTTTTTGTATTCCATTCTATAGCAATAAAATTCTGCCCATTTATTTCTCCATTGTCTTTGTCTTTTGTAAGCTTAGTTTTAGATTAATATTTCATGTTCTTAAATTCCAGTAGAGTAGAGTAATTTAGTTGTTCTTTATTCTTCTCTTAGAATAATTTGTTGCATGCTTAGAATAATGCATTTGTTTTCATAGATCGTAGTTTAGTATAATATTTCCCTTTTTTTTCGTAATCTGTCGATGATCTCCCGGACCACTTTCCTCATCTTCTCCCCATGGGTTTCTAAAACCTTCCAAAGGGTGGGGGTGACGGATTTAGGGTTAGACAAGAGAGATCGTTTCTATTTTAATTTCTTGTTAGTGTTTTGATCATATAAGTTTTTGTTAAATCAATTATCATATGATGCTTAATATCTCACTTGATTTATAATAATTTTCGTGATCCCTAATCTAACTCGAAGATTCATAACTCCCACCAGGTGGACTCTCACCATATTTGTTCCCTTTTTAGTTTTTGTTGATTTAGAAAATTGAAAAAAAACAAGGCTCCAACCAATCTTATTTCTTTCTTTTTCTTCCCTTAATAAAAAATCACAAAAATAACAAAGTTTTCTCCCTCCTTGTGTTCGACCCGTACTTGCCGCGTCTTCATCGACGCCGTGCACTTGCGGTATTAATAAAATTTTCATCGAGTTTTTGGCGCCGTTGCCGGGAAGGCGACGAAAATTTCAAGTTTTTGTGATTTCTTTTTTGTTTGGATTTTGGGTGTTCGTGATCTAACATTTTCTTTGTGCTTTTCAGGAAGTAGTTGAGACGACGTAAAAATCTGGAGGCCGTCCGAGCTGAACAAGCGGCGAAAACGCCGCACAAGAAGTATAGTTTGCGTTGGAAACGCCGCACGGGTTGGATATTTAGGCGTGAAATTTCTCTGGGACGCGACTCATCTCTGGGTGAATGTGTAGAGTACTGGAAACTGTCGAGAGCGGGCGGCGAACCCGACTGAGCGTGCGTAGGTAACCTTTGTTGCCTTTTCCTCGTAATTTCTATTTTTGGAAAATTTCCTTTTTGGTAGAATTGCATGTGTAGGGCAAACTTCCATAATTGGCACTAATTCAACTCGTGACCTAAAATTTTGCAAAATTAGAAAGGCCTTAGTGCATGCATCATTTAGAGATTTTCTCGCATTATGCATGCTAAATTTGCAAATCAATTCATTGTTGAAGAGTGTTGGAGGCAAGGTAAGTGCACAGTTTTTATCGATTGCATTTAAGCATATAAATTAGTTTGCATACAACCCTTGCATTTGTCCCCCAATTAAAGACCAATGTTTGACGATCTTTGCTAGATTTAAGTTAAACTATCTAAAGGGCAACTCCGTAGGAAAAGATACGGTGGGGATTTCATCACCCTCCCGTGACCCACAAATCACAATCCTAAAGTGTCACCCAAGCCTTAACATTAAAATCAATTAGACATTGGCCCCTAAGGATTCAGACTCAATTAAGGAGAAGATTGGTTTGACTTGCTATGACTTGAAGCTGATCAAATTTAATTTGGTGTCTAAAAAGTGTTTTTGTGTTGACGTAAGTTGATTGATCTCGTTTTATATTTACCGCAAGTGCACGACCGCGTTGAAGCGGTGGCAAATACGGGTCGTCCACTGGGAGGTGTGTCGACACTTGGTTTATTCGAAGGCGAGAGGTAAAAGAAAGGAGAAAGATGTATTACACTAAACTACACTACAAAGCTGAAATTAAATTGAGAAGAAACTATAAAACTAAACCCCAAAGGGGGTAGAGAAATAGTGTGAACATAAAAGAGTGTGTGTGTGTTCATTAAGCTCATCACAACATGTATTGTATGAAATCATAAAACTACATCCAACTTTGCCTCTACATGAATTAAGATAAGACTACATCATTAAAACATACAAGGCAATAATTGGAATGAAGCTACATGAACTCAAGTATAAAGACTATACCCTACTATGCCTCTACATGAATTAAGATTTCACTACATCATTAAAACATACAAGACATTAGCTAAGGTAAAGGCAACAAGAGTACATACACTACAAATTGTGTTTCCAATATTAACTTCATCCATATCCTAACTTTATCATTCCCCATAGAATAGGTCCACTAATCAAAGCATAAGCTAAGCTTCATTCAAGAGCATTAGCATATCAAAGATAAGAGTGAAAACCCATTAGATGGTTATGGAAATCATATAAAGCTCAAGGGATAAAAATAACACACACTTAGTACACTACATTATTATATCACATATTTCTCCACCCCCCAAATGGGGATGGAACTACTCACTACTCATTATACTAACTAAATTAGCAAGGGAAAGCATAATACTGAAATGAAATTTATACTACTCAAGCAAGAAACATTAAAGAAGCATAAAACAAAACAAGCATCAAAGCAAAAACATTAAAGGAATTTAACTAAGCAAGAATTAACAAACTAATGAAAACTTTTATTAGGAACTCACTCAGATTACAAGCAGCCCTTCGTCCACTAGAGTTTTGCTTCAAGGCTTCACTCTTAGTAGGGAAGGAGGCCACCAAGAGAGAGATGGATACAATGGGAGGTGAAGAGTTCTATTTATAAGCATGGAAAAAGCTAATCAGGGACAATCCCCCGATGTGGGACTAAACCAATACCAAAAATAGCCTAAACGAACACTAATACAAGTCCAGGAGAAGTTGGGGCGGATCTTGCATGATCCAGACCGCCAATTGGCGGTTCCAGACCGCCAATTGGCGGCCTATAAAGCCCAGATCCGTCTGGGTCTTCTGGTGGGCTTTCCTTGGTGTGTTTCTTGGTCTTGGATGCATCTAACTTGTTTAGTGGAGCTCCGACCCGAATCGAATTGACAAAATACTCCTCATGATGGTGTGGAGTTTCCTGTTTTGCTCTTAGGTCCTTCTGTCTTACGATCAGGTCCTTCCCCCTTGCATCTTAGTCCCCAGGTCTCACAATTAGGTCCTTTTTCCTGCTTTTGGGTCCTTTCATGGCTCTTCTCTTCAAACCTCTTTATTTCTGAAAACTAAACATAAAACTCGTCACGTAGCATTGCTTAGGTGTAAGATAATGGATATAAGGTACAAATATAAGCATGAAATGATGTCAATCAAATACCCCCACACCTAAGTTTTTGCTAGTCTCGAGCAAAAAAAAGAAAGGAAAAAGCATACGAAAAACAAGAAATCCTAACTCACTTTCGTAGGAATCACGGTTGCACTTAGCATGTGCAACAAGCCGTTAAACCTCCTTGTTGCCAAGGAGGAGGAGTGTTGTCTCCTGAGGGTTTTCAGCGGATATACCCACAAAATCCGAACAAGATGCATTTTTCAATCTAGACCTCGATTCGTTGGAAATATTTTGTCGATCAATGGACGCGGTAATCCTACGGGCCGACTCTATATAGGTAATCAGTCCACACCTAGCCTAATAAACCATTCGTGCAAGTTAAATAAGGAATTAAGTGAAAGACATGGACAACCTCAAGATCCTCAAGTGATACAAAGTGTAAGGTCCATTAAGGTTCTTATTTGCATTACCATTTTTTTTTCTTTTTGTTTCTTTTCACACACATTTTTTTCCTTTTTTTTCTTTTATTAGTTGGAGCTTCATTCTCCCAGGGTCAGGTTTCGTGCATCATTGCCCATAAGGACTTACACTATCACGTACACCTTTCCCCAAATCTCCACATAGGGCAATCCCTACCACCCGTGTAACGGGAGTTCGGTCGGCGCATCCCAAGTCAGATGACTCGAAAGCACCAGGCACAAAGTCCCCTCAGACCTACTTTCCCGGGTGATAGGAGCCGTGCGAGAAGAGAGAATACCTACTCACTTATTTCTTATCTACACATGAACCAAAACCCCTACACTACTGTCTCACAACAAGATTTAGAGGGTCCTTGACTACAACAAACTTCCTTAAGTTAACAGACACGAATTATTGACTCACTAGGTTCAGGGTGGACTTCTTTGAATGTTTGAGCACTGAAACCCTATGATTACTCACCCCCAAAGGAAAACTGGGGTGCATCCTAACGACTCGATAAATCCTAAAGCCACTGTACTAGATATCCTAATGCATCAAGTTCAAGACAATTTTGGGAGCTTTCTTTTTACTTTGCCTCTCAACGGTTTTGCACATGCTAAACACACGCAAAACCCACAAAACATTTTCTTTCGAAAACACATGAAGATTTTGAAAGAAATGTGAAAATTTTGAAGCACAAGGCAAGCAAAAGAAGACAAGTCACCCAAGGATCATGGCAAACAGATATATCGATATTAAATGCAGCACACTATCATGACCCTAACAATGCAAACAAAAGAAAACAAAATCAAAGGAAAAAGGCTCAACTATGTACACACGTAAAACACCCCCCCACACCTACTTCATGCATTGTCCTCAATGAATGCAAGCAAGATACTACATGGATGCATGCATGAAACAGAAGAGATCTCACCAACGTGAAGTACACAAGGAAGTTCATGGCTATGTTGATGGACACAACCCAACTTCCCTCAAAACCTGTGAGATACTAAAGAAGGGATACAAATACGTGAAAGAAATGGGGCCCAAATACTCAAGGGTTGGGGCCCACAACAATCGATGCTCACTAAAGGAGTTTTTTTTTTCAACTATGTACACATGAAAGCTCAACCACTCATGTAGGAGCATGAATGGTTGAGTGCGAGGGAGGTTCATGAAGGAACATGACCTCCTCGACTTCGGCTGGTGCCCCCTCCAAGTAGGGTTTGAGGCGTTGTCCATTAACTTTGAACACGTCCCCATTCCCTGGGTTCAAGATCTCAACCGCTCCATGAGGATAAACGGTTTGGACGATAAACGGGCCAGACCAGCGACTGCGGAGCTTACCCGCAAACAGATGAAGCCGGGAATTGTAGAGCAACACCTTCTGCCCGGCCGTAAACACCTTTCGCATAATCATGCGATCGTGAAACATCTTGGCCCGGGACTTATGAATTTTGGCATTCTCGTACGCGTCATTGCGTAGCTCTTCTAATTCCACAATGTCGAGCTTACGTTGTACTCCTGCTTGATCAAGATCCATATTCAGGTTCTTGATCGCCCAGAAAGCACGATGCTCAAGCTCGACGGGTAGGTGGCAAGCCTTGCCGTACACTACCCGATAAGGGGACATACCCAAATTGGTCTTGTACGCGGTGCGGAAAGCCCACAACGCGTCATTCAACTTGGTAGACCAATCCTTCCTCGAGGAACTAACCGTCTTCTCAAGAATTTGCTTTAATTGACGGTTAGAGATTTCGACCTGCCCACTAGTTTGCGGATGGTATGGGGTCGCAAGCTTGTGGGTGATCGAATATTTCCTCATAAGCGCTTCAAAGGAGCGATTACAGAAGTGAGTACTCCTATCGCTGATTATGGTACGAGGAGTACCAAATCGCGAAAAAATGTCCCTCAAGAATTTGGTGACCACCTTGTTGTCATTGGTCTTTGTGGGTATAGCCTCAACCCACTTAGACACATAGTCAACGGCCACCAGAATGTAAACATTCCCGAACGAGTTCGGGAAGGGACCCATGAAATCGATGCCCCACACATCGAAGATGTCGACAACAAGGACATTTTGCAAAGGCATCATGTCACGTCGACCAATCCTGCCAAGGCGCTGGCACCTATCACATTGCTTACAAAAGTCGTAAGCATCCTTGAAAAGAGAGGGCCAGTAGAATCCAGATTGGAGCACCTTGGCAGCAGTTTTCTTTGCTCCAAAGTGTCCTCCACATGCCTTAGAATGGCAGAAGTGGAGTACACTTTGGAACTCGGAATCTGGGACGCACCGCCTGAAAATTTGGTCAGAGCAGTATTTGAATAGGTAGGGGTCGTCCCAGTGAAAGAATCTGACATACGATCTAAATTTGGATTGGTCAGATTTTGACCAACCCACAGGAAATTGCTCGGTCACAAGGTAGTTCACGATGTCGGCAAACCAAGGGTTATCGTCGATCGTGAACAACTGCTCGTCAGGAAATTTATCGTTAATGTTTTGGTCCTGTGGGTTGGTCGTCTCTAGACGAGACAAGTGGTCAGCTACAACGTTTTCACACCCTTTTTTGTCCCGAATCTCGAGATCGAATTCTTGTAACAACAAGATCCATCTCAAGAGTCGGGATTTTGCATCTTTCTTCGCCATGAGGTGCTTGATGGCTGTGTGATCAGAATAGATAATCACGTGGGAGCCAATCAAGTACGACCGGAATTTCTCCAAAGCAAATATGATCGCTAAGAATTCCTTCTCGGTCACAGTGTAGTTCAATTGGGCATCATTGAGTGTTCTACTGGCATAGTAGATCACATGAGGCAATTTGTCCAATCGTTGCCCAAGCACTGCTCCCACAGCGAAGTCAGATGCATCACACATTAACTCAAAGGGTTCAGTCCACACCGGTGCCTTAATAATGGGAGCTGAAGTCAACTCTTTCTTCAAGGTCAAAAAGGCATGGTGGCAATCCGGTGTGAACTCAAAAATGGCATCCTTAGCCAACAACGCAGTGAGAGGTCGAGCGATTTTGCTAAAATCCCGAATGAACCGCCGATAGAATCCAGCATCCCCCAAAAAGGCGCGGATATCCTTCACATTACGTGGCGGTGGGAAATTAGCAATGATACCCACTTTGGCGGGATCAACCTCAATTCCCCTACTTGAGACCACATGTCCAAGTACAATCCCTCGCTTCACCATGAAGTGACATTTCTCCCAATTGAGAGCGAGGTTCTTCTCACGGCATCGCTTGAGGACAAGGCTCAAGTGATGAAGGCACTCATCAAAGGAAGCGCCAAATATGGAAAAGTCATCCATGAAGATCTCAAGGAAACGCTCAACCATATCGGAGAAGATGCTGATCATACACCTCTGAAACGTTGCCGGCGAATTGCATAACCCAAAGGGCATGCGACGGTAGGCAAACGTGCCAAAGGGACAAGTGAATGTGGTTTTCTCTTGGTCCTCGGGGGCGATGGGAATTTGGTTGTAACCGGAGTATCCATCAAGAAAACAATAGTACTCATGTCCGGCCAACCTTTCCAACATCTGATCAATGAATGGCAACGGGAAATGATCTTTCCGCGTTGCCGCATTGAGCTTGCGATAATCAACGCAAACTCGCCAGCCAGTTTGCAGGCGTGTCGGGATAAGCTCATTATGCTCATTCTCCACAACCGTCACGCCTGACTTCTTGGGAACCACATGGACAGGACTCACCCACGAACTATCAGAGATAGGATAGATTATGCCATGATCCAAGCACTTAAGAACCTCCTTTCGGACGGCTTCTTTCAGTACAGGATTCAATCTTCGTTGTGGGTCCCTGCGGGGCCTAGAATCCTCTTCCATGTGGATCCGATGCTGAACAATACCAGGGCTAATTCCCTTGATATCCTTCAAGGACCACCCGATCGCCTCTTTGTTTTCAAAGAGTACTCTTTTGAGGGCAACCTCTTGATCTTTTTCAAGATCAGAAGCAATAATGAGTGGCAAGGTCTCATTATCCCCTAAAAAGATGTACTTAAGGTTATCGGGGAGCGGTTTAAGCTCGACCAGAGGTGGGTCCTTGTCGGATTCAGAGTTAATTTCAAGTGGCTCAAGGGCCACGGGGTAAGAGGAGCAAGCACCCAGATGTGCCTCCTCATCCAGAGACATGCTGGCGGATTCCTCAAGATCCTCTTCACTCGCAACCTGATCATTAGGCACCTCAATAATATGTCGATGTGAGTCGAACATGCCTAATGAGTCAGGCTCATCCGTGTCCTGGATGAAATTGGCTCCGACAGTGTCGTCGAAGAGCCCAGGTTGCTTACCAAGAGTGAAGATGTTGAAATCCGCCGTGAGGTTTCCAAAAGACAACCTCATCAAGCCATTGCGACAATTGATCAAAGCATTAGATGTCGCAAGAAATGGCCTCCCAAGGATTACAGGAATTTGTCCTTGTGGGTTGGACACGGGTTCGGTATCCAAGATGATGAAATCAACTGGAAATACGAACTCACCCACTTTGATAAGGACATCCTCCACACTCCCTCGTGGGATTTTTACGGATCTATCAGCCAACTGGAGGGTTGTCCTCGTTGGTTTAAGATCGCCTATCCCAAGGTTGACATAGACTGAGTAAGGCAGGAGATTCACAGATGCCCCCAAATCCAATAGAGCTTGAGAGATGGTCACATTCCCAATCATGCAAGAGACAGTTGGACAACCAGGGTCCTTGTACTTGACATTCATGGGTTGTGTCAATATGGAGCTCACATTGGCGGCCAAGAAGGCCTTCTTGGGCACATTTGTTTTTCTCTTGGTGGTGCAAAGGTCTTTGAGGAACTTGGCATACGGTGGCATTTGTTGAACAACGTCCAACAACGGGATGTTCACCTTTACTTGCCTAAGTACCTCAACGATCTTATCCCAATGCTCATCACGTTTTTAGTCAATCGATGAGGGAATGGTGCCTTGGGGACATAAGAATCACGAGGAGGAGTCTCAGAATTAGGTTCCTTGACAGGCTCAAGACTCTCCTCGGAAGTCTCGCCAACAGGGTTGGCTTCCGGCATTTTCACATTGTTGTCAACGACCCTTCCCGATCTCAAGGTATGAATAACATTAGCATGTTGGGAAGGGTCACTTTCAACATTGTGTACATTCTGCCTGGTATTAGCAGGCTGACCCCTGGGATTTACCACAGGTTGACTCGGGAATTGACCCTTCTCGCGTTCATGGAGCTGATGAGCCAACTGGCTTACTTGCATTTCCAATGCTTTGACCGTATTATTGTTGGCCGCAAGCATGGATTGAGTGCTCTGCATGAATGCTTGAAGGGTTTGTTCAATGGTAGAGTCCTTAGGGTCAACCCGCTGGGGTGGTGGAGTCTGGTTAGAATAACCCGACGAAGAGGCCTGACCAGGTTGGTAATTTTGGTGCTGAGACCTTTGATGTGGGGGTTGGTAGGTCGCCGATGGGCGTGGAGGTTGATAAGGTGGAGGTTGAGGTTGAGCGTGCGAGCTCTGACCGTGTCCTCCACTAGACCCCCAAGAGAAGTTAGGATGGTTATGCCATCCCGGGTTATAGGAATGACTGTACGGGTCGTTTCGGGGCCTTTGTTGATACATCGCATTTGCATGCTCAGTATCCCTTGGAGCGTACGCGCACTCCAAGTCATCATGTCCCGACAGTCCACACCTAGTACACCCGGGAGTAGCGACCTGAGCTACAGGAGCTCGATCCATCTCCAAACTCTCTATCCTACGCATGAGAGCAGCCATTTTCGCCTCAGACACGATAGTCGACTCAACATGATATGATCCAGCTCGACCAGAAGACCTGGCGGCTGGTGGCTCTCTCATGGTGTCCCACTCGAAGGTGCGCTCAGCCATGGATTCAAAAGTGTCCCATGCCTCCTCGATGGGTTTCATTTGGAAGTCACCCTGACACATCGACTCCAACAATGTGCGGGTGTTGTAGTTGATGCCCTCATAAACAATCTGGCACAGCTGCCATAGCTCAAGTCCATGATGAGGGCATTGCTGGAGAAGGTCCTTGAACCTCTCAAAGAAACCATGAAAAGATTCGGTCTCGGTCTGATACATTTGATGTATCTGGTGCCGTATCTGTTGAGTTTTCCTTTGAGGGAAAAATCTCTTCAGAAAGACGGTCACAAAGTCATCCCAAGACCGAATCGAGCTCGCCGGGAGGCTATACATCCATTTCTTCGCATTATCCTTCAATGCGAACGAAATCATCCTCAACCGGACAGAATCCTCGTCAAGCTGTTGAAGCTTGAACATGGAGCATACTTCCTCGAATTCGCGTATAAAAATATACGGATCCTCCTTATTGGCAGTAAAGGTTGGAAGCATGCTCACATACTGAGGTTTCAGCTCATAGTTGTTCCCGCGAGCAGGGGGAACAACTATGCAAGAAGGTTGCGCGGCCCGAACAGGATGGGTCCGCTCCCACAACGTCATCGGCCTATCCTGTCGAGCTAAAGGTGGTGGTGCACCTAGAACTCGATCCTGACCGAATCTCCCTTCCTCTCGAGTCAGAGGAGGAGGAGAAGGAGGTCTACGTGGTGGTGGGAATGGACCGAGGTAGTCCATGTATGGAACCCGGTCTCCCTCGCCACCACGAGACGACTCGCCTTCTTGCTCCAAAGGAGCACGAGGCGGAGATGGTCGATCACCAAGATCTTCCATCTCAGAAATAAGCACTCTCTCGAGTCGAGCGCTCTCACCAGAACGAGCCCAACCTCGCATAAAAATGCTCGACTCGACTCTAACAAACACACAACAGAAGGTGTACTAGAGGAGGAGACTAAACGTAGAGAATAGATGAGGAGATGACTCAGGTGAGGAGAGAAGAATCCCTAGAGCTAGCGTGGGTAGAGGGATCAGGAAGAAGCCTAACTAGCAAGCACGGCTCAAACAATGAAAGGCAATGGGTCCTTAGGCTAGACGACGCCTAACTTCAAGGTCACTAGCCTCGACACGTCTCACCTCCCTACAACGAGGACCACAATGCCCAGCAAGTGATACCAGATCCGGAGATCCAGTACCTCCTACTATCGACAAGGTAGGCAACGCCGATCAGGTCATGACGGTCTCAACTAGATTACTCTCCTAGTGCGCCCGCAATCCTAGGGCCAATGTCTACTTGCTTTTAGTTAAGGCTTTATTAAGAGTGATTTTTGGGGCCAAGGAAAGGGTGATGAAATCCCCCACCTTATCTTTTATGGGACAGCCCCTCCTTAGTAGCGATTTGATCCTAGATCTAGCAATCAATCGCTCCAATCAAACGCTCTCTCACTCTTGTCCCGATGCACCTTACTAACTAATGCATGAAATAAACATGCATGAATGAGGGATGTGGGTGCACGTACCTCACGCCAGCAATCAACGACAAAATGTAAAGCAAAGAAAAGACAAATGCATGCAAGGTCTACCAATGGTGCACGACCTAGATGGCAAGAAGTCTAATCTTTTGCTTTGAGTTTTATGGTCCAAGTTGATTAATGGGGGAGTGATTAATGATCTGGGAGCAAACCAAAGGTCAAAGCATGCAAAATTGGGCTCCCAGATAACACAAATTTCAAGACTAACTACCAACAAAAATTTCAAGGAAATCAACGCTCACCAGGCCACCAATTGGCGGTCTTCCACCGCTGATTGGCGGTCTGTTTAGGTCGTCACTTCCTCAAACTTCTCCAATAGCCTCCCCTTGACCTTGTGGTTCCCTGAAACTAAGAAAAACTGAAACCAAAAAATTAAAAACCCCTCGAATCGTCCAAACCAATGTCTGGACAGAGCACCTCCCCGGCAACGGCGCCAAAAACTTGATTGATCTCGTTTTATATTTACCGCAAGTGCACGGCCGCGTTGAAGCGGTGGCAAATACGGGTCGTCCACTGGGAGGTGTGTCGACACTTGGTTTATTCGAAGGCGAGAGGTAAAAGAAAGGAGAAAGATGTATTACACTAAACTACACTACAAAGCTGAAATTAAATTGAGAAGAAACTATAAAACTAAACCCCAAAGGGGGTAGAGAAATAGTGTGAACATAAAAGAGTGTGTGTGTGTTCATTAAGCTCATCACAACATGTATTGTATGAAATCATAAAACTACACCCAACTTTGCCTCTACATGAATTAAGATAAGACTACATCATTAAAACATACAAGGCAATAATTGGAATGAAGCTACATGAACTCAAGTATAAAGACTATACCCTACTATGCCTCTACATGAATTAAGATTTCACTACATCATTAAAACATACAAGACATTAGCTAAGGTAAAGGCAACAAGAGTACATACACTACAAATTGTGTTTCCAATATTAACTTCATCCATATCCTAACTTTATCATTCCCCATAGAATAGGTCCACTAATCAAAGCATAAGCTAAGCTTCATTCAAGAGCATTAGCATATCAAAGATAAGAGTGAAAACCCATTAGATGGTTATGGAAATTATATAAAGCTCAAGGGATAAAAATAACACACACTTAGTACACTACATTATTATATCACATATTTCTCCACCCCCCAAATGGGGATGGAACTACTCACTACTCATTATACTAACTAAATTAGCAAGGGAAAGCATAATACTGAAATGAAATTTATACTACTCAAGCAAGAAACATTAAAGAAGCATAAAACAAAACAAGCATCAAAGCAAAAACATTAAAGGAATTTAACTAAGCAAGAATTAACAAACTAATGAAAACTTTTATTAGGAACTCACTCAGATTACAAGCAGCCCTTCGTCCACTAGAGTTTTGCTTCAAGGCTTCACTCTTAGTAGGGAAGGAGGCCACCAAGAGAGAGATGGATACAATGGGACGTGAAGAGTTCTATTTATAAGCATGGAAAAAGCTAATCAGGGACAATCCCCCGATGTGGGACTAAACCAATACCAAAAATAGCCTAAACGAACACTAATACAAGTCCAGGAGAAGTTGGGGCGGATCTTGCATGATCCAGACCGCCAATTGGCGGCCTATAAAGCCCAGATCCGTCTGGGTCTTCTGGTGGGCTTTCCTTGGTGTGTTTCTTGGTCTTGGATGCATCTAACTTGTTTAGTGGAGCTCCGACCCGAATCGAATTGACAAAATACTCCTCATGATGGTGTGGAGTTTCCTGTTTTGCTCTTAGGTCCTTCTGTCTTACGATCAGGTCCTTCCCCCTTGCATCTTAGTCCCCAGGTCTCACAATTAGGTCCTTTTTCCTGCTTTTGGGTCCTTTCATGGCTCTTCTCTTCAAACCTCTTTATTTCTGAAAACTAAACATAAAACTCGTCACGTAGCATTGCTTAGGTGTAAGATAATGGATATAAGGTACAAATATAAGCATGAAATGATGTCAATCATAAGTCTTCCAAGCGAAGTGGTTGTCTAATTGGCACTGACTTTGTCGGAAGCGCCCCCACTAGCTATACACGGCCTGACCAATTTGGTTTGATTAGTGAGGGAGGTGAATCAAGCGAACCAATTCGACTCAACCAGTTAGGAGTCATCTACATTTAAGCTACACTAGGTCTAGGATTGTTTGAACCGTGCTTGTTTAGGAAACTTCTGACCAACCCTCTCATCTATCTTTTAGAGTTAAGTTTCCCTTCTCATCTGAGTCTTCTTTCCCTTCTCACCTCAATTCTCTAGATTAGGATTCCTTTCTCATCTTTCCCCTTCTATTGTTTGTTTCCATTTTTGAAAAAAAAAATTATTACAAAAAAATAAAAATAAAAATCAATTGATTATTGAATTTGAATTAAAAATTTAAATTTTGAATTCGAATTCAAAAATTAATTCAAACCGGTGCACTCAGATTTGGGTTCGGGACTTGAGCAATCGACTCTCACGAGTTCATTTAGATTCCAGTCTAGAGCTTAGCCCCAATCCACCTGTTGCACCACCTCACCCGGATCCAATGGGTGAGAATGTAGTGGACCCACCTGTTGCACCACCTATGACTCTGAGGGATCGATGCTACCCAACGATGGCTTCTCAGCCATCGTGCATTGTTATGCCCACCATACCGGGTCGCGACTTCGAACTGAAGGCACAATACATGAGTATGTGGCCCAAGTTCACCTCTAGAGAAGACTCATATCTCTTCCTTAGAGAATTTGAGGAAATCTGCTCCCTTATGCAATACCAGCATATCTCTGAGGAGACAGTGCGTCTTAAATTCGTGCCTCTAACACTGAAGGACGACACTAAGAAATGGCTATATAGTCTAGCCGAAAGATCTATTAGGAGTTGGGCTGAGTTTGTTCAAGTGTTCTTAAAGAAATATTTCCCCAACCATAAGACTATTAGGCTTAGAAATGAAATTTGTGTATTCGTTCAATCTGAGAGCGAGCCGTTCTATTCCTATTTGGAAAGATTTAAGCACCTGCTGACCCAATGCCCTCATCATGGAATTCCAAGATGGCAATTGTGCCAAATTATCTATGACGGATTGACACCCATATCTAGAGTTATGCTAGAATCTGTAAGCCAAGGAAGCTTTATGTCCAAAAATTAGAATGATGCTTGGACTTTTCTTGAAGACTTAGCTAATAATAGTATGCAATGGGACACGGCTAGGGCACCGACCAACTCGAGTATTGGATCTAGAATAGCAAATCAATCCAGATCAGGTGTCTTAGTTGTAGATGCTTCTATAGCTGCTGAAGCAAAATTAGCCACCCTTATGCGTAGGATGGAAACTCTAGAGCTTCAAACCCGACCCCTAGTAAATCAAATCTCTTATGTTTCTTGCTCTAGGTGTGGTCAAATTGGTCATGTTTTGGAGGGGTGTGCACACATTTCTTCGGACATGGAACAAGTTAATGCTGCATTTAATCGTCCTAGGAACGACCCTTATTCGTCAACCTATAATCCAGGTTGGCGCAACCATCCCAATTTTTCATGGAGCCAAGGGAATTCAAATCCTGCACCCATGCCTTAGCAAGGCCAACCACCTAGACAACTAATGTACCCAAACAACAATAACAATAATAGTGATGTCCGATTAACTGAATTGGAAAACTTAATGAAAACATTTGTTCAAACAACTACTCAATCTTTTCAAAAGCTAGAGACTCAAGTAAGTCAATTAGCACAAGTTGTAGGTTAAAGAGAAAGAGGAAGATTCCCAAGCCAACCCGAGGTGAACCCAAGAATTAACAATCCACATAATCAACATATGGCATATTGATTGACATCATTTCATGCTCATATTTGTATCTTATATCCATTATCTTACACCTAAGCAATGCTACGTGACGAGTTTTATGTTTAGTTTTCAGGAATAAAGAGGTTTGAAGAGAAGAGCCATGAAAGGACCCAAAAGCTGGGAAAAAGGACTGAATGGTAAGATCTAGGGACCAAGATGCAAGGGAGAAGGACCTGAATGTAAGACAGAAGGACCTAAGAGCAAAACAGAATACTCCACACCATCATGGGGAGTATTTTACCAATTCTATTCGGGTCGGAGCTCCAACAAGTCGAGTAACCGCATCAAAGACCAACAATACCAGAAAGCAAAGCCCACAAAAAATTCCAACACGATCCAACAATTTTGGACCGCTAATTGGCGGTCCATATTGCTCAGGATCCGTCGAAATTTCTCCTGGACTTGTATTAATGTTCGTTTAGGCTATTTTTGGTATTGGTTTAGTCCCACATCGGGGGATTGTCCCCGATTAGCTTTTTCCATGCTTATAAATAGAACTCTTCACCTTCCATTGTAATTACCCATTGTTTGGTGGCATTCTCTCTACTAAGGAGTGAGCCTTGAAGCAATAACTCAAGGTGGAGAAGAGTGCTACCTTCAATGTGAGTCATTGTTAATAAAAGTTTATTTGTTTGTTTTAATCTTGTCTTGTTATGTTGCTTGTTTTGTGTGGTTTGTTTTACTTTGCTTAATTTCTTGTTTAGTAATTTCAGTATCTTAGTTAAATGTTTTCTTTGCTTAGTCTAATCAGTAGTGTAATGAGTAGTGAGTAGTTCCATCCCCATTTGGGGGGTGGAGAAATATGTGATATAATCATGTAGTGTATTAAGTGTGTGTTATTTTTATCCCTTGAGCTTTATATGATTTCCATAACCATCTAATGGGTCTCACTCTTATCTTTGATATGCTAATGCTCTTGAATGAAGCTTAGCTTATGCTTTGATTAGTGGACCTATTTTATGGGGAATGATAAGGTTAGGATATGGATGAAGTTAATGTTGGAAACACAATTTGTAGTGTATGAACTCTTGTTGCCTTTTCCTTAGCTAATGTCTTGTATGTTTTAATGATGTAGTCATCTTAATTCATGTGGAGGCATAGTAGGGTCTAGTCTTTATACTTGAGTTCATGTAGCTTCATTCCAATCATTGTCTTGTATGTTTTAATGATGTAGTCTTATCTTAATTCATGTAGAGGCAAGATTGGATGTAGTTTTATGATTTCATACACTACATGTTGTGAGGAGCTTAATTGAACACACACACACACACACATCTTTATGTTCACATCAGTTCTCTACCCCCTTTGGGGTTTAGTTTTATTGCTTATCTTCATTTCCTCTTGCATTCTAGTTTAGCATTGTAGTGTAGTTTAGTGTAACCCATCCTTTCTCTCTTTCTTTTACCTCTCGTCTTCGAACAAACCAAGTGTCGACACACCTCCCAGTGGACGACCCGTATTTGCCACCGCTTCAACGCGGCCGTGCACTTGCGGTAGAAATATAAAACGAGATCAATCAAGTTTTTGGCGCCGTTGCCGGGGAGGTGCTCTGTCCAGACGTTGGTTTGGGCGATTCGAGGGGTTTTTAATTTTTTGTTTCCAGTGTTTCTTAGTTTCAGGGAACCAACACATCAAGGGGAGGCTACTGAAGAAGTTTGAGGAAGAGAAACCACAAAAGGACCGCCAATCAGCGGTTGGAGACCGCCAATTGGCGGCCTGGTAAGGGTGTCCTGCTTCTAAATTTTTTGTGGTAGTTATTTCTGTAATTGGTGTTATCTGGGAGTCCAATTGTGCATGCTGAGACTTTGTGTTTGCTCCCAGATCATTAATCACTCCCCCTTTAATCAACTTGGACCATAAAACTCAAAGCAAAAGATTAGACTCTTTGTCATCTAGGTCATGCATCATATGTAGACCTTGCATGCATCTTTCTTTTCTTTGCTTTACATTTTGTCGTTGATTGCTGGAGCGAGGTACGCATTCCTTATCACTCATTCACGCATTAGGACATTCATTAGTGAGTAAGGTTTGCATCGAAACAAGAATGAGGTGAGTGCTTGTTTGGTGAGTTGCTTGCTAGCCTAAGATTTCAAAACATCTTTAAGGGGCATCACCTATAGTCTTCAAAGATAAGGTGGGGGATTTCATCACCCCTCCCTTAGCCCCAAAAAGCACACTCAAGTAAAGCCTTAACTAAAAGCAAGTAGACATTGGCCCTAGGATTGCGGGCGCACTAGGAGAGTAATCTAGTTGAGACCGTCATGACCTGATCGGCGTTGCCTACCTTGTCGATAGTAGGAGGTACTGGATCTCCGGATCTGGTATCACTTGCTGGGCATTGTGGTCCTCGTTGTAGGGAGGTGAGACGTGTCGAGGCTAGTGACCTCGAAGTTAGGCGTCGTCTAGCCTAAGGACCCATTGCCTTACATTGTTTGAGCTGTGCTTGCTAGGTAGGCTTCTACCTTCACCCTGTACCCTCGCTAGCTCTAGGGATTCTTCCCTTCTCCTCTGAGTCATCTTCTTCTCACCTTCTTCTACGTTATAGTCTCCTCCCCTTTACACTCTCTGGTAGCGTTTTAGGATCGAGTCGAGCACTTTTTGCGAGCTTAGTCTCGTGGTGGTGAGAGTGGTCGACTCGAGAGTTGTTTGTTGAGATGGATGGTTACATGGGCGACCATTCATATCATTGTTGGGACCAGGATGATTCTCCCTGGTATTCCGGACCCATGCAACCTGGGGTGGCTCAGACGAACACCCCGTACGGTTGGGATGATCTTCATTATGTGACTGAGCAATCTTCATATAGGGGTGATATGAGAAAGGCACCGACGGCTAGATCTCCATCTAGTTATGTTGGATCATACTCTGGGCAACAAACTTTGGCCTCTTTCATGCATGCGGTAGACGACATGAGTGCACCAGTGGCTCCAGTAGCCATTCCGTGCGATTGTTGTGGGTTGAGTGGTCATAATATCGGGGAATGTCCTTATGTTCCTCCAGAGCCTGAGTATGAGCATACATTTTCCCAAAATGCTCAATATGAGCATTACGCATCCGCGTACATCCCGAGAGTGATGGATTCATGGGGAAACAATTCTTATTCAAATTCTTATACTTCATATTCACCCCAGTATCCTCCTCCTGAATACCCAGAATTCTACCAGCACCCCACTCCAAATCATTGGACTCATTCTCAGCCCATCAACACCCAACCCCAAAATTTCCCAAGCTCTGACTTGGACCCCATCGTTGACCGCATACCTGATTCCTTGAAACAAACTCTCCAAACATTCATGGAAACCACACAAAATTTACTGAAGTCCAACTTGAATTCCTTGCAAACCATGGAAATGCAAGTGAGCCAGATGACACAACAATTCCATGAACGTGAGGAGGGTAAATTTTCTTGTCAACATGAGGATTCATCTTTTGATATCGAACCACCACAACATCCACAAATTCAAAGCACAATCTTTCAAAGTCAAACTCCTAGTCAGTCTGAGGGACTTGGGGTTTCAATTCACGATCACTTAGTGGAGGATTCGATTCAAATTGAGAATAGCTTGGACCAGTTCTATCATGAGTCGGCACAGGATTGTGCCTTACCTTTTTGTCCCGTGGCCCTTGAGCCACATGATCTTCATGTTGTGCCTCTTAAGGACTCACCTCTGTTGGAGCAAGAGCTCCCTAGTACCCTCAATTTCAAACAACCTGATGAGAGTTTGCCTCTCACTATTGTTCCTGATCATCTTGGAAATGATGGAACATCAAACAACTACATTGCTCATGAGGGTATTAGGAGTTCCTTGGAGGATACTTTGGGTATGAGACCCACTTCCTGTTCTCCTGGTGAGTTGGACATGCATAACGAGGTGCTTGACCTCGTTCCGACCCACCAGCCTGTTGGTTGGAGAGTTTGGATTGATGATCATAACTTCAGTTCCGCAACGGGAGATATTTTTCTTCCGTTGCCCCTTATTTCCCAAACTCTCGAGAGGTTCAAGCTCTTTCAGTTTGATCCTTTGAATGAGACGCCTTTGCGTCCAATTCATGAACCTCTCATTTCATCTGGTGCTCTTTGTGAAGGGGGCCCACGCATGCGTATTCTGGCCCCGCGTGGTGTCATGTTCCCTTTCCAAGTGCATTGACCCACTCTTGAGGTTCCCATTTGATGTCTTTTGACAAATGAAGATGGGAACTTATGTTTGTACATAGTTATATGAAAAAAAGAAAAAAAGAAAAAAAAAGAAAAAGAAAAAAAGAAGTACAATAAAAGACTCCTTCAGTGAGCATTGATTGTTGTGAGCCCCAACCCTTGTGTATTTGGGCTCCATTTCTTTCACGTATTTGTATCGCTTCTTTAGCATCTCACAGGTTTTGAGGGAATTCGGGTTATGTCCATCAACATGACCTTGCACTTCCCTTTGTACTTCATGTTGGTGAGATCTCTCCTTTTTATGCATCAATCCATGTAGTATCTTGCTTGCATTCATTGAGAACAATGCATGAAGTAGGTGTGGGGGGGTGTTTTACGTGTGTACATAGTCGAGTCTTTTTCCTTTGATTTTGTTTTCTTTTGTTTGCATTGTTAGGGTCATGATAGTGTGCTGCATTTAATATCGATATATCTGCTTGCCATGATCCTTGGGTGACTTGTCTTCTTTTGCTTGCCTAGTGCTTCAAAATTTTCACATTTCTTTCAAAATCTTCATGTGTTTTCGAAAGAAAATGTTTTGTGGGTTTTGCGTGTGTTTATCATGTGCAAAACCGTTGAGAGGCAAAGTAAAAAGAAAGCTCCCAAAATTGTCTTGAACTTGATGCATTAGGATATCTAGTACGTGGCTTTAGGATTTATCGAGTCGTTAGGATGCACCCCAGTTTTCCCTTGGGGGTGAGTAATCATAGGGTTTCAGTGCTCAAACATTTAATGAAGTCCACCCTGAACCTAGTGAGTCAATAATTCGTGTCTGTTAACTTAAGGAAGTTTGTTGTAGTCAAGGACCCTCTATATCATGTTGTGAGACATTAGTGTAGGGGTTTTGGTTCATGTGTAGATAAGAAATAAGTGAGTAGGTGTTCTCTCTTCTCGCACGGCTCCTATCACTCGGGAAAGTAGGTCTGAGGGGACTTTGTGCCTGGTGCTTTCGAGTCATCTGACTTGGGGTGCGCCGACTGAACTCCCGTTACACGGGTGGTAGGGATTGCCCTATGTGGAGATGTGGGGAAAGGTGTACGTGATAGTGTAAGTCCTCATGGGCAATGATGCACGGAACCTGACCCTGGGAGAATGAAGCTCCAACTAATAAAAAGTAAAAGAAAAAAAAATGTGAAAAGAAACAAAAAGAAAAAAATATGATAATGCAAATAAGAACCTTAATGGACTTTACACTTTGTAGCACTTGAGGATGTTGAGGTTATCCATGTCTTTCACATAATTCCTTATTTAACTTGCACGAATGGTTCATTAGGGTAGAGGTGTGGACTGATCACCTATATAGAGTCGGCCCGTAGCATTACCGCGTCCATTGATCGACAAAATATTTCCAACGAGTCGAGGTCTAGATTGAATAATGCATCTTGTTCGGATTTTGTGGGTATATCCGCTGAAAACCCTCAGGAGACAACACTCCTCCTCCTTGGCAACAAAGAGGTTTAACGGCTTGTTGCACGTGCTAAGTGCAACCGTGATTCCTACGAAAGTGAGTTAGGATTTCTTGTTTCTCGTTTGTTTTTCTCTTTCTTTGTTTTGCTCGAGACTAGCAAAAACTTAGGTGTGGGGGTATTTGATTGACATCATTTCATGCTCATATTTGTATCTTATATCCATTATCTTACACCTAAGCAATGCTACGTGACGAGTTTTATGTTTAGTTTTCAGGAATAAAGAGGTTTGAAGAGAAGAGCCATGAAAGGACCCAAAAGCTGGGAAAAAGGACTGAATGGTGAGATCTAGGGACCAAGATGCAAGGGAGAAGGACCTGAATGTAAGACAGAAGGACCTAAGAGCAAAACAGAATACTCCACACCATCATGGGGAGTATTTTACCAATTCTATTCGGGTCGGAGCTCCAACAAGTCGAGTAACTGCATCAAAGACCAACAATACCAGAAAGCAAAGCCCACAACAAATTCCAACACGATCCGACAATTTTGGACCGCTAATTGGCGGTCCATATTGCTCAGGATCCGTCGAAATTTCTCCTGGACTTGTATTAATGTTCGTTTAGGCTATTTTTGGTATTGGTTTAGTCCCACATCGGGGGATTGTCCCCGATTAGCTTTTTCCATGCTTATAAATAGAACTCTTCACCTTCCATTGTAATTACCCATTGTTTGGTGGCATTCTCTCTACTAAGGAGTGAGCCTTGAAGCAATAACTCAAGGTGGAGAAGAGTGCTACCTTCAATGTTAGTCATTGTTAATAAAAGTTTATTTGTTTGTTTTAATCTTGTCTTGTTATGTTGCTTGTTTTGTGTGGTTTGTTTTACTTTGCTTAATTTCTTGTTTAGTAATTTCAGTATCTTAGTTAAATGTTTTCTTTGCTTAGTCTAATCAGTAGTGTAATGAGTAGTGAGTAGTTCCATCCCCATTTGGGGGGTGGAGAAATATGTGATATAATCATGTAGTGTATTAAGTGTGTGTTATTTTTATCCCTTGAGCTTTATATGATTTCCATAACCATCTAATGGGTCTCACTCTTATCTTTGATATGCTAATGCTCTTGAATGAAGCTTAGCTTATGCTTTGATTAGTGGACCTATTTTATGGGGAATGATAAGGTTAGGATATGGATGAAGTTAATGTTGGAAACACAATTTGTAGTGTATGAACTCTTGTTGCCTTTTCCTTAGCTAATGTCTTGTATGTTTTAATGATGTAGTCATCTTAATTCATGTGGAGGCATAGTAGGGTCTAGTCTTTATACTTGAGTTCATGTAGCTTCATTCCAATCATTGTCTTGTATGTTTTAATGATGTAGTCTTATCTTAATTCATGTAGAGGCAAGATTGGATGTAGTTTTATGATTTCATGCACTACATGTTGTGAGGAGCTTAATTGAACACACACACACACACATCTTTATGTTCACATCAGTTCTCTACCCCCTTTGGGGTTTAGTTTTATTGCTTATCTTCATTTCCTCTTGCATTCTAGTTTAGCATTGTAGTGTAGTTTAGTGTAACCCATCCTTTCTCTCTTTCTTTTACCTCTCGCCTTCGAACAAACCAAGTGTCGACACACCTCCCAGTGGACGACCCGTATTTGCCACCGCTTCAACGCGGCCGTGCACTTGCGGTAGAAATATAAAACGAGGTCAATCACATATCAACCACATCAACATATGCCATATCAGCCACATCAACATATGCCATATCAACCACCTCAACCATTTAATCCTCAATCATTCAATCCTCAACAAATTAGGCCTCCACCTAATGTACCACATAATGCACCACCTCCTAATGTGAACAATAATAACAGACCAGTTCATATGGTTCAAGAAGAAGAGAAAAATCAACACATTAATGCTATACTTACGTTAAGATCTGGAAAATCTGTTAATAACAAAGTCACTCACCCTTTGGTTAATGAGCCTAATAATTCTGTCATACCTAAACCATCTAATGAGCCACCAATTCAATCTGAGGAACCAATTGAAATTGAACCAACTGAACCTGAAAGAGTATTCATTCCCAAAGCACCATTCCCTAATAGACTTAATGAGAATCATACAAATCAAATGGAGAAAATGTTTGAAGTTTTTAAGAAAGTAAAAGTAAACATCCCTTTATTAGAAGCTATTCAACAAATTCCACCTTATGCAAGATTCTTAAAAGACTTATGCACCAAGAAAAGGAAAACACAAGTACCAAAAAGAGCCTTCTTAACTGCAAATATAAGTTCTGTGTTAACCCAACCCACACAAATCAAATATAAAGACCCTGGTTGTCCAACTATTTCATGTGTAATTGGTAACACCTTAATCAATAGGGCCTTGCTGGATTTGGGTGCTAGTGTTAATCTGCTTCCTTACTCTGTATATAAAGAATTGGATATAGGAGACCTTAAACAGACTAGGACCACACTCCAATTGGCTGATAGATCTGTTAAGATTCCTAGAGGTGTGGTTGATGATGTTCTGATCAAAGTGGGTGAATTCATATTTCCTGTGGACTTTGTTGTCTTAGACACAGAGCCTGTTGCTAACCCTAGCAATCAAATTCCTGTGATCTTATGAAGACCTTTTTTAGCCACTTCCAATGCCCTAATCAATTGTAGGAATGGATTAATGAAATTGTCATTTGGAAATTTGACTGTTGAGCCAAATATTTTTAACTTAGGGAAGCAACCTGAAATTTTCTCTGATGAATCAAGTGAATTGAATTATATTCAGGATTGTAGTGAGGATGATTTGATTTCGGATTACTTAAACTTCACCCAATTGGATGAAGTTGATTTTCAAAAGAACCTGAGTGGTGAGGCCACAATTTGTGACCAAATCAATCATATAGGTTCGAATCAATCTTCACCCAATTGGTCAGCCTTAGGTGGACTTTTAGCCGAACCAAGACCTCAAGCCAAACCCTCACTACAAGAACCACCATTACTAGAGTTGAAGCCTCTCCCTACTACACTTAAGTATGCCTTTTAAGACCCTCATCAACCCTCCCAGTTATCATAGCATCGGATTTGACCCCCAATCAAGAGAAGGAATTGTTGAGAGTCCTCAGTAGGAATAAAGAAGCTATTGGATGGACCATGGCCGATATCAAGGGGATTAGCCCATCTATAGTCCAACATAGGATCCATTTGGAGGATAATACTCAACCCCGTAGGGATCCGCAAAGGCGACTTAACCCGGTCCTAACTGAGGCGGTAGAAAAGGAAATACTCAAATGGTTGGACAATGGAATTATATACCCTATATCCGATAGTGCTTGGGTTAGTCCTGTTCAGGTTGTCCCTAAGGGAGTTATTGTAGTTGAGAATGAGCTTAATGAGTTAGTCCCGACCCGTATCCAAACCGGTTGGAGGATTTGCATTGACTATAGGAAATTGAATTCTGCAACCCGTAAGGACCACTTCCCTCTTTCTTTCATAGATCAAATGCTAGAACGGTTGGCCGGATATGAGTATTATTGTTTTCTTGATGGATATTCCGGCTATAACCAAATTCCTATCGCTCCTGAGGATAAGGAGAAAACTACCTTCACGTGCCCATTCGACACGTTTGCTTTCCGTCGCATGCCCTTTGGCTTGTGCAATGCTCCTGCCACATTTCAAAGATGTATGGTTAGCATCTTCTCTGATATGGTGGATAATTTCATGGAAATTTTCATGGATAATTTCTCTGTCTTTGGTCCCACTTTTGCCAATTGTTTGAACCATTTGGAATTAGTACTAGTAAGGTGTAAGGAGAAGAACTTGACCTTAAATTGGAAAAAATGTCATTTCATGGTTAAGAATGGAATAGTACCTGGTCACATTGTGTCTAAGGATGGCATTCAAGTAGATAAAGCCAAGGTGGATTTGATTAAGCATCTCCCTCCACCAACAAATGTCAAAGAGATTCGTTCATTTTTAGGGCATGCCGGATTCTATCGAAGGTTTATCAAGGACTTTAGTAAGGTGGCTAGACCATTGACTGAATTATTAGCGAAGGACTCTAAGTTTGAATTTTCTGATAAATGTTTGGAGTCCTTTAACCACCTTACGAGGGAATTGACGTCGGCACCCATTATTCATTCACCCGATTGGACCCAACCCTTTGAGATAATGTGTGATGCATCGAATTACGCCATAGGAGCGGTGTTGGATCAGAAAATTGAAAAGAAACCTCACGTGATATATTATGCTAGTAAAACATTAAATGATGCCCAATTGAACTATACGGTAACCGAGAAGAATTTCTAGCAGTCATTTTTGCCTTGGAAAAATTTCGACAATATTTGATAGGCACACATGTGATTATTTACACAGATCATGCAGCCATAAGATATTTAGTGAACAAAAAGGAAGGCAAGCCGTGTTTATTGCGTTGGATCTTACTACTGCAAGAATTTGATGTCGATATCTGTGATAAAAAGGGTTGTGAAAATGTAGTCGCCGATCACTTGTCTAGAATTCCTCTTATCCCAGTGAATAACACACCAGTGAATGAGAACTTTCCGGATGAACAGATTATGGCTATGTCTGGCGAACCATGGTTCGCCGATATAGTCAATTTCTTAGTAACTGGTGTGACTCCGACTGAATGGTCTAAGCACGATCAAGCCAAATTTAGGTCCCTAGTGAAGAATTTTTATTGGGATGACCCATATATTTTCAAGTATTGTTCGGATCAAATCATTAGGAGATGTGTTCCTGAGGAGGAATTTGCAAGTGTTCTATCTTTTTGTCATGACCAGGCATGTGGAGGACATTTTGGAGCTAAGAAAACCGCGGCCAAAGTTTTACAGTGTGGATTTTTTTGGCCCACCCTATTTAAGGAAGCATTTGCATTTTGTAATTCTTACTCTAGATGTCAAATGCTAGGAAAACTCTCTCGTAGAGTCATGATGCCTCTGCACCCTATTTTCATAGTTGATATCCTCGATGTTTGGTGCATCGATTTTATGGGCCCGTATCTAATGTCTTTTGGGAAGGAGTATATCTTGCTAGCTGTGGACTATGTGTTTCCACAAAATCCAATGACAACAAAGTTGTTAAATTTCTGAAGGAGAATATTTTCTCCCGATTCGGTACTCCACGTACCATTATCAGTGACCGGGGTACTCATTTTTGTAATCGATCCTTTGAAGCTTTGATGAGAAAATATTCCATAACTCATAAGTTAGCTACCTCGTATCACCCTCAAACGAGCGGACAAGTTGAGGTGTCCAATAGACAAATCAAGCAAATTCTGGAAAAGACGGTTAATGCCTCACGTAAGGATTGGTCTGTAAGAATTAATGATGCGTTGTGGACCTATTGGACCGCTTTCAAGACCAATTTAGGAATGTCCCCTTACCGGTTAGTCTATGGAAAAGCGTGCCACTTACCGGTCGAATTGGAGCATAGAGCCCTTTGGGATATTAAGCAACTGAATATGGATTTAGAGGCAGACGGTAATGCTCGAAAATTGGATTTAGTTGAGCTTGAGGAAATAAGAAATGAGGCTTATGAGAATGCTAAAATTTATAAGGAAAAGACCAAGGTTTTTCATGATAAATCCATCGTTAGGTGATGCATTGCATACATTGCATAATATGTCTTTCATTTAGATCACTTTTATATCAATAAATGCTACTAAGGTATGTGTTTAGTCTTATTTACAGAATACAGGGACCTGAATGCAAATTACCCACATCCCGAGCATAAACGCGTGCAAAAGACTCATTTTTATCATAAAGACCAAACTCAAGATTATCGGGTTACGAATGGAAATGTATCCATGCATAAAAGCATTCAAGTCCTAATTGCAAAAAGAACAAGGACTTAAGCACAAAAGTAGCCGGGGACTTAATTGCAAAAAGTCAAGGACCTAATTGCAATTCTCGAGTGGCTTTTATTATCTTGGAGAAAATCTAAAGAAAAATCAATGTGAATCTCCAAATATATGAAGGAAATAATTCGGAGCTCAAGAGAACGGAAAGAAATCATCCAGACGCGCAAAGGAGGATCAAATCATACCATAAACACTCAGCAAAAATCCGGATTTAATCTGACATGATTATGCGGCGTTTTCGCCGCACAACACCTACAATCTGCGGCGATTTCGCCGCCCCCTTAGTGATTCGTGTGCTCCAATTTTGTCCAATCGTGTCTGGACACGTGTACTCTCCAATTCTATACTTAGGTCTCTTGTAACAACTATAAATAGCCCCGAGAACGATGTTAGAAGGGTCCTTAGTCTTTGGTGGTAGTTTTTATTCTTAATCTTAGTGTTGTATTCTTCTTTTCATTAATAGAATTCTGTCTTTTATTTCTTACTTTTAGTTTTCTTTTGTAATGTCTCAAGGACCCCTTCTTCCTCCCTCTATGAGTTTCTAACTCCTTCCAAAGGGTGGAGGTGACGGATTTAGGGTGAAGAGAAGACGAATAAAAGTTATTATTTTAATTTTGTGTTAGTATATTTTGATTACTTGAGTTTGTGTTTAATCATTTATCATGTAATGCTTCATAACTAACATGATTTATTATAAGTTTCTGAATTCTCTAATCTAAACCCTAAATCTAAACCTCCACCCGACGGAATTCACCTCTTCGTTCTTGTTTAATTTTAATTGTTCTTGTTCTTGCTTTAGATAATTAAAACCCAAAAATCTCAAAACCCAATTATTTCTTCTCTTCTTCTTCCCCTTAATCGAAAATCACACTAATAACAAAATCTCTCCCTCCTTGTGTTCGACCCGTATTTGCCACGTCTTCATTGACGCCGTGCACTTGCTGTATAAATTTAATTCTCATCATTAGGAAATCTTTTTCTCCTGGACAATTGGTCCTTCTCTATAACTCTCGCCTTCATCTCTTTTCCGGTAAACTCAAGAGTCGCTGGAGCGGCCCTTTCATGATCAAAACCATTTTCCCTCACGGAGCGGTCGAGATCAGTAATCCGGAGAACGGTGAAAACTTTAAAGTTAACGGGCATCGATTGAAGCCCTACTTAAATCGTCCCTCCAATGTTGCAGAGGAAGTCGTGTTTTTACACGCAATTCCTCATTTTGATTAAGTTTTAGTTTATTTCAAAAAAAAACAAAAAAAAACAAAAAGAAAAAAAGTTGGTACATGACTTATTTTTGGAGAATAGTGGAAGTACATGACATATTTTTCTAAATCTCACGTACATCACTTTAGCAGCATTCTATCACCATGGTGTTTCCCGAGAAGAACTTCCACCCGTTGCTTGTTAGTGATCAAAATGACACCCACTTTTACGACGAAATCATAGCACAGCGTTGGAGCTACTTGGTCCATAATAACAATGATGTTTACTGCCCTAGCTTAGTGGAGGAGTTCTATAGCAGTATCACTAACATAGACCTGGACAGTGGGTACATTTTACTGAATTGGAGAAACAAAGTCTGGGCGATTGACCTCCACATCATCTCCAACTTGACTGACATACCACAAGGGGCCTCCACTTTGCCATCCGAGGAAATCAGTTTCTATCGGTCACTCATGGGACCAGATTGTGTGCTTAGTAATGATCGGGGTATCAAGGGCACATCGATGTACCAGAATGTCTTTACAGCATGTAGGTGGGTGTGCCAAAACGTCACGACACTTCTTTTCGCACCGTTGAGATGGGCATCGTTCACTCCCTGATGACCCGTGATTGCACTTACTATATGTGCCGACGGCTGCTGACCACCATGGGAGAAGGCCACCAACGCAACTCCCAACCTTTGCCACGCCTTGTCACCACTATCTGCAAGCACTTCATGGCCTATGAGTCTTTCTGGGTGTACGAAGCCGACATGCTCCCTTGTACGGTGGAACGAGAGACATCCTCCTATCGTGGCACTATAGCGGACCTGTGGACACCTCCAGAAGTGGAGGATGCTATGCAATCATGTGAGACGTCTGAAGACTCCGCAACATTCTGGGCTCAGTCAACCCCAGAAAACTCTGACGAACATAGGTCCCGAATGTGGGGCGGGATGAAGCGCCTCAATAGCAAACTGAACAAAGCACTCTCCGACCGTGGAGAGTCGTCATCCCGAAGGCGGTAACTTTATTTTTTCTTGCATGTCCTATGTTATTTAATTTTGCATACATTGGGGACAATGCATGGAATAGGTGTAGGGGGGTGACTAGCTAGTTATCTACTTATCTGTTTTATTTCTATTTCTCCAAAAAAAAGTTTCATGATATAGCTTAAGATTGAACTACCAAAACCTGAGTACAAATTGCATTGAGTTTTTGTTCCTTATTATATAGTTCTGCTTGTAGAAATTATGACATAAATCTAAGTTCCAAAGAAATAAGTCATTACCCTTTAAGACATGTATGCACTTAAATTGGATGAATCAAATCTTTGAAGTTGTTGATAAAAAGCAGAGGTTGAGGAAAATATACCGGGAAGTGTGGACTTCTGATAGCAATTAACCCTTGAGGAAAATAAAAATAAAAATAAAAAAAGAATAAAAGTGAGGAAAGCACATCTTGCAAAATGATTACAAAAGCCCAAGCCTTCGAGTCACTGGTCCGTAGGGGTATCTTGAAACCCGGTAACATGAGTCTGTCAGCTCGGGATTATCGACCAAACTCGTTACATGAATGCAAAAGGGTAAAAGTGTCAAATAAGCAAATATGTTGAATCACGGGGAATTATTACTTTAAGATACTCAAGGCGCAAAGCTAGAAGAATGATCCATGTCATGGTTGATCCAAATGATACTTCACCACCAGAGGAGGCGTGCAAAATAATTTAAGTGTTGACATGTGTAGAAGGGTTAGTGGTGTGAATGTTGGAGGAACAAAGACCAAGTCAAAAAATTTATTAGTTAGATTTATATAATGAGCATGCAAGAATTCTAAGTGAGATGTATAAGGTTGAGGTGGAGATATTGAGAGTTATTAAGACTTTGTGGGTGTGTCAACTGAAAACCCTCACGAGACAAAACTCGTCCTCTAAGGAAACTTAGGGGTTTAAAGGCTTGGTGCACATGCTAAGTGCAACCGTGATTCTTACGAAAGTGAGTTAGGATTTTCCTGCTTTCATACATATATTTTTCATGTTTTGTTTTGCTCGAGACTAGCAAAATCTAGGTGTAGGGGTATTTGATGCATTGCATACATTGCATCATATGTCTTTTATTTAGATTATTTTTATATAAATAAATGCTACTAAGGTATTGTTTTGAGCAATTGTGCAGAATTCAGGAGTTACAATACAATTTACCAATATTCGAGCTAAAACGCGTGCAATGGACTCAAATAGAGCACAAAGACCAATTAGCTAGAGTTTCAAGCTCAAGTTGAAATCCAATTGATCACATAAAGGGCCAGGGAATTGATTGCATAGAAAGGTAGGGACCTAATCGCAAATTAGAAGGACTAAAAAGTTATTTTGGAGAAGTATTCAAGAAGAAATTAAATTCAGATCTCCAAACATATGCAATAATTGATTCAGACGCATGGAGGCTAGCTAGAACATTCCAAAAACACACTAGCAAAAGCACAAAACGATCTGAGCCATCCATGCGACGTTTCCGCCGCATCTGACGGTCAATATGTGGCGGAAACGCCGCATGGTGTGCGATCCGTGCCTCCGAATTTGAACCAGTCGTGTCATAGCACGTGTCCTTCCTTATTCATACTTAGGGTTCTTTGTATCGGATATAAATACCCCGAAATTATGTTTTGAGGGAACTTTTTTGTATTCCATTCTATAGCAATAAAATTCTGCCCATTTATTTCTCCATTGTCTTTGTCTTTTGTAAGCTTAGTTTTAGATTAATATTTCATGTTCTTAAATTCCAGTAGAGTAGAGTAATTTAGTTGTTCTTTATTCTTCTCTTAGAATAATTTGTTGCATGCTTAGAATAATTGCATTTGTTTTCATAGATCGTAGTTTAGTATAATATTTCCCTTTTTTTCGTAATCTCTCGATGATCTCCATGACCCCTTCTCCTCATCTTCTCCCCATGGGTTTCTAAAACCTTCCAAAGGGTGGGGGTGACGGATTTAGGGTTAGACAAGAGAGATCGTTTCTATTTTAATTTCTTGTTAGTGTTTTGATCATATGAGTTTTTGTTAAATCAAAACTCATATGATGCTTAATATCTCACTTGACTTATAATAATTTCGTGATCCCTAATCTAACTCGAAGATTCATAACTCCCACCCTCTGGACTCTCACCATATTTGTTCTCTTTTTAATTTTGTTGATTTAGAAAATTGAAAATCAAAAAAAACTAAAAAGAGAACAAATATGGTGAGAGTCCAGCGGGTGGGAGTTATGAATCTTCGAATTAAAATAGAAACGATCATATTCGTTTAAGTCATTTCTTCTTACGTTTCATTCTTTTTTCTCTTCCATTCTCTTCTTTATTACCTAATATCTGAAATATAACAATAAACACTCGAGTAACACAATATTAGGGTAAAATTAAGGATACATAGCCTGAATATGATTCATGATATGATACTAATCAAATACCCCACACCTACCTTTTGCTAGTCTTGAGCAAAACAAAGAAAGAGAAAAATGAAAGAAAGGAAAAACATACGAAAGATAGGGAAATCCTAACTCACTTTCGTAGCAATCACGGTTGCACTTAGCACGTGCAACAAGACGTTAAACCTCGTTGTTGCCAAGTAGGAGGAGTGATGTCTCTTGAGGGTTTTCAATGGATATACCCACAAAATCTGACCAATGATGCATTATTCAACCTAGCAACTCGACTTGTTGGACATACTGTTGTCGATCATTGGACACGGTAATCCTACGGGACGACTGTATATATGTATTTAGTCCACACACCTAGCCTAATGAAACATTGGTGCAAGTTAGTTAAGGACTTAAGTGAAGGACACAAGCAACCATAACATCATCAAGTGATACAAAGTGTAGAGTCCATTAAGGTTCTTATTTGTATTACCTTTTTTCTTCTCTTTTTCTTTTTTTTCATTTTTTTTCATTTTTTACTAGTTGGTGTGTAATTTTCCCAGGGTTAGTTTTTGTGCATCATTTCCTATGATGACTTACACTATCACGTACACCTTCTCCCACATCTCCACATAAGACGATCCTTACCACCTGTGTAACAGGAGTTCGATTGGTGCATCCATGTCAGATGACTCGAAAACACGAGGCACTAAGTCCCCTCAGACCAAATTACCCGGTGATAGGAGCCATGCAAGAAGTGAGAACACCCTACTCACTTATTTCTTATCTAGACATGAACGAAAACCCCTACACTTAAGGTTTCATAACAGGAGATTAAGGGTCCCTGACTACAACAAACTTCCTTATACTAACACACACAAATTATTCAAATAACTAGGTTCAGGGTGGACTTTGTTATTTGTTTGAGTACTGAAACCCTATGATTACTCTCCCCCCGAGGGAAAACGTAGGTACATCCTTACGCTTTGGTAAGACCTAAAGCCGGTGTACTAGATGTCCCAATGCATCAAGTTCAAGTCAATTTTGGGAGCTTCCTTTTTTACTTTTCCTCTCAATGGTTTTGCACATGCTAAACACGCGCAAACCCACAAAACATTTTCTTTCGCAAACACGTGAAAATTTGGAAAGAAATGGAAAATTTAATGTACTAGGAAAGCAAAAGAATGCAAGTCACTCAAGGATCATGGCATATATATATATATATATATATATATATATATATATATATATATATATATATATATCGATTTTAAATGCAGCACACTAACATGACCCTAACAAATGCACACAAAAGAAAATAAAAGAAAAGGAAAATACTCGACTATGTACACACGTAACCCCCCTATTTCATGCATTGTCCTCAATGTATGGAAGCATGATACTACATTAATTTTGTATGAAAAGTAAAAGATCTCACCAAACTTTGAAGCACAATGAACGTTTCATGGTCATGTTGATGGACACAAACTTGAATTTCCCTCAAAACCTGTGAAATACTTAAGAAGGGAGACAAATACGTGAAAGAAATGGGACCTAAATACACAAGGGTTGGAGCTCACAACAAGCTATGCTCACTCTTGAAGTCTTTCTTCCTCCTCCTCGTCTTCTTCTTCTTCTTCTTCTTCTTCTTTTGTCTTTTTTTCCAAATATAACTATGTAAAAAATGGGCTCCTGATTAAATTCATTTCATACATTCATTTGTATCTTATATCCATTATCTTAAACCTGAACAATGCTACGTAACGAGTTTTATGTTTGACTTTCAGGAATAAATAGGTTTGAAGAGAAGATACATAACAGGACCTAAAAGCAAGAAAAAGGACCGAGTTGTAAGACTTGGGGACTGAGATGCAAGAGGGAAGGACCCAGATGAAAGCCCAAATGACCAATGAGAAAATCAAGAAACTCCACACCATCATGAGGAGTATTTTGGCAATCCGATTCGGGCCTAAACTCCAGCAACTAATTTGTATGCATCACACATGAAGAAAGCAATCCAGGAAAGCCCACAAAAAATCCAGACCGGATCCGGACTCTGTAGACCGCTAATTGGCGGTCGGGTTGGCTCCAGATCCGATAGTCTTCGGGCGGATCATGTATAATAGTGTGTTATGTCTATTTTGGGTATTTTATTAGTCCCACATCGGGGGATTGTCCCCAATTACCTTTTTCTATGACTATAAATAGAACTCTTCGTCTTCCCTTGTAATCTACTACATACTTGGTGGTTATTCTCTCTACTTGAAGTGGAGCCTAGGAGCAAATACTCAAGTGGGAAGATGCTACTTGTATTGTGAGTCTGAAATAAATAAAAATTTCTTTGTTATGTTGCTTCTTTTATGTTGCTTGCATGCTTAGTTTAATTTCATTTCAATAATCTTAGTAGACTTAGTTAATATGGTTTCCTTTCTTAAGATTAAAATTAGTTTAATGAGTAGTGAGTAGTGAGTAGTTCCATCCCCTTTGGGGGTGGAGTTGATGTTTTATACATGCAAATGTGCAATAGAGAATGGATATGAATGTTTTGTTATGAAATGTGTTGATAAACATGAATGTATGCTTGCTTGTTTAAGATAGAACTTGTAACTTGATGGGTTTTTGACATAACTCTTAGACATTTCCCATGCTTATTTAGGTTCTTAAATAATCAACTTGTGTATGTTAATGTTAGTCAACTAGGTTAGTGATGGGATTGATAGGTTTTGTCATAATCATTAGACACTTCCTATACATGAAAATACAACCTACATTTGTGCTTAATGATTGCATTCTTCACCATCTTCTTGCATGTGTACACTCACTCCACCCCTTAGGGGTCCCTCTTCCTAATTTGCAGTTTCACTTTAGGTTCTTTTGATTGAGTTTGCATCGTTAGTTGTTGTTTTCCTTCACATTTCTTCTTACTAGTTTAGTTGAACTTAGATTAGCATATCTACAACTCTTCTCCCCTTTTTCGCCACTTGATTTCGGTCAAACCAGAGACTGCTCATCTCCCTGCGGATTGACCCGTACTTGTCCCGTATTCACCGATGGTTGTTTACTTGCCGTCTAAATTTAAAATGAATAAACAAGTTTTTGGCGCCGTTGCCGGGGAGGTGCCTGTCTAGTCTCTGGTTTGGATGATTCAGGTGGATTTAATTTTTGTTTTCTAGTTTTCTTTGTTTTAGGAGACTCTGACGCTCAAGGGAAGGCAAATGGAGAATTTGGGAGATGAACAGAGACATTTGACCGCCAATTAGCGGTCTGGTAATCTCGTTTGCCCTTCTACTCTCTTGGGCTTGTTTATGTATCTGATATAAAAGTTTAGGGCTCTATTTAGCATGTTCTGACTTTTAGTTCGCCCATAGATCAATAATCAATCTCCCTTTAAGCAACTTGGACCCTAAAACCCAAAGCAAAAGATTAGGCATTCTTTCTTGTTTAGGTCATGCATTATATACTTGACTTAGGCACGTAGTTTGTCTTTTGTTTTAGCTTTACTTTCAGATGCTGGGTGCTGTCGTGAGGTACACATCTCCTACACTCATTGATGAATTTTGTATGAACATGCATTAGTTAGTAGGAATTTCATTGCAACAAGTGTGAGTTGAGCGTTTTGTTTGGAGAGCTGCTTTCTAGATTAGGACTCCAAAACACTACTAAGGAGGGTTTATCCCATATAAGATAAGGTGGGGGATTTCATCACCCTTTCCTTGGCCCCAAAACCAACACTAATCAAGAGCCTAATTTTAAAATCAAGTAGACATTGGCCCTAAAGATCTCGGGCGCATTAAGGGAGTTATCCGGTCGCGACCGTCATGGCCTGATCGGCGTCGCTCACTCTGTCGATAGTAGGAGAGACGAGATCTCCAGATCATGGCTTACTTACTGGGCTTTGTGGTCTTCGCCATATGGCGGTGAGGCGTGTTGAGGCCGCGTGACCTTGCAGTTAGGCGTCGTCAAGCTGTAAGGACCTATAACGACCTTAGGTTGTTATAGCCTTGTTTACTTGTGTGCTTCTACCGGTACCGACCCATCGTAGCATAAGGACTTCTTCCTTTCTCTCCTTAGTCATTCTCTCTTCTGTGTCCTCTCGTCTTCTCCTCTATGCACATTCTGCTTCCTTGTCAAAAAAAGTTTTGGTTCGTGTGTGTGTACACTTTTGTGCATGCTTGTGTGGGCACAAGACGAGAATGGGCGTTTGACGAGGCGTGTCGTCAATCCCGCCTCTTTAGTCAATTTATCGATGCCTTCATCTTCTCGTGTCGCACAGGTCCTGGTTCCATGGCTGCTCAGTACCGCGAGGAGGAGCAGTTGCTGGACTCACCTGTCCCACCTGTCTCACCCATTCCACATGTTCTTGTTCCCGTTTCTCTGCGTGATCGATGCTACCCGAAACATACTGCTCTACCTTCGTGCTTCGTATTGCTAGAGGTGAATGGGAACCACTTTGAGGTTAAGCCTCAGTTAATATCCATGCTCCCTCACTTAACTTGGAAGGGTGACCCCTATATCTTTCTCAGGGAATTTAAGGAGGTCTATGCGGCGTTCAAGCTGCAACAACTTAGCACAGACTCCATCCATCTTAGGCTTGTCCCCTTTGCACTGAAGGATGATACCAAGAAGTGGTCGTACAACAACCAAGCAAATGCCTTTAGGACTTGGGATGAGTTTCAATCTGCATTCCTCAAGAAGTACTTTCCAAATCATCGGACTCAAAAACTGAGGAACGAAATCAATTCGTTTAATTAGCAGGAGACCGAATCATTCCATGCATAGATAGAGAGGTTCAAGGAGCTACTATCCTCATGCTCTCACCATGGCATCGAGTTGTGGTGCCTGTGTCAGATTGTTTACGAGGGTCTTCACATCCTGTCCCGAACGCTCCTTGAGTCCATGTGTCAAAGGGAGTTCATAGGAAAGGATGAAAGGGAGAGCTTTCCTAGAAGACCTCACTGAGAAGACCATGCAGTGGGAGAGTGTAAGGGAACCACCAGAATCATCTAGCATAGGAGCAAGGATCGCAAACGCAAACTTGATTAGATCGGGTGCCGCATTTGCTGTCGATACCACTACAACCACTGAGGCGCGCATGGTGCCCTTAATGCGTCATATGGGTTCGATTGAGCTCCAAAACTAGCACAATGTGTCACATGTGTCTGCATCTGGTCTAGTTCCCTGTCATCTATGTGGTAGGATAGGTCATTTAGGAGGTGAGTGTGCATCCATTCCTCTTGAGATGGAACATGTCAATGCCATCTATGATAGATCCTAGAATGACCCATATTAATCATCATATAACCCTGGATGGAGGAACGACCCTAATTTTTCATGGAACCATAACAATGCACCAGGTGGTCCTTCAAACTCCTCTCGACCACCTAACCGACCACACCAACCTCCCATGCATTCACAATCTTATCACCAACCCCAAGCTCAAAACACCAACCCACTAGGGTTCCCAAATTCTAACAACTTGGAAACCCAGTTTAATTCGCTTAAGAACTTAACTCGTGGACTTTAGAACTCTGTAAAAAACTTTATGTCATCCACTAGTCAAGTCCTCACTTTGAACCAGCAGATCAACAAATCTCTCGAGCTTCAGATGGGCTAACTCGCTCAGTCTGTTCATGAGAGAGAGAGGGAGTCTGCATAGCCAACCTGTGGGTAGCCCCCATGCTCAACATCACTCGAACATGCAAAATGCAAGTTCAAGACCAAAGGGGGGCAAGTGAACTACGTGGAAGAACCTGTGGACCATGTCAATGCCATTGCGACCCTGAGAAATGGGAAGCAGGTCAACAACCACATTTCCTTGCCATTAAATCCATCTGTGCAGCCCCTTTATGGGAATGATGGTGAGAAAGAGGCCGAGGGTGAGAGTAATACACCAACGTCTCCTTGTCAGGCACCGCAGAAAACCTACCTGCCTAAAGCTCCATATCCTAGTAGGTTGTCTAAGAAACAGGGTGACAGTGTAGATAAAATGCTAGAGATATTCAAAAAAGTGAATGTCAACATTCCTTTGTTAGATATGATTCAACAAATACGTCCCTATGCTAAATTCCTGAAGGATCTCGGTACCACTAAGAGGAAAACCAACGTCCCTAGCAAAGCCTTTTTGGCAGCTAATGTGGGCTCGATCATTTCGAACCCAACGTACGTAAAATTGAAGGACCCAGGAAGTCCAACAATTTCGTGTGTCATTGGGGACTCTCACATTAATAATGTCTTGCTAGATCTAGGGTCGGCGGTTAACCTCTTACCAGCTTCTGTGTATCAACGATTAAGCCTAGGTGATCTCAAGCCTACGAAAACAACTTACAGTTGGCTAATCGTTCGATCAAAGTCCCGATGGGGGTGATTGAAGATGTCCTAATCAAGGTCGGTGATTTCATATTTCCTGTGGAATTCGTTGTCCTTGAGACTGAACCAATCAAGACTACCCACTCTCAGATTCCATTGATTTTGGGTAGACTTTTTCTGGCGACGTTAAATGCCTTCATCAATTGTCAAACTGGACTCATGAAATTGTCGTTCGGGAACTTGACCGCGACATTCATGTGTTCAATATGGCTAGGCAGCCGACATCTTTCGAGGACCCCATGGAAATTAATCTTATCCGGGATGTGGAAGAAGAAATAGAACAAGAGTACCCCCTGATTCATGAAAATCTAAATGCTTACACCATGGATGATTTTGATCACGAAGAGGACGGGGGCGAGTTGAGCAATGATGTGCATGTTATTCGGTACATGTGAGCTCCTCCTATTTTACATCTCGAGCTAGATATCATACCTCGCCTTGAAGAGCCATCCACAATTGAGCTTTAAGAACTCCCTAAGGATCTGTAACACATTTTTCTTGGTCCCCATAGGTCATTTCCGGTGATTATTTCATTGATGTTGACTGGTGATCAGGAATAACGTCTGATTTGAGTCCTAAAGGAGCACAAATCAGCCATTGGGTGGCCCTTGAACGACATTAAAGGGATAAGTCCCGACGTTGTGCAACACCACATCTTTATTGAGGATGAGGCACGACCACGTCGCGACCCACAAAGGCGTTTAAATCCATCCATGACAGAAGTAGTTAAGAAAGAGATCATCAAATGTTTAGATCATGGCATCATTTTTCCCATTTCGGACAGTGCTTGGGTAAGTCCTGTCCAGGTTGTGCCCAAGAAGTCGGGTATCATTGTTGTCCAGAATGACAGCAATGAGCTTGTACCCACCGACTTCAAACTGGGTGGCGAGTTTGCATTGACTATAGGAAGTTGAACGCGGTCATGCGTAAGGACCACTTTCCTCTACCTTTCATGGACCAAATGTTAGAGAGACTCGCTGGGCATGCCTATTACTGTTTCCTTGTTGGTTATTTGGGGAACAATAGAATCTCAGTTGCCCCTGAAGACGAAGAGAAAACCACGTTCACCTGTCCTTTTGGGATGTTTGCTTATAGACAGATGCCTTTCGGACTATGCAATGCACTAGCAACATTCTAACGTTGCATGTTAAGTATCTTTTCCGACATGGTTGAGAACTTCCTTGAGATTTTCATGGATGATATCTCGGTTCATGACACCTCCTTTAATGAGTGCTTGCACCACCTGAGCCTTGTTCTCAAGAGGTGTTCAGAAACAAACATAACACTTAATTGGGAAAAGTGTCATCTCATGGTTACAAAAGGCCTCGTATTGGGTAACGTGGTATCTCGTGATGATATTGAGGTGGATAGGGCAAAGATTGAGCTTATTTCTAAGCTTCCGCCACTCACCTTGGTAAAAGAAATCCGGTCATTCCTTGGATATGCCGGTTTTTACCGGTGGTTTATTAAGGATTTAAGCAAGAAAACTCACCCTTGATGAGCTTGCTTGCTAAAGGTACCTCTTTTGAGTTCACACCCGAGTGCTTGACTGTGTTTGAGTTTCTGAAGCGTGAGTTGACATGTGATCCCATTATTAAGGCACCAGTGTGGCCTCTACCTTTCGAGCTGATGTGTGATGCATCAGACTATGCGATAGGAGCAGTTTTGGGTCAGAAAGTCGACAAATTGCCTCATGTGATCTACTATGCAAGTCGTACTCTCAATGATGCCCAACTCAACTACTCCATTACTGAGAAAGAGTTCCTCACGATCATATTTGCGTTGGAAAAATTTCGCCAATACCTCATTGGGTCGCACGACATCATCTACATTGGTCACTCAGCTCTTCGCTACCTTTTGTCTAAAAAGGATGCGAAACCCCGTCTCCTGCGTTGGATATTGTTGTTGCAAGAGTTTGACCTTCAAATACGGGACAAGAAGGGATGCGAGAATGTCATGGAAGATCACCTCTCTCTCATTCCAGTTGATCTTTCACCAGATCCCCTAGTGAACGAGTTCTTCCGTGATGAGAACCTTATGGCAATAGCCTCACCCCCTTGGTTCGCTGACATTGTGAACTATTTAGCAACCGGGGAGGTGTCGGCTCATTGGACATAAAATGAGAAAGTGAAGTTCAAGTCGTTAGTCAAGCACTTCTATTGGGATGATCCCTACTTATTTAAGTACTGTGCCGATCAAATCATAAGAAGGTGCATTCCTAACGACGAGATTCAGAGCATCTTGTCATTTTGCCATAAGGAAGCATTTGGTGAGCACTTTGGTGCCAAGAAAACCGCTGCCAAAGTGCTCCAATACAGCTTTTACTACCCTACGTTGTTCCAAGTTGCTTTTGCATTTTGCAAAGCATGCGATAGGTGCCAATGTGTGGGTCACATTGGAAGACGTGATATGATTCCACTCAATCCTATCTTAGTGGTTAAGATCTTTGATGTCTGGGGCATCGACTTTATGGGTCCTTTCCCATGTCCCATGGTCATACCTACATTCTTGTGGCGGACGATTATGTGTCGAAGTGGGTTGAAGCAATCCACACTCGCACTAACGATCGCAAGGTTGTGATCAAATTTCTTAAAGAACACATCTTTGTGAGGTTTGGGACACCTCATTGTATCATAAGTGATCGGGTACACACTTTGTGAACCGATCCCTCGAGGCAATGTTGAGGAAATATTCCATCATGCACAAGTTGGCCACACCTTATCATCCTCAAACCAGTGGCTAGGTGGAAATTTCCAACCGTCAACTCAAGCACATTCTTGAGAAAACAGTTAATGATTTAAGGAATGGGGATGTGGTCTGGGCCCTTTATTGTTTTAACCGTCTCCCCTCATGGGACGGTTGAGATTCAGAACCCAAGGAATGGGGATGTGTTCAAAGTTAATGGACAACGCCTCAAACCGTACTTGGAAAGGACCGACAGAGGTCGAGGCGGAAGTCATGACTTTACACGAACTCCCAGTGGATGTGGTCACTTGACGTGATCCATCACTTCATTTGGTTGTACATATCTTTAAACCAAAAAGTTAAAAAAGAAGAAAAGAAAAAAATAGAAGTGCCTTTTGGACATTTCCCTTTTTTACTTTGTTAAAAATCCATTTTCGTTGGCCTACCCATCATCCACCCAACAAAAATGCATTTTTCTCTCTTGGCCGCCCTCCCCCGAAATGCCTTCCCCAGATCTCGCAAACAGACCACTAATCAGCGGCTCCAGATCGCCAGTCAGCGGTCTATTTTGTTGATCCACTCTTCGTTCTTCAGCGGGTCGTTGGTGTTCCTGTATTCAATCGGTTTTGTTGGGTTGGGATTTTGTTTACTGCTTGCGTCGACGTGTTGTTGTCTCCAACCCTTGAGCGTCGTGTTCGTCCTCGCCGCCGTGTGTTCTGCTGTTAAAGCTCACAAAGGTAGGTGCAGGTATGGTCAGCCCACATTTAATTGTAGAACTTAATTTTGCCTCCCTAATTCACGACTTCGGAGAACCCTTCTATGATAGAATCGTAGCCAAATGGTGGCATCATTTATTGTATAAGAGTGATGAAACCATGTATGTAGAACCTCTCGTACATGAGTTCTTTTCTAAACTCGACTGTTACCAGACCGGACCACTCGAGTTTAGTCTCACTCTTAGAGGGGTGAAGCACACTGTGACACCCCAATTCATCTCCGACGCGACTGGGATCCCCTTAGTCAATGATCTCGCACCCACCCGTGACATTAAATATTACCGAACTATGCTTGGGCGCAGGCAAACCATTTCATCGCATGGGGGAATACCTAATGCACACATCAACTCTAATGTACACATTGTAGCCAGGTGGGTGTGTAGGAATGTGTTGGGCCAAGAGCGGACCTCCACAATCTTCACACCTAGTTTGCGAATAGTGTATAGTCCCATGGATGGTTCACCTCACTGCATTTTTCAAACGTTGTTCGACGTTCTGGTGAACTCTAAGCATAAAGAAATACACTGTTTGCCTACCCTAGTGACCAAATTGTGTGGCATGTTGGACATCCCACGATTAGGTATGAGGGGACTTAGTGCTTGGTACTTTCGATTCATCTGACTTGGGAAGCACCGACCGAACTCCCGTTACACGGGTGGTAGGGATTGCCCTATGAGGAGATTTTGGGGAAGGTGTACGTGATAGTGTAAGTCCTTACAGTCAATGATGCACGAAACCCGACCTTTGGAGAATCAAACACAAACTAATGTAATGCTCCAAAGAAAAAGAAAAAAAAGAAAGAAAAGAGAGAGTCAAATAAGAACCTTAACAAACTTTACACAATGTATCACTTTAAGAAGTTAAGGTTGCCCATGTCTTTCACTTAAGTCCTTAATTCACTTTCACGAATGATTCATTAGGCTAGGTGTGTGGACGGATTACATTAATAGAGTCGGCCCGTAGGATTACCGTGTCCAAGGATAGACGGAAACGAAACCATTGAGTCGTGTTGCTAGGTTGAATAATCCATCTATGTTTGGATTTTGTGGGTATATCTGCTGAAAACCCTCAGGAGACAACACTCATCCTCCTTGGCAACAATGAGGTTTAACAACTTGTTGCATATGCTAAGTGCAACCATGATTCCTACGAAAGTGAGTTAGGATTTCCCTGTTTTACGTATGTTTTTCCCTTCTTTCATTTCTCCTTTCTTTGTTTTGCTCGGGATTAGCAAAAGGTGTGGGGGTATTTGATTAACATCATTTCATACATTCATTTATATCTTATATACATTATCTTGAACCTAAACAATGCTATGTAATGAGTTTTATGTTTGAGTTTCAGGAATAAACATGTTTGAAGAGAAGAGGCATAAAATGACCTAAAAGTAAAAAAGGACCGAGTTGTAAGACTTGGGGACTGAGATGCAAGAGGGAAGGACCCGATGAAAGCCCAAATGACCAATGAGAAAATTAAGAAACTCCACACCATCATGAGGAGTATTTTGGCAATTCGATTTGGGCCTATACTCCAGCAACTAACTTGGGTGCATCACACATGAAGAAAGCAATCCAGGAAAGCCCACACAAAATCCAGACCGGATCCAGACTCTATAGACCGCTAATTGGCGGTCCGGGACCGCTGATTGGCAGTTGGGTTGGCTCCGGATCCGACAGGCTTCGGGCAGATCATGTATAATTGTGTGTTATGTCTATTTTGGGTATTGTATTAATCCAACATCAGGGGATTGTCCCTGATTACCTTTTTCTATGACTATAAATAGAACTCTTCATCTTCCTTTGTAATCTACTACATACTTGGTGGTTATTCCCTCTACTTGAAGTGGAGCCTTGGAGCAAATACTCAAGTGGGGAAATGCTACTTGTATTGTGAGTCTGAAATAAATAAAAAATTCTTTGTTATGTTGCTTCTTTTATATTGATTGCATGCTTAGTTTAATTTATTTCAATAATCTTAGTAGACTTAGTTAATATGGTTTCCTTTCTTAAGATTATAATTAGTTTAATGAGTAGTGAGTAGTGAGTAGTTCCATCCCCTTTGGGGGTGGAGTTGATGTTTTATACATGCAATAGAGAATGGATATGAATGTTTTGTTATGAAATGTGTTGATAAACATGAATGTATGCTTACTTGTTTAAGATAGAACTTGTAACTTGATGGATTTTTGCCATAACTCTTAGACATCTCTCATGCTTGTTTAGGTTCTTAAATAATCAACTTGTGTATGTTAATGTTAGTCAACTAGGTTAGTGATGAGATTGATAGGTTTTGCCATAATCATTAGACACTTTCTATACATGAAAATACAACCTACATTTGTGCTTAATGATTGCATTCTTCACCATCTTCTTGCATGTGTACACTTACCCCACCCCTTAGGTATCCCTCTTCCTGATTTGCAGTTTCACTTTAGGTTCTTTTGATTTAGGTTGGCTCGTTAGTTGTTGTTTTCCTTCACATTTCTTCTTACTAGTTTAGTGTAACTTAGATTAGCATATCTACAACTCTTCTCCCCTCTTTTGCCACTTGATTTTGGTCAAACCAGAGACTGCTCACCTCCCTGCTGATCGACCCGTACTTGCCCCATCTTCACCGACGGTTGTGCACTTGCGGTCTAAATTTAAAACGATCAAACAACTCTCATATTCATTTGTCAAGGGACATCAAATGGGACGATACCATCTCTCAAGCCACAAATGCAACTGCATGGGCTCACAACATAAGAAACAGGAGGATTATTTAGAGGTTTATGAACCAAGGATGGTGGTTCATGCCTCTCAAAACATGGGTATGTGAAAGGAAATGAAAACACGTATGTTTCCATTCCACGAGAAAGTTCAAGGTCATAAATATATACCCTCCAACTAATATTTGGGTTCACCATGATCATTTCATCCCAACAAAGTGACACCTTGGACTTATTAGATAGATGACAAAGTCCAGAAACAGAATTGCATGACCACCTTACACCCTTATAAGAATTGTGATCCTTTGATGTCTCTTGAGAGTGAGCAAGATAGGAGTCATGAATGAGATGTAAATCTCTGTCTGGTTGTTTGAAATGTAGGATATTAGGTGGTTGATTCTTAATCCACATGGGATCCTCAATAGATACAAAGTGAAGAGTAGGTGGCCCAGAGGCCACAAAAATGGTATCATGTGGCTCAAGAGCCACATGATCGAAAGGATGTGGCTCAAGGCCACATGATCACAAGATAAGGCACCCTCTTATGCCAACCCATTTGAATCATCTTCACCATCATCTGGATCTCCATCGAATAACTCTCTGAAATACTTCACGGTGCCTTCGACTTCATTCTCATTCGTGCTCTGGATAAGGTTGACCTCAACAGGGTCATCGAAGGTACATGACTTCTTCCCGATGGCGAAGATGTTGAAATCAGCGCACTGAGTATCATATGTCAAGTGCATCAGACGATTACGACAATTGATCAAGGCATTGGAAGTCACTAGGAATGGTCGCCCAAAAAAAAAGAAATTTGTCCAAGTGGGTTTGGCACAAGTTTAATATCCTAAACAAAGAAATCGACTGGATAAATGAAATCACCCATTTTGATCAGAACATCTTCCACCACGCCCCTTGGTTTCTTCATTGACCTATTAGCCAATTGAAGAGTGGTATTTGTTTTTTTTATGTGTCCAAATACTGCTGAAGATTGACAGATGCACTTAGGTCCAACAAAGCTTGATGTATTCAAACCTCACCAATTACACAAGAAATAGTAGGGCAACCAGGATCCTTGTATTTTACTGTGTGGGTTATGCCAACAATGAACTCACATTAGTTGCAAGAAATGCTTTTTGGGGAACATTGGTTCTTTTCTTCTTAGTGCATAAATCCTCGAGAACCTTGGCATAAGGTGACATTTGCTGAATCACATCCAACAGACGAATGTTCACCATAACTTGCCAAAAGATCTCAACTACCTTGTCATGCTGATATGATGTTTTCTTTTTAAGGCGCTCAGGGAATGGCGCCTTTGGGGCGTATGAGTCTTTCGAAGGAACCTCAGCCTTCTGTTCTGTAGAAACATGAGTGGGGATCTCAAACTCTGATTCCTTCGACACATGATGAGACAAGAGGACCTCAAGGTTTGGCCCCATTGTCAAAATAAATATAGAAGGAACCTCAAGATCAAGCTTCCTCCTGGAAGTATTTGTTCAGGGAACCTTAAGATCTGGCTCCCTCATAGATGTAGGTATCACCACAGGTCTGGTGACACCAAGAGATGGTGATTGCAAGGAAGGCAACCCATTTTTGTTGTCCACCTCCTTACTGGACCACAAAGTATGAATCACATTGACATGATGGATCAGTTCATGATGAATCACATTGATGAATCACATTGACATGATGGATCAGTTCATGATGAATCACATTGATGAATCACATTGACATGATGGCCTTCCTTGAGATTGGGTATCCCAGGGATTCACCTCGGGTTGACTTGGGAATTGACCCTTCTCACGTTCATGGAGCTGATGAGCCAACTGGCTAACTTGCACTTCCAATGCTTTGACCATAGACTTATTGGCCGCAAGCATGGTTTTTGTGCTCTGCATGAACACGTGAAGGGTTTGTTTAAGAGTGGAGTCCCTTCGGTCAACCAGCTGAGGTAAAGTCTAACTAGAATAACCAGATGGTGATGCATGAGTAGTTTCGTGAGTATGGGGCTGAGACCTTTGATGTGGGGGTTGGTAGGTCACTGATGGGCATGGAGGGTGATAAGGTGGAGGTTAAGGTTAAGTGTGCAAACTTTGATTGTTGCCCCCACTAGGCCCCTGTGAGAAGTTGGAGTGGTTCGCCATCCCGGGTTGTAGGAGCGACTTTACGGATTGTTACGAGGTCACTGTTGATATATCACATTTGCATGCTCAGTATCACTTGGAGCGTATGCACACTCCAAGTAACTATGTCCCATAAGTCCACACCTACTACAAGCAGAAGTAGCGACCTGAGCTACAGAAGATCGGTCCAACTCTAAACTCTCACTCCTACGCATTGAGAGCAACCATTTTCGCCTCAGAGGTGATATTTGACTCAACTTGGTATTATCCAACTCGACCAGAAGACCTGGAGGCTGGTGGCTCTCATGGTGGCCTACTCAAGGGTACGTTCAACCATTAATTCAAAAGTGTCCCTTGTCTCATCGATGGGTTTCATTTGGAAATCACCCTGACATATCGACTCTGACAATGTACGGGTGTTGTAGTTGAGTCCCTAATAAACAATCTGACACAGGTGCCATAACTCAAGTCCATGATGACGGCACTGCTGGAGAAGGACTTTGAACCTCTCGAAGAAAACATGAACTGATTCGGTCTTAGTCTGATACATTTGATATATCTGGTGCCGTATCTGTCATATTTTCCTTTTGGGGACAAATCTCTTCAGAAAGTCAGTCACAAATTCATCCCAAGACCGAATAGAGCTCGTCGGGAGGCTGTACATCCATTTCTTCGCATTATCTTTCAACGCGAAAAAAATCATCCTCAACCGGACTAAATCATTGTCAAGTTGTTGAAGCTTGAAGAGTGAGCATACATCCTCGAATTCATGTATAAAGATATATGGATCTTCCTTATTGGCAATGAAGGTAGGAAGTATGCTCACATATTGAGGTTTCAATTCATAGTTGTTCCCGTGAGTAGGAGGGAGAACTATGCAAGAATATTGCACGGCCAAAACAGGATGGATCCGCTCCCACAGAGTCATCGGTTTATCCCGTCGAGCTAAAGGTCGTGGTGCATGAATAATATCGTTATCACGCATTTATTCATGTCTTATACTCTCTTTTTTGAACCTAAACAATGCTATGTAACAAGTTTTATGTTTAAGTTTCATAAATAAACAAGTTTAAGAAGAAGATGACACAAAAGACCAAAATGGGAGAAAAAATGGACTGATCGGTGAGACTTATGGATCTATCTACAGGGGGAAGGACCTAGAGGCAAGACCAAAAGACAAATTAGCAAATCAAGAACATACCATCATGAGGAGTATTTTAGAAATTGGGTTCGGGCATGGACTCCCACAACCGGTTAGGTGCACTCCACATGAAGAAATGAAGCAACTAAGAAGTCATTTGAAAATGGATCGGATCCTAGCAATCCAGGCCGCTAGTTGGCAGTGGCTTCAGATCCGACCCTTCTTCTCTCGGTTGTGTGTTAGGTTTTTTAGTCTATATTTAGTATTTTACTTAGTCCCACACCAAGAAACTGTTCACTTTTGCCTTTTTCATAACTATAAATAAAATTCTTCTTCCTCCTTTGTAATTAACTCCTTGCTTGGTGGTCATTCCCTCTTATAAGAGTAAAGCCTTGGAGCAACACTCGAGAGGACAGATGCTACTTGTAATGTGAGTGATAAAAGAAAGTTTCATGTTGTCTATTTTAATTCTTGCATGTTTAGCTTAATTTTGTTTTGTCATAGTAGAATTAATTAGAATGTTTCTTTTTCTTAATATAAATGTTGGCTTAATGAGTAGTGAGTAGTTCCATCCCCCTTTGGGGGTGGAGTTGATGTTTGTACATGTAATGAAGAATGAGATGAATGCTATTTTTTGCAATATGTAACGAATGTTAGTGTATACTTGTTTGTGTAAAAGAGAATACTTAACTTAATGGGTTCTACCATAATGATTAGGTACTTCCCATGCCCGTTTCGATTCTTAATAACCAACTTGTGTATGTTCATGTTAATCAACTAGGTTAGTGATTTGGGTGATAGGTCTTGCCACAACAATTAGGTACTACCTATGCATAAAAATACAACCTACACTTGTGCCATATTGAATGCATTCTTTACCACTTTATTTCATGTGTACACACACTCCACCCCTTGGGGGGTTTTATTCCTGAATTTCATCTTGCTTTGATAGCACTTAGTTTAGTTCCAATTCCTCTCGCGCTTTCATCTTGTTTGTTGCTTGCTAGTTTAGTGTAGCTTAGTTTAGTTTAATAAACTTCTTCTCCCCTTTATTTTCCACTTGACTTTTGAAGAACCAGAGTTGACACACCTCCCTGTGGATCGACCCGTACTTGCCCCGTCTTCACTGACGGTCGTACACTTACGGTAAAGCTTTATTGAAACAATGCACCAAGAACTCGAGCTTGACCGAATACCTCTTTCTCCCGAGTGGGAGGAGGTGGAGAAGGAGGTCTACATGCTGGGGGTAGTGGACCGAGGTAATCCATTCTAAACATATTAAATATGAGAACCTAATCAAACAAGATACAAGACATAGGCTAATGGATTTCCTCTTAGCTTCACTTGAAGTTATTCGACGTGGACATGTATTGATTTTTCTACAAGTGGTTAAGCACGAACCAAAGGAGGAGGGAAAAGATGCTGCCCTGGTCGGATGTCGCCACTACGGTGACGATGTTCGTGGAGGCTGCAGTGGCGGCGAAGAGGGTGCAGTGGATTGTTGAGACGAAGGAGGACTAGAGGATGGGACCGGTGGAGGGGTTGGGACGTCCCTGTGATGGCGAAGGCTTGGTCGGAGATCGGTCGCGGAGAGGGTCAGGTTTACGGCTAGGGTTCGGTGAGGGTTTTGTCTGGAATAAATGAAAAAAATGTAACTATTATAAGGCCTATACACGTCGGTCATCGCAAAAAGCCGACGTCTATACCCCGACGTTTAGAGACTGGATAATAACCATTGGAGTATAGACATCGGCTTCCTTGGATATTCAAATAACCGACGTCTATAGGACGACCTCTCCCTCAATAGACGTCGGTTGTAGAATAGGGCAACGTCTATAGCCCGACCTCTCCCACAATAAACGTCATTACCTATAGACGTCGGCGGTTAACACGGCCGACGTCTATTGGGTGACGAGTATGCATTGTTTTGCACTAGTCAGATAAGTACCTAGTGTGGACATTATCTCATCTAACACAAGTATAAGCATGTTACGAGTATAGATCTACATTAAGCACATGAAATGACACAAATAAAAGAATGCATCACTATCACATAATATACCTCACCTCCACCTCAAATGGGGTGGATCTACTCTCTACTCATTAGGGTAACATGTATGTTAAGAAGAGAAAACATTCTAACTAATTCTACTAAGATTAATAAAAAAACTAAGCTAAACATGCAAACTTTAAAAGAGAACATTAGAACAAACTAAGAAAAATTATTTTATGGATATCTCACATTACCAGCAACATTCTTCTCCACTTGAGTTTTGCTCCAAGGCTTTACTCCAAGTAGAGAGAATGACCACCAAGAAATGCTTTCATTAAAAAAGAGGTAGAAGAGTTCTATTAATAAGCATGAAAAAGAAAATTAAGGACAATCCCCTGATGTAGGACTAATGAAACATTCCCCAAATAGACATAAACACATAACTCATATCCAGGCAAAATTGGGTTGCATTTTGACAAAAAGGGACCGCCTATTGGCAGTCCAGGTTGGTTAGATGCGACTTGTTTTCGTTCCTCTACTTATCTCTTAAATTATGCACGTGGGGTGTGCCCTGGTCAGTCATTTGAGTCTACGACTGAGTCTAATTTCCAAAATACTCCTCATGATGGTGTGGAATTTCTCGATTTACTATTTGGTCCCTTCACGCTTACGTCCAGGTCCATCGCTCTTGCAGATGGGTCCTTGTGCATGACAGAGAGGTCCATTTTGCTTCATTTAAGTCATTCCTTCTTACGTTTCAACCCTTTTTCTCTTGTCGTCTCTTCTTTATTACCTAATGCCTGAAATATCACAACAAACACTAGAGTAGAACAATATTGGGGTAAATTAAGGATATATAACATTAATATGATACATGATATGCTACTAATACGTAGCCTCACATGAATAAAAAACTAACAATGAAATTTGTATTCTCATAACTTCAAAAACAACGTACTACAAGACCAAAGGTGAATCCACAAATGTAGGTTAAATGTTTCTTTTGGTTCCCAATAACTCCCTTCAAGTCTTCTACTATATATTCACACACAAGAGCCCCCAAGAGTAGTTCAAAAGCTTGGGAAATCCTCCGCATAGATACACAAAGGAGGTGCTGGCAACATACAAGCTTGATGGAAACAATACAAACACAAACAAGTACAATATCAACATTTGTACCACGACCTCAACATATTCACCAGAAAGCAGAGTGGTTAAGACTGACCAAATCGCTTCTTTATTAACCCTCAGTAGTTCTATAGTACTTGCTAACTATTTCACTTTCTACATTTTTTAAAGAGTATATTGTCACCTTTGTGACTTAATCCGAGCACCACACTAAATTCATCGCTCGAAAACTCAATCATGTTTTCTTTGAATTTGAAATTGTTGTTGTTGATGTTGTTAAAAGATTCCAATGCTCATTCGTCAACTTTCCTTCAATGGACTTCAAATTCTTTACGAATGTGCTTGGGCAGCATGACAATTGCAGCTTTGGTGTAGATCTTGTGCCTTTTCTTTCGTTTTTAACGTGCAAAAGTAACATTTGAAATTTTCAATAAACATTACAATACACTTGGTTATAATAAACATCACATCAATCAAAAGATCTTGAACCTTATCCAAACCAATGTACTTCTAGGGACAACAGATTCTCGATCACAAAACTATCTCTTCTTGTGGTGGGACTTGACCACGCACGATTGCTCGTCAACCGACGTTTCATCAATACTCATCTATGATTTTAAAAAACATAAATTAAAGCAAAGCTCCCTCCCTTAAATAGTTCTAACAAATCTCCACTTCAACAAGAATTCAACCTCCTTCGCTAGCCACTTATTCCTTCTACATGTCATCGGAATAATTGTTTGTTTAGCTAGCCAAGGCACAACTACACTTTCAAATAAATTAAAAAAAATCAAAATAAATTGGTTTAGATTCTTGTTAAGACAATGACATTTATATGATTTTCTTCTCCATAATATTTGTTTTTGAAGACTGAGAGACATTGCCCATGCTCCGTCGAATATATATCCAATAAAGAAATGCAAGGGGGCAGCGAGATTGGGCTAGCGGGACTTGTGGGAGGAGGGTTGGGGTAGCGGGACTTGGGTAAGGTCGTATTGGTTTCACACTTTTTCAACTCACCGGGAACAGTATTTGAGGAAACGTGACGAATGCGGGCCTTTTGGTAATAACACGTTGGGACAAGACATTAGTGGATTATTAGAATCGATGCATCCAAACATGGAAACATTCATCCAGTCAAATTTTGGCATAATACGAGGCAGCATCGATTTCGTTGAAAATCCAAGCAGGGCGGTGGGCACATAATCCAAGAATGATTTTCCAACATCATGGAAATGAATGGACTCCACCAAAAAGTTGTCGCATGCCAATGTTGCGCAAGTTCTTTAGCAAAATTGAACAATCAATTTTGTTGGACTAACATGTTTTTTCTTAGGTTAATATAAAAGACGTAGTTTTTGGAGGCAATTGAGCTTTTTGCAATATATTTACGTAATGTTTAGTTTTGTAGCATCACACGATTTTCTATGTAATGTATTGTCACTCTATGTCACCATCCCACAAGAGGATTGTTCCGTCCCACGAGCGCATTGAGCCTTCACGAGGGGAATGACTTGTACCAAGAGGGGACTTACTCGTCCCGATAGGGTGTCGGGTGAAAATTAGTCGTCCCATGGGGGGCGTAATTTATGTCACTGTCCCGTGAGTGGATTGTCCCACAAGGGAACTGATATTTCCCACCAAAGTCTGGGTTATTCGTGCACATCAGCAATTCATCATGTCATTCGTGCACATCAGCAAATCCTTCAGGATGTAGGAGATGAGTTCTTGCATTTAATGCATGACGTGGGTGCAATCCAATTAGAGAAATAAAATATAATTTTTTGGAAGACAAAGTAATGCAAAGGTGAGGTTTAATTGTCGACTTGGGTTTCAGAGAGAAGACCCACGCAGACTTGAAAATGACATTTTCTTTTTGAGCATCTATACAAAGGGAGATTGTCCAACATAACATTTATCTACCAATACCACACTACAATGCCATGTAGTGTCTAAGTATGTTAATAAAAGTCTTCATTCCTCAGTTACTTATATAGGGAAATACTAACACCAAACATTATACTGAAGCAGGGAAGTGCCAACTTCATGGATATGTGTCCAAGTTATCCTGGTCAATTTTCATACCGGGCGAATGTCCACAAACCACAGTCCCCACCAATTTCCATGTTATTTCAATTTGTTACCTTATCAGTCCTACAAATTAAGCTTGTTATGTTCTTTAAAATTGTGCAGCGACAATACATTACAATCAAAAATCACGTTCTACACTCCAACAACGTTCTACGCTCCAAAACAAAACATTACGTAAATAGAATGCAAAAACACATTCTATTGTGTCCAAAAACAATGTCACTTATATTAATCTAAGAAAAAATACGTTACAACAAAAAATGATTGTTCAATACACACAAAAACCGTAGTCTGAAACATCAAAAATAGTCGGATAGACCATCCGAATGTGTTTGATGATGACGATCGGCTCGTCCACATCGCAACCACACTCATTATAAGTGTGATCCTTCGATCGTGTCCTCTGCTTGCACTTCCAACTGGAAAGGACAATCCACCCCCACTCTTGCCGCCTCTCCGGAGGAAGCTCCCCTTTCATTACGAAGGGGACGGGGAAAATGGTTTTCAGTTGGTCCACGACCTGCTCGACAACATGGGAAGCTAGACCCTCCATGTTTTTGTCCAGCATCCTTTGACAGGAAGATTGAGTCCCCTCTCGGGATGAAACAATCGCTTGATAGGACGATTGAGTCCCCTCGCCTGACATGACAATGCAATTTCGGGATGACTCAATTACGCCCTTGCAGAGATTTTTACAGTTTACGACTCGGTCCCCTAATGATTGACATCATTTCATGCTTATATTTGTACCTTATATCCATTATCTTACACCTAAGCAATGCTATGTGACGAGTTTTATGTTTAGTTTTCAGAAATAAAGAGGTTTGAAGAGAAGAGCCATGAAAGGACCCAAAAGCAGGAAAAAAGGACCTAATTGTGAGACCTGGGGACCAAGATGCAAGGGGGAAGGACCTGATCGTAAGACAGAAGGACCTAAGAGCAAAACAGGAAACTCCTCACCATCATGAGGAGTATTTTGTCAATTCGATTCGGGTCGGAGCTCCACTAAACCAACCAGATGCATCTAAGACCAAGAAACACTTCAAGAAAAGCCCACAAAGAAAACCAGACGGATCCAAGCTTTATAGGCCGCCAATTAGCGGTCTGGAACCGCTAATTGGCGGTCCATTTAGCCCAGGATCCGTCCAATTTTCTGTAGCATGTGTATTAGTGTATTCTTAGTGTATTTGTGGTATTGTTTTAGTCCCACATCGGGGGATTGTCCCGGATTAGCTTTTTCCATGCTTATAAATAGAACTCTTCACCTTCCATTGTAATTACCCATTGCTTGGTGGCATTCTCTCTACTAAGGAGTGAGCCTTGAAGCAAAAACTCAAGGTGGAGAAGAATGCTACCTTCAATGTGAGTCATTTTGTTAATAAAATAATTCTTCTAGTTTCTTTAAATCTTGTCTTTTAATTTGTGCATGTTTGTTTAGTCTTTCCTTTCCTTTTATGTTTCTTTAATGTTTCTTGCCTTCTTAGTTAACTTTCATTTCAGTATTATGCTTTCTTTGCTTAGTCTAATCAGTAGTGTAATGAGTAGTGAGTAGTTCCATCCCCATTTGGGGGGTGGAGAAATATGTGATATAATCATGTAGTGTATTAAGTGTGTGTTATTTTTATCCCTTGAGCTTTACATGATTTCCATAACCATCTAATGGGTCTCCACTCTTATCTTTGATATGCTAATGCTCTTGAATGAAGCTTAGCTTATGCTTTGATTAGTGGACCTATTTTATGGGGAATGATAAGGTTAGGATATGGATGAAGTTAATGTTGGAAACACAATTTGTAGTGTATGTACTCTTGTTGCCTTTTCCTTAGCTAATGTCTTGTATGTTTTAATGATGTAGTCATCTTAATTCATGTGGAGGCATAGTAGGGTATAGTCTTTATACTTGAGTTCATGTAGCTTCATTCCAATTATTGTCTTGTATGTTTTAATGATGTAGTCATATCTTAATTCATGTGGAGGCAAAGTTGGATGTAGTTTTATGATTTCATGCACTACATGTTGTGAGGAGCTTAATGAACACACACACACTTCTTTATGTTCACATTATTTCTCTACCCCCTTTGGGGTTTAGTTTTCTTGCTTTTCTTCCATTTCCAATTGCGTTTTAGTGTAGTTTAGTGTAACCAACCTTTCTTCCCTTTCTTTACCTCTCGCCTTCGCACAAACCAAGTGTCGACACACCTCCCAGTGGACGACCCGTATTTGCCACCGCTTCAACGCGGCCGTGCACTTGCGGTTAAATATAAAACGAGATCAATCAAGTTTTTGGCGCCGTTGCCGGGGAGGTGCTCTGTCCAGACCTTGGTTTGGACGATTCGAGGGGTTTTTGATTTTTTGTTTCCATTTTGGTTTAGTTTCAGGGAACGAGAACATCAAGGGGAAGCTACTGGGAAAGTTGGAGCAAAAGAATCGACAAAGGGACCGCCAATCAGCGGTTGCAAACCGCCAATTGGCGGCCTGGTGAGGTCTGCCTCCTCTCAAATTTCTTCTGGTGGTTTATTGCTTTACTTTAGTTATCTGGGAGCCCAATTGTGCATGCTGTGATCTTTAGTTTGCTCCCAGATTTAATTTCAATCCCCTTTAATCAACTTGGACCATAAAACTCAAAGCAAAAGATTAGACTTCTTGCCATCTAGGTCATGCATCATATGTAGACCTTGCATGCATCTTTCTTTTCTTTGCTTTACATTTTGTCGTTGATTGCTGGAGCGAGGTACGCATTCCTTATCACTCATTCACGCATTAGGACATTCATTAGTGAGTAAGGTTTGCATCGAAACAAGAGTGAGGTGAGTGCTTGTTTGGTGAGTTGCTTGCTAGCCTAAGATTTCAAAACATCTTTAAGGGGCATCACCTATAGACTTCAAAGATAAGGTGGGGGATTTCATCACCCCTCCCTTAGCCCCAAAAAGCACACTCAAGTAAAGCCTTAACTAAAAGCAAGTAGACATTGGCCCTAGGATTGCGGGCGCACTAGGAGAGTAATCTAGTTGAGACCGTCATGACCTGATCGGCGTTGCCTACCTTGTCGATAGTAGGAGGTACTGGATCTCCGGATCTGGTATCACTTGCTGGGCATTGTGGTCCTCGTTGTAGGGAGGTGAGGCGTGTCAAGGCTAGTGACCTCGAAGTTAGGCGTCGTCTAGCCTAAGGACCCATTGCCTTACATTGTTTGAGCCATGCTTGCTAGTTAGGCTTCTACCTTCACCCTGTACCCTCGCTAGCTCTAGGGATTCTTCCCTTCTCCTCTGAGTCATCTTCTTCTCACCTTCTTCTACGTTATAGTCTCCTCCCCTTTACACTCTCTGTTAGCGTTTTAGGGTCGAGTCGAGCACTTTTTGCGAGCTTAGCCTCGTGGTGGTGAGAGTGATCGACTCGAGAGTTTTTCTTGAGATGGATGGTTACATGGGCGACCATCCATATCATTGTTGGGACCAGGACGATTCTCCCTGGTACTCCGGACCCATGCAACCTGGGGTGGCTCAGACTAACACCCCGTATGGTTGGGATGATCGCAATTTTGTGACTGAGCAGTCTTCATATTGGGGTAACATGAGAGAGGCACCGACTGCTAGACCACAATCTAGTTATGCCGGATCATATGCTGGTCAACAAACTGAGACATTACAACAAACTTTGGCCTCTTTCATGCGTATGGCAGACGACATGAGTGCACCGGCGGCTCCAGTAGCCGTACCGTGTCACTATTGTGGGTTGAGTGGTCATGATTTCGGGGAATGTCCTTATGTTCCCCCAGAGCCTGAGTATGAGCATACATTTTCCCAAAATGCTCATTATGACCATTACGCATCTGCGTACAATCCGAGAGTGATGGATTCATGGGGAGACAATTCATATCCAAATTCTTATACTTCATTTTCACCCCAGTATCCTCCTCCCGAATACCCAGAATTCTACCAACACCCCACTCCAAATCATTGGACTCATTCTCAGCCCATCAACACCCAACCTCAAAATTTCCCATGCTCTGACTTGGACCTCATCGTTGACCGCATACCTGATTCATTGAAACAAACTTTCCTTACGTTCATGGAAACCACTCAACAGTCCATACAAAATATGACACTGCAAGTGAGTCAAATGTCGCAGAAATTACGTGAATGTGAGGAGAGTAACCTTTCTTGTCAACATGAGGATTCTTCTTTTGATATCGAACCACCACCACATCCACAAATTCAAAGCACAATCTTTCAAAGTCAAACTCCTAGTCAGTCTGAGGGACTTGGGGTTTCAATTCACGATCACTTAGTGGAGGATTCGATTCAAATTGAGAATAACTTGGACCAGTTTCATTATGAGTCGGCACATGATTGTGCCTTATCTTTTTGTCCCATGGCCCTTGAGCCACATGATCTTATTGTTGTACCTCCTAAGGACTCACCTTTGGTGGAGCAAGAGCTCCCTAGTACCCTTAATCTCATACGACCTGATGAGAGTTTGCCTCTCACTATTGTTCCTGATCATCTTGGAAATGATGGAACATCAAACAACTACATTGCTCATGAGGGTATTAGGAGTTCCTGGGAGGATACCTTGGGTATGAGACCCACTGTTTGTTCGCCTGGTGTGTCGGATATGCATAACGAGGTGCTTGACCTCGTTCCGACCCACCAGCCTGTTGGTTGGAGAGTTTGGATTGATGATCATAACTTCAGTTCCGCAACGGGAGATATTTTTCTTCCGTTGCCCCTTATTTCCCAAACTCTCGAGAGGTTCAAGCTCTTTCAGTTTGATCCTTTGAATGAGACGCCTTTGCGTCCAATTCATGAACCTCTCATTTCGTCTAGTGCTCTTTGTGAAGGGGGCCCACGCATGCGTATTCTGGCCCCGCGTGGTGTCATGTTCCCTTTCCAAGTGCATTGACCCACTCTTGAGGTTCCCATTTGATGTCTTTTGACAAATGAAGATGGGAACTTATGTTTGTACATAGTTATATATAAAAAAAAAAAAAAAAAAAAAAAGAGAAAAAAAAGAAGTACAATAAAAGACTCATTCAGTGAGCATTGATTGTTGTGAGCCCCAACCCTTGTGTATTTGGGCCCCATTTCTTTCACGTATTTGTCTCCCTTCTTCAGCTTCTCACAGGTTTTGAGGGAATTTGGGTTTGTGTCCATCAACATGACCCCGAACGTTCCTTTGTACTTCATGTTGGTGAGATCGTTCCTTTTTCATGCATGTATCCATGTAGTATTTTGCTCACATTCATTGAGGACAATGCATGAAGTAGGTGTGGGGGGGTGTTTTACGTGTGTACATAGTCGAGTCTTTTTCCTTTGATTTTGTTTTCTTTTGTTTGCATTGTTAGGGTCATGTTAGTGTGCTGCATTTAATATCGATATATCTGCTTGCCATGATCCTTGGGTGACTTGTCTTCTTTTGCTTGCCTAGTGCTTCAAAATTTTCACATTTCTTTCAAAATCTTCATGTGTTTTCGAAAGAAAATGTTTTGTGGGTTTTGCGTGTGTTTAGCATGTGCAAAACCGGTGAGAGGCAAAGTAAAAAGAAAGCTCCCAAAATTGTCTTGAACTTGATGCATTAGGATATCTAGTACGTGGCTTTAGGATTTATCGAGTCGTTAGGATGCACCCCAGTTTTCCCTTGGGGGTGAGTAATCATAGGGTTTCAGTGCTCAAACATTTAATGAAGTCCACCCTGAACCTAGTGAGTCAATAATTCGTGTCTGTTAACTTAAGGAAGTTTGTTGTAGTCAAGGACCCTCTAAATCCTGTTGTGAGACATTAGTGTAGGGGTTTTGGTTCATGTGTAGATAAGAAATAAGTGAGTAGGTGTTCTCTCTTCTCGCACGGCTCCTATCACTCGGGAAAGTAGGTCTGAGGGGACTTTGTGCCTGGTGCTTTCGAGTCATCTGACTTGGGATGCGCCGACTGAACTCCCGTTACACGGGTGGTAGGGATTGCCCTATGTGGAGATTTGGGGAAAGGTGTACGTGATAGTGTAAGTCCTCATGGGCAATGATGCACGAAACCTGACCCTGGGAGAACGAAGCTCCAAACTAATAAAAAAAAAAGAAAAAGAAAAAAAAAATTGTGAAAAGAAACAAAAAGAAAAAAATATTGTAATGCAAATAAGAACCTTAATGGACCTTACACTTTGTATCACTTGAGGATCTTGAGGTTGTCCATGTCTTTCACTTAATTTCTTATTTAACTTGCACGAATGGTTTATTAGGCTAGGTGTGGACGGATTACCTATATAGAGTCGGCCCGTAGCATTACCGCGTCCATTGATCGACAAAAATATTTCCAACGAGTCGAGGTCTAGATTGAATAATGCATCTTGTTCGGATTTTGTGGGTATATCCGCTGAAAACCCTCAGGAGACACCACTCCTCCTCCTTGGCAACAAGGAGGTTTAACGGCTTGTTGCACGTGCTAAGTGCAACCGTGATTCCTACGAAAGTGAGTTAGGATTTCTTGTTTTTCGTATGCTTTTTCCTTTCTTTGTTTTGCTCGAGACTAGCAAAAACTTAGGTGTGGGGGTATTTGATTGACATCATTTCATGCTTATATTTGTACCTTATATCCATTATCTTACACCTAAGCAATGCTATGTGACGAGTTTTATGTTTAGTTTTCAGAAATAAAGAGGTTTGAAGAGAAGAGCCATGAAAGGACCCAAAAGCAGGAAAAAAGGACCTAATTGTGAGACCTGGGGACCAAGATGCAAGGGGGAAGGACCTGATCGTAAGACAGAAGGACCTAAGAGCAAAACAGGAAACTCCTCACCATCATGAGGAGTATTTTGTCAATTCGATTCGGGTCGGAGCTCCACTAAACCAACCAGATGCATCTAAGACCAAGAAACACTTCAAGAAAAGCCCACAAAGAAAACCAGACGGATCCAAGCTTTATAGGCCGCCAATTAGCGGTCTGGAACCGCTAATTGGCGGTCCATTTAGCCCAGGATCCGTCCAATTTTCTGTAGCATGTGTATTAGTGTATTCTTAGTGTATTTGTGGTATTGTTTTAGTCCCACATCGGGGGATTGTCCCGGATTAGCTTTTTCCATGCTTATAAATAGAACTCTTCACCTTCCATTGTAATTACCCATTGCTTGGTGGCATTCTCTCTACTAAGGAGTGAGCCTTGAAGCAAAAACTCAAGGTGGAGAAGAATGCTACCTTCAATGTGAGTCATTTTGTTAATAAAATAATTCTTCTAGTTTCTTTAAATCTTGTCTTTTAATTTGTGCATGTTTGTTTAGTCTTTCCTTTCCTTTTATGTTTCTTTAATGTTTCTTGCCTTCTTAGTTAACTTTCATTTCAGTATTATGCTTTCTTTGCTTAGTCTAATCAGTAGTGTAATGAGTAGTGAGTAGTTCCATCCCCATTTGGGGGGTGGAGAAATATGTGATATAATCATGTAGTGTATTAAGTGTGTGTTATTTTTATCCCTTGAGCTTTACATGATTTCCATAACCATCTAATGGGTCTCCACTCTTATCTTTGATATGCTAATGCTCTTGAATGAAGCTTAGCTTATGCTTTGATTAGTGGACCTATTTTATGGGGAATGATAAGGTTAGGATATGGATGAAGTTAATGTTGGAAACACAATTTGTAGTGTATGTACTCTTGTTGCCTTTTCCTTAGCTAATGTCTTGTATGTTTTAATGATGTAGTCATCTTAATTCATGTGGAGGCATAGTAGGGTATAGTCTTTATACTTGAGTTCATGTAGCTTCATTCCAATTATTGTCTTGTATGTTTTAATGATGTAGTCATATCTTAATTCATGTGGAGGCAAAGTTGGATGTAGTTTTATGATTTCATGCACTACATGTTGTGAGGAGCTTAATGAACACACACACACTTCTTTATGTTCACATTATTTCTCTACCCCCTTTGGGGTTTAGTTTTCTTGCTTTTCTTCCATTTCCAATTGCGTTTTAGTGTAGTTTAGTGTAACCCACCTTTCTTCCCTTTCTTTACCTCTCGCCTTCGCACAAACCAAGTGTCGACACACCTCCCAGTGGACGACCCGTATTTGCCACCGCTTCAACGCGGCCGTGCACTTGCGGTTAAATATAAAACGAGATCAATCACCTAACAGTTCATGGGACGATTCGGTCCCATGGTATGGTATTTACATCCCAATGTTCTACTTTTAGAATGCAAGGAGTTGTGTAGCTCAATTTTTTTGGGTTTAAGTGGGGGAGGGTTTAAGTATACTCTATAAAAAGTAAGTCCCCTCGTGGGAAGGGACAGTCCCCTCACAGGACGACTCAGTCACCTCGCTAGAATACTCAGCCAACTTGGTTTTTACCGCCTTGGAGCGTCCATGCTTACTTCCATTTCTTGGATTTGGTTCTTGGGGTCAGCTTGACGAATTTTGGATTCAGGGCTTTTTTTGGGTTCAGGGTGGATGAGAGGTTTTGATTTCCTTTCCAACCGTCTCTCAAATTATCGAAAATGTTATGTTTCAATGAGAAATTGTACTCTTCATATTGATAGTGAGAACCAGCAAACACAACATGGAATTACATATGTTTAACCAAAAGTATTGATAGTGAGAAACAACAAACAAAACATGGAACTACATATAATAAAATTAATACAGAAACAAAGACACAAACACATACAAAAAATTTCTAATCTCTCCCAAAGGAAGAGACATTTCTAATCATGTGTTCCTTAATGAATAGAAGATAATGTGTTGCACCTTCATCGTCTGACCAAACTTCGCTATTGACCAGAGCATTCCACGCAATCCTGGGTCTGTTGTGTTGGAAGTGTTTAGGGTTAGGAAGTATGAATAGAATACACTACAACCAATAATTTTATAGAAGGAATGGAACTATGGAAATGAAATGACCCAGCTCGTTTCGACCGAACGACCCAGCTCGTTGGATCGAACGACCCAGCTTGTTGATTTTTACAACTCCTTTATCTTGATCACCATGTAACAAATTGGCTCATTTTAAAATATATTAATTTCATAACAACACAAATGGTTCGGAAATGGAACATAGGAAATTCACTTAACAACTTAAATTGTACAATGCTCTAATACTCAAAAACAATCATCTGCAGTTGGATATGTGCAAGTTCTTCGGTTGTGGTGTCTTTTGCGTTTTCAACGACCATAAATAATAGCTTCAGGTTTGTGTCCTTTTGAGGGAATTCTCTTCTTCTTCCTCCGACCACAACATGGTTTCGTTACCCAAGGTATGATCTCAAGATTTTTAGCATTTTCCCTATCAAGTTTACACATTGGAGAAATGTTTAAACGTTTTAAATACCGCAAGTGCACAACGTCGGCGAAGACAAGGCAAGTACGGGTCGATCCACGAGGAGGTGAGTAGCCTCTGCTTTATCCGAAATCAAGTGGAGAAAAAGGGTAAAGAGATTTGAATATGCTAAGCTAAACTACACTAAACTGGTAAGTAAGAAATGAGAAAGAAAGAAACTAAATATTGGAAACCAGGAAGAGAAACCCCGAATGAGTGGAGTGTGTGCACATATGAAGTGAAAAAAGTGATGAATGGTGCATGTAAGCATGTATGTGTGTGTCATGAGTGTTTTCGTGCATATGAAGTGTCTAAAGATGTGGACAAACCTATCAATCCATTCACACAACTTGTCGGCAGTTACTACTTGATTATCATAAGATTAGGCTCAGCATGAGAAGTGTCTAAAGATATGGCAAGACTCATCAAAAACCATAAACTCATGTGAAGAACAAATTTAAGCATCAGAGGTGTCTATATCTTATGGCAAAACCCATCAAAACCAAGTTTCTTCAATCAGTCAAGCAAGAAACCACAAATACAAACACTTAACTAACATGTAGCATATTTCAACAGGAAATTTTAGTCAATAAACAAAAGAAAACTAAGCATGGGAAGTGTCTTAATCTTATGACAACACCCATCAAAATTCCCCAACATGTAGATGATTAAAATACCCCCAATGAACATACAAAAGATGCAAGTCTACACAATCAAAAATTCATCAAACATCCAAACTTCACAAGATATATGAACATCATCTCCACCCCCCAAAGGGGGATGGAACTACTCACTAATCATTAACCTAACTATTATGTTAAGAGAAGAAAACATATTAACTAAGTCTACTAAGATTAATGAAATGAAATTAAGCTAAGCATGCAAGAAGATAACTTAAACTAACAAAATTTTCTTTTATTAAATGACTCACATTACAAGCAGCATCTCCCTACTTGAGTTTTTGCTTCAAGGCTTGACTCTAAATAGAGGGATTGACCACTAAGCAATGGGTAAATACAAAGGAGGAAGAGTTTTATTTATAGTCATAGAAAAAGGTAACAAGGGACAACCCCTCGGTATGGGACTAAAACGCATACCATATATGGACTAAACACAACCAAATCTAACACCCTACTAAAGCATGTGTCATTTGGAACCAAATGGACCACCAAGTGGTGGTTTGGGACAGCCAATTGGCGGTCTGGATTGGGTTTCTTGGGTCTCATTTAGGGTGGCTTGATTCGGGTTTGATTTCTTAGTGTTTGGTGAACCCAATTTGGTTGTTGCAGTTTGGGTCTGGATCTAATTGCCATAATACTGCTCTTGATGGTGTGAAACTTCTTGATTTGCTCATTCGTCCTTGTGGTTTACAACCGGGTCATTCTCTCTAGCATCTCAGTCCATAAGTCTTGCAGTTCAGTCATTTTTCTTGCTTTTAGGTCCTTTTTGAGTCTCTTCTTCTCACTTGTTTTATTACTGAAATTGAAACATAAAATTCGTTATGTATCAATGGTTAGGTTAAAAATAGAGGATATAAGACACAAATATATGCATGATATAATGTCAATCAAATACCGCCACACTTAACTTTTGCTAGCCCCGAGCAAAACAAAGAAAAAAATGAAAGAAAGGAAAAATCATTCGTAAAATAGGGAAATCCTAACTCACTTTTGTAGGAATCACGACTGCACTTGACATGTTCAATAAGCCATTAAACCCCCTTGGCCCCAAGGAGGAGGAGTGTTGTCTGCTGAGGGTTTTTGGAGGATACACTCATAAAATCCGAACATAGATGCATTATTCAACCTAGCGACACGACTTGATGGACTCATTTTCGTCAATCATTGGACACGATAATTCTATGGACCGACTGTATATATATAATCAGTCAACAGACCTAGCCTAGGGAACCATTCGTGAAAGTTAATTAAGGACTTAAGTGAAAGACATGGGCGACCTTAACTTCTTAAAGTGATACATCGTGTAAAGTCCATTAACGTTCTTATTTGTCTCCTTATTTTTCTTTTTCTCTCTTTTCATCATTCAATTTTTCTTTTCTTTTTGGGTATTATGAATTACACTAGTTGGTGTTTGATTCTCCTATGGTCGGGTTTCATGCATCATTGCCTGTAAGGACTTACACTTTGGTACACCTTCCTCCAAATCTCCACATAGGGCGATCCCTAAAACCCGTGTAATGGGAGTTCGGTCAGTGCATCCCAAGTCAGATGACTCAAAAGCACCAGGCACTAAGTCCCCTCGAACCTAATTTCCTGAGTGATAAGAGTCGTACAAGAAGAGAGAACATCACTTATTTATTTATTTATTTATTTATTATCTACATGGGAACCAAAACCCCTACACTTAAAGTTTCACAACAAGATTTTAAAGGTCCGTGACTATGACAAACTTTCTTATACTAACATACAAAAATTATTGGACTCACTAGGTTCAGGGTGGACTTCTTTATTTGTTTGAGCTCTGAAACCCTATGATTACACGCCCCCAAGGGGGTGCATCATTATGACTAGATAAGACCTAAAGCCGGTATACTAGATATCCTAATGCATCATGTCAAGTCAAGTTTTGGGAGCTTCTCTTTTGATTTCCTCTGAACGGTTTTGCGCATGATAAACACACGCAAAACCCACAATACCTTTTCTTTCGCAAACACATGAAGATTTTGAAAGAAATGTGAAAATATAAAGTACTAGGAAAGCAAAAGAAGACAAGTCGCTCAAGGATCATGGCAGATATATATATATATATATATATATCAATATTAAATGCAGCAAATTATCATGACCCTAGTAATACAAACAAAAGAAAACAAAAAACAAAATGGAAAAGACTTGACTCCACAAATATACAAAGGTAAAGAACCCCTACACTTACTTCATGCATTGTCCTCAATGAATGTAAGTACGATACTACATGGATTTATCCATGAAAAATAAAATATATCACCAACGTGAAGCACAAAGGAAAGTTCATGGTCGTGTTAATGGACACAAACCTGAAATCTCCTCAAAACCTATGAAATACTAAATAATGGATACAAATACATGAATAAAATGGAGCCTAAATACTCAAGGGTTGGGGCCACAACAACCAATCCTCACTTGTGGAGTCTTTTATTGTTTTTTTCTTTTTTTTTTATAAACAAGATATATACATCAACAAAGATATTCTCATAATCATTTTCTCAAGGAACATCAAATGAGAACATCGAGTCCTGCGGACCAGAGATTTGCCAAGATGGCCCGCTTCATTAGTACTCTGAGGTGTCATGAGGGGTGAAAGGTCAAAAATCAAAGTCTCGAACCCCTCATGATATTGGTTGGGCGTAGGCAACATGAATGAGTGGAGTTGTGTTGCCTCACTAGGGTTTAGTTGCTCGTCGAACAAAACCTTCCAACCAATAGGGGGTGCATCAAAATGAGTTCCTCAGGCTCATTCGAGGAATGTGGCACACATGTTTCACTAAGAAGGGGGTTTCTCCCCAAGCCATCCAACAAGGACCAGCCAACCTCCTTTATATTATCAAGTATAAGCTCGATCGTAGGTTGGTCATTGTTGGTGTCATGATGAAGGTCAAAGGGCTCAATAGCCATGGGACATGGGGTAGAGACACATTCTGGTATGGGCATATGATGAGGTGTGTTCCCCTTAATAATAGTCTCAATTGAATCATCCAACAAACACTCTCTTTGTATATTCATGTTTGATGCCAGCTCACTATGTTGCATTGCAAAGACAGGCAATGAGTTTTCGCTGGGTACACAAACATTCTCAATGGGTTGCATTGGTGTTGAGGGTGTTTGTTTCTTTTGTGGTGCTTTCTCTAATTGGCGGATGAGGTTGAGATTTAAAGATTGGTCCAAGGGCTCATGTTGCCTACCAGAGTTGAACACATGAAACACGACACTCATGTTACCGAATGAGAGCTTCATGAGATCATTTCTACAATTAATTAAGGCATTGGAGGTTGCTAAAAATGGTCTACCCAAAATAAAAGGTATTTGCGAGTGGGTGTTTGATTGATCGTTTTAAATTTAACCGCAAGTGCACGGCCGCGTTGGAGCGGTGGCAAATACGGGTCGTCCACTGGGAGGTGTATCGACACTTGGTTTATTCGAAGGCGAGAGGTAAAAAGAAGGGAGAAAGATGTATTACACTAATCTAAACTACAAAGCTGAAATGAAATGCAAAGGAAATGAAGATAAGCAATAAAACTAAACCCCAAAGGGGGTAGAGAACTGATGTGAAAATAAAGATGTGTGTGTGTGTGTGTGTTCAATTAAGCTCCTCACAACATGTGGTGCATGAAATCATAAAACTACATCCAATCTTGCCTCTACATGAATTAAGATAAGACTACATCATTAAAACATACAAGACAATGATTGGAATGAAGCTACATGAACTCAAGTATAAAGACTAGACCCTACTATGCCTCTACATGAATTAAGATGACTACATCATTAAAACATACAAGACATTAGCTAAGGAAAAGGCAACAAGAGTACATACACTACAAATTGTGTTTCCAATATTAGCTTCATCCATATCCTAACTTTATCATTCCCCATAAAATAGGTCCACTAATCAAAGCATAAGCTAAGCTTCATTCAAGAGCATTAGCATATCAAAGATAAGAGTGGAGACCCATTAGATGGTTATGGAAATCATATAAAGCTCAAGGGATAAAAATAACACACACTTAATACACTACATTATTATATCACATATTTCTCCACCCCCCAAATGGGGATGGAACTACTCACTACTCATTACACTAACTAATTTAGCAAAGGAAAACATAATACTGAAATGAAATTTATACTACTTAAGCAAGAAATATTAAAGAAGCATAAAACTAAACAAACAAACAAGCATGCAAATGAAAGGAAATTAAACTAAGAGAGAAACAACATCATTAAGAGAAAACTTATATTATTAACTCACTCAATTACAAGTAGCTCTTCCTCCACTAGAGTTTTGCTTCAAGGCTTCACTCTTAGTAGGGAAGATGGCCACCAAGAGGGAGATAGATACAATGGGAGGTGAAGAGTTCTATTTATAAGCATGGAAAAAGCTAATCCGGGACAATCCCCCGATGTGGGACTAAACCAATACCAAAAATAGCCTAAACACATGCTAATACAAGTCCAGGAAGAATCTTGGCTGATTTGGGCTTAACCAGACCGCCAATTGGCGGTTCCAGACCGCCAATTGGCGGCCTATAAAGCCCAGATCCGGCTGGGTCTTCTGGTGGGCTTGCCTTGGTGTGTTTCTTGGTCTTGGATGCATCTAGCTGGTTTAGTGGAGCTCCGACCCGAATCGAATTGACAAAATACTCCTCATGATGGTGTGGAGTTTCCTGTTTTGCTCTTAGGTCCTTCTGTCTTACGATCAGGTCCTTCCCCCTTGCATCTTGGTCCCCAGGTCTCACAATTAGGTCCTTTTTTCCTGCTTTTGGGTCCTTTCATGGCTCTTCTCTTCAAACCTCTTTATTTCTGAAAACTAAACATAAAACTCGTCACATAGCATTGCCTAGGTGTAAGATAATGGATATAAGGTACAAATATAAGCATGAAATGATGTCAATCAAATACCCCCACACCTAAGTTTTTGCTAGTCTCGAGCAAAACAAAGAAAGGAAAAAGCGTACGAAAAACAAGAAATCCTAACTCACTTTCGTAGGAATCACGGTTGCACTTAGCACGTGCAACAAGCCGTTAAACCTCCTTGTTGCCAAGGAGGAGGAGTGGTGTCTCCTGAGGGTTTTCAGCGGATATACCCACAAAATCCGAACAAGATGCATTAATCAATCTAGCTACACGACTCGTTGGACTTATTTTGTCGATCATGGAATGCGGTAATACTACGGGTCGACTCTATATATGTAATCAGTCCACACACCTAGCCTAATGAGTTATTCGTGAAAGTTAACTAAGGAATTAAGTGAAAGACATGGGCAACCTTAACTTCTGAATGTGAAACAAAGTGTAAAGTCCATTTTGGTTCTTATTTGACTCTTCTTTTCTTTTTCTTTTTTTCTTTTTTATTTTTTTTCTTTTCTTTGGAGCATTTATTGGTTGGTGTTTGATTCTCCCAGGGTCAGGTTTCGTGCATCATTGCCTATGAGGACTTACACTATCACGTACACCTTCCCCTAAATCTCCACATAGGGCGATCCCTACCACCCGTGTAACGGGAGTTCGGTCGGTGCATCCCAAGTCAGATGACTCGAAAGCACCAGGCACAAAGTCCCCTCAGACCTACTTTCCCGAGTGATAGGAGCCGTGCGAGAAGAGAGAACACCACTTATTCATTCATTTATCTACATGGGAACCAAAACCACTACACTTAAGTTTCACAAAAAGATATTAAGGGCCCTTGACCACAACAAACTTCCTAAATTAACAAACACAAATTATTTGACTCACTAGGTTCAGGGTGGACTTCTTTAAATGTTTGAGCACTGAAACCCACTGATTACTCACCCCCAAGGGAAAACTGGGGTGCATCCTAACGACTCGATAAATCCTAAAGCCACGTACTAGATATCCTAATGCATCAAGTTCAAGACAATTTTGGGAGCTTTCTTTTTACTTTGCCTCTCAACGGTTTTGCACATGCTAAACACACGCAAAACCCACAAAACATTTTCTTTCGAAAACACATGAAGATTTTGAAAGAAATGTGAAAGTTTTAAAGCACTAGGCAAGCAAAAGAAGACAAGTCACCCAAGGATCATGGCAAGCAGATATATCGATATTAAATGCAGCACACTATCATGACCCTAAAAATGCAAACAAAAGAAAACAAAATCAAAAGAAAAGACTCGACTATGTACACACGTAAAACACCCCCCCACACCTACTTCATGCATTGTCCTCAATGAATGTGAGCAAAATACTATATGGATACATGCATGAAAAAGGAACGATCTCACCAACATGAAGTACAAAGGGACGTTCGGGGTCATGTTGATGGACACAAACCCAAATTCCCTCAAAACCTGTGAGAAGCTGAAGAAGGGAGACAAATACGTGAAAGAAATGGGGCCCAAATACTCAAGGGTTGGGGCCCACAACAATCGATGCTCACTGAATGAGTTTTTTTTTTTTTTTTTTCTTTTTTTTTTGTTTTTTTTTTTTATTTTTTTTTTATGTACAAACATGAAAGCTCAACCACTCATGTAGGAGCATGAATGGTTGAGTGCGAGGGAGGTTCATGAAGGAACATGACCTCCTCGACTTCGGCTGGTGCCCCCTCCAAGTAGGGTTTGAGGCGTTGTCCATTAACTTTGAACACGTCCCCATTCCCTGGGTTCAAGATTTCAACCGCTCCATGAGGATAAACGGTTTGGACAATAAATGGGCCAGACCAGCGACTGCGGAGCTTACCCGCAAACAGATGAAGCCGGGAATTGTAGAGCAACACCTTCTGCCCGGCCGTAAACACCTTTCGCATAATCATGCGATCGTGAAACATCTTGGCTCGGGACTTATGAATTTTGGCATTCTCGTACGCATCATTGCGTAACTCTTCTAATTCCACAATGTCGAACTTACGTTGTACTCCTGCTTGATCAAGATCCATATTCAGGTTCTTGATCGCCCAGAAAGCACGATGCTCAAGCTCGACGGGTAAGTGGCAAGCCTTGCCGTACACTACCCGATAAGGGGACATACCCAAATTGGTCTTGTACGCGGTGCGGAAAGCCCACAATGCGTCATTCAATTTGGTAGACCAATCCTTCCTCGAGGAACTAACCGTCTTCTCAAGAATTTGCTTTAATTGACGGTTAGAGATTTCGACCTGCCCACTAGTTTGCGGATGGTATGGGGTCGCAAGTTTGTGGGTGATCGAATATTTCCTCATAAGCGCTTCAAAGGAGCGATTACAGAAGTGGGTACCCCTATCGCTGATTATGGTACGCGGAGTACCAAATCGCGCAAAAATGTCCCTCAAGAATTTGGTGACCACCTTGTTGTCATTGGTCTTTGTGGGTATAGCCTCAACCCACTTAGACACATAGTCAACGGCCACCAGAATGTAAACATTCCCGAAAGAGTTCGGGAAGGGACCCATGAAATCGATGCCCCACACATCGAAGATGTCGACAACAAGGACATTTTGCAAAGGCATCATGTCACGTCGACCAATCCTGCCAAGGCGCTGGCACCTATCACATTGCTTACAAAAGTCGTAAGCATCCTTGAAAAGAGAGGGCCAGTAGAATCCAGATTGGAGCACCTTGGCAGCAGTTTTCTTTGCTCCAAAGTGTCCTCCACATGCCTTGGAATGGCAGAAATGGAGCACACTTTGGAACTCGGTATCTGGGACGCACCGCCTGAAAATTTGGTCAGAGCAGTATTTGAATAGGTAGGGGTCGTCCCAGTGAAAGAATGTGACATACGATCTAAATTTGGATTGGTCAGATTTTGACCAACCCACAGGAAATTGCTCGGTCACGAGGTAGTTCACGATGTCGGCAAACCAAGGGTTATCTTCGATCATGAACAACTGCTCGTCAGGAAATTTATCGTCAATGATTTGGTCCTGTGGGTTGGTCGTCTCTAGACGAGACAAGTGGTCAGCTACAACGTTTTCACACCCTTTTTTGTCCCGAATCTCAAGATCGAATTCTTGTAACAACAAGATCCATCTCAAGAGTCGGGATTTTGCATCTTTCTTCGCCATGAGGTGCTTGATGGCTGTGTGATCAGAATAGATAATCACGTGGGAGCCAATCAAGTACGACCGGAATTTCTCCAAAGCAAATATGATCGCTAAGAATTCCTTCTCGGTCACAGTGTAGTTCAATTGGGCATCATTGAGTGTTCTACTGGCATAGTAGATCACATGAGGCAATTTGTCCAATCGTTGCCCAAGCACTGCTCCCACAGCGAAGTCAGATGCATCACACATTAACTCAAAGGGTTCAATCCACACCGGTGCCTTAATAATGGGAGCTGAAGTCAACTCTTTCTTTAAGGTCAAAAAGGCATGGTGGCAATCCGGTGTGAACTCAAAAATGGCATCCTTAGCCAACAAGGCGGTGAGAGGTCGAGCGATTTTGCTAAAATCCCGAATGAACCTCCGATAGAATCCAGCATGCCCCAAAAAGGCGCGGATATCCTTCACATTACGTGGCGGTGGGAGATTAGCAATGATACCCACTTTGGCGGGATCGACCTCAATTCCCCTACTTGAGACCACATGTCCAAGTACAATCCCTCGCTTCACCATGAAGTGACATTTCTCCCAATTGAGAGCGAGGTTCTTCTCACGGCATCGCTTGAGAACAAGGCTCAAGTGATGAAGGCACTCATCAAAGGAAGCGCCAAATATGGAAAAGTCGTCCATGAAGATCTCAAGGAAACGCTCAACCATATCGGAGAAGATGCTGATCATACACCTCTGAAATGTTGCCGGCGCATTGCATAACCCAAAGGGCATGCGACGGTAGGCAAACGTGCCGAAGGGACAAGTGAATGTGGTTTTCTCTTGGTCCTCGGGGGCGATGGGAATTTGGTTGTAACCGGAGTATCCATCAAGAAAACAATAGTACTCATGTCCGGCCAACCTTTCCAACATCTGATCAATGAATGGCAACGGGAAATGATCTTTCCGCGTTGCCGCATTGAGCTTGCGATAATCAACGCAAACTCGCCAGCCAGTTTGCAGGCGTGTCGGGATAAGCTCATTATGCTCATTCTCCACAACCGTCACGCCTGACTTCTTGGGAACCACATGGACAGGACTCACCCACGAACTATCAGAGATAGGATAAATTATGCCATGATCCAAGCACTTAAGAACCTCCTTTCGGACGGCTTCTTTCAGTACAGGATTCAATCTCCGTTGTGGGTCCCTGCGGGGCCTAGAATCCTCTTCCATGTGGATCCGATGCTGAACAATACCAGGGCTAATTCCCTTGATATCCTTCAAGGACCACCCGATCGCCTCTTTGTTTTCAAAGAGTACTCTTTTGAGGGCAACCTCTTGATCTTTTTCAAGATCAGAAGCAATAATGAGTGGCAAGGTCTCATTATCCCCTAAAAAGATGTACTTTAGGTTATCGGGGAGCGGTTTAAGCTCGACCAGAGGTGGGTCCTTGTCGGATTCAGAGTTAATTTCAAGTGGCTCAAGGGCCACGGGGTAAGAGGAGCAAGCACCCAGATGTGCCTCCTCGTCCAGGGATATGCTGGCGGATTCCTCAAGATCCTCTTCACTCGCAACCTGATCATTAGGCACCTCAATAATATGTCGATGTGAGTCGAACATGCCTAATGAATCGGGCTCATCCGTGTCCTGGATGAAATTGGCTCCGACTGAGTCGTCGAAGAGCCCAGGTTGCTTACCAAGAGTGAAGATGTTGAAATCCGCCGTGAGGTTTCCAAAAGACAACCTCATCAATCCATTGCGACAATTGATCAAGGCATTAGATGTCGCAAGAAATGGCCTCCCAAGGATTACAGGAATTTGTCCTTGTGGGTTGGACACGGGTTCGGTATCCAAGATGATGAAATCAACTGGAAATACGAACTCACCCACTTTGATAAGGACATCCTCCACACTCCCTCGTGGGATTTTGACGGATCTATCAGCCAACTGGAGGGTTGTCCTCGTTGGTTTAAGATCGCCTATCCCAAGGTTGACATAGACTGAGTAAGGCAGGAGATTCACAGATGCCCCCAAATCCAATAGAGCTTGAGAGATGGTCACATTCCCAATCATGCAAGAGACAGTTGGACAACCAGGGTCCTTGTACTTGACAGTCATGGGTTGTGTCAATATGGAGCTCACATTGGCGGCCAAGAAGGCCTTCTTGGGCACATTTGTTTTTCTCTTGGTGGTGCAAAGGTCTTTGAGGAACTTGGCATACGGTGGCATTTGTTGAACAACGTCCAACAACGGGATGTTCACCTTTACTTGCCTAAGTACCTCAACGATCTTATCCCAATGCTCATCACGTTTTTTAGTCAACCGATGAGGGAATGGTGCCTTGGGGACATAGGAATCACGAGGAGGAGTCTCAGAATTAGGTTCCTTGACAGGATCAAGACTCTCCTCGGAAGACTTGCCAACAGGGTTGGCTTCCGGCATGTTCACATTGTTGTCAACGACCCTTCCCGATCTCAAGGTATGAATAACGTTAGCATGTTGGGAAGGGTCACTTTCAACATTGTGTACATTTTGCCTGGTATTAGCAGGCTGACCCCTGGGATTTACCACAGGTTGACTCGGGAACTGACCCTTCTCGCGTTCATGGAATTGATGAGCCAATTGGCTAACTTGCATTTCCAAAGCCTTGACTGTACTTTGCATGCTCTGCATGAATGCTTGAAGGGTCGGATCACTAGAAGGGTCCTTGGGGTCAACCCGCTGAGGTGGTGGAGTCTGGTTAGAATAACCCGACGAAGAGGCCTGACCAGGTTGGTAATTTTGGTGCTGAGACCTTTGATGTGGGGGTTGGTAGGTCGCCGATGGGCGTGGAGGTTGATAAGGTGGAGGTTGAGGTTGAGCGTGCAAGCTCTGACCGTGTCCGCCACTAGACCCCCAAGAGAAGTTAGGATGGTTACGCCATCCCGGGTTATAGGAATGACTGTACGGGTCGTTTCGGGGCCTTTGATGATACATCGCATTTGCATGCTCAGTATCTCTTGGAGCGTAAGCGCACTCCAAGTCATCATGTCCCGACAGTCCACACCTAGTACACCCGGGAGTAGCGACCTGAGCTACAGGAGCTCGGTCCATCTCCAAACTCTCTATCCTACGCATGAGAGCAGCCATTTTCGCCTCAGACGCGATAGTCGACTCAACATGATATGATCCAGCTCGACCAGAAGACCTGGCGGCTGGTGGCTCTCTCATGGTGTCCCACTCGAAGGTGCGCTCAGCCATGGATTCAAAAGTGTCCCATGCCTCCTCGATGGGTTTCATTTGGAAGTCACCCTGACACATCGACTCCAACAATGTGCGGGTGTTGTAGTTGATGCCCTCATAAACAATCTGGCACAGCTGCCATAGCTCAAGTCCATGATGAGGGCATTGCTGGAGAAGGTCCTTGAACCTCTCAAAGAAACCATGAAAAGATTCGGTCTCGGTCTGATACATTTGATGTATCTGGTGCCGTATCTGTTGAGTTTTCCTTTGAGGGAAAAATCTCTTCAGAAAGACGGTCACAAAGTCATCCCAAGACCGAATCGAACTCGTCGGGAGGCTATACATCCATTTCTTCGCATTATCCTTCAATGCGAACGAAATCATCCTCAACCGGACAGAATCCTCGTCAAGCTGTTGAAGCTTGAACATGGAGCATACTTCCTCGAATTCGCGTATAAAAATATACGGATCCTCCTTATTGGCAGTAAAGGTTGGAAGCATGCTCACATACTGAGGTTTCAGCTCATAGTTGTTCCCGCGAGCAGGGGGAACAACTATGCAAGAAGGTTGCGCGGCCCGAACAGGATGGGTCCGCTCCCACAACGTCATCGGCCTATCCTGTCGAGCTAAAGGTGGTGGTGCACCTAGAACTCGATCCTGACCGAATCTCCCTTCCTCTCGAGTCAGAGGAGGAGGAGAAGGAGGTCTACGTGGTGGTGGGAATGGACCGAGGTAGTCCATGTATGGAACCCGGTCTCCCTCGCCACCACGAGACGACTCGCCTTCTTGCTCCAAAGGAGCACGAGGCGGAGATGGTCGATCACCAAGATCTTCCATCTCAGAAATAAGCACTCTCTCGAGTCGAGCGCTCTCACCAGAACGAGCCCAACCTCGCATAAAAATGCTCGACTCGACTCTAACAAACACACAACAGAAGGTGTACTAGAGGAGGAGACTATACGTAGAGAATAGATGAGGAGAGGACTCAGATGAGGAGGGAAGAATCCCTAGAGCTAGCGAGGGTAGTGGGATCAGGAAGAAGCCTAACTAGCAAGCACGGCTCAATCAAAGTAAGGCAATGGGTCCTTAAGCTAGACGACGCCTAACTTCGAGGTCACTAGCCTCGACACGTCTCACCTCCCTACAACGAGGACCACAATGCCCAGCAAGTGATACCAGATCCGGAGATCCAGTACCTCCTACTATCGACAAGGTAGGCAACGCCGATCAGGTCATGACGGTCTCAACTAGATTACTCTCCTAGTGCGCCCGCAATCCTAGGGCCAATGTCTACTTGCTTTTAGTTAAGGCTTTATTAAGAGTGATTTTTGGGGCTAAGGAAAGGGTGATGAAATCCCCCACCTTATCTTTTATGGGACAGCCCCTCCTTAGTAGCGATTTGATCCTAGATCTAGCAATCAATCGCTCCAATCAAACGCTCTCTCACTCTTGTCCCGATGCACCTTACTAACTAATGCATGAACGAAACATGCATGAATGAGGGATGTGGGTGCACGTACCTCACGCCAGCAATCAACGACAAAATGTAAAGCAAAGAAAAGACAAATGCATGCAAGGTCTACCAATGGTGCATGACCTAGATGGCAAGAAGTCTAATCTTTTGCTTTGAGTTTTATGGTCCAAGTTGATTAAAGGGGGAGTGATTAATGATCTGGGAGCAAATAAGAAGTCACAGCATGCAAAATTGGGCTCCCAGATAACACAAATTACAACACAAATGACCACAAAAAATTTGGAAGACAGAATCGCTCACCAGGCCGCCAATTGGCGGTTCCAAACCGCTGATTGGCGGTCGGTTCTTGGATTTGGTTCCTCAAACTTCTCCAGTGGCCTCCCCGTGATCAGAGTGTTCCCTGAAACTAAGAAAAACTGAAAAAGAAAAATTAAAAACCCCTCGAATCGTCCAAACCAAGGTCTGGACAGAGCACCTCCCCGGCAACGGCGCCAAAAACTTGATTGATCGTTTTAAATTTAACCGCAAGTGCACGGCCGCGTTGGAGCGGTGGCAAATACGGGTCGTCCACTGGGAGGTGTGTCGACACTTGGTTTATTCGAAGGCGAGAGGTAAAAAGAAGGGAGAAAGATGTATTACACTAATCTAAACTACAAAGCTGAAATGAAATGCAAAGGAAATGAAGATAAGCAATAAAACTAAACCCCAAAGGGGGTAGAGAACTGATGTGAAAATAAAGATGTGTGTGTGTGTGTGTGTTCAATTAAGCTCCTCACAACATGTGGTGCATGAAATCATAAAACTACATCCAATCTTGCCTCTACATGAATTAAGATAAGACTACATCATTAAAACATACAAGACAATGATTGGAATGAAGCTACATGAACTCAAGTATAAAGACTAGACCCTACTATGCCTCTACATGAATTAAGATGACTACATCATTAAAACATACAAGACATTAGCTAAGGAAAAGGCAACAAGAGTACATACACTACAAATTGTGTTTCCAATATTAGCTTCATCCATATCCTAACTTTATCATTCCCCATAAAATAGGTCCACTAATCAAAGCATAAGCTAAGCTTCATTCAAGAGCATTAGCATATCAAAGATAAGAGTGGAGACCCATTAGATGGTTATGGAAATCATATAAAGCTCAAGGGATAAAAATAACACACACTTAATACACTACATTATTATATCACATATTTCTCCACCCCCCAAATGGGGATGGAACTACTCACTACTCATTACACTAACTAATTTAGCAAAGGAAAACATAATACTGAAATGAAATTTATACTACTTAAGCAAGAAATATTAAAGAAGCATAAAACTAAACAAACAAACAAGCATGCAAATGAAAGGAAATTAAACTAAGAGAGAAACAACATCATTAAGAGAAAACTTATGTTATTAACTCACTCAATTACAAGTAGCTCTTCCTCCACTAGAGTTTTGCTTCAAGGCTTCACTCTTAGTAGGGAAGATGGCCACCAAGAGGGAGATAGATACAATGGGAGGTGAAGAGTTCTATTTATAAGCATGGAAAAAGCTAATCCGGGACAATCCCCCGATGTGGGACTAAACCAATACCAAAAATAGCCTAAACACATGCTAATACAAGTCCAGGAAGAATCTTGGCTGATTTGGGCTTAACCAGACCGCCAATTGGCGGTTCCAGACCGCCAATTGGCGGCCTATAAAGCCCAGATCCGGCTGGGTCTTCTGGTGGGCTTGCCTTGGTGTGTTTCTTGGTCTTGGATGCATCTAGCTGGTTTAGTGGAGCTCCGACCCGAATCGAATTGACAAAATACTCCTCATGATGGTGTGGAGTTTCCTGTTTTGCTCTTAGGTCCTTCTGTCTTACGATCAGGTCCTTCCCCCTTGCATCTTGGTCCCCAGGTCTCACAATTAGGTCCTTTTTTCCTGCTTTTGGGTCCTTTCATGGCTCTTCTCTTCAAACCTCTTTATTTCTGAAAACTAAACATAAAACTCGTCACATAGCATTGCCTAGGTGTAAGATAATGGATATAAGGTACAAATATAAGCATGAAATGATGTCAATCAGTGTTCGCAACAGGGATGGTATCGAGGATGACAAAATCTACAAGAAATATAAAATCTCCAACTTTGATGAGCATGTCCTCAATAATCCCCTTTGGGACACGAATGGATTTATCTGCCAATTGGAGAGTGATCTTAGTTGGTTTCAATTCTCCCAAGTTCAACTATTGATAAACAGAAGATGGGAGGAGGTTGACCGCCAATCCTAAATCAAGCAATATGTTACTCATGCTAGTGTCCCCAATCATACATTGAATAGTAGGACACCCAGGGTCTTGTACTTTGTGCATGTGGGATTGGACAAAAGTGAGCTCACACTGGCAGCTAAGAATGCTTTCTTAGGAACATTGGTCTTCCTCTTTGTTGTACAGAGATCCTTCAGCATTTTGGCATATTGAGGTATTTGTTAGATGACATCCTACAAGGGGATGTTAACCTTCACTTGCTTAAAGACCTATAATATATTATTCATTGTGTCACTCGGCTTTTTGGTTAACCTACTAGGATAGGGAGCTTTTGGCAGGTAGGTTTTTTGTGGTACCTGAGAAGGAGGCGTTGGTGTATTACCCACACCCTCAGCCTCTTCCTCACCATCATTCCCACAGAGGGGATGCATAAATGGTGGTGGTGGCGGCAAGGAATTGTGATTGTCAACTTGTTTTCCATTCCTTAAGGTTACAATCGCATTAATATGGTGAACAGGTTCCTCAACAAGGTTCACTTGCCACCCCCGAGGTACTGAACTCTCATTTTGCAAATGTAGTTGTCAGTACATGCAGGGATTAGCCTCAGGCTGGCTAGGTACAGTCCCTCACTCTCTCATGTACATACTGAGCCAATTGACCCATCTAAAGCTCTAGAGATTTGATGGTCTGCTGATTTGAAGCGAGAACTTGACTTGTGGATGACAAAGTTTTTTATGGAGTTTTTGATTGATATGTTTTAATTAACCGCAAGTGCACGGCCACGTTGAAGCGATGACAAATACAGGTTGATCCACAGGGAGGTGTGTCGATTTTAGTTTGTTCGAAGGTGAGTGATAAAGAAAGGAGAGAAATGAGTTATGATCTACACTACACTACAATGCGAAAGTAAATGGAAAATAAGCAATAAAACTAAACCCCATAGGGGGTAGAGAAATAATGTGAATATAAAGAAGTGTGTGTGTGTGTGTTCAATTATGCTCATCACAACATGTAGTGCATGAAATCATAAAACTAAATCCAACTTTGCCTCCACATGAACTAAGATAAGATCATATCATTAAAACATACAAGACAATAATTGGAATGAAGCTAAATGAACTCATGTATAAAGACTAGACTGTACTATGCCTCCACATGAATTAAGATAACACATTATCATCAAAACATACAAGACATTAACCCAGGTAAAGGCAATAAGAGTACATACACTAAAAATTATGTTTCCAATATTAATTCCATCCATATCCTCACCTTATCATTCCCCATAAAATAGGTCCACTAATCTAAGCATAAGCTAAGGTTCATTCAAGAGCATTAGGATATCAAAGATAAGAGTGAAATCTCATTAGATGGTTATGGAAATCATATAAGGCTCAAGGGATTAAGATAACACACACCTAATACACCACATGATCATATCACATATTTCTCCACCCCCCAAATGGGGATGGATCTACTCACTACTCATTACACTAACTACATTAACAAAATGAAATATTATACTGAAATGAAATTAACCTAAGCAAGCAAGAAATATTAAAGAAGCTAAAAGGAAAGGAAAGTAAAACTAAAGAAACATGCAAGAATTAAAAGAAAAGATTAAAAGAAACTAAGAACAATTATTTTATTAAAATGACTCACATTGAAGGTAGCACTCTTCTCCACCTTGAGTTTTGCTTCAAGGCTTACTCCAAGTAGAGAGAATGCCACCAAGCAATGGGTAGAATACAATGGAGGAGGAGGAATTCTATTTATAGCCATAGAAAAAGGTATCCCCCGGTATGGGACTAAACGCATATCATAAATGGACTAAATACATACTAATACAACACCTGGCCAAGTCTTATCGGGTTTGGATCCAAATGGACCGCCAATTGGCAGTTTTGGACCGTTATTTGGCGGTCTATAAGTGTTGGATCGAGTTTGAATTTTGGTGTCTCGGTTCTGGATTGATTTCTTGGTGTGGAGTTTCCTGATTTGCTCATTGGTCCTTTAGGATTTCATCCGGGTCCTTCCTTCTTGCATCTCAGTCCTCAAGTCTTGCAACTCAGACCTTTTCCTGGCTTCTAGGTCCTTTTATGCCTCTTCTCCTCAATCCTATTTATTCCTAAAACTCAAACATAAAACTTGTTACGTAGCATTGTTTAGGCTCAAGATAATGGATATAAGACACAAATATATGCATGATATGATGTCAATCAGTTTTGAAGTCCATGAGTCAAAGTCTCAAGCGAATTCAATCGGGTTTCCATATTGTTGGAATTTGGGAAACCTGATTGATTGGTGAATTGAGTTTGGGGTGGCTGATAAGACTGTGAATGCATGGGAGGTTGGTGTGGTCTATTAGGTGGTCTAGAGAAGTTTGAAGGACCATCCTGGACATTGTTTTGGTTCCATGAAAAGTTAGGGTGGTTCCTCAATCTAGGATTATATGATGATGAGTATGGGTCATTCTTGGATCTATCGTAGATGGCGTTAAGTTGTTCCATCTCAGGAGGAATGGATGCACACTCGCCTCCTACATAATGTATCCTACCACATGAATAATAGGGAACTGGACCAGATGCAGACACATGTCACACCTCTTGCTGGTTTTGGAGCTCAATCGAATCCATACGGCGCATTAAGGCCGCCATGCGTGCATCGGTGACCGTAGTGGTATCGACAGCAAATACAACACCCAATCTAGTCGAGTTTGCAATTGTGATCCTCGCACCTCTACTAGATGATGGTGGTGGTTCCCTCACACTCTCCCACTACATGGTTTTCTAAGCTAGGTCTTCTAGGAAAGCCCATGCCTCCCTTTCATCCTTTCCTAAGAACTCTCCTTCACACATGGACTCAATGAGCGTTCGGGACAGAACATAATGACCCTCGTAGATAATCTGACAAAGGTGCCACAAATCGATGCTATGGTGAGGGCATGAGGATAGTAGCTCCTTGAACCTCTCTAAGTATGCATGGAATGATTCGGTCTCATGTTGATAGAACGAATTGATTTCGATCCTCAATTTGAGCCTGATGAATTGGGAAGTACTTCTTCAGGAATGCCGATTTGAATTCATCCCAAGTTATAAAGACATTTGCCTAGTTTCTGTACAACCACTTCTTGGCATCATCCTCTAGGGCAAAAGGAACATGCCTAAGGTGGATGGAGTCCGTGCTAAGTTGCTACAACTTGAACATCGCACAGACCTCCTCAAATTCCCAGAGAAAGATATAGGGGTCACCCTTCCCAGTGAAGTGAGGGAGCATGAAGATAAACTTAGGCTTAACCTCAAAGTGGTTCCCATTTGCCTCTAGCAATATGATGCAAGAAGGTAAAGTAGTACGACTAGGGTAGCTTCTATCACGCAGAGAAACAGGAACATGTGGTGGAATAGGTGGGTCCAGCTAATGCTCCTCCTCGCGGTACTGAGCAGCCACAGAACCTGGATTGTGTGGGACGAGAAAGGGAAGGCGTCGAGAAATCGACCACCGAGGCAGGATTGATGGTACCTCGTCAAATGGCCACTCTCGTCTCGTGCCCACACAAGAATGCACAAAGGTGCACACATACGAACCAAAAGTATTTTTTTAGAATAACAAAAAAAATTGAGAAGGGTGCGTAGATGAGAAGGAATGACTCAGGAGAGAAGGGAAGAAGTCCTTATGCTACGGCGGGTAGGTACTGGTAGAAGCACACAAGCAAATAAGGCTCAAACAACCTAAGGTCGCTATAGGTCTTTACAGTTAGACGACGCCTAACTACATGGTCACGCGGCCTCAACATGCCTCACCTCCCTACGACGAGAACCACAAAGCCCAGCAAGTGAGCCAAGATCTGAATATCTCGTCTCTCCTACTACCGACAGAGTGGGCATCCCCGATCAGGCCATGACGGTCGCGACCGGATCACTCTCCTAATGTGCCCGAGATCCTTAGGGGCCAATTTCGACTTGATTTTAAAATTAGGCTCTTGATTAGTATGATTTTTGGGGTAAAGGAAAGGGTTATGAATTCCCCCACCTTATATTATATGGGACAACCCCTCCTAAGTAGTGCTTTGGAGTCCTAATCTAGAAATCAACTCTCCAAACACACACTCAACTCACATTGTTGCAATGCAATTCTTACTAACTAATGCGTGGTCATACCAAGTGCATGAATGAGAGTAGGAAATGCGTACCTCACGCCAATGCTCAACAACTGAAAGTAAAGCTAAAACAGAAGACAAACTACGTGCCTAAGTCAAGTATATAATGCATGACCTAAACAAGCAAGAAGGCCTAGTCTTTTGCTTTGGATTTTAGGATCCATGTTGATTAAAAGGGGATTGATTATTCAACCCCATACCTCTACATTAAAACCAGAAACAACTAGAAAAAAGAAGGGAGCAAACTGAGCTAACCAGGCAGGTAGTTGGTCCACCTCCGCTGATTGGCGGTCGGTTTGTCTCTGCTTGCCTCCAAACTTCTTCTGGTGCCTTCACTTGATCTTTATAGCCTCCTGAAACAAAGAACAACTACAAAAAAATTAAATCCACTTGAATCGTCCAAACCAAAGTATAGACTGAGCACCACCCCAACAACGATGCCAAAAACTTATTTAAACATTTTAAATACCGCAAGTGCTCGGTGTCGGTGAAGACGCGGAAAGTACAATCGATCCACGAGGAGGTGAGCAGCCTCTGGTTTATCCAAAATCAAGTGGCGAAAAAGGGGAAAGAGATTTGATTATGTTAAGCTAAACTACACTAAACTAGTAAGTAATAAATGCGAAATAAAGCAAGTAAAGATTGGAAATTAGGAAGAGAAACACCGAAGGGGTGGAGTGTATGCACATATGAAGTGAAAAAGTGATGAATGACGCATGTAAGCATGTATTTGTGTGTGTCGTGTGTGTGTTTTCATGCATAGGAAGTGTCTAAAGATGTGGCAAAACCTATCAATCCATTCACATAACGTGTCGGCAATTACTACTTGATTATCATAAGACTAAAGATATGGCAAGACTCATCAAAGACCATAAACTCATGTGAAGAACAAATCTAAGAATCAGAGGTGTCTAAATCTTATGGCAAAACCCATCAAAACAAAGTTTCTCCAATCAACCAAGCAAGCAACCACAAATACAAAAACTTAACTAACATGTAGCATATTTAACAGGAAATCAATAAATATGAGGAAACTAAGCATGAGAAGTATCTAAATCTTATTGAAAAACCCATCAAAAGCCCCCAACATGTAGATGATTAAAATACCCCCAAATAAACATACAAACATGCTAGTTTACACAATCCAAAAAAAATCAAATATCCAAACATCACAACATATATGTACGTCATCTCCACCCCCCAAAGGGGAATGAAACTACTCACTAATCATTAACCTAACTATTATGTTAAGAGAGGAAAACATATTTACTAAGTCTACTAATATTAATGAAATGAAATTAAGCTAAGCATGCAAGAAGATAAAAGAGACAACATCAAACTAACAAAATTTTCTTTTATTAAATGACTCACATTACAAGCAGCATCTCCCGACTTGAGTTTTCGCTTCAAGGCTTAACTCTAAGTATAGGGATTGGCCACTAAGCAATTGGTAAATACAAAGGAGGAGGAAGAGTTCTATTTATAGTCATAGAAAAAGCTATCCATTGGTGGATGCAGCATCCGTCAGTGTCTCTTTACTCCGACAGATATGTATCTGTTGCTGCATCTTACATCGGTGTTGCGCAACTCCGACTGATCTACCAACGGAAAGTCGTCTTCGGTGTCCATTTTGGCGTGACATTTCACCTTGTTTCATCACCTCAAACAACACCAACAGACGTATCCATTGGTGTCCCACACCGATAGACTATTATCTACACCGACAAATATAGACTCCGACGAACTATTATCTACACTGACAGCTATGTATCATCAGTACGGTTGACCGAAAAGGTTTTGTATCACCGTTCACCAACTTCGAGTAACAATTTTGGTTAACCGAATTCCATTCGGTTCACCGTTCTAAGGTGGACACTAAGATTAGTTGGGCTCTGATTACTCAAGTTTGGTTGACCATGTGAACTTCAGTAGACCAAAGTTAGCACGAGTTTTGCACTGATAGTCAAGATTCAAATAGTCATTGGGTACAACGGTCAAGTGTCACGTGTAAATTGTCGTTGGGCACCTAAAGCTAAGAAGGACTTGGTTGATTGATAGGCATTCGGTCGTTCGAATTAGATTAAGTCAATTGGGTTCTAAAGGCTCGATTCAAATGCGACCGTTTGAGCAAAGTCCAAAACATGTGCTTGTTGCGGGTTGAGTGGTCACATTATCAAGGAATGGCCTTAAGTTCCCCCAGAGCCTGAGTATGAGCATACATTTTCTCAAAATGCTCAATGTGATGTGACCTTTTCGCATCCGCCTACATCCCAAGAGGGATGAATTCATGGGGAGACAATATTGATTCAAATTTTTATACATCATACCCACCCCATTATTCTCCTCCTGAATACCCACATCTCTACTAGCCACCACCCATGACCACATGGACTAAATCTCAGTCTATTTACACCCAACCTACAAACTGTGACAATCAAAATTTGAACATCAATGTTAACGCCAAACTTGATTCCTTAAAACCAACCCTCCAAACATCTTGGAGACCACTCAAAATTTATTGAAGTCCAACTTGAATTCATTGCAAACTATGGAAATGCAAGTGAGTCAAATGACACAACATTTAAGTGAACGTGAGGAGGGTGGCATTTCTCATCAACATGAGGATTCATCTTTTGACATCGAACCACCACCACATCCACAAATTCAAAGCACAATCTTCCAAAGTCAAACTCCCAGTCAATATGAGGGACTTAGGGTTTCAACTCACGATCACTTGGTGGGGATTCGATTCCAATTGAGAATAGCATAGACCAGTTTTATTATTAGTCTGCACAAGATTGTGTCTTTTCTTTTTGTCCCATGGCCCTTGATCCACATGATATTAATATTGTGCCTCTTAAGGACTCATCTGTGGTGGAGAAAGAGCTCCCTAGTACCCTTAATTTCATACGACCTGATGAGAGTTTGTCTCTCACCATTGTTCCTGATCGTCTTGAAAATGATTGGACATCAAACAACTACATTGCCAGTGAGGGTATTGGGAGTTCCTTGGAGGATACCTTGGGTAAAAGACTCACCTTTTGTTCGCGTGGTGCGTCGAGCAAGGATAATGAGGTTGATGGCCTCGTTCTGGCGTGCCAGTTTGTTGGTTAAAGAGTTTGGATTGACGATCATAACTTCAATATCGCAACGGGAGAAACTCTTCTTTCATTGCTCAATTGCGAGCAAACCGTTGAGTGGTTCGAGTTCTATAAGTTTGATCCTTTGAATTAGATGCCTTTGCATCTAATTCATGAACCTCTCCTGTTATTTTGTGCACGGTGCGGGGGGTACACATGAGTATTTTGGCCCCGCATGGTGTCATGTTTGCTTTCCAAGTGTATTGACCCACTTTTGAGGTTCTCATTTGATGTCATTCGACAAATGAAGATGGGAACTTATTTTTGTACATAGTTATATTACAAAAAAAAGACTCCAAGAGTGAGCGTAGGTTCTTGTGGGCTCCAACCTTGTGTATTTGGGCCTCATTTGTTTCACATATTTGTCTCCCTTCTTAAGTATCTCACATGTTTTGATGGGAATTATGGTTTTGGTCCATCAACATGACCACAAAACTTTTCTTGTGCTTCAAAGTTTGGGGAGATCTTAACTTTTTTCATGCAAAAATACATGTAGTATCATGCTTGCATACATTGAGGACAATGCATGAAGTAAATGTGTGTGTGGGGGGGTGTTTTACATTTGTATATATGTCGAGTCAAGCCTTTGTCACTTTGGTTTTTGTTTTATTTTGTGTATTGTTAGGGTCATGTTAGTGTGCTGCAAGTTACATTGATATATCTGATATACCATGATCATTGGGTGACTTGCCTTCTTTTGGTTGCCTATAACCCTAAAATTTACATTTCTTTCAAAATCTTCATGTGTTTGCGAAAAAATGTTTTGTGGGTTTTGCATGTGTTTAGCATGTGCAAAGTCGTTGAGAGGCAAAGTAAAAGGAAGCTCCTAAAATTGACTTGAACATGACGCATTAGGATATGTAGTACGCTGGCTTTAGATCTTATCTAGTCGTAAGGATGCACCCTAGTTTTTCCAGCGAGCTCCAGTGAGGTCCAACCAGAGGTGAAGTAATCATAAGGTTTCAGTACTCAAATAAATAAAGAAGTCCACCCGGAACCTATTGAGTTGAAATTCATGTTTGTTACTATAAGGAAGTTTATCATAGTCAGGGACCCTTAAACTCTTGTTGTGAAACCATAAGTGTAAGACCTGCTCTCCTGTTTTAATAATAATAAGTCCACTCTACTTGGTTATGCATAATTGAGTTCTTGGAATGTCAAATTGTGTTATGGGATGTTTGTTTGAGTAGATTTGATCGGATTCCTTTTTGGTCGATCAGGTGCGACACATCGGGCGAGCGCAAAGTTGTTTGACTCGATCAACTCAATTTGGGTCTGAGTGAGTGTAGGGTCGGTTTTGGGCTAAACTCGTGTTGAAGTTGCGTGGAATTGGAAGTGTTGCATTAGGGTTTGGATGTGCATTTTCGTGTCTTTTGGGATGTCCTTGCTAATGTCATTTTTGGCATGTGTTGAGGTGGCTTGATTAGCCATGAAGGCATGGAAATTGAAGAGTCCAAGCAAGCTAACAAAAAGCCTCACCCACCAGCCAACCCTTGCACAACTCTTCACCTCCCACACGTCTTCTCCACCTCTTCCACTCCTCAGCCACGTGGTCAGGCCACTCAGGTGGTGCTCCAGCAAACTTCAAATCCAGCGAGGCTAGAAGCGACGTCTAGTGCAACCTGTGGTGCGGCTAGAAGTTTGGTGGGCAGAATCTCTGGCTAATTTCAGGCAACTTCCTTGCTAATCAGGTATGCTCCTATCCCTTGAAGAGTTTTATGGGAGGGGATGTTGGCTGGAGGGGCCAGACAACATCAGGTGGTGGCTGGTGCAACGGTTGCACCACCAACTGATTCCCTTCTAGCGTGCGCAAGGAGCATGCCCTAGATGGGGTTGGATGTGGGGCAGCCAAAGGGACCGGAGCTCCTGTAACATCCCGAAATAGCGGAAAATTTAAAATTTTAAACTATCAAGAGAATATCAAATAAACTCATCAACGGGAATGTCACTCAAATAAATCAACAGTCGGTGCACCAATAATACAACAGAGTTTGTCAAAAGACGTGATTACAATAGTACAATGAAAAGACAGGTAATGCAATAACGACGACCTCGAAGAGTCCGATGAGGATCCAGGCCCCGAAATGTGTGCGCCCGCTGTCACCCCCCGGCAGAACCTACTGTGGTCCTGAAACATGAATCAAACAATGATGCCTGAGTTTCCCATTGGGAAACCCCGTATGCCAAGCTCACCTATATGCAAGCAATAGTACGGTAAATGAACCTATCATACTAGAAGCATGCCATGTCACATTTGCAATGCATCAAATCCCTCAACAGGGTAAACAGGACCTCGGTCCAACAACCACGACCCTCAACAGGGTCCACAAGGACATCAGTTCAGCAACAACAATGGGTCTCCCTCGGAAACCTACCATAGGCACATACGGTCACCCCACACGTGACTACTCAAGCCAAAGGGTTCGGTGAGGAGCGTCCGCACTTCCGCGCAAGGAACCACGTGGTCGACACCACCTTCGACGGAGCCGTAGCCCGATCGGTTAACATCCCAGGATAGGTGCCCAATCGGGGATCATCGCTGGCACAACATCAGCGGTACAACATATGTCCGGCACAACATCGGACGACACAACCACAGCCAGAACATCGTCGGCACCATCATCGCTGGCAACAACCTCGGCGGCATCGCCGGCACAACATCGGCGGTACAACATACGTGTGGCACAACATCGGACGGGTCTAGACCGTAGTCTGCAGGGTCATCATGCTCCACGAGCCATGCGTCACACGCATTGGGATCCACGATCCCTCAGGTCTGCTACTCATACAATGAGTCCAATCAATCCATCACATAGTCACGATCCATACATGGAGGTGACACGTCCCGGACACCCACACTCTTCCACACATCGGTCCCTGGGTAGGCACGCGTCACGCGCCCACCGTCACCTCCCAGCTCACCTACTGGGCGAGGACACGAGTTTCCGTGGAGAGAGTTGGCATCAAAAGGGAACTAGGAATTTTGTCCTGTGCAAAACGGTCGACCACAAAAGACCACTCGATCGACCATTTTCCTCAAGGGAATCGGTCGTCCAGAAGTGACAACCGGTCGACCACTTCCACAAGGGAAATCGGTCGACCGAAAGTGACAGCTCGGTCGACCGCTTCCACAAGGGAATCGGTCGACCGAAGCGTCTGCAACGGTCGAACTATTTGCGCAACACAAAAATCCAAACGGTCTACCGAAGGTCTAAAACCGGTCGACCGAACGAGGTCAAAATCCGGAGTCTGGTCAACATCAAAATCGAATCTATCGGTCGACCGACTCAGGGGTCTCGGTCGACCGAAAACTAACAGGGTCATCCTATTATTTCTACGTCAAAACGGTCGACCGCAAACACATGCATAAAACAGGTACACTTAAGTTCTGGTCGACCGAACAAGGGACCCGGTCGACCGAAACACAACAGACAGGCAATAATACTCTACTTCGGTCGACCGCCCGAAGGGCCCGGTCGACCATTGGTCCTCTTCTACCTCGCACCAGCCGAGGTTTTCACGGAAAACTACACCGAAGAGGTCTCTGACCTCCCCGTCCGACCAACACAACCCTCCCACGAGGGTGAGCAACAACAAATCAAACTAAACACCGGCATACCTCAAAAGAGCGATCCTCGGAGAAGATTGGAGATCCAAACCACACCAACTCCTCAGCGGCCGCCTACAACCCGTGTGCCCCGCGTTTCTCCTCCAACACCCAGTTGGCCTCCGCGTGCCTGAGACGCTTCCACAAGGTCTGGTCGGAAGAGAGGAAGAAGAAATGAGAGAGTGAGAGAGAGTAAATGAGGGAGAGAAACGGATTCTTCACTTAAACCGAAAACCAAATCTTGCACAAACAGTGACCTACTCATCCAACCCATCTCCTCTCTTCCATCAACAGTACTCGCCACATTTCTCTTCCCCATGCAAACCCTCTAAACCCGGGGTTAACCCTAAACATGGGTTAGGATCCTAACACCTCTAGTGAGGTCCAACCGGAGGTGAAGGTGTTCCTTTTGGGCTGAGCTTGAGGGTGGCCACGGATCTGGTTGGGTGTGGCTGGTGCACACAAGATCCAACTAAGGTTTGCCATCAACCCTTTTGACTCCTAGCTTTGGACGGCTGCTGGTGCAACCAACATCAGATGGTGGCTGGGGTAAGGAGGGGGTGGGGACGGACCTTAGGGAGGTTACGGGTGAGAGGAGTTGGATTGTCTTGTTTGATTTGAGCATGGTGCGCTAGAGTGACGTTAACCATGAGGTTGGTGCATCTTGCGCGCTTCTTGCTCGGTTGCTGGACCGAATGGCTTGGACAGACTTCCTCTGACCTTCTTCCACCTCAGACCGCCTGGGAAGGATGCTCTGAGCACGTGGTTTGCATGGGTCAGGGATCCATATGCATGGCTGTGAGGTTTATATTTTTCTGTGATTTATCTGATGTTATCGGTTGCATTGTGTGCGATGGTTTCTAGCGTTCGTGGTTTGAGTCATTTCCGGTCCAGCAGCACATATGACACATTCATGATCTGATTTTGGTTATATTCTCTGATATTTTTGATATGCATGCACTCAGGAACTAAATTGGACTCCTTCTTGTTATATGTTATTCATATTATATCTTAATGCAACACATGCTTTCGAATGTACGCATAGATAACAATATTGGATAGATTGAGCTCTCTGATATTATGTGCATGTTTCACCATGTTGTATTACTGATATATAAGCTATTTCATTCCCACATATGATCTGATCATATTCTGAGATTTTAATTTGATTCCATGTATGCTCTGAAATTGATAATTCCTATCGTCGATTATAGTGTGGTGCAATTTCGATATCTTCTACTGTTTGCATGGTTATGTTACTCTGTTCATACTGATCTATGTCTGATGTGATGGGTTACGTTGTGCTTGTGTATGACCCTTAAGATTTCAGGCGTCACAACGTCCCTATCATGACCCGTAGATGACTAAATTAGTTGTTATATCGATTTACCGATTCCGTAATGTTTATTTGTTGTTATGAGTTTCGTTTATTCCTGATTGGTATGTCTGATTTCCGAGTTGGTTCGGGGATGCTAGGAGGGTATATGGATACTCCTCCTTGTGGTCGTTCCATACATTGTAGATGCATTAGATTTTAGATGCTTAAGTTGCTTCCATTGAATTTAATCTGATTAATAATTCTGGGCACATTCTGTTTTCTAGGCCTATGGACCACGAGTGGATCCTCTAGCTCCAGAGGCCATTCGCATAAGACCTTCACGTTGGGAGGTCAGGCCTAAGATAAGTGCTGGGCAGGCGTGCTGCCATTCTGTCTCAGGGTAGGTGTTCCCAAATTCACGATGGCACCATGTAGGTCACATGCCGCGAATTGGGACACTTATCCGGTGCACCGCTTTGTGCCGAGCGGTGGGTCACTGTCGAGTGACCGCCTTCGACCAACGAGGTTGGTGTTCTGGTTCCTTTCGAAGAATGGTTCAGGTGCGCCCGACTGACACGGCTTATGGAGTCGTAGCCTTCTGTTGCATTTGATGCTTTTCTGTTTTGTTCTGACCAGCATTGTTGGTATTCTAGTTCCCTTGGAGGGATTTCTGTGGGTGTTACCCGATTGGCACGACTGATGGAGTTGTAGCCTTCTGTTGCATTATGTGCTTTTCTGATTCTGTTTCGGATGATTTTGGCTGAGATAGATTGCATGCATTCTTCCATATCGCTCCGATTGGGCCAGGGGCATACTGGGTTTTCTTTATAGAAGACTCACGCATATGTTGATGCGGTGCTTGCATGTACTTAGATTCCTACAGGGCAGACTGGACGAGTAGTCGAAGATTCTGTACACGAGGGACACATCGACCAGATTCTTCAGTTTGTCTTTTGCTTCCGCATTATTTATGATGTATTTCCTTTTTGAACTCGATGTAATGTATTTGACCTTGTTGCCATATATGGATAATCTCTCACTTTTCAGTTATGTTTTATGTTAGTCTATCCATGTATGATCTCTATACGTATTGTCGAGTCGTTGTTTGGTCTGTCTTTTGTAACTCCTTAGGTCGTCGTAAAGGTCTCTGATCGCGACACTTGTAGTCTTTCCCAGTGTGCATACCCACAAGATCAGGGGTGTTACACTAAGTCTAGGGGTTTGGTTTATGTGTAGATAAGAAATAAGTGAGTAGGGATTCTCTCTTCTCGCACAACTCCTATCACTCGGGAAATTAGGTCCGAGGGGACTTAGTGTGTGATGCTTTTGAGTCATCAGACTTGGGATGCACCGAAGGAACTCCCTTACACGGGTGGAAGGAATCGTCCTATGTGGAGATGTGGGGAAAGGTGTAAGTGATAGTGTAACTCCTCACAGGCAATGATGCATGAAACCTGATCCTGAGAGAATTACACACCAACTAGTAAAAAAATTTAATGAAAAAGAATGGTAATACAAATAAGAACCTTAATGGACTTTACACAACGTATCACTTGAGGATGTTAAGGTTGCCCTTGTCTTTCACTTAAGTCCTTAATTAACTTGCACGAATGGTTCTCTAGGCTAGGTGTGTGGACTGAATACATATATAAAGTTGGCACGTAGGATTACCGTGTCTAATGATCAACAAATATAGGTCCAACGAATCGTGTTGCTAGATTAAATAATGCATCAATGTTCGGATTTTGTGGGATATGTAAACCTTCAGGAGACATCACTCCTCCTTCTTGGTGACAATGAGGTATAACGGCTTGTTACACGTGCTAAGTCCAACCGTGATTCCTACGAAAGTGAGTTAGGATTTTCTTGTTTTTGATATGTTTTTTCTTTTTTATTTTTCTCGTTCTTTGTTTTCCTCGGGGGACTAGCAAAAAGTAAATGTGGGGGTATTTGATTAGTAGCATATCATACATTGTACTCATGCTATATACTCTTCATTTTACCCCATATTTGTGCTACTCGAGTGTTTGTTTGAGGTGTAAGGGTTTAGGCAATAAAGAAGAGAAAGGAAGAGAAAAAGGCCAAAACGTAAGAAGAATGGGCTGATTTGGAAGGTTCTGGACCTGTTTGTAATGCCAAGGAATGGATTGTAACTTATAAAGGATCAAAGTGAAAATCTTAAGGGACTTAAGTGCAAATAAAAATATGTTGGTTGCAAAAGTCCAGAATCTCCAAAACCTAAGGAGTAATTCGACAGTTAAAACCAAATGGGCTCGAACTAACAGCTCCGGGCGCATCCTACGTGTTTGTTATGTTAACTGAAGTATTGGTTAAAATTTGGAGGCAATAAAAAAAAATGGTCCACCAGTGGCGGACTAAAGTCTGCCAATGGTAGATGCGGTTAAGCATTCTGGTTGTCAGGTTAAAGAAATATGCAACCTTTAGTTCTGATTTACAGTCGTCTGATCCATCTAAACCTTCTAGTCTTCTATAAATACACTTGTAATGCCTCCTTTCTTCTTTTTCCTCCCCCATTAGAGTATGTTTTAATTTAATATTTTGGTAGTGTAAATAAGGGGTTGGAGAGGAGCAAACTTTGTATTTTTATTTCTTAATCTAGTGTAGTCTTGTTCTTTATCTTGATGACTTTCCTTTGATGCCATTTCCTTTGTGCTTGTTTTCCTTCTTCTAGTTTTTGGAATTTTGCATTATGGTTTTGGGTTGTTTTTTATGCTTTCTTTAGTTTAGACATGAGTAGAGAGTAGTCCATCCCCATAGGGGGTGGATAAAAAGGTGATGTGATTATGTGATGTATTAGGTGTGTGTGTGTTAATCTTACCTTTGAACCTCACATGAGTTCCATAACCATCTTATGGGATTTTTACTCCTATATATGATGTGCTAATGCTCTTGAGTGAATCTTAGCACATGCTTAGATTAGTGGGCCTATTTTATGGGGAATGATGAGGTGAGAATAAGGATGGAGTGGAAGAAGAAGACATAACATGTGCATGCATGTGCTCATGTTGGTCTCATCCTAATTAATGTCTTGTATGTTTTAATGATTGTGTTAAATCTGATTTCATGTGGAGACATAGTGGGGTTTGGTCATTATGCATGAGTTCATTTAATCTCATTTCAATTATTGTCTTATATGTTTTAATGATAATATTTTATCTTATTTCGTATGGAGGCAAAGTTTGATGTGATTTTATGGATTTCATATATTACATGTTGTGAATGAGCACAAATGAACACACACACACATATTTTCGTATTCGCATTCTTTCTCTACCCCCTAAGGGGTTTTATTTTATCGTTTGTTTTTTATTTCACTCGCATCGTAGTTTAACTCCGATCTCCTTCCTGTCTTCTTTCCCCACTCAAAAATGGTGGATTTCGACTAGCATGTACTCCCTGTGGACTCGACCTGTGCTTTCCACTGCTTCAACGTGGTCGTGCACTTGCAGTATTATAACTGATTCAGTCACGAGTTCATCATCACAACCACTTGTAACTACAATGGATTCAGATAATGATGAAACCAAATAGAAATGGTTAAGTAAAAAAACTTAGTGCAAAATTAAACACAAAATGAATTAAGTGGATATTTAAACACTGAATTGTACTTAACTACAACTAAGTTAAAATATTTTGATGTTTTAGACTGGTGGAGAATGAACTCAGGTAGGTTTCCACTAGTCTCCTCGATGACATGAGACTTATTAGGTCCTCCGGCGTCAACTATGGCGTTGGAGTATGCAGTTAGCGCAGATAAACATGTCTTGAGTAAGAAGAGGCAAAGTTTGTCCGACAAGTCAATCGAGATGAACGTTGCCTGAAGGATTGGATAGACGCTACAGACAGAATACAAAACATGAATCTTAACAACACCAGCAGCGAGGACGATGAAGAGTGAAGACGAATTAGCTAAACCATTATGTTTAATGAGTATTTTTTTCTTAATACCCTTTATGTTTTTTTGATTACTCCTTAGGTTTAGCTAGCATCTGTTTTTTTTAGTATGTAACAACTTATGTATTTATATTATTACTCGATTTGAGTCAACAATTCACTAGTGCAGAAAAGGGAATATACGTCGGATATATGACTTATATACGTCAGATATATGGCTTTCCTTATTTGACATCTATCTATACGTCGTATATACCTAGACGACGGTCACTTAAAGGCTGACGTCTATTTGTCACCAATAAACGTCGGTTGTAGAGCCCAACTGACATCTATACTTAAGAATAGACTTTGGTTCGACGTTACAACCGACGTCTATTGCCCTTCAAAAGAGGAATAGACATCGGGTTAACCCAATAGCCGACATCTATACCCTTAACAGATTAAAAAAATACATTCATCTTGCACCAGAAAAACATTCAACCTGCACAACACATTCATCCACATATAAACGTTCATCCAATGAGCATACACAAACACAATCATTCATCCAAAAGCATACATACACCAACACTTGGCATTCAATCATCCATAAAGAAATATGTTAAATAAAATTGTATATTTAATTATGAAGAATGTGTTCATGATATAAGAACATGTCAGCTCACTAACATGTTTCTAACAAAATAGCGAGCCCATCGCTCGCGAGTATCATCCAACTCCTGTTACGAGTAAGGGTCACTATTCTTTTGGAAAACCTATAAAAAATACAAGTACAAAATATTAATATCTAAATAATAAAAGTATAATTATACAACTGAATAGCGATCTATATTACCTGAGTTAGGTATGCATCTTGAGGTGCAATTTTAAGGATTTCCTCCATGTATCTCATAACGTACTAACCACAATCCGTATTGCCAAGTTGCTTAAAAGGGTCGATAAGTTATTATCATACTATCATGATATTTACAGACACTAAGTAAATAATTTTGAAAATTCAAAGAAGCAAGGAAATAAACATTTAAAATATTAAAAGCAAGTATTAAAACAATTGCTTGGATATAAAATAATAAAGATTTGTAAAGATTTCAGATTTTCCAAGAATTATAAATATCTAATTTGTACATGTTGCACTAGTGACTCAAATGTCTTAAGAACTCATTAGGGTTTGGTTAGAAAAGTGATCATTGTCAATTGATAATTTATCATTGATCAAATTTCCCCCTTATAAGATAGATTATCTTGTGGGGTATGTCTCTGTCTCGAATCTTAGTTGATATAAACTTACACAAACATCATTTTTTTCTGAATATTTACTTAAATATTTATAAGTAAAACGACATGGGCTAATAAAATGTTAAATTGTTAGAAATGTGATCAAAAAAATTAATACTAGGAAGTTGTTTGATTACATATCACTTCATCAAAATATTCCACTCAAACACATTAAAAAGGCCAACATAAAGCTAGCATTTCTTACTACTAGAGTCAAAGATCCCTCACAACAAACACTAACATCTTATAATTAAATCAATTTCAAAGCCAAACAAGACACACTTTGTATAATAACTCTCCCACCAATTTCAAAAACAAAAATCCAAACCACACAAAAATGGATCGATCGAACCACTTCACACTAATCTAGACACCAACACCTAAACAATCAAATCCACAATCCAAACAACCAAATCTGTACAACACAACTCCAAACACCAAAACCCAAATCACACCAAAACCACTCCACAACACTTTAACATTAAATTGTTAAACTCATTTTTTTCAACCTATTCACCTCCAAAACCAAATAAAACCAATTCAATTCTCAAACATGCAAAATATGTTAACTGATTCAAGCAATAAAAGATAAAATGTACCATCAAACCAAAAAACAACAAAAACACAAGTTAAGCACGAACTAGAGTAGGTGGAGGAAGCTACGGTGGCGGAGGAGGTGGTGGAGGTCGTATGTCGAGGGCGGTGCAGCGCAGCTGTCAACGTCACGAAGGAGGTTGGGGGTCGGCTAGTGTTTTGTCGAAGTCCCTGAGGAAGGTTGCGTAGGGTTTTGTCAAAGTCGCGGAGGTAAGGTTTTAGGTGCAGTTTTAGTAAAGATTTTTAGAACTATTCCTCCTCCCTTGTAATCTACCATTGCTTAGTGGTCAATCCCTCTACTTAGAGTCAAGCCTTGAAGTAAAAACTCAAGTGGAGAGATGCTACTTGTAATGTGAGTCATTTAGTAAATATTTTTTTATTAATTTAATGTTGTCTCTTTTACTCATTGCTTGCTTAGCTTAATTTTTGTTTAATTAATCTTAGTTGAATTAGTTAGAATATTTTCTCTTCTTAAGATAATAATTAGTTTAATGAATAGTGAGTAGTTACATCCCCCTTTGAGGGTGGAGATGATGTACATATACGTTGTGATGTTTGGATGTTTGATGAATTTTTGATTGTGTAAACTTTCATGTTTGTATGTTCATTGGGGTATTTTACTCATCTACATGTTGGGAAAAATTTTATGGGTTTTGCAGTAAGATTTAGACACTTTCCATGCTTAGTTTCCTCATGTTTATTAACTGGAATTTCCTGTTGAATATGCTACATGTTAGTTAAGTGTTTGTATTTGTGGTTGCTTGCTTGATTGATTAAAGAAACTTTGTTTTGATGGGTTTTGCCAGAAGATTTAGACATCTCCCATGCTTAGCTTTGTTCTTCACATGAGTTCATGGTTCTTTTATGAGTCTTGCCATATCATTAGGCACTTCTCTTGTTGAGCCAGGTCTTATGAAAATCAAGTAATAATTGTCGATATGTTGTGAATGGATTGATAGGTTTTGCCACATTTTTAGACACTTCCTATGAATGAAAACTGATTGAACGTTTTAAATAACCGCAAGTGCACGGCCGTGTTGAAGCGGTGGCAAATATGGGTTGATTCATAGGGAGGTGTGTCAACATTGGTTTGTTTGAAGGCGAGTGGGAAACGAGATGGGAGAAGGATTTTGATTACACTACACTAATCTAAGAATGAACAATCTATAAAACTAAACCCCATGGAGTGGAGGTGTGTAGGCATGTGTGTGTGAGTGGGTCTTCTTTTCAATTAGGAACAAGTGTAGTATGTGTGGCATACAAGTAGAAGCTAGTGTAGAATCTAAGTGTAGGATACACAACACTACATGGCAAACCATTAATATGCATATCTCACATAAAGCTAATGTTGATTTTAGATTATCATGCATGCAATAAGTACCTAGTGTGGCCATTAGAGCATCAATCAATCCTACATACAGCCTAAATCATTCATGTAAATGTGCACCAAACATGGATCCATACATAACAAGCCATTTCCATCAAATCATAACAAGCAACAAGATAAAATCTAAAGCTAGCATGAGATAAGTACCTAGTGTGGGCATTATCTCATCTAATACAAGTTTAAGCATCCTACAAGTACAGATCTATATTAAGCATATGAAATGACACAAATAAAAGAATTCATCATTATCACCTAGCCTACATTACCTTCACCCCATATGGGGATAAAACAACTCGCTACTCATTATGAAGATAAACAAAATTAAACTAAGCATGCAAGAATTGAAAGAGACAATATAAAACTAACTAAGAAAATTATTTTATTGACAAGACTCATACGACAAGTAACATTCTTCTCCACCTTAAGTTTTTGATCCAAGGCTTAATTTAAGTAGAGAGAATGCCACCAAGCAATGGGTAGTATACAAAGGAGAATGAAGAGTTCTATTTATAGTCATAGAAAAAAGAAATCGGGGACAATCCCCCATGTGGGCTAATGCACTACTAAAATTAGACATAAAACACTTTAATACATGACCCACCTGAATCTTATCGGATCCGAAGCAAAACAGACCGCCAATCAGCGGTCTTGTACAACCATTTCACGGTCTATAGGGTCTGGATCCGGTTTGGATTTGGAATGTGGTTGTCTGGCTTGATTTCTTCATGTCTGATGCACCCTAATCGGTTGTGTAGGTTGCGACCCGAATCCAATTGCCAAAATACTCCTCATGATGGTGTGAAGTTTCTTCATTTGGTCATTGGTCCTTTTGGTTTTACATTTGGGTCCCTCTATCTTGCATCTAAGTCCATAAGTCTTGCAACTTAGTCTTTTTTCTTGCTTTTAAGTCCTTTTTAGTCTCTTCTTCTCAAACTTATGTATTCATGAAACTTAAACATAAAACTCATTACGTAGTATTGCTTAGGCTAAGAATAAAGGATATAAGACACAAATATATGCATTCTATGATGTCAATCAAATACCCCCAAGAGCCACATGATCGAAAGGATGTGGCTCAAGGGCAACATGATCACAAGACAAGGCACCTTCTTCTGCCAACCCAAGATAAACATCTTCACCACCATCAAGATCTCCATTGAACAATTCTCTGAAGTACTTGAAGATGCCTTCGACTACAATCTCATGTGTGCCCTGGATAAGGTTGACCCCAACAGGGTCATTTGTGTCGATGGTGAAGATGTTGAAATCAGTGCATTGCCTACCATAAGGCAAGCGTATCAGACCATCGTGACATTTGATCAATGCATTGGAAGTCGCTAGAAATGGTCAACCCCAAAATAATAGGAATTTGCCCAAGTGGGTTTGGCACAGATTCAGTATCCAAAACAAAGAAATTGACTGGATAGATAAACTCTCCCACTTTGATCAGCACATCTTCCACCACGACCCTCAGTTTCTTCATAGACCTATCAACCAATTGAAGAGTGGTTTTTGTTTGTTTGAGGTCTCCAAGACCGAGGTGGACGTAGACCGAATACGGCAGAAGATTAACAGATGCACCAAGCTCCAATAAAGCTCGATGTATGGACACATCACCAATCACACAAGAAATAGTAGGGCAACCATGGTCATTGTATTTGACTTGTGTGCGTTGTGCCAACAATGAACTCACATTAGCAGCAAAGAAAGCTTTCTTCAGAACATTGGTTTTCCTTTTCTTAGTGCAAAAATCCTTGAGAACCTTGGCATAAGGTGACATTTGCTGAATCACCTCCAACAGAGGAATGTTCACCTTAACTTGCCAAAAGATCTCAAACATTTTGTCATGCTGATCAGAAGTTTTATTTTTCAAGTGTTCAGGGAATGGCGCCTTTGGGGCATAAGGGTCCTTCGAAGGAACCTCAGAATTCTGGTCCATAGAAACAAAAGTGGGGACCTCAGAATCTGATTCCTTCGACACAAGTTGAGGCAAGGGGATCTCAGGGTTCCCCCCCCCCCCCCCCCCCCCCCCCCCCGCGCATGTCTGGTGGCACCAAGAGATGGTGATTGCAAGGAAGGCAACCCAATTTGCTTGTCTACCTCCTTACCGGACCTCAAAGTATGAATTACATTAAGATGATGGGTCGGTTTAGAGGTAGCTTGAGGTACTAGAGGCCTTCCTTGAGATTTTGTACCCCGTGGATTCACCTTGGGTTGACTTGGAAATTGACCCTTCTTACGTTCATGGAACTGATGAGCCAACTGGCTAACATGCATTCCAAAGCTTTTACTGTATTTTGCATGCTCTGAATGAACTCTTGAAGGGTAGGATCGCTAGAGGGGTCCTTTGGGTCAACCTGGTGGGGGTAGTGGAGCTTGGTTAGAATAACCCGATGATGAGGCCTAAGGAGGTTGGTAATTATGGTGTTGAGACATTTGATGTGGGGGTTGGTAGGTCGCCGATGGGCGTGGAGGTTGATAAGGTGGAGGTTGAGGTTGAGCGTGCGAGCTCTGACCGTGACCCCCACTAGACCCCCAAGAGAAGTTAGGGTGGTCTCGTCATCCCGGGTTGTAGGAGTGACTGTACGTACTGGTCGCCACGGGGTCTCTGTTGATATGTCGCATTTGTATGCTCAGTATCCCTTGGAGCGTAAGCACATTCCAAGTCATTATGTCTCATAAGTACACACCTACTACACGTGGGAGTAGCGACCTGAGCTACAGGATCTCGGTCTAACTCTAAACTCTCAATCCTACGCATGAGAGCAGCCATTTTCACCTCAGACATGATAGTTGACTTAACTTGATATGATCCAGTTCGACTGGAAGACCTGGCGGCAAGTGGTCTCTCATGGTGTCCCACTCAAAGGTTCGTTCAACCATTAATTCAAAGGTGTCCCATGCCTCATCGACGGGTTTCATTTGGAAATCACCCTGACACATCGACTCCAATAATGTGTGGGTGTTATAGTTGAGGCCCTCATAAACAATCTGACACAGATACCATAACTCAAGCCCATGATGAGGGACTGCTGGAGAAGGTCCTTGAACCTCTCAAAGAAATCATGAAAAGATTCAGTCTCAGTGTGATACATTTGATGTATCTGGTGCCGTATCTATTGAGTTTTCCTTTGAGGGAAAAATATCTTCATAAAGACGGTCACAAAGTCATCTCAAGACCGAATATAGCTCGTTGGGAGGTTGTACATCCATTTCTTCACGTTATCCTTCAACGTGAAAGAAATCATCCTCAACCGGACAGAATCCTCGTCAAGTTGTTGAAGCTTGAACATGGAGCATACCTCCTCGAATTCACTTATAAAAATATATGGATCCTCCTTATTGGCAGTGAAGGTTGGAAGCATGCTCACATATTGAGAAAGAGGTCTATGTGGTGGTGGGAGCGGACCGAGGTAATCCACGTATGGAACCCGATCTCCCCCATCACCACGAGACGATCCGGCCTCACGATCCAAAGGAGCACGAGGCGGAGATGGGCGATCACTAAGACCGTCCATCTCAAAAAAATGCACTCTCACAAGTCGAGCACTCTCACCAAAACGAGCCCAACCTTGCATAAAACGCTCGACTCGACTCTAAAACAACACACAACAGAAGGTGTAATCAGAGGACAAGACTATAACGAAGAATATAGAGGAGGAGGAGACTCAGATGAGAAAGGAAGAATCCCTGAAGCTAGCGTGCGTAATGGGAGCAGGTAGAAGCCTAATCTAGCAAGCACGGCTCAAACAACTTATTGTTATAGGTCCTAAGGCTAGACGACGCCTAACTTTGGGATCACTAGTCTCGACATGCCTCACCTCCCTACATTGAAGACCACAATGCCCAGCAAGTGATACCAGATTTGGAGATCTCGTACCTCCTACTATCGAGACGGCAAGCAACGCCGATCAGGTCATGACGGTCTCAACTCGATCACCCTCCTAGTGTGTTCGAAATCCTTAGCGTCAATGTCTACTTGCTTTTAGAATTAAGGCTTTGACTAAGAGTGATTTTTGGGGCAAAGGAAAGGGTGATGAAATCCACCACCTTATCTTATATGGGACAACCCCTCCTTAGTAGCGTTTTGAATCTTAATCTAGGAATCAACTCTCCAAACAAACGCTCACCTCACTCTTGTCCCGATGCACCTTACTAACTAATGCATGCGTTAACCATGCATGAATAAAAGAATGGGTGCACTCACCTCACGCCAACAATGAACAACAAGAATGTAAAGAAAAGAAAGACGAGTTCGTGCAAGGTCTACAAATGATGCATGACCTAGATGTCAATCAATCTAATCTTTTGCTTTGAGTTTTAAGGTCCAAGTAGATTAGAGGGACTTGATTGTTAATTTGGGGGCAAACTACAAGTCAAAATGCCAAATTCAGCCCCAGAATACAACAATGAATGTAGAAACCACCAGAAAAATTAGAGGGGAAATGGAGCTCACTAGGCCATCAGTTGGCAGTCAACCACCGCTGATTGGCGGTCTGTTCACTCGCGTTCTCCTCCAAACTTCTCCTATTTACGTCTCTTGATGTTTAAAGCCTCCTGAAACAAAGAAAAACTACAAACAAAAACGTAAAACCACTCGAATCGTCCAAACCAAAGTTTGGACAGAACACATCCCCGACAACTGCGCCAAAAATGTGATTGAACGTTTTAAATAACCGCAAGTGCACGGCCGTGTTGAAGTGATGACAAATACGGGTCAATCCACAGGGAGGTGTGTCGACTTTGGTTAGTTCGAAGGCGAGTGGGAAAAAAGATGGGAGAAGGAGTTTGATTACACTACACTAAACTAAGAATAAACAATCAATAAAACTAAACCCCATGGAGTGAAGGTGTGTAGGCATGTGTGTGTGAGTGGGTCTTCTTTTCAATTAGCAACAAGTGTAGTTTCTGTGGCATACAAGTAGAAGCTACTGTAGAATCTAAGTGTAGGATACACAACACTACATGGCAAACCATGAACATGCATATCTCACATAAAGTTAAGGTTGATTTTAGATTATCAAGCATGCAATAAGTACCTAGTGTGGCCATTAGAGCATCAATAAATCCTACATACAACCTAAATCATTCATGTAAATGTCCACTAAACATGGATCCATACATAACAAGCCATTCCCATCAAATCATAACAAGCAACAAGATAAACTCTAAAGCTAGCATGAGATAAGTACCTAGTGTGGACATTATCTCGTCTAATACAAGTTTAAGCATGCTACAAGTATAGATCTATATTAAGCATATGAAATGACACAAATAAAAGAACACATCATTATGACATAAGACTACATTACCTCCACCCCAAATGGGGATGGAACTACTCACTACTCATTAAGAAGATAAACAAAATTAAACTAAACATGCAAGAATTAAAAGAGACAATATAAAACTAACTAAGAAAATTATTTTATTGACAAGACTCACATTACAAGTAGCATTCTTCTCAACCTTGAGTTTTTGCTACAATGCTTAATCTAAGTAGAGGGAATGCCACCAAGCAATGGGTAGTATACAAAGAAGAAGGAAGAGTTCTGTTTATAGTCATAGAAAAAGGTAATCGGGGACAATCCCCCCATTTGGGCTAATGCACTACTAAAACTAGAGATAAAACACTCTAATACATGACCCGCCTCAAATATATTGGATCTGGAGCAAAATAGACCGCCAATCACCAGTCTTGGAAAGCCAATTGGCAGTCTATATGGTCTGGATCCAGTCTGGATTTGGAGTGTGGTTGTCTAGCTTGGATTTCTTGATGTCTAATGCACCCTAATCGGTTGTGTAGGTTGCGACCCGAATCTAATTGCTAAAATACTCCTCATGATGGTGTGGAGTTTCTTCATTTGTTTTTTGGTCCTTTTGGTTTTACATTCGGGTCCCTCTCTCTTGCCTCTCAGTCCATAAGTCTTGCAACTTAGTCTTTTTTCTTGCTTTTAAGTCCTTTTTTAGTCTCTTCTTCTCAAACTTGTTTATTCCTGAAACTTAAACATAAAACTTGTTACGTAGCATTGCTTAGGCTAAGAATAAAGGATATAAGACACAAATATATGCTTGATATGATGTCAATTAAAACACACACATACATGCTTACAAGCATCAATCATCACTTATTTCACTTCATATGTGCACACACTCCACCCATAAGGGGTTTCTCTTCCTAATTTGCAATATTTAGTTGCTTTCTTTCGCATTTCTTACTTACTAGTTTAGTGTAGTTTAGCTTAGCATAATCAAATCTCTTTTCCCTTTTTCGCCACTTGATTTTGGAAAAACCAGAGGCTACTCACCTCCCCATGGATCGACCCGTACTTGTTGAGTCTTCACTGACGTCGTGCACTTGCGGTATTTAAAATGTTTAAACAAGTTTTTGGCACCGTTATCAGGGAGGTACTCAATCCAGACATTGGTTTGGACAATTCGAGTGGATTTAATCTTTGGTTTGTAGTTGTTTAGTGTTTCAGGAGGCTGTCGAGATCAAGGGAAGGCACCATAAGAAGTTTGGAGGCAAGCAGAGACAAACTGACCGCCAATCAGTGGTGGTGGACCGCCAACTGGCAGCCTGGTTACCTCAGTTTGCTCGCTTCCTTTTTCTGGTTTCAATATAGAGGTATGGGGTTCACTTTGGAATATTTTGACTTGTATTTTTCCCCAGATCAATAATCAATTCCTTTTTAATCCACTTGGACCCTAAAATCCAAAGCAAAAGACTAGGCATTCTTGCTTGTTTAGGTCATGCATCATATTCTTGACTTGGGCACGTAGTTCGTCTTTTGTTTTAGCATTACTTTCAGTTGTTGAGTACTGGCGTGAGGTACGCATTTCCTACTCTCATTCATGCATTTGGTATGACCATGCATTAGTTAATAGGATTTGAATTGCGACAAGTGTGTGTTGCACATTTGTGTGGAGAGTTGATTTCTCAATTAGGACTCCAAAACACTACTTAGGAGGGGTTGTCCCAAAAAAGATAAGGTGAGGGATTTCATCACCTTTTCCTTTACCCCAAAAATCACACTAATCCAGAGCCTAATTTTAAATTCAAGTAGACATTGGCCCCTAAGAATCTCGGGCGCTTTAAGAGAGACGAGATCCACTCTGTTGATAGTAGGAGAGACGAGATCTACAGATCTTGGCTCACTTGCTGGGCTTTGTGGTCCTCGTCGTAGGGAGGTGAGGCGTGTTGAGGCCGCGTGACTTCGCAGTTAGGTGTCGTCTAACTGTAAGGACCTATAGCGACCTTAGGTTGTTTGAGCATTGTTTGCTTATGTGCTTCTACTAGTACCTACCCGCCGTAGCATAAGGACTTCTCTCCTTCTCTCCTGAGTCCTTCCTTCTTATTTGAGTCTTCCAATTTTCTCATCTACGCACCCTTTTCAGTTTTTTTGCTGTTTTAAAAAAAACTTTTCGTTCGTGTGTGTGCACCTTTGTGCATGTTTGTGTGGGCACGAGACGAGAGTGGCCGTTTGATGAGGTGCATCATCAATCCTGGCTCGGTGGTCGATTTCTCGACACTTTCCCCTTCTTGTGTCCCACAGAGTCCAAGTTCCCTGGCTGCTCAGTACGGCGAGGAGCAGCAGTTGCTGGACCCACCTGTTCCACCACCTGTTTTTGTTTCTCCACGTGATCAATGCTACCCGAGTCGTATTGTTTTACCTTCTTCATCATATTGCCAGAGGCAAATGGGAACAACTTTGAGGTGAAGCCTCAGTTTATCTCTATGCTCCCTCACTTAACTGGGAAGGGTGACCCCTATATCTTTCTCAGGGGATTTGAGGAGGTCTGTGCGATGTTCAAGCTGCAACAACTTAGTAATGACTCCATCCACCTTAGGCTTGTTTCCTTTTCACTAAAGGATGATGCCAAGAAATGGTTGTACAGCAACCAGGCAAATCCCTTTAGAACTTGGGATGAATTCCAATTTGTATTCCTCAAGAAGTACTTACCAAATCATCGAACTCAAAAACTGAGGAACAAAATCAATTTGTTCTATCAACATTAGGCCGAAGTTTGCCACACATACATAGAGAGGTTAAAGGAGCTACTAACTTCATGTCCTCACCATAGCATCGAGTTATGGTACCTTTGTCAGATTGTCTACGATGGTCTTCACATCCCATCCCGAACGCTCCTCGAGTCCATGTGTCAAGGAGAATTCTTAGGAAATGATGAAAGGGAGGCATAGGCTTTCCTAGAAGACCTCGCTGAGAAAATCATGCGGTGGGACAGTGTGAGGGAACCGCCACCATCATCTAGCATAGGAGCGAGGATCGCAAATGCAAACTCGACTAGATAGGGTGTCGCATTTGTTGTCAACACAACTACGGCCACCGAAGCACGCATATTGGCTTTAATGTGCTGTATGGATTCGATTGAGCTCCAAAACCAACAAGAGGTGTCACATGTGTCTGTATGTGGTCCAGTTCCCTATTATTTATGTGGTAGGATAGGTCACGTAGAAGGCGAGTGTGCATCCATTCCTCCTGAGATGGAACAGGTCTATGCCATCTATGATAGATCCAGGAATGACCCATTTTCATCATTATATAATCCTGGATGGAGGAACCACCCTAATTTTCATGAAACCAAAACAATATCCAGGGTGGTCCTTCAAACTTCTCTAGACCACCTAACAAACCACACCAACCTCTCATGCATTCACAATCTTTTCAGCCACCCCAAGCCCAGATCACCAACCCACCAGGTTTCCCAAATTCTAACAACATGGAAACCCGGTTTAATTCACTTGAGAACTTGGCTCGTGGACTTTAGAACTTAGTAAATAAAATAATGTCATCCACAAGTCAAGTCCTTACTTTGAATCAGCAGACCATCAAATCTCTCGACCTTCAGATGAGCCAACTGGCTCAATCTGTACATGAGAGAGAGAGGGACTCTGCCAAGCCAGCCTGAGGTTAACCCCCGCATGTACCAGCAACAACACATGCAAAATGATGGTTTGGTACCTTGGATGCGACAAATGAACCATGTGGAGGAACTTGTTCACCATGACAATGTCATTGTAACTTTAAAGAATGGAAAGCATGTCGACAATCACATTTCGCCGCCACCACCATCTGTGCAGCCCCTCAGTAAGAATGATGGTGAAGAAGAGGTTGAGGGTAATACACCAACGCCTCATTCAGGTACCGCAAAAAACCTACCTGCCAAAAGCTCCCTACCCTAGTATGTTAACCAAAAAACAAAGTGACACAATGGATAAGATATTAGAGGTCTTTAAGCAAGTGAAGGTTAACATCCCCTTGTTGGATGTCCTCCAACAAATACCGCAATATGCCAAAGTGTTGAAGGATCTCTGCACAACAAAGAGGAAGACCAATGTTCCTAAGAAAGCATTCTTAGCTGGGAGTGTGAGCTTATTTTTGTCCAATCCCACATACACAAAGTACAAGGACACTGGTTGTCCTACTATTCAATGTATGATAGGGGACACTAGCATGAGTAACATATTTCTTGATTTAGGATCAACGGTCAACCTCCTCTTATCTTCTGTTTATCAACAGTTGACTTGAGTGAATTGAAACCAACTAAGATCACCCTCCAATTGGCAGATATATCCATTTGTGTCCCAAAGGAGATTATTGAGGATGTGCTCATCAAAGTTGGAGATTTTATATTTCCAGTGGATTTTGTCGTCCTCGATGTTGCAAACACCCACTCGCAAATACCTTTGATTTTGGCTAGACTATTTCTGACAACCCCCAACACCTTAATTAATTGTAGAAATGGTCTCATGAAGCTCTCATTCGGTAACATGAGTGTCGAGTTTCATGTGTTCAACTCTGGTAGGCAACAAGAGTCCTTGGACCAACCTTTAAATCTCAACCTCATCCGCCAATTGGAGAAAGCACCACAAAAGCAACAACACCCCCAACACCAATGCAACCCGTTGAGAATGTTTGTGTGCCCAGTGGAAACTCATTGCATGTCTTTGCAATGCAACAGAGTGAGCTGGCATCAAACATGAATATACAAATGAAGTGTTTATTGGATGATTCAATTGAGACTATTAGTGAGGGGGACACACCTCACCATATGCTCATACCAGAAGCTGTCTACTCCGTGTCTCATGGCTATTGAGCCCTTTGAACTTCATCTTAACTCCAACAATGACCCACCTACGATCGAGCTTATGCTTGATAATATAAAGGAGGTTGGGTGGTCCTTGTTGGATGACTTGGGGAGAAGCCCCCTTCTTAGTGAAACATGTGTGCCACATTCCTTGAATGAGCCTGAGTAACTAATTCCGTTACACCCCCTATTTGTTGGATGATTTTGTTTAAACGAGCAACTAAACCTTAGTGAGGCAACACAACTCCACTAATTCATGTTGCCTACACCCAAACAATATCATGAGGGGTTCGAGCCTTTCAGTTTTGACCTTTCACCCCTTATGACACCTCGGAGTACCAATGAAGTGGGCCCATCTTGGAAAATCTCTGGTCCGCAGGACTCGATGTTCTCATTTGATGTTCCTTGACAAAATGATTATGAGAATATCTTCGTTGATGTATATATCTTGTTTATAACCAAAAAAAGAAAAAACAAGACTCCAGAAGTGAGCAGTGGTTGTTGTGGCCCCAACCCTTGAGTATTTGGGCCCCATTTGTTTGACGTATTTGTCTTCCTTCTTAAGTATCTCACAGGTTTTTGGGAATTCAGGTATATGCTCATCAAAATAATCATGAACTTCCCTTTGCACTTCACGTTGGTGAGATCGTCACTTTTTCTTGCATAGATACATCTACCATCCAGCTTGCATACATTGAGGAGAATGCATGAAGTAAGTGTGTGGGTGGGGGTGCTTTACGTTTTTATATGTGTGGAGTCGAGTATTTTTCATTTTGTTTTTCGTTTTCTTTTGTTTGTATTGTTAGGGTCATGATAGTGTGCTGCATTTAATATTGATATATCTGTCTGCCATGATCCTTGGGTGACTTGTCTTCTTTTGCTTTCCTAGTGCTTTAAAGTTTCACATTTCTTCAAAATCTTCATGTGTTTGCGAAAGAAAATGTTTTGTGGGTTTTGCGTATGTGTAACATATGCAAAACCGTTGAGAGGCAATCAAAAGAGAAGCTCCCAAAAATTGACTTGAACATGATGCATTAGGATATCTAGTATACTGGTTTTAGGTCTTATCTAGTCGTAAAGATGCACCCTGGTATTCCCTCAGGGGGAATGTAATCATGGTTTCAATACTCAAACAAACAAACAAGTTCACCCTAAATCTAGTGAATCGAATAATTCGTGTCTGTTAGTATAAGGAAGTTTGTCGTAGTCAGGTACCCTTAAACTCTTTTTGTGAAACCTTAAGTGTAGGGGTTTTATTTCCCATGTAGATAATAAATAAATAAATAAATAAATAAATAAGTGGTGTTCTCTCTTCTTGCACGGCTCCTATCACTCGGGAAATTAGGTTCAAGGGGACTTAGTGCTTAGTGCTTTCGAGTCATCTGACTTGGGATGCATCGACCGAACTCTCATCACACGGGTGGTAAGGATCGCCCTATGTGGAGCTTTGGGGGAAGGTGTACGTGATAGTGTAAGTCCTCACAGGCAATGATGCATGAAACCCAACCCTGGGAGAATCAAACACCAACTAGTGTAAATCATACTGCTCTGAAAATAAATAAAAAGAAAAGAAACAAATAAGAACCTTAATGGACTTTACACTTTGTATCACTTGAGGATGTTAAGGTTACCCATGCCTGCCACTTAAGTCCTTAACTAACTTGCACGAATGATTCATTAGGCTAGGTGTGTGAACTGATTACATATATATAGTCGGCCCTTAGAATTACCGTATCTGATGATTGATGAAAAATAAGCTCATCGAGTCGTGTTACTAGGTTGAATAATGCATCTATGTTTGGATTTTGTGAGTGTATCCTCTGAAAACCCTCAGGAGACAACATTCCTCCTCCTCCTCCTCGCACGTGCTAACTGCAACCGTGATTCCTATGAAAATGAATTAGGATTTCCCTGTTTTATGAATGATTTTCCTTTCTTTAATTTTTCTCTTTCTTCGTTTGCTCGAGACTAGCAAAAGTTAAGTGTGGGGGTATTTGATTGACATTATATCATGCATATATTTGTGTTTTATTTCCTCTATTTTAAACCTAAGTAATGCTACTAATGAGTTTTATGTTTAAGTTTTAGAAATAAAACATGTGAGAAAAAGAGACACCAAAAGGACCTGAAAGCAAGAAAAAAGACTAAATTGTGAGACTTATGGACTGATATTCAAGAGGGAAGGACCCGGATGTAAACCAAAATGACCAATAAGCAAATCATGAAACTCCACACCATTATGAGGAGTATTTTGGCAATTAGATCCGGGCCTAAACTCTAATAACCAATCCGAGTGCACCATATGTGAAGAATGGAAGAACTAAAGAAGATATCTGAAAATGGCTCAGATCCGGGAAAAAGTGATCGTCATTTGGCAGTCTGTTTTTCTCAGAATCCGACCCGATTTTGCCAGGATATGAGTTATATGTTTATGTCTATTCTAGGAATGTTTCATTAGTCCCACATCGTGGGATTGTCCCGAGTTTCCTTTTTTCATACCAATAAATAGAACTATTCCTCCTCTCTTGTACTCTACTCATTGCTTAGTGGTCAATCCCTCTACTTAGAGACAATCCTTGAAGCAAAAACTCAAGTGGGGAGATGCTACTTGTAATGTGTGTCATTTAATAATAATAAAATTATTAGTTTAATGGTCTTTTTTACTCCTTGCTTGCTTAGCTTAATTTTTGTTTAATTAATCTTAGTTGAATTAGTTAAAATCTTTTCTCTTCTTAAGATAATAGTTAGTTTAATGATTAGTTAGTAGTTTCATCCTCCTTTTAGGGGGTGGAGATAATGTACATATATGTTGTGGTGTTTGGATGTTTGATGAATTTTTGATTCTGTAAACTTTCATGTTTGTATGTTCATTGGGGGTATTTTAATCATCTACATGTTTGGGGATTTTTGATGGGTTTTGCCATAAGATTTATACATTTTTCATGCTTAATTTTCTCATGTTTATTGACTGAAATTTCATTATGAATATGCTACATGTTAGTTAAGTGTTTGTATTTCTGGTTGCTTGCTTGATTGATTAAAAAACTTATTTTGATGAGTTTTGCCATAAGATTTAGACACCTCCCATGCTTAGCTTTGTTCTTCACATGAGTTCATGGTTTTTGATGAGTCTTGTCATATCTTTAGACACTTCTCATGTTGAGCCTAATCTTATGATAATCAAGTAGTAATTGCTGATACGTTGTGTGAATGGATTGATAGGTTTTGCCACGTCTTTAGATATTTCCTATGAATGAAAGCACACACACATACATGCTTATATACATCATTCATCACTTATTTCACTTCATATGTGCACATACTCCACCCCTTAGGGGGCTCTCTTCCTGATTTTCAATCTTAGCATAATCAAATATCTTTTCCCTTTTTCGTCACTTGATTTCGGATAAACCAGAGGCTACTCACCTCCCCGTGGATTGACCCGTACTTGCCGCGTCTTCACCGACGCCATGCACATGCGGTATTTAAAACGTTTAAACAATAGACGTGGAGAATAAACGTCTGGGTATAGACGTTGGTTTCCATGGGTATTAATACAACCGACGTCTAAAGGACTCAATAGACGTCGGTTGTATTAACAGTCGACATTTATAGGTATAGACGTAGGCTACTAATACAATACACGTTTATGGGGCAACGAGTATTCACAATTCTGCACTAGTGATTATTAATAAATAAATAAATTGGTTATCATTATTAATAAACAATTGTGTTTGTGTTTGTTAATTCGATTGTGATTGTATACTTACTTCAAATAATTAAATAAATGACCGAAAAATCAAAACCAGACCTAACCCAGAAAAACATGACCAAACGCCTCCGGATCAAGCTCGGATCCGACCCAGCCTAGAGAGTCGAGTCGTGTCGGCAGCCCTGTGACGCCACGACAAGCTCGGCACGGGACCAGGTCTAACTAGGCAACAATCGTGCTTGATACACGAAAAGATGTTAGACAAACATACTTTTAGTTGAAGTGACAAGCAGTGACTCAGGGCATATTACTGTTTACTTGGTATTTCATAATGGACTTCAAAGAAATAGCCTATCTATGATTGACTGAACCAACTACCTTCCCTTAGAACACAATAACACAATAGACCAACCAACTTTTAGTTGAAGTTAAAAACAATGACCCAGTGTGTTTGTGTTCTTCTCTTATCCGAATTTTGATTATAATATCTTATAAGTGAACATATAACTATGAAAGTTTGTTAGTTGACCATCTCTTCAAAATTTAAATACTTTACATGTAGACAATATAGATATCCAACCCATCGCATTTTTGTATTATGTACATTTTCTTTTCAATAGATATGGGACTACTTGTGCAACAATCTTCTGCACACGTGACCAATATTACTCTCATGTCAATACGTGAATAATATATGCCGGAGTATTCATTGGACTGATTAACAAACGAAAGCACTCTAAAGTATCCATAGTTTTTACGAGACTCGTAAAAAACCTATTCCATTATGTACTAACTCTAAAGAATGCTATCCAAGGAAAACAGATTTATATGTACATACCAGCTTTAATATTGATAGGATCGAGATGGTGGCTCCACCCCGTTGTCATAGAGAGAATTAAATGTACCTTCATTATTGAGTTGTACATAAGTTAATTGAGTTGAGCAATTTATTGAAGGAAATCTTTTCAAAATAATTTTTTTTTAAAAACATTTGCCTAAATAGACCTTTATAAAAAGTATTTGTCAAACTAGACTCGCTGTCACCACGTGGTGATACGTGGCGGCGGCGGGTTTGTTTTTTAGTGCATAGAGAACTCGGCATCACCAATGCCGAGTTCTCTTTAGCAGAATTCGACATCACCAGTGTCGAGTTCTCTTTGGGTTTTTTATTACCCAACACTTACCATATTCCAGTCGACGTGAGTTGCCAGGAGAACAATAATTCAAAGAGAACTCGTATACCGTCGTGACAACAAGTCCATCTTTCCAAAGAACATTGATGCTGAATCCACTCATATACCGGTTTATGTTCCTCTGCAATAGCCTTCATTAACTCTTCAAATTTCATAGAGGAATGAGTTTTACCCGCTTCGTAAAACTTGATTTGTCCAAATCTTTCCTTGCAATTTTGATGTTTAGCAAGATTTGCTTTCATGTGTCGAAGACAGAATCGATGTACATGCCCCTCCGAAGGTGGAAATGCGGCTCGCACACAAGCGTTTATTCCCGAAAATCTGTCGGTGATAATACACAAATGGGGTCGCCTCGTAACTCTACTTCCCAGCAATTGAAGGAACCACGTCCACGACTCTGTCTTATCGCTCTCTACAACAGCAAATGTCAAAGAAACAATTCCGTTGTTTGCATCAATGCCCACAACAATTAGCAATAGACCTCTATATTTGCTATAAAGGTGCGTTCTATCCACACCGACAACGGGTCTACAATATTGAAACCCACTAATTGAATGTCCGAACGCCCAAAACACACGCTTAAACATCTCCTCGTCAGAATTTACCTGTACACACTCTATTTCCACAACAGATCATTCATTGTTCTGACAGAGAACTGTGAGGAACCTTCGCAGATCTTTAAAAATGTCTTCTTCGGCACCATAAATTCGGTTCAACGCTTTTTCCTAGCATGACATGTTTTATCGTAACCGATTTCAAGTGAGTATTTGGTCTTCACCATTTCCATTATTTCAGCAGGAGTACTTGTGAACTTAGTTCTAACATATGGCGTTATCAAGTCGCATAGAAAATTAGCACTGCATTGTTTGTTGTCGTTTAGTAATATCGTATTGGAACAAGTGTGCTTGGCATCGTATGTTTTAACTTGAAAATATCTACAGCCTTTCGAGACAGACGCATGTAGACGTCATTTGCAGTTATCTTCATCACGACGAATACGATGAACAATATACCATTTCGTTGAAGAAACCACAACTAAATACTGAACAAACTTTTTAATGTGCCACGATTGCAGAGCATGAACCAAATCATCTTTCGTTGGGAAAATTCGTTTATCCTAGAAAGAACGACCATCTTCCGTACGCCAATCACTTCGTTCCAAGTTGTTCGTAACATCGAAGAATGAGTGTTCAATTACAGAATTCTCTATCCAGTTGTCGCCCTCGAAGATATCTAGAAGTTCATTAAGTGTTGGAATCATGTCATTGTTAGAAACTGCATCATCAACAACGTCGTCGTCTTCACGGTTTATGGATTGGCCCATCGCATATATGACATCCTGCGTCTCTGGAATGACTTCATTAGCAGAAACACCTCCAGGTTCATCTTCTACAGCGAAGGGTGTGTTGTAATCCTCTTATTCCTCAGTGTCGTCATCTTGAACGTTATGCATCTCTTCCAGGCCTTCTGGTCGACTAAAATGAATTGGGTCAACAGCTGACAAACCAAGCCCAAGGGAGGGATATGAGGTAGATGGTCCAGCCCTTCCAGCAAACTCATCATGACTATAATGCATAGGTTCAAATTGCGACAGACCAGGATAACGATTTGCACTACTGGAAGGAATGTCACACGCATTTTCTGGTCATTCGTTGCCTGTTTGGAAGTTATGCGATTGGAAAAATGGAATTTGTTGGTATGCCGGAACTTCGGTTGTAGGATTTAGACTTATATTCAAATCTATTTCACAGTCCTAACCTGTCAACCTTACTGTACCATACTCCGGCGAATGAGTGTTGGTTTTCAGCGTAGGGTCGGGCACTTTAGGTTCAGCTTCCACATACACTCCAACCACAAACATCCATTTAAACAAACGCATCGATCCATAAACCGACCTATAATTGGTTAATGGAGCTTATGTCCAATCGTTGTTTAATGGCAATTTCGCCGTCAACTTGACATCAGACATACTGTGTGGATAACAACATTCAGATCTTATGACATCCATTAAATCCTCATATTTTATGTTCAACAGAACAACTACCAATTTGCGGTCAGATCCTGTATATTCTCCCACATCTCCGTTACATTATAATTTCTCATTATACATGACCAACAAAGATCCTTCACCATCTTTATCCATACCTAACATATATTAATTAAATTTGAAAATGTTTTCAAGTGAGATGGTTGTTCTTCATTACTAACTACTTAAAAAGTTGAAAATACTCAAATGTTTTAGAAATTACATCAATCGAGTGTAGTAGCAAACAGTTGTAAACGTCGAGCAATCTCTCCAATAAAATCAACTACAATAAACGACATTACGAATCATGTCAGAATTTTTTTAAATTTTTGACAGAATCTCCCTTATATTTTTCAAATTCGTAAATTTAAACTTGCACGGTAGAACAAACTAACAATACTATAAATAACATCATCACATTCTAAACATCTAAGTAATGACGTATTTCTCAACATGCAAATCACAATATATTTAACGAACATATTTCTCAACTTCAAAACATTTTTTCCATTAAAACCCACATACATTATTACTCTATTTTTAAGACTAAAAAAATCAAACTTCAATTCCCACATACATTCAAACTCACATACATTTAAACTCAAATAAACCATTTTTAAGTTTACATTCATTCATTCAAACTAACATACATTCAAACCAAAATAACAACAAAAAATCTAATTTCAATCACAATAATAAAACTTAAATTCAACTATTTTTAAGATTACTACCGTAGACCTACAATCAACAAAACTAAAATCAATAATTAACTAACAAACAAGAAATAAAAAGTTTGGCCTAAAAACCCAAAACCAAAATCGAGTTTGCACCAAAACGGGTTCCTAAACCAACAAAAACACTATAATCATATCTAAAACAACAATGTATATCATCCTAATACATACAAAAGACAACATAACGAAAAAAAATCAAAACCCTAACCTTAAAATTGCGAGAACTCGGCGGAGGGGGAGGGGGGCGTCGGGCTGCTTTTATAGCACGACGGAACTCGGCATTTGTAACGTCGAGTTCACTTTTTTTAAGTGACCTCGGCGTTAGGAACGTTGAGTTCTGCCTATTAAACTCGGCATCTCAGATGGCGAGTTCTATTTAAGACTGTTCTCCTGGTCGTCCAACCGTCTCATGCACGATCTGAGTGTCAGGAGAACAATTCAAATAGAACTCAACATCCGCAGTGCCGAGTTCTCCTTGAATCACTTCTCCTGACAACTCACGTCGAGTGGAATATGACAAGTGTTGGGCAATAAAAAACCAAAGAGAACTCGACACTGGTGATGCTGAGTTCTCTATGCACTAAAAAACAAACCCGCCGCCGTTACATGTCACCACGTGGTGGCAGTGAGTCTAGTTTGACAAATACTTTCTACTGAGGTCTATTTTGGCAAAAACAATAAAAAAATTTATTTTGAAAAATATTAATATAAAATTTTAAGTCCAAATCCGAAGTGATTATGTTGGAATTTAAAGATCAACACTAAGACGACAACGTACGATAAGTAGAATTCGCCTTAATGCTTCTGCAAAATAAAATTTTGTCGACAACCGAAATTTACCAGTAATACCAGCCCATTTGTTTCCTATTTTTGCTTTTGTTTCTACCTCTTGAAGTTGTGATCGCAAGAGAGCAATGTTGTAACCATAGATTGCTCACAATTCTCGTATATTATTTGGCAACAAATACAACAATTTACCATCTTTCATGTATCCATATTGAGAAACAATTCCACAACATCTGCGCATACATCGCAATCGTTTCTTACTGGACAAAGTATGGAGTGAAAGATTATAATTAATGGATGTTGACGTAATTACTAGATTACGAGCACATAATTGCATAAAAGAAATATTTGTTAAAAAAGTTTCTTTAACACGTGCAATACGTTGGTTACAACCTCTTATATATTGATTACAAATACAAATACAAATATCATAATCAATCATGATGAGATACAAGAAGTAGTACAGACCAAACTTGTAACAGTCATTGAGCAGAACTTATTCACGAGCTATGCTTCTCACTCAACAATATGATAACAAACACATAAATACATCTCCAGTACCAAGCATCATAGGAGAATCCATGGATAGATCCCATACTTATGGGCATTGGAAGCCAGAGGGTACCTTCTTGCCACAATAGTTGACAAGCAAGCTAAGGGACACCGGAAGGTTGAGGTTGATTCCGAGAATATTGGCCTTGATAGCGGTGCAAAGGCAAACCGCCGCCTCCAGATCAGCAAGGCCTTGGATGAGGGTGCAACATGGGGTCTTGTGTGGGGATCCAACAACCGCATTAACCAAACCATTGAGAACATTGGCACATACGCCTAGTTTGAGTGCGTCGATTGGGCACTTGCTGCCCCCACTACTGACACCACCACCTCCTCCTCCTCCACTGCCACCTCCAGAGGGAGGGTAAGGCTTTGGTTTTGGCTTAGGCTTAGGGCAAGTGTTGCATGAGCTCACCATGGAGAAGAATAGGAGGTTGATGGTGATGAACAACGCAACGTTGGTGGTCGCTTTCGATGCCATTATGGTTAGGCTATACTCACCTTAGTGTGTAGTGAAGTGGAGTTTGGTTTGTGTGTTTGGGAGGAGTAGAGTGGTTGGTTTTTATAGAGGATTAAAGGTGGAAGAAGTTGGATTTTTAGGGTTTAGTATACCGTGTGACAAGTGGTGCACGGGAACACGATTTTGAGTTGAAATCTTGGTACAAGATGAGTGGTGGATAATTCTTAGGGTTTTGGAGGCTTGTGGAGGTCGAAATTTTTCGGTAATATGATATTTTTGGAGTTTATTCAAATGTTTGTTATGAGTTGTCAAGTGGATTTTGTTTAGCAAGTTGGTTATTGTACTTATTTTCATAACATTTGAAGAACACTTTTCTTACTTGGGTTTTCTGCATTTACTGAATAAATCTTACTTTGATAGGAGTGCAAAGACACGGATACAGATCGGATATGAGTAGTATCATATTCATATTTCATTTGCGAATACAGATCATCTCGGATATGAAAAATATGTATCCATATCCTTAAAAAAAGGTACAAATATGGAACATATATTTTATAAACGATTACAAATAAAAGAAAATATATATACGATGTACATATACAATATATATAATGAGTATATATTATGGTAATTCAAATAATTGTTTACCTCTTAAATTAGATAAAATTGTATTTTAACCATTTTAGTTTAGAAATGTAACAAATTTTATGTGTGGTAGTAAAACTTTAAGTAAAAGCTACAAACAATCATGAAAAACACTAATTTAAACATATAGAGCGGAAAAACGTGATTTGTTTGTATCATATAGATAGTTTAAAATAGATAAATTAATATTTAAATATTATTAATTTGTAATATCGTAAATTATTGATTTTTGAAATAATGTTATTTTGTAAGAATAGTGAGGCCAAATAAGTAATTCAATGGATAGCAATCAAAAAGCAACAAAATGCAGTCCTACAAAAAATTTAGGAAAAACCGGATTTTTCTCAAAATATACAAAAAGTATATTGTGGGTTAAACCCGTTGTATTTATTAATAAAAAAATTTAATTATCTTTATAATATAATATACATTAATTAAAATCTATATATTTTATGCAGGTTGTGGGTTAGACGTTATATAGAAATCGAGGGTTTGGAAAATCAACTTGACCCAAAAAATGTTGTATTTCAGCGTTAGTGGTGTCGTTAGAGGAAAATTTTGTCACGACTCCAAATAAAAATCTATTTTTTTAATTTGTATACCATTTTAATTTTTAAGGCACGCAGTGTTGTTAGTTGTTACCATAATCCCTGGAAGAGACGTGTGCATGCATTAGTGGTGTTAGGTGGCAAGATATATCTACATGGAAAATTTAATATGCCAAAGCACTTGTTTCCATTTCTTTGGTTTTATCCTACTTTAAATTGACGCCGATCACTCGACTTGAATATCTCAAGACAAAGTTTGGTAAGAACCCTCAACCAACGAAGGAACATACAAATTCCACCATGTATGAAAGCATAAGAGGCTTTGACTCTTAACATGGTACAGTGTTGTCGTCTTCAGGTTTTGTAAAAGTCAGTATTTTACGCAGCAAAATCTTGAGAATCCACTGTTGTTAAGTGATGGGAACAACTAATACGTTTGGAATCATAGAAACGGTAGCAGTCGAAATCAAACGGGTCGCACTCTTGGTTTTCGACTTGTTCAAAGTATGAGCAAAATCAACTGTACAGTTGACAACCCTACGAATGATGAAAATAAATTCCAATATTTTTCTATCACTAAAACCATTTGTACAGTTAGCATCCTTACGGTCCCTACGAATGATAAACACATATTCTGCATGGCCCCTTCCGTAATTTTAAAAGCCTCGCCAGAACAAGCACTTCCACCTGTGCACCGTGGTTTGTTTCAATCTTACGACAAGAGCAAAAATATATTTTTTATATTTTCAAGTGTTCTTCTAACAGTCATGTCAATTTCATTTGGTGGTAAAGTTAACGGGTAAGCACGACCGGACAAAAAAAACTACCCATCCCGCTCAAGTTATCACGTTATGCGAAACAGATTGCGACAAAATCATAACCCACCCCACTTATTATGCAGGTTGACAGGTAAACCCGCATTAGGTGGCACAGGACGACAGATCAAACCCGCCACATTTACACCCATACTTCACACTATCAGTTTGAACGTAAAAAAATGACCATCCGCCGTTCCACAGTACATAATTTTTCCAGAAACGTAAAACAATTGTCCACGTTAAAGCTACAAATGGTAAAAGCAAAAAATTAAAATATAACACTACGTAGGAAACAGATTCAATTTGATTGATCGTGCATTGCAACATTTTGGCACAATGCTGAACTAAGCAGTAGTTAAAAACGATTTTACATAACAAAAAGAAAGACAGCTCTAGGGGTACACAAATCACATAAGGGAAGAACTACAAACCGCAGATGGTAAACAAAATAATCGCTAAACAAACATGACGAAAAGGTCTTCAAAGCTAAATTAGACTGAACTTTGTGTTTTTTGACCTGGGTCCTTCAATCAATGATCAATCTATGCCCAAGCATAGCTAACCAGAGAAAGGGTATCATGTCAATCATCTTTCTGTTAATTTTAGTTGGAAGTGGCATGTTTGAGAGCATCCAACTCTGTCATGTTTTGACCAAATACCCAACAAGGATACCCAAAACAGCAATGACAACTACAACCATGAACGAGAAACCTCCACTTTGTTTGCTGATCTCTTTCTTTAAGAGCTCCTGCACAGGTTCAAACAACAAAGTGATGGCATGTTAGAGAGGTGCAACACCAATAAGTTCGCCTATATACCATCAGCAACTTTAATCCCAGAACAAGGACTCAGATACTAACTAATTGACAGGTCCACAGAAAAATAATGCATCTGTCCGTCGTATCATAATCATTTCAATATGAAATTGTCGACAACATGCAAAATATACTCCAACTGCACAGCTTCAGATGGTTACATCAAGGAGTGAAGTTAAACAACCTCCGGAAAGAGTGATTCAGATGTTCATCCACGACGATAGAACCAGGAGAAGAAAATTTTAATTTATATGAGGATTAAATAAATGAAGGTAAGTGAAATATCAGACAGTGAAATAGGATAACATTTTCCTTGTACTATTTGAGAGGTGGTGGGTGTTCATTTTAGTTATTCGTTATGGGATTCAGACTCACATTCCACAAATCACAGGTTGTTACATGGATGACTCAAACCCCACCATGGGTACTGATTTGTATGTCCGATTGTAGTAAAATGCGGGGGATACTTTTCATCTATATTTTCCTTCTGTTATGTGTCCAGTTTTCGTAAAATGAGAGTATTTTTGTCTATAACTTCCCTTTTTTGTATTGCAAGTCTAATTGCAGTGAGTGGGAGGATAGTTTTCTGCATTTTCCTTCCCTTCATTTTATATCCAACTCTAGTAAAATGAGGGAGGTCAGATTTTGTCTACAAGAAGGTTACTAATTAAAAATGATCATGAGTCAAGATCTTCCGGTTTAGGTGGACCATACAAATGGGTACTACTAGACAATTATATTGGTTACTAATGCATTTCACAGAATCAAATGTTTGTAATGGCTTTTTGGAGATAGTACAAATTTATAACCTATCTTAATTACGGTCATCAGACCATGGTGCTTATTCATTCATTGATCTAGTTGGAGAATTCCATTGCATCCAGCTTTTAGGTTAAGATAGGGTGATACAATGGAGAGCAAAGATGATCCAATGAACTTAAAGAGTAATCTAGGGTGTGTTAAAATATAGATAAAAGAGATTATAGCAACTGCCGATTCCTTCAAGAAGACATAACCATAACAAAATTGAAGCAACATCTTTCAGTAACTTTGTGATTGCTATCTTCTTATAGTGTAAGACTGAAAAATAAAACATATCAAAACTCAGCTAATTTATACAAACATACAAGGTGAGAATGACAGAAAGAAGAGAAAATTTACGCTGACCACTGATATGTTCAGACTAAGTGGCTGGGGGGGAACTATGTATTTTAATTTATTTACCAGCAAGTTCTGAGACAGTGACCCCGAGTCATGTAAATGATCCAATCAATATAATGAAAAACCGGTATGGTAAAAAAAAACATCTACCAACCATTAGAAAATAAAAAATATAGATAAAAGTGACTATCTAAGCATAGGCCAAATTGATCAAATTCAATCAAACAATTGAATCCTACAGAAAGCATACTTATAAGTTCAATCTCAAAGAACATTTTTTACCGGTTAAATCTCAATATGCATTATACACTTGTATATAAGATATTGAGAAGAAGAAAAAGTTATAGAAGAAAGCAGTAGCCTTGTTTCATTCAGAAACAACAAGACAACGATTTGCAACTTGAAAGAAAAATGTAAGTTGTCATATACCAGTTCTTGATGAAGAGTATTGTTCTGTTGGATAGCTGAATTTTTCTCCTCCGTCAACTTCGAAATTAACGACTTCAGGATGACAAACAAAAAATTATTAAAAAATAATACACCAGAATTTAGTTATTTTGAACGAAATTCAGTCCAAGTCCCTAGAAACAAGGGAAATCAGAAAAAGAATAGTGCAGAAGAAAATATGAGCTTTGTGGACAATGAGCATAGTGCCATCATTATTTCCTAAGTAAGTTATCAATCATTTTACCTAGCAAAAAACCCTTCAGTTAAAATCAAGTTCAGGCTTAAAGCAATAATTCATTCGAAATCACATAAATATCTTTGCAATGCAATCAAAAAATCTACCATAGAATAACTAGATAACAAAAATTTCCAAGTAGCTAATCAGACACCACTCAGTCCGCTGTCCAACTACATAGCAGACTAGTTTGCCGACTAGTGATGACCTTTAGACTTTTTTATCTTATAGATGTAGAAAAGCAGTGAACTATAAAATAATTAAACAAAAAAGCAAACAAACTTCATGATCATAAATAATAAGGCAGAAATTTTGAAAAAGATTATGTTGTACGTACTATTTATCAAATTTATTTAAAACCATATCTAGAATGTCAGAAACTCTGGTGCAATAAAAGTTCAAATAATTGAAGTTCTCCGTATGTTTAATGTTTAAAACCTCAACTTCTTCATTCATCAAATTTAAGCAAGAACATAAGATATATAGAAAAAACCTAATTCAAGTATTCAACAGTTCTAATATTTACTCCGTTTAGTGGCCAGCAGGATTGGCAACAGTGAGATACCAAGGTGGGTCTTCAATTTTCTTAACCTATGCAGGTAACAAGTGTAGTAAACGATATTGTATACCTATTGAAAATTTGTACAGATATGCGGTTTTTTAATAGGAAGAGAGAACCACAGAAAGGGGCAGCATTTTCACAATATGTACTTTGTACAGATATTACAGTTCAACAAATGATGCATGTTTAGAGATTATAATGTATAATACTAGCAAAGAAACAGCAAAAACAACACTTCACACTTGGTAAACCAAAAGGAGAACACCAGTTATGAGTTATAACACGGAGCAAGCACTTTCTTCGCAAGTGGTGCTAGAGTGGCGTTACTTTAGCTTTGTAACTATGTTTAATCATAGAAAATGGAGAACAGAAAGTTCATTCCCCATCCCCAAAGAAATACACCCAAACTGTCATCAAATATTGACTGAGAAATATTTATCAGTCAGTTGGACTTTAAGTAGCACAGAACAGCTTAGTGATACATTATTGAGTTAGGACCGTACTTCAACGTTATTAACTCATTTAGAAACAAATTTATTAAAAATTTGGAGTTGTGTAAGCCAAGCGTTCTAAAAATCAAATCAAATAACCGCTACAAGATGATAAAAAAATCACCATAATTGCAAAAAAACTTTATTTCAAGTCAAAATGAGATCTCATCTAAATGAATGACTTGGATGCGTAGAATTCATAATTCATTGTGTTTCGGGGTAGTTTATAGTTAATGCAACTTAATCAAAATATGTATTTGGCTGGTTATTTCAAAGGTGAAAGTGATTGGTGCTTAATGTATTCAAAATATTACCGCAGAAGGCTTCTCTGTGATCTCATTGAATGCTCTTGAACCCTGCAATGATTTGAGTATAATAGGAGATACTATTTAAAAAAAGCGATTACAGAAAAATAACAAACACTCACAGTTAAAGATTCAAAGGCAGCTGATGCCCCATTATTGTCCGACAAGGAACCCCTAGGCGAGGAACCCTCCTCAGACCCCTCAGCTACTGGTGATGGTGGTTGAGGAGGTGGCACGTAAACCACTCTCAGTTTGACTTCCTCCACAACATTTCCTGATTCTTTGGTGAACTGTGAAATACACTTTTTAAGTCATAATCAAATTCCTCATGTAAAATCATGGAAGCAAAATAATAACGCATTCAAAAAACATTATTTTGGTAATTACCATTTCGGGTGTAATGTCCTTGACGTCTGTACGTGCCTGCATAATCACACTCTGAATAAGAAATTTGTCCTTGCATTGTAGATCAGGAGGGGCCTCCTTCTGAGCTTGCATTGTGACTGTATAAAGGGACATTATATTCTAGGAATTTAATATTATTGAAAAATAAAACAATTGAAACATCAAAAAGTTTCTTTTGGAGGGAAGCACCATGTGTACAGCATAATAACTGGAAATTATAGGATACACTCTCAGATAATGCAGGAAACATGATATATATCTAGTGTATATTTTTCATCCAAAAAATGCTAATTTAATGAAGAATACATTGTCATATTGCATATCAAATTTCAAAGTACTGCATACCAAGCACATCACATGTGGATCGAGGCAATACAACTCCAGTGTTAGGACGAACGCAATACTTTTTCGGATTCGTTGTCTTAACCTGAGAATAAAAATATAACAGAGGAATTCACAAAATCAGAATAACAAAAAAACACAACAATCCACACATAAAGGCCTCCTTATCCACTCTTTTCTAAGTTCCTCAACAACATAAAGGTCATAACTTTCTACGATTCCCTGGATTCCAATGACAAATTCCACCTGTTTCGAAAACAATGGATAAAAGGAAACTGTTCAAAACACCTTCCTTTTCCATCATTTCTACCATTCCCGAGAAAAGGTTTCACAACTTCCTCAATCAGAAACTAATAAAAAATCTTGTGAAACCCTCACATATCCTCCAATTCTAGGGTGCCAAGCCCTTACTTAAGCAACATAAAGTTCGTAACTTTCTATGATTCTTAGGATTCCAAAGATCAATTTTTATTCCAGAAGCATCAAATCGAAGAAAATTCCAATAACACATTGCTTTTCCACCGTTTTCACCATTCCAGGAGAAATTTCCACACAAAAATAAACACAAAGTCTCACATTTCCACCAATTCCAGGGTCTCAAGCATGAATCCCATATTCTCCATTCCCAACAAAAGGCATCATCTTCCCACAATTTGTCGGGTTCAAAACCCAAATTTCGCAACAAAATCTAGCTTTTCCACAGTTTCTATCATTGCAGATTACCATAAAATCTCACATTTCCATCAAGTCTAGGGTACCAAGCCCGAATCCCGAATCCCCCATCCTCAACAACAACCAAAGAAAAGTAGAAAACCCAAAAAACAATCACCTTTCCACCATATCTTGGGTTCCAAACCGGAATTCCGCAACACCTCATCCCAAATCGAAACAACCCCCCCCCCCCCCCCCCCCCCCCCCCCACACACAAAATTCACCGCTTCTAAACACGAACACCACAAATACCTTAAACGCGACGTACTCGTCGGTTTTGTTGGACAACTGCAAAGCGCACGAGATCTGCTTCTTCAACTCGACTAGAAACCAAAACAAAAAACGAAAAAATCAGATCTTTGGTACCAGAAGGAGAAGGGGAGGAGGAAGCGATACCCACAGGCGAATCCGAGCTCGGACGGCTCGATCCCGAGGAGGTCCGGATTGCTCATGGCGGATTAGGGTTTGGTTTGGCTGATCTTCTCCTAATTCAGCGTGAGATGGGAGTGAGTGAGAGGGATGGAATTGGGGAAACCGTTTTCTTTTTTGGTAGAGAATTTTCAAAATCTTTTTCCTATTTCGGGAATTTTCCTTTTTTTTAATTGTCAATCCGGAGATCCGACCCGGGTTGCGAATCTAAATTCATTATGATGGTTTAGGTTCGAAAAACTATCAACCATGCGATATTGCACTTAACTTACTCGTACAGTCGTACTGTCCTACTTGATTGTTCCACAGCTTGTGCGAGAATAAAATTTCCAGACTTTCGACAAATTTCAAGAACTCTGTCGACAAATAACGGCATAAAATGAAATAAGAGCTATAATTGGTTCGGTTTGGACAGGGGTGTAAGCGGCTAAGTGGCGTGGGGCCAAAAAAAACCGTCACCCACCACGCTTAAGGGTTGACTAGGCGGAGTGTGTTAGGTAAGTACGGCGGGTTATTTAAACTTGTTCATTATTTTTCTGAATTGTTAAACGTTGTCCGGCAATTACTTAAATCGCTCGCGTAAATTATTATTTTGTCATTCTCTTCTTTTTACTATTTACGCTCCCTATAGACTCTCCTCTTTTCATACTACAACAAAAAATAATGATGAAAAATAAAATCAGAGTAGAAATGCAGGGGTTGCAGTGGGTTTTTTATTTCGACACCTTATTATTGTACTCCGGATATTGATCCGTTTACCCGTTTATTTATGTATGTGTTTTTTTTCACTCAGTCACCACCGAAATCTTGCAACGGAACCTGAAATAATTTGAAATAACACGCTTTATAAATTCAAGGTTAAAAAAACGAGGCGTCTACAATCCCCCCCAATGGGGTAGGGTTTTTTTGCAGACGCCTCGGTTTTTTATTATTTTTTGTGGGACAAAATGTGAATTAATGAAAAGTGGAGGGCAAATGGTAATTGGTACCGGCGATTTAAGTAATTCGCGACAGACGTTTAGAAATAGATACAAGTTTGTAATGTTTGTATATAATCTAGGTAATATATCCATACTTTTAATTTTGTATTATGCATACCCTTACAATATGTCAATATTTTCCAATTTTGTAGATCTATTTTGTTAAAAATAGATACAAATACGTTTCCAATACGTTTACATCGTATTGTTAAAAATAATGTATTTTTAATGTTTTACATACAAAGATTCGTTTCATCTTGGGTATTCGGGTTATCACGTTATGCGAGTTATGTGGGTTTTGCAGGTTGCGAGAAAACTGCAACTTGTCGTTCTTATTATGTGGGTTGCGGGTTGGAGGGTTGGTGAGTAAGTTTTTTTTGCTCACAACCAGCATTAGGCGGTGCAGGGCGACAGTTCAAATCCACCCTATTTACACCCCTAGGTTTGGACCATCAACGTTTAGCAGGTTACGGGTTAGGTCGTAACATGCACCAGAAAACTCAAGACCCGCAACCCGACTTACCTCCTTAGGGCATCACTAACGGGGGGTCGTGCGCCCCTACGACCCCCCACGACCTGGGGTGACCAGGTCGTCTCCCCCTTAAGGGGGAGACGACCCAGTCATCAACAATCGGGTCGTCGGCCCAGTCAACCGAATCGTTTTAATTTTTTATTGTTATTTTTTTGTGTTTGTTTTGTTTTGATTTTTAATTTTTTTTTTAAAATTCCAAGATGGACGCAGAAATGATGTAGATGAGAGAGAGATTGTGGTGGGTTGTGGTTAAGATCTGAGTGTAGGAAACAGAAGAAAGTGGGTTGGGTAGAGAGGAAATGGAAGAGAGAGAATAGAGAGAACGCTCATGACCAGGTCGTCCGGGTCATGGTTAGTAATGGTCTTAACTGGTTGCAGGTCAGGTCGGTGGGTTCTACTAAAAATTCATTTAAAATAACAAAAAAATAGTAAATTAATGAAGTTGTGTTTGGGTTATGACAAGTTTAGATTAAGTTATAATCTTTTTAAATTAGGAATTAATAAAAAAGTAATCAATAAGTTTATGAGTAATAAGTTATTTTAAATTAATGTAATTTGTATATTTTATGTAATTTGTAAGTTATTTTAAATTAATGTTGTAATTTGGTTATGTAATTAAGAAATTTGTAGTTATTTTTTTCTCAACAATTTTCATTCGTAATCAAAATTCATCAACATTTAATTAAAGAAATACTAAACATTAATAATACATTGCCTTACAAAATACAAAATACGTAAAAAATACAAAATACATATATGGCAATGTTGTGGAGGAAATGCGGAGTGAAAATGTTTTCTTCTAATATGGATTTTAATTTTTGGAATTTCAATTAGTGTACTATGTAGAGTGATTTATTAATTATTAATAATATTTCTGTGGTTTAATAATAAAATACATTAAATTAATTACAATAATAATTGCTAATGTAATTTGTTGATTGTTGTGAAAGAATTAAAAAAAGTAAAAGAAAATGACGTAGAGAAAAAAAGTGTTGAATTCTTGGGTAGGTCTGTCATTGTTAAGTGTGAAGTTTTGAGTAGTTAAGGGTTTTAAGCAAGTATGATGTGACAGAAAGAGATTCTAACGTGGAAGCTTGAGTGTTTGGGGGCGGCCCTGGGCACTACTATCGGTGCTCTTACTTTCAATCACTACTCTTCACCTTAAAACCTTCAGAGCACGAACACCGCAGTTTTTTTATATCTTTAGTGGTCTTGATGGCAGCAATATTAATATGGAAAAGTGTCCATGACACCATTACTTGGGATGCAAACATAAACATTTCGAGTCGGATATAAGTAGTATCCTAATTCCAAATATGCATTCAATTTGAATCCAAATTTTGTATGCGTTACCAATTTTGTATCCAAATTTTAAAAAAATGAATTTGATTTGGGATAATATTTAATTCATGACATTTTTATACATCATTTGCTACGTCATTTTAAGAAGTGTCTTATGGCATATCTATTCTAATTGGTTCGTATATTCTATTTTGTAGATATATTGATGAAGATAAAGATGAGTTCTTATTTAAAGTCGTTATGCAAATATTGATTACCATCTTGGATGTAAATAGTTGGTCTTTTCATATAATCACACTAGTGCAGAATAGTACATACTCGCCGCCTAATAGACGTCGGTCGTATTAATAGCCGACGTCTATACCTATAGACATCGACTGTTAATACGGTCGACGTCTATTGTGTAAGAGGTCGGGGTATAGACGTCGGATATGTGTACAGTCGATGTCTATAGTTCTAATAAGTCCAGGTTTCTGTTCAGTTTTTATCGTTTATCTTTTATCTTAGCCACCAAAACCCTACAAAAATCCAAGCCGTCTTCCTCCACTTCGACAACTCCGACCAAAACCCTAGCCTCTGTAACCCCGGTCGTCTTCCTCCACTTCTCCAAGCACTACTGCAGCCTCCGCGACCATTGTCACCGCACCCTCCTCCTCCGCGACCACCGTCACCGTAGCCACGACCTCCTCCTCCTCTGGTTCGTGCTCATACGTTTGGTGTAGTTGTGGATTGAGTTTTTCTATTTGGTGTAGTTGTGGATGTAGCTGTGGGTGCGACCACAATCACCGCACCTCCTCCGCGACGTCGGCAACAACTTTCCCCTCCTCCTCTTGTTCGTTCTTAACCACCTGTAGAAAAATTAACTTCAAGTGAAGGCAAGAGGAAATCTACTAGCCTTGTCTTGTATCTTGTTTGATTAGGTTCTTATATTTAATATGTTTAGATTGTGGTGTTTGGATTTTAGATTGTGTTGTTTGGGTTTGGATTTGGATTGTTTAGTTGGTTGTGGAGATTATGAATTTTGGATGTGTTTGGTTAACAAGAATGGAGTGTGATTGTGTGAATGTTTAATTCATTTTGTTATATGTTATTGCTATATGTTATGATGATGGATGCAGCCTTTATTAATGAGATATCATTTCATTTCACTCGTTCATTGGATTGGCTTGGTTTGGATTGAGTTGGGTTGGTTGGATGATTTAAATGAGTATATATGAGTTGGATTGGTTTGGTTTGCTATCTTAGGTCTTGATCAATTTCTTATTTAAAGGATAGTTTTTAGTTTTCTAAAAATGCAAAATCCTTAATCGTGTGCTTGAACGTGAGAGAAAAGATAAGAATATAAATTTATCTTATTTAATTAAATGTTTATTTTAGTTTATGATTTAGTTTAGTTAAATATTTATTTTAGTTAAATGCTTACTTATGTTAAAAGTTTATTTATGTTTAGTTAAATGTTTATTTATGCTGAATTTTTTTATTTATTGTAGTTAAATGTTTAGTTTCTAATAACTCATTGACCCCTTAAGCAACTTGGAATTTAATAACCTAAAGCAAGAGATTAGACAATATTTGCTAAGTCATTCATCATACAGGGTTTCCATTCATCGTATTTATTATTTATTTTATGATTTCTGTCGTAGATTGCTGACGTAAGATACGTAATCTCTTTCACTCATTATTCATTAGAAAGCACGCATTAGTTAGTTGGTCTTGCATTGGAACAAGAGCGAGGTGAGTGTGTTTGGTGTGTTGTTTGTTAGATTAAGGTATAAAAAACACTTAGGGGGCAGTCACCTATAGGAGATGAGGTGGGGGATTTCATCACCCTTTCTTTGCCCCAAAAACCACTTAATAAAAGTGCCTTAATAAAATCAATTAGACGTTGGCCCCTTGGATTTCCGGACTCATTAAGGAGAGGAAACCGTTCAAGACCGTTATGGCCTGAACGTCGTTGCCTATCTAGTCTCCCTGAGATTTTAGGAACCTCCGGATTCTTGATTTTCTACAGACTAGTGGTCCTCGATGTTTAAGACCGTTTCGGCCTGAACGTTGTTGCCTATCTAGTCTCCCTGAGATTTTAGGGAACTCCGGGTTCTTAATTTCCTACATACTAGTGGTCCTCGGTGGAACCTCGAAGTTAAGCGTAGTCTAGTGCTAAGGACCTATAATGGATTTTAGGCTTGATTTGGCCTTGATTGCTTAGTTAGATTTCTAACATTCCTTATTCTCACGCTAGATTAATGACTTCACCTCCTCTCTCCCGAGTCATTCTTTTTCTCATCTTCATGTCTCTGGATCTTCTCATATACGAACACCTTCTGTTAAATTGAAGTTTTGTTTATTTTCTTTAATAATAACTATCATTTTTCTTAATGTTTAGATTGAAATGGATCGAGAGTGGATTCTTTCAAACCGAATGTGGTTACTATGTGATGAGATACATGGAGGAAATCCTCCAATTTGCAATTCACGACGTAGCCCTATCTGAGGTAATATAGATCGATATTCAGTTGTATAATACTATAATTATAGTTTCATTATTTAGATATTAATATTTTTTACTTGTATTTTTATAGGTCTTCCAAATGAATAGCTATCCATACTCACAATAGAATTCGATGATACTCGCGACCGATGGGCTCGCTATTTTATCAGAAATATGTTAATGAATTAGGAGGTTCTCATATCACTAACATTTTTTTGTAATTTATTTAACAAGTTTGCATGTATTACAATGTTATGTGTTAATATAATCGTCTCATTTTTTGAATGAATGTCAAGTGTGTTGAATGATTGTGTTTGTGTATGTAATCTTCTGTGTATTTGTGGATGAAAGTGTATATGTATTTGTGAATGAATTTGGTGCAGGATAAATGAATGTGTTTGCTATGCAGGTGTATCTATGATTGCTTTTTTGTCCAGGTATGAGAATAGATGTCACCTATTAGAGAAGACTGATATCTATAACTAAAGAATAGACGTCGGGTTCGAGAGAATGAACTCATTCCAATTCCAAATTGTATTATTGTATTTTTTATACCTTCTTTTCAAATACCAACTAATTTTTGAATTTTCAGAATGGATATTTGGTTACCACTTGCATCTCCACCAACGACGTCGTCATCCAAATTCCAAGTTCACACTAAGTTGAACAAATGAGTTATACTTCTAATATGGGTTGTACTTGTAAATAATTCCCATCTCGCACTAAGAAAATTTACATTTTTTAGTTATTGGATTAGAAACTAAATCCAAATATGATCTTCTAGAAAAATAATTTTCATGAAATTTAAACTAATATAACATCCAACGATTCCTGAGCTCATGTTACTGGGAATTAATTTTTTTTTCTAAGTAAAGCATCTAAGAAACAATTAATTAGTTTTCAGTAGGAATATGACTTTTACCTTTTTACTTATTATTTTCTCACGTGTTTTGGTTTATCAATTATCATATTGAGTGACGTTAACATACTAACTGTTAAATCGTAACCCACCTTAGTGGAGCTAATTGTGGTTAGTGGGTTTGCTTAGACTAAGTGTGCTTTGACCTTAGGTGGTGTGGTGAGTATGGTGTAGGAAGGGTGGAGGTATGGTGAGTAGGGTGCTGTAGATGGGAGGTATGGGGTGAGTTTTGAGTGGATTGTTGGGTGCTTTTGTTGAGAGAAAACACATCTAAATCCTCATTCCTTCCATTCCAACCCCTTCTCTCTCCCTCGACTTTTCCCTTTCCTCCCCTCTTCGAAGCCGGGAACCGGAGGGTAGCCGGAGCTTCAGCAAATGGTTGCGCAATGATAGCAAGTAAGGTGGGCGTGCGACTACGACGTGACCGGCATGGGAACAAAATGATGAGGTGTTACCGGAGGTGCAAGGAGACAAGGTGGTGGCTGCCGGTGTTGAGTGATCTCCGGCGAGCTCAAAAAGGAATGCCAAGTTCTTAGGTTGCTCACACAATGTGTGTAAGGGGTTTTTGGGCTCGTCGTCGGAGGCCTCGCTGATGATAATTAAATTTATACCGCAAGTGCACGGCGTCAATGAAGACGTGGCAAGTACGGGTCGAACACAAGGAGGGAGAGATATTGTTATTTTTGTGATTTTCGAATTAAGGAAGAAAGAGAGAAAAATAATGTTTTGTTTGAGATTTTTGGTTTTTAATTTTCTAAAGCAAGAAAAACTAAAAAGAAAACGAATATGGATGAGAGTCCAGCGGGTGGAGGTTTAGATGTCGGGTTTTGTTTAGAGAAATCTGAAACTTATAATAAATCACATTAGTTATAAAGCATTACATGATAAATGATTTAACATAAACTCAAGTAATCAAAATATACTAACACGAAATTAAAATAATAATATCATTCTTCTTCTCATCACCCTAAATCCGTCACCCCCACCCTTTGGAGAGAGTTAGAAACTCATGGATGGAGGGAAGGAGAAGGGGTCCTAGAGAAACTACAAAATAAAACTAAAAACACAAAATAAAAGAATAGAATTTTATTGCTAAAAAGAAGAGGAGGAGAGGAGTCCTTTTCAATACATGATTCGACCTTATTTATAGCCTCAACCGGGGATCCTAATACATAAAAGGAACGTATACGCGTCAATACAACATTGGTAAAAATTTGAGTGCACGGATCGACTTTTGTGCGCCGGAATCTCCGCATTTTGTACATGAGGTGCGGCGGAATCACCACCTTTTTGGCTCGGAATCGATCCGGATTTTTCGTGTGTTTATGGTATATTTTAGCTGTCCTTTGCGTGTCCGAATTAATTATTGCATATCTTTGGAGATCCGAGTTAATTTCTTCATATATTTGGAGATCTAAATTGATTTTTCTTTAGAACTTCTCCAAAATAATCTTTTGGTACTCGTAATTTGCAGTTGGGTCCTTGGCTTTTGCAATTAAGTCCCTGACCTTTTTGTAATTAGGTCTTTGAATACTTTTATGCTTGGATGGACTTCAATTTGAATCCCGATAATCTTGAACTTGGTCTTTATGATAGAAATGAGTCTCTTGCACGTGTTTTTGCTCGGGATATGGGTAATTTGCATTCAGGTCCCTGTATTCTGTAAATAAGACTAGTCACATACCTTAGTAGCATTTATTGATATAAAATTAATCTAAATGAAAGACATATGATGCAATGTATGCAATGCATTAAATACCCCTACACCTAGATTTTGCTAGTCCCTGGCAAAACAAAATATAAGAAAAATGAAAATAGGGAAATCCTAACTCACTTTCGTAGGAATCACGGTTGCACTTAGCATGTGCAACAAGCCTTTAAACCCCTAAGTTTCCTTAGAGGACGAGTTTGGTCTCGTGAGGGTTTTCAGTTGACACACCCACAAAGTCTTAATTCAACATTTCATTAATAACTCTCAATATCTCCACCTCAACCTTATACATCTCACTTAGAATTCTTGCATGCTCATTATACAAATCTAACTTATAAAAAGTCTGACCTGGTCTTTGTTCCTCCAACATTCACACCACTAACCCTTCTACACATGTTATCACTTAAATTATTTTGCACGCCTCCTCTGGTGGTGAAGTATCATTCGGATCAACCATGACATGGATCATTCTTTTAACTTTGGGCCTTGAGTATCTTAAAGTTTTTTTTTCCGTGATTCAACACATTTGCTTTTTCTGACACTTTTACCCTTTTTGCATTCGTGTAGCGAGTTTGGTCGATAATCCCGAGCTGGCAGACTCAAGTTACCGGGTTTTAAGATACCCCTACGGACCAGTGACTCGAAGACTTGGGCTTTTGTAATCATTTTTCAAAATGTGTTTTCCTCACTTTATTCCTTTATTTTTTTTATTTTCCTCAAGGCTTAATTGCTATTAGAAGTCCACACTTCCCGGTATATTTTCCTCAACCTCTGCTTTTTATCAACCACTTCAAAGATTTGATTCATCCAATTTAAGTGCATACATGTCTTACAGGGTAATGAGTTATTTCTTTGGAACTTAGATTTATGTCATAATTTCTACAAGCAGAACTATATAATAAGGAACAAAAACTCAATGCAATTTGTACTCGGGTTTTGGTGGTTCAATCTTAAGCTATGTCATGGAATATTGATTATTTATTTATTTATTTATTAAACAAACATAATATATAGATAGATAAACACCGCCGACGACGAGGGGCGGCTGGAGACCAGGCACCAGCCAAGGCAACACTTAGGAATTGCCTGGTGTTGCACAGGCACCAGCCAAGGCAACACTTAGGAATTGCCTGGTGTTGCACAGGCACCAGTCGACCGATGCCTTCGAGCAGTCGACCAAATATAGTTAGATATGGGACTTGTGAAGTTTCTGTTATTTTCGGTCGAACAGGACTCCTTTGTTGTCTGACCGTTGCATCGCTTGTTTGGTTTATTTCTGGCCAAGACTTCTAAATTGACGACCGCCATAGACCTTAGTCTGACCGATGACTTAAGTTCTCAGCTCCAGGGTTCGACCAATTTGGGCATCTGTTTGAACGTTTTCCTATTCATATGGAAACAGTCATCTAGTTTGCCGATTTTGGTCGACCGTTGGTGCCTAGAATTGGGTCTTTGCCATTTTGTATACGTCGAGCGTTGGTCACATATTTCCTCCGAAACTCGTGTCCTCACCTCGAACGTGAGCCAGAAGGTGACGGTAGGTGCGATGACCGTGCCTGCCCAGGGACATACGTGTCATTCTTGTGTCTTATGCTTGCACAATGTTGCATTCCACACCCTACATAGTAGACCTCAGGGATCACGAATCCAATGCATTGCATTATTGCTCTGCTCCATGAGCAAGATGACCGTCTGGCCTGTGGCTGTAGAGATGATCGTTCGGCCTATATAGCTACGGAGATAACCGTGAGACCTTGATGGCGATAAAGATGACTGACCGATGATTTATTCTTGCAGGTAGTCCGGCTGTGGCCCTACCAGGCGAGTTGACCATCCAGCGAGTGATAGCTCCGGCGATGTTATGTTGGCCACGAGATTATCTGTATCTATTGAAGGGAATGTGTTCTAAAAGTTTACTTTTATATGTCAATTATTATGAATTGGATGTGCAAATATTTTGTTCCTTGATTAATGTATTCGTCTTTTGGAATTGTTAATGAAGAGGCTCTTGGTCATTAATCGTAGAGCTCTAAAATATAATGGTTTACATAAATCAAAAGTTATTCACAATCATGAAATTAACATGGAACATTAATCACCGAGATAAGATTGTCGTGTTGGTCATCGATTGTTGTAGCTCTACAAATAATTGGCGACACGAGTATATGAAAGAGGAAAAGATTACTTTTATATATTGAATAGACCTAACAAGTAAAACATTATGAAATTGTGTTTCGTTTGATTAATGTTTTACTGTGTCTTGGATCCTAAGATACGAAACTTATGTCTTTTCACTCAAGAAGTGCTTCATTTGATTATCCTCAAAAGCTATCAATGAGTGTAATGATAAAGACAATAGTTGGTTGAACATGACTTGTGCTGGAAAAGATAGCTAGTCAAAAGATTATTGTTGCCCCTCTTAATTAAGTGATGATATTAGTGGGCACCTTGATAAAGCGAAATTATAATGTGCACAATGTGACTTATGTTAAGTTACATATTTATAATTAGCTTAAGAGATCAAGAAATGAATATAAAATACAAAGGTGACAAATTTCTACTTTGTATAATATTCTTCATATCCTGAGGCAATGGATAGACACAAGTGATGTCCTTACATCACTAAATTGATCGTGTTTAGTTCAAGTGAACAAAGACATCTATGTTAATTGGGTAACTATAATGTGTAGCTAGATACCGCTTATAGTTTATGATATAAAGTGTTTAATATCATTGCCAATTGACTTAGATCCTCCTATAGGTCACACCACAAAACTGGGAAACAAGAATGTTAATTTTACATTCATATGATGTATCGAAATTCGTGTGAAATAATATATATGTTGTGAATCGATAAAATCAACGTGTCATGAAAATGACATAGTTAGATTCATTTATAAGTTCATATGAGATGTATGTATTATGGGTTGTAATGATTGACATTACATATGATAATATATTACATGATATATGAATTTTCTATAAACCCCAAAGATCAAATTTTGTTGGATATAAATCCAAAATTTGGTAAAAGGCAAAAAACGATTAATACGGGTTTGCCCGAATTAATAAGGAATTAGTATTAATGTGGATGTATATGATTATGTGTCAAATTGTGATTGATTTTAGGGAGAGAAAAATAAGAGATCATGGGTTAGTAGTTAGCCCACGATGTGGGTGTGGGGAGATCCTATAAATAGGTCTCATTTCCCTCCTTTTTTAATTAATGTCAAAATTTCTCTCTCCCTAACCACCCTATTAATCCATCCGAAAGTTCCTAATTATTTCAAGCTTTTGGAGATTAAATTCTCAGGGAGCATAAATGAGTTATTAGCGAAATTCTAACCTTGATTTAGAGATTGAATTGGCTAGCTCATTTCACTTTAATCTTGTTTAGAGTTTGGTGAACACTTGGAGGAAAATCAGCGGGCGGTCTGGTGTCCGAGCCGATTGGTCAGACATTCGACGAGTGGCGTAACTCCGGATCTTCAAAAAGGTTTTAGAGAACATTTGAGTATGATCCTCTTATATTTGTTTTAACGTATATTGATTATATGATATTAGAATAAATATAAACCGATGTACATGAAATTGTTGAAAATATGGAAATCGATCATGTATGCATGTATTAAAATTTTAAAATATACACATACATAGGGGCACAAAATCCTACATCTATGATGCGGAAGTACGTGCAACCATCACCAAACCCTCATGATTAGTATCGTTGTGAGTGGAGTGTGTGGTGTACTCTTCGTAAGGTCGCATGTGCCTGCGGTAGGTTCCTTTGGGGACCCGATATTGTTGGTGGGACCATTGTCCTTTATTGCCCTTTGATGGGGACATTTTTACTTTGCAGTCTTAGTGTCATGATATACTAGTATGATAGGGTCATTGTAAGTTTATTCATACATGTTAAGGGGACTCAGTATACGGGGATTTTGTTATGACAAACTTCGGGATTTCCATGTTTGCATTTCAGGGCCTTGAGGGGTGCTGAGTGGGTGGCGACCGAGAACGATTGCACTGGGACCAGATCCTTTAGTTCTATCTCCTAGGTTGTTATAACTATCTTTATTATGTACCCTCTTTGTTTCGATGCAATCATACTTTGAAGCTTCGTGTAATGGTGCACTTTGTTTGAGTATTTATAAGTAATGTCCCGTTATTTTGGTCTTATGTTGGCTTGATATTTCATTTTAAATTTTCCACATTTTCAGGGACGTTACACCAACTACCAACTCTTTTGTAACATCAATGGGGTGAAGTTGATATCATAATTATGTAATTTTTCATCTTCCATGTAAATATCAACTTGTTTAGTATTTCCGAGGAAGAGTTTGTGTTGGTTGCTAGCTTCTCTGGACAAAAATTTCATGCTCCTTTATAGGTTTGACATTTTAAAATTCCTCGTTTTATAAATTTGAATGAATATCTTATTGAATTGGGACCTTTTATTCTATTCAAATATTAGTTGAACTAAACTATTGTAGGTAGGGATGAAAGCAGAGCGACTACGAAGCGGACACAGCAATATCCATAATCGCACCTGCATAAAATCCAAATACGGATGCAGATTATTGGTGGATGTGAGAAGTAGATATCCATACAGATATCCAGTGGATTCAGATTGCATATGGAAAAAATACAGAATTTGGATAATTCCGCATCCACAATGAAAGTATTGGAGCTTGTAAAAAAATTCCACTTCAGAAAATCTTTTCTAACAAATTTTTACATAATGTGTGAAAAAATAACCATATTTAATGTAAAAATAACAACGTGTAGTGAAATTTAAGATACTTAATATGTGTTGTGAAATATTATGGATGTTTCACTTTCTCCTCCCATAATTCCATCAACCTCTTACCTTCTCATTTGTAACTCTTGTAAGGTACACTCTTTCATTTGCTTCATTTAACCTATAAATCAGACACTATTGTAATACTTTGGTGACGATGAAATACAACAATTATTCTCCCTTAAATCTTCATCTCCTTTGCTTCTTGTCTATTTATTTTATAGCACGTTATCAGCACAAATAGTTTTCTTTCATGATCGACCAGAGCATGGGGTGATTATAATTTTGGTAATTTCTCAACAAAAACAGAGTTTGTTTTCTTTAATTCGTGAGGTCCAAATGGTAAAACACAAACCAATGTACGTACTCTCTACCTTTTAGTTGTATGATATGAGAAAACATGAAATTTTATATTCTCAAACTTTTAGTTTCCCTTTTCAATATGCAAAAGGTTATTTTTTGAGATTTTATATGTTTCAGTGTTTTCCTATGCATGCTTTTGTTTATGCATGTAATTGATAATTACTGAATTGTGTTGACAATTAGTCATGACAGTTATCAATATTGTATTTGAAATATTTCTTGCTCACAACATCATTCATGTTATATGTAAAGCTAAGATTGTACTATAGCGTTTTCTATTCTTCATTCCCTTAATGAGAAATAGAGTTAATTGAGATTTTATAATTCATGTATTTTTAAAGGTCTCTTCACATGTCTCAATAAATCTATTTTTAGTTTGCTCGTTGTAGATCCATGAGTTTATGAGTACACGTACATCTTATTTGCACCTTAATTTGAACAATATTCAGGGCATGTATTTTAAATCATTATTTGTTACCTAGCTTTAGTTATTCACTTGATGTATATCAATATATGGTGTCAAAGATCAATTTTATCAATGCATGGTTTCAAACCTTAGTTTTCTTTAGTTTTGGTGCCTCTGGTGCATAATATATTGGTATTAGAATATTAGAATATAATCTCAGAGTTCTTAAGTTTACAAATGAGAAGCTTTCTAATTCTGCTTTGATACTGCCTTTCTCCAATCGAACTCTGATTTGAGTGTTTAAAACTCCATTTTATGGTTACAACGTGGGCATTGAATTATATACTTATTTTCTTTATGAGCATCTTTTTTTAAATTGTAATACTTGCAGGCTGCTTAAATATTTTGTTGCGAAAAAGAAATATTATTTATTGCAATTGGCATTAAACGGATTTCATTATGATATTAATCAATATATGGAAGGTTGATATTTGTTGGAGCCTTTGAAACTTGATTTGAAATATGGTTGTGAAGGATATTTGGGTTAAAGGTTCTTATAAATCTAAAAGATTAATAATGTGCTAAAAAATGAGGGAAATGATCTCTATCTCATGTGGCTTTTTATAGATTCACTTGCTTGATATTTACAATGTATATGAGTTTAAAAAGGGGTAATAATTGCATGTACCAATTATACTTAATGATTGTACGTTATGACTTTTAACTCTATACTTGACATCTTGGATAAGAATGACGTCTTATCGTGGATTATGGATGTTGAACCCAACCCATTGCCTTTTAAAATATCAATGACTAGAGGAAAAAAGAGGAGGTTGTGATTTTCTTTTGCTATTCTATTTGTTAAAATAATTTTAAAAGTATTATGATTTAATCTCATGTTTATTTTTGTGGTTGGACAAAACATCGAGTTATTGATCAAAATTCCATGATTTCTCGATCCACTGAAGCGTGAAAAGAAATAGTTACATTTTTTGTAGTGCTTCTAAAATTAAATGATATATATATATATATATATATATATATATCATGCAACTTTGTATTGATTCATTTTCTTAGTATAAATTATATGAATTCTTAGTATCATGTTGATTAAAAGAGTATTCGTAAAGTGATTCAAGCATGTGATTATTACTTGTTAATTTTGATGCATCACATGCTCATTCACAACTATTGCAAACATTCATCTCGTGAGCACATAATATTCATTTTGATAGATGTATATATATAATATGTGCTACATCATAGTGGAATTCGAATTACCATGTTACAAGTGATCATTGTTATTGAAAATGATATGCATTAGCCCAAAAGGCAAATATCTTGTGATCATTGTTTTTGAAATTTATATGCATTGGCCGAGAAGACGAATATCTTAATATTCATGCAATGCTACCACACAGATTTAGAGATTAGTCATTTAAAGAGGGTTATGAATTTTTATGATCCCTGAATGATTCGTATGACCGTCAAACCGACATGCAAATAACTAATTTAGTAAAAATGCACGTCAATCTCTAAATCAAACCTATGGTTAGAAGACCATAGTTATATAGAGTTTAGTAGTAAATAAAAATATTTATTGATCACTTTACGAATTAATGACTCAATACTCAAGTAGTAGTATGGAATCAAAAACCCAAAAATTTTGGGTTATGCATTACCGATGATCGAAGGTCATGAGAGTTGTTGGAAAATCACGATACCTTTTTTTTCTTTGTTTTTGTGTGCCGGAAGCACTCACAAAAAGTATCACGAAAACAAGAGCATAAGAAGTGGACTAAAATTGTGCAAATAACAAGTATGAAATAAAGATGACTTCAATGAGACGAAACATGCCCAGAACTGCCTAAATAAATAATCTCTTATCCAGTATGTTAAAAAATCCAGAATAGTGTTTGATATCATTTAGACATGGTTTATCAACATGCATATCTGCCAATATTGTTTATACCAATATTGTATTATAAATACTTACTTTACTTGTACAATAATGAATAGATTGTTTCCCTCCTGCGATTTAAAGCTCCTGAAGGGCTAAGTTTTATTGTCCAATTCAATAATCATATATATAATGTACATTTTTTGGTATTAGGGGGAGAAGCTAGAAGCTTAAAGAATGTCAAGAAAATGTACTATACTGAACCTAAAGTTCATAAGAGAATATACGTACAAGTATGGTTGAACCAAAAGTTCATAAAATCATTATCTTGCAATATGTAGCAAGTAATTGTCATACATATTTATTGATCACAAATTAGTGAGTAAGTCTTGTATTACTTGAAATAATAAAAAATAACATAAAGTGGAGATCTTCACATGATAAAATATATTTGAGCTCAACCAACACCAGAAGCGTGGACCAGACAATATATTATTTGTGGAAATTAAAAATAAAAGTTAGTCACTCATTACACCTCTGAAGAGGTTATTCATGAAGAATATATAAATCCAGTAAAATAAATAAAGTTTGTAAACAAAAGAAATTCCGAGGATACAGAACGGTCAAATCCTAAAATTTTGGGAAACGACAGGGATTTGATTATTATTGACATAAAACTTGCAATCAACTAAATATGTTGATACGAGAGATTTTAAATAAACATTAAAATTATTGTCGACAATTCATTTGTCTTCTTTGGGCATAGCAAAACCCGGACCGGTCCGGGTTCGGTCCGGGAAGTTGTGATTTGGTCCGGCCCGGTCCTGGTTTCGGTCCGGAAGATTTTAAAACCGATCCGGTCCGGACCGGTCTTTTTTTGTTTATTTTAAAAAAATCGGTTTTTGACCGGAACGAACCGATTCGGTCCGGTCCGGTCTTCGGTCCGCGGGCTTCTGGTCCGGTCAAGTCTTCGGTCCGGACCCCAGATAAAAATCCGGTCCGGACCGAATGCTCACCCTTACGTCTTCTTAATAGCATGCTATCTCAAGAGAAAAATTGGATCCAAAATATATGATATTATAAGAATGTGAGAAGCATTCATATTTGATATAAATAAAAGAAGACAAACAATGTAGAATAAACTGCTGAATAAATATATTATTTAGACTTGTAGTCCTGATTTCTGAAACTATATCCGTGAAGGATACAAATAGAAATCACAATAACAATGCGATACATTAAAAGCGAGAAGTATATAAGGGTATTCGCAGGACCCAACATCCATCCTGATGTTACTCATTCTCTCATAATATTGATAATACGTTCTGTTACATGATCAATATGATATGCATATAAAATATGTTGTGACTTTAAAGTTTTATAAGTCACTTAATATTGGTACTTATATGAGAGTCCCTAAAGACAAAGATGACAAAGTATATTATATAATAAAAAGAATAAAAAGATGCAATATATGTAGGATTTCGTGTGACTATGCATGTGTATATTTTAAATTTTTTAATACAAACATACAAGATCGATTTCATATTTTCATTGATTTTATGTACATGTATACGTTTATTCTAATATCATGCATTCCTACACATATTCAAATAAACAAAAGAGAGAGGATAAAACCTAAAGGTTCTCTAAAACCTTTCAGAAGATCCGATGTTCTGTTGCTCGTCGAATCGCCCGTCGATTCGCCTCCAAGTGTTCACCAAACTCTAAACAAGATTAGCTAGAGAGAAATGAGCTAGCCAATCAATCTCTAATTAAGCTTTGAATCTAGCTAATAACCCCTCTTTAAGCTCCTGAGATTTCTATCTCCGAAACTTAAAACTATTAAGAGATTTTCGTAGTGATTAAGAAAGGGATTAGAGAGAGAGAATTTATGCATTAACCTAAACAAGTAGGATGAGGGGTCCTTTTATAGGCTCCCAAAACATCCTTATCATGAACTATTCTCTAGCCATGATCTGTTGTTTATTCTCTCCTAAAATTAATCCCAAATTGCCACATAAGCATCCTAAAAAACATTTGATCAAATCTAGAATAAATCCAACCCATGATCTAATTATTATTTTAATAATTCAGGCAAAAATCGTGTTGTTCAGTGAACCGAGAAGAATTCTCGGTTGACCGAACCATTCGGTTTTAACACACGTTCGGAGGACCGTGAGCTAGACGGTCGACCGAACACTCATGAGAAAGATTCTCTTGAAAAATTCGGACGATCCGCGTCTTGCTCCGGTCAACCGTTGACCCACCAAAATTTATCCTGGAGAATTTCTTTGGATGACCGTGTCATGTTCGGTCTACCGAAAATATCCCAAGATAGCTCGTGGATATTTTCTCTCGGTTGACCTTTCAAGCCCGGTTGACCGATCACAATTGTCCAGGCACTCCAGACAATTTTGGTCAACCAATTGTGTTATCCGTTCCTCGTTTGGTCGACCGTTCCAAAGACACCTCGGTCTGCCGAACCTAAACGGTTTACCGTGCTGACCCCGATTTTGCCTTTGTCAAATTTTGGATTTATATCCAACAAAATTATATCTTTTGGGGTACCAGCAAATTCATATCTTATGTAATATATTATCCTATGTAATATTAAATTATTACACCTCATAATATATACACCTCATATGAATTTATCCATGATTCTAATTATATCGATTCTCTTGACATATTGATTCACCACATGTGTCCATTTTCACACGAAACCCGACACATCTTATGAACTCAATATCAAGCTTCTTGTGTTCCCAGTTTTGTGATGTGACCTATAGGAGGATCTAAGCTAAATTTGCAGCGATATTAAACACTTAATATCTCAAACTATAAGTGGTATCTAGCTACACATTATAGTTACATAAGTAGCATAGATGTCTTTGTTCCACTCGAACTAAATATGATCCATTTAGTGATGTTAGTGCACCACTTGTGTTCTTCCCTTGCGTCATGATATTAAGAATATATACAAAGTAGAAATGTGTCACCTTTGTATTATATTCATTTCTTCATCTCTTTAACCTAATTATAACTATTAACTTAACTCAAGCTACATTGTGCACATTATAATTTTGATTTATCAAAGGGCCCACTAATATCATCACTCAATTATGAGGGGCAATGATAATTGTTTGACTAGCTATCTTTTCCAGCACAAGTCATGTTCAATCAACTATTGCCTTTATCACTATACGCATTGATAGCTTTTGACAATAATCAAATTAAACACTTCTTGAGTGAAAAGATATAAGTCTCATATCTTAGGATCCAAGACACAGTAAAACATAAATGACACGAAACACAATTCCATAATGTTTTACTTGTTAGGTCTATTCAATATATAAAAGTAATCTTTTCCTCTTTTATATATTTATGTCGTCAATTATTTGTAGAGCTACAATAATTGATGACCAACACGACAATCTTATCTCGGTAATTAATGTTCCATGTTAATTACCATGATTGTGAATAACTTTTGATTCATGTAAACCATTATCTTTTAGAGCTCTACGATTAAGGACCAAACGCCTCTTCCTTAACATTTCCAAAAGACGAATACCATAATCAAGGAACAAAATGTTTGCACATCCAATTCATAATAATTGATAGATTGTAAAGAAAAGAAAAGACAAATGCGTGCAAGGTCTACAAATGATGCATGACCTAGATGACAATAAGGCTAATCTTTTGCTTTGAGTTTTGTGGTCCAAGTTGTCTTAACAAGGTGTCATGCAAGCCAAATTAATTTTTAACATGAAAAAAAAGAGCAACATATAAGAAGCAAAGGAAGCTATAGTTAGATCAGAACTTCAAAATCACGCACCAGAGCCGCCCGTGGCGGATTAAAATCCACTACCGACGGATTCCTAGATTTCAGCAGAATCCTTCTATGCTCATGTTGATCCTCCTGTGCAATTGTAGTCCCTTCCAATCACCAAAACAGAAACTAAAACGAAGAAACAAAGGAAACCCCCAACCGAAATGGTGAACTCGACTACGAAAATGACGCTCCCTGCAACAACGCCAAAAACTTGATTGAATCAGTTATAATACCGCAAGTGCATGACCGTGTTGAAGCAGTGGAAATACGATTCGGTCCACAGGGAGCGTGTGTGAGTCAAATTCACAATACTCGAGTGGGAGAGAAGAAAAGAGAGATGTGATCGAAATTAAACTACAATGCGTTCGAAATCGGAAAACAAGCAATAAAACTAAACCCCTTGGGGGGTAGAGAAAGAATGTGAATACGAAAACTTGTGTTGTGTGTGTGTTCAAATGTGCTTATCAAAACATTTCTTACATGAAATCCATAAAACTCAATTCCAACTTTGCCTCCACAAGAAATAAGATAAACCTTATCATTAAAACATACAAGAGAATAATTGAAGTGAAGCTAATATTTTCATATGCAAAATGACTCAAATGCAACTATGTCTCCATATAAAATAAGATTGATCACAATCATTAAACATACAATACAATAATTTGGATAAAGTCAACATGAGCACATGCATGCACATGCCTTGTTTCTTTCTGCCACTCCATCCTTATCCTAACCTCATCATTCCCCATAAAATAGGTTGACTAATCTAATTATGTGCGAAGCTTCATTCAAGAGCATTAGCACATCAAAGATTAGAGTGAAATCTCATTAGATGGTTATGGAAATCATGTAAAGCTCAAAGGATTAAGATTAACACACATTAATCCATCACATGATCAAATCACCTTCCTCTTCACCCCTATGGGGATGGACTACTCGCTACTCACATCTACACTAAAGAAAACATAAAAACAACAAAAACCAATAATGTAAATAACTAAAAACAAGATTAACCAAACAACAACATCAAAGTAGAAGACATGTATTTAAAGAACAAAAACTCACTATTTATTGAAATGAAAGGATTACAAAGTATGCTTCTTCTCCTCGAACTACACTAAGCAACAACAAAATAAAACCTAAAACTAATGGAGCAGCAAGAAGAAACGGGAGAGGAGGGATTACAATGGTATATATAGACTAATACATGGTTAGGATTAATCTGAGAATAATCAAACGGCTCTAAATAACATCTGATAGTCCAAGAATGCTCTGACCCGACAACCCAAACCACGACCGAAATTCAGCCCATTTGGATCCAAATCCGCCACTGGCGGATCAAAAACGTCCGATCCGGTTGAAATTTTGCGTCCCACTTGATTTCTTCATTTGGCACATGGGGTGAAGCCCTGGTCTGCTGGCTCGAATCACTTTGAGTGTAATTGGTGAAATACTGATCTGATTCAAGTCATGTGTCACCATATTTTGCACTTCACAATCAGGTCCCTCCGGGTTTGCACTTAGGTCCTTCCTTATTTTCGCTCCAGTCCTTGTGCATTACAAATTTGTCCAAAACCTTCCAAATCCGTCCATACTTGTTACATTTAGGTCTTTTGTGCTCCCTTCCTCTTCTTTATTACCTAAGTCCTGAAACACTACAAACAACAACTCAAGTAGCACAATATTTGGGTAAAATGAAGGATATATAGCATGATATGCTACTAATCAAATACCCCAACACTTACCTTTTGCTAGTCTCGAGCAAAACAAAGAAAGAGAAAAATGAAGGAAAGAAAACATACAAAAAATAGGGAAATCCTAACTCACTTTCGTAAGAATCACGATTGCACTTATCACGTGCAACAAGCCGTTAAACCTCCATGTCGCCAAGGAGGAGGAGTGGTGTCTCTTGAGGGTTTTCTGCGGATATACCCACAAAATCCGAACATTGATGCATTAATCAACCTAGAAATTCGACTCGGGACTCAGTTTTGTCGATTATTGGACACGATAATATTACGGGTTGACTCTATATATGTATCTAGTCTACACACCTAGCCTAATGAATCATTCGTGCAAATTAATTGAGGACTTAGGTGAAAAACATGGACAACCTTAACATCCTCAAGTGATAGAAAGTGTAAAGTCCATTCAGGTTCTTATTTCCATTACCATTTTTTCTTTTTTTTCTTTTTTAGTTGGTGTGTAATTCTCCCATGATTAGGTTTCGTGCATCATTGCCTATGAGGACTTACACTATCACGTATACTTTTCCCACATCTCCACATAGGGTGATCCCTACCACCCGTGTAATGGGAGTTCGGTTGATGCATCCCTAGTCAGATGACTCGAAAGCACTGGGCACAATGTCCACTCAGACCTAATTTCCCGAGTGATAAGAGTCATGCGAGAAGAGAGAACACCTACTCACTTATTTCTTATCTACACATGAACCAAAACCCCTACTGATTGACATCATATCATGCATATATTTGTGTCTTATATCCTTTATTTTTAGCCTAAGCAATGCTACGTAATGAGTTTTATGTTTAAATTTCAGGAATAAACAAGTTTGAGAAGAAGAGACTAAAAAATGACATGAAAGCAAGAAAAAAAGACTAAGTTGCAAGACTTATGGACTGATGTGCAAGAGAGAAGGACCCGGATGTAAAACTAAAAGGACTAATGAGGAAATTAAGAAGCTCCACACCATTATGATGAGTATTTTGGCAATTAGATCCGGGCCCAAACATCAACAACCAAATCAGGTTCATCAAACATCAAGAAATCAAGCCAGAAACAAACCACCGAAATCCAGACTCAATCAAAGCTATCTGGACCGCCAATTGGCTGTCCCAGACCACCAACAGTTTCATGGTTGAGTCAGGTTGTGTATTATGTTGTTTTATGTCCAGTATGTGTTTAGTCTCATACTGGGGGATTGTCCCCGGTTACCTTTTTTCATGCCTATAAATAGAACTCTTCCTCCTCATTTATATTCACCCATTGCTTGTGACATTCTCTCTACTTGGAGTAAAGCCTTGAAGCAAAACTCAAGTGGAGAAGAATGCTACTTGCAATGTCAGTCATTCTTTTCTCATCTTAATGTCTCTGAATCTTCTCATCTACGAACACATTCTTTTAAATTGAATTTTATTTATTTCCTTCAATAATAACTATCATTTTTGTTAATGTTTAGATTGAAATGGATCGACAGTGGATTCTTTCAAACAGATTGGGTGATGAGTATGAGAACGGAGTGAATATGTTCTTAGAGGTTGCCAAAAAACTTCTAATTATATATATAACAAGGCTCATTCGATGCTTATCGTTGTATGCCCCACGACTAATTCGGCATATTGGTTTATCCGTTGGGGTCGAATAAACCAAGGGCCTCGATAAAGAAACTTCTAAATCTGTAAGTTCGTTTTAGTCATCGTATTTGTAATTCGTGGATTTTTATTAGTATTATTGAATGAAGGTTTTCAATAACTTGTGCTACTCAGGGCAATTAAGGTTTACAGAGCGTTAGGTGGCAGGAGAACAACCACAAAAGCAGGAATAACATGACATGGAATGAGAGTACGTTCTCTCCCTTTTTTGTTAATTAAGTTAGGAACATATATTTAGCGATTTTTATGTTTGTAGTACCGGAAGCAGGTTGGAAATACGGAATGTGGTTACTACGTGATGAGATACATGGAGGAAATCCTCGAATTGGCAACTCAAGACGTATGCCTACCTGAGGTAATATAGATCGTTATTCACTTGTATAGTTATAGTTTCAATATTTAGATATTAAAATTTTTACTTGTATTTTGATAGGTCTTCCCAAAACGTAGTGATCCCTTCTCGCAACGAGCTCAATGAAACTCACGACCGATGGGCTCGCTATTTTATCAGAAACATGTTGATGAACTAAGAGGTTCTCTTGTCACTAGCATTTTTTGCAATTTAGTTAACAATTTCACTTGTATACAAACATACAATTTATGCCTTAATATAATTGCCTCAATTTTAGAATGAATGTCAATTGTTTTTGTATGAATTAGTTCCAAGTGTGTTGAATGATTGTGTATGCTTGTATGTTTGTGTTTGTGCATGTATGTTGTATGTTTGTGTTTGTGCATGTATGCTTGTATGTACATGTGGATGAAAGTGTGTACGTATTTGTGAACGAATTTGGTGCAAGATGTATGTACACAAATTACAAATATGACGACTAAATACAAGTGTGCATGATGCTATTTTTTTGTCGTCCAGGTTTAGGAATAGACGTCGGACATTTGTATTAGCCGACGTCTATTCCTCTGAAGAAAGGTATAGACGTCGGCTGTATGTATCAGATGACTAGTCATCTTTTATTTCACCGACGTCTATACCTAAAGCATAGACGTCGGTTGATTGACATCATTTCATGCTTATATTTGTACCTTATATCCATTATCTTACACCTAAGCAATGCTATGTGACGAGTTTTATGTTTAGTTTTCAGAAATAAAGAGGTTTGAAGAGAAGAGCCATGAAAGGACCCAAAAGCAGGAAAAAAGGACCTAATTGTGAGACCTGGGGACCAAGATGCAAGGGGGAAGGACCTGATCGTAAGACAGAAGGACCTAAGAGCAAAACAGGAAACTCCACACCATCATGAGGAGTATTTTGTCAATTCGATTCGGGTCGGAGCTCCACTAAACCAACCAGATGCATCTAAGACCAAGAAACACTTCAAGAAAAGCCCACAAAGAAAACCAGACGGATCTAAACCTTATAGACCGCCAATTGGCGGTCTGGAACCGCTAATTGGCGGTCCATTTAGCCCAGAATCCATCTAGTTTTCTGTAGCACGTGTATTAGTGTATTCTTAGTGTATTTTTGGTATTGGTTTAGTCCCACATCGGGGGATTGTCCCGGATTAGCTTTTTCCATGCCTATAAATAGAACTCTTCACCTTCCATTGTAATTACCCATTGTTTGGTGGCATTCTCTCTACTAAGGAGTGAGCCTTGAAGCAATAACTCAAGGTGGAGAAGGATGCTACCTTCAATGTGAGTCATTGTTAATAAAAGTTTATTTGTTTGTTTTAATCTTGTCTTGTTATGTTGCTTGTTTTGTGTGGTTTGTTTTACTTTGCTTAATTTCTTGTTTAGTAATTTCAGTATCTTAGTTAAATGTTTTCTTTGCTTAGTCTAATCAGTAGTGTAATGAGTAGTGAGTAGTTCCATCCCCATTTGGGGGGTGGAGAAATATGTGATATAATCATGTAGTGTATTAAGTGTGTTATTTTCATCCTTTGAGCTTTATATGATTTCCATAACCATCTAATGGGTCTCACTCTTATCTTTGATATGCTAATGCTCTTGAATGAAGCTTAGCTTATGCTTTGATTAGTGGACCTATTTTATGGGGAATGATAAAGTTAGGATATGGATGAAGTTAATGTTGGAAACACAATTTGTAGTGTATGTACTCTTGTTGCCTTTTCCTTAGCTAATGTCTTGTATGTTTTAATGATGTAGTCATCTTAATTCATGTAGAGGCATAGTAGGGTCTAGTCTTTATACTTGAGTTCATGTAGCTTCATTCCAATCATTGTCTTGTATGTTTTAATGATGTAGTCTTATCTTAATTCATGTAGAGGCAAGATTGGATGTAGTTTTATGATTTCATGCACTGCATGTTGTGAGGAGCTTAATTGAACACACACACACACACATCTTTATGTTCACATTATTTCTCTACCCCCTTTGGGGCTTAGTTTATTGCTTATCTTCATTTCCTTTTGCATTTCATTTCAGCTTTGTAGTTTAGATTAGTGTAATACATCTTTCTCCCTTCTTTTTACCTCTCGCCTTCGAATAAACCAAGTGTCGACACACCTCCCAGTGGACGACCCGTATTTGCCACCGCTTCAACGCGGCCGTGCACTTGCGGTTAAATATAAAACTATCAATCAAGTTTTTGGCGCCGTTGCCGGGGAGGTGCTCTGTCCAGACCTTGGTTTGGACGATTCGAGGGGTTTTTGATTTTTTGTTTCCAGTTTGGTTTAGTTTCAGGGAACGAGAACATCAAGGGGAAGCTACTGGGAAAGTTGGAGCAAAAGAATCGACAAAGGGACCGCCAATCAGCGGTTGCAAACCGCCAATTGGCAGCCTGGTGAGGTCTGCCTCCTCTCAAATTTCTTCTGGTGGTTTATTGCTTTACTTTAGTTATCTGGGAGCCCAATTTTGCATGCTGTGATCTTTAGTTTGCTCCCAGATTTAATTTCAATCCCCTTTAATCAACTTGGACCATAAAACTCAAAGCAAAAGATTAGACTTCTTGCCATCTAGGTCATGCATCATATGTAGACCTTGCATGCATCTTTCTTTTCTTTGCTTTACATTTTGTCGTTGATTGCTGGAGCGAGGTACGCATTCCTTATCACTCATTCACGCATTAGGACATTCATTAGTGAGTAAGGTTTGCATCGAAACAAGAGTGAGGTGAGTGCTTGTTTGGTGAGTTGCTTGCTAGCCTAAGATTTCAAAACATCTTTAAGGGGCATCACCTATAGACTTCAAAGATAAGGTGGGGGATTTCATCACCCCTCCCTTAGCCCCAAAAAGCACACTCAAGAAAAGCCTTAACTAAAAGCAAGTAGACATTGGCCCTAGGAATTCGGACGCACTAGGAGAGTAATCTAGTTGAGACCGCCATGACCTGATCGGCGTTGCCTACCTTGTCGATAGTAGGAGGTACTGGATCTCCGGATCTGGTATCACTTGCTGGGCATTGTGGTCCTCGTTGTAGGGAGGTGAGGCGTGTCGAGGCTAGTGACCTCGAAGTTAGGCGTCGTCTAGCCTAAGGACCCATTGCCTTACATTGTTTGAGCCATGCTTGCTAGTTAGGCTTCTACCTTCACCCTGTACCCTCGCTAGCTCTAGGGATTCTTCCCTTCTCCTCTGAGTCATCTTCTTCTCACCTTCTTCTACGTTATAGTCTCCTCCCCTTTACACTCTCTGTTAGCGTTTTAGGGTCGAGTCGAGCACTTTTTGCGAGCTTAGCCTCGTGGTGGTGAGAGTGATCGACTCGAGAGTTTTTCTTGAGATGGATGGTTACATGGGCGACCATCCATATCATTGTTGGGACCAGGACGATTCTCCCTGGTACTCCGGACCCATGCAACCTGGGGTGGCTCAGACTAACACCCCGTATGGTTGGGATGATCGCAATTTTGTGACTGAGCAGTCTTCATATTGGGGTAACATGAGAGAGGCACCGACTGCTAGACCACAATCTAGTTATGCCGGATCATATGCTGGTCAACAAACTGAGACATTACAACAAACTTTGGCCTCTTTCATGCGTATGGCAGACGACATGAGTGCCCCGGTGGCTCCAGTAGCCGTACCGTGCGACTGTTGTGGGTTGAGTGGTCATGTTATCGGGGAATGTCCTTATGTTCCCCCTGAGCCTGAGTATGAGCACACATTTTCCCAAAATGCTCATTATGACCATTACGCATCCGCGTACAATCCGAGAGTGATGGATTCATGGGGTGACAATTCTTATTCAAATTCTTACACTTCATGTTCACCCCAGTATCCTCCTCCCGAATACCCAGAATTCTACCAGCACCCCACTCCAAATCATTGGACTCATTCTCAGCCCATCAACACCCAACCACAAAATTTCCCAAGCTCTGACTTGGACCTCATCGTTGACCGCATACCTGATTCCTTGAAACAAACTTTCCTTACGTTCATGGAAACCACTCAACAGTCCATACAAAATATGACACTGCAAGTGAGTCAAATGTCGCAGAAATTACGTGAATGTGAGGAAAGTAACCTTTCTTGTCAACATGAGGATTCTTCTTTTGATATCGAACCACCACCACATCCACAAATTCAAAGCACAACCTTTCAAAGTCAAACTCCTTGTCAGTCTGAGGGACTTGGGGTTTCAATTCACGATCACTTAGTGGAGGATTCGATTCGAATTGAGAATAACTTGGACCAGTTCTATTATGAGTCGGCACAGGATTGTGCCTTACCTTTTTGTCCCGTGGCCCTTGAGCCACATGATCTTATTGTTATACCTCCTAAGGACTCACCTCTGGTGGAGCAAGAGCTCCCTAGTACCCTCAACTTCAAACAACCTGATGAGAGTTTGCCTCTCACTATTGTTCCTGATCATCTTGGAAATGATGGAACATCAAACAACTACATTGCTCATGAGGGTATTAGGAGTTCCTTGGAGGATACCTTGGGTATGAGACCCACTTCCTGTTCTCCTGGTGAGTTGGACATGCATAACGAGGTGCTTGACCTCGTTCCGACCCACCAGCCTGTTGGTTGGAGAGTTTGGATTGACGATCATAACTTCAGCAGCGCAACGGGAGAAACTCTTCGAACGTTGCCCCTCATTTCCCAAACTCTTGAGAGGTTCAAGCTCTTTCAGTTTGATCCTTTGAATGAGACGCCTTTGCGTCCAATTCACGAGCCTCTCATTTCATCTGGTGCTCTTTGTGAAGGGGGCCCACGCATGCGTATTCTGGCCCCGCGTGGTGTCATGTTCCCTTTCCAAGTGCATTGACCCACTCTTGAGGTTCCCATTTGATGTCTTTTGACAAATGAAGATGGGAACTTATGTTTGTACATAGTTATATAAAAAAAAAAAAAAGAGAAAAAAAAAAGGAGAAAAAAAAGTACAATAAAAGACTCCTTCAGTGAGCATTGATTGTTGTGAGCCCCAACCCTTGTGTATTTGGGCTCCATTTCTTTCACGTATTTGTCTCCCTTCTCAGCTTCTCACAGATTTTGAGGGAATTTGGGTTTGTGTCCATCAACATGACCCCGAACGTCCCTTTGTACTTCATGTTGGTGAGATCGTTCCTTTTTCATGCATGTATCCATATAGTATTTTGCTCACATTCATTGAGGACAATGCATGAAGTAGGTGTGGGGGGGGGGGGGTGTTTTACGTGTGTACATAGTCGAGTCTTTTCTTTTGATTTTGTTTTCTTTTGTTTGCATTTTTAGGGTCATGATAGTGTGCTGCATTTAATATCGATATATCTGCTTGCCATGATCCTTGGGTGACTTGTCTTCTTTTGCTTGCCTAGTGCTTCAAAATTTTCACATTTCTTTCAAAATCTTCATGTGTTTTCGAAAGAAAATGTTTTGTGGGTTTCGCGTGTGTTTAGCATGTGCAAAACCGTTGAGAGGCAAAGTAAAAAGAAAGCTCCCAAAATTGTCTTGAACTTGATGCATTAGGATATCTAGTACGTGGCTTTAGGATTTATCGAGTCGTTAGGATGCACCCCAGTTTTCCCTTGGGGGTGAGTAATCAGTGGGTTTCAGTGCTCAAACATTTAAAGAAGTCCACCCTGAACCTAGTGAGTCAAATAATTCGTGTTTGTTAATTTAGGAAGTTTGTTGTAGTCAAGGGCCCTTAATATCTTTTTGTGAAACTTAAGTGTAGGGGTTTTGGTTCCCATGTAGATAAATGAATAAATAAGTGGTGTTCTCTCTTCTCGCACGGCTCCTATCACTCGGGAAAGTAGGTCTGAGGGGACTTTGTGCCTGGTGCTTTCGAGTCATCTGACTTGGGATGCACCGACCCGAACTCCCGTTACACGGGTGGTAGGGATTGCCCTATGTGGAGATGTGGGGAAAGGTGTACATGATAGTGTAAGTCCTCATTGGCAATGATGCATGGAACCTGACCCTGGGAGAATGAAGCTCCAACTAATAAAAAGTAAAAGAAAAAAAAAGAATGTGAAAAAAAACAAAAAGAAAAAAAATGATAATGCAAATAAGAACCAAAATGGACTTTACACTTTGTTTCACATTCAGAAGTTAAGGTGGCCCATGTCTTTCACTTAATTCCTTAGTTAACTCTCACGAATAACTCATTAGGCTAGGTGTGTGGACTGATTACATATATAGAGTCGACCCGTAGTATTACCGCATTCCATGATCGACAAAATAAGTCCAACGAGTCGTGTAGCTAGATTGATTAATGCATCTTGTTCGGATTTTGTGGGTATATCCGCTGAAAACCCTCAGGAGACACCACTCCTCCTCCTTGGCAACAAGGAGGTTTAACGGCTTGTTGCACGTGCTAAGTGCAACCGTGATTCCTACGAAAGTGAGTTAGGATTTCTTGTTTTTCGTATGCTTTTTCCTTTCTTTGTTTTGCTCGAGACTAGCAAAAACTTAGGTGTGGGGGTATTTGATTGACATCATTTCATGCTTATATTTGTACCTTATATCCATTATCTTACACCTAAGCAATGCTATGTGACGAGTTTTATGTTTAGTTTTCAGAAATAAAGAGGTTTGAAGAGAAGAGCCATGAAAGGACCCAAAAGCAGGAAAAAAGGACCTAATTGTGAGACCTGGGGACCAAGATGCAAGGGGGAAGGACCTGATCGTAAGACAGAAGGACCTAAGAGCAAAACAGGAAACTCCACACCATCATGAGGAGTATTTTGTCAATTCGATTCGGGTCGGAGCTCCACTAAACCAACCAGATGCATCTAAGACCAAGAAACACTTCAAGAAAAGCCCACAAAGAAAACCAGACGGATCTAAACCTTATAGACCGCCAATTGGCGGTCTGGAACCGCTAATTGGCGGTCCATTTAGCCCAGAATCCATCTAGTTTTCTGTAGCACGTGTATTAGTGTATTCTTAGTGTATTTTTGGTATTGGTTTAGTCCCACATCGGGGGATTGTCCCGGATTAGCTTTTTCCATGCCTATAAATAGAACTCTTCACCTTCCATTGTAATTACCCATTGTTTGGTGGCATTCTCTCTACTAAGGAGTGAGCCTTGAAGCAATAACTCAAGGTGGAGAAGGATGCTACCTTCAATGTGAGTCATTGTTAATAAAAGTTTATTTGTTTGTTTTAATCTTGTCTTGTTATGTTGCTTGTTTTGTGTGGTTTGTTTTACTTTGCTTAATTTCTTGTTTAGTAATTTCAGTATCTTAGTTAAATGTTTTCTTTGCTTAGTCTAATCAGTAGTGTAATGAGTAGTGAGTAGTTCCATCCCCATTTGGGGGGTGGAGAAATATGTGATATAATCATGTAGTGTATTAAGTGTGTTATTTTCATCCTTTGAGCTTTATATGATTTCCATAACCATCTAATGGGTCTCACTCTTATCTTTGATATGCTAATGCTCTTGAATGAAGCTTAGCTTATGCTTTGATTAGTGGACCTATTTTATGGGGAATGATAAAGTTAGGATATGGATGAAGTTAATGTTGGAAACACAATTTGTAGTGTATGTACTCTTGTTGCCTTTTCCTTAGCTAATGTCTTGTATGTTTTAATGATGTAGTCATCTTAATTCATGTAGAGGCATAGTAGGGTCTAGTCTTTATACTTGAGTTCATGTAGCTTCATTCCAATCATTGTCTTGTATGTTTTAATGATGTAGTCTTATCTTAATTCATGTAGAGGCAAGATTGGATGTAGTTTTATGATTTCATGCACTACATGTTGTGAGGAGCTTAATTGAACACACACACACACACACATCTTTATGTTCACATTATTTCTCTACCCCCTTTGGGGCTTAGTTTATTGCTTATCTTCATTTCCTTTTGCATTTCATTTCAGCTTTGTAGTTTAGATTAGTGTAATACATCTTTCTCCCTTCTTTTTACCTCTCGCCTTCGAATAAACCAAGTGTCGACACACCTCCCAGTGGACGACCCGTATTTGCCACCGCTTCAACGCGGCCGTGCACTTGCGGTTAAATATAAAACTATCAATCAAGTTTTTGGCGCCGTTGCCGGGGAGGTGCTCTGTCCAGACCTTGGTTTGGACGATTCGAGGGGTTTTTGATTTTTTGTTTCCAGTTTGGTTTAGTTTCAGGGAACGAGAACATCAAGGGGAAGCTACTGGGAAAGTTGGAGCAAAAGAATCGACAAAGGGACCGCCAATCAGCGGTTGCAAACCGCCAATTGGCAGCCTGGTGAGGTCTGCCTCCTCTCAAATTTCTTCTGGTGGTTTATTGCTTTACTTTAGTTATCTGGGAGCCCAATTTTGCATGCTGTGATCTTTAGTTTGCTCCCAGATTTAATTTCAATCCCCTTTAATCAACTTGGACCATAAAACTCAAAGCAAAAGATTAGACTTCTTGCCATCTAGGTCATGCATCATATGTAGACCTTGCATGCATCTTTCTTTTCTTTGCTTTACATTTTGTCGTTGATTGCTGGAGCGAGGTACGCATTCCTTATCACTCATTCACGCATTAGGACATTCATTAGTGAGTAAGGTTTGCATCGAAACAAGAGTGAGGTGAGTGCTTGTTTGGTGAGTTGCTTGCTAGCCTAAGATTTCAAAACATCTTTAAGGGGCATCACCTATAGACTTCAAAGATAAGGTGGGGGATTTCATCACCCCTCCCTTAGCCCCAAAAAGCACACTCAAGAAAAGCCTTAACTAAAAGCAAGTAGACATTGGCCCTAGGAATTCGGACGCACTAGGAGAGTAATCTAGTTGAGACCGCCATGACCTGATCGGCGTTGCCTACCTTGTCGATAGTAGGAGGTACTGGATCTCCGGATCTGGTATCACTTGCTGGGCATTGTGGTCCTCGTTGTAGGGAGGTGAGGCGTGTCGAGGCTAGTGACCTCGAAGTTAGGCGTCGTCTAGCCTAAGGACCCATTGCCTTACATTGTTTGAGCCATGCTTGCTAGTTAGGCTTCTACCTTCACCCTGTACCCTCGCTAGCTCTAGGGATTCTTCCCTTCTCCTCTGAGTCATCTTCTTCTCACCTTCTTCTACGTTATAGTCTCCTCCCCTTTACACTCTCTGTTAGCGTTTTAGGGTCGAGTCGAGCACTTTTTGCGAGCTTAGCCTCGTGGTGGTGAGAGTGATCGACTCGAGAGTTTTTCTTGAGATGGATGGTTACATGGGCGACCATCCATATCATTGTTGGGACCAGGACGATTCTCCCTGGTACTCCGGACCCATGCAACCTGGGGTGGCTCAGACTAACACCCCGTATGGTTGGGATGATCGCAATTTTGTGACTGAGCAGTCTTCATATTGGGGTAACATGAGAGAGGCACCGACTGCTAGACCACAATCTAGTTATGCCGGATCATATGCTGGTCAACAAACTGAGACATTACAACAAACTTTGGCCTCTTTCATGCGTATGGCAGACGACATGAGTGCCCCGGTGGCTCCAGTAGCCGTACCGTGCGACTGTTGTGGGTTGAGTGGTCATGTTATCGGGGAATGTCCTTATGTTCCCCCTGAGCCTGAGTATGAGCACACATTTTCCCAAAATGCTCATTATGACCATTACGCATCCGCGTACAATCCGAGAGTGATGGATTCATGGGGTGACAATTCTTATTCAAATTCTTACACTTCATGTTCACCCCAGTATCCTCCTCCCGAATACCCAGAATTCTACCAGCACCCCACTCCAAATCATTGGACTCATTCTCAGCCCATCAACACCCAACCACAAAATTTCCCAAGCTCTGACTTGGACCTCATCGTTGACCGCATACCTGATTCCTTGAAACAAACTTTCCTTACGTTCATGGAAACCACTCAACAGTCCATACAAAATATGACACTGCAAGTGAGTCAAATGTCGCAGAAATTACGTGAATGTGAGGAAAGTAACCTTTCTTGTCAACATGAGGATTCTTCTTTTGATATCGAACCACCACCACATCCACAAATTCAAAGCACAACCTTTCAAAGTCAAACTCCTTGTCAGTCTGAGGGACTTGGGGTTTCAATTCACGATCACTTAGTGGAGGATTCGATTCGAATTGAGAATAACTTGGACCAGTTCTATTATGAGTCGGCACAGGATTGTGCCTTACCTTTTTGTCCCGTGGCCCTTGAGCCACATGATCTTATTGTTATACCTCCTAAGGACTCACCTCTGGTGGAGCAAGAGCTCCCTAGTACCCTCAACTTCAAACAACCTGATGAGAGTTTGCCTCTCACTATTGTTCCTGATCATCTTGGAAATGATGGAACATCAAACAACTACATTGCTCATGAGGGTATTAGGAGTTCCTTGGAGGATACCTTGGGTATGAGACCCACTTCCTGTTCTCCTGGTGAGTTGGACATGCATAACGAGGTGCTTGACCTCGTTCCGACCCACCAGCCTGTTGGTTGGAGAGTTTGGATTGACGATCATAACTTCAGCAGCGCAACGGGAGAAACTCTTCGTCCGTTGCCCCTCATTTCCCAAACTCTTGAGAGGTTCAAGCTCTTTCAGTTTGATCCTTTGAATGAGACGCCTTTGCGTCCAATTCACGAGCCTCTCATTTCATCTGGTGCTCTTTGTGAAGGGGGCCCACGCATGCGTATTCTGGCCCCGCGTGGTGTCATGTTCCCTTTCCAAGTGCATTGACCCACTCTTGAGGTTCCCATTTGATGTCTTTTGACAAATGAAGATGGGAACTTATGTTTGTACATAGTTATATAAAAAAAAAAAAGAGAAAAAAAAAGGAGAAAAAAAAGTACAATAAAAGACTCCTTCAGTGAGCATTGATTGTTGTGAGCCCCAACCCTTGTGTATTTGGGCTCCATTTCTTTCACGTATTTGTCTCCCTTCTCAGCTTCTCACAGATTTTGAGGGAATTTGGGTTTGTGTCCATCAACATGACCCCGAACGTCCCTTTGTACTTCATGTTGGTGAGATCGTTCCTTTTTCATGCATGTATCCATATAGTATTTTGCTCACATTCATTGAGGACAATGCATGAAGTAGGTGTGGGGGGGGGGTGTTTTACGTGTGTACATAGTCGAGTCTTTTCTTTTGATTTTGTTTTCTTTTGTTTGCATTTTTAGGGTCATGATAGTGTGCTGCATTTAATATCGATATATCTGCTTGCCATGATCCTTGGGTGACTTGTCTTCTTTTGCTTGCCTAGTGCTTCAAAATTTTCACATTTCTTTCAAAATCTTCATGTGTTTTCGAAAGAAAATGTTTTGTGGGTTTCGCGTGTGTTTAGCATGTGCAAAACCGTTGAGAGGCAAAGTAAAAAGAAAGCTCCCAAAATTGTCTTGAACTTGATGCATTAGGATATCTAGTACGTGGCTTTAGGATTTATCGAGTCGTTAGGATGCACCCCAGTTTTCCCTTGGGGGTGAGTAATCAGTGGGTTTCAGTGCTCAAACATTTAAAGAAGTCCACCCTGAACCTAGTGAGTCAAATAATTCGTGTTTGTTAATTTAGGAAGTTTGTTGTAGTCAAGGGCCCTTAATATCTTTTTGTGAAACTTAAGTGTAGGGGTTTTGGTTCCCATGTAGATAAATGAATAAATAAGTGGTGTTCTCTCTTCTCGCACGGCTCCTATCACTCGGGAAAGTAGGTCTGAGGGGACTTTGTGCCTGGTGCTTTCGAGTCATCTGACTTGGGATGCACCGACCCGAACTCCCGTTACACGGGTGGTAGGGATTGCCCTATGTGGAGATGTGGGGAAAGGTGTACATGATAGTGTAAGTCCTCATTGGCAATGATGCATGGAACCTGACCCTGGGAGAATGAAGCTCCAACTAATAAAAAGTAAAAGAAAAAAAAAGAATGTGAAAAAAAACAAAAAGAAAAAAAATGATAATGCAAATAAGAACCAAAATGGACTTTACACTTTGTTTCACATTCAGAAGTTAAGGTGGCCCATGTCTTTCACTTAATTCCTTAGTTAACTCTCACGAATAACTCATTAGGCTAGGTGTGTAGACTGATTACATATATAGAGTCGACCCGTAGTATTACCGCATTCCATGATCGACAAAATAAGTCCAACGAGTCGTGTAGCTAGATTGATTAATGCATCTTGTTCGGATTTTGTGGGTATATCCGCTGAAAACCCTCAGGAGACACCACTCCTCCTCCTTGGCAACAAGGAGGTTTAACGGCTTGTTGCACGTGCTAAGTGCAACCGTGATTCCTACGAAAGTGAGTTAGGATTTCTTGTTTTTCGTATGCTTTTTCCTTTCTTTGTTTTGCTCGAGACTAGCAAAAACTTAGGTGTGGGGGTATTTGATTGACATCATTTCATGCTTATATTTGTACCTTATATCCATTATCTTACACCTAAGCAATGCTATGTGACGAGTTTTATGTTTAGTTTTCAGAAATAAAGAGGTTTGAAGAGAAGAGCCATGAAAGGACCCAAAAGCAGGAAAAAAGGACCTAATTGTGAGACCTGGGGACCAAGATGCAAGGGGGAAGGACCTGATCGTAAGACAGAAGGACCTAAGAGCAAAACAGGAAACTCCACACCATCATGAGGAGTATTTTGTCAATTCGATTCGGGTCGGAGCTCCACTAAACCAACCAGATGCATCTAAGACCAAGAAACACTTCAAGAAAAGCCCACAAAGAAAACCAGACGGATCTAAACCTTATAGACCGCCAATTGGCGGTCTGGAACCGCTAATTGGCGGTCCATTTAGCCCAGAATCCATCTAGTTTTCTGTAGCACGTGTATTAGTGTATTCTTAGTGTATTTTTGGTATTGGTTTAGTCCCACATCGGGGGATTGTCCCGGATTAGCTTTTTCCATGCCTATAAATAGAACTCTTCACCTTCCATTGTAATTACCCATTGTTTGGTGGCATTCTCTCTACTAAGGAGTGAGCCTTGAAGCAATAACTCAAGGTGGAGAAGGATGCTACCTTCAATGTGAGTCATTGTTAATAAAAGTTTATTTGTTTGTTTTAATCTTGTCTTGTTATGTTGCTTGTTTTGTGTGGTTTGTTTTACTTTGCTTAATTTCTTGTTTAGTAATTTCAGTATCTTAGTTAAATGTTTTCTTTGCTTAGTCTAATCAGTAGTGTAATGAGTAGTGAGTAGTTCCATCCCCATTTGGGGGGTGGAGAAATATGTGATATAATCATGTAGTGTATTAAGTGTGTTATTTTCATCCTTTGAGCTTTATATGATTTCCATAACCATCTAATGGGTCTCACTCTTATCTTTGATATGCTAATGCTCTTGAATGAAGCTTAGCTTATGCTTTGATTAGTGGACCTATTTTATGGGGAATGATAAAGTTAGGATATGGATGAAGTTAATGTTGGAAACACAATTTGTAGTGTATGTACTCTTGTTGCCTTTTCCTTAGCTAATGTCTTGTATGTTTTAATGATGTAGTCATCTTAATTCATGTAGAGGCATAGTAGGGTCTAGTCTTTATACTTGAGTTCATGTAGCTTCATTCCAATCATTGTCTTGTATGTTTTAATGATGTAGTCTTATCTTAATTCATGTAGAGGCAAGATTGGATGTAGTTTTATGATTTCATGCACTACATGTTGTGAGGAGCTTAATTGAACACACACACACACACATCTTTATGTTCACATTATTTCTCTACCCCCTTTGGGGCTTAGTTTATTGCTTATCTTCATTTCCTTTTGCATTTCATTTCAGCTTTGTAGTTTAGATTAGTGTAATACATCTTTCTCCCTTCTTTTTACCTCTCGCCTTCGAATAAACCAAGTGTCGACACACCTCCCAGTGGACGACCCGTATTTGCCACCGCTTCAACGCGGCCGTGCACTTGCGGTTAAATATAAAACTATCAATCATCGGTCCTATATAAGGGCCGACGTCTATTCTTTAAGTATAGATGTCGGCTGATACATACAGTTGACGTCTATTCTTTAGATAAAGTACGTCCGACGTCTATGTATAGACGACGTACACATAGATGTCGGATCTGGGAATGCTTATATCCAACGTATATACCCCGTACATCCGACGTATATTCCCTTTTCTGCAGTAGTGCATGTTAATAAAATAATGTTCTTAGTTTGTTCTCATGTTGTCTCTTTTTGATGCATGGTTAGCCTAGTCTTGTTTCTTTAATCTTAGTCTAAATTAGTTAGAATGTCTCCTTCTCTTTATATGAATGATTGCCTAATATGTAGTGAGTAGATCCATCCCCTTTGGGGGGTGGAGATGATGTGCATATATGTTGCGAAGTTTGGATGTTTGATGAATTTGGGATTCTGTAAACTTGCATGTTTGTATGTTCATTGGGGGTATTTTAATCATCTACATGTTTGGAGATTTTGATGAGTTTTGCCATAAGATTTAGACACTTCCCATGCTTAGTTTCCTCAAGTTTATTGACTGAAATTTTCTGTTGAATATGCTACATGTTAGTTATGTGTTTGTATTTGTGTTTGCTTGATTTATTGATTGAAGAAACTTTGGATTGATGAGTTTTGCCATAAGATTTATACACCTCCCTTGCTTAGCTTTGTTCTTCACACGAGTTTATGGTTTTTGATGAGTCTTGCCATATCTTAGACACTTCTCATGCTGAGCCTAATCTTATGATAATCAAGTAGTAATTGCCGATACATTGTGTGAATGGATTGATAGGTTTTGCCACATCTTTAGACACTTCCTATGCATGAAGACACACACGACACACACACATAAATGCGTCATTCATCACTTATTTCACTTCAGATGTGCACACACTCCACCCCTTAGGGGGTTTCCTTACTGAATTCTACCTTCCTTTTGTTAGTTGTTTATCTTAGTTTTAGTAGTCTTGTGCTTTCATCTTTCTCCTTTGTCAGTTCCTAGTTTAGTGTAGCTTAGGTTAGCATAATCACATCTCTTCACCCTTAGTTGCCACTTGATTTCTGAAGAACCAGAGGCTACTCACCTCCCTGCGGATCGACCCGTACTTTCCACCGCTTCATTGCGGCCATGCACTTGCGGTAATTAATAAAACGTTTAAAACCTACACTTAGTGTCTCACAACAAGAGTTTAAAGGTCCTTGATTACAACAAACTTCCATATATTATTCAACTCACTAGGTTTAGGGTGGACTTCTTAATTTGTTTGGGTACTGAAACCCTATGATTACTCTCCCACTGGGAAACCGGGGTGCATCCTAACGACTAGATAAGGCCTAAAGCCGGTGTACTAGATATCCTAATGCATTAAGTTCAAGACAATTTTGGGAGCTTCTTTTTACTTTGCCTCTCAACGGTTTTGCACATGCTAAACACACGCAAAACCCACAAAACATTTCCTTTCGCAAACACATGATGATTTTTGAAAGAAATGGAAATTTTAAAGCACTAGGCAAGCAAAAGAAGACAAGTCACCCAAGGATCTTGGCACGTAGATATATTAATATTAAATGTAGTACACTAACATGGCTCATCTATACAAACTAAAGAAAACAAAACAAAAGGAGAAAGACTCGACTATGTACATACGATAAAATCCCCCCCCCCACACTTAGGTCTTGCTTTATCCACAATGTATGCAATGAATAAAATGCACAACCTAACCAATTCATGTCACCTCTGTGCCCCTTGCGAGGAGGACCCCTCTGGTGCCAAGGTCTTTAGCAACTTGTAGATCTTATGGGTTTGCTTTGATAGCACGACATTTTGCTCAGATAGTGATAAAGTGTCAAAGTCGTAACCGAAGAGTGCCTCTGAGTCAACAAATCCATCAGGAGAATGAGCACGAATACTCATCATTATCGTGGTCCTGTCAGGAGACGGGAAATGATCGGCTATATGCAGGTGTGATCTGCTCGATGTCAATGGAAACCACTTCTGAGTCGATGAAATTTTGAGTGTACCAGGGCTCAAAGTGACTGCGAATATGAGTGACAAGAAGAGGTAAAGGTTGCCTGCCTTCTCGAGCACCTTTTTGCAACGTGCGAAAGAGCTCGTTGCAAATGCAGTGCAAACCTCTGGTCATGAGGACATAGACCAAATTTAGACAGGCAGTAGAGAATGTGGAATGATGCCTTAACCCCGATGTTTTTACTCACCCACCGAGTAACCATATGCACATTCTTAAACAGATGGGCATTGCTCAAACTCCCGTGAGGGTTTACCAGGTTCCCTCGACCCATCACTGAACGATAGAAGTTCAATGTGTGGCATGAGTGGACCTTGCAATCCAAAAAGGGTAACTCGGTAATATCCGCAATAACAAAGGGAGTGAGTGGAAAAGTACTACCATTGATGGTGAACTTCATGTCATCACCATCATCAGTGAGGGTACGGTAAAATGAGTTGACCATGGATGGGGCAGAATGCCTACTCCCCTCTCCATAAAGGAGAGCAGTCCACCCGATTTCGGCAATACGAACATCAAAAGGAGTCCCTAAAGGAGTGATGATAAAGTCAAAGTCTGATTCCATCTAAGGGTGTATATAACTAAAGAATCGTGCTTCAAGATGGCAACCCAAACTGCTAGATAAACGAGACGTCCAAAAATGCCAAGTAATCCGCTGGTGGAGGATGGAATGACTACCAAAGGTTTCAAAATGTCTATGTGGCAAGCGTGATATAGGTGCTCGTGTGATTGTGATCCTAAGTGTTTGTTTAGGCATGCATAATGTATGATTTTAAAAGTTTTAACAACACTTAATAAAACAAAATGGGGAGGATAAGATGTTTAACACACCACCAGGAGCACCAGAAAGTGACCAACGGCAGATGAGACCACCAAAGCAACGTCAACACAAAGGGGTGTCGGTGAAAGAAATCTTGAGCGCAAATCCACTAAACCGCCCGCCAGGAGCGGATGATTGGCGGAGTTGGGGGCTGCAATTTGGGTGAGGAATGAAGGATGTTGTGGAGAGGCTATTTCGTGAGTGTGTTGGCGATGGAATGAAGAAATGCAAAGAAAAATCCTTTAAAAAGGTAGGGTTATGAGTATGGAAGAATTGCGGTCAAACCACCCCAACTTCAGAAATGTGGAAAACATTTGCAACAAATTTTTTTCTCTTTTTTTATAACTATTTACAAACATGAAATCTCAATCCTTGATGCATGAACATGAAAGGTTGTTTGTTCGTTTTAAATTTAAACCGCAAGTGCACAACTGTCGAAGAAGATAGGGCAAGTACGGGTCATCTGCAGGGAGGGAGCAGCCTCTGGTATGACCATCACCCTTAGCCCCTTCTTCACCACCATTCCCACTGATGGGCTGCATAGATGGTGGTGGTGGCAAGGAAATGTGATTGTCAAGCTGCTCTCCATTCCTTAAGGTTGCAATGGCATTGACATGGTGAACAGGTTCCACGACATGGTTCACTTGCCGCCCCCGAGATACCACATTCTCATTTTGCATGTGTTGTTGCTGGTACATACGGGGATTAGCCTCATGCTGGCTAGGCAGAGTCCCTCACTCTCTTTCATGTACAGACTGAGCCAATTGGCCCATCTTAAGCTCTAGGGATTTCATGGTCTGCTGATTTGAGTTGAGAACTTGACTTGTGGTTGACATAAAAAATTTCATTGAGTTTACAAGTCCACGAGTCAAGGCCTCAAGTGAATTTAATCGGGTTTCCATATTGTTGGAATTTGGAAAACCCGATTGATTGGTGATTTGAGCTTGGGGTGACTGATAAGATTGTGCATGCATGGGAGGTTGGTGTGGTTGGTTAGGTGGTCGAGAGGAGTTTGAAGGACCACCCGGGGAAATATTTTGGTTCCATAAAAAATTAGGGTGATTCCTCAATCCAGGATTATAAGATGATGAGTATAGGTCATTCCTAGCTCTATCATTGATGACATTGACTTGTTCCATCTCAGGAGGAATAGACGCACACTCACTTCCTACATGACCTATCCTACCACATGAATGGCAGGGAACTAGACCATATGTAGACACATGAGGTGCACCTTGTTGGTTTGGGAGCTCAATCGAATCCATACGACGCATTAAGCCCGTCAAGCGTGCCTCGGTGGTCGTTGCGGTATCGACAGCAAATGCGACACCCGATCTAGTCGAGTTTGCGTTTACGATCCTCGCTCTGATGCTAGATGATGCTGGTGGTTCTCTCACACTCTCCCACTGCATGGTTTTCTCAGCGAGGTCTTCTAGGAAAGCCCATGCCTCCCTTTCTGTAACATCCTCAAAAGTGGAAGAAATTTGAATTTTAATAAAACACAACACGAGGATATTACCAAAGAAAACAGGCAACTGGTGCACTAACATATATACAATATATATATATATATATATATATATATATATATATCTGAGAGGTTCAAAAGTGTGATTACAACAAAAGATAAGGAAAATATACATGTAATCACTCGGACCTCAAAAACAAGAAAAGCAGGATCTGGCCCCGAACGAGCTCCTCCGCAGCCACCACCACCTAGTGCCGCTCACGGCTTGAAGTAAAACAAGTCTATTCCTGAGTTTCCCATAAGAAAACTCCGTATGCCAAACTTCTATCACAATAAATGAACTAGACATCTAAAGCCTGTATGATATGAAATGCAATAAACAAACATCATCTCACTGGGCCCCGAGAACTCTCTCCCTACCAAAGTAGACACCAAGCAGTGACGGGTCTCGTGGGTCCTCTAGCCCAACCCTCACACGTGCCCCAGGCACCACAACCGGAAACACCCTCGGCTACAACACCACGCTGGATCACTCTCAGGTCGGTAATGTCTGCACTGTTGCCCCTCTAGGTCCGGAGACCCGATGCCATCTTGAGCTGCTCCGGTAAACCACTCCCAGGTCGGCAATGTCTGTACTGTTGCCCTTCTAGAGCCGGAGACCCGTTGCCATCTTGAGCTATCACCAAACACACGAACCACCCTCAGGCCAGAAATTTCTGTACCGTTGCCCTTCCAAGGCCGGAGACCCGTTACCATCTAGGGCTGGTCCGACAACACCTATGAACCACTCTCACGCCGGTAATGTTTGTACCGTTGACCCAAAAAGAACGGAGACCTGTTGCGATCTTGAGGTGGCTCCACAACACTAAAACCCCACAAAACCGCACCAAACGGTCGAACAAAACCACCAAACCGGTCGACCGAATCCCCACCACAGGACTGACCCAACCGAAAAACCTGTCAACCGGTCGAACGACAAAGGGGACCCATTTGACCGAATTTGACCAGTAAAAACTCCATGTCGCAATAAAAAACACAAACGGACAAACCACACGCGATCACCGGTCAACCGAAAACGGGCAGTAGAAAATCCAATTCAAACATGGTACACCGGTCGACCGAACCATCACGCGGTCGGACAAACTTTAATTTATTTAAATCGTCGGTCGAAAGAGTCAACTAGGTGGTCGACCGTTGGGATGATCAACGCCCCAACCCACCTACAATAGTGCTTTCGGTCGACCGGCAAAGGGGTCCTTTTCGACCGAAAACATCCAGAGTCTCCATTTCTCGCTCAACATGCACTATCGGTCGACCACCTCCAAGGTATCGTTCGACCGGTGCGAGAGATTTTGCCTAATTTACACTATGACCAGTCGACCGAACCACGCCACCGATCGACCGTCACAGTGCAGAAATCTGCTGCACTGGTCTGACGAGCCATCCAGCCTACCGTCGACCACTCCGACACTCAGAAAAGCATAAGTGAGCATCAAAGTAAAGCTTGACATACCTTGAAGGCTTGAAGAAGCCTTTGAAGACCCAACGACGAGCTTTTCCTCTCGAACCCAACCTCCGGTGATATCCAACCGAGTCACGATCTACTCCACTCTGGAGCTTGTCTGAGCTTCACCTCGTCTTCCCAGAACCAAGTCCTCCAGCTCCTCTAAGAGCTGCGAATCAGATTAGAGAGAGAGAGCGTGAGAGTGTAGAGACGAGTGAGAGAGAGAATGAGAGTGAGAGAGAAATCAACCTTTAAATACCAAATTCTCCATTCAATCTCAACCGTCCATCTCACCAACTCTTAAACCTCCCAAAACAGCCCCTAATTAAGTCCAAAACATGATTAGTGCAAAGCAAGGATTTAGGATATTACAATCCAGCCTCCTCAAAAGAATTTCGTCCACGAAATTAGAACCGAAACTCACCAAAAAGATCTGGGAACTTGTTCTGGTGCTGTATGGTGGCCTCTCGCTCACTATGGTGCTGTCACCTGACCTTCACCATCGGAATGGTCCTCCTCCTGAGCTAGTGTTCCATCCGATCCACAATTTCCACAGGTCTCTCCTCGAGAGACAAATCCTGCTGGATCTTGAGAACCTCTAACTGAATCACGTGAGAAGGATCTGCTACATACTTCCTCAGCATATAAACGTGGAAGACGTTGTGAAGACCCGAAAACTGCGGCGACAGCGCAATCCTGTAGGCAACCTCTCCGATCCGATCGAGAATCTCAAACGGCCCGACTTACCTCGAACTGAGCTTCCCCCTCTTCCTGAACCTCATCACTCCTCGAGATGGTGAAATCTTCAGGAAAACGTGATCGCCTACCTCAAACATCAGTGCACGCCTACACCTATCCGCGTAGCTCTTCTGCTTACTCTGAGCTGTCGCTAATCTCTGCCTGATCACATCAACTTTTTTGGCATACATCTACACAATCTCAGGCCCCATCAACTGTCTATCACCTACATCACTCCATCACACTGGTGATCTGCAAGGTCTCCCATACAAAGCCTCGTATGGTGCCATTCCGATACTCGAATTGTAGCTGTTGTTGTAGGCGAACTCTATCAGCGGTAAGTGCTCATCCCAGTGCCCTGCCCAATCCAGAGCACATGCTCTCAGCATATCCTCTAGAGTCTTTATCGTGCTCTCCGACTGGCCATCTGTCTGTGGGTGGAATGTTATACTGAACTTCAACCGAGTTCCCAGAGCCTGCTACAGACTTCCCCAAAATCTGGAAGTAAACCTGGCATCTCGATCAAATATAATACTCATTGGCACACCATGCAATCGAACTATCTCCTCAACGTACAGCCTAGCCAAGTCTTCCAAGGGTAATGTGGTCCGGATTGCCAGAAAATGCGATGACTTGGTCAGTCGATCAACTATCACCCAAATCGCGTCGTGAGATCTCCTCGTCCTCGGCAACCTGGTGACGAAATCCATCGCCACATCGTGGGTCTCTGGTGCTCAATCTTCACCTGCTGACAAACCAGACATCTGTCAACAAACTCCGTTATCTCAGTCTTCATCCCCGTCCACCAGAAATTCCTCTGAAGATCCTTATACATCTTTGTGCTATCCGGGTGGATGGAATAACGGGATCTGTGTGCCTCCTCCAAGATTTCCTTCTTCAGATCTCCCCCATTTGGTACCCAGACACGACCCCTGAATCTTAGACCTTCGTCAACTTCTATACTGAACTCTGATCCATCTCTAGCAACAAACTGCAACATCCCTGCTAACTCCTCGTCAGCCCTCTGAGGTTGGACAATACTCGTGACCATCTGAGGCTCCACTCTCAGTCTAGCTATCACCGCGCCCTCAGAGTCCGTGGTGAATGACTTCCACTCTGACAATGTCTCGAGTAGTCTCCACTCCTAAATACACAAACTAGCAGCTGAAATTTCCACCTTCCTACTCAAGGCATCTGCGACTGTATTTGCCTTCCCCGGATGGTAAGAGATAGTGAAATCATAGTCCTTGATCAGCTCAAGACACCTACGCTGCCTCATATTCAGCTCCTTCTACGAAAACAGGTACTTCAGACTCTGGTGATCTGCGAAAACCTCGAACCTCTCACCATACAGATAATGACGCCAGGTCTTCAGTGCGTGAACCACTGCTGCCAATTCCAAATCGTGAGTGGGGTAGTTCCTTTCGTGCACTTTCAACTGCCTCGAAGTATAAGCAACCACCTGACCGTGTTGCATCAGTACACAACCCAATCCCACACCAGAAGCATCGCTATAAATCACAAAACCTCCACTGCCCCTGGGAAGAGTCAGAACGGGAGCAGTCGTCAACCGACTCTTCAAGTCCTGAAAACTGTCCTCGCACTTCTGGGACCAAACAAACTTCACTCCCTTCTGCGTTCGTGCCGTCAGAGGTGAAGCAAGCCTCGAGAAGTCCTTAATGAATCGACGATAATAACCCACCAATCCAACAAAGCTCATGATCTCTGTCACACTCGTTGGGGCTCTCCACTGAGTCAATACCTCCACCTTCACTGGATCCACTGATATCCCAGCCCCAGATACTATGTGACCAATAAAAGTGACACTGTCTAACCAGAACTCACACTTCGAAAACTTGGCGTACAACTGATGATCTCTCAAAATGCCAAGCACGATCGTCAAGTGTTCCCTGTGTTGTTCTATGTATGGCGAATATACCAAGATGTCATCTACGAAGACTACCACGAATTGGTCGAGGTACTGGCTGAACATCCTGTTCATCAGATCGATGAAAGTTGCAGGCGCGTTCGTCAATCCAAACGGCATCACTAGAAACTCCTAGTGACCTTATCTTGTCCTAAAAGCGGTCTTCTGAACATCCGCCTCTCTGATCCTCAACTGATGATAACCAGATCGCAGATCAATCTTCGAAAATATCTTTGCTGACTGCAACTGGTCAAACAGGTCCTCAATCCTGGGTAAAGGATATTGATTCCTCACGGTGACCTTGTTCAGCATCCTGTAGTCGATGCACATCCGCAATGAGCCGTCTTTCTTCTTCACAAAGAGTACCGGAGCTCCCCAAGGCGAGACACTAGGTTGGATAAACCAAGTATCCAACAAATCCTGCAACTGCTTCTTCAGCTCGACTAACTCAGCAGGTGCCATCCTATAAGGAGCCTTCAACTGTGGAGTGGTCCCAACCACCAAATCAATACCGAATTCCAACTCCCTGTGAGGAGGCAGACCAGAGACATCTAAAAATACATCAACAAACTCCCAGACAATCTCTATGTCCTCCAATGATCTCATCTCTGGATCTGGGATGACTAAGGTAGCCACGAAGGCTCTGCATCCCTGCTCAAGCAACTTCCGTGCCCTCACTGCTGACACCACAACCCGACCACCTCTATCCTTCCTTCCCTGATCAGTAAATCAGGTAGCCCCTTCCTCGGGATCAGAATCTTCTTTTCCCGGCACAAGACTCGCACATCATACTGGGATAGCCAATCTATCCCAAGTATAACGTGGAAATCCTCCATCGGCAACAAGATCAGGTAAGCCAGAAACTCCTGATCTTCCGAAACAGTCGTGGCGCAGGGGAGGAAGCTCCCCACAATGCCCACCAGACCCAAGGGTGTGCTGACTTCCAACATGGCAGTCAACATCGCAGGGGTACAGCCCAACACATTCACAAAGCTCTCAGAAATGAACGATTGTGTGGCACCACAATCAAACAACACTCTGGCCACCAAACCAACAATGAAGAGCATACCTTCTACCACAGTGTTGGCGTCCCTCGCCTCCTCTGTCTGAATGGTGAATACTCGCCCGGTACTCTGTCCCTGCCAGGTGGCGTAAAAGGACGACGTCCTCCGTCTCTACCTGCTACTGGAGGTCTCGCTCGAGCACTAGATTCCCCTGGTCAACTCTTGCAATCTCTAACATAATGGCCTGGCTGACCACAACTGAAACAAACTCCAGGACGGCTCCCACACTCTCGACCTGGGTGGACTCTGCCACACTTCCTGCACGGCTCAGGCTACCGCACGTTGCTCTCTTCTATCCGGGGCCTCTTGCCCAGATTTCCTGCTAATGGAACTCCCGGACATCCACTGATCTTCCCCTGAGCCCTCCTGGACTCTGCATAATTTTCCCGATAGTCCTGGTCTATGAGAGTCGCGAACTTCATGGCATCTGCTAAAGTCTGAGGCATGTTGTAAGTCACGCGACTACGGAGCTGCTTCCGAAGCCCCCGAATAATCTTCCTCTTTCTCTGAATTGGGGTCACACAGATCTCCAGACAATAACGCTCCAAAGCGTTGAACTTCCGGTTGTAATCTGCCAATTTCATCTCCCCCTGCTCGAGGCTCATGAATTCTTCTCTCTTCCCATCCCTGACATGCTCTGCAAAGTACTGCTCATTGAATGCATCCCAGCGGACATCATTTCTGCCCGGAAACACCACTACAGCCGTGGTCCTCTACAAGTTGGACGCCTCGCCGCCCAACACATACGTGGCCAAACCCACCAGCCTCTCCGGTGGACTCCCAATCACCTGGAAGATATCTTGGATCTTAAACACCCAGTCCTCGGCAGCCTCAGAATCTCATCTGCCATTAAATGCAGGTGGGTGTTGGCGCATAAAATGGTCGTGCACCGGTCCCACCCCTGTCGTCTCCTCTCTACCAGACTGACGCTCTAGAAGAACGCCCAGCCTCTGCACAGTGTCGTAGAGCATCCGTTGCTCCTCAGCCCAATCCACGGCTCCAGTTTCCTCACTGGTACTCTAGCCACGTGGGGGAGGTCTCACGCGTCTCGGAGGCATCTACACACGGGACATCAGAACAGAAAATCAAATGATTATGCATGCATGCTCTACAATGCAACTATCAAAAAGACATCAAAGGTGGCTTCTTTGTATAAGTGCGTCGGAACTGACCGCTCTGATACCAATTTTTAACATCCTCAAAAGCGGAAGAAATTCTAATTTTAATAAAACACAACACGAGGATATTACCAAAGAAAATAGGTAACTGGTGCACCAACATATATACAATATATATATCTGAGAGGTTCAAAAGTATAATTACAACAAAAGATAAGGAAAATATACATGTAATCACTCGGGCCTCAAAAACAAGAAAAGCAGGATCTGGCCTCGAACGTGCTCCTCCTCAGTCACCACCTCATAGTGCCGCTCACGGCTAGAAATAAAACATGTCTATTCCTGAGTTTCCCATAAGGAAACTCTGTATGCCAAACTTCTATCACAATAAATGAACTAGACATCTAAAGCATGTATGATATGAAATGCAATAAACAAACATTGTCTCACTGGGCCCCCGGGAACTCTCTCCCTACCACAGTAGACACCAAGCAGTGACAAGTCTTGTGGGTCCTCTAGCCCAACCCTCACACGTGCCCCAGGCACCACAGCCGGAAACACCCTCGGCTAGAACACCACGCTGGATCACTCTCAGGTCGGTAATGTCTGTACCGTTGCCCCTCTAGGGTCGGAGACCCGATGCCATCTTGAGCTGCTCTGGTAAACCACTCTCAGGCCGACAATGTTTGTACCGTAGGGTCGGAGACCCGTTTCCATCTTGAGCTGGCACCAAATACACGAACCACCCTCAGGCCGGAAATGTCTGTACCGTTGCCCTTCCAAGGCCGGAGACCCATTGCCATCTTGGGCTGGCCCGACAACACCCATGAACCACTCTCTGGTCGGTAATGTCTGTACCGTTGCCCCAAAAAGGCCGGAGACCCGTTGCCATCTTTAGCTGGCTCCACAACACTAAAACCACACAAAACCGCTTCAAACGGTCGAACAAAACCACCAAACCAGTCTACCAAATTCTGACCATAGGACTGGCCCAACCATAAAACCTGTCAACCGGTTGAACGGCAAAGGGGACCCGTTCGACCGAATTCGACCAGTAAAAACTCCCTGTCGCAATAAAAAGCACAAACGGTCAAACCACACGCGATCATTGGTCGACCGAAAATGGGCAGTAGAAAATCCAATTCAAACATGGTACACCGATCGACCGAACCATCACGCGGTCGGACAAACTTTAAGTTATTTAAATCGTCGGTCGAATGAGTCAACTAGGCGGTCGACCGTTTGGATGGTCAATGCCCCAACCGACCTACAACAGTGCTTTCGATCGACCAGCAAAGGGGTCCTGTTTGACCGAAAACACCCAGAGTCTCCATTTCTCTCTCAACATGCACTACCGGCCGACCACCTCCAAGGTATCGTTCGTCCGATGCGAGAGATTTTTCGCCCAATTGACACTACGACCGGTCGACCAAACCACGCGATCGGTCGACTGTCACAGTACAGAAAGCTGCTGCACAGGTCCGACGAGCCATACGGCCTACCGTCGACCACTCCAACACTCATGAAAGCATAAGTGATCATCAAGGTAAAGCTTGACATACCTTGAAGGCTTGAAGAAGCCCTTGAAGACCCAAAGACGATCTTTTCCTCTCAAACCCAACCTCCGGCGATACCCAACTGAGTCACGATGTACTCCACTCTGGAGAGCGTCTGAGCTTCACCTCGCATTCCCAAAACCACTTCCTCTGGCTCCCCCGAGAGTTGCAGATCAGATTAGAGAGAGAGAGCGTGAGAGTTGAGAGACGAGTGAGAGAGAGAGAATGAGAGGGAGAGAGAAATCAATCTTTAAATACCAAATTCTCCATTCAATCTCAGTCGTCCATCTCACCAACTCTAAAACCTCCCTAAACAGCCCCTAATCAAGTCCAAAACATGATTAGTGCAAAGCAAGGATTTAGGATATTACACTTTCATCCTTTCCTAAGAATTTTCCTTGACACATGGACTCAAGGAGCGTTCGAGACGGGATGTGAAGACCTTTGTAGACAATCTGACAAAGGAGGCACAACACAATGCCTTGGCGAGGGCATGAGGATAGTAGCTCCTTAAACCTCTCTAAATATGCATGAAATGTTTCGATCTCAAGTTGATAGAACGAATTGATTTCGTTCCTCAATTTTTGAGTCTGATGATTTGGAAAGTACTTCTTGAGTAATGCAGATTGAAATTCATCCCAAGTCCTAAAGGCATTCGCCTGGTTGCTGTACAACCACTTCTTGGCATCATCCTTTAGTGCAAAGGGGACAAGCCTAAGATGGGTGGAGTCTGTACTAAGTTGTTGCAGCTTGAACATAACACAGACCTCGTCAAATTCCCTGAGAAAGATATAGGGGTCATCCTTCCCAGTGAAGTGAGGGAGCATGGAGATAAACTGAGGCTTCACCTCAAAGTGGTTCCCATTCGCCTCTGGCAATACGATGCATGAGGGCAGAGCGGTACGGTTCGGGTAGCATCGATCACGAAGAGGTATGGGAGCAAGAACAGGAAGAACATGTGGGATAGGTGGGTCCAACAACTGCTCCTCGTGGTACTAAGCAGCCATTGAACCCGGATCGTGTGCAACAAGAGGAGATGAAGGCGTCAAGAAATCAACTACCGTGGCAGGATTGACGACATGCCTCGTCAAATGGCCACTCTAGTCTTCTGCCCACACAAGCATGCACAAAGGTGCACACACAAACCAAAATCTTTTTTTTGACAACTAAAATAGAATGGACGTAGAGGAGAAGATAGGAGGACACATAAGAGAGAATGACTCAGGATAGAAGGGAAGAAGTCCTTATGCTACGGCATGTGGGTACAGGTAGAAGCACACAAGCAAAGGCTCAAACAACGTAAGGTCACTATAGGTCCTTACAGCTAGACGACGCCTAACTGTGAGGTCACGCGGCCTGAACACGCCTCACCTCACTACGATGAGGACCACAAAGCCCAGAAAGTGATCAAGATCTAGAGATCTCGTTTCTCCTACTATCGACAGAGTGGGCGACGCCGATGAGGCCATGACTGTCGTGACCGGATCACTCTCCTAAAGCCCCCGAGATCCTTAGAGGCCAATGTCTACTTGATTTTAAAATTAGGCTCGTAATTAGTGTGGTTTTTGGGCGAAGGAAAGGGTGATGAAATCCCCCACATTATCTTATATGGGACAACCCCTCCTTAATAGCGTTTTGGAGTCTTAATCTAGCAATCAACTCTCCAAACAAATGCTCAACTCACGCTTGTTGCAATGTAATTCCTACTAACTAATGCATCTTCATACGAAATGCATGAATGAGAGTAGGAAATCCGTACCTCATGCCAGCACTCAGAAACTGAAAGTAAAGCTAAAATAAAAGACAATCTACGTGCCTAAGTCGAGTACATGATGCATGACCTAAACAAGAAAGAATGCCTAATCTTTTGCTTTGGGTTTTAAGGTCCAAGTTGTTTAAAGGGAGATTGATTATTCATCTGGGGACAAACTAAAAGTCATAACATGACAAATTAATCCCCAGACCTCTATATCAGATAAAGAGACAAGTCACAGAAAGAAGAAGTGGAGAGGAGCTTACCAGACCGCCAGTTGGCGGTCTTAGGCCGCTGATTGGTGGTCCAACAAGCTCAGTTATCCACCAAACTTCTCGAGTTGCCTCCCCTTGCGTCTTCAAGTCTCCTGAAACTAAGTAAAACTAAAAACAAAAAATTAAATCCACCCGAATCGTCCAAAGTAGAGTTTGGACAAACACCTCCCCAGCAACGACGCCAAAAACTTGTTTGTTCGTTTTAAATTTAGACCGCAAGTCAAAGCCGTCGGTGAAGACGGGGCAAGTACGGGTCGTCCGCAGGGAGGTGAGCAGCCTCTGGTATGACCGAAATGAGATGGCGAAAAAGGGGAGAAGAGTTGTAGATTACGCTAAAGCTAAACTACGAAATGTGAAAGAAAGAATGAAAGATTGGAAATCAGAAAGACAAACCCCTAAAGGGTGGAATGTGTGCACATATGAAGTGAAATAAGTGATGAAAGATGCATGTAAGCATGTACTTGTGTGTGTTGTGTGTGTTTCTTCATGCATAGGAAGTGTCTAAAGATATGGCAAAACCTATCAATCCATTCACAAAACGTGTCGACAATTACTACTTGATTAACATAAGATTAGGCTCAGCATGAGAAGTGTCTAAAGATATGGCAAGACTCATCAAAAACCATAAACTCATGTGAAGAACAAAGGTAAGCATGGGAGGTGTCTAAATGTGATGGCAAAACCCATCAAAACAAAAGTTTCTTCAATCAATCAAGCAAGCAAACACAAATACAAACACATAACTAACATGTAGCATATTCAACAGGAAATTTCAGTCAATAAACATGAGAAAACAAGCATAGGAAGTGTCTAAAATCTTATGGCAAAACCCATCAATATTCACCAACATGTAGATGATTAAAATACCCCCAATGAACATACAAGACATGCAAGTCTACACAATCAAAAACTCATCAAACATCCAAACTTCACAATATATATGAACGTCGTCTCCACCCCGCAAGGGGATGGATCTACTCACCACACATTATGCTAGAAATTAAAATACAGAAGAAATGAGATATTCTAACTAATTTCGCATAAGATCAAAGAAACAAAACAAAGCTAAGCATGCATAAAAAGGAGACAACATGAGAACAAAATAATGAAAAATTATTTTATTAAATGACTTACATTACTAGTAGTATTCTTCTCCACCTTGAGTTTTTGCTCCAAGGCTTACTCCAAGTAGAGAGAATGCCATCAAGCAATGGGTGAATACAAATGAGGAGGAATAGTTCTATTTACAGGCATAAAAAAAAGGTAACCGGGGACAATCCCCCGCTATGGGACTAATGCAACCTTCCAAGAATACACATAAACACATAACCCATGTCCTGGAGAAACCGGGTCGGATTCAGAGACAAATCGACCGCTAATTAGCGGTCACGTTTTCCCGGAGCCGACCCATTTTTGGATATGTTCTTTAGTTCTTCAATTCATCACATAGGGTGCATTCGGTTTGGTTATTGGAGTGTTAACCCGAATCTAATTTCCAAAATACTCCTCGTGATGGTGTGGAGTTTCTTGATTTTTGTTGGCTTTTTGGCCTTAATCTATATTAATTTTGATGATTAATTAAACTAATCTTAATCAATCAACCTAATCAATTAAAGTGAGCAAACACGAATACATGCATTGCATATATATTTGTTTACTTGCAATCATCTTAATAGGTTGATCAAGACAATCAAGAAAATGAGCATTGGGACAAAGGCATCAAGACTCAAGACTTGTAATCAAAGCTTTGGATCAAGACATGTAACTTTATATTTATTGAGTCCATAAGGTTTAATGTAAACTTGAGCACTAGGATAATGTCCCGTCATTCCTCGATAAACCGAACCTATTTCAGTTAACCGAATCATACCCAGTTCCGTCCACCGAACACCTGTCGGATAACCGAATTCTTCCCACCAGTAAAACTTAGGTGTTCTCTGGAATTGCCCCTACGGAAGACCGAACTACCTTCGGTCGACTGAATAGCCCTGGACCGGTTTTGGACTTTGCTCCAACGGTCGCATTCAAATCGAGTCCCTAGAGCCCAATTAACTTGACCAACTTCGGACGACCGCACACAGTTCGGTCTACCGAATCCTTATTGGCTTTAGGAGCCCAACGGCTATTTTACACGTGACACTTGACCGTTAACGATAAACCAACTTCCCACTCAATGTCAGCGTAAAACCCACGCTACTTCGGTCTACCGAAGTATACACGGTCAACCGAGCTTGACATAATCAGAGCCCAATCAATTCTACTGTCCACCTTGGAACAGTGAACCGAATGGACTTCGGTTAACCGAACTTAATTAGGGCTAAATAGATAAAAGCTACTAGAGGTTGTTGAACGGTGATCTGATACATAATCGGTCAACCGAGTTCTTAGTTCAGACAAATTCTTGAACTACCGTTTGGATAATGGTCGACCGAATATGCCACGATTTCTATCCGAGCTTAAGTCACATCTTGCATTCTCATTGTTCCATTCCCCACCAACTCCCAAACGGCTAGATGAGCTTGAAGGATTATAAATAGGACCTCATTTGGTTTCTTTGACATCTTGAACACTTCCTATCTATCCAATACTCAAAGCCAAATCCTCTCCATCTTCAAGCTCTCAATCCACAACACTCAAGCCTAAACTTCACCACTTGCATATCCAATTCAATATCATATCCAAGTGTGCTCAAGTATAGAGTGTTAGTTAGATTGTGATTCCAATTCCTTATTCAAGAATCACCAAGTTGTAAAGCTTCGACGAAGCTCCGTCTCGGGTTGTGAGAGGAGACACGAGCGAGGCGAGGTTGTTCTCGAGGCTCGGTGTTGTAAACGATGTTGGTCTCGGCCCGGAATGGAGATCAGTTAGTGGAACCGTAAGCGAGGCTCGAGGGATCGAGCGAGGCTTGCGAGGAGGACTAGGACCCGGGTGTGGGTGCCGAACCTCTCTAAACTCCGGCGTCATCATTTTTGTGGTTTGCAATTGTCTCTTCCTTAATCATTCGATAATTATTTTTAATTCCGCATTTATCCATCGATAAGAGGGCCATAGATCCTAATTTCCAAAATACTCCTCATGATGGTGTGGAGTTTCTTGATTTTCACATTGGCCCTTCGGTTTTACATGCGGGTCCCTCTGTTGTGCATCTTAGTCCATAAGTCTTGCAACTTAGTCCCTTTTCTTGCTTGTAGGTCCTTTATGTAGGATCGTTAGAGTCTCTAATTCTAATCACTTTGAAGCTAATTACCTACTTGTTTAATCGATCAAAGATATGCAGCGGAATTTAAAACAAACAAACAAGTAAGGAGGGAAATAATGCAAACCACAATGGAGACGGGAGATTTTACAGAGGTTCATCACCCCACCCTGGTCCTAGTCCTATCTTGCAAGCTCCGCTCTGATCTCTGAGCTCCACTCACGACTTCACTAACCACTCCCCGTTCCGGGCTGGGAGAGAACGCCTTTACAACACAACGCGAACACCCTCGCTTGCTTGACCTTCTTCCTCTTACAATCCGAGAGGGAACACTTCGGGCTTTCACCAAAATCCTTTCTTATTGAACAACAAATGAGTGGGACAACACTCTCTAAATATTGAGCACACTTTGAGTATTATTTGGATATGATCAAATGTGTGGAATTTAGGCATAGATTGTAGGATTGGGGATATTTGAGCTTGGGAGTTTCTCCCTAGTGTATGTGACAAATGGAATTGTATGAGATGTGTAATTGTGTCAAGGGAACTGTTGAACGTTTTAATTTAAAACCACAAGTGCACGGCCACGATGATGCGGTGGCAAGTACGGGTCGTCCTCAGGGAGGTGAGCAGCCTCTTGTTTATCAGAAATCAAGTGGCATAAATTGGGGGAGAAAGATGGATTATGCTACTCTACACTAAACTACGCTAAGAAGTATGAAATGCGAACGAAAGAAACAAACAATGAAATGACAACTAAGCTAAGAACAAAAGAAGAAAGCTGGAATACAGAAATGGGAAAACCCCTAAGGGGTGGAGTGAGTGCACACAAGCAAAGATATGGGTGTTGAACACATTCTTTAAGCACAAATAAAGGTGGTGTTATCATGCATAGGAAGTGTCTAAATGTTGTGGCAAAACCTATCAATCTATTCACCAACTTAGTTGATTAACATTTACATATGCAAGATGTTTATTTCAGAACCTAAACAAGCATGAGAGGTGTCTAATCATTTTGGCAAAACATATCAAGTTATAAATTCTATCCTAAACAAGCAAGCATACATTCATGTTTTATGAACACATTGGAAATAAAGCATTCAATCCATTCTCATTTGCATGTATGTACATCTACTCCATCCCCCCAAAGGGGATGGAACTACTCACTAAACATTACACTAATTATTAAACTAAACAAAGAAAGCATATTAACTAAGCTAATAAAAATAATGAAATGAGATTAAGCAAAGCAAAACAAGAAACATAAAACAAACAACATAATAAAGAAAACTTGTATTAAAATGACTCACATTAAAAGTAGCATCCTCCTACTTTAGTGTATGCTTCAAGGCCTCACTTCTAGTAGGAAGAATAACCACTTAAAATATGGAGTCATTACAATGTAAGGTGAAGAGTTCTATTTATAGCCATGGAAAAAGGCAAACCGGGACAATCCCCCGATGTGGGACTAAACTAATACCAAAAATAGCCTAAACAAACATTAATACACGTCCAGGAGAAAACTTGGCGGATTTGGGCCAAAACAGACCGCCAATTAGCGGTCTTGGACAGCCAATTGGCGGTCAAAAAGGTCCGGATCCATCTGGAATTTGTGCTGGGCTTTTCTTTGTGTATTTGGTGGTCTTGGATGCATCTACTTTGTTTATTGGAGCTCCGACCCGAATCCAATTGCTAAAATACTCCTCATGATGGTGTGGAGTATTCTGTTTTGCTCTTAGGTCCTTCTGTCTTGCGTTCAGGTCCTTCTCCCTTGCATTTTGGTCCCCAGATCTCACAATCCAGTCCTTTTTCCCAGCTTTTGGGTCCTTTTATGTTTCATCTCTTCAAACCTATTTATTCCTGAAAACTAAACATAAAACTTGTAACATAGTATTGTTTAGGTGAAATATAATGGATATAAGATACAAATATAAGCATGAAATGATGTCAATCAGGAACACTTATTTATAAGCTCCTAAGGTATTATAGCCGTTGGGGTTAAGTTGGGTAAGAGTTGTGTAAGATACACAAAATAGAAATCTGCATAACCTAAAACTGAGTAAGTTCGGTCGACCGGATCGGGCTAAACGGTCGACCGTTTGGCAATTTTGAACTAGGTTCGGTCGACCAGTTAAAGAATGGTCGATTGGCAAAGGCTATAATCTAGGTACACTTAAGTTATCGGTCAAAAACCGACATAGGTTCGGTCGACCGATTTATAACAGGCTCTTTGGGATTGACAAACAAGATCATATTCGGTCGACTGAAACAAGGTCCACGATCGACTGAAAACTAACAAGCAGTTCGGCTTTGTCAAGACATCTACGTTCGGTGAACCGAACAAGGTCCTCGGTCGACCGATAGGAAAAAGTATTTTTGGGGTATTTGGAAATGATACGAGCACGACCGTTGGGTATATACGACAAAACAAACGGTCGGAAATTTATTGTTACTCGGTCGACCGAACTTGGGCAGTAAAACACTAAGAGGATATATGATCACTCGGTCGACCGAACAGTCTGTTTCGGTCGACTGAATGTGGGCAGATAATTTAGGTTAAGGTTTGGTGTTTCCGGTCTAAGTTTGGGTGATCTATTGAAGTCCAAATTATATGAAATTGTGTGTGTGACTTCTATAAGGAACCTAGTGTGTGTTTGAGTAGGTTTTAGCTCAAGTATGCTCAATTCACACAATGTTCCTAAGACTCAAAGAAATACAAATTACATGTATTCAAATGAGCTTGATTACATGTCTTGACTTGATTTCCTTTCTTCCTTGAGTCTTGATCACTTGTAGAAGTTAGCACAAAGCAATATATATGCAATGCAATATGTGTGCTACTCTACATTGATTTATAATTAAGATTAGGTTGATTAAATCATCAAAACATAGATTAAGGAAAAAAAGTCAACACTTTATGCCTCTTTTCCTCAATCCTGTTTATTTCCTGAAACTCAAACATAAAACTCGTTACGTAGCATTGTTTAGGTTCAAGATACTGGATATAAGACACAAATGAATGCATGAAATGATGTCAATCAATGGTTGAGTGCGAGAGAGGTTCATGAAGGAACATGACCTCCTCGACTTCAGCTGATGCCCCCTCCAATTAAGGTTTGAGACGTTGTCCATTAATTTGAACACGTCCCCATTTCCTGGGTTCAGGATGACAACCGCTCCAAGAGGAAATACAATTTGGACAATAAAAGGGTCGGACCAGCGACTACGGAGCTTACCCGCAAACAGATGAAGCCCGAAATTGTAGAGCAACACCTTCTGCCCGACCGTAAACACCTTTTGCATAATCATGCGATCCTGAAACATCTTGGCTCAGGACTTATGAATTTTGGCATTTTCATACGCATCATTACATAGCTCTTCCAATTCCACGATGTCAAGTTTACGTTGTACCCGTGCTTGATCAAGATCCATATTCAGGTTCTTGATCGCCCAGAAAGCATGATGCTCAAGCTTGACAGGTAGGTGGCAAGCCTTGTCGTACACTATCCGATATGGGGACATACCCAAATTGGTCTTATACGCAGTTTGGAAGGCCCACAACACGTCATTCAACTTAGTCGACCAATCCTTTCTCGAGGAATTAACCGTCTTCTCAAGGATTTGCTTTAATTGACGGTTAGATACTTCTACCTGCCCACTAGTTTGCAGATGATATGGGGTCACAAGCTTGTGGGTGATCGAATACTTCCTCATAAGTGCTTCAAAGAAGCAGAAGTTGGTACCCTTGTCGTTGATTATGGTACGAGGAGTACCAAATCGTGCAAAAATGTCATTTAAAATTTGGTGACCACTTTGTTGTCATTGGTCTTCGTGGGGATAGCTTCTACTCACTTAGACACATAGTCAACAACCACAACAATGTAAACATTCCTGAACAAATTCGGAAAAATGACCCATAAAATCGATGCCCCACACATCGAAGATGTCGACGAGAAGGATATTTTGCAAAGGCATCACATCACATCGATTGATCCTGCCAAGGTGCTAACACCTATCACATTGATTACAAAATTCATAATCATCTTTGAAAAGAGAAGGTCAGTACAATCCAGATTGGAGCAGCTTGGCGGCAATTTTCTTTGCTCCAAAGTGTCCTCTACATGCCTCGGAGTGGCAAAATTGGAGCACACTTTGGAACTCGTTATTTGGGATGCACCGCTTGAAAATTTGGTCAGAGCAGTATTTGAATAGGTAGGGGTCGTCCCAGTGAAAGAATCTGACATAAGATCTAAATTTGGTTTGGTCAAATTTTGACCAACCCACAGGAAGTTGCTCGGTCACGATGTAGTTCATGATGTCGGCAAACCAAGGGTTATGTTCAATCGTAAATAATTGTTCGTCAGGAAATTTGTCATTAATAATTTGGTCATGTGGGTTGGTCGTCTCAAGACGGGACAGGTGGTCCGCTTCAACATTTTCACACCATTTTTGTCCCGAATCTCGAGATCAAATTCTTGTAACAACAAGATCCATCTCAAGAGTCGGGATTTTGCATCTTTCTTTGCCATGAGGTGCTTGATGGTTGTGTGATCAGAATAGATAATCACGTAGGAGCCAATCAAGTACGATCAGAATTTATCCAAAGTGAATATGATCGCTAAGAATTCTTTCTCAGTCACAGTGTAGTTCAATTGGGCATCATTGAGTGTTTTACTGGCATAGTAGATCATATGAGGCAATTTGTCCAATCGTTTCCGAAGCACTGCTTCCACAACGAAGTCAGATGCATCACACATCAACTTGAAGGGTTCAATCCACACCGATGCCTTATTTATGGCAGCTGAAGTCAACTCTTTCTTCGAGCTCAAAAAAGCATGGTGGCAATTCTGTGTAAACTCAAAAATGGCATCCTTAGCAAACAAGGCGGTGACAGGTCGAGAAATTTTGCTAAAATCCCAAATGAACCGCTGATAGAATCCAGCATGCCCTAAAAAGGCAAAGATATCCTTCACATTAAACGGTGGTAAGAGATTAGCAATAAGACCCACTTTGGAGGGATCGACCTCAATTCCCCTACTTGACACCACATGCCCAAGTACAATCCCTCGCTTCACGATGAAGTGACATTTCTCCCAATTGAGAACGAGGTTCTTCTCACGACATCGCTTGAGGACAAGGCTAAAGTGACGACGACACTCATTAAAGGAAGCGCCAAATATGGAGAAGTCGTCTATGAAAATCTCAAGGAAACGCTCTACCATAATGGAGAAGATGCTGATCATACACCTTTGAAACGTTGTCGGCACATTACATAACCCAAAGGGTATGCAACGGTAAGCAAATGTGCCAAAGGGACAAGTAAATTTGGTTTTCTCTTGATCCTCGGGGGTGATGGGAATTTGGTTGTAATACTCATGTCCCCTAAAAACAATAATACTTATTGGCAAGGTCTCATTGTCCCCTAAAAAGATATATTTAAGGTTATCAGGGAGCAGATTAACCTTGACCTGAAGTGGGTCCTTGTAGGATTCCAAGTATATTTGAAGTGGCTCAACGACCATAGGGTAAGAGGAGCAAGCATCCAGACGTGCCTCCTCATCCAGAAAATCACAGCCGGATTCCTCAAAATCATCTTTAATCTCAACCTGGTCATTAGGCACCTCAATAATATGTCGATGTGAGTCGAACATGCCCAATGACTCGACCTCATCTGTGTCCTGAATGAAATTTTCTCCAACAATATCGTCAAAGAGCCCGTGTTGCTTACAAAGAGTAAAAATGTTGAAATCCGCTTTGAGGTTTCCAAAAGACAACCTCATCAAGCAATTACGACGATTGATCAAAGCATTAGATGTCGCAAGAAATGGCCTCCCAAGGATCACTAGAATTTGTCCTTGTGGGTTGAACACAGGTTCGGTATCCAAGATGATGAAATCATCTGAGAATACAAACTCACCCACTTTGATAAGGACATCCTCTACACTTCCTCGTGGAATCTTGATGGATCTGTCATCCAACTGGAGGGTTGTCCTCATTGTCTTAAGATCGTCTATTCGAAGGTTGACATACACAGTGTAGGGTAGGAGGTTCACAGATACTCCCAAATCAAATAGAGCTTGAGTAGAGCTTGAGGAATTGTCACATTACTAATCATGCAAGAAATAGTTGGACAACCGGGGTCCTTGTATTTGACTTACATGGGTTGTGACAATATCGAACTCACATTGGTGGCCAGAAATGCCTTTTTGGGAACATTTGTTCTCCTCTTAATGGTACAAAGGTCCTTAAGGAACTTGGCATACAGTGGCATTTGTTGAACGACGTCCAACAACAGAATGTTCACCTTAACTTGCCTATGTACCTCAACGATTTTGTCACAATGCTCATTGAGTTTTTTATTCAACCTTTGTGGGAATGGTGCCTTGGGGAAATAACTATCAGGAGGAGGAGTCTCGGGAATGAGTTCCTTGAAAGACTCACGACCCTTCTCGGAAGAGTCACCAACATGGTTGGATTCAAGCATTTCCAGATTGTTGTCAACAACTCTTTCCGATCTTAAGGTATGGATGCCATTTGCATGTTGGGAAGGGTCATTTTCAACACTGTGCACATTCTGCCTAGCTTGAGCAGGTTGACCCCTGGGATTTACCACAGGTTCACTCGGCAACTGACCCTTCTCACGTTCATGAAACTCATGAGACAACTGGCTAACTTGCATTTCCAACGCTTTGATTGTACTTTGCACGCTCTGCATGAACGCTTGAAGGGTCAGATCACTAGAGTAGTCCTTTAGGTCAACCCGCTGGGTACTGGAGTTTGGTTAGAATAACCCGACGATGAGGCCTGAGGAGGTTGGTAATTATGGTGTTGAAATCCCTTGATCTGTGGGTTGGTAGGTCTCCGATGGGCGTGAAGGGTGATAAGGTGGAGTTTGAGGTTGAGCGTGCAAGCTCTGACCGTTGACCCCACTAGGCCCCCAAGAGAAGTTAGGGTGGTTTCGCCATCTCGGGTTGTAGGAGTGATTATACGGGTCGTTACAGGGCCTCTGTTAATACATCACATTTGCATGCTCAGTATCCCTTGGAGCATAAGCACATTGTAAGTCATCATGTCCCATAAGTCCACACCTACTACATACGGGAGTAGTGACCTGAGCTACAGGAGTTCGGTCCAACTCTAAACTCTCAATCCTACGCATGAGAGCAGTCATTTTTGCCTCAGACGCGATAGTTGACTCAATTTGATATGATCCAGCTCGACCAAAAGACCTGGCGGCTAGTGGCTCTCTCATGGTTTCCTACTCAAAGGTATGTTCAACCATATTTTCAAAAGTGTCTCATGCCTCATCGATGAGTTTCATTTGGAAATCACATTGACGCATCGACTCCAACAATGTGCAGGTGTTGTAGTTGAGGCCCTCATAAACAATCTGGCACAATTGTCATAGCTCAAGTCCATGATGAGAGCATTGTTGGAGAAGGTCTTTGAACCTCTCAAAGAAAGCATGAAAAGATTCGGTCTCGATCTGATACATTTGATGTATCTGGTGCCGCATCTATTGAGTTTTCCTTTGAGGGAAAAATCTCTGCAGAAAGACGGTCACAAAGTCATCCCAAGACTGAATAGAGCTCGTCGGGAGGCTGTACATCCATTTCTTCAAGTTATCCTTCAACGCGACAGAAATCATCCTCAACCGGACTGAATCCTTGTCAAGTTGTTGAAGCTTGAACATGGATCATACCTCCTCGAATTCATGTATAAAAATATACGGATCCTCCTTATTGGCAGTGAAGGTAGGAAGCATGCTCACATATTGAGGTTTCAACTCATAGTTATTCCTGCATGCTGGCGGGAGAACTATGCAAGAAGGTTGCACGACCCGAACAAGATTGGTCCGCTCGCATAGAGTCATCGGTCTATCATGCTCACATATTAATTCTTGTATTACTTTAAATAATACACAAAACATAAAGTGGAGATTTGCACATGATAAAATATATTTGAGCTCAACCAACACCAGAAGCGTAGACCAGAAAATATATTATTTGTGGAAATAAAAAATAAAAGTTAGTCACTCATTACACCTCCTGAAGAGGTTATTCATGAAGAATAAAGAAACCTAGTAAAATAAATGCAGCTGCTAAACAAAAAAAATTCCGAGGATACAAAACGGTCAAATCCTAAACTTATGGGAAACGACAGGGATTTGCTTATTATTGGCATAAAACTTGCAATCAACTAAATATGTTTATACGAGAGATTTTAAATAAACATTAAAATTATTGTCGACAATTCATTCGCCTTCTTAATAGCATGCTATCTCCATAGAAAAATTGGATCTGAAATATATGATATTATAAGAATGTCAAAAGCATTCATATTTGATATAAATAAAAGAAGACGAACAATGTAGAATAAACTATTGAATAAATATATTATTTTGACCTGTAGTCCTGATTTCTGAAACTATATTCCTGAAGGATACAAATAGAAACTCACAATAACAATGTGATACATTAAAAGCGAGAAGTAATATATAAGGGTATTCACAGGAGCCAACATCCATCGTGATGTTACTCATTCTCTTGTAATATTAATAATATGTTCTGTTACATGATCAATATGATATGCATATAAGATATGTTGTGACTATAACATTTTATAGGTCACTTAATATTGGAACTTATATGAGAGTCCCTAAAGACAAAGATGACAATGTATATTATATAATAACAAGAATAAAAAGATGCACTATACACATATCACTATATGAAGAAATAAGTAAGAGTATGGAACCTGGTCTACTCCATCGCCACGAGACGACTCGGCCTCATGCTCCAAAAGTAGCATGAGGCGGAGATGGGCGAATACCTAGCCCGTCCATCTCATAAAATTACACTCTCTCAAGTCGAGCGCTCTCACAAGAACGAGCCCAACCTCGCATAAAACGCTCAACTCGACTCTACAACAACACACAACAGAAGGTGTAATTAAAGGAGGAGACTATAACGAAGAATATAGAGGAGGAGAAGACTTAGATGAGAGAGGAAGAATCCCTAGAGCTAGCGTGGGTAGTGGGTGAAGGTCACGCAAGCAAACAAGGCTCAAACAACTTATATCTATAGGTCCTTAGGCTAGACGACGCCTAACTTCGAGATCACTAGTCTCGACATACCTCACCTATCTACAAGGAAGACCACAATGCCCAACAAGTGATGCCAGATCCGGAGATCCAATACCTCCTACTATCGACAAGGCAGGCGACGCCGATCTGGTCATGACGGTTTCAACTCGATCACTCTCCTAGTGCGTCCAAAATCCTTAGGGCCAATATGTACTTGCTTTTAGAAATTAGGCTTTGATTAGTGTGATTTTTGGGGCTAAGGAAAGAGTGATGAAATCCCTCACCTTATCATGTATGGAACAACCCCACCTTAGTAGCGTTTTGGAGTCTTAATCTAGAAATCAACTCTCCAAACAAACGCTCAACTCACACTTGTTGCAATGCACCTTACTTAGTAATGCATTATCTAAACATGCGTGAATGAGAGATCGGGTGAACGTACCTCACGCCAGCAATCGACAACAAGAATGTAAAGAAAAGAAAAGACAAATGCGAGCAAGGTCTACAAATGATGCATGACCTAGATGGCAATAAGTCTAATATTTTGCTTCAAGTTTTATGCTCCAAGTTGTCTTAACAAGGGGTCATGCAAGCCATATTAATTTTTAACACGAAAAGAGAGCATGCATGGCATCAACAGTGACATGAAACAACATAAAAGAAGCGAAGGAAGCTACAGTTCAATTAGAACATCAAAATCACGCACCAGAGCCGCTAGTGGCGGATTAAAATATGCTACTAGAGGATTGTCTGGGGATTCTGGTTCGCAGACTTTAGCAGAATCCTTCTATGCTCATGTAGATCCTCCTGTACACTTGTAGTCCCTTCCAGTCACCAAAACAGAAAATAAAACGAAAAAACAAAGGAAAAATCCCACAGAAATGGTGAACTCGACTACGAAAACGACGCTCCCCGATAACGGTGCCAAAAACTTGATTGAATGAGTTAAAATACCGCAAGTTCACGAATGTGCTGAAGCGGTGGAAAATACGGGTCAGTCCACAGGGAGCGCGTGTGAGTAAGATTCACAATACTCGAGTGGGAGAGAAGAAAAGAGAGATGTGATCGAAATTAAACTACAATGTGTTGGAAATTGGAAAAACAAGAAATAAAACTAAACCCCTCTGGGGGTACAGAAAGAATGTGAATACGACAATGTGTGTTGTGTGTGTTTAAATGTGATCATCAAAACATGTCATACATGAAATCAATAAAACTCAATTCCAACTTTGCCTCCACATGAAATAAGATAAAACCTTATCATTAAAACATACAAGAGAATAATTGAAATGAAGCTAATATGTTCACATCCAAAATGACTCAAATGCAACTATGTCTCCACATGAAATAAGATTTATCACAATCATTAAAACATACAATTCATTAATTTGGATAAAGCCAACATGAGCACATGCATGCACATGCCTTGTTTCTTTCTTCCACTCTATCTTTATCCTAACCTCATCATTCCCCATAAAATAGGCTGACTAATCTAATCATGTGCTAAGCTTCATTCTAGAGCATTAGCACATCAAAGATAAGAGTGAAATCTCATTAGATGGTTATGGAAATCATGTAAGGCTGAAAGGATTAAAATTAGCACACATTAATCCATCACATGATCAAATCACCTTCCTCTTCACGCCCCATGGGGATGGACTACTCTCTACTCATCTCTACACTAAAGAAAACATAAAAACAACAAGAACCCATAATGTAAATAACTAAAAAATAACATCAAAAAATTGCATCAAAGTAGAAGACATGTATTTAAAGAACAAAACTCACTCTTTATTGAAATGAAAGGATTACAAAGTATGCTTCTTCTCCTCCAACTACACTGAGCAACAACAAAATAAAACCTAAAGCTAATGGAAAAGCAAGAAGAAGTGGGAGTGGAGGGATTACAATGGTATATATAGACTAATACATGGTTAGGATTAATCTGGGAAAAATCGGATAGCTCTAAGTCACATCTGATAGTCCAAGAATGCTCTGACCCGACAACCCAAACCACGACCAAATTTTCGGCCCATTTGGATCCAATTCCACCACTGGCGGATCAAATGCGTAGGATCCGGTTGAAATTTTACGTCCCACTTGATTTCTTCATTTGGCACATCGGGTGAAGCCCTGGTCTGCTGGCTCGAATCACTTTGAGTTCAATTGGTGAAATACTGATCTGATTCAAGTGATGTGTCACCCTATTTTGGACTTCACAAGCAGGTCCCTCTGGGTCTGCACTTGGATCCTTCCTCATTTAGGCTCCAGTCCTTCTACATTACAAATAGGTCCAGAACCTTCCAAATCAGTCCATACTTGTTAGATTTAGGTCATTTTTGCTTCATTCCTCTTCTTTATTACCTAACTCTTGAAACACTACAAACAACAACTCGAGAAGCATAATATTGGGGTAAAATGAAGGATATATAGCATGAATATGATGCATGATATGCTACTAATCAGGCTACTTGTGCAATTTTGTTAGTGTATATTATGTACTCTTTTCCTTAGCTACTTTTTTCCACAGGATTTTTTAGTAAGGTTTTTAACAAGACATAAACATAACACATATTATCTAAGGTAGTGTTATAAATGTATGTTGAATTGGGGGCGAGAATTATACGCTGCACTCTTTTTTCCTTGACCAAGTTTTTGTCCCACAAAGTTGTACTTGGCAAAGTTTTTAATGAGACAGACCGATCAAGTGACAACTTTGCAGATCTATTCACCAAGTCGTTGCCTACCAGAGATTTTGAACAGTTGTTTTCAATATTGGTGTTCAGCGTTTGAAAAACGTTTGTTGAAATAAGGGAGAAGATTATACACTCTACACTTTTTTTCCTTTACTAAGTTTTATCCCAATTAGTTTTTCTTAGTAAGGTTTTTAACGAGGCAGACTGAAAAACATATAGGTGAAGATCCAAGGGGGAGTGTTGTGAAATATTATGGATGCTTCACCTTCTCCTCTCATAAGTCCATCAACCTCTCACCTTCTCATTTGTAACTCTTGTAATATACACTCTTTCATTTGTTTCCTTTAGACTATAAATAGGAGACTATTGTAATACTTTGGTGATGATGAAATACAACAATTATTCTCCCCTAAATCTTTATCTCCTTTGATTCATGTCTATTTATTATATAACAATATGTAATATATAACAGAAAACATGTACAAATTGAGTCATATACTGTTTGAAAATATGGGTATAATTAATATAATGCACTTTTATTAAAAAATTTATGTGACTTATATACCTTGAAGGGATGTCGTGTAGTCTACAACTACCTAATGATCCTTGATGAAAGGATATATATATAATATAAAAACATATGGTCTTGGTCCCAATAACTATCTTAGCATTTTCCTGTCTTCTACGCTCTCCCAAAAATGAAGAGAAACACCCAAAATTAATGATCCATCGTAAAGGTTAAGGAAAATTGTTGAGAACCAGTGCACACATCCAAGGATTCCTCTCTCGCTTCCACTTCTGTTTACATCGTGGTTGGGAAATATCTATAGGATTTTGTGTTCTATACTTGTATGTATATTTTTAAAATTTTACAAGCAATTAGGATCAGTTTTCATATTTTTCAATAATTTTATATACAAAATTTTCTAATTGTATTTCAATATATATTATATATTAATTGATATTGAAATACATAGATTGGATCAATATAGAGGATTATCAAATCCATTTTACCAATCGGAAGTCGGGTTGCAAATCTATTTTGGGTTTTAGCAAATTCATATATTATAATGTTGAGAATCACATTATATCATATATAATGTCAAAACATTATACCTCATAATATATACATCTTATAAAAATTTATTTATTATTCGAACCATGTCATTATTACGACATATTGATTTTATTATTTTACCACATGTATATTATTTCATAACACATAAAACTTAATACATCATATCAAATATAAAATCACATCTCTTATTTTCCAATTTTGTAGAGTGACCGATAAGATGATCTAAGTTATGTTGGCAATGATATTAAACATTTAATATCATAAATTATAAGCGGTCTCTAGCAACAAATTATAGTTACCTAAATAACAAAGATGTTTTGTTCACTCGAACAGAACACGATCCATTTAGTGATATATAATAAATCATTTGTGTCTATTCCTTGCCTCATGATATTATGAATATTATACAAAGTAGGAATGTATCATTTTGTATTACATATTCTTTTTCTTGATCTCATACGCTAATTATAAATATGTAACTATACATAAGTTACATTGTGCACATTATAATTGTACTTTATCAATGACCCAATAATATCATCACTCAAATGAAGAGGGACAATGATAATCTTTTGATATTTCATCTTTTTTGACACAAGTTATGTATATTCAACTAATATCTTTATCACTATGTTAACAATAACTTTTAATAATAATCAAATCACACACTTCTCATGTGAAAAGATATAGCTCTCATATCTTAATATCCAAAGACACAATGAAAACATTAATGACACAAATACAATTCCATAATATTTCATTTATTAGGTTTATTCAATATATGAAAGAAAATATTCTCCATTTCATATACTCATGTTGTTAAAATATTTGTAGAGCTACAATATCCTTTAAACTGTTGGTTTTTTTACCTTAATCTATATTTTGATGATTTAATCAACCTAATCTTAATTATAATAAATGTAGTGTAGCACACATTATTCATAGCATATATATTGCATTGTGCTAATTTATATAGGTGATCAAGACTCAATGAAGAAAGGAATTCAAGTCAAGACATGTAATCAAGCTATTGAAGACATATTTTATAATTATTCTGAGTGTTAAGAACTTTGTGTAGCTGAGCATACTAGAATAAATAACCACTCACACACTAGGTTCCTTAAAGAAGTCACACACAAAATCTCAGATCAATTGGACTTCAATAGGTCACCCAAACTTAGACCGGAAATCACTAAACCGAAACCTAAACTGCCTGTGCAAATTCGGTCGACCGAACCACCTTCAATCGACCGAATGATCTATTATCCTAGAGTGAGTTAAACAGCTCGACCGGTCGACCGTGGACCTAGTTTCAGTCGACCGAACATAAACGTTTTATCAACCCCATAGAACCTGTTAGCTTTCGGTCGACCGAACCAACATTTTTGTTCGACCGTTAACTTAAGTGAGTTTAAGTTATAGCCAGTTTTCGTTCGACTGTTCCTTTCTCGGTCGACCGTTTCATTTATGGACTCTGTTGGACTCATTTCTGGACAGCCATCCGGTTGACCCGTTTTGGTAGACCGAATTTAACCCGAACTGTACCCTGAGCTTTTCTATTTTGTGCTTCTCACACAAACACTTATCATATTAATCACAACAGCTATAACAACTTAGGAGCTTATAAATAGATATTACAAAGACATAATTCAATAACTCTTGCACTCAAAATTGTCCAATACATCTAAGAGAAACACCCAAGCTTTCAATTCCCCAAATCCTACTCTTAAGGCAAACATCCACACTTTAGATCATTCCTATATCATACTCTCAATGTGCTCAAGATTAGAGAGTGTTGTTCCACTCATTTTGTTATTCAATAAGTAGGGGTCTTGGTGAAAGCCCAAGATAAAAGAGTAGAGACTTCGGTGAAAGCGTGAAGTGTTCGCTCTTGTGTTGTGAGAGGAAGAAATCAAGCTAGCGAGGATTGTTCGCGGAGCTTGCTTTGTAAAAGGCTTAATCTCGTCCCGGAACGAGATTGATAGTGAAGACGTAGGTGGAGCCGAGGGAGATCGAGCGGAGCTTGCAAGAGAGGAAGTAGGCGGGAGGCCGAATCTCTACAAAAATCCTCGGTGTCCTGTGGTTTGCATTTTCTCTACTTGTGTTTTATGTGTTTTATTCCACTGTGCATCTTTGATTGTTTAAGAAAGTAGAGATTAAGTTAATTTGATTAGAATTAGGGGTCATCGATCCTACATAAACAATATGACAATCTTATCTCGATAATTAATGCTTCATGTTAATTACTATGACCGTGAATTATTTTTTATTTATACAAATCATTATCTTTTAGAGCTCTACGGTTAAGGATCAAGAGTATCTTCCTTAACACTTCCAAAAGACGAATACATTAATCAAGGAACAAAATATTTGTACAATCAATTCATAATAAAAGACATGTAAAAGAATACTTTTAGAACACACATTCCTTTCAATATCAACACTCGTCCAAACAAGTAAGTTTAATGTGTTATTTTAGATGAATTTGTGGATCTTGGATTTCATGTGTGCTCTTGATGTTATTGAACACGACTGTGTAGAAATAATAATAGAAAAAAAATATACATAATAAATAATATACAAATATGTGTATATATAAATATCACATACGGATTACAAACATGAAGACATATATAAATATATTATAATGATTTTTCTTTCGGAGCAGATATTATTTCGATCCGATTTACCAATATCCATGTTCGCTTCATTTTTTGTGGATATACAAAGCCAAATACGAATACTGTTTACAAATTATTATTTTCTAGCATATTTTTTATATTTTGGATAGCGATCAGATCGTCAGACTTTTAACACAAAGTTTCACCCCTAATTGTAGGTATATGGATTTTGTCGAATTAATTAAACCATCTTTTATTCAGAAGAACAATGTGTTGAAGAGTATTTCTATACATGGTTGGTAGAAAAAAAGGCCGACAAAAACTGGATTCCCTAAACACAACTTTCCGCATTTAGGGCACCTGACGACCCTAAATCTCCTTGAGTTAGAAGTGAATGTTTAATCATAATTTACTTGAACTAAAGTTAGGCTAAACATATACCTGAAACTGAAGATGCTCTGGAGGGTGGCGGCGTTGCAAGAGTGGTGGGATCAAGGGTTGCAACAATGCAAGCGGTGGCGAAAGGGAGAGGCTAAAGGGAGCGGCGAGAGGGGATTTGGGTTTGGATTTAGAAGAAGGAGAAGATTGAAAAGAAAGTTTGATTCGGGCTACTGATAAAAAGAACCATCGACGAGACGTTTCCATGAGTGAATGTTATCTTATCTGTTGGTGGTGACATTGGTATTAAGTTTCTAAATGGTCTATTTACAAAATAATACATTGTCGATGTATGGTACTATATTGGTCGGTGTTTCTTTTTGCCCCTACAAAATTAATTTACCGTTGTATAATTTTTCAGAAACATACACCAACAGATAACAGTCGTCGAACTACGTTGCTTTTTTGACAAAAACTGTGAAAATATAGCCCGATGGAACTTATCTGTCGGTGTATTATTCCGTCGAGGATCAATTGAATTTGTCGGTATTACATACACTGACAGAAAGTTATCGATCAGTGAAACCTATCTTTCTAGTAGTGGAAACTGCTCCATCTTTAGGTTTTCTGTCTGAAAAGCTCAACCACTCTGCCAGGGTCGGTGGTGCAATTATTGATCATAAAGGATCTTAACTTTTGATAAGATGTCTCATCCACAACATATACTTTTTCCAATATTTTCTTCCTGGCGTACCAGACTTTATCATATTTAATGTCTATGAAATAATTGGTCTTCACTATCGATTGAATTTTGGCAGGGGTGATGGTGTTGTTTGTTCGAATAGCGGCAAGAATGTTGTTGGCAATTAAACTTAGTCACGGTCACTGCAGGTATGTTTGGATCAGTATCTCTTCACTTGAAAACATTCTTTGTTTTCATTGTAAGATGCATATGTTCTCCAATCACATTCTTTCTTCAAACAACAAGTTGTAAATAACTTCATCCTGGAAACCATCACTTTGAATTAAATGATTTTTCGCAGATGTCAATCTTTTAAATGATTTAGAATATCTTCTTTTGTAGCAAAAGTTCTATGCAACCAATAACCATGTTCATCTTCAGAGTTAGTAACTTCATTCTGTGGACCAATTCAGTGTTCAACATTCTTAATGATTGAATCTCGAATCCAATTCTCATTAGGATATATGTATTGCAAGCGCCTCAAATTGGTAGTGGCGTCAATGGGGGCAAATCATTGCTATGACGACTTTATGTATGTTGTTATTAGGTTCTTGATTAACTGCTTCTGGCATATGACAAAACATGTTTTGCAGCTCTTAAATTGATATTAAATCTAGATCAACAATGTCTATCCCTTGACCATCCATCTCATCATTGTCTGCCTCTTCAACTTGTCTAACATCTAATTCTGAGACTACTTTGCTTGCTTTATAATGACCGAAATCCATTTGTGTGTGATGTGATAGCACAAATACAAAGCTAGGAACTAAGGATGAATGGCTTGCTTTTATATTGACTGAATGTTAGTGGCATCGCTTAAGAATGCTCAATCAACTTACTTATCTGCAAAGTAGGATAAGGTTTTAGTTGTTTCCGAACAAACAATAAACTGATCTTTGTGCTATCAAAGGAATAAAACGTCATTTTCATGATTTGATTATCAAATACATGAACATAATTATATTTTTCATATGGTGGACCCTTGCATGTTAATGTCAAATCAAAATTTCTTTTAGAAAACCACAAAGTGCGCAAAGCATTTCCACACAACTCATCATATCGCATTTCACAAGTAACATTCATCATCCGTCTATAACCCCATTCATATTTTGGATTGTCGTTTCTGAATTTGACAACCCATCAGAAAAAACTAGTACAAAGTCAGTACTGGAACTCATTACTGGAGTGTACAAAATCTACCTATCATACATAAAATGAAAAACTTAATAAATAATCAAAATTTTCAAATCCATATTTACAATACATTAACAATATTTTGCACAAAACTCATCAACAATCAAATCTCTTTACAAACTCAAATAAAAGCGGATTAAATGGAAATATATCAAAAAACAAAATGGAGGAGGATGTTTGGGCTTAACTTTAAAAAGATTGGTAAAACGATATCCTCGAGACCGTTTTCTAATTTATGAAAATGGTATCTTTATTGTCATTTTCATTAACATGTATAATAAAATGGCATCTGTGATGTCGTCTTCCCTCTAATAAAAATGATAATAGAGATGTCATTTATTTGCATCATATTTTACCAAATAAATTTTTCAACCTTATATTCATCCTTTTTTGGATGATTATTTCAAAAAAAACCTTAATAAAATTATCCGCCGGTGATTGGCAAAATACAGAAAGCAAAATATAACATGCCATTATAATAAAATATATTTCCCAATCATGAACCACAATAAATTATCTTGCCTTATTGACAAGCTTCAACATAATTACAAAAGATAGTTCTTGCTCGTAAAGTTTCTTTCCAGCCAAAAAAATTACATGTTTTATGAATTCATTAGAACATAAGCAGTAATTATCTAGTGAGCCCGGGGCTTAATTTCTTATTTTAAGCCCTCACCACATCCACCACTCATATGAAATTGTAAGGTAGATTACGAGGGAAACGGTTATGCTAATAAAAGGTGAGGTTAACCGTAAATAAGATCCAATAGTGAGATTGTAGGGAGTTTAAACTAAATAAGATGAGCCCTAGGCTCACTAGAGCCTGACCCGAGGATGAGTATTCTTGTGAGCCATCAACTTTTTTGTTAATCTAACAATATGCTCAATTGATGGACCAGCCAACCTGGCAAGGCAGACGTAATTAACTCATTAAAATAAAATATTAATAATACTTAATATTAATAACGTCACACACATATAATTTAAGTTGTCATTGCTCATTACTTATTTGTTTAAATTATTACTATCCTTAATAAAATAAATTACAACCTTAATCATTACATATATACAACAACTAGAGAATATTACATTATTTCCATTTCCTAAACCTCCCATCTTAACAAAACATAAGGAACTTAAATAAATTCTCAAACATGTAACCGCCAACCCGCCATGAACCCGTTAAAGGAGCGAGTGGGGTCATAGGTTTTTTGTACAGGCTGTGACCCGCCTTGAACTCAACCATTTTACACTCCTATGCATCACCATCAAAACCTCCATACACAAAACAAATTACCCTGAACATAAAAAAAGTTAGGTCATTGAGTTCAAAATTCTCTAAATAAAGTTAACTTCCCAATTAAATTACTTATCTCAACTTACACTGCTAGCAACAAAGGTTTTCACGTTTACTGGTCAATATACCAATGTCATAATTGGTAGACGTAATAAGGAAGATACCATGTCGGTTGTAAAACCAACGTGATATGAGGGTACGCCAATTATTCAAAAACGAACGTGATAAGGCAAGCATATCACGTCGGTTAACGAAAAACCGACATAGAAAGTCTTGTTGGAACAAAAAAAAATTATTTTATATATATATTTATCCTATATCAATTCCTGTAAATTCCTAATAAGGGGGTTGGAGAGGAGCAAACTTTGCCTTTTATTTTCTTAATCTAGTTTAGTTCTTGTTTATTGTGTTGATGTTTTGCTTTGATGTAATTTCTTTTATGTTGTTGTTTGTTTAATCTAGTCTTCTACATTTCTTTCGTGGGTTTTACATTGTTTTCATGCTTTCTTTAGTGTAGAGATGAGTAGAGAGTAGTCGATCCCCATTGGGGGTGGAGAAGAAGGTGATTTGATCATGTGATGAATTAGTGTGTGTGTGTGTATGTTAATCTTAATCCTTTGAGCCTTACATGATTTCCATAACCATCTAATGAGATTTCACTCTTGTATTTGAAGTGCTAATGCTCTTGAATGAAGCTTAGCACATGCTTAGATTAGTGGCCGTATTGTATGTGGAACGATGAGGTTAGGATAAGGATGGAGTGGAAGAAGGAAACAAGGCTTGTGCATGCATGTGCTCATGTTAACTTTATCCAAATTAATGTCTTGTATGTTTTAATGATTGTGATAAATCTTATTTCATGTGTAGACATAGTTGGATTTGAGTCATTTTGCATGTGAACATATTAGCTTCATTTCAATTATTGCCTTGTATGTTTTAATGATAAGGTTTTATCTTATTTCATGTGGAGGCAAAATTGGAATTGATTTTTATGGATTTCATGTATGACATGTTTTGATGAGCACATTTGAACACACACACAACACACATTTCCGTATTCACATTCTTTCTCTTCCCCCGAGGGGTTTAGCTTTATTGCTTGTTTTGTGATTTCTTTTGCATTGTAGTGTAGTTTCGATCACATCTTTTTTTTCTCCCCCACTCAAGTATTGTGAATCTGACTCACATGCGCTCCCTGTGGACCGACCCGTATTTGCCACCGCTTCAACGTGGTTGTGCACTTGTGGTATTTAACTGATTCAATCAAGTTTTTTGCGTCGTTGCTGGGGAGTGTCATTTTTGTAATCGAGTTCATAATTTGGGTGGGGTTTTTCTATGTTTTTTCATTTTGTTTTTTTGTTTTGGTTGCTGGAATGGGGTTACAAGTGAACAGGAAGACCTACTGGGGCTTAGAAGCACACTAGTGAATTCTAGGGACATGAATCCCTAGAAGATCCGCCACTAGCAGATTTGGTGAGTTATTTTTTATTTGTATTTGAAGTGTAGCTTCCTTTGCCTATTTCTAGTTGCTTCCTTTCACTATCGATGCAATGCATGCTCTGTTTTAGTGTCAGAAAATAATTTATCTTGCATGACCCCTTGTTAAGACAATTTGGACTATAAAACTCAAAGCAAAACATTAGACTTGTTGTCATCTAGGTCTTGCATCATTTGTAGACCTTGAACTCATTCGTCTTTTATTTTCTTTACATTCTTGTTGTCGATTACTGGCGTGAGTTACGTGCACCCGATCTCTCCTTCACACATGTTTAGATCATGCATTAGTTAGTAAGGTGCATTGTAACAAGAGTGAGGTGAGTGCTTGTTTGGTGAGTTACTTGCTAGCCTAAGATTTCAAAACATCTTTAAGGGGCACCACCTATAGTATTAAAGATAAGGTGAGAGATTTCATCACCCCTCCCTTAGCCCCACAAACCACACTCAAGTGAAGCGTTAATCTAAAATCGAGTAGACATTGGCCAATAGGAATTGGCCGCATTAGGAGTGATCCGGTCACGACCATAATAGCCTGATCGGAGTCGTGCACTTTGTCGGTAGCAGGAGAGACGAGATTTCCGGATCTTGGCTCACTTGCTGGGCTCTCTGGTCTTTGTCGTAGGGAGGTGAGGCATGTTGAGGCCACGTGAGCTCGAGTTAGGCATCGTCTAGCTTCAGGACCCATAGCCAGCTTAAGCTTGTTTGAGCCATGTTTGCTAGACAGGCTTCTCCCCTCACCCACTACCCACACTAGTTTTAGGGATTCTTCCATTCTCCTATGAGTTATCTTCTTCTCACCTACCTCTACGATTGAGTCTCCTCCCCTTTAGACACTCTGTTAGCGTTTTAGGGTCGAGTCAAGCACTTTTTGCGAGCTTGGCCTCGTGGTGCTAAGAGTGGTCAACTCGAGAGTTCTGTGTCGAGATGGGTTGTTACTGTAGGATTTCGTGTCCTTATGTATGTATATATTTTAATAAAATTAATACAACATACAAGATTGATTTCATACTTTCAACAATTTTATGTACATTACTTTGTGTTTATTCTAATATCATGCAATCCTACATATATTAAAATAAATCACAAAGAGAGAATCATACCCAAAGGTTCTCTAAAACCTTTTGAAGATCCAGAGTCACGTTGCTCGTTGAATCGCCCGCTGATTCGTCTCCAAGTGTTCACCAAACTCTAAACAAGATTTGAGAGAAAAGAGCTTGCCAATCAATCTCTAATTAGGCTTAGAATCTAGCTAATAACCCTTCTTTAAGCTCTTGAGATTTTCTATCTCCAAAACTTAAAATTACTAAGAGATTTTGGTGGTGATTAAGGGAGAGATTAATGAGAGAAAGAATTTTTGCATTAACATAAACAAGTAGGATGGGGGTCCTTTTATAGGCTCCCAAAACATCCTTATCAAGAACTATTCTTTAGTCATGATCTCTTGCTTATTCTCTCCTAAATTAATCTCAAATTTCCACATAAGCACCCTCAAAAATATTTTAATTAAATCTGGAATTAATCCAACCCATGATCTAATTAATCTCTTAATAATACAGGCAGAAATCACACTGTTCGGTTGACCGAGAAATTTTCTCGGTTAACCGAACCGTTCGGTTTTAACACGTGTTCGATGAACCGTAAGTTAGACGGTCGACTGAATCCGCATGAGAAAAATTCTCTGGAAAAATTCAGACGAACCACGTCTTCTCTCCGGTCGACCGTTGACTCACCAAAATTTCTCCTGGAGCATAGTCATCGGATGACCGTGTCACCTTCGGTCCACCGAAAATACTCTTTCTCGGTTGACCGTTCACGCTCGGTTAACCGAACCCGATTGTCCAGGCACTCTAGACAATTTCGGTAAACCAATTGTGCTTACCCGTTCCCCATTCGGTTAACTGACCCGAAGATTCCCCGGTGGACCGAACCCTGAACGGTTCACCGTGTTTGACCCCGATTTTGCCTTTGTCAAATTTTTGATTTATTTCCAACAAAATTTGATCTTTTGGGGTTTTTAGCAAATTCATATATTATGTAATATATTATCTTATGTAATATTAAATTATTACACCCCATAATATACACACATCATATGAATTTATTATGATTCTAATTATGTCAATTCTCATGACATATTGATTTTATTCGTTCACCACATGTGTCCATTTTTCACATGAAACTGACACATCATATGAACTCAAAATCAAGCTTCTTGTTTCCCAGTTTTGTGGTGTGACCTATAGGAGGATCTAAGCTAAATTGACAGCGATATTAAACAATTAATATCTCAAACTATAAGCGGTATCTAGCTACACATTATAGTTACCCAATTAGCATAGATGTCTTTGTTCCACCTGAACCAAAACACGATCCATTTAGTGATGTAAGTGCACCACTTGTGTCCGTCCCTTGCCTCATGATATTAAGAATATATAAAAAGTAGAAATGTGTCACCTTTGTATTATATTCATTTCTTGATCTCTTTAAGCTAATTATAACTATGTAACTTAACTCAAGTTACATTGTGCACATTATAATTTTGCTTTATCATGGGGACCACAAATATCATCACTCAATTAAGAGGGGCAACGATAATCGTTTGACTAGCTATCTTTTCCAGCACAAGTCATGTTCAACAACCTATTGCCTTTATCACTACTCTCATTGATAGCTTTTGACGATAATCAAATTAAGCACTTCTTGAGTGAAAAGTCATAAGTCTCATATCTTAGGATCCAAGACACAGTAAAACATTAATCACACGAAACACAATTTCATAATGTTTTACTTGTTAGGTCTATTCAATATATAAAAGTAATAATTTCCTCTTTCATATACTCGTGTCGCCAATTATTTGTAGAGCTACAACAATCGATGACCAACACGACAATCTTATCTCGGTGATTAATGTTCCATGTTAATTACCATGATTGTGAATAACTTTTGATTTATGTAAACCATTATCTTTTAGAGCTCTACGGTTAAGGACGAAGCGCCTCTTCCTTAACATTTCCAAAAGACGAATACCATAATCAAGGAAGAAAATGTTTGCACATCCAATTCATAATAATTGACATATAAAAGTAAAACTTTTAGAACACATTCCTTTCAATCTCCCACTTGTTATCAAAGTTTTCTCTCACATACATTCTCAATGTATAAAACAATAATAACTAGGGTAACCCTCTCTAATCACTCAACAAGCCAATCAACATGGTTCCTCAGACCCATGGACTCGAAATGCATTTCGCCCTTGGCTTCGGATAAGGGTTTGGTGAATGGATCAGTTGTGTTGCTGTTTGTGTCCACCCATAACAGATTTATTTTGCCTTTGTCGTTGAAGTCACGTGTGACAAAGTACTTGTGATCCATGTACTTCACTTTTTGATGTGATTTGGGATCCTTGATTTGTGAGATAGATGCACTATTATCGCAAAATAGCTCTAATGGTCCCTCGCACGAAGGAACTACTACAAGCTCTTCAAGGAACTTCTTAATCCACACCCCTTCCTTGCTCGCTTCAGCGACAGCCATTACTTCGGAAGCGGTGGTTGAGTCGGCCGTAGTGCTTTGCTTCCAACTACGCCAACTCACAGCTCCACCATTCAGAAGGAAGACGTATCATGATTGCGACCTTCTATGGTCAGGATCACTCATGAAAATCGCATCCGAATAGCCCTCGTCTATTAACTTCATTTGTCCTCCATAAACAAGACACTTATCTTTGGTCCGGTTAAGGTACCTCAGAATATTCTTGACCGCAGTCCAATGCTCAGGACCTGCGTTGGATTGGTGACAACTTGTCACGCTTAGAGCATACAAGACATCGGGTCTTTTGCAAGTCATCGCGTACATGATCGATCCTATTGCCGAACCATAAGGGTTATCTTTCATGTACTCCAAGTCTTTACGTGATTCAGCACGTTGAGAGTTCTTGAGTTGCACACTCATACTCATTGGCACATTGCCCTTTTTGGAGTTGTTCATGCTGAACCTTTCCAAGACCTTGTCAATGTATGTACGTTGACTTAGGTCAATGAGTCTACAGGATCTATCTCTATATATCTTGATTCCCAAGATGTATTGAGCCTCACCCATATCTTTCATCGAAAATGCAGATTTCAATGAACTTCTCGTTTGCTCAAGCAAATGTATAAGATTTCCCATGATGAGTTCATCGACATATAAGATCAAGAACACTATGTGGCTCCCACTAACCTTCTTGTATATACAAGGTTGTTCCTTACTTTGGACGAAGTGAATCTTTTTGACTTCTTCGTCAAAGCGCTAGTTCCAACTCCTTGATGCTTGCTTCAATCCATAAATGGATCTTTCAAGCCTGCATACTTTCTCGCTATTCTTTGGATCTTCAAAACCGTGAGGTTGTACCATGTACACATCCTCCTCCAAGTTCCCATTAAGGAACGCCGTTTTGACATCCATTTGCCATATCTCATAATCATGCAATGTGGCAATAGCGAGCATAATCCGAATAGACTTGAACATGGCAACCGATGAAAAAGTTTCATCATAGTCAATTCCTTGAACTTTAGTGAAACCTTTTGCTACAAGTCTCGCTTTGTAGGTTGTCAAGTTTCCATCCATGTCCATCTTCCTCTTGAAAACCCATTTACTTTGAATGGCATTTTACGTTGAGGAAAGTCAACCAAGTTCCACACTTGATTATCATACATGGATTCTATTTCAGATTACATGACCTTAAACCATAGTTTGGAGTCCTTTCTTTCCATTGCTTCTTGAAAGGTTGAGGGATCATCGGTATCTAGTACCATGATCTCATGAAGTCCCAAATACATATCGGGTTTCTTCCTTTCCCTCGTTGACCTTCTAAGTTCTTTTTGTTCTACGTGTACTTCTCGAACTTCTTCCACAATTTCTTGCGGAATTGGTTCGTGTTCGATTCTCTAACGTACACTAGGTGGGCAAGATTTAGTTTCTCTCACAATTTCTTGTGAGAGTCTCTCACTCACGCTCCCACTAACAAAAGGAACCTCGGTTGGGCCTTCATGATCTTGAATGTTACCATTCATATCATGATCTTGTAGAATATCTTGAGTGTCTTCAAGCACAACTCTACTCCCGCTACTTTTTATTCTTTCCAGTAATTCCTTTTCTAGAAATATGGCATCCCTCTCTACAATCACTCGATTGGAGGTTATATGCCAAAAGTAGTATCCTCTTGTCTCACAAGGATAACCTATAAAGAAGCACTTAACCGCTTTTGGTTGAAGTTTGGTCGACATCAATCTCTTGACGTAGGTCTCACAACCCCAAATCTTGAGAAAATTGAGCTTAGGTGTTTTACCACTCCATAGGTCATAAGGCGTTTTCTTTACGGATTTGGATGGAACATTATTTAGTGTGTAAGCCGCAGCTTCTAGTGCATAACTCCAAAAGTAAAGCGGCAATTCAGCTTGACTTATCATTGATCGAACCATGTTGAGTAATGTCCTATTCCTCCTTTTGAATACCCCATTCCATTGAGGTGTACGGGGAAGGGTGAGTTGTGGTACAATACCACACTCCTTTAGGAATGAGTCAAATTCGGTACTTAAGTACTCACCTCCACGATCCATTCGTAGAGACTTGATTTTCTTGTTGAGTTGGTTCTCTACTTCATTCTTGAATTCCTTGAACTTGTCAAAGGATTCACTTTTGTTTATCATTAGATAAATATAACCATAACGACTATAGTCATTCGTGAATGTAATGAAGTACCTGAAACCGTCTCTTGCACTAGTACTCATCGGACCACATACATCGGAATGTATCAGATCCAACAAGTCATTCGCTCTCGATCCTTTCTTCTTGAAAGGCCTCTTGGTCATCTTGCCCATTAGGCAAGGTTCGCACGTCTCCAATGATTTAAAATCAAGTTGACCAAGAAGGTTAGCTTCTTGCAATTTCTTGATGCGTTTTTCATTTATGTGACCAAGACGATAGTGTCACAAGAGTGTATCATTCACGTGAGTAGTTTTAAGCCTTTTGTTATTGATGTTTAAGAATTCTTTATTATTCAATTCAAGCAGATAGAGACCATTCCTCACGAATGCATTTGCATAGAAAATACATTTGATTTTGGAATTTATTTTGGTTTGTAATTTTTTTTCGATTTTCGATAGTCACCATCAATGTTTTTATTTGCGTTTTTTATTTTGTTATTTTAAAATACGACTTCTGATAAAGTAAATAACGGTTGATTTCCTAATGAGTAAACGTTTTAAATGCAAGAAAAAGACACATATTTGTCCCACATGACACACACCAGATTAGAAAATACCATTCTTCGATATAGACAAGCAAGAATTTGAAATATTTATATTAAAATTGTTCATATCCAAACATGATACAAAAATAATATTCTTGTTAATCGAAGGCACATAATAAACGTTCTTTAAACATAAATTTAAACCACTAGATAATTGAAGCTCCACAGAATCTTGTGCAATCGCAGCAACGCTCACACCATTTCCGACCTTCAAAATCGTCTCGTTCTTCACGAGTTCCTTCCTATCCTTTAGTAGCTGCACATTATAAATTATGTGAGCACAAGATCCGGTATCAATTACCCAATCATGGACAGAGGTGGCTAAATTTATCTCAATAACAAATATACCTTTGGCCTTTTTGGGGCGCTTACGTTCAATCACTCCATTGTCAAGGTCTTCCTTGTACTTGGGGCAATTTGGCCGAATGTGTCTCTTTTCACCAAAGTGAAAGCACTCCATGTTGGGAGTCAGAGATTTCGAAGAATTCCCCCTCGAGATACTCACACGAGCACCTCCTACTCCCTTGCTCTTGATTGACGTAATGTTGGTAAATTTGTCTTTACCTTTGGTGATCTTCTTGCTCCCTCCATGGACGGCTAGGACATGCTTGTCCCCACCCTTGCCCATGTCAACTTCAGCCATTTTGAGCATGTTGTGAAGTTCCTCAAGACTCATCCCTTTCTCACGCACATGATAGTGCATAATGAAGTCCTTGTAGGACGGGGCTAGAGAGCCAAGAATCAAATCTTCCGCAATGTCATCGGGCATCGGGGAAGAGAGCTTCGACATCTTATATCCTTGCATCATGAGAAAATGCATGGATACCGATGTTCCCTCCACCATGTGGCACCTTGTGAGTGCGATGGTGGTCTTATAGTGCTCTTTTCTAGCACCATCCATGAACATCTTTGTTAAAGCTTCCATGATCTTCTTGGGTTTTGAATCCAAGTATTTCGCTTGAAATGAGTCACCCATGGAGGCTAACATTAGACCGTGAACCTGGTTCTCTTGGTCTTCCCACTTGGCTTTTGCCTCTCTCTCGCTATCGGTTGACTTATTTAATTTTGGATTTCACCATCCAAAATATAAGATAGTTTCTCAAACTTCAACACAATATTGAGCTTGAGTTGCCAGCTTATGAAGTTTGAGTCATCATTTGCCAAAGGATGTTTTTCAATCATAGATCGCACAATAGGTTGAATATTTGACATTTGTACAAAATAAATTATATGAGATTTAATGTCAATTTTATGTTTTGAAAATCAATACCGCAAATAAAAATTTGTCCATAAATGTAACAATTCAAGATCCTATCAGTTATAATATAAACTAGCTAAGGGCTATCAGATATATTATAAAATTAAGGTAAGAAAACATTTTTCTAATCATAACAATTTCGAAATATCGCAACATTTGCATTTTCAAACTCTTATGACTCTTGTCGTCTTAATTAAGAGGGAAATTTGACCAATCCTCGTAAGAAAAACTCTCTTTCTCAAAACCGAGCTAGGGTTCTGGGTCTTGTTAAGAAAACTTATTTCATTTGATACGAGATACGTTTATCCATTGTATTCACAAACAAATATACTCGGTGTCCACTAAGGGTGAATCACACCTCGTACATCTATTCCTGATACAACAATAGACAACCTTATATCTCCCATTATTCCCAAAGATGGAGGAAGTTATCTCCCGCAAAGGGCGAGCAAAATATCCCTCGATCGATGGCTGCTAGTGGATGAAATAAGAAAGAAAAATACTCTTAATTTTTCGTTGGACAATTTAAGCATTTACATGTGATTTTAGAATTTAGGTGATCATGCATATTTATCATCTATACACATCCTAACATTCATCCATACAATCACATATATGTCAAGCACACAAACATAAATAAATCCATTCACACACACATTGTGTGAGTTTATATGTTCCCATGTCCTTGATCCTCGCGCTTCTTCAGCGTCTTACTCTTGCATCATGGATGTTGATATTGCAAAAATATAAACATGCATCTCTCAAATTTGAAAATTGTCTAGTGCAAGACCTATGTAAAAATCCTCTCATATGAATGCATATACATAGAAATAGAAAGCCCCTGTGATTGAATAATAATAACATACACATTCATTCATTCATTCATTCACACATGGCTTCAACGGAACATACAAACTCACATATCCCTGCATAAGAGAACTCGAGCAACGCATGCACGTATACTATAAATTACTCAATTTAGTTTATCATGCATCTCTAAATAAAACAATTCTAAAACCATTTGAAATCCTTTAAAATGATTTTATCCATCCATAGTTCAAATTACAAAACATTTGAACCGTTGTTTATCCAATTTCCAAAAATAATTTTTTTAAAGAAAGATAAACATATGCCTTTTTCGTTTTGTCGATTCTTTATAAAATAATCATTTAACTAAAAACGAAAATTCTATAAATTAGACATAAGTCTGAATTTCAATTCTAACATTCACATCATGTGTTTCAAAATATTTAAAACTATCAAAATAATCAATTAGAATTAAATCAACAAAACTATCAGAAAACTCGAAAAAGACATAGAACATGAATTGTTTCGATTGTAGATGGTAAACTAAAATTAATTATATAGTGTAGTATTTGAAAATTTGAACTAAATGTTCTGATACCACTGTAGGATTTCGTGTAGCTATGTATGTGTATATTTTAAAAAAATTAATACAACATACAAGATCGATTTCATACTTTCAACAATTTTATGTACATTACTTTGTGTTTATTCTAATATCATGCAATCCTACATATATTAAAATAAATCACAAAGAGAGAATCATACCCAAAGGTTCTCTAAAACCTTTTGAAGATCCAGAGTCACGTTGCTCGTTGAATCGCCCGCCGATTCGTCTCCAAGTGTTCACCAAACTCTAAACAAGATTTGAGAGAAAAGAGCTTGCCAATCAATCTCTAATTAGGCTTAGAATCTAGCTAATAACCCTTCTTTAAGCTCTTGAGATTTTCTATCTCCAAAACTTAAAATTACTAAGAGATTTTGGTGGTGATTAAGGGAGAGATTAATGAGAGAAAGAATTTTTGCATTAACATAAACAAGTAGGATGGGGGTCCTTTTATAGGCTCCCAAAACATCCTTATCAAGAACTATTCTTTAGTCATGATCTCTTGCTTATTCTCTCCTAAATTAATCTCAAATTTCCACATAAGCACCCTCAAAAATATTTTAATTAAATGTGGAATTAGTACAACCCATGATCTAATTAATCTCTTAATAATTCAGGCAGAAATCACATTGTTCGGTCGACCGAGAAATTTTCTCGGTTCACCGAACCGTTCGGTTTTAACACGTGTTCGATGAAGCATAAGTTAGACGGTCGACTGAATCCGCATGAGAAAAATTCTCTGGAAAAATTCGGACGAAACACGTCTTCTCTTCAGTCGACCGTTGACTCACCAAAATTTCTCCTGGAGGATGACCGTGTCACCTTCGGTCCACCGAAAATACTCTTTCTCGGTTGACCGATCACGCTCGGTTAACCGAACCCGATTGTCCAGGCACTCTAGATAATTTCGGTCAACCAATTGTGCTTACTCGTTCCCTATTCGGTTAACCGACCCGAAGATTCCCCGGTCGACCGAACCCTGAACGGTTCACCGTGTTTGACCCCGATTTGGTCTTTGTCAATTTTTTGATTTATTTCCAACAAAATTTGATCTTTTGGGGTTTTTAGCAAATTCATATATTATGTAATATTAAATTATTACACCCCATAATATACACACCTCATATGAATTTATTATGATTCTAATTATGTCAATTCTCATGACATATTGATTTTATTCGTTCACCACATGTGTCCATTTTTCACATGAAACTGACACATCATATGAACTCAAAATAAAGCTTCTTGTTTCCCAGTTTTTTGGTGTGACCTATAGGAGGATCTAAGCTAAATTGGCAGTGAAATTAAACAATTAATATCTCAAACTATAAGCGATATCTAGCTACACATTATAGTTACCCAATTAGCATAGATGTCTTTGTTCCACCTGAACCAAAACACGATCCATTTAGTGATGTAAGTGCACCACTTGTGTCCGTCCATTGCCTCATGATATTAAGAATATATAAAAGTAGAAATGTGTCACCTTTGTATTATATTCATTTCTTGATCTCTTTAAGCTAATTAAAACTATGTAACTTAACTCAAGTTACATTGTGTACTTTATAATTTTTCTTTATCAAGAGGACCACAAATATCATCACTCAATTAAGAGGGGCAACGATAATCGTTGGACTAACTATCTTTTCCAGCACAAGTCATGTTCAACCAACTATTTTCTTTATCACTACACTCATTGATAGCTTTTGACGATAATCAAATTAAGCACTTCTTGAGTGAAAAGACATAAGTCTCATATCTTAGGATCCAAGACACAGTAAAACATTAATCACACGAAACACAATTTCATAATGTTTTACTTGTTAGGTCTATTCAATATATAAAAGTAATTTTTTCCTCTTTTATATAATCGTATTGCCAATTATTTGTAGAGCTACAATAATCGATGACTGATTGATCGTTTTATATTAACCGCAAGTGCATGGCCGCGTTGAAGCGGTAGCAAATACGGGTCGTCCACTGGGAGGTGTGTCAACAATTGGTTTGTTCGAAGGTGAGAGGTAAAAGGACAGAAAGGTTGTATTACACTACACTGCACTAATCTAAACTAGTAAACTAAAAAAGCTGAAATGAAATCACTAACAAATTAAGCTAAACAACTAATGAAGAAGATAAAACCTCAGGAATGAAAACCCCTAAGGGGTGGAGTGTGTGTGTGCACATGAAATAAGTGTGGTGTGGAATGCATACAAGAAGCTCAAGTTAGTTAATGTTTGTTAATGCATAAGAGGTACCTTATGGTAAAACCTATCATTTACAACACTAACTTATGTGAATAATATGAGAAATGCAAGGTTGTTATTAAGACACTTAGACAAGCATGCAATGTACCTAAGCTATGGCAGAAATCATCAAGTAAGTTTCTTAATAATTCAAGCAAGCATACTAATATTTCTCACAAACATTTATATCAAGCATTCATACCATCTACATAACATGTACACACATCTACTCCACCCCCAAAGGGGATGGAACTACTCACACATATTTAAACTAACTACTCTAATAAAATGAAGCATTATACTGAAATAAAACTATACTAATCAAGCAAGAAATATTAAAGAAGCATAAAACTAAACAAGCACCAAAGCAAACACATTAAAGGAAATTAACTAAGCAAGAATTAACAAGCTAATGAAAACATCTATTATTAAGTCACTCAAATTACAAGCAGTTCTTCCTCCACCACAGATTTGCTTCAAGGCTTCACTCTTAGTAGGGAAGATGCCACCAAAGAGAGAGATGGATACAATGGAAGGTGAAGAGTTCTATTTATAAGCATGGAAAAAGCTAATCCGGGACAATCCCCCGATGTGGGACTAAACCAATACCAAAAATAGCCTAAATAAACATTAATACAAGTCTAGGAGAAAACTTAGCGGATCTGGGATTATCCAGACCGCCAATTGGCGGTCTATAAGGCCCAGATCCGTCTGGGTTTTGTGTTGGGCTTTGCTGGAAGTATTTCTTGGTCTTGGATGCATCTACTTGGTCTGTTGGAGCTCCGACCCGAATCGAATTGCCAAAATACTCCCCATGATGGTGTGGAGTTTCCTGTTTTGCTCTTAGGTCCTTTGGTCTTACGATCAGGTCCTTCTCCCTTGCATCTTAGTACGCATGTCTTACAATTAAATCCTTTTTCCTGCTTTTGGGTCCTTTCATGGCTCTTCTCTTCAAACCTCTTTATTCCTGAAAACTAAACATAAAACTCATCACGTAGCATTGCTTAGGTGTAAGATAATGGATATAAGATACAAATATAAGCATGAAATGATGTCAATCAATGACCAACACGACAATCTTATCTCGGTGATTAATGTTCCATGCTAATTACCATGATTGTGAATAACTTTTGATTTATATAAACCATTATCTTTTAGAGCTCTACAGTTAAGGACCAAGCGTCTCTTCCTTAACACTTCCAAAAGACGAATACCATAATCAAGGAACAAAATGTTTGCACATCCAATTCATAAAAAATGATATATAAAAGTAAAACTTTTAGAACACATTCCTTTCAGTTACATGGGCAACCATCCCTTTCATTGTTGGGACCAGAACTATTGTCCATGGTATTCCGGACCCATGCAGCCTGGCGTGCGTCAGAGAAACACCCCATATGGTTGGGATAATCTTAGTTGTGTGGCTGAGCAATTTTCAAATTGAGGTAATATGAGAGAGACACTGACTGCTAGACCACCATCTAGTTTTGTCGGATCATATGTTCGTCAACAAACTGAGACATTACAAGAAATTTTGGCCTCTTTCATGCAGACGGTAGATGATATGAATGCGCCGGTGGTTCCAGTAGCCGAACCTTGTGACTGTTGCAGGTTGAGTGGTCACATTATCGAGGTTTGAGTATGACCAAACCTTTTCCCAAAATGCTAAAGGTGACCTTTACGCATTTGCGTTCAACCCAAGAGGGATGGATTCATGGGGAGACAATATGGTTTCAAATTTTTATACATCATACACACCCCATTATTCTCATCTCGAATACCCATATCCCTACCAGTAACCACCCATGACCAATCATTGGATACATTCTCAGCCCATGAACATCCAACCCAACAATTTCCCAAATTCTAACTTGAGCCTCACAGTTGAACCCAAACTTGATTCCTTAGAACAAACCCTCCAAACTTTCATGGACACCTGATTGACATCATATCATGCATATATTTGTGTCTTATATCCATTATCTTGAGACTAAACAATGCTACGTAATGAGTTTCATGTTTGAGTTTTAGGGAAAAAACATGATTGAGGAGAAGAGGCATAAAAGGACCTAGAAGCTCACTTTCTCCTCCAAACACCAAGAAACTATCCTTAGTCCTTCGCAAATACTTAAGGATGTTCTTAGATGCAGTCCAGTGTGCCTCATCTGGATTTGATAGATCTGCTACACATGCTCAGAGCATATGCAACATCTGGGCGAGTACATATCATCGCATACATGATAGATCTGATTGCCGAGGCATAAGGGATCATACTCATCATGCCCAGATGGACACAGAGTTTTGCTTAGCAATGTGCCATGAGACATGGGTAGAAATTCTTTTTTTTTTTGCAAAGCAAAAGGGAGGCTTAGCCTCAAAATTTATTGATTGGCGTAAATAAACTTACATACAAACTAACCCAAGTACTACACTCTTATGACCTCAGAACTTGCTGAAGCACAAGCTCGGATCCTCACATAGAACATGCACTATCACTAATCCCACATGTTACCACATCGCATTACATTACTCTACTCGTTTACTTAGCTAATGGCAAGTATCTTATAACCACGTCGTCTCGAAGTTCGCCTTCTCAATCTCGTCTCCCCTTCCAGCATTCTGGATACTTTGATCCAAATCACGTCCTTCACTTGTTGGACAATGGACTCCACTCTTCGTTCCTCCCCATCCATACATCTTCTATTCCGTTCCGCCCAACATTCGAAAACCACAGCTCCGAAAGCTAGCTTGATCGTGAGTGCACTATACTGGAGGGTGCATTCCACCTTTGAATTCTATAGATTTCCTCCATTGTGGCTGGTTTCATGCGAGCAGCATCTCCTCCCACCTTTCGAATCTCATCCCATACAACCTGCACAAAAGTCCAAAACAAGTGTGTCAAATCCTTATATGCACTCTTACATAAGGCGCATCTCGATATAACACATAGCTTCAACCCCATTTGCCTCATCATGTCATGAGTGGGCAATTTCCCATGAACCACCCTCCATAAGGTTAGTGCGTGCTTCGGAACAGCCCACTTGTGCCACACCATCGACCCCCACCTAACAATGGGTCTTTCCGGCTTCACCCAACGCAAAGTTTCGCTCAATGTAAGTTTTCTCTTAGTAGCCCCGACCCATCATAGTGTGTCTTCCCCATTGCCCACCGGAATGGAGGGCAGCCTCGCCCAAAGTTGCATGAGATTGTGGGAGCAGATGAGGCACTCTCCACCTACCGTTTTCAAGAAAGTGGGAAACCATGATGTCTTGTGGAACTCCTAGATCATACCTTATTCTCTCACCTTCCGGTAGTGTAAGAAGCGCGGGCCACACCAAGGGTTGATTGACATCATATCATGCATACATTTGTGTTTTATATCTGTTATCTTTCACCTAAACAATGCTATGTAACAAGTTTTATGTTTAAGTTTCAGGAATAAATAGGTTTGGGAGAAGAGACTCAAAAATGACTTAAAAGCAAGGAAAAGGACTGAATTGCAGGACTTACGGACTGAAATGCAAGAGGAAGGACCCGGATGTAAACCAAAAGGACCAATGAGAAAATCAAGAAACTCCACACCATCATGAGGAGTATTTTGGTAATTAGATTCGGTCTGACACTCAAACAACGGATCTGGATGATTCTAAATCAAATGATGTAAGAAGTCCATTCTTTTGGAGCTTCTGCATGCGGTTCAGGTTGATGTGACAAAGGAGACAATGCCAGAGGTAAGTGTTGGATCGTAAATCTCAATTAGTTCTAATCACTTTGAATCTTAAACAAACTCTACTTGCCTAACAATCAAAGATGCAGCGGAATTTAAAAACAAATGCAACTAGAGGAAGAAAATAAGCAAACCACAATGAGACAAGGGATTTTTATAGAGGTTCGGCACCCCACCCGGGTTCTAGTCCTCTCTTGCAAGCTCCGCTCGGATCACCAAACTCCGTTTACGACTTCACTAACCACTCCCCATTCTGGGACGGGAGAGAACGCCTTTACAATCTTCAAACTCACTAACAACCCTCACCAAGCTTGGCTCCTCCTCGCACAATCCAAGAGGGAGGCTTCGGGCTTTCAATGAAACATTTTCTTGACTTTGACAGCAACAAACTTGAGTGGGACAATCAGCCTCTAAACTTGGGCACACTTGAGAAAGATAAGAATTGATCTTAAGTGTGGAAATTGAGGCTTGGAGTGTTTGGAATGATCTCTCTAATGTAGGAGGAAAATATGTGTGGGAGAGTTGTGTGAAATGGTGTTGGACAACTCTATTTATAAGCTCCTAAGATGTTATAGCCGTTGGGGTTAATTAGGTAAGTGTTTGTGTAAGATACACAAAATAGAAACCTACAGGATGCAATTCAGAATAAGTTTGGTCCACCGAATCAGGCAGAATGGTCGACCGTTGGGCAATTTTGAACGAGGTTCGGTCCACCAATAAAGGAACGGTTGACCGCGATAGGCTATAACTTAGGTACACTTAAGTTAATGGTCGAACATCGAGATAGGTTCGGTCGACTGAAAACTTCCAGACTATACGGGGTTGATGAAAAAGATCAAGTTCGAACGACTGACCCAAAGTCTTCGGTCGATCGGAAACTTCCAGGCAGTTGCACATTTTGTAGACAATTAAGTTCGGTCGACCGATAGGCAATATGTATTTTGGGGTATTAGTGAATAATTTGAATACGACCGTTGGTATAATACGAAAAGTCTAATGGTTGGAAAATTATGTTGATTCGGTCAACCTAAAAGGTCGGAACGGTCGACCAAAAGTGGGCAGTCTAAAACACTACAGAATAATTGATCACTCGGTCGACCGAAAGGATTGGGTCAGTCGACCGAAAGGATTGGGTCGGTCGACCGAATGTGGGCAGACAGTTATGGTTTAGTTTTAGTGTTTTCCGGTCTATGTTTGGGTGATCTATTGAAGTCCAATTTATGTGAAATTTTGTGTGTGACTTCTATAGAGAACCTAGTGTGTGTTTGAGTTGAGTTTAGCTCACGTATGCTAAATTATACAAAGTTCCTAAGCCTCAAAAGAAATGTGAATTACATGTCTTGAAATGAGCTTGATTACATGTCTTGACTTGAATCCTTTCTTCCTTGAGTCTTGATCACCTGTAGAAGTTATCACAAAGCAATATGAATGCTATGCAATATGTGTGCTACTCTACATTGATTACAATTAAGATTAGGTTGATTAAATCATCAAAACATAGATTGAGGCCAAAAAGCCAACAATGAGTGGGATTCGATTCGTTTGATTTTTTCCTTTTGGTCTTTATTTTAAAGATATGACAATCTAATTCAAGTAAATAGAGATCATTAATTAATTTAGCACTAGCATAAAACATGTCATATCAATTATAAATGAATAACCTTCAATTATAGATAGAACAACATTGATTCTTTATTATAAATGAATAACCTTCAATATCCAATACTGAAGATGAAACAATGTTTCTACCAATAGAGGGAACAAAATAACAATTATTAAGTTCTAGAACTAAGAGTGAGGGTAAACATAAATCATAAGATCATACAACTAGTGCAGTAACTCTTACTTCCTCTTTTTTCAACTCGTAGATCAACTTCTCGTTTGCCATGTTCCTAATTCTTCTTGGTCCATGCACATTGGAAACAATGTGGGATCCACATCCGGTATCAAATACCCATTAAGAAGAATTTGCTAAATTAACATCAATAACAAGGGTACCTGAAGAAGAAGCTAATGGGTCATTCTTCTTGTCCTACTTGTTTTCTGACTTGAGAACAATTCTCAGATTCCTTTCCCAATCAAGGAAAATATTTCCGTTCAGCTTGTCCTTCTCAAGGATAGAACGGAGATTGAAAGCGGTATTACTATTTCCGGCCATTAATCTACATTTGAAAGAAATTTGCAAGTTTATTAATTTGGTCATAAATAGCTCGAAACATTTAAACAATTTAAATAGTTAACCTAAAACACACTACTCAATTTATAATGTGTCCCTTATTGAACTAGTGATTCCAAGACCCTATTTCACATAGTACTGAGCGGACTTTGGCCCTTCATGAAGACTAGGTGATCAAGGTAAGTAAACTCTTTTACTAGTTATAACTCTTATAACCTCTTCGTTGGTAGGTAACATCTTATGTTAAAATTCTCACTCCTTTGCCTCAAATCCAAAACTCTTTTGATGATTTTGTTGAGATCAACCAAATTAAACATGTAAATCCCTTCTTTGAATTTACCCGTACTATCCAAAGAGAAAAGGTGGCACCTTGCTTTGGCATAACCCATCACCAATTTTCGAGGGCTTTACATGCGTCAATTTGGAAAGGCATGTAAACTCAATTTTCTTTTAGGGACTTATTATGTTTGTTTATAATGTAAACTCAATTTGGAAAGGCTTATTATGTTTGTTTACAATGTGAACTCATAACATAAACATCCAACATACATAAACATAAACATACACAAAGCATGCAAAATAAATCATGATCCTAGTATGACCCCTACTCATAAAAGACTAATCTTCATAGGAATACCGTCTTGAACACCTTGGATCTCCATCATTGATTTTTTCAATCAAACTCACAAGACTAAAAAATATAATTCTAATTACTATTACAATAATACACCACAATAAGCAGATCATATAAAATATAAAATTAGGATTTACAAAATAATCTGCAACGATATGCAGATCGTATACTGGGTCATACTAGTCATCTCAGAAAACCATACATTCATAACATCACATATTATAAACATACATCATGCATTCACAATAATATCACATATCACACATATTATTACTCATCCATGCATAATATCATCCACGCATAATATCACATATCATCCATGCATAATATCATACATATACAACTAAGTGAATGCAAAATATTTTTAATAAAATTAATAAATATTATTTAAACTAATCAAATCAGCCATTTAAATTAGTCAATCAACCTTTTATGTGTTTTAATTAAATAAATCAAAACATGCATATTACCATTAATCAAAGTAATCAAGGTTGCATCATATATGGTAAATCTAATTCAACAAGAATATATGTTTAAATTACCATAAACATGCATATTACCATAAATCATATATGGTAAATCTAATTCAACAAGCATATATGTTTAAATTACCATAAACATGCACATTACCATAAACATGCATATTACCATAAATCAAAGGTTGCATCATATATGGTAAATCTAATTTATCAAGCATATATGTTTAAATTATCATAAACATGCATATTAACCATAAATCAAAGTAATCAAGGTTGCATCATATATGGTAAATCAAATTTATCAAGTATATATGTTTAAATTACCATAAACATGCATATTACCATAAAATTTATTGAGCTCCAAGCCCAATCCAAAAATTGGAAATAAAATTCATAACTTCGACTCAAAAGCATACATGATCTAATCACATATAAACCCTAAAATCATGCATGTACTTAAAACAACAATTGTTCATAATATGCATGAACATTTGAACAAGTCTTGTTCATGTTTTAAGGTCCTATAAAATCTGAAAATTTTATAATATCAATTTATCAATATGTTAATCAACATTATCATATTGAAAAAGTGGGACAGAAATTAAGGCTTGAAAATATGAGTGAGAATCATGCAATAATTTATTCATAATCTATCTACAAACACATCTTATGGTTCTAGATCAATGATCAAAATATTTTTAATTAATCCAATAAACTACGTATCAATTAGGTGGAGTCCCTGATTGACATCATATCATGCATATATTTATTTCTTATATCCTCTATTTTTAACCTAAGCAATGCTACAAAATGAGTTTTATGTTTAAATTTCGGGATAAAACAAGTGAGAAGAAGAGACACAAAAAGGACCTAAGAGCAAGAGAAATGACTGAATTGTGAGACTTATGGACTAAAATGCAAGAGGGAAGGACCCGGATGTAAACCAAAAGGATCAATGAGAAAATTAAGAAACTCCACACCATCATGAGGAGTATTTTGACAATTAGATTTGGGTTGACACTCCAATAACCGATCCGAGTGCATCCCATGTGAAGAATTGAAGAACTAAAGAAAATATCCGAAAATGGGTCAGATCCGGGAAAAAGTGACCGACAATCAGCGATCCAAGACCGCCAATTAGCGGTCCGTTTTTCTCCGAATCCAACCCAGTTTCGCCCGGATATGGGTTATGTGTTTATGTCTATTCTGGGAATGTAACATTAGTCCCACATCGGGGGATTGTCCCCGATTACCTTTTTCTATGACTATAAATAGAACTCTTCGTCCTCCCTTGTAATACTACCCATTGCTTGGTGACATTCTCTCTACTTGGAGTAAAGCCTTGAAGCAAAACTCAAGTTGAGAAGAATGCTACTTGTCATGGGAGTCATGTAAATGAAATAATTTTTCATAGTTTTGTTTTTAATGTTGTCTCTATTTAATGCATGCATGCTTAACTTAGTTTTGATTTCCTAATCTTAGTTTTGATTTCCTAATCTTAGTTTGTTTTTAATGTTGTCTTTAGTTTAATTGCTAGCATAATGTGTAGTAAGTAGTTTCATCCCCATTTGGGGGTGGAGATGATGTACATATATATTGTGATGTTTGGATGTTTGATTAATTTTGGATTGTGTAAACTTGCATTTTTGTATGTCCATTGGGGGTATTTTAATCATCTACATGTTTGGGATTTTGATGGGTTTTGCCAAAAGATTTAGACACTCCTCATGCTTAGTTTCCTCATGTTTATTGACTGAAATTTCCTGCTGAATATGTTACATGTTTGTTAAGTATTTGTATTTGTGGTTGCTTGCTTGATTGATTGAAGAAACTTTGTTTTGATGGGTTTTACCATAAGATTTAGACACCTCCCATGCTTAGCTTTTTTCTTCACATGAGTTTATGTTTCTTGATGAGTCTTGCCATATCTTTAGACACTTCTCGTGCTGAGCTCAATCTTTTGATAATCAAGTAGTAATTGCCGATACATTGTGTGAATGGATCGATAGGTTTTACCACATCTGTAGACACTTCCTATGCACGACAACACACAAACGACACACACATACATGCTTACATGCATCATTCATCACTAATTTCACTTCATATGTGCACACACTCCACCCCTTAGGGGTTTCTCTTCCTGATTTCCAATCTTTCGTTGCTTTCTTTCGCATTTCTTACTTACTAGTTTAGTGTAGTTTAGCTTAGCATAATCACATCTTTTCTCCCTTTATTCACCACTTGATTTCTAACAAACCAGAGGCTACCTACTTCCCCGTGGATCGACCCGTACTTGTCACCGCTTCATCGCGGTCGTGCACTGGCGGTTATTAAAATGTTTAAACAGTCCCCACACTACTTAATTGAAATGTTTTTTTATTAAACGAAAAAAATAAAAAAAAAAGTTTAATTACGCATGAACATCAACATGCCTACGTATCAAAGCAAACGTTTAATTACGCATTTAATTTAACATCCACATGTTTGATTTTAGTTCATCAAACACGGACACGTTTAATTTCAGAAATTTAAAAAAAACTGCATCAAAGCAGGGAAGAAAAAAACTTTTTCCTGTCCAACCATTAAAATCATATGCACGAGGCTTCGGTACCACTGTGAGGTTACAATGTAACACGGCAGAAAAATAACATAGAAATGATTTCTCAATTCATCAACCACCCAAGATCTCTATATATTATAATAATGAGGAAAACTAATGTACAATGATTTATACCTTTTGATGTGTGCCTTTCTTTTGCTCACGGAGGAGGTGCCGAGAATCCCAAGTGTGATTCCTCTACTCGGGACACACGAACTACGGACTAAACTCCACCAACTCGTTAGCTAGAACGAGAGGAGTGGAAGAACAACTTTCTTCCTCGGTGGAGAGAGGGAGGGGACGGCTAAGGGGGGGCTAGGGTTTGGAGAAAAAACTTGGTTTGCATCATTTTCTCCTCTTATTTATAAGTCTCTCCAAAGCTAACCCTAATCTCATTAGGTAAGTTAGCTTAATGGGCCTCTTTAGCCATTCATGTGTTTAGTCTATTGGATCAATTTGTGTAACCCTTCGTAGGACCCAATTGTATCAGTAACGCAGGCAACAGTCGACACGTAGATCGTAATTGGTTTCTAGCTAAACGTTACGACCCCTAATATAATTGGATTAAATTCCTTTCAACTATTTATTCATTGCCACCTTGATTAATGGACACCTCCTTCATGGGTAAAGTTAATATTGAGTATTAATTTCAAACATTTTTAGTTTAGAAAAGTCAAAGTTGTTAGATTAACAAATGTACTCTAAATATATTTTTTATCTTCTTATATATTTTCCTTTTTGGGGAATCATTAGCATGTAAAAGTTTGATATAATGACTCATAAGCATGGCGGAACCAAGAGGGGCATAGGAGGCAGTCGCTCCCCTAAAATTTTAAAAATCTTTAAAGGAGTAGGAATATACAATATTTTTCTAAAGGTATAACAAAATATCATGGAGACAATTGCCTCCTGAAATGTTGGAATTATTTAAAGGAGTAATAGTATACAATATTTTACAAATAATATAACAAATCACAAATCTTTTGATTATTATATAATATTTTAATTACAAATCACAAAATGTTTTAAATGAGTAGTAATATACAAATCAAGCTTGTTTTCTATCAAGTTTCTCCGATCTTTGGATTTGTGTTTACATTACATTACATCCGTAGGGTGCGCCCCGTCCCCGCCCCTCCTTCTCCAGTTCTACAGAGGAACCGGCAGGCAGGTAGTGGGGGTTTGTTGTCTACTTCGTGAGCCTTCACTGCCCTGTTCTGGGAATTCCCTTCTTTCGTCCGTCTGTGAGGCAATCAAAAGAAAGAGAGTGTCGGGGCGGCTACAAAGCTGGAGTCATTGCGGTCACTCCAAGCCGCCTCAACTCTGTCTGAGCCCACCCTTGTAGACCCGCGATGAAGTTGTAGAGCTTGTCCTCCTCGCTCATCGACTTGATATCCAACATGAATGAAGAAAAGTCCTTCACATAGTCCCTCACAGTGCCCGTATGCCTGAGCTTCCTTAAGGTTTGGATATTAAAACAGCTAACAATTACTAAAAACTTGTTCCTCTAGAACAGCTCAGAAGGTACGCTCTTGTCTGGGATGAGAGATACAATTCGATCGTTCTACGGCCAAATATCAATTTGTGGAAAGGCTTCAATGGCTTCCTCATGAAAAGTAATCACACACGTATTATTGCAAACCTGCAACAAAAGGACCAAAACATTGTCAATGACATGACTTTGGTGAAACAAACTAAAAATGATTGCAGTTACTTAGAGATAAAAAGTGGGATAATAAACTAAAGGAAGTGTACTCATTTTGTAGCATTATGAAATCGTGACGGCTATTATGGATGAAAAAGTTATACTTGATAGCCAACCATGTAGAAGAGTTCAAGAAATCAACAATCTTCATCATTATTGAGCTGAGTTTTACTTTTTCATAGATACACAACTTAAGGAATTAAACATTCGTTTCAATGAAACAAATATAGAATTACTCATTTGCATGTAGTGCTTAGATCTTAGAGATTCTTTATGTAATTTTGCTATAGACAAACTAGTTTGTTTATCAAAATACTATCCTAATGAATTCTCCACTATAGATCGTGTCAGACTTATTGATGAACTTTAGACATATATCTTTGACACACGTAGGTCGGATGGTTTTTGTAAATTGGAAAGAATTGGTGATTTAGCATAGAAAATGGTTTAGAAGAAAAAAGAGACTTTATACCCTTTTGATTTATTTACCACAGAGATTGGCTTTAACGCTTCTAGTCGTAATTGTAATCGTTGAAATGTCATTTTCGGGAATGAATATTTTTAAGAAATGTTTGCCCAATCGAATGAAAGATCATCGATTGAACGACAACTTGGTGGCTTGTATTGAAAAAGATTTACTTTATAAATTAGTGACGACTCAATCATGTATCGTTTTCAAAATATTAAAACTCGTCAAGATCAGTTATAATTCTTCTAGAAATATATAAATATATATCTCCTTTATAACACCCCCAACCCCAATGAAAACCCGTCTGATGAGAAAATGTAAGAGGAAAATCGTATTTACAAAATTGCAACTAAGATTTAGATTTATAGCCTTTAGGGGATATTACTCAAGGGTGACCTTTGGCCACCATTGTTTAACTTACCGTGTGAATCCTGAAGCCTAGAGTGTGGTTGGATCCAATCTTGATTCAATTAGATTCAATTATGATTGGATGTAATTGGATATTGATTGAATCTAATTCAATCTATTTGTTTGGTGGCTTGAAAACTTGTGTAGAACGGTCGACCGAATGTTGGACAACAACAAATTCTGGGTTTTCTGGATCACTAAAAAATGGTCAACCTATTCCAACTTGTCGACCTATTTTGTCAAGATGATTGACATCATTTCATGCTTATATTTGTATCTTATATCCATTATCTTTCACTTAAATAATGCTATATTACGAGTTTTATGTTTAGTTTTCAGGAATAAATAGGTTTGAAGAGATGAAGCATAAAAGAACCCAAAAGCTGGGAAAAAGGACTGAATTGTGAGATCTGGGGACTAAGATGCAAGGGAGAAGGACCTGAATGTAAGACAGAAGGACCTAATAACAAAACAGAATACTCCACACCATCATGGGGAGTATTTTAGCAATTCGATTCGGGTCGGAGCTCCAACAAACCAAGTGAATGCATCCAAGACCAGCAAATATACCAAGAAAAGCCCACAACAAAAATGAGCAGGATCTGAACCATATAGACCGCCAATTGGCGGTCCAAGACTGCTAGTTGGCGGTCCATTTTGGCCCAAATCCGCTAACATTTCTCCAGCACATCTATTAGAGGATGTTTAGGTTATGTTTGGTATCTGTTTAGTCCCACATCATGGGATTGTCCCGGTTTCCCTTTTTCCATGGCTATAAATAGAACTCTTCACCTCCCATTGTGATCACTCCATATTTTAAGTGGCTATTCTTCCTACTAGAAGTGAGGCCTTGAAGCACACACTAAAGTAGGAGGATGCTACTTTTAATGTGAGTCATTTTAATACAAGTTTTCTTTATTATGTTGTTTGTTTTATGTTTCTTGTTTTGCTTTGCTTAATCTCATTTCATTAGTTTTATTAGCTTAGTTAATATGCTTTCTTTGTTTAGTTTAATAATTAGTGTAATGTTTAGTGAGTAGTTTCATCCCCTTTGAGGGGTGGAGTAGATGTACATACATGCAAATGAGAATGGATTGAATGCTTTATTTCCAATGTGTTGATAAAACAAGAATGTATGCTTGCTTGTTTAGGATAGAATTTATAACTTGATGAGTTTTGCCAAAATGATTAGACACCTCTCATGCTTGTTTAGGTTCTGAAATAAACATCTTGCATATGTAAATGTTAATCAACTAAGTTGGTGAATAGATTGATAGGTTTTGCCACAACATTTAGACACTTCCTATGCATGATAACACCACCTTAATTTGTGCTTAAAGAATGTGTTCAACACCCACCTCTTTGCTTGTGTCCACTCACTCCACCCCTTAGGGGTTTTCCAATTTCTGTATTCCAGCATTCTTCTTTTGTTCTTAGCTTAGTTGTCATTTCATTGTTTGTTTCTTTCGTTCGCATTTCATACTTCTTAGCGTAGTTTAGTGTAGAGTAGCATAATCAATCTTTCTCCCCCAATTTTTGCCACTTGATTTCTGATAAACGAGAGGTGTCTCACCTCCCTGAGGACGACCCGTACTTGCCACTGCTTTATCGCGGCCGTGCACTTGCGGTTTAATTAAAACGTACAAGTTTTTGGCACCGTTGCCGGGGAGGTGTCAGTCCAGATTCTTGTTTGGACGATTCGAGTGGATTTAATTTGTGTTTTGTAGTTTTTTCTTTGTTTCAGGAGACTTGGAGTCGCCAGGAGGAGCACCTGGAGAAATTTGGAGGCATTCTGGGCACTTCAGACCGCCAATCAGCGGTCTGGTGAGTCATTTTACTCTCTTATTTCTGTGGCGTGTTTTGATGTAGTGATCTAGGACTTGATTTGGCAAGTTTTGACGTATAGTTTGTTCCCAGATCCATAATCAAACCTCCTTTAAGCAACTTGGACCCTAAAACTCAAAGCAAAAGATTAGGCATTCTTTTTGTTTAGCTCATGCATCATGTATGTGACTTAGTCATTTAGATTGTCTTTTATCTTAGCTTTATTTTCTATTGCTGAGAGCTGGCGTGAGGTACGCACCTTCTACTCTCATTCATGCATTTCATATGAACATGCATTAGTTAGTAGGAAGTGCATTGAAACAAGTGTGAGTTGAGCGTTTGTTTGGAGAGTTGATTGCTAGATTTAGACTCCAAAACGCTACTAAGGAGGGGTTGTCCCGTAAAAGATAAGGTGGGGGATTTCATCACTCTTTCCTTCGCCCCAAAAACCACACTAATCAAGAGCCTAATTTTAAAATCAAGTAGACATTGGCCCTAAGGATTTCGGGCGCATTAGGAGAGTGATCTGGTCCCGACCGTCATGACGTGATCGGCGTTGCCCACTTTGTCGATTGTAGGAGAGACGAGATCCTCGGATCTTGGCTCACTTGCTGGTCTCTGTGGTCCTCGTCATAGGGAGGTGAGGTGTGTTGAGGCCGCGTGACCTCGCAGTTAGGCGTCGTCTAGCTGTAAGGACCTATAGCGACCTTAGGATTGCTTGAGCCTTGTTTGCTTGTGTGCTTCTACCTGTACCCATCCGCCGTAGCATAAGGACTTCTTCCTTCTCTCCTGAGTCATTCTTTCTCTCCTGTGTCCCCCCGTATTCTCCTCTACGCACATTCTTTGTTTAAAAAAAAAGTTTTGGTGTGTGTGCACCTTTGTGCATGCTTTCGTGGACACGAGACGAGAGTGGTCGTTTGACGAGGAGCGTTGTCAATCCGGCTTCGGTCATCGATTTCTCGACGCCTTCCTCCTCTCGTGTCGCACGTAGTTCGGGTCAAATGGCTGCTAATTTCCGTGAGGAGGAGCAGTTGCTGGACCCGCCTGCTCGACCTGTTCTTCCGGTTGTCGTTCCCATAACTCATCATCTTATAATCCTGGATGCAGGAACCACCCCCATTTTTCATGGAAACAAACTAATGCCCTGGGCGGTCCTTCAAACTCCTCTAGACCACATTACCAATCACACCAACCTCCCATGCATGCACATTCCTATCAGCCACCCCAAGCGCAAACCACCAATCAATCGGGTTTCCCAAATTCCAATAATATGGAAACCTGATTCAATTCGCTTAAGACCTTGACTCGTGGACTTGAAAACTTAATGAATTTTTTTATGTCAACTACGAGTCAAGTTCTCACTTCGAATCAGCAGACCATCAAATCTGTAGAGCTTCAGATGGGCCAATTGGCTTAGTCTGTACATGAGAGAGAGAGGGTCTTTGCCTAGCCAGCCTGAGGCTAACCCCCGTATGTACCAGCAACAACACATGCAAAATGAGAATGTGGTACCTCAGGGGAGGCAAGTGAACCATGTGGAGGAACTTGTTCACCATGTCAATGCCATTGTTACCTTACGGGATGGGAAACAGGTTGACAATCACATTTCCTTGCCACACCCACCACCATCTATGCAGCCCCTCAGTGGGAATGGTGGTGAAGAAGAAGCTGAGGGTGAAGGTAATACACCAACGCTTCCTTCTTCTCAGGCACCGTAGAAAACCTACCTGCCAAAAGCTCCTTATCCAAGTAGGTTAACCAAAAAGCAGAGTGACAACATTGACAAGATATTAGAGGTGTTTAAGCAAGTAAAGGTTAACATCCCCTTGTTGGATGTCATCCAACAAATACCTCAATATGCCAAAGTGTTGAAGGATCTCTGCACAACCAAGAGGAAGACCAATGTTCCTAAGAAAGCATTCTTGGCTGCAAATATCAGCTCACTTTTGTCCAATCCTACCTACACAAAATACAAGGACCCTGGGTGTCCTACTATTGAGTGTACGATAGGGGACACTAGAATGAGCAATGTTTTGCTTGATTTAGGATCAGCGGTCAACCTCCTCCCATTCTCTGTTTATAAACAGTTGAACTTGGGAGAATTGAAACCAACGAAGATCACCCTCCAATTGGCGGATAGATCCATTCGTATTCCCATGGGGATTATCGAGGATGTGCTTATCAAAGTTGGAGATTTTATATTTCCAGTCGATTTTGTTGTCCTCGATACCAATCCTGTTGCGAACACCTACTCTCAAATACCTTTGATTTTGGGTAGACCATTTATGGCAACCTCCAATGCCTTGATTAATTGTAGAAATGGTCTCATGAAGCTCTCATTCGGTAACATGAGTGCCGAGTTTAATGTGTTCAACTCTGGTAGGCAACAGGAACCCATGGATGAACCTTTAAATCTAAATCTCATCCGCCAATTGGAGAAAGCACCACAAAATCAACGAACACCCCTAACCCCAATGCAACCCGGTTTTCCCTCGGGGGCGTGTAATCATAGGGTTTCAGCACTCAAACATTTAAAGAAGTCCACCCTGAACCTAGTGAGTCAAATAATTCGTATCTTTTAGTATAAGGAAGTTTGTCGTAGTCAAGGGCCCTTAATCTCTTTTTGTGAAACTTAAGTGTAGGGATTTTGGTTCCCATGTAAATAAATGAATAAGTGGTGTTGTCTCTTCTCGCACGGCTCCTATCACTCGAGAAAGTAGGTCTGAGGGGCCTTTGTGCCTGGTGCTTTCGAGACATCTGACTTGGGATGCGCCAACCGAACTCCCGTTACACGGGTGGTAGGGATCGCCCAATGTGGAGATTTGGGGGAAGGTGTACGTGATAATGTAAGTCCTCATAGGCCATGATGCACGAAACCTGACCCTGGGAGAATCAAACACCATCCAATAAAATGCTCTAAAGAAGAAAAAAAGAAAAAAAAAAAGTCAAATAAGAACCAAAATGGACTTTACACATTGTATCACATTCAGAAGATAAGGTTGCCCATGTCTTTCACTTAAGTCCTTAACTAACTCTCACGAATAACTCATTAGGCTAAGTGTGTGGACCGATTACATATATAGAGTCGACCCGTAGTATTACCGCGTCCCATGACCGACAAAATAAGTCCAACGAGTCGTGTAGCTAGATTGATTAATGCATCTTGTTCGGATTTTGTGGGTATATCCGCTGAAAACCCTTAGGAGACAGCACTCCTCCTCCTTGGCAACAGGGAGGTTTAACGGTTTGTTGCACATGCTAAGTGCAACCGTGATTCCTACGAAAGTGAGTTAGGATTCCTTGTTTTTCGTATGCTTTTCTCTTTCTTTGTTTTGCTCGGGACTAGCAAAAGTTAGGTGTGGGGGTATTTGATTGACATCATTTCATGCTTATATTTGTATCCTATATTCATTATCTTTCACCTAAACAATGCTATGTTACGAGTTTTATGTTTAGTTTTCAGGAATAAATAGGTTTGAAGAGATGAAACATAAAAGGACCCAAAAGCTGGGAAAAAGGACTGAATTGTGAGATCTGGGGACCAAAATGCAAGGGAGAAGGACCTGAACGCAAGACAAAAGGACCTAAGAGCAAAACAAAATACTCCACACCATCATGGGGAGTATTTTAGCAATTGGATTCGGGTCGGAGCTCCAATAAACAAAGTAGATGCATCCAAGACCACCAAATACAAAAAGAAAAGCCCAGCACAAATTCCAGATGGATCCGGACCTTTTTGACCGCCAATTGGCAGTCCAAGACCGCTAATTGGCGGTCTGTTTTGGCCCAAATCCGCCAAGTTTTCTCCTGGACGTGTATTAATGTTTGTTTAGGCTATTTGTGGTATTGGTTTAGTCCCACATCGGGGGATTGTCCCGGTTTGCCTTTTTCCATGGCTATAAATAGAACTCTTGACCTTCCATTGTAATCACTTCATATTTTAAGTCGCTATTCTTCCTACTAGAAGTGAGGCCATGAAGTACACACTAAAGTAGGAGGATGGTACTTGAAATGTGAGTCATTTTATCAATAAAGTTTTGTGTTTCTTTCATTGTTTGTTTATGCTTCTTTTATTGGTTGTGCATGTTTTAGTTTAATCGTGTTTTATGTCAAACTTAGTTTTAATATGCTTTCTTTGCTTAGTTTAATAATTAGTGTAATGTTTAGTGAATAGTTCCATCCCCTTTGGGGGTGGAGTAGATGTACATACATGCAAATGAGAATGGATTGAATGCTTTAATTCCAATGTGTTGATAAAACATGAATGTATGTTGCTTGTTTAGGATAGAATTTATAACTTGATGAGTTTTTCCAAAATGATTAGACGCCTCTCATGCTTTTTACGGTTCTGAAATAAACATCTTGCATATGTAAATGTTAATCAACTAAGTTGGTGAATATATTGATAGGTTTTGCCACAACATTTAGACACTTCCTATGCATGATAACACCACCTTTATTTGTGCTTAAACAATGTGTTCAACACCCACCTCTTTGCTTGTGTACACTCACTCCACCCCTTAGGGGTTTTCCCATTTCTGTATTCCAGCATTCTTCCTTTGTTCTTAGCTTAGTTATTATTTCATTGTTTGGTTCTTCCTTTCGCATTTCATACTTCTTAGCGTAGTTTAGTGTAAAGTAGCATAATCAATCTTTCTACCCCAATTTTTGCCACTTGATTTCTGATAAACAAGAGGCTGCTCATCTCCCTAAGGACGGCCCGTACTTGCCACCGCTTCATCGCGGCCGTGCACTTGCGGTTTTAATTAAAACGTTCAACAAGACTCCAAAACGCTACTAAGGAAGGGTTGTCCCGTAAAAATTAAGGTGGGGGATTTCATCACCCTTTCCTTCGCCACACAAACCACACTAATCAAGAGCTTAATTTTAAAATCAAGTAGACATTGGCCATAAGGATTTCGGGCGCATTAGGAGAGTGATCCGGTCCCGACCGTCATGACCTGATCGGCGTTTCCCACTTTGTCGATAGTAGGAGAGACGAGATCCCTGGATCTTGGCTCACTTGCTGGGCTTTGTGGTCCTCGTCGTAGGGAGGTGAGGCGTGTTGAGACCGTGTGACCTCGCAGTTAGGCGTCGTCTAGCTGTAAGGACCTATAGCGGCCTTAGGATTGCTTGAGCCTTGTTTGCTTGTGTGCTTCTACCTGTACACATCCGTCGTAGCATAAGGACTTCTTCCCTTCTCTCCTGAGTCATTCTTTCTCTCCTGTGTTCCCTCATCTTCTCCTCTACGCACATTCTTTGAAAAAGAAAAAAAAGGTTTTGGTTTGTGTGCGTGCACCTTTGTGTATGCTTTCGTGGACACGAGACGAGAGGGGTCGTTTGACGAGGAGCGTTGTCAATCCGGCTTCGATCATCGATTTCTCGACACCTTCCTCCTCTCGTGTCGCACGCAGTCTGGGTTCAATGGCTACTAATTTCCATGAGGAGTAGTTGCCGAACCTACCTGTTCGACTTGTGCTTCCAGTAGTCGCTCCCATACCTCTACGTGATCGATGCTACCCGAGCCCTACACCTCTACCCTCATGCATCGTATTACCAGAGGCTAATGGGAACCATTTTGAGGTTAAGCCTCAGTTTATTTCCATGCTCCCTCACTTCACTGGGAAAGGTGATCCCTATATCTTTCTCAAGGAATTTGAGGAGGTTTGTGCTATGTTCAAGTTGCAACAACTTAGCACAGACTCCATCCATCTTAGGCTTGTCCCCTTTGCGCTGAAGGATGACGCCAAGAAGTGGTTGTACAGCAACCAGACGAATGCCATTAGGACTTGGGATGAGTTTCAATCTGCATTCCTCCATAAGTACTTCCCAAATCATCGGACTCAAAAATTGAGGAACGAAATCAATTCGTTCTATCAACATGAGACCGAACCATTCCATGCATACTTAGAGAGGTTCAAGGAGCTACTATCCTCATGCCCTCACCATGGCATCGAGTTGTGGTGCCTTTGTCAGATTGTTTACGAAGGTCTTCACATCCGGTCAAGAACGCTCCTTGAGTCCATGTGTCAAGGAGAGTTCTTGGGAAAGGATGAAAGGGAGGCATGGGCTTTCCTAGAAGACATTGCTGAGAAAACAATGCAATGGGAGAGTGTAAGGGAACCACCTGCATCATCTAGTACAGGAGCGAGGATCGCGAATGCAAACTCAACTAGATCGGGTGTCGCATTTGCTATCGATACCATTACGGCCACCGAGGCACGCATGGTGGCCTTAACGCGCCGTATGGATTCGATTGAGCTCCAAAACCAACAAGGTGCACCTCACATGTCCACATATGGTCCAGTTCCCTGTCATTCATGTGGTATGGTAGGTCATGTAAAAAGCGAGTGTGTGTCTATTCCTCCTTAGATGGAGCGTGTCAACGCCATCTATGACAGAGCTAGGAATTACCCATACTCATCATCTTATAATCCTGGATGGAGGAACCACCTCAATTTTTCATGGAACCAAACTAATGCCCCGGGTGGTCCTTCAAACTCCTCTAGACCACGTTACCAATCACACCAACCTCCCATGCATGCACATTCCTATCAGCCACCCCAAGCGCAAACCACCAATCAATCGGGTTTCCCAAATTCCAATAATATGGAAACCCGATTCAATTCGCTTGAGACCTTGACTCGTGGACTTGAAAATTCAATGAAAATTTTTATGTCAACTACGAGTCAAGTTCTCACTTCAAATTAGCAGACCATCAAATCTCTAGAGCTTCAGATGGGCCAATTGGCTCAGTCTATACATGAAAGAGAGAGAGGGACTTTTCCTAGCCAGCCTGAGGCTAACCCCCGTCTGTACCAACAACAACACATGCAAAATGAGAATGTGGTACCTTGAGGGAGGCAAGTAAACCATGTGGAGGAACCTGTTCACCATGTCAATGTCATTGTGACCTTAAGGAATGGAAAACAGGTTGACAATCACATTTCCTTGCCACAACCACCACCATCTATGAAGCCCCTTAGTGGGAATGGTGGTGAAGAAGAAGCTGAGGGTGAGGGTAATACACCAATGCTTCCTTCTCAGGCACCGTAGAAAACCTACCTGCCAAAAGCTCCCTATCCAAGTAGGTTAACCAAAAAGCAGAGTGACAACATGGACAAGATATTAGAGGTGTTTAAGCAAGTAAAGGTTATCATCCCCTTGTTGGATGTCATCCAACAAATACCTCAATATGCAAAAGTGTTGAAGGATCTCTGCACAACCAAGAGGAAGACCAATGTTCCTAAAAAAGCATTCTTGGCTGCAAATATCAGCTCACTTTTGTCCAATCCTACCTACACAAAATACAAGGACCCTGGGGGTGTTTTATTAGCTTAGTTAATATGCTTTCTTTGTTTAGTTTAATAATTAGTGTAATGTTTAGTGAGTAGTTCCATCCCCTTTGGGGGGTGGAGTAGATGTACATACATGCAAATGAGAATGGATTGAATGCTTTATTTCCAATGTGTTGATAAAACATGAATGTATGCTTGCTTGTTTAGGATAGAATTTATAACTTGATGAGTTTTGCCAAAATGATTAGACACCTCTCGTGCTTGTTTAGGTTCTGAAATAAACATCTTGCATATGTAAATGTTAATCAACTAAGTTGGTGAATAGATTGATAGGTTTTGCCACAACATTTAGACACTTCCTATGCATGATAACACCACCTTAATTTGTGCTTAAAGAATGTGTTCAACACCCACCTCTTTGCTTGTGTGCACTCACTCCACCCCTTGGGGGTTTTCCCATTTCTGTATTCCAGCATTCTTCTTTTGTTCTTAGCTTAGTTGTCACTTCATTGTTTGTTTCTTTCGTTCGCATTTCATACTTCTTAGCGTAGTTTAGTGTAGAGTAGCATAATCAATCTTTCTCCCCCAATTTTTGCCACTTGATTTCTGATAAACAAGAGGTTGCTCACCTCCCTGAGGACGACCCGTACTTGCCACCGCATCATCGTGGCCGTGCACTTGCGGTTTAATTAAAACGTACTACACAAGACATACTTGTTTTGAAGTTACTGGAATTTCAAGTTTGGTCGACCGTTTCTGGGTGACGCCAGAAGTTACTAAGTGTTTTTTAGGCATTCCTTCTCCACCACTAGTGTTTGCTAAACTCTAGTTATTATATCCCCTTCCCCTTTGTGGTTTGGGGAGTAGAAAAACCACCACGCAAAGCCAAAGGTTGTGTGGAGGCCACCACCTAATTGTGAGTGGAAATAACCACCAAATATGGTCTCCTTCCTCCTACCATGCCTCCATATAGCCACCTAAAGTAGATTTATATCTCATGGAGCATCTCCTTAAAGCCACCTAATGTGGAATCCGTAGCTTAACAAGTCATCAAGTTAAGGAAATTATTTTGAGCCATCAAAAGAGGAACTTGAAGAGGTTGTAGAAGGACAATGGAGGTGAGAGATTATTAACTATTCTTAGCATATGTGATCTCTGTGTTGCTTGAAGATTGGAGATTCAAGAGGGACGGGATTTGGTATCTACCGGTGTTCTTATGTTTATTCTTCTCCATGCTCTCTCATTTTATTGGTTTGCTAGTTTATACTCTCGTCTATTTATCCTCTTGGATGAATAATAGATTAGTCGTTTTATTAAGCTTATGGTTTATTGATTGGGGCTTTATTGTACTTTGAGGTGTAATCATTCAGAGTCATGGTCCAGTTCCAAGCTATTATCTCCCTGCTATGATCCATCACTCGTAGTTTTTTCCGCTTTGGGTTTCCACGTATATCTTGGAGTTTGGGTTTATTGCTTGTGGTTTGCTTCACATATTTTGCTTGAATTTGTCTAGTCTAGCTTCTTTCAAGTTTTCCACACTCATCATCATCGCTTCCTCTCTATGGCTCAAGCACACTATTGTTCCAATTTTCCTAACAGAATCTTAATTGATTGCGAAGGATTTAAAATATATAAACTAATGCTAATTGGTCCTAATTACATCTAAGCCTAATTACCCTCTATAGAGATCATTACAATATCTTATATGATTTCTTGGACAATATGTTTATCTTGGTTGATGCATCCTTAAGCTTTGCCTTTATTATAAGAATTTTAATTGCATTTGCAACAAATTTCAGATGTCCCTTTGTAGAATATTTTATCGCTTTAATTATTTGTTGTCATCGTAAAACTAATATATTACGCTATTTCCATATATGTCTCTTCGCAACTTAGAATTTTGCATTAGTATAATAATTTATCTCATTTATCAAAACAAAGGACTTTATTTAAAGAAGATATACATGATCTTGTGCATTCTAAATGATTGTGATCTTACGAAGACAAAGTCAATTGGTAGTTTTGTTTATTTTGTTACCTTCATAAATGATATTCAAGGAAAATTTATGTGTATACCTTGACTTAGCATTTGAACATTATGTTTCAAGGTATACACATACATTTTCCTTGAATCATCATTTATGAAGGTAACAAAATGCTAAGTTTCAAGTTTCAGTTGACAGACAAATTGTGAAGAAACTGAAGTGTATCAAAGATGATAGTGGAGGAGAATATATTGGTCGTTTTGATAAGTATTGCTAACAAAAAGGTATTAGATATAATAGGCTACCCCTTAAGAAACCTCAGTTGAATCATCTAGCTGAAAGATTGAACAAAAATTTGAAGAAAATGGTAAGATACTTGTTGTAACATCCTCAAACAGCGGAAAAATTTAAAAAAAATTAAAACATACAATCAACACGAGGATATCACTAGAAGACAGAGAAATCAGGTGCACCAACACATATATATCATATATATCTGAGTATTTCAAAAGTGTGATTACAACAAAAGGCTATAAGAAATATACATGTAATCAGTTTGACCTCAACTGAGAGAAAGCAGGATCTGGTTGCGGTGTGAGTCCCCACCCCTAACCCCGGTCACGGCCTGAAAAGAAAACATGCAAAAATGCATGAGTTTTCAGAAGGAAACCCTGTATGCCAAACCCCAAACACATATATGAAACTGGTACAACAACCTAGCATGCAATTCTATACAAAAAAGAAAAACATAACACTCATCATCACCAAGCTAGGCTCGAGGGCTCTTTCACCCAATCAGAGCTACCACGACTAAGACTAGGGCTCCTTCACCTAACCCAAATGCACTATGGGGCTTCAGGGCTCTTTCACCCAACCACCGTACAGACAAGCTGGGCTCCAGGGTTTTTTCACCCAACCACAGCTTCACACAAACAGTTACGGGACTCCAGGTCTCTTTCACCCAACCGCCGCAAAACACGTGCTCACCAAGCACACTTTCCGTAAAACTGTCGGCACCACAACTCGCCTCGCAAGGATGACAACACAAAAAGCACCTCACAAGTGCAAAATAGAGCAACTACGGTTGATTGAATCAGTTATAATAACTGCAAGTGCACTGCCGCGTTGAAGCGGTGGCTAATATGAGTCGATCTACAGGGAGGTGTGTCGACTTTGGTTAGTTCAAAGACGAGTGGGAAACAATGTGGAGAAAAGATTGATTAAACTAGCTACACTAACTACACTACACGAGTAAGCAAAAAACAAGATGAAAGTGCGAGAATAAATGAAACTAAGTGACTAATAGAAGAAGATAGAAATCAGGAATAGAAAACCCCTAAGGGGTGGAGTGTGTGTACACATGAAATAAGTGGTGATGAATGCATTCATTAAGTATAAGTGTAGGTAGTGTTTGCTAAGCATAAGAAGTACCTCATGGCAAAACCAATCATCCAAATCACTAACCTAGGTGATTAATATGAGCATGGCAAGTTTGTTATTAAGAACCAATCAGTGTGATCAATGCATGTTTAGTATTCATTACATCTAAATAACATGTATAGACATCAACTCCACCCCAAAAAGGAGATGGAACTACTCACACATTATTAGACTAATATTCATACTAAGGAAAGAAAACATGCTAATTAATTCTAAGAAGACTAAAACAAACAAAGTTAACTAAGTATGCAAGAATTGAAAAGAGACAATATGAAGAAAATAACAAAACATCTTTTATTACTCACTCAATTACAAGTAGTCTCTCTCCACCAAAGTTTTGCTCTGAGACTTTACTCCTAGTAGAGAGGATGGCCACCAAGAGAGGAGATTTATCCAAATGAGGAGGATGAGTTCTATATATAGCCATAGAAAAATATAATCCGAGACAATCCCCCGGCATGGGACTAAACGTATACCAAAAATAGACTAAATACAACCTAATACATGTCCCGCCAAAGTCTTAGCGGATCCAGAGCTGACCCGACCGCCAATTCGCAGTCTTGGACCGCCAATTGGTGGTCTATATGGTCTAGATCTGGTCAAGATTTGGAGTGTGGTTGTCTGGCTTGATTTCGTCATGTGTAATGCATCCAAGTCAGTTGTTGGAGCTCATGCCCGAATTGAATTGCCAAAATACTCTTCATGATGGTGTGGAGTTTCTTGATTTGCTCATTGGTCCTTTGGGCTTACATCTGGGTCCTTACATCTTGCATCTCAGTCTCCAAGTCTTGCAACTCAGTCTTTTTTCTTGCTTTTGAGTGCTTTTTGTGCCTTTTCTCCTCAAACATGCTTATTCCTTAAACTTAAACTTAAACATTAAACTCATTACGTAGCATTGTTTAGGTGAAAGATAATGGATTTAAGACACAAATGTATGCATGATACGATGTCAATCGAATACCCCCGCACCTAACTTTTGCTAGTCCCGAGCAAAACAAAGAATGGGAAAAATGAAAGAAAGGAAAAAACATTCGTAAAACAGGGAAATCCTAACTCACTTTCGTAGGAATCACGGTTTCACTTAGCACGTGAAACAAGCCGTTAAACCTCCTACTATCGACAAGGAAGGCGACGCTGATCAGGTCATGACGGTCTCAACTCAATCACTTGCTTGTAGAATTAAGGCTTTGATTAAGAGTGATTTTTGGGGCAAAGGAAAGGGTGATGAAATCCCCCACATTATCATGTATGGGACAGCCCCTCCTTAGTAGTGTTTTGAGTCTTAATCTAGCAAGCAACTCTGCAAACAAACACTCACCTCACTCTTGTTGCAATGAAATTCCTACTAATTAATGCATGAATGAGAGTAGGAAGTGTGAGATGAAAGTGCGAGATGAAATGAAACTAAGTGACTAATACAAGAAGATATAAATTAGGAATGGAAACCCCCTAACGGGTGGAGTGTGATTACACATGAAATAAGTTGTGATGAATGCATTCATTAAGCACAAGTGTAGGTAGTCTTTGTTATGCATAAGAACTACCTCATGGCAAAACCTATCATCCAAATCACTAAACTATGTGATTAATATGAGCATGGCAAGTTTGTTATTAAGAACCTAAACAAGCATGGAATGTACCTAAATTATGGCAGAAACCATCAAGTTAAGTATTCTCTTTAATTCAAACAAGCATACTAACATTTCTCACATACAACAATGTTTAGTATTCATTCCATCTACATAACATGTATAGACATCAACTCCACCCCAAAAGGGGGATGGAACTACTCACACATTATTAAACTAATATTCATACTAAGGAAAGAAAACATGCTAATTAATTCTAAGAAGACTAAAACAACCAAAGTTAACTAAGTATGCAAGAATTCAAAAGAGACAATATGAAGAAACTAACAAAACATCTTTTATTACTCACTCAATTACAAGTAGTCTCTCTCCACCAGAGTTTTGCTCCAAGGCTTTACTCCTAGTAGAGAGGATGGTCACGAAGAGAGGAGATGTATACAAAGGAGGAGGAAGAGTTCTATTTATAGCCAAAGAAAAAGGTAATCATGGACAATCTCCCGGTATGGGACTAAACGTATACCAAAAATAGACTAAATACAACCTAGTACATGACCCGCCAAAGTCTTAATGGATCCAAAGCTGACCCGACCGCCAATTAACGGTCTTGGATCACCAATTGGTGGTCTATATTGTCTGGATCTGGTCAAGTTTTGGGGTGTGGTTGTCTGGCTTGATTTCGTCATGTGTAATGCATCCAAGTCAGTTGTTGGAGCTCAAGCCTGAATCTAATTGCCAAAATACTCCTCATGATGGTTTGGAGTTTCTTTATTTGCTCATTGGTCTTTTAGGCTTACATCCGGGTCCTTCCCTCTTACATTTTAGTCCCCAAGTCTTGCAACTCCGTCTTTTTCCTTGCTTTTGAGTCGTTTTTGTGCCTCTTCACCACAAACTTGCTTATTCCGAAAACTTAAACATTAAACTCGTTATGTAGCATTGTTTAGGTGAAAGATAATGGATATAAGACACAAATGTACACATGATTTGATGTCAATCAATGGCTGACCGAACCAAGAGTCCTGGTCGACTGATTCTCTCAAAATATAGGCAAGTGCTTCGACTGGCAATCCATCGGTCTAACACTTCCTACCGGCCACACGACCAACAGTTGAACCAAAGTCAGGGGTGGGTTGACCATTTAGAAGGTTACCTCCCAACACCAACAATATTAACGTCTCATCGGTCGTACGGCAAAGGGGGGCCGGTAGACCAAAAACTACCAGGGACTCCTACGTTCTCACCAAGTCGCATCGGTCGAACCACATCACATCGATCGAACAAGGTTTAAGTCAACATAAGTCATCGATCGAACAAAATCATTGAGTGGTCGACTGTTTAGAAGGTCTAGGCTCCAACCAACTTAGCTACATATACAATCGTTCGAACGAGTCAAAGGACGGTCGACCGTTTAGATGGTTATAGCCCCCAACCGACCTATAATAATGTATTCGGTAGAACGGCAAAAAGGCCCGGTCGACCAAAAACTTCCAAAGCCTCAATATTCTCGTTCAAAATGCATAACCGGTCGACCACCCAAGGGTATCGTTCGACCGGTGCGAGAGATAAATATCCTAACTACACTAACAACGGTCGACCGAATGCAGCATAAAACTACAGAACAAGACGTCTGACGAGCCTTTCGGCCTACCGTCGACAACTCAAACACTCGCACAATCTAGGTGAGCATGAAAACAACGTTTGACATACCTTAAAATTTGAAGAAACCTTTGAAGAACCTTGACAGCCACTTCCTCCACCCAAATGATTCTTCGGTCAAGCCCTACCGAGCAACGAACCCGTCGCCTCCAGCTACGCATACTGCAACACTTGAGTTCTTTGATCACCTTAATCCACTTGTGCTTCACTAGCAGAGAGAGAGGGAGATGGTCAGAGAGTGAAAAGAGAAGAAGGTAGGTGTTTAAACGTTTTAAATACCGCAAGTGCATGACCACGTTGAAGCGGTAGCAAATACGAGTCGATCCACAGGGAGGTGTGTCGACTCTGGTTTGTTCGAAGGCAAGTGGGAAAAAGAGGGAAAGAAGTTGTGATTACACTACACTAAACTAAGAATGAACAATCAATAAAACTAAACCCCATGGAGTGGAGGTGTGTAGGCATGTGTGTGTGAGTGGGTCTTCTTTTCAATTAGGAACAAGTGTAGTTTGTGTGGTATACAAGTAGAAGCTAGTGTAGAATCTAAGTGTAGGATACACAACACTACATGGCAAACCATGATCATGCATATCTCACATAAAGTTGAGGTTGATTTTAGATTCTCAAACATGCAATAAGTACCTAGTGTGGCCATTAGAGCATCAATCAATCCTACTTACAGCCTAAATCATTCATGTAAATCTACACCAAACATGGATCCATTCATAACAAGTCATTCCCATCATATCATAACAAGCAACAAGATAAACTCTAAAGCTAGCATGAGATAAGTACCTAGTGTGGACATTATCTCATCTAATACAAGTTTACGCATGCTACAAGTATAGATCTATATTAAGCATATGAAATGGCACAAATAAAAGAACTCGTCACTATCATATAGTCTACATTACCTCCACCCTATATAGGGATGGAACTACTCACTAATCATTAAGAAAGGAAAACAAAACAAAATTAAACTAATCATGCAAGAATTGAAAGAGACAATATAAAACTCACTAAGAAAATTATTTTATTTACATGACTCACATTACATGTAGCATTCTTCTCCACCTTGAGTTTTGCTCCAAGGCTTACTCCAAGTAGAGAGAATGCCACCAAGCAATGGGTAGTATACAAGGGAGGAGGAAGAGTTCTAATTATAGCCATAAAAAAGGTAACTGGTGACAATCCCCTGGTATGGGACTAAGCACATACCAAATATAGCATAAAACACCCTAATACACATCCGGTAGAAGACGGGTCGGATTCGGAGACAAATAGACCGCCAATTGGCGGTCTGGAACTCTTGGATCCATCCCAGTTTCGTTTGACTTGTTTGTAGCTTTGTTTATTCTCCTGGAGTGCACTCTAACCGGTTGTGGGAGTTGCGACCCAAATCCAATTGCCAGGATACTCCTCATGATGGTGTGGATTGCTTGATTTTGCTAATTAGTCCTTTTGGGTTTACATCTGGGTCTTTCTCTCTTGCATCTTAGTCCATTAGTCTTGCAACTTAGTCATTTTCCTTGCTTTTAAGTCCTTTTTGAATCTCCTCTTCTCAAACATGTTTATTCCTGAAACATAAACATAAACTCGTTACGTAGCATTGCTTAGGCTAAAAATAAATGATATGAGACACAAGTATAAGCATGATATGATGTCAATCGGTAGGATTTGCAGCTTAAGTACCCCCACCTTTAATCCAACCAATCACAACACTCCACCTCAACTCTCACTTCTTCTCCTCCAAACAAGCAATTAGCCTCCTAAACACCAATTAACAACTAATCAAGGATTGGGATATCACAATCCACCCCCCTTAAAGGAATTTCGTCCTCGAAATTAAACCAGAAACTCACCGAACAGCTCCAGGAAACTTCTTCTGGACCTCCTCCTCGATCTCCCAAGTAGCCTCTCACTCACTATGGTGTTGCCACCTGACCTTCACCATCAGAATGGTCCTCCTCCTGAGTTGATGCTCCATCTGATCCACAATCTCCACAGGTCTCTCCTCGAGAGACAAATCCTGATGGATTTCTGGAACCTCTAACTAAATAACATGAGAAGGACCTGCTACGTACTTCCTCAGCATCGAAACGTGGAAGATGTTGTGAAGACCCGAAAATTACGGCGACAGCGCAACCCTGTAGGCGACCTCTGCAACCCGGTCAAGGATCTCGAACAGCCTAACATACCTTGGATTGAGCTTCCCCTTCTTCCCGAATCTCATCACTCCTCAAGATGGTGAGATCTTCAGGAAAACGTGATCGCCTACCTCAAACATCAACTCACGCCTATGCCTATCCGCGTAGCTCTTCTGCCTGCTCTGAGCGATTGATAATCTCTGCCTGATCACGTTGACCTTCTCATTGTACATCTGCACCATCTCAGGCCCAACCAACTGCGTATCGCCTACATCACTCCAGCATATGGGTGATCTGCATGGTCTCCCGTACAAAGCCTCGTACGGTGTCATCCCAATACTCGAATGGTAGTTATTGTTATAGGAGAACTCTATCAATAGAAAATGCTCATCCTAGTGTCCTGCCCAATCCAGAGTACAAGCCCTCAGCATGTCCTCAAGAGTCTGGATCATCCTCTCAGACTAACCATCTGTCTATGGGTGAAATGTTGTACTGAACTTCAGTTGTGTCCCCAAAGCCTGCTACAGATTCCCCCAAAATCTGGAAATGAACCTGGGATCTCGATTAGAAATGATACTCACTAGGACTCCATGAAGTCTGACGATCTCCTCAATATACAACTTGAAGGAATACAACATGGGCTTAACCACTTGACTAAAACCAATTGTGTCAGTGAGGGAGCCCAACTGACTAACGATCAACACCGGCAAGACCGGACAATAAACCAGCCACCTCCACATTCCTGCTAATGGCATCTGCAACTGAATTTGCATTTCCCGGATGATAAGAGATGGTGAAACCGTAATCCTTGATGAACTCGAGTCATTTGTGTTGCTTCATATTCAGCTCCTTCTGCCAAAACAGGTACTTCAGGCTTTGAGGATCTGTGAAGACCTCGAACTGCTCGCCATAGAGATAATGTCTCCAGGTCTTCAACGCGTTCACCACTTCTACCAACTCCAAATCATGAGTGGGGTAGTTCTTCTCGTGCGCCTTCAGCTACCTCAAAGCATATGCAACCACTTGCCCGTGTTGCATGAGTACACAGCCCAATCCAATGCCCGAAGTGTCACCGTAAATCACGAATCCTCCACTGCCACTGGGAAGAGTCAGAACCGGAGCAGTCGTCAACCGACTCTTCAGTTCCTGAAAACTTTCCTCACACTTCTAGGACCATACGAACTTGACGCCTTTCTATGTCAACGTCGTCTGAGGTGAAGCAAGCCTAGAGAAATCCTGAATGAATCGGCGATAGTAACCTGTCATTCCTACAAAACTCATGATCTCTGTCATGCCAGTCGGAGCTCTCCACTGTGGCAAAGCCTCAACCTTCACTGGATCTACTGATATCCCAGCTTCTGATACTATGTACTACAGAAAAGCACTCGCACTTCAAGTACTTGGCATATAACTGCTGATCTCTCAAAGTACCAAGTACTATCCTCAGGTGCTCTTAATGCTTCTCTACATCTTGCAAGTAGACAAAAATGCCATCCACTAAGACAATCACAAATCGGTCGAGGTACTGATGGAACGTCCTGTTCATTAGATCCATGAAAGCTGCAAGTGTGTTCGTCAACCCAAACGGCATCACCAGAAACTCGTAGTGCCCGTACCTCGTCCTGAAAGTTGACTTCTGGACATCTGACTATCTGATCCTCAACTGATGATAACTAGATCGCAGATCAATCTTTGAGAACATCTTTGCTGACTGCAACTGGTCAAACAGGTCCTCGATCCTTGGTCAAGGATATTGATTCCTAATGGTAACCTGGTTCAGCATCCTGTAATCAATACATATGCAGCGATCCATCCTTCTTCTTCACAAAGAGTAGTGGTGCTCCCCAAGGCAAGCCACTAGGTCGGATAAACCCAGTATCCATCAAATCCTCCAACTGCTTCTTCAGCTCGGCTAACTCAGCATGGTCATCCTGTACAGAGCCTTCGACTGCGACCATATCAATGCCAAACTTTATCTCTCTATGAGGCAGCAAACCAGTGATGTCATATGAAAAGACCTTTGGAAAATCCTAGACTATCTTTATGTCTTCCAACCTCCTCCCATCTGAATCTGGAACTACTAAAGTGGCCACGAAAGCTATGCATCCCTGCTGCAACAACTTTTGTGCCCTCACTGCTGACACCACTACTCAGCCTCCTCTGTCCTTTGTCCCCCTGATCTGCACATCAGGTATACCCTTCCTCGGGATTAGAATCTTCTTCTCCAGGCACAAGACTCGCACATCGTACTCTGATAACCAATCCATCCCCAGTATGACGTTGAAGTCCTTCATCGGCAATAAGACCATCTCACCCGGAAACTCCTGGTCTCCCGAAACAATCGTCGCGCTGGGGAGAAAGCTCCCAACAGTGCCTACCAGACCCAGGGGTGTGCTAACTTCCAACGTTGAGTCAACGTCGCAGGGGTACGGCCCAACATGCTCGCAAATTGCTCCGACATGAACGAGTGTGTGACCCCACAATCAAATAGTACTCGGGCAATCAAACCGGCAACAAAAAGTCTACCTTTCACCACTGTGTTGGTGTCCCTCACCTCATCTGCCTGGATGGTAAAGACATGTCCAGTCCTCTGTCCATACTGCAGTAGCGCAGAAGGGCGATGACCTCCGCCTCTACCTGCTGTTGGGGGTCCTTATCGTCTACTGGACTCGCTCGGCCCACTCGGACAATCACGGATAAAATGCCTCGACTTGCCACACCCGAAGCAAACCCCAGAATGAGCCCAACACTCCCCAGAATGAACTCGACCACAACTCCTACATGCCTCAGGTTGACGTGTCCCTCCTTCAATCCGGGGCTTTTTGCCCGGACTCCCTGCTAGTGGAGCTCCTGGACGTCCACTGGCCTTATCATGTGGTCTCCTGGCCTCTGAGTAGTTCTCTTTATAATCCTAATCTATGAGGGTGGCGAACTCACAGCATCTGCCAAAGTCTGTGGCATATTGTACGTCACTCGAGTACGGAGTTGCTTCCTAAGACCCTGTACAAACTTCCTCGCACACTACAAAGGCATTATGCAGATCTCCGGACAATAACGTTCCACGGCGTTGAACCTCCGGATGTACTCCACAAGGGTCATCTCTCTGTGCTCGAGGGTCATGAACTCCTCCATCCTCCCATCTCTGACATGCTCTGGGAAATACTGCTCATTGAACTCACGCAAAAAGTCATCCCATCTGATGTCACTCCTACCCTCAAAAACCACTGCAAATGTGGTTATCCACCAGTTGGACGCGTCTCCACCCAATACATAGGCTGTCATGCCCACCTTCCGCTCGGAAAGGCACTCAATTTCCTGAAACGTCTCCTAGATCTTGAAGTCTCAGTCTTCAGTAGCCTCAGAATCGCCTCTGCCATCAAAGGTAGGAGGGTGTTGTCTCACAAATCGGTCGAGCATCGCTTCTGCCGCTACCGGATCCCGTCTGCCCGACTGGCGATCTAACATCGCACCCAGTCGCTCAATCGTGTCATAGAGCATCTGCCTCTCCTCTGCCCAGCCTATGTCCCCAGTATCATCGCTGGTGCTACACCCCATTGGGAGGTCTCACGCGTCTCGGAGGGATCTATACACACAAAAGACAACACAAACATCAAAATCATGAATGCATGCTCTAATGCAAAATATTATACTCTGATACTTCTATGGGTGGTTTCTTTGGAGAAGGACACCGAAACCGATCGCTCTGATACCAAGTTATAACATCCTCAAACAACGGAAAAATTTAAGTTTTTTAAAACATACAATCAACACAAGGATATTACTAGAAGACACAGAAATCAGGTGCACCAACATATATATATCATATATTCTGAGTATTTCAAAAGTATGATTACAACAAAAGGCTAGAAGAAATATACATGTAATCACTCTGACCTCAACTGAGAGAAAGTAGGATCTGGTCGCGGCGTGCCTCTCCTCGGTCCCCACCCCCTAACGTCGGTCATGACCTGAAAAGTAAACATGCAACAATGCTTGAGTTTCCAAAAGGAAACCCCGTATGCCAAACCCCTAACACATATATGAAACTTGTACAACAACCTAGCATGCAATTCTATACAAAAAAGAAAAGCATCACACTCATCATCGCCAAGCTGGGCTCCAGGGCTCTTTCACCCAACCACAGCTACCACGACTAAGACCAGGGCTCTTTCACCCAACCCCCTATCACGCAGGCTTTAGGGCTCTTTCATCCAACCCGAACACACTACGGGGCTTCAGGGCTCTTTCAGCCAACCACCGTACAGACAAGGTGGGCTCCAGGGCGTTTTCACCCAACCACAGTTTCACACAAACAATTACGGGGCTCCAGGGCTCTTTCACCCAACCGCCGCAACACTCGTGCTCACCAAGCACACTTGCCAGAAAAATATCGGTACCACAACTCTCCTCGCAAGGATGACAACACCAAAAGCACCTCACAAATGCAAAATAGAGAACAATGGTCGACCGAACCAAGAGTCTCAATCGACTGATTCTCTCAAAATACAGGCAAGTGTTTCGACCGGCAATCCATTGGTCGAACACTTCCTACGGACCACACGACCAACGGTCAAAGCAAAATCAGGGGTCGGTCGACCGTTTAGAAGGTCACCTCCCAACACCAACAATATTAACGTCTCATCGGTCGAACGGCAAAGGGGGCCCGGTCGTCCAAAAACTACCAGGGACTCCTACGTTCTCACCAAGTCGCACCGATCGAACCACATCAATCGGTCGAACAAGGTTTAAGTCAACATAAGTCATCGGTCAAACAAAATCAATGAGCGGTCGATCGTTTAGAAGGTCTAGGCTCCAACAGACTTAGCTACATGTACGACCGGTCGAACAGGTCAAAGGGCGGTCGACCGTTTGGTCAAAGCCCCCAACTGACCTACAATAGTGTATTCGGTCGAACGACAAAAGGACCCGGTCGATCGAAAACTTCAAGAGCGTCAATCTTCTCACTCAAAATGCATAACCGGTCGACCACCCAAGGGTATCGTTTGACTAGTTCGTGAGATAAAACACTAACAACGATCGATCGAATCACCAACCGATCGACTGAATGCAACATAAAACTGCAGAACAAGACGTCCGATGAGCCTTTTGGCCTACCGTCGACCACTCAAACACTCACACAATGTAGGTGAGCATGAAAGCAACATTTGACATACCTTAAGGTTTGAAGAAACCTTTGAAGAACCTTGACAGCCACTTCCTCCTCCCAAACGATTCTCCGGTGAAGCCCTACCGAGCAACGAACCCGTCGCCTCCAGCTACGCCTACTGCAACACTCGAGTTCTTCGATCACCTTAATCCACCCGTGCTTCACTGGCGCAGAGAGAGAGAGAGAGATGGTTCAGAGAGTGAAAAGAGAAGAAGGTAGGATTTGCAGCTTAAGTACTCCCCACACCTTTAATCCAACCAATCACAACACTCCACCTCACCCCTCACTTGTTCTCCTCCAAACAAGCAATTAGCCTCCTAAACACCTATTAACAACTAATCAAGGATTAGGATATCATACTTGTTGTCACAAGTGCTATCAGCATGCCCTTTTGGATGAGGCTTTGAATGTTGGGTATATTTTAAAATCTTACTCATTGTCATCCTTTGGATTGGATGTTTCTTACAAAGTTTAGACGGGAAATGATGTTTCCTATGATCATTTGTGTGATTTTGGATGTAAGACTTTTGCGTACGTATATTCTCAAAGATGGGACATCCAAATTTGTTGTGCAAACCTAACAGTCCACAATTATTGATTATGGGCAAGAAGAGTTTAGTTATAAGCTTTATCATCTAGTTTCGATGAAAGTTGTTATAAGCAAAGATGTGATTTTGAAAGATTATTGAAAAATCAGGAAAATTTTCAGGACCATGAAAATGTGATGATTTGGTTGATCTTGATCCAGTTCCATGTGTTAATGCTCCTGTGTAGATTGAAGAATTTTAACAGGATACCTCCTTAGCCATGTTGTGGATCACATGGTTTATCTAGTTTAGGATCTACCAACATTTAGAAAAAGATTGTGATATTATTTAGGACGAAGTTTTGACAGATTCTCAGTCAAAGAACAACTGGAATCGATTTCTTTTTCTACGGATCGTCAAGTATGATCCGACAAAGGTCAAGCATAAACTTCTAATATATATGATATGATACCATTGCTTACTCTTGTCAGTTGTCTTTCAGACCTAAAAAAATCATTGCTTCATCATTTCATACCTAACCAGGCAGCATCCGAGATAAAATTTAACAACAGATACTATTGCTAATGTAAGAATCTACCAAAATGAACACATCCGCTTGAAGCCTCCCTTGGGATTTCCTACCCCAAGACAAACCTTCCCAACATTGAGCTCATTGACGTCTCATTATTGAGCTTATGGACGTTATATTATTGATCTCAAATTAAATAATCACTCAAACCCTACCAGTCGGGCAAAGAGAACTCCATTGTATGACTCGGTGGTTAGCTTGAGAAAGAATATTTTATTTGTTCAATATCGACTAAGAATATATCTCAGCTTAAAATATCCTATGTCGAAACCACATAGACCAAAGTAAATGGTAGTAAAAATACATCCTTATAAACAAAAATTATAATCCAAAATTACCCAAGAAAAGGGGGAGTCATTGTTTTATTACGCATCAAGAGTATCCAAATCTGTTACTTGGCTACCTAAATGAATTGCAAATTATTCTCGGAAAGACTTGGATACCTAAATGAATTGTAGATTATTCTTTCCCAAACCTGTATCTTGATTTTTGTTGACTGTGATAACTAGCACAAGCCAACCTAACATAAGTAGAAATCTCTCCCATTAATGGCCCCATACCCATGCTTCCCCATAAAAGAGACCAAAGAGGTTCCTCTCTTGAAAGCCATGACTCAACTACTCTATCTCTTGGTTGTGCTCACTTCTCTTGTCACAATGGTCACCTCTAGGCCAATTCTGGTCTCTACGATCACCGGAAACTCCAAAATCGCTGCAATTCCACCTATATCCGTCCCCGCAATCCCGCCTATCTTCAATTCACCTTCCACTAATCCTCGAAGGCCTAACGAGGATTGGATCGGGGGAGATGTTATTCTCGGTGGCCTCGCAACTGCGGTCTTTGCCATCATCTTCTGCTATATAAGGGTGACTAGAAAGTCCAAGGGAGAGGGAAATATCAACAACAAAGTTTGATTATATGTGAGCTTAATTTTTTAGGAAGTTGTTATGGTGGTTGTAGAGTTGTAGTCAAATGTATAGATAAAGGAATTTGAAGTTAACTTAGTTTTGTTGATGTTGTTTGTGCTAGCTTTGTCGGATGGACTAAAAAGGTAACAATACGTTGAAATGAACATATATCTTGTATTGGATGAAGCTAAGGAGGTATCCTATTAACAAAGAACATATATCTTTGTATGAAGCTTGTCGTTTGGGGACTTAGTTACCATATTTAGGAATTAATTAAGCTTTTGCTAGACTTATGTTATGTGTTCTTTGATGATTAGTTGTTATGAGACTGCCATGTTTGGAAAATAGCCCTTAATAACATATACAAAGTTGCATTATGGGGGTATGCATATATGTAATAAGAGAGGGGGGCATGAGTGGAAGAATTTTTTTATTTAGTATTAGTTACCATGTGTGTCTGACATTGAGAGGTGGTTTTTTTTTGTTTAAAACACAAAATCAACACAAGGCTTAAGTTGTACCTATTTTAGTTGTAAGTTAGAATATTATTTAGGAAAATAATATTTTTAAAAATAATATTCCAAAACAAACCTCTCCCAAAAATTTCTAACAGTAGACTTGTAGTCACCACGTGTTGACATGTGGCAGCAGGTCTTGTTTTTTAGTGTTTAGAGAACTTGGCGTCTATCTTCAGTAAAAAAATTGGAGTCTCTATAGGGCAAAATGATTTTACAAAAGTCGAGTTCTATACAGGCAACACTTGCCCCACGAATTTCCCCAAATTGAACTCGGCAACACAACTGCCGAGTTCTCTTGATGTAAACTCGGCAACCCCATCGTCGAGTTTTCTTCAAGTGAACTCGGCACTGGTGCTGCCGAGTTCTTTTTGACAAGAACTACAGGTTCAAATTAGTATTCCCCAGTGTGTCAGAAGAACAGGATTTTAAAATGAAGTCGACAACGCAAGTGCTGATTTCTCTTGAAACGAACTCGGCATTGGTGATGCCGAGTTCACATCAAAAAAAACTCTACATCTTGTGTGTGGATCTTCTTCTTCAACGACGCGATCCTGACTAAAATGTAATGTGGGTTCTTCAGCACCAAAACACATGAGTCAAGCCTTCATTTTTTTCCTTCAATTTTTCAACCATCGAACAGTCTGTCTTGTGATCTCTAATTGTCTCATGAATTTGATGGTGTTCTTCGTGGAACTCATAAACACCATGCACCTACAGATAATTAAACCATTTAACAAACACAAAACACAATTTAAAAACGTCGTAATTGTTTAACTAAATGTTTAGATCTTACCATCTCCCGATCTCTACCCGTTCGACGTCTGTATAAGTTATGATTCGGAGTCAAGGTGTGATGAACAATCCAACGTACGGTGATGTTCCAGTATCATTCCATATACAGTCGTGTGCTCTCTTCAGAAGTGACACCTAGGAGTGGTCGCTCAATCTGTAGATGATCTCTTCTATGTGACCAATGCTGAATGAATCGGTGATCTTCCGCCAACCAATTAACGTCTGCCCTCCCTTGAGCCGATTTCACTACATGTCTCTCCATCGGCTCTGGAATGTGCTACTATAGTCCGAATTGTCTCATCACTCAGTTTGAACAATGCATAACCACCTCACCAAAATTTATCTACCAAGTATGGCTCATCCAGATCTCAGAACCTTCTGTACATAGTGGTGATAACTGACTAAGATCCAAATGTGCATAAGGGTCCCAGATCACTTGATCGAACTCTTGCACGTCCAGCTCATTCCGATAAAAATCAAGTGTCGTCGTCTTCTCAACATCAGGGTCGAGTTCACTTGAAGAGAACCCGCACTTGTGTTGCCGAGTTTACATCAAGAGAACTCGGCACTTGTGTTGTCGAGTTCAATTTGGGGAAATTCGTGGGGCAAATGTTACCTGTATAGAACTCGGCCTTTGCAAAGTTGTTTTGCCCTATGAAGAAATCGACGTTGCGAAAATCGAGTTCTTCAAAAAAATACAGAAGAACTCGATGTCACAGACATCAAGTTCTCTATACACTAAAAAATAAAATCCGTCGCCATCACGTGTCAACATGTAGTGGCAGGGGGTCTACTTTGGGATTTTAGTCTGGGAGAGGTTTATTTGGAAACTTTTAAAAAATATTATTATTTCGAGAGAAAAATCTTATTATTTATTTAGGTTGTTTTCTATTTGAAATCAGTGGTGAGATCTGTTGCGTTGTTATAATTTATTATGGGAACTACTAAACGTCGCTCCAAAACTACTTAAATCGCCCCTTGAAATTACCAAATTGTCCTTAACAATATATTTAATACCCATATCATCCTGTGTCTTTAAACAAGGTTTTTGACTCAGTTTTACTAACATTCCTAGTACCAACACCACGAAAATGTTTGGCGAAACACATAGATCAGGCGAAGTAACGGAGGCGGATTTTTATTTCCGACTCGGGCGTCTGGCTAAGACGCCTGTACCATCGTGGAGGCGTCTGGCTAAGACGCCTCCACCATGGTTGAGGCGTCTTAGCCAGACGCCTCCACGATAGTACAGGCGTCTTAGCCAGACGCCTATACCATGGTCTAAGCGTCTAGCTAAGACGCCTCAACCATGGTGGAGGCGTCTTAGCCATACGCCTCCACGATGGTACAGACGTCTTAGCTAGACGTCCCGTTTTTTTAAATTTTTTTGTCAAATTAAAATTATACGGTGTGTTATCTCAAATCATTTGACGTTTCTTTGCAAGTTTTCGGTGGTAACCGGTCATATTACAATGAGTTTTTTGCAAGTGATGAAGATTCAAAAAAATTCCAAATCCAACATTTTTTAAGATCCAAAATCCCCCGGCGGTAAAACATCCTGACTTACAAATACCACCTCGACAGGTCGTTCGGCGGAAAGTTTTTGGATTTTGAAATTGTTTGATCTGGAAATTTTGATTTTCGGTGTACCGAAGGGGTATCGGTCATCCGAATATACTAATTATTAACTTATTAATTAATTAATTTAACAATTATCTAAATTTATAATCAATTATCTTTTAATAAAAAATAATAAAAAATTACGGACGTCCGACGGAGCCGCCCCCACGTAAGAGGGGGCGTCTGTCTAAGACACCTCCCCGATTAAGTGGGGGCGGCTCCGTCGGACGTCCGTAATTTTTTATTTTTTTTATTATTTTTTTATTAAAAAGATATTAGATATTTTACCAGATTCGAGTACACTGGGGCGTCCGTTGGCTCATTACTGACCTCCAAAATATTATTTTTTATGATTATAAGAGGAATATGAAGAGAGATGTGTGATAGGAGGGTAAAATGTCGCGTTATAGCAGTAGAAATGAGAGAATGGCAAAATGGTAATTTCAAGGGCCGATTTAAGTAATTTTGGGACGATGTTTAGCAATTCAGTTTATTATCAAGACATTAAGAACTATTTATATGTTTTATACTTTTATTACCAAAATATTTATAAGAAACGGAATTTCACTAGTTTACATTGAACTAATCCAATGCACATTGGGGTCGAGTTTTATCAATTTTTTGAGAGCTAGTGTACTTTAATCAAAGCAAAATCTTGTCCAAATTCAATCTAACCCATGTGCATCCTCCCAACAATTAATCCTGAGATTGTCGTCTTTTTGTTTCTTACAAATAGTATAGAAGGGGGAAATTATATATCATTGGTTCGTTGACCATGCAATCGTTAATAATGTCTTGTTCAATTCATCTATGAATTAAACCTACAACAATTTTGCTACAGAAACGTTCTAAATAACAATTGAACTCTAAACCTTTACTCATATCCAATAAGTTCATGCATTTAATCGTGTCGTATCAAAAATTATTAACATCAGAGTCAAGAACCAATGTAGATACCAATTGTGTCAACCCTATCGTAACAATAAGTTGAGATTAATTTATTTGCAACACATAATCTCCATAGAATCTTATGTTTCTTAAATTCGAATCCTCAAACTCACCGTACAAAATCTAATTGAGGTTTCGATTCCACGTCGAAGTATGGTCTACATGAGTTAGTAGGTTCATCTCCCAAGGGAGTTAACAAAGCTAGAATTCGATGTCAAGTCCCCATCAGACATTTCAGGAACATGATCTGGATTCCCTCATGCACCTTAATTGCCAGTTACACTAAACCTTAATTAACATTAACAGCTCTGATGGATAAGACAAGAACACGACACACGGTCTGTTATTTATTGGGGATTAGAATAGTGGTTTGTTAGTTGGACGTATTAATGGTCTAGTGTTGCATGCATGTGTGATGTTACTCTTTTATTATCCTCATCTTTTTGGTGGATGCTGTATGGAATTAGATAGATGGAGACATATATTGGTGTGCCAGAACATATGCGAGGTATGAAATCATAATCTTGACCACTATTTTTAGGGATCAGTTTGGATCCTATGGCGTCAAAAGATTTAGGCGTCAAGAGGTTTGCAAATTTTTAAATAACCCCCCAAACGCAATCCATGCATCTATATAGAAAATGTGTGGTGACTATGTGCGCATCACAACTACTTGAAAATACATTGCAAATTGCGTTGTGGGCGAAGATGGGTTTTTTTATTGCGTCCACCAAAACTATAAAACTCTCAATTACCATTGATCGGATGTTAAGTTCAAAACTGCAAGTACACAGCCATATTGAAACGGTGGTAAATACGGGGTGTATCCACAAGGAGTGTGAGTCATCGTCGACTATACTCGAGTGCGGAAATAAAATAAAGATTAAGATTATCTAAACAAACTAACTAATTAGACACGAATTAACAAAATAAACCTAATATTACTAAGATGTGTAATACATGTGTGTACAACTAAGCATTAATGACGTGCATTACATAGAAATCTTATAATGACCACAATTTTAAGTGTGTTTCTACATGGATTAAGATTTACTATCATCATTAAAATATACAAAACATTATTCAAGATAAGGTTAAAGATAACCACAAGCTTACATGTCAATCTTATCTCTTTATCTCCTAAAATCTTATCCTCACATCATCATTATATTCATAGTTAAGTGTGACCACTAACCAAATCATGTGTTAAGCATCCTTTAGGATCGTTAACACATCAAATATAAGAGTGAGAAACTCATCAAAATGGATATGAAAATCATTTCAAACTCTAAGATTAAGATTAAAACACATACAAATCTTCGTACATCTATATTTCACATCATCTGTCACCCCCAATGAGGATGAGTTACTCACTAATCATCTCATTAATTAATAAATAAATAAATAACAACGTAAAATAACACATGAACAATTAAAGAGAACTTAATCTAATAAAGATAAGAATATGCAACAAATCTTTGATTAATGAAAGAAGATTCAATGTTTGTGTCTTCTCCTCTCCTCCATTACTAAGCAAGAAAATCAAAATATTAGAAGGAAAGGGTCATTGGAGAGAGAAAGACATGGAGAAACGAAAGTGTATTTACAAAATATTAGAATGTTATGACTAATCTGGGCATAATCAGACGACTGAAAATCAGATCTAGATCCTCCGGAGTTCTCAAAACCTAATACCAGACCCGTTGGAGAAACTCGGACGCCAATGGCCCAACCGGATCCGTCAAAGTCAGATTTTGATGTGTTATTAGCAGGTCTTTTCGATTGGACCAAACCTAATAACCAGACGACTGAAAATCAGATCTAGATCCTCCGGAGTGCTCAAAACCTAATACCAGACCCGATAAAGGAAAGGGTCATTGGAAGGGTCATAAGTGTATTTACAAAATATTAGAATGTTATGACTAATCTGGGCATAATCAGACGACTGAAAATCAGATCTAGATCCTCCGGAGTGCTCAAAACCTAATACCAGACCCGTTGGAGAAACTCGGACGCCAATGGCCCAACTGGATCTGTCAAAGTCAGATTTTGATGTGTTATTAGCAGGTCTTTTCGATTGGATTTGCCCAAAATTTTGACAGAATCTTAAGTTCATCAATGAAGCCCGTAGGGCGCACCCTAATCTGTTGGTTCGAGCTTGTTTGATCTTAATTGTAGAATTACACATTAGGTCCTTCATATTATGAACTTTTACAACCAAACTATCTATTTTACGATCCAGTCCCTCCAAGTTTTCAATTGAGTCCTTCCTAACTTACAATCAGGTCATTGGACATTACAAATAGGTACAAAGTTCTTTCAAATCGATCTTTTCTTCTTGCATTTAGTCTTTTTTGCTTCTTTTCTCTTCCTTGTTACTTAGAACCTAAAACACATGTAACGACCCGAATAGCACAAATATAAGGTAAAATAAAAGATATATAACATATATGCGATGTCCCAAACATAAAACAAAATTTGGCTAATACAGATTTGAAGTTTTAATGACTAAAAGAAAATTGCAATCACTGTAAATCCCCGAAGGAGCACTAAAATCAAGTGCTTGCCTACCTTACATTGATAACTTAATTAGAAGAATGTCATTTACACTACAAAATCTTGAACCACTCCAGCTACGGCGATCAGCCACTCCCACAAATAAACAAATTACCTTACAATTAAACATTCAAAATTACAGCAAACCCTTCCCTCATTACCATGAAAAGCTCAAACTAATAGTCTTCTCGTAGGCCAAACTTGACCTAATCAAAATAAATAGAATGTATATGTACACATTTAAAAGGAAGGCAATGCATGTGGATTTGTAGTTCTCGCCAAAAATTAGCAATTGCTGGATTTGTATCCTACTCTAAAAGTATGTTCAGGCCTTCTTGTCTCTACGAATTCTCTTTTTCGATTTATCTGCATCAGCATGTCCATGACTCCTCTTTTTCGGTTTATCTGCATCAGCGTGTCCATGAATCCTCTTTTGCTGTTTGTCTGCCTCACGGTATCTCAAACGACGATCTTCTCTCTGTCGCTTCTTCGTCGATACTTCATCCTTCGCCTTTGCTGCTGCCATGGCTTTCCGTTTCTCCTCGTCTTTGAGTTTTTTCTTCTTCAACTGCAGTGCGCAGATCACCAAGAAATTAGCAACCCACTCATGTATAAACCATATGCTATTCAAAGGCAAACTGAACAAAATAGCCTTGGAATGGTTGTGGACCAAAGACAAGTTCAAACAGGTGGACACACTACACACTTGAAATAAATCACTTGGCCAAAGGGCAAATATGAGAGCTTTATGATGTGAATTCATTACTTTACCTTAGAAGCATCAGTACTCTGAAATAATAATAAGTAGAGCCAAAAGGGTGATGGTATATAAATTTAGCATCAAAGGATGTTGCAGATACAGAACTACAGAGCAAATTTGGAGCTGTCCTGTTAAGTTTTACATCAAATGAATATTGCAGATATAGAGCAAAGGACAACATATGGGTAGGAAAATAAAACATGCAAGAAACTTAAAACATCATAATATTGCTTTACTAATGTATAAGAGCATTTGCCAAAGCCATAATATTGCTTTACTAATGTAGTTGTTCCAAAAACAAGTTCAAGTAGAGAACAAAATTCCAAATGGTATGCAGCAAAGTTCAATCACGAGGATACCTTTTCATTTCTAACCATTTTCAACTGATTGACAAGGGCAGAAACTTTCCGTTCATGGGGCTCCATGACCACAGCTCTTCGATGTTCAAGGAGTGGCCGCTTTCGACTGGAAGCATTCTTATGTTTAGAAGTGAAAGGCAGAGCTGCTTCCAACTTTTTGTCAATGACGGGGGGGTTAAATTTCCTTGGTTTTCGCTCAATTGGCTAGAAAAGGAATGCAAAGATCAGCCGAATCACAAAATGAGAACGTGATGTGAAACGACTGAGGAAGTTACAAACCTCATATACAGAGTCTTTGTTAAATGGAATAGGAATTTTATTTTCCCTCCTTAGCTCAGCTACTGTCCTTACGCCTTTCCAGACCTCACTGCGAGGTTGCAAGGCTGTCGTCACGGCATTAAAGAAACGAGGAATTTCTATTGGTGACCAAGCACGCATAAAGACAATATCACTCCGTAGAATTTTGTCCTCGAATGTGCATCGGGCTATCCCTTCCTTGACGCTTCCCAATTGTTTATGGTGTTTGTTGCCGCACTCTGCCTTTACAGCCTGCCCGTATTAAAAAAATGGACTTCATCAACAAATAATGAAAAGAATGTTATATTTCGAATATGCTTGCAAAAGAGTCATAATTCTGAATAATACATAAGATGCACAGTACATGATCAGTGTACGAAGGTCATATATGCAATGGGTACTGCAATGAGTTCTAACCACAACTACGCGGATGATTGTACTAATAATAGCTAGTATATGCAATGCTGAGAATACCTGATACAGTAAATTAAATTTAAAATACGAAATGGGGCTTCTAATAAGCATAAGCAGGGTTTAAAAATGCTGCACACGTAAAGTTCCATCGTATGCATAGGCAAGTAAGACTAAACCTACAGAGTAAACTTGAATATAGCCATCTATGCATCTCAAATTAAAATTGTACTGGAACGCCTTTATGAGGATTTTGCAGTTCAGGTAAATATAGAAGTGACTAAGAGTTTATAGAGGGACTTATCCTATTACCTTACATATTGGATTGGCACTTAACTAGCTTACATGAAACCTCTGTGAATCAGATGTTATATGGTCTAATCTGTAGCGTAGCTTCCCATGAAAACTGATTCTACTGGGAAAAAATGATAAATAACACACACAAAATTGTTGTTTATCAGTAAATATTTCTGTTGCAGAAAATAGCTCAACTTGTCAAACAGAGACTAGATCACTAGAACTTGAGAATATACTATTCTGGAAGAAGGAAATGTCAGTGATCCACAGTACTTGTTTGTACTCAAGAACAGACAAAAATATATTAGACAAGGATACCTTTAATTGCTTGGGAACCCACAACAAACACAATGATAAAAATACAAATAGACAAAAATATCAGACAAGGATGAACTGAATTGCTTAGGAACCCACAATAAACACAATGATAAATGCATAGATATTAGGTGCATTGAATTACTTAGGAACCCACAATAAACACAATGATAAATACATAGATACTAGATGAGTTGAATTACTTAGGAACCCACAATAAACACAATGATAAAAATACATAGATATTATTTCGAGTACTTGCCTTTTTTATCTCCCCTCGAATACCACTCACAGTTTTAATAGCTGCACCTTCATATTTTGCTATCTCAAGATCGGAGTTAAACATATCTTTTATAAATGCAGTTTTTTTGAAGATCTTCCACGGATAGCCGACAAACTTGATCTTCTTCACTATGCGTACATCATGGTTAAATTCTTGAACTACCGCAGTGGCGGTAATTCTAAAGGCAGCCTGAAAAGATATTTAAAAAAATCATAAAGTCAATTTCTTATATGAAACAATGTGTGTTTGCGAAATAAGCTAGTATGAGAAAGAATTCAAGCAGATGATCGCATACAAAGAGCCACTTTTTTCCAAGGAATTATGCCCTGTAATTATGCTCACAGAAGATATTGATCCCGATGAATATTACGCTTCAAATACGATGTTTCCTGATGAAGTTAATACACTAATGCAACATCACGAGTGCAATACTATATCAAATTCTTTACCCTCTGCCCCAGTTTTCCTGCCATTTGCAAATCTTTTTATAGTGGATATGGTTCCACTAGGGCAAAGACCTTGTATCTGGCCATTTAGTTGGACCCAATGCAGCTTAAATGGATGAAATTCCACCAATACATAACCAACCTGAAAACTAACCTTACAAACCCTACATGGATTTCTCAGGTCTGACATTGATTACTTACAGCAATAAGGTAGAACAAGAAATAATGTTGTAATCCCCAAATTAGAGCAATAGATACCATGTCTAGCACCAAATTGACTTATGGACATTTTAGCATTGAAATGTCAATTTGGATTCACGTAGTATAATACTCACAAGTTGAGCATCAACAATTTAAGTGTAAAATGAGGAAGAGAATAAAACAAAATGCAGATCTAAATCAAGGTCTTAGATTAATATAAGTTCAATAAGTTTGGCATATAAAACCGATAACAGACTTAAGCGGAAATATTAATAATTATATATCCTCTTGAATTACATAAATCACCAGAATAATTCAACTAGGATACAAATTAAAATCTCAAAATTTTGAAAGTGATTTCCAGCCTTCCATAGTTCCATGGACATACCATAATTGCTCCTTAAAAGCTAAAACTAAAGAAAAAATGTAAAGCTTGTTTGTTGTAACATTCACATCTGCAATATCCCATAACAGCAACACATGAAACTAATAAAAATACAGTGGGAAATTTATGGACCTGATTGTTTGATACATTCTGGACAGCAAGCACACCAGTGTTGGGAGGTGCAAGAGGACCCCAAAACATAGCAAGGCAGTGCATATGTTCAGGGGTGTATTTAAGCATACGATGCCGTCCATTATGATCCTCAGTGGCATAAACTGGAAGGGTTTGGTATCTTCTCCAGCCAATTGAAACAATAATTGGGTCCTTAGTCTTCAAAACCTTTTTGTGCCACCTGTGGCGTTTCAGTTTGACCTACATTTAAAACAAAAAATACCATCACAGACAACAATGAGTTAATTTAGATGAATCAAGTAACATTTTGAGAAACCTTGATCAAACCCAACAATCATTTTGATTTTCAGAGCACATGAAAGTAAAAGAGGTTCATTACATCCAGCCAACAATGAGTTAAGAAGAACCACACTGTATTGTGTGGTCATGCAGTGGCCACATGAGCAGCCACAAAAGTTGGCAACCAAATAACTGCAGATGCATATTGCTCAAGTGGTTGCTTACTTAAACTGTGTCTAGAATCCTTCCAATCAAGGTGGAAGACATTAACAAGCATTAGGGAAAAAAATCGGCTGGCTTATTAGAAAACTTGATGAAGTTAACATAATCAAATATGAACAATAATAATGCAGAAAATGTACACAAACCTGCATATATCCTACATTGTCCTCTCCAAGGCCGACCCCTCCAATAAGAATAGGATGATAAGGATCAAAATATTCAACCATCTCATAAGGAACATCATGAATTTCCAATCTCAGGTAAGTTCCAGTTCTGAAACCCTCAATCTCAATGCGTGCATCATCATCAAGATCGTTGAGTTCTGCTATATTAATTTGTCTTCTAAGTTCAACTTCTTGCTTGAGCTGTGCAAAGTGATATGCATAGACAATTACATCAAGTGAAACCTAATGCAGACAATGAATTAAACCAAAGGCAGGCAAACATACTTTGTCGAAATATCCACTCTCTGGAGCTTGTCCATTCCGAAACTTTTCCCCTTTTTCTTCATCAGCCTCCTCATCTTCTGGCTCAGCTCCAGTATACGTAGGACATAGTTAAGGTCTAACCAAATAAAACCATAGCAGACATGGACCATCTTACTGAACAGCTTAAAAATTGGTACTGCATCAGACATTTATTAGATCTTGAACAACATATACGAAGAACAAGGAAGAAGATTTTAATTGCTCAATTAAAAGGCATAGAAATAGAAAAACCAATATCACCCTGGGCTCTTGCTAATATTGTCAATAGAGGGTAATCTAAACATGACAAATATTAACAAAACAAATTGTAATCAGAAAAGGATATTGTGCATCAAATTTGGCACGAAGAGCAAGTTTCTTCAGTCTCCTTTCCACGGCTTCAGAATCAATGTTTTGGGAGTTCTTAGAATTCTCGGATGCATTATTATGGGGAGAAGCTTTTTCTTCTTCCTCTACATCTTCAAAATCACCATGTTCTAAATCATCATCCCCGTCACTATTTACTAGCTGACCCTGAGTCTCTGCCTTTGTCCAATCTCCAGTCACGAAACGGTCACGGATGCTTATAATTATTTCTTCATTAGACCAATCCTTGTGTTCATCATTGAGAAACTTGGAACAGTCTTCAGAAGTAACATCACCAGATTCCTTGATCAGTTTCTTCAAGTGTAAATAAAAACATATCAGTATAAGTGATGTAGACACATAGGAACTGCTTTATAGAGAGAACAGCCAGTAGATTAGGACGTAGAAGAAAAATCAGATGGATTGTCACCAGACTGGCAGTCCGGCAGATTTTTAAATCATCATTACTCTAGTGCAAAACAATACCTCCTTCATCTTTCCTTTGGGCACAAAGAACTCTTCTTGGTCACTATCTTCGTTCTCACTACTATTATTTCTGTGGACAGTAACCAATGACTTGGGCACCGGTTGCCCATAGACAAGTTGCATGAGATTGCTGTTCCTGTTTGCAGCAACTCTAGTGAGCATGATTTCTTTCCACTTTGAAGCATTATCTGGCTCATCTGGGATTGCAATAGAAAAGTGCTCATGTCAATGCTGAGAACAATCTAAAACTCCAATAAAGCACATTGCACATGTACCAAATTAATATCCATTTTGCAGTAGTTACTCGATATTCAGATACTAGTTTTGTGAAATTCATTTACTGTAGAAAAGACTAAAAGCTTAATATTTTTCCGTACTGACAAATAAAAGAGTGGATTTCAATTCCGTAATGATAACAAAACGAGGTATCCATGTTCTAAAATTTAAACAAACGGTCAGATGATGGAAGAACTGGAACAATAGTATATACACCTTCAGAATGAGCACCCTCTTCAGGATCACTTGTCACGTCCTCATGTTCACTAGAAGGTTCTGACTCCGAACCAGATTGGTCACCACCATCGTCCTCTGAACCAGATTGGTCACCACTGTCGTCCTCAGATTCCTACAAGAATACAGAGAGATTCCAGTTTTAGAGGAAGAAAAAACTTTTCAGTCAACAAAGCATAGAACATCAACAAAATTAAAATGTAGAAAGGGACTTGTTCCAAAGCAAATAGAGCAAGTCAGTACAGTACTAAAGTTATGGGTCTGTTCATACTCTTTTGACCAATTAAATATTACCCATCAAATAAAATTATTTTCAATTCTACCTGCAGTAATTTTAAAATTTCCAACTATTTTTTTGAGATAACACTCCAAGGAATGAAATGAAAGAGACCCAAAATAGCATATTACTCAAATATATACCATATTCATAATACCAATAAAAAATATATACCATATGCAATTAAAGTCGCAAATTAAGATAAATTAAGGCCATCTGTAAATCGACAATATTCCAAAACTAATGCTATGAAATCTTCTGTTTACCCTCAAGCTAGTATTCTCTGCATCAGCTACTGAAATTGCTTTTCTCCTGTATCTCCCACTGTGGAATTCAATTTGTTCTTTCACATCAGGATGAGTAGGCTTCATATCATCACCTTGATTACAATCAGAGGTGTGATTATTTTCTTTCTCGGATTCAGACTCTTCAGAATCACTTTTTAGATCATCTGCAGTTTCATTTTCGCTCCTCTCATCCTCATGATTTGAAGCACTTAAATTGTCCATGTTACTTTTCAACAGTGGAGGCGGCCTCTTGCTGAAAAAGTTGATGAAACTTTGCTCAAGCTTTTCATCAACAGAGTACTTGGTATTTTGCAGTGTCTTTACCATAGATATACCAACATCATGACCCTTATCTAATGATACAGAGAGAATGAAACTATAAGCATGATAACATTTATTAAGTATTAAAAGCCAACAGGAAATAATGAAAAAACTCAAAGACATGCAACTGCAAATTTCAATCAATATAACTACTGAATTCTGATTTCCATGACCTAACAAAGCACATATATTGAAAATTTTGAAATATTTAGGCATGCCAAAATGGTCAAGTGTGACATTCATAGAACCACCAGATAAAACTAACAAGAACGTAACACATGTTTCTTTGCATAATATACTTCTATTTTAAGATAAAACTTCAAATAACTGCAACCAACAGTTGTCTACACCACAAACTGTAAGAAAAGCATGTGGAACACGTAGCTAACAAAACCTAGAGTCAGAGAGAGGTGTAAATGATCCAGATTTTATTACATCACACATAAGGACACCACAACGCATACATTCAGAATCTCCTACTACAACTAGGCAAAATAAATTAAAAGGCAAATCTCCTCTTGGATAGCCTTAGGTACCATTTGCAAACATTGCTATCAAAACAAGCTCTAGTGGAATTTTTGATTTCTAGGAAGCTTAATTTTCTCTCAAAACTTTAATTTCAGGTAAATTGCACATAACTCCCCTTGAACTATAAACCCAAATCACTTAACCTCCATGAATTTCAAACATGACACTTAATCCCCTGAACTTTCAATTTTCTAACATCTACCCTCCTGTACATCGATAATGCGTTATTATTTTTTGAATTCTTTGCACCGTTTTCAAATATTATCCATAACATTATCTTAATGAAAACTTTGGAGGTAGATTTGCATCAAATATGTTCAAATGGTATAAAATGTTATGTGCATTTCATGCAAATTTGATAGATTTTCGACGCATATTTGAATCAAAACCTATCATAGAATTGATATTAGGGATAATCCTTGAAAACAATGCAAAGAAATCCAAAAATAGCTGTGAATATATTGAAAAATAACACATTATTGATGCACAGGTGGCAAAGTGTTAAAAAACCGAAAGTTCAAGGAGGTTAAGTGTCACGTTTGAAAGTTCATGGGAGTTGAGTGAATTGAGCCCATAGTTCACGGAGCTTATCTGTAATTTATCCTTTAATTTCTGTTTCATTTCCTTCTTGCATTAGGTATTTCTAAGAATCAAGTCATGGCTTAGGAAGTTTCCACATGTTAAAGAGTGGATATCCAACTCAAAATCATTGGTGATGAATAGAGAGACCCAAGATCCTATAAATCATAAGAATAGTCTAAGTTGTCCAATGTAGGATTATTCTTGACAGTTTGAAAGTAGATTCTGCATTATACCATATTTTAGGGAGCCTTGCTTTATGAATGTGGATCCAGACAGATCCTTAGGAAACTTAAAACAAGAGAAATTGGGCATTTGGTAAACCGATTTAGTCTAAGAGTTCCTAGCCCAAGAGAAGAGGCAGATATGAAATCCTTGACAAAGCACCCCATAAGCAATCTAGGGAGAATTAGAGAAACTAACCATTTTTAGTCGTTGCTCCGTCTTCTCCATCAACTGTTGAAAACTGAACCAAATGGTCATTAATGTTTACATATACTGCATCCTTGTCATAGAGAAGATCTCCTAATCCAGACATCGGAGCATAAAAGAGTTTTTCTTTGTCTCGTAATCCTTTCTTCTTTGCAGCAGAGGGCAAAGGACAAGGGTCTGCCAATGCTGTTACCCCAACTAAACTCAGATCACCAACTCCCGCAATATGTACCTGCATGCCAGTTGATGAGCAGAATATATATTAAATTCTGACACTTGGTATCAGGTCTGCAACAGTCTGCGGAACCTATAAAAAAATTAGTTTTAGGACCTTTATGGAAATTTAATGGGCTAAATTGAGTGTGTTTCTCAGTTCTCAGTGATCACAATGTCTCAACTTTAATTTAAATTTCCATTCATCAAACATTTAGAATAGTAAGATCATTCAAACATTACTCAAAATCAAAACCATATGACACTTTGTGTCACATCCCTGTCCACACCAGATCTTAATTTTTATTCAAGTCTATGACCATAAAAAAGTTAAAGGTGTCAAATGAGATAAAACTTGTAGAAACAAAAAGTTACTACATATGTTTTCCTGCAAGACTAGTATGAATGTCATAATACTGTTTCTATTCTATAAAGGATTCAAAGGAGGTTGAGACTCTGGCGCTATACATTTTTACGTATTTCCTCATTCACATGTGTTTTTAAGGAAATCATATAAAAGAGTAATCTGGCATGTTTAATGTAGATTGTAGGAAAATTAGATCCAAATTATATCGAATGAATAGTTGAATAGCATGGAGAAATTAATCGTATACCTTTGTTCCTCGCTTCATATTACACCCACGGAGATAACCATATAATGTAATATTTCTATCACATTTACTATTTAAGCGAATTTGCTCTGGTGGAGTCACGTCCTCAAAACGATCAGCCAAAACGTAAGGATGTGAGACCCGCCAAGACAAGGGGTGAAATTTCATGACGGAAATGAACCGAGAAAGATTGAGGATTTCACGTTTGTGATATCTGCCATATAAATAGGCCACAACTAGTTAAAAGGGCAGGCCTAAAAGTGTACAATAAATGTAAATAATAAAACTGCTAGAATTAGCATACGATCACAGCAGAACTCGTACCCTTGTACCCAGCAACAGCTTCAATGCCATTGCAAAAGTAATATAATATAATAAAGAAACACCAAGAAGATAATCATTCTAAAGCAAGAAAGTGAATCAGCATTCCCATCACATCTATTGCAAAGAAAAATATCTGGAACAAGCTACAACTTCAAAGAAAATCAATCATCGTGGTCATTGGTCAACAACAAGTATCAACTTGTCCAGTATAGATCTTACAGGTCAGCATCGTACCTTCCGTTAACAAGGCCAGATAAGTAAAATAACTTTGCTCCTTGATAAATTTCAGTCCAAAATCGATGTTTAAGACGCTGTTTAGTCTTCCTCAATTTCTTTGCATCTTTGAATCCATCAAGATGTGTAAGAACACCCATGACCTTTGGAAATCCATGAACTTGGAGAATGTTCAGAAATTCAAATGTTTCCTGCAATATATTAGTGCAAAAGCTTTTAAAAGAGAGATCTATCTGATATAAGCACAATTATATTGTAATTATTTATCATGGGTGATAAGCTAAGGTGGGAGATTTATTTAACTATTGGTGAATCTTCCATTGCCAAACTACTGTGTGATAATTGGAAAACACAATCACCCACAAGATTTCCTTTTTAGAGAAACTTAAGATAATGGAATATGAGAAAGATAGTGGAAGCAGGAGATTTAGCATATGAGAGAAAAATGGGCAATTTAAACTATATGGTCATACATAACAACTATGAGATGCATATCGTAGACTAAGCTAAGGATGCAATTCAAGAATATATAAACTAGAGGAATGAAATCTGGAACTAAAATATAAATAAATAATTAACACTGCATGGAGCAAACAGGTCAGCACTTGTATGGGTTGAAGTAGAATGTCAGATCACGACAATGACATGAACCTTTTTTTTATCGGTGACAATGACATGGACATGATCAAAGTAACATTTTTTTGACAATCACATGACTGTAATTAAACAACAACAAAGCCTTTAATCCCAAACTAGTTGGGGTAGGCTAGAAATGAAACTCTAAGGAGTCATGGTTCAGGCACGTGCATCGCCTTCTTCCACGTGTTTCTATCCAATGCAAATTCCCGAGGAACATGACTGTAATTAAAGTAACATACAAATAGGACTGTACTGTAATAAAACATAAGAAGACACATTCACAATAAAATGTAAACCAGTAGGTTTTCACTGAACTATGGACGACATAAAGAATTCAATATTGGAAATCTGTAGTCTGTAGAGAGTATTGAACGTGAAACCCACTTGTTTAAACATATTTTCTCTAGTAAGGAACAAATGGCTGTTGATAGTATGACCCAAATGGCTCTTCAATGTTGTTTTTGTAATGGTATTTAACAAAAATTGAACGACTTTAATCATTATCCTCTAAAAATGACAGGAAATGGTCTTTACACATGGTGCATAAATGTCAGAAGCTCATTTCAACTATGCGAGTATGTGACCCTGCAAAGATGTTCAATAACTTATTTTCTTTATATTCTCACCTGCTACATCTTGCTAATCAGCACAACATAGGGAATAACAAATTTTCTTCCTGGATTTGACAAAACATTACACATTTTACTGCAGAATACTTCTCCAAAGAGTTTGCTCTAATTCGATTTATCATTATCATGTTGATGATCATGAACATGATAAAGCTTCAAGTGTAACAGTAGAAAATGGGTTATTCAAATAATCAAATATTAGTGATTGACAAGTGACTGAATGGATTTGCTTGACGATAGGTTTCATAAAAAATAAAAAATAGAATGTAGAACATCCATTAGAAGAACACAAACATGGGCAATATTTTCCAAGGAAGCAAGAATACCATTTCAAAGCCAAAGCTGCCGTCAACTAACAATAGTGCCACATCAGCAAATTTGGCAGCGTCGATCATTCCATTTATGTCATTGGGGCACTCAACAAATTGCAGCCTCCTCTGCTTACCTAAAAAATATAAAGTTTCACCATTAATTTTAGAAGACTTCTATGAATGAATAGTGACACAAAGGAGTCGAGAATGATTATTGTATGAAGCAAAACCTGATATGACAGTGATGGGACCTTGAACGTCAGGTAAACTGTTCTTAGTGTAGTGTTTGAATAGGGATTTTATCAAAAGAGATTTTCCAACCTGCAGCGGATACAAAACAGGAAATGTGAAGTTTCATTTGGTGAATAACACTTCTTGCTTATCATTAGCACTAGCCACTAGGTATGAATTACAAATTCAACACCCAAACTCGCCCAAACTTTCTTTGCTTATGTCATTTAATGATTTTTTTCTGATTTCCATAACACTTACAAGTGCACATTTGGTAACATGAACACACAGATTTGGTTTAACCTTAACTGAATTGAAATTCGTAAGATTTCTGGTGATGTAATTGGCTAGGAATAAATCACCCAACACTTGGAATTCAAGTTCTGGGAACTGAAATTCGAAGAGAGATAAAATGTTGGTGATTGGTTCTTAACTTTGTTTCAAGTCAAAACTGGAGAGGAAGCATTGTTTTTGAGTGTTTGTAAGCTTCACAAGTTTTTTTATCTATTGTTCCAGTAAGAAAATGAGAACATATTTGAAATACAAAACTTGAATCAAAAAACTATTTACAGTTCCTATAAACTATTAAACAGAAAATCATTCCCAAATACCAACTACCAATGATGTTATCCTGCAAAAAAAACACCGTAAATCATATTTGAAATGGTAAAAACTTCCTTAATAAACACTAACTGACATCCAACAGACCAACACACCATAAAGTAGGCAAACAAGCAGTCACTAATCTCAACGTCCAAGTATGTTAGTAAAGCAAACATATATGACAATTCACTAATAGTGATGCTTAAGCTCCCATTACCCACCCACACAAATACTAGTCCGATCATACCGTCTGTGAAGGCAAAAGAAGGTGGTCACCAAGTGAATTCAATCGAGCACTCCATCGTCAATCGGAGGCAGCTTAAGGCGTTAAGGTCATACCCTTCATGGACTGCTATGCATGAAAGTGGGTATGCCCATAATCGATTGTGTTAGACCCTAATCATAATGAGGTTTTATTTGTTGATTAGGAGGGTGTTTAGGGAGATTGGATTGGACGGTTGGGATGGAGTGGGGAGATTGGGTGGATGGTGAGGATGAAGTGATGGAGGGTATATAAGGTGGATTCTCTCACTCTCTCTCACTCACTACTCTCTCACACGTCTCTCTCATCTCTTTCTCTCTCTCAGCTCGGTGCTCCGGCGAGAGGTGGTGTTTTCCGGAGAGGAAGTGAGGATCGGCAAGCGTTGGTTGGGTGGCGAGGTGAGTCGGTTCTCAAGCCAACTCTTCTCTTTTGTTTTCTTTCTTCTCTCTCTCTCAAATCCGTCTCTCTCTCAATTGTTGTGGTTACTGGGGGTTTTGACGAAGGCGAAGGAGTGGTTGAGGATCGACGAGGAGGTGTGATCGTTGTTCGAGCGAGAGGTTCGTCGGAGGATCGTGTTTTAGAGAATAATGCTCGTGGAAGCGTCGTCGAGGTTCTTCGAAGGTTTCTTCAGACCTTCACGGTATGTCAAATTTGTTGTTGTAGCTCACTTATGTTGTATGAGTAATTGGAAGTCGACGGAAGGCCGAAAGGCTCGTCGCAGGTAACGTGCAGCAGTTTGACTGCTGGATATGTCGACCGATTGGTGCAACGGTCGACCGTTCCTAGTGAGATCTTGGGTTTCTGCCTCGCGCCGGTCAAACGATGCCTCTGGGCGGTCGACTGGTGGTGCGTTAGAGGCAAACCCTGGATATTTCCGGTCGGATGGGACCCATTTGTCGTTCGACCGTGTGCACTGTTGTAGGTCGGTTGGAGACATTGACCATCTAAACGGTCGACCGCCTGTTGACTCATTCGACTGATCGTACATTTAACTAAGTCGGTTGGAGCCTAGATCATCTAAACGGTTGACCGCTTATTGATTTCGTTCGACCGATGACTTAAGTTAACTTAATGTTGGTTCGACCGATGGTGGTTCGGTCAACCGGTGTTGTTTGGATTTGTTGGAGGTTTAAATGGTTGTTTGCAGTTGACCGAATGTTCTTGGTGGTTCGACTGATTAATTATGTTGAGCTTAGGAGATCTTACTGGAGATTTCCGGTCGAACGGGTCCCTTTTGCCGTTCGACCGATTGATAGTTGTGTTAGTTGAACCTGGGAGGTGACCTTATAAACGGTCGACCGGTGCCTGACTTTGGTTCGATCGAATGTGGTGTTGTTTGTAGGAGGTGTGCGACCGATGGAGTGTCGGTCGAGGCACTTGCCTGGTTTTGATGAGAATCGGTCGACCGGGACTCTCGGTTCGGTCGACCGTTATTGCTCTGTTTTGCACATATGAGGTGTGTTCGGTGTGGTCGTGTTCGGTGTGTTAGGGTTTAGGGTTTGTGGTGTCGATGTTCTTCCGGCAAGTGTGCTTATTAGCAAGGGTGTTGCGGTGGAAGAGCCCTGGAGCCTCGTAACTGTTGTGAGAGTTGCGGTTAGGTGAAAAAACTCTGGAGCTCAGCTAGTCTGTTCGGGGTTGGGTGAAAAAGTCCAGGAGCTCAGCTAGTCTGTGCGGGATTGGGTGAAAAAACCTTACAGCTACGTAGTGCGTTCGGGTTGGGTGAAAGATCCCGGGAGCTCGAGCAAAGACCGCGTGACAAAGGTTGGGTGAAAAACCCTGGAGCCCTTAAAACGTTCGGGTTGGGTGAAAGAACCCTGGAACCCTGGTCTTGTCGTGGTAGTTGTGGGTGGATGAAAAAACGATGGAGCTCAACTTTGTGTTTATGCTTTTCTTTGTGAATAGAATTGCATGCCAGAGTGTTTTAGTTTCATGCATTTGTTGAGTTTGACATACGGAATTTCCTTCTGAAAACTCATTGTTGCATGTTTACCTTTCAGGTCGTGACCTGCGTTAGGGGGTGGGACCGAGAAGAGGAGCGCCGCTACCAGATTCTGTTTTCTTTCATTTGGAGGTCAGAGTGATTACTTGTATTTTTGTATAGTTTTTTGATGTAATCACACTTTTGAAATACTCGGATATATATATAGATATATATATATATATATTATATGTTGGTACACCCGTTTTCCTTGCATATTGAGTAATATCCTCTGTGATTTGTTTGTTTAAAAAGTTTATTTTTTCCGCTTGAGGATGTTACAGATTGCAACACCCTCAACAACTCAAAACAGCAAATTCAACTAACCTAACCCTTAAACTAAGAGTTTGCTCATCTTTCACATGATTCGCTTACTAAGAAACCCAATACTGCCATCGCATCAACATTCGTAATTGATAGAAGACCCAAACAATTGATAACAGCGAACTCATAACCCCTCAAACTGAGAGATCACTCGTTCACCCCACAATTCGCCTCACTGACCAATAAATCCACCCGAACCCCTTGAGCTAAAAGATCACTCATTCATCACACAATTCATCACTAACTAAAAATCCACCACTATCGTCACATCAAGAAATTTTCAAAATCAGAGTAAAGCCGCACCTTGGGAGGTCCCTGAACGACGACTACAAACGGAGCGGGTTCCCCAACGGCCCGGTCCACAGTCGGCACGTGGAGCCGGCGCTGCTCCTTCTCGGTGGCGCGCGACTGCAGCCGCTTCGCCTTCACGGACGAGTTGAACGCGAACGCCTACCAAACACAAAATCAGAATCAGAACGACCCCTTCGAGAGGGCGGAAAAGGACCACCGAGTCGAACCTTGGGGTTCTGGTTGGGCTCCTTGGTCATGGCGGCCTTCTTGTTCTTCTTCGCGGATGGGCCGGCGGCGCGCTCGCGGTGCGCCTTGTGGTGCTGCGACGGCGCCTGGGAATCCATCGCCAGGGGAGGGGAGGGGAGGGATCGAGGTGAAGTGAGGTTAGGGTTTTAGACGACAATATTTGTTTTGTGGGTTTAGGGTTTGGTGTGGTTACAATTTACAAAGGTCGTCATGTTTCTTTTTTTTCAGTGTATGGCCGTCTTGTATTGTTGTGTAATGTGTGCGTTGTATTTAGCATATTTTGAAAGATATATACCTTATTATGATATATGGATATTTTCATAATATTAGAAGTCCTAAATTTTATTTTCATTGATTCAACTGCAACATATGCTAACTTGTTAATTTTGTATAAATCGTGTACTTTTTCCATGTAATTGTCTCGATCGTGTCATTTCATGTTATGTTATTTCTTTATAAATCGTCATAACTAGTCTAGAAAATCACACACAAAAAGTTGTCTCGTAATTGTGACAAAGAGCGTAGTCAAAACTCCTTCCCCGTGCCAGTTCTGTAGGTGCACGAACCACACTTTCGATTGATACTTTCAGTGTCTCAAGACTCTTCCTCTCCTACCGACTCTGGCTCAGCATGTCCCACCAGCCTCACTTCCTCAGTATGTGTCACCAACTCCGTCCACCCAATTTGAGTAGTTGTATTTTGCCTAGCAACATGGTGGGTCGTCTAATATGACTCAAGCACATTATGTCTCTTTTCTACATCAAGCCACCAGTGGTACTGATGGTTATTGTGTGGATACTGGAGCTACTCACCACATGATGCCCAATCTTTCGTCATTGTGGCTTGCTCATGAGTACATCGATGGAGATGTTGTTTGTCGTGGTGATGGTTCAGCCCTCCTTATACGCCACACAGGTTCTTCTCTCCTTCCCACTCCTCCCATTCCCCTTCATTTGCGTAACGTTTTTCACGTTCCCAAGCTCCAACCAACAACTCACCTGTGATAACCCATGTTTGTTGAGTTCTTTGCTCATGTTCTTCATTTGAAGCATATGCGGTCGTGGAGTCCAATCCTCGCCGTCAAGCTTGATGCTGAACTTTGCAGGCTTCGGTTTGCCATTCTGCCCCCCCCCCCCCCCCCCAACCGATGCATGGTGCCCACCACTTGCTCGATCATATGCTACTCATGGTCAAAGCATTCTCTCTCTGGCATTGTCGTCTTGGACATTCGTCTCAATAACTATTTTCCCTTGTTATTTCCCTATTCCAACTACCACATTCTTCTGCATTTTCTTCGAATAATTGCCATGGGTGTCAAGTTGGCAAGGTGCATTGATCACCATTTCAAGTAACGGGCACCATCACTTTTTTGCTTTTAGTGCTTGTTGATGAGTATCATAATTTATCATTTTTACCTTCACTATTATCTTATTTTTGTATTCGAATAACGCTATGTCCAGTGTTTTGCTTTCATTTTGCAGGTTACAAGAAAATAGATATAATGGCCAAAAATATTGGTAAGTGAAAGGACTTAAATGTAAAATCTGATATATAAAGTGAAAGTAAGAGGGATGATCCACGATACATACTCCACATGTTTATGCTTTTTATTATGCTGCAAATTGATGAGAAAATACTCAAATTATAGTTGCAAATTCGAATTATGTAATCAACATCAACTATGAAAGATTGGATTTTTGAAAGACTGAATTTTGGACACATGTCTCTTCCTTTATCCATAGCTTTCACATGCAATATCCAAATTGGGTGATTCTGGATCCTTTGGAAATTCAATTCTGGATCCAAATTAGGTAAATGAATATTATCTCTCTTATGATCATTTTGAAATTCAGATCCTAATTTCACGAAAATGAAGAGTAAATCTGTCTTCGTTTGGAAGCTCCTATGTGATTCCGGCAGTGCTTTGACGAGGTCTGGCGGCTCCGATGATGCCCAACGTGGTCTCCTCCTCTCCAAGCTCCTCTCACACTCACAACTACAAAGGGGCAAGACTAGGGATTCTAAAAGTCTTATTATCTCTATTCCTATATTTGGAGTAATTGCAAGAGAACCCTTAAAAACCAAAAAAATAAAATTGCAGTACTTTACACTAACACTGGTTCTTAGCCTGGTCACGTGCCCCTTGCAGCAGCACCCCACACGCCTGATAACTCTCCATATGCTACTGGGCTAGAATAGAGGTGGTTAGTAGTATAGATAAGTGAGCATTATGATCATGCATTATTAAGTTGCCAAGCGAGCCCTTGGTTTTCAATTTATCTCGACACATGATCAGTTGGTCGATATCTTTACTAAAAGTCTCTCGCATTTGATTTAAGTCTTTGCGAGACAACCTCCTTGTCGCCCCCCGCAATATGAGTTTGCGAGGAGTGGTTACTAGTATAGATAAGTGAGCATCTTTTGTATAATGAGAGATTAGTTATAAGTTGTTATGACAGTTGGAATGTCAGTTCATTGTCACAAACATTATCCCCTCTCTCATCTCGTATCTATAAATAGAAAGGGTCCCATTGGTGGAGGTGGACCATTTTGTATTCTCTCTCTTTCCCCTTTCAACTCTCATTAAACCAATAAAACATATTTAAACATAAATAAGTTCATTTGGAAAGTAGCCAACTATTTGCATAATTATCGTGAAAAAGAGAGAGCACACTAAAGCAAGTAATGATTAATGAAAACATGTAATATTTTGAGGAGCTAATAAACAAATCAAGATATATGATGCTTTTATTAATAATTAGCAAAATTCATGCTCTCGTTGATTGCCACTACGATCGATGGTATTCATAGTGTGAAGGACATATGGGCAAAGGTGCAGAGGACATATGCTCGAGAGGGAAACAATGTAAGGGTGTTCCAAATTGAGCAAAAGATATATGCTATTTTCCAAAGTGATAAGATTGTTTAGAAGTATGCCATAGAGTTGGAGAGTCTTTGGACCAACTATGATCATTTTTCGCATGTGGCAGTGTGTGAGGATCCCAAATGCAAGAGAATGGAGGACCATGCAATTCCTGAAAGACTTAATTCGTGCAATTTATCAAAGGAGGGCAGTTCTTCTGGCTCAGACGAAAATCCCTACACTTGAGGAGGCAATTGCAACTACGATGCAATAAGAGAGTCAGATGAAGTTATTATCCGATGCCACTATATTTTCGGGGATGTGATTAGCCTTAGTACCATCAAACCCGAGCCATAGTGAGACTCGCAAATGCTACAACTGTAGTGAGGTGGGTCATTTGAGCGGGAGGGTCTAGCCAAAGCCTCCCTCCTAAAGAGAGAGTGGCTGGTGGACGAGGACAACCTGGAGGCCGAAGAAATGATGGTGATGGCCGACGAGGAGGCAGAGGTGGTTCCTCTTAAGGGAATAGGGCTAATCTGATTGTGGCTGAGGAGGAGGAGGAGACTCACTCGACCTTCGTGGTGGAGGAACATATTGTAGGATCGTGTGGGTTATGGGTCCACTGATCACTATTAAGCTAATCCCTAACTAATCAAGCAATAAACGCAGCGGAAACAATTTAAAGACTAGTAGGGAAATAACATGCAAACCACAAGAAGACACGACGTTTTTATAGAGGTTCGGCATCCCACCCGGGTCCTAGTCCTCTCTTGTAAGCTCTGCTCGACTCCGCGAGCTCCGCCTACGTCTTCACTAACCACTCCCCGTTCCCGGCCGGGAGAGAACGCATTTTACACCACAAGCAACGCGAACAAACCTCGCTTACTTGAATTCTTCCTCTCACAATCCGAGAGGGACACTTCGGGCTTTCACCGAAGTCCTTGCTTCTTTTGACAACACTTGTAACTGAGTGGGATTCACTCTCTAATTGAGCACACTTTGAGTAGGATGAGTAATTGATCAAGTGTGTGAAGTTTAGGCTTATAGAGTGTAGAAATGGGAGCTTTGAGGATTGAGGTTTCTCTCTAATGAGTTGGGACAATTGGAGTTGGAGAGTTGTGTTAACAACAAGTCTTGATCCTCTATTTATAAGCTCCTAAAGATTTCTAGCCGTTTGGACAAGATTTGATTGGGTTTTGTGCAAGATACACAAGGTAGAAAATTGGGCTGCAAGTCTGTCCAGAACCGGTCGACCGTTAACTTGATTTCAAGGAGAACGGTCGAACAAAAGAATATTCGGTCGGACAAACGAGCTAGAACTTAACTCTACTTAAGTGAATCGGTCGAACCAAAGTAAGGGGTGATCGACCGTTCAGGGGATTCAGTTGAGATAAAGGTGCAACGGTCGAACGAAGAATGACTCGACCGATAGCAGGGAATTTTGTTTCTTGAAGAAATGTTCAACCGGTCGACCGAAACAAGGTCGTCGTTCGACCGGTTACCGAATGTATTTTGGGGTTAAGTTTGTTTTATACGAATACGACCGTTATAGGAATACGACAAGGAAAACGGCCATATTAAAATCCGGGATCGGTCGACCGAAAAGGTAGAACCAGTCGACCGGTAGAGTTCGGTAAAATCACTGTGGAGAGTCTGTTATAAACCGGTCGAACTGAGAACTGGTTCGGTCAACCGGTTTCACACAGGAATTCTGGATTTAAGTTTTAAGTGATTTCTGACTAAGGTTTGGGTGATCTAATGGAGTCCAAATGATATGAGATTTTGTGTGTGACTCCTACAGGGAACCTAGTGTGTAAGTGATTGGTTTTTAACTCTTGTATGCTCAATTTACACAAGTTCCTAAGACTCAAAATAAATCAAGATTACATGTCTTCGATTTAGCTTTAATTACATGTCTTGACTTCATTTCCTTCTTTCTTGAGTCTTGATCACCTGTAGAGGTTAGCACAATACAATATATATGCAATGCAATATGTGTGCTACTCTACATCATCATAATTAAGATTAGGTTAATTAAATCATCAAAACATAGATTAAGGCCAAAAAGCCAACAATCTCCTCCTTTTTTATGATGACAACCTATATCTTAATTCTATCTAAATACATGGAATTTGTATATGTAAACTATGCATATTAATGCTCCCCCTATGGATGTGCATAGTTTTTGTTCAATTTTATGCCAAATTCCAAGTTACCCCCTTAATTATCTCTCCCCCTTTGACATCCATCAAAAATAAAAATAAATATGACTTTAAGCATAGAATTTGGATGTCTTGTAATGAAGTTGCTCCCCCTAAATTTTGCACTTCATTACTCTAAAAGATATAACATTTAAGCTCCCCCTATCAATAAGACTAAATGGAAACAATGAGTATGATTCAAGTTAAGTTCATTTAAGTTTCAACTTAAGCCTTATTCTAACATCCATTTAAAATTTGACATTTAGAATCAATGGATGTGATAAATGATTTGCAATGAATAGGGTAAATGATTTTCAATGAATTGAACTATATGATATGTCAATTTAGCATATGAAACTAGATTAGAGCTAATTTAATATGAATTGTATAGATAGGAATTTTATACCAATGTTGAATTCGAATTTAGCTCCAATCTCTTTTGGTGATGCAACCGGATTTGAATTTGACTCTTGAGCTCACCCGGTCACCACCAATCTCCTCCTCAAGCTCCTACAATAGTAGATTTAGGTACCCAAACAACTTTGGGTCCTTGAATGTTAGCTTTGGGAATCCACACCATTTTGGTTTTGGGAGTCCACACACTTGAAGAAGTAGACTTAACAAATAAATGCTTGCCATTTAATGTAGTATGAGATACATGGTTTTTCAATTGAACATTGTATCCTAAACCATGTTTAGCTAAGGATTGTCTTTGACTACCCAAAAGCATATCAAGCATTTTTGTTCCTTTAGTGAACATTTCTAGATCTTTCCTTAATTGCATATTTGAAGTTCTAAGATCTAAATGTTCATCAACAATAGGTGTTTTACTTAGACTAGCAAGTGATGATTCATTTGATTCAAGTCTAGCAACCACCTCATTCTTTTCATTCATGATTAATTCAATTTGGCATTTGAGATCATTTATTGTTTTTCTAGCATTTTTGTTCTTTTCACAAATGATCTCATATTGATTAACTAAATCATGAAATGCATTTTGTAGCTCATCATGTGTATATGATTCATCATTAGCATTAGAATTAGAGCTAGCACTAGAATATGATTTATTTGAACATGAATTGCTTCTAGTGGTGTAAGAGTTAGAAGATACCTCACTTCCTTCATCTTGAATTGCCATGTAGCACATATGCGCATATTCCTTTGTTGATGAAGGGGCGGTTGATTTGGATGATGACGACGATGTATCGTCCCAAGTGGCCTTGTGAGCTTCCAAACTCTTCTCTTTTCTCTTACTCCTCTCCTTTTCTCTCCTTCTCTCCCTTCTCTCATTTTTCTTTTCCCCTTCTCTTCTCTCATTTTCGCTCTCCTCCCTCTCTTTTTCTTTTTCTCTTTTCTCACTTCTTCTACCTCTTCTTTCATTCTTTTCTCCCTTATCCCTCTTGAGGTATTTGAAGAAGTCTTGGGAAAGGACCTCAATGTCCTCTTCTTCCACCCTCCTTGGCTCATCAAAATTTGCATGCAATGCCACCATGGAGTTTTTCTTTGAAGCTTCCTTCTCTCTTCGATGACTCAATTGGAGCTCATAGGCCATGAGATTTCCAATGAGTTCCTCCATCTTCAATTTTGAAAGATCGTGCGATTCTTCGATTGCCACGACCTTGTCTTCCCAAACGTTGCTCAATGATCGGAGGAATTTTCAAGTCATCTCTCCTTCATTTATCCTTCTTCCAAGAATCAAAAGAGAGTTAGTGATATCGGTGAAGCGAGTGTTCATGTCGCTTATGTTCTCACCGATTTGCATAGAAAATATTTCATATTTATGCATGAGAAGACTAACCCTAGTTTCTTTAGTTTTACTATCACCCTCATGATGCATTTGTAACCTATGCCATATTTCATTTGCACTTTCACAACCCCTAATTCTATTGTATTCTCCCTCATTAAGGCCACAATAAAGAATGTTCATGATTTTAGAGTTCATTTCAATTTCTTTCATTTGAGCCCTAGATAGAGAATCTAAATCATCTTCATTTGGGGGTATGTATGGATTTTGAATAAACTTCCAATACTTAAGGTCATTTGATATTAAAAAGATTTTCATTCTATTTTTCCAATAATCATAATTTGACCCATTAAGCAAAGGAGGTCTTGTGGTGCATAAACCCTCTAAGTGATTAGATGTTGAATCCATGGTAAAATTACGGTAAAGTAATGAAATTTAGCTAACAAGGCTCTGATACCAAATGTAGGATCGTGTGGGTTATGGGTCCACTGATCACTATTAAGCTAATCCCTAACTAATCAAGCAATAAACGCAGCGGAAACAATTTAAAGACTAGTAGGGAAATAACATGCAAACCACAAGAAGACACGGCGTTTTTGTAGAGGTTCGGCACCCCACCCGGGTCCTAGTCCTCTCTTGTAAGCTCCGCTCGACTCCGCGAGCTCCGCCTACGTCTTCACTAACCACTCCCCGTTCCGGGCCGGGAGAGAACGCCTTTTACACCACAAGCAACGCGAACAACCCTCGCTTACTTGAATTCTTCCTCTCACAATCCGAGAGGGACACTTCGGGCTTTCACCGAAGTCCTTGCTTCTTTTGACAACACTTGTAACTGAGTGGGATTCACTCTCTAATTGAGCACACTTTGAGTAGGATGAGTAATTGATCAAGTGTGTGAAGTTTAGGCTTATAGAGTGTAGAAATGGGAGCTTTGAGGATTGAGGTTTCTCTCTAATGAGTTGGGACAATTGGAGTTGGAGAGTTGTGTTAACAACAAGTCTTGATCCTCTATTTATAAGCTCCTAAAGATTTCTAGCCGTTTGGACAAGATTTGATTGGGTTTTGTGCAAGATACACAAGGTAGAAAATCGGGCTGCAAGTCTGTCCAGAACCGGTCGACCGTTAACTTGATTTCAAGGAGAACGGTCGAACAAAAGAATATTCGGTCGGACAAACGAGCTAGAACTTAACTCTACTTAAGTGAATCGGTCGAACCAAAGTAAGGGGTGATCGACCGTTCAGGGGATTCAGTTGAGATAAAGGTGCAACGGTCGAACGAAGAATGACTCGACCGATAGCAGGGAATTTTGTTTCTTGAAGAAATGTTCAACCGGTCGACCGAAACAAGGTCGTCGTTCGACCGGTTACCGAATGTATTTTGGGGTTAAGTTTGTTTTATACGAATACGACCGTTATAGGAATACGACAAGGAAAACGGCCATATTAAAATCCGGGATCGGTCGACCGAAAAGGTAGAACCAGTCGACCGGTAGAGTTCGGTAAAATCACTGTGGAGAGTCTGTTATAAACCGGTCGAACTGAGAACTGGTTCGGTCAACCGGTTTCACACAGGAATTCTGGATTTAAGTTTTAAGTGATTTCTGACTAAGGTTTGGGTGATCTAATGGAGTCCAAATGATATGAGATTTTGTGTGTGACTCCTACAGGGAACCTAGTGTGTAAGTGATTGGTTTTTAACTCTTGTATGCTCAATTTACACAAGTTCCTAAGACTCAAAATAAATCAAGATTACATGTCTTCGATTTAGCTTTAATTACATGTCTTGACTTCATTTCCTTCTTTCTTGAGTCTTGATCACCTGTAGAGGTTAGCACAATACAATATATATGCAATGCAATATGTGTGCTACTCTACATCATCATAATTAAGATTAGGTTAATTAAATCATCAAAACATAGATTAAGGCCAAAAAGCCAACAATCTCCTCCTTTTTTATGATGACAACCTATATCTTAATTCTATCTAAATACATGGAATTTGTATATGTAAACTATGCATATTAATGCTCCCCCTATGGATGTGCATAGTTTTTGTTCAATTTTATGCCAAATTCCAAGTTACCCCCTTAATTATCTCTCCCCCTTTGACATCCATCAAAAATAAAAATAAATATGACTTTAAGCATAGAATTTGGATGTCTTGTAATGAAGTTGCTCCCCCTAAATTTTGCACTTCATTACTCTAAAAGATATAACATTTAAGCTCCCCCTATCAATAAGACTAAATGGAAACAATGAGTATGATTCAAGTTAAGTTCATTTAAGTTTCAACTTAAGCCTTATTCTAACATCCATTTAAAATTTGACATTTAGAATCAATGGATGTGATAAATGATTTGCAATGAATAGGGTAAATGATTTTCAATGAATTGAACTATATGATATGTCAATTTAGCATATGAAACTAGATTAGAGCTAATTTAATATGAATTGTATAGATAGGAATTTTATACCAATGTTGAATTCGAATTTAGCTCCAATCTCTTTTGGTGATGCAACCGGATTTGAATTTGACTCTTGAGCTCACCCGGTCACCACCAATCTCCTCCTCAAGCTCCTACAATAGTAGATTTAGGTACCCAAACAACTTTGGGTCCTTGAATGTTAGCTTTGGGAATCCACACCATTTTGGTTTTGGGAGTCCACACACTTGAAGAAGTAGACTTAACAAATAAATGCTTGCCATTTAATGTAGTATGAGATACATGGTTTTTCAATTGAACATTGTATCCTAAACCATGTTTAGCTAAGGATTGTCTTTGACTACCCAAAAGCATATCAAGCATTTTTGTTCCTTTAGTGAACATTTCTAGATCTTTCCTTAATTGCATATTTGAAGTTCTAAGATCTAAATGTTCATCAACAATAGGTGTTTTACTTAGACTAGCAAGTGATGATTCATTTGATTCAAGTCTAGCAACCACCTCATTCTTTTCATTCATGATTAATTCAATTTGGCATTTGAGATCATTTATTGTTTTTCTAGCATTTTTGTTCTTTTCACAAATGATCTCATATTGATTAACTAAATCATGAAATGCATTTTGTAGCTCATCATGTGTATATGATTCATCATTAGCATTAGAATTAGAGCTAGCACTAGAATATGATTTATTTGAACATGAATTGCTTCTAGTGGTGTAAGAGTTAGAAGATACCTCACTTCCTTCATCTTGAATTGCCATGTAGCACATATGCGCATATTCCTTTGTTGATGAAGGGGCGGTTGATTTGGATGATGACGACGATGTATCGTCCCAAGTGGCCTTGTGAGCTTCCAAACTCTTCTCTTTTCTCTTACTCCTCTCCTTTTCTCTCCTTCTCTCCCTTCTCTCATTTTTCTTTTCCCCTTCTCTTCTCTCATTTTCGCTCTCCTCCCTCTCTTTTTCTTTTTCTCTTTTCTCACTTCTTCTACCTCTTCTTTCATTCTTTTCTCCCTTATCCCTCTTGAGGTATTTGAAGAAGTCTTGGGAAAGGACCTCAATGTCCTCTTCTTCCACCCTCCTTGGCTCATCAAAATTTGCATGCAATGCCACCATGGAGTTTTTCTTTGAAGCTTCCTTCTCTCTTCGATGACTCAATTGGAGCTCATAGGCCATGAGATTTCCAATGAGTTCCTCCATCTTCAATTTTGAAAGATCGTGCGATTCTTCGATTGCCACGACCTTGTCTTCCCAAACGTTGCTCAATGATCGGAGGAATTTTCAAGTCATCTCTCCTTCATTTATCCTTCTTCCAAGAATCAAAAGAGAGTTAGTGATATCGGTGAAGCGAGTGTTCATGTCGCTTATGTTCTCACCGATTTGCATAGAAAATATTTCATATTTATGCATGAGAAGACTAACCCTAGTTTCTTTAGTTTTACTATCACCCTCATGATGCATTTGTAACCTATGCCATATTTCATTTGCACTTTCACAACCCCTAATTCTATTGTATTCTCCCTCATTAAGGCCACAATAAAGAATGTTCATGATTTTAGAGTTCATTTCAATTTCTTTCATTTGAGCCCTAGATAGAGAATCTAAATCATCTTCATTTGGGGGTATGTATGGATTTTGAATAAACTTCCAATACTTAAGGTCATTTGATATTAAAAAGATTTTCATTCTATTTTTCCAATAATCATAATTTGACCCATTAAGCAAAGGAGGTCTTGTGGTGCATAAACCCTCTAAGTGATTAGATGTTGAATCCATGGTAAAATTACGGTAAAGTAATGAAATTTAGCTAACAAGGCTCTGATACCAAATGTAGGATCGTGTGGGTTATGGGTCCACTGATCACTATTAAGCTAATCCCTAACTAATCAAGCAATAAACGCAGCGGAAACAATTTAAAGACTAGTAGGGAAATAACATGCAAACCACAAGAAGACACGGCGTTTTTGTAGAGGTTCGGCACCCCACCCGGGTCCTAGTCCTCTCTTGTAAGCTCCGCTCGACTCCGCGAGCTCCGCCTACGTCTTCACTAACCACTCCCCGTTCCGGGCCGGGAGAGAACGCCTTTTACACCACAAGCAACGCGAACAACCCTCGCTTACTTGAATTCTTCCTCTCACAATCCGAGAGGGACACTTCGGGCTTTCACCGAAGTCCTTGCTTCTTTTGACAACACTTGTAACTGAGTGGGATTCACTCTCTAATTGAGCACACTTTGAGTAGGATGAGTAATTGATCAAGTGTGTGAAGTTTAGGCTTATAGAGTGTAGAAATGGGAGCTTTGAGGATTGAGGTTTCTCTCTAATGAGTTGGGACAATTGGAGTTGGAGAGTTGTGTTAACAACAAGTCTTGATCCTCTATTTATAAGCTCCTAAAGATTTCTAGCCGTTTGGACAAGATTTGATTGGGTTTTGTGCAAGATACACAAGGTAGAAAATCGGGCTGCAAGTCTGTCCAGAACCGGTCGACCGTTAACTTGATTTCAAGGAGAACGGTCGAACAAAAGAATATTCGGTCGGACAAACGAGCTAGAACTTAACTCTACTTAAGTGAATCGGTCGAACCAAAGTAAGGGGTGATCGACCGTTCAGGGGATTCAGTTGAGATAAAGGTGCAACGGTCGAACGAAGAATGACTCGACCGATAGCAGGGAATTTTGTTTCTTGAAGAAATGTTCAACCGGTCGACCGAAACAAGGTCGTCGTTCGACCGGTTACCGAATGTATTTTGGGGTTAAGTTTGTTTTATACGAATACGACCGTTATAGGAATACGACAAGGAAAACGGCCATATTAAAATCCGGGATCGGTCGACCGAAAAGGTAGAACCAGTCGACCGGTAGAGTTCGGTAAAATCACTGTGGAGAGTCTGTTATAAACCGGTCGAACTGAGAACTGGTTCGGTCAACCGGTTTCACACAGGAATTCTGGATTTAAGTTTTAAGTGATTTCTGACTAAGGTTTGGGTGATCTAATGGAGTCCAAATGATATGAGATTTTGTGTGTGACTCCTACAGGGAACCTAGTGTGTAAGTGATTGGTTTTTAACTCTTGTATGCTCAATTTACACAAGTTCCTAAGACTCAAAATAAATCAAGATTACATGTCTTCGATTTAGCTTTAATTACATGTCTTGACTTCATTTCCTTCTTTCTTGAGTCTTGATCACCTGTAGAGGTTAGCACAATACAATATATATGCAATGCAATATGTGTGCTACTCTACATCATCATAATTAAGATTAGGTTAATTAAATCATCAAAACATAGATTAAGGCCAAAAAGCCAACAATCTCCTCCTTTTTTATGATGACAACCTATATCTTAATTCTATCTAAATACATGGAATTTGTATATGTAAACTATGCATATTAATGCTCCCCCTATGGATGTGCATAGTTTTTGTTCAATTTTATGCCAAATTCCAAGTTACCCCCTTAATTATCTCTCCCCCTTTGACATCCATCAAAAATAAAAATAAATATGACTTTAAGCATAGAATTTGGATGTCTTGTAATGAAGTTGCTCCCCCTAAATTTTGCACTTCATTACTCTAAAAGATATAACATTTAAGCTCCCCCTATCAATAAGACTAAATGGAAACAATGAGTATGATTCAAGTTAAGTTCATTTAAGTTTCAACTTAAGCCTTATTCTAACATCCATTTAAAATTTGACATTTAGAATCAATGGATGTGATAAATGATTTGCAATGAATAGGGTAAATGATTTTCAATGAATTGAACTATATGATATGTCAATTTAGCATATGAAACTAGATTAGAGCTAATTTAATATGAATTGTATAGATAGGAATTTTATACCAATGTTGAATTCGAATTTAGCTCCAATCTCTTTTGGTGATGCAACCGGATTTGAATTTGACTCTTGAGCTCACCCGGTCACCACCAATCTCCTCCTCAAGCTCCTACAATAGTAGATTTAGGTACCCAAACAACTTTGGGTCCTTGAATGTTAGCTTTGGGAATCCACACCATTTTGGTTTTGGGAGTCCACACACTTGAAGAAGTAGACTTAACAAATAAATGCTTGCCATTTAATGTAGTATGAGATACATGGTTTTTCAATTGAACATTGTATCCTAAACCATGTTTAGCTAAGGATTGTCTTTGACTACCCAAAAGCATATCAAGCATTTTTGTTCCTTTAGTGAACATTTCTAGATCTTTCCTTAATTGCATATTTGAAGTTCTAAGATCTAAATGTTCATCAACAATAGGTGTTTTACTTAGACTAGCAAGTGATGATTCATTTGATTCAAGTCTAGCAACCACCTCATTCTTTTCATTCATGATTAATTCAATTTGGCATTTGAGATCATTTATTGTTTTTCTAGCATTTTTGTTCTTTTCACAAATGATCTCATATTGATTAACTAAATCATGAAATGCATTTTGTAGCTCATCATGTGTATATGATTCATCATTAGCATTAGAATTAGAGCTAGCACTAGAATATGATTTATTTGAACATGAATTGCTTCTAGTGGTGTAAGAGTTAGAAGATACCTCACTTCCTTCATCTTGAATTGCCATGTAGCACATATGCGCATATTCCTTTGTTGATGAAGGGGCGGTTGATTTGGATGATGACGACGATGTATCGTCCCAAGTGGCCTTGTGAGCTTCCAAACTCTTCTCTTTTCTCTTACTCCTCTCCTTTTCTCTCCTTCTCTCCCTTCTCTCATTTTTCTTTTCCCCTTCTCTTCTCTCATTTTCGCTCTCCTCCCTCTCTTTTTCTTTTTCTCTTTTCTCACTTCTTCTACCTCTTCTTTCATTCTTTTCTCCCTTATCCCTCTTGAGGTATTTGAAGAAGTCTTGGGAAAGGACCTCAATGTCCTCTTCTTCCACCCTCCTTGGCTCATCAAAATTTGCATGCAATGCCACCATGGAGTTTTTCTTTGAAGCTTCCTTCTCTCTTCGATGACTCAATTGGAGCTCATAGGCCATGAGATTTCCAATGAGTTCCTCCATCTTCAATTTTGAAAGATCGTGCGATTCTTCGATTGCCACGACCTTGTCTTCCCAAACGTTGCTCAATGATCGGAGGAATTTTCAAGTCATCTCTCCTTCATTTATCCTTCTTCCAAGAATCAAAAGAGAGTTAGTGATATCGGTGAAGCGAGTGTTCATGTCGCTTATGTTCTCACCGATTTGCATAGAAAATATTTCATATTTATGCATGAGAAGACTAACCCTAGTTTCTTTAGTTTTACTATCACCCTCATGATGCATTTGTAACCTATGCCATATTTCATTTGCACTTTCACAACCCCTAATTCTATTGTATTCTCCCTCATTAAGGCCACAATAAAGAATGTTCATGATTTTAGAGTTCATTTCAATTTCTTTCATTTGAGCCCTAGATAGAGAATCTAAATCATCTTCATTTGGGGGTATGTATGGATTTTGAATAAACTTCCAATACTTAAGGTCATTTGATATTAAAAAGATTTTCATTCTATTTTTCCAATAATCATAATTTGACCCATTAAGCAAAGGAGGTCTTGTGGTGCATAAACCCTCTAAGTGATTAGATGTTGAATCCATGGTAAAATTACGGTAAAGTAATGAAATTTAGCTAACAAGGCTCTGATACCAAATGTAGGATCGTGTGGGTTATGGGTCCACTGATCACTATTAAGCTAATCCCTAACTAATCAAGCAATAAACGCAGCGGAAACAATTTAAAGACTAGTAGGGAAATAACATGCAAACCACAAGAAGACACGGCGTTTTTGTAGAGGTTCGGCACCCCACCCGGGTCCTAGTCCTCTCTTGTAAGCTCCGCTCGACTCCGCGAGCTCCGCCTACGTCTTCACTAACCACTCCCCGTTCCGGGCCGGGAGAGAACGCCTTTTACACCACAAGCAACGCGAACAACCCTCGCTTACTTGAATTCTTCCTCTCACAATCCGAGAGGGACACTTCGGGCTTTCACCGAAGTCCTTGCTTCTTTTGACAACACTTGTAACTGAGTGGGATTCACTCTCTAATTGAGCACACTTTGAGTAGGATGAGTAATTGATCAAGTGTGTGAAGTTTAGGCTTATAGAGTGTAGAAATGGGAGCTTTGAGGATTGAGGTTTCTCTCTAATGAGTTGGGACAATTGGAGTTGGAGAGTTGTGTTAACAACAAGTCTTGATCCTCTATTTATAAGCTCCTAAAGATTTCTAGCCGTTTGGACAAGATTTGATTGGGTTTTGTGCAAGATACACAAGGTAGAAAATTGGGCTGCAAGTCTGTCCAGAACCGGTCGACCGTTAACTTGATTTCAAGGAGAACGGTCGAACAAAAGAATATTCGGTCGGACAAACGAGCTAGAACTTAACTCTACTTAAGTGAATCGGTCGAACCAAAGTAAGGGGTGATCGACCGTTCAGGGGATTCAGTTGAGATAAAGGTGCAACGGTCGAACGAAGAATGACTCGACCGATAGCAGGGAATTTTGTTTCTTGAAGAAATGTTCAACCGGTCGACCGAAACAAGGTCGTCGTTCGACCGGTTACCGAATGTATTTTGGGGTTAAGTTTGTTTTATACGAATACGACCGTTATAGGAATACGACAAGGAAAACGGCCATATTAAAATCCGGGATCGGTCGACCGAAAAGGTAGAACCAGTCGACCGGTAGAGTTCGGTAAAATCACTGTGGAGAGTCTGTTATAAACCGGTCGAACTGAGAACTGGTTCGGTCAACCGGTTTCACACAGGAATTCTGGATTTAAGTTTTAAGTGATTTCTGACTAAGGTTTGGGTGATCTAATGGAGTCCAAATGATATGAGATTTTGTGTGTGACTCCTACAGGGAACCTAGTGTGTAAGTGATTGGTTTTTAACTCTTGTATGCTCAATTTACACAAGTTCCTAAGACTCAAAATAAATCAAGATTACATGTCTTCGATTTAGCTTTAATTACATGTCTTGACTTCATTTCCTTCTTTCTTGAGTCTTGATCACCTGTAGAGGTTAGCACAATACAATATATATGCAATGCAATATGTGTGCTACTCTACATCATCATAATTAAGATTAGGTTAATTAAATCATCAAAACATAGATTAAGGCCAAAAAGCCAACAATCTCCTCCTTTTTTATGATGACAACCTATATCTTAATTCTATCTAAATACATGGAATTTGTATATGTAAACTATGCATATTAATGCTCCCCCTATGGATGTGCATAGTTTTTGTTCAATTTTATGCCAAATTCCAAGTTACCCCCTTAATTATCTCTCCCCCTTTGACATCCATCAAAAATAAAAATAAATATGACTTTAAGCATAGAATTTGGATGTCTTGTAATGAAGTTGCTCCCCCTAAATTTTGCACTTCATTACTCTAAAAGATATAACATTTAAGCTCCCCCTATCAATAAGACTAAATGGAAACAATGAGTATGATTCAAGTTAAGTTCATTTAAGTTTCAACTTAAGCCTTATTCTAACATCCATTTAAAATTTGACATTTAGAATCAATGGATGTGATAAATGATTTGCAATGAATAGGGTAAATGATTTTCAATGAATTGAACTATATGATATGTCAATTTAGCATATGAAACTAGATTAGAGCTAATTTAATATGAATTGTATAGATAGGAATTTTATACCAATGTTGAATTCGAATTTAGCTCCAATCTCTTTTGGTGATGCAACCGGATTTGAATTTGACTCTTGAGCTCACCCGGTCACCACCAATCTCCTCCTCAAGCTCCTACAATAGTAGATTTAGGTACCCAAACAACTTTGGGTCCTTGAATGTTAGCTTTGGGAATCCACACCATTTTGGTTTTGGGAGTCCACACACTTGAAGAAGTAGACTTAACAAATAAATGCTTGCCATTTAATGTAGTATGAGATACATGGTTTTTCAATTGAACATTGTATCCTAAACCATGTTTAGCTAAGGATTGTCTTTGACTACCCAAAAGCATATCAAGCATTTTTGTTCCTTTAGTGAACATTTCTAGATCTTTCCTTAATTGCATATTTGAAGTTCTAAGATCTAAATGTTCATCAACAATAGGTATTTTACTTAGACTAGCAAGTGATGATTCATTTGATTCAAGTCTAGCAACCACCTCATTCTTTTCATTCATGATTAATTCAATTTGGCATTTGAGATCATTTATTGTTTTTCTAGCATTTTTGTTCTTTTCACAAATGATCTCATATTGATTAACTAAATCATGAAATGCATTTTGTAGCTCATCATGTGTATATGATTCATCATTAGCATTAGAATTAGAGCTAGCACTAGAATATGATTTATTTGAACATGAATTGCTTCTAGTGGTGTAAGAGTTAGAAGATACCTCACTTCCTTCATCTTGAATTGCCATGTAGCACATATGCGCATATTCCTTTGTTGATGAAGGGGCGGTTGATTTGGATGACGACGACGATGTATCGTCCCAAGTGGCCTTGTGAGCTTCCAAACTCTTCTCTTTTCTCTTACTCCTCTCCTTTTCTCTCCTTCTCTCCCTTCTCTCATTTTTCTTTTCCCCTTCTCTTCTCTCATTTTCGCTCTCCTCCCTCTCTTTTTCTTTTTCTCTTTTCTCACTTCTTCTACCTCTTCTTTCATTCTTTTCTCCCTTATCCCTCTTGAGGTATTTGAAGAAGTCTTGGGAAAGGACCTCAATGTCCTCTTCTTCCACCCTCCTTGGCTCATCAAAATTTGCATGCAATGCCACCATGGAGTTTTTCTTTGAAGCTTCCTTCTCTCTTCGATGACTCAATTGGAGCTCATAGGCCATGAGATTTCCAATGAGTTCCTCCATCTTCAATTTTGAAAGATCGTGCGATTCTTCGATTGCCACGACCTTGTCTTCCCAAACGTTGCTCAATGATCGGAGGAATTTTCAAGTCATCTCTCCTTCATTTATCCTTCTTCCAAGAATCAAAAGAGAGTGAGTGATATCGGTGAAGCGAGTGTTCATGTCGCTTATGTTCTCACCGATTTGCATAGAAAATATTTCATATTTATGCATGAGAAGACTAACCCTAGTTTCTTTAGTTTTACTATCACCCTCATGATGCATTTGTAACCTATGCCATATTTCATTTGCACTTTCACAACCCCTAATTCTATTGTATTCTCCCTCATTAAGGCCACAATAAAGAATGTTCATGATTTTAGAGTTCATTTCAATTTCTTTCATTTGAGCCCTAGATAGAGAATCTAAATCATCTTCATTTGGGGGTATGTATGGATTTTGAATAAACTTCCAATACTTAAGGTCATTTGATATTAAAAAGATTTTCATTCTATTTTTCCAATAATCATAATTTGACCCATTAAGCAAAGGAGGTCTTGTGGTGCATAAACCCTCTAAGTGATTAGATGTTGAATCCATGGTAAAATTACGGTAAAGTAATGAAATTTAGCTAACAAGGCTCTGATACCAAATGTAGGATCGTGTGGGTTATGGGTCCACTGATCACTATTAAGCTAATCCCTAACTAATCAAGCAATAAACGCAGCGGAAACAATTTAAAGACTAGTAGGGAAATAACATGCAAACCACAAGAAGACACGGCGTTTTTGTAGAGGTTCGGCACCCCACCCGGGTCCTAGTCCTCTCTTGTAAGCTCCGCTCGACTCCGCGAGCTCCGCCTACGTCTTCACTAACCACTCCCCGTTCCGGGCCGGGAGAGAACGCCTTTTACACCACAAGCAACGCGAACAACCCTCGCTTACTTGAATTCTTCCTCTCACAATCCGAGAGGGACACTTCGGGCTTTCACCGAAGTCCTTGCTTCTTTTGACAACACTTGTAACTGAGTGGGATTCACTCTCTAATTGAGCACACTTTGAGTAGGATGAGTAATTGATCAAGTGTGTGAAGTTTAGGCTTATAGAGTGTAGAAATGGGAGCTTTGAGGATTGAGGTTTCTCTCTAATGAGTTGGGACAATTGGAGTTGGAGAGTTGTGTTAACAACAAGTCTTGATCCTCTATTTATAAGCTCCTAAAGATTTCTAGCCGTTTGGACAAGATTTGATTGGGTTTTGTGCAAGATACACAAGGTAGAAAATCGGGCTGCAAGTCTGTCCAGAACCGGTCGACCGTTAACTTGATTTCAAGGAGAACGGTCGAACAAAAGAATATTCGGTCGGACAAACGAGCTAGAACTTAACTCTACTTAAGTGAATCGGTCGAACCAAAGTAAGGGGTGATCGACCGTTCAGGGGATTCAGTTGAGATAAAGGTGCAACGGTCGAACGAAGAATGACTCGACCGATAGCAGGGAATTTTGTTTCTTGAAGAAATGTTCAACCGGTCGACCGAAACAAGGTCGTCGTTCGACCGGTTACCGAATGTATTTTGGGGTTAAGTTTGTTTTATACGAATACGACCGTTATAGGAATACGACAAGGAAAACGGCCATATTAAAATCCGGGATCGGTCGACCGAAAAGGTAGAACCAGTCGACCGGTAGAGTTCGGTAAAATCACTGTGGAGAGTCTGTTATAAACCGGTCGAACTGAGAACTGGTTCGGTCAACCGGTTTCACACAGGAATTCTGGATTTAAGTTTTAAGTGATTTCTGACTAAGGTTTGGGTGATCTAATGGAGTCCAAATGATATGAGATTTTGTGTGTGACTCCTACAGGGAACCTAGTGTGTAAGTGATTGGTTTTTAACTCTTGTATGCTCAATTTACACAAGTTCCTAAGACTCAAAATAAATCAAGATTACATGTCTTCGATTTAGCTTTAATTACATGTCTTGACTTCATTTCCTTCTTTCTTGAGTCTTGATCACCTGTAGAGGTTAGCACAATACAATATATATGCAATGCAATATGTGTGCTACTCTACATCATCATAATTAAGATTAGGTTAATTAAATCATCAAAACATAGATTAAGGCCAAAAAGCCAACAATCTCCTCCTTTTTTATGATGACAACCTATATCTTAATTCTATCTAAATACATGGAATTTGTATATGTAAACTATGCATATTAATGCTCCCCCTATGGATGTGCATAGTTTTTGTTCAATTTTATGCCAAATTCCAAGTTACCCCCTTAATTATCTCTCCCCCTTTGACATCCATCAAAAATAAAAATAAATATGACTTTAAGCATAGAATTTGGATGTCTTGTAATGAAGTTGCTCCCCCTAAATTTTGCACTTCATTACTCTAAAAGATATAACATTTAAGCTCCCCCTATCAATAAGACTAAATGGAAACAATGAGTATGATTCAAGTTAAGTTCATTTAAGTTTCAACTTAAGCCTTATTCTAACATCCATTTAAAATTTGACATTTAGAATCAATGGATGTGATAAATGATTTGCAATGAATAGGGTAAATGATTTTCAATGAATTGAACTATATGATATGTCAATTTAGCATATGAAACTAGATTAGAGCTAATTTAATATGAATTGTATAGATAGGAATTTTATACCAATGTTGAATTCGAATTTAGCTCCAATCTCTTTTGGTGATGCAACCGGATTTGAATTTGACTCTTGAGCTCACCCGGTCACCACCAATCTCCTCCTCAAGCTCCTACAATAGTAGATTTAGGTACCCAAACAACTTTGGGTCCTTGAATGTTAGCTTTGGGAATCCACACCATTTTGGTTTTGGGAGTCCACACACTTGAAGAAGTAGACTTAACAAATAAATGCTTGCCATTTAATGTAGTATGAGATACATGGTTTTTCAATTGAACATTGTATCCTAAACCATGTTTAGCTAAGGATTGTCTTTGACTACCCAAAAGCATATCAAGCATTTTTGTTCCTTTAGTGAACATTTCTAGATCTTTCCTTAATTGCATATTTGAAGTTCTAAGATCTAAATGTTCATCAACAATAGGTGTTTTACTTAGACTAGCAAGTGATGATTCATTTGATTCAAGTCTAGCAACCACCTCATTCTTTTCATTCATGATTAATTCAATTTGGCATTTGAGATCATTTATTGTTTTTCTAGCATTTTTGTTCTTTTCACAAATGATCTCATATTGATTAACTAAATCATGAAATGCATTTTGTAGCTCATCATGTGTATATGATTCATCATTAGCATTAGAATTAGAGCTAGCACTAGAATATGATTTATTTGAACATGAATTGCTTCTAGTGGTGTAAGAGTTAGAAGATACCTCACTTCCTTCATCTTGAATTGCCATGTAGCACATATGCGCATATTCCTTTGTTGATGAAGGGGCGGTTGATTTGGATGATGACGACGATGTATCGTCCCAAGTGGCCTTGTGAGCTTCCAAACTCTTCTCTTTTCTCTTACTCCTCTCCTTTTCTCTCCTTCTCTCCCTTCTCTCATTTTTCTTTTCCCCTTCTCTTCTCTCATTTTCGCTCTCCTCCCTCTCTTTTTCTTTTTCTCTTTTCTCACTTCTTCTACCTCTTCTTTCATTCTTTTCTCCCTTATCCCTCTTGAGGTATTTGAAGAAGTCTTGGGAAAGGACCTCAATGTCCTCTTCTTCCACCCTCCTTGGCTCATCAAAATTTGCATGCAATGCCACCATGGAGTTTTTCTTTGAAGCTTCCTTCTCTCTTCGATGACTCAATTGGAGCTCATAGGCCATGAGATTTCCAATGAGTTCCTCCATCTTCAATTTTGAAAGATCGTGCGATTCTTCGATTGCCACGACCTTGTCTTCCCAAACGTTGCTCAATGATCGGAGGAATTTTCAAGTCATCTCTCCTTCATTTATCCTTCTTCCAAGAATCAAAAGAGAGTTAGTGATATCGGTGAAGCGAGTGTTCATGTCGCTTATGTTCTCACCGATTTGCATAGAAAATATTTCATATTTATGCATGAGAAGACTAACCCTAGTTTCTTTAGTTTTACTATCACCCTCATGATGCATTTGTAACCTATGCCATATTTCATTTGCACTTTCACAACCCCTAATTCTATTGTATTCTCCCTCATTAAGGCCACAATAAAGAATGTTCATGATTTTAGAGTTCATTTCAATTTCTTTCATTTGAGCCCTAGATAGAGAATCTAAATCATCTTCATTTGGGGGTATGTATGGATTTTGAATAAACTTCCAATACTTAAGGTCATTTGATATTAAAAAGATTTTCATTCTATTTTTCCAATAATCATAATTTGACCCATTAAGCAAAGGAGGTCTTGTGGTGCATAAACCCTCTAAGTGATTAGATGTTGAATCCATGGTAAAATTACGGTAAAGTAATGAAATTTAGCTAACAAGGCTCTGATACCAAATGTAGGATCGTGTGGGTTATGGGTCCACTGATCACTATTAAGCTAATCCCTAACTAATCAAGCAATAAACGCAGCGGAAACAATTTAAAGACTAGTAGGGAAATAACATGCAAACCACAAGAAGACACGGCGTTTTTGTAGAGGTTCGGCACCCCACCCGGGTCCTAGTCCTCTCTTGTAAGCTCCGCTCGACTCCGCGAGCTCCGCCTACGTCTTCACTAACCACTCCCCGTTCCGGGCCGGGAGAGAACGCCTTTTACACCACAAGCAACGCGAACAACCCTCGCTTACTTGAATTCTTCCTCTCACAATCCGAGAGGGACACTTCGGGCTTTCACCGAAGTCCTTGCTTCTTTTGACAACACTTGTAACTGAGTGGGATTCACTCTCTAATTGAGCACACTTTGAGTAGGATGAGTAATTGATCAAGTGTGTGAAGTTTAGGCTTATAGAGTGTAGAAATGGGAGCTTTGAGGATTGAGGTTTCTCTCTAATGAGTTGGGACAATTGGAGTTGGAGAGTTGTGTTAACAACAAGTCTTGATCCTCTATTTATAAGCTCCTAAAGATTTCTAGCCGTTTGGACAAGATTTGATTGGGTTTTGTGCAAGATACACAAGGTAGAAAATTGGGCTGCAAGTCTGTCCAGAACCGGTCGACCGTTAACTTGATTTCAAGGAGAACGGTCGAACAAAAGAATATTCGGTCGGACAAACGAGCTAGAACTTAACTCTACTTAAGTGAATCGGTCGAACCAAAGTAAGGGGTGATCGACCGTTCAGGGGATTCAGTTGAGATAAAGGTGCAACGGTCGAACGAAGAATGACTCGACCGATAGCAGGGAATTTTGTTTCTTGAAGAAATGTTCAACCGGTCGACCGAAACAAGGTCGTCGTTCGACCGGTTACCGAATGTATTTTGGGGTTAAGTTTGTTTTATACGAATACGACCGTTATAGGAATACGACAAGGAAAACGGCCATATTAAAATCCGGGATCGGTCGACCGAAAAGGTAGAACCAGTCGACCGGTAGAGTTCGGTAAAATCACTGTGGAGAGTCTGTTATAAACCGGTCGAACTGAGAACTGGTTCGGTCAACCGGTTTCACACAGGAATTCTGGATTTAAGTTTTAAGTGATTTCTGACTAAGGTTTGGGTGATCTAATGGAGTCCAAATGATATGAGATTTTGTGTGTGACTCCTACAGGGAACCTAGTGTGTAAGTGATTGGTTTTTAACTCTTGTATGCTCAATTTACACAAGTTCCTAAGACTCAAAATAAATCAAGATTACATGTCTTCGATTTAGCTTTAATTACATGTCTTGACTTCATTTCCTTCTTTCTTGAGTCTTGATCACCTGTAGAGGTTAGCACAATACAATATATATGCAATGCAATATGTGTGCTACTCTACATCATCATAATTAAGATTAGGTTAATTAAATCATCAAAACATAGATTAAGGCCAAAAAGCCAACAATCTCCTCCTTTTTTATGATGACAACCTATATCTTAATTCTATCTAAATACATGGAATTTGTATATGTAAACTATGCATATTAATGCTCCCCCTATGGATGTGCATAGTTTTTGTTCAATTTTATGCCAAATTCCAAGTTACCCCCTTAATTATCTCTCCCCCTTTGACATCCATCAAAAATAAAAATAAATATGACTTTAAGCATAGAATTTGGATGTCTTGTAATGAAGTTGCTCCCCCTAAATTTTGCACTTCATTACTCTAAAAGATATAACATTTAAGCTCCCCCTATCAATAAGACTAAATGGAAACAATGAGTATGATTCAAGTTAAGTTCATTTAAGTTTCAACTTAAGCCTTATTCTAACATCCATTTAAAATTTGACATTTAGAATCAATGGATGTGATAAATGATTTGCAATGAATAGGGTAAATGATTTTCAATGAATTGAACTATATGATATGTCAATTTAGCATATGAAACTAGATTAGAGCTAATTTAATATGAATTGTATAGATAGGAATTTTATACCAATGTTGAATTCGAATTTAGCTCCAATCTCTTTTGGTGATGCAACCGGATTTGAATTTGACTCTTGATCTCACCCGGTCACCACCAATCTCCTCCTCAAGCTCCTACAAGAGTAGATTTAGGTACCCAAACAACTTTGGGTCCTTGAATGTTAGCTTTGGGAATCCACACCATTTTGGTTTTGGGAGTCGACACACTTGAAGAAGTAGACTTAACAAATAAATGCTTGCCATTTAATGTAGTATGAGATACATGGTTTTTCAATTGAACATTGCATCCTAAACCATGTTTAGCTAAGGATTGTATTTGACTACCCAAAAGCATATCAAGCATTTTTGTTCCTTTAGTGAACATTTCTAGATCTTTCCTTAATTGCATATTTGAAGTTCTAAGATCTAAATGTTCATCAACAATAGGTGTTTTACTTAGACTAGCAAGTGATGATTCATTTGATTCAAGTCTAGCAACCACCTCATTCTTTTCATTAATGATTAATTCAATTTGGCATTTGAGATCATTTATTGTTTTTCTAGCATTTTTGTTCTTTTCACAAATGATCTCATATTGATTAACTAAATCATGAAATTCATTTTGTAGCTCATCATGTGTATATGATTCATCATTAGCTCATCATGAAATGCATTACCCCATATTTGTGTTACTTGAGTGTTTATTTGATATGTTTCAGGGTTTAGACAATAAAGATGAGAAATGAAGAGAAAATGACCAAAATACGAGAAAAAGGACTGATCGGTGAGACTTATGGACCTATCTGCAAGAGGGAATGACCTGAATGTAAGCCTAAAGGACCAATTAGCAAATCGAGAAACTCCATACCATCATGATGGGTATTTTGGCAATTAGATTCAGGTTTAGACTCAAACAATCAATCTGGGTGCACCTTACGTGGACAATTGAAGTACTAAAGATGCCAACCAAAAATGGGTCGAATCCGACCAAAAATGACCACCAATTGGCGGCCCTAGACAGCCAATCGGCGGTCTAGTTGGGTCAGGATTTACCTGACTTCTCGTGGTTGTGTATTATGTTGTTTTTATCCATTTGTAGAAGTTGCATTAGTCCCACACTGGGATTGTCGTTGTTGCCTTTTTCATGTCTATAAATAGAATTTCTCTTCTTCCTTTGTAAATCACTCATTGCTTGGTGGTCATTCTCTCTACTTAGAGTAAAGTCTTGGAGAAAAACTCAAGTGGAGAAGAATGCTGCTGGTAATGTGAGATATCAATAAAATAAATTTTCTTAGTTTGTTCTAATGTTGTCTATTTTAATGTTTGCATGTTTAGCTTAGTTTTGTTTTATTAATCGTAGTAGAGTTAGTTAGAATGTTTTATCTTCTTAATATACATGTTAGCCTAATGAGTAGAGAATAGATCCACCATATTTAGGATGGAGGTGATATAGATTATGAGATAGTGATGAGTTCTTTTATTTGTGTCATTTCATGTGCTTAATGTAGATCTATACTTGTAGCATGCTTAAACTTATATTAAATGAGATAATGTCTACACTAAGTACTTATTGTTGGATTTCGTGCCTCTATGTATGTATATATATATTTTTAAATATACATGCATACAAGATCGATTTCCATATTTTCAACAATTTCATGTACATTGTTTTATATTTATGCTAATATCATATAATCTACATATATATTAAAACAAATATAAAAGGATCATACCCAAAGATTTTCTAAAACATGTATGAAGATCCGGAGTTGCGTTGCCCGTCGAAACGCTCACCGATTGGCCTCTAAGTGTTCACCAAACTCTAAACAATATTAGAGATAAATAAGCTAGTCAATTAATCTCTAATTAAGCTTAGAATCTAGCTAATAACTCATCTAAAGCTCCCTGAGATTTTAATCTCCAAAAGCTTGAAATAATTAAGACAAATTCTGATGGATTAGTGGGGAGGTTAGGGAGAGAGAATATTTTTGTATTAATTAAACAAGCAGAGAGATGAGACCTATTTAGATGTTCTCCCAATACCCACATCATGGGTTACCCATTAACCCGTGATCTCTTGATTTTATCTCTCTTAAACAAATCACAAATTGACACATAATCATCTTCAAAACCGTTTGACCATAATTGGAATAAATTCAGCCCATGATCAACACTAATCTCTTAATAATTCAAGGCAAAATTGTGCCGAACGGTCGACCGAACGGTTCTAACTTTCACAGGTTTGGTCGGATCGTGAGCTAGACAATCGAGCGAATATTCATGTGAAAAAATTCTGGGAAAATGTTGGTCGAACCACGTCTCACTCTGGTTGATTACCAAAATTTCTCCTCGTACATTTCGGTCGACCGTGTCACTCTACCGGTCGACCGTTATATCACCAAGATATCTCCTGGAGATTTTTGGTCGACCGTGTACTACGTCCGGATGACCGATTCTATTATCAAGACACGTCCTGGTAATTTTCGGTCGACCCATGCGTATCTAATCTCTTTCCGGTCGACCGTTCCGAAGAACCCGGTCGACCGATCCCAAAACGGTCTATCGTTTTATCCCGATTTTGCATTTGTCAAATTTTGGATTTTCATCCAACAAAATTTGATCTTTGGGATGTTTAGCAAATCCATATATCATGTAATATGTTATCTTATGTAATATGTTATCTTATGTAATATCAAACTATTATACCCAATAATACATACATCTCATATGAATTTATTCGTGATTCCAAATATGTCATTTTCACGACACATTGATTTTATCGATTCACCATATATATCATATTTCATATGAAATCCAATACATCATATGAACATAAAATCTAGCTTCTTGTTTCCCAGATTTGTGGTATTACCTATTGGAGGATCTAAGCTAAATTGACAATGATATTAAACGCTTAATATCATAAACTATAAGCGGTATCTAGCTACACATTATAGTTACCCAATTAGCATAGATGTCTTGTTCACTCGAACCAAACACGATCCATTTAGTCATGTAAGGACAACACTTATGTATATCCCTTGCCTCATGATATTAAGAATATATACAAAGTAGAAATGTGTCACCTTTGTATTATATATTTATTTCTTGAACTCTTAAGCTAATTATAAATATGTAACTTAACTCAAGTCACATTGTGCACATTATAGTTTTGCTTTATCAAGGGACCCATCAATATCATCACTCAAATTAAGAGGGGAAATGATAATCTTTTGACTAGCTATCTTCTCTAGCACAAGTCGAGTTCAACCAACTATTGCCTATATCACTATGCTTGTTAAACAACTTTTGACAATAACCAAATTGAACACTTCTCGTGTGAAAAGACATAAGTCCATATCTTAGGATTCAAGACACAGTGAAAACATTAATGACACATAACACAAATATATGATGTTTCACTTGGTAGGTTTATTCAATATATAAAGTAATAATTTTCCTGTTTTATATACTCATGTCGTCAAAAATTTGTAGAGTTACAATAATCGATGACCAACACGACAATATGATCTTGGTAATTAATGTTCCATGTCAATTACCATGATTGCGAATAACTTTTGATTTATGTAAACCATTATCTTTTAGAGCTCTACGGTTAAGGACCAAGAACATCTTTCTTAACACTTCTAAAAGATGAATACATTAATCAAGGAACAAAATGTTTGCACATTCAATTCATAAGAATTGACATATAAAAGTAAAACTTTTAGAATATATTCCTTTCACTTATCTCATGATAGTTTTAGAGTTTATCTTGTTGCTTGTAATGGTTTGATGGAAATGACTTGTTATGTATAGATCAATGTTTGGTGCACATTCACATGAATGATTTAGGTTGTATGTAGGATTAATTGATGCTCTAATGACCACACTAGGTACTTATTGCATGCTTCATAATCTAAAATCAATATCAACTTTACGTCAGATATGTGCGTTCATGGTTTGCCATGTGGTGTTGTGTATCCTACACTTAGATTCTACACTAGCTTCTACTTGTATACCATACAAACTACATTTGTGCCTAACTGAAATGAAGACTCACTCACACAAACACATATGATGATAGGTGCCAGCACCTTGGCAGGATTAGTTGACGTGATATGATGTCTTTGCAAAATGTCCTTGTCGTCGACATCTTCGATGTGTGGGGCATCAACTTTATGGGTCTTTTCCCGAATTCGTTTGGGAATGTTTACATTCTAGTGGTGATTGACTATGTTTCTAAGTGGGTAGAGGCTATCCCTGTAGGATTTCGTGTCCCTATGTATGTATATATTTTAAAAAATTTAATACAACATACAAGATCGATTTTCATATTTTCAACAATTTCTATGTACATAGTTTTGTGATTATTCTAATAACATGCAATCCTACATTTATTAAAATAAATCACAAAGGTAGAATCATACCTAAAGATTCTCTAAAACCTTCTTGGAGATTCGGAGTCGCGTTGCCCGTTGAATCGTCCACGGATTTGCCTCCGAGTGTTCACCAAACTCTAAACAAGATTAGAGAGAAATGAGCTAGCCAATCAATCTCTAACAAGGTTTAGAATCTAGCTAATAATCCCTCTTTAAGCTCCTGAGATTCTTATCTCTAATACTTAAATTTACTAAGAGATTTTCGTGGTGATTAGGTAGAGATTAATGAGAGAAAGAATTTTTGCATTAGTCTTAAAACAAGTAAGAGTGGGGTCTTTTATAGTCTCCCAAAACATCCTTATCAAAAGCTATTCTTTAGCCATGATCCCTTGTTTATTCTCTTCAAAAATTAATCTCTAATTTCCACATAATCACCCACAAAAAACGTTTTAATTAAATCTGGAATTAATCCACCCATGATCTAATTAATCTCTTAATAATTCAGGCAGAATCGTTCTCGTTCGGTAGACCGAGAATTATTCGGTCAACCGAACCATTCAGTTATAATCCGTGTTCGGTGCACCGTGAGCTAGACGGTTGACCGACCGTATGAGAAAAAAATCCCTGGAAGAATTCGGACGAACCATGTCTTTTACTTGGTCTACCATTGACCCACCATAATCGCTCCTGGGACATAGTCACCGGATGACCGTGTCACCTTCGGTCTACCGAAAATACTACTTCTCGGTTGACCGTGCACACTCGGTTAACCGAACCCGATTGTCCAGGCACTATTGGCAATCTCGGTCAACCAATTGCGCCTACCCGTTCCCTATTCGGTTAACCGATCCGAAGATGCCCCGGTCGACCGAACCATGAACGGTTCACCGTGTTTGACCCTGATTTTGCCTTTGTCAAATTTTGGATTTATTTCCAACAAAATTTTATCTATTGGGGTTCTTAGCAAATTCACATCTTATATAATATATTATCATATGTAATATTAAATTATTACACCCCATAATATATAGACCTCACATGAATTTATTATGACTCTAATTATGTCAATTCTCATGACATATTGATTTTAATTAATTCACCACATGTGTCCTATTTTCACATGAAACCCGACACATCATATGAACTTAAAATCAAGTCTCTTGTTTCCCAGTTTTGTGGTGTGACCTATAGGAGGATCTAAGCCAAATTAACAGCGATATTAAACACTTAATATCTCAAATTATAAGCAGTATCTAGCTACACATTATAGTTACCCAATTAGCATAGATGTCTTTGTTCCACCCGAACCAAAACATGATCCATTTAGTGATGTAAGTGCATCACTTGTGTCCATCCCTTGCCTCATGATATTAAGAATATATACAAAGTAGAAGTGTGTCACCTTTGTATTATATTCATTTCTTGATCTCTCTAAGCTAATTATAACTATGTAACTTAACTCAAGTTACATTGTGCACATTATAATTTTGCTTTATCAAGGGGCCCATTAATATCATCACTCAATTACGAGGGGTAATGATAATCGTTTGACTAGCTATCTTTTCCAGCACAAGTCATGTTCAACCAACTATTGCCGTTATCACTACACTCATTGGTAGCTTTTGACAATAATCAAATTAAACACTTCTTGAGTGAAAAGATATAAGTCTCATATCTTAGGATCCAAGACACAGTAAAACATTAATGACACGAAACACAATTCCATAATGTTTTACTAGTTAGGTCTATTCAATATATAAAAGTAATCTTTTCCTCTTTTATATACTCGTGTCGTCACTTATTTGTAGAGCTACAACAATCGATGACCAACACGACAATCTTATCTCGGTAATTAATGTTCCATGTTAATTACCATGATTGTGAACAACTTTTGATTTTATGTAAACCATTATCTTTTAGAGATCTACGGTTAAGTATCAAGCGCATCTTCCTTAACACTTCCAAAAGACGAATACCATAATCAAGGAACAAAATGTTTGCACATTCAATTCATAATAATTGACATATAAAGGTAAAACTTTTAGAACACATTCCTTTCAATCCCCACAAATACCAATGACGACAAGGTGGTCACCAAATTCTTAAAGGACATTTTTGCGCGATTTGGTACTCCTCGTACCATATCAGCGACAGGGCTACCCACTTCTGCAATCGCTCTTTTGAAGTGCTTATGAGGAAGTATTCGATCCCCCACAAGCTTGCAACCCCATACCATCCGTAAACTAGTGGGCATGTCAAAGTCTCTAACCGTCAATTAAAGCAAATCCTTGAGAAGACGATTAATTCCTCGTGAAATGATTGGTCGACTAAATTGAATGACGTGTTGTGGACTTTCCGCACGCGTATAAGACCAATTTAGGTATGTCCCCATATTAGGTAGTGTACAACAAGGCTTGCAAGCCAAGTTGTTTCACAATCGCATGATTATGCGAAAGGTGTTTACAGCTGGGCAGAAGGTGTTGCTCTACAATTCCCAACTTCATCTGTTTGCGGGTAAGCTCCGTAGTCACTGATCTGGCCTTTTTATTGTGCAAACCATGTTTTCTCATGGAGCGGATGAAATCTTGAACCCAAGGAATGGGGATGTGTTCAAAGTTAATGAACAACGCCTCAAACCTTACTTGGAGGGGGCACCAGCTGAAGTTGAGGAGGTCATGTTCTTTCATGAACCTCTCTCACACTCAACCATTCATGTCCTGCATGAATGTTTGAGATTTTATGTTTGTCAAAGTTATAGTTAAAAAAAGAAAAGAAAAAAAGGAGGTCCCTTTTGAAATTTTGCACATCCCTTTCTTAAATGCGTGTTTCTCAACCCTACCCATCATCCACCCAAACAAACAATAAGCAAGTTTTGCTCCTGACTGTTGAACAGCGAAATCTTAGAGCCATATCTCACAAACCGACCGCCAATCAACGGTCTCCCACCGCCGGTTAACGGTCTGATTTATGTGTTTCCACCCCCAATCTTCGGCTAGGAGTTGTTCTTTTCTGGAGAAGTTGTTTTCTATTGGGTTGGAGCCTTTATACAGTTCACCGTGACGTGTTTTAGTCCCCACCGCTCGGGCGTCGAGTTTGTCTCTGTCGCTAGTCGCTCCTCCGTTAAAGCTCACCAAGGTAGGTGTAAGTATGGTCAGCCCACATTTAATTCCAGAACTTAATTTTACCTGCCTGATTTGCGATTTCGAATAACCCTTCTACGATATAATCGTAGCAAAAGGGTGAAATCATTTGTTATATGAGGGTGACGAAACCATGTACGTGTCACTGCTCGTACAAGAGTTTTATTCTAAACTAGAGATTGACCAGACTGGTCAACTCGAGTTTAGTGTCACCCTTAGAGGGGTGAAACACACCATGACACCCCAATTTATCTCTGACGTGACTGGGATCCCCTTAGTCAATGATCTTGCGCCCACCCGTGATATTAATATTTACCGATCTATGCTTAGGCGTGGACAACCCATTTCATCGCATGGGGGAATACCCAATGCGCACATCTACTCCAATGTGCATATTGTTGCCAGGTGGGTGTGTAGGAATGTGTTGGGCCAAGAGCGGACCTCTACATTCTTCCACCTAGTTTGCGAATAATGTATAGTCTCATGGATGATTTATCTCACTGCATTTGTCGAACATTGTTTGACGTTCTGGTGGACGCCATGCTTAAATAAATACATTGTTTGCCTACTCTGGTGACCAAACTTTGTGAAATGTTGGACATCCCACGATTTGAGCGCTTACTGCGGCGCCACGACATCGTCCTCGAGGTTGCGAAAATGACCCTGTCATATCGGCATTGCCTTCCAGAGGCATGGGTGCCAGATTACATGGCGGAGGATGTTAGAGCCAGTTCCCCAAACTCATCTGTGAGCTCGGGAACACTCTTTCACACCAACATTTCTGAGATGGCGGTAGAGAAACAAAATATCATTTTGGCAAGACAAAACCGGAAAATTTATAGGAAGTTATCAGCTCTTAAGCGAGGTGCCTCTTCTAGCACCTCTGACCACCGTCATTAGTCCGGTACACCTTTATCCATGCATTTGCACCATTATTTCACACATTGAGGACAATGCATTGTGGGGGTGTTTTCACGTATGTACATAGATTTGCGTGTTTTTGTTTTACTTTCTTTTGTTTACTTTGCTAGGGTCATGTTAGTGTGTTGCATTTAATATCTACATATTTGCTTGTCATTATCCTTGACTGACTTATCTTATTTGTTTGTTGTGCTTTCATTTTCTTTGTTTTTTCAAAAATCTGATGTGTTTGCGAAAGAAAAATATTTTGTGGGGTTTGTGTATGTGTTTAGCATATGCAAAAATGTTTTGAGGCAATCAACAGAGAAGCTCCCAGAATTGACTTGAACATGATGCATAAGAATATTTTTATACCGACTTTAGGTCGTATCGAGTCGTAAGGATGCACCTTGGTCTTCCCTCGGGGGCGAGTAATCATTGAGTTTTAGTACTCAAAAAAATGAAGAAGTCCACCATAAACCTAGTGAGTGAAATAATTTGTGTTTGTTAGTATAAGGAAGTTTGTTGTAGTCAGTGACCTTTTAAATCTTGTTTTGGTTCCCATGTAGAAATAAATAAGTGGTGTTCTCTCTTCTCGCACGACTCTTATCACTCAGGAAATTAGGTCTGAGGGGACTTAGTGCATGGTACTTTCGAGTCATCTGACTTGGGATGCATCGACCGAACTCCCGTTACACGGGTGGTAGGGATCGCCCTATGTGGAGATTTGGGGGAAGATGTACGTGATAGTGTAAGTCCTCACATGCAATGATGCACGATACCTGACCCTAAGAGAATTAATCACCAACTAGTGTAATTCATAACGCTCCAAAAAGAAAAGAAAAAGAAGACAAAAAAGAACCTTAATAGACTTTACACTTTGTATCACTTGAGAATGTTAAAGTTGCTTGATTAGTAGCATATCATGCGTCATATTCATGTTATATATCTTTTATTTTACCCCAATATTGTTCTACTCGAGTTGTTGTTGGTAGTGTTTCAGCAATTAGGTAATAAAGAAGAGGAATGGAGCAAAAATGACCTAAATGTAACAAGTATGGACTGATTTGTAAGGGTCTGGACCAATTTGTAATGAACAAGGACTGGATTGCATATCAGTAAGGACCCAAGTGCAAACCCGGAGGGACCTGATTGTGAAATCAAAAATATGGTGAGATATGACTTGAATCATATTAGTATTTTGCCAATTAAACTCAAAGTGATTCGAGACAGAAGACCAGGACTTCACCCCACGAGCCAATTGAAGCAATAAAGCAACACACAAAATTTCAACCCGATTAGACCCATTTGATCCGCCAATGGTGGATTTTGTCCAAATGGTCTGAAATTTTGGTCGTGGGTTGGGTATTCGGTTTAGAGCATTTCTGGACCATCAGATGTGATTTAAAGTCGTCCGATTATTTCCAGATTGATCCTAACCATGTATTAGTCTGTATAAACCGTTGTAATCCCTCCTCTCCACTTCTTCCTCCTTCCCCATTAGAGTAGGTTTTAGTTTCCTGTTTTAGTTGTGTAATAAGGGGTTGGAGAGGAGCAAACTTTGTCTTTTATTTTCTTAATCTAGTTTAGTTCTTGTTCATTATGTTGATGTTTTCCTTTGATGCAATTTCTTTTATGTTGTTGTTTGTTTAATCTAGTCTTCTACATTTCTTTCATGTGTTTATGTTCTTTTCATGCTTTCTTTAGTGTAGAGATGAGTAGATAGTAGTTCATCCCCATTGGGGTGGAGAAAAATGTGATTTGGTCATGTGATGGATTAATGCGTGTTAATCTTAATCCTTTGAGCTTTACATGATTTCCATAACCATCTAATGAGATCTCACTCTTATCTTTGATGTGTAATGCTCTTGAATGAAGCTTAGCACACGATTAGATTAGTTGACCTATTTTATGGGGAATGATGAAGTTAGGATAAGGATGACGTGGAAGAAGGGAACAAGACATGTGCATGCATGTGCTCATGTTGGCTTTATCCAAATTAATGTCTTGTATGTTTTAATGATTGTGATAAATCTTATTTCATGTGGAGACATAGTTGGATTTGAGTCATTATGCATGTGAACATATTTCCTTTATTTCAAATATTGTCTTGTATGTTTTAATGATAAAGTTTTATCTTATTTCATGTGGAGACAAAGTTGAATTTGAGTTTTATGGATTTCATGTATGACATGTTTTGATGAGCACATTTGAACACACACTACACTACACATTTTCAATTTCATGTTCTTCCTTCCCCCCTCAGGGTCTAGTTTTATTGCTTATTTTCCGATTTCTTTTGCATTGTAGTGTAGTTTCGACCTTAATCTCATTTTCTCCCCCCACTCGAGTATCGTGAATCTGACTCGCACACGCTCCCTGTGGATCGACCCGTGCTTGCCATCGCTTCAACGCGACCGTGCACTTGCGGTATTTTAACTGATTCAATCATTGCCCATGTATGTCACTTAAGTCCTTAACTAACTTGCACGAATTGTTCATTAGACTAGGTGTGTGGGCTGATTACATATATATAGTCAAACCATAGAATTACTGTGTCTAATAATCGACAAAAATGAGTCCATAAAGTTGTGTGTTAAGTTAAATAATGCAACTATTTCGGATTTTGTGGGTATTTCCGCTGAAAATCCTCCGGAGACAATACTCCTCCTCTTTGGCGACCAGGAGGTTTAATGGCTTGTTGCACATGCTAAGTGCAACCGTGATTCCTACAAAAGTGAGTTAGGATTTTCCTGTTTTATGAATACTTTTTCCTTTCTTTCATTTTTCTCTTGCGGACCTATCCTGTTTTACTCTGTGGGAGCGGACCTATCCTGTTCGGGCTGCACAACCTTCTTGCATACTTCTCCCGTCGGCTCGCAGAAACAACTATGAGTTAAAACCTCAATATTTGAACATGCTTCCTACCTTCACTGCCTATAAGGAGGATCCATATATTTCTAGACGTGAATTCGAGGAGGTATGCTCCATGTTCAGGCTTCAACAACTTGACGGGTATTTGATTGACATCATATCATGCATTTATTTGTGTCTTATATCCTTTGTTTTTAGTCTAAGCAATGCTACGTAACGAGTTTTATATTTAAGTTTCAGGAATAAACATGTTTGAGAAGAAGAGACTAAAAATGACTTAAAAGCAATAAAAGAATTGAATTGCAAGACTTATGGACTGAGATGCAAGAGAGAATGACCCGAATGTAAACCAAAATGATCAATGAGCAAATCAAGAATCTCCACACCATCATGAGGAGTATTTTAGCAATTAGATTTGGGCCCAAACATAAACAACTAAATCGGGTTCATCAAACATCAAGAAACCAAGCCAGAAACGTGCCAATTGGCGGCTCCAGACCTCCAATTAGTGGTCCAGAAGGCTTCAAAGGATTCATGTCTTAGTCGGGTGGTGGATTATGTTGTTTTATGTCCATTTATAATATGTGTTTAGTCTCATACCGGGGGGATTATCTCGGGTTACCTTTTTTCATGGCTATAAATAGAACTCTTCGTCCTCCTTTGTAATGTATATCCTCTCTTGGTGGTCATTTTCTCTACTAACAGTAAAGTCTTGGAGCAAAACTCTGGTGGAGAGATGCTACTTGTTAGTGAGTGAGCAATAAAGAATGTTTTGTTAGTTCCATGTTGTTTCTTTTAGTTCTTGCATGTTTAGTTAATTTCGTTTGTTTTAATCTTCGTAGAATTAATTAACATATTTTCTTTCCTTAATATGAATGTTAGATTAATATTGTGTGAGTAGTTTCATCCCCTTGTGGGGGAGTTGATGTTTATACATGTCATGTAGAATGGAATGAATGTTATATGTTGTTTTATGTGATGAATGTGAGTATGCTTGATTGAATTAAAAAGAATGCTTAACATTAGGTACATCTCATGCTTGTTTATGTTCTTAATAACAAACTTGTTCATGCTCATATTAATCGCTTAGGTTAGTGATTTGGATGATAGGTCTTGTCATTAGGTACTTCATGTGCATAGCAACACTACCTACACTTGTGCTCTATTGAATGCATTCATCACCACTCATTTCACGTGTACGCACACACACTCCACCCCTTAGGGGTTTCTCTTTCTGATTTCCATCTTTCTTTTATTAGTCACTTAGTTTAGTTTTATTTCGTCTCCTGCTTTCATCTTCTTTGTTTGTTTCGAGCTAGTTTATCGTAGTTTAGTTTAATCAATTTCCTCTCCCGTCCTTTTCCCACTTGCCTTCGAAACAACCAGATTCGACACACCTCCGTGTGGATCGACCCGTACTTCCCACTGATTCAACGCGGTCGTGCACTTGTGGTTTAAACTTAATTTCACATCAAGCATAGCTACATTTGATGTGTTTTACTTTTGAATGTTCTCTTATTAGTTTTGTAAGCGTGTTTTCTTTGTTTGGATTTTTCTCTAACATTCTTGGATTTCCATGACGTGCCATACAAAGTTGTGGAGGTCAATCCTTTGAGTAAGAAGGAAATAAAGTGGTCCAGTTACAAGAAAGTTCCTTTTGAAAGGAATGTGTTCTAAATTTTTTACTTTTATATGTCAATTATTATAAATTGAATGTGCAAGCATTTTGTTCCTTGATTATGGTATTTGTCTTTTGGAAGTGTTAAGGAAGAGGCGTTTGGTCCTTAACCGTAGAGCTCTAAAAGATAATGGTTTACATAAATCAAAAGTTATTCACAATCATGGTAATTAATATGGAACATTAATTACCGAGATAAGATTGTCATGTTGGTCATCGATTGTTGTAGCTCTATAAATAACTGACGACACGAGTATATAAAACTGACGACACGAGTATATAAAAGAGGAAAAGATTACTTTTATATATTGAATAGACCTAACAAATAAAATATTATGGAATTGTGTTTCGTGTCATTAATGTTTTTACTGTGTCTTGGATCCTAAGATATGAGACTTATATCTTTTCACTCAAGAAGTGTTTAATTTGATTATTGTCAAAAGCTATCAATGAGTATAGTGATAAAGGCAATATTTGGTTTGAACATGACTTGTGCTGGAAAAGATAGCTAGTCAAACGATTATCATTGCCCCTCTTAATTGAGTAATGATATTAATGGGCCCCTTGATAAAGCAAAATTATAATGTGCACAATGTAACTTGAGTTAAGTTACATAGTTATAATTGGCTTAGAGAGATCAAGAAATGAATATAATACAAAGATGACACATTTCTACTTTGTATATGTTCTTAATATCATGAGGCAATGGACGGACACAAGTGGTGAACTTACATCACTAAATGGATCGTGTTTTGGTTCGGGTGGAACAAAGACATCTATGTTAATTGGGTAACTATAATGTGTAGCTAGATACCGCTTATAGTTTGAGATATTAAGTGTTTAATATCGCTGCCAATTTGACTTAGATCCTCCTATAGGTCACACCACAAAACTGGGAAACAAGAGACTTGATTTTAAGTTCATATGATGTGTCGGGTTTCATGTGAAAATAGGACACATGTGGTGAATTAATAAAATCAATATGTCATGAGAATTGACATAATTAGAATCATAATAAATTCATATGAGATGTATATATTATGGGGTGTAATAATTTAATATTACATATGATAATATATTACATAAGATGTGAATTTGCTAAAAAACCCAAAAGATCAAATTTTGTTGGAAATAAATCTAAAATTTGGCAAAGGCAAAATCAGGGTCAAACACGGTGAACCGTTCATGGTTCGGTCGATCGGGGTATCTTCGGATCGGCTAACCGAATATGGAACGAGTAGGCGCAATTGGTTGACCGAAATTGTCTGGAGTGCCTTGACAATCGGGTTTGGTTAACCGAGTGTGCACGGTCAACCGAGAAGTAGTATTTTCGGTAGACCGAAGGTGACACGGTCATCCGGTGACTATGTCCCAGGAGCGATTATGGTGGGACAACGGTAGACCAAGTAAAAGACGTGGTTCGTCCGAATTCTTCCAGGGATTTTTTTCTCATACGGTCGATCAACCGTCTAGCTCACGGTGCACCGAACACATGTTATAACTGAACGGTTCGGTTGACCGAGTTATACTCGTTCCACCGAACAAGAACGATTTTGCCTGAATTATTAAGAGATTAATTAAATCATGGGTGAATTAATTCCAGATTTAATTAAAACGTTTTTTGTGTGCTTATGTGGAAATTAGAGATTAATTTTAGGAGAGAATAAACAACAGATCATTGCTAAATAATAGCTCTTGCTAAGGATGTTTTGGGAGACTATAAAAGGACTCATACTCCTACTTGTTTAATATATATAATGCAAAAATCTTTCTCTCATTAATCTCTCCCTGATCACCACAAAAATCTATTAGTAAATTTGAGTTTTAGAGATAAGAATCTCAGGACCTTAAAGAGATGTCATTAGCTAGATTCTAAACATTGTTAGAGATTGATTGGCTAGCTCCTTTCTCTCTAATCTTGTTTAGAGTTTGGTGAACACTTGGAGGCAAATCCGTGGACGATTCAATGGGCAATGCGACTCCGGATCTTCAAAAAGGTTTTAGAGAACCTTTAGGTATGATTCTACCTTTGTGATTTATTTTAATAAATGTAGGGTTGCATGTTATTAGAATAAACACAAAGCAATGTACATAGAAATTGTTGAAAATATGAAAATCGATTTTGTATGTTGTATTAAAATTTTAAAATATATACATACATAAGGACACAAAATCGTACACCTTTTTTGTTGTAAATTCGGGTCCAAACCGATCAGACCCAACCCAACCTTAAAATTTTGGGTCAGGTTGGGTTGAACCCGAATCGTTTTGGGTTCGTGTTCCGTTTTTCCCAAACCCCAATTTTTTGAGTTGGGTCGGGTTCAGGCCACACCCGACCCATGTGCACCCCTACTTGCATCCATACCCACCACAATAGCTTCAAATTAAATGGATAGTAGATTCTGGTGCATTTCAGTATGTCATGGGAGCTCACCATGAGTTTCTCATCTACACTCACCTAGCATTTCCAGAAAGCATTTAAACAACTAATGGTACCACACAACCTAACAAATCCATGACACTCTCTAATGTGTTGCATGCTCCTTCCTTTCTTGTAAACATGATTTACATTAGTGCAATGATTCTTCACCTTAATTGCATTGTTTCATTTGATATCTTAACGTGATCTTTCAAGAGAAAGGGACATGCCAGAGACTTGAGATTGGCACATGGTGTAGTGGGTTGTGGTACTTGGATAGATAGGGGATGGACAGAACACTGACGTCTTTGTAGTAGAGGAAATAGGACCAGGTAGGTGTGTAGAGGATGAGTTGCGATTACATCATCAACACATGGGGCGTTCTTTCAGTTTATTGAGTCTTTTGTATCCATTTATGTATGAGAAAATTGACAAATTGAAACTTGTGTGTGATTCATGTGAATTTGGCAAGCATACCGTAAGTTTTTATTGTGAGTTTTGATGGTAGGAGTCTTTGTGCTTTTGATTTAATACATTCAGATGTATGGGGGGCTTGCTCTACAACTTCTATTAATGGCTATAGTTTTTGTGTGTCTTTCATTGATTGTAATACTCGTATTACTTAATTATACTTGATGAAGAATAAGAGTGATGTGCTTGCTTGCTTCAAGGATTCCATAAGGTAGTTCAGACTTAGTATGGTACAGTGGTGAAGGTACTGAGATCTGATAATGTGACAGAATATACAACAAGACCCTAGAGGAGTATTTGTCAGCTCATGGGATACATCATCATACCACATGCCCCTACACATCAACTTAGAATGGTGTGGTAGAGATAAAGAATAGACACCTACTAGAGGAAGCTTGATGCATGATGATCTCCATGAATGTTCCGAAATATTTGTGGGGACAAACGGTCTTGACATCCGCATACCTAATTAACAGGATGCCCACTAAGGTGTTGGAGTGGAAGACTCCATGTGAGGTGTTGAAGGGAAAGAACAAATGCATCTCCCTTAAAGGTCTTTGGGTGTGTGTGCTTTCTTAAAGACAACAGACCGATAATGGGAAAATTGGATCCCAAAGCGGTAAAATGTATCTTTGTGGGCTATTCTACCACTCAGAAGGGATTTTTGTTGGAGTACAGTAGAACAAAAGCTGTTTGTGAGCATGGATGTCACCTTCTGGGAGTTAGAGTCGTACTACTCCTTGAATGTCACCTCACATTTTGATGACTCGCCTGATACTAGTGGCATAAGGCTAGAGGGGAAGAATAACGGTGGTGAGACTCATGTGACCGTGGAATCTATCTCATGGCCTTGTCTTATGGGAGAGTTGGACGAGCATGACTTGGAAGATGGAAGCCAAGAGGAGAACCAAACTCAAGAGGAGTTGAGAGTGTATAGGACGAGGAGAAAGCAAAATGAGGGTCATGTGCTTGTGTCGATTGACATTGATGTGCCTCAAAGTTCCTTGTCCCAATCTAACTCAACTCCTGAAGCACCAACATCGACCTCCACAAATACTTCTGATTCCAATGGTATGACTCCTCACTCTTCTCCTTCCAATCCATTGAGGTGGACTTCTCGTAGCAAAGCAGGACATCCCCCGATCACTATGGTTCCCCACATGACATTGAGGCACCCTATATCACCTGCGTATGGAGCATTCATTGCATCTTTGGACACAATTTTTATACCCAAGTATTGCCAAGTAGCAACAAAAGACCTAAAGTGGAGGGACGTCATGCTAGAGGAACTTGGGGCTAAGGGTGGCAACGGGTATCCAGAACTGGTCAAACCGAATTGAATCCAACCCAACGTCGGATAATATGATATAGGTCGAGGTGAGATGTCCTTTTTATTAGTTTTTTGCGTCGTTCCATTAACTTTTTCCCAGTTTTGGTCTACTTAAGTTTGGTTCACCGAATGAGGTTCAATTCGTTGTTCTAAGGTGGACAATTAGAATTGGTCGACCCCTGATCAATTGAGTTTGGTCGTCCGAGACAGCTTTGGTTGTCGAGATCAATAATTTGTCTTTAGAACAGTTGAAAATCAAATATCTGTTGTGAGTCCAACAACTATATTAACTCGTGAAAAGAGTTTACATCAGACGCCAAGAGATAAACGATGGACCGATATGTTTCGGTCATCCAAAAATGGATAAGGCAAATGGGCTCTAAGACAAATGATAAGTGTGGTTGTTGGAGTAAAATCCAAAATCGGTCCAAGGGGATTCGGACGAGAATGTCAATCAGTCGCCCGAGTGAATTCCAGGGAGCATCCTAACGACTACTGATGAGATGATTTCGGTCATCCGTTAGGTGTTCAGTTGATCGAACAGGACCAGGACATAATCTGAGTGCTCAAGTTTACATATTATCCTATGAACTCAATAAATATAAAATTACAAGTCATGGTCCAAAATTTTGTTACAATCTTGAGTCTTTGTCACAATGCTCATTCTCTTGATGATCTTGATCCTATTAAAATGATTTGCAGGTATACAAGTATGTATGCAATGCATGTAATCATGTTTGTCACTTTGATTGAATAAGTTGATTGTTTCATATTAGTTTGATTAATCATAAAAATCAACATTGATTAAGGCCTAAAAGCCAACAAAGTTATTATTTATAAACGCTTGATTCCTATAGGAAGTTTTGATTTTGCTGCTTGGGTAGTTAGAGAAATGTGCTTGTTTGATTGTTTGTTTGGTTTATGTACTAATCATCTTGGAATTAATGTAACCATTCATTTTGCTCGATTGCTTCATTGACAAGTTATTACTCATGTTAGTTTATATATAGTTTTCTCATAAGTTGATATGATTAAAATAAAGTGAAAGTAGTATCTTATGAGAATTTCCAAACTATGTTCACTGGTGAAGAACAAAAACAATACATGGTTTTTCTGAAACTATTGGATTTTAAATATTGATGTTTTTAAATATAGACATAAGATACATTGCACTTGTCTAAAAATGGTGTTTAATTTTAATACAAGTTTTGCTTTATAAGGCATTATCCTCTGCAATTGCTTTCTTATATTCTGGTATAACATGTTGATGATTATCTTCTACTCTAAGATTGATGCATATGACTAGTTTGTGATTGTCGAGTATTGTAATGAAATGAAATGAATGTGATAGAATCGTTGTTACCGAAGTTAAGGAACAAAAGTTAAGGAACAAATGAAGTTGGTTCTAGATAAATGTGCTTATTTGATTGTTTGTTTGGTTTATGTTTTATACCAAATTAGTAATGCATGTAGTATGTGTCTGTTGCACGGTGTGTATTGATGAGAACTTTAGTTTGATGTAACAAGTTTTACTCTATGACTAAGTAAATACTCTACTGCTAAATTACTAATACATGTACTAAATTAATGAATGTAACCAATCATTTTGCTATATTACTTCAGGTTAATGACTCTCAACAAGAAGTCCAACGAGCCCAAATCGAACAATGACAAAATTATTGACGCTACAAGTGACAATGAAAAGGTAGCGTCTCAGGCCTGCAGAGCTACTCTATGTTAGAATTTCAGCGAAAGATTAAGTAGGAAGGTTCATTGTCTTTGGACAATCAGAGAAAACATAATTTTTGGACAAGTTATTGGGGGTCTTGCGAGAAGCAAAGTAAATATTTTACATGGACAAGTGGTCAACCATGGACAACTCACTAAAAAGAGTAAATTTGGAAAAATCCAATGGTTAGTTCATGATTTTCAAGATTTTCTTTTAAGTTAATTATTTTTCTTTACAACTTCTTATCTAATCAATACTAGTTTTTATTGTTTTGTTTTGTAGGAAAAATTCAATTTTCAATCAACTTCAGAATTCACGCGAGAGGAATTCAAATCATAGTAGAAGAGGAATTCATGTGAGATAAATTATCATAGAAGAGAAGTGATCTTTATTTTTCATCAGTTGTATGTTGTTAACAAGTTAATTGATTAATGTAAGTTTATCGGGTGATGTTATTTTCTGTAAGCTTTTATTATTATAGATAAAATATATATGATATCATTGCAACCATTTATCATACTAACTGAGAATCTGGTATAACAGTAAAAACATAGTTCACAACAAAAACATAGTTCACAAAACTACATTCACCTGAACAACCTTACAACTTCATTTTTTGTGTAAGTGTACGCATGTTTCAGTTGTTTTGAGATTATTTTGCACATGTAATTCAATTTCGCACATTTAAACTTTTGAGGTTATTTTCAGCTTAAGGATCATAGTGCAAACTGAATTATATATATGATATTTTTGTATATACATTGGCAAAATTGAATTATATATATGACAATTTTGTACATACACGTTGTGCAATTCATTTTCCAATTGCAAGGAATTTTATGTGAAATTGAATGTGGTGAGATTTTTTTTCCAATTACAGAGATTTTATGTGAAAATATAAATAAATATCAGAATTTCCAAAAAAGCAAATGAAAAGGACATATGTCGTCACTTACTTGGTTGAAATTGACATGATGTTGTTTTTGGATATATACCATACCCGTCGATTAACTAAACCACCAACGTGGTATATCTTTTTATTTGATTTTTTTGTCGAAATTCCATTTTTAATAAAAAGACATATCACGTCGATTTTATTGTTAAAACCCGACGTGGTATACATACATACCACGTCAGACCTCTGATCAACGTAAAATCTTCTCCTTTATCATGTTCCCTCGTGTCACGTTAGTTACCGGAAATGGTCAACTTGGCCTTATACGTCAAAAAAATCCAGCGTAATAACATTGTTTATGTAACGTACCCGAAAACAGAGGAAAATTTAAACAATAATAAAGACCGTCAACGGTCAACACTGGGCACGTCACGGAAAACAAACCAACATATATAATATAAATATGATCCACGTGGAAGTCAAATATACAAACTGACTGTGATTACGACAAAAACTATACAATATGTAATCACCTCAAAAGGAAGAGACTGACAACTACAGGATCTGATCTCGGGGGCACCGTCCTCGGTCACCACCTCAAACTCTAACCCTGCTCGCTACCTGAAATGCAAACAACAAACATGCCTGAGTTCCCTGTAGGAACCCCGTATACCAAACCTCCTAAAAATATAAAAAGGAATTAAAGACAATGCAATGCTATGCACATGATCATCCGCCTCGGGCCCACAATAATGCCCTCACCGCCTCCGCGGCACTGAACCACTCCTGCCACTAGGGTCAAGTCAGTCCACCGCTGCCTCACAAGGGTCAGTTGACACCACTGCTCCCCAAAAAGTGCAGGAAGGAACCCCTGGTACACACCGCACTCAAGGAGCGAGTCAGCCCGCCGAATACACAACTCGGGTCAGACGACAGCCACTGCTCCCCCAAGAGTCGCCTAGCGCGCACCCTGCCGGAACATCCTCGGCCTACCGCTAAACCCTCGCAAACTGCCCAAGGTTTACGGTACACATCCCTCACACCCCGCTCGGTAAGAGAGGAAAAAGTACAACAATAATACGCCTTCGTCGAAGGTGAAATCCGTAGCTCTCAAAGCCGGTAATCAACCGTCGCCTCGGAGCCGGTAGTCGACCTGACATCGACGGCTCGCGTGTGGATTAATCCACCAACCTGCGGCAGATCGGTCGACCGCTACAAACACACCGGTCGACCGGTCCCCCACACAGTACACAGTACTGTACAAACAATTCTACCGGTCGAACCACGCCAACCGAAATACCGACCAATCGGTCGAACAAAAGTCATCTAGCGGTCGACCGTTTGGATGGTCTATGCTATACAATTTTATATAATATATATATCCGATCGGTCGAACCAAGGGGTCGTTCGACCGATAACAGGACTTTCCGTATTTTGCCTAAGTGATATTCGGTCGACCGGAACTGCTATACAGTTCGACCGAATCAACACAGGCACTCTACCGCTTAAATAATATGCTCAGTCGGTCGACCGAAAGTTAAAGAGCAGTCGACCGTTTTGATGGTCAAAGCTCCCAACCGACTAAGCATCAAATGGATCGGTCGAACAAGGTTAAGGACGTTCGACCGTTTAATAAGTCAAAATCCCCAACCGACCCATTCTCATTGTTATTCGGTCGACCGGCTAAGTGGTCCCGTTCGACCGATAACAGCATATCCCCTTTTTCCCGCACAAATCTGGCATAACGGTCGACCGTCCTAAGACATCGTTCGACCGTTCGCGGGTAAACATCAATATAATAATAGGATCGGTCGACTGCCCACAGGCACCGGTCGACCGATCGTCGTCTTCAACCTCTGAATTGGTTGAATTCCGACGGGGAATTCGACACCAACGTCGATCCCCAACACTCACAAGGCTTATGTGAGTTATATTGAAGATTTGGCATACCTTTTGGTCGAGTGAAGAAGCCTCCCAAGCTTGCACCACTTCACTCCACTTTTCTTCTTCTCTTTCTTCACTTCTTCTCCTCTTCTTCTTCACCTTCTTCTTCTTCTTCTTCTCTCTAACCTCTTCTCTCACGCTCTGGTTGATTCAAAACAAGGAAGCAAAACGTTTCAACCAAATCTTATCTTTACTATATATATATCACTTTTTAATTTATCACCTCCATCTCATCCAATCCAATACCAACACCTCATTTCTCAACCTTATCTCCTCACCTCTTCATTAACATAATTAATTAGGGTAAGTTAGGTTTAGTTTAATTTAATTAGGGTGCTTAGATTAGGTTATTACAATCTACCCTCCTTAAAAGAATTTCGTCCGCGAAATTCGAAACAACTGACTTACCGGAATAACTCTGGATACTGCTTCCTGACATCCTCCTCAATCTCCCAGGTAGCCTCTCTGACAGTGTGATGCTGCCACCTGACCTTCACCATCGGAATCGCTCTCCTCCTGAGCTGATGTACCATCTGATCCACAATCTCAACTGGTCTCTCATCTAATGACAAATCCTGCTGGATCTCCGGTACTGATATCTCTATCACATGAGCTGGATCGGCCACGTACTTCCTCAACATAGAAACATGGAAGACGTTGTGAAGTCCTGCGAACTGTGGTGGTAGTGCAATCCTATATGCCACCTCACCGACCCGATCCAATATCTCAAAAGGTCCAACATATCTCGGACTCAGCTTCCCCTTCTTCCCGAATCTCATCACACCTCTGGAAGGTGAGATCTTCAGGAAGACATGATCTCCTACATCAAAAGTCAGCTCACGCCTCCGCGTATCAGCATAACTCTTCTGCCTGCTCTGCGCCGTAGCTAGTCGTCTCCGAATCACGTCGACCTTCTCTGAATACAACTGGATAATGTCAGGTCCAACTAGCTGTCTCTCGCCCACATCACTCCAGCATACCGGCGATCTACACGGTCTCCCGTATAATGCCTCATATGGTGCCATCCCAATACTCGAGTGGTAGCTGTTGTTGTAGGCGAACTCTATCAACGGCAAGTGCTCATCCCAATGCCCGGCCCAGTCCAGTGTACACGCTCTCAGCATGTCCTCCAATGTCTGTATCGTCCGCTCTGACTGGCCATCTGTCTGTGGGTGGAAAGCTGTGCTAAACTTCAGACGTGTCCCCAGTGCTCTGTGTAGACTCTCCCAAAATCTCGAAGTGAATCTGGGATCTCTGTCTGAAATGATACTGACTGGTACGCCATGAAGTCTGACAATCTCCTCAATATATAACTTAGCTAGACCCTCCAGAGCAAGAGTGGTCTTAATAGCTAAGAAATGTGCTGACTTGGTCAGTCGATCGACTATAACCCAAATCGCGTCGTGGAATCTCCGTGTCTTCGGTAGCCCCGTAACAAAATCCATCGTCACGTGCTCCCACTTCCACTCGGGCAACTCAATCCTCTGCATCTGCCCTGCTGGTCTCTGGTGCTCGATCTTCACCTGCTGACAGACCAAACACCTCGACACGAAGTCTGCAACGTCCTTCTTCATACCTCGCCACCAGAAGTTCCGCTGCAGGTCTTTGTACATCTTGGTGCTCCCTGGATGAATGGAATATCTTGATCTGTGTGCCTCCTCCATGATATCATGTCTCAGGTCCTCTGTCTTCGGCACCCAGATACGGTCCCTGAATCTCAGACCTCCATCCACTCCAACTCTGAAGTCTGACCCATCTCTGGCAGCTAACTGTAACAAACTGCTCAACTCCTCATCTGTAGTCTGAGCGTAAATCACTGCTGATACTGTCTGAGGCTCTACTCTCAATCCTGCAATCACTGCACCCTCAGAGCTATCTGCAAATGGTCTCCACTCTGCTAAAGACTCCAGCAGTCGCCACTCCTGAATGCATACGCCTGCTACTGATACCTCCACCTTCCGGCTCAAAGCGTCTGCAACTGTGTTCGCCTTCCCCGGATGGTAAGAGATAGTGAAATCGTAGTCCTTAATGAACTCAAGCCATCTGCGCTGCCTCATGTTCAGCTCCTTCTGCGAGAACAGGTACTTCAGACTCTGATGATCTGTAAACACCTCGAACTGCTCGCCATAAAGGTAGTGTCTCCAGGTCTTCAGTGCGTGAACTACTGCTGCTAACTCCAAATCATGTGTCGGGTAATTCCTCTCATGGACCTTCAGCTGTCTGGATGCGTACGCGATCACCCTCCCGTGCTGCATAAGTACACATCCTAAGCCCACACCTGAAGCGTCGCTATAAATCACAAATCCACCCGTGCCACTCGGCAATGATAAAACTGGTGCTGTGGTCAACAGTCTCTTCAGCTCCTGAAAGCTGTCCTCGCACTTCTGCGACCATACAAAAGTGACTCCCTTCTGCGTCAGAGCCGTCAGTGGTGCTGCCAATCTCGAGAAGTCTTTGATGAAGCGACGGTAATAACCCGCCAGTCCAACAAAGCTCCTAATCTCCGTCACGCTCGTAGGGGTCCTCCACTGTGTCACTGCCTCTACCTTCGCCGGATCCACTGATATCCCCTCTGCCGATACAATGTGTCCGAGGAATGCCACTCTGTCCAACCAAAACTCGCACTTTAAGAACTTAGCATATAACTGCTGAGCCCTCAAGATGCTGAGTACAATCCTCAGATGCTCTCTGTGCTGCTCTACATCGGGTGAATAGATCAAAATGTCATCCACGAAGACAATCACAAACATATCAATATACTGCCTGAATGTCCGGTGCATCAGATCCATGAACGCTGCCGGAGCATTCGTCAATCCAAATGGCATCACCAAGAACTCATAGTGTCCATATCTCGTCCTGAAGGCTGTCTTCTGGATGTCCTCATCTCGGATCCTCAACTGGTGAAATCCTGAACGCAGGTCAATCTTCGAGAAAACCTTCGCTGACTGCAGCTGGTCAAAGAGGTCCTCGATCCTAGGTAAGGGATACCTATTCTTCACCGTCACCTGGTTCAGCATCCTGTAGTCTATGCACATCCTCAAGGATCCGTCCTTCTTCTTCACAAACAAAACTGGTGCACCCCAAGGCGAGACGCTCGGTCTGATAAATCCAGAGTCCATCAACTCCTGCAACTGCTTCTTCAACTCTGTCGACTCAGCAGGTGCCATCCGGTATGGAGCCTTCGACTGTGGTGTAGTGCCAGCTACCAACTCAATGCCGAACTCCAACTCCCGGTGTGGTGGTAATCCTGGAATCTCCGCTGGAAAAACATCCGCGAACTCCTGCACCACCTCAATGTCCTCTAGCCTCTGAGACTCTGCCTCCGCAACCACAAGTGTCGCCAGAAACACTGCACATCCCTGCTGTAACAGTCTCTGAGCTCTCACAGCAGATACAATAATGCGACCCCCTCTGCTTCTGATCCCTCTAATCAGAATATCAGGCAAACCCTTCCTCGGGATCAAAATCTTCTTCTCACGGCACAAGACTCGAACATCATATTGGGACAACCAATCCATCCCAAGTATGACATCAAAGTCCTCCATCGGTAGCAAGACCAGGTCTGCCGGAAACTCCTGATCTCCCGAAACAACCGTGGCGCCGGGGACAAATCTCCCCACAGTGCCCACCAGACCCAGGGGTGTGCTGACCTCCAAAGTGGCAGTCAACATCGCAAGGGTACAGCCCAACACTCCCGCAAATCGCTCTGAGATGAACAAGTGTGTCGCGCCACAATCAAATAACACCCTAGCTACTGAACCAGCGACAAGAAGTGTACCTTCCACAACAGCGCCTCCATCACGAGCCTCCTCTGCCTGGATGGTGTAAACCCTGCCGGTGCGCTGCCCCTGCTGTGATCTGAAAGGTGGTCTACCTCCGCCTCCACCTCTGCCTGGTGCTGGTAAGCCCGGTGGTCTGCTCGGTCCAGCTCCTCGGCTCGGACAGCTCCTAATAAAGTGGCCCAGCTGGCCACAACCATGACATGCTCCGGGGGTGAAACACGGCCCGGAGTGAAACCTCCCACAAGTACCACAAGGCTCTGGTCGTGGTACTGCAACTCCTGCTCCCTCGTATCGGGGCCTCTTGCCCGGATTCCCTCCAGTCTGCCCTCCTGGCCTCCCAGAGAACCTACGTGATGGCCTCCTCTCATCCTGGTAGTTCTCCCTGTAGTCACGATCAAGAACAGAGGCACTCTTCACTGCATCGGCCAACGTGCTCGGCATGTGTGTCAGCACCTTCGTCCTCAACTGCTTCCGGAGCCCTCGGACGAACTTCCCAGCCCTCTGCTCCTGTGTAATATACATCTCGGGACAGTAACGCTCAAGGGCGTTGAACTTCCCGATGTAGCCTGCCAAGGTCATGTCTCCCTGCTGAAGACTCAGAAACTCCTCCCTCTTCGCATCCTGGACATGCTGCGGAAAATACTGCTCGTTGAACTCGCCAACGAACTCCTCCCAGGCTATATCATCTCTGTCCGCAAACACCACTGCAGATGTGGACCTCCACCAGTTGGACGCAGCACCGCCCAAAACATATGTAGCCAGGCCCACTCTCGCCTCCGGAGGACAACCAATAGCACTGAAGATCTTCTGCATCGTGAAGATCCACTCCTCCGCAGCCTCTGCGTCGTACTGCCCCAGAAAGGTAGGCGGATGCTGGCGCATAAACCGGTCATGCATAGCGCCAGTCCCCGTCTGACCAGTCTGTGTCGTCTGCTGCTGTAGCATCTCCGTCAGACGTCCGACCATATCGAACAACGTCCGACGCTCATCCTCCCAAGCCTCATCCCTCGCAGTCTCACTCTCACCACGAGTATGGGCAACAGCGTTCCCCCGTCTAGGAGGCATCTGCCAAGGAAAACAAGACAATATCAATATAATCTGTGCATGCATGATCCTCTAGACCTAACTCCTAACTCAAAGGTGGTTTCTTTGGACAAGTACGCCGAGATCAACGCTCTGATACCAAATTGTAACGTACCCGAAAACAGCGGAAAATTTAAACAATAATAAAGACCGTCAACGGTCAACACTGGACACGTCACGGAAAACAAACCAACATATATAATATAAATATGATCCACGTGGAAGTCAAATATACAAACTGACTGTGATTACGACAAAAGCTATACAATATGTAATCACCTCAAAAGGAAGAGACTGACAACTACAGGATCTGATCTCGGGGGCACCGTCCTCGGTCACCACCTCAAACTCTAACCCTGCTCGCTACCTGAAATGCAAACAACAAACATGCCTGAGTTCCCTGTAGGAACCCCGTATACCAAACCTCCTAAAAATATAAAAAGGAATTAAAGACAATGCAATGCTATGCACATGATCATCCGCCTCGGGCCCACAATAATGCCCTCACCGCCTCCGCGGCACTGAACCACTCCTGCCACTAGGGTCAAGTCAGTCCACCGCTGCCTCACAAGGGTCAGTTGACACCACTGCTCCCCAAAAAGTGCAGGAAGGAACCCCTGGTACACACCGCACTCAAGGAGCGAGTCAGCCCGCCGAATACACAACTCGGGTCAGACGACAGCCACTGCTCCCCCAAGAGTCGCCTAGCGCGCACCCTGCCGGAACATCCTCGGCCTACCGCTAAACCCTCGCAAACTGCCCAAGGTTTACGGTACACATCCCTCACACCCCGCTCGGTAAGAGAGGAAAAAGTACAACAATAATACGCCTTCGTCGAAGGTGAAATCCGTAGCTCTCAAAGCCGGTAATCAACCGTCGCCTCGGAGCCGGTAGTCGACCTGACATCGACGGCTCGCGTGTGGATTAATCCACCAACCTGCGGCAGATCGGTCGACCGCTACAAACACACCGGTCGACCGGTCCCCCACACAGTACACAGTACTGTACAAACAATTCTACCGGTCGAACCACGCCAACCGAAATACCGACCAATCGGTCGAACAAAAGTCATCTAGCGGTCGACCGTTTGGATGGTCTATGCTATACAATTTTATATAATATATATATCCGATCGGTCGAACCAAGGGGTCGTTCGACCGATAACAGGACTTTCCGTATTTTGCCTAAGTGATATTCGGTCGACCGGAACTGCTATACAGTTCGACCGAATCAACACAGGCACTCTACCGCTTAAATAATATGCTCAGTCGGTCGACCGAAAGTTAAAGAGCAGTCGACCGTTTTGATGGTCAAAACTCCCAACCGACTAAGCATCAAATGGATCGGTCGAACAAGGTTAAGGACGTTCGACCGTTTAATAAGTCAAAATCCCCAACCGACCCATTCTCATTGTTATTCGGTCGACCGGCTAAGTGGTCCCGTTCGACCGATAACAGCATATCCCCTTTTTCCCGCACAAATCTGGCATAACGGTCGACCGTCCTAAGACATCGTTCGACCGTTCGCGGGTAAACATCAATATAATAATAGGATCGGTCGACTGCCCACAGGCACCGGTCGACCGATCGTCGTCTTCAACCTCTGAATTGGTTGAATTCCGACGGGGAATTCGACACCAACGTCGATCCCCAACACTCACAAGGCTTATGTGAGTTATATTGAAGATTTGGCATACCTTTTGGTCGAGTGAAGAAGCCTCCCAAGCTTGCACCACTTCACTCCACTTTTCTTCTTCTCTTTCTTCACTTCTTCTCCTCTTCTTCTTCACCTTCTTCTTCTTCTTCTCTCTAACCTCTTCTCTCACGCTCTGGTTGATTCAAAACAAGGAAGCAAAACGTTTCAACCAAATCTTATCTTTACTATATATATCACTTTTTAATTTATCACCTCCATCTCATCCAATCCAATCCAATACCAACACCTCATTTCTCAACCTTATCTCCTCACCTCTTCATTAACATAATTAATTAGGGTAAGTTAGGTTTAGTTTAATTTAATTAGGGTGCTTAGATTAGGTTATTACAGTTTAGCAGCAGTAGATATAGTTAAGATTTTTCATGCCATTACTTATGATATATATGAACTTAAGTTCATTATCAATAATTGTATACATCATCAAACGCATGGCTAAAGTACTGAACAATTAAACCAACGACACTTACTTGAGTTCCATTTAAACTTTAAGGATTTTATTTTTTAAATACAAGTATGTGGATGTTTTACCGTGGGTCCAACAAGAGAACAAATTGTGGACTTTGGAGTTCCACGAGTACAATTGTATCAGTATATATATGGATACCATAATAATATCCAAAATCAGATTTTGTAATGTGATGATAGTTAGTATGGGAAGCTTCTCTACCACTCATCTAAAATTAACGACCCAGATGATGTCAATTGGACCCTGATCCTCTCCAAATGTCAGAGAATTGGAGAGGTTCAATTCATTTGATCTCAGGCATTCATTTCTTAATCGACGATGGATCGTCTTATTACCTCATTTACTTGGAATCAGAATTTGTAAAATCAAGAGTTTAGTTTTGCAATACTTTCCATCTGAGTGGCTTGAGCATTTTATTTGTAGTTGAAAGTTGTATGTCACTAAAAATATATAATCTACCAAAAGGTAAGATATATAATAGCTTTATATAGGCTTTTGAAAGAAAAAAAGATATATAAAAACATAATATATGTATACGTTCTATGAATACATGGTTGTTGCATTTCAAAACTTCGAAAAATGTTTTAAAAACAATCGTGAGAAAAATACCTATAGTACAAGTTAAACAACTACTACCTGAACTTACTCATACGTCGCAACGTATGATATAAAACACTTTACTTTTTTTGATAAAGAAAATTTACAAGTTAGACAAAATAGATTCATTTTGCCTACACAAGTACTTATTCTTCGATGAAATAGCTTTATATTTGAATTCTTCTAAATCGTTGATCTTATATTCAAATTGATTTGATTATGTTCCTAAGTTTAGAAAAATGCTTTCCTAAGTGATATTCATGAAGCAAGGAGTATTACCCAAGTGATGAGAGCAAGTGATTATGTTCCTATGAGAGCTAAGGTTTGTGGATAATGCCGCTTAGAACATTTAATAATCAATTTAGTAGTTAGAGTCATAAAAAATGACATAAAATATTGGCGATGCAAGAAAATAATTATATTTTTATTTGACAAATTATTACAACATAAACATAGTAGTAAGATATATTATTAACACAAATAAAAACATATCAAGATTTCACATGCACTACATTAAGTGAGATTTTTGAATGTTGAGCAGGATTTTAATTTTACAAAAGTAAGTCAGTAAGATTAGAAATTTACATTTTAAATTGTAATAAATGAGGCAGTTAGAGTAAAACAAGCAATCCACCGTCAATTATCAGATGAATGGCTAAGATTTATCTAATTGGACCTCTCCAATTTCTTAGCCTAGTGAGGAGGATTCCGAACCCCTTATCACACCATTTTTGTTTCTAAATTTCAATATTAATAACATATCTATATAGTGCAAACACATTAACAAGATCTAGAAATATATATTAAAAACTAATTTCGAAAATCCAATAAGAAATAATATGGGGATCGATACCGATCAATATAAATGCAACATTAACTTAATAGATATAAAAATATAATATATTTGACGTCAATGTCAAATACAATAGTAACTTAATATGTTGAATTATTATTCCAATTTTACTCTTTTAGGTTCAGATATGTACTATTTTATTCTAATTACTTATATTTTCCTTAATCGACTTTCTCTCATTTCTTTCCCCAACGTCATTACTCCTAAAATTATGTTTCCAACCCATGTTTTTGCAGGTAGACCAATTAAACTAAAGATTAACATCTAAAACATACTAGATTACTAGTTTAGAATAAAGTCAACCAACCCGCTTCCGTAGCATAGTGGTAGTGCGTTCGCTTCGTAAGCGAAAGGTCGCGAGTTCGATCCTCGCCGGGAGCTTTCTTCTTTAAAATACTTTATTTTTTTATTGTTTTCTGCATTCGGACCCCGACACCCGACCCGTTTACGAAACCGGCCTATAAATTCCCCTTACCCTTTCCCGTCTCCCAAAGAATAGGACTTCTTTTTTTACTTCGCGAAGCGAAAAATCGAAAGGTATATATAAAATCCCAAAACCCAAATTTTCTTCGCTTTCTGCTTCCGATTTCGTTGTTTTCGAGTTCTTTTTCGGTTCGGTGGACGTCTTCTTGTTCGGATTGCGTTGTTTTTAGGGTTTTGGAGTTGTTTTTAGGGGTTATTCTTGGTAGATGCCTATTTAGTATTTCTAGGTCTGATGTTTAGAAATTAACTGGAAAGAGCTCTGTTTTTTGGGTGGTTTTGGATTTGATAAAAGTGTAGGCCAATTGTAGCCTATAGGAATGATACCAAAACACGGATTGCTGGTTTTTGTTCGAATTTGACGGGTGGTTCTGTTAATCCCCATGATCGTGTTCTTTTGGGGTTTTTATAGAGGTGTGTTTGGGGTTTATCTTTGTAGAATTGTAGATGCCTCCTGTTGGGTTTTTTTGGTAAAAAAATGGAACTTTTCTATTTACCTGTTTCATGGTATTATGGTTAAAAATTATCCGAAAGATGTTTTGTTGGTTATGTTTTTGGATCTTTAAAACTCTACAGGTCTGACCCCAAACCTGATTTTTCAGTGCTTTGAGTTCCATTGTTGGTATTTTTTTGTTTGTTTTGAATTCCAGAAACGTCTGGTTGTTTGGATTCGACAGGTGATTTCATTAATCCCCCATGATTGTGTTGTTTTCAGGGTTTTAGGAAGTGTGTTTTGGGGTTCATTTTTGTAATTGACTTCTTTTTGGGGTTAATTTGAAAATTTGCTATTTCTAAGGTTTTATGGTTAGATATTTTATGGTTAATTTAATATTTTATGCTTTATTTCTCTAGATGCCTCCTTTTGGGGGTTCTTATAATAGTTTGGAACTTTGCTACTCTAGGTTTGATATTTAGAAATTAATTGAAGGAAGCTTATTTTTGGTCATGTTTTTGGGTCTTTGGTTCTCAAATGGTCGAATTTTTGATGAAAGGTTAGGCAAATTGTTGCCTATAAGTATGACCCCAAAACCTGTTTTTTCACAGCTTTGTGTTTGATTGTTGGTGTTTTTTCCTTAGCTTTCTGATTCCAGAAACGTTTGTTTGTTTCGCTTTTACGAGCCCATGTTTGTGATCTTTTTAGGATTTTAGAGGTGTATTTTAGGGTTTATTTATTTTGATGCCTAATGTTGGGTTTTTCAAATAACATGAAACTTTGCTATTTTAGGTTTTGTGGTTAGAAATGATCCGGAAGATTTTATATTGTTTGATTATGTTTTTGGATCTTTGAATCTCTAATGATTGTATTTGATGAAATGTGTGGCCACTTATAGCCTATAGCTATGACCCCAAAACTTGATTTTTCTCAACTTCGCCTTCGATTGGTGTTTTATGGTTCCTTTTCTGATCCCTGAGAATGCCTTGCTGTTCGATTTCTATGTGTGATACTGTGATTCGGCAGTTCGCACCTGTTTGTGTTGTTTTTAGAATTTTAGAGGTGCTTGATCCCCTAAATGTCTAGTGTATTTTACTTTGAAGGTTTATTTTTTGTAGATGTCTCCTGTTGGGGTTTTCGGAAATAATTTGGAACTTCACTAATTCTAGGTCTTATGGTTAGAATTTAGAAACAATCTGAAAGCTTTTCTTGTTATGTTTTTGGATTTTAGAGTCCCTAATGGTTGAATTTGATGAAACGTTTGGCCATTGTACCTGTTCAGTTTCGGCTACTATTCTACCCATACTTGTTCCTTAAACGGCTTTGCTATGGAGCAAGAATCTTTTCACTACCTGTTTATCTGTTTACCCATATATGCGATCATACATATTATGCTATCAGTGCCATCAGGCCCATCACTGACTCACTTGTACTAAATAGTAATCATACATATTATATACCAGCCCATACTCCATTCTTTCATTGTGTTCCATGGTATGCCTCACTTTTGTGATATGCATACCTTTGTCCGTGTGGTGACTTTTGTGTATGGTGCTAAGAATGCCCAGGAATGAGGGGCTCCTGTCAGACTCTTTTCCAAATTTTACTACTGTCTAATCATCTGAAAGTTTTGCTTGGGTTTACCTAGATATATATCACATTGTGGTTAATTGTGGATTTGATTCTTCTTTGGTAGTGTTGGTTTTGCTAAAGATAGGGAACTTATTTCTGAAATTTGAGATTTAATGACACCATTTAATTAATAACTTTTGGCAACTGTCCTTGCAGGCATAATCGTGATGGAATCATTCGGTGCAAATGACAAGATTTTGAGTTACAATGATGTTGTTCTGAGGGGATCTGATTTGGATATTCTGAGGGGTCCAAATTTCATAAATGATCGCTTAATTGAGTTCTATTTCAGCTATCTGGCTTCCTCTTATTCGTCCACAGATATCCTATTGGTTTCACCTTCTATTTCGTTTTGGATCATGCACTGCCAGGATATTCAGAGTATCAAAGATGTTGTGGAGCCCCTTAATCTTCTTTCTAAGAAGATAGTTCTGTTCACTGTAAACGACAATGAGGATTTTACGATGCCTGAAGGTGGAGTGCACTGGAGTCTGCTTGTCTTCAACTGCCAGAAGAACAAATTTGTGCACCATGACAGCTTAGGGGGACACAACTTGTTTTCAGCATATAAACTAACAAGGGGACTTGAACGATATCTGAGAACGCTTGATCCAAACTTTGAAGTGAATCTTGTGGAAGGGACCACACCACGACAACAGAATGGCTACGACTGCGGTATGTATGTCATTCTCATTGCTGGAGTAATCTGTCGGTGGGTCGGGGGTGGATCTTGCGGCGACGGAGGATGGGTCCCTGCCTTGATAAATGAGGTTACACCAGAGTCTGTTAGCATCACGCGGAAGAGGTTGTTGGTTCTCATTGAAAGTCTGATTGAAGAGAATGCTTTACAGAGAAATGAGAAATCAATTAGTGACTGAAGCTCCATTACATCTTGTTTGGAGGCATAATAATTGGTTAATGCTTCTGGTCTTGTGAAGAATCTGTAGTAGCTAATGGAGAACCAGTTTTTGCTTCAACATTAAATGGCTCATCCTTTCTTTTCTTTTCTTTTCTTTCTGCTAGGAATTGTAGAGTCCATTTCGGAAACTTTTACCCGTCGGCGGATGCTTGTGAAATAGTTAATTCAAATGTAAATGTTTTGAAGTCAAGAGATTGAACCTTGATTGGTGAAATGGATCTCTTTGTTTTTGTAGGCAAACAAAATGTTCAAGGTCCTGCTTACGAAGTGATGGAAAAATGTTAGGCTACATAGAATATATCTATTTGTTTTGTTGTTGTGTTGCATCCGACTGCTACACTGTAAAAGGCTATATCAAGTTGTGATATATATATGACGTTTTGTAATCACAAAAGATAATAATAACAAAAACCACAAATTCCATCTTCTGATCTTGTCGTGATTTCTAATTTGGTATCAGAGCATAGATCTTGATCTCAGACGAGCCCAAGCTCTTCATTATCGATCGGTGCCTCGGAAATCCAATGATCTCTTCACTGGCCTTGACCAGTCATCCTTAAAACCAAGGAGGTGGGTGTTGAAGCTTACGCAACCTCCAAACCCTCAAAAATGACAAACGAAGGCAACACTACACAACGTCTGACCACCCAACCCCTAAACGTGGCCAATTTTTTTATTTATTGGCGTAATTAATCTCCCTCTCCCTCAGCGAGAAAGGAAAACTCAGACACATCACAGGCAAAATGCAAAAACCAACCGACACAAACACAGAATCACAATAAGAAGCATGACAAAACTCAGATCACCTCATCATGTCATGGATCCTCAACTCCATGACTCCCCAACTTGTCGAGTTCTTCATATTCTTGAACTCCGCAAATGAGCTTTGGGAATCAATCGAGATGATGTATAGAAATCATTAGAATTTCGCCCATGTTTTCAAACTCAAACAGGAAATCGCACAAACAAAGCAAGGGGACAAAACCGTGACAGACTATCTCGGAGCACTCAATAGCAAATGGGACAAGCTCGGGGTGTACAAACCACCAAACATCGACCTTAAAACCATACAATAAAGGATTAAGCAGGACCGAGTGTACCAGTTTTTTATCAGACTCAACTCAAGCTTCGAGCTGCTCAAGTTGCATATTCTCCTGGCACTCGATCTCCCGTCGTTCTCTAGCATTGTTGCAATGGTCCACCGAGAGGAGACCAAACACAACACAGTGAACAACCACCCTGTAGAAAAGGAGAGCTAAGCATTCATTTCAACCCAAGGGACAAACCAAAAAACATCAAAGAAAGAGTTTGGGAACCGGAAGGAGTATTGCGACAACTACAAGAAGCAAGAGCACATCCGAAGCCGATGCTGGTTACTCTTCCCCCGCCTTCGACCGCCGCCCAGAGCAAAAAACCCTAGATCGGGAGGAGGTGGGAAATGGGGGCCAGACAGATCTGAGGCTGGTAATCGAGATTTTGTAGGCACGATCGATTCTGGTGCAAGTTCGTTTATTGCTCCGAATAACGCAATCCAACTCCAGAATCCAAATAACACACCATATCTCCACGCAACCCATGCACAGTACACAACCGACCCTTATGCTCGAGCACACTCGACCCCAAACCTAACTAACCCTCAATTGAATCAAATTCTGGCTCAGCTCAATCACATTTTGCAAAACAAGAATGCAGGTAATGCCTTAGGTATTGGTTTTACCTCCTTTTTTGTTAATTCGTCCAAACCTAACGTATGGATAATTGACTTAGGAGCCACTGACCATATGACTAGCAATTGTAATCTAACTTGCAACATCAAAACAAGCTCAAATGAATATTTAATTGTAGCTAATGGTCAACAAGTTAATATAGAAGGAGCCGGACACATATGCTTGTTAAAGAAAATTAATCAAGATGTTTTATATATCCCTGATTTTCATGCAAATTTATTATCGGCTGCAAGACTCACAAAGAACTTAAACTGTAATGTGATTTTCTCACCTTATAGTGTGGTCTTTCAGGATCGAATAACAGGGAAGACAATTGGTAGTGGATCCCTCGTGAACGGTCTTTACATCCTAAATCATGAAACTATTAATGCAAATAAGGTTTCCTTTGAAGACCAAACTATTAGTTTTAATTTTTTTGTTTCCAAACATTAGTTTAATTTCTCATTGTTGTGATGTATGTAGCTTGGCATAACATAACAAATTACCTTTTTTTAATTATCTTCTGACAGCAAAACAGGTGCACCACTTAAGTTAGTTCGTTCAAACATTTGGGGTCTTGTCCCTCTTGAATCCTACAATAGGTTCAAATATTTTATTTCATTCATTGATGATTTCTCTCGTACTACTTGGCTATATTTTCTTAAGCCAAGTTCGATGTTTTCTCTGTCTTTGTCGAATTTGTCAATTTCGTAGAAAATACGTATAATTCAAAATTAACATATTAGATCTGACAATGGGTCTGAATACACCAACCACAATATTCAATTTTTTTTGAAACAAAGGGGGATTTTTCATCAAACAACTTGCATAAATATACCAAAACAAAATGGAGTTTCTGAAAGAAAAAATCGACATCTTTTAAATGTTACTCGATCTTTACCTTTTCAAAATAATGTTCCAAAAATCTTCTGGTCTGATGCTCTCTTATTTGTTGTTTACTTGATTAATTGGCTGCCTAGTCCTGTCATTCATAACCAACAACCCCTCGAAGTTCTAAATATAAGAAAAAACGAGTCTTTACCATATTCGTATTTTTGGCTGCACATGCTTTGTTCATAAAAAAACGACATGATAAACTCGATTCTAGTTCTATTAAAACGTTCTTTCTTGGTTATTCTTTTCTAGAAAAAGATTACAAGTCCTTCCACCCAAAAGGTCATAAACTTTATATCTCTAGAGATGTTACCTTTTTTGAAAATGAACCATAGTTCAAAGAATCTTGTAGCTCTACATTTTCTCGAGGACAAAATATACCACTACCTGACATGAACTTTCTTGAGGAACATCCCAATCCCCGTGACGAAGGGGAGAGAAACAACACAGGGGGAGAAGACACAGCAACAGATCACAATGAGTAACAAAACAAAGAACAATAAAATGAAGAACCACAAAGAAGGTCACACAGAAGCAATATGCCACCTACCAGACTACAAGATTATGTCACATACAATGTAACGTATCCTATCCAAAAGCATGTGAGCTATGGTAATATCTCTCCTAACCATCTTGTGTTCCTTACTAGCTTCGAAAATCATAAAGAACCAAATAAATTTCATGAAGCCATCAACATCCCTGAATGGGCCCAAGTCATGCAAGATGAGCTAAAAACACTAGAAAAAAAATAAAACATGGACTTTAGTTCCCAAACAACCAGGAACCAAACCCGTAGGATGCAAATGAATCTACAAAAATAAAATATAATAGTAATGGGACTATCGAACGATACAAAGCTAGATTAGTAGGTAATGGATATACTGTTTAAACGTTTTAAATACCGCAAGTGCACGGCCGCGATGAAGCGGTGACAAGTACGGGTCGATCCACGGGAATGTGAGTAGCCTATGGTTTGTCAGAAATCAAGTGGCGAAAAAGGGGAAAGAGATTTGGTTATGCTAAGCTAAACTACACTAAACTAGTAAGTAAGAAATACGAAATAAAGCAACGAAAGATTGAAAATCAAGAAGAGAAACACCTAAGGGGTGGAGTGTGTGCACATATGAAGTGAAATAACTGATGAATGACGCATGTATGTGTGTGTGTCGTGTGTGTGTTTTCATGCATAGGAAGTGTCTAAAGATGTGGCAAAACCTCCATTCACACAATGTATCAGCAATTACTACTTGATTATCATAAGATTAGGCTCAGTATGAGAAGTGTCTAAAGATATGACAAGACTCATAAAAAACCATAAACTCATGTGAAGAACAAAACTAAGCATGGGAGGTGTTCAAATCTTATGACAAAACACATCAAAACAAAGTTTTTCTTCAATCAATCAAGCAAGCAACCACAAATACAAACACTTAACTAACATGTAGCATATTCAACAGGAAATTTCAGTCAATAAACATGAGGAAACTAAGCATGAGAAATGACTAAATCTTATGGAAAAACCCATAAAAATCCCCCAACATGTAGATGATTAAAATACCCCCGATGAACATATAAACATGCAAGTCTACACAATCAAAAAATCATCAAATATCAAAACTTCACAACATATATCTACATCATCTCGACCCCCAAAGGGGGATGAAACTACTCACTTATCATTAAGAAAAGGAAACAAAATGAAATTAAACTAAACATGCAAGAATTGAAAGAGACAATATGAAACTAACTAAGAAAATTATTTTATTAACATGACTCACATTACAAGTAGCATTCTTCTGCACTTGAGTTTTGATTCAAGGTTTTACTCCAAGTAGAGAGAATGGCACCAAGCAATGGGTAAATACAAAGGAGAAGAAAGAATTCTATCTATAGTCATAGAAAAAGACAATCGGGGACAATCCCCCGATGTTGGACTAATACACTACTAAAAATAGACATAAAACACTTTAATACAGGACCCACTTAAATCTTATCAGATCCGGAGAAGAACTGACCGCCAATTGGCGGTCTATATAGTCTGGAACGGGTCAAGATTTGGAGTGTGATTGTCTGGCTTGATTTCTTTATGTCTGATGCACCCGAGTTGGTTGTTGGAGTTTAGGTCATCGAATTGCCAAAATACTCCTCATGATGGTGTGGAGTTTCTTCATTTACTTATTGGTCATTTTGGTTTTACATCCGGGTCCCTCTCTCTTGCATCTCAGTCCATAAGTCTTGAAATTTAGTCATTTTTCTTGCTTTTAAGTCCTTTTTGAGTCTCTTCTTCTCAAACTTATTTATTCCTGAAACTTAAACATAAAACTCATTACATAGCATTTCTTAGGGTAAGAATAAAGAATATAAGACACAAATATATGCATAATATGATGTCAATTATATACTCAAACATATGGGATAAACTACCAAGAGACCTTTGGCCCTGTTGCTAAAATGAACATTGTACGTGTATTGCTCTCTGTTGCTATTAACCCTGGCTGGAATATTTTCTAGATGAATGTAAAAAATGCTTTTCTACAAGGTAATTTAGAAGAAGAGGTGTATATGATGCCTCCTCCTGGATATCAAGGAAACAATGCTACTGACCAGGTTTGTAAGCTTCACAAGACTCTGTGAGTTAAAACAATCTCCAAGAGCCTGGTATGCTAAACTTAGCCATGCCCTTATCAATTATGGTTTTTCCAAATGTTTTGAAGATGCATCCATGTTCGTCAAACATCATGCACATATTAGTCTCATCATTTTAGTTTATGTAGACGATATCATAATCACTGGCAATAATGACCATTAAATCAATCTAGTCAAAAACTACCTAAAAGGGAAATTTGATATCAAGGACATAGGACATCTAAAATAATTTTTGGGTATAGAAATTGCTTATTCTACGAAAGGTTAGTACATGTCTCAACGCGAATATGTTCTAGACCGCCTTCAAGAAACTGAAAAAATAGGAGCTAAACCTGCCAAAACTACGATAGAACTGAATCAAAAGTTTGGCCCCACCGATGGAACTCCTCTAGAAGACATATGACAATTTCAAAGACCAGTAGGAAAGCTTATATATCTCACTGTCACTTGTCCTGACATCACATACGCTGTAAGAACCATCTGTCGTTGAACTTGTACAATGATAAAAAAAAATTGGTGTAAAACTAGAGAGTACCACGATTTCAAGTCAAGGGGGTCAAAATTCGTAAGAAAATTTAAAAATATTAAGATAAATTTGAAAATACTACCGTACTTAATTCTGATTGGGAATTGCACCTATAGATAGATATTTAATCGAGTATTTTACTTATAATGAATATTTTTGTTTAAACTAGTTTGATTAATTAGATATTGAAAAAAGGGGTCTAATTATCGGTATTTGAAATACTCAAGGACTGGAACCTCGGTGATCCTTATTACGGAACAAAATCTCAAAATTAATGATGACAAAATTTAAAGAAAAAAGAAAAATCTTGGGAGGTGGAAACCAAATGGTCTTGACAACTGGGAAAATATATCAAAATCCGGGGAGGGTCGTTTGACCCCAAACTTCTTTTTTGCACTATTCCTTGCAAAACAATTGATTTTCGATTACGGTGTTGAATTTCTAAATAATTATTATAGTTTATATTATATTTTTTTATAGTTTTTTGCTTGTATGTCATTTCATAACATTATATTTCTGTTTCTGTGATCGTTATATTAATATTTGTATACATGCCACTACAAAAATATTACAACTCCGATGATACCATTAAGTTTTTGGAAGTACCACTCTATTAACCTTTTATGTTGATGACATTAATTTAGATTAAACAATGCTAATTAAAATAATATTTAATTGTGAAATTTACAAATTTTCCCTTAAGAGTCTAATAATTACCACCCACTATTTTATTCTCTTTCCATTCTACTTCTCTCCCCTATCTCTTCTCCATCACATTTCTTTCATCTTTCTTCTCTCTCACTCTTGATCAAAGTCTAACATTAAATTAATTTAACACTAAGGCCCCATTTGGGGTTTGATTTCAATGAATTGATTCTCAACATAATCGATTCTCGCACTACTATTGAAAAATCCGATCTACTTTTTAAATCGATTTTGAAGTCATGTGTTTGGATGATGTAGATTCCTCTCAAAAGAAAATTACTAAATTGTCCTTGACTTGTTTGACATAGTAACACATTTTTCTCCTTCAAGTTAAGGGGTACATATTGCAAGTTAAGGGGTCAAAATAGTCTTCTCAAGTGTAGAATCGATGACTAATTCCTAGAATCAAGAAAAAATGGATTTCTATGGTGAGAGAATTGTGAGTGCATAAATTAAATATGAGAGTCATGATTCTTAGGGATTAATTCTTTGATATTGTGTTTGTCTGGAAGATTTCTTGGAATCAACCCAAGAATTTATTGCCAAATGGGGCCTAACGTTTCATGATATACACTCCAAGGATATTTTCCTTCGCAGTTTCTGTTGGCTTTTTGGTCGTAATCTATGTTTTGATGATTTAATCAACCTAATATTAATTATAATCAATGTAGAGTAGCACACATTATACATGACATATATATTGTGTTGTGCTAACTTCTACAGGTGATCAAGACTCAAGGAAGAAAAGAATTCAAGTCAAGACATATAATAAGGCTCATTGAAGACAATGTAATTTTATAATTCCTTTGAGTCTTAAGAACTTTGCGTACTTGAGCATACTAGAGTAAATAATCACTCACACACACACTAGGTTCCTTATATAAGTCACAGACAAAATCTCAGATCAATTAGACTTCAATAGGCCACCCAAACTTAGATCGGAAATCACTAAACTGAAACCTGAATTGCCTCTGCAAATTTGGTCCACCGTTACACTTATCATATTATACCAACGGTCGTATTCACATTTTCATCCATACCCCAAAAGTACGAGTGACCACTGGTCGACCATGGACCTCATTTTGGTCGACCGAAGATAAACGTTTTGACAACTGATTGACATTATTTCATGCTCATATTGGTATCTTATATCCATTATCTTACACTTAAGCAATGCTACGTGATGAGTTTTATGTTTAGTTTTCAGGAATAAAGAGGTTTGAAGAGAAGAGCCATGAAAGGACCCAAAAGCAGGAAAAAAGGACTTAATTGTGAGACCTGGGGACTAAGATGAAAGGGTGAAGGACCTGATCGTAAGACCGAAGAACCTAAGAGCAAAACAGGAAACTCCACACCATCATGGGGAGTATTTTGGCAATTCGATTCGGGTCGGAGCTCCAACAAACCAAGTAGATGCATCCATGACCAAGAAACACAGCAAGAAAAGCCCACAACCAAAACCAAAGCAATCTGGGCCTTATAGGCCGCCAATTGGTGGTCTGGATCAGCCCAGATGCGCTAAGCTTTCTCCTGGACTTGTATTAATGTGTTTAGGCTATTTTTGGTATTGGTTTAGCCCCACATTGGGGGATTGTCCCGGATTAGCTTTTTCCATGCTTGGATGATGTAGATTCCTCTCAAAAGAAAATTACTAAATTGTCCTTGACTTGTTTGACATAGTAACACATTTTTCTCCTTCAAGTTAAGGGGTACATATTGCAAGTTAAGGGGTCAAAATAGTCTTCTCAAGTGTAGAATCGATGACCAATGCCTAGAATCAAGAAAAAATGGATTTCTATGGTGAGAGAATTGTGAGTGCATAAATTAAATATGAGAGTCATGATTCTTAGGGATTAATTCTTTGATATTGTGTATGGATATGAAGATCAGATTTGTCTGGAAGATTTCTTGGAATCAACCCAAGAATTTATTGCCAAATGGGGCCTAAACGTTTAATGTTATACACTCCAAGGATATTTTCGTTCGTAGTTTCTGTTGGCTTTTTGGTCGTAAACTATGTTTTGATGATTTAATCAACCTAATATTAATTATAATCAATGTAGAGCAGCACACATTATACATGACATATATATTGTGTTGTGCTAACTTCTACAGGTGATCAAGACTCAAGGAAGAAAAGAATTCAAGTCAAGACATATAATCAAGCTCATTGAAGACAATGTAATTTTATAATTCCTTTGAGTCTTAAGAACTTTGCGTACTTGAGCATACTAGAGTAAATAATCACTCGCACACACACTAGGTTCCTTATATAAGTCACAGACAAAATCTCAGATCAATTGGACTTCAATAGGCCACCCAAACTTAGATCGGAAATCACTAAACTGAAACCTGAATTGCCTCTGCAAATTTGGTCGACCGTTACACTTATCATATTATATCAACGGTCGTATTCACATTTTCATCCATACCCCAAAAGTACGAGTGACCACTGGTCGACCATGGACCTCATTTTGGTCGACCGAAGATAAACGTTTTGACAACTGATTGACATCATTTCATGCTCATATTGGTATCTTATATCCATTATCTTACACTTAAGCAATGCTACGTGACGAGTTTTATGTTTAGTTTTCAGGAATAAAGAGGTTTGAAGAGAAGAGCCATGAAAGGACCAAAAAGCAGGAAAAAATGACTTAATTGTGAGACCTGGGGACTAAGATGCAAGGGAGAAGGACCTGATCGTAAGACCGAAGGACCTAAGAGCAAAACAGGAAACTCCACACCATCATGGGGAGTATTTTGGCAATTCGATTCGGGTCGGAGCTCCAACAAACTAAGTAGATGCATCCAGGACCAAGAAACACAGCAAGAAAAGCCCACAACCAAAACCAAAGCGATCTGGGCCTTATAGGCCGCCAATTGGCGGTCTGGATCAGCCCAGATGCGCTAAGCTTTCTCCTGGACTTGTATTAATGTGTGTTTAGGCTATTTTTGGTATTGGTTTAGTCGCACATCGGGGGATTGTCCCGGATTAGCTTTTTCCATGCTTATAAATAGAACTCTTCACCTCCTATTCTATCCATCTCTCTCTTTGGTGGCATCTTCCCTACTAAGAGTGAAGCCTTGAAGCAAAACTCTGGTGGAGGAAGAGCTGCTTGTAATTTGAGTGAGTTAATAATAGATGTTTTCATTAGCTTGTTAATTCTTGCTTAGTTAATTTCCTTTAATATGTTTGCTTTGGTGCTTGTTTAGTTTTATGCTTCTTTAATATTTCTTGCTTGATTAGTATAGTTTCATTTCAGTATAATGCTTCATTTTATTAGAGTAGTTAGTTTAAATATGTGTGAGTAGTTTCATCCCCATTTGGGGGGTGGAGAAATATGTGATATAATCATGTAGTGTATTAAGTGTGTGTTATCTTTATCCCTTGAGCTTTATATGATTTCCATAACCATCTAATGGGTTTTCACTCTTATCTTTGATATGCTAATGCTCTTGAATGAAGCTTAGCTTATACTTTGATTAGTGAACCTATTTTATGGGGAATGATAAGGTTAGGATATGGATGAAGTTAATATTGGAAACACAATTTGTAGTGTATGTGCTCTTGTTGCCTTTACCTTAGCTAATGTCTTGTATGTTTTAATGATGTAGTCTTATCTTAATTCATGTGGAGGCATAGTAGGGTATAGTCTTTATACTTGAGTTCATGTAGCTTCATTCCAATTATTGTCTTGTATGTTTTAATGATGCAGTCTTATCTTAATTCATGTGGAGGCAAAGTTGGATGTAGTTTTATGATTTCATGCACTACATGTTGTGAGGAGCTTAATGAACACACGCACACACTTCTTTATGTTCACATTATTTCTCTACCCCCTTTGGGGTTTAGTTTTATTGCTTCTCTTCCATTTCCATTTGCACCTTAGTGTAGTTTAGTGTAACCAACCTTTCTCTCCTTCGTTTTACCTCTCGCCTTCGAACAAACCAATCGTCGACACACCTCCCAGTGGACGACCCGTATTTGCCACCGCTTCAACGCGGCCGTGCACTTACGGTTAATATAAAACGATCAATCAAGTTTTTGGCGCAGTTGCCGGGGAGGTGCTCTGTCTAGACGTTGGTTTGGACGATTCGAGGGGTTTTTAATTTTTTGTTTTCAGTTTTCTTAGTTTCAGGGATCCTAGAGCTCACGGGGAGGCTACTGGAGGAGTTGGAGCACCCAAGCTCCAAAAAGGACCGCCAATCAGCGGTCTCAGACCGCCAATTGGCGGCCTGGGGTGAGGGTTTCTGACTCTCAGTTTTCTTATGGTAGTTGATTAGTTCATTGTTGTTTTCTTGGAGCACTATTTTGCATGCTATGACCTCTAGTTTGCTCCCAGGTCATTAAACCAATCCCCTTTAATCAACTTGGCCCTAAAATCCAAAGCAAAAGATTAGACATTCTTATTTGTTTAGGTCATGCATCATAAACTTGACTTAGGCATATAGACGTCTTTTCTTTTAGCTTTATTTTCAGTTGTTGAGCGATGGCGTCAGGTACGCAATTTCCTACACTCATTCATGCATCTCGTATGCCCATGCATTAGTTATTAGGAATTGCATCAAGACAAGAGTGAGCGAGCGTTTGATTAGAGCGATTGATTGCTAGATTTAGGATCAAAACGCTATTAAGGAGGGGCTGTCCCATAAAAGATAAGGTGAGGGATTTCATCACCCTTTCCTTGGCCCCAAAAATCACTCTTAATAAAGCCTTAACTAAAAGCAAGTATACATTGGCCCTAGGATTACGGGCGCACTGGGAGAGTAATCTAGTTGAGACCGTCATGGCCTGATCGGCGTTGCCTACCTTGTCGATAGTAGGAGGTACTGGATCTCCGGATATGGTATCACTTGCTGGGCATTGTGGTCTTCGTTGTAGGGAGGTGAGACGTGTCGAGGCTAGTGACCTCGAAGTTAGGCGTCGTCTAGCCTAAGGACCCATTGCCTTACATTGTTTGAGTCGTGCTTGCTAGTTAGGCGTCTTCCTGATCCCACTACCCACGCTAGCTCTAGGGATTCTTCTCTCCTCACCCGAGTCCTCTCCTCATCTATTCTCTACGTATAGTCTCCTCCTCTAGTACACCTTCTGTTGTGTGTTGTTTAGAATCAAGTCGAGCATTTTTATGCGAGGTTGGGCTCGTTTTGGTGAGAGCGCTCGACTTGAGAGAGTGCATTCTTCTGAGATGGATGGTCTTGGTGATCAACCATCTCCGCCTCGTGCTCCTTTGGAGCAAGAGGCCGAGTCGTCTCGTGGTGGCGAGGGAGACCGGGTTCCATACATGGAATACCTCGGTCCGCTTCCGCCACCACGTAGACCTCCTTCTCCTCCTCCTCCTCCTCTGACTCGAGAGGAAGGGAGATTCGGTCAGGATCGAGTTCTTGGTGCACCACCACCTTTAGCTCGACATGATAGACCGATGACTTTGTGGGAGCGGACCTATCCTGTTCGGGCCGCGTAACCTTCTTGCATAGTTGTTCCCCCTGCTCGCGGGAACAACTATGAGCTGAAACCTCAATATGTGAGCATGCTTCCAACCTTTACTGCCAATAAGGAGGATCCGTATATCTTTATACGCGAATTCGAGGAAGTATGCTCCATGTTCAAGCTTCAACAACTTGACGAGAATTCAGTCCGGTTGAGGATGATTTTTTCACATTGAATGATAATACGAAGAAATGGATGTATAGCCTCCCGGCGAGCTCGATTCGGTCATGAGATGACTTTGTGACCATCTTTCTGAAGATATTTTTCCCTCAAAGGAAGACTCAACAGATACGGCACCAGATACATCAAATGTATCAGACCGAGACCGAATCGTTTCATGGTTTCTTTGAGAGGTTCAAGGACCTTCTCCAGCAGTGCCCTCATCATGGATTTAAGTTATGGCAGCTGTGCCAAATTGTTTATGAGGGCATCAACTACAACACCCGCACATTGTTGGAGTCGATGTGTCAGGGTGACTTCCAAATGAAACCCATCGAGGAGGCATCAGATACTTTTGAGTCTATGGCTGAACGTACCTTCGAGTGGGATACCATGAGAGAGCCAACAACCGCCAGGTCTTCTGGTCGAGCTGGATCTTATCAAGTTGAGTCATCAATCACGTCTGAGGCGAAAATGGCTGCTCTCATGCGTAGGATTGAGAGTTTAGAGTTGGACCGAGCTCCTGTAGCTCAGGTCGCTACTCCCGGGTGTGGTAGGTGTGGACTTACGGGCCATGATGACTTGGAATGCGCTTACGCTCCAAGGGATACTGAGCATGCAAATGCGATGTATCAACAGAGGCCCCGTAACGACCCGTACAATCACTCCTACAACCCGGGATGACGTAACCATCCTAACTTCTCTTTGGGGCCTAGTGGGGGTCACGGTCAGAGCTCGCACGCTCAACCTCAACCTCCACCTTATCAACCTCCACGCCCATCGGCGACCTACCAACCCTCACATCAAAGGTCTCAGCACCATAATTACTAACCTGGTCAGGCATCTTCGTCGGGTTATTCTAACCAGACTCCACCACCCCAGCGGGTTGACCCTAAGGACTCTACCCTTGAACAAACCCTTCAAACGTTCATGCAGAGCACTCAATCCATGTTTGCGGCCAGCAATAATTCGGTCAAAGCATTGGAAATGCAAGTTAGCCAGTTGGCTCATCAGCTCCATGAACGTGAGAATTGTCAGTTCCCGAGTCAACCTGAGGAGAATCCTCGGGGTACCCATTCTCAAGGAAGGACACCTTTACCTCATGCTACCTATGAACCGACCCATCATATTAATGTGATTCATACTTTGAGGTCTGGTAAGGAGGTGGATAACCACATTGGGGTGCCTTCTTTGTCATCACCATCTTTGAGGGAGCCGGATCCTGAGGCTCCCTCCACAAATACTTGTAGGAAGGAGCCAGATCCTGAGGTTCTTTCTACATTTCTTTCGACAAAGGGGCCGAACCCTGAGGTCCCCTTGTCTCCTCTTGTGTCGAAGAAACCAGATTCCGAGGTCCCCACTCATGTTTCTTTGGACCAAACTTCTGGGGTTCCTTCGCATCCTTATGCCCTGAAGGCACCATTCCCTGAGCGCCTTAAAAAGAAAACCTCTGATCAGCATGACAAGATGCTTGAGATGTTTAGGCAAGTTAAGGTGAACATCCCTCTGTTGGAGGTGATTCAGCAAATGCCACCTTATGCCAAGGTTCTCAAGGACTTATGCACCAAGAAGAGAAAAACTCATGTTCCAAAGAAAACTTTTCTTGCGGCTAACGTGAGTTCTTTGTTGGCACAACCCATGCAAGTCAAGTACAAGGACCCTGGATGTCCTACTATCTCTTGTGTGATTGGTGATGTGCCCATACATCGAGCCTTATTGGACCTTGGTGCATCTGTTAGTCTTCTTCCATATTCTGTCTACGTCCACCTCGGTCTTGGAGACCTCAAACAAACAAAGACCACTCTTCAATTGGCTGATAGGTCTATGAAGAAACCGAGGGGTGTGGTGGAAGATGTGCTGATCAAAGTGGGAGAGTTCATTTATCCAGTCGACTTCTTTGTCTTGGATACTGAACCTGTGCCAAACCCACTTGAGCAAATTCCTGTCATTCTGGGGTGACCATTCCTTGCGACTTCCAATACATTGATCAATTGTCACAATGGTCTGATGCGCTTGACTTATGGTAGTCAATGCGTTGATTTCAATATCTTCACCATCGGTAAGAAGCCAGGTGCCTTCAATGACCCTGTTGGCGTCAACCTTATCCAGGGTTTGGATGAAATTGAAGTTGAGGGCACCTTCAAGTACTTCAGAGAATTGTTCCATGAAGATCCTGAAGGTGGTGAAGATGTTTCACCTGGGCTGGCACAAGAAGGTGCCTTATGTTTTGATCATGTGGCCTCAGTGGCACCTCCTTTTGATATTGTGGCCCTTGAGCCACATTCTTCTGATCATGTGGCCCTTGAACCACTTCTTTTTGATCACGTGGCCCTTGAGCCACATCCTTTCGATCATATGGCTTTTGAGCCACAAGATACCATTTTTATGGCCTCTGAGCCACATGATCTTCATTCTGTATCTGCTGAGGACCCCATGTGGGTTAAGAATAAACCACCTGATACCCTTCAACCTGATAGAGGTTTACATCTCATTGATGCCTCCTATCTTGCTCACTCTCAAGAGGCATCAAACGACCACAACACTTATAAGGGTATCAGGTGGTCAAGCAATTCTGATTTGTATGTCGCGAGCCCATGCATGTGCATCTTTGGCTCGAGAGATGGCGGGTTCCCATTTGATGTCCCTTGACATATGAAGATGGGAGCCTATTTTTGTATATTGTTAAAAAAAAGAAAAAAAGGTACAATAAAAGACTCCTTCAGTGAGCATCGATTGTTGTGAGCCCCAACACTTGTGTATTTGGGCTCCATTTCTTTTACGTAGTTGTATCCTTTCTTTAGCATCTCACATGTTTTGAGGGAATTTGGGTTGTGTCCATTAACATGACCTTCCCTTTGTACTTCATGTTGGTGAGATCTCTTTTTTTCATGCATAAATCCATGTAGTATCTTGCTCATATTCATTGAGGACAATGCATGAAGTAGGTGTGGGGGGGGGGGTGTTTTACGTGTGTACATAGTCGAGTCTTTTCTTTTGATTTTGTTTTCTTTTGTTTGTATTTTTAGGGTCATGTTAGTGTGCTGCATTTAATATCGATATATCTGCTTGCAATGATCCTTGGGTGACTTGTCTTCTTTTGCTTGCCTAGTGCTTCAAAATTTTCACATTTCTTTCAAAATCTTCATTTGTTTTCGAAAGAAAATGTTTTGTGGGTTTTGCGTGTGTTTAGCATGTGCAAAACCGTTGAGAGACAAAGTAAAAAGAAAGCTCCCAAAATTTTCTTGAACTTGATGCATTAGGATATCTAGTACAGTGACTTTAGGATTTATCGAGTCCTTAGGATGCACCCCAGTTTTCCTTTGGGGGTGAGTAATCATAGGGTTTCAGTGCTCAAACATTCAAAGAAGTTCACCCTAAACTTAGTGAGTCAACAATTCGTGTTTGTTAACTTAAGGAAGTTTGTTGTAGTCAAGGACCCTTTAAATCTTGTTGTGAGACATTTAGTGTAGGGGTTTTGGTTTATGTGTAGATAAGAAATAAGTGAGTAGGTGTTCTCTCTTCTCGCACGGCTCCTATCACTCGGGAAAGTAGGTCTGAGGGGACTTTGTGCCTGGTGCTTTCGAGTCATCTGACTTGGGATGCGCCGACCGAACTCTCGTTACACGGGTGGTAGGGATTGCCCTATGTGGAGATTTGGGGAAACGTGTACGTGATAGTGTAAGTCCTCATGGGCAATGATGCACAAAACCTGACCCTGGGAGAATGAAGCTCCAACTAATAAAAAAGAAAGAAAATGAGAAAAAAAGAAAAAAAAAGAAAATGGTAATGCAAATAAGAACCTTAATGGACTCTACACTTGGTATCACTTGAGGATGTTAAGGTTGTCCATGTCTTTCACTTAATTCCTTATTTAACTTGCACGAATGGTTCATTAGGTTAGGTGTGTAGACTGATTACCTATATAGAGTCGGCCCGTAGGATTACCGTGTCCATTGATCGACAAAATTTGTCCAACGAGTCGAGGTCTAGATTGAATAATGCATCTTGTTCGGATTTTGTGGGTATATCCGCTGAAAACCCTCAGGAGACAACACTCCTCCTCCTTGGCAACAAGGAGGTTTAACGGCTTGTTGCACGTGCTAAGTGCAACCGTGATTCCTACGAAAGTGAGTTAGGATTTCTTGTTTCTCGTTTGCTTTTCTCTTTCTTTGTTTTGCTCGTGACTAGCAAAAACTTAGGTGTGGGGGTATTTGATTGACATTATTTCATGCTCATATTGGTATCTTATATCCATTATCTTACACTTAAGCAATGCTACGTGATGAGTTTTATGTTTAGTTTTCAGGAATAAAGAGGTTTGAAGAGAAGAGCCATGAAAGGACCCAAAAGCAGGAAAAAATGACTTAATTGTGAGACCTGGGGACTAAGATGCAAGGGAGAAGGACCTGATCGTAAGACCGAAGAACCTAAGAGCAAAACAGGAAACTCCACACCATCATGGGGAGTATTTTGGCAATTCGATTCGGGTCGGAGCTCCAAGACCAAGAAACACAGCAAGAAAAGCCCACAACCAAAACCAAAGCGATCTGGCCTTATAGGCCGCCAATTGGCGGTCTGGATCAGCCCAGATGCGCTAAGCTTTCTCCTGGACTTGTATTAATGTGTGTTTAGGCTATTTTTGGTATTGGTTTAGCCCCACATCGGGGGATTGTCCCGGATTAGCTTTTTCCATGCTTATAAATAGAACTCTTCACCTCTTATTCTATCCATCTCTCTCTTTGGTGGCATCTTCCCTACTAAGAGTGAAGCCTTGAAGCAAAACTCTGGTGGAGGAAGAGCTGCTTGTAATTTGAGTGAGTTAATAATAGATGTTTTCTTTAGCTTGTTAATTCTTGCTTAGTTGATTTCCTTTTATGTGTTTGCTTTGTTGCCTGTTTTGTTTTATGCTTCTTTAATATTTCTTGCTTGATTAGTATAGTTTCATTTCAGTATAATGCTTCATTTTATTAGAGTATTTAGTTTAAATATGTGTGAGTAGTTTCATCCCCATTTGGGGGGTGGAGAAATATGTGATATAATCATGTAGTGTATTAAGTGTGTGTTATCTTTATCCCTTGAGCTTTATATGATTTCCATAACCATCTAATGGGTTTTCACTCTTATCTTTGATATGCTAATGCTCTTGAATGAAGCTTAGCTTATACTTTGATTAGTGAACCTATTTTATGGGGAATGATAAGGTTAGGATATGGATGAAGTTAATATTGGAAACACAATTTGTAGTGTATGTGCTCTTGTTGCCTTTACCTTAGCTAATGTCTTGTATGTTTTAATGATGTAGTCTTATCTTAATTCATGTGGATGCATAGTAGGGTATAGTCTTTATACTTGAGTTCATGTAGCTTCATTCCAATTATTGTCTTGTATGTTTTAATGATGCAGTCTTATCTTAATTCATGTGGAGGCAAAGTTGGATGTAGTTTTATGATTTCATGCACTACATGTTGTGAGGAGCTTAATGAACACACGCACACACTTCTTTATGTTCACATTATTTCTCTACCCCCTTTGGGGTTTAGTTTTATTGCTTCTCTTCCATTTCCATTTGCACCTTAGTGTAGTTTAGTGTAACCAACCTTTCTCTCCTTCTTTTTACCTCTCGCCTTCGAACAAACCAATCGTCGACACACCTCCCAGTGGACGACCCGTATTTGCCACCGCTTCAACGCGGCCGTGCACTTGTGGTTAATATAAAACGATCAATCAACAACCCCGTACATGGACCTCATTTTGGTCGACCGAAGATAAACGTTTTGACAACCCCGTATAGCCTTTTTATTTTCAGTCGACCGAACCAACCTTTTTGTTCGACCGTCAACTTAAGTGAGTTTAAGTTATAGCCAGTTTTCGTTTGACCATTCCCTGCTTGGTCAACCATTTCATTTCTGGACTTATTTCTGGATAGCCATCCGGTCGATCGTTTGTCCCATTTCGTTGACCGAACTTGCCCAGAATTGGGCCCTGTGCTTTTCTATTTTGTGTTTCTTACACAATCTTTTACCTTATTAATCCCAACGCCTATCACCCCTTAGGAGCTGATAAATAGATGTTACCGAGACACAATTTAACAACTCCTACACTCCAAATTGTCCAATACATCTAAGAGAAACTCCCAAGCTTTCAATTCCTCATACCTATACTCTCTAAGCCTAAACTTCACACTTTAGTTATCAATTCCTTATTCACTCAAAGTGTGCTCAAGTTAGAGAGTGTGTTCCACTCACATTGTTATTCAAAGAAGCAAGGATTTCGGTGAAAGCCCAAAGTATTCCCTCTCGAGTTGTGAGAGGAAAAAATCAAGGTAGCGATGATTGTTCGCATAGCTTGTTGTGTAAAAGTTTTAATTTCGGCCTGAAACGAGATTGATAGTGAAGATGTAGGTGGAGCTTGAGGGAGATCCTTCACAATTTTCACGCCACACCAATGATCCAATCCACCATCTCCTCCCCCCCCCCCCCCCCCCCCACACTAAACCATGCCATCCATCCACTCCTCCTCCTTCCACTCCTCCCCTCTCCCAATCCCATCATTCCAAAACCCTCCAAACCTTCAAAGCTCAATCCCAATTCCCAATCCACCTCCAACACCACCCTGTCCCTCCTCCGCCTCCACAAGACCGACGAGGCCTTCCATCTATACACCACCCAACTCGACCTCCCTTCCCTGACCTGCTTTAGTCGCCTCGTCACCCAACTTTCCTACAAAAATACCTCAACCTCCCTCTCCAACGGCGAGTCCATCCTTCACCGCCTCCACGACTCCGACCAACTCCACCTTCTCGATGCCAACTCCCTCGGCCTCCTCACCGCCACTTGTGCAGGGTCCACTCTCTACGCCCTCTCCATCATTTGTTTCACGCTTCACTCCACTCTCCTCCCCCACGTCAAGGCTTGGAGTGTTGTCACCTCCCGCCTCTCCTCCTCCCCTGACGACGGGCCTGGCGAGGCTCTTAGACTCTTCTTCTCTGTCACTTCTCGCGTGTGGAAGTTGAGTTTGAAGGAGATCGTGGTTGATGCGGCGCTGGACACCAGTGCGATCAACGTGACGTTAACTAGGATACCTCAACCAAGAAGAGAGGTAGGAGATAATGTAGATAGTAGATTAAGAAGAGGGGAGGAGGTGGGTTTATTGGCGATTTGGAGTTAGATTAGGCTTTGATTAAGAGTGAGAAAGAGAAGAAAGAGGAAAGAAATGTGAGAGAGAAGAGAGAGGAGAGAAATAGGATGGAGAGAGAGAAAAATGGTGAGAGGTAATTATTAGATTCTTAACGAAATTTTTGTAAATTTAACAATTAAATATTAATTTAATTAACGCCAATTACTCCAAATTAACACCATCAGCATAAAAGGCTAACAGAGTAACACTTCCAAAAAAATTATGACATCAACTAAGTGGTAGTACTTTTGTAGTTGCAGATACAGAAAATACCGATATATCAATGTCAGGAACGGAAATATAGTATTTTAAAATGACGTACAAGCATTTAAAAAAAAATATGTTGTAGTTTATAGAATTCGTTGACTTTATAGTTTTGCATAAACTTCTAATTTCTGGATACGCCACTAACGAAGAATTTAATTGGTTCTGCAAACGTGACCTAATTATTTCCCCTATACTAAAAATAGAATAATGCCGCTCATACACAAAAATGGGCTCCAAACTAAAGTGGGCACAATTCATGCACGTGAGTGGAGAGGATTTTTATTTAAAAACCCCATGTGCCACCCATACCCCCGTTCCACCCCCAAAGAATAAACAAATGTTTTTATTTGAAACCGCTCTGCCCACATATGTGTTGTCAGCAAAACTAATATTTCCCTTCTCTCTTCGCTGGCAAATCTCAGACTCTTTTTTCTCCACTCACAAATGCTAACGTGTTGTTAGCAAAGCCATCATAGTGCATCATGCTTGCTAAATCTAGGGGTGAAAATGGTTACTAATTTGGATATTCGATTCAAAAATTTCTATTTAGTTAGTATTTAATAAGTTTCATCTTATCAATTTCATTTTAGATACAAATTTGATTTAAAAAAAATACCAATTAGAAATCAAATAAGAATTCAGATACAAAGTGTTTCAGATTCGAATTATTCAAATATCAAATTAATTACAATACACACTCTTATGGTCATGATGATCATTGTTTAAAACCAACGACTAGATTTGTATTTCAAGTTTCAACCAAAGAAAACCCTAAAAGTAACTTTTTCATACCTTACCAAATCACCACCGCCTCCTCTCATTCAACCTCCACGTCCACTCAGTCGTTTCACAAAAGCACCTCCTCCTTCCCCATTTCACCTTTGACAGCACAGTTAGATGTGCATGTGTATGTAACTTTGATTTTATAGCTTTTAACTTGAGTTATATGACTGTGTGCATGTGTATGTAACTTCATTTGTTATATTGTTTTTTCATATCAACTTAATTCGTACTCAAAGATACACATTTAACTTCATTTTTTAGATTGCTACTTTTATTTCAGATTAAATAAAATTATTATTTCTACTCCTAAACATCTTGGTTTTTTGTTATATAGCATGTCTGAAATGGTAGATAAGGAATGTGTGAATCCTAGTGCTAAAACGTCTTAGAAATCTACACGAAAGGAAAGGAGATTGTGGTCTAGTGCTTGGGTAGACTTTGATAGGAAAAGAACTGAGGATGGAATACTTACAACATGTAAGCATTGCAAGTACGAAATGCCAGGAAATAGTGGAAGTGGGACAACTTGCTTACATAATCATCTAAAATGTTGCATGCCTTATCGTAGAAAAAAAGAAAAAAAGAGGTAGAGAAAGGACAACTTCGTCTAAAAGCAGGGGGCGAAAAACCAGATGGAACTGTTGAAATTGAGTGCATCAAGTTTGATCAGGGTTTAAGTAGGCAAAAAATGTCAAATATGTTTATCCTACATGAATACCCATTTTCCATGGTTGATCATGTTGGATTTAGAGACTTTGTTAGTAGTTTGCAGCCAGACTTTAAGTTGTTGTCTCGTACTACTGTTCAAGTTGATTGCAAGAAAACGTTCCAAAAGAAGAAACAAAAGATTTGACACATTAGGAAAGCTCAAATCTCGTGTTAGTTTTACTGAAACATGTGGACAACCCTTCGTAAAGTGGGATATTTGTGCATGACTTTATCATTTTGTTGATGAAAAAGGGAAACTGCAGATTTTTTATTGTTGAACCTTGTGTATGTGGAGTCTCCTCATGGGGCTGAAGAGCTTGCAACGGTCATTCTAGAGCATGTTTATGCAAGGAATATTGACACTAATTTGTTTAGCTTTGTGTTATATAATTGCTTTACAAATGATAAGATGATCAAAGAGATTCTTGATGATGCTAATTTCAAAATGAACTTGCTAGAGGATGGTGAATTCTTTCACTCTAGATATTGTGCTCATATATTGAATTAAATTGTGCAAACCGGTTTAGGGGAAATACATGAAATTGTGGATAGACTATATTCCAGTGTCAAATATGTTCAGAAATCATAAGCACGTCAAGAATGCTTTAAAAATGTGCACAACAAGTTGGAGCACCAGAAAAGGCATTGTCAACAAGTTGTACATTGTCCAACCCGCAGTAATTATATGATGCTTGAGAATGCTTTAGAGTTCAAAAATGTTTTTTCTCACTTGCCTAGGTTTGTCAAGTCATACAAATCTCCACCAACTTCTGAGGATTGGGACAATGTACAACTCTTAGTTGATAATTTGGTTGTGTTTGTTGATGCTCACCATTTAGATGCATGTACTTGTTATACTTACAAGTTAAGTATGTAGCTTCTCCTAATTTTCCATTTATTTGTATGTCCTCACTAACTTTGGAGCTTCTCATGTTTTTTAATGCAAGTGTTGGTAAAGAGTAGATATTGATGAACAACAGTTTCTTTTTTGTGAAGACTAAATGAAGCATAGTGTTAATTAACAACAGTTGCCTTTTGACCTTAATCTATATTAATTTTGATGATTAAATATGACTACATTGAAAATAGTTATTGGAAGTTGGTGAACGGTGATCCGAAGTATATTTGGTCACCTAGTGCTTATATATGACCAATCCATTTGTAGTGTCTCGGACTACCGTTACATAAATGGTCGACCAAACCTGGTCTAAATTCTGCCCGAGCTTTAAGCAAATCCTTGCTTCTCATTGGTCCATATCCCACAAACTCCCAAACAACTAGTAGAGTTTGAAGGCTTATAAATAGGATCTCATTTGTTGGTTTTAGCTCTCTTGAACACATCCCATAAATCCTATACTGAAAGCCAAATCTTTTCATCTTCAAGCTTCCATTCTTCTACATACAAGCCTAACTTCACCACTTGCATATCCATTCCATATCAATATCCAAGTGTGCTCAAGTATAGAGTGTTAGATTGTGATTCCATCTTCATATTCAAGAATCACCAAAGAGGTGTGAAGCTTCGAGAAAGCTCCCTCTCGGGTTGTGAGAGGAGACACCAGCAAGGCGAGGATTGTTCAGGAGGCTCAGTGTTGTAAATGATGTTGATCTCGACCCGGAACTGAGATCGATTACTGGAACCGTAACCGAGGCACGGGGGATCGAGGGAGGCTTGCGAGGAGGAATAGGACCGGGGTGCGGTGTCGAACCTCTCTAAACTCTGGTGTCGATGATTTTGTGGTTTACAATTGTCTTCTCCCTTAATCTCTCAATTATCGTTTTGATTCTACAATTAGTTTAGTGATTAGAGAATCATCGATCCCAACAATTTGTATCAGAGCATTAGGTTGCTAATTTCATTTACTTAATCGTAATTTTGCATGACTTCTACATCTAATCATTGTGAATGATTATCCACTACTAAGCCACCTTTGTTTGATGAGTTAAATTATGAGTATTGGAAGAAAAGAATGAGAATTTATTTGCAATCAAATGAATTGAAATATTGAAATTTATCTTAACCTCATACACACCTCCAAATGATGATGAAATATTGTCTCTTACTAAACCCAAAATTAAGGAAGCAGAGATGAACTCCCACATAATGAACATTTTGTATTATGGTTTAAATGAAGGGTAATATAATAGGGTAAGAGGTTGTGAAAGTGTATATGATATAAGACATACATTAGAAATGCAACATGATGGTTCAAATAGATTGAAAAAAACTAGGATTAGTTTACTCATGCATAAATATGAACTTTTTTGTATGCAATCCAATGAAAACATAAGCGAGATGCACACTCGCTTCACCAAGATAAATAACTCTCTCAAAGCTCTTGGCAAGATTTTTAGTGAAGGAGAAGTGACTCGAAAGATTCTCCAGTCACTCACCGACGAATGGGAGGAAAAGACGACCACTATTGAAGAAGCACAAGATCTCACCATGTTGTCGGTCGAGGAGCTTATGGCTAGTCTCATGACATATGAGATACAAATGAAAGACTGCAAGGAGAAGGGAGCCAAGAAATCTTTGGGGTTACACGTCGTCACCAATTCCAGCAAAGGAGATAGTGACATTGAAGAGTTGGCGACACAATAATTCAAGAAGTTCCTCAAAGAAGAAAAAGAACGGAGAAAATAAAAGAAGAGGAGCAAGAGAAAGGAGAAGTAGAAAGCTATCAAAGCTACTTGGGACGATTCATCATCTTCATCAACTGAGGGTGAATTCACCTCGATGTGCTTTATAACAATAGAAGATGGAGATAGAGAGGTATCTTCTTGCTCTAGTCATGATTTAATATTTTCAAATTATTCAAACTCATATAATTAACTTCAAATTGAATTCAATGAATTACCTAAGAACTTTGAACAAATTTGTCAAAGAAACAAACTAGCAAGAAAGAAAATCAATGAGTTACAATTTCAAATTGAATCTATCATGAATGAGAAAATGATTTGCTTGCTAGTCATGATAAAATTGCATTAGAGAACTCCCATTTGATTGATGAAATTGCAACTCTAAATGCAAAACCTTTATGTAGTAATTATACTCAATATCTAATGGCTAAGAATATTCAATTACATAAATATCTTGAAAGATTCACAAATGAAAAGAAAATGCTTGATTTGCTCATAGGTAGTCAAAAACAATATTTAGATAAACATGGTTTAGGCTATTATGTTAACAACTACAAAAAACCATGTTATTCACACTACCATGAATCAAAGCTATTTCTATGTGAATAAGAGTTCCTCAAGTGTTTGGGCACCTAAGACCAAAATGGTTTGGGTACCAAAATTTAATGTCAAATGACCCAAGGCTATTTGGGTACCAAAATCTTCACTTGTAGGTACTTAGAAGTAGGATAATCGGTAGCGATCAGCTCAAGAAATAAAAGATCGATTCCAACCTTCAAAGAATACATTTGGATCAAATTCATAAAGCCGTTGTCGCTATCGAAAGAAGATTGAAACCAATGCCAAATCGAGGATCAAAAGTTGGGTGGCAATTTCAATCCTCTTAACGTTAACAATTGGTTCTAATCTAGGAACATTGCATGCCTAAAAGATAACATACATCATTGCTTTTAGGCCTTAGTGATAAAGGAGCATATAATGTTATATCATCTATTTAAGGGAGAGAATTACGTAATTCTAACATTTGCATCTCATGCTTTTAGTTTTTGCATTTGATTGATGTCAAAAGGGAGAGAATGATAACGATTAAGGTTCCATTTACCGATACTATGCATATTGTTAGGGGAAGTATCTAATACATGCATATATTACATATAAATATAGGGGGAGCAATCATATAGAAAATAGGAGAACTTAAATTGATTCTCAAATATTAATATATAGGTTTGTCATCATCAAAAAATGGGAGATTGTTGGCTTTTTGGCCTTAATCTATATTAATTTTGATGATTAATCAAAGTAATCATAATCAATCAACCTAATCAATCAAAGTGAGCAAACTCGATTACATACATTGCATACGTACTTGTATACTTGCAATCATCTTAATAGGTTGATCAAGATAATTAAGAAAATAAGCATTTGGACAAAGACATTAAGACTCAAGACTTGTAATCAAAGCTTTGGACCATGACATGTAATTTTGTATTTATTGAGTCCATAAGGTTTAATGTAAACTTGAGCACTAGGATTCGGTGTCGTCAAGATTCAGTAAATTAGACCCTTCACGCTCAACTGAATCCTTTCCCGTTCGGTCCACCGAACACCTACCAGACAACTGAATTCTTTCCATAAGTAAACCATAGGATGCTATCTGGAATTGCCCTAACGGACGACCGAATAACCTTAGTCTATTTTTGGACTTTGCTCCAATGATTACATTTGAATCTAGCCCTTAGAGCCCAATTGACTTGTCCAAATTTAGATGACCGAATTCTTATCGGTCAACCAAATCCATCTTGGCTTTAGGCTCCCAACGACTATTTACATGTGGAACTTGACCGTTATTCCCAACGACTATTTGAGCCTAAACTGCCAGCGCAAAAGTCGCACTAACTTTGGTCTACCGAAGTATACACGGTCAACCAAAATTGAGTAATCAGAACCCAACAATTTTACTGTCCACCTTGGAATGGTGAACCAAATGGAATTTGGTTAATCAAAATTAAATATGACTAAATTGAAAATAATTACTGGAAGTTGGTGAACGGTGATCCAAAGTATATCTTCGGTCAACCAAGTGGTTATATATAACCAATCCATTTGTAGTGTCTCGGACTACCGTTACATAAACGGTCGACCAAACCTGGTCTAAATTCTGCCCGAGCTTTAAGCAAATCCTTGCTTTTCATTGGTCCATATCCCACCAACTCCCAAACGGCTAGTATAGCTTGAAGACTTATAAATAGGATCCCATTTGTTGGTTTTAGCTCTCGTGAACACTTCCTATCAATCCTATACTCAAAGTCAAATCCTCTTCATCTTCAAGCTCTCATTCTTCTACACTCAAGCCTAACTTCACCACTTGCATATCCATTCCATATCAATATCCAAGTGTGCTCAAGTACTAGATTGTGATTCCATCTTCATATTCAAGAATCACCAAAAAGTTGTAAAACTTCGAGAAAACTCCCTCTCGGGTTGTGAGAGGAGACACGAGCGAGGCAAGGATTGTTCGTGATGCTCGGTGTTGTAAACGACGTTGATCTCGGCCCGAAAGGGAAATCGGTTAGTGGAACCGTAAGCGAGGCTCAGGGGATCATGGGAGGCTTGCGAGGAGGACTAGGACAAGGGGTGCGGTGTTGAACCTCTCTAATCTCCGGTGTCGAACCTCTCTAAACTCCGGTGTCGACGATTTTGTGGTTTACAATTGTCTTCTCCCTTAATCTCTCAATATCATTTTAATTTCGCAATTTGTTTAGTGATTAGAGGGTCATCGATCCTAACACATAGATATGTTAAACACAAGATAGTGGTAAAGAGTAGATGTTGATGAACAATAGTTTCTTTTTTTAAAAGACATGATGAAGCCTAGATATGTCAAACACAAGTTATATAAAGTATAGACTAACTTTTGGTTGATGAATAGCATGACTAAACTTTTTTGTTGTAATTTGACTAAGAATTATGTTTGTTTAAACTATTTTGGATCTTGGATACTTCTTACTTGGATAGTTTTGATCACAATGGTTAATGGTTGGATCTTGGATGTTGTATATTTATGGCCTTGTGAATATGTGATGTAATTTAAGCAGGCTAAGCTTCTAAATATATCATGAGACTGTTATTTATTGATGCAAACAAGTCAAATTACATATATTCTTGTTCAAATATGGTAAATATTATAGGTTTTACTGTTGTTTATCAACCAGGTTGAAATTGAAGATTTGTTCAATTCAATTTCGGATAATATCCGAATACCAATTAGTATTCGAAAATTTTGAAGTTTCAGATTCGAATTTGGATAGTTCTACTGATTTCGGTTTCAAAATCGAATTTGATAATGGATTACCAAATTTGGATATACTATATATCCGAATCAAAATATCAAGTTTGCACCCGTAACCAAATCCTACACACCCTTCTCTCCTTATGTACAATAACCGCACATTGTTTAGCACAAATGTGTCTACAGATCTCATTAGGATATGTCTACAGAGATGTCTTCCACTATGTGAGCTAATTTCATTGAATTACATATATCTCTCTCCACAGGCAACCACGTGGACACGTCCACGTGAAAATCGTAGAATTTTTTTTACGATATTAGATTTTTGATCATGGAATTATGATTTGTATTGGGCCAGTTATATTATTTGGGCTACATAACCAATGTTTAGGTAGGGTTACCATTTTATTTCACGTGAAATTTAATTTTTAAGTGACTAGAGTTGTGATTTTATATCATGTCACCTATGTTATTTGGACTACAAAATCAATGACATGCTTTACAATTTTGGGTAGAACCGTGATAGACGGACGCAGGCGTCACGGACGCGCCTTACGTGTATCTGGACAGCTCAGATATTTTTCTTTGAGTCAGCGTCCAGTCAGCGAAATTTCTCTTCGCGCGTTTTGGTCTTTTTAAAAAACGCTGGTTCTTTAAGTTGAACGATTCATTTCCCAATACACAGATAAGACAGTGTGCAGACCCTAGGACATCGTGCAGTCTCATTATTCGTGCAGAGCCCACACTTATCATAATAAAATATTTGTTTTTAAGTTTTACGTTGGATCAACTTAATTTGTCTAGCTTACTTTATGTGTGTGTGCAGTTTACATTATGTGTTTGTCCTGTTTACGTTATGTGTATGTCCGGAATAAGTGTATATTGTTGTACGGAATAAGTGTATTTGTTGTCCGGAATAAGTGTATTTGTTGTCCGGTTTAAGAATAAAGTGTGTCCAGAAACGGAACATAAAGTTTGTCCGGAATAAGTTGATTTGTTGTCCGGAATAAGTTGATTTGTTGTCCGGAATAAGTGTATTTGCTGTCCGGAATAAGTGTATTTGCAGTCCGGAATAAGTGTAGTTGTCCAGAATAAGAAGAAAGTGTGTCCAGAAACGGAACAGAAAGTTTGTCCGGAATAAGTGTATTTGCTGTCCGGAATAAGTGTATTTGTTGTCCGGAATAAGTGTATTTGTTGTCTGGTTTAGGAATAAAGTGTGTCCAGAAACGGAACATAAAGTTTGTCCGGAATAAGTGGATTTGCTGTCCGGAATAAGTGTATTTGTTGTCCGGAATAAGTGTATTTGCAGTCCGGAATAAGTGTAGTTGTCCAGAATAAGAAGAAAGTGTGTCCAGAAACGGAACAGAAAGTTTGTCCGGAATAAGTGTATTTGCTGTCCGGAATAAGTGTATTTGTTGTCCGGAATAAGTGTATTTGTTGTCCGGTTTAAGAATAAAGTGTGTCCAGAAACGGAACATAAAGTTTGTCCGGAATAAGTGTATTTGCTGTCCGGAATAAGTGTATTTGCTGTCCGGAATCGGAATAAGTGTATTTGCAGTCCGGAATAAGTGTAATTGCAGTCCGGAATAATATATGGCTTCATTATTGTCGGAATAAACGAATCAATATATGGAATGCAATAATATGACGTCGAAACAAAAAAACGTCCATAAAGCGCGCTCCCTCACGTCCCCCGCAGGGGCTGCCGCCCCCTGCCACCCCCGCACAAACTCAACAAACCTCCCACTGTATATTTTACCCCACAAGAATTACGTTTAGGAAAAAAATAACATCTCAGATTTCCTGTTTATGTAGAACATCGGGAAGTCTTCGCACCGTCTCATTCACGCTGCTTACGTTGTGAAGAATCCTGGGAGTCGGCATCAGACGCTTTTTTGACCTAATATCTTGCTCGAAATGATGATTTATTCTGGAGAGAAAGAATGAAGAAGAAAGAAAGAGTGTCATCATATTTGTATTTGGGTGGAGAGAGAGAACGTGCTGAGTTGAAACGCATTTAATGTGATTTGAGTGGACATCAGGAAGAAAAAACAAAAAACATTCATGCTTTGGCCATGTAAGGGCTGACATGGATGTCCACGTAGAGCGCGTCCGTGACGCGCTGCGTTCATAAATCATTTTCCTTTTGGGTATGGTCACCATTATCTTTGGGTTGCAATATAATTGACCAAAGAGTTTTTGGCGGTTTCCTTATTATGCTCACCCAATACTACACTATGCCTGCAAATCCCACTCTCTCTCATTATGTAAGATTACTACACAATTACAATACAAATATCTCTCTTGATTGCAATCGAATATGTCTCCCAGGTTACCGGGCTTTTGTCATTTCCACCGGAACAGCCTTCATTTTTATGATTATATATCGTGTCCTAATATCTCTTGCATATACACTACATATAATTGAATTACATATGAACCAATATATCTACAACCATCATAATTATAGTCCACTTTTGTAATAACCTAATCTAAACATCTAAATTAAACTAAACTAAACCTAATTAACCTAATTAAGCTTTGATTAGTGAAGCATGAGGTGACTTGTTTTGATTGGAAGATTGAGAGGTGAATTGAAGATAAACTTGGATTCTTGTATAAATAGAAGTGTTAGGTTTTAATAGAAACGTTTTCTTCAGTTGATCTAGCAGTGAGTGAGAGAGATTTTCGGAGAAGAGAAGGAGAAGAAGAAGAGAAGGAGAAGAAGAAGAGGAGAAGAAGAAGAAGTTGAGTAGAGGTTGCCAAAGCTTGGGAGGCTTCTTCACTCGACCAAAAGGTATGCCAAATCTTCATTATAACTCACATAAGCCTTGTGAGTGTTGGGGATCGACGTTGGTGTCGAATTCCCCATCGGATTGCAACCAATTCAGAGGTTGAAGACGACGATCGGTCGACCGGTGCCTGTGGGCAGTCGACCGATCCTATTATTATATTGATGTTTACCCGCGAACGGTCGAACGATGTCCTTGGACGGTCAACCGTTATGCCAGATTTGTGCGGGAAAAAAGGGTGATGCTGTTATCGGTCGAACGGGACCACTTAGCCGGTCGACCGAATAACAATGAGAATGGGTCGGTTGGGGGTTTTGACTTATTAAACGGTCGAACGCCCTTAACCTTGTTCGACCGATCTATTCGATGCTAAGTCGGTTGGGAGCTTTGACCATCAAAACGGTCGACCGCTCTTTAACTTTTGGTCGACCGACTGAGGATTTTAATTAAGCAGTAGAGTGCCTGTGATGTTTCGGTCGAACTGTATAGCAGTTCCGGTCGACCGAATGTCACTTGGGCAAGATACTGAGATTTCCTGTTATCGGTTGAACGACCCCTTGGTTCGACCGATCAGATATATATATTATATAAAATTGTATAGCGTAGACCATCCAAACGGTCGACCGCTAGATGACTTTTGTTCGACCGATTGGTCGGTAATTCGGTTGGCGTGGTTCGACCGGTAGACTTGTTTGTACAGTACTGTGTACTGTGTGGGGGACCGGTCGACCGGTGTGCTTTTAGCGGTCGACCGATGTGCCGCAGGTTGGTGGATTTATCCACACGCGATCCGTTGAGTATAGGTCGACTACCAGCTCCGAGGCGACGGTTGATTACCGGCTTTGAGAGCGACGGATTTCACCTTCGACGAAGGCGTATTATTGTATTACTGTTGCCTCTCTTACCGAGCGGGGTGTGAGGGATGTGTGCCGTAAACCTTGGGCTGTTTGCGAGGGTTTAGCGGTAGGCCGAGGATGTTCCGGCAGGGTGCGCGCTTGGCGGCTCTTGGGGGAGCAGCGGCTGTCGTCTGACCCGAGTTGTGTATTCGGCGGGCTGACTCGCTCCTGGGGTGGCGGCGTGTACCGGGGGTTACTTCCTGCACTTTTGGGGAGCAGTGGTGTCGACTGACCCTTGTGAGGCAGCGGTGGACTGACTTGACCCTAGTGGCAGGAGTGGTTCAGTGCCGCGGAGGCGGTGAGGGCATTATTGTGGGCCCGAGGTGGATGATCATGTGCATAGCATTGCATTGTCTTTAATTCCTTTTTATATTTTAGGAGGTTTGGTATACGGGGTTCCTTCAGGGAACTCAGGCATGTTTGTTTGTTTTCATTTCAGGTAGCGAGTAGCGTTAGAGTCAGGTGGTGACCGAGGAGAGTGCCCCCGGGATCAGATCCTGTTCTCTTTTATATCTTCTTTGTTGAGGTAGTGATTACATGTATATTCACTTTTGTTGTAATCACAGTTGACTTATTTATATAGTTTGACTTCCACGTAGGTCTGTATCTTATATATTTTATATATATGTTGGTTTGTTTTCCCGTGACATGCCCTGTGTTGACCGTTGACGACCTTTATTATTGTTTAAATTTCCGCTGTTTTCGGGTACGTTACAATTTGGTATCAAAGCGTTGATCTCGGCGTACTTGTCCAAAGAAACCACCTTTGAGTTAGGAGTTAGGTCTAGAGGATCATGCATGCACAGATTATATTGATATTGTCTTGTTTTCCTTTGGCAGATGCCTCCTAGACGGGGGAAAGTTGTTGCCCATACTCGCGGTGAGAGTGAGACTTCGATACGGTCAGACGTCTGACAGAGATGCTACAGCAGCAGACAACACAGACTGGGCAGACGGGGACTGGTGCTATGCATGACCGGTTTATGAGCCAGCATCCGCCTACCTTTCTGGGGCAGTATGACACAGAGGCTGCGGAGGAGTGGATCTTCACGATGCAGAAGATCTTCAGGGCTATTGGTTGTCCTCCAGAGGCGAGAGTGGGCCTGGCTACTTATGTGTTGGGCGGTGCTGCGTCTAACTGGTGGAGGTCCACATCTGCAGTGGTGTTTGCGGATCGAGATGATATAGCCTGGGAGGAGTTCGTTGGCGAGTTCAACGAGCAGTATTTTCCGCAGCATGTCCAGGATGCGAAGAGGGAGGAGTTTCTGAGTCTTCAGCAGAGAGACATGACCCTGGCAGGCTACATCGGGAAGTTCAACGCCCTTGAGCGTTACTGTCCCGAGATGTATATCACACAGGAGCAGAGAGCGGCGAAGTTCGTCCGAGGGCTCCGGAAGCAGTTGAGGACGAAGGTGCTGACACATATGCCGAGCACGTTAGCCGATGCAGTGAAGAGTGCTACTGTTCTCGATCGTGACTACAGAGAGAACTACCAGGATGAGAGGAGGCCATCGGGTAGGTTCTCTGGGAGGCCAGGAGGTCAGACTGAAGGGAATCCGGGCAAGAGGCCCCGATTCGAGGGAGCAGGAGCTGCAGTACCACGACCTGAGCCTTGTGGTACTTGTGGGAGGTTTCACTCCGGGCCGTGCTTCACCCCCAGAGCATGTCATGGTTGTGGCCAGCTGGGCCACTTTATTAGGAGCTGTCCGAGCCGAGGAGCTGGACCGAGCAGACCACCGGGGTTACCAGCACCCGGCAGAGGTGGAGGCGGAGGTAGACCACCTTTTAGACCACAGCAGGGACAGCGCACTGGCAGGGTTTACACCATCCAGGCAGAGGAGGCTCGTGATGGAGGCGCTGTTGTGGAAGGTACGCTTCTTGTCGCTGGTTCGGTAGCTAGGGTGCTCTTTGATTGTGGCGCGACACACTCGTTCATCTCAGAGCGATTTGCGGTAGTGTTGGGCTGTACCCTTGCGATGTTGACTGCCACTTTGGAGGTCAGCACACCCCTGGGTCTGGTGGGCACTGTGGGGAGATTTGTCCCCGGCGCCACGGTTGTTTCGGGTGATCAGGAGTTTCCGGCAGACCTGGTCTTGCTACCGATGGAGGACTTTGATGTCATACTTGGGATGGATTGGCTGTCCCAATATGATGTTCGAGTCTTGTGCCGTGAGAAGAAGATTTTGATCCCGAGGAAGGGTTTGCCTGATATTCTGATTAGAGGGTTCAGAAGCAGAGGGGGTCGCATTATTGTATATGCTGTGAGAGCTCAGAGACTGTTACAGCAGGGATGTGCAGCATTTCTGGCGACACTTGTGGTTGCGGAGGCAGAGTCTCAGAGGCTAGAGGACATAGAGGTGGTGCAGGAGTTCGCGGATGTTTTTCCAGCAGAGATTCCAGGTTTACCACCCCACCGAGAGTTGGAGTTCGGCATAGAGTTGGTAGCTGGCACTACACCACAGTCGAAGGCTGCATACCGGATGACACCTGCTGAGTTGACAGAGTTGAAGAAGCAGTTGCAGGAGTTGATGGATTCTAGATTTATCAGGCCGAGCGTCTCGCCTTGGGGTGCACCGGTTTTGTTTGTGAAGAAGAAGGACAGATCTTTGAGGATGTGCATAAACTACAGGATGCTGAACCAGGTGACGGTGAAGAATAGGTATCCCTTACCTAGGATCGAGGACCTCTTTGACCAGCTGCAGTCAGCGAAGGTTTTCTCGAAGATTGACCTGCATTCAGGATATCACCAGTTGAGGATTCGAGATGAGGACATCCAGAAGACAGCCTTCAGGATGAGATATGGACACTATGAGTTCTTGGTGATGCCATTTGGATTGACGAACGCTCCGGCAGCGTTCATGGATCTGATGCACCGGACGTTCAGGCAGTATATTGATATATTTGTGATTGTCTTCGTGGATGACATTTTGATCTATTCACCAGATGTGGAGCAGCACAGAGAGCATCTGAGGATTGTACTCAGCATCTTGAGAGCTCAGCAGTTATATGCTAACTTCTCAAAGTGCGAGTTTTGGTTGGACAGAGTGGCCTTCCTCGGACACATTGTATCGGCAGAGGGGATATCAGTGGATCCGGTGAAGGTAGAGGCAGTGACACAGTGGAGGACCCCTACGAGCGTGACGGAGATTAGGAGCTTTGTTGGACTGGCGGGTTATTACCGTCGCTTCATCAAAGACTTCTCGAGATTGGCAGCACCACTGACGGCTCTGACGCAGAAGGGAGTCACCTTTGTATGGTCACAGAAGTGCGAGGACAGCTTTCAGGAGCTGAAGAGATTGTTGACCACAGCACCAGTTTTGTCATTGCCGAGTGGCACGGGTGGATTCGTGATTTATAGCGATGCTTCAGGTGTTGGCTTAGGATGTGTACTTATGCAGCACGGGAGGGTGATCGCGTACGCATCCAGACAGCTGAAGGTCCATGAGAGGAATTACCCGACACATGATTTGGAGTTAGCAGCAGTGGTTCACGCACTGAAGACCTGGAGACACTACCTTTATGGAGAGCAGTTCGAGGTGTTTACAGATCATCAGAGTCTGAAGTACCTGTTCTCGCAGAAGGAGCTGAACATGAGGCAGCGCAGATGGCTTGAGTTCATTAAGGACTATGATTTTACTATCTCTTACCATCCGGGGAAAGCGAACACAGTTGCAGACGCTTTGAGCCGGAAGGTGGAGGTATCAGTAGTAGGCCTATGCATTCAGGAGTGGCGACTGCTGGAGTCTTTAGCAGAGTGGAGACCATTTGCAGATAGCTCTGAGGGTGCAGTGATTGCAGGATTGAGAGTAGAGCCTCAGACAGTATCAGCAGTGATTCATGCTCAGACTACAGATGAGGAGTTGAGCAGTTTGTTACAGTTAGCTGCTAGAGATGGGTCAGACTTCAGAGTTGGAGTGGATGGAGGTCTGAGATTCAGAGACCGTATCTGGGTGCCGAAGACAGAGGACCTGAGACATGATATCATGGAGGAGGCACACAGATCGAGATATTCCATTAATCCAGGGAGCACCAAGATGTACAAAGATCTGCAGCGGAACTTCTGGTGGCGAGGTATGAAGAAGGACGTTGCAGACTTTGTGTCGAGGTGTTTGGTCTGTCAGCAGGTGAAGATCGAGCACCAGAGACCAGCAGGGCAGATGCAGAGGATTGAGTTGCCCGAGTGGAAGTGGGAGCACGTGACGATGGATTTTGTTACGGGGCTACCGAAGACACGGAGATTCCACGATGCGATTTGGGTTATAGTTGATCGACTGACCAAGTCGGCGCATTACTTAGCTATTAAGACCACTCTTGCTCTGGAGGGTCTAGCTAAGTTATATATTGATGAGATTGTCAGACTTCATGGCGTACCAGTCAGTATCATTTTAGATAGAGATCCCAGATTTACCTCGCGATTTTGGGAGAGTCTACACAGAGCACTGGGGACACGTCTGAAGTTTAGCACAACTTTCCACCCACAGACTGATGGCTAGTCAGAGCGGACGATACAGACATTGGAGGACATGCTGAGAGCGTGTACACTGGACTGGGCCGGGCATTGGGATGAGTATTTGCCGCTGATAGAGTTCGCCTACAACAACAGCTACCACTCGAGTATTGGGATGACACCATATGAGGCATTATACGGGAGACCGTGTAGATCGCCGGTATGCTGGAGTGATGTGAGTGAGAGATAGCTAGTTGGACCTGACATTATACAGCTGTATTCAGAGAAGGTCGACGTGATTCGGAGACGACTAGCTACAACATAGAGCAGGCAGAAGAGTTATGCTGATACGCGGAGACGTGAGCTGACTTTTGAGGTAGGAGATCATGTCTTCCTGAAAATCTCACCTTCCAGAGGGGTGATGAGATTCGGGAAGAAGGGGAAGCTGAGTCTGAGGTATGTCGGACCTTTTGAGATATTGGATCGGGTCGGTGAGGTGGCATATAGGATTGCTTTACCGCCACAGTTCGCAGGACTTCACAACGTCTTCCATGTTTCTATGCTGAGGAAGTACGTGGCCGATCCAGCTCATGTGATTGAGATATCAGTACCAGAGATCCGGCAGGATTTGTCATTAGATGAGAGACCAGTTGAGATTATGGATCAGATGCTACATCAGCTCAGGAGGAGAGCGATTCCGATGGTGAAGGTCAGGTGGCAGCATCACACTCTCAGAGAGGCTACCTGGGAGATTGAGGAGGATGTCAGGAGGCAGTATCCAGAGTTATTCCGGTAAGTCAGTTGTTTCGAATTTCGCGGACAAAATTCTTTTAAGGAGGGTAGATTGTAATAACCTAATCTAAACACCTAAATTAAACTAAACTAAACCTAATTAACCTAATTAAGCTTTGATTAGTGAAGCATGAGGTGACTTGTTTTGATTGGAAGATTGAGAGGTGAATTGAAGATAAACTTGGATTCTTGTATAAATAGAAGTGTTAGGTTTTAATAGAAACATTTTCTTCAGTTGATCTAGCAGTGAGTGAGAGAGATTTTCGGAGAAGAGAAGGAGAAGAAGAAGAGGAGAAGAAGAAGAAGTTGAGTAGAGGTTGCCAAAGCTTGGGAGGCTTCTTCACTCGACCAAAAGGTATGCCAAATCTTCATTATAACTCACATAAGCCTTGTGAGTGTTGGGGATCGACGTTGGTGTCGAATTCCCCGTCGGATTGCAACCAATTCAGAGGTTGAAGACGACGATCGGTCGACCGGTGCCTGTGGGCAGTCGACCGATCCTATTATTATATTGATGTTTACCCGCGAACGGTCGAACGGTGTCCTTGGACGGTCAACCGTTATGCCAGATTTGTGCGGGAAAAAAGGGTGATGCTGTTATCGGTCGAACGGGACCACTTAGCCGGTCGACCGAATAACAATGAGAATGGGTCAGTTGGGGGTTTTGACTTATTAAACGGTCGAACGCCCTTAACCTTGTTCGACCGATCTATTCGATGCTAAGTCGGTTGGGAGCTTTGACCATCAAAACGGTCGACCGCTCTTTAACTTTTGGTCGACCGACTGAGGATTTTAATTAAGCAGTAGAGTGCCTGTGATGTTTCGGTCGAACTGTATAGCAGTTCCGCTCGACCGAATGTCACTTGGGCAAGATACTGAGATTTCCTATTATCGGTTGAACGACTCCTTGGTTCGACCGATCGGATATATATATTATATAAAATTGTATAGCGTAGACCATCCAAACGGTCGACCGCTAGATGACTTTTGTTCGACCGATTGGTCGGTAATTCGGTTGGCGTGGTTCGACCGGTAGACTTGTTTGTACAGTACTGTGTACTGTGTGGGGGACCGGTCGACCGGTGTGCTTTTAGCGGTCGACCGATGTGCCGCAGGTTGGTGGATTTATCCACACGCGATCCGTTGAGTATAGGTCGACTACCGGCTCCGAGGCGACGGTTGATTACCGGCTTTGAGAGCGACGGATTTCACCTTCGACGAAGGCGTATTATTGTATTACTGTTGCCTCTCTTACCGAGCGGGGTGTGAGGGATGTGTGCCGTAAACCTTGGGCTGTTTGCGAGGGTTTAGCGGTAGGCCGAGGATGTTCCGGCAGGGTGCGCGCTTGGCGGCTCTTGGGGGAGCAGCGGCTGTCGTCTGACCCGAGTTGTGTATTCGGCGGGCTGACTCGCTCCTGGGGTGGCAGCGTGTACCGGGGGTTCCTTCCTGCACTTTTGGGGAGCAGTGGTGTCGACTGACCCTTGTGAGGCAGCGGTGGACTGACTTGACCCTAGTGGCAGGAGTGGTTCAGTGCCGCGGAGGCGGTGAGGGCATTATTGTGGGCCCGAGGTGGATGATCATGTGCATAGCATTGCATTGTCTTTAATTCCTTTTTATATTTTAGGAGGTTTGGTATACGGGGTTCCTTCAGGGAACTCAGGCATGTTTGTTTGTTTTCATTTCAGGTAGCGAGTAGCGTTAGAGTCAGGTGGTGACCGAGGAGAGTGCCCCCGGGATCAGATCCTGTTCTCTTTTATATCTTCTTTGTTGAGGTAGTGATTACATGTATACTCACTTTTGTTGTAATCACAGTTGACTTATTTATATAGTTTGACTTCCACGTGGGTCTGTATCTTATATATTTTATATATATGTTGGTTTGTTTTCCCGTGACGTGCCCTGTGTTGACCGTTGACGGCCTTTATTATTGTTTCAATTTCCGCTGTTTTCGGGTACGTTACAACTTTACCCCAATTGTCGACCCTACAAACATATGGAAATAGGCATCCCCTAGACATGTCATCTTATAATTAGCATAGTAAACAAGCAAAGATATATCCCAAAATACTTTCAAGCACTCTCAGACATGTCCATACATAACCAACACTTTCAAGCAACCTGAATGTAAGAAACAAGGAACCCATAAAAAAAATTACTCAAAACACTATGACAGACGTGTCCATACATAATTAGTAGACGAAACACAAAGGAGTTATCCAAATTAAACAAATAGTTAAGTTTTGGACAAATATTAGAACACTTCTATAAAACCATAGCACACCAAAATTGAAATGAATGACAAACATATCCAGAGATGGTCACATCTCTTCCTCCAAACAAGAAGACCCAACAAACAAACATATCTCGAAAAAAACTAAAGGCCACTAAACAATCAAATTTTGTAACAAAACATACTAGACATGTCTACCCAAAAAAAATTGTTTCCTTCAAACAAACATATCCAATGTCATTATTTTGGCCTCCAAAGACTTCTACGTCGTCGCTGGACTGAGATTACTCTAAATCTCTCCAAACCCACCGAAGAGAAGAGATTCTCGACTTTGAGTTTGGGGGAGGGGGTGGGGAGGAGGATTACGAAGAGGATTGTTGGGGGGGGGGGATGATAAATGTAGGGAGGAAGAGGAGGGAAGATGGGAGACAAGTTTGAATTGGGGTGGTGAGGTGGAAATGAATTTTAATACCCTAAAATGAGGTATCCAAGACGTGTGTGTAAGTGGGAAGGAGGGAAAAGGAGGTGTGCCCAATATGATGTACACCCATGAAGCCATTGATCACTTCTCAATAAAAGAAGTCTAACACAACTTTCATCCAACATTTAACATCCCTATCAAACCCTCCTCCAACTTACATAATTACAAAACATGCCAATGGTTTTAACTTTTATACTGGGTGAATTGGTTTTGGGCAGATGGTATGGACTCAAATTGGCTGCGTGTAATTGTATTTTTCGAATTTGGTTTTGTGCACCTGAACACTCAAATATTTTACTTCTATGCACCTCTGTCATTAATAGGCCCGTTAACTTACGGTTTTGGAGTAAAATTTTGCAAATCAGACATTATAAAATAAAAAATATCGTTAACATCAATAACAAAAAAACCACACAAACATTTACTCTCTCTATTCTATTTTTTTGTCTCCTCAAATCCTCTCTCTTATTTCCTTTCTCTCATCCCACTTTCTCAAGTCTTTTCTCTCTTCTCTCTCTCAAGTCCTATTGATTGATTCAGTTATAATAACCGTAAGTGCACGGTATCGGTGAAGACGTGGCAAATACGGGTCGAACCTCAAGGAATGTGAGTGTTGTTGTGACTATCATACTCAAGTGGGAATGGAGAGGAAAATGAGGGGATTATGCTAAACTAACTACACTAAACGATGAATGAATCAACAATTAAACTAACCCCCATGGAGTGAAGGTGTGTGTATGAGAGTGAGTCTTGTTTACATAAGGTACAAGTTTGAATTGGGGTGGTGAGGTGGTAATGAATTTTAATACCCTAAAATGAGGTATCCTAGACGTGTGTGTAAGTGGGAAGGAGGGAAAAGGAGGTGTGCCCAATATGATGTACACCCATGAAGCCATTGATCACTTCTCAATAAAAGAAGTCTAACACAACTTTCATCCAACATTTAACATCCCTATCAAACCCTCCTCCAACTTACATAATTACAAAACATGCCAATGGTTTTAACTTTTATACTGGGTGAATTGGTTTTGGGCAGATGGTATGGACTCAAATTGGCTGCGTGTAATTGTATTTTTCGAATTTGGTTTGGTGCACCTGAACACTCAAATATTTTACTTCTATGCACCTCTGTCATTAATAGGCCCGTTAACTTACGGTTTTGGAGTAAAATTTTGCAAATCAGACATTATAAAATAAAAAATATCCTTAACATCAATAACAAAAAAACCACACAAACATTTACTCTCTCTATTCTATTTTTTTGTCTCCTCAAATCCTCTCTCTTATTTCCTTTCTCTCATCCCACTTTCTCAAGTCTTTTCTCTCTTCTCTCTCTCAAGTCCTATTGATTGATTCAGTTATAATAACCGTAAGTGCACGGTATCGGTGAAGACGTGGCAAATACGGGTCGAACCTCAAGGAATGTGAGTGTTGTTGTGACTATCATACTCAAGTGGGAATGGAGAGGAAAATGAGGGGATTATGCTAAACTAACTACACTAAACGATGAATGAATCAACAATTAAACTAACCCCCATGGAGTGAAGGTGTGTGTATGAGAGTGAGTCTTGTTTACATAAGGTACAAGTTTGAATTGGGGTGGTGAGGTGGTAATGAATTTTAATACCCTAAAATGAGGTATCCAAGACGTGTGTGTAAGTGGGAAGGAGGGAAAAGGAGGTGTGCCCAATATGATGTACACCCATGAAGCCATTGATCACTTCTCAATAAAAGAAGTCTAACACAACTTTCATCCAACATTTAACATCCCTATCAAACCCTCCTCCAACTTACATAATTACAAAACATGCCAATGGTTTTAACTTTTATACTGGGTGAATTGGTTTTGGGCAGATGGTATGGACTCAAATTGGCTGCGTGTAATTGTATTTTTTGAATTTGGTTTGGTGCACCTGAACACTCAAATATTTTACTTCTATGCACCTCTGTCATTAATAGGCCCGTTAACTTACGGTTTTGGAGTAAAATTTTGCAAATCAGACATTATAAAATAAAAAATATCCTTAACATCAATAACAAAAAAACCACACAAACATTTACTCTCTCTATTCTATTTTTTGTCTCCTCAAATCCTCTCTCTTATTTCCTTTCTCTCATCCCACTTTCTCAAGTCTTTTCTCTCTTCTCTCTCTCAAGTCCTATTGATTGATTCAGTTATAATAACCGTAAGTGCACGGTATCGGTGAAGACGTGGCAAATACGGGTCGAACCTCAAGGAATGTGAGTGTTGTTGTGACTATCATACTTAAGTGGGAATGGAGAGGAAAATGAGGGGATTATGCTAAACTAACTACACTAAACGATGAATGAATCAACAATTAAACTAACCCCCATGGAGTGAAGGTGTGTTTATGAGAGTGAGTCTTGTTTACATAAGGTACAAGTTTGAATTGGGGTGGTGAGGTGGTAATGAATTTTAATACCCTAAAATGAGGTATCCTAGACGTGTGTGTAAGTGGGAAGGAGGGAAAAGGAGGTGTGCCCAATATGATGTACACCCATGAAGCCATTGATCACTTCTCAATAAAAGAAGTCTCACACAACTTTCATCCAACATTTAACATCCCTATCAAACCCTCCTCCAACTTACATAATTACAAAACATGCCAATGGTTTTAACTTTTATACTGGGTGAATTGGTTTTGGGCAGATGGTATGGACTCAAATTGGCTGCGTGTAATTGTATTTTTCGAATTTGGTTTGGTGCACCTGAACACTCAAATATTTTACTTCTATGCACCTCTGTCATTAATAGGCCCGTTAACTTACGGTTTTGGAGTAAAATTTTGCAAATCAGACATTATAAAATAAAAAATATCCTTAACATCAATAACAAAAAAACCACACAAACATTTACTCTCTCTATTCTATTTTTTTGTCTCCTCAAATCCTCTCTCTTATTTCCTTTCTCTCATCCCACTTTCTCAAGTCTTTTCTCTCTTCTCTCTCTCAAGTCCTATTGATTGATTCAGTTATAATAACCGTAAGTGCACGGTATCGGTGAAGACGTGGCAAATACGGGTCGAACCTCAAGGAATGTGAGTGTTGTTGTGACTATCATACTCAAGTGGGAATGGAGAGGAAAATGAGGGGATTATGCTAAACTAACTACACTAAACGATGAATGAATCAACAATTAAACTAACCCCCATGGAGTGAAGGTGTGTGTATGAGAGTGAGTCTTGTTTACATAAGGTACAAGTTTGAATTGGGGTGGTGAGGTGGTAATGAATTTTAATACCCTAAAATGAGGTATCCAAGACGTGTGTGTAAGTGGGAAGGAGGGAAAAGGAGGTGTGCCCAATATGATGTACACCCATGAAGCCATTGATCACTTCTCAATAAAAGAAGTCTAACACAACTTTCATCCAACATTTAACATCCCTATCAAACCCTCCTCCAACTTACATAATTACAAAACATGCCAATGGTTTTAACTTTTATACTGGGTGAATTGGTTTTGGGCAGATGGTATGGACTCAAATTGGCTGCGTGTAATTGTATTTTTCAAATTTGGTTTGGTGCACCTGAACACTCAAATATTTTACTTCTATGCACCTCTGTCATTAATAGGCCCGTTAACTTACGGTTTTGGAGTAAAATTTTGCAAATCAGACATTATAAAATAAAAAATATCCTTAACATCAATAACAAAAAAACCACACAAACATTTACTCTCTTTATTCTATTTTTTTGTCTCCTCAAATCCTCTCTCTTATTTCCTTTCTCTCATCCCACTTTCTCAAGTCTTTTCTCTCTTCTGTCTCTCAAGTCCTATTGATTGATTCAGTTATAATAACCGTAAGTGCACGGTATCGGTGAAGACGTGGCAAATACGGGTCGAACCTCAAGGAATTGTGAGTGTGTTGTGACTATCATACTCAAGTGGGAAAGGAGAGGAAAACGAGGGGATTATGCTAAACTAACTACACTAAACGATGAATGAATCAACAATTAAACTAACCCCCATGGAGTGAAGGTGTGTGTATGAGAGTGAGTCTTGTTTACATAAGGTACAAGTATGTAAAGTAGGTGAAACGAACTAGAAACTAGTGTGGAGTCTAATAAACATCAACTACATTTACATGAATACATGACTAATATAGTTAGACATGAAGTTAAGATGCACTTTGGGTTCTCAAGAATGAACTAAGTACCTAGTGTGGCCATAAGAACATCAATTAACCATCCATACAATTTAATACATTCATGCATTCTCTACTAATTAAGCATTCATACATAACAAGTCATACCATACAAAGATAAACCATTACAAGTAACAAGATAAACTCTATATCTAGCATGAGACAAGTACCTAGTGTGACCATTATCCCATCTAATTCAAGTTTCAGCAAGTTAGATGAATAGATCTACATCAAGTACATGAAATGACACAAATAAAAAGTACCCATCACTAACACATCACATAATCTACATCACCTCCACCCCAAATGGGGTGGATCTACTCTCTACTCATTAAGCTAACTATTTTTGCTAAGATTGAAGGAGACAAAGCATGCAAGACTAAAGGAAACAATCTCTAACTAAAAACAAGATATTTGACTAACATGACTCACATTACAAAGTGACATCCTCTCCACCTTGAGTTTTTCTTCAAAGGCTTACTCAAAGTAGAGAGAGAATGACCACCAAGCAATGTGTAGGTTACAAAGGAGAAAGATGAATTTTATTTATAGACATAAAAAGACAACTGGGGATAATCCCCCAGTGTGGGACTAATGAAACATATCTAAAATGAACATAGACTACATAACCTACAACCACGCGAAACTGGGTCGGATTCAGACTACAATGGACCGCCAATTGGAGGTTTGGGGTCGCCAATGGCGGTCACTTTTTGTTTGATATAATCTGATTTTGGCTATCTTCTTAAATGCTTCACGTGGGGTGCACTCAGATTGGTTATTGGAGTCTGGGCCCGAATCTAATTGCCCAAACATTCCTCACGATGGTGTGAAGTTTCTCAATTTTCTATTTGGTCCTTCCGACTTACATCCAAGTCCTTCCCTCTTGCAGATGAGTCATTGTGAAGGACGAACAAGTCCAGTTTGCTTCATTTAAGTTCTTTTTTCTTATATTTCAGCCATTTTCTCTTCTATTATCTTCTTTATTACTTAATACCTGAAAATGCACAACAAACACTTGAGTAACACAAAATTGGAGTAAAATTAAGGATATATAACATGAATATGATGCATGATATGATGCTAATCACCTCTCTCTTCTCTTCCTCTCTCTCAAACTCCCACCCCCTCTACCCATCCATCGACTCCACCAACCTCTTCCCACACACCCCCACCCACCCCGACCAAATCTTAATCCACATCTTCGGGACACCCTCCACCACATGGACCCCCATCAGAACCTTAACCTTGGCTCTGATGACTTCACAATCACTCTCCTCCTCCATGGCCCCGACCCCATCGCCGAGTTCGTCGAATCCCTCCCCACGTTGAACTGAAGTGATTGGGATAGATGAGAGTGGGTTATTTGATTGGTTTGAATTTCGATCTGTATTTGATGTTTTACTACTTATGTGTGTGATGTTGTTGTTGGGTGGTGTTGGTATTAGTTTGAGATTAATCTGTATGTTTCATTAATTTGGATCAATCATATTGTTGGTGCTTGGGTATTAATGTTATTATTAATTTGATTTGTTATTGACTTGTATGTTTGTTTATGTTTTGATATTTGGGTGTTTCAGTGTGGAAAGTTCAATTCAAATATTTGGTTGAATACGATTTGCGATTGGGATGAATGGATGAGAGCGTGATGGAGAGAGAGAGAGAGAGGAGTGAGGAGAATGAGAAAGTTTGAGAGAGAGTGGAGAGAGAACGTAGGAGAGAGAAGTGAGAAGGAGAGAGTTAGAGAGAGAGAGAGAGAAAGTGAGGAGAATGAGAGAGTTTGAGAGAGAGTGGAGAGAGAACCTAGGAGAGAGGAGTGAGAAGAAGAGACTTAGGGAGAGAGAGAGAGAGAGTTATTAGCAAAATTTAGAAGGTCTAATTAGCAAAATTTTCAAATAGAAAATGTTATTAGCAAAATTTATAATGTGTAATGTGTAAAATTTCTAACAACAAATGTTATTACCAAAAATTATAAGGTGTAATGTGCAATATTTCTAACAAAAAATGTTATTAGCAAAATTTATGAGGTGTAATGTGCAAAATTTCTAACAGAAACCACACCTGAGTGGACCCCACAAACAGTAGAGGTGCATAGAAGTTAAAGATTTGAGTGTTCAGGTGCACCAAACCAATTTTGAAAAATACGGGTGCACACGGCCAATTTGGGTCCAAACGAGGCGCACAAAACCAAATCACCCTTTTATATTATATATCATCACACTAACAGTAAGTACATTTTGTTAGGATCTATGACCTTCTAATCACTAAATAAATGCTGAATTTAAAACATTAATTGAAAGATTAAAAGACAAGACAATGCAAATCACAAAATCGACGATGCCGGAGTTAGAGAGGTTCGGCCCCGCACCCGGTCCTAGTCTTCCTCGCAAGTCTCGCTTGATCCTCCGAGCCTCACTTACGGTTCCACTAATCGATCTTCGTTTTGGGCGGAGATTAACGCCATTTACAACACCGAGCCTCGCGAACAATCTTCGCATCGCTCGTGTCTTCTCTCACAACATGAGAGGGAGCTTCCTTGAAGCTTTACAAGTTGATGATTCTTTGATATGGAAGTTGAATCAAAATCAAAATCTCTATACTTGAGCACACTTGCATATTAATATGGAATGGATATGCAAGTGATGAAGATGAAGTTTTGAGTGTATTTGAAACTTTGAAGGTTTGGGAAATGAGAGCACAAAGAGTATAAATGAATTAAAAGTGTAGAGTTCTAAATTGTGTCTCTTGAGTGGTGTTTATATAGGCTTCAAAGCTTGGGGAGCCGTTGGGGAGTTGGTTGTGAATTCGACCAATGAGAAGCAATATGTGAAATAAGGTCGGGTAGATTTCTGGTCTGATTCGGTCGACCGTGTAGAAAGTGGTAGTACACTTTGAGTATGATATTGAATTGATCAAAGTGTTGTAGTTTAGGCTCTTGAATGTAGGATTTGAGATTTGGGAGTTGAAGGATTTCTCTCTAGAGTATGTATGAGTTTGGAGTAAGAGAGTGTAGGATTTTGTGTCCCATACTTGTGTATATTTTAAAAAATTACAAGCATTTACGATCGATTTTCATATTTTTGGTATATTTCTAAATACCACCTCAATAAATTGAAACTAGTCATCTTTTTAAATGTAAACACAACTACAAAATCCTCAAGATTCGAATATCCTGGTTAGTGGTTAGTAATACTGATTCAGAGGAAATGAAAAAACAGAAGAAAAAAAACAGTGCATACATAAATAAGAATTTGATCAACCAATATGTCAATTTCAGGTCCAAAAAATTTAAATGACATTGAAATGCATATTAAGATCGAATATTCATGAGAAAAATTTCCTGAATTTTTTTGGTCGAACCACATCTCACTCCGGTCGATCGTTTAGTTACCAAAATTTCTCCTGGTACATTTTGGTCAACCGTGTTACTCAATCGGTTGACCGTTATATCCCCAAGACATCTCCTGGAGATTTTTGGTCGACCGTTTACTATGCCCGGTCGACCGATCCTATTATCAAGACACATCATGCTAATTTCGGTCGACCACCTGCATATCTGATTTTTGTCTGATCGACCATTTCGAAGAAACCAGTCGACCGATCCCAAAATGGTCTACCGTTTTGTCCCTGATTTGCCTTTATCAAATTTTGGATTTACTTTCAACAAAATTTGATCCTTGGGGTTTTTAGCAAATTCACATATCATGTAATATATTATCCTATGTAATTTCATACAATTACACCCGATAATACATACATCTTATATAAATTCATTCATGATTCTAATTATGTCAATTTTCATGACATATTGATTTTATCGATTCACCACATGTATCCATTTTCACATGAAATTTGATACATCATATGAACATAAAATCAAACTTCTTGTTTCCTAGTTTTGTGGTGTGACCTATAAGAGGATCTAAGCTAAATTGACAATGATATTAAACACTTAATACAATAAACTATAAGCGTTATCTAGCTACACATTATAGTTACCCAATTAGCATAGATGTCTTATTCCACTCGAACTAAACACGATCCATTTAGTGATGTAAGTTCACCACTTATGTCTATCCATTGTCTCATGATATTAAGAGTATATACAAAGTAGAATTATGTCACCTTTGTATTATATACTCATTTCTTGATCTCTCAAGATAATTATAAATATGCAACTTAACTCAAGTCACATTGTGCACATTATAATTTTGGTTTATCAATGAGCCCACTAATATCATCACTCAAACCAAGAGGGGCAATGATAATATTTCGACTAGCTATCTTTTCCAGCATAAGTCATGTTCAACCATTCATTGTCTTTATCATTATACTTATTGATAGTTTTTGACAACAATCAAATTAAATACTTCTTATGTAAAAAGATATAAGTCTCATATATTAGGATTCAAGACATAGTGAAACATTAATGACACATAACACAAATCTATAATGTTTCACTTGTTAGGTCTATTTAATATATAAAAGTAGCAATTTTCCTCTTTTATATACTCGTGACGTCAAATATTTGTAGAGTTACAATAATCGATAACCAACAAGACAATCTTGTCTCGGTAATTAATGTTCCATGTCAATTACCTTGATTGTGAATAACTTTTGATTTATGCAAACCATTATCTTTTAGAGCTCTACGGTTAAGGACCAAGTGTATCTTCCTTAACACTTTGATTGATCGTTTTATATTAACCGTAAGTGCACGGCCGCGTTGAAGCGGTGGCAAATACGGGTCGTCCACTGCGAGGTGTGTCGACGATTGGTTTGTTCGAAGGCGAGAGGTAAAACGAAGGAGAGAAAGGTTGGTTACACTAAACTACACAAAGGTGCAAATGGAAATGGAAGAGAAGCAAGAAAACTAAACCCCAAAGGGGGTAGAGAAATAATGTGAACATAAGGAAGTGTGTGCATGTGTTCATTAAGCTCCTCACAACATGTAGTGCATGAAATCATAAAACTACATCCAACTTTTCCTCCACATGAATTAAGATAAGACTGCATCATTAAAACATACAAGACAATAATTGGAATGAAGCTACATGAACTCAAGTATAAAGACTAGACCCTACTATGCCGCCACATGAATTAAGATAAGACTACATCATTAAAACATACAAGACATTAGCTAAGGTAAAGGCAACAAGAGCACATACACTACAAATTGTGTTTCCAATATTAACTTCATCCATATCCTAACCTTATCATTCCCCATAAAATAGGTTCACTAATCAAAGTATAAGCTAAGCTTCATTCAAGAGCATTAACATATCAAAGATAAGAGTGAAAACTCATTAGATGGTTATGGAAATCATATAAAGCTCAAGGGATAAAGATAACACACACTTAATACACTACATGATTATATCACATATTTCTCCACCCCCCAAATGGGGATGGAACTACTCACACATATTTAAACTAACTACTCTAATAAAATGAAGCATTATACTGAAATGAAACTATACTAATCCAGCAAGAAATATTAAAGAAGCATAAAACTAAACAAGCACTAACGCAAACATATTAAAGGAAATTAACTAAGCAAGAATTAACAAGCTAATGAAAACATCTATTATTAACTCACTCAAATTACAAGCAGCTCTTCCTCCACCAGAGTTTTGCTTCAAGGCTTCACTCTTAGTAGGGAAGATGCCACCAAAGAGAGAGATGGATAGAATAGGAGGTGAAGAGTTCTATTTATAAGCATGGAAAAAGCTAATCCGGGACAATCCCCCGATGTGCGACTAAACCAATACCAAAAATAGCCTAAACACACATTAATACAAGTCCAGGAGAAAGCTTAGCGCATCTGGGCTGATCCAGACCGCCAATTGGCGGCCTATAAGGCCCAGATCGCTTTGGTTTTGGTTGTGGGCTTTTCTTGCTGTGTTTCTTGGTCCTGGATGCATCTACTTGGTTTGTTGGAGCTCCGACCCGAATCGAATTGCCAAAATACTCCCCATGATGGTGTGGAGTTTCCTGTTTTGCTCTTAGGTCCTTCGGTCTTACGATCAGGTCCTTCTCCCTTGCATCTTAGTCCCCAGGTCTCACAATTAAGTCCTTTTTTCCTGCTTTTTGGTCCTTTCATGGCTCTTCTCTTCAAACCTCTTTATTCCTGAAAACTAAACATAAAACTCGTCACGTAGCATTGCTTAAGTGTAAGATAATGGATATAAGATACCAATATGAGCATGAAATGATGTCAATCAGTTGTCAAAACGTTTATCTTCGGTCGACCAAAATGAGGTCCATGGTCGACCAGTGGTCACTCGTACTTTTGGGGTATGGATGAAAATGTGAATACGACCGTTGATATAATATGATAAGTGTAACGGTCGACCAAATTTGCAGAGGCAATTCAGGTTTCAGTTTAGTGATTTCCGATCTAAGTTTGGGTGGCCTATTGAAGTCCAATTGATCTGAGATTTTGTCTGTGACTTATATAAGGAACCTAGTGTGTGTGCGAGTGATTATTTACTCTAGTATGCTCAAGTACGCAAAGTTCTTAAGACTCAAAGGAATTATAAAATTACATTGTCTTCAATGAGCTTGATTATATGTCTTGACTTGAATTCTTTTCTTCCTTGAGTCTTGATCACCTGTAGAAGTTAGCACAACACAATATATATGTCATGTATAATGTGTGCTGCTCTACATTGATTATAATTAATATTAGGTTGATTAAATCATCAAAACATAGTTTACGACCAAAAAGCCAACAGAAACTACGAACGAAAATATCCTTGGAGTGTATAACATTAAACGTTTAGGCCCCATTTGGCAATAAATTCTTGGGTTGATTCCAAGAAATCTTCCAGACAAATCTGATCTTCATATCCATACACAATATCAAAGAATTAATCCCTAAGAATCATGACTCTCATATTTAATTTATGCACTCACAATTCTCTCACCATAGAAATCCATTTTTTCTTGATTCTAGGCATTGGTCATCGATTCTACACTTGAGAAGACTATTTTGACCCCTTAACTTGCAATATGTACCCCTTAACTTGAAGGAGAAAAATGTGTTACTATGTCAAACAAGTCAAGGACAATTTAGTAATTTTCTTTTGAGAGGAATCTACATCATCCAAACACATGACTTCAAAATCGATTTAAAAAGTAGATCAGATTTTTCAATAGTAGTGCGAGAATCGATTATGTTGAGAATCAATTCATTGAAATCAAACCCCAAATGGGGCCTTTGTGTTAAATTAATTTAATGTTAGATTTTGATCAAGAGTGAGAGAGAAGAAAGATGAAAGAAATGTGATGGAGAAGAGATAGGGGAGAGAAGTAGAATGGAAACAGAATAAAATAATGTGTAGTAATTATTAGATTCTTAAGGGAAAATTTGTAAATTTCACAATTAAATATTATTTTAATTAGCATTGTTTAATCTAAATTAATGTCATCAACATAAAAGGTTAATAGAGTGGTACTTCCAAAAACTTAATGGAATCATCCGAGTTGTAATATTTTTGTAGTGGCATGTATACAAATATTAATATAACGATCACAGAAACAGAAATATAATGTTTTGAAATGACATACAAGCAAAAAACTATAAAAAAATATAACATAAACTATAATAATTATTTAGAAATTCAACACCGTAATCGAAAATCAATTGTTTTGCAAGGAATAGTGCAAAAAAGAAGTTTGGGGTCAAACGACCCTCCCCGGATTTTGATATATTTTCCCAGTTGTCAAGACCATTTGGTTTCCACCTCCCAAGATTTTTCTTTTTTCTTTAAATTTTGTCATCATTAATTTTGAGATTTTGTTCCGTAATAAGGATCACTGAGGTTCCAGTCCTTGAGTATTTCAAATACCGATAATTAGACCCCTTTTTTCAATATCTAATTAATCAAACTAGTTTAAACAAAAATATTCATTATAAGTAAAATACTCAATTAAATATCTATCTATAGGTGCAATTCCCAATCAGAATTAAGTACGGTAGTATTTTCAAATTTATCTTAATATTTTTAATTTTTCTTACGAATTCTAACCCCCTTGACTTGAAATCGTGGTACTCTCTAGTTTTACACCAATTTTTTTTGTCATTGTACAAGTTCAACGACAGATGGTTCTTACAGCGTATGTGATGTCGGGACAAGTGACAGTGAGATATATAAGCTTTCCTACTGGTCTTTGAAATTGTCATATCTCTTCTAGAGGAGTTCCATCGGTGGGGCCAAACTTTCGATTCAGTTCTATCGTAGTTTTGGCAGGTTTAGCTCCTTTTTTTCAGTTTCTTGAAGGCGGTCTAGAACATATTTGCGTTGAGACATGTACTAACCTTTCGTAGAATAAGCAATTTCTATACCCAAAAATTATTTTAGATGTCCTATGTCCTTGATATCAAATTTCCCTTTTAGGTAGTTTTTGACTAGATTGATTTAATGGTCATTATTGCCAGTGATTATGATATCGTCTACATAAACTAAAATGATGAGAGTAATATGTGCATGATGTTTGACGTGTAGGATTTCATGTTTAATTATACATATATATTTTTTGAATTTTCATGTATAATAAGGATCTATTACAATTTTCTTCGATTTATTTATGCATGCATCGGTTTGTTTTAACAACTAGTTTCAAAAACTTATTAAAACAAACAAGGGCTCCGAAATTCATACCTAGAAGTTCTCTAAAACTTCTTGAAGATTCAGAGACGTTGGGGATGCTCCTCGCTGCGCCGGATGCCTCCGAGTATTCACCAAACTCTAAACAAGATCGGAGAGAGGGAAGCTAGTCTCTCAATCTCCGATAGGGTTTAGAATCCAATTACTAACCCCTCTTTAATTCCCTTGAGAAGATGATCTCTTAAGAACTAAACTAAACTTAAGAATTTGTGGAATTTTCGTGGAGAATTAAGGAGAGAGATTTTGCATGAAAAGCAATATTAATTAAGATGTAGGAAGGCAATGAGATAACCTCTATTTATAGGTTCTCTCCAAATTACCTATTCATGTGCAACCTCTTGCCCATGATTTCATGCAAAATTCCATCTAACCATCCATTATTTATTAATAAATAATATTAGCCACGAATTAAATCAATTATGGACCAATTCCATGCATGATCTAATTAATTCTTAAATTAATTCTGCATAAACCGTCTGGACCGGTCGACCGTTTTTGGAGATTCGGTCGACCGCTCGAACCAGTTTCGGTCGACCGTTCAATAGCTCGGTCGACCGTTCGTAACAGGAACTATTCCATCGCGATGTTCGGTCGACCGACCGATCACTTTCGGTCGACCGTTCGAACAGATGAAAATTCCCTGTTATCGGTCGAGACATGTCCGGTCGACCGTGCCCTACCGGTCGACCGTTTACTGCTAACCGGTCGACCGTTTGAGCACTGTTTTGCAGACTTGTCAAATTTCGGTTTAACCCCTACAAAATTTGATATTTCGGGATTAGTAGTAAATCCACAACTTATGTAACATATTATCCTATGTAATGATCAATCATTACACCCCATAATATTTACATCACATATGAATTTAATTTAGATTCTAATTATGTTATTAATCACAACATAATTTTGATTTTGCTTGTTCACCCCATGTGTCATATTTTCTACATGAAACCCGACACATCTTATGAACTCAAAATCCCCATTTCTTGTTTCCCAGTTTTGTGGTGTGACCTATGGGAGGATCTAAACTAAGTTGGCAGTGATATTAAAGGCTTAATATCACAAGCTATAAGCGGTATCTAGCTACACATTATAGCTCCCAATTAGTTAGATGTCTTAATTCCACTCGAACCAAAACCCGATCCATTTAGTGATGGCGTGCACCACTTGTGTCCGTCCCTTGCCTCATGATATTAAGAATACACACAAAGTAGTATTGTGTCATCTTTGTCTTAGTATTCATTTCTTGATCTCTTTAAGCTAGTTATAAATATGTGACTTAACTCAAATCACATTGTGCACATTATAACTTTGTTTTATCAAGGGGCTCACTAATATCATCACTCAATTAAGAGGGGCAATGATAGTCTTTTGACTAACTACCTTCTCCAACAAAAGTAGTACTTAACCAACCAATGCCTTTACACTACACTGATCGATAGTTCAAGACACTGATCTAATTAAGTATTCCTTAAGTGATTAGATATAAGTCTCATATCAAAGGACCAAAGACATAGTAAAATATTAATGACACAGAAACACATTTCTATAATATTTTACTTATTAGGTCTATTCAGTATACAAAAGTAATATTTTCCTCTTTTGCATACCCGTGTTGTCACTCACTTGTAGAGCTACAATGATCTATGACCAACACGACAATCTTAACTCGGTAATTAATGTTCCATGTTAGTTATCATGATTGCGAATATCTTTTGTTTTATGTAAACCAATATCTTTTAGAGCTCTACGGTTAAGGACCAAGAGCATCTTCCTTAACACTTCTAAAAGACGAATAACATAAACAAGGAACAAAATGATTTCTCATTCAATTCATAATAATTGACATTTAAAAGTAAAACTTTTAGAACACATTCCCTTCATGACGAACATGGATGCATCTTCAAAATATTTGGAAAAACCATAATTGATAAGGGCATGGCTAAGTTTAGCATACCAGGCTCTTGGAGATTGTTTTAACTCACAGAGTCTTGTGAAGCTTACAAACCTGGTCAGTAGTATTGTTTCCTTGATATCCGGGAGGAGGCATCATATACACCTCTTCTTCTAAATTACCTTGTAGAAAAGCATTTTTTACATTCATCTAGAAAATATTCCAGCCAGGGTTAATAGCAACAGAGAGCAATACACGTACAATGTTCATTTTAGCAACAGGGCCAAAGGTCTCTTGGTAGTTTATCCCATATGTTTGAGTATATAATTAACATCATATTATGCATATATTTGTGTCTTATATTCTTTATTCTTACCCTAAGAAATGCTATGTAATGAGTTTTATGTTTAAGTTTCAGGAATAAATAAGTTTGAGAAGAAGAGACTCAAAAAGGACTTAAAAGCAAGAAAAATGACTAAATTTCAAGACTTATGGACTGAGATGCAGGAGAGAGGGACCCGGATGTAAAACCAAAATGAGCAATAAGTAATGAAGAAACTCCACACCATCATGAGGTGTATTTTGGCAATTCGATGACCTAAACTCCAACAACCAACTCGGGTGCATCAGACATAAAGAAATCAAGCCAGACAATCACACTCCAAATCTTGACCCGTTCCAGACTATATAGACCGTCAATTGGCGGTCAGTTCTTCTCCGGATCTGATAAGATTTAGGTGGGTCCTGTATTAGAGTGTTTTATGTCTATATAATATATAAAAGTAGCAATTTTCCTCTTTTATATACTCGTGACGTCAAATATTTGTAGAGTTACAATAATCGATAACCAACAAGACAATCTTGTCTCGGTAATTAATGTTCCATGTCAATTACCTTGATTGTGAATAACTTTTGATTTATGCAAACCATTATCTTTTAGAGCTCTACGGTTAAGGACCAAGTGTATCTTCCTTAACACTTTGATTGATCGTTTTATATTAACCGTAAGTGCACGGCCGCGTTGAAGCGGTGGCAAATACGGGTCGTCCACTGCGAGGTGTGTCGACGATTGGTTTGTTCGAAGGCGAGAGGTAAAACGAAGGAGAGAAAGGTTGGTTACACTAAACTACACAAAGGTGCAAATGGAAATGGAAGAGAAGCAAGAAAACTAAACCCCAAAGGGGGTAGAGAAATAATGTGAACATAAAGAAGTGTGTGCATGTGTTCATTAAGCTCCTCACAACATGTAGTGCATGAAATCATAAAACTACATCCAACTTTGCCTCCACATGAATTAAGATAAGACTGCATCATTAAAACATACAAGACAATAATTGGAATGAAGCTACATGAACTCAAGTATAAAGACTAGACCCTACTATGCCGCCACATGAATTAAGATAAGACTACATCATTAAAACATACAAGACATTACCTAAGGTAAAGGCAACAAGAGCACATACACTACAAATTGTGTTTCCAATATTAACTTCATCCATATCCTAACCTTATCATTCCCCATAGAATAGGTCCACTAATCAAAGCATAAGCTAAGCTTCATTCAAGAGCATTAGCATATCAAAGATAAGAGTGAAAACTCATTAGATGGTTATGGAAATCATATAAAGCTCAAGGGATAAAGATAACACACACTTAATACACTACATGATTATATCACATATTTCTCCACCCCCCAAATAGGGATGAAACTACTCACACATATTTAAACTAACTACTCTAATAAAATGAAGCATTATACTGAAATGAAACTATACTAATCAAGCAAAAAATATTAAAGAAGTATAAAACAAAACAGGCAACAAAGCAAACACATAAAAGGAAATCAACTAAGCAAGAATTAACAAGCTAAAGAAAACATCTATTATTAACTCACTCAAATTACAAGCAGCTCTTCCTCCACCAGAGTTTTGCTTCAAGACTTCACTCTTAGTAGGGAAGATGCCACCAAAGAGAGAGATGGATACAATGGGAGGTGAAGAGTTCTATTTATAAGCATGGAAAAAGCTAATCCGGGACAATCCCCCGATGTGGGACTAAACCAATACCAAAAATAGCCTAAACGAACATTAATACAAGTCCAGGAGAAGTTTGGGCGGACCTGGCATGATCCAGACCGCCAATTGGCGGCCTATAAAGCCCAGATCCGTTTGGGTTTTCTGTTGGGCTTTGCTGGAAGTGTTTCTTGGTCTTGGATGCATCTACTTGGTCTGTTGGAGCTCCGGCCCAAATCGAATTGCCAAAATACTCCCCATGATGGTGTGGAGTTTCCTGTTTTGCTCTTAGGTCCTTCGGTCTTACGATCAGGTCCTTCTCCATTGCATCTCAGTCCCTAGGTCTCACAATTAAGTCCTTTTTTTCCTGCTTTTGGGTCCTTTCACGACTCTTCTCTTCAAACCTCTTTATTCCTGAAAACTAAACATAAAACTCGTCCCGTAGCATTGCTTAGGTGTAAGATAATGGATATAAGATACAAATATGAGCATGAAATGATGCCAATCACACTTCCAAAAGACGAATACATTAATAAAGGAACAAAATGTTTGCACATCCAATTCATAATAATTGACATATAAAAGTAAAACTTTTAGAACACATTCCTTTCAATCTCCCGCTATAGATGTAGGACGATCAGATCGGTTGGAGGACTTTAAAGATAGATTACCACCACCTCTGTTGGAATGCCCATTTCGTCCTCAAGATCTGGAATTTCCTTGTTGCTTGACTTGGTGTGAATCTTCGCGAGCAACATTCAAGGATATCTCCGCGAGTGGAGCATCCTCACCAGTTGTTGTTCATGGTTGAGAAGGCCAATCACATCATCAAAGGAGAGTTCATCAGAGTGTCCGGTGACGCTTGAGACAACAAGATCATACTCTGAGGGAAGACTATATAGAATGGCCGAGACTAGATCCTCAACATCAAGGCATTTTCGGAGGATGCAAGGTTGGTACCGATGGTTTTCAACTTCTGAGCAAGATTGGTGATGGTCATGTCGCCTTTCCTCAGATTAGTCATCCCAACCTTGTAGGTGAACACTTTGGAGCGTGATTGGGTGGAGAAGAACTGCTCCAGACACTTCCACACCGCACATGATGTCTCCACATCAACTAGTTTCTCCCCAAGTGGCTCCGTCACCGACGAGAGGATCTAACTGGGAACAAGTTGGCCTTGACGATACCAAGCGAACTAAGCCGAATTTGAACCACTCGTTCCTTCAGTGACAATCTCCTTCGCCGACGCAGAATGTGATCCATCCACAAGCCCGAATAGATCATAGGCTCGAAGGAGAGGAACGAGTTGTGATCGCCACAGAGGATAGTTGTTGGACACAAACTTACACGACACACTTTAATGGGGTGTCGGAAAGCTGGATACACCACTATACAAAGTTGCGGTGTCCACATCACAGATCCAGCCGAAGCCGCCATGAAATCCCCAAAAAAACTTTGATCGATGGGGATGAAGCCAAGAAATCCAATCAGGAAACCCTAGAAAGTGGAGAAGACGAATGGAAAAAACTACTTGCTCTTAATACCATGTTAAGGATCACAAGTTACAAGTAAATAAAATAATTCCCCCGTAACCTCTAATGAGCATCATCATGTTACAAGAATAACAAAATGATCCGCTCAACATATGTATGATAAGTGGATTAAGTTGTAACAACCCTAACAATCAGTCTATTCATATTCACCAACACATACACATATACAAATATCACATTTGCTATATTTTTACCATATTTATATAGTGAATAAGGATACATATACATATGTATATATATATATTTCGGTTTTATAGTACATAACCATATTCAAAGATAAACGGATGCAAATCATATACAAATGTGTATTGGATATTATATTTTTAACTTAAGAATTTATGTAAAATCTTAAAATTAAAAATTCAAATATAAATTTAAATCAGATATCATTTTATACAAACTTAATAGATACTGCATTTCGTAACTGTATCTTAGTACTTACCAAACCGATACGAATATATCGACCAGAACTGAGGGGGTGTTTGGTTGGGGGTACCTGGAATGGAATGGATTTCATTCCATTCTGGTGTTTGGTTTGTTTATTTTGGGCCTAGAATTAGAATCCATTCCAACCCATACCTAGGAATTAGAACCTTACCTACCTACCATAGAATGAGAATCCATTCCAGCCTGGTATGAGATTCTCATTCCATTCAATTTCATCACAGCCAACCAAACACCCCTTGATATTATTATTATCCCGACTACACACCACGAACCAATTATTCACCCCTCCTTGAACCCTCCAATCCTCCAAAAAAAAAACAAGAAAAAAATTCACACTACCACCAAAAATGCTCCCGTTCGAGGAGCAGTACCTCACCGACGTCCTCTCCTCCCAGTCCGGCGGCCTCCTCGTCCTCTCCTCCGGCCTCCTCCGCCTCCAAACCCTAATCCCATCCCTCCTCTCCCACCACCCCTCCCTCCTCCTCCTCGCCTCCTCCCCGTCGCCCCTCCTCCGTAGCCTCGTCTCCGCCGACATCCCCGGCGACCTCCCGGCCCACCACCGCGCCGCGCTCTACAAGGACCTCAAGCCTCACCTCGTCACTCCTCGAGTCCTCGTCGCGGATCTTCTTACGGGGAGGTGTAGGGCGGAGGATGTGGAGGGGGTGGTTGTCGTCGGAGCGGAGAGGGTGTCGGAGACGTCGACGGAGGCGTTCGTTGTGAGGTTGCTTAGGATGGGGAATAAAGGGGTGGTGGTTTATGCCGTCACCGATCGGCCCCAGGCCATGGTTTCAGGTTGCTCAAGTTTTTTTTTTTGATTCGTGAGTGATGGTTCGAAAATTGGGGGAAGAAGACGTTTTTTTTTCCTTTCTAAAATTCGAAAAGCAACTTTTAAAAAAATAATTACTTTGCGTCATGATTTCCCTTGAGACATTGATAAGAAAAGGAAACCCTAGAACTCCTATAACTTCTCATTTAGGGTGTGATTGGTTTGTAAGAGCTCAAATTGGAGGTGTGGGAATTGACTTCGAGAATGGTTTCTAGTGATTGGTTTGCGGAAGAACTTAAAACAATTTTGGGAACTAAGTTTTGTGTGTTCCAAATACTTTTAAAATTGCAATGTGAATGACTTCTCCCACTCTCATTCGAAATTCTAAGGAAGTTATGGAATTGAATCTTGAATTTTCCAATTCTTCCTACAAAACAATCACACCCTAACTTCTTATTTTAGAGTGGAACGAAGAACTCGTTTTAAGTACAATTTTTAAGTCATACAACTCCTTTTGGAGCTCAGTTCCTGAATTTTAAAGTTTTCCTGGTTACCGATCACTCAAAGTCATTATAGAAGTCCGTAAAGTTTTCGTCGGTAATGACCATACCCGTATCGTTATGCTTGTTATATTGAAATATGGAAGGATGTTTGGGTATTTATAGTTGATATCATTGTTAGTGTGTTTTTTATTCCAATAGTACAAAATGTAGTGCTATGGGTTGTTTTTACTAGTCACGTCTTAGTCCTGTAGGGGTAACTTGAGACATAGGAATATAGGATTCCTCAATTTAGTCATAACGACACAAGAATGAAGAATAACAGTTCATGTGATCTCATCATGTTGGTGAAGCTTAAGGCGATTATTCTTCCAGAAACAAGCATTTGATTTTTCTCGAAATTTGGATTTCTTTTTAAGAAAAAAAGGAAGTTCGAATTCGCCAACTTGGAAACTTTACTGCAAAATCATTGTTTTGCATGCTAATACTGAAGGTGGATGATGTGTGTATGTAATTCTATCCATCCAACAATTTCCCTGTAGGTTTTGCGAAGGCAGAGCGGGTGATGAAGGCTCTGTTAATAAGAAAGCTTCATCTGTGGCCAAGATTCCATGTTCAAGTCTCTGCTGACCTTGAGAAGGATCCGCCCGAGGTTGTGGATGTTAGGGTGCCCATGACAGCTGCAATGAAGGCTGTACAGAATGCAGTGCTTGAAGCAATGGATGCATGCTTGAAGGAACTGAGGAGGACAAACAAGGTGGATGTGGAGGATCTTACCGTGGAGAGTGGATTGTTCAAGTCATTTGATGAAATTGTGAGGCGACAACTTGACCCAATTTGGCACACCATTGGGAAGAAGACAAGGCAACTTGTTGCTGATCTCAGAACACTACGAAAGCTTGCGGACTATCTTGTGAGGTGAAGGATTTGAGAAAACTATTTAAGTTTACGTTGGGTAGTTGGCACCACAATCTTAAAATCAATATAGTTGCATTATCATTTTCATATTCTTACCTTTTCAATTATGTTTTGAGGTAATTAGATACATCTGTTGTGTTTCTGATTTTAGAGTGTTTTCTCTCAGATACGATGCAGTTACATTTTTGATATATTTAGACACACTTCGGGCATCTGAAGGAGCACAATCAATCTGGATCTTCGCAAATTCTAGTCACAAGATATTTGAGTTTGCAAAAAGGAGAGTTTATCATGTTTTTCTTCCAGATGGCTCCAAATCATCTCACAATGGTGTAGCTTCAAGAGGAAAGAAAAGGAAGGAAAAGGAAGATAAAAGGAGCACAAATATTTCTGGTATGTGGTTATTATCAGACTGTTATATTCTCGAAAAAGCACTTTGTAGTAAATTTGTTGGTATTCAAGTAAAGTAGGTAATAAACGCCATGCTGCTTCATGCATCCTATTCAATATTCTTAGGCTTTAGTGCTGTCCTTACATTCAGTCATTATTATAATTTAATCTTTTGTTTATTTACAATGGGAGATGTTCCTATTTCAGGTACTGGAGAAACAAATGCAGTTGCAGGAGTGACATTAGAAGAAGTTTTAGAGGAAGCACCAAAGTGGAGGGTGTTACGTGTGAGTGAGTGAGTTCATTTGCTTGTCTTCTAATAAAAATTACAAATTACATTGTGTTCAATGGTGTTAGTTATATGTTTTTCAGAATATTTAATCTGATGGCGGCTTTATACCACTGTTGTTGAAATGTAAGATCTATCACGTATTCCATTAATAGTATTTAAAATAACGCATAACACAACTTCAAGCACTTGTGACTTTAGATGTGTATTGAAGAATGAGTCACATTTACCAATTCTTTTGGGTGGTCTAGTCTAGCTCTATTCCAGTTCTTGGTTTATCTTTCCGTGAATCCTTGGATCATTGGATTGCATTACTAGATATATTTTAAATTGATATTTTGCGTTCAAAATGTTATTCATTGTGTTTAATTTTCAAAATATGGCATGAACCATTAATTACCATGTAGTGGATTTTCTTTTTTAAAGCCATATTGTGAGACAGGTCATTACTTCTAAAGGCTGAAACTACTTTCTTTTTTTCACTCTTGATTGCAGGAGTTGCTCAAAGAGATACAAGAAGAAAGAAAAAATAGTAACTTTCCAACAGAAACAGAATGTATAGCTGACTGTGATGCTGATAGCAATGTAATTCTAATAGCTTGTAAAGATGAGTGGTCCTGTATGCAGTTGAATGATTGTCTTGTAAAAGGACCACAACAGGTGTTTCTTCTAATCTATTTGCTAGTTTTGAAAATTGAAACTTCTCCCCTTACTCTGAAATTGTCATATTCACAGGTAAATCAATACTCATTTGCTTTTAATAGTGCATTTGTTCCTTGACAGAGTCTCTTAGAATTCTTAAATAATATCTTCGATAACTTGCAATTAAAGTATTTAAGAACATAGAATACTAGTTTTTGTTCAATATTTGTTTAAGTATGGCCTAATGATATTGCTGATGATGTGTGTTCATCTTTTAGTTGGTTTGTAAAGAAACCTTCCATGTAGGTTTTGCTCATATGGCTTTCGATTTTCAATTTTCATGTGTTGATTTTGCCTTTATTTCTAGTGCTTTTGTGATAGAAGTTACCATTTGACACCAAAAGACCACTACATTATAATGATATTTGTGAATTTACGGATACGACTCTGTGAAACTGAGCTGATCTTCCCTGGATGAATGAGAGACCAGGAAGCTTCTGAAAGATGGATTCACAATCCTATGTTTGTGCTTAAATAATTGCATAAATTCAGAATTTTAGTTTTTGAACTAATTGAGGGAAAAAGGACCAACCCTGGGTAGTTAAGCGACACTTTATCAGGGGTTGATATGCACTCATAAAGTGAGTGTTTTCTGTAGGGTAAGTTTAAACTTACAATTTGTGCTGCGGTGTACCTTTTTGGGTCTTTGACATGCAAAATATAGAAATACTCCTTGAGGGTAAGTTTGAAAATTTTAAGGTATGGTAAAAGGTCAAGGATGGATGACCCCACCATTGGCATTCCATTTGACATCAATAATAAGTGTGCAGAATGATTTCTTTTTGCTGCCCTTACGTAGTGGAGTTAAGGTGTTGTTCTTATGACTGTTTATAATTCATTCGGCTTCTTTCACGCTTGCTATAGTATTAGCAGTTTGATAGTTGATACCTTAAAATGATGTATGCTCATTTTATGTAATATTTGTCATAATTTTAATTATTTATTTAATGGCTGCTTGTCTTTAGTTAGTTCTTTGGCTTATAAATTATTTTGTTGCCTATGTAATGGACCACCTTTGTTTTTGATCTCCTTATCATCAAGCAGTTACCAGTTAGCTACTTTCTGTCATGTTAACTATTTTATTCCCTTTGCAGTCCTGGACCATCCTTCTTTTACAATCTTTATTATAACTAGTTTTGTTGTCATGTACTTAACAGGTAATGCGGGAAGAATGGGAGAAATACTTGGTAGGTAAGGCAGAATTGCTTGACTTAAATAAAAGGAAGAAACACAAGAAGCAACAGACAAAAGGTTTTGGGGTTCTTGATGGAGAAGTTCCTGCTAGTATCATGAGAAATGCAAGAGGAACCAGCATAAACAAGCTGGAGAATGATGCACTTTTGGCAGTGGCTTCTGGGATCCAGGCCCAAACAATGGAAGAAATAGTTGGTAGGACCGATACTGAGTCTTCAAATAGAAAGGTTGCACCTCGGAAGGGGAAGGGAAAGTTAAAAAAGGATGCAGGTAATGTTCCTGGAAACAGAAGTAGCACAAAAAATGTTCCAATCGATGAGTCTAAAGCATCCACCTCAGGAAATGACAGTACAATAAGCGATCCGGATGCAATAGTTGCAGGAGAGTTGCATAGGGATGTGCAGTTACCGTTTCTTCAGAAGCACAGCCTACAAAATAGTGGTTCAGATTCTTACTCCTTCAAGTCACTTCCTGGAGTGCAATTTTATGCAATAGAAAGCAATCAGAATATACTTGATGTGCTGAAACCCTCAGTGATTGTTGTTTACCACGCAGACGTTACCTTCATAAGAGATATTGAAGTATATAAAGCTGAGAATCCTTCAAAGAAGTTAAAAGTTTATTTTCTTTTTTATGAAGATTCCACAGAGGTTCAAAAATTTGAAGCTAGCATACGTAGGGAGAATGCTGCATTTGAATCTTTAATACGACAGAAGTCTATGATGACAATTCCTGTTGATCAGGTAGTCTTGTTGTTTTATATAACTTCATCTTCTCAGTCAAAAAGATATAACTTCTTCATCTTCCATAGTTTGTACAATTTTTGTTACATTTTTTGTATAGTAATTGCTATTTACATTATTAATTATAATATTATATCTGGGTACATTATGTAGCACTATTACTTACTGCCGTTGTGGTTCAGTCATTTTACATGTCTGCTTTACTTCAATATCTATGATCTTTGTTAATACCTTTTAGTTGAGTTCAAAATGTTATTTTGACTTTGTGGCTTGTAAAATTTTTGGTTGCACTTGTCACTGGAGATTGAGATAAATAGTGTTTCGCACATTAACTATTTTCTTAAGCTCTAGTGTTTGTCAGTGGCATCTTCACCCATTCCTTTAACAGTACTGATCTACGAGAAAGCAAATCAATGATATATTTCCCTTTAGTAGTTACTCCATTGTTTAAACTAGGTAAGTTGATTTACATTCCCTTGCCATTTCTGATTTATTTCAGAATGCTACTTCTTGATTGCAAACATTGTGAAAATATAACGTTTTTTTGTATAATTGTTCCACTTTTTAGAGGGAAAGATGGCTGCTGTTTTTTCCATGAACCTAAGAAATAAAAGTGCTTAAGTATTGAAGTGATATGAGGGAGAAGACCACCAGCTTTGTTATAAGTCTGGACTTTGGGGTTTTAAAACATGCCATGTAAGTAATTCATTTGACCATAGAGTAGAGTTGATTGGTAGACTGAAAGTTATGGTAACATTTACTGTACCAATCCAATGTTGGCCTGTAAAAGTGTAACCCATCAAGGAAAGTAAAATCTTTTGTCATTTTTTTCTCCTTGCTATATACTCTCTACATGAGCCGGTCTTATATGGGTCCTTAATATTTTTACATATGTTGCTAGGATGGAAGGGTTTTAGGCTATGCTTCTCTAGCAGAAGCTCAATCTGTTCTCACAGATAACTCGTCAACTAGGAAGGCGGGCGGCAGAAAGGTTGCAGTGAAGGAAATGCAGGTATTCCCTTTCTAGGAACTGGTAATACACTTAAGCATATTTTATAGCTGTTACGTTATAGAAAATTGGTGATGTAGGTCATTGTTGACATGAGAGAGTTCAATAGTAGCCTTCCTAATGTTCTCCATCAGAAAGGCATGCGAATTATACCAGTGACACTGGAAGTTGGGGACTATATTCTTTCACCATCAATTTGTGTTGAAAGGAAGAGCATTTCTGATTTGTTTCAAAGTTTTGCATCTGGGCGACTTTATAATCAGGTGGAGATGATGGCTCGTTACTATCAAATTCCAGTGCTTCTAATTGAGTTTTCACAGGACAAGAGTTTCTCCTTTCAGGTGAATTATTACAGAATTCATTTCTTTAAAGAAAGTTCTTGATTCTTAGCCGCAGCTCTATTATTGCCCTCCACCTTTCCTCATTTAACCATTCTTTAGTACTTATATGATTTCCTTTTCTGTTTATATGTTTTCTACGCTATGTTTCTAGTGTATGTTTTGTTTGATGGTTTAGATGCTGACATTCTGTTGTCTGATTGACATGATATGACACCATGAGACCATGCACCTGTTTGAACATTTAACCATTTGTAAAAGTAATATTACGGATAGAAACCTACATCCTACCTTCAGTAGCAAGATTCTAACTTTACAAATTTTATACTAGTGTTTCTGCTGTCTGCTATTATGCAATGATAATTATTTTCGACACTTATTTTAGCCTTAGACTGGGTAAACATGTATTTCTGATTAATTATGAAATGCTTGAGTTGAAAGTCTGAAAAGAGATGCAGCTTCTGCTTGCTTAATGTATTCAAGGTTGATAATACATAGTGGTCAAGTATTGTCTTTTACTTTTTGGTTCTATTGATATTTAGAATTTATTTGTTAGAACTCTTGACTAAACTTGTTTTACTTTCTCCGTATTTTCTTAGATCTATTCTGAATGCATTTAGCGCTAAAGATGTGAAATGCTTTATAAGTCTTATTTATCTTTCCTTTTCTCCTTTTAGTCTGCCAATGATATCGGCGATGATGTTTCACCAAGAAGTATTGTATCAAAGCTGTCCCTTCTTGTTCTCCATTTTCCTCGCCTACGACTAGTATGGTCGCGCAGTGTACATGCAACAGCAGAGATATTTGCATCATTGAAAACAAATCAAGATGAACCTGATGAGACAAAGGCAGTAAGAGTTGGTGTCCCTTCGGATGATGGTGTGGTGGCCGATGACGTGAGGTAGGTGACAGTGTCCAAATTACTTAACTCAGTTTCTGGAATAATCATTGCCTTTTTGTATGTATTAGGGCTGAAAATTTCAACACTACCGCAGTGGAGTTCCTGAGGCGTCTCCCAGGAGTGACGGATTCTAATTACAGAAGCCTTATGGATGGTTGTAACAGCTTAGCAGAACTGGCGCTTCTGCCTGTCGAGAAACTAGCTGAATTGATGGGAGGCCAGAAAGCTGCACGAACGTTGAGAGATTTCTTGGATGCAAAGTGCCCAACAATGTTGTAATCGATAGTGTGCTGCAAGCTGCATTTAATTTTTGATTCATCGTGATTTTCAGAGCTGCAATAATACCCAACTTAATTTTACCAAATGACAGTTATAAAGGACCATCTTATGGAATCTGCAATTCATCAATTGTCATGACTTGTGACAGAAGCCTACCAGTTGATGACTGGAAAGAGCTTGAGTGCTGTATTTCTTACGATTGCACTTATTTATCATTTGTAGTTAGGGAAGAGTGTGGAATTTGTATTTCTTATGATTACACTTATTTATTGTTTGTAGGTATTATTTTCGTACAATTTGTTGCCAGAGGATTGTAAAATTGAACTAGCTGCTGTTGTAGTTTGACTTCTTTGCATCTAGTTTACTTTCAGAACAGAAGTGTGGAATTGCAAAAATTGCCACTCCGGTGTTCACGGGAAATGTTTTATGGTCGCGGTGTGTCCGGGACGTCGTCTGACGGGGACAATCTAGTCAGTAAAATCAAAGATTAATTAAATCACATATTATTTATTTATTTTGTGTCTTTTGGTTTCCACACGCACGCGGAACTATGTGACTTTTGGTTTTCAACATACATATATTCTCAAAATCTTTCATTATCCCCCAAAACCTTTTATTCTCCATCATTTTCTCCCGATGGAAGACGAGATCAGTAAGATGGATGCCGAGAAGATGACGTGGGAGTGAGTCTTAAGGAGGTTGGGACGTCGACGTCGTTGGTTAGGACGTCACGATGTAGTTGGTCGGCGAGGAAGATGAGGAAATGGTCGGCGTTGGAGTCTTTCTCGAGACGAGGAGGAGGAGGAATGTAATTTTTTGTAACTGATTTGAGTTTTTTATATGATGTTTTTGGGGGAAAGTTTGGTTTTCGTGGCTGATTTGAAGTTTTAGGGTTTTGTTATGTGATGGATTGATCTTGAGTTTTTCGGAAACATGGTTTTTTGTAGCTGATTTGAGTTTTTGCGGATGAAGAGAAATGTGGTTTTTTGTAACTGATTTGAGTTTTTTGTGTGGTGGTTTTTGGGAAAAGTTTGGTTTTCGTGGCTGATTTGAAGTTTTTGGTTTTGTTCTATGATTGATTGATCTTCATTTTTTTTGGAAGTGTGGTTCTTTGTAGCTGATTTGGGTTTTTTTGTTTTGAGTTTTTGAGGAAAAGTTTGTTTCTTTGTGGTTGATTTAAAGTTTTTGGTTTTGTTAAAAAGGAAAAACAACCTAAAAAGGAACAAACATAACTTAAAAACGAACAATAGAAAATTAAAAAGGAAAAACAGAAAATTAAAAAGGAAAAACATTAACTTAAAAAGAAAAAACAGAAAATTAAAAAGGACAAAACAATACTTAAAAAGAAAAAACAGGAACTTAAAAAAGATGAAGTAGTACCTAAAAAGGAACAACATATCTTAAAAAGGATGAAACAAAAATTAAAAAAGAAAACTTCACACTTAAAAAGGTACACTCACTTAAAAAGGAACAGACTACACTTAAAAATGTACAACTCACACTTAAAAAGGAGAACCTCAAACATAAAAATGAACAAACCTCACTTAGAAAGGTACAACTCACAGTTAAAAAGGTGAACCTCAAACATAAAAAGGAACAAACAATTCTTAAAAAGGAACATACATCACTTAAAAAGGTACAACTCACAGTTAAAAAGGTGAACCACAAACTTAAAAAGGATAGACGTAGATGTTAAAAAAGAACATGTTTTGCCTTTTTAAGTTGTTGTTTGGGGAAACCAAAAGATGCGTTGGGAAAAGTAAAAGTTGCATTAGGAAACCAAACGTCGCAGTAAGAAAGTAAAACTTGCATGAGGAAACCAAACGTTGCACTGAGAAAGTAATGTTGCATTGGGAAACTAAAGGTTAAAAATGTACAACTCACAGTTAAAAACGTGAACTTCAAACATAAAAATGAACAAACAATTCTTAAAAAGGAACATACATCACTTAAAAAGGTACAACTCACAGTTAAAAAACAAAACCGCAAACTTAAAAAGGAACAAAAAACACTAAAAAGAAAACTTTACACTTAAAAATGTACACTCACTTAAAAATGAACAAACTATACTTAAAAATGTACAATTCACAGTTAAAAAGGAGAACCTCAAACATAAAAAAGAACAAACAATTCTTAAAAATTAGTTGGGAAAAGTAAAAGTTGCATGATGAAACCAAACGATGCAGTGAGAAAGTAAAAGTTGCATGGGGAAACCAAACGTTGCAGTGAGAAAGTAAAAGTTGCATGGGGAAACCAAACGTTGCAGTGAGAAAGTAATGTTGCATTGAGAAACTAAAGGTTGCATGTGACACCAACATGTTATTAAATGAATTTCTCTGCTGACTGGATTGCTGACTCAACTGACCACGTCAGCCGCCTCCGGGACGCGCGCGACCGTGTACAAGTACGCTTAAATTAAATGGCTTGTGAAGCTACACATGCATATCTAGCGCTCTTGATTAATGGGAAAATGGGAATTAGCTCAAGTCACAAAATTATCCCCATTATTTATCACTGAAGATAAAGAAAAATAGCAACAAACCATTTCCCTCGTAGACGTCATGAAGTGAATAAAATCGTCTGTATATAATAATACACATGATAGATAAATGTTGGATTATTAGGAGCATTGACATTTGAAACCTAATCCAAATTTCAGTGGACATTTGAAAATAGATCTTGTTTTAGAATTCGACAAAAAATCATTATTAAATTTCCATATTTTATTTTACTTTTTAATGTATAAAATAAAAAATAATAATGCATTATCAAAATCATAAGCTACAGAAGAACACGTTGAGCTTAAAATCATGCACAGACTCTGCAGACCTACAACAACAACAACTAGTACTACTATTTTCATGTGAAATTAATTCTAAACGTCGTAAAATGGAAGGGTTAGAGTAGGAAAAACATGCTGGATTGAGAAACGAAGGCAAGCATGCATGTGAAGTTTTGAACTGTTGAGCAATGGCAAAGGCATGTAGATGCTTGTAAGTTCGCATGAACTCAACCTACCAACTTATTCATCCAATTCGAGAGTTGCACCAAACGTCTTAACTCGTGCCATATATATCTACCACGATTGGTTTGCCCAAATCCACAAATTCTGCCTCTTTTTCCCACTTTCACCAAACAATGGACCTCTTATTCATGAAGTGTGTTCTAGTTTTGCTAATTTCCTCCTCAATTAGCATACGTGTCTTGTCACACCATGGGAGGGCCAAGGTGTTCATGGTTCTCATGGATGAGGATGCTGTTGTTCCTTATGATCCCCACAAGATCCCCATCAACAAAATGTAAGCTAATTATTACTTGACTTAATGACCAATTAACTATCTACCAAGTGGTTGACATAAAAGTAGAGTTTGACTTGTACTGGCCTCATTTGTTTGGATGTTTTATGAGTTTATAATCTGTTTGAATTTGTAAATGTGTTTGGTTTTGAATTGTAGGACTGAAGAGGAAGTTGTGGAGTACAAGAAGAAAGTTAGTGATGGACATGACAACTTCCTCCAATCACTACTACCTCTTGGCTCATACACTAAGCTCTATAGCTACACACACTTGCTCAATGGTTTTGCAGTCCACACTACATCAGAAAAGGTATATATGTGACACATTCTTGTACTTGGCGTGATTATAAGGTTTCAATGTCATAAAATATATTTTCTGCTGATTATTTTGCAGCACCACTTCAACATTATAATTCATTTTTGCCATCAATTAACCCGGCCCTAAATGTAGAGTAAGTCGGCATATGTAGCTAATTATGAATCTTAAGTTTGTGACATATATGTAATATATAAAACTCATAGTTCAATTTTATCTATGCAACAAAAGTCAATGACAATTTCAAAGATATAACGAGTCTGCTACTGCAATAACTTAAGTTCAAATATTCTTTATTCTACCATTAACACTCAAAATGCCCATCACTTGGTTTCAATAAAATAACCACAGTGGGTTAATTAACTAAACTAATGTTACTTAATCACCAGGCTCTCAATATCTTACGTGAGGCCAGAGGAATAAGACTACTCCATGAAGATGTCAAGATGAAGAAACTAACAACTCACACCCCTGAGTTCATTGGGGTGGCTAGTGGAGCATGGCCAGAACTCGGTGGGGCGGAGAACTCCGGTGAGGGAGTGGTGATAGGCATGTTGGACTCCGGCATCAACCACGAGCACCCGAGCTTCGCCAACCAAGAGGCTAGTGCACCCTTCAACAATGGGAGGTTCAAAGGGAGTTGTGAGGATGGCGATGGATTCCCTCCGACCGCCTGCAATGGCAAGATTGTCGGTGCACGGCATTTCACTAGAGGGGCCAGAGCTGCTGGGGATTTCAATGAGACCCGCGATTATGCGTCCCCGTTCGACATTGATGGGCATGGGAGGTATATATGATAATCTATCAGTTGTATGTGTTTACTGCCTAGAAGTACAACTTGAACTTATTTCCTTAATTTGGTATACCTATGCTTGTCTATTGTAGTTATTTAATCTTAATATGCATTTCAATGTCATTTAAATTTTTTGGACCTGAAATTGACATATTGGTTGATCAAATTCTTATTTATGTATGCACTGTTTTTTTTTCTGTTTTTTCATTTCCTCCGAATCAGTATTACTAACCACTAACCAGGATATTCGAATCTTGAGGATTTTGTAGTTGTGTTTACATTCAAAAAGATGACCAGTTTCAATTTATTGAGGTGGTATTTAGAATTATACCAAAAATATTCTACTACAATAATTGGGTGAAATTCCTCCTAGAAAATTTGTTTGCTTCTTTATTTGGTTGAAAATCTGAGAGGCAACTTTTGACTTATTTCATATTTCCAAAAGCACAATATATACATAACTTAATGTTCAATCGTAACCTAGACTGATAAATATAGAAAATTTACATTCTCCAAGCAACTAAGACACGAAACTTTCTTGTAATTAACTACTATTTTTGTAACCTTTTGCAGCCACACTGCATCCACTGCTGCTGGAAACCATGAAGTTCCAGTAATTGTTGATGGATACAACTATGGGAATGCAAGTGGAATGGCCCCTGGAGCTAAGTAAGTTCACAATCATGTGTCCATCAAACAATTTCCTTTAAAATATTTCATTTTCAACCAATCATTAATTTCACCAACTTTGCTTCACTACACTTTCAGGATTGCAGTGTACAAAGCTGTGTTCTCATTTGGTGGCTACATGTCAGATGTCATAGCTGCCATTGATCAGGTTATAAACTACACAAATTAGACATTTAATCAGATAGTTACCCCTTCATACATGGACATCTTTATTTTTATTTTAGAAATTTAATTGGACTTAGTTTATAAGTGACGATTAGTAGATCTTTGAATTTGAAATAATCAAGACTAATAATCATAACACAGCCAAGCCCAAGCATGTTCATTTTGGACATAATCAAAGTAGGGTATACAAAACTTTAAAAAGAGAAAAAAAATTCTGGAGCTAACTAACTAACTAACTAACTAACTAACTTATAGTTTGTGAGATTATTGTAATGATTAAGCTGATTTTGTTGTTGTGTTGTTTGGTTAAGGCTGTGGAAGATGGAGTTGATATCCTGAGCCTCTCAATAGGACCACAGAGTGTGCCATCAGGACCAGCATCCTTTCTAAATACACTTGATATGGAGCTACTTTTCGCCGCGAAAGCCGGAGTTTTCGTCGTCCAAGCGGTTGGCAACGAGGGGCCCTCGTCGGGCACTGTCCTTTCATTTAGTCCCTGGATCATGAGTGTCGCTGCTTCGTCGACCGACCGCAAGTATAACAACTCCATGGTGCTTGGCAATGGTCAAGTCTTGTCCGGCACCGGCCTCTCCCGTAAGTCCGATCATGAACTTAATTAAAATTAAGTCATTGGTGTATATACACTTAATTTGCACTTCTCAGATGTATCCGTGTATCACTTTGCATCATTCAAATGTTGATGTTATTAATTTACCTTCCTTAAATTTGTTAGTTCATAAAAAACTATCATTCCTGTTAATTTACCATCTAAGACCAATTTTAAAATATTGGATTTACCCCGAGTCACGATTCAGTAGCGCCTTTTAACATTAATACATTATCTCATTGTTGTATATACTCATTAATGCCACTTTTTTAAATAATAATAAAATTATATTTTTGTAGCGCCTACCAACGGAGAAATTCTTGTTCCAATGGCTGCGGCGGCGGACGTCTCAATTCGCAACGCGACATTCCCATCGGTTGACAATTGCCAGATACCTGACTTTTTCAACCGCAGGTTGGTCCGAGGAAAAATCATAATATGTACATACAACTTCGACTTCACTTTCAACATCGCCAACATCAACAGCATATCGGATACAATTAAGCAAATCGGGGCTGCCGGATTCATCGTGGCTATGGACCCCGATCTCGGGACCGACCATGTGAAAGGAGCCACCATGGCTCTATCATCTCCCGGCATTATCCTTAACACAAACGAAGCATCACAAGTTAAAAGAATATTCAACTTGAACATCAATTCCAACTAAATATAATATATATATATATATGACACTAACTAATTGCATGCATTTATATATATGTTTGTGTAGGCACTTTGGGAGTACTACAACTCAAACACAATAAGGAAGCCAAATGGGTTGACTACTTTTGGAGCCATAGCAAGGATTCGCGACGGTCGACGGGCCATTTACACCAACCAAGGCCCCGTGGTGGCTCCGTACTCTTCCCGTGGACCGGACGTCAACAACATGCAGTTGCAAACCGCCGACGTCTTGAAACCGAATATCGTGGCCCCCGGCTCGCTCATTTGGGCGGCTTGGAGTCCCACCAGCCAACAAGATCAGTACGTCAAAGGTACGTACAAAAAATTTGTTTTAAAAAATAATTAATTAAATCTCATGCTCGTTACATATATGTTTGTGTCAGGTCAAAACTTTGCTCTATTATCGGGAACTAGCATGGCAACACCGCACATTGCCGGGGTGGCAGCTCTTATAAAGCAGAAGCACCCCAACTGGAGCCCGGCAATGGTTTCGTCGGCAATGATGACGTCAGCCAACGTCACTGACAAAACCGGCCTCCCTCTCTTATCCCAAGGACCGGGCGAGATGGCAACCGCAACGCCATTCGACCTCGGCGCCGGATTCATCAACCCGGCCGGGGCCCTTGACCCCGGTCTAGTGTTCGACATCGAACCCGCTCAGTACATCCAATTCCTATGCACCGTGCCAGGCGTTGACGATGAGTCGGTCCGGCGAGCGGTCGGCACTGGGTGCCCGGCAGCGCCAATGCAGTGGTGCTCAGACCTGAACACGCCGAGCGTGACTATAGCGAATTTGATCGGGTCGAGACGGGTGAATAGGAGAGTGACCAATGTGTACGGGGAGAAAGAGATATACCAAGTCATCGTCCGGGAGCCGACCGGAGTGACGGTTACCGTCCTACCGAGGATGTTCGCCATAAGCCCAAATGCGTCGAGGACGATAAAGATCGAATTCCAGGGAGTGGAGGCCATCAACGCATTCTCATTTGGGGAGGTGGTTATGATTGGTGATAAGAAGCACCATGTTAGGATACCTTTGGCTGTGTATGTCACCAGCACTTTGAAGTCTTAAAAGAGTTAATTAGTTAGTTCGATTGCTTTTGTTTGTTTATTTGATGACCAAACACATGTTTTGTTTCTGAACTATATGTTGTAAGTCAACAGAGAGTGAGTTTAGTTATATCACAATGGAAGTGCTTTACTTTCAGTTTTAATGCCCACTGGTGTTGTTCTTTGGTTTTGTTTGAATTTGGTAATATTAGTTGTGATCGAATTTTAAATTGGAATTTCAGTATGTGGTTTGTCAATGATTTGCTTAGATTTGTCCGTTAGAATTTAGAAATGCAATGTTGTACTCTCATCATCTCATAGAAGTGGTAGAATAAGGAAATTACATGACAGACTTGGCTTAACTTGTCACTTCATTGGTTAGTGTTTTTCCCAAAAAAAAATGGCATTAGGTTGTTATAAGTTACAGTTTTGATGGATCACGTTCAATTAACACACTTTTATATTATGCAGTCTGATTCTGAACTTCATTTTTTTGAGGCGGAATAAATGGTACCAATTATAACTCATGGAATTTGTAGTTACTAATGAGTCTATGACTTTAAAATGACATTAATCGGAATAAAACTAATAAAACACATGGCTTTTGTAAAGGGGAACTATTATTCGTCACCCGAAAAATTACTTAAATTGTCACAACAATTACCATTTTGTCTTTCACAATTCATTTAATACAGAGTACTAACACCACGAAAATGTCTCTTAAAATAAGGTTTTTGTCTAAGTTCCTCACTTTCCCAGTAATAACACCACGAAAATGTCTGACGAAGTACCTGGATCTAGTGAGGTAAGTCCGAATTTTTTTTACCAGGGCGTCTGTCTAAGTCGTTGCCCCCATGGTGGGGGGTCTGACTAGGACGCCCCCACCATGGGGAAATAGCTTAGACAGACGCCCCGTCCATAGGTTCGGCGTCTCTTTAAGCTGTCATCCCCCAAGGTGGGGGCGTCCTCGCCAGACGCCCTAATTTTTTTTGTTTTTAAATTTATTTATGTTGTGTTATTTTAAATTATTTCATGTTCCGTTGCAGAATTTCGGTGGTGATAGAGTAGATTACAGTGAATTTTTTGTTAGTACACAAGTATTTTCAACAATCGAGGACGCGAGTAAATGGGCGAAACAAGTTGTCATCGGAGCTGAGTTTTTTTTGGTAATATCATTCTACAAATCAAAAGCAGATAATCAGATGGATTGTTATCTGAGATGCAATCGCAGAAATGAAATGAGTCATCGTGATATGAATATTGCACTACGGAAGAACACGAAAAGAAAGGGTTGCGGTTGTCGTTTTTTGATAAAGGTGGTCGAGCGACATCATCGTGATGAATGAGTCATAGTTTCTACTCATGGGTAGCACAACCACAGACTTGCAATTTATCCAGAGGGTTACCGACAGATCAACGGTCTTAGTCGTGGGGTCAAGAAAATTGTTCGTGATATGACTGAGGCATGTAACATCTTGTTGGCAGTAAAAGAGAAATTCCTGGAGGATAATCCCAATCAGAGACACATTTATAACTTCAGAGAGTACATGAGGATGACGAAATCTGAAGACATGAATCCCGCTCAATAGTTTCTACATCAGGCAACGCAGTATCAGTACTTACATTGGATTATGGCATATGAAGAAACTAATGTCACCACTCATGCATTTTTGGCACATCCGAGGTCAGTTCAGTTGTTGCGCACATACCCTTTCGTAATCTGCATGAATTCGACATACAAAACGAACAAGTACAAGATGCCTTTGTTTGAGATGGTTGGGATGACTCCAACAAACATGAACTTCCCTGTCGGCTATGCGATTATGAAGGATGAGACCGAGTCTAGTTACCGGTGGGTGTTGGAGAAGTTGCGAGATCTGTTATTGGATACTGTCAATCCGACTGCAATAATAACAGACTGAGAGTTAGGCCTGATGCGATCAGTAGGAGAGGTTTTTCCTGAGTCTGCTCATTTACTTTGCACCTGGCATATCAACAAAGACGTGTACAACTACGCATACCACGTATTTGGCAAGAACAAGAAGCTTGTAGAGAATTTGAAGCGTGGAAAGTGGAGGAAAGTAATGGCTGTAATGCTTTCTGCCTCACAAACCGAGTATCATAGAACAATCCGTAATCTGAAAGATACTTTTGACTCTTGCCCACCTATCACAGAGTATCTGGAAGACACGTGGCTAGTGCATAAAGAAAAAGTTTGTGTTGAATTGGACAAACAAAGTCCTTCATATTTCGGTAACACTACGAACTGTAGTGTTGAAAGTGAAGGGAATGTGTTCTAAAAGTTTTACTTTTAAATGTCAATTATTATGAATTGAATGAGAAATCATTTTGTTCCTTGTTTATGTTATTCGTCTTTTAGAAGCGTTAAGGAAGAGGCTCTTGGTCCTTAACCGTAGAACTCTAAAAGATATTGATTTACATAAAACAAAAGATATTCGCAATCATGGTAATTAACATGGGACATTAATTACCGAGTTAAGATTGTCGTGTTGGTCATAGATCATTGTAGCTCTACAAGTGAGTGACGACACGGGTATGCAAAAGAGGAAAATATTACTTTTGTATACTGAATAGACCTAATAAGTAAAATATTATAGAAATGTGTTTCTGTGTCATTAATATTTTACTGTGTCTTTGGTCCTTTGATATGAGACTTATATCTAATCACTTAAGGAATACTTAATTAGATCAGTGTCTTGAACTATCGATCAGTGTAGTGTAAAGGCATTGGTTGGTTAAGTACAACTTTTGTTGGAGAAGATAGTTAGTCAAAAGATTATCATTGCCCCTCTTAATTGAGTGATGATATTAGTGGGCCCCTTGATAAAGCAAAGTTATAATGTGCACAATGTGATTTGAGTTAAGTCTCATATTTATAACTAGCTTAAAGAGATCAAGAAATGAATACTAATACAAAGATGACACAATACTACTTTGTGTGTATTCTTAATATCATGAGGCAAGGGACGGACACAAGTGGTGCACTCCATCACTAAATGGATCGGGTTTTGGTTCGAGTAGAATTAAGACATCTAACTAATTGGAAGCTATAATGTGTAGCTAGATACCGCTTATAGCTTGTGATATTAAGCTCTTAATATCACTGCCAACTTAGTTTAGATCCTCCCATAGGTCACACCGCAAAAACCGTGAAACAAGAAGCTTGATTTTTGGGTTCATATGATGTGTCGGGTTTCTCATAGAAAATATGACACATGTGGTGAACAAGTAAAATCAATTATGTTGTATATAAACATAATTAGAATCATGATAAATTCATATGAGATGCATATATTATGGGGTGCAACAATTTATTGTTGCATAGGATAATACATTGCATAAGTTGTGAATTTGCTAAAACCCCCTTAAGTTCAAATTTTGTTGGAAATAAATCCAAAATTTGAAATAGGCAAAATCGGGTAGAAGTTCGGTAATCCGTTGAGGTTCGGTCGACCGAAGGATCTATGGATCGGTCAACCGAACGTGGAACGGATAGTCGTAATTGATTGACCGAACTTGACCAAAGTGCCTGGAGCTTTGGTACGGTGTACCGAACCAGAAACGGTCGACCGAACAATGTCAAGTTCCGATATTTTCGGTTAACCAAATAGCATTCGGTCTTACACGTGAATGGGTCCGATCGGTTAAGGAGAATTTTTCCCCTTAAGATTCGGTCATCCGTCACGTACTCGGTTAAACGATCGTGACAAATTCGGTTAACCGAGTGGGACTCGGTAAACCGAACAGCGATCGATTTTCGGCCTTTGATTATTAAGAGATTAATTTGATCGATGATTGGATTAGCTCCAAACTTGGTCAAACGTTTTGTGGGTGCATGTAATGCATTAAGGAATTAATTTATGAGAGAAAATGTAAAGAAAAACGTGGCTAAAGAATAGCCATGATTAAGAGTAAGATTGGAACCTATAAATAGGTCCTTATTCTCCCTAATTGATATACACAATTCAATAATTATTTTCTCTCTTAATTCACCACAAAAACCCACGAAAATTCTCTTAGTTTTCTAAGTCTTTGGAAGGAGAAATCTCAGAGGCTAAGGAAGGGGTTTGTAGCTAGATTCTAAGCTTGTTTGGAGATCGATTGGCTAGCTCCTTTCTCTCCAACCTTGTTTAGGGTTTCGGTGAACACTCGGAGGCATCCGGCGCGGCGAGAAGCATCCCCAACGTCTCCGAATCTTCAAGAAGTTTTTGAGAACTTCTAGGTATGAATTTCGGAGCCCTTGTTTGTTTTAATAGAGTTTTGAAACTAGATGTTAAAACAAACCAATGCATGCATGAAATAAATCAAAGAAAATTGTAATTGATCCTTATTATACATAAAAATTTCGAAAAAATATATGTATAATTAAACATGAAATCCTACAGAAAGTGCTCATTCAGATCTGAAAAATGGATCACCACATCGATTGCAGCTCTGGACACTCTTTTCGACTGCATGAACGCTGCTATTGAAATGCAACTGACGAATATTCTGAACTTTCTTGAAGAGTCGAGACGTCGAAATTTGACTAACTATATAAGTGTTTTGTATGAACATATAAATGGTCGAGTTTCGCATCACTGCTTCTCATTATTGAGTCAGGTGTTGAAGAGAATGCAGGACTTAAGCAATCAAGTTGAATATCGTTGCGGGTGTGCTTTTCTGACATCACATGGATTCCTTGTGCATGTACCATGCACGGTTGTATTGAGTCAGGTGAAGTAATTTTTTTAAGAGCAGATTCATTCATTCTGGAAAACACTTGTCATTGGAGAATGAGTCCATATGCCAGAATTTGTGGACCAGTCAGCACAAGACATCAAACATTTTCAGAACCTCGTTGATGAGATTTTGGGGAGCGACCCTGTAGTAATTCGTAGTGCCTCTCGTATTTTATACGCACAGTTACACCCTGATCAGTCGAACTATCAAGAACCCGCAGAAAATACTAAGGTACGAGGTCGACCAAGGGGAAAGTTGACACGTCGGGACCCGAGTGCCTTTGAGTATACTGAGCGAGGTCGTGGTTGATCTTCCAGAAGAAGAACTACCATGTCACCCCTGTCATCTATCATACTGCCGCCTCGCCTCCTCCTGGGCCCCAACCCATACCGACCCCCATCCTCACTCTCGTCGTGACTCTTCACCTCATCTGAATCCTCCTCGTCGTCGAAAGAATCATCACGTGTCTACGACGAAGTAAAATATCTATCTCCCTCCTAACCGAAGCAGATATACCTCATTGACGTGGATGACGATGACCTGACTCATCATCTAAACTATATACAACGCGTAAGGGAACTGATTTCCCTTTTCCTCCACGGTAACCTGATGACTATTAATTTCATTTTAGAAATAAAATTTCGTTAATAGATTTAAATTACTTAATTTACAAATTTATCAATCAATGAAACTAATTATAATAATTAATCAATTTAAATAATCAATAATCAATTTAATTAACGATTATAACTAATTGTAATCAATTTAATTAACGATTAGAACTAATTATAATCAATTTAACTAACAATTATAACTAATTATAATCAATTTAACAAATTATAACAATAAATCAATTTAACTAATCACTCAATCAATTTAACTAATTATTAACTTAATAATCAATTTAATTAACAAATTATAATCAATTTAACTAATAATAACAATTATTTATTAAAAAAGGAGGGGCGTCTGCCGACGACACCCCATCAAAGGAGGAGGTGTCTGCCGGAGACCCCTTCCATGGTGGGGGAGACGCCCGACCTTAAAAAAAAATTAAAACTAAATGGGACATTTTACTCGATTCGAGTACGATGGGGCGTCCGCTGACTCATTTCCTGACCTCCGAGACATTCTTCTTGATGATTATGAGATGAAGATGAAGATATAGTAGTGATATGAGAGTGAAATGAATAGTTATATAAATAGAAAGGAGAGAAGACAAAATAGTAATTCGTACGGACGATTTAAGTAGTTTTCTGACGATGAATATCATTTCTTTTTGTAAATCCCACATTAGAAATTAACTTCGTGAAATTTACAAATACATCATCCAAACAGCCAACGGATAACTAGGGGTGTAAGCGGGGCGGGGCGGTGCGGGTTTTTGGTCCACCGCTACCCGCCCCGCATAAGTTAAGCGGGTATGCGGGGCGGGGCGGGTCAAAAATAAAAAAAACCGCTACCCACCCCGCATAAGGTTGGACTAGGTGAGGCGGGGCGGGTTATGCGGGTTTGGCAGGTTATTTAATTTTTTTTTGATTTTTTCTAAGAAAAATAAAAGAACATCAAAACTTGAAAAATAGTAATTACTCATTGTATTTTTTGGGAAATTGGATGTGTGTTGAGTGAAAAAATTAGACATTTGGTTAGTGTTGAATAATGATTTGGTAAGGTGTGTTAATGGTTATGAGTAAAATTGAAACATTAAAATGATTTTGGTATATAAAAAATTAATAATATATTTGATTAGGCGGGTTGTGGGTTATGCAGGGCGGGTTGCAAGACAACCGCAACCCGCCCCGCTTATTAGGCGGGTGGCGGGTTAGCGGGTTGGCGGGTAACATTTTTTTGTCCGCTACCCGCATTAGGCGGGGCGGGACGAGGCGGGTTGAGGATAAAATATTACCCATTTACAGCCCTACGGATAACAAAGATTGCACATATATGAAGTTCGAAAAATAAAATCTTGTCCCGTATACCAATCTTTCGTAAGTTACACTCGAAGGAAAACAAGAAAGCGGTTTCTATGGACCCCAACTGCAATGCCAACAACTTATTGGCGAACCACAACAATGTCAAGCCGGACAAACTGAAGATTTTTCTTACTGTGGTTGCGTTTTGGAGGTGGTGACGCAATTTTTTTTTGTTTTGGTCTTTAAACAACCTTTTATTTAGTGTTGCGGTGTGGGTTATGGCGTTTTGTTTTGTACATACATTTGCGTCACCACAAACTCTAACTGAAACTTGTTGTTTCGGATAACCACAACCACAACCTTGTTGTTTTGTACATAGCCACAACCTTGTTTTGTACATAAATTTGCACCTAAACTTGTTGTTTTGTACATAACCACAACTCAAGTAATTTGTTAGTATTTTGACCAACTTATATAATCGATTGTATTTTCCTAAATCAAATAATTTCACATATTTTAGCAGCAACCTGAGTAATTTCTTGTAATGGTACCCGTTTGGGATTAACTAATTAATTACATACATATTTTGATTACTATAAACAGTAAGAGTGAAGCTCTAATAATTAAAATTAATTTTTAGCTTAGCTAGTTTTACCCCTAATCTAGGTAATTTCTTGTTTTTTGCACACAACCTAGGTAATTTAATGTATCCTGATCAACTTAGATAATTTGTTATAGTCAATTCCCAAATGAAGTAACTTCTCATATTTTATCCACAACCTAGGTAATTTTATGTAGCTTGATTTGTATTTTCTTATTTTTATATAACTTTTTAATTAATAACAACCGAGAGTACCAATGTAGCATCCGTGATTTCTGTAAAAGAATTATTTTGGGAAATTCACTCTCAATTTAGGTAATTTCTTGTATTTTACCCACAACAAAGGTAATATCATGTATAATACTCAACTTAGATCATTTCTTATATTCTTTTCTCAACCAAAGTAATTAATCATATTCTTTTGCCAAGGTTACCAATAACTTTAAATTTCAAAATGCCACCCACAAATAACTGGTACCTAGATTTTGAGTTTTGAACCAAACCACAACTAAAACCTCCACTTTCAAAACTCACCCCGAAAACTCTGCTTTTTGCAAATCGCAACTGCAAACTCAATGTTGCCAAACGGACCCTACGATTTTAAAGTGACATTAGTCTGAGCAAAACTAGCAGAACACATGCCATTTAGAAAACTTACATCTGTAAATTCCATCATTTAAGAGCTTATGGAATTTACAAATTCATCATCCAAACGCACTCCAATCCTTTCATGTTTATGTTTTTCATTTCCTACCAATCCTTTCATCAAGTTACACTTACACTCGAAGGAAAATAAGAAAGCACTTTCTATGGACTCCAATTGCAATGCCAATAACTTAATTGGCAGACCACGACAACGTCAAGCTGGACAAACTGAAGATGTTTCTTAAAAAATCCTGTATTGTTTGTGTATAAGCTCAGGAAGCAACAAAAGACAACTTATTCTGAATTCTGACTCCGCCTATTGTCAGCAAGTAAGCCTTCAACTCAGCATCATTGGTTGGTAGAATCACAGAACGTACTACCAAGTTCAGCCCCATGATTCTTGATGATCTTTGCTGCTTTCAGAAGAATATCTTGCTCTGTGCCCAAAAGTTCATCTTTTTTCTACAAACACAAGAAAATGTACTGAGAAGTCGAAATTTCTCTACGGAGGCAAACAAGAAGATGTCATGATACAGCTGACCATAGAACCAACATTTTTGTTAGATGTTAAGACGGAAATCCACGATTCGATGATACGTCTGAGAATCGTCAGTCATTTTATGACCATGACCAATATTATACAACAAGACTTTTCTGATCATTGGTTCAAGGTCAAAGATAGTATGCAATTATTTGAGCAAGTGAGACTAGAAAACTTACAATTCGTACTGTTCCAGCTCCTAGACTACGATAAAAATCAGTTAAATGGACAGTTACGGTTCTAAATGGTGGAAACCTGGATCTAACATTATACCATAATACAGTTTCGTGGCCAAGAGAAAGTATATTTACACTGTTGAGAACTTGTGCCTGGAACTGGGGATACTTCATCCAAATTCATTAGCCAATGGAATAATGCAGCTATGTAGCAAAAATTGCTCTACTTTGTATTAAAAAACACTACCAACAAGTAACAGAATATCTCTGTTGTGGTCAGACTCAGATGAGATGGAACTAGACCTGTTATGAATACTCTCTTGAATCACCAAATTTACAAATGGAACAATGCAATGCAACGTTTTCACAAGTTACCAACAAAAACCTTCTCCATTTGTATTTATTTCTCTCTCATTTGTTCCAAGGGAGACCATGGATCAGGGAGTGGATGAAACATATCGAAGGTGTCAGTGAAGTTGCATATGAAAAATTAACATACGTAAGATTTGAATACCAGAAAAGGAATTACCATGGCTATGAGATTGCATCCAACAGTGAGTTCAGCATATGAACTTTCTATTCGCAGAAGGCAACAGTACGGAGCCTCTTTTTCCAAGTAAACCTTCGGGTGAGACCTGAGCATCAACTTTATATCCTCAGATATAGATGGTATCTTTTCCAGATCGCTGATGCGTACAGGAATTGTTGTAGTGATAGCACGCCATCGAGCACGTGATTTGTTCACAATAACCTGCACATCTTAAAGCCTGGTAAGACATTCTTGGTTTCAGAGAGGAAGTATGGATCCTATTACAGGAAATAAGAACAAAACAATCTGGAGACTAACTCTTCAATGTGAATAAGTATAATACAAGGAGGAGCTTCAAGGAAATATTCAGACGGTCATCAACACCTTAAGTTTATGAAAAAAATGCAAACTGTAGTAAGTGGAACTATGGCATGGATAGAAATTACAAAGTTCATATGCTTGAATAAAAACCACAATCAGATGGGATATGTAGAAAACTCAAGAAGAATCCAAGGAGATGGGTGGACTGATTTATGATGGGTCAAAAAGGTCAGATGAAACCTAAAATAGCCCCATAGTTAACTTCTATCAGCTTTAATCATAATTTAGAAGATGTCTTTTTGTTTTTCACGAAGTTCATGATGAATTTCTTTTTGTTTTGTCATTAAGGCATATTTGAAACTTGAAAGTACTAAACAACAAAATCTCGCATAACCATAGGTAAGGTGAGCAACCAAGCATACTTGTGTGACAGTGAGAAGCACCAGTGAGATGGTATATGTGCAGGTTCAGACGAATATTCTTTTTCTTCCAATTGTGTAAATTCAAAAGGTCAGGATCACGCAAAAAAGCATTAAAAGTGATAAACACGTGATTTTTTTTTTTGATCGTTGATAGAGATTGAAAAAGGGATACAAGAGGGGATAAAAAAATTGGAGAAAAAAGAAAAGAATAAAAGGTGGCAGAGAAGAACTCAGCACACCCAAACAACAGCAGTAATGTAACCAGTATACCCACAAGCTGTAGGAAAAAACAAAAATCACCCAAAGACATCTCAAAATCAGCCATAAAACGTAATAGAACAGAAATTCCGCACCCAATCCTGAACACTGAAGCCAAAAGTAGATGTCTTGAAATGTATTCTTCCATGTTTCCCCACTCACAGTTTTCTTACTGTCAAACCTTGGTTTATTCCGGGCCACACAAATATTCCACCATAATGCTAAAGGGCCAAGATTCCCTGCTTCTTAACGGGACCTTTAGGAAGATTCTCCCTCCAATTCATCCAGAATTCTCCAAAATCAGAGCCCACGTCCAAGGTGGACTTCCCTAACTTGGAAGCTAGCTTGTCCAATAAAGCTTCGGTAATATCGCACTCCTTAAAAAGGACGGCATTGTGCTCTTCCTCCATCAAACAGAGTGGACACCTGCTAGCCAAACGCCACCGCTTGGATTTCAGGGCGACTTCTGTTAGTCCTACCATGAAAAACAAGCCAAGCTAGGAAGCAAATTTTAGGTGGAGCTTTCTTGTTCCAAATCAGCAATTCAACATCAAAGGTAGGGTCAGGACCAATAAGAATGTGATAAAGGGATTTGACCGAGAAAGAGAGATTAGACCAAAAATTCCAAATAAGAGAATCAGAGCCAGCATCAGAAACAGTCCACGAATTCAATAACTCAAGAAGGGAACAAAATTGTGAGCATTCACAATCTGTAAGGGACCGCGAGAAAGAGAGATTCCCAACCGGTGACGAATCATGCCACGTCAAAATATCAACCCACACCTCCTAATCCACCGCTAATCTGCAGAGTAGGGAAAAGAATCCATAAGAGACAACCTGCCCACCCACTTCTCAGTCCAAAACCTTACATAATCTCCTCCTACCACCCCACATCTCATTCCCAACTGCACTACTTCCTCCAGCCCAAGAATTCCACCCCACAAACCACCTATTGTTTTGATATGGCTAGGGAACCAATTGATACAGCCACGGTAGTTTCTATCCCATATCATACATTTCCATTTTCCACAAAGGAGGATTAGGGTCAGGTGGACCAGAAATTCTTCAAATCCATTTGCCCAACAAAACTTGGTTAAAGGATTTTATCTCTAATCCCCAGACTAATGGGCATCCAGATTCTTTATCCCCTTTCTCTCCTTTTCATAAGAAATTCCGTTGTAGTCTCCATTTTTGGCGAGCCGACACTTGAAGGGACGGCAGAAAGTGACATAAAATAATGGGTAGATTTGAAAATACGAAGTGGACTAAAGTTAGTCTCCCACCCCAAGAAAGAAATTTACCTTTCTAGCCTACAAGTCTAAGGTCCATCCTTTCCAATATCGGGTCCGAATCTTGTTTCCTAGTTTTTTTGGTGAAAGGGGTAGTCCAAGGTTACACGGGAAATATTCGATTCTACACCCAAACAAATTTGCATGATCCGATAACTCCTCATTTCCTATATTTATTCCTAACACATAAGATTTATTCCAATAAACCGAAAGCCCCAACACCCACTCAAAATTGTGAGCAGGTAGAATAAAATCCTAACTGACTCCTTGTCCCCATTACAAAACAATAATGTATCAACAGCATAAAGTACAGTCTCGCAAGCAAATAATTACAGAAAAAGCACTTGGATCCGATACAAATGTCTCCTATATTTTTGTTTGACAATTTTAAGTGAGGCCTTTCCAGCATACGACATGTATAACATTGCATCCAACCAACAGTGTATGCTAACATCAAGTGCAGAATTAGAAAATACTAATATGCAACGAAGTGTATGAAAGAAACAGGAGATACATTTGATTTGGTATACCTGGCTAGAAAATAATGAATTCGGAACCACAACAGGAAATTTCTCAGCATTAATCAGGGATGTGCTTGTAAGTCCCATTTCGACTACTTGTCCCTCAATTGATCCAGCCTGTGACAAGATGATGGAAGTTGGAATTTGTACAAATCATTACATTGAGTCACCGAGACAGTTATAAATAAATGACCATACTTCATGATTCTTATTTTTCATAGAAAATGACCTTGCATGAGAACTTGCTTGGTGCAAGGATGCTTGAAACTGACTAAGTATATTAAAGTATTAAACAAGAACCGTGTGCTGGCATGCTGAGTAATTGGCACTCAAAACAACTTATCAATCACATTTCTTGGTCATCCAACACTCATCTTGCAGACAAGCTGTCTGGTAAATAAGACCCGAATTACTGGGGATACCATCTAACAAGGTAAAAACAGAATAATTAAACATGTTGTCACATCATACATCATTATTCTTTCAAATACATCTCATTTATGTCATATATGATAGACATTCTTTAAAGAAGTTTAGAAAGAACATGATTTCCATTACAAATGCATAAAACCAATCTGATTCCATCTTATTACATTTAGACTTTCCATCACTATTAACATCTTCTGCATAGTTTTTTAATTAAGAAAATGTTCCTAAAAATTGGACCATTTGAATTGGTACATGAAATGAAGATAAGCATGGAAGAGTAGAATGTGAAATGCACATTTTCTATTGATTGGCAAAAAGTGGAGCAAATTGTAACTTTTCAGCCAGTCATTTGCCATTTGATATTTCAAGTAGGCAAGCACCTTTTTCATATAATTAGGCAAGCACCTTAAATTAAAAGCATTAGACCACAACCAGATAAAGTCTAAAAAGGGATGAAATTTTATAGTACTTTAATGTTATCACCAATCGAGAAAGGCCTAGTGAACTGCAGAGAAAGCCCATTGAGTACATTCCCAAAAATATCTTTAGCAGCAAAAGCAGTCGCAACACCTGCATACACAAAGTCACAAATATATCATCGTTTGACATTCAAGTGATAAAAAAGAAATAATGTATCTTGACTGCAGTCCCCAACTTCTAGCGTCACAATGAATCTACAACAAACGGTTTTTAGGTGGACATGATTGTAAAATTAATATTGTCAATAATACCCTCCCCAGGTCATCATTGTTCCCAAGATCCACCTTTGTTCTGCTAAACTCGAAAACCTTCACAATTTTTTTTTCTTGGACAATTTCATGTTTCCACCTATGATTATGAAGCATGCATATGGAACAAGGTACAAGTGCAATACAATACATATACGTCAACTCACCAACATTACCTCAATGTCTCGAAGGAGTCTCCCACATTAGCATTGTTACACTCATAAATATAGGATATAATATGACAAAATATGTTGTTAAATTTTATTTTATTTATATATTGCCATTTTACCCCATGATGAAAAAAAAATTATATCAAATATCTAAAAAAAATACAAAGTGAATTCAATAAAAACAAATAAATGGTATTGAGAATACAGAAGGATAAAGTGTGGACTCAAAAGGAAGAGATTTGGACCAATTTGAAAGGAACTTTGACAGATCTACAAGAAGCAATAAGTTATTTGCAACTTGAAAGATGGGATAATTTGTTGCAAGATTTGAATCTAACTTGACACTTGGAAAACCATCTTGCAATTAGGCTAAAATCCGAAGACCAAATCTAACCAAGTTCAAGAATCAAGCTCAACTAAACCAAAGGAGCGTGCTATGGCAACTAGGTCCACACCAAGACTAAATCTAGTGCCTAAGCTATATCATCTAGAGGCCGAATTTCAGGGATGGTGTGAAAGCTTTAATTATTTTGTGTTCTTAACACAAAGAAAGGATTGCTACCAGCTCTAGGATGAAATTTGGAGCTAAACTACCTTCCATCTTCATATAAACTTGTGTTAAATCCATATCTCCATGTTCTTCCTCTTTACTTAGTTTTCTCGATCATGGTTAAAACAGATTGTAATAGATTGTAATAAGTCATTTCCAGCAAAAAATAGCTTTTCTTTGAAACTCAACTTTTGGTGTATAACGTCTACAATTTAGCGTAAACTTTTCTTATTTTCTTTGGTTTACTCTTTGTAGCTTATCTGGTTTTCACGTTTATGCCCTTAATCTTAGTTTTCTTGTGCTAAATGGAGATGTGTGGCTAAATCACCACTTGATGACAGATTAGGATTGAACAAACAGGAGAGCTCTGTGTTATATTGATGATAATGTTGTAGATTTAACTGATATCTTATAAATCTACATTTTTTTATCAGTATAGTTTCAAACCATTTGATGTTTCATGTTACTTCGGAGATTTTTTAATAATTTACTCCGTAGAAGTCACTAAACTTCAACAAAAAAAATCTACAAATCGTTGTACCTCCAAGGTCAAGTTTAGCATACATTAAAGACAAACTTTTGCAAAAAATATCATATTTTCCCAAATTGGATTTAAAAAAAACCCTTAGGACTTGAGCTCTGAAGTGTTCAATATTTTAGGCTCCATTATATTACAAAGTACATGACATGGTGACCCCACTTCTAGATACACAAGTAGTTTCTAACTACCACCTTTCTTGAATATATTTTATTATTTTATCATCTTAGGTGTTAGAAAATCCTTCAAGGAAAAGGTATTGGTAAAGTCTACAAGAATCTCAATATCCAATTAAGAGAAGAAGAAAAAAAATCTATGAGAAGGTAGTCTTCAATACTTAAATACAAACAGACTATTTCACAAAGTGTCACAAAGAAGAAAAACAAATTTACCTCCTACTCCACCAACTGTCAAAATTGACTTTACAGCTACACCACAAGCCTCAACGGAACCTAATATCCCAATCGCATATAATCCCACAGTTGAAATTTTGTCCAAAGCAATCAACTTTTCTCGATCAAGACCCATTGCAGCTTGATTTGCAAGAATACGTGCAAAAACATTTGTTTTCCATCGATGGAGAAACCATACAAAGGAGAGCACAATAGCACCTTTCCATACTTGAGAAAGATAAGGAGATGCAGTTGGGACAAGAGCAACACCTCTGCAGAGTTGCATTATAAAATAATAAGTGGGAATCTTCATGTCACAGCAATATCCCGACCAAGTTGACAAAACCTCCTGTTAAAATCATCTATTTAAGCTAGAAAACTTTCTTGTTGCTATAAAACCAATTATTGCTATAACGTTTGAAACAATGAAACGGTAACAATGTTTTTAAAACAAAAACTATAACTTTTGGATTCCTATTCATCTAGCTAAAAACAAATGAAAATGGATCATGGTTTCTAATGCAGTCGTTAGTCTAAGATCATGTCTGTTAACAGTAACAAATACGCTACACTAGGACTACACAGTAACAAAATCATACTATTAGAAGCCTTTCAAGGAGTTTCTTCATCCTGCTCAATCGTTTGTTTATTTTCTCCAAGAGTGTGATTTGTTACCAGCAAAATGGTTGAGTTAAGGAGGTGGAGATTCAATCATTGGTCTGTGCTATGTTACAAACTTCTGATTGGAATCTCGCAACTGAAAAGACGATTTCTACTACTTCCTCTGAAATGGAAGCATATAGACATCAACATCAACATAACCCTAATGGCTCATAAGAGGCTCCCACCTAAGCGAGGTAAGGGGGCGTCGGATGTACGCAACCTTACAACTGTAAAACAGTGAGGTTGTTTCCAATTGACCCAAATGATGCAAATGCAACTGACCATCTGCGATTCCACAATAAAAGAAATACAGATCGTTTAAATAGCTCTTTGATATAGTCCATTATGTTCCAAATGTCAAAAAATAACTTAATCTTTGACACGGTGGAAATGGACACAAAATGGAAGCATATAGAACTCAGAAAAAACAATACAAAACTTTCCCAAACTAAAGACTGACCTTGCAGCCAATCACCAATATCTGAACCTTTTCAAATTACAGTTTCTAAGATGACTCTTTTCAAAATAACTATACCTTATGATAGACAGTTACATACTATGTAACCACTTCGAGTCCTTCATGAGCTACTGCAGTGATATTAGCACATTAGATGGCCTTTAGTTTTTCTTGAAATAAATAATCACAAAAGTAAAGAAGTTGAAATGGTCCAAACCCAACACGTAATTGGAGTTAAAGAAGAAAAATATCATGACCAGAAATATGTCACTAATATTTAAACAATTGACTTGTGAGAAAGAAATGATATGGAGTAATTAGTATATGCAAAGGATAATAAAAGGATATGATGCCTAATATAAAAGTAAAGAACCCAATAGTATTCCAAAACTCACAGCTGCGAAAATGCCATGAACGTAACCAAATATCTAGCGGGATCTTCCAGAGCACTCCAAAAACTCTTCTCATATGAAATTTGGCCCTCAAGTGAGCTCCTAGACAATAATGTTAAAGGACTTTGCACTGCATACTTGTGAAGTTTCCTTAGAAGTCTTGGCATAACAAACCACATCAATAAGGTGGCAGACATAGTACCAGCTAGAGGAACTACAACATCTTTAACATAAGGTTGTGATTCAAGCAATTGTTGGATATGTGGAGTGACTTCATCGGAAGTTTCTTTGACCATTTTGCCAGTACTAACAATGGTATCAGCAATAGAATGATATGCCTGACTCAAACTCTCAAGCCACTCGTTTCTAGCACCGTCTGAATTTGAGTTAGTTGATTCTAGTGCACTTCCAGAATTTGAGATTTCTCCCAACAATCGATCATGTTTTCCACCACCATCTGTGTTAGATGAATATGGCCTACAAATAAGTGCATTTGTAGCAGAAAAGGGGAAGAAAGCTTGTCTGCAGTATGACAACTTTCTCGTACTAGAATCACTGCAATATGCATGAACTGAAGAAACTGCAGAACGAGCAGAAACAAAATGTTGAATCGTAGGGGAAAATGAGAGAGGAAGTGAGCTATCGACCACACCTTTCAGTTCTCTTTTATAGGGCAAGACTACTTTCCTCATCGACTCGTCATGTGTTTTCAAAGACACCGTTCCCAATATGGGATCACTTGCAGAAGTATCAACAATCCTAGCTGAGAGCATTCTTGATGATTGATAATTAAGAGTGTAGGACACTTTTCGAGAAGATAGCCTGATCCCTGACATGTCACTCTGTGATCAGATCCAACCAATTGCTGCCTTGATCTTCAACTTCATTAAGAAAACGACACGATGTTTTATCTTCTAAAAGGCATTCTACACATAAGAATAATGAAAATTTGTAAGCAATTAATAAAACCATGCAGAGAAACCCAAAGCCAAAGAAACCACATAAGTGGCATAAGAACAAAGGAATATGCATCATCAGTGACATAACATCATGAAGAAAAATTAGGTTTACACTTTAACATCGTCGATCATTGTGGTCTTATTGCTGGTGTCATCTGTAGAGTATGATTTGTAACAAATTTAGATGCTTAGACCATATCAATGCTTATGCAAACACAAAGCCACCACACAGAGTGGAAGTGTAGTCCAAATAAGCTGGGACATACCAGGGGTAAGAATTCTAACATTCAACAGCAAATTCAACCACGAGGAACATATTGCCTTAGACAGTTAGGCACATAAATGGATTTTCAACCTAACTACATAATCAGTCACCAACATAAATCAAACACCGGCAACCGTAGTCCTAAGCTGAATTCATACATCTTTCCACATGACCATAGCTGAATTCGCTCATCTTTATCAATTTTCACACCAGTGACATTTTCATAAATTATAGGGTATTAAAAAGGATGAACCTTATATACCATTGCATAATGTGTAGACCTATGCAACAACCTGACTCATTATGCCTACATATCACCACCACAATGGTGAACATTGATGTATGTCTCATGTAAGAACTTGATTACAGGAAATGTTGAACACTATCCAAGTCCAGCCTTAGATGTTACACAAGTTCACCGAGTACATGTTAGCTATTATGAGATTTCGACACAACATGAGGTGGATATGTTCCATACAAAATCACTCCAAAATCATAGCTTTTGAGGCAATTCACTTCGTTGTTCACTGTAAAAGCACTATATGAGGCACTCCCTTATAAACCGGCAATGCTATCTTCATCACCTCAAACGCCTACATGGAAGGCCCCATTAAATCAAATGAGTACATGACTATTGAACCCCAAAAACAATTATGCAATTCATTAACATTGGAACATGATTTTAGCTTATTCTAATTCTTTCTAGCCTTAAATCATCATCTAATTAGGTTGTTGAGTTCAGAACCACAGCAAAACTCCGAACAACTGAACTGATCTGAACTAGTACATACCGAACTTCAGTTAAGAATCAACTAAATCCTACAGAAATAAGTTTCGATTCAGAAACGAACACTAACATTACCTTTTGAAACTCGAACATTAACACAAGGATTCAAATTAGGTGAGAAAACTACCTCAGAACAGAAATAACAAGAGACGCCGGAGTCACGGTCGTCCGGCGAGGTCGGTTGTTAGGGTTTTTCTTCGAGATGAAACCCGGAAAAGAAGACCTCTTTCTTCGCGAAAGTTGCAGTTTCCGTCCTGTGTAATGTTCAAATTGTGGTTTAGTGATTTGCGTGGTTTCTTACAAGATATAATTTTCGCAACATGTATATGGAAGCATCAGTTAAGATTTAAGAACTTACGTCTAATTAATGAAATCGATGTGGAAATGTAGATTATTGGGAATAACTAGAGAGACAAATACAGAATTAAGGTCGGGAAAAAGGAAGGAAATAATCCCCCACAGACCATTGTTGTGCTTGTGGTCCCTCTTATTTAGGCTTTGCAAATGAATATTCTTAGGTACAAGTTTGTTGAACGATGGGTCCAGAAACCTATGAATAAGAATGAATTGTGAGCTCAATGATTAGTTAGGACATGAAATTATAATGACTACTTAAGGAGGTCTAATACCAACCTCAAGCTAAAGAGGTGATAAGAATTGCGTATTAGTGGATAAGAATTGTATATTGTGTGCTTAGGTTACGTTTACGCCACCTAACTTGGAGCACCCCATGATTCCCTCGACTGGGATCATGGGTCTATGCACCCCTGAAATGGGGCGCATAGGCATTGTAGTTGTGCAGTAAACCGTGAAGCTACAGTGGTGTTCGTGACCACGTAGGTGAATTTTTACTTTTGTTTTTGTTTTTTATTAATGTGTTTGTTAAATACTTGTTTTTACTTGTTAGGATTAATTTATTATGATAATCTAATTATTTTTGTTTATTGAAAATAATTTAATATGTTTAGAAATTTTAAGTTAATTCAACTATTTTTTTCTAAAATAAAATTAAATAAAAAAACACATGAACAACATAAATAATTAAATTCTACTTATACAGTTGTTTGCATAGAATTAACTCTCAATATGTCCTCCTGGGACGTTAAATTTTCCTTATTCAACAACATCATCAACAACTCTTGCTTGAATAATAGAGACTATGTTCGTGACAGAGTTAAATATTTGGCTTTGAAAAAGAACTTGGTTGAGAACATATGAGATCGTTTTGGACAAAATGATGAATGAGAATGTAATTTATTTAATCATCTTTTAATTATTTGTAGCTTAAATTATTGTAATACATTATTAACATTTAATGATATTTTTTGAATTTTCTGAATTATTAATTAATTAAGTTATTGTTAAATTTCGTAATTATTAATTAATTACATTAAGTGGAGTAAATGAATTAAGTTATATATTGGTTGTTGAGGAAAACAAAAAGTAAGGTAGAAGAAAGAGAAAGTAGTGGGACAAGATCATCATTGAGGAGTGAATAATGTAAAGATTGTGGGAACGTGTTGATGTGGAGAATAGAACGAGGATTGTGATATTTAAAACTAAGATAAGATGTAAATAGATTCAAGCTAAGAAGTGTTTCTCGTTATCAAAAGTTTTACTGTGGATGGCATGAGCATCGACCTCCAATTTCTTCAGGATGTTGAGTGAGGGCAAAACTAGAAGCACTCGTGTGAATGTATTGGAAGATCCCAAAAACGTCAACATGGGAAAGTGTGTCCTCAGAAAGCTTGTTTCTTGCATTTCTTGTTCATTCTTGTTTAGATAATATGTCCAACTTCTACGGGTCAAAACGGGATGAAAAGCTCCAAAGAGCTGCATCCAAACATAATCTTAATCTCCACCTTTACACAATGGAAGTTGATTTCGATAGATTTTGGTATGCATATGGAAGTCACATTGGTTGTAAGAATCGTCACACCATCCTGTCGCTGAGGTGAGAGTAGGGAAGCCAAGTTCACATAAGAAGGATGAAGGGTACTTACAACAATAAGTGAAGGTAAACATTGTTGGAGGTAAAAAGGTTTTGGGTTTAGGGTGCTTGAAGTATTACACTGTGGGGGAGATTAAGTTTTGGAATCCCCACCTGTGTTACCTTCAACTAAGGGCAAGCCCTAGAGTGTAAATACATGTTACCGAGCTCAAGCCCAGTTGAACACAATACACATGTTGTCACATATAAGCTTGTGTGTGAACATAATAATTGGATATAACACTGAATATCTAAATAATACATATCAATATATCCAACAAACAAACCTACAACAGTTATTGAGTCATTGGGTTTATTGGTAAATTAGCAAGTAACAACATCAAAACTTATAAAGAAGTTTGCCATTCTTGGATTATCTTCTGAAATTACAATTTGTTTAATGGGTATTGTAAATTGCATTTACTTCTTGCCTTGTGTGATGTGTGAGAGGTTCGTGTAACCGATTGTTCACCCACGTTGTGCCAAGTGACTGTTGGAGCATTGCTCACGGACTCGGGCGTGTGCTCGGGTGATGAGGATGGCGTGTGAGGCGCGTATGACTAGATGTTAGGGTTTCCCCTGTATTGTGGCGGTTTGGGAAGGTCCATGCACGTTGTGACGAGTGGTCGTTGGAGCTGGGCTCACGGGCTCGGGTGTGTGGTTGGCTCCTGAAGTCGGATGCAGAACTGATCAGCTCACTAGCGTTGTGACGAGTGGTCGTTGGAACTGGGCTCACGGGCTCGGGCCACTACTGGAAAAACTGGTTATCACGTCAGATATTAATGGGGTACAACGTCGGGTTGACCACTTTGGTTGACCGATGTGGTAGGTGGAGAACGTTATATGAGAGTACTATTTCACGTCGGTCTAAAATACGAAGAAGAACCGACGTCGTAGACCCCTTGATCAAAAAAATTATTTCTTATTTTTCAGTTTTTATACTCTACTACGTCGATTTTATAGAAAACCGACTGATTGATCGTTTTATATTAACCGCAAGTGCACGACCACGTTGAAGCGGTGACAAATACGGGTCGTCCACTGGGAGGTGTGTCGACGTTTGGTTTGTTCGAAGGCGAGAGGTAAAAGAATGAAAGAAAGGTTGGTTACACTAAACTACCCTAAGATGCAAATGGAAATGGAAGAGAAGCAAGAAAAACTAAACCCCAAAGGGGATAGAGAAATAATGTGAAGATAAAGAAGTGTGTGTGTGTTCATTAAGCTCCACACAACATGTAGTGCATGAAATCATAAAACTACATCCAACTTTGCCTCCACATGAATTAAGATAAGACTACATCATTAAAACATACAAGACAATAATTGAAATGAAGCTAAATGAACTCAAGTATAAAGACTAGACCTTACTATGCCTCCACATGAATTAAGATAAGACTATATCATTAAAACATACAAGACATTAACCGAGGTAAAGGCAACAAGAGTACATACACTACAACTTGTGTTTCCAATATTAATTCCATCAATATCCTAACCTTATCATTCCCCATAAAATAGGTCCACTAATCAAAGCATAGGCTAAGCTTCATTCAAGAGCATTAGCATATCAAAGATAAGAGTGGAGACTCATTAGATGGTTATGGAAATCATATAAAGCTCAAGGGATTAAGATAACACACACTTAATACGCTACATGATTATATCACATATTTCTGTTGGATCGTGTGGGTTATGGGTCCACTAATCACTTTTAATCTAAACCCTAATACTCTACTTGATTAAGCAATCAAATGCGCAGCGGAAAAAACAAACAAGTAGAGAAGGAAAGACAATGCAAACCACAAAAGACGCGTCGGTTTTTATAGAGGTTTGGCACCTCACCCGGGTCCTAGTCCTCTATTGTGAGCTCCGCTCGACTCCGCGAGCTCCGCCTACGTCTTCACTAACCACTCCCCGTTCCGGGCCGGGAGAGAAAGCCTTTACACCACAAGCAACGCGAACAACCCTCGCTTGCTTGAATTCTTCCTCTCACAATCCGAGAGGGACACTCCGGGCTTTCACCGAAGTCCTTACTTCTTTTGACAACACTTGTAATTGAGTGGGATTCACTCTCTAATTGAGCACACTTTGAGTAGGATGAGTAATTGATCAAGTGTGTGAAGTTTAGGCTTATAGAGTGTAGAAAATGGGAGCTTTGAGGATTGAGGTTTCTCTCTAATGTATTGGGACAATTGGAGTTGGAGAGTTGTGTTAAAATGTGTTTTACAACTCTATTTATAAGCATTAGAGAGAATAGATCCGTTGGGACAAGATTTGGTTGGATATTGTGCAAAGAACACAAAGCAGAAAATTGGGCTGCAAATCTGTCCAGAAACGGTCGACCGAAAAGGTGCAACGGTCGACCGAACGCTTGGGTTCGATAGGAATACGGTCGACCGAAATATGAATCGGTCGACTGAACACTTAAGTCAATTAAGAAAACGGTCGACCGAACAAGATTACCGGTCGACCGATCAAGCATTTCGGTAGAGGGAAAAATGGATCGGTCGAACGAAATTGTGTTGACCGATAGCAGGGGATTTTGACAAGGTTAAACGGTCGACCGAAACTGGTTTTGGCGGTCGACCGATTATGGACATGCACTTTGGGTTTGTCAAGTGATGAAACAACGGTCGACCGATCGTGGTCCTCGGTCGACCGATACATGAAATACATTTGGGGTATTTTTGGTTTAATACGAATACGACCGTTGGGTATATACGACAAAAGTAACGGTCGAGAAAAATATGATCTGACGGTCGACCGAAAGATATGGTGCGATCGACCGAAACTAGACAGGGAAACACAAACATGATTAATTGATCATTCGGTCGACCGAACGGCACGTTGCGGTCGACCGAATGTGGGCAGACTTTTGCAATTCAGGTTTTGGTGTTTTCCGGTCTAAGTTTGGGTGATCTATTGAAGTCCAAATAATGTGAAATTTTGTGTGTGACTTCTATAGGGAACCTAGTGTGTGATTAAGTTGATTTTAGATCAAGTATGCTCAATTACACTTTGTTCCTAAGACTCAAAAGAAATTAAGATTACATGTCTTCGATTTAGCTTTAATTACATGTCTTGACTTCATTTCCTTCTTTCTTGAGTCTTGATCACCCGTAGAGGTTAGCACAATACAATATATATGCAATGCATAGTGTGTGCTACTCTAATTAAGATTCGGTTGATTAAATCATCAAAACATAAGATTAAGGCCAAAAAGCCAACAATCTCCCCCTTTTTGATGATGGCAACCGATATCTTAATACTTGAAATTTGTATATGTAAACTATGCATATAAATGCTCCCCCTATGGATGTGCATAGTTTTTGTTCAAATTTTATCAAGTTTTTCAAGTAACCCCCTTAATTATCTCTCCCCCTTTGACATCCATCAAAAACAACAATTAATTAAGAATTTAAGCATAGAATTTTGGATGTCTTGTAATGAAGTTGCTCCCCCTAAATTTTGCACTTCATTACTCTAATAAAAGATATAACATTTAAGCTCCCCCTATCAATAAGGCTAAATGGAAACAATGAGTATGATGAAATTAAGTTCATTTAAGTTTCAACTTAAGCCTTATTCTAACATCCATTTAAAAAAATTGACATTTAAGATCAATGAATGTGGTAATTGATTTGCAATGAATAGGGTATATGATTTGCAATGAATTAAACTATATGATATGTCAATTAAGCATATGAAACTAGATTAGAGCTAATTTAACATGAATTGTATAGATAGAAATTTTATAACAATGTTGAATTCGAATTTAGCTCCAATCTCATTTGGTGATGCAACCGGATTTGAATTTGACTCTTGAGCTCACCCGGTCACCACCAATCTCCTCCTCAAGCTCCTACAAGAGTAGATTTTGGTACCTCTACACTAGTTTTTCTCTTCATTTCGTATTTCGTATTTCGTAGATGTTGGCCTTTTGGCCTTAATCCGTATTTTGATGATGTAATTAAACCTAATCTTAATAAGGACATGTAGATTAGCACATGTAGTATAATAGTAAACATGTTGTATTGTGGTAACATCTACAGGTGATCAAGACTCAAGAAAGAAGAAAAATCAAGTCAAGACATGTAATCAAGCTAGGATTGAAGACATGTAATTTTACCTTTCTTTGAGAATTAGGAACTTATGTAAATTGAGCATAACTTAAGCTAATATGCATGCATTCACACACTAGGTTCATTTTAGGAGTCACACACAAAATATCATATAATTTGGACTCCATTAGATCACCTAAACACCTAAAACATTGGTCGCCAGTCTGCCTGAGTTCGGTCGACCGTTCACCTTTCGGTCGACCGGTTATACACAATTTTTGTTATACCAGACCAATCCGTTCAACCGATCACACATCTATTTAACCGATTACCCAGACCTGTTCGGTCGACCGGTAAACCTTCGGTCGACCGTTTCGTTTGCTGTTTTTGGTAAAAATACGACCGTTTTATTTGTCGTATTATACAACGGTCGTATACACATTTTTCTCAATATACACCCCCATATACATTAGAACCGGTCGAACCATTTGCCTAGTTCGGTCGACCGTTCAAATAGGTAAAATCTACCTGCTATCGGTCGACACAAGTTTGTCCAACCGATCAAGATTTCTCTCTACCGAACCCAGTAGTTCGGTCGACCGGTACCTGCTCGGTCGACCGTTGACCTATAGAACTTAAGTGATTCGGTCGACCAGTACCTATGTTCAGTCAACCGATCCATCAACAGACTCAAGGGTTCGGTCGACCGATACACCTTTCGGTCGACCGTTTCTGGACAGATTTCTGAACCCGATTTTCTGTTTTGTGTATCTTGCACAAAACCCAATCAAATCTTGTCCAAACGGCTATAAATCTTTAGGAGCTTATAAATAGAGGTTCACACTTAGTTTTCCACAAGATTTCACAACTCCAAAGTGTCAAACTTATAGTGAGATTTTCCACAACCTCAAAGCTCCCAATTAGTGATTCCAAAGCCTAATTTCCACATCCTTCATCATACATTCATATTAGCATCTGTTGTGCTCAATACTAGAAGAGTGAGTTCCACTCCAATTGTTGTCAAGAGAGCAAGGGTCTTGGTGAAAGCCCAAGACAAAGTGAGCAAGGGTCTTGGTGAAAGCCCAAGACAAAGAGAGCAAGGGTCTTGGTGAAAGCCCAAGACAAGAAGCAAGGATTTCGGTGAAAGCCCGAAGTGTTCCTCTCGGATTGTGAGAGGTGGTGCCAAGCTCGGCGAGGGTTGTTCGCGAGCTTGAAGACTTGTAAAAGGCGTTGCTCCCGGCCCGGAACGGGGAGGCATAGTGAAGACGCAAGAGGAGCTCGAACGGGGATTCGAGAGGGGCTTGCAAGAGAGGACGTAGGCGCGGCCGAACCTCTGTAAATCCGGTGTCTTCTTGTGTGGTTTGCATTGTTTTCCTACTTGTGTTTGATTTGTTTTTAATTTCCGCTGCAATTCTTTGATCAATCAACCAAGTAGTTAATTAGGGCTTAATTGTGATTAGTTTGTGGACCCATAGACCCACACGATCCAACATTTGGTATCAGAGCCTCGTTCGTTAATTTTGTTCTTAACCGATAAATTAACATGGCTCTTAATGCATCCACACCTTTAGAATCTTGTAAACCACCATACTTTGATGGAAATAATTTTGTTTTATGGAAAAGTAAAATGATGTCATTTATTAAATCCATGAACATTAACATGTGGTTCATCATTCAAACTCCATATGAATCACCTAGATATGATTTTAGTAAATGGAGTTTAGAAGATGAGAAAAATGCATCCCTAAATGCTAAGGCTATGAATGTTATATTTTGTGCATTAGGAGATGAGCAATTGTGCAGAATTCAGGTATTACAATGCATTTTACCAATATTCGAGCTAAAACGCGTACAATGGACTCAAATAGATCACAAAGACCAATTAGCTAGAGATCTAAGCAAGTTGAAATCCAAGTGATTGCATAAAAAACCAGGGACCTGATCGCAAATTAGAAGGACTAAAAAGTTATTTTGGAGGAGTATTCAAGAAGAAATCAAATTCGGATCTCCAAAGATATGAAATAATTGATTTAGACGCGTGGAGGCCATCTAACACATACCAAAAACACACCCGCAAAGTCTTAAATTGATTTGGACCATCCATGCGGCGATTCCGCCGCATCTGACGGTCAATGTGCGGCGGAAACGCCGCTCGGTTTGCGATCCGTGCCTCCTATTTTCGTCCAGTTGTTTCATAGCACGTGTCCTTCCTTATGCATACCTAGGGTTCCTTGTATCGGCTATAAATAACCCCGAAATATTGTTGTGAGGGGAACTTTTTTGTATTGAATTCTATAGCAATAAAATTCTGCCCATTTATTTCTTCATTGTCTTTGTCTTTTGTCATACCAGCACATTATTATACTAGATTAAACCCATATGTTGCAAGAAGTAATTTTTATCATACATGATTTTCTTATCCTTATAAAAAAAATAACAATGAAATTAGTACGCATTACAAAATGATTTGATATAATGCTCATTCTCAACTTAAACTAGTTTCACGTAAAATATTACAATTCAAGCACTCATAATTTCAATGATTAAAAATAATTCATTCATAAATTTTAAACTCTACAAAAAAACTCATCACAAAAAATCATCCCATTTTTTAATACTTTCTAGTAACTATAAGAACTTAATATGTAAAATATCCACAAAATAAACAACCATCCTACTCCTTAACCCCTTCTAGTAACTATATGTGATTATTTGTAAAAATTCCAAAAAGTGTCGTCAACCTATTATGCAGAACCATAAATACTCAAGAGGGATTACTCTCGAAAGTCTCGATTCTATATACCTTCGAATAATCGCAATCCAATTAAAACTCAGAAAAATTGAGTACACACCATCATTTTGAAGCGAAGGCTCATGCTATTTGACGTTATGAATCTCACTTCCTCGATTTTCAAAAATACGAGCTGCAGATTTGATGCAGCGAGTTACTACATCTGACATATGCAGGACACAGATACGATGCGGATGCATACGTGGTTTACGATTTAATAATTAAATAATATAGATATAGATATATTAATTAAAAATTATATACATATAATTAAAAAGAATTAAGTAAATTTTTGAATAATTTCAAAGATCAATAAGTCAATATTAAACAAATCAAAGTAAAAACAAAAAAATGAGTGTTTTAAGATACGACCACATATGCAAGTCACGATGCGATGCGATGCGCATCTCCCCCGCATCGGGTTACATTCCTGAACAGAGCGTCCTCCAACTCATAGCAACGATAATAAAGCCTACCACTCCAATTCACACCTACAATTATCCGTAGACTTGTAAGTGGAGCGGGTAATATCCGTTTACACGTTAACTTGTACCCACTGGTACAAGTATGGACCTAAAATTTCATACCCGATTAAATATTTGTACCTGTGTACTCGGTTGCCCGAATATAATAATATAAATATTGTATATATAACATTATTTTTTATTTGTATAATATCCAAATGTTTGCTTAATTTTGTTTCAATTATGCTAAAACATTTATTTTTAATAGTTGATGTTGTGGGTTGTTTTGTATTTCAAATGTGGTATGTGGTTATATAAACTTAAATTATTAACAAATTTAATAATGTTAGGTATTATTGTTTATTATTGTTATTTATTGAATGTGAGTTGTTTTTTAAAATTCATGTACAACTCATATACCCTTCGAATCCGACCCATAACCATTTATGCCGATATAGGGCGGATACGAGTGTGGATTTTGGAAGTCAGGTATATATGTACATGTGCCCATACCCATTTATTTTGTCGTTCGGCGACATGGGAGTCGACTGGGTCACTAGAGCGACTCGGTTGGTCTGGTTTTTTATTTTTATTTTTTGGTTTTGGTTTTTTTTAATAATTAGGGGTTTGTATTTTGATAAATAGTTAGGATTTAAGTAGTTTTAGAGTTTATTTTATTTTGATAACGTTAACGAAAATTATACTCAAATACACCTTCTCTGAAATACACCAACTTCTTAATATTAATGGTATTTAGTATTTGGAATCATTAATGGTTAAATAAATAAATTATATGCAATTTGAAAATACGAGATTTATCGGTATTTTTGTTTTTCCAAATAGATTATTAATGTTTTTGGTAAATATAACTAATTTTGGAATAAAATAAAAGTTTAGAATGAAATTAATGATGTTGTAAATATAAATAGATTGCGCATGACCGGGACGACCACGTTAAGGATGTTCTTACTTATAGGTACGGGTGACCATACTCACCCCCATACTTGACCTATTTATAGGTCTTTATAGGTCAAATTATCTCCTTGAACAACTTATCTCTCTTAAATCAATCCCTAACTATCTTTGGAAAATCCAACAATTCCATTCATTAACGGTGCTAGGATTTCTGGTCGGGGGACATAATTTATATTACAAACTACATGCTAAAAAATAAAGGTCCCAATATTTTTCGGTACGCACATTATAATTGTAATATTTAAGTACACATTTTTGAAATGTTTGTAAAATATTCTAATTTTAAGCTATATTTTCTCAATACTTGTGATCAAAAGAAAATTCGTTACTAGTCCATCTCTCTTTCAATTACAATGGCGAGTTTTTGACCAAATTCATAATCAATAATGCCTTATTTGTTATAGGACTTGCAACCAGTAACACTAATATAATCTTGACCAAAATTTGGGTTCCGTCCGACCATTTGTTAACACTATTTGGTAGAACGGTCGACTGTTTTAACGATTTCGTCTGACTGTTACTTGGTCTTTAAAATGTCTTTTCGACTCATTTTCTTGTCGTTATTCTCCAACAACTATTTTGAGGAATGTGTTTTTACCCAATTTGGACCCCAAACCTTAGGTCAACTAGACCACACTATCGGTCGACCAAATCAGACCAAAAACTAGAAAATAATTTTCCTTTTTTCGTTCGACTGTTTCTGGCCTACTAGTCAACCGTTTCCTTAACATCCAGTATTCATACTCCCAATTTACATTGTGTTAGTCCGACCGTTATGCATACCTGTCCAACCATTAACTTGCAACTTAAGTGAATGGTCGAACGGATTGACCAAACGGTTGGCACTCGACTGGCAGATCGTTTTTGCTTCTTTTGTCGGTTACTTCTTTATCTCTTTTATTTTTATGCCCCAACGACTATATGGATCTTAAAGCCTATAAATAGGTGTTCAAACATTACTTTAACACCTCTTACACCTCCTATTGATCCATTCCTTGAGAGAAAATATTTCTCATCCTCAAACATTAACTACCACACTCAAGCCTAAATTCACCACTTGTGTTCAAAAATCATATTCTACTCAAGTGTGCTCAAGTCTAGAGTGTAGATCAGTGATTTTCACTCATACTTTGTTGAATCACAAGAGTTGTACAAGCTTCGGGAGGAAGCTACCCTCTCAGATTGTGAGAGGAAGAATTAAGTTCAGCTAGGTCATTCACAAACTTGCTCTGTAAAAGGTGTGATCTCGACCTAGAACAGAGATCATATTAGTGAAGTCATGAGCGGAGCTCATGGTGATCGAGTGAGGCTTGTGAGAGAGGATTAAGACATGATTGGAGTGCCGAACCACCATAAAAATCTCTGATCTACATTGTCTAGGATCGTGATGGTCTACAATACCAATCACTTTTATCCCTAAGTACCTACTTGTTTAACGATCAAAGATATGCAGCGGAATTTAAAACTAAACAAGCAAGTAAGGAATAGAAAATGCAAACCAGAAGGAACACATGGTTTTTTATAGAGGTTCGGCGACCGCCTACGTCCTCTCTTGCAAGCTCCGCTCACTTCTTCACTATCCACTCCCCGTTCCGGGCCGGGAGAGAACGCCTTTACAATCTTCAAGCTCGCGAACAACCCTCACCGAGCTTGGCTCCTCCTCTCATAATCCGACAGGGATACTTCGGGCTCTCACCGAAGTCTATACTCTTTGTCTTGGGCTTTCACCAAGACCCTTGCTTCCTTTGCACAACAAATAAGTGGAACAACACTCTCTAAACTTGAGCACACTTGAGTATGATTGGATTTATGACTAAAGTGTGGAAGGTTTGAGGCTTAGAGTGTTTTAGGTTTCTCTCTAATGTATTGAACAAGTATGTGTGGGAGAGTTTGAGTTAAAATGTGTTTTACAACTCTATTTATAAGCATTAGAGAGAATATAGCTGTTGGGGTTGATTGAGTATAAGTTGGTGTAAGATACACAAAACAGAAACTCGCAGGACCCAATTCTTGATGAGTTTGGTCGACCGGATCGGGCTGAACGGTCGACCGTTAGGCAGTTTTGAACTCAGTTCGGTCGACCGATTAAGGAACGGTCGACCGCCCAACGCTAAGAATTAGGTACACTTAAGTGATCGGTCGAACACCGCAAAAGATTCGGTCGACCGATTCACAACAGGCTCTAAGAGGTTGATAAACAATGTTCTATTCGGTCGGTCGAACAATGTTGTATTTTTTGAGAAATTAGATGTGTGTTGAGTGAAAAATTAGACATTTGGTTAATGTTGAATAATGATTTGGTAAGGTGCGTTAATGGTTATGAGTAAAATTGAAACATTAAAATGATTTTGCTATATAAAATAATAATAATATATTTGATTAGGTGGGTTGCGGGTTATGCGGGGCGGGTTGCAAGACAACTGCAACCCGCCCCGCTTATTAGGCGGGTTATGCGGGTGGCGGGTTAGCGGGTTGGCGGGTAACATTTTTTGTCCGCTACCCGCATTAGGCGGGGCGGGTTGCGGGTAAAATATTACCCATTTACAACCCTAATGAAATGTATTTGGGGTATTTTTTGGTTAATACGAATACGACCGTTGGGTATATACGACAAAACAAACGGTCGGAAAATACTTGGGACTCGGTCGACCGAAAAGGTCTGAACGGTCGACCGAACTTAGGCAGTTAAACACTAACAGATTAATTGATCATTTGGTCGATCAAACAGTCTGTTTCGGTCGACCGAATGTGGGCAGACGGTTTGGGTTCAAATTTAGTGTTTTCCGGTCTAAATTTCGGTTATCTATTGAAGTCCAAATTATGTGAAATTTCGTGTGTGACTTCTATAGGGAACCTAGTGTGGGTTTGAGTAGTTTTTAGTTCAAGTATGCTAAATTACACAAAGTTCCTAAGACTCAAAGAAATACAAAATACATGTCTTCAAATAAGCTTGATTACATGTCTTGACTTGATTTCATTTCTTCCTTGAGTCTTGATCACCTGTAGAGGTTAGCACAAAGCAATATGTGTGCTACTCTACATGATCACAATTAAGATTAGGTTAATTAAATTATCAAAACATAGATTAAGACCAAAAAACCAACACATTGTGGTTTGATTGTCCCTTTTTGTTTATTTATTTATGCTGCACATACTTAAAGTAGATATTAGATTAGTAGTCATCGTTGATCCTAACATGTTTGTGCACTTTGTAAGGTAATCTTATCGTGGATTAACAAAATCATCATTTTTCTAATTGTTATTTATAATAACCAAAAGCATTATTTAACGTTACATTACGGGAATTTCACGATCGACCTTCCTAACTCATTGTTGCTACAACTTTTGAAAATACCTATCCATGTTTTTTAAAATACCGTGTTATATAATCTAACATACTTTTGATATTAATGCTCAACATACGGTTTTATACATTTCGCGAATCCCATGTTGTTATTAAATTGCATGAAAATACCTCTTCCTGTTACCAAAATAACTTCTAGCTTATATATGGTTATTTACATCCAACGTGGCTTACATTACCCTATTACTCACATCGTCAAAATACCGTACATAACTTACACTGTTAGATTCCAACATAAATTAACATCAACAACGTGATTTCTCATTCAACAACGGTAAATTGACATAGTAATAAAAGGATAATTAAAACATAACTTTAGAATAAACAAAACTAAATCCTAATGTGAGATTGAGGAAGTTTTACATCCAAAACATCAAAACCAAGTTTAAACAAGAGTGTTCCACTTCAACGAAACAACAAACAAGTTTAAAACGATAAGCTCTATATACAAACATGGTCCTCTTATCCTCTGTAGTATCTGGAGCTCTTAAAGAGCCATTGCGACTTTTCTCTAATAGCATGAACATGCTCAACGTGTTCATGGTCGTCCGCTGGCAATCAAATGCACACTCTCCGCAACCAATGTATTCAAATAAATCACAATCTTTGGAGCCTGGCTTATGTTGCAGACAATCACGTACAAACAACAATTCAAAAGTTGTCGTATAAAGACCTTAAAAACGCTTCCTCATCGAAACCAACCGCATCATTGGGGTGCTCAGATTTAGGAAGGACCCTAGTGAGACTATTGTAGTGCTTCATTTGGCAGCAAGCACAATAAATCACAAGAGCAACAACCAGTGGAACTCACCTACAATGGACATGCGATTAATTACAATGTCATCTACGTCCTCTTTCGAGAAGTTCTTCAGCATATAATTGGCAGCTTTGTCGTGTATCCCATGCTCCGCAAACGATGCAATACTTGTTGGGACAAAATCCACACGACTAGTGTTAGACCCTAACCCTTGCTTATTGTTCTTAATTGTGTTTAGGAGAGGATTAGTGATGGATTGAGATGGACGGCTGAGATCGAGTCGGAGAAAAGTATATAAAGGTTGGTTTTACTCTCTCTCCTCACTCTCTCTCTCTCGTTCTCTTCTCTCTCTCTCACTCTCTCTCTCTCTAGACGCGTCTCTCTCTCCATCAGAGTTTCGTCGGCATTTGTGGAGGCGAGGGGGCTGTTGGAGACGCCGGAAGCACGGGGATCGTCGTTGTGTTCGCCGGAGTTCGAGTTTATCGTGGAAAAGCTCGCCGTCGTTTCTTCAAAGGCTTCTTCAAGCCTTAAGGTATGTCAAACTTGCTTTCAAGCTCACCTAGTGTTAGTGTGGGAGTGGGAGCGGTCGACGGTAGGCCGTTTCGGGCTCGTCGGACCTGCACAGCCGTTTCTGAACTATAAACGGTCGACCGGTGTTTTGGTTCGGTCGACCGGTTATAGTGTATTTGGGGCAGAATCCCTCGCACCGGTCGAACGATGCCCTTTTGGGCGGTCGACCGGTTGTGCATTTTTTTGCGAGAGAAAACGTCCTGGGTATTTTCGGTCGAACGGGACCCCTTTGCTGGTCGACCGAAAGTACTGTTGTAGGTCGGTTGGGGCGTTGATCATCTAAACGGTCGACCGCCTGTTTGACTCGTTCGACCGACGTTTAAGTTAGCTTAATGGCCGGTCGACCGGAAGTGTGGTTTCGGTCGACCGTGATGTGAGGACTCTGGGTGAGTTCTACTGGTTGTTTTCGGTTGACCGATAGGGTTCGGTTGTTCGACCGTTTTACTGTTGATTGCGAAAATGGATTTCTACTGGTGCTTTTCGGTCGACCGGGACCCCTTTGTCTGTCGACCGTTTGGCGGGTTTTTCGGTTGGGCCAGTTCTCTGGGTGAGGATCGGTCGACCGGAAGCCATGTTTTGTTCGACCATTTTACACTGTTTTTGCGTGTGTGTGTTGCTATTGATTGGCTAGAAGGCAACGGGTCTCCGGCCCTTTTGGGGCGATGGCACAGACATTCCGGCCCTATAGCGATTAGTGGTGACACGGGTTGTGATTTGTGGCCGTGGCTCCGGCGAATGAGGCAAAGTCGTGGCTCCGGTGAATGATGCAAAACCGTGGCTCCGGTAACACTGAGGCAATGAGGGGGTTGTGTGGCCGTGTTTTGGACCGGCGGTGCCTTGTGTGCACGTGTGTTGGTGGGTTGGGGTGAGAGGACCCTTGAGACCCTTGTTGTTGGGCTATGGCCGGGAGAGAGGTCCCGGGAACTTAGCGGGTGTTTCTGTTGTGGTGTTTCATGTTTCCTTGCACATTTCATTTCTGTCCATATATGTGTTAGGGTTTGGCATACTGGGTTTCCTCCTGGAAACTCAGGCATTCATTGTCTGCTTTCAGGCCGAGAACGACGTTAGGTGGGTGGCGTCGGCAGAGGGAGCACTCGAGACCTGATCCTGCTTCCCTACATTTTGAGGTGGTTGTGATTACTTGTGTATATTCTCTGTATATGATCTTTTGATGTAATCACATTCTTTTGTAAACTCGTTCACATATATATATTATATGTTGGTGTACCAGTGTGTGTATTTCTTTCGTAATGTCCTCGTTGATTGTATGATTTAAATTTGAAATTTTCCGCTGTGTTTGAGGACGTTACAACTTGGTATCAGAGCGGTCAGTTTCAGTGTCTTCGTCCAATGGAACCACCCTTAGAGTTGTGTCAATCATGCATGCATTGTTCTCATTCATGTTTTGTGTCTCCTGTGTAGATGGCTCCGAGGCGTGTGAGACCTTCTCCCGAGACCATAGCACCAGTGATGAGGTGGGTGAGGGGAGTAGAGGTGAGGAGCTGAGGACGCTCCAGGGCACGCTGGGTAGATTCAGCGAGATTCTCGAGCGCCAATCCGCCCAGGCTGATCAGGGAGGAGCAGGCGCAGTGTTGGATCGGTTTATGCGTCAGCATCCCCCATCCTTCGATGGTAGCGGCGACCCTGAGGCAGCAGAGGACTGGGTCTTTAAGATCCAGAAGATATTTCGGGCATTTGGGTGTCCTCCTGAGAGGAAGATGGATCTGGCCACTTACGTGTTGGACGGTGGCGCAGCCAACTGGTGGAGATCCATTTCTGCTGTGGTGTTCGAGGACAGTGAGGAGTTGAGCTGGGAGGAGTTCTTGGTGGAGTTCAACCAGCAGTACTTTCCGCAGCACGCCCGCGACAGGAAGAGAGAGGAGTTCCTGGCTTTAGAGCAGAGGGACATGACTCTGGCTGCCTACATCAGCAAATTTCACGCTTTGGAGCGATACTGTCCAGAGATTTATGTGACGCAGGAGCAGAGGGCTCGGAGGTTTGTGCGCGGTCTGAGGCCGCAGTTCAGGGCCCGTGTTACCACGAGCATGCCACAGACGTTAGCAGACGCTGTGAAGTTCGCGACCATCATGGATCAGGATAGCCAGGACATTGAGGAGGCTAGGAGGTCGCAGGTGAAGGCCGGAGTGCGTCCGGGGAGTCAGTTGTCAGGGAATCCGGGCAAGAGGCCTCGGATTGACGGAGGTGGACCACCGCAGGCTGGGCAGTGCAGGCAGTGTGGTGGAGTTCATCCGGGACGCGGTTGCGGGCCCCGTTCTGGCGCGTGTCATGGTTGTGGCCAGCTGGGTCACTTTGTTCGTTCTTGCCTGAGTAGGCCGGGTGGGCCTATTGTTCGGCCGGGATCATCCACAGCTGGTGGAGCTGGACCGAGTCGTTCTGCAGCACCACCCCCGCAGGGGAAGAGAGCAGGTCGCGTATTCACTATCCAGGCGGAGGAGGCTAGGGATGCGAGCACGGTGGTGGAAGGTACGCTACTTGTTGCAGATTTGGTAGCTAGGGTGTTGTTTGACTCTGGGGCCACACACTCGTTTATCTCTGAGCAGTTTGCGAGCGTGTTGGGCAGTACCCCTGCGATGTTGACTGCCACTTTGGAAGTCAGCACACCCCTGGGTTTGGTGGGCACTGTGGGGAGATTTCTTCCCGGCGCCATGATTGCTTCAGGAGACCAGGAATTTCCGGCTGACCTGGTCTTGCTACCGATGGTGGACTTCGATGTTATACTCGGGATGGATTGGTTGTCCCAGTACGACGTCCGAGTCTTGTGCCGTGATAAGAAAATTTTGATTCCGAGGCGAGGTTTGCCTGATCTTCTGATCAAAGGATTGAAGGACCGCGGGAGTCGGTTGATTGTTTCTTCGGTTAGAGCTCGGAAGTTGATTCAGCAGGGTTGCAGGGCTTTTGTGGCCACCTTGGTAGTTCCAGACCCAGAGATGAGGAGGCTGGAGGACATCGAGATTGTTCAGGATTTTCCCGAGGTGTTTGCTGATGATGTCTCCGGTCTACCACCTCACAGAGAGATAGAGTTCGGCATTGATTTGGTAGCTGGGGCTACACCGCAGTCGAAGGCTCCATTCAGGATGGCGCCTGCAGAGTTGTCGGAGCTGAAGAAGCAGTTACAGGTTCTGATGGATACTGGGTTTATCCGACCCAGTGTCTCACCGTGGGGTGCGCCGATTCTTTTTGTGAAGAAGAAGGACGGCTCGTTGCGGATGTGCATAGATTACCGGATGCTGAATAAGGTTACTGTGAGGAATCAGTATCCTTTGCCCAAGATCGAGGACCTGTTTGACCAGTTGCAGTCAGCGAAGGTGTTCTCGAAGATTGATCTGCGATCTGGGTACCATCAGTTGAGGATCAGAGAGGCAGATGTCCAGAAGACAGCTTTTCGGACGAGGTACGGGCACTTTGAGTTTCTGGTGATGCCGTTCGGGTTGACGAACGCGCCTGCAGCATTTATGGATCTGATAAATAGGACTTTCAGTCAGTATCTCGACCGTTTCGTGATTGTCTTCGTGGACGATATTTTAGTCTATTCACCAGATATGGATCAGCACCGGGAGCATCTGAGGATTGTACTTGGCATTCTGAGAGATCAGCAGCTGTATGCCAAGTTTTCGAAGTGCGAGTTCTGGCTTCACAGTGTTGCATTTTTGGGGCACATCGTGTCAGGAGCTGGGATATCAGTGGATCCAACGAAGGTCGAGACAGTGACGCAGTGGAGAGCCCCGACGAGTGTGACTGAGATTAGGAGTTTTGTTGGATTGGCGGGTTACTACCGCCGGTTCATCAAAGACTTCTCGAGACTTGCTTCACCACTGACAGCGCTGACGAAGAAAGGAGTGAAGTTTGTTTGGTCCCAGAATTGCGAGGACAGTTTTCAGGAACTGAAGAGTCGGTTGACGACTGCTCCAGTTCTGACTCTTCCCAGCGGCAGCGGAGGTTATGTGATTTACAGCGACGCCTCAGGTGTTGGGTTGGGCTGTGTACTGATGCAGCACGGGCAGGTGGTGGCGTATGCTTCGAGGCAGTTGAAGGTGCACGAGAAGAATTACCCCACTCACGATCTAGAGTTGGCAGCCGTGGTTCATGCTCTGAAGATTTGGCGTCACTATTTGTATGGTGAGCGGTTCGAAGTCTTCACGGATCATCAGAGTCTGAAGTACCTGTTTTCACAGAAGGAGCTGAATATGAGGCAGCGCAGGTGGCTTGAGCTGATTAAGGATTTTGATTTCACCATCTCTTATCATCCGGGGAAGGCGAATTCAGTTGCAGACGCGCTGAGCAGGAAAGTGGAGGTGTCAGCTACGAGTTTGTGTATTCAGGAGTGGAGGCTACTCGAGACATTGTCAGAGTGGAGGACGTTCACCGAGAGCTCGGGGGGAGCAGTGATTGCGGGTCTTCGAGTGGAGCCGCAGACCGTCAGTCGAGTTGTCCAGGCTCAGCACAGGGATGAGGATTTGACTAGTCTGCTACAGTCAGCTGCCAGAGATGGGTCGGACTTCACTGTGGGAGTGGATGGAGGTCTGAGGTTCAGGAGTCGGATCTGGGTGCCGAAGGTCGATGCGCTGAGAGATAACATCATGGAGGAGGTACACCAAGCCAGATATTCCATTCACCCGGGGAGTACGAAGATGTATAAGGATCTACAGCGGAACTTCTGGTGGCGAGGGATGAAGCGTGATGTGGCTGATTTTGTGGCTAGGTGTTTGGTTTGCCAGCAGGTGAAGATCGAGCACCAGAGACCAGCGGGACCGATGCAGAGTATAGAGCTACCTGAGTGGAAGTCGGAGCACGTGACGATGGATTTCGTCACCGGGTTGCCGAAGACGAGGAGCTCTCATGACGCGATTTGGGTTATAGTCGATCGACTGACCAAATCGGCACATTTTCTGGCCATCCGGACTACTCTACCTTTGGAGGGTCTTGCGAGATTGTATATTGAGGAGATCGTCAGACTGCATGGGGTGCCAGTGAGTATCATTTCAGATCGAGATCCGAGGTTCACTTCCAGATTCTGGGGGAGTTTGCAGCTGGCTCTGGGTACTCGTCTGAAGTCCAGTACAACATTTCACCCGCAGACAGACGGTCAGTCAGAGAGGACTATTCAGACGTTAGAGGACATGCTGAGAGCGTGCACTCTGGATTGGGCAGGGCACTGGGATGAGCACTTGCCGTTGATTGAGTTCGCCTACAACAATAGCTACCATGCGAGTATTGGGATGGCGCCGTACGAGGCTTTGTACGGGAGGCCGTGCAGATCACCGGTGTGCTGGAGCGAGGTAGGCGAGAGGCAGTTAGTCGGGCCTGAGATTATACAGGCGTATGCTGAAAAGGTTGATGTGATCAGGCAGCGACTAGCGACAGCTCAGAGCAGGCAGAAGAGCTACGCGGATCGGCGTAGGCGAGTTTTGATTTTTGAGGTCGGCGATCATGTCTTTCTGAAGATCTCACCGTCGCGTGGGGTCATGAGATTCGGGAAGAAGGGGAAGCTCAGTCCGAGGTACATTGGGCCGTTCGAGATTTTGGACCGAGGTGGAGAGGTCGCCTACCGGATTGCGTTGCCGCCACAGTTTTCTGGTCTTCATAACGTCTTCCACGTTTCGATGCTGAGGAAGTACGTGTCAGATCCTTCTCACGTGATTCAGATTGAGGTTCCAGAGATCCAGCAGGATTTGTCTCTTGAGGAGAGGCCGGTAGAGATTGTGGATCGGATGGATCACCAGCTCAAGAGGAGGATGATTCCTATGGTTAAGGTCAGGTGGCAGCATCACTCTGAGCGAGAGGCTACTTGGGAGGTTGAGGAGGAAGTCCGGAAGTCGTATCCGGAGATGTTTGGTAAGCACTGAATTTAATTTCGTGGGCAAAATTCTTTTAAGGAGGGTGGATTGTTAGACCCTAACCCTTGCTTACTGTTCTTAATTGTGTTTAGGAGAGGATTAGTGATGGATTGAGATGGACGGCTGAGATCGAGTAAGAGAAAAGTATATAAAGGTTGGTTTTACTCTCTCTCCTCACTCTCTCTCTCTCGTTCTCTTCTCTCTCACTCACTCACTCTCTCTCTCTAGACGCGTCTCTCTCTCCATCAGAGTTTCGTCGGCATTTGTGGAGGCGAGGGGGCTGTTGGAGACGCCGGAAGCACGGGGATCGTCGTTGTGTTCGCCGGAGTTCGAGTTTATCGTGGAAAAGCTTGTCGTCGTTTCTTCAAAGGCTTCTTCAAGCCTTAAGGTATGTCAAACTTGCTTTCAAGCTCACCTAGTGTTAGTGTGGGAGTGGGAGCGGTCGACGGTAGGCCGTTTCGGGCTCGTCAGACCTACACAGCCGTTTCTGAACTATAAACGGTCGACCGGTGTTTTGGTTCGGTCGACCGGTTATAGTGTATTTGGGGCAGAAACCCTCGCACCGGTCGAACGATGCCCTTTTGGGTGGTCGACCGGTTGTGCATTTTTTTGCGAGAGAAAACATCCTGGGTATTTTCGGTCGAACGGGACCCCTTTGCCGGTCGACCGAAAGTACTGTTGTAGGTCGGTTGGGGCGTTGATCATCTAAACGGTCGACCGCCTGTTTGACTCGTTCGACCGACGTTTAAGTTAACTTAATGGCCGGTCGACCGGAAGTGTGGTTTCGGTCGACCGTGATGTGAGGACTCTGGGTGAGTTCTACTGGTTGTTTTCGGTTGACCATAGGGTTCGGTTGTTCGACCGTTTTACTGTTGATTGCGAAAATGGATTTCTACTGGTGCTTTTCGGTCGACCGGGACCCCTTTGTCGGTCGGCCGTTTAGCGGGTTTTTTGGTTGGGCCAGTTCTCTGGGTGAGGATCGGTCGACTGGAAGCCATGTTTTGTTCGACCGTTTTACACTGTTTTTGTGTGTGTGTGTGTGTGTGTGTGTTGCTATTGATTGGCTAGAAGGCAACGAGTCTCCGTCCCTTTTGGGGCGACGGCACAGACATTCCGGCCCTATAGCGATTAGTGGTGACACGGGTTGTGATTTGTGGCCGTGGCTCCGGCGAATGAGGCAAAGCTGTGGCTCCGGCAAATGATGCAAAACCGTGGCTCCGGTAACACTGAGGCAATGAGGGGGTTGTGTGGCCGTGTTTTGGACCGACGGTGCCTTGTGTGCACGTGTGTTGGTGGGTTTGGGTGAGAGGACCCTTGAGACCCTTGTTGTTGGGCTATGGCCGGGAGAGAGGTCCCGGGAACTTAGCGGGTGTTTCTGTTGTGGTGTTTTATGTTTCCTTGCACATTTCATTTCTGTCCATATATGTGTTAGGGTTTGGCATACTGGGTTTCCTCCTGGAAACTCAGGCATTCATTGTGTGCTTTCAGGCCGAGAGTGACGTTAGGTGGGTGGCGTCTGCGGAGGGAGCACTCGAGACCTGATCCTGCTTCCCTACATTTTGAGGTGGTTGTGATTACTTGTGTATATTCTCTGTATATGATCTTTTGATGTAATCACATTCTTTTGTAAACTCGTTCACATATATATATTATATGTTGGTGCACCAGTGTGTGTATTTCTTTCGTAATGTCCTCGTTGATTGTATGATTTAAATTTGAAATTTTCCACTATGTTTGAGGACGTTATGTGATATGATCGATTGTTATGTGATATGATCATGTGGTGTATTAAGTGTGTGTTATCTTAATCCCTTGATATTTTGTATGTTCTTGAAAAAATTGAAGTCTCTTGCTGGCTTGAACTAGTTAAGCTTTGATCGAAATCTTTTGGACTCGTGATTTACTAGACATTGTAAATTATGACAATTGAGGAGAGAAATTAGGATCAATGAAGTCTCTTACTTTTGCTAATGAATGATAGAAATGAAGTCTCTTACTTTCGCTAATGAATGAAAGAAATGTAATAGACATGTTTATAACAACTAAGGAGAGAAATTAGGACCAATGTAAAGAATGCGTGAAGTTTTGCCTTCACCAACCCTTTTAATTTACTTGATCATTTGGTTTGATGTCCAATCTATTCATTAACTTTTGTGAGTGTGGTCATGTAAAATTATATCAATTTGTTCCAATTTGAACAGTGTCACGAATTGAGACAAAATTAATGTAGGCATGATTTAAGTTAAATGTAAGGGTGTCTAGTCTATAAATTGTTACCCCCAATTTCTTAGGAGTTTCGATGATCTTAAAAGAAAGAGGCATAAAAGTAAAAAAATGTGGGAGTATTTTATTTGTGGGAGTATTTCTTACAATTTTTATTTAGTACGTACAGTTTCTTTGTGGGAGTATTTTCAATTCTAAATTTTAAATGTTTATTTAGTTAAATGTTTATTTATGCTTAAGATATTCTTTTATTAAGACAAATTTTAATGTTTAACTCATCAACCCCCTTAAATAACTTGACCTTTAATAACCCAAAGCAAAAGATTAGATAATATTTGCTAAATCATTCATCATATAAGATTTGCATTCATCGTATTTATTATTTATTTACGATTTCTGTCATAGATTGTTGGCGTAAGGTACGTACTATCTTTCACTCATCATTCATTAGAAAGCACACATTAGTTAGTAGGAGTTGCATTGTAACAAGAGTGAGGTGAATGTTTGTTTGGTGTATTGTTTGTTAGATTAAGGTATGAAAAACACTTAGGGGTCAGTCACCTATAGGAGATGAGGTGGGGGATTTCATCACCCTTTCCTTAGCCCAAAAACCACTTAATAAAAGAGCCTTAACAAAGTCAATTAGACGTTGGCCCCTAGGATTTTCGGACGCATTAAGGAGAGGAACCTGTTTAAGACTATTATGGCTTGAATGTCGTTGCCCATCTAGTATCCCTGAGATTTTAGGAACCTCCGGGTTCTTGATTTCCTACAGATTAGTGATCCTCGATGTTTAAGACCGTTTCGGCCTGAACGTCACTGCCCATCTAGTCTCCCAGAGATATTAGGAACCTCCGGGTTCTTGATTTCCTATAGACTAGTGTCATCGGTGGGACCTCGAAGTTAGGCGTCGTCTATTACTAAGGACCTATAGTGGACTTTAGGCTTGTTTTGGTCTTGATTGCTTAGTTAGGTTTCTAACCTTCCTTATTCCCACGCTAGATTAAGGACTTCATCTCCTCTCCTCCGAGTCATTCTTTTCTCATCTTAATGTCTTCGAATCTTCTCATCTACGAACACATTCTTTTAAATTGAAATTTTATTTATTTTCTCCAATAATAACTATCATTTTTGTTAATGTTTAGATTGAAATGGATCGAGAGTGGATTGTTTCAAACAGATTGAGTGATGAGTATGAGAATGGAGTGAATATGTTCTTAGAGGTTGCCAAAAAAACATTCCAAGAAAATGAAAGAAAGCGACATGGCGTATTGTTCGTGCAATAAGTGTCATAATATGTCAGTGCTGACTTTTCGGAAAATGAAAGATCATTTGTTTGAGAAAGGTTTCGACCCAAATTACAGACGGTGGATATGACACGGCAAAAATGAATCATTTAGTCGTTCCAAGAATGATGGAGAAGACGTTAGTGTGGAGGATCACTTAGAGGAAATGGTTCAGGATATGGCTGCAAAGTTTTCATCCAACCCCGATTTACTTGGTAATTTGTTGAGTGACAATGAGAAGCCGTTGTATAAGAATTGTACCAAATTCACTAGATTGTCAACAGTGTTGAAGTTGTACAATTTAAAAGCTGGAAATGGTTGGTCCGATGTGAGTTTCACATCAATGTTGAAGTTATTTAAAGAGATGTTTCCAGATGATAATGAGTTGCCAGATAGAACTTATGATGCTAAGAAAGTGTTGTGTCCTATGAGAATGGAATATAGGAAGATACACGCATGCCCGAACGATTGTATATTGTATAGGGGTGAGTATGAAAACTTACATTCCTGTCCCAGGTGTAATGTTTTAAGTACAAAATGAAACGTAGTGGACCAAACCACAATGAAGAGGCTGATGAGATGAAAATCAAAGCACCTCCTGCTAAGATTTTGTGGTATCTTCCGATAATACCAAGGCTTAAACGTTTGTTTGCAGGTAAGGAGGATTCCAAGAACATGACATGGCATGCTGATCGCGAGAAACCAAATGATCAGTTGCTATGTCACCTTGTAGATTCACCTCAGTGGAAAAAAATAAATTTCGACTTTCCTGTGTTTGGTGAAGAATCCAGGAATGTACGACTTAGACTCTGTACTGACGGAATGAATCCTTTTGGTAGTTTGAGTAGCATTCACAGTTCTTGGCCCGCTCTGCTTGTAATTTACAATCTGCCTCCGTGGTTATGCATGAAACACAAATATATCATGTTGTCCTTAATGATTTCTGGTCTGAAACAACCTAGAAACGACATCGATGTGTATTTAAGACATTTAATTGACGACCTAAAGAGATTGTGGGATGACGGAGAGTCAGTTTTTTATTCTTATTGTCAGGAGTCGTTCGTAATGCGGGCAATGATTTTTTGCACGATTAATGACATTCCAGCTTATGGTAATCTGTCTGGATATTCAGTCAAAGGTCATAAAGCTTGTCCAATTTGCGAAGAAAATACATGTTCTTTGCAACTAGTTAATGGTTCTAAGACTATCTATCTTGGTCATCAGAAATTTTTTCCGAACTCTCATCCTTATCGTAGGTTTAAGAAGACATTTAACAGAAAACAGGAGTTTTAGAATCTGTCAGTTGAAATCAGTGTCGAAAAGGTGTACGAACGTGTAATGAACATTGAATGTGAATTTGGAAAACCGTACAAACGACCAAACGACAAAAGTAGTTGGAAAAAAATCCATATTTTTGATCTCCATTACTGGAAAACTTTAGAAGTTAGACATTGTATTGATGTGATGCACGTAGAGAAAAACGTACGTGATAGTCTTGTTGGCACTATGTTGAACATACCTGGTAAAACCAAAGATGTATATAATACAAGACTTGATCTTGTAGATATTGGTATACGAGCAATGTTGGCACCATAGAAGAAAGGAGATCGGAATTACTTACCTCCAGCTAGTTATACATTGTCTAGAAAGGAGAAAAAAATTATCTGTTAGTGTTTGCACGATGTAAGGGTTCCACAAGGTTATTCTTCAAATATCAGTAGTCTTGTTTTTATGAAGGATTTGAAACTTGTGGGGATGAAGTCTCACGATTATCACACTTTAATGCAGCAGTTGTTACCTCTAGCACTGAGATCCATATCACCGAAAGATGTTAGTCATGCAATAATAAAGTTGTGTTTTTTTTCAATAAGATTTGCAGTAAAGTTGTCGATCCCGTGCAGTTAGATAAGTTACAGAATGAAATTGTGGTGACATTATGTCAGTTGGAGATGTTTTTCCCCCTGCTTTTTTCGACATTATGATTCATCTAGGTATTCATTTGGTTAGAGAAGTTAAATTGTGTGGACAAGTTTTTTTAAGGTGGATGTATCCTTTCGAGCGTTATATGAAAGTGTTGAACAGTTATTGCAAAAATCGTCAAAGACCAGATGGTAGTATTGTTGAAGGATATATAGCTGAGGAGGTTATCGAGTTTTGCACTGGATACCTAGCAAACACCAAAACTGTTGGACTTCTGAGGAATCGTCATGATAAACGTGTCGATGGTAAAGGGACACGTGGGATGAAAATGTTAAATCCAAATGGTGAGGACTTAATGACAGGATTTTTTTATGTGTTGTGCAATTCGAATGAAGTTCAACCTTACCTAAATGAACACATGAAGTTTCCAAAGGAAGGAAATCCTTTGTGGAGTGATCAACAAGTAATTAATAGTCACAATAAGAATTTCATCTCTTGGTTCAAAAATTTGGCTTACAAGCGTGATGTTTCTGAGACAATACAATGGTTGGCCTACGGTCCACATTCTGTTGTTATAAGTTATAATGGTTATGATATCAATGGATATTCTTTCTACACAGTTTGTGAAGATGCGAAAAGTGTTGTTCAGAACAGTGGCGTCACCTTAATAGCATAGTCTTTGCATATGTCTAGTTCTAAAGACAACAATCATGTATACGCCGAGATGTCCTATTACGGTGTAATTGAAGACATATGGGAGCTAGACTTTGTTAAATTCAAAGTACCTGTATTTAGATGCAAGTGGGCTGATAATAAAGTGGAGTTCGAGTGGATGACTATGAGTTCACTTTAATTGATTTTTCAAAAAAAAGGTTTAAAGGAGAACCTTTTATTCTCGCTTCCTAAGCGAAACAAGTCTTCTATGTGGCTGATCCATGTGATAACAAATGGGCAGTAATTCTGGAAGGGAAGAAAAATATTGTATCAAATGATAGTCTGATCGAGTATGAAGAGACACCACCTTTCTCTAAGCAAGCACCTGAGGTGAACTCAGTAGATGAAAAAATAAATGTTGAGACTTGTATGTTTAGAGATGACCACGGTGAAGGTATATGGATTGAAAACCCATTAAGGAAAAAAAAGCAGTAAATGTGCAAATTTTCTTTTGTAACACATTGTAATAGACATTTAATGTCTTGACCTTATTTAATGACTTGAATTTATCTTTTATAGTATCATGGCTCCGAAAAAGAAACTCACTTCCTCAAAGTCTGAAGGCTCGAAGACATACAGTACACGAGGTCCTTGTCTCATGAAAGAATTCGTGGGGAGAAGAAATAGAGACGGTTGAGTTCCAATCCAGTTTGATGACCGTCTTGAGCCGTTAGGCATGTTGTCTGATAATTGGAAAAGTTTTCTGGGTAGCTTAGTGAGGGCCAAAGTTGACATTTGTTTCTCGAGTTGGGCCGATGTAGATGAGAAGTTGAAGGACACGATATGGGATAACGTGCAGGTAATGATTCCATTATAGATTTCTATAGTTTTAGTCGAAATTTTGATATATATAAAGTCAACATGTTGTAGGAATCTTTTGAGTTCTAATCCACTGACAAGTTGAAGAAAAAGTGGATGACATACATGTCAGTTCGTTGGAGGGATTTCAAAACAAATTTAACAAACAAGTACATATTCGTAGACTACCAGGATAGAAATCCATGCGATGTCTATAACTTTATCACTCCGAATCAATGGGAGCTATTCAGAAAATCCAGAGATAGCCCGGAGTTTGAGGTAACTGAGTTTCAAAACAAACTTTTTAGTTATTGTTTTTAGTGACAATCTAATAAACTTGATTTTAGGCCATCCCAGCGAAAAACCAAAAGATTAGATCTCATAACAAGTATACACATCGTATGTCTCGAGCGGGGTACCAAACTTAGAAGCACAAATGATGGCTGAAAAATCACTCTGAAGAAACAAGAGGCAATTGACTCCGGTATGAGTGAGGAGCAAGCAAGTAACCTATCTCCTCCTTCTCCCGTAGCTCGTTGTGATTCTTGGAAGAGAGCGAGAGTAAACTCCAGAGGGGAGTACGTCACAGACGAGTCGCAAGCGATTGACTCGAAGATAGTAAGTTGCATCAGTTATATATCTGTTATTAATTCAGAATCATTAATTTTATATTTTTCAATTGTTAGTAAATATTGTTTTAAACTTAGGACTCTCTGAGGTTGAGAGAATCTCAATGAGAATTTGCTTCCGGTGGTCGGAATGTTATTCTACGCGAGGCCTTGGGAAACGACGAACACCCCGGTCTTGTGCGGGGGGTAGGGAGTAGAGTTGGACTTCGACAATATTATGGAAAGACTCAACGGTCTACTTCGTCGACTGGTCATACCAAATGCCAGCAAGAGATCGTAGATTTGAAGAATACGTTGCAACTTGTTTTTGAGATATTGGATCGTGATTTGCCTACTTCTCCTACCCGTCGTAAGACAGGTTCTTCCTCGGAGACTACTCCTCCAGTGCCGCCAGTGTTCCACCCTGATCGACAATATGATTTCGTGTCTCATTCTCGAGAATTGGCCATCGTCGGCGGTCCCTCGGTTGTAAAGTTCGCGGATGGATCTAGATGTGCTTTATGTGTCGAAGACCCTGATCGTAGATTGGTGGGACACGGGAAAGTTTATAACATCTCCAGACACCACTTCACAGAAGTAGGAAAGGGAGAAGTGAAAGTTGCAGATGAGAGTTGCTTAGATGCTGGTGCTTTTGTGTCATTTCTGGAACAAGAGATTGTTACTCTTGGAGATGCTATCAGTGGGTTCGTGCGGTGGCCTAGTTATTTAGTAGAGCTAAACAACAAACATGATAGTTTAACTTGGAAAGACTTTAAACTTCAAATTTGTTAACAATTGTATTTTAACGGTTGTATATATATCTGTAAGGTGTCAAGCCCCCGGAGCAAAGGGTCAAACAACTAATCTCCGATCAACATTAATTCGCTTCCAAGTAGGTGCAAAATGTTGTATCAATGTATGGTAGTTAGGGAAGCACAATCCTTAAGTACCTGGGAGTTGGAGGGGGATAAAGGGTTGCCTCTGGCTTTGTACGTCACCAAAGAGGATATCATGCAGTTCTTGGCGATGGATTCGTTGTGTATCATGATTATCGACGTGCAAGTGAAGTAAGTGTTTTTTTGTATACAATGAAAAGTATTGAATAATTTTATCAAAACTGTAATAAAGTATAATTTTTTTACTTGTAGACATCTTTATGACGCCAGAAGGTCAGTCTTTCCCGACGATCAAGTATTTGGATTTATCAGTCCATCTACATATATATACGGGAATGACGATAAATCGGGTCAGCTTGGGACATTCTTTAAAGAGGAAGACAAAATATATTATCTGCTCCCTTATCATGAGAGGTAAACTTTGTAATTCTAAGTGGAATTTTATTCTGTAATAAGCTTCTAATTATATATATAATAGGGCTCATTGGATGCTTGTCGTTGTATGCCCCACGACTAATTCGGCATATTAGTTTGATCCGTTGGGGTCGAATAAACCAAGATACTCAATAAAGAAACTTCTAAATTTGTAAGTTCATTTTAGTCGTGGGAAAAGTAATTCGTGGATTTTTATTAGTATTGTTGAATGAAATTTTAACTTGTGCTACTCAGGGCAATTAAGGTTTACAGAGCTTTGAGTGGCAGGAGAACAACCACAAAAGCAGGAATAACATGACATGGAATGAGAGTATGTTCTCTCCATTTTTTGTTAATTAAGTTAGGAACATAAATTTAGTGAATTTCTATGTTTGTAGTACCGGAAGCAGGTTGGAAATACGATGTGGTTACTACGTGATGAGATACATGGAGGAAATCCTCGAATTGGCAACTCAAGACGTATGTCTATCCGAGGTAATGTAGATCGTTAATCAATTGTATAGTTGTAGTTTCAATATTTAGTTATTAACATTCACACTTATATTTTTTTGATAGGTCTTCCTAAAAAGTAGTGATCCCTTCTCGCAACAGGAGCTCGATAAAACTCGCGACCGATGGACTCGCTATTTTATCATAAACATGTTGACGAACTAAGAGGTTCTCCTGTCACTAACATTTTTTGTAATTTAGTTAACAAGTGCACTTGTATTGCAAACCTACAATTTATGCCTTAATATAATCGCCTTAATTTTAGAATGAATTAATTGCAAGTGCGTTGAATGTCAATTGCGTATGCTTATATGTTTGTGTTTGTGCATGTATGGTTGTATGTTTGTGTTTGTGCAAGTTGGCAAATCTGTGTTTGTGCTTGTACGTACATGTGGATGAAAGTGTGAGCATCTGTGAACAAATTTGGTGCAGGTTGTATGTACACGAATACGATGACTAAAAATAACTTTGCAGGATGCTATTTTTTGTCCAGGTTTAGGAATAGACGTTGCATATTTATACTAGCCGACGTCTATTCCTCTGAAGAAAAGAATAAACGTCGGCTTTATTTATAATCCGACGTCTATTCTTTAAGAATAGACGTTGTCTGTTAGGTCACCAACGTCTATACCAAAATAATATACGTCGGTTAGATGTAACGGCTGTATGTAGAAGCCAACGTCTATTCTTGAAGAATAGACGTCGGATATTGGACGTCTGACGTCTATGTATAGACGACACACGCATAGACGTCGGATCTGGGAGTGCTTATATCCGACGTATATACCCCCGTACATCCGACGTATATGCCCTTTTCTGTAGTAGTGTATTAACGATAATATTGAATTGTATTGGTAGTGCTTTTAATTTTTGATAGCGTTGAATTGGATTGTCAATGTGTTGAATTGGATTGTCAATGTGTTGATGAGTTGTTGAATTGTGGATGTGTTAAGAATTAATGATAATATTGAATTATCGACTTGTTATTGAAAGTCTAAAGTTGACAATTCATATTGTCGATGTGTTAAATGAATTCTGCAAGAAATGTATGTGAATTTAAAAAATGTTGTAGAATTGAATATGAATGTTGCAGGGATTGAGTGTAAATTACAGACATCAAATTAAAAAAACGAAAAAATACCTTACTACGTAAATACCCTACTACATCAATTTCCTAGGAAACCGACGTGGTAGACACCCTACAACGTCGGTGATTGACATTATTTCATGCTCATATTTGTATCTTATATCCATTATCTTACACCTAAGCAATGCTACGTGACGAGTTTTATGTTTGAATTTCAGAAATAAAGAGGTTTGAAGAGAAGAGCCATGAGAGGACCCAAAAGCAGGAAAAAAGACTTAATTGTGAGACCTGGGGACTAAGATGCAAGGGAGAAGGACCTGATCGTAAGACCGAAGGACCTAAGAGCAAAACAGGAAACTCCACACCATCATAGGGAGTATTTTGGCAATTTGATTCGGGTCGGAGCTCCAACAAACCAAGTAGATGCATCCAAGACCAAGAAATACTTCAAGAAAAGCCCACAACGAAAACCAAACAGATCTAAAACATATAGAGCACTCAATCCTTATTTGCGGGTTGACTCGAAAGCCCACAACGAAAACCCAACGGGTTGACTCGAAGGACCCCACTCTTGAACAAACCCTTCATGCGTTCATTCAGAGCACTCAATCCTTATTTGCGGCCAACAATAATTCGGTCAAAGCATTGAAAATGCAAATTAGCCAGTTGGCTAATCAGCTCCATGAACGCGAGAAGGGCCAATTACCGAGTCAACCTGAGGTGAATCCTCGGGGTACCCATTCTCAAGGAAGGACACCTTTACCTCGTGCTACCTCTGAGCCGATACATCATATTAATGTGATTCATACTTTGAGGTCTGGTAAGGAGGTGGATAACCACATTGGGTGCCTTCTTTGTCATCACCATCTTTGAGGGAGCCGGATCCTGAGGCTCCCTCCACAAATACTTCCAGGAAGGAGCCAGATCCTGAGGTTCTTTCTACATTTCCTTCGACAAAGGGGCCGAACCCTTAGGTCCCCTTATCTCCTCTTGTGTCGAAGGAACCAGATTCTGAGGTCCCCACTCATGTTTCTTTGGACCAGAATTCTGGGGTTCCTTCGCATCCTTATTCCCCGAAGGTGCCACTCCCTGAGCGCCTTAAAAAGAAAACCTCTGATCAGCATGACAAGATGCTTGAGATGTTTAGGCAAGTTAAGGTGAACATCCCTCTGTTGGAGGTGATTCAGCAAATGCCACCTTATGCCAAGGTTCTCAAGGACTTATGCACTAAGAAGAGAAAAACTCATGTTCCAAAGAATGCTTTTCTTGCGGCTAACATGAGTTCTTCGTTGGCACAACTCATGCAAGTCAAGTACAAGGACCCTATCTGTCCTACTATCTCTTGTGTTATTGGTGATGTGCCCATACATCGAGCCTTATTGGACCTTGGTGCATCTGTTAATCTTCTTCCATATTCTGTCTACGTCCACCTCGGTCTTGGAGACCTCAAACAAACAAAGACCACTCTTCAATTGGCTGATAGGTCTATGAAGAAATCGAGGGGTGTGGTGGAAGATGTGCTGATCAAAGTGGGAGAGTTCATTTATCCAGTCGACTTCTTTGTCTTGGATACTGAACCTGTGCCAAACCCAGTTAGGCAAATTCCTGTCATTCTGGGGTGACCTTTCCTTGCGACTTCCAATGCATTGATTAATTGTCGCAATGGTCTGATGCGCTTGACTTATGGTAGTCAATGCACTGATTTCAACATCTTCACCATCGGAAAGAAGCTAGGTGCCTTCAATGACGCTGTTGGGGTCAAACTTATCCAGGGTTTGGATGAAATTGAAGTTGAGGGCACCTTCAAGTACTTCAGAGAATTGTTCGATGAAGATTCTGAAGGTGGTGAAGATGTTTCACCTGGGCTGGCACAAGAAGGTGTCTTATGTTCTGATCATGTGGCCTCAGTGCCACCTCCTCTTGTTCTTGTGGCCCTTGAGTCACATTCTTCTGAGTGTAAATTACAGACATCAAATTAAAAAAACAAAAAAATACCTTACTACGTAAATACCCTACTACATCAATTTCCTAGGAAACCGACGTGGTAGACACCCTACAACGTCGGTGATTGACATCATTCCATGCTCATATTTGTATCTTATATTCATTATCTTACACCTAAGCAGTGCTACGTGACGAGTTTTATGTTTGAATTTCAGAAATAAAGAGGTTTGAAGAGAAGAGCCATGAAAGGACCCAAAAGCAGGAAAAAATGACTTAATTGTGAGACCTGGGGACCAAGATGCAAGGGAGAAGGACCTGATCGTAAGACCGAAGGACCTAAGAGCAAAACAGGAAACTCCACACCATCATGGGAAGTATTTTGGCAATTCGATCGGGTCGGAGCTCCAACAAACCAAGTAGATGCATCCAAGACCAAGAAATACTTCAAGAAAAGCCCACAACAAAAACCAAACGGATCTAAAACATATAGACCGCTGATGAGATTTTTATTTATACCGCAAGTGCACGGCGTCGATGAAGACGCGGCAAGTACGGGTCGAACACAAGGAGGGAGAGATTCTTATATTTTTGTGATTTTTGATTAAGGAAAGAAAAAGAGAAATATGGTTGGTTTGAGGTTTTTGGAAATTTTTTTAACTTTTCTAAAGCAAGAACAACAAAAACAAAAAACTAAGAAGAAACAACTATGTATGAGACTCCAGCGGGTGGGAGTTATGAATCTTAGAGTTAGATTGGGGATCACGAAAATTATTATAAATCAAGTGAGATATTAAGCATCATATGATAATTGATTTAACAAAAACTCATATGATCAAAACACTAACAAGAAATTAAAATAAAAACGTTATCTTCTCTAACCTTATATCCGTCACCCCCACCCTTTGGAGGGTTTTAGAAACCCATGGGGAGAAGATGAGGAGAAGGGGTCAAGGAGATCATCGAGAGACTACAAAAAAATATTATACTAAACTACGATCTACGAAAACGAATGCAATTATTCTAAGCATGAAACAAATTATTCTAAGAGAAGAATAAAGAACAACAAAATTACTCTACTAGAATTAAGAACATTAAATATTAATCTAAAACTAAGCTTACAAAAGACAAAGACAAGGGAGAAATAAATGGGCAGAATTTTATTGCTATAGAATTCAATACAAAAAAGTTCCACTCACAACAATATTTCGGGGCTATTTATAGCCGATACAAGGAACCCTAGGTATGCATAAGGAAGGACACGTGCTATGAAACAACTGGACGAAAATAGGAGGCACGGATCGCAAACCGAGCGGCGTTTCCGCCGCACATTGACCGTCAGATGCGGTGGAATCGCCGCATGGATGGTCCAGATCAATTTAAGACTTTGCGGGTGTGTTTTTGGTATGTGCTAGATGGCCTCCACCCGTCTAAATCAATTATTTCATATCTTTGGAGATCCGAATTTGATTTCTTCTTGAATACTCCTCCAAAATAACTTTTTAGTCCTTCTAATTTGCGATCAGGTCCCTGACTTTTTATGCAATCACTTGGATTTCAACTTGCTTGGATCTCTAGCTAATTGGTCTTTGTGATCTATTTGAGTCCATTGTACGCGTTTTAGCTCGAATATTGGTAAATTGCATTGTAACACCTGAATTCTGCACAATTGCTCAAAACAATACCTTAGTAGCATTTATTTATATAAAAATAGTCTAAATGAAGGACATATGATGCAATGTATGCAATGCATCAACCGCCAATTGGCGGTCTGGAACCGCCAATTGGCGGCCCAGATAGCCCAGGATCCATTTAGTTTTCTGTAGCACGTGTATTAGTGTATGCTTAGTCTATTTTTGGTATTGGTTTAGTCCCACATCGGGGGATTGTCCCGGATTAACTTTTTCCATGCTTATAAATAGAACTTTTCACCTTCCATTATATCCATCTCTCTCTCTTTGGTGGCATCTTCCCTACTAAGAGTGAAGCCTTGAAGCAAAACTATGGTGGAGGAAGAGCTGCTTGTAATTTGAGTGAGTTAATAATAGATGTTTTCCTTTAATTGTGTTGTTTCTCTCTTAGTTTAATTTCCTTTCATATGCATGCTTGCTTCTTTGTTTTGTTTTATACTTCTTTAATATTTCTTGCTTGATTAGTGTAGTTTCATTTCAGTATAATGCTTCATTTTGTTAGAGTAGTTAATTTAAATATGTGTGAGTAGTTCCATCCCCATTTGGGGGGTGGAGAAATATGTGATATAATCATGTAGCGTATTAAGTGTGTGTTATCTTAATCCCTTGAGCTTTATATGATTTCCATAACCATCTAATGAGTCTCCACTCTTATCTTTGATATGCTAATGCTCTTGAATGAAGCTTAGCCTATGCTTTGATTAGTGGACCTATTTTATGGGGAATGATAAGGTTAGGATATGGATGAAATTAATATTGGAAACACAAGTTGTAGTGTATGTACTCTTGTTGCCTTTACCTTGGTTAATGTCTTGTATGTTTTAATGATATAGTCTTATCTTAATTCATGTGGAGGCATAGTAAGGTCTAGTCTTTATACTTGAGTTCATTTAGCTTCATTTCAATTATTGTCTTGTATGTTTTAATGATGTAGTCTTATCTTAATTCATGTGGAGGCAAAGTTGGATGTAGTTTTATGATTTCATGCACTACATGTTGTGAGGAGCTTAATGAACACACACACACACTTCTTTATCTTCACATTATTTCTCTACCCCTACGGACCAGTGACTCGAAGGCTTGGGCTTTTGTAATCATTTTGCAAGATGTGCTTTCCTCACTTTTATTCTCCTTTTATTTTCCTCAAGGCTTAATTGCTATTAGAAGTTCACACTTCCCGGTATATTAGAACTTCTGCTTTTTATCAACCACTTCAAAGATTTGATTCATCCAATTTAAGTGCATACATGTTTTAAAGGGTAATGGGTTATTTCTTTGAAACTTAGATTTATGTCATAATTTCTACAAGCAGGACTATATAATAAGGAACAAAAACTCAATGCAATTTATACTCGGGTTTTGGTAGTTCAATCTTAAGCTATGTCATGAAACATTGATTTTTTTTGAAATAAAAATAAAACAGATAGGTAGATAACTAGTCACCCCCCTACACCTATTTCATGCATTGTCCTCAATGTATGCAAAATTAAATACTATAGGAAATGCAAGAAATAATAAAGTTACCGCCTTCGGGATGATGACTCTCCACGGTCGGAGAGTGCTTTGTTCAGTTTGCTATTGAGGCGCTTCATCCCGCCCCACATTCGAGACCTATGCTCGTCAAAGTTTTCTGGGGTTGACTGAGCCCAGAATGTTGCGGAGTCTTCAGACGACTCACTTGATTGCATAGCATCCTCCATTTCTGCAGGTGTCCACAGGTCCGCTATAGTGCCACGATAGGAGGATGTTTCTCGTTCCACCGTACAAGGGAGCATGTCGGCTTCGTACACCCAGAAAGACTCATAGGCCATGAAGTGCTTGCAGATAGTGGTGACAAGGCATGGCAGAGGTTGGGAGCTGCGTTGGTGGCCTTCTCCAATGGTGGTCAGAAGCCGTCGGCACATACAGTAAGTGCGATCACGGGTCATCAGGGAGTGAACGATGCCCATTACAACGGTGCGAAAAGAAGTGTTGTGGGTATTACTCGTGACGTTTTGGCATGCCCACCTACATGCTGTAAAGACATTCTGGTACATGGATGTGCCCTTGATACCCCGATCACGACTAAGCACACAATCTGGTCCCATGAGTGACCGATAGAAACTGAGTTCCTCAGATGGCAAAGTGGAGGCCCCTTGCGGTATGTCAGTCAAGTTGGAGATGATGTGGAGGTCAATCGCCCAGACTTTATTTCTCCAATTCAGTAAAATGTACCCACTGACTAGGTCTATGTTAGTGATACTGCTATAGAACTCCTCCACTAAGCTAGGGCAGTAAACATCATTGTTATTATGGCCCAAGTAGCTCCAACTCTGTGCTATGATTTCGTCGTAAAAGTGGGTGTCATATTGATCACTAACAAGCAACGGGTGGAAGTTCTTCTCGGAAAACACCATTGTGATAGAATGCTGCTAAAGTGGTATACGTTAGATTTAGAAAAATAAGTCATGTACTGGGTTTTTTTTTCTTTTTTTCGTTTTTTTATTTTATTTTTGATTTTTTTTGGGGGGGACATAAACTAAAACTTAATCAAAATGAGGAATTGCGTGTAAAAACACGACTTCCTCTGCAACATTGGAGGGACGATTTAAGTAGGGCTTCAATCGATGCCCGTTAACTTTAAAGTTTTCACCGTTCTTTGGATTATTGATCTCGACCGCTCCGTGAGGGAAAACAGTTTTGATCATGAAAGGGCCGGTCCAACGACTCTTGAGTTTGCTGGAAAAGAAATGAAGGCGAGAGTTATAGAGAAGGACCAACTGTCCAGGAGAAAAAGATTTCCTAACGATGGATTTATCATGAAAAACCTTGGTCTTTTCCTTATAAATTTTAGCATTCTCATAAGCCTCATTTCTTATTTCCTCAAGCTCAACTAAATCCAATTTTCGAGCATTACCGGCTGCTTTTAAATCCATATTCAGTTGCTTAATAGCCCAAAGGGCTCTATGCTCCAATTCGACCGGTAAGTGGCACACTTTTCCATAGACTAACCGGTAAGGGGACATTTCTAAATTGGTCTTGAAAGCGGTCCGATAGGCCCACAACGCATGATTAATCTTTATAGACCAATCCTTACGTGAGGCATTAACCGTCTTTTCCAGAATTTATTTGATTTGTCTATTCGAAACCTCAACTTGTCCACTCGTTTGAGGGTGATACGCGGTGCCTAACTTATGAGTTATGGAATATTTTCTCATCAAGACTTCAAATGATCGATTACAAAAATGAGTACCCTGGTCGCTGATAATGGTCCGTGGAGTACCGAATCGGGAGAAAATATTCTCCTTCAGAAATTTCACAACAATTTTGTTGTCATTGGATTTTGTGGGATAGCCTCAACCCACTTGGACACATAGTCCACAGCTAGCAAGATATACTCCTTCCCAAAAGACATTGGAAACGGGCCCATAAAATCGATGCCCCAAACATCGAAGATATCAACTATGAGAATAGGGTTCAGAGGCATCATGTCTCTACGAGAGAGTTTTCCTAGCATTTGACATCTAGAGCAAGAATTACAAAATGCAAATGCATCCTTAAATAGGGTGGGCCAATAAAATCCGCATTGTAAAACTTTGGCCGTGGTTTTCTTAGCTCCAAAATGTCCTCCACATGCTTGGTCATGACAAAAAGATTGAACACTTGCAAATTTCTTCTCAGGAACACATCTCCTAATGATTTGATCCGAACAATACTTGAAAAGATATGGGTCATCCCAATAAAAATTCTTCCCTAGGGACCTAAATTTGGCTTGATCGTTCTTAGACCATTCCGTTGGGGTCACACCAGTTACTAAGAAATTGACTATATCGGCGAACCATGGTTCGCCAGACACAACCATGATCTGTTCATCCGGAAACTTCTCATAATTCACTGGTATGTTATTCACTGGGACAAGAGGAATTCTAGACAAGTGATCGAAGACTACATTTTCACAACCCTTTTTATCACGGATTTCAACATCAAATTCTTGCAGTAGTAAGATCCAACGTATTAAACGCGGCTTGGCATCCTTTTTGTTCACTAAATGTCTTATTGCAACATGATCCGAGTAAATAATCACATGTGTGTCTATCAAATATTGTCGAAAATTTTCCAAGGCAAAAATGACTGCTAGAAATTCTTTCTCGGTTACCGTATAGTTCAATTGGGCATCATTCAATGTTTTACTAGCATAATACATCACGTGAGGTTTCTTTTCAATTTTCTGACCCAACACCACTCCTATGGCGTAATCCGATGCATCACACATGATCTCAAAGGGTTAGGTCCAATCCGGTGAATGAATAATGGGTGCCGACGTCAATTCCCTCGTAAGGTGGTTAAAGGACTCCAAACATTTATCAGAAAATTCAAACTTAGAGTCCTTCGCTAATAATTCAGTCAATGGTCTAGCCACCTTACTAAAGTCCTTGATAAACCTTCGATAGAATCCGGCATGCCCTAAAAATGAACGGATCTCTTTGACATTTGTTGGTGGAGGGAGATGCTTAATCAAATCCACCTTGGCTTTATCCACTTGAATGCCATCCTTAGACACAATGTGACCAAGTACTATTCCATTGTTAACCATGAAATGACATTTTTCCCAATTTAAGGTCAAGTTCTTCTCCTTACACCTTACTAGTACTAATTCCAAATGGTTCAAACAATTGGCAAAAGTGGGACCAAAGATAGAGAAATCATCCATGAAATTATCCACCATATCAGAGAAGATGTTAACCATACATCTTTGAAACGTGGCAGGAGCATTGCACAAGCCAAAGGGCATGCGACGGAAAGCAAACGTGCTGAATGGGCACGTGAATGTAGTTTTCTCCTGATCCTCAGGAGCGATAGGAATTTGGTTATAGCCGGAATATCCATCAAGAAAACAATAATACTCATATCCGGCCAACCGTTCTAGCATTTGATCTATGAAAGGAAGAGGGAAGTGGTCATTACGGGTTGCAGAATTCAGTTTCCTATAGTCAATGTAAATCCTCCAACCGGTTTGGATACGGGTCGGGACTAACTCATTAAGCTCATTCTCAACTACAGTAACTCCAGATTTCTTAGGGACAACCTGAACAGGACTAACCCAAGCACTATCGGATATAGGGTATATAATTCCATTGTCCAACCACTTAAGTATTTCCTTTTTGACCGCCTCAGTTAGGACCGGGTTAAGTCGCCTTTGCAGATCCCTACGGGGTTGAGTATTATCCTCCAAATGGATCCTATGTTGGACTATAGATGGGCTAATCCCCTTTATGTCGGCCATGGTCCATCCAATAGCTTCTTTATTCCTACTGAGGACTCTCAACAATTCCTTCTCTTGATTGGGGGTCAAATCCGATGCTATGATAACTGGGAGGGTGGATGAGGGTCCTAAAAAGGCATACTTAAGTGTAGTAGGGAGAGGCTTCAACTCTAGTGATGGTGGTTCTTGTAGTGAGGGTTTGGCTTGAGGTCTTGTGATGCATTGCATACATTGCATCATATGTCTTTCATTTAGATTACTTTTACATCAATAAATGCTACTAAGGTATGTGTTTAGTCTTATTTACAGAATACATGGACCTGAATGCAATTTACCCACATCCCGAGCATAAACGCGTGCAAAAGACTCATTTCTATCATAAAGACCAAGTTCAAGATTATCGGGTTACGAATGGAAATGTATCCAAGCATAAAAGCATTCAAGTCCTAATTGCAAAAAGAACAAGGACTTAAGCACAAAAGTAGCCGGGGACTTAACTGCAAAAAGTCAAGGACCTAATTGCAATTAAAGCACCAAAATATTATCTTGGAGAAAATCTAAAGAAAAATCAATGTAAATCTCCAAACATATAAATGAATTAATCCGGAGCTCAAAAGAATGGAAAGAAATCATCCAGACGCGCAAAGGAGGATCAAATCATACCATAAACTACCAGCAAAAATCCGGATTAAATCAGAGAAGATTGTGCGGCGAAATTGCCGCATATCACATACATTGTGCGGCGGAAACGCCGCCCCCTCAGCGATCTGTGTGCTCCAATTTCATCCAGTCGTGTCTGGACACATGTACTTTCCAATATTATACCTAGATCCCTTGTAGCAACTATAAATAGACCCGAGAATGATGTTAGAAGGGTCCTTAGTCTTTGGTGGTAGTTTTTATTCTTAATCTTAGTTTTGTATTCTTCTTTTCATTAATAAAATTCTGTCTTTTATTTCTTACTTTTAGTTTTCTTTTGTAATGTCTCAAGGACCCCTTCTTCCTCCCTCTATGAGTTTCTAACTCCTTCCAAAGGGTAGAGGTGACGGATTAGGGTGAAGAGAAGATGAATGAATGTTATTATTTTAATTTCGTGTTAGTATATTTTGATTACTTGAGTTTATGTTAAATCATTTATCATGTAATGCTTTATAACTAATATGATTTATTATAAGTTTCTAAATTCTCTAATCTAAACCTTAAATCTAAACCTCCACCCGACGGAATTCACATCTTTGTTCTTGTTTTAGTTTTAATTGTTCTTGTTTCTTGCCTTAGATAATTAAAATCCAAAAATCTCAAAACCCAATTATTTCTTCTCTCCTTCTTCTCCTTAATCGAAAATCACACTAATAACAGAATCTCTCCCTCCTTGTGTTCGACCCGTATTTGCCACGTCTTCATTGACACCGTGCACTTGCGGTATAAATTTAATTCTCATCATCTTGGTTCGGCTAAAAGTCCACCTAAGGTTGACCAATTGGGTGAGGATCGATTCGAACCTATATGATTGATTTGATCACAAATTGTGGCCTTACCACTCAGGTTCTTTTGAAAATCAACTTCATCCAATTGGGTGAAATTTAAGTAATCCGAAATCAAATCATCCTCACTACAATCATGAATGTAATTCAATTCACTCGATTCATCAGAGAAAATTCCAGGTTGCTTCTCTAAGTTAAAATATTTAGCTCAGCAGTCAAATTTCCAAATGACAATTTCATCAATCCATTCCTACAATTGATTAGGGATTGGAAGTGGCTAAAAAAGGTCTTCCTAAGATCACAGGAATTTGATTGCTAGGGTTAGCAACAGGCTCCGTGTCCAAGACAACAAAGTCCACAGGAAATATGAATTCACCCACTTTGATCAGAACATCATCAACCACACCTCTAGGAATCTTAACAGATCTATCAGCCAATTGGAGTGTGGTCCTAGTCTGTTTAAGGTCTCCTATATCCAATTCTTTATATACAGAGTAAGAAAGCAGATTAACACTAGCACCTAAATCCAGCAAGACCCTATTGATTAAGGTGTTACCAATTACACATGAAATAGTTGGACAACCAGGGTCTTTATATTTGATTTGTGTGGGTTGGGTTAACACAGAGCTTATATTTGCAGTTAAGAAGGCTCTTTTTGGTACTTGTGTTTTCCTTTTCTTGGTGCATAAGTCTTTTAAGAATCTTGCATAAGGTGGAATTTGTTGAATAGCTTCTAATAAAGGGATGTTTACTTTTACTAGCTTAAAAACTTCCAACATTTTCTCCATTTGATTTGTATGATTCTTATTAAGTCTATTAGGGAATGATGCTTTAGGAATGAATACTCTTTCAGGTTCAGTTGGTTCAATTTCAATTGGTTCCTTAGATTGAATTGGTGGTCATTAGATGGCTCGGGTGTGACAGAATTATTAGGTTCATTAACCAAAGGGTGAGTGACATTGTTATTAACAGATTTTCCAGATCTTAATGTAAGTATAGCATTAATGTGTTGATTTTGCTCTTCTTCTTGAATAATATGAACTGGTATGTTATTATTGTTCACATTAGGAGGTGGTGCATTATGTGGTACATTGGGTGGAGGCCTAATTTGTTGAGGATTGAATGATTGAGGATTAAATGGTTGAGGTGGTTGATATGGCATATGTTGATGTGGTTGATATGTCATATGTTGATTATGTGGATTGTTAATTCTTGGGTTCACCTCGGGTTGGCTTGGGAATCTTCCTTTTTCTCTTTCACCTACAACTTGTGCTAATTGACTCACTTGAGTTTCTAGCTTTTGAAAAGATTGAGTTGTTGTTTGAACAAATGTTTTCATTAAGTTTTCCAAATCAGTTAATCGGACATCACTATTATTGTTGTTGTTGTTTGAGTACATTTGTTGTCTATGCAAATGCGTTCATAAGGAATGGTCTCTATGAATTTGATAATAAACAAATCTTTAATATCAATAACAAAAGACTTAAGACCACTCACGAGAATGATACTCTCTTATGGCACTATCGTCTTGGTCACATAAATGAAAAACGCATCAACAAATTGCAAGAAGCTAACCTTCTTGGTCTACTTGATTTTAAATCATTGGAAACGTGCCAACCATGTCAAATGGGAAAAATGACCAAAAAGCCTTTCAAGAAGAAAGGTCCAAGGGCGAATGGCTTGTTGGATCTGATACATTCCGAGGTATGTGGTCCAATGAGTACTAGTGCACGAGATGGTTTCAAGTACTTCATTACGTTCACGGATGATTATAGTCGTTATGGCTATGTTTATCTAATGAGAAACAAAAGTGAGTCCTTTGACAAGTTCAAGGAATTCTAGAATGAAGTAGAGAACCAACTAACCAAGAAAATCAAGTCTCTACGAACGGATCGTGGAGGTGAGTACTTAAGTACCGAATTTGACTCATTCCTAAAGGAGTGTGGTATTGTACCACAGCTCACCCCTCCCGGTACACCTCAGTGGAATGGGGTATCCGAAGGGAGGAATAGGACATTACTCGACATGGTTCTATCAATGATGAGTCAAGCTGAATTTCCGCTTTACTTTTGGAGTTATGCACTACAAACTGCGGCTTACACACTAAATAATGTTTCATCCAAATCCGTGGAGAAAACTCCTTATGAGCTATGGAGTGGTAAAACACCTAAGCTCAATTTTCTCAAGATTTGGGGTTGTGAGGCTTACATCAAGAGATTGATGTCGACCAAACTTCAACCAAAAGCGGATAAGTGCTTCTTTATTGGTTATCCTCGTGAGACAAGAGGATACTACTTTTGGCATATCACCTCCAATCGAGTGATTGTAGAGAGGGATGCCACATTTCTGGAAAAGGAATTTCTAGAAAGAGTAAAAAGTAGTGGGAGTAGGGTTGTGCTTGAGGAAACTCAAGATACTCTACAAGATCATGACATGAATGATGACATTCAAGATCATGAAGGCCCAACCGAGATTCCTTTAGTTAGTGGGAGCGTGAGCGAGAGACCATCACAAGAAATTGTGAGAGAATCTCAATCATCCCCACCAAGTGTACGTTCAAGAGTTGAACGTGAACCCACTCCTCAAGAAATTGTGGAAGAAGTTCGAGAGACACGAGAAGAACCAAAAGAACTTAGAAGATCAACAAGGGAAAGGAAGAAACCCGATTTGTATCTGGGACTTCATGAAATCATGGTACTAGATACCAATGATCCCTTAACCTTCCAAGAGGCAATGGAAAGGGAAGACTCCAAACTATGGCTTAAGGCCATGGAATCCGAAATAGAATCCATGTATGATAATCAAGTATGGGACTTGGTTGACCTTCCTCAAGGGAAAAAGGTCATTCATAATAAATGGGTTTTTAAGAGAAAGATTGACATGGATGGGAACTTGACAACCTACAAAGCGAGGCTTGTAGCGAAGGGTTTCACTCAAGTTCAAGGAATTGCCTATGATGAAACTTTTTCACCGGTTGCCATGTTCAAGTCTATTCGGATCATGCTCGCTATTGCCGCATTTCACGATTATGAAATATGGCAAATGGATGTCAAAACGGCGTTCCTGAATGGGAACTTGGAGGAGGATGTGTACATGGTACAACCTCAAGGTTTTGAAGATCCAAAGAATAGCGAGAAGGTATGCAAGCTTCAAAGATTCATCTATGGATTGAAGCAAGCATCAAGGAGCTTCACTTCATTCAAAGTAAGGAAGAACCTTGTGTATACAAGAAGGTTAGTGGGAGCCATGTAGTATTCCTAATCTTATATGTCGATGACATATTGCTCATGGGTAATCATATTCCTTTGCTTGAGCAAACGAGAAGTTCATTGAAATCTGCATTTTCGATGAAAGACATGGGTGAGGCTCAATACATCTTGGGAATCAAGATATATCGAGATAGATCTCGCAGACTAATTGGCCTCAGTCAACGTGCATACATTGACAAGGTCTTGGAAAGGTTCAAGATGAACAACTCCAAAAAGGGCAGTGTTCCAATGAGTATGGGTGTGCAACTCAAGAAGTCTCAACGTGCCCAATCACGTAAGGACTTAGAGTACATGAAGGATGTCCCTTATGCTTCGGCAATTGGGTCGATCATGTACGCGATGACTTGCACAAGACCCGATGTCTCGTATGCTCTAAGCGTGACAAGTCGTCATCAATCCAACGTAGGTCCTGAGCATTGGACTGCGGTCAAGAATATCCTGAAGTACCTTAACCGGACTAAGGATAAGATTCTTGTTTATGGAGGACAAAGGGAATTGATTTCTGAGGGTTACTCGGATGCGAGTTTCATGAGTGATCCAGACGATAGAAGGTCGCAATCAGGATACGTCTTCCTTCTGAATGGTGGAGTTGTGAGTTAGCGTAGTTGGAAGCAAAGCACTACGGCCGACTCAACCACTGCTTCAGAAGTGATGGTTGTCGCTGAAGCGAGCAAGGAAGGAGTGTGGATCAAGAAGTTCCTTGAAGAGCTTGGAGTAGTTCCCACGAGCGAGGGACCCATTGAGCTATTTTGCGATAATAGTGCATCTATCTCGCAAATCAAGGATCCTAGATCACACCACAAAGTGAAGTACATGGATCGTAAGTACTTCGTGACACGTGACCTCATCGACGAAGGCAAAATAAATCTTTTATGGGTGGACACCAACAGCAACACAGCTGATCCATTCACAAAACCCTTATCCCAAGCCAAGGGCAAAATGCATTTCGAGTCCAAGGGATTGAGGAGCCATGTAGATTGGCTTGATGATTGATATGTAATGAGGTTTACCCTAGTTATTATTGTTTTATGCATTGAGTATGTATGAGAAAGAAAATTTTAATAACAAGTGGGAGATTGAAGGGAATGTGTTCTAAAAGTTTTACTTTTAAATGTCAATTATTATGAATTGAATGAGAAATCATTTTGTTCCTTGTTTATGTTATTCGTCTTTTAGAAGTGTTAATGAAGAGACTCTTGTTCCTTAACCGTAGAGCTCTAAAAGATATTGGTTTACATAAAACAAAAGATATTCGCAATCATGGTAATTAACATGTGACATTAATTACCGAGTTAAGATTGTCGTGTTGGTCATAGATCATTGTAGCTATACAAGTGAGTGACAACACGGGTACACAAAAGAGGAAAATATTACTTTTGTATACTAAATAGACCTAATAAGTAAAATATTATAGAAATGTGTTTCTGTATCATTAATATTTTACTGTGTCCTTGGTCATTTGATATGAGACTTATATCCGATCACTTAAGAAATGCTTGATTAGACTGGTGTCTTAAGCTATCGATAAGTGTAGTGTAAAAACATTAGTTGGTTAAGTATGACTTTCGTTGGAGAAGATAGTTAGTCAAAAGATTATCATTGCCCCTCTTAATTGAGTGGTGATATTAGTGGGCCCCTTGATAAAGCAAAGTTATAATGTGCACAATGTGATTTGAGTTAAGTCACATATTTGTAACTAACTTAAAGAAATCAAGAAATGAATACTAATACAAAGATGACACAATACTACTTTGTGTGTATTCTTAATATCATGAGGCAAGAGACGGACACAAGTGGTGCACTCCATCACTAATTGGATCGGGTTTTGGTTCGAGTGGAATTAAGACATCTAACTAATTGGGAGCTATAATGTGTAGCTAGATATCGCTTATAGCTTGTGATATTAAGCTTTTAATATCACTACCAACTTAGTTTAGATCCTCCCATAGGTCACACCACAAAACTGGGAAACAAGAAATGAGGATTTTGAGTTCATAAGATGTGTCGGGTTTCATGTAGAAAATATGACACATGGGGTGAACAAGCAAAATCAAAATTATGTTGTGATTAATAACATAATTAGAATCTAAATTAAATTCATATGTGATGTAAATATTATGGGGTGTAATGATTGATCATTACATAGGATAATATGTTACATAAGTTGTGAATTTACTACTAATCCCGAAATGTCAAATTTTATAGGGGTTAAACCGAAATTTGACAAGTCTGCAGAACAGTGCTCCAACGGTCGACTGGTTGGCAGTAAACGGTCGACCGATCGGGCACGGTCGACCGGACGTGTCTCGACCGATAACAGGAAATTTTCATCTGTTCGAACGGTCGACCGAATGTGATCGGTCGGTCGACCGAACATTGCGATGGAATAGTTCCTGTTACGAACGGTCAACCGAGTTATAGAACGGTCGACCGAAACTAGGTTCGAGCGGTCGACCGAACCTTGAAACGGTCGACCGGTCCAGACGGTTTGTGCAGAATTAATTTAAGAATTAATTAGATCATGCATGGAATTGGTCCATAATTGATTTAATTCGTGGCTAATATTATTTATTATTAAATAATGGATGGTTAGATGGAATTTTGCATGAGATCATGGGCAAGGGGTTGCACATGAATAGGTAATTTGGAGAGAGCTTATAAATACAAGCTTATTTCATTACCCAATGAATTGAATTCATTATTTCTTGTGCAAAAATTCTCTCTCCATAATTCTCCACGAAAATCCCTTAATTCTTAAGTTTATTTTTAGTTCTTAAGAGATCATCTTGTCAAGATAATTTAAGAGGGGTTAGTAATTGGATTCTAAACCCTATCGGAGATTGAGAGACTAGCTTCTCTCTCTCCGATCTTGTTTAGAGTTTGGTGAATACTCGGAGGCATCCGACGCAGTGAGGAGCATCCCCAACATCTCCGAATCTTCAAGAAGTTTTAGAGAAATTCTAGGTATGAATTTCAGAGCCCATATTTGTTTTAATAAAGTTTTGAAACTAGATATTGAAACAAATTGATGCATGCATGAAATAAATTATAGAAAATTGAAAATTGATCCTTATTATACATAAAAATTCGAAAATATATATGTATAATTAAACATGAAATCCTACATAAGGGTCGTTCCTAGGACGATTAAAAGCAGCATTAACTTGTTCCATGTCCGAAGAAATGTGTGCACACTCCTCCAAAACATGACCAGTTTGACCACACCTAGAGCAAGAAACAAAAGAGATTTGATTCACTAGGGGTCGGGTTTGAAGCTCTAGACTTTCCATCCTACGCATAAGGGTGGCTAATTTCGTTTCAGCAGCTACAGAAGCATCTACAGCTAAGACACCTGATCTGGATTGATTTGCTATTCTAGATCCAATACTCGGGTTGGTCGGTGCCCTAGTCGTGTCCCATTGCATACTATTATCAGCTAAGTCCTCAAGAAAAGTCCAAACATCATTCTCATTTTTGGACATGAAGTTTCCTTGGCTTACATATTCTACGATAACCCTGAATGTAGGTGTCAATCCCTCATAAATAATTTTGCATAATTGTCATCTCGGAATTCCATGATGAGGGCATTGGGTCAACAAGTTCTTAAATCTTTCCAAATAGGAATAGAACGGCTCGCTCTCAGATTGAACGAATGCAATAATTTCATTCCTAATCCTAATAGTCTTATGGTTGGGGAAATATTTCTTTAAGAACATTTGAACAAACTCAGCCCAACTCCTAATAGATCTTTCGGCTAGACTATATAGTCATTTCTTAGCGTCGTCCTTCAGTGCTAGAGGCACGAATTTAAGACGCACTGCCTCCTCGGGGATATGCTGGTATTGCATAAGGGAGCAGATTTCCTCAAATTCTCTAAGGAAGAGATATGGGTCTTCCTTAGAGGTGAACTTGGGCAACATACTCAAGTATTGTGCCTTTAGTTCGAAGTCGCGACCCGGTATGACAGGCATAACGATGCACAATGGCTGAGCAGCCATCGTTGGGTAGCATCGATCCCTCAAAGTCCTAGGTGGGTCCACTACATTCTCACCCATTGGATCTGGGTGAGGTGGTGCAACAGGTGGATTGGGGCTGAGCTCTAGACTAGAATCTAGATGAACTCGTGAGCTCGATTGCTCAAGTCCCGAACCCAAATCTGAGTGCACCGGTTTGAATTAATTTTTGAATTCAAATTCGAAGTTTAAATTTCAAATTCAAGAATCAATTGATTTTTATTTTTTTTGTAATAATTTTTTTTCAAAAAATGGAAACAAACAATAAAAGGGGGAAAGATGAGAAATGAATCCTAATCTAGAGAATTGAGGTGAGAAGAGAAAGAAGACTCAGATGAGAAGGGAAACTTAACTCTAAAAGATAGATGAGAGGGTTGGTCAAAAGTTTCCTAAACAAGCACGGTTCAAACAATCCTATACCTAGTGTAGCTTAAATCTAGACGACTCCTGATGCATTGCATACATTGCATCATATGTCTTTCATTTAGATTACTTTTACATCAATAAATGCTACTAAGGTATGTGTTTAGTCTTATTTACATAATACAGGGACCTGAATGCAATTTACCCACATCTCGAGCATAAACGCGTGCAAAAGACTCATTTCTATCATAAAGACCAAGTTCAAGTTTATCAGGTTACAAATGGAAATGTATCCAAGCATAAAAGCATTCAAGATCTAATTACAAAAAGAACAAAGACTTAAGCACAAAAGTAGCCGGGGACTTAATTGCAAAAAGTCAAGGACCTAATTGCAAATCACGAGTAGCTTTTATTATTATGGAGAAAATCTAAAGAAAAATCAATGTGAATCTCCATATATATAAAGGAATTAATCTGGAGCTCAAAAGAATGGAAAGAATCAATCCAGACACGCAAAGGAGGATTAAATCATACCATAAACACACAGGAAAAATCTGGATCGAATCCGAGCAAAAAAGGTGGTGATTCCGCCGCACCTCATGTACAAATTGCGACGATTTAGCCGCACAAAAGTCGATCCGTGTGCTCAAATTTTTACCAATGTTGTATTGACGCGTGTACGTTCCATTTATATATTGGGATCCCTTGTATCGGTTATAAATAGCCCCGAGAACGATGGTAGAAGGGTCCTTGACCTTAGACCTAGTTTTTAGTTGTTTTTATTTTCAGTTTTGTAGTCTTCACTTTAGTAATAAAATTCTGTCTTTTATTTCTTGTTTTTACTTTTCTTTTGTAATGTCTCTAGGACCCCTTCTTCCTCCCTCTATGAGTTTCTAACTCCTTCCAAAGGGTGGAGGTGACGGATTTAGGGTGAAGAGAAGATGAATGAATGTTATTATTTTAATTTCGTGTTAGTATATTTTGATTACTTGAGTTTATGTTAAATCATTTATCATGTAATGCTTTATAACTAATATGATTTATTATAAGTTTCTGAATTCTCTAATCTAAACCTTAAATCTAAACCTCCACCCAACGGAATTCACATCTTTGTTCTTGTTTTAGTTTTAATTGTTCTTGTTTCTTGCTTTAGATAATTAAAAATCAAAAATCTCAAAACTAACTTATTTCTTCTCTCCTTCTTTCCCCCAATCGAAATCACATTAATAACAAGTCTCTCACTCCTTGTGTTCGACCCGTATTTGCCACGTCTCCATTGACGCCGTGCACTTGCGGTATAAATTTAATTCTCAACAACTCCTAACTGGTTGAGTCGAATTGGTTCGCTTGATTCACCTCCCTCACTAATCAAACCAAATTGGTCAGGCCGTGTATAGCTAGTGGGGGCGCTTCCGACAGAGTCGGTGCCAATTAGACAACCACTTCGCTTGGAAGACTTACGTCAACACAAAAACACTTTCTAGACATCAAATTAAATTCGATCAGCTTCAAGTCATAGCAAGTCAAACCAATATTCTCCTTAATTGAGTCTGAATCCTTAGGGGTCAATGTCTAATTGATTTTAAATTAAGGCTTGAGTGACACTTTGGGATTGTTATTTGTGGGCCACGGAAGGGTGATGAAATCCCCACCGTATCTTTTCCTACGGAGTTGCTCTTAAGATAGTTTAACCTAAATCTAACAGAGATAGTCAAACATTGGTCTTTAGTGGGGGACAATTGCAAGGTTGTATGCAAACTAAATTATATGCTTAAATGCAATCGATAAAAACCGCGCACGTACCTTGCCTCCAACACTCTTCAACAAGGAATTGATTTGCAAAATTTAGCACGCATAATGCAAGAATATCTCTAAACGATGCATGCACTAAGGCCTTTCTAATTTTGCAATATTTTAGGTCACAAGTTGAATTAGTGTCAATTATGGAAGTTTTCCCTACACATGCAATTCTACCAAAAAGGAAATTTTCCGAAAATAGAAATTACGAGAAAAATACAACAAAGGTTACCTACGCACGCTCAGTCGGGTTCGCCGCCCGCTCTCGACAATTTCAAGTGCTCTATGCGCCCAACCAGAGATGAGTCACGTCCCAGAGAAATTTCACGCAATGATGTTTGACCCGTGCGGCGTTTCCGCCGCAGAATATACTAATAGGGTGGCGTTTCCACCGCCTGTTCAGCTTGGATCGCCTCCGGATTTTAGCGTCGTCTCTAATACTTCCTGAAAAGCACAGATAAAACGTTAGATCGCGAAAACCAAGATCCAAACAAAAAAACAAAAAATTACAAAAACTTGAAATTCTCGTCGCCTCCCCGGCAACGGCGCCAAAAACTTGATGAGATTTTTATTTATACCGCAAGTGCACGACGTCGATGACGACGTGACAAGTACGGGTCGAACACAAGGAGGGAGAGATTCTTATATTTTTGTGATTTTTGATTAAGGAAAGAAAAAGATAAATATGTTTGGTTTGAGGTTTTTGGAATTTTTTTTAGCTTTTCTAAAGCAAGAACAACAAAAACAAAAACTAAGAAGAAACAACTGTGGATGAGAGTCCAGCGGGTGGGAGTTATGAATCTTAGAGTTAGATTGGGGATCACGAAAATTATTATAAATCATGTGAGATAATAAGCATCATAATATAATTGATTAAACAAAAACTCATATGATCAAAACACTAACAAGAAATTAAAATAAAAATGCTATCTTCTCTAACCCTAAATCTGTTACCCCCACCCTTTGGAGGGTTTTAGAAACCCATGGGGAGAAGATGAGGAGAATGGGTCATGGAGATCATCGAGAGACTACAAAAAAATATTATACTAAAGTACGATCTACGAAAACAAATACAATTATTCTAAGCATGCAACAAATTATTCTAAGAGAAGAATAAAGAACAACAAAATTACTCTACTGGAATTAAGAACATGAAATATTAATCTAAAACTAAGCTTACGTGTTAAACATATACATATAAACCATTATTTCCTTTATAAACTGAGATTGAGTTTGCTTATACGTTCTAACAATTCCAATCTTATTCTGATCGCGCTTTTGTGCACAAATAAGCGTGGAAGTTAAAGGGCTAAAAAAAGCCCTCAGAACAATATTTGTTGGGCAACAATTAAACATCCGCGCGGCTGGATTTTTTTTTAAATATTTGTTGTGGAACTTATTTCTATTTTGTATTGATTTTAATTAAGAGATAATTGTATTGTTTTAAAATTGAGATATCTTAGAAAATAAAAATAATAAAATTTTAAAAAATCATCATAATTCTTATCTCCTTATATCTACGAATAGACACTCATATTGCTATATAAATATTGTATTTTCAAAATACTAGATTTTTCGTAGTTAATTCAAATAGATAATTACCAAAGTTGAAACAATTATATTGTCATATTTCACCTTTCAAACCGTCACACATTCAAACATCTTAAAAAATCCATTCTCAACATTCATTTTGTAGGGTTTTCTTTCTTACAACTTCAACTTTTCAACTCATTATATTCTCAACTTTTTTTTTCCAAAAGAATTTATTCTCAATTTTCTTTTTTCCATAGATTTTATTCTTAACTTCAACTTTTGCAAAGATCTTATTATGTATTTTAATTTTTTTGGAGATTTTATTCTATATTTTAACTTTTCCAGAGAATATATTCTTGTTTTCATTATTCTAAATCGTACTTTTCAGTCTATATCTATAAATAAACATTCATTTTCTAACAATTCCACACATCTTCACAAACTCACCGGCTCTCTTCACAACATCACATCTATCACTATTATTCTTTTGCTATTGAACATCTTCATCAATAAATTATTTAATTATTTTACTCACGTTTGTTATTGAACAATTATTTTTGAAATTTTGAAAATGAAAAAATAGTATCAAATTTTAGTAATAAAAGAGATAAATGATGATATATTAATTAATTAATTTGTAAATTGTAAGAAACGAGTTAGAGGAAAGATAACAATTGATTTGACAACAATATATCATGGTTGAGAAAATGAAGGAGAAATAAAATTTGGATAAATAATGTGAAAATTGAGATAATTTAATTTAAAGATCATGGTTTGCGGCTAAGCATTACGGATATGGAAAAGTGCAACGAAGTATGAAATTTTTATTTCAAGGTGTGAAAAATGAAAATGCCTATGTTTTAAACTACACAAAAACCATGAAATGAAATTTTTAAACTTATAAAGTGCAACAAACATAAAAATTTAAGAGTAAATAAATAAACATGAAAATTAAAGCTCAAGTAATCTGGTTTATTGTCCAGAGCAAGCTTACCTTAAAACTGGTTACCGATGCAGTCCAATCCGATACCAGAGCAAACTTACCTTAAAACTGGTTTGCGGATTTCGAAATTCAGGTATTAGTAGGGGAAAATATTTTTTTAAACAAACATCAAAAAAATTAAATTTTAATAAAACCAAAATTTCTAATTATGATTAATTTTTATATCTAATTATATGAAAAATGACATTATCTGCTAATATAATCCCACAAAATAATTAGAAGTTAAAATCCAACCCAAGAATATGGTCGTGGGGACAACTATAAACCAAACTCAACTATAAACCAAACTCTACTTCTCCTTTCTTTCCCTCCCTCGTCTTCTCCTCCAACCAACTAAAACCCTAAAATTCCACAAAAAATTCCCGTAAATGGAGGTTAGGCTGCACGTGTACGACGTGACGAACAGCGCCTCCCCGAAGACGAACAACACCATCTTGAACATCAACTGTTTCTTCAAGGACGGCATCGGCATCGGCGGCATCTTCCACAGCGCCGTTCAGGTCCCCAAAATTCCCATCTCTTTAGGGTTTCGTTTGGATTCGATGTTGGAAAAAGTTACTTCTTTTCTCCAATAAAATCTCGTCAATCTAAATTAACGTATTGCTGTAGATTTGAGTTGGTTCGTGTTTAAGTGGTTTTTTTCTTTTCTTCTTATCTTTATCCGAATGAAGTCTTGCTGTCAATTTTATTTTTTTTGGGGGAATCGAGTTGATTTGTGTGAATGTGAGATTGTTGGAAGTGCGATTTTTCTGTTTGGATTTGTCGAAAATTTAAAAACTGTTTTCTCTTCCTTTTGATGGTATTCTTAAACAGAATCTTGTCACTTTACACATTCTTTTCTATAAAAGTTGGATTTTTGTGAATATGGGATTCTGTTCTTTTGGTTTGCTGAGATTTACAATAATTGTTCATTTTCCTTAAAAATGCTCATTTGTAATTGAAGGCATCCTGATATTGAATTTTGTGGTCATATTGCACTTTTTTAGGTTTATAATTTTAATATTGTGAATATGGCCGTTTTGAAATGACATTTTTTACTATAAAAAAAACTCCGATGGTATCAAACTAGGGGTGAAAACGGAGCGGATATACCTGTATCTGAATCCGTTTTTTAATTTTCTTTTATCTGAAATCCGAATCCTCTCCGACTGAAGCAAATCCGAATCCGTAATCCGAATAAGCTCAAAAAACGTGTTTTTTATGTAACATCTGAATTTCAGGTAATATTAGTAAATTATGCATGGTTTTCAACTAATAAAATACCATTAATACATGACGAATATAAAAAAATATATAATTTATATATGCTTTATATATATTATATTTATATATGCAAATAAATACAGAACTGATATTATTCAAATCAGATGTACCAATATTCATATTCGCTTCGTTTTGTTGCACATGTTCAGATCCGAATATGAATACCATTGTGGATTTTTTTTCTCTTGGATAAGGCTTTTGATTTCGGATATGAAGGCGGTCGGATTGGTGGATTTCGGATACAAAGTTTCACCCCTAATCAAACTCACATTTCTGAAAATAATTTTTTAATTTATGAATGTGAGAGAGTCAAAAATGATGTTTCAAAATTTCAATGCTATAGAGTATTATTAGAACCTCATTCTTGCCATCTGATGAATATGAATTTTTTGAAACTTACAAATATTCGTTATTCTTTTGTGGCATTCCTGAAATAAGGTTGTCACCATCTTTGTATTGTCACTGTATTCAATACAAATGGCATTTTTGGAAGGACTCATGTTAGAACCCAAACCCTAGATTAGAGTTAAACAGGGATTAGAGGAGGATTAGGGTTGGCTTTGCATGGGGTTGTGTGGGTGCATGAGGTTGTGTGGTTGCATGGGGAAGTGGGGTTGCTGGTGTTTGCATGGGAAGGTGAAGAGGCGGGGTTACTGTAGCATCCGAGTTAAATAGGGCTTTTCCTTCATCTTCTTCTTTCTTCTCCTTTCTCATTTCTCCTTCCTCATTTCTTCCTTCCCTTCCTTGCTGGTGCGTGTGGTGGCAAGCAGCTGAGGAGGAGACCGGAGATCGCGCGGCGTGAGGCGTGCGGAGTCGAACGCGCGGGGAGATCACCGGAGGCGACGTGCGCGAGCGGAGCTCCGGCGTTTTCGTCGTTTCTTTTGAGGTATGCCGCTCCTTAGTGTGGTTTGTTTATTACCCTCATGTGAGGGATGTGTTGGTCGAGTCGGGGGAGGTCGGAGACCTCTCCGGCGACGCGTTTCTTCTAAAATCCTCGGCTGGCGCGAGGTTGAAGACGACCAACGGTCGACCGGATCCTTCGGGCGGTCGACCGTTTTAGCACTGTTTGCCCGATTTTAACCTTCACCGGTCGAACGATGCCTTGGGGCGGTCGACCGGTAGTGCATTATTGCTGGTGAGTTGGGATTTTCTACCTGTTATCGGTCGACCGGTCCTTGTTGTGTTCGACCGGAACTTAAGTGTACTGATTATTATTGTACGATTTGTTCGACCGGTAGTATGTTTACGTTCGACCGTTTGATGACGTAGAATACTAGGTTGACCCTGTTAGTTTTCGGTCGACCGGGACCCCTGAGTCGGTCGACCGATAGAGTTGAATTTAATGTTGACCAGACTCCGGATTTTGACCTCGTTCGGTCGACCGGTTTTAGACTTTTGTTCGACCGTTTGGGAATTAGTGTGCGTAGTGAGTTCTACCGATTCAGACTTTCGGTCGATCGAATTCCTCGTGGAAACGGTCGACCGGTTAGACTATTTCGGTCGACCGAATCTGCTCAGAACTGAATTCCTAGGTCCCGTTGTGAATGCCAACTCTGTCCACGGAAACCGTGTCCTCGCCTTGTGCGTGAGCCGGGAGGTGACGGTGGGCGCGTGATGCGTGCCTGCCCAGGGACCGCCGTTGGGAAGAGTGTGGGTGTTCGGGACGCGTCACCTCCATGTATGGACCGTGACTTTTGAGATGATTGTTGGCACTTTGTAGTATAGCAGGCCTGAGGGATCGCGGATCCCAGTGTTGATGTTGTGCGGGCACGCAACTGCGTTGGGTGAGGTGACTACCGGCCCACGGGCTACGGAGGTCGCTGCCCTGCTTTTATAGCGGCGCGGTTGGTGTTCGCGGCTCGAGGAGCCTGATGACCTGGCAGACTTCGGTCTGGACCGTCCGATGCTGTGCCGGACGTTGTGATGGACCACCGATGCTGTGCCGGTGATGCCGCCGAGGCTGTGCCGGCGATGATGATTGTTGGGCCGAGGCAGTGCCGGCTTGTTGTTTTCCTCGGCTGGGCACCTACCGAGATGTTGTTGTTATACCTTCCGGGCGACGGCCCCGTTGGTCCCTGTGGCCCCGACCACTGAGATTTACAGATCTGTTTCTATCGGCGCGTAGACGTGACAGAGGCTCCCTGCCGAACCCTTGAGTAGTGTAGCTGCGTGTGGGGGGTGCGATGTCGCGGGCTACTAGACTGCATGTGCCTGCAGTAGGTCTCCTCGGGAGACCCGATGATTGATTGTCGGACTGATGTCCTGTTTTACCCTTCGGGGGAACTGTTTTCCATTTCTGTTGATGCCATGACATGCTACTAGTATGATAGGTTCATTATGTAATGCATGCATATATAGGTGAGTTGGCATACGGGGTTTCCTCCTGGAAACTCAGGCATTGTTGTTATATATTTTCAGGACTGCAGTAGGTCCAGTGGGGTGGTGATCGGCGGGCGCGCGCGTTTGGAGTCGGATCCTCTAGTCAGACCACTGAGGTCCACATGATTACGTTTATCTACCTTGTCGTTTTGTTGTAATCATGTTTTCATTTTGGCAAACTCTGATGTATTATGGTGCACCGCCTATTTATTTATGAAATGTAACAGTCCCGCCTTGATTCTTGTGCTCTTGATCTTGTTTATGAATTTTTTAAATTTTCCGCTGTTTCGGGATGTTACAACTTGGTATCAGAGCGGTCGATTCCTATGCGGTTCCCAATGAAATCACCCTTGTAGTAATAGGACTCATGCATTTTATCTTTTAGCATGCATACATGGCTGAAGTGGTGTTGTTTCTTCTGTCAGATGGCACCTAGGCGCGTGAGGAGTTCTACACGCGATCGTACTTCCAGTGACAACACATCTGGTGCTCATTGGGACAGGTTGGGTGAGTTTCTGGAGCGTCAGGCAGCTCAGAGCGCCCAAGGCGGAGTGGGAGCTGAGCACGATCAGTTCATGCGTCAGCACCCGCCGACTTTCGATGGCAGGAGGGCCCCAGAGGTCGCAAAGGACTGGATCTTCCGTATGGAGAAGATCTTCCGTGCTATTGGAGTGGCACCTGAGAGGATGGTGGAGCTGGCCACCTATGTGTTTGACGGCGAGGCCGCCAACTGGTGGAGGTCCACGTCCACAGTTCTGTTTGATGACCGTGTGGACGTCAGCTGGGAGGAGTTCTTAGAGGTGTTTCATGAGCAGTACTTCCCCCAGCATGTCAGGGATCAGAAGAGGGAGGAGTTCATGTCGCTGGAGCAGAAGGACATGACACTGACGAGCTACATCAGCAGGTTCAACGCTTTGGAGCGTTACTGCCCTGAGATTTGTGTGACCCCAGAGCAGCGGGCGAGGAAGTTCGTGAAGGGACTGAGACAGCCGCTTCGTTCTCGGGTGATCAACAGCATGCCGCGGACCCTTGCTGATGCGGTGAAGCATGCTACGATCATCGAGCAGGACCAGAGGGAGTGTAATCAGGAGGCGCGGAAGGCGCCAGTGAGCACCGTTAGCAGAGTAGCTGATCGTGGGGCAGGAAGACCGGGCAAGAGGCCCAGGTTCGATGGAGGAGGAGCACGTCAGTCAGGAGCGTGCACTTACTGCGGGAGGTTCCATCCAGGACAGGAGTGTCCCCGGCGGACTGGAGCGTGCATGGGTTGTTGTCAGATGGGACACTTTGTCCGTGATTGTCCTCAGAGGCAGGGAGAGCCGAGCAGGAGGCCAGGACCACCAGCAGTAGGCAGAGGCGGAGGCAGCCGGTCAGTTGTTCCACAGGGCCAGAGCAGGAGGACCGGGCGAGTCTTCACTATCCAAACTGAGGAGGCGAGGGACTCCAACACCGTCGTGGAAGGTACGCTTTCAGTTTCTGGTTCAGTAGCGCGTGTGTTGTTTGATTGCGGCGCCACTCACTCCTTCATCTCGGAGAAGTTTGCTGGCGAGTTGGGTCGGACCCCTGTGCAGCTGACTGATGTTTTGGAGGTCAGCACGCCCATGGGCGAGGTGGGCACTGTGGGGAGCTATTTCCCCGGCACCACAGTTGCTTCGGGAGACCATGATTTTCCGGCAGATATGGTCTTGTTACCGATGGTGGACTTCGACGTCATACTGGGGATGGACTGGCTGTCACAGTACGACGTGCGAGTCTTTTGCCGTGAGAAGAAGATCCTAATTCCAATGGAGGGCGTGCCAGATGTTTTGATCAGAGGTGCGAGGAGCAGAGGGGGTCGTCTGATTGTGTCTGCGGTTAAGGCACAGAGACTGTTACAACAGGGATGCAGAGCGTTTGTGGCCACGCTGGTAGTCCCTGATCCTGAGACAAGGAGGCTGGAGGATATAGAGGTAGTGCAGGAATTTCCAGACGTTTTTCCAGCAGAGATTCCAGCGTTACCACCGCACCGAGAGATTGAGTTCAGCATCGAGTTGGTTGCGGGTACGACACCTCAGTCGAAGGCACCTTATCGGATGACACCTGCTGAGTTGACAGAGTTGAAGAAGCAGTTGCAGGAGTTGATGGAGTCCGGGTTCATTCGACCGAGTGTTTCTCCATGGGGAGCACCCGTGCTCTTCGTGAAGAAGAAGGATGGATCGTTGCGGATGTGCATCGATTACAGGATGCTGAATAAGGTTACCGTTCGGAACCGGTACCCTTTGCCCAGGATTGATGATTTGTTTGATCAGTTGCAGACGGCGAGAGTGTTCTCGAAGATCGATCTGCGTTCGGGCTATCATCAATTGCGGATCAGGGAGGCGGATGTTCAGAAGACAGCCTTCCGGACGCGGTACGGCCATTATGAGTTCTTGGTGATGCCTTTTGGACTGACGAATGCGCCTGCGGCATTCATGGATCTGATGAATAGGACCTTCCAGCCGTACCTTGACAAATTTGTCGTGGTGTTCGTGGATGACATTTTGGTCTACTCGCCTGACAGGGAGCAGCATCGAGAGCACCTGAGGATTGTGCTGGGCATCTTGAGGGAGCAGCAGCTTTATGCCAAGTACACGAAGTGTGAGTTTTGGTTGGATCAGGTGGCTTTTCTGGGACATATTGTGTCAGCAGATGGGATTTCAGTGGATCCGACGAAGGTCGAGGCAGTGACTCAGTGGAGAGCCCCGACGAGCGTGACGGAGATCAGGAGTTTCGTAGCTCTGGCAGGGTATTACAGGCGGTTTATCCAGGATTTCTCCAAGCTTGCGTCACCGCTGACAGCGTTGACGCAGAAGGGCGTGAAGTTCGTTTGGTCCCAGAAGTGCGAGGACAGCTTTCAGGAGCTAAAGAGGCGTTTGACGACAGCACCTATTCTGACGCTACCAAGTGGCAGTGGAGGCTACGTGATTTACAGTGATGCATCAGGGATAGGCTTGGGATGTGTCCTGATGCAGCATGGGAAGGTGGTCGCGTACGCTTCGAGGCAGCTGAAGGTGCATGAGAAGAACTACCCTACGCATGATCTGGAATTGGCGGCGGTAGTTCATGCGTTGAAGACCTGGCGGCACTATCTGTATGGCGAGCATTTCGAGGTCTTCACCGATCATCAGAGTCTGAAGTACTTGTTCTCTCAGAAGGAGCTGAACATGAGGCAGCGCAGATGGCTCGAGTTCCTTAAGGACTACGACTTCACCATTTCCTATCACCCGGGGAAGGCGAATTCGGTTGCGGATGCACTGAGTAGGAAGGCGGAGGTTTCTGTGGCAAGCCTGTGCATCCAGGAGTGGAGGCTACTCGAAGCTTTGTCCGAATGGAGTCCATTCACTGAGGGTTCAGAGGGAGCAGTGGTTGCTGGACTTCGGGTGGAGCCGCAGACTGTCTCACGGTTGGTTCAGGCTCAGCAGGGGGATGATGAGTTAGCTAGTCTGCTGCAGTTAGCTTCCAGAGATGGTTCAGACTTCAGTGTGGGGGTGGATGGTGGTCTGAGGTTCAGGAGTCGGATCTGGGTGCCGAAGGTTGATGGGCTGAGAGATGACATCATGGAGGAGGCACACAGAGCGAGATACACCATTCATCCGGGGAGCACAAAGATGTATAAGGACCTGCAGCGGAACTTCTGGTGGAAGGGCATGAAGAAGGACATTGCGGAGTTTGTGGAGCGATGCTTAGTCTGCCAGCAGGTGAAGATTGAGCATCAGAGGCCGGCAGGACCAATGCAGAGTATTGAGCTTCCTGAGTGGAAGTGGGAGCACGTGACGATGGATTTTGTCACGGGTTTGCCAAAGACGAGGAGATTCCACGACGCGATTTGGGTGATAGTCGATCGACTAACCAAGTCGGCGCACTTCTTAGCGATCCGGACCACGTTGCCTTTGGAGGGTCTAGCTAAGTTGTACGTGGAGGCGATAGTCAGGTTGCATGGAGTGCCAGTGAGCATCATCTCAGATCGAGATCCTCGTTTCACTTCCAGATTTTGGGGGAGTCTGCAGCAGGCGTTGGGGACACGTCTGAAGTTCAGTACAGCATTTCATCCGCAGACAGATGGTCAATCAGAGAGGACGATTCAGACCCTGGAGGATATGCTTAGAGCATGCACACTTGATTGGGCAGGGCACTGGGATGAGCACTTGCCACTGATAGAGTTTGCCTACAACAACAGCTACCACTCGAGTATTGGGATGGCACCGTACGAGGCGTTGTACGGGAGGCCTTGCAGATCACCGGTATGCTGGAGTGATGTGGGCGAGAGGCAGTTAGTGGGGCCAGAGCTTGTGCAGATGTACTCAGAGAAGGTGGATGTGATCAGGAGGAGGCTGGCCACAGCACAGAGCAGGCAGAAGAGTTATGCTGATCGACGAAAACGGGTATTGAGTTTTGAGGTGGGCGATCACGTGTTTCTGAAGATTTCCCCAGCCAGAGGTGTGATGAGGTTCGGGAAGAAGGGGAAGCTCATTCCGAGATATGTTGGACCGTTTGAGATCCTCGACCGGGTTGGAGAGGTTGCCTACCGGATTGCCTTGCCGCCACAGTTTTCGGGTCTGCATAATGTTTTCCATGTGTCGATGTTGAGGAAGTATGTGGCAGATCCGTCACACGTTATTGAGTTAGCGGTGCCGGAGATTCAGCAGGACTTGTCGCTCGAGGAGAGGCCAGTCGAGATTGTTGATCGCATGGATCACCAGCTCAGGAGGAGGACCATTCCGATGGTGAAGGTCAGGTGGCAGCATCACAGTGAGCGCGAGGCCACTTGGGAGATCGAGGAGGACGTCAGAAGGCAGTATCCAGAGCTTTTCGGTGAGTGTTTGCTTGATTTCGGGACGAAATCCTTTTAAGTTGGGTGGATTGTTAGAACCCAAACCCTAGATTAGAGTTAAACAGGGATTAGAGGAGGATTAGGGTTGGCTTTGCATGGGGTTGTGTGGGTGCATGGGGTTGTGTGGTTGCATGGGGAAGTGGGGTTGCTGGTGTTTGCATGGGAAGGTGAAGAGGCGGGGTTACTGTAGCATCCGAGTTAAATAGGGCTTTTCCTTCATCTTCTTCTTTCTTCTCCTTTCTCATTTCTCCTTCCTCATTTCTTCCTTCCCTTCCTTGCTGGTGCGTGTGGTGGCAAGCAGCTGAGGAGGAGACCGGAGATCGCGCGACGTGAGGCGTGCGGAGTCGAACGCGCGGGGAGATCACCGGAGGCGACGTGCGCGAGCGGAGCTCCGGCGTTTTCGTCGTTTCTTTTGAGGTATGCCGCTCCTTAGTGTGGTTTGTTTATTACCCTCATGTGAGGGATGTGTTGGTCGAGTCGGGGGAGGTCGGAGACCTCTCCGGCGACGCGTTTCTTCTAAAATCCTCGGCTGGCGCGAGGTTGAAGACGACCAACGGTCGACCGGATCCTTCGGGCGGTCGACCGTTTTAGCACTGTTTGCCCGATTTTAACCTTCACCGGTCGAACGATGCCTTGGGGCGGTCGACCGGTAGTGCATTATTGCTGGTGAGTTGGGATTTTCTACCTGTTATCGGTCGACCGGTCCTTGTTGTGTTCGACCGGAACTTAAGTGTACTGATTATTATTGTACGATTTGTTCGACCGGTAGTATGTTTACGTTCGACCGTTTGATGACGTAGAATACTAGGTTGACCCTGTTAGTTTTCGGTCGACCGGGACCCCTGAGTCGGTCGACCGATAGAGTTGAATTTAATGTTGACCAGACTCCGGATTTTGACCTCGTTCGGTCGACCGGTTTTAGACTTTTGTTCGACCGTTTGGGAATTAGTGTGCGTAGTGAGTTCTACCGATTCAGACTTTCGGTCGATCGAATTCCTCGTGGAAACGGTCGACCGGTTAGACTATTTCGGTCGACCGAATCTGCTCAGAACTGAATTCTTAGGTCCCGTTGTGAATGCCAACTCTGTCCACGGAAACCGTGTCCTCGCCTTGTGCGTGAGCCGGGAGGTGACGGTGGGCGCGTGATGCGTGCCTGCCCAGGGACCGCCGTTGGGAAGAGTGTGGGTGTTCGGGACGCGTCACCTCCATGTATGGACCGTGACTTTTGAGATGATTGTTGGCACTTTGTAGTATAGCAGGCCTGAGGGATCGCGGATCCCAGTGTTGATGTTGTGCGGGCACGCAACTGCGTTGGGTGAGGTGACTACCGGCCCACGGGCTACGGAGGTCGCTGCCCTGCTTTTATAGCGGCGCGGTTGGTGTTCGCGGCTCGAGGAGCCTGATGACCTGGCAGACTTCGGTCTGGACCGTCCGATGCTGTGCCGGACGTTGTGATGGACCACCGATGCTGTGCCGGTGATGCCGCCGAGGCTGTGCCGGCGATGATGATTGTTGGGCCGAGGCAGTGCCGGCTTGTTGTTTTCCTCGGCTGGGCACCTACCGAGATGTTGTTGTTATACCTTCCGGGCGACGGCCCCGTTGGTCCCTGTGGCCCCGACCACTGAGATTTACAGATCTGTTTCTATCGGCGCGTAGACGTGACAGAGGCTCCCTGCCGAACCCTTGAGTAGTGTAGCTGCGTGTGGGGGGTGCGATGTCGCGGGCTACTAGACTGCATGTGCCTGCAGTAGGTCTCCTCGGGAGACCCGATGATTGATTGTCGGACTGATGTCCTGTTTTACCCTTCGGGGGAACTGTTTTCCATTTCTGTTGATGCCATGACATGCTACTAGTATGATAGGTTCATTATGTAATGCATGCATATATAGGTGAGTTGGCATACGGGGTTTCCTCCTGGAAACTCAGGCATTGTTGTTATATATTTTCAGGACTGCAGTAGGTCCAGTGGGGTGGTGATCGGCGGGCGCGCGCGTTTGGAGTCGGATCCTCTAGTCAGACCACTGAGGTCCACATGATTACGTTTATCTACCTTGTCGTTTTGTTGTAATCATGTTTTCATTTTGGCAAACTCTGATGTATTATGGTGCACCGCCTATTTATTTATGAAATGTAACAGTCCCGCCTTGATTCTTGTGCTCTTGATCTTGTTTATGAATTTTTTAAATTTTCCGCTGTTTCGGGATGTTACAACTCATCTTTGAACTCTTCTTGGAGGAAATTCAAGTAAAATTAGTCTGACAATGACACTGTTTTGCTATTGGTTGAATGGGTTATGTGTGGTTGCATGCATTAATCAAATAATGGAAATTGTGTATTTGTATTGTGTATTTTGAACTGATGTGATATTCTGGACCTTTGTAATTACATGTGAAAATGATTGCATGTATTTACATATACACCTTGCATCAGAATTTGCAGAAATTATTTGTTTTTGAGCCATGTATTCTTATCTTATTCTTTACTCATACACTTAAATGTCAAAATGTAATTGTATGTATAGCACAATGTCTTTATAACAAATTTACTTGAACTTCCAGATTTATGGAGATGACGAATGGTCGTTCGGATTTTGTGAAAACGTGACCGGTGTTTTTAATTGTCCAAAGAGTAAAAACCCCATGTACACTTATCGTGAATGTATCATTCTTGGTGAAACTCAATTGCCAAATTCCACAGTAAACAAAATATTGAGGGAGTTGAGTAAAGAGTGGCCTGGAAATTCATATGATCTGCTATCAAGGAACTGCAACCACTTCTGTGAAGTATTATGTGAAAAAATTGAAGTACCGAAAATTCCAGGTTATTTAGTTTTTTATACTTGCAATTGCTCTATTTTGTCTACTTAAAATTCTGTTATGTATATTCTCTACCTTCGTTTTGTCTTGGACTGTTCCTGGTCTGCATCATCCAACTCCACAAGCTCAACACTGAATTATGAATATGAGCTGGTTTTGCTTGTTTATATAGTTGCACATATTTCTATAGAAGCTTCGTGTACAGGATCCACCTTAAGTTTAGTGACAAGATCCTAATATGTTATTGTTCTCAATCAACCTGTTGTACATTTTGCAATAATCAGTATAGGAACCGATAAAAAAACAGCATAGGAACTTTATCCAAATGCAATCCTTTGAATTTGAGTGGTTTACTGTAAATTCTGGTAGCTGGAGGCTTGGGAGGGTAAGTAATTACCCACGCTGGAGACACCCTTATTTTGTATGAAACATGTAAGTTGTACGCATGGAAGTTTTAATTACCTGGAATATTTTGTTTCCAAGTAAATGAAATAAGCACAAGGAAACAGTAAAAGCTGATGAACAACACCAATTTCATCCTAGATTTCTTAGCAATTTCAATAGTTCAAGTTTCATCCTAGTGTTTCTCCCTCCTTGGGATAGAATATAGTCTACTACCTTTGCGTATTTGTCTACTCAGCAAGTTAAACCTTTCGTCGCCTGGTTGGACATCACTAGTATAGGTTTAAATCCTGCATGTTCGCCCTTCCTCCCTTTTGATTGTGAAACCGAAGTTTGTGGTTTATATTTTCGAAGGTATCCTCAATTTGTGTTTATTGATTTCCTAATAAACAGCTTGGGTGAATCGCTTTGCTCATGCTGGCGACATAGCCATTGAAGTTGCAGGTGTCACAGCACAGAAGGTACAATCTCTAATTGGTATCTTGTTTGATTGTCAACACAGTGCCATTTAGTTCAGTTTATTTATTTAAAACGCACGCTTCATTGAATTCGGAAGAAAAACTTGTCATCTGTTCTCGTTTATGTCATCGCTCGTGGTTTTTGAGCTTCAAGTATCTTCTTACCTCTTGATAATCCAACTCCTTCATATGTCAACCCCAGTAGGGCTCTTTTGCTATTGATTTTGCTCCTAAAGTGCTGTGGCAATAAATTTCCTACTTACCGGTCTACAAAGTCATACAAAGGGAGATATAATCGTTATGACGGCATGCTCCTTTGGATGCCCACCTATTTCCATGCAGTGGAGATGATTAAGGGTTGGTTTAGAAGTCCATTCACTGCTCCATTTATAAACATGGTTTCAATGACCAATTTAACTCATGAAACACACGTTTACGAAATCAGAAATATAAATTATATATTAGGCTTCTTAAGGAAGCAAATGACTGAGAATATAATAGCGGCACTTAGTAATAAATATAATTTACAAACTTGAAGTGAAAAACCCTAACATGTTGGAAGGAAATGAATAATGATGCATTGTTCAATCAGTATCATTTTATCACCTTGAGGAGCTGTTTTGATGGTTAACTTCATTCCTTTTTTTTCCAGTAAAACATTGTTCCTGGAAATATGATTACGAAATAGGACCGGTTTTATGAGTTCTTCTAGTAATACTAGTTTGGTTTTTTTGCACCAAACGACGCACTACACCTCTATATTCACACATCATTCATGTTACTGCAGTTAAGACAAGCAAAAACAGAGATTGCCACAGCTGGTAGAGTAGCTTACAGATTCCTCCTGGGTGTAACGTCGACTCCTTCCACACCCAACTCCCCAAATGTTTACGACGGAGGGACACCCAGATCTCCGAGAACACCCAGCACACCCAGATTTCAAGGCTCTTGGTTCAGAAGTATAGCTTCTATCGGGGCGAAACCGTCAACCAGCAATTGCCCCGACAGCGGAAAAAAAATGGGAGACGCAAAGTCCAGCATTCAAACAGCAGCAGCAACAATGACAACATCTTGATAACAATGTCTGACAATGTCATCATGAGAAAAATGTACTATTAGTTTGTGATCGCTTTTAGTCAAACTATATATTCCTGTAAAAACTACTTTTGGTGTCTCTTTTCTCTCTAAAAATGTTTCACACTTTGAGTGATCAAATTAAAATTGCAACATTTAGTTAATAGGACATGATTTTTGAAGAGCATGATTTATTTTTTTTGTGCAGTGGAGTTCATGTTTTTGATATATGTCATGCATATGTTGGAGTTTTATATCAGTTGAATTCCACAACAAGCGTACAAGAACATGAAATGAATCAAACATCTCAGAGTATACTTACAAAAAAAGGACTAGTTACAATTACAACTGTTCACATTCTACATATCATAAATATGGTGTGTTTTGTTTCAGTTGAATTCTATAAAACTATCATAAGAACATGAGATGAATCAGAAATTAGTTCAACATCAACATCAACATTACCCAAGTGCCTCAAAAGAGGCTCCCGCCTAAAGACGTAAGGGAGGGTCGGGTATACGCAACTCTACCACTGTAAAACAATGAGATTGTTTCCAAGTGAACAAATGATAAGAAGTGTAACTGACCATCTGGGATTTTCACAATAGATAAGGAATGCAGATCGTTAAAATAGTCATTTGATATAATCCATAATGCTCTAAATGCCCAAAAACAACATAATTTTTGACACAATGGAAATGAACAACTTCCATTGTGTCAAATGAACAACAAGAAATTACTTATACATGAAAAATGATTAGTTACAATGACAACTTCCAAAATCTAGTCATTGGAAGAAAAAAGATGCTAAAATCTGGTATTTCCTCCTTACATAACACAACAAACAGCATTGGGGTTCTCATCACTAAACAGCAGAGGAGTAGACATTATCTCAGGACCATTGAAGTAAGGTTCATAAAGTGTGTCGCTTTCGATAGCAGAACAGTTGTAGTAGTCCTTCAGTTTGTGTTCATTAGAAGGCGACGTTGCTCCAATAGTTGTTGCAGTACTCTCTGGTTTACCTTTCAGTCTGTCTGCCTTGCTTGTCTTCTCCTTTCTGTTGTCTGTCCTTGACGTCTGTGATCGGTTCCGCGACACACTTGTTTTATCTTTATTTCCTCCGTTGTCTGCCTTCGATGTCTGTGATTGGTTGTGGGTCTCGCTTGTTATCTCTTTTCTAGGTTTGCTGCCTGTTTTCGTTGCCTGTGTCTGGTTTCGCATCTCGCTTGTCTTCTCTATTCTTTGTCTATTGTCTGTCTTTGATGTCTGCGAGTGGTTCTGCGTCTCATTTTTCTTGTTTCTTCGTCTGTCATCGGCCTTCGACCTCTGTAGTTGCTTCTGCCTTATTGTTGTGTTCTCTCTTTTTCCTCTAATATCTGTTGTTCGACTCATATTATCTCCCACTACTGTCTTTGGTGTCACATTCGACGTCAGTGTCTCACTTGTCTTCTCTTCTTTAGCTTTCTTGTTTGCATCTGTACAAGTATCATCCCTCGATTCCGTCTTTGGTGTCTCTGCTTCCTCTCGCTTCTTTTTTGTGTTCTCTTCTTCTTCTTCTTCTTTCTTGACTGTCTTTTTATGCGTATCCGACGTCACATCTCCATCTATCTGTTGATAAAGAAACAAATTAAAACAAAACTCGTAACAAAAGTTAGTATTACATTACAAGAAAATACGCCTACGGCCGAATCCTCGCTTCTTTCCTTCTTATTCTTCTGCTCTTCTCCATTCGAGGTTTTGATTTCTAACTCGACAACTTGGATCAACATCCTGAGCTTAATCTTAAGATATTTGACGAGAGAATTAGCATCGAAAGTCCCATCAACTGTCACAAGACCGCTCCCGAATTCGACATCCACTCTCCTTACCCCTCCAAACCCCAACACCCTCTCCCTCACCTTCCTCAAGCAACCATTGCAATCAAGTCTCGTCCTAATCCGCATCCAACACTCCCTTCTCACCTTTTCCTATCCAATTCAACAAGCAGAAACTCAAGTAAAATTACATAACAACGAAACCCAGATCAGTATGTAGATCCATAGTCTTGAAACGAACAAGAAGAATAACTATCAAACTCCAAAAATAGCAAATTCATCTTGGAGTTTAATTACGGTGGAAATCACTTTTTTTTAAAAATAAAAAACCAAATGGTGAATATCAAACAACAAACCTGGTGAGCCTCTATCCGGTCCTCAGGGCTGCAAGACTGATCACGAGTCAACGAGAAAAGAACGACCTTTCGGCCCGTCTTGGCCTCGAGAAAATGTCGGAATTCGCAAGGATCAATCGAGCCAACAACCCTCAACTTATCCCCACCACCATGAAACCGGGCGGATGCCTCAACAACACCTTTTCGGCGACCAACGTAACGTACGAGCCTATCGGCGCACGGCTTGCAGTGCATGTCTAGCTTGAGGACCACCGTGACGACGTCGTCCACCGCGGCGCAATCCGAGCACTTGTTCATGTTGTGTGTTTGGTGCTGGCTTGGAATTGAGATTTGTTTTGTTGGTGGTTTGGTTATGGAAAGGTTTGTGTGGTTGGGAGTGTTGATTGTCAGAGAATGATATGTGGAATGGCGGGAAATTTGCCACCCATGAATGTCGACCGTTGGATGTTGTGGGAGATTAGTGTGCTTATTAGGCAAGAATTAATGTGAGGGTAATCTACTAATCTTGATTTAGTGGGAAATTGTCTTTTGTGGAACATAATAGATACGGAGTGGATACAGGTACCGTCAGGATTTCAAGTCAGGAATGTACAATTTATATGATAGATTGAACAAAATCTAAAATGTTCAAAATTCAGTATAACGTATACTTAACAAGGTAAATTTTGAAATATAAGGGAGACAAAATCCAACAAGTTGGTATATAAAATGGCACCGCCATCGAGTGGATTTACACGTATTTTATTTGCATAATCAATGGGATAATATATTTCCAAGCTTTGGTTTGTTGTTAACTAATGCAAACGACAACTACTGGCTACGGATTTCTTTCCTTGAGTGAACTTTCAGATGGAAGTCAAAGCAACCTTGTAAGTCGTTACGCCTCAATCGATATTTGCTTTTGATATTTATCCAGTGGTTCACAATTATGTTGTTATAGACTTATAGTAGACAAATTTTGTTTTAAAAGTTAAGTATTTGAACTTTGACATTTAAGGAAGATTGCACATGACACTTCCGCAATCACTGCGTAAACATTACGAGGTTGGTTTTTACTTTTATATATTATTACAAAAAATAATCATCATAATCAAATTGTAATTTAACATACAAATATTAAATTAATTAGTGAACGTTCGACAAGTCTTATACTTACAACTTACAATTATGTGGGATTTTATTTTAGTATAACGATATTTTTAACGTAAAGACCTCCATGCATTCTAAATATTAATGAAGTGTATCTTTTAAATTAAAACAAGAACAACTAATAATAATATGTTTTAATTTTTATAGTGTTAGTAAAATATATTAAAAATCAAATATAATATACTGCTATATCAATAAATGGTATTTTAATATGTAGTCATGTCAATGAAAATATATTAATCTAAAACTACATTAATTAATAAAATTATGCATCGATGTGTTGATAAAAAAATGAGTTTGCCACTACTGCTGTAAATTTATGTTAGTTTACTATTATTATAAAATGCATTTGAAATCATTATATTACTGACGAGAAACTCATTTGAAATAAAATGCATCCTTCGTTCAAATCTCTGCAACTCAAGGAAGCACATTTGATTTGGTTGAATACATATACAAATTAGTTTTGGAAGTTGCAACTCAATAGTTCGGTATTTATACTCGTAATTAATTATATAATGAGTTGGGTCCTTCAGAATAATAAAGCATCATGGCTTGTTTAATCAGTAACACTAACATCCAAGGTAATAAGTTTTTTTTCCCGTTATAAGGTTCTGTGTCATTCAATGTTCAATTATTTTGGGTTTCCTCAATAACATCCAAAAGTTATAAGTTGCATTGTGAAAAAACACTTTGCTTTAATCGCCTTATAAATAATTAAAGAAAAAGTACTAAAGGTAGATTAATTTTGCAAAAGTTCAACGTTTCAGTAAATTCAATTCTTAAAAAAAATATTGGAGAACAAAACATAAATTTAAGGAAAAGTTTTCAAATAATAATGAAAAAAGAAAGAATATAAACATGTAGGCTATGACCCTAATAAATTGTATTTTAATATGTAGCCATGTCAATGATAATATACTAATCTAAAACTACATTAATAAAATTATGTATCGATGTGTTGATAAACAAATACATCATAGTTTAACGGATTTAATAGATATTTCACTCAATATAGGACTGTGAAATGTGTTTGCGTAATTTTTCTCAAATGATATACTCAGAGTAACACAAACTGTGGTAACTTTTGTAAAATATGAATATGTTGTCTCAAAAAATATTATTAATAGACAATTTAAAGATGTCTCATATTTATATTGATGTCGAAGTAATATGAGAATATAAGAATCAATAACTGATTCACTAACTTGCATAAAGTTGTAATGACTTCACGTAATGACACCAAATAGTTTGTGATAATAATTGATGTGTATTGGACATATAAGAAACATCACTAATATAAATCTTTATCGCATGACTGGAAATTGGTAGATCCTTGAACATCATCTAAATGTTTTCAGAAAAACATTTACTGTGAACATGATAAAAAACTTCAGGTCCTTTAAGAATTCAATCTTTATCGATATACAATAGATGCACTTTGTTAATGTGCTTTCAAGGTGAGCATTTAATAGGATATTTTTCTTCAATATTCCTTTTCTACAATTGAATCATTGTACCAATTCTCTTTTGGAGAATGTTCGAACTTCAGGTCGAAAAACAATTGGATCTCTAGTCATTTATTTAAAAATCCGTCATTTAAATATTTCATAAATTTTCAAAAACTCTGTTGGAGGTCCTATGACATCAAGTCATATCCATGTAATAAATAATAGTAAATTTTGTTATTCGGTGGAACATATGGACGACTAAGATCAAATTCGTATCATTCTTCGGGATGACTTTGATTGAAGAGGTTATATGCATACTCTTACTTGTGTTCTTCGTATAGTGATCTTTGTATAGTGTATCTTTTAATTCTTGTTATTATATGATATACTTTGTCATCTTTGTCCTTCGGGGGCTCTCATATAAGTATCACTATTAAGTGACTTATAAAACTTTAAAGTCACAACATATCTTATATGCATATCATATTGATCATTTAACAGAACATATTATCAATATTACGAGATAATGAGTAACATCACGATGGATGTTGGGTCCTGCGAATACCATTATATTATTTCTCGTTTTATAATGTATGACATTATTATTGTGATTTCTATTTGTATCCTTCACAGATATAGTTTCAGAAATCAAAACTACAAGTCCAAATAATATATGTATTCAGCGAGTTTATTCTACATTGTTCGCATTCTTTTATTTATATCAAATACGAATGCTTCTGACATTCTTATAATATCATAGGTTTTGGATCCAATTTTTCTCTTGAGATAGCATGCTATTAAGTAGGCGAATGAATTGTCGTCAATAATTTTAATATTTATTTAATATATCTCGTATCAACATATATAGTTGATTGCAAGTTTTATGTCAATAATACTCAAATCCCCGTCGTTTCCCAAAATTTTAGGATTTGACTGTATTGTATCCTCGGACAAAATTTCAGGTTCAACCATACTTGTACGTATATTCTCTTATGAACTTCAAGTTCAGTATAATACATTTTCTTGACATTCTTTAAGCTTCTAGCTTCTCCCACTAATGCCAGAAAATGTACATCATATATATGATTATTGGATTGGACAATAAAACCTAGTCCTTTAGGAGCTTTAAATCATAGGAGGGGAACAATATATTAATTATTGTACAGGTAATGTAAGTAAGTATTTATAATTTGATATTGGTATAAAAAATATTGGTAGATATGCATGTTGATAAACCGTGTCTAAATTATACCAGACACTATTCTGGATTTTTGAACATACTGGATAAAAGATGATTTATTTAGGCACTTCTGAGTATGTTTCGTCTCATTCAAGTCATCTTTATTTCATACTTGTTATTTGCACAATTTTTAGTCCACCGCTTATGCTCTTGTTTTCACGATACTTTGTAGTGAGTGCTTCCGGCACACAAAAAAGGAAAACACTGGTATTGTGATTTTCCAACAACTCTCACGACCTTCAATCATCGGTAATGCATAACCCAAAACTTTTGGGTTTTTGATTCCATACTACTACTGGAGTGTTGGGTCATTAATTCGTAAAGTGATCAATAAAATATTTTTCTTTACTACTAAACTCTATATAACTATGGTCTTCTGGTCATAGGGTTTAATTTAGAGATTGACGTGCATTTTTACTAAATTAGCTATTTGCACGTCGTTTTGACAGTCATACGAATCCTTCAGGGATTATCATAAAATTTCATAACCCTCTTTAAAAGAATAATCTATAAATCTTTGTATGGTAACATTGCATGAATATTAAGATATTCGTCTTCTAACCCAATGCATATAATTTTCAATAACAATGATCACAAGATATTTACCTTCTGGGCCAATGCATATCATTTCAATAACAATGATCACTTGTAACATGATAATTCGAATTCCACTATAATGTAGCACATTTTATTATATATATACATCTATCAAAATGAATATTACGTGCTCACGAGATGAATGCTTGTAATAGTTGTAAATGAGCATGTGATGCATCAAAATTAACAAGTAATAAAGACATGCTTGAACTACTTTACAAATACTCTTTTAATCAACATTATAGTAAAAATTCATATAACTTATACTAAGCAAGTAAATCAATACAAAGTTGCATGAAATATATATCATTTAATTTTAGAAGCACTACTAAATATGTAACTATTTTTTTCCACGCTTCATTGGATCGAGAAATCATAGAATTTTGATCAATAACTCGATGTTTTGTCCAACCACAAAAATAGACATGAGATTAAATCATAATACTTTTAAAATAATTTTAACAAATAGGATAACAAAAAAAATCACAACCTCCTCTTTATCTTGATTTGATGTCTTTTTTCTCTGGTCATTGATATTTTAAAAGGTAATGGGTTGGGTTCAACATCCATAATCCATGATAAGACATCATTCTTATCCAAGATGTCAAGTATAGAGTTAAAAGTCATAACATACAATCATTAAGTATAATTGGTACATGCAACTTATTACCCATTTTTAAACTCATATACATTGTAAATATCAAGCAAGTGAATCTATAAAAAGCCACATCAGATAGAAATCATTTCCCATTTTTTAGCACATTATAAATCTTTTAGATTTATAAGAACCTTAAACCCAAATATCATTCACAACCATATTTCAAATCAAGTTTCAAAGGTTCAAAAAATAGTGCCAATTGAAATTAATAATATTTCTTTTTGGCAACATAATATTTAAGCAGCTCGCAGGTATTGCAATTTAAAAAAATTATGCTTACAAAGAAAATAAGTATATATTTCAATGCCCACGTTGTAACCATAAAATGGAGTTTTAAACACTCAAATCAGAGTTTGATTTTAGAAAGGCAATATCAAAGCAGAATTAGAAAGCTTTCTCATTTGTAAACTTAACTCTGAGATTATATTATAATATTGTAATACCAATATATTATGCACCAGAGACACCAAAACTAAAGAAAAGTAAGGTTTGAAACCATGCACCGATAAAATTGATCTTTGATTGCATATATTGGTATACACCAAGTGAAAAACTAAAGCTAGGTAAAAACAATGATTTAAAATACATGACCTGAATATTGTTCAAATTAAGGTGCAAATAAGATGTACATGTACTCAAACTCACGGATCTATAACGAGCAAACTGAAAAATGGATTTCTTGATTTATTGAGACATGTGAAGAGACCTTAAAAAATACATGAGTTATAAAGTCTCAATTAACTATATTTTTCATTAAGGGAATCAAGAATAGAAAACGCTAGAGTACAATCTTAGCTCTACATATAACATGAATGATATTGTGAGCAAGAAATATTCCAAATACAATATTGATAAGTGTCATGACTAATTGTCAACACAATTCAGTAATCATCAATTACATGCATAAACAAAAGCATGTATAGGAAAACATCGAAACATATAAAATCTCAAAAGAATAACCTTTTGCATATTGAAAAGGGAAACAAAGCTAAATAAAAGTTTAAGAATATAAAATTTCATGATTTATCATATCATACAACTAAAAGGTAGAGTACGTACCTTGATTTGTGTTTTACCATTTGGACCTCACGAATTAGAGAAAACAAACTTTTTTTGTTGAGAAATTACCAAGATTATAATTAGCACATGCTCCGGTCGATCATACAAGAAACTATCGTGCTGATAACGTGTTATAAAATAAATAGACATGAAGCAAATGAGATTAAGATTTAGGCGAGAATAATTGTTGTATTTCATAATCACCAAAGTATTACAGTAGTCTCTTATTTATAGGCTAAAGGAAGCAAATGAAAAAGTGTGTGTTACAAGAGTTACAAATGAGAAGGGGAGAGGTTGTTGAAGTTATGAGAGGAGAACGTGAAACATCCATAATATTTCACAACATAAGTCGCATTGTGAAAAAACACTTTGTTTTTATCGCCTTATAAACAATTAAAGAAAAATTACTAAAGGTAGATTAATTATGCAAAATTTCAATGTTTCAGTAAATTCAATTCTTAAAAAAATATTGAAGAACAATACATAAATTTAAGGAAAAGTTTTCAAAAAAGAAAAAAGAAAAAAAGAATATAAACGTGTAGGATCGCTACGACCCTAATAAATTGTATTTTAATATGTAGCCATGTCAATGAAAATATATTAATCTAAAACTACATTAATAAAATTATGTATCGATGTGTTGATAAAAAAGAGAGTTTGCCACTACTACTGTAAATTTTATTTTAGTTTACTTTTATTATAAAATGCATTTGAAATCATTACATTACTGACGAGAAACTCATTTGAAATAAAATGCATCCTTCGTTCAAATTTCAGCAACTCAAGGAAGTAGATTTGATTTGGATGAATACATATACAAATTAGTTTTGGAAGTTGCAACACAATAGTTCCGATAAATTATGGGTCGGTAGTCGGAACCAGGGCCGTCTCGGAAATTTTTGAGGCCCTGTGCGAAAATAAACAACGAGACACCTAAATTTGAAAAACAATTGTCCTCCTAATTTAAATAATAAAAATTTCACTAACTTAATGCAATATTAATTGAATTTTTTTGTCATTTTAGCAATATTTGAGACAAATTTATCAATGTTTATGTGTTATTTATGTGTTAACACTAATTTTATTCGCAACCCAATAAGTTCATGTACAAATTTTTTATTTTTTTGAGGCCCTTCAAAATGAGGCCCAGAATGAGACCCGGAGTAGGAGCTCACCCTGCTCCTGCTATTGGGCCGGGCCTGGTCGGAACATCCAAAAGCATCATGTTCAACAAAAGCGAAATCAACACCTATTTGTAATATATGTATTATACTCGTAATTAATTATATAATGAGTTGGGTCCTTCAGAATAATAAAGCTTCATGGCTTGTTTAATAACACTAACATCCAAGGTTATAAGTTTTTTTCCTTATGAGGTTATAAGTCATTCAATGTTCAAAATTATTTTGGTTTCCTCGATAACATCCAAAAGTTATAAGTTGCATTGTGAAAATACACTTTGCTTTTATCGCCTTATAAATAATTAGAGAAAACTTACTAAAGGTAGATTGAATTTGCAAAATTTCAACGTTTCAGTGAATTCAATTCTTAAATTATATCCAAGCACATTTTAAGAGTAAAAAAACATTCAAGAACAAATTATAATAAAAAAATTTAACTTTTACTAAGGGGTTACTATTCGTCGCCGGAAAACTACTTAAATCGCCCCAAAAAATACTTTTTTACCCTTAACAAATCAATTAATACTCATTTCGTCATGTGTCTTTAAACAAGGTGTTTGACTCAGTTTTACTCACATTCTTATTACCAACACCACGAAAATATCTAGTGAAGCACCTGGATTCGTCGAGGTAACGGGGAAAGATCCCCCCCCTCGGGCGTCTGGCGAAGACGCCTCCACCTAGGTTGAGGCGTCTGGATACGACGCCTCTACCAAGGTGGGGGCGTCTTAGCCAGACGCCTCACTCAAAGTGGAGGCGTCTTATCGAGGTGCCTCCACTAACGTGGAGGCGTCTGGCGAACACGCCTCCATATAGGTGGAGGCATGTTAGCCACACGCCCCCACCTTGGTGGAGGCGTTTTGGGCAGACGCCTGTTTTTTTTTTTAATTTTCTGTTAAATTAAGTTTTTTCAGGTTCCGTTGCAAGATTTTGGTGGTGATGGAGTAGATTACAGTGAGCTTTTTGATAGTAAAGAAATATTTACAACAATCGAGGAAGCTTGTAAATGGGGGAAACAAGTTGCAATAGGAGCCAGATTTTTTTTGGTTATATCATCATACAAACCAAAAGCAGATAACCGGATGGATTGTTACCTGAGATGTGATCACAGACGTGAAATGAGTTCTCGTGAAACGAGTATTGCACTGCGAAAGAACACAAAAATAAAAGGTTGTGGTTGTCGTTTTCTTGGTAAAAGTGGTCGGGCGACGGGATCGTGATCGATGAGTCGTTGTCTCTAGTAGCACCTATGGGCAACACAACCACGCACTTGCAGTTTATTTAGAGGGTCACCGACAGGTCAGCGGACTTAGTGCTGGGGCCAAGCAAATTGTTCGTGATACGACAGAGGCACAAGCAAGACCACATAACATTTTGTTGGCGGTAAAGGAGAAATTCTCAGACGATAATCTCAACCAAAGACACATTTATAACATCAGAGAGTACATGAGGAGGACGAAATCTGAAGACAGGAATCCCGCGCAGCAGTTTCTCAGTCAGGCAGTGCAGCATAACTATTTGCATTGGATTGTGGCAGATGAAGAAACTAATGTCCTCACTCACGCATTTTTGGCACATCCGACTTCAATTCAGTTGTTGCGTACATACCCATTCGTAATCTGCATGAAGTCGACGTATAAGACAAACAAGTACAAGATGCATTTGTTTGAGATGATTGTGGTTACTCCAACAAACATGAATTTCCTCGTCGGATATGCTATTTTGAAGGATGAGACCGAGTCTAGTTACTGGTGGGTGTTGGAGAGGTTGCAAGATATGTTATTGAATATTGTTATCCCGACTGCAATAATAACAGACCGGGAGATGGTTCTGATGCGACCAGTGGCAGATGTTTTTCCTGAGTCTGCTCATTTACTATGCACCTGGCATATCAACAAAGACGTGCACAACTACGCATACCACGTATTTGGCAAGGACAAGCAGCTTGCAGATAGTTTTAGGCGTGGAAAGTGGAGGAGAGTCATGCTTTCTGATTCACAGACGGATTATGATAGAGCAGTCCGTAATCTGAAATATTCTTACAAGTCGTGGCTAGTGCTCACGGAGTATGTGGAAGACACGTGGTTGGTGCATAAGGAAAAGTTTGTGTTGAATTGGACGAATAAAGTTCTTCATTTCGGCAACACTACGAACTGCACGGTGGAAAGTGCATATTAGGCTCTGAAAGAGTGAATCACTACATCGACTGCCGCTCTCGACACTCTTTTCGACCGCGTGAACTCGGCTATTGAATTGCAGTTGACGAATATTCGGAACGTTCTTGAAGATTCGAGACGTCGAATTTTGGCGAACTACATAGGTCCTTTGTTTCAGCATATAAATGGCCGAGTTTCGCATCGCTGCTTGTCGTTATTGACTCAGGAGTTGAAGAGAATGCGTGACTTAAGTGATGAAGTTGAATATCGTTGCGGGTGTGCTTTTCTGACATCACATGAGATTCCTTGTGCATGGACCATGTACGAGTGTTTTGCGTCAGGTGATGGAATTTATTTAGAGCAGATTCATCCATTCTGGAAAACACTTGTCATTGGAGAAGGAGTCCAGATGTCAGAGTTTGTGGATCAGTCAACACAAGACGTCGAGCATTTTCGGAAGCTCGTTGATGAGATTTCGGAGAGCGACCCTGCAGTAATTCGTAGTGCATATCATATTTTATACAAACAGTTACACCCCGATCGGTCGAACTATGGAGAACCCGCAGAAAATATTAAGGTACGAGGTCGACCTAGGGGAAAGTCGACACGTCGGGACCCGAGTGCCTTCGAGTATGCTGAGCGAGGTCGTGGTCGGTCTGGCAGTGTGGGAGCAGGGGTCGTGGTCAGTCTTCCAATTCGTCTCGATTGTCCGTGAACACGGGCACAAGATCTGGTATGACGATATCTTTGTTGTTATTTAATATATATCAGTAATCTAGATGGAGTTGAATATATTATCTCGTAATTTTCTTGTTTTAATGAATTGTTATTTATCTATCTTACAGTATCCAAACGGATTGACGTTGACAACTTCTCATATGTTGATAGACTGCCAGGAATCATTTTACCATTTCTGGAGAGGTGGAATGACGTACGTGCTGATGACAACTGTGGATTTCGATGTGTTGCCGATGTCTTCCATGGTGGTTAAGACAACTTGTCGTACGCCCGTCATGCGATTTCTAATGAGATATGTGCACATCCTATTTATGAGAATGTCTATTTTGGCAATGTGGTATAGGCTCGTAAACGAATTGATTGGGGCAGGGGAGCTTGTGACGAGGATCATTATATGGAGGTTTGTGCCGACTTGTTCCCGATTGCTAATTTTTACAAGTGTGTGGTCATGTATTTCTCATTGGGAACGGATGGTTCGTTGTTCTCGTGTCTTACTGTGCTACCTAGGGAGAGTTTGTCTGCCATGACGAGGTCTGTCAGAGAGTTGGTCACTGCACATTTAGGGAGTTACATACATTTTAAATTTAAGTATTAAAAAAACAATATCTAAAGAAATAAGTAGAAGATATGTGCGTGAGAAATAAGTATTAAAATACGAAAGTTAAAGAAATAAGTAGAAGATATGTTCGTAAGAAATAAATAATAAGAGTACATAGATAAGCATAAACAAATACCAACAAATGTAGTAACAGTGCAACATATAATAAAACGAAAGTAAGAGTAAGTCAACTAGAGCTCAACATCCGAATCATGGTCCGAAATGCCGAACTGGCTGTTCCAATCCTCGACGAGGCGATCCCAATCTGTACATGCAAGTCTCGTATCCTCAGTCGGCATCATGTTTCTCTGTCGCAAGAACGACTGCGTATACCGTATCGCCCTACTCATCCACTGTATGTAACATAAAAATTAGCGTACATTAATAATAAAAACAAAATATACATTACAATTACAAATTAAATTAGATAAACTTACCGCATCGGCACATGTCCTATCCAGTGGTCTCTCCGGTCTCGGAATGATACCACGTACGATAAGTGGATGTGAGCACCTACCGAACCACTGCAAATAATCTACATCACAAGTGGAGGGGTCGCAACTACGACTCAGATCGTCCAGGTGAAGTCGTCCTACTGTCGGAAATGTCCTCCAAACCGATTCCGCAAACGAAATGCTATGCCCGACGTCATACGTCGTCGCAATCGCAGACTGTAATGCATGCTCGAGCGTCGGGATGTCAATCGGGATCACTTGAACGTAACCTAACTGACGTAACGCGCGATCAGGTAAATAAGGTTCTGTGATATCCCTCAGCACAGCTACAACAGGCTCAGGACCATACGACAACCACTTCACCTACGTTAATAATAATAATAATGTTGAAATTTAAATAAATGTGAATGATATATACATTATATACGTGCAATGCAGTCATCTGATCTAGCCGTCTACGAATAGAAAGAAGTCGACTATCACTCTTATCCTCGGCCCGGACATCCCACATACGCGAACGAGGATGACCACACTCAATAATCTTCCACTCCCGATGCGGGCGGAAAGCAGAAAAATACTTATATATCCAAGCCTGCAGCAGTGTAAGACAACACGTAATCCCAGAACAATCAGCGCGACTCGATATACCCAGCTGGCGATACAGATATGTCAACGTCGCAGACCCCCATAAGTACTGACCAATGGTATCTGGCTCCCTCGCCTCCAATAGGTCGCGTGCTCTGACTCTGCAACCGCTCTTGTCGACAAACAAGACGCATCCTAGCAGTAAGAAGAGGTAGGCAGTCATCTGCGTATCCTCAGTCCGTGGTGGTCGCCCCCGTCTGCAACAGTCGTCCACAACCTCGATACCAACACCACCGCCTCTCCCAAATGAGTTATCCCGCCCAAGACCCTCGAGGCTGACACCCAGCAACTCTGATACAAATAACTTCAGCTCAGACGTCGGCGCCTGCGCACTGACCATACGACCCTACACAGGAATGTGCAGAATCTGAAAGACGTCATGTAACATGATCGTCATCTCTCCGAACGGCAAGTGGATAGTGTTAGTGTCAGGCGCCACAGCTCCACGAAAGCCGAAATCAACGGCATGTCCATGCAGGAAAACATGTTGTACGGCAAGTGATCCAATCTACTGTCACTAGCGATCACCGACATATCATCAGTCATCGTTGAACGCTAAGTCTGCAATGTAATACAGGCTTTGTGCCGATTATGGCACTTCAAAACCTTCCGATCCTCGTCATCCCAGATGCGTTTGACGATGTGACATCCGAAACTCGGAATGACGCTGCCATCTAAATGACCACCGTGCATCATATCCGTCACGATCCAAGACTCGTCCTCACCCATCTTCTTCTTCTGAGCTCGGGCGTCTGTAGTGCACGAACTCGAATCACCGGTCACAAACCGGTCACCTTGACCCTTCCTAATGACTCACTCAGCCGAATGATTAAAATGTCGCCCCCGTCCTCGACCATACTGCTGTATCGCCTTCTCCTGTGTCTCCAAGTCATATCGGCCCCCATCGTCACTCTCGTCGTGACTCCTCAACTCATCTGAATCATTCTCGTCGTCGAAAGAATCCTCAGGTGTCTGACGACAATGTAAAAGATCTCTCTCTCCTAACTGAAGCAGAAATACACCGTCTACGTGGATAACGAGAATCTGACTCATTTGCTATACTACGTATTGCACATAAGAGAATTCATTTTCCTTTTCCTCCACGGTAACCCAATGATTATTAATTAAATTAATAAAAGTTTGTTAATGAATGCTACTAAGGTATGTGTTTAGTCTTATTTACAGAATACAAGGACCTGAATGCAAATTACCCACATTCCGAGCATAAACGCGTGCAAAAGACTCATTTCTATCATAAATACCAAGTTCAAGCTTATCGGGTTTCAAATGGAAATGTATCCAAGCATAAAAGCATTCAAGACCTAATCACAAAAAGAACAAGGACTTGAGCACAAAAGTAGCTGGGGACTCAATTGCAAAAAGACAAGGACCTAATTGCAAATCACGAGTAGCTTTTATTATCTTGGAGAAAATCTAAAGAAAAATCAATGTGGATCTTCAAATATATAAAAGAATTAATCCGGAGCTCAAAAGAATGGAAAGAATCAATCCAGACGCGTAAAGGAGGATCAAATCATACCATAAACATTCAACCAAAATCTAGGACCAAATCAGAGCATGATGTGCGGCGATTCCGCCGCCCCCTAGTTGATCCGTGTGCTCCAATTTTGTCCAGTCGTGTCTGGACACGTGTACTCTCCAATTCTATACTTAGGTCTCTTGTAACAACTATAAATAGACCCGAGAACGATGTTAGAAGGGTCCTTAGTCTTTGGTTGTAGTTTTTATTCTTAATCTTAGTTTTGTATTCTTCTTTTCATTAATAAAATTCTGTCTTTTATTTCTTACTTTTAGTTTTCTTTTGTAATGTCTCAAGGACCCCTTCTTCCTCCCTCCATGAGTTTCTAACTCTTTCCAAAGGGTGGAGGTGACGAATTTAGGGTGAAGAGAAGACGAATAAATGTTATTATTTTAAGTTCGTATTAGTCTATTTTGATTACTTGAGTTTATGTTAAATCATTTATCATGTAATGCTTCATAACTAATATGATTTATTATAAGTTTCTGAATTCTCTAATCTAAACCTTAAATCTAAACCTCCACCCGACGGAATTCACCTCTTTGTTCTTGTTTTAGTTTTAATTGTTCTTGTTCTTGCTTTAGATAATTAAAACCCAAAAATCTCAAACCCCAATTATTTCTTCTCTCCTTCTTCCCCTTAATCGCAAATCACACTAATAACAGAATCTCTCCCTCCATGTGTTCGACCCGTATTTGCCACGTCTTCATTGACGCCGTGCACTTGCGGTATAAATTTAATTCACATCAAGTTTTTGGCGCCGTTGCCGGGGAGGCGACGCAGATTTTGTTTTTTGTTGATTTCGATTCTATTCTGTTTATCTTGTGCGCGATCTAACTATTTGGATTTGTGTTTCAGGAGACAACAGAGCGCGCGGCGAAATCTGAGCGCAGTCTGAGCAACAAAGGCGGCGGAATCGCCGCACATCAAGAGGAACCTGCGGCGGAATCGCCGCACAATTGAAGCATCTGGGCTTCAAATTTTTCTGGGGTTAGCACCATCTCTGGGTGGACGCGTGGAGCTTCTGAAATTTCGAGAGCGGGCGGCGAACCCGACTGAGCATTGCGAAGGTATCCTTTGTTGCCTTTTTCCTCGTAATTTCTAGTTTCGGAAAATTTCTCTTTCATAGAACTGCATGTGGTAGGGCAAAAATTCCATAATTTGCAATAATTCAACTCTGACCTAAAATTGGCAAAATTAGAAAGGTCTTAGTGCATGCATCATCTAGTGTTTTGTATGCATTATTCTTGCTAAATTCTTGCAAATCAATTTCTGTTGAAGAGTGCTGGAGTCAAGGTACGTATCGTGGTTTTCATTGATTGCATTTAAGCATATAATTTAGTTTGCATACAACCTTGCAATTGCCCCCTCTAAAGACCATTGTTTGACTATTTTTGCTAGATCTAAGTTAAACTATCTTAAGGGCAACTCTGTAGGCAAAGATACGGTGGAGATTTCATCACCCTTCCGTGACCCACAAATTACAATCCTAAAGTGTCACCTAAGCCTTAAATTAAAACAATTAGACATTGACCCCTAAGGACTCGGACTCATTTAAGGAGAAGAATTGGTTTGACTTGCTATGACCTGAAGCCGATTGAATTTAATTTGGTGTCTAGAAAGTGTTTTTGTGTTGACCTAAGTCTTCCAAGCGAAGTGGTTGTCTAATTGGCACCGACTCTGTCGGAAGCGCCCCCACTAGCTATACACGGCCTGACCAAGTTGGTTTGATTAGTGAGGGAGGTGAATCAAGCGAATCAATTCGACTCAACCAGTTAGGAGTCGTCTAGATCTAAGCGACACTAGGTCTAGGATTGTTTGAACCGTGATTTCTTAGGAATTTTCTGACCAACCCTCTTTCTATCTTTAGAGTTAGGTTTCCCTTCTCATCTGAGTCTTCTTTCTCTTCTCACCTAAATTCTCTAGATTAGGATTCCTTTCTCATCTTTCCCCATTCTATTGTTTGTTTCCCTTTTGAAAAAAAACATAAAAAAATATTAAAGAAAAACGAAAAAATATAAAAAAAATTGTAATTAATTCTTGAAATTAAATTTGGAATTTAAATTTCGAATTTGAATTCAAAAATTGATTCAACCCGGTGCACTCAGATTTGGATTCGGGACTTGAGTAATCGACTCTCACGAGTTCATCTAGATTCCAGTCTAGAGCTTAGCCCCAAGACATCTGCCGCACCACCTCACCCGGATCCAATGGGTGAGAACGTAGTGGACCCGCCTGTTGCACAACCTATAACTCTGAGGGATCGATGCTATCCAGCGATGGCTGCTCAGCCATCGTGCATCGTTATGCCCACCATACTGGGTCGCGACTTCGAACTTAAGGCACAATACATGAGTATGTTGCCTAAGTTCACCTCTAGGGAAGACTCATATCTCTTCCTTAGAGAATTTGAGGAAATCTGCTCTCTTATGCAATACCAGCATATTACTGAGGAGGCAGTGCGTCTGAAATTCGTGCCTCTAGCACTGAAGGATGATGCTAAGAAATGGCTATATAGTCTAGCCGAAAGATCTATTAGGAGTTGGGCTGAGTTTGTTCAAGTATTCCTGAAAAAATATTTTCCCAACCATAAGACTATGAGGATTAGGAATGAAATTGTTGCATTCGTTCAGTCTGAGAGCGAGCCGTTCTATTCCTATCTAGAAAGATTCAAAAGTGTTCTGACTCAATGCCCTCATCATGGAATTCCGAGATGACAATTATGTCAAATTATTTATGAGGGATTGACACCCACATCTAGGGTTATGGTAGAATCCGTAAGCCAAGGGAACTTTATGTCGAAAAATGAAAATGATGCCTGGACTTTCCTTGAGGAATTAGCTGAAAACAGTATGCAATGGGACAATGCTAGAACACCGCTTAACCCGAGTATTGGATCTAGAATAGCAAGTCAAGCCAAACCAGGTGTCTTAGCTGTAGATGCCAACATAACGGCTAAAGCAAAACTAGTTACCCTTATGCGCAGAATGGAAAGTTTAGAGCTAAAAACCCAAAACCGAGTGAATCAATCCTCGACTATCCCGTGCTCTAGATGTGGTCAGACTGGTCATGTAATGGAGGACTGTGCGGAATGAGACCAAGTTAATGCCATGTATAACCATGCTAGAAATGACCCATACGCATCAACCTATAACTCGGGTTGGCGTAATAATTCCAATTTCTCATCAAACCAACATGGTTAATCTCCTAGACAACAACCAAACCCGTATAACCAAAATAATACATCATCTGGGTTTAGTAACAATAACGATCATGAGGTTAGGTTGACAAGCTTGGAAAATTTGATGAAAACCTTTATACAAACAACCAACCAGACCTTCCAAAGGCTAAAGACACAAGTCAGCCAACTAGCTCAAATAGTAGGTGAAAGAGAAAAGGGTCGGTTTCCAAGTCAACATGAGGTGAACCCTAGATCTAATAATTCATATCAATCCTATCAAGCACCTTCAGGAAATAACAACCCTAAACCGGTTCAAATGGTTAATGAGGAAGGACCGTTCCAACAAATAAATGTTGTAGTATCATTACGGTCTGGAAGACAGATTGATAATAATGTGGTAAATCCTAGAACATCTACTCAAACTAGCCATCAAACTGCCACATATGACCTAACCATTGAACCCGACGTCCAATCTGAAACGCCCACCCCACCTACTCAATCTGAACCCGTAGCTCAACCTGAACCTGAGCGAGTCTATGTCCCTAAAGCCCCATTTCCCAATAGACTCAAAAAGAACTCAAGTGCACAAATAGAGAAAATCTTGGAAGTATTTAAGCAAGTTAAGGTGAACATTCCACTCTTAGACATGATTCAACAAATACCTGCTTATGCTAAATTCTTAAAAGATTTGTGCACTAAAAAGAGAAAAACAAATGTACCAAAGAAGACATTCTTAACTGCAAACATAAGTTCTATTTTGTCCAACACATCTATAAAATATAAGGATCCTGGATGTCCCACAATTTCATGTGCAATAGGAGATACTTTTATCAACAAAGCCATTCTAGACCTTGGTGCTAGTGTTAACCTGCTCTCATACTCTGTCTATGAGCAAATGAACCTTGGTCCACTAAAACCCTCTAAGACAACCCTTCAATTTGCTGATTGTTCTATTAAGAAACCAAGAGGTATAGTAGAGGATGTTTTGATCAAGATTGGTGACTTCATTTACCCAGTGGATTTTGTCGTACTAGATACCGCACCTGTTGTAAATCCTAACCGACAAATCCCTGTAATTCTAGGCAGACCCTTTTTAGCCACTTCGGAAGCATTGATAAACTGTCGTAATGGGCTCATGCAATTATCTTTTGGGAACTTAAAAGCTGAATTTAATATCTTTCATATTGATAGTGAGCCAGAAATAACATGCAATCAAAGTGATGTTGTGATGAAATCGCGTATCTATAATATTTCTGAATCATCACAAAATCAAAAAGGAAGTACGAAAAAGGGGAGGAATTAATCTACACACCCACCGTCACTCGAGCAAATAAGAGAACCAATTTATGTGAGGGGTGTGGATCCTGTAACTCAGGACGCTCATTGCAACATGGGGAACAATTCAACTGGATACATGCACCAATATGGTGTCATTCAATCCAGTTCTGACTATGGTTGACTTTGAGCAAATTACATCCGTCCACCGCAGTTCACCAAGGTAATAAGTGCATTTGCTTTATATTTGCAAACATTGAGGACAATGCATGATTTAGGTGTGGGGGGTGTTTATGTATATCTTTATCTATAGATCTGTCTTTTATTTCTAAAAAAAAATAAATAAAAAAAAAAAAAAATCAATGTTTCATGACATAACTTAAGATTGAACTGTCAAAACCCGTGTACAAATTGCATTGAGTTTTTGTTCCTTATTATATAGTTCTGCTTGTAGAAATTATGACATAAATCTAAGTTCCAAAGAAATAACTCATTGCCCTTTAAGACATGTATGCACTTAAATTGGATGAATCAAATCTTTGAAGTGGTTGATAAAAAGCAGAGGTTGAGGAAAATATACCGGGAAGTGTGGACTTCTAATAGCAATTAAGCCTTGAGGAAAATAAAAATAAAAATAAAGGAATAAAGTGAAGAAAACACATTTTGCAAAATGATTACAAAAGCCCAAGCCTTTGAGTCACTGGTCCGTAGGGGTATCTTGAAACCCGGTAACTTGAGTCTACCAGCTCGGGATTATCGACCAAACTCGCTACACGAATGCAAAAAGGGTAAAAGTGTCAAAAAGCAAATGTGTTGAATCACGGAAGAAAAGAAAAAAAAATAATACTCAAGGCCCAAAGCTAAAAGAATGATCCATGCCATGGTTGATCCGAATGATACTTCACCACCAGAGGAGGCGGGCAAAATAATTTAAGTAATAACATGCGTGGAAGGGTTAATGGTGTGAATGTTGGAGGAACAAAGACCAAGTCATATTTTTAATGAGTTAGATTTATATAATGAGCATGCAAGAATTCTCGGTGAGATGTATAAGGTTGAGGTAGGGATATTGAGAACTATTAATGAAATGTTGATTTAGGATTTTGTGGGTATATCCGCTGAAAACCCTCAGGAGACAACACTCCTCCTCCTTGGCAACAAAGAGGTTTAACGGCTTGTTGCACATGCTAAGTGCAATCGTGATTCCTACGAAAGTGAGTTAGGATTTTCCTGTTTTCATTTTTCGTATTTTCTGTTTTGCTAGGGACTAGCAAAATCTAGGTGTGGGGGTATTTGATGCATTGCATATATTGCATCATATGTCTTTCATTTAGATTACTTTTATATCAATAAATGCTACTAAGGTATGTGTTTAGTCTTATTTACAGAATACAGGGACCTGAATGCAAATTACCCACATTCCGAGCATAAACGCGTGCAAAAGACTCATTTCTATCATAAAGACCAAGTTCAAGCTTATCGGGTTTCAAATGGAAATGTATCCAAGCATAAAAGCATTCAAGACCTAATCACAAAAAGAACAAGTACTTGAGCACAAAAGTAGCTGGGGACTCAATTGCAAAAAGACAAGGACCTAATTGCAAATCACGAGTAGCTTTTATTATCTTGGAGAAAATCTAAAGAAAAATCAATGTGGATCTTCAAATATATAAAAGAATTAATCTGGAGCTCAAAAGAATGGAAAGAATCAATCCAGACGCGTAAAGGAGGATCAAATCATACCATAAACATTCAACCAAAATCTAGGACCAAATCAGAGCATGATGTGCGGCGATTCCGCCGCATATCACACATACCATGCGGCGATTCCGCCGCCCCCTAGTTGATTCGTGTGCTCCAATTTTGTCCAGTCGTGTCTGGACACGTGTACTATCCAATTCTATACTTAGGTCTCTTGTAACAACTATAAATAGACCCGAGAACGATGTTAGAAGGGTCCTTAGTCTTTGGTTGTAGTTTTTATTCTTAATCTTAGTTTTGTATTCTTCTTTTCATTAATAAAATTCTGTCTTTTATTTCTTACTTTTAGTTTTCTTTTGTAATGTCTCAAGGACCCCTTCTTCCTCCCTCCATGAGTTTCTAACTCTTTCCAAAGGGTGGAGGTGACGGATTTAGGGTGCAGAGAAGACGAATAAATGTTATTATTTTAAGTTCGTATTAGTCTATTTTGATTACTTGAGTTTATGTTAAATCATTTATCATGTAATGCTTCATAACTAATATGATTTATTATAAGTTTCTGAATTCTCTAATCTAAACCTTAAATCTAAACCTCCACTCGACGGAATTCACCTCTTTGTTCTTGTTTTAGTTTTAATTGTTCTTGTTCTTGCTTTAGATAATTAAAACCCAAAAATCTCAAAACCCAATTATTTCTTCTCTCCTTCTTCCCCTTAATCGCAAATCACACTAATAACAGAATCTCTCCCTCCTTGTGTTCGACCCGTATTTGCCACGTCTTCATTGACGCCGTGCACTTGCGGTATAAATTTAATTCACATCAATCTCTAAACGAGCGATCCGAGTCTGCTCAAGATCGGCTCGTTAAGGGTTTTGAGCGGAAAATTCTGCTCGTGCTCGGTTCGATCGGCTCGCGAGCGACTCGTTAACCTAAACCTTTTTTTTGTATTGAATTCCTAATAATGTTGTCCTAATAAGTAAATTATAAAATTACTTAAGACAAATATAATAATAGTTACTAACACAATCTTAAAATTAACACCTAAAATAAAACACAATCTTATAAATTATACGACAACATTAACATCTTATAAATAAGATTATACACTTGGATTAAACAAAATCAACACAATATTAACATCAAACACAATCTTCTAAATTGTAGGACAACTCACAACATCAACATCTTATAAATAAGATCATCTACCAGACCCAAACCTTAATTTATTTGAACTTTAGGTGTAGAAAAGAATGAGAAAAAAAAAATTAATGAAAAAAATGAAAAGTTTAGTACTAATATGATTTTGATTCTAATGAGTATTTTGGTTTGGTTTGTTAAATGGATTGTTGGGTTTAGTAAATTAGTTTATTTAATGAGTTTAACACTTTACCGATCGGGTAATTGAATAGAATATTCAGGTTAATCAAATAATTGGATATAGTAATCAGGTTTCGAGCGATAATTGAGCGAGCATCGAGCGAGCGGGGTCTGCTCGTGCTCGGCTCATTACTAACCGATCCGAGCAATTTCGAGCAAAATCAGAGCAAAATCGAGCGAACATCGAGCGATCTATCGATCCCGAGCAGAACTTGACAGCCCTATACTAAACTAATTTAATTAATTATTATCATAATATTCAATTTATTTTGCAGTTATCATAATTTATAATCAATTTAAATAATTAAAAAAATAAAAATAAAATATGAGGCGTCTACCGGAGACGCCCCATCCATCGGGGAGACGTTTTTCGGAGCCGCCTCCACTTTGGGGGAGGTGGCTCCCGCGTAGGCCTCTCTTTTCGATCGGGCGTCCGCGGGAGGCGTCGGACCCATTTTTTTTTAGAAAAAAAATTAAACAAAATAATTTACCAGATTTGAGTAATCCAGAGCGTCCGCTGATTCTTTTCCCGATTTCCAAGACATTATTTCTGATGAATATAAGAGTAATATGAAGAGAGAGTGGTGTTAGGAGAGTGGAATGAAGAGTTAAATAAGTAGAAGGGTAGAAGGACAAAATGGTAATCTGTACAGACAATTTAAGTAATTTTCCGACGATGAATAACCGTACTCATCTTAAAAAAACATCAAAATACTACGTATCAAAACCATATGTTCAAAAAAATGCAACTCACGGTGTGATTGGCTTGGAAGAAAATTAATCTCGAGGTTTCACAGAAAGATTACTTAAGGGGTCACTAACTGCTTTTGAGAAAAAAATACTCTAAATCTCAGAAGGACTAATCTGTTTTTTTAAAGCTTAGAACCAACTAAAAGTTCGCACCCTGAGAAATCATTCTGAAGTCCAGAAATAACATTTTCCTGTAGATAGTGAGGTGTAGCTATGCATATACAAATGCACCTGACTGCCACATTACTAGAAGATCTCATGCGACCACAAGAGCTCCAAATACACGAGAAGAAACCCTTGTTATCTCTCTGAAAGCAGCGCAACAGAGAACAAGTTAGCAAAGGGTGCGATAAACAAGAACTAGTACAAACATTACATTTACGTAAATTACCATTACAATGCATCAATCCCTTACATTAAATGAAAGACAATATAGAAAAAACAAGGTGCTCAGAGCTTTCTTCGATAAAGACATGCTCTAAACAGCATACATCGTATCTAAACTTGTTAAGCTAGAGACTATTTTCCTTCATTTGCTTTCTAAGATTGCAAAGCAGAGCATCACGTCCGCTCATAACAGTCTGAAAGAATTGACCCACTTGCTTCTCGAGATGATTGAGGCCATCACTTAGCCTTTCTGCATTCTCACTCAAATCCTTCACGTTTTCTTGCAGAACCTTTTTCTGCATTTCTTCCTTATCACAACCAACACAGTCATCAGTTAAGGACACTAGCTTCCCTACGCATTGATGGACAAGTTCCAACTCTTTTAATGTTGCAACCCTTCCTTGCATTCTTGAGGTCTTAATCCCTCTACTAACATTAGCTTGCAGATTGTTAAACGATTCAACCCACACAAATTTCTCAAAAATAGTTAGATCCACTAGCACATCATTGGAGCGTGACAAGATTGCTAGCACAGCACTGCAAACAAATATTGTGTGAACCTTCAGACCATACATTGCTTGCATCAACACCTTTCCTTTGGCCGAGTTTTTGGCTTCTGCCGGGTGAAGAGATGCTGCAAGATCCTTTATAATAGGCAAGGCACTGTTGAGCTTTGTATTATTTGAATAACACTGTTCCACCCACTCCCGTAAAGGTCCACGTGCCTGTTCTAGTTTTCCCTGGCCTAGAAGATGCACAATGAACTTGAGTAGAAGCTGAGACTGATCAAGTCGTGAGAGCTCGGAGTTAAGCCTATTGCAGATGTCGAGAATTTTCACGGAGTTGTCCAAGTAGACGTTCATCCACTTGTCGTCCCAACAAGCCACTGGAAATTTGAGATCGATTATCAAAGACTTTATGTCTGTGTGTGTCTCGCAAAGAGACTTCACGGCAAGTGCCATCCATGCCGAACTAAGGATATCCGAAAAATCCTTCGTGCTCAACTTCTCAAATCTTCCTACCAGTGCTTCCTCGAACTTCTGCAGATGGAGTAGCTCCTGCGACGGGTAGGATTCCCGTGGGAAAATCCTTTTAAAGGGATTTCCAAAAGGAAGGAAAGGCCTCTGCCCATCATGTGCCCGGCTCATTTTTATCTGTCAAACAGAAAAAGATATATTTAAAACGTTGTGTATAACTACATTAATTTCTACACTTCCTCTTTAATAATCATTTTTATATTTAAGGTATAAAAAATAATTAAGTTATGCTTTCTCATTGTCAATCTGCGCAAACCAACAAGGAATGATTCAGGATAAAAAGACAACTTACAGAAAGGCACAAGTAAGCTGTAAATAATTAAGAATAAGCTACACAAGATTTCTTCATGGAAATTTCGGTAGAAACTTTCTACAAAATTCATAAGCCTAAAAATTACTCACCTTGGAGTGTGTGTTTTAACTTTTCTCCTTGAGGGTTAAATTTGGTCCTTCACTGGTATATTCCGCCGGTGAGAATGTGTATGTGGACGATGTGGTGGTACTAGATAGTGGAATCACTGTAGAATAAAAAAAATCACTTCATATCTAGCTTCATTACAATAAATTATAATAGCAGAGAAATCAGAATTGATTAGCAAGGACGCGCGGATGTAGTGACAAATTAAAACCAACTTCAATAAAATACTTACAAATTCGTATCCAGAAACTAGGGTCTACTCAGAAAACGAAAATCGAGTGTAAGACATAAAACAGATATTCCACCATCACGAACCCATTATGCGATAATAAAGCATACTTCATGCAAATAAAGAGCAACTTTTACATGTAAAAAATGTTGTATACCTAGAAAAACAATCTCAAATTCATGTTGAACTTTTAAATAACATAAGTTATGTTTAAATTGAATGGTGCAAACAGTAACACAGTGTCTGAAGAAGCAGAGTTCATTGTCAAAGGATCATCTCAATGGAACACTTGCTTCAAATCAGCTACTCGTTTATTCAATCCCGGAAGTACCATTTTCTCCACTCTCTCGAATCGGGAGGATACCATACTCATCCAAAATAGGACTTTTCCACGACAAATTCACTTGGACCGAAGGCAAAAACAACAATGGACCGAACCACGGAAATTCTTCCTTTTCGCGTCAGTCGGTCATTCAAAAAGGGGGTTTTGCATACCGAACTTGGGCTGGTAATCTCTGAGTCTTTTCTTGGATTCGGATAGGCTCATAACAAATTACGTAAAATGGAGGCCTTAATTTCAAGCAGCAATCAGCCAACCCTCTTCTAAGAGGAAGGAGTCTACGCCGGTTATCTCAATTCTCAATCTAACCTTCACAGAGAGTGAAATACAACCGATTTATCTTCCCTTTTCATATGCTGTCGTGAACAATCTTTCTAAGACGACAACGCAAAAAAATAAGAAAACTGCAACAAATCTAAACCGAATCATCACAAATCACCAACCAGACATACACATACAGATCAGCTTTACACTAAGTTGGGGCCTCTCTAAAAAAAATTCTGATTTGAACAAACCTAAACCAGGTCTGGGATCAAATTCTGATATCCCACAACAAACTACAAATTCAGAAATAAACCCCAAAAAAAACAATAAATTTTACCAGAAAAAAAGTAAAATCAACGCAAATCTCAAACCTTCTAATCTATATATTACAAAAAACCCAAACCAAAACACTCAAATCCAATTTTAAACTTGAACCCAAAAGAGAAAACCTACCCACAAAAGTAACCCCCAACAAGATCGGATCTTTGGACCTCAAAAAAACCAGAAACAGCGGATGGATGGATCGAACGCACCCGAACACGTGCTTTTCTCTTGAGGAAAAGTCTGCCACCGGAGAAGATGGGAGGAAGAAGGCGTCAAGCAACGCGCATCCACCAATTCGTTGCGTCAATTTGACTCTGATGTCGATTGGAAAGTGGGTGGAAGGAGTTGGTCTGGGTTGACTTGGGAAACGGTGGAGTGGTTGGCAATAACGGAGGAGTCTGGGTGTTGAAAAGTCTGGGTACTGATTGTGCTTAATCAACCTTGCTAAATGAGATTTTGTCTGTGGTTATTATTATTTTGTGGGAATTGGATTTCTTTGCAACTTCCAGTTATCAAGGTTTGAGTGGTACTTGGGAAATTCCAAAAGGTCATTAACTTCTTACATGACTTCTCTTTTACTACAAAAAAAGACTTCTCATTTTAAAGTAGAAATCGTTGAAATCACTCTTGGTATAGGTTTTAAGTACTAAATGTCATTCCCAATTTTGACTTCTAGATTTTTTTTAAAGTTTTCCAAAGTACCAATTACCCAAAAGTCTTTTTAAAAGTCAAGTTTCTCACTTTCTTGAACTTCTCCGAGATACCGATCACACCAAGTGGATTTGATCTTATGATGCCTACATAGCGAGCAGAGCTGTCAATCGAGTCGTTTTCGTGTACCTATCTCTTGTCAGACAGTTTTGTAGTCGTGTCAGAATTTCGTGTTATCATATATAGCATAAATTGAAACAAATTCATCGTGTTTAGATTGAAAATAGTTAAGTGATATGTTATATTGATATTTTTCATTCTAAATAACATATTAATTGATCATTATCAAGTAAAAACCAATTGATTATCTAACAAAAGATGTGTCAATTTCGTGTAAAAAAATAACACATCATGTAATCGTTTCAAATCATGTACTAATTATTTTATATTTGTATCTTCACAAATCATCATAATAAAATATTTCAATCATACAAAAAAATCGGGTAAAATCATGTCTAAATCATGTCACTATATCGAGTCGTGTAATCGTGTCTTGTCCAAAGTTGATAGGTCTAATAGCGAGATTGGTCATGGGAGAGGAATATGGGCGAACAACGATTGAAAATCAGCCTAAAATGGACCAAACTGGTTTGACGAGAATCGGGGAACCGACAACCTCACTGGCTGGATCCGATTCAAAAATTGCATCGAACTTGTTTGGTCTGGATTTATTTATTTACATATAATTTTTGGTTAATTTTTTTAATAGTGTTTCACCATTGAAAAAAATGAAAAATTTGTTGTAGAATCAGTCATTTATCATATAAGAATAATTTTGTAGTTAATTCATCAGTATTAAAATTTAATTAAAACACATTAAAAAATAAATTTGGTTAAAATCGAACAGAAAGTGGAGACCCAGAAATCGAACTTTCCCATGTTCAACCCTAGAGAAGAGTGCCACCATTATCTGGAATGGGAATTTATCCCGACTCGGACTTGTATGACACGTGCTTTTATGGGAGGGTTGATAGGTGTCCCTTGGTGGTATTGGAAGGATAAGTTTCATTGGTTACCAAAAAAAGTGATTTCATCTTTCACCATTAGTTGATGATACTTTTTGTTTTTACTAGTTGGGGAGTTCCTTTAGGTCAGAACCAACTCTAGTGATGTTGTTAAAAGTTGATTGAAACACCCTTACCAAAAAAGAAGCAAAGGGTAAGTGGTACTTTACTTTCTCAAGAAAAATGCAAAAGTCAAAAGCAACTTTTCCTCCTAAGAGATGAGAAGAGAATAGATGTTTTGCTTCCTAAAGAATGCACGAAAGCTTTCTAGAAACTAGATATTTGCTAGTTAGAGACTAAACAAGTTTTGGATACTTGAGAAATATTGTTGCGTAGCCAAAATATCCAAGGAAGTAAAAATGTGTTTTTATACTCTAAGTAGACGAGGAGTTCAAACTCCTTTTGTGTACTAGCTAGAAGAAGATCGTCTCCTATATAAAGGGGTCTCATTCCTTCGTTTGAAAGCACTCATGTGTGTATATAACTCTCACTCGTTTGAATAATATAATCTCATATTGAGAAAACCTCTCAAGTATCTATTTGTGTGATGTTTGTGTGTGGGGAAGTACTATACTTAGCATTCTAGCTGAGTTTAGAGGAGAGAAGATGCTGACAAGTCTGAGTAACTTAAGGAAGTTAGTAACTTGTGTCGACACAGTTCATATTTAAGAGCAGACGCGTGACATGGGAATTGCAGCGGAAATTAAAAACAAATCAAACACAAGTAGGAAAGCAATGCAAACCACACAAGAAGACACCGGATTTACAGAGGTTCGGCCGCGCCTACGTCCTCTCTTGCAAGCCCCTCTCGAATCCCCGTTCGAGCTCCTCTTGCGTCTTCACTATGCCTCCCCGTTCCGGGCCGGGAGCAACGCCTTTTACAAGTCTTCAAGCTCGCGAACAACCCTCGCCGAGCTTGGCACCACCTCTCACAATCCGAGAGGAACACTTCGGGCTTTCACCGAAATCCTTGCTTCTTGTCTTGGGCTTTCACCAAGACCCTTGCTCTCTTTGTCTTGGGCTTTCACCAAGACCCTTGCTCTCTTGACAACAATTGGAGTGGAACTCACTCTTCTAGTATTGAGCACAACAGATACTAATATGAATGTATGATGAAGGATGTGGAAATTAGGCTTTGGAATCACTAATTGGGAGCTTTGATGTTGTGGAAAATCTCACTATAAGTTTGACACTTTGGAGTTGTGAAATCTTATGGAAAACTAAGTGTGAACCTCTATTTATAAGCTCCTAAAGATTTCTAGCCGTTTGGACAAGATTTGATTGGGTTTTGTGCAAGATACACAAAACAGAAAATCGGGTTCAGAAATCTGTCCAGAAACGGTCGACCGAAAGGTGTATCGGTCGACCGAACCCTTGAGTTTGTTGATGGATCGGTTGACCGAACATAGGTACTGGTCGACCGAATCACTTAAGTTCTATAGGTCAACGGTCGACCGAGCAGGTACCGGTCGACCGAACTACTGGGTTCGGTAAAGAGAAATCTTGATCGGTTGGACAAACTTGTGTCGACCGATAGCAGGTAGATTTTACCTATTTGAACGGTCGACCGAACTAGGCAAATGGTTTGACCGGTTCTAATGTATATGGGGGTGTATATTGAGAAAAATGTGTATACGACCGTTGTATAATACGACAAATAAAACGGTCGTATTTTTACCAAAAACAGCAAACGAAACGGTCGACCGAAGGTTTACCGGTCGACCGAACAGGTCTGGGTAATCGGTTAAATAGATGTGTGATCGGTTGAACGGATTGGTCCGGTATAACAAAAATTGTGTATAACCGGTCGACCGAAAGGTGAACGGTCGACCGAACTCAGGCAGACTGACGACCAATGTTTTAGGTGTTTAGGTGATCTAATGGAGTCCAAATTATATGATATTTTGTGTGTGACTCCTAAAAGGAACCTAATGTGTGAATGCATGCATATTAGCTTAAGTTATGCTCAATTTACATAAGTTCCTAATTCTCAAAGAAAGGTAAAATTACATGTCTTCAATCCTAGCTTGATTACATGTCTTGACTTGATTTTTCTTCTTTCTTGAGTCTTGATCACCTGTAGATGTTAGCACAATACAACATGTATACTATTATACTACATGTGCTAATCTACATGTCCTTATTAAGATTAGGTTTAATTACATCATCAAAATACGGATTAAGGCCAAAAAGCCAACAATCTCCCCCTTTTTGATGATGGCAACCTATATCTTAAACCAACCTAATACTTGAAACATGTATAAGTTAACTATGCATATAAATGCTCCCCCTATGTATGTGCATAGTTTTTCTTGACAATTTCATGTATATTTCAAGTATCCCTAATCTATTACTTCTCCCCCTTTGACATCCATAAAAAAAATACAATAATCAATGTAATATATAAATTTAAATTTCTCCCCCATTGACAATTATATATAACTATTTGAGTTCAATGTAGGATGTCATTTGTAATGAAGATGTTCCCCCTAAATTTTGCACTTCATTACTCTAATAAAAGATATAACTATTAAGCTCCCCCTATCAATAAGGCTAGATGGAAACTATGAGTATGATTAAAGTTAAGTTCAATTAAGTTTCTATTTAAGCCTTATTCTAACATCCATTTAAAATTTGACATTTAAAATCAATGGATGTGGTATATGATTTGCAATGAATTTGGTATATGATTTGCAATGAATTAAACTCTAAGGATATGACAATTAAGCATATTAACTAGATTAGAGCTATTTTTCAGAAATTTTAGAGATAGAAATTTTATACCAAACTTGAATTTGATTAGCTCCAATCTTGACTTGGTGATGCAACTGGATTTGAATTTGACGTTTTGGCTCACCCGGTCACCACCAATCTCCTCCTCAAGCTCCTACAAGTGTAGATTTTGGTACCCATTTTTGCTTGGGTCCATTAAGTTTAGCTTTTGGTACCCAAATCCAAGTTGATTTTGGTACCTCTACACTTACTTTCTTTTTCATGGCAAGATTATGTTTAATATTAATTTGAATAGGAAAGTTTTTAACATAAAAATTGTTTTTATTGCCATGTGTGAACTTATGCAATTTATTTGACAAATTTTCATTTAAGACATTAAGTTCACTGTTTTTAGTTGCTAGAGATTCATTTAAGCAATTTAGATTTTTAATCATAGAATTATGCTTTTCATTCATGTTAAGCATGTGAATCTCTAAGTTTGCAACCTTTTCATTCATGCAATTTAAGTCATGTAATAATTGTTTGCTTTCTAAATGAGATTTATCAAGTTTAATAAGCAAGTCATTAGTGTCAATTTCTAGCATATGACTATCAATTGCATGAGATGAGGTATTCTTAATATTTAAATTTTCTTCCTTCAAGCATGCATTCTCTAAAGTTAGAACTTCAATTTTAGCAAGCAAATCAACTTTATCACCTAAGATAGATGCATTTTGACATTTAAGATCATGGATTTGCTCATTTGCTAATTGATTAGTCTTGTGAAGTTCTTTATATTTTTCAAATAATCTTTGAAATGCATTTTGTAGTTCATTAAAATCATGGGCATTATCTTTTGAACTACTACTTGAAGAAGAGCTAGAGGATACATCATCTTCACTTTCTCCATCGGATGAGCTTAATGATGATGAAGATGTTGAGTTAATCTCCATTTTCTTTGCTTGAGCTACATCCTTAGGATTTGCTTCTCCCTTCTTCCTGGTTGGTGAATCTCCTTCACCAAAATTCTTTTCTAATGTTTGCCATATTGAATAAGCACTATCACATGAGCAAACAACATTAAAAAGTTCATCTCCTAATGCACAAAATATGACATTCATAATCTTAGCATTTAGGGATGCATTTTTCTCATCTTCTAAACTCCATTTACTAAAATCATATCTAGGTGATTCATATGGAGTTTGAATCATAAACCACATGTTAATGTTCATGGATTTAATAAATGATATCATTTTACTTTTCCATGAAACAAAATTATTTCCATCAAAGTGTGGTGGTTTACAAGATTCTAAAGGTGTGGATGCATTAAGAGTCATGTTAATTTATCGATTAAGAACAAAATTAACGAACAATGCTCTGATACCAAATGTATGATCGTGTGGGTTTATGGGTCCACAATTAATGCTAATCACGATTAAGCCCTAATTAACTACTTGGTTGATTGATCAAAGAATTGCAGCGGAAATTAAAAACAAATCAAACACAAGTAGGAAAGCAATGCAAACCACACAAGAAGACACCGGATTTACAGAGGTTCGGCCGCGCCTACGTCCTCTCTTGCAAGCCCCTCTCGAATCCCCGTTCGAGCTCCTCTTGCGTCTTCACTATGACTCCCCGTTCCGGGCCGGGAGCAACGCCTTTTACAAGTCTTCAAGCTCGCGAACAACCCTCGTCGAGCTTGACACCACCTCTCACAATCCGAGAGGAACACTTCGGGCTTTCACCGAAATCCTTGCTTTTTGTCTTGGGCTTTCACCAAGACCCTTGCTCTCTTTGTCTTGGGCTTTCACCAAGACCCTTGCTCACTTTGTCTTGGGCTTTCACCAAGACCCTTGCTCTGTTGACAACAATTGGAGTGGAACTCACTCTTCTAGTATTGAGCACAACAGATGCTAATATGAATGTATGATGAAGGATGTGGAAATTAGGTTTTGGAATCACTAATTGGGAGCTTTGAGGTTGTGGAAAATCTCACTATAAGTTTGACACTTTGGAGTTGTGAAATCTCATGGAAAACTAAGTGTGAACCTCTATTTATAAGCTCCTAAAGATTTCTAGCCGTTTGGACAAGATTTGATTGGGTTTTGTGCAAGATACACAAAACAGAAAATCGGGTTCAGAAATCTGTCCAGAAACGGTCGACCGAAAGGTGTATCGGTCGACCGAACCCTTGAGTCTGTTGATGGATCGGTTGACCGAACATAGGTACTGGTCGACCGAATCACTTAAGTTCTATAGGTCAACGGTCGACCGAGCAGGTACCGGTCGACCGAACTACTTGGTTCGGTAGAGAGAAATCTTGATCGGTTGGACAAACTTGTGTCGACCGATAGCAGGTAGATTTTACCTATTTGAACGGTCAACCGAACTAGGCAAATGGTTCGACCGGTTCTAATGTATATGGGGGTGTATATTGAGAAAAATGTGTATACGACCGTTGTATAATACGACAAATAAAACGGTCGTATTTTTACCAAAAACAGCAAACGAAACGGTCGACCGAAGGTTTACCGGTCGACCGAACAGGTCTGGGTAATCGGTTAAATAGATGTGTGATCGGTTGAACGGATTGGTCTGGTATAACAAAAATTGTGTATAACCGGTCGACCGAAAGGTGAACGGTCGACCGATCACAGGCAGACTGGCGACCAATATTTTTGGTGTTTAGGTGATCTAATGGAGTCCAAATTATATGATATTTTGTGTGTGACTCCTAAAAGGAACCTAGTGTGTGAATGCATGCATATTAGCTTAAGTTATGCTCAATTTACATAAGTTCCTAATTCTCAAAGAAAGGTAAAATTACATGTCTTCAATCCTAGCTTGATTACATGTCTTGACTTGATTTTTCTTCTTTCTTGAGTCTTGATCACCTGTAGATGTTAGCACAATACAACATGTATACTATTATACTACATGTGCTAATCTACATGTCCTTATTAAGATTAGGTTTAATTACATCATCAAAATACGGATTAAGGCCAAAAAGCCAACAATCTCCCCCTTTTTGATGATGGCAACCTATATCTTAAACCAACCTAATACTTGAAACATGTATAAGTTAACTATGCATATAAATGCTCCCCCTATGTATGTGCATAGTTTTTCTTGACAATTTCATGTATATTTCAAGTATCCCTAATCTATTACTTCTCCCCCTTTGACATCCATAAAAAAAATACAATAATCAATGTAATATATAAATTTAAATTTCTCCCCCATTGACAATTATATATAACTATTTGAGTTCAATGTAGGATGTCATTTGTAATGAAGATGTTCCCCCTAAATTTTGCACTTCATTACTCTAATAAAAGATATAACTATTAAGCTCCCCCTATCAATAAGGCTAGATGGAAACTATGAGTATGATTAAAGTTAAGTTCAATTAAGTTTCTATTTAAGCCTTATTCTAACATCCATTTAAAATTTGACATTTAAAATCAATGGATGTGGTATATGATTTGCAATGAATTTGGTATATGATTTGCAATGAATTAAACTCTAAGGATATGACAATTAAGCATATTAACTAGATTAGAGCTATTTTTCAGAAATTTTAGAGATAGAAATTTTATACCAAACTTGAATTTGATTAGCTCCAATCTTGACTTGGTGATGCAACTGGATTTGAATTTGACGTTTTGGCTCACCCGGTCACCACCAATCTCCTCCTCAAGCTCCTACAAGTGTAGATTTTGGTACCCATTTTTGCTTGGGTCCATTAAGTTTAGCTTTTGGTACCCAAATCCAAGTTGATTTTGGTACCTCTACACTTACTTTCTTTTTCATGGCAAGATTATGTTTAATATTAATTTGAATAGGAAAGTTTTTAACATAAAAATTGTTTTTATTGCCATGTGTGAACTTATGCAATTTATTTGACAAATTTTCATTTAAGACATTAAGTTCACTGTTTTTAGTTGCTAGAGATTCATTTAAGCAATTTAGATTTTTAATCATAGAATTATGCTTTTCATTCATGTTAAGCATGTGAATCTCTAAGTTTGCAACCTTTTCATTCATGCAATTTAAGTCATGTAATAATTGTTTGCTTTCTAAATGAGATTTATCAAGTTTAATAAGCAAGTCATTAGTGTCAATTTCTAGCATATGACTATCAATTGCATGAGATGAGGTATTCTTAATATTTAAATTTTCTTCCTTCAAGCATGCATTCTCTAAAGTTAGAACTTCAATTTTAGCAAGCAAATCAACTTTATCACCTAAGATAGATGCATTTTGACATTTAAGATCATGGATTTGCTCATTTGCTAATTGATTAGTCTTGTGAAGTTCTTTATATTTTTCAAATAATCTTTGAAATGCATTTTGTAGTTCATTAAAATCATGGGCATTATCTTTTGAACTACTACTTGAAGAAGAGCTAGAGGATACATCATCTTCACTTTCTCCATCGGATGAGCTTAATGATGATGAAGATGTTGAGTTAATCTCCATTTTCTTTGCTTGAGCTACATCCTTAGGATTTGCTTCTCCCTTCTTCCTGGTTGGTGAATCTCCTTCACCAAAATTCTTTTCTAATGTTTGCCATATTGAATAAGCACTATCACATGAGCAAACAACATTAAAAAGTTCATCTCCTAATGCACAAAATATGACATTCATAATCTTAGCATTTAGGGATGCATTTTTCTCATCTTCTAAACTCCATTTACTAAAATCATATCTAGGTGATTCATATGGAGTTTGAATCATAAACCACATGTTAATGTTCATGGATTTAATAAATGATATCATTTTACTTTTCCATGAAACAAAATTATTTCCATCAAAGTGTGGTGGTTTACAAGATTCTAAAGGTGTGGATGCATTAAGAGTCATGTTAATTTATCGATTAAGAACAAAATTAACGAACAATGCTCTGATACCAAATGTATGATCGTGTGGGTTTATGGGTCCACAATTAATGCTAATCACGATTAAGCCCTAATTAACTACTTGGTTGATTGATCAAAGAATTGCAGCGGAAATTAAAAACAAATCAAACACAAGTAGGAAAGCAATGCAAACCACACAAGAAGACACCGGATTTACAGAGGTTCGGCCGCGCCTACGTCCTCTCTTGCAAGCCCCTCTCGAATCCCCGTTCGAGCTCCTCTTGCGTCTTCACTATGACTCCCCGTTCCGGGCCGGGAGCAACGCCTTTTACAAGTCTTCAAGCTCGCGAACAACCCTCGTCGAGCTTGACACCACCTCTCACAATCCGAGAGGAACACTTCGGGCTTTCACCGAAATCCTTGCTTTTTGTCTTGGGCTTTCACCAAGACCCTTGCTCTCTTTGTCTTGGGCTTTCACCAAGACCCTTGCTCACTTTGTCTTGGGCTTTCACCAAGACCCTTGCTCTGTTGACAACAATTGGAGTGGAACTCACTCTTCTAGTATTGAGCACAACAGATGCTAATATGAATGTATGATGAAGGATGTGGAAATTAGGTTTTGGAATCACTAATTGGGAGCTTTGAGGTTGTGGAAAATCTCACTATAAGTTTGACACTTTGGAGTTGTGAAATCTCATGGAAAACTAAGTGTGAACCTCTATTTATAAGCTCCTAAAGATTTCTAGCCGTTTGGACAAGATTTGATTGGGTTTTGTGCAAGATACACAAAACAGAAAATCGGGTTCAGAAATCTGTCCAGAAACGGTCGACCGAAAGGTGTATCGGTCGACCGAACCCTTGAGTCTGTTGATGGATCGGTTGACCGAACATAGGTACTGGTCGACCGAATCACTTAAGTTCTATAGGTCAACGGTCGACCGAGCAGGTACCGGTCGACCGAACTACTTGGTTCGGTAGAGAGAAATCTTGATCGGTTGGACAAACTTGTGTCGACCGATAGCAGGTAGATTTTACCTATTTGAACGGTCAACCGAACTAGGCAAATGGTTCGACCGGTTCTAATGTATATGGGGGTGTATATTGAGAAAAATGTGTATACGACCGTTGTATAATACGACAAATAAAACGGTCGTATTTTTACCAAAAACAGCAAACGAAACGGTCGACCGAAGGTTTACCGGTCGACCGAACAGGTCTGGGTAATCGGTTAAATAGATGTGTGATCGGTTGAACGGATTGGTCTGGTATAACAAAAATTGTGTATAACCGGTCGACCGAAAGGTGAACGGTCGACCGATCTCAGGCAGACTGGCGACCAATATTTTTGGTGTTTAGGTGATCTAATGGAGTCCAAATTATATGATATTTTGTGTGTGACTCCTAAAAGGAACCTAGTGTGTGAATGCATGCATATTAGCTTAAGTTATGCTCAATTTACATAAGTTCCTAATTCTCAAAGAAAGGTAAAATTACATGTCTTCAATCCTAGCTTGATTACATGTCTTGACTTGATTTTTCTTCTTTCTTGAGTCTTGATCACCTGTAGATGTTAGCACAATACAACATGTATACTATTATACTACATGTGCTAATCTACATGTCCTTATTAAGATTATGTTTAATTACATCATCAAAATACGGATTAAGGCGAAAAAGCCAACACGAAATTGTCTGGAGTGTCTGGACAATTGGGTTCGGTTAACCGAGTATGCATGGTCAACCAAGATGTAGTATTTTTGGTAGACCGAATGTGTCGCAGTCATCCAATGACTATGTCCCAGGAGCGATTCTGGTGGGTCAACGGTCGACCGAGTAAAAGACGTGGTTCGTCCAAATTCTTTTGGGGATTTTCTCATACGGATTCGTTCGACCATCTAGCTCACGGTGCACCGAACACGTGTTATAACCGAACGGTTCAGTTAACCGAGTTATACTCGGTCCACCGAACAAGAAGGATTCTGCCTGAATTATTATGAGATTAATTAAATCATGGGTGGATTAATTCCAGATTTAATTAAGACATTTTTTGTGGGTGCTTATGTGGAAATTAGAGATTAATTTTAGGAGAGAATAAGCAAGATATCATGACTAAATAATAGCTCTTGATAATGATGTTTTGGGAGACTATAAAAGGACCCCTACTCCTACTTGTTTAATACTAATGCAAAAATCTTTCTCTCATTAATTTCTCACTAATCACTACGAAAATCTCTTAGTAAATTTAAGTTTTAGAGATAAGAATCTCAGGAGCCTAAAGATGGGTCATTAGCTAGATTCTAAATCTTGTTAGAGATTGATTGACTAGCTCATTTCTCTCTAATCTTGTTTAGAGTTTGGTGAACACTAGGAGGCAAATCCGTGGACGATTCAACGGGCAACGCGACTCCGAATCTTCAAAAAGATTTTAAAGAACCTTTAGGTATGATTTTATCTTTGCGATTTATTTTAATAAATGTAGGATTGCATGTTATTAGAATAATCACAAAACTATGTACATAGAAATTGTTGAAAATATGAAAATCGATCTTGTATGTTGTATTACTTTTTTTAAAATATATACATACATAGGGACATGAAATCCTGCATTAGCTTCTCTCTCTACCACGTCAGCTCAAACCAACACCCCTAAATTTTCTTTAACTGTACCCAAAAACAACTCAAACAGCCCTACATTCTCTCCCATCCACGTCATTTGGGATCAATTTTAGGTAAAACACACAAAAATATTAAAAATTCTTAAAAAATAGGAACAAATAAAAAACATATTTTCATTTTTTTTGAAAAAAAACGATTAAAATATTTTTAACATATTTAACTATATTTTTATATTTTAAAAAAACAGTAACCAATAGGGGCACGTGCCCCCACTCACCCAGCCCATCCGCTCGGGCGGATTACGTGGCTGCATGGGTATCACCTTTTTGGTGATGTGTCGGGCAGTTGGTTCATCCGCCCGACCACCAAGTATACTCTGAAGGCTCTCTCACCCTGCAAGGGGATTATTAGCTAATTAGTCAAGTTCAACTTGTTAGCATTGATATTCTATAATTACTTAATTAGTAAGGAAAATGTTAGTTGTGTTCCATCTGGGGGTCTCATTTTTGGACATGGAGAGAGGTCCATTATTTAGACTAATCTTGACCATCTGTTATGATGTGTATGGTGGACGATTTTTCCATTCCAACTAACAAGTAACACCATCAATGATGTATTGAAATCTAATTTTGTACTTGTGTTGGAAAGATTTTGCAAATTTCCAATTCTAAATCATCGTAACAATAAAATATTTCAAGTGACGCGATCTAAATAAAAAGTAAAATAAGAAACATTGATATAGCTAACACGTGTTAACGCCTTAACGGCATGTGGCGACAATTAATTTTGTATTCCTATAAGTTCAATTTCAAAATGTGAATATGACATCAATAGATAGAAAATGTACCGACTATGTTCCATTTGTCACCAAATTAAGTAAAAATATGAACATGTCATTTCTTCATTACATCATCTGTATTCATTCTCGCTAATTACTTAAATCAGATCTTAATTGTTGAAATTCTCATTGTTAACTTTGAAAGTGTCAAACTTTTTAAATATAGGAGTATTTACACTGCCAATTCATAAAAACTGGAATCAACAAGACCACTCAAAGATAAAAATAAAAAATAAAAACGAGCACATTATGCTCTTGATGTTTCTTAGTAGTCCCTTTCTACAGTTGAATAATGTTTCTTAATTGAAAGTTAAAAATTGCTTATTTCTAATAACATATGTTTAGGTATATTTATAAGACCAGTTACCAGTACGAAGTTGATGGAACATTTGCAAAATGTTTGTCATAATTGAAAGTAATGACAGTTAAACCAACATTTAGTGTCATGAAGTTAATGAATCCCATCATCCACCATTCATTATCATTGAATGGTTAAGATTAAAGTAATTGGACCTGTGGAGAATCGGAGAAGATCCATGTCCCCCCCCTTTTGGTTTCCCTCCGCTGGTGGTGTTAAAAAGAGTTAGCCTGTGGTGTTAAAAAAATGCGAACATGGACTCCACATCTTGGAGACTTGGTAGAAAAAAAATGGGAGTTAATGTGGACCCGCGTAGTGCGGATGTTTGAAAAATCAATGTAGTATTTATTTTATTTTATTTTGATCCAGAATTTTCGTTTGACGTGTTGTTGCGGGAGTTAATCAACGTGGCGTTGTTGAACGCCAAACATAAGGCCATCTTTAACCCTAACCCCAAATATCTTTACACCTCAACTTTCTCTCTCTGCCACGTCAGCAAAAAACACTATGCAACCCACAACCCAACCCAACACATTTTTCTCTTCTTAACCCCAACCCCATTTTCAACACTCTCTCCTCCACATCATTTCTTTTTACCTCATTTTCTATATCAACATAATAATTCACAAACTATTAAATTTATTATTTTTATAATAACTTAATCTAATTAACTTACAATAATTACGAACACCACATAATAATTAGATTTTATTAAAATTCGACAATTACATATTATAATAATTCAAAGATAAAATATTACAATACATATTACAAACATAATTAATTCTCATTCCGTCCAAAACGTCGCCATATATTCTCGATCAAATCGGCTCTCAATGCCATATGTTTTTTAGCGTTGCGAACTCGATATCTGTTACGCAGATATTTGTTAATATCCACGATACGCTCAGTGGAATACCGGAGACCCGACGGGTTTGAACTTTCACCGATTTCTTGAGGGCGCTCATGTATAAATTCGTTTATATCCACCAACTGTTCATAAGAGTCGCGTTCGTCCTCCACGATCATGTTGTGCATGATTATGCATGCAGTCATAATTTTACCGAGAATGTCTGGAGTCCATGCTAACGACGGTCTTTTCACGATGGCGAATCTTGCCTGAAGCACTCCAAATGCACGTTCCACATCTTTCCTTGTTGCCTCTTGAAATTGGGCAAATAATTTATCTTTAGGTGTTTGAGGAAGGATGATTGATTGGATAAATGCTGCCCATTTTGGATAAATACCATCTGTAAGATAATAACCCATATCATACGAGTTATCATTCACTTCGTATCTCACAGGCGGTGCGCGGCCCTCCAGAATGTGATCGAAAACTGGAGAGCGTTGGAGGACATTGAGATCGTTACACGATCCTGGGATCCCAAAAAATGAATGCCAAATCCAAAGGTCGTAAGATGCAACAGCTTCCAGAACAAGTGTCGGTTTTCCGCTTCGACCTTGATATTGTCCCTTCCAAGCAGCTGGACAATTCTTCCACTCCCAGTGCATACAATCGATGCTCCCCATCATGCCTGGAAACCCTCGTAGCTCACCAACCTGGAGCAGTCTTGCTAGGTCCGCTGCGGTAGGGGTTCGTAGATATTCATCACCGAAATTGGTAATGATACCTTGAAAGAAATTTTGGAGAGATTGTCTTGCTGTTGCTTCGCTTAGACGTAAGTACTCGTCCACCTCGTCTGCCGCTACACCATATGCTAACATCCGGAGCGCTGCTGTACATTTTTGGATACCTGATATGCCAAGTCGACCCACAGCGTCCGGTCGTTGCTGGAAGAACACATCGGTAGCCTCAAGCGTGTTTACAATTCGAAGGAAGACATGCTTCCGCATTCGAAATCTCATTCTGAAAACACGATCACAATACACAGGATTGTCATTAAAGTAATCTGCAATTAGACGATTATAACCCACAGTGCGATCTCTATCTGGGTTAGAAGTTCGTCGCCTCCTGTTACGTGGTCGTTGTGCTTTGAGGTAAGAGGAGAGGTACTCGGCAACCATTTCAGTTGCTTGGTCTATGGCCTCATCTAGGTCATCAGATGATGAAGACGAGGAATTAGAGTTAGAAGATTTGTCACTCGACATAGTTGAGACTTGAGGTTTGAGGAAGACTTGCAAATGACCTCCTATTTATAATGTTTTGTCGGACGACTGTTCATCATCACGCGTTGTTGAACGAACTTTCAAAGTTGATTGTCATGTGTTGTCTGTTAGTTGTGACGCGTTGTCTTCACTATTTGTTGTCACTCGTTGTCGACGAATCTCCACTGTTGGTTGTCACGCGTTGTCTTCACTATTTGTTGTCATGCGTTGTTGGACGAATCTCCACTGTTGGTTGTCACGCATTGTCGGACGAATCTTCACTGTTGGTTGTCATGCATTGTCGACGAATCTCCACTGTTGGTTGTCACGCATTGTCGGACGAATCTTCACTATTGGTTGTCATGCGTTGTCGGACAAATCTTCACCCTTCATTGTTATATAAGCTAATACTTCAAACTTCATTTCCTACAACTCATCCAAAGCTAGCATCGCATGTTAAACAAACATGTCTTCTCCTGACCATAATCGTGACTCACGTCCTGCACAGGGTATTTCCCAACCACAATTTCCCCGTGGTAATGGACATGTTCCGCATCCGAATCCTTACCAGTTCAACCCTTACAACTATCCAAGCTTACCACAAAATCCACCACCACAATTTTTTCAACCACAACAATATCACAATCCATTACCACCACAACAATATCACAACCCATTACTACCTTATGACATGTATGCCAACCTAATTAGTGGACATGATCCGAATGATGCCGATGTGAATGATCAGAATCAGAGCGACGACCATCCCTCCGCCCAACCAACACAATCACCGCAACCAAATAAAGTGAAGGCGTGGTCAACGTTGGAGGATGAAGCGTTGATCTCGGCTTACATGCAGGTTAGTATGGATGCCATTGTCGGGACCTCACATAAAGCCGGAGCTTTATGGGGTAGAGTGGCACGTGTGTACGAGCATGCTGCCCGCTCGAACAAGAACATAGCCCCACGCCTGTCGGACTCCTTAAAAGGTCGTTGGAGGAGGTTTACGCCTGTTGTAATGAAGTGGAGCGGTTGCTATGATGAAGCTCTACGACGTCAAAGGAGCGGATACAACCACGACGATGTAATTCGTGAAGCGCATTTTATTTACGAATCCACTGTTGGTTCTAAGTTCGCATTTCTTCATGTATGGGAAATGTTACGTAAGTACCCAAAGTGGGAGTCGTTCGTTAAACCTGGTTCGGGAAGTGCAACACGTGCACGCCCACCCATAATTGAACTAGAGGAAGTAGAAACTACTCCAACATCAGGAAGCGGGAGTAAGAGGAAAAGCACGGAAGGCTCTTCGACCCGGTCGTCTCCACCGAACGAAAGAACACCAGATGAAACTCCAGAACAATCCTTTCAGCGTCCGGAAGGGGTTAAAAAGGCAAAGAAGAAGGGAAAAGCTCGAGCAGCAAATCAACTGGACGATCAGGTTGTAGACTTGTGTTCAAAATTTGAATATTGTTCGCAAGTTAGAGGTGAAAAATCGGAGCGAAAAGCAATGTTGAAGCTGGCCACTGAGAAGATAGCATTAATGAACACATTATTTGGTAAATCAAATCGCACAGAAGTGGAGGAGAAGACACTTGGAAAGTTGCTGGATTGGGCTGAGAAAAATGGACATCTTTAAATTAGTTTAGTTATGTATTTAGTTGCTAATCGATTTCGGTCAAGTTTAGTTTAAGTAAAATTTCATGTTATTTCCTTTTTGTAGTAGAAATCTATGTTATGTGTTTGGTTGTTAATTTGTTTTGAAGTTAATTTAATTTTATTTATTTGAGTTTCAAATTTTTTGTTTACTATTATTAACAAATATTAATAAGTGATACACTTTAATTGATTTATTTAACAAAAACACAAGAAAATGTAATTTTTTTTTAAAAGTTGGGTTGAAACATATTGAACTCGTACGAACGGCTGCCCAGCTCGCCGGTGAGCTGGCGGGGATCTCGCTAATATAAGTTAACATATTGATTTTACCTATTTGAACACAATTTGAAATTCGATATTAAATTCAATATTGATTTTGTATTATTATAGTTAATACAATTGATTTATTTTATTAATTATTATATTTATTTACAATTTATTTTATTTATATATATTATTAACATATTATTTAACTAATATAAATAACAAAAAAATAACAAAAAAACCCGACCAACCAGGTCTGGCCACGTGGCCAGACCTGGGTCGGGACCCAGGTCGGGTCGCAGACCCAGGTCGCGACCCGACCCGGGTCCGCTCCCCATTAAGGGGAGCCAGGTCGGGGCGAATTTCGCCCCGACCCGAAAAGGGCCTCCGTTAAGGAGGCCCTAATATATCACGTCTGATGGATTATGTGATTTTTCACCAAATAGTGATATCACGTTCATTAAGATATATTTAACTTATATTTTTCGTTTTCTTCCAACAGACCATGCAAACTCTACCCAAATGTTAATTTATCATGTCGTCTCCCGGGACGCAGTCGAGTTGGGTTGGGTATGTGGGTTCACACACCTTAAGTCACAAGATCGAATCCCAACAAAATATTTTATTTAATGTTAATACGTTACGGTGAAAATAATGTTGAATCACTCCCAATTTGGAACTGAAAATAATGTTAATACTTCCAAATAAGAACGGATGCCGAAAAATTCTAGGTCATCAAAAGAATAATAATATCATGAGTGGGAACAATTGTCATGTCAGTCCCACGTGTACTGTCGAAGGAGAAATAATTAGTGGAGAGGCTTTGAGAAGCTAAAACCCATTTTAGAGGGCAAAATGAGCAAGATAATAAACACTACTCAATTAGCATACATATTCCATGTTTATACCAATAAAAATAGTGTGACGAAGGGAAAAACACCTAAAATACATCACTTTTAAGGTTGTCCATCGTGGAGGGAGAAATAGCTTCTTGCTCAGAATAGAAGGAAGATGCTACAAATACACTAAATTGTACGCAAAAATGGACATATGCTCCAACAACATATCTCCATTCACCGTTTTGGTGGGTAGAGTTGCATCTCGCCCATGCTCCACTTAGGGGTGAGCAAGTTTCGATTTGGACCAGTCTGAACCAATCAGGGTCCGGTCCTTGGTCTGATAATTTCTCAAAATTCAAGTTCAGTCCGACCCAAAACTATTTATGCATTTTAGGGTTTTTTCTCCTAATATAAGTGTATTTATCTAATGTTTATATTATCTATTTCTCAATTTTAACTAACTTACACATTGTTTACATTATGAGATTATTTTGGATATTTATAGTGTTGCACCCTGAAATTCGAACCGGTGACCTCAAAGTATATTTCACTTAGAGACCACGAGTTGAGCTACACCATTTGTGTAGCTCCACACTCATTAAGAAATAGTTGCATCTCTCTTCACATTCCACAACATGAATTATAGTTGTAAAAAAGGTTACACTTCAAGCCCTCGCATTTCTGCTAGGGGTGTAAGCGGGGCGGGACGGGGCGGGTCAAAAATAAAAAAACCGCTACCCACCCCGCCTAAGGTTGGACTAGGTGAGGCGGGGCGGGTTATGCGGGTTTGACGGGTTTTTTTAATTTTTTTTATTTTTCCTAAGAAAAATAAAAGAACATCAAAACTTGAAAAATAGTAATTACTCATTGTATTTTTTGAGAAATTGGATATGTGTTGAGTGAAAAATTAGACATTTGGTTAGTGTTGAATAATGATTTGGTAAGGTGGGTTAATGATTATGAGTAAAATTGAAACATTAAAATGATTTTAGTATATAAAAAATTAATAATATATTTGATTAGGCGGATTGCGGGTTATGCGGGGCGGGTTGCAAGACAACCGCAACCCGCCCTGCTTATTAGGCGGGTTATGCGGGTGGCGGGTTAGCGGATAACATTTTTTTGTCCGCTACCCGCATTAAGCGGGACAGGGTGGGACGGGTTGCGGGTAAAATATTACTCATTTACAACCTTAATTTCTCCGCTTGATTTTGTTTAATTGCATATTTAGAGAGCTACAAGAGCTAAATAGCTAGAAGAGTTTTTAAGCGTAGATTTTCAAGGCACCATCATTGAGTACTATCTTCATCATATTCAGCTCATTTTTTAATCGAATTATATTTTTCTCTAGTGTGTTATTAGAGGACTTCATTTTAATAAAAGTGTGAGCACAGATGAAAAAATATGTAAGGTTTAAATTTAAAAGGTTTTAGTGTTTAGAGACATATTAATGGTCTAGTCATAATTGATTTTACATAAATGTGAGGTGTTTTTAATCAAAGATGAGAAATCCGACCCTGTCAAAAAGGTGAGCTCGGGGTTTTAAAACGTTAGATGCCCGTTGATGGTCCAGTAGTGATTAGTTAATGAAAAAGTGAGTAACCTAATAAACAGGTGTGAGGACTACAATCACTGCTATTGGTATCACATTCATGATTAGGGGTGGCAACGGATCGGTTCCGGTTCGGGTATCATGAGAACCAGAACCAGATCCGAATTGGAATTGAGGACCCATAACCGAACCGGATCCGGGTCAGTTCCTAAATTGGGTACCCATAATCGGATCCGGTTGGATCCCGGGTACCCGGAACCGGATCCGTTGGAACCGGATCCGGGGGAGTTTGATTTTCCTTTCACTTGTCAACTTGGATGTCGTTCCCATAACAAATTTTAGTATCCATTCAGTAATTAAATTGCAACTATATGGTTCAGCAGTATCCATCAAAACAAAGTGATTCGATTTGAACTATTGCTAATTAGGACAATCAGTAAAGCATGTTAAAACCTAGTTAGTTAAGCTCAAGAAGCAAAATCCCGTCTTCAGCAGAAGAGAACTTGATCAGTAGACAGAATAAGCACTACGAGTTCACTTTAAGGCAAATGAAAGGTAAATAGCAAAACAAGTTTAGCATACACTACTACGTGACTGCTATTGACAAGGTTGTAACATTCCTTGAGAGAAGAAAAACACCAAAACTAGCGTATCTAACGCAACCCATGTATGATCTCCAAATGCAATGTTTGGAACCACCTGCATATACATAAAGAAAATGTGATTTGACTGGAGAAAAAAATAAGAAAACATTCTAGAATTGAGGAATGCAAACCTGTGAGATCTTATCTAAATATTGATCTGCTCCATGAATGAACTGTGTTCCACCATCTGGGAATATAAATTTATCAATCTCTTTCTTTATCCAATTTTGTCCTCCCCTGTCATCAACCAAACGTGTAATGCAGGCAAGGAAAAAGAATGAGAACATAAGACAAACTCCAAACCTCTCAACAACTCGATCCTCCACCGGATCCGGACCGGAGAAACCATCCCCGGTCTGGAACCCCATACCAATGTTGGAGTTGGGGGAGATGGAGACGCTGGGGCGGGAGGTGGAAGGGGGGAAGTAGAGAGGATGAGTGGGGGTGTGCCGCGTGGAGAAGACCGGAGGGGTTGCGTGGAGAACCGGAGATGGAGACGGTGGGAAAGGGAGCGGAGGCGGCGACGGAAAAGGGAGGCGGCGAAAGAGGATAGGGTTTTTTCGTGGATGTGTTTGGGACGTTGCTTGGTCATGTAGTGTAGGTGTTTTTTTTTAATAATAATAAACCGGATCCCCTAGACGTAACCATTACTATTGCCAGTGACTTAACGTCTCCATTGAAATCAATTGATGTTAGTCAGTGAGCCACCTAACCACCCTAGGCATCCGCGATGTATCTGGGAGACCCTCGGTCAACATGAGAATTTGTCTGGGAACTACCACCCCAACAGTCCCTCTATATGTTCTTATCAAATAAATTAGTTTACCGGCAGAGCACAAATTTGTGAGCAGCTTCATTTAGTTTCATTTTGTATATAATCCTTTCAATACTCATATATACAGGAATATATATATATATATACACCAATATCATAAATATACTGATATTTGGATTCAAATTGAAACATATTGAGGAATTATGTCTAAATCCTTGAATTGTTTTGCGCTATGTGCATGCTTTATTTCGTTATCTTTTTTTCCTACGATTAATTAAACTAATTGATTTTATGATTTCAACTATTCAAGTGTTAAATGAATTGTGCAGAAAGTTAAGATTTTGTAAGAGAACTAACTTATAGAAGAAAGCGAATTTTGAGGAGTATATGTGTGATCAGTGAGTTTACAAGTACTTGAATGTATTTCTTCTTGACTCTTGTTAACAACGATGGCAACGTATAAAAAATCTTTTTGTATTGTTTTTTTTTGTTGGACGTAAGCATGACAGTCACGTCTAAGTTTAAATAAAGATGTTTTTAACCCACGCCTAAGTTTAAATAAAAGATGTTTTTAACAAACTTATAAGTACCCTCAAGTCTCAACCTTCTTTTTGAAGAATCACAATAGTGAGAGGGGAGATCACAAATTAATAATTTTTGTTGTTTGTTAAGAACTAGAAGTGGCTTTCCAATACAATGTCGAGCAGAGGAGATGGGTCTGTTAATGGCCTTCCGGTCCACACCCACGACCATCACCATCTTTCTAATCCATTTCCGGCGAACATCAGACTCCCAGACATCTTAAAAAAGGTATGCTACTTCTCCATTTCTTATGTCTGTTTCTTTTCTACTGTCGGTATTAGTACTTTTGATAATAAAAAAGACAATTGGATCCTATTACTTTTGATAGTGACATAATTATTTTTATGAAAACAGATAGTGACGGTGTAACATCCCCGAACAACGGAAAATTTAAACTTTTAAAATCAAAGGAAACACGTGGATAAAACCATCAAGAGTGGGGACATTACTGAAAGAAATACCCAAATACATAAGGTGCACCATATTACATAAGAGTTTGTCAAAAGAGTGATTACATCGGAATACAAAATACATAAAACATGTAATTACGACAACCTAAATAGGTAGACGACAAGATCCAGTCCCAAAGTGCAATCTCTCTCGGTCACCACCAGTCGGAACCTAACGCGGTCCTGAAAAAGATGCAACACCAATGCATGAGTTTCCATAAGGAAACCCCGTATGACAAGCTCACCTATATGCCCTTACATACTAGTATAGCATGACATGGAATACAAAGCAGTAAACATTCCCACAATAGCAAAACCGGACATCCGTCCTGCAATCGTTCCCGCTGCCACACAGGCCTCGCGGTCTACAATCGCCACCGCTGTCACACATGCCCCACGGTCCGCAACATCGCCGTCGCCACACAGGCCGCACGGTCAAACAACCACCGGTACCACACAGGTCACACGATCAAACATCACCGCCGCCACACAGTCCAACATCGGGTCCCCGTAGAGACCTACCGTAGGCACATACGGTCTAACAGACAACACACAACACATCCCCACACGCGACTACACAAGCCAAGGGATCGGTGAGGAGGCGTTCGCACTTCCGCGCAGGTAGAATCAGATCTGAAAACATCGTGATCCACCACCACACCAACGGAGCCGTCGCTCAGGTCGGTCCATCAACCGGCGCCACACAGACCGCACGGGATCTCACTCGATAGATGCTCAGTCGAGCTACCTGCCAGAACACATCATCGGCAGTCCATCGCCGCAACCACACAGGCTACGCGCGATCCTCCCTGCCGCCACACAGGGGCTCTACCGCCGCCACATAGGCCACACGGCACGTGCAATCACTGCCATCAAGGTCAGTCGAACATATCCGCCACACAAAGGGCAGACAATCGACAGATCCGAACCGAAGTCCGCAGGGTCAACGAGCTCCACGTGCAGATACCAACTCCGCTGCTATAAAAGCAGGGCAGCAGCCTCCGTAGCCCTTCAGGCCAGTAGTCACTTCACCCAACGACAGTTGCGTGCCCGCTGAAGCAATGAGATCCGCAATCCCTCAGGCTGCTACCCTAACGCAAGTCAAACGATCCACCAGATTGGTCACGATCCATACATGGAGGTGACGCGTTCTGGACACCTACACTCTTCCACACGGCGGTCCCTGGGCAGGCACGCGTAACACGCCCACCGTCACCTCTCGGTTCACGCAAAAGGCGAGGACACGGGTTTCCGTGGACAGAGTTTGCATCCTAAGCGGAACCAGGAATTCCGTCCTGTGCAAAACGGTCGACCGAAAGAGACACTCGGTCGACCGTTTTCCTCAAGGGAATTGGTCGACCGAAAGTGACATCCGGTCGACCACTTCCACAAGGGAAATCGGTCGACCGAAAATGACAGCTCGGTCGACCGCTTCCACAAGGGAATCGATCGACCGAAGCGTCTGCAACCGTTGAACTATTTGCGCAACACAATATTTCCTAATGGTCTACCGAAGGTCTAAAACCGGTCGAGCGAACGAGGTCAAAATCCGGAGTCTGGTCAACATCAAAATCCAATCTATCGGTCGACCGACTGAGGGGTCTCGGTCGACCGAAACCTTACAGGGTCAACCTATTATTTTCTACGTCATCAACGGTCGACCGCAAACTACACTAAAGCTCTGGTACACTTAAGTCCCGGTCGACCGAACACAAGGACCCGGTCGACCGAAACACCACAGACAGACGAAATACACTACGTTCGGTCGACCGTCCAAGGGACCCGGTTGACCGACAGACGTCTTCAACCTCGCGCCAGCCGAGGTTTTGACGCCGAAACACGTCGTCGGCGAGGTCTCTGACCTCCTGCGACCTATCAAATCATCACCCCAACGTGGGTGATCACTAAGGCCTCTAATGCAAGAACTTGACATACCTCACTTCCGAAGAGCGACGAAGAACGCCAGAGCTCCGCAACCAACTCCGGTCCGCACCACGCACCTCCTCCTTGCGCCTTCTTCCCGCTGCGCTCCTGCCTCACACACAACTTCCCCACACGAGCTCGAGCACCGGATGGATGGAGAGGAGAAGGAAGAGATGGGTGGAAAGGAGAAGGTTTGAAGAAGAAGAAGAAGAAAAGGAGAGAGGAAGGAAATTGAGAGAGAGTGAGAGGAAAAGAGAGGGAGAGATGAGTTTTCTCCAACACAACTCATGCTTCCATCAGCCTCAACCATACACTTCAGCCAACTATTCACCCAAGCCTCCCCAACAACACAACAACATTAACACCAACAGCAACAACAACACTCATATTCCTCCTCAACTTCCCATGCAACCTCGACCATCAGCAACCTAATCACCATTAACCCATTAAACAAGATTAGGGTCATAACAGAAGGAATAAAATTAGAAGGCTTTTCAATGGTTCCTATTACATCGATCACCAGTTTACTCCCATTTAAGGGACACAACACAAGCCATTTTTTTTCTTCCTACGATCCTCCAAACTAGGCCTACAAAAATAGGGATTAATCTTTACAATTATGAAGCCTCTTAATCTACGAGGCTTATATATAGTCTTGATAAATCTCTGGTCATAAAATAATTAAGATTGAAATTGGAAAGGCATTGTCAATAGTTCTTGTAACAATTTACGGTTCAAACGATTGATTGGATTTTAGAATTCACGTAGCTTGTATTGACCATTTTATTTTGATTTCTTTGGATTTTCGACTGGATTCTATTCTATTTTTTGGCATTTTGGTTCCTCCATTCAAAATCCTGTAATTCTTTTTATTCATTTTGTATTCTAACTCATGACTTAATTTCGTATTATTTACCAGCACCAGTGGAACATAATAGGGTGAATTTCTTGGGTGTCACTAATAAACATCAAAAATAGTTTTATACCATCTGAAACTACTATTTAGTTTAATGTCAAAGAAAAATCAAAATATTTGTAATAATATCATTAACTTTTTTTCAACGTCATTCCGTTAGCAAACCGTTAACTTCTATGCTAATGTTTGTTAAATATATTAATATTAACTGAAAATTTTGCAAAATCACCTTGAATAAACTCAGAATTTATAAAAATCATTTTATATGATGTAAAAAGTATTTATATGTCGTAAAAAGTACAAACAATACTCAAATAATTTATCTACACTATTTCTCATCTATATCTTTCATCTTTTCTTTTTCTCTCACTAAACTTAATGACTCAATTACTAAACTAATGAAATCGAATCATTTTTATATTTTAAAAATATAAATAATTAATTATTTTTGATAAAAATATATTTTCTAATAAATATTTAGTTTTATATAAATTATTTTTAAAAACATATTCTTTTCATATTTTTTTAAAAACTATTTATTTTTATTTAGCTAATTAAAAATTATGATTTTTTTGATATATTTAGTAAAAGAATTTGATAATTGATGAAAGAATTTCATACAAAACAATAAATATTTTTGGAAAATATTTTATAAAAAATGAATATTTATTAGAAAATATATTTTGTATAAAAAATAATTAACTATTTTTTTATTTTGAAAAAATAAAAATCATCGGATTTGATTAGTTTAGAAACCGAGTCATAAAGTTTAGTGAGAGAAAAAAATAAGAGAGGAAAGATAGAGATGAGAGAGTGTAGATAATTATTTGAGTATTTTTTTGTAATTTTTATAACACATATAATGAATTGAATTCTGAATATATTCAGGGTGATTCTGCAAAAAAATTATTAAATATTAATATACTTAAAAGACGTTAACGGAGAAGTTATCGGTTTACTAACATAACGACATTAAAAAAAATTAATGACATTACGAAAAATATTTTGATTTTATTATGACATTAAGCCAAATAGTTACTTTCAGATGGTATAAATCCAATTTCGATATTTGTTAGTGACACCCAAGTAATTCACCCAACATAATAACCACATCATTAAAACATTCAACTTATTTAAATTGAACATATTCATGTATTCGCAAGACATACTTTGATCTTAGCTAAAGGAGACTTCTGTTGCCTAGATAGTAGCGGAATTTATGGGAACATACTTGTTCGTGCTATGCGTCATAAGGTACCCAAACGAGTCCACTCTCTTAAGCAAAGCAGTGGCGGCTGGCATCTCAGGGACCCACCTCAACTCTGCGGTCACGTTCTCGCTGGCGTTGCTTGGCCACTTCCCTTGGAGGCACGTACCAACCTACATCGCCGCCCAAGTTGCCGCCTCCATTGGCGCAGGCTACACCCATAAGGGAGTTTTCCATCCTGTGATGGCCAATGGGGTAATGGTTCCGCATGGCACCGGCGGCGAGGCTTTCTTCTTGGAGTTCATCACGACTTTCACTTTGTTGTTCGTTATAACATCATATGTCATTGATCCTCAGGTGAGTACAATTTGAGGATGCTTGCTAGCTAGTATTAATTAGTAAGTCATGAATATGTTGGATGTTAGTACTAACTTGTTATTATCATCGGCTTGAATGAATAGAGAGGACATTTGCGACGCATTTCCATTGCAGCCACTGTGTTTCGTGACATCCTTATTGCTGGGTAAGCACGAGATTTTTTTGTTTATATATATATATATATATATATATATATATATGGTCAAGCTCTAGTGAGCACAGGACTCATCAAATTTAGTTTAAGTCTCATACAATCTCACCATTGGATCTTATTTACAGTTAATCTCACCATTCATTAGCATAACCGTTTTTTTCTTAATCTACCTTACATTTTGAAATGAGTGGTGAATATTGTGGGGGCTTAATTTAGTTTGATTAAGCTCTGGACTCACTTGAGAATTCCTATATATATATATATATATATATATATATATATATATATATATATATATATATATATATATAACTCTTTGAGTTCAGTTTTGAAACTTTTCATAAGTAAATATGGTGATTGAACCCCAATCATTTCAAACAAATCAGATATGGTTTCATTATGATAATAATTAGGTTTGTGATTTGTGAACTTATTTTAGATTTGTAGATTTTGGGCAGAGAGAGCTTTCAACTTATAACTCAGAACAATGTTTATAAATCTTTAAAGTGAGATTATTATCTAACAAGAAGCATTGCATATACTTGATATATGTTTGTACTCTGACATAATGTACCACAATACCAAGAACTAATTTACATAATATTTTTTCCAGTGAGAACATCATAAGAATCACTAGTGCAGAATGGTCAATAGACATCACCGAATAGACGTCGGATATAAAAACATCTGACGTCTATAGGTATAGACGTTGGATGTTTGGACATCCGACGTCTATAAGTTTGTATAAACGTCGTTTTTTTAGTATAACTGACGTCTATACCTCATGAAAGAAGAAAATATTTTTGTTATTTTTTGGATTCATTTTGTATAAGAATTTATGTGGATTTAGTTTGTGTAAGAATTAACACAATTTTTTGGGATTTATTTCGTGGAAGAATTAACGCAATTTTTGGGATTTATTTTGTATAAGAATAATGTGGATTTAAAAATAATTACATCAATGTAACTATCACATGTGTGTTGTACACATGTGTGTGTATGGTCACATGTCTTGAAGTTTAGTCTCACATTAGAGAAATTTTTTTATTGGTGGAGTTGAAGTACTCCATCACTGCTTTACTTCTAAATGGGAGATTGATACCACACTACAAAATACAAGCGAGATAAATAAATAAATATATATATATATATATATATATATATATATATATAATGGTCAAAAGATTGACACTTGAGCTTGAAATTGATGCAACGTTTTTTTACTATTTACCCATGTAAAGATTGGCACTTGGGCTTGATATTCGTGGTTATTTGTCAAAAGATTGGCACTTGGGCAGCTTGGGCTTGATTAATGTGAGTGCAGAATGCCCGATATGGGATGTAATGAATTTTTTTGGGGTTAATTGAACGTATAATAGACGTCGGTCGTATATAGACGACCTCTATACAACAAGGAATATGCGACGGGGAAATATACATCGGGTACTTAGACCGCCGAAATCCGACGTCTATACCCTTGTATATCTGTCGTATATGGGCTTTTCTGCACTAGTGAATGATATAAATAATTACATTTATTCTAGGAAGAATATTAACACTCTAACAAATGTCAAATTTGATGTTCATTTGTAGGCTGCCAACCGGTGCATGGATGAATCTGTCTCGTTCGTTAGGGGTTGCAGTCGCGGTGGGTATCTACACGCACCTATGGATGTACATTGTGGCCCCATTGCTTGGAGGAGCTGTCGCAGCGGCGGTTAGGACGTTAGTGATGTGAGCAATTTTTGAGTCTTGTAATTGTGGAAGATCTTAACTTTCCTTTATGATTTTACACCGATGTATATGTACCAACGATTTTCTTCTTAGAAAGAGTCATGTATAGTGTAGATGTTGCACCCTCTTCTCTCACCTGAACCCATCACCCTCCACCACTCTCTCTGTCCTCTTCATCTTCACCCAACCCTAAACCCACCCAATTCTAGGGTTGTAAATGGGGTGGGTAAAACCCGCCCCGACCTGTCAACCCGACCCGCCTAAGATAGGTTGCGGTGTAGAAAATCCAACCCGCCACCCGCCTAACCGAATACCCGCCAACCTGATTAATAAATGGGGCGGGTAGCAGTTGTATTTTCTACTCGTCCCGTTTACCAGATTACCTGCATAAGAATGTAATAAATTAAATAATAAATATTATATATACACTTATATACCATATACAAATCATTATTTTCTAATTCTTAATTTACTAATAGTGTTATACAATTGAAGTTATTTATAATTTTATGGTGTTAATCACATGAGTAATATTTTTAAGGTGCTAATGTGTCGTAGTTTTAATTTATGGTGTTATGCAGAAAAAGAAAAAAACATATAAAAAATTCATTTATCCATCTACCCGCCTCGCATAACCCGCGTAACCCGTCTACCCGATCTTAGGTGGGTCGGGTAGCAGTTAAATTTTTTCACCCGACCCGACCCGCCAACCCGCCTGCCATATGTTGGCTTTTTGGCCTTAATCTATGTTTTGATGATTTAATCAACCTAATCTTAATTATGATCATGTAGAGTAGCACAAATGTTGCATTGCACATATATTGCTTTGTGCTAACCTCTACAGTGATCAAGACTCAATGAAGAAAGGAAAATCAAGTCAAGACATGTAATCAAGCTCTTTTGAAGACATGTATTTTGTATTTTCTTTGAGTCTTAGGAACTTGTGTAAATTGAGCATACTTGAGCTAAAAACTACTTAAACACACACTAGGTTCCTTATAGAAGTCACACACGAAATTTCACATAATTTGGACTTCAATAGATCACCCAAACTTAGACCGGAAAACACTAAACCTGAACCCTAACAGTCTGCCCACATTCGGTCGACCGTAACAGACCGTTCGGTCGACCGAGTGATCAATTATCCTGTTTGTGTTTTCACTGCCCGGTTTTGATCGACCGTATATGCCCTTTCGGTCGACCGTATGAATTTATTTTTCCGATCGTTTATTTTGTCGTATTATACCCAACGGTCGTATTCGTATTAACCAAAAATACCCCAAATATATTTCATGTATCGGTCGACCGAGGACCTTGTTCGGTCGACCGAATATCTGTCTCTTGACAAATCCGAACCTCCTGGACAAAATCGGTCGACCGCAAGACCTTAGCTCGGTCGACCGAATTGATCATTGTTTGTCAACCCCAAAGTGCCTGGTGCAAATCGGTCGACCGAACCCCATTCGGTGTTCGACCGATCACTTAAGTGTACCTGAGTCTTAGCGTTGGGCGGTCGACCGTTACCTAACCGGTCGACCGAACTGAGTTCAAAACTGCCAAACGTAGACCATTCAGACCGATCCGGTCGACCGAATTAACTCAGAATTGGGTCCTGCGAGTTTCTGTTTTGTGTATCCTACACCAACACTCACCCAATCAACCCCAACGGATCTATTCTCTCTAATGCCTATATAAAGAGTTGTAAAACACATTTTAACACAACTCTCCCACTACATACTTGTTCAAAACATTAGAGAGAATCCCAAACACTCCAAGCCTCCAATTTCCACACTTAAAATCAATTCCACATCATAAGCTAAGTGTGCTCAGGTTAGAGAGTGTATTCCACTCAAGTTTTAGTTTGTGAAGAAGCAAGGACTTCGGTGAAAGCCCGAAGTGTTCCTCTCGGATTGTGAGAGAAGAAAGTCAAGAAAACGAGGGTGTTCGCGGTGCTTGTTTTGTAAAAGGCGTTCTCTCCCGGCCCGGAACGAGGAGTGGATAGTGAAGTCGTGAGCGGAGCTCGAAGTGTCGAGCGGAGCTTGCAAGAGAGGACGTAGGCTATGGCTGAACCTCTGTAAAACCCCCGTGTCCATTGTGGTTTGCATTATCTTCCTTTTACTTACTTGTTTAGTTTTAAATTTCGCTGCATATCTTTGATAGATCAAACAAGTAGGTAATTAGCGTAAAATTGTGATTAGTATTGTGGACCCATAACCCACACGATCCAACACCTTAGACGGGTCGGGTAGCGGTGGGTTCAAAACCCACCTCGACCCGACCCGTTTACAGCCCTACCCAATTCCCATACACCGACCTTCTCCAAGCTCCAACGACGAGGAGGATAACGACGAACAACTCCAGCAACGTCGCGACGATGATTTCCAACAAGGTACGTTACCCACCCTTTTCGTTTCGAGTCCACGAGGTCGGGAAGAGAGAAAGAGACGGCGAGCGGCCACTCTGGTAGACCTCACGCGAGCTGACGCCGTGTGCAGGTCGCTCGGAGAGCACCGAAGGGTGTCGGTCGCACGCAGGCTGATGTCGCGTGCAGCCATGCAGGTTGCGCCACTACGCGGTGGCGATGGCTATCGGCCGCTGCATCCAGCGGTCAGTCGTCTTGCGGTGACGGCATAGGCCCGGAGGGCCGACGCCCAGCAGTGGGATGGATAACGTTTGGATAAATTGTGTTGAGCCCCTGGATTTGTTTAATATAATATGGAATAGTTTAGTTAGGTGTTTTGCAAGAGAACCCTGGAATTTAATGATTTGTGGTTGAACAAATTAATCAGATTAAATGATTAATAATTGCGTATTTTGCACGGAAAACCATTGATGTTATGACTATTTGGTTGAATAAGTTAATCTGGGTTAATTGTAGAATAAATCCTGTAATTTAATGGTATTTGATTAAACGATGAATAAGTGGATTAATTGCCTTGAAACCCTAGATTTTAGTGTATTTGTTTAATTAATTAATAATTAGAATATTTGTTGGGAAAACCATGGACTTTCCATATTTGTAAGAAATAATTTAATGTAGGGAAAATTGCTCTTTGTCGTGGAATTTTCACATATTTGTAGTAAATTATATTAGTTCGGTAATTTACTGTTTCCGCCTGAATTTATATGAATTGTGAGTTGTAAGGAAACTTTAGTGGAATTACGTTTATACCCTTGTACCTTTTGATTGTGGATTTGAGAGCTATAGGTTTACCTTGCAGCTTTTATGCTTCTCTAGTTTGGTTTACGCTTATTACTCTATGTTTATGTTGGGGTTGCGTGACCCGTGATTTTGGGGTAAATTACGTTTACCCTTTTGCCTTGTGAGATGTGTGAGATGTTCGTGGAACCAATTTTCCACCCACGTTGTGACAAGTGGTCGTTGGAGCATAACTCACGGACTCGGGTGTGTGGTCGGGTGGTGGTGAGATCATGTGTGAGGCACGTGTGACCAGGTGTTAGGGTGTTTCCTCGTTGTTTTGGCGGCCAAGATGATTTACCAGCGTTGTGACGAGTAGTCGTGGAGTTGGGCTTGCGGGCTCGAGCTTGTGGTTGGTTTCCCCTTTGTTGTGGTAGTCTGTGTAGGAAGGATCGTGTGGGTTATGGGTCCACTAATCACTAATTAAGCTAATCACCTACTTGTTTAAACAATCGAGTAAATGCAGCGGAATTTAAAACAAATACAAGTAGGGAAGGAATAATGCAAACCACAAGAAGACACGGCGATTTTATAGAGGTTCGGCACCCCACCCGGGTCCTAGTCCTCTCTTGTAAGCTCCGCTCGACTCCGCGAGCTCCGCCTACGTCTTCACTAACCACTCCCCGTTCCGGGCCGGGAGAGAACGCCTTTACACCACAAGCAACGCGAACAACCCTCGCTTGCTTGAATTCTTCCTCTCACAATCCGAGAGGGACACTTCGGGCTTTCACCGAAGTCCTTGCTTCTTTTGACAAACCTTGTAACTGAGTGGGATTCACTCTCTAATTGAGCACACTTTGAGTAGGATGAGTATATGATCAAGTGTGTGAAGTTTAGGCTTAAAGAGTGTAGAATTGGGAGCTTTGAGGATTGAGGTTTCTCTCTAATGTATTGGGACAATTGGAGTTGGAGAGTTGTGTTAACGACAAGTCTTGATCCTCTATTTATAAGCTCCTAAGGTATTCTAGCCGTTGGGGATAGATTTGATTGGGTTTTGTGCAAGATACACAAAGCAGAAAATCGGGCTGCAAATCTGTCCAGAACCGGTCGACCGAAACTAGTACACCGGTCGACCGTTAACATGATTTCAAAGAGAACGGTCGAACAAAAGAATATTCGGTCGGACAAACGAGCTAGAACTTAACTCTACTTTAAGTGAATCGGTCGAACCAAAGTATGGGGCGGTCGACCGATAAGGGGATTCGGTTGAGACAAAGGTCAATCGGTCGAACGAGAAATGTGTCGACCGATAGCAGGGAATTTGGTTTCTGAAAATATGTTCAACCGGTCGACCGAATCAAGGTCGTCGTTCGACCGGTTACCGAATGTATTTTGGGGTTAAGTTTTGTTTTATACGAATACGACCGTTATAGGAATACGACAAGAAAAACGGTCATATTAAAATCCGGGATCGGTCGACCGAAAAGGTGGAACCGGTCGACCGGTAGAGTTCGGTAAAATCACTGTGGAGAGTCTGTTATAAACCGGTCGAACTGAGAACTGGTTCGGTCGACCGGTTCACACAGGAAATCTGGGTTTAAGTTTATAAGTGATTTCCGACTAAGGTTTGGGTGATCTAATGAAGTCCAAATAAGGTGAAATTTTGTGTGTGACTTCTCTAAGGAACCTAGTGTGTATGTGATATGTTTTTAACTCTTGTATGCTCAATTTACATATGTTCCTAAGACTCAAAATAAAATCAAGATTACAAGTCTTCATTTAGCTTTATTACAAATCTTGACTTGATTTCCTTCCTTCCACGAGTCTTGATCACCTGTAGAGGTTAGCACAATACTATATATGTGCAATGCAATATGTGTGCTACTCTACATCATCCTAATTAAGATTAGGTTAATTAAATCATCAAAACCTAGATTAAGGCCAAAAAGCCAACAATCTCCCCCTTTTTGATGATGGCAACCGATATCTTAATTCTATCTAAATACATGGAATTTGTATATGTAAACTATGCATATTAATGCTCCCCCTATGGATGTGCATAGTTTTTGTTTAATTTTATGCCAAATTCCAAGTTACCCCCTTAATTATCTCTCCCCCTTTGACATCCATCAAAAATAATAATTATTTAAGACTTTAAGCATAGAATTTGGATGTCTTGTAATGAAGTTGCTCCCCCTAAATTTTGCACTTCATTACTCTAATAAAAGATATAACATTTAAGCTCCCCCTATCAATAAGGCTAAATGGAAACAATGAGTATGATGAAAGTTAAAATCATTTAAGTTTCTACTTAAGCCTTATTATAACATCCATTTAAAATTTGACATTTAGAATCAATGGATGTGATAAATGATTTTCAATGAATAGGGTATATGATTTGCAATGAATTAAACTATATGATATGTCAATTAAGCATATGAACTAGACTAGAGCTAAATTTTCAGAAATTTCTAGGATAGAAATTTATACCAAACTTGAATCTTGATTAGCTCCAATCTCATTTGGTGATGCAACCGGATTCGAATTCGACGCTTTGGCTCACCCGGTCACCACCAATCTCCTCCTCAAGCTCCTACAAGAGTAGATTTGGGTACCCAAACAACTTTGGGTCCTTGAACATTAGCTTTTGGGATCCAAACCATTTTGGTTTTGGGTGCCCACACACTTGAGGAACTATGGTTAATGAATATATGCTTACCATTTAGAGTAGTGTGAGATACATGGTTTTTCAATTTTGCATTGTATCCTAACCCATGTTTTTGCAAAGATTGTCTTTGACTACCTAATAGCATGTTAAGCATCTTAGTTCCATGTGTGAATTTTTCTAGATCTTTTCTTAATTGCACATTGCAAGCTTGAAGATCTAATTGTTCACAATCTATAGGTGTTGCTTTTACTTTATCAAAATTTGATGCATAATTTTCTAGTTTAGCAACCACCTCATTCTTCTCATTCATGCATGTTTCAATTTGGCTTTGGAGATCTTTGATTAACTTTCTAGCATTCTTGTTTTTATCACAAATGATCTCATATTGTTTAACTAAGTCATGGAATGCATTTTGAAGCTCATCATGTGTATAATTTTCATTATTTGCACTAGAGTTTGAGCTATCACTATAATAAGACTTTGTTGAGCATGAATTACTAGAACAAGAGTTAGAATCTACCTCACTTTGATCTTCAATAGCCATGAAGCATGAGTGAGCCACTTCTCTTCTACTTTGTAAGGAAGAAGACGATGATGATGGTGATGAAGAATCATCCCATGTAGCCTTGTGTGCTTCCTCCTTCCTTTCTCTTCTCTTGCTCTTCTCCTTTTCTTTTCTCCTCTCCCTTCTCTCCTTTTTCTTCTCCCCTTCTCTTCTCTCATTTTCACTCTCCTCCCTCTCTTTTTCTTTTTCTCTTTTCTCACTTCTTCTACCTCTTCTTTCATTCTTTTCTCCCTTATCCCTCTTGAGGTATTTGAAGAAGTCTTGGGCAAGGACCTTAATGTCCTCTTCTTCCACCCTCCTTGGCTCATCAAAATTTGCATGTAGTGCAACCACGGAGTTTTTCTTTGATGCTTCCTTCTCTCTTCGATGACTCAATTGGAGCTCATAGGCCATGAGATTTCCAATGAGTTCCTCCATCTTCAATTTTGAAAGATCGTGCGATTCTTCGATTGCCACGACCTTGTCTTCCCAATCGTTGCTCAATGACCGGAGGAATTTTCGAGTCATCTCTCCTTCATTTATCCTTCTTCCAAGAATCAAAAGAGAGTTAGTGATATCGGTGAAGCGAGTGTTCATGTCGCTTATGTTCTCACCGATTTGCATAGAAAATATTTCATATTTATGCATGAGGAGACTTATCCTAGTTTCTTTGGTTTTGCTATCACCCTCATGATGCATTTGTAACCTATGCCATATTTCATTTGCACTTTCACATCCCCTAATTCTATTGTATTCTCCCTCATTAAGGCCACAATAAAGAATATTCATAATTTTTGAATTCATTTCAATTTCTTTCATTTGAGCCCTAGATAGAGAATCTAAATCATCTTCATTTGGGGGTATGTATGGATTTTGAATAAACTTCCAATACTTAAGGTCATTTGATATTAAAAAGATTTTCATTCTATTTTTCCAATAATCATAATTTGACCCATTAAGCAAAGGAGGCCTTGTGGTGCATAAACCCTCTAAGTGATTAGATGTTGAAGCCATGCTAAAATTACGGTAAAGTAATGAAATTTAGCTAACAAGGCTCTGATACCAAATGTAGGAAGGATCGTGTGGGTTATGGGTCCACTAATCACTAATTAAGCTAATCACCTACTTGTTTAAACAATCGAGTAAATGCAGCGGAATTTAAAACAAATACAAGTAGGGAAGGAATAATGCAAACCACAAGAAGACACGGCGATTTTATAGAGGTTCGGCACCCCACCCGGGTCCTAGTCCTCTCTTGTAAGCTCCGCTCGACTCCGCGAGCTCCGCCTACGTCTTCACTAACCACTCCCCGTTCCGGGCCGGGAGAGAACGCCTTTACACCACAAGCAACGCGAACAACCCTCGCTTGCTTGAATTCTTCCTCTCACAATCCGAGAGGGACACTTCGGGCTTTCACCGAAGTCCTTGCTTCTTTTGACAAACCTTGTAACTGAGTGAGATTCACTCTCTAATTGAGCACACTTTGAGTAGGATGAGTATATGATCAAGTGTGTGAAGTTTAGGCTTAAAGAGTGTAGAATTGGGAGCTTTGAGGATTGAGGTTTCTCTCTAATGTATTGGGACAATTGGAGTTGGAGAGTTGTGTTAACAACAAGTCTTGATCCTCTATTTATAAGCTCCTAAGGTATTCTAGCCGTTGGGGATAGATTTGATTGGGTTTTGTGCAAGATACACAAAGCAGAAAATCGGGCTGCAAATCTGTCCAGAACCGGTCGACCGAAACTAGTACACCGGTCGACCGTTAACATGATTTCAAAGAGAACGGTCGAACAAAAGAATATTCGGTCGGACAAACGAGCTAGAACTTAACTCTACTTTAAGTGAATCGGTCGAACCAAAGTATGGGGCGGTCGACCGATAAGGGGATTCGGTTGAGACAAAGGTCAATCGGTCGAACGAGAAATGTGTCGACCGATAGCAGGGAATTTGGTTTCTGAAAATATGTTCAACCGGTCGACCGAATCAAGGTCGTCGTTCGACCGGTTACCGAATGTATTTTGGGGTTAAGTTTTGTTTTATACGAATACGACCGTTATAGGAATACGACAAGAAAAACGGTCATATTAAAATCCGGGATCGGTCGACCGAAAAGGTAGAACCGGTCGACCGGTAGAGTTCGGTAAAATCACTGTGGAGAGTCTGTTATAAACCGGTCGAACTGAGAACTGGTTCGGTCGACCGGTTCACACAGGAAATCTGGGTTTAAGTTTATAAGTGATTTCCGACTAAGGTTTGGGTGATCTAATGAAGTCCAAATAAGGTGAAATTTTGTGTGTGACTTCTCTAAGGAACCTAGTGTGTATGTGATATGTTTTTAACTCTTGTATGCTCAATTTACATATGTTCCTAAGACTCAAAATAAAATCAAGATTACAAGTCTTCATTTAGCTTTATTACAAATCTTGACTTGATTTCCTTCCTTCCACGAGTCTTGATCACCTGTAGAGGTTAGCACAATACTATATATGTGCAATGCAATATGTGTGCTACTCTACATCATCCTAATTAAGATTAGGTTAATTAAATCATCAAAACCTAGATTAAGGCCAAAAAGCCAACAGTCTGGGATGGTTTACCAGCGTTGTGACGAGTGGCTATTGGAGCCGGACTCGGGCGTGTGGTTGGATTCCCGGAGTCACGTTTCCCTTTTGTTGCGGCAGCCCAGGATAGTTTACCTGCGTTGTGACGAGTGGTTGTTGGAGCTGATCTCTTATGCTTAGGCATGTGGTTGGATTCTTGGAGCCGAAGGCGGACTAGTTAGCTCACCAACGTTGTGACGAGTGGCCATTGGAGCTGGGCTCACGGGCTCGGGTGTGTGGTTGGATTCGCGGAGCCAGAGGTAGACTGGTCAACTTTCAAACGTTGTGACGAGTGACTGTTGGAGCTGAGCTCACAGGCTCGAGGACGTGGTTTGAGTAGGGTGTTGCCTTGTTGTTCGGATGCACGATCTTGTCGAGGGTGCATGCTTGGCCTAGCTTTGATGCGTGATCGCCTTGGAACGTGTGACGGTATTGCCGTAAGAGAGTGGTTGAGTGTTGCTTTGTGGATCGGATGCGCAGTAGGGTCAAGGTGCACAGTCGTACTTGCTGGGACACGTGGTCACCTTGGGACACGAGACCAATGTGAGTCGTACGGACGACGTGGACCTAGTATGGTGTTGGGTTGGGTGGTGTACGAGGTCTTGATTCAAGACCCAGGCGTGACTTGTGTGTGTGCAGGTGAGGCATGGTAGGTGGTTGAAGGCGACTTGGGCTTGAGATGCGTGGATTGGATCCGTTGAGCTCGGTTGTCATGTATTTTCCTACTCTTCTTAGTAGTCATGTAGTAGGAATTCAGAGGTTCTTGTATTTCGTTTCCGCATTATACTCTGATATTGATATTATGTTATGTTTTTAATTGAGGTCTCGACTTGACTATTTTTAGTAATGTCTCTTTTTGCTTGTTATAGTTGTGATTGATTGTTGTGTCTCGAGTGGAAATTATGGATGTTATAGTAGATCATGTAGAATTTAATAAACTTGTAAAAGTCTTCCCACAACCTGATCTTTCAACTCATGCATGTTGGTTCGGTTTCTGTTGTGCTGGATTGAGGTCTAACCCAGTGTAAGGCTAAATTCAAGCAAATCTTTGTGACCACTAAAGCAGTGAATGGGCCTGAGACGAGATTAGAATTTCTTAATTTCTAATAATATGATTAATCCATCCATCATCAAGTGTATTGTAAATAAGATTAGGTTGCCTTTTATCTAAGAAAACTCTATAACCACCAATGTGTAAGGTTGTATGATGCACAAAGAAACACCATGAAATGGTTGTCCACCTCCTCTAGTGAAGGTCTGCATGTAATGAGTGTTACATAAGGCTGTAAATGGGTAGAATTTTACCCGCAAACCCACCTTGCCCCCTCTGCCTAATGGGGGTAGCAGTCAAAAATACCTTACCCGCCAACCCGCCACCTGCATAACCCGACTACCGATTACCCGAAAAGTCATGTATCCGACACAATTAATCCAATTCTTTACTACCCAACAAAGATTTTACCGATTACCCACTATCTAAAGAATCGACAATTATACTTGAATTGTTTGTATTATACTTGTATTATAAGTTTGTATCCACGATATACCTTAAGTGTTTGTATTATACTTGTATTATAAGTTTGTATTCACGATTTTCTTTTGAATTGTTTGTAATATATGTATTTATTGTATTGATTTAATCTCTTTAGCTTAGGGAAAGAGAGTATTTGGTGTATGATCTACCGTTTTCGTTAATAGTTTTGATATTGATTGTTATTCTTAAGAAAAATAAAAAGCTAAAGAATAACCCGTCAGACCCGCATAATCCGCCCCGCCTAGTCCATCCTTATGCGGGATAGGTAGAGGTGGGGCAAAAACCCACCCTACCTCTTTTACAACCCTAGTGCCACTGATCAACTCGTGAGTATGTTTTTGTTCTATTATCGGCCCTCTGACATGTTTTGTTATTCAAGCTCATTGGACTCATTGCAGCTATGGCTGTTCGTGGGGCGTGTTTGACCCGCCAACCCGCCCCGCCCCGCGTAGGGTGGGTTGCGGTTGAAAATTTTCCTACCCGTGACCCGTTAACCCGCCACCCGTTAACCCGCCAGACTAAACGGGGTGGGTTGCGGTTAATGTGTTACCAACCTGTTAACCCGTTACAAATATAATTATTAAAAAAAATACATATTTATGCATTAAAATTTTCGTTATTTCATTAAACTTCTAACATTTTTTCTAAAATTAAAATTTTCCTACCCGTGACCCGTTAACCCGCCACCCGTTAACCCGCCGGACTAAACGGGGCGGGTAGCGGCCCAATTTTTTTTACCCGCCCCGTTTGCCCGCCTGACTTTGGTGGGGTGGGTAGCGGGCGGAGCCAAACCCGCCCCGCCCCGTTTGCAGCCCTAATTGCAGCTAAGGTTGTTTTTGTTGTAAAAAAACGTGGAAACCTTTTTATTTTCTCGTCGCACTGAATACACATTGCATCTCAACAATACAATTAGTTAAGAGAGCGGGATTCAAGGTTTCAATTTTGTTTTAGTTAATCTCTTCCTTTTGGTTGGATCTTAGGGGTTTTCATCAAATGATCGTGTTTTCCTTCATGGGGTGCTTTAATATTGTCTTCGTAGACCAATAAAATAAATAACCCAGTGATTGAGTTTTGTGTTTTATACGAAGTCACCAAGACAATTGTCGTCAACATGAATCGGCTCCTGTGGCAAATCGATAGCTTGTTCTATTTCATAACCAAACTAAAACTACAATGGCAAAAATTGTTTCAATGGCGTTTGTGTCCAAACACTACATGCTTCCAGGGGGACTCATTAGTGTTATCTGGGACGCGAGTTATCCGTGCATCTTGAAAATCATAAAATTTAAGATACGTTTCAAATAAGATTAAGATATAAATTTAAAAAAAAGCAGATTATATTTGTCTCTTGATCTTATATGAACGATTCTTAAATTTTATGATTCTCGAGATTCAAGGATAACACGAGACCTATATCAAAATGTATGGTTCAAATTTTTAATTATGTTAAAATCGAAGAGTTGGGGACTCTTCTGCATCTGAGCATGAGGTTCATAGTTCTAAATGAGATACATTATATCATACATAACAAAAGGAGGAAAACGCTCAGTGTATTTTGGAAAATATGTCCTTAAAACAAATGATACTCAGACTTGGTCCTTTAAGAAATTGAAAGGTTGTACATTGATCACTAAAACGTTTTCGTTCAGCAACAAGATCATTATAATAATTTTTGAACAGACAAACATAGTCGGTTATAACAGGTGTGCGGAAGAGGTAAGCGAGCGGTTGGAGAAACGGGTGTTAAAAGTTGCAGGTGTGCACAAAAGACCAAGACGAGGCACACAAAAGCATCAAAATACCTAACCGGAGTGGTGGTCCGTGGATGGTCAAAGCGCTGGACCAAGTGTAAAGACACGCGTATGCTTGAGGGGCAAGCAAGATTTGGTCAAACGTACATGTCATATTCGATAGCTATTGGAGTTCTTGCTGGATATATATATTCGATTTCGCTAGGGTGAGGGTCATACGTAGGATCGTGATGGTCTCTAATTCTAATCACTTTTAAGTTAATTCCCTACTTATTTAAGCAATCAAGAATATGCAGCGGAATTTAAACAAAAACAAGTAAGTAAAGCAAACCACAATGACGACACCGGATCTCCCTCGATCTCCGGCCTACTTCCTCTCTTGCATGCTCCACTCGATCTCCCTCGATCTCCGCTAGCGTCTTCACTACCAATCTCGTTCCAGACCAAGATTAAGTCTTTTACAAAACAAGCTCCGCGAACACACTCGCGAGCTTGACTTTCTTCTCTCACAATCCGATATGAACACTTCGGGCTTTCACCGAAGTCTTTGCTGTTGGTTTTTTTTGGCTTTAATCTATGTTTTGATGATTTAATCAACCTAATCTTAATTATAAATCAATGTAGAGTAGCACACATATTGCATTGCATATGTATTGTTTTGTACTAACTTCTACAGGTGATCAAGACTCAAGGAAGAAACGAAATCAAGTCAAGACATGTAATCAAGCTCATTTGAAGACATGTAATTTGCATTTCTTTGAGTCTTAGGAACATTGTGTAAATTGAGCATACTTGAGCTAAAACCTACTCAAACACATACTAGGTTCGTTATAGAAGTCACACACAAAATTTCATATAATTTGGACTTCAATAGATCACCCAAACTTAGACCGTAAAACACCAAACCAAAACCTGAACAATCTGCTTACATTAGGTCGATCGAAACACACCGTTCGGTCGATCGAAACACACCGTTCGGTCGACCGAGTGATCATAAATTCTGTTAGTGTTTTACTGCCCGATTTTGGTCGACCGTGTATACCTTTTCGGTCGACCGTGTAAACTTATTTATCCTACCGTTAGATTTGTCGTATTATATCCAACGGTTGTATTCATATTATTTTCATATACCCCAAAATACATTTAGTGTATCGGTCAACCGAGGACCTTGTTCGGTCGACCAAACGTATGATAACTCGACAAACCCAAACTGTCTGTTGGTTTTCGGTCGACCGTGGACCTTGTTTTAGCCGACCGAATATGATCTTGTTTGTCAACCCCGTAGAGCCTGTTACAAATCGGTGGACCGAACCTATCTCGGTGTTCGGCCGATCACTTAAGTGTGCCTAAGTCATAGCCTTTGGCGGTCGACCGTTCCTTAACCGGTCGACCGAACCAAGTCCAAAATTTCCCAACGGTCGACTGAACTTAGGCAGAAATGCATCCTGCATGTTTCTGTTTTGTGTATCTTCCACAATCTTTTATCAAACTTGTCCCAACGACTATTACTCACTTAGAGCTTATAAATAGGTGTTCTCATGACACAATTACACAACTCTCTTACTCCATATTGTCCCCTACATTAGAGAGAAAAATTCACACACTCAAAAGCTCAAAATCTTCCACATTTAGTAATCAATTCCATATCTTACGCAAGTGTGCTCAAGATTAGAGAGTGTTGTTCCACTCAACCATTGTCAAAGAAGCAAGGGTCTTGGTGAAAGCCCAAGACAAGAGTATAGACTTTGGTGAGAGCTCGAAGTGATCCTCTAGGATTGTGAGAGGAGCCAAGCTCGGAGAGGGTTGTTCGTAAGCTTGAAGACTTGTCAAGCAATTCTCTCTCGGCCCGTAATGGGGAGTGGTTAGTGAAGTCGTGAGCATAGCTTGGTGACCCGAGCGGAACTTGCAAGAGAGGACTAGGACCCGGGTGGGGTGCCGAACCTCTATAAAAATCCCCCGTCTTCATTGTGGTTTGCTTTACTTGCTTGTTTTTGTTTAAATTCCGTTGTGCATTATTTGATTGATTAAACAAGTAGGTAATTAGGGTTAAAAGTGATTAGAATTAGAGACCCTCACGATCCTACAATTGCTTCTTTACAACGGAGATGTTGAGTGGAACACTCTCTAACTTGAACACATTTAGCTTAGGATGTGGAATTGATGCTAAAGTGTGGAAGTTTAGGCTTGGAGAGTAGATTTGGGGATTGAGAGACTTGGGAGTTTCTCTTAGGTGTATATGACAATAGGAAGTGAAAGTTGTGTAATTGTATCATGGAAACACCTATTTATAAGCTCTAAGTGAGTTATAGCCATTGAGACAAGTTTGGTACAAGATTGTGGAAGATGCACGAAACAGAAACTTGCAGGATGCATTTCTGCATAAGTTCGGTCGCCCGTTGGCAATTTTGGACACAATTCGGTCGACTGGTTAAGCAATGGTCGACCACGAAAGGCTATGACTTAGGTACACTTAAGTTATCGGTCGAACTCCGAGATAGGTTCAGTCGACAGATTTATAACATGCTCTACGGGGTTGACAAACAAGATCATATTCGGTCGACCGAAACAAGGTCCACGGTCGACCGAAAACCAACAAGTACTATGGGTTTTTCGAGAGATCATAAGTTCGGTCGACCGAAAAAGGTCCTCGGTCGACCGATACACTAAATGTATTTTGGGTATATGGAAATAATACGAATACGACCATTGGGTATAATACGACAAATCTAACGGTCAGATAAATATGTTTACACGGTCGACCGAAATGGTATGCACGGTCGACCGGAACTGGGCAAGAAATACACTACCGGGTAATCGATCACTCGGTCGACCGAATGTGGGCAGACAGTTTAGGTTAAGTGTTTAGCGTTTTCCGGTCTAAGTTTGGGTGATTTATTGAAGTCCAAATTATATGAAAATTTGTGTGTGACTTCTATAAGGAACCTAGTGTATGTTTGAGTAGGTTTTAGCTCAAGTATGCTCAATTTACACAATGTTCCTAAGACTCAAAAGAAATGGAAATTACATGTCTTCAATTGAGCTTGATTACATGTCTTGACTTAAAATTTTTTCTTCCTTGAGTCTTGATCACCTGTAGAAGTTAGCACAATACAATATATATGTCATGCATAATGTGTGCTACTCTACATTGATTATAATTAAGATTAGGTTGATTAAATCATGAAAAGATAGATTAATGCCAAAAAACCAACATCATATACAGACGTTCTCCATCTACTCCACCAACACTTTCATATTGCCAAAGACTAGGCTGTAATTCAGTCAACGTGCTTAACTCGAATAGCTAGGTCACACGCATCAACCCTGTTTCAATAAGATTGCGAATTTTACCTCTTATAAACCCATCACAAATACGAGGAGAAGTATCTTTTTGGATGCTATCTTACAAAAAAACGAAATAAAATGAAACAAAAAATATAAATACCCCAGTTCGGTTATATACATAATCTTTGAGATCTTAGATACAAATGTTCCTTTAGCATTAGTTAAAATACCTAGGGAAATAAAATTCTCACTTATCTCTTAAAAAAGCCAAGCCATACCTATTAATTAATGAGAATTTTGCTTGGGTGCATCTCCAAATGTGGTCTATTGGGCCTTTGGGGTCCTGTATTTTTTATTGCTCCCGAACGCCCAGGAATCAAGGAATTGCTTGGGTACACCTTCCTCTGATGCCGTTAATATTTTCCGTTACTCTGTCGGTTACGTTGTGACACTGTCAGCTGAGTCATTAATTGAAATCAACTTACCCCTAATGGGTCAGCCTCGACTCGAGCCCACGTACCTTACCACCCAATTTGTAACCAAATTGACTCGAAATCGGACTCTCCCCCAAATCTTCTTCACCTCCCACCCCATCGACGTCATCAATTTGTCCCAATTCGGCCCCAATTTCTCTCGTGGCTTTGTCTCGATTATTTGGGTGCACCAAACTATAGCGAAAGTGATTACAACCGTCAGATTGCTTCCAGATCAATTAAACCCTTATTTCTTCTATAAATAGCAATGTTTCTTCTACCTTTCTCATTCTTCTCCACATTATAGTTACCCAAATAACAAAGAAGTTTTGCTCACTCGAACTAAACACGATCCACTTAGTGGTATGTAAAATATCACTTGTGTCTATTCATTACCTCATGATATTAAGAATATTATACAAAATAGAAATGTGTCACATTTGTATTATATATTCATTTCTTGATCTCTTAAGCTAATTATAAATATATAACTTAACACAAGTCACATTGTGCACATTATAATTTCACTTTATTAAGGGACCCACTAATATCATTACTCAATTAAAGAGGGACAATGATAATCTTTTGACGAACTATCTTTTCTAGCATAAATCATACGTAACCAGCTATTACATTTATCACTACACTTCCTATGTGAAAAGACATAAGCCTCATATCTTAGGATTCAAGACACAGTGAAAACATTAATGACACATAACACAATTCCATAATGTTTCACTTTCTAGGTCTATTCAATATATAAAAATAACCATTTTCCTCTTTTATATACTCGTGTCCTCAAATATTTATAGAGATACAATAATAAATGACCAACACGACAATATTATCTTGGTAATTAATGTGTAGGATCGTGATGGTCTCTAATTCTAATCACTTTTAACCCTAATTACCTACTTGTTTAATCAATCAAGAATATGCAGCGGAATTTAAACAAATAAAGAAGCAAGCAAGGTAGATAAGAAAACCACAATGAAGATGGGGAATTTTTATAGAGGTTTGGCACCCCACTCGGGTCATAGTCCTCTCTTGCAAGCTCCACTCGGATCACCGAGCTCCGCTCACGACTTCACTAACCACTCCCCGTTCCAGGCCGGGAGAGAACGTCTTTACACCACAAGCTCCGCGAACACCCTCGCGAGCTTGACTTTCTTCTCTCACAATCCGAGAGGAACACTTCGGGCTTTCACTGAAGTCATTGCTTCTTTACAACTGAGAAGTTGAGTGGAACAAACTCTCTAACTTGAGCACACTTAGCTTAGGATGTGGAATTGATACTAAAGTGTGGAAGTTTAGGCTTGGAGAGTAGATTTGGGGATTGGGAGACTTGACAGTTTCTCTTAGGTGTATATGACAATAGGAAGTGTAAGAGATGTGTAATTGTGTCGCAGTGTTCAAGTAGGCGACCGTCCGTTGGCATGGTCGCCTGGGCGGTCGCCTCGCCTAGGCGATAGCCGTTGGAGGCATTCCAACGGCTATCATCTTTTTGATTTTATTTTATTTTTTTCAAAAATTACAAGTTTGCCATTACCCCGAAATCCTATATAAACCCCTCCAAACCTCTTCATTTTTCACACATCTCTCATTCTCTTCTTCTTCATAATTCTATTCTAATCATCAAGTTTCCTAATCATAAAGTTTTCACGATTAAGTCTCTGGTCTGGTGCTTAGTTTTGAAGTTGGAAAGTGAAGTCTCTGATCCGGTTCTTCATTCTTCAACCGCCAAAATCAAGTGCACTCTTTCTAACTTCTCTTTAGAATTAAATTAATTAGTATTTCATTTTCATATTAGTCTAAATTTTTATATTAGTCTAGTTTTAAGATATGGCCTACGTATCCGGCACTAGTCTCCCCGTGCATCACGAGAGTTACGATGACCTAAGACCTACCTGTACAAATGTCCCCGGTTGGAATACTGCCCATTACATTAGTGCTAATGATAAAAACTGCATTGTCTGTGAGTTATGTGGTAAGGAAACTATAGGTGGTATAGTCTGTCACAAACAACATCTTGCACACACACCCGGTAGCAATGCTAGACATTGTGATAAAGTTCCTGACTCTGTTAAACAAGACATAACTACATACATGATTAGAAACAGTAGGACATTACAAAACGAAAATGTATGTCTTGATGATTATGTAGACCGAGAAAACATAGAATTTGATCTGGAAACCGGGTCGGGTTCCGGTTCTGCTCAGACCCCAACCTCCCGTCCTCGCCCTGTTCCTGGTCGAAAGAGACAAAAAACAACGTTTGTGGGGACCATTTTTCGGACGTGGGAATGACGTGGTTTCTGATGCCCAACAAACAACCATCGAAAGAACCTTTAATAAAGAAGATAAGAAAACAATTAATCAAAAATGGTCTAGGTTTTTCTATAGATGTGGTATATCATTCAACACTGTAAGGACGTCGGAGTGAAGGAAGCAATATCCGCTACTTGTACTTACGGACCCAGACTTAAACCCATGACGTATCATGAAGTTAGTGACTCGTGCCTTAAACAGGAAATAGACTACACTAGAGGTATACTAGAGTCGTACAGACAAGATTGGGCAACATACGGGTGCACGTTGATGACAGGTGGCTGGACTGATAGGTCCGGTAGGAATATAATCAATTTTCTAGTAAATTGTCCAACAGGTACCATGTTCATGAGGTCTGTAGATGCTTCCGGTCACTCTCACACCGCAGACTACCTGTACAAGCTAATGGACAAGGTAGTTGGCGAGATTGGCGAAGAACACGTTGTTTAGGTGGTCACCGACAACGCCACCGTGTACGCACTTGCCGGTAGGAAGTTGCATAAAAAAAGAAGGATATTGTTTTGGACTCCCTATGCAGCGCATTGTATCGATCTCATCTTGGAGGATATTGGCAAGCTGTTTTTGAAGACTATTGCTTTAGCTCGTAAGATCATCCAACATTTCAACAGCTCTGTCATGTTGTTGAAGAGGATGCGAATTTCCATTAAAGGGAACCTGCTACGCCCTGCTGTCACGATATTTGCCACCGCCTTTCTGACTTTGCATAGGTTGTTTCTGAAGAAATACAAACTCTGAGCCTTTGTTGTTTTCCTGGAGTACAATGATCCTAATGCAAGTTGGATAAAGAAGAAGAAAAAGAAGGAGATCTCTACTGAAGTTGCCGAGACCATTCTACAAAGTGGGTTCTGGACCAACGTCGTGAAGGCACTAAAGGCCTCACAACCTATGGTCCAGGTTCTTAGACTTGTTGACGGCGATGAGAAACCACCGATGGGATATCTGTGTGACGCAATGGAGAAAGCCAAAGAACAAATCATGAGAAACTTTGACGGAAACCCGAGGTTGTACAAGCAAGTCATCGACACCAGGTGGGGTCCAGGGAAGATGATGTCCTCACCGCTACACTCAGCTGGTTTCTTACTCAACCCTGGTACCTTCTTCTCCGTCCCACCTCAGGATCGAAATGTAGCTTTCAACGAGCATATGCCTCGATTCATGGATGTCGTAGAGCGGCTCGTCCCCACTCCTGCGGAACAAGACAAGATTTGCGGTCTACTTGATCGTTACAAGAACTCCCTCGGAATATTCTCGAGGGATATGGTCGTCAGACAAAGGACGGAAAAAGACCTATAGATTGGTGGCAATCTTATAGCGCAGACATGGGAGAGACCGCATTACAGAGGTTGGCCCTGAGGTTGTTGGGATTGACATGCTCGACATCAGGTTGTGAGTGAAGGGAATGTGTTCTAAAAGTTTTACTTTTAAATGTCAATTGTTATGAATTGAATGAGAAATCATTTTGTTCTTTATTTATGTTATTCGTCTCTTAGAAGTGTTAAGGAAGATGCTCTTGGTCCTTAATCGTAGAGCTCTAAAAGATATTGGTTTACATAAAACAAAAGATATTCGCAATCATGGTAATAAAATGGGACATTAATTACCGAGTTAAGATTGTCGTGTTGGTCATAGATCATTGTAGCTCTACAAGTGAGTGACGACACGGGTATGCAAAAGAGGAAAATATTACTTTTGTATACTGAATAGACCTAATAAGTAAAATATTATAGAAATGTGTTTCTGTGTCATTAATATTTTACTGTGTCTTCTGTCCTTTGATATGAGACTTATATCCGATCGCTTAAGGAGTTCTTAATTAGACTAGTGTCTTGAGCTATCGATGAGTGTAGTGTAAAGGCATTAGTTGGTTAAGCATAACTTTCATTGGAGAAGATAGTTAGTCAAAAGATTATCATTGCCCCTCTTAAAGTTATAATGTGCACAATGTGATTTGAGTTAAGTCACATATTTATAACTAGCTTAAAGAGATCAAGAAATGAATACTAATACAAAGATGACACAATACTACTTTGTGTGTATTCTTAATATCATGAGGCAAGGGACGGACACAAGTGGTGCACTCCAACACTAAATGGATCGGGTTTTGGTTCGAGTGGAATTAAGACATCTAACTAATTGGGAGCTATAATGTGTAGCTAGATACCGCTTATAGCTTGTGATATTAAGCTCTTAATATCACTGTCAACTTAGTCTAGATCCTCCCATAGGTCACACCGCAAAAAACCGGGAAACAAGAAGCTTGATTTTGATTCATATGATGTGTCGGGTTTCTTATAGAAAATATGACACATGTGGTTAACAAGTAAAATCAATTATGTATAACATAATTAGAATCATGATAAATTCATATGAGATGCATATATTATGGGGTGCAATAATTTATTATTGCATAGGATAGTACATTGCATAAGTTGTGAATTTGCTGAAACCCCCTAAAGTTCAAATTTTGTTGGAAATAAATCCAAAATTTGAAAAAGGCAAAATCGGGTAGAAGTTCGGTAATCCGTTAAGGTTCGGTCGACCGAAGGATCTGTGGATCGGTCAACCGAATGTGGAAGGGATGGTCAAGTTGATTGACCAAACTTGACCAAAGTGCCTGGATCATTGGTATGGTGTACCGAACCAGAAACGGTCGACCGAACAATGTCAAGTTCCAATATTTTCGGTTAACCGAATAGCACTCGGTCTTGGATGAGAATTAGTCCGATCGGTTAAGGAGAATTTTTCTCCTTAAGATTCGGTCATCCGTCGCGTACTCGATTAAACGATCGGGACATATTCGGTTAACCGAGTGGAACTCGGTAAACCGAAGCACGATCGATTTTCTGTCGTTGATAATTAAGAGATTAATTTGATCGATGGTTGGATTAGCTCCAAACTTGGTCAAACGTTTTGTGGGTGCATATAATGCATTATGGAATTAGTTTGTGAGACAAAATGTCAAGAATTCGTGGCTTAAGAATAGTCATGATTGAGAGTAAGATTGGAGCCTATAAATAGGTCCTTATTCTCCTTAATTAAGTTAGTAGAAGTTTGCTAAATATTTTTCTCTCCTAATTCACCACAAAAATCCACGAAAATTCTCTTAGTTTTCTAAGTCTTTGAAGGAGAAATCTCAGAGGCTAAGGAAGGGATTTGTAGCTAGATTCTAAGCTTGTTTGGAGATTGATTGGCTAGCTTCTTTCTCTCCAACCTTGTTTAGGGTTTCAGTGAACACTCGGAGGCGTCCGGCGCAACGATAAGTGACGATTGGCTTCCTCAACGTCTCTGAAACGTCAAGAAGTTTTTGAGAACTTCTAGGTATGAATTTCGGAGTCCCTTTGTGTTTGTTTTAATAAGTTTTTGAAACTAGTTGTTAAAACAAACCGATGCATGCATAAATAAATCGAAGAAAATTGTAATAGATCCTTATTATACATGAAAATTCGAAATATATATATATATGTATAATTAAACATGAAATCCTACAGTGAGCGGAATTGTAGTGTCTTCGAGCAGTTACACTCAACGAGAAGGAACAGGTTCGCTGTGAAGAAGATGAATGACCTGGTGTATGTGAACTACAACCAAACGTTAAGGCAAAGGTTTCAGCAAAGGATGGAGAAGCCCAGATTTTATGACCCCATCAGTGTGGACTACGATCTCTTCGAGAGCATCCATGGTTGGTAGAAACTGAAGATCCGGTCTTCGCTGGAGAGTAGCTTACATGGGCCGATGCCGAGGAAGCAGCTTTAGGACATTCTTCTTCACGGAGACACTTTGCTCGATCCACGTCATCTGACATGCGGTGTTCCACTGCATCTGATGTGCCATTATTAGGTGTTGGCATGGATGATGTCATCGTTTACATTAGTTCTAGAGATCCAGGTGCATCGAGTTCTCAACCACCGATGGACATTGACGAGCAATATGTCCAATCCGACGATGAAGAAACTGAAGAAGATGATGTCTACGTCGACAATCTGAACGAGAACCACTCCGACGACTCTGATGGTGGTGGAGGATATGATATGGTTCCCAGTTGGACATTAGATCAATGTGTCCAATGGAATTAGTTAGTTAGCTTGTAATTCTAATTTCTCTCTTATCTGCTATTGTATGAACTCTGAGTTACCTTTGTAATCGTACTACTAAGCAATAAATTATATACCTAAGTGTTTAGGTGGGTAGAGGGGGTGCCTAGTGAGGACTTTTTTTGCAAAGCAAAAGGGAGGCGCAACCTCGAATTTTATTGATTTGTGTAAACGGACTTACATACAAACCAACCCAACAACACACACCCAAAGCATTCGGAACTTGCTGGGTACAAGCTCAGATTCATATCTAGCACATTTCTATCACAAGTTTCACCGTCTACGACAATGAATTACAGCATGCACCGCATTGCTTAGCTATTACTTAATTCAAAGCTACACTAACGAAAGAGACCCATTGCTACCTCCATGTTGTCGCAAATGTCACCCTCTCATGCTCGTCTCCCTTGCCTTCCAGCATACCAAGCCCTTTTATCCGAATCACATCCTTCACATGCTGAATAATGGACTCCACTCGTCGTTCCTCACCCTCCATGCATCGCCTATTCCGTTCAGCCCAGCACTCGAACACCATAGCTCCCACAACTAACTTCAGCGTTAGTGCCCCATGCTTTGTAGGTGTACTCCAAGTCTGAATCCTATAAATCTCCTCGAAAGTAGCTGCAACCATGCGACCCATATCTCCTCCGATCCTCCAGATTTCTTCCCATACAGTTTGTACGAATGGGCACTCCCAGAATAAGTGCTTTAACTCCTCGTATGCATTCTTACATAGTGCACACCTTGACACCATGCATAGCTTGAGCCCCCTCCGTCTCATCATATCATGAGTAGGTAGCTTCCCATGCATTGTCCTCCATAATGTTAACGCATGCTTTGGGACAACCCATTTGTGCCACACCATTGTCCCCCACCTAACGACGGGTCGTTCCAGCTTGACCCACTTCCACGTATCCCTCAAGGTAAGAGTGCTTCGAGTGGCACCCATCCATGAGAGCTTATCCTCCCCCTGGTCCACCTGGATGGTAGACAACCGGGCCCAAAGTTGTGTGAGAGCTCGGGAGCGTAGTCGAGGCACTCTCCACCTACCCTCTTCGAGGAAGTGGGACACGGTGATATCCTGAGGGACCCCTAGATCATACCTCATTCTCTCCCCCTCCGGTAGTGTTAGAAGTGACGGGCCACACCAAGGATCCTCAAAGAACTTCACCCTCCGCCCATCACCTATTCTGAAAATCATTTTCTCCCTTGCCATATTCCGAACTCGCATGAGACCTCGCCATGCCCAGGAGCAATTTGCTGGAGGCCGCATTATCCATATGGACTTCCTCCTTAGGTACTTACTCCGTAAGCAAGAGGCCCAAAGGGAGTGCCTAGTGAGGACTTGGTCAAGGAACTAGGTGTCTTTTTGAAGCCTAAACGTGTATGGTATTTTAGATAATATTTGTGTATTTTTCCCGATTTTTCCTGATTTTTTTATTTATTTTATCAAATTTAATTGTATTAAAAATAATAAAAAAGACTGCCCAGAGTTGGGCGGTCGCACAAACGCCTAGGTGTTCGCCCAGGCGACCGGACGCACCCGATCGCCTAGGCGTTCCCTGAACACTGATAGGAACGCCTATTTATAAGCTCTTAGTGAGTTGTAGCCATTGGGACAAGTTTGGTAAGTGTTTGTGGAAGAAACACAAAACAACAAATTCCAAGACTCAAAACTAAGTGAGTTCGGTCGACCGGATCGGGCTGAACGGTCGACCGTTAGGAAAATTTGAACTTGGTTCGGTTGACTGATAGAAGTGTGGTCGACCGGATCAGGCTATAACTTAGGTACACTTAAGTTATCGGTCGAACACCGAATAAGGTTCGGTCGACCGAAAACTAATATGCTCTTTGGGGTTGACAAACAAGATCAAATTCGGTTGACCGAAACAAGGTCCATGGTCGATCGAAAACCAACATGCAGTTTGGGTTTGTCTAGACATCTTAAGTTCGGTCGACCGATAGGAAAATGTATTTTTGGGGAATTAGAAAAATATGAATACGACCGTTGGGTATAAAACGACAAAACAAATGGTCGGAAAATTGTGTTAACTCGGTCGACCGAAACCGAGCAGTAAAACACTAACTGAGTAATTGGTCACTCGATCGACCGAATGTGGGCAGAAAGTTCAGGTTAAGTGTTTTCCGGTCTAAGTTTGGGTGATCTATTGAAGTCCAAATTATATGAAATTTTGTGTGTGACTTCTATAACGAATCTAGTTTGAGTAGGTTTTAGCTCAAGTATGCTCAATTTACACAATGTTCCTAAGAGTCAAAGAAATGCAAATTACATGTGTTCAAATGAGTTTGATTACATGTCTTGACTTGATTTTGTTTCTTCCTTGAGTCTTGATCACCTGTAGAAGTTAGTACAAAGCAATACATATGCAATGCAATATGTGTGCTACTCTACATTGATTTATAATTAAGATTAGGTTGATTAAATCATCAAAACATAGATTAAGGCCAAAAAACCAACATAATGTTCTATGTCAATTATCATGATTGTGAATAACTTTTGATTTATGTAAACCATTATCTTTTAGAGCTCTACAGTTAAGGACTAAAAACCTCTTCCTCAACATTTAAAAAGACGAATACATTAATCAAGGAACAAAATGTTTGCACATCCAATTCAAAATAATTGACATATAAAAGTAAAACTTTTATAACACATTCCCTTCACTAAGTACCTAGTGTGGACATTGGAACATCAATTAACCCTTTCATACAACTTAATCCATTCATGCATTCTCTAGTAATAAAACATCCATACATAACAAACTATTTTCATAAAACCATTACAAGCAAAAGATAAACTCTAAAGCTAGCATGAGACAAGTACCTAGTGTGGTCATTATCTCATCTAGTACAAGTTTAAGCTGCTACGAGTATAGATCTATATTAAGCACACATGAAATGACACAAATAAAAGAACTCATCACTATCACATAATCTACATCACCTCCACCCCAAACAGGGTGGATCTACTCTCTACTCATTAAGGTAATTAATTATGTTAAGATTTAAGGAAACAAAACATACAAGACTAAAAGAAACAATATCTAAAAGAAATATTTTATTTACATGACTCACATTACAATGAGGCATCATCTCCACTTTGAGTTTTGCTTCCAAGTATAGAGAATTGACCACTAAGCAAATGGTGGATTACAAAGGAGGAACTCTATTTATAGACATGAACAAGACAACTGGGGACAATCTCATGGTGTGGGACTAATAAAACTTCTACAAATGGATAACAACGAAATACACAACCAAGAGAAGCCAGATAGGATCTTGACCCAACTAGACCGTTATTTGGTTGTCTAGGGTCGCCAATTGGTGGTCAGGATTCGTCGGATTTGACCCAGTTTTGATTGGCACTTTAGTGCATCAATTATCCACATGAGGTGCACCTAGATCAGTTATTTGAGTCTAGGTCTGAATCGAATTGTCAAAAAACTCCTCATGGTGGTGTGGAGTTTCTTGATTTGCTAATTGGTCATTTTGGCTTACATTCAGTTCATTTCCTTTTGCAGATAAGTCCATAACTCTCACCGATCAGTCATTTTTCTCACGTTTTGGTATTTTTCTCTTCATTTCTCTTCCTTATTGCCTAAACCCTGAAACATATCAAATAAACAATGGACTAGTACAAATATGTGGTAAAATAAATGATATATAGCATGAATGCAATGTATGATATGCTACTAATCAAAGACACACACATGCACACACACCTCACTAGTGCACCTCCACTCCAAACAGTTTAGTTTAATTGTTAATTCACTAATAGTTTAGTATAGTTAGTTAGCATAATCCACTCCTTCTCCAATACATGAGAACTAGTCTTCACCAACGGACAACAACTGTAAGTATCTAGTGTTGTCTGTCAGTGTAACGTAACACCGACAGATATCCATCAGTCGGTATTATGTCAGTCGGTGTATAATTACACCGACAAACATATACTGTTAGAATTGTTTTTGACGTCAATTTTCCTGCCAAATTTTTTGTAGGTGATTTTCATCGAAGAGGATAACACTGACAGATATACACTGACGGTCATCTGTCGGTGTCCTACTCCAACAGAGTGATCCGTCGGTGTAAGCAAACTGATCAATAAATAACAATATTCTTATACGACGAAAGAGGATATACACCGACGAATATATACAATCGGAGCACGTTGTGCTGATATACACAAACTGATATCAACCAGTGTATTAAAAATAAACTCCGATTACACCGACGGATACTCGTCGGTGTAGACTCTTCTTAGAATTCGAAAAGAACCAATTAACTCTTCTCGAATTCTAGTTTTTCCTGACCAAAGAAAATGAATGTGTTCCATTCATTAACAACAAAACAATCATTCACACAGCCATTCAAAAACTTAAGTCGAAACCAAATAATTGATAAAACAAAACATTCATTCGTTTATTCAAAAAACAATTTGATTCACAAATGAGTTTGATTCATTTATTTTATAGATGATAAAAGTAAGAGAATAAATACAACGACTAGGTCATCAAACCTGCCATCCTTCCTTTGCCTGCAGGTCCATGATCGTCATCGTTTCTCGACAACGACAACAGTGTGCAAATAATGGTGATGTCATGATCTTGCACATTACAAATATTATGTATTGATAAATTATTGGACATAAACTACTAAATGCGAAAATTTAACTAAGGAACATGTATATTACCTCGCTCATAAAACCTGCATTCTCGAGGAGAAAGTTCATTTGAAACTACATCTTGTTGAGCGCGCATTGCGTCGTCTTCAGTGTATCTTGAGTCATCGCGAGCTCACTGCTGACGTGCTTCAACTCTGCAGCTGTTTCGTCATTCCGCTCCACGTTCCTTCTGGCACTGCGTTCTGCTCTGCTTGGCATCCCACAAGCCTCGTACATATCCACAAGTGTGAAGTAACTGGAATACATATCAACCTGTCCATGCCCATCTCCCAACATTGTGTCAACCGAACCATCAGGAGCATTTGAGTTGATAAAGTCCTGAGAGCTCGTCTCACTCGATCGTCTCATAATCTCAAACTGTAGCTGAAATAAAATATTTCAATAGTTAAATTTGAATACAAACGTTAAACATAGTAACAATTATAAATTACTATACATGTAATTAGCTTACAATGAGTCGAATGGCTTCTGGATGATTCATGTTGTAGAGTTTAATCCATGTGTCCGTCCGTGTGGGCTCTGACATATGAGTCTTCTTTAATATGCAACAAAAATAAAATTGGTGTTAGATTGTATAAAAAATAAATCAAATGAATCAAATTTACACTAAAAATCAACCAATTACCATTTTCTCTTTATGTCGCACAACAGACTTTGTACCACACGTATGTTGATTGACATAATTTCATTCTTACATTTGTATCTTATATCCATTATCTTTCACCTAAACAACGCTACGTAATGAGCTTTATGTTTGAATTTCAGAAATAAAGAGATTTGATGAGAATATGCATGAAAGGACCTAAAAGAAGGAAAAATGACTGAGTTGAGAGACTCGAGGACTAAGATGCAAAATCAAAGGACCTGAATGCAAGATAGAATGACCAATGAGCAAACAAGAATACTCCACACCATTATGGGGAGTATTTTGGCAATTCTATTCGGATCGGAACTCCAGCAAGCAAGGTAGATGCATCAAAGACAAGCAAAGCCATCCAGAAAAGCACAGAAGAAAATCCAGAGCGATCCGAACACTGTAGATTGCTAATTAATGGTCCAAGACCGCTAATTGGCGGTCACTTTTGGTCCGGATCCGCTAAGATTTATGTGGGGCATGTATTAATTTTTATTTAGTCTATTTTTGATATTTGTTTTGTCCAATACCGGGGGATTGTCCTGGATTACCTTTTTCTATGGCTATAAATAGAACTATTCACCTTCTATTGTAATCACTCATTGCTTGGTGACATTCTCTTTACTTTGAGTAAGCCTTGAAACAAAACTCAAGGTGGAGAAGAGTGATACCTTCGATGTGAGTCATTTTAATAAAATAATTGTTCTTAGTTTCTTTTAATCTTGTCTTTTAATTCTTGTATGTGTTTTTAGTTTTACTTTCCTTTCCTTTTAGCTTCTTTAATATTTCTTGCTTAGGTTAATTTCATTTCAGTAGAATAATTCATTTTAATGTATGTTGTACTGTAATGATTAGTGAGTAGTTCCATCCCCTTTGGGGGTGGAGTAGATGTTTATACATGTTATGTAGATGGAATGAATGCTAGACATTGTTGTTTGTGAGAGATATTAGTATGCTTGTTTGAATTAATAAGAACTTTTACTTGATGGTTTCTTCCATAATGTTTAGGTACATTTCATGCTTGTTATGTTCTTAATAACAAACTTGTCATGCTCATATTAATCACCTAGCTTAGTGTTTTAAATGATATGTTTTGTCATTAGGTACTTCTTATGCATTAACAAACACTAACTACACTTGAGCTTATTGTATGCATTCACCACACTTATTTCATGTGTACACACACATTCCACCCCTTAGGAGTTTTCCATTCCTAATTTCTATCTTCTTTTATTAGTTGCATAGTTTAGTTTGTTTTGTCCTTTCATTTCCTCCTTTCTAGTTTACTAGTTTAGTTTAGTGTAGTTTAGTTTAATCAATCTTTTCTCTCCTTTCTTCCACTCGCCTTCGATCAAACCAGAGTCGACACACCTCCCTGTGGATCGACCCGTATTTGTCACCGCTTCAACATGACCGTGCACTTGCGGTTAATTAAAACATATCAATCATTTGTGGTATAATTAGATTCCTCCGATTTTTCCTGTTAATCTCATTCTTTTTCTGCATCCAAAATTAAACCACAATGTTAGATTTCATATTATTTGCATAACATTAAAATTATTAAAACTAAAATATACCTGAATTTTTTTTCTACCCCAATAATCTAAAAGGGTGGACTAATCCTCCACATATATGCTTTGCGGTCGTCAGACCATCTGCTCCTCCCGAGTTTGTGCCGGCTCCACCCGCTTCTTGTAGAGGTCAAAAAGTATTCCTTTCACTTCCTGTTTAGAGACCTCATAATCTTGTCTCTATATTCCTCAGGAACCATCCATTGTGCCTGTAAAACAACGTTAGTACATAAATAAATAAAATAGATAATAAAAAAGTTACGATGAAATGAAATGTTACCACAATCTATTGTCATGACACGTCCTTGTCCTCCTTGGGCATCAGTTTCCAGTCTGCATAATGCAGAGGACGTATTTGTGACCTCCTTGCAAGTGACCCAATAAAATTTTGGAAACTCTCGGCCATGAGTCCTCTAGGTACCCCCCCCCCCCTCTGGTGTGAAATTGATCGGAGATTAGTCCTTCTTTAACTATTCTTCCAAACACTGAGTGGGACTGTGCCCTACTTCTACTCGTACTGGCTTCACCTGCAGAAGGTAAATGTTGAATCTTGTCTACGAGAGCATCTTCATCACTCCAACAAATATGTACGTCGACGACGTACAAATGTGTCATCCATGTTATCCTCACGAGTGTTGCGTCGTTGATCCATATCTAAATTAAAGAACATAACAATTTAGCATACTGACATTATTGCTTCTATACAATTTAAAAGTAATAGAACACTGATTTTCATACTCGCTAAATAATGAACTACGCCACCACAAGTGGTTCTAGATCATTGAAGGGAATGTGTTCTAAAAGCTTTACTTTTAAATGTCAATTATTATGAATTGAATGATAAATCATTTTGTTCCTTGTTTATGTTATTCGTCTTTTAGAAGTGTTAAGGAAGAGGCTCTTGGTCCTTAACCGTAGAGCTCTAAAAGATATTGGTTTACATAAAACAAAAGATATTTGCAATCATGGTAATTAACATGGGACATTAATTACCGAGTTAAGATTGTCGTGTTGGTCATAGATCATTGTAGCTCTACAAGTGAGTGACAACACGGGTACACAAAAGAGGAAAATAGAACTTTTGTATACCGAATTGACCTAACAAGTAAAATATTATAGAAATGTGTTTCTGTGTCATTAATATTTTACTGTGTCTTTGGTCCTTTGATATGAGACTTATATCCGATCGCTTAAGGAGTTCTTAATTAGACTAGTGTCTTGAACTATCGATGAGTGTAGTGTAAAGGCATTAGTTGGTTAAGTATAACTTTATTTAGAGAAGATAGTTAGTCAAAAGATTATCATTGCCCCTCTTAATTGAGTGATGATATTAGTGGACCCCTTGATAAGGCAAAGTTATAATGTGCACAATGTGATTTGAATTAAGTCACATATTTACAACTAGCTTAAAGAGATCAAGAAATGAATACTAATACAAAAGATAACACAATACTACTTTGTGTGTATTCTTAATATCATGAGGCAATGGACGGACACAAGTGGTGCACTCCATCACTAAATGGATCGGGTTTTGGTTCGAGTGGAATTAAGACATCTAACTAATTGGGAGCTATAATGTGTAGCTAGATACCGCTTATAGCTTGTGATATTAAGCTCTTAATATCACTGCCAACTTAGTTTAGATCCTCTCATAGGTCACACCACAAAACTGGGAAACAAGAAATGAGGATTTTGAGTTCATAAGATGTGTCAGGTTTCATGTAGAAAATATGACACATAGGGTGAACAAGCAAAATCAAAATTATATTGTGATTAATAACATAATTAGAATCTAAATTAAATTCATATGTGATGTAAATATTATGGGGGTGTAATGATTGATCATTACATAGGATAATATGTTACATAAGTTGTGAATTTACTACTAATCCTGAAATGTCAAATTTTGTAGGGGTTAAACCGAAATTTGACAAGTCTGCAGAACAGTGCTCAAACGGTCGACCGGATAGCAGTAAACAGTCGACCGGACGTATCTCGACCGATAATAGGGAATTTTCATCTGTTCGAACGGTCGACCGAATGTGATCGGTCGGTCGACCGAACATTGCGATGGAATAGTTGCTATTACGAACGGTCAACCGAGTTATTGAACGGTCGACCGAAACTAGGTTCGAGCGGTCAACCGAACCTTGAAAAAGTCGACCGGTCCAGACGGTTTTGTGCAGAATTAATTTAAGAATTAATTAGATCATGCATGGAATTGGTCCATAATTGATTTAATTCGTGGCTAATATTATTTATTATTAAATAATGGATGGTTAGATGGAATTTTGCATGAGATCATGGGCAAGGGGTTGCACATGAATAGGTAATTTGGAGAGAGCTTTTAAATACAAGCTTATTTCATTACCCAATTAATCTAATTCATTATTTCTTGTGCAAAAATTCTCTTTCCATAATTCTCCACGAAAATCCCTTAATTCTTGAGTTTAGTTTTAGTTCTTAAGAGATCATCTTCTCAAGAGAATTAAAGAAGGGTTAGTAATTGGATTCTAAACCCTATCGGAGATGGAGAGACTAGCTTCCCTCTCTCCGATCTTGTTTAGAGTTTGGTGAATACTCGGAGGCATCCGGCGCAGCGAGGAGCATCCCCAACGTCTCCGAATCTTCAAGAAGTTTTGGAGAACTTCTAGGTATGAATTTCGGAGCCCATATTTGTTTTAATAAAGTTTTGAAACTAGATATTGAAACAAATTGATGCATGCATGAAATAAATTATAGAAAATTGAAAATTGATCCTTATTATACATAAAAATTCAAAATATATATGTATAATTAAACATGAAATCCTTCAATCATGTCTCACAAACTCCTTCAAACTAACATCGTCAATTTGAACTTTATCTTGCACAAGATTTCTACGACCATACTTTGAATCTTCAGATTCATCGTCCTCCATGTTATATGAATCTCTCGAAAATATTCGCACAACCACTAACCATTGATCGTCACTTTCTCTCTCTTTTGGCCCAGCAACATAAAATACTTGCTATACTTGAGATGCAAGTACAAAAGTTTTTTCTGGTTTCAAAAATCGATTTGCATTCACTAATGTGAACACGTATTCATCACTTCTAGTAGTGTTGTCTCGCCCCCAAACGTTGTACCACTTGCACTTGAACAAAACAAACTTCAAATCACCATAGTATTAAAGTTCAATTATGTCTTGCAATACACCAAAGTAGTCGACAGGTGCAATGACAGGATTCCTATCCCATGTAGAGGAGTAACTTTCTGTTGTTGCATTTACAAATACTCCATTATTCTGTGTTTTGCATTTCGACTCACGTTTTTGTGTGCAAAACCTATCATTGATGAAATATCTTGAATACCTCCTCCCCACGTTGTTCGAACCTCTAGAAAGTGTTTCCATATCGATATTTCCACAGTTTTATTTGTGAACTGTCTCCCTAAACCACTCATTAAAAGTCTTATGTCGAACATTTGATTGTTGTTGTCGATTGTGACGAATTCCTACTCCAAGGAAAGCAGTGCAACAGTTAAAACGCCTGAAACAGTCGAATGTGTAATTATGTGTTAATAATGAGTTAAAACATTGCTAATTAAATAACACAAGTGTAGTCCTAACTTACTCTTGATATTCATCGACAATGACAGTATTATTTAACACCGAATTGTAAGGTTTTTCTAGATCGAGGGTCCAGAACAACCATTTTGTCGCTGCCTAACCGTTTTTCACCTTCATCATTTCTCAAATGCTTATTAAAAACTATCTCCATACTCTTCAAGTATCTCGAGAAAAAGGTGGTACACTTTCTGTTTCAAACGTACCCCTTACACATATTCATATATCTCTCAAACAGATACATCCAACGATATTCAACCAGTCCTGCCAATCGTGCCTCCCAAGCTAGGTGAACAGGTAAATGCAACATTACATCAAAAAAACTCGACGGAAAAACAATTTCTCGTCAATAAAGAATAGGACCAATGTTCAACTGTAGTCGTTGAAAAACTTTAACGATGTTTACTTTAGAACACAACTGTGAAAGAACTGACTCAGGTTGACAACTGCTTCTCGCACCTCTTTAACTTCATGACTCTTTCTAATGGCCAAAGGTAATAACTCTTGCATTAGTATGTGATGATCATGACTTTTTAGTGAGCTAATCTTGCACTTTTTCTCGTTAACACATCGAGATATGTTGGATGAATACCCATCTGACACCTTCACTGAACGAAGAACACTCCATGGATAAGACGTCTCTTTGCCGTACTCATCATGCGTGACATACAAATCTTGTCTTATACCCATTTCTTTCAAGTCATTCCTTGATTTTGCATTATCTTTGGTTCCTTTGGGGGTTAATAATTTTTTCAACAAACTATCACAAACATTCTGCTTTGTGTGCATCACATTAATATTGTGCCGCACTAAAAGATCTTTCCAATAAAGCAGTTGGAAAAAAATATTTCTCTTCGTCCAATTATTCTCGTCACCTATATAACAGTTTCGCAAGTTGTGAAGAACTTCCCCAAATTTGTATTCCAGTGGAGTTCTATGTGTAGGATCGTGTGATTTATGGGTCCACAATTATGGTTAATCCTAATTCTCTACTTGATTAAGCAATCAAATGCGCAGCGGAATAAACAAACAAAAGTAGAGAAAGAAAAATGCAAACCACAATGGAACACGTGAGTTTTTATAGAGGTTCGGCACCCCACCCGGGTCCTAGTCCTCTCTTGCAAGCTCCGATCACGACTTCACTAACCACTCCCCGTTCCGGGCCGGGAGAGAACGCCTTTACAATCTTCAAACTCACGAACAACCCTCGCCGAGCTTGGCTCCTCCTCTCACAATCCGAGAGGGATGCTTCGGGCTTTCACCGAAACCTTTACTCTTGATTGATCTCGTTTTATATTTAACCGCAAGTGCACGGCCGCGTTGAAGCGGTGGCAAATACGGGTCGTCCACTGGGAGGTGTGTCGACACTTGGTTTGTGCGAAGGCGAGAGGTAAAGAAAGGAAAGAAAGGTTGGTTACACTAAACTACACTAAAACGCAAATGGAAATGGAAGAAAAGCAAGAAAACTAAACCCCAAAGGGGATAGAGAAATAATGTGAACATAAAGATGTGTGTGTGTGTTCATTAAGCTCCTCACAACATGTAGTGCATGAAATCATAAAACTACATCCAACTTTGCCTCCACATGAATTAAGATATGACTACATCATTAAAACATACAAGACAATAATTGGAATGAAGCTACATGAACTCAAGTATAAAGACTATACCCTACTATGCCTCTACATGAATTAAGATTTCACTACATCATTAAAACATACAAGACATTAGCTAAGGTAAAGGCAACAAGAGCACATACATTACAAATTGTGTTTCCAATATTAACTTCATCCATATCCTAACCTTATCATTCCCCATAAAATAGGTCCACTAATCAAAGCATAAGCTAAGCTTCATTCAAGAGCATTAGCATATGAAAGATAAGAGTGGAGACCCATTAGATGGTTATGGAAATCATATAAAGCTCAATGGATAAAAATAACACACACTTAATACACTACATAATTATATCACATATTTCTCCACCCCCCAAATGGGGATAGAACTACTCACTACTCATTACACTACTGATTAGACTAAGCAAAGAAAGCATAATACTGAAATGAAAGTTAACTAAGAAGGCAAGAAACATTAAAGAAACATAAAAGGAAAGGAAAGACTAAACAAACATGCACAAATTAAAAGACAAGATTTAAAGAAACTAGAAGAATTATTTTATTAACAAAATGACTAACATTGAAGGTAGCATTCTTCTCCACCTTGAGTTTTTGCTTCAAGGCTCACTCCTTAGTAGAGAGAATGCCACCAAGCAAATGGGTAATTACAATGGAAGGTGAAGAGTTCTATTTATAAGCATGGAAAAAGCTAATCGGGGACAATCCCCCGATGTGGGACTAAACCAATACCAAAAATAGCCTAAACGAACATTAATACAAGTCCAGGAGAAATTTCGACGGATCCTGAGCAATATGGACCGCCAATTAGCGGTCCAAAATTGTCGGATCGTGTTGGAATTTGTTGTGGGCTTTGCTTTCTGGTATTGTTTGTCTTTGATGCGGTTACTCGACTTGTTGGAGCTCCGACCCGAATAGAATTGGTAAAATACTCCCCATGATGGTGTGGAGTATTCTGTTTTGCTCTTAGGTCCTTCTGTCTTACATTCAGGTCCTTCTCCCTTGCATCTTGGTCCCTAGATCTCACCATTCAGTCCTTTTTCCCAGCTTTTGGGTCCTTTCATGGCTCTTCTCTTCAAACCTCTTTATTCCTGAAAACTAAACATAAAACTCGTCACGTAGCATTGCTTAAGTGTAAGATAATGGATATAAGATACAAATATGAGCATGAAATGATGTCAATCAACTCTTCTTTGACAACAACAAACTTGAGTGAGACAATCACTCTCTAAACTTGAGCACACTTGCGAAGGATTAGAATTAATCTTTAGTGTGGAAATTTGAGGCTTGGAGTGTTTGGAATGATCTCTCTAATGTAGGAGGCAAATATGTGTGGGAGAGTTGTATAGAAATGTGTTTTACAACTCTTTATATAGGCATTAGAGAGAATAGATCCGTTGGGGTTGATTTGGTATGAGTTGGTGTAAGATGCACAAAACAGAAACTTGCAGGACCCAATTCTGCCTAAAAAACGGTCGACCGAAACGGGTATGTCATTCGACCGTTTGGTCAAAATTCAGCTTTGACTTGAGTTTACTTAGGTTAACGGTCAAACGGGCTCAGGGGATTGGTCGACCGAATAAGTCCAGACACTTCTGGGAGACCAAATTGTGTTGGTTCAGTCGACCACTAGGAAAGTTTCGGTCGACCGGATGTTTGGTAATTTTGGGGTATTTGGGAATAATACGAATATGACCGTTGGGTATAATACGACAAAACAAACGGTCATGTGACACGTGTGAACGGTCGAACAAAAAGTTTAAACAGTCGACCGTTTTGGTCTAGGCAGTTCAAGTATTGTTTAGGCGTTTCCAGTTTTAGTTTGGATGATCTATTGAAGTCCAAATTATGTGAAATTTTGTGTGTGACTTCTATAGGGAACCAAGTGTGTGGTTGAGTAGTTTTTAACTCAAGTATGCTCAATTTACACAAGTTCCTAAGACTTAAAAAAATACAAAATACATGTCTTCAAAAGAGTTTGATTATATGTCTTGACTTGATTTCCTTTCTTCATTGAGTCTTGATCACCTGTAGAGGTTAGCACAAAGCAATATATATGTCATGCAACATGTGTGCTACTCTACATGATCATAATTAAGATTAGGTTGATTAAATCATCAAAACATAGATTAAGGCCAAAAAGCCAACACTATGTTCCTCTTCACCATAAAATGCTCTGTTGTTTCTCCTCCAACGGTGATATGATTCAAACTATCGACGATGCCCCAAATACACATTTTTTCCACTATGCTTGAGATAAATGGAATGAGTATCTTCTTTACATTAGGGACACGCCATATATCCTCTAGTTATCCATCAACTCAGATCGGCATAAGCAGGGAAGTCGTTGATAGTCCTCATCAAGGCAGCCCTTAGAAACACGAGTTAGTGTAAGCTGTTAGGATCTATGGCCCTCTAATCGATAGAAAAATGCGGAATTAAAAAATACTAATCGAAGGATTAAGGAAGAGACAATTGCAAACCACAAATTCGTCGACACCGGAGTTTAGAGAGGTTCGGCACCCACACCCGGGTCCTAGTCCTCCTCGCAAGCCTCGCTCGATCCCCCGAGCCTCGCTTACGGTTCCACTAACCGATCTCCGTTCCGGGCCGAGACCAATGCCGTTTACAACACCGAGCCTCGCGAACAACCTCGCCTCGCTCATGTCTCCTCTCACAACCCGAGAGGGAGCTTCCTCGAAGCTTTACAACTTGGTGATTCTTGAATAAGGAATTGGAATCACAATCTAACTAACACTCTATACTTGAGCACACTTGGATATGATATGGAATTGGATATGCAAGTGGTGAAGTTTAGGCTTGAGTGTTGTGGATTGAGAGCTTGAAGATGGAGAGGATTTGGCTTTGAGTATTGGATAGATAGGAAGTGTTCAAGATCTTCAAAGCAACCAAATGAGGTCCTATTTATAAGCCTTCAAGCTCATCTAGCCGTTTGGGAGTTGGTGGGGAATGGACCAATGAGAAAGCAAGATGTGACTTAAGCTCGGCCAGAAATCGAGACAGATTCGGTCGACCGTTATCCACACGGTAGTCCGAAACATTGGTCTGAACAAAGAACTCGGTTGACCGATTATGTATCGGATCACCATTCACCAACCTCCAGTAGCTTTTATCTATTTAGCCCTAATTAAATTCGGTTCACCGAAATCCATTCGGTTCATCGTTCCAAGGTGGACAATAGAATTGATTGGGCTCTGATCTACTCAAGTTCGGTTGATCGTTTATACTTCGGTATACCGAAGTAGCGCGGGAATTGCACTGACAAAGCGTGGGAGATTGGTTTACCAATAACGGTCAAGTTAAATAGCCGTTGGTCTCCTAAAGCAATATGATTCGGTTGACCGAATGAAGTTCGGTGTACCGAATATGGATAAGTCAATTTGGCTTTAGGTCAAGATTTAAATACGACCGTTGGAGCAAAGTCCAAAACCGGTCCAGGCTAATTTGGTCTACCGAAGGCGGTTCGGTATACCGAGGTGGTTATTCCAGGGAACACCTAAATGATTCTACACGGTTGACCGCAAGGTGTTCGGTGGACCGAACTCTACAAGATTCGGTTTACCGAAAAGGGTTCGGTTAACCGTGGGGATACGGGACAGAATCCTAATGTGCTCAAGTTTACATTAATCCTTAGGACTCAAATTATACTACATTACATATTGGTCCAAAGCTTGATTACATGTCTTGAGTCTTTATCTTCTTGTCCCCAAGCTCCTTAGCTTGATTCTTCATCAACCTATTAAGAATATCGCAAGTACACGAATATATATGCAATGCATGTATTCATGTTTGCTTACTTTGATTGTCTAGGTTGATTGATTAAATATAGATTAAGATTAGATTACTTAATCATCAAAACTAAATAAAGATTAAGACTAAAAAGCCAACATAAGCGTCATAGTATCCCTACCTTCTTCCCAAACTTCTTTTAGCTCTTTGATTAACAGTTGCTAGCAAACATCTATCTTGCTACCAGGGTGACAGGGTATGATCAACGACATCTTAAAATATTGATGCTTTATACTTATCCACGACGGGAGATTATATGGCACGAGAATTACATGCCATATGCTGTGTTGAGTTGGCTGAATGGCTAAAAGTCGTCGGCGGCCAACCCAAGCCTCACATTTCTTATCTCTAAAGCGAAACTTGGAAGTTTGTTGTCCAACTCAGCCCAACACGCATAATCAGCTGGATGATCCAATTTCCCATCTTTTTGACGTTCTTTCGAATGTCATCTCAACGACTTCGCAATATAATAAGAGAGATACAACCTACGAAGCCTTGGATTCAATGGGAAGTGTCGTAAAACCCTACGGGATTTTTTTGGATTTTTTAAAACCATGTTCTTGCATGTCTACTTCATCATCATCTTCCCCTTCACTGTTAACCAACGAGATTCTCCGCATATCGCACATGAATTTGCATTCTCGTTCTCTTTCTAGTACAAAATGCAATGATTCTTGCACATGTGAATGTTTTCATAATAAAATCCTAAATTTCGAACCAATTTCTTGGTGTGATACGTATTTTTCAGCAGACAAGCTCCCTCTGGCAATAATTCAGCTTGAAACGCCAACCATTTGGTGAAAGAAGTGTCCGACCAACATATGATCTTCATATGAAACACTTTGATGACAAACGACAACTTTGTCAATTCTGGTTTACATCCCGGATACATTGCATGTTCTCCGTCTTTCAAGTAATCCAGAAATTTCTGAACGTATTTCCTTATCCCATTTCTCGACGCATCGTCGCTGAGATTACCACCTACGACGACATCTTGTAGCATCCCTTCAATGTCATCCATCTCTTCTTCACTCTGCTCATTTTCTGTTGTAGAAACTACATTTGTCAGGACTACAATTTAGGCACTCGTACTAGCAAAGGATTCTCCATGAAAAAATCATTGCTCATAATTTCGAGCAAAATCGTTAACGACAATGTCATCGATAACGTCCCCTCTAGTTGCCCACTTGTTGTTGCAACATTTTTTGCACAGGCACAAGATCTGTAAGATTTCGTGTCCCTATGTATGTGTATATTTTTTTTAAAAATTATACAAACATACTTGATCGATTTCATGTTTTCATTGATTTTACGTACATGTATATGTTTATTCTAATATCATGCATTCCTACACAAATTAAAACAAACGAAAGAAAGCGGACCATACCCAAAGGTTCCTCTAAAACCTTTCAGAAGATCTGGTGTTCCGTTGCTCGTCGAATCGCCCGCCGATTCGCCTCCAAGTGTTCACCAAACTCTAAACAAGATTAGAGAGAAAAAAGCTAGCCAATCAATCTTAAATTAAGCTTAGAATCTAGCTAATAACCCATCTAAAATCTCCTGAGATTTTAATCTCCCAAACTTAAAACTATTAAGAATTTTTTTGTGGTGATTAAGGGAGAGAAATTTTGCATTAATTCTTATTAAACAAGTATGGTGAGAGGACCAATTTATAGTCTCCCAAATCACTCACATCAAGAATTACTCTCTAGCCATGACATCTTGCATCTTCTCTCCTAAAATTAATCCTAATTTGCCACGTAAGCATCTTAAAAAACGTTTGATCAAATCTAAAATTAATTCAACACATGATAATTATTCTCTTAATAATTCACGCAAAAATCGTGTTGTTTAGTTAACCGAGATTTTCACTCGGTCGACCAAACCATTCAGTTATACGCAAGTTCGGATGACCGTGAGCTAGACGGTCGACCGAATATTCGCGAGAAAACTTCTGTCGACAAATTCGGACGATCAACTTCTCGCTCCGGTCGACCGTTGACTCACTAAAATTTCTCTTAGTAAATCTCATCGGCCGACCGTGTCACTTTTGGTCTACCGAAATATCCCAAAGAAAGCAACTGGATATTTCCTTTTAGTTCATCGTTTACGCCCGGTTGACCTAACTCAATTGTTCAGGCACTCCAGACAATTTCGGTCAACCAATCGAGTTATCAGATCTTCGTTCGGTTGACCGTTCCTAAGAAACCTCGGTCGACCGAACCCAAAACGGTAGACCATTTTAACCCTGATTTTTTCTTTGTCAAATTTTGGATTTATATTAACAAAATTTGTTCTTTTGGGTTTTTTTAGCAAATTCATATCTTATGTAATAAATTATCATATGTAATATTAAATTATTACATCCCATAATATATACACATCATATAAATTTATCCATGATTCTATTTATTTCAATTTTCGTGACATATTTTATTGACTCACCACATGTGTCACTTTTCTCATGAAACCCGACATATCATATGAACTTAAAATCAACATTCTTGTTTCCCATTTTTGTGGTGTGACCTATAGAAGAATCTAAGCTAAATTGACAACAATATTAACCACTTAATATCTCAAACTATAAACGGTATCTAGCTACACATTATAGTTACCCAATTAACATAGATGTCTTGTTCCACTCGAACTAAACACGATCAATTTAGTGATGTTAGTGCATCACTTGTGTCCGTCCCTTACCTCATGATATTAAGAATATATACAAAGTAAAAATGTGTTATCTTTGTATCATATTCATTTTTTGATCTCTTTAAGCTAATTATAACTATGTAACTTAACTCAAGTTACATTGTACACATTATAATTTTGCTTTATCAAGGAACTCACTAATATCATCACTCAATTAAGAAGGGTAATGATAATCTTTTGACTAGCTATCTTTTTCAGCACAAGTCATGTTCAACCAATTATTGCCTTTATCACTATACTCATTGATAGCTTTTGATAATAATCAAATCAAACACTTCTTGAGTGAAAAGATATAAGTCTCATATCTTAGGATCCAAGACACAGAAAAACATTAATGACACGAAACACAATTCCATAATTTTTTGCTTGTTAGGTATATTCAATATATAAAAGTAATTTTTTTCCTCTTTTATATACTCGTGTCGTCAATTATTTGTGGAGCTACAACAATCGATGACCAACACGACGATCTTATCTCGGTGATTAATGTTCCATGTTAATTACCATGATTGTGAATACTTTTAATTTATGTAAACCATTATCTTTTAGAGCTCTACAGTGAAGGATCAAACGATTCTTCCTTAACACTTCCAAAAGACGAATACAATAATCAATGAACAAAATGTTTGCACATCCAATTCATAATAATTGATATATAAAAGTAAAACTTTTAGAACACAATCCTTTCAAGATCCTACCATATTAAATGTACTAGTTTTTGAAACTAAATGCTAATTTCAGGAAAATCTCAAAATTATTGGTGAATATTCGACTAACTCTTTGGTCATACATCAAACTTCTGTCTGAAGCCATTATTCTAAAAATATAACACAAAATGAAATTCGTAATTCAGCATAGAATCTGTTATCCAAAATAAAATCCGAAAGTGAATCCTAAAATTAAAATTAAATCCTTAAGGGTAAATCCAACATGTAGTTCAATTTCAAATATTAAATTCCAATCAATTTTCTTAACCGAAAAGACCTCAATTTTTTTATAATTCTAACTAAATTTCTGTAGAACCTCCATTATATTTTCGAAATCAATTTTTTTAGAAAACCTGTATTGACAAGAAAAAATGCCCACGATTCAAGTACAAGCCTTACAATATCATTAATTTATCAAACATAAATCATACAATACAATCCTAAATCGTAAATACTAAATCTTACAAGATCATTACACGATTAACTACTACTTGCAAGACTTCAGTCTAAGCCTCGAGAAGTTTCTTAAATGTTTACGTGAAATGTGACAAATCATGAGTTTGTTAACTCAAAAGTTCAAAGAAAATCAACATTAATTTCTTTGTTAAATTCCGCAACACATGTGTGTCTCTCGTAAGATTCTTACTAAATAATACTGAAGCTTTAACGAAATCTGTAGCTTCTACCTTAAGTTATGGTTCAGCAAAATTATCCAAAGCTAAAATAATCACGTGATGTCAAAGCATATCTCTGTTACATGAGTTTGTTTCAATTATTTTGAGTAGGACCAATACGAAGTTGGGTTTTGATAACCACTTGATTTGGGTCCAAATTTTGAATACTAATGTGATGTCACATTGGTCATTAACCAATTATCATTAATGTCACCAAACGACTCCAATGACAACAAAAAATCACTAATATTGAAAAGTTTCAAAAATCAATCAAAACAATTAATGTAAATTATAATCAAAAGTATAACATTGAATTCAAATTATAATGAAATTCAAATCAAACAATTGATGTAAATTTATAACATTGAAACTATAATCTAAACTAAAAACAATCTAAATTTATCAAAACAAATAATCTTAACAAAAATACAGATAAAAACAATTTATACGGGTATGAGGTCGGGTTTGGGGTCGGGGCTGAGGATGGGGTTCATGGAGGCACTGGGTCAGGTGGGAAGAGGGGTGGTCAGGTGGGGGAAAGGCTGGGTCGGGTGGGATGAGAGAGTTGATCGGTCGGGGAGGGTGGGAGGAAGTGTGCTGGTGGGAGTGGCAATTGGAAGGAATAGGAGGTCGGGGTGGTGGTGGAGCGGAGGGTTTTGGCCGAAGAGGAGATGAGCGGTGAGGAGGGAGCGACACACAGAAGAGAAGAGATGACGACGTGCAGCGATGAGGCGCGACGGCGGACGCACGACGGTGGAGGGTTAGGATTTTTATTTGAAGAGAAAGGAAATGAAAGAGTCGTCCGACTCGGGCTCCTGATAAAGCCCTACACTGATGGACCCTATCGTCGGTCTTATGATATGTTCTCTCGGTGTAGTTGCCCAAGAAACGTTTGATTTTCAAAATTATCTCCGACGGATAGTATCCGTCGGTGATCTGAAGGACTACTACACCGACGACGTCTATCCGTTGGTGTTAACTTCATCCGTTGGCGTACATTTTTGCACGAAATTTTTTAACGCCCGCGTTTTTCTTAAGAGAAAAACTACACTAACGGTATTTGTTGGTTTTTTTGCCCTATCCGTATTTTGATGACATAATCAACATAATCTTAATCACAATCAAATGTAGTGTAATACACATAATGCATAGAAAATATATTGTATTGTGCTAACATCTACATATGATCAAGACTTACGAAGAATGAAATTGAAGTCAAGACATGTAATCAAAGCTATTTGAAGACATGTAATTTTACTTTATTTTGAGTCTTAGAAACTTGTGTAATCTTAGCATACAAGGGTTAAAACTTACTCGCATACACATTAGGTTCTTTATAGAAGTCACATACAAAATTTCACATCAATTATACTTCAATAGATCACCCAAATCTTTGCCAGAAAATCACCTAAACCTAAACCTAATCTGCCTGTGAAAAATGGTCGACCGAACCTAGTTTTTTGTTCGACTGTTTCAACCATTTATCTACAGTGATTTTACCTAACTCCTTTGATCAACCGCTTGGACCTTTTCGGTCGACTGTTCCTGCATTTTCGGATGACTGTTAACCTTGTCGTATTATACCAACAATCATATTCGTATTTTTATCTAACCCCTCAAATACAATTGTTCACCGGTCGACCGTGGGCCTAGAAACGATCGACCGAATATAAAATTTTCGATACACCAAAAGTGCATGTTATTTCTGGTCGACTGGACCTTCAAAATGTGTTCAACCGATATAATCTCAACCCTACTAAAACCCGGGTTTCGGTCAACCGTCCTTTGTTTGGTTGACCGTTCACTTAAGTCATAGACCAATTTGGTTCGACCCAAGCTTAAACTTGTTCGAACGTTTGCTTACCATTAAGGAAACGGTCGACTGGTTACCCCGATTCGGTCGACCGTTGAGGGACAAAATTGCAAATCTTCAATTTCTATTTTGTGTATCTTACACACAAATCAATCAATCATTCCCCAACAGCTAGAAAACTTTAGGAGCTTATAAATAGAGGTTCAAACACATTGTTTAGACAACTCTCTCACTTCCAAATGTCCCATAGATTAGAGAGAAATTCCCTACTCCTAAAACTCCCAATCCTACACTCAAGAGTCTAAATTTCACATCTTTGATAATTTCAATATCATACTCAAAGTGTGCTCAAGTTAGAGAGTGTTGTTTCACTCAAGTTCTTTATTGTCAAAAGAGTAAAGGCTCCGGTGAAAGCCCGAAGCATTATTCTCGGATTGTGAGAAAAGGAATCCAAGCTTGCGAGGGTGCTTGCAAGGCTTGAAGTGTAAAGTTGTTCTCTCCCGGTCCGGAACGGGGATTATAGAGTAAAGTCGTGAGCGGAGCTTGCAAGAGATGAAGTAGGTGAGAGATCGAACCTCTATAAAATCGCCCCGTCTTTGTGTGGTTTGCATGTATTTTTCCCTACTTGTTTTAAATTCGTTTCCGTTGCATATCTTGTTAATTGAGTGGTGATTAAGCCTAATTTGATTAGATAATTAGGGGTCATTACAGTCCTACAGTATCTATACGTCGGTGTAGTGTAGTTGAATGGTAAAACTTTATCGTACCGAATTAATCTGTCGGTGTTATTACTAATGTATGTCGAAGGTACGAACACCAGACAGATAGATATATCCGTTGGTGTTACGTATCTTATACCGTTGGATAGTACACCGATAGCTAAATATCCGTCGGTGATTTTCCCATATTTCTAGTAGTGCTCCTCTCCACTCGAGTATGGTTTGGAACTACAACACTCACAACTCCTTGAGGTTCAACCCGTATTTGCCACGTCTTCGCCGACGTCGTGCATTTGCCTAAAACGATCAATGAGAAAGCCCTAATCATAAGTATTAGGGTTTGGATTTCATGTCCTATCATCATAGTTTTGTGGTTAGTGCTTTAACGAAAAGGTGAACAACATTACCAAAAGTTTAATGGCTTTAAAGTTTATGGTTTTAAGGCGTTAAAAGTTATTAGCAGTCAAAGTCATAATTGATTTAACCAAAAGGAATAGGTTTGAGTGTGTATAGGATTTTATATCTTATCCTTATCATGATTGATTTGACAAAAAAAGTGAGAATATTTAAGAGCATTCATCATCAGCAGCAACGACAACGACAACAATTGTTTGAAAAAAGATCATGAAGTGGATCATCATTGGTTGCATGGAGAAAAATAATATTTTTGATGGTGTTGTTCCCGTGCCAAATGATGCTCTTGGGCCTAGAGACTTAATCATTCTACTAAAACAATTGTTGTTAGTGAGGGAGCCCCCTACCCTTTAAGCTATCAATGAGGCATCCGTGATGCGTCCGGGAGATTCTCGATCTACCGAGCATTTGTTTGGGACTATCACCCCAACAATCCCCCAAGAAATTTCATCTTGGCACGAGACAAGACTCAAACCCATGACGTGCTCTGATATCACTGTTAGGAGCATGTGCGTCGACCATTACACCAAAAGTCGCAACTTGGTGATGACACTTCCTTATATCCTATAAAACCCACCAAGCACCCACGAGGGCGTCCAGAAGACCTCGGTCCACCGAGTAATTGCCTGGGGACTACCGCCCCAACACATGTAAGACGGAATATTTACTAAATAAAATTTAGGAAATTTTTTCAAAATAATAAAAAAAAATAAAAAATTAGAAAAATATGCACTTCAGAAACTTAATTGGCAAATTATGCACATTGAAAAATGGCACCACATGTGCCGTTTTCATTAAGTAAAAACGGCACTGTAGATGTCGTTTTTACCCTTAATGAAACGGCATCAGTGATGCCGTTTTTACTTTGGCAATTTTTTTTTCGGTTTCGAGATGTCGTTTTTATTTAATACATGTTGAACTAGAAACGAGTCGGTCGGGGGTCTCGCTCACCGGTGAGCAAGCGGCGTTCCACCTCGCCGGTGAGGTGGTGGGGGTTACAAGGGGGCAGCGCCCCCTGGAAATTTTTTGGATCTTCAAATTGTTTGATCTGAAATTTTTTGAATCTTCGTCACTTGCCAAAAACTCATTGTAATCCAACCCGTTACCACGATAATACAAATTTATCACACCACATTACTTATCAAAAAAATTACCAGTTGGATCTTCGAACCAATTTTTGATAATGGATAATATGTCACAACTCCAAAGTGATCTGACCAATGTGTTAGAGTTACAACCCCCCCCCCCACACACACACACAATAATTACAATGAATTTTTTGACAAGTGACGAAGATTAAAAAATTTCCAGATCAAACAATTTGAAGATCCAAAAAATTTCCAAGGGGCGCTGCCCCCTTGCAACCCCCGCCACCTCACCGGCGAGGTGGAACGCCGCTCGCTCACCGGTGAGCGAGACCCCCGACCGACCCATTTCTAGTTCAACATGCATTAAATAAAAACGACATCTCGAAACCAAAAAAAAAATTGCCCAAGTAAAAACGACATCACTGATGCCGTTTTCATTAAGGGTAAAAAATGCATCTACAGTGCCGTTTTTACTTAATGAAAACGGCACCTGTGGTGCCGTTTTTCAATGTGCATATTTTGCCAATTAAGTTTATGAAGTGTATATTTTTTCAATTTTTATTTTTTTTTTATTTTTTTGAAATTTTTTCCTAAAATTTATGATTTCTTCCGCCTAATAGTTTTGCATTCCATTAGAGCTTTTTGGTTGTTTCCCAAAAACGTTGCTGCAGTTGAACACTTTTTCAGGAACGAGGGGAAGGCATTCTCCCTCCCACCGGTCGACCCAGTTTGACAGGCTGGATTGTTGGTTCGTATTAACAATCTTACGAGGAGGCACTCTTGTCAGTTGAGTTAAGAGGTCTCAATTTTTTAGTGTGGATGAGGCACACACCCTTGAACGAAGTTCTAGGACTACCATTCAACCATGTCCCAGGTCTACCATTCAATCAAGGGTTATTCCTGCTGCTCAACTTCCGATTAGCAACATCACTAGCACCCTAAACAAAAATTCTTGAATATAAGACATAATGTTGGCCCTGATTTATTGTTCTAATTTTTATTTTATAACTAAACAAAAAACTGAGTTAAGCATGAAAGTGGAACAACCAGTAATGTGTGAATAATATATGAAATCTATTAACTACATTAATGAATAACAACCAATAAGAGTGTTCATATAATGGGATCACTAACTTGTATTCTATGTGTGATCAGCAACAGAGTAATGGTAATTTAGAACATCATGCCTAATGAGATGAATAATGTCGAAAAAAAAGAAGAAATTAGAGGTTACCCCAACAGCTACACAACCGGCCCCGACGACCATCCTGACGGTGGGAACATGCAACCTATCCCTAACAACCCAATGAGGATGTCCGGCTTCTCGCTAATTTGTTGGAGAGCAGCGGAAGGATCCTGTGATAGAGTGACAGACTCACACGGGAAAAAACCCACATCGTTTGTACCCCTGAAAACAAACACGTATGGGGTTAGGATTTGGTTCTAATAAAGGGGAAAAATACATACTGAAGTCAATTAGATGTTAACCTCGATGGCTGGAGCTCCGCACTGCCAGTGGACTCGCACCACGCCGGCCGACATCCCCAGACAAACAGAGTTAGCTGCATAGCCACACATGCATAGGAGAGGATGCAAAGGTAGAACTTCTTGGATCAACACCATTTTCGTTGGGTTTGTAGGCAGGAAAGATCAAAGCAGGAATGGGCGGGATGCAGAAAAAAAAATTAGGTGGGGGTATGATTCAAATTTTATTCGAGGATTCACACCTTTAACATTATATTTTAAATAAATTATTTAATAAAAATATAAAAAATGAAAATATCATTCTTATTTTTAACCTCTTTCAAAACTTGAATACATTAAAATTTAAACATCTTAAAGAAATTTTTATAACCACAAAACATTACACATCAGTTAGATTGATTTTGTTCTTACAATTCAAATTCCAACATCCAAACACAAAGCAGATGTTTGGGAAACTGATACTTTAAATTAATTATTTTTGGAAAATATCATTCCTATTTTTCCAAACCTGAATATATTAAAATTCAAACATCCAAAATAATTTTTTACAACCATAAAACAAGACACATCAGTTAAATTGATTTGATTCTTACAACTTAAATTCCAACATCCAAACACAAAACATGTGATTTGGGAAGATTTATTGGTTATGTTTGTTCTTAAATTTAAAATCAATAAAATCTAGACAAATAGAGAGAGCAAAAATAATGTATTAAGTATCCTAAAATTATAATAAAAGAAATTTGTAATAATTATTACTATTTATGCTCATTGCTATTTTCGTTCTTGGAATTGCAACCTTTAGATTTATTATTCATTCTACGACTTTTATGTATGAATGATTTTGATGAATAAGTTTTAAATAAATTTAGTTCATTTTAAGTTTTCATTCCATTTTTAGTCAACAAACAAACTCGACAGTATCAAAATGAGATATAACATGTCAATAAGCATAATTGTACTAGAAAAATAAAGATAACACATCATAATAAAAAAAGTCAAATCTCAAACATCCACAACACCTAATTAAAATCTATGCAATGTTCATTTTTCAACTAAATATTCATCAAACTTACACGATAATGCAAATCCCAAGATTATAGCTTATCTTCCAAATATAGTTCTTCAAAAGAGCTTCAAAGTCCTCGATCTTAATCAAATTGACGTTAAACTCAATTTATGTCAAAATATAATCTCAACTTCTTCCAAATCCCAAATTAAACCACAGTTAAACAATTATACTACTAACTTCAAGATACTACATTAAAATCTATAACATTGAATAAACAAAATTGGAAACTTCAAGATACTACACTTAGATCTAGAGGATTGAAGACAAAAAATTGGTGATTTTTTTTGTTGGAAAATCTGAGTGGGACAGATGCCCCACCTGCCCCCTACGTGGCTCCGCCACTAATTAGGCAGGAAAAGGAATGGACAAGGATAGGGCTGTGCACCGGTCCAAACCCGGACCGGACCGGACCGGACCCGGACCGGACCGGAACCGGATCCTCTTTAGAGTCCGGACCGGAGACCGGACCGGTTAGGTTCCGGGTTTGGACCGGACCGGACCGGTTCCGTTTTGAGAAGACCGAAGACCGGACCGGTCAAACCGGTCCGGTCCGGGTCGGACCTGTTTGGATTAAAACCTGTGCACAAAACTATTACAACAAACACTGCAAATTCAACCAACGTCACAACAGCCATCACCAACAATCTGTTATGACCGTAGAAACATGCATCCAATAGAACTACCAATAGACATTTGCTCGAATGGTTCACCAAGAATCCAAGACTGCCAAAAAAACATTATACGGTACATTCACACCCTGCACGGGACTCCCCCAACAATAACCACGATCAAGACAAGAATATGTAGATTCAATTTGCATCTTCATGAAAGAGATAGCAAAGCAGAAACTTAAATAACAGAACTGATAAATAAACTATAGTACTATACCACTGAGCCCAATCAATGTGATGCTTTGTACAGCCTAGCTTTTAAGAGTTTTCATGATATCATAAACAATAATTGGCCAACAAAATTAGATGAAAGAACACACTTTTATCATCTGAATGGTTGCAGCTATTCAATTATTGGAAGATATATAGGCTTTGTTTGTCGAAAAGAAAGTTTCTGTTGCCTTGGGGATGCCCGACTCACCAGCTTCACCCACCATTTTCAGAAAGCTGTGCCTGCGAAATTAAAACTGAGCTCAGCAACACTAAGAAAAAAATAATGATAAAGATAATGATAAAGTAAATTCAGGGTGGAAGGCGGTCACTAGCAGATTTCCTTGTCTTGTTGCAACAACCAAAATTTTAGATACCAATGTGTCAATATTTCAACAAACAAAATTAGCAGAAGGTTGGATGGACATAATGAAATAGTAACATACTTGGCACCAATGCAGTCCATTGTGCAGATCAAGAGAACCCTAAAAAACCTAATTTTGCCCTAAATAATTTGGGGCAACTGACAGGGTCTGGACGTCGGTGCCGAGGCCGGAGAGGTTGAGGTAGAGCTTGTCATGGATCTTGAAGATCCTTTTGAAATCGGTGGCAACGGTCTGGAGGTTGACCCCGAGGCGGCGGTCGCTGGCAATGGCAAAGCAGTTCTTCCCCACCATCGCGACCACGGTGCTGCCGTTGTACTTGAAGATCTGCGGACAGGACAAGAATAGAAGGGTCAGGTTTAGATCAGAAGCTAGGGTTTGGGGAAGAATGTCGAAGGGAGAACAGCGGCCGCGGGTTGCCCTAGGGTTTCGACATTTCGTTCTGGTAGAAGAAATTAGGAAATGCGGATTCGGGTTACGCCGTTACGAAATCAGAAATCTTAATCGGAGTTAATCGGAGTCGGGTTTGGTTTTTTACTCGGATTCGGTCCGGTCCGGGTTTTATCGGGTTTGGTCGGGTTTCGGTCTGGACCGGACCGAAACCCGAATTTCTCAGATTTCTCGACCCGATACCCGGACCGACTGGTATTCGGTCCGGACCGACCCGACCCGATTAGCCCGGTCCGGTCCAAAAAACCGGACCCGACCCGACTGTGCACAGCCCTAGACAAGGAGTCGCTTGGTGGAAGGGGTGTGATGGTCTTTTTGGTCGCATTAGACGTCTAAAAACTTGATGCCCAGTCTTGGCATCCAAAGTCCAAACATCTCCAATTTGGAACGTCAGAAACCACTTGGGAAACGATGTCATATGGGAACACGTTTTTTTTTTTTTTTTGAAAAAACACGCATTCAATTAAATGCCTTCCGAACAGACCCGTAGTCAAGTTCTATGCAATACACACAATGCCAAAATTGTCGGGTTCAGTAGGCGGAACACAGTCCAATTTAGTCGAGCTTTTGGGATGTCTAGTTCTTCCAATACTCTCGAATACAAATTTTCATCCTGCCATTGGTAAAAAGAGAGAACTCCATGTTTCCATTGTCGACTTCTACTTCCGCTAAAAAATAAAAAAAATTGTCTCCACTATTAGAGTTGAGTAGGGGGTGTCAACAGATCGGATACAGATCCGATATATATATATATATATATATATATATATATATATATATATATATATATATATATATATATATATATATATATATATCGGATCTGTATCCGATCTGTATATATATATATATATATATTCTCATCCACATGAAATTTACGGATTCGGATACGGATACAGATTGTTTGCGGATATGAAAATTCTATATCCGTTCAAATATTTGACGAATTCGGAGCGGATACGGATAATATCAGCATCCGTAAACATAATTCCTCACCTTATAACATTTTTGATATTCACTTAGACAGATTCTTATACATAATCACATTTATAACTTTATTTTGTTTGAAATATTAATTTACTTTATCTTAACTTCTAACTTCATATTCTGAAAAATGATAACAATATTCAATGCTTGAATAAATGTGATGAGTAGATGTATTTTTATTTGAATAAATAAATTTAAACTATATATTCAAAAAATAATCACACAATGTTGAAATATGAATACTTCTAGGTATAATAATGTATTGCATAAGTATATGATACAAATATGGATATGGATGTCGAAATTCAGATATGTAGTTCCGAAGCAGATATTTTTCGGATCAGATATCGTATTCAGATATTAAATCTCGGATTAGATATTATTCGAATCAGATGTGTCACTATTCATATTCGCACTCACATGTCCTGAATATTACACGAATCAAATATTTTTCGGATTAGATATTGTTGGGACCGAATATTTTTCGAATCGGACGCGAACGAATTTTCGAACGTCCATTGACACCCCTAGGGTTGAGCATTGGTCCAGGACCGGATCAGACTAAGGACTGAAATTCACCTCCCTATGGACCAAAAGACCAAATCGAATTGATCGGTGTTTTGTTCACTCCGAGAACAGAACATTTTGGACCAAAAATTATTTGATTAAAAAATTTCATACAAAAATACAATAATTAACAAGTTTTTTGTTTGAATCATACAAAATTATGATATAAAATTATCACAAATACTACTATTACTTATTATAAGTCGTAGATTAGGTTAAATCTAAGAAATATATGATATAAATCTTATTAATATTGGGAGAAACGTAAAAATATATAAATATTCTCTGTAAGGACCCAAAATTTTAAAAAATCCCGGACCAAGGATTGTCCCCGATTGGAATTTGATCCGGTCCGGTTCGCTCCAAAAATTCACTCCAAACTAAATTTCGCTTCTCCTATTCACCATGTGTGTACAGGGAAAATGTATTCTAAAGTGGTGGTGTCCGAGAGAAGTTATTCACAACTTATTTGTTGATGAAAGACTGCAAAGTAAAGAAAAAATGTTTTCAAATTCAAAAATACAGATATGAACACACCTGTAATAATGAGATGCTTTTGAATTACCATGTGCAATGTGATGAAAGTTTTATTTGCACCACGATTCTTCCAACAATTTGAATCAACATCACCATCAAAAAATTCAAGCAAAATATTTTTATCAAAAACTAAGGAAACATACATCGGAAGACTTCTAAGCCGAAATCCAACACCAGGAACCATGAAATCGCCAAAGAGAGGGTTGGAATAAAGGGGGCGACAATTTCGGAAGGGTGGGTCATGGGTCGTGGGTAGGGTTGTAAATGGACGGTTCGTGGGTGGTTATAGGGCTTACCTATGACCATACACGCCTAATTAAATGGTTCGCGGTTCGGTTTGAAACCTGTTTATTTTTACTTCTACCCATGAACCTACCCGTTTAATTTAATTAAACGTTTTTGGGCGGTTAAATGATTATATGGTTAAAATTTAATAGATACTAGAATCGATATAAGAATTGAGTAAATTGTTAAATGGATAAAAACTTGTCAAACTTGTTAAAAACATCGTAACGTCCATAATTTTATAATCAAAACCTCCAAAAATTCATAATCTAAACATCCACAAATTCATATAAAACAACATCAAACATCCATAATGACAATAATAATACAAACAATTATATGTATATAGTATATATAACAAAAATATTATATATATATATATTCATTATGTTTCGCGGTTAAACGGTTAAACGGACGGGTTAAATCATGTAACCTTATCCGTCCATTTATTAAACGATTATGATTTTCACAACCTTTATCTGCTCGTTTATTAAATGGTTATGATTTTTACAACCCGTGACTCTACCCGTCAGTTCAGTTTGGACGGTTAAATGGTTTTTACTCAACCTATTTACAACTCTAGTCGTGGGAGAAGGGGGCGACAATCCTTTTGTGTCGTAGCGTAAAACAACAATTGTGTTACCATTGTACGTTTGGTGAAAACGGTAATAAAAGTACCATTCTCATTAATGATTAAAATTCAAATTCAAGGAAAACAACAAGTCTAATACTATTATCCAATGCAAGAAAACGACATTATGGAGGTGTTTGTGCACCTAGAAACAGAGGGAAAAGAAAACAGATTCCCTTTGACGAGATTTTTCTTTGTGTTTGTGTTAGTCTTGGAAAAGGAAAATATTTTCCTTCTATTTCCCTCTACCATCCGAAATGTATTGAAATCGTTTTCCTTAGTTTCTCACACCCCCTTAGAGGAAAACCAACAGAAAGTGCAGAAAAGTTGTAAAAATATCCACGTCTATCAAACTTATTTTATAACTATTTTTATTACATAAAAACTTAACTTCAAAAACATTAAAATCATATTTTAAAATTAAATCATCTTTTAAAAATCATGACAATATGTTACAAAATTATATCATAAGCTAGATGATAGAGATTAAGAATACATCTTGAACTTTATATTGTCTTGTTAAAAAATTCTAAAATATATAATTTTACTATTCAACAAGAGATATATGTATGTAATATATAATTCAACCATCACATTTTTAAGTTAAATTAATCTAAAATGTGCAATGTTTATTTAAATATTAACGTACAACATACTTTTCACAATAAAATTATACATATATATGTACAATATTTATAGATAATATCAATTTTCGAAAATTACAGTTAATGAATTCAATTTTTTTATTTTCCAGTAGATTGCACAAACAACAAAATCTTAGTCAAATGGAAACTGATTTTTTATTGTTTCTATTTTTCGTTGTTTTCCTTTTGACCACATAATGTATTTTTCAATGGCTTCCTATGCACAAACACCCTACATGAATGTCATTTTTATTCCTTATATGATAAGTTTCGGACACTTATATTATGACAATTTTATTTTTCACGATCATTTAAAAAAAATCACATTTTTTTTTCACAAATAGTTGAGCACTGATTGTCAATTGTCATCTAAAAAACAGAGAGTTAAAACCCCCAAAATGATAGAAAAATCCGGACCAACCGTTGCACATCCAATAGTCCTACTTCTTCTTCTTCCACCACTCCCCAAGAACAAGCACACAAGCATCTTGGTAGGGTTCGGTCTCTGGCATGGGGATCGAAGTCCTAGCGCTCTCCCTCCCCTCCCCCACCTCCCACGGTAACCCCAAAACCTTCTCGTCCTTACAAATTTACCAACTCAAAAAGAAACACTACTCTGCTGGACTCTTCAAGTAGTCATTCGGCGGTTCGAGTTAGTCGAATCCGGTTGGATGAGTTTGGTTGCTGGATTTTACTCTGAATTGTAATTGGTTGAATGATAATTGGAATGATTAAAGGCTGCTCGGTTTCGAAACGGGCGTGACTAAATTTAGTTGTTTGGGTTTGAATCTTCAAGTGGTGATTTTGGCTGTTCGAGTTAGTCGAATTTGAATGGATGAGTTTTGTTGCTGGATTTGAATCTGAACGATAATTGGTTCAACTTCTGAAACATTATGGTTGGTGTGATTGGATTAAGACACTAGCAGTGGTTGTATTGTTTTAGGGACGGTGCCAGAAATTTAGGTCAGGGGGGTCGGAATTTTTTGGATAATTCATTGGGCTTAAAATTTCATTTACATGTCTAGTTATTGGTAATTTGTTTCTTCCAAGGGGTCGAAAATCCAAAGATGTTAAAATCGAAGGGAACTCACAATTTTGGGGTCAGAATTCCTGGAAATATGTACAAACCAGGCAAAGTTCCAAATTCCAGGGGGTCTAAATCTAAATTCAACGAGGCCGAAAGCCATAATCACTTATTTCAACTCGGCAATTTCTCGAAATCCAGGGGGGGCGCTTGAAGTCCCACCTCATAAGGTAGTTGAACTTGGACTTATGTTTGGTCTGGGATGATTAAAGGCTTGGTTTCGACACTGGTATGACTATAGTTGTTTGGGTTTGAATCTGATTATTGGGGTCAATAAGTTTAACGAATTGAGACATTGTGTAGATAGACTTGCTTGCTCAACTAGTTCGCCCTTCTGGTTCACTTGAGCACAATTATTTAGTGGATCTATCTTAAACCTTATCTTCGGTTGGTAATTTGTTGAATTAGAATAATTTGAATTTAATGTTAGGGGTGGTTAGTTTTTCGAGCAGGAGTCAACCACCACTCTTGTTTATTGGGACTCTATTGGGTTTAATGAGTTGAATGAGAAGACGTTGCATGGTTAAGCTTTGTAGCTGAGATAATACATTTTTTATTATTATTTTGAGTCCGAATTGTTTTGTGAGTCTCCTAAACGTAATCTTTTGCTGATAAGCTTGACAAATTAATTTAAGCTGTCATGTTCGTCAGGCTTCTAGAGAACAAACTTGTATTGCACATGATATATTTCTCAAATATACATATTTTTTATGTCAGGGGGGTCGGAACTTGTATTGCATATTTTACCTGGATGTAAAATTTGTTAAATGGACTGTGATTTGATGTGTCCATTTCCACTGTGTCAAAGATTAAGTTATTTTTTGACATTTGGAGCATAATGGACTATATCAAAGAGTTATTTAAACGATATGTATTTCTTTTATTGTGGAATCGCAGATGGTCAGTTGCATTTGTATCATTTGGGTCAATTGAAAACAACCTCACTGTTTTATAGTGGTAGGGTTGCGTACATCCGACGCCCCCTTACCTCGCTTAGGCGGGAGCCTCTTATGAGGCATTGGGGTTATGTTGATGATGATTAATGATGACTGTGATTTGATAGTCGATTTTTGCCATGTTACCATGTTATGACTGCAAGATCAGTTTTGAAGATTAAATTTCTTCTCTTTGTTTTTGCAGGGGACAGATTGTCGTCCTCCCATCAGGCCAGTACTCGAGGCTCAGTGGAGTTAAGCAGCTTAAATATCAAATCTTCAAATGCACCTCCAAAATTGTCCTTGTTATCCAGGTACTTTACTAAATCCATTTGAAGAATCATATGTTGCTGACAACATCACATGTCCATAGTAGAGAATTCAGTCCTTAATGTGTAACTTTTTGTGGCATTGTATAATACTAAAAATGTTTTTCCGTAGTATTGTGACTGTGAGGGTTCTAACTGCACACCATTTTCTACTGTTTGAAGACATCATGTATAAGGAAATAATTTTAGCATTTTTGATACAGGAGAGTAAATATTAAACATGGTTAATTGGTAAGAACAAGCAAATCATACTCATCAAATGAATATACAAATTCAAATGGTTCTTCCCAAGATACTTCTGCCATCTACATTTCGTTTCTTAAAAAACCAAACAAATTCAGTAGATACTTTGTTGTGGGCTATCTTGGTATAGTGGAGCCTTGGAATTTAATTGCTTAATGTGCCTATGCCTAATTTTTCATTTGCTAAAACTAGTGTCGTCTGAAAACTACTTGGTATATCCTGTCCTTTATTATTGTTATTGTTGTCTGTGCTCCTTTTTGCTTTTCACTGTCGCTCAGCTGACCATTCACTTTGGCAGCTATTGCAGTCATATTACTACTTACAAATAAGGACTTTTATCTGATTGTCGCTTCATGCTTTTCATAGATAGTGCATATCCTCAGACACATGCAAGTCAGGCTCCACATAACCACGTCATTCAAAGGAATTCTTGGCCTGGGTCTTCTATACAAAGGCGCCTTTCAGTACCTATGCATTCTTTTTCGGTCTCTAAACAACCAGTTGGAAGACGGTCATCCTCCTCCGAGGCAGTGATAACCTCTCAATTTGAAGAGACACCTACAAAGTTAGTTCTTGAAGATGAAAAGGTTGGAGTTTTGTTGCTCAATCTTGGAGGTCCCGAGACTCTGGATGATGTGCAACCATTTTTATTTAACCTTTTTGCTGATCCGGTAAGTGTTCCATCTTTATATTTCACTAGGTACATGAAAAGAAAACAAATCCATGTTTCTTGTGTTCTATACTTAAATTTGGTCGCTTTTATAACTATGTATCAGAACCACCCTCTATCCTCTGGCATGCTCTTAGATATGCAAATGCAAATGGTCAAAAAGGAAAAGCAGAACAAGTTAGTTGTTAAGTTGTATTATATATTTCCGTCTCTTGAAGTTGTGAAATGAAGCCTGAACAGCAGTGAATTTTGAGGTTGCTGCAATAACTGTTTTGGGAAAGGAAGATACTGTTATTAATAGTATGAATAACCAATATTTGTTATCGTATATTGTATGAGTAGCAAATATTAAAATTATGTAAAGATTCTGAAGGGAAAAAGTGTGTTGACCTCTATTTGATATTCAGATTGAAACATGTAATACTTGCCAAAGTTGCACGTCCAAGTTGTTATTTGATTCTTTTAGTTCTGTCTTGTGAAATTAAGTAACATAAATGATTCTTCACTTGCTAGTGCTGTAAGCTATGTCCATCAGGAATTTTATCTGAAGAGAACAAATCTATGGTACTACACCAGTACACCTTGTGATTCGGCATGTTTTCTGCTGCCATTATTCTAAAGTATCTTTTTACTGCTAAAATTTAGGATAGTGCTCTTTCTAAGTTATTCACTTACAAATTACAACAACTTCTGTGCTATTCTTGTAGCCAAAGTAACAAATACATGGAAATCATTGTCCCCTTGACTGAGAAACTTTCACCCTAGTAGCTTTGTTTTTTTTTGTCTCCATACTGGTATTCTTTTTGTTTTTGGTTATTTAGGCTCAAATACTTAACTAATAAAAAATCTCTTCACTATTGTTTAATGAAATTGTGCGCATTATGTAGGACATAATTCGGCTTCCAAGATTGTTTGGTTTTCTCCAAAAGCCATTGGCACAATTTATTTCCATTTCTAGAGCTCCTAAAAGCAAAGAAGGGTATGCCTCTATTGGTGGAGGTTCTCCTCTCCGTCAGATAACTGATGCGCAGGTATTTCTGAAGACACTTAAACTTTATATCTATTTCCTCGAATCCATTGATGAGAGTGGTTTGTATGTTATTCTTTTAGACATACTGAAATGCTTTGCTTTATCTATATGTTGGCATTTATACCTTGGAACCCAGGACACATTATTTCATCTCTTCACTTTTTGAATATGATGACAACTCTTTAAATATCATTTACTATGTGTTCATATTTGTTGAACCGAGACAACTATTGCATTACTTCGGAATGCAATACGTCTAGAGGAGAGTAAAAGCAAGGAAGAGGAAGAATGCACATGAGAGATGGCTATTTTATAAACAATAGGAAATATATCTTCATTTAAGCCATCACCGTTGTGGTGTAAGGACTTTGCATGCTATTGATACACTCCGTCCTTGTTAGAAATTGATTCTTTGATTTTTTATTATCTTTCAGTATGTATTAATATTTGTAGAACCTAGAAAACTGCAGAAGTATTCTCAAATTCAATGTCCTTGTAGGGAAGGAGTAGAAGCAAGGTAGAGGGAAAAGGCACGTGATAGAGATGGCTATTTTATTAACAATAGAAAATATATCTTTATTTCACCCATCCTGTTGCCCTTGGTGGTGATGTAGGGCATTTGTATGCTATTGATGACGTTGACTTTGGAAAAATATAGTAATACAAGGTTACTAACTCAGTAGTGCAATGCCTGGAACAATCTTGATTTTCATGTTTGTGTGCTTACCAATCTTACTTAAGCTTTCTATCAAGCTGAGTTAATTGAGAGCCTTATTTGATGTTCGTGGCTAAAAACTCAACCTCTGCTTAAAATAGGGGTCACCACAACGATTGGATGAAAATATGCAAGAGGTATGTTTAGAACAAAAAAATATTCTCATGACCTAAAGCTGCCACTTTTTTTAATGAGTAGGCAAACAAGCGCAAAAAAAGAGAAGGGAAAAAAATTTCGTTCACTTTATGCGCCCACAAACGCGACTTCTGAGCAGATATTAGGATTTGGGGCATGTTTATTACATGTGAAAATTTGCAATCTAGCCATTTGATCCCTTTACTAAGTAAAGCACTCTTAAAGTCCATATATTCTATGAAAACTTTGATAAAAGCCGATAAGATCAAGTCAAAAAACAGTAGACTAATCAAAACCACGATTAACCAAAAATACCCCATAAGAAAACATCAATAGCAAGGAACTTCGTTTCTTACCAAAATAAGTTAGAAAACTTAAACAAAAAAATGGAGAGACATAAAACAAGACTAGTGATTAATGTTACGAAGTGTTGAAGCAAATTTAATGATGCTTGTTTTGGACTTGGAGCAAGCGATCCAATATTAGCTTTAAAGGTCGAAAGTCCTGATAAATCTGTGGTCATTGAATCAAATGGAGAATAAACAGCCCTAAATAATTCTGTCGCACTGAAAATGGGTGTTCGCAATTAAATCAGGACTTGAGTTGATAAGAAATTTCAATTAAATCAAGTGGGTTTGGTGGGTGAGGTTGGTTGTAGTACGAGGTTGGATGGATTGAATTGAGGGTGGAATGTAAGCTTGGTGAAAAGGAATTCTTGCTAACCATATATTGGCTCTGATCAAACTCCATTTGGGTGCTGACATTTAGGGAATTTATAGGCATGTGCTGGAGGGCGTCTCTACATTTGCAATTGAAGAAGGGAGACTGTGCATCTGGTTGCTATGTGTGAAATTCTTACATGCAATTTAATTTGAAATGGAGACTGAGCAAACCCGATAGTGCGAAAGGTCATGGTTGTATTGTATTAGTTCTCCGGTTTAATACTATTGAACCAATTTAATACTAAAAATTTGTGATTTTTTGTGTTGTTTTTGTGTATAATTAGTCTACAACCTAAAATTTTACTTTAATCTTTCTAAGGAAGTTTCTTTCTCTAAACAATATCTCTGTTTAGGCTGACGAGTTGAGGAAGTCTCTGAATGACAGGAATTCCAGCGCACGTTTATGTTGGAATGAGATATTGGCATCCATTCACAGAAGAAGCTATAGAGCAGGTAATATTTTTGGAATCTTTTATTAATGGTAATATCGAGGAAATTTTGCCACTAATCTGTGAACAGCATCTTATGGAGTTTAAGAACTTAACATTTTACCAACAATAGTCCTCATCTCTCTCTTACCTGACATATATGTGATGTTTGTAATTATATTATCTATTAGGTCCCGTAGAAGGTTTGAGTTCTTTTTGGCATTTTGATTCCCTATTGATCTGACCTTAGAGCTTTCTGGTTGGGGGTCTTTCTTAAACAAGCTCTGATGGAGATGAATAAAGTTTTTTTTGTTCTTCTGACAACAATGTAGGATCAGGGCGTTTTTTCCAGTTGCTGGAATGATTCTTTCGTTAATTTTGAGTAACGGTTGGCATTTGCGATCAACTGTGCAGATCAAACGTGATGGCATTACAAAACTTGTCGTACTTCCACTTTATCCACAATTCTCAATATCGACCAGTGGTTCAAGTCTTCGTTTGCTTGAGAGTATATTCAGGTGATGCTGCATATGTGCGTTTCCACTTCTTTTTGTTAGCGGAGAAACTTATTTTGTAATGCCAATGCTTTAGTTATGCAGGGAGGACGAGTATCTCGTTAACATGCAACACACAGTAATACCATCGTGGTACCAGCGTGAAGGCTACATCAAGGCCATGTCAAATTTAATAGAAGTGGAATTAAGAAAGTTTGCCGAACCTCAGAAGGTAATCATGTTGCTTGGTACTTTCATCAGTTATTTTATTGTGTAATGTCACTAGTAGCTCATTTGATTGGTTCTACATTTAGTCTTTGCACTTGCTGACTTGTCTAAGTTAACTTTTCATCAGTAGTTCAGGCAAACTTTGTAGTTCTCTCTTTCAGGCATATAGCACATAGTTTAGTAAATTAAGCTTAATTTGGTCGTTTTCTCCCTCTACTTGAATCATTTTATTGAAATTTTTGACTTCGTTTAACCCGAATTTCTGTTTTATATGAGCTCATTACTGGACTTGCAATAAATGGCTATCAGGTCATGATATTTTTCAGTGCACATGGTGTGCCACTTGCTTATGTTGAAGAAGCTGGGGATCCTTACAAGGCCGAGATGGAGGAATGCATTGATTTGATCATGGAAGAGTTGGAAATTCGGGGAATCAAGAATGCATACACTCTTGCTTATCAGGTAAGACCTTTTACTTATCTATGAAATTTATACATCTGATCATCTTTTTTCCTCGTAATATAATCACGTGCAATTTATTTAATAAGACTAGCTTGCTTTCTAATTTCATGACTTTCCTGGAGATTGGGTCAGCATTGATTTTGTATTGAGTTTTAGATGATATATATCTACAAAACAACAAATATTTAGGCCTTAGTTAGGACATATCTTCTTTTCTTTATATAAATATTTAGTAGTAAAAATGATATTTTTGTCCTTAACTATTTACTCTCATGTAGAGCCGAGTTGGACCTGTGGAATGGTTGAAGCCGTACACTGATGAGACCATTGTTGAGCTAGGACAAAAGGGAGTGAAAAGCCTGTTGGCTGTCCCTATTAGGTAAATGTGCTCCCGCTACTTTTAGTCACACATGCACTTTATATTCTTGCAAATTGTAGAAGTACTTTTGTCCTTTATTTTTCCGCTCCAAGATTGTTGCTTATTCTGGTCTTAAATTTGTAGCTTTGTGAGCGAACACATAGAAACCCTCGAAGAAATTGATGTGGAGTACAAAGAGCTTGCTCTAAAATCAGGCATAGTTGAATGGGGCCGGGTACCTGCTTTAGGCTGCGAACCAACTTTCATTTCTGATTTAGCTGATGCTGTCATCGAAGGCCTTCCCTATGTTGGGGCAATGGCAGTATCAAGAATCGAGGCTCGTCAGGTAAGCTTCTCCCTCTATCCTTTCTCCTGGCCTGTATGCTCACAATCATGGTTTGAATCAGACTGATATAAGCCGTGCCTGATGTCATTTCTTGTTTTCCACGTTTATTTTAAATTTAAGCATCGTTGTTATTAGTGCTATCAAAACCTCGGTTCTTGCTGCAGTCTCTTGTTCCTCTTGGAAGTGTGGAAGAGCTTCTGGCTGCTTACGATACGAAGCGCACGCAGTTACCTCCTCCAGTTATAGTCTGGGAGTGGGGGTGGACCAAAAGTGCTGAAACCTGGAACGGAAGAGCAGCCATGTTAGCTGTACTACTTCTGCTGGTTTTAGAAGTTACTACAGGCCAGGGACTTCTTCACCAGTGGGGGATTTTACCTATTCCCATTAACAAAAGTTGGTAAGATTCTTGTTATCACCCTTCTTTTAATCAGATAATTTCCCCCCGTTGTTGTCAGCAATGTGCATGTATAATTGAAATTACTTCGCTTGGAGACAATGAACCGTAAGTGGAAATAATACGAAATACAACTTGGTTTTACATGTTCACATTCAGCACAACCATGCTATGTTGGGGGGCCATTGTCAAAACCAGAATAAAAGATATTTGTGTATGGTTGCAAGCAGATTTGACACTTCCCTCGTGTTTTAGAGGTCGTGATTACAATTAAGATTTTGAAGCCAGAACCGACTAGTTTCTATCCAAAACCAAAATAAGTTGAACCGAACTGAACCAGGTTTTGTTGGATTTGTTTATATTTTGGTTTAACTTAAGTGTTCTTTTATTCTAATAATACTATAACACAAGACAGCAAAAAACTAGGGGAAAAAGTAAACTTTTTTACCACTAAAAAAAGAACTCGTGGAGTGTTTGGATGTAATATTTGTATTTTCCGTAAAATTCTCAACAGGAATTTGTAATTTTTATTTCAATAATATATCTGTTTGTAAAAAACAGAATTTTATTGAGATTTTTAAATTTTATAGATATTAAAAGTATTAACAAGCCGAAAATCTATGGGAGGATAAGTGTCTCGTTTAAAAATTCATTGAGGTTAGGTGAAATTGGTCCATAATTGGGAGTATCTATAATTAACCCAAAAATTAAATTAGATATTCTTTCTTTGTTAACATCTATAGATACTGAAATTGCACAAACGGGTTACATACACGATAAAATTAATTTAATATACAACTAGAAGATATGAGTGATTAGCACTCTAATTTACATATAACTAGTCAGCTAAATACACTGAACAACACTGATATGGTTTTCTTCCCCAACTACATCACTAAAGTCCTTGCCCCCACCGCTACAGCTCCTCCGACCACTGGAGCCACCACATATAGCCATAAATGCGTGTAGATTCCTGCCGCTACGGCTGTCCCAATCGAACGAGAAGGGTTCATCGATGCACCGGTCGACGGCCTGCATGCAGAAATAAAAAAAAACTCTTACAAAATATCTGACAAGATGAATTCTGAATCATACAATCTATTATGAAATTTAGTAGCATTGGTTTATAGTAATTTTACTGAGGAAATTGACATACCCGGCAATAAGGATGTTAAGAATCACAGTGGCCGCAATGGAAATCCGTCCCAAATCTCCTCTCTATTCATCCAAGCCAATAATAATAATAATAATAATAATAATAAAAGTAGTACTAACACCAACATAATTAACCATGACATGCTAATACTAGCTAGCATCCTTAAATTAATTGCGAAAATAGTACTCACCTGAGGGTCAATGACATATGATGTTATGACGAACATCAAATTGAAAGTGATGATGAACTCCAAGAAGAAGGCCTCGCCGACGGTGCCATGCGGAACCGTCACCCCTTTCGCCATCACAGGATGGAAAACTCCCTTAAGGGTGTAGGCTGCGCCAATGGAGGCAGCACCTTGGGTGGTGAGGTAGGCCGGTACGTGCCTCCAAGGGAAGTGGCCAAACAACGCGAGCGAGAACGTGACCGCAGAGTTGAGGTGGGTACCGGATACGCGCTCGATCGAGTAAATGAGGAACAAAACAACCAGGCCAGCCGCCACCGCGTTGCTTAAGAGAGTGGACTCGCCTGGGTACCTGTGGTTCACTATCGGTCCGCTTATGGCGCATAGCACGAACAAGTATGTTCCTATAAACTCCGCTACTATCTGAAACGATCAGCAGATGACTAGTTTATAAGTAAGAGTTTGTATGGAAGTACCTGAATTTAATTGAAAGCTTTGATAGAAATTCATCACTTTGTAGATCCCAAACATTTACATGAGAAAAAGTCTACAAATTACATTTACTTAAAATGAGCTGATATGGAAGACAGATAGCGATGAAAAGCGCTCGAATTTATAAGCGTTGATATAAATGCATATTTTCTTTGTAGAAGATGGTGTTGTTATATTCAATTTACATTATAAGAAGTTTCACTTTTGACTAATATTGATGATAAGGACATAATGTCGAGAGAAGGCGTTAATTAGTTGGCATTAAGCAAGAAAAGATAACGAGATAGGCTAAATAAAACGGTTTACCTTCTTGGCTAAATCAGTGCGGAGGAAGGAGAAGTAGTCGATGAAAGGATTGAAACCATTAGCATCACAATGGGGATGATTGGAGGACTTGAAGTCGCTTTTCGTCGGCATTTCCGGCATCGGCACCACCACTACAGCTCCTCTGTTGGACATCTTTTGTAGCTTTCAACACTTAAATGCACTGTCTCTTTACAACTTTCCTTGATTACTCTTGTTGTGATCGGTGATGGGGAATGAGTATAGAGTAGTAGTATTTATAGGGCCAATTTTCATGGATTAGTTTAATTCACATGAGTTGCCTTTGGTTAAACTCAAGTGCTATTTGAAACCACGTCTTTGGTTCCTTATGTCTGGATATGCCTGGGTTTTGTTTTGATCTTATGCTTATCATGATTAGTACAAGCTATTAGAAGTTAATTGGTTCAAATTAATATTGTTATTGATCATACAATTCAAGGGTCTCCTGTTTGCTGTGAAAACCAGTGGTGTTTTTGGGTCAATGGAATTGTCGTTTTGTGCTCATTAAATCTAAACGAATCTATCGCTTTCACAAAAGGCATGCCTTTAGTTAATTATTCAATAATTAACATATTTTTTTTGACGAGTCGTTGCTTTGGCGGGAACCGGTGATTTTTTCATGCACATACTTAGAAATCACCAAATTAGATGTGCATCCGTAGAGCTTGCTAGGTGGGGTTCGTTAATTACGTTTAGTTGTACTTACAATTTATGGATCGCTTCAGTAATATCATTATTTCAGGTGCACACAAGCAAAAAAAACTCTTTATTTTATTGGTTGGAGGTGGACGAGCGCAGGAAATACCATTTGGTTCAGATTGTGTTGTGAAAAATTACAAACCTAAGCCATGTCTCTCTTAAGTAAATTTTGTGTTTGATCTGCCATTTAAGGATATAAATGTGTAGATTTAGAGTGAAGAACTTTTGGGACAGTGAATATGTATTCTGAGCGCACGTGTGTTTTGTTTTTAATTCCAATAGAAATTTAACAAGAAAAAACCATCCATCATATTTTGAAATAATAACCTTTTTCATTCTGACCTAAACTAAACGAATAATATTAAAAAATTTAACTCTAGCTGGCTCAATTAAGGGGTATGGGACGAATATGGGTAAAATTCGATAATCATATAGGTGAATTTCACTTCAGTATTTCTGAGAGACGTTCAGGAAAATATTCAATTTTTTATTGCGTCATCACGTAAGCAATTAGTTATTTGAAAATTCTCACCACGCTTGAGAATTAATTAACGTTACAATGATGCTGCTCAAGACTTGCGTCAAAATAATATGATCATAGCAAATTGAGCAGAACTTCCCTTAATTATGTCAATCTAATTAAAAAATGCCATTATTGCCGGGTAGAAGGTTCTACAATTCAATACTACCATTTTCCCATTTATTTAATATGTGGAACGTGTCATGACTTCATTAGTTCTCTTAATCATCCCATTCCTGTGAGAAAAATGGTATTCCAAATACAGTCTAATTAACCAACAGAATACATCATTTCAAATGTTTATAATTTATTCATATTAAATAAGATATTGGAATTATGAGTCCAAGCGTGTTCAAAATAGGATGTCAAGGTATAATACATATTTTCGTTTCAAATTCTTGGTTAGTTTCAGAAAAAAAGTCTGCCAAAAGATTAAATACAATGCTTCGCTGTAGTTTTACAATTGTCTTCTAACAGCAAATTATGTTGGTACGTGATCATTAGCCATAGGATTAAGTAAAAGTAAGCACGTTGATTAATAAAACTGTAGGCTTGTGACAATTATGTATCTAACTTTGCATTTTTATCATGTATTCAATAAAAATAAAAGTAAATAATTGTTGCTTATGTTGTGTCATGTTATGTCTAATCGTATACGTTACAATATATATGTCTAATCGTAAGAGGGATTTGTCTCGAATCGTGTCTAAATCACTGCTGACGTAAACCCAATCCTGGTACGACAAGAGTACCTTAGAGCATCATTAACAGCGCCAGAGCAGTTCCCGGACGTCCTGGTTTCTCTCTCCTCCACGCCAGCTTCTCTCTCTGCCACATCAGCTCAAACCAACCCTCCTAAATTTTTCTTAACCACACCCAAAAACACCTCAAGTGCCCTAAATTCTCTCCCCTACACGTCATTTTGGGATAAATTCTAAGCAAAACACGAAAAATTATCAAAAAATTCTAGAAAATATAAACAAATAAAAAACTTATTTTCATAATTTGTTTTTGAAAAAACGATTTTAAATTATTTTTAAAACATTTTTTAAAACAAAAACACAAAAAAAATAAAATTTATTTGCACCAATGGGGGGCCACGTGACCCCCCGCCCGTGTGCCCAGGACAGATTCCCAGGTGGCCTGCTGCCTGAGAATCCGCCCAGGGCGCCCCGCCCTGGGCGTGCCCTCCCGTTAAGGGAGGGCCGCCCGGGCGCCCTTCCTGGGCGCCCGGGCAAGAGCACCTGTTAAGGGTGCTCTTAGATGTCCTTGTAATTTATTTTCTTATGACGTAGAATTCGAACGCCCACTTCTATTCGGACACGTGTAATTTAAACTGAAAGTGACCACACCGTTTGCTCGAGGTGCACCAAATGTTCTGGTAAAAGATGACTCGACATGTTTCCAACTGTACCCAAGTTCTACCATTAGTTTAAGAATGAATTATTGGATCAGATTAGCACGAAGAGACAATGGATTTATATTTGCAGTGCTACATTCAAAATTTCAAACCAGTCATTTTTGGATTTTTGACTCCTTTACATTGTGACCCTGAATCTTAATATTTGGCTTACTTTGTAATGATTTTACAGGATCTCAACCCTTCTGAATTTTTTATCCTTTTACATTTCAAACTTCTTAATATTTTCAAATAATAATAATAACATATCTAGATGAAAATTTGTCCAATTAGCCTATTATGAGAGTATCTACTTGCCTACTTTTCGGTAAAATATTGAATTAGACTCCAAACCAAACCAAACTAATGAATTTCTAATAGTTATTTCTTATCATCTTTACGAATTTCGACTCCCGTGACTTGAATTTTTAACACTGCGCGCTCCGGTAAAATATTTGCCTATTATGAGAAGATAAACGTGAAGCATGCTGACTAGGTCAAAAGTAATGATACAATTTATGATTATTTTAGAGGCAGCAGTTGACGTAGGAATTAGTCACGAAGCAGTGGATCAGACAGATCAAGAGGTGTGTTGCCAACTAAGGTTTTTTAGACGTCGTATAGTGTTAACTTAGTTAATTCATATAAGTGTCTCAGCGTAAATATGAACCAAAGACTTAATAATGATAAATTGACATAGTTTATTTGAACATTAATTACAACTCTTGAATTCATTCAATGCTTTATGAGTCTTGAAGTTTTTTGATCACCTATTAACTTGTAAATGCACAATATACAATATAACATGAATGTAAGTGTGTCTTAGTGTAGGTGATGTGAATCATGTTGATGTGAATCATTTTTTAGACTTAAATTAAGTGCTATATTAGAGGGTCATTGTCAAAATTGAAGACGACGATTGGAGATGTAGGCAAGAATTTGCTTGGAAAATCAAGGGAAAATCCTCCAAAACTCAACTAATCTGTTTGATGGATTTGGAGGTGGAAACTGCATTTTTATATGGAAAATTTGAATTTCAATGCTTAAAGTGACCCAAATTTGAATCAAATGTTCACATTTTGACATCATTTGAAAAATATTCTTATGTTTCTCGTTCTACCTAAAATACCCATACCTTTAAAAAACCCAAAAACTTTCTCTGTCATGCATCTTTTCTTTCTTTCTTTCTCTCCCATGCAACTCGAAGGTAGAGCAAAACATATTCCAGTAGAAAATAATTTTACTTTGACGAGTGATGGGGGGGGGGGGGGGGGTGTTGGGACGGGTTCATGATCCTTATGCCCCCACTCCGACGGGTCGGTCGGGGGCCTATCAATTTGGATACCAAAAATAGACGACTGAACTAGTTTCCAACGAAGCTCGATGGGCTCGATAGATGCTCGATGGACACACTTTGGACACTCGTTATGGACACTCATTATGGATACTCAATCTAGACACACTTTGGACACTCATTCTGGACACACTTTGTTCAATACTTGTGTCCAGGTTTATCTAGACTCCATGTCCCGTTCTGGACACTCATTCCAACGAAGCTCGATGAGTTCGATAGGAACACGATTGTTGTGCTCAATAGACTCGATTACTTTTGCATGTGAGCTCGATAAGATTAGACTTAGTGTTTTGTGGAGTGGATTGAATCGATGGAAGTCAGACCAATCTTTTGTGCTTCCAACGAAGCTCGATGGGCTCGATAGATATTGTATAGGAATGTGATTGTTGTGTTTGATAGCTCGATTTCTTTTGCATGTGAACTAGATAAGGCTCGATAATAGTTTGTCTAGTTTGAATGTTGAGTTTGTTTTTGACGTACTCGATAGAACTCCATAGAGACTCGATGGAGCTCGATGTCATTGTGGAACATAGTTTTTCAATAAATGTACATTGTCTTCGGCCAATGCAATTGGATAGTTATACATAGCATACTCGCAAATCTCTAAGATTGGTGACGATAGGAGTGCATCAATGCTTAACTTCTCCATCTGCAAAAAAAACCTAATCTTAAAAATCATCAGATCTATATCAAGAAAAACAAGATCAACCCACTCCCTAAAATTGGCCTTCGTCGTCGACTTTAATGGATGAGTTGTTCTCCGATCTGGGTTCAATTATTACGGGGAAACTGGATCTGGGTTCGACAGGGTCCGAGGCTGGGTTCCATTGGACTCGAGCTGTGTTCGATTGAGGGGTCGAGTGCGAGAGAGAAGGGGTGCGTGAAAGATGAGCATACCAGATGTATTTTTGGTAGAACGGGAAGCATAAGAATATTTCTCAGAAGATGTCAAAGTGTGGACGTTTGATTTTATTTTGGGTCACTTTAAGCATAGAAACTCAAATTTTCCTTTTATGTTGCTACTCTAATCGGCTCTGGGAGACGAGACTCAATTGGGATGTGCTACAATGCCACAAGGGTTTGTTAATCGGTTTACAGAAATACCAATTAACCAAAGCAATATATGTAATTTCTGACAACTAGGCCCAATCACACAATACAAGAGTAAGAAGTAAAAAAATCTGAGTAATTTCTTATACAAGATGTAAAATTAGTACTAAGATGTTCAATAGTCATGATCAAAATAAAGCCGTGTTAAAAGCTAATAAGCTAACAAAACACTCTTTTTACAGTCGTTGCTTCCACATGCATAATCAATACAAATTTCACCAATTCCTTGCATATATATCATTGATATTCTTGTCACAATGAACATCATAAATGTTATTTTGAAGTTCACTATCTAGCTCCAACTATGTAATTAAAAAATAGCAGAGGTATTATGTAATAACCTAAACTAAACATCTTAATTAACTAAACCTAAACTTAATTAACCTAATTAATGCATGCATGGAGAGTAGGAGGTGTTGGAAGGAGGAGATGAAGTGTAACGTGTAGGTTAGTTGTGAAATAAGATGGGTTATTTTGATTGGTAGATTTGAAGGTGGATAATTAAAGGAGATATATATATAGTTAGATAAGAATTCACTTAAAACGTTTCTTCATCAATTTCATCTAACAGAGAGTGAGAGAGAGAGGCTTTCGGAGCAGAAGAAGGAGGAAAGAAGAAGTAAAGAAGAGGAAGAAGAAGAAGAAGAGAAGGAGTGTTGAAGGGAGCTCGGGAGGCTTCTTCAACCGTCAAAAAGGTATGCCAAATCTTCAATATAACTCACATAAGCCTTGTGAGTGTTGGGGATCGACGTTGGTGTCGAATTCCCCGTCGGAATTCAACCAATTCAGAGGTTGAAGACGACGATCGGTCGACCGGTGCCTGTGGGCAGTCGACCGATCCTATTATTATATTGATGTTTACCCGCAAACGGTCGAACGATGTCGTTAGACGGTCGACCGTTATGCCAGATTTGTGCGGGAAAAAGGGGATATACTGTTATCGGTCGAACGGGACCACTTAGCCGGTCGACCGAATAACGATGAGAATGGGTCGGTTGGGGATTTTGACTTATTAAACGGTCGAACGTCCTTTACCTTGTTCGACCGATCCATTCGATGCTAAGTCGGTTGGGAGCTTTGACCATCAAAACGGTCGACCGCTCTTTAACTCTCGGTCGACCGACTGAGCATTTAATTAAGCGGTAGAGTGCTTGTATTGATTCGGTCGAACTGTATTTCAGTTCCGGTCGACCGAACGAGACTTGAGCAAATTATTGAAATCCCTGTTATCGGTCGAACGGCCCCTTGGTTCGACCGGTCGGATATATATATTATATAAAATGGTATAGTGTAGACCTTCCAAACGGTCGACCGCTAGATGACTTTTGTTCGACCGATTGGTCGGTAATTCGGTTGGCGTGGTTCGACCGGTAGATTTGTTTGTACAGTACTGTGTACTGTGTGGGGGACCGGTCGACCGGTGTGCTTGTAGCGGTCGACCGATCTACCGCAGGTTGGTGGATTTATCCACACGCGATCCGTCGATGTCAGGTCGACTACCGGCTCCGAGGCGACGGTTGATTACCGGCTTTGAGAGCTACGGATTTCACCTTCGACGAAGGCGTATTATTGTTGTACCTTTTTCCTCTCTTACCGAGCGGGGTGTGAGGGATGTGTACCGTAAACCTTGGGCAGTTTGCGAGGGTTTAGCGGTAGGCCGAGGATGTTCCGGCAGGGTGCGCGTTAGACGACTCTTGGGGGAGCAGTGGCTGTCGTCTGACCCGAGTTGTGTATTCGGCGGGCTGACTCGCTCCTTGGGTGCGGCGTGTACCGGGGGTTCCTTCCTGCACTTTTTGGGGAGCAGTAGTGTCGACTGACCCTTGTGAGGCAGCGGTGGACTGACTTGACCCTAGTGACAGGAGTGGTTCAGTGCCGCGGAGGCGGTGAGGGCATTATTGTGGGCCCGAGGCGGATGATCATGTGCATAGCATTGCATTGTCTTTAATTCCTTTTTGTATTTTAGGAGGTTTGGTATACGGGGTTCCTGCAGGGAACTCAGGCATGTTGTTGTTTGCATTTCAGGTAGCGAGCAGGGTTAGAGTTTGAGGTGGTGACCGAGGACGGTGCCCCCGAGATCGGATCCTGTAGTTGTCTTCTTCTTTTGAGGTGATTACATGTCGTATAGCTTTTGTTGTAATCACAGTCAGTCGGTATAGTATGTATAGTTGACTTCCACGTGGGTCTGTACCTTATATATTTTATATATATATGTTGGTTTATTTCCCGTGACGTGCCCAGTGTTGACCGTTGACGGTCTTTATTATTGTTTAAATTTTCCGCTGTTTTCGGGTACGTTACAATTTGGTATCAGAGCGTTGATCTCGGCGTACTTGTCTAAAGAAACCACCTTTGAGTTAGGAGTTAGGTCTAGAGGATCATGCATGCACAGATTATATTGATATTGTCTTGTTTCCTTTGGCAGATGCCTCCTAGACGGGAGAAGGCGGTTGCCCATACTCGCGGTGAGAGTGAGACTGCGAGGGATGAGGCTTGGGAGGATGAGCGTCGGACGTTGTTCGATACGGTCGGACGTCTGACGGAGATGCTACAGCAGCAGACAGCACAGACTGGGCAGACGGGGACTGGCGCTATACATGACCGGTTTATGCGCCAGCATCCGCCTACCTTTCTGGGGCAGTATGACGCGGAGGCTGCGGAGGAGTGGATCTTCACTATGCAGAAGATTTTCAGTGCTATTGGTTGTCCTCCAGAGGCGAGAGTGGGCCTGGCTACATATGTGTTGGGCGGTGCTGCGTCCAACTGGTGGAGGTCCACATCTGCAGTGGTGTTTGCGGACCGAGATGATGTAGCCTGGGAGGAGTTCGTTGGCGAGTTCAACGAGCAGTATTTTCCGCAGCATGTCCAGGATCAGAAGAGGGAGGAGTTTTTGAGTCTTCAGCAGGGAGATATGACCCTAGCAGGCTACATCGGGAAGTTCAACGCCCTTGAGCGTTACTGTCCCGAGATGTATATTACTCAGGAGCAGAGAGCAGGGAAGTTCGTCCGAGGGCTCCGGAAGCAGCTGAGGACGAAAGTGCTGACACACATGCCGAGCACATTAGCTGATGCGGTGAAGAGTGCTACTGTTCTTGATCGTGACTACAGGGAGAACTACCAGGATGAGAGGAGACCATCAGGTAGGTTCTCTGGGAGGCCAGGAGGTCAGATTGGAGGGAATCCGGGCAAGAGGCCCCGATACGAGGGGGCAGGAGTTGCAGTACCACGACCTGAGCCTTGTGGTACTTGTGGGAGATTTCACTCTGGGCCGTGCTTCACCCCCGGAGCATGTCATGGTTGTGGCCAGCTGGGTCACTTTATCAGGAGCTGTCCGAGCCGAGGAGCTGGGCCGAGCAGACCACCGGGTTTACCCGCACCAGGCAGAGGAGGAGGCGGAGGTAGACCACCTTTCCGACCACAGCAGGGGCAGCGCACTGGCAGAGTTTTCACCATCCAGGCAGAGGAGGCTCGAGATGGAGGCGCTGTCGTGGAAGGTACCCTTCTTGTCGCAGGTTCAGTAGCTAGGGTGTTATTTGATTGTGGCGCGACACACTCGTTCATCTCAGAGCGATTTGCGGGAGTGTTGGGCTGTACCCTTGCGATGTTGACTGCCACTTTGGAAGTCAGCACACCCCTGGGTCTGGTGGGCACTGTGGGGAGATTTGTCCCCGGCGCCACGGTTGTTTCGGAAGATCAGGAGTTTCCGGCAGACCTGGTCTTGTTACCGATGGAGGACTTTGATGTCATACTTGGGATGGATTGGCTGTCCCAATATGATGTTCGAGTCTTGTGCCGTGAGAAGAAGATTTTGATCCCGAGGAAGGGTTTGCCTGATATTCTGATTAGAGGGATCAGAAGCAGAGGGGGTCGCATTATTGTATCTGCTGTGAGAGCTCAGAGACTGTTACAGCAGGGATGTGCAGCATTTCTGGCGACGCTTGTGGTTGCGGAGGCAGAGTCTCAGAGACTAGAGGACATTGAGGTGGTGCAGGAGTTCGCGGATGTTTTTCCAGCGGAGATTCCAGGTTTACCACCACACCGGGAGTTGGAGTTCGGCATTGAGTTGGTAGCCGGCACTACACCACAGTCGAAGGCTCCATACCGGATGGCACCTGCTGAGTTGACAGAGTTGAAGAAGCAGTTGCAGGAGTTGATGGACTCTGGATTTATCAGACCGAGCGTCTCGCCTTGGGGTGCACCAGTTTTGTTTGTGAAGAAGAAGGACGGATCCTTGAGGATGTGCATAGACTACAGGATGCTGAACCAGGTGACGGTGAAGAATAGGTATCCCTTACCTAGGATCGAGGACCTCTTTGACCAGCTGCAGTCAGCGAAGGTTTTCTCGAAGATTGACCTGCGTTCAGGATATCACCAGTTGAGGATCCGAGATGAGGACATCCAGAAGACAGCCTTCAGGACGAGATATGGACACTATGAGTTCTTGGTGATGCCATTTGGATTGACGAATGCTCCGGCAGCGTTCATGGATCTGATGCACCGGACATTCAGGCAGTATATTGATATATTTGTGATTGTCTTCGTGGATGACATCTTGATCTATTCACCAGATGTGGAGCAGCACAGAGAGCATCTGAGGATTGTACTCAGCATCTTGAGGGCTCAGCAGTTATATGCTAAGTTCTCAAAGTGCGAGTTTTGGTTGGACAGAGTGGCATTCCTCGGACACATTGTATCGGCAGAGGGGATATCAGTAGATCCGGCGAAGGTAGAGGCGGTGACACAGTGGAGGACCCCTACGAGCGTGACGGAGATTAGGAGCTTTGTTGGATTGGCGGGTTATTACCGTCGCTTCATCAAAGACTTCTCGAGATTGGCAGCACCACTGACAGCTCTGACGCAGAAGGGAGTCACTTTTGTTTGGTCGCAAAAGTGCGAGGACAGCTTTCAGGAGCTGAAGAGACTGTTGACTACAGCACCAGTTTTATCATTGCCGAGTGGCACGGGGGGATTCGTGATTTATAGCGACGCTTCAGGTGTTGGCTTAGGATGTGTACTTATGCAGCACGGGAGGGTGATCGCGTACGCATCCAGACAGCTGAAGGTCCATGAGAGGAATTACCCGACACATGATTTGGAGTTAGCAGCAGTGGTTCATGCACTGAAGACCTGGAGACACTATCTTTATGGCGAGCAGTTCGAGGTGTTTACAGATCATCAGAGTCTGAAGTACCTGTTCTCGCAGAAGGAGCTGAACATGAGGCAGCGCAGATGACTTGAGTTCATTAAGGACTATGACTTCACTATCTCTTACCATCCGGGGAAGGCGAACACGGTTGCTGACGCTTTGAGCCGGAAGGTGGAGGTATCAGTAGCAGGCCTATGCATTCAGGAGTGGCGACTGCTGGAGTCTCTAGCAGAGTGGAGGCCATTTGCTGATAGCTCTGAGGGCGCAGTGATTGCCGGATTGAGAGTAGAGCCTCAGACAGTATCAGCAGTGATTCATGCTCAGACTACAGATGAGGAGTTGAGCAGTTTGTTACAGTTAGCTGCCAGAGATGGGTCAGACTTCAGAGTTGGAGTGGACGGAGGTCTGAGATTCAGAGATCGTATCTGGGTGCCGAAGTCAGAGGACCTGAGACATGATATCATGGAGGAGGCACACAGATCGAGATATTCCATTCATCCAGGGAGCACCAAGATGTACAAAGACCTGCAGCGGAACTTCTGGTGGCGAGGTATGAAGAAGGACGTTGCAGACTTCGTGTCGAGGTGTTTGGTCTGTCAGCAGGTGAAGATCGAGCACCAGAGACCAGCAGGGCAGATGCAGAGGATTGAGTTGCCCGAGTGGAAGTGGGAGCACGTGACGATGGATTTTGTTACGGGGCTACCGAAGACACGGAGATTCCACGATGCGATTTGGGTTATAGTCGATCGACTGACCAAGTCGGCGCATTTCTTAGCTATTAAGACCACTCTTGCTCTGGAGGGTCTAGCTAAGTTATATATTGAGGAGATTGTCAGACTTCATGGCGTACCAGTCAGTATCATTTCAGACAGAGATCCCAGATTCACTTCGAGATTTTGGGAGAGTCTACACAGAGCACTGGGGACACGTCTGAAGTTTAGCACAGCTTTCCACCCACAGACAGATGGCCAGTCAGAGCGGACGATACAGACATTGGAGGACATGCTGAGAGCGTGTACACTTGACTGGGCCGGGCATTGGGATGAGCATTTGCCGTTGATCGAGTTCGCCTACAACAACAACTACCACTCGAGTATTGGAATGGCACCCTATGAGGCATTATACGGGAGACCGTGTAGATCGCCGGTATGCTGGAGTGATGTGGGCGAGAGACAGCTAGTTGGACCTGACATTATCCAGTTGTATTCAGAGAAGGTCGACGTGATTCGGAGACGACTAGCTACGGCGCAGAGTAGGCAGAAGAGTTATGCTGATACGCGGAGGCGTGAGCTGACTTTTGAGGTAGGAGATCATGTCTTCCTGAAGATCTCGCCTTCCAGAGGGGTGATGAGATTCGGGAAGAAGGGGAAGTTGAGTCCGAGATATGTCGGACCGTTTTAGATATTGGATCGGGTTGGTGAGGTGGCGTATAGGATTGCTTTACCGCCACAGTTTGCAGGACTTCACAACGTCTTCCATGTTTCTATGTTGAGGAAGTACGTGGCCGATCCAGCTCATGTGATAGAGATATCAGTACCGGAGATCCAGCAGGATTTGTCATTAGATGAGAGACCAGTTGAGATTGTGGATCAGATGGTACACCAGCTCAGGAGGAGAACGATTCCTATGGTGAAGGTCAGGTGGCAGCATCACACTGACAGAGAGGCTACCTGGGAGATTGAGGAGGATGTCAGGAAGCAGTATCCAGAGTTGTTTCGGTAAGTCGGTTGTTTCGAATTTCGCGGACGAAATTCTTTTAAGGAGGGTAGATTGTAATAACCTAAACTAAACATCTTAATTAACTAAACCTAAACTTAATTAACCTAATTAATGCATGCATGGAGAGTAGGAGGTGTTGGAAGGAGGAGATGAAGTGTAACGTGTAGGTTAGTTGTGAAATAAGATGGGTTATTTTGATTGGTAGATTTGAAGGTGGATAATTAAAGGAGATATATATATAGTTAGATAAGAATTCACTTAAAACGTTTCTTCATCAATTTCATCTAACAGAGAGTGAGAGAGAGAGGCTTTCGGAGCAGAAGAAGGAGGAAAGAAGAAGTAAAGAAGAGGAAGAAGAAGAAGAAGAGAAGGAGTGTTGAAGGGAGCTCGGGAGGCTTCTTCAACCGTCAAAAGGTATGCCAAATCTTCAATATAACTCACATAAGCCTTGTGAGTGTTGGGGATCGACGTTGGTGTCGAATTCCCCGTCGGAATTCAACCAATTCAGAGGTTGAAGACGACGATCGGTCGACCGGTGCCTGTGGGCAGTCGACCGATCCTATTATTATATTGATGTTTACCCGCAAACGGTCGAACGATGTCGTTAGACGGTCGACCGTTATGCCAGATTTGTGCGGGAAAAAGGGGATATACTGTTATCGGTCGAACGGGACCACTTAGCCGGTCGACCGAATAACGATGAGAATGGGTCGGTTGGGGATTTTGACTTATTAAACGGTCGAACGTCCTTTACCTTGTTCGACCGATCCATTCGATGCTAAGTCGGTTGGGAGCTTTGACCATCAAAACGGTCGACCGCTCTTTAACTCTCGGTCGACCGACTGAGCATTTAATTAAGCGGTAGAGTGCTTGTATTGATTCGGTCGAACTGTATTTCAGTTCCGGTCGACCGAACGAGACTTGAGCAAATTATTGAAATCCCTGTTATCGGTCGAACGGCCCCTTGGTTCGACCGGTCGGATATATATATTATATAAAATGGTATAGTGTAGACCTTCCAAACGGTCGACCGCTAGATGACTTTTGTTCGACCGATTGGTCGGTAATTCGGTTGGCGTGGTTCGACCGGTAGATTTGTTTGTACAGTACTGTGTACTGTGTGGGGGACCGGTCGACCGGTGTGCTTGTAGCGGTCGACCGATCTACCGCAGGTTGGTGGATTTATCCACACGCGATCCGTCGATGTCAGGTCGACTACCGGCTCCGAGGCGACGGTTGATTACCGGCTTTGAGAGCTACGGATTTCACCTTCGACGAAGGCGTATTATTGTTGTACCTTTTTCCTCTCTTACCGAGCGGGGTGTGAGGGATGTGTACCGTAAACCTTGGGCAGTTTGCGAGGGTTTAGCGGTAGGCCGAGGATGTTCCGGCAGGGTGCGCGTTAGACGACTCTTGGGGGAGCAGTGGCTGTCGTCTGACCCGAGTTGTGTATTCGGCGGGCTGACTCGCTCCTTGGGTGCGGCGTGTACCGGGGGTTCCTTCCTGCACTTTTTGGGGAGCAGTAGTGTCGACTGACCCTTGTGAGGCAGCGGTGGACTGACTTGACCCTAGTGACAGGAGTGGTTCAGTGCCGCGGAGGCGGTGAGGGCATTATTGTGGGCCCGAGGCGGATGATCATGTGCATAGCATTGCATTGTCTTTAATTCCTTTTTGTATTTTAGGAGGTTTGGTATACGGGGTTCCTGCAGGGAACTCAGGCATGTTGTTGTTTGCATTTCAGGTAGCGAGCAGGGTTAGAGTTTGAGGTGGTGACCGAGGACGGTGCCCCCGAGATCGGATCCTGTAGTTGTCTTCTTCTTTTGAGGTGATTACATGTCGTATAGCTTTTGTTGTAATCACAGTCAGTCGGTATAGTATGTATAGTTGACTTCCACGTGGGTCTGTACCTTATATATTTTATATATATATGTTGGTTTATTTCCCGTGACGTGCCCAGTGTTGACCGTTGACGGTCTTTATTATTGTTTAAATTTTCCGCTGTTTTCGGGTACGTTACATATTAAATTGAGTAAGTCATTCCAGCTTCGTTTTGTCAAAGAAGAAGAGCGAATCTCTAGGGTCAAGTCGTAATGTATCTTTTTCCATCTTATTTTAAATGAAGTTAAATGTCTTTTTTGTTTTGTTGATGTAAAATCATGACAATTTTTTATAAATCAGACTGTTATACGCAACCTAACAAAGTTGTCATAGTTCGAAACCGTGACGACGGCACTGACTTGGGAGATCTTTAATTAACTCAAAAAATAAATGAAACGATTGGTCAACAGTTTGACGGGATTGGAGATTTTGGTAAGCGTAAATATACTCCAAGCCAAATCTAAGTTGAGCTTTAATAGGTCTAATTAAAGACCAAAAAATACGTCCAAATCTATCCATATTTGTTTTCAAACTTGCTTAAAGAAGCAGCGATTGGACGTCACCTATAGGGGAAGATAGAAAATCAGATATTTGGGATAAAAGTCCACCCAACAGGTAGGTATAATTTTTTCCTTGTTTCATTTTTATCACATTCCTTTTTCCATTTCATTTCTTCACGAAATTTCCTCGATTATTCTTTCAGATAATTCCTTGACTTGAATTCATCTTCGTAAACTCTATTAGAGTTTGGAAATTCATTGGATTAAGGATGAAATTCCTTCAAAAAAGTTAATAAGTTTCAAAAAATTCTAATCTCTACCTCAAGCTTTGGTGATGCCACTTTGAATTGGGGTGGTGTTTGGTTTTACTAGTGTTTTGTGGTGAGACAATGGTGGCAAACTGGCGATTATGGTGGTAGTTTAGGTGGTGGTGGTGTTGTTGGTGATATTTTGTTGTTTATAATATGAGTTCGACAATTATGTTTTGGACTTACCGTTTACGATAGAGGTGACTGGTGGTGCGTTGAGGTGGTTTTCCCATTGATTTGTGAGGCGACTGTGGTTCCAAATTACGAGTGACCTACTATCGGTCACCCATGGTGTATTGTTTTTGTTCACACTGGGGGATTGATCTCAAGATTCGAAGATATGATTCCACGTCCTAAACTAACTGCATGCACTACCCTGGAGAGCTGATTTTTCCATTGTTGCTTTGCAGTGGTGGTGGTAGAGTTGGCTGTACGATGTGGTGGTCGCAGTAGTGTTGGTGGTGATGGTTGCGGGTGGTGGCAATTATTTGCTTGGATACACATCAAAAGTGTTATCATTAGACTTTCCAATCGCCCAAATTCACATATTGAAGTTTATATGCTCCGACTGAAAATTAGTTGCTACACACTTGTGAGAGTGGGAGCCGATCCGTTTCAAATTATGTTATAACCGTTAAGTATAAGAGACACCATTAGTTAGTATTACTACAATATAAACCTTGTAATGCTATCTTTCCCAAACACAGAACTCACAAAAATACATTCTCGTTTCCTCGAATTTTACTTTGCCATCATCCTACTTTGTCCATCACCAACTTTTCTGTTAGTTGTGGTGACGGTGATGATGATCGTAACGGTGGTATCGGTCTGCGGTTGGTGCTGCCGTTAAGGTAAGTCTTGCAGTGTGATTTTTTTGTTTGAAAATATGTTAAATACTAACTACGTACGTACTAAACAAAAATAGATGCTTCAAAACAATGTATCAATATTTAGAATGAAGAAACCACATGCAACCACTTATTTGAGGTGAGAAATAGGTGGGAACGGGGTGGCTCCCTCGGAATCCATTTTTTATATGAGAGCTGATGTCTTCAAGCAAGAAATATTCATCATTGTTTCCGACACCATATGCCTATTTTATGAACCATCCCATAACTTGTTGAAACATGCAAACGTACCTCTTCACCAACATGCAACGCACATCTTCACCAACCATCGCTTCCTCTCCTAAGAGATGCATCTCTTCACTCAGTATTAAACTTCAAACGGTCACCCAGCTTAGTGATGTATATATATAAGCTCATGTAAATCTCAGATAATATACAATTGAAATCAACCTCTTTCTCCCTAATCCCGCTTAATATGGTATCAGAGCAAAAGTTCCATCACTGGTGAATCTCAGAGTGTCCTCACTCATCATCGATCCACCTCAGAAAAAAAACCAAAACCAAAAATCCCACCACCCATCACCTTCGCCTTTCAAGGGGGTTGAAGGAGACAAAACAAACCCCGACATCCAAAACCCCTGAAGGAAAAATAAAAAATGGCGGACTCAGAAACAAACGCTCCAAAACTGGTGTCACAGTTGCTCAACGGACAAAACTATTTGTCTTGGGCACGGGCTGTTACGCTAGCTCTCAGCGGGAAGGGAAAGCTGGGACACATCACCGGGACAGCAAAAAAACCAGAGGAGGATGCCACCGAAACAAAACAAGAAGAGTGGCAGGCGACAGACCATCTTGTAATGTCATGGATAATCAACTCCATGACATCCAAAATCGGGGCTATCTTCCTTTACAAAAATTCCGCAAAGGAGCTATGGGACGCCGTTCAAAGCATATACGGTAAAACCAACAACTTTGCTCACATTTTTAAACTAAAACACGATCTGTCGCAGACAAAACAGCAAGGACAAACAATCACGGAGTATCTCGGGACACTGCAGCGTGGATGGGACGAGCTCGCCATCTACGAACCCACGACTGCTGACCCAAAAATCCTACTCGAACGAAAGGAGCGAGATCAAATCTATCAGTTCCTCATCGGACTCGACGACAGCTATGAAGCCATCCGAAGCCAAGTCTTGATGACCCCCACTGTCCCTGATCTCGCATCCATCATCGCGATGATCCAACGGGAGGAGTCCCGTCGGACCACCGCTCAGATCGCGGACCGATCTTCAGAAAACCAGGCGTTCTTCGCCGGAAAACCCCAAAATCAGACAAGAAAATATGGAAATAAACCTCAGGAAACATGTGACAACTGTAAAAAGACCGGGCACAACAAGAACTCATGTTGGTTCCTACACCCTCATCTTCGACCGACACGGGAAGGAGGTGATCATCGGAACAAAAAAAGGAACGGCAGACCAAAAGGAAACAGGGCGGCGGCAAACCCTAACGCAGAAGAGGAACAAAGAAAATGGGAAGGCGAATCGGTTATTCGCTCGGATCCGCGAGGTTTTATAACCTCACATGATTTGGGCGGATCCGGGGTCCCTTTAACCCGACCCGAAATAGGGATCCGACCAGATGCTGCAACCGCCGGATCCGGATCCAGTGCCAGATCCGACCCGATTCCACTGGACCAATTGCTGGGACACCTCAACGCATATTTGCAGTCCACCCCTCAGGGTTCAAGTAATTGCGCAGGTATACCCTCTGGTTCCAGAAATTACTCTGCCAACGAAACAGGAAAAAACCTTAGACACATAAATAATAATCAATGGATAATTGACTCAGGTGCTACTGATCATATGACCGGAAATTCTAGTCTAATAAGCAAAATTAAGAAACATGTGAACTCTCTTCATAATTTTGTGACTGTTGCAAATAATAATCAAGTAGAAATAAAAGGGATAGGAGAAACCACCATATTAGATCAAGTAAATAAAAATGTTTTATATATACCTACTTTCACCTCTAATCTTCTTTCAGTATCAAAAATCACACAAAATTTAAATTGTAATGTTATATTCACCCCTAATGATGTATTCTTTCTGGAGCGAACTACAGGGAAGACGATTGGTAAAGGGATTCATACCAATGGACTTTATGTTTTAGAGGCTCAAAACAAGAGTTTTCATACTACTAGTTTACCAAACCATATTCTATGGCACAAACGAATGGGACACCCATCTCATTTGGTTTTAAAAACGCTATTTCCTTTATTTCTTCTGATTATGCATGTGATGTTTGTCAGTATTCTAAACAAACTAGATTACCATTTTTTAACTCTAAAACCAAATCAAGTGTTCCTTTCGAAATAGTTCACTCCGATATTTGGGGACCCGCTCCTGTCGAGTCTTACAACGGTTTTAAATATTTCGTGCTATTTATCGATGATTTCTCACGAAATACTTGGACCTATCTTCTCAAAAACAAATCCGAAGTTTTTCAAGTTTTTTGTGATTTTACAATTTTTGTTGAAAACATGTATGATTTTAAAATTAAGACCTTAAGGACAGATAACGGGTCCGAATACACCAGCCACAACTTTCAATTTTTTTTGAAAAATCGGGGAATATTACACCAATTAACATGTATACACACCCCTGAACAAAATGGAGTCTCGGAACGGAAAAATTGTCATCTTCTAAATGTAACAAGGTCATTGCTCTTTCAAAATCATGTTCCCAAACGATTTTGGTCTGACGCTATTTTAACTGCGACTTATCTAATAAATCGTCTTCCTAGTCCTACTCTTCAGAATAAACAACCACTTGAGATACTCTTAGGACGAAAACTAACCCTAGATCATCTTAAAATCTTCGGGTGTGTATGCTTTGTTCATAAGAAACGCATAGATAAATTTGATAGCAATGCTGTAAAATGCTTATTTCTTGGTTATTCTTTTCAAAAAAAAGGGGTATAAATGCTTTGACCCTGAGTCTTGTAAAATGTATATCTCCCGAGATGTAATATTTAGGGAAACCGAACCTTACTACAACCCTACAACACAATCTCGTCCAGACTCCTCACAAGTTCTACCTGAGTTCAACATCAAAGCACACGAACAAGGAGAAGGACAAGGAGAAGGACACGAATAAGGAGAAGGACAAGGAGAAGGAGAAGGACACGGAGAAGGAGAAGGACACGAAGAAGGAGAAGGACAAGGAGAAGGACACGAAGAAGGAGAAGGACAAGGAGAAACAAGAGCTTCAACCCCAAGGAGGTCTACCCGACCAAGACGTCCTCCCACTAGGTTTAATGATTTTATCACCTCTCAAGTAACTTATCCCATTCAGAACTACCTCACCTACAAACAAATACAACCAAACTATAGGGCTTTCCTAAACCGAATAAGCGAAACCCTAGAACCAAAGAACTACGAAGAAGCTAGTAGCAATCCTAAATGGCAAAAAGCAATGGAAGAAGAACTTAAAGCCCTAGAAACCAACAACACTTGGACTCTCATCCCTAGACCAAATAAAACAAAACCCGTTGGATGCAAATGGGTTTACAAAATAAAATATAATAGCGATTGTACTATCGAAAGGTATAAAGCTCGCCTTGTAGCAAAAGGGTATACTCAAACCTATGGGCTTGACTACCTAGAAACCTTCGCACCAGTAGCAAAAATGAATACTGTTCGGGTTCTTCTTTCCATAGCAGTTAACAAGGGATGGAAGCTTTATAAAATGGATGTCAGAAATGCTTTTCTTCAAGGCACCCTTGAAGAAGAAGTATACATGGTACCCCCTCCAGGCTCATTGGTTTTTCAGATGCTGATTGGGCAGGAAACCATGATCGTAGGTCAACTACCGGTTTTTGCACATTTGTTGGTGAAAATCTTGTTACTTGGAGAAGTAAGAAACAAAAGGTGGTTGCTCGATCAAGTGCAGAAGCAGAATATCGAGCAATGACGTCCACCACCAGTGAACTCATTTGGTTAAAGCAACTTCTTCACGATATGTGTCAAACTCACACTAAAGCTATGAATATGTTTTGCAACAGCAACGCCGCACAACACATTGCTTCCAACCCCGTGTTCTACGAAAGGACCAAACACATTGAAGTTAACTATCACTTCATCCGTGAGAAGATTCAAGCTAGCTGGAGAAATAGAAGTTCCATACGTCTCCAGTAAAGAACAATTGACGGACGTTTTCACCAAATCCCTAAGTAAACAACCATTCGACTCCATCATAAGCAAGTTAGGCACCTACAATCTCTTCCAGGTCCAACTTGAGGGGGAGTGTTGAAACATGCAAACGTACCTCTTCACCAACATGCAACACACCTCTTCACCAACCATCGCTTCCTCTCCTAAGAGATGCATCTCTTCACTCAGCATTAAACTTCAAACGGTCACCCAGCTTAGTGATGTATATATATAAGCTCATGTAAATCTCAGATAATATACAATTGAAATCAACATCTTTCTCCCTAATCCCGCTTAATATAACTTGAAATCCATACCTTACTATTTTGCTGTGTGCTTTTAAACGTTTCTATGAGAAATACAGCTTGAGTGGAAAACTGTGGTACACGTTTGAGAGCAATATTAGATACCAGGCAACCTATTTGACTCGTGAAGATTGGTGATGATGATCATGTCATAACACACAATTCAAAAGCATTTTTAGTACTTAGATGAATTGTTAGTTTCGTTCCATTCCGGTGACAGGAAAAGACAAAACTTACATTGTCATTAAACGCAAAGGGGCCACGAGTCAACATGGTCAATTACTTTAGATCTTGCATTGGAACATAAACAAATCAAGTATACACGTTCACGTTCCATGAAATGATCGTACATGGTTTCAAGCAGCAGAAACCAGAAACCAGAAACCCGAATTATAATTGAATAACCAATTAGCATAGTAGCTTTATTTAATCATTCAACGTTTCCAAAAAAATAAAAAGTAGAACTGTGGTCACAGAAGAATATTCCACGTGTATTAGCATTTATTTAATCAGTTAAGCATGTCTAACCACAAAATAGTACTTGCACGCAAAAGCAAGAAATAACGAGCTCTGAGCGACCTACTTTTCTCAGAACAAAACTTTTCATGATGTAACTACAAGGTGATCTTAAATTTTCATAAATGTCCATTTATCAAATCATCATTTTTTTCCATAAATTTTTTTCTTTGTTTTTCTTTTAACAACTTTTTCCTAACGTTTTTAGAACCGAACCGGTCATCAAACCGATAAAACTTTGATTTTGGCTCAATGTGGTCCAACCACGGTCCAACTACGGTCGGACCGTTGATGACGTCAATATTTTTTAGACCTGAAGTTGGATCAGACCGAATAAATATTAACGATCAGATCTGTTTGAACCGATTTCTGTAAATATTAACTAAAGGTTCGAACCGTCCATCGATTTAAGTGAACCGACCGCTGGACCATCGGTTCCCGGTCGAACCGGGTCGAACCGTCCGGTCCGGTACGGTTTTTAAAACCTTGATTTTTCCTCTCAACCACAACCCATCAATAAATGTCAATTTGTCAAATTAATACTCTTTTTTCTTCCACATCACTTCTTCTTCCCTCAATTATAATTTTCAACAAAAAAATAATAATTAACTTATTGTATTTACAATAATTTTTATAACTAAATATAAATAGTAGGAAATAAAATTCAGAAAAAATATATTAAATATTAAAACATCGTTACAATAATTAGCGACCAGAATAAAAAAACAAAATTCACTACAAGAAACTAAACCTACAACCACGGAAGGTGTATCCGTGGTTGTAGGCTCCGTCACTATTGCCTACAACAGCGACGGATGTGAACGAATCAGCCACGGATAAATCCCGTGGCTGAATCTTTACTCCAAATTCTTGAAAAGAAAACCCGACTCCCTCACCCCCAAATCAATCCTTCCGCAAACCCTCACCCAACAACAAAAAAACCCCTCACCCAAACCCTCCTCCGACCCAACCCTCCTCCGACCCACCCCTCCTCCGACCTCAACCCTCCTCCGACCCAACCTCTTCCCTCACCCAAACCCCGAAACCCCCCTCCGAAACTTCGAATCTCGCTATCGTCCGCCTGGGGTACAAGGCCAAGCAGGTATTGATTTCTTTTCGATCTCTCAATGTTTGGCCTTTTTTGGTTTTGGCCTTCGTTTTTTGTGGATTGAGTTTGAGTTGCCGTTTGAGTTGCCGTTTGAGTCGGTGTTTTTTTCGGCGTTATTTTATGTCGTGGTTCGGATCTGTTTTGGTTTCTCTGAAAATGTGATTAGATTTGTCGTTGGTTTATGTGCTTTAGGTGATGTTAGAGATTTAGGATGCAGTGCAATACGATGACATTTTGTTCGGTTTTGTTGATTGAACTTAAACTAGAACTGCATGTTCTGATGATAGTTTTTTAGAATGTGTCTACTTTTTTGGTCATTGTAAGGATTTAACTGTGATCTAGTAGTCATTTCTGCAGCCCGATGTTCTGGAATATGATAGTCGATAATTAATACTTATTATCCAACTCCATAATATTTTCCGTGTCCTGCACTAATGTGTCAAATTGGAAGCTACTTTGACTCATCCTAACAACCTTATTTGCCATAGGTTTAAATAAATGTGATCTACGCTTTACATATTTGTATCCTCAATGTTGTGATTCTATTTTCTTAAATAGTCTTTTTTATCGGGTAGACTATTAGTGTGCTCGTACATTTGACCAATCTCGCGTCCAATAGTCCAACCTCACATCGTCCAACCTCGCGCCCTCCAACCCTCCAACCTCGCGTCGTCCAACCTCGCGCCGTCCAACCCTCCAGGTTTTGTGGGTCTTTTTTTCCATTGGTTTTGGAAGGATTTGGTCAACTGCAGTTGTGAGATCTTGTTTGAACTTATCTATGGAATAATAATCTTTGTTTGTTTGTGCTTAATCTCGTTTTACATGGAGTCAATTTTCGTTAGTTTGATCAAGTATTGGGAGATTTTGAGATTTGAAATAGCTAGTCAATGCTATAGGTTAATTTGAAACTTCAACAAACCGGATTACATCGATCCAAAAGTTGTTAGAGTATATTAAAGTAAAATAAATCCTCAACAAAATCATATTGAGATTTGAGAACTTGATTGGCGGGTGCATCATAATCCACTCGTTAGCCATTTGGTAGTCTTTCCTCGTCAATAAATCTTCACCTGGTCATGAAGTTTTTATTGTATTAGAGACTTGACTTGCAACTAATGAACGTCAAGCTTAATTTAAACAAAATGCTCATTTTATTCACCTTCTGATTTATTGTTTGATTGACATCATTTCATGCTTATATTTGTATCTTATATCCATTATCTTTCACCTAAACAATGCTATGTCACGAGTTTTATGTTTAGTTTTCAGGAATAAATAGGTTTGAAGAGATGAAGCATAAAAGGACCCAAAAGCTGGGAAAAAGGACTGAATTGTGAGATCTGAGGACCAATATGCAAGGAAGAAGGACCTGATTGCAAGACAGAAGGACCTAAGAGCAAAATAGAATACTCCACACCATCTCCAGCAATGCCCTCATCATGGACTTGAGCTATGGCAGCTGTGCCAGATTGTTTATGAGGGCATCAACTACAACACCCGCACATTGTTGGAGTCGATGTGTCAGGGTGACTTCCAAATGAAACCCATCGAGGAGGTATGGGACACTTTTGAGTCCATGGCTGAGCGCACCTTCGAGTGGGACACCATGAGAGAGCCACCAGCCGCCAGGTCTTCTGGTCGAGCTGGATCATATCATGTTGAGTCGACTATCGCGTCTGAGGCGAAAATGACTGCTCTCATGCGTAGGATAGAGAGTTTGGAGATGGACCGAGCTCCTGTAGCTCAGGTCGCTACTCCCGGGTGTACTAGGTGTGGACTGTCGGGACATGATGACTTGGAGTGTGCTTACGCTCCAAGGGATACTGAGCATGCAAATGCGATGTATCAACAAAGGCCCCGAAACGACCCGTACAGTCATTCCTACAACTCGGGATGGCGTAACCATCCTAACTTCTCTTGGGGGTCTAGTGGAGGACACGGTCAGAGCTCGCACGCTCAACCTCAACCTCCACCTTATCAACCTCCACGCCCATCGGCGACCTACCAACCCCTACATCAAAGGTCTCAACACCAAAATTACCAACCTGGTCAGGCCTCTTCGTCGGGTTATTTTAACCAGACTCCACCACCCCAGTGGGTTGACCCTAAGGACTCTACCATTGAACAAACCCTTCAAGCATTCATGCAGAGCACTCAATCCATGCTTGTGGCCAACAATAATACGGTCAAAGCATTGGAAATGCAAGTAAGCCAGTTGGCTCATCAGCTCCATGAACGCGAGAAGGGTCAATTCCCGAGTCAACCTTTGGTAAATCCCAGGGGTCAGCCTGCTAATACCAGGCAGAATGTACACAATGTTGAAAGTGACCCTTCCCAACATGCTAATGTTATTCATACATTGAGATCGGGAAGGGTCGTTGACAACAATGTGGAAATGCCTGAAGCCAACCCTGTTGGCGAGTCTTCCGAGGAGAGTGTTGAGCCTGTCAAGGAACCTAATTCTGAGACTCCTCCTCGTGATTCCTATGTCCCCAAGGCACCATTCCCTCATCGGTTGACTAAAAAACGTGATGAGCATTGGGATAAGATCGTTGAGGTACTTAGGCAAGTAAAGGTGAACATCCCATTGTTGGACGTTGTTCAACAAATGCCACCGTATGCCAAGTTCCTCAAGGACCTTTGCACCACCAAGAGAAAAACAAATGTGCCTAAAAAGGCCTTCTTGGCCGCCAATGTGAGCTCCATATTGACACAACCCATGAATGTCAAGTACGAGGACCCTGGTTGTCCAACTGTCTCTTGCATGATTGGGAATGTGACCATCTCTCAAGCTCTATTGGATTTGGGGGCATCTGTGAATCTCCTGCCTTACTCAGTCTATGTCAACCTTGGGATAGGAGATCTTAAACCAACGAGGACAACCCTCCAGTTGGCTGATAGATCCGTCAAAATCCCACGAGGGAGTGTGGAGGATGTCCTTATCAAAGTGGGTGAGTTCGTATTTCCAGTTGATTTCATCATCTTGGATACCGAACCCGTGTCCAACCCACAAGGACAAATTCCTGTGATCCTTGGGAGGCCATTTCTTGCGACATCTAATGCTTTGATCAATTGTCGCAATGGCTTGATGAGGTTGTCTTTTTGAAACCTCACGGCGGATTTCAACATCTTCACTCTTGGTAAGCAACCTGAGCTCTTCGACGACACTGTCGGAGCCAATTTCATCCAGGACACGGATGAGCCTGACTCATTAGGCATGTTCGACTCACATCGACATATCATTGAGGTGCCTAATGATCAGGTTGCGAGTGAAGAGGATCTTGAGGAATCCGCCAGCATATCTCTGGACGAGGAGGCACATCTGGGTGCTTGCTCCTCTTACCCTGTGGCCCTTGAGCCACTTGAAAGTAACTCTGAATCCGACAAGGACCCACATCTGGTCGAGCTTAAACCGCTCCCTGATAACCTAAAGTACATCTTTTTAGGGGATAATGAGACCTTGCCACTCATTATTGCTTCTGATCTTGAAAAGGATCAAGAGGTTGCCCTCAAAAGAGTACTCTTTGAAAACAAAGAGGCAATCGGGTGGTCCTTGAAGGATATCAAGGGAATTAGCCCTGGTATTGTTCAGCATCGGATCCACATGGAAGAGGATTCTCGGCCCCGCAGGGACCCACAACGGAGATTGAATCCTGTACTGAAGGAAGTCGTCCGAAAGGAGGTTCTTAAGTGCTTGGATCATGGCATAATCTATCCTATCTCTGATAGTTCGTGGGTGAGTCCAGTCCATGTGGTTCCCAAGAAGTCAGGCGTGACGGTTGTGGAGAATGAGCATAATGAGCTTATCCCGACACGCCTGCAAACTGACTGGTGAGTTTGCGTTGATTATCGCAAGCTCAATGCGGCAACGCGGAAAGATCATTTCCCATTGCCATTCATTGATCAGATGTTGGAAAGGTTGGCCGGACATGAGTACTATTATTTTCTTGATGGATACTCCGGTTACAACCAAATTCCCATCGCCCCCGAGGATCAAGAGAAAACCACATTTACTTGTCCCTTTGGCACGTTTGCCTACCGTCGCATGCCCTTTGGGTTGTGCAATGCGCTGACAACGTTTCAAAGGTGTATGATCAGCATCTTCTCCGATATGGTTGAGCATTTCCTTGAGATCTTCATGGACGACTTTTCCATATTTGGCGCTTCCTTTGATGAGTGCCTTCATCACTTGAGCCTTGTCCTCAAGCGATGCCGTGAGAAGAACCTCACTCTCAATTGGGAGAAATGTCACTTCATGGTGAAGCGAGGGATTGTACTTGGACATGTGGTCTCAAGTAGGGGAATTGAGGTCGATCCCGCCAAAGTGGGTCTTATTGCTAATCTCCCACCGCCACGTAATGTGAAGGATATCCGCGCCTTTTTGGGGCATGCTGGATTCTATCGGCGGTTCATTCGGGATTTTAGCAAAATCGCTCGACCTCTCACCGCCTTGTTGGCTAAGGATGCCATTTTTGAGTTCACACCGGATTGCCACCATGCCTTTTTGACCTTGAAGAAAGAGTTGACTTCAGCTCCCATTATTAAGGCACCGGTGTGGACTGAACCCTTTGAGTTAATGTGTGATGCATCTGACTTCGCTGTGGGAGCAGTGCTTGGGCAACGATTGGACAAATTGCCTCATGTGATCTACTATGCCAGTAGAACACTCAATGATGCCCAATTGAACTACATTGTGACCGAGAAGGAATTCTTAGCGATCATATTTGCTTTGGAGAAATTCCGGTCGTACTTGATTGGCTCCCACGTGATTATCTATTCTGATCACACAGCCATCAAGCACCTCATGGCGAAGAAAGATGCAAAATCCCGACTCTTGAGATAGATCTTGTTCTTACAAGAATTCGATCTCGAGATTCGGGACAAAAAAGGGTGTGAAAACGTTGTAGCTGACCACTTGTCTCGTCTAGAGACGACCAACCCACAGGACCAAATCATTAACGATAAATTTCCTGATGAGCAGTTGTTCACGATCGAAGATAACCCTTGGTTTGCCGACATCGTGAACTACCTCGTGACCGAGCAATTTCCTGTGGGTTGGTCAAAATCTGACCAATCCAAATTTAGATCGTATGTCAGATTCTTTCACTGGGACGACCCTTACCTATTCAAATACTGCTCTGACCAAATTTTCAGGCGGTGCGTCCCAGATTCCGAGTTCCAAAGTGTACTCCACTTCTGCCATTCTAAGGCATGTGGAGGACACTTTGGAGCAAAGAAAACTGCTGCCAAGATGCTCCAATCTGGATTCTACTGGCCCACTCTTTTCAAGGATGCTTACAACTTTTGTAAGCAATGTGATAGGTGCCAACGCCTTGGCAGGATTGGTCGACGTGACATGATGCCTTTGCAAAATGTCCTTGTTGTCGACATCTTCGATGCGTGGGGCATCGATTTCATGGGTCCCTTCCCAAACTCGTTCGGGAATGTTTACATTCTGGTGGCCGTTGACTATGTGTCTAAGTGGGTTGAGGCTATACCCACAAAGACCAATGACAACAAGGTGGTCACCAAATTCTTGAGGAACATTTTTGCGCGATTTGGTACTCCTCGTACCATAATCAGCAATAGGGGTACCCACTTCTGTAATCGCTCCTTTGAAGCGCTTATGAGGAAATATTCGATCACCCACAAGCTTGCGACCCCATACCATCCGCAAACTAGTGGGCAGGTCGAAATCTCTAACCGTCAATTAAAGCAAATTCTTGAGAAGACGGTTAGTTCCTCGAGGAAGGATTGGTCTACCAAGTTGAATGACGCGTTGTGGGCTTTCCGCACCGCGTACAAGACCAATTTGGGTATGTCCCCATATCGGGTAGTGTACGGCAAGGCTTGCCACCTACCCGTCGAGCTTGAGCATCGTGCTTTCTGGGCGATCAAGAACCTGAATATGGATCTTGATCAAGCAGGAGTACAACGTAAGCTCGACATTGTGGAATTAGAAGAGCTACGCAATGATGCGTACGAGAATGCCAAAATTCATAAGTCCCGAGCCAAGATGTTTCACGATCGCATGATTATGCGAAAGGTGTTTACGGCCGGGCAGAAGGTGTTGCTCTACAATTCCCGGCTTCATCTGTTTGCGGGTAAGCTCCGCAGTCGCTGGTCTGGCCCGTTTATTGTCCAAACCTTTTATCCTCATGGAGCGGTTGAGATCTTGAACCCAGGGAATGGGGACGTGTTCAAAGTTAATGGACAACGCCTCAAACCCTACTTGGAGGGGGCACCAGCCGAAGTCGAGGAGGTCATGTTCCTTCATGAACCTCCCTCGTACTCAACCATTCATGTTCCTACATGAGTGGTTGAGCTTTCATGTGTATATATGTTAAAAAAAAGAAAAAGAAAAAAAAAGACTCTTTCAGTGAGCATCGATTGTTGTGGGCCCCAACCCTTGAGTATTTGGGCCCCATTTCTTTCACGTATTTGTATCCCTTCTTTAGCATCTCACAGGTTTTGAGGGAAGTTGGGTTGTGTCCATCAACATAGCCATGAACTTCCTTGTGTACTTCACGTTGGTGAGATCTCTTCTGTTTCATGCATACATCCATGTAGTATTTTGCTCACATTCATTGAGGACAATGCATGAAGTAGGTGTGGGGGGGGGTGTTTTACGTGTGTACATAGTCGAGTTTTTTCTTTCGATTTTGTTTTCTTTTGTTTGCATTTAAGGTCATGTTAGTGTGCTGCATTTAATATCGATATATTTGCTTGCCATGATCCATGGGTGACTTGTCTTCTTTTGCTTGCCTAGTGCTTTAAAATTTCCACATTTCTTTCAAAATCTTCATGTGTTTTCGAAAGAAAATGTTTTGTGGGTTTTGCGTGTGTTTAGCATGTGCAAAACCGTTGAGAGGCAAAGTAAAAAGATAGCTCCTAAAATTGTCTTGAACTTGATGCATTAGGATATCTAGTACGTGGCTTTAGGATTTATTGAGTCGTTAGGATGCACCCCGGTTTTCCCTCGGGGGGCGTGTAATCCTAGGGTTTCAGTACTCAAACATTTAAAGAAGTCCACCCTGAACCTAGTGAGTCAAATAATTCGTGTCTGTTAGTATAAGGAAGTTTGTCGTAGTCAAGGGCCCTTAATCTCTTTTTGTGAAACTTAAGTGTAGGTGTTTTGGTTCCCATGTAGATAAATAAATAAGTGGCGTTCTCTCTTCTCGCACGACTCCTATCACTCGGGAAAGTAGGTCTGAGGGGACTTTGTGCCTGGTGCTTTCGAGTCATCTGACTTGGGATGCACCGACCGAACTCCCATTACACGGGTGGTAGGGATCGCCCTATGTGAAGATTTGGGGGAAGGTGTACGTGATAGTGTAAGTCCTCATAGGCAATGATGCACAAAACCTGACCCTGGGAGAATCAAACACCAACCAATAAATGCTCCAAAGAAAAAGAAAAAAAAGAAAAAAAGAAAAAAAGAAAGAAAAGAAGAGTCAAATAAGAACCAAAATGGACTTTACACGTTGTATCACATTCAGAAGTTAAGGTTGCTCATGTCTTTCACTTAATTCCTTAGTTAACTCTCACGAATAACTCATTAGGCTAGGTGTGTGGACTGATTACATATATAGAGTCGACCCGTAGTATTACCGCATTCCATGATCGACAAAATAAGTCCAACGAGTCGTGTAGCTAGATTGATTAATGCATCTTGTTCGGATTTTGTGGGTATATCCGCTGAAAACCCTCAGGAGACAACACTCCTCCTCCTTGGCGACAAGGAAGTTTAACGGCTTGTTGCACGTGCTAAGTGCAACCGTGATTCCTACGAAAGTGAGTTAGGATTTCTTGTTTTTTTTTCATATGCTTTTCTCTTTCTTTGTTTTGCTCGGGACTAGCAAAAGTTAGGTGTGGGGGTATTTGATTGACATCATTTCATGCTTATATTTGTATCTTATATCCATTATCTTTCACCTAAACAATGCTATGTCACGAGTTTTATGTTTAGTTTTCAGGAATAAATAGGTTTGAAGAGATGAAGCATAAAAGGACCCAAAAGTTGGGAAAAAGGACTGAATTGTGAGATCTGGGGACCAAGATGCAAGGAAGAAGGACCTGATTGCAAGACAGAAGGACCTAAGAGCAAAACAGAATACTCCACACCATCATGGGGAGTATTTTGCCAATTCGATTCAGGTCGGAGCTCCAACAAACCAACCAGATGCATCCAAGACCAAGACACACAACAAGGAAGGCCCACAAACAAATCCAGACGGATCTGGATCATATAGGCCGCCAATTGGCGGTCTGGATTGGCCCAGATCCACCTAATTTTCTCCTGGACTTGTATTAATGTGTGCTTAGTCTATTTTTGGTATTGGTTTAGTCCCACATCGAGGTAATCTGAGTGAGTTCATAATAGAAGTTTTTTTAGCTTGTTAATTCTTGCTTAGTTAATGTGTTTACTTTGGTGCTTGTTTTGTTTTATGCTTCTTTAAATATTTCTTGCTTGATTAGTATAACTTTCATTTCAGTATTATACTTTCTTTTGCTAATATAGTTAGAGTAATGAGTAGTGAGTAGTTCCATCCCCATTTGGGGGGTGGAGAAATATGTGATATAATCATGTAGTGTATTAAGTGTGTGTTATTTTTATCCCTTGAGCTTTATATGATTTCCATAACCATCTAATGGGTCTCCACTCTTATCTTTGATATGCTAATGCTCTTGAATGAAGCTTAGCTTATGCTTTGATTAGTGGACCTATTTTATGGGGAATGATAAGGTTAGGATATGGATGAAGTTAATATTGGAAACACAAGTTGTAGTGTATGAGCTCTTGTTGCCTTTACCTTAGCTAATGTCTTGTATGTTTTAATGATGTAGTCTTATCTTAATTCATGTGGAGGCATAGTAGGGTCTAGTCTTTATACTTGAGTTCATGTAGCTTCATTCCAACTATTGTCTTGTATGTTTTAATGATGTAGTGAAATCTTAATTCATGTGGAGGGAAAGTTGGATGTAGTTTTATGATTTCATGCACTACATGTTGTGAAGAGCTTAATGAACACACACACATACACTTCTTTATGTTCACATTATTTCTCTACCCCCTTTGGGGTTTAGTTTTATCGTTTCTTCTCCACTTCATTTCAGCTTTGTAGTTTAGATTAGTGTAAGACATCTTTCTCCCTTTCTTTACCTCTCGCCTTCGCATAAACCAAGTGTCGACACACCTCCCAGTGGACGACCCGTATTTGCCACCGCTTCAACGCGGCCGTGCACTTGCGGTAAATATAAAACGATCAATCATTGTTCAACATGGATTTCTTGTGATTTTATCCAACATAGTTTTTGTGATTTATTTGAACTTGATAGAGAGAGCATGGAGTCTAACAGAAGTTGGATTTATGGTGGAAGAAGTAGTTCTACATTTTCCGATCGACTTAATGGTTTTCTGGATTTTGTGTTTGCATCTAGTCAGAGTTCACATATAGTTTGTCCTTGTTCTAAATGTAACAATTCCAAATGGAAGAAACGGAAAGATGTATATGAAGATGTTATTTGTCAAGGTTTCACTTGTAATTACACATGTTGGATTTTTCATGGCGAGGACTTTGGAATTTCAAATCCATCGACCACGTCACGAATTGAGGGAGAGAATGTTGAGGAATTTGATGACATGCATGGCATGGTCCAGGATTTGTTACGCAATCAAATGGATGCAAATGAGTTGCGTGATGAAAACATGGAAGATTCAATTCCTGTAGGTGACCAAACGATGAAGCTTTACAAATATTTAGAAGATGCTAAAGAAGAATTATATCCTGGTTGTAAATTGGGGCTCACAAAGTTGTCTTTCATCACAAGGCTATTCCACATGAAGTGCGTAAGCAAGTGGACCAATAGTTCATTTAATAAATTGTTGGAGTTCTTTGAGGATGTACTTCCAGATGGTGCACATGTGCCTAAAAATCATTATGAAACAAAGAAGATGATGAACAACTTAGGATTTGGTTACAATAAGATACACGCTTGTCCTAATAGTTGTATCTTGTACTGGAAAGAATTGAGTAAAGCCATTTCTTGTCCTGTATGTGGAGTTTCATGATTGAAGGTTGTAGAAATAGACGAAGATGGTGAAGACATAATTGCCACTACATCGAAGAAGAAAAATAAGCAGAAGAAGATTCCAGCAAAGGTGTTACGTCATTTCCCAATTAAGGATAGACTTCAAAGGTTGTTTTCAACCAAAAATGTGGCGGTGTCGATGAGATGGCACGATGAGAATCGGAAAAGAGATGGAGTTTTGAGATACCCAGCTGATTCAGAAGTTTGACATGCATTTGATAGAATCCATCCAATTTTTGCATGTGAACCAAGAAATGTCAGACTTGGATTAGCATTAGATGGTTTTCAACCGTTTCGAGGGTCTGCACATAGTACTTGGCCAGTGATACTTGTAGTTTATAACTTGCCACCATGGATGTGTATGAAACATCCATATTTCATCATGTCGCTCCTAATACCAAGCCCACAATCCCCAGGAAATGACATTGATGTTTACTTGCAACCTTTAATTGAAGAACTCAAGGAATTATGGGTTTCAGGAGTAAACACTTATGATGCATCTTGAAAAGAAACATTTTCAATGCGATGCACACTTTTATGGACAATAACTGATTTTCCAGTGTATGCAAACCTAAGTGGTTGGAACACAAAAGGTCGTTTTGCTTGTCCTTGTTGCCAAGTTGAAACTTGCTCTCGATGGTTAACAAATAGCAGAAAATTTTGTTACATGGGGCATCGTCGCCGGTTAGATGAAAACCATCTTTGGAGAAAGGATAAAAGACACTTTGATGGATCTACTGAACAAAGAAGTGCTCCTGTTGCTTTGACTGGTGATGTCATTTTTGATCAGGTGAAAGAATTTGAAGTGGTATTTGGGAAAGGACAACCACATGGTGATTTAGGTAAAGATCACAGTTGGAAGAAACGAAGCATATTCTTTGAGTTGCCTTATTGGAAAGACATTCTGGTTCGGCACAATCTTGATGCAATGCATATTGAAAAAAAGTGTGTCATAGTTTATTAAGCACTGTGGTGGGTGTTTTGCCTAACAATAAAGACAATCTAAAGTCTAGGAAGGACTTGCAGTTGATGAACATCAGAAAGGATCTACATCCACACAATGGACCAAATGAAGGGAAATTCAAACCTGCCTTCTTTTGGATGAAAAAGAATGAGCAGAAGATGATACTCTAATCAATCAACCATTAAGAAATGAAGGAGACCAAGGTTGTGAAATAGGATGTTCTGACATGTGTCGAATTGAAACAACTGATTTAGAGAAAGCACATCGTTGGATTTTATTCCACAACGAAGAAGTTCAACCATATATAGAGTATGATTACTTTTTTTCCTTTGGTCACTTTTGTTTATGTTTATTAGAAACAAAATAATTCATTTCTGGACTACAGGCGTTGGAATGTATTGAATGCCATGCGGGGTCGAAAGCGTATTCGAAGAGATGTTACCAATCAACGAAATAGGGAATTTAGTACCTGGTTTTCTGACACAGTTAGAGATGAAAGTGAATCAGGCATGATTTTGTCTAACATCTTAAAGGCACTGGCGAGAGGTCCAAATACAATTGGCAAGCGTTATTCTGCTTATTTAAGCAACGAGTATCAGTTCAACACCACAAATCGTGAATCATCCCGAAAGACACAAAATAGTGGTGTAGCCGTCACAACATCAACTGAAAGTTACTCAAGCAGAAGAGACTCTAACCCCGTTGTAGGAGAAGTTGAATATTTTGGTGTTCTTAAAGATATCATACAAATTGACTACTTTGATGATATAAAAGATGTATTATTTAAATATGATTGGTATGACACTACTTCTCGGGATACTGGATAAAAAGTGACGAATTCGGGTTTACTTTGGTGAACCCAAAAAGGTATCTGAATAGTGACGAACCTTTTATCTTTGCAAGTCAAGCAGAACAAGTTTTTTACGCAAAAGAAAAACTCTTGGATCCTGGAGAGCAAGAATGGATTGTGGTTATTAGGACCACACCAAGGCATTTATATAACATGCCAGAGTCTGACACACCAGAGACAGATGAGTTATATTGTCAAGGTCGTCTTCTGGATTTAAGTAATACCCATGTTGAAATTGTTGATGTTGATTGGAGTAGACATGACCTTGAGGAATTAGTAGATCCTCCACTTGCAGTAGAGGATGATGATGTAGATAGTGATAATTGGTAAATTATTTATATATTTATAATTCTGGATCTGTATTGCATTTATATAACAAGTTTTACAATCTTGGTTTTTTTTAAACTATTGATTTAATGAAATTTAACATTTGTTCTTTTTTAAACATTTCGTAGATATGAAAAGATTGAGACGTTTTGTGCGGGGTTCTTCTAGTCAAACATCACAACCCACTCAACATGAGAATGAGACACAAGATGATCCAGTTGAAGACATCCCTCCACACGTGCCTGAGGATGACAATAACGTTGACGCATCACTTCCTTCCTCAAGTTAGTAAATTGATTTACATAGTTAGTGTGTTTGATACAAGTGGTGTTATTTACTCATTTAATTAAACTTCTAAATTGTTGCGTAGTGGATTTGAATTCCACAAAACGTCGGGGACGCACCCAAGCTCTTTCTACATGTGAGCTCAATTCCGAAATTATATACTTTTAATTTGTATTTTTACTAATACATTATATTTTTGTACATTTAATTAGCGCAAAAGTGAGGTAAACAACAACAACATAGCCAAAAATGTAATACCCCACAGTTGCGGCACGAAGTCCATTGCTCGCAAAGCTGAGGAAATTGTAAGTTGTGAGCAAATTTAACTCCTTTTCTTCATTTCTTGGTATGGAGAGCAAAAAGCAAATTTAACTCCTTTTCTATCGTGTATGTAGAGAAATCTAAGTAAAATTTATTTTTACTGCTTAAAATGGTTTCTTTTTTGTTGTTGTTGTATGTAGAGAAAATCAAAGTAAACTTGATCTTGTCAACATAGTATTAAGTAATGTCATGACCTTTTTTGTTTTTCTCCTTCAGACCAATTTTGTGCTTCTCCAAGTCCTTTACTTGACCAATTCAGATTGTTTTTCAAAAAAAAAAAAATGTAAACACATAAACAACAGAATACCCAAGGCACACATGCTAAATTTATGCTCATTCTGTTTATCATGCCTTGAGAAGCATTTCTGGAAGCTAATTTCTCTAATAGCACTGACAACAGAAACATACTTAAATTCAGATTTTTCATTAGTTAGTTATTGTGATTTCAAATTTACATGTTGGAAATATGGATCCGATACCAAGTTAAATTTGTTCAACATATGATTATAGGATACGATAATGTGTGAGATGTACGACGTCATTTGGAGGTGTCATATACTCTCTTTTTCCTTGCAAGCAACATGCTGACATGTTAACACGAGATTTTGTAAATTTGTCAACAGTAAATCATACTTAGATTAATTTAGCTTCCTGTCTATTGGCGTGATGAAACCAGAGTAGACCATTTTGTAAATCTGTCAACAGTAAATCATACTTAGATTAATTTAGCTTCCTCTCTATTGGCGTGATGAAACCAAAAAAAAGGAAATAAACCGCATTTAAATTTTTATGGTTGTGTTGTTTGATCAACTTCAGCCACCTACAAAAGGTTTTGGTTTAATTTTGCAAGACATGTCTGTAATCTAATTCCACTTTCAGATTGCGTCATTTCAAAGCTGATTAGACTACATATAAGATATGTAGTCCCTAGTACCTTAATCAAAGTTAGTCTGTTTGTTATGGTTATGCATTTTGTAGAGAAAAGCGAATCCAGAAGACCCACCTCCAACTCGAACACAGATGTGGTGTTTGTTGCATTCTGACAAAGATCCTGCTTCAATGGTGATTAAGGTGATAATATAGTTTTTAAGCTTAATTCTTGTTGTTGTATGTCAAATTCGTTTTTATTACAATGATGAATGTGTGTGTAGAGTAAACTGAGAGAAGAGGAAGAAAATATCAGAGATTCTGGTTCTATGGTTAGTACCGGTAGACACGACGCCGTTGCAAAAGTAATGGGTAATGACGAGCACGACCGTGTTCGAGCAGTAGGCACTCTCGTTACTCCTACCAACATATTTGGTTGTAGAGGTGCTCCAAGTACTGAAGAGATAAATTTCCGAGTCGAAGTCAGAATCAACCAGAGAATGGAAGCCATAGGAAGTGAGCGACAAATAATAGCCGAGCAACGAGAAACAATAGCCGAGCAACGACAAATAATAACCAAGATGAAAGAAAAGGATGAGCCTTAATGAAGCTCGATGTGCTCAACATGATCAATATTTCCTCCAAATGTCGAGAAGATTTGGCTTCAACTTAAGGACATGGTAAATATAAAAACTTGTTTATAGATAGTTATAGAATTTTACGATAATGGGATATTTTTTAATTAATTTTTTATGAAACTCAGAATGAAGATAGAGTGCAAGATGAATCTTCTCCAATGACTACTAGGAATGGACAGGGAGTTGGGGGAGATGTATAAGTTTGTTTCCTTTACTTGAGTCTTAAAACACTTGTTATTTACTTTGACTAGTAACTTAAATATTTTGTTGAACTTTGCTTATTAATATCAATGAATAGTATGCATGATTGTAATTGATAATGAATTTCTTGTATGCATGTGTTTGTGGGATGAAGGATATACAATGTGTTTCTTGTATGCATCTGTTTTACAATCTATTGTATGAAACAAGATTTGAAATGAATAATATCAAAAAAATGGGCTGCTTTTATGTCTGGAATGAAACTTAGCTACAGCTAAGGAAAATTTCCGTGGCTATTGGTCATTAACAGAGGACCAATAGCCACGGAAATATTCCGTGGCTGTTATTACAGTAACCATATCAGCCACGGATAAAATCTGTGGCTGATACATATTTACGCGCTCACTTCTCCCGCCAAAAGGAAACAACGTCGGTATTTTTTCGTCACAATATCCGTGGTTGAAGATCTACAATGACCGTCGTATTAGCCACGGGAAAAATCTGTGGCTGTTGGTCCATTGCGACAGACACTTAGTTACAACCACGGATATTTTCCGTGGCTAAAGGGTAAAAATGTTGTAGTGATTAACACTAGTGCAGAATAGGGAATAAGCGTCGCCAAATATACGTTGGTCTCCCGTAAACGCGACGTCTATAGATATATACGTCGCGTGTAAGAATGGCCGACGTCTATAAATAACTATAGACGTCAGTTGTATTTTACAACCGACGTCTATACAAAATGTCTATAGTTATGTAGAGACGTCGGTTGTTGTATAGATGATGTCTATACCTCCTTAAAAATGTTATAGCTGACGATCGAATTACTCTTTCCCAAAATCCTAAACTCTGAAACTTGCCTCTCTATTCTACTCCCACCTTCCTCCTCCCCCACTCCTTCTCTCTTCTCCTCCGCCTTCGCTTCTCGCGTCGAACCCTCGTCTCTCCACCAGCCCAGTCCCGCACGATTCCAGACCCTCCTCTTTCGTCGCCCATTTCAACGCCGCCACCACCTCGTCTGGGACTGGTAATACAGTTTCCTTTCGAAATCTTTGTTGTGTTTGTGGTTGTTGATGATTTAAACTTTCAGTTGGATGCAATGTGGAATTTTTCTAAGTTTGATGTCTTATGTTTTGTGTGTTTGTGTTTGGAGGCAGATGATGTTGTTTGAGACTTTGAGTTGGATGTGGTGCGAAAATTTGAGTTTGATGAAATATGCTTTTTTTGGGTTTGTGTGTGTTTGTGTTTTGCAGTGAATGTCGTGAAGAAGGAAGATGAGGTTGTTAAGAAACGGTTGGTGCGGTTGAATGAGAAGTTGGAGAGTGTATGAATCAATTGCCGGGTTTGTAAGGTAATGAGGAATTTCCTCCGTCTCCATTCCGCATTTTTGCATTTCTTATTTTGATACTAAATGTGGAGGTTATTATTTGGATGATACAGAGCTCTCTTTAAATTGTTGTTTTCTCACCATGTACATTATTTTCTACTGATATCTTCTGCAAAGTATTCAAATTTTCTTTTCTTTTCATGTGTTACTTGTTATATAAATTCAATGAAGATGAACTTCATGTTGACGATGAGCACAAAAATAAATGGCTCGAGTTTATTAGGGAGGGTATAGTTTAAGGGTGATGTTAATGTGTGTGAAAAATATCAACTTACAATTTCTGAACATTGTGGGGTTGATTATTTAGGTGTTGTAGTTTAGTCCCACATTGGAGAATGATTTTTTGTTGGTGGGGTTGAAGTACTCCACCACTCCTTTAGTTCTAAATGAGAGTTGGGTACCATACTACAATAGGCTATTGCGATATATATATTTAGTGGTCAAAAGATTGACACTTGAGGCAACTTGGGCTTAAGATGGTTGGGGATGAACTTAGAAATATGGTAGTATTGCAATGTATTTTTTGGGGATTATTTAGAGGTATAAACATCGACTTTATAGGGTAACCGACATCTATACCCTGTATAGACGATGGCTATATATGGTAGTCGACGTCTATACCTGATGCCTATACACCAGGGTATAGACGTCAGGGACATATACGATGGTCGTATAAGCCGACGTCTATACACCATGGTATAGATGTCACGGACATATACAACGGTCATTGGACCGCCAAAATCCGTCGTATATACCCCCGTATATCCGACGTATATCAGATTTTTTGCACTAGTGTATGAAAACACTATTATTCATCATTTTTCCCATATCGTTGCCATATGTTCTCGATCAAGTCTGCTTTGAGCAACAAATCGTTCTATCTTTCTTGAACTAGATCTCTATTGTCGGGGTACAATTAATATCAACGATATGGTCACATGAGTAGGAGAACGATACGTCATCAGATATAATATTACTACGTATGTTTCGAGGTTGATCGCGGACGAATTCTGTCGTATCTGCAAAATGAGGATATGACTTGCTTATCCTCCACTATCATGTTATGCATTATGATGCAAGTCGTCATTATTTTGTTTAACATGTTTGAATTCCATGCGAGAGAGGGCCTACAAACGATTGCGAAATGTGCTTGAAGCACTCCGAATGGCCGTTCCACACTTTACGAACTACTTCTTGATGTTTAGCATATAATCTGTCTCTTGGAGTCGGTAGAAGAGTTATTAATTGGATGAATGCAGCACATTGTGGATAAATATATACCATATGTGAGATAGTATCACATGTCATATTGATGATTCTGGACAACAAACTTACTGGTGGTGCTCGTCCTTCTAGAACGTCAATAAAAATAGCAGAATGATGAAGCAGGTTTAGATCATTACACGAACCCGAGATACCGAAAAAAGAATGCATATCCATAGATCGTAGGACGTGACGACCTCAAGGACAGGGATTGTATTCCCGCTTTGGCCGTGGTACTGTGCTTTCCAAGCCGTCAGGCAATTCTTCGACTCCTAATGCATGCAATCGATGCTCCCCATCATTCCTAGAAAACCATGTTGCTTACCAATTTAAAGTAACCTAGATAGGTCTATCAGGGTCAGCCATTTTAAAAATTCATTACCAAAGTTGGCAATGACACCTTTTGTGAACTTTTAGAGAGATGCTCTTGCCGTCCCTTCACCAAGCCATAGGTACTCATCAACTGAATCAGCCGAGACACCATATGCTAACATTCACATAACTACAATGCATTTTTGTAAGCATGATATCCCGAGTTTACCAACGGCGTCCAGTTTTCGTTGACAGAATGTATCGGAAGTCTCAACGACATTTACTATATGAAGGAATACATGATTTTGCATTCTAAATCTTCTTCTAAAAATATATTCAAAATACACAGGATTTTCAGAAAATAATCAGAAAAAGTCGGTTGTAACCTTTGTTATGATCACGAGGGGGTTTTCGAGGCTTAGTAGATCTTCTCCTGCTACTCTCTCCTGATTTAGTAGTAAAGAGTTCCTGATGGGTTGTAGGTAGCATCTCAATTAATTCATCCACTTCATCGTCGTTTAGAAGTTGGTGTCGTCGTTGGAATGGTAATTAAACGAGCTAAAAATGGAGTAATCCCCATCAAAATTCATGATGAATATGAAGTACGTTTCTACTTATTAAAGATACCTATATATAGATAATAATTTTGAATTTTTGAAATTTGAAAGTAGTACGATGTGACACATGGTTGTTTGATTTGACACAAAGTTGTGCGACGTGATACAAAACTAACCCTAGTGACATAAAGCTTATAAAGTTGACCCTAGTTTACACAAAACTGAATCTTATGTTTAATTACTTTTGATTTTTGTAATCATAACTCGTTGTCTTAATTTACAAATTAAACTAATTAGACCAATTAAATTACTAACTAAACTAATAAATTACAAATTAAACTAATTAATTTACAATTAAAAAAATAAAATCCACCAATGGGTGCCATCCAAGCTCCACGACCAGGCATGTTACAACCCTAAACCCGATTAGGGGTTAATGTGTGGTTAAGATGGTGTTTTGCATGGGGAAGAGGTGCAGTACAGTTGTGTGCGTGGGGAAGGAGGAGATAGGTGGTGTAGGGTGATGGAGTGGAGGCCGGTTACTGTACGCGCGTGGGAGAGAGGGTGTTGGTTGGGTTTATGTATTGTTTTGTTCTCTCTCTCTCTCTCTCTCACTTACACTCATCTCATTCCTTTCCTTGTGCGGCGACCAGAGGAGGCGGAGGCAGAGGCGGATCCAGATCCAGCGGAGGTTGTGCAAGGAGGCGAGCTCGCGAGGTGATCTTCGGAGGCGACGTGCGCGAGCGAGGCTCCGGCGGGTTTGTCGTTTCTTTGAGGTATGCCGCTCTCTAGTGTGGTTTTATTGTTAACCCTCATGAGACGGTTGTGTTGGTCGGTCGGAGGAGGTCGGAGACCTCTCCGACGTTGAGTTTTGGTGAAGAAACCTCGGCTTGCGCGAGGTTGAAGACGACCAACGGTCGACCGGGCCCTTCGGGTGGTCGACCGAATGCTTGTTTTTTTGTCTGTCTGTTGTGTTTCGGTCGACCAGGTCCTTGTGTTTGGTCGACCGGAACTTAAGTTTATTGGTTTATTATGCATGATGTTCGGACGTTGGTTTTCAATCGGTCAGCCGTTATATGACGTAGAATAATAGGTTGACCCTGTAAGTTTTCGGTCGACCGAGACCCCTGAGTCAGTCGACCGATGGATTTAAATAATGTAAAAGATGTACTGTTAGTTTTCGGTCGACCGGGACCCCTGAGTCGGTCGACCGATAGTTTGATTTTGATGTTGACCAGACTCCAGATTTTGACCTCGTTCGGTCGACCGGTTTTAGACATTTGTTTGACCGTTGGGGATTGTGTTTTGAGCGCAGTGGTAGACCGTGTTAGGCGTACGGTCGATCGATTCCTTTCTGGAACTGGTCGACCGAATCACCTCTTCCGGTTGACGGTTTGGGCCCAGGACAAAATTCCTGGTTCCCTTTTTGAATGCCAACTTTGTCCACGGAAACCCGTGTCCTTGCCTTGTGCGTGAGCCGGGAGGTGACGGTGGGCGCGTTCCACGTGCCTGCCCAGGGACCGCCGTGTGGAAAAGTGTGGGTGTTCGGGACGCGTCACCTCCATGTATGGACTGTGACTAAGATATTGGATTGATTGGACTCATTGTAGTATAGCATGCCTGAGGGATCGCAGATCCCAATGTTTGATGTTTGTGAGGGCACGCAACTGGCGTTGGGTGAGGTGACTACCAGCCTACGGGCTACGGAGGTCGCTACCCTGCTTTTATAGCGGCGCGATTGGTGTTTGCGGCTTGTGGAGCATGATGACCTGGCAGACTTCGGTCGGGACCCGTCCGATGCTGTGCCGGACGTTTGTGATGGACCACCGATGCTGTGCCAGTGATGCCCCCGAGGAGTGTCGGTGATGATGATTGTTGGGCCGAGGCTGTTCCGGCTATGTTGATTCCTCGACTGGGCACCTATCGAGATGATGTTGTTATACGTTCCGGGCGACGGCCCCATTGGTCCCCGTGGCTCCGACCATAGAGATTTGCAGATCTGTATTCTATCGGCCCGCAGGCGTGACAGAGGCTCCCTGCCAAACCCTTGTGTAGTATAGCCGCGTGTGGTGGGTGCGATGTCGCGTGCTGTAAGACTGCATGTGCCTGCAGTAGGTCTCCTCGGGAGACCCGATGTTGACTGTCGGACTGATGTCCTGTTTTACCCTTCGGGGGAACTGTGTTTCCCTTCTGTTGATGCCATGACATGCTACTAGTATGATACGTTCATTTGTGTAATGCACGCATATAGGTGAGTTGGCATACGGGGTTTCCTTCTTGAAACTCAGGCATTGTTGTTATATATTTTTCAGGACCACAGTAGGTCCAGTTGGGTGGTGATCGGCGGGCGTGCGCATTTTGGAGTCGGATCCTCTACTCGGACCACTGAGGTCCACATGATTACGTTTTATCTTCTTTTGTTGTTCTGTTGTAATCATGTATCATTTTGACAAACTCTGATGTAATTTGGTGCACCGCTATTTGTTTTATGAGAAGTAATAGTCCCGTCTTTGATTATTGAGTTTCATTGTCTTGATTATGAATTTTTAAATTTCTGCTGTATCGGGATGTTACAATTTGGTATCAGAGCGGTCGATTCCTATGCGGTTCGCAATGAAATCACCCTTGTAGTAATATGACCCATGCATTTATATTTTTCGCATGCATACCTGGCTGAAGTTGTGATTGTTTCTTCTGTCAGATGGCACCGAGGCGTGTGAGGAGTTCTCCACGCGATCGCGGTTCCAGTGACGCCACTGAGGGCGCACACTGTGACAGGTTGGGCGAGTTCCTGGAGCGTCAGGCCGCTCAGAGTGCGCAGGGTGGGGTGGGAGCTGAGCACGATCGTTTCATGCGTCAGCACCCACCGAGTTTTGATGGCAGGAGGGCCCCGGAGGTTGCGGAGGACTGGATCTTCAGGATGGAGAAGATCTTCCGCGCGATTAGAGTAGCACCAAAGAGGATGGTGGAGCTGGCCACCTATGTATTCAATAGCGAGGCTGCCAACTGGTGGAGGTCTACGTCCACGGTTTTGTTTGACGACCGGGTGGATGTCAGCTGGGAGGAGTTCTTAGAGGTGTTCCATGAGCAATACTTCCCCCAGCACGTCAGGGATCAGAAGCGGGAGGAGTTCATGTTGCTGGAGCAGAAGGAGATGACTCTGGTGAGCTACATCAGCAGGTTCAACGCCTTAGAGCGTTATTGCCCAGAGATTTGTGTGACCCCAGAGCAGCGGGCGAGGAAGTTCGTGAAGGGACTGAGGCAGCCGCTCCGATCTCGGGTGATCAACAACATGCCGCGGACCCTTGCAAATGCGGTGAAGCATGCTACGATCATCGAGCAGGACCAGAGGGAGTGTCTTCAGGAGGCGAGGAAGGCACCAGTGAGCACCGGTAGCCGTGTAGCCGACCGTGGAGCAGGAAACCCGGGCAAGAGGCCCAAGTTTGATGGAGGAGGAGCACGACAGTCAGGAGCGTGCACTTACTGCGGGAGGTTTCACCGAGGACAGGAGTGTCCTCGTCGGACTGGAGCGTGTATGGGATGCGGTCAGATGGGACATTTCGTTCGTGATTGTCCTCAGAGGCAGGGGGAGCCGAGCAGGAGGCCAGGACCACCAGCAGTAGGCAGAGGCGGAGGCAGCCGATCAGTTGTCTCACCAGGACAGGGCAGGAAGACCGGGCGAGTCTTCACTATTCAGGCTGAGGAGGCGAGGGACTCCAACACCGTCGTGGAAGGTACACTTTCTGTTTCTGGCTTAGTAGCGCGTGTGTTGTTTGATTGCGGCGCCACTCACTCCTTCATTTCGGAGAAGTTTGCTGGCGAGTTGTGTCGGACCCCTGTGCTGCTGACTGATGTTTTGGAGGTCAGCACGCCCATGGGTGAGGTGGGCACTGTGGGGAGCTTTTTCCCCGACACCACATTTGCTTCGGGAGACCACGATTTTCCGGCTGATCTGGTCTTGTTACCGATGGAGGACTTCGACGTCATACTGGGGATGGACTGGCTGTCACAGTACGACGTGCGGGTCTTTTGCCGCGAGAAGAAGATCCTGATTCCGATGGAGGGCTTGCCAGATGTTCTGATCAGAGGTGCGAGGAGCAAAGGGGTCGCCTGATTGTGTCTGCGGTTAAGGCACAGAGACTGATACAGCAGGGATGCAGAGCGTTCGTGGCCACACTGGTAGTTCCTGATCCTGAGACGAGGAGGCTGGAGGATATAGAGGTAGTGCAGGAGTTTCCAGATGTGTGTCCAGCAGAGATTCCAACATTATCGTTGCACCGACAGATCGAGTTGGTTGCGGGTACGACACCTCAATCGAAGGCACCGTATCGTATGGCACCTGCTGAGTTGACAGAGCTGAAGAAGCAGTTGCAGGAGTTGATGGAGTCCGGTTTCATTCGACCGAGTGTTTCTCCATGGGGAGCGCCTGTGCTCTTCGTGAAGAAGAAGGATGGATCGTTGCGGATGTGCATCGACTACAGGATGCTGAATAAGGTTACCGGTCGGAATCGGTATCCTTTGCCCAGGATTGATGACTTGTTTGATCAGTTGCAGACGGCAAGAGTGTTCTCGAAGATCGATCTGCGTTCGGGTTATCACCAGTTACGGATCAGGGAGGCAGATATTCAGAAGACAGCCTTGAGGACGCGGTACAGGCACTACGAGTTCTTGGTGATGCCATTTGGACTGACAAATGGACCTGCAACATTCATGGATATGATGAATATGACCTTTCAGCCGTACCTCGACAGGTTTGTCGTGGTGTTCGTGGATGACATCTTGGTATACTCGCCTGACAGGGAGCAACGTCGAGAGCACCTGAGGATTGTGCTGGGCATCTTGAGGGATCAGCAACTTTATGCCAAGTACACGAAGTGTGAGTTTTCATTGGATCAGGTGGCTTTTCTGGGGTATATTGTGTCAGCGGATGGGATTTCGGTAGATCCGGCGAAGGTCGAGGCAGTGACTCAGTGGAGAGCCCCGACGAGCGTGACGGAGATCAGGAGTTTCGTAGGACTGACAGGGTATTACAGGCGGTTCATTCAGGATTTCTCTAGACTTGCATCGCCGCTGACAGCGTTGACGTAGAAGGGTGTCAAGTTCGTTTGGTCCCAGAAGTGCGAGGACAACTTTCAGGAGCTGAAGAGGCGATTAACGACAACACCTATTCTGACTCTACCGAGTGGCAGTGGGGGCTACGTGATATACAACGATGCATCAGGGATAGGCTTGGGTTGTGTTCTGATGCAGCAACACGGGAAGGTGGTCGCGTACGCTTCGAGGCAGCTGAAGGTGCACGAGAAGAACTACCCTACTCATGATCTGGAGTTGGCAGCGGTAGTTCACGCGTTGAGGACCTGGCGGCACTATCTGTATGGCGAGCAATTCGAGGTCTTCACAGATCATCAGAGCCTGAAGTATTTGTTCTCGCAGAAGGAGCTGAATATGAGGCAGCGCAGATGACTTGAGTTCATTAAGGACTACGAGTTCACCATTTCCTATCATCCGGGGAAGGCGAATTCGGTTGCAGATGCGCTGAGCAGGAAGGTGGAGGTTTCAGTTGCGAGTCTGTGCATCCAGGAGTGGAGGCTACTCGAGGCATTGTCAGAGTGGAGACCGTTTACAGAGGGTTCTGAGGGAGCAGTGATTGCCGGGCTTCGAGTCGAGCCGCAGACTGTCTCACGGGTGGTTCAGGCTCAGCAGGGGGATGATGAGTTAGCTGGTCTGCTACAGTTAGCTTCCAGGGATGGATTAAACTTCAGTGTAGGGGTCGATGGTGGTTTGCGGTTCAGGAGTCGGATCTGGGTGCCGAAGTTCGATGGGCTGAGAGATGACATCATGGAGGAGGCACACAGAGCAAGATACACCATTCACCCGGGGAGCACGAAGATGTATAAGGACCTGCAGCAGAACTTCTGGTGGAAGGGCATGAAGAGGGACATCGCAAAGTTTGTGGAGCGGTGCTTGGTCTGTCAGCAGGTGAAGATTGAGCATCAGAGGCCAGCAGGACCGATGCAGTGTATTGAACTTCCTAAGTGGAAGTGGGAGCACGTGACGATGGATTTTGTCACGGGATTGCCGAAGATGAGGAGATTCCACGACGGGATTTGGGTGATAGTCGATCGACTGACCCAGTCGGCGCACTTCTTAGCGATCAGGACCACGTTGCCTTTGGAGGGTCTAGCTAAGTTGTACGTAGAACAGATAGTCAGGTTGCATGGAGTGCCAGTGAGCATCATCTCCGATCGAGATCCTCGTTTCACTTCCAGATTTTGGGGGAGTCTGCAGCAGGCTTTGGGGACGCGTATGAGGTTCAGTACAACATTTCATCCACAGACAGATGGTCAGTCAGAGAGGACGATTCAGACCTTGGAGGATATGCTGAGAGCATGCACACTGGATTGGGCAGGGCACTGGGATGAGCACCTACCGTTGATAGAGTTCGCCTACAACAACAGCTACCACTCGAGTATTGGGATGGCGCCGTACGAGGCGTTGTACGGGAGGCCTTGCAAATCACCGGTATGCTGGAGTGATGTGGGCGAGAGGCAGTTAGTGGGACCAGAGATCGTGCAGATGTATGCAGAGAAGGTGGATGTGATCAGGAGGAGATTGACCACAGCACAGAGCAGGCAAAAGAGTTATGCTGATCAAGGCAGACGTGTGTTGAGTTTCGAGGTGGGCGACCATGTGTTTCTGAAGATTTCTCCAGCCCGAGGTGTGATGAGGTTTGGGAAGAAGGGGAAGCTCAGTCCGAGGTATGTTGGGCCGTTCGAGATCCTCGACTGAGTTGGAGACGTTGTCTACCGGATTGCGTTGCCGCCGCAGTTTCCGGGTCTTCACAATGTCTTCCATGATTCGATGTTGAGGAAGTACGTTGCAGATCCAGCTCACGTGATTGAGATAACAGTGCCAGAGATTCAGCAGGACTTGTCACTCGAGGAGAGACCAGTCGAGATAGTCGATCGCATGGATCATCAACTCAGGAGGAGGACCATTCCGATGGTGAAGGTCAGGTGGCAGCATCACAGTGAGCGCGAGGCCACTTGGGAGATCGAGGAGGACGTCAGAAGGCAGTATCCAGAGCTTTTCGGTGAGTAGGTTGCGGTTATTTCGGGACGAAATCCTTTTAAGTTGGGAGGATTGTTACAACCCTAAACCCGATTAGGGGTTAATGGGTGGTTATGATGGTGTTTTGCATGGCGAAGAGGTGCAACACAGTTGTGTGCGTGGGGAAGGAGGAGATAGGTGGTGTAGGGTGCTGGAGTGGAGGCCGGTTACTGTGCGTGCGTGAGAGAGAGGGGGTTGGTTGGGTTTATGTATTGTTTTGTTCTCTCTCTCTCTCTCACTTACACTCATCTCATTCCTTTCCTTGTGCGGCGACCAGAGGAGGCGGAGGCGGATCCAGATCCAGCGAAGGTTGTCCAAGGAGGCGAGCTCGCGAGGTGATCTCCGGAGGCGACGTGCGCGAGCGAGGCTCCGGCGGGTTCGTCGTTTCTTTGAGGTATACCGCTCTCTAGTGTGGTTTTATTGTTAACCCTCATGAGACGGTTGTGTTGGTCGGTCGGAGGAGGTTGGAGACCTCTCCGAAGTTGAGTTTTGGCGAAGAAACCTCGGCTGACGTGAGGTTGAAGACGACCAACGGTCGACCGAATGCATGTTTTTTTTCTTCTGTCTGTTGTGTTTCGGTCGACCGGGTCCTTGTGTTCGGTCGACCGGAACTTAAGTTTATTGGTTTATTATGCATGATGTTTGGACGTTGGTTTTCGTTCGGTCGACCGTTATATGACGTAGAATAATAGGTTGACCCTGTAAGTTTTCGGTCGACCGAGACCCCTAAGTCGGTCGACCGATGGATTTAAATAATGTAAAAGATGTACTGTTAGTTTTCGGTCGACCGGGACCCCTGAGTCGGTCGACCGATAGTTTGATTTTGATGTTGACCAGACTCCAGATTTTGACCTCGTTCGGTCGACCAGTTTTAGACCTTTGTTCGACCGTTGGGGATTGTGTTTTGAGCGCAGTGGTAGACCGCGTTAGGCGTACGGTCGACCGATTCCTTTCTGGAACCGGTTGACCGAATCACCTCTTCCGGTCGACCGTTTGGGCCCAGGACAGAATTCCTAGTTCCCTTTTTGAATGCCAACTTTGTCCACGGAAACCCGTGTCCTCGCCTTGTGCGTGAGCCAACCGCGTGCCTGCCCAGGGACCGTCGTGTGGAAAAGTGTGGGTGTTCGGGACGCGTCACCTCCATGTATGGACTGTGACTAAGATATTGGATTGATTGGACTCATTGTAGTATAGCATGCCTGAGGGATCGCGGATCCCAATGTTTGATGTTTGTGCGGGCACGCAACTGGCGTTGGGTGAGGTGACTACCGGCCTACGGGCTACGGAGGTCGCTACCCTGCTTTTATAGCGGCGCAATTGGTGTTTGCGTCTCGTGGAGCCTGATGACCTGGCAGACTTCGGTCTGGACCCGTCCGATGTTGTGCCGGACGTTTGTGATGGACCACCGATGCTGTGCCGGTGATGCCGACGATGATGATTGTTGGGCCGAGGCTGTTCCGACTATGTTGATTCCTCGACTCGGCACCTATCGAGATGATGTTGTTATACCTTCTAGGCGACGACCCAATTGGTCTCCGTGGCTCCGACCACAGAGATTTGAAGATCTGTATTCTATCGGCCCGCAGGCGTGACAGAGGCTCCCTTCCGAACCCTTGTGTAGTATAGCCGCGTGTGGGGGGTGCGATGTCGCGTGCTGTAAGACTGCATGTGCATGCAGTAGGTCTCCTCGGGAGACCCGATGTTGATTGTCGGACTGATGTCCTGTTTTACCCTTCGGGGGAACTGTTTTCCATTCTGTTGATGCCATGACATGCTTCTAGTATGATATGTTCATTTGTGTAATGCACGCATATATGTGAGTTGGCATATGGGGTTTCCTTCTGGAAACTCAGGCATTGTTGTTATATATTTTTCAGGACCACAGTAGGTCCAGTTGGGTGGTGATCGGCGGGCGTGCGCATTTTGGAGTCGGATCCTCTACTCGGACCACTGAGGTCAACATGATTACGTTTTATCTTCTTTTGTTGTTCTATTGTAATCATGTATCATTTTGACAAACTCTGATGTAATTTGGTGCACCGCTATTTGTTTTATAAGAAGTAACAGTCCCGTCTTGGATTATTAAGTTCCATTGTCTTGATTATGAATTTTTAAATTTCCACTGTCTCAGGATGTTACAAGGCACCCCATTGAGGTGTCATGGGCAACATTTTGGAGGGCACCCCATTGAGGGTGCCCTAAGCTACATAAATAATACCTTTTGATATATTCAAAAGCTAGCAACTGAATTATGGCATGTGGTTTGAGAACGAGGAAGATATGCGATCGTTCTATTTTACTTGTTGCATGTTGCAACAGAGGCAAATTTGGGATTGCTAACAAAAGAAGAGAGTCTACGGTTTAATCAACATGGTTACTAAAATATTGCATTGGCTGGATTAAACAAATCAACTGTATACGTGCACCAAGTTTCCATGGACTTGTATGAAGATGGATTCCAACTAGCAGAATATTTGACTAATCAAATAGCATAAGGGCTCACTTAATCATTCGAAACTTCCAAAGAAAGAAATCGAGATGGTCTTAGAGGAATATTCTTATTTGTATTATAGCAATGGTTTAATTATTAAAGCATGTCTAACAACAAGAACCTTGCATGCTGGAATGCAAGATTTAACAAGTCAGCAACACAACCTAACGATGTAAAGTACGTGAATTAGGTCACCCGCAACAACAGCATTTACCAAAATGTTTTACTCAGGTTTCTCTCTACCACATCATTTGTTCCAGTTTATAGTATTTAACCATAATTTTATTCTCTCTGTTCTTCTCAAACAAAACATCTAATAAAAATATCTTGCTGACAAATCAATTTTCTCCTACCTCCAACTCGAGACTGGCCTCAGGATTGCTCGGGATTGGGCTCGGGAATATGCTCGGGATTGCTCGAGACTGGTCTGGGGAATGCTCGGGGTGGCTGGGGATTAATAGGGACTAGGTTGAGGACTGCTCGGTACTAGCTTGAGATTGGGCTCGGGATTGCTTGGGACTGGCTGGGGGCTGCTCGGGACTGGGCTCGAAACTGCTTGAGACTGCTCGGGACTGGGCTAGGGATTGGGTTCGAAACTGCTCGGGACTGGGCTGGGGTCTGGTCCGAATTTAAAATTTCAAAATGTTATATAACAATATGGGTGTCTATTTGTAGATCTTGAAAAGATGGTGATTCCTTTAAACAATTATAAGATTCATTAGTGGGTCCCACTACAAAAAAATCTCTCTTCCACATCTGAGAACGCCGATTACTTTCATCCTATGCGTGGAGAGCATTGTTGTGCAAATGTTCGTGTCACAATTTTTTTCATTATTTTCCATTGCCGGGGGTTTTCATAAATGTCATGACCTCAACATTTTCTGACAGCATTTCATTAATGTATTTGAGCCTAGGAAGCCCAGTCACTATCCCACTCACAACTCATGCGCTGAGGCCTCCCAATGTCCACATTAGTTATTATTATTATTATTATTATTATTATTATTATTATTTAGTTAATGTATTTGTATGGTGTATTGTATTGGGTATTTTTTGGCGTTCAAAATGAAGTGTATTATATAGTTTTTTTGGGTACATGCACTGCATCATTTCAGCCTTTTTTATTATCAATTATCCACGTCATTTGAGTATTTTATATCTCTTCTCTCCTCCCACACTTCTTAATGTTTCTGCACTTTGACAATCTTTTCAGACATCTTTTCATCTCTCTCCTAAAACTCACATGGTAATTGTTTATTACTTTCTGGTAAACAACATATCATGAATGAGTAAATATCTACACTTGTTAGGTTGCACAATGTATGTTACATCTTGCACTTTATACGTTTGATTGTATCATCCCACTACTACAAAATCCGCCTTTCCTGACGGAAGCTTCTTGATAGAATTTCCATCAGGAATTAGTGACAATTCGTTGAGTCGAGCGCGATAAGTTATATTCGTGCTCAGTTTCGCTTACGTCACGTGCGATGCATGTGACATAACTATTACCAATGGAAGTTCTTTCACCAACTTCTCCATTTTCTCACACCTACTAAGCCAAAGTAATCAATTGAACTCAATCAAACTAGCCTATCCAACTCATTGCCAACTAACACATCAAACTCAATCCAACTAACTAATCCAATAAAGTATAATTAACCAATCCAACAAAATCTAACCAACTAAAACCAACAAAATTGTAGTTCGATAATCTCTTCAATTGTAAAACAAAACTAGTTAGAGTATAAGGACATGAAGTTCGATCATCCTTTCAATTGTAGCACGAAACCATTTAAAGTAAAAGGGTGCAGAAATGCAAAAATCAACATATGGACCTAAAAGTGTTGTCATTAGTTCTTATTATCCCCCTATGTCAGTAGTAATGGGCAAGATGATGTCGCAGATAAGTCATGGAGTATGGTTTTAGTTAAGAGTAAGACTTAAGGAAGGTAAGTCCACAATATCCTTAAATATTGGTTTCGTCAGCATATAATACATATAAGTAGATATGGAAAATAATATTGGAAGAAGACAAGTCACATCACAATGGATGCTATAACAAATGATATTTCAGAAACAAAAAGCAAAGAATAAAGATAAGCACTGGTTTGAATTGGAAATTAGTTAGGGTTGAATGAAATATGAGATCGGAAACAGATTGATTGAAGGGTCTGAGGTGGGGGGGGGGGGGGGGGAATTGGAGGTGACAACGGTGAAGGCAGAAGTGATTATGGTTTTCGAGGAACGAATAAGTGAGGGGGTGGGTTTTCGAGATTGGGGGAGGAGGAGGTGAGGGGTTGGGCGGTCGGGGGGATGATGAGGCAAGTGGGGGTGATTATGGTTTTCGTGAGAAGGGAAGAGTGAAGGGAAGCACGATTGGACAACTGATACAAATATTCACTGGAGGTATATATTTGTTGGTGATTCAAACAAGTATCTGTCAGTGATTCTCTATGCAATAAGTAAAACAACAATTTTTTACAAGATGCACTGAAGGATATCTGTCGGTGTTAGATAACTAGTCGTCAGTCAAACCTTTTTTTATAGTAGAGTTTCCCCAACGGGACTTATCCGTCAGTGATTATCTGTATTATCCGTCATTGGATAGAAGGTGATGAAGTTCGTAGCAGTTTATTTTCAAACGATTTAGAGATAAATAATATCTACCAGTGTATCTTCATGTGTAAAGATCAATGACTATATGCGTCACTGAATTGTAAATTACCCTTCGGTGGTTATTTTTGAAACAAAAAATAATTTTCCCGCCATCTAATTTTCAAAAATGTAGAGTTATCCATGAGTCTATGTTGCTGCTCTGACGGAAGCTACAAAATTATTTTCCAATGGATGTTTTCCATCAGTATTTATAAGACTATCAGCAATGTATATTCTATCCGATGATTAATTTTATCTGTCGATGGAAATGTACCTACACCAATGGAAACCTATTTTACTAGTGGAGGGGGGGGGGGGGAATTGGAGGTGGCGACGGTGAAGGGGCAGAAGTGATTATGGTTTTCGGGGGACGAATAAGTGAGGAGGTGGGTTTTCGGGATTGGGGGAGGAGGAGGTGAGGGGTTGGGCAGTCGGGGAGAGGATGAGACGAGTGGAGTGATTATGGTTTTCGTAACAATGAAAGAGTGAAGGGCAACACGATTGGACAATTGATACAAAGATTCACTGGCGGTATATATTTGTTGGTGATTCAAACAAGTATCTGTCAGTGATTCTCTGTGCAATAAGTAAAACGGTAATTTTTTAAAAGATGCACGGATGGATATCTATCAGTGTTAGATAACTATCTGTCAGTCAATCCTTTTTTATTGTAGAGTTTCCCCAACAGGACTTATCTGTCAGTGATTGTCCGTATTATCCGTCGTTGAATAGAAGGTGATTAAGTTCGTAGCGGTTTATTTTCAAATGATTTAGCGACAAATAATATTTACCAGTGTACCTTCATGTGTAAAGATCAATGAATGTAGGCGTCACTGAATTGTAAATTGCCCTTCGGTGGTTCTTTTTGAAACAAAAAATAATTTTCCCGCCATCTAATTTTTCAAAAATGTATAGATATCCATGAGTCTATGTTGCTGATCTGATGAAAGCTACAATTATTTTCCAATGGATGTTTTCCGTCAGTATTTATAAGACTATCAGCAGTGTATATTCTATCCGACGATTAATTTTATCTATCGGTGGAAATGCACCTACACCAATGGAAACTTGTTTTACTAGTAGTCAAAATTTAATTAATGTACATTTTTTGCTTATATAGGTTGTTTTAATTGGATGGTGGAATTTGGTGAATGCTTTGGTCCGTTTTATTGTGTCCAACGTGTTCCATACAATGTGATTGAATCTATCTTAGACTATCTAACCAAGACGACATAAGCAAAGAAGTAAGCAGGTTACTACTGCCCAATATGGTGGTTGTGACAGTAGAAAGGCATCACAATTGGTGGAGCAAAGCGATTGCTCACTCAGCATTTGCGGCGAGATATTTCGTCATGTAAGAGAATGGTCCCACATTAAAGAATTTAGGAACTTTCTCCTAAATTATATGTTGAAGGGTCTCTCTACTGATCATCAATTTATTTTGAGTTGGATACCTACACTTTGGTATGGTATTAGAGCCAAAACAGTCCAACGACCGATTGAGCACATCCACTCATGTTGTCCATGCGTAGAGACGAAGAAAATAATAATTCCGATCATACGTGCAGAGGAGTGTTAGATAATAGTCCAGCATTTAAGAATTTTATAGACTTTCTGCTATGTTATTATTATAAGTTGAAGGTTACCTTCACTCCATCACCAATTTGTCTTGAGTTGGATACCCACATTTCAATATGTCGCAATAGGTGCATTGATTGCGTTGCTTGGACAACGAAATGACCCTTAAGATAGTGGGCCGGGCTTGTCATAATATCTTTACTGCGATGAGATTTGTTGTGACGACATGTGCCATCTCAGGTGCTCTACTGCGACAAACTGTTGCCCTACGACGAAGACAACGTGTTGTCCCAAAAGGGGTGTTTCCGTGTACTGAAAAGAACATCAAACCACAAAAACGAGCATTAGGTTTTTAACTAATGAATTATAATCTTGGATCAAACTAGGATGAAGGAATTTTTTTCATTGTTTTATCAGATTAGATTTTGGTGCATGGTGACTTTTCGGTTGCACGTAAGATACGTCTACATTTGAAATTTTGTGATAACCATTATGTCGTACATGTAGGTTTCAGAGAATTTTATTGAACAAAATGTTGTTAGACTGTAGTTATATATAAAGTTTGGGGGTATGGCGACTAGTTTATGATGGTGATGTAATGACATAATTCTTTGAAATAATGTAATGAATTTTGACTAAACTAGGTTTTCATTTAACATATTGCAAGCAAGGCCTCAAGGGATTTGAATGGCATGGATCAGAATGAACATCCTTGATGACTCAGTGAACTTGTCATGAGATACTAAAATCTAGTTAAGCTGACCTATGCACTAATATACAACAAAGGTTTCATACTTTCATTGCGTTTGTTGAGTCGATAATGTCCTCATTATAACTTTTTGTACTCTATTTTTAAAAAGAAAAAAATTAGAAATGTAAAAAGGAGACAAAAAACAATGATAATCAGGGGAAAAGGAGAGGACTGACATTTCTTGATTGGGATTTTTATTTGGGTACAACTCCAAAAGATGCCAATCTCCACAGTAGACTCGCGTTTCCAAAATTTACTTACGTACACCTTGCGTTGATTTTTTATTACTTCTGTACACTTGGACCGTCACAAGGGCAAACTCCGTAACCCTGCTTTAACTTCCAGTAACCATCCGTCACCCGCCCCTCACTTAACGTTCCCGCCCTGAGCTAACATCTCCCGCCATTCTTCCTACCCTTTTTCTCTTACGTTCTTAGATGATCACCACCCACCCTGATTGACATCATTTCATGCTTATATGTGTATCTTATATCCATTATCTTACATCTAAGCATGCTACGCGATGAGTTTTATGTTTGAATTTCAGAAATAAAGAGGTTTGATGAGAAGACGCATGAAAGGACCTAAAAGCAGGAAAAAAGACTGAGTTGAGAGACTCGAGGACTAAGATGCAAGATCGAAGGACCAATGAGCAAAGAAGAATACTCCATACTATAATGGGGAGTATTTTGGTAATTCTATTTGGGTCGGAGCTCGAGCAAGCGAAGTAGATGCATCAAAGACCAACAAAGACATCCAGAAAAGCCCACACGAAACAATGGTTGGACAATGCATGAAGTAGGTGCGGGGGGTGTTTTACGTGTGTACATAATCGAGTCTTTTCCTTTGATTTTTGTTTTATTCTGTGTGCATTGTTAGGGTCATGTTAGTGTGCTGCATATAATATCGATATATCTGCTTGACATGATCCTTGGGTGACTTGTCTTCTTTTGCTTGCCTAGTGCTTCAAAATTTTCACATTTCTTTCAAAATCGTCATGTGATTGCAAAATAAAATGTTTTCTGGGTTTTGTGTGTGTTTAGCATGTGCAAAATCGTTGAGAGGCAAAGTAAAAAGAAAGCTCCCAAAATTGTCTTGAACTTGATGCATTAGGATATCTAGTACAGTGGCTTTAGGATTTATCTAGTCGTTAGGACGCACCCAGTTTTACCCCGGGGGTGAGTAATCATAGGGTTTCAGTGCTCAAACATTTAAAGAAGTCGACCCTGAACCTAGTGAGTCAATAATTCGTGTCTGTTAATTTAAGGGAGTATGTTGTAGTCAAGGACTCTTTAAATCTTTTTGTGAGACATTAAGTGTAGAGGTTTTGGTTCATGTGTAGATAAGAAATAAGTGAGTAGGTGTTCTCTCTTCTCGCACGGCTCCTATAACTCGGGAAAGTAGGTCTGAGGGGACGTTGTGCCTGGTGCTTTCAAGTCATCTGACTTGGGATGCACTGACCGAACTCCCATTACACGGGTGGTAGGGATTGCCCTATGTGGAGATTTGGGGAAATGTGTACGTGATAGTGTAAGTCCTCATGGGCAATGATGCACGAAACCTGACCCTGGGAGAATGAAACTCCAACTAATAAAAAGAAAAGAAAAGAAGGAAAAAACAAGAAAAATAAAATCAAATGCAAATAAGAACCTTAATGGACTTTACACTTTGTATCACTTGAGGATGTTGAGGTTGTCCATGTCTTTCACTTAATCCCTTATTTAACTTGCACGAATGGTTCATTCGGCTTAGTGTGTGGACTGATTACCTATATAGAGTCAGCCCGTAGGATTACCGCGTCCAATGATCGACAATTTTTTTTCCAACGAGTCGAGTGTTTAGATTGAATAATGCATCTTGTTCGGATTTTGTGAGTATATCCGCTGAAAACCCTCAGGAGACAACACTCCTTCTCCTTGGTGACAAGGAGGTTTAACGGCTTGTTGCACGTGCTAAGTGTAACCATGATTCCTACGAAAGTGAGTTAGGATTTCTTGTTTCTCGTTTGTTTTTCTCTTTCTTTGTTTTGCTTGGGACTAGCAAAAACTTAGGTGTGGGGGTATTTGATTGACATCATTTCATGCCTATGTGTATATTATATCCATTATCTTACACCTAAGCAATGCTACGTGACGAGTTTTATGTTTGAATTTCAGAAATAAAGAGGTTTGATGAGAAGATGCATGAAACGACCTAAAAGATAGGAAAAAGGACTGAATTGTGAGACCTGAGGACTAAGATGCAAGGAAGAAGGACCTAAGACCGAAGGACCAAAGAGCAAAACAGAAAACTTCAGACCATCATGGGGAGTATTTTGGAAATTCTATTCGGGTCGGAGCTCCAACAAGCGAAGAAGATGCATCCAAGACCAACAAATACATCAAGAAAAGCCCAGAATGAAAACCAGATGAATCTGGATCTGCTAAGATTTCACGTGCACATGTATTAGTGTTTGTTTAGGCTATTTTTGGTATTTGTTTAGTCCCATACCGGGGGATTGTCTCGGATTACCTTTTTCTATGGCTATAAATAGAACTCTCCATCCTCTCATGTACCCCATCACTCTCTTGGTGGTCATCTTCTCTACTTAGAGAGAAGCCTTGAAGCAAAACTCTGGTGGAGAAAGAGGCTACTTGTAATTGAGTGAGTAATAAATAGATATTTTCCTTTAGTTGTGTTGTTTCTCTCTTAGTTTAATTTCCTTTCATATGCATGCTTGCTTGTTTTGTTTTATGTCATTTTAGTTTCTTTAATAATTCTTGCTTGCTTAGTTTAATTTCATTTCAGTAGAATGTTTCATGTTAATGTAGGTTGTAGTGTAATGATTAGTGAGTAGTTCCATCCCCACTTGGGGGGTGGAGAAATATGTGATATGATCATGTAGTGTATTAGGTGTGTGTTATTTTAATCCCTTGAGCCTTATATGATTTTCATAACCATCTAATGGGATTTCACTATTATCTTTGATATGCAAATGCTCTTGAATGAAGCTTAGCTTATGCTTAGATTAGTGGACCTATTTTATGGGGAATGATAAGGTGAGGATATGGATGGAATTAATATTGGAAACACAATTTGTAGTGTATGTACTCTTGTTACCTTTACCTTGGTTAATGTCTCGTATGTTTTAATGATAATGTGTTATCTTAATTCATGTGGAGGCATAGTAGGGTCTAGTATTTATACATGAGTTCATTTAACTTCATTCCAATTATTATCTTTTATGTTTTAATGATATGATCTTATCTTATTTCATGTGGAGGCAAAATTGGATTTAGTTTTATGATTTCATGCACTACATGTTGTAAGGAGCATAATTGAACACACACACACACACACATCTTTATATTCACACACTTTTCTCTACCCCTTTGGGGTTTAGTTTTATTGCTTATCTTCCATTTCCTTTTGCATTTTAGTGTAGTTTAGTATAACCAACCTTTCTCTCCTTTCTTTCCCACTCGCCTTCGCACAAACCAAAAGTCGACACACCTCCCTGTGGATCGACCCGTATTGGCCACCGCTTCAACGCGGCCGTGCACTTGTGATTTAATATAAAACTAATCAATCACACCCCAAGCTAACATCTCTTGGCATTCTTCCCACCCATTCTTCTCTGATGTCCTCCTACTCGTTCTCCTCCAACTTCTACACCGAACCTGAGATTTGAAACCCTAGGTCATACCAAAGGTCACACATGAGCTCGAACCCAATCTTGAACCCGAGCTTATGCCCCTCAGACTTGTCCCTTTCGTCTGGTGTCCCCACGTCGAGCTCCTAGAACACCTACAATGTGCCAAACTCTTGTGCGAGTGTGGCTTGACATGCAAATTGTACTCCTCAAAGCATGGGAGGTTGTACGCTCGTCGTTTTGTTCGTTATCCTATCTACTGACGGGTTTGTAACCCAAAAATACTTTTCCTAAGTTAATTTTTTTGATGAAATGTTTGATGTCTGCCTTACCCCCATTGTGTTTGATGAAATGGTTATTTGACATTGCAGGTAGAGAAGAGGAAATGTCCAATCTTCTGCTGGTTTAATTTTTCTGTAATGTCAAATGATGGACTCCCTTCGCTTGAGCAGCTCGAGGAGGCAGTCATGGAGAAGTTTAGGCTGATCGAAACTAAGGTGGACAACCTAAAAGAAGAAATGTTGAAAGTGCGGGCGTCTATTGGCGATTTGATGTGCAAGGGTTTGATGACTAAGATACATTTGGTTCTCACAGTTGTTGTGGTGATGATTATCGGTTTTGTGTTTGCAAAGATGGTCTAATAAAAGGATTGTGTGTAGGTGAGTTAGTGATTGAAGTTGGATCTTTTTGTTGTGTTGTTGGTTGGCTTGTTGTTGTTGTGATTGTTGTGATTATTGTTGGTTGTTGTTGTTTCTAGTTTGGGTGTTGGTGAAGTGGTCGATGTTGATTTTTGGGTTTAAATTGGAGGTGTTGTAATGGTTAACCTTTTGGCTTAATGAAATGGAATTGTTAACTTTATTAAGTACTTGATAACTGACTACATGGAACGATTGTTGTTGTTTGATCGAATGACTGCATACCTGGAGTGCCTACAACCAACCAAACATTCTTGATGGATTTTTTTTTGCAAAGCAAAAGGGAGGCTTAGCCTTGAATTTTATTGATTTGTGTAAATTAACTTACATACAAACCAACCCAACTACTACATACATACGACCTCAGAGCTTGTTGAAATACAAGCTCAGATCCTCACATAGTACATACACTATCACAAGTCCCCCTTGTTACCACATTACATTACTCTACTCGACATTACTTAACGAAATGGCAACTATCTCATGACCACGTCTTCTCAAAATTCTTCTTCTCAAGCTCGTCTCCCCTTCCTTCCAGCATTCCGGATCCTTTGATCCGAGCTACATCCTTCACTTGCTCGACAATGTAATTTACTTGATGTTCCTCGCCATCCCTAAGTCTTCTATTCCGTTCTGCCCAACATTCAAAAACCACAGCCCCCAATGCTAGCTTGATCATGAGTGCATTATGTTTGGAGGGTGCGCTCCACGTTTGAATTCTATAGAGTTCCTCCATCGTGGATGGTTTCATGCGGCCAAAATCTCCTCCTACCTTTCAAATCTCATCCCATACAAACCGCATAAATGGTCACTCCCAAAACAAGTGCGTCAAGTCCTCATATGCACTTTTACATAAGGCACATCTTGATATATCACATAGCTTCAGTCCCCTTCGCCTCATCATGTCATGAGTGGGTAGTTTCCCATGAGCCACCCTCCATAAGGTGAGTGCATGCTTCGGGACAACCCATTTGTGCCACACAATCGACCCCCACCTAACAATGGGTCTTGCCGGCTCACCCTATGTCAAGTGATGCATTGCATACATTGCATCATATGTCTTTCATTTAGATTACTTTTATATCAATAAATGCTACTAAGGTATGTGTTTAGTCGTATTTACAGAATACAGGGACCCGAATGCAAATTACCCACATTCCGAGTTGCCCCAACCCATGATAGTGTGTCCTCCCCTTGGCCCACCGGAATGGAGGCTAACCTTGCCCAAAGTTGCATGAGGGAATGGGAGCCTAGGGAAGGTATTCTCCACGTACCATTCTCAAGAAAGTGGGAAACCTTTATGTATTGTGGAACTCCTAGATCATACCTCATTCTTTCACCCTCCAGTAGTGTAAGAAGCGGCGGACCACACCAAGGGTCCTCAAAGAATTTTATCGTGCGCACATTACCTATTTGGAATAACATTTTTTCTCTTGCGATGTCCCGAACACACATAATACCTCTCCACACCCAAGAACAAGGCGAGGGAGGATGCATCTTCCATATGGTCTTGCTTCTAATGTATTTACTCCGCAAGCAATTAGCCGATAAGGATGTATCTTTTGAAGCAATAGTCCAAAATAAACAAAGAAGCCTGACGCCATTCCATTCCACCAATCTGCGCAACCCCAAGCCACCTTCTCTCTTTGGTGCATATATCCTTCCATGACACAGCAGCCATCTTGTGAAGCATAATCCTTTCAATCTTGCCCCCCCCCCCTAAACGAAGTGTATCATAATCCTTTCAATCTTGTGAAGCACACTCCTTGGAACCAAAAAAGCCAAAGTCCAATAGATACTAAAAGATGTGAGTACACTTCTCACAAGCTCAACTCGCCCAGCCATGGAGAGAAGCTTACCTTTCCACACACTCAGCCTCACTCTTATCCTCTCAATTAGTACTCTGCGATGGCTTTTTGCAAACCCTGAGGAGAAAAGTGGTAGCCCAAGATATGTTACCGGGAGCTCGCTCCTTTGCATTTGTAACTGATTGCAAATCCAATCCCCATCCGGTGCACTTCCTCCCAAAACAACTTGGCTCTTCAAGTTGTTTAGTTTCAGCCCCGAGCATCTTGAAAATTCATCCAACACACCTTTGAGGGCAAGGGCGTCACCTTTGGTAGCACTCGTAAAAACATGACATCATCAACAAACATCAAATGTGATACCGAAACATCACCACACTTCACCGGGCGAATAACACCTCTCAGTTCCTCTCGACGGATCAAAGCTCCCAACACTTCCATGCAAAGAACAAAAAGGTACAAGGCAAGAGGATTGCCTTGTCGAAGCCCATTTGAAGCCATGAATGGCCTTGAGTAAGCACCATTAACGTTCACAACAAAGGAGGCCTTCACGCAAGCCGCCACCAACTTTCTCCACTTGTTATTGAACCTGAACCTGCCTAATACCTCATCCAAGAACTCCCACGATACCATATCATAAGCCTTCCTCAAGTCGATCTTGACCCCCATTCGTCCCAAACCCCATTTGGAATGCATGTTGTGGCAAAGTTCATGAGCAAGAAAGACATTGTCTCCAATCTGGCTCCCTCTAATAAATGCACTTTGGTTCTTACTTACAAGTTTGGGCAGTACTTCCTTCAACCGATTTGCTAGGATCTTTGAAATATATCGATACACCATGTTGCACAGCGATATCGACCGATAGTCATCAATCGAGACGGGTGCTTTTTTATTAGGAATCAATGTGATGGCCGTGTAGTTAACTTGCTCGAGAAGTTTACCCTCACAAAAGAAAGATGCAACGACCTTAAATAGGTCCTTTATAATCTCCCAAGCCACCTTAAAGAACTTTGCGTTGAAGCCATCCGATCTGGGTGCCTTGTTTTTGTTTGAGTGCTACACAATATGCTCAAGTTCAGCCATACACACCGGGCGCGTGAGTAGATCAACCTTGGTATTATCTATCATATAAAGATCAATATCCGCAGCAATGTTTCCCTGCTTCACACTACAAGAAAACAAGTTACCAAACATGTGTTGTATCGCCTCTCGTATTTGATCCTCGTCCTCAAGCGTCTCTCCTCCATCAACTATCATACGCACTGTATTGGTGGCTCTCCTCACTCGAAGGGAAGCATGGTAGAACCTCGAATTTGAGTCACCTTCCCACATCCACCTCACCCTTAATTTCTGTCATACTATTGACTCCTCCACCACCAAATTACGGGACAACTTGTCCATGGCCTCACTTTCCTTTCTCCTTAGCTACTCGTCCCCCGAATTTTGTTCTACCACCATCCGAACTTGTTGTAACTCATGCCCTGCCTCATTTAATCGTTCACTAACATTCCCAAACACTTCATCACTCCACCTTTTTAATTCATTTTTTACAACCTCTAACTTTCCCATGACACGATACATCGGAGTGCCTTCAATGTATGTCGACCAAGCCTCCTTGACCACCCCTTTGAATTGCTCGTGACCAGCTCAAGCATTTACAAATCTGAACATCTTATTTTCCACACACCATGAGGCTCAAGATCCACCACCAAATGGCAATGGTCACTAAGCTCTTTACCTTCCACATAACATATAGAATCCAGGAAGCATTCCAACCATACATGTGAGCACATGACTCAATCAATTCTTGTCTCGATCCGCCCCGGGCCATGCGATGAGTTTCACCATGTGAACTTTCCTCCCATCATTTGTACCTCAAGCAAGCTACTAGCCTCAATACAATGGTTAAACTTCGCCATAGCCACCGTAATGAATCCACCCCTCCACATTTCTCCCCTTCACTCCTAATGCAATTGAAGTCCCCCATGACCACCCACGCCACTCCACCCCTAGGCTCGCACTGTGTAAGGCCTCCCAAAGTGCTCTCCTCGTAATATAATTGTTATCTCTATACACTAAAGTTATCGCAACTTGCTGACCCTTGGCTCAAACAAATCCCTCCATATGAACCAATTGAGCCATCTCATGAGTCTTCTTAAGAGCATATTCTGAGTCCTTCCACAACACAAGGATCCTCCCGGAATTAATCACCTCACTATTCGACGCTCATTCATCTTGCCAAATTGACTTTACAAACCTCGTCAATCTCTTCTTTTTAACTTTGTGCTCAATAATAAAGCAAAATCCACCCTCCCCCTGATTATTTTATCACGAATCATGTACGGCCACCCCAGGCATTCACACCACGCACGTTCCAACAAAGCCACTTCATGGGTGCGGAAGTGGGGAGCGAACTCCCTTCTTTCCTCGATGAATTTTCCTTTTCTTCGCCACTTCCACCTTTCTCACATGCTGGAATGAGTACGGAGGTGTTGCTTCCTCAAGATTCACCTTGGTACTTCACTTCCACAGCCGTTGGCCTTCCCTCACGAGCCCTACAATCCCCCTCCAATTCGTCATTTGTAAACTCAGCAAGGAGCTGGAATTTATTTGTGATTTGGTAAGACCACCATCTTCCTCCCTCGGTTTGACCCCATGCAACACTTCCACACTATGCACTTTTGCTTCTTTGAGGATCCAACACACATGCATGCAAGCATATGCATTCGATGAGGATCCATATTCCTTTGTTGTGTTCCACTAAGCATTTCTTCATCTAGCCCCTCCTCTTCACGTTGCATGCATCCACTTCCATGCATACCATCTAGTCCCCCACGTGACCCATCCACCTTAGGTGCATTTTTGGCCACTCCACCTACTCCCTCCACCAAGGACAACCCACTTTCCTCATTTGCCCCAACCAAAGAAAGTGCTTCCTTGCATGGTGCTTCTGCCTTACTATTCTCATCTCGAAACACACCACCTATTGACCCCTCTCTTCCACTCCACCAACCTCAACTCCTATTGGGTCCTTCCCTTCACTTGACCCCTTCTCATTGGTTCCCACTCCCTAGGTCATTTTTGGGCAGCTCCCTCCCAACGAATTTCTTCCTTTGTATGGGTCATGTTAGAATCAGCCAAGGAGGTGCCCATCTCTCTTCCATTCATGGACTCCACCTACTTTCCTAACAGACCACCATTAACTCTGTTACTGTTAGTGTCCCTTCCTTTCACTCCATCCTTCACTCCGTTACATCCTTCCGTTACACCCCCTAGAAGGTCTTGTTCTTCAACCTCTAGCAAACCTCCCATCTCCGGTGTGCTACCTTCCTCTATGCTCCCATTAACCCCAGCCGCACCTAAACCAACAACACTAATGACACCTCCTCCACTACCCTCACTAACCCCATTTGCACCTAGACCAACGACACCAACGGCACCTCCTCAACTACCTCCACTGCCTCCTTCCGGTCCCTTTCTTTTCTCCACCCACCTATGCTCTCTAACCATTGCTTCCCTTCCACTAGAAACCCTCACCTCCGGCGGCTTCTTGGGGCAACGAGTATCAATATGACCAGACATTGAACATAAGTTACAAAATAATGGCTTCCACTCGTACTCCACATGCACGACCTCTCCCTCCTTCTCATTTTGTACCAACATGTGGTATGTATAATCAAAATCACCACTAACCTCCATGCAAACTCGAGCATAACCTAGTCGGCGCCCCACCACCGTGTTCTTATCCATGTACATTGGCGACCCCAACACGCTTGCAAGTGTGCCAAGGTGTTTCCTTGACCAAAACTTTAAGTCCAAATCTGGAAACCTCACCCAAATAGGGACCGTGCAAACCTTGTCTTGAGACTTGATGTCGACCGACCAAGGTTGGAGAATGAGTGGTTCCCCCTTCACAAACCATGGCCCGTTCTCAAGAGCAAACACTCGATCAGAATCAAGGGAGAATCTGAAAATCATCACGTTGAATCTCCGGAAAACTATCTCCAACTCTCCTGATATCTTCCACACCTTAGCTAGATTCTTTTCAAGTGTAGGTAAAGGAGGAGTAAAACCCATGAAGTAGATCATCAACACCTTCGTCCTTGCACCAATGGACTCTTCTTGCTCTTGACTAGAAATGGTAGCAACCCTTGCGCCTCCCTCCCTTATTATTAGTGCAACAAACTCCAAAGTTTGCTTGGCTTAACCCTTTTCTCAAAGAGATCATACCATTTATGAGGCTGAGAAGGCTCCTTAGGTTGCTCTACATCCACTTGTCGTGCTTCTTCATGGCCCTTTGCAACACCTTTGAGACTCGGAAACTCCTCCAAGTCGATGGGGGTTGCTCTAACACTCAATAATTCCTCCATAGCAAGAGAATGGAGAAGAAACTACAACGAAAAGAAAAGTTTAGATGGAAAAGTGGTGGAAATTGACCCTAGAAACCCTAGGAACACCCATGCTCTCTTACATAGATCGTCCACCTCTCCTTCTAGAACTCTCTCCATTGTTGATGGAATTACAACCAACCAAACATTAATGACTTGCATAACTGAAGTGCCTACAACCAACCAAACACGACTCTCTTACTTTAATAACCAAACATGAAATGACATCAATTCCTTAGTTAGCAATAGGGTTGCATTCAAAAAAACTACGACTAAACACAGAACAACACACCAAAACACATATACTAAATGACATCTTGGATTGGAAGTTGCCCACCACCAACAAACTGTAGAAGATTGAGCATTGAGCCGTAATCTTCATTGGGATATTGTGGCATTGCTGGCTGGGTGCTACTTGGTTCAACAACAACAGAACCTTCATCTTGGCTTTGTGGTGGTTCTGGTGATGCTTAAGTAGATGTGCTTGCTTGTCCTCTTTTTTGTCTTCTATTCCTTCTTCTAATGAGTCTCTCAACAAAATGTGATATGGGAAGTGAAAGTAAGATGAAAATTACTAAATAATTAAGTGAAAGTAAGATGAAAATGACTAAACAATAGCGATGGTTTACCTTTGAGAGCCTTGTTGTTGCTGAGTTCCAATGGGCACCTTGGGGAGCAAGTAGTCCACACCTTGTACACTTCTTTCTTCTTGTGGTGGTGCCTTGGTCTATGGTGGACTTGTATCTTAACTTCTTAGGTTTGCCAGCTCCTCTCCTAACAGTAAGTACCAGCACTTGAAAGCCCACAACTCTTGGTTACTTAGACATATTTGTCATATGCAGCCATAAGTCTGTCTTTGGTGTATCATTCATCCAGATAGTCTTCCCACACAACCTCCCTTATGGTTTAATGATTGTAGCCACATGTTGACAAGGCAAACCACAAAATTGCCAAATCCTGCAATTGCATGATTTCTCACCCAAGTCAACAATAAACCTCCTGGATCTCTTTGTAACCTCTTCCCTTCCATCAGTACATCTTGTGACAGTCAAGTGACCTGACTCTCTAGATATTGTTGAGATCCATTGTCCTGCTTTAGGGACTAAGTGCTCTGTGTGGGCTCTGCTAAGTTGTTGCCTTCTATACATTGTATACATAAGTTTTTGCCTTAAGTTATCCACCAATGTTGCAATAAGCAGATGCCTGATCTATCTGATATAGTTGTTGAAGCTCTCACTGCAATTATTGGTGTTGTAATCAAATTTTGCTTCCAAGGCAAACTAAACTTCTACTGCATATTGTTGTTGTAGTTCTTTTGCGAATTCTGATAAAGATGTCTTGCACAAGTCCTGTGCCCACATTCCCCATAGTCTTCAAGCACTCCTTCCTCTAGACCCTTGCGCATTTCACTTATTATAACCAATCCAGGTCTATGTTGTGAGATCCTAATCCTAATTGTGCCTTAATGATGTTTTAGGTGGAGATTAGGATGAGATGAGATGGACGGCTGGGATGGAGTGTTGGTGGATGAAAGGTTGAGATGGATTGGAGATGAGATGAGTGGTGGTGATGGATTGAAGATGGAATGGATGGTTGAGATTGAAGGTTGGGGAGATATTTATGGTGGGTTGAGTACTCTCCCACTCTTCTCTCACGTCTCTCTCTCTGTTCTCACGTCTCTCTCTCTCCCTCAGTGGTGATCTCCGGCATGGTGGTGGTGTGCTCCGGTGAAAGGGAGGGTCGGGCGTGGGTTGCGAGTTGAGGTGAGTGTTGGCTTCTTAACCCTTCTGGCTTGTTTTGTTCCCTCCCTCGACCTAACTTGTTTCGGTGGTCTTGGTTGCTCGTGGTTGGGTGGTGGAGGTAGACGGAGGTGGAATTGTGAGTGTGGATCATCGAGGAGGTGTGGATTGTGGTTTAGTCGCGAGGATCGTCGATAGATCGTGATTTAGGGAGGCGTGCTCGTGGAGGTGTCGTTGTGGTTCTTCAAAGGTTTCTTCAAACCTTCCGGTATGTCAACTCCCTCACTTAAGTATCGTGAGTATTTGGAAGTCGACGGTAGGCCTTCTGGCTCATCGCAAGTAAACGTGTAGCAGATTTTACTGCCTGATCGGTCAACCGGTTGGTGCAAACGGTCGAACGTTCGTATTGAGATTTCGGGTTTTGCCTCACATCGGTCGAACGATGCCCTTGGGGCGGTCGACTGATCGTGCATAGGAGGCAAGCCTGGTGGTTTTCGGTCGAACGGGGCCCCTTCACCGTTCGACCGTGTGCACTGTCGTAGGTCGGTCGGGGGCGTTGATCATCCAAACGGTCGACCGCTCGTTGACTTCGTCCGACCGTGACTTAAGTTGGAATAGTGGTCGGTTCGATCGAAGGTGGTTTCAGTCGATCGGACTTGATGAGGAGCGTGGGGGAATGCTCTGGACAAATTTGGTCGACCGAGAGTGCTCGGGCATTCGACTGGATTTGTGGTGAGAGTTGGGGGAATTCCCTGGTGGAATTCGGTCGACTGAGAGTGCTCGAGGGTTCGACCGGATTCGTTGTGGAGATTGTGGGATTTGTCCCTAGTGATTTTTGGTCGAACGGGACCCCTTTGCCGTTCGACCGATTGGTCATTTTGTTCATTGAACCTGGGAGTTGACAATCTAAACGGTCGACCGTCCCTTGATTTGGGTTCGACCGAACGAGTGCAGTTGGTGGGAATCAGTCGACTGAGGGAGTGCCGGTCGTGACGATTACCCTGTGTTTTCGTGATTCGGTCGACCGGGACATTTGGTTCGGTCAACCGTTTGTGTCCAATTTTGCACTATGGAGGTGCGGTTGTTGTGGTCCTCCGTGTGGGGCGAGTTGTGTGCCGAGGTTCTTTCGGCGAGTGTGCTAGTGTGCACAAGAGTTGCGGTGGTTGGGTGAAAAAGCCCTGGAGCCCCGTAACTATGTGAGAGATGCGGTTGGTTGAAAAAGACTTGGAGCCCAGCTAGTCTGTGCAGGGGTTGGTTGAAAAAGACCTGGAGCTCCGTAGTGCATTCAGGTTGGCTGAAAAAGGCTTGGAGCCTGAGCAGGGACCGCGTGTTAAGGGTTGGTTGAAAAAGACCTGGAGCTCTTGGACGTTTGGGTTGGTTGAAAAAGACCTGGAGCCCTTGGTCGTGTCATGGTAGCAGCGGTTGGCTGAAAAAGGCCTCGAGCCCAGCTTGGCGATGAGTGTGTGTTGCGGTGGTTGGGTGTAAAAGCTCTGGAGCCCCGTGACTGTGGTGTGTGCTGTGGTTGGGTGAAAGAGCCCTGGAGTCCAGCCTGTTTGTGATGTTTTTCTTGTTAGTAGAATAGCATGCTATGGTGCTTTCATTTCATGCATTGTAGAGTTTGGCATACGAGGTTTCCTTTTGGAAACTCAGGCATTGTTGCACGTTTACTTTTCAGGCCGTGATCGGCGATAGGGGGTGGTGACCGAGGAGAGGAGCACCGCTACTGGATCCAGCTTTCTCTCAGTTGAGGTCGGGTGATTATTGTATTCGTTGTATAGCATTTTGATGTACTCACAACTTTTGAAATACTCTGATGTACATATATATATTATATATGTGGGTGCACCTGTTTCCATATTTGCGTAATATCCTCTGTTGATTGTGTGTTATTTAAAATTTTAAATTCTTCCGTTGTTGAGGATGTTACATATGTCCCACAACCTCTTTGAGATTCTTTAGAAACTACGTCCATGAAATAAGTTATGATTCCCATCCATGATTCCCATCATTCTATTCCACAATTGCAAAAGTAAATGAGAATAAGTTATGATTCCCATCCATGAAATAGCTGACAATATGGTTCCTTTATATTTTCCCTTAATGTGACATCCATCTATCCTATCCTGCACCCTCTAATAAATCCCTCACTACAAGCCCTAAAGCATACAAACAACAGCCTACCACCACCAAACTTGTTCCAATAGGTTGTCCAAAACAGTAGGCATGGCCACTAGATTTCCTGTAGATTGGGTAACATTTCACATCGATCTTGTAGATACAAAAAGATTTTATCACATACATTATTTTTACACAGAAATTAAATTCATTAATGAGTTGGCAAAAGCATATAATTAATCTAATATAACGCACAAAAGAATCCGAATCTTAAAATTCCTGTCAAACTGTAAATAAAGAAATAAATATGTACTGAAAAATTTGTTCAAGAATCATTGAATCTTATATATTTATCCATTGTTTTGTTGAAAACCAACAACAAAAAATGTCTACTGCCATTTTAAATTAATGTGTATTTTGTCTTCACGAAAGGTCTTAATACTTTAAATAAAACACTTCTGATTACATTTTTCTTTCGTATTCTTCCAAAAGCAATGCACTTTTTCATTAATTTATCCGTCATTTTCTAAGAAACTAAAGGAGCTGTGGTTTTATGAAGAGGGAAAACCTAACTCACGTAACCCTATCATGTAAAACATGTAAGCCTCACCTTCAATTAAGTTGGAAAAATGATAGACCACATATATATGTTCTTCGATCTCAAATAATTTAGTTCACTGGAAGAGAATTGAAAATTTGTGGGCAGCTTCATTTGGTTTCATTTTATATATAATTCTTTCAATACTCATAAATATATACACCGATATCATAAAGATACTGATATTTGGATTCAAATTGAAACATATTGAGGAATTACTAAGTCCTTGAATTGTTTTGCGCTATGTGCATGTTTTATTTCGTTATCTTTTCTTTTCCTACCATTTAATTAATTGATTTTATGATTTCAACTATTCAAGTGTTAAATGCATTGTGCAGAAAGTTAAGACTTGGTAAGAGAACTAACTTATAGAAGAAAACGAATTTTGAGTATATATGTGATCAGTAAGTTTACAAGTACTTGAATGTATTTCTTCTTGTCAACAATGACATCAACATATAAAATTCTTTTTGTATTGGGTTTTCTTTGGTTTTTCTTTATTCAAAGCACATGGAGATAGAGAACATGACATCCAAGTCTAAGTTTAAATAAAAAAGATGTTTTTAACAAACTTATAAGTACCCTTCAACCTTCTTTTTGAAGAATCACAATAGAGAGAAGGGAGTTAACAAATTAATATATTTTGTTGGGTGTTGAACTAGAAGTGGTTTTCCAATACAATGTCGGGCAGAGGAGAGGGGTCTCTTAATGGCCTTCCAGTCCACAACCACGATCATCACCATCCTTCCAAACCATTTCCGGCGAACATCAGACTCCCAGATATCGTAAAAAAGGTTTTGCCACTTCTCTATTTCTTATGTCTGTTTCTTTGTCTATTTGTCGGTATTTCTGTCTATCAATCTACCCATCGTAAAAGAAGATTTTTACCAGTATTCCACCAAATTGTTGATGATAATCAGTCGATAGAAATAGTTATCTCATTTTTTCTGCTTATTGTCGAGCTGGTGGAAAGGAGGCTAAATTACATTGTGGAATTCGATAGTTTTATAGATAGGGCATGTATTTATAAGAATGCAATACATGAAATGTTATGTCTTTTCTTTTACGATCTAAATTATTAATTTCATTTCTCATCCGCAGAGTTATGGTAATTTTCTCTAAAAAGACAAATTGTTAAAGCAGCAATATAAAAAAATTGAAAATAAAGATTTGCTTGATTTTTATAACCCGTTGTAAATTTAAAATTCAGCTACATTTAGAAAAACAGTTCAATCGATTGTGACAACAAAGCCAATCAAATTTGATTGTTAAGAAAATGGTGATTTATTTATGTATTTGGAAAAAAAAGGTTCAATTGAATCATTTTAAAAATTATGTGACAAGTAAAATGAAGACAATTGGATCCTATTACTTTTGTTAGTGACATAATTATTTTTGGAAAGCAGATAGTGAAAGAATAAAATTAGAAGGCTTTTCGATGGCTCCTATTACTTCGATCACCAGTTTACTCCCATTTAAGGGACACAAGGCATTTTCTTTCCTATCATCCCCCAAACTAGGCTTACAAAAATAGAGATTAGTCTTTACAATTATGAAGTCTCGTAATTTAATGAGACTTCTAGTCTTGATAAATCTCTAATCATAAAATAGTTAAGAGGCTTATAGTCTTGATAAATCTCTGGTTAAGAGGCTTATAGTCTTGTTAAATCTCTAGTCCTAAAATAGTTAAGAGGCTTATAGTCTTGACAACTTTCTAGTCATTAAAATAGTTAAGATTGAAATTGGATAGCCATTGTCAATACTCCCTTTAACAATTTACGGTTCAAATGATTGATTGGATTGTAGGATTCACCTAGCTTGTTCCTTGTATTGACCATTTTATTTTGATTTCTTTGGATTTTCTACCAGATTCTATTCTATTTTTGGGCATTTTGGTTCCTCCATTCAGACTCCTGTGATTCTTTTTATTCAATTTGTATTCTAACTCATGACTTAATTTCGTAGCATTTACCAGCACTAGTGGGACATAATAACCACATCATAAAAAGATTCAACTTATTTATATACAAATTCAACATATTCATTTATTCGCAACACATACTTTGATCTTTAGCTAAAGGAGACTTTTGTTGCCTCAGATATTGGCGGAGTTTATAGGAACATACTTGTTCGTGCTATGCGCCATAAGCGGACCGATAGTGAACCACAGGTACCCAGGCGAGTCCACTCTCTTAAGCAACGCGGTGGCGGCTGGCCTGGTTGTTTTGTTCCTCATTTACTCGATCGAGCGCGTATCCGGTACCCACCTCAACTCTGCGGTCACGTTCTCGCTCGCGTTGTTTGGCCACTTCCCTTGGAGGCACGTACCGGCCTACATCACCACCCAAGTTGCTGCCTCCATTGGCGCAGCCTACACCCTTAAGGGAGTTTTCCATCCTGTGATGGCGAAAGGGGTGACGGTTCCGCATGGCACCGTCGGCGAGGCCTTCTTCTTGGAGTTCATCATCACTTTCAATTTGATGTTCGTCATAACATCATATGTCATTGACCCTCAGGTGAGTACTATTTTCGCAATTAATTTAAGGATGCTAGCTAGTATTAGCATGTCATGGTTAATTATGTTGGTGTTAGTACTAACTTGTTTTATTTATTTATTATTATTGGCTTGGATGAATAGAGAGGAGATTTTGGACGGATTTCCATTGCAGCCACTGTGATTCTTAATATCCTTATTGCCGGGTAAGTACGAGATTTGTTTGTATATAAATATAACGTTTTGAGTTCAGTTTTGAAAGTTTTCATAAGTAAATATGGTGATTCAACCCCAATCATTTCAAACAAATCAGGTATCGCTTCATGATGATAATATTCAGGTTTGTGGTTTGTGAGCTTATTTTAGATTTGTCATTGTGCAGTAGTTTTGGGTAGAAAAATCCTTCAACTTATAACGCAGAAGAATGTCCACAAATCCTCCAATTTGGGACTACTATCTACCAAGAAGCATTGATATAGTTGATATATGTTTGTAGTCTAACATAATTTACCACAATACCAAGAACTAATTTACATAATATTTTTGTCAGTGAGAACATCATAAGAATGATGCAAATAATTACATTTATTCTAGGAAGCAAATTAACATCCTAACATAAGTCGTAATTGATGTCCATTTCTTATGTAGGCCGTCAACTGGTGCATCGATGAACCCGTCTCGTTCGCTAGGGACTGCAGTCGCGGCCGGTATCTACACACACCTATGGATATACATAGTGGCCCCATTGCTTGGAGGAGCCGTCGCAGTGGGGGCGAGGACGTTAGTGATGTGAGCAATTTTTGAGTCTTGTAATTGTGGAAGATCTTAACGTTCTTTATGATTTTACACGGATGTATATGTACCAACGATTTTCTTAGAAAGAGTCATGTATATATAGTGTAGATCATGTAGAATTTAATAAACATGTAGAAGTCTTCCGACAACCTGAACTTTCAACTCATGCATGTTGGGTTAAATCTCCTTTAGCAAGACCCGAGACCCCATGGAATTGTTGCTATCGCAACCTCAATCCTCTGGGTCAAAACCTTGCTCGGCTTTTCGAACTTCTCGGTTTCTGCTGTGCTGGATTGAGGTCTAACCCAGTTTAAGGCTCAATTCAAGCAAATTTTTGTGACCACTAAAGCAGCGAATGTGTCCTCTTTTTGTTATTCAAGCCCGCTCGACTCATTGCAGCTAAGGTTGTTTTTGTTGTAAGAAACGTGGAAACACTGAAAAGACATCGCATCTCAATAATACAATTAGTTAAGACTTAAGAGAGCGGGATTCATGGTTTCAATTTTGTTTTAGTTAATCTCTCCCTTTTGGTTGGATCTTTGGGATTTTCATCACATGATCGTGCTTTCCTTCACCGGGAGCTTTGGTTTTTGTCTTCGAAACCAAAAAAAAAAAAAAACACGAGAAGGAGTTTTGTGTTCTATACGAAATCACCAAGACAATTGTCGTCAACACGGATCGGCTCCTGTGGCAAATCGACATCTTGGTCTCTTTCGTAACCCAACTAAATCTACACTAGCAAAAAATGTTTCAACGGTGTTTGTGTCCAAAACTACCTGCTTTTTGAGTCTCACAAGTCATATCTACGATGCGTGTTATCCGTGCAACATGAAAATCATAAAATTTCAGATAAGTGTTGGATAAGAATAAAACATAAATAAAAATGAACGGATTATATTTCGGTCTCTTAATCCTATACAAATGATTCTCAAATTTAATGATTTTCGAGGTGCAAGGATAACTTGGCACCTAGATCAAGATATATGGTTCAAAATTTCAATTATGTTAAAATCGAAAATGTATTGAAACCCATAAATAAATTGAGGGAATCTGGGAACTTGATAGTCAAAGTTTCATTAATTGAAGCTTCTTCAAACCTGTATCGATGACAGTTGATATCTTAAGGTTTACAAAAACCATTTCGTATTCTCAATGTCCGATAACAAGCACCTTTAGTGGGTTACTGCTAACTTTTGTTGTAATGTAGCACACTGCCAGTAATATACCTTAGTTAAATAACTTATTCCCTCATCCTAACTCTAGCGCGTAAAAACCATATCTTATAATATATAACTCCAAGTCACATAAAATGAGAGGGAATTTTTATAAATATGAAAGGATTAAATGTTACTACCACTGCATCAAAAGTCGCTATTTTGAACTTGTAAAAAGAATTCTTATATAATTGTTCGTCCTAAGAAAAAAGTTCCAAATCAAACAAAACAATACAAATTTACCAACTAACAGATGGTAATCTTTAATGCTGGAACTGTTATATCCTAAACCTTTTTAATGTTTAATTGTGTTTAGGGGAGGTTTAGAGAAGGATTAAGATGGACGGCTGAGATGTGTTTGGGAATTGAGAGTATTTAAGGTTTGAGTTCTCTCTCTCTCCCTCTCTTCTCACTCGTTCTCTCTCTCCCTCTCTTCTCACTCGTTCTCTCTCTCCCGCTCAACGCTCTCTCTCCTTCAGCTACCTGGTGCGTTGTGGTGTGGGTTTGGCGAGGAGGAAGACTCAGTGGAGTGTGTGAGGGATCGGGTTGGTCGGTTGCTCGATTGGATTCGTCAGAGAAGGAAATGAGTTGCGTGGAGAAGCTCGCCGTGATTCTTCAAAGGTTTCTTCAAACCTTAAAGGTATGTCAAGCTTTACTTTGATGCTCACTTATGCTTTTGTGAGTGTTGGAATGGTCGACGGTAGGCCGAATGACTCGTCGGACCTGTGCAACAGTTTTTCTGCACTATAACGGTCGACCGGTGGTTTGGTTCGATTGAACGATACCCTTGGGTGGTCGACCGGTTGTGCAGTTTGAGCGAAAGATGTAGGCTCTGGGTGCTTTCGGTCGAACGAGACCCCTTTGTCGGTCGACCGAAAGTACCGTCGTAGGTCGGTTGGGGCGTTGACCATCTAAACTGTCGACCGCCTGTTTGACTCGTCTGACCGACGACTTAAGTTAACTTAAAAGGCGTTCGACCAGAAGTGTTGTTTCGATCGACCGTGTGGTGTGATTTGATAATGGGTTTTACTGGTGGTGTTCGGTCGACCGAATGTCTTGGGTCATTCGACCATTTCATTCTATTGAGCAAAGATGATTTCTTTTATTGGTTCTTTTCGGTCGAACGGGTCCCCTTTGCCGTTCGACCGATTGGTGGGTTTGTCTGTTGGGCCAGTCCTCTGGAAGGGGATTCGGTCGACCGGTGTGATGTTTTGTTCGACTGTTTTTGCACAGTTTGGTGTTTTCCCTTGTTGTTGATCGACTAGAAGGCAACATGTTCACTGACCCTTTTGGGGAAATGAACGGACAGGCCGACCTAATAGCGATCAGTGGTTGCTCCACAGAGCGGGTTGTGGTTGTTAAAGTCGTGTCTCCGGCGAATGATGCATGTATACGTCGTCGCCGTGGCTCTGACAATTGATGCAAAACCGTGGCTCCGGTAACATTGAGGTAAAATCGTGACTCCGGTGAATGATGCAGTTGTTGGTGTTTGCAGTTGTTTGGTTTATGCCCTTTTACAGTTTTTGTATTTATTGTTTCATTCATGTGTTAGGGTTTGGTATACGAGGTTTCCTTATGGAAACTCAGGCATAGCTCATATTTGCATTTCAGGCTAGGATCGGCGATAGGATGGTGGTGACTGCAGAGGAGAACACTCGAGACTGGATCCTGCTTTCCTTTCTTTTGAGGTGGTGATTACATGTGTATATTTCCTGTTATAAGTTTTTGATGTAATCATATTCTTTTGTAAACTCGGTCACATATATATTATTTGTTGGTGCACATGTGTGTGTGTCTTGCAGTAATGTCCTTAAGTTGATTGTATGTTTAAAATTTTAAAATTTTCCGCTGTTCTGAGGACGTTACAGGAACTTTATAAATTCTAATGTTATCAGTTACGATTCTCACTAGAACAACAATTTTCCTCCTAAAAGAAAAAAATGATACTTATTTAACACAATGACAATAGAAGACAAACTTCCAAATATAAAATGGGGCATCAATTGATAATCGACCTTTTACAATAGACATCAATATTTCTTCAACTGAATGAAATTGCATTTCTAAACCAAATAAATCACAATCTTAACATGAATTCACCCAAATACTATCATACAAATATTTCATCTTTGAGTTACAAACAACCTCAATCCAACCAAACAATTGCAGAATAATGCAAACAAGCAATTTCGAATCATCCGGCGTTTTCTTATCCAATTTGCAATCACATATACCAAATGCATAAATACAAAATCATTGTTCCAGCATTAATTTAAAAGCTGGCGTTTAGATACACAAACTACCTTAAAAACAAAGAGAAGAAGATTATAAGAAGTATAGAGGTCGCAGGTGACTCAGTTAGCGGCCGGCGACGACGACCACCAGTCCTGTGGTTTCACCAAGGTGAGATCGTTGGCCGGTAGTGACTTAGGGTTTTACTTGTAACGTCACAACCAACCCAACCAACCAAGATACCTCTTTCTTGAGGAACATTGCAACTTCAGTCTAGTATTATGTTGAAATTGTGGTACTGTTTTTTTTTAAATTTTAGCGGGTGGGCTTGTGCCCACCCTAGGGCCTAGCCCAGAGGTGGATCCACCCCTGAGGTTGTGCTTGAATAGAGTAGGTATAAATAGAATTTATGTTTTATAAAACGTGTGCAAATGCAAACGTATTTTACATTTTAAAGCATATATAGATAAATTAGAATAAATAAGTACAAAAAATTAAACTTGTAACCGTCTAGAGTGGAATTAGGATTCCAAGAGAAAATATGAAATGAGCAAATGGTCATTCCGTTCCAAAGGAATCCTCGTTTAACCCAAAAAAACTCCCTATCGTAAAAAGATCCAACTGATAATTTTTAATTGGGTTTGTAAACGAGTTGGATTTGGGGTAGGTTGGGGTCGACCCGCACCCGATCCTCTAGGACTTGACAGGTTACGGGTCGGCTCCTAACTTGCCGTAGAAAACCCACAACTCATCCCGTAACTCGACCTACCTCCTTAACGGATTGCAGGGTGGGTTGGTGATTTTTTTATTTCAAAAATATTAAAAATAAAAAAAATCATCTAAATATATTATAGTAAATTAATGAACTTCTGTTTGCGTTGGAACTTAATAGGTTTAGAACGTTCTATAAATATGGATCCATAATTGGAGTTCTCTTCCTCATTCTTGGCCGTCGCCGGGTAGCTTGGGTGAGATTTGTCTCTCTCTTTCTTCAATAATTCTAAGTTGAAAATTCCGACGCCATTACATAGAAAAGAGAATTATCTTGTGGATCCCCTAAAAATATGTTAGTCATGTTGTAGGTTTTAGCATCGCACCATAATATGCTCGAGGAAAAGAAGGGAGCAATGTTCTACGATAAGTGTATCTTTATTGTCTTCTTCTACAAATATGCACTTCCTAAATAGTTTTCCGATTACTCTTTCCAGATTCTCTCTCCATGCTAATTATGTTTTTGATAATGAATGCGCTTGATTATATTTTTATTGGTCTTTTTTATGTTACTTGGGTACTTGTCTTGATATCGTTTGGTTATTACATAAGTTGGGATCACGTGATTATTGTAGTGAGATGTTTTTTATTGGTTGATTTTGTATTTCCATCTATTGTTTTGATAATGGAAACGATCTATAGGATCATGTGGTAAATCAATTAAATTGTAGCATACATGTGTAGAAGAATTTGGACCAATCGTGGTTGTGGGAATGCTACTGCTGGTTGCAGTCATTCAGTTTTTGCAACACTGTGGATGTTGCAGTAACCAAATTTAGAAAATAATAATAAAAATAGCTTGACGTATATAAAATTAATTTAAGTCTAATTAAATGTAGAAAAAATAAAATAAAACAAATCACCGTAACGTTGCAGTCACACCTAGGGTGTTAAAGGATTAGATGCGCATCGGATATAAATATATCCATATTTGTATTCACATAAAATTTACAGATACTGATACGGATATGGATTGCTTACGAATATGTAAAATCTATATTTGCACGGATATTTGATGCATTCGGAGTTGATACGGATAATATCCACATCTATACCCATAATAGTCGACAATGGCAGACCCAGGAATTTTCAAAGGGAGTCTCGAAACATGAACATTAACTCAGAATATTCAAAGGGAGTCCCAAAATATGAACCTAAACTCAGAATACATAATCATAAAATTCAACAAAAATATATTAATATATAAAACTTGATTACAACATTCCCCTTCGATTTTTTATATTTTGAAAACGTTACATAATAACTTCGTTATCAAAACTTCTAAAAATGTCTCTCGATGTATGTAACTAAACAATCATTGGTAACTTCACCCCTACGATTGCGAAGTGGTTTTTTCTTTCATTCTGAAATATCTTTCCATGGTGAAAGCTAAATTTCACAAAAAAATAAAAACTTCAAGTTAATCCTGCAATCCAAATGAAACAAAAAGTAAGCAAAACACCAAAAGTAGACAATACACAAAACCACATCATATCTTTTGTAATTCATACCTATAATTTTCTAATAATTCAATCCATTTTTACAATTATTAATATATTTCCTTAGAATCAAATTCTAAGGAAACATAAATAAAATTAAACATACAAAATCTAAAACTCAACAAAGATTTTGCCCACCACACTGGGAACCACCACACAAAACTCCAATCCCCAACACATTCTCACAATTTTTTGTTGGTCAAGCCAACTCCAACTTCTCCCTAACACAAATCCAAACTAAAACAAATGCTTAAATCAAACTAAATACAAGAAAAGATATGTTACCTTTGTGTTGGAACCAATATTTGTTTTGGAGGTTTGGGCTAGATGAAGGTTGGAGAAGACGAGAGTTTGTGTGATTTGAGAGTGTTGATTCTGAATTCTCAATTTTTTAAAAATACCTTAATAGTAGTATTTTTTTTCAAAGGAGATCCAATGAGCCTATTGGGCCCAGTGGAGGCCCGCCCATGATAGTCGACCCTGTAATATTTTTTGTTTTTACTGAGAAAAATGTTTATATGTAATCACCTTTATTTAGTTTGAAATGTTAATTTAATGTACGTTAACTTTTACCTTCATACTCTGAAAATAATAACAATATTCAATGCTTAAATGAGTGGATGCATGTTTTAACAAATAAATACTATTTATTCAAAATATAATCATACGTGGTGGAAATGTGGATACTTTTAGGTATAATAATGTATTTTATAAGTATACATATACAAATAGGGATATGTAGTCCCAGAGTGGATATTATTCGGATCGGATATACCAATATCCATATTCGCTCCGCGAATCGGTAGATACTCCATCTCGGATACAAATACGAATTTCAGATATAATTTTTCTTGGATAAAATGTTCGATTTTGAATACAGACGCGGTCGGATTTCTAGATTTTGGTATCCATTGATACCCCTAGTTGCACCTCACTCATGGGGTGCAGAATTTGTGTTGTGTCCCAATATACTTGACTTACTAATACCAAGGAGATTATACTACTGTTTGTAGGCTGTAATGCGCAAAGAAATTTCACATGAATGTAATTGTGAAATAAACATTGTGTTAAACTTTGTACGTGTAAATATTGTCTTATTAACGCAATATCCGTAATGTGTTTGGAGCATTGATTTTTTTCCCCTTCCGTAGGTGATATACGATATATCCTTCTATGAGGATGTGTACTTGTTGATGTCTTCATGCTCGTTGGCTTTTGTTGTGGCGGTTGAGACAAATTTCTAATATTATCTATTAGATATAGGGGTGTAAACGAGCCTAAACGAGCCGAGCACACGGTGTTTGAACTTGGCTCGTTTAATAAACGAGCCGAGCTCGGGCTTGGCTCGTTTAACAAAACGAGCCAGATGTCATGTTTGGACTTGGCTCGTTTATTAAACGAGCCGAGCTCGAGCTTGGCTCGTTTGCTCGTTTAAAATTTTTAACAAGTTTTTGAGCTCATTTAAGATTGTTTAAGGCTTGATTAACTTGTTGTAAAATATAATAATTATATTTTATAAATATCGTTAGCATATAAATGGATAATTTTATAAATTATATGTTCTACTTTTAGGTAATTGAGATATAGAAAATAATATGTTTATTTGTGACATATATGTAATATGTGTATAAACTTAAACGAGCCAAACGAGCTCTTATCGAGCTAACCGAGCCGAGCTAGGGATTGACTCGTTTATTAAACGAGCAGATTTTGATGTTTGAGCTTGACTCGTTTAATAAATGAACCGAGTTCGAGTCGAGCTTTATCGAGCCGAGCTTGAGCGAGCTCACGAGCTCGAGCAGAATTTGACAGCCCTAATTAGATATATGCCGAAGAGGCACATACTTGGGGACATGTGGTGTAATTTAATTGGCCCATATAGAGGGCAATAATTAAAACCCTAAATGCTCTCCTCCGTAAACAAAAAGAGAGGGTCATGGCCATTTATGAGTTTTTTATTTCTCGTTGTCACCACCTCAATTTAGAATTTCATACTCTTATTCAATGTGTGCACCGAAAGAGAGTGGATCGTGGATTTACGTTTCTTCTCCAGGAGAGAGGAAGAACGACGAGTAAAAGAGAGACGAAGAACGACGAGTAAAAAATTAAAGAGGGAGGGATCTCTAAAGTGATCGACTCAATCTAATCCCATTACGTAATGTTTGATCAAGAAAGCGATATGAATACCTTATTTGTTTTTACCAACATTGGTACGAAAGACATCTTTGTTGCTTTTGAATCTTCTTTTATCAGATTTTTTGTTTGGTTTAAATTAAAGATAGGTCAAATACAATGCCAAGTCTTTGTACTATCGTTAAACTATGAAAATCAGTTTGTGCAACTCATTCGATCAAATTTTGTAATCCCAAACAAATTGGTGAAAAAATTAAATAGAAAAAATGGATTCGAAAGCAACAGAGATGACACTGGTACCAATGTAGGTAAAATCAAATAGGGGATCATACCTCTTTGTTAATCAATCCTTGTGAAGTGGAGTCAGAACAAGTTAGTTGATTGACATCATTTCATGTTTACATTTGTATCTTATATCCATTATATTTCACCAAAACAATGCTACGTGACGAGTTTTATGTTTGAATTTCAGAAATAAATATGTTTGAAGAGAAGAGACATAAAATGACCTAAAAGCATGAAAAAGAACTGAGTTAAGAGACTCAAGGACTAAGACGCAAGATCGAAGGACCTGAACGTAAGAAAAAAAGAAAAAAAGAAAAGAAAAAAGCAAGTAATAAAAGACCCTACGAGCGAGCATTGATTGTTGTGGGCCCCAACCCTTGTGTACTTGGGCCCCATTTCTTCACCTATTTGTCTCCCTTCTTCAGCATCTCACATGTTCTGAGGGAATTTGGGTTTGTGTCCATCAGCAGAACCATGAACTTCCTTTTGCGCTTAATGTTGGTGAGATCTTCCATTTTTCATGCATAATTCGTTGTCGTATCTTGCTCACATTCATTGAAAACAATGCATGAAGTAGGTGGGGGGGGGGGGGGGGGGGGAGGGGGGGTTACGTGTGTACATAGTCGAGTCTTTTCCTTTGATTTTGTTGTCTTTTGTGTACATTGTTAGGGACTTGATAGTGTGTTGTATTTAATATCGATATATTTGCTTGCCATGATCCTTGGGTGACCTGTCTTCTTTTCCTTTCCTAGTGCTTTAAAATTTTTACATTTCTTTCAAAATCTTCATGTGTTTGTGAAAAAAATATATTTTGTGGGTTTTGCGTATGTTTGGCATGTGCAAAACCGATGAGAAACAGAGTAAAAAGAAATCTCCTAAAATTGTCTTGAACTTGATGCATTAGGATATCTAGTACAATGGCTTTCAGACTTATCTAGTCGTTAGGATGCACCCCAATTTTCCCTCGGGGGGCGAGTAATCATAGAGTTTTAATACTCAAACATTTAAAGAAGTCCACCCTGAACCTAGTAAGTCAATAATTTGTGTCGGTTAATACAAGGAAATTTGTTGTAGTCAAGGACCTTTTAAATATTGTTGTGAGACATTAAGTGTAGGGGTTTTGGTTCATTTGTAAATAAGAAATAAGTGAGTATGTGTTCTCTCTTCTCGCACGGCTCCTATCACTCGGGACATTAGGTCTGAGAGGACTTTGTGCTTGGTGCTTTCGAGTTATCTGACTTGGGATGCACCGACCGAACTCCCGTTTACGTGATAGTGTAAGTCCTCATAGGCAATGATACATGAAACCTGACCCTGGGAGAATGAAACTTTAACTAGTAAGAAAACTAAAAAAAAGAAAAAAAAGTAATGCAAATAAAAATCTTAATGGACCTTACACTTTGTATCACTTGAGGATGTTGAGGTTGTCCATGTCTTGCACTTTAGTCCTTAATTAACATTCACTAATGATTCATTAGGCTAGGTGTGTGGACTGATTACATATATAGAGCCGACCCATACTAATACCGCATCCCATGATCGACAAAATAAGTCCAACGAGTCGTGTAGCTAGATTGAATAATGCATCTTTGTTCGGATTTTGTGGGTGTATCCGCTGAAAACTCTCAGGAGACAACACTCCTCCTCCTTGGTGAAAAGGAGGTTTAACAGCTTGTTGCACGTGCTAAGTGCAACTGTGATTCCTACGAAAGTGAGTTAGGATTTCTTGTTTTTCGTGTGTTTTTCTCTTTCTTTGTTTTGCTCGGGACTAGCAAAAGTTAGGTGTGAGGGTATTTGATTGACATCACTTCATGCTTACATTTGTATCTTATATCCATTATATTTCACCAAAACAATGCTACGTGACGAGTTTTATGTTTGAATTTCAGAAATAAATATGTTTGAAGAGAAGAGACATAAAAGGACCTAAAAGCATGAAAAATATCTGACTTAAGAGACTCAATGACTAAGATGCAAGATCGAAGGACCTGAACGTAAGATCAAATGACCAATGAGCAAACAAGAATACTTCACATCATCATGAGGAGTATTTGACAATTCTATTTGGGTCGGAGCTCCAAGAAGCGAAGTAGATGCATCAAAGACAAACAAAGTCTTCCAGAAAAGTCCACAAGAAAATCCAGAGCGATCTGAACATTGTAGACCGCCCATTGGTGGTCCAAGATCGCTAATTGGCGGTCACTTTTGTTCCGAATCCGTTAAGATTTATGTGGAGCGTGTATTAGTGTGTATTTAGTCTATTTCTGGTATTTGTTTAGTCCCATACCGGGGATTGTCTCGGATTACCTTTTTCTATGACTATAAATAGAACTCTTCACCTTCTATTATATTCACCCATTACTTGGTGGCATTCTCTCTACTTGGAGTAAGCCTTGGAGCAATTCTCAAGGTGGATAAGAATGCTACATTCAATGTGAGTCATCTAATAAAATAATTTTTCCATTGTTTTGTTCTTATGTTGTTTCTTTATGCATGCTTAGCTTAGTTTTATTTCTTTGATTGTAGGCTAAAGTAGTTAGAATATTTCTTTTCTTCTTTAGTTTAATTGTTAGAGTAATATGTAGTGAGTAGATCCATCCCCCTTTGGGGGTGGAGATGATGCTCATACATGCACTAAAGAATGGATATGAATGCTTTATATTTTGATTGTGTTGATAAATGTGAATGTATGCTTGCTTGTTCGAGTAGAATACTACACTTGATGAGTTTTACTACACATCTTAGACATCTCACATGCTTGTTTAGGTTCTGAAATAACCAGCTTGTGTATATGAATGTTAATCAACTAGGTTAGTGAATGGATCGATAAGTTTTGCCATAACCTTTAGACACTTCCTATGCATGAAAACACTACCTATATTTGTGCCTATAGAATGCATTCTTCACCATATTTTTACATGTGTGCACACACTCCAACTCTTAGGGGTTTTCCATTTCTGATTTCCAGCTTTCAATTTCCCTTGTTTTCATTTTCTTTGTTTGATGCTTACTCGTTTAGTGTAGTTAGTCTAGTTTAGTATAATCACAACTTCTTCCCCTCTTTTCCCATTTACCTTCGAACAAACCAGAGTCTACACACATCCTTGTGGATCGACCCGTACTTGCCACCGCTTCAACGCGACCGTGCACTTGTGGTATTTAAAACGATTAAACATTAGTCGACTTACAAAATCCTCTTTCTCCTTTTACAAGTCGGTCTCCATCCCTTTTGGAGAAGGAACGAAGGAACGCAAATCCACAATGTAAAATCTCACTCAACACGTACGTAAGTTAATATGATTATTCAAACCCTCAAGAGCTCGAGCAATGTAAAAGAACGACAAATTACTGGTAACATACAATGAACCAGAAACAACTGTTAAGGTTTTGAACTCTCTAAGAAAAATCACAAGTCTCTCCACCAACCTCCAATCATCATCTGTTGGATTACCAGAACTCTCAAGTTCCTTGTCAATGGGAATGTTGGTCCTACCAAATATTTGTTGGTACTTAACAGTTGTGTCCAACATCATGTAGGTAGAGTTCCACCTTGTAGGCACATCCAAGGACAAAGACTGTTTGCATTCAATCTTTTATCTAATAGCAAGGTCCTTGAACATATGTATCTTGTTGGGAGAACTCCTAACATACTTCTCAGCACGTCTAACTCTATGTAAAGTGACTTTTGCTTCATTCGTTTTCAGCCTATCCCAAACAATGAGGTTTATTATGTGTGCAACACATCTCATATGAATCCATTTGCCATCACTAACACAACCTTTTCTTTGAGCCATTTTCCTTAAATGTGTGCATGCTTTGTCATTGGAACTAGCATTGTCAACAGTCACAGTAAACAGTTTGTCCTCGAAACCCCAAGCAATCAAACGATCCTCAACCACCTTCCCAATAGCCTCTCCCTTGTGACTCAAAATTGGACAAATTTTTTTTATGCAACTTCCACTCTGTCTATGAAATGGGCAGTGAGACACTTGTAATTGATCCTCTGAATGCTAGTCCACGAGTCTATTGTAACAGAAACTCTTTGAAAAGATGGGTGCAAGAACAACTCTTTAAGTTTGGTTTTCTCATCCGAATAAAGTTGGTAACTATCACGAGCAACCGTGAAACAAGAGGGCACATGAAAACGAGGACAAGCTACAGACATCAACTTCTTAAAACCCTCATTCTGAACAAACCTAAAAGGCAACTCATCCACAATTATCATGTAAGTAAGTGCTTTACGAACTTCAACAACATCAAAATTATTAGCCATTATTGTTGCCTCCCTATCATCCTATTATGAAGTTTGAAGAACTAATTCTATTTGTTTTCCAGTTACTTTATTCTTAGCATTTGCAGGGCACTTGTCCCAATGATTTTTAATATTTTTAGAATCATTCAAAACGGGATCACAAGAAAAAGTTTTGTCCTTACAGTACATGCATTCAACCCTTAGTTGATTTGTCTCTTCCCCTCTGTACTGCCTAAAGTGTCCCCAATAGAGTGCCCTTCTCTTAGTTTGATCAGCATCTGACTTTGTACAGTAATTCTGACCTTCTTTTCGTTTTCTAACCGGAAGCAATGGAGTAGCATCTGTGCAAGTTCGGCTGGGAACAACATTTGTTTCTGTTGATTGTTGGGAGCTCACCATATGAAATGAGATAAAATAAATTTAAATTAAGATGGATACACATTCATTAGTTGATTCCAATTGCAGTACACACAAAAATTCAGTACATACATTCGTTGAAGATTTAGTTGATGCTGTTGCTAACAATTCAATTGAATATCAAAAATCCGGTTCCAAAGCCTGCAACACATAAACACAATCCGGTTCCTTTTTAGTAGGTGGGTTGTAGTGATGTGTTTTTATAACCAAATGATAGTCTCTCACTAAAGCTAGTTTCATTCTAATTTAATTAGTTCGAGTAGACTAGAAAAATCGTGAAAAACTCCAATAGGGTTATAGTCCTGCGAAAAGACTCCAATAGTAACATCTGTCAAAAATCTCCACCCATAACCCAAGATGTTAAATTATTTTTAGGTGGGTATGGCACAATGGAAGAGCTCTTGGAGATAATAGCCTGGTCTCAGCTTGGAATCCATGAGAAGCCAGTAAGCTGATGCTATCTTACCCACCCACATCATAATCTCTTTACTTATTATTAAACATGTTAATGTTCCTTTTGGAGATATGTTAAATCTTCGCTAAAATAAACTAAAATTTGGCAGGGGGTCTGCTTAATGTGGATGGATACTACTATAGCTTGCTTGCATTGTTTGACAAAGGAGTGGAAGATGTCAGCTGACCAACTCGTCACCAAAATGGAGGTAAATTATTGCTCCAAAGAGAAAATAATTAACCAATAAACACAATCCATCTTGCTACACAAAATTCGGTCCGGTCCGGGCACCCGGACCGAACCGAATTTTTCGGTCCGGACCGAACCGAACCGAACCGAATTTTTCGGTCCGGACCGAACCGAACCGAATTTTTCGGTCCGGACCGAACCGAACCGAATTTTTTCGGTCCGGTCTTCGGTCCACAAAATTTTGGAAATTCGGTCTTCGGTCCGGACCGAACCGAAAATTTAAGGGGAAAATTCGGGTTTTGGACCGACCCGGACCGGACCGGACCGAACCTATTCGGTCCGGTCTTCGGTCCGGACTTCCCGAAAATTCGGGTTTCGGTCCGGTCCGGTCCTGGACCGAAGCTCACCCCTACATCTAACTATGTACAATTAGATGTAACACTACACATATACACCTGCGATGGAAGGGAGGCTGGAGTGCAGTCGGACTAGTGGAGGCCGTAGTACGATCGAATTCGTGGAGGTCAGAGTCAAAGGTGAACTCTGCGATGGTGGGGATCTGGAGTCGAAGGTGAACTCTGCGATGGTCATCTCGTCGAAGGCTGGTGAAAACTGTGGACAGAAGTCGGAAGGGAAGAGATTTGGGGTGAAGAGGTTTGGGGTGAAGGGATTTCGGCGGAGTGTGCGGCGAAGGGATTTGGGGTGAAGAGGTTTGGGGTGAAGGGTTTTCGGTGTTAGGGATTTGGGTGTATATTCGGGTTTCGGTCCGGGTTGTTCGGGTTTTAGACCGAACCAAACCCGAATTTTGAGATTATGGTGGACCGAAGACCGGACCGAAACAAATTGGTTCGGTCCGGTCCAAAAATTCGGTTCAACCCGAATTTTGCTCACCCCTACGTGCGAGTATATAACACCTCCGTCTCTCCAGTCCCAACTAACCAAAACAGAGTCAAACTACACACTCGAGGACATCACTGAAAACACAAAAACACAAGGTACACAAATATATATATTCGAGTTTTCAAAAGTGTGCAAAATGTTACAAGATGAAAGTACAAGTAATCACTACAACCTCCAAAATGAGGGACTACTAGGTTCTGGTCCTAGGTGCTCTCCTCTTCGGTCACTACCCTCTATCCGTTCACGGCTTGAAATATAAACATGCAACTACGCCTGAGTTTCAATAAGGAAACCTTGTATGCCAAACCCTACATGTATGAATGAGATAGCAACAAGTATAACATGATACAAAATACAATAGCATTAAAACATCATCGTCAATACAGGGCTCCAATGACCTCTCTCTCAACCACGCCCGCCTCCTATCTGGTAATGCCTCCCACCACGGCTAACCCTCCTTCCCACCACCACCCCAACGTCCTCCTCCTCCGAATCGCCGTGATCCTCCTCCCACCAGCGCACGTCCCCCATCCACCCTGACCCTCCTCCCACCCACGCACGTCCCCCGCCCAACCCGACCCTAGCAACTCCCTAATGCCAAACCCGAGCCCAGGGCCTCATCCACCACTCCTACCACCAAATCCTAGCATGACCCGTTCCACAACCAATCCGACCCACCACGAAGAAACCCCGATCACCACATCCCCCACCTCCCCCACAACTTCCTCACTTGCCCCCCTCCACCACCACAAACCACTCACAACTACCAAAAACCACCATATACCACTCCGACAACTCACTCAATTTTTATTTCTTTTTTGGAAAATTTTCTAATTTCTTTGAATCTTCTAATTTTTTAAATCATAATCGATATATATATGAATGTAATTTGTATAATTTAATGTAGATTTTTATGATTAATTTGAAATTTTATATGACTTAATGTTAGATTGAAATGAATGTCAAATGTTATTGGTTTAGAAATTGTATTTTGTCGACAATTTGTTAGATGTATATGATTCGAATTAGGTTGCATTTACGTTTGTATGATTGATATAGATAATTTGTATAGTTTAAACTAGATTAATATGATTATTTTGAAATTTTATATGATTTAATGTTAGATTAAACTTAATGTGAAGCTTAATTTGTTAGAATTTGCATTACTAAAACAATGTATTTGATATATATGATGTGTGTGACGTGTATGAAGTGATTATGTATGCTATTGTTGTGAACCATACGTATTGTTTTCTTGTTAATACAGGATTTAAAAAAATTCAATATCAAAATTATAGGGGAGGTTCTGCCCAAATTCTTGTAATATTCTGGGTTTACGAATTGATTTAGGATTCGTAAATTCTGGGTTTACTTTAGGATTCTGGGTTTACTCTAGATTAGGTTTTGGTTACAATTTAGATTTATGAATCGATATTAGATTTATGGATTGATATTGGATTTGATATTCGAGTTTGAACTTAAGATTTGAAATTGAACAACATATTTGATTAGACTTTATGATTTGATATTGGATCAAAGTTTTGTTTGTTTGTTGGATTACACAAAATATATTTGCAAAAAATGCAAGATTATTCAAGCACTTTTGTTGATTTGTGTTTGATGAATTAAATGTTTGTCGTTCAAATAAACATTGATTTTTTTGCGGTTCAGAAAATTGATTGGAATTTAAGATTTGAAATTGTACTACGTATTGGATTTTGCCTTAATGATTTAATTTCAATTTTAGGATTAACTTTCGGATTTGATTTTGAATTACAAATTCTATCCTGAATTAAGAATTTCATTTTGTGTTATAATTTAAATTTATTAATCAATGTTAGATTTAAGGATTGATCTTGAATTTTTGAATCAAGTTTGGATTTTGAATTCAAGTTTGGATTTAAGGTTTGATCTTGGATTTTTTAATCAAGTTTGGATTTAAGGATTGTAATCGATTTGGGATAACAATTTTCTTGTCCTGTATTATTAGAATCATAACTTCATACAGAAATTGGATGTATGACCAAAGATTTAGTCGAAAATTCACCGATAATTTTGAGGAATTCTTGAAAATAGCGTTTAGTCCGAAGAACCGATACATTAAAGATGGAAGGATCTTGTGCCCGTGCAAAAAATGTTGCAACAACAAGTGGGCAACCAGAGGGGACGTTATCGATGATGTTGTCGTTAACGATTTTGCTCGAAATTATGAGCAATGGGTTTTCCACGGAGAATCAATTGCTAGTATGAGTGCCCAAATAGTACTCCCGACAAATGTAGCTCCTACAACAGAAAATGAGCCGAGTGAAGATGAGATAGATGACATAGAAGGGATGCTACACGTTGTCGTCGTAGGTGGTAATGCCAGCGGCGATGCATCGAGACAGGAGATAACAGAATACGCTCAGAAGTTTCTGGTTTACTTGAAAAACGAAGAGCAGGCATTGTATCTGGGATGTAGACTAGAATTGACCAAGTTGTCGTTTGTCATCAAAGCATTTCATATGAAGAGCATTGTAGATGGTCGGACACTTCGTTCAACAAATGGTTAGCGTATTAAGCTGAATTACTGCCAGAGGGAGCTTCTCTGTCCAAAGATATGTATGAGACGAAGAAATTGATTCAAAATTAAGGATTTTATTATGAAAACATTCATATGTGGAAGAATCATTGAATTTGTATTGGGAAGAGAACGAGAATGCAAATTCATGTGCGATATGCGGAGAATCTCATTGGTTTCCAGTGGAGAGGGAAGATGAAGTAGACATGCAATAACTGGGTTTTAAAGAATCCAAAAAAAACCTGTTGCGGTTTTACAAAACTTCCCATTGAAGCCAAGGCTTTGCAAGCTGTATCTCTCTGTTGATATTGTGAAGTCGATGAGATGGCATGCGGAAGAACGTCAGAAAGATGGGAAATTGCATCATCCAACTGATTCTGTGTGTTGGGCTGAAAGAAGCATGGGAAGAAGGTTGGGATACTTATGACGCTTACACTAAGTCGTGTTTCACGCTAAGGGCTGCCTCGATGTGGACTATAAATGACTTCCCTGCTTATGCCGATCTGAGTGGGTGGATGACTAGAGGATGTGTGTCCCTATTGTATGGAAGATACTTATTCCATTTATCTGAAGCATAGTGGGAAGAATGTGTATTTGGGTCATCACCGTTGGAGGAGAAACAAGAGTAAAGAGGAACATAGAACTACACCGGAATACAAGTCTGGGGAATAAGTTCTTGACAACTTTTGAAACTGTTCTATAGGTGACGGGAATAATTGGACGAAGAGAAGTATTTTTTCCAACTCCCTTATTGTAAAGATCTTTTAGTGCGGCAGAATATTGATGTGATCCACATGGAGCGGAATGTTTGTAATAGTTTGTTGAAGACAATATTAACCCCAAAAGAAGTCAAACATAACACAAAATTAGGAATGACTTAAAAGAAATGGGTATAAGACAAGATCTGTATGTCACGCATGATGAGGACGACAAAGTGACATCTTATCCACCAACTTCTTCTGGATGAGCGCTACTGAGATGCAATTTTTTTGTAGTATTCTTCATTTAGTGAAGGTGCCAGATGTGTATTCATCCAACATATCTCGATGTGTAAACGAGAAAAAGTGCAAGATTAGCTCACTAAAAAGTCATGATCATCACGTATTGATGCAAGAATTATTACCTCTGGCCATTAGAAAGAGTTATGGAGTTAAAGAGGTGAGAGAAGTAGTTATCAACCTGAGTAAGTTCTTTCGCAGTTTGTATTCTCAAGTAAACACACCATTGAAGATTTTCAACGACTAGAGTTGAACATTGGTCCATTCTCTGCCGGCTAGAAATGATATTCCCATCGAGTTTTTTTATGTAATGTACATTTACCTGTTCACCTTGCTTAGGAAGCACGATTGGCAGGATCGGTTAAATATCGTTGGATGTATCTGTTTCAGAGATATATGAACAAGTGTAGGAGGTACGTTCGAAACAGAAATAGACCTGAGAGGTCAATTGCCGAAGGTGTTCTCGCAGAGGAGTGCACCACCTTTTGCTCAAGGTACTTAAAGAGCATTGAGATGGTTTTTAATAAGCCTTTGAAAAATGATGGATGTGAAAGACCGTTAGGCACCAACAAAATGGTTGTTTTGGACCCTGTCGATCTTGAAAAAGCTCACAATTGGGTGTTATATAATACTGCCATTGTTGATGAATATAAAGAGTAAGTTAGGACTATACTTGTGTTATTTTAGCAATATTTTTAACTCATTGTTAGCACAATCACACATTCAACTGTTTCAGACGTTCTAACTATTGCACCACTTTCCTTGGAGTAGGAGTACGTCGCAATCGACGACAACAATCAAATCTTCGAAATAAGACTTTTAGTGAGTGGTTTAGGGAGACTGTTAGAAAGGAAAATTGCAGAAACATGGACATTGAAGCACTTGCTCAAGGTCCGGACAACGTGGGGAGAAGGTATTCATGATATATCATCAATGTGTTTAAGTTTGGCACACAAAAACGTGAGTCCAAAGCAAAAATACAGAATAGTGGAGTATTTGTAAATGCAACAACAGAAAGTTACTCCACAACACAAGATAGGAATCCTGTCATTGCACCTATTGACTACTTTGGTGTATTGCAAGAAATAATCGAACTTCAGTACTATGGTGATTTTGAAGTTTGTTTTCTTCAAGTGCAAGTGGTACGACGTTTTGGCTTGAGACAACACTACTAATACAGGTTCACATTGGTGAATGCGGATCGATTTCTGAAACTAGAAGACCTTTTGTACTTGCTATTTAATCATTTTAAATTTAGACCTCAAGTGCACGGTCGTCGGTGAAGACAGGGCAAGTACGGGCCGATCCGTAGGGAGGTGAGTAGCCTCTGGTTTGACCAAAATCAAATGGTGAATAAAGGGAGAAGAGTTTTAGATATGCTAATCTAAGCTACACTAAACTAGTAAGAAGAAATGTGAAGGAAAGCAACAAGTAGTGATTCAAACTAAACCAAAAGAAAACTTAATGAAAACCTGTAAATCAGGAAGGGCGAGACCACTAGGGGTGGAGTGAGTGCACACTGTTGGGGTATGGGCCCCAGCAATTTCTTGGGCTCATGGGCTTAACATCCCAGCTCGTTGGCACAAACGTGCAGCCCCTCATGTCCACCCGACGCTTAGTTTGGGGCTCTGCGCTACCGGGGGAAGAATAGTTTAGTTGACCCCCTCACTAACAGCAATTGCTTTTAGTGGAGTGGTAAAGTCAACTGGGCGAAGGTCCTGGTCAACTAGTATCAGAGCGAGGTCACGAGTTCGAGTCTTACCCCTGCACGGATGTAAAATTCTGGGGGGGGGGGGGGTTGTTGGGGTATGGGCCCCAGCAATTTCTTGGGCTCATGGGCTTAACATCCCAGCTCGTTGGCACAAACGTGCAGCCCCTCATGTCCACCCGACGCTTAGTTTGGGGCTCTGCGCTATTGGGGGAAGAATAGTTTAGTTGACCCCCTCACTAACAGCAATTGCTTTTAGTGGAGTGGTAAAGTCAACTGAGCGAAGGTCCTGGTCAACTGGTATCAGAGCAATTGTTGGCTTTTTGGCCTTAATCTTATGTTTTGATGATTTAATCAACCGAATCTTAATTAAAGTAGCACACACTATGCATTGCATATATATTGTATTGTGCTAACCTCTACAGGTGATCAAGACTCAAGAAAGATGGAAATGAAGTCAAGACATGTAATTAAAGCTAAATCGAAGACATGTAATCTTGATTTCTTTTGAGTTTTAGGAACAAAGTGTAATTGAGCATACTTGAGCTAAAATCAACTTAATCACACACTAGGTTCCCTATAGAAGTCACACACAAAATTTCACATTATTTGGACTTCAATAGATCACCCAAACATAGACCGGAAAACACCAAAACCTGAATTGCAAAAGTCTGCCCACATTCGGTCGACCGCAACGTGCCGTTCGGTCGACCGGATGATCAATTAATCCTGTTTGTGTTTCCCTGTCTAGTTTCGGTCGACCGCACCATATCTTTCGGTCGACCGTCAGATCATATTTTCTCGACCGTTACTTTTGTCGTATATACCCAACGGTCGTATTCGTATTAAACCAAAAATACCCCAAATGTATTTCATGTATCGGTCGACCGAGGACCACGATCGGTCGACCGTTGGTTCATCACTTGACAAACCCAAAGTGCCTGTCCATAATTGGTCGACCGCCAAAACCAGTTTCGGTCGACCGTTTAACCTTGTCAAAATCCCCTGCTATCGGTCAACACAATTTCGTTCGACCGATCCATTTTTCCCTCTACCGAAACGCTTGTTCGGTCGACCGGTAATCTTGTTCGGTCGACCGTTTTCTTAATTGACTTAAGTGTTCAGTCGACCGATTCATATTTCGGTCGACCGTATCCCTATCGAACCCAAGCGTTCGGTCGACCGTTGCACCTTTTCGGTCGACCGTTTCTGGACAGATTTGCAGCCCGATTTTCTGCTTTGTGTTCTTTGCACAATATCCAACCAAATCTTGTCCCAACGGATCTATTCTCTCTAATGCCTATATAAGGAGTTGTAAAACACATTTTAACACAACTCTCCCACTACAAACTTGTCCCAAACTTTAGAGAGAATTCCATACACTCCAAACCTCAAAATCTCCACACTTAATCATATTTCCAATCTCATTAAAGTGTGCTCAAAGTTTAGAGAGTGTGTTCCACTCAAGTTACATTTGCTGTCAAGAAAGTAAAGGCTCCGGTGAAAGCCCGAAGCATCCTTCTCGGATTGTGAGAAGAGGATTCCAAGCTCGGCGAGAGTTGTTCGCGAGTTTGACGGTTGTAAGGCGTTGTCTCCCGGCCCGGAACGGGGAGCGGATAGTGAAGTCGTAGGCGGAGCTCGGTGATCCGAGCGGAGCTTGCAAGAGAGGATTAGGACCCGGGTGGGGTGCCGAACCTCTATAAAAATCGACCCGACTTCTTGTGGTTTGCATATTTCCTACACTTGCTTGTTTTGTTTTAAATTTCCGCTGCGCATATCGATTGCTTAAACAAGTAGGTGATTAGATTAAAAAGTGATTAGTGAACCCATAACCCACACGATCCTACACACACATGCAAAGAGAAGGTGAAGAATGCATTTCAATAGGCACAAATGTAGGCAATACTTTCATGTATAGGAGGTGTTTAATGGTCATGACAAAACCTATCAATCCAATCACTAACCTATTTGATTAACATTCACATACACAAGTTTGGTTTTCAGAACCTAAACAAGCGTGAGAGGTGTCTAAGAGTTGTTGCAAAACAAGTAGCATCTCCCTACTTGAGTATTTGCTCCAACGCTTCACTTCAAGTAGAGAGAATAGCCACCAAGCATGTAGTACATTAAAAGGGAAGATGAAGAGTTCTATTTATAGGCATTCAAAAAGGTAATCAGGGACAATCCCCCGATATAGGACTAATACAATACCAAAAATGGACATAAAACACACTAATATATGATCCGCTCAAAGATTGTCGGATCCAAAGCTGACCCGACCACCAATCAGCGGTTCCAGACTGTAAATTGGCGGTCAATGGAGTCTGGATCCGGTCTGGATTTTGTGTGTTGTTGTCTGGCTTGATTTCTCATTGTTTGATGCACCCAAGTCGGTTGTTGGAGTTAAGGCCTGAATAAAATTGCCAAAATACTCCTCATGATGGTATGAAGTTTCTTCATTTGCTCATTGGTCCTTTGGGCTTACATACGGGTCCTTCTCTTTTGCATTCAGTCCTCAAGTCTCACAACTCAGTCATTTTTCTTGCTTTTAGGTCCTTTTATGCCTCTTCTCCTCAAATCTGTTTATTCCTGAAACTCAAACATAAAACTTGTTACGTAGCATTGTTTAGGTTCAAAATAATGGATATAAGACACAAATGAATGCATGAAATGATGTCAATCAAATACCCCCATACCTAACTTTTGCTAGTCCCGAGCAAAACAAAGAAAGGAAAAATGAAAGAAAGGAAAACCATACGAAAAATGGTGAAATCCTAAGTCACTTTTGTAGGAATCACGGTTGCACTTAGCATTTGCAACAAGCCGTTAAACCTCCTTGTCGCCAAGGAGGAGGAGTGTTGTCTCTTGAGGGTTTTCAGCGGATACACCCACAAAATCCGAACATAGATGCATTATTCAACTTAGCAACACGACTAAATGGACTCATTTCCGTCGATCCTTGGACACGGTAATTCTACGGGCCTACTCTATAAATGTAATCAGTCCACACACCTAGTCTAATGAATCATTCGTGAAAGTTAATTAAGAAATTAAGTGAAAGACATGGGCAACCTTAACTTCTTAAAGTGATACATTGTGTAAAGTCCATTAAGGTTCTTATTTGACTTCTTTTTTTCTTTTTTTTCATTCATCCTTTTTTTATTTACTTTGGAGCATTACATTGGTTGGTGTTTGATTCTCCCAGGGTCGTGTTTCGTGCATCATTGACTGTGAGGACTTACACTATCATGTACACCTTCCCCCAAATCTCTACATAGGGCGATCTCGACCACCCGTGTAACGGGAGTTCAGTCGGTGCATCCCAAGTCAGATGACTCGAACGCACCAGCCACTAAGTCCCATCGTACCTAATTTTCCGAGTGATAGGAGTCGTACGAGAAGAGAGAACACCCCTCATTTATTTATTTATCAACATGGGAACCAAAAGCTCTACACTTAAAGTTTCACAACAAGATTTTAAGAGTCCCTGACTACGACAAACTTCCTTATACTAACAGACACGAATTATTTGACTCACTAGGTTCAGAGTTGACTTCTTTAGTTGTTTGAGTACAGAAACCATACGATTACTCGCCCCTCGAGGGAAAAACGGGGTGCGTCCTTACGACTCGATTAGTCCTTAAACCGGATACTAGAGTCTTTCGCAAACACATGAAGATTTTGAAAGAAATGTGAAACTTTTAAAGCACTAGGCAAGCAAAAGAAAACAAGTCACCCAAGGATCATGGCAAGCAAATATATCAATATTAAACATGGCCCTAGAAATGTAAACAAAAGAAAACCAAATAAAACAAAAGACACACAAAATATGTACAAACGTGAAAACACCCCCCCCCCCCACACACACACCTAATCCATGCATTCTCCTCAATATATGGCAAAATGGCGCCAATGCATCTATAGGGTTTACCAGACTAATGATGGCGGACAGAGGTTCCTAGAGAGGCACCTCACTCAAGGGCCGATAACTTCCTATAAATCTATCGATTTTGCTTGGCCAAAATGACATTTTGCTACTCACCGCCATCTCAAATATGTCGGTGTTAAAGAGCATTCCCGAACTCATAGATGAGTTTGGGGAACTGGCTCTAACATCCTCCTCCATGTAATCAGGCACCCATGCCCCTTGAAGGCAATGGCAAAATGACGGGGTCATCTTTGCAACCTTGAGGTCGATGCCTTGGCGCCGCAGCAAACTCTCAAATCGGGGGATGTCTAACATGCCACACAATTTGGTCACCAGAGTAGGCAAACAGTGTATTTCTTTAAGCTTGGCGTTCACCGAAACGTCGAACAATGTTCGACAAATGCAGTGAGGTAAACCATCCATGAGACTATACACTATTCACGAACTAGGTGTGAATAATGTGGAGGTCCATTCTTGGCCAAACACATTCCTACACACCCACCTGGATACGATGTGCACATTGGAGTAGATGTGCTCATTAGGTATTCCCCCATGCGATGAAATGGGTTGCCCAAGCCCAAGCATAGATCGCTAAAAATTAATGTCACGGGTGGGCGCGAGATCATCGACTAAGGGGATCACAGTCGCGTCGGAGATGAATTAGGGTGTCACGGTGTGTTTCACCCCACAAAGAGTGACACTAAACTCGAGTTGTCTGGTCTGGTTATACTCGAGTTTAGAAAAAAACTCATGTACAAGAGGTTCTACGTACATTGTTTCATCACCCTCATACAATAAATGATGCCACCCTTTGGCAAGGGTTCTTCGAACTCGCAAATCAGGGGGCAAAATTAAGTTCTGGAATTAAATGTGGGCTGGTCATACCTGCACCTACCTTGGTGAGCTTTAACGGTGGAATACGCGGCGGTGAAAACAAACACGATGCTCCAGAGGTGGAGACCACAACACACCGACGTGACCAGACAAAATCCTCCACACCAATAAAAAACGACGCTACAGGCAAACTACAACTCCTAGCCGAAGACCCAAAAGCTGATCTGCACAACAGACTGCTGATTGGCGGTCTGGTTGTGCGATCTGGGGACGAAAATTCATGGGGTGGCGGCCAGGAGAGAAAAATATCAAAGAACACACGTTTTGGTTGGGGTGGATGATGGGTAGGGTAAAGAACACACGTTTTTAACAAAGAAGCATGGAAAAATATCAAAAGGCACTTTTATTTTTTCTTCTCTTCTTTTTCACCTTTGTTTGTTTTTGTTTTTGTTAAAGATATGTACAACCAAATGAAAGGATGGATCACATCAAGTGACCACATCCACGGGGAGTTCGTGTAAAGAAACGACTTCCGCCTCGACCTCTGTCGTGGTCCCCATTCCATGGGTTCTAAAACTCAACCGCCCCATGAGGGAAAACAATTAAAATAATAAAGGGCCAACACCAACGACTCCGAAGTTTCCCCGGAAACAAGTGGAGGCGAGAGTTATACAACAAGACCCTTTGTCCCACAGTGAAGTTTTTTATTCTGACCAAGCGGTCGTGGAAAATTTTTGTGCGGGACTTGTAGATCTTGGAATTCTCATATGCTTCATTTCTCAACTCCTCCAACTTGTTGAGGTCTAGCTTGCGATTGGCACCGGAAACATCAAGACTCATGTTAAGATGTTTGCTTGCCCATAATGCTCGGTGCTCAAGCTCTACCAGAAGATGACAAGCTTTGCAATAAAATAGCCGGTAGGGGGACATGCCAAGGTCGGTTTTAAATGCAGTGCGGAAGGCCCACAATGCATCATTAAGCTTGACCGACCAATCTTTCCTTGAAGCATTAACCATTTTCTCAAGAATTTGCTTGAGTTGACGGTTGGAAATTTCCACCTGGCCACTAGTTTGAGGATGATATGGTGTGACCAACTTGTGCGTGATGGAATATTTCCTCAACACTACCTCGAGGGATCGGTTCACAAAGTGTGTCCCCCGATCACTTATGATACAACGAGGTGTCCCAAACCTCGCAAAGATGTGTTCTTTAAGAAATTTGATCACAACCTTGCGATGGTTAGTGCGAGTGGGGATTGCTTCAACCCACTTCAACACATAATCAACCGCTACGAGAATGTAGGTGTGACCATGGGACATGGGGAAGGGCCCATAAAGTCGATGCCCAGACATCAAAGATGTTAACCAGTAAGATAGGATTGAGTGGCATCATATCACGTCTTCCAATGTGGACCATACGTTGGCACCTATCGCATGCTTTGCAAAATGCAAAAGCATCTTGGAGCAATGTGTACCAGTAAAAGCCGCATTGGAGCACTTTGGCAGCGGTTTTCTTAGCACCGAAGTTCCCACCATATGCCTCCTTATGGCAAAAGGACAAGACGCTATGAATCTCATTGTTAGGGATGCACCTTCTTATGATTTGATCGGCACAATACTTAAATAAGTCACAGTCATCCCAATAGAAGTGCTTGACTAACAACTTGAACTTTGCTTTCTCACTGTATGTTCAATGAGCCGACACCTCCCCGGTTGCTAAATAGTTCACAATGTCAGTGAACCAGGGGGTGAGGCTATTGCCATAAGGTTCTCATCAAGGAAGAACTCATTCACCGGTGGGTCCGGTGAAAGATCAATTGGAATGCGAGATAGGAGATCTGCCATGATATTCTCGCATCCCTTCTTGTCCCGTATTTCAAGGTCGAACTCTTGCAACAACAATATCCAACATAGGAGACGGGGTTTCACATCCTTTTTAGACAAAAGGTAGTGAAGAGCTGAGTAATCAGTGTAGATGATGACGTGCGACCCAATGAGGTACTGGCAAAAACTTTCCAACGCAAATATGATCGAGAGGAACTTTTTCTTAGTAACAGAGTAGTTGAGCTGGGTGTCATTGAGAGTATGACTTCCATAGTAGATCACATTTGGCAATTTGTCGACTTTTGGACCCAAAATTGCTCCTATCGCATAGTCAGATGCATTACTCATCAGCTCAAAAGGTAGAGTCCACATTGGTGCCTTAATAATAGGAACAGAGGTCAACTCACGCTTCAAAAATTCAAACACAGTCATGCACTCGAGTGTAAACTCAAAAGAGGTTCCTTTAGCAAGCAAGCTCGTCAAGGGGCGACCTATCTTGCTGAAATCCTTAATAAACGGCCGATAAAAACAAGCGTGTCCAAGAAATGACTAGATTTCTTTTACCGAGGTGGGTGGCGAAAGCTTAGAAATAAGCTCAATCTTTGCCCTATCCACCTCGATACCATCATGAGATACCACGTGACCCAATATGATGCCTTTTGTAACCATGAAATGACACTTTTCCCAATTAAGTGCTAATATCGTTTCTGAACACCTCTTGAGAACAAGAATTAGGTGGTGCAAGCACTCACCAAAGGAGGTGTCATGATCCGAGAAATCATCCATGAAAATCTCAAGGAAGTTGTTGACCATGTCGGAAAAGATACTCAACGTGCAACGTTGGAATGTTGTCGGTGCATTGCATAGTCCGAAAGGCATGCGTCTATAAGCAAACGTCCCAGAGGGACATGTGAATGTGGTTTTCTCTTGGTCTTCCGGGGCAACAGGGATTTGATTGTATCCCGAATAGCCATCGAGGAAACAATAAAAGGCGTGCCCGGTGAGTCTCTCCAACATCTGGTCGATGAAAGGCAGATCGAAGTGGTCCTTACACGTGACCGCGTTCAACTTCCTATAGTCAATGCAGACACGCCACTCAATTTGAAGTTGTGTGGGTACAAGCACATTGTTATCATTCTGGACAATAGTGATACCCAACTTCTTGGGCACAACCTGTACAGGACTTACCCAAGTACTGTCCGAAAAAGGAAAACTGATGCCATGATCTAAACATTTGATGATCTCTTTCTTAACTACTTCTGTCATGGCTGGATTAGACGCATTTGGGGGTCACGACATGGTCGTGCCTCATCCTCCATAAAGATGTGGTGCTGCACGACGTCGGGACTTATCCATTCAATGTCCTCAATGACCACCCAGTGGCTGATATGTGCTCCTTTAGGATTCGAATCAGACGTTCTTCCTGATCACCAGTCAACGTCGATGAAATAATCACCAGAAATGACCTATCGGGACCAAGAAACACGTGTTTCAGTTCGTTAGGGAGTTCTTTAAGCTCAATTGTGAGTGTCTCCTCAAGGCTAGGCGTGATATCTAGCACGAGATGTAAGATAGGAGGAGCTCACATGTACTGAATAACATACACATCATTGCTCAATTCGCCCCCATCCTCTTCATGATCGGAATCATCCATGATGTAAGCATAGAGATTTTCATGAATCAGGGGTTACTCTTCTTCTATTTCTTCTTCTACGTCCCGGATAAGATTAATTTCCATGGGGTCCTCGAAAGATGTCGGCTACCTAGTTCCCATATTCCATATTGAACACATGTAATGTCACGGTCAAGTTCCCAAACGACAATTTCATAAGTCTAGTTCAACAATTGATTAAGGCATTTGACGTCGCAAGAAAAAGTCTTCAATTTTAGGACATCTTCAATGACCCCATCGGGACTTTGATCTAACGATCAACCAACTATAAAGTTGTTTTCGTTGGCCTGAGCTCGCCTAGGCTTAATCGTTGATACACAGAAGCTAGTAAGAGGTTAACCGCCAACCCTAGATCTAGCAATACATTATTAACGTGAGAGTCCCCAATGATACATGATATTGTTGGACTACCAGGGTCCTTAAATTTTACGTACGTTGGGTTCGAAATGATCGAACTCACATTAGCCGTCAAAAAGGTTTTGCTAGGGACGTTGGTTTTCCTTAGTCGTACAGAGATCCTTCAGGAATTTTGCATATGGAGATATTTGTTGAATCATGTCTAACAAAGGAATGTTGACATTGACTTTCTTGAATATCTCCAGCATTTTATCCACACTGTCACTCTGTTTCTTAGACAACCTACTAGGATATGGAGCTTTTGGCAGGTAGGTTTTCTGTGGTGCCTGAGAAGGGGCGTTGGTGTATTACTCTCACCCTCGGCCTCTTTCTCATCATCATTCCCACAAAGGGGCTGCACCGTTGGATTTACTGGCAAGGAACCGTGGTTGTTGACCTGCTTCCCATTTCTCAGGGTCACAATGGCATTGACATGGTCCACATGTTCTTCCACATAGTTCACTTGCCTCCCCTGCGGTCTTGAACTTGCATTTTGCATGTTCCAGTGATGTTGAGCATGGGGGTTAGCCACAAGTTAGCTTGGGAGAGTCCTTCTCTCCCTCTCATGCACAGACTGAGCGAGTTGGCCAATCTGAAGCTCGAGAGATTCGATGGTCTACTGATTCGAAGTGAGGACTTGACTCGTAGATGACATAAAGTTTTTACAGAGTTCTCAAGTCTAAGAGTTAAGTTCTCAAACAAATAAAACTGGGTTTCCAAGATGTTAGAATTTGGGAAACCTTGTGGGTTGGTGCATTGAGCTTGGGGCTGTTGATAAGACTGAATGCATGGGAGGTTGGTATGGTCGGTTGGGTGGTCGAGAGAAGTTTGAAGGACCACCTAGGGCATTGTTATGGTTCCATGAAAAATTAGGGTGGTTCCTCCATCCAGGGTTATATGATGATGAATATGGGTTATTCCTGGATCTATCATAGATGACATTGACATGTTCCATCTCAGGAGGAATGAATGCACACTCACCTCCGATATGACCTATCCTACAACATAGATGACAAGGAACTGGACCAGATGAAGAGACATGTGACACATCGTGCTGGTTTTGGAGCTCAATCAAATCCATACGGCGCATTAAGGATACCATGAGCGCCTCGGTAGCCGTAGTGGTATCGGCAACAAATACGGCACCCGATCTAGTCGAGTTTGCGTTTGCGATCCTCGATCCTATGGTAGAAGATGGTGATGGTTCCCTCCACTCTCCCACTGCATGGTCTTCTCAGTGAGGTCTTCTAGGAATGCCCATGCCTCCCTTTCATCAGTTCCTAAGAACTCTCCTTGACACATGGACTTAAGGAACGTTTGGGACGGGATGTGAAGACCCTTGTAAAAAATCTGACAAAGGCCCCACAACTCGATGACATGATGAGGGCATGAGGATAGTAGCTCCTTGAACCTCTCTAGGTATGCATGGAATGATTCGGTCTCATGTTGATAGAACGAATTGATTTCGTTCCTCAATTTTTGAGTCTGATGATTTGGAAAGTACTTCTTGAGGAATGCAGATTGAAACTCATCCCAAGTCCTAAAGGCATTCACCTAGTTTCTGTACAACCACTTCTTGACATCATCCTTTAGTGCAAAGGGGATAAGCCTAAAATGGATGGAGTCTGTGCTAAGTTGTTGTAGCTTGAACATATCATAAACCTCCTCAAATTCCCTAAGAAAGATATAAGGGTCACCATTCCAAGTGAAAGTGCGGGAGGATATAAACTGAGGCTTAACCTCAAAGTGGTTCCCATTCACCTCTGGCAATATGATGCACGAAGGTAGAGCAGTACAACTCGGGTAGCATCAATCACGTAGAGAAACGGTAACAAGAACAGGTGGAACGGGTGTTGCAAGTGGGTCCAGCGACTGCTCCTCCTCACGTTACTGAGCAACCATGGAACCCGGACCGTGTGCGACACGAGAAGATGAAGACGTCCAAATATCGACCACCGAGGCAGGATTGACGACACACCTCGTCAAACGGCCACTCACATCTCGTACCCACACAAGCATGCACAAAGGTGCACACACACGAACCAAAACGTTTTTTTATAACAAGGAAGCAGAATGTGCGTAGAGGAGAAGACGGGAGGACACAGAAGAGAGAATGACTCAGGAGAGAAGGGAAGAAGTCCTTATGCTACGGTTGGTAGGTACCGGTAGAAGCACACAAGCAAACAAGGCTCAAACAACCTAAGGTCGCTATAGGTTCTTACAGCTAGACGACGCCTAACTGCGAGGTCACGCGACCTCATAACACCTTACCTCCCTATGACGAGGACCACAAAGCCCATCAAGTGAGCCAAGATCTGGATATCTGGTCTCTCCTCCTATCGACAGAGTGGGCGACGCCAATTAGGCCATGACGGTCGCAACAATGTGCCCAAGATCCTTAGGGTCGATGTCTACTTGATTTTAAAATTAGGCTCTTGATTAGTGTGGTTTTTGGAGTGAAGGAAAGGGTGATGAAATCCCCACTTTATCTTATATGGGACAACCCCTCATTTGTAGTGTTTTTGGAGTCCTAATCTAGAAATCAACTCTCCAAACAAACGTTCAACTCACACTTGTTGCAATGAAATTCCTACTAACTAATGCATGGTCATACCAAATGCATGAATAAGTGTAGGAGATTCATACCTCACACCAGTGCTCAACAACTGAAAGTACAGCTAAAACAAAAGACAAACTACGTGCCTAAGTCAAGTATATGATGCATGACCTAAAAAAGCAAGAATGCCTACTCTTTTGCTTTGGGTTTTAGGGTCCAAGTTTCTCAAATGGGGATTGATTATTGATGAGGGGGCAAACTAAAAGTCAAAACATTCGAAATTGAGCCCCAAACCTCTATATCAGATACATCAACAAGCCAAAGAAATGAAAAGGGAAATGGAGTTTATCAGACCGTCAGTTGGCGGTCCAACTAGCTATGTTCTCCCCTAAACTCCTCCACATGCCTTCCCTTGAGACTCAGGGTCTCCTGAAACAAAGAAAACTACAAAATAAAAATTAAATCCACCTGAATTGTCCAAACAAGAGTCTGGACTGGCACCTCTCTGACAACGGTGCCAAAAACTTTTTTAATCGTTTTAAATTTAGACCGCAAGTGCACAACTGTCGGTGAAGACGGAGCAAGTACGGGTCGATCCGGAGGGAGGTCAATAGCCTCTCGTTTGACCGAAATCAAACAACGAATATAGGGAGGAGAGTTTTAGATATGCTAATCTAAGATACACTAAAGTAGTAAGACGAAATGTGAAGGAAAGAAACAACTAGTGATTCAAACTAAATCAAAAGAAAACTTAATGTAAAGATGTAAATCAGGAAGGGAGAGACTCCTAGGGGGTGGAGTAAGTGCACACATGCAAAGAGATGGTGAGGAATGCATTTCAATAGGAACAAATGTAGGTAGTGCTTTCATGTATAGGAGGTGTCGAATAGTCATGGCAAAACCTATCAATTCAATCACTAACCTATTTGATTGACATTCACATACACAAGTTTGGTTATTTCAGAACCTAAACAAGCATGGGCGGTGTCTAAGAGTTGTAGCAAAACCCATCAAGTAAAGTGTTCTATTTTAAACAAGCAAGAATACATTCATTTTTATCAACACATTTCATAAATAAAGCATTCATTTCCATTTTTTATTGCATGTATAAAACATCAACTCCACCCCCAAAGGGGATGGAACTACTGACTACTCATTAAACTAACTATTATCTTAAGAAAGGAAACCATATTAACTAAGTCTACTGATGAGAATTAAATTTATACCGCAAGTGCACAACGTCAATGAAGACGTGGCAAGTACGGGTCGAACACAAGGAGGGAGAGATTTGTTATTAGTGTGATTTCGATTGGGGGAAAGGAGGAGAGAAGAATAAATTTGGGTTTTTTAGATTTTTGATTTAATTATCTAAAGCAAGAAACATGAACAAATAAAACTAAAACAAGAATAAAGAAGTGGATTCCGTTGGGTGGAGGTTTAGATTTAAGGTTTAGATTAGAGAATTCAGAAACATATAATAAATCATGTTAGTTACGAAGAATTACATGATAAATGATTTAACACAAATTCAAGTAATCAAAATATACTAATCACGAACTTAAAATAATAACATTTATTCTCTTCTCTTCACTCTAAATCTGTCACCTCCACCCTTTGGAAAGAGTTAGAAACTCATGGAGGGAGGAAGAAGGGGTCCTAGAGGCATTACAAAAGAAAAGTAAAAACAAGAAATAAAAGACAGAATTTTATTACTTAAATAAAGACAAATAAAAACAACAACTAAAAACTAGGTCTAAGGCCAAGGACCCTCTTAACATCGTTCTCGGGGCTATTTATAGCTGCTACAAGGGACCTAAGTATAAAATTGGAGAGTACACGTGTCCAGACACGACTGGACAAAATTTGGAGACGCGGATCGACTCTGGTGCGGCGGAAACTCCGCAATATACATGTAATGTGCGGCTAAATCGCCGCACAATAAGGTCGGATTTGATTCGGATTTTTGCTGTGTGTTTATGGTATGATTTGATCATCCTTTGCGCGTCTAGATTGATTCTTTCCATTCTTTTGAGCTCCGGATTAATTCCTTCACATATTTGGAGATCCACATTGATTTTTCTTTAGATTTTCTCCAAGATAATATTTTGGTTCTTTAATTGCAATTAGGTCCTTGTCTTTTTGCAATTAAGTCCCCGACTACTTTTGTGCTTAAGTCCTTGTTCTTTTTGTAATTAGGTCTTGAATGCTTTTATGCTTGGATACATTTCCATTTGAAACCCGATAATCTTGAGCTTGGTCTTTATGATAGAAATGAGTCTTTTGCACGCGTTTATGCTCGGGATGTGGGTAATTTGCATTCAGGTCCATATATTCTGTAAATAAGACTAAACACATACCCTAGTAGCATTTATTGATATAAAAGTAATCTAAATGAAAGACATATGATGCAATATATGCAATGCATCATCTGCTAATATTATTGAAACAAAATTAAACTAAGCATGCAAGCAACACGAAAGAAGCAACATAACAAGGAAAAAAATATTAATTTCAGACTCACCATACAAGTAGTATATCCCTACTTGAGTATTTGCTCCAACACTTCACTTCAAGTAGAGAGAATAGCCACCAAGCATGTAGTAAATTACAAGGGAAGATGAGGAGTTCTATTTATAGTCATTCAAAAAGGTAATCCGGGACAATCTCCCGATGTGGGACTAATGCAATACCAAAAATGGACATAAAACACACTAATATATGATCCGCCTGAAGATTGTCGGATCCAGAGCTGACCCGACCACCAATCAACGGTCCCAGACCGCCAATTGGTGGTATATGGAGTCTAGATCCGGTATGGATTTCGTGTGTTGTTGTCTAGCTTGATTTCTCATTGTTTGATGCACCCAAGTTGGTTGTTGGAGTTAAGGCTTGAATCGAATTGCCAAAATACTCCTCATGATGGTGTGGAGCTTCTTGATTTGCTCATTGGTCATTTGGGCTTACATTCGGCTCCTTCTGTCTTGCAACTTGTTTATTCCTGAAACTCAAACATAGAACTCGTTACGTAGCATTGTTTAGGTTCAAGATAATGGATACAAGACACAAATGAATGCATGAAATGATGTCAATCACTTGCATCTCTAGTAGAGCAAGTTTTTTACGTTACTGAGCCGAAAGATAGAGAAAACGATGACCAATGGTTAGTCATTGTACTAGTGTTTCCAAAAGATTTATATAACATGGAGGACGATGAAGCTAAAGATTCACAGTACAGTCGAGGAAATCTTGTGCAAGATATAGTTCACATTGATGACATTGGTTTGGTGGAGTTTGTGAGACATGATCTAGTGCCACATGTGGTGGAGTATTTCATTATTACACGAGTAGGAAAACTATTTTTCTTTTAGTTTTAAACTATATAGAAGTAATAATGACAGTATGCTAAATTATGATGTTCTTTAATTCAGATATGCCTCGACGACGCAACACTCGCCAGGACGACATGGATGACACATATGTGCGTCGTCGACGAACAGATTCGCATGAGTATGATGAAGAGGCTCTCGTAGACGAGATTTAGCATTCACCCACTGCAGGTGAAGTCAGTACGAGTAGGAGTAGGGGACGCGGTACCACTCAGTGTTTGGAAGAATGGTCGAAGAAGGACCAATCTCCGATCGATTTCACACCAAAGAGCGTGCCCAGTGGACCCATGGATGAGAGTTTTCAGAATTTTATTGGGTAATGAGTTATTTCTTTGGAACTTCGATTTATGTCATAATTTCTACAAGCAGAACTATATAATAAGGAACAAAAAATTCAATGCAATTTGTACTCGGGTTTTGGTAGTTCAATCTTAAGCTATGTCATGAAACATTGAATTTTTTTTAGACCAGATATACAGATAAATATATACATAAACACCCCCGACACCTAAATCATGCATTGTCCTCAATGTATGCAAAGAAAAAGCAAATGCATGTATTACCTGAGTGAACTGCGGTGGAAGGATGGAATTTGCTCAAAGTCAACCATAGTCAGAACTGGATTGAATGACACCATATTGGTGCATGTATCCAGTTGAATTGCATTGAATTTTAAAACGACTTAGCTACATGTACAATCGGTCGAACTGATCACATGGTGGTCGACCATTTAGATGGTCTATGCTCCAAACCGACATACCTAAAGTGTAACCGGTCGAACAACAAAGGGGACCCATTCGACCAAAACTTGCAGAGGTGTCTTCTTCCCACGAAATCTAGCATAACCGGTCGACCGCCACAAGGCATTGTTCGACCAGTGCGAGAGAAACTTCCCCACTTACAATACAACCGGTCGACCAAGCACACGTCGGTCGACCGTTACAGTGAATCATCCCTGCTGGACAACCAACTCCGACGAGAACATTGGCCACCGTCAACCAAACTAACCACTCACACACCTCGGGTGAATATTAAAACGGAACTTGGCATACCTTTAAGGCTTGAAGAAGCCTTTGAAGAGCCACAACGAAAACCTCCACACGAACTAGCTTTTCTCTGGCAAACATCAACCCGAACAACGATCACCCAACTCCATGGACTTCACCGAACTTTTCCTTCTTCGCCGATCACCACACGCCGCCGGTGTTTCAAAGGTCTGAGAGAGATGATTTTAAGAGAGTGAGGTTAGAGAGAAGAATGAGAAGAAGATAAGGGTTGCACCCTTAAGTACCCTCACCTCTCCCTCCACCAATCCCATGCCTCCACCTCACCGCAGGCACCAAAACACCTCACCTAGAAACCACCCAAAGTAGGATTAGATCCTTAATCCCAACTAGTTTAACTAAGTAGAATTAGGTTCTAATAATCTACCCTCCTTAAAGAAATTTCATCCTCAAAATTTAATTCAAACGACTCACCAAATAGATCTAGATACTTCTTTCGGACTTCCTCCTCAATCTCCGAGGCATCTCGATCACTGTGGTGCTGCCAACGCACCTTCACCAACGGAATGGTCCTCCTCCTGAGTTGGTTCTCAATCCAATCCACTATCTCCACTGACCTCTCCTCTAGAGACAAATCTTGTATGATCTTTGGAACCTCTATCTGAATCACGTGAGTTGGATCTACCACCTACTTCCTCAACATCGACACATGGAAGACGTTGTGAAGACCCGAAAACTGCGGTGGTAACACAAACTTCCTCGACCTTTGCTCCTAAGTCACGTAGATCTTTGGGCAATAATGCTCCTAGGCATTGAATCTGCTGATGTAGACTGCCAGAGTCATCTCCTTCTGCTCGAGGGCTAGGAACTCCTCCCTCTTCCTATCTTGGACGAGCTGTGGGAAGTACGGTTGGTTGAACTCCCCCAGAAATTCCTTCTAGCTAATTATCTCTGAGTCAGAAAACATCGTAGTGGATGTCGTCCTCCACCAGTTGGTTGCCTCACCTTCCAGAACGTTGGTGGCCAGATCCACCTTACTCTCCGACAAACATCTAATTGCCCAAAAAATATTTTGGATCTTAAAGACCCAGTCCTCTGTCGCCTCAGGGTCACTCCTGCCCTCAAACGTAGATGGATGCTGGCATGAAACGATCATGCACAACACCCGTCCCAACCTGCTCTGTTTGGGTTGCCTGGCGCTCCAGAAACTCGCCCAACGCTCCATTATACCATAGAGAATCCGACGCCCACTCAGTCCCACCAGTCTCCTCTTTGGTGTTGCGGTCATGTGAGGGAGGTCTCACACGTCTCAGAGGCATCTACACCAAAGGTAGGAAAACTGAATTAAAAAGACTATGCATGCATGATCTACATCAAAAACTATCTATCAGACTCCTAATGGTGGTTTCTTTGGACAAGTACACCAAAACTGACCGCTCAGATACCAAGTTGTAACATCCTCAAACAACGGAAAAATTTAGACTTTAAAGGACAATCAACAGAGTCAAACCATACACTCGAGGACATCACTGAAAACACAAAAACACAAGGTGCACCAATATATATATATCTGACTTTTCAAAAGTGTGATTACATCAAAAGGTTACAAAATGAAAGTACAAGAAATTACTACAACCTCCAAAACGAGGGACTAGCAGGATTCGGTCTCAGGTGCTCTCCTCCTCGGTCACCACCCTCTATGACCGCTCATGACATGAAATCATGCAACTATGTTTGAGTTTCAATAAGGAAACCCCGTATGCCAAACCCTACATGTATGAATAAGATAGAAACAAGTATAACATGATACAAAGTACAATAGCATTAAAACATCATCGTCAATACTGGGCTCCAATGACCTCTCTCTCAAGCCCAACAAACACAATCCACAAACGAGGCTCTAAGGTTCTCTCACCCAACCCCCACATCACACGTGCTCAAAAGGTACTCTCGTTGGGACATCGTCGGCACAACCTCCGCCACACAAGGATGGGCTACAATTCATAGTGCATATACAATAATGGGCGGCTCACACAAGCTTCTACACCCAAGCTGGAACATTGTCGGCCAAAAATCATGGCCTCACGTGGACAAGATCTCAACACTCAGAAACACGCAATCCTACACTGATCGCTATCAGACCGACCTGTCCTTTTTGTTACCTCATCAAGGCTAGTGGACCCCTTGCCCTCAAAGACGACCACACATCCCATCAAACCATAAAAGCATAAACAGGGCAACAACGGTCGACCGCACCAAGAACATCGGGCGACCGGTTCCCTCCAGAAACACGTATGCGTTCAACCGCAACATTGTCGGTCGAACAAATCCAACACAATTCGGTCAAAAATATTGGCGGTCGACCGTTTGGATAGTCAAAGCCCGTGTTCAACGAATTCAATTGGTCAAACGGTAAAGGGGATCCGATCGACCGAAACCAGGGATTTACTACGTTTTTTTAAAGCAACACCGTTCGAACCAACATACAACCAGTCGAGCAAACAATAAGTTTACTTAAGCTATCGGTCGAACTAATCACTAGGTGATCGACCGCTTAGAAGGTCTCGGCCCCAACCTAAAGTAGGATTACATCCTTAATCCCAATTAGTTTAACTAAGTAAGATTAAGTTCTAACATCGTCGGACTTGGGATTAAGAAGGTGGCCAAGAAGATGGGGGAGGACATCGGGTTGACGGTGGAGGAGGTGGTGGAGTTGACGGGGTTGGTTGAAATGGCATATTCGCAAAGAAAAAGAAGGCGGTAGAGATAGAGAATTTAGCGAAAGTCGCGTTGGATGGGGTCGAGCTAGAGAGGAGGAAGGAGGGATTTGTGGATGGGTACGTCTGGAATATCGCAGATGACGATGTTAAGTTTGCGGTTAGGGATGCATTTCTGGCTGTCGAGATTGGTGACAAGTGTTTCCGGTTGATCTACGGAATGGATGAGGTTGTGACTAACTTTAATTAGGTGAAGTTCTTGTTTGGTATTAGTAGGGTTGTTGGTTCTTTCAGTTTAGTAGTGAAATGGATTTGAAGTCCTTGTAGTTGCATTCGTGATTCCTGACTCTTTGGTGTTGTTTGGTTAGTTCGCATAGTTCTGCGAGTCTATTGATAATCAATGAAAATGGTTTGTGTTCTTTTAACGTTCTGTTTTTTTTAGTTATGATAACTCAACCTACAAGTTCGGATACACTTTTATTAATTAAAAATAGTTAAATTGTTCGTCGTGTATCTCTTCGGGCAGATTACAACTTTGGTTTAAAGTTATATATGGCTAATTAAATACGGAAGATTCTTCGAGAAGATATTGTGATAGAATGAAGATCAGGACAAAAGAGACATATTTAAATAACTTATAAAAAGAATGTGTGTTTTAAAAGTATTCTTTATATGCATTTTATTATGCATTGAATGTATAAATATTTTGTTTTTTTATTAATGTATTCGTCTTTTGAAAGAGTTAACGAAGATCCTCTTGGTCCTTAATTATAGAGTTCTAAAAGATAATGGTTTACATAAATTAAAAATAATTAATAATCATGGTGATTAACATGTGATATTAATTACCGAGATAAAATTGTCATGTTGGTTAAAGGATATTGTAGCTCTACAAATATTTTAACAACATAATATTATGTGAAATGGAGAATATTTGCCTTGATTAATGTATTAGTCTTTTGGAAGTGTTAAAGAAAATGCTCTTGGTCATTAACCGTAGAGATCTAAAAGATAATGGTTTTCATAAGTCAAAAGAAATTCACAATCATGGTAATTAACATGGAGCATTAATTAACGAGATAATATTGTCATGTTGGTTAAAGGATATTGTAGCTCTACAAATATTTTAACAACATAAGTATATGAAATAGAGAATATTTTCTTTCATATATTGAATAGATCTAATAAATGAAACATTATGGAATTGTGTTTGTGTCATTAATGTTTTCATTATATCTTTGGATCCTAAGATATGAGACATATGTCAAAGGATTACCATTGCCCCTCTTCACTTGAGTGATGATATTATTGTGCCCCTTGATAAAGCAAAATTATAATATGCACAACGTAACTTAAGTATAGTTACAAATTTATAATTACCTTACGAGATCAAGAAAAAAAATATATAATAAAAAGATGACACATTCCTACTTTGTATAATATTCTTAATATCAAGAGGCAAGAGATAGACACAAGTGATATATTACATATCACTAAATGGACCGTGTTCTGTTCGAGTAAACAAAACATCTTTGCTATTTGGGTATTTATAATGTCTAGCTAAATACCACTTGTAATTTCTGATATGAAATATTTTATATCACTGCAAATATAACTTAGATCCTCATATAAGTCACACCACAAAACTGGAAAATAAGAAATATATAATTTTGTGTTTTATGTGATGTATTAAATTTCATGTAATACGGAATTAAATACATATGGTAAAATAACAAAATTAATATGTCGTGATAACGACATGGTTGAAATAACAAATAAATTCGTATGAGATGTATATATTATGAGGTATAATATTTTGACATTATATATGATAATACATTACATAATATAATATGATCTGCAACATTATAACATATGAATTTGCTAAAACCCTAAAGGTCAATTTTTTTCGGATATTGTTTCAAAATTTGATAAAGAGAAAAGCAGTGAAAAAACGATCTAAAGTTTTTCGAGAACCGGTCGACCGAGTTTAACAGTAACTTTTTACGTTCGGAAATGGTCGACCGGCTGGACCCGCAGTTCGACCGAAATTATCATGAGCGTTCTTGGTAAGGGAACAGTCGACCAACGAGAAACATAGTTTGACCAAAATTATCAGGGAATTTTTTGAGTAACTAATCGGTCGACCGCTTTCCTACGGCTTTGCCTGCATTAATAAGAGATTTTTTTCTAATCATGGGTTGGATTTGATCCAACTTGGTCAAAAGAGGTTATGGGATGATGATGTATCAAAATATGATTGGTTTAGAGGAGAGATAATAAAGGGATCATGTGTAAGTGGTTTGCACTTGATGTGGATTTGAGGATGCCCTATAAATAGGTCCCTCCTCCCTTCGTTTGTATGTATGAATGCAAAAATTCTCTCCTCCATATTTTCTCCTTCTCAGCCATCTGAAAATTCTCTAGTTTAATAAAAGTTCTGGAGATTAAATTCTTTGGAGCATTAAAGAGGTTATTCGCTAGATTCTAACCTTGCATTAGAAATTGATTGGCTAGCTTCGATCTCTCTAATCATGTTTCCTTGAATTTGGTGAACACTTGGAGGAAATTCTGAGATGATTCAAGTACAACTCGACTTCTGACAATTCAAAAGAGTATGACAACTCTTTTAGGTATGATCAACTTGTGTATTTCAATACTAATTAGTATATAATGTATATTCAAATGCAATTAGGAAGTTTTGTACATAAAATTGTTGAAAAATATGAAAACGATCTTGCTTGCATATATAAAATTATACACATAAGAATTAGACGAAATCCAACACTTTTCACCCTCAGACGAATGGTCAGTTAGAGTGGACCAGATAGACACTCGAGGATATGTTGAAAGTGTGTGCCTTAGATTGGGCTGGGAACTAGGACGAGCATCTACCGTTGATCGAGTTTGCGTATAACAACATTTTCCATGCCGGTATAGGGATGACACCCTTTGAGGCATTATACGGATGACCGTGTAGATCGCCCCCGTGTTGGGGTGAGGGACAGCTAGTCGGACCAGAGATCGTCCAGCAGTGCGTAGAGAAAGTGGTTGTTATCAGGAAAATATTAGCCACAGAGCAAAGTAGACTGATCGAAAAGGTTATGCAAACAAGCACCGACGAGAGTTGGCATTCGTAGTGGGAGATCATGTGATCTCTCCCGCTAAGGGAATTATGAGGTTTGGTCACAGAGGAAAGCTGAGTCCGAGATAGATAGAGTCGTTTGAGATTCTGGACCGAGTTGGTGTCGTTGCTTATCGGATTGCCTTGCTGCCAAAATTTTCTTGATTGCACAACACCTTCCATGTTTCCATGCTGAAGAAGTACGTTGCCGACCCTTCACACGTGTTTGAGTGGGATATGCTCGAGGTGTAGCCTGATTTCTCATTGGAGGAGCGACCTGTGGAGATAGTCGATCAGATGGAGCATTAGTTGCGTAAAAAGGTCATCCCGATGGTTAAGGTCTGTTGGCAGTACCACGCCCCACGAGAGGCTACGTGAGAGATCGAGGCGGATGTTCAGGAGAAGTACCCAGAGCTTTTCAGTACGTAGCTTACTTTTATTTTGCTGATGAAATTCATTTTTGGTGGGGTGATTGTTGGACCCTCACCCTCTTCCTTCTCCTTCCTCCTAGGGCTATTTGTGGGGCAGGTTTAACCTGTCAACCCGCCCTGCCCAATGTGGGGCAGGTTGCGGTTGAAGGTTAACCAGCCCCGTTTACCCGTCAAACCCGCCAAACTATATTTAAATATATAAATACATTATAAATATATTATTTAAAAGTTTAAGATTGTAATTATAATAAAAATAAATGTGTTTATATTTATTCTTTTATTAACTAAGTCTCTTTTGGTCTTTTACATTTTTACATCTTGGTTTTACACGTTTGATTTTGTATGATTTTTACAAGTTTTGAATTTTAATTTCATTTCATACAAGTTATGGGTCAAGATTAAATATATAAAAACCAACATGTTTAACCCACCCCGCCAAACCCGCCCTTAAGTGGGGCAGATAGCGGTTAGAAAAAAATTGACCCGCCCTTGCCCCACTTACCTGCCGAGCTTTGGCAGGGCGGGTAGAGGTCAGTGTGAAACCCGCCCCGCCCCGTTTGCACCCCTACTTCCTCCCTTTCTTCTTCTTTTTCTTCACAATCCAAACCCTAAATCCCCAATTCGCACCAAACCTGACCTCCTCGACAGGTCCGCGCGTGGAGCTCCGGCGACGCCACGATGGCGAACTCCAGCCAAGGTACGCCACCTACCCCCTCTTAGTTTACAGGTCCATGGGTTAGGTAGTTGGGGGTGTTTTGGAGTAGCACTGGCGGTGGGCTAGGCGACGGCTAGTAGGGTCGGCGACGATGGCTGAGTGGTTGGGCTGGGGTTTGGTTTGGTTTGGTGTTGGTGTATTTTTGCATGATGCCCTAGTAAATTATTTGTATTTAGTTAAATAATTTGGTTGAGTTAATTACTAGAAAAGCCCGGCAAGTTATTAGTATTTGGTTGAAATATTTAATTAGGTTAATTACTGGAAACATCATGGATTTAATTGTATTTGAATAAATAATAATAATTGAAATAATTGCTGGCAAAACCCCGTGACTTTGCAGAATTGTAGAAAATAATTTAATTTAGGGAAATTGTCATTTTTCCTTGGATTTTCCATATATTTGTAGTAAATTATATTTGTGATTAGTAAGGAAACTTTGGTAAAATTACATTTAGACCCTATTACCTCTTTTGACTGTGGAGTTTAGAGCTATAGTTTTACAACGGTAGGGGTCGAGGTGCGTGTTTGGCCTTGCTGGAACGTGTGATCGCCTTGGGACACGAGGCTAGTGTGAGCCATATGGAAGACATGGCCTAATTTGGTGTCGGGTTGGGGTAGTGTACGAATTCTTGATTCAAGACTCAGATGTGACTTGTGTATGTGCAGGTGAGACGCGGTAGGCGGCTGAAGGTGACTTATGCTTGGAACGTGTGGACTGGATCAGTTGGGCTTGGTTGGCATGTACTTTATCTTTTTCCTCTTAATAGTCATGTAGTAGGAATTCAAAGTTATTGTATCTCCCTTACGCATTGTACTTTGTCATTGACTTGTGTTTGGTTTTAAATTGAGGTCACGACTTGATTATATTTGTTAATGTCCGTTTTCGCTTGTTTATACTTTGTGTTTGATTGTTGTGTCCTGAGTGCGGATTTTGGGCATTACACAAACAATGCGTAAGCTTTAATAAATCGACAATAATAGCCGACAAGTCCGAGGAAGCCACGAAGTTGGCACACAGATATAGGAACATGCCAATTTGTGATTGCCGATATTTTTCCGGATCAACCCGTACTCCATCCACCGAAATAATATGCCCAAGATAATCTATAGTTTTTCTTTTGAAGGAGTATTTAGATAATTTAACAAATAATTATTATTTTGGAGTACCTGCAAAACTTGACGTAGGTGTTGAAGATGAAGGTCCCAAGTTTGACTATATATAAGAATATCGTCGAAGAACACAAACACGAACTTGCAAAGGAAAGGCCAAAACATCACGTTCATTAGAGCTTGGAATGTTGAAGGCGCATTGGACAACCCTAAAGCCACGACAACGAACTCGTAAGGACCTTCATGTGTTGGAAAAGTGGTTCTAGGAATGTGGTCCTCGTGAACACGAAGAATTTGGTGGAAACCAGAGTGAAGATCCAATTTGGAGAAGTAATATGAAGCACGAAGCTCCTAAAAACAACTCATCAATTGTAGGAATTGGAAAGGGATCTGGAATGGTGACAACATTGAGGGCACGAAAATCAACACAAAATCACCATGATCCATCTTTCTTATTCACTAGAAGCACAAGTAAACTAAACGGGCTCTTGCTTGGGCGTATGATGCCATCAGCGAGCATTGCGGATACCAAGAGTTCGATCTCATGCTTTTGAAAATGCGGGTAGCGATATGGTTGTACATTCACCAGGTGTGCTCCAGGTTGTAAGTTTATGCAATGATCATGTTGTCAAGGAGAAGGCAAGCCGTGGGGTTTAGCGAATACTTGCGAAAAAAACATCAAGAAGTGCTTGCATATTTTTGAAAGAAATAAATTTTTTAAAGCACTAGGCAAGCAAAAGAAGACAAGTCACCCAAGGATCATGGCAAGCAGATATATCGATATTAAATGCAGCACACTAGCATGACCCTATCAATACAAACAAAAGAAGAAAGACTCGACTATGTACACACGTAAAACACCCCCACTTACTTCATGTATTGTGCTCAATGAATGTGAGCATGATACTACATGGATTTATGCATGAAAAAGAAAAGATTTCACCAACGTGAAGCACAAAGGGAAGTTCATGGTTATGTTGATGGACACAAACCCGAATTCCCTCAAAACCTGTGAGATGCTAAAGAAGGCATACAAGTACGTGAAAGAAATGAGGCCCAAATACACAATGGTTGGAGCCCACAACAATCAATGCTCACTGGTGGAGTCTTTTATTGTTCTTCTTCTTCTTCTTTTGAAATATAGCTATGTACAAAAATGGGCTCCCATTTTCATTTGTCAATGGATATCAAATGGGAACCCACCATCTCTCAAGACAGAAATGCAACTACATGGGCTTGCAACGTAAGAAACATGAGGATTGTTAAGAGGTTTATGAACCAAGGATGGCGGTTCATGACTCTGAAAACCAGGGTCGGTGAAAGGAAATGAAAACAAAGATGTTTCCACTCCACATTAGAGTTGATGGTCATCAATGTATACCCTCCAACCGATATTTGGGTGCACCGAGATCATTTCATCCACACAATGTGACACCGTGGACTTACTACCCAGATGACGAAGTCCAAAAACAGAATTGCTTGACACCCTTATAGGCATTGTGGCTGTTTGATGCCTCTTGAGAATGATAACTATAGGAGGCATGAATGAGAGGTAAATCTCTGTCTGGTTGTTTGAAATGAAGGGTATCAGGCAGTTGATTATTAACCTACATACGGTGCTCAACAGATACAGAGTGCATAGCAGGTGGCCCAGATGCCACAAAAATGGTATCTTGTGGCTCAAGAGCCACATGATCGAAAGGATGCGGCTCAAAGGCCACATGATCACAAGATTGTAGGATTTCATGTTTAATTGTACATATTTATTTTCGAATTTTTATGCACAATAAGGATCAATTTACAATTTTCTATGATTTATTTCAAGCATGCATCAATTTGTTTCAATAACTAGTTTCAAAACTTTATTAAAACAAATATGGGCTCTGAAATTCATACCTAGAAGTTCTCTAAAACTTCTTGAAGATTCAGAGACGTTGGGGATGCTTCTCGCTGCGCCGGATGCCTCCGAGTATTCACCAAACTCTAAACAAGATCGGAGAGAGGGAAGCTAGTCTCTCAATCTCTGATAGGGTTTAGAATCCAATTACTAACCCCTCTTTAATTCCCTTGAGAAGATGATCTCTTAAGAACTAAAACTAAACTTTAAGAATTAAGGAATTTTCGTGGAGAATTATGGAGAGAGAATTTTGCATAAGAAAATAATGAATGAATTATGGAGCTAATGAGATAAACTTGTATTTATAAGTTCTCTCCAAATTACCTATTCATGTGCAACCTCTTGCCCATGATTTCATGCAAAATTCCATCTAACCATCAATTATTTAATAATAAATAATATTAGCCACGAATTAAATCAATTATGGACCAATTCCATGCATGATCTAATTAATTCTTAAATTAATTCTGCATTAACCGTCTGGACCGGTCGACCGTTTGGAGGTTCGGTATGAAGGTTGTTAGATAAATAGTTGGATTGGTGACCTCTTGTCACGTTTATAGCATACGAGATATTGAGTCTTGTGCAAGTCATCGTGTACACGGTCCTTCCTTTTGCCGAAGCATAAGGGATACCTTCATGTACTCCAAGTCTTTGTGTGATTGAGCACATTGAGACTTCTTGAGTTGCACACCTATACTCGTACTTATTGGCATATTGTCCATATCGGAATTGTTCACCCTGAACATTTCAAAGATCTTGTCAATGTATGCACGTTGACTGAAGCCAATTAGTCTACGGGATGTATCTCAATGTATCTTGATTCTCAAGATGTGTTGAGCCTCATCCTTTTCTTTTCATTGAGAATGCCGATTTCAATGAAATTTCTCGTTTGCTAATGCTAAGGTATATGATCGCTCATGAGCAATATGTCATCGACATATAAGATCAGAAGTACTACATGGCTCCCACTAATCTCCTTGTATATACAAGGTTTCCTTTACTTTGAATGAAGTGAATCTTTTTCACCTCTTCGTCAAAGCGTTTGTTCCAACTCCTCGATGCTTGTTTCAATCCATAAATGAATTCTCGAAACTTGCATTTCTTCTCGCTATTATTTGGATCATCAAAACCTTGAGGTTGTACCATGTACATATCCTCCTCCAAGTTCCTGTTTAAGGAACGCCATTTTGATATCAATCTTCCATATCCCACAATTTTGAAATGTGGTAATAGTGAGCATAATCCGAATAGATTTTAATATGGCAACTTCTCAAAAATTTCATTAAAGTCAATTTCTTGAATTTGAGTATAACTTTTGCTACAAGCCTTGCTTTGTAGGTTGTCAAGTTACTATCCATGTCTATCTTCCTCCTAAAAGCTCATTCATACAAAATGATATTTTCTCTTGAGGAAGGTAGATCAAGTTCCATACTTGATTACTATACATGGATTCTACTTCGGATTCCATTGGTTTTAACCATAGTTTGGAGTCTTTTCTTTCCATTGCTTCTTGGAAGGTCGAGGGATCTTTGGTATCTAGTACCATGATCTCATGAAGTCCCACATACTTATTGGGTTTCTTCCTTTCCCTCATTAACCTTCTTAGTTCTTTTGGTTCTTCTCGTGTCCATCGAACTTCTTCCACAATTTCTTGAGGAATAGGTTCATGTTCGACTCTCGAACGCACACTAGGTGAGGATGATTGAGATTTTCTCACAATTTCTTGTAAGGATCTCTCGCTCATGCTCCTACAAACCAAATGAATCTCGGTTGGGCCTTCATGATTTTGAATGCAACATTCACATCATGATCTTGTAGAGTATCTTGAGTTTCCTCAAGCTCAACTCTACTCCCTCTACTTTTCTCTCTTTTCCAGAGATTCCAGAAAAACCATATCTCTCTCTACAATCTTTCGATTGGAGGTGATACACTAAAAGTAGTATCCTCTTATCATACGAGGACAACCTATAAAGAAGCACTTATCCGCTTTTGGTTGAAGCTTGGTTGACATCAATTTCTTGATGTATACCTCACAACCCCAAATCTTGAGAAAGTCGAGCTTAGGTGTCTTTCAACTCCATAGATCACAAGACATTTTCTCTACGGATTTGGATGGAACATTATTTAGTGAGTTTGTCCTTATTTGCAGTGCATAATTCCAAAAGTAAATAGGCAATTTAGATTGACTTATTATTGATCGAACCATGTCGAGCAATATCATGTTCCTACTTTAGGACTAAGTCAAATTAGGTATCCTAAGCACTCACCCCTACGAACCTTTCATAGAGACTCGATATTCTTGTTGAGTCAGTTCACTACTTCATCCTCGAATTCCTTGAACTTGTCAAAGAATTCACTTTTGCTTCCCATTAGACAAATATAGCCATAATGACTATAGTTGTCCGTGAACAAAATGAAGTACCTTAAACGTCTCTTGCACTTGTACTTATCGGACCACATACATTAGAATGTATCACATCCAATTAGTTATTCGTTTTCGTTCCTTTCTTCTTGAAAGGTCTCTTGGTCATTTATTTGACCAATCCGATAGTGCTACAAGATTGTATCATTCACGTGAGTTATCTTAGTTCCTTGTTGTTATTGTTTGTTTGAGTTTGTTTATTATTTATTTCAAGCAAATAGAAATCATTCTATGCGAATGTATTTGCAAAGAAAAATCCATTCTTCGATATAGACAAGCAAGAATTAGAAATATATATTAAGTTATCCATATCCAAAAAATGATACAGAATAGTTCTTCCCAATCGAAGGTACATAACAAACATTCTTCAAAGCATAAATTTAAATCACTAGACTATTGAAGTTCCATAGAATCTTGTACAATTTCCAATCTTCAATATCATCTCGTTCTCCACGAGTTCCTTCCTATCCTTTAATAGCTGCACATCAAAATTATGTGAGCACAAGATCCGGTAACCATTACCAAATCAAGGATAGAGGTGATTAAATTTATCTCAATAACAAACATACCTATGGCGTTTCTCGGGCGCCTACGTTCAATCATCCCATTTTCAAGGTCTTCCTTGTACTTGGGGCAATTAGGTCGGATGTGTTCCTTTTCACCGCAGTGAAAGCACTCCGTGTTGGGAGTTGGAGATTTGAAAGACTTCCCCCATGAGGCACTCCCATGAGCACCTCCTACTCCCTTGCTTTTGATTGACGTATTTTTGGTAAATTTGCCTTCACCTTTGTTGATCTTTTTGCTCCTCTCATGGACGGCTAGGACGTGATTGTCCCGACCCTTGCCCATGTCAACTTCAGCAGTTTTGAGAGCGTTGTGCAGTTCCTCAAGACTCACCCCTTTTTCACACACATGATAGTGCATCACAAAGTCCTTGAAGGACGGGGCTAGAGAGCCAAGAATCAAATCTTCAGCAATGTCCTCGGGCATTGGTGAAGAGAGCTTTGCCAACTTCTCAAGGTATCCTTGCATCGTGAGAAAATGCATAGATACCGATGTTCCCTCCGCCATGTGGCACCTTGTGAGTGCGATGATGGTCTTATGGCGCTCCTTTCGGGCACTATCCATGAACATTGAAGCGAGTCCGCCGCACCTTATGTACAAAATGCGGCGAATCCGCCGCACCAAATTAGATTCAATCCGCCGCACCAAATTAGATTCATGCTCTAAAATTTTTACCGATTGCGTGTTGACGCGTGTACTTTTCTATTTTATACCTAAGTCCCTTGTATCAGCTATAAATAGCCCTGAAACGATGTTGTGAGAGTCCTTAGATTATGTTCTAGTTTTTATTCCTTAGTTTAATAAATTTCTGTTGTTTTATTTCTTGTTTTTAGTTTTCTTTTGTAATTCCTCTAGGACCCCTTCTCCTCCTTTCCATCCATGAGTTTCTAACTCTTTCCAAAGGGTGGAGGTGACGGATTTAGGGTGAAGAGAAGAAGAATAAAAGTTATTATTTTAATTTCGTGTTAGTATATTCTGATTACTTGAGTTTATGTTAAATCATTTATCATGTAATGCTTTATAACTAATATGATTTATTATAAGTTTCTGAATTCTCTAATCTAAACCCAATACCTAAACCTCCACCCAACGGAATTCACCATCTTTGTTCTTGTTTTAGTTTTATTTGTTTATGTTTCATGCTTTAGGAAATTAAAAATCAAAAATCTCAAAACCCAATTTATTTCTTCTCTCCTTCTTCCCCTTAATCGAAAATCACACAAATAACAAGATCTCTCCCTCATTGTGTTCGACCCGTATTTGCCACGTCTTCATTGACGCCGTGCACTTGCGGTATAAATTTAATTCACATCAAGTTTTTTGCGCCGTTGCCGGGGAGGCGACGCAGATTTTGTTTATTGTTGTGTTTTCGATTTTATTCTGTTTATCTTGTGCACGATCTAAGTATTTGGATTTGTGTTTCAGGAAACAACAGAGTGCGCGGAGAAATCCGGGCACATTTGGAGCCAAACGAGCGGCGAAACCGCCGCACCTAAAGAACAACTTGTGGCGAATCCGCCGCACACTTGGAGCTTCTGGGCTTCAAATTTTTCTGGGACGCAACTCATCTCTGGGTGGACGCGTGAAGCTACTGAAATTTCGAGAGCGGGCGGTGAACCCGACTGAGCATTGCATAGGTAACCTTTGTTGCCTCTTTTCCTCGTAATTTCTATTTTCAGAAAATTTCCTTTTATTAGAATTGCACGTGTTAGGGCAAAAAATCCATAATTTGCAATAATTCAACTCTGAGCTAAAATTGGCAAAATTAGAAACGCCTTAGTGCATGCATCATCTAGTGTTTTGTATGCATTATTCTTGCTAAATTCTTGCAAATCAATTTCTGTTGAAGAGTGCTGGAGTCAAGGTACGTATCGTGGTTTTCATCGATTGCATTAAGCATATAATCTAGTTTGCATACAACCTTGCAATTGCCCCCTCTAAAGACCATTGTTTGACTATCTTTGCTAGATCTAAGTTAAACAATCTTAAGGGCAACTCCGTAGGCAAAGATACGGCGGGGATTTCATCACCCTTCCGTGGCCCACAAATCACAATCCTAAAGTGTCACCCAAGCCTTAAATTAAAATCAATTAGACATTGACCCCTAAGGACTCAGACTCAATTAAGGAGAAGATTTGTCTGACTTGTTATGACCTGAAGCTGATTGAATTTAATTTGGTGTCTAGAAAGTGTTTTTGTGTCGACGTAAGTCTTCCAAGCGAAGTGGTTGTCTAATTGGCACCGACTCCGTCGGAAGCACCCCCACTAGCTATACACGGCCTGGCCAAGTTGGTTTGATTAGTGAGGGAGGTGAATCAAGCGAATCAATTCGACTCAACCAATTAGGAGTCGTCTAGATCTAAGCGACACTAGGTCTAGGATTGTTTGAACCGTGCTTTCTTAGGAATTTTCTGACCAACCCTCTTTCTATCTTTAGAGTTAGGTTTCCCTTCTCATCTGAGTCTTCTTTCTCCTCTCACCTCAATTCTCTAGATTAGGATTCCTTTCTCATCTTTCCCCATTCTATTGTTTGTTTCCCTTTTGAAGAAAAAACATAAAAAAAATGAAAATATAAAAAAAATTGTAATTAATTCTTGAAATTAAATTTGGAATTTAAATTTGGAATTTGAATTAAAAAATTGATTCAACCCGGTGCACTCAGATTTGGATTCGGGACTTGAGTAATCGACTCTCACGAGTTCATCTAGATTCCAGTCTAGAGCTTAGCCCCAATCCATCTGCTGCACCACCTCACCCGGATCCAATGGGTGAGAACATAGTGGACCCACCTGTTGCACAACCTATAACTCTGAGGGATCGATACTATCCAGCGATGGCTGCACAGCCATCGTGCATCGTTATGCCCACCATACCGGGTCGCGACTTCAAACTTAAGGCACAATACATGAGTATGTTGCCTAAGTTCACCTCTAGGGAAGACACATATCTCTTCCTTAGAGAATTTGAGGAAATCTGCTCTCTTATGCAATACCAGCATATCCCTGAGGAGGCAGTGCGTCTGAAATTCATGCCTCTAGCACTGAAGGACGATGCTAAGAAATGACTATATAGTCTAGCCGAAAGATCCTTTAGAAGTTGGGCTGAGTTTGTTCAAGTATTCCTAAAAAAATATTTCCCCAACCATAAGACTATGAGGATTAGGAATGAAATTGTTGCATTCGTTCAGTCTGAGAGCGAGCCGTTCTATTCCTATCTAGAAAGATTTAAAAGCGTACTGACCCAATGCCCTCATCATGGAATTCCAAGATGGCAATTATGCCAAATTATTTATGAGGGATTGACACCCACATCTAGGGTTATGGTAGAATCTGTAAGCCAAGGGAACTTCATGTCAAAAAATGAAAATGATGCCTTGACTTTTCTTGAGGATTTAGCTGAAAACAGTATGCAATGGGACAATGCTAGAACATCGCTTAACCCGAGTATTGGATCTAGAATAGCAAGTCAACCCAAACCAGGTGTCTTAGCTGTAGATGCCAACATAGCGGCTGAAGCAAAACTAGCTACCCTTATGCGCAGAATGGAAAGTTTAGAGCTACAAACCCAAACCCGAGTGAATCAAGCCTCGTCTATCCCTTGCTCTAGATGTGGTCAGACTGGTCATGTAATGGAGGATTGTGCGGACTGGTAACAAGTTAATGCCATGTATAACCATGCTAGAAATGACCCATACGCATCAACCTTTAACTCGGGTTGGCGTAATAATTCCAATTTCTCATCAAGCCAACAAGGTCAACCTCCTAGACAACAACCAAACCCGTATAACCAAAATAATACATCATCTGGGTTTAGTAACAATGGCGATCATGAGGTTAGGTTGACAAGCTTGGAAAATTTGATGAAAACCTTTATACAAACAACCAACCAGACCTTTCAAAGGCTAGAGACACAAGTCAGCCAACTAGCACAAATAGTAGGTGAAAGAGAAAAGGGTCGGTTTCCAAGTCAACCTGAGGTGAACCCTAGATCTAATAACTCATATCAATCCTATCAACCACCTTCAGGAAATAACAACCCTAGACCGGTTCAAATGGTTAATGTGGAAGGACCGTTCCAACAAATAAATGTTGTAGTATCATTACGGTCCGGAAGACAGATTGACAATAATGTGGTAAATCCTAGAACGTCTAATCAATCTAGCCATCAAGCTACCACATATGACCTAACCATTGAGCCCGACGTCCAATCTGAAACGCCCAACCCACCTACTCAACCTGAACCCATAGCTCAACCTGAACCTGAGCGAGTCTATGTTCCTAAAGCCCCATTCCCTAATAGACTCAAAAAGAACTCAAGTGCACAAATGGAGAAAATCTAGGAAGTATTTAAGCAAGTTAAGGTGAACATTCCACTTTTAGACATGATTCAACAAATACTTGCTTATGCTAAATTCTTAAAAGATCTGTGCACTAAAAAGAGAAAAACAAACGTACCAAAGAATGCATTCTTAACTGCAAACATAAGCTCTATCCTGTCAAACTCGTCTCCTATAAAATATAAGGATCCTGGATGTCCCACAATTTCATGTGCAATAGGAGATACTTTTATCAACAAAGCCATTCTAGACCTTGGTGCTAGTGTTAACTGATTGACATCATTTCATGCTTATATTTGTATCTTATATCCATTATCTTACACCTAAGCAATGCTACGTGACGAGTTTTATGTTTAGTTTTCAGAAATAAAGAGGTTTGAAGAGAAGAGCCATGAAAGGACCCAAAAGCAGGAAAAAGGACTTAATTGTGAGACCTGGGAACCAAGATGCAAGACAGAAGGACCTAAGAGCAAACCAGGAAACTCTACACAATCATGGGGAGTATTTTGGCAATTCGATTCGGGTCGGAGCTCCAACAAACCAAGTAGATGCATCCAGGACCAACAAAGACCACCAGCAAAGCCCACAACAAATCCCAGATGAATCCAAAGCCTATAGACCGCCAATTGGCGGTCTTGGACCGCTAATTGGCGGTCCATATGTCTCCAGATCCGCTAAGATTTGTGCTGGGCTTGTATTAGTGTATTCTTAGTCTATTTTTGGTATTGGTTTAGTCCCACATCGGGGGATTGTCCCCGATTAGCTTTTTCCATGCTTATAAATAGAACTCTTCACCTTCCATTGTAATTACCCATTGTTTGGTGGCATTCTCTCTACTAAGGAGTGAGCCTTGAAGCAATAACTCAAGGTGGAGAAGAATGCTGCCTTCAATGTGAGTCATTGTTAATAAAAGTTTATTTGTTTCTTTTAATCTTGTTTTGTTATGTTGCTTGTTTTGTGTGGGTTGCTTTACTTTGTTTAATCTCTTGTTTAGTAATTTTAGTATCTTAGTTAAATGTTTTCTTTACTTAGTCTAATCAGTAGTGTAATGAGTAGTGAGTAGTTCCATCCCCATTTGGGGGGTGGAGAAATATGTGATATAATCATGTAGTGTATTAAGTGTGTGTTATCTTTATCCCTTGAGCTTTATATGATTTCCATAACCATCTAATGGGTTTTCACTCTTATCTTTGATATGCTAATGCTCTTGAATGAAGCTTAGCTTATGCTTTGATTAGTGGACCTATTTTATGGGGAATGATAAGGTTAAGATATGGATGAAGTTAATATTGGAAACGCAATTTGTAGTGTATGTACTCTTGTTGCCTTTACCTTAGCTAATGTCTTGTATGTTTTAATGATGTAGTGAAATCTTAATTCATGTAGAGGCATAGTAGGGTATAGTCTTTATACTTGAGTTCATGTAGCTTCATTCCAATTATTGTCTTGTATGTTTTAATGATGTAGTCTTATCTTAATTCATGTAGAGGCAAAGTTGGATGTAGTTTTATGATTTCATGCACTACATGTTGTGAGGAGCTTAATGAACACACACACACATTTTTATGTTCACATTATTTCTCTACCCCCTTTGGGGCTTAGTTTATTGCTTATCTTCATTTCCTTTTTGCATCTTAGTGTAGTTTAGTGTAACCAACCTTTCTTCCCTTTCTTTACCTCTCGCCTTTGAACAAACCAAGTGTCAACACACCTCCCAGTGGATGAACCGTATTTTCCACCGCTTCAACGCGGCCGTGCACTTGCGGTTAAATATAAAACGAGATCAATCAAGTTTTTGGCGCCGTTGCCGGGGAGGTGCTCTGTCCAGACATTGGTTTGGACGATTCGAGGGGTTTTTAATTTTTTGTTTTCAGTTTTTCTTAGTTTCAGGGAACCACAAGATCACGGGGAGGCTACTGGCAAGGTTGTAGGAAGAGAAACCCTAAATAGACCGCCAATCAGCGGTTGAAGACCGCCAATTGGCGGCCTGGTGAGAGTTTCTTGCCTTGTAATTTTTTCTGGTAGTTAGTGTTCAAATTTGTGTTATCTGGGAGCCCTATTTTGCATGCTATGACTTCTGGTTTGCTCCCAGATCATTAATCACTCTCCCTTTAATCAACTTGGACCATAAAACTCAAAGCAAAAGATTAGACTTCTTGCCATCTAGGTCATGCACCATTGGTAGACCTTGCATGCATTTGTCTTTTCTTTGCTTTACATTTTGTCGTTGATTGCTGGCGTGAGGTACGTGCACCCACATCCCTCATTCATGCATGTTTCGTTCATGTATTAGTTAGTAAGGTGCATCGGGACAAGAGTGAGAGAGCGTTTGATTGGAGCGATTGATTGCTAGATCTAGGATTAAATCGCTACTAAGGAGGGGCTGTCCCATAAAAGATAAGGTGGGGGATTTCATCACCCTTTCCTTGGCCCCAAAAATCACTCTTAATAAAGCCTTAACTAAAAGTAAGTAGACATTGGCCCTAGGATTGCGGGCGCACTAGGAGAGTAATCTAGTTGAGACCGTCATGACCTGATCGGCGTTGCCTACCTTGTCGATAGTAGGAGGTACTGGATCTCCGGATCTGGTATCACTTGCTGGGCATTGTGGTCCTTGTTGTAGGGAGGTGAGACGTGTCGAGGCTAGTGACCTCGAAGTTAGGCGTCGCCTAGCCTAAGGACCCATTGCCTTTCATTGTTTGAGTCGTGCTTGCTAGTTAGGCTTCTTCCTGATCCCTCTACCCACGCTAGCTTTAGGGATTCTTCCCTTCTCCTCTGAGTCATCTTCTTCTCACCTACTTCTACGTTTTAGTCTCCTCCCCTTTACACTCTCTGGTAGCGTTTTAGGGTCGAGTCGAGCACTTTTTGCGAGCTTAGTCTCGTGGTGGTGACAGTGGTCGACTCGAGAGTTGTTTGTTGAGATGGATGGTTACATGGGCGACCATTCATATCATTGTTGGGACCAGGATGATTCTCCCTGGTATTCCGGACCCATGCAACCTGGGGTGGCTAAGACAAACACCCCGTACGGTTGGGATGATCTTCATTATGTGACTGAGCAATCTTCATATAGGGGTGATATGAGAGAGGCACCGACGGCTAGATCTCCATCTAGTTATGTTGGATCATACTCTGGGCAACAAACTTTGGCCTCTTTCATGCATGCGGTAGACGGCATGAGTGCACCAGTGGCTCCAGTAGCCATACCATGCGATTGTTGTGGGTTGAGTGGTCATAATATCGGGGAATGTCCTTATGTTCCCCCAGAGCCTGAGTATGAGCATACATTTTCCCAAAATGCTCAATATGACCATTACGCATCCGTGTACATCCCGAGAGTGATGGATTCATGGGGAAACAATTCTTATTCAAATTCTTATACTTCATATTCACCCCAGTATCCTCCTCCCGAATACCCAGAATTCTACCAGCACCCCACTCCAAATCATTGGACTCATTCTCAGCCCATCAACACCCAACCCCAAAATTTCCCAAGCTCTGACTTGGACCCCATCGTTGACCGCATACTTGATTCCTTGAAACAAACTCTCCAAACATTCATGGAAACCACACAAAACTTACTGAAGTCCAACTTGAATTCCTTGCAAACCATGGAAATGCAAGTGAGCCAGATGACACAACAATTCCATGAACATGAGGAGGGTAACTTTTCTTGTCAACATGAGGATTCATCTTTTGATATCGAACCACCACCACATCCACAAGTTCAAAGCACAATCTTTCAAAGTCAAACTCCTAGTCAGTCTGAGGGACTTGGGGTTTCAATTCACGATCACTTAGTGGAGGATTCGATTCAAATTGAGAATAGCTTGGACCAGTTCTATTATGAGTCGGCACAAGATTGTGCCTTACCTTTTTGTCCCGTGGCCCTTGAGCCACATGATCTTATTGTTGTACCTCCTAAGGACTCACCTTTGGTGGAGCAAGAGCTCCCTAGTACCCTTAATCTCATACGACCTGATGAGAGTTTGCCTCTCACTATTGTTCCTGATCATCTTGGAAATGATGGAACATCAAACAACTACATTGCTCATGAGGGTATTAGGAGTTCCTTGGAGGATACCTTGGGTATGAGACCCACTGTTTGTTCGCCTGGTGTGTCGGATATGCCTTACGAGGTTCTTGACCTCGTTCCGACGCACCAGCCTGTTGGTTGGAGAGTTTGGATTGACGATCATAACTTCAGCAGCGCAACAGGAGAAACTCTTCTTCCGTTGCCCCTCATTTCCCAAACTCTTGAGAGGTTCAAGCTCTTTCAGTTTGATCCTTTGAATGAGACGCCTTTGCGTCCAATTCACGAACCTCTCATTTCATCCGGTGCTCTTTGTGATGGGGGCCCACGCATGAGTATTCTGGCCCCGCGTGGTGTCATGTTCCCTTTCCAAGTGCATTGACACTCTTGAGGTTCCCATTTGATGTCTTTTGGCAAATGAAGATGGGAACTTATGTTTGTACATAGTTACATAAAAAAAGAGTTCAATAAAAGACTCCTTTAGTGAGCATCGATTGTTGTGAGCCCCAACCCTTGTGTATTTGGGCTCCATTTCTTTCACGTATTTGTACCCTTTCTTTAGCATCTCACAGGTTTTGAGGGAATTTGGGTTGTGTCCATCAACATAGCCATACACTTCCCTTTGTACTTCACGTTGGTGAGATCTCTCCTTTTTCATGCATAAATCCATGTAGTATCTTGCTTGCATTCATTGAGGACAATGCATGAAGTAGGTGTGGGGGGGTGTTTTACGTGTGTACATAGTTGAGTCTTTTTCCTTTGATTTTGTTTTCTTTTGTTTGCATTGTTAGGGTCATGATAGTGTGCTGCATTTAATATCGATATATCTGCTTGCCATGATCCTTGGGTGACTTGTCTTCTTTTGCTTGCCTAGTGCTTCAAAATTTTCACATTTCTTTCAAAATCTTCATGTGTTTTCGAAAGAAAATGTTTTGTGGGTTTTGCGTGTGTTTAGCATGTGCAAAACCGTTGAGAGGCAAAGTAAAAAAGAAAGCTCCCAAAATTGTCTTGAACTTGATGCATTAGGATATCTAGTACGTGGCTTTAGGATTTATCGAGTCGTTAGGATGCACCCCAGTTTTCCTTTGGGGGTGAGTAATCATAGGGTTTCAGTGCTCAAACATTCAAAGAAGTCCACCCTGAACCTAGTGAGTCAATAATTCGTGTTTGTTAATTTAGGAAGTTTGTTGTAGTCAAGGACCCTCTTAATCTTGTTGTGAGACATTAGTGTAGGGGTTTTGGTTCATGTGTAGATAAGAAATAAGTGAGTAGATGTTCTCTCTTCTCGCATGGCTCCTATCACTCGGGAAAGTAGGTCTGAGGGGACTTTGTGCCTGGTGCTTTCGAGTCATCTGACTTGGGATGCGCCGACCGAACTCCCGTTACACGGGTGGTAGGGATTGCCCTTTGTGGAGATTTGGGGAAAGGTGTACGTGATAGTGTAAGTCCTCATGGGCAATGATGCATGAAACCTGACCCTAGGAGAATGAAGCTCCAACTAATAAAAAGAAAAAAAAATTGTGTGAAAAGAAACAAAAAGAAAAAAAATGGTAATGCAAATAAGAACCTTAATGGACCTTACACTTTGTATCACTTGAGGATCTTGAGGTTGTCCATGTCTTTTACTTCATTCCTTATTTAACATGCACGAATGGTTTATTAGGCTAGGTGTGGACTGATTACCTATATAGAGTCGGCCCGTAGGATTACCGCGTCCATTGATCGACAAAATATTTCCAACGAGTCGAGGTCTAGATTGAATAATGCATCTTGTTCGGATTTTGTGGGTATATCCGCTGAAAACCCTCAGGAGACAACACTCCTCCTCCTTGGCAACAAAGAGGTTTAACGGCTTGTTGCGCGTGCTAAGTGCAACCGTGATTCCTACAAAAGTGAATTAGGATTTCTTGTTTCTCGTTTGCTTTTCTCTTTCTTTGTTTTGCTCGGGACTAGCAAAAACTTAGGTGTGGGGGTATTTGATTGACATCATTTCATGCTTATATTTGTATCTTATATCCATTATCTTACACATAAGCAATGCTACGTGACGAGTTTTATGTTTAGTTTTCAGAAATAAAGAGGTTTGAAGAGAAGAGCCATGAAAGGACCCAAAAGCAGGAAAAAAGGACTTAATTGTAAGACCTGGGGACCAAGATGCAAGACAGTAGGACCTGATCGTAAGACAGAAGGACCTAAGAGCAAACCAGGAAACTCCACACAATCATGGGGAGTATTTTGGCAATTCGATTTGGGTCGGAGCTCCAACAAACCAAGTAGATGCATCCAGGACGAACAAAGACCACCAGCAAAGCCCACAACAAATCCCAGATGAATCCAAAGCTTATAGACCGCCAATTGGCGGTCTTGGACCGCTAATTGGCGGTCCATATGTCTCCAGATCCGCTAAGATTTGTGCTGGGCTTGTATTAGTGTATTCTTAGTCTATTTTTGGTATTGGTTTAGTCCCACATCGGGGGATTGTCCCCGATTAGCTTTTTCCATGCTTATAAATAGAACTCTTCACCTTCCATTGTAATTACCCATTGTTTGGTGGCATTCTCTCTACTAAGGAGTGAGCCTTGAAGCAATAACTCAAGGTGGAGAAGAATGCTGCCTTCAATGTGAGTCATTGTTAATAAAAGTTTATTTGTTTCTTTTAATCTTGTTTTGTTATGTTGCTTGTTTTGTGTGGGTTGCTTTACTTTGTTTAATCTCTTGTTTAGTAATTTTAGTATCTTAGTTAAATGTTTTCTTTACTTAGTCTAATCAGTAGTGTAATGAGTAGTGAGTAGTTCCATCCCCATTTGGGGGGTGGAGAAATATGTGATATAATCATGTAGTGTATTAAGTGTGTGTTATCTTTATCCCTTGAGCTTTATATAATTTCCATAACCATCTAATGGGTCTCCACTCTTATCTTTGATATTCTAATTCTCTTGAATGAAGCTTGGCTTATGCTTTGATTAGTGGACCTATTTTATGGGAAATGATAAGGTTAGGATATTGATGAAGTTAATATTGGAAACACAATTTGTAGTGTATGTGCTCTTGTTGCCTTTTCCTTAGCTAATGTCTTGTATGTTTTAATGATGTAGTGAAATCTTAATTCATGTAGAGGCATAGTAGGGTATAGTCTTTATACTTGAGTTCATGTAGCTTCATTCCAATTATTGTCTTGTATGTTTTAATGATGTAGTTTTATCTTAATTCATGTAGAGGCAAAGTTGGATGTAGTTTTATGATTTCATGCACTACATGTTGTGAGGAGCTTAATGAACACACACACACATTTTTATGTTCACATTATTTCTCTACCCCCTTTGGGGCTTAGTTTATTGCTTATCTTCATTTCCTTTTTGCATCTTAGTGTAGTTTAGTGTAACCAACCTTTCTTCCCTTTCTTTACCTCTCGCCTTCGAACAAACCAAGTGTCAACACACCTCCCAGTGGACGACCCGTATTTGCCACCGCTTCAACGCGGCCGTGCACTTGCGGTTAAATACAAAACGAGATCAATCATTAACCTACTCCCGTACTTTGTCTATGAGCAAATGAACCTTGGTCCACTAAAACCCTCTAAGACAACCCTTCAATTTGCTGATTGCTCTATTAAGAAACCAAGAGGTATAGTAGAGGATGTTTTGATCAAGGTTGGTGACTTCATTTACCCAGTGGATTTTGTCGTACTAGATACCGCACCTGTTGTAAATCCTTAACAACAAATCCCTGTAATTCTAGGCAGACCCTTTTTAGCCACTTCTGAAGCATTGATAAACTGTCGAAATGGGCTCATGCAATTATCTTTTGGGAACTTAAAAGCTGAATTTAATAACTTTCATATTGATAGTGAGCCAGAAATAATATGCAATCAAAGTGATGTTGTGATGAAATCGCGTATCTATAAGATTTCTGAATCATTACAAAATCAAAAAGGAAGTAAGAAAAAGGGGAGGAATTCATCTACACACCCACCATCACTCGAGCAAATAAGAGAACCAATTTACGTGAGGGGTGTGGAACCTGTGACTCAGGACTCTCATTGCAACATGGGGAACAATTCAACTGGATACATGCACCAATATGGTGTCATTCAATCCAGTTCTGACTATGGTTGACTTTGAGCAAATCCCATCCTTCCACCGCAGTTCACCAAGGTAATAAGTGCATTTGCTTTATATTTGCATACATTTAGGACAATGCATGATTTAGTTGTGGGGGGATGTTTATGTATATATTTATCTATAGATCTGTCTTTTATTTCTAAAAAAAATCAATGTTTCATGACATAACTTAAGATTGAACTGTCAAAACCCGTGTACAAATTGCATTGAATCCAAGATCTAATAATTCATATCAGCCCTATCAACCACCTTCAGGAAATAACAACCCTAAACCGGTTCAAATGGTTAATGAGGAAGGACCGTTCCAACAAATAAATGCAGTAGTATCATTACGGTCCGGAAGACATATTGATAATAATGTGGTAAATCCTAGAACGTCTAATCAATCTAGCCATCAAGCCACCACATATGACCTAACCATTGAACCCGACGTCCAATTTGAAACACCCAACCCACCTACTCGACTTGAACCCATAGCTCAACCTGAACCTGAGCGAGTCAATGTTCCTAAAGCCCCATTCCCCAATAGACTCAAAAAGAACTCAAGTGCACAAATAGAGAAAATCTTGGAAGTATTTAAACAAGTTAAGGTGAACATTCCACTCTTAGACATGATTCAACAAATACCTGCTTATGTTAAATTCTTAAAAGATCTGTGCACTAAAAAACGAAAAACGAACGTACCAAAGAAGGTATTCTTAACTGCAAACATAAGCTCTATCCTGTCAAACTCGTCTCCTATAAAATATAAGGATCCTGGGTGTCCCACAATTTCATGTGCAATAGGAGATACTTATATCAACAAAGCCCTTCTAGACCTTGGTGCTAGTGTTAACCTACTCCCATTCTCTGTCTACGAGCAACTCAACCTTGGTCCACTAAAACCCTCTAAGACAACTCTTCAATTTGCTGACTGCTCTATTAAGAAACCAAGAGGTGTAGTCGAGGACGTTTTGATCAAGGTGGGTGACTTCATTTACCCAGTGGATTTTGTCGTTCTAGACACTGAACCTGTTGTCGATCCTAAGAGACAAATCCCTGTAATATTAGGTAGACCCTTTTTAGCCACTTCTGAAGCATTAATAAACTGTCGAAATGGGCTCATGCAATTATCTTTTGGGAACTTAAAAGCTGAATTTAATATCTTTCATATTGATAGTGAGCCAGAAATAATATGCAATCAAAGTGATGTTGTGATGAAATCGCGTATCTATAAGATTTCAGAATCATCACAAAATAAAAAAGGAAGTAAGAAAAGGGGAGGAATTTATCTACACACCCACCGTCACTCGAGCAAATAAGAGAACCAATTTATGTGAGGGGTGTGAAACCTGTGACTCAGGACTCTCATTGCAACATGGGGAACAATTCAACTGGATACATGCACCAATATGGTGTCATTCAATCTAGTTCTGACTATGGTTGACTTTGAGCAAATCCCATCCTTCCACCGCAGTTCACCAAGGTAATAAGTGCATTTGCTTTATATTTGCATACATTGAGGACAATGCATGATTTAGGTGTGGGGGGATGTTTATGTATATATTTATCTATAGTTCTGTCTTTTATTTCTAAAAATAATAATAATAAAAAAAAAGAAAAAAAAATCAATGTTTCATGACACAGCTTAAGATTGAACTGCCAAAACCTGTGTACAAATTGCATTGAGTTTTTGTTCCTTATTATATAGTTCTGCTTGTAGAAATTGTGACATAAATCTAAGTTCCAAAGAAATAACCCATTACCCTTTAAGACATGTATGCACTTAAATTGGATGAATCAAATCTTTGAAGTGGTTGATAAAAAGCAGAGGTTGAGGAAAATATACCGGGAAGTGTGGACTTCTAATAGCAATTAAGCCTTGAGGAAAATAAAAGCGGAATAAAAGTGAGGAAAGCACATTTTGCAAAATGATTACAAAAGCCCAAGCCTTTGAGTCACTGGTCCGTAGGGGTATCTTGAAACCCGGTAACTTGAGTCTATCAGCTCGGGATTATCGACCAAACTCGCTACACGAATGCAAAATGGGTAAAAGTGTCAGAAAAAGCAAATGTGTTGAATCACGGAAAAAGAAAAAAAATACTTTAAGAAACTCAATGCCCAAAGCTAAAAGAATGATCCATGTCATGGTTGATCCGAATGATACTTCACGACCAGAGGAGGCGTGCAAAATAATTTAAGTGATAACATGTGTAGAAGGGTTAGTGGTGTGAATATTGGAGGAATGAAGATCAAGTCAGAATTTTGATGAGTTAGATTTATATAATGAGCATGCAAGAATTCTAAGTGAGATGTATAAGGTTGAGGTGGGGATATTGAAAGTTGTTAATGGAATGTTGAATTAAGACTTTGTGGGTGTGTCAACTGAAAACTCTCACGAGACAAAACTCGTCCTCTAAGGAAACTTGGGGGTTTAAAGGCTTGTTGCACATGCTAAGTGCAACCGTGATTCCTACGGAAGTGAGTTAGGATTTCCCTGTTTTCATTTTTCTTATATTCTGTTTTGCTAGGGACTAGGAAAATCTAGGTGTGGGGGTATTTGATGCATTGCATACATTGCATCATATGTCTTTCATTTAGATTAATTTTATATCAATAAATGCTACTAAGGTATGTGTTTAGTCTTATTTACAGAATATAGGGACCTGAATGCAAATTACCCATATCCTGAGCATAAATGCGTGCAAGAGACTCATTCCTGGCATAAAGACCAAGTTCAAGATTATCGGGTTTCAAATGGAAATGCATCCAAGCATAAAAGCATTCAAGACCTAATTACAAAAAGGACAAGGACTTAAGCACAAAAGTAGACAAGGACTTAATTGCAAAAAGCCAAGGACCTAATTGCAAATTACGAGTAGCTTTTATTATTATGGAGAAAATCTAAAGAAAATCAATGTGGATCTCCAAATATATAAAGAAATAAAGTCGGAGCTCAAAAGAAAGGAAAGAATCAATCCAGATGCGCAAAGGATATTGAAATCATACCATAAACACACAAGAAAAATCCGAATTAAATCGGAGCTAAAAATGCGGCGAATCCACCGCACCTTATGTACAAAATGCGGCGAATCCGCCGCACCAAATTAGAGTCATGCTCTAAACTTTTTACCGGTTGCGTGTTGACGCGTGTACTTTCCTATTTTATACCTAAGTCCCTTGTATCGGCTATAAATAGCCCTGAAATGATGTTGTCAGAGTCCTTAGCTTATGTTCTAGTTTTTATTCCTTAGTTTAATAAATTTCTGTTGTTTTATTTCTTGTTTTTAGTTTTCTTTTGTAATTCCTCTAGGACCCCTTCTCCTCCTTTCCATCAATGAGTTTCTAACTCTTTCCAAAGGGTGGAGGTGACGGATTTAGGGTGAAGAGAAGAAGAATAAAAGTTATTATTTTAATTTCGTGTTAGTACATTTTGATTACTTGAGTTTATGTTAAATCATTTATCATGTAATGCTTTATAACTAATATGATTTATTATAAGTTTCTGAATTCTATAATCTAAACCCAAGACCTAAACCTCCACCCAACGGAATTCATCATCTTTGTTCTTGCTTTAGTTTTATTTGTTCATGTTTCATGCTTTAGGAAATTAAAAATCAAAAATCTCAAAACCCAATTTATTTCTTCTCTCCTTCTTCCCCTTAATCGAAAATCACACAAATAACAAGATCTCTCCCTCATTGTGTTCGACCCGTATTTGCCACGTCTTCATTGACGCCGTGCACTTGCGGTAAAAATTTAATTCTCATCAGCGAATCACCCATGGATGCCAACATTAGACCGTGAACTTTATTCTCTTGGTCTTCCCACTTGGCTATCGCCTCTTTCTTATTATCGGTTGTCTTCTCATTCAATTTTGGGATTTCACCATCCAAAATATGAGATAGTTTTTCAAACCTCAACACGCTATTAAGATTGAGTTGCCATTTCATGAAGTTTGAGCCATCATTTTGCAAAGGATTCTTTTCGATCATAGATCGCACAATTGGTTGGATATTAGACATTTCTACAAAATAAATTATACAGGATTTTAATGTCAATTTTATGTTTTAAAATACATACATACAAATGTAAATGTTGCAAATAAAACGTTTGCCCAGAAATGCAACAATCGAAGATCCCATTAATTGTAATATAAACTAGCTAAGGGCTATCGAATACATTACAACATCAAGGTAAGAAAAACATTTTCTAATCACAACCTTTTTGAATTTTAGCAATATTAGCATCTTCAAACTCTTGTGATTCTTGTCGTTTTAATTATGAGGGAATGCGACCTATCCTCGTAAGAAAAACTTTTTCCCAAAACCGAGCGAGGGCTCTAGGTAATGTTAAGAAAACTTATTTTCAAACTATACGAGATACGTTTATCCATTGTATTCACAACTAAACATACTTGGGGTTCACTAGGGTGAAACACACCTCATACATTTAATCGTGACACAATAACAGACAACCATTATATCTCCCATTATTCCCAAAGATGGAGGAAGCTATCTCCCGCTAAGGGCGAGCAGAGTATCCCTCAATCAATGGCTGCTAGTGGATGAAATAAGAAGGAAATTATTCTTAATTTTTGTTGGACAATTTCATATATTTACATGTGATTTGGAATTTTAGGTTATCATGCATATTAATATCCATACACATCCTATCATTCACCACATTCATCACATGCATAGCAGAAATTAAAAACAGAAATTAAACATTCACACAATCCACATCGTGTGAGTTTATATGTTTCCTTCGATCCTTGATCCTTGATCCTCGATCCTCGATCCTCGATCGATGCGCTACAGCGGAGACTTCCTCTTGCACCAGAGATGTAGATTTTACAGAAAATAAACATGCTCCTCACATTCGATAAAAACCGACTAGTGCAAGTCCTATGTAAAACCTCTCATATGCATATGCTATTATCTAAAAGATGGAAATAGAGAATTTGGCTTTTACATACATAAGCCCCTGTATTATAACAATTATAAACATTCATAGGCACTGATTTGGAACATATAAACTCACAATTCCTACAAAAACAACTCGAGCATCCATGCACGCAGTATCGCTATAAACTATCCAACCTAGTTTATCAAGCATCTAGAATCCCAAACAATTCTTTGAAAAACATTTTGAAATCCATTAAAAACATTTTTCATGCATCCATAGTTCAAAAATTATTAATGAACCGCTGTCCATCCAATTTCCAATGGAAAGATGAATCGCAGTTTTATGGTTTTGTTGATTCTCTTACAAAATAATTGTTTATACTTAAAACAAAATTATTGCAAGTTAGACAAATGTCTAAATCTTAACTCTAATAATTACATGACATGTTTTAAACACTTAAAACATTCAGAACGAATTATTATGGAGAATTACATCAACAAACATCCATAGACCGAAAAACGGTAAATCGAATTGTTTAAATCCTAGATGGTAAATTAAATTCATTTACAGCCTTAAATAATGAGAAAATTGAACCCTAAGCTCTGATACCACTGTAGGATTTCATGTTTAATTGTACATATTTATTTTCGAATTTTTATGCACAATAAGGATCAATTTACAATTTTCTATGATTTATTTCAAGCATGCATCAATTTGTTTCAATAACTAGTTTCAAAACTTTATTAAAACAAATATGGGCTCCGAAATTCATACCTAGAAGTTCTCTAAAACTTTTTGAAGATTCGGAGACGTTGGGGATGCTTCTCGCTGCGCCGGATGCCTCCGAGTATTCACCAAACTCTAAACAAGATCAGAGAGAGGGTAGCTAGTCTCTCAATCTCCGATAGGGTTTAGAATCCAATTACTAACCCCTCTTTAATTCCCTTGAGAAGACGATCTCTTAAGAACTAAAACTAAACTTTAAGAATTAAGGAATTTTCGTGGAGAATTATGGAGAGAGAATTTTGCATAAGAAAATAATGAATGAATTATGGAGGTAATGAGATAAACTTGTATTTATAAGTTCTCTCCAAATTACCTATTCATGTGCAACCTCTTGCCCATGATTTCATGCAAAATTTCATCTAACCATCCATTATTTAATAATAAATAATATCAGCCACGAATTAAATCAATTATGGACCAATTCCATGCATGATCTAATTAATTCTTAAATTAATTCTGCTTTAACCGTCTGGACCGGTCGACCGTTTGGAGGTTCGGTCGACCGCTCGAACCTAGTTTCGGTCGACCGTTCAATAACTCGGTCGACCGTTCGTAACAGGAATTGTTCCATCGCTATGTTCGGTCGACCGTTCGAACATATGAAAATTCCCTGTTATCGGTCGAGACATGTCCGGTCGACCGTGCCCGATCGGTCGACCGTTTACTGCTAACCGGTCGACCGTTGGAGCACTGTTCTGCAGACTTGTCAAATTTCAGTTTTACCCCTACAAAATTTGACATTTCGGGATTAGTAGTAAATTCACAACTTATGTAACATATTATCCTATGTAATGATCAATCATTACACCCCATAATATTTACATCACATATGAATTTAATTTAGATTCTAATTATGTTATTAATCACAACATAATTTTGATTTTGCTTGTTCACCCCATGTGTCATATTTTCTACATGAAACCCAACACATCTTATGAACTCAAAATCCCCATTTCTTGTTTCCCAGTTTTGTGGTGTGACCTATGGGAGGATCTAAACTAAGTTGGCAGTGATATTAAGAGCTTAATATCACATGCTATAAGCGGTATCTAGCTACACATTATAGCTCCCAATTAGTTAGATGTCTTAATTCCACTCGAACCAAAACCCGATCCATTTAGTGATGGAGTGCATCACTTGTGTCCGTCCCTTGCCTCATGATATTAAGAATACACACAAAGTAGTATTGTGTCATCTTTGTATTAGTATTCATTTCTTGATCTCTTTAAGCTAGTTATAAATATGTGACTTAACTCAAATCGCATTGTGCACATTATAACTTTGCTTTATCAAGGGAACCACTAATATCATCACCCAATTAAGAGGGGCAATGATAATCTTTTGACTAACTATCTTCTCCAACGTAAGTTATACTTAACCAACTAATGCCTTTACACTACACTTATAGATAGCTCAAGACACTAGTCTAATTAAGAACTCCTTAAGCGATCAGATATAAGTCTCATATCAAAGGACCAAGGACACAGTAAAATATTAATGACACAAAAACACATTCCTATAATATTTTACTTGTTAGGTCAATTCGGTATACAAAAGTACTATTTTCCTCTTTTGTGTACCTGTGTTGTCACTCACTTGTAGATCTATGACCAACACGACAATCTTAACTCGGTCACAAATGTCCCATGTTTATTACCATGATTGCGAATATCTTTTGTTTTATGTAAACCAATATCTTTTAGAGCTCTACGGTTAAGGACCAAGAGCCTCTTCCTTAACACTTCCAAAAGACGTATAACATAAACAAGGAACAAAATGATTTCTCATTCAATTCATAATAATTGACATTTAAAAGTAAAACTTTTAGAACACATTCCCTTCAAAGATAAGGTACCTTCTTGTGCCAGCTCAGGTGAAACATCTTCACCACCAAAAGGATCTTCATCGAACAACTCTATGAAATACTTGAAGGTGTCTTCGACTTCAATCTCATCAGTGCCCTGGATAGGTTGACCCAAACATGGTCATCGAAGGCACTTGGCTTCTTGCTGATGGTGAAGATATTAAAATCAGTGCATTGACTACCATATGTCAAGTTCATTAGACCATTGCAATAATTGATCAAGGCATTGGAAGTCGCTAGAAATGGTCGACCCAAAATAACAGAAATTTGTCAAAGTGGGATAAGAGGGAAAGAGTGACGAGTGAAAGAGTGACGAGTAAAAGAGAGGGAAAGAGTGACAGCTTAGAGACGAGTGAAAGATTCAAGAAGAAGAGTTTTGTGATGTGTTCATTTTAATTACCGCAAGTGCACGGTGTCGGTGAAGATGCGGCAAGTACGGGTCGTGTCCACGAGGAGGTGTGTCAACTCTGGTTTATTCGAAGGCAAATGAGAAAAAAAGGGAAGAAGTTGTGATTACACTAAACAAAACTACGAATGAATAAACAATAAAACTAAACCCAATGGAGTGGAGGTGTGTAGGTATGTGTGTGTGAGTGAGTTCTTTTCAATAAGAAACAAGTGTAGTTTGTGTGGCATACAAGTAGAAGCTAGTGTAGAATCTAAGTGTAGGATACACAACACTACATGGCAAACCATGAACATGCATATCTCACGTAAAGTTGAGGTTGATTTTAGATTTTCAAGCATGCTATAAGTACCTTGTGTGACCATTAGAGCATCAATCAATCCTACATACAACCTAAATCATTCATGTAAATGTGCACCAAACATGGATCCATACATAACAAGCCATTCCCATCAAATCATAACAAGCAACAAGATTAACTCTAAATCTAGCATGAGATAAGCATCTAGTGTGGACATTATCCCATCTAATACAAGTTTAAGCATGCTACAAGTATAGATCTATATTAAGCATATGAAATGACATAAATAAAAGAACCCATCACTATCACATAGTCTACATTACCTCCATCCCATATGGGGATGAAACTACTCACTACTCATTAAGAAGATAAAACAAAATTAAACTAAGCATGCATGGATTGAAAGAGACTATAAAACTAACTAAGAAAATTATTTTATTGACATGACTCGCATTACAAGTAGCATTCTTCTCCACTTGAGTTTTTCTCCAAGGCTTATTACTCTAAGTAGAGAGAATGCCACCAAGCAATGGGTGAATACAAAAGGAGAAGAAGAGTTCTATTTATAGGCATGGAAAAAGGTAATACGGGACAATCCCCCGGTATGGGACTAATTGCATACTATAAATGGACATAAAACAACATAATACACCATCCAACCAAAGCATGTTGCATTTGGACACATTTGGACCGCCAATTGACGGTCTTGGACCTCCAATTGGCGGTCTGGATGTGTCTGATCGAGTAGGGATTTTGGTGGCTCGGTTCTGGCTTGATTTCTTCATATTGGTGAACCCGATTTAGTTGTTGATGGTTAGGCCCAGATCTAATTGCCAAAATACTCCTCATAATGGTGTGGAGCTTCTTGATATCCTCATTAGTCCTTTTGGTTTTACATCTGGGTCCTTCTCTCTTGCACCTCAGTCCATAAGTCTTGCAACTCAAGTTTTTTTTCTTGCTTTTAAGTCCTTTTTGCTCACGTCTTCTCACTTGTTTTATTCCTGAAACTTAAACATAAATCTCGTTACGTAACATTGGTTAGGTTAAAAATAGAGGATATAATACACAAATATATCCATGATATGATGTCAATCATTTTGCTGCGAAGAAGAGAAGGAGAAGAAGTCAGAAGGTGAATTGGATTTCGTCGGAGTCGAGTTTGTCGGAATACGAAGGAAACTAAGTGGTGATTGCCATCGACATTTGGATCATCGTCGATCGTGAAAAAGGTATGTCAACTTCAATTAGATGTTCACACATGCTCTGTGAGTGGTTGGGGGTGTCGTCGGAGGTCAGAGACCTCATCGATGTCATGGTGCGACAAGGTTGCTGCACTGGAACAGTCGACTTATTGTGGTGTTGGTTGACCAGTCTTAATGTAAATGTGCGATTTTTACCTGCACCGGTCGAACGAGGCCTTGTGGCAGTCGACCGGTGATGCTTGATTTCGTGGGAAGAAGATGACTTTGTTAGATTCGGTCAAACATGACCCATTGTCGTTCGACCGATTGGATTAAAAGTAAGTCGGTTAGGAGCCTAGACTATCTAAACGATGGGCCACTCTAAAATCTGGTTCGACCGATTACTTATGTGAACTTAAGTTATGTTTCACTGGTTTCTATTTGGTTTGATCGGTGGTGACTTAGAGAAAACGTTGGAAATCCTTGTTTTCGGTCGACCGGGTCCCCTTTGCCGTTCGACCGTTGGGATGATTATTTTAAGGTTTTACATGGCGTAGACCTTCCAAACGGTCGACTGTCTGAAGACCATTGTTCGACCATTTTTGATATATGTTTGGTTCGACCGATGGATTGTGGTTTGAATAAATTACCACTATTAACGACCAACCGGTCGACCGCATGACCTTTTTCGGTCTATCGTTGGTGCACAAGATTGTATTGTATGTTTATGTGCGTATTGGTGCGTGGATTTTTTTATGGCTTATGTTTCCATGATATTGCAGGATCGTGAGGGTCTCTAATTCTAATCACTTTTAAGCTAATTACCTACTTGTTTAAGCAATCAAGTTATGCACAACGGAATTTAAACAAACAAGCAAGTAAGGAAGGAATAATGCAAACCACAATGGACTCGGGTTTTTTTACAGAGGTTCAACCACCGCCTACGTCCTCTCTTGCAAGCTCCGCTCGATACTTCGAGCTCCGCTCGCGTCTTCACTATCCACTCCCCGTTCCGGGCCGGGAGAGAACGCCTTTTACAAAACAAGCTCAACGAACAACCTCATGAGCTTGACTTTCTTCTCTCACAATCCGAGAGGAACAGTTCGGGCTTTCACCGAAGTCCTTGCTTCTCTACAAACGAATCTTGAGTGAAACAACACTCTCTAAACTTGAGCACACTTGAGTGAGATAGGATTTATGACTAAAGTGTGGAAGGTTTGAGGCTTTGAGTGTGTTGGGTTCGTCTCTAATGTAATTGACAAGTATGTGTGGGAGAATTGTGTTAAAATGTGTTTTACAACTCTATTTATAAGCATTAGAAAGAATATAGTCGTTGGGATTGATTGGGTAGAAGTTGGTGGAAGATACACAAAACAGAAACTCGCAGGACCCAATTCTGGATGAGTTCGGTCGACCGGATCATGCTGAACGGTCTACGGTTAGGTAGTTTTGAACTCAGTTTGGTCGACCGGTTAAGGAACGGTCGACCGCCCAACGCTAAGACTTAGGTACACTTAAGTGATCGATCAAACACCGAATAGGGTTCAGACAACCGAATCACACCAGGCACTATGGGGTTGACAAACAATGTTCTATTCGGTCGACCGAACCAAGGTCTAACGGTCGACCGAATTCCAGCAGAAGATTCGGGTTTGTCAAGTGACATAAATTCGGTCGACCGAACAAGGTCCTCGGTTGACCGATACATGAAATGTATTTGGGGTATTTTTGGTTAATACAAATACGACCGTTGGGTATATATGACAAAACAAACGGTCGGAAAATACTTGGTACTCGGTCGACCGAAAAGGTCTTAACGGTCGACCAAACTTAGGCAGTTAAACACTAAAAAATTAATTGATCACTCGGTCGACCAAACAGTCTGTTTCGGTCGACCGAATGTGGGCAGACAGTTTATGTTCAGGTTTAGTGTTTTCCGGTCTAAGTTTGGGTGATCTATTGAAGCCCAAATTATGTGAATTTTCGTGTGTGACTTCTATAGGGAACCTAGTGTATGTTTGAGTAGTTTTTAGTTCAAGTATGCTCAATTACACAAAGTTCGTAAGACTTAAAGAATTATAAAATACATGTCTTCAAATAAGCTTGATTACATGTCTTTACTTGATTTCCTTTTTCCTTGAGTCTTGATCACCTGTAGAGGTTAACACAAAGATGTATATATGCAATGTAACATGTGTGCTACTCTACACGATCACAATTAACATTAGGTTGATTAAATCACCAAACATAGATTAAGGCAAAAAAGGCAACAAATATGACATATGCATTGAGACCTAGGTAGTAGACCAGTGTGACCATATTCCCCTTTGCATGATCTATATGTTTTGTCTTTACGGAGCAAGATGACTGTTAGCCTGTGTCACAACGGAGATGTGCCATTAGCTTGTTTGGCAACGGAGATGACGATCTAGCCTCTGTGGTGACGGGTATGACTGACCGATGTTCCGACAGGTATGTACGGCCGATACTGTTCCAACGAACATGATCATCCAGATGTGGCACGGTTGGAGAGTATGGCCGACTAGTGTGACAACTCTAGCGGATTGTGGCATTGCGACAACGGGATCCGATCTGATTGATGACTCAGAAGTGCGTGCGACCTTCACTGAACCCTCATGCTAGTGTAGCTCGGAGTGAGGGTGTCTCGTGTAGTCTCCGTATGACTGCATGTACCTGCGGTGGGTATCTTCGGATGCCCAAATGTTATGAGAGTTTTGACCATATGACCTCAGAGTGGGGAGATGACTTTTATGTTTTATGTTGCCATGATACTAGTATGCTAAGTCATGTATAGTGATGTGCATGTAGGTAGGCATTGTATACGGGGTTTCATTATGGAAATTCATGCAATGATATTTATGTTTTTTAAGGTAACCTTCAGGAGCTGATATGGTGGTGACTGAGGACGAGTACATCTAGGACTCTAGTCCTAGAGTATATTTTGAGGTGGTTATGATTACTTGCATTTATGACTATTGTATTTTAATGTAGTCATACTTTTGACAACTCTAATATATGGTGCACTGTATGTATAGTATTTTTTATAGTAACATTCCCATGTGATCTATTTATCGATGACTTTTGAATATTTTTTAAAGTTTAAATTTTCATTGTTTTCGGGACGTTAGAAAATACGTTTTAGAGTTAATACTTTTCTGTTAACATTCGATGAGCTTAATAATGTTGAAATGTTGTTGGTAAATAAATTCTGTATAATATTGGCATTGCAATGACTTCTTTTGTTTTTGCTGTGATAAAATAATCAAAAGTTCTTAGAAAATAATATTTGCTTAGTTCTTCTTACAATAGGCATATTTAAAAAATAATCATAATTCTATTTTTAGAGACCATGCATTTGTGGTATTAGTGGTTTGTTAAAAATGTGGTTGAGTACTTCGAAGGAAGATTTTTCCTAGATCTAAGAAAAATATGGATGGTTTTTCCTAGATCTAAAAGCATGGACCATGGACAGTTGTGATCAAGTGGATATTAATTATATTTGAATGAAATTGTATCAGAATATTAGATTTCTTCCTAAAATATACTATTTCACTAATCTTAAATGGTTTGAGCCGTCAAGAGGAATTTGAAAACAAAATAATAGATGATTGAGATCTAATTTGTGTTCCTTTCATGGTAAGAAGAGAGTAGAAAAACAATGGAAGGTCGAAAATTTTGATTCGAGAGACTATATGAGTGATTGAGAAAATTTTGATGGTCAAAATATAAGTGGGATACTACTATATACAAGTTAGGATTTTTTGCTTAGGTAAACCTCGTAGGTGTCCTAATTGGCAACATACACTAGGATTTTCACTATTCCCAGATGTGCACCTCTACCGTTAGTAGGTCCAATTCCGTTACCGTTTTCGTCCAATGCCGTTAGAAATTTTATAAATTAAACCTCATAAAATTATAAAACGATCCACCGAAGGGATGGAGGTCAAAGAGAGCCAAAGCTCCCGAACCTACTCGATCTGTCCAGAACATATCGGTTATCCGACCTGGATTCAGACGACCCATATGGTTAACTCGTTTTGCTCGTGTGCATATTAATGTCTTGTTCAGTAGCTACCTAGCTACCTACATCCCAAACCCGAAATCGTATCAATTCAAAATGTGCATGCAATGGCATTAAGACACACTTGTGAAAGCAAGATTTGAAATATCTTTTACTAATGATTTATCACAAAGTTTTATATGTATATATATAAATGGGAGATTCTAAAACAAGATGTGTTTAATATGGTAGTGAATTCTAGTACGAGACAAATTAATTTAAGGATACTTCCGTGGTACTGAACGTGTTTGGCAGGCTCCACCCTCTGAATTTTATAGAAGTAACAATCATAACCAAGATTAGCCAATTTCAAAAATAGTTTGGCTTCTAAGTTTGTGATGGAAACTTTGAAAAATAATCTGAAAGGAAATACCCAAGTCGTTGAGAAAATGCAAAACCATGAGCAAGTTTAAGTGGAGACATGCAGGATACCTCACTGCTTCATGCTCTCTCAGCTTATATATAACGGAAAATTTCGTAAATACATATATAGATCGCTTTGGATAAAGATATAATACATTTTAACCAAGGTTTAAAATGGGTTTCTTAAATGGTGTAAGTTTGTGAGAGCATGTGTCAAAGCCTCCTTTGTGGTGACGGTCAATGTCAATAATTCCACCCCATTCCTTGCAGGCAACGGGTATCGGCAGGGCGACCCCGTCGTGCCATACCTCTTTGTGTTGTGCATGGAAATCTTGAGTGCGTTGTTTTGCCCTGAAGTCACTAGTGCAAAATAGAAAATATACGTCGGATATACGGCTTATATACGTCGGTTATTGGCATTCCATAAACTGACATCTATCTATGGGTCGTCTATACCTAGACGTCGGGCACCAAAGGCTGACGTCTATTCTAATGGAGTACGTGTTGGTTATCGCTACAACAGACGTCTATTCTAAGAGAATACACATTGGTTATCAGAACCAACGACGTCTATTCTAAGGGAATACGTGTCAGTTATCCCCACAACCGACGTCTATTCTAAGGTAATACGCGTCGGTTATCCCCACAGCCGACGTCATTTCTAGGTGAATATGTGTCGGCCATTAGAACAATTGACGTCTATATCCTTCAAAAAAGACTTGGCGTTGGCCATCATGCTCACAGTCAACGTCTATACCCTTCCCAAATTAAAAAAAAATGCCGAATGCAATCAACATCATCAACCTGCACAACAACACATTCATTATGCACAAAATTCATTCACAATCATTCGTCATGCACAATCATACACAAATTTAACTAATTTTATTCACCCACATTTATATTTCATAAATTCATAAACACAATCATTCACTAAGATGTTTGATCATATTAAAATAAAAATTATAGTCAAATAATGTTAGTTCAATAACATGTTGGTAATACAAAGAATGTGGTTCAATAAAATTACAGTCATGACATTAGAACATGTTAGTTCAACAACATGTTGCTAATAAAGTAGTGAGCCCAACGCTCGCGAGTATCATTGAGCTCGTGTTGCGAATAGGGATCTCTATTCTTTGTGTATACCTATAGACGTGCCATATCATCGAGCTCATGTTGCGTATAGGGATCACCATTCTTGGAACTAAATGATTCATTTTTGTTGTGCCATATCCTCGTCTGTACCTTGTGTCGAAACCTTTTCTCAAACAAATGATCTTTTATTTTCTGAAAAGTCAGCACTGACATATTATGACACTTACTGCATGGACAATATGTCATGTCTTTGTCATTCCTATTCATTGAATGATTTTTGGCAACCTCTAAGAACATATTCACTCTGTTCTCATACTCATCACTCAATCAGTTTGAAGAATCCAATCTCGATCCATTTCAATCTAAACATTAAGAAAATGATAGTTATTATTGAAGTCAAGAAATAAAATTTCAATTAAAAAGAAGGTGCTCGTAGATGAGAAGATCTGGAGACATGAAGATGAGAAAAGAATAATTCAGGAGAGAGGAGATGAAGTCCTTAATCTAGCGTGGGAATAAAGAATGTTAGAAACCTAACTAAGCAATCAAGACAAATGCAAGCCTAAAGTCCGCTATAGGTCCTTAGCACTAAACGACGCCTAACTTCGAGGTCCCACTGAGGAACACTATTCCATAGGAAATCAAGAACCCAGAGGTTCCTAAAATCTCAGGGAGACTAGATGGGCACTAACGTTCAGGCCGTAACGGTCTTAAATAGTTTCCTCCCCTGAATGCGTCCGGAAATCCTAGGGGCCAATGTCTAAATTGATTTTATTATGCTTTCTAAAGAATCCAGCTACACTCTAATCCCATAAAAATATACAAAAGTGAATGCAAAACCATGAAGTCTACATTATTGAAAAAAACCATTCTTATTATCCATTTCGTACAACCTTTTCAAATTGATCATTTTATATAATCCCATCTCAAACTAGTTATTCTTGGCGATACATATCTCATGAAAAGATACTTGTCATGATATAATCAAAATGCAGCTACCAGAATGAATGGATATGTTGGGGCTATAGATAAGTTGGGACATTTATTGCCGAACTTCACAAATGGTTAGATATGCCTTAAAATATTGAAATTAGATATTTTCTTATCGAACTACACAAATTGCTTGTATTCGAGAAATTCACCAACTCACTCTTGAATCTCACTTTCCAATTCGTTTCATGCAAATCCAACTCCAGCCCATTTCACAAATTCCAATATTTAGGCAAACCCTTCAAGAATGTGGGTAGAACTCCACTTCTTTTCAAAAACCATTTCACAAAAACCAAATCACAAACACAAATTCAAACACACCATATCCAAACCCATGTTGGGGCTAAAAATTGAACTTCACTTTCTACTCCATCTCATCGAAATCAAACTCCTACCAAACTCCCAAAATCATATCTTAACTAAACATCCACCAAAACTTAATACCAATGTGGGTCGAATGTGGGTTGAACTTACAATGATGGCTGCGGTGGCAGTGGTGGAGGTTGATCGAGGTCTCGGAGGTGGCTGCGGTTGTGGAGGAGGTCGGGGGTCGTGGGGGAGGGTGATCAAGGTGGCGGAGGTGGCTAGGGTTTGGTCCTAGATTTGTCGCGATACCTAGGGTTTGGGGTTCGGAAGGGGTCACAAGGTTGTTGGGGTTTGGAGGCGAATGTTGCCGGGTTTAGGTTACAAGACCTATAGACATCGGCTACAAAGCCCACATGACGTCTATACTCCTTCAGGGGGATATAGACGTCAGTCATAGAGACCACGCGATGTCTATACTACACGCTACAGATAATTTGAAAACTGACGCGTATAACCCTTTATGGAGAATAGGCATCGACTAATTGAAACAACCGACGCCTATTCTGATTAAATTTTGGATTGGAGTTACAATTACATGAGTTATGTTAGTTTAAATGAGTTTCAACTTTTAAAGTTTTTGAGTTTAAAATCTTGGTTCTTTTTTTATTTTTTAACATTTTTTAAACGAGGTATAAACGTCGGTTATTAAACAAACTGACGTCTAGATGTGAGTATATACGTCGACTATCCGTAAACGTGACATGTATACCTATAGACGTTGCATGTATAGGAGACCGACGTGTATTGGGCCCTATTCATTATTCTGCACTAGCAAATGGAGCTCTGACATCTCACACTGCTTCACTGTGGTCGGGAGGTGGTCTCGCATCTTCTCTTTGCAGATGATGTCATGTCTTTGCTGAAGCAATGATTGTGAATGCCCGAGTAATCAAACCGGTTATGGCTGAATTTGAGGATATGTCCGGTTTGAAACTGAACACGGAGAAGAGTCAGATCTTTATGGGGGGTCCACTACGGAACAAGCCCAGATTTGCCAGATTCTGAACATGCAGTGAGTTGCTTTCCCAGTAACATACCTTGGTCTACCCTTGTTCACCTCGTGGCTTAGTCGACGTCATTGTGTAGGCCTTATCTACAAGCTCCGGGCCCAATTAAGGGATTGGCAGCAAAACTTCTTGTCGAAGGCAGGACAGATTAAGTTGGTTTGGAGTGTCCTCACATCCTTCAGCGTGTATTGGACCTCTACTTTCCTTCTCCCTCGGAGCATCCTATAGGAGTTCGAGCGGATAATGAAGCTAGCACTTTGTTTGGGGGTCCCAAACTGTCTCTCGTCTCCTGGAAGGATGTGTGCCTTCTAAAGAAGAATGAGGGGTTGGGGGTTAGATGACTCACTGAATGGAATGTTGCGGCCATGCTACGTTTGTTCTGGCTTGTGGCGTCAGATGAGGCATCACTATGGATTCATTGCATACGGAGTAAGTATCTGCGAAAGAAAACAATTTGGATGGCAAGGCCACCATCCGTTTGCTCGTGGACGTGGTGGGGGATCCTTCGCCTCCAGACGCTTACGCAGTAGAAATTCTTCTATGCAATTAGGGATGGCATTCAGTAAGATTCTTTCAAGACCCATGGTTGGACTGGCCGTTCTTTTGTGAGGACTTCGGAGAGCTCCTCTATTATGACCTTGGGCTCCAATGCAACACCACGTTGACCCATTTCTTACAAGTTGGGCAATGGTGGCTTCCACCACCTAGGTCCGTAGACATGGCTACGCTTTGGCAACGTATCCAGATGATTCAACCAAGAGAGTGTAGGAACGTGAATGCGTCTTAGTTCTAATCGATTTTAAGTTAATTACCTACTTGTTTAAGCAATCAAGGAATGCACATCGGAATTAAAAACTAAACAAGCAAGTAATGAGGAAATAATGCAAACCACAAGAAGGCACAAGATTTTTATAGAGGTCCGGCTGAAAGGAATAAGTTCTAAAAGTTTTACTTTTATATGTCAATTATTATGAATTGGATGTGCAAAAATTTTGTTCCTTGATTATAATATTCGTCTTTTGGAAGTGTTAAGGAAGATGTGCTTGGTCCTTAACCGTAGAGCTCAAAAAGATAATGGTTTTCATAAATCAAAAGTTATTCACAATCATGGTAATTAACATGGAACATTAATCACCGAGATAAGATTGTCGTGTTGGTCATCGATTATTGTAGCTCTACAACTAATTGACGACACGAGTATATAAAAAAGGAAAATATTACTTTTATATATTGAATAGACCTAACAAGTAAAACATTATGAAATTGTGTTTCGTGTCATTAATGTTTTTGCTGTGTCTTGCATCCTAAGATATGAGACTTATATCTTTTCACTCAAGAAGTGCTTAATTTGATTATTGTCAAAAGTTATCAATGAGTAGTATACTGATAAAGGCAATAGTTGGTTGAACATGACTTGTGTTGGAAAAGATAGCTAGTCAAATGATTACCATTGCCCCTCTTAATTGAGTGGGTGATGCATTGCATACATTACATCATATGTCTTTCATTTAGATTAATTTTATATCAATAAATGCTACTAAGGTATGTGTTTAGTCTTATTTACAGAATATAGGGACCTGAATGTAAATTGCCCATATCCCGAGAATAAACACGTGCAAAAGACTCATTTCTATCATAAATACCAAGTCAATATTATCGGGATTCAAATCGAAGTTCATTCAAGCATAAAAGCATTCAAAGACCTAATTACAAAAAGGCCAAGGACTTAAGCACAAAAGTAGTCAGGGACTTAATTGCAAAAAGACGAGGACCCGACTGCAAATTAAAGTACCAAAATATTATTTTGGAGAAGTTTTAAAGAAAAATCAATTTGGATCTCCAAATATATGAAGAAATAAATTCGGAGCTCAAAAGAAAGGAAAGAAATCAATCTAGACGCGTGGAGGCCATCTAGAACATACCAAAAACACACCCGCAAAAGAACAAAACAATCCGAGCCAACCAGGCGGCGATTCCACCGCATCTGACGGTCAATGTGCGGCGGAAATGCCGCATGGGTTGCGATCCGTGTCTCTAAATTTCGTCCAGCCGTGTAAAGACGCGTGTGCTTTCCTATTTTATACTTGAGTCCCTTGTATCGGCTATAAATAGCCCCGAAATGATGTTGTGAGGGGGCCTAGTCTTGTTTTTTTAGTTCCTCTTTAGCAATAAAATTCTGTTCTTTTATTTTGTGTTTTTTAATTTTCTTTTGTAGTTTCTCTAGACCCCTTCTCCTTCCCTCCATCCATGAGTTTCTAACTCTCTCCAAAGGGTGGGGGTGACGGATTTAGGGTGATGAGAAGAAGAATGATGTTATTATTTTAATTTCGTGTTAGTATATTTTGATTACTTGAGTTTATATTGAATCATTTATCATGTAATGCTTTATAACTAATGTGATTTATTATAAGTTTCAGAATTCTCTAAACAAAACCCGATATCTAATCCCCCACCCGCTGGACTCTCATCCATATTTGTTTTCTTTTCTTTTTAGTTTTTCTTTTGTTGTTCTTGCTTTAGAAAATTAAAAACCAAAAATCTCAAACCAAACATATTTCTCTCTCTTTCTTCCTTAATTCGAAAATCACAAAAATAACAATATCTCTCCCTCCTTGTGTTCGACCCATACTTGTCACGTCTTCATTGATGTCGTGCACTTGCGGTATAAATTTAATTCTCATCAGCGGGTCCCTTGATAAAGCAAAATTATAATGTGCACAATGTAACTTGAGTTAAGTTACATAGTTATAATTAGCTTAGAGAGATCAATAAATGAATATAATACAAAGATGACACATTTCTACTTTGTATATATTCTTAATATCATGAGGCAAGGGACGGACACAAGTGGTGCACTTACATCACTAAATGGATCATGTTTTGGTTCGGGTGGAACAAAGACTTCTATGCTAATTGGGTAACTATAATGTGTAGCTAGATACCGCTTATAGTTTGAGATATTAAGTGTTTAATATCTCTGTCAATTTGTCTTAGATCCTCCTATAGGTCACACCACAAAAATGGAAAACAAGAGGCTTGATTTTAAGTTCATATGATGTGTCGGGTTTCATGTGAAAATATGACACATGTGGTGAATGAATAAAATCAATATGTCATGAGAATTGACATAATTAGAATCCTAATAAATTCATATGAGGTGTATATATTATGAGGTGTAATATTTTAATATTACATAGGATAATATATTACATAAGATGTGAATTTGCTAAAAAACCCAAAAGATCAAATTTTGTTGAAAATAAATCCAAAATTTGATAAAGGAAAAATCGAAGTCAAACACGGTGAACCGTTCATGGATCGGTCGATCGGGGTATCTTCGGATCGGTTAACCGAATGCGGAACGAGTAATCACAATTGGTTGACCGAAATTGTCTGGAGTGCCTGGACAATCGGGTTCGGTTAACCGAGTGTGAACGGTCAACCGAGAAAGAGTATTTCGGTAGACCGAAGGTGACGCGGTCATCTGATGACTATGTCCCAGGAGAGATTCTGGTGGGTCAACGGTCGACCGAGTAAAAAACGTGGTTCGTCCGAATTTTTCCAGGGAATTTTTCTCATGTGGATTCGGCGACCGTCTGGCTTACGGTGCACCGAACACGTGTTAAAACCGAATGGTTCGGTTGACCGAGTAATTCTCGGTTCACCGAACAGAACGATTCTGCCTGAATTATTACAAGATTAATTAAATCGTGGGTGGATTAATTCCAGATTTAATTAAAATGTTTTTAACGTGCTTATGTGGAAATTAGAGATTAATTTTAGGAGAGAATAAACAAGGGATCATGGCTATAGAATAGCTCTTGATGAGGATGTTTTGGGAGCCTATAAAAGGGCACCTCCTCCTACTTGTTTAAGGTGAATACAACAATTATTTCTCTCATTAATCTCTCCTCTAATCACCACGAAATTCTCATAGTAACTTTGAGTTTAGGAGATAGAAATCTCAGGAGCTCAAAGAGGGGTTATTAGCTAGATTCTAAATCTTATTAGAGATTGATTGGCTAGTTCCTTTTTCTCTAATCTTGTTTACAGTTTGGTGAACACTCGGACGCAAATCCGTGGACGATTCAACAAGCAACGCGACTCCGGATCTTCAAAAGGGTTTTAGAGAACCTTTAGGTATGATTCTACCTTTGTGGTTTATTTTAATAAATGTAGGGTTGCATGATATTAATAAAACACAAAGTTATGTACATAAAATTATTGAAAGTATGAAATCGATCTTGTATGTTGTATTAAATTTTTTAAAATATATACATACATAGAGACACGAAATCCTACACCGGCCTCCCGCCTACTTCCTCTCTTGCAAGCTTTGCTCGAACTCCCTCGAGCTTCGCTCGCGTCTTCACTATCAACCTCATTCCGGGCCGAGATTAAGCCTTTAAACCACAAGCACCGCGAACACCCTCGCTTGCTTGATTACTCTCACAATCCGAGAGGGACACTTCGGGCTTTCACCAAAGTCCTTGCTTCTTTACAACAGTTGGTTGAGTGGATCACTCACTCTCTAACTTGAGCACACTTAGCTTAGGATATGGAATTGATCTAAGATGTGGAAGTGAAAGCTTCGAGAGTATGATTTTGGAGAATGGGAGACTTGGAGCTTTCTCTTGAGTGTATATGACAATAGGAATTGGAAGAGGTGTCTAATTGTGTCAAAGGAACACCTATTTATAAGCTCCACAGGGGTTATAGTCGTTGGGGCAAATTTAGAAGGTGTTTGTGTAAGATACATAAAACAGAAACCTGCAAGACACAATTCACCACAAAATCGGTCAACTGAAATGCCTATGTCGGTCGACCGGTTAGTCAACATAGGCAACAACTTAAGTTCACTTAAGTGAACGGTTGAACTAACTAAGTGGATTAGTCAACTATTCTTGGGATTTTGGTCTGTTAAGATTGGATGGGTCGAACTAGGAAAATGGTCGGTTCAACAAGAAAGCACTCCTAGGTTTAAGAAAAAATTGAGTTTCGGTCGACCAAGGTCTTGGAGCCGTTCGACCGGAAACTTCTTGAGTGTTCAGGGCGACCAAGAAATGTTGGATCGGTTCACCACTAGGAAAGTTTTGGTCGACCGATAGTTTGGTAAAATTGAGGGTTTGGGAAATCCGACCGTTGTAAAATACGACTAGTCTAACGGTCTTGTGACACGTGTAGACGGTCGAACAAAAAGCTCTAAACGGTCGAGTGGTTTTAACACTAAATACCATAACAGAATTAACAATCCAATCGGTCGAACGAAGCGCTCGTTCCGGTCGACCGATTTGGTCCTGGCAGTTCAAGTAAGGTTTAAGTGTTTTCCTGTTCTAGTTTGGGTGAACTATTGAGGTCCAATTGATGTGAAATTTTGTGTGTGACTTCTATTGGGAACCTAGTGTATATGTGAGTGGTTTTTAGCTCAAGTATGCTCAATTACACATAGTTCCTAAGACTCAAAATAAATCAAGATTACATGTCTTCAAATGAGCTTTATTACATGTCTTGACTTGATTTCCTTTCTTGCTTGAGTCTTGATCACCTGTACAACTTAGCACAATGCAATATATATGCTATGCAATATTTGTGCTACTCTACATTGATTACAATTAAGATTATGTTGATTAAATCATCAAAATATAGATTAAGGCCAAAAAGCCAACAATCTCCCCGTTTTAGATGATGGCAACCTATATCTTAATACTTCAAATTTTGAGATGTAAACTATGCATAAAAATGCTCCCCCTATGGTTGTGCATAGTTTTTGTTCAATTATTATCAAATTTCAAGTTACCCCCTTAACTGTAGGAACGTGAATGTGGCTTGGTTCTAATCGATTTTAAGTTAATTACCTACTTGTTTAAGCAATCATGGAATGCACAGCGGAATTAAAACTAAACAAGCAAGTAATGAGGAAATAATGCAAACCACAAGAAGGCACCAGATTTTTATAGAGGTTCGACCTCCCGCCTACTTCCTCTCTTACAAGCTCCGCTCGCGTCTTCACTATCAACCTCGTCCCGGGCCGAGATTAAGCCTTTACACCACAAGCACCGCGAACACCCTCGCTTGCTTGATTTTTCCCTCTCACAATCCGAGAGGGACACTTCAGGCTTTCATCGAAGTCCTTGCTTCTTTACAATAGAGGGTTGAGTGGATTACTCACTCTCTAACTTGAGCACACTTAGCTTAGGATATGAAATTGATCAAAGATGTGGAAGTATAGGCTTGGAGAGTATGATTTTGGGGAATGAGAGACTTGGAGCTTTCTCTTGAGTGTATATGACTATAGGAATTGGAAGAGGTGTCTAATTGTGTCAAGGGAATACCTATTTATAAGCTCCTAAGGGGTTATAGCCATTGGGGCAAGTGTAGAAGGAGTTTGTGTAAGATTCACAACATAGAAACCTGCAGGACACAATTCAGCACAAAATCGGTCAACCGAAACGGGTATGCCAGTCGATCGGTTGGTCAATATAGGCTACAACCTAGGTTAACTTAAGTGAACGGTCGAACTAACTAAGTGGATTGATCGACCGTTCTAGGGGTTTCGGTATGTTAAAAATGGATCGGTTGAACGAACTAAATGGATTGATCGACCGTTCTAGGGGTTTCGGTATGTTAAGAATGGATCGGTCAAACTAGGCAAATGGTCGGTTCGATCTGAGACTTCCAGGCACTCTTGATTTCAAGAACAAATTGAGTTTCGGTCGACCAAGGTCTAGGATACGTTCGACAGGAAACTTCAAGAGTATTCAGGGTGACCAAGAAATGTTGGATCGGTCGACTGCTAGGAAAGTTTTGGTCGGTCGGAAGTTTGGTAAAATTAAGGGTTTGGGAAATTCGACCGTTGTAGAATACGACTAGTCTTACGGTCATGTGACACGTGTAGACGGTCGAACAAAAAACTCTAAACGGTCGAGCGGTAATAACACTAAATCCCATAACATAATTAACAACCCAATCAGTTGAACGAAGCACTCGTTCCGGTCGGCCGATTTGGTCCTGGCAATTCAAGTAAGGTTTAATTGTTTTCCTGTTCTAGTTTGGGTGATCTATTTAGGTCCAATTGATGTGAAACTTTATGTGTGACTTCTATAGGGAACCTAGTGTGTATGTGAGTGGTTTTTAGCGCAAGTATCCATAATTACACATAGTTCCTAAGACTCAAAATAAATCAAGATTACATGTCTTCAAATGAGCTTTATTACATGTCTTGACTTGATTTCCTTTCTTGCTTGAGTCTTGATCACCTGTAAAGGTTAGCACAATACATTATATTTGCTATGCAATATGTGTGCTACTCTACATTGATTCCAATTAAGATTAGGTTGATTAAATCAGCAAAACATAGATTAAGGCCAAAAAGCCAACAATCTCCCCATTTTTGATGATGGCAACCTATATCTTAATACTTCAAATTTTGAGATGTAAAGTATGCATAAAAGTGCTCCCCTATGGATGTGCATAGTTTTTGTTCAATTATTATCAAAATTTAAGTTACCCCCTTAATTATCTCTCCCCCTTTGACATCCATCAAAAGTCATAAGATTAAACATGGAATTTGGACGTCTTATAATGATGTTGCTCCCCCTAAATTTTGTATTTCATTACTCTCGGTAAGTGATATTTTTTAAGCTCCCCCTTATTAATGTGGATATGATATATCAATTAAGTTAATTTTTATTCTCCCCTTTTAACATCAAGCAAAATATATCAATTAGGCATGTGATGTTTTATATCCCCTTTGACATCCATTTACAAATTTGACACTAATATCAATGGATGATTTTCAAATTATAAGATATGCAATGAATAAATATATGATATGTCAATTAAGCATGTTATACCTCGACTAGAACCAATTTATTCAAAATTTTAGAGGATAGAAAATTATACCCAACTTTGAAGCTTTGAATTGGTTCCAATCTCCATTCGGTGATGCAATCATCTTTGAATTCGACTCTTAAGCTTGCCCGGTCACCACTGATCTCCTCTTCAAGCACCTACAAGTGTAGATTTAGGTACCCAAACAACCTTGGGGCCTTGAATGTAAGATTTGGGAACCCAAACAATTTTGATTTTAGGAGCCCACACACTTGAAGAACTATGTTTTACAACTAAGTGCTTTCCATTTAAAGTTGTATAAATTACATGGTTTTTAACATATGAATTATTATATCCTAAATCATGTTTTGCAAAGATTTCCATTGTCTTCCTAAAGCATATTAAGCGTCTTAGTTCCATTAGTGAATTTTTCTAGATCTTTTCTTAATAGGTGTTGCTTTTAAATCTAGTTGTTCACTATCAATAGGTGTTGCTTTTAAATCTAGTTGTTCACTATGAATAGGTGTTGCTTTTAAACTATCAAGAGATGACGCATTAGTTTCAAGTCTAGCAAGCACCTTATTTTTCTCATTCATGCATGTTTCAATTTGACTGTGGAGATCATTTACCAATTTTCTAGCACTTTTGTTCTTTTAAAAAATGATCTCATATTGTTTAACTAAGTCATGAAATGCATTTTTGAAGCTCATCACGAGTATAAGTTTCTTCATTAACACTAGAATGTGAGATATCACTATAATATGACTGAGTTGAGCATGAATGTGATCTAGTAGAGCAAGAGTTAAAGGATACCTCACTTCCTTCATCTTGAATTTCCATGTAGCACATATGTGCAAATTCCTTTGTTGATGAAGGTGCAGTTGAATAGGATGAAGATAAAGATTATGAATCGTCTCATGTAGCCTTGTGAGCTTCCAACCTCTTCTCTTTTCTCTTACTCCTCTCCTTTTCCCCCTTCTCTCATTTTTCTTCTCCTTCTCTTCTCTCTCATTTTCACTCTCCTTCTCCTTCTTCTTTTCTCTCATTTCACTTCATCTATCTCCTCTATCTATTGAGGTCCAATTAATGTGAAATTTCGTGTGTGACTTCTATAGGGAACCTAGTGTGTGTTTGAGTAGTTTTTAGCTCAAGTATGCTCAATTACACATAGTTAAGAATCAAAATAAATCAAGATTACATGTCTTCAAATTAGCTTTATTACATGTCTTGACTTGATTTCCTTTCTTCCTTGAGTCTTGATCACCTGTACAGGTTAGCACAACGTAATATATATTCTATGCAATATGTGTGGTACTCTACATTGATTACAATTAAGATTATGTTGATTAAATCATCAAAACATACATTAAGTCCAAAAATCCATCAATCTCCCCCTTTTTGATGATGACAACCTATATCTTCATACTTCAAATTTTGAGATGTAAACTATGCATAAAAATGCTCCCCCTATGGATGTGCATAGTTTTTGTTCGATTATTATCAAATTTCGACTTACCCCCTTAACTATAGGAACGTAAATGTGGCTTGGTTTTAATCGATTTTAAGTTAATTACCTACTTGTTTAAGCAATCAAGGAATGCACAGCGGAATTAAAAACTAAACAAGCAAGTAACGAGGAAACAATGCAAATCACAAGAGGGCACTGGATTTTTATAGAGGTTTGGACTCCCGCCTACTTCCCCTCTTACAAGCTCCGCTCGAACTCCCTCGAGTTATGCTCGCGTCTTCACTATCAACTTGTTCTGCGCCGAGATTAAGCCTTTACACCACAAGCACCGCGAACACCCTCGCTTGCTTGATTTCTTCCTCTCACAAACCAAGAGGGACACTTGGGGCTATCACCGAAGTCCTTGCTTCTTTCAACAGTGGGTTGAGTGGATCACTCACTTTCTAACTTGAGCACACTTAGCTTAGGATATGAAATTGATCTAAGATGTGGAAGTGTAGGCTTGGAGAGTATGATTTTGGGGAATGGGAGACTTGCAACTTTCTCTTGAGTGTATATGACAATAGGAATTGGAAGAGGTGTCTAATTGTGTACGGGGAACACCTATTTATAAGATCCAAAGGGGTTATAGCCGTTGGGCAAGTTTAGAAGGTGTTTGTGTAAGATACACAAAACAGAAACCTACAGCACACATTTCAGCAAAAACTCGATCGACCAAAATGGGTATGCCGGTCGACTAGTTGGTCAATATAGGCTACAACTTAAGTTCACTTAAGTTAACGGTCGAACTAACTAAGTGGATTGGTCGACCGTTCAAGGGGTTTCGGTCTATTAAGCATGGATCGGTCGAACTAGGGAAATGGTCGGTTCGACCCAAAACTTCCAGGCACTCATGGCTTCAAGAAGAAATTGAGTTTCGGCCGACCAATGTCTAGGAGGCATTCGACCGAAAACTTCCAGAGTGTTCAAGGCGACCAAGAAATATTGGATCGGTCGACCGATAAGAAAGTTTCGATCGACCGGAAGTTTCGTAAAATTGAGGGTATGGGAAATCCGACCGTTGTAGAATATGACAAGTCTAAGGGTCATATGACACGATCATATGACAAGTCGAGCAAAAAGCTCTAAAAAATCGATAGGTTTTAACACTAAATCTTGTAACATAATTAACAACCCAATCAGTCAAATGAAGAACTCGTTCCGGTCGACCGATTTGGTCCTGGTAGTTAAAGTAAGGTTTAAGTGTTTTCCGGTTATAGTTTGGGTGATCTATTGTGGTCCAATTGATGTGAAATTTTGTGTGTGACATCTATAGGGAACCTAGTGTGTATGTGAGTGGTTTTTAACTCAAGTATTCTTAGTTAGACATTGTTGAACGTTTTAATTAAACCGCAAGTGCACCGCCGCGTTGAAGCGGTGACAAATACGGGTCGTCCTCAGGGAGGTGAGCAGCCTCTTGTTTGCACGAAATCAAGTGGCAAAAATAGGGAAGAGAGTTTGATTATCCTACTCTATGCTACACTACACTACGAAGTACGAAATGCGAACGAAAGCAATAAACGATGAAGTACCAAACTAAACTAAGAACTAAATAAGTGCTGGAATTCAGAAATAGAAAACCCCTAAGGGGCGGAGTGAGTGCACACATGCAAAGAGGTGGGTGTTGAACACATTCTTTAAGCACGAATGAAGGTGGTGTTATCATGCATAGGAAGTGTCTCAATGTTATGGCAAAACCTATCAATCCATTCACCAACCTAGTTGATTAACATTTACTTATACAAGTTGTTTATTTCAGAACCTAAACAAGCATGAGAGGTGTCTAATCATTTTGGAAAAACTCATCAAGTTATAAATTCTATCCTAAACAAGCAAGCATACATTCATGTTTTATCAACACATTGTAAATAAAACATTCATTCCATTCTCTAATGCATGTATGAACATCAACTCCACCCTCCAAAGGGGATGGACTACTCACGACACATTAGATTAATTATTAAAGTAAGCAAAGAAAGCATATTAACTAAGCTACTAAAACTAATAAAATTAAATTAAACAAAGTAAAACAAGAAACATAAAACAAACATAATAAAGAAACTTTTATTAAAATGACTCACAATTCAAGTAGCATCTTCCTACTTTAGTGTGTGCTTCAAGGCCTCACTTCTAGTAGGAAGAATAGCCACTCAAAATGTGAAGTGATTACAATGGAAGGTGAAGTGTTCTATTTATAGCCATAGAAAAAGGCAATCTGAGACAATCCCCCGATGTGGGACTAAAACAATATCAGAAATGGACTAAATACACACTAATACGCGACCCACCAAAATCTTAGCGGATTCGGGCCAAAACAGACCGCCAATTAGCAGTCTATATGGTCCGGATCACGCTGGATTTTATTCTGAGCTTTTCTGGATGGTTGTTTTGGTCTTTGATGCATCTACTTCACATGTTGGAGCCCGACCCGAATAGAATTGCAAAAATACTCCCCATGATGGTGTGGAGTTTTCTGTTTTGCTCTTTGGTCCTTTGGTCTTACGTTCAAGTTCTTCTCCGTTGCATCTTAATCCCCAGGTCTCACAATTCAGTCCTTCTTCCCAGCTTTTGGGTCCTTTTATGCTTCATTTCTTCAAACCTATTTATTTCTGAAATTCATACATAAAACTCGTCACATAGCATTGCTTCGGTGAAAGATAATGGATATAAGATACAAATATAAGCATGAAATGATGTCAATCACACATAGTTCCTAAGAATCAAAATAAATCAAGATTACATGTCTTCAAATGAGCTTTATTACATGTCTTGACTTGATTTCCTTTCTTCCTTGAGTCTTGATCACCTGTACAAGTTAGCACAATGTAATATATATGCTATGCAATATGTGTGGTACTCTACATTGATTACAATTAAGATTATGTTGAAATCATCAAAACATACATTAAGTCCAAAAAGGCATCAATCTCCCCCTTTTTGATGATGACAACCTATATCTTAATACTTCAAATTTTGAGATGTAAACTATGCATAAAAATGCTCCACCTATGGATGTGCGTAGTTTTTGTTCAATTATTATCAAATTTTAAGTTACCCCCTTAATTGTAGGTACGTGAATGCGGCTTGGTTCTAATCAATTTTAAGTTAATTACGTACTTGTTTAAGCAATCAAGGAATGCACAGCGGAATTAAAAACTAAACAAGCAAGTAATGAGGAAATTATGCAAACCACAAGAAGGCACCAAATTTTTATAGAGGTTTGGCTTCCCGCCTACTTCCTCTCTAGCAAGCTCCGCTCGAACTCACTCAAGCTCCGCTCGCGTCTTCACTATCAACCTCGTTCCGCGGCCGAGATTAAGCCTTTACACCACAAGCACTGGGAACACCCTCGCTTGCTTGATTTCTTCCTTTCACAATCTGAGAGGGACACTTCGGGCTTTCACCGAAGTCCTTGCTTCTGTACAACAGTGGGTTGAGTGGATCACTCACTCTCTAACTTGAACACACTTAGCTTAGGGTATGAAATTGATCTAAGATGTGGAAGTGTAGGCTTGGAAAGTATGCTTTTGGGGAATGGGAGACTTGAGTTTTCTCTTGAGTGTATATGGCAATAAGAATTGGAAGAGGTGTCAAATTGTGTCAAAGGAACACCTATTTATAAGTTCCTAAGGGGTTATAGTTATTGGGGCAAGTTTAGAAGGTGATTGTGTAAGATACACGACATAATTCAGCACAAAATTGGTGAACCGAAATGGGTATGCAAGTCAACCGGTTGGTCAATATAGGCTACAACTTATGTTCACTTAAGTGAATGGTCAAACTAACTAAGTGGAATGGTTCACCATTCTAGGGGTTTTTGGTCAGTTAAGAATGGATCGGTCGAACTAGGCAAATGGTCGGTTCGACCGAAAACCTCCAGGCACTCCTGGTTTCAAGAAGAAATTGAGTTTCGGTCGACCAAGGTCTAGGAGACGTTCGACTAGAAACTTCCAGAGTATTCATGGTGACCAAGAAATGTTGGACGGTCGACCGATGGGAATGTTTCAGTTTACCGAAAGTTTGGTAAAATTGAGGGTTTGGGAAATGTGGCCATTGTAGAATACGACAAGTCTAACAGTCATGTAACACATGTAGACGGTCGAACAAAAAGCTCTAAACGATCGACCGGTTTTAACACTAAATCTTGTAATAGAATTAACAACCCAATCGGTCAAACGAAGAACTCGTGCTGGTCGACCGATTTGGTCCAGACATTTCAAGTAAGGTTTAAGTGGTTTCCAGTTCTATTTTGGGTGATCTATTGAGGTCCAATTGATGTGAAATTTTGTGTGACATTTATAGGGAACATAGTGGGTATGTGAGTAATTTTTAGCTCAAGTATGCTTCATTACACATAGTTCCTAATACTCAAAATAAATCAAGATTACAAGTCTTCAAATGAGTTGTATTACATATCTTGACTTGATTTTCTTTCTTCCTTGAGTCTTGATCACCTGTAGAGGTTAGCACAATCCAATATATATATGCAATATGTGTGCTACTCTACATTGATTACAATTAATATTATGTTGATTAAATCATCAAAACATAGATTAAGGCCAAAAAAACCAACAGAGAGGGTATGGATGTGCTATGCTTGAGTTAAATGGGAAGACATTCACAGCTAAGGTTGCATGGCACTGGCTAAGGTATAGACGGCCTAAGGTTAGATGGGTCTTGGTTGTTTAGCAGCATGGAAGGGCTATGCTTGGAAGGCTACCAACACAATGTTTGCTAAGACAGAGGAGACTTGGCACGATTGTCACTCAGTGTACCCCTTGTTGTAATGGTTATGAAGACATTCAAAACATGTACTAGGGTTGCAAATTCACCAGAGACATTTGGCAGTGAATACTGAATTTGTTGGGGATTCCAAGGGCTTGTCAATATGGCATTCAAAAAGAACTAGATCATCTTGCAATGTACCCATGCCCGGACCGAGGATCACAAAGTATGTGCTTTGGGAGGAACGAAATATGCGGCTCATGGAAGGCGAGCGTTGACCTGGGGATTTGCTCATTTCACTTGTGAAGGACTACGTGCGTATGAAAGGTGTGAGATGTCATGATCGAGTAAATGGCTATGGACACCTTAATTTCAAAACCCGATGGGCTTAGAGTTTTGATTGACATCATATCATGCATATATTTGTCTTATATCCTCTATATTTAACCTAAGCATTGCTACGTAACGAGTTTTATGTTTAAGTTTCAGGAATAAAACAAGTGAGAAGAAGAGACCCAAGAAAGACCTAAAAATAAGAGAAAGGACTAAATTGTGAGGTTTATGGACTGAGAAGCAAGAGGGAAGGACCCAGATGTAAACAAAAGGACCAATAAGCAAATCGAGAAACTCTACACCATCATGACCAATGACCAATTAGATTCGATCCTACACTCAGACAACCAATCTGCGTGCACTCCACGTGCCAAATTGAAGCAATTAAGAAGGCAACCAAAACCAGGGCCAATAAGACCAACATGGACCGCTAATCAGCAGCCATAGACTGCCAATTGGGGGTCCAATATGGGCCAAATACAACCTCCTTTGGCGTGGATGTTGGTTATATTATTTTATGTCCGTTTATAGTATGTCATTAGTCCCACATCAGGGATTGTCCCCGGGTTTTTTTTCACGCCTATAAATAAGACTCCTCTTTCTCCTTTATATTTACACATTGCTTAGTGACCAATCCCTCTACTTAGAGTCAAGCCTTGAAGAAAAAATTCAAGTGGAGAGATGCTATATGTAATTTGAGTCATGAATAAATAAAATTTTTGTTAGTTTAATGTTGCCTCTTTTATTCCTTGCATGCTTAGTGATGCATTGCATACATTGCATCATATGTATTTCATTTAGATTAATTTTATATCAATAAATGCTACTAAGGTATGTGTTTAGTCTTATTTACAGAATACAGGGACCTGAATGCAAATTACCCATATCTCGAGCACAAACGCGTGCAAGAGACTCATTTCTGTCATAAAGACCAAGTTCAAGATTATCGAGGTTCAAATTGAAGTTCATCCAAGCATAAAAGCATTCAAAGACCTAATTACAAAAAGGCCAAGGACCTAAGCACAAAAGTAGCCAGGGACTTAATTGCAAAAAGTCGAGGACCCGACTGCAAATTACAAGTACCAAAATATTATTTTGGAGAAGTTCTAAAGAAAAATCAATTTGGATCTCCAAATATATGAAGAATTAATTCGGAGCTCAAAAGAAAGGAAAGAAATCAATCCGGACGCACAAAGGACATTTAAATCATACCATAAACACATAGAAAAAATCCGGATCCAATCAGAGCTAAAATTGCGGCGTTTCCGCCGCACATTACATGCAACTTGCGGCGAAAATGCCGCACCCCTTTCGATCCGTGGCCCCGGATTTTGTCCAGTCGTGTCATGACGCGTCTACTTTCCTATTTCATACTTGGGTCCCTTGTATCCGCTATAAATAACCCCGAAACGATGTTGTAAAGCCCTTAGTTGTTATTCCATGCTTTAGTAATAAAAATTATGTTGGTTTATTTTGTGTTTTTAGTTTTCTTTTGTAGTTTCTCTAGGACCCCTTCTCCTTCCCACCATCCATGAGTTTCTAACTCTCTCCAAAGGGTGGGGGTGATGGATTTAGGGTGATGAGAAGAAGAATGATGTTATTATTTTAATTTCGTGTTAGTATATTTTGATTACTTGAGTTTATGTTGAATCATTTATCATGTAATGCTTTATAACTAATGTGATTTATTATAAGTTTCAGATTTCTCTAAACAAAACCCGACATCTAAACCTCCACCCGCTGGACTCTCATCCATCTTTGCTTTATTTTTAATTTGTTTTTGTTGTTCTTGCTTTCGAAATTAAAAAATCCAAAAATCTCAAACCAACCTTATTTCTCTCTCTTTCTTTCCTTAATCGAGAATCACAAAAATAACAATATCTCTCACTCCTTGTGTTCGACCCGTACTTACCACGTCTTCATTGTCGTCGTGCACTTGCGGTATAAATTAAATTCTCATCAAAATTTTGGCGACGTTGCCGGGGAGGCGACGAAGATTTTGTTTATTTTTGGATTTCGATTCTATTTTGTTTATCGTGTGCGCGATCTAACTATTTGGGTTTGCGTTTCAGTAGACAATGGAGTGCGCGGCGAAATCCGAGCACAGTTGGAGCAAGAAGGGTGGCGAAATCGCCGCATCTAGAGAACAACATGCGGCGGATCCGCCGCACATCTGAAGCATCTGGGCTTCAATGTTTTATGGGGTCGTCTCCATCTCTGGGTCGACGCGTAGAGCAACTGGAAATTTTCGAAAGCGGGCGGTGAACTCGACTGAGCGTGCGTAGGTAACCTTTGTTGCCTTTTTCCTCGTAATTTCTATTTTCGGAAAATTTCCTTTTTGTAGAACTGCACGTTTTAAGCTCAAATTCCATAATTGGCAATAATTCAACTCTGACCTAAAACTGGGCAAAATTAGAAAGACTTAGTGCATGCATCATATAGTGTTTTTTTTGCATTATTCTTGCTAAATTCTTGCAAATTATTTTTTGTTGAAGAGTGCTGGTGGCAAGGTACGTGCGCGGTTTTTATCGATTGCATTTAAGGATATAATTTAGTTGCATACAACCTTGCAATTGTTCCACCACTAAAGACCAATGTTTGACTATCTTTGCTAGATTTAAGTTAAACTATCTTAAGGGCAACTCCGTAGGAAAAGATACGGTGGGGATTTCATCACCCTTCCGTGGCCCACAAATCACAATCCTAAAGTGTCACCCAAGCCTTAAAATTAAAATCAATTAGGCATTGGCCCCTAAGGACTCAGACTCAATTAAGGAGAATATTGGTTTGACTTGCTATGACTTGAAGCTGATCGAATTTAATTTGGTGTCTAGAAAGTGTTTTTGTGTTGACGTAAGTCTTCCAAGCGAAGTGGTTGTCTAATTGGCAGCTACTCTGTCGGAAGCGCCCCCACTAGCTATACACTGCCTGGCCAATTTGGTTTGATTAGTGAGGGAGGTGAATCAAGCAAACCAATTCGACTCAACCAGTTAGGAGTCGTCTAGATTTAAGCGACATTAGGTGTAGGATTGTTTGAATCGTGCTTGTTTAGGAAACTTCTGACTAATCCTCTTAACTATCTTTTAGAGTTAAGTTTCCCTTCTCATCTGAGTCTTCTTTCTCTTCTCATCTCAATTCTCTAGATTAGGATTCCTTTCTCATCTTCCCCCTTCTATTGTTTGTTTCCATTTTTGAAAAAAAAGTAATTGATTCTTAATTTGAATTTGGAATTTAAATTTCGAATGTGAATTCAAAAATTGATTCAAACCGGTGCACTCAGATTTAGGTTCGGGACTTGAGCAAACGACTCTCACGAGTTCATCTTGATTCCAGTCTAGAGCTTAGCCCCAATCCACCTGTTGCACCACCTCACCCGGATCCAATGGGTGAGAATGTAGTGGACCCACTTGTTGCACCACCTATGACTCTGATGGATCGGTGATACCCAACGATGGCTGCTCAGCCATCGTGCATCGTTATGCCCATCATACCGGGTCACGACTTCGAACTGAAGGCACAATACATGAGTATGTTGCCCAAGTTCACCTCTAAGGAAGACCCATATCTCTTCTTTAGAGGATTTGAGGAAATCTGCTCCCTTATGCGATACCAGCATATCTCAGAGGAGGCAGTGCGTCTTAAATTCGTGCCTCTAGCACTGAAGGACGACGCTAAGAAATGACTATATAGTCTAGCCGAAAGATCTATTAGGAGTTGGGCCGAGTTTGTTCAAGTATTCTTAAAGAAATATTTCCCCAACCATAAGACTATTAGGGTTAGGAATGAAATTGTTGCATTCGTTCAATCTGAGAGCGAGCCGTTCTATTCCTATTTAGAAAGATTTAAAAACCTGTTGACCCAGTGCCCTCATCATGGAATTCCAAGATGGCAATAGTGCCAAATTATTTATGAGGGATTGACACCTACATCTAGGGTTATGGTAGAATCTGTAAGCCAAGGAAACTTCATGTCCAAAAATGAGAATGATGCTTGGACTTTTCTTGAGGATTTAGCCGAAAATAGTATGGAATGGGACAATGCTAGATCACCGAATAACCCGAGTATTGGATCTAGAATAGCAAGTCAACCCAGACAAGGTGTCTTAGCTGTAGATGCTACTGTAGCTGCTGAAGCAAAACTAGCTACCCTTATGCGTAGAATGGAAAGTCTAGAGCTAAAAACTCGACCCCTAGTGAATCAAGCCTCTTCTATCCCTTCCTCTAGATGTGGTCAAACTGGTCATATAATGGAGGATTGTGCGGACTTGGAACAACTTAATGCCGCATTTAACCATTCTAGAAATGATCCATACGCATCAACCTATAACCCGGGTTGGTGTAATCATCCCAATCTTTCATAGAGCCAACAAGGTCAAGCTCCTAGACAACAATCAAACCCGTATAACCAAAATAATACATCATCTGGGTTTAGTAACAATGGAGATTATGATGTTTGGTTGACAAGCTTGGAAAATTTGGTTAAAACTTTTCTGCAAACAACCACCCAATCCTTCCAAAGGCTAGAAACACAAGACAGCCAACTAGCACAGATAGTAGGTGAAAGAGAAAAGGGTCAGTTTCCAAGTCAACCTGAGGTGAATCCAAGACCTAATAATCAATATCAGCCCTATCAACCACCTCTAGGAAGTAACAACCCTAGACCGGTTCAAATGGTTCATGAGGAGGGACCGTTCCAACAAATAAATGCAGTTGTATCATTACGGTCCGGAAAACAAGTTGATAACAATGTGGTAAATCCTAGGGCTCCTAATCAATCTAGCCATAAAGCACCCACATATGACCTGACCATTGAACCTGAAGTCCAATTAGAAAAGCCCAACCCACATACTCAACCTGACCCGATAGCTCAACCTGAGCGAGTCTATGTTCCTAAAGCCCCATTCCCCAATAGACTCAAGAAGAGCTCAAGTGCACAAATGGAGAAAATCTTGGAAGTATTTAAGCAAGTTAAGGTGAATATTCCACTCCTAGATATGATTCAACAAATACCTGCTTATGCTAAATTCTTAAAGGATCTGTGCACTAAGAAGAGAAAAACGAACGTACCAAAGAAGGCATTCTTAACTGCAAATATTAGCTCTATTCTGTCCAACTCGTCTCCTACAAAGTATAAAGACCCTGGGTGTCCCACAATTTCATGTGCGATAAGAGATACTTTTATCAACAAAGCCCTTCTAGACCTTGGTGCTAGTGTTAACCTACTCCCGTGCTCTGTCTATGAGCAACTAAACCTTGGTCCATTAAAACCCTCTAAGATAACCCTTCAATTTGCTGATTGCTCTGTTAAGAAACCAAGAGGTATAGTAGAGGATGTTTTGATTAAGGTTGCTGATTTTATTTACCCAATGGATTTTGTCATTCTAGACACTGAACATGTTGTCGATCCTAAGAGACAAATCGCTTTTATACTAGGCAGACCCTTTTTAGCCACTTCTGAAGCTTTGATAAATTGTCGGAATGAGCTCATGCAACTATCTTTTGGAAATTTAAAAGCTGAATTTAATATCTTTCATGTTGATTGATGAGGATTTTATTTTATACCGCAAGTGCACGGCGTCTATGAAGACGTGGCAAGTACGGGTCGAACACAAGGAGGGAGAGATTTCGTTATTTTTGTTATTTCGATTGTGGAAGAGAAAGGAGAGAAGAATTAATTTAGGTTTTTGGGGTTTTTGATTTAATTATCTAAAGCAAGAAACAAGAACAATTAAAACTAAAAACAAGAATAAAGATGGAGAATTCCGTCGGGTGGAGGTCTAGACTTAGGTTTAGATTGGAGAATGGAGAAACTTGAAATAAATCATGTTAGTTATGAAGCATTACAAGATAAATGATTTAACATAAACTCAAGTAATCAAAATATACTAATCACGAACTTAAAACAATAACATGCATTCATCTTCTCTACCCCTAATTCCATCACCTCCACCCTTTGGAAAGAGTTAGAAACTCATGGAGGGAGGAAGAAGAAGGGATCCTAGAGACATTAAAATAAAATAAAAACAAAACAAAATAAAACAGAATTTTATTACTAATGATCCAAGACCAAAGGTTCAAAGATGTGTTACATTCGTCCTACAGGGCTATTTATAGCCGATACAGGGGATACCAATACATAAAAGGATAGTACACGCGTCAACCCAACACTGGACAAAATTGGAGCACACAGATCCTCACTGGTGCGGCGAAATCGCCGCACAATGCATGGGAGATGCGGCGGAATCGCCGCCCAAGTCAAGGATTTCGCGCCCGGATTTCTGTGGTGCGTTTATGGCATGATTTGATCTTTATTTGCGCGTCTGGATGGATTCTTTCCATTCTTTTAAACTCCGGATTAATTCCTTCCATTGTTGGAGATTTATATTTGACTTTTCTTTTGACTTTTCCAACAAAATAACTTGATCCTTTTCTTTTGCAATCAGGTCCTTGGTATTTTGCAATTAAGCCCTTGACCTTTTTGTAATTAGCTCCTTGAATGTTTTTATGCTTGGATGCATTTCCATTTGAAAACCCGATAATCTTGAATTCGGTCTTTATGATAGAAATGAATCTTTTGCACACGTTTATGCTCGGAATGTGGGTAATTTGCATCCAGGTCCCTGTATTCTGTAAATACAACTAAACACATACCTTAATAGCATTTATTGATATAAAAGTAATCTAAATGAAAGACATATGATGCAATGTATGCAATGCATCAAATACCCCCACACCTAGATTTTGCTAGTCCCTAGCAAAACAAAATATAAGAAAATGAAAACAGGGAAATCCTAACTCACTTTCGTAGGAATCACGGTTGCACTTAGCATGTGCAACAAGCCTTTAAACCTCTTTGTTGCCAAGGAGGAGGAGTGTTGTCTCCTGAGGGTTTTCAGCGGATATACCCACAAAATCCTATCAACATTTCATTAATAGTTCTCAATATCCCTACCTCAACCTTATACATCTTACTGAAAATTCTTGCATGCTCATTATATAAATCTAACTCATTAAAAATATGACTTGGTCTTTATTCCTCCAACATTCACACCACTAACCCTTCTAAACATGTTATTACTTAAATTATTTTGCACGCCTCCCCTGGTGGTGAAGTATCATTTGGATCAACCATGGCATAGATCATTCTTTTAGCTTTGGGCCTTGAGTATCTTAAAGTATTTTTTTCTTTTCCGTGATTCAACACATTTGCTTTTCCTTTTTGACACTTATACCCTTTTTGCATTCGTGTAGCGAGTTTGGTCGATAATCCCGAGCTGGAAGACTCAAGTTACCGGGTTTCAAGATACCCCTACGGACCAGTGACTCGAAGGCTTGGGCTTTTGTAATCATTTTGCAAAATGTGCTTTCCTCACTTTATTTTTATTATTATTATTTTTTTTTACTTTTATTTTCCTCAAGGCTTAATTGCTATTAGAAGTCCACACTTCCCGGTATATTTTCCTCAACCTCTGCTTTTTATCAACCACTTCAAAGATTTGATTCATCCAATTTAAGTGCATACATGTCTTACAAGGGTAATGGGTTATTTCTTTGGAACTTAGATTTATGTCATAATTTCTACAAGCAGAACTATATAATAAGGAACAAAAACTCAATGCAATTTGTACACGGGTTTTGGCAGTTCAATCTTAAGCTATGTCATGGAATATTGAATTTTTTTTTTTAGAAGTAAAAACATAAAAATAAAAAGATAGATATTTACATAGATAAACACCCCCCCACACCTAAATCATGCATTGTCCTCAATGTATCCGAGCAAGATAGTACATGGATTTATGCAAGAAAAAGGAAAGATCTCACCAACGTGTAGTACAAAGGAAAGTTCATGGCTCTGTTGATGGACAAAAACCCGAATTCCTTTAAAACCTGTGAGATGCTAAAGAAGGGATAAATACAACAGATGATTTTTTTTTTTTTTTACAGCTATACTATGTACAAACATAAATTCCCATCTTCATTTGTCAAAAGACCTCAAAAGGGAACATGACACCACGTGGGGCCAGAATATTCATGCGTGGGCCCCCTTCACAAAGAGCACAAGAAGAAATGAGAGGTTCATGAATTGGACGCAAAGGCGTCTCATGCAAAGGATCAAACTGAAAGAGCTTGAACCTCTCTAGAGTTTGGGGATTAAGGGGCAACGGAAAAGGAGTTTCTCCCGTTGCGGTACTGAAGTTATGATCGTCAATCCAAACTCTCCAGCCAACTGGTTGGTGCGTCGGAGCGAGGTTAGGAGCCTCGTTAGGCAAGTCCGACTCACCGGGTAAACATAAAATGGGTCTCATACCCAAGGTATCCTCCAAGGAACTCCTAATACCCTCATGAGCACTGTAGTCGTTTGATGTTCCATCATTTCCAAGATGATCAGGAACGATAGTGAGAGGCAAACTCTCATCAGGTTGTTTGAAATTGAGGGTGCTAGGGAGCTCTTGCTCCACCGGAAGTGAGTCCTTAAGAGGCACAACATGAAGATCATGTGGCTCAAGGGCCACGGGGCACGAAGATAAGGCACAATCCTGGGCCGACTCATGATGAAATTGGTCAATGTGTATCGAATCCTCCACTAAGTGATCGTGAATTGAAACCCCAAGTCCTTCAGACTGACTAGGAGTTTGGCTTTGACAGATTGTGCTTTGAATTTGTGGATGTGGTGGTGGTTCGATATCAAAAGGTGGATCCTCATGTTGACACGAAAAGTTACTCTCCTTACGTTCACCTAATTGTTGTATCATTTGACTCAAATGCGATGTTATATTTTGTACGGATCGTTGAGTGGATTCCATGTACGTAAGGAAAGTTTGTTCCAAGGAATTAGGTACGTGGTCAGCTATGAGGTCCAAGTTTGAGCTTGTGAAATTATGGGATTGGGTGTTGATGGGCTGAGAATAATGATTTGACGTGGGGAGTTGGTAGAATTCTGGGTATTCGGGAGGAGGATACTGAGGTGAAAATGAAGTATAAGAATTTGGATAGGAATTGTTTCTCCACGAATCCATCACTCTCGGGTTGTACACGGATGCGTAATAGTCATTTTGAGCGTTTTGGGAAAAAGTATGCTCATACTCAGGCTCTGGGGGAACATAAGGGCATTCCCCGATAACATGACCACTCAACCCACAACAGTCGCACGGTATGTCTACTGGAGCCACCGGTGCACTCATGTTGTCTGTCCTACTCATGAAAGAGGCAAAAGCTTGTTGTAAATTCTCAGTTTGTTGACCAGCATATGATCCGACATAACTAGATTGTGGTCTAGCAGTCGGTTCCTCTCTCATGTTACCCCAATATGAAGATTGCTCAGTCATACAATTAGGATTGTCCCACCCATATGGGGTGTTGGTCTGAGCCACCCCATGTTGCATGGTTTTAGAATACCAGGAAGCATTGTCCTGGTCCCAACAATGATATGAATGGTTGCTCATGTAACCATCCATCACAACACTCTTGAGTCAAGTACTCTTACCCTTATGAGGCTAAGCAAGCACAAGTTCTCGACTCGACCCTAAAATGCTAATAGAGAATGTAAAGGGGAGGAGACTAGAACGTATAAGTAGGTGAGAAGAAGATGACTCAGAAGAGAAGGGAAACTTAACTCTAAAGATAGAAAAGAGGGTCGGTCAGAGGTTTCCTAAGAAAGCACGGTTCAAACAATCCTAGACCTAGTGTCACTTAGATCTAGACGACTCCTAACTGGTTGAGTCGAATTGATTTGCTTGATTCACCTCCCTCACCAATCAAACCAAGTTGGCCAGTTAGTGTATAGCTAGTGGGGGCGCTTCCGACAGAGTCGGTGCCAATTAGACAACCACGTCGCTTGGAAGACTTTCGTCGACACAAAAACACTTTCTAGACACCAAATTGAATTCAATTAGTTTCAGGTCATAGCAAGTCAAACCAATCTCCTCCTTAATTGAGTCCGAGTCCTTAGGGGCCAATGTCTAATTGATTTTAAATTTTAGGCTTAGGCGACACTTCAGGATTGTGGTTTGTGGGCTACGGGAGGGTGATGAAATCCCCACCGTATCTTTTCCTACGGAGTTGCCCTTAAGATAGTTTAACTTAAATCTAGCAAAGATAGTCAAACAATGGTCCTTTTAATGGGGGCAATTGCAAGGTTGTATGCAACTAAATTATATGCTCTAATGCAATCGATAAAAACCTCGATACGTACCTTGCCTCCAGCAATCTTCAACAAGTATTAATTTGCAAGAATTTAGCAAGAATAATGCAAGCAAAACATTATATGATGCATGCACTAAGGTCTTTCTAATTTTGCCAATTTTAGGTCAGAGTTGAATTATTGCCAATTATGGAATTGTAACCCTAGCACGTGCAATTCTACGAAAGGAAACTTTTCAATTATTCAGATTTTACGAGAAAGGCAAGAAAAGTTACCTCCGCAATACTCAGTCGGGTTCGCCGCCCGCTCTCGGAGATTCCAGTAGCTCAATGCGACCACCCAGAGATGCCGACGACCCCAGAGAAAAATGAAGACCAGAGCGCTAGCTTGTGCGGCGATTCCGCCGCACGTCCTCTTGAAGATGCGGCGTTTCCGCCGCCCAAGTGTCTCAGAACGCTCCCGGATTTCGCCGCGCGCTCTGTTGTCTCCTGCTACACAAATTCAAATACTTAGATCGCGCACAAGGTAGACAGGATAAAATCGAAAACACAAAAACACAAAATCTGCGTCGCCTCCCCGGCAACGGCGCCAAAAACTTGATGAGGATTTTATTTTATACCGCAAGTGCACGGCGTCTATGAAGACGTGGCAAGTACGGGTCGAACACAAGGAGGGAGAGATTTCGTTATTTTTGTTATTTCGATTGTGGAAGAGAAAGGAGAGAAGAATTAATTTGGGTTTTTGGGGTTTTTGATTTAATTATCTAAAGCAAGAAACAAGAACAATTAAAACTAAAAACAAGAATAAAGATGGAGAATTCCGTCGGGTGGAGGTCTAGACTTAGGTTTAGATTGGAGAATGGAGAAACTTGAAATAAATCATGTTAGTTATGAAGCATTACAAGATAAATGATTTAACATAAACTCAAGTAATCAAAATATACTAATCACGAACTTAAAACAATAACATGCATTCATCTTCTCTACCCCTAATTCCATCACCTCCACCCTTTGGAAAGAGTTAGAAACTCATGGAGGGAGGAAGAAGAAGGGATCCTAGAGACATTAAAATAAAATAAAAACAAAACAAAATAAAACAGAATTTTATTACTAATGATCCAAGACCAAAGGTTCAAAGATGTGTTACATTCGTCCTACAGGGCTATTTATAGCCGATACAGGGGATACCAATACATAAAAGGATAGTACACGCGTCAACCCAACACTGGACAAAATTGGAGCACACAGATCCTCACTGGTGCGGCGAAATCGCCGCACAATGCATGGGAGATGCGGCGGAATCGCCGCCCAAGTCAAGGATTTCGCGCCCGGATTTCTGTGGTGCGTTTATGGCATGATTTGATCTTTATTTGCGCGTCTGGATGGATTCTTTCCATTCTTTTAAACTCCGGATTAATTCCTTCCATTGTTGGAGATTTATATTTGACTTTTCTTTTGACTTTTCCAACAAAATAACTTGATCCTTTTCTTTTGCAATCAGGTCCTTGGTATTTTGCAATTAAGCCCTTGACCTTTTTGTAATTAGCTCCTTGAATGTTTTTATGCTTGGATGCATTTCCATTTGAAAACCCGATAATCTTGAATTCGGTCTTTATGATAGAAATGAATCTTTTGCACACGTTTATGCTCGGAATGTGGGTAATTTGCATCCAGGTCCCTGTATTCTGTAAATACAACTAAACACATACCTTAATAGCATTTATTGATATAAAAGTAATCTAAATGAAAGACATATGATGCAATGTATGCAATGCATCATTGATAGTGAACCAGAAATAGTATGCAATCAATGTGACGTTGTGATTTCTGAATCAAATAAATCATCACAAAATCAAAAAAAAGTGAGATAAAGGGGAGTAATTCATCTACCCAACCACCATCACTCGAGCAAATAAGAGAACCAACACATGTGAGGGGTGTGTAATCTTTACCTCTGGGCAACATGGGGAACAATTCAACGGGATACATGCACCAACATGGTGACATTCAATCCAGTTCTGACTATGGTTGACTCTAAGCAAATTCAAATCTCTCTACCGCAAGTTGACTCAGGTAATAAGTGCATTTGCTTTATCTTTGCATACATTGAGGACAATGCATGATTTAGGTATGTCGGGGTGTTTATCTATCTATCTATCTATATATTCTTCAAAACAAAAAAAACAAAAAATTCAATGCTCCATGACATAGCTTAAGATTGAACTGCCCAAACCCGTGTACAAATTGCATTGAGTTTTTGTTCTGCTTGTAGAAACTATGACATAAATCTAAGTTCCAAAGAAATAACTCATTACCCTTTAAGACATGTATGCACTTAAATTGGATGAATCAAATCTTTGAAGTGGTTGATAAAAAGCAGTGGTTGAGGAAAATATACCGGGAAGTGTGGACTTTTAATAGCAATTAAGCCTTGAGTAAAAAATATATATGAGGAAAGCACATTTTGCAAAATGATTACAAAAACCCAAGCCTTCGAGTCACTGGTCCGTAGGGGTATCTTAAAACACGGTAACTTGAGTCTTCCAGCTCGGGATTATCGACCAAACTCGCTACACAAATGCAAAAAGGGTAAAAGTGTCAAAAAAAGAAAATGTGTTGAATCACTTTAAGATACTCAAGGCCCAAAGTTAAAAGAATGATCCATGTCATGGTTGATCCGAATGATACTTCACCACCAAAGGAGGCGTGCAAAATAATTTAAGTGATAACATGTGTAGAAGGGTTAGTGGTGTGAATATTGGAGGAATGAAGACCAAGTCAGATTTTTTGAGCTAGATTTATATAATGACCATGCAAGAATTCTAAGTAAGATGTATAAGGTTTAGGTGGAGATATTAAGAGTTATTAATGAAATGTTGAATTAAGACTTTGTGGGTGTGTCAACTGAAAACCCTCACGAGACAAAACTCGTCCTCTAAGGAAACTTAGGTGTTTAAAGTCTTGTTGCACATGCTAAGTGCAACCGTGATTCCTACGAAAGTGAGTTAGGATTTCCCTGTTTTCATTTTTCTTATATTTTGTTTTTCTAGGGACTAGCAAAATCTAGGTGTGGGGGTATTTGATGCATTGCATACATTGCATCATATGTCTTTCATTTAGATTAATATTATATCAATAAATGCTACTAAGGTATGTGTTTAGTCTTATTTACAGAATATAGGGACCTGAATGTAAATTACCCATATCCCGAGCATAAACACGTGAAAAAGACTCATTTTTATCATAAAGACCAAGTCAAGATTATCGGGATTCAAATCGAAGTTCATCCAAGCATAAAAGCATTCAAAGACCTAATTACAAAAAGGCCAAGGACTTAAGCACAAAAGTAGTCAGGGACTTAATTGCAAAAAGACGAGGACTCGACTGCAAATTAAAGTACCAAAATATTATTTTGGAGAAGTTTTAAAGAAAAATCAATTTGGATCTCCAAATATATGAAGAATTAATTCGGAGCTCAAAAGAAAGGAAAGAAATCAATCCGGACGCGCAAAGGACATTTAAATAATACCATAAACACATAGAAAAAATCCGGATCCAAATAGAGCTAAAATTGCGGCGTTGCCGCCGCACATTACATGTAACTTGCGGTGAAAATGCCTCACCCCTTTCGATCCGTGGCCTCGAATTTGGTCCAGTCGTGTCATGATGCATGTACTTTCCTATTTCATACTTGGGTCCCTTGTATCGGCTATAAATAGCCCTGAAATGATGTTGTAAAGCCCTTAGTTGTTATTCCATGCTTTAGTAATAAAATTCTGTTGGTTTATTTTGTGTTTTTAGTTTTCTTTTGTAGTTTCTCTAGGACCCCTTCTCCTTCCCTCCATCCATGAGTTTCTAACTCTCTCCAAAGGGTGGGGGTGATGGATTTAGGGTGATGAGAAGAAGAATGATGTTATTATTTTAATTTCGTGTTAGTATATTTTGATTACTTGAGTTTATGTTGAATCATTTATCATGTATTGCTTTATAACTAATGTGATTTATTATAAGTTTTAGATTTCTCTAAACAAAACCCGACATCTAAACCTCCACCCGCTGGACTCTCATCCATCTTTGCTTTATTTTTAATGTTTTTGTTGTTCTTGCTTTAGAAATTAAAAAATCCAAAAATCACAAACCAACATTATTTCTCTCTCTTTCTTTCCTTAATAGAAAATCACAAAATAACAATATGTCTCCCTCCTTGTGTTCGACCCGTACTTGCCACGTCTTCATTGACGCCGTGCACTTACGGTATAAATTAAATTCTCATCACTTAGCTTAAGTTTGTTTAATTAATCTTAGTTGAAATAGTTAGAATGTTTTCTCTTCTTAAGATAAATGTTAGTCTAATGATTATTGAGTAGTTTCATCTCCCTTTGGGGGTGGAGATGATGTACATTTAGGTTGTGAAGTTTTGATGTTTGATGAATTTTTGATTGTGTAGACTTGCATGTTTGTATGTTCATCGGGGGTGTTTTAATCATCTACATGTTGGGGGATTTTTGATGGGTTTTGCCATAAGATTTAGACACTTCCCATGCTTAGTTTCCTCATGTTTATTGACTGAAATTTCCTGTTGGGTATGCTACATGTTAGTTGTGTGTTTGTATTTGTGTTTGTTTGCTTGATTGATTGAAGAAACTTTGTTTTGATGAGTTTTGTCATAAGATTTCGACACCTCCCACGCTTATCTTTGTCCTTCACATGAGTTCATAGTTTTTGATAAGTCTGGACATATCGTTAGACACTTCTCATGCTGAGCCTAGTCTTATGATAATCAAGTAGTAATTATCGATACATTGTGTGAATGGATTGATAGGTTTTGCCAAATCTTTAGACACTTCCTATGCATGAAGACACACACGACACACACACATACATGCTTACATGCGTCATTCATCACGTATTTCACCTCATATGTGCACACACTCCACCCCTTAGGGGTTTCTCTTCATGAATTCAAATCTCTTTGTTAGGTCTTTAGTTAGTTTTAATCAAATTTTAGTTGCTTTCTTTTGCATTTGTTAACTACTAGTTTAGTGTAGTCTAGTTTAGCGTAATCAAATCTCTTCTCTCCTATTTTTCCACTTGATTTCTGACAAACTAGAGATTACTAAACTCCCTGTGAATCGACTCATACTTGCCCCGTCTTCACCAACGGTTGTGCACTTACAGTCTAAACTTTAATCGAATGTAACAAGTTTGTAGAGGGTGAGGGGATATGAAGTGTAATAGTAGTAGTGCATCTGAGTTGTGTACGTCAGCATAACTCCTAAATCTGTAATTTTTTCTATCATAATAGATTCTCGGGGGCCTGGTTCTCCATTTTGCTTTGTAAAAAACAAAAACGGGTTTCTTAATTAAACAATGTTAATGAAGAATCTTTCCTCAATAAAATAAAATAAAATAAAATTGAACACATTAACATCCTTAACTTGTAGAAATTATCTTATTTAAACAAATTCCCTAAGGACTCAAACACAGTAATCTTAGTCCAATAGTCATGAATTAGCATAGGATGTGACCAACTTAATTAGTCACCAAAAAATAGCAAGAAACATAAAGAAAACTTCACAAAATATGCACATGAGCACAACGAGTTAACCAGATCGATCGTCTGAATCCAGATTGGAAGACCGATATGTTCTGGACATATCGAGTGAGTTCTGGAGCTTTGGCTCTCTTTGACCGTCATCCCTTTGGTGGACCGTTTTGTAATTTTATGACATATAATTTGCAAAATTTGTAACGACATTGGACGGAAATGGTGACGGAGTTGTTCCCACTAACGGCAGATGTGCATAGAAGCAAATATGTTCGGCTTACATGTGCACCTCCAACAATAGTGAGAACTCAGATTAATATTGACAATTAGAACACCTGCGAGGTGTACCCAAGCAAAAAAACCCTTAAAGTTATTGAATAATTTGTGTTTCTCTAATTTTTTGACTATTACTGTTCTTGTAACATCCCCGAACAACGGAAAATTTAAACTTTTAAAATCAAAGGAACCACAAGAAAAAAGACCATCAAGAGTGGGGACATTGCTCAAAGAAATACCCAAATATATCTGGTGCACCATATTACATAAGAGTTTGCCAAAAGAGTGATTACATCGAAATACAAAATACATAAAAAAGTTATCACAACAACTTAAAATAGGCAGACAACAGGATCTGGTCCCAAAGTGCAAACCTCCCTCGGTCACCACCCGCCAGAGCCTACCGCGGTCCTGAAAATAAACATAACAACAGTGTCTGAGTTTCCATGAGGAACCCCCCGTATGACAAGCTCACCTATACACCCTATCATACTAGTATAGCATGGCATTATACAAAGAAATAAAACATCATTCCCACCAAGGGTAAAACCAGACATCCGTCCTGCAATCGTTCTCGCTGCCATATAGGCTGCTCGGTCTACAATCGCCATCGCTGCCACACAGGCCACACGGTCCACAGCATCGCCGCTGCCACACAGGTCATACGGTCCACAAACACCGGCGCCACACATGCCACATGGTCCACAAACACCAGCACCACACAAGCCACACGGTCCACAAACATTGGGTCTCCGTGAAGACCTACTGTAGGCACATACGGTCTAGCGGACAGTACGCAACACATCCCACACGCGGCTACACAAGACAAAGTGATCGGTGAGGAGGCGTACACACTTCCGCGCAGGTAGAATCAGATATGAAAACATCGTGGTCCGCCACTACACCAACGTAGCTGTCGCTCAAGTCGGTCCATCAGCACCGCTATACAGATCACACGGTATCTCACTCGATAGGTGCCCAATCGAGCTACCTGCTGAAAATCATCATCGGCAGTCCATCGTCGCTACCACACAGGCCACGTGCGATCCTCCCTGCCGCCACACAGGTCACACGGGCTCGTGCAATCACTGCTTATCAAGGCTAGTCGAACCTATCTGCCACACAGAGGGCTAAACAATCGACAGATCCAAACCGAAGTTCGTGGGGTCATCGAGATTCACGTGCAGACACCAACTCCGCCGCTATAAAAGCAAGGCAGCGACCTCCGTAGCCATCCAGGCCGGTAGTCACTTCACCCAACGGCAGTTGCGTGCCCACTGAAAGCAATGAGATCCACGATCCCTCAGTTCTACTCTAATGTGAGAGTCAAAGTATAAACTACATCACCCTCTATAATACAGAGGTGACACGTCCCAAGTATCCTCACTCCTCCACATGGCGGTCCCTGGGCAGGCAAGAGCAACGTACCCACTGTCACCACCCGGCTCACGCTCTAAGCAAGGACACAGATTTTCGTGGACAGAGTTAACACTTCACTAAGACCAGGATTCAGTTCTGGGCCCAAACGGTCGACTGGAAAAGGTATACCGGTCAACCACTTCCCCAAGAGAATCGGTCGACTGAACCCCTACAACGGTCGAACTTTGTGCTCAAAACTTGATTCCCAACGGCCGAACGAAAGTCTAAAACCGGTCGACCAAACGTGGTCAAAATCCGGAGTCTGGTCAAAACCATAAAGTCCAATCGATCGACTAACTCAGGGGTCCCGGTCGACCGAAAATTACCAGGGGCATCCTAGCAGTCTAGGTCATCTATCGGTCGAACAAGATATCAAAATCGGTTGAACAACATACAACACAACTAAGTTCACTTTAAGTTCCGGTCGGACCAAGGGTCAGGAACGGTCGACCGTTTGGATGGACAACGTCCGGTCTGAGCGAAACACGAAGCAACGGTCGAACGACTCAGGCGTCCCGTTCGATCGAAAACTCCCAGACAATCCTCCGACCCACCAGCACATGCACAATCGGTCGACCGCCCCAGGGCATCGTTCGACCAGTGTTGGTTAAAGTCGGGCAAAATAGTAAACCGGACGACCGCCCGAAGGCACCGGTCGACCGTTGGCGACAACAACCTTGCGCAAGCCAAGGATTTTACGTTGTTTCTCGTCGTCGATGAGATCTCTGACCTCCCGCGACCGACCACAACTCCACCCCAACGTTGGTGAGCAAACAAGGCCTCTAATGCAAGAACTTGGCATACCTTCTTCGCAAAGAACGACGACGAACATCGGAGCTCACACGACGACGCCTCTGGACCGCGACCTCACACACGTCCTCCTTGCACCGCACCACGCCCAGCACTCCCTTGGCTTACGCGCGCCTTCTCCACTAGAGCTCGAGCATTAGAGGGAGAGGAAGAGATGGAGGCTTGAAGAGAGAAAAAAGTTGAAGAAAAAGGAAGAAAAAATAAGAAAAAGAGAGGAGACCTTTGCTTCACCTCTTCACCACCTCCCCCATCACATCACCAACACTCCACACCATGCACCTACACCACCTCCCCCATCACATCACCAACACTCCACATCATGCACCTACACCATGCTCCCACTGTTCACCCACACTGTTGACGTCACCCATCCTCTCTCCCCAATTCCCATGCAAAACTTCATTAACCCCACCTAATCACCACAAGCAAGGGTTAGGGTCTTTATGGTTCTGGATTCGGATGTTACGGTTATAGTGTTATTAATTTAACCTTTGCAAGCATTAGCAAGGTTAACTTAAGAAGTCAATCGATGCACATAACCTGTATGATTCATATAAATTACTTAACGGTAAGTCACATGAATAAATTCCCCTAATAAATCATCCTGTTATAGATACAACGGTAATTACCATATTAAATGTCGCCACTATGGCCATTCTAAAAAGGGAGAGATTACCAGGCGCTCATCCTACTTTGAGATAGTGAAGATAAAAGATGGAATCCTAGCGGTCTTATTCGCACGTTTGAGATATTTGAAATTGGAAATGAACGTGACATAGAGTAGATTAAATAATTAAAAAAAGGACAGATTTGCAGTATGCCCATTGCATGCTTTGGGTTCTCGCTTCTCTCATCATATCCGTAGACAGCGTAAATAATTCAAAGATCCTAACAATCAAAGCGGGAAAGCATGAGCAATTGACATAACAGCAATATGTTAAATTATAGTATTACGATTAATTAGGAGGATAATTTAGAAAGGCTTGCACATTGATGCACTTGTAACATTATCATGCATCTATATAAATGGTACCAAAATCTCAGATATTCCGCACTTCTGATCATTGCTTTGTTTTTTGGTTTCTTGGATGAAAAGTTAATGAGATATTTTATAAGTATGTTCTCGATTTCCATCAAATAGTAATAGTTATGCAAAATATGAATTTTTTTGAAGTGATAAAGTTTTGATCTACCATTAAAAATGCATCTTCGAGTTTAACTTTTTATTGCCTTCTGTCTAGCAAAAATGTTTCAGATCTAGTGATCAAGTTAAAAATGTTCTATCAATCTTTTATCAAACAAAATAAAATCTTTAAGATAGGAATGACAAGTTGCAGGATTAAGTACTGAAATGAGAAAGACAAAGCGATCAACCATATAGCAAACAAATTCATACCATAATCAAACATCATCTCATTAAAATTTCTATTATTCATTGGAGAAAAGAAGGAAGCCAATGCATTGTTACAGAAAATATGACTTATTTTCTTAATTTGGCAGAAGGCTATCTCTTTGGATTTTATCCTGAGCAGACAACTTCTTGTTCTCTAAGAAGTGCATGAGCTTGGTGGAGATCTTCCGGTCGAGATCGGCTATCGGCCTTCCTCTGGTGATCTCCGTGAGCAGCCCAGACAGCTCCAGCTCATCCCTCTCCATCTCAAGCTTCCTTAACTGCTCCTCCGTCTTCCCTATCAGGTCTTTGAGGTACCCTTCCTGGTTCTTCATTCGCTTACTTTTTTGGATCTCCGGGACATCTTGAAAGTTGGATATGATGTTGTTGGTGGCCTCATGGTCGGGCCACGTTCGCGGGTCGGGTTCGTACGGGCTGTAGATGACTTCGCAAGTGCTCACCCCACATAGTAAGCTCAGTTCCTCAGCCTTCTTCAGCAACCCTTTCCTTCTCTTGTTGAATGTCGACCGTCGTGCGGCGTCGTTCGCTATCCATGCCAGCTTAACTTTGTTCCTCATCTTCTTAGTTAATTTCAACACGTATTGCTCTATATATCAATCATATTACATCATTAGCATCTCCATATGATACTTGGAAAGCAAACCAAATAAAATGCAACAATCCCCAAACCATGACAGTGTACGTCAATGAAATATATATAGCAGAGTAAGTTTTAATATAAAAAAACCATTGCTAAATATCTCGACCTTCTTTGTTGTGTTTGAAAGCATGGGTTCGGTGCTCTCTTATAGAGGACCATTTTAAGCACGCTTCTAATTTATTATTTTTCCAACATATGTACCATATTTTGTATGTCTATGTGTCTACGAATAAAAACAAAATGCTTCATATATTTCCTTACTTTTAAATTAAATATTGTACGTATGTTCATGTATATATAGTTTCTGTCATTCTTATCAAAAATATATGTCGAAAAAATCGAGGCAGAACTTTTGAAGTGATGTGCACGTTGTTAAGTGGTCAGTCAAATAGAAGTTTACATCCTGTTACCAAATATTATAAATCGTAATTACGTTTCCTGGAACACAAATCCCATGTGTATGAGGCGTTTAGTACTTGGTAATGAGTATTAAAAAATGTTTTGCATTGACAGTGAATTCCTATATCATCACTTGAATTGCTTTCCACTTGAAACGTGATACGGTTCACAGTTTTAAGTTTTAGCTTAGTCAAGTGGGTTGATGAATGATTACTCATAATACCAATCCTATCCATTCAAACAACCAACTGGTCAAGATGTTTTGTTTTGAAAATCGTCGTCTCGGGGTTTCTACAAGTTAAAAGGTAATACAAAACAACACAAAATTGATAGCAAAATAGCATAATTGAAACAACAATATATGACAAGTGCATTGCCACCACCGGTGCAAATGGTTACAAATATGTGAGAATCAAATTCGAAAATTTCTTTTTAATTGGTATTTTGTCAGATATTTATTATCAATTTTAATTCGGATATGAATATGGTTAAAAAAATTACCTTTTAATTACAATATGTATTCAGTCCACAATGTTTCAAATTCGAGTATCCGAGAACCAAATTAGCTAATTAATATATATCGTACTTGGGAATGGGATTATGAGTGACTTATTCATCTTAGCTATGGTACTTTGGTGTTTCTTACTTTTGATGAGTTATTTTTATGAAATTGCGTGGATTACATCTACCGCGAGTTTTTTGTTTGGGTACCCATCAAACACCAAAATTGGCGTGTTACTCATGTTTCTGGGTTTATTTGCATGTTACTTATCACCTACATTGAAAATTGTTCTCATGCTCCTCCGTTAATGTGGGGCTTACATCTGATAGGCTCCCGTTACAGTGAGACTAACGGATAAGGGTGCACACTAATAGATGTAGGAGACTAATTTTGTATTTTTGGATTAGTATCACTCCAATTTTGATCTTATGGATATGTACCCAAGAAAAAAAAATCTAATTATGAAGTATGTGGAGCAATCTGATTGTGAAGATCTTTTGATCTTCCAAATCGGACGACTGTGGAGCAATCGGTCAACCGATTTTTCATCTTCAACTTATATCAAAAAAACATCTTGAGCACTTTGATATGATTTGAAATAGATAACACAAGTGGTGAAGTTTAGGATATGAATACATGAAATGGGAACTTCAAAGTGTTGAGACTTCTTTCTTGTATTGGATTTCCATTTTTCATCTTCCAGCAAGCCTCAACTTCCGCCCAAAAGGAATCTGGTTGATCGACTAGTGTTTGTTGCTGCAAAAAAGGATTACCACGTCGGATATTAAGGGGGTACAACGTCGGGTTGACCGCCTTCCATGACCGACGTGTTACGCGGGAGACGTTATAAAGGGGTACCCTTTTATGTCAGTTGTAATACCCGACGTAGTAGGAGGCTCTATAACATCGGTCATAGTTTTAACTAAGACCGACGTGGTAAAGGGACGTGCAAGTGGGCTCCTCAATATCCTACCACGTCGGCTTTTTTATACAACCGGCGTGGTAGTATGGACCCTATCGCGTCGGCCCTTTTATACAACCGGCGTGGTAGGGTCTTTAATAAAAATAAAAAATAACCGCAATATCCTACAACGTCGATGGTATTGACGACCAACGTGGTAGCTTCTTTAATAAAAAATAAGAGAGATATCTACAACGTCGGTTATGTTATGAGGTCGACGTTGAAGGATATTTTTTTATTTTTTTACTTTTATATTTGTTTGATACCTATATATCAGACTCAAACCCTGTAGTTCATATTCAATCAATTCACAACATTCATATCTATCAAACAAGAAATTAATTCTCACAACATTCATATTCAGTCCAGCAATAACAACAATCATATCTATCAAATGCACAACATTCAATTCAACATACAAATACATCTAGTTAATACTACAACATACAATGAAACTTTAGTTTTGACGTTTTTCATTTTTTGCTCATAGGATCCTCGATCCATATTCCTTCATGATGATCATCTCGGATAATTAAGTTGTCAACAGTTTTGTCGTCATCAAGCGATTTAAGTTCAGGTACTTGTGCAAATGGGGGAATATCTCCAATCTTATTAACATCTTCTTCAACCACAATTTGTCATTTTCCTTCAAAACTACCAACCATTCATTAGCATGGGTCATTTACATAAAATATCTATTTTGCTTGAGATGCCAGAATGAAAGGATCTTCCTTAAAACCTTCTTTTTAAGGTTTACCAAAGTAAACCCTAAATCATCGACTTGAAGATCATTCTTATTGTCCACCCACTTGCATTTAAATACCGCAACACTGAATTTAGTAAAATTCAACTCCCATATTTCTTCAATTTGACCATAATAAGACATATTGGCATATATTGTATTTCTATCTTTCGAACTAGAGATGTGTAACGATTCAGCTATCAAAGGGACCCCACTATTCTGCAACTAAAATATCGTAACAACTACTTCATTCTGCAACTTATCCAAATACTTTGGATCAATTACTTTGCTGCAAATCTTGTTGAAGAACAAACACAATTTGATAATAGTATGTCTAACATGTTTCGGCAATATCGATCTAATAGCAATAGATAACAACTACTGCATCAACACGTGACAATCATGAGACTTCAAACAAATTAGTTTCAAATCTTCAATTGATACAAGACTACTAATATTTGAAGAATACCCCTACGACACTTTGACACCAGGTAGACACAAACACAAAGCTAATTTCTCCTTTCTGTCCAAACTATAAAAAGCTAGTGGTAAATACTTACGAGTACCCTTACTCTCTAGTGCTAGTTTTCCTCGAATACCAAGTTCAACTAAATCAAGTCTGACATTATATCCATCTTTAGTCTTACCCAATATGTTAAGAAGAATTCCTAACAAGCTGACACAAATATTTTTTTCGACGTGCATCACATCAATACAATGTCTGACTTCTAAAGTCTCCCAATAAGGAAGGTTAAAAATGATTTTTTTCTTCCAACTACTCTTATCATTTCCGTGTTTGTAAGGCTTGCCGAATTTGCATTCGATGTTCTTCACCCGCTGAAGGACTTGTCTACACTGATTTCTGCAAGAAGTTCTTCGAATTCCTGCTTCCCATTAAATGTCATTTTCATTTTACGATACGGATGAATCATAGGAATAAATTTGTGATGACCAAGATACATTGTTTTACTGTCATGCACAAGCTGCAAAGAACACGTGTTTTCTTCACAAATAGGACACGCTTTGTGCCCTTTCACAGAATGACTAGATAGATTTCCATATGCACGGAAGTCATTAATTGTGCAAAATATCATCGCACGCATTGTAAATGACTGTTGACGGTGGGCATTCTATACTTGGTCACCATCATTCCACAATTTTTTCAAGTCATCAATCAGGGGAGCCAAAAACACATCTATGTCATTGCCTGGTTGTTTTGGACCAGATATCATTAAAGACAACATCATGTATCTATGTTTCATGATTAACCAAGGAGGTAGATTGTACATCACTAGTAGAACAGGCCACGAACTATGAAGGCTACTCAAACCCCCGTAAGGATTCATTCCATCAGTACACATACCAAGTCTTAGATTTCTTGATTCTTGACCGAACACCGGAAAATCTGAATCAATGTTTTTCCACTGCGGAGAATCTACAGGATGTCAAAACATCTGATCATTCCCTTTATCACGATCTGTGTGCCATGTCAGATTCTTTGAATTAGTGGGGCAGACAAACAAATATTTCAACCTTGGAATGATTGGAAGATACCACAACACCTTCGCAGGCGGCCCTTGTACTGGTATATCACTACTCACATTTTTCTTGTTTTTATACTTTGACGCGTTACACATCGGACAACAATGCAGATTTTAATATTGGGTCCTATATAATATGCAATCATTAGGGCATGCATGTATTTTCCTATACTCCATACCCATTGGACATAAGTTTTCTTTTGCCTCATATGTACGGTCTGGAAGTTTGTTGTTTTCTGGAAGAATTTCTTTTAACAACTTAAGTAAGCCAGTAAAATTGATATCACTCCAATCGTTCGAGACTTTCAAGGTATATAATCGTAACACTGCAGACAATCTACTGAATTCGTTGCAACCCGGATACAAAGGTTTTCATTGTCTGACAACAAATTACTAAGTACTTGTGGTTTATCATCAAACTTTTCGGCAACATCTCAAATCATATCTTCTAACTGATCATCATCATTAACATCTTTCTTTACGTATTTCATTCTCACCGTGCCATATCCAACGCGTATAACCTTCATCAAAACCTTTCTTAAATAGATGAGCCTTGTTTTCTTTTACATCTCTTAAGAACATGTTAAGACACTTCCAACATGGACAGAAGATCTTTCCTTCGTTTCTAAAATGCGCATTCTTTTGTGCAAACTCTTGGAATTTATCAACTTTGTACTCATACTCATCACTCAATCGACTTGCAAAAATTCAATTTTGATTCATTTTTATCTACAAAACAACACAAACAATCCTGATATAAAATGAGCCCATATATAGTAATTTTATATTAACCACTGCTTATTAACACAAAATGAACCAAATCCAAAATCAACAGTAGAGATGTTATATTCTTAGAACTAAAGGTAAGATAAGCAGATCCACAAAATCACAAGAAACCCTTAAAATCCGGGCAAGATATAGGCAAGATAAGCAGATCCACAAAATCACAAGAAACCATTAAAAATCGGAGAAGTGGATAGATCCAAATGATCCAAAAAATAAGCAGACAAGATCCACAAAATCAACCAAACAAGAGAAAAACACCAAAAATTGTCTAAAAGAGGGACCTTGTTCGAGTTGATGGGAGCCTGAAGAGGACGGAGATCAGATAGATCGGAGGATGTGAGCCTGAGAAGAAAAATAGGGATGCAGATATATCAGAGGCTGCGATGTGCTCGGAGAAGTGTTATGGGGTTTCTGTCTGAGGGATTGGCTACCTAGGGTTTGACTAAAAAATAACCATTTCCACGTCGGATATGAAGGAAATCCGACGTGGTAGACCATTATCAATTTTGGGTTCTGTTTGTTTTGGTTCAAATTCAAACCCCCTCCACAGAAATGTAACTCACATCCAATTAGTTTAACTGTTCGACTGGAAATTGATATTGGGTCATCACGTCGGATGTCATCCATATCCGACGTGATAATGGGTCTACCACGTTGGATATGAAGGAAATCAGACGTGGTAGACCATTATCAATTTTGGGTTAAATTTGTTTTGGTTCAGATTCAAACCCCCTCCACAGAAATGTAACTCACATCCTATTTATATTACTGTTCGACCGAAAATTGATATTGGGTCTACCACGTCGGATGTCATCCACATCTGACGTGATATTGGATCTACCACGTTGGATATGAAGGAAATCCGACGTGGTAGACCATTATCAATTTTGGGTTATATTTGTTTTGGTCCAGATTCAAACCCCCTCCACAGAAATGTAACTCACATCCAATTTATATAACTGTTCGACCGAAAATTGATATTGGGTCTACCACGTTGGATGTCATCCACGTTGGATGTCATCCATATCCGACGTGATAATGGGTCTACCACGTCGGATATGAAGGAAATCCGACGTGGTAGACCATTATCAATTTTGGGTTATATTTGTTTTGGTTCAGATTCAAACCCTCTCCACAGAAATGTAACTCACATCCTATTTATATAACCGTTTGACCAAAAATTGATATTGGGTCTACCACGTCGGATGTCATCCATATCCGACGTAATAATGGGTCTACCACGTCGAGGAGAAGTGACGGCGGTTGGTAGAGGACTTAATGTCGAATTATCCCCACCTATTTGAATCTTCATCTGATTAGGACCTGTAGGAGTTTTGGTGTCTGGACGTGTACTTTCCCTTTCAGATTCGCTTCGTAATAAAATTGTGGGCGTCTTTTAAAACTTCGGATGTCTTTCCATTTGTTGTTTGTTTTTTGGGCTTCATGTTTTATTTTTAAATTGCAAACTGATTTATGTGAGTCCATACTGGTGGTCTTGAAACGAGAGTCAATCCAGACTCAATCCAGAGGTAATCCAACGTGTTGCCAGAATTAATCCATAAATTATCCAGAGTCATTCCAGATGGAGACCAGGGGTAGACGACTGTCGAAATTTAGTCCAGAGTCGATCCAGAGTCGATCGACTGTTATTCCAGCGGTAATCCAGCATCATGAATCCATAATGTATCCGTAGTCATTCCATAAAGTCGGCCTAATGTAGTCCAGAGTCAATCCAGATTCAATGCAGAGGTAATCCAGCGTAATTCCAAAAAATGAATCCATAATTGATCCAAAGTCATTCCAGATGGAGACCAGGATTGACCTAGAGTCGACATTTAGTCCAGAGTATTTCCAGAGTCAAACCACAGTCATTCAAACGGTACCAACCGCATGACAGAATGAATCCATAATGTATCCATATTCGAATTGCCAAAACATTCTGAACATTTTTAAAACTTTGGACGTATTTCCTTCTATTGTTACTCGTTTGTGTTGCTTAATTTAAATACAATACAAATTTAATGAGGTGTCCAGATACAATGAAGGAGTAGTCCAGCCTCATGGGTAATTGAAGAACGTAACCATAAAATATCCAGTGGCATTTCAGGTAATCCACGCCAAAATAAACCCCTAATATATCCAGAGTCAATCCAGAAGGAAACCGGGATCATACCAGATCCAATCCATTATATTGCTAGAGTCGGTATTTTCAGAGACGATCCAGAGTGATTCCAGAGTCGATCCAGAGTGATTCCAGAGTCGATCCAGAGTGATCCTAGAGTTGATCCAGAGTGTTCCCAGATTCGTTCCATAAATTCCAGATTTAATAAAGCAACGACCCAGAGTCAATCCAGATTGATTCCAGGTTGCACGTGGGGTACGCGGAGTATCCAGAGTCCAACCATACTCAATCCAGAGTGATTACATGATGCACTAAGGATACATTTAGTATCCAGAGTGGAACCATAACCTATCCAGCGTTAGTCCGGAAAGGACTACAAGGTTAAACCAGAGATAACACATGAACATTCAAGATCGAGACAAGAGTTACAAAATACATTCATTAACAATGACTCATAAGGAACAAGTGGAGATTTTTTTTAAATGTAATCTGTGAAGAGTGTTCCCCTTCTACATATATGGTTCATATCAAACAACTTTACAAAAGAGTCAGTACCTAACAAATCTAGTGAGTGTTAGTTAGGGAATTCTAAATCTTGAATCTGAAATCAAGTACATTGCTAATTCAACCCAGCGACAAGAAATCGAAAACAACATCCGTCCAATCGTAATTGTCAAGGGCTTGCAGTTGTTCGACGACCAGTAGGAACCAAGCCTTCGTCCGACGACTACCGTCGTAAAAAAGAAAATGGGAGAAAAGAAGATAGAGATAATAACCGGATGAACTCAGCGTCGTCCGTACTGTTCTTCGCGTCTGCAAGTCGACGTTTCATGTGATCCCTTTCTAATAGTTTACCCCCACGAATAGTTGTTGTGTTTGCGGTTATATCTACCGGAATGCCTCCCTTCTTTAGCCCAAGTATGGAGGAGACATGAGTTGGTGTGAATGGGACGATCACATCTCCAAGCTTGAAACCGGAAGCTTCAACATCGATGTTGTCAACCAAAAAGTCAAGAATGACGTTGTCCACAGCTATCTTCGACATCTTGAGAAAGTGACCAAACGGTGTACTCCTGAACATAGCCTTCCGGTTTCCAGACAACTCTTTTAGCTCCTTGTCCACAACTTCCGAAGAGCACATGGTCGGTTGGAAATAATTAAATGCCTTCTTAGAAGCGCTGATGCTGCAAACTTCCATGGCAGAAGACATGTTCGTTCTTTCTTTTGGAAGGATGATTGACGACGAGGGACAAGAGGAGTTTTAGAGTGAAATTGTTTTCCCACTTCGAAGGGCTGGATTGGGTCTGGAAAAGGACGGGAACCGTTCTGGAGATACGATGGAATGAATGGGGGAAACGAAAAGTCTCGATAAGGTCCAAAATGAGTACAGGGTCATTCTAGATGGAATTCCGAATCAATCCAGCATCGTGTCAGAACGAATCTAAAATGTATCCGGATTCATTCCAGAAAGACCCTAGGTTTAACGTAAAGTCCAAAATTAGTCCAGGGTCATTCTAGAAGAGATCCAGAATCAATCCATCGTCGTGCCAGAAAAAATACATAATGTATCCAGATTCATTCAAGAAAGACCCTAGGTTTAACGCGGGGGTCAAACTAGTCCAAGGTCATTCGAGATGGAATCTAGAATCAATCCAGCGTCGTGCCAGAAAGAATCCAAAACTTATTCGGATTCATTCCAGAAAGACCGTAGGTTTAACGTAAGGTCTAAAATTAGTCCAGGGTCATTCCAGAAGATATCCAGAATCAATCCAGCGCCGAGCCAGAAAGAATCCATAATATATCCAGATTCATTCCAGAAAGACCTTAGGTTTAATTCGGGGGCAAATTAGTCCAGGGTCATTCCAGAAGGAATCTAGAATCAATCCAGCGCCGTACCAGAAAGAATCCATAATGTATCCGGATTCATTCCAGAAAGACCCTAGGTTTAACGTATTGAGAATTGAACTTAATCATAGGTGGCGACTTAACCCTATGTGGCGTCTTAGTCACCCGCCACATCATCATTGCTTGATGACTCATCAAGGGGGTGAAGAGTCAACACATGAGAAGACAAGAGGTTGAGGCGGTGGAAGAGACAAGAGTCTTTTCATTTTTTGTGTAATTTTCGTCCTAATTATGTATGCAATTTAAGTAGAGGGTGTAATGATCTTGAATGATCATGTTTATGTAGTCTTTATATTTGGAAGTTGTAGGGTCATGTAAGTGCCTATATAAAGCACTACTAGAATTCACCATTTGTAAAAGAACAACAATACAACAACAATAGATTACAAGCATTACAAGTTGAGCCACGAAATTGTATGGAAAAGAGTGAGGATGTGAGTAGAAAGAGAGAGCCACCTTCTTTCTTTCGTCCCCCCCTAGTTGCATAGATCAAGCATGGATCCAGTGGAGTCCATTGAAGGCAAAATGCATGAAGATCAGGGCGGTCTAAGGCAGCGCACGAGACGCGCCTTTTAGACCGCCAATCAGCGGTCCCTGTAGCCCAGGAGACGGGCATTCTCCTGTGGTGGGTTGATCAGTAGCTCCCCGTCCTCCAACATCTGGTATCAGAGCCTCGTCTGATGGGAAGCTCGGGAATGACCTCGTTTGGTCATGCGTCGTTGCCTCGATTGTCGAAAGGAAACTACGACAATTGGAGTATCCAAATGCGTGTGCTGCTGGGTGCGCATGATGCTTGGGATCTTGTGGAGAGCGGCTTCGAGGAGGAGGCCAAGACGGGAGAAGAAACCGTCGCACAAATCAAAGCACAAAAGGAGAGAAGATCCAAAGATAAGAGTGCTCTCTTCCTCTTCCAAGCGATGGATGAGAGTGGCTTTGAAAAGATCGCTGAAGCGAAGACGTCGAAGGAGGTGTGGGACACCCTTGAGAGGAGCTACAAGGGTGCTGATCGAGTGAGGCAAGTGCGCCTCCAAATGCTTCGATGCGAGTTCGAGGAGTTCGAAATGAAGGAATCAGAAGGTGTTGCCGATTTTTTGACGAGAGTTCGCATGGTGGCGAACAAGTTAAAAAGAAATTGGAAGGCGCTGACCGAAGGAAGAGTGGTGGAGAAGGTGTTGCGTTCTCTCACCGAGGACTTCAAGAATGTGGTGTGCGCAATCGAGGAATCAAAGGACCTCGAGAAGATGACTATTGATGATCTAGCAAGCTCGTTGGAGGCACACGAGCAAAGAAAGAAGAAGAAGAGACAAGATGTCTTAGAGGAAGCGTTGCAAGCAAAGATGAGTCGAACATGATGATGGGAGGTGCGAAGGAAGAGAAGAAGAAAAAGAAGAAGAAGAAGAAGAAGAAGAAGAAAGAGAAGAAGTGGCGACTTCTAACCACGAGGACGTGACAAATCATGCTCAAGTTGATGATGAGCATGAGGAGGAATACGAAGAAAACAATGAGAATGAGGAGCAAGAGGTGGAGGTGGTAGATTGCACCAAGCATGAAGTTGTATTATCCGATGATGAAGAGACGAGACCGATGAAGAAAAGGAGTCTTGATGATCTATACGAGGAAACAAGTAAGCTAGACTTGGTTTGCCTCCTGGATCAATGTGAGAGAATTCCGTTCGAAGAAGCAGTGGTGGCAAAAGAAAGAAGACAAGTCACGATGGATGAGGAGATGGAGTCGACAGAAAAGAATGAGTCTTGGGAGCTAGCTTTGCTTCCAATACATCACAAAATGACTACTTTCAGGAGGGTGTATAAGAAGAAGACAACACCCCAAGGAGTGGGCGAGCGATGCAAGGCACGCTTGGTAGCAAAAGACTACAAGCAAAGGACCGGCATAGATTATGAAGAAGTTGTCGCGTCGGAGGCGTGCATGGAGACAATCCCTTTTTGTGTGCCGTATGAACATGTGAGGTTCATATGGTGTGTTTTTTAGCTTATGCAAAAGCGTTGCCAATAGGTTGCATGATAGGATGCGCAACCTACTTGGGATGTGATGCATTGCATACATTGCATCATATGTCTTTCATTTAGATTACTTTTACATCAATAAATGCTACTAAGGTATGTGTTTAGTCTTATTTACAGATTACAGGGACCTGAATGCAATTTACCCACATCCCGAGCATAAACGCATGCAAAAGACTCATTTCTATCATAAAGACCAAGTTCAAGATTATCGGGTTACGAATGGAAATGTATCCAAGCATAGAAGCATTCAAGTCCTAATTGCAAAAAGAACAAGGACTTAAGCACCAAAGTAGCCGGGGACTTAACTGCAAAAAGTCAAGGACCTAATTGCAAATAACGAGTAGCTTTTATTATCTTGGAGAAAATCTAAAGAAAAATCAATGTGGATCTTCAAATATATAAAAGAATTAATCCGGAGCTCAAAAGAATGGAAAGAATCAATCCAGACACGTAAAGGAGGATCAAATCATACCATAAACATTCAACCAAAATCTGGACCAAATCAGAGCATGATGTGCGGCGATTCCGCCGCAGATCACACACACCATGCGGCGATTTCGTCCAGTTGTGTCTGGACACGTGTACTCTCCAATTCTATACTTAGGTCTCATGTAACAACTATAAATAGACCCGAGAACGATGTTAGAAGGGTCCTTAGTCTTTGGTGGTAGTTTTTATTCTTAATCTTAGTTTTGTATTCTTCTTTTCATTAATAAAATTCTGTCTTTTATTTCTTACTTTTAGTTTTCTTTTGTAATGTCTCAAGGACCCCTTCTTCCTTCCTCTATGAGTTTCTAACTCCTTCCAAAGGGTGGAGGTGACGGATTAGGGTGAAGAGAAGATGAATGAATGTTATTATTTTAATTTCGTGTTAGTATATTTTGATTACTTGAGTTTATGTTAAATCATTTATCATGTAATGCTTTATAACTAATATGATTTATTATAAGTTTCTAAATTCTCTAATCTAAACCTTAAATCTAAACCTCCACCCGACGGAATTCACCTCTTTGTTCTTGTTTTAGTTTTAATTGTTCTTGTTTCTTGCTTTACATAATTAAAACCCAAAAATCTCAAAACCAAATTTATTTCTTCTCTCCTTCTTCTCCTTAATCGAAAATCACACTAAAAACAGAATCTCTCCCTCCTTGTGTTCGACCCGTATTTGCCACGTCTTCATAGACGTCGTGCACTTGCGGTATAAACTTAATTCACATCAGGATGGAGGATGGAAGAGGATTAAGTTCAAGGAGGAGTATTGAGAATTGAACTTAATCCTAGGTGGCGACTTAACCCTATGTGGCGTCCTAGTCACCCGCCACATCATCATTGCTTGATGACTCATCAAGGGGGTGAAGAGTCAACACATGAGAAGACAAAAGGTTGAGGGAGTGGAAGAGACAAGAGTCTTTTCATTTTTTGTGTAATTTTCGTCCTAATTATGTATGCAATTTAAGTAGAGGGTGTAATGATCTTGAATGGTCATGTTTATGTAGTCTTTATATTTGGAAGTTGTAGGGTCATGTAAGTGCCTATATAAAGCACTAGAATTCACCATTTGTAAAAGAACAACAATACAACAATAATAGATTACAAGCATTACAAGTTGAGCCACGAAATTGTATGGAAAAGAGTGAGGATGTGAGTAGAAAGAGAGAGTCACCTTCTTTCTTTCGTGCCCCCCCCCCCCCCCCCCCCCTCAGATGCATAGATCAAGCATGGATCTAGTGGAGTCCATTGAAGGCAAAATGCATGAAGATCAGGACGGTCTAAGGCAGCGCACGAGGGGTGCCTTTTAGACCGCCAATTGGCAGTTGGGGACCGCCAATCAGCGGTCCCTGTAGCCCAGGAGACGGACATTCTCCTGTGGTGGGTTGATCAGTAGCTCCCCGTCCTCCAACATAACGTGCAATAATTAAACTCAAGCAACAACTATAATTACAAATGAAAGTGGTCAGCAAAGAACACATGAAGAACACAAAATACACCTAAAGCAACTCTTGGAATTCCAATTGTTAAAATTCAAGCAACACCTTTAAAATCAATGCACGTCTATGAATGTCTGCCACTGAGCTCAAGTAAAACATTAAGTTACAATTTGCTGACATATAATTATAAAACACTAAAGCTAAAGAAAAGCATTAATTCTCTCATTTGAAAGTTGGCCACTGAATCGTGTAACCTTCCTTGCACTCCTCCAACCGATTGAAGGAGGTCCACCATAGAACCATAGGTACTTTGGCTGGATTGTGGCTCATTTGTAGTAGGGGTTGCTGTTTGAGTAACACCCACATCCTCATTCCCAGTTCTCCTCCTCTTCCCACCTCTTCTATCCCTGAAAATGTAAGAACCACAAAACATTAATGCATGAATATGTATATATGAAAGTGATTAAAGTAAAATGCATTTCTGATGCACGGGTGTAAACCTTGCAATGCCTTGATCTTCAGTTTGGATTCCAATTGGCTCATTGCATCTCCTAGCATGGTGACCAAGTAGACCGCACCTAGTGCATTTCTTCTGTCTCTTACTGCAGCTTGGGTCCATTGTGCCCTTGTATCTGACATGCCTTGGCCTTTCGGGTTGTCTTTTCACTGTTGGAGGTTATACTGTAACTGCATCCAGAGTGATTCCAGAGTCGATCCATATTGATTCCAGAGACAATCCAGAATGATTCCAGAGTCGATATAGTGTGATTCCATAGTCGATCCAGAGTAATTTCATAGTCGATCCAGAGTGATTCGATGCAGAGTGATTCCAGCACTGTAATGATTTAGTCATAGTCTTAGATTAGTAAAATTCATTTTGCCACAGTCAATCCCAAATCACACATCCTAACAAACGGATCACGAACTAATTTGGACGACCGTTAACGTCTCATTCACGTCGTCTCTCCGGAGTAGGGCCCACAAACGGCCCAGGTGTATTTGCGCAAATATGATGCTTTCTAGGTATATATGCGGCAATACCGTAGAAGCAGGTGTATATGGCCAATTTGGATATTTACGAGGTGTACTGTAGCAAAAACCCCTCCCAATTGGAATGTTCGAAATATCTCAAAGCAACATCTCCTTAGAAATATCTCGAGGTGGTGCTTAGTGTTGATATTATAAATTGGATGTTAGCGAACTCAAGAAAAATACAAAAAACAATATAGTGCAGTGGAAAACCAGAAGAACACCGTCAAATAAACGCAACGGTCTAACTTATATTTGGTAAATCAGATGTTAAGAGTCACCGCAACTATACCATAGAAGGGAGATGTTTCACAACCTATATGATCAGACATCCATAAAAAATGCACACAGGTTCATTGCTGAAAAGAATAAACAATTATCTCCCACAACTAGAGAGAAAAATGCAAAAATAGGCAAAATCACATTTAAGTGAATAAAATTGTAAAATGAAGGACAGAAGCCATTACTAAGAGGAAGCAGTATCGCGTAAATGTAATCACAAAGGGCTATTTATAACAGAACCTTCACTACAAAGATAATCCACCATGTAGCTAACAAGATAAGCCATTGTACCAAATATACAAAACTCATATAAGCAAAGCACATCAAAATTAACATGATATATCATCTCATGTCTGAAAAGGAAAAGAACAATGGATATTCAAAACAAGAACTAAGAAGGATAGCAGGCTACGTATAAAGATCATTCCCATTCTGGAATAATTTTGTAACGATTAACGAAATACATGTTTTTTCCCTCTCTTTGGACAATATTTAGAATGACGATAGTATAAGCGGAATTAAGAGCATGTGAAGTTCTACTATTCACAAAACCAATATTTGACAGAAGTTTCATTTCTACTATTCTGCTAAATATAAAACAAAAAAGTTGTCCTGTCGAAGCCTGACTTAGAGAGGTAGAAAAATGACATTATATTTAAACTTGGTTGAAGTTAATGTTTCTACGGGGTAACTGCAATTATGAGCAAAAGCCTGTAAAAAATATATAGTTTTGGCTTGTGGAAAATCCAAAGATGCTCCATGAGTTCTAGCAGAGTATTCTTGCCTTTGAAGAAGCGCTGGGAAAAGATAGCAACTGACAGAAAACACCATCAGGAATGTCCGAACCATGATCTATATAAACTTCTTCAAGTGAAGGAGCATTTCGAAGCACAAACTCAATGAACCTTATTGCTGCCACACACAATCTTTTTATCTTCAATTTCTTTAAACTATTGAAGTTGAAGTCAAGGTCACCATCAACATTCCAGAACTCCGGAACAGGAATTTGTGAGGAAAGGTTCTTCTTGTTCTGAAACGAAAAGAAAAGAAAACAATCCTTTCCATAAATATCTGCAAATTTAACAAGATAATAGTAATGATGCTGATTGGAAAATATCGTACATTTATGTAGAGGCTCTCTAGAAACGGAGAACTTCTAAGCAACCAGAGTAGAGTTTTTGGCTCTTTTAGGCAATCACATTTGTATATATTAAGAACCTTCAGCTTGGTAAATACTTTGACAGAATTCAAGGCATTGGAGACAGATAAAAACTGAAAAAGACATGGAAAAGTTATATAAAATTTTGAAAGCATGAAAACAAAGAACCAAATAAACTACACGGACCTCTAAGAGAAATTCTGAGAGTTGTAGCTTCTGCAGATTTGGCAAACCACCAAGTAAATCAATGCATCCATATACTTGTTCAACAAATTCATGAGGCCATGATCGTAGACAAAGATCTAAAAAGTCTAGCATTGGGGTGTTGAATCTTAGATCGGGTAAAAATCCCACCACTCTGAAGTAACAAAGAGTAGGAGTAATTATCTCAAGCTCGTCACAACCATCACAATATTCTAATGTCAATGATCGAAGAACAGGGCATTGCCGAATTAAAGCCTCCAGTCTACTATTATGCGGAAACATCACACAAGTGAAGGAAATAGTTGTGAGAGTGCTAAATGTTTTGAAACAACGAGGAATTTTCAAAACACACAACTCAAGTGACAACTTGATCAAGGTGCTGCAATTAAAAAGAGATGTTGGGACCATGTACTTGGAAGACTGCTCATCAAATTCAAGAATAAGTTCTTGGATGCCAGCATTGCTCAGGAAATTTATTCCAATGTCCACCTCAGAGTATGAGCTTATGCAATAACTGAACTTGAACTTCCTTATCTTTCCACCATGAAGCGAGAGAACTTCATTGACAACACGTACTACTTTGAGTTCACACGCTTTTGCGGTCTCGTAAGAGAAAGGAAAAGAAATGGAATCAAACACAAGATCCGGGATATGCCTCCATTTGTATCTCCAAGCTTTAGATAGTACACTCGTCCTCACAGCATCAACTATAGGCAAAAGAACAAGAATATATTCTATCACATCATCAGGTAAAGCATTAATCCCAACAGCTTCCGTTCTCCCCGTCTTCTCCACCTTTAATTGCTCTGACATCTACAAGACCCAAAAGCAAATTTAGAATCACAAAAATCTAACCAAAGTTGCACATATGTAATAATGTACTGCTCATCCCAAAGATTGCAAGAATTCAAGGAAGTAAAAAGGCATGACCGAAAAGCAACTACTGTTCGACAATCATGAAGGAAAATATCTAAGTACTAGTGGAACTAAGGTTGCCAAAGTAGAGTTTATCGTCCAAACTCACCTAATTTATGTGAACTCGAAATTATATACGAACAAAACTTTAAAGGTAAGTTTCTTTTGTCTGTTGAAATAAATCCCAACTTCAAAAGAATGCCATGTAAAATTTTCTACAAGAATGATAATTACACTTTGAAAAGAAAGGTTGGTCAACTTCTAAACTTAAGTTTAAAAACTTACATGAAGAAACTCGTCTAACCACTTACAAGATAAAACATCTGCCATTCCGCAAATGGAATCCACTAGAGGCATAAACCATCTTGAAGGATCATAACAGTAAGGAAATGAGAAAGGTTTGTTAGAGCTTGAATGAACATTAGTTCACCTCTGAGCTAACATGCCATTGTGGCTTTCACTCCAATATCAGTTGAACAATTATGAATTCGCTCTATCATCGGATTTTCCAAAAAGATTTGACCGCAGTCTACATAGAAAATGCAAAATGCAGCCGAGTTATCCATTACCTACAAAATCCAAAAAACCAAAATACAATTTCAGGGTTCTTAAAAACCATATGTTCATCAACATTACCCCAAAACCACAAAAGAAACTCCCTCATTAAGCAGGGTAAGGGGCTTGGACGAACGCAACCATACCAATGTCAACCCGTGACAAAAAAGTTGTTTCCGATTGAACCACATTCAATAAACTGTATTTTCATTTTAAAAATCATGTGTTCGATAAAAAAAATCTCGTTCCATTTTTAAACGATTATCCTTATAATGTACTTATTCGCATAACAAATCCACCCAAATGACGTCTCATTTTGAGGCATTTTTGAAGACTAAGGGTCCGTTTGGATTGAGCCGTGATTGCAATCGTGGAAACATGAGATTAGTGAACCAAACTTTTTTCTTCTTCTTTTTTTTGGCTGCTATTGGCAATAAGGAACAAACAACTAATCTAGGGCGGCTATTTACAGAACCCAATATTTACTTTTCCAATATTGCCCAAACATCCGGACATAGTCGGAAACGCAACGATTTCCAACAAACCCTAAATCACTACCCAACTCAAAAGATTAACACGAGTTCCAAAACACATGAACCATACTTGGCCTAAAACACAAGTGAATGCATACCTTCAACCAACATCGACCTGCAGCCGCGACCGAGGGATTAAGCGCCGAATATGAATGGCAGAGTTGCAATTGCGATACGTAGGTATGCCGAATATGAATATGAATGGTTGGTTTTGCTTTAAATATTAGCCACAATATTCCATGATTTACGCTCGTCATTTTCTTTTTCAAGTAACTACTTTTTAGATATTGGTATATACCACTTGTTAAAACAAATATCAACAAAATATGAAAATCAAAAAATCATACCAGCAAATTCCACCACCACAAATGGGTCCAATAACGAGACGACAAAGTAGGGTGCAGTGTTCGTAAATGTGGTGGGGGTTCATTAAAATTGTATAGTAAAAAATATAGTCTCTAAAACCAAAAGGCCGTAAAGTTTTGGGCTGGGGAATACTTCTTATTCTCAATCGCAAGGGTAATAAAATGAGCCTCTATTTATAGAATGAAAAAGGTATAGATGTTATAATATAATAATAATGTAACAAATACTTATTACTATACTTGAATGAATACATTATGCTATACATCAATGTGGAGGTTACAATAATGATTATAGAATATAATTTCACAACAATCTTCATTGAATAACCACATCAAGTTATATGCTTTCAATCCACCTAGTTAAACATGTTACCAAGAAAAACTCATAAAAACTTGGTCTAGGAAAAAAAGTACAACGCATATAATTCTCCCACTGAATTGAACATATATTTCTCCAACGACGAACACCATACTCGATTGCAAGTTGCATGATTTACTTCCGCTGCTACTTTCATTCTCGATGAAATTTTGCTAGAAAATCTTGTGGGAAAAACTAGCTTGAAGAAATATATATGTTATATTCTAATAGTTTGTTCATAAGTTGCCTTGTTAAAATCTTTAGCCAATAAAACTCTTTGGGACAAAAAATAGCAAAGTGAAAAGAAAACAACAATGAGTCTTCTTAGCATTATCCTTCAAGGAAAGTCTTCAGGAGGCGGCGTAGCGCGAGCGAGGCTGCGGTGAGTTCCGTCTTCTTGGAAGGTATGTCGGTTCAATAATGTGTTTTTGTTGCTCACCCATGTTGGGGGGAGAGGTGGTCGGTCGCGGGAGGTCGGAGACTGGGCGAAGGTCCTGGTCAACTGGGCGAAGGTCCTGGTCAACTGGTATCAGAGCGAGGTCACGAGTTCGAGTCTTACCCCTGCACGGATGTAAAATTCTGGGGGGGGGGATTGTTGGGGTATGGGCCCCAGCAATTTCTTGGGCTCATGGGCTTAACATCCCAGCTCGTTGGCACAAACGTGCAGCCCCTCATGTCCACCCGACGCTTAGTTTGGGGCTCTGCGCTACCGGGGGAAGAATAGTTTAGTTGACCCCCTCACTAACAGCAATTGCTTTTAGTGGAGTGGCAAAGTCAACTGGGCGAAGGTCCTGGTCAACTGATGTAAGTATGTAGGATCGTGTGGGTTATGTAGGATGTAGGTATGTAGGATGTAGGATCGTGTGGGTTATGGGTCCACTAATCCCTATTAAGCCCTAATTAACTACTTGGTTGATCGATCAAAGAAATGCAGCGGAAATTAAAAACAAATCAAACACAAGTAGAAAGTAATGCAAACCACAAAGAGAAGACGCGTCGGTTTTACAGAGGTTCGGCCGCGCCTACGTCCTCTCTTGCAAGCCCCTCTCGAATCCCCGTTCGAGCCCCTCTTGCGTCTTCACTATGCCTCCCCGTTCCGGGCCGGGAGCAACGCCTTTTACAAGTCTTCAAGCTCGCGAACAACCCTCGCCGAGCTTGGCACCACCTCTCACAACCCGAGAGGATCACTTCGGGCTTTCACCGAAATCTCTACTTCTTGTCTTGGGCTTTCACCAAGACCCTTGCTCACTTTGTCTTGGGCTTTCACCAAGACCCTTGCTCTCTTTACAATAATGGTGACTGAGTGGAACTCACTCTCTAATTGAGCACAACAATTGCTAGATGATTGTATGATGGAGGATGTGGAAATTTGGCTTTGGAATCACTAATTGGGAGCTTTGAGGTTGTGGAAAATCTCACTATAAGTTTGACACTTTGGAGTTGTGAAATCTTGTGGAAAACTAAGTGTGAACCTCTATTTATAAGCTCCTAAAGATTTCTAGCCGTTTGGACAAGATTTGATTGGGTTTTGTGCAAGATACACAAAACAGAAAATCGGGTTCAGAAATCTGTCCAGAAACGGTCGACCGAAAGGTGTATCGGTCGACCGAACCCTTGAGTCTGTTGATGGATCGGTTGACCGAACATAGGTACTGGTCGACCGAATCGCTTAAGTTCTATAGGTCAACGGTCGACCGAGCAGGTACCGGTCGACCGAACTACTGGGTTCGGTAGAGAGAAATCTTGATCGGTTGGACAAACTTGTGTCGACCGATAGCAGGGGGTTTTTCACGAATTGAACGGTCGACCGAAAGGTGTGTTTTGTTCGACCGGTGCTAATGTATATGGAGGTGTATATTGAGAATAATGTGTATACGACCGTTGTATAATACGACAAATAAAACGGTAATATTTTTACCAGAAATGGCAAACAAAACGGTCGACCGAAGGTCTACCGGTCGACCGAACAGGTCTGGGTAATCGGTTGAGTAGATGTGTGATCGGTTGAACGGATTGGTCTGGTATAACAAAAATTGTGTATAACCGGTCGACCGAAAGGTGAACGGTCGACCGAACTCAGGTAGACTGGCGACCAATGTTTTAAGTGTTTAGGTGATCTAATGGAGTCCAAATTATATGATATTTTGTGTGTGACTCCTACAAGGAACCTAGTGTGTGAATGCATGTATATTAGCTTATGTTATGCTCAATTCACATAAGTTCCTAATACTCAAAGAAAGGTAAAATTACATGTCTTCAATCCTAGCTTGATTACATGTCTTGACTTGATTTTTCTTCTTTCTTGAGTCTTGATCACCTGTAGATGTTAGCACAATACAACATGTATACTATTATACTACATGTGCTAATCTACATGTCCTAATTAAGATTAGGTTTAATTACATCATCAAAATACGGATTAAGGCCAAAAAGCCAACAGGTATGTCGGTTCAATAATGTGTTTTTGTTGCTCACCCATGTTGGGGGGAGAGGTGGTCGGTCGCGGGAGGTCGGAGACCTCACCGGCGGCAAGGACGGCGTAAAATCCTTGGCTGGTGCAAGATTGTTGTCGACCAACAGTCGACCATTTCTTAGTTGCAGTCGACCGATTTATTGTTTTTGCCCGACCTTAACCAATGCCGGTCGAATGATGGCAGGTGGTGGTCGACCAGTTGTGCTTGTACTGGTGGGTTGGAGGATTGTCTGGTAGTTTTCGGTCAACCGTTCCTGTTTTTGGTGCGACCGGAACTTAAGTTAGCTTATTGAATTGTTCGGTTGATTGATGACCTAGAACTGCTAAGTTGCCCTGGTAGTTTTCGGTCAACCAGGGCCCCTGAGTCGGTCGACCGATTAGACTTGTATGATTTTGACCAGACTCCGGATTTTGACCACGTATCGGTCGACTGGTTTTAGACTCTTGTTCGACCGTTGGGATTTAGGTTAGGCGCAGAGAGTTTGACCGTTGTAGACTTTCGGTCGATCGAACCCCATGGAAACAGTCGACCAGTTTGCCTATTTCGGTCCACCGTTTGTGCGCAGAATTTCAATCCCTGATCCTAGTGAAGTGCCAACTCTGTCCACGGAAACCTGTGTCATCGCCTAGTGCGTGAGACATGATGTGACAATGGGTGCGTAGATCGTGCCTGCCCAGGGACCGGCGAGTGGAAGGGTGTGGGTACTTGGGACGTGCCACCTCCGTGTATGGATTGTTGCTTAATGTGATGAAATTATGGATTCATAGTAGAGTAGCAGACCTGAGGGATCGCGGATCCCAAAGTAGATGATGTGTGGCTCATAGACTGATGAGAATTTTAATTTATACCGCAAGTGCACGGCGTCAATGAAGACGTGGCAAGTACGGGTCGAACACAAGGAGGGAGAGATGTGTTATTAGTGTGATTTCGATTGGGGAAAAAGGAGAGAAGAATAAATTGGGTTTTTGAGATGTTTGGTTTTTATTATCTAAGGCAAGAAACAAGAACAAATAAAACTAAAACAAGAACAAAGAGGTGAATTCCGTTGGGTGGAGGTTTAGATTTAGGGTTTAGATTAGAGAATTCAGAAACTTATAATAAATCATGTTAATTATGAAGCATTACATGATAAATGATTTAACATAAACTCAAGTAATCAAAATATACTAATCACGAAATTAAAATAATAACATTTATTCATCTTCTCTTCACCCTAAATCCGTCACCTCCACCCTTTGGAAAGAGTTAGAAACTCATAGTGGGAGGAAGAAGGGGTCCTAGAGGAATTACAAAAGAAAACTAAAAACAAGAACAAATAAAAGACAGAATTTTATTACTAAACTAAAGACTAAAAATAAAAACAAAGGACCCTTTTTACATCGTTCTCGGGGCTATTTATAGTTGCTACAAGGGACCTAAGTATAAAATTGGACAGTACACGTGTCCAGACACGACTGGACAAAATTGGAGCACACGGATCGACTCTGGTGCGGCGGAAACGCCGCATTGTATGTGTGACTTGCGGCGGAATCGCCGCCAATCATGCTCTGATTAGGTCCAGATTTTGGTCGAATGTTTATGGTATGATTTGATCCTCCTTGGCGCGTCTGGATTGATTCTTTCCATTCTTTTGAGCTCCGGATTAATTCCTTTATATATTTGGAGATCTACATTGATTTTTCTTTAGATTTTCTGCATAATAACTCGTGAATTGCAATTAGGTCCTTGGCTTCTTGCAATTATGTCCCCGACTACTTTTGTACTTAAGTCCTTGTTCTTTTTGTAATTAGATCTTGAATGCTTTTATGCTTGGATACATTTCCATTTGTAACCCGATAATCTTGAGCTTGGTCTTTATGACAGAAATGAGTCTTTTGCATGCGTTTATGCTCGGGATGTGGGTAATTTGCATTCAGGTCCCTGTATTCTGTAAATAGGACTAAACACATACCTTAGTAGCATTTATTGATATAAAATCAATCTAATTGAAAGACATATGATGCAATGTATGCAATGCATCAAATACCCCCACACCTAGATTTTGCTAGTCCCTAGAAAAACAAAATATAACAAAAATAAAACAGGGAAATCCTAACTCACTTTCGTAGGAATCACGGTTGCACTTAGCATGTGCAACAAGCCTTTAAACCTCCAAGTTTCCTTAGAGGACGAGTTTTGTCTCGTGAGGGTTTTCAGTTGACACACCCACAAAGTCCTAATTCAACATTCCATTAATAGCTTTCAATATCCCTACCTCAACCTTATACATCTTACTTAGAATTTTTGCATGCTTATTATATAAATCTAACTTATAAAAAGTCTGACTTGGTCTTTGTTCCTCATGTTCACACCACTAACCCTTCTACACATGTTATCACTTAAATTATCTTGCACGCCTCTTCTGGTGGTGAAGTATCATTCGGATCAACCATGGCATGAATCATTCTTTTAGCTTTGGGCCTTGAGTATATATTGTTCTTTTTCCGTGATTCAACACATTTGCTTTTTCTGACACTTTTACCCTTTTTGCATTCGTGTAGCGAGTTTGGTCGATAATCCCGAGCTGACAGACTCAAGTTACCGGGTTTCAAGATACCTCTACGGACCAGTGACTCAAAGGCTTGGGCTTTTGTAATCATTTTGCAAAATGTGTTTTCCTCACTTTATTCCTTTATTTTTACTTTTATTTTCCTCAAGGCTTAATTGCTATTAGAAGTCCACACTTCCCGGTATATTTTCCTCAACCTCTGCTTTTTATCAACCACTTCAAAGATTTGATTCATCCAATTTAAGTGCATACATGTTTTAAAGGGTAATGAGTTATTTCTTTGGAACTTAGATTTATGTCATAGTTTCTACAAGCAGAACTATATAATAAGGAACAAAAACTCAATGCAATTTGTACTCGGGTTTTGGTAGTTCAATCTTAAGCTATGTCATGAAACATTGAATTTTTTTTAAGAAATAAAAGAACAGATATATAGATAGATATATACATAAACACCCCCCCCCCACACCTAAATCATGCATTGTCCTCAATGAATGTGAATATAAAGCAAATGCACTTATTACCTTGGTGAACTGCGGTTGAAGGATGAAATTTGCTCAGTCAACCATAATTAGAATTGGATTGAATGACACCATATTGGTGCATGTATCCAGTTGAATTGTTCCCATGTTGCAATGAGAGTCCTGAGTCACAGGTTCTACACCCCTTACATAAATTGATTCTCTTATTTGTTCGAGTGATGGTGGGTGTGTCGCAAAATTACTCCTCCTTTTCTTACTTCCTTTTTGATTTTGTGATGATTCAGAAATCTTATAGATACGCGATTTCATCACAACATCACTTTGATTGCATATTATTTCTGGCTCACTATCAATATGAAAGATATTAAATTCAGCTTTTAAGTTCCCAAAAGATAATTGCATGAGCCTATTTTGACAGTTTAGCAATGCTTCAGAAGTGGCTAAAAAGGGTCTGCCTAGAATTACATGGATTTGTCGATTAGGATTTACAACAGGTGCGGTATCTAGTACGACAAAATCCACTGGGTAAATGAAGTCACCAACCTTGATCAAAACATCCTCTACTATACCTCTTGGTTTCTTAATAGAGCAATCAGCAAATTGAAGAGTTGTCTTAGAGGGTTTTAGTGGACCAAGGTTCATTTGCTCATAGACAGAGTACGGGAGTAGGTTAACACTAGCATCAAGGTCTAGAAGGGCTTTGTTGATACAAGTATCTCCTATCGCACATGAAATTGTGGGACATCCAGGATCCTTATATTTTATAGGAGACGAGTTTGACAGGATAGAGCTTATGTTTGCAGTTAAGAATGCCTTCTTTGGTACGTTGGTTTTTCTCTTTTTAGTGCACAAATCTTTTAAGAATTTAGCATAAGCAGGTATTTGTTGAATCATATCTAAGAGTGGAATATTCACCTTAACTTGCTTAAATACTTCCAAGATTTTCTCCATTTGTGCACTTGAGTTCTTTTTGAGTCTATTGGGGAACGAAGCTTTAGGAACATAGACTCGCTCAGGTTCAGGTTGAGCTATGGGTTCAGGTTGAGTAGGTGGGTTGGGCGTTTCAGATTGGACGTCGGGTTCAATGGTTAGGTCATATGTGGTAGCTTGATGGCTAGATTGATTAGACGTTCTAGGATTTACCACATTATTATCAATCTGTCTTCCGGACCGTAATGATACTACTGCATTAATTTGTTGGAACGGTCCTTCCTCATTAACCATTTGAACCGGTCTAGGGTTGTTATTTCCTGAAGGTGGTTGATAGGGCTGATATGAATTATTAGATCTTAGATTCACCTCAGGTTGACTTGGAAACCGACCCTTTTCTCTTTAACCTACTATTTGTGCTAGTTGGCTGACTTGTGTCTCTAGCCTTTGGAAGGTCTGGTTGGTTGTTTGTATAAAGGTTTTCATCAAATTTTCCAAGCTTGTCAACCTAACCTCATGATCTCCATTGTTACTAAACCCAGATGATGTATTATTTTGGTTATACGGGTTTGGTTGTTGTCTAGGAGGTTGACCTTGTTGGCTTGATGAGAAATTGGAATTATGACGCCAACCCGAGTTATAGGTTGATGCGTATGGGTCATTTCTAGCATGGTTATACATGGCATTAACTTGTTCCCAGTCCGCACAATCCTCCATTACATGACCAGTCTGACCACATCTAGAGCAAGGGATAGACGAGGCTTGATTCACTCAGGTTTGGGTTTGTAGCTCTAAACTTTCCATTCTGCGCATAAGGGTAGCTAGTTTTGCTTCAACCGCTATGTTGGCATCTACAGCTAAGACACCTTGTTTGGGTTGACTTGCTATTCTAGATCCAATACTCGGGTTACCCTTACTATGGATTGTGAATATGGTTCAAGAGTTTGTCCAAAGAGCTACAAATTAAACAAAGAGTTTCATATAAACATACAACTTTATCAAAATAAAATGTATTATTTCAATGTAAGGTAGAAACAACATATTACCTCTCGTAAATCTCCCTCCCTCAAACTCAACTCCACAATTTCTTCCATATTCCTCATGATATAATACCCACACTCAATATTTCCAGTTTGTTTATGGTACTACAATCAAGATAAAATGTATATTACAAAATAACTAAATGTAATTGAAAATATAATACGAAATAACAAAATTAATCTAACATATATATAACCCGAGGGGGATCGGGTTGTGGAGCTGGGGTGAGATTTCGGATGGTGGAGGAGGGTTGGGGAGGGGGATGGAGAGGAGTGACAAACTAAGGGTGTTAGGGTGGGACGGAGAGGCGGGTTGAGCTGAGGCTGGGGGTGAGGGTTAGGGTGAGGGATGTGGAGGAGAGAGGTGGAACGGGTAGGGGCAGGGGGTGAGGGTGGGGGTCGGGATGGGGAGGAGCTGGGTAGAGGATGGGGTTGGGGTGGGGGAGGAGGTGGACGGCGAGGAGGGAGGGGGGGGGGGGGGGGGAGAATGCATGTTACCCTCGAGGAGGGAGGTGCGGAGGACAGACGGACGGTGGCCAAACGGAGGCGCTACACGTGGGGTTTGGGTGTAAGAAACAAGGAGCAAGGTCGTGTGTGGGAGAGAGTGAGTGGCAACCTTTTGAATAATTTTTGTTGACCAAACACGTCGGTTCTTAATAAAACCGACATGATACCCTTATTATCACGCTACGTTTCACGTCGGTTCTTAATAAAATCGACGTGAACTATTTTCAAAAATTGGGTTTTATTTTTTAAAATAAAATTAACCACGTCGGGTTTGTCAATACTGATGTGAAACAAATCAATAAACCACATCGGGTTTATAAAAACCGACGTGAAACGTAGGGTATCACGTCGGGTTTCATAAAACCGACGTGGTTTGTTTTTATTATCTTGGGATAGTTTTAAAGTAAAAATATAACATGTCGGTTTTCCTTAACCTGACGTGATATATTAACATGTCACGTCGGTTTATGTTAAACCAACGTGATATGAAAGTTTCTTGTCGGTTGTTAAATAACTGACGTGACATGCCGTTGTCGTAGCATGTGTTTTCCAGCAGTGAAAATAGCAATGGAAATAAATCATGCAACTTGCAATCGAGTATGGTGTTCTTCATTGGAGGAATATATGTTCAATTCAGTGGGAGAATTATATGCGTTGTACTTTTTTTCCTAGACTGTTTTCTTGAGTTTTTCTTGGTAACGTGTTTAACAAGGTGGATTGAAAGCGTATAACTTGAGGTGATTATCCAAGGGAGATTGTTGTGATATTATTTTCTATAATCATTATTGTAACCTCCACATTGATGTATAGCATAAATGTATTCATTAAAAAGGCAAAAGGGGCAGTGACAATCTTTCAACATATCATTTTTCCGACACAAGTCATGTATAACCAACTAATATCTTAATCACTATACTCAATGATTGCTTTTGATAATAATCAAATCATACACTCATTATGTGAAAGGATATAAGTATCATATCGTAGGGTTCAAAGATACAATGAAAAAATTAATGACACAAACATAATTCAATAATGTTTCATCGATCATGTCTATTTAATATAAGAAAGAAAATTGGCTATTGTTAGGCTCGTATTGCAAATTGTCTTATTTCGTGAGTGTAATTTTGATGTTTGTGTATTTCAATTGTTACCTGGACTAGAAAGAAATATGTTATTTTCCGGTGGAATGCACTTGGAGTATTTCTACTTTGATGTGATCTTGAAAAGGTAGCCTTGAATTTCCTATATGTAACTGTAACATCCCGGAACAACGAAAATTTTGAAAATCTAAACAAACGAGATCTCAAGACAAGAGTCATCAAACGAGAATGTTAGTTATATAAATATAACTAGTCGGTGCACCACAATACAACAGAGTTTGTCAAAGTTACATGATTACATCAATACAACGAAAGACAGATACAAGTAAACATGACGACCTCAAAGAGTCTAAAGATGATCCCGACCCCAAAATGTGTGCGCCCGCTATCACCACCCGACAGAACCTACTGCGGTCCTGAAACATGAATCAAACAACAATGCCTGAGTTTCCCATTAGGAAACCCCATATGCCAAGCTCGCCTATATGAATGCAATAGTACGGTAAATGAACCTATCATACTAGTAGCATGTCATGTCATCATCAGAAATGCATAGATCCCCTCCAAGGGTAAAACATGACCTAAGTCCCACAACAACAACAAATACCCTCAAAGGGTCAACAAGGACATCAGTCCAACAACAACGGGTCTCCCTAGGAAACCTACCGTAGGCACATACGGTCTTATGGACAGTACGCGACGCACCCCACACGTGACTACTCGAGCCAAAGGGATCGGTGAGGAGCGTACGCACTTCCGTGCAAAGTAACCATGTGGTCTACACCACCCCAACGGAGTCGTAGCCCTGTTGGTCCAAACATTCCCCCATAGGTGTTGGTTAAAGTCGGGCAAAATAGTAAACCGGTCGACCACCCGAAGGCACCGGTCGACCGTTGGTCGACAGCAACCCCGCACCTACCGAGGATTTTACGCCATTTCTCGTTGCCAATGAGGTCTCCGACCTCCCGCGACCGACCACAACTCCCCACCATCGTAGTGAGAAACAAAACCAAGTTATCAAACCGGCATACCTCGAAGCGAGACGGAGGATGCCGGAGTTCGCTCAACGTCGCCCGCCGACCACAACCTTTGATCTCGCGCGTCTCACGTTCGCACTTTTGCTTCTCCAAGCTCATCACCACTCGCCGGAGCCGTCGCAACGCCCTTTGGAATCGCCGTAAAGGGAGGAGGAAGGTGAGAGAGGAAAACGGAATGGAAGGGAAAGGAAGAGAGTGATGAGCATTAGTTTCTCCAACACAAAACCCAACACCACATCACCTCACCACACCCCTACATGCCCACACCTAAGCCTCCACTATTGACGCCCCTTCCCCAAGACAAACCACCACTTAACCACCATTAGCACCCTAAACAAGGGTTAGGGACATAACAGTAACAAATTCTTCTACTTCTGTATCTATTTCTGAGTGAGATGTTTGGATTTTTTCCTGTTAAGATGCCTATGATGAAATTTACACAATTATTACTCGTAACCCTGTTGGATTGAGCAAATTAAGTAAAGAAGACTCCGCCACAAATCAAAATAATGAGAAATTGACCTAGTGTCAGTCTATATATAAATTCGGCTCGAACAAAGAGTCATGAGTCATGACCACGAGTAAGATTGAGAATCCAAGATCCGCAAATTTCCAGTGTAAATTCATTCATTAACACAAAGGAGGATCTGCGATTTTTTAGTGTATTTTCGTTCCATTATCTGTGACCACGTGAATCCATGAGTGTCATCTATATAAGATACTTGTATGCATTATTTTATTCAATTACATCAACCCTAATATTTTATCATTTTCCTCTTCTTCTTTCTTTGGCTTCCGCCGCCTCTCTCTTCTTTCTTCCTCCATCGCCCGTGGCAACTTTTTGAGAAAACACCATAGATATACAGTTTGAATGTTGAAGTTGACTAGGAAAAAAACTGAATTGCTATTCATCGCCGGAAAACTACTTAAATCACCCCAACCACTTACCATTTTGCCCTTCTGTCCATTTTTCTTATATAACTCTCCATTTCACTCTCCTAACACCACTCTCTCTTCATATTCACCCAAAATCATGTCTCGGTGGCCATGAAAAGAGCCAGCGGATGCACCAGTCTATTCGAATCTGGTAAAATGCCTTGTTTATTTTTTTGTAAATTAAAAAAATAGGTCGGGCGTTCGGGGGAGACTCCCAACTTAACGTGCATGCGTCTCCCCCAAACTCCCAATCCCAATTGGGGGGCACCCGCCGGAGCCGCGCCTCCCTTGGGGGAGGCGGCTCCATCAGACGCCTCCCCCCCCACCCAATTTTTCAGATTTTTTTTAATTTAAATTGATTATAATTTGTGATAAATGCTAAATAAATTGATTGTTAAGTTAATAATTAGTTAAATTGGTTTAGTAATTAGTTAAATTGATTAATTATTATAATTAGTTTCATGATCAATTTGTAAATCCATTAACAAAATTTTATTTCTAAAATTGAATTAATAGTCATCGGGTTACCGTGGAGGAAAATTGAAATCAATTCCCTTACGCGTTGTACATAGTCTAGCAAATGAGTCAGGTCCTCATCATCCACGTAGACGAGGTATTTCTGCTTCAGTTAGGAGAGAGAGATATATTTTACGTCATTGTCAGACACCTGAGGATTCTTTCGACAATGAGCATGATTCAGATGAGGTGTGGAGTCACGACGAGAGTGAGGATGGGGGTCGGTATGACTTAGAGCCGCAGGAGGATCGAGACGGCAGTATGGTCGAGGACGGGGGCAACATTGTAGTGCTTCGGCTGAGTTGGTCATTAGGAAGGGTCGAGGTGGCTGGTTTGTGACCGGTGATTCGAGTTCGTGCACTGCAGACGCCCGAGCTCTGAAGAAGAAGAAGGTTGAGGATGATTCTTGGATCGTGACGGGTATGTTGTCCAATGGTCCTCTAGATGACAGCGTCATTCCAAGTTTCGGAGGCTACATCGCTAGACGCATTTGGGAGGGTGAGGATCGGAAGGTTGTGAAGTGCCATAATCGGCATAGAGACTGTACGACATTGCAGGTTTGGCGTGCAGTGATGACGGATGATATGACAACGACCATTAGTGATAGTGGATTGGGTCACTTGCCATACAACATGTTCTCCTGCTTTGACATGACAATGATTTCGGCATTCATTGAGCAGTGGCAGCCTGACACCAACACTTTCCACATGCCTTTCGGAGAGATGACGATCATGTTGCATGACGTCTTCCAGATTCTACGCATTCCTGTTGAGGGTCGTATGTGTTGGATCGTGAGGGTCTCTAATTCTAATCACTTTTAATCCTAATAACCTACTTATTTAACAATCAAAGATGAGCTGCGGAATTTAAAACAAAACAAGCAAGTAAAGGAATGGAAAATGCAAACCACAAGGAGTCGGGGATTTTTATAGAGGTTCGACACCCCACCCGGGTCCTAGTCCTCTCTTGCAAGCTCCACTCGCATCACCGAACTCCGCTCACGACTGTTGGATTTCATGTTTAATTGTGCATATATATTTTCGAGTTTTTATGCATAATAAGGATCAATTACAATTTTCTATGATTTGTTTCATGCATGCATTGGTTTGTTTCAATAACTAGTTTTAAAACTTTTATTAAAACAAACATGGGACTCCGAAATTCATACCTAGAAGTTCTCTAAAACTTCTTGAAGATTCGGAGATGTTGAGGATGCTTGTTGCTGCGCCGGATGCCTCCGAGATTTCACCAAACTCTAAACAAGATTGGAGAGAGAAGAGCTAGCCTCTCGATCTCCAATAGGGTTTAGAATCTAATTACTAACCCCTCTTTAGTTCCCTTGAGAAGATAATCTCTTAAAAACTAAAACTAAACTTAATAATTAAGGAAATTTCGTGGAGAATTATGGAGAGAGATTTTGTATGAGAAAATAATGAATTAATTAATGAGGTAATGAGATAAACTTATATTTATAAGTTCTCTCCAAATTACCTATTCATGTGCAACTTCTTGCCCATGATTTCATGCAAACTTCCATCTAACCATCCATTATTTGCTAACAAATAATCTTAGCCACGAATTAAATCAATTATGGACCAATTCCATGCATGATACAATTAATTCTTAAATTAATTATGCAGAAAACCGTCTGGACCGGTCGACCGTTTGGAGGTTCGGTCGACCGCTCGAACCAAGTTTTGGTCGACCGTTCGATATTCGGTCGACCGCTCGAACCAAGTTTTGGTCGACCGTTCGATATTCGGTCGACCGCTCGCAACAATAAAATATTTCATCGCAATGTTTAGTCGACCGACCGATAGATTCGGTCGACCGTTCCGAACAGACGAAAATTCCCTGTTATCGGTCGAGACGTGTCCGGTCGACCGTGCACAATCGGTCGACTGTTTACGGTTAACCGGTCGACCGTTTGTGCACTGTACTGCAGACTTGTCAAATTTCGGTTTAACCCCTACAAAATTTGACTTTTCGGGATTAGTATTAAATTCACAACTTATGTAACATATTATCCTATGTAAGGATCAATCATTACACCCCATAATATTTACATCACATATGAATTTAATTTAGATTCTAATTATGTTATTAATCACAACATCATTTTGATTTTGCTTGTTCACCCCATGTGTCATATTTTCTACATGAAACCTGACACATCTTATGAACTCAAAATCCCCATTTCTTGTTTCCCAGTTTTGTGGTGTGACCTATGGGAGGATCTAAACTAAGTTGACAGTGATATTAAGAGCTTAATATCACAAGCTATAAGCGGTATCTAGCTACACATTATAGCTCCCAATTAGTTAGATGTCTTAATTCCACTCGAACCAAAACCCGATCCATTTAGTGATGGAGTGCACCACTTGTGTCCGTCCCTTGCCTCATGATATTAAGAATACACACAAAGTAGTATTATGTCATCTTTGTATTAGTATTCATTTCTTGATCATTTCAGGCTAGTTATACATATGTGACAACTCAAATCACATTGTGCACATTATAACTTTGCTTTATCAAGGGGCCCACTAATATCATCACTCAATTAAGAGGGGCAATGATAATCTTTTGACTATCTATCTTCTCCAACAAAAGTCATACTTAACCAACCAATGCCTTTACACTACACTCATCGATAGCTCAAGACACTAGTCTAATTAAGCAATTCTTAAGTGATCGGATATAAGTCTCATATCAAAGGACCAAGGACACAGTAAAATATTAATGACACAGAAACACATTTCTATAATATTTTACATATTAGGTCTATTCAGTATACAAAAGTAATATCTTCCTCTTTTGTGTACCCATGTTGTCAACAAACTTTTAAATCTTTCTAAATAGGAATAGAACGGCTCGCTCTCAGATTGAACGAATGCAACAATTTCATTCCTAATCCTAATAGTCTTATGGTTGGGGAAATATTTCTTTAAGAAAACTTGAACAAACTCGGCCCAACTCCTAATAGATTTTCGGCTAGACTATATAGTCATTTCTTAGCGTCGTCTTTCAATGCTAGAGGCACGAATTTAAGATGCACTGCCTCCTCAGAGATATGCTGGTATTGCATAAGAGAGCATATTTCCTCAAATTCTCTAAGGAAGAGATAAGGGTCTTCCTTAGAGGTGAACTTGGGCAACATACTCATGTATTGTGCCTTCAGTTCGAAGTCGCGACCCGATATGACGAGCATAACGATGCATGATGGCTGAGCAGCCATCGTTGGGTAGCACCGATCCCTCAGAGTCATAGGTGGTGCAACAGGTGGGTCCACTACATTCTCACCCATTGGATCTGGGTGAGGTGGTGCAACAGGTGGATTGGGGCTAAGCTCCAGACTAGAATCTAGATGAACTCGTGAGAGACGATTACTCAAGTCCCGAATCCAAATCTGAGTGCACCGGTTTGAATCAATTTTTTTTTGAATTCAAATTCGAAATTTAAATTCCAAAGTCAAATTCAAGAATCAATTGATTTTTTTCTTTTTTTATTTTTTTTAAATAATTTTTTTTCAAAAATGGAAACAAACAATAGAATAGGGAAAGATGAGAAAGGAATCCTAATCTAGAGAATTGAGGTGAGAAGAGAAAGAAGACTCAGATGAGAAGGGAAACTTAACTCTAAAGATAGAAAAGAGGGTCGGTCAGAAATTTCCTAAGCAAGCACGGTTCAAACAATCCTAGACCTTGTGTCGCTTAAATCAAGACGACTCCTAATTGGTTGAGTCAAATTGATTTGCTTGATTCACCTCCCTCACTAATCAAACCAAATTGGCCAGACAGTGTATAGCTAGTGGGAGCGCTTCCGACAGAGTCGGTGCCAATTAGACAACCACTTTGCTTGGAAGACTTACGTCAACACAAAAACACTTTCTAGACACCAAATTAAATTCGATCAGCTTCAGGTCATAGCAAGTCAGACCAATCTTCTCCTTAATTGAGTCCGGGTCCTTAGGGGTCAATGTCTAATTGATTTTAAATTTTAAGGCTTGGGTGACACTTTAGGATTGTGATTTGTGGGTCACGGAAGGGTGATGAAATCCCCACCGTATCTTTTCCTACGGAGTTGCCCTTAAGATAGTTTAACTTAAATCTAGCAAAGATTTTCAAACATTGGTCTTTTTAGTGGGGGGGGGGGGGCAATTGCAAGGTTGTATGCAAACTAGATTATATGCTTAAATGCAATCGATAAAAAACCACGCACGTACCTTGCCTCCAGTACTCTTCAACAAGAATTAATTTGCAAGAATTTAGCAAGAATAATGCAAACAAAACACTATATGATGCATGCACTAAGTCCTTCTAATTTTACCAATTTTTAGGTCAGAGTTGAATTATTGCCAATTATGGAATTTTACCCTAACACGTGCAGTTCTACGAAAAGGAACTTTTCGACAATTAAGATTTTACGAGAAAAGGCAAGAAAAGTTACCTCCACAATGGTCAGATGGGTTCGCCGCCCGCTCTCGAAACTTCCCAGATGCTCTACACGTCCACCCAGAGATGGATACGACCCCAGAAAAATTTGAAGCCCAGATGCTTCAGATGTGCGGCGGATCCGCCGCAGGTTGTGCTTGATATACGGCGATTTCGCCGCCCTTATAGCTCCAAATGTGCCCGGATTTCGCCGCACACTCTGTCGTCTCCTGAAACGCAAATCCAAATAGTTAGATCGCGCACATGATAAACAGAAAAAAATCGAAATCACTAAAATAAACAAAAATCTTCGTCGTCTCCCCGGCAACGGTGCCAAAAACTTGATGAGAATTAAATTTATACCGCAAGTGCACGACGTCAGTGAAGACGTGACAAATACGGGTCGAACACAATGAGGGAGAGATATTGTTATTTTTGTGATTTTCGATTAAGGAAGAAAGAGAGAAAAATAAGGTTGGTTTGAGATTTTTGGTTTTTAATTATCTAAAGGGAGAACAATAAAAACAAATTAAAAATAAAGCAAAGATGGATGGGAGTCCAGTGGGTGGAGGTTTAGATATCAGGTTTAAATTAGAGAATTCTGAAACTTATAATAAATCACATTAGTTATAAAGCATTACATGATAAATGACTCAACATAAACTCAAGTAATCAATATATACTAACACGAAATTAAAATAATAACTTTATTCTTCTTCTCATCACCCTAAATCCGTCACCCCCACCCTTTGGAGAGAGTTAGAAACTCATGGATGGAGGGAAGGAGAAGGGGTCCTAGAGAAACTACAAAAGAAAACTAAAAACAAGAAATAAAAGAACAGAATTTTATTACTAACGTATGGAACAAAAACTAAGGACCCTTTACAACATCGTTTCGGGGCTATTTATAGCTGATACAAGGGATCCCAATATATAAAAGGAAAGTACACGCGTCAATACATCATTGGTAAAAATTTGAGCGCACGGATCAACTTTTGTGCGGTGGAATCGCTGCAATTTGTACATGAGGTGCGGCAGAATCGCCACCTTTTTGGCTCAGAATCGACCTAGATTTTTCCTGTGTGTTTATGGTATGTTTTTGTTGTCATTTGCGCGTCCGGATTAATTATTGCATATCTTTGGAGATCCGAGTTAATTTCTTCATATATTTGGAGATCCAAATTGTTTTTTCTCTAGAACTTCTCCAAAATAATCTTTTGGTATTCGTAATTTGCAGTCGGGTACCCGGCTTTTGCAATTAAGTCCTTGACTACTTTTGTGCTTAAGTCCCTGGCCTTTTTGTAAAATCCCGATAATCTTGACTTGGTCTTTATGATAGAAATGAGTCTCTTGCACGCATTTATGCTCGGGATATGGGTAATTTGCATTCAGGTCCCTGTATTATGTAAATAAGACTAAACACATACCTTAGTAGCATTTATTGATATAAAATTAATCTAAATGAAAGACATATGATGCAATGTATGCAATGCATCACGAAGCATAAGGGATACCTTCATGTACTCCAAGTCTTTGCGTGATTGAGCACCTTGACACTTCTTGAGTTGCACACCTATACTCATACTTATTGGTATATTGTCTATATTGGAATTCTTCACCCTGAACATTTCAAGGACCTTGTCAATGTATGCACGTTGACTGAAGCCAATGAGTCTACGGGATGTATCTCAATGTATCTTGATTCTCAAGATGTGTTGAGCCTCATCCATTTCTTTTCATTGAAATGCCGATTTCAATGAAATTTCTCGTTTGCTAATGCTAAGGTATATTACTGCTCATGAGCAATATGTCATCGACATATAAGATCAGAAGTACTACATGGCTCCCACTAATCTCCTTGTATCAACAAGGTTTTCCTTTACTTTGAATGAAGTGAATTTTCTTCACCTCTTCGTCAAATCGTTTGTTCCAACTCCTCGATGCTTGCTTCAATCCATAAATGGATTCTCGAAACTTGCATCTCTTCTCGCTATTATTTGGATCATCAAAACCTTGAGGTTGTATCATGTACATATCCTCCTCCAAGTTCCCGTTTAAGGAACGTCATTTGATATTCATCTTCCATATCTCACAATTATGAAATGCGGTAATAGTGAGCATAATCCGAATAGATTTTAATATGACAACTTCTCAAAAATTTCATCAAGGTCAATTTCTTGAATTTGAGTATAACTTTTGCTACAAGCCTTGCTTTGTAGGTTGTCAAGTTACTATCCATGTCTTTCTTCCTCCTAAAATCTCATTTATACCAAATGATATTTTCTCTTGAGGAAGGCAAATCAAGTTCCATACTTGATTACCATACATGGATTCTACTTCGGATTCCATGGCTTTTAACCATAGTTTGGAGTCTTTTCTTTCCATTGCTTCTTGGAAGGCCGAGGGATCTTTGGTATTTAGTACCATGATCTCATGAAGTCCCACATAATTATTGGGTTTCTTCCTTTCCCTCATTGATCTTCTTAGTTCTTTTGGTTCTTCTTGTGTCTCTCGAACTTCTTCCACAATTTCTTGAGGAATAAGTTCATGTTCGACTCTCGAACGCACACTAGGTGGGGTGATTGAGATTCTCTCTCAATTTCTTGTAAGGGTCTCTCACTCACGCTCCCACTAACCAAAGGAATCTCGGCTGGGCCTTCATGATTTTGAATGTAATATTCACATCATGATCTTGTATAGTATCTTGAGTTTCCTCAAGCTTAACTCTACTCCCACTACTTTTCTCTCTTTTCCAGAAATTCCAGAAAAACCATATCTCTCTCTACAATCTTTCGATTGGAGGTGATACACTAAAAGTAGTATCCTCTTGTCATACGAGGATAACCAATAAAGAAGCACTTATCCGCTTTTGGTTGAAGCTTGGTTGACATCAATTTCTTGATGTATACCTCACAACCCCAAATCTTGAGAAAGTCGAGCTTAGGTGTCTTTCAACACCATAGCTCACAAGATATTTTCTTCACGGATTTGGATGGAACATTATTTAGTGAGTTTTTCATTATTTGTAGTGCATAATTCCAAAAGTAAATAGGCAATTTAGATTGACTTATTATTGACCGAACCATGTCGAGCAATATCATGTTCCTACTTTAGGAATGAGTCAAATTAGGTATCCTAAGCACTCACTCCTACGAACCTTTAATAGAGACTCGATATTCTTGTTGAGTTGGTTCACTACTCCATCCTCGAATTCCTTGAACTTGTCAAAGAATTCACTTTTGCTTCCTATTAGACAAATATAGTCATAATGACTATAGTTGTCCGTGAACAAAATGAAGTACCTCAAACCGTCTCTTGCACTTGTACTTATCGGAACATATACATTAGAATGTATCATATCCAATTAGCTATTCGTTTTCGTTCCATTCTTCTTGAAAGTTCTCTTGGACATTTATTTGACCAATCCGATAGTGCTACAAGATTGTATCATTCACGTGAGTTATCTTAGTTCCTTTTGTTATTATTAGTTTCAGTTTGTTTATTACTCATTTCAAGCAAATAGAAACCATTCTATACGAATGTATTTGCATAGAAAATTCCATTCTTCAATACATACAAGCAAGAATTAGAAATATATATTAAGTTATCCATATCCAAAACATGATACAGAATAGTTCTTGCTAGTCGAAAGCACATAATAAACATTCTTCAAAGCACAAATTTAAATCACTAGACTATTGAAGTTCTATAGAATCTTGTACAATCGCAGTGATGCTTGTACTATTTCCAATCTTCAATATCATCTCGTTCTCCACGAGTTCCTTACTATCCTTTAATAGCTGCACATCAAAATTATGTGAGCACAAGATCCGGTAACTATTACCAAATCAAGGACAGAGGTGATTAAATTTATCTCAATAACAAACATACCTACGTCGTTTCTCGGGCGCCTACGTTCAATCATCCCATTTTCAAGGTCTTCCTTGTACTTGGGGCAATTAGGTCGGATGTGTCCCTTTTCACCGCAGTGAAAGCACTCCGTGTTGGGAGTTGGAGATTTGAAAGATTTCCCCCTTGAGGCACTCCCATGAGCACCTCCTACTCCCTTGCTCTTGATTGACATATCTTTGGTAAATTTGCCTTCACCTTTGTTGATCTTTTTGCTCCTCTCATGGACGGCTAGGACGTGATTGTCCCGACCCTTGCCCATGTCAACTTCTGCCGTTTTGAGAGCGTTGTGAAGCTCCTCAAGACTCACCCCTTTTTCACGCACATGATAGTGCATCACAAAGTCCTTAAAGGACGGGGCTAGAGAGCGAAGAATCACATCTTCGGCAATGTCCTCGAGCATTGGAGAAGAGAGCTTCGACAATTTCTCAAGGTATCCTTGCATCGTGAGAAAATGCATGGACACCGATGTTCCCTCCGCCATGTGGCACATTGTGAGTGCGATGATGGTCTTATAGCGCTCCTTTCGGGCACTATCCATGAACATCTTTGTTAAAGCTTCCATGGTCTTCTTGGGTTTTGAATCCAAGTATTTCACTTGAAGCGAGTCACCCATGGATGCCAACATTAGACCGTGAACTTGGTTCTCTTGGTCTTCCCACTTGGCTATCGCCTCTTTCTCATTACCGGTTGCCTTCTCATTCAATTTTGGGATTTCACCATCCAAAATATGAGATAGTTTTTCAAATCTCAACACGATATTAAGATGGAGTTGCCATTTCATGAAGTTTGAGCCATCATTTTGCGAAGGATTCTTTTCGATCATAGATCGCACAATTGGTTGGATATTAGACATTTCTACAAAATAAATTATACAGGATTTTAAAGTCAATTTTATGTTTTAAAATACATACATATATATCGAATATAAATCTAAATAATGCCAATAAAATTTTCCCGTAAATGCAGTAATCCAAGATCTCATCAATTGTAATATAGACTAGCTAATGGCTATCTAATACATTACAATATCAAGGTAAGAAAAACTCTTTCTAATTACACCCTTTTTGAATTTTAGCAATATTAGCATCTTCAAACTCTTGTTATTCTTGTCGTTTTAATTATGAGCGAATGCGACCTATCCTCGTAAGAAAAACTTTTTCCCAAAACCGAGCGTGGGCTCTAGGTAATGTTAAGAAAACTTATTTTCATTTGATACGAGATACGTTCATCCATTGTATTCACAAGTAAACATACTTGGGGTTCACTAGGGTGAAATGCACCTCATATATTTAATCGTGGCACAACAATAGACAACCATTATATCTCCTACTATTCCCAAAGATGGAGGGAGCTATCTCCCGCTAAGGGCGAGCAGAGTATCCCTCGATCAATGACTGCTAGTGGATGAAATAAGAAGGAAAATTACTCTTAATTTTGTTGGACAATTTCATTTATTAACATGTGATTCGGAATTTTAGTTATCATGCATATTATCATTCATACACATCCTAACATTCAATCATATTCATCACATGCATAGCAGAAATTAAAAACAGAAATTAAACCATTCACACAATCCACATCGTGTGAGTTTATATGTTCCCTTTGATCTTTTATCCTTGATCCTTGATCCTCGATCCTCGATCCTCGATTAATGCCCTACAGCGGTGACTTCTTCTTGCACCGGAGATGTAGATTTTACAGAAAATAAACATGCTCCTCACATTCGATAAAAACCGACTAGTGCAAGTCCTATGTAAAACCTCTCAAATGCAATGCAATTATCTAAAAATAGAAAGAGAGAATTTTGGCTTTTACATATAAATAAGCCCCTGTATAATAATGATTACATACATTCATAGTTGCTGATTTGGAACATATAAACTCACAATTCCTGCAAAGACAACTCGAGCATCCATGCACGCAATATCGCTATAAACTATACAATCTAGTTTATCAATCATCTAGAATCCCAAACAATTCTTTGAAATCCCTTAAAAATGTTTTTCATCCATCCATAGTTCAAAAATAATTTTGAACCGCTGTCCATCCATTTCCTATGTAAAGATGAACTGCAGTTTTTCGGTTTCGTTGATTCTCTTACAAAATAATCATTTCTTCATAAAACGAAATTATTGTAAGTTAGACTAATGTCTAAATCATAATTCTAATATTTACATAGCATGTTTTAAACCACTTAAAACATTCAAAACGAATTATTACAAAGAATTATTCCAACAAAACATTTAAAGACCGAAAAATGGGAAAATCGAATTGTTCGAACCCTAGATGGTAAACCAAATCTATTTATAGTTTCAAATCATTAGAAAATTTAACCCTAAGCTCTGATACCACTATTGGATTTCATGTTTAATTGTGCATATATATTTTCGAATTTTTATGCATAATAAGGATCAATTACAATTTTCTATGATTTGTTTCATGCATGCATTGGTTTGTTTCAATAACTAGTTTTAAAACCTTTATTAAAACAAACATTGGACTCCGAAATTCATACCTAGAAGTTCTCTAAATCTTCTTGAAGATTCGGAGACGTTGAGGATGTTTGTTGCTGCGCCGGATGCCTCCGAGATTTCGCCAAACTCTAAACAAGATTGGAGAGAGAAGAGCTAGCCTCTCGATCTCCAATAGGGTTTAGAATCTAATTACTAACCCCTCTTTAGTTCCCTTGAGAAGATAATCTCTTAAAAACTAAAACTAAACTTAATAATTAAGGAAATTTCGTGGAGAATTATGGAGAGAGATTTTGTATGAGAAAATAATGAATTAATTAATGAGGTAATGAGATAAACTTGTATTTATAAGTTCTCTCCAAATTACCTATTCATGTGCAACTTCTTGCCCATGATTTCATGCAAACTTCCATCTAACCATCCATTATTTGCTAACAAATAATCTTAGCTACGAATTAAATCAATTATGGACGTGTCCGGTAGACCGTGCACAATCGGTCGACGGTCCGGTCGACCGTGCACAATCGGTCGACGGTTTACGGTTAACCGGTCGACCGTTTGTGCACTGTTCTGCAGACTTGTTAAATTTCGGTTTAACCCCTACAAAATTTGACTTTTCGGGATTAGTATTAAATTCACAACTTATGTAACATATTATCCTATGTAATGATCAATCATTACACCCCATAATATTTACATCACATATGAATTTAATTTAGATTCTAATTATGTTATTAATCACAACATAATTTTGATTTTGCTTGTTCACCCCATGTGTCATATTTTCTACATGAAACCTGACACATCTTATGAACTCAAAATCCCCATTTCTTGTTTCCCAGTTTTGTGGTGTGACCTATGGGAGGATCTAAACTAAGTTGGCAGTGATATTAAGAGCTTAATATCACAAGCTATAAGCGGTATCTAGCTACACATTATAGCTCCCAATTAGTTAGATGTCTTAATTCCACTCGAACCAAAACCCGATCCATTTAGTGATGGAGTGCACCACTTGTGTCCGTTCCTTGCCTCATGATATTAAGAATACACACAAAGTAGTATTGTGTCATCTTTGTATTAGTATTCATTTCTTGATCTCTTCAAGCTAGTTATAAATATGTGACTTAACTCAAATCACATTGTGCACATTATAACTTTGCTTTATCAAGGGGCCCACTAATATCATCACTCAATTAAGAGGGGCAATGATAATCTTTTGACTATCTATCTTCTCCAATAAAAGTCATACTTAACCAACCAATGCCTCTACACTACACTCATCGATAGCTCAAGACACTAATCTAATTAAGCAATTCTAAAGTGATCGGATATAAGTCTCATATCAAAGGACAAAGGACATAGTAAAATATTAATGACACAGAAACACATTTCTATAATATTTTACTTATTAGTGTATTCAATATACAAAAGTAATATCTTCCTCTTTTGTGTACCCGTGTTGTCACTCACTTGTAGAGCTACAATGATCTATGACTAACATGACAATCTTAACTTGGTAATTAATGTCCCATGTTAATTACCATGATTGCGAATATCTTTTGTTTTATGTAAACCAATATCTTTTAGAGCTCTACGGTTAAGGACCAAGAACATCTTCCTTAACACTTCTAAAAGACGAATAACATAAACAAGGAACAAAATGATTTCTCATTCAATTCATAATAATTGACATTTAAAAGCAAAACTTTTAGAACACATTCCCTTCAGACTTCGCTAACCACTCCCCATTCCGGGTCGAGAGAGAACGCATTTACAATCTTCAAACTCACGAACAACCCTCGCCGAGCTTGGCTCCTCCTCTCACAATCCGAGAGAGATCACTTCGGGCTCTTACCGAAGTCTATACTCTTGTCTTGGGCTTTAACCAAGACCCTTGCTTCTTTGACAACGATGGAGTGGAACAACACTCTCTAATCTTGAGCACACTTGAGTAAGATATGGAATTGATTACTAAGTGTGGAAGGTTTTGAGCTTTTGAATGTGTGGAGCTTTCTCTCTAATGTAGGGGACAAATAGTAATGGGAGAGTTGTGTTAAAATGTGTTTTACAAATCTATTTATAAGTTCCAAGACATTTATAGGCGTTGGAGATGAATTGGGTAAAGGTTGTGTAACATACACAAAATAGAAATCTGCAGGACCCAAAACTGAGTAAGTTCGGTCGACCGGATCGGGCTGAACGGTCGACCATTTGGCAATTCCGATCTCGGTTCGGCCGACCGATTAAAGAACGGTCGACCGCCAAAGACTATAATCTAGGTACACTAAAGTTATCAGTCGAACACCGAGATATGTTTGGTCGACCAATTTATAACAGACTCTTTGGGATTGACAAACAAGATCATATTCGATCGACCGAAACAAGGTCCATGGTCGACCGAAAACTAACAGGCAGTTTAGGTTTGTCAAGACAACTAAGTTCGGTCGACCGAACAAGGTCTTCGGTCGACCGATAGGGAAAAATATTTTTGGGGTATTTGGAAATAATACGAATAAAACCGTTGGGTATATACGACAAAACAAACGGTCAGAAATTTGTTGTTACTCAGTCGACCGAAAAGGTCTGGACAGTCAACCGAACTTGGGCAGTAAAACACTAACAGGATATATGATCACTCGGTCGACCGGACGGTCTATTGCAGTCGACCGAATGTGGGCAGACTGTTCAGGTTTTGGTTTGGTGTTTTTCGGTCTAAGTTTGGGTGATCTTTTGAAGTCTAAATTATATGAAATTTTGTGTGTGACTTTTATAAGGAACCTAGTGTGTGTTTGAGTAGGTTTTAGCTCAAGTATTCTCAATTTACACAATGTTCCTAAGACTCAAAGAAATGCAAATTACATGTATTCAATAGAGCTTGATTACATGTCTTGACTTGAATCCTTTTTTCTTGAGTCATGATCACCTGTAGAAGTTAGCACATAGCAATATCTATGCAATTCAATATGTGTGCTACTCTACATGATTACAATTAACATTAGGTTGATTAAATCATCAAAACATAGATTAAGGCCAAAAAGCCAACTGTATGGTCGGTGCTCAGGCACCGATGATGAGAATTTTATTTATACCGCAAGTGCACGACGTCAATACAGCATTGGTAAAAATATGAGCGCACGGATCGACTTTTGTGCGGCTAATCCGCCGCATTTTGTACATGGGGTGCGGCGGAATCGCCACCTTTTTGGCTCAGATTTGATCCGGATTTTTCCTGTGTGTTTATGGTATGTTTTAACTATCCTTTGCACGTCTGGATTGATTTCTTTCCTTTCTTTTGAGCTCCGAATTAATTTCTTCATATATTTGGAGATCCAAATTGATTTTTCTTTAGACTTCTCCAAAATAATATTTTGGTACTCTAAATTTGCAGTTGGGTCCTCGGTTTTTTGCAACTGTCCCTGGCCTTTTTTTAATTAGGTCTTTGAATGCTTTTGTGCTTGGATGTACTTCAATTTGAACCCCGATAATCTTGAACTTGGTCTTTATGATAGAAATGAGTCTCTTGCATGGGATATGGGTAATTTGCATTCAGGTCCCTGTATTCTGTAAATAAGACTAAACACGTACCATAGTAGCATTTATTGATATAAGATTAATCTAAATGAACGACATATGATGCAATGTATGCAATGCATCAAATACCCCCATACCTAGATTTTGCTAGTCCCTAGCAAAACAGAATATAAGAAAAATGAAAATAGGGAAATCCTTACTCACTTTCGTAGGAATCACGGTTGCACTTAGCATGTGCAACAAGCCTTTAAACCCCTATGTTTCCTTACAGGACGAGTTTTGTCTCGTGAGGGTTTTCAGTTGACACACCCACAAAGTCTTAATTCAATATTTCATTAATAACTCTCAATATCCCCACCTCAACCTTATACGTCTCACTTAGAATTCTTGCATGCTCATTATATAAATCTAACTCATAAAAATTCTGACTTGGTCTTTGTTCCTCCAACATTCACACCACTAACCCTTCTACACATGTTATCACTTAAATTATTTTGCACACCTCCTCTGGTGGTGAAGTATCATTCAGATCAACCATGACATGAATCATTCTTTTAACTTTGGGCCTTGAGTATCTTAAAGTATATATATATATATTATTTTTTTTCGTGATTCAACACATTTGCTTTTTTTGACACTTTTACCCTTTTTGCTTTCATGTAGCGAGTTTGGTCGATAATCCTGAGCTGGCAGACTCAAGTTACCAGGTTTTAAGATACCCCTACGGACCAGTGACTCGAAGGCTTGGGCTTTTGTAATCATTATCAAAATGTGCTTTCCTCACTTTATTTTTACTTTTATTTTCCTCAAGGCTTAATTTCTATTAGAAGTCCACACTTCTCGGTATATTTTCCTCAACCTCTGCTTTTTATCAACCACTTCAAAGATTTGATTCATCCAATTTAAGTGCACACACGTCTTAAAGGGTAATGGGTTATTTCTTTGGAACTTAGATTTATGTCATAGTTTCTACAAGCAGAACTATATAATAAGGAACAAAAACTCAATGCAATTTGTACACGAGTTTCGACAGTTCAATCTCAAGCTATGTCATGGAGCATTAATTTTTTTTAAATCAACAGAATATATAGATAGATAGATAAACACCCCCTCACACCTAATTGATGCATTGTCCTCAATGAATGTGAGCAAGATACTACATGGATTTATGCATGACAAAGGAAAGATCTCACCAACGTAAAGTACAAAGGAAAGTTCATGGCTATGTTGATGGACAAAAACCCGAATTCCCTCAAAACTTGTGAGATGCTAAAGAAGGGATACAAATACATGAAAGAAATGGGGCCCAAATACCAAAGGGTTGGAGCCCACACAAACGATGCTCATTGAAGGATTCTTTTATTGTACTTTTTTTGAATATAATTATGTACAAACATAAGTTCTCATCTTCATTTGTCAAAAGACATCAAATGGGAACCTTAAAAGTGGGTCAATGCACTTGGAAAGGGAACATGACACCACGTGGGACCAGAATACGCATGCGTGGGCCCCCTTCACAAAGAGTACCTGATAAAATGAGAGGTTCATGAATTGGACGCAAAGGCGTCTCATTGAAAGGATCAAACTGAAAGAGTTTGAACCTCTCGAGAGTTTGGGAAATAAGGGGCAATGGAAGAAGAGTTTCTCCCGTTACGGTGCTGAAGTTATGATCGTCAATCCAAACTCTCCAACCAACTGGTTAGTGCGTCGGAGCGAGGTCAAGAACCTCGTTAGGCAAGTCCGACTCACCAGGCGAACAAAAAGTGGGTCTCATACCTAACGTATCCTCCAAGAAACTCCTAATACCGTCATGAGCAATGTAGTTGTTTGATGTTCCATCATTTCCAAGATGATCAGGAACAATAGTGAGAGGCAAACTCTCATCAGGTTGTTTGAAATTGAGGGTACTAGGGAGCTCTTGCTCCACCAGAGGTGAGTCCTTAAGAGGCACAACATGAAGATCGTGTGGCTCAAGGGCCACGGTACAAGAAGATAAGTCACAATCTTGTGACGACTCATGATGAAATTGGTCCATGTTATTCTCAATGTGAATCGCATCCTCCTGTTGACAAGAAAAGTTACTCTCCTCACGTTTACGTAATTGCTGCGACATTTGACTCACATGCATTGTTATATTTTGTATCGATTGTTGAGTGGTTTCCATGAACGTAAGGAAAGTTTGTTTCAAGGAATCAGGTATGTGGTCAACTATGAGGTTCAAGTCAGAGCTTGTGAAATTTTTAGGTTGGGTGTTCATGGGCTGAGAATAAGTCCAATGATTTGAAGTGGGGTGTTGGTAGAATTCTGGGTATTCGGGAGGAGGATAGTGGGGTGAAAATGAAGTATAAGAATTTGGATATGAATTGTCTCCCCACGAATCCATCACTCTCGGGTTGTACGCGGATGCATAATGGTCATATTGAGCATTTTGGGAAAAGGTATGGTCATACTCAGGCTCTGGGGGAACATAAGGACATTCCCTGATGATGCATTGCATAGATTGCATCATATGTCTTTCATTTAGATTACTTTTATATCAATAAATGCTACTAAGGTATGTGTTTAGTCTTATTTACAGAATACAGGGACCTGAATGCAAATTACCCACATCCTGAGCATAAACGCGTGCAAAAGACTCATTTCTATCATAAAGACCAAGCTCAAGATTATTGGGTTTCAAATGGAAATGTATCCAAGCATAAAAGCATTCAAGACCTAATTACAAAAAGAACAAAGACTTACACTCAAAAGTAGCCGGGGACTTAATTGCAAAAAGTCAAGGACCTAATTGCAAATCACGAGTAGCTTTTATTATCTTGGAGAAAATCTAAAGAAAAATCAATGTGGATCTCCAAATATATGAAGGAATTAATCCGGAGCTCAAAAGAATGGAAAGAATCAATCAAGACGCGCAAAGTAGGATCAAATCATACCAAAAACACACAGCAAAAATCCGGATTAAATCAGAGGATATTGTGCGGCGAAATAACCGCATATCACATGCATTGTGCGGCGAAAACGCCGCCCAAAAGCCGATCCGTGTGCTCCAATTTTGTCCAGTCGTGTCTGGACACGTGTACTCTCCAATTCTATACTTAGGTCTCTTGTAACAACTATAAATAGCCCCGAGAACGATGTTAGAATGGTCCTTGGCCTTAGACCTAGTTTTTAGTTGTTGTTTTTATTTGTAGTCTTTTCTTTGGAGTAATAAAATTCTGTCTTTTATTTCTTGTTTTTAGTTTTCTTTTGTAATGCCTCTAGGATCCCTTCTTTCTCCCTCCATTAGTTTCTAACTCTTTCCAAAGGGTGGAGGTGACGGATTTAGGGTGAAGAGAAGATGAATGAATGTTATTATTTTAAGTTCGTGATTAGTATATTTTGATTACTTGATTTTATGTTAAATCATTTATCATGTAATGCTTCATAACTAACATGATTTATTATAAGTTTCTGAATTCTCTAATCTAAACCCTAAAATCTAAACCTCCACCCAACGGAATTCACTTCTTTGTTCTTGTTTTAATTTTAATTGTTCTTGTTTCTTGCTTTAGATAATTAAAACCCAAAAATCTCAAAACCCAATCTATTCTTCTCTCCTTTTCCCCAATCGAAATCACACTAATAACAAATCTCTCCCTCCTTGTGTTCGACCCGTATTTGCCACATCTTCATTGACGCCGTGCACTTGCGGTATAAATTTAATTCTCATCACCTGATAACATGACCACTCAACCCACAACAGTCACACGGTATGGCTACTGGAGCAACCAATGCACTCATGCCGTCTGCCATACGCATGAAGGAGGCCAAAGTTTGTTGTAATGTCTCAGTTTATTGACCGGCATATGATCCAACACAACTAGATTGTGGTCTAGCAGTCGGTGCCTCTCTCATGTTACCCCAATATGAAGATTGCTCAGTCACACAATTAGGATTGTCCCAACCATATGGGGTGTTAGTCTGAGCCACCCCAGGTTGCATGTGTCCAGAATACCAGGAAGAATTGTCTTGGTCCCAACAATGATATGGATGGTCGCCCATGTAACCATCCATCTCAACAAAATACTCTCGAGTCGACCACTCTCACCATCACGAGGCTAAGCAAGCAAAAGTGCTCGACTCGACCCTAAAACGCTAACAGAGAGTGTAAAGGGGAGGATACTAGAACGTAGAAATAGGTGAGAAGAAGATGACTCAGAGGAGAAGGGAAACTTAACTCTAAAAAAAGATAGATGAGAGGGTTGGTCAGAAGTTTCCTAAACAAGCACGGTTCAAACAATCCTAGACCTAATGTCACTTAAATCTAGACGACTCCTAACTGGTTGAGTTGAATTGGTTCGCTTGATTCACCTCCCTCACTAATCAAACCAAATTTGCCAGGCAGTGTATAGCTAGTGGGGGGCGCTTCCGACAGAGTCGGTGCCAATTAGACAACCACTTCGCTTGGAAGACTTACGTCAACACAAAAACACTTTCTAGACACCAAATTAAATTCGATCAGCTTCAAGTCGTAGCAAGTCAAACCAATCTTCTCCTTAATTGATTCAGATTCCTTAGGGGCCAATGTCTAATTGATTTTAATTTAAGGCTTGGGTGACACTTTAGGATTGTGATTTGTGGGCCACGGAAGGGTGATGAAATCCCCACCGTATATTTTCCTACGGGGTTGCCCTTAAGATACTTTAACTTAAATCTAGCAAAGATAGTCAAACATTGGTCTTTAGTTGGGGGACAATTGCAAGGTTGTATGCAAACTAAATTATATGCTTAAATGCAATCGATAAAACCGCGCACGTACCTTGCCTCTAGCACTCTTCAACAAAAATTAATTTGCAAGAATTTAGCAAGAATAATGAAAACAAAACAATATATGATGCATGCACTAAGTCCTTCTAATTTTGCCAATTTTTAGGTCAGAGTTGAATTATTGGCAATTATGGAATTTGAGCCTAACACGTGCAGTTCTACGAAAAGGAAATTTTCCGAAAATAGAAATTACGAGGAAAAAGGCAACAAAGGTTACCTACGCACGCTCAGTCGGGTTCCCCGCCCGCTCTCGAAGACTTCCAGTTGCTCTACGCGTCCACCCAGAGATGGTGACAACCCCAGAAAAATTTGAAGCCCAGATGCTTCGGACGTGCGGCGGATCCGCCGCATATTCTTCTTTGGATGCGGCGATTTCGCCGCCCTTCTTGCTCCAACTGTGCCCGGATTTTGCCGAGCACTCTGTTGTCTCCTGAAACGCAAACCCAAATAGTTAGATCGCGCACACGATTAACAGAATAGAATCGAAATCACAAAAATAAACAAAATCTTCGTCGCCTCCCCGGCAACGACGCCAAAAACTTGATGAGAATTTTATTTATACCGCAAGTGCACGACGTCAATACATCATTGGTAAAAATTTGAGCGCATGGATCGACTTTTGTGCGGCTAAGCCGCCGTATTTTGTACATGGGGTGCGGCGGAATCGCCACCTTTTTGGCTCAGGTTCGATCTGGATTTTTCCTGTGTGTTTATGGTATGTTTTAACTGTCCTTTGCGCGTCTAGATTGATTTCATTCCTTTCTTTTGAGCTCCGAATTAATTTCTTCATATATTTGGAGATCCAAATTGATTTTTATTTAGACTTCTCCAAAATAATATTTTGGTACTCGAAATTTGCAGTCGGGTCCTCGGCTTTTTGCAATTAAGTCCCTGGCCTTTTTGTAATTAGGTCTTTGAATGCTTTTGTGCTTGGATGTATTTCAATTTGAACCCCGATAATCTTGAACTTGGTCTTTATGATAGAAATGAGTCTCTTGCACTCGTTTATGCTTGGGATATGGGTAATTTGCATTCAGGTCCCTGTATTCTGTAAATAAGACTAAACACAAACCTTAGTAGCATTTATTGATATAAAATTAATCTAAATGAACGACATATAATGCAATGTATGCAATGCATCAACCAACGTCTGAGCTAAAGATGTATGTATCAGAGTTGCTCAGGGTCAACCTCGAGGGTCTTGGGCGGGATAACTCATTGTGGAGTGGCGGTGGTGTTAGCATCGACGTTGTGGAGGACTGTTGCAGACGGGGACGCCCACCACAGACTGAGGATACGCAGATGGCTGCTTACCTCTTCTTACTATTAGGTTGCGTTTTGTTTGTCAACAAGAGAAGTTGCAGAGTCAGACCACACGACCTATTGGACGCGAGGGACCTAGATACCATTGGTCAGTACTCATGGGGGTCGACAACATTGGCATATCTGCAGGCTTGGATATACGAGTATTTTCCTACTTTCTGGACACATCCAGAGTGGAAGATCATTGAGGATGGTCACCCTCGTTCGCATATGTGGGCTGTGCGGACCGAGGATAAGAGTGAGAGACGATTCCTTTCCATTCGTAGATGACTAGATTAGATGACTGCATCATAGGTATAAAATTTATATATCATTCACGTTTATTTAAATTTCAAGTTTATTATTATTAACGTATAAACGTTTAGGTGGAGTGGTTATCGTATGGTCCTCAGCCTGCTGTTGCTATGCCGAGGACTACATTTATGGGCGCTATTTGTTATCGGGATATCACAAAGCCTTATTTACCTGATCGCGTCTTGCGTCAGTTACGGTACGTTCAGGTGATTCCGGTTGACATCCCGACACCAAAGCATGCACTACGGTCAGGCACAACGCTTCGAGCGCAAAATCGATTTGGAGGACATTTCTGAGAGTAGGACGACTTCACCAGGACGATCTGAGGCGTAGTCGTGACCCTCCACTTGTGATGCAGATTATTTGGAGTGGTTCGGTAGGTGCTCACATCCAGTTATCGTTCGCGGTACCATGCCGAGACCGGAGAGACCACTGGATAGGACATGTGGCGATGCGGTAAATTTGTCTAATTTAATTTTTATTTTTAATGTATATTTTGATTTTATTGTTAATGTACGCAAATTTTTATGTTACCTACAGTGGATGAGTATAGAGATACGGTATACGCAGCCGTTCTTGCAGCATAGGGACCAGATGCCGAACGAGGTGATGAGAGCTGCATGTACAAATTGGGATGACCTCATTGAAGAGTGGAACAGTCAGTTGGGCATCTTGGACCAGGATTCGGATAATGTGTTGTAGTTGGCTAGCCACTTATAATTTTATTACCTGTTGAACTATTACTATATTTGTTTTTATTTGCTTATCTATTGTACTCTTATTATTTATTTCGGACAAACATATTTTCTCCTTATTTGTTTATCTGTTGTACTTTTATTATTTATTTCTCATGAGCATATCGTAAACCTGTTTGGTATATGTAATGTAATTTAAATTTAAAATCTGATAAAAAAGAACACGATATAAGTATAAATACACGATATATTATACATTACAAATGCATTACGAATTACAATCAAAATGTACTACATAACCGGTCTTTGTACGCTCTTCTACTTTCGTACAAGGCCTCCCATCCATCAACACTCTCATCTCGCATTTGATACCACAGGGTCTCTATAGGAGGTACTGGGAATCCGTCGGTTAATTCCAAGCAAATAAAATGTCTGTAACTCCCTAAATAAGCAATGACCAACTCTCTGACTTGCATCGTCATGACAGACAGACTCTCCCAAGGTAGAACAATAAGACATGGGTACAACGAACCATCCGTTCCCACTGAGAAATACATAACTGCACACTTGTAAAAATTTGCAATCGGGAACAAGTTGGACCAAACCTCCATATAATGATCCTCGCCACAAGGTCAACCACCCCAATCAATTCGTTGACGAGCCTGTACCACATTTCTGTAAAAGATGTTTTCATAAATAGGATGTGCACCAATCTCATTAGAAATCGCATGACGGGCGTACAACCAATTGTCTTGACCACCATGAAAAACATCGGCAACACATAGAAATCTACAGTTGCCATCAACACGTACGTCATTCCACCTCTCTAGAAATGGTAAAATGATTCCTGACAGTCTATCAACATATGAGAAGTTATCCACGTCAATCCGTTCAGACACTATAAGATGGAAAAATAGCAATTCAGTATATATATTAATAACAACAAATAAGTAATAATAGTAACAACAAATCGTCATACCAGATCCTGCGCCCGTGGTTGCGGATGATCGAGACGAATTGGAAGACCGACCACGACCCCTTCTCCCACTACTGGAAGACTGACCACTACCTCGCTCAACATACTCAAAGGCACTCGGGTCCCTACATGTCGACTTTCCCCTTGGTCGACCGCGTACCTTAGTATTTTGTGCGGGTTCTTGATAGTTCGACTACTCTGGCTGTAACTGTGTATATAAAATACGAGAGGCACTACGAATTACTACATGGTCGCTCCCCGAAATCTCATCAACAAGCTTTCGAAAATGCTCGACATCTTGTGTTGACTGATCCACAAACTCTGACATCTGAACTCCTTTTCCAACCACAAATGTTTTCCAGAATTGATGTATCTGCTCTAAGACTGTTCAGACCTTCGGTCGACTGTTTGTTTCCTTTAACAAATAGTGAATTTGACTACCCGACTGGTCGACCATTCCGACCTTTTTGGTCGACCATTTACACATAAGTTTTTGACTGTTAGACTTGTCATATTCTACAACGGTCGGATTTCCCAAAACCTCATTTTTACCAAACTTTCGGTCGACCGATCAAACATTTCTTAGTCACCCTGAACACTCTGGAAGTTTCTGGTCGAACGTCTCCTAGACCTTGGTCGACCGAAACTCAAATTCTTCTTGAACCCAGGAGTGCCTGGAAGTTTCTGGTCGAACCGACCATTTGCCTAGTTCAACCGATCCATTCTTAACAGACCAAAAACCCTAGAACGGTCGACCAATCCCCATATTTAGTTTGACTGTTCACTTAAGTGAACTTAAGTTTTAGCCAAAATTGACCAACCGGTCGACCGGTTTACCCGATTTGGTCGACCGATTTTGTGCTGAATTGTGTCCTGCACTTCACTGTTTGTGTTTCTCATACAAACACTTACCCATTTAATCCCAATGGCTATAACTCACTTTGAACTTATAAATAGGTGTTGCCTTGACACAACTAGACAACTCTTCCAATTCCTATTGTCACATACAAGAGAAAGCTCTAAGTCTCCCATTCCCCAAATCCTACACTTCAAGCTATACTTCCACATCTAAGATCAATTCCATATACTAAGCCAAGTGTTCTCAAGTTAGAGAGCGGGTGATCCACTCAAACATACTATTGTAAAAAAACAAGGAATTCAGTGAAAGCCCGAAGTGTCCGTCTCGGATTGTGAGAGGAAGAAAATCAAGCTAGCGAGGTTGTTCGCGGTGCTTGTGGTGTTAAGGCTTAATCTTGGCCCAGAACGAGGTTGATAGTGAAAACATAAGTGGAACTCGAGGGAGATCAAGCGGAGCTTGCAAGAGAGGAAGTAGGCGGGAGGCCGAACCTCTATAAAAATTCTGGTGTCATCATTGTGGTTTGCCTAGTTTACTTTGCTTGCTTATTTTGTTTTAAATTCCGCTGCATCTTTGAATGTTAAGCAAGTAGAGTTTGATTAAGGTTAAAATCGATTAGAACTAAGTCGTACTTACGATCCTACAATATGTTGTTGCTACCTTACACTGAAATAATACATTTTATTTTGATAAAGTTGTATGTTTATATGAAACTCTTTGTTTAATTTGTAGCTCTTTGGACAAACTCTTGAACCATATTCACAATCCAAGCTCGACAACACATGTGAGAAGTGGCTTCCTTTTTCATTACACGTATGCTTGTAAGTTGATGATCGATATATGTTAACTTGTTAGTTTGCTCGATACATTGAATGTTAACTTGTTAGTTTTTTCGAATGGAAATCGGAGACATTGAATGTCAGTTTGAATGTTAAAATGGATTGTGATTGTGTGATTGTGAATAAATGACTTGAATGTCACTTAGTATATCGCATTGAGTATGTGTTTCTGAATGTGATGTGATTATTAATGTGGTGTGATTGTGAATTTGAATGTGATTGTGAATGTGTATTGCATGAATGTGTTTAGTGCAAGGAAATCTCAGTAGATTATATAACAAATAGATAAATTATTTTTTAACTGACATATATCACGTCAGATCTTCATAAACATACGTGATATAGCCAAATATCACGTCAGTTTATGAAGAACCAACGTGTTATACATCAAAAATATAAACGACGTGGTATCATCCTCCCAATTACGACGTCGGTATATTGAAACAGTAAACCCGACGTGAAACCCTTTTTTCCAGCAGTGTTTCATTCTTGATGAAATTTTGCTAAAACACCTTGTGGGAAAAACTAGCTGGAAGGAATATATATGTTATATTCTAATAGTTTGTTCATAAGTTGCCTTGTTAAAATCTTTAGCTAATAAAACTCTTTGGGACAAAAAATAGCAAAGTGAAAAGAATACAACAATGAGTCTTCTTAGCATTATCCTTCAAGGAAAGTCTTCCTTATAAGATGATTATTATGCATTTACTCGCCATTTTTCGTAGTTTGAAAATATATATGTGAAGGTACACGTAAAAATCTTGTGAATGCATCTTATCAAAAACACAATCTTGACTAATTTCTTATATTTTGTTGGTCCTCGTGAAATTGCAATGTCGCCATATGTGAGCACATATCTTGCGTGTGATCTGACGTTACGTGGATCTGATAAATATCTAGCATCAGTTTATCCAATTATATTTAGACTTTTAATTATTTTTCCAAAATAATTGCATATACATTTTCGTATTCCACAAAAGTGACTGGATTTTTCTCCCTTTAATTGTGTGATTACGTAGAGTTGTTTTTAGAAAGATGAAGCTTTAATAAACCTTTTTGAAATTTAGCTCCACCTTTTTGGCCCCATCCATTTATAAACTTAATAAATGATGTACGCATGACTTGGCATATGGTAATTCAATCACTGTTCTACAAGAAGATCGATGGGAGTACAAGAATGTCTCACCACGTTGATACAAACTATGGTTTTTTCTAGCCAACTTTAACATTCAAACTCTATATCTATGGAGTTTTCTCAAAAATAAGTGACCACAGGCGATGGAGGAAGAAAGAAGAGAGAGATGGCGGAAGCTAAAGAAAGAAGAAGAGGAAATGCTAAAATATTAGGGTTGTAATTGAAGAAATAATGCATAGAAGTATCTTATATAGATGACACTCATGGATTATGGTAGGCAAAGATAATGGAACGAAAATACACTAAAAATCGCAGATCCTCCTTTGTGTTAATGAATGATTTACACTGAAAATTTGCGGATCTTGGAGAGCCGACGATCCTATTAGCCTCAGCTGATCCAACCATTTGGATTCTCAATTGATATGTAGACTGACACTTGGTCAATTTCTCATTAAATATTTTGATTTGTGCCTGAGTCTTCTTAACTTGATTGGCTCAATCCAACAGGGTTATGAGTAATAATTTTGTTGATTTCATCATAGGCATCTTAACAGAAAAAATCCAGACACCTCACTCAGAAATAGATACAGAAGTAGAGGAATTTGTTACATATGTGAAATTCAAGGCTAGCTTTTCAAGATCACATAAAAGTAGAAATACTCCAAGTGCATTCCACCAGAAAATAACACATTTCATTCCTATTCCATGTAACAATTGAAATACACAAACATCAAAATTACACGCACGAAAGAAGGGAATTTACAATACGAGCCTAGCAATAGCCAATAGCACGTATGTTTTTTTTCAAAATGGGTGTACACCAAGTATACTATTTAAAGGAAAAACTAAATTCATACGTGGGCACGTGCCCACCCTTGGATCTGTCACTACTAATGAGATCTCTTGAAGATCTAAAGCCAACATATAAGATTCCGGTTTGAGATGACGACACCGAGAGACTTGAAAGGGAAGAGAAGAAAAAAAAGAAAGTGACCGAAAATATGGAACCCTACTAGGGGAGACATACAAGAACTTTTTGTTATGACACAACAAACTCAAGTCATTCATTCCACCGGAACTTTTTTTCTTTTCATTTCACGTCCATATAAGAAAGAATACAAGATCGTCAAATTTATACACCTAGATAAGACAATCTACCACACGAATTAAAACATAGCTAAATTAGTATCACATGTGTCATGCGCATAAGGCGTATAAGTTGGTGCCACAAAAGGACTTGCAAATTGCTGGCAACTGGAACGTCTACGAGTGGTATGGGTCGTTTCACTTTGGAAGAGGGTGATGTCGGTTCTTCTGGTTGTTTCGTTTCGTTGACCCTTCAGAAAACACAAAAAAAGTTATGAATACTACAGAAATGTAATCTAATGTATGTTGTTTGTATTAGTTATAACCTCCATTTTTATCATTTTGCAATCAATACCTTAAATTTTTGGGTTTTATGTTGGTTATAAATACACTCTAAGGGTGGCAATTTGGGTCATGACATGATAGTTGACACAAACACGACAGGAAAAATGTGAGTTTGGGTTTGGCATAAATGAGTTTGGGTCATAATCAGGTTGACATAATTAACAAAACAATTAAATGGGTTGGGTTTGGGCTCAACCCATGTAACTTCTGTTCTAACCGTGTATAGACATTTATAATGCATATATGTATTTGTATTTATAATATTATATAAATTTAACAAATTAGTAAGAATCTTTACACACTACATTTTTTGATGTCGAAATATTATAATTAGCAATCAACAACCAATTACATAATTATTTATGATAGTTTTCATAATCCCCTCCAAATCAAATTGTAATTGTTATTACATTTTGCCATAAATAATTGTTATATAGGTAAGAATAAACTCCTACACGAACACAACCCATTTAATAAACAGGTTAGATAGGTTGGGTTGGCTTGACACCATTTTAGAATGCTTGGATTAGGGTTTTCATCCCGTATAATAAACAAATTGGGTTTGAGTTTGGGCAAATTGGATTAGATGGTAAATAAGTTTGACACAAACACTACACGATAACCTGCACTGCCACCCCCTAATAGACTCTAGATGCATCATGCTTACTCATATCTTAAACCATTTGCATATATATATTGTCCATGTGTTCTCCATTTACTTATGCACGACAGTACATTCTTCATTTTGTGTATGTATCGTTCACATTTTCTATTTAACATATATGGTAATTATAGATATTTTCCTTAACTACGCCCATGTAACATTTTAACTTCATGAACTTTGAAATATCACAATTACACCCGTGTTCGATTTGTATTCGATTTGTAACAGTTTCCCGCCTAACAGTATCATACAAGTATTGCTAATATTTCCAAAATAGGGTAAGAAAGAGAAGTGGACGAGGACATAATAATAAATAACAAAAAGTAATGACACAAGTAATTAGTAAAGATCATCTTAGAATCGAAACAAAGTAATGTCCAAAAAAAATAAAAAAATTCACCTTTCAATGGCTGCGATGTCTTACAATTCTTCCTCCATGGTGGACAAGCAATCCTCCTCTTACCAGGCTTACAATGCTGGCAGATCCCTTTGTGGGAAGTTGACATGCAGTTGGGATTCCAACTTGGGCAAGCGGAGGTTAAGGAACCCGAACCACCGCCAAGCTTAAAGGTTTGCGCTCTGACAGAGCTCTCAAGGTACTTGAAATGTCGTGTTCCGGTGGACATGGAGATCATCGTCGATAAAAGGAGTAGCGATATTGCGACCGCTGCCCCATGATGACCCATGTTTGGTTGGATCAATTTGATTCAATTGACAACGAAGAAATGTTTGTCATGCTCGTGTATTTATACGCCTTTGGTTTGATCGGCCTAGACCTGATTGTGGATGGATGTACGTGAATGTAGAACGATTTTGTGGCTGTCTATTATTTTAAAACTAAAATGACCACAAGCTTAATTTGAAATCTGGAATTGCTATTAACGGGCAATGTTTAAATGCCTTGTGATTATTTAAAGTTCGTGAATGGTTTATATTTACTTGTTGAAATTATTTATGTTTTTTTTATTAGTGGTTGTGCCACTTGTACTATGGGTTGGGAATTTTTGAGGATTTATGAAAACCAAAAATGTTGCAATTAGTAGATGGAAACAATACCAGCATTTTGTTGTCATGCAATGCCTCAAAACTTAGGTCGATTTGTCTGAAGGGCAAAAAAAAAAAAAAAATGGAACCTTTAGGTGTGGTTAAATTAAACTAAGGTACAACAGTTGTAAAATAAGTCAGATTTCTAAAAACAAAGATCAAATTTTATAAAATCAATTCCAAAACATAATCTAACATATAATTACTATGAAGATTCTGTTATGAAACAAGAAATATATCATATGGATGAGTCACCTTATCACTTGGTGTTACAATTTCTTGTAACCTCCACATTCAAATGCAATGTGATTCTCTCATTGATATGTATTATATGTCTCATTTATGAACTTGTTATTGCATTATAACATTTATGTCTCTTATTTGTATATAGAGGCTCATTGTATTATTTATGTGATATATATAGTAATGAAAAGTTTTCATCATTCTCCCCAAAATCTCCAAGTTTTTTCATTTCATAACACATTATCAGTACAACTTCGCTCAATGTGATCGACTCAAACATTAGTTGTTCATTGTTTGATTAAGGTAATCTACAACATAATATTGTATTATCTTTAGGTAGTCTTTTATAATTTATAATATCATTAATATATTTACTTGTTGAATATACTCATACTATATTCTTAAATTTGATGATATATATGTCTAGAAATTACTGTTGCAAAATATTGGTTTGAGATATCATGTTCTGCATCTTTATATATATTCTTAGATGATGGACTATTAACTTTTGTTTCCGTATGATAATAAAATTTAAATCATGCACATGACAATTATAGATGCATATGAGTATTTATTTGATAAATGTGCATTAATACGTGTTTATAATCATTTGTTTGGAAGATCGATCACTATACGACTTGACATTGCAATGATAATGACATAATTTATTTATGCATATGGCATATCTAATGCATGTTTTTTATTAGAAATTATAAGTGTTTATTTTTATCAGTTTTATTTTGTATGTGTGATCTTTTATATGGTATTCATTATCTTGATTGTTTACAAATGTTAAATATACGACTTTTGATAAAATTGAAAAGAATTTTACTTGTCGTGTTTTGGATGTTGAAATCCAACTTAATGCTCTTCGAAATACAAATGAGGAAAAAAATCAAATAAGGATAAGACGAAAGTTGTGCGTTTCCTTCACAATCATTTTCAAGAAAATGGTTTCAAATATATCAGGATCTAGTATGATGCCCGAGTGTCGTTGAGTTGAATATCGAGTTATCAATGAAAAATTACGTAATTTGTCCAATTGATTTGTTCCATTCCCTGAAGTGAATGTATGAACGCATGAAAATGTTAGATGCGGGAGAAAGACGGGGAGCACCACACCAAGCCACCCCAGAAAGCACGCCTCCACCAGACACACCTGGACCGCCAACCAGCAGTCCCAAACCGCCAATTGGCGGTTCAGAAGTTGCGCCTAGTGGGCTGCTTCGGCTCGCCTCGTTCTCCATGCTGAGGGTCTTCTATTGCCATCACTAGATCCATACTTTGATCTACGCAATTGGTGGACACGAATGAAAGAAGAAAACAAACTACTTAACACTCACAAGCAAAACGAGATTTGCACCAAACACTCATCTTTTCTTTCTTCTTTCTCACTTGACTTGATTTGTTTTTGGCTTGTTTTACAAATGGAGAACTGTTGTGCTTATATAGGCACTTTCAAAGACTCTTCAACTTAACCTAAAACACAAACATAACATAAACTACATAAAGATGATCATTCAAGATCATTACAACCTCTACTTAAATTGCATCATAAAATAGGACGAAAATCATAGAAAAAATGAAGAGTCCCTTTGTCTCTTCCTTTCCTATAACCTTTTGTCTTCCTTCTTGTTGAGTCATCAACTCCTAGATGACTCACCCTCCTTAGGTGATGTGGCTAGTGACTAGGATGCCACCTAGGATTAAGTTCAATTCTCAATACTCCTCCCTGAACTTAATCGTCTTCCATCCACCATCCCAGATGATTTCGCAACTTCACATACAAACGGATTGGCAGGGCTTTTGGTATGTGTTAGAAGACACACCATGTGCAACTCATTTGTCGTCTCGTAGATCTCACGAAGTGTCTTGAACCTCCTTGGTCTCATCTCGTCTTGTTTGTCGGATGGAATTGTTTCATGTCCAGTGGGGTTTGCAATCTCCTCTTCCTGTTCTTCATTTGGCACTTCTGAAATCTCCTCTTTGGAGTCCCATGTTACCTCCTCGTTAACCTGCACATCACGGCTAATGACAATTTTGTTGTTAGTGGGATCGAGAAGCCTATAAGCTTTCAATTGTTCATCATAGCCATAGAACACAAGCTTTGTGCTCCTATCATCAAGTTTTATTCTTTTTTCCTTTGGTACATGTGCATAGGCGACGCTCCCAAACACTTTCAGATGTGCCACAGTTGGCTTGTAGCCACTCCAAGCTTCTTGTGGAGTTATTTCCTCTAAGCTTGCGGTTTTGCAACGATTCAACGTGTATATCGCACAAGCCACCGCCTCGGCCCATAGTTCTTTTGACACGTTCTTGCTTTTTAACATACTTCGAACCATGTCCATGATGGTTGTATTCTTTCTATTGGCTACACCAGTTTGTTGTGGCGAGTATGGAGCGGTTAAATGACGTTTTATGCCATGTTCCGCACAAAAGTTGAACTCAGTTGATGTGAACTGTCCTCCTCGATCAGACCTCAATGTCTTGATGCTATTGCAACTTTGTTTCTCCACATATGCCTTGAACTTCTTGAATATGCGAAATGCCTTGGATTTCTCCTTCAAGAAGTACACCCACGTCTTGCGTGAAAAATCATCAATAAAGGTTAAGAAATAACGATTCTTACTAATCGAATGTGGAGTGATCGATCCACAAATGTCGGTATGTACCAACTCTAGCACCTTGTTTGCTCTATATTCAGCTTGTTTTGGAAAACTCTTCCTTGGTAATTTTCCAACCATGCAACCTTCACAAAATCCTTCTTTAGATTCGATTATCGGCAAGCCATGCACCATTCCCTTTTGCGCTATTTCTTGGAGCCCACCAAAGTTCAAGTGTCCAAGTCGCATATGCCACAACCAATCTCCCTCGATGCATGCATTCAAACATCTAGCACGAGCACATGTTAGATTCAATTTAAACATTCAATTTTTGGACATCTCTACCTTTGCAATCAAGTGCCCATCTTGTCCTCGCACGGTCATCTGTCGATCCTTCATCAAGATCGTGAACCCTTTCTCCAAGAGTTGTCCCATGCTTAGTATGTTCGTCTTCATATTGGGTACAAAGTAGACGTTGGAAATAAGCTTTTGTGATCCATCCTTCACTTGAATCATGATGTGCCCTTTCCCCTCCACACGCACCTTTGATGCATCTCCAAACGAGACGTGCACATGCACTCCCTCTTCCAAGTGTGCGAACATGTGTCTATTCCCACACATGTGATTGCTTGCTCCCGTATCGAGATACCAAACACCTTCTTGTTCGGTTTCGGCTTGGTCGGCAAGCAAAACCACTCCATCATCACAAACATTCTCCTCCATGGCAACGAGGTTGGAGTTTTCTTCCACCCTTTTCTTTGACCAACACTCGCTTGCATAGTGTCCATGCTTCCCACAATTGAAGCACTTGATCTCCTTCTTCAATCCACGATCACCACGGCCACGGCTGGAGCTCTCCTCCACCTTCTTTTGCGACCAACATTCTTTCGCAAAATGGCCACGCTTCCCACACTTGAAGCACTCAACCTCCTTCTTCTTTGGACGGCCTCCATAGTCACGACCGCTTCCATGATCTACGTTGCGAGGTTTCTCCTCCTTAAGCGCGACATCTTCACTTGCAACACCTCCACCAAGACATCTTGTCTCTTCTTCTTCTTCTTTCTTTGCTCGTGTGCCTCCAACGAGCTTGCTAGGTCGTCGACGGTCATCTTCTGGAGGTCCTTTGATTCCTCGATAGCACACACAATATTTTCAAAGTCTTCGGTGAGAGAACGCAACACCTTCTCCACCACTCTTCCTTCAGTCAATGCCTCCCCATTTTTCTTCAATTTGTTCGCCACCATGCGAACCCTCGTCACGAAATCGGCAACACCTTCCGATTCCTTCATTTTCAACGCCTCAAACTCACCTCGAAGCATTTGGAGACGCACTTGCCTCACTCGATTAGCACCCTTGTAGCTCTTCTCAAGGGTGTCCCACGCCTCCTTCGACGTCTTCGCTTCAGCGATCTTCTCAAAACCACTCTCATCCACCGCTTGGAAGAGAAGGAAGAGAGCACTCTTGTCTTTGGCTCTTCTCTCCTTTTGTGTTTTGATTTGTGCGACGGTTGCCACCCCCGTCACGGCCTCCTCCTCGAAGCCGCTCTCCACAAAATCCCAAGCATCATGCGCACGGAGCAGGGCACGCATCTGGATACTCCAATTGTCGTAGTTTCCCTTCGAAAGGCGAGGCAACGATACATGACCAAACGAGGTCATCCCTGAGCTCCCCATCAGACGAGGCTCTGATACCAGATGTTAGATGCGGGAGAAAGACGGGGAGCACCACACCAAGCCACACCAGAAAGTACGCCTCCACCAGACACACCTGGACCGCCAACCATCGGTCCCAAACCGCCAATTGGCGGTTTAGAAGTTGCGCCTGGTAGGCTTCTTCGGCTCGCCTTGTTCTCCATGCTGAGGGACTTCTATTGCCATCACTAGATCCATACTTTGATCTACGCAATTGGTGGACATGAATGAAAGAAGAAAACAAACTACTTAATACTCACAAGCAAAACGAGATTTGCACCAAACACTCATCTTTTCTTTTTCTTTCTCACTTGACTTGATTTGTTTTTGGCTTGTTTTACAAATGGAGAACACTTGTGCTTATATAGGCACATACAAAGACTCATCAACTTAACCTAAAACACAAACATAACATAAACTACATAAAGATGATCATTCAAGATCATTACAACCTCTACTTAAATTGCATCATAAAATAGGACGAAAATCATAGAAAAAACGAAGAGTCCCTTTGTCTCTTCCTTTCCTACAACCTTTTGTCTTCCTTCTTGTTGAGTCATCAACTCCTAGATGACTCACCCTCCTTAGGTGATGTGGCTAGTGACTAGGATGCCACCTAGGATTAAGTTCAATTCTCAATAAAAAGTCTTACAAAAGTCTAGTATAAGGGTGCTGATACCCGAACATCGCGCGTCACGGACGCGCTCCACGTCACTTGTCACATTAGAAAATATGGGGAATCTTCCCATAAAGGAGAATCATGATTTGTGGATTTATGATTCCCGATAAAAGAAAACATTCTGGATTTATGATTCCATTCTGGACTGATTATGGACACATTCTGGAAACATTCTGGACACATTCTGGATTGATTATGAAGACATTCTGGAAACATTCTGAAAATATTATGGACACATTCTGAAAACATTATGGAAACATTCTGGACACATTCTAGAAACAATATGGACACATTCTGGATACATTCTGGACACATCATACTGCCAGGATTCTGTCCCATTGCAGTTGGTGTTGATTGGGTGGTAAGTAGATCATGTAAAATTGTATTTTATTTATCAGATCATGATCTCCATACTTTACATCCACATCACCATTTACATCCAAACATATCAATCATTGATAACTCGTGAACATAACCATTACAAACACAAAAATGCTGGACAAAAGAAAGTGACAAATCATTCATAACTCATGAAAATACGAAGTTAGAATTTTCAAGTACTTATCAAACAAATTTAGAATCAAACTTGGACACTCCCAAATATGACCACTCAACACATTCCAGTTTCATTCACAACACAAAACCACCCACATCCACAACACTCTCCAAAACCCCTTCAACCCCATCGCCATCTCCAAGCTCACCACATCCCGTTCTCCTCCTCCCGCATTCATCACCATCTACATGTGCGACTCCCGGAGATGCCCTCTGGACTTTTCTGTCGTCGTCGAGGGGACGCTCATATTCTCTAGGAGACGGAACTGCATCGGAGACTCCACCCACGTAGGGATAAGGAAGACGGAATGTGAAAGTTTAAGGAGAAGGTAGAGCCGTAGATGAATGAGGGAAGAAAAAAACATTTAAATATGTATTTGGAATTGAATCGTCACATAGATTGTCACGCACACGCACTCACACCCACGTGATAATAAAATATTGAAACTGCCACATCAGCACAACCACATCAGCAACCAACTGAGCAGCGTCCCTGATGTCCGCCTCCATATATCATTTTCCAATCATTTTATGACCACGATTGTGGATGTGAATGTGGATGAGATAAACGAAAAAAGAATTGATGTCATTATAGTATATAACTTCGACAATCAAAATGGGTTGTCAAATAAACTCTTCACGAAACAAGTATATTCTAGTTATGTTTGTTTTATTTGATATTTTATATAAATAATATATACTCTATTTAGTAGATATACATCATCATATGCTGGAATATCAATATGACAAATGAGCATTATATACCATGATACAAATATTTCGTTTAATATTCTTGAGGTTCATTCGATTATCATATTTTCATAATTATTATCTTTAAGCTTTTGATTTAGTTGTTATTTCTGCTGAAACTATATATTTTATATTAGTTAGTGCTCTCATTGGTCCAATATATTTCCATACGTGTGATTTTTATTCAGTCATGATGAGATTCTTCTAGATATTAATAATACACATGCATATGTTTCTAGCACATCGATATTCAGCATTTTTATGTTTGTTATGACTATTTATTCATATCATTATAATATGTCTTTTAATGTTCAATAGCAAAGATAGTATTTGCATTTATCATCTTAAATGGTAAAATATACATCCAAATGGTAATATATTGATATGCGTAATTTCTATCTAAAAGAATTATACCAAGTTACGTTGAAATTAAATGATCTTGATATGATTTAATGCATGGTTCTTATTTTGATTATATTTTGTCATTGGAAGAACCATATCATTTATTTTGTAATAGTTGCATAAATAATTTATTTGCAACACATATTTTATTTGGCTTGAAATAAAGAGTATGGATATTATCCGGTCTCATATTTGATTTATGATCGGTAAAGATAATTTATGCATCATGTATAGTGTTGTCATGCACACTATATTAAGAAATAAGTATTTCTCTAGTTTGATAATGAGAAAAGTCAAAGCCACTATTGTACATGGTCGTACGATATTAATAGAAAGCTCCAGAAGAGTCATATCTATTGTTACATGTGGAATAATCTTGACTTTAAATGGTGTATGTTATTTATTAGGTCTAAAGAAACTTTCAAATCGCCAGAATGGCTTGTATTGAGACTACAGTTGAAGTAAAGATAAAAAGATTATAATTACTACAATCATGTCAAACAGGAAAAATGCTATTGAGAAAATTACCTTATTTTTGAACGATGTGTCATTGCGCACGTAGTGGCCTGGTCAAAAGACTTGCACTGGTGAATCAAATGAATATGGATTCTCATAATAAATTGTATGAGCAATTGGGTCAATGATGATTACATATGATAACAAATGTTGTTGAAATTTCATATGACCGTCAACTGAAGAATGGAAACATTCTTCAACTAAGTGGGTATCCACGGACTCTAGCTTTTTGTGGGATGTGATTACTTGTATTATGCATTACTTGTGATTAAAAGTCATAAGCATAAGTTATTGTAAAATCACAATATGTGTTGTCGTATTTTGGATCATTTGCCTGAAGCACACATTACAAAGCACCGTGAAAGAAAAGAGCATACGTAGTGGTAAAATAAATTGTGTAAATATGAAGTAACAAGAGATTTAAATGACTCTCAAACGAGTTAACTACAGATATCAGCCCAAAAGTGCCGAAATGAAGTTATCATTTCTATTCATTATGGGTATCGACAGTGATCTTGTATTTTTGATAACTTAATTGGCATTTAATAGTTAAACAAAAATGAGGTCATGTTTGTCATCCGATTTGCACAATCAAATGAGAGTCCCTCTGTTGATAAAATATCTCTTAAGGTGGAACATTTTGGGATCATATCTGCTTTTCTTTATTAGACCAAGATCATGTTATAAACATACTCATTTTTATATACTTCTAAGATATTGAATGAAATGTTTCTCATCTGTGATTTCTTTTACATAATTTTTTATTACCACCTCCACAATTTAGTGACGTCAAATTTAATTGGACATTTCAGCAGAATTCATATTCTTCATATATTAAAATATTTGAAACCCCTGAAGGGCGATGTATTTTATTGTCAAGTCCAACAATTATATATGTAGAGATAGGGTTGTAAACTTTGGCTCGAATCGATAGCTCGACTCAAAAATACTTGACTCTGGTTTAACTTGAAAATGAAAGATCTTGATGAAAAACAAAAAAATCTTCCGACAAAGTTCGGTAAACGAGCTACTCGAACTCGAAAAAATTGAGGTTCGACTCGATAGCTCGGCTCGAAATTTATTGCTCCATTTATAATTATTTTTTTGTATTTGTTAATAACATAAGATAATACTTTTAGCTCGATTTATAATTATCTACAGTAGAGACATATTTTTGACATTAGCTAGGGGGAGAAAGCCAGCAACTTAAAAAATGTCAAGAAAATGTATTATATTGAACCTGAAGTTCATAAGAGAATATACATACAAATATGATTGAATCTGAAGTTCATCAAATAATTAAACAACAATACCTAGCAAGTAATTGTTATACATAATTATTGATCACAAATGTGTAACTAAGTTTTGTTTTACTAGAAATAAAGCGCATAATATAAAGAGGAGAGCTCCACATGATAAAATATATTTGAGTTCAACCAACGCCAAAAGCATGGACCATATTATATATTATTTGTGGAAATGAAAATAAAAGTTAGTCACTCATTGCACCTTCTGAAGATATTATTCCTGAAGAATATAAACCCAGTAAAATAAAAGCAGCTACTGGCAAATGTAACAATTTTGGGAATACATAACGGTCAAATCCTAGTGTTTCGGGAAACGACGAGGATTTGATTATTATATTGCAATAAACTACGTTGATACGAGAGAGAAATAAAAAATAATTAAAGTTATCTTCGACGACTAAATCACCTTCTTAATAGCATGCTAATTCAAGAGAAAATCTAGATCCAAACCCTATAAGAATGCCAGAAGTATTCATATTTGAAATGAATAAAAGAATACGAAGAATGTAGAACTACACTCACTTAATAAACATATTGTTTACACATGTAGTCATTATTCTTGAAGAATATGAATAGAAATCACATTACAATAACATGGTGGTACATTATAAAGTGAGTAGTGACAATCATTTTTTGCAGGACCCAACATCCATTATGATGTTACTCATTCTCTCAAAATATATAATATTACGTTACGTTACTTGATTAGTATGACATGTAAACATAAATATAGATAAACATATAAGATATGTTGTGACTGTAAATTTGTATAAGTCACTTGATATTGATATTTATATGAGAGTTCCTGAGAGACTAAATTGTCCAAGGCAAATTATGATGAAGAAATGTGATATAATTTATAAAAATATTACCACATGAACAAACAAAGAGAATGTTCATATCATCTCGAAGAATGATATGATAAAGGAACTCCTGAAGAGATTAAATACCCGTGAAATATTTGAATGATAAATTTTGATGACTGGAGAAAAGTCGAATATTTTTCGACCTGCAGTTCAAACATTCTCCAGAAGAGAATTGTTACAATGACACAAATATATAAAGAGATTTAATAAAAAAAAGTTCACTTCCTATTGCCTGTACTGTGTAAACAAAGATCCAACTATATATAACTAAAGATGTTAGATTATGACCTGAAGTCGATTTCCTAGAACGTCATAAAATATATTGCATATAAAAATAGACCTAATACATTCACAATATGTAGGCATAATGTTTTTCTTTAAAAACATTCAAATGACGTTCAACATATTTTTCGTTACATCTTTACGGATCTATCAAATTTACTTACTATATTCATGAGATAAATATTTACTTCAGTGATGCTTCCTCTGTGATTGATCCACAACAACAAAAATTTGTGTTATTGGGGAGATGTTGCAATCTGTATGCAAGTTGGTGAACTATGAATCAGGGGTAGCAGATATGTAATTATCATCCCAGAATGATGACTATCTCTGAAGGACAAAGCCCAGATGGATTGTAGTTGTACTCTTTTTTCCTTTTTCAAGTTTCTATCCCATGGGGTTTTACTTGACAAGGTTTTTAACGAGGCAACTTGTGCAATTGTGTTAGCATATGTCATGCACTCTTTTCCTTTAGCTATTTTCCCACTTGGTTTTTGTAGCAAGGTTTTTGATTAGTGGCATATCATACATTGCATTCATGTTATATATCATTTATTTTACCCCAATTTTGTGTTATCGTAGGTCGGTTGGGTGTTGACTATCCCAACGGTCGACCGCTCGTTGACTTATCCGACCAATGACTTAGAGAACTTAAAGTTTGTTTGACCTGTGTTGTTGTTTCGATCGACCAGTGCAATTTGGTCCAAACTGGATTTTACTACCCTTTTACGGTCGACCGTTGGCCTTATTTTTGTTTGACCGTTTGTGCTTGTTTTAACAAGAAGAGGATTTTACTGGATGTTTTCGGTCGAACAGATCCATTTTGTCATTCGACCTGTCCTCTGGAGGGGGATTCGGTCGACCGAAGTTGTGGTTTGTCCGACCGATTCTGGCCAGTTGTGCATCGGTTGCATGATCTATTTTGGTGTTGGGTTTTGTGTTGATCTACCTTGAGGGCAATGGGTCCCTGGCCTTTTTGGGGCGACGGTACGGACATTCCGTCCTGAGAGAGATTATGGTTGTGGCTCTGAGGAGCGGGTGCCTTATGTGCACGTGTGATTGTGGGGTTGGGGTTGCGAGGACCCTTGAGACCCGTGACCGATGATTTCATGGCAGGTGCCTTGTGTGCACGAGTTGTTGTGGGGTTGGGGTGTGAGGACCCTTGAGATCCGTGTTGTGGCGTCGGCTGTGGTTGGGAGGGAGGTCCCTAGAACCCAGTCGGACGGTGGTTGTTTTATATTGCATTTTCATATAATGTCTCATATTTGTTCTATTCATATTTTAAGCGTTTGGCATATGGGGTTTTCCTATGGGAAACTCAGGCATAATTTGTGGTTGCATTTCAAGTTGTAAGCGTCTTTATGAGGTGGTGACTGAGGGCGGGAGCACCTGGACCGAATCCTCTTTTTCTTGTTTTGAGGTTGATGATTACGTTTGTATATCTCTTGTGGTTGTGATCATACTTTTGATTTCTTGTATCATATACATTGTACCAGTCGATATATATATATATATATATATATATATATATATATATATATATATATATATATATATATATATATATATATATATATATATATATATATATATATATATATATATCTGTGTGTGTGTGTGAGAGAGATTTTCGTAACGTCTTTGTGCTTGATCTCTATCATTTTAAGTTTTAAATTTTCCGTTGTTTCGTGGCGTTACCGTAATACGCCTTTTGATGACATGTCTCTTTTGTCTTTTCATTATAAATTTTAAATTTTTCGCTATTTTTCGGGATGTTAAAATTATGCATTCACTAGCCATATTTCGTTGTTTGAAAATATTTATGTGGAGGTACACGTAAAAATCTAGTGAATGCATCTTATCAAAAACACAATCTTGACAAGTTTCGTATATTTTGTTGGTCGTCGTGAAATTGCAATGTCGCCAAATGTGAGCACATATCTTGCATGTGATATCACCTTACGTGGATCATATAAATATCTAGCATCAGTTTTTTCAATTATATTTAGACTTTGAATTATTTTTCTAAAATAATTGCATATTGTAATATCCTTAATCCTTCTTAAGACTAATCATGTTTTGGCTTTGATTAGGTGCTTAATTGGTTGGATTATGATGGAGGGCTGAGATTGGTTTGGTTTGGATGAGATGAGATGAAGGGTGGAGATTGGAAGAGAAGGATTTAAGGAGTGGTGAGTGATTCTCTCTCTCTCTCTCTCACATTCTCTCTCTCTCACCCGCTCAAACTCTCTCCCTCTCTCTGATCGTGTCTCCGGCGTGTGAAGGTGCTCGTGGGGCGGATCTCGGAAGGCGAGGTGAAGCTCGGACGTTCGCCGGAGAGGAGTAGATCGTTGATCGGTTGGTTTTCGCCGGAGGAGGTGCTTTGCGAGGAAAAGCTCGCCGTTGGGTCTTCGAAGGCTTCTTCAAGTCTTCAAGGTATGTCAAGATTTACTTTGATGCTCACTTATGCTTTGGTGGGTGTTGGGGTGGTCGACAGTAGGCCGGAGGGCTCGTCGGACCCGTGCAGCTGCGTTCTGCACTATAATCGGTCGACCGGTGGCATGGTTCGGTCGACCGGTTGTAGAGGAATTTGGGCGGAAACCCTTGCACCGGTCGAACGATACTCTTCGAGTGGTCGACCGGTGGTACGTTTGATCAAGGGAGAAAAGGCTCTGTGTGTTTTCGGTCGAACGGGACCCCTTTGCCGGTCGACCGAAAGCACTGTTGTAAGTCGGTTGGGGGCGTTGACCATCCAAACGATCGACCGCCTTGTTGACTCGTTCGACCGACGATTAAAAATAACTTAAGTTGGTTCGACCGTGAGATGTTCCGGTCGACCGGTGTACTATGCGGATTTTGGGGTTTGGTACTGGTCGTTTTCGGTCGGCCGGTGAGTTTGGGTCGTTCGACCGTTGGTGCATATTACTGTGGCACAAGTTTTTACTGGTCGAATTCGGTCGAATGGGACCCGTTTGCCGTTCGACCGATTGACAGTTTTGTTGGTTGGGCTAGTCCTGCTGAGAGGATTCGGTCGACCGGTTGGGAGATTTCGTTCGACCGTTTGATACGGTTTTTGTGTCTTCTTGTGTTGTGAAGCCAGCTCGAGATGGCAACGGATCTCCGGCCCTAGTGGGGTGACCGGTGCCGGCCTGAGAGTGGTTCACGGGTGTTGTCGGGCCAGCCCAAGAAGGCAACGGATCTCCGGCCCTAGTGGGGTGACCGGTGCCGGCTTGAGGGTGGTTCGCGTGTGGGGCCAGCTCAAGATGGCAACGGATCTCCGGCCCTAGAGAGGTGACGGTGCCGGCCTGAGAGTGGTCTTCTGGACAGCTCAAGATGGCAGCGGTACAGAGGATACCGACCTGAGAGTAATCCGGTGGTGCCTGGGGCACATGTGTGTGTTGACCGAGGATATTTCCGGTCGTGGTGCCTGGGGCACGTGTGTTGTCGCCGAGGGAGATTCCGGCTGAGGTGCCTGGGGCACGTGTGTGAGGGTTGGGCTAGAGGACCCGTGGGACCCGTCACTGTTTGGTGTCTACTGTGGTAGGGAGAGAGTTTCCGAGGACCCAGTGAGACGTTGTTGGTCTATCGCATTTCATATCATACATGCTTTAGATATCTAGTCATTTATTGTTATAGAGGTTTGGCATACGGGGTTTCCTCTCGGGAAACTCAGGCATATTCATGTTTTATGTCAGGTCATAGGCAGCATTAGGAGGTGGTGACAGCGGAGGAGCGCCTTCGGGACCAAATCCTGCTTTCCCTGTTTTGGAGGTCTGAGTGATTACATGTATATTTTTTCCTTAGCTTTTGTTGTAATCACACTTTTGTAAACTCTCAGATATATATTGTATATATGTTGGTGCACCTGTTGGTCTTTTTCTTCGGTAATATCCTCGTGTTGTGTTTTATTAAAAATTTAATTTCTTCCGCTTTCGAGGATGTTACACATATTCATTTTCGTATTCCACAAAAGTGACTGGATTTTTCCCCCCTTTAATTGTGTGATTACGTAGAGTTTTTTTATAAAGATGAAGCTTTAATAAACCATTTTGAAATTTTGCTCCACCTTTTTTGGCCGCATCCATTTATAAACATAATAAATGGTGTACGCATGACTTAGCATATGGTAATTCAATCACTGTTCTACAAGAAGATCGATGGGAGTACAAGAATGTCTCACCACGTTGATACAAACTATGGTTTTTTTCTAGTCAACTTTAACATTCAAACTCCATATCTATGGAGTTTTCTCAAAAAGTGATCACAGGCGATGGAGGAAGAAAGAAGAAGAGGAAAATGCTAAAATATTAGGGTTTTTTTATTTGAATAAAATAATGCATACAAGTGTCTTACATGGATGACACTCATGGATTCAGGTAGGCACAGATAATGGAACGAAAATACACTAGAAGATTGCAGATCCTCCTTTGTGTTAATGAATGAATTTACACTGGAAATTCGCGGATCTTGGATTCTCAATCTGACTCGTGGTCATGACTCATGACTCTTGGTTCGAGCTGAATTGATATGTAGACTGACACTTGGTCAATTTCTCATTATATATTTTGATTTGTGCCCGAGTCTTCTTAACTTAATTGGCTCAATCCAACACGGTTATGAGTAATAATTTTGTTAATTTCATCATAGGCATCTTAACAGAAAAAAATCCAAACATCTCACTCAGAAATACATACAGAAGTAGAGGAATTTGTTACATATATGAAATTCGAGGCTAGCTTTTCAAGATCACATCAAAGTAGAAATACTCCAAGTGCATTCCACCGGAAAATAACACATTTCATTTCTAGTCCAGGTAACAATTGAAATTGTAGGATTCTGGCCTAATCCTAATCCTAATTGTGCTTTGTGGTTGATTAGGTGGTGATTAGAGGGGATTAGAGATGGACGGCTGGGATTGAGAGGAGATGGATGGATGGCTTGGATTGAAGATGGATGAGATGAGTGGTGGATGGATGGCTTGGATTGAAGATAGATGAGATGAGTGGTGGAGATGGATTGGATTGGATTGGATGGTGTGGATTGAGGGGACGAGATATTTGGGGGGAAGGCTCTCTCTCTCTCTCACTCGTTGCTCCATCTCCCTCACTCACGATTTCTCTCCCTCGTCTGCTGTGGTGAGCTCCGGCGTGAGGTTTGTGCGCCGGCAAGTGGGTGATCCCCGACGAAGGTGGTTGTTGGAGGTGAGTTGTTAGTTTTACTCGCTCCTTTGTGTTGGTTCTCTCTCCCTCTACCTAACCCGTGCTCTGTGGTCGTGGTTGGGTGTTGGAGGTTGCTGGAGGTAGTGTGGTGTTGTGGATCGTCGAGGAAACGATTGATCGTTGTTTGGATGCGAGGTTCGTTGACGGATCGTGATTTTGGGAGACGTGCTCGTGGAGGCGTCGTCGCGGTTCTTCAAAGGTCTCTTCAGACCTATAGGTATGTCAAGCTCGTTCACTTAATTACCGTGAGTATTTGGAAGTCGACGGTAGGCCGTTCGGCTCGTCGCGAGTAAATGTGCAGCAGATTTCACTGCCTGATCGGTCGACCGGTTGGTGCAAACGGTCGACCGTTCGTGAAGAGAATTCGGGCTCAGCCTCACATCGGTCGAACGATGCCTTTGGGGCGGTCGACCGATTGTGCATAGGAGGCAAGTCTGGAGAGATTCGGTCGACCGGGTCCCCTTTGCCGGTCGACCGTGTGCACTGTCTTAAGTCGGTTGGGAGCTTAGACCACCGAAACGGTCGACCGCTCGTTGATTTTCGTTCGACCGTGACTTAAGTGAGCATAGTGATCGGTTCGACCGAATGAGGGTTCGGTCGACCGGACTTGTGCGCTGAGCGTGGGGAACGCTCTAGAGGAATTCGGTCGACCGAGATGTGCTCGGCATTCGACCGAATTCATGGTGCGTGTGAGGGATTATTCCCTGGACAGATTCGGTCGACCGAGATGTGCTCGGCGTTCGACCGAATTCGTTGTGGTGTTGTGGGATTTGTTCCCTGGTGACTTTCGGTCGATCGGGACCCCTTTGTCGGTCGACCGATTGGTCGTTTTGTTCGTTGAACCGGGAGTTGACCATCTAAACGGTCGACCGTCCCTTGATTTGGGTTCGACCGAACGAGTGTGGTGTTGGGAGTCGATCGACCGATGGAGTGCCGGTCAAAGTGGATTGCCCTGTATTTGCTTGATTCGGTCGACCGAGACTTTTGGTTCGGTCGACCGTTTGTGTCCTGTTTTGCACTATGGAGGTGTTGTTGTCGTGTTCGTCCGTGTTGGGCGAGTTGTGGTGCCGATGTTCTTCCGGCAAGTGTGATAGGTGCACGAGGGTTGCGGTGGTTGGTTGAGATTAGACCTGGAGCCCCGTAACCGTGTGTGAGCTTGGGATTGGCTGAAATAGGCCTGAGGCCCAGCTTAGAATTGTGGTGTTGCGGCGGTTGGTTGAAAGAGACCTGGAGCCCCGTGACTGTGTGAGAGCTGTGGTTGGTTGAAAATAGACCTGGAGCCCAGCTAGTCTGTACGGAGTTGGTTGAAATTAGACCTGGAGCTCCGTAGTGCGTTCGGGTTGGTTGAAATTATACCTAGAGCCTGAGCAGGGACCGCGTGTAGGGGTTGGTTGAAAATAGACCTGGAGCCCTTATACGTTTGGGTTGGTTGAAATTAGACCTGGAGCCCTTGGTCGTGTCGTGGTTGCTGCGGTTGGTTGAAATTAGAACTGGAACCCAGCTTGGCGACGAGTGTGAGTCGCGGCGGTTGGTTGAGATTAGACCTGGATTCCCGTGACTGTGGTGTGTGCGGCGGTTGGTTGAGATTAGACCTAGAGCCCCGTACCTGTGGTGTGTGCTGTGGTTGGGTGAGAGAGCCCTGGAGCCCAGCCTGTTGTGATGCTTTTCTTGTTGAGTAGAACTGTATGCTAGGATGATTTTATTATTGCATTTAGAGTTTGGCATACGGGGTTTCCTTCTGGAAACTCAGGCATTGTTGCATGTTTACTTTCAGGTCGTGATCGGCGTTAGGGGGTGGTGACCGAGGAGAGGAGCACCGCTACCGGATCCTGCTTTCTCTCAGTTGAGGTCGTGTGATTACTATTATCCTTTGTATATGCTTTTGATGTAATCACTACTTTGTATACTCTGATGTTCATATATATATATTATATGTTGGTGCACCTGTGTTCCTTTATTTGCGTAAGATCCTCTGTTGATTGTGTTATTAAAATTTTAAATTTTCCTCTGCTTTGAGGATGTTACAACTTGGTATCAGAGCGGTCGGTTCAAGTGTCCTTATCCAAAGAAACCACCCTTAGAGTTTTAGAGTCTGCATTAGTTCATGCATTCATGGTTTTGATGTGTGCTGTTCTTTGTGTGTAGATGCCTCCGAGACGCGTGAGACCTCCCCCACGGGACCGTAGCACCAGCAGTGAGACTGGGGTCGCGGACTGGGCAGAGGAGCGGCGGATGCTCTATGACACAGTGGGGTGACTGGGAGCGAAGTTGGATCGCCAGTCAGGCAGAGGAGATCCAGCAGCGGCAGGAGCGATGCTCGACCGCTTTATGAGACAGCACCCGCCTACCTTTGACGGTAGAGGAGAGTCTGAGGCTGCGGAGGATTGGGTCCTAAAGATTCAGGAGATCCTGCAGGCGATTGAGTGCCCGCCTGAGAGGCAGACAGGCTTGGCAGCTTATGTGTTGGGCGGAGACTCGTCCAACTGGTGGAGGACCACATCTGCGGTGGTGTTCGAGGGCAGGGCTGAGGTCACCTGGGAGGAATTCCTACGGGAGTTCAACGAGCAGTATTTCCCCGAGCATGTTAGAGACGGGAGGAGAGAGGAGTTTATGACTCTCGAGTAGGGAGAGTCGACCCTGGCTGAGTATACCCGGAGGTTCAACGTGCTGGAGCGTTACTGTCCGAAGATCTGTGTGACGCCGCTGCAAAGGGCGAGGAAGTTCATACGGGGGCTGAGGAAGCACCTCCGTACTCAGATGACCTACAGTATGCCGCAGACACTGGCAGATGCGGTTAGATTTGCGACGATTATTGATCAGGATTACCAGCAGAATTATGGTGAGGCCAGGAGAGCTCTGGGGAAGGTCAGTGGACGTCCGGGTGCTCCGCTAGCAGGGAACCCGGGCAAGAGGCCCCGGATCGGAGGAGGTGGATCACGCCAGCCTGAGGCGTGCAGAGGTTGTGGCAGAGTTCACTCTGGAGAGTGTTGGGGCCGCGCAGTGTGCCACGGGTGTGGCAAGCCAGGCCATTTCATGAGAGATTGTCCGAGTGGGCCAGGCGGGTCCAGCAGGCAGTCGGGACAGCCGGCTGGTGGCAGAGGCGGAGGTCGCCGACCTTTTGCGCCACAACGACAGCAGGGTCAGAGGACCGGTCGAGTCTTTACCATCCAGGCAGATGAGGCGAGAGATGCCAGCACGGTGGTGGAAGGTACACTCTTTGTTGCTGGATTGAGTGCGAGAGTGCTGTTTGATTGTGGGGCCACACACTCGTTCATTTCGGAGCGATTTGCGAGCGTGTTGGGCCGTACCCCTGCGATGTTGACTGCCGCGTTGGAAGTCAGCACACCCTTGGGTCTGGTGGGCATTGTGGGGAGCTTTCTTCCCAGCGCAACGATTGTTTCGGGAGATCAGGAGTTTCCGGCTGACCTGATCTTGTTGCCGATGGAGGACTTCGACGTCATACTGGGGATGGATTGGCTATCCCAGTACGATGTGCGAGTTTTGTGCCGGGAGAAGAAGATTCTGATCCCGAGGAAGGGTCTACCTGATGTGTTGATCAGGGGGGCGAAAGATAGAGGAGGCAGAGTGATTGTATCAGCAGTGAGGGCACAGAAGTTGTTGCAGCAGGGTTGCAGAGCTTTTGTGGCCACTTTGGTAGTTCCAGATCCAGAGGCGGAGAGATTGGAGGACATCGAGATTGTTCGGGAGTTCCCCGATGTATTTGCAGATGATGTCACTGGGTTGCCGCCTCACTGAGAGATTGAGTTTGGGGTCGATTTGGTAGTTGGGACTACGCCGCAGTCGAAGGCGCCGTATCGGATGGCACCTGCAGAGCTAGCAGAGCTGAAGAGGCAGTTGCAGGATCTTATGGATACGAGGTTTATCCGCCCCAGTGTCTCGCCTTGGGGAGCGCCGGTACTCTTCGTGAAGAAGAATGATGGATCACTACGGATGTGTATAGATTACAGGATGTTGAACAAGGTTACCGAGAGGAATCGGTATCCCTTGCCTAGGATCGAGGACCTGTTTGACCAGTTGCAGTCAGCGCAGGTGTTCTCGAAGATTGATCTGCGATCCGGTTATCATCAGCTGAGGATCAGAGAGGCAGATGTGCAGAAGACAGCTTTCAGGACGAGGTACAGGCATTACGAGTTTCTGGTGATGCCGTTTGGGTTGACGAACGCGCCTGCAGCGTTTATGGATTTGATGAACAGGACGTTCAGTCAGTACCTCGACTGGTTTGTGATTGTCTTCGTGGACGATATTTTGGTTTACTCGCCAGATGTGGGGCAGCATCGAGAGCACTTGAGAGTTGTACTTGGCATTTTGTGGGACCATCAGTTGTATGCCAAGTTGTCGAAGTGCGAGTTCTCGCTGAGCAGTGTCGCCTTCTTGGGACACATCGTGTCTGGTGATGGGATTTCTGTAGATCCAGCGAAGGTTGAGGCCGTTACACAGTGGAGAGCCCCGACGAGTGTGGCAGAGGTCAGGAGCTTTGTGGGTCTGGCGGGTTATTATCGCCGCTTTATTCAGGATTTCTCGAGGTTGGCTTCGCCGTTGACGGCTCTGACGTGGAAGGGTGTCGAGTTCGTGTGGTCCCAGAAGTGCGAGGACAGTTTTCAGGAACTGAAGAGTCGGCTGACGACTGCTCCAGTTCTGACACTTCCCAGTGGCAGTGGTGGGTTCGTGATTTACAGTGACGCGTCGGGCGTTGGACTGGGATGTGTACTTATGCAGCGCGGGCAGGTGGTTGCATATGCTTTGAGGCAGTTGAAGGTGCACGAGAGGAACTACCCCACTCATGATTTGGAGCTGGCGGCAGTGGTGCACGCTTTGAAGACCTGGAGGCATTACTTGTATGGCGAGCGGTTCGAGGTGTTCACAGATCATCAGAGCCTGAAGTATCTGTTTTCGCAGAAGGAGCTCAATATGAGGCAGCGCAGATGGCTCGAGCTGATTAAGGATTATGATTTCACCATCTCGTACCATCCGGGGAAGGCGAATTCGGTTGCTGATGCTTTCAACAGGAAGGTGGAGGTCACCGCAGCAGGTCTTTGTATCGAGGAGTGGAAGCTGCTGGAGGCGTTGACCGAGTGGAGACCGTTCACCGATGAGTCGCGAGGTGCAGTGATCGCCGGGCTGAGAGTGGAGCCTCAGTTGGTCTCGAGTATTGTTCAGGCTCAGAGTACTGATGATGAGTTAGTTAGCTGGGTTGCTGCAGTTAGCTGCCAGAGATGGATCAGACTTCAGTATTGGAGTTGATGGGGGGCTGAGATTCAGAGGCCGTGTCTGGGTGCCGAAGGGAGGAGATCTGAGGTAGGACATTCTGGAGGAGGCGCATAGATCCCGCTATTCGATCCACCCGGGCAGCACGAAGATGTTTAGAGATCTTCAGAGGAATTTTTGGTGGAAGAGGATGAAGACGGAGATTGCAGAGTTTGTTGGCAGATGTCTGATTTGTCAGCAGGTGAAGATTGAGCACCAGAGACCTGCAGGGCTGATGCAGAGGATCGAGCTTCCAGAGTGGAAGTGGGAGCACGTGACGATGGATTTTGTCATCGGGCTGCCGAAGACGAGAGGATTCCATGACGCGATTTAGGGTATAGTCGATCGACTGACCAAGTCGGCGCACTTCTTAGCTATTCGGACCACTTTACCTCTGGAGGGTCTAGCTAAGTTGTATATTGAGGAGATCGTCAGACTGCACGGGGTGCCCGTGAGTATTATTTCGGATCGAGATCCGAGGTTCACTTTCAGATTCTGGGGGAGTTTGCAGCAGACCTTAGGGACGCGGTTGAAGTTCAGTACGACATTTCATCCGCAGACAGACGGTCAGTCTGAGAGGACCATCCAGACGCTAGAGGATATGTTGCGAGCGTGTACTCTGGATTGGGTAGGTCATTGGGATGAGCATCTGCCATTGATCGAGTTCGCCTACAACAACAGCTACCATTCGAGCATTGGGATGGCACCGTACGAGGCCCTGTACGGGAGACCGTGTAGATCACTGGTATGTTGGAGTGATGTAGGCAAGAGACAGCTAGTTGGTCCTGAGATTGTGCAGATGTATGCTGAGAAGGTTGATGTGATCAGGCAGAGACTAGCGACTGCGCAGAGCAGGCAGAAGAGCTACGCGGATAGGCGTAGGCGAAAGCTGAGATTTGAGGCAGGTGACCACGTCTTCCTGAATATTTCACCATCTCGAGGAGTGATGAGGTTCGGGAAGAAAGGGAAGCTCAGTCCGAGGTACGTCGGGCCGTTTGAGATTCTCGATCGGATCGGAGAGGTTGCCTACAGGATTGCGTTGCCGCCGCAGTTTTCGGGTCTTCACGACGTCCTCCATGTTTCGATGTTGAGGAAGTACGTAGCGGATCCTTCTCATGTGATTCAGTTGGAGGTTCCAGAGATCCGTCAGGATTTGTCTCTTGAGGAGAGACCGGTTGAGCTTGTGGATCGGATGGAGCATCAGTTGAGGAGGAGGACCATTCCGATGGTGAAGGTCAGGTGGCAGCACCACAGTGAGCGAGAGGCCACTTGGGAGATCGAGGAGGAGGTCCGGAAGGAGTTCCCGGAGTTGTTTGGTGAGCTTCAGTTTTAATTTCGAGGACGGAATTCTTTTAGAAGGGTGGATTGTAGAATTCTGGCCTAATCCTAATCCTAATTGTGCTTTGTGGTTGATTAGGTGGTGATTAGAGGGGATTAGAGATGGACGGTTGGGATTGAGAGGAGATGGATGGATGGCTTGGATTGAAGATGGATGAGATGAGTGGTGGATGGATGGCTTGGATTGAAGATGGATGAGATGAGTGGTGGAGATGGATTGGATTGGATTGGATGGTGTGGATTGAGGGGAGGAGATATTTGGGGGGAAGGCTCTCTCTCTCTCTCACTCGTTGCTCTCTCTCCCTCACTCACGATTTCTCTCCCTCGTCTGCTGTGGTGAGCTCCGGCGTGAGGTTTGTGCTCCGGCGAGTGGGTGATCCCCGGCGAAGGTGGTTGTTGGAGGTGAGTTGTTAGTTTTACTCGCTCCTTTGTGTTGGTTCTCTCTCCCTCTACCTAACCCGTGCTCTGTGGTCGTAGTTGGGTGTTGGAGGTTGCTGGAGGTAGTGTGGTGCTGTGGATCGTCGAGGAAACGATTGATCGTCGTTTGGACGCGAGGTTCGTTGACGGATCGTGATTTGGGGAGACGTGCTCGTGGAGGCGTCGTCGTGGTTCTTCAAAGGTCTCTTCAGACCTTTAGGTATGTCAAGCTCGCTCACTTAATTACCGTGAGTATTTGGAAGTCGAAGCTAGGCTGTTCGGCTCGTCGCGAGTAAATGTGCAGCAGATTTCACTACCTGATCGGTCGACCGGTTGGTGCAAACGGTCGACCGTTCGTGAAGCGAATTCGGGCTCTGCCTTACATCGGTCGAACGATGCCTTTGGGGCGGTCGACCGATTGTGCATAGGAGGCAAGTCTGGAGAGATTCGGTCGACCGGGTCCCCTTTGCCGGTCGACCGTGTGCACTGTCTTAAGTCGGTTGGGGGCTTAGACCACCTAAACGGTCGACCGCTCGTTGATTTTCGTCCGACCATGACTTAAGTGAGCATAGTGATCGGTTCGACCGAATGAGGGTTCGGTCGACCGGACTTGTGCGCTGAGCGTGGGGAACGCTCTGGAGGAATTCGGTCGACCGAGATGTGCTCGGCGTTCGACCGAATTCATGGTGCGTGTGAGGGATTATTCCCTGGACAGATTCGGTCGACCGAGATGTGCTCGGCGTTCGACCGAATTCGTTGTGGTGTTGTGGGATTTGTTCCCTGGTGACTTTCGGTCGACCGGGACCCCTTTGTCGGTCGACCGATTGGTCGTTTTGTTCGTTGAACCGGGAGTTGACCATCTAAACGGTCGACCGTCCCTTGATTTGGGTTCGACCGAACGAGTGTGGTGTTGGGAGTCGGTCGACTGATGGAGTGCCGGTCGAAGTGGATTGCCCTGTATTTGCTTGATTCGGTCGACCGTGACTTTTGGTTTGGTCGACCGTTTGTGTCCTGTTTTGCACTATGGAGGTGTTGTTGCCGTGGTCGTCCGTGTGAGGCGCGTTGTGGTGCCGATGTTCTTCCGGCAAGTGTGCTAGCTGCACGAGGGTTGCGGTGGTTGGTTGAGATTAGACTTGGAGCCCCGTAACCGTGTGTGAGCTTGGGATTGGCTGAAATAGGCCTGAGGCCCAGCCTAGAATTGTGGTGTTGCGGCGGTTGGTTGAAAGAGACCTGGAGCCCCGTGACTTTGTGAGAGTTGTGGTTGGTTGAAAATAGACCTGGAGCCCAGCTAGTCTGTACGGAGTTGGTTGAAATTAGACCTGGAGCTCCGTAGTGCGTTCGGGTTGGTTGAAATTAGACCTGGAGCCTGAGCAGGGACCGCGTGTAGGGGTTGGTTGAAAATAGACCTGGAGCCCTTATACGTTTGGGTTGGTTGAAATTAGACCTGGAGCCCTTGGTCGTGTCGTGGTTGCTGCGGTTGGTTGAAATTAGACCTGGAGCCCAGTTTGGTGACGAGTGTGAGTCGCGGCGGTTGGTTCAGATTAGAACTGGAGCCCCGTGACTGTGGTGTGTGCGGCGGTTGGTTGAGATTAGACCTGGAGCCCCGTACCAGTGGTGTGTGCTGTGGTTGGGTGAGAGAGCCCTGGAGCCCAGTCTGTTGTGATGCTTTTCTTGTTGAGTAGAACTGTATGTTAGGATGATTTTATTATTGCATTTAGAGTTTGGCATACGGGGTTTCCTTCTAGAAACTCAGGCATTGTTGCATGTTTACTTTCAGGCCGTGATCGGCGTTAGGGGGTGGTGACCGAGGAGAGGAGCACCGCTACCGGATCCAACTTTCTCTCAGTCGAGGTCGTGTGATTACTGTTATCCTTTGTATATGCTTTTCATGTAATCACAACTTTGTATACTCTGATGTTCATATATATATATATTATATATGTTGGTGCACCTGTGTTCCTTTATTTGCGTAAGATCCTCTGTTGATTGTGTTATTAAAATTTTAAATTTTTCGCTGCTTTGAGGATGTTACAGAAATACACAAACATCAAAATTACACGCACGAAATAAGACAATTTGCAATACGAGCCTAGCAATAGCCAATAGCTCAGTTGGTACCACCGTGTGTCTTGCATGGATGCACATAGGCATGAGGCGATTTCTTGTGGTGTTGTGGGTATGCAACTTGCAAACGAGTAGAATAAACTATGACTTATATATATGGGATCCACTTCTTTGGAAGCGGGCGTCGTTGGCTCCATACTATTTTAAGAAGAAGAAAAAAAACTAGAGTTAGAAAGAATGAAAAAAATGAAACCTATGTACGATCATATTGGTTGCATTGCTAACCTCCATCTTCGTCACATTGATTCAATCCCATTAATATAAAAGTATTTATGCTTGGATACCATGTATACGTGTCGTGCTAGGTTTAGATTGAATCTACTGATTTGAGTTTTTGTCATACTTAATTAGATCTCCCTTCAACAACCGACACATCTATATATATGTAACAGGAAGTTGTGTAATACAAATGGTAATGTACGTACCTTACATGTAGAGTAGAATCAGCGTGTAGGGTAGAACCAATCAAATATAGTTTCAAACCACGTGCATACCCTCTCTACATATTTATTTGCCTGTGTGCCTTCTTTTTTTTTACTAATCTATCCTCGATCAGTATCTTAGTTATTTACTTACATATACACACCTCCGGTTTGATTGCATTGGATAATGATAGTCAATGGATGTACGTGAATGTAGAGCAATTGTGGGGCTGACTTTTGTTTAACGGAAATGCAACCGGACTTTTATTAGGGACTAGGGTCAGTTTGGAGACCCTCTTCAGCGTCTGTAACTTTTTTCTATTCTTCCCAAACGTCAGTATTTTTGGTAAAAATACGTGCATTTTATTTGTCAAACAGTTGCATGATACCCAAGTTATGGATCAGAATTTATGCCCAAATTGTCCAAAATAGTCTGAAGATTCGTTAAATGAGTTAAGTTCCACGCACATGAGGTAGTATAGAACATCCAGTGTGCAATATAATATAATATCATAATTGGTTAAGAGTTCTCTTATGAAATAGACCTAAAACTTTATGTTCAGGTAAACTTGAATTGAAATACAATATCTCTACTGAACTGCTAAACATCGCCCAAAATTACTTAAATCGCCTCTTGAAATTACCAAATTGCCCTTCATCCTATTTTTGCTTATATATCTCACAATTTCACTCTTTTTACAAAACTTTCTCTTCATATACCTACTAGTGAAGATTAGGAATGTCTCGGAGACCAGGCAAGCAGCCAGCAGTTCCCCCGGTGTACCCGTATACGGTAACCTTACTTTATTTATTTGTTTTAAAAAAAAATTAAAAAAAGTGGTCGGCGTCCGAGGGAGACGCCCCCCGCATGGGTCGGGCGTCCCCGGAAGCCGCTCCCCCCATGGGGGGAGCGGCTTCCTCGGACGCCCGCCCCATGCGGGGGGCGTCTCCCTCGGACGCCGACCACTAGCGGGAGACGTCTGGGGAAGACGTCTTCCCGATGGAGGAGACGTCTTCGCAGACGTCTCCCCCAAAGAGGAGGCGTCTCCGACAGACGCCTCCACCATACGGGAGGCGTCTCTCGCAGACGCCTTCACAATTTTTTTTAAAATTATTAAATCTGATAATTACTTTAATAAATTGTGATAAATCTGAAAATTTAATTTAACAAATTCTTATTAAGTTTAACATTTGTGATATTTAGTTTTAACAATTTTTGATTTAGTTTAACAATTGTTTTAATTTAGTTTAACAAATTTTGATTTAGTTTAACAATTGTGATAATTTAGTTTAACAAATTTTGATTTAGTTTAACAATTGTGATAAATATGATAATTTAGTTTAACAAATTTAACAAATTTGTAATTAAAATTTCAATTAATAGTCATCGGGTCACAGTGGAGGGAAAGGCAAGTCGATACCATTACACGCCTTCCGTTCTTTAGAGGATGGTTCAGCACCGCGTCATCCACGTAGACGGGGGATATCTGCTTCGGTCAGGAGGGAGAGAGAGGCATTACGTCGTCGTGAGGAGGATGATGATTCCTTCGATGATGAGCATGTGGACAGTCCCGACGACGGGAGCAACGATGATGACCCGTATGAGTTAGAGCGCCCGGAGGTGGAGAGGCAGGGGGAGTATAGCAGAGGACGTGGTCGAGCGGGTAGTTCTACTTCCGCCGGATGGATGGTGCGGAAGGGTAGGGGTGGGAGGTTTACGACTGCGGATTCGAGCTCGTGCACTGTAGATCCCCGCGCTCAGAAGAAGAAGAGGGTCCAGGACGATTCTTGGATCGTGAGCAGTATGACGCCTTGTGGTCCTTTAGATGGTAGCGTCATTCCTAGTTTCTGGGGTCACATCGCTAGACGGATCTGGGACGGAGAGGATCGGAAGGTTCTAAAGTGCCTAATCGGCACAGAGCCTGTACAGCACTACAGGGTTGGCGGTCTACACTGAGTGCTGATATCAGAGAGGAGATTAGTGCCACGCATTTGGGGCACTTACCGTACAACATGTTCCCTTATCTCGACATGCCTTTGATTTCTGCGTTTGTGGAGTGGTGGCAGCCTGACACCAACACTTTCCACATGCCTTTCGGAGAGATGACGATCATGCTTCACGATGTTTTCCAGATCCTGCGCATTCCTGTGGATGGTCGTCTGGTTAGTGCTCAGGGGTCGACGTCTGAGCTGAGGTGTTATGTGGCAGAGTTGCTTGGTGTCACACCTGATGGTCTGGCGAGAGATACAGCTTTATGGAGTGGTGGTGGTGTCGGCATCGACTCCCCTGAGGACCTATGCAGACGGGCACGACCTCCGCGGGCCGATGATACACAGTTGACGGCATACCTATTCTTGATGCTCGGAGCCGTCTTGTTTGTCGACAAGAGTGGTTGTCGGATCAGACCACGCGATCTACTGGAGGCTAGGGACCCGGACACCGTTCGTGAGTACTCGTGGGGGTCAGCGACGTTGGCATACATGTACCGTCAGCTTGGGATAGCTAGCCGTGCGGATTGTTCTGGGATTGCAGGTTGTCTTACGCTGCTGCAGGCGTGGATATACGAGTACTTTCCTGCATTCCGCCCGTATCGTGAGCGGAAGATTATCGACGAGGGTCATCCACGTTCGGGTATGTGGGCCAGACGAAGAACCAGAAGATCGACCACGACCTTTGCTTCCACTACCGGAAGAACGACCACGACCTCTACTCCCACTACCTGAAGATCGACCACTACCTCGCTCTGCATACTCAAACGCACTAGGGTCCCGTCGTGTCGACTTTCCCCTTGGTCGACCTCGTAGCTTTGTTTTTTCTGCAGGCTCTCTCAAATTCGCATGTTCGGGGTGTAGCTGCTCGAATAAAACCCGAGAGGCAGATCGAATTACGGTGGGGTCACTTCCTGCAATCTCATCAACCAGGCTGCGAAAATATTCAGCGTCTTGAGCTGCCTGAGACACAAACTCTGCGTTCCCGGCTCCTTCCCCAATGACAAGTGTCCTCCAGAACGAATGAATCTGCTCTAAGTAAATTCCGTTGTCTGATTCAAGACATCCGCGGATGGTACATGCGCAAGGTATCCCATGAGAAATCAGAAAAGCGCACTCACAACGATATTCAATTTCATCATCTAACTCTTGCTTTCTTTTCACCTCCTGACTCAGCAATTGCAAGCAGTGATGCGAAACTCGACCATTTATGTGACGATATAGAGCATGTCCGAAATTAGTCAAATTTCGCCGTCTCGAGTTTTCAAGAGCGTTTCGAATATTCGTCAGCTGCATTTCAATAGCCGCGTTGACGCGCTCAAAAAGAGTGTCCAGAGCTGCAGTCGATGTAGAAATCCACTCTTTTAGAGCCGAATGAGCACTTTCGACCCTACAATTCGTGGTGTTCCCAAAATGAAGGACTTTGTTCGTCCAATTCAGCACAAACTTTTCTTTATGCACCAACCACGTGGTGTCCAGATACTCCGTGATAGCCGGCCACGATCTATACAAATCTTTCAGAGCATACACAACTCTATCATACTCGGCTTCTGAAGTAGAAAGCATGATTTTCCTCCATCTTCCACACCTCAAAGTCTCTGCCATCTGCTTATTTTTGCCGAATACATGGTATGCGTAGTTCAATACGTCTTTGTTGATGTGCCATGTGCAGAGTAAATGAGCAGAGTCAGGAAATACCTCTCTCACTGGTCGCATAAGGCCTAACTCCCGGTCTGTTATTATTGCAGTCAGGCTGACAATCCCCAATAACAGATCTCGCAACTTCTCCATCACCCACAGATAACTGGAGTAAGTTTCATCCATCAAAATCGCATATCCAATAAGGAAATTCATGTTCGTTGGTGTGACCCCAATCATTTCGAACAAAGGCATCTTATACTTGTTCGTCTTGTATGTCGAATCCATGCAGATAACGAAAGGATATGTCCGCAACAACTGGACTAACGTCGGATGTGCCAAAAAAGCGTGAGTGACGACATCAGTTTCTGGATCCGCCATAATCCAATGTAAGTACTCACACTGCACTGCTTGATAGAGAAACTGCTGGACGGGATTCCGGTCTTCAGATTTTGTCCTCCTCATGTAATCTCTGAAATTATAAATATGCCTTTGATTTGGATTGTCCTCCGGGAATTTTTCTTTTACTGCCTTCAAGATGTTCCGTGGTTTTGCTTGCGCCTCAATCATATCACGAACAATCTTCTTCGCCCCAGAACTTAGACCACTAATTTGACGATGACCCTCTGGATAAACTGCCAGTCTGTGGTTGTGATGTCCATGAGCACTATTAAAAACCACAACCCATCCATCACGATCTCGTCGCTCCACCACTTTTATTTAGAAACGGCAACCATAACCCTTTCTTTTGGTGTTTCTTCGAAGTGCAGTATCCATATCCCGAGACTCCATTTGATTTCGCCGGTCGCATCTCAAATAACAATCCATCCGACTATCTGATCTTGTTTTGTACGACGACACAACCAAAAAAAACCCAGCTCCGATAGCTACTTGTTTGGCCCATTTACATGCTTCATCGATTGTTTCAAAGATTTGTGTAGTTTGAAATAACTCACTGTAATCCACTCCATCACCACCGAAATCTTCCAACGGAACCTACAAAAAAAAATCGAAATTAAAAAAATCAAAAAAATTCCGGGCGTCTGTATTAAACGCCTACCCCATGGGAGGGGCGTCTGAGTTAAACGCCCTTCCCAAGGGTGAGGCGTCTGCGTAGGATGCCTGACCCTAGGGAAGGGCGTCTACTACAGACGCCTTACCCAAGGGGAGGACGTCTACATAAGACGCCTCTCCCATTGCGTAGGCGTTTGCATTAGACGCCTCGGCCAAGGGGAGGACGTCCTACGCAGACGCCCTCACCTTGGGGGAGGCGTCTAATGCAGACGCCCGACCCAAAATTTGCCCCGTGCCAGACTTACCTCACCAGATGCATCACCCTCGTCAGACATTTTCGTGGTGTTTTTACTGATAAATTATGAATATACAAGACCGTAGGCCTAATTTATAGACACGGGACGATATGGGTATTAAATATATTGTTAAGGGCAATTTGGTAATTTCAAGGGGCGATTTAAGTAGTTTTGGGGTGACGTTTAGTAGTTCCCTATCTCTAAGTCCGTAAAAGTTACAGAAACTGCAAACCTTTAATCCAAACTAACTTGGAATATGTTGGGATTGGAACTCAACAAGAATTTCAAACTAGTTTGAATAGGTTGGGAATGGAACTTAACAAGAATCATGCACAATTAAGGTAATCACTGGTGCAGAAAAGGAAATATATATACGTCGGGTATAAGGCATATATACATCGGATATTTGCGTTCCCTAATCCGACGTTTATTTATATGTCGTCTATACATAGACGTCGGACACACAAAGGCCGACATCTATTCTTGGAATATACACGTCGGATATACAACACAACAGACGTCTATTCTTGCAATATACGCGTCGGATATATATTATAGCTGACATTTATTTGTGGGGTATACACGTCGGATATCTCATACAACCGACGTGTATATCCTTAAAAAGGCGTCGTATTAATCTAATAACCGACGTCTATACCCTTTTCAAATTTAAAAAAAAATGCTAAAAACAACATTACAATATCACTTTAATCAGCAAACACATTCATCCATGCACAACAAACACATTCATCCACAATCACACATATTCATCCACAATCATACAGAAATTGTTGTCAATCAACAAACACATTCATCTTACACAACACATTCATCCACAATCATACACAAATATCAATCACAAAGAAATTTGATCATCTTAAAGTGGAAATTGTGATCATATTAAATAAATTGCATTTTTAATTACAAAGAATGTGGTTCAGGATATTGGAACATGTTAACTACTAGTTCATTAACATGGTAACAAAGTAGCGAGCTCATCGCTCGCGAGTATCATCGAGCTCCTATTTCGAATACAGATCGTTATTCTTTTGGAAGACCTATGAAAATACAAGTACACAATTATAAATATGTAAATAATGAAAGTATACTTATACCACTGAAACATTACACCAATATTACCTCAAATAGCTCTACGTTTTTAGGTGCAATCTTCATGATTTCCTGCATGTATATCATAACGTAGTACCCACACTCGGTATTTCCGGTCTGATTGTGGTACTGCATACAAAGATATAAATTTGCTAAATATACGTGGCAGTACTTTAAAAAAATTAACCAAAATGGAAGAACATTTATGATGAATATGCTAAATATGCATTTGATAATACTAATAAAAATACACGAATTGCAAATATGATGATTAAAACGAACTTATATTGAAATAATGGCCTTCGTGGAATCGACCCCAAAGGATCAAACCAATATGCTGAATTAACTTCGGGGCATAGAACGGCTAGCATCCAATAAGCTCTGATTGTATATATAATTAGAAGTTTATTTCAAAATCAAATTCTAATTGCAAGGTGAAATACATTGATTGCAAGTATTTTGTCACCCACGACTTCATCGACGAAGGAAAAATAAATTTATTATGGGTGGATACATATAGCAACACAGTTGATCCACTCACCAAATCTTTATCTCAAGCGAAAGGCGAAATGCATTTCGAGTTCATGGGTTTGAAGAACCATGTAGACTGGCTTGATGAGTAAGATGAGAGTGTTTCCGTAGTTATTATAGTTTTATACATCGTAAATGTATGTGAAGGAAAACTTTGATTAGAAGTGGGGGATTGAAAGAAATGTTCTCTAAAAGTATTCTTTTATATGTCTTTTATTGTAATGTAACAACATTTTGTTTCTTGATTAATGTATTCATCTTTAGGAAATGTTAAGGAAGAGGCTCTTGGTCCTTAACCATAGAGCTCTAAAAGATGATGGTTTACATAAATAAAAAGTGATTCACAATCATGGTGATTAACATGGAACATTAATTACCGAGATAAGATTGTCGTGTTAGTTAAAAGAGAATTGTAGCTCTACAAATATTTTAACAACTTGAGTATATGAAATGAGGAATATTTTCTTTCATATATTAAATAGACATGATCGATGAAACATTATCGAAATTTATTTGTGTCATTAATGTTTTCATTGTATCTTTGAATCCTAAGATATGAGACCTATATATTTTCATATAAGGAGTGTATGATTTGATTATTATCAAAAACTATAATTGAGTATAGTGATTAAGATATTAGTTGGTTATACATGACTTGTGCCAGAAAAGACGATATGTCGAAAGATTGTCACTGCCCCTCTTGCCTTTTGAATGAATACATTATGTTATACATCAATGTGGAGGTTACAATAATGATTTTAGAAAATAATTTCACAACAATCTCCCTTGGATAATCACCTCAAGTTATACGCTTTCAATCTGCCTCGTTAGACACGTTACCAAGAAAAACTCAAAAAAAACATAGTCTAGGAAAAAAGTACAACGCATATAATTCTCCCACTGAATTTAACATATATTCCTCCAACGACGAACACCATACTCGATTGCAAGTTGCATGATTTACTTTCGCTTCTATTTTCATTGTCGGAAAACACATGCTACGACGTCGGCATGTCACGATAACAACTGACGTGAAACTTTCATATCACGTTGGTTTAACATAAACCGACGTGACATGTTAATATATCACGTCGGGTTAAGGAAAAGTGATGTGTTATATTTTTACTTTTAAAACTATCCCAAGATAATAAAAATAAACCACGTCGGTTTTATGAAACCTGACGTGCTACCCTACGTTTCACGTTGGTTTTTAAAAACCCGACGTGGTTTATTGATTTGTTTCACGTCAGTGTTCACAAAACCAGTGTGGTTAATTTTATTTTTTAAAAATAAAAGTCAATTTTTGAAAGCAGTTCACGTCGGTTTTATTAAAACCAACGTGATAAAAATGGAATCATGTTGGTTTTATAAAGAACCGACGTGTTTGGTCAAAAAAATTTAATTCAAAAGGTTGCCACTCACTCTCACTCTCCCCACACACGACCCTGCTTTTTGTTTCTTCCACCCAAACTCTACGTGCTACGCCTCTACACCGCCACCGTCCGTCCTCCGCGCCTCCCTCCTCAAAGGTAACATGCATTCCCCCCCCCCCCCCCCCCCCTCGTCGTCGTCCACCTCATCCCCACCCCGACCCCATCCCCTACTCAGCTCCTCCCCCATTCCGACCCCAACCCTCACCCCCACCCCCACCCTATCCTGTTCCACCTCTCTCCTCCCCATCCCTCACCCTGGTCCTCACCCCCAGCCCAACCCACCTCTCTGTCCCACCCCCTTTGTCTGTCCCTCCTTTCCGTCCACCTCCCCAACCCTCCTCCACCATCCCGAGCCCAACCTTGCTCCACCATCTGAACTCCCACCCTAGCCTCCACAACCTGATCCCCCTCATGTTATATATATGTTAGATGTATATATATGTGTTAGATTATTTTCGTTATTTCATACTATATTTTCAATTACATTTCGTTATTTCGTAATATACATTTTATCTTGATTGTGGTACCATAAACAAACTGGAAATATTGAGTGCGGGTATTATATCATGAGGAATATGGAAGAAATTGTGGATTTGAGTTTGCAGGAGGGAGATTTACGAGAGTAATATGTGTTGCCTTTTTTGCCTTAATCTATGTTTTGATGATTTAATCAACCTAATCTTAATTATAATAAATGTAGAGTACCACAAATAATGCATAGCATATATATTGTACTGTTATAACCTCTACAGGTGATCAAGACTCAAGAAAGATGGAAATAAAGTCAAGACATGTAATTAAAGCTATATTAAAGACATGTAATCTTGATTTCTTTGAGTCTTAGGAACATTGCATAATTGAGCATACTTCAACTAAAACCAACCAAACACACACTAGGTTCCCTATTAAAGTCACACACAAATTCTCACTACATTTGGACTTCAATAGGTCACCCAAACTTAGACCGGAATTCACGAAATTAAATCCGCCAAAGTCTTTTCGGCCGACCATTTGTTTCCTTTAACAAATAGTGAATTTGACTACCCAACCGGTTGACCGTTTCGACCTTTTTGGTCGACCATTTACACATAATTTTTTGACCATTAGACTTGTCGTATTCTACAATGACCGGATTTCCCAAAACCACATTTTTACCAAACTTTCGGTCGACCAATGAAACATTTCTTGGTTGCCCCGAACACTCTGGAAGTTTCGGGTTGAACGTCTCCTAGACCTTGGTCGACCAAAACTCAAATTCTTCTTGAACCTAGGAGTACCTGGAAGTTTCCGGTTGAACTGGTCATTTGCCCTGTTCGATCGATCCATTCTTAACAAACAAAAACCCTAGAACGGTCGACCGATCCCCATATTTAGTTCGACTGTTCACTTAAGTGAACTTAAGTTGTAGCCAAAATTGACCAACCGATCGACCGGTTTACCTGATTCGGTCGATCGATTTTGTGCTGAATTGTGTCCTACACTGCACGACTTTGTGTTTGTCATACAAACACTTACCCATTCAATCCGAATGGCTATAACTCACTTTGAGCTTATAAATAGGTGTTGCCTTGACAAAATTAGACAACTCTTCCAATTCCTATTGTCGCATACACTTAAGAGAAATCTCCAAGTGTCCCATTTCCCAAATCCTACTCTCCAAGGTATACCTCCACATCTTAGATCAATTCCATATCCTAAGCTAAGTGTGCTCAAGTTAGAGAGTGAGTGATCCACTCAAACATATTGTTGTAAAGAAGCAAGAACTTTGGTTAAAGCCCGAAGTGTCCCTCTAAGATTGTGAGAGGAAGAAAATCAAACTGGCGAGGTTGTTCGCGGTGTTTGTGGTGTAAAAGTTTAATCTCGGCCCGGAATGAGGTTGATAGTGAAGACGTCAGCGGAGCTCGGGGGAGATCGAATGGAACTTGCAAGAGAGAAAGTAGGCAAGAGGCTGAACCTCTATAAAATTCCGATGTCATCATTGTGGTTTGCCTAGTTTACTTTGCTTGCTTATTTTGTTTTAAATTCCGTTGCATTTTTTAATGTTAAGCAAGTAGAGTTTGATTAAGATTAAAATTGATTAGAACCAAGTCGTACATACGATCCTACAATATGATGTTTCTACCTTACATTGAAATAATACATTTTATTTTGATAAAATTGTATGTTTATATGGAACTCTTTGTTTAATTTGAATTATATTTAGGCTTTGAATTATTTGTCTAAAATAATTGCATATACATTTTTCGTATTCCACAAAAGTGACTGGATTTTTCCCCCTTTAATTGTGTGATTACGTAAGGGTTTTTTTAGAAAGATGAAGCTTTAAGAAACCTTTTTGAAATTTAGCTCCACCTTTTTTGGCCCCATCCATTTATAAATATAATAAATGGTGTACGCATGACTTGGCATATGGTAATTCAATCACTGTTCTACAAGAAGATCGATGGGAGTTCAAGAATGTATCACCACGTTGATACAAACTATGGTTTTTTTCTAGTCAACTTTAACATTCAAACTCTATATCTATGGAGTTTTCTCAAAAAGTGACCACTTGCTATGGGGAAGAAAGAAGAGAGAGGCGGCGTAAGCCAAAGAAAGAAGAAGAGGAAAATGCTAAAATATTAGGGTTGTTGTAATTGAATAAAATAATGCATAGATGTATCTTATATAGATGACACTCATGGATTCAGCTACGCACAGATAATGGAACAAAAATATACTAAAAGATCGCAGATCCTCCTTTGTGTTAATGAATGAATTTACACAGGAAATTCGCGGATCTTCGTGAGCCGACGATCCTATTAGCCTCAGCTGATCCAACCAATTGGATTCTCAATCTGACTCGTGGTCATGACTCATGACTCGTTGTTCGAGCCCATTTATATGTAGACTGACACTTGGTCAATTTCTCATTATATATTTTGATTTGTGCTTGAGTCTTCTTAACTTGATTGGCTCAATCCAACAGGGTTATGAGTAATAATTGTGTTGATTTCATCATAGGCATCTTAACAGAAAAAAATCCAAACATCTCACTCAGAAATAGATACAGAAGTAGAAGAATTTGTTACATCTGTGAAATTCAAGGCTAGCTTTTCAAGATCACATCAAAGTAGAAATACTCCAAAGGCAATCCACTGGAAAATAACACATTTCATTCCTAGTCCATGTAACAATTGAAATACACAAACATCAAAATTACACGCACGAAATAAGACAATTTACAATACGAGCCTAGCAATAGTCAATAGCACGTATGTTGTTTTCTTCCAATGGGTGTACACCAAGTATACTATTTAAAGGAAAAACTAAATTCATACGTGGGCACGTGCCCACCCTTGGATCTGTCACTGCTCATTATTGAGAATTGATCTTAATCCTAGGTGACATCCTAGTCACTAGTCACATCATAAATGAAGGGTGAGTCATCTAGGAGTTGATGACTCAACAAGATGGAAGGCAAAATGTTGTAGGAAAGGAAGAGACAAAGGGACTCTTCATTTTTCTATGATTTTCGTCCTATTTTATGATGCAATTTAAGTAGAGGTTGTAATGATCTTGAATGATCATCTTTATGTAGTTTATGTTATGTTTGTGTTGTCGGCTAAGTTGAAGAGTCTTTGTAAGTGCCTATATAAAGCACAAGAGTTCTCCATTTGAAAACAAGCCAAAACAAGTCAAGTCAAGTGAGAAAGAAGAAAGAAAAGATGAGTTTGGGCCTATGAGTGTTAAGTAGAGAGTTTTCTTCTTTCATTCATGTATGGATCAAAGTGATGGAAATAGAAGGCCCTCAGCATGGAGGACAAGACGAGCCAAAGCCGCCCACCAGGCGCAACTTCTGAACCGCCAATTGACGGTTTGGGACCGCTGGTTGGCGGCTCATGTGCGTCTGGTGGAGGGTGCCTTTCTGGGATGGCTCAGTCTGGTGCTCCCCGTCTTTCTCCTGCATCTAACATCTGGTATTAGAGCCTCGTCTGATGGGGAGCTCAGGAATGACGTCGTTTGGTCATGTATTGTTGCCTCGCCTTTTGAAGGGGAACTATGACAATTGGAGTATCCAAATGCGTGTCCTGCTTGGTGCGCATGATGCTTGGGATTTTGTGGAGAGCGGCTTCAAAGAGGAGGCCGTGACGGGGGTGGCAACCATCGTACAAATCAAAACACAAAAGGAGAGAAGAGTCAAAGACAAGAGTGCTCTCTTCCTTCTCTTCCAAGCGGTGGATGAGAGTGGCTTTGAGAAGATTGGTGAAGTGAAGACGTCGAAGGAGGCATGGGACACCCTTGAGAAGAGCTACAAGGGTGCCGATAGAGTGAGGCAAGTGCCCCTCCAAATGCTTCGAGGTGAGTTCGAGGCGTTGAAAATGAAGGAATCAGAAGGTGTTGCCGATTTCGTGACGAGGTTTCTCATGGTGACAAACAAATTGAAGAGAAATGGGGAGGCATTGACTGAAGGAAGAGTGGTGGAGAAGGTACTGAGTTCTCTCACCGAAGACTTTGGAAATGTTGTGTGTGATATCGAGGAATCAAAGGACCTCGAGAAGATGACCGTCGACGACCTAGCAAGCTCGTTGGAAGCACACGAGCAAAGAAAGAAGAAGAAGAAGAAGAGACAAGATGTCTTGCAGGAGGCGTTGTAAGCGAAGATGTCGCTTAAGGAGGAGAAACCTCTCAACGTAGATCGTGGTAACGGTCGTGACTATGGAGCCCGTCCAAAACAGAAGGAGGTCGAGTGCTTCAAGTGTGGGAAGTGTGGCCATTTTGCGAAAGAGTGTTGGTCGCAAAAGAAGGTGGAGGAGAGCTCCAGCCGTGGTCGTGGTGATCGTGGATCAAAGAAGGAGATTGAGTGCTTAAATTGTGGGAAGCAGGGCCACTATGCAAGCGAATGTTAGTCAGAAGAAAACTCCAACCTTGTTGCCGTGGAGGAGAGTGCTTGCGAAGGAGGAATTGCCTTGTTTGTATGAAACGAGGGAGTCACAAACCATGTCATGCATGTGCAAGTCGAACATGAACATGATGGGAGGTGCGAAGAAGAAGAAGAAAGAGAAGAAGTGGCGACTTCTAACCATGTGGAGGAGATGAGATCAAAGGAGATTACAAGTGAGCAAAAGATATTGTGTCTTCTAGGACAAGGAGAGAATATTCCTTTTGAAGAGGCTATGGAGGATGCAAAATGGTGCGCCGCAATGGACGAAGAAATGTGATCCATCGAAAGGAATGAAACTTGGGAACTAGTTTCAATGCCAAAAGGGCACAAAGAGATTGGTGTCAAATGGGTGTACAAAAAAAGATGGCGACACAAGGAGAAGTTGAAAGGTACAAAGCACGATTGGTGGCAAAAGGCTACAAGCAAAGGGCCCGCATAGATTATGAAGAAGTGTTCGCCCCGGTGGCACGCATAGAGACAATCCGTCTCCTAAACTCACTTGCAGCTCAAAGAAAGTGGCGCATGCATCAAATGGACGTAAAGTCCGCTTTCTTGAATGGAGTTCTCAAAGAAGAAGTTTATGTGGATCAACCGCCGGGTTATGAAAAGAAAGGTGAAGAGGTGAAAGTGCTAAAGTTAAAGAAGGCACTATATGGCTTGAAGCAAGCCCCGAGTGCATGGAATGCAAGGATTGATGCCTATTTCAAGCAAAATGGATTCTTGCAATTCCCACATGAACATGCAATCTATGTAAAGAAAGAAGGCAACGACATACTGATCGTAGCCTTGTATGTTGATGATCTAGTTTTGCAGGTAGCAATGATGGGATGCTTGCTGATTTCAAACACTTCATGAAAAAGGAGTTCGAGATGACTGATCTTGGACTCATGTCCTACTTTCTTGGTTTGGAGTTAAAACAAGGAGGGGACGGGATCTTTGTGTCACAAGAAGTCTATGCTAAAGATGTGTTGGGGTGCTTCGAGATGGGTGATTGCAAGCCCGTGAACACACCAATGGCATGTGGATTAAAGTTATCCAAACACGAGGAAGGTGAGTTGGTTGATGCAACAATGTACAAAAGTGCAGTAGGGTGTCTATGATACCTAACTTGCACCCGACCAGATCTTGTATATGGAGTTGGCTTGGTGAGCCGGTACATGGAGAGTCCAACCATGGAACATTGGATGGCGGTTAAGAGAATATTTCTCTACATCAAAGGTACTCTTTCCCTTGGCTTATTCTATGGAAAATGTGTTGACAAAGAGATACTCTATGGATATACTGATTGTGATTGGAGTGGGGATGTGGATAATAGAAAGTGTACATCGGGTTTTGTTTTTTATCTTGGTGACATGGCTTTCTCATGGTCATCAAAGAAACAACCCATCGTCACATTATCAACTTGTGAAGCCGAATATGTGGCGGCAAGTGCATGTGTGTGTCATGCAATATGGCTTAGAGAATTGTTGAATGAGCTATGTTCAAGCCAGACAAGTGCTATAAAGGTGTACATGGATAGCAAATCTACTATCGAGCTAGCTAAAAAACCGGTCCATCACGAAAGGAGCAAACACATCGACACAAGGTTTCATTTCATTCGTGAACATATGAAAGAAAAGGATGTCGACTTAGTACATGTGAGAAGTGAATATCAAGTGGCTGACATATTCACAAAAGCCCTGCCAATCTGTTTGTATGTGAAGTTGCGAAATCATCTAGGGATGGTGGATGCAAGAGGATTAAGTTCAAGAAGGAGTATTGAGAATTGAACTTAATCCTAGGTGGCATCCTAGTCACTAACCACATCATCAATGGAGGGTGAGTCATCTAGGAGTTGATGACTCAACAAGATGGAAGACAAAAGGTTGCAGGAAAGGAAGAAACAAAGGGACTCTTCATTTATCTATGATTTTCGTCTTATTTTATGATGCAATTTAAGTAGATGTTGTAATGATCTTGAATGAGCATCTTTATATAGTTTATGTTATGTTTGTGTTATAGGGTAAGCTGAAGAGTCTTTGTGAGTGCCTATATAACCACAAGAGTTCTCCATTTGTAATACAAGCCAAACACAAATCAAGTCATGTGAGAAAGAAGAAAGAAAAGATGAGTGTTTGGTGTAAATCTCGTTTTTGCTTATGAGTGTTAAGTAGAGAGTTTTCTTCTTTCATTCGTGTCCACCAATTGAGTAGATCAAAGTATGGATCTAGTGATTTTCGTCTTATTTTATGATGCAATTAATTTAAGTAGAGGTTGTAATGATCTTGAATGATCATCTTTATGTAGTTTATGTTATGTTTGTGTTGTAGGCTAAGTTGAAGAGTCTTTGTAAGTGCCTATATAAAGCACAAGAGTTCTCCATTTGAAAACAAGCCAAAACAAGTCAAGTCAAGTGAGAAAGAAGAAAGAAAAGATGAGTTTGGGCCTATGAGTGTTAAGTAGAGAGTTTTCTTCTTTCATTCATGTATGGATCAAAGTGATGGAAATAGAAGGCCCTCAGCATGGAGGATAAGACGAGCCAAAGCCGCCCACCAGGCGCAACTTCTGAACCGCCAATTGACGGTTTGGGACCGCTGGTTGGCGGCTCATGTGCGTCTGGTGGAGGGTGCCTTTCTGGGGTGGCTCGGTCTGGTGCTCCCCGTCTTTCTCCCGCATCTAATAGTTATGAGACCTCTTGAAGATCTAAAGCTAACACATAAGATTCGGGTTTGAGATGACGACACTGAGAGACTTGAAAGGGAAGAGAAGAAAAGAAAAGAAAAGAAAGCGAACTAAAATATGGAACCCTACTAGAGGAGACATACAAGAACTTGTTGTTCGGACACAACAAACTCAAGTCATTCATTCCACCGAAACTTTTTTCTTTTCATTTCACGTCCATATAAGAAAGAATACAAGATCGTCAAATTTATACGCCTAAATAAGACAATCTACCACACGAATTAAAACATAGCTAAATTGGTATCACATGTGTCATGCGTATAAGGCGTATAAGTTGGTGCGACAAAAGGACTTGGAAATTGCTGGCAAGTGGAACATCTACGAGTGGTGTGGGTCGTTTCTCTTTGGAAGATGGCGATGTCGGTTCTTCTGGTTGTTTCGTTTCGTTGACCCTTCAGAAAACACACAAAAAAGTTACGAATACTACAGAAATGTAATCTAATTTACGTTGTTTGTATTAGTTATAACCTCCATTTTTATGATTATTCAATCAATATCATAAATTTTTGGGTTTTATGTTGGTTATAAATACACTCCAGGGGTGGCAACTTGGGTCATGACATGATAGTCGACTCAAACACGACAGGAAAAATGTGAGTTTGGGTTTGACATAAATGAGTTTGGATCATAATCAGCTTGACATAATTAACACAATAATTAAATGGGTTGGGTTTGGGCCCAACCCATGTAACTTATGTTCCAACCGTTTATAGATATTTATAATGCATATATGTATTTGTATTTATAATATTATATACATTTAAAAATTTAGTAAGAATCTTTATGCACTACATTTTTTATGTCGAAATATTATAATTAGCAATCAACAACCAATTACATAACTATTTAGGATAGTTTTCATAATCCCCTCCAAATGAAATTGTAATTGTTATTACGTTTTTGCATAAATAATTGTTATATTGGTAAGAATAAACTCCTACAAGAACACAACTCATTTAATAAACATGTTAGATAGGTTGGGTTGGGTTGACACCATTTTAGAATGCTTGGGTTAGGGTTTTCATCGCGTATAATAAACAAATCGGGTTTGAGTCTGGGAAAATCGGATTGGATGGTAAATAAGTTTCACACAAACACTACACGGTAACCTGCACTGCCACCCCTAATAGACTATATGCATCATGCTTACTCATATCTTAAACCGTTTGCATATATATATATATATATATATATATATATATATATATATATATATATATATATATATATATATATATATATATATATATATTGTCCACGTGTTCTCCATTTACTTATGCACGACGTACATTCTTCATTTTCTGTATGTATCGTTCACATTTTCTATTTAACATATATGTTAATTATAGATATTTTCCTTAATTATGCCCATGTAACATTTTAACTTCATGAACTTTGAAATATCACAATTACACCCTTGTTAGATTTGTAACAGTTTCCCGCCTAACATTATCATACAAGTATTGCTAATATTTCCAAAATAGGGTAAGAAAGAGAAGTGGACGAGGACATTATAATAAATAACAAAAAGTAATGACACAAGTAATTAGTAAATACCATCTTAGAATCGAAACAAAGTAATGTCCAAAAAAAATCACCTTTCAATGGCTGCGATGTCTTACAATTCTTCCTCCAAGGTGGACAAGCAATCCTGCTCTTACCAGGCTTACAATGCTGGCAGATCCCTTTGTGGGAAGTTGACATGCAGTTGGGATTCCAACTTGGGCAAGCGGGGGTTAAGGAACCTGAACCACCGCCAAGCTTAAAGGTTTGCGCTCTGACAGAGCTCTCAAAGTACTTTAAATGTCGTGTTCCGGTGGACATGGAGATCATCGTCGATAAAAGGAGTAGCGATATTGCGACCGCTGCTCCATGATGACCCATGTTTGGTTGGATCAATTTGATTCAATTGACAACGAAGAAATGTTTGTCATGCTCGTGTATTTATACGCCTTTGGTTTGATCGGCCTAGACCTGATTGTGGATGGATGTGCGTGAATGTAGAACGATTTTGTGGCTGTCTTTTATTGTAAAAGTAAAATGACCACAAGCTTAATTTGAAATCTGGAATTGCTATTAACGGGCAATGTTTAAATGCCTTGTGATTATTTAAAGTTCGTGAATGGTTTATATTTACTTGTGGATTTTTTTTATTAGTGGTTGTGCCACTTGTACGATGGGTTGGGAATTTTTGAGGATTTATGAAAACCAAAAATGTTGCAATTAGTAGATGGAAACAATACCAGCATTTTGTTGTCATGCAATGCCTGAAAACTTAGGTCGATTTGTCTGAAGGGCAAAACAAAATCGAAATGGAACCTTTAGGTTTGGTTAAATTAAACTAAGGTACAACCGTTATAAAATAAGTCAGATTTCTAAAAACAAAGATCAATTTTTTTTAAATCAATTCCAAAACATAATCTAGCATATAATTAATACGAATATTATGTTATGAAAAGAAATATATCATATGGATGAGTCACCTTATCACTTCGTGTTACAATTTCTTGTAACCTCCACATTCAAATGCAATGTGATTCTCTCATTGATGTGTATTATACGTCTCATTTATTAATTTGTTATTGTATTGTAACATTTATGTCTCTTGTCTATATATAGAGGCTCATTGGATTGTTTATGTGATATATATAGTAATGAAAAGTTTTCATCATTCTCCCCCAAATCTCCAAGTTTTTTCATTTCATAACACATTATCAGTACAACTTCGCTCGATGTGATCGACTCAAACATTAGTTGTTCTTTGTTTGATTAAGGTAGTCTACAACATAATATTGTATTCATCTTGAGGTAGTCTTTTACAATTTATAATATCATTAATATATTTACTTGTTGAATATACTCATACTATATTCTTAAATGTGATGGTATATATGACTAGAAATTACTGTTGCAAAATATCGGTTTGAGATATCATGTTCTGCATCTTTATATATATTCTTAGATGATGGACTATTAACTTTTGTTTTCGTATGATAATAAAATTTAAATCATGCACATGACAATTATAGATGCATATGAGTATGTTATTTGTTAAATGTGCATTAACACGTGTTTATAATCATTTATTTGGAAGATCGATCACTAGACGACTTGACATTCCAATGATAATGACATAATTTATTTGTGCATGTGGCATATCTAATGCATGTGTTAGAAATTATAAGTGTTTATTTTTATCAGTTTTATTTTGTGTGTGAACTTTTATATGGTATTGATTATCTTGATTGTTGACAAAAGTTAAATATACGACTTTTGATAAAATTGAAAAGAATTTTACTTGTCGTGTTTTGGATGTTGAAATCCAACTTAATGCTCTTCGAAATACAAATGAGAAAAAAATCAAATAAGGATAACACGAAAGTTATGCATTTCCTTCACAATCATTTTCAAGAAAATAATTTCAAATATATCAGGATCTAGTATGATGCCCGAGTGTCGCTGAGGTTAATATCGAGTTATCAATGAAAAATTACGTAATTTGTCCAATTGATTTGCTCCATTCCCTGAAGTGAATGTGTGAACGCATGAAAAGTCTTACAAAAGTCTAATATAAGAGTGTTGATAAACGGACATCGCGCGTCACGGACACGCTCCACGTCACTTGTCACGTTCGAAAATATGGGGAATCTTCCCATAAAGGAGAATCATGATTTGTGGATTTATGATTCCCGATAAAAGAAAACATTCTGGATTTATGATTCCATTCTGGACTGATTATGAACACATTCTGGAAGCATCCTGGAAACATTCTGGAAGCATTATCAACACATTCTGTATTGGTTATGAAGATATTCTGGAAACATTCTCAAAATATTATGGACACATTCTGAAAATATTCTAAAAAAATTATGGAAACATTCTGGACACATTCTAGAAACAATATGGACACATTCTGGACACATCATACTGCTAGGATTCTGTCCCGTTGCGGTTGGTGTTGATGGGGTGGTAAGTAGATCATGTAAAATTGTATTTTATTTATCAGATCATGATCTCCATACTTTACATACACACCACCATTTACATCCAAACATATCAATCATTGATAACTCTTGAACATAACCATTACAAACACAAAAATACTAGACAAAAGAAAGTGACAAATCATTCATAACTCATGAAAATACGAAGTTAGAATTTTTCAAGTACTTATCAAACAAATTTAGAATCAAACTTGGACACTCCAAAATATGACCACTCAACACATTCCAGTTTCATTCGCAACACAAAACCACCCACATCCACAACACTCTCCAAAACCCCTTCAACCCCATCGCCATCTCCAAGCTCACCACATCCCGCTCTTCTCCTCTCGCATTCATCGCCGTCTATAGGTGCGACTCCCGGAGACGCCCTCCGGACTTTGTTGTCGTTGTCGAGGGGACGCTCATATTCTCTAGGAGATGGAACTGCACCGGAGACTCCACCCATGTAGGGATAAGGAAGACGGAATGTGAAAGTTTAAGGAGAGGGTAGAGCCGTAGAGGAAAGAGGGAAGAAAAAAGTATTTAAATATGTATTTGGAATTGAATCGTCGCATAGATTGTCATGCACACACACTCACACTCACGTGATAATAAAATATTGAAACTGCCACATCAGCACAACTACATCAGCAACCAATTGAGCAGCGTCCCTGATGTCCGCGTCCATATATCATTTTCCAATCATTTTACGACCACGATTGTGGATGTGAATGTGGATGAGATAAACGAAAAAAGAATTGATGTCATTATAGTATATAACTTCGACAATCAAAATGGGTTGTCAAATAAACTCGTCACGAAACAAGTATATTCTAGTTATGTTTGTTTTATTTGATATTTTATATAAATAATATATACTCTATTTAGTAGATATACATCATCATATGCTGGAATATCAATATGACAAATGAGCATTATATACCATGATACAAATATTTCGTTTAATATTCTTGAGGTTCATTCGATTATCATATTTTCATAATTATTATCTTTAAGCTTTTGATTTAGTTGTTATTTCTGCTGAAACTATATATTTTATATTAGTTAGTGTTGTCATTAGTCTAATATATTTCCATACTTGTGATTTTTATTCACTCATGATGAGATTCTTCTAGATATTAATAATACACATGCATATGTTGCTAGCACATCGATATTCAGCATTTTTATGTTTGTTATGACTATTTATGCATATCATTATAATATGTCTTTTAATGTTCAATAGCAAAGATAGAATTTGCATTTATCGTCTTAAATGACAAAATATACATCCAAATGGTAATATATTGATATGCGTAATTTCTATCTAAAAGAATTATACCAAGTTACGTTGAAATTAAATGATCTTGATATGATTTAATGCATGGTTCTTATTTTGATTATATTTTTTCATTGGAAGAACCATATCATTTGTTTTGTAATAGTAGAATAAATAATTTATTCGCAACAAATATTTTATTTGGCTTGAAATAAAGAGTATGGATATTATCCGGTCTCATATTTGATTTAAGATCAGTAAAGATAATTTATGCATCATGTATAGTGTTGCCATGCACACTATATTAAGAAATAAGTATTTCTCTAGTTTGATAATGAGAAAAGTCAAAGCCACTATTGTACATGGTCGTACGAGATTAATAGAAAGCTCCAGAAGAGTCATATCTATTGTTACATGTGGAATTATCTTGACTTTAAATGGTGTATGTTATTTATTAGGTCTCAAGAAACTTTCAAATGGCCAGAATCGCTTGTATTGAGACTACAGTTGAAGTAAAGATAAACAGATTATAATTACTACAATCATGTCAGACAGGGAAAATGCTATTGAGAAAATTACCTTATTTTTGAACGATGTGTCATTGCGCACGTAGTGGCCTGGTCAAAAGACATACACTGATGAATCAAATGAATATTGATTCTCATAGTAAATTGTATGACCAATTGGGTCAATGATGATTACATATGATAACAAATGTTGTTGAAATTTCATATGACCATCAACTGAAGAATGGAAACATTCTTCAACTAAGTGGGTATCCACATACTCTAGCTTTTTGTGGGATATGATTACTTGTGATCGAAAGTCATAAGCATAAGTTATTGCAAAATCACAATATGTGTTGTCGTATTTTGGATTATGTGCCTGAAGCACACATTACAAAGCATCGTGAAAGAAAAGAGCATACACGGTGGTAAAATAAATTGTGTAAATATGAAGTAATAAGAGATTTAAATGACTCTCAAACGAGTTAACTAGAGATATCATCCCAAAAGTGCCGAATGAAGTTATCATTTCTATTCATTATGGGTATTGACAGTGATCTTGTAATTTTGATAACTTAATTGACATTTAATAGTTAAACAAAAATGAGGTCATGTTTGTCGGCCGATTTGCACAATAAAATGAGAATCCCTCTGTTGATAAAATATCTCTTAAGGTGGAACATTTCGGGATCATATCTGCTTTTCTTTATTTGACCAAGATCATATTATAAATATACTCATATTTTATATACTTGTAGGATATTGAATGAAATGTTTCCCTTCTGTGATTTCTTTTACATAATTTTTTTTATTACCACCTCCACAATTTAGTGACATCAAATTTAATTGGACATTTCAGCAGAATTCATATTCTTACATATATTAAAATATTTGAAACATCTGAAGGGTGATGTATTTTATTGTCAAGTCCAACAATTATATATGTAGGGATAGGGTTGTAAACATTGGCTCGACTCGATAGGTCGACTCGAAAATACTCGACTCTGGTTTAACTTGAAAATGAAGGATCTTGATGAAAAACAAAAAAAATCTTCCGACTAAGTTCGGTAAACGAGCTGCTCGAACTCGAAAAAATTGAGGTTCAACTCGATAGCTCGGCTCGAAATTTTTATTGCTCCATTTATAATTATTTTTTTGTATTTGTTCATAACATAAGATAATACTTTTAGCTCGATTTATAATTATCTACAGTAGAGACATATTTTTGACTTTAGCTAGGGGGAGAAAGCCAGCAACTTAGAAAATGTCAAGAAAATTTATTATATTGAACCTGAAGTTCATAAGAGAAGATACATACATATATGATTGAATCTGAAGTTCATCTAAACAGCAATATCTAGCAAGTAATTGTTATACATATTTATTGATAACAAATTTGTAACTAAGTCTTGTTTTACTAGAAATAAAGCGCATAATATAAAGTGGAGAGCTCCACATGATAAAATATATTTGATCTCAACCAACACCAAAAGCGTGGACCATAACATATATTATTTGTGGAAATGGAAATAAAAGTTAGTCACTCATTGCAACTTTTGAAGAGGTTATTCCTGAAGAATATAAACCTGGAAAAATAAAAGGAGCTGCTGGCAAATGTAACATATTCATGACTACATAACGGTCAAATCCTAGTGTTTCGGGAAACAATGAGGATTTGATTAATATATTGCAATAAACTACGTTGATACGAGAGAGAAATAAAAAATAATTAAAGTTATCTTCGACGACTAAATCGTCTTCTTAGTAGCATGCTAATTCAAGAGAAAATCCAGATCCAAACCCTATAAGAATGCAAGAAGCATTCATATTTGAAATGAATAAAAGAATACGAAGAATGTAGAACTACACTCACTTAATAAACATATTATTTACACATGTAGTCATTATTCCTGAAGAATATGAATTGAAATCACATTACAATAACATGGTGGTACATTATAAAGCAAGTAGTGACAAGCATTTTTCGCAGGGCCCAACATTCATTATGATGTTACTCATTCTCCCAAAATATATAATATTACGTTATGTTACTTGATTAGTATGACATGTAAACATAAATATAGATAAACATATAAGATATGTTGTTACTGTAAATTTGTATAAGTCACTTGATATTGATATTTATATGAGAGCTCCTGAGAGGCTAAATTTGTAGGATTTCATGTTTAATTATACATATATATTTTTCGAATTTTCATGTATAATAAGGATCAATTATAATTTTCTTCGATTTATTTCATGCATGCATCAGTTTGTTTTAACAACTAGTTTCAAAAACTCATTAAAACAAACACAAAGGGACTCCGAAATTCATACCTAGAAGTTCTCTAAAACTTCTTGAAGATTCGGAGATGTTGAGGGTGCTTTTTGCTGCGCCGGATGCCTCCGAGATTTCACCAAACTCTAAACAAGATCGGAGAGAGGGAAGCTAGTCTCTCAATCTCCGATAGGGTTTAGAATCCAATTACTAACCCCTTTTAATTCCCTTGAGAAGATGATCTCTTAAGAACGAAAACTAAACTTAAGAATTAAGGGATTTTCGTGGAGAATTATGGAGAGAGAATTTTGCACAAGAAATAATGAATTAATTAAGGAGGTAATGAGATAAACTTGTATTTATAAGTTCTCTTCAAATTACCTATTCATGTGCAACCTCTTGCCCATGATTTCATGCAAACTTCCATCTAACCATCCATTATTTAATAATAAATAATCTTAGCCACAAATTAAATCAATTATGGACCAATTCCATGCATGATCTAATCAATTCTTAAATTAATTCTGCATTAACCGTCGGGATCGGTCGACCGTTTGGAGGTTCGGTCGATCGCTCGAACCAGGTTTCGGTTGACTGTTCGTAACAGGAATTATTCCATCGCAATGTTCGGTCGACCGACCGATTACATTCGGTCGACCGTTCGAACAGATGAAAATTCCCTGTTATCGGTCGAGACACGTACGGTCGACTGTGCCCAATCGGTCGACCGTTTACTGCTAACCGGTCGACTGTTGGAGCACTGTTCTGCAGACTTGTCAAATTTCGGTTTAACCCCTACAAAATTTGACATTTCGGGATTAGTAGTAAATTCACAACTTATGTAACATATTATCCTATGCAATGATCATTCATTACACCCTATAATATTTACATCACATATGAATTTAATTTAGATTCTAATTATGTTATTAATCACAACATAATTTTGATTTTGCTTGTTCACCCCATGTGTCATATTTTCTACATGAAACCCGACACATCGTATGAACTATCTAACGAGTGAGGCTATCTTATGAACTATCTTATGAACTATCTAGCAAAGATAGTCAAACAATGGGAATCGACGAAACTCGCTACACGAATGCAGAAAGGGTAAAAGTGTCAGAAAAAGCAAATGTGTTGAATCACGGAAAAAGAAAAAAATACTTTAAGATACTCAAGGCCCCAAGCTAAAAGAATGATTCATGCCATGGTTGATCCGAATGATACTTCACCACCAGAGGAGGCGTGCAAAATAATTTAAGTGATAACATGTGTAGAAGGGTTAGTGGTGTGAATGTTGGAGGAACAAAGACCAAGTAAAAAAAAATTATGAGTTAGACTTATATAATAAGCGTGCAACAATTCTCAGTGAGATGTATAAGGTTGAGGTAGGGATATTGAGAACTAGTAATGAAATTTTGATTTAAGACTTTGTGGGTGTGTCAACTGAAAACCCTCACGAGACAAAACTCATCCTCTAAGGAAACTTGGAGGTTTAAAGGCTTGTTTCACATGCTAAGTGCAACCGTGATTCCTACGAAAGTGAGTTAGGATTTCCCTGTTTTTACTTTTTTTATATTCTATTTTGCTAGGGACTAGCAAAATCTAGGTGTGGGGGTATTTGATGCATTGCATACATTGCATCATATGTCTTTCATTTAGATTAATTTTATATCAATAAATGCTACTAAGGTATGTGTTTAGTCCTATTTACAGAATACAGGGACCTGAATGCAAATTACCCACATCCCGAGCATAAACGCGTGCAAAAGACTCGTTTCTATCATAAAGACCAAGCTCAAGATTATCGGGTTTCAAATGGAAATGTATCCAAGCATAAAAGCATTCAAGATCTAATTACAAAAAGAACAAGGACTTAAGCACAAAAGCAGCGGGGGACATAACTGCAAGAAGCCAAGGACCTAATTGCAAATCACGAGTAGCTTTTATTATTATGGAGAAAATCTAAAGAAAAATCAATGTGGATCTCCAAATATATGAAGGAAATAATTCGAAACTCAAAAGAAAGGAATGAAATCATCCAGACGAGCAAAGGAGGATCAAATCATACCATAACCACACAGCAAAAATCCGGACCTAATCAGAGCAAGATGTGCGGCGTTTTCGCCGCACAACACATACAATGTGCGGCGATTCCGCCACCCCCTAGGCGATCCGTGTGCTCAAATTTTGTCCAGTCGTGCCTGGACACGTGTACTTTCCAATTTTATACTTAGGTCCTTTGTAGCAACTATAAATAGCCCCGAGAACGATGTTAAAAGGGTCCTTCGTGCTAGCTTGTAGTTTTTTAATTCTTAGTCTTAGTTTTGTATTTTTCTTTTTAGTAATAAAATTCTGTCTTTTATTTCTTGTTATAGTGTTCTTTTGTAATTCTCTAGGACCCCTTCTTCCTCCGTCTATGAGTTTCTAACTCTTTCCAAATGGTGGAGGTGGCGGATTTAGGGTGATGAGAAGAGAATAAAGTTATTATTTTAATTTCGTGATTAGTATATTTTGATTACTTGAGTTTATGTTAAATTATTTATCATGTAATGCTTCCTAACTAACATGATTTATTATAAGTTTCTGAATTCTCTAATCTAAATCCTATGTCTAAACCTCCACCCAACGGAATTCACCATCTTTATTCTTGTTTTATTTTTATTTGTTCATGTTTCTTGCTTAGATAATTAAAAATCAAAAATCTCAAAACCCAAATTTATTCTTCTCTCATTCTTTCCCCTAATCGAAAATCACACAAATAACAAATCTCTCCCTCTGTGTGTTCGACCCGTATTTGCCACGTCTTCATTGACGTCGTGCACTTGCGGTATAAATTTAATTCTCATCAAATATGATTGCCCATGAGCAATATGTCATCGACATATAAGATTAGGAATACTACATGGCTCCCACTAACCTTCTTGTATACACAAGGTTCTTCCTTACTTTGAATGAAGTGAATTTTCTTTACTTCCTGGTCAAAGCATTTGTTCCAACTCCTTGATGCTTGCTTCAATCCATAAATGGATCTTTGAAGCTTGCATACCTTCTCGCTATTCTTTGGATCTTCAAAACCTTGAGGTTGTACCATGTACACATCCTCCTCCAAGTTCCCATTAAGGAACGCCGTTTTGACATCCATTCTCCATATTTCATAATCATGAAATGCGGTAATAGCGAGCATGATCCGAATAGACTTGAACATGGCAACCGGTAAAAAAGTTTCATCATAGTCAATTCCTTGAACTTGAATGAAACCCTTCGCTACAAGCCTCGCTTTGTAGGTTGTCAAGTTCCCATCCATGTCCATTATCCTCTTAAAAACCCATTTATTATGAATGGCCTTTTTACCTTGAGGAAGATCAACCAAGTCCCATACTTGATTATCATACATGGATTCTATTTCGGATTCCATGGCCTTAAGCCATAGTTTGGAGTCTTCCCTTTCCATTGCTTCTTGGAAGGTCAAGGGATCATTGGTATCTAGTACCATGATTTCATGAAGTCCCAGATACAAGTCGGGTTTCTTCCTTTCCCTTGTTGACCTTCTTAGTTCTTTTGGTTCTTCTCGTGTCTCTTGAACTTCTTCCACAATTTCTTGAGGAGTGGGTTCACGTTCAACTCTTGAACGTACACTAGGTGGGGATGTTTGAGATTCTCTCACAATTTCTTGTGATGGTCTCTCGCTCACGCTCCCACTAACCAAAGGAATCTCGGTTGGGCCTTCATGATCTTGAATGTTATCATTCATGTCATGATCTTGTAGAGTATCTTGAGTTTCCTCAAGCAGAACACTACTCCCACTACTTTTTATTCTTTCTAGAAATTCCTTTTCCAGAAATGTGACATCCCTCTCTACAATCACTCGATTGGAGGTGATATGCCAAAAGTATTATCTTTTTGTCTCACGAGGATAACCAATAATGAAGCACTTATCCGCTTTTGGTTGAAGTTTGGTCGACATCAATCTCTTGAGGTAAGCCTCACAACCCCAAATCTTGAGAAAATTGAGCTTATGTGTTTCCCACTCCATAGCTCATAAGGCGTTTTCTCTACGGATTTGGATGAAACATTATTTAGTGTGTAAGTCGCAGTCTGTAGTGCATAACTCCAAAAGTAAAGAGGTAATTCCGCATGACTCATCATTGACCGAACCATGTCGAGCAATGTCCTATTCCTCCTTTCGGATACCCCATTCCACTGAGGTGTACCGGGAGGGGTGAGTTGAGGTACAATACCAAACTCCTTTAGGTATGAGTCAAATTCGGCACTTAAGTACTCACCTCCACGATCCGTTCGTAGAGACTTGATTTTCTTGTCGAGTTGGTTCTCTACTTCATTCTTGAATTCTTTGAACTTGTCGAAGGATTCACTTTTGTTTCTCATTAGATAAACATAGCCATAACGACTATAATCATCCGTAAACGTAATGAAGTACCTGAAACCATCTCGTGCACTAGTACTCATTGGACCACATACATCGGAATGTATCAAATCCAACAAGCCACTCGCCCTTGGACCTTTCTTCTTGAAACGCTTTTTGGTCATTTTTCCCATTAGACATGGTTGGCACATCTCCAATGATTTAAAATCAAGTAGACCAAGAAGGTTAGCTTCTTGCAATTTCTTGATGCGCTTTTCATTTATGTAACCAAGACGATAGTGCCACAAGAGAGTATCATTCTCGTGAGTGGTCTTAAGTCTTTTGTTATTGATATTAAAGATTTGTTTATTATCCAATTCAAGCAAATAGAGACCATTCCTTATGAACGCATTTGCATAGAAAAATACCATTCTTCGATATACACAAACAAGAATTTGAAATATTTATATTAAAATTATCCATATCCAGACATGATACAGAAATAATATTCTTGCTAATCGAAAGTACATAATAAACATTCTTTAGACATAAATTTAAACCACTACACAATTGAAGCACCACAGAACCTTGTGCAACCGCAGACACGTTCGCACCATTTCTGACCTTCAATTCTACCTCGTTCCTTACGAGTTCCTTCCTATCCATGAGTAGCTGCACATTAGAAATCATGTGAGCACAAGATCCGGTATCAATTACCCAATCCTGGACAGAGGTGGCTAAATTTATTTCAATAACAAATATACCTTTGGCCTTTTTGGGGCGCCGACGTTCAATCACTCCGTTGTCAAGGTCTTCCTTGTACTTGGGGCAATTTAGCCGGATGTGTCCTTTTTCACCGCAATGAAAGCACTCCGTATTGGGAGTTGGAGATTTCTGAGATTTCCCCCTCGAGGCACTCTTATGAGCACCTCCTACTCCCTTGCTCTTGATTGAACCACTTTTGGTAGATTTGCCCTTTCCTTTACCAATCTTTTGGCTCCTCCCATGGACGGCAAGGACTTGCTTGTCCATACCCTTGCCCATGTCAACTTCAGCAGTTTTGAGAGCATTGTGAAGCTCCTCATGACTCACCCTTTTTTCATGCATGTGATAGTGCATCACAAAGTCCTTAAAGGACGGGGCTAGAGAGCCAAGAATCATATCTTCAGCAATGTCCTCGGGCATTGGTAAAGAGAGCTTTGCCAACTTCTCAAGGTATCCTTGCATCGTGAGAAAATGCATAGATACCGATGTTCCCTCCGCCATATGGCACCTTGTGAGTGCGATGGTGGTCTTATAGCGCTCCTTTCGGGCACTATCCATGAACATCTTTGATAAAGCCTCCATGGTCCTCTTGGGTTTTGAATCCAAGTATTTCGCTTGAAGCGAGTCACCCATGGATGCTAGCATAAGACCGTGAACTTGGTTCTCTTGGTCTTACCACTTGGCTTTTGCCTCTTTCTCTTCATCGGTTAATCTCTCATTCCACTTTGGGATTGGACCTTCCAAAATGTGAGATAGTTTTTCAAACTTTAACACGATGTTGAGTTTGAGTTGCCAACTAATGAAGTTTGAGCCATCATTTGTTAAAGGGTGTTTTTCTATCATGGATCGTACGATAGGTTGGATGTTCGACATTTTTCTACAAAATAAAGCATACAGGATTTTAATGCCAATTTTATGTTTATTATACATACATACAAATGTAAATGTTGCAAATAAAAATTTTGCCCATAAATGCAATAATACAAGATCCCATTAATTGTAACATAGACTAGCTAAGGGCTATCGAATACATTACAACATCAAGGTAAGAAAAACATTTTCTAATCGCAACCTTTTTGAATTTTAGCAACATTAGCATCTTCAAACTCTTGTGATTCTTGTCGTTTTAATTATGAGGGAATGCGACCTATCCTCGTAAGAAAAACTTTTTCCCAAAACCGAGCGAGGGCTCTAGGTGATGTTAAGAAAACTTATTTTCATTTGATACGAAATACGTTTATCCATTGTATTCACAACTAAACATACTTGGGGTTCACTAGGGTGAAATGCACCTCATACATTTAATCGTGGAACAACAACAGACAACCATTATATCTCCCACTATTCCCAAAGATGGAGGGAGCTATCTCCTGCTAAGGGCGAGCAGAGTATCCCTCAATCAATGGCTGCTAGTGGATGAAATAAGAAGGAAATTATTCTTAATTTTTGTTGGACAATTTCATATATTTACATGTGATTTGGAATTTTAGGTTATCATGCATATTAATATTCATACACATCCTAACTTTCACCACATTCATCACATGCATATCAGAAATTAAAAAACAGAAATTAAACATTCACACAATTCACATTGTGTGAGTTTATTTGTTCCCTTCGATCCTTGATCATCGATCCCCGATCCTCGATCCTCGATCGATGCGCTACAGAGGCGACTTCCTCTTGCACCGGAGATGTAGATTTTACAGAAAATAAACATGCTCCTCACATTCGATAAAAAACCGACTAGTGCAAGTCCTATGTAAAACCTCTCATATGCATATGCAATTATCTAAAAGATGGAAATAGAGAATTTGGCTTTTACATACATAAGCCCCTGTATTATAACAATTATAAACATTCATAGGCGCTGATTTGGAACATATACACTCACAATTCCTGCAAAAACAACTCGAGCATCCAAGCACGCAATATCGCTATAAACTATCCACCCTAGTTTATCAAGCATATAGAATCCCAAACAATTCTTTGAAAAACATTTTGAAATCCATTAAAAACGTTTTTCATGCATCCATAGTTCAAAAATTAATTATGAACCGCTGTCCATCCAATTTCCAATTGGAAAGATGAACCGCAGTTTTTCGGTTTTGTTGATTCTCTTACAAAATAATCGTTTATACTTAAAACGAAATTATTGCAAGTTAGACAAATGTCTAAATCTTAATTCTAATAATTACATGGCATGTTTTAAAAACTTAAAACATTCAGAACGAATTATTATGGAGAATTACATCAACAAATATTCATAGACCGAAAAAACCGGTAAATCGAATTGTTTAAATCCTAGATGGTAAACTAGATTCGTTTACAGCCTTAAATCATGAGAAAATTGAACCCTAAGCTCTGATACCACTGTAGGATTTCATGTTTAATTATACATATATATTTTTCGAATTTTCATGTATAATAAGGAAATTACAATTTTCTTCGATTTATTTCATGCATGCATCGGTTTTTTTTAACAACTAGTTTCAAAAACTAAAACAAACACAAAAGGACTCCGAAATTCATACCTAGAAGTTCTCTAAAGCTTCTTGAAGATTCGGAGATGTTGAGGATGCTTGTTGCTGCGCCAGATGCCTCCGAGATTTCACCAAACTCTAAACAAGATCGGAGAGAGGGAAGCTAGTCTCTCAATCTCCGATAGGGTTTAGAATCCAATTACTAACCCCTCTTTAATTCCCTTGAGAAGATGATCTCTTAAGATCTAAAACTAAACTTAAGAATTAAGGGATTTTTGTGGAGAATTATGGAGAGAGAATTTTGCACAAGAAATAATGAATTAATTAAGGAGGTAATGAGATAAACTTGTATTTATAAGTTCTCTCCAAATTACCTATTCATGTGCAACCTCTTGCCCATGATTTCATGCAAACTTCCATCTAACCATCCATTATTTAATAATAAATAATCTGAGCCACGAATTAAATTAATTATGGACCAATTCCATGCATGATCTAATTAATTCTTAAATTAATTCTGCATTAACCGTCTGGATCGGTCGACTGTTTGGAGGTTCGGTCGACCGCTCGAACCAGGTTTCGGTCGACCGTTTAATAACTCGGTCGACCGTTCGTAACATGAATTATTCATCGCAATGTTCGGTCGACCGACCGATTACATTCGGTCGACCGTTCGAACAGATGAAAACTCCCTGTTATCGGTCGAGACACGTCCGGTCGACCGTGCCCAATCGGTCCACCGTTTACTGCTAACCGGTCGACCGTTGGAGCACTGTTCTGCAGACTTGTCAAATTTCGGTTTAACCCCTACAAAATTTGACATTTCGGGATTAGTAGTAAATTCACAACTTATGTAACATACTATCCTATGTAATGATCATTCATTACACCCCATAATATTTACATCACATATGAATTTAATTTAGATTCTAATTATGTTATTAATCGCAACATAATTTTGATTGTTCACCCCATGTGTCATATTTTCTGCATGAAACCCGACACATCTTATGAACTAAAAATCCCCATGCACTACTATAGAAAAGGGAATATACGTCGGATGTATGGAGCTGTACACGTCGGATATAAGCACACCCGTATCCGACGTCTAGGTGTGCGTCGTCTATACATAGACGTCGACCATAGTATAGATGACGTCTATACCTAACGTATATACGTCGGTTGTAATTAGACGCCGACGTGTATTTGTTAATGTATAGACGTCGGTTAACTAACATACGACGTCTATACTGTAGGGATAGACGTCGGTTAGATAACATACGACGCCTATACATTAATCGGTTAACTAACATACGACGCCTATACTTTAGGGATAGACGTCAGATTCAATGGAAAGCCGACGTCTATTCCTTTCTTCAGAGGAATAGACGTCGGCTGATAGAAACAGTCGTCGTCTATTCCCAAACCTGGACAAAAAAAATAGCATCCGACGAAATTGTTTTTAGTCATCGTTGTCGTGTACATACAACTGCACCAAATTCAATCACTCTAAATTTGTTCACAAATACTAACAATTTCATCCACATACATCCATATACATCCACAATTTCATACAAGCACCATCAAACAAGCATACGTGCACAAACACAACCACAAACATACAACCATACATGCACAAACATACAAAGCATACACAATTGACATTCAACACACTTGCAATTAATTCATTCTAAAATTAAGGCAATTATATTAAGGCATAAAGTGTAGGTTTGTAATACAAGTGCACTTGTTAACTAAATTACAAAAAATACAATTGGCAGGAGAACCTCTTAGTTCGTCAGCATGTTTCTGATGAAATAGCGAGCCCATCGGTCGAGAGTTTCATCGAGCTCCTGTTGCGAGAATGGATCACTACTTTTTGGGAACACCTATCAAAAAAATACAAGTGTGTTGAATATTAATAACTGAATATTGAAACTACACAACTATACAATTGAATAACGATGTACATTACCTCGGATAGGCATACATCTTGAGTTGCCAATTCGAGGATTTCCTCCATGTATCTCATCACGTAGTAACCGCATTCCGTATTTCCAACCTGCTTCCGGTAATACAAACATAGGAATTCGCAAAATATTTGTTCCTAACTTAATTAACAAAAATGGGATAGAACGTACTCTCATTTCATGTCATGTTATTCCTGATTTTGTGGTTGTTCTCCTACCACCTAAAGCTCTGTAAACCTTAATTGCCCTGAGTAGCACAAGTTAAAATATCAATCAATAATACTAATAAAAATCCACGAATTACTTTATTCACGACTAAACGAACTTACATATTTAGAAGTTTCTTTATTGAGTCCCTTGGTTTATTCGACCCCAACGGATCAAACCAATATGCCGAATTAGTCGTTGGGCATACAACGACAAGCATCCAATGAGCCCTATGTTATATCTATAATTAGAAGTTTATTACAAAATAAAAGTTCACTTTGAATTACAAAGTTTACCTCTCATGATAAGGGAGCAGATAATATTTCTTGTCTTCTTCTTTAAAGAATGTCCCTAGTTGACCCGATTTATCGTCATTCCCGTATATATATGTAGATGGACTGATAAATCCAAATACTTGATCCTCGGGAAAGATTGACCTTCTGGCGTCGTAAAGATGTCTACAAGTATAAAAATTATAATTTATTACAGTTTTGATAAAATTATTCAATACTTTTCATTGTATACAAAAGAACACTTACTTCACTTGCACGTCGATAATCATGATACACAACGAATCCATCGCCATGAACTGCATGATATCCTCTTTGGTGACGTACAAAGCAACCCTTTATCCCCCTCCAACTCCCAGGTACTTAAGGATTGTGCCTCCCTACCTACCATACATTGATACAACATTTTGCACCTACTTGGAAGCGAATTAATGTTGATCGGAGATTGGTTGTTTGACCCTTTGCTCCGGGGGCTTGACACCTTACAAATATGTATAGAACCGTTAAAATACAATTGTTAACAAATTTGAAGTTTAAAGTCTTTCAAAGTTAAACTATACCTCATGTTTGTCGTTTAGCTCTACTAAATAACTAGGTCAACGCACGAACCCACCGATAGCATCGCCGAGAGTAACAATCTCTTCTTCCGGAAATGGCACAAAAGCACCAGGATCTAAGCAACTCTCAACTGCAACCTTCAATTCTCCCTCTCCTACCTCTGTGAAGTGGTGTCTGGAGATGTTATAAACTTTCCCGTGTCCCACCAATCTCCGATCAGGGTCTTCGACAAATAAAGCACATCTAGATCCATCCGCGAACTTTCCAAACGAGGGACCGTCGACGAGGGCCAATTCTCGAGAATGAGACACGAAATCATCTTGTCGATGAGGGTGGAACACTGGCGGAACTGGAGTAGTTTCCGCGGAAGAACCGGTCTTACGACGGGTAGGAGAAGTAGGCAAACGATCCAATCTCTCCAAAACAAGTTGCAACGTATTCTTCAAATATGCGATCTCTTGCTGGCATTTGGTATGGCCAGTCGTCGAAGTAGACCGTTGAGTCTTCCCATAATATTGTCGAAGTCCAACTCTACTCCCTACCCCTCGCACACGACCGGGGTGCTCGTTGTTTCCCAAGGCCTCGCGTAGAATATCATTCCGACCATCGGAAGCAAATTCGCCTTGAGATTCTCTCAACTTCAGAGAGTCCTAAGTTTAAAACAATATTTACTATCATTTGAAAATATAAAATTAATGATTCTGAATTAATAACATATATATAAGTGATGCAACTTACTATCTTCGAGCCGATAACTTGCGACTCGTCTGTGACGTACTCCCCTCTGGAGTTTACTCTCGCTCTCTTCCAAGAATCACAACGAGCTACGGGAGAAGGAGGAGATAGGTTACTTGCTTGCTTCTCACTCATACCGGAGTCAATTGCCTCCTGTCTCTTCTGAGCAATTTTTTTAGCCATCATTTGTGCTTCTAACTTGTGGTACCCCGCTCGAGACATATGATGGGTATACTTGTTAGAAGATCTAATCTTTTGGTTTTTTGCTCGGATGGCCTAAAATCAAGTTTATTAGATTGTCACTAAAATCAATAACTAACAAGTTTGTTTTGAAACTCAGTTACTATATTATAAATTAAACTCAGTTACCTCAAACTCCGGGCTATCTCTGGATTTTCTGAATAGCTCCCATTGATTCGGAGTGATAAAGTTATAGACATCGCATGGATTTCTATCCTGGTAGTCTCCGAATATGTACTTGTTCATTAAATTTGTTTTGAAATCCCCCAACAAACTGACATGTATGTCATCCACTTTTTCTTCAACTTGTCAATGGTTTGGAACTCAAAAGATTCCTACAACACGTTAGCTTTATATATATCAAAAGTTCGACTAAAACTATAGAAATCTATAATGGAACCATTACCTGCACATTATCCCATATTGTGTCCTTCAACTTCTCATCTACATCAGCCCAAACTGATAAACAAATGTCAACTTTTGCCCTCGCTAAGCTACCTAGAAAACTTTTCCAATTATCAGACAACATGCCTAAGGGCTCAAGACGGTCATCAAACTGGATTGGAACTCTACCGTCTCTAGTTCTTCTGCCCACGAATTCTTTCATGAGACAAGGACCTCGTGTACTGTATGTCTTCGAACCTTCGGACTCGGAGGAAGTGGGTTTTTTTTTCGGAGCCATTATACTATAAAAGATAAATTCAAGTAATTAAATAAGGTAAAGACATGGATTAAATGTCTATTACAATGTGTTACAACAGAAAATTTGCACCTTTACTGTTTTTTTCCTTAATGGATTTTCAATCCATATACCTTCACCGTGGACATCTCTAAACATACAAGTCTCAACATTTATTTCTTCATCTACTGAGTTCAACTCAGGTGCTTGCTTAGAGAAAGGTGGTGTCTCTTCATACTCGATCAGGCTATCATCTGATACAATTTTTTTCTTCCCTTCCAAAATTACTGCCCATTTCTTATCACATGGATCAGCCACAAAGAAGACTTGTTTCGCTTGGGAAGCTAGAATAAATGGTTCTCCTTTATACCCTTGTTTTGAAAAATCAATTAAAGTGAAGCCATAGTCATCCACTTGAACTCCTATTTTATTATCAGTCCACTTGCATCTAAATATAGGTATATTGAATTTAACAAAGTCTAGCTCCCATATATCTTCAATTACATCGTAATAGGACATGTCGGCGTATACAGGATTCTTGTCTTTAGAACTAGACACATGCAAAGACTCTGCTATTAAGGTGACGTCACTGTTCTGAACATCACTTTTCGCATCTTCACAAACTGTGTAGAAAGAATATCCATTGATATCATAACCACTGTAACTTATAACAACATAATGCGGACCGTAAGCCAACCATTGTATTGTCTCAGAAACATCACGCTTGTATGCTATATTTTTGAACCAAGAGATGAAATTCTTATTGTGACTATTAATTACTTGTTGATCACTCCACAAAGGATTTCTTTCCTTTAGAAACTTCATGTGTTCATTTAGGTATGGTTGAACTTCATTCGAATTGCACAACACATAAAAATATGTTGTCATTAAGTCATCGCCATTTGGATTTAACATTTTCATCCCACGTGTCCCTTTGCCATCGGCACGTTTATCATGACGATTCTTCGGAAGTCCAACAGTTTTGGTGTTTGCTAGGTATCCAGTGCAAAACTCGATAACCTCCTCAGCTATGTATCCTTCAACAAAACTAGCATCTGGTCTTTGACAATTTTTGCAATAACCTTTCAACACTTTCATATAACGCTCGAAAGGATACATCCACCTTAAGAAAACTGGTCCGCACAATTTAACTTCTCTAACCAAATGAATAACAAGATGAATTATATTGTCGAAAAAAGCCGGGGGGAAGAACATCTCCAACTGACATAATGTGACCACAATTTCATTCTGTAACTTGTCTAACTGCACAAGATCGACCACTTTACTGCAAATCTGATTGAAAAAGGAACACAACTTTATTATTGCTTGTCTAATATCTTTCGGTAATATGGATCTCAGTGCTACAGGTAACAACTGCTGCATTAAAGTGTGACAATCGTGAGACTTCATCCCCACAAGTTTCAAATCCTTCATAACAACAAGACTACTGATATTTGAAGAATAACCTTGTGGAACCCTTACATCGTGCAAACACTGACAGAGAATTCTTTTCTCCTTTCTAGACAATGTATAACTAGCTGGAGGTAAGTAATTCTGATCTCCTTTCTTCTCTGGTGCCAACATTGCTCGTATACCAATATCAACAAGATCAAGTCTTGCATTATATCCATCTTTGGATTTACCAGGTATGTTCAACAGAGTGCCAACAAGACTATCACAAACATTTTTCTCTACGTGCATCACATCAATACAATGTCTAACTTCTAAAGCTTTCCAGTAAGGGAGATCAAAAAATATTGATCTTTTTTCCAACTACTTTTGTCGTTTGCTCGTTTGTACGGTTTTCCAAATTCACATTCAATGTTCCTTCCACGTTCATACACCTTTTCGACGCTGATTTCAACTGGCAGATTCTGAAACTCCTGTTTTCCGTTAAATGCCTTCTTCAACCTACGATAAGGATGAGAGTTCGGCAAAAATCTCCGATGACCGAGATAGACAGTCTTAGAACCATTAACTAGTTGCAAAGAACATGTATTTTCCTCGCAAATTGGACAAGCTTTATGACCTTTGACTGAATATCCAGACAGATTACCATAAGCTGGAAAGTCATTAATCGTGCAAAATATCATTGCCCACATTACGAACGACTCCCGACGATAAGAATCAAAAACTGACTCTCTGTCATCCCACAATCTCTTTAGGTCATCAATTAAAGGTCTTAAATACACATCGATGTCGTTTCCAGGTTGTTTCGGACCAGAAATCATTAAGGACAACACGATATATTTGCGTTTCATGCATAACCACAGGGGCAGATTGTAAATTACAAGCAGAACGGGCCAAGAACTGTGAATGCTACTCAAACTACCAAAAGGATTCATTCCGTCAGTACAGAGCCCAAGTCGTACATTCCTCGATTCTTCACCAAACACAGGAAAGTCGACATTTATTTTTTTCCGCTGAGGTGAATCTGCAGGGTGACGTAGCAACTGATCATTTGGTTTCTCACGATCAGCATGCCATGTCATGTTCTTGGAATCCTCTTTACCCGCAAACCAACGTTTAAGCCTTGGTATTATCGGAAGATACCACAAAATCTTAGCAGGAGGTCCTTTGATTTTCATCTCATCAGCCTCTTCATTGTGGTTTGGTCCACTACGTTTCATTTTGTATCTTGAAACATTACACCTGGGACAAGAATGTAAGTTTTCAAACTCACCCCTATACAATATACAATCGTTCGGGCATGCGTGTATCTTCCTATATTCCATTCCCATAGGGCACAACACTTTCTTTGCATCATAAGTTCTATCTGGCAACTCATTATCATCTGGAAGCATCTCTTTCACTAACTTCAACATTGATGTGAAACTCACATCGGACCAACCATTTCCAGCTTTTAAATTGTACAACTTCAACACCGCTGACAATCTAGTGAATTTGGTACAATTCTTATACAACGGCTTCTCATTGTCACTCAACAAATTACCAAGTAAATCGGGGTTGGACGAAAACTTTTCAGCCATATCCTGAACCATTTCCTCTAAGTGATCTTCCACACTAACATCTTCTCCATCATTCTTGGAACGACTACATGATTCATTTTCACCGTGCCATATCCACCGTCTGTAATTTGGGTAGAAACCTTTCTCAAACAAATGATCTTTCATTTTCCGAAAAGTCAACACTGACATATTATGACACTTATTGCACGGACAATACGCCATGTCGTTGTCTTTCATTTTCTTAGAATGTTTTTTGGCAACCTCTAAGAACATATTCACTCCGTTCTCATACTCATCACTCAATCTGTTTGAAACAATCCACTCTCGATCCATTTCAATCTAAACAGAGGCAAAAATGATAGTTATTATTGCAGAAAATAAATAAAATTTCAATTTAAAAGAATGTGTTCATAGATGAGAAGATTCGGAGACATTAAGATGAGAAAAGAATGACTCAGAGGAGAAGAGATGAAGTCCTTAATCTAGCGTGGAATAAGGAAGGTTAGAAATCTAACTAAACAATCAAGGCCAAAACAAACCTAAAGTCCACTATAGGTCCTTAGTAATAGACGACGCCTAACTTCGAGGTCCCACCGAGGACCACTAGTCTGTAGGAAATCAAGAACCCGGAGGTCCCTAATATCTTAGGGAGACTAGATGGGCAACGACGTTCAGGCCGAAACAGTCTTAAACATCGAGGACCACTAATCTATAGGAAATCAAGAACCCGGAGGTTCCTAAAATCTCAGGGAGACTAGATGGGCAACGACATTCAGGCCATAACGGTCTTAAATGGTTTCCTCTCCTTAATGCGTCCGAAAATCCTAGGGGCCAACGTCTAATTGATTTTATTAAGGCTCTTTTATTAAGTGGTTTCTGGGCCAAGGAAAGGGTGATGAAATCCCCCACCTCATCTCCTATAGGTGACTGCCCCCTAAGTGTTTTTCATACCTTAATCTAACAAACAACACACCAAACAAACACTCACCTCACTCTTGTTCCAATGCAAGTCCTACTAACTAATGCGTGCTTTCTAATGATTGATGAGTGAAAGATAGTACGTACCTTACGCCAACAATCTATGACAGAAATCGTAAATAATAGAAAAATACAATGCATGCAAATCCTATATGATGAATGACTTAACAAATAATGTCTAATCTTTTGCTTTGGGTTATTAAAGGCCAAGTTGTTTAAGAGGGGCAATGAGTTATTATCATAATATTAAAAATTCAAAAAATTAAGACAATAAACATTTAAAATATTAAAAGCAAGTATTAAAAATAATTACTTGAATTTACAGAAAAACATTTTAAACACAAACTATCATGTTATTAATAATAATTGGGAATAAAATTTTATTGAAATTTTGGCAGAACCTCCACTTAAAATTTGATATGTAAAATTCTTCAAATCCTGAAATCAACAAGAAAAATGTATATCTAGTTATCTACTCACATTCACATCATGTATTTCTCTACTCAATCCAAACCAAATTCTTAACATAATCCAAACCAAATCAATCCAATGAAAACAAAGTTTGGTTAAATCATCCAACCAACCCAACTCAATCCAAACCAAATCAATCCAATGAATATGTTTATCAAATATCAACACATAACACACATGCAAAAAAAACTCTGAGAAGAAGTTGCTTATCACGTCTACATGTCAAGAGTGTACATCCACATCAAGACCATACAATTCATGCCATTACACATCATCAATCCATAATTTTGATTTCTTTTTTTCTACTTTGGAAACCATTTGCTACACACCAACAAATTGAATCATTAATTAACTTGGAAAATAAAAGGAATTCTAAATGTTGATATTTGCATCAATACACTTAGATTATCACATTAACCAATAATGATTATCACATTAACCAATATTTGCATCAATACGTTATTATTGTGAACTAATCCTAATTTGGTGTTGGATTCTTGGTCTAAACTAATCCTAAATTAAGGATCTAAAATTGAGCACGAACCAGAGGAGGGAAAAGTTGTGATGCCGGAGGAGGTCTTTGTGGTTCCCGAAGATGTCGCGGAGGAGACGGCTGTAAACGACACGAGGAAGCTACATGCGGAGGAGGCTAAGTTAGAAAGAATATGTGGAGAAAGATGAACTTAAAACAACCAAAACCGAACTTAAAACCTACATGTGGAGAGAGACGGAGGAAGACGGAGGAAGAAGGGGAAGAGGGCCGGAGAAGTGGAGGAGAGCTTGGGAGCTCGCTGAGGTGCCGGAGACGGTGCTGATCGATCGGAGGATGGTCGCGGAGGAGAGTTCGGTCGCGGGACGGCTAGGGTTTGGGTGGGTTTCGACTGAAATGAAAGAAAGAAAGCACGTCTGTCTGATTTCTTTAAGACCTATATACGTCGGATGTTCCATAACACTGACGTCTATACCTCGACGTCTATATGGTTGGCATATAGACGTCGGTCTTCCATTACGTCCGACGTCTATAGGCCGACGTCTATACCCTATAGACGTTGGATTCACAAGGTACTAAAACACCGACGTCTAAAGGTCGACGTCTATACACTATAGACGTCGGATAAACGTGTTATTCCCACACCCGACGTCTATAGTGTCACATAGACATCGTCTTCCATTACAACTGACGTCTATTCTGTCCTCTCCACACTAGACGTCGGTGGTTGTAACGGCCGACATCTATTTGGCGACGAGTAAAGCCAATTCTGCACTAGTGATTTCTTGTTTCCCAGTTTTGTGGTGTGACCTATGGGAGGATCTAAACTAAGTTGGCAGTGATATTAAGAGCTTAATATCACAAGCTATAAGCGGTATCAAGCTACACATTATAGCTCCCAATTAGTTAGATGTCTTAATTCCACTCGAACCAAAACCCGATCCATTTAGTGATGGAGTGCACCACTTGTGTCCGTCCCTTGCCTCATGATATTAAGAATACACACAAAGTAGTTTTGTGTCATCTTTGTATTAGTATTCATTTCTTGATCTCTTTAAGCTAGTTATAAATATGTGACTTTACTCAAATCACATTTTGCACATTTTAACTTTGCTTTATCAAGGGGCCCACTAATATCATCACTCAATTAAGAGGGGCAATGATAATCTTTTGACTAACTATCTTCTCCAACGAAAGTTATACTCAACCAACTAATGCCTTTACACTACACTCATCGATAGCTCAAGACACTAGTCTAATTAAGAACTCCTTAAGCGATCGGATATAAGTCTCATATCAAATGAGCAAGGACATAGTAAAATATTAATGACACAGAAACACATTCCTATAATATTTTACTTGTTAGGTCAATTCGGTATACAAAAGTATTATTTTCCTCTTTTGTGTACCCGTGTTGTCACTCACTTGTAGAGTTACAATGATCTATGACCAACACGACAATCTTAACTCGGTAACAAATGTCCCATGTTTATTACCATGATTGCGAATATCTTTTGTTTTATCTAAACCAATATCTTTTAGAACTCTACGGTTAAGGACCAAGAGCCTCTTCCTTAACACTTCCAAAAGACAAATAACATAAACAAGGAACAAAATGATTTCTCATTCAATTCATAATAATTGACATTTAAAAGTAAAACTTTTAGAACACATTCCCTTCAAAATTGTCCAAGGCAAATTATGATGAAGAAATGCGATATAATTTATGAAAATATCACCACATGAACAAACAAAGAGAATGTTCATATCATCTCGAAGAATGATATGATAAAGGAACTCCTGAAGAGATTAAATACCCGTGAAATATTTGAATGATAAATTTTGAAATAAATGACTGGAGAAAAGTCAACTATTTTTCGACCGGCAGTTCAAACATTCTCCAGAAGAGAATTGTTACAATGACTCAAATATATAAAGAGATTAAATACAAAAAAGCTCACTTCCTATTGCCTGTACTGTGTAAAGAAAGATCCAACTGTATATAACTAGAGATGTTAGATTATGACCTGAAGTCTATTTCCTAAAACGTCATAAAATATATTGCATATAAAAATAGACCTAATACATTCACAATATCTAGGCATAATGTTTCTCTTCAAAAACATTCAAATGACGTTCAACATATTTTTCGTTACATCTTTACGAATCTATCAAATTTACTTACTATCTTCATGAAATAAATATTTACTTCAGTGATGCTTCCTCTGTATTTGATCCACAACAACAAAAATTTGTGTTATTGGGGAGATGTTGCAATCTGTAGGAAAGTTGGTGAACTACGAATCAGGGGGAGCAGATATGTAATTATCATCCCAGAATGATGACTATCTCTGAAGGACAAAGCCAAGATGGATTGTAGTTGTACTCTTTTTTCCTTTTTCAAGTTTTTGTCCTATGGGGTTTTACTTGACAAGGTTTTTAACAAGGCAACTTGTGCAATTATGTTAGCATATGTCATGCACTCTTTTCCTTTAGCTATTTTCCCACTTGGTTTTTGTAGAAAGGTTTTTGATTAGTGGCATATCATACATTGCATTCATGTTATATATCATATATTTTTCCCCAATTTTGTGTTATCGTAGGTCGGTTGGGTCCTTGACTATCCCAACGGTTGACCGCTCGTTGACTCGTCCGACCAATGACTTAGAGAACTTAAAGTTTGTTTGACGTGTGTTGTTGTTTCGATCGACCAGTGCAATTTGTTCCAAACTGGATTTTACTACCCTTTTACGGTCGACCGTTGGCCTTACTTTTGTTCGACCGTTTCTGCCTGTTTTAGCAAGAAGAGGATTTTACTGGATGTTTTCGGTCGAACGGATCCCCTTTGCCGTTCGACCTGTCCTCTGGAGGGGGATTCAGTCGACCAAAGTTGTGGTTTGTCCGACTAATTTTGTCCAGTTGTGTATCGGTTGCATGAGCTATTTTGGTGTTGGGTTTTGTGTTGATCTGCCTTGAGGGCAACGGGTCCCCGACCATTTTGCGGGCGACGGTATGGACATTCTGTCCTGAGAGAGATCATGTTTGTGGCTCTGAGGAGCAGGTGCCTTGTGTGCACGTGTGATTGTGGGGTTGGGGTTGAGAGGACCCTTGAGACCCGTGGCCGATGATTTTCTGGCAGGTGCCTTGTGTGCACGAGTTGTTGTGGGGTTAGGGTGTGAGGACCCCGTAGACCCGTGTTGTGGCGTCGGCTGTGGTTGGGAGAGAGGTCCCTAGAACCCAGTCGGATGGTGGTTGTTTTATATTGCATTTTCATATAATGTCTCATATTTGTTCTATTCATATTTTAGGTGTTTTTCATACGAGGTTTTCCTATGGGAAACTCAAGCATAATTTGTGGTTGCATTTCATGTTGTAAGCGTCTTTATGAGGTGGTGACTGAGGGCGGGAGCACCTGGACCGAATCCTGCTTTTCTTGTTTTGAGGTTGATGATTACGCTTGTATATCTCTTGTGGTTGTGATCATACTTTTGATTTCCTGTATGATATACATTGTACCAGTCGATATATATGTGTGTGTGTGTGTGATTTTCGTAACGTCTTTGTGCTTGATCTCTATCTTTTTAAGTTTTAAATTTTCCGCAGTTTCGTGGCATTACAGTAATAGTCCAGCCTTTTGATGATCTGTCTCTTTTGTCTTTTGATTATGCATTCACTAGCCATATTTCATTGTTTGAAAATATTTATGTGGAGGTACACGTAAAAATCTAGTGAATGCATCCTATCAAAAACACAATCTTGACAAGTTTGGTATATTTTGTTGGTCGTCGTGAAATTGTAATGTCGCCAAATGTGAGCAAATCTACGTGGATCTGATAAATATCTAGCATCAGTTTTTTCAATTATATTTAGACTTTGAATTATTTTTCTAAAATAATTATATATTCATTTTCGTATTTCACAAAAGTGACTGGATTTTTCCCCCTTTAATTGTGTGATTACGTAGATTTTTTTTAGAAAGATGAAGCTTTAATAAACCTTTTTGAAATTTAGCCCCACCCTTTTTAGCCGCATCCATTTATAAATATAATAAATGGTGTACGCATGACTTGGCATATGGTAATTCAATCACTGTTCTACAAGAAGATCGATGGGAGTACAAGAATGTCTCACCACGTTGATACAAACTATGGTTTTTTCTAGCCAACTTTAACATTCAAACTCTATATCTATGGAGTTTTCTCAAAAAGTGACCACAGGCGATGGAGGAAAAAAGAAGAAGAGGAAAATGCTAAAATATTAGGGGTTTCTTTATTTGAATAACATAATGCATACAAGTATCTTACATAGATGACACTCATGGATTCAGGTAGGCACAGATAATGGAACGAAAATACACTAAAAGATCGCAGATCCTCCTTTGTGTTAATGAATGAATTTACACTGGAAATTTGCGGATCTTGGATTCTCAATCTGACTCGTGGTCATGACTCATGACTCTTGGTTTGAGCCGAATTGATATGTAGACTGACACTTGGTCAATTTCTCATTATTTCGATTTGTGCCTGAGTCCTCTTAACTTAATTGGCTCAATCCAATAGGGTTATGAGTAATAATTGTGTTAATTTCATCAAAGGCATCTTAACATAAAAAATCTAAACATCTCACTCAGAAATAGATACAGAAGTATTGAGAATTGAACTTAATCCTACGTGGCTTCCTAGTCACTTGCCACATCACCTATGGAGGGTGAGTCATCTAGGAGTTGATGACTCAACAAGAAGGAAGGCAAAAGGTTGTAGGAAAGGAAGAGACAATGGACTCTTCATTTTTTCTATGATTGTCGTCCTATTTTATGATGCAATTTAAGTAGAGGTTGTAATTATCTTGAATTATCATCTTTATATAGTTTATGTTATGTTTGTGTTATAGGGTAAGTTGAAGAGTCTTTGTAAGTGCCTATATAAGCAGAAGAGTTCTCCATTTGTATTACAAGCCAAAAACAAATCAAGTCAAGTGAGAAAGAAGAAAGAAAAGATGTGTGTTTGGTGCAAATCTCGTTTTGCTTGTGAGTGTTAAGAAGTTTGTTTTCTTCTTTCATTCGTGTCCACCAATTGCATAGATCAAAGTATGGATCTAGTGATGGCAAGTAATGGCCCTCAGCTTGGAGAACAAGGCGAGCCGAAGCAGCCCCCAGGCGCAACTTCTGAACCTCCAATTGGCAGTTTGGGACCGCTGGTTGGCGGTCCAGGTGTGTCTGGTGGAGGCATTCTTTCTGGGGTGGCTTGGTGTGGTGCTCCCCATCTTTCTTCCGCATCTAACATCTTGTATGAGAGCCTCGTCTGATGGGGAGCTCAGGGATGACCTCGTTTGGTCATGTATTGTTGCCTCGCCTTTCGAAGGGAAACTACGACAATTGGAGTATCCAGATGCGTACCCTGCTCGGTGCGCATGATGCTTGGGATCTTGTGGAGAGCGGCTTCGAGGAGGAGGCCGTGACGGGGGTGGCAACGTCGCACAAATCAAAACACAAAAGGAGAGAAGAGCCAAAGACAAGAGTGCTCTCTTCCTTCTCTTCCATGCGATGGATGAGAGTGGTTTTGAGAAGATCACTGAAGCGAAGACGTCGAAGGAGGCATGGGACACCCTTGAGAAGAGCGACAAGAGTGTTGATCGAGTGAGGCAAGTGTGCCTCCAAATGCTTTGAGGTGAGTTCGAGGCGTTGAAAATGAAGGAATCGGAAGGTGTTGCCGATTTCGTGACGAGGGTTCTCATGGTGGCGAACAAATTGAAGAGAAATAGGGAGGCATTGACTGAAGGAAGAGTGGTGGAGAAGGTGCTGTGTTCTCTCACCGAAGACTTTGAAAATGTTGTGTGTGCTATCGAGGAATCAAAGGACCTCGAGAAGATGACCGTCGACGACCTAGCAAGCTCGTTGGAGGCACACAAGCAAAGAAAGAAGAAGAAGAGACAAGATGTCTTGGAGGAGGTGTTGCAAGCAAAGATGTCGCTTAAGGAGGAGAAACCTAGCAACGTAGATTATGGAAGCGGTCGTGACTATGGAGGCCGTCCAAAAAGGAAGGAGGTCGAGTGCTTCAAGTGTGGGAAGCGTGGCCATTTTGCGAAAGAGTGTTGGTCACAAAAGAAGGTGGAGGAGAGCTCCAACCGTGGCCGTGGTGATCGTGGATCAAAGAAGGAGATCGAGTGCTTCAATTGTGGGAAGCATGGACACTATGCAAGCGAATGTTGGTCAAAGAAAAGGGTGGAAGAAAACTCCAACCTTGTTTCCGTGGAGGAGAGTGCTTGCGAAAGAGGAATGACCTTGTTTGTAAGTAACGACGGAGTCACAAACCATGTCATGCATGCTCAAGTCGAACATGAACATGATGGGAGGTGCGACGAAGAAGAAGAAAGAGAAGAAGTGGCGACTTCTAACCATGTGGAGGAGAAGAGTGAAGGGAGTGTGTTCTAAAAGTTTTACTTTTAAATGTCAATTATTATGAATTGAATGAGAAATCATTTTGTTCCTTGTTTATGTTATTCGTCTTTTAGAAGTGTTAAGGAAGAGGCTCTTGGTCCTTAACCGTAGAGCTCTAAAAGATATTGGTTTACATAAAACAAAAGATATTCGCAATCATGGTAATTAACATGGGACATTAATTACCGAGTTAAGATTGTCGTGTTGGTCATAGATCATTGTAGCTCTACAAGTGAGTGACAACACGGGTACACAAAATAGGAAGATATTACTTTTGTACACTGAATAGACCTAATAAGTAAAATATTATAGAAATGTGTTTCTGTGTCATTAATATTTTACTGTGTCATTGGTCCTTTGATATGAGACTTATATCCGATCACTTAAGAAATGCTTGGCAATCATATTCCTTTGATTGAGCAAACGAGAAGTTCATTGAAATCTGCATTTTCAATGAAAGATATGGGTGAGGCTCAATACATCTTGGGAATCAAGATATACCGAGATAGATCCCGTAGACTCATTGGTCTAAGTCAACGTACATACATTGACAAGGTCTTGGAAAGGTTCAAGATGAACAACTCCAAAATGGGCAGTGTGCCAATGAGTATGGGTGTGCAACTCAAGAAGTCTCAACGTGCGTAATCATGTAAGGACTTAGAGTACATGAAGGATGTCCCTTATGCTTCGGCAATTGGGTCGATCATGTACGCGATGACTTGCACAAGACCCGATGTCTCATATCCTCTGAGCGTGACAAGTCGTCACCAATCCAACGCAGGTCCTGAGCATTAGACTGCGGTCAAGAATATCCTGAAGTACCTTAACTGGACTAAGGATAAGATTCTTGTTTATGGAGGACAAAGGGAATTGATAGCCGAGGGTTACTCGGATGCAAGTTTCATGAGTGATCCAGACGATAGAAGGTCACAATCAGGATATGTCTTCCTTCTGAATGGTAGAGCTGTGAGTTGGTGTAGTTGGAAGCAAAGCTCTACGGCCGACTCAACCACTGCTTCTGAAGTAATGGTTGTCGCTGAAGCGAGCAAGGAAGGAGTGGATTAAGAAGTTCCTTGAAGAGCTTGGAGTTCCCTCGAGCGAGGGACCAATAGAGCTATTTTGCGACAATAGTGCATCTATCTCGCAAATCAAGGATCCCAAATCAAACCATAAAATAGAGTACATGGATCTTAAGTATTTCATGACGCGTGACCTCATCGACGAAGGCAAAATAAATCTTTTATGGGTGGACACCAACAGCAACACAGCTGATCCATTCACAAAACCCTTATCCCAAGCCAAGGGCGAAATGCATTTCGAGTCCATGGGATTGAGGAACCATGTAGATTGGCTTGACGATTGATATGTAATGGGGTTTACCCTAGTTATTATTGTTTTATACATTGAGTATGTATGTCAAAGAAAACTTTAATAACAAGTGGGAGATTGAAGGGAATGTGTTCTAAAAGTTTTACTTTTAAATGTCAATTGTTATGAATTGAATGAGAAATCATTTTGTTCCTTGTTTATGTTATTCGTCTTTTAGAAGTGTTAAGGAAGAGGCTCTTGGTCCTTAACCGTAGAGCTCTAAAAGATATTGGTTTACATAAAACAAAAGATATTCATAATCATGGTAATTAACATGGGACATTAATTACCGAGTTAAGATTGTCGTGTTGGTCATAGATCATTGTAGCTGTACAAGTGAGTGACAACACAGGTACGCAAAAGAGAAAAATATACTTTTGTATACCGAATAGACCTAATAAGTAAAATATTATAGAAATGTGTTTCTGTGTCATTAATATTTTACTGTGTCCTTGGTCCTTTGATATGAGACTTATATCCGATCACTTAAGAAATGCTTAATTAGACTAGTGTCTTAAGCTATCAATGAGTGTAGTGTAAAGGCATTGGTTGGTTAAGTATGACTTTTGTTGGAGAAGATAGTTAGTCAAAAGATTATCATTGCCCCTCTTAATTGAGTAATGATATTAGTAGGCCCCTTGATAAAGCAAAGTTATAATGTGCACAATGTGATTTGAGTTAAGTCACATATTTATAACTAGCTTGAAGAGATCAAGAAATAAATACTAATACAAAGATGACACAATGCTACTTTGTGTGTATTCTTAATATCATGTGGCAAGGGACGGACACAAGTGGTGCACTCCATCACTAAATGGATCGGGTTTTGATTCGAGTGGAATTAAGACATCTAACTAATTGGGAGCTATAATGTGTAGCTAGATACCACTTATAGCTTGTGATATTAAGTTCTTAATATCACTGTCAACTTACTTTAGATCCTCCCATAGGTCACACCACAAAACTGGGAAATGAGAAATGGGGATTTTGAGTACATAAGATGTGTCGGGTTTCATGTAGAAAATATGACACATGGGGTGAACAAGCAAAATCAAAATTATGTTGTGATTAATAACATAATTAGAATCTAAATTAAATTCATATGTGATGTAAATATTATGGGGTGTAATGATTAATCATTACATAGGACAATAGGTTACATAAGTTGTGAATTTAATACTAATCCCGAAATGTCAAATTTTGTAGGGGTTAAACCTAAATTTGACAAGTCTGCAGTACTGTGCACAAACGGTCGACCGGTTAACCACAAACGGTCGACCGATCGGTGCACGGTCGACCGGACACGTCTCGACCGATAACAGGGAATTTTCGTCTGTTCGGAACAGTCGACCGAACATTGCGATGAAATATTTTAATGTTGCGAGCGGCCGACCGAATGTGGAACGGTCGACCGAAACTTGGTTCGAGCGGTCGACCGAACCTCCAAACGGTCGACCAGTCCAGACGGTTTTCTGCAGAATAAATTTAACAATTAATTAGATCGTGCATGGAATTGGTTCATAATTGATTTAATTCGTGGCTGAGATTATTTGTTAGCAAATAATGGATGGTTAGATGGAAGTTTGCATGAAATCATGGGCAAGAGGTTGCACATGAATAGGTAATTTGGAGAGAACCTATAAATACAAGTTTATCTCATTACCTCCTTAATTAATTCATTATTTTCTCATGCAAAATATCTCTCCATAATTCTCCACGAAATTTCCTTAATTCCTAAGTTTAGTTTTAGTTTTTAAGAGATCATCTACTCAAGGGAACTAAAGAGGGGTTAGTAATTAGATTCTAAACCCTATTGGAGATCGAGAGGCTAGCTCTTCTCACTCCAATCTTGTTTAGAGTTTGGTGAAATCTCGGAGGCATCGGCGCAGCAACAAGCATCCTCAACGTCTCCGAATCTTCAAGAAGTTTTAGAGAACTTCTAAGTATGAGTTTCGGAGTCTCATATTTGTTTTAATAAAAGTTCTAAAATTAGTTATTGAAACAAATCGATGCATGCATGAAACAAAACATAGAAAATTGTAATTGATCCTTATTATGCATAAAATTTCGAAAATATTTATGCACAATTAAACATGAAATCCTACAGTGGTATCAGAGCTTAGGGTTCAATTTTCTAATGATTTGAAACTATAAATAGATTTGGTTTACCATCTATGGTTCGAACAATTCGATTTTCCCGTTTTTCGGTCTTTAAATGTTTTGTTGGAATAATTATTTGTAATAATTCGTTTTGAATGTTTTAAGTGGTTTAAAACATGCTATGTAATTATTATAATTATGATTTAGATATAATTAGAAGTTTATTTCAAAATCAAATTCTAATTACAAGGTGAAATACATTGATTGCAAGTATTTTGTCACCCACGACTTCATCGACGAAGGCAAAATAAATTTATTATGGAAGGATACGTATAGCAACACAGCTGATCCACTCACCAAATCTTTATCTCAAGCAAAAGGCGAAATGCATTTCGAGTTCATGGGTTTGAAGAACCATGTAGACTGGCTTGATGAGTAAGATGAGGGGGTTACCCTAGTTATTATAGTTTTATACATCGTAAATGTATGTGAAGGAAAACTTTGATTAGAAGTGGGGGATTGAAAGAAATGTGTTCTAAAAGTATTCTTTTATATGTCTTTTATTGTGAATTGAATGTAACAACATTTTGTTTCTTGATTAATGTATTCATGTTTAGGAAGTGTTAAGGAAGAGACTCTTGGTCTTTAACCATAAAGCTCTAAAAGATAATGGTTTGCATAAATAAAAAGTGATTGACAATCATGGTGATTAACATGGAACATTAATTACCGAGATAAGATTGTCGTGTTACTTAAAAGAGAATTGTAGCTCTACAAATATTTTAACAACTTGAGTATTTGAAATGAGGAATATTTTCTTTCATATATTAAATAGACATGATCGATGAAACATTATCGAAATTTGTTTGTGTCATTAATATTTTCATTGTATCTTTGAATCCTAAGATATGAGACCTATATCTTTTCACATAAGGAGTGTATGATTTGATTATTATCAAAAACTATCATTGAGTATAGTGATTAAGATATTAGTTGGTTATACATGACTTGTGTCAGAAAAGATGATATGTCGAAAGATTGTCACTGCCCCTCTTGTCATTTGAATGAATACATTATGTTAGCATTGAAATAGTACATTTTATTTTGATAAAATTGTATGTTTATATGGAACTCTTTGTTTAATTTGAATTATATTTAGTCCTTGAATTATTTTTCTAAAATAATTGCATATACATTTTTCGTATTCCACAAAAGTGACTGGATTTTTCCCCTTTAATTGTGTGATTACGTAAGGGTTGTTTTTAGAAAGATGAAGCTTTAATAAACCTTTTTGAAATTTAGCTCCACCTGTTTTGGCCCCATCCTTTTATAAATATAATAAATGGTGTACGCATGACTTGGCATATGGTAATTCAATCACTGTTCTACAAGAAGATCGAGGAAGAAAGAAGAGAGAGGCGGCGGAAAAGAAAGAAGAAGAGGAAAATGCTAAAATATTAGGGTTGTTTAATTGAATAAATAATGCATACAAGTATCTTATATAGATGACACTCAAGGATTCTGGTAGGCAAAGATAATGGAACGAAAATATACTAAAAAATCGCAGATCCTACTTTGTGTTAATGAATGATTTACACTGGAAATTTGCGAATCTTGGAGAGCCGACGATCCTATTAGCCTCAGCTGATCCAACCAATTGGATTCTCAATCTGACTAGTGGTCATGACTCATTGTTCTAGCATAATCACTATTCGTAGTGATCATGGAGGAGAACTTGAAAATGAATCACTTCAAACGTTTTGTGAAAAATATGGAATTGAGCATAACTTTTCTTTTCCTCGCACTCCTCAACAAAATGGGGTAGTTGAGAGGAAAAATAGAACTCTTCAAGAAATGGCTTGTGGAAAAAGGGCTTCCAAAATATTTTTGGTGCGAAGCCGTTAATACATCTTGCTATGTTTTGAATCGTGTTCTGATTAGACCTATTTTAAAGAAAACTCCTTTTGAACTTTGGCATGACCAAACTCCTAAAATTTCATACTTTAAAGCTTTGGGCTCAAAATGTTTTGTCCGCAATACTAAAGACAACTTGGATAAATTTGATGCAAAATCTGATGAGGCCATCTTTTTAGGGTATTCTGATAGGAGTAAAGCGTATAGAATCTACAATAAATGAACAGGTTGTGTTGAGGAATCTCTACACGTTAACTTTGACGAGTTAGCTTGTGTAGATAACTCCTCTCTTGATGATGATTGCAAGGATATCATTAGACAGGTATCATCACAAGATGTTCCTCTTGAGTCTCATCAAGAGCCTCCAAGTTTTCCACAAGAGGACATGGAGGATCTTCCTAAGGATTGGACCTATAGAAAGGATCATCTGAAGGACTTTGTGATTGGAGATGTATCTCAAGGTATGACGACACGGTCTAAAGCACATGTAGTTTGTGATTCTTATGCATTTATCTCTACATTAGAACCTAAAAAAGTAGAACAAGCATGTAATGATGAATTTTGGCTAATGGCTATGTATGAAGAGCTAAATCAATTTGTTCGAAATGATGTATGGGAACTTGTTGAAAAACCTTCTAACCAAACGGTTATTGGAACTAAATGGATCTTTCGAAACAAACTTGATGAAGATGGGAATGTAATTAGAAACAAAGCTAGACTCATTGCTCAAGGGTATCGCCAAGAGGAGGGTATAGACTTGGATGAAACTTGTGCCCACGTCGCTCGAATGGAAGTCATTCGCATGCTATTAGCATATGCATCGTACATGGACATAAAATTATTTCAAATGGATGTTAAAAGTGCTTTCCTAAGTGGCTTTATAAATGAAGAAGTTTATGTTGCACAACCCCCCGGATTTGTAAATGAAACTTATGCAAACCATGTGTTTAAACTTAAGAAAGCTCTTTATGGCCTCAAACAAGCTCGTAGAGCTTGGTATGAGCGGTTGAAGAACTTCTTAATCGACAAAGGTTTTTGTGTGGGTAAAGTGGATACCACTCTTTTTGTTAAAACTTATGATCATGATTTACTAGTGGTACAAATTTATGTTGATGATATAATATTTGGTGCAAGTAACCAGCGTCTTTGCAAAGAATATTCCAAGTCTATGCAGGGGGAGTTCGAGATGAGCTTAATTGGTGAACTAAACTTCTTCCTCGGACTCCGAATTAAGCAAACTAAAGATGGAAACTTCATACACCAAGCAAAGTACACAAGGGAACTCTTAAAAGGCTTTGTTCTTGAAGATAGCAAGCCACACAACACTCCCATGAGCACTAGCACTAAGTTGACAAAGATGAAAATGGCAAGAAGGTGGACATCAAGAAATATCGAGGTATGATCGGATCCTTGCTTTATCTTATCGCTAGTCGTCCGGATATTATGTTTTCCGTGTGTTTATGTGCTCCTTTTCAAGCTTGTCCAAAAGAATCTCATTTCAACGCTTTAAAACGTATTTTTTGCTATCTCAAAGGATCTCAAGACTTTGGTTTGTTTTACCCTAAGACTAGGGTTTTTGATCTTGTTGCCTATAGCGACGTCAATTATGTCGGTTGCATTTTAGAATGTAAAAGTACTAGTGGCACATGCCAATTCTTGGGAAAATCGCTTGTCTCTTGGTTTAGTAAGAAACAATATAGTGTTGCATTGTCGACAACCGAGGCCGAAAACATTGCCGCCGGTTGTGCATGTGCACAAGTCTTGTGGATGAGGCAAACCCTCAAAGACTTGAAACTTGAGTTTCAAACTACTCCTATACTTTGTGATAATACTAGTGCAATAAATATTTCGAAAAATCCCATATTGCATTCTCGAACTAAACACATTGAGGTTAGACATCATTTTCTTAGAGATCATGCAACAAAGGAAGACATTAAGCTTATATTTGTTCCCACAAATGATCAACTTGCGGACATCTTTACAAAACCTTTAAACGTTGATCAATTCTTTCATATAAGGCTAAATCTAGGCATGTGCAATTTAAATGACGTATAACTTGGAAATATCATGCTTCTTTTTCGAATTTTGCTACTTGGTTGAGGTTTCTTTTCAAGCTTTTGCGGAGTTTTTGAGTGTTCTTCACAATTGTGCTCTTTCAGACTTTATTCGGTCGAACCGAAATGAAGTCTCGTTCTACCGGATTACTGTTCTCCAACTAAGTGTTTAATAATAAAAATCATCGGTCGACCGCATTATTGTGTTCGGTCGACCAGTTCACTTGATGTGTTGATTTTGGTTTTCCCTGGTGTGTTTCGATCGAACGCTTTTTACTACTCTGTTCGACCGTTGCTCTTCTGGTCGATCTTAGTTAAAGTTCACTTAAGTGTCTGGTCGAACCATTTTTGAGCTTCGGTCGATCGTGCGTGTGCTTTTGTCCAACCGAAAATCACACAGCAGCTTTCCTTGTTTCACTCTCTTTTTTCGGTCGACCGACGACCTCTTTTTTGTCCGACTGAAAAGCGACAGTACTTCCATGATTTTTCAAAATCCTTTGTTCGGTCGACCGGCGGCCTCGTTTTCGTCCGACCGAAAAGAGACAGTACTTCCACGAATGTTGAAACTCTTCTTTCAGTCGACCGTTTATCTATTTTCGTCCGACCAAAAAGTGACAGTAGGTGCCCTGGTCTTTCACATTTTCGTCTCGGTCGACCGTTTCTTAATTCTCGTCCGACCGTTTTTTACCAGTGGATGTGCGGTTGTGGGTTTTAATTTTTTTTAAACCCAGCGGTCGACCGGGGCATGCGAACGGTCGACCGTTCATATCGATATGAACGGTCGACCGTTCATATCGTTTCAGCACTTTTTAGCGCAATTACAAGGCCTTCCTCTTCACTTTTCCCCTTCTACTCTTCAAACCCTAGGTGCCGCCCTCCTCTTCTGGTCGACCGCCAGCCCTCTCCAGCCGTCCTCCTCCATTTTTTCGTCCATCTTTCGACTCCCTTCGTCAACCTTCATACTTCTCCACCCTCCTCATCTACAATGGGTCGCTCGAAGAAGTCTATCTCCAAGAAACGACCCACTCCGGAGGGGGTTACCGAGCGTCGATCAAAGAAGAAACAAGACGCACAACCCTCATCTTCTCGTGCTCCGGCTTCTCCAGTACCACATTTGCTTCACTTCTTCCCTATTGATGATGTCGCTTAAACAGCTTGGGACGAAAACTTCTCGGTTGCCAACGTCATCCCTTGTCGCAAGGTTGAGGTAGCCGATTTCGCTTCATTTTTGTTAAAACCTCAGTTAGATGCAAATAGGCTCACTTTCTTACTCACAAAACTTGCATCTAAACCATATTATCCATTCCTCGTCCAACAATTTTATTGCAATCTCTGTAAAGTCCCAAATCATCCCTATCTAACCACTATGATTAATGGCAAAGAATATAGTGTTACCCCCGCTTTATTGGCCGACACTCTTCATTTAGATCCGAGGGGCACCCACATTTATCTTGATTATCCTCTAGGTGCTCTTCCAAACACCGAAATTGCAAAAATCGTCACTGATTTGTATGCTATTCCACCACCTATCGTGAACGGTCGTTATAAACATAATGCCTCACTCTTACATCCCGTTCCATGAATCCTTGTCCAAATCATTTCGTATAACCTTCTTCCTAAATTGGGTCATCGCAATGAGATCTCCAACGTGGCGCTCATGTGCATTTACTATCTCTACAAGGGAATCTTGGTTGATTGGTCATCATTTATGGTTATGCATATGACTCATCGTAGTGGTTCCTACCTTCCGTATCTGATGTGGCTATCTGCGGTGTTTGAACATTGGAAAATCGATATGGAGCAATATCCTTCTTTGGTCTACAAATTTCCCATCTCTAAGACCACTCTCTCCAAGATGAAATCCATTCCTCCTTCTCCACCTCATTCCTCTACTGAGGAATAAGCCGACAATTCCAAAGAAGAAGAAGAAGAACAAGAAGAAGAGGTGTCTAAAGAACTGAGGTGGATGCCTCGTCATGTCCCTCGTGATTCCAGCTCTTGGTTGGGTGAGGGAGACTCCGAAGAATGGTCTCAAGGGCAGTGGTCAGCGTCCACTTCCGTTGATCTCCATCGCTTTCAGCAACTATCTGATCAGGTTCATGCTTTCGAGGCCTCCACATCTGCTAGGTTTGATGCGCTTGAGGCGTCCTCTACTGCTCGTATAGATGCGCTTGAGGCCTCCACATCTGCTCAGCTCGGTCGTATTGAAGCTTCTCTTGATTCTCTCTCCTCGCTGCTGCGTGATCAGAGGCTTGGGTGATTTAGTGTTGGTTTTGTGGAGTGTGTGTTTCGGTTTCTTTCAACTTTGGTTTATGATGTTGTTGCTTCAAACATTTTCTTATTGTTGTATTTTGCTTTGAACATATTGTACTATTTGCTTTCGAAGTTGCCTTTGGTGTTTGTTTTGGATTCTAAGTTGAATACATGGTATATTGTTGTCTCTCCTTTTTGGCTTAATATTTTTGCTTCTGTTACTCTATCACATGATTATGCTTAAATTGTTTTTCATATTGTCTCGTGAGACTTTTTTGATTATGCCATAGGAGGAGAAATAAATACATGTTTATAGATAGGGGGAGCTATAAGATAGGGAGAGCCTCAGATATTGATTGTTAATGATAAAATTTAAAATTTCAACATGTATTTAGATTGATAAGTTGTCATCATCAAAAAGGGGGAGATTGTTGGCTTTTTGGCTAATAATCGTTAATCCGTTTTGATAATTAATAAACATATCAATAAACACATGTATCAATTAAAGATCATTGCTTGCATATACTTGTATTATCTAACGTGTCAAGAATCAAGTTTGAGTTGAATTGAAAGATAAAGATTGAAGCGTAGCTAGGTTTGAATTCCTTGTATTTAGGTTACAAATGTAACTTGGCACTTGAAATCTTTCATTCATTGCATTGCATAACACTTAGAATACCTATAGAAGTCTCACACTACATTCCAACTATCTTAGACTTCAATAGAAAATCATCGAAACTCATTAGAATTGTAGAACAGGAAATCTACACTCAAACGGTCGACCGGTAGAACCATTTGGTTCGACCGAATTTCAACAGACCTTCCCAGGAAACTTGATCTGTCCAAAATGGTCAACCAACATACATTTCCCGTTCGACCGTGCCTTCTATTTGGTTTGCCCGTCTGAAATCGGTCGACCGAAACCCTTGTTTGGTTCGACCGTCGCACCTTGTCGAGTGATAGGAATTAGTTTATCCTATACAAATCCTTCAGCCTATCAGTTTTCGACACGTGTCCGGTTAGTGAGACCTTCGGTTGACCAAAACTTTGTATTTGTTCGACCAATTATATTTCCGTATTTATATTAAATATGACCGTTATACTTGTCGTATACTCCAACGGTCGTATACACATGTCTCAAGTAACCCTCTTTTGGATTTGGTCTTCCGATCGAAAGTTCCGTAACGGTCGACCGAGTCTTGAAAACTTTCCAGACCCATTCTTACTGGGCATTTTCGGTCGAATATCACGTCAGATCTTCATAAACAGACGTGATATAGCCAAATATCACATCAGTTTATGACGAACCAAGGTGTTATACATAAAAAATATAAACGTGATACTGGGCTATATCACGTCGGTTATTGAAACGACGTGGTATCATCCTCCCAATTACGACGTCGGTATATTGAAACAGTAAACCCGACAGGAAACCCTTTTTTCCAGCAGTGTTTCATTCTTGTTGAAATTTTGCTAAAAAACCTTGTGGGAAAAACTAGCTGGAAGGAATATATATGTTATATTGTAATAGTTTGTTCATAAGTTGCCTTGTTAAAATCTTTAGCCAATAAAATTCTTTGGGAAAAAATAGCAAAGTGAAAAGAATACAACAATGAGTCTTCTTAGTATTATCCTTCAAGGAAAGTCATCCTTTTCGTAGTTTGAAAATATTTATGTGAAGGTACACATAAAAATCTTGTGAATGTATCTTATCAAAAACACAAACTTGACTAATTTCTTATATTTTGTTGGTCCTCGTGAAATTGCAAAGTCGTCATATGTGAGCACATATCTTGCGTGTGGTCAGATGTTACGTGGATCTGATAAATATCTAGCATCAGTTTATCCAATTATATTTAGACTTTGAATTATTTTTCTAAAATAATTGCATATACATTTTCGTATTCCACAAAAGTGACTGGATTTTTCCCCTTTAATTGTGTGATTACGTAGAGTTTTTTTTAGAAAGATGAAGCTTTAATAAACCTTTTTGAAATGTAGCTCCACCTTTTTTGGCCCCATCCATTTATAAATATAATAAATGGTGTACGCATGACTTGGCATATGGTAATTCAATCACTGTTCTACAAGAAGATCGTTGGGAGTACAAGAATGTCTCACCACGTTGATACGAACTATGGTTTTTTTCTAGTCAACTTTAACATTCAAACTCTATATCTATGGAGTTTTCTCAAAAATAAGTGACCACAGGAGATGGAGGAAGAAAGAAGAGAGAGATGGCGGAAGCTAAAGAAAGAAGAAGAGGAAATGCTAAAATATTAGGGTTGCTGTAATTGAATAAATAAAGAATACAAGTATCTTATATAGATGACACTCATGGATTCTGGTAGGCAAAGATAATGGAACGAAAATACACTAAAAAATCGCAGATCCTCCTTTGTGTTAATGAATGATTTACACTGGAAATTTGCGGATCTTGGAGAGCTGACGATCCTATTAGCCTCAGCTGATCCAACCAATTGGATTCTCAATCTGACTCGTGGTCATGACTCATTGTTCGAGCCCAATTGATATGTAGACTGACACTTGGTCAATTTCTCATTATATATTTTGATTTGTGCCTGAATCTTCCTAACTTGATTGGCTCAATCCAACAGGGTTATGAGTAATAATTGTGTTGATTTCATCATAGGCATCTTAACAGAAAAAAAATCCAGCCACCTCACTCGGAAATAGATACATAAGTAGAGGAATTTGTTAGATATGTGAAATTCAAGGCTAGCTTTTCAAGATCACATCAAAGTATAAATACTCCAAGTGCATTCCACCGGAAAATAACACATTTCATTCCTAGTCCATGTAACAATTGAAATACGCAAACATCAAAATTACACGCACGAAATAAGACAATTTACAATACGAGCCTAGCAATAGCCAGTAGCACGTATGTTTTTTTTTCAAATGGGTGTACACCAAGTATACTATTTAAAGGAAAAACTAAATTCATACGTGGGCACGTGCCCACCCTTGGATCTAAAGGCAACACATAAGATTCCGCTTTGAGATGACGACACCGAGAGACTTGAAAGGGAAGAGAAGAAAAGAAAAGAAAGTGACCGAAAATATGGAACCCTACTAGAAGAGACATACAAGAACTTTTTGTTATGACACAACAAACCCAAGTCATTCATTCCACCGGAACTTTTTTTCTTTTCATTTCACGTCCATATAAGAAAGAATACAAGATCGTCAAATTTATATATCTAGATAAGACAATCTACCACACGAATTAAAACATAGCTAAATTGGTATCACATGTGTCACGCGCATAAGGCGTATAAGTTGGTGCCACAAAAGGACTTGCATATTGCTGGCAACTGGAACGTCTACGAGTGGTATGGGTCGTTTCTCTTTGGAAGAGGACGATGTCGGTTCTTCTGGTTGTTTCGTTTCATTGACCCTTCAGAAACCACAAAAAAAGTTACGAATACTACAGAAATGTAATCTAATTTATGTTGTTTGTATTAGTTATAACCTCCATTTTTATCATTTTTCAATCAATACCATAATTTTTTGGGTTTTATGTTGGTTATAAATACACTCTAAGGGTGGCAATTTGGGTCACGACATGATAGTCGACACAAACACGACAGGAAAAATGTGAGTTTAGGTTTCGCATAAATGAGTTTGGGTCATAATCAGGTTGACATAATTAACAAAACAATTAAATGGGTTGGGTGGGTTTGGGCTCAACCCATGTAACTTTTGTTCTAACCGTTTATAGACATTTATAATGCATATATGTATTTGTATTTATAATATTATATATATTTAAAAAATTAGTAAGAATCTTAACACACTACATTTTTTGATGTCGAAATATTATAATTATAATTATAATTAGCAATCAACAATCAATTATATAATTATTTATGATAGTTTTCATAATCCCTAGCAAATTGTAATTGTTATTACGTTTTCCCATAAATAATTGTTATATAGGTAAGAATAAACTCCTACACGAACACAACCCATTTAATAAACAGCTTAGATAGGTTGGGTTGGGTTGACACCATTTTAGGATGCTTGGGTTAGGGTTTTCATCGTGTATAATAAACAAATCGGGTTTGAGTTTGGGAAAATCGGATTGGATGGTAAATAAGTTTCACACAAACACTACACGGTAACCTGCACTGCCACCCCCTAATAGACTCTATATGCATACATATATTGTCCACGTGTTCTCCATTTACTTATGCACGACGTACATTCTTCATTTTGTGTATGTATAGTTCACATTTTCTATTTAACATATATGGTAATTATAGATATTTTCCTTAACTATGCCCATATAGCATTTTAACTTCATGAACTTTGAAATATCACAATTACACCCTTGTTCGATTTGTAACAGTTTCCCACCTAACATTATCATACAAGTATTGCTAATCTTTCCAAAATAGGGTAAGAAAGAGAAGTGGACGAGGACATAATAATAAATAACAAAAAGTAATGACACAAATAATTAGTAAAGATCATCTTAGAATCGAAACAATGTAATGTCCAAAAAAAAATTCACCTTTCAATGGCTGCGATGTCTTACAATTCTTCCTCCAAGGTGGACAAGCAATCCTGCTCTTACCAGGCTTACAATGCTGGCAGATCCCTTTGTGGGAAGTTGACATGCAGTTGGGATTCCAAGCGGGGGTTAAGGAACCTGAACCACCGCCAAGCTTAAAGGTTTGCGCTCTGACAGAGCTCTCAAAGTACTTTAAATGTCGTGTTCCGGTGGACATGGAGATCATCGTCGATAAAAGGAGTAGGGATATTGCGACCGCTGCTCCATGATGACCCATGTTTGGTTGGATCAATTTGATTCAATTGACAACGAAGAAATGTTTGTCATGCTCGTGTATTTATACGCCTTTGGTTTGATCGGCCTAGACCTGATTGTGGATGGATGTACGTGAATGTAGAACGATTTTGTGGCTGTCTATTATTGTAAAACTAAAATGACCACAAGCTTAATTTGAAATCTGGAATTGCTATAACCTGCAATGTTTAAATGCCTTGTGATTATTTAAAGTTCGTGAATGGTTTATATTTACTTGTGGAAATTATTTGTGTTTTTTTTATTAGTGGTTGTACCACTTGTACGATGGGTTGGAAATTTTTGAGGATTTATGAAAACCAAAAATGTTGCAATTAGTAGATGGAAACAATACCAGCATTTTGTTGTCATGCAATGCCTCAAAACTGAGGTCTAGAATTAAACTAAGGTACAACCGTTATAAAAACAGTCAGATTTCTTAAAAAAGATCAAATTTTATATAATCAATTCCAAAACATAATCTAACATATAGTTAATATGAAGATTCTGTTATGAATCAATACAAATATATCATATGATGAGTCACCTTATCACTTGGTGTTACAATTTCTTGTAACCTCAACATTCAAATGCAATGTGATTCTCTCATTGATGTGTATTATACGTCTCATTTATTAACTTGTTATTGTATTGTAACATTTATGTCTCTTGTCTATATATAGATGTTCATTGTATTGTTTATGTTATATATAGCAATGAAAAGTTTTCATCGTTCTCCCCCAAATCTCCAAGATTTTCATTTCATAACACATTATCAGTACAACTTCGCTCGATGTGATCGACTCAAACATTAGTTGTTCTTTGTTTGATTAAGGTAGTCTACAACATAATATTGTATTCATCTTGAGGTAGTCTTTTACAATTTATAATATCATTAATATATTTACTTGTTGAATATACTCATACTATATTCTTAAATGTGATGATATATATGTCTTGAAATTACTGTTGCAAAATATTGGTTTGAGATATCATGTTCTGCATCTTTATATATATTCTTAGATGATGGACTATTAACGTTTGTTTTCATATGATAATAAAATTTAAATCATGCACATGACAATTATAGATGCATATGAGTATGTTATTTGATAAATGTGCATTACTACGTGTTTATAATCATTTATTTGGAAGATCGATCACTAGACGACTTGATATTCCAATGATAATGACATAATTTATTTGTGCATATGGCATATCTAATTCATTTTTTTGTTAGAAATTATAAGTGTTTATTTTTATCTGTTTTATTTTGTATGTGTGATCTTTTATATGGTATTGATTATCTTGATTGTTGACAAAAGTTAAATATACGACTTTTGATAAAATTGCAAAGAATTTTACTTGTCGTGTTTTGGATGTTGAAATCCAACTTAATACTCTTTGAAATACAAATGAGAAAAAAATCAAATAAGGATAAGACGAAAGTTGTGCGTTTCCTTCACAATCATTTTCAAGAAAATGATTTCAAATATATCAGGATCTAGTATGATGCCCGAGTGTTGCTGAGTTGAATATCGAGTTATCAATGAAAAATTACGTAATTTGTCCGATTAATTTGCTCCATTCCCTGAAGTGAATGTATAAACGCATGAAAAGTCTTACAAATGTCTAGTATAAGAGTGCTGATACACGGACATCGCGCGTCACGGACGCGCTCCACGTCACTTGTCACGTTAGAAAAAATTGGGAATCTTCCCATAAAGGAGAATCATGATTTGTGGATTTATGATTCCCGATAAAAGAAAACATTTTGGATTTATGATTCCATTCTGGACTGATTATGGACACATTCTAGAAACACCCTGGAAACATTCTGGACACATTCTGGAAGCATTACAGACACATTCTGGATTGATTATGAAGATATTCTGGAAACATTTTGGAAATATTATGGACACATTCTGAAAATATTCTGAAAACATTATGGAAACATTATGGACACATTCTAGAAACAATATGGACACATTCTGGATACATTCTGGACACATCATACTGCCAGGATTTTGTCCCGTTGCAGTTGGTGTTGATGGGGTGGTAAGTAGATCATGTAAAATTGTATTTTATTTATCAGATCATGATCTCCATACTTTACATCCACACCACCATTTACATCCAAACATATCAATCATTGATAACTCTTGAACATAACCATTACAAACACAAAAATGTTGGACAAAAGAAAGTGGCAAATCATTCATAACTCATGAAAATACAAAGTTAGAAATTTTCAAATACTTATCAAACAAATTTAGAATCAAACTTGGACACTCCAAAATATGACCACTCAACACATTCCAATTTCATTCACAACACAACACAAAACCACCCACATCCACAACACTCTCCAAAAACTCTCCAAAACCCCCTTCAATCCCATCGCCATCTCCAAGCTCACCACATCCCGCTCTCGTCCTCTCGAATTCATCACCGTCTACATGTGCGACTCCCGGAGATGCCCTCCGGACTTTGCTTTCGTCGTCGAGGGGACGCTCATATTCTCTAGGAGATGGAACTGCATCGAAGACTCTACCCACGTAGGGATAAGGAAGACGGAATGTGAAAGTTTAAGGAGAGGGTAGAGTCGTAGAGGAATGAGGGAAGAAAAAATGTATTTAAATATGTATTTGGAATTGAATCATCGCATATATTGTCACGCACACGCACTCACACCCACGTGATAATAAAATATTGAAACTGCCACATCAGCACAGCCACATCAGCAATCAACTGAGCAGCGTCCCTGATGTTCGCGTCCATATATCATTTTCCAATAATTTTAAGACCATGATTGTGGATGTGAATGTGGATGAGATAAACGAAAAAAGAATTGATGTCATTATAGTAAATAACTTCGACAATCAAAATGGGTTGTCAAATAAACTCTTCACGAAACAAGTATATTCTAGTTATGTTTGTTTTATTTAATATTTTATATAAATAATATATACTCTATTTAGTAGATATACACGATCATATGCTGGAATATCAATATGACAAATGAGCATTATATACCATGATACAAATATTTCGTTTAATATTCTTGAGGTCATTCAATTATCATATTTTCATAATTATTATCTTTAAACTTTTGATTTAGTTGTTATTTCTGCTGAAACTATATATTTTATATTAGCTAGTGCTCTCATTAGTCCAATATATTTCCATACTTGTGATTTTTATTCACTCATGATAAGATTCTTCTAGATATTAATAATACACATGCATATGTTGCTAGCACATCGATATTCAGCATTTTTATGTTTGTTATGAATATTTATGCATATCATTATAATATATCTTTTAATGTTCAAAAGCAAAGATAGTATTTGCATTTATCGTCTTAAATGGAAAAATATACATCCAAATGGTAATATATTGATATGCGTAATTTCTAGCTAAAAGAATTATACCACGTTACGTTGAAATTAAATGATCTTTATATGATTTAATGCATGGTTCTTATTTTGATTATATTTTTTCATCGGAAGAGCCATATCATTTGTTTTGTAATAGTTGCATAAATAATTTATTTACAGCAAATATTTTATTTGGCTTGAAATAAAGAGTATGGATATTATCCGATCTCATATTTGATTTAAGATCAGTAAAGATAATTTATGCATCATGTATAGTGTTGTGATGCACACTATAATAAGAAATAAGTATTTCTCTAGTTTGATAATGAGAAAAGTCAAAGCCACTATTGTACATGGTCGTACGAGATTAATAGAAAGCTCCAGAAGAGTCATATCTATTATTACATGTGGAATTATCTTGACTTTAAATGGTGTATGTTATTTATTAGGTCTCAAGAAACTTTCAAATCGCCAGAATGGCTTGTATTGAGAGTACAGTTGAAGTAAAGATAAAAAGATTGTAATTACTACAATCATGTCAGACAGGGAAAATGCTATTGAGAAAATTACCTTATTTTTGAACGACCTGTCATTGCGCACGTAGTGGCCTGGTCAAAAGACTTGCACTGGTGAATCAAATGAATATTGATTCTCATAATAAATTGTATGACCAATTGGGTCAACGATGATTACATATGATAACAAATGTTGTTGAAATTTCATATGACCGTCTACTGAAGAATGGAAATATTCTTCAACTAAGTGGGTATCCACGGACTCTAGCTTTTTGTGGGATATGATTACTTGTATTATGCATTACTTGTGATTGAAAGTTATAAACATAAGTTATTGCAAAATCACAATATGTGCTATCGTATTTTGGATCATGTGCATGAAGCACACATTACAATGCAACTTGAAAGAAAAGAGCATACGCGGTGATAAAATAAATTTGTGTAAATATGAAGTAATAAGAGATTTAAATGACTCTCAAACGAGTTAATTAGAGATATCAGCCCAAAAGTGCCGAAATGAAGTTATCATTTCTATTCATTATGGCTATCGACAGTGATCTTGTATTTTTGATAACTTAATTGACATTTAATAGTTAAACAAAAATGAGGTTATGTTTGTCGGCCGATTTGCACAATAAAATGAGAATCCCTCTATTGATAAAATATCTCTTAAGGTGGAAAATTTTGGGATCATATCTGCTTTTCTTTATTAGACCAAGATATTGAATGAAATGTTTCCCATCTGTGATTTCTTTTACATATTTTTTTAATACTATCTCCACAATTTAGTGACCTCAAATTTAATTGGACATTTCAGCAGAATTCATATTCTTACATATATTAAAATATTTGAAACCCCTGAAGGGCGATGTATTTTATTGTCAAGTCCAACAATTATATATGTAGAGATAGGGTTGTAAACTTTGGCTCGACTCGATAGCTCGACTCGAAAATACTCGACTCTGGTTTACCTTGAAAATGAAGGAACTTGATGAAAAACAAAAAAATCTTCCGACTAAGTTCGGTAAACGAGCTGCTCGAACTCGAAAAAATTGAGGTTCGACTCGATAGCTCGGCTCGAAATTTTTATTGCTCCATTTATAATTATTTTTTTGTATTTTTTAATAACATAAGATAATACTTTTAGCTCGATTTATAATTATCTAGAGTAGAGACATATTTTTGACATCAGCTGGGGGGAGAAAGCCAGCAACTTAAAAAATGTCAAGAAAATGTATTATATTGAACCTGAAGTTCATAAGAGAATATACATACAAATATGATTGAATCTGAAGTTCATCAAATAATTAAACAGCATTATCTAGCAAGTAATTGTTATACATATTTATTGATAACAAATGTGTAACTAAGTTTTGTATTACTAGAAATAAAGCACATAATATAAAGTGGAGAGCTCCACATGATAAAATATATTTGAGCTCAACCAACGCCAAAAGCGTGGACCATATTATATATTTTTTGTGGAAATGAAAATAAAAGTTAGTCACTCATTGCACCTTCTGAAGAGATTATTCCTGAAGAATATAAACCCAGTAAATAAAAGCAACTTCTGGCAAATGTACCAATTTTGGGAATACATAACGGTTAAATCCTAGTGTTTCGGGAAACGACTAGGATTTGATTATTATATTGCAATAAACTACGTTGATACAAGAGAGAAATAAAAAAAATTAAAGTTATCTTCGACGACTAAATCGCCTTCTTAGTAGCATGCTAATTCAAGAGACAATCCGGATCCAAACCCTATAAGAATGCCAGAAGCATTCATATTTGAAATGAATAAAAGAATACAAAGAATGTAGAACTACACTCACTTAATAAATATATTGTTTACACATGTAGTCATTATTCCTGAAGAATATGAATAGAAATCACATTACAATAACATGGTGGTACATTATAAAGCGAGTAGTGACACAAGCATTTTTCGCAAGGCCCAACATTCATTATGATGTTACTCATTCTCTCAAAATATATAATATTACGTTATGTTACTTGATTAGTATGACATGTAAACAGAAATATAGATAAACATGTAAGATATGATGTGACTATGAATTTGTATAAGTCACTTGATATTGATATTTATATGAGAGTTCCTGAGAGACTAATTGTCCAAGGAAAATTATGATGAAGAAATGCGATATAATTTATGAAAATATTACCACATCAACAAACAAAGAGAATGTTCATATCATCTCCAAGAATGAAATGATAAAGGAACTCCTGAAAGATTAAATACCCGTGAAATATTTGAATGATAAATTTTGAAATAAATGACTGGAGAAAAGTCAACTATTTTTCGACCTGCAGTTCAAACATTCTCAAGAAGAGAATTGTTACAATGATTCCAATATATAAAGAGATTTAATACAAAAAAGTTCACTTCCTATTGCCTGTACTGTGTAAACAAAGATCCAACTATATATAACTAAAGATGTTAGATTATGACCTAAAGTCCATTTCCTAGATCGTCATAAAATATATTGCATATAAAAATAGACCTAATACATTCACAATATGTAGGCATAATGTTTTTCTTCAAAAACATTCAAATGACGTTCAACATATTTTTCGTTACATCTTTATGGATCTATCAAATTTACTTACTATATTCATGAGATAAATATTTACTTCAGTGATGCTTCCTCTGAATTTGATCCACAACAACAAAAATTTGTGTTATTGGGGAGATGTTGCAATCTGTACGCAAGTTGGTGAACTACGAATCAGGGGGAGTAAATATGTAATTATCATCCCAGAGTGATGACTATCTCTCGAGGACAAAGCCCAGATGGATTGTAGTTGTACTCTTTTTTCCTTTTTCAAGTTTTTATCCCATGGGGTTTTACTTGACAAGATTTTTAAGAAGGCAACTTGTGCAATTGTGTTAGCATATGTCATGCACTTTTTTCCTTTAGCTATTTTCCGACTTGGTTTTTGTAGCAAGGTTTTTTATTAGTGGCATATCATACATTGCATTCATGTTATATATCATTTATTTTACCCCAATTTTGTGCTATCGTAGGTCGGTTAGGGCATTGACTATCCCAACGGTCGACCGCTCGTTGACTCGTCTGACCAATGACTTAGAGAACTTAAAGTTTGTTTGACCTATGTTGTTGTTTCGATCGACCAGTGCAATTTGTTCCACAATGTATTTTACTACCCTTTCACGGTCGACCGTTGACCTTATTTTTGTTCGACCGTTTGTGCTTGTCTTAGCAAGAAGAGGATTTTACAGGATGTTTTCGGTCGAACGGATCCCATTTGCCGTTCGACCTGTCCTCTGGAGGGGGATTCGGTCGACCAAAGTTGTGGTTTGTCCGACCGATTCTGTCCAGTTGTGCATCGGTTGCATGAGCTATTTTGGTGTTGGGTTTTGTGTTGATCTGCCTTGAGGGCAACGGGTCCCTGACCTGAGAGAGATCATGGTTGTGGCTCTGAGGAGCGGGTGCCTTGTGTGCACGTGTGATTGTGTGGTTGGGGTTGAGAGGACCCTTGAGACCCGTGGCCGATGATTTTCGGGCAGGTGCCTTGTGTGCACGAGTTGTTGTGGGGTTGGGGTATGAGGACCCTGTAGACCCGTGTTGTGGCTTCGGCTGTGGTTGGGAGAGAGGTCCCTAGAACCCAGTCGGATGGTGGTTGTTTTATATTGCATTTTCATATAATGTCTCATATTTGTTCTATTCATATTTTAGGTGTTTGGCATACGGGGTTTTCCTATGGGAAACTCAGGCATAATTCACTAGTGCAGAATTGGCTTTACTCGTCGCCAAATAGACGTCGGCCGTTATAACCACCGACGTCTGGTGGGGAGAGGACAGAATGGACGTCGGTCCTTAGAGAGGTCGGCGTCTATGTTGTACTATAGACGTCGGGTGTAGGAATACAAGGTTTAGCCGACGTCTATAGGGTATAGACGTCCACCTATAGACGTCGCTTGTTTGAGTACCTTGTGAATCTGACGTCTATAGGGTATAGATGTTGCCCTATAGACGTCGTATATAATATACGACCGACGTCTATGCTCCATGCATATAGACGTCGAGGTATAGACGTCGGCGTTATATAACATCCGACGTCTATATGTCTTAAAGAAATCGGAGAGAAGCGTTTTCTTTCATTCATTTCAGACGAAACCCACCCAAACCCTAGCCGTCCTGCGACCGAACTCTCCTCCGCGACCGATCTCCGACCGATCCGCACCGTCTCCGTCACCGCAGCGAGCTCCCAAGCTCTCCTCCACTTCTCCGGCCCTCTTCTCCTTCTTCCTCCATCTTCCTCCGTCTTTCTCCACATGTAAGTTTTAAGTTCGGTTTTTGTTGTTTAAGTTTGTCTTCCTCTGTCCTCCGTTTTTCTCCACATATTATTTCTAAGTTAGACTTCATCTCGTGTTGTTTGCAGCCGTCATCGCACCATCTCGTGTTGTTTACAGCCGTCACCGCACCATCTCATGTCACCGAACCACAAAGAGCTCCACTGGCATCACATCTTTCCCCTCCTCTGGTTCGTGCTTAACCACCTGTACAAAAATCATATTGTTTGATTAGGTTCTCATGGTGTTCGGATATGTTTAGATTGTGGTGTTTAGAAATATTCTTTAACCTGTAAAAATATTAGATATGTTTAGATATGTTAAGAAAGAGTGAAGATCCCATGAAAACATACACTACTTATATAGAGATATTGGTGAAGAATTTTTAACAAAGTTTATTGGTGAAAACAAAGTTTGGTTGACTAGAATGGAGTGTGATTGTGTGAATGTTTGATTCATTTGATTTGACTCATTCATTGGATTGATTTGGTGTGGATTGAGTTAGGTTGTTTGGATGATTTAAATGAGTATATATGACTTGGATTGGTTTGGTTTGCTATCTTAGATTTTTAATGTAATGTGAATGTGAATGTGATGTAATGACTTGGATTGGATTGGTTTGGTTTGATTTCAGGATTTGAAGAATTTTACATATCAAATTTTAATCTTTCCCGAGGATCAAGTATTTGGATTTATCAGTCCATCTAAATATATATACGGGGATGACGATAAATCGAGTCAACTTGGGACATTCTTTAAGAAGAAGACAAAAGATATTATCTGCTCTCTTATCATGAGAGGTAAACTTTGTAATTCAAAGTGAAATTTTATTTTGTAATAAGCTTCTAATTATATATATAACAGGGCTCATTGGATGTTTGTCGTTGTATGCCCCACGACTAATTCGACATATTGGTTTGATCCGTTGGGGTCGAATAAACCAAGGGACTCAATAAAGAAACTTCTAAATATGTAAGTTCGTTTAGTCGTGAAAAAAGTAATTCGTGAATTTTTATTAGTATTATTGAATGATATTTTAACTTGTGCTACTCAGGGCAATTAAGGTTTACAGAGCTTTAGGTGGTAAGAGAACAACCACAAAAGCAGGAATAACATGGCATGGAATGAGAGTGCGTTCTATCCCATTTTTGTTAATTAAGTTAGGAACAAATATTTAGCAAATTCCTATGTTTGTAGTACCGAAAGAAGGTTGGAAATATGGAATGTGGTTACTACGTGATGAGATACATGGAGGAAATCCTCGAATTGGCAACTCAAGACGTATGCCTATCCGAGGTAATGTAGATCGTTATTCAATTGTATAGTTGTGTTGTTTCAATATTTAGTTATTAATATTCAACAAACTTGTATTTTTTTGATAGGTTTTCCCAAAAAGTAGTGATCCCTTCTCGCAACAGGAACTCGATGAAACTCGCGACCGATGGACTCGCTATTTCATCAGAAACATGTTGACGAACTAAGAGGTTCTCCTGCCAATAGTATTTTTTGTAATTTAGTTAACAAGTGCACTTGTATTACAAACCTACACTTTATGCCTTAATATAATCGCCTTAATTATAGAATGAATTAATTGCAAGTGTGTTGAATGTCAATTGTGTATGCTTTGTATGTTTGTGCATGTATGGTTGTATGTTTGTGTTTGTGCATGTGTATGATTGTGTGTTTGGGCTTGTATGTATATGTGGATGAAATTGTGAGTATTTGTGAACAAATTTATAAGTGAACGAATTTGGTGCAGTTGTATGTACACAAATACGATGACTAAAAACAATTTCGTCGGATGCTATTTTTTTGTCCAGGTTTAGGAATAGACGACGGCTGTTTGTATTAGCCGACGTTTATTCCTCTGAAGAAAGGAATAGACGTCGGCTTTATGTGGAATCCGACGTATATTTATTAGGAATGGACGTCGCATGTTAGTTCACCGACGTCTATACCTAAACAATATACGTCGTCTGTTATATCACCGACGTCTATCCCTAAAGAATAGACGTCGGGTGTTGTATAGACCGACGTCTATGCGTTAACAAATAAACGTCGGCTTCTACGTATAGTCGACGTATATTCGTTAGGGATAGACGTCGGCTATATGATAGCCGACGTCTATGTATAGATGACACACACATAGACGTCGGATCAGGGACTGCTTATATCCAACATATATATCCCCGTACATCCGACGTATATTCCCTTTTCTGTAGTAGTGATTTGTGGTTGCATTTCAAGTTGTAAGCGTCTTTATGAGGTGGTGACTGAGGGCGGGAGCACCTGGACCGAATCCTACTTTTCTTGTTTTGAGGTTGATGATTACGCTTGTATCTCTTGTGGTTGTGATCATACTTTTGATTTCCTATATCATATACATTGTACCAATCGATATATGTGTGTGTGTGTGATTTTCGTAACGTCTTTGTGCTTGATCTCTATCTTTTTAAGTTTTAAATTTTCCGATGTTTCGTGGCATTACAGTAATAGTCCCGCCTTTTGATGATCTGTCTCTTTTGTCTTTTTATTATAAATTTTAAATTTTCCGCTATTTTTCGGGATGTTAAAATTATGCATTCACTAGCCATATTTCGTTGTTTGAAAATATTTATGTGGAGGTACACGTAAAAATCTAGTGAATGCATCTTATCAAAAACACAATCTTGACAAGTTTCGTATATTTTGTTGGTCCTCGTGAAATTGCAATGTCGCCAAATGTGAGCACATCTACGTGGATCTGATAAATATCTAGCATCAGTTTTTTTTTCAATTATATTTAGACTTTGAATTAGTTTTCTAAAATAATTGCATATTTATTTTCGCATTCCACAAAAGTGACAGGATTTTTTCCCCTTTAATTGTGTGATTACGTAGTTAGAAAGAATGAAAAAATGAAACCTATGTACGATCATATTGGTTGCATTGCTAACCTCCATCTTCGTCACATTGATTCAATCCCATTAATATATATAAAAGTATTTATGCTTGGATACCATGTATACGTGTCGTGCTAGGTTTAGATCGAATCTACTGATTTGAGTTTTTATCATACTTAATTAGTACTCCCTTCAACAACCGACACATCTCTATATATGTAAAAGGAAGTTGTGTAATACAAATGGTAATGTACGTACCTTACATGTAGAGTAGAATCAGCGTGTAGGGTAGAAATCAAATATAGTTTCAAACCACGTGCATACCCTCTCTACATATTTATTTGCCTGTGTGCCTTCTTTTTTTTTTACTAATCTTTCCTCGATCAGTATCTTAGTTATTTACTTACATATACACACCTCCGGTTTGATTGCATTGGATAATGATAGTCAATGGATGTACGTGAATGTAGAGCAATTGTCGGGCTGACTTTTGTTTAACGGAAATGCAACCGGACTTTTATTAGGGACTAGGGTCAGTTTGGAGACCCTCTTCAGCGTCTGTAACTTTTTTCTATTCTTCCCAAACGTCAGTTTTTTTGGATGCGAACTGTAGATGGTAAAAATACGTGCATTGTATTTGTCAAACAGTTGCATGATACCCAAGTTATGGATCAGAATTTATGCCCAAATTGTCAAAAATAGTTTGAATATTCGTTAAATGAGTTAAAGTTCCACGCACATGAGGTAGTATAGAACATCCAGTGTGCAATATAATATAATATCATAATTGGTTATGAGTGCTCTTATGAAATAGAACTAAAACTTTATGTTTAGGTAAACTTGAATTGAAATACAATATCTCTAAGTCCCTAAAATTTACAGAAACTGCAAACCTTTAATCCAAACTAACTTGGAATATGTTGGGATTGAAACTCAACAAGAATTCCAAACTAGTTTGAATAGGTTGGGAATGGAACTTAACAAGAATCAAGCACAGTTAAGGTAATCACTAGTGCCAAAAAAGAAATATATATACGTTAGGTATAAGGCATATATACATCGGATATTTGCATTCCCTAATACGACGTTTATTTATATGTCGTCTATACATAGACGTCGGTCACACAAAGGCCGACGTCTATTCTTGGAATATACGCGTCGGATATACAACACAACCGACATCTATTCTTGCAATATACGCGTCGGATATACATTATAGTTGACATTTATTTGTGGGGTATACACGTCGGATATCTCATACAACCGACATGTATATCCTTTAAAAAATGCGTCGGATTAATCTAATAACCGACGTCTATACCCTTTTCAAATTTTAAAAAAATGCTACAAACAACATTACAATATCACTTTAATCAGCAAACACATTCATCCATGCACACCAAACACATTCATCCACAATCACACATATTCATCCACAATCATACACAAATTGTTGTCAAGCAACAAACACATTCATCCACAATCATACACAAATATCAATCACAAAGAAATTTGATCATCTTAAAGTGGAAATTGGGATCATATTAAATAAATTGCATGTTTAATTACAAAGAATGTGGTTCAGGATATTAGAACATGTTAACTAGTTCATTAACATCGTAGCAAAGTAGCGAGCTCATCGCTCGCGAATATCATCGAGCTCCTATTTCGAATACAGATCATTATTCTTTTGGAAGACCTATGAAAATACAAGTACACAATTATAAATATGTAAATAATGAAAGTATACTTATACCACTGAAACATTACACCAATATTACCTCAAATAGCTCTATGTTTTGAGGTGCAATCTTGATGATTTCCTGCATGTATATCATAACGTAGTACCCACACTCGGTATTTACGGTCTAATTGCTGTACTACATACAAAGATATAAATTTGCTAAATATACGTGCAAGTACTTTAAAAAATTAACAAAAAGGGAAGAAACTTACTCGCATTGAATGCCAGGTTACGTCAGTATTTTGGTGGTCATTTTTTCACCAACCATTGTGTAAACCTTCATTGTCCTGAGTAACACGAGTTATTCAATAAGCATTCGATAATATTAATAAAAATACACGATTTGCAAATATGATGATTAAAACGAACTTATATTGAAACAATGGCCTTCGTGGAGTCGACCCCAAAGGATCAAACCAATATGCCGAATTAGCTTCGGGGCATAGAACAGCTAGCATCCAATGAGCTCTGATTGTATATATAATTAGAAGTTTATTTCAAAATCAAATTCTAATTACAAGGTGAAATACATTGATTGCAAGTATTTTGTCACCCACGACTTCATCGACGAAGGCAAAATAAATTTATAATGGGTGGTTACATATAGCAACACAGCTGATCCACTCACCAAATTTTTATCTCAAGCGAAAGGCGAAATGCACTTCGAGTTCATGGGTTTGAAGAACCATGTAGACTGGCTTGATGAGTAAGATGAGAGGGTTACCCTAGTTATTATAGTTTTATACATCGTAAATGTAAGTGAAGGAAAACTTTGATTAGAAATGGGGGATTGAAAGAAATGTGTTCTAAAAGTATTCTTTTATGTCTTTTATTGTGAATTGAATGTAACAACATTTTGTTTCTTGATTAATGTATTCATCTTTAGGAAGTGTTAAGGAAGAGGCTCTTGGTCCTTAACCATAGAGCTCTAAAAGATAATGGTTTACATAAATAAAAAGTGATTCACAATCATGGTGATTAACATGGAACATTAATTACCGAGATAAGATTGTCGTGTTAGTTAAAAGAGAATTGTAGCTCTACAAATATTTTAACAACTTGAGTATATGAAATGAGGAATATTTTTCTTTCATATATTAAATAGACATGATCGATGAAACATTATCGAAATTTGTTTGTGTCATTAATGTTTTCATTGTATCTTTGAATCCTAAGATATGAGACCTATATATTTTCATATAAGGAGTGTATGATTTGATTATTATCAAAAACTATCATTGGGTATATTGATTAAGATATTAGTTGGATATACATGACTTGTGCCAGAAAAGATGATATGTCGAAAGATTGTCACTGCCCCTCTTGCCTTTTGAATGAATACATTATGTTATACATCAATGTGGAGGTTACAATAATGATTATAGAAAATAATTTCACAATAATCTCCCTTGGATAATCACCTCAAGTTATACACTTTCAATCTGCCTCGTTAAACACGTTACCAAGAAAAACTCAAAAAAACATAGTCTAGGAAAAAAGTACAACACATATAATTCTCCCACTGAATTGAATATATATTCCTCCAACGACGAACACCATACTCGATTGCAAGTTGCATGATTTACTTTCTCTTCTATTTTCACTATTGGGAAACACGTGCTACGACGTCGGCATGTCACAATAACAACCGACGTGAAACTTTCATTTCACATTGGTTTAGCATAAACCGACGCGACATGTTAATATATCACGTTGGGTTAAGGAAAACTGATGTTTTATATTTTTACTTTTAAAACTATCCCAAGATAATAAAAATAAACCACGTCGGTTTTATGAAACCTGACGTGATACTCTACGTTTCACGTCGGTTTTTAAAAACCCGACATGGTTTATTGATTTGTTTCACGTTAGTGTTGACAAAACCGGCGTGGTTAATTTTATTTTTAAAAATAAAAGTCAATTTTTGAAAACAGTTCACGTCGGTTTTATTAAAACCAACATGATAAAAAGGGAATCACGTCGGTTTTATTAAGAACCGACCTGTTTGGTCAAATTTTTTTAATTCAAAAGGTTGCCACTCACTCTCGCTCTCTCCCACACACAACCGTGCTCTTTGTTTCTTCCACCCAAACCCTACGCGCTACGCCTCTACACCGTCATCGTTCGTCCGTCCTCCGTACCTCCCTCCTCAAGGGAAACATGCATTCTCCCCCCCCCCCTCCTCGTCGTCCACCTCATCCCCCACCCCGACCCCATCCCCTACTCAAGTCCTCCCCCATTCTGACCCCCCCCCCCAACCTAGCATGTTCCACCTCTCTCCTCCCCATCCCTCAACCCGACCCTCACCCCCAGCCCAACTCTCTGTCCCACCCTCTTACTATGTCCCTCCTCTCCGTCCACCTCCCCCAACCCTCCTCCACCATCCCGAGCCCAACCTTCCTCCACCATCTGAACTCCCACTCCAGCCTCCACAACTTGATCCCCCTCGAGTTATATATATGTTAGATGTATATATATATGTTAGATTAATTTCGTTATTTCATAATATATTTTCAATTACATTTCGTTATTTCGTAATATACATTTTATCTTGATTATGGTACCATAAACAATATAGAAATATTGAGTGCGGGTATTATATCATGAGGAATATGGAAGAAATTGTGGAGTTGAGTTTGCAAGAGGGAGATTTACGAGAGGTAATATGTGTAGCTTTTTTTCCTTAATCTATGTTTTGATGATTTAATCAACCTAATCTTAATTATAATCAATGTAGAGTACCACAAATAATGCATAGCATACATATTGTATTGTGATAACCTCTACAGGTGATCAAGACTCAAGAAAGATGGGAAAAAAGTCAAGACATGTAATTAAAGCTATATTAAAGACATGTAATCTTGATTTCTTTGAGTCTTAGGAACATTGTGTAATTGAGCATACTTGAGCTAAAACCAACCAAATACACACTAGGTTCCCTATAGAAGTCACACACAAAATCTCACTACATTTGGACTACAATAGGTCACCCAAACTTAGACCGGAATTCACTAAATTAAATCTACCAAAGTCTTTTCGGTCGACCGTTTGTTTCCTTTAACAAATAGTGAATTTGACTACCCAACTGGTCGACCGTTTCGACCTTTTTGGTCGACCGTTTACAAATAAATTTTTGACCGTTAGACTTGTCGTATTCTACAATGATCGGATTTCCCAAAACCTCATTTTTACCAAACTTCCGGTCGACCTCCAATTCACTTTCGGTCGACCAATCAAACATTTCTTGGTCGCCCTGAACACTCTGGAAGTTTCGGGTCGAACGTCTCCTAGACCTTGGTCGACCAAAACTCAAATTCTTCTTGAACCCAAGAGTGCCTGGAAGTTTCCAGTTGAACTGGTCATTTGCCTAGTTCGATCGATTCATTCTTAACAAACAAAACCCTAGAACGCTCGACCGATCCCCATATTTCGTTCGACTGTTCACTTAAGTGAACTTAAGTTGTAGCCAAAATTGACCAACCGGTCGACCGGTTTACCCGATTCGGTCGACCGATTTTGTGCTGAATTGTGTCCTACACTTCACGACTTTGTGTTTGTCATACAAACACTTACCCATTTAATCCGAACGGCTATAACTCACTTTGTGCTTATAAATAGGTGTTGCCTTGACACAATTAGACAACTCTTCCAATTCCTATTGTCACATACACTTAAGAGAAATCTCCAAGTCTCCCATTTCCCAAATCCTACTCTCCACGGCAAGTGCATGTGTGTCATGCAATATGGCTTAGAGAATTGTTGAAAGAGCTATGTTCAAGCTAGACAAGTGCTACAAAGGTATACATGGATAGCAAATCTGCTATCGAGCTGGCTAAAAATCCGGTCCATCACGAAAGGAGCAAACACATTGACACAAGGTTTCATTTCATTCGTGAACATATGAAAGAAAAGGATGTCGACTTAGTACATGTGAGAAGTGAAGATCAAGTGGCTGACATATTCACAAAAGCCCTGCCAATCCATTTGTATGTGAAGTTGCAAAATGATCTTGGGATGGTGGATGGAAGAGGATTAAGTTCAAGGAGGAGTATTGAGAATTGAACTTAATCCTAGGTGGCATCCTAGTCACTAGCCACATCATCAATGGAGGGTGAGTCATCTAGGAGTTGATGACTCAACAAGATGGAAGACAAAAGGTTGTAGGAAAGGAAGAGACAAAGGGACTCTTCATTTTTCTATGAGTTTCGTCCTATTTTATGATGCAATTTAAGTAGAGGTTGTAATGATCTTGAATGATCATATTTATGTAGTTTATGTTATGTTTGTGTTGTAGGCTAAGTTGAAGAGTCTTTGTAAGTGCCTATATAAAGCACAAGAGTTCTCCATTTGAAAACAAGCCAAAACAAGTCAAGTCAAGTGAGAAAGAAGAAAGAAAAGATGAGTTTGGTGCAAATCTCGTTTTTGCTTATGAGTGTTAAGTAGAGAGTTTTCTTCTTTCATTCGTGTCCACCAATTGAGTAGATCAAAGTATGGATCTAGTGATGGAAATAGAAGACCCTCAGCATGGAGGACAAGGCGAGCCAAAGCAGCCCACCAGGCGCAACTTCTGAATCGCCAATTGGCAGTTTGGGACCGCTGGTTGGCGGCTCATGTGCGCCTGATGGAGGGTGCCTTTCTGGGGTGGCTCGGTCTGGTGCTCCCCATCTTTCTCCCGCATCTAACACTTATGAGATCTCTTGAAGATCTAAAGCTAACACATAAGATTCGGGTTTGAGATGACGACACTGAGAGACCTGAAAGGGAAGAGAAGAAAAGAAAAGAAAGCGAACTAAAATATGGAACCCTACTAGAGGAGACATACAAGAACTTGTTGTTCGGACACAACAAACTCAAGTCATTCATTCCACCGGAACTTTTTTTTCTTTTCATTTCACGTCCATATAAGAAAGAATACAAGATCGTCAAATTTATACGCCTACAAAAGACAATCTACCACACGAATTAAAACATAGCTAAATTGGTATCACATGTGTCATGCGCATAAGGCGTATAAGTTGGTGCGACGAAAGGACTTGCAAATTGCTGGCAACTGGAACGTCTACGAGTGGTATGGGTCGTTTCTCTTTGGAAGATGGCGATGTCGGTTCTTCTGGTTGTTTCGTTTCGTTGACCCTTCAGAAAACACAAAAAAAAATTACGAATACTAAAGAAATGTAATCTAATTTACGTTGTTTGTATTAGTTATAACCTCCATTTTTTTAATTATTCAATCAATATCATAATTTTTTGGGTTTTATGTTGGTTATAAATACACTCTTGGGGTGGCAACTTGGGTCATTACATGATAGTCGACTCAAACACGACAGGAAAAATGTGAGTTTGGGTTTGACATAAATGGGTTTGGGTCATAATCAGGTTGACATAATTAACACAATAATTAAATGGGTTGGGTTTGGGCTCAACCCATGTAACTTCTGTTCTAACCGTTTATAGATATTTATAATGCATATATGTATTTGTATTTATAATATTATATATATTTAAAAAATTAGTAAGAATCTTTACGCACTACATTTTTTGATGCCGAAATATTATAATTAGCAATCAACAACCAATTACATAACTATTTGTGATAGTTTTCATAATCCCCTCCAAATGAAATTGTAATAGTTATTACGTTTTGCCATAAATAATTGTTATATAGGTAAGAATAAACTCGTACACGAACACAACCCATTTAATAAACAGGTTAGATAGGTTGGGTTGGGTTGACGCCATTTTAGAATCCTTGGGTTAGGTTTTTCATCCCGTATATTAAACAAATCGGGTTTGAGTTTGGGCAAATCGGATTGGATTGTAAATAAGTTTTACACAAACACTACATGGTAACCTGCACTGCCACCCCCTAATAGACTCTGTATGCATCATGCTTACTCATCCTCCATGCTCAAACCATTTGCATATATATTGTCCATGTGTTCTCCATTTAATTATGCACGACGTACACTCTTCATTTTGTGTATGTATCGTTCACATTTTCTATTTAACATATATGGTAATTAATATAGATACTTTCCTTAACTATGCCCATGTAACATTTTAACTTCATGAACATTGAAATATCACAATTACACCCTTGTTCGATTTGTAACACTTTCCCGCCTAACATTATCATACAAGTATTGCTAATATTTCCAAAATAGGGTAAGAAAGAGAAGTGGACGAGGACATAATAATAAATAACAAAAAGTAACGACACAAGTAATTAGTAAAGATCATCTTAGAATCGAAACAATGTAATGTCCAAAAAAAAAATCACCTTTCAATGGCCGCGATGTCTTACAATTCTTCCTCCAAGGTGGACAAGCAATCCTGCTCTTACCAGGCTTACAATGCTGGCAGATCCCTTTGTGGGAAGTTGACATGCAGTTGGGATTCCAACTTGGGCAAGCGGAGGTTAAGGAACCCGAACCACCGCCAAGCTTAAAGGTTTGCGCTCTGACAGAGCTCTCAAGGTACTTGAAATGTCGTGTTCCGGTGGACATGGAGATCATCGTCGATAAAAGGAGTAGCGATATTGCGACCGCTGCCCCATGATGACCCATGTTTGGTTGGATCAATTTGATTCAATTGACAACGAAGAAATGTTTGTCATGCTCGTGTATTTATACGCCTTTGGTTTGATCGGCCTAGACCTGATTGTGGATGGATGTACGTGAATGTAGAACGATTTTGTGGCTGTCTATTATTTTAAAACTAAAATGACCACAAGCTTAATTTGAAATCTGGAATTGCTATTAACGGGCAATGTTTAAATGCCTTGTGATTATTTAAAGTTCGTGAATGGTTTATATTTACTTGTTGAAATTATTTCTGTTTTTTTTATTAGTGGTTGTGCCACTTGTACTATGGGTTGGGAATTTTTGAGGATTTATGAAAACCAAAAATGTTGCAATTAGTAGATGGAAACAATACCAGCATTTTGTTGTCATGCAATGCCTCAAAACTTAGGTCTAGAATTAAACTCAAGCTGCCCAAGTGTCCCAAGTACAAATCTTTTGACAAATAATCACGAATATCAAGCCCAACATGCACAGGTGCCCCAAGTTGTCCGCGTTCAGTAGTAAAGGAGTGGTGGAGTACATCAACCACACCCACAAAAATAAATTCTCCGATGTGGGACTAAACTATTACATCAAATAGACGTCGGATATATATATTAACCGACGTCTATTCATACAGCACAACCTATAGACGTCGGTCATGCTATACATCCAACGTCTATACTTTGAAATAACAATAATTAATAAAAAATACACCCTATAGACGTCGGTCATGCTATACATCCGACGTCTATACTTTGAAATAACAATAATTAATAAAAATACACCCTATAGACGTCGGCTACCATATACAACCGACGTCTATACATGGGTTAATAGTAAAAAAAAACATTGCAACCATTTTAAGCCCAAGTTGCCCAAGTGCCCCAAGTGCCAATCTTTTGACCATTAAATATATATATACCTCACTTGCATTTTGTAGTGTGGTACCAAACTCCCATTAGAAGTAAAGGAGTGGTGGAGTACTTCAACTCTACCAATAAAAAAATTCTCTAATGTGGGACTAAACTTCAACACATGTGACCATACACACACATGTGTACAACACAAAATAAATCCCAAAAATTGATTTTTTTCTTATACAAAATAAATCTACATAAATTCTTATACGAAATAAATCCAAAAAAATAAACAAAAAATATTTTCTTCTTTCAGGAGGTATAGACGTCGGATGTTTTTACATCCGACGTCTATTCGGTGACGTCTATTGAGCATTCTGCAGTAGTGTTTCTTGTAACCTCAACATTCAAATGCAATGTGATTCTCTCATTGATGTGTATTATACGTCTCATTTATTAACTTGTTATTGTATTGTAACATTTATGTCTCTTGTCTATATATAGAGGCTCATTGTATTGTTTATGTTATACATAGCAATGAAAAGTTTTCATCGTTCTCCCCCAAATCTCCAAGATTTTCATTTCATAACACATTATCAGTACAACTTCGCTCAATGTGATCGACTCAAACATTAGTTGTTCTTTGTTTGATTAAAGTAGTCTACAACATAATATTGTATTCATCTTGAGGTAGTCTTTTACAATTTATAATGTCATTAATCTATTTACTTGTTGAATATACTCATACTATATTCTTAAATGTGATGATATATATGTCTAGAAATTACTGTTGCAACATATTGGTTTGAGATATCATGTTCTACATCTTTATATATATTCTTAGATGATGGACTATTAACTTTTGTTTTCGTATGATAATAAAACTTAAATCATGCACATGACAATTATAGATGCACATGAGTATGTTATTTGATAAATGTCCATTAATACGTGTTTATAATCATTTATTTGGAAGATCAATCACTAGACGACTTGACATTCCAATGATAATGGCATAATTTATTTGTGCATATGTCATATCTAATGCATGTTATTTTGTTAGAAACTATAAGTGTTTATTTTTATCAGTTTTATTTTGTATGTGTGATCTTTTATATGGTATTGATTATCTTGATTGTTGATGAAAGTGAAATATACGACTTTTGATAAAATTGAAAAGAATTTTACATGTCGTGTTTTGGATGTTGGAATCCAACTTAATGCTCTTCGAAATACAAATGAGAAAAAAAATCAAATCAAGATAAGACGAAAGTTGTGCGTTTCCTTCGCAATCATTTTCAAGAAAATGATTTCAAAAATATCATGATCTAGTATGATGCCCGATTGTAGCTGAGTCGAATATCGAGTTAGCAATGAAAAATAACGTAATCTTTCCAACTGATTTGCTCCATTCCCTGAAGTGAATGTATGAGCGCATGAAAAGTCTTACAAAAGTCTAGTATAAGGATGTTGATACACAGACGTCGCACGTCACGGACGCGCTCCACGTCACTTGTCACGTTAGCAAATGTGGGGGGAATCTACCCATAATGGATAATTATGATTTGTGGATTTATGATTCCAGATAAAAAAATATTCTGAATTTATGATTCCATTCTGGACTAATTGTGGACACATTCTGGAAACATCCTGAAAACATTCTGGACACATTCTAGAAGCATTATTGACACATTCTGGAAACATTCTTGGCTGATTATGGAGATATTCTAGAAACATTATGGACACATTCTGGAATGATTCTGGACACATTCTGGAAACATTATGGACACATTCTGGAAATATTCTGGAATGATTCTGGACACATTTTTTAAGGACTGATTCTGGCACATTATGGACACATTCTGGATACATTATGGACTAATTCTGGCCACATTCCGGAATGATTCTGGACACATTATTTATGGAATGATTCTGGCATATTATAGACACATTCTGGCTTGATTCTGGATACATTCTGGGATGATTTTAGACACATCATACTACCATGATTTTGTCCCATTGCAGTTGGTGTTGATGGGGTGGTAAGTATATCATGTAAAATTGTGTTTTATTTATCAGATTATGATATCCACACTTCACATCCACACCACCATTTACATCCAAACATATCAATCATTAATAACTCTTGAACATAACCATTACAAACACAAAAATGTTGGACAAAAAAAAGTGACAAATCATTCATAACTCATGAAAATACAAAGTTAGAATTTGTCAAATACTTATCAAACAAATTTAGAATCAAAACTTGGACACTCCAAAATATGACCACTCAACACATTCCAGTTTCATTCACAACACAAAACCACCCACATCCACAACACTCTCCAAAACCCCTTCAACCCTATCGCCATCTCCAAGCCCACCACATCCTGCTTTCCTCCTCCCGCATTCATCACCATCTACAAGTGCGACTCTCGGAGACGCCCTACGGACTTTGATGTCGTCGTCGAGGGGAAGCTTGTATTCTCTAGGAGACGGAGATACACTGGAGACTCCGCCCACGCAGGGATAAGGAAGACGGAATATGAAAGTTTAAGAAGAGGGTAGAGCATAGAGGAATGATGGAAGAAAAAAGAATTTAAATATGTATTTGAAATCGAACTGTCGCATAGATTGTCACGCACACGCACCCACACCCACGTGATAATAAAATATTGAAACTGCCACATCAGCACAACCACATCAGCAACCAACTGGGCAGTGTCCCTGATGCCCGCGTCCATATATTATTTTCCAATCATTTTACGACAACGATTATAGATGTGAATGTGGATGAGATAAACGATGTTATGTTGAAATTAATTGGTCTTGATATGATTTAATGCATGTTTCTTATTTTGATTATATTTTGTCATTGGAAGAACCATATCATTTATTTTGTAATAGTTACATAAATAATTTATTTGAAACAAATATTTTATTTGGCTTGAAATAAAGAGTATGGATATTATCCGGTCTCATATTTGATTTTAGATCAGTAAAGATGATTTATGTATCATGTATAATGTTGTCATGCACACTATATTAAGAGATAAGTATTTCTCTAGTTTGATAATGAGAAAAGTCAAAGCCACTATTGTACATGGTCCTACGAGATTAATAGAAAGCTCCAGAAGAGTCATATCTATTATTACATGTGGAATTATCTTGACTTTAAATGGTGTATGTTATTTATTAGGTCTCAAGAAACTTATTAAGTTTCAAATCGCTAGAATGGCTTGTATTGAGACTACAGTTGAAGTAAAGATAAAAAGATTATAATTACTACAATCATGTCAGACAGGGAAAATGCTATTGAGAAAATTACCTTATTTTTGAACGATGTGTCATTGCGCACGTAGTGGCCTGGTCAAAAGACATACACTGATGAATCAAATGAATATTGATTCTCATAGTAAATTGTATGACCAATTGGGTCAATGATGATTACATATGATAACAAATGTTGTTGAAATTTCATATGACCGTCAACTGAAGAATGGAAACATTCTTCAACTAAGTGGGTATCCACGAACTCTAGCTTTTTGTGGGATATGATTACTTGTGTTATGCATTACTTGTGATTGATAGTCATAAGCATAAGTTATTGCAAAATCACTATATGTGCCCTTGTATTTTGGATCATGTGCCTGAAGTACATATTACAAAGCATCCTGATAGAAAAGAGCATACGCGGTGGAAAAATAAATTTTGTAAATATGAAGTAATAAGATATTCAAATGACTCTCAAACGAGTTAACTAGAGATATCAGCCCAGAAGTCCCTAAATGAAGTTATCATTTCTATTCATTATGGGTATCGACAGTGATCTTGTATTTTTGATAACTTAATTGAAATTTAATAGTTAAACAAAAATGAGGTCATGTTTGTCGGCCGATTCGCACAATAAAATGATAGTCCCTCTGTTGATAAAATATCTCTTAAGATGGAACATTTTGGGATCATATCTGCTTTTCTTTATTAGACAAAGATCATATTATAAATATTCTCATATTTTATATACTTGTACGATATTGAATGAAATGTTTCCCATCTGCGATTTTTTTACATAAATTTTTTTATTACCACCTCCACAATTTAGTGACCTCAAATTAAATTGGACATTTACGCAGGGATCATATTCTTAATATTAAAATCTTTGAAACTCCTGAAGGGAGATGTATTTTATTGTCAAATCCAACAATTATATATGTAGAGATACGGTTGTAAACTTTGGCTCGACTTGATAGCTCGACTCGAACTCAACTTGAAAAATACTTGACTCTTGTTTAACTTGAAAATGAACGATCTTGATGAAAAACAAAAAAAATCTTCCGACTTAGTTCGGTAATCGAGCTGCTCGAACTCGAAAAAATTGAGGTTCAACTTGATAGATCGGTTCGAATTTTTTATTGCTCCATTTATAATTATCTTTTTGTATTTACTAATAACATAAGATAATACTTTTAGCTCACTTTATAATTATCTATAGTAGCGACACATATTTATGGAATTAGCTAGGGGGAGAAAGCCAACAGCTTATAAAATATCAACAAAATGTATTATATTGAATCTGAAGTTCATAAGAGAATATACATACAAATATGATTGAATCTGAAGTTCATATCATTAAACTGCAATATCTGGCAAGTAATTGTTATACGTATTTATTGATCACAGATGAGTAACTATGTCTTGTATTACTAGACATAAAAAACAAAATATAAAGTAGAGAGCTTCACATGATAAAATATATTTGACCTCAACCAACGCCAAAAGCATGGACCATAACATATATTATTTGTGGAAATGGAAATAAAATTTAGTCACTCATTGCAACTTCTGAAGAGGTTATTCCTGACGAATATAAACCTGGTAAAATAAAAGCAGCTGCTGGCAAATGTAACAATTTCAGGAATACATAACAGTCAAATCCTAGTGTTTTGGGAAACTACGAGGATTTAATTATTATATTGCAATAAACTACGTTGATACGAGAGAGAAATATAAAATAATTAAAGTTATCTTCGACGACTAAATCGCCTTCTTAGTAGTATGCTAATTCAAGAGAAAATCTGGATCCAAACCCTATAAGAATGCCAGAAGCATTCATATTTGAAATGAATAAAAGAATACAAAGAATGTAGAACTACACTCACTTAATAAACATATTGTTTACACATGTAGTCATTATTCCTGAATAATATGAATAGAAATCACATTACAATAACATGGTGGTACATTATAAAGCGAGTAGTGACACAAGCGTTTTTCGCACGACCCAACATCCATTATGATGTTACTCATCTCTCGAAATATATAATATTATGTTATGTTACTTGATTAGTATGACAAGTAAACATAAATATAGATAAACATATAAGATATGTTGTTACTGTAAATTTTTATAAGTCACTTGATATTGATATTTATATGAGAGTTCCTGAGAGACTAAATTGTCCAAGGCAAATTATGATGAAGAAATGCGATATAATTTATGAAAATATCACCACATGAACAAACAAAGAGAATGTGCATATTATCTCGAAGAATGATATGATAAAGGAACTCCTGAAGAGATTAAATACCAATGAAATATTTGAAAGATAAATTTTGAAATAAATGACAGGAGAAAAGTCAACTATTTTGGAGCTGCAGTTCAATCATTCTCCAGAAGAGAATTGTTACAATGATTCAAATATATAAAGAGATATTACAAAAAAAATTCACTTCCTATTGCTTGTACTGTGTAAACAAAGATCCAACTATATATAACTAAAGATGTTAGATTATGACCTGAAGTCAATTTCCTAGAATGTCATAAAATATATTGCATATAAAACTAGACCTAATACATTCACAATATGTAGGCATAATGTTTTTCTTCAAAAACATTCAAATGACGTTCAACATATTTTTCGTTATATCTTTACGGATCTATCAAATTTACTTACTATATTCATGAGATAAATATTTACTTCAATGATGCTTCCTCTGTATTTGATCCACAACAACAAAAAATTGTGTTATTGGGGAGATGCTGCAATCTGTATGCAAGTTGGTGAACTACGAATCAGGGGGAGCGGATATGTAATTATCATCCCAGAACGATGACTATCTTTGAAGGACAAAGCCCAGATGGATTGTAGTTGTACTCTTTTTTGTTTTTTCATGTTTTTGTCCCATATGGTTTTACTTGATAAAGTTTTTAACGAGGCAACTTGTGCAATTGTGTTAGCATATGTCATACATTTTTTTCCCTTAGCTATTTTCCCACTGGGGTTTTGTAGTAAGGTTTTTGATTAGTGGCATCTCATACAATGCATTCATGTTATGTATCTTTTATTTTACCCCAATTTTGTGCTACTCGAGCGTTTGTTTGATGTGTTTCAGGTTTGAGGTAATGGAGAGGACAAATGAACCAAAAATGATCTAAATGCAAAAAGAAATGACCTTATTGAAGCATCTTGGACTTATTTGTCATACTCAAGGACCCCTCTGCAATTTAGGAAGGACCCAGATGAAACCCAGAGGACCTGAACCGAAAAATATATTTTGAAGAGTATTTGGGAAATTAAAATCAAATGGGCTCGAACCAGCGGACCTGAAGTGCACCCCACGTGCAAAATAGAGAACTTAAGTTGCTGAAGAAAATTGCGGCGGATCAAACACAAAATATCCGCCAGTGGTGGATTTTAATCCGCCACTGGCGGATCATTTTGGTCTAAACATGCCCCAATTTCTCTCGTGGTTCGAGCATGTGTATTTGGGTGGACCAGGCCAGAGAGAAAGTGATTACAGCCGTCAGATTGCTTTCAGATTCATTTACATCACTCTTTCCTCTATAAATAACAATGTTTCTCCTACCTTTTTTCTTCTCCACTTCCATCGTTAGAGTAGGTTAGGTTTTACCCAATTTGGTTGCAAGTAGAGGAAGGTGGTTGAAGGTTGTAAGCTTACATTTTCTTTAATATAAGTTTGGATTCATGTTCCTCTTGTCATTAACTTTCTTTCGATCCAATTAGTTTTTGATTTTGTTGGTTACTTTTCTAGTTAGAGCTTTATGTCTTGTTTTGTCTTAATCTCTTCATTTTCTATGTTTGTAGTGATGATTAATGAATAGATCCACCCCATATGGGGTGGATCTATTCATTAATCATCACTACAACAAGGTGATGTAGATTATGTGAAGTGTTAGTGACGAGTTCTTATTATCTTGTCATTTCATATGCTTAATTTGGATTTATGCATGTAACTTGCTTAAACTTATATTAGATGGGAAAATGACATTGTTGGGTACTTCTCTCATGCTATATCTGTTGGTTTTTTGGCTAATAATCGTTAATCCGTTTTGATAATTAATCAAGATATCAATAAACACATGTATCAATTAAAGATCATTGCTTGCATATACTTGTATTATCTAACGTTTCAGGAATCAAATTTGAGTTGAATTGAAAGATGAAGATTGAAGCGTAGCTAGGTTTGAATTCAATGTATTTAGGTTACAAATGTAACTTGGCACTTGAAATCTTTGATTCATTGCATTGCATAACACTTAGAATACCTATAGAAGTCTCACACTACATTCCAACTAACCCTCTTTTCCGTATTTATATTAAATATGACCGTTATACTTGTCGTATACACATTTCTCAACTAACCTTCTTTTGGATTTGGTCTTCCGGTCGACCGAAAGTTCCATAACGGTCGACCGAGTCTTGAAAACTTCCCAGACCCATTCTTACTCGGCATTTTTGGTCGAACCTTAAACTCATTCTGTTCGACCGATTGCATTTGTTTTAATCCTGTCTAAAATCCAACATGACAACCGGTCGACCGAAACTCTACTCACGATCGACCGATACTTATATCTTTTCTGATCCAGTCCTACTGGTCATTTTCGGTCGAACTGGTGTTCCAAACCGTTCGACCGATCACTTAAGTTCTAGCCATATTGGATCGACCGTTTGCATCTTCGCTCGACCGATCCTTGCACAGTTGCATTCCGGTCGACCGTGTTACTCGATCTGGTCGACCGTTCGTGTCCTGAAATGTGTCATGTCACTTCCTGACTTGTGTTTTCTTGCACATCCTTTCACCATTTCAATCCGAACGGCTAGAACTAGCTTAGAGCTTATAAATAGAGCTGAGAACACTTCTACAAGATCACCAATCTTTCTCTAAGCTCAAATCTCATTACTACTCTCAATTTGCTCTAAACACTTGTGCTCACATCTTCTCACTTGAAATCACGATCCATTGATTGCATCATTCATTTCAAGTGCTCAAGATTAGTTGGTCAAGTATTAGTCTTCAAGACTTGTACAAAGCTTCCGGAGTGAAGCTCTTCTCGGATTGTGAGAAGGTGGTCCAAGCTAGGCGAGGGTGTTCGCAAAGCTTGTGGTGTAAATGCGTGACCTCGACCCGCAACGGAGATCGGATTAGTGGAGGACACGAAGTTGCTCGAGTAAGAGCAATTCGTAAGAGAGGACTAGGATCCGGTGGTTGGATTCAAACCTCTATACATCTGGAGTTGTGGTTTGTTGTTCTCTCTTTCATATTTATTGTCTTCATTTGGCATAGTTCCCTTAAAAACCTTAATTAGTCTATTCACCCCCCCCCCCTACACTACGTTTAGGCGCTAGTAGATCCTACATTTGGTATCAGAGCCTTGTTTATTGCATTTAGACAAATTCACATTTGTAGTAATGGCCCAACAAAGAGAGGGATTTCACACCGTAAGACCTCCTTTGTTTGATGGAATAAACTATGCTTATTGGAAGAGACATATGACCACGTTCATACATTCTTATGATGTAAAATTATGGGTGTTCTTTCAAATACCATATACACAAAACAAACCATTAGAACGTATGGATGATGATGAATTAGCCATGATTCAAATGAATGTTAAACTCAGGAACATAATTATGTGTGGTTTGACCGAAGAACAATATAGTAGAATTAATGCATGTGATTCCGCATTTGAAGCTTGGCATATGTTAGAAAGTCACTTTGAAGGTCGATCATCCGTTAAGGAAACTAGAATAGATACATTTTTGCAAAAGTATGAAATGTTTTCTATGAAACCGAATGAATCCATTAGCGAGATGCATACTCGCTTTACTCTTATTACTAACTCTTTGAAGAACCTGGGTAAGGTTGTGGTTTAAAGTGATAGGGTACGAAAGTTTCTTAGATCCTTGACTTTGGATTGGGAGAAAAAGACTACGGCAATTGAAGAAGCCAAAGATCTCTCAACGTTAAAGTTGGAGGATCTCATTTGAAGCGTCATGGCGTATGAGATTCAAATGGAAGAAAGAAGAGAGAAGGAGAAGGAACGGGAAGTGTATAGACGGAAAGAAAAGCAAATTGCTTAAAAAGCAACCTCGGATTCGGATGCAATCGAAGATGAGGACACTGATGAAGATGTTGCTTTCCTAACACGCAACTTCAAGAAGTTCCTCTCCAAGAGAAAATTTGAAAAAGGAAGAGGAGAATCCTCTTGGACATTCACTTGTTATGAGTGTAACAAAACCGGCCACATGAAGAAGGATTGCCCATTACTTAGGCCGAGGGATCGTTCACGAAGAGAAGAAAGGAAATATCCTCCTAGAAGAGAAAGGGATGAGAGACCAAGAAGAGATAGAGATGAAAGTGTAGGATTTCATGTTTAATTATACATATATATTTTCGAAATTTTTATGTATAATAAGGATCAATTACAATTTTCTTTGATTTATTTCATGCATGCATCGGTTTGTTTTAACATCTAGTTTCAAAACTCTATTAAAACAAACAAGGGCTCCGAAATTCATACCTAGAAGTTCTCAAAAACTTCTTGAAGATTCGGAGACATTGGGGATGCTTCTCGCCGCGCCGGATGCCTCCGAGTATTCACCAAACTCTAAACAAAATCGGAGAGAGGGAAGCTAGTCTCTCGATCTCCGATAGGGTTTAGAATCTAATTACTAACCCCTCTTTAATTCCCTTGAGAAGATGATCTCTTAAGAACTAAAACTAAACTTAAGAATTAAGGGATTTTCGTGGAGAATTATGGAGAGAGAATTTTTGCACAAGAAATAATGAATGAATTTAAGGAGGTAATGAGATAACCTTGTATTTATAGGTTCTCTCCAAATTACCTATTCATGTGCAACCTCTTGCCCATGATTCCATGCAAAATTCCATCTAACCATCCATTATTTATTAATAAATAATCTTAGCCACGAATTAAATCAATTATGGACCAATTCCATGCATGATCTAATTAATTCTTAAATTAATTCTGCATAAAACCGTCTGCCCGGTCGACCGTCTGCGAGGTCCGGTCGACCGTTTAAACCTGGTTTCAGTCGACCGTGTAGACACTCGGTCGACCGTTCGCAACATTAAAATATTTCATAACAATGTTCGGTCGACCGACCGATAAATTCGGTCGACCGAAAACGAACAGACGAAATCCTTGTTACGATGTGCAAACATCCGGTCGACCGTGTAATATTGCGGTCGACTGTTCCACATCCGGTCGACCGTTTACTATTTAGAGGTCGACCGTTTGTGCACTGTGCTGCAGACTTGTCAAATTTCGGTTTAACCCCTACAAAATTTGACATTTCGGGATTAGTAATAAATTCACAACTTTTGTAACATATTATCCTATGTAATGATAATACATTACACCCCATAATATTTACATCACATATGAATTCAATTTAGATTCTAATTATGTTATTAATCACAACATAATTTTGATTTTGCTTGTTCACCCCATGTGTCATATTTTCACATGAAACCCGACACATCCTATGAACTGAAAATCCCCATTTCCTGTTTCCCAGTTTTGTGGTGTGACCTATGGGAGGATCTAAACTAAGTTGGCAGTGATATTAAGAGCTTAATATCACAAGCTATAAGCGGTATCTAGCTACACATTATAGCTCCCAATTAGTTAGATGTCTTAATTCCACTCGAACCAAAACCCGATCCACTTAGTGATGGAGTGAACCACTTGTGTCCGTCTCTTGCCTCATGATATTAAGAATACACACAAAGTAGTATTGTGTCATCTTTGTATTAGTATTCATTTCTTGATCTCTTTAAGCTAGTTATAAATATGTGACTTAACTCAAATCACATTGTGCACATTATAACTTTGCTTTATCAAGGGGCCCACTAATATCATCACTCAATTAAGAGGGGCAATGATAATCTTTTGACTAACTATCTTCTCCAACGAAAGTTATACTTAACCAACTAATGCCTTTACACTACACTGATCGATAGTTCAAGACACTGATATAATTAAGTATTCCTTAAGTGATTAGATATAAGTCTTATATCAAAGGACCAAAGACACAGTAAAATATTAATGACACAGAAACACATTTCTATAATATTTTACTTATTAGGTCTATTCAGTATACAAAAGTAATATTTTCCTCTTTTGCATACCCGTGTTGTCACTCACTTGTAGAGCTACAATGATCTATGACCAACATGACAATCTTAACTCGGTAATTAATGTTCCATGTTAATTACCATGATTGCGAATATCTTTTGTTTTATGTAAACCAATATCTTTTAGAGCTCTACGGTTAAGGACCAAGAGTCTCTTCCTTAACACTTCTAAAAGACGAATAACATAAACAAGGAACAAAATGATTTCTCATTCAATTCATAATAATTGACATTTAAAAGTAAAACTTTTAGAACACATTCCCTTCAATCTCGCACTTGTTATAAAAGTTTTCTTTCACATACATTCTCAATGTATAAAACATTAATAACTAGGGTAACCTTCTCAAATCACCTATCAAGCCAATCCACATGGATCCTCGGATCCATGGACTCGAAATATATTTCCTCTCTTAGCTTGGTATGAAGGTTTGTTGAATGGATCAGTTGTGTCACTGTTGTGTCCACCAATTTATTTATTTTGTCTTTCGTTGATGTTTGAGTTAGCTGTAGTGATATTACTCCTAACTGCACTAGCTCATACCTCCACCTTCGATAATGATGACGCATCATCACTCCAACCCCTTATTGTCTAGAATTCCTATAAGAATTGCATCAAAACAGCCCTCGGCTATTTTCTCCTTTGTCTTCCATAAACAAGAACCTTATCTTTAGTCCGGTTAAGGTACTTCAGAATATTCTTGACCGCAATCCTATGATTAGGACTTGCGTTGGATTGGTGACCTCTTGTCACGTTTAGAGCATACGAGATATTGAGTCTTGTGCAAGTCATCGTGTACATGGTCCTTCCTTTTGCCGAAGCATAAGGGATACCTTCATGTACTCCAAGTCTTTGTGTGATTGAGCACATTGAAACTTCTTGAGTTGCACACCTATACTCTTACTTATTGGCATATTGTCCATATCGGAATTGTTCACCCTGAACATTTCAAAGACCTTGTCAATGTATACACGTTGACTTAGACCAATGAGTCTATGAGATGTATCTCTTTATATCTTGATAATCAAGATGTATTGAGCTTCACTCACATCTTTTCATTGAACATACTGATTTCAACGAAATTTCTCGTTTGCTAATGCAAAGGTATATGATCGCTCATGTGCAATATGTCATCGACATATAAGATCAGAAATACTACATGGCTCCCACTAATCTCCTTGTATCAACAAGGTTTTCCTTTACTTTGAATGAAGTGAATCTTCTTCATCTCTTCATCAAAGCGTTTGTTCCAACTCCTCGATGCTTGCTTCAATCCAAAAATGGATTCTCGAAATTTGCATTTCTTCTCGCTACTATTTGGATCATCAAAACCTTGAGGTTGTACCATGTACATATCCTCCTCCAAGTTCCTGTTTAAGGAACGCCATTTTGATATTCATCTTCCATATCCCACAATTGTGAAATGCGGTAATAGTGAGCATAATCCGAATAGATTTTAATATGGCAACTTCTCAAAAATTTCATCAAAGTCAATTTCTTGAATTTGAGTATAACTTTTGCTACAAGCCTTGCTTTGTAGGTTGTCAAGTTACTATCCATGTCTATCTTCCTCCTAAAAGCTCATTTATACCAAATGATATTTTCTCTTGAGGAAGGCTAATCAAGTTTCATACTTGATTATCATACATGGATTCTACTTCGGATTCCATGGCTTTTAACCATAGTTTGGAGTCTTTTCTATTGCTTCTCGGAAGGTCGAGGGATCTTTGGTATCTAGTACCATGATCTCATGAAGTCCCACATACTTATTGGGTTTCTTCCTTTCCCTCATTGACCTTCTTAGTTCTTTTGGTTCTTCTCGTGTCTCTTGAACTTCTTCCACAATTTCTTGAGGAATAGGTTCATGTTCGACTCTCGAACGCATACTAGCTGAGGATGATTGAGATTCTCTCACAATTTCTTGTAATGGTCTCTCGCTCACGCTCCCACTAACCAAAGGAATCTCGGTTGGGCCTTCATGATCTTGAATGTCATCATTCATGTCATGATCTTGTAGATTATCTTGAGTTTCCTCAAGCTCAACTCTACTCCCACTACTTTTCTCTCTTTTCCAGAAATTCCAGAAAAACCATATCTCTCTACAATCTTTCGATTGGAGGTGATATACCAAAAGTAGTATCCTCTTGTCACACGAGGACAACCTATAAAGAAGCATTTATCCGCTTTTGGTTGAAGCTTGGTCGACATCAATTTCTTGATGTATTCCTCACAACCCCAAATCTTGAGAAAGTCGAGCTTAGGTGTCTTTCAACTCCATAGCTCACAAGACATTTTCTCCACGGATTTGGATGGAACTTTATTTAGTGAGTTTGTCATTATTTGTAGTGCATAATTCCAAAAGTAGATAGGCAATTTAGATTGACTTATTATTGATCGAACCATGTCGAGCAATATCATGTTCCTACTTTAGGAATAAGTCAAATTAGGTATCCTAAGCACTCACCCCTACGAACATTTCATAGAGACTCGATATTCTTGTTGAGTCGGTTCACTACTTCATCCTCGAATTCCTTGAACTTGTCAAAGAATTCACTTTTGCTTCCCATTAGACAAATATAGTCATAATGACTATAGTTGTCCGTGAACAAAATGAAGTACCTTAAACCATCTCTTGCACTTGTACTTATCGGACCACATACATTAAAATGTATCATATCCAATTAGTCACTCGTTTTCGTTCCTTTCTCCTTGAAAGGTCTCTTGGTCATTTACTTGACCAATCCGATAGTGTTACAAGAGTGTATCATTCTTAGTTTCTTTTGTTATTGTTTGTTTGAGTTTGTTTATTATTCATTTCAAGCAAATAGAAACCATTCTTTACGAATGTATTTGCATAGAAAATTCCATACTTCGATATAGACAAGCAAGAATTAAAATATTTATTAAAACTTATCCATATCTTAAAACTTGATACAGAAATGTTCTTGCTAATCGAAGGCACATAACAAACACTCTTCAAAACATAAATTTAAATCACTAGATTATTGAAGTTCCATAGAATCTTGTACAATCGCAGCAATGCTTGTACTATTTCTGATCTTCAATATCATCTCGTTCTCCACGAGTTCCTTCCTATCCTTCAATAGCTGCACATCAAAATTATGTGAGCATAAGATCCGGTAACCATTACCAAATCAAGGACAGAGGTGATTAAATTTATCTCAATAACAAACATACCTATGGCGTTTCTCGGGCGCCTACGTTCAATCATCCCATTTTCAAGGTCTTCCTTGTATTTGGGGCAATTAGGTCGGATGTGTCCCTTTTCACCGCAGTGAAAGCACTCCGTGTTGGGAGTTGGAGATTTCAAAGATTTCCCCCTTGAGGCACTCCTTTGAGCACCTCCTACTCCCTTGCTCTCGATTGACGTTTCTTTGGTAAATTTGCCTTTACCTTTGTTGATCTTTTTGCTATTCTCATGGACGGCTAGGACGTGATTGTCCCGACCCTTGCCCATGTCAACTTCTGCCGTTTTGAGAGCGTTGTGAAGCTCCTCAAGACTCACCCCTTTTTCACGCACATGATAGTGCATCACAAAGTCCTTGAAGGACGGGGCTAGAGAGCCAAGAATCAGATCTTCGGCAATGTCATTGGGCATTGGAGAAGAGAGCTTCGACAATTTCTCAAGGTATCCTTGCATCGTGAGAAAATGCATAGATACCGATGTTCCCTCCGCCATATGGCACCTTGTGAGTGCGATGGTGGTCTTATAGCGCTCCTTTCGGGCACTATCCATGAACATCTTTGATAAAGCCTCCATGGTCTTCTTGGGTTTTGAATCCAAGTATTTCGCTTGAAGCGAGTCACCCATGAATGCCAACATTAGACCGTGAACTTGGTTCTCTTGGTCTTCCCACTTGGCTATCGCCTCTTTCTCATTATCGTTTGTCATCTCATTTAATTTTGGGATTTCACCATCCAAAATATGAGACAGTTTTTCAAACCTCAACACGATATTGAGATTGAGTTGCCATTTCATGAAGTTTGAGCCATCATTTTGCAAAGGATTCTTTTCGATCAAAGATCGCATAATAGGTTGGATATTAGACATTTCTACAAAATAAATTATACAGGATTTTAATGTCAATTTTATGTTTTAATACACATGCATACATATATCAAATATAAATGCAAATGTTGCAAATAAAAATCTTGCCCATAAATGCAACAATCCAAGATCCCATCAATTGTAATATAGACTAGCTAAGGGCTATCGAATACATTACAATATCAAGGTAAGAAAACATTTTTCTTATCACAACCTTTTTGAATTTTAGCAACATTTAGCATCTTCAAACTCTTGTGACTCTTTTCGTTTTAATTATGAGGGAATACGACCTATCCTCGTAAGAAAAACTTTTCCCAAAACCGAGCGAGGGCTCTAGGTAATGTTAAGAAAACTTATTTTCATTTGATACGAGATACGTTTATCCATTGTATTCACAACTAAACATACTTGGGGTTCACTAGGGTGAAACACACCTCATATGTTTAATTGTGGCACAACAACAGACAACTTTTATATCTCCCACTATTCCCAAAGATGGAGGGAGCTATCTCCCGCTAAGGGCGAGCAGAGTATCCCTCGATCAATGGCTGCTAGTGGATGAAATAAGAAGGAAATTATTCTTAATTTTTGTTGGACAATTTCATATTTTTACATGTGATTTGGAATTTTAGGTTATCACGCATATTAATATTCATACACATCCTAACATTCACCACATTCATCACATGCATAGCAGAAATTAAAAAAACAGAAATTAAACATTCACACAATCCACATCGTGTGACTTTATATGTTCCCTTCGATCCTCGATCCTCGATCCCTGATCTTCGATCCTCGATCGATGTGCTACAGTGGCGACTTCCTCTTGCACCGGAGATGTAGATTTTACATAAAATAAACATGCTCCTCACATTCGATAAAAAACCGACTAGTGCAAGTCCTATGTAAAAACCTCTCATATGCAAATGCAACTATCTAAAAGATGGAAATAGAGAGAATTTTGGCTTTTACATACATAAGCTCCTGTATTATAATAATAACATATATTCATAATCGCTGATTTGGAACATATAAACTCACAATTCCTGCAAAACAACTCGAGCATCCATGCACGCAATATCGCTATAAACTATCCAACCTAGTTTATCAAGCATCTAGAATCCCAAACAATTCTTTGAAAAACATTTTGAAATCCATTAAAAACATTTTTCATGCATCCATAGTTCAAAAATTAATTATGAACCGCTGTCCATCCAATTTCCAATGGAAAGATGAATCGCAGTTTTTCGGTTTTGTTGATTCTCTTACAAAATAATCGTTTATACTTAAAACGAAATTATTGCAAGTTAGACTTATGTCTAAATCATAATTCTAATAATTACATGTCATGTTTTAAACATTCAAAACATTTAAAACGAATTATTATAAAGAATTATTTCAACAAACATTTAAAGACCGAAAAACCGGTAAAACGAATTGTTTAAATCCTAGATGGTAAACTAAATTTGTTTACAGCCATAAATCATAAGAAAATTGAACCCTAAGTTCTGATACCACTGTAGAATTTCATGTTTAATTATACATATATATTTTCGAAATTTTTATGTATAATAAGGATCAATTACAATTTTCTTTGATTTATTTCATGCATGCATCAGTTTGTTTTAACATCTAGTTTCAAAACTCTATTAAAACAAACAAGGGCTCCGAAATTCATACCTAGAAGTTCTCAAAAACTTCTTGAAGATTCGGAGACGTTGGGGATGCTTCTCGCCGCGCCGGATGCCTCCGAGTATTCACCAAACTCTAAACAAGATCGGAGAGAGGGAAGCTAGTCTCTCGATCTCCGATAGGGTTTAGAATCTAATTACTAACCCCTCTTTAATTCCCTTGAGAAGATGATCTCTTAAGAACTAAAACTAAACTTAAGAATTAAGGGATTTTCGTGGAGAATTATGGAGAGAATTTTTGCACAAGAAATAATGAATGAATTTAAGGAGGTAATGAGATAACCTTGTATTTATAGGTTCTCTCCAAATTACCTATTCATGTGCAACCTCTTGCCCATGATTTCATGAAAAATTCCATCTAACCATCCATTATTTATTAATAAATAATATTAGCCACGAATTAAATCAATTATGGATCAATTCCATGCATGATCTAATTAATTCTTATATTAATTCTGCATAAAACCGTCTGCCCGGTCGACCTTCTGCGAGGTCCGGTCGACCGTTTAGACCTGGTTTCGGTCGACCGTGTAGACACTCGGTCGACCCTCGCAACATTAAAATATTTCATCACAATGTTCGGTCGACCGACCGATAAATTCGGTCGACCGAAAACGAACAGACGAAATCCCTGTTACGATGTGCACACATCCGGTCGACCGTGTAATATTGCGGTCGACTGTTCCACATCCGGTCGACCGTTTACTGTTTAGAGGTCGACCGTTTGTGCACTGTGCTGCAGACTTGTCAAATTTCGGTTTAACCCCTACAAAATTTGACATTTCGGGATTAGTAATAAATTCACAACTTTTGTAACATATTATCCTATGTAATGATAATACATTACACCCCATAATATTTACATCACATATGAATTCAATTTAGATTCTAATTATGTTATTAATCACAACATAATTTTGATTTTGCTTGTTCACCTCATGTGTCATATTTTCACATGAAACCCGACACATCCTATGAACTGAAAATCCCCATTTCTTGTTTCCCAGTTTTGTGGTGTGACCTATGGGAGGATGTAAACTAAGTTGGCAGTGATATTAAGAGCTTAATATCACAAGCTATAAGCGGTATCTAGCTACACATTATAGCTCCCAATTAGTTAGATGTCTTAATTCCACTCGAACCAAAACCCGATCCACTTAGTGATGGAGTGCACCACTTGTGTCCGTCTCTTGCCTCATGATATTAAGAATACACACAAAGTAGTATTGTGTCATCTTTGTATTAGTATTCATTTCTTGATCTCTTTAAGCTAGTTATAAATATGTGACTTAACTCAAATCACATTGTGCACATTATAACTTTGCTTTATCAAGGGGCCCACTAATATCATCACTCAATTAGGAGGGGCAATGATAATCTTTTGACTAACTATCTTCTCCAACGAAAGTTATACTTAACCAACCAATGCCTTTACACTACACTGATCGATAGTTCAAGACACTGATCTAATTAAGTATTCCTTAAGTGATTAGATATAAGTCTCATATCAAAGGACCAAAGACATAGTAAAATATTAATGACACAGAAACACATTTCTATAATATTTTACTTATTAGGTCTATTCAGTATACAAAAGTAATATTTTCCTCTTTTGCATACCCGTGTTGTCACTCACTTGTAGAGCTACAATGATCTATGACCAACACGACAATCTTAACTCGGTAATTAATGTTCCATGTTAATTACCATGATTGTGAATATCTTTTGTTTTATGTAAACCAATATCTTTTAGAGCTCTACGGTTAAGGACCAAGAGTCTCTTCCTTAACACTTCTAAAAGACGAATAACATAAACAAGGAACAAAATGATTTCTCATTCAATTCATAATAATTGACATTTAAAAGTAAAACTTTTAGAACACATTCCCTTCAGAAAGGTCATCCCAAAAAGAAAAAGAAGAGAGGCCTAAAAGACGTGACGATTACAAGAGAATGCATCGTCGCGAAAAGGATAGGAAAAAGGCTCTCAAAGATACTTGGGATGACTCAAGTTCATCAAATGACTCCGACTCTGAATACTCCCAAGAAGAAGTAGCACACATGTGTTTCATGGCATCTAATGTTGATTCCGACTCGAGCCCTCCTCCATCACCAAAGACGAGTGATCAACCTCACGTGGTGGAGATTGACGACGATGAGGTATCCATAAGCGAAACACCTCCTTATGATGACTTGTTAGATGCTTTTCATGAACTTGCCGAACATTATGAAATGATTTGTCATAAAAACAAATTAGCTAGAAAAGTGAATCTAGATCAATCTATCAAATGTGATATGCTAACCAAAGAAATTGAGACTCTAAATGATGAGATAACAATTCTGAAATCTACAAAAGATAATCATCTAAACGAAGATCTCATTGCCAAGAATATGCAACTCACAAAAGATTTAGAAAAATTTAGTTTAGGTAGAAAGATGCTTGACATGCTTCTTGCAACACAAACTCAATCTCTAACAAATTATGGTTTAGGCTACAAGGTAGGTAAACAAAAGAAACCCACTTCCTACTTTGTTAAAATGAATAACTCTCTTGTTAAGAAAACAAATTTTTCAAATGTTTGGGTACCTAAGACTACTCAAGTTTGGGTACCAAAAGCTAACCCTCAAGGACCCAAACAAATTTGGGTACCCAAGTCTTCACTTGTCTCTTTGTTTGTAGATAAAAGCAAGGAGAAAAGGGAAGTGGATTCTAGATAGCAGGTGCTCAAGGCACATGACGGGAGACTCCCAAATTCTATCAAGCTTAAAGCCTAAGAAGGGAGGAACCGTCATATTTGGAGATAATGCTAAAGGACACATGTCGGCATTGGCAATGTTGGTAATTCTACTACTCCAAATATTGAAAAAGTCTTATTAGTAGATGGGTTGAAACATAGCTTGCTTAGTCTTAGTCAATTAACCGATAAGAATTTTCTAGTTGTATCTGATAAACACACTTGACCTATCATCTCTAAACATGACTTGAAAATTGTTTTTAATGGATATAGATCAAATAACATCTACATTGTGCATGTTGATAATCCTAGAAACTTATGTATTGAAACTTGCTTAGTTGCCTCACATGACGAAGCTTGGTTATGGCATAACCGTTTGAGACATATTAGTATGTCACAATTGCACAAATTATCCAAACTTGAATTGGTTAGAGGACTACCAAAAATTGATTTCAAAAAGGACAAACTTTGTGATGCATGCCAATTTTGAAAACAATTTAAATCTTCCTTTAAATCTCTAAATGTGGTGTCAACTTCAAAACCCCTTGAACTTTTACACTTAGATCATTTTGGACCTTCAAGGACCGTAAGTCTAGGAGGGAAAAGATATGCATTTGTGATAGTTGATGATTTTTCGAGATTCACTTGGGTTTTGTTTTTAGCTAACAAATATGATGCTTTTGAAAGATTTAAAAGTTTTTGTAAACGTGTTCAAAGGGAAAAAGATTCTAACATAATCACTATTCGTAGTGATCATGGAAGAGAATTTGAAAATGAATCATTTCAAAAGTTTTGTGAAAAATATGGAATTGAGCATAACTTTTCTTCTCCTCGCAGTCCTCAACAAAATGGGGTAGTTGAGAGGAAAATAGAACTCTTCAAGAAATGGCAAGAACAATGCTTGTGGAAAAAGGACTTCCAAAATATTTTTGGTGTGAAGCCATTAATACATCTTGCTATGTTTTGAATCGTGTTCTCATTAGACCTATTTTAAAGAAAACTCCTTTTGAACTTTGGCATGACCGGACTCCTAAAATTTCATATTTTAAAGATTTTGACTCAAAATATTTTTTCCTCAATACTAAAGACAACTTTGATAAATTTGATGCAAAATCTGATGAGACCATCTTTTTAGGATATTCGGATAGGAGTAAAGCATATAGAATCTATAATAAACGAACAGGTTGTGTTGAGGAATCTCTACACGTTAACTTTGATGAGTTAGCTTGTGTAGATAACTCCTCTCTTGATGATGATTGCATGGGTATCATTAGACATGTATCATCACAAGATGTTCCTCTTGAGTCTCATCAAGAGCCTCCAAGTTTTCCACAAGAGGACATGGAGGATCTTCCTAAGGATTGGACCTATAGAAAGGATCATCCGAAGGACTTTGTGATTGGAGATGTATCTCAAGGTGTGACGACACGGTCTAAAGCACATGTAGTTTGTGATTGTTATGCATTTATCACTACATTAGAACCTAATAAAGTAGAACAAGTATGTAATGATGAATTTTGGCTAATGGCTATGCATGAAGAGCTAAATCAATTTGTTCGAAATGATGTATGGGAACTTGTTGAAAAACCTTCTAACCGAACGGTTATTGGAACTAAATGGATCTTTCGAAACAAAGTTGACGAAGATGGGAATGTAATTAGAAACAAAGCTAGACTCGTTGCTCAAGGCTATCGCCAAGAGGGCGGTATAGACTTTGATGAAACTTATGCCCCCGTCGCTCGAATGGAAGTCATTCGCATGTTATTAGCATATGCATCGTACATGGACATAAAATTATTTCAAATGGATGTTAAAAGTGCTTTCCTAAATGGCTTTATAAATGAAGAAGTTTATGTTGCACAACCCCCCGGATTTGTAAATGAAACTTACCCAAACCCTGTGTTTAAACTTAAGAAGGCTCTTTATGGCCTCAAACAAGCTCCTAGAGCTTGGTGATTAGAATTAAATTTATACCACAAGTGCACGGCGTCAATGAAGACGTGGCAAGTACGGGTCGAACCCAAGGAGGGAGAGATTTGTTATTTTCGTGATTTTCGATTAGGGGAAAGAAGAGGGAGAAATAAGTTGGTTTTGAGATTTTTGGGTTTTAATTATCTAAAGCAAGAAATAAGAACAAATAAAACTAAAACAAGAACAAAGAGGTGAATTCCGTCGGGTGGAGGTTTAGATGTCGGGTTTAGATTAGAGAATTCTGAAACTTATAATAAATCATATTAGTTATAAAGCATTACATGATAAATGATTTAACACAAACTCAAGTAATCAAAATATACTAACACGAACTTAAAATAATAACTTTATTCTTCTTCTCTTCACCCTAAATCCGTCACCTCCACCCTTTGGAAAGAGTTAGAAACTCATGGATGGGAGGAATGAGAAGGGGTCCTAGAGGAATTACAAAAGAAAACTGAAAAAAAACAAGAAATAAAACAACAAAAATTTATTACACTAAGGAATAAAAACTAGAACAACCACCAAGGACTAAGGACCCTTTTAACATCGTTCTCGGGGCTATTTATAGTTGCTACAAGGGACCTAAGTATAAAATTGGAAAGTACACGTGTCCAGACACGACTGGACAAAATTTGGAGACGCGGATCGACCAAGGGGTGGCGGAATCGCCGCATGTCAAGTGTAATGTGCGGCGGAAACGCCGCATATATTGCTCTGATTAAGTCCGGAGTTTTGCTGTGTGTTTATGGTATGATTTGATCCTTCTTTGCGCGTCTGGATGATTTCTTTCCATTCTTTTGAGCTCCGAATTATTTCCTTCATATATTTGGAGATCCACATTGATTTTTCTTTAGATTTTCTCCATAATAACTCGTGATTTGCAATTAGGTCATTGGCTTCTTGCAATTATGTCCCCGACTACTTTTGTGCTTAAGTCCTTGTTCTTTTTGTAATTAGATCTTGAATGCTTTTATGCTTGGGTACATTTCCATTTGTAATCCGATAATCTTGAGCTTGGTCTTTATGATAGAAATGAGTCTTTTTTATGCTCGGGATGTGGTTAATTTGCATTCAGGTCCCTGTATTCTGTAAATAGGACTAAACACATACCTTAGTAGCATTTATTGATATAAAATTAATCTAAATGAAAGACATATGATGCAATGTATGCAATGCATCACTTGGTATGAGAGGTTGAGGAACTTATTAATCGACAAATGTTTTTGTATGGGTTAAGTGGATACCACTCTTTTTGTTAAAACTTATGATCATGATTTACTAGTGGTACAAATTTATGTTGATGATATAATATTTGGTGCAAGTAACCCGCGTCTTTGCAAACAATTTTCCAAATCTATGCAGGGGGAGCTCGAGATGAGCTTAATTGGTGAACTAAACTTCTTCCTCAGACTCCAAATTAAGCAAACTAAAGATGGGAACTTCATACACCAAGCAAATTACACAAGAGAACTCTTAAAATGCTTTGGTCTTGAAGATAGCAAGCCACACAACACTCCCATGAGCACTAGCACTAAGTTGGACAAAGATAAAAATGACAAGCAGGTGGATATCAAGAAATATCGAGGTATGATCGGATCCTTACTTTATCTTACTGCTAGTCGTCTGGATATTATGTTTTCTGTGTGATTATGTGCTCATTTTCAAGCTTGTCCAAAAGAATCTCATTTCAACTCTTTAAAATGTATTTTTCGCTATCTCAAAGGATCTCAAGATTTTGGTTTGTTTTACCCCAAGACTAGGGCTTTTAATTTTGTTGCCTATAGCGACGCCGATTATGCCGGTTGCATTTTAGATCGTAAAAGTACTAGTGGCACTTGCCAATTCTTGGGAAAATCATTTGTCTCTTGGTTTAGTAAGAAACAAAATAGTGTTGCATTGTCGACAACCGAGGCCGAATACATTGCCACCGGTTGTGCATGTACACAAGTCTTGTGGATGAGGCAAACCCTCAAAGACTTGAAACTTGAGTTTCAAACAACTCCTATACTTTGTGATAATACTAGTGCAATAAATCTTTCGAAAAATCCCAAATTGCATTCTCGAACTAAAACATTGAGGTTAGTCATGATTTTCTTAGAGATCATGTAACAAAGGAAGACATTAAGCTTATGTTTGTTCCCACAAATGATCAACTTGCGGACATCTTTACAAAACCTTTAAACGTTGATCAGTTCTTTCATATAAGGCTAAATCTAGTCATGTGCAATTTAAATGACGTATAACTTGGAAATACCATGCTTCTTTTTCGAATTTTTCTACTTGGTTGAGGTTTCTTTTCAAGCGTTTGCGGAGTTTTTGAGTGTTTTTCAAAATTGTGATCTTTGAGATTTTATTCGGTCGAACCAAAATGAAGTCTCGTTTGACCAGATTACTGTTCTGCAAGTAAGTTTAAAAAAATATCATCGGTCGACCGCATTATTGTGTTCGGTCGACCGGTTCGCTTGATGTGTTGATTTTGGTTTTCCCTGGTGTGTTTCGGTCGACCGCTTTTTACTACTCCGTTCGACCATTGCTCTTCTGGTCGATCTGACTTAAAGTTCACTTAAGTGTCCGGTTTTTTGAGCTTCGGTCGACCGTGGTGTTGTTTCGGTCGATCGTGTGTTTGCTTTTGTCCAACCGAAAATCACCCAGCAGCTTTCCTTTTTTCACTCTCTTTCTTCGGTCGACCGACGACCTCTTTTTTGTCCGACCGAAAAGCGACAGTACTTCCACGGTTTTTCGAAATCCTTTGTTCGGTCGACCGGCAGCCTCGTTTTCTTCCGACCGAAAAGAGTCAGTACTTCCACGGATGTTGAAGCTCCTCTTTCGGTCAACCGTTTATCTATTTTTCGTCTGACCGAAAAACGACAGTAGGTGCCCTGGTCTTTCACATTTTCGTCTCGGTCGACTGTTTCTTAATTCTCGTCCGACCGTTTTTGACTAGTGGTTGTGCGGTCGTGGGTTTTAAAAAAAAATTAAACCCACCGGTCGACCGTGGCATGCGAACGGTCGACCGTTCATATCATTTCAGCACTTTTTAGGGCAATTACAAGGTCTTCCTCTTCACTTTTCCCCTTCTACTCTTCAAACCCTAGGTGCCGCCCCTCCTCTTCTGGTCGACCGTCAACCCTCTCCAGCCGTCCTCCTCCATTTTTTCGTCCATCTTTTGCCTCCCTTCGTCAACCTTCATCCTTCTCCACCCTCCTCATCTACAATAGGTCGCTCGAAGATGTCTATCTCCAAGAAACGACCCACTCCGGAGGGGGTTACCGAGCGTCGATCAAAGAAGAAACAAGATGCACAACCCTCATCTTCTCGCGCTCCGGCTTCTCTGGTACCACATTTGCTTCACTTCTTCCCTATTGATGATGTCGCTCAAACAGCTTGGTGTTGGCTTTTTGGCCTTAATCTATGTTTTGATGATTTAATTAACCTAATCTTAATTAAAATCTTGTAGAGTAGCACACATATTGCATTGCATATATATTGCATTGTGCTAACCTCTACAGGTGATCAAGACTCAAGGAAGAAAGGAAAATCAAGTCAAGACATGTAATCAAGCTCGTTTGAAGACATGTATTTTGTATTTCTTTGAGTCTTTAGGAACTTGTGTATTTTGAGCATACTTGAGCTAAAATCAACTTAATCACACACTAGGTTCCTCATAGAAGTCACACACGAAATTTCACATAATTTAGACTTCAATAGATCACCCAATCTTAGACCGGAAAACACTAAACCTGAACCCTAACTGTCTGCCCACATTTGGTCGACCAGATGATCATTTAATCATGTTTGTGTTTCCCTGTCTAATTTCGGTCGACCGTTTATGCTTATTTTTCCGACTGTTAGTTTTGTCGTATATACCCAACGGTCGTATTCGTATTAAAACAATTATACCCCGAATACATTTCATGTATCGGTCGACCTAGGACCACGATCGGTCGACCGTTTGTCCATCTCTTGACAAACTTGAATCTCCTGTTGAAAAATGGTAGACCGCTAGACCTGTTTCGGTCGACCGAATACCCAATTGTTTGTCAACCCCAAAGTGCCTGGACGAAATCGGTCGAACGAACCCCTTTCTTGTGTTCGACCGATGACTTAAGTGTACCTGAGTCGTAGCGTTGGGCGGTCGACCGTTCTTCCCGATTCGGTCGACCGATTTCACTCAGAATTGTGTCCTGCAGTTTCTGTTTTGTGTAATCACACTTCAACTCATACCCAATCAATCCCAACGGCTCTATTCTCTCTAATACCTATATAAGGAGTTGTAAAACACATTTTAACACAACTCTCCCACTACAAACTTGTCCCAAACATTAGAAAGAATCCCAAACACTCAAAGCCTCAAATTTCCACACTTAGTGATCAATTTCTTAATCCTACTCAAGTGTGCTCAAGCTTAGAGAGTGGTGCTCCACTCATATTGTTGTTGTCAAAGGAAGCAAGGACTTCGGTGAAAGCCCGAAGTGTTCCTCTCGGTTTGTGAGAGAAGAAAGTCAAGCTCGCGAGGTTGTTCGTGGAGTTTGTTTTGTAAAAGGCGTTCTCTCCCGGCCCGGAACGGGGAGTGGTTAGTGAAGTCGTGGGCGGAGCTCGGTGATCCGAGCGGAGCTTGCGAGAGGACTAGGACCCGGGTGGGGTGCCGAACCTCTATAAAAATCCCCCGTGTGATTGTGGTTTTCTTTTCGATTCCTTTACTTGCTTGTTTTATTTTAATTCCGCTGTGCATATCTTGATTGCTTAAACAAGTAGGTAATTAGCCTTAATTGTGGACCCATAGACCCACACGATCCCACATTTGGTATCAGAGCCTTGTTCGTTAATTTTGTTCTTGACCGATAAATTAACATGGCTCTTAATGCATCCACACCTACATGCTCTTCTAGACCACCATTTTTTGATGGAACTAATTTCTATTCATGGAGAAGTAAAATAAAACATACATGAAATCCATGACTAATTTAGATATCTGGTCCATAGTCTCAACTCCATATAATTTGCCTAAAGTTGATTTTAATTTATGGAGTTTAGAAGAAAAGAAATTAGCTTGCTTGAATGCCAAGGTTATGAATGTATTACGTTGTGCACTTAAGTATGAAATTTTTGACCTTGTGTCTAATTGTGAAAGTGCACATGAGATTTGGCAAGTTCTTCAAGCTAAGTATGGTGACAAGGAAGAATCACAAACCGGGAAAGAGGGAGACTCAAGCCAAATAGATGAAGCTCATGAAAGATGTGACAAGAACACATCTACATCATATTCCTCCTCAAGCTCATCCAAGGGAAAAGATGCTCACACATGCCTCATTGTAACAATCGATGAAGAAAGTGAGGTATCTTCTAAATCTTGCTCATCAAGTTCTAGTTCTAATGAAGAATCATATTCTTTTAAAGAACTACAAAATGCATTCCATGAACTTGTTGAAAGATATGAGCTTCTATGTCAAAAGAACAAGTTAGCTAGAGAAGTAAATCATGATCTTCATTGTCTAAATGAATCAACCTTGATTGAGAAAAATGATTTACTTGCTAAAATTGATAAGCTCATCTTAGAGAATGCATGTTTAAAAGATGAGAATGAGAAATTGAAAGATAAATCTAACTCATCTATTGCAATTGATAGTCATATGCTTAAAAGTGATAAAAATGACTTGCTTAAGAAACTTGACAAATCTTATCTTGAAAGCAAGAAATTAATGAATGACTTGAATTGCATGACCGACAAATGTGTCAAATTAGAGATTCACATGCATCAAATGAATGAAAAGCACAATTCTTTGATTCAAAATCTTAAATGCATGAATGAATATCTTGAGCTTAAAAACAGTGAACTAAATGCATCAAATAAAATTTTGATAAATGATTTGCATAAGTTCACAAATGGCAAGAAAAATCTTGATATGCTTTTAGGAAATCAAAGACAATCCTTAGACAAGCATGGTTTAGGCTTTAATGTCTTTTATGTTAAAAATCATCTTGTTCAAGATAACATAAATGGAAAGCATCATATTGCCATGAAAAGAACCTCAAGTGTTTGGGTACCTAAAGCAACTTGGATTTGGGTGCCAAAAGTTAAATTGAATGGACCCAAACAAAAATGGGTACTAAAATCTACACTTGTAGGTACTTGAAGAGGAGATTGGTGGTGACCGGGTGAGCCAAAGCGTCGAATTCGAATCCAGTTGCATCACCAAGTCAAGATTGGAGCTAATTAAGACCCAAGTTGGTATAAATTTCTATCATCTACAATTCATGTTAAATTAGCTCTAGTCTAGTTTATGTGCTTAAACGTCATACATTTAGAGTTTAATTCATTGCAAATCAATAACCCTATTCATTGCAAATCATTTATCACATCCAATGATTATAAGTGTCAAATTTTGAATGGATGTTAGAATAAGGCCCAAATTGAAACGAAATTGAACTTAAATTGAATCATACTCATAGTTTCCATCTAGCCTTATTGACAGGGGAGCTTAAATGTTATATCTTTAATTAGAGTAATGAAGTGCAAAATTTAGGGGGAGCAACTTCATTACAAGACATCTAAATTCTATGCTTAAAGTTATAATTAATTTTGTTTTTGATGGATGTCAAAGGGGGAGAGATAATTAAGGGGGTAACTTGGAATTTTGTAATCAAATTGAACAAAAACTATGCACATCCATAGGGGGAGCATTATTATGCTTAGTTTACAAATACAAATTCCATGTATTAAGATATAGTTAAGATATAGGTTGCCATCATCAAAAAGGGGGAGATTGTTGGCTTTTTGGCCTTAATTTATGTTTTGATGATTTAATTAACCTAATCTTTATTATAATCTTGTAGAGTGGCACACATATTGCATTGCATATATATTGCATTGTGCTAACCTCTACAGGTGATCAAGACTCAAGGAAGAAAGGAAACTCAAGTCAAGACATGTAATCAAGCTCGTTTGAAGACATGTATTTTGTATTCCTTTGAGTCTTTAGGAACTTGTGTATTTTGAGCATACTTGAGCTAAAATCAACTTAATCACACACTAGGTTCCTCATAGAAGTCACACACGAAATTTCACATAATTTGGACTTCAATAGATCACCCAAACTTAGATCGGAAAATACTAAACCTGAACCCTAACTGTCTGCCCACATTTGGTCGACCGGATGATCATTTAATCCTGTTTGTGTTTCCCTGTCTAGTTTCGGTCGATCGCACCATTTCTTTCGGTCGACCGTTTATGCTTATTTTTCCGACCGTTAGTTTTGTCGTATATACCCAACGATCGTATTCGTATTAAAACAATTATACCCCAAATACATTTCATGTATCGGTCGACCGAGGACCACGATCGGTCGACCGTTTGTCCATCTCTTGACAAACCCGAATCTCCTGTTGAAAAACGGTCGACCGCTAGACCTGTTTCGGTCGACCGAATACCCAATTGTTTGTCAACCCCAAAGTGCCTGGACGAAATCGGTCGAACGAACCCCTTTCTTGTGTTCGACCGATCTTAATTGTACCTGAGTCGTAGCGTTGGGCGGTCGACCGTTGCTTAACCGGTCGACCGAACTTTGTGCAAAACAGCCAAACGGTCGACCGTTCTTCCCGTTTCGGTCGACCGATTTCACTCAGACTTTGGTCCTGCAGTTTCTGTTCTGTGTAATCACACTTCAACTCATACCCAATTAATCCCAACGGCTCTATTCTCTCTAATGCCTATATAAGGAGTTGTAAAACACATTTTAACACAACTCTCCCACTACAAACTTGTCCCAAACATTAGAGAGAATCTCAAACACTCAAAGCCTCAAATTTCCACAGTAATCAATTCCTTAATCCTACTCACGTGTGCTCAAGCTTAGAGAGTGTTGGTCCACTCATATTGTTGTTGTCAAAGGAAGCAAGGACTTCGGTGAAAGCCCGAAGTGTTCCTCTCGGTTTGTGAGAGAAGAAAGTCAAGCTCGCGAGGTTGTTCGCGGAGTTTGTTTTGTAAAAGGTGTTCTCTCCCGGCCCGGAACGGGGAGTGGTTAGTGAAATCGTGGGCGGAGCTCGGTGATCCGAGCGGAGCTTGCAAGAGAGGACTAGGACCCGGGTGGGGTGCCGAACCTCTATAAAAATCCCCCGTGTGATTGTGGTTTGCTTTTCAATTCCTTTACTTGTTTGTTTTATTTTAATTCTGCTTTGCATATCTTGATTGCTTAAACAAGTAGGTAATTAGCCTTAATTGTGGACCCATAGACCCACACGATCCCACACTTGTGACGAAAATTTCTCGGTTGCCAACATCATCCCTTGTCGTAAGGTTGAGGTAGCCGATTTCGCTTCATATTTGTTAAAACCTCTGTTAGATGCAAATATGCTCACTTTGTTACTCACAAAACTTGCATCTAAACCATATTATCCATTCCTCATCCAACAATTTTATTGCAATCTCCGTAAAGTCCCAAATCATCCCTATCTAACCACTATGATTAATGGCAAAGAATATAGTGTTACCCCCGCTTTGGCCCATACTCTTCATTTAGATCCGAGGGGCACCCACATTTATCTTGATTATCCTCTTGGTGCTCTTCCAAACACCGAAATTGCAAAAATCGTCACTGATTTGTATGCTATTCCACCACCTATCGTGAACGGTCGTTATAAACATAATGCCTTACTCTTACATCCCGTTCCACGAATCCTTGCCCAAATCGTTTTGTATAACCTTCTTCCTAAATTGGGTCATCGCAATGAGATCTCCAACATGGCGCTCATGTGCATTTACTGTCTCTACAAGAGAATCTTGGTTGATTGGTCATCATTTATGGTTATGCATATGACTCATCATAGTGGTTCCTACCTTCCGTATCCGATGTGGCTATCTGCAGTGTTTGAACATTGGAAAATTGATATGGAGCAATATCCCTCTTTGGTCTACAAATTTCTCATCTCTAAGACCACTCTCTCCAAGATGAAATCCATTCCTCCTCCTTCTCCACCTCATTCCTCTGCTGAGGAATCAGCCGACAATTCCGAAGAAGAAGAAGAAGAGGTGTCTGAAGATCCGAGGTGGATGCCTCGTCATGTCCCTCATGATTCCAGCTCCTGGTGGGGTGAGGGAGACTCTGAAGCATGTGTAGGATCGTGTGGATTATGGGTCCACTAATCACTTTTACGCTAATCACCTACTTGTTTAATCGATCGAGTTATATGCAGCGGAATTTAAACAACTAAAGCAAGTAGGGAAGGAATAATGCAAACCACAAAGAAAACGTCGATTTTTATAGAGGTTCGGCACCCCACCCGGGTCCTAGTCCTCTCTTGTAGGCTCTTCTCGACTCCGCGAGCTCCGCCTACGTCTTCACTAACCACTCCCCGTTCCGGGCCGGGAGAGAACACCTTTTACAAATCAAACTCCATGAACAACCTCGCGAGCTTGACTTTCTTCTCTCACAATCCGAGAGGAACACTTCGGGCTTTCACCGAAGTCCTTGCTTCTTGAACAAAGGTTGAGTGGAACAACACTCTCTAATTCTTGAGCACACTTGACTAGGATTAAGGAATTGATCACTAAAATGTGGAAATTGAGGTTTTGAGTGTTTGGGAATCTCTCTAAAGTTTGGGACAAGTTTGTAGTGGGAGAGTTGTATTAAAATGTGTTTTACAACTCCTTATATAGGCATTTGAGAGAATAGAGCCGTTGGGATTGATTGGGTGTGAGTTGATGTGTGATTACACAAAACAGAAAACGCAGGACCCAATTCTGGCTGAATTCGGTCGACCGAAACGGGAAGAACGGTCGACCGTTTGGCAGTTTTGCACAAAGTTCGGTCGACCGGTTAAGCAACGGTCGACCGCCCAGCGCTACGACTTAGGAAAACTTAAGTCATCGGTCGAACACAAGAATGGGTTCGGTCGACCGATTTCGTCCAGGCACTTTGGGGTTGACAAACAATTGGATATTCGGTCGACCGAAACAGGTCTAGCGGTCGACCGATTTTCAACAGGAGATTCGGGTTTGTCAAGAGATGGACAAACGGTCGACCGATCGTGATCCTCGGTCGACCGATACATAAAATGTATTTGGGGTATAATTTGTTTAATACGAATATGACCGTTGGGTATATACGACAAAAGTAACGGTCGGGAAAATAAGCACAAACGGTCGACCGAAAGAAAAGGTGCGGTCGACCGAAACTAGACAGGGAAACACAAACATGATTAATTGATCATCCGGTAGACCGAACGGCCTGTTTCGGTCGACCGAATGTGGGCAGACAGTTAGGGTTCAGGTTTGGTGTTTTCCGGTCTAAGTTTGGGTGATCTATTGAAGTCCAAATTATGTCAAATTTCGTGTGTGACTTCTATGAGGAACCTAGTGTCTGTTTAAGTTGATTTTAGCTCAAGTATGCTCAAAATACACAAGTTCCTAAAGACTCAAAGAAATACAAAAATACATGTCTTCAAATGAGCTTGATTACATGTCTTGACTTGATTTCCTTTCTTCCTTGAGTCTTGATCACCTGTAGAGGTTAGCACAAAGCAATATATATGCAATGCAATATGTGTGCTACTCTACATGATCATAATTAAGATTAGGTTAATTAAATCATCAAAACATAGATTAAGGCCAAAAAGCCAATAGCATGGTCTCAAGGGCAGTGGTCAGCGTCCACTTCCATTGATCTCCATCGCTTTCACTAACTATCTGATCAGGTTCATGCTTTCGAGGCCTCCACATCTGCTAGGTTTGATGCGCTTGAGGCGTCCTCTACTGCTTGTATAGATGCGTTTGAGGCCTCCACATCTGCTCAGCTCGGTCGTATTGAAGCTTCTCTTGATTCTCTCTCCTCGTTGCTGCGTGATCAGAGGCTTGGGTGATTTAGTGTTGGTTTTGTGGAGTGTGTGTTTCGGTTTCTTTGAACTTCGGTTTATGATGTTGTTCCTTCAAACATTTGCTTATTGTTGTATTTTGCTTTGAACTTATTGTACTATTTGCTTTCGAAGTTGCCTTTGGTGTTTGTTTTGGATTCTAAGTTGAATGTGTGGTATATTGTTGTCTCTCCTTTTTGGCTTAATATTTTCGCTTTTGTTACTCTATCTCATGATTAAGCTTAAATTGTTTATCATATTGTCTCGTGAGACTTTTTTTATTATGCCATAGGGGGAGAAATAAATACATGCTTATGATTATGCTTAAATTGTCTATCAAATTTACTTACTATAATCAAGAGATAAATATTTACTTCAGTGATGCTTCCTCTGTATTTGATCCACAACAACAAAAATTTGTGTTATTGTGGAGATGTTGCAATCTGTATGCAAGTTGGTGAACTACGAATCAAGGGAGCGGATATGTAATTATCATCCCAGAACGATAACTATCTTTGAAGGACAAAGCCCAGATGGATTGTACTCTTTTTTCCTTTTTCAAGTTTTGTCCCATATGGTTTTACTTGATAAAGTTTTTAACGAGGCAACTTGTGCAATTGTGTTAGCATATGTCATACACTCTTTTCCCTTAGCTATTTTCCCACTGGGTTTTTTTAGCAAGGTTTTTGATTAGTGGCATATCATACAATGCATTCATGTTATATATCTTTTGTGCTACTCGAGCATTTGTTTGATGTGTTTCAGGTTTCAGGTAAAAAAGAGAACAAATGAACCAAAAATGATCTAAATGCAAAAAAGAAATGACCTTATTGAAGCATCTTAGACCTATTTGTCATGCTCAAGGACCCCTCTGCAATTTAGGAAGGACCCAGATGAAACTCGGACGACCTGAACGAAAAAAAAAAATTTGAAGAGTATTTGGGAAATTAAAATCAAATGGCCTCGAACCAGCGGACCTGAAGTGCACCCCATGTGCAAAATAGAGAACTTAAGTTGCTGAAGAAAATTGCGGCGGATCAAACACAAAATATCCGCCAGTGGTGGATTTTAATACGCCACTGGCGGATCATTTTGGTCTAAACATGCCCCAATTTCTCTCGTGGTTCGAGCATGTGTATTTGGGTGGACCAGACCAGAGAAAAAGTGATTACAGTCGTCGGATTGCTTTCAGATTCATTTACACCACTCTTTCCTCTATAAATAACAATGTTTCTCCTACCTTTTTTCTTCTCCTCCACTTCCACCGTTAGAGTAGGTTAGGTTTTACCCAATTTGGTTGCAAGTAGAGGAAGGTGGTTGAAGGTTGTAAGCTCACATTTTCTTTAATATAAGGTTGGATTCATGTTCCTCTTGTCATTAACTTTCTTTCGATCCAATTAGTTTTTGATTTTGTTGGTTAGTTTTCTAGTTAGAGCTTTATGTCATGTTTTGTCTTAATCTCTTCATTTTCCATGTTTGCAGTGATGATTAGTGAATAGATCCACCTCATGGGGTGAAGGTGATGTAGATTATGTGAAGTGTTAGTGACAAGTTCTTATTATCTTGTCATTTCATATGCTTAATTTGGATCTATACATGTAACTTGCTTAAACTTGTATTAGATGGGAAAATGACATTGTTGGGTACTTCTCTCATGCTATATATGTTGGTTTTTTGGCTAATAATTGTTAATCTATTTTGATAATTAATCAACATATCAATAAACACATGTATCAATTAAAGATCATTGCTTGCATATACTTGTATTATCTAACGTTTCAAGAATCAAGTATGAGTTGAATTGAAAGATGAAGATTGAAGCGTAGCTAGGTTTAAATTCGACGTATTTAGGTTACAAATGTAACTTGGCACTTGAAATCTTTGATTCATTGCATTGCATAACACGTAGAATACCTATAGAAGTCTCACACTACATTCCAACTATCTTAGACTTCAATAGAAAATCATTGAAACTCATTAGAATTGTAGAACAGGAAATCTGCACTAAAACGGTCGACCGGTAGAACCATTTGGTTCGACCGAATTTCAACAGACCTTCTCAGGAAACTTAATATGTCCAAAACGGTCGACCGACATACATTTCCCGTTCAACCGTGCCTTCTATTTGGTTTGCCTGTCTGAAATCGATCGACCGAAACCCTTGTTTGGTTTGACCGTCGCACCTTGTTGAGTGATAGGAATTAGTTTATCCTATACAAATCCTTCAGCCTATCAGTTATCGACATGTGTCCAGTTAATGAGACATTCGGTCCACCGAAACTTTGTATTTGTTCGACCGATTGTATTTCCGTATTTTTATTTATTGTATTTCTGTATTTATATTAAATATGACTGTTATACTTGTCGTATACACATTTCTTAACTAACCCTCTTTTGGATTTGGTCTTCCGGTCGACCGAAAGTTCTGTAACGGTCTACTGAGTCTTGAAAACTTCCCAGACCCATTCTTACTGGGCATTTTCGGTCGAACCATAAACTCATTCTGTTCAACCGATTGCATTTGTGTTAATTCTGTCTAAAATCCAACACGACAACCGGTCGACCGAAACTCTACTCACGGTCGACCGATACTTATATCTTTTCTGATCCAGTCCTACTGGTCATTTTCGGTCGAACTGGTGTTCCAAACCGTTCGACCGATCACTTAAGTTCTAGCCATATTGGATCGACTGTTTGCATCTTCGCTCGACCGATCCTTGCAGAGTTCCATTCTGGTCGACCGTGTTACTCGATCCGGTCGACCGTTCGTGTCCTGAAGTGTGTCTTGTCTCTTCCTGACTTGTATTTTCTTGCACATCCTTTCACTATTTCAATCCCAACGGCTAGAACTAGTTTAGAGCTTATAAATAGAGCTGAGAACACTTCTACAAGATCACCAATCTTTCTCTAAGCTCAAATCTCATTACTACTCTCAATTTTCTCTAAACACTTGTGCTCACATCTTCTCACTTGAAATCACCATCCATTGATTGCATCATTCATTTCAAGTGCTCAAGATTAGTTGCTGAAGTATTAGTCTTCAAGAGTTGTACAAATCTTCCGGAGTGAAGCTCTTCTCGGATTATGAGAATGTGGTCCAAGCTAGGCGAGGGTGTTCCCCGAGCTTGTGGTGTAAAGGCGTGATCTCGGCCCGCAACAGAGATCGGATTAGTGGAGGACGCAAAGTTGCTCGAGTAAGAGCAATTCGTAAGAGAGGACTAGGATCCGGTGGTTGGATCCAAATCTCTATACATCCGGAGTTGTGGTTTGTTGTTCTCTTTCATATTTATTGTCTTATCTTTTAATTTGGCATAGTTCCCTTAAAAACCTTAATTAGTCTATTCACCCCATTTAGACTAAGTTTAGGGGCTAGTAGATCCTACAATATCTAGAGTTAATCATGTTGCTTGTAATGGATCATCATGTTTTTGTAAATGTCTTATTATGTATGGATGCTTGATCAGTAGATAATGCATGAATGTATTGAGTTGTATGGATGGTTAATTCATGCATTAATGTACACACTAGGTACTTACTTCATTCTTGGCAACTCAAAGTGCATCTTAACTTTAAGTCTAACTATATTAGTCATATTCATGTAAATGTAGTTGATGTTAATTAGACTCCACACTAATTTCTAGTTGGTTTCACTTACTTTACACACTTATGCCTCATGTAATCAAGAACCACTTACACACACATACCTATGCACCTACACTCCATGGGGATTTAGTTTAATTGTTGATTAATTCATCATTTAGTATAGTTAGTTTAGCATAATCCCCTTATTCTCCTCTCCTTTCCCACTCGAGTATGGTAGTAACAATAATACTCCCAACTCCTTGAAGTTCGATCATATTTGTCACGTCTTCACCGACGTTGTGCACTTGCGGTTATTAAAACGATAATTCAGTTTTAAACGAGACATGAACATAACGCTATTCTGCAACATAATGTACAAATATATGTTGAAATGAATTGGAGAATTATATGTTATGCACTATTTTTTATTTCACCAAGTTTTTGTCCCACAGTGTTTTACTTGGCAATATTTTTAACGAACCAGTCTGAAAAGCGTATAACAAAATGTGTTTATCCAAGGAAAAGTGTTATGAAACAAGAAATATATCATATGGATAAGTCACATTTTCACTTGGTGTTACAACTTCTTATAACATTCACATTCAAATGCAATGTAATTCTCTCATTGATGTGTATTATATGTTTTATTCATTAGCGTGTTATTGCATTGAAATATTTATTTATGTCTGTTGTCTATATACAGAGGTGCATTGTACTATTATGTGATATAGCAATAAAAAGTATTCATCATTCTCCCCCAAATCTCCATGTCTTTTCATTTCATAATAAATCTAGTTTTCAGATGTTAATTATAAATCACATTTGATTCTTCATTTTTTCGGAATCATGGCTTTAGAGGCTGTTAGAGATTTCGACTGCTGGATCTTGGCTTAATTAATCACGGTTAGCCCCAGTGTGGAACGTACGTAGAGAAGCACACAAAGTCATGACATAGGAATCTAGAATGACGCAACAAGAACAAAAATTAAGTGGAAACCATTCTTAATCCCGCGCATGCCAACAAATTACGAGTCCATAAACATGAGAGTTTACAATACTAGAAAAAGATTATAAGGATGAACAACAACACATCCTATATTCTCCCACAAACGATTGTTGGCAGGATGCATCGATCTAGAGGTATGAACTCTGAGTATATTAAACTTTCTAATATATTAGACAATAAACCGAAATAATAGTTTGTTCCAATTTAAACATAACAAGCATTAATTCAACTGAAATTAACAATAGGTATACATCCAAACAACCTACTACGCATAATTAATTCTCATTGTTCTTTTGGATAATAAGCTAACTTAACTGGCCACTGTCTTTGGGCAACATTTCGTTTTACTGGAGGTGCCGGACGAGAATGCCCTCGAAAGTAATACCCGGACCGAAAGCGAGCACGAAACCCCACTCCTCGGCAGTCTTCCCCTTCCTTTTGAGCTCGTCCCTCATGTACTCGATGACGTAAAAGACGGTGTTGCTGCTGGCGTTGCCGAAGTCCATCAATGCTCTTCGGCTGCAGTCGAGCTTGTCCTTCTCCAGCCCCAGCGTGCTCTCCAACCTGCCCATAATATAGAGGTTAATTTTTAGTGCACACAAAATAGACTCGGCATATTGATCATGTTTTATGGAAATAGGTTGTATTTTGTAGTTTGGTTAATTAGAACAAGATAGTTTTAAGAAAATATCCATTTGCGCAGCTTGCTTGATTATACCTACATTAACATTCTTCTATTTTAAGTAAATTATTAATTACATGCAATATATATAGGTTACTTCTCATAATTAGACTTTAGTTTGTTAACCATATGACCACTTAAACTACATGCAACATAAATGAGTGAGTACAAATGGGTTGTTTTGCACAAATAGCCTATATATAGTTTTATCTAGCTAGTAACGTTTTAAAAACATTATAATTAAAATCTTGATAACTTCTAATTATAATAGACAAACAGTATTATTTAATTAACTTATACTTAATTTATACAGAAAAACTTGGTTTTGTTATACTTTCATCTTGGCATGCACGAAAAGTAGTTTAGTTTCGACCATAACATTAATAAACACGAATTTTTTTTAATCTATAACAAAAAATCGTTAAACCTTAATGAAGTCCAAATATATATGAGAAAAATGGAGACCTATTAAGTATGGCTGGACCACCGGGGTGCACCGCCCAGAACATCCGGTTGAAGTCGTCTTCCGCGACACCGCTCCTCTCCACCAGCTTCCTACAGAACCTCCCGACGTTAGCTTCGATCTTCTCCGGCAAATCCCTCCCCAGCTTAAACCATATCCCCTCCTCCGACATCCCTCCGTCGATCACCTTCTCCGTCCCCGGCAAGTACTCCTGCACCGCCGTCTCCAGCTCCATGCACCCCCTCTCCCCTTCCACCGGGTCCGCCCCCACAACCGCTGCTGCCGCCCCGTCCCCGAACAACGCTGCCCCCACGAGATCATACGGGCGCGCCACGTTAGGCGGTCGGAACCCGAGGATCGTCGTCTCGGCCGTCACGACAAGCACGCGACTCCCCGGGTTGTTCTCGGCGATGTCCTTGGCTACCCGGAGGGCCGTGACGCCGCCGTAGCAACCGAGGAAGTATAGCATGACTCGGGAGACGTCAGGTCGGAGGCCGAGGGCGGTGGAGAGGAGGAGGTCACCGCCGGGGAGACGGAGCTCGCTGGAGGAGACGTAGACTAGGTGGGTGATGCGGTCGAGGGAGAGAGACCAATCGGCTACAGCCAAACGGGCGGCAGCGGCTGCCATGTCGAGGAGGGCCGCGTGGGCCACAGCGAGCCGGGGTTGGAGCGTCGGAGATCCCTCGGTAGCTAGCTCAGGGTACTTCTCCAACACCTCCTTGCACATCACTGTGTATCTTGTCTTCACCGTTGTGGTCTTGCCTGTCAAAAGTCAAAATCACTATTAGTCAACGCTAAAGAGTCAACTGTATAAGAAAAAGAAAAAAGAAGAACTAGTACAACGTATTAGAAAATTGCATTGTTCTTGATCATTTACTCAAATTGTGTTTACATTATATTTGTTGATTATAAGTTTTGGTACTTGCTTGAAGAAAAAAATTGGACGAATGAGAACACAATTCTTACATAGTCTTTCTAGCTTAGCCTTCATCGCGAGATCTTGACAATTCGTATCGCGAAAGAACCCCTCGACGAGGCATTCCTGGCGGAGGAGTTGGTTGGGAAATGCCTTGCCGAGGCCCAAGATAGCCGCCTTTCCTGGTCGGCTCGCCCTTGTATGTCCATTTCCGTTAGTCCGGCTTTCACTAGCCATCTTCCTTACTTCTACTCACTCAGCACAACAAGGGATGATCAGTTGTGTTGGTTTGCATCACAAGAAGAGTGGGCGTATATAAGGAGAATAAGTTGTTGGCAAAGGAGTGTGGTGTTGGTGAGACATGAAAAGAGAGGGTGTGTTAATTTGGCTTTGAAAGATAAAGAGAGGGCTGTTTTAGTTTGACTTGGTGGTTGAGTTAATTTTGGTGGTGGGTCTAATGAGTGTGATCTTGATAAATTAATTAACTATTGTGTATGGTTAGAATTGCTGGTCACCAGAGGTCCTCTTAGAATCTACAACGTAGTTGGAAGGTGAATGGCAACTGAGAGCAACATGATTAGTGTGTGGAGATAATAATTAAGTTAGGGCATTGTAAAATAATAACCAAGTGGTTTGTGATTAGGGCACTATAAGATGATAATTAGGTGGTTTATGAATAAGGCGTCACGAGCTCCGCCCAATGAGGCCCTAGTTTAGCAAACTTAGTCCGGATCAATTATTCCAAAGGTTGATAAGTCAGCTAAATGGAATATGAAATGGAAAATTTTACTTTTTATGTTACAAATTGTCTAGAAAAAAATCCACATTTTTGTTCTCTCTGAAAAATATATTTACGTTTCAACTTCTGTCCAAAATACATTTGTCATTAAAAACACCAAAAACCTCTCTTTGTCACCCATCTTCTCTTTCTCTCTCTCTTTCACACAACCATTCTCGTCGTAGTCGAACCCAGATGTTTTTTAGGGGGGCGGGGATTGTTTGTGCATGTTCGGAAGGTGATTTCGGAGACTTTTGTGTTGGGATTGATTCATACTCCTTATACACACTCTGACGGGTCGGTCGGGGATCTAGCTCCCCGGTGAGCGAGCGGTGTTCTACCTCGCCAGTGAGGTGGCAGAGGTTGCAAGGGGGCAGCATCCCCTGGTAGCCAAACCCAATGTATTTTTGGGCTTGGAGATTTATTAGGAATTCTAATAGTTTTGATACCAAAAACGGACATCTTCTCTGTTTGCAACGAAGCTTGATTGTCTTCGATATGAGTTCGATAGAAGCGCGATTTTCGTACTCGATAGGCTCAATTACTTTTACATGTGAGCTCGATTGGATTAGACTGAGTGTTTTGTGGAGTGGATTGAATCGATGGAAGTCGGACCGATTATCTGTGTTTCCAACGAAGCTCGATAGGCTCCATTCCTTTTACATGTGAGCTCGATAAAACTCCGACAACAGTTTGTTGAGTTTGTTTTAATTTAATGTTGAACTTGTTTTTGACGTGCTCGATGAATCTTGATAGATGTTCGATGGAGCTCGATAGGATGTGCTCGATTTTTGAGGGTGTCTTATGACGAACAGAATTTGAATCGTTTGAGCGTGAAGAATTGTAAACTCGATGGGTTTGATGCGCTCGATATGTGCATGATATGACCACGATAATTTAGATTTTTGAAAAAAACATGATTTTTTCCGCACGATTTTTGAGGACGTTTTATGACGAACAGAGTTCGAATCGTTTCGGTGTGAAGAACTGTAAACTCGATGAGCTCTATACGCTCAATGTGTGCACAATATTTCCTCGATAATTTAGATTTTTTGAAAAAAAACACAACTTTTCGACGAACTATATTTAAGGACGTTTAATGACAAACAAAATTCGAATCGTTTCGGTTTGGAGAACCGTAACTCGACGGGTTCAATGTGTGCGCGATATGTCCTCGATAATCTAGATTTTTTTGGAAAAAATGACTTTTCACCGCACGATTTTTGAGAATGTTTAAAGACGAACGGAATTCGAATCGTTTGGGTGTATAGAACTATAAACTGTGGGATCGTGTGGGTTATGGGTCCACAATACTTTTCACAGTTTTACACTAATTACCTACTCGTTTATCAATCAAATATATGTGCAGCGGAATTTAAACTAAATAAGCAAGTAAAGACTAGAAATGCAAACCACAAGAAGTCGGGGGATTTTTATAGAGGTTCGGCACCCAACCCGGGTCCTAGTCCTCTCTTGAAAGCTCCGCTCGGATCACCGAGCTCCGCTCACGACTTCACTAACCACTCCCCGTTCCGGGTCGGGAGAGAACGCCTTTTACAAAATAAGCACCGCGAACACCCTCGCTTGCTTGACTTTCTTCTCTCACAATCCGAGAGGAACACTTCGGGCTTTCACCGAAATCCTTGCTTATCTTACAACAATGAGAACTTGAGTGGAACACACTCTCTAAACTTGAGCACACTTGAATGAGATTGGATTTGTGATTAGGAAGGTTTGAGGCTTTGAGTGTGTTGGGTTTCTCTCTAATGTTTTGGACAAGTATGTAGTGAGAGAGTTGTGTTAAAATATGTTTTACAACTCTTTATATAGGCATTAGAGAGAATAGAGCCGTTGGGATTGATTGGGTGTGAGTTGATGTGTGATTACACAAAACAGAAACTGCAGGACCCAATTCTGGATGAAATCGGTCGACCGGATCGAGCTGAACGGTCGACCGTTAGGTAGTTTTGAACTAAGTTCGGTCGACCGGTTAGGTAACGGTCGACCACCCAACGCTACGACTTAGGTACACTTAAGTCATCGGTCGAACACAAGAAAGGGTTCGGTCGACCGATTTCGTCGAGGCACTTTGGGGTTGACAAACAAAGATCGATTCGGTCGACCGAAACAAGGTCTCGCGGTCGACCGATTTACAACAGGCACTTTGTGTCTGTCAAGAGATGGACAAACGGTCGACCGATCATGGTCCTCGGTCGACCGATACAGGAAATGTATTTGGCGTATAATTGGTTTAATACAAATACGACCGTTGGGTATATACGACAAAACTAACGGTCGGAAAAAATAAGGTTCACACGGTCGACCGAAAGTCAAACCACGGTCGACCGAAACTAGGCAGTAAAACACAAACAGGACAATTGGTCACTCGGTCGACCGAACGACCAGTTACGGTCGACCGAATGTGGGCAGACTTTTAGAGTTCAGGTTTAGTGTTTTCCGGTCTAAGTTTGGGTGATCTATTGAAATCCAAATTATGTGAAATTTTGTGTGTGACTTCTATAAGGAACCTAGTGTGTGTTTAAGTTGATTTTAGCTCAAGTATGCTCAATTTACACAAGTTCCTAAGACTCAAAGAAAATACAAAATACATGTCTTCAAAAGAGCTTGATTACATGTCTTGACTTGATTTTCCTTTCTTCATTGAGTCTTGATCACCTGTAGAGTTTAGCACAAAACAATATATATGCAATGCAATGTGTGTGCTACTCTACAAGATTATAATTAAGATTAGGTTAATTAAATCACCAAGACATAGATTAAGGCTAAATAGCCAACATAAACTTGATGGGCTCGATGTGTGTGCGATATGTCCTCGATAATTTAGATTTTTTGAAAAATGACGACTTTTCACTACACGATTTTTGAGGTTGTTTAATGACGAATGAAATTCGAATCGTTTAGGTGTAGAGAACTATAAACTCGACGCGCTCGATATGTGTGCGATATGAATTGTTCACTGTATGATTTTTGAGGGTTGGAAGAGAAAGAAAGAAAGAGAATGATTGGAAGGAAATGGACTCACACGGTTTAGGCAAGGGTATTTTGGGGAGAAGTGGAAAGATAAGTATATTTTTCAGAGAGAACCAAAATATGGAAAGAAAAAATCAGAGATTGAGCAACTTTAAGCATAGAAAGTCAAATTTTCTTATAAAATTTAGTGAAATTTAGGTCTCTTACTGAATCCACAAAGACGATTATTAAAATTTAAACAAAAAAATATCAAGGCAGGCAAGAGAAAAAGGAAATGAAAAAACATATAAATGTTTGACATTTTCGTCATTCTTTACCCATGTTAATTTGGAGACTAATTTTTCGTGGATATGAGACAAAGATGTGTGATATGGATAAGAAACTAAAAATCTGGACGTTGGATCAACTTTTTTGGTGTCGATTATTCTAATTTATGAATTCAAATCTAATATTATTTATCAGACTCGAATCAAATTAAAAATGGACTCTAATGTAGAACCACGTGTCACTTTGCAGTAACTATGGAGGAGTTGGCGGAATGTGGGTTTGCATCGAAATCGCAACAAGGAAGCATGTCCACTCTGCTAAAATCAATTCATTAAACGTAATTTTGAGTGGTTGGGAACTTGGGATCAAAACTACGATTAGTTAAGTTTGTATAATGATTTAACACACTTAAACTGTTCTGAAGTTCGTTTTAAAAGAAAAAAAACAACAAACAAGACTTGTTATTCTTCATTTAAGGTGTAAAACCTTATCAATTCAGTATTGCAAATCACTTGTGGTAAAACTTTCAAAAGAGAAGATAATTAAGATGTTAGTCTGACGGGCTTAACTCCTGGTTGAGTCGTTTTTCTTTTGAATTTTTGGGTTTTGGATGATATAATGTTTTTTTTTTTGAAAGTTTTGTAAATATATTAAAGAGGGTAAATATGAAATAGCCATGAGTCCACAGCTATTACATCCAAAGTACAAGCCAAGTCAACAGTTTTCTCAAAATACAACACAAACGTCCAAAGCCCAGTGGCAACAGAAAGACAAAAACAACGAAGTAGAGCTCAGCTACATATTCCTATGCATTTATATACTAATGCAGGTACCCCTCAATCGATCAACTAATAACAAAGTCTCTTCCATCTTTTGAAGATAAGGTCTTTGCCTCTATCCAATTGGAGGCTGAAGGTGTTTTTGACACTGATAGTTGCTCACCTGAACCTGCTAACGAGAAAGGAGATTCCAAGGATGTATCTGGATTGTGAAGATACTATCAATGCTATGGACTTCGTCCATGATGAGTGAAGAAACTCCTATTCCTAATGCTCATCTATGATTACTAGCAATAGTTCTGTCTTTACTCATCAAATGGAACGCAAGGGAAGTCAAGTATTGTCAAACCTAATCTTAAATATTGTGCATTTTCTGTGACTCCTTTATGGCATTGTACCTTCTGTGCCCCCTACTAGCTAAGGTTCTCCAGCACAGTGATTGGGAAGCAACAATGCAAGAGTTGGGTGCTTTTTGTACTAATAATATATACTTGGTGTAATATCTCCGAAGAAATTTAAAATTTTCAATATAATACAAACACGAGGATATTACAAAAGAAAATAGGCAACTTGTGCCCAACGTGTATACAATATATATAACAAAGAGTTTCAAGAGTGTGATTACAACAAAAGCTAAAGAGAAATGTACATGTAATCACTAAGACCTCAAAAACAGGAAAAATATGATCTGGTTCCGAACACGCTCATCCTCGGTCACCACCTCCTAGCGCCGCTCACGGTCTGAAATAAAACATGACTATGCCCGAGTTACCCATAAGGAAACCTTGTATGCCAAACTCCTATCACCATAAATGAACTAGACATCTATAAGCATGTATGATATGAAATACAGTAAACAAACATCATCTCACTGAGCGTCCGGGAACTCTCTCCCTACCACAGTAGACACAAAACAATAACGGGTCTCGTGGGTCCTCTTAGCCCAACCCTCACACGTGCCCCAGGCACAACAACCAGAACATCCTCGACTACAACACAACTCTGGATCACTATTAGGTCAGCAATGTCCGTATCGTTGCCCCTCCAGGGCCGGAGACCCGTTGCCTTTGAGTTGGCTCCACAACACCAACGAACCACTCTCAGACCGGCAATGTATGTACCATTGCCACCAAAAGGCCGGAGACCCGTTGCCCTTGAGTTGGTCCCACAACACCAAAATAACACAAAACTGCACTAAAACAGTCGAACAAGAACACCAAACCGGTCGACCGAATCCCTCTCCAAAGGACTGGCCCAACCGAAAAACTCTTCAACCGGTCGAACGGCAAAGGGGACCCGTTCGACCGAATTCCACCAGTAAAAACCTCGTACCGCATTAAAAAGCACAAACGGTCGAACAACACGAGATCGACGGTTGACCGAAAATGGGCAGTAAAATTATTTTCCGAACCAAAACATACTGGTCGACCGAACAACAAATCGGTCGAACCAACTTTAAGTTATTTTAAGTCATCAGTCGAACGAGGTCATAAGGCGGTCGACAATTTTGTGTTCTACACCCCCAACCGACTTAAAATAGTATTTCGGTCAAACGGCAAAGGGGTCTCGTTCAACCGAAACCCACCAGTAGCGTCATCTTCTCTCTCAACATGCACCATCGGTCGACCACCCAAGGGTATCGTTCGACCGGTGCAAGAGATAAATGCCAAAATTACACTACGACCGGTCGACCGAACCACTGAAACAGTCGACCGATCCAGTGTTGAACTTGCTGCATTGGTCCAACGAGCCATACGGCCTACCGTCGACCACTCCCACACTTACGAAAGCATAAGTGAGTATCAAAGTAAAGCTTGACATACCTTGAAGGCTTGAAGAAGCCTTTGAAGATCCAACGGTGAGCTTTTCCCTCACGAACCCAATGTCCGGCGACAAACCAACCGAGTCACGATCTACCCAACTCCGAAGAACGTTTGAGCTTCACCTCGCCTCACCGAAACCACCCTCTCTGTAGCCTCTGATTGCTGCGGATCAGAGTAGAGAGAGAGAGAATTTGAGCGGGAGAGAGAAAAATGAGAGAGAGAGAGAGAAAGAGAGAAAGAATAAACCACCAACCTATAATGTTCTCCTCTCATCTCCACCATCCACCTCATCTCCACCAACTCAAATCCTAGCCATCCATCCAAAAATCTCCAATTAGTCACCTAAAAGCCAATTAATCCAAATAATAAGGGTTTAAGATATTACACTTGGTTACTTGTACCTAAAAAGGTAAATATGAATACATGCTCCAGGTTGCAAATGAAGGTCAAGGTATTAATGTGTAGGATTTCGTGTCCCTAGTATGTATATATTTTAAAAAAATTAATACAACATACAAGATCGATTTCATACTTTCAACAATTTTATGTACATTACTTTGTATTTATTCTAATATCATGCAATTCTACATATATTAAAATAAATCACAAAGATGGAATCATACCCAAAGTCTAAAACCTTTCGAAGATCCGGAATCACGTTGCCCGTTGAATCGCCCGCCATTCGCCTCCAAGTGTTCACCAAACTCTAAACAAGATTAGATAGAAAGGAGCTAGCCAATCAATCTCTAATTAGGCTTAGAATCTAGCTAATAACCCTTTTTAAGCTCCTGAGATTTCTATCTCTAAAACTTAAATTAATTAAGAGATTTTCGTCGTGATTAAGGGAGAGATTAATGAGAGAAAGAATTTTTGCAATAACATAAACAAGTAGGATCAGTGGTCCTTTTATAGGCTCCCAAAACATCATTATCAAGAACTATTCTTTAGTCATGATCTCTTGTTTATTCTCTCCTAAAATTAATCTCAAATTTCCACATAAGCATCCTCAAAAATATTTAATTAAATCTGGAATTAATCTAACCCATGATCTAATTATTCTCTTAATAATTCAGGCAAAAATTGCACTGTTCGGTTGACCGAGAATTTTTCTCGGTCAACCAAACCATTCGGTTATAACACGTGTTCGGTGGACCGTGAGCTAGACGGTCAACCGAATATGCATGAGAAAAATTCTCTGGAAAAATTCGGACGATCCGCGTCTTGCTCGGTCGACCGTTGACCCACCAAAATTTCTCCTGGCGAGCATTCATCGGACGACCGTGTCACCTTCGGTCTACCAAAAATATTCTTTCTCGGTTGATCGAACCCAATTGTCCAGGCACTCCAGACAATTTCGGTCAATCAATTGTGCTTACCCCTTCCCCACTCGGTTGACCGTTCCGAAGACACCCCGGTCGACCGAACCCTAAACGGTTCACCGCGTTTGACCCTGATTTTGCCTTTGTCAAATTTTGGTTTTATTTCCAACAAAATCTGATCTTTTGGGGTCTTTAGCAAATTCATATCTTATGTAATATATTATCCTATGTAATATTAAATTATTACACTCCATAAGATACACACCGCATATGAATTTATTATGATTCTAATTATTTCAATTCTCATGACATATTGATTTTATTCGTTCACCACATGTGTCCTTTTATCACATGAAACCCGACACATCATATGAACTCAAAATCAAGTCTCTTGTTTTCCAGTTTTGTGGTGTGACATATAGGAGGATCTAAGCTGAATTGGCAACGATATTAAACACTTAATATCCCAAACTATAAGTGGTATCTAGCTACACATTATAGTTATCCAATTAGCATAGATGTCTTTGTTCCACTCGAATCAAAACCTGATCCATTTAGTGATGTATGTGCACCACTTGTGTCTGTCCCTTGCCTCATGATATTAAGAATATATACAAAGTAGAAATGTGTCACCTTTGTTTTATATTCATTTCTTGATCTCTTTAAGCTAATTATAACTATGTAACTTAACTCAAGTTATATTGTGCACATTATAATTTTGCTTTATCAAGGGGCCCACTAATATCTTCACGCAATTAAGAGGGGCAGCGATAATCGTTTGACTAACTATCTTTTCCAGCACGAGTCATGTTCAACCAACTATTGCCTTTATCACTATACTCATTGATAGCTTTTGACAATAATCAAATTAAGCACTTCTTGAGTGAAAAGATATAAGTCTCATATCTTAGGATCCAAGACACAGTAAAACATTAATGACACGAAATACAATTCCATAATGTTTTACTTGTTAGGTCTATTCAATATATAAAAGTAATCTTTTCCTCTTTTATATACTCGTGTCGTCAATTATTTGTAGAGCTACAACAATCGATGACCAACACGACAATCTTATCTCAGTGATTAATGTTCCATGTTAATTACCATGATTGTGAATAACTTTTGATTTATGTAAACCATTATCGTTTAGAGCTCTACGGTTAAGGACCGAGCGCCTCTCCCTTAACACTTCCAAAAGACGAATACCATAATCAAGGAACAATATATTTGCACATCCAATTCATAATAATTGACATATAAAAGTAAAACATTTAGAACACATTCCTTTCAATCTCCCACTTGTTTTCAAAGTTTTCTTTCACATACATTCTCAATGTATAAAACAATAATAACTAGGGTAATCATCTCTAATCACTCATCAAGCCAATGCACAAGGTTCCTCAGACCCATGGACTCGAAATGCATTTCGCCCTTGGCTTGGGATAAGGGTTTGGTAAATGGATCAGTTGTGTTATTGTTTGTGTCCACCCATAACAGATTTATTTTGCCATCATCGATGAAGTCACGTGTGATAAAGTACTTACGATCCATGTACTTCACTTTGTGGTGTGATTTGGGATCCTTGATTTGCGAGATAGATGTACTATTATCGCAAAATAGCTTTATGGGTCCCTCGCACGAGGAACTACTCTAAGCTCTTCAAGGAACTTCTTAATCCACACTTCTTCCTTGCTCGCTTCAGCGACAACCATTACTTCGGAAGCGGTGGTTGAGTCGGTCGTAGTGGTTTGCTTCCAACTACGCCAACTCACAGCTCCACTGTTTAGAAGGTAAACATATCCTGATTGCGACTTTCTATCGTCGGGATCACTCATGAAACTCGCATCCGAATAGCCCTCGGCTATTAACTCCCTTTGTCATCCATAAACAAGAAACTTATCTTTGGTCCGGTTAAGATACCTCAGAATATTCTCAGAACCTGCGTTGGATTGGTGACGACTTGTCACGCTTAGAGCATACGAGACATCGGGTCTTGTGCAAGTCATCACGTACATGATCGATCTTATTGCCGAAGCATAAGGGATATCTTTCATGTACTCCAAGTCTTTACGCGATTCAGCACGTTGAGACTTCTTGAGTTGCACACCCATACTCATTGGCACATTGCCCTATTTGGAGTTGTTCATGCTGAACCTTTCCAAGACATTGTCAATGTATGTACATTGACTTAGGCCAATGAGTCTACTGGATCTATCTCTATATATCTTTATTCCCAAGATGTATTGAGCATCACCCATATCTTTCATCGAAAATGCAGATTTCAATGAACTTCTAGTTTGTTCAAGCAAAGGTATATGATTTCCCATGAGGAGTATGTCATCGACATATAAGATCAAGAACGCTATGTGGCTCCCACTAACCTTCTTGTATATACAAGGTTCTTCCTTACTTTGGACGAAGTGAATCTTTTTGACTTCTTCGTCAAAGCGTTTGTTCCAACTCATTGATGTTTGCTTCAATCCATAAATGGATCTTTGAAGCGTGCATATTTTCTCGTTATTCTTTGGATCTTCAAAACTTTGAGGTTGTACCATGTACACATCCTCCTCCAAGTTCCCATTAAGGCATGCCGTTTTGACATCCATTTTCCATATCTCATAATCATAAAATGCGGCAATAGCGAGCATAATCCGAATAGACTTGAACATGGCAACCGGTGAAAAAGTTTCATCATAGTAAATTCCTTGAACTTGAGTGAAACCTTTTGCTACAAGCCTCGCCTTGTAGGTTGTCAAGTTCCCATCCATGTCTATCTTCCTCTTGAAAACCCATTTATTTTGAATGGTCTTTTTCCCTTGAGGAATGTCAACCAAGTTCCACACTTGATTATCATACATGGATTCTATTTCGGATTCCATGGCCTTAAACCATAGTTTTTGAGTCCTTTCTTTCCATTTCTTCTTGAAAGGTCGAGGGATCATCGGTATCTAGTACCATGATCTCATGAAGTCTCAAATACATATCGGGTTTCTTCCTTTCCCTCGTTGACCTTCTAAGTTCTTTTGGTTCTACGTGTACTTCTCGAACTTCTTCCACAATTTCTTATGGAATTGGTTCGTGTTCGATTCTCGAACGTACACTAGGTGGGGAAGATTGAGTTTCTCTCACAATTTCTTGCGAGGGTCTCTCACTCACGCTCCCACTAACCGAAGGAACCTCGGTTGGGCCTTCATGATCTTGAATGTCATCATTCATATCATGATCTTGTAGAATATCTTGAGTCTCCTCAAGCACAACTCTACTCCCACTACTTTTTATTCTTTCCAGAAGTTTCATTTCTAGAAATACGGGATCCCTCTCTACAATCACTATATTGTAGGTTATATGTCAAAAGTAGTATCCTCTTGTCTCACGAGGATAACCTATAAAGAAGCACGTATCCTCTTTTGGTTGAAGTTTGGTCAACATCAATCTCTTGACGTAGGCCTCACAACCCCAAATCTTGAGAAAATTGAGTTTAGGTGTTTTATCACTCCATAGCTTATAAGGCGTTTTCTCTACGGATTTGGATGGAACATTATTTAGTGTGTAAGCCGCGACTTCTAGTGCATAACTCCAAAAGTAAAGCGGCAATTCAGCTTGACTTATCATTGATCGAACCATGTCGAGTAATGTCCCATTTCTCTTTTCGGACACCCCATTTCACTGAGGTGTACCGGGAGGGGTGAGTTGTGCTACAATACCACACTCCTTTAGATATGAGTCAAATTCGGTACTTAAGTACTCACCTCCACGATCCGTTCGTAGAGACTTGATTTTCTTGTTGAGTTAGTTCTGTACTTCATTCTTGAATTCCTTGAACTTGTCAAAGGATTCACTTTTGTTTCTCATTAGATAAATATAGCCATAATGACTATAGTCATCCGTGAACGTAATGAAGTACCTAAAACCGTCTCTTGCACTAGTACTCATCGGACCACATACATAGGAATGTATCAAATCCAACAAGTCATTCGCTCTCGGTCCTTTCTTCTTGAAAGGCCTCTTGGTCATTTTACCCATTAGGCAAGGTTCGCACATCTCCGATGATTTAAAATCAAGTTGACCAAGAAGGTTAGCTTCTTGCAATTTCTTGATGTGTTTTTCATTTATGTGACCAAGACGATAGTACCACAAGAGTGTATCATTCACGTGAGTAGTTTTCAGCTTTTAGTTATTGATGTTTAAGATTTGTTTATTATTCAATTCAAGCAAATAGATATCATTCCTCACGAATGTATTTGCATAGAAAATATCATTCTTCGATATAGACAAGCAAGAGTTTGAAATATTTATATTAACATTATCTATATCCAAACATGATACAGAAATAATATTCCTGCTAATCGAAGGCACACAATAAACGTTCTTTAAACATAAACTTAAACCACTAGATAATTGAAGCTCCACAGAACCTTGTGTAATCGCACCAATGCTCGCACCATTTCCGACCTTCAAAATCATCTCGTTCTTCACGAGTTCCTTCCTATCCTTTAGTAGTTGCACATTAGAAATTATGTGAGCACAAGATCCGGTATCAATTACCAAATCATGGACAGAGGTGGCTAAATTTATCTCAATAACAAATATACCTTTGGCCTTTTTGGGGCGCTTAGGTTCAATCACTCCATTGTCAAGGTCTTCCTTGTACTTTGGGCAATTTGGCCGGATGTGGCCCTTTTCACCGCAGTGAAAGTACTCCGTGTTGGGAGTCGGATATTTCGAAGAATTCCCCCTTGAGGCACTCCCACGAGCACCTCCTACTCCCTTGCTCTTGATTGACGTATTTTTGGTGAATTTACCTTTAGCTTTGGTGATCTTTTTGCTCCCTCCATGGACGGCTAGGACGTGCTTGTCCCGACCCTTGCCCGTGTCAACTTCAGCCATTTTGAGAGCGTTGTGAAGTTCCTCAAGACTCACCCCTTTGTCACGCACATGATAGTGCATAATGAAGTCCTTGTAGGACGGAGCTAGAAATCCAAGAATCAAATCTTCCGCAATGTCATCGAGCATCGGGGAAGAGAGCTTCGACAACTTCTCAATGTATCCTTGCATCGTGAAAAATGCATGGATGCCGATGTTCCCTCCGCCATGTGGCACCTTGTGAGTGCGATGGTGGTCTTATAACGCTCTTTTCTAGCACTATCCATGAACATCTTAGTTAAAGCTTCCATGATCTTCTTGGGTTTTGAATCCAAGTATTTCGCTTGAAGCGAGTCACCCATGGAGGTCAACATTAGACCGTGAACTTGGTTCTCTTGGTCATCCCACTTGGCTTTTGCCTCTGTCTCGCTATCGGTTGTCTTCTCATTTAATTTTGGGATTTCACCATCCAAAATATGAGATAGTTTCTCAAACTTCAACACGATATTGAGCTTGAGTTGCCAGCTTATGAAATTTGAGCAATCATTTGCCAAAGGATGTTTTTCAATCATAGATCGCACAATAGGTTGAATATTCGACATTTCTACAAAATAAATTATATGGGATTTAATGTCAATTTTACGTTTTAAAAATCAATACCGCAAATAAAAAAATTGTCCATAAATGCAGCAATTCAAGATCCTATCAATTATAATATAAACTAGCTAAGGGCTATCAAATATATTATAAAATCAAGGTAAGAAAATATTTTTCTAATCATAACAATTTCGAAATATCGCAACATTTATATTTTCAAACTCTTATGACTCTTGTCGTTTTAATTAAGAGGGAATTTGATCAATTCTCGTAAGAAAAACTCTTTTTCTCAAAACCGAGCTAGGGCTCCGGGTCTTGTTAAGAAAACTTATTTCATTTGATATGAAATATGTTTATCTATTGTATTCACAAACAATTATACTTGGTGTCCACTAAGGGTGAATCGCACCTCGTACATCTATTCATGGCACAACAATAGACAACATTATATCTCTCACTATTCTCAAAGATGGAGGAATCTATCTCCCGCTAAGGGCGAGCAGAATATCCCTCGATCGATGGCTGCTAGTGGATGAAATAAGAAAGCAAAATACTCTTAATTTTTGGTTGGACAATTTAACATTTACGTGTGATTTTATAATTTAGGTGATCATGCATATTTATCATCTATATACATCCTAACATTCATCCATACAATCACACACATGTCAAGCACACAAACATAAATATATCCATTCACACACACATTGTGTGAGTTTATATGCTCCTGCATCCTTGATCCTTGCGCTTCTTCAGCATCTTCCTCTTGCACCATGTATGTTGATATTACAAAAATATAAACATGCATCTTTCAATCTTCAAAATTGTCTAGTGCAAGTCCTATGTAAAAATCCTCTCATATGCATGCATATACATAGAAATTGAAATTTGGCTTTCACATATACATAAGCCACTGTGATTGAATAATAATAACATACACATTCATTTATTCATTCAATCACACATGGCTTCATCGGAATATACAAACTCACATATCCCTGCATTAGAGAACTTGAGCAACGCATGTACATATACTATATATTACTCGATTTAGTTTAGCATGCATCTCTAAATCAAACAATTCTAAAATCATTTGAAATCCATTAAAAATGATTTTATGCATCCATAGTTCAAAACACAAAACATTTGAACTGTTGTTTATCCAATTTCCAAAAAAAAATTTAAAGAAAGATAAACATATACCTTTTTCGTTTTGTCGATTCCTTATAAAATAATCTTTTAATTAAAAATGAAAATTTTATATATTAGACATAAGTCTAAATTTTAATTCCAACATTCACATGATGTGTAACGTTCCCGAAAACAGCAGAAAATTTAAACAATATAAAAGACCGTCAATGGTCAACACCGGGCACATCACGAGACAACAAGATGAAATATAGATATATATATATATATATAAAGATATAGATCCACGTGGAAGTCAAAATACATATGAGTCAACTGTGATTACAACAGAAATGAATACAACCGGGTAATCACTACCTCAACAAAAGGTATAAAGAGAAGACAGGATCAGATCCCGGGGGCACCCTCCTCGGTCACCACCTCGACTCTAATGTTGCTCGCTACCTGAAATGCAAACAAACAAACATGCCTGAGTTCCCTACTGGAACCTCGTATGCCAAACCTCCTAAAATACAAAATGGAATTAAAGACAATGCAATGCAAAAAGCACATGATCATCCACCTCGGGTCCACAATAATACCCCTCACCGCCTCCGCGGTACAGAACCACTCCTGCTGCACAAGGGTCAAGTCAGTCCACCGCTGCCACACATGGGTCAGACGGCACCACTGCTCCCACAAGCACCGCCAGAAAGGCCCCCCAGTACTACGCCGCCGCACAAGAAGCGAGCCAGCCCGCCGAATGCACAACTCGGGCCAGACGACAGCCGCTGCTCCCCCAAGCACCGCCTAGACATGCACCCTGCCAGAACATCCTCGGCCTACCAACAAACCCCATCAAACAGCCCAAGGTTTACGGCAATCATCTCTCACACCCCGTACGATATGAGAGGCTCAAAAATAATACGCCCTCGTCGAAGGTGAAATTCGTCGCTCCCAAGGTCGGTAATCGACCATCGCCTCAGAGCCGGTAGTCGACCTATACTCGACGGCTCGCGTGTGGATAAATCCACCGACCTGCGGCAGATCGGTCGACCGCTACAATCACACCGGTCGATCGGTCTTCCGCACAGTACTCTGTACTGTACAAACAAGCATTCGGTCGAACCACGCCAACCGAATTACCGACCAATCGGTCGAACAAAAGTCATCTAGTGGTCGACCGTTTGGATGGTCTACGCTATACAATATTTATAATATATATCCGACCGGTCAAACCAAGGGTCCATTCAACTGATAACAGGGATTCTCAGCATTTTGCCCAAGTAATATTCGGTCGACCGGAACTGAGATACAGTTCGACCGAAACATCACAGGCACTCTACTGCTTATTTAAAATGCTCAGTCAGTCGACCGAAAGTTAAAGAGCGGTCGACCGTTTTGATGGTCAAAGCTCCCAACCGACTTAGTATCAAATAGGTCGGTCGAACCAGGTTAAGGGTGTTCGACCGTTTAATAAGTCAAAACCTCCAACCGACCTACTCTCATTGTTTCGGTCGACCGACGAAGTGGATCCGTTCGACCGATAACAGCATCTAACCCTTTATCCCGCGAAATCTGGCATAACGGCCGACCGTCCTTCGACATCGTTTGACCGTTTGCGGGTGCCAAACAATATAATAATAGAATCGGTCGACTGCCCACAGGCACCGGTCGACCGATTGTCGTCTTCAACCTCTGAATAGGTTGCAATCCGACGGGGAATTCGACACCAACGTCGATCCCCAACACCCACAGAGCTTATGTGAGTTATAATGAAGACTTGGCATACCTTATTGAACTTTGTGGATGCCTCCCAAGCTTTGGCAAGCCTAACCCAACACTTCTCCTTCACTTCCTCTCCTTCTCCTTCTCTCCTTCTTCTTCTCCTCCAAGATCGCCTCTCTCACTCTCTAATCAACCCAAGCAAAGAGAAAAACGTTTTATTAGACCTAACACCTCTATTTATAGGAAAACTCAAATCTTATCCAATATCTCCACCTCATCAGTTACTGTTCACGGCTTAATTAAGGGTTAATTAGGTTTAGTTTAGGTTAATTAGGGTGTTTAGATTAAGGTTATTACATGATGTGTTTCAAAACATTTAAAACTATCAAAAGAATCAATTAGAATTAAATCAACAAAATTATCGGAAAACTCGAAAAAAACATAGAACATGAATTGTTTCAATTATAGATGGTAAACTAAAATTAATTATACAGTCTAATCATTGAAAATATGAACTAAAAGCTCTAATACCATTGTAGGATTTCGTGTCCCCATGTATGTATATATTTTTAAAATTTTAATACAACATACAAGATTGATTTCATACTTTCAACAATTTTATGTACATTACTTTGTGTTTATTCTAATATCATGTAATCCTACATATATTAAAATAAATCACAAAGAGAGAATCATATCCAAAGGTTCTCTAAAACGTTTCGAAGATCAGGAGTCGTGTTGCCTGTTTAATCGTCTGCCGATTCACCTTCAAGTGTTCACCAAACTCTAAACAACATTAGAGAGAAAGGAGATAGTCAATCAATCTCTAATTAGGCTTAGAATCTAACTAATAACCCCTCTTTAAGCTCCTAAGATTTCTATCTCTAAAACATAAATTGATTAAGAGATTTTCATGGTGATTAAGGGAGAGATTAATGAGAGAAAGAATTTTTACAATAACATAAAAAAGTAGGATGAGAGGTCATTTAATAGGCTCCCAAAACATCATTATCAAGAAGTATTCTTTAGTCATGATCTCTTGCTTATTCTCTCCTAAAATTAATCTCAAATTTCCACATAAGCATCCTCAAAAACATTTAATTAAATCTGGAATTAATCTAACCCATGATCTAATTATTCTCTTAATAATTCAGGTAAAAATCACATTGTTCGGTTGACCGAGAATTTTTCTCGGTTAACTGAACCATTCGGTTATAACACGTGTTCGGTGGACCGTGAGCTAGATGGTCGACCGAATATGCATGAGAAAAATTCTCTGGAAAAATTCGGACGATCCGCGTCTTGCTTGGTTGACCGTTTACCCACCAAAATTTCTCGTGGCGAGCATTCATCGGACGACCGTGTCACCTTCAGTCTACAGAAAATATTCTTTCTCGGTTGACCGTTCACGCTCGGTTGACTGAACCCAATTGTCCAGGCACTCCAGAGAATTTCGACCAATCAATTGTATTTAACCGTTCCCCGTTCGGTTGACCGTTCCGAAGACACCCCGGTCGACCGAACCCTAAACGGTTCACCGTGTTCGACCCCTATTTTGCCTTTGTCAAATTTTGGATTTATTTCCAACAAAATCTGATCTTTTGGGATTTTTAGCAAATTCATATCTTATGTAATATATTATCCTATGTAATATTAAATTATTACATCTCATAATATACACACCTCATATGAATTTATTATGATTCTAATTATATCAATTCTCATGACATATTGATTTTATTCGTTCACCACATGTGTCCTTTTATCACATGAAACCCGACACATCATATGAACTCAAAATCAAGTCTCTTGTTTTCCAGTTTTGTGGTGTGACATATAGGAGGATCTAAGCTGAATTGGCAACGATATTAAACACTTAATATCCCAAACTATAAGTGGTATCTAGCTACACATTATAGTTATCCAATTAGCATAGATGTCTTTGTTCCACTCGAATCAAAACCCGATCCATTTAGTGATGTATGTGCACCACTTGTGTCTGTCCCTTGCCTCATGATATTAAGAATATATACAAAGTAGAAATGTGTCACCTTTGTTTTATATTCATTTCTTGATCTCTTTAAGCTAATTATAACTATGTAACTTAACTCAAGTTATATTGTGCACATTATAATTTTGCTTTATCAAGGGGCCCACTAATATCTTCACTCAATTAAGAGGGGCAACGATAATCATTTGACTAACTATCTTTTCCAGCACGAGTCATGTTCAACCAACTATTACCTTTATCACTATACTCATTGATAGTTTTTGACAATAATCAAATTAAGCATTTCTTGAGTGAAAAGATATAAGTCTCATATCTTAGGATCCAAGACACAGTAAAACATTAATGACACGAAACACAATTCCATAATGTTTTACTTGTTAGGTCTATTCAATATATAAAAGTAATCTTTTCCTCTTTTATATACTCGTGTCGTCAATTATTTGTAGAGCTACAACAATCGATGACAAACACGACAATCTTATCTCAGTGATTAATGTTCCATGTTAATTACCATGATTGTGAATAACTTTTGATTTATGTAAACCATTATCTTTTAGGGCTTTACGGTTAAGGACCAAGCGCATCTTCCTTAACACTTCCAAAAGACGAATACCATAATCAAGGAACAAAATGTTTGCACATCCAATTCATTATAATTGACATATAAAAGTAAAACTTTTAGAACACATTCCTTTCATAATGTTCCTAATGACTCCCTTAATCTTGTTGCTAATCATATTAGGACTAGTGATTCATGGATCATAGACATAGGAGTCACAAACCATATGATAGGAAATAACGATTTGTTGGCTAATATTCATTTTGACCCTAAAAGCAGGTGTCTTTGTTGATAATGGAAACTAGGTAGAAATTGATGGAATAGAAAAATCGATTTTCTTGAATAACATACCTGAAGATGTTCTACTTGTTCCATCTTTCACATCTAACTTATTATTTGTTGCACGGATCACTAGGAAATTAAATTGTAATGTTATTTTCTCACCCTTTGATGTGTTGTTTCAGGATTGACCATCATAGGTGATGATTGGAAGAGGCACTCTCGTAAATGGTCTTTATGTGTTAGATCGCTCAAACAAATTTTTATAGGCTAATAACATGTCCTAATAGTCTCCCGAACTGTGGCACAAACGTATGGGTCACCCATCATACACTGTTTAAAACAACTATTTCCTAGTTTGCATCTAAAGTTTGATTTATGTTGTGACATTTGTCGTTTGGCAAAACAAAACCAGATTGCTTTTTTATTCCTCTACTGTTAAGACAGGAAAGCCTTTGGAATTAATTCACTCTGATATTTGGGGACCTGCCCTGGTGGAATCTTACAACTGTTTAAAATACTTTTTCACCTTTATTGATGATTTTTCTCGCACAACTTAGTTATATATGCTTAAATCTAAGTATGATGGTTTCTCTATTTTTTGTGAATATGTAACTTTCTTAGAAAACATGTATGACACCAAAATTAAAATCCTTTCCGACAATGGCTCGGAATATACTAGCAATGTTTTTTCAAAAAAAATTGAAAACTAAAGGAATTTTTCATCAAACTACCTGCATCAACACTCCTGAACAAAATGGTGTTTCCGAATCATGTCCCAAAAACTTTCTAGTCCAAAGACATAACTGTTTTATATCTCATTAATCAGCTTCAAAACCCACTCATTCAAAATAAAGAACCTATCGAAGTATTAAATGGTAGACGCATGAGCACTGATTATCTTAGAACTTTTGGAAGCATTTGCTATGTTCATTAAAAAATCAACAAACTTGATTCAAATTCCATTAAAATTGTTTTCCTTGGTTATTCCTTCCAAAAGAAGGGGTATAAATGTTATGACCCACAAGATTGTAAATTATATATTCTCAGGGACGTTTCGTTTTTTGAGAATAAATCATATTTCAAATTTACAAATAACATTTCGACAGGTCTCATCCCTCTCTTTTTTCTCTCTTTTGAATCTCTTGAAGAAGTTCTCTCTTCAAGAGAGAGAAAAAAAGGATGAGAGTGAAAAAGAGAGAGAGATGTGTTTGAGAGAGGAGTGAAAGAGTGGAGAGGGAGAAAGGATAGAGAGAAAAGAAAAAGAAGGGAGAGAGAGGGGAGTAGTTTTAAAAAATTATTAGATTACACAAGGTAGAATTTGTAAATTTTACAAATAAAATTTAATTTTTTATTGAGACAATGAATGATATGTCTGAAAATTTAATGACATTTGAGATATGGTGTTGATTTTTCGATGACATATGAACAAATAAGTGTGAAGTGAGGAATTACAATCGTTTGAAATGACATCCAAACAATTAATCATTTATAAATAATGCAATGTGCCTACCTTATTTGCCAAAAGAAACACATGTTAGTTATATGCTTTTAATTTTTCATGTGATATGGTTCTCGATAATACTTATTTTGGCACACATGGAGCGTACAATCATACACATAAAAACACATAATAACGTAAAACTAATAATATTGCTTGGTAACAATATCATTGTTTTGTACCAATTTGAAATGTTACAAGTCCGGACAGAGTCACGGGATTTCCAAATTTTCTCATTCTAGTCAGTGGGCTGTACTGAAAACAACGATTCGAAGTGCTAAGAAGAATTCACATATTACCCAAGGGAGAAAATATCTAAAGTCTAAAGAAGTAAATTACAAATTACGTACTTTCACAAAATAAATTGAAGTAAAATCCAAATTAAACTACTGGATCCAAAGGCATCCTTGATATCTTTTAAAAAAATCATTCTTGCTGGAACATAATATACATGAGCTTATTTGACAGAATCACTTCTTCTCTGCATCATAATATACTTTTAAAAAACCCCAAAAGAAAGAGAATGAGAAATAGAAGATGACGTGTGATGGAGCATACAATCTTAAATGATGTTATTTCAAGCCAATACTTCTTTAATGGTAACTGCAGTTCCTCTCTCTATTGAGAGCTGTCCTGCAACACCGATGGCCACCGATAGCAATCCGTCATGCAACTCAACTGCAGGCCTCCGTCCACCTTCACCCTTCACAGCACTTAGGAAATTAAGATGCTCCAAGTAGCTTGATCCATGGTGCAAACCGTCGTACCTGAAACATATAAATTACTAGCAACCTAACGCTAAAATGATTGTAGCTTAGAATGTCATTGAGTTTGATCAGTAATAATTCCATTAGGAAGTTGAATTGTGCAAAAACAATATCTGGGATGTCATTTTGTGTGGAAAATGGTATGGCAGTCTCTTACCAAAATTAAGCTTATACGGATCATGCTTAAGTAAAAACAATGGGAATTGTTAACCCATTGAAATATTTTCGACGATACATTGGTCACATACATGTTTTGATTTTAGGTCCGTGAATTAATCAAATTTCCAGAACTACAGTGTATAGTAGAAATCAACAGTTTTTTTGAACTTATTGAACCTTATCAGTAGTAAGTAGTGCCAAATTCAAAATTCATCTTAATAATCTGAAATTGCAGTTTGGAACTCGGGCTCCAAGGAAATGATATTCTGAGTTCACGACAAAACTTACATGCTCACCACAGAGATTTATTCAGAAATGAACTGAAAATTTTCCCAAATAAAGTTCAAGGTTATGGAACATACTGTATACGCTCATCGACAGCCTTAATGGTTTCCACTCCTGCTCTTCCAGCTGATCTTAATCCAACACGAACTACACTCTCTGGAACAAATGCTTCACCCTGTTAAAAATATGCATTATCAATTCATTCTTTCATAAATATTTTTATATATGATTTTTCACTATTACCTTCCCAATTTCTCCGACCACGGAGATTTCTTGTTCATTTTTACTACCTTCAGAGAACATGCAGAGATCAAGCATTCCTCGGGATCCATTGTCAAACTCAACAATCACATATGCATTATCGATTATATCAGGCACCTGTTTCGAAAACCGGCATGTGAGTTGGATGAGAGAAAACTATCTCAAAGCAATCAACAACTGAAACATGAAGGAAACTAAAATTATTAAGCTTCATTACAACTTGAAATGAAACCATTACAACATAGTCAAAAAAATCAAAATAGGATTTCCCATTTCCCGAGGGTGCAGTCTTTTTGGAGGATGAAACTTTGGAAGCAAAGTACAGCTTACTAATATCTTACACATAATTATAAAGACATTATCAATGTAGATAAGAAGACTAAAAATTGAGGGATAAGAGGTCATAACTTTCCATCATAAATCTCATCCTTGTGGTTGACATCCATGGATCCAGATGCAAGCACCCGGACAGGATTGGCTGCTGCAAACAACCGTATCAGGTCGAAAAAGTGGCAGCACTTCTCTACGAGAGTACCACCAGTATTAATATTAAACCTGTTCCAATTGTTTACCTACCGTCAAAAGAAAAACGAAAGGGAGAAATTAAAGACTGAACTATTAGAAAATTACATAATAATAAAACTTAAGAACTAAAACCTAAAAAACACACCTTAACAAGAAAAGGAAAACGGTGTTCACGGATCGCGACCATTTTGACAGGACCAATTGTTCCACTCTTTACAACCTCTATGAGCTTAGCGACAGGAGGCATGTATCTGTATTCCAGACCAACTTGCACTAAAATCTCAGGTCTTTCCTTTGCAGCATCTATGACCTAAAACAGAAAGGCATAAATTAACAGCCCAATTAATAACATGTTAAACAATAAAACATTATTAAACCATTGCTATTTAGAAAGTACTATTGAAAATGTTATTTCCCTACCATTTTCTCCAGTTCCCAAACCAAGTGTATAAACTCCTCGTGTCAAATTCATGAATATTGACCAAAGGATGAAAAGAAAAACTAAGTGAATTAAGAATCAGGCACAACTGAAGAGAATTGGAAAATAGTTACTTCCTTCAACATTTGTAGAATAACCATGGAATGGTTTACAAAATCACAATAATCAAACATTTGAGCTATGCGGCTTCATTATGATGGAATGGTTTACAAAATCACAATAATCAAACATTTGAGCTATGCAGCTTCATTATGGAAGGTAGCCGTTACGTGGAGCATCATAGATTTGGGATCATGGAATTTTATCGATTGAGTTCCGTGCCCATCTACTGAATGAGTAAAACGGAAATGAAGTAGAAACAGAGGATAATCTAACAAACAGATTAATTTGGGAAAGTTTACAAAAAAATATGTTCCTAATTTTCAATCAAATGCATAAAAAAGGAAGGTCTTTATGCATTACTTTCTTGCAGTCCTGGACAGTTGTGCAGAGAGGCTTTTCCACGAGTATGTGGTGTGGCTTCGAGTGTCTTATTATATCCATAAGGATTTCACAATGTGTCATGTTTGGAGACGAAATAACCACCACATCACACAACCCACTGTCAAGTAGCTCTTGGTGTCCTGAGAATACCTGCAGACAAAGCAATAAGCTCTCTCAAAGAACACACGTAGAACATCAATAATGTAAGAATACATGTAAACACCAAAACACACAATTTTTTCTGTTGGGGCAACATAAGCATCCTACCATTATACTTTGATAAAAGAAAGAAACTAAATTGACTGTAATTTGGAATGACTTACAATGTTTTTGAAACAAGAGAATTTGACTTGAATAGAAATTTACTTGCCCGTACGTAATACTCTAGGTTGTTCTTCCTTGGATTTTCTCACAAACAAGTCATGAGTCATGACCTATTTAGAGGGTCCATATCAACTATGTAAAGATGGATGGATTCTATGAAAATACAAGCAACCACCTCCTGCATTCTACTTGCAAAAAAATTAGCTCCTCCATTTTAGAACTTTTAGATATTTCTAGTTGTCTGTGAAATTTCAGTTGCTAAAAATTACTAAGTTTTAACAATCATAGTTTATAATTTTGATGGGATACCTAAGCTGTTTAATTTATCCGTGGTGGTGGTCTTTGTGAGTATCTACACTCTCGACCAACTCTCTTATATAGTGGAATTTGGGCGTAGTACGTTTTAATGGACTGAATAGTGAAATGTAGTGGAAAACTTAGTTATCAAATTCTCCGACATGTTTCTGAAATATAACTTTTGCCGTAAGTCAGAACTACAAAACCTTCAACATAAACTTCATTTAATTCAAAATATTATTCTTCGGAATCACCATTAAGATACGCAATTTATTACATCAGATCGAAATTTGAAAAATCAGGGCTGGAAGAAACAAATCACACCAACGCCAACATCACCACTACAATTCCACAAACTACTTAACTTTTCATGTTTTCGTTGCTATCACCTGATATGACTACAGAGGACGGAGTTGTACGTTAGGCAATATGCTTGCTGCCATGATATCATAATATAATGTTTGTTTAAAGTTGGACTTACAAACATTTTCGACGATAATCACATCGTACAATACAAAACACTAATTTTCAGAACTACATAGAGATATAAAGGTAACTTATTTCATCGAATCATAATTCGAAAACTCAGATTTTGAAGAAAAAGACCACGGCAATACCAACACCACCTCCACATCTCCACAAACTACTATTTTTTCCTTGTTCTCGTTGTTGTCACCGGAATCACCTACAGTGTACTGAACTCTTAGGGTCTGCTGGAATCACATCTCGACAAATTTTGATTCCCAAAAAAAGATCAAATGTGATTCGCAATTGGCACCTAAAAGCTTAAAATCGTCATACTAAGGTTAGAGTACATTTTGGGAACTGATTTAGAGATTTGATCTGATTTCATAAAATTTAATTACCAAAATGTGATTTGCAATTACCACCTAAAAACATAAAATCTTCGTACTATAGAGTACATTTGGATACTGATTTTAAGATTTGATCTGACTTCAACAAATTTGATTATCAAAATGTGATTCCAAACGGAACCTCAGTCCACGTTTCAGCGACATAATCTTTGCCGAAACTCGAAACTACAAAAAAAAAAAATCAACAATTAATAGGATCTCTCATCTCTCAAGATAGAAAAAATTAATTTCAAGATTATCACCAATAAGGTTATTTCTTCCATCGAACGACCAATTTTTTAAAGTCTCCGTTGTCTTAACCTGAATCGAGTCGATCCCGAACGACCGGGCGAGTTGGAGAGTGAGGGTCTGGGACTCCACGTGCGGGTCGGCAACGCACGTGACGACGGCGCCGAGGTGGCGGAGGTGGGCGAGGTTGGCCACGTGCTCCCTGCCCATCATCCCCACCCCGACTATCCCGTACCGGACCGTCGCCGACGTCGACATCGCCGCCGGAGAGCTCGTGTCTTATTATTGCTTTGGTAGGTGAGTGGTGTAGTTTAGTTTTCGGAAACGGAGCACTCGTGTCGTCGGAACTCGGAACAGCAATTTCAATGGGTGGGATTTAAATTTACAGAAAATTATCAACATGTATGTCATTCAAAATATTACATTTTTTACTAAAAAATGATTAGTTTTACAACAAAAAAATACGGTTGCTTTTTTTATTTTTTAAAAAGATACATGATTGCATAAGCATAACCGTTAACTTATAAAACTAAATCTTTCTTAATATTAATCATTAAGTTATTGTTCTTCAATTCGAGGCAGGCAAAAAATTAAAATGCAGCCGATCTGACTTATACCTTTATAAACAATGGAAAATATTTCCCAAACAGATCTAATTTGAGAAAAAAATAAAAAGAAAATTATTTCGAAAAACATTACTTGCTTTTATTGTATTCGGACTGACAATGTTGACTTAAGCAAAATACTTGCTCTTTAACCCATTGTTCAAAATGGGTCATCCATGTCCCCCATTCAAGAAGCGATATTCTTCTAAAAAACAATTTAATATTTTGAAGGGATAATGTAGTCGTCAATTTACCGTGCCAAATTTTACAGTGATTTAAATGTTACGCCAATCGACAAATTCAAATTAATTCTCTAGAACCAACCCCAAGTTATATTTGTATTCATAGAAGAAGTAAAGACTTACTTTTCATCAAACAACTCCGAAGTAAAAAAAGGTAAACATTAATCATCAAAACCTACAGTAAAGCTATGCACTTACTGTTAGAACCCTAAACCCGATTAGGGGTTAATGGTGTTAGAACCCTAAACCCGATTAGGGGTTAATGGTGTTTAAGGAGGTGTTTTGCTTGGGGAAGTAGGGAGGCACGGTGGTTGCATGGGAATGGAGGAGAATAGGTGGTGTAGGGTGATGGTGTGGGGGCTGGTCACTGTTGACGTTAGGAGAGGGTTGGGTTTAAGATGTTGATTTTTGTTCCCTCTCTCTCTCTTTTGATCTCTCTCTCACTCTCATTCCTTCCTTTCCGATGACCAGAGGAGACAGAAGCTCGTGCGGCGTAAGGCGTGTGGAGATCGTTGCGAGGAGGCGACCGTGCGAGGAGGTTTCGGAGAGGGCGTGCGCGAGCGAGGCTCCGACGGTTTCGTCGCCTTCTTTGAGGTATGCCGGTTCTTAGTGTGTTTGGGTGTTGCTCACCCTCGTGGAAGGGTGTTGTTGGTCGGTCGGGGGAGGTCGGAGACCTCCCCGGTGGCAAGTTTTGCCTAAAACCTTGGCTGGTGCAAGGTTGAAGACGACCAACGGTCGACGGGGCCCTTCGGGCGGTCGACCGAATGTAGTGTATTTTGATTGCCTGGTTGTTTTCGGTCGATCGGTTCCTTGTGGTCGGTCGACCGGAACTTAAGTGTACTAGTTTTTTATGCTAATTTGCGGTCGACCGTTATATGACTTAGAATTACTAGGATGCCCTGTTAGTTTTCGGTCGACCGAGACCTCTAAGTCGGTCGACCGATAGTTTTGAATTGATGTTGACCATATTCCGGATTTTGACCTCGTTTCGATCGACCGGTGTTAGATCTCGATTGACCGTTGGGAATTAAGTTTTGCGCAAATAGTTCGACCGTTGCAGACTTTCGGTCGACCGATTCCCTTGAGGAAACAGTCGACCGAGTTGCCTCTTTCGGTCGACCGTTTTTGCACAGGACTGAATTTCTGGTCCCGTGTAGGATGCCAACTTTGTCCACGGAAACTTGTGTCCTCGCATTGTGCGTGAGCCGGTAGGTGATGGTGGGCACGTGCTTGCCCAGAGACCGTTGTGTGAAAGAGTGTGGGTGTTCGGGACGCGTCACCTCCATGTATGGATCGTGACTAATATGATGGATTGTTTTGACTCATTGTAGAGTAGCAGGCCTGAGGTGTTCGGGACGCGTCACCTCCATGTATGGATCGCGGATCCCAATGTATGATGATTGTGCGGGCACGCAACTGTCGTAGGGTGAGGTGACTACCGGCCTATGTGGCTACGGAGGTCGCTGCCCTGCTTTTATAGAGGCGCGGTTGGTGTTTGTGGCTCGTGGAGCCCGATGACCTGGCAAACTTCGGTCTGGACCCGTCCGATGATGTGTCGGACGTATTGATGGACCACCGTTGCAGCGCCGGTGATGCCGCCGATGCTGTTCTGGAGATGATGATTGATGGGCCGATGATGATGTTCCGGATATGTTCCTCAGATGGGCACCTACTGAGATGATGATTGATGGACCGACCGAGCGACGGCTCCGTTTGTGTGGTTTCGACCATGAAGTTACAGATTTGTTTCTTATGGCGTGGACTTGGCGGATGCTCCTTGCCGAACCCCATGATTAGTGTAGCCGCGCGTGGGGAGTGTCACGTCATGTTCCGTTAGACTGTATGGCCTACGGTAGGTCTCCTTGGGAGACCCGATGATGATTGTCGGACTGATGTCCTGTGTTACCCTTCGGGGGAACTGTTTCCTTACTGTTGATGACATGACATGCTACTAGTATGATAGGTTCATTTGTACTACTGCATGCATATAGGTGAGCTTGGCATACGGGGTTTCCTTATGGAAACTCAGGCATTGTTGTTGCATCTTTTTCAGGAGCGCAATAGGTCTAGTTGGGTGGTGATCAGCGGGCGCGCGCATCTTGGGATCAGATCCTCTCTTTCGGACCACTGAGGTCAACATGATTACTTTTATCTTCCTTGTTGTTCTGTTGTAATCATGTATCATTTGACAAACTCTGATGTAATATGGTGTACCGCTTATATATTTTATGAGAAGTAACAGTCACGTCTTTGATTATTGATTTCTATTGTCTTGATGAAAACTTTAAAATTTCCGCTGGTTTGGGATGTTACACTTACCATGTTAGGTCATCACTAACCATGACCCTGGATGACCTGATCATGAGCATTCTTTCTTTTATCTTTCTCTTCCAAGTCAGTTTTCTCTCTCCCCAACTCATTTTCTTCTCTTTCTTACACTATTCACATCTTAATCACAACCCACAACAACTTATCTCTCTCATCCACATAATTTCGGGGTCAATCTTGGAAAAAAATTAAAAAAATCAAACAAAAAAATCAAAAAAGTCAAAAAGTCAAAACAAAAAAAACAAAAATAAATTTTATATTTAACGACCGGGTCGTGGGTGCAAAAAAGCACCGTTAGTGGTGCTCTAAACATGTAAATCAAGTCTCCAAATGTATAATTACAATTTACAAGAACTAATTTTTTTGTAAAGATGATAAACAATAAACAAAAAGAATCAACAACTATTTACATCTTCTATAAACAAAAAAAGGAACAGAGAAGATAGGTCCTGCAATAAACTTTCAATACTTGTCTAGCAAGATCCACAGCCCCACTCTTCTTGTAGATCAAGTGCAAATTGTAAGCTGCTTCTCTTTTGAGGTCACAGTAGCCAGGGTTTTGAGTTTCTAAGAAACACACCTTATTAGGAAGCCTTGGGACAGGGTAATCTTTCTCTTCCATCTCTAGAACCCTTTCATAATATGAAGCTGCAATTGAACCAGACTGACATGTTGACATGCTCGGGAGACATTGTACAATGCTTCCTGTGTAATACACCAAAAGGATAATGGAGATGGAGATATTTTGACATCGCCATAATGGCGATACGTGTAGAATAGCTAAAATTTTATTAGTAGGGTATGTTTACACCCACATTTTAGCGGCAGTGCTTTTACGAATAATCAGCGCAAACACTATTTGAAGTCTATATGACCTACCTTTTTTTAGGAATAGTCAGGACAGTTGTATTTATTGCTCGTTTTTTAGGAAATATATATGTCGAATTCAAGGGACACTTTTTCACCGTATAAGCGTTTTACATCTAAAAGTGAGTTATCACAAAGCAAGATCAAATTTTGTGAATGGCAAAATCATGGTGGCACATTTGAAACTAATTTTCCTATGGTAGAATCTCCAAAACACGAGTCTTACTTATGAGATTCCGAAAAACCTTGCACCCCACAAGAAAGTGTCAAAAGGTTTATATATTTTGCCGCATGATATCCTACTTTTGGATAGGTAATATATATCCTGATTGAGACCTTAAAGAGGATGCAAAGAGATAAGGAGTTTTGATTGTTAAACCCCAAACTGCAGTCGTAGAACATCTGCATGAATACACCTACTACAAGTGTAACATCCTCAAACAGCGGAAGATTTTAAAATTTTAATAACACACAACAACAGAGGATATTACTCAATAATGGAAACAGGTGCACCAACATATATCATATATATAAGTATTTCAAAAGTTGTGATTACATCACAAGGCTATACAACGAATACAGTAATCACCCGACCTCAACTGAGAGAAAGTTGGATCCGGTAGCGGTGCTCCTCTCCTCGGTCACCACCCCCTATCACCGATCACGGCCTGAAAAGTAAACATGCAACAATGCCTGAGTTTCCAGAGGAAACCCCGTTGGTGGAACTCCATCGGTCGACCGACATCAACAATCACCTCGACCGACACTCCATCGGTCGACCGATTCCCACCAACAGTACTCGTTCGGTCGAACCAAAGTCAAGGGACGGTCGACCGTTTAGATGGTCAACTCCCATGTTCAACGAAACAACGACCAATCGGTCGAACGACAAAGGGACTCCGCTCGACCGAAAGTCACCAGGGACAAATCCCTCAAACTCCACAATGAATCCGGTCGAACCCCCGAACACTCTCGGTCGACCGAATTCCACCAGGGAATTCCCCCAACTCTTACCATGAATCCGGTCGACCGAATTCCTCCAGGGAATTTCCCCACGCTCCACATCAAGTCCGGTCGACCAAAACCACTTTCGGTCGAACCGGCTACTATTCGAACTTAAGTCATGGTCGGACGAAGTCATACAGGCGGTCGACCGTTTAGATGGTCAATGCCCTACCCGACCCATGACGGTGCACACGGTCGAACGGCAAAGGGGTCCCGTTCGACCGAAACCATCCAGGCTTGCCTCCAATGCAAAACCGGTCGACCACCCCAAGGGCATCGTTCGACCATTCTTAGGCAGAACCTGAATTCTCATTACGAACGGTCGATCGTTTGCACCAACCGGTCGACTGATCAGGCAGTAAAATCTGCTGCACGTTTACTTGCGACAAGCCGGAAGGCCTACCGTCGACTTCCAAATACTCACACTACTTAAGTGAGCGAGTTGACATACCGGAAGGTTTGAAGAAACCTTTGAAGAACCACGACGGTGCCTCCGCGAACACGCCTCCCAAAATCATGATCCGTCGACGAACCTCGCGTCCGAACCACGATCAACACCTCCTCGACAACCACGAGCACTCCAACACCTCCACCAATCTCTACACCAACCTCTACAACAGAAACGAGATAGGTCAAGGGAGGGAGAGAGCCAAGACGAGCGAAAAGGTTTAAGAACCCAACACTCACCTACACACGCAACCGCTACACGACGAACACCTCCTTCTCGCCGGAGCACCGCACCTCCATGTCGGAGCACCACTACGGGAGAGAGAAACGTGAGAGAGAGACGAGGGAGAAGTGAGAGTGAGAGAGAGAGAGGGAAAAGACTCACCGAAAATATCTCCTCATCCTCCAATCTCAACCATTCATCCAAAACCAATTCATCCCATCCCTTCATCCATCTCTACCCTCCATCCATCAACTTTCAATCCCAACCGTCCAACTCCATCTCCCCCTAATCACCACCTAAACATCATTAAGGCACAATTAGGATTAGGATCTCACAATCCACCCTCCTAAAAGAATTTTGTCCACGAAATTAAGACCGAAGCTCACCAAATAACTCCGGAAACTCCTTCCGGACCTCCTCCTCAATCTCCCAAGTGGCCTCTCGCTCACTGTGGTGCTGTCATCTGACCTTCACCATAGGAATTGTCCTCCTCCTCAACTGATGCTCCATCCGATCCACAATCTCCACCGGTCTCACCTCAAGAGACAAATCCTGACGGATCTCTGGAACCTCCAACTTAATCACATGAGAAGGATCTGCTACGTACTTCCTCAACATCGAAACGTGGAAGACGTTGTGAAGGCCGAAAAATGCGGCGGCAGCGCAACCCTGTAGGCAACCTCTCCAACCCGATCAAGAATCTCAAATGGTCCGACATACCGCGGACTGAGCTTCCCCTTCTTCCCGAACCTCATCACTCCTCGAGATGGTGAAATCTTTAGGAAGATATGATCGCGTACCTCAAACCTCAACTCTCGCCTACGCCGATTAGCGTAGCTCTTCTGCATGCTCTGAGCTGTTGCTAGTCTCTGCCTGATCACATCAACCTTCTCAGCAGACATCTACACAATCTCAGGACCAATTAGTTGTCTCTCGCCTACATCACTCCAGCATACCGGTGATCTACACAGTCTCCAGTACAGGGCCTCGTACGGTGTCATCCCAATGCTCGAATGGTAGTTTTTGTTGTAGGTGAACTCGATCAATGGCAAATGCTCATCCCAAGGACCTGCCCAATCCAGAGTACAAGCTCGCATCATATCCTCTAACGTCTGGATGGTCCTCTCAGACTGACCGTCTGTCTGCGGATGAAATGTCGTACTGAACTTCAACCGAGTCCCCAAGGCCTCCTGTAAACTCCCCCAGAATCTGGATGTGTACCTCGGATCTCGATCCGAAATAATACTCACTGGCACTCCATGAAGTCTGACGATCTCCTCAATATACAACTTAGCTAGACCCTCTAGAGGTAAAGTGGTCCGGATAGCTAAGAAATGCGCCGACTTGGTCAGTCGATCGACTATAACCCAAATCGCGTCATGGAACTCTCTCGTCCTCGGCATCCCGGTGACAAAATCCATCGTCACGTGCTCCCACTTCCACTCTGGAAGCTCAATCCTCTGCATCGGCCCTACAGGTCTCTGGTGCTCAATCTTCACCTATAGACAAATCAGACATCTGTCAACGGACTCTGCGATCTCCATCTTCATCCTCTTCCACCAAAAATTCCTCTAAAGATCTCTATACATCTTTGTGCTGCCTGGGTGGATCGAATAACGAGATCTGTGCGCCTCCTCCAGAATATCCTTCCTCAGATCTCCTCCCTTCGGCACCCAGACACGACCACTGAACCTCAGCCCACCATCAACTCCAATACTGAAGTCTGACCCATCTCTGGCAGCTAGCTGTAACAACCCAGCAAACTCATCATCAGCGCTCTGAGCCTGAACAATACTCGAGACCAACTGAGGCTCCACTCTTAGCCCGGCAATCACTGCACCTCGCGACTCATCAGTGAACGGCCTCCATTCGGTCAACTCCTCAAGCAGCTTCCACTCCTCGATACAAAGACCTGTTGCGGTAACCTCCACCTTCCTGCTCAAAGCATCGGCAACCGAATTCGCCTTCCCCAGATGGTACGAGATGGTGAAATCATAATCGTTAATCAACTCGAGTCATCTACGATGCCTCGTATTCAGCTCCTTTTGCGAAAACAGATACTTCAGGCTCTGATGATATGTTAACACCTCGAACCGCTCGCCATACAGGTAATGTCTCTAAGTCTTCAACGCATGCATGATTGCCGCCAACTCCAAATCATGAGTAGGGTCGTTCCTCTCGTGCACCTTCAGCTGCCTCGAAGTGTACGCAACCACCTTCCCGTGTTGCATGAGTACGCATCCCAGTCCAATGCCTGATGCGTCACTGTAATTCACAAATCCACCACTACCACTGGGAAGTGTCAGAACTGGAGCAGTCGTCAACCGACTCTTCAGTTCCTAGAAACTGTCCTCGTACTTCTGGGACCACACGAACTTGACGCCCTTCCGCGTCAAAGTCGTCAATGGCAAAGCCAACCTGGAGAAATCCTTAATAAAATGGAGATAGTAGCCCGCCAGACCCACGAAACTCCTGATCTCTGACACACTCGTCGGGGCTTTCCACTGCGTCACGGTCTCGACCTTTGCTGGATCCACTGAAATCCCAGCTCCCGATACGATGTGTCCCAGAAAGGCGACACTGCTCAGCCAGAACTCGCACTTCAAAAACTTGGCATACAACTAATGATCTCTCAAAATGCCAAGTACAACTCTCAAGTGCTCTCGATGCCGCTCCACATCTGGCGAATAGACCAAAATGTCATCCTCGAAGACAATCACAAACCGGTCGAGGTACTAACTGAATGTCCTGTTCATCAAATCCATAAACGTTGCAGGCACGTTCGTCTACCCCTAGAAACTCGTAATGCCCGTACCTCGTCCTGAACGCTGTCTTCTGCACATCTGCCTCTCTGATCCTCAACTGATGATAACCGGATCATAGATCAATCTTCGAGAACACCCTCACTAACTGCAACTGGTCAAACAGGTCCTCGATCCTGGGCAAGGGATACTGATTCGCAACGGTAACCTTGTTCATCATCCTGTAGTCAATACACATCCGCAGCGATCCATCCTTCTTCTTCATGAAGAGTACTGGCGCTCCCCAGGGTGAGACACTGGGGCGGATAAACCCTTTATCCATCAGATCCTGCAACTGCTTCTTGATGCATTGCATACATTGCATCATATGTCTTTCATTTAGAGTACTTTTATATCAATAAATGCTACTAAGGTATGTGTTTAGTCTCATTTACAGAATACAGGGATCTGAATGCAAATTACCTACATTCCGAGCATAAACACGTACAAAAGACTCATTTCTATCATAAAGACCAATTTCAAGCTTATCGGGTTTTAAATGGAAATGTATCCAAGCATAAAAGCATTCAAGACCTAATTACAAAAAGAACAAGGACTTGAGCACAAAAGTAGCCGATGACTCAATTGCAAAAAGACAAGGACCTAATTGCAAATCACGAGTAGTTTTTATTATCTTGGAGAAAATCTAAAGAAAAATCAATGTGGATCTTCAAATATATAAAAGAATTAATCCGGAGCTCAAAAGAATGGAAAGAATCAATCCAGACGCGTAAAGGAGGATCAAATCATACCATAAACATTCAACCAAAATCAGGACCAAATCAGAGCATGATGTGCGGCGATTCCGCCGCATATCACACATACCATGCGGTGTTTCCACCACACCAAAGAGGATCCGTGTGCTCAATTTTTGTCCAGTCGTGTCTAGACACGTGTACTCTCCAATTCTATACTTAGGTCTCTTGTAACAATTATAAATAGCCCCGAGAACGATGTTAGAAAGGTCTTTGGCCTTAGACCTAGTTTTTAGTTGTTATTTTTACTTGTCTTTATTTTAGTAATAAAATTCTGTCTTTTATTTCTTGTTTTTACTTTTCTTTTGTAATGCCTCTAGGATCCCTTCTTCCTCCCTCCATGAGTTTCTAACTCTTTCCAAAGGGTGGAGGTGACAGATTTAAGGTGAAGAGAAGACGAATGAATGTTATTATTTTAAGTTCGTATTAGTCTATTTTGATTACTTGAGTTTATGTTAAATCATTTATCATGTAATGCTTCATAACTAATATGATTTATTATAAGTTTCTGAATTCTCTAATCTAAACCTTAAATCTAAACCTCCACCCGACGGAATTCACCTCTTTATTCTTGTTTTAATTTTAATTGTTCTTGTTTCTTGCTTTAGATAATAAAAACCCAAAAGTCTCAAAACCCAATCTATTCTTCTCTCCTTCTTTCCCCCAATCGAAATCACACTAATAACAAATCTCTCCCTCCTTGTGTTCGACCCGTATTTGCCACGTCTTCATTGACGTCGTGCACTTGCGGTATAAATTTAATTCTCACCACTTCTTCAGCTCTGCCAGCTCACAAGGTGCCATCCGATAAGACGCCTTCGACTGCGGTGTAGTCCCAGCTACCAAATCAATCCCAAACTCGATCTCTCTCTGAGGCGGCAACCCGAAGACATCATCCGCAAAGACCTCTGGAAACTCCTGAACTATCTCAATGTCCTCCAATGTCCTCGCCTCTGGATCTGGAACTACCAGAGTGACCACGAAAGCTCTGCAACCCTGCTACAACAACTTCTGTGCTCTCAATGCTGATACGACTACTTTGCCTCCTCTGTCCTTTGTCGCCCTGATCAGCACATCAGGCAGACCCTTCGTTAGGATCAGAATCTTCTTCTCCAGGCACAAATCTCGCACATCGTACTGGGATAGCCAATCCATCCCCAGTATGACGTCGAATTCCTCCATCGGCAACAAGATCAGGTCAGCCGGAAACTCCTGATCTTCCGAAACAATCGTGGAGCTGGGGAGGAAGTGATTGACATCATTTCATGCTCATATTTGTATCTTATATCCATTATCTTACACCTAAGCAATGCTACGTGACGAGTTTTATGTTTGAATTTCAGGAATAAAGATGTTTGAAGAGAAGAGCCATGAAAGGACTCAATAGCAGGAAAAAGGACTTAATCGTGAGACCTGAGGACTAAGATGCAAAGGAGAAGGACCTGAATGTAAGAACGAAGGACCTAAGAGCAAAACAGAAAACTCCACACCATCATGGTGAGTATTTTGGTAATTCGATTCGGGTCGGAGCTCCAACAAGCAAAGTAGATTCATCCAAGACCAACATATCCATCAAGAAAAGCCCACAACCAAAACCAACTTGATCTGGATCATATAGACCGCCAATTGGCGGTCTATATTGCTCTGGATCCGCTAAGATTTGTGGAGCACGTGTATTAGTGTATTCTTAGTCTATTTTTGGTATTGGTTTAGTCCCACATCGGGGAATTGTCCCGAATTAGATTTTTCCATGCGTATAAATAGAATTCTTCACCTTCTATTGTAATTACCCATTGCTTGGTGGCATTCTCTCTACTAAGGAGTGAGCCTTGAAGCAAAAAACTCATGGTGGAGAAGAATGCTACCTTCAATGTGAGTCATTTGTTAATAAAATAATTCTTGGAGGAGTTCTTGGAGGTGTTCCACGAGCAGTACTTCCCCCAGCATGTCAGGGATCAGAAGAGGGAGGAGTTTATGTCACTGGACCAGAGGGAGATGACTCTGGCGAGCTACATCAGCAGGTTCAACGTCTTGGAGCGTTACTGCCCAGAGATCTGTGTGACCCAGAGCAGCGGGCGAGAAAGTTCGTGAAGGGACTGAGACAACCGCTTCGATCTCGGGTGATCAACAGCATGCCATGGACCCTTGCAGATGCGGTGAAGCATGCTACCATCATCGAGCAAGACCAGAGGGAGTGTCTTCAGGAGGCGAGGAAGGCACCAGTGAGCATCGGTAGCCGTGTAGCCGGTCGTGGAGCAGGAAACTCGGGCAAGAGGCCCAGGTTTGATGGAGGAGGAGCACGTCAGTTTGGAGCGTGCACGTACTGCGGGAGGTTTCATCCAGGACAGGAGTGTCCCCGTCGGACTGGAGCATGTATGGGTTGCGGTTAGATGGGACATTTCGTCCGCGATTGTCCTCAAAGGCAGGGAGAGCCGAGCAGGAGGCCAGGACCACCAGCAGTAGGCAGAGGCGGAGGCAGCCGATCAGTTGTTTCACCGGGCCAGGGCAGGAAGACCGGGCGAGTCTTCACTATTCAGGCTGAGGAGGCGAGGGACTCCAACACCGTCGTGGAAGGTACACTTTCTGTTTCTGGCTTGATTGCGCGTGTGTTGTTTGATTGCGGCGCCACTCACTCCTTCATTTCGGAGAAGTTTGCTGGCGAGTTGGGTCGGACCCCTGTGCTGCTGACTGATGTTTTGGAGGTCAGCACGCCCATGGGTGAGGTGGGCACTGTGGGGAGCTTTTTCCCCGGCACCACAGTTGCTTCAGGAGACCATGATTTTCTGGCAGATCTGGTCTTGTTACCGATGGAGGACTTCGACGTCATACTGGGGATGGACTGGCTGTCACAGTACGACGTGCGGGTCTTTTGCCGTGAGAAGAAGATTCTGATTCCGATGGAGAGTTTGCTAGATGTTCTGATCAGAGGTGCGAGGAGCAGAGGGGGTCGTATGATTGTGTCTGCAGTTAAGGCAGAGAGACTGATACAGCAGGGATGCAGAGCGTTTGTGGCCACACTGGTAGTTCCTGATCCTGAGACGAGGAGGCTGGAGGACATAGAGATTGTGCAGGAGTTTTCGGATGTGTTTCCAGCAGAGATTCCAGCATTACCGCCGCACCGAGAGATCGAGTTCGGCATCGAGTTGGTAGCGGGTACGACACCTCAGTCGAAGGCTCCGTATCGTATGGCACCTGCTGAGTTGACAGAGCTGAAGAAGCAGTTGCAGGAGTTGATGGAGTCCGGGTTCATTCGACCGAGTGTTTCTCCATGGGGAGCGCCTGTGCTCTTCGTGAAGAAGATGGATGGATCGTTGCGGATGTGCATTGACTACAGGATGTTGAATAAGGTTGCCGTTCGGAACTAGTACCCTTTGCCCAGGATTGATGATTTGTTTGATCAGTTGCAGACGGTGAGAGTGTTCTCGAAGATCGATCTGCGTTCGGGTTATCACCAGTTGCGGATCAGGGAGGCAGATGTTCAGAAGACAGCCTTCAGGACGCGGTACGGCCACTACGAGTTCTTGGTGATGCCATGACTGACGAATGCGCCTGCAACATTCATGGATCTCATGAATAGGACCTTCCAGCCGTACCTCGACAGATTTGTTATGGTGTTCGTGGACGACATCTTGGTGTACTCGCCTGACAGGGAGCAACATCGAGAGCACCTGAGGATTGTGCTTGGCATCTTGAGGGATCAGCAGCTTTATGCCAAGTACACAAAGTGTGAGTTTTGGTTGGATCAGGTGGCTTTTCTGGGGCATATCGTGTTAGCAGATGGGATTTAAGTGGATCCGGCGAAGGTCGAGGCAGTGACTCAGTGGAGAGCCCCGACGAGCGTGACGGAGATCAGGAGTTTCGTAGGACTGGCAGGGTACTACAGACGGTTTATCCAGGATTTCTCCAGACTTGCATCGCCACTGACAGCGTTGACGCAGAAAGGCGTCAAGTTCGTTTGGTCCCAGAAGTGCGAGGACAGCTTCCAGGAGCTGAAGAGGCGATTGACGACAGCACATATTCTGACTCTACCGAGTGGCAGTGGAGGTTATGTGATATACAGCGATGCATCAGGGATAGGCTTGGGTTGTGTTCTGATGCAGCATGGGAAGGTGGTCGCGAACGCTTCGAGGCAGCTGAAGGTACACGAGAAGAACTACCCTACTCACGATCTGGAGTTAGCAGCAGTAGTTCACGCGTTAAAGACCTGGCAGCACTATCTGTATGGCGAGCAGTTCAAGGTCTTCACCGATCATCAGAGTCTGAAGTATTTGTTCTCGCAGAAGGAGCTGAATATGAGGCAGCACAGATGGCTTGAGTTCATTAAGGACTACGACTTCACCATTTCCTATCACCCGGGGAAGGCGAATTCGGTTGCAGATGCGCTGAGCAGGAAGGTGGAGGTTTCAGTTGCGAATCTGTGCATCCAGGAGTGGAGGCTGCTCGAGGCTTTGTCAGAGTGGAGACCGTTCACAGAGGGTACAGAGGGAGCAGTGATTGCTGGGCTTCGGGTGGAGCCGCATACTGTCTCACGGTTGGTTCAGGCTCAGCAGGGGGATGATGAGTTAGCTGGTCTGCTACAGTTAGCTTCCAGAGATGGATCAGATTTCAGTGTGGGGGTTGATGGTGGTCTGAGGTTCAGGAGTCGGATCTGGGTGCCGAAGTTCGATGGGCTGAGAGATGACATCATAGAGGAGGCACACAGAGCTAGATACATCATTCATCCGGGGAGCATGAAGATGTATAAGGACCTGCAGCGGAACTTCTGGTGGAAGGGCATGAAGAGGGACATCGCAGAGTTTGTGGAGAGATGCTTAGTCTGTCAGCAGGTGAAGATTGAGCATCAGAGGCCAGCAGGACCGATGCAGTGTATTGAGCTTCCTGAGTGGAAGTGGGAGCACGTGACGATGGATTTTGTCACGGGATTACCGAAGATGAGGAGATTCCACGACGCGATTTGGGTGATAGTCGATCGACTGACCAAGTCGGCGCACTTCTTAGCGATCAGGACCACGTTGCCTTTGGAGGGTCTGGCTAAGTTGTACGTGGAGGAGATAGTCAGGTTGCATGGAGCGCCAGTGAGCATCATCTCCGATCGAGATCCTTGATTCACTTCCAGATTTTGGGGGAGTCTGCAGCAGGCTTTGGGGACGCGTCTGAGGTTCAGTACAGCGTTTCATCCGCAGACCGATGGTTAGTCAGAGAGGACGATTCAGACCTTGGAGGATATGCTAAGAGCATGCACACTGGATTGGGCAGGGCACTGGGATGAGCATTTGCCGCTGATAGCGTTCGCCTACAACAACAGCTACCACTCGAGTATTGGGATGGCACCGTACGAGGCGTTGTACGGGAGGCCTTGCAGATCGCCGGTATGCTGGAGTGATGTGGGCGAGAGGCAGTTAGTGGGGCCAGAGATCGTGCAAATGTATGCAGAGAAGGTGGATGTGATCAGGAGGAGACTGGCAGAAGAGTTATGCTGATCGACGCAGATGGGTGTTGAGTTTCGAGGTGGGCGACCATGTGTTTCTGAAGATTTCCCCAGCCCGAGGTGTGATGAGGTTTGGGAAGAAGGGGAAGCTCAGTCCGAGGTATGTGGGGCCGTTTGAGATCCTCGACAGAGTTGGAGAGGTTGCCTACCGGATTGCATTGCCGCCGCAATTTTCGGGTATTCACAACATCTTCCATGTATCGATGCTGAGGAAGTATGTGGCAGATCCGTCGCACATCATCGAGATTGAAGTACCAGAGATCAAGCTGGACCTGTCTCTTGAGGAGAGACCAGTGGAGATAGTCGATCGCATGGATCATCAGCTGAGCAGGAGGACCATCCCGATGATGAAGGTCAGGTGGCAGCATCACAGTGAGAGCGAGGCCACTTGGGAGATCGAGGAGGAAGTCCGGAAGCAGTACTCGGATCTTTTCGGTGAGTAGTTGCTTTGATTTCGGGACGAAATCCTTTTAAGTTGGGTGGATTGTTAGAACCCAAAACCCGGATTAGGGTTAATTTTGTTTAGAAGAGGGGGTTTGCATAGGGATGGAGGAAGGAGTGGTGGATGTGATGGGAAGTATGGGTTGGGGTGTAGGGTGATGGTGTAGGGTGAGGGTGAGGTGATGGGGTGTAGGGTTATTTAAGTTGAAATCTCTCTCTCTCTCCCTTACTTGCACTCTATCACTCTCTCTCCATTTTCTGTCCGGCGACCAGAGGAGGAAGAAGGCTCGGAGGTTCCGGCGTGAGGAGGTCGTCGTGGGGAGGAGGACGCGCGTGAGGAGGACGGAGGCGTGAGCGTTGCTCCGGCGTTTCGTCGTCTTCATTTGAGGTATGCCGTCTCATTAGTGTGGTTTTTCTTGCTCCCCAAGCGTGGGGGAGGTGTTGGTCGGCCGGGGAGGGGTCGGAGACCTCTCTGGCGGTGTGCTTCTTCGTAAAACCTCGGCTGGCGCGAGGTGGAAGACGACCAACGGTCGACCGGTCCTTTCGGACGGTCGACCGAATATAGTGTTTTTACCCGACTTTAACCTTCATCGGTCGAACGATGCCTTGTGGCGGTCGACCGGTAGTGCATAATTGCTGGTGAATTGGGACTCTCTGTCTGTTTTCGGTCGACCGGTTCCTTGGGTCGTTCGACCGGAACTTAAGTGTACTGATTTTCTATGCATGCTTGTTCGACCGTTGTATGTTGCGTTCGACCGATTATATGACGTAGAATAATAGGTTGACCCTATCTGTTATCGGTCGACCGGGACCCCTGAGTCGGTCGACCGATAGTTTAAAATGATGTAGAAATGCCATGTTAGTTTTCGGTCAACCGAGACCCCTGAGTCGGTCGACCGATAGAATTGAATTTAATGTTGACCAGACTCCGGATTTTGACCTCGTTCGGTCGACCGGTTTTAGACCCTGGTTCGACCGTTGGGGATTCTGTTTTGAGCGCAGCGGTAGACCGTTTTAGGCGTACGGTCGACCGATTCCTTTCTGGAACCGGTCGACCGAATCACCTCTTCCGGTCGACCGTTTGGGCCCAGAACAGAATTCCTGGTTCCCATTTTGAACGCCAACCTTGTCCACGGAAACCCGTGTCCTCGCCTTGTGCCTGAGTCGGGAGGTGACGGTGGGCGCGTGATGCGTGCCTGCCCAGGGACCGCCGTTGGGAAGAGTGTGGGTGTTCGGGACGCGTCACCTCCGTGTATGGACCGTGACTTGAGATGGATTGTTGGGCACTTTGTAGTATAGTAGGCCTGAGGGATCGCAGATCCCAGTGTTGATGTTTATGTGGGCACGCAACTGGCGTTGGGTGAGGTGACTACCGGCCCACGGGCTACGGAGGTCGCTGCCCTGCTTTTATAGCGGCGCGGTTGGTGTTTACGGCTCGAGGAGCCTGATGACCTGGCTGACTTCGGTCTGGACCCGTCCGATGCTGTGTCGGACGTTGTGATGGACCACCGATGCTGTGCCGGTGACGTCGCCGAGGTTGTGCCGACGATGATGATTGTTGGGCCGAGGCTGTTCCGGCTATGTTGATTCCTTGACTGGGCACCTATCGAGATGATGTTGTTATACCTTTCGGGCGACGGCCCCGTTGGTCCCTGTGCCTCCGACCACTGAGATTTGCAGATCTGTATTCTATCGGCACGCAGGCGTGACAGAGGCTCCCTGCTGAACCCTTGAGTAGTGTAGTCGCGTGTAGGGGGTGTGATGTCGCGTGCTGTAAGGCTGCATGTGCCTGCAGTATGTCTCCTCGGGAGACTCGTTGTTGACTGTCGGACTGATGTCCTGTTTTACCCTTCGGGGGAACTATTTTCCATTTCTGTCGATGCCATGACACGCTACTAGTATGATAGGTTCATTTGTGTAATGCATGCCTATAGGTGAGTTGGCATACGGGGTTTCCTTCTGGAAACTCAGGCATTGTTGTTTATATTTTCTGGACCGCAGTAGGTCGTGTGGGGTGGTGATCGGTGGGCGCGCGCATTTGGAGTCGGATGCTCTAGTCGGACCACTGAGGTCAACATGATTACGTTTATCTTCCTTTGTCGTTTTGTTGTAATCATGTATTCATTTTGGCAAACTCTGATGTATTTTGGTGCACCGCTATTTGTTTTTGAGAAGTAACAGTCCCGCCTTTGATTATTGTGCTATTTGTCTTGATTATGAATTTTAAAATTTTTCGCTGTATCGGGATGTTACAATGAAGCTCCAACTAAGTAATAGAAAAAAAAATTAAGAAAAGAAACAAAAAAAAATGCAAATAAGAACCTTAATGGACTTTACACTTTGCATCACTTGAGGATGTTGAGGTTGTCCATGTCTTTCACTTAATTCCTTATTTAACTTGCACAAATGGTTCATTAGATTAGGTGTGTGGACTGATTACCTATATAGAGTCGGCCCGTAGGATTACCGCGTCCAATGATCGACAAAATTTGTCCAACGAGTCGAGTGTCTAGATAGAATAATGCATCTTGTTCGGATTATGTTGGTATATCCGCTGAAAACCCTCAGGAGACAACACTCCTCCTCCTTGGCAACAATGAGGTTTAACGGCTTGTTGCACGTGCTAACTGCAACCGTGATTCCTACGAAAGTGAGTTAGAATTTCTTGTTTCTCGTTTGTTTTTCTCTTTCTTTGTTTTGCTCGGGACTAGCAAAAACTTAGGTGTGGGGGTATTTGATTGACATCATTTCATGCTTATATTTGTATCTTATATACATTATCTTACACCTAAACAATGCTACGTGATGAGTTTTATGTGTGAATTTCAGAAATAAAGAGGGTTGAAGAGAAGAGCCATGAAAGGACCCAAAAGCAGGAAAAATGACTTAATTGTGAGACCTGGGGACTAAGATGCAAGGGAGAAGGACCTGAACGTAAGACTGAAGGACCTAAGAGCAAAACAGAAAACTCCACACCATCATGGGGAGTATTTTGACAATTCGATTCGGGTCGGAGCTCCAATAAACAAAGTAGATGCATCCAAGACCAACCAATACATCAAGCAAAGCCCAGCATGAAAACCAGATGGATCTGGATCTTATAGACCGCTAATTGGCGGTCCAGATAGCTCGGGATCCGCTAAGATTTCGGGCGCACGTGTATTAGTGTATGCTTAGTCTATTGTTGATATTTGTTTAGTCCCACATCGGGGGATTGTCCCGGATTACCTTTTTCTATGGCTATAAATAGAACTCTCCCTCCTCTCATGTAATTCATCTCTCCCTTTGGTGGCCATCTTCCCTACTAAGAGTGAAGCCTTGAAGCAAAACTCTGGTGGAGGAAGGGCTACTTGTAATTGAGTGAGTTCATAATATATGTTTTCATTTAATTGTGTTGTTTCTCTCTTAGGTTAATTTCCTTTAATGTGCTTGCTTTGATGCTTGTTTTGTTTTGTCATTTCAGCTTCTTTAATATTTCTTGCTTGATTAGTGTAGTTTCATTTCAGTATAATGCTTCATTTTGTTAATGTAGTTTGTGTAATGAGTAGTGAGTAGCTTCATGCTCATTTGAGGGGTGGAGAAATATGTGATATGATAATGTAGTGTATTAGGTGTGTGTTATCTTAATCCATTGAGCCTTATATAATTTCCATAACCATCTAATGGGATTTCACTCTTATCTTTGATAGGTTAATGCTCTTGAATGAAGCTTAGCTTATGCTTAGATTAGCGAACCTATTTTATGGGGAATGATAAGGTGAGGATATGGATGGAATTAATATTGGAAACACAATTTGTAGTGTATGTACTCTTGTTGCCTTTACATTGGTTAATGTCTTGTATGTTTTAATGATATGTGTTATCTTAATTCATGTGGAGGCATAGTAGGGTCTAGTCTTTTTACATGAGTTCATTTAGCTTCATTCCAATTATTGTCTTGTATGCTTTAATGATATGATCTTATCTTACTTCATGTGGAGGCAAAGTTGGATTTAGTTTTAAGATTTCATGCACTACATGTTGTGGGGAGCTTAATTAAACACACACACACACACATCTTTTATATTCACATCATTTCTCTACCCCCTTTGTGGTTTAGTTTTATTGCTTAGTTTTCATTTCCTTTGGCATTCTAGTGTAGTTTAGTGTAATCAATCTTTCTCTCCTTTCTTTACCACTCGCCTTCGCATAAATCAAACGTCGACACACCTCACAGTGGATGACCCGTATTTGTCACCGCTTCAACACGGTCGTGCATTGCGGTTAATATAAAACGAATCAATCACACAACAATGACAAAAATGTTACAAAAGTAACATTTTTAACCTTTATAAATAAATATTAATGTTAACATATGTACACTAACATAGTCCTCAAACTACTGAGTACTTGGAGTGTTGTAATGAGGTTGTTATGTCCCTAATCCTAGTTAGTGTGATAATGATAGTTAAGGGGTGGTTTGCATGGGGAAGGAGGGACGTGAATAGTAGGGGTCGGGTGGTGCGATGGTGTAGGGGGAGTAGAGTGATGGGTTGGGTTGGGTTTTGTGCTGTTGGGGGAGAAAATCAACACCCCATCTCTCTCTCTCACTCTTGCTCATCTCTCTCACTTTCTCTCTTCCTTTTTCTGGCGAACCAGAGGTGGTGGGGATTGCACCGGCGTGAGGCAAGAAAGGCGCGACGTGAGGTGAGCGGATCGGGCGTTTAGAGGTTGCGGTCGTGTGGCGTCGTTGAGCGGAACTCCGGCGTGCTTCATCTCGCATTTGAGGTATGCTGGTTCTTTAGTTTGGTTTTGTTGCTCACCCATGTTGGGGTGGAGTTGTGTTCGGTCGCGGGAGGTAAGAGACCTCACCAACGGCGATAAACGACATAAAATCCTTGGCTCGTGCAAGGTCGGGCGGTCGACCGGTTTAGTGTATTTTGCCCGACTTTAACCAACACCGGTCAAACGATGTCATGTGGCGATCGACTGGTTGTGCGTGTGTTGGTGGGTCAGAGGATTGTATGTTAGATTTTGCTCGACCGTTCTTGACTTTTGGTCCGACCGGAACTTAAGTGAACTTATGTATATTGTTGGTTGTTCGACCGATTGTATAGTTTGTTCAACCGATATATGACCTAGACTATTAGGATGCCCCTGATGGCTCTCGGTCGATCGAGACCCCTGAGTCGGTCGACCGATTAGACTTGTATGATTTTGACCCAGCTTCGGATTTTGATCCCGTATTCGGTCGACCGGTTTTAGAATGGTGTTCGACCGTTGGGACTTAAGTAATGCGCAGAGAGTTCGACCGTGACAGACTTTCGGTCGACCGAACCTTTAGAGAACGATCGACCGGATTGCCTATTCCGGTCGATCGTTTTGAAGGGAATGTGTTCTAAAAGTTTTACTTTTAAATGTCAATTATTATGAATTGAATGAGAAATCATTTTGTTCTTTTTTTATGTTATTCGTCTTTTAGAAGTGTTGAGGAAGAGGCTCTTGGTCCTTAACCGTAGAGCTCTAAAAGATATTGGTTTACATAAAACAAAAGATATTCGCAATCATGGTAATTAACATGGAACATTAATTACCGAGTTAAGATTGTCGTGTTGGTCATAGATCATTGTAGCTCTACAAGTGAGTGACAACACGGGTATGCAAAAGAGGAAAATATTACTTTTGTATACTAAATAGACCTAATAAGTAAAATATTATAGAAATGTGTTTCTGTGTCATTAATATTTTACTGTGTCTTTGGTCCTTTGATATGAGACTTATATCTAATCACTTAAGGAATACTTAATTAGATCAGTGTCTTGAACTATCGATCAGTGTAGTGTAAAGGCATTGCTTGGTTAAGTACAACTTTTGTTGGAGAAGATAGTTAGTCAAAAGATTATCATTGCCCCTCTTAATTGAGTGATGATATTAGTGGGCCCCTTGATAAAGCAAAGTTATAATGTGCACAATGTGATTTGAGTTAAGTCACATATTTATAACTAGCTTAAAGAGATCAAGAAATGAATACTAATACAAAGATGACATAATACTACTTTGTGTGTATTCTTAATATCATGAGGCAAGGGACGGACACAAGTGGTGCACGCCATCACTAAATGGATCGGGTTTTGGTTCGAGTGGAATTAAGACATCTAACTAATTGGGAGTTATAATGTGTAGCTAGATACCGCTTATAGCTTGTGATATTAAGCTCTTAATATCACTGCCAACTTAGTTTAGATCCTCCCATAGGTCACACCACAAAACTGGGAAACAAGGAATGGGGATTTTGAGTTCATAAGATGTGTCGGGTTTCATGTAGAAAATATGACACATGGGGTGAACAAAGCAAAATCAAAGTTATGTTGTGATTAATAACATAATTAGAATCTAAATTAAATTCATATGTGATGTAAATATTATGGGGTGTAATGATTGATCATTACATAGGATAATATGTTACATAAGTTGTGAATTTACTACTAATCCCGAAATGTCAAATTTTGTAGGGGTTAAACCGAAATTTGACAAGTCTGCAAAACAGTGCTCAAACGGTCGACCGGATAGCAGTAAACGGTCGATCGGGAGGGCACGGTCGACCGGACGAGTCTCGACCGATAACAGGGAATTTTCATCTGTTCGAACGGTCGACCGAAAGTGATCGGTCGGTCGACCGAACATTGCGATGGAATAGTTCCTGTTAAGAACGGTCAACCGAATGTTGAACGGTCGACCAAAACATTGGTTCGAGCGGTCGATCGCACCTTGAAACGGTCGACCGGTCCAGACGGTTTTATGCAGAATTAATTAGATCATGCATGGAATTGGTCCATAATTGATTTAATACGTGGCTAATATTATTTATTAATAAATAATGGATGGTTAGATGGAATTTTGCATGAAATCATGGGCAAGAGGTTGCACATGAATAGGTAATTTGGAGAGAACCTATAAATAGAGGTTATCTAATTGTCTTCCTACATCTTAATTAATATTGTTTTTCATGCAAAATCTCTCTCCTTAATTCTCCACGAAAATTCCACAAATTCTTAAGTTTAGTTTAGTTCTTAAGAGATCATCTTCTCAAGAGAATTAAAGAGGGGTTAGTAATTGGATTCTAAACCCAATCGGAGATTGAGAGACTAGCTTCCCTCTCTCCGATCTTGTTTAGAGTTTGGTGAATACTCGGAGGCATCCGGCGCAGCGAGGAGCATCCCAACGGTCTCCGAATCTTCGAGAAGTTTTAGAGAACTTCTAGGTATGAATTTCGGAACTCCTTTATGTTTGTTTTAATAGAGTTTTTGAAACTAGTTGTTAAAACAAACCGATGCATGCATAAATAAATCGAAGAAAATTGTAATAGATCCTTATTATACATGAAAATTCGAAAAATATATATATATAATTAAACATGAAATCCTACACGTTTGTGCGTAGAACTGAATTCTTGGTCCTAGTGAAGTGTCAATTTTGTCCACGGAAACCTGTGTCCTCGCTTAGACAACGGGTACGTTGCTCGTGCTTGTCAGGGACCGTCGTGTGGAAGAGTGTGGATACTTGGGATGAGCCACCTCTGTTGATAGACTGTGGTGCGATGTATTGTTGTTTGACTTTATGTTGAGTAGCAGACCTGAGGGATTATGGATCTCAATGCATGTTGATGCTTGGTTCTTGGAGCATGATGACCCTACAAACTACGGTCTGGACCTATCTGATGTTGTGTCGGACATATGTTATACCGCCGATGTTGTGCCAGCAATACCGTCGGGCCTGTGTCGACGATGATGTTGCCAACGATGTTCCGGCTCGATGCCACCAAGGTTGTTCCGATGATGATGTTGTGTCGGACATATGTTGTATCGCCGATGTTGTGCCAGCGATGTTGTTCCAGCGATGATTTCTCGATTGGGCACTTATGGAGGGATTGTTGGACCGACCGGGCTACGGCTCCGTTGGTGTGGAGTAGACCACATTGTTTGCTTGGTGCGGAAGTACGGACGCTCCTCCCCGATCCTTTGGCTCGAGTAGTCACGTGTGGGGGTGCATTGTGTACTACCCTGTAAGACTGTATGTGCCTACGGTAGGTCTCCGAGGGAGATCTGATGTTGTTGCTGGACAGAAGTCATGTTTTACCCTTGGAGGGGATTTTGTTGCATTGATGATGATGACATGACATGTTACTAGTATGATAGGTTCATTACCATACTGTTGCATACATATAGGTAAACTTGGCATACAGGATTTCCTAATGGGAAACTCAGGCATTGTTGTTTGATTCATGTTTTAGGACCGTAATAGGTTCTGTGGGGTGGCGACAACGGGCGCACACATTTTGGGGTCAGGATCCTCATTGGACTCTTCGAGGTCTTCATGATTACTTGTATTTGTCTTTCGTTGTATTGATGTAATCATGTTTTTTGACAAACTATGTTGTATTTTGGTGCACCGACTGGTTATATTTATGAGTAACATTCTCGTTTGATGATTATTACCTTGAGATCTCTTTGTTTAAATTTCAAATTTTTCGCTGTTCCGGGATGCTACAACTTGGTATCAGAACGGTCGGTCCCTATGTGTGGCTCCCAAAGAAACCACCCTTGTAGTAATAAGACATGTTGCACTTTATTTTAGCATGCATTCATAGCTAAACCTTGTGTTGTTTCTTCTGCCAGATGCCTCTGAGACGTGTGAGGAACGCCGCGAATGAGCGCAGTACCGCGAATGAGCGTAGTACCATTCAAGCTTTAGTGAAGACTCGTTACTTCATAGATATCAAGTATGAGAAAGCTTGGTACGCCCACAAGAAAGCATTGGAACAAGTATACGGAGTTGATGAGGCATCTTATCGTAACTTAAGACGCTTTATGTCTAATATTTGCACCACCAAACCTGACACCGTGGTCGAGATTCAAATATAGAGGATAAGTCACAACGTTGAGTAGTTTCAAAGAATTTTCTAGTCGTTCGCTGTCTCAATTGAAGGTTTTCAGTATTGTAGACCTGTGTTGAGCATTGATGGGACTCATTTGATTGGCAAGTTTGAGGAGACTCTTTTGATTGCTATGGGTACAGACGCGAACTCCGGTTTGTTTCCTTTGGTGTTTGTTGTTGTTGAAAAAGAATCGGGCAGCTCATGGCAATGGTTCTTAAGTATTTTGGTCAGTAGAGTATGCACACGAGATAGATTGTGTATTATTAGTGACCAGCTTTTGGGTCTTACAAATATCGTGAAGACTTTTCCCCTCCCAGAGTGAGGTCATGTTCACAGGTTCTGTCTGAGACATATGAGTGCAAATATGTTAAGAAATGCTTGGTGCAGGAATGTCGAATTGCAACATAAATTTTGGCATGCCGGTGTTGCTCCTGATAAAAAAACATTTGAAGAGCATTTGAAGGATATCGAGGTTAATTACCCTCATGGTTTCAAGTGGATTAAAGAACAAGAAGATGTTTCGTATTGGGCATTAAGTCATGATTTTTGTCGCCATTTTGGTATAATGACCACAAACTTGTATGAAAGCTTCAACAATGTGTTAAAGCGTGTACGTGGCTTACCACTTTGTCCTCTCATCATGATGACTTATCTGTGGCTGAATAAATATTTTGTCAGTAGAAGAGATGAAGGGGAGAATATGATATTGGCCTATCCTAAAAAGATCAACGATGAAATCACAAACCAACGGCAGTTGGCTACACAACTTTGTGTCACAAAACATAGTCATAACCTCTTCAGTGTCGAAAGCAACAAATCTCTTAGCTATCATGTTACTTTGACGGAGTCACGCCCAACATGCTCCCACGGGTTCATAGATGCACACCACATTCCATGCTTACATGTGTTGGTCGTATGCAGCAACCGCCACGCAAACATTCATACTTCGTGAATCGTCTTGGAATACCTAACCATCCAAGCTTACTAGAAAGCATATGCACCTATTTTCTTTCCAATACTAGACGAAAGGCTTTGGACAGAGGAAAGACATATAGCATTAGTAGCACCTTCTATGGTAAGACGAAGTGGGCGACCAAAAAGAAAAAGAAATCAGAAACAACATGGACGAACAAAGTGGACGAGTAATACAATGTGGGCGTTGTCTTAAGTTAGGTCACAACAGAAAAATATGTAAAGAGACTAGTTAGTATGTTCATTTTGTGTTCTTTATTTTAGCTTAAATTTCCGTTGTACCCCATGTAGGGGAAATAATATTTTATGTTAATCATCTCTACAAAAACGATAATACATGTGTTGTGAATCTCAGGTTAAGACATAATATTTGTGTTGAAAACTAAAACAACCAAAGGTGACGTTTTGGAATTCTGTCTACTGCAAAAACGACACTAGTAGTCCTGTTTTTACTTGAATAAAACAACACTACTAGTGTCGTTTTTACTTAAATGAAAATGACACTGTTTTTGCCGTTTTCATAAAATGAAAATGGCACTAGTAGTGTCATTTTTATTCAAGTAAAAATGACACTGCTAGTGCCGTTTTTGCAAAAGAAAAAAAACAGAGAAATCTGTTTTCTCAAACATTATGTTGGACTTTAAATCCAAGTCTTGTACGCCTGAGGGAAAAAATACAATTCGAATTTGGCCGTATAACAAACATACAAGACATTTCTGACAATTACACCGTAAAATAAAATTGTTCTTAACACATGAAATAGTTTTTAACAAATGAAATTGTTCTTAACCAAAATGTAGCTAAACCAAAATGTAATGACAACTAAGGTGAAGAAATCACTTTAGTAGGAAATTTATTTCATCCACCTCGTCGAGGGGCCTTCGAATGGCGACGATGGTAAACCTGGGTTATCACACCAGCATCGTTTTCAATAAGGGAGAAATTTTTTCAATCCGATTCGGTTTTTTGGACCGGACCGAATCCAATCGGTCCAGGTTTCAGTCCAGACCTCGCAACGGATTTCAATGCCCTAGTCTTTAACAACCCCACCACTTTCGACTTCAGGACCTTGAAATCCTGAACATTCGCCAACGTGAAATAAAAAACCCTCGCCTTGAAAGAACGTAGTATCACACGATTCTTGAATCAGAATCCCTCCATCATTGGCAGACACTCCGGTGAAAATGCAATTATCCTCTTCATCAAGTGACACTCCTATTTCTGGACGATTTTCCTCAGAATCTGTTCGATGCGGTTGGGAGCAAACATCATGTGACAGTTTCAATGACGGATCTACACTCTTGAAGCACACCATCATTTCCTCGATATTTTTCTTCAGTTTCGCCATTAATGACTGAGTGGGCCTGTGTGTAGAATACATCCCTTCAAGATGTTGAATATCTTCAGGTAAACTGTGTAAGCCATGAAGCTGCCATAAAAACACATTTATGATTAGAAAATGCAAATTAAAGGCTTAACCAAAATTATAAGATTTTCATTTCTTACCAAGTATCGATCTCTAGCAGTTGGAGGCCTATAATTCGGTAATTCAGCATCGTCAACTCTTCTCGTCAACTATCGAATTGTAATTTGCCAATACCACTCCATGTAAATACGTCTACAAGCAGCTAAATCTTCTAACAGTGAAGGTACCTCGATTTGCACAAACTCTCGCCGACGTGACCATGCTTGAATGTATAACTGTTACTCTTGCAACCAGTTACTTTGGGCTTTCCCTGAGCCTTCTTCATCTTGTAAATCTCCATTATTTCTGGAATATGTTGCCGCATCACTCTGTCTGGAACGTGCATGGCGGCAACTCCAAAACAAACAATTCATGTTCTGCTCATCCAAACTTCATGTCCTTGGCGGCAATCAGCAGGTAACACTATCTGATCTACTTCTTCGTATGGGTTCCAACAAACTTGACATTTGTCTTAAAAGTCCAACTCATTTCTGTAAAATTCAATCTGAACCGTCTTCACATTGTTCTCCCACGACCTAGGAGACCGCCAACGTGAACCTAAAGGACACAATGGAAGTTGCACACCGGGAATTCTAGATGGTCGTCCGACATGAAGATGTTCCCAACACCATATCTGTAACAATGTAAGGAAATCAGTTAATTGTTTCCCTTTTTTCAGACATGCCTGATCCAAATATTGGTACAGAACAGCTAAGGATGCAGCTCCCCAACTGTAGTTTCCATATTCAAATATGTTCTCCAACAACAGTAAATATCTAAGGTGGACTTTGTTTCCACTCTTATCGCCTACTATCCTGGATCCTAACTGAAACAAAATGTACGCTCTCGTGTATTTTATAACCTGCTCATCTATTGCATCTGACTCGACAACCTGAAATTTTGTTGCAACCAGTGCAATGACACATATCCACCTTTCACTGCAGTTGTCACTTCTTCTTCTTCTTTAGCACCCAACAGATTCATGCAAACCTGAGTCCAATCATGATCTAAGGTTGCACACACCGTCATGAAAGGAATGTGTTCTAAAAGTTTTACTTTTATATGTCAATTATTATGAATTGGATGTGCAAACATTTTGTTCCTTGATTATGGTATTCGTCTTTTGGAAGTGTTAAGGAAGAGGCGCTTGGTCCTTAACTGTAGATCTCTAAAAGATAATGGTTTACATAAATCAAAAAGTTATTCACAATCATGGTAATTAACATGGAACATTAATCACCGAGATAAGATTGTCGTGTTGGTCATCGATTGTTGTAGCTCTACAAATAATTGACGACACGAGTATTGATTGACATCATTTCATGCTCATATTTGTATCTTATATCCATTATCTTTCACCTAAACAATGCTATGTTACGAGTTTTATGTTTAGTTTTCAGGAATAATTAGGTTTGAAGAGATGAAGCATAAAAGGACCCAAAAGCTGGGAAAAAGGACTGGATTGTGAGATCTGGGGACCAAGATGCAAATGAGAAGGACCTGATCGTAAGATAGAGGGACCTAAGAGTAAAACAGAATACTTCACACCATTATGGGGAGTATTTTGACAATTCTATTCGGGTCGGAGCTCCAACATGAAAAATAGATGCATCAAATACCAACAAAGCCTTCCAGAAAAGCCCACAAGAAATTCCAGAGCGATCCGGACACTGTAGACCGCTAATTAGCGGTCCAAGACCGCTACTTGGCGGTCACTTTTGGCCTAAATGCGCTCAAATTTCTCTCACACATGTATTAGAGGATTTTTAGGCTATTTGTGGTATCTGTTTAGTCCCACATCGGGGGATTGTCCCGGATTAGCTTTTTCCATGACTATAAATAGAACTCTTCACCTCCTATTGTAATCACTCCATATTTTAAGTGGCTATTCTTCCTACTAGAAGTGAGGCCTTGAAGCACACACTAAAGTAGGAGGATGCTACTTTTAATGTGAGTCATTTTAATACAAGTTTTCTTTATTATGTTGTTTGTTTTATGTTTCTTGTTTTGCTTTGCTTAATCTCATTTCATTAGTTTTATTAGCTTAGTTAATATGCTTTCTTTGTTTAGTTTAATAATTAGTGTAATGTTTAGTGAGTAGTTCCATCCCCTTTGGGGGGTGGAGTAGATGTACATACATGCATTAGAGAATAGGATGAATGCTTTAATTTCAATGTGTTGATTAAACATGAATGTATGCTTGCTTGTTTAGGATAGAATTTATAACTTGATGAGTTTTGCCAAAATGATTAGACACCTCTCATGCTTGTTTAGGTTCTGAAATAAACAACTTGCATATGTAAATGTTAATCAACCAAGTTGGTGAATAGATTGATAGGTTTTGCCAAAACATTTAGACACTTCCTATGCTTGATAAACACCACCTTCATGTGCTTAAAGAATGTATTCTACACCCACCTCTTTGCTTGTGTGCACTCACTCCACCCCTTAGGGGTTTTCCATTCCTGAAATTCCAGCATTCTTGTTTTGTTCTTAGCTTATTTCTTATTTCATCGTTTGTTTGCTTCTTCCACATTTCATACTTCTTAGTGTAGCGTAGTCTAGATTAGCATAAACAACTTTCTTCCCCCTATTTTTTGCCACTTGATTTCGTACAAGCAAGAGGCTGCTCACCTCCCTGAGGACGACCCGTACTTGCCACCACTTCATCGCGGCCGTGCACTTGCGGTTTAATTAAAACGTTCAACAAGTACATAAAAGAGGAAAAGATTACTTTTATATGTTGAATAGACCTAACAAGCAAAACATTATGGAATTGTGTTCCGTGTCATTAATGTTTTACGGTGTCTTGGATCCTAAGATATGAGACTTATATCTTTTCACTCAAAAAGTGCTTAATTTGATTATTGTCAAAAGCTATCAATGAGTATAGTGATAAAGGCAATAGTTCGTTGAACATGACTTGGCTAGAAAAGATAGCTAGGCAAACGATTGACGTTGCCCTTCTTAATTGAGTGATGATATTAGTGGGCCCCTTGATAAAGCAAAATTATAATGTGCACAATGTAACTTGAGTTAAGTTACATAGTTATAATTAGCTTAAAGAGATCAAAAAATAAATATAATACAAAGATGACACATTTCTACTTTGTATATATTCTTAATATCATGAGGCAATGGACGGACACAAGTGGTGCACTTAGATCACTAAATGGATCGTGTTTTGGTTCAGGTGAAACAAAGACATCTATGCTAATTGGGTAACTATAATGTGTAGCTAGATACCGCTAATAGTTTGAGATATTAAGTGTTTAATATCACTGCCAATTTAGCTTAGATTCTCCTATAGGTCACACCACAAAACTGGAAACAAGAATCTTGATTTTGAGTTCATATGATGTGTCGGGTTTCATGTGAAAAAGAGACACATGTGGTGAACGAATAAAATCAATATGTCATGAGAATTGACATAATTAGAATCATAATAAATTCATATGAGGTGCATATATTATGGGGTGTAATAATTTAATATTACATAAGATATGAATTTGCTAAAAACCCCAAAAAATCAAATTTTGTTGGAAATAAATCCAAAATTTGACAAAGGCAAAATCGGGGTCAAACACGGTAAACCGTTTAGGGTTCGGTCGACCGGGGTGTCTTCGGAACAGTCAATCGAACGGGGAACGGGTAAACACAATTGGTTGACCGAAATTATTTGGAGTGCCTGGACAATTGGGTTCGGTTAACCGATCGTGAACGATCAACCGAGAAAGAATAGTTTCGGTAGACCAAAGGTGACACTGTCGTCCGATGAAAGTTCGCCAGGAGAAATTTTGGTGGGTCAACGGTCGACCGAGCAAGACGCGGATCGTCCGAATTTTTTCAGATAATTTTCCTCATGCATATTCGGTCGACCGTCTAGCTCACGGTCCACCAAACATGTGTTATAACTGAATGATTCGGTTAACCGAGAAAAATACTCGGTCAACCAAACAGTTCGTTTTTTGCCTGAATTATTAAGAGAATAATTAGAACATGAGTTGGATTAATTCTAGATTTAATCAAAAGTTTTTATGGGTGTTTATGTGGCAATTTGAGATTAATTTTAGGAGACAATAAGCAAGAGATCATGACTAAAGAATAGTTCTTGATGAGGATGTTTTAGGAGCCTATAAAAGGACCCCTCATCCCACTTGTTTATGTTAATGCAAAAATTCTCTCTCATTAATCTCTCCCTTAATCACCACGAAAATCTCTTAATAGTTTTACGTTTTGGAGATAGAAATCTTAGGAGCTTAAAAAGGGGTTATTAGCTAGATTCTAAGTCTAATTAGAGATTGATTGGCTAGTTCCTTTCTCTCTTTGTGATTTATTTTAATATATGTAGGATTGCATGATATTAGAATAAACACAAAGTAATGTACATAAAATTGTTGAAAGTGTGAAATCGATCTTGTATGTTGTATTAAAATATTTAAAATATATACATACATGGGGACACGAAATTCTACAGTGGTAATGAAGGCCCCTTAGAGAGGATCCGTTTATTATGTGTATAATATATATTCTTAATAATATAATTGACAACCGAAGTCATGTTCAACCAACTATTGTCTTTATCACTATACTCATTGATATCTTTTGACAATAATCAAATTAAGCACTTCTTGAGTGAAAAGATATAAGTCTCGTATCTTAGGATCCAAGACACAGTAAAACATTAATGACACGAAACACAATTCCATAATGTTTTACTTGTTAGGTCTATTTAATATATAAAAGTAATATTTTCCTCTTTTATATACTCGTGTCGTCAATTATTTGTAGAGCTACAATAATCGATGACCAACACGACAATCATATCTCGGTGATTAATGTTCCATGTTAATTACCATGATTGTGAATAACTTTTTATTTATGTAAATCATTATCTTTTAGAGCTCTACGGTTAATGACCAAGTGCATCTTCCTTAACACTTTCAAAAGACGAATATCATAATCAAGGAACAAAGTGTTTGCACATCCAATTCATAATAATTGACATATAAAAGTAAAACTTTTAGAACACATTCCTTTCACATCAAACCGTCAACACGAAGACCACTAAGCATAGCTACGTCTTATAGCGTGATAGTCATCTCCCCGTGTCTAAAATGGAAGGTGTGTGTCTTAGGCTTCCACCTCTCCACAATAACACGGATCATATTCTATTCCAGTTGCAGTCGCTGCAATCGAGACATAGTGTTAAATCCCGCAATGACTATCAAATCACACATCCGTTCATCTTGCACATTCTACGTGTTGAACTGAATGGCGTGCTCGACGCATTTAATATCCGTCATAGGCTCCTGAAAAAGAAAATTAATTATTTTACTTCTAATATAAACCAATACTAATACACAAAATTTTGAAATTAAAAATCAAAACACTTACATTTTCGAGAATCGAAGATAATCTATGTTCTTTCTGTAGTACTAACATTGAAGGGTCAATAACACAGTGACAATCATGTGAAGTCGATATTTTGGAAACTGTGAAACATAATTAACAAAAAAAATGTGATCTTCAGTTTAAATATTACAATCCAAACAAATTTCATACATTATTCACAATCAACCTAATTTCAATAACTACAACATTGATCATTAACTTTAATTGGTTTAACACAAATCCACACAATGCGAAACTCATCCAGACAATGTAAACTCATTAAATTGGGACTTCGGAGATTAATTGATCAATTGATCAACTCATCAAATCCGCACAAGATTAATTTACCATAACAATATAACATCATCCACACAAGATTAATTAAACAAAATAAGGTAACTCATCAACCAAATATCAATCAATCCAATCCAAATCAAACAAATTCAAACTAAACAAATCACTGACAAATCCTAACCAAACCAAACCAATCACATGCACATAAATACCAATTAATAAAACAAAACCTTAACAAAAAAAGAGTCTAACATACCTAAAATTGCCGGAGAAAGGGGGAGCAAAAATGAAAAAACGGAACCTTAACGGCATCTCAGATGTCATTTTTAACTTGGTTGAAAACAACAACAGTGGTGCCGTTTTCAATTGAGGTAAAAATGGCACCTCAGATGTCGTTTTCACTTAATGAAAATGGTACTGGAAGTGTCGTTTTTAATGTGCATATTTTGCTAAATAAGTTTCTAACGTGCATATTTTTCAAAATATTTATTTTTTATTATTATTTTGAAAAAAAATCCTAATATATATATATATATATATATAATTTTGAACGGTAAGAATCTCCTTTCTCTATCTTAATTGATAAAATAATTCATTCTCAGTTCTCTTATTCTTCGGTTTTCGTAAATTGAAAGACAACATCAACATGTGTGCGACAGTTGGAAGTTGATGATCGAGCATGAAGTAACTTCTAATGATTAGTTTGCTTGACCTAAGATCCATGTTTTCTCTTCTTTAAAAATAATTTCTTATCGAATTTGATTTTTGTTCTACAAATTATTCATTCTTGGCTTTTTTTTATAGTTTGACAAACACATGCCTTGGTTGTATAGTATGGAATCATTGAAAGTACTCTTCCTTATTATTTTTGAAATATTTGGCTTAATTATTCGTGTAACTTGCAAAAATATTAAAAATTGGAAGAAGACATATTTATATGGAAAAACAATTCAAAATAATAACCTAATAATAAAAAATTTGAAGAATATGCACGTTGAAAATTTAATTGGCAAAGTATGCACATTAAAAACGACACACGAGTTCTATTTCCACGCCCATAACCATAACAAGCTAGGGTTGGCGTATTTTTAAATTTAAGTTAATGCATCGATTGATAGCTTACCCGTTTTCCCGGAGTACGGGACCCAATCGACCCGTCACTATTTCTTTTTTACCTAGATAAAAATAACATCAGTGATGTCATTTTCATTTAGGGTAAAAACGGCATCAGTGATGTTTTTAGTTAATGAAAACGACATCATATGTGTCGTTTTCAATGTGCATATTTTTCCAATTAAGTTTTCAACGTGCATATTCTTCCAATTTTTATTATTAGGTTATTATTTTGGAAAAAATCCTATTTATATTTTATTTCATCTCCCTTGCCAAATGACTTGACATGGTAATCATTTGATTTGGAATTAAAATATCATTAACTAATGTGAATTTTGTACGCAAGTTTACGTATAATTTGCAAAGACAAGATTCTATATTTTTTATTCAACAACTTTATAAGTTATTTTACAATATTTAATGTGTCTTGCAAATTTTATCAATCTATTCAATAAATGGTTTATAAAAGCACTATAATTTATTTAGTGCAACTATCACATAAGCCTAATACTCATTGTTTATTTTGTATGTTCACGATTAAACGATTTCGTTTCGAAGAAGAAGACATCGTGTACCGCACAAGATTCTTGCTAAGTTGAAAATATAATGATTAGAATGCTCCCATGTGTAGAATGATATCACCAATGCGGGTCTCAATTTTTCTAGGAAAATGAAGCACAACCATTTGATATGTGACTTCGTGCATGAAAAATAAAGGAATATTTGTTGAATTTTACATTTTGGAACTTATTATTTGAAAGAAAAATGGTTGTGGAAACAATAGGACGAGGTAGGATTCTAAGAGCACTATGAGAATTTCCCCTAAAAAAGCATAAAATGAACAAGAAGCAATACTAAAAAGAAACTTCACATTAACTGCAAGCATATCCAATTTACCCAAATATATGAGTTCAACTCAGATTTGGCAATACTTGGTTTACATTATAATTTATGCTTATGGTAGAAACCAAGCTTGAATTGTGTTGATTCCCATCCATTAAAAGAACTTATCTAATGAGTTTTCTCTGATGGAACTGATTAATCAATGCTTCTATAACTTGGGTACTCAAGATTTTAAATCACAACAAAGTTTGTTTTGGGGATAAAAAACTTGACCATCAAAAGGAAATAAAAAGGCATTACAAGTAGAAGGCTTTAATCAAGTTAAAACTGTCACATTCGAAGAAGGGCACTCACATCCATGACAACGGAAATCTGTTCTTCCTCTTTCAAAAGTCCAGGCAAAGGTGGTTCTTGTGGCTTTATCGGCTGTAAATGCACAAGATATAATGACACAAATCCAAATCGATTTGTAATTTGTGTGAAAAAAAAGCATCTTTCAAACCAAAAAATATTTAACTGCCTTCCTCACACAATTCCACTCCAAATGCCTGTGCTTTATTTATCGTTGTGGTTGGGTGAAAAAGTCCTGGAGTCCAGCTTAGAAATGTGGTGTTGCGGTGGTTGGGTGAAAGAGCCATGAAACCCCGTAACTGTGTGAGAGTTGCAGTTAGGTGAAAGAGCCCTGGAGCCCAGCTAATCTGTGCGGGGTTGGGTGAAAAAGCCCTGGAGCTCCGTAGTGCGTTCAGGTTGGCTGAAAAAAGCCTGGAGTCTGAGCAGGGACCGCGTGTTAAGGGTTGGCTGAAAAAGGCCTAGAGCCCTTAGACGTTTGGGTTGGCTGCGGTTGGCTGAAAATGTAGGATTTCATGTTTAATTCTGCATATATATTTTTCGAAATTTATGCATAATAAGGATCAATTATAATTTTCTACGATTTATTTCATGCATGCATCGATTTGTTTTAATAACTAGTTTCAAAAACTTATTAAAACAAACCCAAGGGACTCCAAAATTCATACCTAGAAGTTCTCTAAAACTTCTTGATGTTCCAGAGACGTTGAGGAAGACGATCTTCGCTTCTTGCACCGGATGCCTCAGAGTGTTCACCGAAACCCAAAACAAGGTTGGAGAGAAAGGAGCTAGCCAATCAATCTCCAAACTAGCTTAGAATCTAGCTACAAACCCTTCCTTAATCTCTGAGATTTCTCCTTCCAAAGACTTAGAAAACTAAGAGAATTTTCGTGGCTTTTTGTGGTGAATTAGGAAAGAAAATAATTAGAAAAACATCTACCTTAATTAAGGAGAATAAGGACCTATTTATAGGCTCAATTCTTAATCTCAATCATGGCTATTCTTAAGCCGTGTTTTCTTGACATTTTCTCTCATAAACTAATTCCATAATGCATTACATGTATCCACAAAACGTTTGACCAAGTTTGGAGCTAATCCAACCATTGATCAAATTAATCTCTTAATTATCAAATGTAGAAAATCGATCGCGGTTCGGTTTACGGAGTCCCACTCGGTTAACCGAATATGTCACGATTGTTTAACCGAGTATTAGACGGATGACCGATTCTTAAGGAGAAAAATTCTCCTTAACCGATCGGACGAATTCGCGTCTAAAACAGAGTATCATTCGGTTAACCAAAAATATCGGAACTGGACATTGTTCGGTCGACCGTGTCTGGTTCGGTACACCGTACCAGAGTTCCAGGCACTTTGGTCAAGTTCGGTCAATCAACTATGACTATCCGTTCCACGTTCGGTCGACCGATCCACAGATCCTTCGGTCGACCGAACCATAACGGATTACCGAACTTTTACCCGATTTTGCCTTTTCAAATTTTGGATTTATTTCCAACAAAATTTGAACTTTTGGGGTTTTAGCAAATTCACAACTTATGCAATATATTATCCTATGCAATAATAAATTATTGCATCCCATAATATATGATCTCATATGAATTTATCATGATTCTAATTATGTTTTATACAACATAATTGATTTTACTTGTTCACCACATGTGTCATATTTTCTATAAGAAACCTGACACATCATATGAACCAAATATCAAGCTTCTTGTTTCCCGGTTTTTTCGGTGTGACCTATGGGAGGATCTAGACTAAGTTGACAGTGATATTAAGAGCTTAATATCACAAGCTATAAGCGGTACTAGCTACACATTATAGCTCCCAATTAGTTAGATGTCTTAATTCCACTCGAACCAAAACCCGATCCATTTAGTGATGGAGTGCACCACTTGTGTCTGTCCCTTGCCTCATGATATTAAGAATACACACAAAGTAGTTTTGTGTCATCTTCGTATTAGTATTCATTTCTTGATCTCTTTAAGCTAGTTATAAATATGTGACTTAACTCAAATCACATTGTGCCCATTATAACTTTGCTTTATCAAGGGGGCCACTAATATCATCACTCAATTAAAAGGGGCAATGATAATCTTTTGACAAACTATCTCCTCCAACAAAAGTCATACTTAACCAACCAATGCCTTTACACTACTCTCATCGATAGCTCAAGACACTAGTCTAATTAAGCAATTCTTAAGTGATCAGATATAAGTCTCATATCAAAGGACCAAAGACATAGTAAAACATTAATGACACAGAAAATACAATTCTATAATGTTTTACTTATTAGGTTTATTCAGTATACAAAAGTAATATTTTCCTCTTTTGTGTACCCGTGTTGTCACTAACTTGTAGAGCTACAATGATCTATGACCAACACGACAATCTTAACTCGGTAATTAATGTCCCATGTTTATTACTATGATTGTGAATATCTTTTGTTTTATGTAAACCAATATCTTTTAGAGCTCTACGGTTAAGGATCAAGAGTCTCTTCCTTAACACTTCTAAAAGACGAATAACATAAACAATGAACAAAATGATTTCTCAATCAATTCATAATAATTGACATTTAAAGTAAAACTTTTAGAACACATTTCCTTCAATCTCCCACTTGTTATTAAAGTTTTCTTTCACATACATACTCAATGTATAAAACAATAATAACTAGGGTAAACCCCATTACATATCAATCATCAAGCCAATCTACATGGTTCCTCAATCCCATGGACTCGAAATGCATTTCGCCCTTGGCTTGGGATAAAGGTTTTGTGAATTGATCAACTGTGTTGTTGTTGGTGTCCACCCATAATAGATTTATTTTTCCTTCGTCGATGAGGTCACGCGTCACGAAGTACTTACGATCCATGTACTTCACTTTATGGTGTGATCTAAGATCCTTGATTTGCGAGATAGGTGCACTATTATCGCAAAATAGCTCAATAGGTCCCTCGCTCGTGGGAACTAATCCAAGCTCTTCAAGGAACTTCTTGATCCACACTCCTTCCTTGCTCGCTTCAGCGACAACCATTACTTCGGAAGTGGTGGTTGAATCGGCCGTAGTGGTTTGCTTCCAGCTACGCCAACTCACAGCTCCACCATTCAGAAGAAAGATGTATCCTGATTGCGACCTTCTATCGTCTGGATCACCCATGAAACTCACATCCGAGTACCCTTCGGCTATCAACTCCCTTTGTCCTCCATAAACAAGAATCTTATCCTTAGTCCGGTTAAGGTACTTCAAGATATTCTTGACCGCAGTCCAATGCTCAGGTCCTGCGTTGGATTGGTGACGACTTGTCACGCTTAGAGCATACGAGACATCGGGTCTTGTGCAAGTCATCGCGTACATGATCGACCCATTGCCAAAGCATAAGGGACATCCTTCATGTACTCTAAGTCCTTACGTGATTGCGCACGTTGAGACTTCTTGACTTCTTTGTAATATAGACTAGCTAAGGGCTATCGAATACATCACAATATCAAGGTAAGAAATAAACTCTTTCTAATCACAACCTTTTTGAATTTTAGTATCTTCAAACTCTTGTGATTCTTGTCGTTTTAATTATGAGGGAATATGACCTATCCTCGTAAGAAAAACTTTTTCCCAAAACCGAGCGAGGGCTCTAGGTAATGTTAAGAAAACTTATTTTCATTTGATACGAGATACGTTTATCCATTGTATTCACAACTAAACATACTTGGGGTTCACTAGGGTGAAACACACCTCCTATATTTAATTGTGGCACAACAATAGACAACCATTATATCTCCCACTATTCCCAGAGATGGAGGGAGCTATCTCCCGCTAAGGGCGAGCAGAGTATCCCTCGATCAATGACTGCTAGTGGATGAAATAAGAAGGAAAATTACTCTTAATTTTTGTTGGACAATTTCATATATTAACATGTGATTCAGAATTTTAGGTTATCATGCATATTATTATTCATACACATCCTAACATTCAACACATTCATCACATGCTAAGCAAGATTATAAAACAGAAATTAAACCATTCACACAATCCACATCGTGTGAGTTTATATATTCTCTTCGATCCTTGATCCTCGATCGATGCGCTACAACGGCGACTTCCTCTTGCACCGGAGATGTAGATTTTACAGAAAATAAACATGCTCCTCACATTCGATAAAAAACCGACTAGTGCAAGTCCTATGTAAAAACCTCTTATATGCTAATGCAATTATCTAAAAGACAGAAAGAGAGAATTTTGGCTTTTACATATAAATAAGCCCCTGTATAATAATTGCATACATTCACATTCATAGTTGCTGATTTGGAACATATAAACTCACAATTCCTGCAAATACAAATTGAGCATCCATGCATGCAATATCGCTATAAACTATGCAATATAGTTTATCAATCATCTAAAATCCTAAACAATTCTTTGAAAACATTTTGAAATCCATTAAAAACGTTTTTCATCCATCCATAGTTCAAAAATAATTTTGAACCGCTGTCCATCCAATTTCCAATGGAAAGATGAACCGCAATTTTTCGGTTTTGTTGATTCTCTTACAAAATAATCATTTCTTTATAAAACGAAATTATTGTAAGTTAGACTAATGTCTAAATCTTAATTCTAATAATTACATGGCATGTTTTAAAACACTTAAAACATTTAAAACGAATTATTATAGAGAATTATATCAACAAAACATTCATAGACCGAAAAACCGGTAAACCGAATTGTTTAAATCCTATATGGTAAACTAAATTCGTTTACAGCCTTAAATCATAAGAAAATTGAACCCTATGCTCTGATACCACTGTAGGATTTCATGTTTAATTGTGCATATATTTTTCGAATTTTTATGCATAATAAGGATCAATTACAATTTTCTACAATTTATTTCATGCATGCATCGGTTTGTTTTAATAATAGTTTCAAAAACTTATTAAAACAAACCCAAGGGACTCCAAAATTCATACCTAGAAGTTCTCTAAAACTTCTTGATGTTCCAGAGACGTTGAGGAAGACGATCGTCGCTTCTCGTTGCGCTGGATGCCTCCGAGTGTTCACCGAAACCCTAAACAAGGTTGGAGAGAAAAGAGCTAGCCAATCAATCTCCAAACTAGCTTAGAATCTAGCTACAAACCCCTTCCTTAATCTCTGAGATTTCTCCTTCCAAAGACTTAGAAAACTAAGAGAATTTTCGTGGCTTTTTGTGGTGAATTAGGAGAGAAAATAATTAGAAAAACATCTAACTTAATTAAGGAGAATACGGACCTATTTATAGGCTCCAATCTTAATCTCAATCATGGCTATTCTTAAGCCATGTTTTCTTGATATTTTCTCTCACAAACTAATTCCATAATGCATTACATGTATCCACAAAACATTTGACCAAGTTTGGACATAATCCAACCATTGACCAAATTAATCTCTTAATTATCAAAGGCAGAAAATCGATCGCGGTTCGGTTTACTAAGTCTCACTCGGTTAACCAAATATGTCACGATTGTTTAAGCGAGTATTAGACGGATGACCGATTTTTAAGGAGAAAAAAACTCCTTAACCGATCAGACGAATTCACGTCTAAAACTGAGTGCCATTCGGTTAACCGAAAATATCAGAACTGGATATTGTTCGGTCGATGGTTTCTGGTTCGGTACACCGTACCAGAGTTCCAGGCACTTTGGTCAAGTTCGGTCAATCAACTATGACTATCCGTTCCACGTTCGGTTGACCGATCCGCAGATCATTCGGTCGACCGAACCATAACGGATTACCGAACTTTTACCTGATTTTGCCTTTTCAAAATTTGGATTTATTTCCAACAAAATTTGAACTTTTGGGGTTTTAGCAAATTCACAACTTATGCAATATATTATCCTATGCAATAATAAATTATTGCATCCCATAATATATGCATCTCATATGAATTTATCATGATTCTAATTATGTTTTATACAACATAATTGATTTTACTTGTTCACCACATGTGTCATACTTTCTATAAGAAACCCGACACATCATATGAACCAAAAATCAAGCTTCTTGTTTCCCGGTTTTTGCGGTGTGACCTATGGGAGGATCTAAACTAAGTTGACAGCGATATCTAGAGCTTAATATCACAAACTATAAGTGGTATCTAGCTACACATTATAGCTCCCAATTAGTTAGATGTCTTAATTCCACTCGAACCAAAACCCGATCCATTTTGTGATGGAGTGCACCACTTGTGTCCGTCCCTTGCCTCATGATATTAAGAATACACACAAAGTAGTATTGTGTCATCTTCGTATTAGTATTCATTTCTTGATCTCTTTAAGATAGTTATAAATATGTGACTTAACTCAAATCACATTGTGCACATTATAACTTTGCTTTATCAAAGGGCCCACTAATATCATCACTCAATTAAGAGGGGCAATGATAATCTTTTGACTAACTATCTCCTCCAACAAAAGTCATACTTAACCAACCAATGCCTTTACACTACTCTCATCGATAGCTCAAGACACTAGTCTAATTAAGCAATTCTTAAGTAATCAGATATAAGTCTCACATCAAAGGACCAAAGACACAGTAAAACATTAATGACACAGAAAACAAATTCTATAATGTTTTACTTATTAGGTCTATTCAGTATACAAAAGTAATATTTTCCTCTTTTGTGTACTTGTGTTGTCACTAACTTGTAGAGCTACAATGATCTATGACCAGCACGACAATCCTAACTCGGTAATTAATGTCTCATGTTAATTACCATGATTGTGAATATCTTTTGTTTTATGTAAACCAATATCTTTTAGAGCTCTACGGTTAAGGACCAAGAGCCTCTTCCTTAACACTTCTAAAAGACGAATAACATAAACAAGGGACAAAATGATTTCTCATTCAATTCATAAAAATTGGCATTTAAAGTAAAACTTTTAGAACACATTTCCTTCAGAAAAAGGCCTGGAGCCCAGCTTGGCGACGAGTGTGTGTTGCGGTGGTTGGGTGAAAATGAAGGGAATGTGTTCTAAAAGTTTTACTTTTAATGTCAATTGTTATGAATTGAATGAGAAATCATTTTGTTCCTTGTTTATGTTATTCGTCTTTTAGAAATGTTAAGGAAGAGGCTCTTGGTCATTAACCGTAGAGGTCTAAAAGATATTGGTTTACATAAAACAAAAGATATTCACAATCATGGTAATTAACATGGGACATGAATTACGTAGTTAAGATTGTCGTGTTGATCATAGATCATTGTAGCTCTACAAGTGAGTGACAACACGGGTACACAAAAGAGGAAAATAGTACTTTTGTATACTGAATTGACTTAACAAGTAAAATATTATAGAAATGTGTTTCTGTGTCATTAATATTTTACTGTGTCTTTGGTCCTTTGATATGAGACTTATATCCGATCACTTAAGAATTGCTTAATTAGACTAGTGTCTTGAGCTATCGATAAGTGTAGTGTAAATACATTAGTTGATTAAGTATGACTTTTGTTGGAGAAGATAGTTAGTCAAAAGATTATCATTGCCCCTCTTAATTGAGTGATGATATTAGTTGGCCCCTTGATAAAACAAAGTTATAATGTGTACAATGTGATTTGAGTTAAGTCACATATTTGTAACTAGCTTAAAGAGATCGAGAAATGAATACTAATACAAAGATGACACAATACTACTTTGTGTGTATTCTTAATATCATGAGGCAAGGGACAGACACAAGTGGTGCACTCCATCACTAAATGGATCAGGTTTTGATTCGAGTGAAATTAAGACATCTAACTAATTGGGAGTTATAATGTGTAGCTAGATACCGCTTATAGGTTGTGATATTAAGCTCTTAATATCAATGTCAACTTAGTTTAGATCCTCCCATAGGTCACACCACAAAATTGGGAAACGAGAAATGGGGATTTTGAGTTCATAAGATGTGTCGGGTTTCATGTAGAAAATATGACACATGGGGTGAAAAAGTAAAATCAAAATTATGGTGTATTTAATAACATAATTAGAATCTAAATTAAATTCATATGTGATGTAAATATTATAGGGTGTAATGATTTATCATTACATAGGATAATGTGTTACATAAGTTGTGAATTTACTACTAATCCCGAAATGTCAAATTTTGTAGGGGTTAAACCAAAATTTGACAAGTCTGCAGTACTGTGCAAAACGGTCGATCGGTTAGCAGTAAACGGTCGACCGATCGGTGCACGGTCGACCGAACATTGCGATGAAATATTTTATTGTTGTGAACGGTCGACCGAGTGTCCAATGGTCGACCGAAACTTGGTTCGAGCGGTCGACCGAACCTCCAAACGGTCGACCGGTCCAGACGGTTATCTGCAGAATTAATTTAAGAATTAATTAGATCATGCATGGAATTGGTCCATAATTGATTTAATTCGTGGTTAAGATTATTCGTTAACAAATAATGGATGGTTAGATGGAAGTTTGCATGAAATCATGGGCAAGAGGTTGCACTTGAATAGGTAATTTGGAGAGAATTTATAAATACAAGTTTATCTTATTACCTCATTAATTAATTATTTTCTCATGCAAAAATCTCTCTACATAAATCTCCACGAAATTTTCTTAATTCTTAAGATTAGTTTTAGTTTTCAGAGATCTTCTTCTCAAGGGAACTAAAGAGGGGTTAGTAATTGGATTCTAAACCCTATTGGAGATTGAGAGGCTAACTCTTTTCTCTCTAATCTCGTTTAGAGTTTGGTGAATACTCGAAGGCAATCCACCGGGCGATTCGAGTGGCAACGCGACTCCGGATCTTCAAGAGGTTTTAGAGAACCTCTAGATATGATCCTCTTTACAATTGTTTGTTTGTTCTAATGCATGTTAAATAATTAGGACAAACAAATGCATGTCTATATGAAAATCGAAGAAAATATGAATGTTTCGATCCTATATGTTTATAAAATTTCAAAAATATATACATACTATAGGGCACGAAATCCAACAGAAAAAGCCCTGGAGCCTCGTGACTGTGGTGTGTGTTGTGGTTGGGTGAAAGAGCCCTGGAGCCCAGCCTGCTTGTGATGCTTTTCTTGTTAGTAGAATTGCATGTTATGGTGTTTTTCATTTCATACATGGTAGAGTTTCGCATACGGGGTTTCATTCTGGAAACTCAGGCATTGTTGCATGTTTACTTTCAGGTCGTGACCGACGTTAGGTGGGGTGGTGACCGAGGAGAGGAGCACTGCTACCTGATCATGCTTTCTCTCATTTGAGGTCGAGTGATTACTTGTATTTATTGTTTAGCATTTTGATGTAATCACCCTTTTGGGAAATATTCGGATATATATATATATATATTATATGTTGGTGCACCGTCTTTCCTGTGTTTGAGTAATATCCTATGTTGATTGTTGTTTAGAAAAAATTTAAATTTTTCCACTGTGTTTGAGGATGTTACGGTTAATGATTTTCTTGCATGTATTAAACCATTGTTTATTATAAAATTATTTATTTGAACTTGAAGAAACTACTATTATGTATTTATGTGCTCTATTTGTTAGGTTTATTTGGTATTTTACAAAAACTTCAGATTTTCGTGTTTATCGTGTAATCGTGTATTCATAGTGTATACATGTAAGTAGGTATTAGCGTGTCTATTCATGTATACACGTAGTTATCGTGTGTACAATCACTTATCGTGTATATAGGTACTTATCGTGTAGAAATGTATTTATCGTGTATACAAGTACTACCAATCTATTCGGGTATTATCGTGTATCGTGGTACACGACACGTTAGGATTCGTGTACATATCGTGTTGTGTATACACGATAATTAGTTTGTCGTGTTGGTGTCCAGGTTCATGTACATTATTCATTATCGTGTTGTGTTCATGTATATCCAAAACTTGTTAACGTCTTAATAAGAAACGTACACCATAGACAGGTCTCCAGGCCCTTCTTACAACACCCGATAAGTGATGCTGGACAAATGTTTTGAGTTTCGACTATTTAGATGTTCTGTTGAAAGGTGGGTTTGCATTCGTGCATCTGCTTTGGTCAGATAAAGAAAACATAAGATCTGATTCTCTCCTTCCCCCCTCTAATTTGACTTGTTCTCTTTATATTTATTTATTTAGTTTTCTGCTGAAATATTGTTTCTTTATTACCTCTGAAAATTGACTTCACTTAGAGGTGAAGGTAATTGTTTACGGTGGAAAGTGCACATCAGAAACAGGAGACGTGAACAAGTATCTTCTCAATGTAAATCACTATGGCATAAAAAAATAGAAAGTAATTATTGCATAAATATTCCAAAATCTACAAATAGGAGAAACACGAGGATTTAGGGTGTGTTTGGATTGGGATTCTGAAGGAGTGATTCTTGACCAAAATCATTATTGAGCAATTATTGCAGAATATAGATTCCACGTAGACCTAAATTTTAGATAAATTGGTGTTTGGCTTGTTTCAACCAGAAACATTATTTTGGTAATTTGAAATGATAATTTTAACCCTCTTCCTTGCATCGGCTATTCTGGTAGGGGAAATGATTCTGTATACAAATTTTGCAATTGCTCTTTAAGGACCACAACACAAGAGAATGCTATTTTTTAGAGGGAAAAAATGATCTGGTCAGCTGGTCTGGTCCTTAAATGTTTAGTCAAAAGCATTGTTATTTTAAAACTGGATTCAACACAATTTTCTTAGCTTTTGGAGTACTGTTGGCATGTGAGTGGTGTTGGATTTCGGATTCCTTCAGCTTCTGGGCTGAAGTTGGAAGCTACTGGATGTTTGGCATCTGGAAGTTGTAAGAATACCAAAAAACTTGATTCAACACAAGAAGCTAGGCCCAAAATTCCCAAACCAAACGGACCTAGTCTTCAACCTAACAACAGTGTGCAATTTTATTAGCTTTTTGTTCTGGATAACCTAAGCAAGTTACAATACCTATAAGTTGGGTGATTAACACTCGATAAGACGATTTAAATGCTTCAAAACAAATACTAATGTAAAATACCAAATGGAACACCTATAAGCGGAGAAAGGAGGGGCGAGAGGAGCAACGACTTGGCCGCGAGAGCTGAGCGGCGGCCGGCGAGGGGACTAGGGTGGGGAATCGAATAAGGGTTAAGTGTTAGGAGGGATTTTGCAGGTTTGGGATTAGGTATTGGGATGTTGGGCTTACCTTGCTGTGGGTTCGGGTAAATTTGTTTGAGATTGGGTATTTGGGTTACGGTTAGCCGATCAGGCAGTTATCATGTCAATCGTGTATCGTATTCTAACGTGTACAATTTGTGTCTATCGTGTATCATGTGCAATCATGTAATCGTGTATCGTGTACACCTGTGTAAACTTGTATAACCGTGTCTATCATGTACATCCAAATACACGATATTTTATTGTGTGTGTTATCGGATTATCGTGTATGAAGTCTTATACACGAATCCGATACGATAAAGATTCGTGTATCGTGTCGATTATGTAATTGTGTACAGGTCGTGTTATTGTGTCGTGTTTAATTTTGATAGGTCTTGTCTTGAGGCGCATAATTAAACATTCTCTTCTCTTCTAATTCTACTTAATTTTTTTATAATATCAGGTGATTTTTTTCATAATTTGATTTACGTGACAAAGGTTTTTGCATAATTACTTCATATATAAACTGCATCCACCAATAACCTTGAAAAGAATGTTTTCGAAAACTAACCTAGAAGAGACCTTTGAAAGCAAAGGTTTTTGCATCATTAGTTAAATTGCTTGCACTAATTAACCTTGCAAACAATGTTTTCGTAGATATATATACATTTAGTTGTTGACAGTGTCATGTATACAATCTGAATTATTTTATCTTTTCGATAAGAAAATATTTTAGGATTTAAGGTTGCGTTGGGAACACTCTAGATGCGGTATTTGTAAGTCCACGGAATTCATAAATCCCATAATTTATAAATAATGTGATTTGTATTTACTATGTTTAAATAAACATATTACTTCGAAATGACGACTAAAAATTCATATTATATTTTATTAATTTTTCAATTTAGAATAGTATCCAAACCATAAAAATCACGTACTATTGTGCATAAAATCATATTCCCAACATGACAATAATACGTTGTATCAATTTAAATGAATAAAGTTAACATAAGTTACGTGAAATTTCGAAATTCCAGCTTTCAGCACAGAATTTTGGTTTGATAAATTTTATAAAGGTGAAATTTCAAAATGGCATAAGAGATTTGCAAATTCCGGACAATGTCAACCAAACATGGTATTTGCAAATATTGCACTTTGAAATATGTTCAAGTAAAATTCCATGCTACACATCCAAGCGCATCGTTTTGTTGCTTTTAAAGCATCCTTTATTTTTTATTTTTAGTTATTACGCTCCCTAAATGGCTGTTGTCAAAAATATTTACTATATTTTTCTGTCATTTTGGATGTCTCTCTCTACTGCTCTCAAGTTATTTCTATCATTTAATTATGAAGTAACTTCAATAAAATATGATTTTGAATACAACAGGTGAACCATTCCAAGTACAAAGACATGTTTTTCATTTAGAAAATTAGTAACACGGATTATCAATTGCTAATATTTTAATTTTTAATAACATGCAAATAGGTCCGTCAAGACTATTACTTGGGTTGTTCTGATACATACATGTAAATAACCATATACCAATGGAAAATTTGACTTTCTATGCTCAAAGTGACCTAAAATTGAAAAAGAAGTTCTCACATTGACATCATGTGAAAAATATGTTTATGTTTTCAATTTTTTCCCAAAATACCCTTACATAAACCGTGAGTCCATTCCCTTTAAATAATGAAATCATTCTTTATCCTTCTTTCTTTCGACAGTTGCAAACATCTTTCTCTCTCACGTATCGACTCTTTTTTTTGCACATCCTTTTTCTCTCGCACTCGAACCCTCAATTGAACTCAGCTCGAATCGAACCCAACTTTCTTGCACTTTAAATGAAGTGGACATTGAAGTGAAAACAACCAACAATTTACAACATTTAAATGAAGTTGTTTGCAGTTTCTTTTGTTGTGATTATTGTGATGTTTGTGGTTTAAACTTGAAACCGTTGGGATGAAATGGAGAGAGAAACAAACCAATTCCAAAGCTTTGGATCTGTATGTTTAAAAGAATGTGGAAAAATAGCAAGAGATGAATTTTAAAACCACCCTTTTCAAAGTTGGGAAAGCAAATGACAAATAAGAAGATATGTAAGCGACCAGGAAAATTTAACCAAAGTTTACATAACCCAGCAATACATTATCAGAATAAACAAAACAACACTTATCAGATACCTAAGTACCATATTTTGATAATTATCTGAAATAGAACATGCTCAAAATCAAAATTTGAGAGATACACACAACTTAGCTACAAACAACACCTAAGAGGATGCCGAAAAACTAAATCCTTCACTTACTAAAACAGAAGCTATGTTAAACCCGCGAATCTCGTTACTTTCACAAAACTTGTATTAACAATACACAGAATATGATAGTATCTAAATGTCCAACGGGGAAATGAGCATTTAAATTTTACCCTAAATCGAATCGATTCAATTGTGAAATAAAACATTGTTTTTCGTTAATGACTAACTAGACATCACTCATACATACAGAAGAGGAGATAAAGAAGACGACATGAACAACCACCGATCACCGTGAATAGGGTTGTGCAAAAATCGGTCTAGGTTCGGTCCGGACCCTGGAGACGGATCGGGTTTCGGTCCGATCCGAACTCGGTCTATTTCCCAAAAATTAATATAAAAACCTGATCCGAATTTTAGACCAGACTGGACCGATTGCACTAGTCGCGATTGCACTAGTCGGTGAGAAGAGGGGAGAAAGGAAGGGTTTGTCTGAATCAAAAGATATAAGGGTTAATAACTAACGCTTGATTAACCCTTATATCATTTGATTCAGACACGGCACACTAGTTTGTAGGACGAAATCTGTTTGACTGTGGGCCCCACGACGATAACAAGTGTATAAGGGTAAATAACCTTCTATTCTATGCAAGTGTTGGGGAACTACACAAAAATCAAAAGTCTATTCTAATAAAGACATTTTGGGAGCGAAACGAAGTAAAAAAACCCCCAAAAACTACGTGCAGTTGTTGACATTGCGCAGCAAACAACACAAATCGAGGAATTAGTAGATCTACTCGTTATTATTGACGACGCAGTCTTCTTCTTTCCTCGAAAAGAAAGAAAGAAAGAAAGGCCTCCATTTCCATTTCCATCCCATCCCACCTTCCTCCTCCCCTCCGATCGATGATGTTGATAAACTGCTCCCGTTGCCACATCCCACTCCAGCTCCCTCACGGCGCCTCGTCCATCCGCTGCGCCATATGCCAGGCCATAACCAACGTCGCCCCTGCCGCACCCCCTCCTTCACCCTACGCCTCCAACGTCCGGGCGCCGCCCCCGTCGCCGCATGGAGGTAAGAAGGCCGTCATCGTTGGGATCTCCTACCGCCGCTCACGCCACGAGCTGAAAGGGTGTATTAATGACGCCAAGTGTATGAAGTATATGTTGGTGAATCGGTTCCGCTTTCCCGAAGCCAGCGTGCTTATGCTCACAGGTTCGGAGAATGATTCCGTCTTTTTCTTTTGCTTGGAATTTTTGATAAAAGATTGAATCTTTTCGATGAAGTTTACGGGTTTTAGGTTCGAATTTGTGGAAACTTGATCATGTTTGCGGTTTTTTGTGGGTTTTGTTTGGTTCTGAATTCTGATTTGGGATTGGGTGTTTTGGGTTTTCTGGGCTAAGTGCATGATGTATATATGCTTGCCTTGCTTGTTAATCAGTTTCGGTTCCAAAGGTTGGGAGAGATCAAGTCTTTTGGTTGGAATTTGTGATTTTTGGTCGGAAAGGTTGCGGCTTTATTGTGGGAAAGATTGAAACGGAATCGTTTTGGTGAAGTTTGCGGGTTTTATTTTGGAATTTGTGGAAATTTGATAGAAATTGTGGCTTTGTTGTGGGTTTTGTATGGTGCTAATTTCTGATTTGGGATTGGGTTTTTGGTCTAAGTTGTTGTGGATTTTGTTTGGTGCTGAATCTGATTCGGGATTGGGTGTTTAGGGTTTTTAGGACTAAGTGTTTTGGTTTCCGAAGGGTCTGTGCTCATGCTAAAAGGTTGGGAAAGATAGGATCTTTTTGTGAAGTTTGTGGGGTTTCGGTTGGAATTCGTGAAAATTTGATGAAGATTGCGGCTTTATCATGGGTTTTGTTTGGTTCTGAATTCTGATTTGGGGTTGGGTGTTTTGGGTTTTGTGGGCTAAGTGTTTTTTTTTTGTGAAATTTGGGGGGGGGGTTGAAATTTGTGCTTTTTTTGTTTGTTTGTGAAATTTGATAACGATTGTGCTTTTAGAGGTTGTAGGTTCGATTTTTTTTGTTTTTCTGTTTGCTTGTGAAATTTGATAATATTGTGGCTTTATTGTCGGTTTTACTTGGTTCTGCATTCTGATGTAGGATTGTTGGAGGTTTTCTGTGTGGGAATTGATGATCTTTGTGGCTTCTGGGGGCTTTAGGTTGGAATTTGTGGGTTTTGTCTGGTTAAAATTTTATGGAGATTGTAGCTTTTGTTGAGGAAGTTTTGGGAGGTGGTTTCGGATTGAGGAGGATTGCAGCTTTTGACGTTTTAGGCTGGAATTTGGTGATTTGGGGATGCTTTGGAGGTGGAGATTCGATAGGGTTCTGGCTTTTGTGTTGTTTATTTGATTTTTCATGTGGAATTGGGGACCCTTTTTAACGGCAAAAAAGGATGAGATTTGTGGGTTTCTTGTTGTGGTACTCTGGTGACGGAAACATCAGGTTCTTGAAGTTTTGTTCGGGAAGATTCTGTCTTTTGTTATGTTTTTATGTGGGAATTTGATCAAAGTTGTGTTTTCATGGGTTTTTGATGTGAACTTGCAACATATGTTTCGGCCTTTTGAGTTGTTGATGTGGAATTCATTTGAGGGTTGCGATTTTCCTGGTTATTGTGTTGCAACTCCAATGAAGGTGTGGGTTATTGATGTGGAACTAATGCAAAGGTTTGGTCTATGTGTTTTGGATTGATTTTGAGGTTTTGTTTTTTTATTGGTCGCACTTCGGGATTTTGTGTTTCTGATGTGGAATTTTTGTGTAGCTTGGGTTTTTTATGTTCTTGTTTTAATAGGTGAATAGCTTGTGGTACTCTGGTGATGCTGAATTGAAGGATTTCTCTTTGGCATTTCGGGTATTTCCAATTTTTCTTGAGGTTGCATTTATTTTTGGATGGTGAATATTGGCTGACCTCTGTGGGTGTTTATGACAGGTTGTGTTTGTCTACTTTTGTTTTTATCTTGTTAGCCTACCCATGTGTTTCCAATGTGAAATCGGTATATGTTATGTCTCTGTGTCCTATTGTTGATGCTGACGTAAACTGTGGATATACTGTGAGGTTTTTATAGGTTTTTAAAATTTGTCCAAAGTCGTGTCTATGTTTGACAGAGTTTTGTTATTGGTTAACTAGCTTCTGAATCTTTCAGATAAATATGGTTTAACTCTGTACTTTTTGGAAGTTGATTTGTAGAGGAAGAAACTGATCCATATAGAATTCCTACCAAACAAAATATACGCATGGCTATGTTTTGGCTGGTACAAGGATGCCAGCCTGGGGATTCCTTGTTGTTTCACTATTCTGGACATGGCGCACAGCAAAGGAACTATAATGGGGATGAGATCGACGGATATGATGAAACAATTTGCCCATTAGACTTTGAGACTCAAGGAATGATTGTCGATGATGAAATAAATCAAACTATAGTCAGGCCACTTCCACCTGGTGTACGGCTCCATGCCATTGTTGATGCTTGTCACAGTGGCACTGTTCTAGATTTGCCATTCCTTTGCAGAATGGAAAGGTGAGATTTATGACTATCTTTTCATCAACCTTTGCTGATATTATCTTATGTAAAATGATTTTATCTGCTCTTCTGGTGGGTTTAACCTTCTAGTTTGTCAATTGACTTGGCTGGAAATTACCAATCTGATGTTCTCTTGTGCATCTATTTTATCAAATTTTCTATCCACAATAACAATAGACCATAGAAAGATGAGGTTAGGAAGTCCTTTATTGCCATGTCAGGAGGCAGTAGTAACATTTCATTTGTTTTAAAATATTTTTCTTTGTGCACCAACAAATTCTTAGCTTTCTGCAAGATGAACTTAAGGTTACTTGCACCCTTGACCTACTATTGATGCCAATTTGTAGATCAAACTCGGTGTCTGAGGCATGGATACAAGTATGGGATACGAGAGCAATGCAACATTGATATGTAGATACATCATTTTTCATAAAAGTTAATGCGTTAAGGATATATTATGTGTAGATATGAAATTTATTTTATACAAATACAGATCACCTTTTGCCCTCAAAATGAAGATAATAAATTTCAAATATATATGAAAGCATCCATAAATGATAGGAAGTGTAAGAACAAATGATGATATAATAAATATTCCTTGCAAAATTCAATTGGTGTGCCTCTATGGATGCACATTCTAACAACAATACTGTTTTCATGCTTCTTATACTTTTGAAAATGTTATGTAATGCACCCACCCTTCCCACCCTAGAAGTATGTGGAAGTATTAAAATGTAACAGAATGTAAAATTAAAAAAAGAAATCTACCTAGGATACTCCAAATGAAGTATCTTCTATGTATGTGTAAGTATCCCAAACGGGTAAGATAGAGATATGTCAAGAGTCTACTGTTATCCATGCTTCCCGAGACTCAGTTGAGTTTGTGTCTTTTAAGCATTCATTTAGAATCCTTTTAAATATCTTAACAAGGTCTTTCTCATCATTGAGTATCTAGGAGTGGGAGATACGGTTGGGAGGATCATCGCCCACGATCGGGTGCTTGGAAAGGTACGAGTGGTGGGGAGGCCATTTCTTTTAGTGGTTGTGATGATAGCCAAACCTCTGCTGATACATCTGTAAGTCCATTATCAAAACTTCTTGTTAAGTAAAATAAGCTATATATTCCCTTAGTGATCCAAGAAAAATTAGCTATATGTGCTCCAAAAGTTGCAAATGCTAATTCATGCTATGCAGGTTCCCATCCTTGTTTACTGTGTTACTCTTGGTTAAGTGCTAATGGTTCCAAAATCTTCCATGTGTAGGCTCTTTCAAAGATCACCTCAACTGGTGCAATGACGTTTTGTTTTATCCAAGCCATTGAGCATGGACAGGCAACAACATATGGGAATGTCCTTAACTCCATGCGTACAGCTATACGAAACGTTGGTTCTGGATCAAGTGGGGGTGGCGATCCTGTTACATCTCTCGTGACCATGCTTTTAACAGGAGGAAGTGGTGGTGGAAGCCTGAGACAGGTATTTGATGATGTTCATTTAATGCAGATAATAATTGTCACATGTGAGCTCTTTTTTTGTTACACACACGGAAGCACAAGCATTTGGACAAACTTTTGTATCTCTATCTTGTTCATGTTGAACAAGGAGGGCACTATATTGTTCATGCCGTACAAGACTATATGGTCTAGAGCACACATTGGATGTGTCTAATATACTTGTGCTAGATAGCTTGAACGCTTCACAAGTTTCGTTATGACTTGGGCATGACCTGAACAAGAGTACCTTCACAAGTTCCTGATCACGACATTTTATGTTATCTTATGTTTGGGAAAGTAAATCAACCTATTAAGGCATTACAAAAGATAGAATTTGTGATTCGTCTGTGGAACTATCAAACCCAGTCTCTATTTGTGGTGATAGAATTTGGGGAAATTTCACCCAATGTTCCACCACTCCGAAATCCCTCCACCACATCCGAGGTGGATCAGCATCCACTCTGTTTCCTGTTGGCGACTGAGGAAGTTAATACTTCATGATCTTTTAGCTGTGTACCTCCGTGCCCATCCTGTCTTCTGCTTTATTTGGAATAAAATTCCTGTTTATCCATGCCTATGCTTCCTGACATGTCACATACATATACCCTGAAAACCAGGATTATCAAGTTTTTCGCCACAAAGTGCTCTAGCAAATTTAGTACATAGCCGCTGTAATTGTGTGTTGGATTTTTGTTTTGAAATGGAACTATTCTCGGATGTTAGAAATCAATTCTCTGATGCAGATAAGAGTTTTTTTTCCATTCTTCTTGACCACAGAGAAGTTACTTTGCCGATTAAAGAGCCCATAGATCTCTATCTATGGACCTTCGCAATTAAAACATAGGTTTTGTTATCTGATGAAATCTTCAATCCGCACATTTGTGAAACATCTATGCATCATGTCTAGTCTCTACCATGGAACTGTTGCTTTATGATGCCTGAACGTCTGCATTTGCAGTCGGTATAATTTTGATTTTTTTTTTTACACGGAACTCAACAAGCTTTAGTGAATACCATTTTTTTTGGGTGTATATATGCATCCGCTGCCAATTGATAATCTAGTATTTCAGTGTTTCCTTGTGTTTTTCTCTAGTTTCTCATTTGATGATACTCTAATTTTCTTTTGCAGGAGCCACAATTAACCGCACATAACATGTTTGATGTTTATAGCAAGCCGTTTCATCTTTAATTGTGTTGCGTACAATTTTAACATGTATTTCGTAAAGGTGTTTCATTCACTTTATGATACAATGCATTTTCATGTGTATGTAATATAATTCACAATTGTGGGAAACAAATTAACTTATTGGATCAGTGTCGGGTTGAACATAGAGATGTTTGATTCGCCGTGTTTAAACTTTCATGTAAGATTGCAAATGATCATTGTTGTGCGACTACATACGATCTTTGTAGAATTTTTTATTTTTTGGCTTGAATTCACACAGAAAAAATAACTCAATAGATGTGTAAGTGATTTTTGGAATCTGTCATTATGGAATTTCGGAAATTGCTTGTGTGTAAAACAATCAAATCTAATAGCAAATGCCAATCAAATGCAAATGTTGCATAAACCTATCTCATATTAGTCAATAGTAACATATGTACATAAGGGTGCCAGTGATTCATATCTATTTTGTGTGCCAACTATGATGCCATGAGCTTCAGTCTCATTTTTATGGAAACGAGCCACATGATAATATTCTCTGATCCCCATTGTTGTTTTCAAAATCAAATGTGAATGTTGTATGAAAAACAGTTTTTATAATGAAAAAATGACTTAGTAAGCGCTTCTTCTATGAATATAATTTCAAAAGTCCAACCAAACCTCCCAACGACTTTACTTCCCACAAAGTCCCTCAATCGGTCGTCGGAGTCGTCGACGACGATGATGCTTATAGACTGTTCCCGATGCCACACCCCTCTGGAGCTCCCTCACGGTGCAACGTCCATCCGTTGTGCAATCTGCCAGGCCATAACCCACGTCGTGCCCCTGCCAACGTTCAACTTGTATGTGCCTCCACCGCCGTTCAACTCGCACGGGCAGAAGAAGGCCGTGATCATCGGGATCTCGTACCGGCACTCGAGGTACGAGCTGAAAGGGTGTATTAACGATGCCAAGTACATGAAGTACATGGTCGTTAACCGGTTCCGGTCCCCCGAGGCGTCTGTGCTTATGCTCACAGGTTAAGACATTGTGTTTTTTTTTGTTTCGTTATGAACTTATGATGTGAAATTGAGTACTATAGTATTGGGGGTTAATAAAGTTAAGAAGTTTTTTTCGAAGAAAAAAATAATCTTGCATACGTGGGGGAAGTGTTGAAAAAAGAAATAATCTTACATTGTTAAAAACGAAAAGTACAAAGAAATATATAAGCAAATTAGATCCATTATCAAAAAAATCCTAACAAGATTGTATATTTTGGGTAGACCTAACAATCGTGTCCTGTATTTTCATGTCGTGTAATTTCATGTATATCACACTGGTTTCCTCTACACGAATACGACACAAAATGTTTTTGTGTCTGTTTTTCGATACACGAAAAGACACGAAATTAATCGTGTACACTTGACACGACACAGGAAGTACACGAAATGTTGTGTACATATTGTGTATTGATGATACGAAACGACATGGTACATGATTGTACAAGAATATGGTACACGATTCTACACAAAATTGGTATACGATTAAATACGAAATCGTGTAATTGCCTCCTCGTCAGCATCAAAAGGCAACTGCTGAAACTGAGCTTGCAACCAACCCAGAGTTACGGAACCCTTACGACCCAAGTCATCGGGGACCTGACCCAATAAATCCATGCAGACCTCTGACCAAACGTACTCCTGAGACTCACACACCGGCAAACCATCTACCCGCAAGCCGGTAATCATCGAGATGTCACGCAAGGTGCACGTGATCTCACCATGTCGCAGGTGAAATGAATGAGTCTCCGGTCTCCAACGCTCGACCATCGCCCCCAGCAAGGTATGATCCAACTGAACTCGGCCCAACCGAGTGACTGTGTCAAACCCTGCCATATCTAGAAGAAACAACATCCTCTCATCAGTGATCTGCCATTCGTTGAGCTTCGATCCATGCTCAACGCATTTTACACCATCAACATCTTTCTGCATAAATTTAGAGAAATGTCAGAATATTGAAATTCACGTGCAAATATTTAACTTGAAAACGTAAAATACTTACAAAATCTTTGAACAAGTCAGACTTGTGTTTCGCCTGCAAAACCAACACTGATCTGTCTACCGGACCCTGTGAAGCGTAGCTACCTCCAATTGAACCAGTACTAGAACCACCAAACTCCATCTGTACATAACACGTTAACAAGTGAGATGGTTGTTCTTCATTACTAACTACTTAAAAAGTTGAGAATACTCTAATGTTTTAGAAATTACCTCAATCGAGTGTAGTAGCAAATGGATCTTAACGTCGAACAATCTCTCCAATAAAACCAACTACAATAAACAACATTACGAATCATGTCAGAATTATTTTCAAAATTTTGACAGAACCTCTCCTATATTTTTCAAATTGGTAAATTTAAACCTGCACGGTAGAACAAACTAACAATACTACAAAATTCAATTCTAACATACATTCAAACTCACATACATTTAAACTCAAATAATTCACTTTTAAGTTTACATTCATTCAAATTAACATACATTCAAACATAAATAACAACAAAAAATCTAAATTTAATCACAATAATCATACTTAAATTCAACTATTTTTAAGATGACTACCGTAGACCTATAATCAACAAAACTAAATTCAATAATCAACTATCAAACAAGAAATAAAACGTTTTGCCAAAAAACACAAAATCGAATTCGAGTTTGCACCAAAACGGGTTCCTAAATCGAAACCCTAACCTTGAAAACTCAGAAACTCGGCGGATGGGGAGAGGGGGGGGCGTCGGGCTGCTTTTATAGCCCGACGGAACTCGGCGTTGGTAACGCCGAGTTTACTTTTTTATCTCATACATGATCTGAGGGTCAGGAGAATAATTTCTTAAATAGAACTCGACACGATCAGTGTCGAGTTCTATTTGAATCACCTCAGTAAAAAATGTCAAGTGTTGGCCAATAAAAAATCAAGTAGAACTCGGCATCACCCATGCCAAGTTCTATCATAGTTGAACTCGGCATCACCAGTGTCGAGTTCTCAGAAGATGAACTCGGCACTGGTCATGTCGAGTTCTCTATGCACACAAAAACAAACCTGCCGCCGTCACATGTCACAACGTGGTTGCAGCGGGTCTAGTTTGAAAATTATTTTTAATGTAGGTTTATTTTAGAATGTTTTAAAAAAAATATTATTTTGAAAAAATTTCCTTTTTTTCTCTCACCCCCGGACACCAAATCCAACGCCCATAGTACGAGTACTTTCTTCTCTTATCCATTATCCGCTACAACAAGCCCGACAACACCGTACAAATTTCTCTATCTTCCCTCTCGTATATATCTCCCTTTCCACCCACATCAAACCCAATAACACCATGACCTCCGCGCCTCTCGTGACCCCATCCTCTTCCTTCGTTGTCTTCTTGATCTCATTAAATAAAGTGAAATATAGTATTTTGAGTAGGGGTGTAAGCGGGGCGGGGCGGGGAGGGTTTTTGGTCCACCGCTACCCGCCCTGCATAAGTTAAGCGGGTATGCGGGGCGGGGCGGGTCAAAAATAAAAAAACCGCTACCCGCCCCGCCTAAGGTTGGACTAGGTGAGGCGGGGCGGGTTATGCGGGTTTGGCGGGTTTTTTAATTTTTTTTAATTTTTCTTAAGAAAAATAAAATAACATCAAAACTTGAAAAATAGTAATTACTCATTGTATTTTTTGAGAAATTGGATGTGTGTTGAGTGAAAAATTAGACATTTGGTTAGTGTTGAATAATGATTTGGTAAGGTGTGTTAATGGTTATGAGTAAAATTGAAACATTAAAATGATTTTGGTATATAAAATAATAATAATAATATATTTGATTAGGCGGGTTGCGGGTTATGCGGGGTGGGTTGCAAGACAACCGCAGCCCGCCCCGCTTATTAGACGGGTTATGCGGGTGGCGGGTTAGCGGGTTGGCAGGTAATATTTTTTTGTCCGCTACCCGCATTAGGCGGGACGGGGCGGGTTGCGGGTAAAATATTACCCATTTACAACCCTAATTTTGAGTGACACGCAAGCAAATCTCTAAATTCTTAGTTTTCAATACAACCTTATAATTAAGCTAAGTTCAAATTATAGTAATATTTGATTCTGATTTAATTTTAAATGTAATGTTGATCTGAACTGAATTACATAGGAATTTAAATCTAACTTTACTATAATGATTTTCATTTGGATACACTAGAAAAATGCTATTTTAGCCTTTTCCATCATCATTTGACTATTTCCAATTAGGGTTGTAAATGAGTAGTTTTGAGCCAGTGAAGCTAGCTCGAACTCAGCTCGTTTAATTTTGGACATGCTCGTGGTTTGGTTCGAGCGCGAAAATGTTGCTCATGCTCGACTCGTTTCCAGATTGCGAGCCGTTCGACTCGACTCGTTTGCTCGCGAGCATGCTCGGCTCGTTAGCTCATTTTGTTAGAAAATGATCTCTTGTTTGCGCCTGGAAATGCAAAGAGAACTACTATCGACACATTATATACATCACATGTTGTTTCTACTTAATTTTCTCTCTCACACGAGCCATCATAAAATCATGACTTCTCATTCATCGTATTGTTGAAAATCACAACATTATGACTTTATGAAGTGACAAACAAACATAGTAACAACACTGATGTAATACTATAACAAATTATCTTCATGCAAGCATAATCCTCTCCACTAATATCTCATCAACTGCAAAATTCCCCAGTAGAAAAAATATATCTAAATAACAACATAAACAACCATAACATCTGACTTTGCGAAAAAAATGAGGAGCATATATATATGTTCATCTGTTGCATCAAATATCCAAATAAACAAAATCACTGCCTCAAAGAAAATATTTGGCATTCAAGACAACAATAATGAGAGGATTGGGAGAATTTGCAATGACGGCTAGAGCAAGATGGGTAGAATATAGGATTTTAGGGTTAAGGATAAGGTAGTAATGTAAAATGGTTAATATGTATTTGGTAAGTAGTAAATGAGTATTTAGATAATTGGATTTGGTAAATGGTAATGAGTAAATAAATAGATGTATATTTGTAGTGTACATGTTGTGTATGTATATGGACTTATGCTCGTATGTGTATATACAAGCAATCAAGTCGAGTGAGTAAGCGAGCAACGAGCGAGCAGGGTTTCATTCAGCTCGATTCATTTATTTTCCCGATCGGATTTTTTTGCTCATGCTCGACTCGTTGACAATCGAGCCAAACTATTGAGCAAGCAAAATTGAGCGAGTCGCGAGCGAGTTAGCGAACATGAGCAGAAGCTTGCAGTCCTATTTCCAATAGTGTCATTAAACAACGTGTTCATGTGCATACAACATTTCTTTTTCAAACCATGCCACTCAGTTAACTTGTTAATTAACTCCGTTAATAAAATTAATATTTAATTTTTTTCCCAAGTTCACATAATTAGTTAAATAAATAATAATAACCTTTATATAATTGAAATTGACTGCAAATTAGTAAAACCTCCTCCAATCAATCTAAGAATTTATTTTCTCTATAATTTCTGTTTGTTTTCGTTGTTGCTCTTCACACACTTCCTCTCTCTTCTCTTATTATCTTTTACTTTCACGTCTTTAATATTTTTGTTATTTTATTTTGTAATCTCAAATATTTTTAAATATATATAAAATCCAAAATAAATAAATAAAGGAATTACAACGTTAAAATAATGGATATATTTCGAATAATAAAAAATGATTTTTTTCCTTGGGTGATAAATGAAAGTAACTGAATTGACGAAATGTCACTAAGAAACATTTTTTTATACTCGTGCCACAAAAAATTCAAATCATTACATTGGCACCACTACTTTTTAAAAGTGATTGTCTTCGTATTTTAATTATTTTATAACAAAAAATAACCTTATAAACTAATTATAAATATTTTTCTAAAAATATTTATGTCAATTAATTTAAAATTTAAACTTTTGTATTTCTAATTTAAATACGATAATGTAAATATTTATTCAGTGTAGAAAAAAATAAAAATAATAGAAATAGTAATAAAATAATATTTTTTCCCTGTTTATGATAATAGTAATGGCAATATAAATAAAATAGATTTTTTTATGATAAAAGTATTGGCAATACTTATATTAGGAATGGGCCGTAATATAAGTATTGCCAATACTTTTATTTTACACATTATTTTAGCTTAAATATGCCCTAGGTTTATTTTAAAGTTGCGGAGGATTTTTATGTTCTTAATGAAATTTAGTGAAGGTTCCATTAGTTTAAGTTTTTATCGTGTTAACTTCTAGATTTTCTGTTTATGTGAATTTTTAAAGAATATTTTTTGAGTTTTTGTTTTATTACCTGATTGAAGATTTTTAGGTGACCTTCTAAGAGCATCATTAACGGCGCCCAGACAGTTCCCGGACGCCCTGCTTTCTCTCTCAGCCACGTCAGCTTCTCTCTCTGCCACGTCAGCACAAACCAACCCCCCTACAAAATCCTTAACTATTACCCAATCCACCCAGTCACGCTACAGTATTTGTTGTCACGTCATTATTTTTATTCTTCTCTCCAAAACCCTTTCAACAATCAACAAAATATATTAATAATCATTATCGTAATTATTTAACATCAACAATTCATTCGTTTTTAATTAACATTTAATTAAAAAATACGAAAATATTATTAAAATTAAGAAAACCATAAATTAATAAATCTAAAATCTAAAATTTAAAATTTAGGACCTATAGTATGCGCGTGACTCAAAAAAGACGAGACGATTGGATCGAGGCTTGAACTTCTCAGGCATCGAGGAGATACAGTATGCGCGTGACTCGCAAAAGACGAGACGATTGGATCGAGACTTGGACTTCTCAAGCATCGAGGAGATACAGTATGCGCGTGACTCACAAAAAACGAGACGATTGGATCGAGGCTTGGACTTCTCAAGCATCGAGGACCTACAGTATGCGCGTGACTCACAAAAGACGAAACGATTGGATCGAGGACCTACAGTACGCGCGTGACTACTTCAATATATATACCCCAACCACCTCTATTCCAATCTTACTTCTTCCACCATAATTCTCTACTCACCTCTACTCTCTACTCACAATGTCATCTTCAGAAGGCAATGGTTCACCAGATTACTGACGATCTCCACGTCGTCCACCCCCAAGCCAACATTTTTTCCCTTACCAAAATGTTCCACAACCAGGATTCCACCCGTTATACCAAAGCCAATTTACCCCACAACCAGGATTCCACCCGTCCCACCAAAACCAATTCTTACCACACCCAGGGTTCTACCCACACAATCAATACCAACCGCCAACTCAGGAAGAAGGGCAAACCCAATTCCCAATGGGTATGTATACTCGCCTCCTAAGTGGCGAAAGTAGTGGAAATGCAAGCCGCTATACAACTGATGTGCATGACGAAACCGCAACCCAGGGAACACGCAAAACCGCGACGATGAGGTCGCAAAAACAGTGGTCCGCACAAGAGGATCAACGACTTGTCTCGGCTTACATGGCTGTTAGTGGCGATGCTGTGGTTGGGACAAACCAAAAAATGAAGTCCTTCTGGAAACGTGTGGAGCGCATTTACAATGACTCAAGCGAGCCAGGTGTAGTAGAGCGTAACGATGAATCATTGAAGGGGTGATGGAGGCGTACATTGCCATCTGTGAACCAATGGGTCGGTTGCTTCGACCAGGCGGTGCGGAGGAAGAGAAGCGGTTACAACGAGGACGATATCATCCATGAAGCGCACATCATCTACGAACGAACACACAACGCTAAATTTCAGTTCATGCATGTTTGGCTTTTGTTACGCAGGTACCCTAAATGGGAGTCTGTTGCGTTTGGAATTCCCACCGGAAACGTCGCTGCAGAAAGTCCGGAGAGTTTTACCAGCGGGAAAAGAAAAAGCACTGACGACGATGGGAGTAACGCAACACCATCAGCAGATGAAATGGTGTTCGAAACATGTGCTCGTCCTGAAGGTGTTAAAAAAGCCAAAAAGAAGAAGGGGAAACAACCATTGCAGGCACAACTTGATCCTGAGATGTTAGAACTGGGGAAACAAATTGAATATAGCGCAAAAGTGAAAGAGGAAAAATATTTGCGTTACGAAGAACGGCTGGAGAGGAAACGCATCGAAGCTGAGACGAATTTCCAAAGGGAACTGAACAGCAAGAAACTTGATGTCATCTTCGCTCTAATGAAGAAGGAAAACAAGGACGAATTCGATAAAGAAACACTTGCTGAACTCAAAGAGTGAGCTAAAGCACAAGGATATCTGTAGGTGCTTATGTTTTCAATATGTTTGTGGCAGTTTATCAGTATTTCGTATTATGTATTTGTATTGTATTTCCTTTCCTCATTTCTGTTGTATTTCGTATAATGTATTTGTATTGTATTTTGTTTCCGAAATGTATGAGTATTGTACTATTATTTCTTAATTTGTTTATGATTTGTTTATTTTTTTATTTTTAAGTAAGTCAAAAAAAAATTAATTAATTATAAAATATTTTTCTAATTATTTTATAATACCTAATTAATTAAATTCCATTTACCTATTTAATACATTATCCTAATTATATATAAATAATCTTTATTTTTAAAATAAAAATAAAAACAAAAAAAATTGGACGAATGGGGGGGGGGGGCACGTGGCCCCCCGCCTGGGCGCCTAGGGCGGATTCCCGGGCAGCCTGTTGCCCGGGAATCCACCCAGGACGCCCCACCCTGGGTGCACCCTCCCGTTAAGGGAGGGCTCCCGGGCAAAGAGCACCCGTTAAGGGTGCTCTAAGAGCTTTGATATGAATTCCTATAGATAGAGATTTTGAGATAAATTGTCTTTTTATGGCTAAATTGTGTTGGTACTTTTACATTGCATTTTGTTTAAGTTGTGTGTTTATTATGTATGTCTTTTTTAGTCAGTTCTGAATATTTAAATAAAACTGTTTTAACTTTGCAAGTTGATTTGCAGAGGAAGAAACAGATCCATACAGAATTCCCACCAAACAAAACATACGTATGGCATGTTGGCTCATACAAAGGTGTCAGCCTGGGGATTCCCTGTTGTTTCATTATTCTGGACATGGCTCACAACAGAAGGACGACAATGGAGACGAGGTTGATGGATATGATGAAACAATTTGCCCATTAGACTTTGAGACTAATGGAATGATTGTCGACGACGAAATAAATCAAACCATAGTCAGGCCACTTCCATCTGGTGTTCGGCTGCATGCCATTGTTGATGCTTGTCACAGTGGCACTGTTTTAGATTTGCCATTCCTTTGTAGGATGGACAGGTGAGATCGATCCATGATTATCTTTTCATCATCAATCTTTACAAATATTATCTTTATTTGAGATGTATTTATATATCAATTCTTCTTGGGTGTGTTATGCGAAGATGGCAATAATAAGTACTAACATTTTCTTAATTTTCAAATACTTGTCCCAATGCATGCATCAACAAACTTCACAAAAAGCGACGGAAAAATAAGTTTTTTTACAAAATGAATTAAACTTACTTTCCCCGTTTTAGTTTATATATGTTGCTGCCTTACGTGGTACATTGAACTTGGCCTATGAAGCACACGGCCAATACCTTTGACAACACTATAACACGACCCGACACGAAAAGACAACACGACTAAACATTATATCTTTGTATAATGGTCCAATATTTGTCAATGAATATGTAGGAGTGGGAGATACGTTTGGGAGGATCATCGGCCACGAACTACTGGTGCTTGGAAAGGTACAAGTGGTGGGGAAGTCATTTCGTTTAGTGGATGTGATGATAGCCAAACCTCTGCTGATACATCTGTAAGTCCATTATCAAATATATATTATTCCTCTCAAGTAAATGGTAATTATTTATCCATCATTCCTTGCATTTGTGTTGACATTGGTAAATTGCTAATTGTTCCCATAAGTTGGATTTGTAGGTTCTTTCGAAGAACAACACCTCAACTGGTGCAATGACGTTTTGTTTTATCCAAGCCGTTGAGCCTGGACAGGCAACAACATATGGGAATGTCCTTAACTCCATGCGTGCAGCAATACGAAATATTGGTGATGGATAAATCAAGTGGAAGTGGCCGTCCCCTTACGACTCTCATGAACATGCTCTCAGCAGGTGGTAGTGGAAGCTTGATACAGGTATTAATTTTATGATTTATACAATTAATACTAGTCTTATATGATCTTTTTAAGAGTGAGGTGACAAGTTTATATTTGTCAGGGAAATATACTAGGGAAACAAATATATAGAAAGTTGTTTCCTGGACACTGTAGGGATGTGAGAGTGGATTTCAAAGGAATAAAATCATGTTTCACCAACTTAACAAAAAAACTAACATGACCGTTGGGCAACCACTCTAAAAAAAACAAAAAAAAACACTATCAAAAAACATTTAAAAAGTGATGGGTCCAAAGTGAAAAAGAGGTAGAAATTCTGATGATATATAGGAGTTACTTACCTCATTTTGTTCGTAATACATATGACTATGACCGTAAGAACCCAAACCCTTGTTTAGGGTTAAGCTTGGTTTAGTGGAGGTTTAAGGTTTGCTTTGCATGGGGAAATGGTGTGCATGGGGAAGAGAAGGTGAGGCGCGCACTGTGGACGTGAGGGGGAGGCGTGAGCTGCCGAGTAGGGCACTGTAGCGGGGGAGTGTGTTGGGTTATAAACGTGATTTCTTCTCTCTCTCTCTCTCATTTTCTCTCCATTCACTCATTCTCTCCCTTCTCTCTTGTGCGGCGAGCAGCTGAGGAGGAGACGACGCCAGTGGCGTGAGGCGTGCGGGGGTCGCGCGCAAGGAAGTCATCGGAGGCGACGGGCGCGAGCGGAGCTCCGGCGGTTGCGTTGTCTTCGTTGAGGTATGCCGCTCCTTAGTGTGGTTTGTTTGTTAACCCTCATGTGAGGGATGTGTTGGTCCAGTCGGGGGAGGTCGGAGACCTCTCCGGTGATGCGTTTCTTCGTAAAACCTCGGCTGGCGCGAGGTTGAAGACGACCAACGGTCGACCGGATCCTTCGGGCGGTCGACCATTTTAGCACTGTTTGCCCGACTTAAACCTTCACCGGTCGAACGATGCCTTGTGGCGGTCGACCGGTAGTGCATTATTGCTGGTGAGTTGGGATTTTTCTGCCTGTTGCCGGTCGACCGGTCCTTGTTTTGTTCGACCGGAACTTAAGTGTACCTTGTAGTTATGCATGATTTGTTCGACCAATTTCTTGTGACGTTCGACCGATTGTTTGTTGTTCAACCGTTGGAGGGTTGCGTTCGACCGATTATATGACTTAGAATAATAGGTTGACCCTGTCTGTTTTCGGTCGACCGAGACCCCTGAGTCGGTCGACCGATAGAATCGAATTCTATGTTGACCAGACTCTGGATTTTGACCTCGTTCGGTCGACCGGTTTTAGACCCTTGTTCGACCGTTGGGGGTTCTATTTTGAGCGCAGCGGTAGACCATTTTAGGGATACGGTCGACAGATTCCTTTCTGGAACCGGTCGACCGAATCACCTTTTCCGGTCGACCGTTTGGGCCCAGGACAGAATTCCTGGTTCCCTTTATGAACGCTAACTTTGTCCACGGAAACCCGTGTCCTCGCCTTGTGCGTGAGCCGGGAGGTGACAGTGGGTGCGTGATACGTGCCATCCCAGGGACCGCCGTTGGGAAGAGTGTGGGTGTTCGGGACGCGTCACCTCCGTGTATGGACCGTGACTTGTGATGGTTTATTTGGACTTATTGTAGTATAGCAGGCCTGAGGGATCGCGGATCCCAGTGTTGATGTTGTGCGGGCACGCAACTGGCGTTGGGTGAGGTGACTACCGGCCCACGGGCTACGGAGGTCGCTGCCATGCTTTTATAGCGGCGCGGTTGGTGTTTGCGGCTCGAGGAGCCTGATGACCTGGCAGACTTCGGTCTGGACCCGTCCGATGTTGTGCCGGACGTTGTGATGGACCACCGATGCAGTGCCGGTGATGCTGCCGAGGTTGTGCCGGCGATGATGATTGTTGGGCCGAGGCTGTGCCGGCTATGTTGTTTTCCTCGGCTGGGCACCTACCGAGATGTTATTGTAATACCTTCCGGGCGACGGCCCCGTTGGTCCCTGTGGCTCCGACCACTGAGATTTGCAGATCTGTATTCTATCGGCGCGCAGGCGTGACAGAGGCTCCCTGCCGAACCCTTGTGTAGTATAGCTGCGTGTGGGGGGTGCGATGTCGCGTGCTGTAAGGCTGCATGTGCCTGCAGTAGGTCTCCTCGGGAGACTCGTTGTTGATTGTCGGACTGATGTCCTGTTTTACCCTTCGGGGGAACTGTTTTCCTTTCTGTCGATGTCATGACATGATACTAGTATGATAGGTTCATTATGTAATGCATGCATGTAGGTGAGTTGGCATACGGGGTTTCCTTCTGGAAACTCAGGCATTGTTGTTTATATTTTCAGGACCGCAGTAGGTCGTGTGGGGTGGTGATCGGCGGGCACGCGCATTTTGGAGTCGGATCCTCTTCTCGGACCACTGAGGTCGGCATGATTACGTTTTATCGTCTGTTGTCATTTTGTTGTAATCATGTATTATTTTGACAAACTCTGATGTAATTTTGGTGCACCGCTATTTGTTTATGAGAAGTAACAGTCCCGTCTTGATTATTGAGTTCCTGTGTCTTGTTTATGAATTTTTAAATTTCCGCTGTTTCGGGATGTTACAACTTGGTATCAAAGCGGTCGATTCCTATGCGGTTCCCAATGAAATCACCCTTGTAGTAATAGGACTCATGCATTTTATATTTTTGGCATGCATACATGGCTGAAGTTGTGATGGTTTCTTCTGTCAGATGGCACCTAGGCGCGTGAGGAGTTCTCCACGCGATCGTGATCCCAGTGACGACACATCTGGTGCTCATTGGGACAGGTTGGGCGAGTTTCTGGAGCGTCAGGCAGCTCAGAGTGCCCAGGGCGGAGTGGGAGCTGAGCACGATCGGTTCATGCGTCAGCACCCGCCGACTTTTGATGACAGGAGGGCCCCAGAGGTTGCGGAGGACTGGATCTTCCGGATGGAGAAGATCTTCCACGCTATTGGAGTAGCACCTGAGAGGATGGTGGAGCTGACCACCTATGTGTTCGATGGCGAGGCCGCCAACTGGTGGAGATCTACGTCCACGGTGTTGTTTGATGATCGTGTGGATGTGAGCTGGGAGGAGTTCTTGGAGGTGTTTTAGGAGCAGTACTTCCCCCAGCATGTCAGGGATCAGAAGAGGGAGGAGTTCATGTCGCTGGAGCAGAGGGAGATGACTCTGGCGAGCTACATCAGCAGGTTCAACGCTTTGGAGCGTTACTGCCCTGAGATTTGTGTGACCCCAGAGCAGCGGGCGAGGAAGTTCGTGAAGGGACTGAGACAGCCGCTTCGATCTCGGGTGATCAACAGCATGCCGCGGACCCTTGCAGATGCGGTGAAGCATGATACGATCATCGAGCAGGACCAGAGGGAGTGTATTCAGGAGGCGCGAAAGGCGCCAGTGAGTACCGGTAGCAGAGTAGCTGGTCGTGGAGCAGGGAACCCGGGCAAGAGGCCCAGGTTCGATGGAGGAGGAGCACGTCTGTCAGGAGCGTGCACTTACTGCGGGAGGTTCCATCCAGGACAGAAGTGTCTCCGTCGGACTGGAGCGTGTATGGGTTGCGGCCAGATGGGGCATTTTGTCCGTGATTGTCCTCAGAGGCAGGGAGAGCCGAGCAGGAGGCCAGGACCACCAGCAGTAGGCAGAGGCGGAGGCAGCCGATCAGTTGTTTCACCAGGGCAGAGCAGGAAGACCGGGCGAGTCTTCACTATCCAGGCTGAGGAGGCGAGGGACTCCAACACCGTCGTGGAAGGTACGCTTTCAGTTTCTGGTTCAGTAGCGCGTGTGTTGTTTGATTGCGGCGCCACTCACTCCTTCATTTCGGAGAAGTTTGCTGGCGAGTTGGGTCGGACCCCTGTGCTGCTGACTGATGTTTTGGAGGTCAGCACGCCCATGGGTGAGGTGGGCACTGTGGGGAGCTTTTTCCCCGGCACCACAGTTGCTTCGGGAGACCACGATTTTCCGACAGATCTGGTCTTGTTACCGATGGTGGACTTCGACGTCATACTGGGGATGGACTGGCTGTCACAGTACAACGTGCGGGTCTTTTGCCATGAGAAGAAGATCCTGATTCCGATGGAGGGCTTGCCAGATGTTCTGATCAGAGGTGCGAGGAGCAGAGGGGGCCGTCTGATTGTGTCTTCGGTTAAGGCACAAAGACTGATACAGCAGGGATGCAGGGCGTTTGTGGCCACGCTGGTAGTTCCTGATCCTGAGACGAGGAGGCTGGAGGATATAGAGGTAGTGCAGGAGTTCCCAGATGTTTTTCAGCAGAGATTCCAGCATTACCGCCGCACCGAGAGATCGAGTTCAGCATCGAGTTGGTTGCGGGTACGACACCTCAGTCGAAGGCACCTTATCGGATGGCACCTGCTGAGTTGACAGAGCTGAAGAAGCAGTTGCAGGAGTTGATGGAGTTCGGGTTCATTCGACCGAGTGTTTCTCCATGGGGAGCGTCTGTGCTCTTCATGAAGAAGAAGGATGGATCATTGCAGATGTGCATTGACTACATGATGCTGAATAAGGTTACCGTTCGGAACTGGTACACTTTGCCCAGGATTGATGATTTGTTCGATCAGTTGCAGACGGCGAGAGTGTTCTCGAAGATCGATCTGCGTTCGGGTTATCACCAGTTGCGGATCAGGGAGGCAGATGTTCAGAAGACAGCCTTCAGGACGCGGTACGGCCACTACGAGTTCTTGGTGATGCCTTTTGGACTGATGAATGTGCCTGCCGCATTCATGGATCTGATGAATAGGACCTTCCAACCGTACCTCGACAGATTTGTCATGGTGTTCGTGGATGACATCTTGGTGTACTCGCCTGACAGGGAGCAGCATCGAGAGCACCTGAGGATTGTGCTTGGCATCTTGAGGGATCAGCAGCTTTATGCCAAGTACACGAAGTGCGAGTTTTGGTTGGATCAGGTGGCTTTTCTGGGGCATATTGTGTCAGCAGATGGGATTTCAGTAGATCCGGCGAAGGTCGAGGCTGTGACTCAGTGGAGAGCCCCGACGAGCGTGACGGAGATCAGGAGTTTTGTGGGACTGGCAGGGTACTACAGACGATTTATTCAGGATTTCTCCAGACTTTCGTCGCCGCTGACAGCGTTGACGCAGAAGGGCGTCAAGTTCGTTTGGTCCCAGAAGTGCGAGGACAGCTTTCAGGAGCTGAAGAGGCGATTGACGACAGCACCGATTCTGACGCTACCGAGTGGCAGTGGAGGTTATGTGATATACAGCGATGCATCAGGGATAGGCTTGGGTTGTGTTCTGATGCAGCATGGGAAGGTGGTCGCGTACGCTTCGAGGCAGCTGAAGGTGCACGAGAAGAACTACCCTACTCATGATCTGGAGTTGGCAGCGGTAGTTCATGCGTTGAAGACCTGGCGGCACTATCTGTATGGCGAGCAGTTCGAGGTCTTCACCGATCATCAGAGTCTGAAGTACTTGTTCTCGCAGAAGGAGCTGAATATGAGGCAGCGCAGATGACTTAAGTTCATTAAGGACTACGACTTCACCATTTCCTATCATCCGGGGAAGGCGAATTCGGTTGCAGATGCGCTGAGCAGGAAGGTGGAGGTTTCTGTTGCGAGTCTGTGCATCCAGGAGTGGAGGCTACTCGAGACTTTGTCAGAGTGGAGGCCGTTCACAGAGGGCTCAGAGGGAGCAGTGATTGTTGGGCTTCGGGTGGAGCCGCAGACTGTCTCACGGTTGGTTCAGGCTCAGCAGGGGGATGATGAGTTAGCTGGTCTGCTACAGTTGGCTTCCATAGGTGGATCAGATTTCAGTGTGGGGGTTGATGGTGGTCTGAGGTTCAGGAGTCGGATCTGGGTGCCGAAGGTTGATGGGCTGAGAGATGACATCATGGAGGAGGCACACAGAGCTAGATACACCATTCATCCAGGGAGCACGAAGATGTATAAGGACCTGCAGCGGAACTTCTGGTGGAAGGGCATGAAGAGGGACATTGCAGAGTTTGTGGAGCAATGCTTGGTCTGCCAGCAGGTGAAGATTGAGCATCAGAGGCCAGCAGGACCGATGCAGTGTATTAAGCTTCCTGAGTGGAAGTGGGAGCACGTGACGATGGATTTCGTCACAGGATTGCCGAAGAAGAGGAGATTCCACAACGCGATTTGGGTGATAGTCGATCGACTGACCAAGTCGGCGCATTTCTTAGCGATCAGGACCACGTTGCCTTTAGAGGGTCTGGCTCAGTTGTACGTGGAGGAGATAGTCAGGTTGCATGGGGTGCCAGTGAGCATCATCTCCGATCGAGATCCTCGCTTCACTTCCAGATTTTGGGGGAGTCTGCAGCAGGCTTTGGGGACGCGTTTGAGATTCAGCACAGCGTTCCACCCGCAGACGGATGGTCAGTCAGAGAGGACGATTCAGACCTTGGAGGATATGCTGAGAGCATGCACATTGGATTGGGCAGGGCACTGGGATGAGCACCTGCCGCTGATAGAGTTTGCCTACAACAACAGGTACCACTCGAGTATTGGGATGGCACCGTACGAGGCGTTGTACGGGAGGCCTTGCAGATCACCGGTATGCTGGAGTGATGTAGGCGAGAGGCAGTTAGTGGGGCCAGAGATTGTGCAGATGTACTCAGAGAAGGTGGATGTGATCAGGAAGAGGCTGGCCACAGCACAGAGCAGGCAGAAGAGTTATGCTGATCGACGTAGACGGGTGTTGAGTTTAGAGGTGGGCGATCACGTGTTTCTGAAGATTTCCCCAGCCAAAGGTGTGATGAGGTTTGGGAAGAAGGGGAAGCTCAGTCCGAGGTATGTTGGGCCGTTTGAGATCCTCGACCGAGTTGGAGAGGTTGCCTACAGGATTGCATTGCCGCCGCAGTTTTCAGGTCTGCATAATGTCTTCCATGTGTCGATGCTGAGGAAGTATGTGGCAGATCCGTCGCACGTTATTGAGATAGCAGTGCCAGAGATTCAGCAGGACTTGTCGCTCGAGGAGAGACCAGTTGAGATTGTCGATCGCATGGATCATCAGCTCAGGAGGAGGACCATTCCGATGGTGAAGGTCAGGTGGCAGCATCACAGCGAGCGCGAGGCCACTTGGGAGATCGAGGAGGATGTCAGAAGGCAATATCCAGAGCTTTTCGGTGAGTAGGTTGCTTTGATTTCGGGACAAATCCTTTTAAGTTGGGTGGATTGTAAGAACCCAAACCCTTGTTTAGGGTTAAGCTTGGTTTAGTGGAGGTTTAAGGTTTGCTTTGCATGGGGAAATGGTGTGCATGGGGAAGAGGAGGTGAGGCGCGCACTGTGGTCGTGAGGGGGAGGCGTGGGCTGCCGAGTAGGGCACTGTAGCGGAGGAGTGTGTTGGGTTATAAACGTGATTTCTTCTCTCTCTCTCTCTCATTTTCTCTCCATTCACTCATTCTCTCCCTTTTCTCTTGTGCGGCGAGCAGCTGAGGAGGAGACGACGCGAGTGGCGTGAGGCGTGCGGGGGTCGCGCGCAAGGAGGTCACCGGAGGCGACGGGCGCGAGCGGAGCTCCAGCGGTTGCGTTGTCTTCGTTGAGGTATGCCGCTCCTTAGTGTGGTTTGTTTGTTAACCCTCATGTGAGGGATGCGTTGGTTGAGTCGGGGGAGGTCGGAGACCTCTCCGGCGACGCGTTTCTTCGTAAAACCTCGGCTGACGCGAGATTGAAGACGACCAACGGTCGACCGGATCCTTCGGACGGTCGACCGTTTTAGCACTGTTTGCCCGACTTTAACCTTCACCGGTCGAACGATGCCTTGTGGCGGTCGACCGGTAGTGCATTATTGCTGGTGAGTTGGGATTTTTCTGCCTGTTGTCGGTCGACCGGTCCTTGTTTTGTTCGACCGGAACTTAAGTGTACCTGTTAGTTATGCATGATTTGTTCGACCGATTTCGTGTGACGTTCGACCGATTTCATGTGACGTTCGACCGATTGTTTGTTGTTCAACCGTTGCAGGGTTGCGTTCGACCGATTATATGACTTAGAATAATAGGTTGACCCTGTCTGTTTTCGGTCGACCGAGACCCCTGAGTCGGTCGACCGATAGAATCGAATTCTATGTTGACCAGACTCCGGATTTTGACCTCGTTCGGTCGACCGGTTTTAGACCCTTGTTCGACCGTTGGGGGTTCTGTTTTGAGCGCAGCGGTAGACCGTTTTAGAAATACGGTCGACCGATTCCTTTCTGGAACCGGTCGACCGAATCACCTCTTCCGGTCGACCGTTTGGGCCCAGGACAGAATTCCTGGTTCCCTTTTTGAACGCCAACTTTGTCCACGGAAACCCGTGTCCTCGCCTTGTGCGTGAGCCGGGAGGTGACGGTGGGTGCGTGATACGTGCCATCCCAGGGACCGCCGTTGGGAAGAGTGTGGGTGTTCGGGACGCGTCACCTCCGTGTATGGACCGTGACTTGTGATGGTTTATTTGGACTTATTGTAGTATAGCAGGCCTGAGGGATCGCGGATCCCAGTGTTGATGTTGTGCGGGCACGCAACTGGCATTGGGTGAGGTGACTACCGGCCCACGGGCTACGGAGGTCGCTGCCATGCTTTTATAGCGGCGCGGTTGGTGTTTGCGGCTCGAGGAGCCTGATGACCTGGCAGACTTCGGTCTGGACCCGTCCGATGTTGTGTCGGACGTTGTGATGGACCACCGATGCAGTGCCGGTGATGCCGCCGAGGTTGTGCCGGCGATGATGATTGTTGGGCCGAGGCTGTGCCGGCTATGTTGTTTTCCTCGACTGGGCACCTACCGAGATGTTGTTGTTATACCTTCCGGGCGTCGGCCCCGTTGGTCCCTGTGGCTCCGACCACTGAGATTTGCAGATCTGTATTCTATCGGCGCGCAGGCGTGACAGAGGCTCCCTGCCAAACCCTTGTGTAGTGTAGGTGCGTGTGGGGGGTGCGATGTCGCGTGCTGTAAGGCTGCATGTGCCTGCAGTAGGTCTCCTCGGGAGACTCGTTGTTGATTGTCGGACTGATGTCCTGTTTTACCCTTCGGGGGAACTGTTTTCCTTTCTGTCGATGTCATGACATGATACTAGTATGATAGGTTCATTATGTAATGCATGCATGTAGGTGAGTTGGCATACGGGGTTTCCTTCTGGAAACTCAGGCATTGTTGTTTATATTTTCAGGACCGCAGTAGGTTGTGTGGGGTGGTGATCGGCGGGCACGCGCATTTTGGAGTCGGATCCTCTTCTCGGACCACTGAGGTCGGCATGATTACGTTTTATCGTCTGTTGTCATTTTGTTGTAATCATGTATTATTTTGACAAACTCTGATGTAATTTTGGTGCACCGCTATTTGTTTATGAGAAGTAACAGTCCCGTCTTGATTATTGAGTTCCTGTGTCTTGTTTATGAATTTTTAAATTTCCGCTGTTTCGGGATGTTACAATAAACATTATGGAATGGATCACTCTCTTGATTAAGATGAGAAGAGCAAATCATTACTCACTTCTGTTGTTTCTACTCTCATGGTATCTGATGCCTCTAATTAATGCCTAACAACCATAATTCTTATCTGATCCTAACATCCTTAACAATAATTCTTATCTGATCCTAACATCCTTAACAACCTTAAACTTCCATCTTTGTTCTCTCTTCCCTCCACTCTTGTTGTCCTCTACTATGGCTTCTCTAACCTTTTCCTGAATAGATGTCCAACTTGATTAATATCATGCGTGATGGCGCCAATTATCTTCAGTAGAAATTGATATTTAAGACAATATCTTTCGGCATTATATCACTCTTTGGCCTCTTCAATTCGAGTGGCGCATCAACATTTTCTATCTTGAAATTGACGATATCCGTTTTCTCGATAAGGAGAAATCCACAAGGAAGGTACTATAATATGTATACATCAAGGTGCAACAATAATAGATGGTTTTACTAGATATGCATGGCTCTTTCGTATAAAATCCAAATACGATCGACTTCGTTTCTATTTCTCTTAATTTGATCCTCAGGTTGAAAAACTGTTTGACAACTCCTCAAGTGTTAACGGTAATTATCTTCTATTAATCTCAATCAAACAAACCTGTGAAGCATCTATACACGTCTTCATGAGAGAACATTTGCATATGCTGCCAACTCATAATCTGAGGTTATAGTGTTGCCTTGCATTCCTATCTAATTTCTGATGAGGTGAATTCATTATTTTCTTTTGCAGGAGCCACAATTAACCTCTGAGAACATGTTTGATGTTTATAACAAGCCATTTTATCTCTAATTTTCAGTTTTTTCTGTGGGATCCTGATCCTAATCCTAATCCTAATTGAGTGTGGGTGATGTTTTAGGTGGTGATTAGGAGGAGATGAGATGGACGGCTCAGATAGAGTGTGATGGATGAGTGGTGGAGATGGATTGGAGATGGAATGGATGGTGAGGATTGGAGTGGAAGATATTTAGGGGTGATCTCTCCCTCTCTCCCTCTCACGACTCTCTCATTCTCTCCCTCACGCTTCTCTCTCTCTCAGAGGTGGTGCTCCGGCGTGGAGGTTGTGCTCCGATGTGGAGGTGAGTGTTGGGTTCTCAACCCTTCCCGCTCGTTTTGGTTTCTCTCCCTCGACCTAACTTGTTGTGGTGGTCGCGGTTGCGTGTGGAGGTTGACGAAGGTGGAATCGTAAGTGTGGATCGTCGATGAGGTGTTGATCGTGGTTCAAAAGTGAGGTTCGTCGACGGATCGTGATTTTGGGGAGACGTGCTCGTGGAAGCGCCGTCATGGTTCTTCAAAGGTTTCTCCAAACCTTCCGGTATGTCAACTCGCTCACTTAAGTAGTGTGAGTATTTGGAAGTCGACGGTAGGCTTTCCGGCTCGTCGCAAGTAAACGTGCAGCAGATTTTACTGTTTAATCGATCGACCGGTTGGTGCAAACGGTCGACCGTTCGTAAAGAGAATTCGGGTTCTGCCTCACAACGGTCGAACGATGCCCTTGGGGCGGTCGACCGGTTGTGCATTGGAGGCAAACCTGGATGGTTTCGGTCAAACGGGACTCATTTGCCGTTCGACCGTGTGCATCGTCATGGGTCGAGTAGGGCGTTGACCATCTAAATTGTCGACCTCCTGTATGACCTCGTCCGACCGTGACTTAAGTTGAAATAGTGGTCGGTTCGACCGAAGGTGGTTTCGGTCGACCAGACTTGATGTGGAGCGTGGGGGAATTCTCTGGTGGAATTCGGTCGACCGAGAGTGCTCGGGTGTTCGACCGGATTCGTGGTAAGAGTTGGGGGAATTCCCTGGTGGAATTTGGTCGACCGAGCGTGCTCGGGGGTTCGACCGGATTCGTTGTGGAGAGTGAGGGATTTGTCCCTCGTGACTTTCGGTCGAACGGGCCCCTTTGCCGTTCGACCGATTGGTCGTTTGTTTCGTTGAACTTGGGAGTTGACCATCTAAATGGTCGACCGCCCCTTGACCTTGGTTCGACCGAACGAGTATTGTTGGTGGGAATCGGTCGACCGATGGAGTGCCGGTTGAGGCGATTGCCCTGTGTTTGCGTGATTTGGTCGACCAAGACTTTTGGTTCGGTCGACCGTTTGTGTCCAGTTTTGCACTATGGGGATGCGGTTGTTGTGGTCGTCTGTGTGGGGCGAGTTATGGTGCCGATGTTCTTCCGGCAATTGTGCTAGGGTGCACGAGTGTTGCGGTGGTTGGGTGAAAGAGCCCTGGAGCCCCGTAACTGTGTGAGAGCTTGGGTTGGGTGAAAAAACTCTGGAGCCTAGCTTAGAAAATGTGGTGTTGCGGTGGTTGAGTGAAAAAGGCATGGAGCCCCGTAACTGCGTGAGAGATGCGGTTGGGTGAAAGAGCCCTGGAGCCCAGCTAGTCTGTACGGGGTTGAGTGAAAAGCCCTGAAACTTCTTAGTGCGTTCAGGTTGGCTGAAAAAGGTCTGGAGCCTGAGCAGGGACCGCGTGTTTAGGGTTGGCTGAAAAAGGCCTGGAGCCCTTGGACGTTTGGGTTGGCTGAAAAAGCCTGGAGCCCTTGGTCGTGTCGTTGTAGCTGTGGTTGGCTGAAAAAGGCTTGGATCTCATCTTGGCGACGAATGTGTGTTGCGGTGGTTGGGTGAAAAAACCCTGCAGCCCCGTAACAGTGGTGTGTGTTGTGGTTGGGTGAGAGAGCCCTGGAGCCCAACCTGGTTGTGAAGCTTTTCTTGTTGGTAGAATTGCATGCTATGATGCTTTTCATTTCATGCATTGTAGAGTTGACATACGGGGTTTCCTTCTGGAAACTCAGGCATTGTTGCATGTTTACTTTCAGGCCGTGACCGACGTTAAGTGGGGTGGTGACCGAGGAGAGGAGCACTGCTACCTGATCTTGCTTTCTCTCATTTGAGGTCGAGTGATTACTTGTATTTATTGTTTAGCCTTTTGATGTAATCACTCTTTTGGGAAATATTCGGATATATATATATTATATATGTTGGTGCACCGTCTTTCTTGTGTTCGAGTAATATCCTCTGTTGATTGTTGTTTAGAAATTTTTAAATTTTTCCGCTGTGTTTGAGGATGTTACAACTTAGTATCAGAGCGGTCGGTTCCAATACCCTTATCCAAAGAAACCACCCTTCTAGTTTTAGAGTCTGCATTAGTCAATGCATTCATGGTTTTGATGTGTGTTGTTTTCTTTGTGTATAGATGTCTCCAAGACGTGTGAGACCTCCCCCACGGAACCGTAGCACCAGCGGTGAGACTGAGGGCACGGAATGGACAGAGGAGCGGCGGATGCTCTATGACACGGTGGGGCAACTGGGTGCGATGTTTGATATAATCACCCTTTTGGGAAATATTCAGATATATATATTATATATATGTTGGTGCACCGTCTTTCTTGTGTTTGAGTAATATCCTCTGTTGATTGTTGTTTAGAAAATTTTAAAATTTTCAGCTGTGTACGAGGATGTTACATTTTCTCACCTCGGCATCGATTGATCATCATCTAGTTGTTGTGCAATTTCATTTTGTATAAAGCTGGTTTGTCGCATTTTCGTGTGTATGAATTGTTGTGATATTAATAATATTGAAGAACTATGACACTATATCAGTTACGTCGATATGTCAAAAACTAACAGAAATATGTGTTATCTTTTGATAGCATTAATTAATGGATGGGGGATTGAATTTAAAGTCTTTTGTCCCATGTAAATGTAATTTTCACCTTCTGACAATATGAAAAATATATATCTAGGTGCAATTTTGGGTTCATATGGTAAGGACTAAGGACGGACTTCTAAACAGTTTTCGAAATCATCTTCTCTAAGCAGGTATGGTGCTGGATAAATTTGGTCATTAATTTAAGGTCAAAAGTTGCATAAGAATAAAGAAACAGTGACTCAAAATTCCTTATTACCTATAAAATTATATAGAGCACAGTGAAGTAAAGGGATTAATAATCAAGCTTTTGTCCTTTAAGAAGTACCAAAACGATTGCTGTAAAATATGTGCATCTTTTCAGCATATGTGAACAAAGAATCTATTTGTTAATCTAATCCTTTTACGAAGTTGATTTCAAATTACTTGCAGAAAAAAGGTTGATTTCAAATTATAATCATGATAAAAATTTCTCTCTGCTAAAATTAATGCAAACTTGATAATAAACAAAACATATTTTCAGCTTCTAGTTTTTGTGTTTTCTTGTACATTTTGAGTCGTTTTATCATCAAAGGTTTATGTACATTGAACCAGTTTGATAATTCAATATACATTAAATTGTGTACTGTAATCAATCACTCTCATTTACATCAATCCTAAGTTCCTGACTATAACCAACTTTTCTAATGTAACAAAGTTACTGTTTTCTTTTAGAAGACATGATATATATCATTTTGTGTAGCTAAAAGATGTCATCTTCGTGTGATGACACCCGCTCTTTTCTCTTCAAATGAGTGCTCTATCTCCTCAGATTTTCCAACATCAGGAGTTATTTTCCATCTGCATATCCTTTAGGTGTCCTTGGAGGAGGAGTCCTCGGAGGAGTTGTAGGACTTCTAGAACCTCGAGGACTTGAGATCAATTTGGTGGTCATGTTCATTTTATCCTCATCAACAACCCAGACGAGTTTCAAAGATGTGGTTTCCACACATTGTGCATTCAGAGTTAAAGAAGACGGTCTTTTCATCGAGTGACCGACGAATTCTGGGTCTGTCGACGTACCTGAATTAACCAAATTACACTTGTTATATCGTCTCGAAATCCCTCCCACAAAATCATTCTCATATGAGTTGATTTGAATAACTACCATCAGAAAAACTTGCTGCTTCAACTGCCTTCTTGGATGAGTTGAGAGTTGCTGATAAGCTTTTGCTATTACTACGGACACTTAGACCTTCCTCGGGTGTTTTCGAGACCTTCAGTGGAAGAGGAGGTTTCAAGGAACTCGATTTTTGTAATGTTCCTAACTTGTGCTTAAGACTAATCCCGTGATTAGTGGGAGGTTAGCATGGGGAAGGGGCGTGGTGCAGTGTTTTGCTTGGGAAAGATGAGGCGTGAATAGTGGCGGTGTAGAGGGTGATGGGTTGGGGTGTGTAGGGTGCTGTTGGTGAGGGTTGGGTGCTTGGGGTCTAAGAAGAAATATTTCTCTCACTTGCTCTCCCTCACTCCATTTCCTTCCTTTTCCGGCACGACAGAGGAGGAGGAAGCTGGTCCAGCGTGAGGCATGAGGAGGTTGTTACGAGGAGGCGATCGTGCGAATAGGATCACCGGAGGTGACGTTGCGCGAGCGAGGCTCCGACGGTTTTGTCGTGTTCGAAAGGTATGTCGGCTCCTTAGTGTGGTTTGTTGTTCACCCTCGTGTGAGGGCTGTGTTGGTCGGTCGGGGGAGGTCGGAGACCTCTCCGGCGACGAGAACGACGTAAATCATTGGCTGGTGCAAGGTTGCAGACGACCAACGGTCGACCGGGTCCCTTTGGGCGGTCGACCGATGTAGTGTATTTTGCCCGAATTTAACCAACACCGGTCGGACCAATGTTCAGGGAATGCCTAGGCGACCGGGTACGTCCGGCCGCCTGGGCGATCGCCTAGGCGTTTGTGTGACCGCCCAACTCTAGGCGGTCTTTTTTTAAAATTTTAATTCAATTAAATTTGATAAAATAGATTAAAAATCAGGAAAAATCTGGAAAAATAGGAAAACATACACAAATATTATCTAAAAATATCATACATGTTTAGGCTTCAAAAAGACACCTAGTTCCTCGACCAATGCCTCACTAGGCACCCCATCTACCCACCTAAACACTTAGGTATACCATTTATTGCTTAGTAGTACGATTACAAAGGTAGTTAACTAACTCAGAGTTCATACAATAGCAGATAAGAGAGAAATTAGAATTACAAGCTAACTAACTAATTCCATTGCACACATTGATCTAATGTCCAACTGGGAACCATATCATATCCTCCACCATCATCAGAGTCGTCCGAGTGGTTCTCGTTCGGATTGTCGACGTAGACATCATCTTCTTCAGTTTCTTCATCGTCGGATTGCACATATTGCTCGTCGATGTCCATCGGTGGTTGAGAACTCGATGCACCTGGATCTCCAGAACTATGCAGTTATGTCTTATTTAACAGAGTCAGGAACTTTATCACAAGGTCTAGCATTGCTACCGGGTGTGTGTGCAAGATGTTGTTTGTGACGGGTTATACCACCTCTAGTTTCCTTACCACATAACTCACAGACAATGCAGTTTTTATCATTAGCACTAATGTAATGGGCAATATTCTAACTGGGGTCATTTGTACGGGTAGGTCTTAGGTCATCGTAACTCTCGTGATGCATGGGGAGACTAGTGTCGGGTACGTAGGTCATATCTTAAAACTAGACTAATATAAAAATTTAGACTAATATGAAAATAAAATACTAATTAATTTAATTCTAAAGAGAAGTTAGAAAGAGTGCACTTGATTTGAGACTTCACTTTCCAACTTCAAAACTAAGTACCAAATCGGAGACTTAATCGCGAAAACTTGATGATTAGAAAACTTGATGATTAGAATAGAATTATGAAGAAGAAGAGAATGAGAGATGTGTGAAAATGAAGAGGTTTGGAGGGGTTTATATAGGATTTGGGGGCAGTGGCAAACTTGTAATTTTTGAAGAAAAAAATCAAAAAAAATCAAAAAGATGATAGCCGTTGGAATGCCTCCAACGGCTATCGCCTAGGTGGTCGCTGAAAGGAATGTGTTCTATATGGTATTCGTCTTTTGGAAGTGTTAAGGAATATGCGCTTGGTCCTTAACCGTAGAGCTTTAAAAGATAATGGTTTACATAAATCAAAAGTTATTCACAATCATGGTAATTAACATGGAACATTAATTACCAAGATAAGATTGTCGTGTTGGTCATCGATTGTTGTAGCTCTACAAATAATTGACGACACGAGTATATAAAAGAGGAAAGGATTACTTTCATATATTGAATAGACCTAACAAGTAAAATATTATGGAATTATGTTTCGTGTCATTAATGTTTTTACTGTGTCTTGGATCCTAAGATATGAGACTTATATCTTTTCACTTAAGAAGTGCCTAATTTGATTATTATCAAAAGCTATCAATGAGAGTGATAAAGGTAATAGTGGGTTGAGCATGAGTTGTGCTGGAAAAGATAGCTAGTCAAACGATTATCATTGTCCCTCTTAATTGAGTGATGATATTAGTGAGCCCCTTGATAAAGCAAAATTATAATGTGCACAATGTAACTTGAGTTAAGTTACATAGTTATAATTAGCTTAGAGAGATCAAGAAATGAATATAATACAAAGATGATACATTTCTACTTTGTATATATTCTTAATATCATGAGGCAATAAACGGACACAAGTGATGCACTTACATCACTAGATGGATCGTGTTTTGGTTCGGGTGGAACAAAGACATTTATGCTAATTGGGTAACTATAATGTGTAGCTAGATACCGCTTATAGTTTGAGATATTAAGTGTTTAATATCACTACAAATTTGGCTTAGATCCTCCCATAGGTCACACCACAAAACTGGGAAACAAGAGGTTTGATTTTAAGTTCATATGATGTGTCGGGTTTCATGTGAAAATAGGACACATGTGGTGAATTAATAAAATCAATATGTCATGAGAATTGACATAATTAGAATCATAATAAATTCATATGAGGTGTATATATTATGAGGTGTAATAATTTAATATTACATAGGATAATATATTACATAATATGTGAATTTGCTAAAAACCCCAAAAGATCAAATTTTGTTGGAAATAAATCCAAAATTTGATAAAGGTAAAATCGGGGTCAAACACGGTGAACCGTTCATGGTTCGGTCGACCGGGGTATCTTCGGATCGGTTAACCGAATAGGGAACGGGTAAGCGCAATTGGTTGACCAAAATTGTCTGGAGTGCCTGGACAATCGGGTTCGGTTAACCGAGTGTGCACGGTCAACCGAGAAGTAGTATTTTCGGTAGACCGAATGTGACACGGTCATCCGATGACTATATCCCAGGAGCGATTCTGGTGAGTCAAAAGTCGACCGAGTAAAAGACGTAGTTCGTCCGAATTCTTTCAAGGAATTTTTCTCATACGGATTCGGTCGATCGTCTAGCTCACGGTGCACCGAACACTTGTTATAACCGAACGGTTCGGTTGACCGAGTTATACTCGGTCCATCAAACAAGAACGATTCTGCCTGAATTATTAAGAGATTAATTAAATCATGGGTGGATAAATTCCAGATTTAATTAAAATGTTTTTTGGGTGCTTATGTGGAAGTTAGAGATTAATTTTAGAAGAGAATAAACAAGAGATCATGGCTAAAGAATAGCTCTTGATAATGATGTTTTGGTAGCCTATAAAAGAATCTCCTACTTGTTTAATGCTAATGCAAAAATCTTTCGCTCATTAATCTCTCCCTAATCACCACGAAAATCTCTTAGTAAATTTAAGTTTTAGAGATAAGAATCTCATGAGCTTAAAAGTGGTCATTAGCTAGATTCTAAACCTTGTTAGAGATTGATTGGCTAGCTCATTTCTCTCTAATCTTATTTAAAGTTTGGTGAACACTCGAAGGCAATTCCGTGGACGATTCAACGGGCAACGCGACTCCGTATCTTCAAAAAGGTTTTAGAGAACCTTTAGGTATGATTCTACCTTTGTGGTTTATTTAAATAAATGTAGGGTTGCATGATATTAGAATAAACACAAAGCAATGTACATAGAAATTGTTGAAAATATGAAAACGATCTTGCATGTTGTATTAAATTTTTTAAAATATATACATACATGGGGACACAAAATCCTACAGTGGCCTAGGCGTGGCGACCACCCATTTCGCACAGCTTTGCTGGGCGAAAGGCGGTGGTCGCCCAGGCGATCACGCCGACGGGCGGTCTCCGACTTGAACACTAGGCCGGACAATGCCTTGTTGCGGTCGACTGGTAGTGCATTCTGCTGGTGGGTCAGGGTTGCCTGTTGTGTTTCGGTCGACCGGTTCCTTGTGTTCGTTTGACCGAAACTTAAGTGTACTGGATTTGATGCATACTTGTTCGACCGGTTCTTATTATGCGTTTGACCGTTTATGACTTAGAACTCTAGAATGCCCTGCTAGTTTTCGGTCGATCGGGACCCCTGTGTCGATCGACCGTTAGTATTGATTGATTTTTTACCATACTCCGGATTTTGACCACGTTTCGGTCGACCGGTTTTAGACTCTTGTTCGACCGTTGGGACTTAGGTTTTGCGCAGAGAGTTCGACCGTTGCAGACTTTCGGTTGACCGAACCTTTCTGGGAATGGTCGACCGGGTTGCCTCTTTCGGTCGATCGTTGTGCACAAAACTGAATTCCCGGTTCTTTTAGGATGCCAACTCTGTCCACGGAAACCCGTGTCCTCGCCTTGTGCGTGAGCCGGGAGGTGACGGTGGGCGCGTTACACGTGCCTGCCCAGGGACCGCTATGTGGAAGAGTGCGGGTGTTCAGGACGTGTCACCTTCATCTATGGATCGTGACTTGATGTGTTGGATTGATGGACTCATTGTAGAGTAGCAGACCTGAGGGATCATGGATCCCAATGTATGATGTCGGGCGAGCACGCAACTGTCGTTGGGTGAGGTGACTACCATTGTATATGGCTACGGAGGACGTTGCCCTGCTTTTATAGCGGCGTGGTTGGTGTTTGCGGCTCGTGAAGCCTGATAACCCGGCGGACTTCGGTCCGGACCCGTCTGATGCTGTGTCAAACGTATTGTTGGACCACCGATGTTAAAGGAATTGATGGGAATTTTAATTTATACCGCAAGTGCACGGTGTCAATGAAGACGTGGCAAATACGGGTCGAACACAAGGAGGGAGAGATATTGTTATTTTTGGATTTTCGATTAGAGAGAGAGAACAATAATAAGGTTGGTTTTGAGATTTTTGGGTTTTAATTATCTAAAGCAAGAAACATGAACAAATAAAACTAAAACAAGAACAAAGATGGTGAATTCCGTTGGGTGGAGGTTTAGATATCGGGTTTAGATTAGAGAATTCTGAAACTTATAATAAATCATATTAGTTATAAAGCATTACATGATCAATGATTTAACATAAACTCAAGTAATCAAAACATACTAATACGAAATTAAAATAATAACATCTTCTCTTCTCATCACCCTAAATCCGTCACCCCCACCCTTTGGAAAGAGTTAGAAACTCATAAATGGAGGGAGGGAGAAGGGGTCCTAGAGAAACTAAGAAAAGAAAATTAAAAACATAAAATAAAAGAAACAGAATTTTATTGCTAAATTATGGAACAAAAGGAAGAACTTCTCACAACATCGTTCTCGGGGCTATTTATAGCCGATACAAGGGACTTAAGCATGAAATAAGAAAGTACACGCGTCAACACGTAACCGGTAAAATTTTTAGAGCATCAATCTAATTTGGTGCGGCGGATTCGCCGCAATTTGCTCTTGAGGTGCGGCGGAATCGCCACCTTTTTGTGCTTAAGTCCTTGTTCTTTTCGTAATTAGGTCTTGAATGCTTTTATGCTTGGATACATTTCCATTTGAAGCCCGATAAACTTGAACTTGGTCTTTATGATAGAAACGAGTCTTTTGTACGCGTTTATGCTCGGGATGTGGGTAATTTGCATTCAGGTCCCTGTATTCTGTAAATAAGACTAAACACATACCTTAGTAACATTTATTGATATAAAAGTAATCTAAATGAAAGACATATGATGCAATGTATGCAATGCATCAAATACCCCCACACCTAGATTTTGCTAGTCCCTAGCAAAGCAGAACATAAGAGAAATGAAAACAGGGAAATCCTAACTCACTTTCGTAGGAATCACGGTTGCACTTAGCATGTGCAACAAGCCTTTAAACCTCCAAGTTGCCTTAGAGGACGAGTTTTGTCTCGTGAGGGTTTTCAGTTGACACACCCACAAAGTCTTAATTCAACATTCCATTAATAGCTCTTAATATTTTTACCTTAACCTTATACATCTCACTTAAAGTTCTCGCATGCTCATTATACAGTTCTAACTTATAAAAAGTTTGACTTGGTCTTTATTCCTCCAACATTCACACCACTAACCCCTCTACACATGTTATCACATAAATTATTTTGCACGCCTCCTCTGGTGGTGAAGTATCATTTGGATCAACCATGGCATGGATCATTCCTTTAGCTTTGGGCCTTGAGTATCTTAAAGTGTTTATTTATTTTTATCCTTTTTCCGTGATTCAACACATTTGCTTTTCTTTTTGACACTTATACCCTTTTTGCATTCGTGTAGCGAGTTTGGTCGATAATCCCGAGCTGGCAGACTCAAGTTATCGGGTTTCAAGATACCCCTACGGACCAGTGACTCGAAGGCTTGGGTTTTTGTAATCATTTTGCAAAATGTGTTTTCCTCACTTTATTTTTATTTTATTTTACTTTTATTTTCCTCAAGGCTTAATTGCTATTAGAAGTCCACACTTCCCGGTATATTTTCCTCAACCTCTGCTTTTTATCAACCACTTCAAAGATTTGATTCATCCAATTTAAGTGCATACATGTCTTACAAGGGTCATGGGTTATTTCTTTGGAACTTAGATTTATGTCATAATTTCTACAAGCAGAACTATATAATAAGGAACAAAAACTTAATGCAATTTGTACACGGGTTTTGGCAGTTCAATCTTAAGCTATGTCATAGAATATTAAATTTTTTTTTTTTTTTTAAAATAAAGCAGAACAGAAAATCAAATAGATAGATATGTACATATATAAACACCCCCCCACACCTAAATCATGCATTGTCCTCAATGTATGCATAGATAAAATAAATGCACTTATTACCTGAGTCGGCTTGCGGTAGAGGGGTTGAGTTTGCTCAAAGTCAACCATAATCAGAACTGGATTGAATGACACCATGTTGGTGCATGTATCCAGTTGAATTGTTCCCCATGTTGACTTGAGGAAAAGATTCCACTCTTCTCACTTGAATTGGTTCGCTTGTTTGCTCGAGTGATGGTGGTTGGGTAAATGAATTACTCCCTTTTTTCTTACTTCCTTTTTGCTTATGTGATGATGTATTTGATTCAGAATTCTGATAAATACGTGCTCTCATCACAACATCACTTGGGTTGCATATTAGTTCTGGCTCATTATCAATATGGAAGATATTAAATTCTGCTTTTAAGTTCCCGAAAGATAATTGCATGAGCCCATTTCGACAGTTTATTAATGCTTCCAAAGTGGCTAAAAAGGGTCTACCTAGAATTACAGGGATTTGTCGATTAGGATTTACAACAGGTTCAGTATCAAGTACGACAAAATCCACTGGATAAATGAAGTCACCAACCTTAATCAAAACGTCCTCTACTATACCTCTCGGTTTCTTAACAGAACAATCAGCGAATTGGAGGGTTGTCCTAGAGGGTTTCAGCGGACCAAGGTTGAGTTGCTCGTAGACAGAAAATGGGAGCAAGTTAACGCTTGCACCAAGGTCTAGAAGGGCTTTATTGATAAACGTATCTCCTATTGAACATGAAATTGTGGGACACCCAGGGTCCTTATATTTTATAGGAGATGTGTTGGAAAGAATAGAGCATATGTTTGCTGTTAAGAATGCCTTCTTTGGTACATTCGTTTTTCTCTTCTTAGTGCACAAATCTTTTAAGAATTTAGCATAAGCAGGTATTTGTTGAATCATGTCTAAGAGTGGAATGTTTACCTTAACTTGCTTAAATACTTCCAAGATTTTCTCTATTTGTGCACTAGAGTTCTTTTTGAGTCTATTGGGAAATGGGGCTTTAGGCACATAGACTCGCTCAGGTTCAGGTTGAGCTACAGGTTCAGGTTGGGTAGGTGGATTGGGCTTTTCAATTTGGACGTCGGGTTCAATGGTCAAGTCATATGTGGGTGCTTGATGGCTAGATTGATTAGTCATTCTAGGGTTTACCACATTATTGTCAATTTGTCTTCCGGACCGTAATGATACTACAGCATTGATTTGTTGGAACGGTCCTTCCTCATTAATCATTTGAACCGGTCTAGGGTTGTTATTTCCTGAAGGTGGTTGATAAGATTGATATTGATTATTAGTTCTTGGGTTCACCTCAGGTTGACTTGGAAATTGGCCCTTTTCTCTTTCACCTATTATCTGTGCTAATTGGTTGACCTGTGTCTCTAGCCTTTGGAATGATTGGTTGGTTGTTTGTATAAAAGTTGTCATTAAATTTTCTAATTTTGTCAACCTAACCTCATGATTTCCATTGTTATTACCCCCAGATGATGTATTATTTTGGTTATATGGGGTTGGTTGTTGTCTAGGAGGTTGTCTTTGTTGGGTCCACGAAAAATTGGGATGATTACGCCAACCTGGGTTATAGGTTGATGCGTAAGGATCATTTCTAGAATTGTTAAATGTGGCATTAACATGTTCCAGGTCCACACAGTCCTCCATTAAATGACCAGTCTGACCACATCTAGAGCAGGGGATAGACAAGGGTTGATTCATTCGGGATTGATTTTGCAGCTCTAAACTTTCCATTCTGCGCATAAGGGTGGCTAGTTTTGCCTCAGCCGCTATGTTGGCATCTATAGCTAAGACACCTGGTCGGGGTTGACTCGCTATTCTAGATCCAATACTCGGGTTGATGGGTGTTCTAGCATTATCCCATTGCATACTATTTTCAGCTAAATCCTCAAGAAAAGTCCAGGCATCATTTTCATTTTTGGACATAAAGTTCCCTTGGCTCACAGATTCTATCATAACCCTAGATGTGGGTGTCAATCCCTCATAAATAATTTGGCATAATTGCCACTTCGGAATTCCGTGATGAGGGCATTGGGTCAAGACACTCTTAAATCTCTCAAGATAGGAATAGAACGGCTCGCTCTCAGACTGAACGAATGCAACAATTTCATTCCTAATCTTCATAGTCTTATGGTTGGGGAAATATTTTTTTAGGAAAACTTGAACAAATTCGGCCCAACTTCTAATAGATCTTTCGGCTAGACTATATAGCCATTTCTTAGCGTCGTCCTTCAGTGCTAGAGGCACGAATTTCAGACGCACTGCCTCTTCAGGGATATGCTGGTATTGCATAAGAGAGCAGATTTCTTCAAATTCTCTAAGGAAAAGATATGGGTCTTCCCTAGAGGTGAACTTAGGCAGCATACTCATGTATTGTGCCTTAAGTTCGAAGTCGCGACCCGGTATGGTGGGCATGACGATGCACGATGGCTGAGCAGCCATCGTTGGGTAGCACCGATCCCTCAAAGTTATAGGTTGCGCAACAGGCGGGTCCACTACGTTCTCACCCATTAGATCCGGGTGAGGTGGTGCAACAGATGGGTTGGGGTTAAGCTCTAGACTGGAATCCAGATGAACTCGTGAGAGTCGATTGCTTAAATCCCGCACCCAAATCTGAGTGCACCGGTTTGAATTAATTTTTGAATTTGAATTCGAAATTTAAATTTCAAATTCAATTCCAAGAATCAATTACTCTCTTTTTTTTTGAATTTTTTTGAATTTTAAAATTTTTTTATTTTTTATTTTTTATTTTTTTTAAAGGAAACAAACAATAGAAAGGTAATGATGAGAAGGGAAAGAAGACTCAGACGAGAAGGGAAACTTAACTCTAAAGGATAAAAATTAGGGTTGGTCAGAAATTTCCTGAACAAGCACGGTCAAAACAATCCTAGACCTAGTGTCACTTAGATCTAGACGACTCCTAACTGGTTGAGTCGAATTGATTTGCTTGATTCACCTCCCTCACCAATCAAACCAAGTTGGCCAGTTAGTGTATAGCTAGTGGGGGCGCTTCCGACAGAGTCGGTGCCAATTAGACAACCACGTCGCTTGGAAGACTTTCGTCGACACAAAAACACTTTCTAGACACCAAATTGAATTCAATTAGCTTCAGGTCATAGCAAGTCAAACCAATCTCCTCCTTAATTGAGTCCGAGTCCTTAGGGGCCAATGTCTAATTGATTTTAAATTTGAGGCTTAGGCGACACTTCAGGATTGTGGTTTGTGGGCTACGGGAGGGTGATGAAATCCCCACCGTATTTTTTTCCTACGGAGTTGCCCTTAAGATAGTTTAACTTAAATCTAGCAAAGATAGTCAAACAATGGTCCTTTTAATGGGGGCAATTGCAAGGTTGTATGCAACTAAATTATATGCTCTAATGCAATCGATAAAAACCTCGATACGTACCTTGCCTCCAGCAATCTTCAACAAGTATTAATTTGCAAGAATTTAGCAAGAATAATGCAAGCAAAACATTATATGATGCATGCACTAAGGTCTTTCTAATTTTGCCAATTTTAGGTCAGAGTTGAATTATTGCCAATTATGGAATTGTAACCCTAGCACGTGCAATTCTACGAAAGGAAACTTTTCAACTATTCAGATTTTACGAGAAAGGCAAGAAAAGTTACCTCCGCAATGCTCAGTCGGGTTCGCCGCCCGCTCTCGGAGATTCCAGTAGCTCAATGCGACCACCCAGAGATGCCGACGACGCCCTCAAAATTTGAAGACCAGATTCCAACCCTGTGCGGCGTTTCCGCCGCACTTTACCTTGTTGGTGCGGCGATTCCGCCTCCCACTTGGTTCAGAATGCGGTGAGATTTCACCGCGTGCTCTGTCGTCTCCTGAAACGCAAATCCAAATAGTTAGATCGCGCACACGATAAACAGAAAAAAAAATCGAAAATACAAAAACAAACGAAATCTTCGTCGCCTCCCCGGCAACGGCGCCAAAAACTTGATGGGAATTTTAATTTATACCGCAAGTGCACGGTGTCAATGAAGACGTGGCAAATACGGGTCGAACACAAGGAGGGAGAGATATTGTTATTTTTGGATTTTCGATTAGAGAGAGAGAACAATAATAAGGTTGGTTTTGAGATTTTTGGGTTTTAATTATCTAAAGCAAGAAACATGAACAAATAAAACTAAAACAAGAACAAAGATGGTGAATTCCGTTGGGTGGAGGTTTAGATATCGGGTTTAGATTAGAGAATTCTGAAACTTATAATAAATCATATTAGTTATAAAGCATTACATGATCAATGATTTAACATAAACTCAAGTAATCAAAACATACTAATACGAAATTAAAATAATAACATCTTCTCTTCTCATCACCCTAAATCCGTCACCCCCACCCTTTGGAAAGAGTTAGAAACTCATAGATGGAGGGAGGGAGAAGGGGTCCTAGAGAAACTAAGAAAAGAAAATTAAAAACATAAAATAAAAGAAACAGAATTTTATTGCTAAATTATGGAACAAAAGGAAGAACTTCTCACAACATCGTTCTCGGGGCTATTTATAGCCGATACAAGGGACTTAAGCATGAAATAAGAAAGTACACGCGTCAACACGTAACCGGTAAAATTTTTAGAGCATCAATCTAATTTGGTGCGGCGAATTCGCCGCAATTTGCTCTTGAGGTGCGGCGGAATCGCCACCTTTTTGGCTCAGAATCGACCCGGATTTTTCCTGTGTGTTTATGGTATGATTTCAATGTCATTTGCGTGTCTGGATTGATTCTTGCATATCTTTGGAGATCCGAATTAATTTCTTCATATATTTGGAGATCCACATTGATTTTTCTTTATATTTTCTCCATAATAATAAAAGCTACTCGTGATTTGCAATTAGGTCCTTGACTTTTTGCAATTAAGTCCCCGGCTACTTTTGTGCTTAAGTCCTTGTTCTTTTCGTAATTAGGTCTTGAATGCTTTTATGCTTGGATACATTTCCATTTGAAGCCCGATAAACTTGAACTTGGTCTTTATGATAGAAACGAGTCTTTTGTACGCGTTTATGCTCGGGATGTGGGTAATTTGCATTCAGGTCCCTGTATTCTGTAAATAAGACTAAACACATACCTTAGTAACATTTATTGATATAAAAGTAATCTAAATGAAAGACATATGATGCAATGTATGCAATGCATCAGGAATGTGTTCTAAAAGTTTTACTTTTAAATGTCAATTATTATAAATTGAATGAGAAATCATTTTGTTCCTTGTTTATGTTATTCGTCTTTTAGAAGTGTTAAGGAAGAGGCACTTGGTCCTTAACCGTAGAGCTCTAAAAGATATTGGTTTACATAAAACAAAAAGATATTCGCAATCATGGTAATTAACATGAGACATTAATTACCGAGTTGAGATTGTCGTGTTGATCATAGATCATTGTAGCTCTACAAGTGAGTGACAACACGGGTACACAAAAGAGGAAAATAGTACTTTTGTATACTGAATTGACCTAACAAGTAAAATATTATAGAAATGTGTTTCTGTGTCATTAATATTTTACTGTGTCTTTGGTCCTTTGATATGAGACTTATATCCGATCACTTTAGAATTGCTTAATTAGACTAGTGTCTTGAGCTATCGATGAGTCTAGTGTAAAGGCATTAGTTGATTAAGTATGACTTTTGTTGGAGAAGATAGTTAGTCAAAAGATTATCATTGCCCCTCTTAATTGAGTGATGATATTAGTGGCCCCCTTGATAAAGCAAAGTTATAATGTGCACAATGTGATTTGAGTTAAGTCACATATTAATAACTAGCTTAAAGAGATCAAGAAATGAATACTAATACAAAGATGACACAATACTACTTTGTGTGTATTCTTAATATCATGAGGCAAGGGACAGATACAAGTGGTGCACTCCATCACTAAATGGATCGGGTTTTGATTCGAGTGGAATTAAGACATCTAACTAATTGGGATCTATAATGTGTAGCTAGATACCGCTTATAGCTTGTGATATTAAGCTCTTAATATCACTGCCAACTTAGTTTAGATCCTCCCATAGGTCACACCACAAAACTGGGAAACGAGAAATGAGGATTTTGAGTTCATAAGATGTGTCGGGTTTCATGTAGAAAAAATTACACATGGGGTGAAAAAGAAAAATCAAAATTATGTTGTGATTAATAACATAATTAGAATCTAAATTAAATTCATATGTGATGTAAATATTATGGGATGTAATGATTTATCATTACATAGGATAATGTGTTACATAAGTTGTGAATTTACTACTAATCCCGAAATGTCAAATTTTGTAGGGGTTAAACCGAAATTTGACAAGTCTGCAGTACTGTGCAAAACGGTCGACCGGTTAGCAGTAAACGGTCGACCGATCGGTGCACGGTCGACCGGACACGTCTCGACCGATAACAAGGAATTTTCATCTGTTCGGAACGGTCGACCGAATCTATCGGTCGGTCGACCGAACATTGCGATGAAATATTTTATTGTTGTGAACGGTCGACCGAGTGTCCAATGGTCGACCGAAACTTGGTTCGAGCGGTCGACCGAACCTCCAAACGGTCGACCGGTCCAGACGGTTATCTGCAGAATTAATTTAAGAATTAATTAGATCATGCATGGAATTGGTCCATAATTGATTTATTTCGTGGCTGAGATTATTTGTTAGTAAATAATGGATGGTTAGATGGAAGTTTGCATGAAATCATTGGCAAGAGGTTGCACATGAATAGGTAATTTGGAGAGAACTTATAAATACAAGTTTATCTCATTACCTCATTAATTCATTCATTATTTTCTCATGCAAAAATCTCTCTCCATAATTCTCCACGAAATTTCCTTAATTCTTAAGATTAGTTTTAGTCTTCAGATATCTTCTTCTCAAGGGAATTAAAGAGGGGTTAGTAATTGGATTCTAAACCCTATTGGAGATTGAGAAGCTAGCTCTTCTCTCTCAAATCTCGTTTAGAGTTTGGTGAATACTCGGAGGCAATCCACCGGGCGATTCGAGCGGCAACGCGACTCTGGATCTTCAAGAGGTTTTAGAGAACCTCTAGGTATGATCCTCTTTGCAATTGTTTGTTTGTTCTAATGCATGTTAAATAATTAGGACAAACAAATGCATGTCTATATGAAAATCGAAGAAAATATGAATGTTTCAATCCTATATGTTTATAAAATTTCGAAAATATATACATACTATAGGACACGAAATCCAACACGATGTTGTGCCGGTGATGCCGCCGGTGTTGTTCCGACGATGATGATTGATAGGTCGATGTTGTTTCGGATATGTTTTCCTCAGCTGGGCACCTTCTGAGATGATGATTGATGGACCGACCGAGCGACGGCTCCGTTGGGGTGGTTTCGACCACGAACTTACAGATCTGTTTCTTATGACGCGGACTTGGCGGATGCTCATTGCCGAACCCCATGTTTAGTATAGCCGCGTGTGTGGAGCGTCACGTCTTGTTCCGATAGACCGTATCTGCCTACGGTAGGTCTCCTTGGGAGACCCGATGATGATTGTCGGACTGATGTCCTGTGTTAACCTTCGAGGGAATTGTTTTCCTTACTGTTGATGACATGACATGCTACTAGTATAATAAGTTCATTTGTACTACTGCATGCATATAGGTGAGCTTGACATATGGGATTTCCTTATGCAAACTTAGGCATTGTTGTTGCATGTTTTATTTCAGGACCGCAGTTGGTCCAGTTGGGTGGTGATCAACGAACGCGCGCATTTTGGGATCGGATCCTCTCATTCGGACCACTGAGGTCGACATGATTACTTGTATCTCCTTTTGTTGTTTCTGATGTAACCATGTAGCTTTTTGACAAAACTCTGATGTAATATGGTGCACCGCTTAAATGTTTTATGAGAAGTAACAATCCCGTCTTTTGTTTGTAGGTCTCTGATGTCTTGATAATAATTTTTAAATTTCTGCTGTTTCGGGATGTTATTTGATCCGTATATTGCCTCTTGCTCGGCTAGTATCTGCTCCTGAAGTTTCTTTTGGTCCTGCAAGAGCGAAATGCGTAATTAATAAAGAAAATAAATACACACAAAAGCAATCAAGAGAAATAATTAATGTGATGTCTTACTCTTTGTCTCCTGTATTCTTGCTCTTTTTCTTGTCTTAGAAGGGTGTAATCTTCAAGCATCGAAAGAAGACCGATCTGCATTTGTCATTTGAAGAAACACACTTTTTTAATCATTTTGATAGAAGGGTTAGGTGTGTAATTCGAAAGGATCGTTAACTAATAAACCACATACGCCATCATAAGTGAACTTGATGCCATGTTCTTTCTCCCATGCAGAGGTTTTCGTAACCAAGAACTCGACAATAGCTGTTGCCATGAACCAAATTAATAAGCAAAACAAACCAAAGATTTGATTGCCAAATAAGTTCAGTTAATTAAGAGCATTGCTTGTCAACTTACTCGGATTTTTGCTTACGAGCATTCGAGCCTTTTCAGCTCGTTTCAACACAAGGTGCACTCCTTTAACCGCAGCATAGCGGTTGTCATCCTTTTAGGGAGAGAATGAACAAAAATTAAGTTCAACATGACAACATTACCATCTTAATGTCAACTAAAGTTGCCAATAAATGTCTCACCCTATTGTATTCTTAGAGTCACGATTCTTCACCACAAGCGGACAACGATTTTTCAACCTTTTCTAAAATTTCCTTCCTCGAAAAATCTTCTTCTTTCGCTTTCGCTTTTCCAATGCTAAAGAAAGATCGATTCGCTCTGGATAACGAATGAAAATTAGTAAACTGAGTTGATGCTGGCAATGGGGTGGATTTTATCACAATCTCAGTTTACCTGACTCAATAGCCTCCACTGAAAATCCCATTTCATCGTCCGCATTTGGAATTATGCGAGTTCTTCTTTGGAGTTCATCCAGTTTTTACTTCTTCATTAAAACCAACTCCTTCATCCTATTTTCTTTAAGTTTTTCCAACCTTAAAACTTCATTATTTACCTGTTACCAGCAATGTCTTGTTTATTCGCATTTCAATTGGACAATATGAACCGGTGAAATAAGTCACGGGTCATGGATATCTTGAAGAGAAAACAACTCGAATTGAAGAAAACAACTCACATGATTAATGGTAGACAAAGAAAGCATGTCTGATTCTGTTATCTCATCCTCTGAAGCAGCTATATTACATGTGAATTTCTGAAATGGTTGCTGCTCCTTCGGAGGCGTATCCATCAAGTTCCACAACTCCAACATGGCCGCCACGAGATCTTGAAGCTATGACAGATTGCTGTTTTTTTTTTAGTTGAAGTAAACCATATTGTGTACGTGAAAGGCTGCGACTATAAACTATACTAAGTTTTTTTACCTTTTGCATTCTTTCCACCTTAAGCTCTCGATATTTATCGATTCCTTTGGCAAGTGTTTCGATTGTGTTATTCGATAAATCAATGGGACACTCGCGGTCATCCTATTCCAATCTCAGATGTGTGTCTCCAACTATTGCATGGAAATCCATCCCAAGAACCAAACAAATCGATTTCAAAGTGCTGAGGTGATCACGAAACCAATTAAGCCGTTCCTTCTGTGACGATAAAATGTCTCGTTGAGTTTAGTGTAACGCCCTGAGCCCGGACAACTGATCACCCGTCCGAACCCGGTGCGTTAAGATACGATTCACGATCCTGACCGCTGCACACTCTGATATTTAAATCCATCAAATAGGTCCATAATTAATCTGAAAAATATAATCAACAATTTGTGAGCTCGACAGCCCGCAAGTACCAACCATCAATCAATCAGAATCATAATCATGTGGAAAATAATACAGAATATGACATTCAGTCAATAAGCACAATCAAGAGACATGCATCACAAATAAAATACATGCATAACAATCTGGAACCTCATTCAGATTCGACCACATCCTGTGCTTCTGAAATCTATCAATCTGTCAGACGCACACATGGTAGTTTTACACTAACGACAGGCAGCCCTTTCCTCTCTCGGGTGGCTCCACGCTGTCCGTTAGGCAGCTCTTTCCTAAGTGGCTCAGCCAGAAATATACATACAGTCACAGGACATGTCAACCGAAACACAACCATGCAATAATATGCATATCAATGAAATCAACATCGATACTCAGCATGCATGAAACTACGAATATCAAGAGAGACATACATGATATGAAACTGAAGAATAACGAATCAGTACTTGCCTCAAAATCTCCATCTTTTTCTTCTCAATATTCTTCTCAAAATTCCATCTTCTCCTAAAACCACACAATCATCCAACAATCTTAATTAGTCCATTAAGATATTTGATTATTACCTCAACTAAAAAATTCAGGATATTACATTCTACCCTCCTTAAAAGAAATTTCGTCCTCGAAATTTGATCTCAATACTGTCTCAATCCAAACAAATCAATACAAATTTTTCAACTCGTTATTTATCAAATCTAAAAACCTAACACCATTTATCGCTCATAATTTAGATAATCAATCCAACCAAATCCAAATTCACATTTGAACTCAAGTCCAAATATCTCTAAATTCATCTTTCATTATTTATTAATAATTTGGTAGCAAATCCAACCAAGTCAAAATTCACATTTAAATCAATAGTCAATACTTCTAAATTCAATTTCTCAAATTCCAATCCAATCAAATTTTTATTTCAAATCCAAATCCCGACTAATTCCGAGGATCGTATTGCTTTGATACCATTTGTAACGCCCCGAGCCCGGACAACTGATCACCCGTCCGAACCCGGTGCGTTAAGATACGATCCACAATCCTGACCGCTGCACACTCTGATATTTAAATCCATCTGATAGGTCCATAATTAATCTGAAAAATATAATCAACAATTTGTGAGCTCGACAGCCCGCAAGTACCAACCATCAATCAATCAGAATCATAATCATGTGGAAAATAATACAGAATATGGCATTCAGTCAATAAGCACAATCAAGAGACATGCATCACAACTAAAATACATGCATAACAATCTGGAACCTCATTCAGATTCGACCACATCCTGTGCTTCTGAAATCTATCAATCTGTCAGACGCACACATGGTAGTTTTACACTAACGACAGGCAGCCCTTTCCTCTCTGGGGTGGCTCCACGCTGTCCGTTAGGCAGCTCTTTCCTAAGTGGCTCAGCCAGAAATATACATACAGTCACAAGACATGTCAACCGAAACACCACCATGCAATAATATGCATATCAATGAAATCAACATCGATACTCAGCATGCATGAAACTACGAATATCAAGAGAGACAGACATGATAATAAACTGAAGAATAACGAATCAGTACTTGCCTCAAAATCTCCATCTTTTTCTTCTCAATATTCTTCTCAAAATTCCATCTTCTCCTAAAACCACACAATCATCCAACAATCTTAATTAGTCCATTAAGATATTTGATTATTACCTCAACTAAAAAATTCAGGATATTACATTTAGCGATCTAGCAATAACTGAGGAGAAAATATCTTGAAATTTTTTACCTTTTCCTTCATGAGATTATGAAGATGTAGGTGTAGTTCTTCGAGTCTTTTTACCGATAGGTAAGATGATGTATCCGATTCATCGATCGTTGACTTGGACGAGTTGTTTTCAGTTGATCCAATTTCAACCGAAATCCTCTCTATTTTGTAACTGACATCCAGAAACCGGTTCCATCTATGAGACTTCCTCTTTTGCATCTCTTCTAGTTTTGCTAGTGTCCCATTAAGCACTTCTTTTAGGCTGCTTCTGTTCTGTTAGACAAACAATTTTCGTTATGTTCGAACGTGGCTTGTCGTCAGTAACATGTAAAGTGGTCGAGATTTCTACTTCAAAATTAAATTGTAAGTTTGTAATTGTATCAAAGATTTTAAATCATAACAAAAAACTCATACGCACCTACTAATTCTACTATTGTTTAGAATTATTTGCCTTTTTTTCATTTACAGTAAGTTGACAGTACGTTGTCTGATTTTGATTGATGAAACTTACGTAACTGCAACCCATAGTTGCTGAAATTAGACACACCAGTAAAGTAGTTAATGTATATTAACATTTGCCTACACCACATTCGTATATTATTCAATCAAGCATTTGAAAAGGTTGTTGGAGTTACTAAGGATTGTTACTAAAATCTTGAGAAAATTGCTTTATCTAGCGATGTTACGAGTACAGTACACCTTTTGAAACCTCAACTCAAAGTCCGTAGAGAAACACTCATTATTCTTTTTTTTATTTGTGGTAGGATTAAATTTAAATATGAATGTGAATTTAACAGAATCTGGAGGTTGAGGTGAGGGAGAAGCTCCAAATTATCCCACAAACCACGTATTATGCGAACTGTTGTTAGGAAGTTTTTGAGAGTGAGTAGGCTTGGATTGAGTTAATGTTCCGATTCGTACAATATTATTGGAGTGTCAGGCTTTAAAATTTGTATCTTGGATCTATGGTTTTAGTATTGGATCGATACGATCAACTGAAACATACTATGAATGATAGACAATATGATCCCCACGATTGGTATTATTATGATCACTAACAGAAACCAACACGATAGCTCACGATTAACACGATCGATTTTATCATCAGTAATAAAAACAAACTAACATCATATTCATAATACATATCTGAAGAGCTGAAAAATAGGACCTAAGACGTGTCATTTAATTTCAGTCGGAAAAAATATAGATGGATAGAAAGTAAAGAAATGTGTCAAACTTCTAGGCACTGAAAATTGAGCTCCCTTATGAGAACATCCAGACAATAATGAATCTTCCATCAGACAAGGTAAGAAAGCAAGCAAGCATGCATGCACTCTCACCTGGCCAGATAATAAAAAAACAAAACATATAAACAAAAAGAAAAACTCCTAACAAAAAAGAAAAAAAACACATATGGGGTTGCAGCAGTGCCTCAGAAGGACCCAAAATATGATTCATCTTTTTCTTCTTCCTCTAAAGAAAAGCCTCCAACTTTCTTGACGGCCGGAAGTCCTCTAACCGCAAATTGGAACTAGACTTTATCCTGCTCACGCCTGCATCGCCTTCCTTGGCCTTCACAACCTCCAAGATGCTGGCAAGAACATCACCTGCGTACCCAGCCACTAAGAGGCAACCTGGCTCTTCGCCTCCCTCACGTATCAACCTTCCGATCTCATTGAGAGAGATTAAGTCTTCTAACATGATGTTGCCGAAGATTCGACCGAGGAATTCGGTCGCCCTAGGAGCATCGTTGACTGCATCCTCCAGAGCTGAGAGAACAGATTCGAACCTGTCGACAGTAGAAGAGAAATTTGTAATTAACTGTGGCTACAACGAAGTCAGCCTAAAATTTGGTTCAGGCAAAGATCAGCTAGCATACCCTTGGATAAGTTGATTTTGACTGAGCACATGATTCTCGGGCTTCGCAAGGTTTATGAGAAGTTTGGTCAAAAGTTCTCTCTCAGGATCCTTTCTCTCGAACGAGTCTGTGATCCACAATGATACCATGGACGGATAGAAACTTGGGGAGTTGAGCTCTTGGATGCACAACATCATTTCCTTTTCATCCTTGGCGCTGAAAGAAGATAAGCTCATGATAAGAATAAGAAAAAATCACATAACAATTGGTAGAAAAAACAATAAATGACAGATGATTATGATATTATTTGATGCTTCAATCCTTATAACACGAGAAAGAAAATCTCAGGTTGGGGACCATCCAGAATTAAATGAGATGACCACAACTGATGTCATAAGCTATAAAAGAGATCTTACAATTCATGCATAACGAGCAACAGGCAACCATTTATCTAAAGTGTTCAAGTGAATAAAGAGATTACCATAACGTTGTAGGATAACAAATGAAACGCAATCAGTACTAGCAGAGATGACGTGTGAATACATATGTAAACCAAGAAACCTGTTACAAAATAATTACTGGAAGGTCCATTTACAACTTCGGATGAATTTGTTTGTCGGGTATGTCTCTAAAGACGATATTCTAGATCTTAAAAGAAACATATTATCACATTCATGTCGTTTTCAAGTAACATCTGGTGTGGTCTGACCAAGTTCCTCTTGCAGAAAAAGGATTGAAGGCACACTAGATTCTCCAAAAGAGTAGCTAAGGAATTTAAAATATGATCTCGACGTTCACTCTGTATACCCATTAGTTGAAAAACAATTTCATAAGCTCAGTGTTGTAAACTACCTGACCATAATTGAAGAGGTAAAAACTTATGCCACTAGCTATACTGATTTGTGGGAAAATAAACACTGCAACCAGAGCAATTCAGGTACAATAATTCATAGAAGTTGCATAGGCTTTAGATTATTCAATCTTCCACCTATAGATAATAAAATCGTAGTACATGCAGTGTGATATTGCTCATTAATTGATGTACTAATAATGAACAAGCACCAAGTATGTCACGGGTATCAGTTGAGTGCAACTCTCAACGTAAAGCAATTGAATCTATAATTACTTTTCTCCTATTTTAAAATTCCCACTATTTTCTTTTGTTTCATTCCAACTTCTTTGCTATCACCCTCAAAAAATGCATCACGCACGTGATATTTATACATGCACGGCAAATTTCTAATCTAAGAGATGATGCGGAACAAACAGAATAAGACAGAAATTAACATGAACTGAAGTATGGAATAATGCAAAAAGAAATCATATTGCAAATACAAAACCTTGAACACCTCATTTAGAAAACTGAGAGTTCAAGATCATTCAGAGAAAAAGCGCAAGAAAAGAAATATAACCTGTAATATTCCCTTATTGCGTTTTTAGACTTCTCCTTGAGATGTTCCTCCGAAACAACCCCTTGAGTGCCATTACTATTTCCAGCTGAAGGTCCCTGCATGCGATCTGTCGAAGGGGTGTTCGATCTAGACCTATCGGAGCCATAATCTGCTCTCCCAGGGTCTCTCTGACCACCATAGGGACTGCGATCACGAGACCTTGACCGATCACGTGGTCTGCCACTATATCTATCAGACGTACTCCTAGACATCATTTCCTCCCTTGAAGGGTTGTTATTGGTCCAAGTGGATGAGGATGCCACTCGATGAGAATTATCGGCATGAGTGCTTGGCATCAGCGGTTGTCCTCTTAGAGACATACCCTTGCCAAGCCCACCTTGAGGACCAAGAGTTATAGTGTTATCATGAATAGGTCCGTGTTGCAGTGTAACAGGCAAGGTCCTCTTCTCCATAGGATGTTTGTCCTCCATTCTGGCATCTTGTTTGCCAAGCCCACGATTACCACGAAGGGACCCCATCTGTTGGGAACTTGGAGAGAGCAGCGGCGAACGGCCATAATCAGGAGGTGGTCCCCTCCTAGATGACGAAATAATTCCAGGGGCGCGACCTGCTCTGCTTGTTTGAGCTTGTCTTTCTTGATGAGCATCCCTATGAACTTCGTCAATCTTCTTTGGACCTTCAACTTTCCTCCTCTGCTGCCATTTGTTCCTCCTGAGGTCAATTGAATCTCTCAACATGAACCTCATCCTAGATGACAAGGTCTGGTTAGAGGAAAGCCTCCTCATCATGTCAAAGTATGCATCCATATGTTCTTTCGCCTTGGGATGATCAATCATTTCTCCAATTGTGCTCATTAACTTGCACAAGGCTTCAATATCTTCCTCGTCAGGATTCTGATCTTGACCAAGCAGCTTCTTGATGCACTCGTGCATGATTCTTTCAGTTAACATCCTCTTCTTGTACAACTCTCCTATCAACCTAATGTTCCCCAACATTCGTCTACGAGCCTTGAGCCTCTTTTCCTCTCTCTGTTCTGGAGTTTGTTTAACTTCACCCTCTTCTTCGGCTCTGCCGGCTTCAGCCTCCTCTCTTTCTCCTCTCTCAAATTCCTCCTGGCACTTGTTGAGAAGCAGTCTTTTGAAGGTGATTTTTTCATTTTGCTTGCTCAGATCAGGCAGCGCACCAGAAAGATCTAAACAGAAGTCCGCATACATCTCACAGAAGGTCGGCTCCATCAAAGCCTTGTCAAAAATTTGTGAAATGACACCAGTTAGTGTTACAACATTGTCAATGTTAACCTCTTTGACTTGCTCGAAGAGTTTCTGGAAGTTTTGGGGTGTCAACTTGTTTAGGATCGATTTCAACAGTCTCTGCTTTGCCTCTTCCTCACCAGAGACACTACCGACTTCATACTTCTTCTCCGCTTTGTGCATAATCTGTCCAGGACCAGGTGGGTGGGGAGAAGGAATCAAACCTCTTCCAGGAGATCGTTGCCATCTGTCAGCATCAATGCTACTCCGGGGAAACCCTCCTTGGGCTCCTGGCACCTGCATTTGGCCAGACAGAGTTCGACCAGTAAATTGACCAGACGGACCACGGTTCCTGGGCACCGCATTATTGCCATGACCATGAGCATCTGCGCGGACATCACGTACATGTGGAAAACTATTCGACCGCGTCCATTTGTCATCATCTAGAGCACCATGACGATCATATCGGCTACTGCTACATGGTCGATCTAGGATCCTAGCGTTATTTGGCAACACAACTACTTGAGGGCTTCTAAGAGCAGCTGCAGTGTCAGAACCAAGATCAAAATCTGCTGGCGGATCCAGACAGTGCTCGCAAAACGTCAGTAGAAAATCTCTGGAGTACTTCATTGTCGCACCTTCAGCTCCAGGTCTACTGTCTTCACGACCCTTCTTTAGACTTTCTACTCTTTTTAGTTTTGGGGAAGACATATCAGCTGCATCCTCCCAATCCTCAAGCTCTGATTTGCTATATTTGTCTTCTTTGTTTGCTACTACTTCATTCTCAGCTGTTATTTCTGGAGTCTGACTCAGAGTCAGAGTGGAGCTGCTCGCATTTTCTAAGGTACTAATTGTGTCAGATTTTTCAGCAGGTCCCTTGTAAGCCATGTACAGGTCAGAATTTGTCCCGGCAGCATCAGCTTTAGAAAGAATGTCTTTCTTCTTCTTCTTCTTTGCACCAGCAGCAGTCTTAGCAGCAGTGGTTTCTGAAGTAGGCTTAGAAACCGAAATACCAGCAGATCCCTCGTGTTTTGAGTCTGCACTTTTTGGCCGAGCTTCTGCCTCCTGCACTCCGTTAGCAGATTTCGCACCATGACTTGACTCATTCTCCCTTGGGCTTGCAACAAAATCTGTTTTCATAACATCATGACTATGGCCTTCAGGTTCCTGATGAGCAGGATCACCAGACCTTGATATGACTTTTGTCACACCGGTCAAAATAGATCCTTGATCTGCCATTCCCTGACTGCCACTCCCATGTTCCTTGTCAGTATCTACAGATTCATGGGAAACTTTTCTCAATGATGATGTCTCTACTTGAGAATCACCAGATTGTTTAGCATTGTCTGCAGAAGGATCAGGACCCTGATTTTTCTCAGGTACGTGCACTTCTGCAGTTTCCTTTTCCGTTTCAATACCCAATTTAGTGCTACCATCCAATTTTAAACTAGTAGCTACCACCTTGTTAGGTTTCTCCTCAGTATCTGCAAAATCCGGATCAAAATTGTCTAAGTGAGATCGAGTAATCAAGGTTCCCCGTAATTTAGAATGATACGCAGGTTATCTTGCAAACAAGGGAGGTGAAGATTTTGATAATGGATAAATGATTTTACCAGTTTTTTGCTCAGATGCTTGAACCTCTGAAGTTTTACCATGCTCCTGGGAAAGGAATAAAGTTTTGAGCAAGTGGTTCATTTTACTAAGCTGAAATCAGAGATTTATGTTGCAGGTTGTTTTTGTTACCTTCCCTTGACTTTCACTACATGAAGATTTTTGTTCTACCTGCACAAGCCAGTGATGTTTGGATTAACAGAGGGATAAGAATTTACAAACATTACATTCCAATTATTTATTTAGCAAATATTCTATGCTACTGCCTCTACGTGATGTTTCTAAGAAAGAAAGAAAGAAAGATTTGAATAAAATACGAAGTGTGACAAAACCACCTTAGTCTGTTGAAGAGATTGTTGTTTATCCTCTTTGCTAGATTGATCGTGTTCGTTCATAGAATCTGATATCTGAATAACCTCCTTTTCGGTAGTTAAAGTGCTGGATCCAGCCAACCCAGGACCCGCACAGGATGATTCCCCAAGAGGACTGGCAGAGATGGGGACCACAGCACTAGGTGGCTCGGGAGTAGATTTTTTGTCCACAGAGCTCACCAAAACAGTTTCACTTCCACTGTGCTTATGTACGGAAGGTGCTTCAACAGGCGGACTAGGAACCTTTCTCGTCTCATCCTTGGATGTAATCACGGCCTTTGTTGTTGAATGGGGTTTTTCTAAAGTTGATGGTTCAGAAGTACTGCGAACAGGGGGTCCAGATTTACTGATTGGCATGGAATTTGGAACGGAAGGATTCGTTATTGTAACATGAGACACAGACTGGCTAGTAACAGGTTGGTTAAATCTCATAGGTTGTGAGATAGTTGGGGCGGAAGGAGTAGACGAGTATATCGAAACAGGAGCATAAGAATTTGGTGGATAGAATCTACCATGATGGGAAGGAGGTTGTGCATTAGGATGAGGCCTCCTTCCGGGATCCATTTGCAAAGCCATTGGTTTATCAAGTTTCAGCTCCTCACGTGTCTCAGGATGGGTAATTTTTACAGCTGGCCTGCGAGCACTGCCGAAGTTTGCTTGGGGTGGGGCATACTGAGCACCCATTCCCATGCCAAGTTGAGGGGGCATCTGATGACCCATCGGTCCTAAAAAGTTTAGACCGTGGCCCTGATGCATAGCATGAGGCTGCATACCAGGGACATACATCTGATGGGTATGTGCCATTGGAACTTGCACCATAGGAATCTGCATGGGACGAGGTGCAATATTTTGTGAATGCATTTGTGGATTGAGGCCGCCAAATTGAAGAGGTGCAGATTGTTGATACATAGGCACCGCCAATCCAGGCATAGGATGGGGGTTTGATGGTTTCGGCAAGGGCACAGACGACACAGGGGGAATTTGAACAAGATTGTCCCGCTTTGTCTGTTGTTGGACGTGTGAATTTCCCTGTCTGGGTTGACTAGGACTGGCAACATCATTTTTTGGTGGTTGCTGCTGTTCCTTTTGGGATTCTGCGGCCTTCTTGGTTACCTCACGGGCAGCCTGCACAAGTGAATAACGAGGGCATTAATAACCACGCGATGTGTATAACATACGCAAATGGAATGCTTAGTTCATACGTAATAGAGATGCCAAAAGCAACATTAAAGGACCACCTCAGTTAAATGTACGCGGTAAAGTCAATGTGATATAAACAGGGAAGTCGGTAGATTAACAATCACTGTTGAGATGTGCTACCTATCAATTAGTCAAATTGAAAGGATCAATATGTGCTAGATTCAACAACTAGATACCTGGTCACGTTTCTGCTCATCTAAATTAGGGGGAGCCGAGCTGGTTCTAGCAGGGAACTGTAATTGCAGGTAATATGTAAGGCAACCAACAAAACGAATATGAAATAAACTCGACTTTAACAGAAGCAGTTGACTCGAAATATGGAATCATGTGTTTTGGGAATGCAAACCTGTGGCGGTAATCTGTCAACAAATCCAGGACTAATAGAACCAAACTGGAGAGTGAATGATCCATTTGCAGCACCTGAAAGCATGACAATGGAAATACACTAAAGTTAATAGCATCAACAGAAAAGAAAAGCTGATGATTATAACTAGCAACCGATAAACTTTTTATTTTGAATGGTGGCAACCGATAAACTATTGCTTAACAAGATAATCACAAATTGCAAGTTCAAAGAAGCACAGCTTCTATTGCATGCCCCAATATCAAATATCATAAATAAAAGAATGCAAACCTTTGGTAGGGGTTGTTGCAGGGTTGGCAGAATCAGGAGCTCCTTTGGAAGATTGAGAAGACGGAGCTTTAGGAAGATCCTGAGGAATTTTGGCAGCAGGTGGCTCAGCTACTGGTGGGCCATTTGCAGCCGGAGCACCTATATATTTGCAACATAACTTAAACACAAAACATAAGTTGAAAACTTGCAACAATCAAACCAAAGCCTATTAATACCATGCGATGGTGGTCCGGAATATGCAGAATTCTGCACGGGGCGGTAGGATTGGGTGGGATGAGCTCCACCCATCTCAGCACTAGCTCTTGCAGGAGTCATCCTATGCTGCCCTCCATGCACATTGCCAGACTTCTTAAAGCTAACAAAACCAAATAAAACCATCAGAACTTCCAAACCAGCTAAGAAACCAGAATTCTACTTAACAAACAATGAGTAAAAACTAAAACCTCCTGTTGGAGGACGTCAGAGGGTGGTTTGGTTGGTTGGAAGGGGCAAGAGTGGACGACGGAACTGAAGGTCCGTAGCTTCCACCGCCGCCCTTCCCACCACCACCGCCTGCATTCGCGAATTCCCTCTGATGTCCGGAGTTTCCAGATCTTCCAGATTTCCTCTGATGGTTTTCGCTTTTCTCCGCTCTGGATTGAATATGGGACATAAATTCGACCCTTATCTTCTCACTGCATAATCAAAACAAATCAAACCTCAAAACCCTAACAAGTCCACACACAAAAAACCCAAAAACAAAAAACCTCAAAACGAATCCACCACCGACTCAATTCCCAACCCCACCAAACCACACCTTCCAATCCCCCACCCAAACCCTAAATTCCCACGATCAACCCCACGATCCCGATCCCCCCAAACCTCCCACCCCAAAAATCACAATCCAACACCGACCCAATTCCCAACTCCCTCCTAAACGCCCCCACCACGACCCCCCAGAGGCCGCGGCGGTCCAAGAAACCCTAGAAAAGGCCCCAAGAAGCGATTTTGAAGGTGACCCACCTGGGATTCGGCGGAGAAGAAGAGGGATCTGGATTCGCGAGGAGGAAGGAGGAGGAGGAGGCCGTCTAGGGTTTCCGGAGATGGGTGTGGGAGTTGTAGTGGAGGGGAAGAGGGAAGTGGTGTTGTGAGACAGAGGTGGGGAGAGAAAACAATAAAACGAGTCGTAGGATGGGTTTTGCAAATTCACCAGAGAGAATAGGTGTTTTCGTAAAGAAATTGTGGCGCAAACAGGACTTGATTTTAGCCTTAGGCCTTTTATAGGATCGGTTTTGCAAACTCACCGACTCGGGTTCCGGTCCGTGGGGCCCACAGGGGTAGATTAGTCATTTCGTGTTGGTTTAGGGGTGTGGAATATATTATATCCTACCTTTGATTAACACTAATTTCGTTCAAACACCTTCTATTAGGGCGGAGGAATAAAATGCTCCTACAGAGGTAAATTTGTAAGTGTGGAAAAACTTACCTAATTACTTAGTCTCCGTATAAAATCTTCAATGATATTCCAAGAATTTGATTTTATAAAAACCTTCAATGGTATCCCTGTGTTTAGCATATAAACGTTTTTTTAATAACCAACGAAAAGTTTGAATCTAAACGTGCATCAGTTTTCTCTTTTCTGGTGTGTTGAAGATGGGTTAAGATATAAGTGGTTAACAAGACAAGCCCAAAAAATTCCAAATAGGGAATAAAAACACAGGGTAAATTACAGATAATTCTTCTAAATTATAGACTAAATTCACTTAACTCCTCTACGTACTTTAAGGGTCTGTTTGTTGCGTTTGAAGTTTGCGTTTGAAGTTTTTAAAAGGAAAAAATTTCAAAATAATAAGGTAAAAAGAAAAAATTGGAAAAATATGCACCAAACCCCACCAAACCATATTCACAGAGGTTGCGTTTGAAGTTTTTAAAAGGAAAAAATTTCAAAATAATAAGGTAAAAAGAAAAAATTGGAAAAATATGCACGTGAGAAACTTAATTGGCAAATTATACACTTTGAAAACGACATTGTAGATGTCGTTTTTACCCTTAATGAGAACAGTATCACTGATGCCGTTTTCACTTGGGTAAAATTTTTCTTGGTTTCGAGATGTCGTTTTCATCTAAGACATGTTGGTTCGCAACGGGTCGGTTGGGGGTCTCGCTCACCGGTGAGCGAACGGCGTTCCACCTCGCCGGTGAGGTGGTGGGGGTTGCAAGGGGGCAGCGCCCCCTGGAATTTTTTTAGATCTTCAAATTGTTTGATCTGGAAATTTTTTAATCAAATTTCCCGATCGACCCGTTGCGAACCAACATGTCTTAGATGAAAACGACATCTCGAAACCAAGAAAAAATTTACCCAAGTGAAAATGGCATCAGTGATACCGTTTTCATTATGGGTAAAAACGACATCTACAGTGTCGTTTTTACTTAATGAAAACGACACCACATGTGTCGTTTTCAAAGTGCATATTTTGCCAATTAAGTTTCTCACGTGCATATTTTTTCCAATTTTTTCTTTTTACCTTATTATTTTGAAAAAAATTCCTTATTAAAACTTGAGTTTTGAAGGAGATGTTTAAATGTGGTGGTTTGAGTTTGAGTTTTCCAAACCATAACTCTTATCTACCAAACAATTACTTTCAATGTATTTTCAGAATTTTTGGTACCCATCATCTCAAAACGCAACCTCTATTGCTTGTTTGGGTTCCATTTTAGTTTGTTGGTATCAATTAGTAGAGTATTGCAAGGCTACTTTGTTCTTTAGGTTCTCAACACAATGTCATTAAAAAATATCATTTCTTTCGAAGACCCGACTAGTTATTATTATTATTATTACTACTACTACCACTACTATTGGTTTTGGAAGACCTCAGTAGTAGTTATTAATATTATTTTAAAATAATGAAGTTGAGCCTATGGAAACTAAGCTAAATTGAATTTCCAACTTTATGAAATTGGACAACTATCGATCATGTAATTTCCAAAAAATGAGAATATTAAAAGAGGTATCAATTTCCAAAAATATCAAATTAATATCAAACAAAACCTACATACAAACAATAACATTTATTGTTATTGTTTGTATTAAAAGGGACATGGGATGAAAATGGTGTAATTGTTGGGGACTAATCAGAAAGTTATTCACAATCATGATAATTACACATGAAACATTAATTACCAAGATAAGATTGTCGTGTTGGTTATCGATTATTATAGCTCTACAAATATTTGTCGACACGAGTCTATAAAAGAGAAAAAATTGTTACTTTTATATATTGAATAAACTTAACAAGTGAAACATTATGAAATTGTGTTATGTGTCATTAATGTTTTCACTATGTTTTGAATCCTAAGATGTGAACTTATGTCTTTTCATATAGGGAGTGTTTAATTTGATTATTGTCAAAAGTTGTCATTGAGTATGGTGATAAATGCAATAGTTGGTTAAGTATGACTGATTGACATCATATCATGCTTATATTCGTGTCTTATATCCTCTATTTTGAACATAAGCAATGTTACGTAACGAGTTTTATGTTTAAGTTTCAGAAATAAACAAGTTTGAGAAGAAAAGACACAAAAAAGTCATGAATGCAAGAAAAATGACCGAAAAAATTGGTATTTTTTGTTGTCGTTGGAACAAGCAGAAGTTCAAGCTGTTGGAACACCCACAATTCCAACCAAAGTGATAATTTTGCACATGCATATTGGTACGCAGGATATCCATTCAATTTAGGTTTGAAGTATTGACCGCTGAATAGCTCAGAAACTATTTGTTCGATTTTATTTGGAGTTGAAGTGTTGAATTCTGCTGGTATTTGATTATCCACGGATATTAAAATAATTCAACTATTTTCTTAAAAAAATAATGGACATTCTAGATTATTGTTACTGAAGAATGAAGTTAAAACCTTTACTCCTTTGTGGTTTTCTTTTATCACCATAATGAAGGGAATGTGTTCTAAAAGTTTTACTTTTAAATGTCAATTATTATGAATTGAATAAGAAATCATTTTGTTCATTGTTTATGTTATTCGTCTTTTAGAAGTGTTAAGGAAGAGACTCTTGGTCCTTAACCGTAGAGCTCTAAAAGATATTGATTTACATAAAACAAAAGATATTCGCAATCATGGTGATTAATATGGGATATTAATTACCGAGTTAAGAATGTCATGTTGGTCATAGATCATTGTAGCTCTACAAGTGAGTGACAACACGGGTACACAAAAGAGGAAAATATTAGTTTTGTATACTGAATAGACCTAATAAGTAAAATACTATAGAAATGTGTTTCTGTGTCATTAATATTTTACTGAGTCCTTGGTCCTTTGATATGAGACTTATATCCGATCACTTAAAGAATGCTTGATTAGACTAGTGTCTTAAGCTATCAATGAGTAATGACACATAACACAATTTCATAATGTTAAGTATGACTTTCGTTGGAGAAGATAGTTAGTCAAAAGATTATCATTGCCCCTCTTAATTAAGTAATGATATTAGTGACCCCCTTGATAAAGCAAAGTTATAATGTGCACAATGTGATTTGAGTTAAGTCACATATTTATAACTAGCTTAAAGAGATCAAGAAATGAATATTAATACAAAGATGACACAATACTACTTTGTGTGTATTCTTAATATCATGAGGCAAGGGACAGACACAAGTGGTGCACTCCATCACTAAATGGATCGGGTTTTGATTCGAGTGGAATTAAGACATCTAACTAATTGGGAGCTATAATGTGTAGCTAGATACCGCTTATAGCTTGTGATATTAAGCTCTTAATATCAGTGTCAACTCAGTTTAGATCCTCCCATAGGTCACACCATAAAACTGGGAAACAAGAAATGAGGATTTTGAGTTCATAAGATGTGTCGGGTTTCATGTAGAAAATATGACACATGGGGTGAACGAGCAAAATCAAAATTATGTTGTGATTAATAACATAATTAGAATCTAAATTAAATTCATATGTGATGTAAATATTATGGGGTGTAATGATTAATCATTACATAGGATAATATGTTACATAGGTTGTGAATTTACTACTAATCCCGAAATGTCAAATTTTGTAGGGGTCAAACCGAAATTTGACAAGTCTGCAGTACTATGCAAAAACGGTCGACCGGTTAACAGCAAACGGTCGACCGATCAGTGCACGGTCGACCGGACACGTCTCGACCGATAACAGGGAATTTTCATCTGTTCAGACCGGTAGACCGAATCTATCGGTCGGTCGACCGAACATTGCGATGAAATATTTTATTGTTGTGAACGGTCGACCGAATGTCGAATGGTCGACCGAAACTTGGTTCGAACGGTCGACCGAACTTCCAAACGGTCGACCGGTCCAGACGGTTTTCTGCAGAACTAATTTAAGAATTAATTAGATCATGCATGGAATTGGTCCATAATTGATTTAATTCGTGGCTAAGATTATTTGTTAGCAAATAATGGATGGTTAGATGGAAGTTTGCATGAAATCATGAGCAAGAGGTTGCACATGAATAGGTAATTTGGAGAGAACTTATAAATACAAGTTTATCTCATTACCTTATTAATTAATTCATTATCTTCTTGTGCAAACTTCTCTCTCCATAATTCTCCACGAATTTCACCTTAATTCTTGAGTTTAGTTTTAGTTTCACAGATCTTCTTCTCAAGGGAACTAAAGAGGGGTTAGTAATTGGATTCTAAACCCTATTGGAGATTGAGAGGCTAGCTCTTCTCTCTCCAATCTTGTTTAGAGTTTGGTGAAATCTCGGAGGCATCCGGCGCAACAACAAGCATCCTCAACGTCTCTGAATCTTCAAGAAGTTTTAGAGAGCTTCTAGGTATGAATTTTGGAGTCCCATGTTTGTTTTAATAAAGTTTTAAAACTAGTTATTGAAACAAACTGATACATGCATGAAACAAATCATAGAAAATTGTAATTGATCCTTATTATGCATAAAAATTTCGAAAATATATATGCGTAATTAAACATGAAATCCTACACATAATACTATCTTGGTTTTTCAATATTTTGTTCAAATTTCTTTGGTTTGATATCAACTTCGTAATATTCAAAATCAGGTTGCTAATCTAAATAGAGTTGTAATTTGGCTTTAAATGGGATAAAGATTTGTAGTCTACTTTTTCCATGGAACGTTGAAATGCATGACAGATCCACAATATCTGTGAGATCCTAATCCTAATTGTGCCTTAATGATGTCTAGGTGGTGATTAGGGGAGATGGAGATGGAGACGGACGGCAGGGATTGTAAGTTGATGGATGGAGGGTGGAGATGGAGTGGAGATGGATGAAGGGAGGGGATCAATTGGTTTTGGATGGATGGTTGAGATTGAAGGTTGGGGAGATATTTATTGGTGGAGCTCTCTCTCCCTCTCATTCTCTCACGTCTCTCTCACTGTTGTTTCTCACACACACACACACTCTACCTCAATGTGCGCCGGCGTGGAGGCGCGGAGCTCTGGCGAGGCAGAGGTGGTGGTTTAGCTCGTGGGAGGTGAGTGTGTGTTTCGAACCTTCTCGTTTCCTTGGTTTCCTTCTTAACCTCACTCGTGTGTTGTGGTCGTGGTTGGGTGGTGGAGGTTGACGGAGGTGGAATCATGAGTGTGGATTGTCGAGGAGGTGTTGATCGTGGTTTGGACGCGAGGTTCGTCGGCGGATCGTGATTTTGGTAGGTGTGCCCGTGGAGGCGCCGTCGGGGTTCTTCAAAGGTTTCTTCAAACCTTTCGGTATGTCAACTCGCTCACTTAAGTAGTGTGAGTATTTACAAGTCAACGGTAGGCCTTCCGGCTCGTCGCAAGTAAACGTGCAACATATTTTACTGCCTGATCGGTCGACTGGTTGGTGCAAACGGTCGACCGTTCGTATTGAGATTTTGGGTTCTGCCTCACATCGGTCGTGTTGGCTTTTTGACCCTTTAATCTTAATTTTGATGATTAACAAACTAATAGTATGCATAACTTCAATTACAACATCACACACATCATATTATCAAATTGCATAGATATTGTGTATTCCTAACAATGTAGGTGATCATACCAAGGGACTTATCAACTTCAAGATCAAGGCTCAAGACTTGTAATCAAAGCTCAAGGACTTCATATGTAATTTTCCATTTATCTGAGTTATAGGATCAAATGTACACTTGGATGCACAAAAGGATAAACCCATCTCGGTCGACCGTGACCTTATCGGATTACCGAACCAGGTTCCCCACGGATAACCGAGTGTCTCTCGGTGAACCGTTCCATATAGAGTCAGTAACCTCTTATCTCCTGGAACCTTTGTTTCGGTGTACCGAAACATAGTCGGTCAACCGTCTCCTTAGAGTCAGTAGAAAACTTGATCTCCTGGAATCCTTGTTTCGGAGTACCGAACCATATAAGGACGACCGTGTCCCTATTCCCAGTAGCTTCGAATATGTCTCTGGACATCTCTATTCGGTCTTCCGAAGAGCGATCGGTCATCCGAACTTCTATGTGTCTTTAGGCCTAAAACGACTTCATCTTATTGGCCCACGTGGCACAACTAACTCCACCAGACCTATATTTTGTCGTTTAGCCATATCCTTGAAACTTCCATACCGGACTACCGATAGATCTTCGGATTACCGAAGTATAGGTATATGTATGATCAAAACGGCTATTTTTCCACGTAATATTTCGACCGTTATCGATAAACCAATTTCCCATACAATGTCAACCGAAAACCCGCACATGTATCGGTCAACCGAACATATCACGGTCTACCGAACATGTTCACCGAGTCGCACCAAATCTTTACTGTCCACTCTTGAACGATGCACCAAAGTGATATCGGTCAACCGAAATTAATTATCCGATATTAGGAAAAAGTTACTGGAAGTTGGTGAACGGTTATCCGACCTATATTCGGTTAACCAAGTTCTTGTTTCTGACCACTTCTTCGGACTACCGTGTTTCCAACGGTCGACCGAATCTGTCTCGATTTCTGCCCGAGCTTAAGTCACATCTTGTTTTCCTTTGGTCCAATCCTCACCAACTTACCATAACGGCTCTATTTGTTTTGAAGGCTATATAAGCTTCACTTAAGAGACACATTCATCACCTTACTTGCAAAATATCAATCTTATTCTTATGCTCTCAATCTTCAAGCCTTCAAAGCTCCACCAACTCTCATACTTCCACTAAATTCACTCCAAGCTTAAATCATATCCTTGAGTGCATTCAAGTTAGAGTTCAACAAACACATTCAATTTCCATTGTGTTGTAAATCTTCGAGGAAGCACCCTCTCGGGTTGTGAGAGGAGATCCGAGCAATGAGAGGGTGTTCGTAAGGCTCCGATTGTAAGAGGGTTTATCTTCGACCCGGAACGAAGATAATAGTGAATTCTCGAGTAGGGATCGGAGGATCGATCGGAACTTGAGGAGAGGACTAGATCACGGTGGTCTGATCGAACCTCTATAACTCTCCGGAGTCATCTTGTGGTTTGCATTCTTTCCCTTATTGTTTTAATTGTGCAATAGTTTAAGAAAATTAGGAGATAATCTATTCACCCCCCTCTAGATTAGTGAACGATTAACTTACATTTGGTATCAGAGCATAGGTTTACTCATCTAATCCATTTAGCCATGGAGAGTAACACTAATCAACTTAGAGAATGATTATCTACCACTAAACCCCCTTTGCTTACCGGAAATAATTATGCACATTGGAAGAATAGAATGAGAATCTACATCCAATCAATTTCCTTAAAAATGTGGATATTCCTTTGTAGTAAATATGTTCCACCCACTAGTGAACAATTAGCAACATTAACCGATGATATAATTGCTAATGCCGAGATGAATGCAAAACTCATGAACATATTTGCTTGTGGAGTAGATACTCAAGAATATGGTAGGATTAACGGATGTGATACCGCTTATGAGATATGGAAATTACTTGAATCTCATCATGAAGGATCATCTAGAATGAAAGAAACTAGGGTTGATATATTTGTGCGTAAATATGAATTATTCTCTATGCAACCCGGTTAAAGTATAAGCGAGATGAACACTCGCTTCACCGAGATTACTAACAATTTGAAAAATCTTGGTAAGAAGGTAAATGAAGGTGACAAGTGAGAAAAATTCTTCGATCTCTCTCAAACAATTGGGAGAGAAAGACAACCGTCATTGAGGAAGCTCAAGATCTCAACACATTGTCGATGAAGGATCTCATCGGAAGCCTTATGGCTTATGAGATTCAAATGAATGGGAGAAAAGAGATGGAGAGCTCGAAAAAGAAAGAAAAAGTCATTGCTCTTAAGGCTAACCTTGAATCCGAAAAATCGGATGACGATGAGAGTGATGAAGAGCTTGCAATGATGGTTAAGAGATTCAAGAAGCGATGGATAAAAGACAAATTTCAAAGAAAGAGAAGGGATGATGGAGAAAGCTCAAAAGGTCCTATTTGTTATGTATGTGATAAAATTGGACATATAAAGAAAGATTGTCCCTTGATCCAATCCAAGGAAAGGAAAGAGAAAAAGAGAAGAGAGAATGAAGAAAAAGAAAGGAGATTCAAAAGAAGAGAGAAGAAGTATAAGGAGAAGAAAAAGGCCCTCAAGGCAACTTGGGATGGATCATCCGAGTCATCCTCCAGCTCTTCAAGTGAGTCGGAAAATGAAGAAGCTCATCTATGTCTCTACACTCAAGAAGAAATCGATGGAGAATTATATGGTGCATCTTCGTCAAGCGAGCAAGACGAACCCAACACTTGCAATGTCGCCAAAGATGGAGAAAATGAGGTAATCTCAACTCATGAATCAAACTCATGTGATGAATTACTAGATGCTTTTCATGAATTGCTTGAAAAATGTGACATACTAAGGCATAAAAGTAAATTATCTTGGAAAGCTAATCATGATCTAGGTTGTATAAATGAATCATTGTCAAATGAAGTTGATAAGCTTGTGTTAGAAAATAAAAGCTTAAAAGAACTCAATGTTGAATCTCATGCTAAAGAAATACATGATCTTAGAGAATGCAATAAGCAATTAAGAATTGATCTTGAGAAATTCACTAAAGGGAAGAAGATGCTAGACATGTTACTTGGTAGTCAAATTCAATCTTTAGAAAAGCATGGTTTAGGATACATGAATAAAAAGAAAAACTCTAAGAGTTATTTTGTGCATGCTTTAAATGGTGTAGTGAAAAAGAATTTCTCTTCAAATGTTTGGGTACCTAGAACCAAACAAGTTTGGGTACCTAAAGCTAACCCCAAAGGACTCAAACAAATATGGGTACCAAAGTTATCTTCTTCTTCTTTGAATGTAGGTGAAAAAGAAGGGGAAGTGGATCGTAGATAGCGGATGTTCGAGGCACATGACGGAGACCACTTTATGTTCAAAACATTGAAATCCAAGAAAGGTGGAACCGTCACATTTGGGGATAATTCTAAAGGTCACATTATTGGCATCGGCGATGTTGGTAATGATTCTACTACTCAAATTCAAAATGTGCTTCTTGTTGATGGTTTAAAACATAATTTACTTAGTGTTAGTCAATTAACCGATAAAGAATTCTTAGTTGTATTTGATCAACATATTGTATACATCATTTCTAAAGCTACTTTGAAAACCACATTTAAAGGTTATAGATATGGAAATGTTTATGTTGTGCATGTCGATAGCATTGACTCATTTTCTAAGAAAACATGCTTAGTTGCTTCAAATGACGAATCTTGGTTATGGCATAAGAGGTTAGGCCACATTAGTATGAGCCAACGTCATAAACCTGCTAAATTTGACTTGGTAAGAGGATTGCCCAAATTGGATTTCAAGAAAAACAAACTTTGCAATGCTTGTGAATTTGGAAAACAATTTAAAAGTTTTTTCAATTCAATTAACATGGTTTCTACTTCAAAACCTTTGGAACTCTTGCATATGGATCTCTTTGGTCCATCTAGAACTTTGAGTCTAGGTGGCAAGAGATATGCATTTGTCATCATTGACGATTTTACTCGATTTACTTGGGTTTTGTTTCTTGCAAATAAGAATGAAGCTTTCAAGCAATTTGAAAAATTTACAAAACGAATTCAAAGAGAAAAAAAGGTCTTTGATTTTGAAAATTCGTAGTGATCATGGTGGTGAATTTGAAAATGAAGGTTTTGAGGAATTTTGTGATTCTAATGATATAGAACATACATTTTCTTTCCCAAGAACTCCTCAACAAAATGGGGTAGTTGAAAGGAAGAATACAACTCTTCAAAAAATGTCAAGAACAATGCTTTGTGAAAATGGCTTACCAAAGTATTTTTGGTGTGAAGCGGTTAACACGGCTTGTTACATTCTTAACCGTGTTTTGATTCGACCAAATTTAAACAAAACTCCATTTGAACTTTGGTTTGGAAAACCCCCAAAAAATTCATATTTTAAAGCTTTTGGTTCTAAATGTTTTGTTCTCAATACCAAAGATAATTTAGACAAATTTGATGCCAAATCCGATGAAGCAATATTTTTAGGATATTCAAGTAGGAGTAAAGCATATCGAGTTTATAACAAGAGAACTAGTTGTGTAGAAGAATCCATGCATGTTCACTTTCAAGAAGAACCATGTAAGGATAATTCTAACCTTGATGATGAACTTATTGACCATATTCGTGATATAACAACTCAAGAACAACCAAATGAAACATCTCAAGAAAAACAAGAGTTTCCAAAAGATTGGCAATATAAGAATGATCATCCTAAGGATCTCGTAATTGGTGATGTATCAAAAGGAATTGTTACTAGGTCTAATGCTCTTGTTATATGTGACTCATATGCATTTATATCTGAACTTGAACCTAAGAAAATAGAATATGCATGTGATGATGAATTTTGGTTAATAGCTATGCATGAAGAGTTAAACCAATTCATTCGTAATGATGTTTGGGAGCTTGTTCCGAGACCCAAAGATCAAACGGTAATTGGCACCAAGTGGGTTTTTAGAAACAAACTTGATGAATCCAGGCAAGTGGTTAGAAACAAAGCTCGATTAGTCGCTCAAGGTTACAACCAAGAGGAAGGCATCTACTTTGATGAAACATATGCTCCGGTAGCTCGATTAGAAGCAATTAGAATGTTATTAGCATATGCATCATACATGGATTTTAAACTCTTTCAAATGGATGTTAAAAGTGCATTTTTAAATGGTTTTATTATGGAAGAAGTTTATGTTAAACAACCACCCAGTTTTGTGAATGAAACATACCCGGATCATGTTTTCAAGCTTAAGAAGGCTCTTTATGGGCTTAAGCAAGCTCCTAGAGCTTGGTATGAAAGGTTGAAGACTTTTTTGCTTGAAAACGGATTCATCATGGGAAAAGTTGACACCACATTATTTACTAAGACCAAAGATAAAAATTTATTAATCGTACAAATATACGTTGACAACATTATCTTCGATTCTACTAATGATTGTCTATGTCAAGAGTTTTCTAAGTCTATGCAAGGTGAATTTGAAATGAGCTTGATGGGTGAACTCAACTTCTTTCTTGGACTCCAAATCAAGCAAACCTCGGAGGGAAACTTCATCAACCAAACCAAATACACAAAAGAATTACTCAAACGATTTGGATATGAAGATAGCAAACCTCACAATACTCCCATGAGCACAAGCTTGAAATTGTATAAAGATGAAGAAGGCAAAGAAGTTGACATTAAAAAATATAGAGGTATGATCGGTTCACTTCTTTATTTAACTGCTAGTAGACCCGATATTATGTTTAGTGTTTGTCTTTGTTCTCATTTTCAGTCTTGTCCTAAAGAATCTCATATGCATGCATTGAAAAGAATTTTTCGATATTTGAAAGCTACTTGTGATTTTGGATTGTTTTATCCCAAGACTCGATCTTTTGATCTCATTGCCTATAGTGATGTCGATTATGCCGGATGCAAATCCGATCGGAAAAGTACTAGTGGGACATGCCAATTCTTGGGAAAATCTTTAGTTTCTTGGTTTAGTAAGAAACAAAATAGTGTTGCACTCTCAACAACCGAAGCCGAGTATGTGGCGCCGGATGTTGTTGTGCACAAATCCTTTGGATGAGGCAAACCCTCAAGAATTTGAGACTTGAGTTTCAAACTATACCAATTTTTTGTGATAATACTAGTGCTATAAACTTATCTAAAAATCCAATTCTTCATTCAAGAACCAAGCATATAGATATTTGCCATCACTTTCTTAGAGATCATGCTCTTAAAGGTGATATTGAATTACAATTTATTTCAACACATGATCAATTAGCGGATATATTCACTAAACCATTGAATGTTGATCAATTTGATAAAATTAGACAAGAACTAGGGATGTGTAGTGCAAAAGAAATATTATAATTCATCTCATTTGCTTAAAAATTCATTGCATTGTTTGCTTTGTTTGTCTGTCCGCACAAAACGGATGACCGAACTGTAGGATATACTAGCCCCTAAACTTAGTCTAAAGGGGGGGTGAATAGACTAATTACGGTTATAAAGATAACTATGCCAAATTCAAAGATCAAAACAATAATATCAAGGAGAGAACAAACAAACCACTACTCCGGAAGTATAGAGGTTTGGATCCAACCACCGGATCCTAGTCCTCTCTTACGAATTGCTCTTACTCGAGCAACTTCACGTCCTCCACTAATCCGATCTCCGTTGCGGGCCGAGATCACGCCTTTACACCACAAGCTTTGCGAACACCCTCGCCTTGCTTGGACCACATTCTCACAACCCGAGAAGAGCTTCACTCCGGAAGCTTGTACAACTCTTGAAGAATAAAACTTCAGCAACTAATCTTGGCACTTGAAAGGGGTGATGCAATCTAGTGAGAATGGTTTCAAGTGAGAAGATTATGATCACAAGGGTTTAGAGCACTTTGGAAGTAGTAATGAGATTGTGAGCTTAGAGAAAGATTGGTGACCTTGTAATAGTGTTCTAAGCTCTATTTATATCCTCCAAACCAGTTCTAGCCGTTGGGAATTAAGAGATGGAGAGATGTGTAAGAAAACACAAATCAGAAAAGACAGCACAGGATTCTGGCGATAAACGGTCGACCGGATCGTGTCACACGGTCGACCGATTCAAGGCAGTGCTTCATTCGGTCGACCAAAAATGATAACGGTTGATGTGAATTAAATTTATACTGAAAGTGCACGGTGTCAATGAAGACGTGGCAAATACGGGTCGAACACAAGGAGGGAGAGATTTGTTATTTTTCGTGATTTTCGATTAAGGAGAAGAAGGAGAGAAGAAATAAATGGGTTTTGAGATTTTTGGATTTTAATTATCTAAAGCAAGAAACAAGAACAATTAAAACTAAAACAAGAACAAATATGTGAATTCCGTCGGGTGGAGGTTTAGATTTAAGGTTTAGATTAGAGAATTTAGAAACTTATAATAAATCATATTAGTTATAAAGCATTACATGATAAATGATTTAACATAAACTCAAGTAATCAAAATATACTAACACGAAATTAAAATAATAACATTCATTCATCTTCTCTTCATCCTAAATCCGTCACCTCCACCCTTTGGAAAGAGTTAGAAACTCATGGAGGGAGGAAGAAGGGGTCCTTGAGACATTACAAAAGAAAACTAAAAGTAAGAAATAAAAGACAGAATTTTATTAATGAAAAGAAGAATACAAAACTAAGATTAAGAATAAAAACTACAACCAAAGACTAAGGACCCTTCTAACATCGTTCTCGGGTCTATTTATAGTTGTTACAAGAGACCTAAGTATAGAATTGGAGAGTACACGTGTCCAGACACGACTGGACAAAATTGGAGCACACAGATCGCTGAGGGGGCGGCGTTTCCGCCGCACAATGTATGTGATATGCGGCGATTTCGCCGCACAATCTTCTCTGATTTAATCCGGATTTTTGCTGGTAGTTTATGGTATGATTTGATCCTCATTTGCGCGTCTGGATTGATTATTTCCATTCTTTTGAGCTCCGGATTAATTTCTTTATATGTGTGGAGAACTACATTGATTTTTCTTTAGATTTTCTCCATAATAACTCGTGAATTGCAATTAGGTCCTTGTCTTTTTTGCAATCAAGTCCCCGGCTACTTTTGTGCTCAAGTCCTTGTTCTTTTTGTAATTAGGTTTTGAATGCTTTTATGCTTGGAAACATTTCCACTTGAAACCCGATAATCTTGAGCTTGGTCTTTATGATAGAAATGAGTCTTCCGCACGCGTTTATGCTCGGGATATGGGTAAATTGCATTCCGGTCCCTGTATTCTGTAAATAAGACTAAACACATACCTTAGTAGCATTTATTGATGTAAAAGTGATCTAAATGAAAGACATATGATGCAATGTATGCAATGCATCAAATACCCCCACACCTAGATTTTGGTAGTCCCTAGCAAAACAGAATATACGAAAAATAAAAATAGGGAAATCCTAACTCACTTTCGTAGGAATCACGGTTGCACTTAGCATGTGAAACAAACTTTTAAACCTCTTTGTTGCCAAGGAGGAGGAGTGTTGTCTCCTGAGGGTTTTCAGGGGATATACCCACAAAATCCTAAATCAACATTTCATTAATAGTTCTCAATATCCCTATCTCAACCTTATACATCTCACTAAGAATTTTTTTGCATGCTCATTATATAAATCTAACTCATTAAAAATATGACTTGGTCTTTGTTCCTCCAACATTTACACCACTAACCCTTCTACACATGATATCACTTAAATTATTTTGCATGCCTCCTCTGGTGGTGAAGTATCATTCGGATCAACCATGGCATGGATCATTCTTTTAGCTTTTGGGCCTTGAGTATTTTTTTTTCTTTTCTTCCGTGATTCAACACATTTGCTTTTTGACACTTTTACCCTTTCTGCATTCGTGTAGCGAGTTTGGTCGATAATCCCGAGCTGTTAGACTCAAGTTACCGGGTTTCAAGATACCCCTACGGACCAGTGACTCAAAGGCTTGGGCTTTTGTAATCATTTTGCAAAATGTGTTTTCTTCACTTTATTCCTTTATTTTTACTTTTATTTTCCTCAAGGCTTAATTGCTATTAGAAGTCCACACTTCCCGGTATATTTTCCTCAACCTCTGCTTTTTATCAACCACTTCAAAGATTTGATTCATCCAATTTAAGTGCATACATATCTTAAAGGGCAATGAGTTATTTCTTTGGAACGTAGATTTATGTCATAATTTCTACAAGCAGAGCTATATAATAAGGAACAAAAACTCAATGCAATTTGTACACGGGTTTTGGCAGTTCAATCTTAAGCTATGTCATGAAACATTGATTTTTATTTTTATTTTTTATTATATATATATATATTATTTTTTTTGAAATAAAAGACAGATCTATAGATAAGTATATACATAAACATCCCCCCACACCTAAATAATGCATTGTCCTCAATGTATGCAAATATAAAGCAAATGCACTTATTACCTTGGTGAATTGCGGTGGAAGGATGGAATTTGCTCAAAGTCAACCATAGTCAGAACTGGATTGAATGACACCATATTGGTGCATGTATCCAGATGAATTGTTCCCCATGTTGCAGTGAGAGTCCTGAGTCACAGGTTCCACCCCCCTCACATAAATTGGTTCTCTTATTTGCTCGAGTGACGGTGGGTTTGTAGATGAATTCCTCCCTTTTTTCTTACTTCCTTTTTGATTTTGTGATGATTCAGAAATATTATAGATTCGTGATTTCATCACAACGTCACTTTGATTGCATATTATTTCTGGCTCACTATCAATATGAAAGATATTAATTTCAGCTTTTAAGTTCCCAAAAGATAATTGCATGAGCCCATTTCGACAGTTTATCAATGCTTCCGAAGTGGCTAAAAAGGGTCTGCCTAGAATTACAGGGATTTGTCGATTAGGATTTACAACAGGTGCAGTACGACAAAATCCACTGGGTAAATGAAGTCACCAACCTTGATCAAAACATCCTCGACTATACCTCTTGGTTTCTTAATAGAACAATCAGCAAATTGAAGGGTTGTCTTAGAGGGTTTTAGTGGACCAAGGTTCATTTGCTCATAGACAGAGTACGAGAGTAGGTTAACACTAGCACCAAGGTCTAGAAGGGCTTTGTTGATATAAGTATCTCCTATTGCACAAGAAATTGTGGGACACTCAGGATCCTTATATTTTATAGGAGATGTGTTGGACAAAATAGAACTTATGTTTGCAGTTAAGAATGCCTTCTTTGGTACGTTCATTTTTCTCTTTTTAGTGCACAAATCTTTTAAGAATTTAGCATAAGCAGGTATTTGTTGAATCATATCTAAGAGTGGAATGTTCACCTTAACTTGCTTAAATACTTCCAAGATTTTCTCTATTTGTGCACTTGAGTTCTTTTTGAGTCTATTGGGGAATGGGGCTTTAGGAACATAGACTCGCTCAGGTTCAGGTTGAGCTATGGGTTCAGGTTGAGTAGGTCGGTTGGGCGTTTCAGATTGGACGTCGGGTTCAATGGTTAGGTCATATGTGGTAGCTTGATGGCTCGATTGATTAGATGTTCTAGGATTTACCACATTATTATCAATCTATCTTCCGGACCGTAATGACACTACTGCATTTATTTGTTGGAACGGTCCTTCCTCATTAACCATTTGAACCAGTCTAGGGTTGTTATTTCCTGATGGTGGTTGATAGGATTGATATGAATTATTAGATCTAGGGTTCACCTCAGGTTGACTTGGAAACCGACCCTTTTCTCTTTCACCTACTATTTGTGCTAGTTGGCTGACTTGTGTCTCTAGCCTTTGGAAGGTCTGATTGGTTGTTTGTATAAAAGTTTTCATCAAATTTTCCAAGCTTGTCAACCTAACCTCATGATCGTTATTGTTACTAAACCCAGATGATGTATTATTTTGGTTATACGGGTTCGGTTGTTGTCTAGGAGGTTGACCCTGTTGGTTTGATGAGAAATTGGAATTATTACGCCAACCCGAGTTATAGGTTGATGCGTATGGGTCATTTCTAGCATGGTTATACATGACATTTACTTGGTCCCATTCCGCACAATCCTCCATTACATGACCAATCTGACCACATCTAGAGCAAGGGATAGACGAGGCTTGATTCACTCGGTTTTGGGTTCGTAGCTCTAAACTTTCCATTCTGCGCATAAGGGTAGCTAGTTTTGCTTCAGCCGCTATGTTGGCATCTACAGCTAAGACACCTGGTTTGGGTTGGCTTGCTATTCTAGATCCAATACTTGGGTTAAGCGGTGTTCTAGCATTGTCCCATTGCATACTGTTTTCAGCTAATTCCTCAAGAAAAGTCCAGGCATCATTTTCATTTTTCGACATAAAGTTCCCTTGGCTTACGGATTCTACCATAACCCTAGATGTGGGTGTCAATCCCTCATAAATAATTTGGCATAATTGCCATCTCGGAATTCCATGATGAGGGCATTGGGTCAGAACACTTTTAAATCTTTCTAGATAGGAATATAACGGCTCACTCTCAGACTGAACGAATGCAACAATTTCATTCCTAATCCTCATAGTCTTATGGTTGGGGAAATATTTTTTCAGGAATACTTGAACAAACTCAGCCCAACTCCTAATAGATCTTTCGGCTAGACTATATAGCCATTTCTTAGCATCGTCCTTCAGTGCTAGAGGCACGAATTTCAGACGCACTGCCTCCTCAGGGATATGCTGGTATTGCATAAGAGAGCAGATTTCCTCAAATTCTCTAAGGAAGAGATATGGGTCTTCCCTAGAGGTGAACTTAGGCAACATACTCATGTATTGAGCCTTAACTTCGAAGTCGCGACCCGGTATGGTGGGCATAACGATGCACGATGGCTGAGCAGCCATCGCTGGATAGCATCGATCCCTCAGAGTTATGGGTTGCACAATAGGTGGGTCCACTATGTTCTCACCCATTGGATCTGGGTGAGGTGGTGCAACAGGTGGATTGGGGCTAAGTTCCAGACTGGAATCTAGATGAACTCGTGAGAGTCGATTACTCAAGTCCCGAATCCAAATCTGAGTGCACCGGGTTGAATCAATTTTTGAATTCAAATTCGGAATTTAAATTCCAAATTTAATTTTAAGAATTAATTACAATTTTTTTTATATTTTTGTTTTATTTTTGTTTTATTTTTTTTTATTTTTTTTCAAAAGGGAAACGAACAATAGAATGGGGAAAGATGAGAAAGGAATCCTAATCTAGAGAATTTAGGTGAGAAGAGAAAGAAGACTCAGATGAGAAGGGAAACCTAACTCTAAAGATAGAAAGAGGGTTGGTCAGAAAATTCCTAAGAAAGCACGGTTCAAACAATCCTAGACCTAGTGTCGCTTAGATCTAGACGACTCCTAACTGATTGAGTCGAATTGATTTGCTTGATTCACCTCCCTCACTAATCAAACAAACTTGGCCAGACCGTGTATAGCTAGTGGGGGCGCTTCCGACAGAGTCGGTGCCAATTAGACAACCACTTCGCTTGGAAGACTTACATCAACACAAAAACACTTTCTAGACACCAAATTAAATTCAATCGGCTTCAGGTCATAGCAAGTCAAACCAATTCTTCTCCTTAAATGAGTCTGAGTCCTTAGGGGTCAATGTCTAATTGATTTTAATTTAAGGCTTGGGTGACACTTTAGGAATGTGATTTGTGGGCTACGGAAGGGTGGTGAAATCCCCACCGTATCTTTGCCTACGGAGTTGCCCTTAAGATAGTTTAACTTAGATCTAGCAAAGATAGTCAAACAATGGTCTTTAGAGGGGGGCAATTGCAAGGTTGTATGCAAACTAAATTATATGTCTAAATGCAATCGATAAAAACCGCGATACGTACCTTGACTCCAGCACTCTTCAACAAGAATTAATTTGCAAGAATTTAGCAAGAATAATGGATACAAAACACTAAATGATGCATGCACTAAGGCCTTCCTAATTTTGCCAATTTAAGGTCAGAGTTGAATTATTGCCAATTATGGAATTTTGCCCTAACACATGCAGTTCTACGTAAAGGAAAATTTTCTGAAAATAGAAATTACGAGCAAAAGGCAACAAAGGTTACCTACGCAATGCTCAGCCGGGTTCGCCGCCCGCTCTCGAAATTTCAGTAGCTCTACGCGTCCACCCAAAGATGAGTCGCGTCCCAGAAAAAGTTGAAGCCCAGAAGCTTCAGGTGTGTGGCGATTCCGCCGCAGGTTACTCTTGATGTGCGGCGATTCCGTCGCCCTTGTTGCTCAGACTGCGCTCAAATTTCGCCGTGCGCTCTGTTGTCTCCTGAAACACAAATCCAAATAGTTAGATCGCGCACAAGATAAACAGAATAAAATCAAAATCAACAAAAAACAAAATCTGCGTCGCCTCCCCGGCAACGGCGCCAAAAACTTGATGTGAATTAAATTTATACCGCAAGTGCACGGTGTCAATGAAGACGTGACAAATACGGGTCGAACACAAGGAGGGAGAGATTTGTTATTTTTCGTGATTTTCGATTAAGGAGAAGAAGGAGAGATGAAATAAATGGGTTTTGAGATTTTTGGAATTTAATTATCTAAAGCAAGAAACAAGAACAATTAAAACTAAAACAAGAACAAAGATGTGAATTCCGTCGGGTGGAGGTTTAGATTTAAGGTTTAGATTAGAGAATTTAGAAACTTATAATAAATCATATTAGTTATAAAGCATTACATGATAAATGATTTAACATAAACTCAAGTAATCAAAATATACTAACACGAAATTAAAATAATAACATTCATTCATCTTCTCTTCACCCTAAATCCGTCACCTCCACCCTTTGGAAAGAGTTAGAAACTCATGGAGGGAGGAAGAAGGGGTCCTTGAGACATTACAAAAGAAAACTAAAAGTAAGAAATAAAAGACAGAATTTTATTAATGAAAAGAAGAATACAAAACTAAGATTAAGAATAAAAACTACAACCAAAGACTAAGGACCCTTCTAACATCGTTCTCGGGTCTATTTATAGTTGTTACAAGAGACCTAAGTATAGAATTGGAGAGTACACGTGTCCAGACATGACTGGACAAAATTGGAGCACACAGATCACTGAGGGGGCGGCATTTCCGCCGCACAATGTATGTGATATGCGGCGATTTTGCCGCACAATCTTCTCTGATTTAATCCGGATTTTTGCTGGTAGTTTATGGTATGATTTGATCCTCCTTTGCGCGTCTGGATTGATTCTTTCCATTCTTTTGAGCTCCGGATTAATTCCTTTATATGTGTGGAGAACTACATTGATTTTTCTTTAGATTTTCTCCATAATAACTCGTGAATTGCAATTAGGTCCTTGTCTTTTTTGCAATCAAGTCCCTAGCTACTTTTGTGCTCAAGTCCTTGTTCTTTTTGTAATTAGGTTTTGAATGCTTTTATGCTTGGAAACATTTCCACTTGAAACCCGATAATCTTGAGTTTGGTCTTTATGATAGAAATGAGTCTTCCGCACGCGTTTATGCTCGGGATATGGGTAAATTGCATTCCGGTCCCTGTATTCTGTAAATAAGACTAAACACATACCTTAGTAGCATTTATTGATGTAAAAGTGATCTAAATGAAAGACATATGATGCAATGTATGCAATGCATCAACGGTCGATCCAACTTGGCTCGAACTTAAGTGATCGGTCGAACGGTTTGGAATACCAGTTCGACCGAAAAGAGACAGTAGCTCGGATTTGGAAAAGATTTAAGTTTCAGTCGACCGTGAAAATAGTTTCGGTCAACCGGTAGGCATGTTTGATTTGAGACCCGATAACAACAAAAGTAATCGGTCGAACGAGGTAAGTGCAACGTTCGACCGAATATGCCCAGTAGAAAAGAGACGGGGAAGAAACATGATTCGGTCGACCGTAACGGGAAGTCCAGTCGACCGGAACACTAAATCCAAACTTAGGTTAGTTAGAAAAATGTGTATACGATTGTTGGAGTATACGACAAGTATAACGGTAATAAATACAAATACGGAAACCAATCGGTCGAACTGATATGAATTTTCGGTCGACCGAAAGTCCTACTCAGAGGACACGTGTCGAAAAGAGATAAGCTGAAGGATTTGTATTTGGTAAAATAATTCCACTCGACAAGGTCAAACGGTCGAACAGAACAAATATTTCGGTCGACCGAAATATAACAGTAAAATAGGATATGAAGAAACGGTCGAACGGATGAGGGAATTGGGTCGACCGTTTTGGGACAAATTTCGTTGCCTGGGAAAGTCTGGAGAAAAACGGTCGAACCAAAAGGTTCTACCGGTCGACCGTTTTAGTGCAGTTTTCCTATTCTTTGCTTCTAATGAGTTTGGTTGAGTTTCTAATGAAGTCTAGGATATATGGAAGATAATGTGAGACTTCTACGAGTATCCTAAGTGATGTGTAATGCAATCAATCATGAGTTTCAAGTGCCAAGTTACATTTGAAGCCTAAATACATGAAATTGAAACCTAACTACTCTTCAATCTTCATCTTTAATTTAACTCAAACTTGAATCCTGAAATGTTAGATAACACATGTATATGCGAGCAATGATATTTCAATTGATACATGTTTTTATTGAGAAGTTGATTAATCATCAAAACGGATTAACGATTATTAGCCAAAAAGCCAACAATCTCTCCCTTTTTTGATGATGACAACTTATCAACCTAAAAACATGTTTAGATTCGATTTTTATCATTTACAATCAATATCTAAAGCTCCCCCTATTTTATAGCTCCCCCTATCTATAAGCATGTATTTATTTCTCCCCCTTTGGCATAAGCAAAAAGACCCATAAGATAGTTTGATAAGCGATTTAAGCATATAAGATATGGTGCTGGAAGCGAGATTATTTAGCCAAATCAAAACATAGAAGAGACAACAATAAACCATGCAATTAACTTAGAATTCTTAACAAGCACAATAACAATGTCGAAAGCAAATACTGCAAATAAGTTCAAAACAAAATACAATGATAACCCACAGTTTGAACCAACAACATAAACCGAAATACAACGACAAAACGAGACACACACTCCAAAAGAAACAAATCCGAATCACCCAAGCCTCTGATCACGCAACAACGAGGAGATAGAATCAAGAGAAGCTTCAATCCGGCCGAGCTGAGAGGATGTGGACGCCTCAAACACATCGAAGCGAGCAGAAGTGGACGCCTCAAGTGCATCGAAGCGAGCAAAAGTGGAGGCCTCGAAGGATTGAACTTGATCCGAAAGTTGTTGGAAACGATACTGATCAATGGAAGATGAAGAGGACCATTGCCCTTGAGCCCAAGCAGCAGAGTCTCCCTCACCCCACCAGGAGCTAGAAACGTGAGGGACATTACGAGGCATCCATCTCGGATCTTCGGAGACCTCTTATTCCTCTTCTTCGCCTTCTTCTTCGGAATTATGGTCGGAATCCTCAGCAGAGGAAAGAGATGGACAAGAAGGAGCGATGGATTTCATTTTGGCAAGAGTGGTCTTATTAATCGGAAATTTGTAGGCCACGGAAGGATATTGTGTCACATCAATTTTCCAATGTTCAAACACGGCAGTAAGCCACATAGGGCAGGGAAGGTAAGAACCACTACGATGAGACATATGCAAGAGCATAAAGGTTGGCCAATCCACCAAGATCCCTTTGTAGAGGCAATAAATGCACATGAGTGTCATGTTAGATACCTCGTTATGATGACCAAATTTAGGAAGAAGATTATATGATACGATTTGGGCAAGGATACGAGGAACGGGATGTAAAAGTGAGGCATTGTGTTTGTATCGACCGTTCACACAAGGAGGTGGAGAGGCATATAAATCATTGACAATTTTAGCAAGTTCAGTGTTAGGAAGTGCACCGAGAGGCAATTCAAGATAAATGTGGGTGCCCCCCGAATCTAAATGAAGAGCATCGAATAAAAGTGCGGGGGTAACACTATATTCCTTGCCGTTGATCATGGTTGTTAGAAATTGATGATTAGGGACTTTTCGAAGGTTGCAATAAAAATGTTGGACAAGGAATGGATAGTATGGTTTAGATGCAATTTTTGTGAGTAAATAGGTTAAACGATTTGCATCTAAGAGAGATTTTAACACAAATGAAGTGAAATCCGCTACCTCAACCTTCCGACAAGGTATGACGTTGGCAATGGAGAAATTCTCATCGCAAGATTTTTGAGCGACATCATCAACGGGGAAGAAGTAAAGCGAGTGCGGAACCGGAGAAGCCGGAGCACGAGAAGAGGATGGTTGGGCGTCTTGTTTCTTCTTTGAGCGACGCTCGGTGGCCCCTTCTTGAGTGGGTCGTTTCTTGGTGATGGTGATTTTGGATCGAACCATTTTGGAGGAGAATGGTGGAGAAGGTAGAAGGTGTTTGAAAGGAGTCGAAATATGGACGAACGAGTGAAGGAGGACGGCTGGAAAGGGTGGTGGTCGACCGGAAGGGGAGAGGCGACACTTAGGGTTTGAAGATAGGTAGGGGAGAAAAGAGGATGAAAGCCTCGCAGAAACCCTAATAAGCGCAAAAAAATATGAACGGTCGACCGCTCGCATAACTCGGTCGACCGGCGGGTTAAAAAAATGAAAAACCCACGACCGCACAGCTACTGGTCAAAATCGGTCGGACGAAAAAGAGGTATACGGTCGACCGAAACAAGAAGATTCAAAGATGGAGGAAGTACTGACGAGTTCCGGTCGGACGAAAAGAAGACGTCGGTCGACCGAATCAATGCGTGAAAGTTGCTGGGTGAAATTCGGTTGGACAAAAAACACACATATGGTCGACCGCAAAACCTCGACGGTCGACGGAAACTTAGCATGGGTTCGACCGATCACTTAAGTGAACTTAAGTTAGGTCGACCAAGTGAGAAACAGTCGAACGAAGTGGAATAAGTAGTCGACCGAAAAACACCAGGGAAACTCAAAAATGACACAGCAAGCAACCGGTCGACCGAGCAAAATACAACGGTCGACCGAAACTGAGAAAATTTGAAAACTGCTTGATAAAAACAGTAGTCCGGTCGAACGAAACTTGATTTCAGTTCGACCAAATAACGTCAGAAATGCCCAAATTTGCTAAACACCCAATAAATCCGCAAGCATTTTGAAAGAAATCACAACCAAGTATCAAAATACGACAAAGCCACATGAAATGTTCAAGTTATACGTCATGTAAGTTGCACATGCCTAGATTTAGCCTTATATGAATGAATTGATCAACGTTTGAAGGTTTTGTGAAGATATCCACAAGTTGATCATTAGTGGGAACAAATATGAGCTTAATGTCTTCCTTTGTTGCATGATCTCTAAGAAAATGATGTCTAACCTCAATGTGTTTAGTTCTAGAATGCAATATGGGATTTTTCGAAAGATTTATTGCACTAGTATTATCACATAATATAGGAGTAGTTTGAAACTCAAGTTTCAAGTCCTTGAGGGTTTGCCTCATCCACAAGACTTGTGCACATGCACAACCGGTGGCAATGTATTCGGCCTCGGTTGTTGACAATGCAACACTATTTTGTTTCTTACTAAACCAAGAGACAAGCGATTTTCCCAAGAATTTGCAAGTGCCACTAGTACTTTTTCGATCTAAAATGCAACCGGCATAGTCGGCGTCACTATAGGCAACAAGATCAAAAGCTCTAGTTTTGGGATAAAACAAACCAAATTCTTGAGAACCTTTAAGATAGCGAAAAATATGTTTTAAAGCATTGAAATGAGATTCTTTAGGACAAGCTTGAAAACGTGCACACAAACACACGGAAAACATAATATCCGGACGACTAACGGTAAGATAAAGCAATGATCCGATCATACCTTGATATTTCTTGATATCCACCTCCTTACCATTTTCATTTTCATCTTTGTCTAGCTTAGTGCTAGTGCTCATCGGAGTGTTATGTGGTTTGCTATCTTCAAGACCAAAGCATTTTAAAAGCTCTCTTGTGTACTTTGCTTGGTGTATGAAGTTTCCATCTTTAGTTTGCTTAATTTGAAGTCCGAGGAAAAAGTTTAGTTCACCAATTAAGCTCATCTCGAACTCCCCCTGCATAGACTTGGAAAATTCTTTGCAAAGACGCGGGTTACTCGCACCAAATATTATATCATCAACATAGATTTGTACCACTAGTAAATCATGATCATATGTTTTAACAAAAAGAGTGGTATCCACTTTACCCACACAAAAACCTTTGTCGATTAGGAAGTTCTTTAATCGCTCATACCAAGCTCTAGGAGCTTGTTTGAGGCCGTAAAGAGCCTTCTTAAGTTTAAACACATGGTTTGGGTAAGTTTCATTTACAAATCCGGGGGGTTGTGCCACATAAACTTCTTCATTTATAAAGTCATTTAGGAAAGCACTTTTGACATCCATTTGAAATAATTTTATGTCCATGTAAGATGCATAAGCTAATAACATGCGAATGACTTCCATTCGAGCGACAGGAGCATAAGTTTCATCAAAGTCTATACCCTCCTCTTGGCGATAGCCTTGAGCGACGAGTCTAGCTTTGTTTCTTATTACATTCCCATCTTCGTCAAGTCTATTTCGAAATATCCATTTAGTTCCAATAACCATTTGGTTAGAAGGTTTTTCAAGAAATTCCCAAACATTATTTTGAACAAATTGATTTAGCTCTTCATGCATAGCCATTAGCCAAAATTCGTCATTACATGCTTGTTCAACTTTCTTAGGTTCTAAAGAAGAGATAAATGCATAAGAATCACAAACTATATGAGCTTTAGATCGTGTCGTCACACCTTGAGAAACATCTCCAATCACAAAGTCCTTCGGATGATCCTTTCTATAGGTCCAATCCTTAGGAAGATCCTCCACATCCTCTTGTGGAAGGCTTGGAGACTCTTGATGAGACTCAAGAGGAGCATCTTGTGATGATACATGTCTAATTATATCCATGCAATCATCATCAAGAGAGGAGTTATCCACACAAGCTAACTTGTCAAAGTTAACGTGTAGAGATTCCTCAACACAACTTGTTCGTTTATTGTAGATTCTATATGCTTTACTCCTATCGGAATACCCTAAAAAGATAGCCTCATCAGATTTTGCATCAAATTTATCCAAGTTGTCTTTAGTATTGAGGACAAAACATTTTGAACCAAAAGCTTTAAAATATGAAATTTTAGGAGTCCGGTCATGCCAAAGTTCAAACGGAGTTTTCTTCAAAATAGGTCTAATGAGAACACGATTCAACACATAGCAAGAAGTATTAACGGCTTCGCACCAAAAATATTTCGGAAATCCTTTTTCCACAAGCATTGTTCTTGCCATTTCTTGAAGAGTTCTATTTTTCCTCTCAACCACCCCATTTTGTTGAGGAGTGCGAGGAAACGAAAAATTGTGCTCAATTCCATACTTTTCACAAAACTTTTGAAATGATTCATTTTCAAATTCTCCTCCATGATCACTACGAATAGTGATTATGTTAGAATCTTTTTCCCTTTGAACACGTTTGCAAAAACTTTTAAATCTTTCAAAAGCGTCATATTTGTTAGCTAAAAACAAAACCCAAATGAATCTCGAAAAGTCGTCAACAATCACAAATGCATATCTTTTCCCTCCTAGACTTACGGTTCTTGAGGGTCCAAAAAGATCTAAGTGTAAAAGCTCAAGAGGTTTTGAAGTTGACACCACATTTAGAGATTTAAAAGAAGATTTAAATCGTTTTCCAAATTGGCATGCATCACAAAGTTTGTCCTTTTTGAAATCAATTTTTGGTAATTCTCTCACCAATTCAAGTTTGGATAATTTGTGCAATTGTGACATACTAATATGTCCCAACCGGTTGTGCCATAACCAAGCTTCGTCATGTGAGGCAACTAAACATGTTTCAACACCTAGGTTTCTAAAATTATCAACATGCACAATGTAGATGTTATTTGATCTATATCCATTAAAGACAATTTTCATGTCATTTTTTGAGATGATATGGCAAGTGTGTTTGTCAAATACAACTAGAAAATTCTTATCGGTTAATTAACTAACACTAAGCAAGCTATGTTTTAACCCATCTACTAATAAAACTTTTTCAATGTTAGGAGTATTAGAATTACCAACATTGCCGATGCCGACAATGTGTCCTTTAGCATTATCTCCAAATGTGACGGTTCCTCCCTTCTTAGGCTTTAAGTTAGATAGAACTTGGGAGTCTCCCGTCATATGCCTCGAGCACCCGCTATCGAGAATCCACTTCCCCTTTCTCCTTGCTTTTATCTACAATCAAAGAAACAAGTGAAGACTTTGGTACCCAAATTTGTTTGGGTCCTTGAGGGTTAGCTTTTGGTACCCAAACTTGAGTAGTCTTAGGTACCCAAACATTTGAATAATTTGTTTTCCTAACAAGAGAGTTATTCATTTTAACAAAGTAGGAAGTGAGTTTCTTTTGTTACCTCCCTTATAGCCTAGACCATGTTTTGTTAGAGATTGAGTTTGAGTTCCAAGAAGCATGTCAAGCATTTTTCTACCTAAGGTGAATTTCTCTAAGTCTTTCGTGAGTTGCATATTCTTGGCAATGAGATCTTCATTTAGATGATTATCTTTTGTAGATTTCAGAATTGTGATCTCATCATTTAGAACCTCAATTTCTTTGGTTAGCATATCACATTTGATAGATTGATCTAGATTAACTTTTCTAGCTAATTTGTTTTTATGACAAATCATTTCATAACGTTCGGCAAGTTCTTGAAAAGCATCTAATAGATCATCATAAGGAGGTGTTTTATTTAGGGATACCTCATCGTCGTCGATTTCCACCACGTGAGGTTGATCACTTGTCTTTGGTGATGGAGGAGGGCTCGAGTCGGAATCAATATTAGATGCCATGAAACACATATGTGCTTCTTCTTCTTGGGAGTATTCGGAGTCGGAGTCCTTTGATGAACTTGAGTCATCCCAAGTGCCTTTGAGAGCCTTTTTCCCATCCTTTTCGCGACGATCTCTTCTCTTGTAATCGTCACGTCTTTTATGCCTTTCTTCCTTTTCCTTTCGGGGTGGCCTTTCATCTCTATCTTTTCTTGGTCTCTCATCCCTTTCTCTTCTAGGAGGATATCTCCTTTCTTCTCTTCGTTCACGATCCCTCGGCCTAAGCAAGGGGCAATCCTTTTTCATGTGGCCGGTTTTGTTGCACTCATAGCAAGTGAATGTCCGAGAGGAATCTCCTCTTCCTTTTGCAAATTTTCTCTTGGAAAGGAATTTCTTGAAGTTGCGGGTTAGGAAAGCAGCATCTTCATCGGTGTCCTCGTCTTCGATTGCGTCCGAATCCGAGGTTGCTTTTAAGGCAATTTGTTTTTCTTTACGCTTATATCCTTCCCGTTCCTTCTCCTTCTCTCTTCTTTCTTCCATTTGGATCTCATATGCCATGAGGCTTCCAATGAGGTCCTCCATCTTCAACTTTGAGAGATCTTTGGCTTCTTCAATAGCCGTAGTCTTTTTCTCCCAATCCAAAGTCAAAGACCTAAGAAACTTCCATACCCTATCACTTTCAATCACAACCTTACCAAGGTTCTTCAAAGAGTTAGTAATAAGAGTAAAGCGAGTATGCATCTCGCTAATGGATTCATTCGGTTTCATAGCAAACATTTCATACTTTTGCATAAATGAACTATTCTAGTTTCCTTAACGGATGATCGACCTTCGAAGTGACTTTCTAACATATGCCAAGCTTCAAATGCGGAATCACATGCATTAATTCTACTATATTGCTCTTCGGTCAAGCCACACATAATTATGTTAATGAGTTTAGCATTCATTTGAATCATGGCTAATTCATCATCATCCATACATTCTAATGGTTTGTCTTGTGTATAAGGTATTTGGAAGAACACCCATAATTTAACATCATAAGATTGTATGAATGTGGTCATATGTTTCTTCCAATAGGCATAGTTTGTTCCATAAAACAAAGGAGGTCTTCCAGTGTGAAATCCCTCTCTTTGTTGGGCCATTGCTACAAACGTGAATTTGTGTAAATGCAATTAACAAGGCTCTGATACCAAATGTAGGATCTACTAGCCCCTAAACTTAGTCTAAAGGGGGGGGGGGGTGAATAGACTAATTACGGTTATAAAGATAACTATGCCAAATTCAAAAATCAAAACAATAATATCAAGGAGAGAACAAACAAACCACTACTCCGGATGTATAGAGGTTTGGATCCAACCACCGGATCCTAGTCATCTCTTACGAATTGCTCTTACTCGAGCAACTTCGCGTCCTCCACTAATCCGATCTCCGTTGCGGGCCGAGATCACGCCTTTACACCACAAGCTTTGCGAACACCCTCGCCTTGCTTGGACCACCTTCTCACAACCCGAGAAGAGCTTCACTCCGGAAGCTTGTACAACTCTTGAAGAATAAAACTTCAGCAACTAATCTTGGCACTTGAAAGGGGTGATGCAATCTAGTGAGAGTGGTTTCAAGTGAGAAGATTATGATCACAAGGGTTTAGAGCACTTTGGAAGTAGTAATGAGATTGTGAGCTTAGAGAAAGATTGGTGACCTTGTAATAGTGTTCTAAGCTCTATTTATATCCTCCAAACCAGTTCTAGCCGTTGGGAATTAAGTGATGGAGAGATGTGTAAGAAAACACAAATCAAAAAAGACGGCACAGGATTCTGGCGATAAACGGTCGACCGGATCGTGTCACACGGTCGACCGATTCAAGGCAGTGCTTCATTCGGTCGACCAAAAATGATAACGGTCGATCCAACTTGGCTCGAACTTAAGTGATCGGTCGAACGGTTTGGAATACCAGTTCGACTGAAAAGAGACAGTAGCTTGGATTTGGAAAAGATTTAAGTTTCAGTCGACCGTGAAAATAGTTTCGGTCGACCGGTAGGCATGTTTGATTTGAGACCCGATAACAACAAAAGTAATCGGTCGAACGAGGTAAGTGCAACGTTCGACCGAATATGCCCAGTAGAAAAGAGACGGGGAAGAAACATGATTCGGTTGACCGTAACGGGAAGTCCGGTCGACCGGAACACTAAATCCAAACTTAGGTTAGTTAGAAAAATGTGTATACGACCGTTGGAGTATACGACAAGTATAACGGTAATAAATACATATACGGAAACCAATCGGTCGAACGGATATGAACTTTCGGTCGACCGAAAGTCCTACTCAGAGGACACGTGTCGAAAAGAGATAAGCTGAAGGATTTGTATTTGGTAAATAATTTCACTCGACAAGGTCAAACGGTCGAACAGAACAAATATTTCGGTCGATCGAAATATAACAGTAAAACAGGATATGAAGAAACGGTCGAACGGATGAGGGAATTGGGTCGACCGTTTTGGGACAAATTTCGTTGCCTGGGAAAGTCTGGAGAAAAACGGTCGAACCAAAAGGTTCTACCGGTCAACCGTTTTAGTGCAGTTTTCCTGTTCTTTGCTTCTAATGAGTTTGGTTGAGTTTCTAATGATGTCTAGGATATATGGAAGATAATGTGAGACTTCTACGAGTATCCTAAGTGATGTGTAATGCAATCAATCATGAGTTTCAGGTGCCAAGTTACATTTGAAGCCTAAATACATGAAATTGAAACCTAACTACTCTTCAATCTTCATCTTTAATTTAACTCAAACTTGAATCCTGAAATGTTAGATAACACATGTATATGCGAGCAATGATATTTCAATTGATACATGTGTTTTATTGAGAAGTTGATTAATCATCAAAACGGATTAACGATTATTAGCCAAAAATCCAACACGAACATGGTTCGGTAAACCAGATTGTGTCTGGACAGGGATTCGGACTTGGTCTGGATTCTCTGTTTCGGTACACCGTGCCATACACGGTCGACCGATAGTTTTGCTGTGCTTTAATTAGAATTCTTCCCTATTCCGAATCCACCGGTGATCCGAACCCCGTTCGGACGACCGCGACTGTTTGGTGAATTTTGAATTCTTCGTTGACCCCTTTTTAAACGAATCTGGTTTTTTGAATTCTTGGTATCCGATTTTTAATCGGATGACCGTTGTGGAAAGTTTGTACTTCATTACTTCCCCCGCAACGGACGACCGAACACGCTTTGGTCTTCTGGGACCCAGTTCCAATAAAGTTCTTTACTTACTGTTGTCTTCGCAACGGTATTCCGAAGCCATTTCGGTCGACCGAAGCGCGGCATTTTCTAGCCGTTGGAACTGGTCCAACGGTCTTCCGAGGCAATTATGGATGACCGTTGGACACGTTTTTTCATGTTTGCAAACACCCTCATTCTCCCATCAACTATATATTTGGCTCCCCTCTTCCATTTCTATCATCCCCAAAGCCAAAAATCTTCCAAAGCACACTTTTGCTCCCTTTCTTTTCTCACTTCAAATCATTCATCACTACCTTCATTCCTCTTCATGGGTCCAAGAAAAATTTGCTCTTCCAAGAAGGCGGTAGAACCACCGATGAAACCAACTACTAGGAGAGGAAAGAAACCCACTCCACCGACAAAGAAGACAAGGCTCAACCCGGACATACCTTCTTCTTCTACAAATCCGGCAAGCGAACCCGTCGACGAGTATCTTCGGCCTTTCAAAAATGGGATCTTCTACAATCTTAAGGCGGAGGAGCACTATTACACTATTAGTGGTGCAAATCCAATTCCGGAGCGGAAGATCATCCTCAAAGATTTTGAGTCGATTGGTCTCTCCACCTATTTCATGGTCAATAATCTTGGCATCTTCTTTCATGACAAACTTCCGGTCCCTTTCTCTCTTGATGGTACTCAAGTGGCGCTAACAACCCAAGTCGATTCCATCTCCTTCACTCTCACTGCCTCTCTCCTCTCGGAGATCATCGGACTTCCTAGCGCCAGGGAGGACATCTACAATCTTTCTTGGGAGAAGTTTGTGGCTCTATGAGTCAATTTTTGGAGGTGAGTCAACCGGAAGTTACTCACGATGGCAAGCTTTCCATTCCTCATCTTCCGGTTGTTGGTCGTATTCTTTGCCGCTTCATTTCCACCAACCTTTTTGTACGCAAAGGGCACCACGACGAGCTTGGCCATCAAATGATGAAGTGCCTTTTCAACCTCTCTACCGGAACACGCACAAATTGGCCCTTGTTTATCATCAATCACATGGTATACATTTCCCGGAAGAAGCGTAACTTTCTCCCTTTCCCCATGTTGATTTCGCTGGTCATCGATCACTTCAACATCCAATTCGATCGCGGTCTCTTCAAATCATCCAAGACGGTCATCGACAAATACACTCTCAAAAGGATGCACTCGGGGAAGCAAGCACATGTCGAAGAAGAAGTGGAAGACGACTCCTCTGAAAATGAGGATGATGATATCTCCACCGATGCTCAACGTTGGTCTCCTCCTCCATACGATGCCGAAGTGAATCCTAATTGGGATCCTAGCTTGTCTCGTCGTCCACGGAGATACGTTCGTCCCGAATGGTCATCCGACACCGATGCTCAATGGAACCAACCAGCATGGGCCTATCGTCATGAGAAGCTCTTGGACCGGAATTGCGAAGAGATTCATGAAGTTCGGAGTTTAGTAAATCGTAACTATCAAGGTATTCAAGACCTCACAACCGACTTCCAATCCTTCCAATTGTCGACGTCGAATTCGCTGAACGAGATCAACAATCAAATTCGTGTGGTTGGAGACTCTCGTCAAGCCTTTCTCGACTCACAAAATGAGATGATGGAGCTTCTTCGAAACATGAACAAGCCGGACAACTAGCCTATCTTTGTTGCTTGTTCTTGCTTCTTGTTGTTTGTTGTGTTTGTTTGCTTTGTTATTTGCTTATGTGTGTTTGCTTTTGCATTGGCTTTATGCCTTATCTTCCCTCTCAAGTAATGCAATTTCATTTTCATATTGTGTCTTTTTGTCCCAAACTTTCATTGTCATGTTCTTTTTAATGGATGACAAAAGGGGGAGAACAAATGGATACAAATTGCCTAATTCATATATATGAAACTCATGCATTGAGTAAGGGGGAGTTAACATATCTTTTGCATATTGATAGGGGGAGCACTTACACAATTTGACATTAGTTTTTCATCATAAAAAAAGGGAGATTGTTGGCTTTTTGGCCCTTTAATCTTAATTTTGATGATTAACAAACTAATAGTATGCATAAGTTCAATTACAACATCACACACATCATATTATCAAATTGCATAGATATTGCGTATTCTTAACAATGTAGGTGATCATACCAAGGGACTTATCAACTTCAAAATCAAGGCTCAAGACTTGTAATCAAAGCTCAAGGACTTCATATGTAATTTTCCATTTATTTGAGTTATAGGATCAAATGTATACTTGGATGCACAAAAGGATAAACCCATCTCGGTCGACCGTGACCTTATTGGATTACCGAACCAGGTTCCCCACAGATAACCGAGTGTCTCTCGGTGAACCGTTCCCTATAGAGTCAGTAACCTCTTATCTCCTGGAACCTTTGTTTCGGTGTACCGAAACATAGTCGGTCAACCGTCTCCTTAGAGTCAGTAGAAAACTTGATCTCCTGGAATCCTTGTTTCGGAGTACCGAACCATATAAGGACGATCGTGTCCCTATTCCCAGTAGCTTCGAATATGTCTCTGGACATCTCTATTCGGTCTTCCGAAGAGCGATCGGTCATCCGAACTTCTATGTGTCCTTAGGCCTAAAACGACTTCATCTTATTGGCCCACGTGGCACAACTAACTCCACCAGACCTATATTTTTTCGTTTAGCCATATCCTTGAAACTTCTATACTGGACTACCGATAGATCTTCAGATTACCGAAGTATAGGTATATGTATGATCATAACGACTATTTTTCCACGTAATATTTCGACCGTTATCAATAAACCAATTTCCCATACAATGTCAGCCGAAAACCCGCACATGTATCGGTCAACCGAACATATCACGGTTTACCGAACATGTTCACCGAGTCGCACCAAATATTTACTGTCCACTCTTGAACGATGCACCGAAGTGATATCGGTCAATCGAAATTAATTATTCGATATTAGGAAAAAGTTACTCGAAGTTGGTGAACGGTTATCCGACCTATATTCGGTTAACCAAGTTCTTGTTTCTGACCACTTCTTCGGACTACCGTGTTTCCAACGGTCGACTGAATCTGTCTCGATTTCTGCCCGAGCTTAAGTCACATCTTGTTTTCCTTTGGTCCAATCCTCACCAACTTACCATAACGGCTCTATTTGTTTTGAAGGTTATATAAGCTTCACTTAAGAGACACATTCATCACCTTAATTGCAAAATATCAATCTTATTCTTGTGCTCTCAATCTTCAAGCCTTCAAAGCTCCACCAACTCTCATACTTCCACTAAATTCACTCCAAGCTTAAATCATATCCTTGAGTGCATTCAAGTTAGAGTTCAACAAACACATTCAATTTCCATTGTGTTGTAAAGCTTCGAGGAAGCACCCTCTCGGGTTGTGAGAGGAGATCCGAGTAAGGCGAGGGTGTTCGTAAGGCTCCGATTGTAAGAGAGTTTATCTTCGACCCGGAACGAAGATAATAGTGAATTCTCGAGTAGGGATCAGAGGATTGATCGAAACTTATGGAGAGGACTAGATCACGGTGGTCTGATCAAACCTCTATAAATCTCCAGAGTCATCTTGTGGTTTGCATTCTTTCCCTTATTGTTTTAATTGTGCAATAGTTTAAGAAAATTAGGAGATAATCTATTCACCCCCTCTAGATTAGTGACCGGTTAACTTACAGGTCGAACGATGCCCTTGGGCGGTCGAACGATTGTGCTTGAGAGGCAAGTCTGGTTAGTTTCGGTCAAACGGGGCCCCTTTGCCGTTTGACCGTGTGCACTGTCATAGGTCGGTTGGGGGTGTTGACCATCCAAACGGTCGACCGCTCATTGACTTCGTCCGACTGTGACTTAAGTTGGAAATGTAGTCGGTTCGACCGAAGGTGGTTTTGGTCGACCGGACTTGATGTGGAGCGTGGGGAAATTCCCTGGAGGAATTCGGTCGACCGAGAATGCTCCGGGGTTCGACCGAATTTGTTGTGTAGATTGAGGGAATTGTCCCTGGTGACTTTTGGTCGAACGAGACCCTTTTGCCGTTCGACCGATTGGTCGTTGTTTCGTTGAACCTGGGAGTTGACCATCTAAATGGTTGATCGCCCCTTGACTTTGGTTCGACCGAACGAGTGCAGTTGGTGGGAATCGGTCGACCGAGGGAGTGCCGGTCGAGGCGATTGCCCTGTATTTTCGTGATTCGGTCGACCGAGACTTTTGGTTTGGTCGACCGTTTGTGTCCAGTTTTGCACTGTGGAGGTGTGGTTGTTGTGGTCGTCCGTGTGGGGCGAGTTGTGGTGCCGATGTTCTTTCGGCAAGTGTGCTAGGGTGCACGAGTGTTGCGGTAGTTGGGTGAAAAAGCCTTGGAGCCCCGTAATTGTGTGAGAGCTTGGGTTGGGTGAAAATGCTCTGGAGCCCAGCTTAGAAAATGTGGTGTTGCGGTGGTTGGGTGAAAAAGCCCTGGAGCCCGTAACTATGTTGGAGTTGTGGTTGGGTGAAAGAGCCTTTGAGCCCAGCTAGTCTGTGCGGAGTTGGGTGAAAAAGCCTTGGAGCTCCGTAGTGCGTTCAGGTTGGCTGAAAAAGGCCTGGAGCCTGAGAAGGGACCGCGTGTTATGGGTTGGCTGAAAAATGCCTGGAGCCCTTGGACGTTTGGGTTGGCTGAAAAAGGCTTGGAGCCCTTGGTCGTGTCGTGGTAGTTGCGGTTGGCTGAAAAAGGCTTGGAGCCCAGCTTCGCGACGAGTGTGTATTGCGGTGGTTGGGTTAAAAAGCCCTGGAGCCCCGTGTCTGTGGTGTGTGTTGTGGTTCGGTGAAAAAGCCCTCGAGCCCGGACTGTTTAAGATGATTTTCTTGTTAGTAGAATTGCATGCTAGGGTGCTTTCATTTCATGCATTGTAGAGTTTGGCATACGGGGTTTCCTTCTGGAAACTCAGGTATTGTTGCATGTTTACTTTCAGGTCGTGATCGGCGATAGAGGGTTGTTGTGGGATTGTACGGGTCGGCTATGCTAATCACTTTTATCCCTAATTACCTACTTGTTTAATTATCAAAGATAAGTGCAGCGGAATTTAAAACAAACAAGCGAGTAGGGAAGGAATATGCAAACCACAATACACACGGTGGTTTTACAGAGGTTCGGCCACCGCCTACGTCCTCTCTTGCAAGCTCCGCTCGACACTTCGAGCTCCGCTTGCGTCTTCACTATCCACTCCCTGTTCCGGGCCGAGAGAGAACGCCTTTTACAAAACAAGCTCCACGAACACCCTCGTGAGCTTGAATTTCTTATCTCACAATCCGAGAGGACACTTCGGGCTTTCACCGAAGTCCTTGCTTCTTTTACAACTGAGAACTTGAGTGGAATACACTCTCTAATTGAGCACACTTAAGTAGAAATAAGGAATTGATCACTTAGTGTGGAAATTGGAGGCTTGGAGTGTTTGAGATTCTCTCTAATGTTTTGGACAAGTTTGTAGTGGGAGAGTTGTGTTAAAATGTGTTTTACAACTCTATTTATAAGGATTAGAGAGAATAGAGCCGTTGGGATTGATTAGGTGTGAGTTGATGTGTGATACACAAAACAGAAAATCGCAGACCCAATTCTGAGGTAATTCGGTCGACCGACTCGGGCTGAACGGTCGACCGTTTGGCAGTTTTGAACTTAGTTCGGTCGACCGGTTAGGTAACGGTCGACCGCCCAACGCTACAACTTAGGTACACTTAAGTCATCGGTTGAACTCAGGAAAGGGTTCGGTCGACCGATTTCGTCCAGGCACTTTGGGGTTGACAAACAATTATCGATTCGGTCGACCGAACTAGGTCTAGCGATCGACCGATTTCATCCAGTAAGTTTAGGTTTGTCAAGAGACAGACATTCGGTCGACCGATACAAGATATGTATTTGGGGTATAATTGGTTTAATACGAATACGACCGTTGGTTATATACGACAAAACTAACGGTCGGAAAATTAAGTTCACACGGTCGACCAAAAGGCAAAATACGGTCGACCAAAACTAGGCAGTGAAAACACAAACAGGACAATTGATCATTCGGTCGACCGAACGGCCTGTTGCGGTCCACCGAATGTGGGCAGACTTTTAGGGTTCAGGTTTAGTGTTTTCCGGTCTAAGTTTGTGTGATATATTGAAGTCCAAATTATGTGAAAATTCGTGTGTGACTTCTATAAGAAACCTAGTGTGTGTTTAAGTTGATTTTAGCTCAAGTATGCTCAATTTACACATGTTCCTAAGACTCAAAGAAAATACAAAATACATGTCTTCAAAAGAGCTTGATTACATGTCTTGACTAGATTTTCCTTTGTTCCTTGAGTCTTGATCACCTGTAGAGGTTAGCACAAAGCAATATATATGCAATGCAATATGTGTGCTACTTTACATGATTATAATTAATATTAGGTTGAATAAATCATCAAAATATAGATTAAGGCCAAAAAGCCAACAGTGGTGACCGAGGAGGGGAGCACCGCTATCGGATCCAGCTTTCTCTCAGTTGAGGTCGGGTGATTACTGTATTCGTTGTATAGCCTTTTGATGTAATCACAACTTTTGAAACACTCTGATGTACATATATATTATATGTGTGGGTGCACTTGTTTCCTTTATTTGAGTAATATCCTCTGTTGTTGTGTGTTATTAAAAGTTTAAATTTTTCCGCTGTTTGAGGATGTTACAGTATCTCAGTCTGAATCTATGTTGTATATTATACAATTTTTGCATTTTTAAAATTTAATAATCATCTAGATTATTGTTGGAATTTCATAAATTAAGGAACAAATAAACATACAACAATTGGACAAAGACCAACTAATTCGTCCAATTGTTGTATGTTTAACCATTTTGTTTCTTGGTATATTGAAATTTAGGTTTAATTGTACAAAATTAATGTATGATATATTTGCTTCATTCATAAATCATAAGTATAAATTGAAACATATGGTATTGGAGTTACTTCAGTGTTTGCTTATAAATGGATACTTTGTTGGAATGAGTGTGGAGAATCAAAATGATTCTTTGTATTCTATTATGATAAATATAAAATAGTATTATGTGGTATTACATAATATTAATTAAAGTATTTCAATGGGTATTATGATATTAAAAAATACAATAGATTTGTGTAATACCATATAACTACTCTTTCTGGCTTATCACCTCAATCAAGATCACAATCCAATATCTTATTCTTAAAGAGCAATTGGATTTTTAAGTGCAAATGTGAGGAAAGATAGCTCTGTTTCTAAGATCACGATTTATATATGATTTGTTCGAGAAAGTAGATTTCACAATTGATAATTTGTTGTTTTTGACGAATAAAAAAAATTTGTTGTAAAATTTTCCCATTGTTCGTACATTAAATTCCTAATGCCTGTGTTATGTATGTAAGTTAAAAATAGTGTAGTGTTTAATATCGTCCTTGCAACGCATGGGTTTTGTACTAGTTACTGATATCAGAAGAAACAAACTGGTGCAATTTATCGTTTTGAAATTTTCATTTCTTCCATCTTCTTGAAACGCAGTCATAATACAAAACTCCAATTTTGCAGAGACGGATACATGTATTAATTACTTACTGGTCATGATATAATCAAAGTTGTATCGCGAATTTAATCGAATCGGACTCACATACTCAACACCTACAAGACACTCCTTTATTGTACTGATTGATAGCATCGATACTTTCGAATACTTACGCTAAATAAAAACTTGTATTTGATATTGTAATATGTTCATAGGATTAGGGCATGAGAAGTAAGCATAATAGATCATGTCCAAACTCACATAGAGGTACTGAACTAAGCAAACGTCTGTTCATACTTCATACCCATTGAAATCAATGTTATTGGGTAACAAATTGCCGACAGGAAAATTAACAAAAGAAGAATGTACGTAGTTTAAAACACAATGAACCAAACATGACGAGCGGTAACTCGATCAGGCAACGTAATTAAGACTCGGCTATAGGAACCCACTAAATAGCACAGCGTGTAGAGCGCGATATCGAACTCAGGACTGACTCCAACTAAAGTGCTGGAGATTGATTTGAGCACACCATTCTAATCAAATTGTATTGTGAGCAATTGAGTCTCAGAATCAAGCTGCAAAACAAAGTGCATTCCCATATTCAGAAAGAAATTTTTAAGCGAGAATCGGCCAAAAATAATTATTGATAACGGTATGATTGCAGATTTTAGGTTATCAGAAGCATGGTACGATTAATGGAACATATTACATAATGTAATCTGAATATGAATCATATGTATGTAATGCTACTATACATGGGTATATTTAAATTTGTTTGAATGGAGTACAGAATTATGAGATCATCTTAATCTAAATCATATGACTGGTGATTACCATTAAAGACTATGCAACCTGAACATTCTTAATTCTAATTTTGTGGTTTAGAACTCATGACTGGTTTACATCAGAGGTCATTGGGATTCAAGAATTTGCTCAAAATATAATAGAGCCACTACAAGAAAATAACAGTAGTAGGAAGTTTGGAAAAATAAGATTAATTTTGTTTATTAATCATACATAAAGTGATGTGATTTTACAAAGTCAAGAAATAAGTAAATTTTTCTACAGGATTACAGCTAGAATAGATAAACGAAGATTCAACAAAAAATAGTTTCAGATATGATTAGTTTGACCAAATCATGATCTAGTAGATTTTGTTCATAGATGAGTGAAATGTTCAACAACAGTCATAATATTAGAAGTCAAATGTGGAAAATGAGTGATCATCAAATACCTAATGTTTCCTCAAAATTACATGACAAAACCAGTAAATAGAATAGTAAGTACTTAGGTGGTAAACGAATAGGTAATATTTTTTATACATTGTTGAGATTAGTTAAACTAATTAGGTAAGTTCTCAAACTTATATGTTCACCCTTCCTTCTTGGGAAAATGTAACCTTGATAATCCAGATTCCCTTTTAGCTTCTTCAAGGTAAAACTACATTATCAAAAGAAACGTCAACAACAACTGCCATAAACTAACTCACCAACCAACCAACCATGTAATGAACCAAAATTAAATCTTGTTTTATGCACTACCTGAATCCAATTGTGGAATCCTGTGACTGAATCACGCACTTTTGTTTTAACTTCTCCAACAAATACATGCTCGAAAGCGCTCGATGAATCATCAACTTCTATTTAAACTCCTCCCGACTCTCCGATACCAACACCTTCATGACTAGATACTTGTGAAGGTATTTCACAGGAGCAGTCCTACTTATATCCTGAACAAACGCTATCAGGATTGTAATTGTCAAGGAGAGAACAAAACCGCGAATATGTCGGTTGTTTAAGCACGTACGTCTTCGCGTAGCCAACTGAAGAGGTTGTCTGGTGCGCGCCTTATCCTCAGAGTCATTTACTTTCTTACCTTCACCACAGTTATGTCTAGATTTCATAGCTTGTTACAATCTGAAGATTAGTCTTCTAACTCTTGTTCTGAAGGCTCAAGGTTGACATCGCCGTTAAATTCATCAGCATAGGTTTGATCAGAAGCATTTAGTTTGTGGTTATTCCAATTATGTACTCCGCATAAGCATTTAGTTTGTACGTTGGATATTTACATGTCCAAACCATCTGTGACATACTTGGAAAATCTGATTCTCCATTCCAGACAATTTCTTTGTTTGTTCAGAAAATTGCAAGGTCACGTCATATCTCTCCTTATCCTGGAAAGTGGAATCTTAAGTTCTGTTTGTTCATCGGAGAGTACACGTTAAGCTGAGAAGTGATTCGTTCGGAGAAAGTTAAAGAAATTTTGAGATTCTAATTTTATGATTTCTTTTTATTTTGACGTGGAATTGGAAGAATCATCCTCAAATACAAAATTATAAGATTGTCGAACTATTGTAACTAGACTTCCAGAATTAAGTTTCTTGCAATTAATTATGAAAATTCATTCCAGAAGTCCAGTTTCTCTATTTTCTCGTAAATCAATCACACTCTTACAGAAATAAAACCGAAAATTAATTAAAAAATTAAAATAAGTTGTTTGATTACTATATATGAATAAAAAATTAAGTTTAAATCATATATTGTGAATAATCTCTACTATAAAATATTTTTTTGTATAGTTTTGTAATATATTACTATAAATATTTAAAAATAATCACGTTACATGTGCCTTTATTTTCAAATGTATTTTCGATGCTTTTTGTGAAGAGTTTATTTAACACATATAGTTATTAGGTTATTTGATAGATTTACACATGTTTGACTTTCCAACAATCGTCTTTGTTTCCTGACAGGGAAATGAAAATTTTAATCCCAAAATCCATATAAAATCATAATTCAGACAACACATTTTCCTTTTTCAGAATTATCACAAATAGTGGAATTCTATCAACTAAGCGTGTTTGGAGGGAGTTATTAAGGGGGGACTATTATAGGAGTAAATAGTTAAGAGGAGAATCATTATCCTACTGTAATTTTGGTATACTAGGAGAATTGACCAATTGTTACTGGGAAAATAATTTCAAACTAGAGAATAATTTTTACGCTTAAAATATTTTTTTCCAGTGAATTCTAGATAAGTCCTCCCTAAAGATAATTCTGGCTAAATCTTCAAGGACACATGTAAAGAGAAGCAGATAGTAGGAGAATGGCCGTTCCCTACAATGTCAACCAACTTCAGTGAATCAGTGTTCACTGACAAGCAAAAATAGCAGAAAAGTCTACTATACCAGAGATTGGTAAAAACTAAAAACAGTCAGGAATTACTTCCAACGTCACCTGCTCAATTGACAATAATATTTGCAGCTGCTTAATCTGCCTAAAGTTGTGTAAACTGTAAACCACAACGAATTATTAAACACAAAGCAGAGCTTATTCTATCCCTTCCCATTAATAATTGAAGATTATTGGCAGGAAAAAAAACAATTAATAAATGACACATAAATCAACGACGTTACAACGTCTGAACGCCATTCTGCGCAGAAAAACAAATGGTTCTATAACATTACTAAATACAAAAAATAATACATATATTTATATGCTTTCATGACTTGCCACAGCGACACACCTTCAAACACCACAATTCAAATAATACTACAAAAAAGTTAAGACATGAAGATAAAAATGCACAAGATATTTACACCGACTTGTGCAAAGATTTTTAGACAAGCACTAAGTGACAGCTTCCTTTGAGCCATGCTCAAAGTACTTCGTTCTTGCAGATTTCCCTGGCATCTGTTAAGGTTAGCAAAAATATGGCATGCTACAAAAACTACCTTCTAACCCTGCAAATTCATATAAAGAAAACAATAAGAGAATGCAGGCCAACCAAAGGTTACATCATAAAATGTGAAATTCAAGATGCCACTCACCTTGCCAACTGTGATAACTCGGGTTCTTGAAGAAGCAAGTCTTGCAGTGGCTTTGCTGTTATGTTTCTGCCATTCGAAGATCAAAGAAATAACTATGCTAGAGAAACATAATACACAAATTGCGGCATGATTTTCATCATCCATCAGAAAAAAATAATTTGCACTATTTTGACACATCAGCAATTGAAGTACTACTGCAGACTAGTTTCTGTTGATGTTGTAAAATCACTGGCATGATGAGTCCAACTAGAGGTTTCAATAGTCAGGCATATGGAATGGAGATGTACAAGATTCTAAAAACAATACCTGTCATGAATAGAAATAATCTTATTGTGAAGATTGTAGTCAACACCAACATATGTTACAACAAGACTGCCTGCATCAGGGTGCGGCCAACTCCTCGATGTGGGAAATCTGAGTACAAATGTTCCTGGTTTTTGTATTCCTCTTGCTTGTCCAAGTGCATGTTCAGACTCATCCTTTGTAACTAACCCTTCTATCCATCTTGGTGAGAGGCACTCCCAGATCTTGTTTATATGTTCTATTGACAAAGTAAAGGCTACAGGGTATAGCCAACACCACATCTTATCGAAATTCTCAAGACTCATATCATTTCCACACCCAGCAATTCTCCGTAGGATTTCTATGTCCTGAAAAAAAAGGTGAAAAATATGAGCATTGCGAAATGTCTGTTTTCTAAAATGGAAATGCAGATGATGTAAAAAGAACCTGCGACAAGAGACCCCTACGTCCACAAGATATCTTCCGAAATTTTCTCTGAATCTCAGGTATAGCTTCAACCCAAGAAGCACTTCGATGATTTCTGGATATTGTATTCCATAAATCAACACCCTCTTGGAGAAGAGTTTTGGCCATCATTATTGGGTACCTGAATGAGATGCATATCACAACTTAAGCTCATGAACAGCAGAAAATAGTGGCTATAGTTTATAATTGTGACACTACCAGTGGTGAGAGCATCCAGCATAAACAGAAACCTGATCGGCAAATTCCCTTATAACTTGTTCAGTAGCAGATTTTACTATCTTCTTGAGTATTCTAGATCGATCAAAAGTTCCTTCTAGACAGTATTTAAAGACTATTGCATCTGGAATTGGATTGCTGATATTTTTAGCCCTCTCAAAAGTAGTATGCATTGCATCAGTACTTTCAGAGTCGGATGCCATGCCATCCATCTCTGAATGGTGTCCAAACTTCTCCTCCGAACTTCTTCCATCAGACTTTCCTTCCTACAAAGGAGTAAAATGGCAAAATGTGAACAAAAGAAGAATAAAACAATAAGCATTGGTCCAACGCCGCCAACAATAAAGCTACATTGAGTAATTCCATAATATGAAACTGTTTCAAGATTCAGTAACAATATATATAACTATATAACAGGGATCGTCATCATACTTCTTGAGTAGTCAAAGAATGACCATAGAATACATTCATTCCGTTGCATTGAGTATTTCCATTTGAAGCAGCTGCTGGCGGTGATCCATCTTGTTCAATTTTCAGACGTTTAAGTGAGTGGCTATTTGGTTCACACTGATTGGGTGTTTGAAGGTCAGCACTTCCAGAGGTATCTACATTTTCTGGAGAACCCTCGCAAGCAATTTGTGAATGAGAGCCATCAGTTGGTGGTGACCTGTCTGTCAGTTTTTGCCTCAAAGAGTCGGATGCCCGACCGCTGTGAGTTCTTGAAATGCAACAAATTGGAGGAGAGTATGCTTCAATGAAGGAATATGTTTGAGCATTTGTTGGTTTAATAAGTATGCAAAATAACCGATTGTCACACTTTGAGGAAAGCTGAAGAATCCAAAAAAAACATCAGAAAAGAATTTTGGAAGTTACTCAAAGTTAACTAGAAATATCTTAGATTAAAGTATCTAAGGATGTCTTTACAGGCTTCACGAGATTGTGGTGTATAAGATGGTGATTGGATGCAAAACTACCATAAGTGATATGATAGAATGCATTTCCCTTAATGATGTAATTCACATTTGAACTCAATAACAAGTTCACATCAATTTTGTTCTTTATTATGCATGAAGACTTAATGCAGGAGCACAATCATATGGGAACTTCCTAGGTGAACATGTGCAGTATCACGGTTTTAAAACCCAACTGGTTGGCCTGTCTGAACCCAATCAGTCTAGTTATGCCCTCGTAACCCTTTTTGTAGCAGTCCGTGAAATGAGCCGCCAGTTGAACCACGGAGAACCGATAGTTCAGCTATCCAATTAGTGTATCTGCCTTTAGGTTAACTGGATTTTGGTTTAACCCTAACAGAAAACCCCAATGTTATTCCATCTATTCTTAGTTGACAAGGCCCAAGCCCAACCTATCTAACCCTTTCACCACTGTTGTCACCCCACCTCAGCTGCCATCAAAGTTGCTATCAACTGCCAGTTCCAGTTCCAGTTCAAGTTATTTTCCTAATAACATTTTTTTTGATGTTTTGGTTTCTTTCAGATTGATTGTTGGGTTTTGTCAGAAAGTGTTAAACAATTTTATATGCTATCATCTTACGTATTGATGTTTTATATGCACTGGGTTTTTTTCTTCTGATTTTTTACATAGCTGATGTCAAGGTCCAGCCGGTTATCTAAAATGTTCAACCAGTAAACCGATGCCTCCACTGAACCAACTACTAGTCAGTTTGAGAACCATCATGTAGAATAACCAAAGAAGAAGAAAAATATGACCAACTAATCATTTATTTTGAAATACCTGAGCAATCTTAAGCCTAAAAGAAGCCCGGCCGTGAGCAAGTTTAACAGTCCACTCAGTAGAAGGGATCTCAAGACCATCATAATTCACCAAGAGAGGGGCATCTACTTCATCTTTTGGTTTTTCAACAGGCGTATGATCGTCGGCATAGATAAGAGAAGCAAAAAGCTGAAAGCACAACAATTAAACACTTAAAAAAAAACTAGCCGTAGGCCCGTAGTTATCTGAAGTATAAAGAGACAAACCTCTATTTCCCTGTCGACAGGGTGTCCAAGGGCATCCATCAACACTACATCAAGGGAAAAGTTCCTGCGACATGAAAACTACAATGAAGTCAACTTCTAATATCAAAATAAAAGCAATTTATAATTTTTCTTCCATCGCAACTAGAAATAGCAAAGATAAAGATAAACAGTTCCTTTATCAGATTTCCTATTTGTCCAATATTATTGCATATAAGCAGGAGAGAGGTGGTAGTCTTTATATTATTATTTATGCTGGTTGTTCAAGGTCTTTCACCTTGCTCCTCTAAAAAAAGTATCAGCTGATCTGGTCATCCAATGGGGGATAGACACCGGGTTGAGACGTGTTAACTTGACAAGCCCTGGCGTCTATTGGGTACATGGTTCAGGAAAAAAGGCTAACAACCCTTGTGTTTTTTGGAGGGAAAGTGCATTAAAAAAAGCATGTAATTTATAGAAAGAATGAATAAATAAGCCAAGAGAGATATTCTTATAGTGCAACTCTCCTTTGCATCAAATTTGATGCGTCTGAGACAATTTTGGGTTTTTTCCTTCTGATCCTTAATACCATCATTGAGCTAGTCTTTTTGAGTACCATATCGATATACTCTTGGAGTAGAATTAAGGGATTCCAAAAATATGACACGAGTTATCATCTTATTTCGGTGAGATTTCAAATGATCCAGAAGAGTTCTCATACATACTATAAAAAAAGTACAATCCCGTTTGCTTCTGATTACCTATCACTTAAAACAAAAGTTCCCACAAAATTGATTACATACACGTGTGCATTTCGAGCATATGAACGAGTTCCCATTTGAGTTTGATGATTATGCAATTCGGTCAAGTTTTCATCTGATTAAAACATGTTCTCATCTGGATTAAAACATATTACAAGGACACATTTCACTATTCTTCTGCAAAGAGCATTTCCTATCATACCAACATAAGTTTTTCAAAAATTGCCACATCAAGATGTGTCTCATGTAGATACGGGCATGTTCTCATTTCACTTACAAGTTCTCATATGATATGGATGAGGTAAATCTGATAAGGAAAGTTCTCATCTGGATAATGAAATTTCATAAAAGGCATCTGTGTCTTGAACTGCAAACTTCATCCCTACTACATGGTTTAGTCGATCACTGATGACTTAGTTCTCATAGTAAAACAATATTGTGGGTTCAGGGGAATAACATCAAACAAATTATGAATGGGATGGAGGTGATACTCACAAACGTATAAGCTCATTACTGCATAGATATATCTCCTTTTTGATTATCAGTATCACTGAATAGATATACCAAATGTACTTACTGTTCTACGGTCGCATAGTCTTGGTAGGGGAACCTCTAAACCATATTATTTCCATCATCAACAAGCTCAAACACAAATAATACTAGTGGTCAGATTATGGCTACAAGTTCCAAGTTTCAATGTTGCAAACCTGCTAAAATTATCCGTTTTTATGGAATTGAAATCTAAAAGATCAAATAACTTCTCGAAGCATGAATAAAAAACCCATGACAAGCTGGTTTTAGAGGATACAAGAAAATTGAAATTATTTGAAATTGTCTTCCTGAAGTAATTATGCGCGAATTCGACAATATTCCAAATGATTACTTGGAGAATCACATCTTCACTTGGGAATATCTCATAGATGTCAACATTTTTTTCTTAAATAAATATGTCACATCTCATGCATATTCACTAACCTCTCCACCAACAATGTTCCAAAGTCCATCACTGCACTCTTCTATCCCTTCAGATATGGATGAAAGATCAAGAGATAATTGTAGCGGATGATCCTGTCATGAAAGAATTACTTTAAAATTTACGCTACATTGTATTGTGCAAGAGCACGAGAAGGAATAAGGGGAAAATAGATGCACACGATACATAAACAAACAAAAGATCAAAGCAGAAGTAGATGTAAGAAGACATATACCTTGCCAAGCTGATCTGCAATTGAAACTGGCTTGGGCAAAATCTGAAAGTTCTGAATGTAACCCTTAATTTGCCCATCCCCTTTGTTTCCTGCCAATGTTACTCCACTAAAATTATCCTGATCTGGAACACTGTTGGATGTAAAAGATAAAGTGGTGGATCCAGCAACTGCTCCATTGATATGCAGACGCAAATGGGTTTTAGTGACCTAGGAGAAAAACACATCAATCAATGACTATAATATAACCACCAGAATTTTACCAAAAGTAGCACTTAGTTTCCTTCGACAGTGGATTGCAGGTGAAAGCATACTAATAATGAAACCCAAAATTGGCGAGAAAACACTAATTGATGTAATGCAAGATCATGAAAAACAGGTATAATTTCCACACCAGTCACATGCCAGTGCTAATCCACGTCACAAATGGAATGAGATAAATGATTGTATGGTAATGGATAACAATCCTAAGGTTTCACAAATAGCACCAACACAGAATGAAAAATCAATATTCAAGACCCAAAGAAGGGATACACATATCACTGAAAGTGGTGTGAAGGAAAATATATAACTTAGAATAAAATTCCACTTGCAGATAAACTTAATTGATAGCTTACGACACATCAGGTATCAACACATTGAATGTGTCCCTAAAAAATGCATAAGAGGAAGATTTTCCCAACCCAGCAGATGCCAAAGCACATGAAGGTGGCAATCATTTTGCGGAAACAAGGCAAACAAGTACCTCACATCCAATGTGAACCCATTTATCAAGACAACACTCAGAAGTAACAGCACTGGAAGGGCTCTCCATCAAGGAAGGTAATACACTTGAAGGCTGAGCTTCATAGTGAAAATCCAGCACTGGCAAAAGAGTCAACTCTTTATTGTTTCTTAGTACAAGAAAGGGGATCCCAGTTTCACTATCCGACTTGATCTGCACGACCAATAAATCACTATTTAGACCCAATAACGTCACAAAATTAGTACTGAAAGTGAAGATAATGTACAAAAGCAACAACAGTGAATCAATAGACATATGGCGACGCACCAGAAAAAAGCAAAAAATATTTTATCTGGTCTACATATTCCAAATTCTCCACTCATTTTGAAACTACAAAGTAGCACTTAATACACATGTTTCTTATCATATAAAAAAATAATAAGGTCCAGATGCGTATAAAAGCATAGATGAGGAATAGAAATCTGAAACATAAGGAAGAAACATTTCTGTCTTCAATTGGTATCCTGTCATGCATCCATTTTTCACCTCTACAACAAGGATTCATTCTGACATTTCCTGAATATATATAAGAGGTGCTATTAGGATTCATAGCTCTTGTAGTAGCATATTTCATAACCTACAGTTATTCAGAAGGATCAAGTGATGGAACTGCACATATCATAGCATCTGATTCACAAAAAATGACATTTTCCCCTAGTTCCTCTTTCTTTTAGGTGTGCCACTTCGGCATTTCAGTTTCATGGCATAAAATATTGCATTCAGAATGAGTTTCTTTACTATGTGCACTCTAAAGTTATCGAAAAATAAGATCGAAGAAAAAAGTAAGATAAAACTACATGGTTTTCTTAACTTCCAACTTAAACAAAATCACTTAAGACCAAATTCAAGTAAATAAGGAACACCCACATAACTTTCTCCACTTCCAACTTAAAAATACACTAACAACCAATACATCTCCAACATTTGAAACTCACCTTTTGAACTATAATTCTCATAACAGAAATCCCCAGAACATAAAGCACGATGGACATAAAAGAGTTCTAAATCCACAAACTTCAGCATCAAATTAGAGCTCCCATATCAGATGGTAGCAGAGATAAACTCACATCAGTGATGCCAATACTTCCACAAACATCAGATAAAAATAATCCACAATAATAACCACTTTAATTCACCTTTGCTCAAGAAAATCACATTTTACCCCCAGAAAACAAAACAAAAAACGCATATTCGCACTAAATTTCCACCTATCAACAAAATCACATCTTTCTCCCAAAACTCCCAGCAAAACCACACATCTGCACTAGAGTTCCTTCTCCGGTCTTAAAAATCCCTCCCAGCAGAACAACTAAGCAAAACAAAAAACTTCCCCACACCCACGTCAGTGATGCCATTACTATCAAACTCGTAATAGTTCCAAAACAACAGACAATCTCAAACAACATATGCAAACATCTGAAAGAAAAAAATACATCAAACAAAAATCACATTTTCCCTACAAAACCACACATTCGCACTAAATTTCCATCTATAGTCATAAAAACCACATATTTTCCCCAAAATTCCCACCAAAACCACACATCCACACCAAAACTCAATTTCCGGCCATAAAAATCCCAACTTTCTCATCACAATAACTAACCAAACTACCAAACACTTCCCCGCACCTGCTGGAGCAACGTCACCGGCGGCGGGGGAGAATCTCGGAGGATAAACCAGAAGCAGACGCAGAAGCCCTCGGAGCCGCCGTCGCCGGAGCGATCGACGCGCACCTTGAGGTCCTCGAGCTTCGTGCAGGGCTCCGGCGAGGTCCCGTCGTCGTCACCGGCCATCGCCAGGGTTTCTGGTCTGGGTTTGGGTTTTTTTCGGTTCGTTGGCGGCGATCGATAATAGGTAACGGTTTCTTGCCAAAACGGCCCAGGGTATTTGATATTTTCTCCGGGGAACATTTGCATTTGGACCCCTGTTGTGATGGGTATTTTGTTCTAGTTTCTACCCTTATGTTCGGAGCTCGCTAGCCGCTAGGGTCTCTCTTAGTAGAGTAAAACCATAAAATTGGTGTCGGGTGGGGCACTTCTGTGTTTGTTCGAGGTGAATCTAGGGTTTTTTTGTACTTGACCATTTGAATGTGAAATTGGAGATACAAGCAGAAGTGGTTAAGTGAAGTGTATGATTGCAAAAGAGAGCTATAGAGTATTAATGATTCAGGAAAATTCTTGATTTCGGTCGAACCACTTTTGCCAAACGGTCAACCAATCCTCAACTAGGTGAAGTCCCTGATTTCGGTCGAACCATGTTTGTCAAACGGTCGATCAATCCTCAACCAGGTGAAGTCCCTGATTTCAGTCGAACAAACTTTGCCAAACAGTCGACTGGTTGGACCGATTTCTGCATTCATCAAATTTTAGATCAATATCCAACAAAATATGATCTTTGGGATTTTAGCAAATTCATATTTTATAATATTGCGGATCACATTATACTATATAATATATTATCATATATAATATCAAGTGATGCATTGCATACATTGCATCATATGTCTTTCATTTAGATTATTTTTATATAAATAAATGCTACTAAGGTATTGTTTTGAGCAATTGTGCAGAATTCAGGAGTTACAATGCAATTTACCAATATTCGAGCTAAAACGCTTGCAATGGACTGAGATGGATCACAAAGACCAATTAGCTAGAGATTCAAGCTCAAGTTGAAGTCCAATTGATTGCATAAGAAGCCAGGGACCTGATCGCAAATTAGAAGGACTAAAAAGTTATTTTGGAGGAATATTCAAGAAAAAATTAAATTCGGATCTCCAAAGATATGCAATGATTGATTCAGACGCATGGAGGCCAGCTAGAACATACCAAAAACACACCACAAAAATCACAAAACGATCTGGACCATCCATGCGGCGATTCCGCCGCATCTAACGGTCATTGTGCGGCGGAATCGTCGCTCGGGTTGCGATCCATGCCTCCGAATTTCAACCAATCGTGTCATACCACGTGTCCTTCCTTATTCATACCTAGGGTTTCTTGTATCGGCTATAAATAGCCACGAAATTGTGTTGTGAGGGGAACTTTTTGTATTACATTCTAAAGCAATAAAATTCTGCCATTTTAATTCTCCATTATCTTTGTCTTTTGTAAGCTTAGTTTTAGATTAATGTTTCATGTTCTTAATTCCAGTAGAGTAATTTAGTTGTTCTTTATTTTTCTCTTAGAATAATTTGTTGCGTGCTTAGAATAATTGCTTTTATTTTCCCTTTTTTCCGTATTCTCTCGATGATCTCCATGACCCCTTCTCCTCATCTTCTCCCCATGAGTTTCTAAAACCCTCCAAAGGGTGGGGGTGACGGATTTAGGGTTAGAGAAGAGAGATCATTTTTATTTTAATTTCTTGTTAGTGTTTTGATCATATGAGTTTTTGTTAAATCAATTATCATATGATTCTTAATATCTCACTTGATTTATAATAATTTTCGTGATATCTAATCTAACTCGAAGATTCATAACTCTCACCCGCTGGACTCTCATCCATAGTTGTTTCTTCTTAGTTTTTGTTTTTGTTGATTCTTGCTTTAGAAAAATTAAAACAAATCCAAAAATCTCAAACCAACCCTATTTCTCTTTTTCTCTCCTTAATCAAAAAATCACAAAAATATAAGAATCTCTCCCTCCTTGTGCTCGACCCGTACTTGTCGCGTCGTCATCGACGTCGTGCACTTGCGGTATAAATAAAAATCTCAACATCAAGCATTATACCCCATAATATATTTACATTTCATATAAATTTATTAAATATTCTAACCATGTCGTAATCACGACACATGTGATTTTAATATTTTACCACATGTATTTCAGTACATCATATAAAATGTAAAATCAAATTCCTTGTTTCCAGTCATGTAGTGTGACTTATAAGAGAATAAGTTATGTTGACAATAATATAAAACACTTTATATCATAAAATATAAGTGGTATCTAACTACACATTATAGTTACCCAAATAACGAAGATATTTTGCTTACTCGAACTAAACACGATCCATTCAGTGATATTTAATATCACTTGTGTCTATCATTGCCTCATGATATTTAGAATATTATACAAAGAAGAATTGTGTCATCTTTGTAATATAAATTTATTTTTTATCTCTCAAGCTAATTACAAATATGTAACTATATACATGTTATATTGTGCAAATTATAATTTCGCTTTATCAAGGGGCACATCAATATCATCACTCAAGTTAATATGGGCAATGATAATCTTTTGACATATCAACTTTTCCATCACAAGTTATGTATAACCAACTAATACATTTATCACTATACGCATTGATAATTTTTGATAATAATCAAATCACACACTCCATATGTGAAAAGATATAACTCTCACATCTTATGATTCAAAGACACAATAAAAAATTAATGACATAAACACAATTCCATAATATTTCATTTGTTAGGTCAATTCAATATATGAAAGAAACATTTTTTATTTCATATACTAACGTTGTTAAGTATTTGTAGAGCTATAATATCTCTATTAACCAACACAACAATCTTAACTCGGTAATTATTGTCTCATGTTAATTACCATGATTGTGAATTACTTTTGATTTATGTAAATTATTATCTTTTAGATCTCTACGGTTAAAGACCAATAGTCTCTTCCTTAACACTTCCAAAAGACGAATACATTAATCAATGAACAAAATGTTCAATACATTCAATTCATAATAAAAGACATTTAAAAGTAAAACTTTTAGAACACATTCATTTCACGAGGGTGAGAAACGACAGACTGTATTTCGAAATCGAACAATCGAGTGATTCAAGAAACATTGGAAAAATATTTGGAAGAATCACAATTTACTCTGTCATAAGATATTCAGAATTTAGACGTTTCAAAGGTCAAACGGCGCAGAAAGACATCTTACCTTGGAGACAGAATTACATATAAAGCCTTATATTTTGTAATCAAGGGAGCTATTCCCTTTAATTTAATTTTCATTTCTTTTCTGTGGGAGAGAGTCTCATGTTGTATGTGCTTAGATTCTATTTTTATTCTTAACAAAATAAATTGTCTCTTTTTTTCTCATGTCTCGCTTCTGTTCTTTTATGTTTTCTTTCATCATGTGTAACTAAATCCTTCATTTGGAAGATGGAGACATGAGTTAGGATGAATTACGAATTAGGGTTGTCATCATGTTGATATTTCAATTTATTATTACTTTTGCTAATTCGCTTGAAAGATGTAGATGATTTATAATTATTTGATGTGTTCAGATTACTTGTAAGTTTCTTAATCTATGCTTAGAATTATATCGTTGCTTCTTTGTTTGAAAGAACTTGTGAAGTTCTAATTAGATCTAGGTTAGTTGTTGTTTGATGATTTGATAGTCTAATCACTTCAAGTTATGCTTACAAAAGCTAATCTCGTGTGCTTAAGGAAATGTGCAACATCTTTCCCAATTCATGTCTATGCAAATGTTTTTGTCTTCTAAGTATTTCATATAATCATAATTTTTATTACATTCTTATTCTATAAAATCCATAAAAATATTTACATTATCTTTTAATTTGTTAATAAAACAAAAGATCAAAAATAACAAGCACCATTAAATCTACCATCATTATTACTCGTGTTTCATTGAAAAATAAAATCGATTGAAATTTACAACATCTCCCTGTGTTCAACCCGTAGCTACACGATCCATATGCTTGTAGTTAAATATAAGACTCATCAAGTTAGCACATGGTCGAGATTCATTGAAAAAATGGAGAGCATGCGTTATCTTGAAAAATGGAGAGCAGGCGTTTGCTTGTCTTGGATGATTGTTTGGCAATCACTTGGGTTATTACTAATTAAGTCCCAAATCTTTTTGAGTCTCATGCCAATTGTAACATTCCGAAACAGTGAAAATTTTAAATTTTTTTCATCAAGACAATAAAGATCAATAATCAAAGTCGGGACTGTTACTTCTCATAAAACATATAAGCGGTGCACCATATTACATCAGAGTTTGTCAAAACGATACATGATTACAACAGAACAACAAAAGGAGATAAATGTAATCATGTCGACCTCAGTGGTCCGAAAGAGAGGATCTGATCCCAAGATGCGCGCGTTCGCTGATCACCACCCAACTAGACCTACTGTGGTCCTGAAAAAGATGCAACAACAATGCCTGAGTTTCCATAAGGAAACCCCGTATGCCAAGCTCACCTATATGCATGTAGTAGTACAAATGACCCTATCATACTGGTAGCATGTCATGTCATCAACAGTAAGGAAAACAGTTCCCTCGAAGGGTAACATGGGACATCAGTCCGACAATCATCATCGGGTCTCCCAAGGAGACCTACTGTAGGCACATACGGTCTAACGGAACATGGCGTGACACTCCCCACACGCGGCTATACTAATCATGGGGTTCGGAAAGGAGCATCCGCCAAGTCCACGCCATAAGAAACAGATCTGTAACTTCGTGGTCGAAACCACACAAACGGAGTCGTCGCTCGGTCAGTCCATCAATCATCATCTCAGTAGGTGCCCATCTGAGGAACATAGCCGGAACAACATCATCGGCCCATCAATCATCATCGCCGGAACAACGTCGGCGGCATCACCGACGCTGCAACGGTGGTCCATCAATACGTCTGGCACATCATCGGACGAGTCCATACCGAAGTGTGTCAGGTCATCAGGCTCCACGAGCCGCAAACACCAACCGCGCCGCTATAAAAGCAGGGCAGCGACCTCCGTAGCCCTATAGGCCGGTAGTCACCTCACCCAACGACAGTTGCGTGTCCGCACATCATACATTGGGATCCACGATCCTTCAGGCCTGCTACTCTACAATGAGTCTAATCAATCCCTCATATTAGTAACGATCCATACATGAAGGTGACGCGTCCTGAACACCCACACTCTTCCATACGGCGGTCCCTGGGCAGAAACGTGTAACACACCCACACTCCTTGAGGATACGGGTTTTCGTGGACAGAGTTGGCATCCTAAACGGAACCAGGAATTCAGTCATGTGCAAAAACGGTCGACCGAAAGAGGCAACTCGGTCGACCGTTTCCTCAAGGAAATCGGTCGGTCGACCGATAGTCTGCAACGGTCGAACTCTTTGCGCAAAACTTACGTCCCAACGGTCGACCGAAATTTACAATCGGTCGACCGATACGAGGTCAAAATCCGAAATCTAGTCAACATCAATTCAAAACTATCGGTCGACCGACTCAGGGCATCCTAGTAATTCTAAGTCATATAACGGTCGACCACAATCACCATAAAACAACCCAGTACACTTAAGTTCCGGTCGACCGACCACAAGGAACCAGTCGACCGAAAACAACTAGACAATCAAAATACACTACATCGGTCGACCGTTGGTCGTCTTCAACCTCGCGTCAGCCGAGGATTTACAAGGAAAACACCGTCGGAGATATCTCCGACCTCCCCCGACCGACCAACACAACCCTCCCACGAGGGTGAGCAACCTCAAAACACACTAGAAGCCGACATACCTCAAAGACCGACGAAACACGTCGGAGCCCCGCTCGCGCACGCCGTCTCCACACCTCCTCGCGCGTCCACCTGCTCGCAACGACCTCCACGCCTCACGCAGGACGAGCTACTGCCTCCTCTGGTCGCCGGAAAGGGAAGGAAGGAGTGAGAGTGAGATAAAATGAGAGAGAGAGAGAGTGCTTTTTGTTTATAAACCCAACACAACATCGCTACACCATCACCCTACACCCATCAACAGTGCACGCCCCCTCTTTCCTTCCCCATGCAAAGCCTCCTCTAACCCGAGATTAACCCCTAATCACAGGTTAGGGACATAAGAATACTAAATTCTTGTGTGTCTATCATACCTTCACCTCCCAAAGGTTTGGGATGACACTTGTTTCAATTTTAGGAGATTCTTAACTCGGGAGAATTCCCTGGTACCATTCAAGAGAAAGTTTCGTTGAACTTTCTCAATTTCCTTGACAATCCATTTGGGCATTTTCATGCCATTCATAGCGTTCAGCCATTGAAAGGTTTTTGGTTTTCCAACTCCCAATCTTAGCTTTCATTTTCGCTATATGACTAGGTTCCATAAGTCATTCGGTCCTTATTTTGGGAGTAAGGGGAAACCTAGGTAAGTAAATGGAATTTGTTCCTACCCACATCCGAAAATCAATTCATAGTTGTATAATGTGTCATTTGGCACGTTAATTTCACAGATGCATGACTTTGAAAACTTGAGCTTTTGCCATGAAATGCTTTAGAAGATTATTAGTATACGCTTGATATTAACTATGTTTTCTTCAGTCTGTGTGAGGAAAAGATTAATATCATCTACAAATTATAGGTTCAAGACTTGATTGCCTGAGTCTCTCAAGGAAACCCGTTGAATAAGGTTGTTTCTCACCCCTATGCACAACATATGCCCGAGGTAATTAGCAACAACAATAAAAAGGAACGAGGATAATGGGTCTTCTTGTCTCAATCCATTTTGATAGAAGAAGCACCTTTGGGAGTCCCGAAATATGTTTTCTCCATCATAGTATCACAAAGTAATTGTAAACTTATTTGCGATGTTTTCCAAGTTTTTGAATGTTCTCTCGCAATTTTATCACATTGTACCAATTGATTTTCTGAAATTGTTTATGTTTTATTCAATAAATATTTCAACGAAAGTAATATTCTCACAAAAAAATGTGGTCAAAGTGAAACAATTGGATTAAATGGTATCAGATCAGAAAAGAAATATTGAACAAATATTTTGTATATAAAAGACATCCAATCCACATTCTACTGCCCTAAAAAAATTAATTAATAAAAAAAATTACGAAATTAAATTTTTAAGAAAAAAACCCAGATTTCGACATCTAGTCCGCTCCACATTGGCAGAGTCGAGCGGTGAGAACGTCTCTGGCTGGGCATACTCGAGCGGTGAAATTTTCTTTTATGTTTTATGTTTTAATTTTTTTTAATTCTTTGTAATATGTTGTTTAAATCTATTTTTTTTCAAAATATGTTCTTTAATTGTTTTTATTTTTTACAGGATCGACCTCTAAATAATGTGAAGAAGAGAGCGTGTTGAAAATTTATGTTATTTTATCCAATAAAAAAACCAATTCTCTTATCAACATAATAAATTATTTACAACTAAATATTACATAAAAACTAAAACTACTTAAAACCAAAATAAAGGTGGAGTTGCCAAGTCCGTCGGGTGTACACTCATTTTTCGAGGTTGGTCCAGGAAAAAATATTAAACAAAATTAAAAAATAAAACAGTTAGAAAACATATTTTAAAAAAGAGAAGATTTAAAAAATATATTAAAAATGATTTACAAAAACAAAAAACCAAAACTAATTAAAACCCAAACTAAAATAAAAAATGATTTAATTAGTTTTGCTTTTTTGTTTTGTTTTTTTTAAATCTTTTTTTAAAAATCTTCTTTTTTTAAAATATGTTTTCTGATTGTTTTTATTTTTTAAATTTTTTAAATTTTGTTTTTAATTTTTTCCTAAATCGACCTCCAAAAAACATGTTGGATTTTTGTGACGATTTTACCCTCGTTTATTTTCAGCATATATCTGCATAAACTTTTATTTAATTAAAGTCTTGGGGTAATTTGGGGTTTTGTTTCGACAAAACATCTGGAACTTTTTGAAAATTTCTGTTCATCCAAACAACTCTCACCCTCTCAGGAAGAAGTTTTTCCTGAATCTACGTTCCCAGAAGCTGACTTCCCCACGAGAAGCTCATGTGCCCAAGGTAATTAGCAATAACAATAAAAAGCAACGACGATAATGGGTCTTCCTGCCTCAATCCATTTTGATCGAGGAGCAGTCGTTCGGAGACCCGAAATATGTTTCTCCACCACAGTATGACAAACTAATTGTAAACTTATTTGGGAAGTTTTCCAAGTTTTTGAATGTTCTCTCGCAATTTGATCGCATTTTACCAATTGATTTTCTGAAATTGGTTTTGTTTTATTCAATGTATATTTCAACGAAAGTAATATTCTCACAAAAAATGTGGTCAGAGTGAAACAATTGGATTAAATGGTATCAGATCAGAAAAGAAATATTGAACAAATATTTTGTATAAAAAAGACATCCAATCCACAGATAAGTCTTGCAATTAAGCGTAAACACCAAATGGTGAGTCTAGTTATGACAACTAACCCAAACACCATCCGTAAATTTGCTCTTAATGCCCAAAATTCATCACACTACATTAATTAAAAGAACATGTAACTGCAATAGTGCTTCTACTAGGGTTTGCTATACTCAGTGACAAATCATTATTTGCGATCCTTATAAGAAAAAACTAGAAATGTGTTGTGTATATTGCAGAGCTTAATGGTAAAAGTTGGGCTTATATTATTAATGACACATGCAAAGTTAAATTAAACAACCATGTGAGTTTAAAGTTTACATGCGCACATCAGAGAGGTGTAGGATTCATGTAGTTCCAATCTATGGAAATAAAGGTGTTGGAAAAAAATAAACTTCTTACATCTACATAATTAACCAACTTTGGTTCCAGATTCATTCATCTTTCGTTGTAGTTGTTTATTTCTTTCATTATGGTTGACATACATCACATTTAACATTTCTAATGCTAAACAAAATGAAATATTGGCACATTAATTAAGAAGCTAAACTAGTGTGGAACGTCACCTGTGCCAACCCCCACATCAATTTATATCACCTAGAAATTGTTTCACCTTACAAGGATTTAAATTTACACTAATAATATTCACCACTAACAAAATAATATTCTCATTGAAGTAAAATCACATCATACCAATGAAAGAATTGACAAGTAAAATTGTAACATCCCCGAACAGCGGAAAATTTAAACTTTTAAAACCAAAGGAATCACGAGGATAAAACCATCAAGAGTGGAGACATTACTGAAAGAAATACATAAATAAGTCTGGTGCACCATAATACAATACGAGTTTGTCAAAAGAGTGATTACATCATAACACAAACACAAGGTACATGTAATCATGACAACCTAAAGTAGGTAGACGACAGGATCCAGTCCCAAAGTGCAATCTCCCTCGGTCACCACCCGCCGGAACCTAACACGGTCCTGAAAATAATCATAACAACAATGCCTGAGTTTCCATAAGAAACCCCGTATGACAAGCTCACCTATATGCCCTAACATACTAGTATAGCATGACATGAAAAACAAAGCAGTAAAACAACATTGCCACCAAGGGCCAAACCGGACATCCGTCCCGCGATCGTTCCCGCTGCCACACAGGCCCCGCGGTCTACAATCGCCACCGCTGCCACACAGGCCCCACGATCCGCAACATCGCCGTCGCCACACAAGCCGCACGATCCAACCTCACCGCCGCCACACAGGTCGCACGGTCCAAACAACCACCGGTACCACACAGGCCACACGGTCAAACATCACCGCCGCCACACAGGCTGCACGGTCCAACATCGGGTCTCCGTAGAGACCTACCGTAGGCACATACGGTATAACGGACAGTACGCAACACATCCCCACACGCGACTACACAAACCAAGGGATCGGTGAGGAGGCGTTCGCACTTCTGCGCAGGTAGAATCAGATCTGAAAACATCGTGGTCCACCACCACACCAACGGAGCCGTCGCTCAGGTCGGTCCATCAACCGGCGCCACACAGACCGCACGGGATATCACTCGATAGGTGCCCAGTCGAGCTACCTGCCGGAACACATCATCGGCAGTCCATCGCTGCAACCACACAGGCTACGCGCGATCCTCCCTGCCGCCACACAGGCCGCACAGGGGCCCTACCGCCGCCACACAGGCCGCACGGCACGTGCAATCACTGCCATCAAGGCCAGTCGAACATATCCGCCACACAAGGGCCAGACAATCGACAGATCCGAACCGAAGTCCGCAGGGTCAACGAGCTCCACGTGCAACATCAACTCCGGCTCCAAACGAGCAGGGTCGCGACCTCCGTCGCCGTCAATAGGTCGGTACCTCTCTGGACCTCCGTCGCCAATCCTGGCCGGTAGTCACTGTGCCCCGTAGCCATCGGCCGGTAGTCACTGCACCCGTCAGCAGTTGCGTGTTGCTGAAGCAATGTGATTCACAATCCCTCAGGCTGCTACTCTAACGCGAGTCAAACGATCCACCAGATATAGTCACAATCCATACATGGAGGTGACGCGTTCCGGACACCCACACTCTTCCACACGGCGGTCCCTGGGCAGGCACGCATAACGCGCCCACCATCACCTCCCGGCTCACGCACAAGGCGAGGACACGGGTTTCCGTGGACAGAGTTGGCATCCTAAGCGGAACCATGGATCCTGTCCTATGCAAAAACGGTCGATCGAAAGAGACACTCGGTCGACCATTTCCTCAAGTGAATCGGTCGACCGCTGTGACAACCGGTCGACCGCTTCCACAAGGGAAATCGGTCGACCGAAAGTGACAGCTCAGTCGACCGCTTCCACAAGGGAATCGGTCGACCGAAGCGTCTGCAATGGTCGAACTATTTGCGCAACACAATAATTCCTAACGGTCTACCGAAGGTCTAAAACCGGTCGACCGAACGAGGTCAAAATCCGGAGTCTGGTCAACATCAAAAACCAATCTATCGGTCGACCGAAAACCTACAGGGTCAACATAATATTTTCTATGTCATCAACGGTCGACCGAAAACACTAGCATCCTACCGGTACACTTAAGTTCCGGTCGACCGAACAAGGGAACCGGTCGACCAAAACACCACAGACAGTCAAATAACACTACGTTCGGTCGACCGTCCAAGGGACCCGGTCGACCGACAGACGTCTTCAACCTCGCGCCAGCCGAGGTTTTGACGTCGAAACACGTCGCCGGCGAGGTCTCCGACCTCTCGCGACCTATCAAAACATCACCCCAACGTGAGTGATCACTATAGGCCTCTAATGCAAGAGCTTGGCATACCTCTCTTTGAAGAACGACGAAGACACCGGAGCTCCGACTACCACGCCCCGGCCGCAACCTCACGCACGTCCTCCTCGCACCACGCCCCGCACGCTCGCCTCGCGCACCTTCACCACCACACACCAGCCACCGAGGAAGAGGAAGAGATGGGTGGAAGAGGAGAAAGGTTTGAAGAGAGGAAAAAGGAAGAGAATGGATCCCGTTTCTCTTTAAACCCAACCAAGCCACCCATCATCCTACACCCTAACACCACTGTTCACGTCACCCAACCCATCACCAACAGCCCTCTCGTATTCCACTTCAACTTCCCATGCAAACCTCACCCATTAGCTCCCTAAACACCAATTAAACACTAATTAGGTTAGGGTCATAACAAAAATGGTATCAATTCACATATCTAAACGTCCATGAACACAAATCCGAAACCTTTAAACCAAAGAAACAATAGTTTTGATAAAAGATTTTCAAGAGGAATAAGAAACTACAACCAAGGCAATGTAATAGTTGCCAAACAAGAAAATTCAAATAACATGTGCAACATTTTCAACATCACTTGTGCTTTCTAACTCAATATATATCTACACTTACTCCACTTACCCATGATAGATCATCAGACCTTAACTCTCTTCCTTAATGCTATTAGGAAAATTTATCTCTTCCGAAGTCAGACGGTTTGCTTTCGACAGGTTCAGCTTGTTGGACAGAGGGAGGTCGTTCTCAATGTTGAAGCGAGCAATAATGCTTACGACGGATGCATCTCCTCTTGTGGGCGGTGAAGATCTTGCCGGATTCGGATCACCTTCAAGCACATCTTGCACCTATACAGCGAAGCTGAAAAAAGAGGTCGAATCCGGCAAGATCTTCACAACCCACAAGAGGAGATGCCTCCGCCGTAAGCATCGTTGCCCACTTCAACATTGAGATCAAACTCCCTCTGTCCAAGAAGCTGGACCTATCGAAGGCAAACCGTCCGGCTTCGGAAGAGATGAATTTTCCTAATAGCATTGAGGAAGAGAGTTATAGGTCCGATGATCAATCTTGGGTCAGTGGAGCAAGTGTAGATATATATTGAGTTAGAAAGCACCAGTGATGTTAAAAATGTTGCACATGTTAATTGAATTTTCTTGTTTGGCAACTATTACATTGTCTTGGTTGTAGTTTCTTAATACTCTTGAAAATCTATTATCACAACTATTTTTTCTTTGGTTTAAAAGTTTCGGATTTGTATTCATGAATGTTTAGATATGTGAATCAATACTATTTTCCTTATCAATTCTTTCTTTGGTATGATGTGCTTTTACCTCAATCTTCAATGAGCATATTATTTTGTTAGTGGTGGATATCAGTGAAAATTGGAAAAAAATCGCAAATAAGTTTACAATTAGTTTTGTGATACTACGGTGGAGAAAACATACTTCGAGCTACAACTAAATCTACTATTTAGCCCGTTTGGAAAATTCAATTATGATATTATCAACTATTTGACATTCATTAAATTTTATTCCTTTCTCTTTTGTTTTCATAATACTAACAAACGAATCTTAATCCATATGAGGAAAAACTAGACCAAAGAATTTTTGCTTACCTATATAAGAAAAGCCTCATGACAAACGCATATCGGAAGACAACCGAAATAAATCAATTAACTCGTACAAATAGACAACTACGAATAGAGAACTTCAACTTCTCAACTTAGTTGCAATATTTCAAAGTGAAACCTCGAATTAGATTTGATGGTTAAAATAGAATTCAAAAAATAAATGCAAATATTCATGCATATAACTATGGTTTCTCATAGAACCGGGGACATACGTACGTTCTGGATGACAAGAAACTCAATGTCATTGGTCCAATGGATTATAGCAAACCCAAGCAGAGCAAGTCCCATCTCCGGGCTCTTAAGCTAACCTTAATTACTGTAAAGTGGAATACCTGTTGCTCGCGTTGTTCTATTGTTAACACTTAACACCATCTATAATGGCCACCAAGAGTGTGATAGACTTGAAGTTCTCGTTGCAAAAGTAGCACCTTCTCACACGCTCATTTCCATGTTGCATTAATTATGTGACATCTAAGAACGAGTCACTACTTATATATATATTGCAAGAAATATCACGTAAAACCATCAGAAAATTATAACCACTCAACCATATCATTCCTGAAATTAAGGAAACGTGCTTACCAAGTAAGGAAATTAAGCATGCATCTAGACCAAAATATTCGTCCTCATTCCTAAAAGTACGGAATGATTGCTTCCCAGGCAAGTAAAATAATAATAATTTCTTAAAATTTAGTAATCATCTTGACCAACTTATTTACCAGATTTCAATTACATGCTAAGAATATCAATGTTTAGCGTTCAAGATTCTCCTTGGGTATTAAAATCTTTGTTCATATTTTGAATATAAAAAAACTTATATTTCCAAAAAAATCCATTAAATTTCAAGTATCCCCGGTAAATATACGAATTTGCCACACATCGTGTAGACCTCACTGGATTATGTTCGATTGCTAACAATTTATAATACTACCACAAACAAGACTATTTTCACCTCTCAAGGAGCTAAATCTTTTCGTGTGTCTATATGTAAAAATCCAAGGGCAATCCCAGGGATTAAAAATTTAATAGGTCTGAAATTCAACAGGGTAGGGATCCACATTCCCTACCCTGTTGAATTTCAGACTCGAGCGGTGAATTTTTCTTTTATGGTTTCAAGAAAATAGCACTGCAAATATATAAAAATAATTCTATTACTATAACTAATGTTACAACAATATAATATTATAGAATCGATGGACAAATACACAACACTAGAATAACTCACAAAACGATACTACTGACACACTCACGCTCACTTCACTAGACTAAAACTCACTTAGAATTTCAGACTCTAAGAGCATCCCTTAACGCAGAAGAACTTCGGTCATCCGAAGGTCGTGAATAAAAAATTATTTTTTTAGTAGAAAAACTTCGGTTGCAGATGACCGGGTCGACGACCCGGTCATCAATTTTTTTTATTATATTTTGATTTTTTGATTTTTTTTTGTTTTTGTTTTGATTTTTTTAATTTTTTGTTTGAGTTTTTTTTTAATTTTTTTTTCCGAAAATACGTTTTATAATTGTTTTGATTTTTTAGAATTTTTTTTATATTTTTTAAATTTTTATCAAAATGGACCCCGAAATGATGTGGAGGAGAGAGGTAGATTGTTGTGGGTTGTGTTGGGTTGTGGTTAAGAGATGAATAGTGTAGGAAAGAGAAGAATGTGGGTTGAGGAAAGAGAAAGCTGATTTTGAAGAGAGAGAGAGCTGATGACCAGGTCGTCCACGTGGTTAGTGATGGTCTTAATGGGAGAGATGGTTTGTGTTGGATAGATTGTTGAAAGGAGTGGAGAGGGTCCTAATTTGTGGGTAGGAATGGAAGGTGGAGAGCCAGAGTTAATATGGTTAGTTGGGTGATGGAGTAAATTAGGTGGGTTGGCAGTTTGGTGAATATAGAGTGAGAAATATCTAGATATTAATGGGTTCATCGGGTCGGGTTAAGATTATTTAAACTAGAAAAATGCATTTAGGCCCGGTACGGTTGGTATTGAATTTTCAATATGAGGTTCATTTCTGCACAATTGTTTTTACTGTGGTAAGTTATCAAATATATACATGTCCAATCTTGTGTTCCATAAGTTCACTTTTTATAGGAAAAGAAAGATCATAATATTAAAAATGGATGATTGGGGAAAGTTGCCTCCGGAATTGTCTATTAATGTGGTCAAATAAATCACATCAAACGGCTCTGGCCGGGCAGACTAGAGCGCGTGAAATTTTCTTTAATGTTTTTTGTTTTAATTTTTTTAAAATTAATTTTAATCTGTTTTTAAATCTTTTTTTCAAAATATATTTTCTAATTATTTTTATTTCTTAAATTTTGTACATGATCAACATCTAAATGATGTGGAGAAGAAAGTATGTTGAAAAAGTATGTTATTTTATCCAATAAAAAAATTAATTCTCTTATCAACATAATAAATTATTTACAACTAAATATTAAATAAAAACTAAAACTACTTAAAACAAAAAAATGGGTGGGGTTGCCAAGTCTGTCGGGTGTACACTCATTTTTTGGTGTCGATCGAGGAAAAATTTAAAACAAAATTTAAAAAATTTAAAAAATAAAAAAATTAGAAAACATATTTTAAAAAAAGAGAAGACACATTAAAAATGATTTAAAAAAACAAAAAACCAAAACTAATTAAACCAAAACTAAAATAAAAAATGATTTAATTAGTTTTGGTTTTTTTAAATCATTTTAAATCTGTTTCTAAATCTTCTTTTAAAAAAAATATGTTTTCTAACTGTTTTAACTTTTTAAATTTTGTTTTTAATTTTTTCCTAGATCGATCCAAAAATATGTTGGATTTTTGTGACTATTTTACCCTCGTTTATTTTTAGTATATACCTGCATAAGCTTTATTTAATAAAGTTTAGGGGCAATTTGGGGATTTGTTTCGACAAAACATCTGGAACTCCTAGAAACTTTCTGTTCATCCAAACAACTCTCAACCTCTGAGGAAGAAGCTGCTCCTGGATCCACATTCCCAGAAGTTGACTTCCCCACCAGAAGCTCATATCTGGGAGCTTCATTCAAACACAGCCTTAATGCGCCTCAATAATGATTCAGCTCAACGGTGATATGTAGCTCGCCCGTTCATAACACAAATTGAAGCTAATTACGTGACATTAAATTACATGATGTAAGAGCAATATAACACTTTAAGCTTCAAATTGTCTCAATAGTATATATTAGGGTTGTAAATGGTCGGTTCGTGGGCGGTTATAGGGCATACTCATGACCCTACCCGTCTAATTAAATGGTTCGTGGTTTGGTTAGAAACCCGTTTACCTCTACTCATGACTCTACCCGTTTAATTTAGCTAAAACGGTTTTGGGAGGTTAAATGGTTATATGGTTAAAGTTTAATGGATACTAAAATCAATATAAGAACTGGGTAAATGGTTAATGGATAAAAACTTGTCAAACTTGTTAAAAACATCAAACATCCATAAATTTATAATCAAAACCTCCAAAAATCCATAATATAAACATACATAAATTCATATAAAACAACATCAAACATCCACACATAATGACAATAACAATACAAAAATTATAGGTATATAATTAGGGGTGCACATGGGTCGGGTTGGGTCGGGTTTGGGCCTCAACCCGACCCAACCCGAAATTTTCGGGTTGGGAAAAAACCCAACCCAACCCGAACCCGAACCGGTTTGGGTTCAACCCAACCCGACCCGAAATTTTCGGGTTGGGTCCGCTTGGATCGGGTTGAACCCGAATTCGGAAATTTTCTCCCAAACTTGGTCAGGTTCGGTCGACCGGTGCTTAAACGGTCGACCGGTGGCTTGAAAACCCAAATTTTTTGGGTTGGTGTTTGGTCGACCGAGTGATGTTCGGTCGACGGGTTTATTTGGGAAAAAATAAAAAAAATAAAATAAAAAATAAAAAATCGGGTTCGGGTTGGGTTGTGTCAACCCGACCCCCTCAACCCGAACCCGACCCAAAAATTCGGGTTTTTGATTTTCCCAACCCGACCCGACCCGAACCCCTCCCCAACCCGACCCGACCAGTCGGGTTCGGGTTGGGTTTCGGGTTGAACCCAACCCATGTGCACCCCTATATATAATATATATCAGGTATTCTCTAGTGAGCACAGGGCTTAATTTATCTATATCCACCACTCATTTCAAATTGTAAGGTAGATTAAGAAAAAAACGGTTATGCTAATGAATGGTGAGATTAACTGTAATTAAGATCCAATGGTGAGATTGTAGGGGGGCTTAAACTAAATTTGATGAGCTCTGAGCTCACTAGAGCTTGACCCTAATATATATAACAAAATATTATATACATTCATTATGTTTCGCGGTTAAATGGACGAGTTTAATCATGTAATCTTATACGCCTATTTATTAAACGGTTATGATTTTCACAACCCTTATCCTCCAATTTATTAAACGGTTATGATTTTTACAACCCACGACCTTACATGTCGGTTCGGTTAAGGCGGTTAAATGGTTTTGACCCAACCCATTTACAGCCCTAATATATATGGACTATATAGCTCTTCGAAATCTAGGATGGTAATATGTGTTACATCTGCTACTAATTAATAATAATTTTTCGACGGAAAGGAAAACCCATGAAATATATAGTTGTGTTCGAGCATTTAATCCAACGGTTACTGCAGGTCTTGCATCAACTGGAGGTTCTTGACACTAACTTAGTGTAACATCCTCAAACAGCGGAAAATTATAAACTTTTTAAAAGGAAAATCAAGTCAAATCACAATACATGAGGATATTACATAAATTCAAAAATAACTGGTGCATCAATATATATCATATATATCTGATTTTTGTTTTCAAAAGTGTGATTACATCAAAATGCTATATAAAATAAATGTACATGTAATCACTACAACCTCCAAAAGGAGAAAAGCATGATCCGGTCACCGACAAGCTTCTCCGCGGTCACCACCCCTTAATGTCGCTCACGACCTGAAAAACAAACATGCAATTATGTCTGAGTTTCCAGAATGAAACCTCGTATGCCAAACCCCTAACACATATATGACCAAGAAAAAACTAGCATAAAATGCAACCAATCAAAAATACAAAACATTATCGCGAAGCTGGGCTATAGGGCTCTTTCACCCAACCACAACAACCACGATCCTAGACCAGGGCTCCACGACTCTTTCACCCAACCACAACAACCACGATCCTAGACCAGGGCTCCACGACTCTTTCACCCAACCTCATATCACGCGGTCCACAACAGGGCTCCAGGGCTCTTTCACCCAACCCAACAATAATTACAAACAAGGCTCCAGGGTCCTTACGCCCAACCTCATCCGTGCTCAACAGGGCTCCAGGATCCTCTCACCCAACCCCCAACTGCACACTACAAGAGCTCAAACTCAAATTGCAAAATAGAGCAACAACGGTCGATCAAACCAAGCTACCGGTCAAACGGTTCTCTCCAAAACCAGGCACGGATTCAACCGTCTCACAACCGGTCGAACGCACGCAACAACAAACGATCGAACCAAGGTCAGGGGCAGTCAATCGTTTAGAAGGTCAACTCCCATGGTTCAACTAACAAAACGACCAACTGGACAAACAACAAGTCTCAGGCGGTTGACCGTTAAAAGGTATACGCCACAATACAAATCAAATAAACATCCCATCGGTCGAACAAAGGCATCATTTGACCAAAACCAAGGATTTCTGATGTTTCCTCTAAAGCAACACCGGTCGACCGAAAGTACCACCGGTCGAGCCAATTAAAAGTGAACTTAAACTACAAGTCGAACCAGTGCCAATAGCAGTTGACCGTTTAGATGGTCCACGCTCTGTTCAGACCAGTCCACAAAGCAACGGTCGAACAAATCAAATAGGTGGTCGCCCGTTTAGAAGGTTTAGGTCCCAAACGACTTGCTACAAGTATAGTCGGTCAAACGGATCTAAAGGTAGTCGACCGTTTTGATGGTCTATGCCCCCAAACAACTTACCAACAGTGTAACCGATCGAACGGCAAAGGGGTCCCGTTTGACCGAAAGATATCAGGGCTTGCCTAAAACACACAACTGGTCGACCGCCCAAAAGCATCGTTCGACCGTTGCAGGGCAGAAACCCACAATTACACTAGCATCAGTCGACCATGGCACACACCGGTCGACCGTTATTCAGCAACGTCTTGCTGCACTTCCACCTTCGATGAGCCAAATGGCTACCGTCGGTTAAAGCCACCACTCACACATTGGGTGAGTCTTAACGAGAAGTTTGACATACCTTTAAGGCTTGAAAATGCCTTTGGAGAATCACGACAATCCCCTCACCACAAGCGTTTCTCCAGCGAACTCTTTCTTAGAGCAACGATAACCCAATTCCGTCATCTTCGTCGAAACCCTCCTTCGTCGATCACTCCAACACTGGAGTCAGGGAGGGGGGTGGACTGAGAAAGAGAAGTGTTAAGTGAATTGAAGAGAGGAAAATGAGGAAGAGATGGGTTTAACTCTTATAAACCCTTACCTCAAACCCAAATCAATCTCAACCGTCCACATCAACCCCATACCATCACATCACCCTAAAACACAACAAAACAATATTAGTCCACTAATCAAGGATTTAGGATCTCACACTTAGAAGGTTGACATTGGGGACATTGCATTATCTCCGTTAGGTTGATAACAATATAGAAATTTGTTTTTGACCTACGGTGTAATGGTCAATAACTCTCGATATATATTACAACATCAGGATAAGTACGTAGCATCAGTCTTATTATGTATTTTTCATATATATATATATATATATAATATGTATATATAGTTTAATACTACCCACTTGTAGATATATCTTTCATAAAGATTATACATAGAATCCATTATTTCATGACTTCGGTCAAAGAATTTAGACGAAAGACTAATAGGAGAAGATACATAAAGAGCAATGAAATTATAAATATTGCTAGATATATTCACTATAAAAAATTGTGAAAAATCCATCACTCTAAAATTACAAAAGAAACAATACATATCAGCTACTTATTTTGAAATTTAAAGATATGATTTGGTATCCATTTCATTTAGATAGCCGTTTATTGTTAGTTAACGTTAAAACTAACTCTTGTGCAACAAAATCCAGCCAATATGTATAACAAAATAATTAAACTTGTGGTACGTGCAACTATAGATATACACCCAAACCTTACGTATTTCTCTTGCCAAGATTGCTTAACTTCTTCCTATATCGATTCCATCCAAGGTAAGTGTTATGTCCCTAACCCTCCTTAGGTTTGATTAGTGCTAATGGTGATTAGAGGGGTGGCTTTGCATGAGAAATGAAGGAGGAGCAGTGAGCTGGTGATGGGTGAGGGGTGTAGGGAGGCGAGTACTGTTGGTGAGGAGATGGGTTGTTGGGTTTAAAAGTTGAAAACCTCTCTCTCTCTCTCTCACTTTGCTCTCTGATTTTGTTTCTCTCCCTCTCCCTCAGTTGATCAAGCTCCGGTGGTCGGAGACGAGGGTGGTCGAGCGGTCCTGACGTGAGGCGTGCGGAGGTGGGCGCACGGGGAGATCTCCGGAGGCGACGTGTGCTGATTGATATGTTTTAATTAACCGCCAGTGCACGACCGCATTGAAACAGTGACAAATACAGGTCGATCCACAAGGAGGTGTGTCGACTTTAGTTTGTGCGAAGGCGAGTGGGAAAGAAAGGAGAGAAAGGAGTTATGATCTACACTACACTACAATGTGAAAGTAAATGGAAAATAAGCAATAAAACTAAACCCCAAATGGGGTAGAGAAAAGAGTGTGAATACAAAGATATGTGTGTGTGTGTTCAATTAAGCTCCTCACAATATGTAGTGCATGAAAATCATAAAACTACATCCAACTTTGCCTCCACATGAAATAAGATAAGATCATATCATTAAAACACACAAGACAATAATTGGAATGAAGCTAAATGAACTCAAGTACAAAGACCAAACCACACTATGCCTCTACATGAAATAAGATTTACTCAATCATTAAAACATACAAGACATTAATAAAGTTAAGGGCAACAAGAGCACATACACTACAAGTCATGTTTCCTTTATCAATTCCATCATTATCCTCACCTCATCATTCCCATAAAATAGGTCCACTAGTCTAAGCATAAGCTAAGCTTTATTCAAGAGCATTAGCATATTAAAGACAAGAGTTAAATCCCATTAGATGGTTATGGAAATGATATAAGGTTCAAAAGATTAAAATAACACACACCTAATACATCACATAATCACATCACATATTTCTCCACCCCCAAATGAGGATGAAACTACTCACTAATCATTATGATTGACATCATTTCATGCTCATATTTGTATCTTATATCCATTATCTTTCACCTAAACAATGCTATGTTACGAGTTTTATGTTTAGTTTTCAGGAATAATTAGGTTTGAAGAGATGAAGCATAAAAGAACCCAAAAGCTGGGAAAAAGGACTGGATTGTGAGATCTGGGGACCAAGATGCAAGGGAGAAGGACCTGAACGCAAGATAGAGGGACCTAAGAGCAAAACAGAATACTTCACACCATCATGGGGAGTATTTTAGCAATTGGATTCGGGTCGGAACTCCAACAAACCAACCAGATGCATCCAAGACCAACAAACACTTCAAGCAAAGCCCACAAACAAAACCAAACGGGTCTAAACCATATAGACCGCCAATTGGCGGTCTGGAACCGCCAATTGGCGGTCTAGATGACCCAGAATCCGTTTAGTTTTCTGTAGCACGTGTATTAGTGTATGCTTAGTGTAGTTGTGGTATTGGTTTAGTCCCACATCGGGGGATTGTCCCGGTTTGCCTTTTTCCATGGCTATAAATAGAACTCTTCACCTTCCATTGTAAGCACTCCATATTTTAAGTGGCTATTCTTCCTACTAGAAGTGAGACCTTGAAGCACACATTAAAGTAGGAGGATGCTACTTTTAATGTGAGTCATTTTATCAATAAAGTTTTGTGTTTCTTTCATTGTTTGTTTTATGCTTCTTTTATTGTTTATGCATGTTTTAGGTTAATCGTCTTTTAATTCTAGCTTAGTTTTAATATGCTTTCTTTCCATAGTTTAATAATTAGTGTAATGTTTAGTGAGTAGTTCCATCCCCTTTGGGGGTGGAGTAGATGTACATACATGCATTAGAGAATGGGATGAATGCTTTAATTTCAATGTGTTGATTAAACATGAATGTATGCTTGCTTGTTTAGGATAGAATTTATAACTTGATGAGTTTTCCCAAATTGATTAGACACCTCTCATGCTTGTTTAGGTTCTGAAATAAACAACTTGCATATGTAAATGTTAATCAACCAAGTTGGTGAATAAATTGATAGGTTTTGCCATAACATTTAGACACTCCCTATGCTTTATAAACACCACCTTCATGTTCTTAAAGAATGTATTCTACACCCACCTCTTTGCTTGTGTGCACTCACTCCACCCCTTAGGGGTTTTCCATTCCTGAAATTCCAGCATTCTTGTTTTGTTCTTAGCTTAGTTCTTATTTCATCGTTTGTTTGCTTCTTTCACATTTCATACTTCTTAGCGTAGTGTAGCTTAATAAATCTTTCTCCCCCAACCTTTGCCACTTGATTTCTAATAAACAAGAGGCTGCTCACCTCCCTGAGCACGACCCGTACTTGCCACCGCTTCATCGCGGTCGTGCACTTACGGTTTAATTAAAAGTTCAACAAGTTTTTGGCGCTGTTGTCGGGGAGGTGCCAGTCCAGACTCTTGTTTGGACGATTCGAGTGGATTTAATTTGTGTTGTGTAGTTTTTCCTTGTTTCAGGAGACTTGGAGTCATCAAGAGGAACGCCTGGAGAAGTTTTGAGTGAATCTGAGCATTTACGACCGCCAATCAGCGGCCTAAGACCGGTTTTGTCTCGTATTTCTTTGGTTGGTTGTTATAATTGATGTAGTGATCTGGGATTTAATTTGGCATGTTTTGACTTATAGTTTGTTCCCAGATCAATAATCAAACCTCCCTTAAGCAACTTGGACCCTAAAACTCAAAGCAAAAGATTAGGCATTCTTTTTGTTTAGGCCATGCATCATGTATGTGACTTAGGCATTTAGATTGTCTTTTATCTTAGCTTTATTTTCTGTTGTTGAGAGCTGGCGTGAGGTACGCACCTTCTACTCTCATTCATGCATTTCGTATGAACATGCATTAGTTAGTAGGAAGTGCATTGCAACAAGTGTGAGTTGAGCGTTGTTTGGAGAGTTGATTGCTAGATTTAGGACTCCAAAACGCTACTAAGGAGGGCTGTCCCATAAAAGATAAGGTGGGGGATTTCATCACCTTTTCCTTCGCCCCAAAAACCACACTAATCAAGAGCCTAATTTTAAAATCAAGTAGACATTGGCCTTAAGGAATTCGGATGCATTAGGAGAGTGATCCGGTCCCGACCGTCATGACCTGATCGGCGTTGCCCACTTTGTCGATAGTAGGAGAGACGAGATCTCTTGATCTTGACTCACGTGCTGGGATTTGTGGTCCTCGTCGTAGGGAGGTGAGGCGTGTTGAGGCCGTGTGACCTCGCAGTTAGGCGTCGTCTAGCTGTAAGGACCTATAGCGACCTTAGGATTGCTTGAGCCTTGTTTGCTTGTGTGCTTCTGCCTGTACCCATCCGCCATAGCATAAGGACTTCTTCCCTTCTCTCCTGAGTCATTCTTTCTCTCCTGTGTTCCCCCATCTTCTCCTCTACGCACATTCTTTGTTAAAAAAAATTGTTTTGTGTGTGCACCTTTGTTCATGCTTTCGTGGACATGAGACGAGAGTGGTCGTTTGACGAGGAGCGTTGTCAATCCGGCTTCGGTCATCGATTTCTCGACACCGCCCTCCTCTCGTGTCACACATAGTTCGGGTCCAATGGCTGCTAATTTCCGTGAGGAGGAGTAGTTGCTGGACCCACCTGCTCCACCAATGCTTCCAGTTGTCATTCCCATACCTCTTCGTGATCGATGCTACCCGAGCCGTACAGCTCTACCCTCATGCATCGTATTACCAGAGGCTAATGGAAACCATTTTGAGGTTAAGCCTCAATTCATTTCCATGCTCCCTCATTTCACTGGGAAAGGTGACCCCTATATCTTTCTCAGGGAATTTGAGGAGGTCTGTGCTATGTTCAAGCTGCAACAACTTAGCACAGACTCCATCCATCTTAGGCTCGTTCCTTTTGCACTAAAGGATGACGCCAAGAAGTGGTTGTACAACAACCAAGCGAATTCCTTTAGGACTTGGGATGAGTTTCAATCTGCATTCCTCAAGAAGTACTTTCCTAATCATCGGACTCAAAAATTGAGGAACGAAATCAATTCGTTCTATCAACATGAGATCGAACCATTTCATGCATATCTTGAGAGGTTCATAGAGCTACTATCCTCGTGCCCTCACCATGGCATTGAGTTGTGGTGTCTTTGTCAGATTGTGTATGAGGGTTTTTACATCCCGTCCAGAACGCTCCTTGAGTCCATGTGTCAAGGAGAGTTCTTGGGAAAGGATGAAAGGGAGGCATGGACCTTCCAAGAAGACCTCGCTGAGAAAACCATGCAATGGGAGAGTGTGAGGGAACCACCTGCATCATCTAGTATAGGAGCGAGGATCGCGAATGCAAACTCAACTAGATCGGGTTCCGCATTTGCTATCGATACCAGTACGGCCACCGAGACACGCATGGCGGCCTTAATGCGCCATATGGATTCGATTGAGCTCCAAAACCAACAAAGTGCACCTCACATGTCCACATCTGGTCCAGTTCCTTGTCATTCATGTGGTAGGATAGGTCATGTAGAGAGCGAGTGTGAGTCCATTCCTCCTGAGATGGAGCGTGTCAACGCCATCTATGATAGAGCCAGGAATGACCCATACTCATCATCTTATAATCCTGGATGGAGGAACCACCCCAATTTTTCATGGAACCAAACTAATGCCCCGGGTGGTCCTCCAAACTCCTCTAGACCACCTTACCAATCACACCAACCTCCCATGCATGCACATTCCTATCAGCCACCCCAAACACAAACCACCAATCAATCGGGTTTCCTAAATTCCAATAATATGGAAATCCGATTCAATTCGCTTGAGACCTTGACTCGTGGACTTGAAAACTCAATGAAAAATTTTATGTCTACCACAAGTCAAGTTCTCACTTCAAATCAGCAGACCATGAAATCTCTAGAGCTTCAGATGGGCCAATTGGCTCAGTCTGTACATGAGAGAGAGAGGGTCTTTTCCTAGCCAGCCTGAGGCTAACCCCCGCATGTACCACCAAAAACAAATGCAAAATGAGAATGTGGTACCTCGGGGGAGGCAAGTGATCCATGTGGAGGAACCTGTTCAACATGTCAATTCCATTGTGACCTTAAGGAATGGAAAACAGGTTGACAATCACATTTCCTTGCCACACCCACCACCATCTATGCAGCCCCTCAGTGGGAATGGGGGTGAAGAAAAAGGGTGAGGGTAATACACCAAAGCTTTCTTCTCAGGCACAACAGAAAACCTACCTGCCAAAAGCTCCCTATCCAAGTAGGTTAAACAAAAAGCAGAGTGACAACATGGACAAGATATTAGAGGTGTTTAAGCAAGTGAAGGTTAACATCCCCTTGTTGGATGTCATCCAACAAATACCTCAATATGCCAAAGTGTTGAAGGATCTCTGCACAACCAAGAGGAAGACCAATGTTCCTAAGAAAGCATTCTTGGCTGCAAATATCAGCTCACTTTTGTCCAATCCCACCTACACAAAATACAAGGACCCTGGGTGTCCTACTATTCAGTGTACGATAGGGGACACTAGACTGAGCAATGTTTTGCTTGATTTAGGATCAGCGGTCAACCTCCTCCCATTCTCTGTTTATCAACAGTTGAACTTGGGAGAATTGAAACCAACTAAGATCACCCTCCAACTGGCGGATAGATCCATTCGTATTCCCATGGGGATTATCGAGGACGTGCTTATCAAAGTTGGAGATTTTATATTTCCAGTCGATTTTGTTGTCCTCGAGACCAATCCTGTTGCAAACACCCACTCTCAAACACCCACTCTCAAATACCTTCGATTTTGTGAAACTTAAGTGTAGGGGTTTTGGTTCCCACGTAGATAAATAAATAAGTGGTGTTCTCTCTTCTCGCACAGCTCCTATCACTCGGGAAAGTAGGTCTGAGGGGACTTTGTGCCTGGTGCTTTCGAGTCATCTGACTTGGGATGCGCCGACCGAACCCCCGTTACACGGGTGGTAGGGATCGCCTTATGTGGAGATTTGGGGGAAGGTGTACGTGATAGTGTAAGTCCTCATGGGCAATGATGCACGAAACCTGACCCTGGGAGAATCAAACACCAACCAATAAAATGCTCCAAAGAAAAAGAAAAAAAAGAAAAAAAAGAAAAGAAAAATAAAAGAGTCAAATAAGAACCAAAATGGACTTTACACATTGTATCACATTCAGAAGTTAAGGTTGCCCATGTCTTTCACTTAAGTCCTTGACTAACTCTCACGAATAACTCATTAGGCTAGGTGTGTGGACCGATTACATATATAGAGTCGACCCGTAGTATTACCGCGTCCCGTGATCGACAAAATGAGTCCAACGAGTCGTGTAGCTAGATTGATTAATGCATCTTGTTCGGATTTTGTGGGTATATCCGCTGAAAACCCTCAGGAGACAACACTCCTCCTCCTTGGCGACAAGGAGGTTTAACGGCTTGTTGCATGTGCTAAGTGCAACCGTGATTCCTACGAAAGTGAGTTAGGATTTCTTGTTTTTCGCATGCTTTTCTCTTTCTTTGTTTTGCTCGGGACTAGCAAAAGTTAGGTGTGGGGGTATTTGATTGACATCATTTCATGCTCATATTTGTATCTTATATCCATTATCTTTCACCTAAACAATGCTATGTTACGAGTTTTATGTTTAGTTTTCAGGAATAATTAGGTTTGAAGAGATGAAGCATAAAAGGACCCAAAAGCAGGGAAAAAGGGGTGGATTGTGAGATCTGGGGACCAAGATGCAAGGGAGAAGGACCTGAACGCAAGACAGAGGGACCTAAGAGCAAAACAGAATACTTCACACCATCATGGGGAGTATTTTAGCAATTGGATTCGGGTCGGAACTCCAACAAACCAACCAGATGCATCCAAGACCAACAAACACTTCAAGCAAAGCCCACAAACAAAACCAAACGGATCTAAACCATATAGACCGCCAATTGGCGGTCTGGAACCGCCAATTGGCGGTCCAGATGACCCAGAATCCGTTTAGTTTTCTGTAGCACGTGTATTAGTGTATGCTTAGTGTAGTTGTGGTATTGGTTTAGTCCCACATCGGGGGATTGTCCCGGTTTGCCTTTTTCCATGGCTATAAATAGAACTCTTCACCTTCCATTGTAAGCACTCCATATTTTAAGTGGCTATTCTTCCTACTAGAAGTGAGGCCTTGAAGCACACATTAAAGTAGGAGGATGCTACTTTTAATGTGAGTCATTTTATCAATAAAGTTTTGTGTTTCTTTCATTGTTTGTTTTATGCTTCTTTTATTGTTTATGCATGTTTTAGGTTAATCGTCTTTTAATTCTAGCTTAGTTTTAATATGCTTTCTTTCCATAGTTTAATAATTAGTGTAATGTTTAGTGAGTAGTTCCATCCCCTTTGGGGGTGGAGTAGATGTACATACATGCATTAGAGAATGGGATGAATGCTTTAATTTCAATGTGTTGATTAAACATGAATGTATGCTTGCTTGTTTAGGATAGAATTTATAACTTGATGAGTTTTCCCAAATTGATTAGACACCTCTCATGCTTGTTTAGGTTCTGAAATAAACAACTTGCATATGTAAATGTTAATCAACCAAGTTGGTGAATAAATTGATAGGTTTTGCCATAACATTTAGACACTCCCTATGCTTGATAAACACCACCTTCATGTTCTTAAAGAATGTATTCTACACCCACCTCTTTGCTTGTGTGCACTCACTCCACCCCTTAGGGGTTTTCCATTCCTGAAATTCCAGCATTCTTGTTTTGTTCTTAGCTTAGTTCTTATTTCATCGTTTGTTTGCTTCTTTCACATTTAATACTTCTTAGCGTAGTGTAGCGTAGAGTAGCTTAATAAATCTTTCTCCCCCAACCTTTGCCACTTGATTTCTGATAAACAAGAGGCTGCTCACCTCCCTGAGGACGACCCGTACTTGCCACCGCTTCATCGCGGCCGTGCATTTGCGGTTTAATTAAAACGTTCAACACATTACACTAACTACATTAACAAAATGAAACATTGTACCGAAATGAAATTAAACTAAGCAAGCAAGAAATATTAAAGAAGCTAAAAGGAAAGGAAAGTAAAACTAAAGAAGCATGCAAGAATTAAAAGACAAGATTAAAAGAAACTAAGAACAATTATTTTATTAAAATGACTCACATTGATGGTAGCACTCTTCTCCACCTTGAGTTTTGCTCCAAGGCTTAGTCCAAGTAGAGAAAATGCCACCAAGCAATGAGTGAATACAAAGGAAGGTGAAGAGTTCTATTTATAGGCATGAAAAAAGCTAATCCGGGACAATCCCCAGGTATGGGACTAAAACACATACCAAATATGGACTAAATGATGCATTGCATACATTGCATCATATGTCTTTCATTTAGATCACTTTTATATCAATAAATGCTACTAAGGTATGTGTTTAGTCTTATTTACAGAATACAAGGACCTGAATGCAAATTACCCACATCCCGAGCATAAACGCGTGCAAAAGACTCATTTCTATCAAAAATACCAAGCTCAAGATTATCAGGTTACGAATGGAAATGTATCCAAGCATAAAAGCATTCAAGTCCTAATTGCAAAAAGAACAAGGACTTAAGCACAAAAGTAGTCGGGGACTTAATTGCAAAAAGTCAAGGACCTAATTGCAATTCACGAGTAGCTTTTATTATCTTGGAGAAAATCTAAAGAAAAATCAATGTGAATCTCCAAATATATTAAGGAAATAATTCGGAGCTCAAGAGAACGGAAAGAAATCATCCAGACGCGCAAAGGAGGATCAAATCATACCATAAACACTCAGCAAAAATCCGGATTTAATCTGACATGATTATGCGGCATTTTTGCCGCACAACACCTACAATCTGCGGCGATTTCGCCGCCCCCTTAGTGATCCGTGTGCTCCAATTTTGTCCAATCGTGTCTGGACACGTGTACTCTCCAATTCTATACTTAGGTCTCTTGTAACAACTATAAATAGCCCCGAGAACGATGTTAGAAGGGTCCTTAGTCTTTGGTTGTAGTTTTTATTCTTAATCTTAGTTTTGTATTCTTCTTTTCATTAATAAAATTCTGTCTTTTATTTCTTACTTTTAGTTTTGTCTTGTAATGTCTCAAGGACCCCTTCTTCCTCCCTCTATGAGTTTCTAACTCCTTCCAAAGGGTGGAGGTGACGGATTTAGGGTGAAGAGAAGATGAATGAATATTATTATTTTAATTTCGTGTTAGTATATTTTGATTACTTGAGTTTATGTTAAATCATTTATCATGTAATGCTTTATAACTAATATGATTTATTATAAGTTTCTGAATTCTCTAATCTAAACCTTAAATCTAAACCTCCACCCAACGGAATTCACCATCTTTGTTCTTGCTTTAGTTTTATTTGTTCATGTTTCATGTTTTAGGAAATTAAAAATAAAAAATCTCAAAACCCAATTTATTTCTTCTCTCCTTCTTCCCCTTAATCGAAAATCACACAAATAACAAATCTCTCTCTCCTTGTGTTCGACCCGTACTTGCCACGTCTTCATTTACGCCGTGCACTTGCGGTATAAATTTAATTCTCATCACTAAACACAACATAGTACACCACCCGACCAAGACATGTCGCCTCTAGACCAATTTGGACCGCTGATTGAGGGTCTTGGACCGCCAATTCGCGGTCTGTAAGTGTTGGATCGAGTCTGGATTTTGGTGGCCTGGTTCTGACTTGATTTCTTGGTGTTTGATGAACCCGATTTGGTTGTTGATGGTTGGGCCAGAATTTTATTGCCAAAATACTCCTCATTAAGGTGTGGAGCTTCTTGATTTACTCATTAGTCCTTTTGGTTTTACATCCGGGTCCTTCTCAATTTCATCTCAGTTCATAAGTCTTGCAACTTAGTCATTTTCCTTGCATTTGAGTCCTTTTTGAGTCTCTTCTTCCTAAACCTATTTATTCCTGAAACATAAACATAACACTCGTTACGTAGCATTGATTTGGCTAAATTAAAGGATATAAGACACAAATATATGCATGATATGATGTCAATCATGCGCGAGCGAGTCTCCAACGAGTTTCGTCGTCTTGGAAGGTATGTGGTCTTCTTAGTGTGGTTTGTTGTTCATCCTCGTGTGAGGGATGTTGGGGCCAGTCGCGCGAGGTCGGAGACCTCGCCGACGGCAATAAACAGCGTAAAATCCATGGCTGGCGCAAGGTTGTTGTCGACCAACGGTCAACCGATTTCCTTTGGGCGGTCGACCAGTTTAGTGTATTGGCCCGACTTTAACCAACACCGGTCGGACGATGCCTTGGGGCGGCCGATCGGTAGTTCTTTGTGCTGGTGGGTCGGGATTGCCTGTTAGTTTTTGGTCGATCGGTTCCATGTTTTCGTTCGATCGGAACTTAAGTGTACTTGATGATTATGTATGATTGTTCGACCGATAGTTGGTATGTGTTCGACCGTTATATGACTTAGAACTGCTAGGATGCCCTGGTAGTTTTCGGTCGACCGGGACCACTGAGTCAGTCGACCGGTAGTATTCATTGATGTTGACCAGACTTCGGATTTTGACCACGTTTCGGTCGACCAGTTTTAGACTCTTGTTCGACCGTTGGGACTTAGGTTTTGCGCGGAGAGTTCGACCGTTATAGACTTTCGGTCGATCGAACCTTATGGGGATGGTCAACCGGGTTGCCTCTTCCGGTCGATCGTTTTTGCACGGAATTGAATTCCCAGTCCTTTTAGAATGCCAACTCTGTCCACGGAAACCTGTGTCCTCGCCTAGTGCGTGAGTTGGGAGGTGATGGTGGGCGTGTTACGCGTGCCTGCCCAGGGACCGCCATGTTGAAGAGTGTGATGTTCGGGACGTGTCACCTCCGTGTATGGATCGTGAGTTGATGTGATAGACTGTTGGACCCTTTGTAGTGTAGAAGGCCTGAGGGGTCGCGGATCCCAATGTATGTTGTTGTGCGGACACGCAATTGTCGTTGGGTGAGGTGACTACCGGCCTATATGTCTACAGAGGTTGCTGCCCTGCTTTTATAGCAGCAGAGTTGGTTTTTGGGGCTCGTGGAGTCTGATGACCCGACGGACTTCGGTCCGGACCCGTCCGATGCTGTGTCGGACGTATGTTGGACCACCAATGTGGTGCCGGTGATGTCGCCGATGCTGTTCTGGCGATGATGGGCTGATGTTGTTCCGGCTATGATGTATGATGGGTCATTGCTGTTCCGGCTATGTTTTCCTCTGTTGGGCACCTACTGAGATGATGATTGATGGACCGACCGAGCGACGACTCCGTTGGGGTTGTTTCGACCACGAAGTTACAGATCTGTTTCTTATGGCGCGGACCTGGCGGATGCTCCTTACCGAACCCCATGTTTAGTATAACCGCGTGTTGGGAGCGTCACCTCTTGTTCCGCTAGGCCGTATGTGCCTACGGTAGGTCTCCTTGGGAGAACCGATGGTGATTGTCGTGCTGATGTCCCGTGTTACCTTTCGGGGTACCTGTTTTCCTTACTGTTGATGACATGACACGCTACTGGTATGATAGATTCATTTGTACTACTACATGCATATAGGTGAGCTTGACATACAGGATTTCCTCATGGAAACTCAGGCATTGTTGTTGCATGTTTTATTTTAGGACCACAGTAGGTCCAGTTGGGTGGTGATCAGCGGGAGCGCATTTTGGAATCGGATCCTCTCGTTCGGACCACTGAGGTTGACATGATTACTTGTATCTCCTTTTATTATTTTTGATGTAATCATGTAGCTTTTTGACAAACTCTGATGTAATATGGTGCACCGCTTGGATGTTTTATGAGAAGTAACAGTCCCGTCTTTTGATTATTGGTCTCTGATGTCTTGATGATAATTTTTCAATTTTCTGATGTTTCAGGATGTTACAATTTGGTATCAGAGTGGTTGATTCCTATGCGGTTCCCAAAGAAATCACCCTTGTAGTAATTGGACATATGCATTTTATCTTTTAGTATGCATCCATGGCTGAAGTTTGTGATTGTTTCTTCTGTCAGATGCCTCCTAGACGTGTGAGGAGCTCTCCGCGTGATTGCAGTACTAGTGACGCCACTAAGGGTGCCAACTAGGACAGGTTGGGCGAGTTCCTGCAGCGTCAGGCAGCCCAGAATGTGCACGGAGGGATGAGCGCTAGCATGATCGTTTTATGCGTCAGGACCCACCGAGATTTGATGGCAGGATTGCTCCTGAGGTAGCGGAGGACTGTGTCTTCAAGATGCAGAAGATCTTCCAAGCGATTGGAGTTGCACCAGAGAGGATGGTGGACCTGACCACCTATGTGTTTCATGGCGAGGCCACCAACTTGTGGAGGATCGTGTCCACGGTTATGTTTGAGGACCGTGAGGACGTCACCTGGGAGGAGTTTCTATAAGTGTTTCATGTGCAGAATTTTCCCCAACACGTCAGAGATCGAAAGAGGGAGGACTTCATGTCGCTAGAGCAAAGGGAGATGACTCTGGCGAGTTACATCAGCAGGTTCAACGCATTGGAGCGTTACTGCCAGAGATTTGTGTGACACCTGAGCAGCGGGCGAGGAAGTTCGTGAAGCGACTGAGGCAGCCGCTTCGATCGCGTGTGATCAACAGTATGCCGCTGACCCTTGTAGATGCAGTGAAGCGTGCTACCATCATAGAGCAGGACCAGAGGGAGTGTCTTCAAAAGGCGAGGAAGGCACCAGTGGGTACCGGTAGCCGAGCATTCAGTCGTGGAGCAGAGAATCCGGGGAAAAGGCCCAGGTTTGATGGAGGAGGAGCACGTCAGTCTGGAGCGTGCACTTTCTGTGGGAGGTTTCACCCAGGCCACGAGTCCTTCAGGTGCACTGGAGCTTGCATGGGGTGAGGGCAGTTGAGCCACTTCGTTCGGGAGTGCCCGACTCAACAGGGCGAGCCTAGCAGAAGGTTTGGGCCACGAGTAGTAGGGAAGAACGGAGGCAGTCGATCCGTTGTTTCACCAGGACAGGGCAGGAAGACTGGGCGAGTCTTACCGTCCGGGCTGAGGAGGCGAGGGACTCCAACACCGTGGTGGAAGGTACTCTTTCTGTTTCTGGTTCGGTTGCGCGCGTGTTGTTTAATAGCGGCGCCACTCACTCCTTCATATCGGAGAACTTTGCTGGCGAGTTGGGTCGGACCCCTGTGCTGCTGACTGATTGTTTGGAGGTCAGCACGCCCATGGGTGAGGTGGGCACTGTGGGGAGCTATTTCCCTGGCACCACGATTGTTTCGAGAGACCATGATTTTCCGACATATCTGGTCTTGTTACCGATAGAAAACTTCGACGTCATACTGGGGATGGACTGGTTATCACAGTACAATGTGCGGGTCTTTTGCCGCGAGAAGAAGATCCTGATCCTGATAGAGGACTTGCCAGATGTTTTGATTAGAGGGACGAGGAGCAGAGGGGGTCGCCTGATTGTGTCTGCAGTTAAGGCACAGAAGCTGATACAGCAGGGATGCAGAGCGTTTGTAGGTACGTTGGTAGTTCCTGATCCAGAGACAAGGAGGATGGAGGACATAGATGTAGTGCAGGAGTTCATGTCGCTGGAGCAGAGGGAGATGACTCTGGCGAGTTACATCAGTAGGTTTAACGCTTTGGAGCGTTACTGCCCAGAGATCTGTGTGACCTCAGAGCAGCGGGCGACGAAGTTCGTGAAGGGACTGAGACAGCCGCTCCGATCACGTGTTATCAACAGTATGTCGCAGACCCTTGCAGAAGCGGTGAAACATGCTACTATCATTGAGCAGGACCAGAGGGAGTGTCTTCAGGAGGCCAGGAAGGCACCAGTGAGCACCGGTAGCCGAGCAGTCGGCCGTGGAGCAAGGAACCCGGGCAAGAGGCCCAGGTTTGATGGAGGAGGAGCACGTTAGTCTGGAGTGTGCACTTTCTGTGGGAGGTTTCACCCAGGTCAAGTGTGCTTCAGGCGCACTCGAGCTTGCATGGGGTGCGGAAAGTTGGGCCACTACATTCGGGAATGCCCGACTCGGCAGAGCAAGCCTAGCAGGAGGTTTGGGACACCAGTAGCAGGGAAGAGCGGAGGCAATCGATCCGTTGTTTCACCACGACAGGGCAGGAAGACCGAGCGAGTCTTCACCATCCAGGCTGAGGAGGTGAGGGACTCCAACACCGTGGTGGAAGGTGCACTTTCTGTTTCTGGTTCGGTTGCGCGTCTGTTGTTTGATTGCGGAGCCACTCACTCCTTCATTTCGGAGAAGTTTGCTGGCGAGTTGGGTCAGACCCCTGTGCTGCTAACTGATTGTTTGGAGGTCAGCATGCCCATGGGCGAGGTGGGCACTGTGGGGAGCTATTTCCCTAGCACCACAGTTGTTTCGGGAGACCATGATCTTCCGGCAGATCTGGTCTTGTTACCGATGGAGGACTTCGACGTCATACTGGGGATGGACTGGCTGTCACAGTACGACATGCGGGTCTTTTGCCACGAGAAAAAGATCCTGATTCCGATGGAGGGCGTGCCAGATGTTTTGATTAGAAGGACGAGGAGCAGAAGGGGTCGTCTGATTGTGTCTGCAGTTAAGGCACAGAAGCTGATACAGCAGGGATGCAAAGCGTTTGTGATCACGCTGATAGTTCTTGATCCTGAGACGAGGAGGTTGGAGGACATAGAGGTAGTGTGGGAGTTCCCATATGTGTTTCAAGCGGATATTCCTGCATTACCGCCGCACCGAGAGATTGAGTTCGACATCGAGTTGGTGGCGGGTACGACACCCCAGTCGAAGGCACCTTATCAGATGACACATGTTGAGTTGACAGAGCTGAAGAAGCAGTTGCAGGAGTTGATGAACTCTGGGTTTATTCGGCCGAGCGTTTCTCCCTGGGGAGCACCTGTGCTGTTTGTGAAGAAGAAGGATGTGTCGTTGCGGATGTGCATCGACTACAGGATGCTGAATAAGGTTACCGCCAGGAACCAGTACCCTTTGCCCAGGATTGATGATCTGTTTGATCAGTTGCAGACGGCGAGAGTGTTCTCGAAGATTGATCTGCGTTCGGATTATCACCCGTTGCAGACCAGAGAGGCAGATGTTCAGAAGACAGCCTTCAAGACGCGGTACGGGCACTACGAGTTCTTGGTGATGCCGTTTGTACTGACGAATGCACCTGCAACATTCATGGACCTGATGAATAAGACCTTTCAGCCGTACCTCGACAGATTTGTTGTTGTCTTCGTGGACGACATTTTGGTGTACTCCGCAGACAGAGAGCAACATCGAGAGCACCTGAGGATTGTGCTTGGCATCGTGAGAGATTTACAACTTTATGAAAAGTACAAGAAGTGCGAGTTTTGGTTGGAGCAGGTGGCATTTCTGAGACATATTGTGTCAGCAGATGAGATTTCAGTGGATCAGGAGAAGGTCGAGGCCGTGACTCGGTGGAGGGCCCCGACGAGAGTTACAGAGATCAGGAGCTTCGTGGGACTGGCAGGGTATTACAAACGGTTCATTCAGGATTTCTCCATACTTGCTTCGCTGCTGACAGCGTTGACGCAGAAGGGCGTCAAGTTTGTTTGGTCTCAAAAGTGCGATGACAACTTTCAGGAGTTGAAGAGACGATTGACGACAACACCAATTCTGACTCTACGAAGTGGCAGTGGAGGCTATGTGATCTAGAGTTATGCGTCAGGGAGTGGCTTTGGCTGTGTTCTGATGCAGCACGGGAAGGTGGTGGCGTACGCTTCGAGGCAGCTGAAGGTACACGATAAGAACTACCCTACTCATGATTTGGAGTTAGCAGCGGTGGTTCACGCGTTGAATACCTGGCGGAGTTATCTTTATGGAGAGCAGTTCGAGGTCTTCACAGATCATCAGAGCCTAAAGTATTTGTTCTCGCAGAAGGAGCTGAATATGAGGCAACGCAGATGACTTGAGTTCATTAAGGACTACGACTTCACCATCTCCTATCATCCGGGGAAGGCGAATTCGATTGCAGATGCGCTGAGCAGGAAGGTGGAGGTGTCTGTTGCGAGTTTGTGCATCCAGGAGTGGAGGCTACTCGAGACGTTGTCAGAGTGGAGGCCGTTCACAGAGGGCTCTGAGGGAGCAGTGATTGTGGGGCTTCGAGTGGAGCCGCAGACCATCTCGCGCGTTGTTCAGGCTTAGCATGGGAATGAAGAGTTAGCTGGTCTGCTACGGTTAGCTTCCAGAGATGGATCAGATTTCAGTTTGGGCGTTGATGGTGGTTTGAGGTTCAGGAGTCAGATCTGGGTGCCGAAAGTCGATGGGCTGAGAGATGACATCATGGAGGAGGCACAAAGAGAGAGATACACCATTCACCTTGGGAGCACGAAGATGTATAAGGATCTACAACGGAACTTCTGGTGGAAGGGCATGAAGAGGGACATCGTAGAGTTTGTGGACCGATGCTTAGTCTGTCAGCAGGTGAAGATTGAGCATCAACGACCAGCAGGACCGATGCAGTGTATTGAGCTGCCAGAGTGGAAGTGGGAGCTGGTGACGATGGATTTCGTCACTGTTGAACGTTTTAATTAAACCACAAGTGCACGGCCGCGATGAAGCGGTGGCAAGTACGGGTCGTCCTTAGGGAGGTGAGCAGCCTCTTGTTTATCAGAAATCAAGTGGCAAAAATTAGGGGAGAAAGATTGATTATGCCACTCTACACTAAACTACGCTAAGAAGTATGAAATGCGAACGAAAGAAACAAACAATGAAATGACAACTAAGCTAAGAACAAAAGAAGAATGCTGGAATTCAGGAATGGGAAAACCCCTAAGGGGTGGAGTGAGTGCACACAAGCAAAGAGGTAGGTGTTGAACACATTCTTTAAGCACAAATAAAGGTGGTGTTATCATGCATAGGAAGTGTCTAAATGTTGTGGCAAAACATATCAATCTATTCACCAACTTAGTTTATTAACATTTACATATGCAAGATGTTTATTTCAGAACCTAAACAAGCATGAGAGGTGTCTAATCATTTTGGCAAAACTCATCAAGTTATAAATTATATCCTAAACAAGCAAGCATACATTCAAGTTTTATCAACACATTGGAAATAAAGCATTCAATCCAATCTCATTTGCATGTATGTACATCTATTCCACCCCCCAAAGGGGATGGAACTACTCACTAAACATTACACTAATTATTAAACTAAACAAAGAAAGCATATTAACTAAGCTAATAAAACTAATGAAATGAGATTAAGCAAAGCAAAACAAGAAACATAAAACAAACAACATGATAAAGAAAACTTGTATTAAAATGACTCACATTAAAAGTAGCATCCTCCTACTTTAGTGTGTGTTTCAAGGCCTCACTTCTAGTAGGAAGAATAACCACTTAAAATATGGAGTGATTACAATGGAAGGTGAAGAGTTCTATTTATAGCCATGGAAAAAGGCAAACCGAGACAATCCCCCGATGTGGGACAAAATAGATACCAAAAATAGCCTAAACATCCTCTAATACATGTGCTGGAGAAATTTTAGCGGATTTGGGCCAAAATGGACCGCCAATTGGCAGTCTATATGGTTCAGATCCTGCTCATTTTTGTTGTGGGCTTTTCTTGGTATATTTGCTGGTCTTGGATGCATTTAATTGGTTTGTTGAAGCTCTGACCCGAATCGAATTGCTAAAATGAACCCCATGATGGTGTGGAGTATTCTGTTTTGCTCTTAGGTCCTTCTATCTTACGTTCAGGTCATTCTCCCTTGCATCTCAGTCTTGAGATCTCACAATTCAGTCCATTTTCCCAGCTTTTGGGTCCTTTTATGTTTCATCTCTTCAAACCTATTTATTCCTGAAAACTAAACATAAAACTCGTAAAATAGCATTGTTTAGGTGAAAGATAATGGATATAAGATACAGATATAAGCATGAAATGATGTCAATCAGTCACATGATTGCCGAAGACGAGGAGATTCCACGACGTGATTTGGGTGATAGTCGATCGACTGACCAAGTCGACGCACTTCTTAGCGATCAGGACCACGATGCCTTTGGAGGGTCTAGCTAGGTTGTACGTGGAGGAGATAGTTAGGCTGCATGGAGTGCCAGTGAGCATCATCTCTAATCGAGATCCTTGATTCACTTCCAGATTTTGGGGGAGTCTGCAGCAGGCATTGGGGACGCGTCTGAGGTTCAGTACGGCATTCCATCCGCAGACAGATGGCCAGTTAGAGAGGGCGATCACACCTTGGAGGATATGTTGAGGGCATGCACACTGGATTGGGCAGGACACTGGGTTGAGCAATTGCCGCTGAAAGAGTTCTCCTACAACAATAGCTACCATTCTAGTATTGGGATGGCACCGTACGAGGCGCTATACGGGACACCTTGCAGATCACCGGTTTGCTGGAGTGACGTGGGCGAGAGACAGTTAGTGGGGCCAAAGATTGTGCAGATGTATGCAGAGAAGGTTGATGTGATCTGGAGGAGACTGGCCACAGCACAGAGCAGACAGAAGAGTTATGCTGACCGACGCAGACGGGTGTTGAGTTTCGAGGTGAGCGACTACGTGTTTCTGATGATTTCCCCAGCCTGAGGAGTGATGAGGTCTGGGAAGAAGGGGAAGCTCAGTCTGAGGTATGTCGGGCCATTTGAGATCCTCGACCGAGTTGGATAGGTTACCTACCGGATTGCGTTGCCACCGCAGTTTTTGGGTCTTCACAACGTCTTCCACGTGTCGATGCTGAGGAAGTACGTTGCAGATCCAGCTCATGTGATTGAGATAGCAGTGCCAGAAATTCAGCAGGACTTGTCTCTTGAGGAGAGACCAGTTGAGATACTCTATCGCATGTATCATCAGCTCAAGAGGAGGACCATTCCAATGGTGAAGGTCCGGTGGCAACATCATAGCGAGCACAAGGCCACTTGGGAGATTGAGGAGGAAGTCAAAAGGCAGTATCCAGAGCTTTTTGGTGAGTAGTTTGCTTTGATTTCGGGACGAAATCCTTTTAAGGTTGGTGGATTGTTATGTCCCTAACCCTCCTTAGGGTTGATTAGTGCTAATGGTAATTAGAGGGGTGGATTTTCATGGGAAATGGAGCAGTGGGCTGGTGATGGGTGAGGGGTGAGGGGTGTAGGGAGGCGAGTACTGTTGGCGAGGAGATGGGTTGTTGGGTTTAAAAGCTGAAAACCTCTATGTCTCTCACTCTTCTCTCTGATTTCGTTTCTCTCCCTCTCCCTCAGTTGATCAAGCTCCGGTGGTCGGTGACGAGGGTGGTCGAGCGGTCCCGGCGTGAGGCATGCGGAGGTGGGCGTGCGAGGAGATCTCCGGAGGCGACGTGCGCGAGCGAGGCTCCGACGAGTTTCGTCGTCTTGGAAGGTATGCCGACTTCTTAGTGTGGTTTGTTGTTCACCCTCGTGTGAGGGATGTTGTGGTCGGTCGCGGGAGGTCGGAGACCTCGCCGGCGGCAAGAAACGACGTAAAATCCTTGGCTGGCGCAAGGTTGCTGTCGACCAACGGTCGACCGATTTCCTTCGGGCGGTCGACCGGTTTAGTGTAATGGCCCGACTTTAACCAACATCGGTCGGACGATGCCTTGTGGCGGTCGACCAGTAGTGCTTTTTGCTGGTGGGTCGGGATTGCTTGTTAGTTTTCGGTCGATCGGTTCCATGTTTTCGTTCGACCGGAACTTAAGTGTACTTGATCATTATGTATGCTTGTTCGACTGATAGTTGGTATGTGTTAGACCGTTATATGACTTAGAACTTGTAGGACGCCCTGGTAGATTTCGGTCGACCAAGACCCCTGAGTCGGTCGACCGGTAGTATTGATTGATGTTGACCGGACTCCGGATTTTGACCACGTTTCGGTCGACCGGTTTTAGACTCTTGTTTGACCGTTGGGACTTAGGTTTTGCACAGAGAGTTCGACCGTTGCAGACTTTCGGTCGACCAAACCTTATGGGGACGGTCGATCGGGTTGCCTCTTACAGTAAGAGTTACTATTAGAAAAGTGAAGTAATCTAAATTTGTGCTTCCAAGGCACAAGTCATTTGGGTGAGAGTGTGGCATTCATGGAGATGGCGACAAATGAGACGGATTGCCGCTTTTGCACTGAAAACTTCAAATCGGCTGAAGCTCTTCGCAGCCACCAGCGAAGGTGTTCGATCGATGTGCAACAAGAACAAGAGGGGTCGTGGTACAAGAGATTTCCTCTTCAGTAAAGCAGTATCAGTGCAAGATGTGCTTGAAGGTGTTAGAATCCGGCAAGGTCTTCACAGCCCACAAGAGGAGATGCTTCCGCCTTAAGCATTATTGCGGTTTCAACGTACATTGAGATTGAACTCCCTCTGTCCAAAAAGTTGGACCTGTCGAAAGCAAACCGTCTGGCTTTGGAAGAGATGAATTTTCCTAATAGCATTGAACAAGAGAGTTATACGTCCGATGATCGATCATAGGCCAGTGGAGCAAGTGTAGATATATATTGAGTTGGAAAGCACAAGTGATGTTGATAAGGTTGCACATGTTATTTGAATTTTCTTGTTTGGCAACTATTACATTGCTTTGGTTGTAGTTTTTTTCCTCTTCAAAATCTATTAGCACAACTATTGTTTCTTGGGTTTAAAGGTTTCGGATTTGTGTTCGTGGGCGTTTGATATGTGAATTGATAGCATTCTCCTTGTCAATTCTTTCATTGGTATGATGTGATTTTAGTTCAATATTCGATGAGATTGTTTTGTTAGTTGGTTGAATATTATCAGTGAAAAGCTAGGTCATAATTGATGTGTGGGTTGGCACAAATGATGTTCCACACTAGTTTAGCTTCTTATAATTTATGTGCCAATCCATTTGCTTTAGTGTTAGACATGTTAAGTGTAATGTATGTCAACCATAATGAAGGAGATAAACAACTACAACGAAAGATGAATGAATCTGAAACGAAAGTTGGTTAATTATGTAGATGTAAGAAGTTTATTATTCTCTAACACCTTTACTTCCATGGATTGGAACTACTTGAATCCTACACCTCTCTGATGTGCGCATGTCAACTTTGAACTCACAAGGTTGTTTTATTTTACTTTGCATGTGTCATTAATAATATAAGCCCAACTGTAATATCCTTAATCCTTATTAGGACTAATCATGTTTTGGCTTTGATTAGGGGCTTAATTGGGAGGATTAGGATGGAGGGCTGAGATTGATTTGGTTTGGTTGAGATGAGATGAGATGAAGGGTGGAGATTGGAAGAGAAGGGTTTAAGGTGAGTGTGTGATTCTCTCTCCCTCTCTCTCGCGTTTTTCTCTCTCTCACCGCTCAAACTCTCTCTCTCTCTCTCTGATCAGACCTCTGGTGCGTGGAGGAGCTCGAGCCGTGCGGTTCTGAAGGCGAGGCAAGGATCGGACGTTCGCCGGTGAGGGTAGATCGTCGTTCGGTTGGTTTTCACCGGAGGAGGTGATTTGCGAGGAAAAGCTCGTTGTCGAGTCTTCGAAGGCTTCTTCAAGTCTTCAAGGTATGTCAAGCTTTACTTTGATGCTCACTTGTGCTTTGGTGGGTGTTGGGGTGGTCGACGGTAGGCCGGAGGGCTCGTCGGACCCTTGCAGTAGAGTTCTGCACTATAATCGGTCGACCGGTGGCATGGTTCGTTCAACCGGTTGTAGAGGATTTTGGGCGGAAAACCCTTGCACCGGTCGAACGATACTCGTCGAGTGGTCAACCGGTGGTACGTTTGATCAAGGGAGAAAAGGTTCTGTGTGTTTTCGGTCGAACGGGACCCCTTTGCCGGTCGACCGAAAGCACTGTTGTAAGTCGGTTGGGGGCGTTGACCATCCAAACGGTCGACCGCCTTGTTGACTTGTTCGACCGGCGATTAAAAATAACTTAAGTTGGTTCGACCGTGAGATGTTCCGGTCGACCGGTGCACTATGCAGATTTTGGGGTTTGGTACTAGTCGTTTTCGGTCGACCGGTGAGTTTGGGTCGTTCGACCGTTGGTGCATATTACTGTGGCACAAGTTTTACTGGTCGAATTCGGTCGAACGGGACCCCTTTGCCGTTCGACCGATTGACAGTTTTGTTGGTTGGGCCAGTCCTGCTGAGAGGATTCGGTCGACCGGTTGGGACATTTTGTTCGACCGTTTGGTACGGTTTTCGCGTGTTCTTGTGTTGTGAAGCCAGCTCATGTTGGTGACGGATCTCCGGCCCTTGGTGGGTGACGGTGCCGGCCAGTGAGTGGTTCACGGGTGTTGTCGGGCCAGCCCAAGAAGGAAACGGATCTCCGACCCTAGTGGGGTGACCGGTGCCGGCCTGAGGGTGGGTCGCGTGTGGGGCCAGCTCAAGATGGCAACGGATCTCCGGCCCTAGAGGGGTGACGGTGCCGGCCTGAGAGTGGTCTTCTGGACAGCTCAAGATGGCAGCGGTACAGAGGATACCGACCTGAGAGTAATCCGGCGGTGCCTGGGGCACATGTGTGTGTTGACCGAGGATATTTCCGGTCGTGGTGCCTGGGGCACGTGTGTTGTTGCCGAGGGAGTTTCCGGCTGAGGTGCCTGGGGCACGTGTGTGAGGGTTGGGCTAGAGGACCCGTGGGACCCGTCACTGTTTGGTGTCTACTGTGGTAGGGAGAGAGTTCCTGAGGACCCAGTGAGACGTTTGTTGGTCTATCGCATTTCATTTCATACATGCTTTAGATATCTAGTCATTTATTGTTATAGAGGTTTGGCATACGGGGTTTCCTCTCGGGAAACTCAGGCATATTCATGTTTTATGTCAGGTCATAGGCAGCATTAGGAGGTGGTGACAGCGGAGGAGCGCCTTCGGGACCAGATCCTGCTTTCCCTGTTTTGGAGGTCCGAGTGATTACATGTATATTTTCCTTATCTTTTGTTGTAATCACACTTTTGTAAACTCTCAGATATATATATTGTATATATGTTGGTGCACCAGTTGGCCTTTTCGTTGGTAATATCCTCGTGTTGTGTTTAATTAAAAATTAAATTTCTTCCGCTTTTGAGGATGTTACAAATTGGTATCAGAGCAGTCTGTTCCGACGCACTTGTCCAAAGAAGCCACCTTAGATGTCTTTTAGATAGTTGCATTTTAGAGCATACATCCATAATCATCTGATTTCCAGTTTTGTTGTCTCGTGTGTAGATGCCTCCGAGACGCAAGAGACTTCCCCCACGTGGCCCGAGTACCAGTGAGGAGACTGGCGCCATGGATTGGGCGGAGGAGCGCCGGATGCTCTTCGACACTGTGCAGAGGCTGAGCGTTCTTTTAGATCGTCAGTCTGGCAGAGAGGAGACGACCGGGGTAGGGGCGGTGCACGACCGGTTTATGCGCCAGCACCCACCTACTTTTGATGGCAGAGGAGATGCTGAGGCTGCCGAGGACTGGGTTTTTAAGATCCAAGAGATCTTCCAGGCGATTGGGAGCCCACCAGAGAGGATGGTGGGGTTGGCTACGTACGTGTTGGGCGGTGAGGCGTCCAACTGGTGGAGAACCACGGCTACAGTGGTGTTCCCGGGCAGGACAGATGTCAGCTGGGATGAGTTCCTCAGGGAGTTCAATGAGCAGTACTTCCCAGAGCATGTCAGGGACGGGAAGAGAGAGGAGTTCATGAGCCTCGAGCAGGGTGAGATGACACTGGCGGATTACGTCCGGAAGTTCAACGCTTTGGAGCGTTATTGTCCGGAGTTCTGTGTGACCCCGATTCAGAGGGCGAGGAAGTTTATACGGGGGCTTCGGAAGCAGCTCCGTACCCGCGTGACTTACAGCATGCCTCAGACCTTAGCAGATGCTGTGAAGTTCGCGACTCTCATTGACCAGGACTCTCAGGAAAACTATGCAGAGTCCAGGAGCCCTCAGGGGAAGAGTAGTGGACGTCCAGGAGCTCCACTGGCAGGAAATCCGGGCAAGAGGCCCCGGATTGAGGGGAGTGGTGCACGTCAGCCTGAGCCGTGCAGGAAGTGTGGCAGAGCCACACCCAGGTCGCGAGTGTGGGAGCCGTCCGGGAGTTTGTTTCAGTTGCGGCCAGCCAGGCCATTATGCCAGAGACTGCAGGAGCGGACCAGGCGAGTCCAGTTCTCGAGTGAGACCTCCGGTAGCAGGTAGAGGCGGAGGCCGTCATCCTTTTTCACCACCTCAGCAGGGACAGAGGACCGGACGGGTATTCACCATTGAGGCAGAGGAGGCGAAGGACGCCAGCACTGTGGTGGAAGGTACGCTCTTGGTTTCTGGGTTGGTAGCCAGAGTGTTGTTTGATTGTGGGGCCACGCATTCGTTCATATCTGAGAGATTTGCGAGTGTGTTGGGCCGTACCCCTGCGATGTTGACTGCCACGTTGGAAGTCAGCACACCCTTGGGTTTGGTGGGCACTGTGGGGAGCTTCCTCCCCGGCGCCACGATTGTTTCGGAAGATCAGGAGTTTCCTGTTGACCTGATCTTGTTGCCGATGGAGGATTTCGATGTTATACTGGGGATGGATTGGCTATCCCAGTATGATGTTCGAGTGTTGTGCCGGGAGAAGAAGATTCTGATCCCGAGGAATGGGCTACCTGATTTGCTAATCAGGGGAAGGAAGGACCGTGGTGGTCGGGTCGTAGTGTCAGCAGTGAGGGCACGGAAGCTGCTTGAGCAGGGCTACAGAGCTTTCGTGGCTACCTTGGTTGTTCCAGATCCAGAGATGAGATCGTTGGAGGACATAGAGATTGTCCAGGAGTTTGCTGATGTGTTTTCAGATGTTTCTGGGTTGCCACCTCACAGAGAGTTGGAGTTCGGTATTGATTTGGTGGCTGGGACCACTCCACAGTCGAAGGCTCCTTATAGGATGGCACCGGCTGAGTTAGCTGAGCTGAAGAAGCAGCTGCAGGATTTGTTAGATACTGGGTTTATCCGCCCCAGTGTCTCGCCTTGGGGAGCTCCGGTACTCTTTGTGAAGAAGAAAGATGGCTCATTGAGGATGTGCATCGACTACAGGATGTTGAACAAGGTTACTGTGAGGAATCAGTATCCTTTACCCAGGATTGAGGATCTGTTTGACCAACTGCAGTCAGCGAAGATATTTTCGAAGATTGATCTGCGATCCGGGTATCATCAGTTGAGGATCAGAGAGGCAGATGTTCAGAAGACAGCTTTTAGGACGAGGTACGGGCACTTTGAGTTTCTGGTGATGCCGTTCGGATTGACGAACGCGCCTGCAGCTTTCATGGATCTGATGAACAGGACGTTCAGTCAGTACCTCGACCGATTCGTGGTGGTCTTTGTAGACGACATCCTGATTTATTCACCGGACATAGAGCAGCACAGGGAGCACTTACGGATCGTGCTTGGCATTCTGAGAGATCATCAGCTGTTCGCCAAGTTTTCGAAGTGCGAGTTCTGGTTGGACAGTGTCTCTTTTCTTGGTCACATTGTATCTGGGGCTGGGATATCAGTGGATCCAGCGAAGGTGGAGGCAGTGACTCAGTGGAGAGCATCGACTAGTGTGACGGAGATCAGGAGCTTTGTTGGATTGGCAGGTTATTATCGTCGATTCATCAAGGACTTCTCGAGGCTTGCTTCACCTTTGACGGCACTGACGCAGAAGGGAGTGAAGTTTGTTTGGTCCCAGAAGTGCGAGGACAGTTTTCAGGAACTGAAGAGTCGGTTGACGATTGCTCCAGTTCTGACTCTTCCCAGTGGCAGTGGAGGCTTTGTGATTTACAGTGATGCATCAGGGATTGGCTTGGGTTGTGTACTGATGCAGCACGGTCGGGTGGTTGCTTATACGTCGAGGCAGTTGAAAATACACGAGAGGAACTACCCCACTCACGATTTGGAGTTGGCGGCAGTGGTTCACGCTCTGAAGACCTGGCGTCATTATCTGTACGGGGAGAAGTTCGAGGTTTTCACGGACCATCAGAGTCTGAAGTATCTGTTTTCGCAGAAGGAGCTGAATATGAGGCAGCGCAGGTGGCTTGAGCTGATTAAGGACTATGATTTCACTATCTCCTATCATCCGGGGAAGGCGAATACAGTCGCAGATGCTTTGAGTAGGAAAGTGGAAATTTCGGCTGCTGGTTTGTGTGTTCAGGAGTGGAAGCTGCTCGAGTCTTTGTCAGAGTGGAAGCCATTCTCCACGGACTCTGAGGGCGCAGTGATAGCTGGACTGAGAGTGGAGCCTCAGATGGTCACGAGTATTGTCCAGGCTCAGAGGGCTGACGAAGATTTAGCTGGGTTGTTGCAGTTGGTTGCCAGAGACGGATCAGATTTCAGTATAGGGGTTGACGGAGGTCTGAGATTCAGAGGCCGAGTCTGGGTACCCAATGGGGGAGAGCTGAAGAAGGAAATCTTGGAGGAGGCACACAGGTCCCGTTATTCCATCCACCCGGGTAGCACGAAGATGTACAAGGACCTTCAGAGGAATTTCTGGTGGAAGGGGATGAAGACTGAGATAGCGGAGTTTGTTGGCAGATGTCTCGTTTGCCAGCAGGTGAAGATTGAGCACCAGAGACCCGCGGGACCGATGCAGAGGATAGATTTGCCAGAGTGGAAATGGGAGCACGTGACGATGGATTTCGTCACCGGGTTGTCGAGGACAAAGAGATCTCATGACGCGATTTGGGTGATAGTTGATCGACTGACCAAGTCGTCGCATTTTCTGGCAATCCGGACCACTTTACCCTTGGAGGACCTGGCTAGGCTGTACATTGATGAGATAGTTCGTTTGCATGGAGTGCCAGTCAGTATTATATCTGATCGAGACACCAGGTTTACTTCCAGATTTTGGGGAAGTCTGCAGCAGGCTCTGGGGACACGGTTGAAGTTTAGTACAGCATTCCACCCGCAGACAGACGGGCAGTCAGAGAGGACGATCCAGACTCTGGAGGATATGCTGAGAGCTTGTGCGCTGGATTGGACAGGGCACTGGGATGAGCATCTACCGCTGATAGAGTTCGCCTACAACAACAGTTTCCATTCGAGTATCGGAATGGCGCCGTACGAGGCTTTGTACGGGAGACCTTGTAGATCGCCAGTGTGCTGGAGCGATGTAGGCGAGAGACAGCTGATCGGGCCTGAGATTGTGCAGATGTATGCCGAGAAAGTTGATGTGATCAGGCAGAGATTAGCGACAACGCAGAGCAGGCAGAAGAGCTACGCGGATCGGCGTAGGCGAGTGTTGATGTTTGAGGTAGGCGATCACGTTTTCCTGAAGATTTCACCATCTCGAGGAGTGATGAGGTTCGGGAAGAAAGGGAAGCTCAGTCTGAGGTACGTCGGGCCGTTTGAGATTCTCGATCGGATCGGAGAGGTTGCCTACAGGATTGCGTTGCCGTCGCAGTTTTCAGGTCTTCACGACGTCTTTCATGTGTCCATGTTGAGGAAGTATGTGGCGGATCCTTCTCACGTGATTCAGTTAGAGGTTCCGGAGATCCGTCAGGATTTGTCTCTCGAGGAGAGACCGGTGGAGATCGTGGATCAGATGGACCACCAGCTCAGGAGGAGGACCATTCCGATGGTGAAGGTCAGGTGGCAACACCATAGTGAGCGAGAGGCTACTTGGGAAGTTGAAGAAGAGGTCCGGAAGGAGTTCCCGGAATTGTTTGGTGAGTTTCGGTCCTAATTTCGTGGACGAAATTCTTTTAAGGAGGGTGGATTGTAATATCCTTAATCCTTATTAGGACTAATCATGTTTTGGCTTTGATTAGGGGCTTAATTTGGAGGATTATGATGGAGGACTGAGATTGATTTGGTTTGGTTGAGATGAGATGAAGGGTGGAGATTGGAAGAGAAGGGTTTAAGGTGAGTGTGTGATTCTCTCTCCCTCTCTCTCGCGTTTTTCTCTCTCTCACCGCTCAAACTCTCTCTCTCTCTCTCTGATCAGACCTCCGGTGAGTGGAGGAGCTCGAGCCGTGCGGTTCTGAAGGCGAGGCAAGGATCGGACGTTCGCCGGTGAGGGTAGATCGTCGTTCGGTTGGTTTTCACCGGAGGAGGTGATTTGCGAGGAAAAGCTCGCCGTCGAGTCTTCGAAGGCTTCTTCAAGTCTTCAAGGTATGTCAAGCTTTACTTTGATGCTCACTTGTGCTTTGGTGGGTGTTGGGGTGGTCGACGGTAGGCCGGAGGGCTCGTCGGACCCTTGCAGCAGAGTTCTGCACTATAATCGGTCGACCAGTGGCATGGTTCGGTCGACCGGTTGTAGAGGATTTTGGGCGGAAAACCCTTGCACCGGTCGAACGATACTCGTCGAGTGGTCGACCGGTGGTACGTTTGATCAAGGGAGAAAAGGTTCTGTGTGTTTTCGGTCGAACAGGACCCCTTTGCCAGTCGACCGAAAGCACTGTTGTAAGTCGGTTGGGGGCGTTGACCATCCAAACGGTCGACCGCCTTGTTGACTTGTTCGACCGGCGATTAAAAATAACTTAAGTTGGTTCGACCGTGAGATGTTCCGGTCGACCGGTGCACTATGCGGATTTTGGGGTTTGGTACTGGTCGTTTTCGGTCGACCGGTGAGTTTGGGTCGTTCGACCGTTGGTGCATATTACTGTGGCACAAGTTTTACTGGTCGAATTCGGTCGAACGGGACCCCTTTGCCGTTCGACCGATTGACAGTTTTGTTGGTTGGGCCAGTCCTGCTGAGAGGATTCGGTCGACCGGTTGGGACATTTTGTTCGACCGTTTGGTACGGTTTTCGCGTGTTCTTGTGTTGTGAAGCCAGCTCATGTTGGTGACGGATCTCCGGCCCTTGGTGGGTGACGGTGCCGGCCAGTGAGTGGTTCACGGGTGTTGTCGGGCCAGCCCAAGAAGGCAACGGATCTCCGACCCTAGTGGGGTGACCGGTGCCGGCCTGAGGGTGGTTCGCGTGTGGGGCCAGCTCAAGATGGCAACGGATCTCCGGCCCTAGAGGGGTGACGGTGCCGGCCTGAGAGTGGTCTTCTGGACAGCTCAAGATGGCAGCGGTACAGAGGATACCGACCTGAGAGTAATCCGGCGGTGCCTGGGGCACATGTGTGTGTTGACCGAGGATATTTCCGGTCGTGGTGCCTGGGGCACGTGTGTTGTTGCCGAGGGAGTTTCCGGCTGAGGTGCCTGGGGCACGTGTGTGAGGGTTGGGCTAGAGGACCCGTGGGACCCGTCACTGTTTGGTGTCTACTGTGGTAGGGAGAGAGTTCCTGAGGACCCAGTGAGACGTTTGTTGGTCTATCGCATTTCATTTCATACATGCTTTAGATATCTAGTCATTTATTGTTATAGTGGTTTGGCATACGGGGTTTCCTCTCGGGAAACTCAGGCATATTCATGTTTTATGTCAGGTCATAGGCAGCATTAGGAGGTGGTGACAGCGGAGGAGCGCCTTCGGGACCAGATCCTGCTTTCCCTGTTTTGGAGGTCCGAGTGATTACATGTATATTTTCCTTATCTTTTGTTGTAATCACACTTTTGTAAACTCTCAGATATATATATTGTATATATGTTGGTGCACCAGTTGGCCTTTTCGTTGGTAATATCCTCGTGTTGTGTTTAATTAAAAATTAAATTTCTTCCGCTTTTGAGGATGTTACACCAACTTTTACCATTAAGTTCTGGATGACAAGAAACTCAATGTCATTGGTCCAATGGCTTATAGCAAACCCAAGCAGAGCAAGTCCCACCTCCGAGCTCTTAAGCTAACCTTAATTAATGGAATTCAAATCTTCAAATATTGCTAATATATTAAGGGAAGTGGAATACCTGTTGCTCGCGTTGTTCTCTTGCTAACATCATCTATAATGGCCACCAAGAGTGGGATAGACTTGAAGTTCTCGTTGCAAAAGTAGCACCTTCTCACACGCTCATTTTCATGTTGCATCAATTATGTGACATCTAAGAACGAGTCACTACTTATATACATATATTGCAATGAAAATCACGTAAAACCATCAGAAAATTATGACCACTCAACCATATCATTCCTGAAATTAAGGAAACTAAGTAAAGAAATTAAGGATGCATTTGGATTGGATTCCAGTGAGAATTCAGATTCTAAGTTAAAATATAAGAATCAAAATTCGTTTGGATGGAAAAAATTCTTACTCGTCATTCTAATTGTTAAATGACCTGTGTACCTCTAGATTTAAATTTATATTGTTATTAGATTACTATTGTAAGATATGATACAATGTTTTTTACTAAAATAGAATATTTACTTAGGTAGAAATATTTACGTTATTTTCTAATATTAAAAATTATCTTAAATACAATGTATATGAAATTTATCTAATAAATATCGGAAAATGTGAAAATATGTTTGGATTACAATATATATCGTAGATTCATCAAGTTTAGTAAATAAATATCGTAAATTCATCAAGTTTATTAAAATATATATAATATACATGACATTTATAGTTTCAAATTAGAAATTTATTGAATAAAAATATTAAAATTTGAGAGTATTATGATAAATATAACTGATGGTAATATGGTAAATGTGACTCTAGAATTTGGATTCTTGCAAGAAGCTATAAAAATTCAGCTTCTTCTTTCTATAAATTTTTTATTGTTAAGAATCAAAGATTCTTATAGAATCTGACAGCTAATTTTATGTTTGGGAAGCACATTTGGACTCTTGTTGGAATCCAACTAAGACTCCATTGCCAAACGCACCCTAAGCATGCATCTAGACCCCAAAAAGTTGTCGGGTCATTCCTAAAAGTAAAGAATGATTGCTTGCCAGGCAAGTAAAAAAACTCATAATTTCTTAAAATTTAGTAACCATCTTGACCAACTTGTTTACCAGATTTCAATTGCATGCCAAAGAATTTCAATGTTTGGCGTTCAAGATTCTCCTTGGGTATTAAAATTTTAATTTCAAATCTCAAAAAACCCTCCACTTCAATGATAAAAGTGTTGAAAAGTCAACTTTACTTTTAAGTCATGACCTTTTTTTCCTCCAAAGTTGGCATATGTTTCTTCAACTAATTACAAGAATGCCAACTAACTCGATACAGACGCATTGGTCGACCGGAAAATATGTTTCGTTCGACCAGTGAAACTCCACTCGAACGAACTCATCCAACACTCCAACTAACTCGATCTAGCCTCCAACTAGCTCGCTCAAGACTCCAACTAACTCGATCTAGCCTCCAACTAGCTCGCTCAAGACTCCAACTAACTCGATCCAGACTCGAACTGACTTGATCCATACTCCAACTAACTCGATCCATACTCGGACTAACTCGATCCACACTCAAACTAACTCAATCTAGACTACAACTAACTCGATCCAGACGCATCGGTCGACTGAAAAATGTGTTCTGTTCGACCAATAAGACTCCCCTCGAACTAACTCGTCCAACACTCCAACTAAGTAATTTAACACTCCAACTAACTCGCTCAAGACTCCAGCTAACTCATCTAGACTCAAACTAACTCGATCCACACTGCAACTAACTCGATCAACACTCCAACTAACTCGCTCAAGACTACAACTAACTCGATCCATACTCAAACTAACTTGATCCACACTCCAACTTACTCGATCTAGACTCGGACTGGTTCAATCCACACTCCAACTAACTCGATCCAGACTCGGATTAACTCGTTCAACACTCCAACTAACTTGATCAAGACTCAAACTAACTCGATTCAGACTCGAACTAACTCAATCCAAACTCCAACTAACTTGATCCAGACTCGAACTAACTTGGTTAACATTGCAACTAACTAAGTCAACACTCTAACTAACTAGACCTAGACTCGAAGTAACTCGATCCACATTCTAACTAACTCGATCTAGACTCGGACTAACTCGTTCAACACTTAAACTAACTCGATCCAGACTCAAGCTAACTCGTTCAACACTACAACTAACTCGATCCAGACTCGAGCTAACTCGTTCGACACTACAACTAACTCGATCCAGACACATGGATCGATCGGAAAATGTGTTCCGTTCGATCGGTGAGACTCCACTCGAACTAAGTCGTCCAACACTCCAACTAACTTGATCAAGACTCGGACTAAGTCACTCAACACTACCACTAACTCGATCCAGACTCCGACTAACTCGTTCAACACTCCAACTAACTTGTTCAACACTCCAACTAACTCGTTCCACACTCCAACTAACTCAATCCAGACTCGGACTAACTCGCTCAACACTGCAACTAAGTACTCGATCCAGAATCAGACTAACTTGTTCAACACTACAACTAACTCAATCCAGACTCGAACTAACTCGATCAACACTCTAACTAACTCGATCAAGACTTGGACTAACTCGCTTAACGTTGCAACTAAGTACTCGATCCAGAATCAGACTAACTCGTTCAACACTCCAACTAACTCGATCCAGATTCAGACTAAGTACCTCAACACTTCAACTATCTCAATCCAGACTCGAACTAACTCATTCAACACTCCAAGTAACTTGTTCAACAATCCAACTAACTCGATCCACACACCAACTAACTTGATCCAAACTCAGACTAACTCGCTCAACACTTCAACTAACTTGATCAGAACTCAGACTAACTCGTTCAACACTACAACAAACTCGATCATACTCCAACTAACTTGATCCAAACGTATCGATGGACCAGAAAATGTGTTCCGTTTGTCCAATGAGACTTCCCTCGAACATATCATCCAACACTCCAACTAACTCGTTCAACGGTCCAACTAATTCGATCCATACTCGAAGTAACTCGCTCAAGACTCCAACTAACTCGTTCAAGACTCCAACTTACTCTCTCTAGACTCCAACTGACTCGATCTAGACTCGAACTAACGCGATCCACACTCCAACTAACTTTATCCAGACTCCAACTAACTCGCGTAACACTCCAACTTACTCGATAATCTCTACTCAGACTAACTTGATCCACACTCCAACTAACTCGAGCCAGACTCAAAATAACTTGATCTACACTCCAACTAACTCGATCTGCTCAGACTAACTCGCTCAACACTGCGACTAAGTAATCCAGAATCAGACTAACTCGTTCAACACTACATTTAACTCCATCCAGACTCAAATTAACTAGATCCACACTCTAACAAACTCGATTCAGACTCAGACTAACTCGCTCAATGCTGCAACTAAGTACTCGATCCATAATCAGACTAACTCGTTGAACACTACAACTAACTCGATCCAGACTCCAACTAACTCGATCTAGACGTATCGATCGACCGGAAAATGTGTTCCGTTCGACCGGCGGGACTCCCCTCAAACTAACTCATCCAACACTTCAACTAACTCGTTCAACAATCCAACTAACTTGATCCATACTCGAACTAACTCGATTCACACTCCAACTAACTGAATTTAGACTCAAATTAACTCGAAAATTAGGGATGGGGAGAAATGTGTTGGATTTGGGTAGAAAATAATGTGTTTGGTTTTGAGAATGTGGGACAGGTAAAATGGGAAAGAAAAGTTAATTTAAAGTTAGACTTATAATATGTGTTACATCAGATATTAATAATAATAAAAATTGTGAAAAGAAAAACCCAAAGAAATCTATGGTTGCATTCGAGCATTTAATCTAACGGTTTCTGCAGGTCTTGCATCAACTATAGGTTCTTAACACTAACTAAGAAGGATAATGTTGGGGTCATTGCACTATCTAGATTACGTTGATAACAATATAGAAACTTGTTTTTGACGTACCGTGTAGTGGTCAATAACTCTCAGATATATATATATATACAGAAATTGTCTAGTGAGCCTAGAGTTTAATTTAGAAAAATTAAGCCCCCACAGTATCCACCACTCATTTCAAATTGTAAGGTAGATTAAGAAAAAAAACGGTTATGCTAATGAATGATGAGATTAAATGTAAATAAGATCCAATGGTGAGATTGTAGGGGACTTAAACTAAATTTGATGAGCCCTAGGCTCACTAGAGCTTGACCCTATATATATAGATATGTATGTATGTATGTATATATGTATGTATGTATATGTATAGTTTAATACTACCCAGTACCCACTTGTACTTATATCTTTCATAAAGATTATACATAGAATTCATTATTTCGTAACTTTGGTCAAAGAATTTAGACGTAACATTAATAAAACAAGATACATAAAGAGTAATGAAATTATAAATATTGCTAGATAAATTCACTACAAAAAATTGTGAAAAATCCATCTCTCTTAAATTACAGAAGAAAGAATACATATCATCTACTTATTTTGAAATTTAAAGATATGATTCGGTATCCATTTCATTTAGGGGGTGTTTGGTTGGGGGTACCTGGAATGGAATGGAATGGATTTCATTCCATTCTGATGTTTGGTTTGTTTATTTTGGGCCCAGAATTAGAATCCATTCCAGCCCATACCTAGGAATTAGAACCTTATCTACCTACCATAGAATGAGAATCCATTCCAGTCTGGTATGAGATTCTCATTCCATTCCATTCCATCCCAGCCAACCAAACACCCCCTTAGAGAGCCATTTATTGTTAGTTAACGTTATAACTAACTCTTGGGCAACAAAATCCAGCCTATATGTATAATATAACAAACTAATTAAACTTGTGGAAAATGCAACTATAGGTATACACCAAAACCCTTACGTATTTCTCTTGCCAAGATTGCTTAACTTCTTCCTATAGCGACTCCATCCAACGTTAGAGTTACTATTGGAAAAGTGAAGTGATCTCAAACTTGTGCTTCCAAGGCATAGGTCATGTTGAGCCAGAGTGAGGCATTCATGGAGATGGCGACGAGTAAGATGGATTGCCGCTTTTGCACGGAAAACTGCAAATCGGCTGAAGCTCTTCGTGGCCATCAGCGAAGGTGTTCGATGTGCAACAAGAACAACAAGAGGAAGATCGTGGCACGGGAGATTTCCTCTTCAGCGAAGCAGTATCGGATCAAGATGTGCTTGAAGGTGGTCGAATCCGGCATGGTCTTCGCAGCACACAAGAGGAGATGCCTCCGCCGTAAGTATTATTGCAGCTTCAACATTGAGATCGTACTCTCTCTCTCTCCAAGAAACTAGACCTGTCGAAAACAAACCGTCCGGCTTAGGAAGAGATGAATTTTCCTAATAGCATTGGAGAAAAGAGAGTTATAAGTCTGATGATCGATCATGGGTCAGTCGAGCAAATGTAGATGTATATTGAGTTAGAAAGCACAGGTGAAGTTGAAAATGTTGCGAATGTTGAAAAGAACCCGGAGGGTTACGTTAACAAGAAACTCAATCTTATTGATCCAATGGATTATAGAAAACCCAAGCAGAGCAAATCCCTTCTCCGGGCTCTTAAGCTAACCTTAATTAATGGAATTCAAATCTTCAAATATTGCTAATATATTAAAAGAAGTGGAATACCTTTTGCTCGCGTTGTTTTCCTGCTAACACCATCTATAATGGCCACCAAGAGTGGGATAGACTTGAAGTTCTCGTTGCAAAAGTAGCACCTTCTCACACGCTCATTTTCATGTTGCATCAGTTATGTGACATCTAAGAACGAGTCACTACTTATATATATATTGCAATGAAAATCACGTAAAACCATCAGAAAATTATGACCACTCAACCATATCATTCCTGAAATTAAGGAAACTAAGTAAAGAAATTAAGGATGCATTTGGATTGAATTCTAGTGAGAATTCAGATTCTAAGTTAAAATATAAGAATCATGATTCCTAAAAGAATCAAAATTCGTTTGGATGGAAAAAATTCTTGCTCATACAACCCTCAGAAAATTACGACCATTCAACCCTTTCATTCCTAAAATTATGGAAACGTGCTTACCAACGAAATTAAGCAAGCATCTAGACCAAAATTCAAATTTGGAGAGTTGGAATTTCTAAGGGCAATCCTTGGGGTTGAAAATTATAATGTGGTGAATTTTGGGCAGTTATGAGCAAATTTACGGATGGTGTTTGGGATTTGTTGTCAATTGTCATAACTAGACTCACCATTTGGTGTTTACGCTTAATTGCAAGACTTTATCTGTAGATTGGATGTCTTTTATATACAAAAAAATTGTTCAAAATTTCTTTTCCTGAACTGATTATTTTGTAATCCAACTGTTTCACTCTGACCACAATTTTTATGAGAATATTACTTTAATTCGTTGAAATATACATTGAATAAAACATAACAAATTTCAGAAAACCTGTAACATCCCGAAACAGCGGAAATTTTAAAAAAAATAATAATCAAGACAATCAACTCAATAATCAAAGGCGGGACTGTTACTTCTCATAAATCATAAAAGTGGTGCACCAAAATACATCAGAGTTTATCAAAAGATACATGATTACAGCAAAACGACAACAGAAGATAAAAAGTAATCATGTCGACCTCAGCGGCCCGAGAAGAGGATCCAACTCCAAAATGCGCGTCCCCGCCGATCACCACCCAACTGGACCTACTGCGGTCCTGAAAAATATATAACAACGATGCCTGAGTTTCCAGAAGGAAACCCCGTATGCCAACTCACCTATATGCATGCATCACATAATGAACCTATCATGCTAGTGGCATGTCATGGCATCAACAGAAAGTAGAACAGTTCCCCCGAAGGGTAAAACAGGACATCAGTCCGACAATCAATCATCGGGTCTCCCGAGGAGACCTACTGCAGGCACATGCAGTCTAGTAGCCCGCAACATCGCACCCCCCACACGCAGCTACACTACTCAAGGGTTCGGCAGGGAGCCTCTGTCACGTCTACGCGCCGATAGAAACAGATCTGTAAATCTCAGTGGTCGGGGCCACAGGGACCAACGGGGCCGTCGCCCGGAAGGTATAACAACATCATCTCGGTAGGTGCCCAGCCGAGGAAAACAACATAGCCGGAACAGCCTCGGCTCAACAATCACCATCGCCGGCACAACCTCGGCGGCATCACCGGCACAGCATCGGACAAAACCAGACCAAAGTCTGCCAGGTCATCAGGCTCCTCGAGCCGCGAACACCAACCGCGCCGCTATAAAAGCAGGGCAGCGACCTCCGTAGCCCGTGGGCCGGTAGTCACCTCACCCAACGCCAGTTGCGTGCCCGCACAACATCAACACTGGGATCCGTGATCCCTCAGGCCTGCTATACTACAAAGTGCCAACAACTCAAAGGTCACGGTCCATACATGGAGATGACGCGTCCCGAACACCCACACTCTTCCCAACGGCGGTCCCTGGTAGGCACGCATCACGCGCCCACCGTCACCTCCCGGCTCACGCACAAGGCGAGGACACGGGTTTCCGTGGCAAAGTTGGTGTCCAAGAAGGGAACCAGGAATTCTGTCCTGGGCCCAAACGGTCGACCGGAAGAGGTGATTCGGTCGACCGGTTCCAGAAGGGAATCGGTCGACCGTACTCCTAAAACGGTCTACCGCTGCGCTCATAACAGAATCCCCCAACGGTCGAACAAGGGTCTAAAACCGGTCGACCGAACGAGGTCAAAATCCGGAGTCTGGTCAACATTAAAAACTACTCTATCGGTCGACCGACTCAGGGGTCTCGGTCGACCGAAAACAGACAGGGTCGACCTATTATTCTAAGTCATATAAGCGGTCGAACGCAACATACAATCGGTCGAACAACAAACGATCGGTCGAACGAAACATGCAAACTAACAGGTACACTTAAGTTCCGGTCGAACACAACAAGGACTGGTCGACCGACAACAGGTAGAAAATCCCAACTCACCAGCAATAATGCACTACCGGTCGACCGCCCCAAGGCATCGTTCGACCGGTGAAGGTTAAAGTCGGGCAAACAGTGCTAAAACGGTCGACCGCCCGAAGGGTCCGGTCGACCGTTGGTCGTCTTCAACCTCGCGCCAGCCGAGGATTTTAGAAGAAACGCGTCGCCGGAGAGGTCTCCGACCTCCCCCGACTCGACCAACGCATCCCTTACATGAGGGTAATAAACAAACCACACTAAGGAGCGGCATACCTCAACCACTACGACGAAATGCCGGAGCTCCGCTCACGCACGTCGCCTCCGGTGATCTCCCCGCGCGCTCGACTCCGCACGCCTCACGCCGCGCGATCTCCGGTCTCTGCCTCCGCTGCTTGCCACCACACGCACCAGCAAGGAAGGGAAGGAAGAAATGAGGAAGGAGAAATGAGAAGGAAGAAAGAAGAAGAAAAGCCCTATTTAACTCGGATGCTACAGTAACCGACCCTTCACCTTCCCATGCAGACACCTGCAACCCCACTTCCCCATGCACCCACACAACCCCATGCAAAGCCACCTTAATCCTCCTCTAATCCAAGTTTAATCCTAATCTAGGGTTAGGGTTCTAACAATCCTCCCAACTTAAAAGGATTTCGTCCCGAAATCAAGCAAACACTCACCGAAAAGCTCTGGATACTGCCTTCTGACATCCTCCTCGATCTCCCAAGTGGCCTCGCGCTCGCTGTGATGCTGCCACCTGACTTTAACCATTGGAATGGTCCTCCTCCTGAGCTGATGATCCATACGATCAACAATCTCGACTGGCCTCTCCTCGAGAGACAGATCCTGTTGAATCTCTGGCACTGCTATCTCAATGACGTGCGACGGATCTGCCACATACTTCCTCAGCATCGACACATGGAAGACATTATGAAGACCCGCAAACTGTGGCGGCAAGGCGATCCGGTAGGCAACCTCTCCAACTCGGTCGAGGATCTCAAATGGTCCAACATATCTCGGACTGAGTTTCCCCTTCTTTCCAAACCTCATCACACCTCTGGCTGGGGAAATCTTCAGAAACACGTGATCGCCCACCTCAAAACTCAATACCCGTCTTCGTCGATCAGCATAACTCTTCTGCCTGCTCTGTGCTGTGGCCAGCCTCCTCCTGATCACATCCACCTTCTCTAAGTACATCTGCACAAGCTCTGGCCCCACTAACTGCCTCTCGCCCACATCAGTCCAGCATACCGGTGATCTGCAAGGCCTCCCGTACAACGCCTCGTACGGTGCCATCCCAATACTCGAGTGGTAGCTGTTGTTGTAGGCAAACTCTATCAGTGGCAAGTGCTCATCCCAGTGCCCTGCCCAATCCAGCGTGCATGCTCTAAGCATATCCTCCAGGGTCTGAATCGTCCTCTCTGATTGACCATCTGTCTGCGGATGAAATGCTGTACTGAACTTCAGACGCGTCCCCAACGCCTGCTGCAGACTCCCCCAAAATCTGGAAGTGAAACGAGGATCACGATCTGAGATGATGCTCACCGGCACTCCATGCAACCTGACTATCTCCTCCACGTACAACTTAGCTAGACCCTCCAAAGGCAACGTGGTCCTGATCGCTAAGAAATGCGCCGACTTGGTCAGTCGATCGACTATCAGCCAAATCGCGTCGTGGAATCTCCTCGTCTTTGGCAAACCCGTGACAAAATCCATCGTCACGTGCTCCCACTTCCACTCAGGAAGCTCAATGCTCTGCATTGGTCCTGCCGGCCTCTGATGCTCAATCTTCACCTGCTGACAGACTAAGCATCGCTCCACAAATTCCGCAATGTCCTTCTTCATGCCCTTCCACCAGAAGTTCCGCTGCAGGTCCTTATACATCTTTGTGCTCCCCGGATGAATGGTGTATCTAGCTCTGTGTGCCTCCTCCATGATGTCATCTCTCAGCCCATCAACCTTCGGCACCCAGATCCGACTCCTGAACCTCAGACCACCATCAACTCCCACACTGAAGTCTGATCCATCTCTGGAAGCTAACTGCAGCAGACTAGCTAACTCATCATCCCCCTGCTGAGCCTGAACCAACCGTGAGACAGTCTGCGGCTCCACCCGAAGTCCAGCAACCATTGCTCCCTCTGAACCCTCGGTGAATGGACTCCATTCAGACAAAGCCTCGAGTAGCCTCCACTCCTGGATGCACAGACTCGCAACTGAAACATCCACCTTCCTGCTCAGCGCGTCTGCAACCGAATTCGCCTTCCCCGGATGATAGGAAATGGTGAAGTCGTAGTCCTTAAGGAACTCGAGCCATCTGCGCTGCCTCATGTTCAGCTCCTTCTGAGAGAACAAGTACTTCAGACTCTGGTGATCGGTGAAGACCTCGAACTGCTCGCCATACAGATAGTGCCGCCAGGTCTTCAACGCATGAACTACCGCCGCCAACTCCAGATCATGCGTAGGGTAGTTCTTCTCATGCACCTTCAGCTGCCTCGAAGCGTACGCGACCACCTTCCCATGCTGCATCAGAACACAACCCAAGCCTATCCCTGATGCATCGCTGTAAATCACGTAGCCTCCACTGCCACTCGGTAGTGTCAGAATAGGTGCTGTCGTCAAACGCCTCTTTAGCTCCTGAAAGCTGTCCTCGCACTTCTGGGACCACACGAACTTGACGCCCTTCTGCGTCAACGCTGTCAGCGGTGACGCAAGCTTGGAGAAATCCTGGATAAACCGCCTGTAATACCCTGCCAGACCTACGAAACTCCTGATCTCCGTCACGCTCGTCGGGGCTCTCCACTGAGTCACTGCCTCGACCTTTGCCGGATCCACTGAAATCCCATCAGCTGACACAATATGCCCCAGAAAAGCCACCTGATCCAACCAAAACTCACACTTCTTGTACTTGGCATAAAGCTGCTGCTCCCTCAAGATGCCCAGCACAATCCTCAGGTGCTCTCGATGCTGCTCCCTGTCAGGCGAGTATACCAAAATGTCATCCACGAACACCACGACAAATTTGTCAAGGTACGGCTGGAAGGTCCTATTCATCAGATCCATGAATGCCGCAGGCGCATTCGTCAGCCCAAACGGCATCACCAAGAACTCATAGTGGCCGTACCGCGTCCGGAAGGCTGTCTTCTGAACATCCGCCTCCTTGATCCGCAACTGATGATAGCCCGAACGCAGATCGATCTTCGAGAACACTTTCGCCGTCTGCAACTGATCGAACAAATCATCAATCCTGGGCAAAGGGTACCGGTTCCGAACGGTAACCTTATTCAACATCCTGTAGTCGATGCACATCCGCAACGATCCATCCTTCTTCTTTACGAAGAGCACAGGCGCTCCCCATGGAGAAACACTCGGTCGGATGAACCCGGACTCCATCAACTCCTGCAACTGCTTCTTCAGCTCTGCCAACTCAGCAGGTGCCATCCGATAAGGTGCCTTTGACTGAGGTGTCGTGCCCGCCACCAACTCGATGCTGAATTCTATCTCTCGGTGCGGTGGTAACGCTGGAATCTCTGCTGGAAAAACGTCTGGAAATTCCTGCACTACCTCTATATCCTCCATCCTCCTTGTCTCAGGATCAGGGACTACCAGCGTGGCCACAAACGCTCTGCATCCCTGCTGTAACAGTCTCTGTGCCTTAACCGCAGACACAATCAGACGACCCCCTCTGCTCCTCGCACCTCTGATCAGAACGTCTGGCACGCCCTCCATCGGGATCAGGATCTTCTTCTCACGGCAAAAGACTCGCACGTCGTACTGTGACAGCCAGTCCATCCCCAGTATGACGTCGAAGTCCACCATCGGTAACAAGACCAGATCTGCCGGAAAATCATGGTCTCCCGAAGCAACTGTGGTGCCGGGGAAATAGCTCCCCACAGTGCCCACCTCTCCCATGGGCGTGCTGACCTCCAAAACATCAGTCAGCCGCACAGGGGTCCGACCCAACTCGCCAGCAAACTTCTCCGAAATGAAGGAGTGAGTGGCGCCACAATCAAACAACACGCGCACTACAGAGCCAGAAACTGAAAGCGTACCTTCCACGACGGTGTTGGAGTCCCTCGCCTCCTCAGCCTGGATAGTGAAGACCCGCCCGGTCCTCCTGCTCTGGCCTGGTGGAACAACTGACCGGCTGCCTCCGCCTCTGCCTACCACTGGTGGTCCTGGCCTCCTGCTCGGCTCGCCCTGCCTCTGAGGACAGTCACGGACAAAGTGTCCCATCTGACCACAACCCATGCACGCTCCAGTCTGACGGGGACACTCCTGCCCTGGATGGAACCTCCCGCAGTAAGTGCACGGCCCTGACTGACGTGCTCCTCCTCCATTGAACCTGGGTCTCTTGCCCGGTCTTCCTGCCCCACGATCAGCTGCCCTGCTAACGGTGCTCACTGGCGGCTTCCGCGCCTCCTGATTACACTCCCTCTGGTCCTGCTCGATGATCGTAGCATGCTTCACCGCATCTGCAAGGGTCCGCGGCATGCTGTTGATCACCCGAGAACGCAGCGGCTGTCTCAGTCCCTTCACGAACTTCCTTGCCCGCTGCTCTGGGGTCACACAGATCTCTGGGCAGTAACGCTCCAATGCGTTGAACCTGCTGATGTAGCTCGTCAGTGTCATGTCCTTCTGCTCCAGCGACATGAACTCCTCTCTCTTCTGATCCCTGACATGTTGGGGGAAGTACTGCTCATGGAACACCTCTAAGAACTCCTCCCAGCTGATATCCACACGGTCCTCAAACAGCACTGTGGACGTAGACCTCCACCAGTTGGCGGCCTCGCCGTCAAACACATAGGTGGCCAGCTCCACCATCCTCTCAGGTGCTACTCCAATAGCACGGAAGATCTTCTCCATACGGAAGATCCAGTCCTCTGCGACCTCTGGGGCCCTCCTGCCATCGAAAGTCGGCGGGTGCTGACGCATGAACCGATCGTGCTCAGCTCCCACTCCGCCCTGGGCGCTCTGAGCTGCCTGACGCTCCAGAAACTCACCCAACCTGTCCCAATGGGTACCAGATGTGTCGTCACTGGAAGGACGATCGCGTGTAGAACCCCTCACGCGCCTAGGTGCCATCTGACAGAAGAAACAAACACCACTTCAGCCATGTATGCATGCTAAAGATAAAATGCATGAGTCCTATTACTACAAGGGTGATTTCATTGGGAACCACATAGGAATCGACCGCTCTGATACCAAGTTGTAACATCCCGAAACAGCGGAAATTTTAAAAAAAAAAATAATCAAGACAATCAACTCAATAATCAAAGGCGGGACTGTTACTTCTCATAAATCATAAAAGTGGTGCACCAAAATACATCAGAGTTTATCAAAAGATACATGATTACAGCAAAACGACAACAGAAGATAAAAAGTAATCATGTCGACCTCAGCGGCCCGAGAAGAGGATCCAACTCCAAAATGCGCGTCCCCGCCGATCACCACCCAACTGGACCTACTGCGGTCCTGAAAAATATATAACAACGATGCCTGAGTTTCCAGAAGGAAACCCCGTATGCCAACTCACCTATATGCATGCATCACATAATGAACCTATCATGCTAGTGGCATGTCATGGCATCAACAGAAAGTAGAACAGTTCCCCCGAAGGGTAAAACAGGACATCAGTCCGACAATCAATCATCGGGTCTCCCGAGGAGACCTACTGCAGGCACATGCAGTCTAGTAGCCCGCAACATCGCACCCCCCACACGCAGCTACACTACTCAAGGGTTCGGCAGGGAGCCTCTGTCACGTCTACGCGCCGATAGAAACAGATCTGTAAATCTCAGTGGTCGGGGCCACAGGGACCAACGGGGCCGTCGCCCGGAAGGTATAACAACATCATCTCGGTAGGTGCCCAGCCGAGGAAAACAACATAGCCGGAACAGCCTCGGCTCAACAATCACCATCGCCGGCACAACCTCGGCGGCATCACCGGCACAGCATCGGTGGTCCATCACAACAGTCCGGCACAGCATCGGACAAAACCAGACCGAAGTCTGCCAGGTCATCAGGCTCCTCGAGCCGCGAACACCAACCGCGCCGCTATAAAAGCAGGGCAGCGACCTCCGTAGCCCGTGGGCCGGTAGTCACCTCACCCAACGCCAGTTGCGTGCCCGCACAACATCAACACTGGGATCCGTGATCCCTCAGGCCTGCTATACTACAAAGTGCCAACAACTCAAAGGTCACGGTCCATACATGGAGGTGACGCGTCCCGAACACCCACACTCTTCCCAACGGCGGTCCCTGGGTAGGCACGCATCACGCGCCCACCGTCACCTCCCGGCTCACGCACAAGGCGAGGACACGGGTTTCCGTGGCAAAGTTGGTGTCCAAGAAGGGAACCAGGAATTCTGTCCTGGGCCCAAACGGTCGATCGGAAGAGGTGATTCGGTCGACCGGTTCCAGAAGGGAATCGGTCGACCGTACTCCTAAAACGGTCTACCGCTGCGCTCATAACAGAATCCCCCAACGGTCGAACAAGGGTCTAAAACCGGTCGACCGAACGAGGTCAAAATCCGGAGTCTGGTCAACATTAAAAACTACTCTATCGGTCGACCGACTCAGGGGTCTCGGTCGACCGAAAACAGACAGGGTCGACCTATTATTCTAAGTCATATAAGCGGTCGAACGCAACATACAATCGGTCGAACAACAAACGATCGGTCGAACGAAACATGCAAACTAACAGGTACACTTAAGTTCCGGTCGAACACAACAAGGACTGGTCGACCGACAACAGGTAGAAAATCCCAACTCACCAGCAATAATGCACTACCGGTCGACCGCCCCAAGGCATCGTTCGACCGGTGAAGGTTAAAGTCGGGCAAACAGTGCTAAAACGGTCGACCGCCCGAAGGGTCCGGTCGACCGTTGGTCGTCTTCAACCTCGCGCCAGCCGAGGATTTTAGAAGAAACGCGTCGCCGGAGAGGTCTCCGACCTCCCCCGACTCGACCAACGCATCCCTTACATGAGGGTAATAAACAAACCACACTAAGGAGCGGCATACCTCAACCACTACGACGAAATGCCGGAGCTCCGCTCACGCACGTCGCCTCCGGTGATCTCCCCGCGCGCTCGACTCCGCACGCCTCACGCCGCGCGATCTCCGGTCTCCGCCTCCGCTGCTTGCCACCACACGCACCAGCAAGGAAGGGAAGGAAGAAATGAGGAAGGAGAAATGAGAAGGAAGAAAGAAGAAGAAAAGCCCTATTTAACTCGGATGCTACAGTAACCGACCCTTCACCTTCCCATGCAGACACCTGCAACCCCACTTCCCCATGCACCCACACAACCCCATGCAAAGCCACCTTAATCCTCCTCTAATCCAAGTTTAATCCTAATCTAGGGTTAGGGTTCTAACAAAACCAATATAATGAAATTCTTTAATATAAGTGGTCCGATAGTGTAAAAAAATAAGGAAGAATTGCGAGAGAACATTCAAAAGAACCCGGGGGGGTTGCGTTAACAAGAAACTCAATCTCATTGATCCAATGGATTATAGCAAACCCAATCAGAGCAAGTCCATCTCCGGGCTCTTAAGCTAACCTTAATTAATGAAATTCAAATCTTCAAATATTGCTAATATATTAAGGGAAGTGGAATACCTGTTGCTCGCGTTGTTCTATTGCTAACACCATCTATAATGGCCACCAAGAGTGAGATAGACTTCAAGTTTTCGTTGCAAAAGTAGCACCTTCTCACACGCTTATTTCCATGTTGCATCAATTATGTGACATCTACGAACGAGTCACTACGTGTGTGTATATATGTATATATATATGTATATATATGTGTGTATATATATATATATGTATATATATGGCAAGGAAACCGATGTAAAACCATCAGAAAATCCCTATCATTCCTAAAATCAAGGAAACGTGCTTACCAAGTAAGGAAATTAAGCATGTATCTAGACCAAAATATTCGTTCTCCTTTCTAATAGTACGGAATGATTGCTTTCCATGCAAGTAAAATAATAATAATTTCTTAAAATTTAATAATCATCTTGACCAACTTATTTACCAGATTTCAATTGCATGCGTAAGAATTTCAATGTTTGGCGTTTAAGATTCCCTTTGGGTATTAAAATCTTTGTTTATATTTTGAAAATAAAAAAACTTTTATTTCCAAAAATAAAATCCATTAAATTCCACGTATCTAAGGTAAAGATACGAACTTGCCGCACAGTGTAGACCTCACTGGATTATGTTCGACTGCTAACAACTTTGCTTTTTCCGTAGTTTCTTTGGATGAAATCTCTTGGAAAATACAAGGTGCACCAACATATATATCAAATATATAGATCCGAGTACAAAGGGTGATTACATCAAAAGCTATAAGATAAAATATACATATGTAATCACGACAACCTCAAACAAGGGGAAAACATGATCTGGTCCCAGTGACTCTCCTCCGCAGGCACCACTCTCTAACGTCGGTCACGACCTGAAAAGCAAACAAGGGCTATGCCTGAGTTTCCAGAAGGAAACCCCGTATGTCAAACTCTAAGACATAAATGAACAAGACAAACAATTGAAACATGGCATGAACAATAACCACCACAACAGACATCATCAACTAAGTTCCCGAGACCTCTCTCCCGGCCATAGCTGATACAACAACCTGGGTCTCAAGGGTCCTCTCATCCCAACCCTACCAACACACATGCACACAAGGCATCGCCGGTCCAAATCACGGCCAAACACCCACACTCTTGCCTCAGTGTTACCGGAGCCACATTTTTGCATCATTCGCCGGAGCCACGACTTTGCCTCATTCGCCGGAACCACGGCTTCACAACAGGGTCTCAAGGGTTCTCTCACCCCAACCCTACCAACATACAAGGCACCGTCGGTCCAAATCACGGCCAAACAACCACCACATCAAACAACAAGAAAACACAACCACAAGATATCAGGCCGACAGTCCGTGCCGTTGCCCAAGGGGGCCAGAGAGACGAGCCGCCTTCAAGCGTACACACAAAACCACGAAACACAGAAAACAGGCAGAAACGATCAAACAAAAGAAGCTCAACGGTCAACCGAATCCCCACCTAGAGGACCGGGCCAACCGAGAAACCCACCAATCGGTCGAACGACAAAGGGGACCCGTTCGACCGAAAAACACCAGTAAGAAAACATTTTCGCAAACCACGATCACACAGTCGAACAATCAAACACTATCGGTTGACCGAAACCCACCAGTAAAACTCACCAACAATCCACACTACACAGTCGACCGAAACGACACTTCCGGTCGATCGGCCATTAAGTTAACTTAAGTCGTCGGTCAGACGAGTCAAACAGGCGGTCGACCGTTTGGATGGCCAACGCCCCAACCGACCTACGACAGTACTTTCGGTCGACCGACAAAGGGGTCCCGTCCGACCGAAAGTACCCAAAGCCTCCATCTCTCGCTCAAAATGCACGACCGGTTGACCACCCCAAAGGTATCGTTCGACCGGTGCGAGGGATATTGCCCAAAATACACTATAACCGATCGACCGAACCCAAAACACCGGTCGACCGTTATAGTGCAGAAAAACAGCTGTGCATGTCCGACGAGCCAATTGGCCTACCATCGACCGCTCCCACCCCAACACTAATAATAGGTGAGCGTAAAAGCAAGTTTGACATACCTCAAGGCTTGAAGAAACCTTTGAAGAACCAACGACGGCGCTTCCTCGCAATCCCTTCTTCTCCGGTGAACTCCACGAACTCGATCTCCTCAACAACTCCGGCAACTCCACCGATCCAACAAGAACTTCCTTGCCTCCACCAACACAGAGGGAACAACTGAGGGTGGGAGAGACGAGTGAGTGAGAGAGAGAGTGTGTAGGAAAAGTGAAAGAGAGAGAAATCCAAACCTTTAAAATACTATTCCCACAACCGATCTCAACCGCCCATCTCAAACCCTCTCAAAACCATCACCTAAACACAATTAAACCATTAAGCAAGGGTTAGGATTAACATCAAACCTAAATATCCTAACAAAATTAGGATTGGGTTCTCACACTTATTTATGATAATGTTGCGAGTTAGTTGAACTTTTTGTTTAGTTCGAATAAATTTTCAAATTTTGTTAGTGTTATTAATAAGATACTGTATATAATTTTTGTAATGGCTAACATAATATAGAATGTGTTTTAGCATGGGGAGCAAAAACCTTCTTTTTAAAAAATTTAAATTTGTAGAGCCCATCATCAACTAGAAGCCCCACGAAAGTTATATCTAATTCATCCAAACCCATCGTTAGGAAAATAAGTAATAACGGATTGGACACAATTAATTAACCTAATCAATTGCAAATTGATACTAACTAAAATTTCTCAAAATAATAATAATAAATAAATAAATTGGCAAAGTATAATGGATATACCGTTTTCAAAACTAGAAAATAGTAACCCGACAACAATTTTCTAATTATCATTCTTATTTTTAGAAAATCATGTATTTCAATAAAAACATAAACTTGTTTTTAACATGATAAGTTAATTTTTTTCGTATTTTGATAACATATTTACATTTCTCTTTTTTTGTCATCAATGAAGTACTATAGTGTAGAAGTTTTGTTGATTATTGAAATTAAACGTTTTGACTACAAAATATACATCTCGACAAAAGTACAGAAAATTAGCACTTGAATTAAAGATAAAAAAGGTGTAATTCGATTTTATTATCAAAATATATAAAAACTGGTTTATTGTGTAAAAATTAATTGTATATTCCTACACTAGATGTGGGCTTTAATTTGAAATGTTTGATAACCAAAAAATATTAGCCATCCTTACAAATTTAGGCATCTTTTGGATAATAGCCACATTCTATATTTGAGGTTATATTCCTTAGGTTTTGATTTAAACTTGAGATCGAGTAGAGCATGTGTTTGGATAAAAACACCACCTCATTAGAAACCTGAAATTGCTCTCTCCACAACCCAACTTTCCACCGGCCACAACTTAAGTTGACGTCCTCCTCCTCCATCTCCGTCATCCTCCACCTTGACCTTCCTCTTTATGAGAAATGATCTGCTTGCCCCGAAATGACCTGGCTAAATAGAAAAATCCCAATAAATTAGGACTTTCAATACAATTAAATAGATTGCCACAGGGGCACCATGTTTTAGCGGCCCAAACTATGTGATTTAATAAATCCTCCTCTATCTGTTGCGGGTGGACAACTCTTTCTCAAACTCCGATTCATAATTTTCATATAGAAATCTACGATCAACGATAGAACAATATCCATTTTGCATCATATCTAACTGATTCTTTGGTTCGGACCGAAGAAGCAATGTAACTCAATTATTATCAAACTGACTGCGTCCAAACTCTTACATGATGGTATAAGTTCAACATAGAAGTCATATTGTGATAAATTGAATCACCTTAGGATCAAATATATCTAAATAGAGAGTCACCTCGAGCTTTCCAGGGATCCACGTAGAGCCACTACCAACACATAGAGTGTAACGATGAGTTTTTTCTAAGAGCATACTTAACGGGATATTTTTCCCCGGCGGCCCCAACCCTCTTAGCCGGTTGGGGGCACATGCCCTCTCCCCCCTAATTCGTTGTTTTTTTTATTCAATAATGTTAATATATTTATTTTAAAGTCATTATAAATCTTTTTCTCTGAAAATATGTTTTTTATTTGTTTTTTTATTTTCCCCATGATTAAGTGATAATAAGGTGCTAGTGTTTAGTTGTTTTTTGTTTTGATCTTAATATTCGAAAATTAAAATGTGAAGGGAGATAATAGGTGTAATAACGATGAACCACTTGATTTACCATCATATTTTAGTGAGGAGCTTTTAATAGTGGAAATTTTGTGACCAATCAATTTATGTTGCACCGCCATGAATGTTTATTTACACAATAATGGAGTTTTATTATGTAGTAGCAAAATTTCTTCCAATTTTTTTGTTTAAGATAGAATATGTTGTTCATAAATTGTAAGACTATTCATTAATAACCGTTAACACAAACGCAAGGACGATGTCAGGAGTTTAGGTCAGAGGATCAAATTTTGTAAAGATGTTCCACATAAATGAAAATTCATTTGTTTTGGGTGATTAGGGGTTTTACTATGTATTTTAGCCGTAGGATACTCACGTACTAGACTGATAGGACAAAATCCCATATACATAACTTATTCTTGGCATTTAAAAATATTCAATGTGTCGAAATCTCAAACAGTAAATAATTAAGGTGTCGAAATCTCAAAAGTCTCGATGAAATACCAACATTTAATGGTCAAACTACAAAACGATAAAAAATCAGTGGGGTCGCCCACCCCCACCCAACAATATGGCCCGTCCCTACATAAATGAATGGTTTTTGATAAAGTAAATTTAAATATTAAATATTATTGTAATATTTTGTACATTGCAAAGTATACATCAACATTTAAGTGTTAAAATTGAAACCCCCTTGGCTCCTTGAAAGACATCATTCCTATTTCGTGTCTTTTTGTTGGAGATAATTGACATTTTTAATCAAAACAATATATATGACAAGGAAACATATGTATGTCATGGCCAAAAGTTTTGATAAACAAACGTGGTGCGTCTGGGACACGCTCCACGTCACCATTTATGTCATCATTTGCGTTTTTTATTTTATTGTTTCAAAATACGGCTTTCCGATGAAGTAAGAGACAATTGATTTTCCCATTAGTAGAGACTTTAAATGCAAAGAAGAGACACACAACTGCTCCGCGTTAGACCAACAACTGTCCTGTGTGTGACAGCCATTGAGTAGAGACTTTAATTGAATTACAACTGCGAGGGTCTATGCATCTTGGAATATCAATGATCAGATAAACTAACGAACGTCTAGATTATCACGTCATCAATTTTGGAAGCAAATCAAATAATTGATAAAAGACTCCACGTGGATGCAACTTGAAGGAATCATGTTTCTCCACATCAGGAGCGTCATAAAAAGTGTGTTGAAGAATCCATAAATCATTTTCCTTTGGCAAATATTAAGGTATAAATATTGTTTGACCACAAATATACCAACAAATATATAGTCATTGTTGTCCGTGAATAAACTAATATTCATAATCTTATTAACACATTATCGCGATTTATGTTTTCATTAAAGTATTAATGAAATATGGAGGGAAAAAACGAAATATATCATTAATTAACTTGTACGTATTGAAATATAAGAAAACTTGAAAATACAAATAGAGTATAGCCACATAAAAAAAATATGAACATAAATTAAAATATATCAGCTACTAAGAACTTAATTTTTAAAAATAGACAAAACATAATAAAAATAACAGAACATTAAATCACTACACTACCAACATCATACGTCAACGTTTAAAATTTCATAACATTATAAATTTAATTGAAAAATATCACTCACTAACATGTGTAATGGGAAAAAAGTTCAAACAATTCATGCAAAACCACCTCCATGTGGTGGTGATACCACTTGGGAGCATGTCATTGGTGGCTCTTTTTTGAGGTCCAAGAAACACAATCAAAGTTGGAAAATAGTCGGCCATAGCATGCCAGGTGGGCTTAGTGGGTCGGGCCGGACCGGGATTGTTTGCCGAGTAGGTTGGCGGCCGGCCGTTCAACCGTTGGTCTTTTTTAAATTCCCACGGTTATTAAACCGTCAGTGTAGCGGGATCAGTCAATTGACTATTTTGTTGTAGTGATTGCTGACGTTGATACCGTCATTTTTTGGGTTTTGAAGTTGAAGTTTGGTGTTAGGGTTAGTGATTTTCTGAAATGAAATGTAGCAGAGGTGTTGGACACACCGTTTGCGGTAAGCGAATTCTTTTTTGTCATTTTAATTGATTTTCTATTGTAGAGTTATAATTTTATGTCTAGTCACTTGTGGATTTTGATCAACACAACCTATCACATATGTGGGGATATTCAAACAAGTAATAAAACACAAATAAATAATCACACATGCATGAATCTTGTGAATAAATCAAGATATTGGTTGTAATACACATATAAATGAAAGTCACACTACACAAGCAGATAAATATTGGTAGATATTGACAAATAGACAACAAATATTAGTTGTATCCAGACATGTGGTCCACACAACGAATTTACATATACAGTAAATCAGATATGTGGTTGCAAAGCATCTACAAACATGGTATACATATCATATATGTTGCGGTATCCTCACAACAAATAAACACAACATAGACATTATACACACAAAACAACAAAAGTGATAGACATTATCTAGTCTAGATAACATAAATATCTAAAAATCATTCTTCATATATCTAACATTTTTCATATAGATGCAGTCACACCACTAGTAGTAATATTTAAATATTGGTAGTCATACACAAATAGATAACCAATATACATACAAACTAACATACATAGACAACCAATATACATACACACTACACCGTACAAATAGTCTAGAGATATCCAAGACCAAACATTTGTTAGATATGTGGTACACAACCAATATACATACACACTACCCCGTACAAACGGTCTAGACATATCCAGGACAAACATTTGTTAGATATGCTAGTCTTCATTTAACTCCAAATAAAAGTGGTATCCATTAAGTTATTAAATAAATATTTTAGACAAATTAAGCAAGTAAACTCATTAATATCATATTACACAAACTTATACCATATACCTTACATATGTCCATAGACAACCAATATACATACACACTACCCCGTACAAACATATCCAAGAACAAATATTTGTTAGATATGTTAGTATGCATTTAACGCCAAATAAAACTGGTATCCATTAAGTTATTATTAAATAAATATTCAGACAAATTGAGCAACTTAACTCACTAATATCATACTGCACGAACTTATACCATATACCCTACATATGTCCATGGGCAAATAGTATTCAATAACTACAGAAAAATACTACTAAATAACCACAAACATATATGTCCACAAATAACCCTAAATAACCACCAGAGGAGGCCGGAGGACAACAATGGTTGGAGGATGCCAGAGGAGGACAAAGGTGGAGGAGGCCAGAGGACACCGGAGGAGGAGGCCTTAGAAGAACGTCAAAGGAAGAGAAAGGTGGGAGGAATAGAAGGATGGAGGAGGAGGACGAGGAGGGAAGGGTGGGAGGAGAATGAGTTTTGAATTGTGGTAGGAAGTAGGGGAGAGCAATTTTCAGTCTGGACCGGACTGATCGGTCCGGTCTCGGTCCAAAACCCAAAAATCCCCACAAAAATTCGGTCCGGTCTGGGTTCGGTCCGGACCGAATATGACCAGTCCGGTCTTCGGTCTGGATCCCGGAGAGCATCCGGGTTCGGTCTGAGTCTGGACCGAAGCTCAGCCCTAGTAGGGAATGAATGATTTATATTTATAAGATATTTGTTGTTCAACCCTTTGGTATCTAATAAACTCAATTAAAATTGAGTTTTGGCGTAAGCAACTAGCTCCCCTGTGGGTAGGGTTAAGGAGCCCAAACTTGAGCCGATCACTACTCAAAAACAAATTCCAGAGGAATTCATATAACATAGGCAAACATTCACAGATGAATAAGTTTTTTTTGTAATTATCGATGAGCGAGATGTTAAGATCCAATGACTTTTGATCAAGTTGCACTTTGTACTTTGATCTAGTGAGCCGATTTTAAGTGCACGTCTAATATTATAATAATTATAATAATGTGAAAGATTGAGAGGTGAGAGGTTTTTGGAAAGTTTCAGCAAACAAATAACATGTAGCTAATTTTTTGCCTTTTTCTTGCTTTCATTTACTGGGTAAATTACACTCTCATCTTTTATCCGGTTGTACTTTAAGGGTAAATTAAGGGAACTACTATTCGTCGCCGGAAAACTACTTAAATCGCCCCAAAAATGACCTTTTTGCCCCTAACAAATCAATTAATACCGATTTCGTCCCGTGTCTTTAAACAAGGTGTTTGACTCAGTTTTACTCACATTCCCAATACAAACACCACGAAAATGTCCGGCGAAGCACCAGAATCCGGCGAGGTAACGGGGGCGGAATTTTTTTTCCGACTCGGGCGTCTGGCTAGGCCGCCTCCACATAGGTGGAGGCGGTTTAGACAGACGCCTCCACCTAGCTGGAGGCGGCTTAGATGCACGCCTCCACCATGGTGGAGGCGTCTGTCTAACACGCCTCCACCTATGTGGAGGCGTGTTAGGCAGCCGCCTCCACCTTGGTGGAGGCGGCCTAGCCACCCGGCCGTTTTTTTTTTAATTTTTTGTTAAATTCAAAATTTTCAGGTTCCGTTGCAAGATTTCGGTGGTGATGGAGTAGATTACAGTGAGCTTTTTGACAGTAAAGAAATATTTACAACAATCGAGGAAGGTTGTAAATGGGCGAAACAAATTGCGATAGGAGCTGGATTTTTTTGGTTATATCATCGTACAAACCAAAAGCAGATAACCGGATGGATTGTTACCTCAGATGTGATCGCAGACGTGAGATGAGTTCTCGTGATACGAGTATTGCACTGCGAAAGAATACGAAAAGAAAAGGTTGCGGTTGTCGGTTTTTGGTAAAAGTGGTGGAGTGACGAGATCGTGATGGATGGGTTAGTGTTTCTAGTAGCATGTTTGGGCAGCACAACCACCCATTGGCAGTTTATTCAGAGGGTCACCGACAGGTCAGCGGACTTAGTGCTGGGGCAAAGCAAATTGTTCGGGATATGACAGAGGCACAAGCAAGGCCCCGTAACATTTTGTTGGCGGTACAGAAGAAATTTCCGGACGATAATCCTAATCAAAGGCACATTTACAACTTCAGAGAGTACATGAGGAGGACGAAATCTGAAGACAGGAATCCCGCGCAGCAGTTTCTCAGAGAGGCAGTGCAGCATAAGTATTTGCATTGGATTATGGCAGATGAAGAAACTAATGTCTTGACTCACGCATTTTTGGCACATCCGACTTCAGTTCAGTTGTTGCGTACATACCCATTCATGATCTGTATGGATTCGACGTATAAGACGAACAAGTACAAGATGTCTTTGTTTGAGATGGTTGGGGTTACTCCAACAAATATGAATTTCCTCGTCGGATATGCGATTTTGCAGGATGAGACCGAGTCTAGTTACCGGTGGGTGTTGGAGAGGTTGCGAGATCTGTTATTGGATATTGTTAGCCCGACAGCAATAATTACGGACCGGGAGATGGGTCTGATGCGACCAGTGGCAGAGGTTTTTCCTGAGTCAGCTCATTTACTATGCACCTGGCATATCAACAAAGACGTGTACAACTACGCATACCACGTATTCGGCAAGGAGAAGCAGCTTGCAGAGAGTTTTAGACGTGGAAGATGGAGGAGAGTCATGCTTTCTGATTCACAGACGGATTATGATAGAGCAGTCCGTAATCTGAAGGATTCTTACAGTTCCTGGCCAGTGCTGACGAAGTATGTGGAAGACACGTGGTTGGTGCATAAGGAAAAATTCGTGTTGAATTGGACGAATCAAGTTCTTGGATGGTATCAAATGCGAGATGAGAGTGTTGTTGGATGGGAGGATCAGTACCAAAGTAGGATGGAGTATTGGAACCGGTTACGTTGATTGTAATTTGTAATGTTTTGTAATGTATAATATATCGTGTATTTCTACTTATATCGTGTTGTTTTTTTACCGTATTTTAAATTTAAATATTATTTCATATCTAAAGAAATAAGTTGAAAATCTTTTCGTGAAAAATAAATATTAAAAAATACGATAGTCAAAGAAATATGTAGAAGATATGTTCGTCAGAAATAAATAATAAGAGTACACAAATAAACATAAGCATATACCAACAAATGTACTAACAGTGCAACAAAACGAAAGTAAAAGCAAGACAACTACAGCTCAGCATCTGAATCATGGTCTGCAATGCCCAACTGGCTGTTCCAATCCTCGATCAGGCGATCCCAATCTGTACATGCAAGTCTCGTCGCCTCACTCGGCATGACGTCTCTCTCTCGCAAGAACGGCTGCGTACACCGTATCGCCCTACTCATCCACTGTATGTAAAATAAAAATTAGCGTACAATAACAAAATATACTTTACAATTAAATATAAAATTAGATAAACTTACCGCATCGGCACATGTCCTATCCAGTGCTCTCTCCGGTCTCGGAATGATACCGCGTACGAGTAGTGGATGTGAGCACCTACCGAACCACTGCAAATAATCTGGAGCACAAGTGGAGGGGTCGCGGCTACGACTCAGATCGGCCAGGTGTAGTCGTCCTAGTCTCGGAAATGTCCTCCAAACCGATTCCGCAGACGAAACGCTGTGCCTGACGTCGTACATCGTGGCAGTCGCAGACCGTACTGCATGCTCGGGCGTCGGAATGTCAACCGGGATCACCTGAACGTAGCCTAACTGACGTAACACGCGATCAGGTATATAAGGCTCTGTGATATCCCTATAACGAATAATGCCGGCAAATGTAGTCCTCGGCACAGCTACAGCAGGATCGGGACCGTACGGTAACCACTCCACCTAAACGTTTATACGTTAATAATAATAAAATTAAATTTAAATAAACGTGAATGATATATACATCATATACCTGCGATGCAGTCATCTGATCTAGCCGTCTACGAATAGAAAGAAGTCGACTCTCGCTCTTATCCTCCGCCCTGACAGCCCACATACGCGAACGAGGATGACCACGCTCAACAATCTTCCGCTCACGATGGGGGCGGAAAGCAGGAAAATACTCATATATCCAAGCCTGCAGCAGTGTAAGACAACCTGTAATCTGACCACAATCAGCGCGACTGGATATGCCCAGCTGGCGATACAGATATGCCAACGTCGCCGACCCCCATGAGTAATCAGCAATGGTATCTGGGTCCCTCGCCTCCAATAAGTCGCGTGGTCTCAGTCTGGAACCGCTCTTGTCGAGAAACAATACGCAGCCTAGCAGTAAGAAGAAATAAGCAGTCATCTGCGTATCCTCAGTCCGTGGTGGTCGCCCCCGTCTGCAACACTCGTCCACAGCGTCGATACTAACACCACCGCCACTCCAGAATGAGCTATCCCGCCCAAGACCCTCCAGGCTGACACCCAGCAACTCAGATACATATAACTTCAGCTCAGATGTCGGCGCCTGCGCACTGACCATGGGACCCTCAACAGGAATGTGAAGAATCTGAAAGACGTCATGCAACATGATCGTCATCTCTCCGAACGGCAAGTGGAAAGTGTTGGTGTCAGGCTGCCACCGCTCCACGAATGCCGAAATCAACGGCATGTCGATGCAGGAAAACATGCTGTACGGCAAGTGACCCAATCCACTGTCAACCACGGTCGCCGTCATATCCTCAGTCATCACTGAGCGCCATGCCTGCAATGTCGTACAAGCTCTGTGCCGATTATGGCACTTCAAAACCTTCCGCTCCTCGCCATCCCAGATGCGTCTGGCGACGTGGCCTCCGAAACTCGGAATGACGCTGCCATCTACAGGACCACCGGGTATAATATCCGTGACGATCCAAGACTCGTCATCACCCCTCTTCTTCTTCTGAGCTCGGGCGTCTGCATTGCACGAACTCGAATCACCGGTCACAAACCGGCCACCTCGATCCTTCCTAATGACCCACTCAGCTGAAGGACCACCGTGTCGCCCCCGTCCTCGACCGGACTGATGTACCGCCTCCTCCTGTGGCCCCAAGTCGTATCGGCCCCCATCGTCACTGTTGTCGTGACTCCTCGCCTCATCTGAATCATCCTCGTCGTCGAAAGACTCTCCAGGTGTCTGACGACGACGTAACAGATCTCTCTCTCTCTCCTAACTGAAGCAGAAATACCACGTGTACGTAGATGACGAGGACCTGACTCGTCTGCTATACTACGTACCGGGCGTAAGGGAATTGATTTCCCTTTTCCTCCACGGTAACCCGATGACTATTAATTCAATTTAAAAATACAAATTTATTAATGATTTTACTATAATAATTAAACTAATTATTAACTTAATAATCGATTTATTTAGCAATTATCACAATTAATCAATAATCCGTTACTAAAATCGTACACAACTAATTACTAACATAATAATCAATTTATTTATTAATTAACACATTTTATAATTAATAAACGATTTACTAAACTAATTTAACTCATTATTAACATAATATTCAATTTATTTAAATTTTATCACAATTTATAATCAATTTAAAAACAAATTAAAAAAAATCCAGGCGTCTGCGGGAGACGCCTACCCTACGTGGTAGGCGTCTGCCGGAGACGCCTGCCCTACGTGGGAGACGTCTCCCGCAGACGTCTGTGCCATGGGTCGGGCGACCGCGGGATCCGCCCGACCCAACGTTCGGGCGGTCGCGGGAACCGCCTCCCCCAGGGGGGAGGCGGTTCCCGCGACCGCCCGATCGTTGGGTCGGGCGGCTCCCGCGGTCGATCGACGCAAAAAAAAAAAAATTTAAAAATTAATTGAAATAAACAAGGTGATTTACCAGATGTGAGTAGTCCGGGGTGTCCGCTGGCTCTTTCCCTGGCCTCCGAGACATCCTATTTGGTGAATAAAAGTGTGATATGAAGAGAAAGTTGTGTTAAAAGAGTGAAATGAGGAGTTATATTAGTAGAAAGTGTAGAGGGGCAAAATGGTAATCTTACGGGCGATTTAAGTAGTTTTACGGCGACGAATAGCAGTTCGGTAAATTAACCTTAACATTATAAGATAGTGTTCCATTTTTTCATAATTTTAATTTAATTTTCTCTTTTTAAAATCCGTCGTGAAATCTGTCTTTGTTTTATTACCATTTTCATGAGAAGCAAAAGAAGGGTGCAAACTGCCCAAATTACAAAGATCAGGAGAGGTAAGGGCGTCTTTCCGAAGGACAGAATTGCAAAATGTAATTAGATCAAAAGGTCACGGCTGCAATTTGACCTTTAGGAAGATGAAAGCAATAAAAAAGCATAAAAAAGTCGACGGATATATCTGTGCCGACACTTTCCACAAACCTCTCACTTCTCAATCTTTCACATTATTATAATATTAGTCATGCACTTTAGTGGAAGAAATACATCATGCAATTCACTTCCTATGATTGAAGAAAAAGTATAACATGAGTCCTGGAATAACACATTGAAAAATTTATTGTTATTTAACTACTAAGTTATAACCTGGGATTCTTTGGCTTTATCAATGTTAAAACAACGGAATCCCAAAACCCAAACTATGTGGATTCTAGGTTGGAGGAATAAGCCACTTAAAATTCCTGAAATTTGAATTCCATGTGCTCGTAAATATCCTAAATGTTGTCCCGTTTAATGTTCATGAACCATTGAGTAGAAGAGACTTGAAGATAAATAGAATGTAAGTTTGTATTTTTAACAATTAATATTATAGCAATACAATTTACACTTACACATTATCTACTTTATGAGACACACACAACTACTCTTTGTACTATTATACTCACTTTTATACAAGATTTTGTCTATTATAATACACACTTCCTGACTAATACAACTACAAAATCTTTTCTTTGTAGTGATAAAGACTACCTATTGTTTGGGATACATAAGATGATGTTTGATACCCCCTATTTATGGTTTGAAATAGAAGCTTGTTGAGAAAGAAGAAATTTCTAGAGTATAAATTTTAAAATTCTCCCAAGTGATGTAGAAATTTTAGAATTCTCCCAAGTGATGGAGGAAATTTAAACTTCTAGAGTATGAAATATCTATAGATTGTGACGGTTGGATTGAGCTCATAATTAGCTCAATATTTTTTTTTGTTAGACTTGATCTTGGATTTGAGTTGGTGTTGGATTCTTATCATGAACAACTATTTTCATAACATAATTTGTTTCTTTTCAATCGTTGTTAGCGCTCTCTCTCTCTCTCTCACCCATTTTTCCCCAAATCCCTATCCCTAACCCTAAGCCATCTCCCTTGTTCTTCTCCCTCTTCCTTTCTCCGCAACTGTGACGACGTTGACAGCACGACGAGGTCCGCCTGTAGGCGTTGAGGGGAAGGTGTCCCCTTCTCCGAAGATCTCATTTGGAAGGTACACCACCTTTGTCCCCCTTTATTGGTTACTTATCATCGTGTGTGTGCATGTGGTGGGGGATGATCAAAGTTAATCCCGGAGTTCGATTGGAAATGATGTTGGGTGTGATCGGAGCTCCGACCACCGGAGTCGTCGGAAGATGCTTGAGTGGACCGAGGAGGAGGGCCGAAAAGCCACGACTGGTCACGTGCGGCTATTGTAGCCGCACCGACAAGCCCTCGGTGGTGGTGGTGATGTTAGAGGGAGAGATGGGGAGTTGAGAGAGGAGATGGTAGAGGGGAGAAGAAGGAAGGAGGAAGAGAGAAAAAGGAAAGAAAAAAAGAGAAGAAGAAAAATAAGAGAAAAGTTTTATTTAAATATGATTTTTAATGGGTTGTGACAGTGGGTATTTTGTGTAGAGACCCCTGGATTTATGTGTGTGTGGTTAAAATTGATAGTTGGATTTGACTTTGGGTTAATTGCATGATTTTTTTGGATTGTTTGGTATTTGATTAAAGAATAGTTAATTGGACTAATTGCTAGCAAAACCTTGGAATTGTTGAGTATTTGGTTGAATAACTTAATATCAGTAAATTACAGAAAAATTGTTGTAATTTAATTGTATTTGGTTAAATAGTTAATAATTAGATAAATTGCGCATTGGAATATATAATGAATAATTTAATTTAGGGAAAATTGCTCCATTTTCCCTGAATTTCCTATATATTTGTAGAAAATTCTATTAATTGGGAATTTATTGTTTTTCCCCTGAGTTATAAGAATTTTTTTTGTATGGTAATTTTCGTAAAATTACATTTATACCCTTGTACTTTTGATTGTGGGTTTATAGTTATAATTTCATTACGTAGCTTATATGATTTCATAGTCTTGTTTATGTTTATTGCTCTATACTTGTTGGGGTCGTTGACCCATGCGTTTTGGGGTAAATGCATTTACCCCCTTGCCTCGTGACACTGTGAGATTGTGAGAGGTTCGGGGAACCGATCGTTCACCCACGTTGTTATGTGTGGTCGTTGGAGCGTTGCTCGTGGACTCGGGCATGTGGTCGAGTAGTGGGGATGACGTGTGAGGCACGTATGACTAGATGTTAGTGTGTTTCCCTTGTTGGGGTAGTCCACGATTGTTTACCAGCATTGTTACGAGTGACAATTGGAGCTGGGTTAGCGGGCTCGGGTGTTGTGGTTGGAATCTTGGAGCCGTGTTGCCCTATTGTTGTGGCGGTCTGGGATGAGTTACCAACATTGTTACGAGTGACCGTTGGAGTTGTGATCGCGAGCTCGGGTGTTGTCATTGGATTCCCGGAGCCGAACGCAGGATTGGTCAGCTCACCACTGTTGTAATGAATGGCTGTTAGGGAGCGTGGCTCACGAGCTCGGGTGTGTGGTTAGAGTAGGGTGTTGCCTTGTGGGCCGGATGCGTGGTCTTGTCGAGGGTGTACGCTCGACATGGATGGGCGTGTGGTCGCCTTGGGAGGTGTGACAGTTCTGTCGTGAGAGCGGGTTGAGTGTTGCCTTGTGGATCTGATGCGTGGTGGGGTCGAGGTGCACGTCGGCTTTGCTGGACACATGGTCGCCTTGGGACACGAGACCAGTGTGAGCTGTTAGGGACGACTAAACCTTGTATGGTGTCGGGTTGGGGGTGTACTGAGTCTTGATTTGAGACTCAGGTGTGACTTGCACGTGTGCAGGTGGGACGCGGTAGGCCGCTAAAGGTGACTTGGGCTTAGGATGCATGGACTGGATCTATTGAGCTCGGTTGTCACGTATTTTCTTACTTCTGTTAGCAGTTATGTAGTAGGAGTTCAGATTTCATGTATTTCCCTTCCACATTGTACTTCGACGTTACCACTTTGTTATATTTTCATTGAGGTCTCGACTTGATTATTTCAGTAATGTCCCTTTTTTCACTTGCTTTATTAGTTCATTATTGACGGTTGTGTCCCGAGCGTGGATTAAGGGTATTACAATCGTACACATAATAACACAATCAATTTGATTTTATACTACATGAATACTATGCAATATGCACATATAGACTTTTTTTGTTGAATATTTAACCTTAACTAAGGGTGCTAATGGAAAGTTGGCATGGGAATTGATGGAGGAGTGGTGGAGGTATGGTGATGTGACGTGGAGGATGTAGAATCTTAATGACCCCAATTAATATAATCAAAAACCTAATTCTCTACTAAAAATGCAGCGGAAAACAATTTAAAAAACAAGTAGAGAAAAGCAATGCAAACCACAAGACGCAAGGTGATTTTTATAGAGGTTCAACCTCCCGTCTACTTGCTCTCTTGCGAACTCCGCGAGCTCCGCCTACGCCTTCACTAACCACTCCTCATTCCGGGCCGGGAGAGAACGCATTTACACTTCAAGCCTTGTGAACACCCTCGCAAGCTTGGATTCCTTTTCTCACAATCCAAGAAGGATGCTTCAGGCTTTCACCGAAGCCTTTACTCTTTTGACAACAAATATAAGTGGATCAACACTCTCTAACTTGAGCACACTTTGACTATGATTTGTAATTGATCAAAGATGTGGAGGTTTAAGCTTTGAGTGTAGGATTTGAGATTTCTTGATTGGGAGAAGTCTCTCTAGTATATGGAGCAATTGGAAGTATGAGAGATGTGTAAATAAGGTGTATGAACCTCTATTTATAAGCTCCTATAGAGATATAGTCGTTGGGGAAGAATTGATTTATTGGTGTGGAGAACACACAAATAGAAATCAAGATTCAACAATTATGTCCCTCAATGGTCGACCGAATCGGGTAGAACGGTCGACCATTTCTTTAAGAATAAAGAAACGATCGAACCAACTAGAGAACGGTCGAACCAACTTAGCTTTAACTTAAGTCATCGGTCGAACCAAAAAATGGGACGGTCGATCGATCTTAGGGTTTTGACAAGGGTAAAGGTATAATGGCTGAACAAAAGAATAGGTTACGTTCGACCAAAAATAACATGCACTTTGGGCTCAAGAAAAGTGTTCATCCGGTCGACCGGTATAAGGTCAATGTTCGACGGATGGCCAATTGTATTCTAGGGGTTGGTTGAGTTTATACGAATACGACCATCAGGAGAATACAACAAGTATAACAACCATATGAAAATATGGGAACGGTCGACCTAAAGGTCAAAACTAGTCGACCAGTTCAACTAGGAAAATTCACTTAGAGACTTTGTTAAAATCGGTCGAGCAAAAAACTTGTTCCGATCGACCGATTGGTACAGGAACTTTAGGTTATGGTTTAGTGATTTTCCGACTAAGGTTTGAGTGATCTATTGAAGTCCAATTGATGTGAAATTTTGTGTGTGACTTCTACAATGAACCTAGTGTGTATGTGAGTAAGTTTTAACTATAGTATGCTCAAGATCACACAAGTTTCTAAGACTCAAAATAAAGTAAAATTACATGTCTTCAAATAGCTTTGATTACCTGTCTTGACTTCAGTTCCATTCTTCTTGAGTCTTGATCACATAGATGTTGACACAATACAATATATCTTCTATGCATTATGTGTGCTACACTATATTTAATTTTTATTAAGATTAGGTTAATTAAATCATCAAAACATGAATTAAGGCCAAAAGGAAAAAAAATATTCCCTTTTTTTATGACAACCTATATCTTAATTCTTTAAATTTTAAAATGTAAACTATGCATGCAAGGTGCTCCCCCTATGGATGTGCATAGTTTTTACTCAATTATTCTTAATTTCAAATTTCTTCTCCCCTTTTGACATCTATCAAAATTTTAAACAATGAAAACATGAGAGTCCAATTTCTTCACCATTTATCTAATGTAATGAATTTGCTTCCCCTTAAGTTTACAATTCATTACTCCATCTAAAAGATATTCATTAAGGTCCTTATATTAATATGAATGTTCATAGTTTTTGTTCAATTAATTTCAATTTCAAGTTTCTTCTCCCTCTTTTAACATCAATCAAATATGAACATATGATGTTTTTCTCCCCCTTAATGTGAAGCAAAAGTATGAAACTAAAGATATAACAATTAAGCATTCATAATCCTATTGGAACAATTATATATGCTTCGGAGGTTCAAACGATTGTTACCCAATTTGCATTCCTCAATTGTGGTTCCAATTCTAATTTTGATAGTGCAACCGGCTTTGAATTTGGCATTCCAAGCTAGGCCGGTCACTACCGATATCCCATCCTTCTTTAAGTACCTACAAGTATAGATTTAGGTACCCAAACAACTTTGGGTCCTTGAATATTAGCTTTACGAACCCAAATCATTTTGGTTTTGGGAACTCACACACTTGAGGAACTTTGATTTACAAACAAATACTTGTCATTTAAAGTAGTATGAGATACATGATTTTTTAATTTAGCATTATATCCTAAAGCATGTTTATCTAATGATTGTCTTTGACTACCTAGAAGCATGTCAAGCATTTTTGTTCCATTAGTGAACATTTCTAGATATTTTCTTAATTGTGCATTGCAAGTATAAGATCTAGTTGTTCAACATCAATAGGTATTGCTTTTAGACTAGCAAGTTGTAATGCATGTTTTTCATGTCGAGCAATCACTTCATTCTTCTCATTCATGATAGTTTCAATTTGGCATTGAAGATCATTTATAGTCTTTCTAGCATTCTTATTCTTATCACAAATGATCTCATATTGTTTAACTAAATCATGAAAGACATTTTGAAGGTCATCAAAATTATATGTTTCTTGTTTAGAGCACGAGCTATCATTAGAATATGATTTAGTAGAACAAGAATTTGAATTTCTAGAACAAGAGTTAAAAGCTATCTCACTTTCTTCATCTTGTATAGCCATGAAGCATGTGTGAGCAACTTCTCTTCTACTTTGTAGGGAAGATGTTGATGAAGATGATGAAGAATTATCCCAAGTTGCTTTGTGAGCTTCCTCGTTCATTTCTCTTCTTTTGCTCTTTTCTTTTTCTCTCACTTCTCTCCTCCTTTTCTCCTCTCATTTTCACTCTTCTACTTCTCCTTTTCTATCTCTATTTTCTCACTTCTTCCTCTTCTTCTTTTTCTCATTTCTACCTTATCTTTCTTGAGGTATTTGAAGAAGTCTTTGGCAAGGACCTCAATGTCCTCTTCTTCTATTCTCATCCTTGGTTCACTGAGATTTGCGTGCAATGCTAAGGTTGATTTCATCTTGAAGGCTTCTTTCTCCTTTTGATGGTTGATTTGGAGTTCATAAGCCATGAGGTTCCCAATTAGTTCCTCCATCTCTAGTTTCGAAAGGTCATGTGCTTCTTCAATTGCGACGACCTTGTCTTCACAATCGTTGAGTGATCAGAGGAACTTCCTTGCCATTTCTCCTTCACTATTTTTTTCTTCCAAGAACACAAAGAGAGTTAGTGATATCGATGAAGCGAGTGTTCATTTCGCTTATGTTCTCACCAGTTTGCATAGTGAAAATTTCATATTTATGCATGAGGAGGCTAATTCTTGTATCTTTTGTTTTGCTATCACCCTCATGATGCATTTGTAATTTATACCATATTTATGCACTTTAACTACCCCTAATTCTATTATATTCTCCCTCATTTAAGACACAATATAAAATATTCATGATATTATAATTCATTTCATATTCTTTCATTTTAGCTCTAGATAAAGTGGCAAGTTCTTCTTCATTTAGGGGTGTGTAAGGATTTTGTATGAAGATCCAATACTTAAGGTCATTTGAAATCAAGAAAATATTCATTCTATTCTTTCAATAGTCATAATTTGACCCATTAAGCAATGAAGGTCTAGTTGTGCATAAACCATCTACATGATTAGATGTGCTAATCATGCTAAACTACGATTAAGTAGATGAAATTTAGCACATAGACTATGATACCAAATGTTGGATCGTAATGGCCCTAATTAATATAATATAAAACTTAATTCTCTACTAAAAATGTAGCGGAAAACAATTTAAAAATCAAGTAGAGAAAATCAATGCAAACCACAAGACGCGGGGTGATTTTTATAGAGGTTCAGTCTCCTGCCTACTTGCTCTCTTGCAAGCTCCGCTCGACTTCGCGAGCTCCGCCTACGCCTTCACTAACCACTCCTCGTTCCGGGCCGGGAGAAAACACCTTTACACTTCAAGCCTTGTGAACACGCTCGCAAACTTGGATTCCTCTTCTCACAATCCGAGAAGGATGCTTCGGGCTTTCACCGAAGCCTTTACTCTTTTGACAACAAATGTGAGTGGATCAACACTCTCTAACTTGAGCACACATTGAGTATGATTTGTAATTGATCAGAGATGTGGAGGTTTAAGCTTTGAGTGTAGGATTTGGGATTGCTTGATTAGGAGAAGTCTCTCTAGTATATGTAGCAATTGTAAGTGTGAGAGATGTGTAAATAAGGTGTATGAACCTCTATTTATAAGCTCTTAGAGAGATATAGTCGTTGGGGAAGAATTGATTTATTGATGTGGAGAACACACAAATAGAAATTAAAGTTCAACAATTTTGTCCCTCAACGGCTGACCGAATCGGGTAGAAAGGTCGATTGTTTCTTTAAGAATAAAGAAACGTTCGAACAAACTAGACAACGGTCAAACCAACTTAGCTTTAACTTAAGTCATCGGTCGAACCAGGAAATGGGGCAGTCGACCGATCTTAGGGTTTTGACAAGAGTAAAGGTATAATGGTTGAACAAAAGAATAGGTTATGTTTGACCAAAAATAACAGGATTAAGGCCAGAAAGTCAACAGAGGAGTAGTGGGAGGTATGGTTGGGTGTGTGGGGGAGTGGGAGGCCATGAGGTGGAGTGGTGGTGTTGGTTTTTGGAGAAACTAAACCCTCTCCTTCCTTCTCTTCACATCTCACTCCTCCCTCTCTCAACTCACTCATCTTTCTTACCTCTTTTTTTCTTTTCGGCGAGCAGAGGAGATAGTGGGAGTTCCGACGGCTAGTGGTGAGCTTGCACGTGGAGGTGCACCAGGTGGAGTTTGATGCAGAAAGTAGGGTGCGGACCGGAGGTGGTTCTGGAGCTTCGACGAACGTCGATCATCGCAAGAATAAAGGTATGCCAAGTTCTTGCATTAGATGTTGCTCACACATGGGTGTGGGGGGTTTGGCTCGTCGTCGGAGGCCAGAGACCTCGTCGGCGACCAGGGGCAACAAGTTGTACTTGGCAGGGGTAGGTAGTTGTCAGCTGACGGTCGACCGGTGGTTGTTTGCGGTCAACCGGTCTTAGTTTATTTTTTTGACTTTACCGAGCACTGGTCAAACGATGCCTTGTGGCGGTCAACCGGTTGAGCATATTTTGTTGGTTTGGAGAAGTATGTTGTTTTCGGTCGAATGAGGCTCTTTGAGTCGTTTGACCGTTGCCTGGTATTTTGGTTTGGACCGAGCGTTGACCATCTAAACGATCGACCACTCTTCACTCTGGTCCGACCGATAATTTAAGTATACTGAATGCTAGGTCGACTGATCGGATTTCTGGTTTGACCGATAGAGACTTGTCATTTTAGGAAAGACCCTATTTTCGGTCGAACGGGGGCCCTGATCCGTTCAACCGTTGCTTTTATTTTGACTTAGTCTTAGTCTGGTATTTGACCTTCTAGCGGTCGATTGATTTATACCTTTTGTTCGACCGTGTGGGCTTAAGTCGTGGGCCCAGAGTTCGATAGTTGCATACATATGTTTGACCGACCCTTTGGGGAGCGGTCGACCGATTTGTCTTTTTCGATTGACCGTTTGTGCTCATGACTGAATCATTGTCCTTGTGGAGTGTCAACTCTGTCCATAGAAGCCCGTGTCCTCGGCTAGTACGTGAGCCGGGAGGTGACAGTGGGTACGTTGCTCATGTCTGCCCAGGGACCACCGAGTGGAAGGGTGTGGATACTTGGGGCGTGTCACCTCTGTATTATAGACTGTGGCGTAGTATATGCTTACTTGACTCTTATTAGAGTCCTGAGAAATCACGGATCCCAATGCACGATGTTGCATAGCTCTACGAAGCGAGATGACCTGACAGACTTCAGTCCGGATGAGTCGATTGGCCGGCTTGCGGGCGACTGACCGACAATGTATTCCGGTAGGTAGCTTGGCTGTGACACAACCATGTGAGATGGACCGACTTTGAGTGACAGCTCCGTCGGTGAGGTGTTGACCTTGAGTTTCACCTAATTCTACTGACGGGGAAGTGTGGACGTCCCTCACCGAACCCCATGATTAGTGTAACCGTGTGTGGGTGCGTTGCGTTTTTTTCCGTAAGACTGTTTGTGCCTACGGTAGGTCTCTGTGTGAGACCTGATGATGGATTGTGGGACAGATGCCCATTTTTACCTTTGGAGGGAAGGTTTTATTGCATTATATCTTGTCGTGCTATACTAGTATGATATGTTCATTTCATAGTACATTGTTGTTATATTTGCATTTCAGGACCGCAATAGGTTCTCGCGGGTGGCAATTGAGGATGATGACACTCTGAAATCGGATCCTCTTTCGTATTTTCATAGGTCGTATGATTATTGTATTTTGCTCTTCCTGTACTTGATGTAATCATAACTTTTGACAACTATGATGTATTATGGTGCACCTTTTGGATATTTTATGTATAATGTTCTAGCTCTTTTGAGGTTCAATCAATGTGATGCTTGTATTTTAAATTTTAAATTTTCTACTATTTCGGGAGACGTTACACTTTTCATCGTAAATAGTATAGGCAAAACAAAAATATTGGTATAATTATATCACTTAGAATACAACTAAAAATATTTATTATTTTCCCATTTAAATTCAGGATTTAACAGATCATCCAACGTATCGAAAATACTTATTACAAATATAGACATGTACACGGAATTGCAAATAAGTAAGAAATCGCTGTTATTTGCAAGTTCTTAAATATAGATTTGTTGTTGGTTGGGAAGATATTAAGACATTTGCCGTGAAGTGGTTGTGGAGAGCTGTCATTGTCTTATTGGTCGGTTAGAGTGTTGGACACAATCCAAAAGCAAAACAGATCTCAACTCCAACTCTTCCCCACTTTTTATTTATCATCACCTATAAATGCACAATTCCTACTACTTCTTCTTCTTCTTCTTCTTCTTCTTCTCCAAAACAAACAACAATTCGGTAGGGAATTTGGAATGGAGGGTCTGATCAAGGATTTGATTGGGGTGGCTTTGGGCAACAAAGAAGAGGAAGAGTCCAGGGATGAGAGATCAAGAGCCACTTGGGCAGAGGTTTTTTTTTTGCAATTTAATTGTTTACCCATTTTATGTTACCATGAATATATTGGTTGTGGGATTTTCAGTTTTTTGGTTTGCATTGTGCTCCTCAGATTGTTGTAATTTGCCATGTAGACCCTGTTTTCATGCATAATTTCCCCAAATAGTCTCATGTTGATTTAGTTAGCAGGATTTGAAGTTTGGGGTCAAGAGCCACTTGTGCAAAGGTTTTTTTTTGCACTTTTCTTGTTTACCCATTTTATGTTTTCATGAATATAGTAGATTTGTTGTTAGATTTTCAATTTCTTTTGTTTGCATTTGTGCTCCTGAGATTGTTGTAATTGCCATGTACACCCTGTTTTCATGCATAAGTGCCCCCACACAGTCTCATGTTGATTTGGTTAGTAGGATTTGAAGTTTGGTGTAAGTGCTGTTTAGATCTAAAACCCATATGGTCATGCTGCTTTGCCAAGTTTCTTTAGCTAAGATCGAAAGAGTACGCGAATTTGGTTCTCAAATTCATATTTTGATTTATTGTCTTTATTCAGGTGGTTTCTTCCAATGGTGAGAATGACTCGGGCGAGAAGAAACAGCAGCAATGCCAACAACCATCTGATCATTGGAGAAGGCCAGAGGTCTGTGATTTATCTATGGATTTTCAAGTTTAGATCTGAAGCACTATTCACTTATCCTGCTTTATAAAGTTAGTTAAATCTAAAAATAATAAGCAAACATGCTCTCAACCTAATCCTTTCTTACGATCGATTTGAAATCACATTCTGAATTTCTGATGATCAAGTTTTCTAAAATTCTACTGAATCTCGATATCAGTTCCAAACATACCATTACCTTATGAAAATTCTATGTTTTATCTGTCTATTGTAATCATGCATTTCATTTCTGATTTTCGGAATCGAAAAGCTGATTATTTTCATTATAGTTTCTACCAAAGAAACATTACAAGGCTTAATCAAACCCTTTATTCCAATTACAAGACAAAGGTAAAAGTTTACAAGTTTGATGGAAGAGTTCCTAATCAAGTTTATTTCCAGTTTAATATCGGATATTTTCATATTGAAGTTATGGATTTGAACAATTCTTGACAGTTGAGTGCATGGGAAATCTATCTTAATGTCTGTTTATTTCTTTTTATAGTGGATGGAACCATAATTAGGTATCTGAATAAGTTTCTTCAGCATTGTTTGATTTGGTTTCGCAATGTATGTTTTATTTTTATTGGGAAATTTGACATGAAGGTTTATTAAAACATTTGAGTTATTATCTACCCTGATTCAGATAGCTTCTTCTGGCGGCAATGATAATTATGGCGACATTAGGCAGCCTGAATATGAAAAACCATCCGGTCACTGGGGTAGACCAGAGGTCTTTTCTTTTCGTAGGATTTCTCATGTTGGTTAGGAATTGGTGATTTTTTAATCTCATATTTTAGGTCGAGAGTGCAGAAGTTGAGGGAAGTGGAGACAATGAAGGTGAGTGGGAGACTGTCGGGAAAAAACACAAGAAGCATGGGCTACCTCAGAAGGTATCCCCTTGATTTGCTCTAATTATTGTTCTGAATCAGATAACCATTTTGTTTATTGATTTTCAGTTGCATCTTTACTAGAGATATATACTTCTAGTGTCATTTAATTCAAGCAACGATTGCTGAATTACCAATTCCAGTTGTACGAAATACAATGAGCTCATCAATAAAATTGGCTTTCTGCATTTACAATTGCCATGTCATTAGTATTGGTATAGTTCGATCATCCTCGAAAATGTTGCTTCTCTTCTATCTTAATGGTTTTGATCTGTAATAAGGTTTGTCATGGATCATATGTATCTAGTTCGACTTGTATCGCTTAAAAAATTAAGACAATATGTAAACTCCTTTTTTATCACAAATATTTGAAGTTGCGAACTAGAATTTATTGCAGAAATTTGTCTTAACTCTTAATGGCTATATGGGGCATAATTGGAATTGGCAAGAACTCAATTTGTCACAGGTGCCAGTGGATTGTTGGGATAGCTACAAGCAAGATCCTTCCGAACAAAACTACGCCGATGAATTTGATGGTGAGTCCAACATCCAACCCTCAGAAGAGGAGTTATCTGACTTATCTCAAACCTGCAACAGACTCTGGGATCTAGACACAAACAGACTGATTCCTGGCAAAGATTACGCCATAGACTGCGGCGAAGGCAAGAAAGTTTATGACAAGGAAGACATGGCACCAGATAACCTTTTCAGTTGGATCGCGGACGATGTCTTCACACGACCCACTTTTTCTCGGTTCCTTTCACTCTTGGACAATTACAACCCTGACCAAGGTTGTAAAGAGGTTGTCACCTCTCAAGAGAAGCACGAGCAGGTAGCATTCGTGGAAGAGATCAGTAGGACTGCTCTTGTCAAATATCTTCATAAATACCTCGTCGCAAGAGGTGTTGCTTCTGAAAGTTATGCAGAATTCAAGGACATGTTGAGAGGTTTGTGGTTCAATTTATATGGAAGAGGAGGTTCTTGTGGGTCTTCGTCTGCTTTCGAGCATGTTTTTGTTGGGGAGATTAAAAACCGAGGGGAATCTGAGGTTTCGGGCTTCCACAACTGGATTCAGGTGCACATTTTGTTCAAGAAAATAATTAGAAAGATCTATTTGAAGTTATAAAAATAAGATATTTATTCTAAATCTTGTCTTTTCCTTGTTAATGAAGTTTTATCTTGAAGAAGCCAAAGGGCGAGTAGACTATCAAGGGTATATTTTCCCAAGAAGGAGAGGCGAAGTTGTAAGTATATATGTCTTTGTTGCCTCACTAGTCCCCAAATCCAATTCCAAACGTTACATTAAATATACTGAAACATTGAACAACTAGTACAAACTATTTATAACAATCATTATTACATCATATGATTCTGAAGATTAGATGATAGCCCACAAATTAAATATGAGGAATATATTCTTCTTTACGATTGAGTTTAAAATTAAGTTCCATAATAATTTTGTTGACAGTGATGTTTCTGAATATGGAATTACATTTTATATTGCAGCCTGACTCTGAGACTCAACTGCTGACCATACAATTTGAATGGAATGGTGTGCTGAAATCTGTCTCCAGTAGCTTTGTTGGAGTTAGTCCAGAGTTTGAACTCGCACTCTACACTCTATGCTTCTTTGTTGGCGAAGAGGACAATCATGTGTCTCTTGGTCCTTATTATGTGAACATCAAATGCTACCGACTTGGAGACAATCGGATAGGGTCTGTATTTCCTATTGCAGAGTGATGATGATTAAAGGATCCTCTGCCCGTGGCCATTCAAAGTAGCCGAGTGTGAGCTTATGTCAAAAAAATGTAATGATTAAGATATCGAGATTATTCTCTTATCAGAGCTATCTTTGATATGTTTTCATTGATAAATTGTTGCACCCTTAGACGTTTTTATCCAAACAAATACTGTTTGAAACTTTTATACGTGTTGTTCCTTTTCCTTTCGCTTAGTTAATTAAATGTACCTCAGGTTGCAACTCAGGTTTCCACCCTCGAGTGCAAAAGGAAACAATAGAACACCATACATTTACGAACAAGAACCAACACGAAGATAAGTCCTGAAGGAGTCCGTCTGGGTAGAGGTAATGTTGTCGATATGGAAATGCATCGAAGCCCTTCAGAAAGTTGACCGAACGAATATAGCTATCAACCGATTTTAGGATCTTTAGTAAAGGGGTTTGTATGCAAAACGATGAATAAAACCAATATAACTCAAGTTAGACAATTTATAGAACACCAAACATGCATCTAGCAATCTCACAAGCAATCAAACAAACACAAATAATCACAATACCGGATTTACGTGGAAACCCAATTAGGAAAAACGACGGTGGCAGAGACGGAGGAGTTTCACTATGAGAATGGTTATAGTACAAATAAAATGTAACCGGAGATGACTTGCTCGGACCGGACTAAGGTTAGATGATTCTCCAATAACATTTTCCCCAAATCCAAAACCCTAGCTTATGGTGGCTAAATCTACTTGTCTCTATTTGGTGGCTCTCTTTTATCTCAAGATTTCAACAACATTGGGATTCTAAGCAACTTGGGTATTTAAAGGAGAGAATTAGGCAATCCTAATTGGCTAAGTAATGTTAAATGTACTCTAAATGAAAAATGCTCACGTTAGAGTTCAGTCGACCGTTTGGATAAGGGTTAACCAATCTTCAAGTTCCAGTAAATCTCCAGCAACTACTGTCAACTTGGATTCGATCAACCGTAAGCCAGACGGATGACCGAATCTGAATGATCCAATAGGGATCAAACGCCCGAACTTGAAGCTCCTCCTGTAACATTCTGGAAAGACTTTGTCGGATGGGGATCGGTGAACCGAGTAGGACTCGGTCAATCGATTATAGGACTCCAGTAAATTTCCGTCTGACTCAGTTGGATGTGTACCGGTCGACCGAACTGGGTCTGGTTGACTATTTCTGTGGTTGTTTTCGAGGCAACTTTCTAACAACCTAACAATGTGACGTTAACATCACCTTTTTAGTTAAATTTTAATTGTGGGAATTCTTAAAATAGTGGACTCAAAGGTGTGGAGCAGCCGATTAGGATGATAAAAGCAATTTGGATCGTCTCACTCTCAGTTCGAATGTCATCTCTAGCAGAATAAATGAAACTTTACCGTCCCAAAAGTGAAGGCAGATGACGATGATTTCCGGTCATAAAAGACAGGATTGCTATATGTCGCCCCGCGAATTACTTAAATCATCTACGTCAATTATCATTTTGTCATTCTCTCATTTTCACTTTTTTCTGCTCCCAATAGACTCTCCTTCTTTCATACTACAACAAAAAATAACCATGAAAAATAAAATGAGAGTAGAAATGCGGGGGTAGCAGGGGGCGGCAGCCCCTGCGGGGGATTTTTTGTTTCGACACCCTATTATTGTACTCTGGATATTGATCTGTTTACATGTTTATTTACATTTGTGTTTTTTTCCACCACATCACCACCGAAATCTTACAACGGAACATAAAATAATTTGAAATAACACACTGAATAAATTCAAGATTTAAAAATATAAAAAACTAGGGCATCTGTATAAATTAAGTATGGTCATTAAATTATGATTATAATTAGCATTATTTATAAATTAAATTTGGACATTAAATTATAATTATTTAATCACAAATCATTATATTAATATTAATATTTGGTTAATCATAGTACCATAATTTGCTAAACTAGATGCACTAATTAAATCAGTTTGGAAAGTTGCATTTTTTCTCTAATTTTAGGACAGGTTAAATGTATATATGTATATGGGCAAAAAACTAATATTCACTTTTAAAAGGATAATTTTCACAATATGAGAATAGGTTACTTTAATGAGTGCAAATTTATGTTTTGGTTTTCTCCTACAAAAGTAGATATGGTTTGACAACATAGAAGAGTGAATGTAGGATTCAGAATATGTAATTACTTTCACTACATTTTAAAAAAAAATTAATGCCTTAAAACAACTTAACATGATTTTTTTTACTCTTTTTATTTTAAGGTAAAGTTTCATGCTTATATTTCCATCTGAATATATAAAATCTTGTTAAGATTGAGTAAAAACCTAATAAAAGGGAGAAAAAGTAAAACGTGTACAACTTATTGTTAGCAAAAATGTAATTGAAAAACTTGTGTCCAATTTTTAAATTCTATGATTTGAATTAAGAACCTCTTAAATTCATTTACATGCAAAACCATTTTAGTTTTTTAATAGCATCACATAAACCGTTATGTGATGGCATTAAATTAAATTATTTATAAATTAAATTTAAACTTCAAATACAAAATCTAAACTCTAGTTTTTATTTATTTATGATTCAAGTTATTCACGCGCTTCAAAAATCATAGAAGTAGTATATATAATATCAAATACCGGGTTTTGTATTGTAATAAATATAGTGTGCATTTTTTCCATGATTTAATGTTAGACAAAACATCCCAAAAGTTCATAATTTTCAACCTTATTCCTCTTGCACCAAATAACATTTTGATTTTTATATCACTAGTTTTCTTTTTGTCATACGCGAGTATGGCATAATTTGTCGTGTACTTTTTAAATTTAATTGGTATATTTTTTTTTAAATATTACCAATTTAATGTGCATACTTGATGTAATGACCCTAACCTAGATTAGGGCCTAATGAGAGATTAAGTGGTGTTAATGAAGGCTTTGCATGGGAAAGGAGGTTGAGGTGATGGGGTATGGTGGGGGTGTATGGTAGGGTGGTGGAGTAGGGCATTGGGTGGGGGTGTTGGTTGATGGTTTTGGTGAGAGAAAACCAACTCATCCACCCTCTCTCACTCACTCCCTCTTCTCTCTCTCTCTCTCTCTCTCTCCATCAGCTCCCTTCCGGCCACTTGAAGAGGAGACGGCTCCGGTGGCGGTAGGCGATCGTGCTCGTGCGGCATGAAGACAGTTCTGGGGTGAGGCGCGCGGAGGTGGTGGTTGCGTAAGGTTGCAGTTCGGAGTAGAGTGTGAGTAGATCTTCGGCGAGCCCCGTATCGCGAAGACGGTATGCCAAGTTCTTGCATTAGATGTCTTTGTTGCTCACCCACGTTGGGGTGGAGTTGTGGTCGGTCGCGGGAGGTCGAAGACCTCACTGGCGGCGAGAAATGGCGTAAAATTCTTGGCTGACGCAAGGTTGCTGTCGGTCGACCGGTTTAGTGTGTTGCCCGACTTTAACCAACATCGGTCGAACGACGCCTTGTGGCGGTCGACTGGTTGTGCATGTGCTGGTGGGTCGAAGGATTGTCTGGGAGTTTTCAGTCGAACGGGACTCCTAAGTCGTTCGACCGTTGCTTCGTATTTCGCTTGGACCGGACGTTGACCATCCCAACGGTCGACCGTTCCTGACCTTTGGTCCGACCGGAACTTAAGTGAACTTATTTGTATAGTATTTTGTTCGACCAATTGTTATATCTTGTTCGATTGATAGATGACCTAGACTGCTAGGATGCCCCTGGTAGTTTCCGGTCGACCGGGATCCCTGAGTCGACCATTGGACTTATATGATTTTGACCAGACTCCGGATTTTGACCACGTAGGTTGACCGGTTTTACACTTTGGATCAACTGTTGGAAATTAGGTGTTACGCAAAGAGTTCGACCGTTACAGACTTTCGGTCGACCGAACCCTTGGGAACGGTCGGCCAGATTGCCTTTTCTGGTCGACCGTTTGTGCACAGAACCTGATTTCCAGTCCTTGTGATGTGTCAACTATGTTCACGAAAACTTGTGTTCTCGCCGAGTGCGTGAGCCAGGAGGTGACGGTAAGTGCGTGATCGTGACTGCCCAGGGACCGCCGAGTGGAAGAGTGTGGGTACTTGAGACCGTGCAACGTGTGTGGCAACGGTGATGATTGTAGACCGTGCGTTCTGTCTGACAGTGGGAACGATTGCGGGACGGATGTTCAGTTTTACCCTTAGAGAGAATATTGATTTATTGCTTTGTATCATGTCATGATATACTAGTATGATAGGACATATAGGTGAGCTTGTCATACAGGATTTCCTTATGGAAACTCAAGCATTGTTGTTATGTTTATTTTCAGGACCGCGGTAGGTTCCGACGGGTGGTGACCGAGGGAGATTGCACTTTGAGACTGAATCATGTTGTCTGCATATTTTAGGTTGTCGTGATTACATGTATTATGTATTTCGTATTCTGATGTAATCACTGTTTTGACAAACTCTTATGTAATATGGTGTACCAGATATATTTAAGTATTTCTATGAGTAATGTTCACACTCTTGATGATCTTTATCCTTGTGTTTTCTTTGATTTTAAAAGATTAAATTTTCCACTAGGGAATATTACACTTGAAGTGTGATTTATTCGTAAGAACGGGAGGAAAATTTATAACTTCCGTTTAAGACTACTTCTCACTAGACTTTTGGTGGTTTATTATGTTGGTTACATAGGCTTGTTGTTTTATTAATATTTCCGAAAACTTACAAAAAGTTAACTATTAAAATCTTAAGCTATTCACTTTGTGAAATTTTATTGGTTGACCAATTTTGCAAAACACATAAGTATTTAAGTAGTAGATGACGCACCGAACTATGTAATAAAGTGTTGCACTGTAGAGTTTGGCAACGTGAGCTACTTTTCCCCAACACTCCCCCCTACAACAAAAACCAAATATTTAAGCAGTGGACAATGAATTTAATTATATTATAAATGGTCCAAAATTCTAATATTTTTACAAACGTAGGACTATTGTTTTCAACACAATTTAACAAAACATTGTTACTATATCTGAAATAAAAAAGTAGAATGATGACCAATTCTTCCTTGAGACAACTTTCATATGTATCGAGCGACAACAAGAATTTATTGTCACAAAATGGTTGTTCAACAACTGCATGTTAGTTGGATACACTTTCAAAACTGTGATAATAAATATTTTGTAGGATTTCAATTTATATTTGCTGTGGCCATTTCCCATGCTCTAAGTGTAGTAACTGTAACAGTTTGTGTTCCATTGTTGAACACATACAGATAAGCACGGCCTCCTGAAAGTGTTGCAGGGTAAACTCTGGATGTGATGCAAGTTTTACCCTCACCTCCAAAGCTCTCCACCACTGAATGATCAATCTGCCCAAATTAAACAAATCATTTGATTAAGGTGTAATTGACAATTTTGCACATGTGTTTCATAGAAGCAAATCAAAGGATTAAGAGTAACATACAAGACTTCTTAGTGAAATTGTTCCATTGGTTTTCTCCAAGTCTATATTCACAAAGCCTCCATATGCCACCTTGGACACTTGTGATCTCAAAGAAGACCTGTTCTTGACAACAAACCAAATTAACAGTAACCATAATCAACCATGCTTAGCAAACATAAATAAACAATTAGAAACTAAAAGGTAACAGGTGAAAAATACCTGGATTGATCAGAACACATGAAGGTAACATAATTGCCTTGATGTTTGAAGACTCTAAAGAAAACAGCAGTGTGCTCTTGTAAGTCTTTTGAAGCAAGAGTTAGAAGCCCAAAAGGTCCAAACCCACCCTTAACTGATGCACCATTTTCGGTGCATAGATTTTGGGGATCCAACAACCAAGAAGAGTTAAAGGGTTCATCTGTTGCTTTCATTGAGCCAATTGACACTTGAAATTCCAACTCAATATCTGCCTGAACATAAAACATAAGAGTCTTAATGACATGTTTGATACCATGTTGGTAAGAGGAAAATAATCAAAATATACTTGTTTTTTTGCCATGCGTTTTTGTACGAATTTTTATCTTGTACTAAATATTTTTATTGTGCAATACAATTTTTGTGTTGCTCAACAATAATGTGTGGTCTGGCCATAAAAAAGGTACATGGATAGAATAGAACTACAAATGAATTTATTTTGAAAATTGACTGGTGAAAAAATGAAGCTGAACTAAAAGACTGATAACCTGAGAAGCATTGATCCCTTTGATTTCCAAAGTTTCTCCGAACATGAGGTCTAGATTTTGCAATGAGAATTGCTTTCGACGAAGCGATTCGAGCTCTTTAATAGGCCACTGAACCAATTGCTCCCCACTCTCATCAAGCTTCAAAACTCTTGGAATTGTCTGTATTTTTACAAATTAAACCAAAATGTGTCATAAATAGTTGTTCATACATTTTGACCCGAGCACAACATATTGACAAAAATGTTGTTGTTAATTCCATTACCTGAATACCCGACCAACTTTTTTCTACGTCGTTGGCGGTCTCGTCAAGCTCCGCTGACCATCCCCACACGATCCTCCTCTTCATCTTCCAGTCGAAAAAAGACTTGGAGGCATAGAACTTCCCATAATCGAGTCTCAGCGCATATCGTCCCTCTCGAGAGCCATTGTTTGGCACATAAACATCTCTCTCCAACAAATACGTTCCAATCGTGTACTGATCGCAATTAGCGATACCAAAACAATTACCACTACTAACTTTCAATACATGTTTCGTGTTTGATCCGTTTGCAATGGGGAAGAAGTCGGGGCATTCCCACATCCCACCCCCCTCGGTGGAGTGCAACGGATGGGTAACTTTGGTCCAACGAGTGAAGTCCTTGCTTTTATATAACAAAGCTAAACCGGTGTTGTTTGCGGTGCTCCCTACCGCTATCCTCCAATGCCCGTCTGGACCTTTCCATGCCGTCGTTGGGTCTCTAAAGTTAGTTGGCTTAATACCGAAAGGCGGTTCGATGACCGGGTTGTAATGAGGTTTGGTCCACTCCCTTAGCAATGGATCGGATATGTTTGTTGGAAATGCGATATTTTGGACTTGACGGTTTTTTGCGTCAGCACCAGTGTATAGAATTACAGGGCGGTTGTCTGGCAAAATCGTTGCCGATCCTGACCAACAACCCTTCGCATCGAATGAATCGGATGGGACGATTGCCGGTTCGACAGGGACCCAATTCACAAGATCAGTTGACACAGAGTGGCCCCATACGATATCGCCCCAAACGGCCGAATGAGGGTTGTATTGATAGAAGAGGTGGTAGTAGCCGTTGTAGTACATTGGTCCTGAAAAATGTCAAATGAACAATTAATCATGTATATAATCATAAAAAAATACACACTTCAAAATTGAGATTAATTGTAAGATAATGTGGGCATACCATTGGGGTCTGCTCCTCAAATGTGTCATGTACATGCCAAAGAAGAAAAAACAAGGATCGAGGTTAGTAGAGAAACTGTTGACTGTCATGTTCATATGGAAATTTTCATTGAAAAAAGTTCATTCAAGTACACTTCAAAATATATTGTGAGGACCATCAAAAAATTGTGGAGGAAAATACAGCCAATTGATTTCATCATTCATTAATTGTAGTTTATGTACGGAAGCATGTATATATTATGCATAATGCATTCATATGCAACTACTGTTAATAATCAGAGAGGTGTTTTTTCGGTTGACCCATTTGATCGAATTACAGTCAATATTCTATTAGATAAGAAATACAGACAAATTTAAAGAGGCTTTCAATAGGAAAATTATAAAAGAAATAAAAAATATGAGGATGAATAGAAGAAAAAAAGTACCATTCATCCAATTCTTGGGAGGCTGGAAATGGTAGGCTGTTCTGTATTGTGTGCTTGCTATTAGTGGAGTCGTTGACTTCCATAAGAAGTGAAATCGGTCTGGATGAGCCACCAAAGCATTCTTGACCACTAAATATCCGACCCACATCAAAACAAAAGCCAAAGCCACAAAAATCACATTTCTAGGAGTTGTGCCCATGAAAGATGAAGCTGAGATTATGGAATGCAAAGAAGAAGATGACTAAAGTTGAACTAACGGTAACGTATAAGAATACTATTTTGGATTAAACTTATGGTAGCTAACATGGTTGTGTTAGACACAATGTCAACTTGCATTTTGTTAATGGGACTGTTTGTGGGTCTCCAATCTCTATGCTAAAAAATAATAATATAGCTTTCATTGTAGGACAAATAAGCTCACACAGGGGATAGACAAAGAGTATTTTGGCCCGCAACTTTGATATTTAAAGTGTGTTCGTTTCCTTTGAGATGGCAATATATATATATATATATATATGTGTGTGTGTATTTTACTCCACAATTTTTTAAAGTGGATATATATTGCCTCCACTGTAATATAGTTATTTGCTTGAATGCCAATTGATATATATTGTTAAATATATTGCCTTCAATTGATATAGTTATTTGCTTGAATGCCAATGGATATATATTGCCTCCCCACTCTCATAAAGCAAATAACTATACATATATATTTCCGTGAATACCAATTGATTTAAAGTGTGATCGTTTCCTTAGATGTATTTTCAAAATACCACTAAGAATTTGTATATTTGAATACACTGTCATTCAAATATAGTGTTTTCAAATTACAAACTTTGAAATTCAATGTTTAGGTGAAATTCCAGGTTGAAGACGCATCAAAACGCACACTTATACTTGAGTACAATAAGAGTTTTATGATTTAAAAATTTGTAATTGAAGTGAGTTTTTTTTCCACTTCCAGGAAAATTAAGGCATGTAATGGAAATGAAGTTTTAGACTTTCCTTCACTACTTCTTTACTAATCACATCCTAAACCCTATTTATTGGAGGAAAAGAGTTGGAGAATGAGGCCACATACCATTTGGATCTACTCTTCACAGTAGCCACATACGTATATGTCGTTCCACATTAACATGAGAAGAGAATTATCAACAAATTAACACAACAATAACTAGGACAAACTAAATTTGGAAGAGGTGAGAGGATTACCATTCATCCAATTCTTTGATGGTTGGATGTGATAGGCTTTTTGATCCTTATGGAATGGAATGTTGGAGGTAGGAGTTGATGGCTTCACATGAGATCCACCAACACCAACTAACACCAAACCTAGTAATATTAGTAGCATGTAAACGTCTAACACCAAATTCCTATTAGAGACATTCATGTTGAGAAGAAGATGATGGAGATGAGAGAGTGGAGATACAGATATATGAAGGAAAAAGGAGGACATTCCTAGTTAGACGAGTGGAATTTCGCCACTACTCTGATTCCCACCTCTACTTTTCTTCCATTGTCATTATCACACGAGACAGACAGGGAATAATTAACAAAAGGAGAGAGTCTTGTTTATTAGCCTTATTCAATTAACTAAAAGTCTTTTGATATATATTTTCTAAACATTAGATTCTTGGGAAGCACATGTTGCCTCCCTTTAATTTATATAAGTTTTCTATATTCGCATTGGTTAAGGTGATGCGGTTAAGGTGCCGCAAGTAGGGGGTTTCATCATGTGAAAATTACAATTCTACACGACCCACGTAGCCTAACTTAAATTAATTGATCCTAACCCAATTAATAAACTAGCGAGAGTGATTCCTGTATCTCCCAAATATCAAATAGCTAGAGTGATTTCCTAGTTCTAAAAGATAACTTTTTTTTTGTAGTATATCAAGTATTAAAAAGTTAGTTTTTAAAAAACCCAGCAATTTACGAACAAGCATTAATGGAGGAAGATAATAGATAAACTCGTGGGGAGTACAAGATAATTAAGCAAATATCTTACAATGCTTTAAAAACTCTCTCTCACAACCTTAGGAATATATTTGACGTAAGTTAGAGAGTAAGACCAACTGTTATAGGTACAACATCCTCATTCTCCTGATTGATGTTAGCTTTGGCCATTTCCCATGCCTTCAGCTTTTTTATCTTTATTTCTTGTGTTCCATTGTTGAATAAATATAAGTGTGATGGTTGTTCTGTCAACATGAACGTGGGGTAAACTCTGGATGTGATGCAAGTTCTCCCTTCACCTCCAAAACTCTCCACAACTGAATGGTCAATCTACAAAACAAAATGATATAAAATAATACAATAAAGATGCAGAGTGACTAACGTGATCGATTATTCTTTTTTACAATTAATTAGATAAGTAATTGAGCTTACGAGTGTTCTCAAGGATATCCTCCCATTAGTCTTCTTCAGATCTACATTCACAAAACCTCCATATGCCACCTTTGATACTTCTGGTCTTAAAGAGGACCTATATATTGGCAAAAATATATTACATGTTAGTAGAATTATATATATAACTCAGTTTAAAATTTGATTTCCTCAAGAATTGTTAAATAAAAATGAATACTAAGTACAAGACTCTCTTATAAAGTTTTCAAGCTATCTTATTAGGCTAAGCAAGACATGTAAGACCAAAATGTCATAGATGTATTAAAATATATATCCAAACCTGCTTTGATCAGAGCACATTAGGATGACATATTTTCCTTGATGTTTGAATATTCTGAAGAAAACAGCTGTGTATTCTTCCAAGTTCCGTGAAGCAAGAAGATATAGTCCAAATGGTCCAACCCCACCTTTAACTGATGCACCCTTTTGGGCACACAACTTCTGTGGATCCTCAAACCATGAATCCTCAAAGTCTTCAGCATCCTCAAAGTTTGGCACTTCAAATTCCACCTCTACATCTGCCTGCCCAATAAGGAAAAAAAACATATTAGAAATGTCATACGCTTTGAAATGATAAGAGTAGTTAAATATTGGGCATTACTTGTGAAGTGTTTATCCCCTGAATTTCCAAATTTTCTCCAATTTTTAGCATCACTTCGCGAATTGAAGTTTGGTTCCTCCTAAGAGTTTCAACCTCTACTATAGGCCATTGCCTTAGTTGCTCTCCACCTTCATCAAGCCAAATAACTCTTGGGATTGTCTAACAAACAGAAACAGAGAATCAAACATAATTATGTCTGACATATATATAGACTCAATCAAGCATTTAACATGTCTAGATTGTGTTGCATTAGTGTTGTTACCTGAATACCAGCCCAACCCTTGGAAATATTATTAGGAATTCCATTGAGCTCGTCTGACCATGCCCACATGATCCTCCTTTCAGTCTTTGCATCGAAAAACGACTTTGAAGCGTAAAATCTTCCGTAATCTAGCCTCAATCCGGTCGGGCCTTCGTCTGATCCCTCGTCCGGTACATAAACATCATTCTCCACATCATGACTTCCGATCGTGTAGTGATCCGTTGTTGTATCATAGATACTCACCTTCAAGACATATCTTGCAGCCCCATTTTCGTCATTTGACGTGTCCAATCCTTTAGTTCCGATAACCGACACCGGAAAATAGTCCGGGCACTCCAATATCCCCACTCCTTCTACGTACCGCAACGGATTCTTTTGGATTTCCCAATGCACAAAGTCTTTAGACTTGTACGAAAATAAAATACCGTCGTGTTTCATCTTAGCTCCCACCACCACCCTCCAGTAATTATCCTTCCCTAGCCATGCGGTGGAAGGGTCACGGAAGTCCATCGGTCCGACACCATCCGGTGGAACCATGACAGGATTGTAGGTTGGTTTATTCCACTCCCTAAGCAAAGGGTCCGACAAGTCTTCCGGAAATGCGATGTTTTGCACTTGTGTTTGGTTCTGATCGATGCCAGTGTACAACATAATGACGTGATTATCAGGAAGGATGGTCGCAGATCCACTCCAACAACCTTTTGAATCGAAAGCTTCGGTGCAAGAGATCGCCGGCGGAAGTGGAGCCCAATTGATGAGGTCCTTGCTGACCGAGTGGCCCCAGACGATTTCTTGGGTCCATTCCGGACCGTCGGGGTTGTACTGGTAGAAGAAGTGATAGTAACCATTGTAGTACATTGGTCCTACCAAAAAATATACCATTAATAGGGAGAAGTTCATTGTAATGGATCAAAAATATTCAACAAATTTAATTCTTGTCTATTTAGAATCATGACATGGTTAGCATTCGAGCTATTAAATTTGAACTCAAGCGAGTCACAAGTCCAAATCTTCGAAATCTACATTGGTTCATGGAGACTACTGGACAATTATCATAGACTGAATTGCTGAAAATCTCTTAACTAATTGGAAGTGTAATGTGATTTCTGTTATATATGGTTCGCATAAGTATTAGTATCGTAACTTGAAATGAGTTCTTCAACTTCCAATTTAAAACCAAAAGAATCAAGTTTCTCTAATGTTTAAACACCAAATAGAAGTTCATTCGTCATAAAAATATGTATGTGTATCGTTCACTAAGTAGATTGGACTAGTACTAGAACTCAAATTCTTAAATTAGAATTCTTAATATCCCACCACTCCTTGCATAACAATCACACCGTAATATACTTCTCGAGGAACATAGTGGACCACTAGACTAAGGTCTTTCCAGATGGGATGTGGATAGGGGTGAAAACGGTACGAGCATAGGTGTTATCTATATCTACAATTATTTTCATAGTCTAAATAAAAAGATGACATTCATTGACAATTACGTTTCTCGATATTGAGTGAGTGCAGTTGATTTACAAAATAAAAGTACAAAAATAGAAAGATTGTTCAAAATAAAACTAAGTATTTGCGTACCATTTGGATCTGCCCTTGATTGAAGTCACATATATCCAATGCAAGCAAGTGAAGACAAACAATATCAACAGATTACATGTAAGAACATACTAATAACAGTGGCAGGGTAAAAATTACAAATCTAGACATAACGAGATTAATCTTTTTACCGTTCATCCAATTCTTTGATGGCTGGAAGTGATAAGCTGTTTTGTACTTTAGGTATGGGATGTTAGAAGACATTTCCATGAGAATGATCTACAAGCAGAAGAAGATGAAGATGAGAAAGGGATCAGTGAGGAGAGTTTTATTGTGAAAGGTTGGGAAATTTCCACGAAGAGGCTGAGTAGGATGTGATGTAATATATTGATGACAGACTCCACATGTGTATTATTGAGATGAGTGATTAGTTTAGGAGAAGGTATTAATGACAGATTAGTTTAGGAGAACTAATTGACTCGGGTCATATTAATTTGATACAACAATATTGTATCAACTTGGCATAGTAGTTTCCTTTATCTAACCATGTTCTCCGGATATCCCTCGACAACATGCATCACTACCACAAAAACGACATTTGCCGACGGAATTATCTAACTATGGAATCTTATTGTTCTCATTAGACTGCTAATTATATACAACACCAACTCAAGTCAGCGACTTTTACAATACCCCAAAGGGAGATACATTGTAGGTCATACATTGTATCTGTGTCAATACCCCAAAGAATGAATATGTTGCTGAAACTGCAAGTTTAGTAAGAGTGTAGACTCTGAATGAGTTCAAGTCTTTGAGACAAGATGTTAACAGTGCATCTTTGGAGAAGCCCAACTATGTGAATGCAATTGTGTGACCGCAATTAGAGTAATGAGGGTCATTCCTTGAAAGCATTCATGAAACAGGATACGGATGCATGACCGTAAAGCATCAACCCTTTAGATTGCAACATAACCTGCTTAGTGTTGCTCTCAATGGACATCTCCACACAAAAGGTTCAAGTTCAAGACTTCGTTTCACTTAGTTCCTGTGGGAATAAAGTTGAAGGACTCAGGTCGTGGTTCAAACCCGAAAGGTACCATTACTGAAAGCACTAGGCTGCAAGGTTTGGTCACTCGATCAACAATGGATTTGTGGGGGATTGTTGGATTATTGAGTTTGGGCTCGGCCCATGAATAGCTCAATTGAAGAAATCCAATGTTGAGATGAAGATGAGAACTATTGCCCCATGTGCCATGTGCTCACCTCACTTTTAGTCCCACATTGGTAAATCTAACAAGTTGAAGGATGTTGATAAACATACTATTCACTTGTCACTTTGTAGGTGGAAAGAGAGGAAGAGAGAATTCTCCACACACGCACGCGCCCGTCCTGTCCCGGTCCGGGGCGGGGCGTGGCGTGACAACGGGGGATTTGGGGGAAATTAGAGGCTTTAGCCTCAGGGTGATGGGTGTATTTATTTTTGGACCTCAAGATAATTGTTTTTGCAATATATCATGACGGTTTCCTCCTAAAACACACGATTTATTTCCCATCATCTCTCCGGCGATTTCCTATCTCCGAATCCAGAGTTGTTCAACACCCGATTCTTGCGAGGTTCCGCGCTGTTTTCGTGGTCCGTCGACTCCGGTGTGCGCCTGATCGACGGTGCGACCGTTCTATCCTGGGAGAAAACCGGCAGACCATCAAACGTACTGGTATGTGAGCCGATATTTTATTTGAGGCAAGTCGCCTTCCGACGGCTCGGTCTTTGAGGTCCTCTATGATCACTATTCATTTTCTTGTTTTCCTTTACATGTTTTTGTATGTTGGCTTTATCTAGATCCTTATGGAATATTTATTCGACATATGTAACTCACTGTATTACATGATCATATTTGTAATTGTATCAACAATCTAAGAGAAAATATTGTTAATTATGTCGTCTAATAATTCGTTTGCGCCAAAAGTGGACATGTCAGACATGCCGGAAAAATTTTCCGGGCATAATTTCAAACGTTGGCAACAACATATGAAGATCTGGTTGACCGCTATTGGTTTCGTTGACGTAATTGAAAAGGTTTTCCCACTTTCTGAAAATGAAGATCCCAAAATCAAAGCAGCACAAGATTTGTGAATAGAGAAGGACAAATTATGTCGAGGTTGCATTCTGTTGGCTCTATCCAACGTGCTCTTCGATGTTTATAGTTCGTCCTCCTCTGCTGCTGTGACTGCAAAGGATTTATGGGATGAGTTGGATAAAAAATATAATACTGAGGACTTAGGTCACGAAAAGTATTATGTTGGAAAATTCCTTAAGTTTCAAATGATGGAAAGCAAGTCAGTTACTGAACAGACTCATCAGTTTATGATTCTAATCCATGGCTTAAAAGAGGTTGACATGAAGCTTCCTGAGAAGTTTCTGGTAATGTCAATTATTGAGAAGCTCCCTCGATCCTGGGAGGACTTCGAGATGTCTCTAAAGCATAGGAGAGGAAAACTAACTATGGATGACCTCATGGTTGCCATTGCAATCGAGGAGGAACATCGGGGTGAAAAACCAGTGATGCCTGTAGAGTTCCAACCAAAGGCAAACGTATTAATTGGATCCTCATCTAAGTCACATTTTAAAGGAAAACCACAACCTATTAATAAGACTAAACCCAAGGTCAAAATCCAGAAAAGGCCAACAAACAAACCATGTTGGAATTGTGGACAGGTTGGGCACTGGGCTAAGGATTGTCCATCCAAGAAAGCCAAACGCCAACAAGGTACCACTGAATCGACTCCACAGGTCAATGTATTGACTGAGGTGGATGAGACCAACAATAAGTTTGTTTCTGTTAATCCTCAAGTTTTTTTCCACTTATGAACCACGTGAGTGGTTGGTTGACACTGGGGCTAATGTGCATGTATGTGCTGACAAGTCCATGTTTGTCTCTTACCAGCCTGTTGATCGTAGATCTGTGGCGATGGCCAATGGGAATGTTGCAAAGGTGCTTGGAATTGGACGTATCGACTTGAAGTTACCTTCAGGACGAGTTCTTTCACTGCACAGGACGCATCATGTGCCTGCTGTTCGTCGCAATATTATTAGTGGTCCGTGTCTGGTAGTTGAGGGTTATGAAGTAACATTTAAATGTAACAAAGTTGTGATTACTCTTTCTGGTACTTTTATTGGCAAGGGGTACTTGTCTTGTGGTGCTTTTTTATTTCATGTTGAACCTGCTTTTTATAATTGCAATGCTATTTCTGTTAAAGATGTGTCTTCTCCTGTTGTTTATTCCATTGAATCTGGTGATGTTTGGCATAAACGTTTAGGACATGTGAATTATCAATGTTTGAAAAGAATGATAAATTTAAATATGATTCCAAAGTATGCTATTGAGAATAAAAAATGTCAAGTGTGTGTACAAGCTAAACAACCGAAAAGACCGTTTCATTCTGTGACTAGAAATACTAGTATTTTAGATTTAGTACACACTGATACTTGTGAATTCAATGGCATGTTAACTAAGGATAAAAAGAAATATTTTATCACTTTCATTGATGATAGTTCAAAGTATTGCTATGTTTATCTTTTGAAAAGTAAAGATGAAGCGTTATCTAAGTTTCATATCTTTAAGAATGAAGCAGAGACACAAACTGAAAAGAAACTTAAGAGGTTGAGATCTGATAGAGGTGGTGAATATACGTCCAACCTGTTCGAACAAGTGGGTCAGGATTCTGGCATAGTTCATGAGGTGACAGCGCCGTATTCTCCACAATCTAACGGAATTGCTGAACGAAAAATATAACATTATCTGATATGATTAATGCATTATTAGAGAGTTCAGGATTACCCAAATATATGTGGGGAGAAGCTTTGAATACGGTTTGCCATATTCTGAATAAAGTTCCTCAGAAACATAAGGAGGATAGTCCATTCGAACTGTGGTGTGGTCGAAAACCTAGCCTTATATATCTTAAAGTTTGGGGTTGTCTTGCAAAAGTGTTAATCCCTGAACATAAGAGGAAAAAGCTTGGTCCCAAGACTGTTGATGCAATATTCATCAGATATGTGATTAATAGCTATGCGTACAGATTTTTGGTAATCAAATCCGAGATATCTGGCATAGATGTTAACACAATTGTTGAATTTCGTGATGCCACGTTTTTTGAGGATGTATTTCCCATGAAATATGGAGTTCCTCAACAAGTTTCTTCTTCAGTTGATCCCTCTACGTCTGGTTCCATCCACGAGCATGTGGACAGGATGACAAATGTGGGGGCAGATTTGTCTATTGCCGATTTTGAGTCTTCTCAAACTCAAGTTGAAATTGAACCTAGAAAGAGCAAACGTTCTCGAATTGCCAAGGATTTGGGAAGTGATTTTATCACATACCACATCGAGGGTGATCCTAACACTTTCAAGGATGCTGTGGCTTCATCTGAAGCAAAGCATTGGAAATATGCAGTTAAGGTCGAGATGGACTCTATTGTCTCTAATGGGACATGGGAGTTGGTAAATCTTCCTCCAGGTTGTTCAACGATCGGTTGTAAATGGATATTTAAAAAGAAAATAAAACCAGATGGTTCCATCGATAAGTATAAAGCCAGATTAGTTGCCAAGGGGTTTAAACAAAAGGAAGGAATAGACTATTTCGATACCTATTCTCCAGTGTCTCGTATGACTACTATCCGAGTGCTCTTGGCATTGTCGTCTGTATATGATTTTACAATCCATCAAATAGATGTAAAAACTGCTTTTCTTCATGGTGACCTTGAAGAAGAAATTTATATGGACTAACCTGAAGGATTTGTAGCTTCTGGAAACGAGAACAAAGTTTGTAAACTTGTTAAGTCTCTTTATGGACTTAAACAAGCCCCAAAAGCTTGGCATGAGAAATTTGACAAAATTATATTATCATTTGGATTCCAGGTTATTGATTCTGATAAATGTGTCTATTGCAAAGTTCAAAGTAATGCATGTATTGCATTGTGTTTATATGTTGATGACATTTTACTGTTTGGCTCCAATTTGAATATAATACATGAAACTAAATTCTTCTTGTGTACTAAGTTTGAGATGAAGGATATGGGTGTTGCAAATTGGGTATCAAACTGACTAGGTCAGTTGATGGTATTTCCATATCTCAATCTCACTATGTTGAGAAGATTCTTGAGAGATTTGGCTATACGAATTGTAGATATGTGAAAACCTCATATGATTCATCAAAACCTTTGTATAAGAACAAGAGTGGTGTTCCAGTTTCACAACTGAGATATTTTCAGATTATAGGTAGCTTGATGTATCTTGCAAATTGCACACGACCAGATATTTCATTCTCGGTGAGCAAACTTAGTAGATACACAAGTTGTCATGATCGTACTCATTGGGAGGCTTTGGATAGAGTACTTAAGTACTTGAAGGGTACTTCTACCCTTGGGCTGCATTATGGGAAATTCTCAGCTGTACTAGAAGGGTACAGTGATGCAAGCTTGATAGCCAAAAACTCTGGGAGTAACGGTGTTACATGGTATGTTTTTACTCTGGGTGGAGGCGCAGTCTCCTGGAGGTCTACAAAACAGACCATATTGTCTCGATCTACATTTGAGGCTGAACTTTGTGCTTTGGATACAAGTGGAATGGAAGCTGAATGGCTGAAAGGACTCCTTTCTGAATTGCCAATGACTAGCAAACCAGTTCCTGCAATATATGTGCATTGTGATAGTATGACTACTATTGCAAAGTTAAGAAGCTCAAAGTATAACCACAAACAAAGGAGACACATCCAAGTCAGACTGAAGTCTGTAAGGGAATTGATCTCGGAAAGGGTGATAGCTGTTGATTTTGTTGGTACCAAAGACAATACAACTGATCCTTTCACCAAAGGACTTGATCTAGCTCAAGTTCTGAAATCCAAGTTGGGGATGAGACTGAGACCTATTACATGACTCATCTAGAATGGCAACCCAACCAATCTGAGTGGAGATCCCACGAAGTTGGTTCAATGCGGTAATAACAAGTTCTTGAGTGAGTCAAGTGCAACTCATTGGTGATACATTGTAGGTCATACATTGTATCTGTGTCAATACCCCAAAGAATGGATATGTTGCTGAAACTGCAAGTTTAGTAAGAGTGTAGACTCTGAATGGGTTCAAGTCTTTGAGACAAGATGTTAACAGTGCATCTTTGGAGAAGCCCAACTATGTGAATGCAATTGTGTGGCCGCAATTAGAGGAATGAGGGTCATTCCTTGAAAGCATTCATGAAACAGGATACGGATGCATGGCCGTAAAGCATCAACCCTGTAGATTGCAACATAACCTGCTTAGTGTTGCTCTCAATGGACATCTCCACACAAAAGGTTCAAGTTCAAGACTTCGTTTCACTTAGTTCCTGTGGGGATAAAGTTGAAGGACTCAGGTCGTGGTTCAAACCCGAAAGGTACCATTACTGAAAGCACTAGGCTGCAAGGTTTGGTCACTCGATCAACAATGGATTTGTGGGGGATTGTTGGATTATTGAGTTTGGGCTAGGCCCATGAATAGCTCAATTGAAGAAATCCAATGTTGAGATGAAGATGAGAACTATTGCCCCATGTGCCATGTGCTCACCTCACTTTTAGTCCCACATTGGTAAATCTAACAAGTTGAAGGATGTTGATAAACATACTATTCACTTGTCACTTTGTAGGTGGAAAGAGAGGAGGAGAGAATTCTCCACACACGCGCGCGCCCGTCCTGTCCCGGTCCGGGGCGGGGCGTGGCGTGGCGTGACAACGGGGGATTTGGGGGAAATTAGAGGCTTTAGCCTCAGGGTGATGGGTGTATTTATTTTTGGACCTCAAGATAATTGTTTTTGCAATTAAGTCCTTAAATACATATATATATCGTGACGGTTTCCTCCTGAAACACACAATTTATTTCCCATCATCTCTCTACGAAAACCGTCACTCTCTGGCGATTTCCTATCTCCGAATCCAGAGTTGTTCAACGCCCCATTCTTGCGAGGTTCCGCGCTATTTTCGTGGTCCGTCGACTCCGGTGTGCGCCTGATCGACGGTGCGACCGTTCTATCCTGGGAGAAAACCGACAGACCATCAAACGCACTGGTATGTGGGTCGATATTTTCTCTGAGGCAAGTCGCCTTCCGACGGCTCGGTCTTTGAGGTCCTCTCTGATCACTATTCTTTTTCTTGTTTTCTTTTACATGTTTTTGTATGTTGGCTTTATCTGGATCCTTATGGAATATTTATTCGACATATGTAACTCACTGTATTACATGATCATATTTGTAATTGTATCAACAATAAATATCTAGTGTGGACATTATCTCATCTAATACAAGTTTAAGCATGCTACAATTATTGTAAAGTCGTGTGAGAGAGAGAGTGGGGGTGAGGGAGGTATGGAGTGGAGTGATGGGTGTAGTGGGTGAAGGTATGGAGGGGGTATGGGGTAGGTGTTAGGTTTTGCTTATTTAAAAACCAAAATCTCACCCCATTTTGCTCTTTTGGTTTCCATTTCGTTTTCCACCCAACACTCACCCATCTTCTTGCATTCCGGCGACCAGAGGACGAGGAAGGAGCGCCGGGAACGGAGGAAAGAAGGAGAAGGAGCTAGAAGCGACGCCGGAGGAGGAGGAGCTCGCCGCACACGTCTTCTTCGCGGTGAAAGGTATGCCAAGTCTTCATAGTAACTCCCCAAGTGGTGTGGGAGTGTAGGGGGCGGCGTTGGTGCCGTTTCCCCGGCGAAAATCCCACTGAACCAAGGTTGAAGACGACTGGTTCGGTCGACCGTTGTGTGTCTCGGTCGACCGAACAGCGTCTAAATGATGCCTGTTCAGTGCGATATTGTAGTGTTTCGGTCGACCGTGTGAGGTTCGGTCGACCGATATTTTATAAAAATAACTTGCTGCCCGAAAACGGTCGAACGACGTCTGTGTGACGGTCGACCGTTTATGCCAAATTTTAGCGGGAACATTTTATAAGGGTTATATTAGTCCGGTCGACCGGTGGTTGTTCGGTCGACCGATCCCAGTAGATAGGGTAGACAGACCTTCGGCCGACCGAGTGTGTGTCTCGGTCGACCGATCTGCGCAAAGTCGGTCAAGAGCGTTGACCATCTAAACGGTCGACCGCTCTGAATCCGGTCGACCGACCGCGTGCAGATTTCCTGTAGTGAAGTGCCTGTTGATCCGGTCGACCGGAAGAGTTTCGGTCGACCGAATGCAGTGGGTAGGATTCATGCAGTTTTCCTTATCGGTTGAACGGACCCTGGTTCGACCGACAGGATATATAGGTATATAAAACGTATAGCGTAGACCTTCCAAACGGTCGACCGCTAGATTTGACCTTGTTCGACTGGTGGGTCGAATTATCTTTCCTTGGTGGATTTATCCACATACGTGACGTCGAGCAGAGGCGACTACCGGCTGCCGAGCCCACGGTCGATCACCGGACCTCGGAGCTACGGATTTCACCTACGACGAGAGCGTATCTTCTGTTGGACCCCTCGTGGATGCCGGTGCGGCAGATGGATGCCTGCCATGCCTGTGTGGGTGGTAGATGCTTTCTTCCCTGGTGGGGGAAGGAGATGCACTTTCCCTGTGGAGGAAAGCCGAGACCTCCTCTTGTTGGCCTGGATTGGCAGGGGGGATGCCTCCCTTTTGCCCCTGTGTGCGGCTGGGAGATGAGTGCGGCGACCCCCTTCTTGTTGGCCTGGATTGGCAGGGGGGGGATGTTTCCCATGCCCCTGGCGCGGCTGGGAGATGGTCCGCAGCGGTTGGGGCATTCATTGGGCCCGAGGAGGATTGCATTGCATGAGCATTCTTGGCATTTTCATCTGTTTTTCTGTATATATAGGAGATGTTGGCATACGGGGTTCCTTTCGGGAACTCAGGCAGATTTTATGTTTCATTTTCAGGGAGCAGGCGGTCTTAGGTTGGTGGTGACCGAGGGGAGTGCCTCCGGGATCGGGTCCTGTCGCTTCATCTTTTTTTGTAGAGGTGGTGATTACTGTAGTTATGTATTAGACATGTAATCACTCTTTTGACACTCTGTATTATGACTTCCACGTGGAGATATTTTATATATATATTCTGTTGACTTTTCCAGTAACGTGCCCTTGTTGACCGTTGACGGTCGTATGTTTATGTTTTAAATTTGAAAAATTTCTTCCGCTGTTTCGGGACGTTACAATTATAGGTCTACATTAAGCATACGAAATGATACAAATAAAAGAACTCATAACTATCATATATTCTACATCACCTCCACCCCTAAAGGGAGATGAAACTATTCACTACTCATTAAGAAAAAGAGACAAAACGAAATTAAACTAAACTTACAAGTCTAACAAAATGATGTAATGCTGACAACAGTTGGGTGAACCAGGTTTGTCCACCGGTCCGACCCAGTTGAACCAAACTAGGAGTTTCACCGGTTCGATTATCGGTTCGGTTCTCAAAACCTCGGTTCTAGTAGGAGCTAGTTATTTTGTAGATCGGATTTGGATTTCAATTCATGATAAGGAAGGTTTGGACTTGAATATTTGGATTGCAGGTATGTTTGCGGGCCAAAATTGATGTACCCCCCTTTTTACGTGGCTTTCCTAATTTAGGATCTTCCTGTGCGATGAATTCAGTAATTGTGATAAGTTGTGATGATTCCAAAATTAAATTGCAACATGGAAGTGCAACCAAACCACAACGATAGAAGGAGTTTAGGTGGCCGGTGTTTCTGACCCTCTTTCTTTTCCGAAAGCAATATAATTTTTTATTATTAATTATTGGCAAATGTCAACACATAAACGAAAGAGAGAGAATCATGATGCACAACTCATTCCCTTGCTTCGTAGCACGATCTATTGAGCTTCGTCAACGGCCCCACTCTTAGCCCACCACCCCATCAGTTCCTCATCCAATACCACTTCCTCTACGGCAAACTTAATTGGTAAAGCTCGAATTGGTTCGGAAAGACCAACTCTTCTTAATTAACTTGGTTGGTCATACAACTAGCTGATAACAATTAGAATGCCATCAATCGAAAGATGACATACATCAATTGGTTTGCTTTTCAAACCCAATGAAAATTAGATAGAAATTACTTGAGGAACATCAAAACCAATATCTTTGCTTTCCTCATTGATGTTAGCTTTGGCCATTTCCCATGCCTTCAGCTTTTTTATCTTTATTTCTTGTGTTCCATTGTTGAATAAATATAAGTGCGATGGTTGTTCTGTCAACATGAACGTGGGGTAAACTCTGGATGTGATGCAAGTTCTCCCTTCACCTCCAAAACTCTCCACTACTGAGTGGTCAATCTACAAAACATGAAACGATTCATTAGGATATATATGTTATAAGTAATTAACATAGCCAAATCATGCTTTGATGGTTTAAGTTATATTGTAGCTTACAAGTGTTCTCAGAGATATCCTTCCTTTATTCTTCTTCAGATCCACATTTACAAAGCCTCCATATGCTACCTTTGATACTTCTGGTCTTACAGAGGACCTATTTATAATACATAAGTTAACAAGTTGGTGGCACATTGTGAGTGAACAGAAAGGAGACAATATTAGATTTCAAAGATATAGAAGGAAGCAAAAAAAAAGTGACTTATTATAGACATAATATATCCACAGGTTAAGAATATGATTAGTGGTACACAACATCGTTTTGTATAATTTTCAACCACTATAACACATTTTTCAGCATGACCCTACATGTTAGTATGCACATGATTGATATATAATAACATAATGGTATCAAAAATATATGATTTTCATACCTGCTTTGATCAGAGCACATGAGGGTGATATATTTGTTTTGGTGTTTAAATATTCTGAAGAAAATTGCTGTGTATTCTTCCAGGTTCTGTGAAGCAAGAGTTAATAGCCCAAATGGCCCAATGCCACCTTTAACTGATGCACCCTTTTGTGTACATAGTTTTTGTGGATCCTCAAACCATGATTCCTCAAATTCTTCAGCATTCCCAAAGTTAGGCACTTGAAATTTTACCTTAACATCTGCCTGTTTAATAAAGCCATAATGCCACAGAAAATAAAATGTTAGATATGAATACAGAAATTATGTGTAATTAAATATAAACAATACTTGACCTGTGAAGTCTTTATCCCTTTGATGTCCAGAGTTTGTCCAAATTTGAGGTACACTTTTTTCTTGGAAACTTTCTTCCTTCTAAGACTTTTGATTTCTTCTATCGGAGACTGCATCAGTTGCTTTCCGCTTTCATCAAGCCAAATGGCTCTGGGAAATGTCTACCAAAAAAAGTAGTGAGAGTTTCAAGTGCTACAAAATTATTTACTGAGTTTCCTTAATATACTTATACATGATTTCTTCTTGTTTTTATTTTTTTTAAATCTTAATCAAAACTCATCCCATATGAAGTATATTTGGGCTATGAAAAACTTAAAATAACAAAGTTATGAGTTCTTGTAACACTAAATTGAGAACTATACAATTAAAGGTGGTAGAAAAATGCATCCTTAAAGTTTGTGATAAATCTCTTGCTACTTGTTAGTTAATACCTGAATGCCAGCCCATCCTTTCGATAGATCGTTAGCTTTTGAATCGAGCTCATCCGACCAAGCCCACAAGATTCTCCTATTCTTTTTTGCATCAAAAAACGACTTTGAGGCATAGAATTTCCCATAGTCGAACCTCAAACCTGTGGCTCTCTCATCTGACCCCTCATTCGGTACATAAGCGTCTTTCACCACATCATAATTTCCAATCGTGTAATGATCCGTCATGTTATTAAAGAGACTCACCTTCAACACATATTTCGCAGCGCCATTTTCGTCGTTCGAAGTATCCAATCCCTTACTTCCGGTGACCGACACAGGGAAATAATCCGGGCACTCCAAAATCCCCACTCCTTCGACATACCGCAGTGGATTCTGCTGCCTCTCCCAATTCACAAAGTCTTTGGTCTTGTACAAAAACACAAGACCGTCCTCGCCATTCGTCTTTGCCCCCACAACCACTCTCCAGTAGTTGTCCTTCCCTAGCCACGCAGTCGACGGGTCACGAAAGTCCGTTAGCCCAACACCATCAGGAGGGACCATGATCGGATTGTTATCCGGTTTTTTCCACTCCCTAAGCAATGGGTCCGATAGGTTCTTAGGGACTGCAATGTTCTGCACTTGAGTCTGGTTTTGGTCGATTCCGGTGTACAACATTACGACCGTTTTGTCGGGGAGGATGGTAGCGGAGCCACTCCAACAACCGTTGATATCGGATGGTACACTACGGGTAATTGCAGTTGCAAGTGGGGTCCAACTGATAAGATCGGTTGAGACTGAGTGGCCCCACACTATCCCTTGGGACCACACTGGGGCATCAGGATTGTACTGATAGAAAAGGTGATAGTAACCGTTGTAGTACATTGGTCCTGTATAATTCCCCAAAAAGATAGTAGTGAGTAATTGTAGTCTTTTTTTTCTTCTTCTGAGAATTCAGTAGTACATCTTGTTATTGGAGATTGTAGAACAATAGAAGAGTTACAGAGAGATCAGATGATACATCTTGTTAGTGGACCAACATTTTCATCACGACTTTGGGAGGTCAAATAATTTAAATCTACTCTCTAATTCATTAAATGTAAACATTTCCAGAGTACTGCAGAAATTCAGCTACCTGAAATTTTGTGCTTTGAAGTTGAAAAGCAAAATGAAATCAGTTTTAAAGTGCTAAGAATGCATCTATGCGGCCAGTGACGTATAGTTGAAAATAAACATAAAATTATTGAAAGTTATTATCAAATATTTGTTAAAATAAAAAAATTCATCACTATATGCACAAAGTTATTGAAAATAAAACTTATCTTAGCAGCTTCACATAGCATTAAGATTCTAAGCTTGGCATTAATGTGGAAAGTTGAAACTTGAAAATCGTGATTTCAAGCCTTAATTTTAATTATTTGTAGAAGTTAACAGAAAACCCATTGTTGTTGAAACAATACTAATTCGGATTCTTATGTTACTGCAAAACAAAAACGGATTCTTACTGGAAAAAAATATCTCATGACTTGAATTGTACGAAAATGAAAAGATTTAGAATGAGCTTACATACCATTTGGATCTGCTCTTGATGGTACCCACACATTTGTCATTCCAAATTACCATGCAAACATGTAACAAAAAAGTCAACAGATCAACACAAGCAATAACTCATACTAATTTTGGAAGAAGATAAACAAAAAAGGTTACCATTCATCCAATTCTTGGGAGGTTGGAAGTGATAGGCAGTTTGGTATTTAAGGTATGGAATGTTTGAGGGAGGAGTTGAGTCATGAACATGATCAGACCCAACAACACCAATTAACAATAAATTGAGGATTAGAAGAAAGATTAAAACTTCCACCACTAAAATCCTACTGAAGACACTCATGCTGAGAAGAAGAAGAAGAAGAAGAAGAAGAAGAAGAAGGTGGAGATTTGAGAAGAGAATCGGGAGAATTAAAGTGGTTTAAAGGGGAAGAAAGGAGGACAAAGACAGAGAACAAATGGGATGATGCCAAATTGCAATTAAAATTATTGGTTCCTTTGTAATGGTCATCTTTGGTCTCTTTGTTATTATTATATGAGACGGTTTAAGACCAACAATAAGCGCCCATTTTTTGGACATATTTGTAGATGTAGATGCTTTAGATGCGCAGGAGGCACATGGGCTCATTTTTGTATTAGTTTTGGACTTTTTGGCGATATATTTCTTACATATATTTAGAAAACAGCTCAGCTCAGCTCGAATTTTTACTTAATAGGGGTATTTTGCATACAGCTTTCTCTAAGTTTTCATTTAGGGCTATAAAGTTTTTTATTTTTCTCCCGGTAACATGCAACATTGCCGCCCTTTGCCTGCTTATGCATTCAATTTTCTGTAATTGGCAAGATTCATCTATGTTTAGGGCTGCAAACGAATACAAAATATTCGCTGATAATTTGTATCCGTACATGTTTTTTTAAGGATAATAGAATATGAATATCATTTTTCAACATCTAAGAAGATACGAATACGGATATCAATTCTAAATTTTTTGCGGACAGGATATAAAATTTTGATTTTTTACTGATACAAATACGCAAAGACACGGACACGGATATCCATGGGTTTATTATAATGTTTTTTTCAGTTTTCAGGGAACGCCTAGGCGACCGGGTGCGTCCCGTTGCCTAGGCGATCGCCTAGGCGTTTGTGCGACCGCCCAGGGGGTCTTTTTTTAATATTTTATTATTTTTAAATCAATTAAATTTGATAAAATGGTTAAAAAATCAGGAAAATCGGGGGAAATAAGAAAAAATACACAAATATTATCTAAAAATACCATACATGTTTAGGCTTAAAAAAGACACTTAGTTACTCGACCAAGGCCTCACTAGGCATCCCCTCTACCCACCTAAACACTTAGGTATACAATTTATTGCTTAGTAGTACGATTACAAATGTAGTTAACTAACTCAGAATTCATACAATAGCAGATAAAAGAGAAATTAGAATAACAAGCTAACTAATTAATTCCATTGGACACATTGATCTAATGTCCAACTAGGAACCATATCAAATCCTCCACCACCATCAGAGTCGTCGGAGTGGTTCTCGTTCGAATTGTCGACGTAGACATCATCTTCTTCAGTTTCTTCATCGTCGGATTGGACATATTGATCGTCGATGTCCATCGGTGGTTGAGAACTCGATGCACCTGGATCTCCAGAACTAATGTGAACGATGACATCATCCATGCCAACACCTAATAACGGCGCATCAGATGCAGTGGACGTGGATCGACCAAAGCGTCTCCGTGAATAAGAATGTCTTAAAGTTGCTTCCTCCGCATCAGCCCATGTAAGCTCCTCTCCAGCGAAGACCGGATCTTCAGTTTCTACCAACCATGGATGCTCGTCTAAGAGATCGTAGCCCACACTGATGGGGTCATAAAATCTGGGCTTCTCCATCCTTTGTTGAAACCTTTGCCTTAATTTTTTGTTGTAGTTCACATACACCAAGTCATTCATCTTCTTCACAGCCAACATGTTCCTTCTCGTTGAGTGCAACTGGTCGAAGACACTCCAATTCCGCTCAAAACCTGATGTCAAGCATGTCAATCCCAACACCCTCAGGGCCAACCTCTGTAATGTGGTCTCTCCCATGTCTGTGCCATAAGATTGCCACCAATCTATAGGTCTTCTTTCCGTCCTTTGTCTGACGACCATATCCCTAGAGAACATTCCAAGTAAGTTCTTGTAACGATCAAGTAAACCGCAAATCTTGTCTTGTTCTCCAGGAGTGGGGACAAGACGCTCTACGACATCCATGAATCCAGGCATATGCTCATTGAAAGCTACATTTCGATCTTGAGGTGGGATGGAGAAGAAGGTACCAGGGTTGAGTAAGAAACCAGCTAAGTGTAGCAGTGAGGACATCATCTTCCCTGGACCCCACCTAGTGTCGATGAGATCGATGACTTGTTTGTACAACCTCGGGTTTCCTTCAAAGTTCCCAATGATTTGTTCTTTGGCTTTCTCCATTACGTCATGTAGATATCCCATCGGTGGTTTCTTATCACCGTCAACAAGTCTAAGAACCTGGACCATAGGTTGTGAGGCCTTCAGTGCCTTCACGACGTTGGTCCAGAAGCCACTTTGTAGTATGGTCTCGGCAACTTCAGTAGAGATGTCCTTCTTTTTCTTGTTCTTTATCCAACTTGCATTAGGATCGTTGTACTCTGGGGAAACAACAAAGGCTCAGAGTCTGTCTTTCTTCAGAAACAACATTTGCAAAGTCAGAAAGGCAGTGACAAATCTCGTGACAGTAGAGCGTAACAGGTTCCCTTCAATGGCAATTCGCATCCTCTTCAACAACATGGAATGGTTGTTGAAATGTTTGACGATCTTACGAGCTAAAGCAATAGTCTTCAAAACAACATTCCAATATCCTCCAAGATGAGATCGATGCAATGCGCTGCACAGGGAGTCCAAAACAATCTCCTTCTTTTTTGCTTCAACATCCTACCGGCAAGTACGTACGCGGCGGCGTTGTCGGTGACCACCTGAACAACGTGTTCTTCGCCAATCTCGCCAACTACCTTGTCCACCAGCTTGTACAGGTACTCTGCAGTGTGAGAGTGACCGGAAGCATCTACAGACCTCATGAACATGGTACCTGTTGGACAATTTACTAGAAAATTGATTATATTCCTACCGGACCTATCAGTCCAGCCATCGGTCATCAACGTGCACCCGTATGTTGCCAATCTTGTCTGTACGACTCTAGTATACCTCTAGTCTAGTTAATTTCCTGTTTAAGGCACGACTCACTAACTTCATGATACATCATGGGTTTAAGTCCGGGTCCGTAAGTACAAGTAGCGGATATTGCTTCCTTCCACTCAGGCGTCCTTACAGTGTTGAATGATATACCACATCTATAGAAAAGCCTAGACCATTTTTGATTAATTGTTTTCCTATCTTCTTTTTTAAAGGTTCTTTCGATGGTTGTTTGTTGGGCGCCGGAAACCACGTCCTTCCCACGTCCGCAAAGTGGTCCCCACAAACGTTGTTTTTGTCTCTTTCGAGAAGGAAAGGGGCGTGGACGGGAGGTTGGGGTCCGAATAGAACCGGAATCCGACCCGGTTTCCAGATTAAATTCTATGTTTTCTATGTCTACATAATCATCAAGACATACATTTTCGTTTTGTAAGGTCCTACTGTTTTTAATCATGTATGCAGTTATGTCTTGTTTAACAGAGTCAGGAACTTTATCACAATGTCTAGCATTGCTACCGGGTGTATGTGCAAGATGTTGTTTGTGACGGGTTATACCACCTCTAGTTTTCTTACCACATAACTCACAGACAATGCAGTTTTTATCATTAGCACTAATGTAATGGGCAGTATTCCAATCGGGGTCATTTGTACGGGTAGGTCTTAGGTCATCGTAACAGTCGTGATGCATGGGGAGACTAGTGTCGGGTACGTAGGCCATATCTTAAAACTAGACTAATATAAAAATTTAGATTAATATGAAAATAAAATACTAATTCATTTAATTCTAAAGAGAAGTTAGAAAGAGTGCACTTGATTTTGGCGGTTGAAGAATGAAGAACCGGATCAGAGACTTCACTTTCCAACTTCAAAACTAAGCACCATACTGGAGACTTAATCGTGAAAACTTGATTATTAGGAAACTTGAAGATTAGAATAGAATGATGAAGAAGAAGAAGAGAATGAGAGAGGTGTGAAAAATGAAGAGGTTTGGAGGGGTTTATATAGGATTTGTGGTAGTGGCAATCTTGTAATTTGTTTTAAAAAATAAAAAAACAGATAGCCGTTGGAGAGCTCCAACGGCTATCGCCTAGGCGAAAGGCGGTGGTCGCCTACCGCCTAGGCGACCGCCTACCTGTACATTGGTTTTTTCCTATATATGTTAAAATTAGTGATTTTTTCATGGCTTTTATTTTTTACTTCAAATTTTCAGACTACACATAAAATTTATTATATTTCTAATCTAATACAATTACGATGTAATTTTATCCAATTTAATAAGTAAAATATTAGGTGAACTACCAAGATATACACTCTTTTTATGTTGTATACGTTATCTTTCACATTTTTCTTTCGTATCTCATTCGTCCAATCTGAAAGTTGTATCTGTCTAATATATTTTGTATTTTTATCAAATCGACGTCTCTTGTCACAAATCACGAAATCCTTTATTTTTATATCTGCATATATCATATATAAAATGTTAGGACCTTAACTCTAAATCCTATTTAAGAGATATTTATCATACACTACTACAGAAAATGGAATATACGTCAGATGTACGGGGTTATATACGCCGGATATAAGCACTCCCCAATCCGACGTCTATGTGTGCGTCGTCTATACATAGACGTCGGCTATGGTATAACCGATGTCTACACCTAACGAATCGACGTCGGCTGTAATTAGAAGCTGACATATATTCGTTAACGTATAGACGTCGGCCTATACAACACCCGACGTCTATGCTTTAGGTATAGACGTCGGTGCAATAACATGCGACGTCTATTCTTTCGGGATAGACGTCGGTGGAATAACATACGACGTCTATTCTTTAGGGATAGACGTCGGATACACTATCGTCTTCTCCATCATTCTTCGAACGACTAAATGATTCATTTTCACCGTGCCATATCCACCGTCTGTAATTTGGGTCGAAACCTTTCTCAAACAAATGATCTTTCATTTTCCGAAAAGTCAACACTGACATATTTGACACTTATTGCACGGACAATACGCCATGTCGCTGTCTTTCATTTTCTTAGAATGTTTTTTGGCAACCTCTAAGAACATATTCACTCCGTTCTCATACTCATCACTCAATCTGTTTGAAACAATCCACTCTCGATCCATTTCAATCTAAACATTGGCAAAAATGATAGTTATTATTGCAGAAAAGAAATAAAATTTCAATTTAAAAGAATGTGTTCGTAGATGAGAAGATTCGGAGACATTAAGATGAGAAAAGAATGACTCAGAGGAGAAGAGATGAAGTCCTTAAGCTAGCGTGGAATAAGGAAGGTTAGAAATCTAACTAAGCAATCAAGGCCAAAACAAGCCTAAAGTCTACTATAGGTCCTTAGTAATAGACGACGCCTAACTTCGAGGTCCCACCGAGGACCACTAGTCTGTAGGAAATCAAGAACCCGGAGGTCCCTAATATCTCAGGGAGACTAGATGGGCAACGACGTTCAGGCCGAAACGGTCTTAAACATCGAGGACCACTAATCTATAGGAAATCAAGAACCCGGAGGTTCCTAAAATCTCAGGGAGACTAGATGGGCAACGACATTCAGGCCATAACGGTCTTAAACGGTTTCCTCTCCTTAATGCGTCCGAAAATCCTAGGGGCCAACGTCTAATTGATTTTATTAAGGCTCTTTTATTAAGTGGTTTTTGGGCCAAGGAAAGGGTGATGAAATCCCCCACCTCATCTCCTATAGGTGACTGCCCCCTAAGTGTTTTTCATACCTTAATCTAACAAACAACACACCAAACAAACACTCACCTCACTCTTGTTTCAATGCAAGTCCTACTAACTAATGCGTGCTTTGTAATGAATGTTGAGTGAAAGATAGTACGTACCTTACGCCAGCAATCTACGACAGAAATCGTAAATAATAGAAAAATACAATGCATGCAAATCCTATATGATGAATGACTTAGCAAATATTTTCTAATCTTTTGCTTTGGGTTATTAAAGGCCAAGTTGTTTAAGGGGGGCAATGAGTTATTATCATAATATTAAAAATTCAAAAAATTAAGGCAATAAACATACATGATATTAAAAGCAAGTATTAAAAATAATTACTTGAATTGACAGAAAAACATTTTAAACACAAACTATCATGTTATTAATAATAATTGGGAATAAAATTTTATTGAAATTTTGGCAGAACCTCCACTTAAAATTTGATATGTAAAATTCTTCAAATCCTGAAATCAAACCAAACCAATCCAATCCAAGTCATTACATCACATTCACATTCACATTACAAATCTAAGCTAGAAAACCAAACCAATCTAAGTTCAGTTTGCAACATTTAAGTTCTCATTTAGATGGACCTATCGTAAAACCTCAAAATTTTAATATTGCATTGGTTCGAATATGCCGATGAACAAAGATAAATCTTAATTAGACTTCAATGCAACCTCGATAATACACTTTCAGTCGGAATCAATACCAAATATGCATGTTAAGATCTGTTTTGATATGATTTCAAACTACATTTGACTCGTTCCACCTATATTTTTCACTTATTAATTTTTCTACAGAGATGATGCGGTGACGAACCAGAGGAGGACGGAGGAAGACGAACTTAAACAAGATGTGATGCCGGAGGAGCTCTTTGTGGTTCGGAGACACGAGATGGTGCGGTGACGGCTGCAAACGACACGAGATGAAGGCTAACTTAGATAGAATATGTGGAGAAAAACGGAGGACGGATGAAGACGAACTTAAACAACAAAAACGAACTTAAAACTTACATGTGGAGAAAGCCGGAGGAAGACGGAGGAAGAAGGAGAAGAGGGTCGGAGAAGTGGAGGAGAGCTTGGGAGCTCGCTGCGGTGCCGGAGACGGTGCGGATGAGTCGGAGATCGGTCGCGGAGGAGCGTTGGGTTGCGGGACGGCTAGGGTTTGGGTGGGTTTTGTCTGAAAAGAATGAGAGAAAACGCACCTGTTAGATTTCTTTAAGACCTATAGACGTCAGATATTATATAACGCCGACGTCTATACCTCGACGTCTATATGCATGGCGTATAGACGTCGGTCTACTATAACATCCGACGTCTATACCCTATAGACGTCGGATACACAAGGTACTATCACACCCGACGTCTATAGGTCGACGTCTATACACCATAGACGTCGGCCAAACTTGGTATTCTTACACCTGACGTCTATAGTACAATATAGACGTCGGTCTCCCTAAAGGCCGACGTCTATTCCGTCCCCTCCCCACTAGACGTCGGTGGTCATAAAGGCCGACGTCTATTGGGCGACGAGTAAAACCTATTTTGCAGTAGTGATAAGTAAGAGGTTAATGAAATTCTTAATGATTTCTGCTGGTTTAAGAAAAGGAAAAGGTTACGTGTGGGCTGGTCAGGGAGTGAAGTGTTGGGGTTTTATTAGAGCATGAAACGGTGGGAGTTTTAAATGGTGCAATCAATTCTTATCCCCACACTTTTTCACATCACTTATTCTTATCCTACCTCACGATTTTGTCTCTCTCTCTCTCTCTCCCTCAAGGTCCCAGCAACAGAGATTGAGAAAAGTAAGAGATCAGCAAGAGTAGAGGATAATTGAGTTGCCGGAAAAAGCGAGGAAAGAATTCGTGTTCGCTGGAAGAGCGAGGAGATAGAGAGGGAGGTCGTAAGTGAACTCCGGAAATCACCTGGAGGTATGTCAAGTCTTGCTCTTATGCTCACCCAAGGTTGTGTGAGTGTTTGAGTAGTCGACGGTAGGCCGAAAGGCTCGTCAGACGTTTTGTCCAGCAGAATTCTACTACTTTCGGTCGACCGGTTAATGGTACGGTCGACCGGTTATGCATAAATTTGTGGGAAGAAGACGACTTTGTTAGAATCGGTCGAGCGAGACCCTTAGTTGTTCGACCGACTGGATTAAAAAGTAAGTCGATCAGAGCATAGACAATCTAAATGGTCGATCGCTCCTTGATTTTGTTCGACCGATTACTTAAGATAACTTATATGTGGTTCGACTGATTCATATTTAGATCGACCAGTGATGACTTAGAGAAAATATAGGATTTGACTGTTGTATTTCGGTCGACCGGGTCCCCTTTGCCGTTCGACCGTTTGAATGTAAAATAAGTCGGTTTGGATTTATATTGTTAGACGGTTGACCGATTAAATGAACTATTCGACCGGTAATTTAAATAACTAAATGGATGTTAGACCGATTAATGAGTAAGTTCGACCGATTGATGACTAGAAACTTCTAAGTTGCCCCTGGTAGTTTCGGTTGGACGGGACCCCTTTGTCATTCGACCGTTGATATGAATATCATAATACTTTAAGTCTCTAACAGTGGACCGATTATGGGATATTGTCCGACCGGTTATATAGTTTCGGTCAACCGGTTATATGTGTTTGTTCGACCGTTTGTGTAGTTTTGGTCGACTGAGTATGTGATATTGTCTGACCGTTGAAATGGTGTGATTGACCAATTATATTAATATGATTCGATCATTTGAAGTAGTTTCGGTCGACCGGTGATATATCTTTGTTCGACTGTTTGAGAGGTTTCGGTCGACCGATTGTGTGGTTTGTTCAACCGTTTCCATGCTTTTGTTCAACTAAATTATGATGTTGTGTGAGTGGTTGGTGGATACTCAAATTCAGGGATTCTGTTGGTAAGTGATGTTTCATGTTATCTTTTGTATACTATGATTGATGTTGTTGTTCAACTCTGAGGGGGCGTGGAGTCTGCCTAGCCTTTACGGTGGTGGAGTAGATGGACTCCATGAGGTGAGGTTTTTTCCCAGCCTTGACGGCGACGAAGTTGACCACCGGGTTATTATTATTCGGTGGATGTTATGTTGATTACGTATTCATTTATATGTGGCCAATGTTATATTCTGGCAAAGTATGTGGCCAATGTTATACTCCGACAAAGTATGTGGCCAATGATATATTCCGGCAAAGTATGTGGCCGATGATATATTTCGGCAAAGTATGTAGTCGACGATATTTCCGGCTAAGTTGATGTTACGGGTGACCATATGGGGTCTGCTTTTATGAATAATGTGAATGTTCTTTTATCGGGTCTACTTTTATGAATAATGTGAATGTTCTTTTATCATGTTAAGTAAAGTTATGTTATTGTATTATATGCTATGTATACTATCATGTTAAGTTTGTGTATAAAGATATCATATGCATATGGGTGGATTTGGCATACGGGGTTTCCTTATGGAAACTCAGGCATAGTTCCATGTTTTTTTCCAGGCCCGGAGCGACAATAAGTGGGCGGGGATTGAGGACGAGCACATTGTTACCGGATCCTATTCTTATTTTGAGGTTGTTATGATTACATGTATATAGTCCATCTTGTCATTTTGAATGTAATCATACTTTTGACAAACTCCTGTATATGGTGTACCTTTGTTATGTTGTGTGATCTGAGTAGCGTCCTCAGGTGTTTGAGTTGATCCATTCTGTTCAGACATTTAAAATTTCCGTTGTGTTTTCGGGGACGTTATAGTTTGGTATCAGAGCGGGTCAGTTCCAGTGTCCTCGTCCAAAGAAAACACCCTTAGAAGTAGATGAATAGATTAATGCATTTCATTATAGAAGATCATGCATACATTTTAAAAATTGATGTGATTCTCTATTTTTGTTTGACCATAGGAGAGGTAGGTATTGTGCGAAGTTTTTCCCTGGTATTTATGTTGCTTTGGAAGACCAAGATTTCTGATAGATCTGGTCTAATTACCAATGGAGGATTTTGATGTCACACTAGGCATGGATTGGCTGTCACGGCTTGATGGTCAAGTCCTTTGTCGTGAGATTGTGACCCCAAGAGAGGGTCAGTCAGATGTGTTGATCAAAGGAATAAAGAATAGAGGAAGTTGGATTATTGCTTTGGCAATAAAGGTACATAAGTTGTTGGACCAGGGTTGTGTGTTCATAGCCACTATGGTAGTTTCGAATTCCGTGATAAGGATATTAGAGGATACTAATTTTGGTTGGAAAGGTAGAGTTCAATAGAGATTGGTGACTTGTACCACTCCACAATTGAAGGCCCATATTGAATGACATCTACGGAGTTGGTTAAATTGAAGGAACAATTATAGGAATTGTTGGACTCTAGATTTATTCGACCCAGTGTATTTGTTAAAAAGAAAGATGGGTCTTTGTGAATGTGCATTGACTATAAAATGTTGAATAAATTTAATGTTAAAATTGATATCCTTTATCTAGGATCGAGGGTCTCTTTGATTTATTGCAATCAGCAATAGTATTTTCAAGGATTGATTTTTGTTCAGGTTATTATTGTTGGCTTTTTGGCCATTTAATCTTAATTTTGATGATTAACAAACTAATATTATGCATAACTTCAATTACAACATCACACACATCATATTGTCAAATTACATAGATATTGTGTATTCCTAACAATGTAGGTGATCAAACCAAGGGACTAATCAACTTCGAAATCCAGGCTCAAGACTTGTAATCAAGGTCAAGGACTTCATATGTAATTCTCCATTTATTTGAGTTATAGGATCAAATGTACACTTGATGCACAAAGGATAAACCCGTCTGTCTCGGTCGACCGTTTGCCTCTCGGTCTACCGAACCGGTTCCCAACGGATGACCGAGTGTCGCTAGGTGAACCGTCTCTTTAGAGTCAGTAAACACTTGATCTCTTGGAATCCTTGTTTCGGTGTACCGAACCTTACCCGGTCAACAGTCTCCTTAGAGTCAGTAAACACTTGATCTCCTGGAATCCTTGTTTCGGTGTACCAAACCTTACCCGGTCAACCGTTTCCCTATCCCTAGTAGATTCGTAATTTCTCTGGACATCTCTGTTTGGTATACCGAAGAGGGATTGGTCATCCGAACATCACTTGTGTCTTTTGGCCTAAACAACTTCATCTTATTGGCCCACGTGGCACAAACTAACTCCAACCGACTTACATTTTGTCGTTTAGCCACAACCTTTGAAACATCCATATCGGTCTACCGATAGCTCTTCGAATTACCGAAGTGTTGTTGTCTATCAGAACATAACAACTATTTTTCCATGTAATATTTCGACAGTTTTCGATAAACCATTTTCACACTCAATGTCAGCCAAAAACCCGCACATGTATCGGTCAACCGAACAAGCCACGGTCTACCGAACATAATCACCAAGTCACACCTATTCTTTACTGTCCATTTGGAACGGTGCACCGAAGTGGTCTCGGTCAACCGAAGTTTATTAGCCGATATTAGAAAAATGTTACTGGAAGTTGGTGAACGGTTATCCGACCTATAATCGGTCAACCGAGTTCTTATTTCTGAACATTTCGTCGGACTACCGTTTCGAGAACGGTCGACCGAATCTGTCTCGATTTCTGCCCGAGCTTAAGTCACATTTTGTTTTCTTTTGGTCCAATTCTCACCAACTTACCATAACGGCTCTATTTGTTTTGAAGGTTATATAAGCTTCATTTAAGAGACACATTCACTACCTCTGATGCATTGCATACATTGCATCATATGTATTTCATTTAGATTACTTTTATATCAATAAATGCTACTAAGGTATGTGTTTAGTCCTATTTACAGAATACAGGGACCTGAATGCAAATTACCCACATCCCGAGCATAAACGCATGCAAAAGACTCATTTCTGTCATAAAGACCAAACTCAAGATTATCGGGTTACAAATGGAAATGTATCCAAGCATAAAAGCATTCAAGATCTAATTACAAAAAGAACAAGGACTTAAGCACAAAAGTAGCCGGGGACATAATTGCAAGAAGTCAAGGACCTAATTGCAATTCACGAGTTATTATGCAGAAAATCTAAAGAAAAATCAATGTAGATCTCCAAATATATAAAGGAATTAATCCGGAGCTCAAAAGAATGGAAAGAATCAATCCCGACGCGCAAAGGAGGATCAAATCATACCATAAACATTCAGCCAAAATCCAGATTTAATCCGACTCGATTGTGCGGCGTTTCCGCCGCACAACACACACAATGTGCGGCGATTCCGCCGCCCCCTAGGCGATCCGTGTGCTCAAATTTTGTCCAGTCGTGTCTGGACACGTGTACTTTCTTATTCTATACCTAGGTCTCTTGTATCGGCTATAAATAGCCCTGAAACGATGTTGTGAGGGTCCCTTAGCTTATGTTCTAGTTTTTATTCCATAATTTAGTTTTGTTATTTTTATTTCTTGTTTTTAGTTTTCTTTTGTAATTCCTCTAGGACCCCTTCTCCTTCCTCCTATCCATGAGTTTCTAACTCTTTCCAAATGGTGGAGGTGACGGATTTAGGGTGAAGAGAAGATGAATAAATGTTATTATTTTAATTTCGTGATTAGTATATTTTGATTACTTGAGTTTACGTCAAACCATTTATCATGTAATGCTTCATAACTAACATGATTTATTATAAGTTTCCGAATTCTCTAATCTAAACCATAAATCTAAACCTCCACCCAACGGAATTCACCTCTTTGTTCTTGTTTTTAGTTTTATTTGTTCATGTTTCTTGCTTTAGATAATTAAAACCCAAAAATCTCAAAACCAACTTATTTCTCTCTTTTCCTTCCCTTAATCGAAAATCACAAAAATAACAAGATCTCTCCCTCCTTGTGTTCGACCCGTATTTGCCACGTCTTCATTGACGCCGTGCACTTGCGGTATAAATATAATTTTCATCAAGTTTTTGGCGTCGTTGCCGGGGAGGCGACGCAGATTTTGTTTTTTTTGTTGAATTCGATTTTATCCTGTTTATCTTGTGCGCGATCTAAGTATTTGGATTTGTGTTTCAGGAGACAACAGCGTGCACGGCGAAATCCGAGCACATTCTGAGCTAAACGAGCGGCAAAATCACCGCACCTATAGAGCAATTTGCGGCGAATCCGCCGCACACTTGGAGCTTCTGGGCTTCAAACTTTTCTGGGACGTGACTCATCTCTGGGTGGACGCGTGAAGCTACTGAAATTTCGAGAGCGGGCGGTGAACCCGACTGAGCATTGCATAGGTAACCTTTGTTGCCTCTTTTCCTTGTAATTTCTATTTTCAGAAAATTTCCTTTTATTAGAATTGCACGTGTTAGGGCAAAAATTCCATAATTGGCAATAATTCAACTCTTACCTAAAATTGGCAAAATTAGAAAGGCCTTAGTGCATGCATCATCTAGTGTTTTGTATGCATTATTCTTGCTAAATTCTTGAAAATCAATTTCTGTTGAAGAGTGCTGGAGTCAAGGTACGTATCGTGGTTTTCATCGATTGCATTTAAGCATATAATCTAGTTTGCATACAACCTTGCAATTGCCCCCTCTAAAGACCATTGTTTGACTATCTTTGCTAGATCTAAGTTAAACTATCTTAAGGGCAACTCCGTAGGCAAAGATACGGTGGGGATTTCATCACCCTTCCGTGGCCCACAAATCACAATCATAAAGTGTCACCCAAGTCTTAAATCAAAATCAACTAGACATTGACCCCTAACGACTCGGACTCATTTAAGGAGAAGAATTGGTTTGACTTGCTATGACCTGAAGCCGATTGAATTTAATTTGGTGTCTAGAAAGTGTTTTTGTGTTGACGTAAGTCTTCCAAGCGAAGTGGTTGTCTAATTGGCACCGACTCTGTCGGAAGCGCCCCCACTAGCTATACACGGCCTGACCAAGTTGGTTTGATTAGTGAGGGAGGTGAATCAAGCGAATCAATTCGACTCAACCAGTTAGGAGTCGTCTAGATCTAAGCGACACTAGGTCTAGGATTGTTTGAACCGTGCTTTCTTAGGAATTTTCTGACCAACCCTCTTTCTATCTTTTGAGTTAGGTTTCCCTTCTCAGCTGAGTCTTCTTTCTCTTCTCACCTAAATTCTCTAGATTAGGATTCCTTTCTCATCTTTCCCATTCTATTGTTTGTTTCCATTAAAAGAAAAAAAATATAAAAAAAGATTTTTTTAAAATTAATTCTTGAAATTAAATTTGGAATTTAAATTTGGAATTTGAACTCAAAAATTGATTCAAACCGGTGCACTCAGATTTGGATTCGGGACTTGAGTAATCGACTCTCACGAGTTTATCTAGATTCCAGTCTAGAGCTTAGCCCCAATCCATCTGCTGCACCACCTCACCCGGATCCAATGGGTGAGAACGTAGTGGACCCACCTGTTGCACAACCTATAACTCTGAGGGATCGATGCTACCCAGCGATGGCTGCTCAGCCATCGTGCATCGTTATGCCCACCATACCGGGTCGCGACTTCGAACTTAAGGCACAATACATGAGTATGTTGCCTAAGTTCACCTCTAGGGAAGACCCATATCTCTTCCTTAGAGAATTTGAGGAAATCTGCTCTCTTATGCAATACCAGCATATCCCTGAGGAGGCAGTGCGTCTGAAATTTGTGCCTCTAGCACTAAAGGACGACGCTAAGAAATGGCTATATAGTCTAGCCGAAAGATCTATTAGGAGTTGGGCTGAGTTTGTTCAAATATTCCTGAAAAAATATTTCCCCAACCATAAGACTATGAGGATTATGAATGAAATTGTTGCATTCGTTCAGTTTGAGAGCGAGCCGTTCTAATCCTATCTAGAAAGATTTAAAAGCGTACTGACCCAATGCCCTCATCATGGAATTCCAAGATGGCAATTATGCCAAATTATTTATGAGGGATTGACACCCACATCTAGAGTTATGGTAGAATCCGTAAGCCAAGGGAACTTCATGTCGAAAAATGAAAATGATGCCTGGACTTTTCTTGAGGATTTAGCGGAAAACAGTATGCAATGGGACAATGCTAGAACACCGCTTAACCCGAGTATTGGATCTAGAATAGCAAGTCAACCCAAACCCGGTGTCTTAGCTGTAGATGCCAACATAGCGGCTGAAGCAAAACTAGCTACCCTTATGCGCAGAATGGAAAGTTTAGAGCTGTAAACCCAAACCCGAGTGAATCAAGCCTCGTCTATCCCTTGCTCTAGATGTGGTCAGACTGGTCATGTAATGGAGGATTGTGCGGACTGGAACAAGTTAATACCATGTATAACCATGCTAGAAATGGCCCATACGCATCAACCTATAACTCGGGTTGGCGTCATAATTCCAATTTCTCATCAAGCCAACAAGGCCAACCTCCTAGACAACAACCAAACCCGTATAACCAAAAGAATACATCATCTGGGTTTAGTAACAATGGCGATCATGAGGTTAGGTTGACAAGCTTGGAAAATTTGATGAAAACCTTTATACAAACAACCAACCAGACCTTCCAAAGGCTAGAGACACAAGTCAGCCAACTAGCACAAATAGTAGGTGAAAGAGAAAAGGGTCGGTTTCCAAGTCAACCTGAGGTGAATCCAAGATCTAATAATTCATATCAGCCCTATCAACCACCTTCAGGAAATAACAACCCTAGACCGGTTCAAATGGTTAATGAGGAAGGACCGTTCCAACAAATAAATGCAGTAGTATCATTACGGTCCGGAAGACAGATTGATAATAATGTGGTAAATCCTAGAACGTCTAATCTATCTAGTCATCAAGCTACCACATATGGCCTAACCATTGAACCCGACGTCCAATCTGAAACGCCCAACCCACCTACTCAACCTGAACCCATAGCTCAACCTGAACCTGAGCGAGTCTATGTTCCTAAAGCCCCATTCCCCAATAGACTCAAAAAGAACTCAAGTGCACAAATAGAGAAAATCTTGGAAGTATTTAAGCAAGTTAAGGTGAACATTCCACTCTTAGACATGATTCAACAAATACCCGCTTATGCTAAATTCTTAAAAGGTCTGTGCACTAAAAAGCGAAAAACGAACGTACCAAAGAAGGCATTCTTAACTGCAAACATAAGCTCTATCCTGTCAAACTCGTCTCCTATAAAATATAAGGATCCTGGATGTCCCACAATTTCATGTGCAATAGGAGATACTTTTATCAACAAAGCCCTTCTAGACCTTGGTGCTAGTGTTAACCTACTCCCGTACTCTGTCTATGAGCAAATGAACCTTGGTCCACTAAAACCCTCTAAGACAACCCTTCAATTTGCTGATTGCTCTATTAAGAAACCAAGAGGTATAGTAGAGGATGTTTTGATCAAGGTTGGTGACTTCATTTACCCAGTGGATTTTGTCGTACTAGATACCGCACCTGTTGTAAATCCTAATCGACAAATCCCGGTAATTCTAGGCAGACCTTTTTTAGCCACTTCTGACGCATTGATAAACTGTCGAAATGGGCTCATGCAATTATCTTTTGTGAACTTAAAAGCTGAATTTAATATCTTTCATATTGATAGTGAGTCAGAAATAATATGCAATCAAAGTGATGTTGTGATGTAATCGCGTATCTATAAGATTTCTGAATCATCACAAAATCAAAAAGGAAGTAAGAAAAAAGGGAGGAATTCATCTATACACCCACCATCACTCGAGCAAATAAGAGAACCAATTTATGTGAGGGGTGTGGAACCTGTGACTCAGGACTCTCATTGCAACATGGGGAACAATTCAACTGGATACATGCACCAACATGGTGTCATTCAATCCAGTTCTGACTATGGTTGACTTTGAGCAAATTCAACCCCTCTACCGCAAGTTGACGCAGGTAACAAGTGCATTTGCTTTTTCTTTGCATACATTGAGGACAATGTTTTATAACATAGCTTAAGATTGAACTAGCAAAACCCGAGTACAAATTGCATTGAATTGTTTGTTCCTTATTATATAGTTCTGCTTGTAGAAATTATGACATAAATCTAAGTTCCAAAGAAATAACCCATTGCCCTTTAAGACATGTATGCACTTAAATTGGATGAATCAAATCTTTGAAGTGGTTGATAAAAAGCAGAAGTTGAGGAAAATATACCGGGAAGTGTGGACTTCTAATAGCAATTAAGCCTTGAGGAAAATAAAATTAAAAGTAAAGGAATAAAGTGAGGAAAACATATTCTGCAAAATGATTACAAAAGCCCAAGCCTTTGAGTCACTGGTCCGTAGGGGTATCTTGAAACCCGGTAACTTGAGTCTGCCAGCTCGGGATTATCGACCAAACTCGCTACACAAATGCAAAAAGGGTAAAAGTGTCAAAAAGCAAATGTGTTGAATCACGGAAGAAAAGAAAAAAAAATACTCAAGGCCCAAAGCTAAAAGAATGATCCATGCCATGGTTGATCCAAATGATACTTCACCACCAGAGGAGGCGTGCAAAATAATTTAAGTGATATCATGTGTAGAAGGGTTAGTGGTGTGAATGTTGGAGGAACAAAGACCAAGTCATATTTTTAATGAGTTAGATTTATATAATGAGCATGCAAGAATTCTTAGTGAGATGTATAAGGTTGAGGTAGGGATATTGAGAACTATTAATGAAATATTGATTTAGGATTTTGTGGGTATATCCGCTGAAAACCCTCAGGAGACAACACTCCTCCTCCTTGGCAACAAAGAGGTTTAACGGCTTGTTGCACATGCTAAGTGCAACCGTGATTCCTACGAAAGTGAGTTAGGATTTCCGTGTTTTCATTTCTCTTATGTTCTGTTTTGCTAGGGACTAGCAAAATCTAGGTGTGGGGGTATTTGATGCATTGCATACATTGCATCATATGTATTTCATTTAGATTACTTTTATATCAATAAATGCTACTAAGGTATGTGTTTAGTCATATTTACAGAATACAGGGACCTGAATGCAAATTACCCACATCCCGAGCATAAACGCATGCAAAAGACTCATTTCTGGCATAAAGACCAAGCTCAAGATTATCGGGTTACAAATGGAAATGTATCCAAGCATAAAAGCATTCAAGATCTAATTACAAAAAGAACAAGGACTTAAGCACAAAAGTAGTCGGGGACATAATTGCAAGAAGCCAAGGACCTAATTGCAATTCACGAGTTATTATGCAGAAAATCTAAAGAAAAATCAATGTAGATCTCCAAATATATAACGGAATTAATCCGGAGCTCAAAAGAATGGAAATAATCAATCCCGACGCGCAAAGGAGGATCAAATCATACCATAAACATTCAGCCAAAATCCAGATTTAATCCGACTCGATTGTGCGGCGTTTCCGCCGCACAACACACACAATGTGCGGCGATTCCGCCGCCCCCTAGGCGATCCGTGTGCTCAAATTTTGTCCAGTTGATGCATTGCATACATTGCATCATATGTCTTTCATTTAGATTACTTTTGCATCAATAAATGCTACTAAGGTATGTGTTTAGTCTTATTTACAGAATACAGGGACCTGAATGCAATTTACCCACATCCCGAGCATAAACGCGTACAAAAGACTCGTTTCTATCATAAAGACCAAGTTCAAGTTTATCGGGCTTCAAATGGAAATGTATCCAAGCATAAAAGCATTCAAGACCTAATTACGAAAAGAACAAGGACTTAAGCACAAAAGTAGCCGGGGACTTAATTGCAAAAAGTGAAGGACCTAATTGCAAATCACGAGTAGCTTTTATTATTATGGAGAAAATATAAAGAAAAATCAATGTGGATCTCCAAATATATGAAGAAATTAATTCGGATCTCCAAAGATATGCAAGAATCAATCCAGACGCGCAAATGACATTGAAATCATACCATAAACACACAGGAAAAATCCGGGTCGATTCTGAGCCAAAAAGGTGGCGATTCCGCCGCACCTCAAGAGCAAATTGCGGCGAATCCGCCGCGCCTCAAGAGCAAATTGCGGCGAATCCGCCGCGCCAAATTAGATTCATGCTCTAAAAATTTTACCGGTTGCGTGTTGACGCGTGTACTTTCTTATTTCATGCTTAGGTCCCTTGTATCGGCTATAAATAGCCCCGAGAACGATGTTGTGAGGAGTTCTTCCTTTTGTTCCATAATTTAGCAATAAAATTCTGTTTCTTTTATTTTATGTTTTTAATTTTCTTTTCTTAGTTTCTCTAGGACCCCTTCTCCCTCCCTCCATCTATGAGTTTCTAACTCTTTCCAAAGGGTGGAGGTGACGGATTTAGGGTGATGAGAAGAGAAAATGTTATTATTTTAATTTCGTATTAGTATGTTTTGATTACTTGAGTTTATGTTAAATCATTTATCATGTAATGCTTTATAACTAATATGATTTATTATAAGTTTCAGAATTCTCTAATCTAAACCCGATATCTAAACCTCCACCCAACGGAATTCACCATCTTTGTTCTTGTTTTAGTTTTATTTGTTCTTGTTTCTTGCTTTAGATAATAAAAACCAAAAATCTCAAAAACCCAATTTATTCTTCTCTCCTTCTTTCCCCCAATCGAAATCACACTAATAACAAATCTCTCCCTCCTTGTGTTCGATCCGTATTTGCCACGTCTTCATTGACACCGTGCACTTGCGGTATAAATTTAATTCTCATCAAGTTTTTGGCGCCGTTGCCGGGGAGGCGACACAGATTTTGTTTTCTTTTGTTGATTTCGATTTTATCCTGTTTATCTTGTGCGCGATCTAAGTATTTGGATTTGTGTTTCAGGAGACAACAGAGTGTGCGGCGAAATCCGAGCACATTCTGAGCTAAACGAGCGGCGAAATCGCCGCACCTATAGAGCAATTTGCGGCGAATCCGCCGCACACTTGGAGCTTCTGGGCTTCAAACTTTTCTGGGACGCGACTCATCTCTGGGTGGACGCGTGAAACTACTGAAATTTCGAGAGCGGGCGGTGAACCCGACTGAGCATTGCATAGGTAACCTTTGTTGCCTCTTTTCCTCGTAATTTCTATTTTCAAAAAAAAAAAATCTTTTTATTAGAATTGCACGTGTTAGGGCAAAAATTCCATAATTGGCAATAATTCAACTCTGACCTAAAATTGGCAAAATTAGAAGGACTTAGTGCATGCATCATATAATATTTTGTTTGCATTATTCTTCCTAAAGTCTTGCAAATTAATTCTTGTTGAAGAGTGCTGGAGGCAAGGTACGTATCGTGTTTTAACGATTGCATTTAAGCATATAATTTAGTTTGCATACAACCTTGCAATTGCCCCCCTCTAAAGACCATTGTTTGACTATCTTTGCTAGATTTAAGTTAAACTACCTTAAGGGCAACTCCGTAGGAAAAGATACGGTGGGGATTTCATCACCCTTCCGTGGCCCACAAATCACAATCCTAAAGTGTCACCCAAGCCTTAAAATTTAAAATCAATTAGACATTGGCCCCTAAGGACTCGGACTCAATTAAGGAGAAGAATTGGTTTGACTTGCTATGACCTGAAGCCGATCGAATTCAATTTGGTGTCTAGGAAGTGTTTTTGTGTTGACGAGAGTCTTCCAAGCGAAGTGGTTGTCTAATTGGCACCGACTCTGTCGGAAGTGCCCCCACTAGCTATACACTACCTGGCCAATTTGGTTTGATTAGTGAGGGAGGTGAATCAAGCGAATCAATTCGACTCAACCAGTTAGGAGTCGTCTAGATCTAAGTGACACTAGGTCTAGGATTGTTTGAACCATGCTTGTTTGGGAAACCTCTGACCGACCTTCTTTTCTATCTTTAGAGTTAAGTTTCCCTTCTCTTCTGAGTCATCTTCTTCTCACCTACTTATACGTTCTAGTCTCCTCCCCTTTACATTCTCTATTAGCATTTTAGGGTCGAGTCGAGAACTTGTGCTTGCTTAGCCTCCTAAGGGTAAGAGTACTTGACTCAAGAGTGTTTTGATGGATGGTTACATGAGCAACCATCCATATCATTGTTGGGACCATGACAATGCTTCCTGGTATTCTAAAGCCATGCAGGCTGGTGTGGCTCAGACTAACACCCCATATGGTTGGGACAATCCTAATTGTATAACTGAGCAATCTTCATATTGGGGTAACATGAGAGAGGCACCGACGGCTAGACCACAATCTAGTTATGTTGGATCATATGCTGGTCAACGAACTGACACATTACAACAAACTTTTGCCTCCTTCATGCGTTGGGCTGACAACATGAGTGCACCGGTGGCTCCAGTAGCCGTACCGTGCGACTGTTGCGGGTTGAGTGGTCATCTTATCAGGGAATGTCCTTATGTTCCCCCAGAGCCTGAGTATGAGCATACATTTTCCCAGAATGCTCGATATGACCGTTACACTTCCGCATATAACCCAAGAGTGATGGATTCGTGGGGAAACAATTCATATCCAAATTCTTATACGTCATTTTCACCCCAATATCCTTCTCCCGAATACCCAGAACTCTACCAACAACCCACTTCAAATCATTGGACTTATCCTCAGTCTACCAACACATAACCTAAAAATGTCCCGAGTTCTGACTCGAACCTCATAGTTGACCACATACCTGATACCTTGGAACAAGCTTTCCATACGTTCATGACAACTACTCAACAGTCCGTAGACAATATGGTATTACAATTGAGTCAAATGTCGCAGCAATTAAGTGAGGAAAGTAACTTTTCGTGTCAACATGAGGATTCATCTTTTAGTATCGAACCACCACCACATACACAAATTCAAAGCACAATCTTTCAAAGTCAAATTCCTAGTCAGTCTGAGGGATTTGGAATTTCAATTCACGATCACTTAGTGGAGGATTCGATTTATATGGACCAATTTCATTATGAGTCGGCACAAGATTGTGCCCTATCTTCTTGTCCCGTGGCCCTTGAGCCACATGATCGTCATGTTGCATCTCTTAAGGACTCACCTCTGGTGGAGCAAGATCTCCCTAGTACCCTCAATTTCAAACAACCTGGTGAGAGTCCGCCTCTCACCATTGTTCCTGATCATCTTGGAAATGATGGAACATCAAACAACCACATAGCTTATGAGGATATTAGAAGTGCCTTAGAAGATACCTTGGGTATGAGACCCACTCTTTGTTCGTCTGGTGAGTCGGACTTTCCTGACAAGGCTCTTGACCTCGCTCCGACGCACCAGCCAGTTGGTTGGAGAGTTTGGATCGATGATCATAACTTCAACACCGCAACGGGAGAAACTCCTCTTCCGTTGCCCCTTAATTCCCAAACTCTCGAGAGGTTCAAGCTCTTTCAGTTTGATCCTTTGAATGAGACGCCTTTGCGTCCAATTCATGAACCTCTCAATTCATCTAGCGTTTTTTGTGAAGGCGGCCCACACATGCATTTTCTGGCCCCACGTAGTGTCATGTTTCCTTTTCAGGTGCACTGACCCACTCTTGAAGTTTCCATTTGATGTCTCTTGACAAATGAAGATGGGAACTTATGTTTGTACATAGTTATATATATAAAATAAAATAAAATATATGTTGTATTTATCCCTTCTTTAGTATCTCACATGTTTTTGAGGGAATTCGGGTTTTTTCCATCAATAGAGCCATGAACTTTCCTTTGTACTTCACGTTGGTGAGATCTTTCCTTTTTCATGCATAAATCCATGTAATATCTTGCTCACATTCATTGAGGACAATGCATGATTTAGGTGTGGGCGGGTGTTTATGTATATATTTATCTATAGATCTGTCTTTTATTTCTAAAAAAAAAAAATCATCAATGTTTCATGACATAGCTTAAGATTGAACTGCTAAAACCCATGTACAAATTGCATTGAGTTTTTGTTCCTTATTATATAGTTCTGCTTGTAGAAATTGTGACATAAATCTAAGTTCCAAAGAAATAACCCATTGCCCTTTAAGACATGTATGCACTTAAATTGGATGAATCAAATCTTTGAAGTGGTTGATAAAAAGCAGAGGTTGAGGAAAATATACCGGGAAGTGTGGACTTCTAATAGCAATTAAGCCTTGAGGAAAATAAAAATAAAAATAAAGGAATAAAGTGAAGAAAACACATTTTGCAAAATGATTACAAAAGCCCAAGCCTTTGAGTCACTGGTCCGTAGGGGTATCTTGAAACCCGGTAACTTGAGTCTACCAGCTCGGGATTATCGACCAAACTCGCTACACGAATGCAAAAGGGTAAAAGTGTCAAAAAGCAAATGTGTTGAATCACGGAAGAAAAGAAAAGAAAAAATAATAATAATAATACTCAAGGCCCAAAGCTAAAAGAATGATCCATGCCATGGTTGATCCGAATGATACTTCACCACCAGAGGAGGCGTGCAAAATAATTCAAGTGATAAACATGTGTAGAAGGGTTAGTGGTGTGAATGTTGGAGGAACAAAGACCAAGTCATATTTTTAATGAGTTAGATTCATATAATGAGCATGCAAAAATTCTTAGTGAGATGTATAAGGTTGAGGTAGGGATATTGAGAACTATTAATGAAACGTTGATTTAGGATTTTGTGGGTATATCCGCTGAAAACCCTCAGGAGACAACACTCCTCCTCCTTGACAACAAGGAGGTTTAAAGGCTTGTTGCACATGCTAAGTGCAACCGTGATTCCTACGAAAGTGAGTTAGGATTTCCCTGTTTTTATTTTTCGTATCTTCTGTTTTGCTAGGGACTAGCAAAATCTAGGTGTGGGGGTATTTGATGCATTGCATACATTGCACCATATGTCTTTCATTTAGATTACTTTTGCATCAATAAATGCTACTAAGGTATGTGTTTAGTCTTATTTACAGAATACAGGGACCTGAATGCAATTTACCCACATCCCGAGCATAAACGCGTACAAAAGACTCGTTTCTATCATAAAGACCAAGTTCAAGTTTATCGGGCTTCAAATGGAAATGTATCCAAGCATAAAAGCATTCAAGACCTAATTACGAAAAGAACAAGGACTTAAGCACAAAAGTAGCCGGGGACTTAATTGCAAAAAGTGAAGGACCTAATTGCAAATCACGAGTAGCTTTTATTATTATGGAGAAAATATAAAGAAAAATCAATGTGGATCTCCAAATATATGAAGAAATTAATTTGGATCTCCAAAGATATGCAAGAATCAATCCAGACGCGCAAATGACATTGAAATCATACCATAAACACACAGGAAAAATCCGGGTCGATTCTGAGCCAAAAAGGTGGCGATTCCGCCGCACCTCAAGAGCAAATTGCGGCGAATCCGCCGCGCCAAATTAGATTCATGCTCTAAAAATTTTACCGTTTGCGTGTTGACGCGTGTACTTTCTTATTTCATGCTTAGGTCCCTTGTATCGGCTATAAATAGCCCCGAGAACGATGTTGTGAGGAGTTCTTCCTTTTGTTCCATAATTTAGCAATAAAATTCTGTTTCTTTTATTTTATGTTTTTAATTTTCTTTTCTTAGTTTCTCTAGGACCCCTTCTCCCTCCCTCCATCTATGAGTTTCTAACTCTTTCCAAAGGGTGGAGGTGACGGATTTAGGGTGATGAGAAGAGAAAATGTTATTATTTTAATTTCGTATTAGTATGTTTTGATTACTTGAGTTTATGTTAAATCATTTATCATGTAATGCTTTATAACTAATATGATTTATTATAAGTTTCAGAATTCTCTAATCTAAACCCGATATCTAAACCTCCACCCAACGGAATTCACCATCTTTGTTCTTGTTTTAGTTTTATTTGTTCTTGTTTCTTGCTTTAGATAATAAAAACCAAAAATCTCAAAAACCCAATTTATTCTTCTCTCCTTCTTTCCCCCAATCGAAATCACACTAATAACAAATCTCTCCCTCCTTGTGTTCGACCCGTATTTGCCACGTCTTCATTGACACCGTGCACTTGCGGTATAAATTTAATTCTCATCACCAGTCGTGTCTGGACACGTGTACTTTCTTATTCTATACCTATGTCTCTTGTATCGGCTATAAATAGCCCTGAAACGATCTTGTGAGGGTCCCTTAGCTTATGTTCTAGTTTTTATTCCATAATTTAGTTTTGTTGTTTTTATTTCTTGTTTTTAGTTTTCTTTTGTAATTCCTCTAGGACCCCTTCTCCTTCCTCCTATCCATGAGTTTCTAACTCTTTCCAAATGGTGGAGGTGACGGATTTAGGGTGAAGAGAAGATGAATAAATGTTATTATTTTAATTTTGTGATTAGTATATTTTGATTACTTGAGTTTATGTTAAATCATTTATCATGTAATGCTTCATAACTAACATGATTTATTATAAGTTTCCGAATTCTCTAATCTAAACCCTAAATCTAAACCTCCACCCAACGGAATTCACCTCTTTGTTCTTGTTTTTAGTTTTATTTGTTCATGTTTCTTGCTTTAGATAATTAAAACCCAAAAATCTCAAAACCAACTTATTTCTCTCTCTTCCTTCCCTTAATCGAAAATCACAAAAATAACAAGATCTCTCCCTCCTTGTGTTCGACCCGTATTTGCCACGTCTTCATTGACGTCGTGCACTTGCGGTATAAATATAATTTTCATCAACCTCACTTGCCAAAAATCAATCCTACTCTTGTGCTCTGAAACTTCAAGCCTTCAAAGCTCCACCAACTCTCATACTTCCACTAAATTCACTCCAAGCTTAAATCATATCCTTGAGTGCATTCAAGTTAGAGTTCAACAACCACATTCAATTTCCATTGTGTTGTAAAGCTTCGAGGAAGCACCCTCTCGGGTTGTGAGAGGAGATCCGAGCAAGGCGAGGGTGTTCGTAAGGCTCCGATTGTAAGAGGGTTTATCTTTGAATCGAAACGAAGATAATAGTGAATTCTCGAGTAGGGATCGGAGGATCGATCGGAACTTGAGGAGAGGACTAGATCACAGTGGTGTGATCGAACCTCTATAAATCTCCGGAGTCATCTTGTGGTTTGCATTCTTTCCCTTATTATTTTAATTGTGCAATTGTATAAGAAAATTAGGAGATAATCTATTCACCCCCTCTAGATTAGTGACCGATTAACTTACAATTATCAGCTAAGGATTAAGAAAGAGGATGTTCATAAGTCAGCATTCCGAACGTGGTATGGACATTATTAGTTCTAGTAATACCGTTTGGATTTGATGAATATGACATTTAAGTCGTACCTCGATTGTTTTGTTATCGTCTTTGTGGATGATATTTTAGTTTACAACTCAGATAGAAAACAATATAAGGGCTATGGAAGGATAGTATTTGGAGTTTTGAGAGGTTGTAAGCCTTATGCTAAGTTTTTGAAATATTAATTTTTGGTTGGAGCAAGTGGCTTTTCTGTTACATCGTGTCTAAAAATGAAATCTCGGTGGATCCAGCAAAAGTTGAAGCTGTGATACCATAGAAGACCCCGACCCGTGTAACCAAGATTAGGAGTTATGTGGGACTTGCATGTTATTATTGGTGGTTCATCCAGGATGGCTTTGTCCTTGATAGTACTGACATGAAAAAGGTGTTAAATTTGAATGGTCCCAGAAGTGTGAGGACAACTTCCAAGAGTTGAAGCGATGTTTTTGACAACAACACCTATTCTAACGCTTCCAAGTGGCAGCGCTGGATTCGAGATTTATAGTGATGCATCAGGGATTGGTTTAACTTGTGTACTTATGCGACACGGAAAGGTGGAAAAACTGAATATGAGGCAACGTAGATGACCTCACTAAATTTTATTACCCAGGGAAGGCAAATGCAGTTGTAGATGCCTTATGTAGGAAAGTGAAGGTAACCAATTTACATATTAAAGAGTAGAGGTTGATTGAGACTTTGACGGAATGAAACCCGTTTGCGGAGAAATCCAAAGGAAATTAAATGATTTTATGTATGCATGTTCATTTTGCATCTAGACTATTATGTGGTGGTTGGATTCATTCATGCAATGAATTTCCTATCATCTTTAACCCTTTAGTTATAGATGACTTGTTTCTTTTGAAAGGTTAAATGAATTGAAGTTGACAAAGTAATCTATAGGCTAGTAAGGTTTGCATTTTGAAAGTACTCGGCATTGTCGATTTTTGGTTAGTCCAACTGTTGGAATGAAAGTTGTGAATGACGATTCTAGATATAGCCAAGGTTGTTCAGGAATATTTAATGCTGAAACTTGACATAATATATGTATGTATCTTGTGGCAAGTGCTTGGAGTTGTTTCTTTGTCTACTTTCAAATGAATCCATCAGATTATTGAATCATTCACCAAGATCCCATAATAGTTTAAGACTAGAAGAGGTTTGAATCTTGTTCGGTGCATGTGGGAAATTCCTTGTGAAGGAGATGCTGATGTGGGATCATGGAGTATTCTTGTTATGTGGCTTTTTGAATCGTAAATCTAGCAACATTTGGAAGTATTTATGTTGATAAGTGATTGACATCATATCTTGCATATATTTGTGTCATATATCCTTTATTTTTAGCCTAAGCAATGCTACGTAACGAGTTTTATGGTTATGTTTCAGGAATAAACAGGTTTGGGAAGAAGAAACTCAAAAAGGACTCAAAAGCAAGGAAAATGACTAAGTTGCGAGACTTATGGATTGAGATAAAAGAGAAAAGGACCCAGATGTAAAACCAAAAGGATCAATGAGCAAATCAAGAAGTTCCACACCATCACGAGGAGTATTTTGACAATTAGATCCTGGCCTAAACATCAACAACCAAATCGGGTTCACCAAACATCAAGAAATCAAGCCAGAAATGAGTCGTCGAAATCCAGACGCGATCCGTCCATTCCAGACCGCCAATTGGTTGTCCTAGACCACCAATTGGCGGTCCAAATTGGCCCAAACCATTCATGGTTTGGTCGGGTCGTTGGTTTTATTGTTTTATGTCCATTTATATTATGCTTTTAGTCCCATACCGGGGATTGTCCCCGATTACATTTTTCTATGACTATAAATAGAACTCTTCCTTCTCATTTGTATTCACCCATTGTTTGGTGGCATTCTCTCTACTTGAAGTAAAGCCGTGAAGCAAAACTCAAGTGGAGAAGAATGCTACTTGTAATTTGAAGAACACATTATCCACATTTCAACTCAACTGAAAAAAATCCAAAGATGGATCAAGAGCAAACATCGAAATGGAGGAATGGTGCGAGTTGGCGTTGGATCCGAACGAGAGGAGAAGTTTACCAAGACAGACAAGACACATAACTCCACCTAAAATCCGAAACTAAACCAACCAAAACTAAACGAAACTCTTACGGTGGTTAGGGATGTGGAGTAAGACGGAGGAGAGGGTCGGAGAACGGGAGGAGAGGTTGGGACGTCACAGCGGTGTCAGAGATTGCTGCAGATCGGTCGGGGATCGGTCGCGGAGGAGGGTTTGGTCGCGGAACGGCTAGGGTTTGGTTAGGTTTTTGTCTTGAATGAATGACAGAAAATGCAATTGTTCGATTTCTTTAAGACCTATAGACGTCATATGTCATATAAAGACGACGTCTATAGGTCGATGTCTATATGCATGGGGGTATAGACGTCGGTCGTCGATACCATCCGACGTCTGTGGGTCGACGTCTATAGGGTATAGACGTCGGATGCAATGGGTATTCCAACAACCGACGTCTATAGGGTATATACGTCGGATTCAATGAGTATTCCAACAACCGACGTCTATAGTACCCCATAGACGCCGTCCTTGGTAACGACCGATGTCTATGCTATCTTCGCCAAACTAGACGTCGGTTGTTATAACAACCGACGTCTATTGGGCGACAAGTAAATACTATTCTGCACTAGTGAATGAAGATGCAAAATCAATTCACATTGTGTTTTCTCGCTATATCAAGCAAAATCAATTCACACCGTGTTTTCTCGCTATATCAAGCAAAATCAATTCACACCGTGTTTTCTCGCTATATCAAGGGTTTGTTTGGGTAACTTGACTTTTGAGGCTAGTTACAAACCTTAAAACTACACATGAGTTTCATACCCAAACCTCAACCTCTTGTTTACTTGTTTGAGTTTTGAAATATTGAGTTTTAGTACTCCTGAGGAAACTCATGTTTGGTGTACTCGTATATAGTTATTATTTTTATAAATAAGCAAATCAAAATAAGTAAGTATTGTTCATATAAAAAATCAAGCAAAACTAAAAAAACATTTTTTTACAAAAAATAATATTTGTATAGGTAAACGAAAGTAATATCATTAATACAAGCATCTAAGTAAGTCATCTATATATTACTTTTATCATAATAACTAATATGAATTTGTAGGAACTTTAGAAAAATAATTTATGAAACATAACTTGTGGAAAACAGTTTTGGGGAAAATTGAAATGAAACTTGAGGATATTGAATGGAAATAAGGAATTTGATTGAGACAATGTAGGAATAGATTTTTGAGTTTTGCAAAATAGTGGAGTTGGTGTTTTGCAAAACTCAACTTTAAAGCCAAAAAGACAACCTAAAACTGAAAACTCAACCATAAGAAAGAAAAAAAAAAACTTTTGTATGACAAAATTTGAGTTTTGAGGTTTACAAAACTCAAAACTAATCGAAACCTCAAAACTCACCCGATCCAAACACACCCCAACTGTCACCCGTTTGTTACTTGTGGACATATATATCCAATAGTAAAAGAAAGAAAAATAAAAATTAATGGAACTGCCTACCAAACTTCTTTGAAAAAACTGACAACACGCATTATTCACCTCAGGAACCTGCACTTATTCAAGGTTTCACACTTCCATTATGTAATCACGTTCGAGTTGACCCCAAATCTCCCCATCCTGAACAATCCATTCACCTCTTGGTTTATCTTCTGGCACATGCAGTAAATCTCTCTCATGATCACGTGCTCTTGTCGAAGTTCAAATGCCCAGAGGGATCACTCTGAAATGTACAGTGTGGTAATTTCAAATGAAAGATATGTTTGTTCCTTTGTTCAGGTCATCTTGAAATGGTTTGCGAGGACTCTTAAATACCATGCAATAGGAGATTGCGATTGGATTATTGGAATAACACTTTTTTAGGTGATTGGAAGCACACCTAGGTTGTCTTTGGATGCAACTTCTCTGACCATTAGTGTGTTTTGAATAAATGTGGTCCGAGTTACATGATATGATTATTTCCTGATCTATTCTGATAGACTATGCAATATTCAATCAATTATACAATATTTTTATAATATCATATATAGTTTGTTTATTTTTTGATTGCCTTTTAATATAAATTGAACTGTATTGGTATCAATATATAAAAATGTTCATTAGATAATTTCGTTATTTTCCTTATTGATTATTTCCATGTTAGAGAAATCCGCTTATATATAAAATGGTATAATATTTTTATTTCGACAAGCAAAAATAAACTAAGTTTACCAAAGTCCAGTATTCATCTCTTATCATCTTGTTATGTTATGTTATGGAACAACTCGGCTTGAAAGAAAAATTATCCTAACATTCCATGTGTTTTGAAACTAATGTTTTGTTTGATTTGATTGGGGAGGACATACTTTAGGGACATCTTTTTAACCTGAAAACCTAACGTGGATTTAGATGCATCACTTAAACTTAAAACATCACTTGAAGTTCAATTTTGTCAATTATTTGGATTAAACCACATGAGAATTTACAAATCTGTTGTAGTGTTTTGAAATAGAACACATATGTAAATTTTATAAAAAGGAATTTTCACTTTGAGATGTGGAATTTCGAAATTCATGAACTTATGAAATATTTAGTCACTCAAATTGATACAAAATGTTAATGTTATCTACAAACATGATCTTAATACATTTTTTTATAGTCTGCATACAATTCAAATTTCATAGGTACTACCATTAACACATCATATATCAATTTTCGAGCAACGGTCATTTCAAAGTAACATGTTTACTTAAACAAGATAAATACAAATCATGACATTTACAAATTTTGGATTTATGAATTCTATCAATTTAAAATTCAATGAGATTTACAAATATCACATTCAAAAGCACTCTTAGAGAAGAATTGGCTGGGCTAGACTATGCTAAATTTGGTGTTCCTCTGTTGTGTGGATTGACTTGTTTCTCTTTTCTAGATATATAAGTTTCAGGGGAAAATGTGCGAACCAAAAGATTTAGCAAAATAGATTTTTTTTGATGGAGATGGTCACTTTTTTGTAATGACCGAATGTCCTGCAACCAGGGGCGGACCTAGGACAGAATTGAAGGGTGGGCACCTTATAATTGTAAACGGTCTCTAAGAGCATCCTTAATGATACTCTTTTATCGGACGTCCGGGCGAAACCCTTCTGCTAGGGAGGGGCTAGGGATGCAAATGCTAACCCATTATCCGAGTATTCGATTTGAAAATTACAATTTTTTTATTTTTTACATTTTTTTATTTATTTTACTCTGAATTAATCTCCAAAAGACGTGGATGGGAGAGAATGTAGGGTGTTTAGGGTGTTTCAGGGCACGATTAAGGGTGAACATAGAGATAAATCAGAATGTTGTTAAATATGACCTAAGAATCGAAATGTGGACACCCTCTTGCGAAAAATAAGGGTGGACACACTTCAAGAAAAAGATACATAATATTATTAACATAAAAATCTAGGCGTGGACACTTGCCTACGCGTGCGCACGCCTGGGTCCGCACATGCTTGCAACTGGAACAAGTGATCGGATATAAATATCCAACCTTTGATGAATTGTGTTTCTTCTTCGGATGGCTGACACGCGGCTTTGTGACATCCTGTGTGTAGGACGGTCATGAATATATATATATATATATATATATATATATATATATATATATATATATATATGTATGTATATGTATATATATATACAGAAATATTACAATGAGACCAGGTCTCATTATGATAAAATGAGATCCCATCTTTTCCTCCCTTAGATCTAGATCCAATGGTTGATTTATCCAACATACAATTTACACAATCAAATGGTAATATGGTAATCACCGAAACACACCACAATATTCTTCATATTTCGCTTTTTCTCCTACCATCCGTCTTCGTTGCTGGTCCAGCCGAGGAAGTCCACTCCATCGCTACCGTTGCCATCACCTAGTGCGACAACCACCTCAACGTTCCTTAGATCATGGCCGCCGACCTCTCTACCACCGTCGTCCTCTTCCTCCTCGGCGCCACCGGGCTCATGTCCTTCTTCGGTGTGATGAACCTCGTCGGGTGCTGGTTCGGGACGATGCTGGTGTGCCACGACGTGGGGAAGTTGGCCGGGTAGTACCAGTTCGGGGGATGGAGCGGGGCGTCGGTGCTGTTATTGGGGATCGGGAAGATGGCATTGGGGTTGGTGTTTGGCAGCTCGTTCGTGAGGATTCGTGGGGTGTTCCTAGTAGGGATTTTGGGAGCCTTGTTGTTGTTCTCCATAGTGGAGTCTGAGATGGCATCGAGGGATATGAGGAGTAAGGTGGTGTAGTACTGATAGAACCAAAGTATTTGAAGTAAGATGTTATGGTTTGGAGTGGCCATGTCATCCTCTTTCCAACTTTAACACTCTTCTTTCCAATCCTCTTCAGATATTGTAGTGGTTCTTTCAACTCTATATATTGAAATTAAATTCAGTAAACAATTCTTGGCAAGAGAAGAATTAAGTATAATTAAATGTATAAGGAATTACTTTGCAAATGTATATATACTATTAAAAATAATACAAAGAAATTTGACCTCATCTAGGAGAGGGTATGGATTTGGACCCAATTGGAACAAAACACCAACAACAACAAATTTACTGTTGTTTGAATTCTTATGCACCATATGCATTTCCATATGAAACATGCGCCAAACAAACAAAAAATATATGATTTAACAATATTAACAACTTAGCTTATTCACATGATAACCAATGTTTAATTTGCAAATGCAGGATATGTATTGTGATGATGAACTTTAAAGATTTTGTAATAATTTACATGCATGTATATATTCCTTTGTTCATTGATTGTGTGCTATGTAGGGGTGTGACAATGGAGTTGCATAAGTGTATATTTGGTTCCTTCAATCATTATCCACCACCTTTCGGCCAAGCCAACTAAATCCACACATTAACCACAGAAAATAAATTAAGTTAATTAATCATAAGCATAGACGATTGGAAAACTAAATCTATTCGTACGATTGAAAAACTACATGACTATGTGATGACAACTTAATGGTTTATAACATTTTGAGTTGTGATGATTTACAAAGAATGATCACAAAAGATTATTTAAATGAGAAGATATAGTAATATGTTGTTTCAATTCCTACACCAAGATGACATCTTCTGTAGGTTCATCAATTGTTTTGTTACATGAAAATACCAATAGGCCGATATCATGTTATATCTTCGACAGTTATCGGTCTAATTATGGTAATTTTTTTAGCGAAAGTGCGAAACCCATAAAACTAAAGTCTAGCTCAAAATCGACTTCTCCTTACAAAGCGCAACAACTACAATTTTCTGTTTGAAACTTATAATGTTGTTTAGTATGGTTTGATAAATTTTTTGAAAAATTATTATTAAAATACACAACTGCATTATAAGTTTAATATACACAACTCTAAAAGTTCAATATACAATTACATCATTAAAATACACAACCGCACCATTTTTGTAAATAAAGCTTCTAGTAAATACACGTCTATATGCGTTCAATACACAACATAATATGTTTAATACACAAAAACAATTGGTTGTCGCCGGAGAGGAAGAAACGAGCAACATATGATTCTAAACATGAATTGTTTGATTTTTGTGCAGGAAAAGAAGTAGATGGATGGTTCATGTTGTTGTACATGGTATGAGAGTTAAAGCATTGATTGGTGTTGGGGAGAGGGGGAATGTTTGATTTTGTATATTTTTGTGATCAGACATATAAATGATTAATTGAAGTCAACTTAGGGAGCTTGTGGACATCCCCTACCATAGATGTTAACGGTCTCACGTAAGACTAAATTACTATAGTAGGGGATGACTAGGTGAGAGAGATGTGTTGCATGTTTTTCTAGAGGAAAGAGAGAGAGAGGAAATAGATATGTTGGAGATAGAAATGACATGGAGCACTCTACAAAACTGCATCACTTTCTTAAATAAAATTTCCAATGAATACACATCTATATGCGTTTAATACACAACAGTATATGTTTAATACACCAATATATCATTTCAATACACAACGACCATTTTATTACACAAGTTCAACAACTCCATAAAAACTCTTTCACAAAAAACAAAAACATTTCTAAAAATCTATCAAACAATCTATCATTATCAAACCATACCAGACTACACATATAAAAATGACACAAAGCACTCTACAAAACTGCATCACACTTTCTTAAATAAAACTTCCAGTGAATATTTGGTTTGTTTCGTAATTCCCTTAGTATATTATATGCTCCCAGTGAAACATATAATATATATATATACGTTCAATACACAACATTATAAGTTTAATACATAACTATATCATTTCAATACACAACTATATTCTCTTATTACACAATTTCAAGAACTCTTTAATTCATAAAAATCATTATTAAAATACACAATTGCATTATAAGTTGAATATAATGTTGTTTAGTATGGTTTAGCTTGTCTATTAGATATTTTGGTTAGAGAACATTTTGGAAAAATCATTATTAAAATACACAACTGCATTATAAGTTTAATATACATAACTCTAAAAGTTTAATATACAATTACATCATTAAAATACACAACCACATCATTTTCGTAAATAAAGCTTCCAGTGAATACACATTTATATGCGTTCAATACACAACAGAATACGTTTAATGCACAAATACAGTTGGTTATCGCCAGAGAGGAAGAAGTGAGCAACATGATTCTAAATTACTATATTAGGGGGATGACTAGGTGAGAGAAATGTGTAGAGAATGATACTTCTTAAAATGTGGTCTTTTGTTTTAGAGATATGATGAATAGCATTATGTGAAGTGAATTCATATCATATAAATAAATTTCCCTTCCCATGTTATGGTACTTCTTAGTTATTATGTTGGGTTGTTTATTTATATTGGACTATGTAGGTTCAATACACAACATTATAAGTTTAATACATAACTATATCATTTTAATACATAATTATATCATTTTACTACATAAGTTAAAGAATTCTTTAATTTATATAAATCATCATTAAAATGCACAATTGCATTATAAGTTGAATATAATGTTGTTTAATATGGTTTAGTTTGTCTATTGCATATTTTGGTTATAGAACATTTTGGAAAAATTATTATTAAAATACACAATTGCATTATAAGTTTAATATACACTACTCTAAAAGTTTAATATACAATTACATCATTACAATACTCAACCGCACCAATTTCGTAAATAAAGCTTCCAGTGAATACACATCTATATGCGTTCGATACACAACAGTATATGTATAATTCAGTTGGTTGTCGTCGGAGAGAAAGAAGTAAGCAACATATGATTCTAAAAGAGATACGTACAAAACATGAATTGTTGATCATTGTGAAGGAAATGAAGTAGATGGAGGGTTCATGTTGTTGTACATGGTATGGGAGTTAAGACATTGATTGGTGTTGGGGAGAGGGTGTTTGATTTTGTATATTTTTGTGATCAGACATATAGATGATTAATTGAAATCAATTTAAGAAGCTTGTGGACATCCCCACTTAAGCCTACCATAAATGCTAACATGCTCACATAAGACTAAATTACTATAATATGATATATTTTTATATTGGAAAGAGAGATGTTGGAGATAGAAATGATATGGAACACTCTACAAAACTACATCACTTTCTTAAATCTCTACAAAACTACATCACTTTCTTAAATAAAACTTATAGTGAATACACATCTATATACGTTCAATACACAATAGATATGTTTAAGACACCAATATATCATTTCAATACACAATGATATCATTTTATTACACAAGTTCAAGAACTTCTTCACAAAAACTCATTCACAAGATCTTTCAAGCAACAAAAATATTTTTAAAAATCTGTCAAGCAATCTGTCATTATCAAACCATACAAGTTTACACATATAAGGAATTTCTAAGTAAAGAAGATATGATATGGAATCATATTACACATTCATTAATCAAAAACCCATGAATGAGGAATGACAATCACTTTCAACACAATGACTTCCATAAATCGTCATCCAACAAATCAGATTCATATAAGAATCTAAAATACATAGGATTGTCGATCCTCCAAAACTCAACTTTCAAACACAACCACACACAAAATACCCATTGCTAGTCAATTCCCTAAGCCTTACAATGCATCTCATATCAAAATTTGTAATTTTATTATCCTACATGTTACCAACTCAATGATCACATCACAAATTTGGTTATTGAGTCAATATTTAAAAAACAAGACTTTGAGCACTACAATCTCCTCCCAACTAAAACTAAAAATACATCCAACCCAAAGTATCCAACATGTTCATTTCTTCAACTAAAACTAAAAATTGTACCTTTAAACTCAAACTCGCACCTCAAGTCCTTTCCCATCAGCACCATACCATGTTGTTGCATATGGTATGAGAGTTAAGGCATTGATTTTTGTTGGGGAGAGGGGAAATGTTTGATTTTGTATATTTTTGTGATTAGACATATAAATGATTAATTGAAGTCAACTTAGGAAACTTGTGGACATTCCCACTTAAGTCTACTATAGATGCTAACGGGCTCACATAAGACTAAATTATTATAATGTGACATATTTTTCTATAGGAAATAGAGAAAAATGAAAGAGAGATGTTCGAGATAGAAATAACACGGAGCACTCTACAAAACTGCATCACTTTCTTAAATAAAACTTCTAGTGAATACACATTTATATGTGTTCAATACACAATAGTATATGTTTAATACACCAATATTTTATTTCAATACACAATAGTATCATTTTATTACACAAGTTCTCCGGAACGTATAACTGGATCTGAACATTACACCTAACAGAAATAAGTAGTAGAAAAAAATGATATTTTGCAGAATCATGCAAGTTCAATCCAATCCCATTTTGAGAAGACAAAAGAGAAAATAAACAGAAACTCAATCAAATCCTTCAAATGCAACCAAAACCTCGAGAAATCTCGCGAAACTTACAACGAATACATGACTTGAAAAAACATTGTTTTGAAACACTAAACCGAAATTCCAGCAATTTTTTTCAATTTAACCTCGTTTCTAGCAGACACAAGATCTAAGCACCCTCAACATCTCGTACGAATCTCGTACGAATCTCCAAATCCAAATCGATTAACTCCCTCGTGGTTGTCGATGGTTTGGTGAGATGGGGAAGGAGGGGAGGAGAGTGGAGGTCGATCTTCCATCGTCTTTTGGAAGGTTGCTGGAGGGGAGGAAGGAGGATGGGATGAGTGTGATTAGGAAGGAACGAAAGAGGGAGGAAGAAAGAAGACGTGATGGGTGCGTATGGGAAGGAGGAGAGGTAAAAGAAGGATGTGGTGATTAAAAAACTACCCTTTTTCATTTTCACCGTTAGATTAGATCTTGATGGTGTATGTTTGGGTCTCATTATATTAAATTGAGACATGGTCTCATTCTAATACCACACACACTATATATATATATATATATATATATATATATATATATATATATATATATATATATATATGCAAATCGAATGACTACACATGCATGCTCGCATGGTACATAGGCCACACCCCATTTCTCGTTTCCCACGATAACAAGCCATTGGTTGATGATTAACCATGCAAGTTGGGTTAGAGTGTACATGAAAATTTGTGTAAGGCTCGAACCATTGGAAAAATAAATCCATGTGTGGGTTTAGTCCCACGTTAGAAGTTGTGGGATGGAGAAAAATGTTTATGACATTTTCTCTTCCTTGAACTTATGAGAAGTAGAGAGAGTGGAAGGAGTGGTTGGGCACACATACACTTGTACGTGTGCTTACGTAACCCCATCACGTTGTGGTCGTGGGTCCGTGTTCGTCGGGTTAGGGGTTTGATTTTTTATGCTTTATCTGTTTCTCCATCAAAACTCTTATTTTCCTGTTGATAGCGACATTGCGAGGTTTTGATATGCATTCGAGGTTCATTGACTCTGGTGTGCGTCCGCTTGCGAAGGAACCGTTCTATCACGAGAGAAAAGCGCCAGACCCATCGCACTCGTATGTGGGGGTGATATTTTCTTTGAGGCAACTCGGAATTTGACGGCTCGGTTTGTAAGGTCGTTTCTGATCATTATTCTTCATTTGTTTGTTTTTCTAAACATGAATTTGTACGTTGTCTTACTCTGGATTCTGCTAAAATATTTATTCGACATTTTTAACCCACTGTATTACATGATTATATTTGTAATTGTACCAACAATCTCAGAGAAAACATCAACAATGTCGAATAACCAATTGTTTGCACCAAAAGTGGACATGTCAGGCATGCCGGAAAAATTTTCCGACCAGAATTTCAAACGTTAGCAACAACGTATGAAAATATGGTTGACCACTATTGGTTAGGTTGATGTAATTGAAAAGGATTTCCCATATTCCAAAATTGAAGATCCCAAAATTAAAGCAGAACAAACATTGTGGATTGACAGGGATAAATTGTGTCGAGGTTGCATTTTGTTGGCTTTATCCAACATGCTCTTCGATGTATACAGTAGGTCCTCCTCTGCCTCTATTTTCGCTAAGGATTTTTGTGATGAACTAGATAAAAAATATAATACTGAGGACTTAGGTCATGAAAAGTATTATTTTGGAAAATTCTTGAAGTTTCAAATGGTTGAAAGCAAATCAATTATCTAACAGGCCCATCAGTTTATGATCTTGATCCATGGCTTAAAACAGGCTGACATGAATCTTCCTGAGAAGTTTCTCGTAATGTCAATCATAAAGAAGTTCCCTCGGTCCTGGGAGGATTTCGGTATGCCTCTTAAGCATAGGAGAGGAAAAACCGACTATGGATGACCTCATGGTTGCTATTGCAATCGTGGAGGAACATCGGGTTGAAAAACCAGTGATGCCTATAGAGTTCCAACCAAAAGCAAACGTATTAGGTGGATCCTCATCTAAGTCGCATTTTAAAGGAAAACCACAATCTTCTAATAAGATAAAACCTAAGGCCAAAATCCAGAAAAAGCCAACAAACAAACCATGTTGGAATTGTGGATAGATTGGGCACTGGGCTAAGGAATGTCCTTCCAGGATAGTCAAACGCCAACAAGGTACCTCTTAATTGACTCCACAGGTCAATGTATTGACTGGGGTGGATGAGACTAACAGTAAGTTTGTTTCTGTTAATCCTCAAGTTCTTTCCATTTATGAACTACATGAGTGGTTGGTTGACATTGAGGCTAATGTGCATATATGTGCTGACAAGTCCACGTTTGTCTCTTACCAGCTTGTTGATGGAAAATCTGTGGCGATGACCGATGGGAATGTTGCAAAGGTGCTTGGTGTTGGACGTATTGACTTGAAGTTACCTTCACGACGAGTTCTTTCGCTGCACAAGACGCATCATGTGCCTGTTGGTCGTAATATTATTAGTGGTATGTGTCTGGTAGTTGAGGGTTATGAAGTGACTTTTAAATGTATCAAAGTTGTGATTTCTCTTTCTGGTACTTTTATTGGCAATGGGTACTTTTCTTGTGGTGTTATTTTTACTTGATGTAGAACCACCTGTTTATAATCGTAATGCTATTTCTGCTAAAGATGTACCTTCTACTACTGTTTATTCCATTGAATCTTGTGATGCTTGGCATAGACGTCTAGGACATGTCAATTATCAATGTTTGAAAAGAATGATGAATTTAGATATGATTCCTAAGTATGTCATTGAGAATAAAAAATGTCAACTCTGTGTACAAGCTAAACAACCAATGAAACTTTTACACTCTGTGACTAAAGATACATGTATTTTAGAACTCGTACACATTGATACTTGTGAATTTAATGGCATGTTAACGAAGGATAAAAATAAATATTTTATCACTTTCATTGATGATATTCAAAATATTGTTATGTTTATCTTTTCAAAAGTAAGGATGAAAGTTGTCTAAGTTCCTTATTTTTAAGAACGAAGTAGAGACTCAAACAGAAAATAAACTTAAGAGGTTGAGATCTGATAGAGGTGGTGAATATACGTCTAACCTGTTCGAACAAGTTTGTCAGGATTCTAGCATAGTTCATAAGTTACGACGTCATATTCTCCACAATCTAATGGGATTGCTGAACAAAAGAATAGAACGTTATCCAATATGATTATTGCATTATTGGAGAGTTCATGATTACCTGAATATATGTGGAGGGAAGCTTTGAATTCAACTTGCCATATTCTGATTAAAGTTCCTCAAAAATATAACGAGGGTAGTCCTTTCGAACTCTGGCATTGTCGAAAACTAAGTCTTAAATATCTTGGAGTTTGGGGTTGTCTTGCAAAAGTGTTAATCCCATAACATAAGTGGAAAAAACTTGGTCCTAAAAGCGTTGATGCAATATATATCAGATATGTGATTAATAGTTATACGTACATATTCTTGGTAATCAAGTCCGAGATATCTAGCATAGATGTTAATACAATTGTTGAATTTCGTGATACCACATTTTTTGAGGATGTATTTCCCCTGAAATCTGGAGTTACTCAAAAAGTATCTTTTTCGGGTGATCTATCTGCGTCTGGTTCCATCCACGAGCATGTGGAAAGGATGACAAACGTGGGGGCAGATCGGTCCGTTATTGAATCTGTGTTTTCTGAAACTCAAGTTGAAATTAAACATAGAAGAAGTAAACGATCTAGAATTGCGAAGGATTTGGTAAGTGATTACATCACATATCACCTCAAGGGCGATCCAACTACTTTCAAGGATGTTATGGCTTAATCCGAAGCAAAAGCATTGGAAAGATGCAGTTAAGATCGAAATGGACTCTATTGTCTCAAATGAGACATGGGAGTTGGTAAATCTTCCTCCAGGTTGTTAGATGATTAGTAGCATATCATGCATTATATTCATACTATATATCCTTAATTTTGTAGGATTTCTAGTTTAATTGCACATATTTATTTTCGAAAATTTTATGCACAATAAGGATCAATTTCAATTTTTCTATGATTTGTTTCATGCATGCATCGGTTTGTTACAATAACTAGTTTCAAAACTTTATTAAAACAAACATGGGCTTCGGATTTCATACCTAGAAGTTCTATAAAACTTCTTGACGATCCGGAGACGTTGAAGATGCTTGTCGCTGCGCCGGATGCCTCCGAGTATTCACCAAACTCTAAACAAGATTGGAGAGAGAAGAGTTAGCCTCTCAATCTCCAATAGGGTTTAGAATCCAACTACTAACACCTCTTTAGTTCCCTTGAGAAGAAGATCTCTGAAAACTAAAACTAAACTCAAGAATTAAGGTGAAATTCGTGGAGAATTATGGAGAGAGACGTTTGCACAAGAAGATAATCAATTAATTAATAAGGTAATGAGATAAACTTGTATTTATAAGTTCTCTCCAAATTACCTATTCATGTGCAACCTCTTGCCCATGATTTCATGCAAACTTCCATCTAACCATCCATTATTTGCTATCAAATAATCTTAGCCACGAAATAAATCAGTTATGGACCAATTCCATGCATGATCTAATTATTCTGCAGTAACCGTCTGAATCGGCCGACAGTGTTGGAGGCTCGGTCGATCGTTTAGACCGAGTTTCGGTCGACCCTTCATGAACTCGGTGGACCGTTCACAACAAAAAATATTTCATCGCAATGTTCGGTCGACCGAAAACGAACAGACGAAATTCCTGTAGCGATCGAGACACATCCGGTCGACCATGTCACATTCCGGTCGACCGTGACACATTCGGTCGACCGTTTTTGCATAGTACTGCAGACTCGTCAAATTTCGGTTTAACCCCTACAAAATTTGACATTTTGGGATTAGTAGTAAGTTCACAACTTATGTAATATATTAGCCTATGTAATGATAAATCATTACACCCCATAATATTTACATCACATATGAATTTAATTTAGATTCTAATTATGTTATTAATCACAACATAATTTTGATTTTGCTTGTTCACCACATGTGTCATATTTTCTACACGAAACCCGACACACCTTATGAACTCAAAATCCCCATTTCTTGTTTCCCAGTTTTGTGGTGTGACCTATGAGAGGATCTAAACTAAGTTGGCAGTGATATTAAGAGCTTAATATCACAAGCTATAAGCGGTATCTAGCTACACATTATAGCTCCCAATTAGTTAGATGTCTTAATTCCACTCGAACCAAAACCCGATCCATTTAGTGATGGAGTGCACCACTTGTGTCCGTCCCTTGCCTCATGATATTAAGAATACACACAAAGTAGTATTGTGTCATCTTTGTATTAGTATTCATTTCTTGATCTCTTTAAGCTAGTTACAAATATGTGACTTAACTCAAATCACATTGTGCACATTATAACTTTGCTTTATCAAGGGGCCCACTAATATCATCACTCAATTAAGAGGGGCAATGATAATCTTTTGACTAACTATCTTCTCCAACAAAAGTCATACTTAACCAACCAATGCCTTTACACTACACTCATCGATAGCTCAAGACACTAGTCTAATTAAGCAAATTCTTAAGTGATCGGATATAAGTCTCATATCAAAGGACCAAAGACACAGTAAAACATCAATGACACAGAAAACACAATTCTATAATGTTTTACTTATTAGGTCTATTCAGTATACAAAAGTAATATTTTCCTCTTTTGTGTACCTGTGTTGTCACTCACTTGTAGAGCTACAATGATCTATGACCAACACGACAATCTTAACTCGGTAATTAATGTCCCATGTTAATTACCATGATTGCGAATATCTTTTGTTTTATGTAAACAAATATCTTTTAGAGCTCTACGGTTAAGGACCAAGAGTCTCTTCCTTAACATTTCTAAAAGACGAATAACATAAACATGGAACAAAATGATTTCTCATTCAATTCATAATAATTGACATTTAAAAGTAACACTTTTAGAACACATTCCCTTCAATCTCCCACTTGTTATTAAAGTTTTCTTTCACATACATACTCAATGTATAAAACAATAATAACTAGGGTAAACCCCATTACATATCAATCATCAAGCCAATCTACATGGTTCCTCAATCCCATGGACTCGAAATGCATTTCGCACTTGGCTTGGGATAAGGGTTTTGTGAATGGATCAACTGTGTTGTTGTTGGTGTCCACTCATAAAAGATTTATTTTTCCTTTGTCGATGAGGTCACGTGTCACGAAGTACTTACGATCCATGTACTTCACTTTGTGGTGTGATCTAGGATCCTTGATTTGCGCGATAGATGCACTATTATTGCAAAATAGCTCAATGGGTCTCTCGCTCGTGGGAACTACTCCAAGCTCTTCAAGGAACTTCTTGATCCACACTCCTTCCTTGCTCGCTTCAGCGACATCCATTACTTCGGAAGCAGTGGTTGAGTCGGTCGTAGTGCTTTGCTTCCAACTACGCCAACTCACAGCTCCACCATTCAGAAGAAAGACATATCCTGATTAGGACCTTCTATCGTTTGGATCACTCATGAAACTCGCATCCGAGTAACCTTCGGCTATCAACTCCCTTTGTCCTCCATAAACAAGAATCTTATCCTTAGTCCGATTAAGGTACTTCAGGATATTCTTGACCGCAGTCCAATGCTCAGGACCTGCGTTGGATTGGTGACGACTTGTCACGCTTAGAGCATATGAGACATCGGGTCTTGTGCAAGTCATCGCGTACATGATCAACCCAATTGCCGAAGCATAAGGGACATCCTTCATGTACTCTAAGTCCTTACGTAATTGCACACGTTGAGACTTCTTGAGTTGCACACCCATACTCGTTGGCACACTGCCCTTTTTGGAGTTGTTCATCTTGAACCTTTCCAAGACCTTGTCAATGTATATACGTTGACTGAGGCCAATGAGCCTACAAGATCTATCTCTATATATCTTGATTCACAAGATGTATTGAGCCTTACCCATATCTTTCATTGAGAATGCAGATTTCAATGAACTTCTCGTTTGCTCAAGCAAAGGAATGTGATTGCCCATAAGCAATATGTCATCGACATATAGGATTAGGAATACTACATGGCTCCCACTATCCTTCTTGTATATACAAGGTTCTTCCTTACTTTGAATGAAGTGAAGCTTCTTCACTTCCTCGTCAAAGTGTTTGTTCCAACTCCTTGATGCTTGCTTCAATCCATAAATGGATCTTTGAAGCTTGCATACTTTCTCGCTATTCTTTGGATCTTCAAAACCTTGAGGTTGTACCATGTACACATCCTCCTCCAAGTTCCTATTAAGGAACACTGTTTTGACATCCATTTGCCATATCTCATAATCATGAAATGCGGCAATAGCGAGCATAATCCGAATAGACTTGAACATGGCAACCGGTGAAAAAGTTTCATCATAGTCAATTCCTTGAACTTGAGTGAAACCCTACGCTACAAGTTTCGCTTTGTAGGTTGTCAAGTTCCCATCCATGTCCATCTTCCTCTTGAAAACTCATTTATTTTGAATGACCTTTTTCCCTTGAGGAAGGTCAACCAAGTTCCACACTTGATTATCATACATGGATTCTATTTCGGATTCCATGGCCTTAAGCCATAATTTGGAGTCTTCCCTTTCCATTGCTTCTTGGAAGGTCAAGGGATCATTGGTATCAAGTACCATGATTTCATGAAGTCCCAGATACAAGTCAGGTTTCTTCCTTTCCCTCGTTGACCTTCTTAGTTCTTTTGGTTCTTCTCGTGTCTCTCGAACTTCTTCCACAATTTCTTGAGGAGTGGGTTCATGTTCAACTCTTGAACGTACATTAGGTGGGGATGATTGAGATTCTCTCACAATTTCTTGCGAGGGTCTCTCACTCACGCTCCCACTAACCAAAGGAATCTCGGTTGGGCCTTCACGATCTTGAATGTCATCACTCATGTCATGATCTTGTAGAGTATCTTGAGTTTCCTCAAACACAACCCTACTCCCACTACTTTTTACTCATTCCAGAAATTCCTTTTCCAGAAATGTGGCATCCCTCTCTACAATCACTCGATTGGAGGTGATATGCCAAAAGTAGTATCCTATTGTCTCACGAGGATAACCAATAAAGAAGCACTTATCCGCTTTTGGTTGAAGTTTGGTCGACATCAATTTCTTGACGTAAGCCTCACAACCCCAAATCTTGAGAAAATTGAGCTTGGGTGTTTTACCACTCCATAGCTCGTAAGGCGTTTTCTCTACGGATTTGGATGGAACATTATTTAGTGTGTAAGTCGTAGTTTGTAGTGCATAACTCCAAAAGTAAAGAGGTAATTCCTCATGACTCATCATTGACCGAACCATGTCAAGCAATGCCATATTCCTCCTTTCGGATACCCCATTCCACTGAGGTGTACCGGGAGGGGTGAGTTGAGGTACAATACCAAACTCCTTTAGGTATGAGTCAAATTTGGCACTTAAGTACTCAGCTCCACGATCCGTTCGTAGAGATTTGATTTTCTTGTCGAGTTGGTTCTCTACTTCATTCTTGAATTCTTTGAACTTGTCAAAGGATTCACTTTTGTTTCTCATTAGAGAAACATAGCCATAACGACTATAATCATCCGTGAACGTAATGAAGTACCTGAAACCATCTCGTGCACTAGTACTTATTGGACCACATACATCGGAATGTATCAAATCCAACAAGCCACTCGCCCTTGGACCATTCTTCTTGAAAGGCTTTTTGGTCATTTTTCCCATTAAACATGGTTGGCATGTCTTCAATGATTTAAAATCAAGTAGACCAAGAAGGTTAGCTTCTTGCAATTTCTTGATGCGCTTTTCATTTATGTGACCAAGACGATAGTGCCACAAGAGAGTGTCATTCTCGTGAGTGGTCTTAAGTCTTTTGTTATTGATATTAAAGATTTGTTTATTATCCAATTCAAGCAAATAGAGACCATTCCTTATGAACGCATTTGCATAGAACACACCATTCTTCGATATAGACAAACAAGAATTTGAAATATTTATATTAAAATTATCCATATCCAGACATGATACAGAAATAATATTCTTGCTAATCGAAGGCACATAATAAACATTCTTTTGACATAAATTTAAACCACAACACAATTGAAGCACCACAGAACCTTGTGCAACCGCAGACACGTTCGCACCATTTCCGAGTAGCTGCACATTAGAAACTATGTGAGCACAAGACCCGGTATCAATTACCCAATCCTTGACAGAGGTGGCTAAATTTATTTCAATAACAAATGTACCTTTAGCCTTTTTGGGGCGTCGACGTTCAATCACTCTGTTGTCAAGGTCTTCCTTGTACTTGGGGCAATTTGGCCGGATGTGTCCTTTTTCACCGCAGTGAAAGCACTCCGTATTGGGAGTTGGAGATTTCCCCCTCGAGGCACTCTTATGAGCACCTCCTACTCCCTTGCTCTTGATTGAACCAGTTTTGGTAGATTTGCCCTTTCCTTTACCAATCTTTTGGCTCCTCCCATGGACGGCAAGGACATGCTTGTCCCTACCCTTGCCCATGTCAACTTCAGCAGTTTTGAGAGTGTTGTGCAGCTCCTCAAGACTCACCCTTTTTTCACGCACGTGGTAGTACATCACAAAGTCCTTAAAGGACGGGGCTAGAGAGCCAAGAATCATATCTTCAGCAATGTCCACGGGCATTGGTGAAGAGAGCTTTGCTAACTTCTCAAGGTACCCTTGCATCGTGAGAAAATGCATGGATACCGATGTTCCCTCCGCCATATGACACATTGTGAGTGCGATGGTGGTCTTATAGCGCTCCTTTCGGGCACTATCCGTGAACATCTTAGACAAAGCCTCCATGGTCTTCTTGGGTTTTAAATCCAAGTATTTCGCTTGAAGCGAGTCACCCATGGATGCTAGCATAAGACCGTGAACTTGGTTCTCTTGGTCTTCCCACTTGGCCTTAGCCTCTTTCTCTTCATCGGTTAATTTCTCATTCCATTTTGGGATTGGACCTTCCAAAATGTGAGATAGTTTCTCAAACTTTAACACGATGTTGAGTTTGAGTTGCCAACTTATGAAGTTTGAGCCATCATTTGCTAAAGGGTGTTTTTCTATCATGGATCGTACGATAGGTTGGATGTTTGACATTTTTCTACAAAATAAATCATACAGGATTTTAATGCCAATTTTATGTTTATCATACATACATACAAATGTAAATGCTGCAAATAAATTTTTACCCATAAATGCAGCAATCCAAGATCCTATCAATTGAAATATAGACTAGCTAAGGGCTATCGAATACATTACAATATCAAGGTAAGAAAAACATTTTCTAATCTCAACCTTTTTGAATTTTAGCAACATTAGCATCTTCAAACTCTTGTGATTCTTGTCGTTTTAATTATGAGGGAATATGACCTATCCTCGTAAGAAAAACTTTTTCCCAAAACCGAGCGAGGGCTCTAGGTAATGTTAAGAAAACTTATTTTCATTTGATACGAGATATGTTTGTCCATTGTATTCATAACTAAGCATACTTGGGGTTCACTAGGGTGAAACACTCCTCATATATTTAATCGTGGCACAACAATAGACAACCATTATATCTCCCACTATTCCCAAAGATAGAGGGAGCTATCTTCCGCTAAGGGCGAGCAGAGTATCCCTCCATCGATGGCTGCTAGTGGATGAAATAAGAAGGAAAATTATTCTTAATTTTGTTGGACAATTTCATATATTAACATGTGATTCAGAATTTTAGGTTATCATGCATATTATCATTCATACACATCCTAACATTCAACACATTCATCACATGCATAGCAAGATTAAAAACAGAAATTAAACCATTCACACAATCCACATCGTGTGAGTTTATATGTTCCCTTTGATACTTTGTTACATCCTAATCCCTTGCTAATTGGTTTTTTTGTGATTAGGTGGTGGATTAGGAGAGGTGGAGATGGAGGTCTGAGATTGATTGGGTGGTGTTGGGGTGGATGGTGGAGATTGAAGGAGGAGAGTATATAAAGGTTGGATTTCTCTCTTCTCTCTCTCACTCGTGCGATCCTCTCTTCCCCGCTCAACACTCTCCCTCCCTCTCAGCTACCGATGTGTGGTGGAGTGGATCGGCGAGGAGACGACTCAGTGGAGTGCGCGAGGATCGTGTTCATCGGTTGGATTCGCCAGAGAAGGAGGAGAAGGGCTTGTGGAGGCGACCTTCGTGGGTTCTTCAAAGGCTTCTTCAAGCCTTAAGGTATGCCAAGCTTTAGTTTATATCCTCTTTTAGCCTTTGCGAGGATTGGAGGGGCCGACGGTAGGCCGAAAGGCTCGTCGAGAACCTTGCATCAGCTTTTCTGCTCTGCAACGGTCGACCGGCGGGTTGGCGTGGTCGACCGGGCGTAGTGTGTTTCGGGCAGTTTTCCTTGCACCGGTCGAACGATACTCTTCGAGTGGTCGACCGGTGGTACCTTTTTGGTTTTCGGTCGAATGGGTCCCCTTTGCCGGTCAACCGAAAGTACTGTTGTAAGTCGGTTGGGGGCATTGATCATCTAAATGGTCGACCACTCATTGACTTCGTCTGACCGGAACTTAAGTTAACTTATTGGCCGGTCGACCGGGAGTGTGGTTTCGGTCGACCGTGTAGTGCGGATTATTGGTGAGTTTTACTGGTTGGAATCGGTCGACCGTGATTTTTAGGTCATTCGACCGTTGTTGCTTTTTGAGCAAAAGAGGATTTTTCCTGTTGGATTTCGGTCGAACAGGGCCCCTTTGCCGTTCGACCGGTTGGACGTTATTTCGGGTTTTCTGCGGAATACTTGTGGTGTTCGGTCGACCGTTTGGGGTCTTCCGTTCGACCGTTTGGGCACAGTTTGCATATGGATGCTTGTGTCGTGTGTGGTTGGATACGCCTCGAGGGCAACGGGTCTCCGGCCTTTTTTGGACCGACGGTACAGACATTGCCGGCCTGAGAGGAAGATCGTGGTTGTGGCTCTACGGAGCGGGTGCCTTGTGTGCACGTGTGATTGTGGGGTTGGGGTGAGAGGACCCTTGAGACCCGTGGCCGATGATTTTCCGGTGGTGCCTTGTGTGCACGTGTGTTGTTGTTGCCGATGTTTTCCGGCGGTGCCTTGTGTGCACAGGAGATTGATATGCTTTTACTGCATTTACATTTCATGTTTCATTACGCATATTATGTTCATATTCTAGGGGTTTGTCTTACGGGGTTTCCTCTCGGGAAACTCAGGCATATTCATGTTTTATGTCAGGTCATAGGCAGCATTAGGAGGTGGTGACTGCGGACAGGAGCACCCAGACCAGATCCTGTCTTTTGTTCTTTGAGTTGGATGATTTTCCCTTGTACATGCGTTGTATATCTTTTGTGTTGGGTTGTAATCATCCTTGACTCTTGTATTGTACAGTTTACCACCTTATATGATATATATACTCGTGGTTTGGTGACGACCCCAGTGTTGATTCTTATCTGTTTTAAAGTTTTAATTTTTCCATTGTTCCGGGGCGTTACAATTTGGTATCAGAGCTTTCGGTCCCGGTGTGTTTGTCCAATGAAACTACCTTAGAAGTCTTGCATTTAGTTGTCATTCATCATGCATTCATTCATAATCATTAATTCATTGTCGTTTCATATCCTCTTGTGTAGATGCCTCCGAGACGTGTGAGGCCACCTTCACGTTATAGGGGCGCCAGTGAGGAGACTGGTAGGGAGGACAGGGAGGGGGAGGAGAGGAGGACCCTTCAGGGGACTCTTGGTAGGTTGGGCGAGTTTCTCGAGCGCCAATCTGCACAGTCTGAGCAGGCAGGGGCGGGGGCAGTGCTGGATCGGTTTATGCGACAACACTCTCCTTCCTTTGACGGCAGTGGTGAGCCGGAGGCAGCTGAGGATTGGGTCTTTAAGATCCGGAAGATCTTCAGAACGATTGGATGTCCTTCTGAGAGACAGGTGGATCTGGCCACCTATGTGTTGGACGGAGAGGCGGCCAACTGGTGGAGGTCCACGTCGGCTGTTGTTTATGAGGACAGCGAGGAGGTGGGCTGGGAGGAATTCCTCGCGGAATTCAACCAGCAGTATTTTCCCTAGCATGCGCGGGATAGGAAGAAGGAGGAGTTCCTAGCACTCGAGCAGCGAGAGATGACGCTGGCGGCTTATATTAGCAGGTTTCACGCCCTGGAGTGTTACTGCCTGGATACTTATGTGACACCGGAGCAGAGAGCTCGGAAGTTTATCCGAGGGTTGAGGCCACAGTTCCAGTCTCGTATGACCACGAGCATGCCGCAGACTTTAGCTGATGCAGTGAAGTTTGCGACGATTATGGATCAGGACTACCAGGAGACGGTAGAGGGCAGGAAGGTGCACACGAAGGCCAGTGTGCGACCTGGAGATCAGACTTCAGGAAATCCAGGCAAGAGGCCCCAGATTGATAGTGGTGGATCTCAGCAGTCAGGGCAGTGTAGGCAGTGTGGTAGAGTTCACCCCGGGCGCGGGTGTGGGGCTCGATCAGGTGCATGCCATGGTTGTGGCTAGATGGGTCACTTCATTCGTTCCTGCCCGAGTAGGTCAGGTGGACCTAGTGGACGACCGGGTTCCTCCTCAGCTAGCGGAGCTGGACCGAGTCGACCAGTTGCACCCTCCCAGCAGGGGAAGATTGTGGGACGTGTCTTCACCATTCAGGCGGAGGAGGCTAGGGATGTCAGTGCTGTGGTGGAAGGTATGCTTTATGTTGATGGCTTGATAGTTAGGGTGCTTTTCGACTGCGGGGCCACACACTCGTTCATCTCTGAGTAGTTTGCGAGCGTGTTAGGCCGTACCCCTGCAATGTTGACTGCCACGTTGGAAGTCAGCACACCCTTGGGTTTGGTGGGCATTGTGGGGAGCTTCCTCCCCGGCACCACGGTTGCTTCGGGAGACCAGGAGTTCCCGGCAGACATGTTCTTATTACCGATGGTAGACTTCAATGTCATACTTAGGATGGATTGGCTGTCCTAGTACGATGTTCGAGTCTTGTGCCGAGAGAAGAAGATTCTGATCTCGAGGAAATGTCTTCCTGATTTGCTGATCAGAGGGACTAAGAGTGGAGATGGTCGAATTTTAGTTTCGGCAGTGAAGGCTCAGAAGATGATTCACCAGGGTTGTAGAGCGTTCTTAGCGACGCTTGTGGTACCAGATTTTGAGGTGAAGAAGTTGGAAGATATCGAGGTTGTTCAGGATTTTCCTGAGGTGTTTTCTGATGAGATCACCGGGTTACCGCCTCACAGAGAGATCGAGTTTGGTATCGATCTGGTAGCAGAGACTACACCACAGTCGAAGGCTCCGTATAGAATGGCGCATGCGGAGTTAGCTGAGCTGAAGAAGCAGTTGCAGGATCTGCTAGATTCAGGTTTGATCAGGCCCATTGTTTCACCCTGGGGAGCTCTAGTGCTCTTCGTGAAGAAGAGGGATGGCTCGCTGAGGATGTGTATTGATTATCGGATGCTGAATAAGATTACCATTAGGAATCGGTATCCTTTACCCAGGATCGAGGATCTTTTCGACCAGTTGCAGTCAGCAAGGGTTTTTCGAAGATTGATCTGCGATCCGGTTACCATCAGTTGAGGATTCGGGATGCAGATGTCTAGAACACAGCGTTCAGGACGAGGTACGGGCATTATGAGTTTTTGGTGATGTCGTTTGGACTGACGAATGCACCTGCAGCGTTTATGGATCTGATGAATCAGACTTTTCAGCCGTATCTTGACAGGTTTGTGATTGTCTTCGTGCATGATATACTGGTATACTCACCAGACAGAGAGCAGCATCGGGAGCATCTGAGGGTTGTGCTTAGCATTCTGAGAGATCAACAACTCTATGCTAAGTACAAGAAGTGTGATTTCTGGCTAGATTGGGTGGCCTTTCTGGGACATGTGGTGTCAGCAGACGAGATTTCTGTGGATCCAGAGAAGGTCGAGGTTGTGACTCAGTGGAGAGCTCCGACCAATGTGTCAGAGATCCGGAGTTTTGTGGGTTTAGCAAGTTATTATCGTCGGTTTATTCAGGACTTTTCCAGACTTGCTTCCCCACTGACGACCTTGACACAGAAGGGTGTCAAGTTCGTTTGGTCCCAGAAGTGCGAGGACAGTTTCCAGGAGCTGAAGAGGCGACTGACTACAACACCGATTTTGACGTTACCGAGTGGTAGTAGAGGCTATGTGATTTACAGTGACGCTTCTGGCATTGGTCTGGGTTGCGTGTTGATGCAGCACGGGAAGGTGGTCGCTTATGCTTCGAGGCAGTTGAAGGTTTATGAGAAGAATTACCCGACTCATGATCTAGAGTTGGCAGCGGTCGTTCACGCGCTGAAGACCTGGAGGCATTACCTATATGGAGAGCAGTTTGAGGTCTTCACAGATCACCAGAGTCTGAAGTATCTGTTCTCGCAGAAAGAGTTGAATATGAGGCAGCGCAGATGGCTAGAGTTCATAAAGGATTATGACTTCACCATTTCGTATCATCCGGGGAAGGCGAATTCTGACGCAGATGCCTTGAGTAGGAAGGTGGAGTTGTCAGCTGCCAGCTTATGCATTCAGGAGTGGAGATTGCTTGAGGCCTTGACGGAATGGAGACCTTTTACAGAGGACTCTGAGGGGGCAGTGATTGCGGAACTTCGAGTGGAGCCGCAGACAGTTTCGGGAGTTGTTCAGGCTCAGAGAGCAGATGATGAGCTGGACAGTTTGATACAGTTAGCTGCTAAGGACGGATCGGACTTCGGGGTCGGAGTCGATGGGGGTTTGAGATTCAGGGGTCGGATCTGGGTACCGAGAGTAGGTGATCTGAGGGATACTATCACGGAGGAGGCACATAGAGCCAGCTATTTCATTCACCCGGGGAGTACCAAGATGTATAAGGATTTACAACGGAGTTTCTGGTGGAAGGGGATGAAGCGAGACATAGCGAGCTTCGTGTCCAGGTGTTTGGTTTGTCAGCAGGTGAGGATTGAGCACCAGCGGCCAGCAGGGCAGTTGCAGAGTATTGATCTGCCAGAGTGGAAGTGGGAGCACGTGACGATGGATTTCGTCACCGGATTGCCGAAGACAAGGAGATCTCACGACACAATTTGGGTCATAGTTGATCGACTGACCAAGTCGGCGCATTTTCTGGCAATCAGGACCTTCGTGGGTTCTTCAAAGGCTTCTTCAAGCCTTAAGGTATGCCAAGCTTTAATTTATATCCTCTTTTAGCCTTTGCGAGGATTGGAGGGGCCGACGGGTGGCCGAAAGGCTCGTCGAGAACCTTGCAGTAGCTTTTCTGCTCTGCAACGGTCGACCGGCGGGTTGGCAAGGTCGACCAAGCGTAGTGTGTTTCGGGCTGTTTTCCTTGCACCGGTCGAACGATACTCTTCGAGTGGTCGACCGGTGGTACGTTTTTGCAAGGGAAAAAGGCTCTGAGTGTTTTCGGTTGAACGGGTCCCCTTTGCCGGTCGACTGAAAGCACTATTGTAAGTCGGTTGGGGGCGTTGACCATCTAAACGGTCGACCGCACATTGACTTCGTCTGACCGTAACTTAAGTTAACTTATTGGCCGGTCGACTGGGAGTGTGGTTTCGGTCGACCGTGTAGTGCGGATTATTGGTGACTTTTACTGGTGGGAATCAGTCGACCGTGATTTTTAGGTCGTTCGACCGTTGTTTCTTTTTGAGCAAAAGAGGATTTTCCCTGTTGGATTTCGGTCGAACGGGGCCCTTTGCCGTTCGACCGGTTGGACGTTATTTTGGGTTTTCTGCGGAATAGTTGTGGTGTTCGGTCGACCGTTTGGGGTCTTCGGTTCGACCGTTTGGGCACAGTTTGCATATGGATGCTTGTGTCGTGTGTGATTGGATCCGCCTCGAGGGCAACGGGTCTCCGGCCTTTTTTGGGCCGACGGTACAGACATTGCCGGCTTGAGAGGAAGATCGTGGTTGTGGCTCTACGGAGCGTGTGCCTTGTGTGCACGTTGTTGTGGCTCTACGGAGCGGGTGCCTTGTGTGCACGTGTGATTGTGGGGTTGGGGTAAGAGGACCCTTGAGACCCGTGGCCGATGATTTTCCGGCGGTGCCTTGTGTGCACGTGTGTTGTTGTTGCCGATGTTTTCCGGCGGTGCCTTGTGAGCACAGGAGATTGAAATTATTTTACTGCATTTACATTTCATGTTTCATTACGCATATTATGTTCATATTCTAGGCGTTTGGCATACGGGGTTTCCTCTCGGGAAACTCAGGCATATTCATGTTTTATGTCAGGTCATAGGCAACATTAGGAGGTGGTGACTGCGGACAGGAGCACCCAGACGAGATCCTGTCTTTTGTTCTTTGAGGTGGATGATTTTCCCTTGTACATGCGTTGTATATCTTTTGTGTTGGGTTGTAATCATCATTGACTCTTATATTGTACAGTTTACCACCTTATATGATATATATACTCGTGGTTTGGTGACGACCCCAGTGTTGATTCTTATCTGTTTAAAGTTTTAATTTTTCCGCTGTTTCGGGGCGTTACATCCTTGATCCCCGATCCTCGATCGATGCGCTACAGCGGTGACTTCCTCTTGCACTGGAGATGTAGATTTTACAGAAAAGAAACATGCTCCTCACATTCGATAAAAAACCGACTAGTGCAAGTCCTATGTAAAACCTCTCAAATGCAATGCAATTATCTAAAGATAGAAAGAGAGAATTTGGCGTTTACATGTAAATAAGACCCTGTATAAAAATAATTACAAACATTCATAGGCGCTGATTTGGAACATATAAACTCACAATTCCTGCAAAGACAACTCAAGCATCCATGCACGCAATATTGCTATAAACTATACAACCTAGTTTATCAATCATCTAGAATCCCAAACAATTCTTTGAAAAACATTTTGAAATCCATTAAAAACGTTTTTCATCCATCCATAAGTTCAAAACCTATTTTGAACCGCTATCCATCCAATTTCCTAAAAGGAAAGACGAACTGCAGTTTTTCGGTTTTGTTGATTCTCTTGCAAAACAATCGTTTATACGTAAAACGAAATTATTGCAAGTTAGACTTATGTCTAAATCATAATTCTAATAATTACATGGCATGTTTTAAACCACTTAAAACATTCAAAACGAATTATTACAAAGAATTATTCCAACAAAATATTTAACGGCCGAAAAATGGAAAATCGAATTGTTCGAACCCTAGATGGTAAACTAAATTTGTTTGTTGTTATATTTTAGGTACTAAGTAATAAAGAAGAGAAGGGAAGAGAAAAAAGGACTAAAGCATAAGAATAAAAGACTTAAATGATGCAAAATGGACATCTTTGTCATGCACAAGAACCTATCTGCAAGAGGGAAGGACCTGGACGTAAGCCCGGAGGGACCAAATAGCAAACCGAGAAACTCCACACCATCATGAGGAGTATGTTGACAATTAGATTCGAGTGCAAACTCAAATGACTGACCATGACACACCCCACGTGCATAATTGGAGAGATTAAGTAGACACGTGAAATTGAGTCACATCTGACCAAAAGTGACCACCAATTGGTGGTCTATTTTGATTAGAATCTGACCCGATTTCTCATGGATATGGGTTATGTGTATGTCTATTCTGAGAATGTTTCATTAGTCCCACACCGGAGGATTGTCCCTAGTTGCATTTTCATGTTTATAAATAGAACTCTTCCTCCTCCTTTGTAATCTACTCCTTGCTAGGTGGTCATTCCCTCTACTTAGAGTAAAGCCTTGGAGTAAAACTCAAGTGGAGAGATGCTACTTATAATCCGAGTCATGAATAAATGAAAGCTTTGTTAGTTTCATGTTCTCTATTTTAGTTATTGCATGCTTAGCTAAATTTTGTTTTATTAATCTTAGTAAAATTAGTTAGAATGTTTCCTTTTCTTAATATAAATTTTAGCTTAATGAGTAGTGAGTAGTTGCATCCCACTTTGGGGGTGGAGATGATGCACATTTATGTTTTGAGGTTTGATGTTTGACGAATTTTGATTGTGTAGACTTGAATGTTTGTATGTTAATCATGTTTGTTTTAGTCATCTACATGTTGGGTGATTTTTGATAGGTTTTTCCATACGTTTTAGACACTCCCCATTCTTCGTTTCATCATGTTTATTGGCAAAAAATTCATGTTGGGTATGCTACATGTTATTCGTGTGTTTGTATTAATGTTTGGTCGCTTGATTGATTGAAAAAACGTTTTGATGGGTTTTGCCATAAGATTCAGACACCTCCCATGCTTATGTTTGTTTTTCACATGAATTCTTGGTTTTGGATGAGTCTTGTCATATCTTTAGACACTTTTCATGTTGAGTCTCATCTTATGATAATCAAGTAGTAACTGATGATGCATTGTGTGAATGGAATGATAGGTCTTGCCATAACTTTAAACACTTCTTATGCATGAAGACACACATACACATACATGCTTACATGCGTCATTCATCACTTCTCTCACCTGATATGTGCACATACTCCACCCCTTAGGGATTCATCCAGATTTCGTTCCATATCGTTTGCTGAATTTTTGTAGTTTTCATTTGCATCGTAACGTAGTTTGTTTTGCATTCTTAGTATAATCGTATTTTCAGTCGTAGCGTAATAATCTTTTCTTCCACCATTATTTTCTATTTGATTTCTCTCACTCGAAGGTTGGCAACGCTCCCTGTGGATCAACCCATACTTGCCTCATCTTCAGTGACGGACATGCACTTGCGGTTAATTATTAAAATGTTAACAAGTTTTTGGCACTGTTGTCGGGGAGCACCTTGTCCCAACCTTTGCTTGGGTGATTCGAGTGGTTTTAATTTTTTGTTTTAGTCGTGATGTTGTTCAGGTGATCAGGTGAGATCCAGATTTCGGTGGTAGCTTGGCAGAAGCATTTGGAGCTAAACAGACCGCTAGATAGCGGTTTGGAGCCTCCAATTGGTGGTCTTGTAATTGTTGTTAGTCAAGTAGTTAGTCCTGTAGCTCACATTTCATGTTTGGTGTCTAGGAGCATATTGCATGATTTGTTGTCGTTTTGTTACTGCTCCCAGTTTACCTTTTAACCCCAAAAAATCCTCTTTAATTAACGTGGACACTAAAACCCAAAGCAAAAGATTAGGCATTTACTATGTTTAGGTCATGCATCATCTAGTAATGACTTGAGCATTTTATTTGTTTTTTCTTAGTTTTAATTTTTGTTGTTGGTTGCTGGAGCGAGGTATGCATTCCTTAACACGCATTAGTACATTCATTAGTTAGTAAGGTTTGCATTGAAACAAGAGTGAGGTGAGTGTTTGTTTGGTGAGTTGCTTGCTAGTTTAAGAATCAAATCAAATTAAGGGGTGGTTTTGGTTCCTATGGATACGGTTTGGTGGAAGAGAAATGGTGATGTCAGGGGTGTCTCTAGAAGATAATGTGTTTGTTCAACATATTTTCAGAAGATAATGTGTTTTGCCTTTTTAGGTTCCTACCGTTTAAGCTTGAAATTGTCGAGTTGGGTTGAACCCAAATTGGTTCGAGTTCGGGTTGGATTTTTCTTAAACCTGAATCTTTCGGGATGGGTCAGATTCTGGCCCAAACCCTACCCAACCCATGTGCACCCCTAGACCTGATTACTACCTGTTACATGAGACAATTTGGCATCGGTTGGTTGATTGTTAGTTAGGTCGGTTAGTTGATTGTTAGTTCGGTTAATTAGATGTATAAATGATTTTCTTATAGATATTTTCGGACTGGAGATTGGTGCCAAGGAATGTTAAGGATGTGGCATGACAACAATTAACGATAATATTACATACATACTTAAGTTATACTAGTACGATTTTAATTGGAAACTAATTTGATTATTTTTCATAGTCACACCAGACAGTTCCAAAGAGATTCAGAGCGAAAATTATGGGGTCTCTGAACACCAAATGTAACGAAAACAAGTACCAATTATCCCTTGATGTGAATGATATGGAGACTAGAGTGGTATGATTGGCAGCTAGACCGTCGTATATTTCCGCAGAGGATTGGTCTACTCTTCTGGATTACTGGTCCAACGAGAGGTTTAAGGTAAATTTTTAAACTTTTTGGTTATATTATAAACAATGGCTGAAAAAACTAACAATTTGGTTTTTTTAGTGATACTGAAGAAGAGCGAGACTAACCATTGTAAAAACGTGGAGAATTTAGTTATACTACATCAGTGTGGTACCAAATCGGTAGTGCGACACAAGGAGAAAAAGATGATATATTATTTAAAATGTTTTAAATTCTTATATATTCATTATTATTTAACGGTATTAGAGATTGCAGAAAATCCAGACGCTCTTGAGCCTAGTCGTACAAATATGTTCATCTGGTTTCATGACAACAAACTCCCAGAAGTTGCGACTGTTATTGTAAGTTTAAGATTATTATTAGTTTTCAATTGGTTGTTGTTTGATGCATTCGTTTGTGAATTTATGATATTTTCTTCTTTTAGGAACAATTAGAGGTTTTACGAAGTGACACAAGCTCTCAGGGTTCTATCATTTCGGTCGTTGCCATTTAGGATCCAGTTGAGACTCTTCTCGGCAACGAGCACGGACGTGTGAGGATGTACTCCAATTGAGACTCTTCTCGGCAACGGGAACATTCACCTACATCTATTATTACTTTTATTTTCGTCAATCAACAACTTATGCATATGTAATTGACTATCATGCACATCAATTTAGTGTTTGAAAACTAGCTAATTACTGTCCTAAAACAACGCGCTATTAAATGCTTGGACGTTTAATAAGCAGAGTCCTCAGAACGACCAATTAAAGCTAATATTTCTAAATTCCTAGAAATATGACTTGGCTATGAAGTATTTGAATGTCAACTACAAAAAAAATTAGCATTAAGTGTTTGTAATGTAGCTTGTGATACCTCGCCAATAATAATATATTAGTTGTTTAGGGTTTGGAAATCAGTAAACATTCAGACAATCTAAAAACCATGGTGAAAATCATTTGTTGCCGTCAAACCTAGAAAAGAACACATAAAAAGATGCCAAAAGGTAAAGAATAAATAAACTATTTCTTTCAATTTTTGACTTATAAAGCTTACAAAATAAAGGGTATTGTTATTCGTCGTCCGCAAATTACTTAAATCGTCAGTGTCAATTACCATTTTGTCTTTCACATTCCATTTAATACTCATTATGTCCCGTAAAAAAATAAAAAATCGGGACGTTTGGCTAGGACGCCTCCCCCTAGGCAGACCCCCTCCCCCCTGCATGGGGACGTCCGACATTTTTTTGCAGACGTCTTGGTTTTTTGTTTTTTTTAAATCTTGATTTTATACGGTGTGTTATTTCAAATTATTTCAGGTTCCGCTGCAAGATTTTGGTGGTGACGGGATCGAAAAGAAACATAAACGTAAATAAACGGGTAAACAAATGAATATCCAGAGTACAATAATAGGGTGTCGAAACAACCAACGTCCCCAGCAGAGGCTGCCGCCCCCTGCCACCCCGCATTTCTACTCCGATTTTATTTTTCATGGTTATTTTTTGTTGTAGTATGAAAAGAAGAAATCCTATTGGAGCAGAAATAAATAAAAATGAGAGTATGACAAAATTGTAATTAACACGGGCGATTTAAGTAATTCGTGAGTGACGTTTAGCAGTCCAGAAAATAAAAAGCAAAATATTGTTGACGTGGGTTAAAACTTACTTGGGGTAGAGGGGAGAGACAATAGGACGATGAAATCTAACATTTAATGCTTTGCTTCCTACAACTATAATCTCTATGGATCTTTGCTTGGCTAGAAAAATAGGAAGGTCGAGGGCATTAATTATTGAGTACTTATGTCTTCAAATCCTAGTATGACAGAATATGACAATTTTGAAATGCCAATAGTAGGAAATGGATACACATATATATATATATATACATATATATATATAGGGCGATATTAGAATGAGACCAGGTCTCAATTTAATATAATGAGACCCCAAACATACACCATCAAGATCTAATCTAACGGTGAAAATGAAAAAGGGTAGTTTTGTAATCACCACATCTTTCTTCTACCTCCCATCTTTCCCATACGCACCACCCATCACGTCTTCTTTCTTCCTCCCTCTTTCTTTCCTTCCCAATCACACCCATCCCATCCTCCTTCCTCCCCTCCAGCAACCTTCCAAAAGACGATGGAAGATCGACCTCCACTCTCCTCCCCTCCTTCCCCATCTCACCAAACCATCGACAACCAAGAGGGAGTTAATCGAGTTTGGATTTGGAGATTCGTACGAGATGTTGAGGGTGCTTAGATCTTGTGTCTGCTGGAAATGAGGTTAAATTGGAAAAATTTGCTGGAATTTCGGTTTAGTGTTTCAAAATAATGTTTTTTCGAGTCATGTATTCGTTGTAAGTTTTGCGAGATTTCTCGCGGTTTTGGTTGCATTTGAAGGATTTGATTAAGTTTCTGTTTATTTTCTCTCTTGTCTGCTCAAAATGGGATTGGATTGAACTTGCTTGATTCTGCAAATTTTTTTTTTCTTCTACTACTCATTTCTGTTACGTGTAATGTTCAGATCCAGTTATATGTTCCGGAGAACTTGTGTAATAAAATGATGCCGTTGTGTATTGAAATGAAATATTGGTGTATTAAACATATACTGTTGTGTATTGAACACATATAAATGTTTATTCACTAGAAGTTTTATTTAAGAGAGTGATGCACTTTTGTAGAGCGCTACGTGTTATTTCTATTTCGAACATCTCTCTTTCATTTTCTCTCTTTCCTATAGAAAAATATGTCATATTATAATAATTTAGTCTTATTTGAGCCTGTTAGCATCTATAGTAGACTTAAGTGAGAATGTCCACAAGTTTCCTAAGTTGACTTCAATAATCATTTATATGGCTGATCACAAAAAAATACAAAATCAAATATTTTCCCTCTCCCCAACACAAATCAATGCCTTAACTCTCATACCATATACGACAACATGATATGGTGCTGATGGGAAAGGACTTGAGGTGTGAGTTTTAGTTTAAATGTACAATTTTTAGTTTTAGTTGAAGAAATGAGCATGTTGGATACTTTTGGTTGGATGTATTTTTAGTTTTAGTTGGGAGGAGATTGTAGTGCTCAAAGTCTTGTTTTTTAAATATTGACTCAATAACCAAAATTGTGATGTGATCATTGAGTTGGTAACATGTAGGATAATAAAATTACAAATTTTGATATGAGATGCATTGTAAGGCTTAGGGAATTGACTAGCAATGGGTATTTTGTGTGTGGTTGTGTTTGAAAGTTGAGTTTTGGAGGATCGACAATCCTATGTATTTTAGATTCTTATATGAATCTGATTTGATGGATGATGATTTATGGAAGTCATTGCATTGAAAGTTATTGTCATACTCTAGTGTCTAAATATATAAATGTGTCACAAATACACACTAAGGTCTAAACTTGTGTAATAAAATGATATTGTTGTGTATTGAAATGATATATTTGTGTATTAAACATATACTATTATGTAATGAACGCATATAGATGTATATTCAATGAAAGTTTTATTTAAGAAAGTGATGTAGTTTTGTAGAGTGTTCCATGTCATTTCTATCTCCAACTTCTCTTTTTCCTTTCTCTCTTTCCTATAGGGAATGACACCCAACGCAAACATCAAAATCAAACGACTTCTCCATTTAAGAGAAACTAAAATGCATTTGGCAGGTCCACATAAATCTAAACAATTGTATCTAACCGATCCGACAGAATAACTGTAGGTGTAGAACATGTTAATAAAACAAGGATAATAGAATAACATTTCAAATTTAGAGTAGGAACAATATGTTATACGGAATGCACAAGTTTCAGTAGGATCAAAGAATCTGATTTACACCTTATGAAGTCCACGAGTGCCCAATAGTTCACTGAAAGCTTTATTTACGAAAGTGATGTAGTTGTGTATTTTAATGATGTTATTGTATATTAAACTTTTATAATTATCTATATTAAACTTATAATGTAGTTGTGTATTTTAATAATGATTTTTTCCAAAATATTCTTTAACCAAAATATCCAATAGAGAAGTTAAATCATACTAAACAACATTATATTCAACTTACAATGCAATTATATATTTTAATAATGATTTTATAAATTAAAGAGCTATTGAACTTGTGTAATAAAAGGATACAGTTGTCTATTGAAATGATAAGTTATGTATTAAACTTATAATGTTGTGTATTGAATGCATATATATATTATATGCTTCACTGAAAGCATATGATATACTAAAAGAACTATGAACAAACCAAATATTTGGTCACATTTCCTGAAAATAAAAGTTACTAACACAAACTTCGTCGACACGCCCCATCAAAACTTTAGAAAATAGGTGTCGTAACTTGTTGGATTATCATAGCAAATGTATTAAGTTTGTGACTCTTACTATATACAAAATGTAGTCCCATTGTTTACAAGTTTATAACAACAAAAAAGATAATATCTACTATAATCCTACTTAACTCAGATATCATCACTAATTTGTGGTCACTACTTCCACAACTTCCACACATCGAGTCAAATTTCATTAATACTTCCACAACCACCATGGCAGTTATACGTTCCGGAGAACTTGTGTAATAAAATGATATCGTTGTGTATTAAAATGAAATATTGGTGTATTAAACATATACTATTGTTTATTTAAGGCATATAGATGTGTATTCACTGGAAGTTTTATTTAAGAAAGTGATGCAGTTTTGTAGAGTGCTCTATGTCATTTTTATCTCCAACATCTCTCTTTCCTCTTTCTCTTTCTTATATAAAAATATGTCCTACTATAGTAATTTAGTCACTGTTAGGTGTAGTGTCCATATATGGTTATACGTTCTGGAGAACTTGTGTAATAAAATGATATCGTTGTGCATTGAAATGATATATTAGTGTATTAAACATATACAGTTGTGTATTGAACGCTTATAGATGTATATTCACTAGAAGTTTTATTTAAGAAAGGGATGCAGTTTTGTAGAGTGATCCGTGTCATTTTTATCTCCAACATCTCTCTTTCCTCTTTCTCTCTTTCTTATATAAAAAATATGCTTTGCTATAGTAATTTAGTCACTGTTAGGTGTAGTGTTCAGATCTGGTTATACGTTCTGAAGAACTTGTGTAATAAAATGATATATTGGTGTAGGACAAAAGGATGAAACAGAAGTTCAAATCCTCTAACCCGGAAATTCTAAGACAAAAAGGAAGTGGACAAAGTGAAAGACCAAAGGCGGGAACTACAAGACTTGTATGGTTTGATAGTGACAAATTGCTTGACAGATTTTTAGAAATATTTTTGTTGCTTGACAGATTTTGTGAATGAGTTTTATGAATGAGTTGTTCAACTTGTGTAATAAAATGATATCATTGTGTATTGAAAAGATATATTTGTGTATTAAACATTTATTGTTGTGTATTTCCACTAGAAGTTTTATTTGGAAGTTTTATTTCTATCTCCAACATCTCTCTTTCCTCTCTCTCTCTCCTTCCTATAGAAAAATATGTCATACTATCGTGATTTAGTCTTATGTGAGCCCGTTAGTATCTATGCTAGGTAGGACTGTAAACGGGACAGGACGGGTAACAATTTTTTGTCTGCAACCCGCGTTAGGGGATTCACCCCCTAACGCTTATGCGGGTTGCGGGATTCACCCCGCTTATTATGCAGGTTGTGTGGGTGGCGGGTTGACGGGTAACAATTTTTTGTCTGCAACCCGCGTTAGGCGGGGTGGGTAAAATCCTACCCATTTATAGCCCTAATGGTAGGCTTAAGTGGGGATGTCCACAAGTTCTCTAAGTTGATTTCAATTAATGGTTTATATATCTGATCACAAAAATATACAAGATCAAACGTTTCCTCTCTCCCCGGACCCCAATACCAATTAATGCATTAACTCTCATACCATGAACAACAACATGAACCATTCATCTACTTCCTTTCCTCCATAAGGATCAACAATTTGTTTTATGTACGTATCTCTTTTAGAATCATATGTTTCTCACTTCTTCCTCTCCAACGACAACTAAATGTATTTGTGTATTAAACGTGTTTTGTTGTGTATTGAACGCATACAGATGTCTATTCACTGGACGTTTTATTTACGAAAGTGATGCAATTGTGTAGTTTAATGATTTGATTGTATATTAAACTTTTATAGTTGTGTATATTAAACTTATAATGCAATTGTGTATTTAATAATGATTTTTCTAAAATGTTCTCTAACTAAAATATCTAATAGACAAGTTAAACTATATTAAATAACATTATATTCAACTTATAATGTAATTGTGTATTTTAATAATGATTTTTATGAGTTAAAGAGTTCTTGAACTTGTGTAATAAAATGATACGGTTGTGTATTGAAATGATAAGTTATGTATTAAACTTATAATATTGTGTATCTTAACTCCCATACCATGTACAACATCATGAACTCTCCATCTACTTCCTTTCCTCCACAAGGATCAACAATTCATATTTATGTACGTATCTCTTTTAAAATCATATGTTGCTCACTTCTTCCTCTCCGGTGACAACCAACTGTATTTGTGTATTAAACGTATTCTGTTGTGTATTGAACTCATAAAGATGTGTATTCACTGGAAGCTTTATTTACGAAAGTGATGTGGTTGTGTATTTTAACGAAGTAAATGTATATAACTTTTATAGTTATCTATATTAAACTTATAATGCAGTTGTTTATTTTAATAATGATTTTTCCAAAATTTCTCTAACCAAAATATCTAGTAGATAAGTTAAATCATACTAAACAACATTATATCCGACTTATAATGCAATTGCGTGTTTTAATAATGATTTTTATGAATTAAAGAGTTCTTGAACTGGTGTAATAAAATGATACTGTTGTGTATTGAAATGATGTAGTTATTTATTAAACTTTTAAATTTTGTGTATTGAACGCATGTATATATATTATACTTTATTGGAAGCATATAATATACCAGAGGAACTACGAAATAAACCAAATATTTGGTCTCATTTCCTGTAAAAAAAGTTACTAACACAAATATTATCGACACTCCACATCAAAACTACCAAAAATATGTATCGTAACCTGTTGGATTGGCGTATCAAATGTGTTAAGTGAGTACATAGTTGTGACTTCTACTATATACAAAATGTAGCAATATTGGTTGCAAGTATATAACAACAACAAAAAAGATGATATCTACTACAATCCTACTTAACTCAGATAGCATCACTACTTTTTGGTCACTACTTCCACAACTTCCATAAATTAAGTCAGTATATATCATCAATACTTCCGCAACCACCATGGCAGTCCTAACAAGGAACTTTAGTAGACACCATTACTACTTTCACAAAAGGCAAAACTCCTTACAACAAAGACAAAAACTCCAGATGTCCAAATATGGCAGAAACTCCAGCAGTCCAAACAAAGAGAAACTCCATCAATCCAAACAAAGCAGAAACTCTAGAACACTGTCAAGAATAATCAACCTGTAATATGAGTCTCAGTTCAAACTCTTGGGACTCATGGATGCCCTTGTTGATGATCTGAAAAAATATCATTCTAAATTAGGCACCAAACAATATTAGTTTATTCTTGGAAGTTTAATAATTTAATTTTGGAAGTGAAGACCTACTGAGTATTACTTTATAATAAGACAACATTAAATAACAACTACTAAGGATCTAGACATGTAATCTAATATCATATAGAAGTTCAGAAACTGGGATGCAGATGTGCATACTTAATAAGTTGAGATGCAGCATTCAAAAGCCCAGAAAGCAGAAATACAAAATATTTAATGCAAATGTAGAAATCTTTGGGATTTTCACTTCATGTTCGGTGAAATACATAACTACACAAGTTCCATACACAACAATGACATAACAATACACAACTACATTACTACAATACAAAACTACAAGAGTTCAATACTAACTATTAAGCAAACAGTGCATCCAGACCTTGTTCTTTAATCCCTTACTAATTTCTTTAATCTCTTCAGAAATCTTCAAAAATTCAATTGGATCGATTTGCATTACAAAGAGGACAAGGTAACCTTATCATTTAAAAACCCCGATTAGGATGAATAGATATTGAAATGAAATAAGTGTGAGATGTAATAATCCTTGGATAATAGTTGTGGTTTCATGGAAAATGGTCACTTCAAGTAGGTTCATCCTGCATAACAGGACTCGAAGCAAAAACCATATCTCAGTACCTTGAATGTTATGAACCATCACTAGATTAATATATTCCAAACAAAATAAAACCAAATCATCAAAATAATTTTCCAAATATTACATCTCTAAGAAAATAAATGATGAAGAAGAAATGCAAGCAATATTAGAAAGAAAGAAATGGATCCCAAATCTTCTCCCTCTTTGACGAAGGAAATGGGTCAAGTGGATTGAGTTATACAAACACCAGACGGAAGACACAAATATTAAAATAGCAACAATTTTTTTTAAATAATTAATACAGAAAACAACCATCCCCTGAAAGACTCACTGGCAAACAGTATACGTCCTTGTCGTTAATTATCCAGTATTAAAGTATCTTTCACCTGCATTATTGAGAATGGCATATATGGTCATCGTCTCTGGCTTTCAGCTTTAGCTTTTGATGGCACTATCAGACACATTGCACTACAATTTCTCGGGATTAGTGATGACTGCAAAGGAGACGTAGTTTTTCAAAGAGAATTGCAGGGTACATATTCCACTAATTTCAAAATAGTGAGAAAAATTGCAAGACCAATAGTCTGTTGGTGTTTACTCCACCAGTCATTCATCAACTTTGTTTTTTATGATAGTCTTTACTTTTGATAATTCGTAGGGTTAATTTTGATTATTACAATTTGTTACATAAACACATTCCACCATCGAGGGTCGTTATTGGGGTTGGGACATAGCTCGCGTCTTATCCCACCCAACAAGTTCTTTAAACCAGTTGATATAATATGATAGTTGGTGTAAGATTGATGCAAATATTTGGAATTGTTGCAAAATGTGTATGATTTAAAAGTAGTATTTTTATTATATTAAAAGAAAAGATGCAGCTGTCCATTTGAAAAGTCTACATTCAGATTGACAAGTTAAAAAAGAAAAACCTTTCAGCACATTGTTTTGGCAAAACTAATGATCTTGCAATTCCTATCTTCTGTCTAAGTTTTGTTTTTGTTGACAGTACCTGGATAATTCCGAGGAAGGAGCTGGACCACCCATACTTGACGGACAGGGGCACAATGGCAACGAACATGACCACCCGGTCAGCGTTGCAAAGACACATGATGAGGGCCACCAAGCACATCACCCTCACCCTCTCCGGCAATTCGAGGAACCATGGCTGGCTTCGAATCTTCATCATGCCACTCTCCAACCTCCCCGCGTTGCATGCATATCCCCTCTCCCTGCCACCCTCTCTCTGCATGTTAACCATCACCCACTTCACAATCCATTCCCATTTATACCAGCAGCAACAATCCCATTCCCATACCAAACATCACAATCCATTTCCATTCATACCAGCAGCAGCAATCCCATTCCCATATTCTGATCAGAGCTTATCAAGTTTGTTGGACTCCTTCCCCTCCATCTTGAAGTCGAAGCCGCAGCGGTGGTGGTTGGGGTAGTAGTGGGTTCCGCAGAAGGTCTTTCGGAAACGGAAGCTGACGAGCTCCACCTTCTTCCGGCAGGTGGAGCAGCTCTTGGGCTGCTGCGGAGGCGTGATAGGATCAGCGGAGGATAAGGAGGAGGAAGGTTGAGAATGAGGAGATGTGTTGGTGGAGGGAGTAGGAATGGATCAGAGGTGAGGAGACGAGATGTGTTGGCATCTTGAGATGGAGATTACCATATTATCCTTTGATTGTATAAATTGTATGTTGGATAAACCAACCGTTGGATCTAGATCTAAGGGAGGAAAATATAGGGTCTCAATTTTTTAGAATGAGACCTGGTCTCATTGTAATATTTCTGTATATATATATATACATATATATATATAGAAGGCTTACAACCATTTTGGTTGTGACACCACATTTTCAGTCACCTCCGATTATTATTTTTCTATGAAAATTTGTGGGTGGAGTATACCATATATAAGGAATATGTGGTAAAACAATTAGAGCAAATGGCTCATCGTAGACCTTGATTCGAACATTTCGAAATTCAGTAAATTTCAACCGTTAAAATATGAGCATTTAGATCAACAGTTAAATTAACTTCGATTGACCTAAAAGTTTAATACGATATAGCTTAGGAGATAAAAAATACACGTGATTAAGTTTGATTTTAAATAATATTTTTTTAAATATCTTAATTTTGAGTGTCAGCCAAATTAGCTATATAAGATCCTACAACCCCATTGACCCTATATATGGTAAACATTGAAGAAGACATAATTTTGAAGTCACATTTTTAGAATGAGACTCAAAAAAGGAACCTAAATTAGTTCCTCCCATCTCCTCTCATGTAGTTGGCTCTTTGTTTTTGCTTTTTGTTAGTTGGAAAATAAGTAGTTGCAATAATTTAAAAGATTCTTTTCTATGAACCATAGCAAAGTGAAGCAAGCTTTTGTCCCCACATCTCCTCTCACGTTGCCACTTTGTTAATTATCCTCATTCTTAGACTTAGGAGGTTATGGAAATAATAACAAAACCGTTTGTTGACAGCTATTCAGAAGAGCATTGGCCATTGGGGCATACAAGTTTGTGATGATTCTGGTTGAAGGACCCCTTCAGACGGATTTTTTTAAACAATATCAGAGTATTCTGTCAAGTTACAGTAAATGGCAGTAATATCTTTAATTCGCTTCAGAAGAAGTAACTAAGGGTCATTTGCATTTAAGCCGTTCATTTAATTCTATATACTTACTGACCCTTAAATTAGGACTTACTGTAGTCAGATACGTTCTCCAATCAATTTGTTAGAAAGGTCAAATACATTATCTGCAAAGGTTTCTTTGGTTGTGTAACATTAGCTTGTCTTTGTAGAGGTGATTTTTAGCAAAAACATTATTTTAAGCAGGGTTTTTGATATCGATTTGAATATTGTACATATGAAATGTTGATTTAGTTCACATGGTTTAATGGAGCTCAGACGATCATCACTTCCTATATATACATATGAACCGACTTCCTATATAATGTTTGCCCAATCGATGGTTGTTCTAAATATTAAGTACAAAAGGATGTAATAAACATAATTATGAAACATTTAAATATAGGCATACAACCTAATTAAATTTTAAACATGTATTATAACACAATAAATAAACAACCAACATCATCATTTAAGGCTAAGTTCTAACATGAGTGATCTGATAATATTTAGCATTCTTTTGTTGGTGGATTTTTATTTTTTATTTTTGAAAAGCAGATAATCTATTAGATTAAAAAAAGATCAAGTTATGGTCTACAATCCCGACAACAGTTAAAATACAAAGACTAGCTTTCAAGATGAAGTGAAATTCTAACAAGCTTAGGGGAGTGACTGATAGAAGCCGACGATACTTAGCAACTTAATAGCGTCAAACTAAAAGTCGTTAGTAGTAATAGTACAATTTTGAGGGCATGTATGAAAACATACCCACAACTGTGAAATAAATGTCTCTATCCATTTCTTTTATTACTTCTTACTTGTCCTGATTCCTCCCATCGATCTCTCTCACTTCTACGATCGACCTTAATTGTTTCCAATCATTTACAAACTTTACCACTACATTTTCACCTTTTCCGTCTCCCTTACCGGAGAGAGGATGAGTTCCGACGTCGCAAAGCGTGTTATCACCCTCGCTGAGGTCCTTGACCTCGACATGTGGCCACCGGAGTTGGTGCAATGGGAGGTCCGACCGAGTGGCATGCTTGTCCAACGCCGCCGCACCACCACCACCACACAGGCCATATCCGTCGTCGTAAAATTCAAGTCTGACCACCACAACGTCTTCGCCAGCCCGCAATCCACTTTCGGTTAGTGATCGCAACAATCTCATATATGGTACAAATAAATATCACATATATACATATGCAATAGAATGTATCCACCGAGGTTATGGTTAAGTAAGACTTTGTTTTTGAGTCGTAGCACGATCAACATTGTTGGATTTCATTAGACAAAATTGCCATTTCGTTAGACTAGATTTTAAGGGTTCAACTTGCCTTTGTGTTGGTTTAACTGGTCATATAAGAGTATCTTCAACTTATTGTTTCTTCCGAATGGGAGCTTCACAACAATGTCGGAGCGGAATCTCTTGATCAGGTTTGCATGAGAGATGTGTTTGGGAACTTTGGTTTTTGTAGCCATGTTCTTATGTTAATTTGCTTGTTGTGCTTCACATTTGAGACAAAATTCATGATTAGGAAGAAATAGGTGTAGGGTAGCTACTGATTTGATTTTTTCTTTAGAGTAGTATGAGGAAGTACATACGGAAAATCCTAAACGAGGGACTAAAATAGTGAAGGGGGTAACAATTTTCAATATAAAAATATATTTTTTGAGATATAAATTTTTCTTCCTCTTAATGATTTTCTATTACTTCTATTCCAAGGGATACCTAAGAATACTAAAGCGTTGCATACAAACTTTCTTACGTAGTAATGTAGTATGATTTTTTGTACTTATGTTAATTTTTATCTTCTAATATAGATGCAAAATAATGGGCCCAAAATAATGATGTAGGCGACCTTAAGAAGTTGGCATCAGCGGTCATCGGAGTCCATTCAAGCGACCAAAAATTGTTTTTCAAGAACAAGGAAAGAGATAATTGCATTTTCCTCGAGGAGGTCGGAATGAAAGAGGGATCAAAAGTGGTGTTGGTGGAGGATCCCGTTGCGAAAGCGAAGCGTTTGTTAGAGGCAAGGAGGAAGGTCAAAACGGAGATGGCTGCCAAGATAGTTGCCGATACCATCCCGATTGTTGACAAACATTCACTTGAGGTATGGTTTAAGCAGAAGCACATTGTAATGGACTATCATTTGGTAGGTCATATTGAGACCCTACTCACATTTTATGTTCTTAACGTGATTTGTCATATGACAAATTAAGATAGCTTAGGTGGTCACCTTAGATAGTTTTACCAATTAACGTTATATGTGCGAACATGATACCAATGATGTAAAGAAAATAGAACCTATCTACTATAGTAGGAAAAACCAACACAAACCAGAATATTCTTTAATTGTCAACTTCAAATCTAGTGAAATTTCTTGATAATAGGCGTGTTAAACGTGTTCTAATGTGTTTAAAGGTATCTAAATTGAAATCTATGGCAAGTGAGGGTAAGAAGGTGGTGGAAGATGATGTCGTTCGGCTAACAGATCTACTTATGAGCCAACTGGTTATGCTTGATGATGTCATAATCACGGACGACAAATATCTTAGGAAGCAGTGGAAAGCACAGGTACACTGTCCACCGCTGTAAGATCGAGTTGGACTTTGATTTTGACCATTTCAAGACAAAAATAATGTATTTTCTGTAATAACATTTTATGCTACATTACAGGTGAGACGAGTGAGGAAATTAATAGAGAAGCTTGACGTGATTAAAATGAATATCCAACAGGCAAAAATAGAGGACCACAAGAGCAAGAACGAAAACCACCAAAAGCCGCGAGCATCGCCTTTGATTGATTGGATATCGGAATTCGAGGCATCTTTGTCGAACCCCCCACTAACCACTAATAAGACGGTCGGAAAATCGGAGGCATTGTCGGCACTGATAAAGCCAGTCGGAGTGTCAATGCCGGTGCCGAAGGTTAATTGGGAGTTGTTAACCTGTAGGAGCACAATCAATTAAGAAGATGTCAAGGACATAACTTTAGGTGTACTCTTGTCTTGCTGTGTTAATGGATCCATTAAAGTTTGTGCTCAGATCTGCTATTAACTGTTGGTCTTCTTATCTGTTTTTGACCTTAAGCATGTGACTCGGGAACTACAACATGTAGGTTGCTTTGTTTAAGACTCTCATGTGACTTACATTTATATCCATATACGGATCGTCTTAACTCTTAATTAGGTTTAAGCAAACTAAAACCTGCCACTACTTCTAAATGTAGTAGTTAGTTATTTCGAAAAAAAATGTAGTAGGTAGTTATATGTATTGAGATGATGTCAAACAAAAAGTAAAAAATAGGGTAGGATTTACAGGCTAGGATGCTTTCCATTTCCAATTATTGGAATTAGAGCTCTAATTACTGAGGTCCTATTTCACTATTCAATCAAATCGTGAAGAAATTGTAACGATAAATGAAAAACATAAAGCAAATAATAAACGACGTTCAAACCATAGTCTTCCAGTTTACATAGGAAATTTCTTAGATATGAGAAAAAGAAAAACCACGGGTGAAGACATGCGATGGAACTTCGTGTGACAAAACTTAGGACTATATGATCTGTTTCTAGATTCTTAAGATATAAACAATTATCTTGGTTGTTTCAATTTAAGAATATGTAATGAGATATTTATGTAGAAATTAAATTTTATGTTTTCCCACCTTTTTTGGTATTTTGATGTCGCTAAGGCAAACTGTATTAGTTGTCACTACGGCGTAAACTGTATTAGTTGGAAATCCGTAATGTGAAATTTCCTTGGTACAAATCCACGTCATAGTTTATGTCATTCGATTGTGTTATCATGAATTATCATAGGTTGGTCGAGCTAAGATAGATGTAATCTTTGATCTTGTATATGTTGGCACGATTGATAAACAGGATTGGCTATAGATACATTATGGTAATGAAAGCAAAGTTGAGATTATAAAGTCATTTAAAGACAACATATTTATAACGTTCATACGTATATACAAGTATACAAGTCAACTACTCGGAGATTGTTTCATTTTCAATACAACTATGTCTGATCCTTAATATATAAAATAATATGTGATTCAGATTGATTAATTTGTTAAAGTAACCTACTCTGGTTTGACTAAATTATGAAAATCAAAGAAAGCATATTTGTATAACAGTGATATATGACAATTAACTACAACTAACGATGACAACCATCTTCGAATTTCGATGATTTTACTTTTTATCTTACGAACACAACATTTTTTACAATATCTATGCTAAATATATGCACATCTAATTATCTATAAAAGATGAATTACGAAGTTTCCAACCATGATATAAATTAAAAATTTATTAGACCAAAATAGTAAATTAATCAAAGTTAGGCCAAATTTGACATTTTTTCTACATTTTGGATTAATTAAATATGTATGATACGAAGAAAAAAAGATTCACAAGCAAACCATTTATTTATTTTGATTTTATCTGTGCTACTCCAAAACATGCAAACGAGACTTGTGGGATTCAATATCTAGTATTGATTATCTCAAGAGAAAAGATCTTCCACATGAGCTAGTAGCAATCGGGAAATGATATATATTTTTAGGAATATATTTAGCATTTCATTAATAATATTCCTTATTGCATATTCGATGATGAACTTCGGGGTTGAATCTATACACCATCATCGTATGAATTGTGCCTCAACTGATTCGGTACAATGTCAATAAATGATCTAGTGTCGTCATCAATGTTTTGGGATCCACACTTTTCATGATCATATACAGTAGGGCTGCAGTTCTTTATTAGAGTAGGTAGACAGGGTAATCAAAAACATCTGCAACTCCAAACAATGAATTCTTAAGATTGAGGGTCCAGTTGGAACTTTTGGATGAAAGATTTTTTATTCAGGGCTAGGAGATTTTTTCTCCAAAAGAATCAAAATAGCCATACATTCAAACCCAAAATGAGTTGGATCCACGATTCCAACATTTTATTTGGTAAGCGGTAAGACCGAAGAGGTCGGATCCGTTGTTGTAATGTGTGTACTAAGTTTTGGTGGTACTACTTTTCAAGATTTAATACATACTTATGTGTACAGTGTAGTTATATTTAAAAAAGATAAGTATTTAATCTGGAGTGTTGTGTTTAATAAAGAAGATAGAAGTAGCAAAACTTGAGGAAAAAACATAACACTAGATTCCACAAGTATTGAGGAATCCAACCCAACCATAGCCACTAGGATTTACATAGATAACGAGTGAATTGATTAAGTGAGTCGGACCATGAATACCCATTATAACAAAAAATTACAGTCATGTTTAACTCATACCATATAAGTAACCCCAGTTGGTATGTATGGGAGGTTGAGAGTCGTGACTCGTAGTCGTATCTCTATTATTGATGTTAAATTTTCAAAATAATCAAAAAAAATTAAAAAATTGTAAAAATATGCACTTCAGAAACTTATTTGGCAAAATATGCACATTGAAAAACGACACCTAGATGCCGTTTTTATTAAGTAAAAACGGCATCTCCAATGACGTTTTTTAGCCAAGGTGTCGTTTTTTACTTGGTTAAAAACGACACCAGTAATTTGTTTAAAAATGGCAACACTAGTGTCGTTTTTATCCTATAAAAAACGACATCCGAGATGCCGTTTTTAAGCTAGGGTTTAAGTCATGGTCAGTCACTTAAACTTCATTCTTTCACTTCCAAAATTGCCCCACTCCCCATTAGTCTCTCTCTCTGACGACCAACAGTGTTGAGGTTAGGTTTTTTTATTTTTATTTTTTTATTTTGACATGAAATACAATGCATGTATAGTTAATGTATTTGTTTTTATGTTCATGTATGTGTGAAATGTAGATTTTCTACACTCGAAGTAATGAGCTCCGGTACCGGATTGGTTATGGTTTTTTTCGATGGAATTCTTACATTCGTAGATGAGGTACCAGAATATGAAGGTGGTAACAGACGAATGCTTAATGTTAACACACATATGCGATATGATGATCTCTGTGAATCAGTTTGTCAAGTTTGTGGTTTCCAAGAAGGAGAGTTTGATATAAAGTTAACATGCAAATGACCACCGTATGAAAAGTATACATATGCTCAAGTTTTTGATGATCAGAGCACGGCTACAATGCTATCTTTATTTAACTACATGAATACAGTTGTATTATTTGTTGAGAAACAACCCAAGTCCTATACTATTGTCCACCACAGTCAGTTGAATGAGGATTATCAACAAATGACACAAACATATAGCCAATATGAAGCAAGTCCTTCTTCGGCAGTTCCTCAGTCCTATTTTGGATCGTATGAGCACACACCAATGAATATTGGTAATTATGAAGCAGACGTAGTTCAATCACATTCTCAAGGAAGACAGGTTGAAGATGCAGATAGTGATGAGACAGATGATGATGAGGCAGATGGTCAAATGGATGGTGATGAGATAGACATTGTTGATGTAGATTCAACCCCACTTCCGGAGCTGCAGAACATGTTTCATCATATGGCAGACGCTATGAATCGAGAACCTGATAGCTACGTACATGAAGCCATCGTTAGTAATGAATTGCCACCATTACCAGTACTACCAGATTTGAGGCATTTGCCAGACATAGAGCCTGACGAGAACTGGATTGAAGATTCAGTGATTGGAAATGTCGATGAGCGTATTGCTGCGTACACTGAATACAAAAAAAGATTTGCTGCATCAGTTGAAGGAATGACATTTGCGAAAAAGTGTCTAATTCAAAGTGTTAACGTCTGGGCCAAAAAGATTTTCAGCTGCTTGTTTGAAAAAAGAGTGTGAATGGAAGATACATGCCTCTTACAGTCAGAGCAAAGAATAAGTCACAACATTGAGCAGTTTCTGAGACATATGAGTGCAAATATGTCAAGAAATGCTCGGTGCAGGAATGTCGAATTGCAACATAAAAACGACACTAGTAGTGCCGTTTTACTAAACCAAAAACGGCATTGGTAGTGCCGTTTTTGTTCAATTAAAAACGGCACTACTAGTGCCGTTTTTGAGTAGACAGAAAACATGACAAATCTGTTTTCTCGTTCCATTCTCTTGGATTTTCAATCCAAGTCTTGTACACCTAAGAGAAAAAAATCATTTCAAACATACATGTCATTTCATACATACATGAAATTTCAAACAACTAAACCGTCAAATAAAATTGTTCATAACACATGACATATTGTTTAACAAATGAAATTGTTCTTAACCAAAATGTAGTTTAACCAAAATGTAATGACAACTAAGGTGGAGAAAAAACTTTAGTAGGAATTTTATTTCGTCCACCTCGTCGAGGGGCCTTCGAAGGGCGACGACAGTACACTTGGGTTATCACATCAGCATCGTCTTCAACAACCCCACCTCTTTCTACTTCAACACCTTGAAATCCTGAACCCTCGCCTACGTGAAATGAAGAACCCTCGCCTTGAAAGAACGTAGTACCGCGCGATTCTTGAGTCAGAATCCCTCCATCATTGGCAGACACTCCGGTGAAAATGAAATTGTCCTCGTCAAGTGACACTCCTATTTCTGGGAGATTTTCTTCAGAATCTGTACGATGTGGTTGATAGCAAACATCTTCTGATAGTTTCAATGGCGGATCTACACTCTTAAAGCACGCCATCATTTCCTTGATCTTTTTCTTTAATTTCGCCGTTAATGACTGAGTGGGCCTGTGTGAAGAATGCATCCTTTCAAGATGATGAATATCTTCATGTAAGCTGTGTAACCCATGAAGCTGCCATAAAACACATTTACGATTAGAAAATGCAAATTAAAACCTTAATCAAAATTATAATTTTCTGATCATTTCTTACCAAGTATCAATCTCTAGCAGCTGGAGGCCTATAATTCGGTAATTCAGCATCGTCAACTCTTCGGGTCAACCATCGAATCGTAATCTGCCAGTACCACTCCATGTAAATTCGTCTACAAGCAGCAAAATCTTCTGAGAGTGATGGTGCCTCGAACTGCACAAAATCTCGCCGACGTGACCATGCTTGAATGTATAACTGCTGCTCTTGCAACCAGTTTACTCTGGGCTTCCCCTGAGCCTTCTTCATCTTGCAAATCTCCATTATTTCGGGAATATGTTGCCGCAATCCAAACTGACGCATCACCCTGTCTGGAACGTGCATTGCGGCAACTCCGAAACAAACAATCCATGTTCTGCTCATCCAAACCTCATGTTCTTGGCGACAATCAGCAGGTAACGCCATCAGATCTACTTCTTCGTATGGGTTCCAACAAACTTGACTTTCGTCTTGAACGTCGAACTCATTTCTGTAAAATTCAATCTGAGCCGTCTTCACATTGTTCGCCCACGACCTAGGAGTCCGCCAACGTGAACCTAAAGGACACAATGGGAGTTGCACACCGGGAATTGTAGATGGTCGTCCGACATGAAGATGTTCCCAACACCATATCTGTAACAATGTAAGGAAACTAGCTAATTGTTTCCCTTTTTTCAGACATGCCTGATCCAAATATTGATACAAAACAGCTAAGGATGCAGCTCCCCAACTGTAGTTTCCACATTCAAATATGTTTTCCAGCAACAATAAATATCTAATGTGAACTTTGTTTCCACTCTTATCGCCCACTATCCCGGATCCTAACTGAAACAAAATGTACGCTCTCGTGTGCTGCATAACCTGCTCATCTAGTGCATCTTGCTCAACAACCTGAAAATTTTGCTGCAACCATTGCAATGACACGTATCCACCCTTCACTGCAGTTCTCGCTTCTTCTTCAACACCCAACAGATTCATGCAAACATGATTCCAATCGTGATCTAATGTTGCACACACTGCCAAACCGTCAACACGAAGACCACTAAGCATAGCTACGTCTTGTAGCGTGATGGTCATCTCCCCGTGTCTAAAATGGAAGGTGTGTGTCTCAGGTCTCCACCTCTCCACAACAGCACGAATCAGATTCCAATCCAGTTGCAGTCGTTGCAATCGAGACACAGTGTCAAATCCCGCAATCTCTAACAAATCCCACATCCTCTCATCTTGCACATTCCACGTGTTGAACTGAATGACGTGCTCGACGCATTTAATATCCGTCAAAGGCTCCTGAAAATTAAATTTAATTATTTTACGTCAAATAAAAACCAATACCGATACACAAAAATTAAAATTTAAAAATCATAACACTTACATTTTCCAAAATCGAAGATGATCTATGATCTTTCTGTAGTACTAACACCGAAGGGTCAACAGGACCGTGGCAATCATGTGAAGTCGACATTTCAGAAACTGTAAAACATAATTAACAAAAAATAATATTACATACTATTCAGTTCAAATAATACAATCTAAACAAATTCAATACATTATCCACAATCAATCTAATTTCAACAACTACAACATTCATTATTCAATTTAATTGGTTTAACACAAATCCACACAATGCGAAACTCACCAAAGAATGTAAATTTATTAAATTTGGACTTCTGAGATTAATTGATCTATTAATCAAATCATCAATTTCACACAAGATTAATAATCATAACAATATAACATCATCATCCACGCAAGATCCAATTCAAACAATATAACATCATCATCCACATCATCATCAACAGAAGATCCAATTCAAACAATATAACATCATCATCCACATCATCATCATAACAATATAACATCATCATCCACACAAGATTAATCAAATCATCAAATCCAATTCAAACAATCTACACACATCCTAACCAAACCAATCAAATGTACATAAATACAAACTAATAAGGCAAAATCTTAACAAAAAATGATCTAAAAATACCTGAAATCGTAGGAGAGAGGGAGAGGAAAAAACCAAGTTATTTGGGAAGATTGGAGAAAAGGGGGCCTTGGTGTCGTTTTTAACCCTAGGGTAAAAACGATCGGATGCCGTTTTATGTAGGGTAAAAACGGCACCACTAGTGCCGTTTTTTCCCAAGTACAAAACGACACCAGTAATGCCGTTTTTAACCTCGGGTTAAAAACGGCACCAGTGATGCCGTTGTTTACTTGGTTAAAAAACGACATTGGAGATGACGTTTTTACTTAATAAAAACGGTATCTGAGGTGCCGTTTTTCAATGTGCATATTTTGCCAAATAAGTTTCTGAAGTCCATATTTTTACAATTTTTTTATTTTTTTTGATTATTTTGAATTTTTTTCCAATTTGATATATACGGTTTGCCACGATTAACTCGTTAGTTAAATGAGTTGGGTTTGGATTTGATAAATGTATCTTGAGCCTATCTAATTTATAGATATTTATATATGTTACTATTTCTAATATTACACCTAATCATATAATAACTAATTTTTTCCATCTTTTAATTTAAAATATGATAATTTAATCAACAAAGTATACAAAAATTTTCACTTAATTTTCATATTCTTCTCCAAGTCAAACAAATCTTACCCTAAATTAGGGCTTAGCAAAATCCGGACCGGTCGGTCCGGAAAGTTTTGTTTTGGTCCGGTCCGGTCCGGGTTTCGGTCCGGAGAATTTTAAAATTTCGGTCCGGTCCGGTCCGGTCTTTTTTTCTTTTTTATTTAAAAAATCGGTTTTTGACCGGACCGATTCGGTCCGGTCCGGTCCGGTCTTCGGTCCTTAGGAATTCGGTCCGGCCCGATCTTCGGTCTGGACTTCGGACAAAAATTCGGTCCGGACCGAATGCTCACCCCTACCCTAAATCATCAAATGAATAACGAAAACAAAGACCTGTTTACCTTTTTTATGTTCTATTTATACATCTCATGTAAGACCTCGGTTGACTTGAGAAGATGGCAAAATATGCAGTAAGATAGATAAAATGAATTATCTTTTCAATTTTTTTATATTTCAATAAATAATAAAAGAGACCAGTTAGCCTTAGATTTTGTTATCGTGGATAATGTTTACATGGGTAAGTTAAACATAGTCAGACACAATCCACTAATTAGATGGGTTGGACGGGTCAGGTTGATTAGTAAGTTATTAGATGGGTTGGATTTTAGTTTCCCTTTTTAGACCATATAATAAACGAATCGGTGTTGAGATTTATGTAGATTGGGTTGGGTTGCAAAAGCGTTTGATTTATAGGTACAAAAGAGTGGCAATCATTATAATGGCTTTCTTTTTGGATAGTTTGGAAGGAGAGGAACGATCGATTACTTCGGGTTACTACTACAGGTTCTATTTCATTATTAAAAAAATGTTTTGATTTATTTGACTTCTAGATATATACTTTGACGGGTGAATTACGGCAGTAGACTTTGACAAGTAAGACCACCCTTAACGGGTGGTCTTTTTCGAACGCCCGAAATGTCCTCTCTTAATGGGAGGGTGGATCTTGGGCGGATTTTCAGGTGGGTACCCGCCTGGGTGAATTTTGTTTTGTTTTGTTTTTGATTTATTGTTTTAAAAAATATTTTAAAAATTATTTAAAATCGTTTTTTCAAAATTGTTTTTATGAAAATATGTTTTTTATTTGTTTATATTTTTTAATTTTTTTGACAATTTTTTATGTTGTACCTAGAATTGATTCCCAAATGACGTGGATGAGAGAGAATATAGAGTGTTTGAATTGTTTCTGGGTGTGGTTAAGAAAAATTGAGGGGTTTATTTGAGCTGACGTGACAGAGGAAAGTTGACGTGATTGAGAGAAAATCAGGCATTGGAACTGCCCGGACGCTATCAACGGTGGTCAAAGCTGGTTGGACTGCCATTCTTACTGCATCTCCTCGTGGTGTCGTATTTGCGACCTCTAACTGACTGTCACCCCAGCTAGTGCCCAATTCTGACTAGGGTTTTCACCATCTTTATTGTCTTTGTTTTGAATATTTTGGGGACTAATACGTACTGTAACCGAATTTATTACCCCATCAGGGGTACAAAACTTGATCGGCTTGCATAGTTTTTCTGAATATTTGTTGTGGTTCATACAAAACGGATTTAATCTAATAGTATTTAATTATTATAAAAAAATGTGTTTAACATGAGCATTATACGACCCGGATATAAATGGGTGTTTTTTGTGAAAAAAATGTGAAATTGTTTGTTGCACACGTGTCGGCCAGTAAGAACACCAAATCATCACCTATTATCAGCAGCTTTTCTTTTTCAGCATTGGAGAAAACAGAAGTAGAAGAATGGAGCGAAGTGGCTTAGCTCTTCTTCGCCTTCCTTCTCCTCCTCGCCTTCCTTTCTTCACCTCCAAACCCAGATTCTACAAAACCTCCCCAACCAAACTCCCTTCCACAAGTAAGCAACCATCCAATAAACCCCACTTTTAGTTTTTTTCTTCTTTCAATTCATCTTTTTTGTTGTTGTTTACCCACAAAAGTTATGTCCTGTTTTTGTCTTTCTGATGCTCAAATCTCAACTTGAACTTCAGTTTTTGGCCCATGTGTTTGTCTAATCGTTTCTGTGTGAGGATTGGTCTACAGAGATACCCAAAAGGAATGTGTGTTAGTGTTTAAATTTTATTTATAGGATTGTTTACATGGATTCAAATGTATGGTGTCATGATCAGAGAAACCCATAAATGGTCAATTTGTTAATATCCAGTTTTTAGAGGACCCAAAGGACTAGACCCAATGCTTGAAATGGTATTTGGAGGAAGGTTATGGAGTTTGAGGATCCATAAGAAACTATAATGCTTGAAATGGTATTTGGAGGAAGATTATGTAGTTTGAGGATCCATAATAAACTATAAGCTTGTGGGTCTTTTCTCTTGGGATTAGATTGACTCGGAGCTGGAGGACCGGAAGGAGAGAATCGGGACATGGGCAAAAGGTGTTTGATGAAATGACTGAATAGAATGCTAATGATATCGCACATCTGCTCATGTGTATGTGGTATGTTATGTATCAGGAAACAAAAACTACTTGAGGCTTTTAATTTGCTTAAAGCCCAACTTATCGTTATTGTTTCTTTCCATGATACCTATAAAAAAGTAATGTTAGCATCGTTATATCGCAAATGAAAACTAGTAAGTAGACTCCTTTGAGAATACTTTTATCTAAAATAAGTGCTACTTTGGTATCATCTTCTTGATAGTGGTTAAGATGGTATCTATATAAGAACTTTGTTGTACAAATATAGCAGTTTTGAAGCTTCACGTACTCAGTGTTGGTAATTTGATATTATCATACTATTTGTATTGAGTTTCAAATTAAGAAATATCAACTTATTAATAGGTGGGAGCTTTTGTCTACAGTGGCTTCTATGGGTCATGATCCCATTAGAGAATGGATCCTTACTGAAGGTAAGGCAAAAGCAATCACAAGAATCAGTCCTATTGGAGGTGGATGCATCAATCTTGCCAACCGCTACGATACAGATGCTGGTTCATTTTTCGTCAAGACTAATAGGTATCTTGTGATTCTTTTTATGTTCTAAACTAAATTTTGTACATACAAAACTAAAAACATGTTGGAAACAACAGCAGTCCACTGAATGCTGCAGGTTATAATCTTCCAATGTTTGGATTTCCATGTTCACAGGAGTATTGAGCCATCAATGTTCAAGGGAGAGGTACTTGGTTTGGATGCCATGTACGCCACAAAGACGATTCGTGTTCCTCAACCTTATAAGGTGGATCACTAGCATTATGCGTATTCTGTTTCTTAATAAGTTACTTTGTCAAAATCTTCAGTAATCTGTATAATCCTGTATTTGATTGCCTAATTTCTATCATGTAGTTTGGAGAGTTGCCAACCGGTGGGTCCTATATCATAATGGAATTTATAGAATTTGGTCCTTCCAGGGGAAGTCAGGTCACTTGCTATGCCAGGACTTGCAGTTTAACAATGTCTTTTCATTTTTAATATTGCACTTTGTTTTTGGACATAGTGATATTTATTGTGAGAAGCATATTACCTTTTTTCAGTCAGCCCTTGGAAGGAGGCTTGCTGAAATGCATAAAGCTGGAAAAAGTGAAAAGGGGTTTGGATTTGAGGTTAACAATACTATTGGAAGGTAACAATCTATACTTAATCTGTTTCTTCCTCATGGAATAGTTGCATATTGGGATTACAAAACTATGTGAAGGATATCTCAAGACTTATTTTCTCTTGTTTTGTAATGTTACTATATATCATTCTTATTCACGTGGTTCCATGTCAGTAGCATAGATCAAACACTGGAAGATTTATATGCTATATGATCTCTTTGCTTGTACTCCATTTTACCAAAGCAATTTCGTTTTGTTTGGTCATATGCAGTACTCCCCAGATAAACACATGGTGTTCAGATTGGGTTGATTTTTATGCTGAACATCGGTTGGGGTACCAACTAAATATGGCATTGCAACAGTATGGAGATACCAGCATTCATGAAAAAGGTAAAATTGTATGCTTTCACCACTATATTTCGGTTATATTTTGTCACTTAAGTCAGATTAAAGCAAGGTTGTTAATTGTTGGAAATATACAATGGAAGCGTAAAGAACATCATACCTAATTAAGGGTGTAACTTGAAAAATTTGATAAAAGTTGAACAAAAACTATGCACATCCATAGGGGGAGCATTTATATGCATAGTTTACATATAAAATTTTCAAGTATTAAGATATCGGTTGCCATCATCAAAAAGGGGGAGATTGTTGGCTTTTTGGCCTTAATCTTATATTTTGATGATTTAATCAACCGAATCTTAATTAGAGTAGCACACACTATGCATTGCATATATATTGCATGTGCTAACCTCTACAGGTGATCAAGACTCATGGAAGGAAGGAAATCAAGTCAAGATTTGTAATAAAGCTAAATGAAGACTTGTAATCTTGATTTTATTTTGAGTCTTAGGAACATGTGTAAATTGAGCATACAAGAGTTAAAAACCAATCACATACACACTAGGCTCCTTAGAGAAGTCACACACAAAATTTCACCTTATTTGGACTTCATTAGATCACCCAAACCTTAGTCGGAAATCACTTATAAACTTAAACCCAGATTTCCTGTGTGAATCGGTCGACCGAACCAGTTCTCAGTTCGACCGGTTTATAACAGACTTTCCACAGTGATTTTACCGAACTCTACCGGTCGACCGGTTCTACCTTTTCGGTCGACCGATTCCGGATTTTAATATGACCGTTTTTCTTGTCGTATTCCTATAACGGTCGTATTCGTATAAAACAAAACATAACTCCAAAATACATTCGGTAACCGGTCGAACGAAGACCTTGTTTCGGTCGACCGGTTGAACATATTTTCAGAAACCAAATTCCCTGCTATCGGTCGACACATTTCTCGTTCGACCGATTGACCTTTTTCTCAACCGAATCCCATACTTTGGTTCGACCGCCCCATACTTTGGTTCGACCGATTCACTTAAGTAGAGTTAAGTTCTAGCTCGTTTGTCCGACCGAATATTCTTTTGTTCGACCGTTTTCTTTGAAATCAAGTTAACGGTTGACCGGTTTACTAGTTTCGGTCGACCGGTTCTGGACAGATTTGCAGCCCGATTTTCTGCTTTGTGTATCTTGCACAAAACCCAATCAAATCTATCCCCAACGGCTAGAATACCTTAGGAGCTTATAAATAGAGGATCAAGACTTGTTGTTAACACAACTCTCCAACTCCAATTGTCCCAATACATTAGAGAGAAACCTCAATCCTCAAAGCTCCCAATTCTACACTCCATAAGCCTAAACTTCACACATTTGATCATATACTCATCCTACTCAAAGTGTGCTCAATTAGAGAGTGAATCCCACTCAGTTACAAGTGTTGTCAAAAGAAGCAAGGACTTCGGTGAAAGCCCGAAGTGTCCCTCTCGGATTGTGAGAGGAAGAATTCAAGCAAGCGAGGGTTGTTCGCGTTGCTTGTGGTGTAAAGGCGTTCTCTCCCGGCCCGGAACGAGGAGTGATTAGTGAAGACGTAGGCGGAGCTCGCGGAGTCGAGCGGAGCTTACAAGAGAGGACTAGGACCCGGGTGGGGTGCCGAACCTCTATAAAAACCGACGTGTCTTTGTGGTTTGCATTTTCGCTTTCGTTACTTGCTTGTTTTGTTTAAAATTCCGCTGCGCATCTTGATTGCTTAAACAAGTAGGTGATTAGCGTAAAAGTGATTAGTGGACCCATAACCCACACGATCCAACACTACCTTTACAAATGGAGCGGAAAAGGATCCGAGCGTCATTCGCGATGCAAGATTCTTCCCACTGGCTGGGTTTCAACTCTCATGGAGATGAAACCCAGATACACGACCCAAGAGTCTTGTTGGTGCACATGGATGGAGAATTGAAATGGACAAATTTTTGGTGTTGGAGGAAGAGGAAAATAATTGTCTTCTCTCTAGGAATTAACTCTAATTCTCCTTTTATATACACCAAGGGTGTGTAACTACCATGTATACCCATGATCTCCGATCATTGCCAAACAGATTACGCCAAGTGTCACCCATGTTACCATGTACGCTTTGAGAATCAAACCAATATCTCCCACTTGCAAAAGGGAACATTGACAACTTGTCACGTCCTTATGTGTTCTTGACGCATGTGTGTGTATATATTCCAAATATATACACACCTCTTATTTCCAATCATGTATCCCAGATACATGAATTTAGTGTCCCAGACACCTGCACACAACAATCATACAACAAATGGATCGTGCGACCAGTGGTTTACCTGCAATCGGGAGTTCCAAACTAAAAACCTCACTAAAAGGCGAGAATGGTAGCATCAATTCAAAAACCTGCAATGGGATTGACTTGCTCGGCATCAAGTTGTGAGCGGAATTGGAGTGTCTTCGAGCAGTTGCACTCAACGAGAAGGAACATGTTGACTGTGAATAAGATGAATTACTTGGTGTATGTGAACTACAACCAAAAGTTAAGGCAAATGTTGCAGCAAAGGATTGAGAAGTCCGGATTTTATGACCCCATCAGTGTGGACTACGATATCTTCGATGAGCATCCATGGTTGGTAGAAACTGAAGATCCGGTCTTCGCTGGAGAGGAGCTTACATGAGCCGATGCCGAGGAAGCAGCTTTAAGACATTCTTCTTCATGGAGACGCTTTGCTCGATCCATGTCCACTGCATCTGACGCGCGGTGTTCCACTGCATCTGACGCACCATTATTAGGTGGTGGCATGGATGATGTCATCGTTCACATTAGTTCTAGAGATCCAGGTGCATCGAGTTCTCAACCACTGATGGACATCGACGAGCAATATGTCCAATCTGACGATGAAGAAACTGAAGAAGATGATGTCTACGTCGACAATCCGAACGAGAACCTCTCCGACGACTCTGATGGTGGTAGAGGATATGATATGGTTCCCAGTTGGACATTAGATCAATGTGTCCAATTGAATTAGTTAGTTAGCTTGTAATTCTAATTTCTCTCTTATCTGCTATTGTATGAACTCTGAGTTACCTTTGTAATCGTACTACTAAGCAATAAATTGTATACCTGAGTGTTTAGGTGGGTAGAGAGGGTGCCTAGTAAGACATTGGTCGAGGAACTAGGTGTCTTTTTGAACATGTATGGTATTTTTAGATAATATTTGTGCATTTTTTCCTATTTTTCCCGATTTTTTAATCTATTTTATCAAATTTAATTGAATTAAAATTAAAAAAAAGCCGCCCAGAATTGGGCGGTCGCATAAACGCCCAGGCGACCGTACGCACCCGGTCGCCTAGGCTCGCCTAGGCGTTCCCGGAACATTGATCATGATTGCTAATGCAATTACAACAATTTGATGGAATTTTTTTATTGAAAAACAAACTATGATTACACAAATGCTCTAAGACTAAGTGCTAAACTATCAAACTATATTATATCGATGCAAACGATACGGGAACGATGACAAACTTTGAAGACGAAAACTATGACGCGACGAACGCAACTACCCGAGCTGACGAATTGGAATCCCGAACTCCTTCACGTTGTGTGCCTCTACTTTTGATTGTGCCCTCCAAGTCCCGCATGCAAACCTTCGGTCCGTGCTTTACATTTTTCTCACCTCATGTAGCAAGTTAACATCCCATGCCTTCTGGTCGTGAGAATTTTTTTCACATTTTATTATTTTTTTAATGTATGAGAATCAATTACCACACCCCCCTGTTCTCCATCTCCTTCAATTCCTTTTTTCTAATTTATTTAATGTAATTGGTGATTTGCACTCAGATCCTTTAGTTTCCATAATATAGCAGAAAATCACGTCTTTTGCTCTATTTTCCCCGATTTCCATGTATTGTAATAAACCTACTTAGTTCCTGGAATTAAACAACACCTACAATAGAACTTTTATTGTGGAATTTACTAAGTATAAAGGTAAATTAGATGCATGAAATGCGATTTAACAGTGATTCAACTACCATTCGACCTGTAGACACATGTTTCAACACAACTTTTCTTTTTGCTATAATGTCTCTTACAAAACAACATTTAAGTTGCAAGTGTTGGTCACCCATGGTACTTGGGTCTTTAACGTAACAATGGGCAGCAATGCTATCACAATAGACAACAAATAACTCAACAAATCTATGTCAACCCAATGTGGTAGATTTACATGCTTTTATGGTCAACCAGACAATATAAACTTGGTAACAAAACATGTAGTTTCTCATATCTTTGAGATACCTCATAATTTTCTTGGCTACTTTTCAATGCTCCATGCTTGACTTAGATCGATATCAATTCACCATGTACACAGTATGACAAATATCCACCCTAGTACAACACAACATACAGAAGGCTTTCCACAACATTGGAGTATGGAACTCTATCCATTTTGGTATTCTCCTCAGGAGTCTAGGATATAAATCAAGGCTCAAATGTAAGCCCTCCTCAATAGTATTGGTGATTGTTTTGCAATATTTTTTTCGTTTGGTATCGTTCCAAGATATGGTTAATGTAGGTTTCTTAAGGCATTACCAAAAGTTTTTTCCACCAATTTTTAATGATCTTTACATCAAGGATGTAGCATGCTTCACCCAAGTCATTCATATCAAATGAAGATGATAACCACCCTTTTGTGGATTTACGCAACTCTTTGCTATCGCCAGCCAAAGTTATAATGACAAATCTACCATTTTATGTAAATACAATGACCTTCCTTAAGCATAGGGGGGTCAGTCTCCCTTGTCGTTTAATGGAAGGGAATTTTTCACTGTCTAGACGCTTGCTTGAAGCATGCATGGACTCTTGAGTTTGCACACATTGCGCTCTACTCCATTGGCTTGAAAACTTTGAGGATGATCCTAATTGATCTCTTGGTCAAGTTATCCAATAAGAAAAATCATCTTTAAATCCATTTGGTAAAGTCTAAGTCAATCTATGTCATTATGACTAAAAGAAGGTGGATCAAGGCAAACCTGACGACTTGTGAGAAGGTTTTCTCTGAATCAACATCTTCCCTTTGGGTGCCTTTCGAGCTATCACAAGAGCTTCTCCAAGCCGATCCGTAGATGTGGAATAAGCTCGCGTACACTACGATGCAGATGGAGACCTGATTGCTCACCCTCTTTGGGAGCTACTTGATCTTCAATATTAACACTCCCACTATGATCAACTGGTGGAACATCATGTTCACTATCCAGATTCTATATCCCAGAGTAGTAATTTCACCATTTTATTTCACAAAGAAGTCCATCGAGTCTTTGTTAGCTCCTGGAAGAGTTGGAAAACCATTTTCCAAAAAATCTCGCATCTCTAGACTCAAGTTTCACCATTCTCTTATTCTCATCTTACCCGATAAAAACATAACCCTTGGAGCAATCCGAGTATCTTACACAAAAATACTTTTCCTCACTGTATGTCTTAGTTCCTCACCATCATGGATCTAACCATGTCTAGCAACGTTCTATTCCTTATCTCAACAACACTATTTTACGAGAATTGTTGGGTGTAGTAAGTTGTATAGATATCCCCTTTTCATCACACAACTTCTTGAACATATCAGAGAGATACTCTTGTCCTATATCCGTTCAAAGAGTTTTTATCTTACAATCTAATTGATTCTCAACCAAGCTCAAGAAATTTGTTAAAACATTATAGAGCCTCCGATTTGTGAGAAATAAGATAAATATGATTATACCCAGTAGAGTCATTAATAAATGTGATGAAATAACCATATGCATGTCTAGTGCCCACATTTATAGACCCACAAATATTTGAATGTAAAAGTTTCTTATCTTCGAAGAAATACCGAATTTACGATTTCATATATATTAATTTTCTCATTCAATTCATCTCAACGAGTCATATCAACAACAATATGTGAAAGCAATCATCAAAGAAAATCAAAGACATATAGCAAGGAATAAGTTCTAGCATAAAACCAAAAGGCGACAAAATTCTAATCAATATAAATAGTTCATAAGCAGATGCACTTCAACCAAAAGGAAACATGAAATAATCAATCAGATCCGCACGCAAATGCTATATAAACAATTTATATCAACTCAATTTTGCACTATAAACATGATTATATCTTAAATCACCCAAAGATGTATATAAAAAAACTATGTTAAAAAATGAGAAATAACACATAAATCTCAAACTTGTATTATACATCATAAAGGAGTTCACACAGAACTCTTCTACACTTATAACTCCTACTAAACAAATGTTCAGTTCCGAAAAGTCATGTTCACACAAAACATACAAAGTTCACACAAACTTATTAAGTTCACACATAACTAATAGAGTTCACACAAAGCTTACAACATTCACGAAGAGCAGACAAAGTTCACACAAAATTTACAAAGTTCATATAGAACTTATTATGTTCGCATAGAACACATCAAGCTCATACATAACTTATACAGTTCAAATTCAACACATTAAGCTCTCGTGGAAATCAATATTATAAATTCAACATCTTTAATCGACTAAAGGATTTAACTAATATAATGATATCAAAAAGCGTACACTACCAATTTTGGATCATATTATTTTGCTCGATTACATACATCGATGTTGAAGTAAATCTCAAATAATATAGTCTACACAAGACTAAATTTTCAGAACTAAAACAAAAACTTTTGTGGCATTCGAAAGTGCCAACAAGTAGAACCAGACGATCGATTAAGTTACAGACCAACTGCTGTCTGAGATTTCAACCTCAAATTTGGCGCAACAATTGGTCAACCGAGTCAACATTCTAATGTCGTTGGAAACCAACTCCCAAAATGGTCAACTACCCAAAATTACGGCTCAACAAGCGCAACAAATAGTCAACCACATCGAGATACTAACAAAACACGAAAAAATCATGCAATTTTTTTAAAGCACCAAATCTAGAATCCATGAAGAAGAATGAAAACATGCATGGTGACGAAACATGCATGCCAACAAAGGTCCTTCCATATATATACAATGTATTTTTTTAAATCGAAAAAAATATAAGAGAAAAAACATGCAAATGCAAGATGTAGCCAGGATATCCATGTATGATAGACATACTAGAACCGATTGAGATATTTTCAAAGAACCGATTGCCTTGATATGCAACATCAAATCGGCACACGTTTGAGATAGAAAAAATATTCTTACATGCGAACAACTAGCGGCTCTTGATATCAATGTTGGAAATATACAATAGAAGCTCAGGGAGAACATACCTATGCGTGATCTATCTTTACGAATGCAACGGAAGAGGATCAGAATGTCGTTCGCGATGTAAGAATCTTCCTATTGTTGGGTTTCAACTCTGAAAATGAAACACAGATCCATGACCCAAGAGTTTTGTTGGTGCACACAGGTAGGGAATCAAGAGGAACAAATTTTTGGTGTTGGAGGAAGAGGAAAATAATTATCATCTCTAGGAATTAACCCTAATTCTCCTTTTATATTCACCAAGGGTGTGTAACCACCATGCATGATCTCCAATCATGGTCAATTAGATTATGCAAAGTGTCACCCATGTTCTCATGTACCCCTTGGGCATATTAAACCAATATTAATTGATTTTGTCGAGTAGAATTCAAAATCCTGACTAAATGTACTCTGTATAAGATTACCAAAAACCATTAACGATCAAAGAATAATCCAGGCCTTCATGGATACCTTATTTTTTCAGTTACAATATCAAATATAATTTCCATCTCCTTCATGATCATTTGTGGTGCTGTCATTATTTAACCAACCCACATGTTTCTAAATTTTTATGTGTTAGGTATGCGACTGACGAAGAATTTGAGGCCATTATTTGAAGGTGTTGAAATTGAACCATGTTTGCTTCATGGAGATTTGTGGAGTGGTAATATAAGTTCTGATAAGAATGGAGACCCAGTAATACTGGACCCAGCTTGTTACTGTAAGTGAAAGTCTGTTTTGGAATATTAATTTCTCTCTCTTCCAATTGTTTCCAATTATTGTTTGATTTGAAGATTGTTTTGTGATTGGCTGTGGTAATTATCTTAAATAACTTGTTTTTTTACCGTCCCAACTGATAATAAGTTCACATTTGACTATTTAAGTATAAGAGCTCTTACCTTTTTTTCGTGGTCATTTTATGGAGGCAAAACATGAGTCACTCACATGGCTTCTTAGTTGCTACTTTTGTGACATTAATTCATTAATGTCACATTCTCTAATCAGATATTATCTCTGTTTTCTAATCACAGTAACTATAACGTATTGAATTGCTAGGTCAATCTCCTTGTTAGTGTGGATCTGAGCTCTGGATATAACTAGTTATGAGAATGAATTTTGAAGTCTATAACCCAACTGGTTGAGATTTTTATTTTTTACCTAAAGTTCCTTACATGGGATAGACTTAAACAATTAAACTCCAAATTTCAATGGGAAAATATTTATCAACTACCAGATATTAGTATCTACTAGCCAATTATAGCGCCCCTGCCCCTTCAAACCGTTTTGTAAATCCTGACTTTCAGGAGCTATTTATGATTTCATGTCAGTTGTTCTACAATAAGAGCAGTTAACCAATCTAAAGTCTCACCAAAACATGCCACCTAACTTATACTATCTCAATTCAATGTCCAAATGTATATCAATCACAGTTTGAATTATTTTAGCCCATTTTTATTGACAGAAACTCACGCTTCATGTAGTAGTTAATAAGATTTAGATCAATGTCCATGATGCTCTTTATTCCTGTTCTGAAACTTTTCCTATCCTAAAATTGTCTTTAAGATGGTCACAACGAGGCAGAATTCGGTATGTCTTGGTGTGCAGGATTCGGTGGTTCCTTCTACAATTCCTACTTCGAGGTAGGTAGGATCATGTTATCTCATTCCAAAGCAAATTAAATGTTAATAGCCAACATTAATTATATAGATTGAAATAGCACAATTAGACTTCTGATATCCACGTTAATATTTTTTGACCAATCAGAAAAATTGTTGCTGCTTTTGTTATGATGCAGGTGATGCCCAAACAAGCAGGTTTTGAGAAGAGGATGGATCTTTACATGCTTTATCACTACCTCAATCACTACAACTTGTTTGGATCAGGATATCGTTCTTCTGCCATGTCCATAATAGATGGTTACCTCAAAATGTTGAAAGCATGAAGAGAGCTTTTCTTGTATGATATATAGGCTATTGTAGCGTAGAAAGCTTGCTTACCTACATCTGTATGTAATGCTATTTATCATGAAGATAAGATACGAAATAGCTATAAATAAATATGAATAATGCACATTTGCATGATTAGAAAATGGACACGGGATGAATATTGTAAGGAATTGGTATCAGTAGAAGCGCATACATATACCGATGAAATATTAATAATGCACAGGTCTTGTACCCTACTCTTGATTGTTAAGTTTATTAGTGACTGTATGTTTAAGTTATTAAGTTAGAGATATGACTTGAGCGAAGGGACTTTAAAATCCAGGTTTAATTCCGACTAATAACATATATATTAAAAAAATCTAGAAAATTCCATCTTATCAAACATTTATTTAATATTTATTCAAAGTCAAATTCAACTCGTGTACTCCTATAATAAAAAAAATCTATATTTGCATGTGCAGAAACTTGATGGTCAAAATATGCATTCGAAATGAAATTCGAAAATATGTAAAAATGATATCCACGTTTATAGACCACAATATGAATATAGTGAAATCATATACTTAAATGGATATAAATGTGAACTATCCGAGAAATCGATTTCAATTTTCATTTACAGTACGTTCAGTAAAATGCATAGCTCTATTCGAAAAATTATTTATGAAATTATGGGTTAAGCACGTCTGACAAACACTACAATTGCGTTGGGGTATAATTTTAATCTTGGAATAATTTAAGATATAGCATTTTAGATTTAGGTTTAATGGAAAATATAATCTGTACATAAGAACGTTTAAAACACACATGTTCCATGAGGAGAAGCTAACATCACACATCATGGTCGATATATACGAATATCCCAAAACACAAATATTGGTTTAATTGCCCAAAGGGTACATCAGATCATGGGTGACATTTAACGTAATCTGATTAACCATGATTGGAGATCATGAGTACGTGGTAGTTACTGTTAGAAATTGGTTTAATTTTGTAAGGCAGAAACAAGATAAAAACGGTCGACCGGTGGGAAGTTCGGTCGACCGAAATTATCGGTAGCGCTCAGAGGTGAAGAACGGTCGATCGGTGTTGGACACCGTTCGACCGAAAATAACAGAGACTTTTTTAGAGTCAGGAACGGTTGACCGATGGTGATTCTGGTCGATCGGAAAGTGGTTCGGAGCTGAAGATAATCGTGCAGCGGTAGACCGATCGGTTACACCGGTCGACCAAAATTAACAGGAATCGTTCCTGTTAACCGTCTCGGGCGACCGTTAGAGGATTCCTGTCGATTGTTGCCTACGATTTCTGCACGGTTTTGAGTCGTCTATTTAAGGGCTTCTGAGCCCTAACTTGTATAGAACACATTATTCTTATTTCCTTCATTGAGTATTGAGAGATTATGGCTAGAGAGAGATCTAGAGTGTTTTGAAGGACATATTGCTTCCATAAACTTGTAATCTCGGAGAAGCTCAAGAAGGAAAGGAAACCCGTAGGAGACCCCCAAAAGACGTAGGCACATTGCCAAATCTTCTAAAACGCTTGTGTCGTGGTTATTTCAGGTGTGCGCTCGTTTATTGCTTGTTTCTTTTATCTTGTATGTATTTTGTTACCATAAAGTTTGGGAGAGATAGAAGTTTCGTTAGATTCCACTTTAATATTCATCTGCTTGTGCATCTTAGCCCGCTGTCTCGTAGTAACATTGTTAGATCCTCTCCCAACAATTGGTATCAGGGTTTTCATTGCTTCTAGTGATGACGGAGGATGCAAGAAACTTTCATGTGGAGAAATTCAACGGAAAAGGAAACTTCTCGACCTAGCAAAGGAGGGTCCGTGCGTTGATGTCGCAAACAGATTGTCTCTTGAACACTTTGGGCGGTGAGGAGAAGAAGCCGTCGAAGATGACCGAAGAGAAGTGGGAGATGTTGAATCTTCGGGCGATAGGGATCATCGAATTGTGCATTTCCGATGAGATTCTCTTTGAGGAATCTGCGGCGACAACGGTTGAATATTTGAAACTTCTGGAGGAGAGGTTCATGAAGAAAAGCATCGACAACAAGTTGAATATGAACCGTTAGCTGTACACACTTTGGATGAGGGAGAACACACCATTTGTTGATCATCTATCAATGTTCAAGAAGCTAGTCGCAGATTTGACCCAACTGGGCGTCAAATTGGAAGATGAAGATAAAGATAAAGCAATGCTTTTGTTAACATCACTGCCAGACTCGTTTGAGAATTTGGTAAACACGATCATATATAGGAAGGATTCACTGGTGTTAGAGGAGGTCAAGGGTACGTTGATCTCTTTTGATGAAAGAAAGACTTCAGGTAGTAGCTCTTTTGAGAATGGTAAATGATTGATCGTCTCACTGAATGGAATGGGCATGACGAGTAACAAAGGAAGTGGAAGCAACAAGGGCTAGTCAAAGTCAAAGGGGAGAACCTTTGAATGTTTCCTCTACAAGAAGACATGTCACATGATGCATGACTGTAGAGCCTTCAAGGAGGCGCAACAGAAGGGTAAAGCCTGGTATGATTTTGACAGTGTTGTGGGGGAATGAGACGCGATAGACGTCCTGACAGTTTGCGCTACAGGTATCGACAAATCATTGATGTGATGGATTTTGGATACAGGAGCATCATATCACATGTGCCTTGTCAGAGAGTGGTTTACATACTATGAACCAATCAAAGGAGGAATCATTGTTATAGGGAACGATGCACCATGCACTATCATCGGAATTGGTTACATTCAGTTTAAGGCGACTATCCACAAGATGAAAAGCATATTGGAGTATGTGCACTCCAACGTCTAGGGACCGACGCTAGTTTGGTCAAAGGGTGGAGCCGAATATTTCGTCACATTGATCGACGACTTCTCAAGGAAGGCATGAGTTTATTTTCTGAAGAATAAATCTAATGTATTTGAGAAGTTTAAAGCATAGAAAGCTCAGATGGAGAAAAATAAGGAAAATTTGTTAAGTACTTGAGGACAGATAATGCAGGTGAATACACCTCAAAGGAGTTCACAAGTTTCTGTGAAGGAGAAGGCATCACGAGGTATTTCACTACACCGTGAAGTCCGGAACAGAACGATGTAGCTGAAAGTATGAACAAGACTCTGTGTGAACGGGGATAGAAGCATGAGGCTACATGCGGATCTGTCAAAGGATTTCTGGGCTGAGGCAGTTGATCTTGCTTGTTATTTGGTAAACGTCTCACTGTCATTGGTACTTGAATTTCAGACGCCTCAGGAAGTGTGGTCGGGTGAGCCATATGATCATTCAAGGCTGGGAATATTTGGATGCAAAGCTTATGCGTTGGTTGATGAAATGTAACGGTCGAAACTGGATTCGAAATCGAAGGAATGCATTTTCCTTTGTTACGATAGGGCAGTGAAATGATATAAGCTTTGAGATCCAATGGACAAGAAGGTGTTCTTAAAGAGTAATGTAATATTTGATGAGACGAGTTTACTCAAAGGCATTGAGGAGAAAGAACAACAAGATGGTTCCATGCAGGGAGACAAAATTGAAGTAAGGGTCACAACTGTAACATCCTCAATAGCGGAAAAAATTTAAAATTTTCAATATAACACAAATACGAGGATATTGCGGAAGAAAATAGGCTAACTGGTGCACCAACTTATATACAATATATATATATATATATTATATGAGTTTCAAGAGTGTGATTACAACAAAAGATAAAGGAAAATGTACATGTAATCACTAAGACCTCAAAAACAGGAAAAACATGATCTAACTCCGACACACACTCCTCCTCGGTCAGCACCTCCCAGCGCCGCTCATGGCCTGAAATCAAACATGACTATGCCTGAGTTTCCCATAAGGAAATCCCGTATGCCAAACTCCTATCACAATAATGACTAGACATCTATCAACATGTATGATTTGAAATGCAGTAAACAAACATCAACATCTTACTGGAACTCTCTCACTGCCACAGTAGACACAAAACAGGAACGGGTCTCGTGGGTCCTCTATCCAAACCCCCACACGTGCCCCAGGAACCACAGCCGGAAACAACACAACTCTAGATCACTATAAGACCGACAATGTTCGTATTGTTGCCCTCAAAGGTCGGGGACCCGTTGCCCTCAAAGCTGATCCGACGAACCACTCTCAGGCCGGCAATGTTCGTACTGTTGCCCTCCAAGGCCGGGGACCCGTTGCCCTCAAGCTGGTTCCACAACACCACCACACTAACAAACCATTCTGAGGCTGACAATGTCCGTACCGTTACCCCAAAAAGGCAGGGGACCCATTGCCCTCAAGTTGGTTCAACAACACCAAAACAACACCAAAGTGTCCCAAAACTGTCGAACAAAACACCATACCGGTCGACCGAATCCCCATCCAGAGGACTGACCCAACTGGTCAAACGACAAAGGGGACCCGTTCGACCAAAACAACCAGTAAAATCAACTTCACACACCCAAAACAAGATCGATCGAACAAAACATAGATAACGATCGTCCAGAAAAAGGCGGTAAATTCATATTCCAAACCAAATCATACCGGTCGACCGAACAACGAATAGGTCGAACCAATTTTAACTTATTTTAAATCTTCGGTGGAACAAGGTTGACCGTTTTGTGGTCTACACCCGCAACCGACTTAAAACAGTGTTTCGGTCGATTGGCAAAAGGGACATGTTCGACCGAAAACCACCAGTAGCTCCATATTCTCGCCCAACATGTACCACCAGTTGACCACCTGAGGGTATTGTTCGACCAGTGTGAGAGATGAACGCCAAAACTGCACTTCAACCGGTCGACCAAACCACTGAAATGGTCGACCGATTCAGTGCTGAACTTTACTGCACAAGTCCGACGAGCCATCCGGCCTACCGTTTACCACACCAACACTCACGAAAGCATAAGTGAGCATCAAAGTAAAGCTTGACATACCTTGAAGGCTTGAATAAGCCTTTGAAGATCCAACGACGAGCTTTTACCTCACGAACCCAAACTCTGACGAAATCCAACCGAGCAACGATCGACTCCAAACTCTGGCGATGCCTGAGCTTCACCTCGTTTCACCGCTTTCACTCTTTCCAAATCTCTCAGAATCCTTCTCAAATGTTCTGGAGAGAGAGAGAGAGTTGAGAGATGAGTGAGAGAGATAATGAGAGAGAGAAAAGTAGTCCGAATAGCTAAGAAGTGCGCTGACTTGGTCAATCGATCGACTATAACCCAAATCGCGTCATGGAAACCCCTCTTCCTCGGCAGCGCGGTGACAAAATCCATAGTCACATGCTCCAACTTACACTTTGGAGGCTCGATCCTCTGCATCAGTCCCGTGGGTCTCTGGTGCTCAATTTTCACATGCTGACAAACCAGACATCTGTCAACAAACTCCGCTATATCCGTCTTCATTTTCTTCCACCAGAAATTCCTCTAAAGATCCTTATACATCGTCGTATTGCTCGGGTGGATAGAATAACGGGATATGTGTGCCTCCTCCAAGATTTCCGTCTTCAGATCTCCCCCCTTCGGTACCCAGACACGGCATCTGAATCTCAGACCTCCATCAACTCCTACACTGAAATCTGATCTGTCTCTAGCAGCCAACTGCAATAACTCAGCTAACTCCTCATCAGACTCTGAGCCTGACCAATACCCGTGACCATCTGAGGCTCTATTCTTAGTCCAGCTATCACCACACTCTTAGAGTCATCGGTGAATGGCTTCCACTCTGACAAGGTCTCGAGTAGCTCCACTCCTGAATACACAAACTAGCAGCCAAAATTTCCACCTTCCTACTCAAGGCATCTGCAACTGTATTTGCCTTCCCCGGATGGTAAGAGATGGTGAAATCATAATCCTTGATCAGCTCAAGCCACCTGTGCTGCCTCATATTCAGTTCTTTCTACGAAAATAGATACTTCAGACTTTGGTGGTATGTAAAAATTTCGAACTTCTCACCATACAGATAATGACGTCAGGTCTTCAGTACATGAACCACTGCTGCCAACTCTAAATCATGAGTGGGGTAGTTGTTATTGTGCACCTTCAACTGCCTCGAAGTATATGCAACCACCTGACCGTGCTGCATCAGTACACAACCCAAACCCATGCCAGAAGTGTCACTATAAATCACAAAACCTCCACTACTGCTGGGAAGAGTCAGAACTGGAGCAGTCGTAAACCGACTCTTCAGTTCCTTGAAACTGTTCTCGCACTTCTGGACCAAACAAACTTCACTCCTTTCTGCATCAGTGCCGTCAGAGGTGAAACAAGCCTCGAGAAGTCCTTGATGAACCGACGATAATAATCTGTCAGTCCAACAAAACTCCTAATCTCTGTCACACTTGTTGGGGCTCTCCACTGAGTCACTGCCTCCACCTTTGCTAGATCCACTGATATCCCAACTCCCGATACTATGTGTCCAAGAAATGCAACACTATCTAACTAGAACTCGCACTTCGAAAATTTGGCGTACAACTGATGATCTCTCAAAATGCCTAAGTACAATCCTCAAGTGCTCCATGTGTTGCTCTATATCTGGTGAATACACCAAAACGTCGTCCATGAAGACTATCACGAATCGGTCAAGGTACTGGCTGAATGCCCTATTCATCAGATCCATGAAAGTTGCAGGCACGTTCGTCAATCCAAACGGCATCACCAGAAACTCATAGTGACTGTACCTCGTCCTAAATGTAGTCTTCTGAACATCTGCCTCTCTCATCCTCAACTGATGGTAACCGGATCGCAGATCAATCTTCGAGAATACCTTCGCTGACTGCAACTGGTCAAAAAGGTCCTCAATCCTAGGTAAATGATATCGATTCCTCACGGTAACCTTGTTCAGAATCCTGTAATCAATACACATCCGCAACGAGCCATCCTTCTTCTTCACAAAAAGTACTGGAGCTTCCCAGGGTGAGACACTAGGTCGGATAAACCCAGTATCCAACAACTCCTGCAACTGCTTCTTCAGCTCGGCTAACTAAGCAGGTGTCATCCTATATGGAGCCTTCGACTGCGGAGTGGTCACAGTCACCAAATCAATACCGAACTCCAACTCATGTGAGGCGGTAGACTAGAGACATCTGAAAAATACCTCTACAAACTCCTAGACAATCTCTATGTCCTCCAATGGCCTCGTCTCCGGATTTGGAACAACTAAGGTAGCCACAAAGGCTCTACAACCCTGCTTAACAACTTCCGTGCCCTCACTGCTGACACCACTACCCAACCACCTCTTTCCTTTGTCCCATTGATCAGCAAATTTGGTAGACCCGTCCTCAGAATCAGAATCTTCTTTTCCCGGCACAGGACTCGCACATCATACTGTGACAGCCAGTCCATCCCCAATATGACGTTGAAGTCTTCCATCAGTAACAAGACTAGGTCTGCCAGAAACTCCTGGTCTCCCAAAACAATCGTGGCACCGGGGAGGAAGCTCCCTACAGTGCCCACCAGACCCAAGGGTGTGCTGGCTTCCAAAGTGGCAGTCAACATCGCAGGGGTATGACCCAACACGCTCGAAAATTGCTCCGAGATGAACGAGTGTGTGACACCACAATCAAAAAGCACTTTGGCAATCAAACCATCAACAAAGAGTGTATCTTCCACTACAATGTTGGCGTCCCTCGCTTCCTCTACCTGGATGGTGAATACTCGTCCGGTCATCTGTCCCTGTTGAGGTGGTGCGAAAGGACGACGACCTTTGTCTCTACTCGTTGCTGGGGGTCTCGCTCGGGCACTAGACTTGCATGGTCAGCTCTTAGAATCTCTGGCGTAATGACCTGACTGACCACAACTGAAACAAACGCCAAGATGGGTCCCACACTCTCGCCCTAAGTGGATCCTACCACACTTCCTGCATGGCTTAGGCTGGCGTGCACTGCTCCCCTCTATCCGGGGCCTCTTGCCCGAATTTCCTGCTAGTGGAACTCCTGGACGTCAACTGATCTTCCCCTGTGGCCTCCTGAACTCCGCATAGTTCTCCTGATAGTCTTGGTCTATGAGAGTCGCGAACTTCACAGAATCTGCTAAGGTGTGAGGCATACTGTAGGTCACGCGAGTACGGAGCTGCTTCCGAAGCCCCTGAATAAACTTCCTCCTCTCTGAATTGGTGTCACACAGATCTCCGGACAATAAAGCTCTAAGGCGTTGAACTTCTGAACGTAGACTTCCAGTGACATCTCCCCCTACTCGAGGCTCATGAATTCCTCTCTCCTCCCATCCCTGACATGCGTCGGGAAGTACTGCTCATTGAATTCCCCGAGGAACTCATCCCAACTAACATCATTCCTTCCTGGAAACACCACTGCAGTTGTGGTCCTCCACCTGTTGGACATCTCGCCGCCCAACACATACGTGGCTAAACCCACCATCCTCTCTAGCAAACTCCTGGATCTTAAAGACCCAATCCTCGGCAGCCTCAGAATCTCCTCTGCCATCAAATGCAGGCAAGTGTTGGCGCATAAAACAGTCGTGCATCGCTCCTGCCCCTGTTGTCTCCTATCTGTCAGACTGACGCTATAAAAGAATGCCCAACCTCTGCACGGTGTCATAGAGTATTCGTCGCTCCTCAGCCAAATCTGTGGCTCCAGTCTCCTCACTAATACTCTAGCCACATGGGGGAGGTCTCACGCATCTCGGAGGCATCTACACACAAGACATCATAACAGAAAATCAGATGACTATGCATGCATGCTCTACAATGCAAACTATCTAAATGACATCTAAGGTGGCTTCTTTGGACAAGTGCGTCGGAACCGACCGCTCTGATACCAATTTGTAACATCCTCTATAGCGGAAGAAATTTAAAATTTTCAATATAACACAAACACGAGGATATTACGGAAGAAAACAGGCAACTGGTGCACCAACATATATACATTATATATATCTGAAAGTTTCAAGAGTGTGAATACAACAAAAGATAAATGGAAATGTGCATGTAATCACTGAAACCTCAAAAACCGGAAAATAAGGATCTAGCTCCGAAAAACACGCTCCTCCTCGGTCACCACCTCCAAGCGCCACTCACGGCCTGAAATAAAACATGACTATGCCTGAGTTTCCCATAAGGAAACCCTGTATGCCAAACTCCTATCACAATATTGAACTAGACATCTATCAACATGTATGATATGAAATGCAGTAAACAAACATCGTCTCACTGGGCCTCGGGGAACTCTATCCCTGGCACAGTAGACACAAAATAGGAACGAGTCTCGTGGGTCCTCTAGCCCAACCCCCACACCTGCCTCAGGCACCACAGACGGAAACATCCTCGGTAACAACACAACTCTGGATCACTATCAGGCCGACAATGTATGTACCGTTGCCCTCCAAGGCCGGGGACCCATTGCCCTCAAAGTTGATCCGACGAACCACTCTCAGGCCCGCAACATCCGTACCGTTGCCCTCCAAGGTAGGGGACCTGTTGCCCTCAAGCTAGTTCCACAACACCACCACACCAACAAACCACTCCCAGGCCGACAATTTCTGTACCGTTGCCCCAAAAAGGTCGGGGACCCGTTGCCCTAAAACTGGTTCCACAACACCAAAACAACACCAAACTGTCCCAAAACGGTTGAACAAAACACCATACCGGTCGACCGAATCCCCATCCAGAGAACTGGCCCAACTGAAAACCCCACTAATCGGTCGAACGACAAAGGGGACCCGTTCGACCGATAACAACCAATAAAATCCACCTCACGCATCCAAAACAAGATCGGTTGAACAAAACATAAATAACGGTCGACCGGAAAAAGGAAGTAAATTCATATTCCGAACCAAATCATACCGGTCGACCGAACAATGAATAGGTCAAACCAACTTTAAGTTATTTTAAGTCATCGGTCAAACGAGGTATTAGGGCGGTCAACTATATTGTGGTCTACACCCCCAAGCGACTTAAAACAGTGTTCAGACAAACGGTAAAAGGGACCCGTTCGACCGAAAACCACCAGTAGCTCAATCTTCTCACCCAACATGTACCACCAGTCGACCACCCGAGGGTATTGTTCGACCGGTGCGGGAGATGAACTCCAAATATACACTTCAGCCGGTCGACCGAACCACTGAAATGGTCGACCGATTCAGTGCTGAACTTTGCTGCACAAGTCCGACAAGCCATCCGGCCTACCTTCGACTACTCCAACACTCATGAAAGCATAAGTGAGCATCAAAGTAAAGCTTGACATACCTTGAAGGTTTGAAGAAGCCTTTGAAGATTCAACGGCGAACTTTTCCCTCACGAACCCAATTACAACGAGATTGGTGGAGAAAGGATATGCTCAAAAGAAAGGGGTTAATTACAACGAGATCTTCTCACCCGTTATAAAGCATACATCTATTAGAGTATTGTTATCCATGGTGGCATGGATGACATGGAGTTAGAGCAAATGGATGTGAAGACAACATTTCTTCGTGGGAACATAAAGAGGAGATCTATATGAATCAGCCGGATGTGTTCATTACATAAGGCAAAGAAGGTCAAGTATGCAAGCTGAAGAAGTCCTTCTATGGGCTTAAGCAGTCGTCGAGGCAGTGGTACAAAAGGTTCGATACATTTATGTTAGAGAATGATTTTGTACGTTGTGACTATGATAATTGTGTCTATGATAGCAACATCGCCAAAAACTTGATTGATTCAGTTATAATAACCGCAAGTGCACGATGTCGGTCAAGACACGGTAAGTACGGGTCATGTCCACGAGGCACGCGTGCGATTCAGAGTCCACAATACTCGAGTGGGAAAGGAAAAAAGAGATATGAGATCGGAATTACACTACGATGCATACTAAATCAGAAAACAAACGACAAAAATAAACCCCTTAGAGAGTAAAGAAAGAATGCGGAAATGGGAATGTGTATGTGTGTGTTCATTGATGCTCATCACAACATGTTTTACATGAAATCCATAAAAACCAAATTCAACTTTGTCTCCATATTAAATAAGATAAAACATTATCATTAAAACATACAAGACAATAATTTAGACGAGGCTAACATTAAATGCATAATGACCAAACCTCATTATGTCTCAACATGAAATAAAATTTAACACAATTATTAAAACATACAAGACATTAATTAGGATGAGGCCAACATGAGCACATGAATACACATGTCATGTTTCCTTCTTATTCACTCCATCCATTTTCTCACCTCATCATTCCCCATAAAATAGGCTCATAAATCTAATCAAGTGCTAAACATCATTTAAGAGCATTAACACATCAAAGACAAGAGTGAAAATCCCATTTGATAGTTATGGAACTCATGTGAGGTTCAAAGGTTAGGATTAACACACACACACACACACTTAATACATCACATAATCACATCGCATTCTTCTCACCCCCTAATGGGGATGGACTACTCTCTACTCATCTCCATAAACAATAAAACAATAAAAGCAAAACAACTCATAAGAAAATAAAGAAAACTAATGTTAACCAAAACAAGTGAACAAAATTTGCATCAAATGAAAGATAACAATATGAAGAACATAAAAACTTAACTTGATTAAGAAAATGAAAATTAAAAAGTTGGTCCTCTTCTCCTCCACTACACTATTAAATAATAAACTAAAACCTACTCTAATAAATGAGAAATAAAACCTACTCTAATAAACGAGAAATAAAACCTACTCTACTAAACAAGAAAGGAAACTAACCTAAGGAGGAGAGGAAGGAAGAAGAAGAAGAAATGAGACAATACAAGTCTATTTATAGAAAATTAGAGTGTTTGGATGGATCTAGGCGTAATCGAACGGTTGTAACTCAGATCTCGATGTCACATATTTCTCTGATCAGACAACCCGACCCGCCACTGAAAAATCCATCACTGGCGGATCAAATGGCTCTGATCGCCTTAGAATTTCTCCAACTGGTTAAGTTTGATGTTTTGCACGTGGGGTTGAGCCCTAGTCCATTGTCTCGAGCCATTTTATTTTAATTGTTGATTTGCTCATCAGGTTATGGACTTTTGTAACACATTATATTTCTTTACACTTTGGTCCCTCTAGGTTTTCACTTGGGTCCCTTCGTGTTTCCAGTCTAGTCCTTGGGCATTACAAACATGTCCATAAATCTTCCAAATGAGTCCATTTTTCTTATGTTTTGGTCCTTTTGTCTTCCTTTCTCTTCTTTATTGCGTAATACCTGAATATAATAACAAGCACTCGAGTATGATATGCTACTAATCAGATGACAAGGAGCTAGAGGAAATGGATGTGAAGACAATGTTTCTTCACGGTCACATATAGGAGGATATATATGAAGAAGTCGAATGAGTTCATTACACAAGGCAAAGAAGTTCAAGTATGCAAACTGAAGAAGTCCCTCTACGGGCTTAAGCAGTCCCTGAGGCAGAGGTACAAAAGGTTCGATACATTTATGTTAGAGAATGGTTTTGTGCATTGCGACTATCATAGCTGTGCCTACTTGTGGAGTCTCAAAGATGGGCCGTACGTGTTCTTGCTTTTGTATCTTGATGATATGTTGATCTTGGCAAAGGAGATGAAGCATATAGATGATCTCAAATAGAAATTTTGTAGGGAATTTGAGATAAAAGACATCAGTGATGCAAAGAAAATTCTCAGTATGGAGATGTTCATGGATACTGATTAGTAGCCTTCATGTATCATATTCATGCTATATATCCTTAATTGTACCCCAATATTGTGCTACTCGAGTGTTTGTTGTTATATTTTAGGTATTAGGTAATAAAGAAAAGAATGGAAGAAAAAAAGGACTGAAACGTAAGAAAGAATGACTTTAATGAAGGAAGATGGACATCTCTATCATGCACAATGACCCATCTGCAAGAGGGATATACCTGGACGTAAGTCCGGAGGGAAACAAATAGCAAACTGAGAAACTCTACATCATCATGAGGAGTATTTTGACAATTAGACTCAGACGTAGACTCAAATGGCTGACCAGGGCACACCCCACGTGCATGGATCCATGTTTGGTGCACATTCACATGAATAATTTAGGTTGTATGTAGGATTAATTGATGCTCTAATGGCCACACTAGGTACTTATTGCACGCTTGACAATGTAAAATCAACCTCAACTTTATGTGAGATATGCACGTTCATGGTTTGACATGTAGTGTTGTGTATCCTACACTTAGATACTACACTAGCTTCTATTTGTATTTCACACAAACTACACTTGTGCCTAATTGAAATGAAGACTCACTCTCTCACACACACACATATCTACACACCTCCACTCCATGGGGGTTTAGTTTAATTGTTAATTCATTCATAGTTTAGTGTAATCAAATTTCTTCTTCCCTTATTTTCCACTTGAGTTGTGAAGAACCAGAGTTGACACACCTCCATGTGGACTTGACCCATACTTGTCGCATCTTCACCGATGTCATGCACTTGCAGTTATTATAACTGAATCAATCGAGTTTTTGGCACCATTGTCGGGGAGGTGCTCTGTCCAGACTCTGGTTTGGACGATTCAAGTGGATTTCATCTTTTGTTTTTAGTTTCGGTCTGTTTTAGGGATGCTTAGGATCAAAGGGAGGTTCTAGGAGAAATTAGAGGGAGAATAAAACTAATCTGACCGCCAATCAGCGGCCTGAGACTGCAAGATGGCGGTCTGGTGAGAAGTTTTTCTTCTGTTGTTTTATATTGGAATATAAGTGTCTCGAAGTCCAATTTTGCATGTCTTAACCTATATATTGCTTTCAGATTAATTGATAAACCAATAAATCCCTTTTTTATACAACTTGGACCATAAAACTCAAAGCAAAAGATTAAATTGATTGCCATGTAGGTCATGTATCATTTGTAGACCTTGCACGCATTCGCCTTTTCTTTTCTTTACATTCTTATTTTCGATTGCTAGTGCGATGTACGTGCACCCATTCTCTCATTCGTACATGGTTAAAGCATGCATTAGTTAGTAAGGTGCATTAGGACAAGTGTGAGGTGAGCTTTTGGTTGGAGAGTTGATTGCTAGATTAAGACACTAAACACTACTAAGGAGGGGTTGTCTCATACAAGATAAGGTGGGGGATTTCATCACCCCTCCCTTAGCCCCACAAACCACACTCATGTAAAGCCTTAATCTAAAATCAAGTAGACATTTTCCACTAAGACTCGGGTGGGGTGCATTAGGAGAGTGATCTGCTCACAACCGTCATAGCCTGATCGATGTTGCCCACTTTGTCGATAGTAGGAGAGATGAGATCTCCAGATCTTGGCTCACTTGCTGGGCTTTGTGGTCTTAATTGTAGTGAGGTGAGGCGTGTTGAGGTTGTGTGACCTCGCAGTTAGGCGTCGTCTAGCTATAAGGACCTATAGTGACCTTAGGCTGCTTGAGCCGTGTTTGCTAGATCAAGCTTATACCCTCACCCACTACCCACGCTAGTTCTATGGATCCTTCCCTTCTTATCTGAGTCTTCTCCTCCTTTATATTCTTCGAGTAGTCTCCCCTTTTTATTACACCATCTATTGTGTGGGGTTTTAGAGTCGAGTCAAGTCAAGCTTTTTATGCGAGGTGAGGCTCGTTCTAGTGAGAGTGTTCGACTTGAGAGTGTGTAGGCTAGGTGTTCGCCCATCTCCACCTCGAGCTCCTTTGGAGCATGAGGCCAAGTCGTCTCATGTAGATGGGGGAGTCCAGGTTCCATACATGGATTACCTCGGTCCACTCCCACCACCACGTAGACCTCCTCCTCCTCCTCTGACTTGGGAGGAAGAAGGATTCAGTCAGGATCGAGTTCTTGGTGCACCACCACCTTTAGCTTGACGAGATAGACTGATGACTCTGTGGGAGTTGACCCATCCTGTTTGGGCCGCGTAACCTTCTTGCATAGTTCTCCCGCTTGCTCGTGGGAACAAATATGAATTGAAACCTCAATATGTGATCATGATTCCCACCTTCACTGCCAATAAGGAAGATCTGTATATCTTTATATGTGAATTTGAGGAGGTATGCTAATTGTTCAAGCTTCAACAGCTTGACGAGGATTTAGTCTGGTTGAGGATGATTGCTTTCGCGTTGAAGGATAACACAATGAAATGGAGGTACAGCCTCCCGACGAGCTCTATTCGGTCTTGGGATGAATTTGTGACTGTCTTTCTGAAGATATTCTTCCCCCATAAGAAAACTCAACAGATACGGCACCAGATACATCAAATGTATCAGACTCAGACCGAATCATTTCATGCTTTCTTGGAGAGGTTGAAAGACCTTCTATGGCAGTGCCCTCTTCATGGACTTGAGTTATGACAGTTGTGCCAGATTGTTTATGAGGGTCTCAACTACAACACCCGTATATTGTTGGAGTTAATGTGTTGGGGGTGATTTCTAAATAAAACCCATCAATGAGGTGTGAGACACTTTTGAATTAATAGCTGAATGTACCCTTGAGTGGGACACAATGAGAGAGCCACAAGCCTCCAGGTCTTCTGGTCGAGTTGGATCATACCAAGTTGAGTCAACTATTGCGTATGAGGCAAAAATAGATGCTCTCATGCGTAGGATTGAGAGTTTAGAGTTGGACCGAGCTCCTATAGCTCAGGTTCCTACTCTTGCTTGTAGTAGGTGTGGACTTATATGACTCACCATACTCACTAACCTACTCAGGGCTCACCATCGGGTTATTCTAGTGAGACTCTACCTCAGCGGGTTGACCCAAGGGACTCCACTCTTGAACAAACCCTTCATGCGTTCATGCATAGCACACAAACCATGCTTGCGGCCAATAACTCCACGATCAAAGTATTGGAAGCGCAAGTTAGCCAGTTGGCTCATCAACTCCATGAACGTGAGAATGATCAACTCTCAAGTCACGCGAGGTGAATTCCTGGGATACCCAATCTCAAGGAAGGCCACCAGATCCTCAAGCTACCTCTGAACTGACCCATCATGTTAATGTGATTCATACTTTGAGGTCCAGTAAAGAGGTGGGCAACCAAATTGGGTTTCCTTCCTTGTAATCACCATCTCTTGGTGTCACCAAACCTGCGGTGAAACCTACATCTATGAGGGACCCGAATCCTGATGTTCCATCAACAAATACTTCTAGGAAGGAGCTTGATCCAGAGGTTCCTTCTACATTTATCTCGATAATGGGGCCAAACTCTGATGTTCCATTGTCTCATCATGTGTCGAAGAAATCAGATTCTGAGGTCCCCAATCATGTTTCTACGGAACAGAATGCTGATGTTCCTTCGAAAGACCCATATGCCCAAAAGGCACCATTCAACTGCCCGAAAGGTCAATGAAGAAACCGAGAGGCGTGGTGGAAGATGTTCTGATCAAAGTGGGTGAGTTCATTTATGCAGTCGATTTCTTTGTTTATGATATTGAACCTGTGCCAAATCCACTTGGACAAATTTCCTTTTATTTTGGGCCGACCATTTCTATCAACTTCCAATGTCTCGATCAATTGTCATAATGGTCTGATGCACTTGACATATTATAGTCAGTGCGCTAATTTCAACATTTTCACCATAGGGAAGAAGTTAGGTGTCTTCGATGACCCTGTTGAGGTCAACCTTATCCAGGGAACGAAAGAGATTGAAGTCAAAGGCACCTTCAAGTATTTCAGAGAGTTGTTCGATGGAGATCCTAATGGTGGTGAAGATGTTTCAACTGGTCTGGCACAAGAAGGTGCATTATCTTGTGATCATGTGCCCTTTGTGAAGGGAATGTGTTCTAAAAGTTTTACTTTTAAATGTCAATTATTATGAATTGAATGAGAAATCATTTTGTTCCTTGTTTATGTTATTCGTCTTTTAGAAGTGTTAAGGAAGAGGCTCTTGGTCCTTAACCGTAGAGCTCTAAAAGATATTGGTTTACATAAAACAAAAAGATATTCGCAATCATGGTAATTAACATGAGACATTAATTACCGAGTTGAGATTGTCGTGTTGGTCATAAATCATTGTAGCTCTATAAGTGAGTGACGACACGGGTATGCAAAAGAGGAAAATATTACTTTTGTGTACTTAATAGACCTAATAAGTAAAATATTATAGAGATGTGTTTCTGTGTCATTAATGTTTTACTGTGTCTTTGGTCCTTTGATATGAGACATATATCCGATCACTTAAGAATTGCTTAATTAGACTAGTGTCTTAAGCTATCGATGAGTGTAGTGTAAAGGCATTAGTTGGTTAAGTATGACTTTCGTTGGAGAAGATAGTTAGTCAAAAGATTATCATTGCCCCTCTTAATTGAGTGATGATATTAGTGGGCCCCTTGATAAAGCAAAGTTATAATGTGCACAATGTGATTTGAGTTAAGTCACATATTTATAACTAGCATAAAGAGATCAAGAAATGGATACTAATACAAAGATGACGCAATACTACTTTGTGTGTATTCTTAATATCATGAGGCAAGGGACGGACACAAGTGGTGCACTCCATCACTAAATTGATCGGGTTTTTGTTCAAGTGGAATTAAGACATCTAACTAATTGGGAGCTATAATGTGTAGCTAGATACCGCTTATAGCTTGTGATATTAAGCTCTTAATATCACTGCCAACTTAGTTTAGATCCTCCCATAGGTCACACCACAAAATTGGGAAACAAGAAATGGGGATTTTGAGTTCATAAGATGTGTCGGGTTTCATGAAGAAAATATGACACATGGGGTGAACAAGCAAAGTCAAAATGATGTTGTGATTAATTACATAATTAGAATCTAAATTAAATTCATATGTGATGTAAGTATTATGGGATGTATTGATTTATCATTACATAGGATAATATGTTACATAAGTTGTGAATTTACTACTAATCCCGAAATGTCAAATTTTGTAGGGGTTAAACCGAAATTTGACAAGTCTGCAGAACAATGCTCAAACGGTCGACCGGTTAGCAGTAAACGGTCGATCGGATATGTCTCGACCGATAACAGGGAATTTCCATCTGTTCGAACGGTCGACCGAATGTAATCGGTCGGTCGACCGAACATTGCGATGGAATAGTTCCTGTTACGAACGGTCGACCGAGTTATTGAACGGTCTACCGAAACCTGGTTCGAGCGGTCGACCGAACCTCGAAACGGTCGACCGGTCCAGACGGTTAATGCAGAATTAATTTAAGAATTAATTAGATCATGCATGGAATTGGTCCATAATTGATTTAATTCGTGGCTGAGATTATTTATTAGTAAATAATGGATGGTTAGATGGAATTTTGCATGAAATCATGGGCAAGAGGTTGCACATGAATATGTAATTTGGAGAGAACTTATAAATACAAGTTTATCTCATTACCTCATTAATTCATTCATTATTTTTCTTATGCAAAATCTCTCTCCATAATCCTCCACGAAATTCCCTTAATTCTTAAGATTAGTTTTAGTTTTCAGAGAGCTTCTTCTCAGGGGAACTAAAGAGGGGTTAGTAATTAGATTCTAAACCCTATTGGAGATTGAGAGGCTAGCTCTTCTCTCTCCAATCTTGTTTAGAGTTTGGTGAAATCTCGGAGGCATCCGGCGCAGCAACAAGCATCCTCAACGTCTCCGAATCTTCAAGAAGTTTTAGAGAACTTCTAGGTACGAATTTCGGAGTCCCATGTTTGTTTTAATAAAAGTTTTAAAACTAGGTATTGAAACAAACCAATGCATGCATGAAATAAATCATGGAAAATTGCTATAGATCCTTATTACGCATAAAATTCCGAAAATATATATGTGTAATTAAACTTGAAATCCAACACTTTGAGCCACAAGATACCATTTTTGTGGCATCTGGGCCACCTGCTCTTCACTTTGTATTTGTTGAGGACTCCATGTGGGTTAAGAATCAACCACCTGATACCCTACATTTCAAACAACCAGACATAGATTCACCTCTCATTCATGCCTCCTATCTTGCTAATTCTCAAGAGGCATCAAACGACCATAATTCTTATAAGGGTGTCAGGTGGTCAAGCAATTCTATTTCTAGACTTCGTCATCTAGGCCAAGGTGTCACTTTGTGTGGATGAAATGATCCCGGTGCACCCAAATGTCAGTTAGAGGGTATATATTGATGACCCTCAGCTTTGTTGTGGAATTGAAACATATTTGTTTCAATTTCCTTTCACAGACCCTTGTTTTGAGAGGCATGAACCACCACCATTGATTCATAAACCTCTCAATAATCCCCCTGTTTCTTATGTTGTGAGCCCATGCAGTTGCATTTCTGGCTCAAGAAATGGCGGGTTCCCATTTAATGTCCCTTGACAAATGAAGATGGGAGCCCATTTTTGTACATAGCTATATTTGAAAAAAAGACAAAAATACTCCAAGAGTGAGCATAGCTTATTGTGGGATCCAACCCCTGTGTATTTGGGGCCCATTTGTTTCATGTATTTGTCTCCCTTCTTAAGTATCTCATAGGTTTTGAGGGCAATTCGGGTTTGTGTCTATCAACATGACCACAGAAATTCCCTTGTGCTTCAAAGTTTGGTGAGATCTTAACATTTTCATGCAAAAATACATGTAGTATCATGCTTGCATTCATTAAGAACAATGTGTGAAGTAAAAGTGGGGGGTGTTTTACGTGTGTACATAATCGAGTCTTTCTACTTTTGTTTTTTTTGTTTTTTTTTTGCATTATTAGGGTATGTTAGTGTGATGCATTTAATATCAATATATCTGCTTGCCATGTTTATTGGATGACTTGTATTCTTTTGCTTGCCTGGTGCTTTAAAATTTTCCATTTCCTTCAAAATCTTCAAATGTTTGCAAAAGAAAATGTTTTGTGGGTTTTGCGTGTGTTTAGCAAGTGCAAAACCATTGATAGGCGAAGTAAACAAAGGAAGCTCCAAAAATTGACTTGAACATCTGCATTAGGATATCTAGTACACCGGCTTTAGGTCTTATCTAGTTGTAAGGATACACCCAGGTTTTCCATCGGGGGAGAGTAATCATAGGGTTTCAGTACTGAAATAAACAAAGAAGTCGACCTTGAACCTTGTGAGTCAAATAATTCGTGTATGTTAGTATAAGGAAGTTTGTCGTAGTCAGGGACCCTTAAACTCTTGTTGTGAAACCTTAAGTGAAGTGGTTTTGGTTCATGTGTAGATAACAAATAAGTGAGTAGGTGTTCTCTCCTCTCACGACTCATATCACTCGGGAAATTAGGTCCAAATGGACTTCAGTGCCTGGTGTTTTGAGTCATTTGACTTGGGATGTACCGACCAAACTCTCATTACACGGGTGGTAGGGATCACTATATGTGGAGATGTGGGGGAAGGTTTACGTGATAGTGTAAGTCATCATAGGCAATGATGGACGAAACCTTACCCTGAGAGAATTACACACCAAATAGTAAAAAAACGAAAAAAAAACTTGAGAAAAAAAAGAAAACGAGAAAAAAAGGTAATACAAATAAGAACCTTAATGGACTCTACACTTTGTATCACTTGAGGATGTTATGGTTGCCCATGTCCTTCACTTAAGTCCTTAACTAACTTGCACAAATGTTTCATTTGGCTAGGTGTGTAGACTGAATACATATATAGAGTCTCCCCGTAGGATTATCGTCTCCAACGATCCACAATAGTAGATCCGACGAGTCGAGTTGCTATGTTGAATAATGCATCATTGTTTGGATTTTGTGGGTATATCTACTGAAAACCCTCAGGAGACACCACTCCTCTTTGGCGACTAGGAGGTTTAACGACTTGTTGCATGTGCTAAGTGCAACCGTGATTCCTACGAAAGTGAGTTAAGATTTTCCTGTTTTTCGTATGTTTTCATTTCTTTCATTTTTCCCTTTCTTTGTTTTGCTCGGGAGTAGCAAAAGCTAAGTGTGAGGGTATTTGATTAATAGCATATCATGTATCACATTCATGCTATATATCCTTATTTTACCCCAATATTGTGATACTCGAGTGTTTGTTGTTATATTTTAGGTATTAGGTAATAAAGAAGAGAAAGGAAGAGAAAAAAGACTGAAACGTTAGAAAGAGTGACTTAAATGAAGCAAAATGAACATCTCTGTCATGCACAATGACCCATCAGCAAGGGGGATGAACCTGGACGTAAGCCCAGAGGGACCAAATAGCAAACCGAGAAACTCCACACCATCATGAGGAGTATTTTGGAAATTAGACTCGGACGCATACTCAAATGGCTAACCAGGGCACACCCTACGTGCATAATTAAAGAGATTAAGTAGAGGAACGAAAATGAGTCGTATCTAACCAACTTGGACCCCCAATCGGTGGCCCCTTTTGGTCAAAATGTGATCCAGTTTCGCACAGATATGGGCTATGTGTATGTATATTATGGGAGTTTTATTAGTCCCACATCAGGGGATTGTCCCCAGTTTCATTTTTCATGCCTATAAATAGAACATTTCTTCCTCATTTGTAATCTAAGCATTGTTTGGTGGTCATTCTCTCTACTTGGAGTAAAGCCTTAGAGCAAAACTCAAGTGGAGAAGAATGTACAATAAGTACACTAGGTACTTATTGCATGCATGATAATTTAAAATCAAAAGATTAGATTTGGTATGTAGTGTACAATAAGTACCTTGTGTGGCAATTAGAACACCGATCAATCCTACATACAACCTAAATCATTCATGTGAATGTGCACCAAACATGGATCCATACATAACAAGTCATTTCCATCAAACCATTACAAGAAACAAGATAAACTCTAAAGCTAGCATGAGATAAGTACTTAGTGTGGATATTATCCCATCTAATACAAGTTTAAGCATGCTACAAGCATAGATCTACATTAAGCACATGAAATGACACAAATAAAAAACCCCATCACTATCACATAATCTACATCATCTCCACCCCCAAATAGGGTGATCTACTTTCTACTCATTAAGCTCACAATTGTATTAAGGAAAAAAGACATTCTACTAATTATACTAAGATTAAGAGAACAAAAGTAAGCTAAACATGCAAACATAAAAAGAGACAACATTAGAACTAACTAAGAAAAATTATTTTATTGATATCTCACATTACCAGCAACATTCTTCTCCACTTGAGTTTTGCTCCAAGGCTTTACTCCAAGTAGAGAGAATGGCCACCAAGCAATGCTTAGATTACAAAATATGAAGAAAAGTGATTGGCATCATTTCATGTTTATATTTGTATCTTATATCCATTATCTTTCACCTAAACAATGCTATGTTATGAGTTTTATGTTTAGTTTTCAGGAATAAATAGGTTTGAAGAGAAGAGCCATGAAAGGACCCAAAAGCAGGAAAAAAGGACTTAATTGTGAGACCTAGGGACTGAGATGCAATGGAGAAGGACCTGATCGTAAGACCGAAGGACCTAAATGCAAAACAGGAAACTCCACACCATCATGGGGAGTATTTTGGCAATTCGATTCGGGTCAGAGCTCCAACAGACCGAGTAGATGCATCCAAGACCAAGACACACTTCAAGAAAAGCCCACAAACAAATCCAGACGGATCTGGATCCTATAGGCCGCCAATTGGCGGTCTGGATCATTCCAGATCCGATAAGTCTTCTCCTGGACGTGTATTATGGTTTGTTTAGGCTATTATTGGTATTGGTTTAGTCCCACATCGGGGGATTGTCCCGGATTAGCTTTTTCCATGCTTATAAATAGAACTCTTCACCTCCCATTGTATCCATCTCTCTCTTTTGGTGACATCTTCCCTACTAAGAGTGAAGCCTTGAAGAAAAACTCTGGTGGATGAAGAACTGCTTGTAATTTGAGTGAGTTAATAATAGATGTTTTGTTTAGCTTGTTCATTCTTGCTTAATTGATTTCCTTTTATGTGTTTGCTTTGTTGTTTGTTTTGTTTTATGCTTCTTTAATATTTCTTGCTTGATTAGTATAGTTTCATTTCAGTATTATGCTTGCTTTTGTTAATATAGTTAGTGTAATGAGTAGTGAGTAGTTTCATCCCCATTTGGGGGGTGGAGAAATATGTGATATAATCATGTAGTGTATTAAGTGTGTGTTATCTTAATCCCTTGAGCTTTAAATGATTTCCATAACCATCTAATGGGTCTCCACTCTTATCTTTGATAAGCTAATGCTCTTGAATGAAGCTTAGTTTATGCTTTGATTAGTGGATCTATTTTATGGGGAATGATAAGGTTAGGATATGGATAGGAATTAATATTGGAAACACAAGTTGTAGTGTATGAACTCTTGTTGCCTTTACCTTAGCTAATGTCTTGTATGTTTTAATGATGTAATCTTATCTTAATTTATGTGGAGGCATAGTAGGGTCTAGTCTTTATACTTGAGTTCATTTAGCTTCATTCAAATTATTGTCTTGTATGTTTTAATGATGTAGTGAAATCTTAATTCATGTGGAGGAAAAGTTGGATGTAGTTTTATGATTTCATGTACTACATGTTGTGAGATGCTTAATGAACACACACACACACACTTCTTTATGTTCACATTATTTCTCTACCCCCTTTGGGGTTTAGTTTTCTTGCTTTTCTTCCATTTCCATTTGCACCTTAGTGTAGTTTAGTGTAACCAACCTTTCTCTTCCCTTTCTTCACCTCTCGCCTTCGAACAAACCAAGTGTCGACACACCTCCCAGTGGACGACCCGTATTTGCCACCGCTTCAACGCGGCCGTGCACTTGCGGTTAAATATAAAACGATCAATCAAGTTTTTGGCGCCGTTGCCGGGGAGGTGCTCTGTCCAGACCTTGGTTTGGATGATTAGAGGGGTTTTTAATTTTTTGTTTCCATTTTTTCTTAGTTTCACAGAACCACAAGATCCAGGGGAGGCTACTGGAGAAGTTTGAGGAAGAGAAGACCTCAAGAGACCGCCAATCAGCGGTTGAAGACCGCCAATTGGCGGCCTGGTGAGAGTTTCTTTCCTTGAAAGTTTTTCTGGTAGTTAGTCTTGAAATTTTGGTTATCTGGGAGCCCTATTTTGCATGCTGTGACTTCTGGTTTGCTCCCAGATCATTAATCACTCCCCCATAAATCAACTTGGCCCTAAAATCCAAAGCAAAAGACTAGACGTTCTTACTTGTTTAGGTCACGCATCATGTATTGACTTAGGCATATAGTTGACTTTTCTTTTAGCTTTATTTTCAGTTGTTGAGTGCTGGCGTGAGGTACTCATTTCCTACACTCATTCATGCATCTCGTATGCCCATGCATTAGTTAGTAGGAATTGCATCAGGACAAGAGTGAGTGAGCGTTTGATTGGAGCGATTGATTGCTAGATTTAGGATAAAAACGCTACTAAGGAGGGGTTGTCCCATAAAAGATAAGGTGGGGGATTTCATCACCCTTTCCTTGGCCCCAAAAATCACTCTTAAGCAAGCCTTAACTAAAAGCAAGTAGACATTGGCCCTAAGGATTGCGGACGCACTAGGAGAGTAATCTAGTTGAGACCGTCATGACCTGATCGATGTTGCCTACCTTGTCGATAGTAGGAGGTACTGGATCTCCGGATCTGGTATCACTTGCTGGGCATTGTGGTCCTCGTTGTAGGGAGGTGAGGCGTGTCGAGGCTAGTGACCTCGAAGTTAGGCGTCGTCTAGCTTAAGGACCCATTGTCTTACATTGTTTGAGCCGTGCTTGCTAGTTAGGCTTCTTCCTGATCCCACTACCCACGCTAGCCCTAGGGATTCTTCCCTCCTCACCTGAGTCCTCTCCTCATCTATTCTCTATGTTTAGTCTCCTCCTCTAGTACACCCTCTGTTGTGTGTTAGTTTAGAGTCGAGTCGAGAATTTTATGCGAGGTTGGGCTCGTTCTGGTGAGAGCGCTCGACTCGAGAGAGTGCATTCTTCTGAGATGGACGGTCTTGGTGATCGACCATCTCCACCTCGTGCTCCTTTGGAGCAAGAGGCCGAGTCGTCTCGTGGTGGCGAGGGAGACCGGGTTCCATACATGGAGTACCTCGGTCCGTTCCCACCACCACGTAGACCTCCTTCTCCTCCTCCTCTGTCTCGAGAGGAAGGGAGATTCGGTCAGGATCGAGTTCTTGGTACACCACCACCTTTAGCTCGACATGATAGACCGATGACTTTGTGGGAGCGGACCCATCCTGTTCGGGCCGCGCAGCCTTCTTGCATAGTTGTTCCCCTGCTCGCGGGAACAACTATGAGCTGAAACCTCAATATGTGAGCATGCTTCCAACCTTTACTGCCAATAAGGAGGATCCGTATATCTTTATACGCGAATTCGAAGAAGTATGCTCCATGTTCAAGCTTCAACAGCTTGACGAGGATTCGGTCTGATTGAGGATGATTTCTTTCGCATTGAAGGATAATACGAAGAAATGGATGTATAGCCTCCCGGCGAGCTCGATTCGGTCATGGGATGACTTTGTGACCGTCTTTCTGAAGAGATTTTTCCCTCAAAGGAAAACTCAACAGATACGACACCAGATACATCAAATGTATCAGACCGAGACCGAATCGTTTCATGGTTTCTTTGAGAGGTTCAAGGACCTTCTCCAGCAGTGCCCTCATCATGGATTTGAGTTATGGCAGCTGTGCCAAATTGTTTATGAGGGCATCAACTACAACACCCACACATTGTTGGAGTCGATGTGTCAGGGTGACTTCCAAATGAAACCCATCGAGGAGGCATGGGATACTTTTGAGTCCATGGCTGAACGTACCTTCGAGTGGGATACCATGAGAGAGCCACCAGCCGCCAGGTCTTCTGGTCGAGCTGGATCTTATCAAGTTGACTCATCGATCGCGTCTGAGGCGAAAATGGCTGCTCTCATGTGTAGGATAGAGAGTTTGGAGATGGACCGAGTTCCTGTAGCTCAGGTCGCTACTCCCGGGTGTACTAGGTGTGGACTGTCGGGACATGATGACTTGGAGTGCACTTATGCTCCAAGGGATACTGAGCATGCAAATGCGATGTATCAACAAAGGCCCCGAAATAACCCGTACAGTCATTCCTACAACCCGGGATGACGTAACCATCCTAACTTCTCTTGGGGGTCTAGTGGAGGCCACGGTCAGAGCTTGCACGCTCAACCTCAACCTCCACCTTATCAACCTCCATGCCCATCGGCGACCTACCAACCCCCACATCAAAGGTCTCAGCACCAAAATTACCAACCTGCTCATGCCTCATCGTCGGGTTATTCCAACCAGACTCTACCACCCCAGCAGGTTGACCCTAAGGACCCTTCTTGTGATCCGACCTTTCAAGCGTTGCAAAGTACAGTCAAGGCTTTGGAAATGCAGGTTATCCAGTTAGCTCATCAACTCCATGAACGCGAGAAAGGTCAGTTCCCGAGTCAACCTGAGGTGAATCCTCGGGGTACCCATTCTCAAGGAAGGACAGTTTTACCTCATGCCACCTTTGAACCGACCCATCATATTAATGTGATTCATACTTTGAGGTCTGGTAAGGAGGAGGATAACCACATTGGGATACCTTCTTTGTCATCACCATCTTTGAGGGAGCCGGATCCTGAGGCTCCCTCCACAAATACTTCCAGGAAGGAGCCAGATCCTGAGGTTCTTTCTACATTTCCTTCGACAAAGGGGCCGAACCCTGAGATCCCCTTGTCTCCTCTTGTGTCGAAGGAACCAGATTCTGAGGTCCCCACTCATGTTTCTTTGGACCTGAATTCTGGGGTGCCTTCGCATCCTTATGCCCCAAAGGCGCCATTCCCTGAGCGCCTTAAAAAGAAAACCTCTAATCAGCATGACAAGATGCTTGAGATGTTTAGGCAAGTTAAGGTGAACATCCCTCTGTTGGAGGTGATTCAGCAAATGCCACCTTATGCCAAGGTTCTGAAGGACTTATGCACCAAGAAGAGAAAAACTCATGTTCCCAAGAAAGCTTTTCTTGCGGCTAACGTGAGTTCCTTGTTGGCACAACCCATGCAAGTCAAGTACAAGGACCCTGGCTGTCCTACTATCTCTTGTGTGATTGGTGATGTGTCCATACATCGGGCCTTATTGGACCTTGGTGCATCTGTTAATCTTCTGCCATATTCTGTCTACGTCCACCTCGGTCTTGGAGACCTCAAACAAACAAAGACTACTCTTCAATTGGCTGATAGGTCTATGAAGAAACCGAGGGGTGTGGTGGAAGATGTGCTGATCAAAGTGGGAGAGTTCATTTGTCCAGTCGACTTCTTTGTCTTGGATACTGAACCTGTGCCAAACCCACTTGGACAAATTCCTGTCATTCTGGGGCGACCATTTCTTGCGACTTCGAATGCATTGATCAATTGTCGCAATGGTCTGATGCGCTTGACTTATGGTAGTCAATGCGCGGATTTCAACATCTTCACCATCGGCAAGAAGCCAGGTGCCTTCACTGACCCTGTTGGGATTAACCTTATCCAGGGCATGAATGAGAGTGAAGTTGAGGGCACCTTCAAGTACTCCAGAGAATTGTTTGATGAAGCTCCTGAAGATGGTGAAGATGTTTCACCTGGGATGGTACAAGAAGGTGCCTTATGTTCTGATCATGTGGCCTCAGTGCCACCTCCTTTTGATCTCGTGGCCCTTGAGCCACATCCTTTTGATCACGTGACTTTTTGAACCACCAGATACCATTTTTATGGCCTCTAGGCCACATGCTCTTCATTCTGTATTTGCTGAGGACCCCATGTGGGTTAAGAATCAACCACCTGATACCCTTCAACCTGGTAGAGGTTCACTTCTCATTCATGCCTCCTCTTTTGATAACTCTCGAGAGGCATCGAAGGACCACAATGCTAATAAGGGTGTCAAGTGGTCATGCAATTCTGTTTTGTATGTTGCGAGCCCATACAAGTGCATTTCTGGCTCGAGAGATTGCGGGTTCCCATTTGATGTCCCTTGATATATGAAGATGGGAGCCCATTGTTGTACATAGTTCAAAAAAAAGGAAAAAAAAGAAAAGAAAAAGAAAGAGAAGACTCCTTCAGTGAGCATCGATTGTAGTGGGCCCCAACCCTTGAGTATTTGGGCCACATTTCTTTCACGTATTTGTATCCCTTCTTTAGCATCTCACAGGTTTTGAGGGAAGTTGGGTTGTGTCCATCAACATAGCCATGAACTTCCTTGTGTACTTCACGTTGGTGAGATCTATTTTGTTTCATGCATACATCCAGTTAGTATTTTGCTCACATTCATTGAGGACAATGCATGAAGTAGGTGTGGGAGGGTGTTTTACGTGTGTACATAGTCGAGTCTTTTCCCTTGTTTTTGTTTTCTTTTGTTTGCATGGTTAGGGTCATGTTAGTGTGCTGCATTTAATATCGATATTTCTGCTTGCCATGATCCTTGGGTGACTTGTCTTCTTTTGCTTGCCGAGTGCTTCAAAATTTTCACATTTCTTTCAAAATATTCATGTGTTTGCGAAACAAAATGTTTTGTGGGTTTTGCGTGTGTTTAGCATGTGCAAAACCGTTGAGAGGCAAAGTAAAAAGAAAGCTCCCAAAATTGTCTTGAACTTGATGCATTAGGATATTTAGTACAGTGGCTTTAGGATTTATCGAGTCGTTAGAATGCACCCCAGTTTTCTTTTGGGGGTGAGTAATCATAGGATTTCAGTGCTCAAACATTTAAAGAAGTCCACCCTGAACCTAGTGAGTCAATAATTCGTGTCTGTTAACTTAAGGAAGTTTGTTGTAGTCAAGGACCCTCTAAATCTTGTTGTGAGACATAAGTGTAGGGGTTTTGGTTCATGTGTAGATAAGAAATAAGTGAGTAGGTGTTCTCTCTTCTCGCACGGCTCCTATCACTCGGGAAAGTAGGTATGAGGGGACTTTGTGCCTGGTGCTTTCGAGTCATCTGACTTGGGATGTGCCGACCGAACTCCCGTTACACGGGTGGTAGGGATTGCCCTATGTGGAGATTTAGGGAAAGGTGTACGTGATAGTGTAAGTCCTCATGGGCAATGATACACGAAACCTGACCCTGGGAGAATGAAGCTCCAACTAATAAATAGAAAAAGAAAAAAATGAGAAAAGAAACAAAAAGAAAAAAAATGGTAATGCAAATAAGAACCTAAATGGACCTTACACTTTGTAGCACTTGAGGATGTTGAGGTTGTCTATGTCTTTCACTTAATTCCTTATTTAACTTGCACGAATGGTTTATTAGGCTAGGTGTGGACTGATTACCTATATAGAGTCGGCCCGTAGGATTACCGCGTCCATTAATCGACAAAATATTTCCAACGAGTCGAGGTCTAGATTGAATAATGCATCTTGTTCGGATTTTGTGGGTATATCCGCTGAAAACCCTCAAGAGACAACACTCCTCCTCCTTGACAACAAGGAGGTTTAACGGCTTGTTGCACGTGCTAAGTGCAACCGTGATTCCTACGAAAGTGAGTTAGGATTTCTTGTTTTTCGTATGCTTTTTCCTTTCTTTGTTTTGCTCGAGACTAGCAAAAACTTAGGTGTGGGGGTATTTGATTGGCATCATTTCATGTTTATATTTGTATCTTATATCCATTATCTTTCACCTAAACAAAGTTATGTTACGAGTTTTATGTTTAGTTTTCAGGAATAAATAGGTTTGAAGAGAAGAGCCATGAAAGGACCCAAAAGCAGGAAAAAAGGACTTAATTGTGAGACCTAGGGACTGAGATGCAATGGAGAAGGACCTGATCGTAAGACCGAAGGACCTAAGAGCAAAACAGGAAACTCCACACCATCATGGGGAGTATTTTGGCAATTCGATTCGGGTCGGAGCTCCAACAGACCGAGTAGATGCATCCAAGACCAAGACACACTTCAAGAAAAGCCCACAAACAAATCCAGACGGATCTGGATCCTATAGGCCGCCAATTGGCGGTCTGGATCATTCCAGATCCGATAAGTCTTCTCCTGGACGTGTATTATGGTTTGTTTAGGCTATTATTGGTATTGGTTTAGTCCCACATCGGGGGATTGTCCCGGATTAGCTTTTTCCATGCTTATAAATAGAACTCTTCACCTCCCATTGTATCCATCTCTCTCTTTGGTGGCATCTTCCCTTCTAAGAGTGAAGCCTTGAAGCAAAACTCTGGTTGAGGAAGAGCTGCTTGTAATTTGAGTGAGTTAATAATAGATGTTTTGTTTAGCTTGTTCATTCTTGCTTAATTGATTTCCTTTTATGTGTTTACTTTGTTGCTTGTTTTATTTTATGCTTCTTTAATATTTCTTGCTTGATTAGTATAGTTTCATTTCAGTATTATGCTTGCTTTTGTTAATATAGTTAGTGTAATGAGTAGTGAGTAGTTTCATCCCCATTTGGGGGGTGGAGAAATATGTGATATAATCATGTAGTGTATTAAGTGTGTGTTATCTTAATCCCTTGAGCTTTAAATGATTTCCATAACCATCTAATGAGTCTCCACTCTTATCTTTGATATGCTAATGTCTTGAATGAAGCTTAGTTTATGCTTTGATTAGTGGATCTATTTTATGGGGAATGATAAGGTTAGGATATGGATATGAATTAATATTGGAAACACAAGTTGTAGTGTATGAACTCTTGTTGCCTTTACCTTAGCTAATGTCTTGTATGTTTTAATGATGTAGTCTTATCTTAATTCATGTGGAGGCATAGTAGGGTCTAGTCTTTATACTTGAGTTCATCTAGCTTCATTCAAATTATTGTCTTGTATGTTTTAATGATGTAGTGAAATCTTAATTCATGTGGAGGCAAAGTTGGATGTAGTTTTATGATTTCATGCACTACATGTTGTGAGATGCTTAATGAACACACACACGCACACTTCTTTATGTTCACATTATTTCTCTACCCCCTTTGGGGTTTAGTTTTCTTGCTTTTCTTCCATTTCCATTTGCACCTTAGTGTAGTTTAGTGTAACCAACCTTTCTCTTCCCTTTCTTCACCTCTCGCCTTCGAACAAACCAAGTGTCGACACACCTCCCAGTGGACGACCCGTATTTGCCACCGCTTCAACGCGGTCGTGCACTTGCGGTTAAATATAAAACAATCAATCAAAGAGTTCTATTTATATGCACGAAAAAGGAAACTGGGGACAATCCCCTAATGTGAGAGAAAGGGACCGCTAATTGGCGGTCTTGGGCTGCCAATTGGCGGTCACTTTTTGTCAGATCGGACCCATTTTCGTATATCTTCTTTAGTGCTTCAATTCTTCACGTGGGGTATAATCGGATCGGTTATTGGAGTCTGGACCTGAATCTAATTTCCAAAATACACCTCACCAGTGCCAGTCACGGGAGACCAAAACTAAAAACAAAAGATTAAATCTTCTTGAATTGTCCAAACCAGAGTCTGAACAGAGCACCTCCCCGGCAACAACACCAAAAACTTGGTATCAATTAAGTATTAACCGCAAGTGCATGGCCATCGGTGAAGACGGGGCAAGTACATGTTATTTGTTATTTGGTCCATTCAGGCTTACGTCCAGGTCCTACTCTCTTGCAAATTGGTCATTGTGTTCGACTGAGAGGTCTAATTTGCTTCATTTAAGTCCTTTCTTCTTATGTTTCAGACATTTTTCTATTCCCTTCTCTTCTTTTACCTAATACCTTAAATATAACAACATACACTCGAGTAACACAATATTTTGGTAAAATTAAGGATATATAGCATGCATATGATTCATGATATCCTGCTAATCATGAAACAAGAAGTGACTAAATTGCATTGTGATAGCCAAAGTGCACTTTATCTAGTCAAAGATCAGATGTTCCACTCAAGGGCCAAACATATTGAAGTAAGGTACCATAAGATCCGTGAATGGATCGAGGAAGGCCCGGTTATTCTCCAGAAGATCGATACGAGTGAGAATCCAGCGGCTATAATGACCCAGGTAGTTAGTCGGGAGAAGTTCAAGTTGTGCTCGAAGCTTCTCAATATCCTCAAAAACTGAGAAAGAGGAGCGCTCCGTGGGGCAACGTCAACGGTGCTTCATGGAAGCACGGAGGAAGCAAGTAAGAAGACAACTCAGGTTACAAATTCAAACCAAGGTGGAAATTGTTAGAAATTGGTTTAATTTTGTTAAGGCAGAAACAAGATAAACATGGTTGAACAGTGGAGAAGTTCAGTCGACCAAAATTATCAATAACACTCAGAGGCGACGAACGGTCGACTGGTGTTGGACACCGTTCGACCAAAAATAACAGAGACTTTTTTGGAGTCAGGAACGGTCGACCGATGGTGATTCTGGTTGGGGGTGAGCTTCAGTTCGGGACCGGACCAGACCGGACCGAATAAATTCGGTTCGGTCCGGTTCGGTTGAAAGGAATGTGTTCAAAAGTTTTACTTTTATATCTCAATTATTATGAATTGGATGTGCAAACATTTTGTTCCTTGATTATAGTATTCGTCTTTTGCAAGTGTTAAGGAAGAGACGCTTGGTCATTAACCGTAGAGCTCTAAAAGATAATGGTTTACATAAATCAAAAGTTATTCACAATCATGGTAATTAACATGGAACATTAATCACCGAGATAGATTGTCATGTTGGTTATCGATTGTTGTAGCTCTACAAATAATTGACGACACGAGTATATAAAAAAGGAAAAGATTACTTTTATATATTGAATAGACCTAACAAGTAAAACATTATGGAATTCTGTTTTGTGTCATTAATGTTTTACTGTGTCTTGGATCCTAAGATATGAGACTTATATATTTTCACTCAAGAAGTGCTTAATTTGATTATTGTCAAAAACTATCATTGAGTATAGTGATAAAGACAATAGTTGGTTGAACATGACTTGTTCTGGAAAAGATAACTAGTCAAACGATTATCGTTGCCCCTCTTAATTGAGTGATGATATTAGTGGGCCCCTTGATAAAACAAAATTATAATGTGCACAATGTAACTTGAGTTAAGTTACATAGTTATAATTAGCTTAAAGAGATCAAGAAATGAATATAATACAAAGGTGACACATTTCTACTTTGTATATATTCTTAATATCATGAGGCAAGGGACGAACATAAGTGGTGCACTTACATCACTAAATGGATCATGTTTTAGTTCGAGTGGAACAAAGACATCTATGCTAATTGGGTAACTATAATGTGTAGCTAGATACCGCTTATAGTTTGAGATATTAATTGTTTAATATCGCTGCCAATTTGGCTTAGATCCTCCTATAGGTCACACCACAAAACTGGGAAACAAGAAGCTTGATTTTAAGTTCATATGATGTGTCGGGTTTCATGTGAAAAATGGACACATGTGATGAACGAATAAAATCAATATGTCATGAGAATTGACATAATTAGAATCATAATAAATTCATATGAGGTGTGTATATTATGGGGTGTAATAATTTAATATTACATAAGATAATATATTACATAAGATGTGAATTTGCTAAAACCCCCAAAAGATCAAATTTTGTTGGAAATAAATCCAAAATTTGACAAAGGCAAAATCAGGGTGAAACACAGTGAACCGTTCACGGTTCGGTCGACCGGGGTATCTTCGAATCGGTTAACCGAATGGGGAACGGGTAAGCACAATTGGTTGACCGAAATTGTCTAGAGTGCCTGGACAAAAAGGTTCAGTTAACCGAGTGTGAACGATCAACCGTGAAAAAGTATTTTCGGCAGACCGAAGGTGACACAGTCATCCGATGACTATGCTCCAGGAGAAATTTTGGTGAGTCAACGGTCGACCGAAGAGAAGACGTGGTTCGTCCAAATTTTTTAGAGAATTTTCTCATGAGGAATCGGTCGACCGTCGAGCTCACGGTTCACCGAACACGTGTTATAACCGAACAATTCGGTTGACCAAATAATTCTCGGTCGACCGAACAATGTGATTTCTGCCTGAATTTTTAAGAGATTAATTAGATCATGGGTGGATTAATTCCAGATTTAATTAAAACGTTTTTGAGGATGCTTGTGTGGAAAATAGAGATTAATTTTAGGAGAGAATAAGCAAGAGATCATGACTAAAGAACAATTCTTGATGAGGATGTTTTGGGAGCCTATAAAAGGACCCCTCATCCTACTTGTTTATGTTAATGCAAAAATTCTTTCTCTCATTAATCTCTCCCTTAATTACCACGAAAATATCTTAGTAATTTAAGTTTTGGAGATAGAAAATCTCAGGAGCTTAAAGATGAGTTATTAGCTAGATTCTAAGCCTAATTAGAGATTGATTGACTAGCTCCTTTCTCTCTAATCTTGTTTAGAGTTTGGTGAACACTTGGAGGCGAATCGGCGGGCGATTCAACGGGAAACGCGACTCCGGATCTTCGAAAGGTTTTAGAGAACCTTTGGGGTATGATTCTCTCTTTGTGATTTATTTTAATATATGTAGGATTGCATGATATTAGAATAAACACAAAGTAATGTACATAAAAATTGTTGAAAATATGAAAACGATCTTGTATGTTGTATTAAAATTTTAAAAATATATACATACATGGGGACACGAAATCCTACACCGGTTTGGTCCAAAAACCAAATTTAACCCTTAAAACTCCAGTCTGTGGCCAGACCAAACCGGACCGAAAAGGTTCAGTCCTGTTCGGTCTGGACCGAATTTTGCTCGCCCCTAATTCCGGTCGAACGAAAAGTGGTTCGGAGCTGAAGATAACCGTGGAGCGGTCGCCCGGTCGGTTACATCGGTCGACCGAAATTAACAGGAATCATTCATGTTAACCATCTCAGTTGACCGTTTGAGGATTCCTGTCGACCGTTGCCCACGATTTCTCCACGGTTTTGAGTCGTCTATTTAAGGGCTTCTGATCCCTGACTTGTATAAACACATTATTCTTATTTCCTTCATTGAGTATTGAGAGATTAGGACTACAGAGAGATCTATAATACTTTGGAGGACATATTACCTCCATAAACTTGTAATATTCGTTGCTTCTCTTGTTGGACAAGTGAGAAGGAAAGGAAACCCGTAGGAGACCCCCAAAGGACGTAGGCACGTTGCCGAACCTTGTAAAACTCTTGTCTCGTGGTTGTTTTAAGTTTGCATTTGTTTATTGCGTGTTTCTTTTATTTTGTGTGTGTTTTGTTTCGATAATGTTTGGGAGAGATAGAAGTTTCGTTAGGTTCCGCTTTAACATTCATCCGCTTGTACATCTTAACCCGCCATCTCGTAGTAGCATTGTTAGATCCTCTCCCAATAGTTACAAACCATTGGTGTACATAAAACGAGAATTATGGTTAATTCCTTCTATGATGACAATTATATTCCTCTTCTTCCAACACCAAAAATCTTTCCATCTCAATTCTCCATCCGTGTACACCAACAAGAATCTTGGGCCATGGATCTACATTTCATCTTCATGAAATTAAGTTGAAACTCAACCAGTGGGGAGACTCTAACATCGCGAAGGGCGTTCTGATCTTCTTCCGCTGCATTCGTAAAGGTAGATCATGCATGACTATAATGTCTCCTACGCTTCCTTGTATATATTCTCAACATTGGTAGCAAAAGCCACAAGTTGTTCTCACGTAAGTATTTTTCTCAGTCTCGAACCTGCGCCAAATTGAGGCTGCAGTTCGAGGTGGTTGATTCTTTGAAAATATTTCATATATTTTCTTCGAAAATATTTTTATTTGTTTTAATAAAAAAGGCTTCCATGTGTACGTTTTTGCTCTTGTATTATTTTTATGATTTTGAAAGTTTTCTGTTCGCATGCATGTTTCGTCACGTGTATGTTTCATCAACGTGCATGTTTTCATTTTCCTTTATGGATTCAAGATTTGGTGCTTTAATATATATTTTTAAGTATTATTTTTTGTGTTTTGTTAGCACCTCGGTGTGGTAGACTATTTTGTGCGCTTGTTGAGCCGCAATTTTGGGTAGTTGACCAGTCTAGAACTCGAACGACCGCTTTAGTTCCCAACAATATTAGATTGTTGACTCGGTCAACCAGTTGTAGCACCAAATTTCAGGCTGCAACCTCGGATGGTCAGTCAGTCTAAGACTTGATCGATCGTCTGGTTCTGCTTGTCGCAGGAGGAGAAATGAATCATTGAGTGCCACAAAAGTTTTTGTTCTAGTTCTGAAAACTTAGTCATATGTAGACTATATGATTTGAGATTTATTTCAACATCGATGTGAGTAATCGAGCAAAATAATATTATCCAAAATTGGTGGTGTACCTTTTTGTTATCATTATTTTAGTTAAATCCTTCACTCGCTCAAAGATGTTGAATTTATAATAATGAATTCCAGGAGAGCTTAATGTGTTCAATTTGAACTGTATAAGTTATGTATGAGCTTGATATGTTTTGTGTGAACATAATAAGTTCCATGTGAACTTTGAATGCTCTACGTGAACGTTAAGCTCCATGTGAACTTAATAAGTTTGTGTGAAGGTTCTGTGTGAACACGACTTTTCGGAACTGAACAAGGATTTTTTTAGTGGGAGTTATAAGTGTAGATGTGTGAACTACCTTATGACGTATAATGCAAATTTTAGATTTATGTGTTATATCTTGCTTGTTTAACATGATTTTTTATATACATTTTTGGGTCAGTTGAGATATAATCATGTTTATAGTGCAAAATTAAGTTAATATAAATTGTTTATATAGCATTTGTGTGTGGATTTGATTGATTACTTCATGCTTTTGGTTCAAGTGCATCTGCTTATAAACTATTTTTATTGATTAAAATTTTGTCGCCTTTTGGTTTTGTGCTAGAACTTATTCCTTGCAATATGTCTTTGATTTTCTTGATGATTTCTTTCAATATATTGTCATTGATATGACTCGTTAAGATGAACTGAATGAGAAAATTAATATATATGGAATCATTAACTTGGTATCTCTTTGACGACCAGGACAAGTTTAGGACCATAACCCAAACCATGTCACCAACTGAGGAAGGTGATACTGCGTAGCACCGCAGGAACCTTTAGTTCAATAATGCCAATATTGAGATTGATCTCATGGTTGAGGAAACTCAAATAGAAAAAAAAAACATTTTTGCTGCTAAAGCTATAGCTAGTGCTACTTTGAGCGAAAGTTTCAAGCGTAAAAGGAGTAATGCTCTGGGAGCAATAGACATGAGAGTTAGTAATGGAAACAAATATAAGAAGAAACGATCCCAAAGTCCAAATGTTATTAAAGATGAGTCAATGGTGACTTTCTTTAATTGTCGTAAGATTGGACATTTTGCTCGTGAGTGCATTAAGCAAGAAGTGATATTTTGTGTGCTCCTTCATTTGAGTTATGTGACTAGTACAATGATGCATACTAAATCTTCTCCTGTGTGGATTGTGTATTCAGGTGCAATATATCACACAACAAGGGATCGTTTTGCCATTGTGGAATACCATCATGTTTCGAGTGGGAAGCGTATTTTTATGGCAAATAATTCTATCGCAGAAGTCCTTGGAATTTGTGCATGCAAAGTGGTTTTGCAAGGTAACCAACCTTGTTACTTCATGATGTATTACATGAGATAGCTAAATAGTGAAATATTAATTCTGTTGTTATTTGAATGACGTGTGGTTTTAAAATTGCTCTCAAGAACAATAACGTGACTTTTGTGGTACTTGTTATGGTCGAGGTATTCTATTTAACGGTTTTGTTGGGTTGGACACAACTAACGATTTGTCTCATCAAAATGCTTATGCTTGCTTTTGTGTGCCAAAATTCTGTGAATATTGATTCGGTAACATGACATGCTAGATCTGGTCACATTGGGGATGATCAGATGGACAAACTTGCAAAGGAGGAGGTATTAGTGAATCCTCCAAATTTGGGTTGTTAACCTGTGAATCTTGTTTAGTAGGAAAAATCACTAGAAAATCATTTGGAAAAGTTGTGATAGCTACTTCTCTTTTGGAACTTTTAGATTCAAATATTTGTGGACCTATGAATGTGCGCACTAGACCTAGATACAGTTATTTCATCACATTTATTAATGACTTTACTAGGTATAGTCATATTTATATTATTTCTCACATATTGGAAGCTCTAGAATGTTTTAACAAAATTCATGATCTTGGCTGAGAATCAATTGGATTGTAAGATAAAAAACTCTTTGAACAGATATTGGTCGAGAGTATCTCTCTGATATGTTCAGGAGATTGTGTGATGAAAATGGGATATATGTGTACAACTTACTACACCTAATAATTCTCATAAAATGGTGTAGTTGAGATAAGGAATAGAACGTTGCTAGACATGGTTAGATCCATTATGGCACAAAACAAGTTTTCTGATCTTCAATGGGGAGATGCCTTGCTGACTGCAGCCTATATCCTTAATATACTTACAACCAAATTAGCCCATTTAAGAGGATACTACTTTTGGCATAAAACCTCCAATGAAGTGATTGTCGAGAGGAATCTTGTGTTCTTAAAGAAAGAATTTCTCGAAAGAATAAGAAATAGTGGGAGTAGAATTGTGCTAAGGGAAACTCAATATACTGTCGCTTCAATATAGTCTCATGGCTTTGAGGAACCACTCGATCGACGGCTACCAATTCTTCTTGGAAAAGGTCGATCGAGCCAAAAGAAAGATTGGCATGCTGCGAAAAACCCGCTTCAAGAAGATAATGATATGAATGATAACACTAAAGATCATGAAAAACCAACCGAGGTTCCTTTGGTTAATGGGAGTATGAATTAGTAACCCTCACAAGCAATTGAGAGTGAAACTCAGTCATCCCCGCCTAGTGTTCGTTTAAGAATTGAACCTGAACAAATTCCGCAAGAATTATGGAAGAAGATCAAAAGGTACACGTAGAACCAGTAGGACTTGGAAGGTCAACGAGGGAGAGAAAGAAGCCCCATATATATTTGTGACTTCACGAGATCATGGTTCTCGATATTGATGATCACTCGACCTTTCAACAAGTAATGGAAAGAAAAGACTTGAAACTATGGTTTGAAGCCATGGAATCCAAAATACAATCTATGTATGACAATCAGGTATGGGACTTGGTTGACCTTCTTCAAGGAAAGAAAGTCGTTCAAAATAAATGGGTTTTGAAGAGGAAGATGGACATATATGGGAACTTCACAACCTACAAAGCGAGGCTTGTAGCGAAAGGTTTCACTCAAATTCAAGGAATTGACTATGATGAAACCTTTTCACATGTTGCCATGTTAAAATCTATTCGGATTATGCTCGCTATTACTGTATTTCATGATTATGAAATATGGCAAATGGATGTCAAAACAACATTCCTTAACGAGAACTTGGAGGAGGATATGTAATGGTACAACCTGAAGGTTTTGAAGATCCAAATAATAGTGACAAGTTGGAACAAGTGCTTTGCGAAGAGGTTAAGAAGATTAACTTCGTCCAAAGTAGGGGTGCACACGGGTCAAGTTGAACTCGAAAACCGACCCAAACCGAACTGGTCGAGTTGGGTTGGGTAGGGGTTCAAGTCAGGTTGGGTTGGTGAAACTGAAAACCAATTTTCTTGGGTCGAGTTCGGGTTGAAAGGTCGGGTTTACCCAACCCAACACGAACCCAAAGTTTTTTTAATAAAGTTATCGCTCATTAATTTGTGTCATCCGTCCCTAAAATCCTCTTATTCCCAAGTCCTAACCCTAAACAAAATCCATTCCTCAAATTTTCACCCCCATTCCTTAAATCCCCGCTGCCTCTCCTCGCGGCATCCTCTCCATCAATCCCTCCTCATGCACTCCTCTCTATTGATCCCTCCTCACACACTCCTCTCCGTTGATCCCTCCTCACACACTCCTATCCGTCGATCCCTCCGTCCATACTCATTATTGGGTTTTGACTTGAGTTGGTTTTGGTGATGAAGAAAGATTTTTAATTTGTTGATGATAGTGGCATTGTGGAATTGGATGAAGATTGTAATTTTGATGATGATGATGATGATGGGGTTTTGGGTTTGATGGGATTTTGATGTTTGATTGTGGTGTTGAGGATGCGGGTTTGCGTTTTGGGTTTTGTTTTTGTTTGAATTTGTTGTTTGGATTTGGAAGGGAGATGTGGGTTTGACTTTGTGAGATTGTTGATGATAGTGTTGTGGGTTTGGAGGAAACATGGGATTCTGACGAAAAAGGTTTTGAGTTTGGATTGGTTGTGGGAGATGGTGATGGTTATGATGATGGCATTGTGGTTTAGGAAGGAAGATGGGATCTTGATCGAGTTTGGTTATGGATTTGAGGAAGAAAAAGATGGTGATGTTGGTGGTGGTGGTGTGGTTGTAGCTGAAAGAATGGCTGTTGTTGTGAGGAAATTGAAGTCTCTGTTTTGTACGTCATTAATTTATTGGACAGGAAATTGCAATAAATTCGGGTCCAAGCCGATCCGACCCAACCCAACCTGAAAATTTCGGGTTGGGTTGGGTTGAACCTGAATCCGTTCGGGTTCAGTGTTTTCCAAACCCAAATTTTTCAGGTTGGTTCGGGTTCTGACCAAAATCCGACCCAACCCAACCTGTTTGCACCACTAGTCGAAAGCAAGGAAGAACCTTGTATATACAAGAAGATCAGTAGGAGTCACATAGTGTGCTTGATCTTGTATGTCAATGACCACTAGTGCAGAATAGGCTTTACTCGTCGCCAAATAGACGTCGGCCGTTATAACAGCCGATGTCTAGGAGGGAGAGCATAGCATAGACGTCGGTTATTACTACGACCGACGTCTATGTGGTAATATAGAAGTCAGCTATTGTATTACCGCGTTTATCCGACATCTATGGGGTATAGACGTCGACAAATAGACACCGGGTATTAGAATACCCTGTGCAGCCAACGTCTATAAGGTATAGACGTCGACCTATAGACGTTGGATGTTATAAATGTCTGACGTCTATAATCCCTGCATATAGACGTCGGGGTATAGATGTCGGTTATTTATAAAATTCGACGTCTATAAGTCTTAAAGAAAAACGAACAGACGCATTTTATGTCATTCATTTCAGACGAAAACTCACCCAAACCCTAGCCGTCCCGCGACCGAATCCTCCTTCGCGACCGATTTGCACCGTCTCTGGCACCGCAGCGACGGCCCAACCTCTCCTCCCCTTCTCCAACCCTCTTCTCCTTCTTCCTCCGTCTTTCTCCACATCCTTACCATTGTAAGTGTTAAGTTCGTTTTTGTTGGTTTATTTTCGGATTTTTCTTGTAGTAACGATTCTTTTCTATGTTAGTATACTTCTCGTGTCGTTTATTGTTGGTGAATGCGACATTTCGATTTTTTGGTTTTAATCTTGAATATATTCGTATTTTCATGATTTTGCTAATGAATGAAAAAATACATGTTTATAACCACTAAGGAGAGAAATTAGGACCAATGTGAAGAGAAAAAAAGGAAAATTAGAAGAATACGTGAACTTTAATTTATTTTTGGCATATGGAGAGGGCGAAGAAATGAAGATATGGAAGCCGTGATGTTTTGCCTTCACCAAACCTTTTAATTTACTTGATCATTTGGTTTCATGTCCAATCTATTCATTAACTTTTGTGAGTGTGGTCATGTAAAATTATATCAATTTGTTCCAATTTGAACATTGTCACGAATTGAGACAAAATTAGTGTAGGCATGATTTAAGTTAAATGTAAGGGTGTCTAGTCTGTAGATTGTTATCCCCAATTTCTTAGGAGTTTCGATGATCTGGAAAGAAAGAGTCATAAAAGGAAAAAAAATTGTGGGAGTATTTTATTTGTGGGAGTATTTTCTTTGTGGGAGTATATCTTATAATTTTTATTTAATACGTACAATTTCTTTGTGGGAGTATTTTCAATTCTAAATTTTAAATATTTATTTAGTTACATGTTTATTTAGTTAAATGTTTATTTATACTTAAGATATTCTTTTATTTAGAATTTGTCTAATGTTTAACTCATCAACCCCCTTAAACAACTTGGCCTTTAATAACCCAAAGCAAAAGATTATATAATATTTGCTAAGTCATTCATCATATAAGATTTGCATTCATCGTATTTATTATTTATTTACGATTTCTGTCGTAGATTGCTGGCGTAAGGTACGTACTATCTTTCACTCATCATTCATTAGAAAGCACACATTAGTTAGTAGGACTTGCATTGTAACAAGAGTGAGGTGAGTGTTTGTTTGGTGTGTTGTTTGTTAGATAAAGCTATGAAAAACACTTAGGGGGCAGTCACCTATAGGAGATGAGGTAGGGGATTTCATCACCCTTTCCTTAGCCCAAAAACCACTTAATAAAAGAGCCTTAATAAAATCAATTAGACGTTGGCCCCTAGGATTTTTGGACACATTAAGGAGAGGAAACCGTTAAAGACCATTATGGCTTGAATGTCGTTGCCATCTAGTCTCCCTGAGATTTTAGGAACCTCCAGATTCTTGATTTCCTACAGATTAGTGGTCCTCGATGTTTAAGACCGTTTCGGCCTGAACGTCGTTGTCCATCTAGTCTACCTGAGATATTAGGGACCTCCGGGTTCTTGATTTCCTACAGACTAGTGGTCCTTGGTGGGACCTCGAAGTTAGGTGTCATCTATTACTAAGGACCTATAGTGGACTTTAGGCTTGTTTTGGCCTTGATTGCTTAGTTAGGTTTCTAACTTTCCTTATTCCCACGCTAGATTAAGGACTTCATCTCCTCTCCTCTAAGTCATTCTTTTCTCATCTTAATGTCTCTGAATCTTCTCATCTACGAACACATTCTTTTAAATTGAAATTTTATTTATTTTCTCCAATAATAACTATCATTTTTGTTAATGTTTAGATTGAAATGGATCGAGAGTGGATTGTTTCAAACAGATTGAGTGATGAGTATGAGAACAGAGTGAATATGTTCTTAGAGGTTGCCAAAAAACATTCCAAGAAAATGAAAGAAAGCGACATGGCGTATTGTCCGTGCAATAAGTGTCATTATATGTCAGTGCTGACTTTTCGGAAAATGAAAGATCATTTGTTTGAGAAAGGTTTCGACTCAAATTACAGACGGTGGATAGGCACGGCGAAAATGAATCATTTAGTCATTCCAAGAATGATGGAGAAAACGTTAGTGTGGAAGATCACTTAGAGGAAATGGTTCAGGATACGTCTGAAAAGTTTTCGTCCAACCCCGATTTACTTGGTAATTGTTGAGTGACAATGAGAAGTCGTTGTATAAGAATTGTACCAAATTCACTAGATTGTCAGCGGTGTTGAAGTTGTATAATTTAAAAGCTGGAAATGGTTGGTCCGATGTGAGTTTCACATCAATGTTGAAGTTATGATATGCTTCCATATGATAATGAGTTGCCAAATAGAACATATGCTGCTAAGAAAGTGTTGTGTCCTATTGGAATGGAATATAGGAAGATACACGCATGCCCGAACGATTGTATATTGTATAGGGGTGAGTTTGAAAACTTACATTCCTGTCCCAGGTGTAATGTTTCAAGATACAAAATGAAACGTAGTGGACCAAACCACAATAAAGAGGCTGATGAGATGAAAATCAAAGGATCTCCTGCTAAGATTTTGTGGTATCTTCCGATAATACCAAAGCTTAAATGTTTGTTTGCGGGTAAGGAGGATTCCAAGAACATGACATGACATGCTGATCGTGAGAAACCAAATGATTGGTTGCCACTTCAAGAGGTAGGAGAGGGAGAAGTGAAGGCTGCAGTTGAGAGTTGCTTAGATGTTGGTGCTTTTGTGCCATTTCCGGAAGAAGAGATTGTTACTCTCGGCGATGCTATCGGTGGATTCGTGTGGTGGCCTAGTTATTTAGTAGAGCTAAATGACAAACATGAGGTATAGTTTAACTTTGAAAGACTTTAAACTTCAAATTTGTTAACAATTGTATTTTAACGGTTGTATATATATATGTAAGGTGTCAAGCCCCCGAAGCAAAGGGTCAGCTGTAAGTGCAAAATGTTGTAAGGTTCACTTCCAAGTAGGTGCAAAATGTTGTATCAATGTATGGTAGGTAGGGAAGCACAATCCTTAAGTACCTGGGAGTTGGAGGGGGATAAAGGTTTGCCTCCCGCTTTGTACATCACCAAAGAGGATATCATGCAGTTCTTGGCGATGGATTCATTGTGTATCATGATTATCGACGTGCAAGTGAAGTAAGTGTTTCTTTGGTATACAATGAAATGTATTGAATAATTTTATCAAAACTGTAATAAAGTATAATTTTTGTACTTGTAGACATCTTTATGACACCAGAAGGCCCATCTTTCCCGACGATCAAGTATTTAGATTTATCAGTCCATCTACATATATATACGGGAATTACGATAAATCAGGTCAGCTTGGGACATTCTTTAAAGAAGAAGACAAAAGATATTATCTGCTCTCTTATCATTAGAGGTAAACTTTGTAATTCAAAGTGGAATTTTATTTTGTAATAATCTTCTAATTATATATATATAACAAGGTTCATTGGATGATTGTCGTTGTATGCCCCACGACTAATTCGGCATATTGGTTTGATCCGTTGGGGTCGAATAAACCAATGAACTCAATAAAGAAACTTCTAAATTTGTAAGTTCATTTTAGTCATGGTAAAAGTAATTCGTGGATTTTTATTAGTATTATTGAATGAAATTTTAACTTGTGCTACTCAGGGCAATTAAGGTTTACAGAGCTTTAGGTTGCAGGAGAACAACCACAAAAGCAAGAATAACATGGCATGAAATGAGAGTACGTTCTCTCCCATTTTTGTTAATTAAGTTAGGAACATATATTTAGCGAACTTCTATGTTCGTAGTACCGGAAGCAGGTTGGAAATACGGAATGTGGTTACTACGTGATGAGATACATGGAGGAAATCCTCGAATTGGCAACTCAAGACGTATGCCTATCCTAGGTAATGTAGATCGTTATTCAATTGTATAGTTGTAGTTTCAATATTTAGTTAATTAACATTCACACTTGTATTTTTTTGATAGGTCTTCCCAAAATGTAGTGATCCCTTCTCGCAACAGGAGCTCGATGAAACTCGCGACCGATGGGCTCGCTATTTTATCAGAAACATGTTGATGAACTAAGACGTTCTCCTGTCACTAGCATTTTTTGTAATTTAGTTAACAAGTGCACTTGTATTACAAACCTATAATTTATGCCTTAATATAATCGCCTTAATTTTAGAAGGAATTAATTGCAAGTGTGTTGAATGCCAATTGTGTATGGTTGTATGTTTTTTGTTTGTGCATGTATGGTTGTATGTTTGTGTTTGTGCATGTATGCTTGTGTGTTTGTGCTTGTATGTACATGTGGACGAAAGTGTGAGAATTTGTGAACGAATTTGGTGCAGGTTGTATGTACACGAATACGATGACTAAAAACAAGTTTGCAGGACGTTATTTTTTTGTCCAGGTTTAGGAATAGATGTCGGATGTTTGTAATCGGCGAAATCTATTCCTCTGAAGAAAGGAATACACGTCGGCTTTATGTATAACCCGACGTCTATTCTTTAAGAATAGACGTTGTTTGTTTGTTCACTGACGTCTATACCTAAATAATAGACGTCGGTTCGATATAAAGGCCGACGTCTATTCTTAAAGAATAGACGTCGGGTTATACATAAAGATGATGTCTATTCTTAACGAATAGACGTTGGATATTGGACGTCCGACGTCTATGTATAGACGACGCACGTATAGACGTTGGATCTGTGAGTGCTTATAACTGATGTATATACCCCCGTACATCTGACGTATATTCCCTTTCCTGTAGTAGTGGACATACTCCTCATGGGAAATCATATCCCTTTGTTTGAGCAAACGAGAAACTCATTGAAATCTGCATTTTCAATGAAAAATATTGGCAAGACTCAATACACCTTGGGATCAACATATATAGGCCTAAGTCAACGTACATACATTGACAGAGTTTTGGAAAAGTTCAATATGAAAAACTCCAAAAAGGGCAATGTGCCAATTAGTATAGGTCTGCAACTCAAGAAGTCTCAATATGTCGTGTCACGTAAAGACTTAGAGTACATGAAGGTCATTCCTTATGCTTCAGCAATATGATTGATCATGTACACAATGACTTGCACAAGACCTAATGTCCCATATTCTCTAAGTGTGACAAACCATCACCAATCCAATGCATGTCTTGATCATTGGACTGCGGTGAAGATTATTCTGACGTACCTTAACCAGACCAAAAAAAGTTTCTTATATATGGAGGACAAAGGGAGCTAGTAGACGAGGGCTACTCGGATGCGAGTTTCAATCAGGATATGTCTTTCTTCTGAATGGTGGAGCCGTAAGTTGGCGTAACTGGAAATAGACCACTACAACTAACTCAACCACCACTTCAGAAGTGATGATTGTCGCTGAGGCAAGCAAAAATGGAGTGTGGATTAACAAGTTCCTTGAAGATCTTGGAGTAGTCCCCTCAAATGAAGGACCAATAATGCTATTTTGAGATAATAATGCATCTATCTCGCAAATCAAGGATCCTAAATCACATCACAATGTGAAGTACATGGATCACAAGTATTTTGTCACTCGTGATTTCATCGACGAAGGCAAAATAAATTTATTATTGGTGGACACAAACAACAACACAGTTGATACATTCACCAAACTTTTATCTCAAGCCAAAGGCGAAATGTATTTCGAATCCATGGGTTTGAAGAACCATGTAGAGTGGCTTGATGAGTAAGATGAGAGAGTCACCCTAGTTATTACAGTTTTATACATTATAAATATGTGGAAGAAGACTTTGATAACAAGTGGGAGAATGAAACGAATGTGTGTTCTAAATTTTTTATTTTATATATCTTTTATTATGAATTGAATGTCTAAACATTTTGTTCCTTGATTAATGTATTCGTCTTTTAGAAGAGTTAAGTAAGAAGCTCTAGGTCATTAACCGTAGAGATCTAAAAGATAATGGTTATATAAATCAAAAGTAATTCACAATCATGGTGAGTAACACGAGACATTAATTACCAAAATAAGATTGTTATGTTGGTTAAAATATTGTAGCTCTACAAATATTTTAACAACATGAGTATATTAAATAGAACATATTTTCTTTCATATATTGAATGGACCTATTAAATGAAACATTATGGAATTGTATTTGTGTTATTAATGTTTTCATTGTGTCTTTGAATCCTAACACATGAGACCTATATTCTTTTACATGAAAAGTGTATAATTTAATTATTATCAAAAACTATCATTACGTATAATGATAAATATATTAGTTGGTTATATATGATTTGTGGCGGAGAAGATCATATGTCAAAAGATTATCATTGCCCCTCTTAACTTGAGTGATGATATTAATGTGTCATTTGATAAAATAAAATTATAATGTGCACAATGTGACTTATGTATAGTTACATATTTATAATTTGCTTAAGATATCAAGAAAAGAATATATAATACAAAGATGACACATTCCTACTTTGTGTAATATTCCTAATATCGTGAGTCGAGAGATAGACACAAGTGATATTACTTCATATCGCTAAATGGAAGATACTTTGCTCTAGAGAAAACATCTTTATTATTTGGGTAACTATAATATGTAGCTCTATACTGCTTATAGTTTGTGATATAAAATGTTTTATATCATTGACAACATAAATTAGATCCTCCTATAGGTCACACCGCCAAACTGGGAAACAAGAAATATGATTTTACATTTTAGTTGTTGTATTAAATTTCGTATGATATGAAATGACATACATATAGTAAAATGATAAAATTGATATGTCGTAATAACGACATAGTTAGAATAGCAAATAAATTAGTATGAGATGTATATATTATGAGGTATGATGTTTTAACATTATATATGATAATATATTACATAAAATAATGTGATCCTGAACATTATAACATATAAATTTGCTAAAACCCCAAAACTCGAATTATATTGGATATATGTCCAAAATTTGTAACGCCAAAACCAGAGAGAAAAAGTTGACCATTTTTCGAGAACCGGTCAACCAAATTCTTTTGAGTATGAAAACGGTCGACCGGTTGGACATGCGCTAAACACGTCGTTCGATCGAATTTATCAAGAACTTTTCCTGATAGTGAAACAGTTGACCGGAGATGCACTTGGTTCGACCAAAATTGTCAAGAGCTTTCTTGGAAAGGAAATGGTCGACCGACTTGGGACACGGTCTGACCAGAATTATCAGGAACTTTTCTTAGTAACGAAATAGTCGAACGATTGGGGCATTTCGGTCGACCGTTTGCCGACGTTTTGCCCAAATTAATAAGAGATTGTTGTTGATTAATATAGGGATGTGGCCCATGTTGGTCAATGAACAAAAGACAACAAAATGTTTAATACATTCAATTCATAATGAGAGATACATAAAAGTACTTTTAGAACACATTAATTTCAGTCTCGTCCTTCCCTTTCAAAAGACAACAAAAAATACAATTTTTCTCCTCCATATTTCTTCATCACTCCATTAAACTCTCTTTTAATTAATTGAGTGCTTGAGAGATTCAATCTTTGGTGGCATTGAATGGGTTATTAGTTAGATTCTAACCTTGTATTAGATTTGATTGGCTAGCTTTAATTACTCTAATCTTGTTTAGAGTATGACGAACACTTGGAGAAGAAGCTTCGGGCGATTCAGAGTGCAAATCGACTTCCGATTATTGAAAAAGATTTGACAAACATTTTAGGCATGATTTAATTTATGCATTTTAATATCAGGTAGTTCCCAGTGAGGGTGAGCGATCAGGTTTCCATCTACGTCATAGTATACATGAGCTTACTCCACATCTACGGATAAGCTTGGAAGAAGCTCTTGTGATAGCTCCAATGGAAATTGATAGTAAGTCACTTGTTGCGACTTATATCAATGAGAAAAAGCCAAAGACTCTGAAACATACATTGAATGGTCGAAATGTAAATGAATTGATAAATGTCGTAAAGGAAGAGTTGGAGCCTATGAGAGTTAATCATGTCTGAGATTTGGTTAATGGATCTATTGATAGATTCAATGCTCGATTGGTGTATCATCAATCATACAAGTGTCTGGGATACTAAATCCATGTATCTCAGATACATGATTAGAAATGAGAGGTGCGTATATATTTGGGATATATATACATGTGTTAGGGATACATAAGGATGTGACAAGTTGTCAATGTCCCCTTGTGCAAGTGAGAGATGTTGATTTAATATACCCAAAGGGTACGTGCGACCGTGGGTGACATTTGGCGTAATCTGATTGGTCATGATTGGAGATCATGAGTACATGGTGGTTCGAAACCCTTGGTATATATAAAAGGAGAATTAAGGTTAATTCGTTGTGTGATGACAATTATTTTGGTTTTTTTTGCTTCTGTACCTATCAAAGCATCGTTAATTGGTAACATACCCATGGTTCGGAGACATGTACGTATCAAAAACAATATAATTGGTCTCATAACCATCCGTTACTGTGGGGACCACATTCATTAACGTTTTCTGTAACGTCTCGTGATTTATCAACGAGTTTTTTCTTCCATACCGATCAAAACATTGTTAATTGGCGACGTACCCATGGTTCAGAGAAAAATTGCCTTGTACGTATCAAAAAACAATGTAATTGTCCTCATACCCATCCGTTATGGTGGGGCCTACATTCGTCTGGCACCGTTTACGTGTTATGTGGTGTCTCGTGATTTATCAACCTTTGTCTTTTATCAACACCTTAAAACTCTAACTAGTATCCTGATCTGACTGCAATTACAACTTAAAATCCCGACCCGGTGGTGCACACAACCCGATCCAAATTCTCCAACCAAATCCTTAGCCTCCTTTCCCGACATAGAATATCTTGACCGACAGGCCAACCCCATAACTAGATTCTTCAAGTTTGTAAAGGGGGCTACGGATTTGGCGGGAGAATCGAGGTTGGGTTGGGTGCACCACCGGGTTAGGATTTGAAGTTGTAATTGGGGTCAAGTTGGGTGCAACATCGGGTCGGGATTTTAAGTTGTAATTGGGTTCGGGTCGAGATACTAATTAGAGTTTTAAGGTGTTGAGGCTCGGTTGAGAAATCACGGGATGTCACGGAAAACGTAAACGGTGCGAGACGAATGTGGGCCCCACCGTAACTGATAGGTATGAAGTCAATTACATTGTTTTGATACGTACATGACCAATTTTCCCTGAACCAAGGGTACATCGCCAATTAACACTATTTTGATTGGTACGGAAGCAAAAATCTCGTTGATAAATCACGGGACGTTACGGAAAACGTTAACGAATGTGGGCTCCACTGTGACAGATGGTATGAGGCCTATTACATTGTTGTTGATACGTACGGGACAAATTTTCTTCGAACCATGGGTATGTCGCCAATTAACGATGTTTTGATAGGTATGGAAGCAAAATCCCCCAATTATTTCCTCTTCCTCCAACACCAAAAATATATCCATCTCGATTTTCCATCGGTGTGCACCAACAAGACTCTTGAGTAGTGTATCTGAATTTGAGAGTTGAAACATAACCAGTGAGAAGACTCTTCCATCGCGATCCGATCCTTTTCCGTGGGGTAGATCAAGCTAAGTATAATCCCTCGTGATTCTTTGTTTATATTCCCAACAACAAATATACCAATGATTACCAAAAAAACCAGGCATGCATCTCAGAGAAAAAAATATTTTAAAACATGATCAATGACGCGTAAAGGATTATATTAGAAAACTAATGAAAATAGCCATGCGTATGTTGGAGCTCTTATTTAATGTTAATGAAAATTCCAAAAATGGGTGGCCATAGAGTGGTAAACGTGCTTCACGTGAAATATTAATAGTAATCCCATCATTTAAGGATTTATGTCAAAATCACGATATTAATTTTATAATAGTAAAATAAATAATAAGATGTTGCCTTTTCGAAGTCAAACTCGTGCTAATTGGCATGTATACCTAGATCCAGCAATAAATTAAACATTAAAACTTATTTTGACAAGAAAATAAGTACGGAACATGACATGCTTCATGAGCTAAGAATGCATATTCCAAGCCTTAACCGGTGGAAAAAATTGGTTCATTGTATACACTACACAATATTTAATATTTTTATGTTCATAATATATATAGACACAATAATATTGCTTACTTCCAACATTAGACTATGCATAGAAGCTTAAATAGTTAAATTCTTCTTCCCTTCCCCTTCCAATATCCTTTTCTGGAAGGTGCATGGACGAGATGAATAAGACCATCAAAATTGAAGCAGGTGGAACTAGTAGTACTTCCAAGAAAAGAATGTCTCCCGGAAAACATCCTCTTTATCGAGGAGTCAGGTTCCGAGGAGGCAAGTGGGTGTCTGAGATTCGCGAACCGCGAAAAACCAAGCGTATATGGCTTGGGACATACCAATTTCCTGAGATGGCCGCTATGGCTTTCGATGTCGCGGCTTTGGCTCTTAGAGGTCGAGGCACAAAACTAAATTTCCCAGACAAGGTATGCTCTCATCCAAAGTGTATCTCTAGCTCTTCTTCTGATATCCAAGCAGCTTCTTTTGCTACGGCTTTTGCCTTTTATCAAGAAACAAATCAAGAGACCACTACTACTACTACAACCACATTGGCGAGTGAGAGAATAATGGAGCATGAATTCATGGATGAGGAGGAGATCTTCAACATGCCGAAGTTGGTGCAGAACATGGCGGAGGGCATGCTAATTAGTCCTCCTAGGATGAGCCTAGACTCGCCGGAGGCCTCAGAAGGCGAAAGTCTGTGGAGTTATTATTAGTAAATATATACACATGCACATAAATTTGTACATACATAAACACATATCATGGCCGTGTTTGTAATGAGAGACTATAGGTTCAGAATTTTGGTTGCTTGATGAAAGGTATGATTCCATGGAAGTTGATTACATCCTAAATTGAGCTCATCAGCTCATGATCTCAACTTGAATTTTCGGATTTAGTTAGATAAATGCATGTTTTTCTTATCCATTCAAATGTAATTTGGTTACCTAAATATATCTTTTTGATTTATTTATGTCCTTTTGGGTATGGGGATATATGTATCTATATATATATATCATAAAAGATTTGGGATTTTATTTTGATACTTAGATTCGGGGAATGTTAATTTCGACTTCTGAGCAATGTAACTTCCCGATCCTAGTTCTCCCTATGTTTTGGATTTGGAGTATCCTTTCACATATGGAGCTTTGAAAACAAAATTATTAGATTTCGGGAGACGACTGATAATTTGCAAAGATTTATACCTTTTTCAATTTGATATTTGAAATTCATTAAAAAAATATTGTGTTGAAGTTCTTGATAAAATATAAAATAATGAAAATAAATATACATAAAAAAATGAAATGAGAAAAACATAGCTGCAATTTTCAGGGATTCTCAATTTTTTATTATCAAATATATCACTTTAGAAATTGATTGAGAAATTATAATATCAATCCCGTAACTAAATCTACATTTCTTAAAATGTACTGATTAAGAGAGATAAATGGTAAAAAGATATCTAAAATAAATGTACTGTTGAAATTCTATAAAATATAATTTATCATCATCAATTTCAATATTTTATGTTATTTTAAGTTCAGACGTGCGTTTCTAACTGTCTGAATTTCATAAATCGTAAATTTATTTTGTTTTGAATTCTTCGTGTTTTTTGTGGACATTTTATTATCGTTGAAGAAGAATTTTTTGGGTCTGGAATAAGTATTACACCGATCATGTACATAACAATAAATGGATACATCAATGTACAAACACAGATGGGAAATTGAAGATGAATATGTATCCACCCCACGATGAAAATAACATTTATTAAACTCCCATACCAATCCATCTAATTGAAATCTAATACAATTACGATGAACATAGCATGATCTTGTTTTCAAGGTTGACACAGTACAATATGAATAACCAAATTTGAATTCAAACGGCAGTATAAAAAATAACCCAAGTAGTCGCCGAGGCAGATTCTTCTTGTATGGGAGTATAACGGACTTCTTATTGGTAAAATAACTTTTGGAGTATAACAAACTCCAAAATTGCACAATCTGACCCAACAACACAGACAATCGTAATACAAAATAAACTTAATATATATGAATTTTTCATAACTTCGGTAGAACCTCCTCTTAAATTTCATATTAATAAAAAAATTGTGGAAAAGAACACAAACAAATCAAAACTATATATACTAAAATGACTCTTTTTCACTTTTCTGGAAATTTGTGAATTTGGGCAACTTGAAAAGAAGTAAAGGAAAGGGAAATATAAAATTTATCTTATGTAGCAATTGTTATAACCCAACTATTGCTTTTAACTCCTTATTTTGACGAAATGTGTGATGGTGAATATCTTAAACACAAAAGTAGAACGTAAGTCAATCGAAGCCCGAACTCACTGCCAATCCTTGCTTAAACTATATACTAAACCTGGATAAGTTTTGTTTTGAAACACATGATAAAAGCAAAACACAAAATCAACAAAAATGTATTTTACCATAATATTGATGCAGTAAGACGACTATAAGAGTATAAGACCAAAGCATAATTAATGTACAAAACCTAAGTATACGAAACATTAAATTCATCGTCACGCAAAATTGAATAAAAAAGTACAAAAAAGAGCTACACAAATTCATTGGCATGCAAGAGTGGATTAATTTTTTGGACCATAAGCAGAAGGAGACTTGCCGGTGGTGGCATTGAATCGATGGTGGCGTAAGTCGAGGTTGGTGCGGAGTACTCTTCGAATTGATCAAAGGTTGCCGGAGGAGTTGCAAGCAGTCGGTGGTAGGGCGGTGGTGCGTTGGGTTGGGGCGGGTGGGGTTGGAGGTCGGAGGAGGTTTGTTGGTCGGGGCTGGTGGAGGGTCAGAGTAGTCGGAAGGTGGTGGGGTGTTGTTGCGTTTGGTGAGGGGTGGAGAAAACAAAGTTTCGACTAGGGTTAAGCAAAGAAAGTGTGGAGGGGTATATATACATAGAGCAAACACGTCGGTCATTCCAATTTCGGACGTGATACATGCCTTTTTATCATGTCAATTTCTCCAATCCGACATGAATTGCCTTCTAAAAACACCTCTTACACGTCGGCTTTATCAAACTGACGTGACATGGAAATGGAAATCACGTCGGTTGAGCCAAAATCAACGTGACATATACATATGTCACGTCGGTTTTGGCTTGATCGACGTGCTATATCCACTTCTCACGTTGGTTGAGCCAAAACCGATGTGACATATGTACATGTCACGTCGGTTTTGTCTTAACCGACGTGATAAATTAGTTTAACGTCGGGTTTTAAATATCTGACGTGACTTGTCGACATTATATCTAATTTTTCGAGTAGTGTTGGTTGAATCAGTTATAATAACCGCAAGTGCACGACGTCAGTGAAGACGTGATAAGTACGGGTCGAGTCCGTAGGGAGGTGTCTCAACTCTGGTTCTTCAGAAATCAAGTGGAAAATAAAGCAAAAAGAAGTTTGATTACACTAAACAAGCAATTAACCAAGAAGAAAGAAGAAAGTACGAGAGTAACTGAAACTAAACTAAGCAAAAAGCAAAGAAAGATGAAATTCAGTAATGAAAACCTTTAAATGGTGGAGTTTGTGTACACATGTTATAAGGTGGTGAAGAATGCAATCAATATGGCACAAGTATAAGTTGTGTTTTCTTGCATACGAAGTACCTAATGGTTGTGGCAAAACCTATCATTGCAATCACTAACTTAATTGATTAACATGGGCAAAAATAAATTGGTTATTAAGAACCTATACAAGCATGGGAAGTACCTAATTATTATGGCAAAACCCAGCAAGCTGAGTATTCTCTTTTTAACAAACAAGCATGTATTCACATTCATCACATATTGCAAAAGATAGTATTCATCCCATTTCCCATTACATGTATAAACATCATCTCCAACCCCAAAGGGGAATGAAAACTACTCACTACACATTAAGCTAATAATTATACTAAGGAGGAAAGACAATATAACTAGTTCTACTAAGATTAGGAAAACAAAACAAAGCTAAACATGCAAGAATTAAAAGAGAAAACATCAAAACAAAACTAGGAAGAATTATTTTATTTACAAGTATCATTCTTCTCCACTCGAGTTTTGCTCCAAGGCTTACTCCAAGTAGGGAGAATGACCACCAAGCAATTGGTAGTTTACAAACGAGGAAGAAGAGTTCTATTTATAGACCTAAGAAAAGGCAACTAAGACAATCCCCCAATGTAGGACTAATGAAACATTCCTAGAATATATATAAACACATAACCCATATCCGTGGGAAATTGGGTCAGATGACTCAAAAGCACCAGGCACTAAGTCCCCTCGAACCTAATTTCCTGAGTAATAAGAGCCGTGCGAGAAGAGAGAACACATACTCACTTATTTCTTATCTACACATGTACCAAAACCCTTACACATAATATCACAACAGGAGTTTGAGGGGCCTTGACTACAACAAACTTCGTTATATTAACAGACACAAATTATTCAATTCATTAGATTCAGGGTTGACTTCTTTATTTGTTTGAGTATTGAAACTCAATGATTACTCTCCCCCTGTGGGAAAACTGGGATGCATCCTGATGACTTGTTAAGACCTAAAGCCAATATACTAGATATCCTAATGCATCATGTTCAAGACAATTTTGGGAGCTTTCTTTTTTACTTTGCCTCTCAACGGTTTCGCACATGCTAAACACACGCAAAACCCACAAAACATTTTATTTCGCAAACGCATGAAGATTTTGAGAGAAATGTGAAAATTTAAAGCATTAGGCAAACAAAAGAAAACAAGTCACCCAAGGATCATGGCAAGCAGATATATCGATATTAAATGCAACACACTAACATGACCCTAACAATGCACACAAAAAAAGAAAAGACTTGACTATGTACACACGTAAAACACCACACACTTCATGCATTGTCCTCAATGAATTTGGGCATGATACTAAATGGATTTATGCATGAAAAAGAAAAGATCTCACCAACGTGAAGCGCAAAGGGAAGTTCATCGTTATGTTGATGGATACAAACCTGAATTCCCCTTAAAATCTGTGAAATACTAAAGAAAGAATACAAATACGTGAAACAAATGGGGACCAAATACACAAGGGTTGGAGCCCACAACAATAAATGCTCATTGGTGGAGTCTCTTATTGTTTTTTTTCTTTTTTTGAAATATAACTATGCACACGAATAAGTTCTCATCTTCATTTGTCAAAGACATCAAATGGGAACCGCAAAAGTGGGTCAATGCACTTGAAATGGGAACATGACACCACGTGGGGCCAAAATACTCATGCGTGACCTCCGTCACAAAGAGCACAAGATGAAAGGAGAGGTTCATGAATTGGACGCAAAAACGTCTGATTTAAAGGATCAAAGTGAAAGTGCTCGAACATCTCAAGAGTTTGGGAAATATTGTCCAACAGAAAAAAGAGTTTCTCCCGTTGTGGTATTGAAGTTATGATCGTCAATCCAAATTCTTCAACCAACAGGCTGGTGGGTCCGAATGAGGTCAAGAACCTCGTTATGCATGGCTGACTCATTAGGTGAACAGAAAGTGAGTCTCTTACCCAAGGTATCCTCTAAAGAACTCCCAATTCTCTCTCATTGGCAATGTAGTCGTTTGATGTCCTATCTACAAATATTTGTTTTGCATTTTTTTCCAAATATAACTATGTACAAAAATTGGTTTCCATCATCATTTGTCAAAGGACATCAAATGGGAACCTGATTGATCGTTTTATATTTAACCGCAAGTGCACGGCCGCGTTGAAGCGGTGGCAAATACGGGTCGTCCACTGGGAGGTGTGTCGACACTTGGTTTATTCGAAGGCAAGGGGTAAAAAGAAGGGGGAAAGATGTATTACACTAATCTAAACTACAAAGCTGAAATGAAATGCAAAGGGAATGAAGATAAGCAATAAAACTAAACCCCAAAGGGGGTAGAGAAATAATGTGAACATAAAGAAGTGTGTGTGTGTTCATTAAGCTCCTCACAACATGTAGTGCATGAAATCATAAAACTACATCCAACTTTGCCTCTACATGAATTAAGATAAGACTACATCATTAAAACATACAAGACAATAATTGGAATGAAACTAAATGAACTCATGTATAAAGACTAGACCCTACTATGCCTCCACATGAATTAAGATGACTACATCATTAAAACATACAAGACATTAGCTAAGGAAAAGGTAACAAGAGTACATACACTACAAATTGTGTTACCAACAATTACTTCATCCATATCCTAACCTTATCATTCCCCATAAAATAGGTCCACTAATCAAAGCATAAGCTAAGCTTCATTCAAGAGCATTAGCATATCAAAGATAAGAGTGGAGACCCATTAGATGGTTATGGAAATCATATAAAGCTCAAGGGATAAAAATAACACACACTTAATACACTACATTATTATATCACATATTTCTCCACCCCCCAAATGGGGATGGAACTACTCACTACTCATTACACTACTGATTAGACTAAGTAAAGAAAACATTTAACTAAGATACTAAAATTACTAAACAAGAAATTAAACAAAGTAAAGCAACCCACACAAAACAAGCAACATAACAAAACAAGATTAAAAGAAACAAATAAACTTTTATTAACAATGACTCACATTGAAGGTAGCATCCTTCTCCACCTTGAGTTATTGCTTCAAGGCTCACTCCTTAGTAGAGAGAATGCCACCAAACAATGGGTAATTACAATGGAAGGTGAAGAGTTCTATTTATAAGCATGGGAAAAGCTAATCCGGGACAATCCCCCGATGTGGGACTAAACCAATACCAAAAATACACTAAGAATACACTAATACACGTGCTACAGAAAACTAGATGGATTCTGGGCTAAATGGACCGCCAATTAGCGGTTCCAGACCGCCAATTGGCGGTCTATAAGGTTTAGATCCGTCTGGTTTTCTTTGTGGGCTTTTCTTCAAGTGTTTCTTGGTCTTAGATGTATCTGGTTGGTTTAGTGGAGCTCCGACCCGAATCGAATTGACAAAATACTCCTCATGATGGTGTGGAGTTTCCTGTTTTGCTCTTAGGTCCTTCTGTCTTACGATCAGGTCCTTCCCCCTTGCATCTTGGTCCCCAGGTCTCACAATTAGGTCCTTTTTTCCTGCTTTTGGGTCCTTTCATGGCTCTTCTCTTCAAACCTCTTTATTTCTGAAAACTAAACATAAAACTCGTCACATAGCATTGCTTAGGTGTAAGATAATGGATATAAGGTACAAATATAAGCATGAAATGATGTCAATCAGAACCTCAAAAGTGGGTCAATGCACTTGGAATGGGAACATGGCACCACATGGGGCCACAATACTCATGTGTGGGCTCCCTCACAAGGTGCACAAAATAACAGGAGATGTTCATGAATTAAATACAAAGGCATATGATTCAAATGATCAAACTGAAAGAGCTCGAATCTCTTAAGAGTTTGGTCATAATTGAGCAACGGAAGAAGAGTTTCTCCCATTGCGATACTGAAGTCATGATTGTCAATCCAAACTTTCCAACCAACAGGGTGGTGCGCTGGAATGAGGGCAACAACCTCATTATCCTTGCCCGACGCACCAGGCGAACAGAAAGTGGGTCTCTTACCCAACATATTCTCTAAGGAATTCCCAATACCCTTATTGGCAATTTAGTCATTTGATGTCCTATCATTTTCAAGATTATCAGGAACAATAGTGAGAGACAAACTCTCATTAGGTTGTATGAAATTAAGGGTACTATGGAGCTCTTGCTCCACCAAAAATGAGTCCTTAAGAGGCACAACATTAAGATCATGTGGCTCAAGGGCCACGGAAAAAAAGGTAAGGCAGAATCATGTGCCGACTCATAATGAAGCTGGTCCATGCTATTCTCTATTTGAATCGAATCCTCCACCAAGTGATCGTGAATTGAAACCCCAAGTCTCTCAGACAGACTAGGAGTTTGACTTTGAAAGATTATGCTTTGAATTTGTGAATGTGGTGGTGGTTCAATATCAGAAGATAAATCCTCATGTTGATAAGAGAAGTTATTCTCCTCACGTTCACATAATTGTTGTGTCATCTGACTCACTTGCATTACCATATTTTGCATGGACTGTTGAGTGATTTTCATGAACATAAAGAGAGTTTGTTTCAAGGAATCAGGTATGCGGTCAACTGTGAGGCTCAAGTCAGAGCTTGGAAAATTTTGGGGTTGGGTGTTGATGGGTTGAGAATGAGTCTAATGATTGGGAGTAGGGTGTTGGTAGAATTCTAGGTATTCAGGAGGAGGATACTGATTGAACGTTTTAAAATAACCGCAAGTGCACGACCGCGTTGAAGCGGTGACAAATACGGGTCGATCCACAGGAAGGTGTGTCGACTCTGGTTTGTTCGAAGGCAAGTGAGAAAAGAGGGGAAGAAGTTGTGACTACACTAAAGTAACTACGCTAAACTAGAACGAAACAAACAAAGAAGATGAAAGCTGGAAATCAGAAATGGAAAAACCCTAAGGGGTGGAGTGTGTGTACACATGTAAAAAGATGGTGAAGAATGCATTCAATTATGCCTCTTCTCTTCAAACCTATTTATTTCTGAAATTCAAACATAAAACTCGTCACGTAGCGTTGTTTAGGTGAAAGATAATGGATATAAGATACAAATATAAGCATGAAATGATGTCAATCAGATACTGGGGTGAGAATGATGTATAAGAATTTGAATAAGATTTGTCTCCCCATGAATCCATCCATCTCGGGTTGTACGCAGATGTGTAAAGGTCACATTGGGAATTTTGGGAAAAAGGTGTGCTCATACTCAGGCTTTGGAGGAACATAATGACATTCCCCGAAAACATGACCACTCAACCCGCAATAGTCACACGGTACAGCTACTAGAGCTACCGGTACACTCATGTCATCTACCACATGCATGAAAGAGGTCAAAGATTCTTGTAATATCTCAAATTGTTGACCAACATATGATCTGACATTAGTAGATGGTGGTCTACAGTCGATGTCTCTATCATATTACCCCAATATGAAGATTGCTCAGCTACAAAATTAAGATTGTCTCAACCATACAGAGTGTTTATCTGAGTCATCCCAGGCTGCACGGGTCCGGAATACCAGGGAGAATTGTCATGGTCCCAGCAATGATATGGATGGTCGCTTATGTAACCATCCATCTCGCCAAAGAACTCTCGAGTCGACCACTCTCACCACCATGAAACCAAGCTCGCAAAAAGTGCTCGACTCGACCCTAAAATGCTAAAAGAGAGTGTAAAGGGGAGGAGACTAGAAGTAGAAGTAAGTGAGAAGAAGATACTTAGAGGAGAAGGAAAGAATCCCTAAAATTAGTGTGGGTAGAGGGTGAGGGTAGAAGTCTAGTTTAGCAAACACGGCTCAAACAAGCTTAGGCTGGCTATGAGTCTTTAAGTTAGACGACACCTAACTTCGAGCTCACGCGGCCTCAACATGCCTTACCTCCCTACGATGAAGACCACAAAGCCCAGAAAGTGAGCCAAGATTCAGAGATCTCGTCTCTCCTACTATCGACAGAGTGGGCAACGCCGATCAGGCTATGACAGTCGTGACCGGATAACTCTCCTAATGCGCCTGAGTCCTAGTGGCCAATGTCTACTTGATTTTATATTAAAGCTTTACTTGAGTGTGGTTTGTGGGGCTAAGGGAGGGGTGATGAAATCCTCCACCTTATCTTGAAGACTATAGGTGGTGCCCCTTAAGATGTTTTGAATTCTGAATCTATCAAGCAACTCACCAATCAATCACTCGCCTCACTCTTGTCCTCATGCACCTTACTATCTAATGCAAGATTTAACCATGCATGAATGAGAGAATGGGTGCACGTACCTCACGCCAACAATTGACAACGAGAAATTAAAGCAAATGAAAGACAAGATGCGTGCAAGGTCTACAGATGATGCATGACCTAGATGACAAATAATCTAGTCTTTTGCTTTGAGTTTTAGGGTCCAAGTTGTCTTAAAATGGGGATTGATTATTGATCTGGGGGCAAACTACAAGTCACAACATGCCAATCATGGAATATGCATGATATGATGTCAATCATGGAAATTCATCAAAATTATGGCACTGTCGTTTAGGTCATATTTCTCGAGACAGAATGCAACGTCTCGTTAAAGATGAAATTCTTCTTACATTGGACTTTTCTGAGTTTGATGATTGCGTTGAATGTATTAAAGGAAAATATGTTAAAGGAACTAAGAGAGGGGCTACTCGAAGTGGGGGACTTTTGGAAATTATCCACACAGATATATGTGGACCTTTCCCTACTTCGAGTCATAACAGGCGCAAATCATTTATTACGTTCATTGATGATTATTCTCGTTATGATTCTGTATACCCTATCCATGAAAAATTTGAAGCACTAGAAAATTTTAAATTTTTTAAGGTGGAAGTTGAAAATCAATTGAACCTTAAAATTAAAATAGTGTTTTAGATAGAGGAGGTGAGTATTATGGTAGACACACCGACTCGGGACAAAATCTAGGTCTTTTTGCTTTGTTTCTTCAAGATAATGGCACCCTTATTCAGTTTTCAATGTCGGGGGTCCTCAACAAAATGATGTAGCTGAGAGACGAAATCGTACACTTATAGATATGGTATGAAGTATGATATGCAACATTGACTTACCTGATTATTTGTGGATGGAAGCATTAAAGACAACCACACATATTCTAAATAGGGTTCCTAGTAAGTCTATCCCGAAAACACCTTATGAATTGTGGACAAGTCGAAAACCCAATTTAGGATATTTACGTGTTTGGGGTTGTCATGCTGAAGTTAAAATCTTCAATCCACAAATTAAGAAGCTTGACCCTAAAACCATTAGTTCTTATTTTATCGGTTATCTAGAGAGATCCAAAGGTTTTCATTTTTGTTGCCCATCTCATGCCACTAAAATTGTTGAACCGAGACATATTGTATTTTTAGAAAATGGCAAGAATAGTGGGAGTAGTGAAATTAGAAAATTAAATCTCAAGGAAAATCAGATTTATGTTCCAATCCCGATCATCTGAGAGGTTTCAAGTTCTACACCTCCTTTCGATGTTGTAGACGCAGCTAATCCACTACTTAATGAAGAACCCCACACTAATGAAGCTCATGAACTTCCTGAAGAACCCTTACGTAGGTCGCTGAGGGAGCGAAAATCTGTCATTTCTAAGGATTATATTGTATACCTAACCGAAGGATGCGATATTGGCAATGGAGAGGATCCTATCTCATTTAGTGAAGTCATTATGAGTGATAAATCATCTCAATGGATAGAAGCCATGGAAGAAGAGATGAAATCTATGGAAACTAATGAAGTTTGGGACCTTGTTGATTTACCTAATGGAGTTAAGCCAATAGGCTGTAAATGGGTCTATAAGACCAAGACAGACTCTAAAGGTAACATCGAAAGATTTAAGGCCTGACTCGTCGCTAAAGGCTTTACACAAAGGGAAGACATCCATTTTGATAATATATCTTCTCCAGTCTCAAAGAAAGACTCACTTAGAATTGTTTTAGCCTTAGTAGCTCATTATAATCTAGAGTTACACCAGAGGGACGTAAAAACTACATTCCTTAATGGTGACTTGCAAGAGGAACTCTTTATGAGAAAACCAGAAGGTTTTGTCGTAAAAGGCAAAGAACATATGGGATGTCGATTAAAGAAATCCATATATGGCTTAAAACAATCATCTAGACAATGGTATCTTAAGTTTGATGAGGTCATAACCAACTTTGGATTTAAAGAATATGTGATGGATCAATGCATATATATTAAGGTTAGTGGGAGTAAGCTTATCGTTCTCGTTTTGTATATGGATGATACTGTAAGATTTCATGTCCCTATGTATGTGTATATTTCAAAAAATATTATACATGCATACAAGATCGATTTCATATTTTCAGTGATTTTATGTACATTATTTCGCATTTATTCTAATATCATGTAATCCTACATATATTAAAATAAATCACGATGAGAGGATCATATCCAAAGGTTCTCTAAAATCTTTATGAAGATCTGGAGTTGCGTCACTTGTCAAATCATCCACTGATCCGCCTCCAAGTGTCACCAAATTGTAAACAAGATTAGAGAGAAATGAGCTAGCCAATTCAATCTCTAAATCAAGCTTAGAATCTAGATAATAACCCCTCTGAAGCTCCACGAGAATAAATCTCCAAAAGTTCTAACTAATTAAGAGAAATTCGGATGGATTAGTAAAGAGATTAGGGGGAGAGAGAATTTTGCATTAACCTTAAAACAAGTAGGATGAGAGGTCTTATTTATAGCCTCCCAAATCACCCACATCATGAACTATTCTCTAGTCATGATCCCTTGTTTTTCTGTCCCTTAAACCAACCACAATTTCCCACATAATCATCCTAAAAAACGTTTGACCATAGCTAGAATTAATCCAGCCCATGATCTACATTATTCACTTAATAATTCTGGAAAAACCGTACCAAACGGTCGACCGAAATTAACCCACCGGTCGACTGATTGTCAATTAAACGTGGTTTTGGTTGGACCATGAAACCATTCGGCTGACCCATCACACGCTCCCAAAGGTACTGTGATATTTTGGTCGAACCAGACACATAAACGGTCGACCGAATCTACACGAGATACAACTACTGGTCGTTTTTGGTCAGACAGTGTCTCACGTCGGTCGACCGATTGCCACCAAGAAAAATTTGCGAAAGTTCCTCGTGGTTTTCGGTCGAACCACAACTTCATCAGTCAACCGGTTAATCCCAAAGGATTTCCTGGAATATTTCGGTCGACCAACACATCGTATCCGGTTGACCGTTTCTCATACGTAACAACTACTGTGGAATTTCGGTCGACCAACACGTCTTATCCGGTCGACCGTTTCTCACACGTAACAACTATTGTGGACGTTCGACCGTTTTGTCTGATTGTTTTGCTTTTACCAAATTTTGGATTTATTTCCAACAAAATTTGATTCTTGGGGTTTTAGCAAATTCATATATTACGTAATATATTATCTTATGTAATATTAAACTATTACACCCCATAATACATACATATTATATGAATTTATTCATGATTCTAATTATGTCAATTTTCATGACATATTGATTTTATTGATTCACCACATGTGTCTCATTTCTTATGAAACCCGACACATCATATGAACTCAAAATCAAGCATATTGTTTCCCAGTTTTGTGGTATGACCTATAGGAGGATCCAAACTAGATTGGTAATGATATTAAACACTTGATATCATAAACTATAAGCGGTATCTAGCTACACATTATAGTTATCCAATTAGCATAGATGTCTTATTCCACTCGAACTAAACACGATTCACTTAGTGATGTAAGTGCACCACTTGTGTTTAGCCCTTGTCTCATGACATTAAGAGTATTTACAAAGTAGAATTGTGTCAGCTTTGTATTACATACTCATTTCTTGATCTCTTAAGCTAGTTATAAATATGTAACTTAACTCAAGTTACATTGTGCACCTTATAAGTTTGGTTTTATCAAGGGGTCCACTAATATCATCACTCAATTAAGAGAGGTAATGATAATCTTTTGACTAGCTACATTTTCTAGCACAACTCATGTTCAACCAACTATTGTTTTTATCACTACACTCATTGATAGCTTTTGACAATAATCAAATAAAACACTTGTTATGTGAAAAGATATAAATCTCATATCTTAGGATTCAAGACACAGTGAAAACATTAATGACACATAACACAATTCCATAATGTTTTACTTGCTAGGTCAATTCAATATATAAAAGTAATATGTTCCTCTTTTATATACTTGTGTCGTCAAATATTTGTAGAGCTACAACAATCGATAACCAACATGACAATCTTATCTCGGTAATTAATGTTACATGTCAATTACCATGATTGTGAATAACTTTTGATTTATGTAAACTATTATCTTTTAGAGCTCTACGGTTAAGGACCAAGAGTCTCTTCCTCAACTCTTCCAAAAGATGAATACAAAATCAGGAAACAAAATGTTTGCACATTCAATTCATAATAATTGACATATAAAAGTAAATTTTTTAGAACACATTCCTTCCAATTTTGTTATCCAGTAGTGATTTAGACATGTTATATGAGACCAAACGATTTCTTTCAAACAAGTTTGAAATAAAGGATCTTGGTGAAGCCACTTATGTTATTGTCATTGAAATTCATCGAGATTGGTCTCGTGTGATTTTAGGATTATCTCAATAGGCATATATTGAGAAAATATATAAAAAATATAACTTGAAAAACTTCTTCCCAAGTGTTGCTCCTATTGTAAAGGGTGACAAATTTAGTAAATTATAATGTCCTAAAAATGAATTAGAATGTGCACAAATGAAGCAAATTCTTTATGCCTCAGTGATTGGGAGTTTAATGTATGCTCAACTTTGTACACATCCTGATTTGGCATTTGCGGTTGGTATGCTTGGCTGATATCAAGTAGATCCAGGGAAGGATCATTGGAAAGCTGCCAAAAAGGTTTTACGCTATTTGCAAGGGACAAAAGACTATATGCTTACTTACAAAAAGTCAGATAACTTTGAGGTTATTGGTTATTCTGATTCAGACTTTTCTGGATCCATTGACAGTAAGAAATCCACATCAGGTTACATGCTTGCAGGGGATCAATATCATGGAAGAGTGTCATGTAGTCTTTACGGGCATCTTCCACAATGCAAGCAGAATTTGTGGCATGTTACGAGGCTACTGCTCAAGCCATTTGGTTAAAGAATTTTGTACCTGGGCTTCAAGTAGTTGATAGTATTTCGAGACCACTCACGTTATTGTGATAATGAAGTTGTTGTTTTCTTCTCGAAAAACAAGTCAAGTGGTGCATCCAACTGGATTGACATCAAATATCTTGTTGTTAGAGACAAAGTCAAAGATGATACTATTGTCATACAAGACATAAGAACACGAGCAATGTTAGCTGATTCACTAACAAAGGCTCTGCCACCCAGTCTCTTTAGAGAGCATGTTGCCGACATAAGTTTGGTAAATATAATGTAATGTCGTTAATGACTAATGTGTATGACATTATATCTTGAAGCTTCAATGATGTATTTGACTTTGATTTGTAAAAGTTTGCTTATTATTTCTTGTACACAATCTTATTATTTAAGCAAATAAATTTATGAACCTAATGACTTATGTTGACTGAATTAGGAAAGATGACCAAATACCATAATTGATGGGGTCAAATGATGTTAATTATTTGACTACATTAGTTTGACTTGGTTATTCTGACTGAATGAAGTATATTTTTAATGAAATTTATGTTGACCAATTTTGTATGTGATTTATAAATGGAACTAATGAAATTGATGTTACGGCCAAGTGGGAGAATGTTATATTATATATGTGACCTATATTAACATTAATTAATTAATTAAAGCCATGCATATCCATTACTTGTGTTAGTGGGTAGTTATTTTGATGGAATAAACTACCCCACACAAAATCTATAAATAAAGGTTTTTGGTCCCAATTGTTGCCCATGTTAATTTCCACCATTCTCTTTCTAAATTTCTCCCAAAATTCAATAGGATTATCCATCATCAAGTCTAGGGAAAAACAATTGAAGATCAATTCTCAAAAGTTTCGCTTCCGTTTTGCGTTCTTCAAGATGTCTTTGACATCTAGTTGTAAGTATTTCTTTTATGTTATTTTATAAACAATTTAGTAGTAGATCTTGGTTATTTGATTATGTTCTTGATGTATTTGAACACACTTAAGTCTAACAAGCATGGCAAATAACCTACTTAGTTTATTGTAAAGCTCCTTTTCATTTGATTTAGCAACCTGATAAACTCACCACACACCTATGTTAAGAGTTGACCTCAGATAGGGTTGAATTAATCCAATGGCCATGATTTAAATGTGAAGAAGGGAAGATCGATCGGGTCATTTAATCCGTTTAGGGTGGGGTTCTGAATTACTGTTGCGTCGGACAACATAAGATTGGAGATTGAAAGGTAGGGTTGTAAATGGGGTGGGTTTAACCCGCTACCCTGGTCTGTCCCGCTAATTAATGTGACTTGAGGTCAAAAATTCTTTACCCGTCAACCTACTACTCGAAAATCATCTTAATAAATAGGGATGGTTGCAATTATCTCTCAACCTGCCCCGCCTAACCTGTAATCCGCATAAAATATATTTATTTTTAATTAATACATATTATATTATATTATTTATATTATATTATATTATAAATATAATTAATATTTTATTATTAAGACTTTAAAACTAACTTAATCAAATAACAAATCTTACTCTATATCATGGAGTCTTGGACTTGTGGTAATGTGATTGTGGACTTGTGGTTTGTAGTCTTTTGGTGACTATTTATGTGGTTATGCACTTTATGTATGATTTTTTATTTGTTTTGGACATGATATTATCATATTTTGGACATGAAACTATGAAAAAGTTATATGTTATGAAAATATGTTATGTTATATATATTTTGTTTCTCCAAGTTTTTGGTGATATATACAAACTTGGTGTGGTTATAGGTGATCTAAGTCATAAGATTATACGAGTTCTAATTTATAAAATAAAAAATCTAAAGACTCAAGTCATTTAACCCACATAACCCGCCTCACTCCCGCCTAATCCACCTTTAAGCGGGTTGGGTTCGGTTAAATTTTTGCCCTACCCCACCCCAATTACTCAACTAACTTAGGAAGAGGGGAGGGTAGCGGTTAAATTTTTGCCCTACCCCACCCCACTTACTCAATTAACTTAGGAGGTGGGGCGGGTAGCAGTGGGGGCGAAAACTCACCCTACCCCTCCCCATTAACACACGTTATTGAAAAAGTGTGACTTATTAAGCATTATGTGACTCAAATTTATTCTAGTGGAAGCTACCAATTGTCTGATCCTTTTGGCTACCAATTAAGGCTTGACAAATGTGGATCTCCACTCCTACGCTTTCTTTATGAATTTTTAGATATTTTTAATGTAATTTCTGTTAAGCTTGTAAGATCAGTTAATTAGCTTGGTTTAAGATCCAGATCGAATGGTTAAGCTTGTAAATAGATTTAACCAGATTTTTTTCTTCCCTTCTACTCTTTTTTTGATCGCTATTCCCTTTCTTCTCCAGACAAAGGTTTTCCCCTAAGATATAAATAGAAAACAAAGATAGAAAATGGGTATCATCTGAAGGGAATGTGTTCTAAAAGTTTTACTTTTAAATGTCAATTATTATGAATTGAATGAGAAATCATTTTGTTCTTTATTTATGTTATTCGTCTTTTAGAAGTGTTAAGGAAGAGGCTCTTGGTCCTTAACCGTAGAGCTCTAAAAGATAATGGTTTACATAAAACAAAAGATATTCGCAATCATGGTAATTAACATGGGACATTAATTATCGAGTTAAGATTGTCGTGTTGGTCATAGATCATTGTAGCTCTACAAGTGAGTGACAACACGGGTACACAAAAGAGGAAAATATTACTTTTCTATACTGAATAGACCTAATAAGTAAAACATTATAGAATTGTGTTTTCTGTGTCATTAATGTTTTACTATGTCCTTGGTCCTTTGATATGAGACTTATATCCGATCACTTAAGAAATGCTTGATTAGACTAGTGTCTTGAGCTATCGATAAGTGTAGTGTAAAGGCATTGGTTGGTTAAGTATGACTTTTGTTGGAGAAGATAGTTAGTCAAAAGATTATCATTGCCCCACTTAATTTAGTGATGATATTAGTGGGCCCCTTGATAAAGAAAAGTTATAATGTGCACAATGTGATTTGAGTTAAGTCACATATTTATAACTAGCTTAAAGAGATCAAGAAATGAATACTAATACAAAGATGACACAATACTACTTTGTGTGTATTCTTAATATCATGAGGCAAGGGACGGACACAAGTGGTGCACTCCATCACTAAATGGATCGGGTTTTGGTTCGAGTGGAATTAAGACATCTAACTAATTGGAAGCTGTAATGTGTAGCTAGATACCGCTTATAGCTTGTGATATTAAGCTCTTAATATCACTGCCAATTTAGTTTAGATCCTCCCATAGGTCACACCACAAAACTGGGAAACAAGAAATGGGGATTTTGAGTTCATAAGGGTGTCGGGTTTCATGTAGAAAATATGACACATGGGGTGAACAAGTAAAATCAATTATGTTGTGATATATAACATAATTAGAATCATGATAAATTCATATGAGATGCATATATTATGGGGTGCAATAATTTATTGTTGCATAGGATAATATATTGCATAAGTTGTGAATTTGCTAAAACCCCCTAAAGTCCAAATTTTGTTGGAAATAAATCCAAAATTTGAAAAGGCAAAATCGGGTAAAAGTTCGATAATCCGTTTTTGGTTCGGTCGACCGAAGGTTCTGTGGATCGGTCAACCGAACGTGGAACGGATGGTCAGAGTTGATTAACCGAACTTGACCAAAGTGCCTGGAATTCTAGTTTGGTATACCGAACCAGGAACGGTCGACCGAACAATGTCCAGTTCCGATATTTCGGTTAACCGAATGGCATTCGGTTTTAGACGCGGGTTCGTCCGATCGGTTAAGGAGAATTTTTGTCCTTAAGAATCGGTCGTCCGTCTAATGTACGTGAAGCCGAACGTGACATATTCGGTTAACCGAGTATGTCTCGGTAAACCAAAGCCCGATTGATTTTCCGCCTTTGATAATTAAGAGATTAATTTGATCAATGGTTGGATTAGCTCCAAACATGGTCAAACATTTTGTGGATGTATGTAATACATTATGGAATTAGTTTGTGAGAGAAAATGTCAAGAAAAACGTGGCTTAAGAATAGCCATGATTGAGAGTAAGATTGGAGCCTATAAATAGGTCCTTATTCTCCTTAATTGTTAGAGTTTTTTGCCAATTGTTTTCTCTCCTAATTCACCACAAAAGCCACGAAAATTCTCTTAAGTTTCTAAGTCTTTGGAAGGAGAAATCTCAGAGACTAAGGAAGGGGTTTGTAGCTAGATTCTAAACCCTATTGGAGATTGAGAGGCTAGCTCTTCTCTCTCCGATCTTGCTTAGAGTTTGGTGAATACTCGGGGGCATCCTGCGTAGCAACAAATGTCCTCAACGTCTCCGGATCATCAAGAAGTTTTTGAGAACTTCTAGGTATGAATTTCGGAGTCCCTTGTGTTTGTTTTAATGAAGTTTTGAAACTAGTTATTGAAACAAATTGATGCATGCATGAAACAAATCATAGAAAATTGTAATTGATCCTTATTGTGCATAAAAAATTCGGAAATATAAATGTGCAATTAAACTAGAAATCCCACAGTGGTATCAGAGCATAAGGTTCAATTTTCTAATGATTTGAAACTATAAACAAATTTAGTTTAGCATCTAGGGTTCGAACAATTCGATTTTCCTTTTTTCGGTCTTTAAATGTTTTGTTGGAATAATTCTTTGTAATAATTTGTTTTGAATGTTTTAAGTGGTTTAAAACATGCCATGTAATTATTAGAATTATGATTTAGACATATGTCTAACTTGCAATAATTTCGTTTTAAGCATAAACGATTGTTTTGTAAGAGAATCAAAAAAACCAAAAAACTGCGGTTCATCTTTCCATCTAGGAAATTGGATGGACAGCGGTTCAAAATTGTTTTTGAACTAATGGATGGATGAAAAATGTTTTTAGTGGATTTCAAAATGTTTTTCAAAGAATTGTTTGGGATTCTAGATGATCGATAAACTAGGTTGTATAGTTTATAGCAATATTGCGTGCATGGATGCTCGAGTTGTCTTTGCAGGAATTGTGAGTTTATATGTTCCAAATCAGCGCCTATGAATGTTTGTAATTATTATTATACAGGAGCTTATTTGTATGTAAAAGTCAAATTCTCTCCTTCTATCTTTAGATAATTGCATTGCATTTGAGAGGTTTTACATAGGACTTGCACTAGTCGGTTTTTATCGAATGTGAGGAGCATGTTTATTTTCTGTAAAATCTACATCTCCGGTGCAAGAGGAAGTCACCGCTGTATCGCATCGATCGAGGATCAAGGATCAAAGGGAACATATAAACTCACACGATGTGGATTGTGTGAATGGTTTAATTTCTGCTATGAATGTGATTGAATGTTAGGATGTGTATGAATGATAATATGCATGATAACCTAAAATTCCGAATCGCATGTTAATATATGAAATTGTCCAACAAAATTAAGAGTAATTTTCCTTCTTATTTCATCCACTAGCAGCCATCGATCGAGGGATACTCTGCTCACCCTTAGCGGGAGATAGCTCCCTCCATCCTTGGGAATAGTGGGAGATATGATGGTTGTCTTTTGTTGTGCCACGATTAGATATATGAGGTGCATTTCACCCTAGTGAACCCCAAGTATGCTTAGTTGTGAATACAATGGATAAACGTATCTCGTATCAAATGAAAATAAATTTTCTTAACATTAACTAGAGCCCTCGCTCGGTTTTGGGACAAAGTTTTTCTTAACGAGGATAGGTCGCATCCCCTCATAATTAAAACGACAAGAATCACAAGAGTTTGAAGATGCTAATATTGCTAAAATTCAAAAAGGTTGTGATTAGAAATAGTTTTTCTTACCTTGATATTGTGATATATTCGATAGCCCTTAGCTAGTCTATATTACAATTGATAGGATCTTGGATTACTGCATTTACGGGCAAAAATTTTATTTGCAGTATTTACATTTATATCCGATATATATGTATAATAAACATAAAATTGGCATTAAAATCCTGTGTGATTTATTTTGTAGAAAATGTCGAACATCCAACCTATCGTACGATCCATGATAGAAAAACACCATTTAGCAAATGATGGCTCAAACTTCATAAGTTGGCAACTCAAACTCAACATCGTGTTGAAGTTTAAGAAACTCTCACATTTTGGAAGGTCCAATCCCAAAATGGAATGAGAGATTAACAGATGAAGAGAAAGAGGCTAAAGCCAAGTGGGAAGACCAAGAGAACGAAGTTCACGGTCTCATGCTAGCATCCATGGGTGACTCGCTTCAAGCGAAATACTTGGATTCAAAACCCAAGAAGACCATGGAGGCTTTGTCTAAGATGTTCATGGATAGTGCCCAAAAGGAGCGCTATAAGACCACCATCGCACTCACAAGGTGCCACATGGCGGAGCGAACATCGGTATCCATGCATTTTCTCACGATGCAAGGGTACCTTGAGTAGTTGGCAAAGCTCTCTTCACCAATGCCCGAGGACATTGCTGAAGATATGATTCTTGGCTCTCTAGCCCCGTCCTTTAAGGACTTTGTGATGCACTATCACGTGCGTGAAAAATGGGTGAGTCTTGAGGAGCTGCACAACGCTCTCAAAACTGCTGAAGTTGACATGGGCAAGGGTAGGGACAAGCATGTCCTTGCCGTCCATGAGAGGAGCCAAAAGATTGGTAAAAGAAAGGGCACATCTACCAAAAGTTGTTCAATCAAGGGCAAGGGAGTAGGAGGTGCTCGTGTTATGATCTAATCCCTCATTAGGGATTAAACCCACAAAATTAGGGTTGGAGGCATGGGTTTTGGTGTGCTTGCATGGGGAAGAGAAGAATGATGATGGGTTTAGGGTGATAGGTGGGGGACGAGTACTGTAGCAGCGTTTAGGTTTTGTTTAAAAACCAAAACTCACCCATTTCTCCGGCGAAACCCGACTCGACAGAGGTTGACCGATTGAGAGTTCGGTCGACGGAAGAGCATCTAGATGATGCCTGTTCAGGGAAATGTATGTTTCGGTCGACCGGTGGTTGGGTCGGTCGACCGCGTTTAGTGAATATTAACTTACTGTCCGAAAACGGTCGAACGACGTCTGTGTGATGGTCGACCGTTTATGCCAAATTTTAGCGGGAATCTAAGGGTTATATTAGCCGGTCGACCGGTGGTTATTCGGTCGACCGAATCCCAGTAGATAGGTTAGACAGACCTTCGGCCGACCGAGTGTGTGTCTCGGTCGACCGAACTGCGCAAAGTCGGTCAAGAGTGTTGACCATCTAAACGGTCGACCGCTCGTTGTGATCCGGTTGACCGACCGCGTGCAGTTTTCCTGCAGTGAAGTGCTTGTTGATTCGGTCGACCGGAAGAGTTTCGGTCGAACGAATGCAGTGGGCAGGATTCATGCAGTTTTCTTGTTGGTTGAACGGACCCTGGTTCGACCGACGGAATATATATGTATATAAAATGTATAGCGTAGACCTTCTAAACGGTCGACCGCTAGATTGATCTTGTTCGACCGGTGGGTCGAATTATCATTGGTGGATTTCACTTTCGACGAGGGCGATTTCAGTTGGACCCCTTGAGCCTGTGCGGCAGAGGGATGCATTCCATGCCTGTGTGGGTGGGAGACGCCTTCTTCCTTGTGTAGGGAGGGGATGCACTTTCCGTGTGTCGGAGAGCGAGGTCCTTTGTGCCTGTGCGGCAGAGGGACGCCTTCTTCCTTGTGTAGGGAGGGGATGCACTTTCCGTGTGTCGGAGAGCGATGGGCAGTCTGTGGGCCGGAGGCGGTTTGCATTGCATGTGCATTCTTGGCATTTTCGTTTGTATTTCTGTTTATGATAGGAGATGTTGGCATACGGGGTTCCTTTCGGGAACTCAGGCAGATCTCATGTTTCATTTTCAGGGAGCAGGCAGTCGTAGGTTGGTGGTGACCGAGGGGAGTACCTCCGGGATCGGGTCCTGTCATCTGATCGTTTTTGTAGAGATAGTGATTACAGTAGTTATGTATTAGTCATGTAATCACTCTTTTGACACTCTGTATTATGACTTCCACGTGGAGATATTTTATATATATATTCAGTTGACTTTTCTAGTAACGTGCCCTAGTTGACCGTTGACGGTCGTATGTTTATGTTTTAAATTTGAAAAATTTCTTCCGCTGTTCCGGGACGTTACAACTTGGTATCAGAGCTTTGATTTCGGCGTACTTTCCCAAAGAAACCACCATCGAGTTAGGATTAGAGTCTAGAGGTCCATGGCATGCATTCATTGATCTTTCTGACGTGAACTTTTTGTCCTGTAGAGAGAGTGATGCCTCTGAGACGGGTCATGCCTGCGGTTGAGACTCGCGATTCGAGTGAGACTGGGAGAGAGGAGGCCTGGGAGGCAGAGCGCAGGGTCCTGTTTTATACCGTGGAGCGGTTGAGCGGGATGTTGGAGCACCATGCAGCGCAGAGTGCGCAGACGGGGGCCGATGTGATGCACGACCGGTTCATGAGGCAGCACCCTCCGACTTTTACTGGGCAGATGGATGCAGAGGCAGCTGAGGAGTGGATCATCACTATGCAGACGATCTTCAGGGCTATCGACTGTACTCCGGAGAAGAAGGTGGACATGGACACCTATGTGCTGAGAGGAGCTGCAGCGAACTGGTGGAGGTCGACTTCAGCAGTTTTGTTCGCCGGCCGATAGGATGTGGCATGGGAGGAGTTCAATGAGCAGTACTTTCCGGAGCATGTGCGAGACAGGAAGAGGGAGGAGTTCCTGACCCTAGAGCAGAGGAGAATGACACTGGAGGAGTACATTGGGAAGTTTAACGCCCTTGAGCGTTACTGTCCAGAGATCTTCGTCACCCAGGCGCAGAGGTCGATGAAGTTTGTCAGGGGACTTCGGAAGCAGCTGAGGACCCGAGTGTTGTCGAGCATGCCGCGCACCTTGGCGGATGCTGTGAGGAGTGCCACGATTATGGAGAGGGACTACCGGGAGAACTACCAGGATGAGAGGAGACCAGTCGGGAGATCCTCAGGGAGGCCAAGAGGGCAGAGTCCGGGGAATCCGGGCAAGAGGCCCCGGATTGAGGCAGCAGGCGCGCCGCAGCCAGAGGCGTGCAGGAGCTGTGGCAGAGTGCACACTGGGCGCTGCTTTGGGCCGGGTACTCATCATGGTTGTGGTCAGTTGGGCCACTTCGTCAGGAATTGCCCTAGCAAGGGTGCTGGACCGAGCAGACCTCCGGGACTTCCGATTTCCAGTGGAGGCGGAGCTAGGAGACCTGCAGCAGGGTCAGCGCACTAGACGAGTCTTCACTATCCACGCGGAGGAGGCGAGGGACGCCAGCACTGTCGTGGAAGGTACACTTCTTGTGGCAGGTTTAGAGGCTAGGGTGCTTTTTGATTGTGGCGTGACACACTCATTCATCTCGGTGCGATTTGCGGGAGTGTTGGGTTGTACCCTTGCGATGTTGACTGCCACTTTGGAGGTCAGCACACCCCTGGGTCTGGTGGGCACTGTGGGGAGCTTCATCCCCGGCGCCACGATTGTTTCGGGAGACCAAGATTTTGAAGGGAATGTGTTCTAAAAGTTTTACTTTTAAATGCCAATTATTATGAATTGAATGAGAAATCATTTTGTTCCTTGTTTATGTTATTCGTCTTTTAGAAGTGTTAAGGAAGACGCTCTTGGTCCTTAACCGTAGAGCTCTAAAAGATTTTGGTTTGCATAAAACAAAAGATATTCGCAATCATGGTAATTAACATGGAACATTAATTACCGAGTTAAGATTGTCGTGTTGGTCATAGATCATTGTATCTCTACAAGTGAGTGACAACACGGGTATGTAAAAGAGGAAAATATTACTTTTGTATACTGAATAAACCTAATAAGTAAAATATTATAGAAATGTGTTTCTGTGTCATTAATATTTTACTGTGTCTTTGGTCCTTTGATATGAGACTTATATCTAATCACTTAAGGAATACTTAATTAGATCAGTGTCTTGAACTATCGATCAGTGTAGTGTAAAGGCATCGGTTGGTTAAGTATAACTTTCGTTGGAGAAGATAGTTAGTCAAAAGATTATCATTGCCCCTCTTAATTGAGTGATGATATTAGTGGGCCCCTTGATAAAGCAAAGTTATAATGTGCACAATGTGATTTGAGTTAAGTCACATATTTATAACTAGCTTAAAGAGATCAAGAAATGAATACTAATACAAAGATGACACAATACTACTTTGTGTGTATTCTTAATATCATGAGGCAAGGGACGGACACAAGTGGTGCACCCCATCACTAAATGGATCGGGTTTTGGTTCGAGTGGAATTAAGACATCTAACTAATTGGAAGCTATAATGTGTAGCTAGATACCGCTTATAGCTTGTGATATTAAGCTCTTAATATCACTGCCAACTTAGTTTAGATCCTCCCATAGGTCACACCGCAAAAACCGTGAAACAAGAAGCTTGATTTTTGGTTCATATGATGTGTCGGGTTTCTCATAGAAAATATGACACATATGGTGAACAAGTAAAATCAATTATGTTGTATATAAACATAATTAGAGTCATGATAAATTCATATGAGATGCATATATTATGGGGTGCAATAATTTATTGTTGCATAGGATAATACATTGCATAAGTTGTGAATTTGCTAAAAACCCCTTAAGTTCAAATTTTGTTGGAAATAAATCCAAAATTTGAAATAGGCAAAATTTGGTAGAAGTTCGGTAATCCGTTGAGGTTCGGTCGACCGAAGGATCTATGGATCGGTAACCCGAACGTGGAACGGATAATCGTAATTGATTGACCGAACTTGACCAAAGTGCCTGGAGCTTTGGTACGGTGTACCGAACCAGAAACGGTCGACAGAACAATGTCCAGTTCCGATATTTTCGGTTAACCGAATAGCACTCGGTCTTACACGTGAATGGGTCCGATCGGTTAAGGAGAAATTTTCCCCTTAAGATTCGGTCATCCGTCACGTACTCGGTTAAACGATCGTGACAAATTCGGTTAACCGAGTGGGACTCGGTAAACCGAACAGCGGTCGATTTTCTGCCTTTGATTATTAAGAGATTAATTTGATTGATGGTTGGATTAGCTCCAAATTTGGTCAAACGTTTTGTGGGTGCATATAATGCATTATGGGATTAATTTGTGAGAGAAATTGTCATAAAACCGTGGCTTAAGAATAGCCATGATTAAGAGTAAGATTGGAACCTATAAATAGGTCCTTATTCTCCCTAATTGTGACACACAATTCAATAATTATTTTCTCTCTTAATTCACCACAAAAATCCACGAAAATTCTCTTAGTTTTCTAAGTCTTTGGAAGGAGAAATCTCAGAGGCTAAGGAAGGGGTTTGTAGCTAGATTCTAAGCTTGTTTGGAGATCGATTGGCTAGCTCCTTTCTCTCCAACCTTGTTTAGGGTTTCGGTGAACACTCGGAGGCATCCGGCGCGGCGAGAAGCATCCCCAACGTCTCCGAATCTTCAAGAAGTTTTTGAGAACTTCTAGGTATGAATTTCGGAGCCCTTGTTTGTTTTAATAGAGTTTTGAAACTAGATGTTAAAACAAACCGATGCATGCATGAAATAAATCAAAGAAAATTGTAATTGATACTTATTGTACATAAAAAATTTCGAAAATATATATGTATAATTAAACATGAAATCCTACAGTGGTATCAGAGCTTAGGGTTCAATTTTCTCATGATTTATGGCTGTAAACAAATCTAGTTTACCATCTAGGATTTAAACAATTCGTTTTACCGGTTTTTCGATCTTTAAATGTTTGTTGAAATAATTCTTTATAATAATTCGTTTTAAATGTTGTGAATGTTGAAAACATGACATATAATTATTAGAATTATGATTTAGACATAAGTCTAACTTGCAATAATTTCGTTTTTAGTATAAACGATTATTTTGTAAGAGAATCAACAAAACCGAAAAACTACGATTCATCTTTCCATGGGAAATTGGATGAACAGCGGTTCATAATTAATTTGTGAACTATGGATGAATGAAAAATGTTTTTAATGGATTTCAAAATATTTTTCAAAGAATTGTTGAGAATTCTAGATGATAGATAAATTAGGTTCTGTAGTTTATAGCAATTGCGTGCATGGATGCTTGAGTTGCTTTGCAGGATTGTGAGTTTATATGTTCCAAATCAGACACTACAAATGTATGTAATTATTATTATACAGGGGCTTATGTATGTAAAAGCCAAAATTCTCTCTATTTCCGTCTTTTAGATAGTTGCATTTGCATATGAGAGGTTTTTACATAGGACTTGCACTAGTCGGTTTTATCGAATGTGAGGAGCATGTTTATTTTCTGTAAAATCTACATCTCCGGTGCAAGAGGAAGTCGCCGCTGTAGCGCATCGATCGAGGATCGAAGATCAGGGATCGAGGATCGAGGATCGAAGGGAACATATAAACTCACACGATGTGGATTGTGTGAATGTTTAATTTCTGTTTTTATCTTGATATGCATGTGTTGAATGTTAGGATGTGTATGATTAATAATATGCATGATAACCTAAAATTCTAAATCACATGTTAAATTGTCCACTAGCAACCATTGATCGAGGGATACTCTGCTCGCCCTTAGCGGGAGATAGCTCCCTCTATCTTTGGGAATAGTGGGAGATATAATGGTTGTCTGTTGTTGTGCCACAATTGAATGTATGAGGTGTGTTTCACCCTAGTGAACCCCGAGTGTGTTTAGTTGTGAATACAATGGATAAACGTATCTCGTATGAAATGAAAATAAGTTTTCTTAACATTACCTAGAGCCTTCGCTCGGTTTTGGGAAAAAGTTTTTCTTACGAGGATATGTCGTATTCCCTCATAATTAAAACGACAAGAGTCACAAGAGTTTGAAGATGCTAAATATTGCTAAAATTCAAAAAGGTTGTGATTAGAAAATGTTTTCTTACCTTGATATTGTAATGTATTCGATAGCCCTTAGCTAGTCTATATTACAATTAATAGGATCTTGGATTGTTGCATTTATGGGCAAGATTTTAATTTGCAACATTTACATTTATATATTCGATATATGTATGCATGTGTATTAAAACATAAAATTGGCATTAAAACCTATATGATTTATTTTGTAGAAAAATGTCGAACATCCAACCTATCGTACGATCCATGATAGAAAAACACCCTTTAGCGAATGATGGCTCAAACTTCATTAGTTGGCAACTCAAACTCAACATCGTGTTAAAGTTTGAGAAACTATCTCACATTTTGGAAGGTCCAATCCCAAAGTGGAATGAGAGATTAATCGATGAAGAGAAAGAGGCTAAGGCCAAGTGGGAAGACCAAGAGAACCAGGTTCACGGTCTTATGCTAGCATCCATGGGTGACTTGCTCCAAGCGAAATACTTGGATTCAAAACCCAAGAAGACCATGGAGGCTTTATCTAAGATGTTCATGGATAGTGCCCGAAAGGAGCGCTATAAGACCACCATCGCACTCACAAGGTGCCATATGGCGGAGGGAACATCAGTATCTATGCATTTTCTCACGATGCGAGGATACCTTGAGAAGTTGGCAAAGCTCACTTCACCAATGCATAAGGTTCAATTTTCTAATGATTTGAAACTATAAACAAATTTAGTTTAGCATCTAGGGTTCGAACAATTCGATTTTCCTTTTTTCGGTCTTTAAATGTTTTGTTGGAATAATTCTTTGTAATAATTTGTTTTGAATGTTTTAAGTGGTTTAAAACATGCCATGTAATTATTAGAATTATGATTTAGACATATGTCTAACTTGCAATAATTTCGTTTTAAGCATAAACGATTGTTTTGTAAGAGAATCAAAAAAACCGAAAAACTGCGGTTCATCTTTCCATCTAGGAAATTGGATGGACAGCGGTTCAAAATTGTTTTTGAACTAATGGATGGATGAAAAATGTTTTTAGTGGATTTCAAAATGTTTTTCAAAGAATTGTTTGGGATTCTAGATGATCGATAAACTAGGTTGTATAGTTTATAGCAATATTGCGTGCATGGATGCTCGAGTTGTCTTTGCAGGAATTGTGAGTTTATATGTTCCAAATCAGCGCCTATGAATGTTTGTAATTATTATTATACAGGAGCTTATTTGTATGTAAAAGTCAAATTCTCTCCTTCTATCTTTAGATAATTGCATTGCATTTGAGAGGTTTTACATAGGACTTGCACTAGTCGGTTTTTATCGAATGTGAGGAGCATGTTTATTTTCTGTAAAATCTACATCTCCGGTGCAAGAGGAAGTCACCGCTGTATCGCATCGATCGAGGATCAAGGATCAAAGGGAACATATAAACTCACACGATGTGGATTGTGTGAATGGTTTAATTTCTGCTATGAATGTGATTGAATGTTAGGATGTGTATGAATGATAATATGCATGATAACCTAAAATTCCGAATCGCATGTTAATATATGAAATTGTCCAACAAAATTAAGAGTAATTTTCCTTCTTATTTCATCCACTAGCAGCCATCGATCGAGGGATACTCTGCTCACCCTTAGCGGGAGATAGCTCCCTCCATCTTTGGGAATAGTGGGAGATATGATGGTTGTCTTTTGTTGTGCCACGATTAGATATATGAGGTGCATTTCACCCTAGTGAACCCCAAGTATGCTTAGTTGTGAATACAATGGATAAACGTATCTCGTATCAAATGAAAATAAATTTTCTTAACATTAACTAGAGCCCTCGCTCGGTTTTGGGACAAAGTTTTTCTTAACGAGGATAGGTCGCATCCCCTCATAATTAAAACGACAAGAATCACAAGAGTTTGAAGATGCTAATATTGCTAAAATTCAAAAAGGTTGTGATTAGAAATAGTTTTTCTTACCTTGATATTGTGATATATTCGATAGCCCTTAGCTAGTCTATATTACAATTGATAGGATCTTGGATTACTGCATTTACGGGCAAAAATTTTATTTGCAGTATTTACATTTATATCCGATATATATGTATAATAAACATAAAATTGGCATTAAAATCCTGTGTGATTTATTTTGTAGAAAATGTCGAACATCCAACCTATCGTACGATCCATGATAGAAAAACACCATTTAGCAAATGATGGCTCAAACTTCATAAGTTGGCAACTCAAACTCAACATCGTGTTGAAGTTTAAGAAACTCTCACATTTTGGAAGGTCCAATCCCAAAATGGAATGAGAGATTAACAGATGAAGAGAAAGAGGCTAAAGCCAAGTGGGAAGACCAAGAGAACGAAGTTCACGGTCTCATGCTAGCATCCATGGGTGACTCGCTTCAAGCGAAATACTTGGATTCAAAACCCAAGAAGACCATGGAGGCTTTGTCTAAGATGTTCATGGATAGTGCCCAAAAGGAGCGCTATAAGACCACCATCGCACTCACAAGGTGCCACATGGCGGAGCGAACATCGGTATCCATGCATTTTCTCACGATGCAAGGGTACCTTGAGTAGTTGGCAAAGCTCTCTTCACCAATGCCCGAGGACATTGCTGAAGATATGAATCTTGGCTCTCTAGCCCCGTCCTTTAAGGACTTTGTGATGCACTACCACGTGCGTGAAAAATGGGTGAGTCTTGAGGAGCTGCACAACGCTCTCAAAACTGCTGAAGTTGACATGGGCAAGGGTAGGGACAAGCAAGTCCTTGCCGTCCATGGGAGGGGCCATAAGATTGGTAAAGGAAAGGGCAAATCTACCAAAAGTGGTTCAATCAAGAGCAAGGGAGTAGGAGGTGCTCGTGCGAGTGCCTCGAGGGGGAAATCTCAGAAATCTCCAACTCCCAATACGGAGTGCTTTCACTGCGGTGAAAAAGGACACATCCGGCCAAATTGCCCCAAGTACAAGGAAGACCTTGACAACGGAGTGATTGAACGTCGGCGCCCCAAAAAGGCCAAAGGTATATTTGTTATTGAAATAAATTTAGCCACCTCTGTCCAGGATTGGGTAATTGATACCGGATCTTGTGCTCACATAGTTTCTAATGTGCAGCTACTCATGGATAGGAAGGAACTCGTAAGGAACGAGGTAGAATTGAAGGTCGGAAATGGTGCGAACGTGTCTGCGGTTGCACAAGGTTCTGTGGTGCTTCAATTGTGTAGTGGTTTAAATTTATGTCTAAAGAATGTTTATTATGTACCTTCGATTAGCAAGAATATTATTTCTGTATCATGTCTGGATATGGATAATTTTAATATAAATATTTCAAATTCTTGTTTGTCTATATCGAAGAATGGTGTGTTCTATGCAAATGCGTTCATAAGGAATGGTCTCTATTTGCTTGAATTGGATAATAAACAAATCTTTAATATCAATAACAAAAGACTTAAGACCACTCACGAGAATGATACTCTCTTGTGGCACTATAGTCTTGGTCATATAAATGAAAAGCGCATCAAGAAATTGCAAGAAGCTAACCTTCTTGGTCTACTTGATTTTAAATCATTGGAGACGTGCCAACCATGTCTAATGGGAAAAATGACCAAAAATCCTTTCAAGAAGAAAGGTACAAGGGCGAGTGGCTTGTTGGATTTGATACATTCCGATGTATGTGGTCCAATGAGTACTAGTGCACGAGATGGTTTCAGGTACTTCATTACGTTCACGGATGATTATAGTCGTTATGGCTATGTTTATCTAATGAGAAACAAAAGTGAATATTTTGACAAGTTCAAAGAATTCAAGAATGAAGTAGAGAACCAACTCGACAATAAAATCAAGTCTCTACGAATGGATCGTGGAGGTGAGTACTTAAGTACCGAATTTGACTCATACCTAAAGGAGTTTGGTATTGTACCTCAACTCACCCCTCCCGGTACACCTCAGTGGAATGGGGTATCCGAAAGGAGGAATAGGACATTGCTCGACATGGTTCGGTCAATGATGAGTCATGCGGAATTACCTCTTTACTTTTGGAGTTATGCACTACAAACTGCGGCTTACACACTAAATAATGTTCCATCCAAATCCGTGGAGAAAACTCCTTATGAGCTATGGAGTGGTAAACACCTAAGCTCAGTTTTCTCAAGATTTGGGGTTGTGAGGCTTACGTCAAGAAATTGATGTCGACCAAACTTCAACCAAAAGCGGATAAGTGCTTCTTTATTGGTTATCCTCGTGAGACAAGAGGATACTACTTTTGGCATATCACCTCCAATCGAGTGATTGTAGAGAGGGATGCCACATTTCTGGAAAAGGAATTTCTAGAAAGAGTAAAAAGTAGTGGGAGTAGGGTTGTGCTTGAGGAAACTCAAGATACTCTACAAGATCATGAAATGAATGATGACATTCAAGATCATGAAGGCCCAACCGAGATTCCTTTGGTTAGTGGGAGCGTGAGTGAGAGACCCTCGCAAGAAATTGTGAGAGAATCTCAATCATCCCCACCAAGTGTACGTTCAAGAGTTGAACGTGAACCCACTCCTCAAGAAATTGTGGAAGAAGTTCGAGAGACACGAGAAGAACCAAAAGAACTTAGAAGGTCAACAAGGGAAAGGAAGAAACCCGATTTATATCTGGGACTTCATGAAATCATGGTACTAGATACCAATGATCCCTTAACCTTCCAAGAAGCAATGGAAAGGGAAGACTCCAAACTATGGCTTAAAGCCATGGAATCCGAAATAGAATCCATGTATGATAATCAAGTATGGGACTTGGTTGACCTTCCTCAAGGGAAAAAGGCCATTCATAATAAATGGGTTTTTAAGAGGAAGATGGACATGGATGGGAACTTGACAACCTACAAAGCGAGGCTTGTAGCGAAGGGTTTCACTCAAGTTCAAGGAATTGACTATGATGAAACTTTTTCACCGGTTGCCATGTTCAAGTCTATTCGGATCATGCTCGCTATTGCCGCATTTCACGATTATGAAATATGGCAAATGGATGTCAAAACGGCGTTCCTTAATGGGACCTTGGAGGAGGATGTGTACATGGTACAACCTCAAGGTTTTGAAGATCCAAAGAATAGCGAGAAGGTATGCAAGCTTCAAAGATCCATTTATGGATTGAAGCAAGCATCAAGGAGTTGGAACAAACGCTTTGACGAGGAAGTGAAGAAGCTTCACTTCATTCAAAGTAAGGAAGAACCTTGTGTATACAAGAAGGTTAGTGGGAGCCATGTAGTATTCCTAATCCTATATGTCGATGACATATTGCTTATGGGCAATCATATTCCTTTGCTTGAGCAAACGAGAAGTTCATTGAAATCTGCATTTTCGATGAAAGACATGGGTGAGGCTCAATACATCTTGGGAATCAAGATATATCGAGATAGATCTCGCAGACTCATTGGCCTCAGTCAACGTGCATACATTGACAAGGTCTTGGAAAGGTTCAAGATGAACAACTCCAAAAAGGGCAGTGTGCCAATGAGTATGGGTGTGCAACTCAAGAAGTCTCAACGTGCGCAATCACGTAAGGACTTAGAGTACATGAAAGATGTCCCTTATGCTTCAGCAATTGGGTCGATCATGTACGCGATGACTTGCACAAGACCCGATGTCTCGTATGCTCTAAGCGTGACAAGTCGTCACCAATCCAACGCAGGTCCTGAGCATTGGACTGCGGTCAAGAATATCCTGAAGTACCTTAACCGGACTAAGGATAAGATTCTTGTTTATGGAGGACAAAGGGAATTGATAGCTGAAGGTTACTCGGATGCGAGTTTCATGAGTGATCCAGATGATAGAAGGTCGCAATCAGGATACGTCTTCCTTCTGAATGGTGGAGCTGTGAGTTGCCGTAGTTGGAAGCAAAGCACTACTGCCGACTCGACCACTGCTTCCGAAGTGATGGCTGTCGCTGAAGCGAGCAAGGAAGGAGTGTGGATTAAGAAGTTCCTTGAAGAGCTTGGAGTAGTTCCCTCGAGCGAGGGACCAATAGAGCTATTTTGCGACAATAGTGCATCTATCTCGCAAATCAAGGATCCCAAATCACACCACAAAGTGAAGTACATGGATCGTAAGTACTTCGTGACGCGTGACCTCATCGACGAAGGCAAAATAAATCTGTTATGGGTGGACACCAACAGCAACACAACTGATCCATTCACAAAACCCTTATCCCAAGCCAAGGGCGAAATGCATTTCGAGTCCATGGGATTGAGGAACCATGTAGATTGGCTTGATGATTGATATGTAATGGGGTTTACCCTAGTTATTATTGTTTTATGCATTGAGTATGTATGAGAAAGAAAACTTTAATAACAAGTGGGAGATTGAAGGGAATGTGTTCTAAAAGTTTTACTTTTAAATGCCAATTATTATGAATTGAATGAGAAATCATTTTGTTCCTTGTTTATGTTATTCGTCTTTTAGAAGTGTTAAGGAAGAGGCTCTTGGTCCTTAACCGTAGAGCTCTAAAAGATATTGGTTTGCATAAAACAAAAGATATTCGCAATCATGGTAATTAACATGGAACATTAATTACCGAGTTAAGATTGTCGTGTTGGTCATAGATCATTGTAGCTCTACAAGTGAGTGACAACACGGGTATGCAAAAGAGGAAAATATTACTTTTGTATACTGAATAGACCTAATAAGTAAATTATTATAGAAATGTGTTTCTGTGTCATTAATATTTTACTGTGTCTTTGGTCCTTTGATATGAGACTTATATCTAATCACTTAAGGAATACTTAATTAGATCAGTGTCTTGAACTATCGATCAGTGTAGTGTAAAGGCATCGGTTGGTTAAGTATAACTTTCGTTGGAGAAGATAGTTAGTCAAAAGATTATCATTGCCCCTCTTAATTGAGTGATGATATTAGTGGGCCCCTTGATAGAGCAAAGTTATAATGTGCACAATGTGATTTGAGTTAAGTCACATATTTATAACTAGCTTAAAGAGATCAAGAAATGAATACTAATACAAAGATGACACAATACTACTTTGTGTGTATTCTTAATATCATGAGGCAAGGGACGGACACAAGTGGTGCACTCCATCACTAAATGGATCGGGTTTTGGTTCGAGTGGAATTAAGACATCTAACTAATTGGAAGCTGTAATGTGTAGCTAGATACCGCTTATAGCTTGTGATATTAAGCTCTTAATATCACTGCCAACTTAGTTTAGATCCTCCCATAGGTCACACCACAAAACTGGGAAAGAAGAAATGGGGATTTTGAGTTCATAAGGTGTGTCGGGTTTCATGTAGAAAATATGACACATGGGGTGAACAAGTAAAATCAATTATGTTGTGATATATAACATAATTAGAATCATGATAAATTCATATGAGATGCATATATTATGGGGTGCAATAATTTATTGTTGCATAGGATAATATATTGCATAAGTTGTGAATTTGCTAAAACCCCCTAAAGTCCAAATTTTGTTGGAAATAAATCCAAAATTTGAAAAGGCAAAATCAGGTAAAAGTTTGGTAATCCGTTTTTGGTTCGGTCGATCGAAGGTTCTGTGGATCGGGCAACCGAACGTGGAAAGGATGGTCATAGTTGATTAACCGAACTTGACCAAAGTGCCTGGAATTCTGGTTTGGTATACCGAACCAGGAACGGTCGACCGAACAATGTCAAGTTCCGATATTTTCGGTTAACCGAACAGCACTCAGTCTTACACGTGAATGGGTCCGATCGGTTAAGGAGAATTTTTCCCCTTAAGATTCGGTCATCCGTCACGTACTCGGTTAAACGATCGTGACAAATTCGGTTAACCGAGTGGGACTCGGTAAACCGAACAGTGGTCGATTTTCTGCCTTTGATTATTAAGAGATTAATTTGATCGATGGTTGGATTAGCTCCAAATTTGGTCAAACGTTTTGTGGGTGCATATAATGCATTATGGGATTAATTTGTGAGAGAAATTGTCATAAAACCGTGGCTTAAGAATAGCCATGATTAAGAGTAAGATTGGAACCTATAAATAGGTCCTTATTCTCCCTAATTGTGACACACAATTCAATAATTATTTTCTCTCTTAATTCACCACAAAAATCCACGAAAATTCTCTTAGTTTTCTAAGTCTTTGGAAGGAGAAATCTCAGAGGCTAAGGAAGGGGTTTGTAGCTAGATTCTAAGCTTGTTTGGAGATCGATTGGCTAGCTCCTTTCTCTCCAACCTTGTTTAGGGTTTCGGTGAACACTCGGAGGCATCCGGCGCGGCGAGAAGCATCCCCAACGTCTCCGAATCTTCATGAAGTTTTTGAGAACTTCTAGGTATGAATTTCGGAGCCCTTGTTTGTTTTAATAGAGTTTTGAAACTAGATGTTAAAACAAACCGATGCATGCATGAAATAAATCAAAGAAAATTGTAATTGATCCTTATTGTACATAAAAAATTTCGAAAATATATATGTATAATTAAACATGAAATCCTACAGATTTTCCGGCCGATCTGGTCTTGCTACCGATGGAGGACTTCGACGTTATTCTTGGGATGGACTGGCTGTCCCAGCATGATGTGCAGGTCCTTTGCCGTGAGAGGAAGGTTTTGATTCCGAGGAAGGGGTTGCCTGATATCATGATTAGAGGAGTCGGGAACAGAGGGGGCCGCATTGTGGTGTCAGCTTTGAGGGCTCAGAAGTTGATGCAGCAGGGTTACAGAGCATTCCTAGCGACGCTGGTTGTTCCAGAGGCTGAGTCACTGAGGTTGGACGAGATAGATGTGGTGCGGGAGTTTACAGATGTGTTTCCAGATGATATTCCAGGATTGCCGCCTCCGCGAGAGATGGAGTTTTGCATTGAGCTGGCAGCAGACACCTCACCACAGTCGAAAGCCCCGTACAGGATGGCGCCCGCAGAGTTGAAGAAGCAGCTACAGGAGCTGATGGAGACTGGTTTCATCAGACCGAGTGTCTCACCTTGGGGCGCGCCAGTGTTGTTTGTGAAGAAGAATGACGGGTCATTACGGATATGCATTGACTATAGGATGTTGAACAAGGTCACCATCAAGAATAGGTATCCCCTACCTAGGATTGAGGACCTGTTCGATCAGTTCTAGTCAGCGAAGGTCTTCTCTAAGATAGACCTACGTTCAGGATACCATCAGCTGAGGATCCGAGAGGAGGATGTCCAGAAGACAACATTCAGGACCAGATATGGGCACTTTGAGTTCTTGGTGATGCCTTTTGGGTTGACGAACGCTCCGGCAGCTTTCATGGATATGATGAACCGGACGTTCAGGCAGTACTTGGATAGTTGTGTCGTTGTCTTTGTGGATGATATCCTGATCTACTCACCCGATGTGGAGCAGCACAGAGAGCACCTGCGGATAGTACTTAGCATTTTGAGAGACCAGAGGTTGTACGCTAAGTTCTCGAAGTGCGAATTTTGGTTGGACAGAGTCGCATTTCTTGGTCACATTGTTTCTGCGGAGGGTATTTCGGTGGATCCGGCAAAGGTAGAGGCAGTGACTGAGTGGAGAGCCCCTACGAGCGTGACGGAGATCAGAAGCTTTGTTGGATTGGCGGGTTACTACCGTCGCTTTATCAAAGACTTCTCGAGGTTAGCTGCACCACTGACTGCCCTGACACAGATGGGAGTCACTTTTGTTTGGTCCCAGAAGTGCGAGGACAGCTTTCAGAAGCTGAAGAGACGACTGACGACAGCTCCAGTTTTGACTCTGCTGAGCGGCACAGGAGGTTTTGTGGTCTACAGTGACGCGTCAGGCGTTGGTTTGGGTTGCGTGTTGATGCAGCACGGGAGGGTGATTGCATACGCTTCGAGGCAGCTGAAGACTCATGAGAAGAATTACCCGACGCATGACTTGGAGTTGGCAGCCGTTGTGCACTTATTGAAGACATGGAGACACTACCTGTATGGTGAGCAATTCGAGGTATTCATCGACCACCAGAGTCTGAAGTACCTCTTCTCCCAAAAGGAGTTGAATATGAGACAGCGCCGTTGGTTGGAGTTCATTAAGGACTACGATTTCACCATCTCCTACCACCCGGGGAAGGCGAATTCAGTTGCAGACGCCTTGAGTAGGAGAGTGGAGGTATCAGTTGCAGGTTTGTGCCTTCAGGAGTGGAGACTGCTTGAGTCCTTGGCAGAGTGGAGGTCGTTCACTGGAGACTCGGAGGGAGCAGTGTTAGCTGGGTTGCGGGTGGAGCCACAGACAGTCTCACAGGTAGTGCAGGCGCAACGTGAGGATGATGAGTTGGCCAGTTTGCTGGAGTTGACTGCCAGAGGGGGGTCAGATTTCAGTGTTGGGGTCGATGGAGGTCTGAGATTCAGAGGGCGGATCTGGGTGCCGAGGGTTGATGGGATGAGAGATGACATCATGGAGGAGGCACACCGAGCGAAGTACACCATCCATCCAGGGAGCACGAAGATGTATAAAGACCTGCAGCGGAACTTCTGGTGGAGAGGCATGAAGAAGGACATTGCAGAGTTCGTGAGTCGGTGCTTGGTCTGTCAGCAGGTGAAGATTGAGCACCAGAGGCCAGCTGGGCCTATGCAAAGTATCGAGCTTCCAGAGTGGAAGTGGGAGCACGTGACGATGGACTTCGTTACGGGGCTACCGAAGACGAGGCGGTTCAATGACGCGATTTGGGTGATAGTTGATAGACTGACCAAGTCGGCGCACTTCCTGGCCATTAGGACCACCTTGCCTTTGGAGAGTCTGGCAAAGCTGTATGTAGAGGAGATCGTCAGATTGCACGGAGTACCGGTGAGCATCATCTCTGACAGAGATCCGAGGTTCACATCCAGATTTTGGGGGAGTCTGCAGCAGACACTGGGGACACGTATGAGGTTCAGTACAACTTTTCACCCTCAGACAGACGACCAGTCAGAGAGGACTATCCAGACTTTTGAGGATATGCTGAGGGCTTGCACGCTGGACGGGGCTGGACAGTGGGATGAGCATCTACCTCTGATTGAGTTCGCCTACAACAACAGCTACCATGCTAGTATTGGGATGGCACCGTATGAGGCATTGTACGGGAGGCCATGCAGATCACCGGTATGCTGGACTGACGTAGGTGAGAGGCAGTTAGTGGGCCCGGAGCTTGTGCAGATGTACGCAGAGAGGGTTGACCTGATCAGGAGGAGGTTGGCTACAACACAGAGTAGATAGAAGAGTTATGTTGACCGACACAGGCCGACTTTGAGCTTCGAGGTTGGAGATCACGTCTTCCTGAAGATTGCACCAGCTCGGGGAGTGATGAGGTTCGGGAAGAAGGGCAAGCTCAGTCTGAGGTATGTCGGACCTTTTGAGATCTTGGACCGTGTCGAGGAGGTCGCCTACAGAGTTGCTTTGCCACCACAGTTCTCTGGCCTTCACAACGTCTTCCATGTTTCTATGTTGAGGAAGTACGTTGCAAACCCGACACACGTGATAGAGATTGTAGTACCTGAGATTCGGCAGGACTTGTCACTTGAGGAGAGGCCAGTTGAGATCATCGACCGGATGGACCATCAGCTCAGGAAGAGGACCATTCCGATGGTGAAGGTCAGATGGCAGCATCACAGTGAGCGCGAGGCCACCTGGGAGATCGAGGAAGAAGTTCGGAAGCAGTATCCAGAGCTTTTCGGTAAGTTACTTTTCTGATTTCAGGGCGAAATCCTTTTAAGGAGGGTGGATTGTTATGATCTAATCCCTCATTAGGGATTAAACCCACCAAATTAGGGTTTGAGGCATGGGTTTTGGTGTGCTTGCATGGGGAAGAGAAGAATGATGATGGGTTTAGGGTGATAGGTGGGGGACAGATACTGTAGCAGCGTTTAGGTTTTGTTTAAAAACCAAAACTGACCCATTTTGTTTCTTTTGTTGCTCATTCCGTTTTCCACCCAAACCTTACCCTTTCCCTTGCATCCCAGCGGTGAGAGGAGGAGATCCGGCAACATGGTGGAGGCGCACGCAAGGGAGGAGCGACGAGAACGGAGGAATGAGGGAGGAGAAGCTAGACTCGCCGAGGAGAAGGAGGAGCTCGCCGGCGTGCATCTCTCCACGGAGAAAGGTATGCCAAGTCTTCATAGTAACTCCCCAAGAGGTGTGGGAGTGTAGGGGCCGGCGTTGGTGTCGTTTCTCCGGCAAAACCCGACTGGACAGAGGTTGAAGACACTCTATTCGGTCGATCGATTGAGAGTTCGGTCGACGGAAGAGCGTCTAGATGATGCATGTTCAGAAGGGAAATGTATGTTTCGATCGACCGGTGGTTGGGTCGGTCGACTGAGTTTAGTGAATATTAACTTACTGCCCGAAAACGGTCGAACGACGTCTGTGTGACGGTCGACCGTTATGCCAAATTTTAGCGGGAATCTAAGGGTTATATTAGCCGGTCGACCGGTGGTTATTCGGTCGACCGAATCCCAGTAGATAGGTTAGACAGACCTTCGGCCGACCGAGTGTGTGTCTCGGTCGACCGAACTGCGCAAAGTCGGTCAAGAGCGTTGACCATCTAAACGGTCGACCGCTCGTTGTGATCCGGTCGACCGACCGCGTGCAGTTTTCCTGCAGTGAAGTGCTTGTTGATTCGGTCGACCGGAAGAGTTTCGGTCGACCGAATGCAGTGGGCAGGATTCATGCAGTTTTCTTGTTGGTTGAACGGACCCTGGTTCGACCGACGGAATATATATGTATATAAAATGTATAGCGTAGACCTTCTAAACGGTCGACCGCTAGATTGATCTTGTTCGACCGGTGGGTCGAATTATCATTGGTGGATTTCACTTTCGACGAGGGCGATTTCAGTTGGACCCCTTGAGCCTGTGCGGCAGAGGGATGCATTCCATGCCTGTGTGGGTGGGAGACGCCTTCTTCCTTGTGTAGGGAGGGGATGCACTTTCCGTGTGTCGGAGAGCGATGGGCAGTCTGTGGGCCCGAGGCGGTTTGCATTGCATGTGCATTCTTGGCATTTTCGTCTGTATTTCTGTTTATGATAGGAGATGTTGGCGTACGGGGTTCCTTTCGGGAACTCAGGCAGATCTCATGTTTCATTTTCAGGGAGCAGGCAGTCGTAGGTTGGTGGTGACCGAGGGGAGTACCTCCGGGATCGGGTCCTGTCATCTTATCGTTTTTGTAGAGATAGTGATTACAGTAGTTATGTATTAGTCATGTAATCACTCTTTTGACACTCTGTATTATGACTTCCACGTGGAGATATTTTATATATATATTCAGTTGACTTTTCTACTAACGTGCCCTAGTTGACCGTTGACGGTCGTATGTTTATGTTTTAAATTTGAAAAATTTCTTCCGTTGTTCCGGGACGTTACAACTTGGTATCAGAGCTTTGATTTCGGCGTACTTTCCCAAAGAAACCACCATCGAGTTAGGATTAGAGTCTAGAGGTCCATGGCATGCATTCATTGATCTTTCTAACGTGAACTTTTTGTCCTGTAGAGAGAGTGATGCCTCCGAGACGGGTCATGCCTACGGTTGAGACTCGCGATTCGAGTGAGACTGGGAGAGAGGAGGCCTGGGAGGCAGAGCGCAGGGTCCTGTTTTATACCGTGGAGCGGTTGAGCGGGATGTTGGAGCGCCATGCAGCGCAGAGTGCGCAGACGGGGGCCGGTGTGATGCACGACCGGTTCATGAGGCAGCACCCTCCGACTTTTACTGGGCAGATGGATGCAGAGGCAGCTGAGGAGTGGATCATCACTATGCAGACGATCTTCAGGGCTATCGACTGTACTCCGGAGAAGAAGGTGGACCTGGACACCTATGTGTTGAGAGGAGCTGCAGCGAACTGGTGGAGGTCGACTTCAGCAGTTTTGTTCGCCGGCCGAGAGGATGTGGCATGGGAGGAGTTCAATGAGCAGTACTTTTCGGAGCATATGCGAGACAGGAAGAGGGAGGAGTTCCTGACCCTGGAGCAAAGGAGAATGACACTGGAGGAGTATATTGGGAAGTTTAACGCCCTTGAGCGTTACCGTCCAGAGATCTTCGTCACCCAGGCGCAAAGGTCGATGAAGTTTGTCAGGGGACTTCGGAAGCAGCTGAGGACCCGAGTGCTGTCGAGCATGCCGCGCATCTTAGCGGATGCTGTGAGGAGTGCCACGATTATGGAGAGGGACTACCGGGAGAACTACCAGGATGAGAGGAGACCAGTCGGGAGATCCTCAGGGAGGCCAAGAGGGCAGAGTCTGGGGAATCCGGGCAAGAGGCCCCGGATCGAGGCAGCAGGCGCGCCGCAGCCAGAAGCGTGCAGGAGTTGTGGCAGAGTGCACACTGGGCGCTGCTTCGGGCCGGGTACTCGTCATGGTTGTGGTCAGTTGGGCCACTTCGTCAGGAATTGCCCTAGCAAGGGTGCTGGACCGAGCAGACCTCTGGGACTTCCGATTTCCAGTGGAGGCGGAGCTAGGAGACCTGCAGCAGGGTCAGCGCACTGGACGAGTCTTCACTATCCAGGCGGAGGAGGCGAGGGACGCCAGCACTGTCGTGGAAGGTACACTTCTTGTGGCAGGTTTACAGGCTAGGGTACTTTTTGATTGTGGCGTGACACACTCATTCATCTCGGTGCGATTTGCGGGAGTGTTGGGTTGTACCCTTGCGATGTTGACTGCCACTTTGGAGGTCAGCACACCCCTCGGTCTGGTGGGCACTGTGGGGAGCTTCATCCCCGGCGCCACGATTGTTTCAGGAGACCAAGAATTTCCGGCAGATCTGGTCTTGCTACCGATGGAGGACTTCGACGTTATTCTTGGGATGGACTGGCTGTCCCAACATGATGTGCATGTCCTTTGCCGTGAGAGGAAGGTTTTGATTCCGAGGAAGGGGTTGCCTGATATCATGATTAGAGGAGTCGGGAACAGAGCGGGCCGCATTGTGGTGTCAGCTTTGAGGGCTCAGAAGTTGATGCAGCAGGGTTACAGAGCATTCCTAGCGACGCTTGTTGTTCCAGAGGCTGAGTCACTGAGGTTGGACGAGATAGATGTGGTGCGGGAGTTTACAGAGGTGTTTCCAGATGATATTCCAGGATTGCCGCCTCCGCGAGAGATGGAGTTTTGCATTGAGCTGGCAGCAGACACCTCACCACAGTCGAAAGCCCCGTACAGGATGGCGCCCGCAGAGTTGAAGAAGAAGCTACAGGAGCTGATGGAGACTGGTTTCATCAGACCGAGTGTCTCACCTTGGGGCGCGCCAGTGTTGTTTGTGAAGAAGAATGACGGGTCATTACGTATATGCATTGACTATAGGATGTTGAACAAGGTCACCATCAAGAATAGGTATCCCCTACCTAGGATTGAGGACCTGTTCGATCAGTTCTAGTCAGCGAAGGTCTTCTCTAAGATAGACCTACGTTCAGGATACCATCAGCTGAGGATCCGAGAGGAGGATGTCCAGAAGACAACATTCAGGACCAGATATTGGCACTATGAGTTCTTGGTGATTCCTTTTGGGTTGACGAACGCTCCGGCAGCTTTCATGGATATGATGAACCGGACGTTCAGGCAGTACTTGGATAGTTGTGTCGTTGTCTTTGTGGATGATATCCTGATCTACTCACCCGATGTGGAGCAGCATAGAGAGCACCTGCGGATAGTACTTAGCATTTTGAGAGACCAGAGGTTGTACGCTAAGTTCTCAAAGTGCGAATTCTGGTTGGACAGAGTCGCATTTCTTGGTCACATTGTTTCTGCGGAGGGTATTTCGGTGGATCCGGCGAAGGTAGAGGCAGTGACTGAGTGGAGAGCCCCTACGAGCGTGACGGAGATCAGAAGCTTTGTTGAATTGGCGGGTTACTACCGTCGCTTCATCAAAGACTTCTCGAGGTTAGCTGCACCACTGACTGCCCTGACACAGATGGGAGTCACTTTTGTTTGGTCCCAGAAGTGCGAGGACAACTTTCAGAAGCTGAAGAGACGATTGACGACAGCTCCAGTTTTGACTCTACTGAGCGGCACAGGAGGTTTTGTGGTCTACAGTGACGCGTCAGGCGTTGGTTTGGGTTGCGTGTTGATGCAGCACGGGAGGGTGATTGCATACGCTTCGACGCAGCTGAAGACTCATGAGAAGAATTACCCGACGCATGACTTGGAGTTGGCAGCCGTTGTGCACTTATTGAAGACATGGAGACACTACCTGTATGGTGAGCATTTTGAGAGACCAGAGGTTGTACGCTAAGTTCTCGAAGTGCGAATTCTGGTTGGACAGAGTCGCATTTCTTGGTCACATTGTTTCTGCGGAGGGTATTTCGGTGGATCCGGCGAAGGTAGAGGCAGTGACTGAGTGGAGAGCCCCTACGAGCGTGACGGAGATCAGAAGCTTTGTTGGATTGGCGGGTTACTACCGTCGCTTCATCAAAGACTTCTCGAGGTTAGCTGCACCACTGACTTCGGCAAAAGGAAGGACCATGTACACGATGACTTGCACAAGACTCAATATCTCCTATGCTCTAAACGTGACAAGAGGTCACCAATCCAACGCAAGTCCTAATCATAGGATTGCGGTCAAGAATATTCTGAAGTACCTTAACCGGATTAAAGATAAGGTTCTTGTTTATGGAAGACAAAGGAGAAAATAGTCGAGGGCTGTTTTGATGCAATTCTTATAGGAATTCTAGACAATAAGAGGTTGGAGTGATGATGCGTCATCATTATCGAAGGTGGAGGTATGAGCTAGTGCAGTTAGGAGTAATATCACTACAGCTAACTCAACCACCAACGAAAGACAAAAATAAATAAATAGGTAGACACAACAGTGACACAACTGATCCATTCAACAAACCTTCATACCAAGCTAAGAGACGAAATATATTTCAAGTCCATGGATCCGAGGATCCATGTGGATTGGCTTGATAGGTGATTTGAGAAGATTACCCTAGTTATTAATGTTTTATACATTGAGAATGTATGTGAAAGAAAACTTTGATAACAAGTGGGAGATTGAAGGGAATGTGTTCTAAAAGTTTTACTTTTAAATGTCAATTATTATGAATTGAATGAGAAATCATTTTGTTCCTTGTTTATGTTATTCGTCTTTTAGAAGTGTTAAGGAAGAGGCTCTTGGTCCTTAACCGTAGAGCTCTAAAAGATATTGGTTTACATAAAACAAAAGATATTCGCAATCATGGTAATTAACATGGGACATTAATTACCGAGTTAAGATTGTCGTGTTGGTCATAGATCATTGTAGCTCTAGAAGTGAGTGACGACACGGGTATGCAAAAGAGGAAAATATTACTTTTGTATACTGAATAGACCTAATAAGTAAAATATTATATAGATGTGTTTCTGTGTCATTAATGTTTTACTGTGTCTTTGGTCCTTTGATATGAGACTTATATCCGATCACTTAAGAATTGCTTAATTAGACTAGTGTCTTAAGCTATCGATGAGTGTAGTGTAAAGGCATTAGTTGGTTAAGTATGACTTTCGTTGGAGAAGATAGTTAGTCAAAAGATTATCATTGCCCCTCTTAATTGAGTGATGATATTAGTGGGCCCCTTGATAAAGCAAAGTTATAATGTGCACAATGTGATTTGAGTTAAGTCACATATTTATAACTAGCTTAAAGAGATCAAGAAATGGATACTAATATAAAGATGACACAATACTACTTTGTGTGTATTCTTAATATCATGAGGCAAGGGACGGACACAAGTGGTGCACTCCATCACTAAATGGATCGGGTTTTGGTTCAAGTGGAATTAAGACATCTAACTAATTGGGAGCTATAATGTGTATCTAGATACCGCTTATAGCTTGTGATATTAAGCTCTTAATATCACTGTCAACTTAGTCTAGATCCTCCCATAGGTCACACCACAAAACTGGGAAACAAGAAATGGGGATTTTTAGTTCATAGGATGTGTCGGGTTTCATATGAAAATATGACACATGGGGTGAACAAGCAAAATCAAATTTATGTTGTGATTAATAACATAATTAGAATCTAAATTAAATTCATATGTGATGTAAATATTATGGGGTGTAATGTATTATCATTACATAGGATAATATGTTACATAAGTTGTGAATTTATTACTAATCCCGAAATGTCAAATTTTGTAGGGGTTAAACCGAAATTTGACAAGTCTGCAGCACAGTGCAAAAAAGGTCGACCTCTAAACAGTAAACGGTCGACCGGATGTGGGACGGTCGACCGCAATATTGCACGGTCAACCGGATGTGTGTACATCGTAACAGGGATTTCGTCTGTTCGTTTTCGGTCGACCGCATTTATCGGTCGGTCGACCGAACATTGTGATGAAATATTTTAATGTTGCGAACGGTCGACCGAGTGTCTAAACGGTCGACCGAAACCAGGTCTAAACGGTCGACCGGACCTCGCAAACGGTCGACCGGTCAGACGGTTTTATGCAGAATTAATTTAAGAATTAATTAGATCATGCATGGAATTGGTCCATAATTGATTTAATTAGTGGCTAAGATTATTTATTAATAAATAATGGATGGTTAGATAGAATTTTGCATGGAATCATGGGCAAGAGGTTGCACATGAATATGTAATTTGGAGAGAACCTATAAATACAAGAGGTTTCTTAAGTTTAGTTTTAGTTCTTCAGATGTCATCTTCTAAAGGGAACTAAAGAGGGGTTAGTAATTGGATTCTAAACCCTATTGGAGATCGAGAGGCTAGCTCGTCTCTCTCCAATCTTGTTTAGAGTTTGGTGAAATCTCGGAGGCATCCGGCACAGCAACAAGCATCCTCAACGTCTCCGAATCTTCAAGAAGTTTTAGAGAACTTCTAGGTATGAATTTCGGAGCTCCAAATTTGTTTTAATAAAGTTTTGAAACTAGATATTGAAACAAATTGATGCATGCATGAAATAAATTATAGAAAATTGAAAATTGATCCTTATTATACATAAAAATTCGAAAATATATATGTATAATTAAACATAAAATCCTACAGTGGTATCAGAGCTTAGGGTTCAATTTTCTCATGATTTAAGGTTGTAAACGAATTTAGTTTACCATCTAGGATTTAAACAATTCGATTTACCGGTTTTTCGGTCTATGGATGTTTGTTGATGTAATTCTCCATAATAATTCGTTCTGAATGTTTTAAGTGTTTTAAAACATGCTATGTAATTATTAGAATTATGATTTAGACATAAGTCTAACTTGCAATAATTTCGTTTTAAGTATAAACGATTATTTTGTAAGAGAATCAACAAAACCGAAAAACTGTGATTCATCTTTCCATTTGAAATTGGATGGACAGCGGTTCATAATTAATTTGTGAACTATGGATGCATGAAAAATGTTTTTAATGGATTTCAAAACGTTTTTTCAAAGAATTGTTTGACATTCTAGATGCTTGATAAACTAGGACGGATAGTTTATAGCAATATTGCGTGCATGGATGCTCAAGTTGTTTTGCAGGAATTGTGAGTTTGTATGTTCCAAATCAGAAGCTATGAATGTTTATAATTGTTATAATACAGGGGCTTATGTATGTAAAAGCCAAATTCTCTATTTCCATCTTTTAGATAAATTGCATATGCATATGAGAGGTTTTTACATAGGACTTGCACTAGTCGGTTTTTTATCGAATGTGAGGAGCATGTTTATTTTCTGTAAAATCTACATCTCCGGTGCAAGAGGAAGTCGCCGCTGTAGCGCATCGATCGAGGATCGAGGATCAAGGATCGAAGGGAACATATAAACTCACACGATGTGGATTGTGTGAATGTTTAATTTCTGTTTTTTAATTTCTGCTATGCATGTGATGAATGTGTGAATGTTAGGATGTGTATGAATATTAATATGCGTGATAACCTAAAATTCCAAATCACATGTAAAATATGAAATTGTCCAACAAAAATTAGGAATAATTTCCTTCTTATTTCATCCACTAGCAACCATTGATCGAGGGATACTCTGCTCGCCCTTAGCGGGAGATAGCTCCCTCTATCTTTGGGAATAGTGGGAGATATAATGGTTGTCTGTTGTTGTGCCGCAATTGAATGTATGAGGTGTGTTTCACCCTAGTGAACCCCGAGTGTGTTTAGTTGTGAATACAATGGATAAACGTATCTCATATCAAATGAAAATAAGTTTTCTTAACATTACCTAGAGCCCTCGCTCGGTTTTGGGAAAAAGTTTTTCTTACGAGGATAGGTCGTATTCCCTCATAATTAAAACGACAAGAGTCACAAGAGTTTGAAGATGCTAAATGTTGCTAAAATTCAAAAAGGTTGTGATTAGAAAAATGTTTTCTTACCTTGATATTGTAATGTATTCGATAGCCCTTAGCTAGTCTATATTACAATTGATGGGATCTTGGATTGTTGCATTTATGGGCAAGATTTTTATTTGCAACATTTGCATTTATATTTGATATATGTATGCATGTGTATTAAAACATAAAATTGACATTAAAATCCTGTATAATTTATTTTGTAGAAATGTCTAATATCCAACCTATTATGCGATCTATGATCGAAAAGAATCCTTTGCAAAATGATGGCTCAAACTTCATGAAATGTGATTGATCGTTTTATATTTAACCGCAAGTGCACGGCCGCGTTGAAGCGGTGGCAAATACGGGTCGTCCACTGGGAGGTGTGTCGACACTTGGTTTATTCGAAGGCAAGGGGTAAAAAGAAGGGGGAAAGATGTATTACACTAATCTAAACTACAAAGCTGAAATGAAATGCAAAGGGAATGAAGATAAGCAATAAAACTAAACCCCAAAGGGGGTAGAGAAATAATGTGAACATAAAGAAGTGTGTGTGTGTTCATTAAGCTCCTCACAACATGTAGTGCATGAAATCATAAAACTACATCCAACTTTGCCTCTACATGAATTAAGATAAGACTACATCATTAAAACATACAAGACAATAATTGGAATGAAACTAAATGAACTCATGTATAAAGACTAGACCCTACTATGCCTCCACATGAATTAAGATAAGACTACATCATTAAAACATACAAGACATTAGCTAAGGAAAAGGCAACAAGAGTACATACACTACAAATTGTGTTACCAACAATTACTTCATCCATATCCTAACCTTATCATTCCCCATAAAATAGGTCCACTAATCAAAGCATAAGCTAAGCTTCATTCAAGAGCATTAGCATATCAAAGATAAGAGTGGAGACCCATTAGATGGTTATGGAAATCATATAAAGCTCAAGGGATAAAAATAACACACACTTAATACACTACATTATTATATCACATATTTCTCCACCCCCCAAATGGGGATGGAACTACTCACTACTCATTACACTACTGATTAGACTAAGTAAAGAAAACATTTAACTAAGATACTAAAATTACTAAACAAGAAATTAAACAAAGTAAAGCAACCCACACAAAACAAGCAACATAACAAAACAAGATTAAAAGAAACAAATAAACTTTTATTAACAATGACTCACATTGAAGGTAGCATCCTTCTCCACCTTGAGTTATTGCTTCAAGGCTCACTCCTTAGTAGAGAGAATGCCACCAAACAATGGGTAATTACAATGGAAGGTGAAGAGTTCTATTTATAGGCATGGAAAAAGCTAATCCGGGACAATCCCCCGATGTGGGACTAAACCAATACCACAAATACACTAAGAATACACTAATACACGTACTACAGAAAATTGGACGGATCCTGGGCTAAATGGACCGCCAATTAGCGGTTCCAGACCGCCAATTGGCGGCCTATAAAGCTTGGATCCGTCTGGTTTTCTTTGTGGGCTTTTCTTGAAGTGTTTCTTGGTCTTAGATGCATCTGGTTGGTTTAGTGGAGCTCCGACCCGAATCGAATTGACAAAATACTCCTCATGATGGTGTGGAGTTTCCTGTTTTGCTCTTAGGTCCTTCTGTCTTACGATCAGGTCCTTCCCCCTTGCATCTTGGTCCCCAGGTCTCACAATTAGGTCCTTTTTTCCTGCTTTTGGGTCCTTTCATGGCTCTTCTCTTCAAACCTCTTTATTTCTGAAAACTAAACATAAAACTCGTCACATAGCATTGCTTAGGTGTAAGATAATGGATATAAGGAACAAATATAAGCATGAAATGATGTCAATCAAATACCCCCACACCTAAGTTTTTGCTAGTCTCGAGCAAAACAAAGAAAGGAAAAAGCATACGAAAAACAAGAAATCCTAACTCACTTTCGTAGGAATCACGGTTGCACTTAGCACGTGCAACAAGCCGTTAAACCTCCTTGTTGCCAAGGAGGAGGAGTGGTGTCTCCTGAGGGTTTTCAGCGGATATACCCACAAAATCCGAACAAGATGCATTAATCAATCTAGCTACACGACTCGTTGGACTTATTTTGACGATCATGGAATGCGGTAATACTACGGGTCGACTCTATATATGTAATCAGTCCACACACCTAGCCTAATGAGTTATTCGTGAGAGTTAACTAAGGAATTAAGTGAAAGACATGGGCAACCTTAACTTCTGAATGTGAAACAAAGTGTAAAGTCCATTTTGGTTCTTATTTGACTTTTTTTTCTTTCTTTTTTTCTTTTTTTTTTCTTTTCTTTCTTTCTTTTTTTTTCTTTTTCTTTGGAGCATTTATTGGTTGGTGTTTGATTCTCCCAGGGTCAGGTTTCGTGCATCATTGCCTATGAGGACTTACACTATCACGTACACCTTCCCCCAAATCTCCACATAGGGCGATCCCTACCACCCGTGTAACGGGAGTTCGGTCGGTGCATCCCAAGTCAGATGACTCGAAAGCACCAGGCACAAAGTCCCCTCAGACCTACTTTCCCGAGTGATAGGAGCCGTGCGAGAAGAGAGAACACCACTTATTTATTCATTTATCTACATGGGAACCAAAACCCCTACACTTAAGTTTCACAAAAAGATATTAAGGGCCCTTGACTACAACAAACTTCCTAAATTAACAAACACGAATTATTTGACTCACTAGGTTCAGGGTGGACTTCTTTAAATGTTTGAGCACTGAAACCCTATGATTACTCACCCCCAAAGGAAAACTGGGGTGCATCCTAACGACTCGATAAATCCTAAAGCCACGTACTAGATATCCTAATGCATCAAGTTCAAGACAATTTTGGGAGCTTTCTTTTTACTTTGCCTCTCAACGGTTTTGCACATGCTAAACACACGCAAAACCCACAAAACATTTTCTTTCGAAAACACATGAAGATTTTGAAAGAAATGTGAAAATTTTGAAGCACTAGGCAAGCAAAAGAAGACAAGTCACCCAAGGATCATGGCAAGCAGATATATCGATATTAAATGCAGCACACTATCATGACCCTAACAATGCAAACAAAAGAAAACAAAATCAAAGGAAAAGACTCGACTATGTACACACGTAAAACACCCCCCCACACCTACTTCATGCATTGTCCTCAATGAATGCAAGCAAGATACTACATGGATTGATGCATGAAAAAGGAACGATCTCACCAACATGAAGTACAAAGGGACGTTCGGGGTCATGTTGATGGACACAAACCCAAATTCCCTCAAAACCTGTGAGAAGCTAAAGAAGGGATACAAATACGTGAAAAAAATGGAGCCCAAATACACATGGGTTGGGGCTCACAACAATCAATGCTCACTGAATGAGTCTTTTATTGTACTTCTTTTTTTTTTTTCTTTTTTTTTCTTTTTTTTCTTTTTTTTTCATATAACTATGTACAAACATAAGTTCCCATCTTCATTTGTCAAAAGACATCAAATGGGAACCTCAAGAGTGGGTCAATGCACTTGGAAAGGGAACATGACACCACGCGGGGCCAGGATACGCATGTGTGGGCCCCCTTCACAAAGAGCACCAGATGAAATGAGAGGTTCATGAATTGGACGCAAAGGCGTCTCATTCAAAGGATCAAACTGAAAGAGCTTGAACCTCTCGAGAGTTTGGGAAATAAGGGGCAACGGAAGAAAAATATCTCCCGTTGCGGAACTGAAGCTATGATCATCAATCCAAACTCTCCAACCAACAGGCTGGTGGGTCGGAACGAGGTCAAGCACCTCGTTATGCATATCCGACACACCAGGCGAACAAACAGTGGGTCTCATACCCAAGGTATCCTCCCAGGAACTCCTAATACCCTCATGAGCAATGTAGTTGTTTGATGTTCCATCATTTCCAAGATGATCAGGAACAATAGTGAGAGGCAAACTCTCATCAGGTCGTATGAGATTAAGGGTACTAGGGAGCTCTTGCTCCACCAAAGGTGAGTCCTTAGGAGGTACAACAATAAGATCATGTGGCTCAAGGGCCATGGGACAAAAAGATAAGGCACAATCCTGTGCCGACTCGTAATGAAGCTGGTCCAAGTTATTCTCAATTTGAATCGAATCCTCCACTAAGTGATCGTGAATTGAAACCCCAAGTCCCTCAGGCTGACTAGGAGTTTGACTTTGAAAGGTTGTGCTTTGAATTTGTGGATGTGGTGGTGGTTCGATATCAAAAGATGAATCCTCATGTTGACAAGAAAGGTGACCCTCCTCGCGTTCATGGAATTGTTGTGTCATTTGACTCACTTGCAATTCCATATTTTGCAAGGAATTCAAGTTGGACTTCAATAAAGTTTGAGTGGTTTCCATGAATGTTTGGAAGGTTTGTTTTAAGGAATCAAATTTGGGGTCAACAGTAAGGTCCAAGTCAGAGCTTGGGAAATTTTGGGGTTGGGTGTTGATGGGCTGAGAATGAGTCCAATGATTTGAAGTGGGGTGTTGGTAGAATTCTGGGTATTCGGGAGGAGGATACGGGGGTGAAAATGAGGTATAAGAATTTGGATAAGATTTGTCTCCCCATGAATCCATCACTCTCGGGTTGTACGCGGATGCGTAATGGTCATAATGAGCATTTTGGGAAAATGTGTGCTCATACTCAGGCTCAGGGGGAACATAAGGACATTCCCCGATAACATGACCACTCAACCCACAACAGTCGCACGGTACGGCTACTGGAGCCACCGGGGCACTCATGTCGTCTGCCATACGCATGAAAGAGGCCAAAGTTTGTTGTAATGTCTCAGTTTGTTGACCAGCATATGATCCGGCATAACTAGATTGTGGTCTAGCAGTCGGTGCCTCTCTCATGTTACCCCAATATGAAGACTGCTCAGTCACAAAATTACGATCATCCCAACCATACGGGGTGTTAGTCTGAGCCACCCCAGGTTGCATGGGTCCGGAGTACCAGGGAGAATCGTCCTGGTCCCAACAATGATATGGATGGTCGCCCATGTAACCATCCATCTCAAGAAAAACTCTCGAGTCGACCACTCTCACCACCACGAGGCTAAGCTCGCAAAAAGTGCTCGACTCGACCCTAAAACGCTAACAGAGAGTGTAAAGGGGAGGAGACTATAACGTAGAAGAAGGTGAGAAGAAGATGACTCAGAGGAGAAGGGAAGAATCCCTAGAGCTAGCGAGGGTACAGGGTGAAGGTAGAAGCCTAACTAGCAAGCATGGCTCAAACAATGTAAGGCAATGGGTCCTTAGGCTAGACGACGCCTAACTTCGAGGTCACTAGCCTCGACACGCCTCACCTCCCTACAACGAGGACCACAATGCCCAGTAAGTGATACCAGATCCGGAGATCCAGTACCTCCTACTATCGACAAGGTAGGCAACGCCGATCAGGTCATGACGGTCTCAACTAGATTACTCTCCTAGTGCGTCCGAATTCCTAGGGCCAATGTCTACTTGCTTTTAGTTAAGGCTTTACTTGAGTGTGCTTTTTGGGGCTAAGGGAGGGGTGATGAAATCCCCCACCTTATCTTTGAAGTCTATAGGTGATGCCCCTTAAAGATGTTTTGAAATCTTAGGCTAGCAAGCAACTCACCAAACAAGCACTCACCTCACTCTTGTTTCGATGCAAACCTTACTCACTAATGAATGTCCTAATGCGTGAATGAGTGATAAGGAATGCGTACCTCGCTCCAGCAATCAACGACAAAATGTAAAGCAAAGAAAAGAAAGATGCATGCAAGGTCTACATATGATGCATGACCTAGATGGCAAGAAGTCTAATCTTTTGCTTTGAGTTTTATGGTCCAAGTTGATTAAAGGGGATTGAAATTAAATCTGGGAGCAAACTAAAGATCACAACATGCAAAATTGGGCTCCCAGATAACTAAAGTGAACAACATAACAACTGGAACAAATTTGAGAGCAATTGAGGCTCACCAGGCCGCCAATTGGCGGTCCCAGACCGCTGATTGGCGGTCACTTTGGGGTCTTTTGCTCTCCAATTACTCCAGTCGCTTCCCCTTGATCCTCAGGTTCCCTGCCACTAAGAAAAACTGAAAACAAAAAATTAAAAACCCCTCGAATCGTCCAAACCAACGTCTGGACAGAGCACCTCCCCGGCAACGGCGCCAAAAACTTGATTGATCGTTTTATATTTAACCGCAAGTGCACGGCCGCGTTGAAGCGGTGGCAAATACGGGTCGTCCACTGGGAGGTGTGTCGACACTTGGTTTATTCGAAGGCAAGGGGTAAAAAGAAGGGGGAAAGATGTATTACACTAATCTAAACTACAAAGCTGAAATGAAATGCAAAGGGAATGAAGATAAGCAATAAAACTAAACCCCAAAGGGGGTAGAGAAATAATGTGAACATAAAGAAGTGTGTGTGTGTTCATTAAGCTCCTCACAACATGTAGTGCATGAAATCATAAAACTACATCCAACTTTGCCTCTACATGAATTAAGATAAGACTACATCATTAAAACATACAAGACAATAATTGGAATGAAACTAAATGAACTCATGTATAAAGACTAGACCCTACTATGCCTCCACATGAATTAAGATAAGACTACATCATTAAAACATACAAGACATTAGCTAAGGAAAAGGCAACAAGAGTACATACACTACAAATTGTGTTACCAACAATTACTTCATCCATATCCTAACCTTATCATTCCCCATAAAATAGGTCCACTAATCAAAGCATAAGCTAAGCTTCATTCAAGAGCATTAGCATATCAAAGATAAGAGTGGAGACCCATTAGATGGTTATGGAAATCATATAAAGCTCAAGGGATAAAAATAACACACACTTAATACACTACATTATTATATCACATATTTCTCCACCCCCCAAATGGGGATGGAACTACTCACTACTCATTACACTACTGATTAGACTAAGTAAAGAAAACATTTAACTAAGATACTAAAATTACTAAACAAGAAATTAAACAAAGTAAAGCAACCCACACAAAACAAGCAACATAACAAAACAAGATTAAAAGAAACAAATAAACTTTTATTAACAATGACTCACATTGAAGGTAGCATCCTTCTCCACCTTGAGTTATTGCTTCAAGGCTCACTCCTTAGTAGAGAGAATGCCACCAAACAATGGGTAATTACAATGGAAGGTGAAGAGTTCTATTTATAGGCATGGAAAAAGCTAATCCGGGACAATCCCCCGATGTGGGACTAAACCAATACCACAAATACACTAAGAATACACTAATACACGTACTACAGAAAATTGGACGGATCCTGGGCTAAATGGACCGCCAATTAGCGGTTCCAGACCGCCAATTGGCGGCCTATAAAGCTTGGATCCGTCTGGTTTTCTTTGTGGGCTTTTCTTGAAGTGTTTCTTGGTCTTAGATGCATCTGGTTGGTTTAGTGGAGCTCCGACCCGAATCGAATTGACAAAATACTCCTCATGATGGTGTGGAGTTTCCTGTTTTGCTCTTAGGTCCTTCTGTCTTACGATCAGGTCCTTCCCCCTTGCATCTTGGTCCCCAGGTCTCACAATTAGGTCCTTTTTTCCTGCTTTTGGGTCCTTTCATGGCTCTTCTCTTCAAACCTCTTTATTTCTGAAAACTAAACATAAAACTCGTCACATAGCATTGCTTAGGTGTAAGATAATGGATATAAGGAACAAATATAAGCATGAAATGATGTCAATCAAAATGGCAACTCAATCTTAATATCGTGTTGAGGTTTGAAAAACTATCTCATATTTTGGATGGTGAAATCCCAAAATTGAATGAGATGACAACCGATAATGAGAAAGAGGCGATAGCCAAGTAGGAAGACCAAGAGAACCAAGTTCACGGTCTAATGTTGGCATCCATGGGTGACTCGCTTCAAGCGAAATACTTGGATTCAAAACCCAAGAAGACCATGGAAGCTTTAACAAAGATGTTCATGGATAGTGCCCGGAAGGAGCGCTATAAGACCACCATCGCACTCACAAGGTGCCATATGGCGGAGGGAACATCGGTGTCCATGCATTTTCTCACGATGCAAGGATACCTTGAGAAATTGTCGAAGCTCTCTTCTCCAATGCCCAATGACATTGCCGAAGATCTGATTCTTGGCTCTCTAGCCCCGTCCTTCAAGGACTTTGTGATGCACTATCATGTACGTGAAAAAGGGGTGAGTCTTGAGGAGCTTCACAACGCTCTCAAAACGGCAGAAGTTGACATGGGCAAGGGTCGGGATAATCACGTCCTAGCCGTCCATGAGAATAGCAAAAAGATCAACAAAGGTAAAGGCAAATTTACCAAAGATACGTCAATCGAGAGCAAGGGAGTAGGAGGTGCTCAAAGGAGTTTCTCAAGGGGGAAATCTTTGAAATCTCCAACTCCTAACACGGAGTGCTTTCACTGCGGTGAAAAGGGACACATCCGACCTAATTGCCCCAAATACAAGGAAGACCTTGAAAATGGGATGATTGAACGTAGGCGCCCGAGAAACGCCATAGGTATGTTTGTTATTGAGATAAATTTAATCACCTCTGTCCTTGATTTGGTAATGGTTACCGGATCTTATGCTCACATAATTTTGATGTGCAACTGTTGAAGGATAGGAAGGAACTCGTGAAGAACGAGATGATATTGAAGATTGGAAATAGTACAAGCATCGCTGCGATTGTACAAAATTTTATGGAACTTCAATAGTCTAGTGATTTAAATTTATGCTTTGAAGAATGTTTGTTATGTACCTTCGATTAGCAAGAACTATTCTGTATCATGTTTTGGATATGGATAACTTAATATATATTTTTAATTCTTGCTTGTCTATATCGAAGAATGGAATTTTCTATGCAAATACATTCGCATAGAATGCTTTCTATTTGCTTGAAATAAATAATAAACAAACTCAAACAAACAATAACAAAAGGAACTAAGATAACTCACGTAGATGATACAATCTTGTAGCACTATCGGATTGATCAAATAAATGACCAAGAGACCTTTCAAGAAGAAAGGAACGAAAACGAATAACTAATTGGATATGATACATTCTAATGTATGTGGTCCGATAAGTACAAGTGCAAGGGACGTTTAAGGTACTTCATTTTGTTCACGGACAACTATAGTCATTATGCCTATATTTGTCTAATGGGAAGCAAAAGTGAATTCTTTAACAAGTTCAAGGAATTCGAGGATGAAGTAGTGAACCGACTCAACAAGAATATCGAGTCTCTATGAAAGGTTCGTAGGGGTGAGTGCTTAGGATACCTAATTTGACTTATTCCTAAAGTAGGAACATGATATTGCTCGACATGGTTCGATCAATAATAAGTCAATCTAAATTGCCTTATTACTTTTGGAATTAAGCACTACAAATAATGACAAACTCACTAAATAATGTTCTATCCAAGTCCGTAGAGAAAAAGTCCCGTGAGCTATGGAGTTGAATGACACCTAAGCTCGACTTTCTCAAGATTTGGGGTTGTGAGGTGTACATCAAGAAATTGATGTCAACCAAGCTTCAACCAAAAGCGGATAAGTGCTTCTTTAAAGGTTGTCCTCGTGAGACAAGAGGATACTACTTTTTATATCACCTCCAATCGAAAGATTGTAGAGAGGGATATGGTGTTTCTAGAATTTCTGGAAAAGGGAGAAAAGTAGTGGGAGTAGAGTTGAGCTTGAGGAAACTCAAGATACTCTACAAGATCATGATGTGAATGTTGCATTCAAAATCATGAAGGCCCAGCCGAGATTCATTTGGTTAGTGGGAGCATGAGCGAGAGATCCTTACAAGAAATTGTGAGAGAATCTCAAACATCCCCACCTAGTGTACGTTCAAGAGTTGAACATGAACCCACTCCTCAAGAAATTGTGGAAAAGGTTCGAGAGACACGAGAAGAACCAAAAGAATTAAGAAGGTTAACGAGGTAAAGGAAGAAACCCAATAAGTATGCGGGACTTCATGAGATCATGGTACTAGATACCAAAGATCCCTCGACCTTCCGAGAAGCAATAGAAAAGACTCCAAACTATGGTTAAAAGCCATGGAATCCGAAGTAGAATCCATGTATGATAATCAAGTATGAAACTTGATTAGCCTTCCTCAAGAGAAAATATCATTTGGTATAAATGAGTGATTGACATCATTTCATGCTCATATTTGTATCTTATATCAATTATCTTACACCTAAGCATTGCTACATGACGAGTTTTATGTTTAGTTTTCAGGAATAAAGAGGTTTGAAGAGAAGAGCCATGAAAGGACCCAAAAGCTGGGAAAAAGGACTGAATGGTGAGATCTAGGGACCAAGATGCAAGGGAGAAGGACCTGAATGTAAGACAGAATGACCTAAGAGCAAAACAGAATACTCCACACCATCATGGGGAGTATTTTACCAATTCTATTCGGGTCGGAGCTCCAACAAGTCGAGTAACCGCATCAAAGACCAACAATACCAGAAAGCAAAGCCCACAACAAATTCCAACACGATCCGACAATTTTGGACCGCTAATTGGCGGTCCATATTGCTCAGGATCCGTCGAAATTTCTTCTGGACTTGTATTAATGTTCGTTTAGGCTATTTTTGGTATTGGTTTAGTCCCACATCGGGGGATTGTCCCCGATTAGCTTTTCCCATGCTTATAAATAGAACTCTTCACCTTCCATTGTAATTACCAATTGCTTGGTGGCATTCTCTCTACTAAGGAGTGAGCCTTGAAGCAAAAACTCAAGGTGGAGAAGAATGCTACCTTCAATGTGAGTCATTTGTTAATAAAATAATTCTTCTAGTTTCTTTTAATCTTGTCTTTTAATTTGTGCATGTTTGTTTAGTCTTTCATTTCCTTTTATGTTTCTTTAATGCTTCTTGCCTTCTTAGTTAACTTTCACTTCAGTATTATGCTTTCTTTTGCTAATATAGTTAGTGTAATGAGTAGTGAGTAGTTTCATCCCCATTTGGGGGGTGGAGAAATATGTGATATAATCATGTAGTGTATTAAGTGTGTGTTATTTTTATCCCTTGAGCTTTATATGATTTCCATAACCATCTAATGGGTCTCCACTCTTATCTTTGATATGCTAATGCTCTTGAATGAAGCTTAGCTTATGCTTTGATTAGTGGACCTATTTTATGGGGAATGATAAGGTTAGGATATGGATGAAGTTAATATTGGAAACACAATTTGTAGTGTATGTGCTCTTGTTGCCTTTACCTTAGCTAATGTCTTGTATGTTTTAATGATGTAGTGAAATCTTAATTCATGTAGAGGCATAGTAGGGTATAGTCTTTATACTTGAGTTCATGTAGCTTCATTCCAATTATTGTCTTGTATGTTTTAATGATGTAGTCTTATCTTAATTCATGTGGAGGCAAAGTTGGATGTAGTTTTATGATTTCATGCACTACATGTTGTGAGGAGCTTAATGAACACACACACACTTCTTTATGTTCACATTATTTCTCTACCCCCTATGGGGCTTAGTTTTATTGCTTATCTTCATTTCCTTTTTGCATCTTAGTGTAGTTTAGTGTAACCAACCTTTCTTTCCTTCTTTTTACCTCTCGCCTTCGAACAAACCAATCGTTGACACACCTCCCAGTGGACGACCCGTATTTGCCACCGCTTCAACGCGGCCGTGCACTTGCGGTTAAATATAAAACGAGATCAATCAAGTTTTTGGCGCCGTTGCCGGGGAGGTGCTCTGTCCAGACATTGGTTTGGACGATTCGAGGGGTTTTTAATTTTTTGTTTTCAGTGTGTCTTAGTTTCAGGGAACAATCTGATCAAGGGGAGGCTACTGGGAAAATCTGAGGACCAGAAGACCAAAAGGGACCGCCAATCAGCGGTTGTAGACCGCCAATTGGCGGCCTGGTGAGGGCTTCTTTCCTTCAAATTTCTCATGATAGTTAGTGCTGTAATATGTGTTATCTGGGAGCCCTATTTTGCATGCTATGACTTCTAGTTTGCTCCCAGATCATTAATCACTCCCCCTTTAATCAACTTGGACCATAAAACTCAAAGCAAAAGATTAGACTTCTTGCCATCTAGGTCATGCACCATTGGTAGACCTTGCATGCATTTGTCTTTTCTTTACTTTACATTTTGTCGTTGATTGCTGGCGTGAGGTACGTGCACCCCGATCTCTCATTCATGCATGTTTCGATCATGCATTAGTTAGTAAGGTGCATCGGGACAAGAGTGAGTTGAGCGTTTGATTGGAGTGATTGATTGCTAGATTTAAGCTCAAAACGCTACTAAGGAGGGGCTGTCCCATAAAAGATAAGGTGGGGGATTTCATCACCCTTTCCTTGGCCCCAAAAACCACTCTTAATAAAGCCTTAACTAAAAGCAAGTAGACATTGGCCCTAGGATTGCGGGCGCACTAGGAGAGTATTCTAGTTGAGACCGTCATGACCTGATCGGCGTTGCCTACCTTGTCGATAGTAGGAGGTACTGGATCTCCGGATCTGGTATCACTTGCTGGGCATTGTGGTCCTCGTTGTAGGGAGGTGAGGCGTGTCGAGGCTAGTGACCTCGAAGTTAGGCGTCGTCTAGCCTAAGGACCCATTGCCTTACATTGTTTGAGCCGTGCTTGCTAGTTAGGCTTCTACCTTCACCCTGTACCCTCGCTAGCTCTAGGGATTCTTCCCTTCTCCTCTGAGTCATCTTCTTCTCACCTTATTCTACGTTATAGTCTCCTCCCCTTTACACTCTCTGTAGCGTTTTAGGGTCGAGTCGAGCACTTTTTGCGAGCTTGGCCTCGTGGTGGTGAGAGTGATCGACTCGAGAGTTCTCTTTTGAGATGGATGGTTACATGGGCGACCATCCATATCATTGTTGGGACCAGGACGATTCTCCCTGGTACTCCGGACCCATGCAACCTGGGGTGGCTCAGACGAACACCCCGTATGGTTGGGATAATCGCAATTGTGTGACTGAGCAATCTTCATATTGGGGTAATATGAGAGAGGCACCGACTACTAGACCACCATCTAGTTACGTCGGATCATATGTTGGTCATCAATCTGAAACATTACAAGAACCTTTGGCCTCTTTCATGCATGTGGTAGATGACATGGGTGCACTGGTGGCTCCAGTAGCCGTACCGTGTCACTATTGTGGGTTGAGTGGTCATGATTTCGGGGAATGTCCTTATGTTCCCCCAGAGCCTGAGTATGAGCACACATTTTCCCAAAATGCTCATTATGACCATTACGCATCCGCGTACAATCCGAGAGTGATGGATTCATGGGGTGACAATTCTTATTCAAATTCTTATACTTCATGTTCACCCCAGTATCCTCCTCCCGAATACCCAGAATTCTACCAACACCCCACCCCAAATCATTGGACTCATTCTCAGCCCATCCACACCCAACCCCAAAATTTTCCAAGCTCTGACTTGGACCTCATCGTTGACCGCATACCTGATTCCTTGAAACAAACTTTCCTTACGTTCATGGAAACCACTCAACAGTCCATACAAAATATGACACTGCAAGTGAGTCAAATGTCGCAGAAATTACGTGAATGTGAGGAGAGTAACCTTTCTTGTCAACATGAGGATTCTTCTTTTGATATCGAACCACCACCACATCCACAAATTCAAAGCACAACCTTTCAAAGTCAAACTCCTAGTCAGTCTGAGGGACTTGGGGTTTCAATTCACGATCACTTAGTGGAGGATTCGATTCAAATTGAGAATAACTTGGACCAGTTCTATTATGAGTCGGCACAGGATTGTGCCTTACCTTTTTGTCCCGTGGCCCTTGAGCCACATGATCTTATTGTTGTACCTCCTAAGGACTCACCTCTGGTGGAGCAAGAGCTCCCTAGTACCCTCAACTTCAAACAACCTGATGAGAGTTTGCCTCTCACTATTGTTCCTGATCATCTTGGAAATGATGGAACATCAAACAACTACATTGCTCATGAGGGTATTAGGAGTTCCTGGGAGGATACCTTGGGTATGAGACCCACTGTTTGTTCGCCTGGTGTGTCGGATATGCATAACGAGGTGCTTGACCTCGTTCCGACCCACCAGCCTGTTGGTTGGAGAGTTTGGATTGATGATCATAACTTCAGTTCCGCAACGGGAGATATTTTTCTTTCGTTGCCCCTTATTTCCCAAACTCTCGAGAGGTTCAAGCTCTTTCAGTTTGATCCTTTGAATGAGACGCCTTTGCGTCCAATTCATGAACCTCTCATTTCGTCTAGTGCTCTTTGTGAAGGGGGCCCACGCATGCGTCTTCTGGCCCCGCGTGGTGTCATGTTCCCTTTCCAAGTGCATTGACCCACTCTTGAGGTTCCCATTTGATGTCTTTTGACAAATGAAGATGGGAACTTATGTTTGTACATAGTTATATAAAAAAAAAGAAAAAAAAGAAAAAAAGAAGTACAATAAAAGACTCCTTCAGTGAGCATTGATTGTTGTGAGCCCCAACCCTTGTGTATTTGGGCTCCATTTCTTTCACGTATTTGTATCCCTTCTTTAGCATCTCACAGGTTTTGAGGGAATTCGGGTTATGTCCATCAACATGACCTTGCACTTCCCTTTGTACTTCATGTTGGTGAGATCTCTCCTTTTTATGCATCAATCCATGTAGTATCTTGCTTGCATTCATTGAGGACAATGCATGAAGTAGGTGTGGGGGGGTGTTTTACGTGTGTACATAGTCGAGTCTTTTTCCTTTGATTTTGTTTTCTTTTGTTTGCATTGTTAGGGTCATGATAGTGTGCTGCATTTAATATCGATATATCTGCTTGCCATGATCCTTGGGTGACTTGTCTTCTTTTGCTTGCCTAGTGCTTCAAAATTTTCACATTTCTTTCAAAATCTTCATGTGTTTTCGAAAGAAAATGTTTTGTGGGTTTTGCGTGTGTTTAGCATGTGCAAAACCGTTGAGAGGCAAAGTAAAAAGAAAGCTCCCAAAATTGTCTTGAACTTGATGCATTAGGATATCTAGTACGTGGCTTTAGGATTTATCGAGTCGTTAGGATGCACCCCAGTTTTCCCTTGGGGGTGAGTAATCATAGGGTTTCAGTGCTCAAACATTTAATGAAGTCCACCCTGAACCTAGTGAGTCAATAATTCGTGTCTGTTAACTTAAGGAAGTTTGTTGTAGTCAAGGACCCTCTAAATCCTGTTGTGAGACATTAGTGTAGGGGTTTTGGTTCATGTGTAGATAAGAAATAAGTGAGTAGGTGTTCTCTCTTCTCGCACGGCTCCTATCACTCGGGAAAGTAGGTCTGAGGGGACTTTGTGCCTGGTGCTTTCGAGTCATCTGACTTGGGATGCGCCGACTGAACTCCCGTTACACGGGTGGTAGGGATTGCCCTATGTGGAGATGTGGGGAAAGGTGTACGTGATAGTGTAAGTCCTCATGGGCAATGATGCACGGAACCTGACCCTGGGAGAATGAAGCTCCAACTAATAAAAAGTAAAAGAAAAAAAAATGTGAAAAGAAACAAAAAGAAAAAAAATATGATAATGCAAATAAGAACCTTAATGGACTTTACACTTTGTAGCACTTGAGGATGTTGAGGTTGTCCATGTCTTTCACATAATTCCTTATTTAACTTGCACGAATGGTTCATTAGGGTAGACGTGTGGACTGATCACCTATATAGAGTCGGCCCGTAGCATTACCGCGTCCATTGATCGACAAAATATTTCCAACGAGTCGAGGTCTAGATTGAATAATGCATCTTGTTCGGATTTTGTGGGTATATCCGCTGAAAACCCTCAGGAGACAACACTCCTCCTCCTTGGCAACAAAGAGGTTTAACGGCTTGTTGCACGTGCTAAGTGCAACCGTGATTCCTACGAAAGTGAGTTAGGATTTCTTGTTTCTCGTTTGTTTTTCTCTTTCTTTGTTTTGCTCGAGACTAGCAAAAACTTAGGTGTGGGGGTATTTGATTGACATCATTTCATGCTCATATTTGTATCTTATATCAATTATCTTACACCTAAGCAATGCTACGTGACGAGTTTTATGTTTAGTTTTCAGGAATAAAGAGGTTTGAAGAGAAGAGCCATGAAAGGACCCAAAAGCTGGGAAAAATGACTGAATGGTGAGATCTAGGGACCAAGATGCAAGGGAGAAGGACCTGAATGTAAGACAGAAGGACCTAAGAGCAAAACAGAATACTCCACACCATCATGGGGAGTATTTTACCAATTCTATTCGGGTCGGAGCTCCAACAAGTCGAGTAACCGCATCAAAGACCAACAATACCAGAAAGCAAAGCCCACAACAAATTCCAACACGATCCGACAATTTTGGACCGCCAATTGGCGGTCTTGGACCGCTAATTGGCGGTCCATATTGCTCAGGATCCGTCGAAATTTCTTCTGGACTTGTATTAATGTTCGTTTAGGCTATTTTTGGTATTGGTTTAGTCCCACATCGGGGGATTGTCCCCGATTAGCTTTTCCCATGCTTATAAATAGAACTCTTCACCTTCCATTGTAATTACCCATTGCTTGGTGGCGTTCTCTCTACTAAGGAGTGAGCCTTGAATCAAAAACTCAAGGTGGAGAAGAATGCTACCTTCAATGTGAGTCATTTGTTAATAAAATAATTCTTCTAGTTTCTTTTAATCTTGTCTTTTAATTTGTGCATGTTTGTTTAGTCTTTCATTTCCTTTTATGTTTCTTTAATGCTTCTTGCCTTCTTAGTTAACTTTCATTTCAGTATTATGCTTTCTTTTGCTAATATAGTTAGTGTAATGAGTAGTGAGTAGTTCCATCCCCATTTGGGGGGTGGAGAAATATGTGATATAATCATGTAGTGTATTAAGTGTGTGTTATTTTTATCCCTTGAGCTTTATATGATTTCCATAACCATCTAATGGGTCTCCACTCTTATCTTTGATATGCTAATGCTCTTGAATGAAGCTTAGCTTATGCTTTGATTAGTGGACCTATTTTATGGGGAATGATAAGGTTAGGATATGGATGAAGTTAATATTGGAAACACAATTTGTAGTGTATGTGCTCTTGTTGCCTTTACCTTAGCTAATGTCTTGTATGTTTTAATGATGTAGTGAAATCTTAATTCATGTAGAGGCATAGTAGGGTATAGTCTTTATACTTGAGTTCATGTAGCTTCATTCCAATTATTGTCTTGTATGTTTTAATGATGTAGTCTTATCTTAATTCATGTGGAGGCAAAGTTGGATGTAGTTTTATGATTTCATGCACTACATGTTGTGAGGAGCTTAATGAACACACACACTTCTTTATGTTCACATTATTTCTCTACCCCCTATGGGGCTTAGTTTTATTGCTTATCTTCATTTCCTTTTTGCATCTTAGTGTAGTTTAGTGTAACCAACCTTTCTTTCCTTCTTTTTACCTCTCGCCTTCGAACAAACCAATCGTTGACACACCTCCCAGTGGACGACCCGTATTTGCCACCGCTTCAACGCGGCCGTGCACTTGCGGTTAAATATAAAACGAGATCAATCAATGAGCTTTTAGGAGGAAGATAGACAGGGATAGTAACTTGACAACCTACAAAGCAAGGCTTGTAGCAAAAGTTATACTCAAATTCAAGAAATTGACTTTGATGAAATTTTTTAGAAGTTGCCATATTAAAATCTATTCAGATTATGCTCACTATTACCGCATTTCACAATTGTGGGATATGGAAGATGGATATCAAATTGGCGTTCCTTAAACAGGAACTTGGAGGAGGATATGTACATGGTACAACCTCAAGGTTTTGATGATCCAAATAGTAGCGAGAAGAAATGCAAGTTTCGAGAATCCATTTATGGATTGAAGCAAGCATCGAGGAGTTGGAACAAACGCTTTGACGAAGAGATGAAGAAGATTCACTTCATTCAAAGTAAAGGAAAACCTTGTTGATACAAGGAGATTAGTGGGAGCCATGTAGTATTTCTGATCTTATATGTCGATGACATATTGCACATGAGCGATCATATACCTTTGCATTAGCAAACGAGAAATTTCGTTGAAATCAGTATGTGTCAATGAAAAGATGTGAGTAAAGCTCAATACATCTTGATTATCAAGATATAAAGAGATACATCTCATAGACTCATTGGTCTAAGTCAACGTGTATACATTGACAAGGTCTTTGAAATGTTCAGGGTGAACAATTTCGATATGGACAATATGCCAATAAGTAAGAGTATAGGTGTGCAACTCAAGAAGTCTCAATGTGCTCAATCACACAAAGACTTGGAGTACATGAAGGTATCCCTTATGCTTCGGCAAAAGGAAGGACCATGTACATGATGACTTGCACAAGACTCAATATCTCGTATGCTCTAAACGTGACAAGAGGTCACCAATCCAACGCAAGTCCTAATCATAGGATTGCGGTCAAGAATATTCTGAAGTACCTTAACCGGACTAAAGATAAGGTTCTTGTTTATGGAAGACAAAGGAGAAAATAGTCGAGGGCTGTTTTGATGCAATTCTTATAGGAATTCTAGACAATAAGAGGTTGGAGTGATGATGCGTCATCATTATCGAAGGTGGAGGTGTGAGCTAGTGCAGTTAGGAGTAATATCACTACAGCTAACTCAACCACCAACGAAAGACAAAAATAAATAAATAGGTGGACACAACAGTGACACAACTGATCCATTCAACAAACCTTCATACCAAGCTAAGAGACGGAATATATTTCGAGTCCATGGATCCGAGGATCCATGTGGATTGGCTTGATAGGTGATTTGAGAAGGTTACCCTAGTTATTAATGTTTTATACATTGAGAATGTATGTGAAAGAAAACTTTGATAACAAGTGGGAGATTGAAGGGAATGTGTTCTAAAAGTTTTACTTTTAAATGTCAATTATTATGAATTGAATGAGAAATCATTTTGTTCCTTGTTTATGTTATTCGTCTTTTAGAAGTGTTAAGGAAGAGGCTCTTGGTCCTTAACCGTAGAGCTCTAAAAGATATTGGTTTACATAAAACAAAAGATATTCGCAATCATGGTAATTAACATGGGACATTAATTACCGGGTTAAGATTGTCGTGTTGGTCATAGATCATTGTAGCTCTACAAGTGAGTGACAACATGGGTACACAAAAGAGGAAAATATTACTTTTGTATACTGAATAGACCTAATAAGTAAAACATTATAGAATTGTGTTTTCTGTGTCATTAATATTTTACTGTGTCCTTGGTCCTTTGATATGAGACTTATATCCGATCACTTAAGAAATGCTTGATTAGACTAGTGTATTGAGCTATCGATAAGTGTAGTGTAAAGGCATTGGTTGGTTAAGTATGACTTTTGTTGGAGAAGATAGTTAGTCAAAAGATTATCATTGCCCCACTTAATTGAGTGATGATATTAGTGGGCCCCTTGATAAAGCAAAGTTATAATGTGCACAATGTGATTTGAGTTAAGTCACATATTTACAACTAGCTTAAAGAGATCAAGAAATGAATACTAATACAAAGATGACACAATACTACTTTGTGTGTATTCTTAATATCATGAGGCAAGGGACGGACACAAGTGGTGCACTCCATCACTAAATGGATCGGGTTTTGGTTCGAGTGGAATTAAGACATCTAACTAATTGGAAGCTGTAATGTGTAGCTAGATACCGCTTATAGCTTGTGATATTAAGCTCTTAATATCACTGCCAACTTAGTTTAGATCCTCCCATAGGTCACACCACAAAACTGGGAAAGAAGAAATGGGGATTTTGAGTTCATAAGGTGTGTCGGGTTTCATGTAGAAAATATGACACATGGGGTGAACAAGTAAAATCAATTATGTTGTGATATATAACATAATTAGAATCATGATAAATTCATATGAGATGCATATATTATGGGGTGCAATAATTTATTGTTGCATAGGATAATATATTGCATAAGTTGTGAATTTGCTAAAACCCCCTAAAGTCCAAATTTTGTTGGAAATAAATCCAAAATTTGAAAAGGCAAAATCGGGTAAAAGTTTGGTAATCCGTTTTTGGTTCGGTCGATCGAAGGTTCTGTGGATCGGGCAACCGAACGTGGAAAGGATGGTCATAGTTGATTAACCGAACTTGACCAAAGTGCCTGGAATTCTGGTTTGGTATACCGAACCAGGAACGGTCGACCGAACAATGTCCAGTTCCGATATTTTTGGTTAACCGAATGCCATTCGGTTTTAGACGCGGGTTCGTCAGATCGGTTAAGAATCGGTCGTCCGTCTAATGCACGTGAAGCCGAACGTGACATATTCGGTTAACTGAGTATGTCTCGGTAAACCGAAGCCCGATTGATTTTCCACCTTTGATAATTAAGAGATTAATTTGATCAATGGTTGGATTAGCTCCAAACTTGGTCAAACGTTTTGTGGATGCATGTAATACATTATGGAATTAGTTTGTGAGAGAAAATGTCAAGAAAAACGTGGCTTAAGAATAGCCATGATTGAGAGTAAGATTGTGGCCTATAAATAGGTCCTTATTCTCCTTAATTGTTAGAGTTTTTTTCCAATTATTTTCTCTCCTAATTCACCACAAAAGCCACGAAAATTCTCTTAAGTTTCTAAGTCTTTGGAAGGAGAAATCTCAGAGACTAAGGAAGGGGTTTGTAGCTAGATTCTAAACCCTATTGGAGATTGAGAGGCTAGCTCTTCTCTCTCCAATCTTGTTTAGAGTTTGGTGAATACTCGGGGGCATCCGGCGCAGCGACAAACGTCCTCAACGTCTCCGGATCATCAAGAAGTTTTTGAGAACTTCTAGGTATGAATTTCGGAGTCCCTTGTGTTTGTTTTAATGAAGTTTTGAAACTAGTTATTGAAACAAACCGATGCATGCATGAAACAAATCATAGAAAATTGTAATTGATCCTTATTGTGCATAAAAAAATTCGAAAATATATATGTGCAATTAAACTAGAAATCCTACATCATCTTCTACCCAAAAACTTCTTGTTCTGTTAGTTGAATTCCTTGAAAATCATGTTGGAGTTTGGAGGTACTTGAAACCCTTTAAATCAGGTTTTAATCGATCGAGTAAAGGTCTTGACACAGTCAAAATTCGTCGTTGTTAGTGGGTTATATATGATTCCACGTCGGGTTCCTATCACCCTACTCTTAAGTCTTCGGGTTGCAGATTAGACTAGGGCATGTTGCATGTGGATCCAAATCATCTGTAGCACAACAAGATCCTCAAGGTGCACCTTGCAAACAACTTCCACCACAGTTAGGGCATGTATTTTGCCAAGAATCTGGGAGAAAATTTATTCTCAGAGATAAAGGAAAACGATGGAAATGAATGTGCTAGAATTTATTTCCATTTAACCAACTTTTTCGTTGTTTGAATGGAATTCGATAGCGATTTGACAAGATGGTCGACCGAATGGTTGGATGGAAAGGATGCAGGAGAGGACGTGTGGCCGACGATCCACCATCCGGCCAGAGTAGGCGGATGAGTGACGGGGTGGACGACTTGAATAGGGAAGGGGAGGTAGCAATGTTGGCAAGAGAGGGTGAGTGGTTTGAGGTTTTATCTCAAATTCTTAGAGGTATGGTGAGAATGTGATTGAGTATAACTCAACACTTGAGAAACCCATGGGAAAACATTTCAATTTCTTAGGTGACACAAACACCAGATTTTTTTTTCTATTTTATCGTTTTCCTGGTGCACAAACCCACTAGTCGTGTATGCAGTGTTAAGACCACCCTTAATAGTCCTATTGTAGCCGGGAGGCACTGTAACATGCCCATCCACGTAGGCGGAAAGGGTGGCATGTAGAGAGGGGGGGGGGACGTTCCCCATCGGGTTTTGATTTTTTTTAATATAAAAATATGATAAAATATGTTCACAATTATTTTAAAAATTATTTTATATCGTTTTTCAAAAAAAATGAAAATATGATTTTTATTTGTTTATATATTTTATGTTTTTGTGATTTACCCAAAATTGATTCCCAAATGACTGGAGGGGAGAGAATGTAGGATATTTGAGTTGTTTCTGGGTGTGGTTAAGAAAAATGTAGGGGGGTTGGTTTGTACTGACGTGACAGAGAGAGAAGGTGACATGACTGAGAGAGAAAACAAGACGCCTGGAAAGTGCCCTGACGTTGCTAAAAATGGTTTTATAATTTCGAAGCTGTTGGAGTGCAAATGGAACAGCCCAAAACCATAATACCAGAGGATGATATTGCAAATAACCCGGAGAAATTCCCAAGGCACTCCTCCAGTCCAGAAAGGTAACCGCCCAGACCCAGTCCAATTCTCGCTCTCACTCGCATCCTTTCTTTCTCGTGAAACAAGTCAAAACCTTCGAATCAAATCATAACCGGATCCTTCGAAAGGTGAATTCCGTCCTTTTCCGTCTTCCATTTGTGTTGTTCTCGTGAAAAAAAAGTCGATTTTTTCGAGGTCTGTTAGCTCTGTTGAGCTGGAAAATCCCATATTTTTTGGTTCACGAGTTTTTTTGTTTGTTTGTGGAATTGACTCTTTGTAGATGAGGGGATGGTGTTTTCACGAATTGGGTTTGTTGGTTTTGGAGATTTGATTGGAGTTTATTTGGAGTTTTTTTATTTTTCATTTTTTTGACATGGGTGTTAGGTTTGGACTTTGTACTGCTAAAAGTAAGTAGTTTTTTTTTCTGTGTGTTGGAAATAGAGAAATGTGTTGTGTGTTGGCATCGGAATTAGATGAATGTGTGTAGAGTAAAACCCATAAAGGATTCTTTTTCTTATAAAGAATTATTTTCTTAGATTCTTAAACTCTGTTAACGTGGGATTACTTTTTTATTAAAATTGGTCCGTTGCTAGAATCTTTTTTTTAGCTTATGTCATTATTTGTGGTTTTGTGTTAATAGGTTTGGAGTTGTTGAAAATGAAGTAGTTGCTTTTCTCCTGGAAAAAAAAAGAGTTGGCATTAGGATGAGGACAATGCATTTCGAGTAGATCCCATTAGGATTGTTCTTCTAGTAAAAAGATTCTCTTTTCTTTAGATTCTTATAGTTGGTTGGTGTGGCTGAGCTTTTTTTTGGTTCCTATCTTGATTTTTTATGCTTTCGTCTTACTGCTCCAATTAATGGGCATATATGTAAATAATCTCATTTGCTAAACTTCATTATTATTGTTGGTGTTAGTTTTGGTCGACATGAAGGCATTGCAACATCATTGCCAAGTTTTTCGGCTGGCACTTTGTGGGAAATCTCGTCTTTTTGGTCCAAGTGTTTGTTTTGTGGAATTAACTCATCCTCGATAAAGGGACGGGGTTTTAACGAAATGGGTTTTGTTGGTTTCGGATGGAATCTGATTTTGTTGGTGTGTTTTTCTTCGTCTTTTAGGTTTGAAGTTTGTGTTCGTAGAATGAACTAGTTGTTGCTCTTTCCTTGGAAAATAGACATTTCAGTTGGCCTTGAAATTAGAAGAATGAGTGTTAAGTAAAACCCATGGACTGTTTTTCTCATCAAAAGATTCCTTTTTAGATTCTTAAACTTAGTGTGCGATTATTCTTCTCATAAAAAAAACTCTTGTTAGACTTTTTTGTTTGTTTCCTATCATGGGTTTTTGATGCCTTATTGTGTTTTATTTAGATTCTGCTGTCGAGTATGTAAAGTATGACATTTGTTAACTTTTCTTTTTCTTGGCAAGGTGATTAGGGATTTTTTTTCTCAGGCATTTGTTTTGGTCAAGATGGCGGCACTGAAGCATCATTTTTCTGAGCTGGCACTGAATGACCGTGGTCAAAGAGTTAGAAATAGGATGAAATGCTCCTTAGTAGGTGGGATATTTGTTAGCCAGCGAAATGTTAAGTTGATAGATAAGAAAAGTTTAAATGTGCGCTGTGGAAATGTGATGAGGATTTCTCATGAGAGTGGAGACCGTGTAATTCCATTTTCACCTGTTGTCAGAATCAGAAAACATATTCTTTCTGCAGTTGATAGTCGGTCGTGCTCTGATTTCGATGTGGATCCTTGTAATTCAGAAGAGAAAGTTGCTGAACCAAGTGGTAATTTGCAAAGGATAAAAACAAGCATCTTGTAAGTTTCAAAACTAGAATGTTGTTAATTATTTAATATCTTTGTTTATATAAGTTTCTTTTTTTGAGTTGGTCATGTCTGCTGCGGTTATATAGTTAAAAAATATTGTGATATGCCTATCCAATTGAAGGTACTTGATTGTACTGCTAAGTTGTTGAAACAGTGATATCATGGCCTGCTCACTATTTATCATGTCGATCAGTTGTTTATATAAGGAGATTGACTTTGATACTCATGAATATCTTTGCATTAGATATTGTTCGTTTCATTTCTATTATGACTTCAGTTTTTATTTAGTTAGTTTAATTCTTTTATTTCTTCTTATTGTACTATACCTCTGATTTATGTTTTCTTTTCATTTCTCTTCGTAGTGATTTTGCAGGAAATTTTTGTGGTCAACTGTTGCATCCTGAAGACTACCAGGCTGAGCTTCTAATTCTCGCATTACCTGCGATTGTTGGACAAGCAGTAGATCCTTTAGCTCAACTTGCAGAGACTGCCTGTATTGGTAGACTAGGTAGTCCTTAATCCTTTTGTAAAGTCAGAGTTTAACTTTTTAAGCATGCACACATCTTCTGCTGTGATAGTCTTTTGCTCTTCTCCATTTACATTTCTGTACTATTTGAAAATAACAATCACTTTCACGGTCGTGCTCCATAGGTGCTATTGAGTTGGCCGCTGCTGGCACTTCTGTCGCGATCTTCAATATCATATCCAAGCTTTTCAATATTCCCCTTTTGAGCATCACAACTTCATTCGTCGCTGAAGACATTTCTAAGAACAAAAGCCAATATTTACCAGAAGGTTTTCTTTGTATCCTTGTCTTTTAACCCTGTAATCGATGAAAGTGCACTTGTCTACTGTGTAATAACTACTTTGTGTCTCTTTTATTGTAAAAAAATTATTGCGTTGTAGATAGAGACCCACAACAAGAAAATGCAGGACATGAAGAAGTTCATGTTGAAAAACTGGAGCGACGGCAGTTACCTTCTGTCTCTACTGCGTTGCTTCTAGCTATTGGAATTGGTGTCTTGGAAGGGGTAACCTTGTTTCTGGGAGCTGGACATTTTGTGAAACTTCTGGGTGTACAATCCGTATGTCTCAATTATTTGCAGTTGAAGCTCTTTTCTATCTTTTAATAGAGGTGTAGATAGTTTTATGCTATTATAATATTGTTGAACAATTTCATCTCAGATTTTAGTCTCTTGTATTTTGTCTTTCTGCTAATTCATTTATAGTTTTGTTACACTTTGTGGACAGACTTCACCTATGTATGATCCAGCACGATATTTTCTGTCTTTGCGAGCACTTGGTGCCCCAGCTGTTGTGCTGTCCCTCGCAATTCAAGGGATCTTTCGTGGGTTTAAAGATACACAGACACCCCTTTTTTGTGTAGGCAAGTCATGTTTTTTTTCCTTTCCATTTTTTAATGCTGAAACAATTTAATTTTTTATTTACAATGTGTAATCAGAGTTTGCTTAGGATAAATAATTGAATGATCTTCAAAGTGTTGTTTTTTCTTTTTTAGTGCTGAAGCAGTTTGAATTATTTTCTTTATCAGAATTTGTAGTTATAGAAATAAAAAATTGAGATCATGGTCTTTGAATTTTGTTGAAAAGGTAATTATGGAACCAGCCATGATGCTTGTTGATGGAAGTAGACCTTGAACTTATCATTCAAATCAGATATTTTTCTTCAAATCGAGATTGTGATGTTCTGACGGAATGATACTAATACAGTGTTTAGACTTCCTTTGTTATGATATCTGGTGCCATTGTATGTACTATGTACTACTATGTATAAAATTAAATGTACATATATTGAACTAAGATATTAATCCTTTTTCTGTTTGTACAACAACATTTACAGTGACTATTAAATCCTACCTTTAGATGTTGGAATTGATTTCTGTGATTTATTAAAATAAATAATTGTTATTAACTCATCATTCATGTTGAGCAAAATGTTCTAACCTTCAGAAGATTATGTCTTGAATGCATAAAAGTCTATAATAAAACAAATAGTGTAGTGTTCGATTTCCATTTTATCTACCAATTACCAACTATAAGAACTAGACTCTAGAGTTTTTCCACAGTATTTATAATCCTAGTCATTTTTGCTGTTGTAGTTTTGGACATTAATCTTTCCCTTCCAACATTCATCTTAGTTGTTTCTTTTCATCTTTGCTGGTCTTAAGTCGATATAACAGGTCATTTTTTTTGTTCCTGCAGGTCTTGGTAATTTTGCAGCTGTATGTATGCTCCCTGTACTTGTTCATATCCTCAAATTTGGACTTGCTGGGGCGGCAATTGCCACTGTTGCATCCCAGTATGCTTTCCAGTCCCTTCTCTGATTTTTCATTTGCTGTAGTAAAAAAATTACAACCATTACCCGCCTTCCAGTATGCAACCATGGTTCAAAATATTTAATATATGTATTTGACTATGTCAGGTATATCATTACAGCTTTGCTTGTCTGGGTTCTCAATAAAAGGGCTGTTCTGTTGCCTCCTAAAGTCAAAGACCTGCAATTTGGTGGTTACATTAAATCTGGTGAGCTTCCCCATTTCAGTTGACGTTAGGCATCTGTTGCTGCTTGCTTTTTTGATGTGGCAACCCCGTAGATTAATTATGCTCTTAGGGATTAAGTTCTCATTCGTGAGCGTGCAGTTTCTGTTTGTGAGGTTTTTCATTAATTCACTTGCACGGTTAGTGGAAAGAAATGCTTCAACCGTCTTCTTTCATGTGCTCAAATGTTTTTTTTTCAAAACATTTGAGGCAACATTGGATTTTCGGGTTGATGACATTTTGGTCAATTTTGTGGTCAAAATTGACAGAATGGGGCAAGGTGCCAACAAGTGAAAGGTCAGAGGGCAAACTGCTACGTTTTAAAGATTAGAGGTGCCAACGACCTAAAGGTCTGGGGGATAAACTGGCAATTGACCCTTCAAATAAACCAGAAATAGATACATGGACCACAGGTTTGCAGAGGATGCCACCAATTCAAAGAGCATATTTCAGTGAGCTGTTAAAACTTGACGTCCTGATTCCTGGAATTGATATATTCATCTCTATTCGAAAATGATGCATCACATTTCCATTACTTAATAGCATCGATACGAATCGTTTGGCATTTGCCATCTCAACACTTTGAATCTATTGGCAATATATGTGCACTTCTTGAACACTTATTCATCAATTGTTTCCAGATCTTTGAAGTAGCTCCTTGAGAATAATAAATAATTTTTAGATGTCTGATGTCCCAATTAATGGTCTTCAGGTGGTTTACTTCTGGGAAGGACTCTTTCAGTTTTGATAACTATGACCCTGGGTACATCAATGGCTGCTCGTCAAGGACCATTAGCCATGGCAGCTCATCAAATATGTATGCAAGTGTGGTTAGCTGTCTCACTCCTTTCAGATGCTTTGGCTTTGTCAGCCCAGGTATTCAACTTCTTAGGGTTCATGTTGTGTAAAACAATTGTCATTGCATATTAAATCGTCAACTATTAAGTAGTATCTCTTCAATATATCAATCCTCTGAGCATTAATCCTTTTACCCCAAATTGGAAAGTGCAGATGACCCAAAGTTGTGCATCTCGAAGACGCTTGATGCTGCCTTGTAAAATAATCTTATTGTTTTCTAAAAAGAGAGAGGGCTAGGATAAATTGTATCAGATTAGCATAATATCAATTAATTATTGATTGTTGAAAATTGAGTTTAATGTTGTCCATATTAATACCATTTACTAACTGTAGATCGACCATCTGTTGGTGTACGTAGATGTGATCTGCAATTTTCTCGATGTTTATTCGTTTTTCTTATAATTGAAGGGAACTTCAAAATTCTATTGTGTCTGATTTTTAAACTTCTTAATTTGTATCTGCTCTGCTTGCATCCCTACTTGCTAAAGTGTAATATTTTTAAACCTGTTTCAGTCACTCATTGCTAGTTATTCCGCAAAGCATGACAACAAAAGAGTGAAAGATATCACTTTCTTCGTACTAAAGGTGTTATTTTCTGCCTTTTGTTTTTTACATTTTTTTATCATAAGTGGCATTGTGCAATCTTTTTACAGTTTTGCTGGCATGAAGATCTTGTTTTGTTATACAGCAATGCCTTTTCTGGTTATCCTTGTTTGGACATTAATCCGTATTATTTGCTGAGTATTATAAACTCAGACAGGAGTAGCCATTGGCTTGACATTAGCTTTAGCTCTCGGAGTGTCATTTGGATCTATGGCTGAATTGTTCACAAAAGATAGAGAACTACTGGAGATCGTCAAAACTGGTATTCTGGTATGTATTCACTCTGTTTATCACCAATCGTGGATTGTTTTCACGTAGAACATGATAATCTAAGGTTAATTTGTCATGACAGTTCGTCAGTGCCACCCAGCCGATTAACGCGTTGGCTTTTATTTTTGATGGTCTTCACTATGGGGTTTCAGATTTTAAATATGCAGCTTGTTCAATGGTATGTTGCAGTCTGTGATGTTTTGTTATCTTTACTATCCCTTCATCTTATAATATTTGTCTGTCTTATAGATGGTAGTTGGGGCAATATCTTCTGCAGTGTTGTTGTATGCACCGTCAAGGTTTGGTCTTCCTGGAGTATGGTTTGGTTTAACACTTTTCATGGCCTTGCGCATGTTAGCAGGATTTATCAGGTAAATATTGCTCATGGTGCTATCGAAAAGTGTCCACTGCATTTTCAGAGTGACAGTCATTGAGTTTATTGCTGTTGAATATTGTTTTATCCTCTGAATAGATACACTGAGGTTGTCATGGTATATTTTTCACTTATAATTTAGTTACTAATTTGTTGGTTCTCAAATACAGATTACAGTGGAAGACTGGCCCATGGCAGTTTTTATTTCCAGACAACCAAATACCTGAGGTTGGCAATCTAGTCTTTAAATTACAAAACTGCACTCTCGTACGAGTGTTGTAGATTGTATTATGACTTTGAAGATGTTTTTATTAAATTTTTTTTGTATTTGATGTGGGCTAAATTAAAGCATACTATCTGTGAGAGTTCTTATGTACAAAAACTTTGCTTATACCAAACTAGATCATTGTTCAGAGCACCACAATAGAGTATACGGTGCATAGGTTTATGATTACACATGTAGAGCGTGTATGCACGTTCATGTTTTGTCATTGCATAGGCGTAGTTTTTCCCGCATCGTTCTTCTTGACTTGGCAACTATTGCTGGTAGTTGTGTCAATATTAAGGGGTTTTGCTAGTCTGAAAATCTAACAGATTCTCATTCCAGGTTGCTACTTGACAAGCTGCACTGACCGCGATTCCATGATTCTGACTGCCGATGATCCAGTATTGTGGATCTCTGCTACAAGCAGGAAACAAGAGGACATGGTGAAGTACTACTAGAGATCTCTGCTACAAGCAAGTGGCCTAGCATATCCCATTTTCCCCATTGGTATTTCCATGTCCTTGTTAGGATCATTTGTTATAGGCAACATATTTTGGGTCAAATTTTGGTCTGGAAAGAATGTCAATTCTAAATTTTGGTTTTAGGCTTTAGCTTGTGCGTTAGGCCCTTTTTGTGATTGGTGGGTTTTTATTTTTATTTTTGTCATCTTTATTTTCTTTACTGTGTAGACTTGAAAATACAAAATCATAGTCAAATATATGGCATTGTACATACGCAACTTAAAAATAGGCTACATGGACATCCAACAAAAGTATTTGATTATTCCGTTTGAAATAGAATACCATCTTTACCATCGGTTTCTGTTCCACCATTGCAAAAAAACTAAGAAATGAAATGTATTGTATTTGTGAATGTACTGATGTATTTATTATAAAAATGAACAAAAAATAAGAAATGAATTTGTACTAGAGAAGACATGGTGGATACAAACACTTTTTTATGGATCAAGTTTTATACCGTTGACGATCCTATCCTAGGTAAGGATAGTTTTGGTCTAGTTTTCAATTTATTGGATTTTGTACACCACTGTCTGCCAGTCTAGGGTTGAGCATTGGTCTACAATAAGACTCGAAGGTGCCGAAGCAAGGTTCGAAACTTGTACACCTTACGGACCAACTGGGACCGGTGATCGAAACTTGTATCTGGTCTGGACTGAATCGGTCGGTTTCTGTCCGTCCGGTTCAAGAAAGGACCGGTTCAGACCTAATTTATTTTTCAATTTTTTTAATAAGAACCCTAATTAACATAAATAGTGTTTGAATTATAAAAAGTATGATAAGTCTGAATGGTTTTATTACTTGTAGTAACTCGTACATTACTTAAAATTTAGGGGAAATTTTCAAAATAGAATTTTTTTTAAAAATTGTCAAAATAAACCTCCTTAAAAAGTATTTTTCACACTAAACCCGCTGCCACCACGTTGTGACACGTGACGACGGTGGATTTATTTTTTAATGTATACAGAATTCGGCATCAGCAGTGTCGAGTTCTGCTTCAGAGAACTCGGCATTATGCCGAGTTCTGCTCTAGAGAACTCGGTATCACTAGTGCCGAATTTTGTTGAAAAATCGGGAAATTCATTTAATTTAAGAACTCGACAATTTCATTTCACTTTCTAAATTTTAACAAACACCATCATTTTCAACAACAAATATTGCAGCAAACACAATCATTTCAACCACAAAACACAAACTACATAAAATCAAAATAACATCCACAATTACAAGTTCAACATTTTAACATAAATAAAACCAAAAGTAGTGTAATAACAACAAAATAAGTTTAATACAACCAAATATCTATCATAAGTGACCTCTCAATCTCATCTTCTTTTTTAGGACGTGCCTGAGCACGTCCTCTCCCCCGACCGCGTCCCCCTCCTCGTGTTGCATTCTCTGCATGTTCCGTATCCCGAGTCAAACCGCCACCGTCTTTCTTGTGTGTGTGGATCTTTTTCTTCAACGACGCGATTTTGACTCAAATGTAATGTGGGTTCTTCAGCACCAAAACACATGAGCCAAACCTTCATTTTTTCATTTAATTTTCCAACCATCGAAGAGCCTGTCTTGTGATCTCTGATCGCCTCGTGAATTTGATGGAGTTTTTCGTGGAACTCATAAACTTCGTGTACCTACAGACAATTAAACCATTTAACAAACACTAAAAACACAATTTAAATACATTGTAATTGTTTAATTAAATGTTAAGATCTCACCATCTCCCGCTCTCTACCCGCTCGGAGTCTGTACATGTTACGTTTTGGAGCCAAAGTATGGTGAACAATCCAACGTACCGTGATGTTCCAGTACCATTCCATATATAACTGTGTGCTCTCTTCAGGATTCACACCTAAGAGTAGTCGCTCAAACTATAGATGATATCTTCTACGAGACCAATGCTGGATGAATCTGTGATTTTTGACCAACCAATTAACGTCTACTCTCCCTTGAGTTGATTTCACTTCATGTCTCTCCGTCGGCTCTGGAATGTATTGTTGTAGATCGAACTGCCTCATGACTCTGTTTGGACAATGCATAACCACCTCTCCAAAATGTATAAGTCATGTACGACTCGTCCAAATCTCAGAACATTCTGTACATAGTGGTGGTAATTGACTAAGATCCAAATGCTCATACGGATCCCATGTGACCTGGTCGACCTCCTACACGTCGAGCTCATTCTGATAAAAATCAAGTGTCGTCGTCTTACCAGTATCATTGAATGCTCTTGGGCGTCTCCAACGGGAACCTAATGGTGCTCGGTCGTCCTCCGGGTACACTAACGATCTGCTCTTCATAGGTCTCCCAATGTAGAAATGTTCCTTGTGCCACAATTGCAGAAACATAAGAAATTCGCACAGATGTTTGGTCGTGATCAATGCAGCTTCGTCCAAACTGTGATATAAGTGGGTCAGAGTCGCACTACCCCAACTATACTCCGATGCGACAGCCAAATCTCTGAGCAAAAGAAGATACTTCAAGTGAACCATTGTACCGCTCTTATCAGCCAAAAAACTGCATCCCAGCTGGAACAAAATAAAAGCTCTAGCGTGTCTGTAATCGTAACCCCATCAGCATCGAAAGGGACCACCTGAAACTGTGTTTGCAACCAACGCAGAATTACCAAACCCTTACCGCCCAAACCATCCAGACACTGACCTAATAAATCCATGCAGACATCTGACCAATAGTAATCCTGCGACTCACATACTGGCAAATCGTCCACCCGCAATTCCGTAATCAAGGAAATGTCACGCAAGGTACAAGTGTTTTCACCATGTCACAGGTGAAAAGAATGAGTCTTTGATCTCCAACACTCCACCATCACCCCCAACAAGGTATGATTTAACTGTACTCGGTCCAACCGAGTGAATGTGTCGAAGCCTGCGAATTCTAGAAAAACCCACATTCTCTCATCAGTTATCTGCCAAGCGTTGAGTTTGGATCCACGCTCAACGCATTTTACTCTCTCGACATCTTTTTGCATAAAATAACATAAATTTTAGAATATTAATACGTACGTACAAACATTGTTTGAAAGTAGTAAAATGCTTACGAAATCCTTGAACAAGTCAGACTTGTGGTCGACCTGCAAAACCAACACGGATCTGTCCACCGGACCCTGCGAAGCGTAGCTGCCTCTAACTGAATCAACACCAGAACAACCAAACTCCATATGTACGTAACAAGGTAAATATTAGAAAACATTGAAGTGTTGCAAATCAAATGGTGCAAATCAAATATTAGAAAAACAAATCAAGTATTAGAAAACAAATCAAGTGTTGCAAACAAAATATTAGAAACCAAATAAAGTGTTGCAAATCAAATAGGAGAGGATTTGGAACAATAACAAATCTGAGTCATAACAAAATACTTTACATTAATTCAAGTCTTACACCACATCAATTCAACTCTTACATTTGATCAACCATTCAAGTCTTACATTTAATCAGTCATTCAAGTCTTACATTTATCTGAAATCTTACGTAATAGTAACATAGACATTTTTTAAACAATTCTACTATATAGGTTCGTTGCATCGTTTTCTATTATGCCCCAAACCACCGTATCTCCCACACCGTACCCTTCTTCCAAAGTGCTTGTCCATCTCATTTCGGATTCACGTTGATTTGGCCGACAAGAAGTTTTTTGGTTTGCGGAGGCTTCATTGTGATGTTGCCACGATCTGGCAAATACCTCACATCAGGAATTAGGATAAATATCGGTTTGTACGCCTGTCTGTACATTTGAACCTCATAATACGGGAAGACTATGTGTGAAGTGCTGACATTTGCATGTCTGCCGCTGCAAACTGCTAGTACATGTGAACAGGGGACATGCATTGCAATTATGTATCCACAAGTGCAAGTAATAACCCATTCTTCAAATTTCACAAGGTATTTTTATGGTCATTGGCTTCAACCTGGTACATCAACTGGTGCTATCGAGTTGTTGTATGAGTTCTGGCCAGATTGATGTTTGTCGTCATCACGGTGTGGATTGTCGGTACATATGTTTCATTCAACGACTCAACGACATCTCTTCTTTTAACAAAGAATTTGTTCAAACGGAGAAAGGTCATCAAAATCATGGTCGTAATTGGCATACCGTGTGCCCCTCATAAGACATTGTTAAAGCTTTCTGACATGTTTGTTGTTATACATCTGAAATGTCGACCCCATTGTGGCAAGAAGTTCATCTTTCCAAAGGACCTTGATGCTGAATCCACTTGTATACCGGTTAATGTTCCTCTGCAATAACCTTCATTAGCTCTTCAAATTTCACAAAGGAATGAGTTTTACCCGCTTCATAAAACTTGATTTGTCCCAATCTTTCCTTGCAATTTCGATGTTTAGCAAGATTTACTTTCATGTGTTGAAGACATAATCGATGTACATGCCCCTCTGAATGTGGAAAGGTGGCTCGCACACAAGCGTTTATTCTCGAAAATCTGTCGGTGATAATACACAAATCAGGTTGCCTGGTCACTCTACTTGACAACAATTGAAGGAATCATGTCCACGACTCTGTCTTCTCGCTCTCTACAACAACAAATGGCAAAGAAAAAATTATGTTGTCTGCATCCGTGCCCACAACAATTAGCAATAAACCTCTATATTTGCTATAGAGGTGTGTTCCATCCACACTGACAACGAGACTGCAATATTGAAACCCATTAATTGATGGCCCGAACGCCCAAAACACACACTTAAACATCTCCTCGTCTGGATTGACCCGTACGGTCTCTATTTGGACAACATATCCTTCATTGTTCTGACAGACAACTGTGAGGAACCTTCGCAGATCACTAAAATTGTCTTCTTCGGCACCATAAATTCGATTCAACGCTCTTTGCCTGACATGCCATGCTTTAGCATAACCGATTTCAAGTGAGTATTTGGTCTTCACCCTTTCCATTATTTCAGAAGGAGTAATTGTGAACTTAGTTCTAACATATGACATTATCAAGTCGCAAACAAAATTAACAATGCATTGTTTGTTGTCGTTTAGTAACATTGGATTGGAACAAGTGTACTCGGCGTCGTACGTTTTAACTTGAAAATATTTGCTTCCTTTTGGGACATACGCATGTAGACACCATTTGTAGTTATCCTTATCACGACGAAGACAATGAATAATATACCGTTTCGTTGAAGAAACCAAAACTGAATACTGAACAAACTTTTTAATGTGCCACGACTACAGAGCGTGAACCAAATCATCTTTCGTTGGGAAATTTTGTTTATCCCAAAAAGAATGATCATCTTCCGTACGCCAATCACTCTGTTCCAAATTGTTCGCAGCATCGAAGAATGAGTGTTCAATTACAAAATTCTCTATCCAGTTGTCGTCCTCGAAGATATCGGGAAGTTCATTAAGAGTTGGAATCATGTCGTTGTTAGCAACTGCATCATCAACTAAGTCATTGTCTTCAAAGTTTATGGATTGGCCCATTACATATTTGACATCTTGTGTCTCCGAAACGACATCATTAGCAGAAACACCTTCAGGTTCATCTTCTACAGCGAATAGTGTACTGTAATCCCCTAATTCCTCAGTGTCATCATCTTCAACGCTATGCATATCTTGCATGCATTTTGGTAGACTAAAATGAATTGGGTCAACAGCTGACAAACCAAGCCCAAGGGAGGGCTATGAGGTAGACGACCCAGCCCTACCAGCAAACTCATCATGATTGTAATGCATGGGTTCAAATTGCGACAGACCAAGATAATGATTTGCACTACTGGAAGGGATGTCACATGCATTTTCTGGCCATTCATTGTCTGTTTGGAAGTTCTGCGACTGGAAAATAGAATTTGCTGGTATGTTGGAACTTCGGTTGTAGGATTTAGACTTATATTGAAATCTATTCCGCAGCCCAACCGGTCGACCTTACTGTACCATACTTTGGTGAATGAGTGTTGGTTGTCAGTGTAGGGTCGGGCAATTTAGGTTCAGCTTACACATACACTCCAACCATAGACATCTGTTTAAACAAACACATCATTCCATAAACCGACCTATCATTGGTTAATGGAGCGTATGTCCAATCATTGTTTAATGGAAATTTCACCGTCAACTTGACATCAAGCATACTGTGTGGATAACAACATTTGGATCTTATGACATCCATTAAATCCCTATATTTTATGTTCAACGGAACAACTACAAATTTGCGGTCAGATCTTGTATATGAAAGGAATGTGTTCTAAACGTTTTACTTTTATATGTCAATTATTATGAATTGGATGTGCAAACATTTTGTTCCTTGATTATGATATTCGTCTTTGGGAAGTGTTAAGGAAGAGACGTTTGGTCCTTAATCGTAGAACTCTAAAAGATAACAGTTTACATAGATCAAAAGTTATTCACATTCATGGTAATTAACATAGAACATTAATCACTGAGATAAGATTGTCGTGTTGGTCATCGATTGTTGTAGTTCTACAAATAATTGACGACACGAGTATATAAAAGAGGAAAAAATTACTTTTATATTTTGAATAAACCTAACAAGTAAAACATTGTGGGCTTGTGTTTGGTGTCATTAATGTTTTACTGTGTCTTGGATCCTAAGATATGAGACTTATATCTTTTCACTCAAGAAGTGCTTAATTTGATTATTGTCAAAAGCTATCAATGAGTATAGTGATAAAGGCAATAGTTGGTTAAACATGACTTGTGCTAGAAAAGATAGCTAGTCAAACGATTATCGTTGCCCCTCTTAATTGAGTGATGATATTAGTAGCCCCCTTGATAAAGCAAAATTATAATGTGCACAATGTAACTTGAGTTAAGTTACATAGTTATAATTAGCTTAGAGAGATCAAGAAATGAATATAATACAAATGTGACACATTTCTACTTTGTATATATTCTTAATATCATGAGGCAATGGACGGACACAAATGTTGCACTTACATCACTAAATGGATCAAGTTTAGTTCGAGTGGAACAAAGACATCTATGTTATTTGGGTTACTATAATGTGTAGCTAGATACCGTTTATAGTTTGAGATATTAAGTGTTTAATATCACTGCCAATTTGGCTTATATCCTCCTATAGGTCACACCACAAAACTGCGAAACAAGAAGCTTGATTTTGAGTTCATATGATGTGTCGGGTTTCAAGTGAAAAATGGACACATGTGGTGAACGAATAAAATCAATATGTCATGAGAATTAACATAATTAGAATCATAATAAATTCATATGAGGTGTGTGTATTATGAGGTGTAATAATTTAATAGTACATAAGATAATATATTAAATAAGATATGAATTTGCTAAATATCCAAAAGATCAATTTTTGTTGGAAATAAATCCAAAATTTGACAAAGGCAAAATCGGGGTCAAACACGGTTAACCGTTTAGGGTTCGGTCGACCGAGGTGTCTTCGGAACGGTCAACTGAACGAGTAATGGGTAAACACAATTGATTGATCGAAATTGTCTGTAGTGCCTGGACAATTGGGTTCGGTCAACCGAGCATGAATGATCAACCGAGAGAAAATATCTTGGAATATTTTCGGTAGACCGAATGTGACACGGTCGTCCGATGAATGTTCGCCATGAGAAATTTTGGTGGGTCAACAGTCGACCGATCAAGACGCGGATAGTCCGAATTTTTTCTAGAGAATTTTCCCTACGCATATTCGGTCGACCGTCTAGCTCACGGTCCACCAAACATGTGTTATAACCGAATGGTTCGGTTAACCGAGAAAAAATTCTCGGTCAACCGAACAGTGCGAATTTTGTCTGAATTATTAAGAGAATAATTAGATCATGGGTTGGATTAATTCCAGATTTAATTAAACGTTTTTGAGGATGTTTATGTGGAAATTTGAGATTAATTTTAGGAGAGAATAAGCAAGAGATCGTGAGTAAAGAATAGTTCTTAATAATGATGTTTTGGGAGCCTATAAAAGGACTCATCATCCTACTTGTTTATGTTAATGCAAAAATTCTTTCTCTCATTGATCTCTCCCTTAATCACCACGAAAATCTCTTAATAGTTTTAAGTTTTGGAGATAGAAATCTCAGGAGCTTAAATAGTGGTTATTAGCTAGATTTTAAGCCTAATTAGATATTGATTGGCTAGCTCCTTTCTCTCTAATCTTGTTTAGAGTTTGGTGAACACTTGGAGGCGAATCGGCGGACGATTCGACAAGCAATGGAACTCCAAATCTTCTAAAAGTTTTAGAGAACCTTTGGGTATGATACTCTATCCTTTGTTTATTTTAATATGTGTAGGAATGCATGATATTAGAATAAACAAATACATGTACGTAAAAACAATGGAAATGTGAAATCGATCTTGTATGTTTGTATTAATGTTTTTAAAATATATACATACACAGGGATACGAAATCCGACAGTATACTCTGTCACATCTCTATTAAACACCACATACATTCATAACTCTATTTTTAAGATTACAAAAATTAAACTTAAATTCTCATATACATTCAAAGTCACATACATTCAAACCCAAATAAATCGTTTTTCAAGTTTACATTCATTAAAAGTAACATACATTCAAACCAAAATAACAACTCTAATTTCAATTACAATAATCAAACTTAAATTCATTTTTTAATATTACTACCGTAAACTTACAATCAACAAAAATGAAATCAATAATCAACTAAGAAACAAAAAATAAATAGTTTGGCCTAAAAATCCAAAATCGAGATCGAGTTCGCACCAAAACGGGTTCATAAACCAACAAAAATACTACAATCATACCTAAAACAACAATGTATATCATCCTAATACATAAAAAGACAAGAAAACGGTGGAAAACGAAAAAAATCAAAACCCTAACCTCCAAATCGAGAGAACTCTGCGTGATGAAGAAGGGGGTCGGCGTTAGGCTATTTTTATAGCCCGACAAAACCGTCTCATGCACGATCTGAGTGGGAAGAATAAAAACCAAAATGATCTCAGAACTGGTGATGTCGAGTTCTTGTGATGTGAACTCGGCACTCACATCAGAAGAACTCGGCAACACAAGTGCTGAGTTCTATTTGAAATCTTGTTCTCCTGGCAACTCACTTCGAGAGAAATATGACAAGTGTTGTGCAAAAAAATGAAGCTGAGTTCTCTCAAGAAGAACTCGGCACTGGTGATGTCGAGTTCTCTAGAGTAGAACTCGACACTGGTGATGTCGAGTTCTGTATATACTAAAAACAAATTCACCGCTGCCACGTGGTGGCAGCGGGTCTAGTGTGAAAAATTCTTTTTAAGAATGTTTATTTTGGCATTTAAAATAAAAAAATCTATTTGAAAAAAAATCCTAAAATTTAAGCCATACAATATAAATCTTTAATAAACGCACCAATTTTGGGGGGAAAATCTAAACAAAATATAAATATTTCCCGTCCAAACTGGACGGACTGGACTGGATTCAAGAAAATTTCTAAACCGAGGGGTGATCGAATTCAATCAATCAGGTTCGATCTTCTGCTAAGCCATAGAGGCTACCATTGGTATTTTTAGGGTCTAAACAAGATAAAATACTCAGTAATCAGTTGTGGGCATCACTCGTAAGGGCTCCGAACATTAATGTCATTTTATTCCAAAAGACTTTCAAATAAAATTGTTCCTTACTTATGGGTCCATAATGGATACGAATACGGATAATAGCCGTATTCGATTTATATCCGGATACGGATAATATCCGTATTCGATCCGTATCTGACGGATTCTAAAATGGATATTCAATTTAATATCCGTTCGGATACGGATCCGGATACGGATGTATCATTTGTTCCGCGGATACGGATACGGATATTGGTATCTCCGGTCCATATTCACTCCGTTGACACCCTTAGGTCCATTAGATTAGTGTTATTTTCCCCCAATAGACTTAGAAATTAAAGTTGATGCTTATGGGTCGATTAATTTTTGAATCCAGTAATTATATCCTCTAGACCTAGACTTCAATCTTAATTACGTTGACCATTTTCTTGTCAATTTTATATGCAATTTACTCATTCACTATAATGTGAATTTTCTAATATAACTGCCTTTGTTTTCAACTAGTGTTACTGTAACTGCTGATAAGGAGAGTTCTCTTACCGTATTTCTAGTAACTAAATTTGAAAGACATTCCAACAAAACAAACTCCCTAACATTTCAGAGTTAAATTGATTAAACCATCATACCCTATATATTCCAAGTTCCAACAGAAAAAATAAACCAATCCTAATATCACCATTCAAACTTACGATCAAAATTATCAGATTGTAATTTAATTAAACGATCATATCCTATATATCGGGTTCGACTTATTTCTAGAATGTGTAAGAACGTGGGACGTGAGAGAGTGGGAGGAGTGGGGTGGGTATGGTTGAGGTGTAGGTGGAGTGGGTGGAGGTATGGAGGGGAGTTGGGGGTAGGTATAGGTTTTGCTTATTTAAACCCAAACCCAACCATCTCTTCTTTTTTCCTTCCCCATTTCTTTCCCACCCAATCTCACCACCTTCCCCTTGTTGTCCGGCGACCAGAGGAGGAGGAGGAGACCCGGCGACGTGGCGGAGGCGCGCGCGAGGGAGAAGAAGCAAGTTTCGACGCCGGAGGAGGAGGAGCTCACGGGACGCGTTTTCTTCACGGTGAAAGGTATGCCAAGTCTTCATAGTAACTCCCCAAGTGGTGTGGGAGTGTAGGGGGCGGCGTTGGTGCCGTTTCCCCGGCGAAAATCTCACTGAACCAAGGTTGAAGACGACTGGTTCGGTCGACCGTTGTGTGTCTCGGTCGACCGAACAACGTCTAAATGATGCCTGTTCAGTGCGATATTGTAGTGTTTCGGTCGACCGTGTGAGGTTCGGTCGACCGATATTTTATAAAAATAACTTGCTGCCCGAAAACGGTCGAACGACGTCTGTGTGACGGTCGACCGTTTATGCCAAATTTTAGCGGGAATATTTTATAAGGGTTATATTAGTCCGGTCGACCGGTGGTTGTTCGGTCGACCGATCCCAGTAGATAGGGTAGACAGACCTTCGGCCGACCGAGTGTGTGTCTCGGTCGACCGAACTGCGCAAGGTCGGTCAAGAGCGTTGACCATCTAAACGGTCGACCGCTCTGGATCCGGTCGACCGACCGCGTGCAGATTTCCTGTAGTGAAGTGCCTGTTGATCCGGTCGACCGGAAGAGTTCGGTCGACCGAATGCAGTGGGCAGGATTCATGCAGTTTTCCTTATCGGTTGAACGGACCCTGGTTCGACCGACAGGATATATATGTATATAAAACGTATAGCGTAGACCTTCCAAACGGTCGACCGCTAGATTTGACCTTGTTCGACTGGTGGGTCGAATTATCTTTCCTTGGTGGATTTATCCACATGCGTGACGTCGAGCAGAGGCGACTACCGGCTGCCGAGCCCACGGTCGATCACCGGACCTCGGAGCTACGGATTTCACCTACGACGAGAGCGTATTTTCTGTTGGACCCCTCGTGGATGCCTGTGCGGCAGAGGGATGCCTGCCATGCCTGTGTGGGTGGTAGATGCCTTCTTCCCTGGTGGGGGAAGGAGATGCACTTTCCCTGTGGAGGAAAGCCGAGACCTCCTCGTGTGGGCCTGGATTGGCAGGGGGGATGCCTCCCTTTGCCCCTGTGTGCGGCTGGGAGATGAGTGCGGCGACCCCCCTCGTGTGGGCCTGGATTGGCAGGGTGGGGGATGTTTCCCATGCCCCTGGCGCGGCTGGGAGATGGTCCGCAGCGGTTGGGGCATGTATGGGGCCCGAGGCGGATTGCATTGCATGTGCATTCTTGGCATTTTCATCTGTTTTTCTGTATATATAGGAGATGTTGGCATACGGGGTTCCTTTCGGGAACTCAGGCAGATTTTATGTTGCATTTTCAGGTAGCAGGCAGTCTTAGGTTGGTGGTGACCGAGGGGAGTGCCTCCGGGATCGGGTCCTGTTCTTCCGATCTTTTTGTAGAGGTAGTGATTACAGTAGTTATGTAGTAGTTATGTATTAGTTGTAATCACTCTTTTGACAACTCTGTATTATGACTTCCACGTGGAGATATTTTATATATTATTATGTTGACTTTTCTAGTAACGTGCCCGTGTTGACCGTTGACGGTCGTATGTTGTATGTTTAATTTTGAAAATTTTCTTCCGCTGTTTCGGGACGTTACAACTTGGTATCAGAGCCTTGATCCCGGCGTATTTTCCCAAAGAAACCACCATCGAGTTAGGATTAGAGTCTAGAGGTCCATTGCATGCATTCATGATCATTCTGATGTGAGTCTTTTTGTTCTGTAGAGTGATGCCTCCGAGACGGGTGGTGCCTGCGGCTGAGACTCGCAGTTCGAGTGAGTCTGCGAGAGAGGAGGCCCGGGAGGCAGAGCGCAGAGTCCTGTTCGACACCGTGGAGCGGTTGAGCGGGATGTTAGAGCGCCAGGCGGCGCAGAGTGCGCAGGCGGGGGCCGGTGCGATGCACGACCGGTTCATGAGGCAGCACCCTCCGACTTTTGCTGGGCAGATGGATGCAGAGGCAGCTGAGGAGTGGATCCTCACTATGCAGACGATCTTCAGGGCTATCGACTGTACTCTAGAGAAGAAGGTGGACCTGGCCACCTATGTGCTGAGAGGAGCTGCAGCGAACTGGTGGAGGTCGACTTCAGCAGTTGTGTTCACCGGTCGAGAGGATGTGTCATGGGAGGAGTTCGTTGAGGAGTTCAACGAGCAGTACTTCCCGGAGCATGTGCGAGACGGGAAGCGGGTGGAGTTCCTGGCCCTGGAGCAGGGGAGCATGACACTGGAGGAGTACATTGGGAAGTTTAACGCCCTTGAGCGTTACTGTCCGGAGATTTTCGTCACTCAGGCGCAGAGGTCGATGAAGTTTGTCGGGGGACTCCGGAAGCATCTGAGGACCCGAGTGTTGTCGAGCATGCCACGCACCTTGGCGGACGCAGTGAGGAGCGCCACTATCATGGAGAGGGACTACCGGGAGAATTATCAGGATGATAGGAGGTCGGTAGGGAGATCCTCAGGGAGGCCAGGAGGGCAGAGTTCGGGGAAGTCGGGCAAGAGGCCCCGGATCGAGGCAGCAGGGGCGCCGCAGCCAGAGGCGTGCAGGAGCTGTGGCAGAGTGCACACTGGGCGCTGCTTTGGGTCGATTACTTGTCATGGTTGTGGTCAGCAGGGCCACATCGTCAGGAACTGCCCTAGCAAGGGCGCTGGACCGAGCAGACCTCCGGGACTTCCGAGTGTCAGTGGCGGCGGAGCTAGGAGACCTGCAGCACCGCAGCAGGGTCAGCGCACTGGACGAGTCTTCACTGTCCAGGCAGATGAGGCGAGGGACGCCAGCACCGTCGTGGAAGGTACACTTCTTGTGGCAGGTTTAGAGGCTAGAGTGCTTTTTGATTGTGGCGCGACACACTCGTTCATCTCGGAGCGATTTGCGGGAGTGTTGGGCTGTACCCCTGCGATGTTGACTGCCACTTTGGAGGTCAGCACACCCCTGGGTCTGGTGGGCACTGTGGGGAGCTTCATCCCCGGCGCCACGATTGGTTCGGGAGACCAAGATTTTCCGGCAGATCTGGTCTTGCTACCGATGAAGGATTTCAACGTTATTCTTGGGATGGACTGGCTGTCCCGGCATGACGTGCGTGTCCTTTGCCGTGAGAGGAAGGTTTTGATTCCGAGGTTGGGGTTGCCTGATATCATGATTAGAGGAGTCAGGAACAGAGGAGGCCGCATTGTGGTGTCAGCTTTGAGGGCTCAGAAGTTGATGCAGCAGGGTTGCAGAGCGTTTCTGGCGACGCTGGTTGTTCCAGAGGCTGAGTCTCCGAGGCTGGACGAGATAGATGTGGTACGGGAGTTTACAGAGGTGTTTCCAGATGATATTCCAGGATTGTCACCTCCGCGAGAGATGGAGTTTTGCATTGAGCTGGCAGCAGACACCTCACCGCAGTCGAAGGCCCCGTACAGGATGGCGCCTGCAGAGTTGGCAGAGTTGAAGAAGCAGCTACAGGAGCTGATGGAGGCTGGATTCATCAGACCGAGTGTCTCACCTTGGGGCGCGCCAGTGCTGTTTGTGAAGAAGAAGGACGGGTCTTTGCGGATGTGCATTGACTATAGGATGCTGAACAAGGTCACCATCAAGAATAGGTATCCCCTACCTAGGATTGAGGACCTGTTCGATCAGTTGCAGTCAGCGAAGGTCTTCTCTAAGATCGACCTACGCTCAGGATACCATCAGCTGAGGATCCGAGAGGAGGATGTCCAGAAGACAGCATTCAGGACCAGATATGGGCACTATGAGTTTTTGGTGATGCCTTTTGGGTTGACGAACGCTCCGGCGGCTTTCATGGATCTGATGAACCGGACGTTCAGGCAGTACTTGGATAGTTGTGTCGTGGTCTTTGTGGATGATATCCTGATTTACTCACCCGATGTGGAGCAGCACAGAGAGCACCTGCGGATTGTACTTAGCATTTTGAGAGACCAGAGGTTGTATGCTAAGTTTTCGAAGTGCGAATTCTGGTTGGACAGAGTCGCATTTCTGGGTCACATCGTTTCTGCAGAGGGGATTTCGGTGGATCCGGCGAAGGTAGAGGCAGTGACTGAGTGGAGAGCCCCTACGAGCGTGACGGAGATCAGGAGCTTTGTTGGATTGGCGGGTTACTACCGTCGCTTCATCAAAGACTTCTCGAGGTTAGCTGCACCTCTGACTGCCCTGACGCAGAAGGGAGTCACTTTTGTTTGGTCCCAGAAGTGCGAGGACAGCTTTCAGGAGCTGAAGAGGCGACTGACGACAGCTCCAGTTTTGACTTTGCCGAGCGGCACAGGAGGTTTTGTGGTCTACAGTGATGCGTCTGGCATTGGTTTGGGTTGCGTGTTGATGCAGCACGGGAGGGTGATTGCATACGCTTCGAGGCAGCTGAAGACTCATGAGAGGAATTACCCGACGCATGACTTGGAGTTGGCAGCCGTTGTGCACGCACTGAAGACATGGAGACACTACTTGTATGGTGAGCAGTTTGAGGTGTTCACCGACCACCAGAGTCTGAAGTACCTCTTCTCCCAGAAGGAGTTGAATATGAGACAGCGTCGTTGGTTGGAGTTCATTAAGGACTACGATTTCACCATCTCTTACCATCCGGGGAAGGCGAATTCAGTTGCAGACGCCTTGAGTAGGAGAGTGGAGCTATCAGTTGCTGGCATGTGCCTTCAGGAGTGGAGACTGCTTGAGTCATTGGCAGAGTGGAGGCCGTTCACTGGGGACTCTGAGGGAGCAGTGGTAGCTGGATTGCGGGTAGAGCCACAGACTGTTTCACAGGTAGTACAGACGCAGCATGAGGATGATGAGTTGGCCAGTTTGCTGGAGTTGACTGCCAGAGAGGGGTCAGATTTCAGTGTTGGGGTCGATGGAGGTCTGAGATTCAGAGGGCGGATCTGGGTGCCGAGGGTTGATGGGATGAGAGATGACATCATGGAGGAGGCACACAGAGCGAAGTACACCATCCATCCCGGGAGCACGAAGATGTATAAGGACCTGCAGCGGAACTTCTGGTAGAGAGGCATGAAGAAGGACATTGCAGAGTTCGTGAGTCGGTGTTTGGTCTGTCAGCAGGTGAAGATCGAGCACCAGAGGCCAGCTGGGCCTATGCAGAGCATCGAGCTTCCAGAGTGGAAGTGGGAGCACGTGACGATGGACTTCGTTACGGGGCTACCGAAGACGAGGCGGTTCCATGACGCGATTTGGGTGATAGTCGATAGACTGACCAAGTCGGCGCACTTTCTGGCCATTAGGACCACCTTGCCTTTGGAGAGTCTGGCGAAGCTGTATGTAGAGGAGATCGTCAGATTGCACGGAGTACCGGTGAGCATCATCTCTGACAGAGATCCGAGGTTCACATCCAGATTTTGGGGGAGTCTGCAGCAGGCACTGGGGACACGTCTGAGATTCAGTACAGCTTTTCACCCTCAGACAGACGGTCAGTCAGAGAGGACTATCCAGACTTTGGAGGATATGCTGAGGGCTTGCACGCTGGACTGGGCTGGACACTGGGATGAGCATCTACCTCTGATTGAGTTCGCCTACAACAACAACTACCATGCTAGTATTGGGATGGCACCGTATGAGGCATTGTACGGGAGGCCGTGCAGATCGCCGGTATGCTGGAGTGACGTAGGCGAGAGGCAGTTAGTGGGTCCAGAGCTTGTGCAGATGTACGCAGAGAAGGTTGACCTGATCAGGAGGAGGTTGGCTACAGCACAGAGCAGACAGAAGAGTTATGCTGACCGACGCAGACGGACCTTGAGCTTCGAGGTTGGAGATCACGTCTTCCTGAAGATTTCACCAGCTCGGGGAGTGATGAGGTTCGGGAAGAAGGGGAAGCTCAGTCCGAGGTATGTCGGGCCTTTTGAGATCTTGGACCGTGTCGGGGAGGTCGCCTACAGAGTTGCTTTGCCACCTCAGTTCTCTGGCCTTCACAACGTCTTCCATGTTTCTATGTTGAGGAAGTACGTTGCAGACCCGACGCATGTGATAGAGATTTCAGTGCCTGAGATCCAGCAGGACTTGTCACTTGAGGAGAGGCCAGTTGAGATCATCGATCGGATGGACCATCAGCTCAGGAGGAGGACCATTCCGATGGTTAAGGTCAGATGGCAGCATCACAGTGAGCGCGAGGCCACCTGGGAGATTGAGGAGGATGCTCGGAAGCAGTATCCAGAGCTTTTCGGTGAGTTACCCTTCTGATTTCGGGGCGAAATCCTTTTAAGGAGGGTGGATTGTAAGAACGTGGGACGTGAGAGAGTGGGAGGAGTGGGGTGGGTATGGTTGAGGTGTAGGTGGAGTGGGTGGAGGTATGGAGGGGAGTTGGGGGTAGGTATAGGTTTTGCTTATTTAAACCCAAACCCAACCATCTCTTCTTTTTTCCTTCCCCATTTCTTTCCCACCCAATCTCACCACCTTCCCCTTGTTGTCCGGCGACCAGAGGAGGAGGAGGAGACCCGGCGACGTGGCGGAGGCGCGCGCGAGGGAGAAGAAGCAAGTTTCGACGCCGGAGGAGGAGGAGCTCACGGGACGCGTTTTCTTCACGGTGAAAGGTATGCCAAGTCTTCATAGTAACTCCCCAAGTGGTGTGGGAGTGTAGGGGGCGGCGTTGGTGCCGTTTCCCCGGCGAAAATCTCACTGAACCAAGGTTGAAGACGACTGGTTCGGTCGACCGTTGTGTGTCTCGGTCGACCGAACAACGTCTAAATGATGCCTGTTCAGTGCGATATTGTAGTGTTTCGGTCGACCGTGTGAGGTTCGGTCGACCGATATTTTATAAAAATAACTTGCTGCCCGAAAACGGTCGAACGACGTCTGTGTGACGGTCGACCGTTTATGCCAAATTTTAGCGGGAATATTTTATAAGGGTTATATTAGTCCGGTCGACCGGTGGTTGTTCGGTCGACCGATCCCAGTAGATAGGGTAGACAGACCTTCGGCCGACCGAGTGTGTGTCTCGGTCGACCGAACTGCGCAAGGTCGGTCAAGAGCGTTGACCATCTAAACGGTCGACCGCTCTGGATCCGGTCGACCGACCGCGTGCAGATTTCCTGTAGTGAAGTGCCTGTTGATCCGGTCGACCGGAAGAGTTCGGTCGACCGAATGCAGTGGGCAGGATTCATGCAGTTTTCCTTATCGGTTGAACGGACCCTGGTTCGACCGACAGGATATATATGTATATAAAACGTATAGCGTAGACCTTCCAAACGGTCGACCGCTAGATTTGACCTTGTTCGACTGGTGGGTCGAATTATCTTTCCTTGGTGGATTTATCCACATGCGTGACGTCGAGCAGAGGCGACTACCGGCTGCCGAGCCCACGGTCGATCACCGGACCTCGGAGCTACGGATTTCACCTACGACGAGAGCGTATTTTCTGTTGGACCCCTCGTGGATGCCTGTGCGGCAGAGGGATGCCTGCCATGCCTGTGTGGGTGGTAGATGCCTTCTTCCCTGGTGGGGGAAGGAGATGCACTTTCCCTGTGGAGGAAAGCCGAGACCTCCTCGTGTGGGCCTGGATTGGCAGGGGGGATGCCTCCCTTTGCCCCTGTGTGCGGCTGGGAGATGAGTGCGGCGACCCCCCTCGTGTGGGCCTGGATTGGCAGGGTGGGGGATGTTTCCCATGCCCCTGGCGCGGCTGGGAGATGGTCCGCAGCGGTTGGGGCATGTATGGGGCCCGAGGCGGATTGCATTGCATGTGCATTCTTGGCATTTTCATCTGTTTTTCTGTATATATAGGAGATGTTGGCATACGGGGTTCCTTTCGGGAACTCAGGCAGATTTTATGTTGCATTTTCAGGTAGCAGGCAGTCTTAGGTTGGTGGTGACCGAGGGGAGTGCCTCCGGGATCGGGTCCTGTTCTTCCGATCTTTTTGTAGAGGTAGTGATTACAGTAGTTATGTAGTAGTTATGTATTAGTTGTAATCACTCTTTTGACAACTCTGTATTATGACTTCCACGTGGAGATATTTTATATATTATTATGTTGACTTTTCTAGTAACGTGCCCGTGTTGACCGTTGACGGTCGTATGTTGTATGTTTAATTTTGAAAATTTTCTTCCGCTGTTTCGGGACGTTACAGAATGTCTACGGAACTAATTAACGTTGAATTACCCCGTCATTCTTTTGCCTATATATATCCACGCCCTCTTCACTTAACAACACGTACATGCAATTGATAGTCAGAGCTTGAATTCGCTAAGATTGTTCTTCCTTGTAATTGCTATTGTTATTGTTGTTTGACTGTGTGAGTCAAGTAATCTAATATTATTACTCAATCTCAAAGAAATATATCCGATGTTGAACGTATTCGTTGGTTAACATTCTCGTTTTTTCGTGAAAATTTATGGTTCATGTATATGTAAAAACATGTATGTCTCATTTTCCTTGAAGTTAATAGAGTGTTGAAATGCATGTTCAGGTATTTCTTGTTGCATTTTGTTTGGGGTTTTGATTAGGAAATTTTAACACGTGAATGGATTCTTCAAATATTTTATGTGACTTTATGTAATGGCATGTTTGGATAGACAATAATGAAAAAGAAGACAAAAATGAAGAAAAATAACTGAAGGAAAATTGTGTATTCCATGTTCCACTTTTATTATTTTGAGAGTAACGAGATGTTCACGCTCGCTTTCGAAGCACAAAAGACGTTGTGTTGGAGGAGAGAAGTTTATTGAGGTTCAAGATCATTCTCCATTACACAGTTTTGTTATTTTATTTTTGACAAAGTTTCCTTGCAGTTCAATCTTTCTGTATGTTCTTAGAAATATTACATCTCTTCACCTTATTTTTTTAAAATCAAGTATTTAGAGATCTACAAAATGTTTCTCAATATGTAACTGTAGATTTAAAATTCTCTCATCAAGTCGATCAATTTGAGTACCCCTTTCGATATATTTCGATCACTTTTACTTTGCTCATTTTTCCATGCACAGGAATTACATAATGAATCAGAAAGTATTCAACAATAACCACACGGCCCAGGTGTCCAACGAATATATCATCGTCTCTTAATGAATGTACTTCATACTCGTGTGGTGAAACGATTCTAAAACCCAATTAGCAGAAGTGACCTGACCATGGATCACAACATTTCTAAAGTCGCATGACGAAGAATCACAACATCGTCGCCTAATCCATGCTCTTTACATATAATACTCAGGTCAAAGGATACTACAACCCAAATAGCATATGTGCTCCATGAAGAATCCCAAAATTGTCGTGCTAATCCAATGTGCGAACTAAAGGTGTGCACAAGAACTACATAAAAAGGGAACGAATCACAAGGTTTTGACCAATAACCACACGGTAAATATTCAACGAATGGGTCATCGTCCGTTAACAAACTGACTTCATGCTCGTGTAGTGAAATGACTCTAGAAATCTAATAGCATAAGTGACTCGGCGAAAAACATATCGATTTAAAACGTATTAATGTAAAAGTAAGGGGGGAGTGTTTGTCGATTTACAATGTCTATGGTAACGATATTAAATTTGTGATTTCAATTTACAAGACACTAATATAAAAGTATAGGGTCGTGTTGTTGATTTTCAAAGTCTACATGTAGGGTATAAAGGACAGTGCCATTTATTATATGTAGAAGGTCTGTAACACAAATCAGAAGGTCGTCATCACATCGAAACTTTGTTCACAGATAACCAATTAAGGAAAAATGATGATCTCAAAAAATACAAGAAACTTAACGAATATTGTACTCAAAATTAACTAACTCGATGAGAAGAAACCAAATTTATGTTTACATCTCTCCAAAACGTATCGTGGTTCTATGAGATCAAAACAAAGAATTGAGAAGTTGTGACTTGTATTTTGAAATAAAAAATTGGCTGAATTGCAAAACACAAGGATAAATATTAAAAAAAATAGTGGAGAATGACCCATCGGCTCACTTCTATCGTTCGTATAATTTTTTTCCGGCATGTCATATGTGATTTTCTCTATCATCTATGGAAAGTCTACCTAAGACAACATAAAAGTGCATCGGATCCAAGCCTAGGTGGATAATTACTCTTATTTTGATGAATTAAGTTCAAAGGAAATGTAATGAACTACACTCCACCAAATTCTCGCTTGATTGGATCTGATCAGTTGTCACTTGATCGGTCTGCCTCATTAAAAACCTTGCCAAGTAAAACCCTGTGGTAGAAAAACTTGGTGAAGGAAAAAAAGTACACGGTATAATTCTCCCCTTGGTTTAATATACATTTACAAACTCTCTTAAATAATGTGGCATTATGTTCATGTCTCGTTAAAAACATTGCTACAAAACCCAACGGGAAAATAGCTAAGGGAAAAAGAGAGCATGACATATGCTAACACAATTGTACAAATTGTCTCGTTAAAAACATTGTAAAGTAAAATCCTGCGGACAAAAACTTGGAAAAAGAATAAAGAGTACAACTATAGGCCTCCTGGCATTATCCTTCAGGGATAATCGAACTTCAGGGATGATATTAAAAATCTGCTCGCCCTGATACATAGTTCACCAACTTGCAAACATTGCAACATCTTTGCAATAACACAAAATAATTTCTGATTTGTTGTTGTTGTGGATTAGACATATAGGAATCATCACTGAGGTAAATATTTATCTCATGAATATAGTAAGTAAATATTGATAATTCCATGTGAACTTTCTTAATATCTTTATATATTTGAATCATTGTAACGATTCTCTTCTGGAGAATGTTCGAACTGCTTATCAAATAGTTGACTTTTCTCCCGTCATTTATCATTCAAATATTTCACGGGTGTTTAATCTCTTCAGGAGTTGCTTTCATATCATTCTTCGAGATGATCTGCACATTCTCTTTGTTTTGTTCAAATGGTGATCTTTTCATAAATTATATCGCAACTCTTCGTTATGATTTGTCTTGGATAATTTAGTCCTCTAGGGACTTATATATATATTCTTATATATATATCAAGTGACTTATCAAAATTTGCAGTCACAACATATTTCATATGTTTATCTATATTTAAGTCATATTGATCAAGTAACATAACGTAATGTTATACAATTCGAGAGAATAAGTAATATCGTAATGGATGTTGGGTCCTGCGAAAAACCCTCGTGTCACTACTCGCTTTATAATGTATCACCATGTTATTGTAATATGATTTCTATTCACATTTCAGAAATCAGGACTACAAGTCCAATAAGCGAGTCTAGTTTTTACATTATTCACATTCTTTTATTCATTTCAAATACAAATGCTTCTGGCATTCTTATGATATTATAGATTCTGGATCCAGATTTTCTCTTCAATTAGCATGCTCTAAGAAGGCAAATTACTCGCCGACGATAACCTTTTTATGTTTCTCTCGTATCAACATAGTTGATTGCAACTTTTATAATAATCAAATCATCGTCGTTTCCCAAAATATTAGGATTTGACCGTTATGTGTTCCTAGAATTATTACATTTGCTAGCAGCTGCTTTTATTTTACTGGGTTTATATTCTTCAGGAATAACATCTTCAGGAGGTGTAATGAGTGACTAACTTTTATATTCATTTCCAGAAATAATATATGTTAATATGTTATAGTCCACGCTTCTGGAGTTGGTTGAGCTCAAATATATTTTATCATATGGAAATTTCCACTTTATATTATGTGTTTTATGTCCAGTAATATAAGACATAGTCACTCTTTTATTATCAAAAAAATGTATGACAATTACTTGCTAGATATTGCAAGTTAAGAATGATTTTTTTTGAACTTCAAGTTCAACGATACTTGTACGTATATTCTCTTATGAAGTTCATGTTCAACATAATACATTTTCTTGACATTCTTTAAGCTTCTCGCTTTCTCCCCCTAATGTCAACAAAATATGTCTCTATATATATAAATGTTGGACTGTACAATAAAATACATCGTCCTACAGGGGCTTCAACAGTTTTAATATTATCAGGCATATGAATCCTGCTGAACTGTCCAAGTCAATTTGAGGTCATTAAATTGTGGAGGTGGTAATGTAAAAGAAATCGCAGATGGGAAACATTTCATTCAATATCGTACAAGTATATAAAATAAGGGAGTATTTATAATATGAACTTGATCTAAGAAAAATATTGGTAGATATGATCCACAAATGATCCATCTTAAGTGACATTTTATCAATAGAGAGACTCTCATTTTATTGTGCAAATCGACCGACAAAAATGATCTCATTTATGTTTAACTAGTAAATGTCAAGTAGGTTATCAAAATTACAGGATCATTGTTGATACCCATAATGAATACAAATGATAATTTCATTTAGGCACTTCTGGGCTGATATCTCTAGTTAACTAGTTTGAGAGTCATTTGAATCTCTTATTACTTCATATTTGCACAATTTATTTTTCCACCGTGTATGCTCTTTTCTTTCACGATGTTTCGTAACGTGTGCTTCAGGCACATGATCCAAAATACTATGACACATAGTAATCGTATTCCACGACAAGATAGAGTCCATAGATACTCATTTTGTTGAAGAATATTCTCATTCTTCAGTGGATAGTTGTTGAACGTTTTATTTTAAACCGCAAGTGCACGGCCGCGATGAAGCGGTGACAAGTACGGGTCGTCCTCAGGGAGGTGAGTAGCCTCTTGCTTGTACGAAATTAAGTGGCAAAAATAGGGGGACGAAAGTTGTTTATGCTAATCTAGACTACGATACACTAAGAAGTATGAAATGCGAACGAAACAAACAAACGATGGAATAACAACTAAACTAAGAACAAAGGAAGAATGCGGGAATACAGAAATGGGAAAACCCCTAAGGGGTGGAGTGCGTGCACACATGCAAAGAGGTGGGTGTAGAATACATTCTTTAAGCACATGAAGGTGGTGTTTATCAAGCATAGGAAGTGTCTAAATGTTATGGCAAAACCTATCAATCTATTCACCAACTTGGTTGATTAACATTTACATATGCAAGTTGTTTATTTCAGAACCTAAACAAGCATGAGAGGTGTCTAATCATTTTGGCAAAACTCATCAAGTTATAAATTCTATCCTAAACAAGCAAGCATACATTCATGTTTAATCAACACATTGAAATTAAAGCATTCATCCCAATCTCTAATGCATGTATGTACATCTACTCCACCCCCAAAGGGGATGGAACTACTCACTAAACATTACACTAATTATTAAACTATGGAAAGAAAGCATATTAAAACTAAGCTAGAATTAAAAGACGATTAAACTAAAACATGCATAAAAAATAAAAGAAGCATAAAACCAACAATGAAAGAAACACAAAACTTTATTGATAAAATGACTCACATTAAAAGTAGCATCCTCCTACTTTAGTGTGTGCTTCAATGCCTCACTTCTATTAGGAAGAATAGCCACTTAAAATATGGAGTGATTACAATGGAAGGTGAAGAGTTCTATTTATAGCCATGGAAAAAGGCAAACCGGGACAATCCCCCGATGTTGGACTAAACAGATACCAAAAATAGCCTAAACATCCTCTAATACATGTGCTGGAAAAATTTGAGCGGATTTGGGCCAAAATGGACCGCCAATTAGCGGTCTTGGACCGCCAATTAGCAGTCTATATGGTTCAAATCCTGCTCATTTTTGTTTTGGGCTTTTCTTTCTGGTCTTGTTGGTCTTTGATACGGTTACTTGACTTGTTGGAGCTCCGACCCGAATCGAATTGGTAAAATACTCCCCATGATGGTGTGGAGTATTCTGTTTTGCCCTTAGGTCCTTCTGTCTTGCAATCAGGTCCTTCTCCCTTGCATCTTGGTCCCCAGATCTCACAATCCAGTCCTTTTTCTCAGCTTTTGGGTCCTTTTATGTTTCATCTCTTCAAACCTATTTATTCCTGAAAACTAAACATAAAACTCGTGACATTGCATTGTTTAGGTGAAAGATAATGGATATAAGATACAAATATGAGCATGAAATGATGTCAATCAAATACCCCCACACCTAACTTTTGCTAGTCCCGAGCAAAACAAAGAAAGAGAAAAGCATGCGAAAAATAAGAAATCCTAACTCACTTTCGTAGGAATCACGGTTGCACTTAGCACGTGCAACAAGCCGTTAAACCTCCTTGTCGCCAAGGAGGAGGAGTGTTGTCTCCTGAGGGTTTTCAGCGGATATACCCACAAAATCCAAACAAGATGCATTAATCAATCTAGCTACACGACTCGTTGGACTTATTTTGTCGATCATGGGGTGCGGTAATACTACGGGTCGACTCTATATATGTAATCAGTCCACACACCTAGCCTAATGAGTTATTCGTGAGAGTTAACTAAGGAATTAAGTGAAAGACATGGGCAACCTTAACTTCTGAATGTGATACAACGTGTAAAGTCCATTTTGGTTCTCATTTGACTCTTTTTTTTTCTTTTTCTTTGGAGCATTTATTGGTTGGTGTTTGATTCTCCCAGGGTCAGGTTTCGTGCATCATTGCCTATGAGGACTTACACTATCACGTACACCTTCCCCCAAATCTCCACATAGGGCGATCCCTACCACCCGTGTAACGGGAGTTCGATCGGTGCATCCCAAGTCAGATGACTCGAAAGCACCAGGCACAAAGTCCCCTCAGACCTACTTTCCCGAGTGATAGGAGCCGTGCGAGAAGAGAGAACACCACTTATTTATTTATCTACATGGGAACCAAAACCCCTACACTTAAGTTTCACAAAAAGAGATTAAGGGCCCTTGACTACGATAAACTTCCTTATACTAACAGACACGAATTATTTGACTCACTAGGTTCAGGGTGGACTTCTTTAAATGTTTGAGTACTGAAACCCTATGATTACACGCCCCCTGAGGGAAAACCAGGGTGCATCCTAACGACTCGACAATACCTAAAGCCAGTAAACTAGAAATCCTAATGCATCAAGTTCAAGACAATTTTGGGAGCTTTCTTTTTACTTTGCCTCTCAACGGTTTTGCACATGCTAAACACACGCAAAACCCACAAAAACATTTTCTTTCGCAAACACATGAAGATTTTGAAAGAAATGTGAAAATTTTAAAGCACTAGGCAAGCAAAAGAAGACAAGTCACCCAAGGATCATGGCAAGCAGATATATCGATATTAAATGCGGCACACTAACATGACCCTAACAATGCAAACAAAAGAAAACAAAAAATCAAAAGAAAAGACTTGACTATGTACACACGTAAAACACCCCCCACACCTACTTCATGCATTGTCCTCAATGAATGTGAACAAGATACTACATGGAGATATGCATGAAAAGGGAAACATCTCACCAACATGAAGTACAAAGGGACGTTCAGGGTCATGTTGATGGACACACACCCAAATTCCCTCAAAACCTGTGAGAAGCTGAAGAAGGGAGATAAGTACGTGAAGAGATTGGGCCCAAGTACACAAGGGTTGGGGCCCACAACAATCGATGCTCACTGAAGGAGTCTTTTATTATACACTCTTTTTTTTCTCTTTTTTTCTTTTTTCTTTTTTTTCTTTTTTTAAGATATATACATCAACCAATATATTCTCATAATCATTTGGTCAAGGAACATCAAATGAGAACATCAAGTCAGGAGGACCAGAGACTTGCCGAGATGGGCAAACTCCACTGGTAGTCTGAGGTGTCATGAGGGGTGACAGGTCAAAGCTGAAAGGTTCGAACCCCTCATGATATTGGTTGGGTGTGGGCAACAAAGAATGAAGTTGTGTTGCCTCACTAGGGTTTAATTGCTCATCGAAGAAAACCCTCCAACCAATAGGCGGGTGCATCGGAATGAGTTCCTCAAGCTTATTCGATGCATGCAGCAGACCTGCATCACTAAGAATGGGGCTTCTCCCCAAGTCATCCAACAAAGACTGATGAGAATTAAATTTATACCGCAAGTGCACGGCGTCAATGAAGACGTGGCAAATACGGGTCCAACACAAGGAGGGACAGATTTGTTATTAGTGTGATTTCGATTGGGGGAAAGAAGGAGAGAAGAATAAATTGGGTTTTTGAGATTTTTGGTTTTTATTATCTAAAGCAAGAAACAAGAACAAATAAAACTAAATCAAGAACAAAGAAGTGAATTCCGTTGGGTGGAGGTTTAGATTTAGGGTTTAGATTAGAGAATTCAGAAACTTATAATAAATCATGTTAGTTATGAAGCATTACATGATAAATGATTTAACATAAACTCAAGTAATCAAAATATACTAATCACGAACTTAAAATAATAACATTCATTCATCTTCTCTTCACCCTAAATCCGTCACCTCCACCATTTGGAAAGAGTTAGAAACTCATAGAGGGAGGAAGAAGGGGTCCTAAAGGAATTACAAAAGAAAACATGAAAACACAAGAAATAAAAGACAGAATTTTATTAAACTAAGGAATAAAAACAACAACTAAAAACTAGGTCTAAGGCCAATGACCCTTCTAACATCGTTCTCGGTGCTATTTATAGTTGTTACAAGAGACCTAAGTATAGAATTGGAGAGTACACGTGTCCAGACACGACTGGACAAAAGTTGGGCACACGGATCGACTCTGGTGCGGCGGAATCGCCGCATGGCATGTGTAATGTGCGGCGGAAATGCCGCACATATTGCTCTGATTTTGTCCGGATTTTGGTTGAATGTTTATGGTATGATTTGATCCTCCTTTGCGCGTCTGAATTGATTCTTTCCATTCTTTTGAGCTCCGGATTAATTCCTTCATATATTTGGAGATCCACATTGATTTTTCTTTAGATTTTCTCCAAGATAATAAAAGCTACTCGTGATTTGCAATTAGGTCCTTGATTTTTTGCAATTAAGTCCCCGGCTACTTTTGTGCTTAAGTCTTTGTTCTTTTTGTAATTAGATCTTGAATGCTTTTATGCTCGGATACATTTCCATTCGTAACCCGATAATCTTGAACTTGGTCTTTATGATAGAAATGAGTCTTTTGCACGCGTTTATGCTCGGGATGTGGGTAATTTGCATTCAGGTCCCTGTATTCTGTAAATAAGACTAAACACATACCTTAGTAGCATTTATTGATATAAAAGTAATCTAAATGAAAGACATATGATGCAATGTATGCAATGCATCAAATACCCCCACACCTAGATTTTGCTAGTCCCTAGCAAAACAGAATATAAGAAAAATGAAAACAGGGAAATCCTAACTCACTTTCGTAGGAATCACGGTTGCACTTAGCATGTGCAACAAGCCTTTAAACCTCCAAGTTTCCTTAGAGGACGAGTTTTGTCTCGTGAGGGTTTTCAGTTGACACACCCACAAAGTCTTAATTCAATATTTCATTAATAGTTCTCAATAACCCTACCTCAACCTTATACATCTCACTAAGAATTCCTTCATGCTCATTATATAAATCTAACTCATTAAAAATATGACTTGGTCTTTGTTCCTCCAACATTCACACCACTAACCCTTCTACACATGTTTATCACTTGAATTATTTTGCACGCCTCCTCTGGTGGTGAAGTATCATTCGGATCAACCATGGCATGAATCATTCTTTTAGCTTTGGGCCTTGAGTATTTTTTTTCCCCGTGATTCAACACATTTGCTTTTTGACACTTTTACCCTTTTTGCATTCGTGTAGCGAGTTTGGTCGATAATCCCGAGCTGGTAGACTCAAGTTACCGGGTTTCAAGATACCCCTACGGACCAGTGACTCAAAGGCTTGGGCTTTTGTAGTCATTTTGCAAAATGTGTTTCCTCACTTTATTCCTTTATTTTTATTTTATTTTCCTCAAGGCTTAATTGCTATTAGAAGTCCACACTTCCCGGTATATTTTCCTCAACCTCTGCTTTTTATCAACCACTTCAAAGATTTGATTCATCCAATTTAAGTGCATACATGTCTTAAAGGGTAATGGGTTATTTCTTTAGAACTTAGATTTATGTCATAATTTCTACAAGTAGAACTATATAATAAGGAACAAACACTCAATGTAATTTGTACTCGGGTTTTGGTGGTTCAATCTTAAGCTATGTCATGGAACATTGAATTATTATTATTATTTTTTTATTATTATTATCAAAATATATATAGATAGATACATAAACACCCCCCACACCTAAATCATGCATTGTCCTCAATGAATGTGAGCAAGATACTACATGGATTTATGCATGAAAAAGGAAAGATCTCACCAACGTGAAGTACAAAGGAAAGTTCATGACTCTGTTGATGGACAAAAACCCGAATTCCCTCAAAAACCTGTGAGATGCTAAAGAAGGGATAAATACAACAGATGATTTTATATATATATATAACTATGTACAAACATAAGTTCCCATCTTCATTTGTGAAGAGACATCAAATGGAAACTTCAAGAGTGGGTCAGTGCACCTGAAAAGGAAACATGACACCACGTGGGGCCAAAAAATGCATGCGTGGGCCGCCTTCACAAAAAGCGCTAGATGAAATGAGAGGTTCATGAATTGGACACAAAGGCGTCTCATTCAACGGATCAAACTGAAAGATCTTGAACCTCTCGAGAGTTTGGGAATTAAGGGGCAACGGAAGAGGAGTTTCTCCCCTTGCGGTGTTGAAGTTATGATCATCAATCCAAACTCTCCAACAAACTGGCTGGTGTGTCGGAACGAGGTCAAGAACCTTGTTAGGCATGTCCGACACACCAGGCGAACAAAAAGTGGGTCTCATACCCAAAGTATCTTCTAAGGAACTTCTAATACCCTCATTAGCTATGTAGTTGCTTGATGTTCCATCATTTCCAAGATGATTAGGAACAATGGTGAGAGGCACACTCTCATCAGGTTGTTTGAAATTGAGGGTACTAGGGAGATCTTGCTCCACTAGAGGTGAGTCCTTAAGAGATGCAACATGAAGATCATGTGGCTCAAGGGCCACAGGACAAGAAGATAGGGCACCATCCTGTGCCGACTCATAATGAAATTGGTCCATATTTTTCTCAATATAAATCGAATCCTCCACTAAGTGATCGTGAATTGAAATCCCAAGTCCCTCAGACCGACTAGGAATTTGACTTTGAAAGATTGTGCTTTGAATTTGTGTATGTGGTGGTGGTTCGATACTAAAAGATGAATCCTCATGTTGACACGAAAAGTTACTTTCCTCACTTAATTGCTGCGACATTTGACTCAATTGTAATACCATATTGTCTACGGACTGTTGAGTAGTTGTCATGAACGTATGGAAAGCTTGTTCCAAGGTATCAGGTATGTGGTCAACTATGAGGTTCGAGTCAGAACTCGGGACATTTTTAGGTTGGGTGTTGGTAGACTGAGGATAAGTCCAATAATTTGAAGTGGGTTGTTGGTAGAGTTCTGGGTATTCGGGAGAAGGATATTGGGGCGAAAATGACGTATAAGAATTTGGATATGAATTGTTTCCCCATGAATCCATCACTCTTGGGTTATATGCGAATGTGTAACGGTCATATCGAGCATTTTGGGAAAAGGTATGCTTATACTCAGGCTCTGGGGGAACATAAGGACATTCTCTGATAACATGACCACTCAACCCGCAACAGTCGCACGGTACGGCTACTAGAGCCACCGGTGCACTCATGTTGTCAGCCCAACGCATGAAGGAGGCAAAAGTTTGTTGTAATGTGTCAGTTCGTTGACCAGCATATGAATCAACATAACTAGATTGTGGTCTAGCAGTCGGTGCCTCTCTCATGTTACCCCAATATGAAGATTGCTCAGTCATACAATTAGGATTGTCCCAACCATATGGGGTGTTAGTCTGAGCCACCCCAGGTTGCATGGTTTTAGAATACCAGGAAGCATTGTCCTGGTCCCAACAATGATATGGCTGGTTGCTCATGTAACCATCCATCAAAACACTCTTGAGTCAAGTACTCTTACCCTTAGGAGGCTAAGCAAGCACAAGTTCTCGACTCGACCCTAAAATGCTAATAGAGAATGTAAAGGGGAGGAGACTAGAACGTATAAGTAGGTGAGAAGAAGATGACTCAGAAGAGAAGGGAAACTTAACTCTAAAGATAGAAAAGAAGGTCGGTTAGAGGTTTCCCAAACAAGCACGGTTCAAACAATCCTAGACCTAGTGTCACTTAGATCTAGACGACTCCTAACTGGTTGAGTTGAATTGATTTGCTTGATTCACCTCCCTCACTAATCAAACCAACTTGGCCAGGCCGTGTATAGCTAGTGGGGGCGCTTCCGACAGAGTCGGTGCCAATTAGACAACCACTTCGCTTGGAAGACTTTCGTCAACACAAAAACACTTTCTAGACACCAAATTAAATTCGATCGGCTTCAGGTCATAGCAAGTCAAACCAATTCTTCTCCTTAATTGAGTCCGAGTCCTTAGGGGTCAATGTCTAATTGATTTTAATTTAAGGCTTGGGTGCCACTTTAGGATTGTGATTTGTGGGCTACGGAAGGGTGGTGAAATCCCCACCGTATCTTTGCCTATGGAGTTGCCCTTAAGATAGTTTAACTTAGATCTAGAAAAGATAGTCAAACATTGGTCTTTAGTTGGGGGCAATTGCAAGGTTGTATACAAATTAGATTATATGCTTAAATGCAAGCGATGAAAAACACGATACGTACGTTGACTCCAGCACTCTTCAACAAAAATTAATTTGCAAGAATTTAGCAAGAATAATGCATACAAAACACTAAATGATGCATGCACTAAGGTCTTTCTAATTTTGCCAATTTTAGGTCAGAGTTGAATTATTGCCAATTATGGAATTTTGCCCTAACACGTGCAATTCTAATAAAAGGAATTTTTTTTTGAAAATTGAAATTACGAGGAAAGAAGGCAACAAAGGTTACCTAAGCAATGCTCAGTCGGGTTCACCGCCCGCTCTCGAAATTTCAGTTGCTTCACGCGTCCACCCAGAGATTAGTCGCGTCCCAGAAAAATTTGAAGCCCAGATGCTTCAAATATGCGGCGATTCTGCCGCACATTGTTCTTGGTATGCGGCGATTCCGCCGCTCGTTAAGCTCAGAATGTGCCCGTATTTCGCCGTGCACTCTGTTGTCTCCTGAAACACAAATCAAAATATTTAGATCGCGCACAAGATAAACAGGATAAAATCGAAATCAACAAAAAAAACAAAATCTGCGTCGCCTCCCCGGCAACGGCGCCAAAAACTTGATGAGAATTAAATTTATACCGCAAGTGCACGACGTCAATGAAGACGTGGCAAATACGGGTCGAACACAAGGAGGTACAGATTTGTTATTAGTGTGATTTCGATTGGGGGAAGGAAGGAGAGAAGAATAAATTGGGTTTTTGAGATTTTTGGTTTTTATTATCTAAAGCAAGAAACAAGAACAAATAAAACTAAATCAAGAACAAAGAAGTGAATTCCGTTGGGTGGAGGTTTAGATTTAGGGTTTAGATTAGAGAATTCAGAAACTTATAATAAATCATGTTAGTTATGAAGCATTACATGATAAATGATTTAACATAAACTCAAGTAATCAAAATATACTAATCACGAACTTAAAATAATAACATTCATTCATCTTCTCTTCACCCTAAATCCATCACCTCCACCATTTGGAAAGAGTTAGAAACTCATAGAGGGAGGAAGAAGGGGTCCTAAAGGAATTACAAAAGAAAACATGAAAACACAAGAAATAAAAGACAGAATTTTATTAAACTAAGGAATAAAAACAACAACTAAAAACTAGGTCTAAGGCCAATGACCCTTCTAACATCGTTCTCGGTGCTATTTATAGTTGTTACAAGAGACCTAAGTATAGAATTGGAGAGTACACGTGTCCAGACACGACTGGACAAAAGTTGGGTACACGGATCGACTCTGGTGCGGCGGAATCGCCGCATGGCATGTGTAATGTGCGGCGGAAACGCCGCACATATTGCTCTGATTTTGTCCGGATTTTGGTTGAATGTTTATGGTATGATTTGATCCTCCTTTGCGCGTCTGAATTGATTCTTTCCATTCTTTTGAGCTCCGGATTAATTCCTTCATATATTTGGAGATCCACATTGATTTTTCTTTAGATTTTCTCCAAGATAATAAAAGCTACTCGTGATTTGCAATTAGGTCCTTGATTTTTTTGCAATTAAGTCCCCGGCTACTTTTGTGCTTAAGTCTTTGTTCTTTTTGTAATTAGATCTTGAATGCTTTTATGCTCGGATACATTTCCATTCGTAACCCAATAATCTTGAACTTGGTCTTTATGATAGAAATGAGCCTTTTGCACGCGTTTATGCTCGGGATGTGGGTAATTTGCATTCAGGTCCCTGTATTCTGTAAATAAGACTAAACACATACCTTAGTAGCATTTATTGATATAAAAGTAATCTAAATGAAAGACATATGATGCAATGTATGCAATGCATCAAGGACCTCCCACCATCATTTAGATCATCAAGCATAAGCTCGGTCATAGGTGGGTCCTTGTTGGAGTCAATATGAAGCTCAAATGGCTCAATGGCCATGGGACATGAGGTAGAGACACCTTCTGGTATAGGCATATGGTGAGGTGTCTCACTCTCACTAGTACTCTCAACTGAATCATGCAACGAACACTCCCTTTGGACATTCATGTTCGAGGCCAGCTCACTCTGTTGCATTGCGAAGACAGACAATGAGTTTTCGCTGGGCCCACGAACATTCTCAATGGGTTGCATTGGGGTTAGGGGTGTTCGTTGATTTTGTGGTGCTTTCTCCAGTTGGCGGATGAGATTTAGATTTAAAGGTTCATCCATGGGTTCCTGTTGCTTACCAGAGTTGAACACATGAAACTCGGCACTCATGTTACCGAATGAGAGCTTCATGAGACCATTTCTACAATTAATCAAGGCATTGGAGGTTGCCAGAAATGGTCTACCCAAAATCAAAGGTATTTGAGAGTGGGTGTTCGCAACAGGATTGGTATCGAGGACAACAAAATCGACTGGAAATATAAAATCTCCAACTTTGATAAGCACGTCCTCGATAATCCCCATGGGAATACGAATGGATCTATCCGCCAGTTAGAGGGTGATCTTAGTTGGTTTCAATTCTCCCAAGTTCAACTGTTGATAAACAGAGAATGGGAGGAGGTTGACCGCTGATCCTAAATCAAGCAAAACATTGCTCAATCTAGTGTCCCCTATCGTACACTGAATAGTAGGACACCCAGGGTCCTTGTAGTTTGTGTAGGTAGTATTGGACAAAAGTGAGCTGATATTTGCAGCCAAGAATGCTTTCTTAGGAACATTGGTCTTCCTCTTGGTTGTGCAGAGATCCTTCAACACTTTGGCATATTGAGGTATTTGTTGGATGACATCCAACAAGGGGATGTTAACCTTCACTTGCTTAAACACCTCTAATATCTTGTCCATGTTGTCACTCTGCTTTTTGTTTAACCTACTTGGATAGGGAGCTTTTGGCTGGTAGGTTTTCTGCTGTGCCTGAGAAGAAAGCTTTGGTGTATTACCCTCACCCTCAGCTTCTTCTTCACAACCATTCCCCCTAGGGGCTGCATAGATGGTGGTGGGTGTGGCAAGGAAATGTGATTGTCAACCTGTTTTCCATTCCTTAAGGTCACAATGGAATTGACATGGTGAACAGGTTCCTCCACATGGTTCACTTGCCTCCCCCGAGGTACCACATTCTCATTTTGCATTTGTTGTTGTTGGTACATGCGGGGGTTAGCCTCAGGCTGGCTAGGAAAAGACCCTCTCTCTCATGTACAGACTGAGCCAATTGGCCCATCTGAAGCTCTAGAGATTTCATGGTCTGTTGATTTGAAGTGAGAACTTGACTCGTGGTTGACATAAATTTTTTTATTGAGTTTTCAAGTCCACGAGTCAAGGTCTCAAGCGAATTGAATCGGGTTTCCATATTATTGGAATTTGGGAAACCCGATTGATTGGTGGTTTGCGCTTGGGGTGACTGATAGGAATGCGCATGCATGGGAGGTTGGTGTGATTGGTCAGGTGGTCTAGAGGAGTTTGGAGGACCACCCGGGGTATTAGTTTGGTTCCATGAAAAATTGGGGTGGTTCCTCCATCCAGGATTATAAGATGATGAGTATGGGTCATTCCTGGCTCTATCATAGACGGCGTTGACACGCTCCATCTCAGGAGGAATGGACTCACACTCGCTTTCTACATGACCTATCCTACCACATGAATGACAGGGAACTGGACCAGATGTAGACATGTGAGGTGCACTTTGTTGGTTTTGGAGCTCAATCGAATCCATACGGCGCATTAGGGCCGCCATGCGTGCCTCGGTGGCCGTAGTGGTATCGATAGCAAATGCGGTACCTGATCTAGTCGAGTTTGCATTCGCGATCCTCGCTCCTATACTAGATGATGCAGGTGGTTCCCTCACACTCTCCCACTGCATGGTTTTCTCAGCGAGGTCTTCTAGGAAGGCCCATGCCTCCCTTTAGTCCTTTCCCAAGAACTCTCCTTGACACATGGACTCAAGGAGCGTTCTGGACGGGATGTGAAGACCCTCATACACAATCTGACAAAGACGCCACAACTCAATGCCATGGTGAGGGCACGAGGATAGTAGCTCTTTGAACCTCTCAAGATATGCATGAAATGGTTCGGTCTCATGTTGATAGAACGAATTGATTTCGTTCCTCAATTTTTGAGTCCGATGATTAGGAAAGTACTTCTTGAGGAATGCAGATTGAAACTCATCCCAAGTCCTAAAGGAATTCGCCAGGTTGCTGTACAACCACTTCTTGGCATCATCCTTTAGTGCAAAAGGAACGAGCCTAAGATGGATGGAGTCTGTGCTAAGTTGTTGCAGCTTGAACATAGCACAAACCTCCTCAAATTCCCTGAGAAAGATATAGGGGTCACCTTTCCCAGTGAAATGAGGGAGCATGGAAATGAATTGAGGCTTAACCTCAAAATGGTTCCCACTAGCCTCTGGTAATACGATGCAAGAGAGTAGAGCTGTACGGCTCGGGTAGCATCGATCACGAAGAGGTATGGGAACGACAACTGGAAGCACTGGTGGAGCAGGTGGGTCCAGCAACTGCTCCTCCTCACGGAAATTAGCAGCCATTGGACCCGAACTACGTGCAACACGAGAGGAGGAAGGTGTCGAGAAATCGATGACCGAAGCCGGATTGACAACGCTCCTCGTCAAACGACCACTCTCGTCTCGTGTCCACGAAAACATGCACAAAGGTGCACACAAACCACAACTCTTTTTTTCAAAGAATGTACGTAGGGGAGAAGACGGGGGAACACAGGAGAGAAAGAATGACTCGGGAGAGAAAGGAAGAAGTCCTTATGCTACGGCGGATGGGTACAGGTAGAAGCACACAAGCAAACAAGGCTCAAGCAATCCTAAGGTCGCTATAGGTCCTTACAGCTAGACGACACCTAACTGCGAGGTCACACGGCCTCAACACGTCTCACCTCCCTACAACGAGGACCACAAAGCCCAGCAAGTGAGCCAAGATCCGGGGATCTCGTCTCTCCTACTATCGACAAAGTGGGCAACGCCGATCAGGTCATGACAGTCGGGACCGGATCACTCTCCTAATGCGTCCAAGATCCTTAGGGCCAATGTCTACTTGATTTTAAAATTAGGCTCTTGATTAGTGTGGTTTTTGGGGCGAAGGAAAGGGTGATGAAATCCCCCACCTTATCTTTTATGGGATAACCCCTCCTTAGTAACGTTTTGGAGTCCTAATCTAGCAATCAACTCTCCAAACAAAACGCTCAACTCACACTTGTTTCAATGCACTTCCTACTAACTAATGCATGTTCATACGAAATGCATGAATGAGAGTAGAATGTGTGTACCTCACGCCAGCTCTCAGCAACAGAAAATAAAGCTAAGATAAAAGACAATCTAAATGCCTAAGTCACAAACATGATGCATGACCTAAACAACAAGAATGCCTAATCTTTTGCTTTGAGTTTTAGGGTCCAAGTTGCTTAAAGGAGGTTGATTATGGATCTGGGAACAAACTATAAGTCAAAACATGCCAAATTAAATCCCAGATCACTACATCAATTATGAAAACCAACCAAAGAAATACGAGACAAAACCGAGCTTACCAGACCGCCAATTGGCGGTCTAAGGCCGCTGATTGGCGGTCGTAAATGCTCAGATTCACTCAAAACTTCTCCAGGCGTTCCTCCTGATGACTCCAAGTCTCCTGAAACAAGGAAAAACTACACAACACAAATTAAATCCACTTGAATCGTCCAAACAAGAGTCTTGACTGACACCTCCCCGGCAACGGCGCCAAAAACTTGTTGAACGTTTTATTTTAAACCGCAAGTGCACGGCCGCGATGAAGCGGTGGCAAGTACAGGTCGTCCTCAGGGAGGTGAGTAGCCTCTTGCTTGTACGAAATCAAGTGGCAAAAATAGGGGGAAGAAAGTTGTTTATGCTAATCTAGACTACGCTACACTAAGAAGTATGAAATGCGAACGAAACAAACAAACGATGGAATAACAACTAAACTAAGAACAAAGGAAGAATGCTGGAATACAGAAATGGGAAAACCCCTAAGGGGTGGAGTGAGTGCACACATGCAAAGAGGTGGGTGTAGAATACATTCTTTAAGTACATGAAGGTGGTGTTTATCAAGCATAGGAAGTGTCTAAATGTTATGGCAAAACCTATCAATCTATTCACCAACTTGGTTGATTAACATTTACATATGCAAGTTGTTTATTTCAGAACCTAAACAAGCATGAGAGGTGTCTAATCATTTTGGCAAAACTCATCAAGTTATAAATTCTATCCTAAACAAGCAAGCATACATTCATGTTTAATCAACACATTGAAATTAAAGCATTCATCCCATTCTCTAATGCTTGTATGTACATCTACTCCACCCCCAAAGGAGATGGAACTACTCACTAAACATTACACTAATTATTAAACTATGGAAAGAAAGCATATTAAAACTAAGCTAGAATTAAAAGACGATTAAACTAAAACATGCATAAAAAATAAAAGAAGCATAAAACCAACAATGAAAGAAACACAAAACTTTATTGATAAAATGACTCACATTAAAAGTAGTATCCTCCTACTTTAGTGTGTGCTTCAAGGCCTCACTTCTAGTAGGAAGAATAGCCACTTAAAATATGGAGTGATTACAATGGAAGGTGAAGAGTTCTATTAATAGCCATGGAAAAAGGCAAACCGGGACAATCCCCCGATGTGGGACTAAACAGATACCAAAAATAGCCTAAACATCCTCTAATACATGTGCTGGAGAAATTTGAGCGGATTTGGGCCAAAATGGACCGCCAATTAGCGGTCTTGGACCGCCAATTCGCGGTCTATATGGTTCAGATCCTGCTCATTTTTGTTTTGGGCTTTTCTTTCTGGTATTGTTGGTCTTTGATGCAGTTACTTGACTTGTTGGAGCTCCGACCCGAATCGAATTGCTAAAATACTCCCCATGATGGTGTGGAGTATTCTGTTTTGCTCTTAGGTCCTTCTGTCTTGCAATCAGGTCCTTCTCCCTTGCATCTTGGTCCCCAGATCTCACAATCCAATCCTTTTTCCCAGCTTTTGGGTCCTTTTATGTTTCATCTCTTCAAACTTATTTATTCCTGAAAACTAAACATAAAACTCGTGACATAGCATTGTTTAGGTGAAAGATAATGGATATAAGATACAAATATGAGCATGAAATGATGTCAATCAATAGTCATATGAAATTTTAGCAAAATTTGTCATCATATCTTATCCTTATTTACCAAATCAGTCATACCATATGTTATTAGAAGCAATATTCATTTGATTCAGCAGTTCAGGTCTTTTGGCCAAGCCACTATGTGTGCAATGACAATGTTCTTCCAATGACATAATATAATCAAAATAAGAACCATGCATTAAATCATATCAACGTCAATTAATTTCAATGTAACTTGGTATAAGTGTTTCATATAGAACTTATACATACCAACATATTACCATATGCATGTGTATTATTAATGTCTAGAAGAATCTAATCGCGAGTGAATAAAAATCACAAGCATGAAAATTGGAATAATGAGAGCACTAACACATATATATTATATAGTTTCAACAGAAATAACAACTAAATCAAAAGCTTAAAGATAATAATTATGAAAATATGATTATCGAATGAACCTCAAGAATACAAACCAAAATATTTGTATCATGGTATATAGTCATATTGATATTCCAGCATATTCTCATGTATATCTACTAGATAGAGTATATATTACTTATCAAATAGAACACACATACCAACAAATAAACTCTTTTTGATTGTCAAATTTATATACCATAAGGACATGGATTATTTTTGTTGTTTATCTCATCCCATTATCGCATGATTATATTAGGCTTTTGTAAGACTTTTCACGCGCTCATACATTCACTTCAGGGAATGGAGCAAATGAATTGGACAGATTCCGTGATTTCACACTCAGGCACGAGAATAGATCATGATACTTGGGAAGTCATTTTCTTGAAAAATGATTGCGAAGGAAAAACAAAACTTTCATCTTATCTTGATATTTGTTTTGTTCCCATACTACTACTGGAGTATCGGGTCATTAACCTGTGAAATGATAGAAGATTTTCCTATCTCAACTTTATATGGTCCTTTGGCATGCATAGAGCTAGATTTAGGGAATGAGATTTGAAGGGTTTATGAAACTTTGGCACTTTGATTGACATTATTTAATGCTTATATTTGTATCTTATATCTATTATCTTACACCTAAGCAATGCTATGTGACAAGTTTAATATTTGAATTTCAGAAAAAAATAGGTTTGAAGAGATGAAGCATGAAAGAACCCAAAAGCAGGGAAAAAGGACTTAATTGTGAGACCTGGGGACTAAGATGCAAGGGAGAAGGACCTGAACGTAAGACCGAAGGACCAAAGAGAAAAACAGACAACTCCACACCATCATGGGGAGTATTTTGGCAATTCTATTCGGGTCGGAGCTCTAACAAGTGAAATTGATGCATCAAAGACCAACAAAGACATCCAGAAAAGCCCAGAATAAAATCCAGCGTGATCCAGACCATATTGACCGCCAATTGGCGGTCTGTTTTGGCCCAAATCCGCTAAGATTTTGGTGGGTCACGTATTAGTGTGTATTTAGTCCATTTCTGGTATTTGTTTAGTCCCACATCGGGAGATTGTCCTGGATTGCCTTTTTATTTGGCTATAAATAGAACTCTTCACCTTCATTTGTAAATCACCATTTCTTGGTGGTATTCTCTCTACTAAGGAGTAAGCCTTGAAGCAAAACTCAAGGTGGAGAAGAATGCTACCTTTAATGTGAGTCATTGTTAATAAAATAATTGTTTTAGTTTTCTTTTAATCTTGTCTTTTAATTCTTGCATGTTTCTTTAGTTTATGTTTCTTTCAATTAGCTTCTTTAATATTCCTTTCTTGCTTAGTCTAATTTCATTTCAGTAGAATGTTTCATTTTAATGTAGGTTGTAGTGTAATGATTAGTGAGTAGTTCTATCCCCATTTGGGGGTGGAGAAATATGTGATATGATCATGTAGTGTATTAGGTGTGTGTTATCTTAATCCATTGAACCTTATATGATTTCCATAACCATCTAATGAGACTTCACTCTTATCTTTGATATGCTAATGCTCTTGAATGAAGCTTAGCTTATGCTTCGATTAGTGGACCTATTTTATGGGGAATGATAAGGTGAGGATATGGATGGAATTAATATTGGAAACATAATTTGTAGTGTATGTACTCTTGTTGCCTTTATCTTGGTTAATGTCTTGTATGTTTTAATGATATTGGGTTATCTTATTTCATGTGGAGGCATAGTAGGGTCTAGTCTTTATACATGAGTTCATTTAGCTTCATTCCAATTATTGTCTTGTATGTTTTAACGATATAGTCTTATCTTATTTCATGTGGAGGCAAAGTTGGATTTAGTTTTATGATTTCATGCACTACATGTTGTGAGGAGCATAATTGAACCCACACACACACACATCTTTATATTCACACTATTTCTCTACCCCCATTGGGGTTTAGTTTTATTGCTTATCTTTCATTTCCTTTTTGCATTTTAGTGTAGTTTAGTGTAACCAACCTTTCTCTCCTTTCTTTACCACTCGCCTCCGAACAAACCAAAAGTCAACACACCTCCCTGTGGATCAACCCGTATTCACCACCGCTTCAACGCGGTTGTGCACTTGTCGTTTAATATAAACGAATCAATCAAGTTTTTGGCACCGTTGCCGGGGAGGTGCTATGTCTAGACTTTGGTTTGGACGATTCGAGTGGTTTTAATTTTTTTTCTTTTTAGTTGTGCTTTGTTTCAGGGAACCACCGGATCAAGGGGAGGCTACTGGACGGGTTTAAGCACAAAAGACTCAACAGTGACCGCCAATCAGCGGTCTGGGAGCGCCAAATGGCGGCCTAGTGAGCATCTTTAGTCTTCATTTTTGTTCTGGTAGTTTGTGCTTTGATATTAGTTGTCTGGGAGCACAATCTTGCATGTTCTAATTTCTAGTTTTCTCCTAGATCATTAAACCAATCCCCATTAATCAACTTGGCCTTAAAATCCAAAGCAAAAGACTAGGCATTATTACTTGTTTAGGTCACACATCATGTACTTGACTTAGGCACGTAGTTGTCTTTTCTTTTAGCTTTATTTTCAGTTGTTGAGCGCTGGCGTGACGTACGCATTTCCTACACTCATTCATGCATCTTGTATGCCCATGCATTAGTTAGTAGGAATTGCATCGGGACAAGAGTGAGTTGAGCGTTTGTTTGGAACGATTGATTGCTAGATTTAGGATCAAAACGCTACTAAGGAGGGGTTGTCCCATAAAAGATAAGGTGGGGGATTTCATCACCCTTTCCTTCGCCCCAAAAATCACTCTTAATCAAGCCTTAGCTAAAAGCAAGTAGACATTGGCCCTAGGATTTCGGACGCACTAGGAGAGTAATCTAGTTGAGACCGTCATGGCCTGATCGGCGTTGCCTACCTTGTCGATAGTAGGAGGTAATGGATCTTCAGATCTGGTATCACTTGCTGGACATTGTGGTCTTCGTTGTAGGGAGGTGAGGCGTGTCGAGGCTAGTGACCTCGAAGTTAGGAGTCGTCTAGCCGAAGGACCCATTGCCTCACATTGTTTGAGTCGTGCTTGCTAGTTAGGCTTCTACCTGATCCCATTACCCACGCTAGCTCTAGGATTCTTCCCTTCTCCTCTGAGTCATCTTCTTCTCACCTTCTTCTACGTTATAGTCTCCTCCCTTTTACACTCTCTGGTAGCGTTTTAGGGTCGAGTCAAGCATTTTTTGCGAGTTTAGCCTCGTGGTGGTGAGAGTGGTCGACTCGAGAGTTTTATGAGATGGATGGTTACATGGGCGACCATCCATATCATTGTTGGGACCAGGACAATTCTTCCTGGTATTCTGGACCCATGCAACCTGGGGTGGCTCAGACTAACACCCCGTATGGTTGGGAGAATCTTAATTGTGTGACTGAGCAATCTTCATATTGGGGTAGTATGAGAGAGGCACCGACTACTAGACCATCATCTAGTTACGTCGGATCATACACTGATCATCAAACTGAGACATTGCAAGAAACTTTGGCCTCTTTCATGCGTGCGGTAGACGACATGAGTGCATCGATGGCTCCAGTAGTTGTACCGTGCGATTGTTGTGGGTTGAGTGGTCATGTTATCGGGGAATGTCCTTATGTTCCCCCAGAGCCTGAGTATAAGCATACATTTTCCCAAAATTCTCAATATGACCATTACGCATCCGCGTACAACCCGAGAGGGATGGATTCGTGGGGAGACAATTCTTATTCAAATTGTTATACATCATTTTCACCCCAGTATCCTCCTCCCGAATACCCAGAATTCTACCAACACCCAACTTCAAATCATTGGACTCATTCTCAGCCCATAAACACCCAACCCCAAAATTTTCCAATCTCGGACATGGACCTCATAGTTGACCGCATACCTGATTCCTTGAAACAAACTTTCATTACGTTCATGGAAACCACTCAACAGTCCATACAAAATATGACACTGCAAGTGAGTCAAATGTCGCAACAATTACGTGAACGTGAGGAGAGTAATATTTCTTGTCAACATGAGGATTCATCTTTTGATATCGAACCACCACCACATCCACAAATTCAAAGCACAATCTTTCAAAGTCAAACTCCTAGTCAGTCTGAGGGACTTGGGTTTCAATTCACGATCACTTAGTGGAGGATTCGATTCAAATTGAGAAAAACAAGGACCAAATTCATTATGAGTCGGCACAGGATTGTGCCTTATCTTTTTGTCACCTGGCCCTTGAGCCAACACATGATCTTCATGTTGTGCCTCTTAAGGACTCACCTCTGGTGAAGCAAGAGCTCCCTAGTACCCTCAATTTCAAACGACCTGATGAGAGTTTGCCTCTCACTATTGTTCCTGATCACCTTGGAAATGATGGGACATCAAATAATTACATTGCCAATGAGGGTATTAGGAGTTCCTTGGAGGATACCATGGGTATGAGACCCACTTTTTGTTCGCCTGGTGTGTCGGACATGCGTAACGAGGTTCTTGACCTCGTTCCGACGCACCAGCATGTTGGTTGGAGAGTTTGGATTGACGATCATAACTTCAGCACCGCAACGGGAGAAACTCTTGTTCCGTTGCCCCATATTTCCCAAACTCTTCAGAGGTTCAAGCTCTTTCAGTTTGATCCTTTGAATGAGACGCCTTTGCGTCCAATTCATGAACCTCTCATTTCATCTTGTGCTTTTTGTGAAGGGGCCCACGCATGAGTATTCTGGCCCCACGTGGTATCATGTTCCCTTTCCAAGTGCATTGACCCACTCTTGACGTTCCCATTTGATGTCTTTTGACAAATGAATATGGGAACTTATGTTTGTACATAGTTATATTAAAAAAACACAAAAAACAAAAAAAAATACAAAAATACAAAAAAGAAAAGTACAATAAAAGACTACTTCAGCGAGCATCGATTGTTGTGGGCTCGAACCCTTGAGTATTTGGGCCCCATTTCTTTCGCGTAGTTGTATCCTTCTTGGGCATCTCACAGGTTTTGAGGGAATTTGAGTTGTGTCCATCAACATAGCCATGCACTTCCCTTTGTACTTCGCGTTGGTGAGATCTTTCCTGTTTCATTGCATTATTCCATGTAGTATCTTGCTCGCATTCATTGAGGACAATGCATGAAGTAGGTGTGTGTGTGGGGGGTGTTTTACGTGTGTACATAGTCGAGTCTTTTCTTTTGATTTTGTTTTCTTTTGTTTGCATTGTTAGGGTCATGTTAGTGTGCTGCATTTAATATCGATATATCTGCTTGCCATGATCCTTGGGTGACTTGTCTTCTTTTGCTTGCCTAGTGCCTTAAAAATTTCACATTTCTTTCAAAATCTTCATGTGTTTGCGAAAGAAAATGTTTTGTAGGTTTTGTGTGTGTTTAGCATGTGCAAAACCGTTGAGAGGCAAAGTAAAAAGAAAGCTCCCAAAATTGTCTTGAACTTGATGCATTATGATATCTAGTACAGTGGCTTTAGGACTTATCTAGTCGTTAGGATGCACCCCAGTTTTCCCTCAGGGGGCGAGTAATCATAGGGTTTCAGTACTCAAACATTTAAAGAAGTCCACCCTGAACCTAGTGAATTAATAATTCATGTCTGTTAATTTAAGGAAGTTTGTTGTAGTCGATGACCCTTTAAATCTTGGTGTGAGACAATAAGTGTAGGGGGTTTTGGTTCATGTGTAGATAAGAAATAAGTGAGTAGGTGTTCTCTCTTCTCACACGGCTCCTATCACTTGGGAGAGTAGGTCTGAGGGGACTTTGTGCCTGGTGCTTTCGAGTCATCTGACTTGGGATGCACCGATCGAACTCCCGTTACACGGGTGGTAGGGATCGCCCTATGTGGAGATTTGGGGAAATGTGTACGTGATAGTATATGTCCTCATGGGCAATGATGCACGAAACCTGAACCTGGGAGAATGAAGCTCCAACTACTAAAAAGAAAAGAAGAAAAACAAAAACATGAGAAAAAAGAAAAAAAATGGTAATGCAAATAAGAACCTTAATGGACTTTACACTTTGTATCACTTGAGGATGTTGAGGTTGTCCATGTCTTTCACTTAATTCCTTATTTAACTTGCACGAATGATTCATTAGGCTAGGTGTATGGACTAATTACCTATATAGAGTCGGCCCGTAGGATTACCGCGTCCAATGATCGACAAAATTTGTCCAATGAGTCGAGTGTCTAGATTGAATAATGCATCTTGTTCGGATTTTGTGGGTATATCCGCTGAAAACCCTCAGGAGACAACACTCCTCCTCCTTGGCAACAAGGAGGTTTAACGGCTTATTGCACGTGCTAAATGCAACCGTGATTCCTACGAAAGTGAGTTAGGATTTCTTGTTTCTCGTTTGTTTTTCTCTTTCTTTGTTTTGCTCGGGACTAGCAAAAACTTATGTGTGGGGGTATTTGATTGACATCATTTCATGCTTATATTTGTATCTTATATCCATTATCTTACACCTAAGCAATGCTACGTGATGAGTTTTATGTTTGAATTTCAGAAATAAATAGGTTTGAAGAGATGAAGCATGAAAGGACCCAAAAGCAGGGGGAAATGACTTAATTGTGAGACCTGGGGACTAAGATGAATGGAGAAGGACCTGAACGTAAGACCGAAGGACCAAAGAGCAAAACAGAAAACTCCACACCATCATGGGGAGTATTTTGGCAATTCTATTCGGGTTGGATCTCCAACAAGTGAAGTAAATGCATCAAAGACCAACAAAGACATCCCGAAAAGCCCAGAATAAAATCCAGTGTGATCCGGACAATACAGACCGCCAATTGGCGGTCTGTTTTGGCCCAAATCCGTTAAGATTTTGGTGGGTCGCGTATTAGTGTGTATTTAGTCCATTTCTGGTATTTGTTTAGTCCGACATCGGGAGATTGTCCTGGATTGCCTTTTTATTTGGCTATAAATAGAACTCTTCACCTTCTTTTGTAAATCACCATTTCTTGGTGGTATTCTCTCTACTAAGGAGTAAGCCTTGAAGCAAAACTCAAGGTGGAGAAGAATGCTACCTTTAATGTGAGTCATTGTTAATAAAATAATTGTTTTAGTTTTCTTTTAATCTTGTCTTTTAATTCTTGCATGTTTCTTTAGTTTATGTTTCTTTCAATTAGCTTCTTTAATATTCCTTTCTTGCTTAGTCTAATTTCATTTCAGTAGAATGTTTCATTTTAATGTAGGTTGTAGTGTAATGATTAGTGAGTAGTTCCATCCCCATTTGGGGGTGGAGAAATATGTGATATGATCATGTAGTGTATTAGGTGTGTGTTATCTTAATCCATTGAACCTTATATGATTTCCATAACCATCTAATGAGACTTCACTCTTATCTTTGATATGCTAATGCTCTTGAATGAAGCTTAGCTTATGCTTCGATTAGTGGACCTATTTTATGGGGAATGATAAGGTGAGGATATGGATGGAATTAATATTGGAAACACAATTTGTAGTGTATGTACTCTTGTTGCCTTTATCTTGGTTAATGTCTTGTATGTTTTAATGATATTGGGTTATCTTATTTCATGTGGAGGCATAGTAGGGTCTAGTCTTTATACATGAGTTCATTTAGCTTCATTCCAATTATTGTCTTGTATGTTTTAACGATATAGTCTTATCTTATTTCATGTGGAGGCAAAGTTGGATTTAGTTTTATGATTTCATGCACTACATGTTGTGAGGAGCATAATTGAACCCACACACACACATCTTTATATTCACATTATTTCTCTACCCCTTTGGGGTTTAGTTTTATTGCTTATCTTCCATTTCTTTTTTGCATTTTAGTGTAGTTTAGTGTAACCAACCTTTCGCTCCTTTCTTTACCACTCACCTTCGAACAAACCAAAAGTCGACACACCTCCTTGTGAATCGACCCGTATTTGTCACCGCTTCAACGCGGCCGTGCACTTGCGGTTTAATATAAAGCGAATCAATCACACTTGCACATCCTTTTGATGCTCACAAGAATCCTTCAGAGATTGCTATGCATTTCATAGCCTTTTCCACATGAATTTACAATCTCGATATCATTATATACTTGCACCTCATGATTACAGTTTTTGCTTTCGGGGCTGAAGTGCTTCTTTTTTATTGATAGCATGACATATGGTAAATATCTACTTTCATAATATGGAAACCCAAATTTTGTTGCAACATACATTATATCATATATATAAGCATAAATAAATCATATGCAACACACATAGATTGTAAATAATCAATCTCAACCATGAATAGTATTATGTCATTTTGGTACGAAAGAAATTGAAGCCAATTCAATATACAATCATTGTTTGTCAAGGTTCACATGTAATGCATAATAATTATCAAACTCTTGTGTCATTGAATATCAATTATCTTAGTAAAGGAATAAAACATTACACTCCCTTTAGAAAACAATGGAAAGTAAAAAGTATGTAATATTGCGATAACATTTTCATCAAAAGTGAGAGCTAAATTATAAAATCAATTTAGACAATCAAAAAGTTCCATATAAACTTAAATTTAATTTTAGGGTGTTTTTTTTGCTTAATATCTCAACTCTTAAATATCGAATTCTGCAAAATAAACATTGTTGCCAAATATGTCTCAAATAATTTTATCAATTCATTCCAAGGAAGGAGTAATCTCAACAGAAGCAAGTCTCTTGAAGCTTTCTTTTGTAATATATTGACTAAGAACTCAAAATATTTTCTCTTATATACTACCAATATATTAAGAACCAAATGCATCAGATAATATTAAGATTCTCAAAATTATGGCACCAATACGGTAGATCTTTGGCAACATATTATTTGTGGAAATCACGATAGGGTACAAATAGTATTCTTATGGGTAATTTATTCAAAACCAATATGAACATAGTTTTTGATAAGCAAAGTCTAGAATAGTTCTAGCAACGTGATTCATAGACGCATCTATCTTATATTAAAGTATGAATTGAACACATGCATCAAATATCAGCTTGAACACATAATATGCAAGTAGGTGATACAAAATTAAGATTTACATGAGATGATCTAGCAAGTAATTAATCTAACAATCTATTGGAAAACAAGATCCTATAATCAACAGTTTGGGCCGAAAATAGAACACCCACCTCAGATTCTTGATAGTCCATCTAATGCTGAAATTTTATTTGGAAACCACCATCCCAGAAAATCAAAAATTTCAAGGCAACATATTTTCCAACGAAGAAAACTTATACCAAGGTGATAGAGAAAGAATTAAAATTACTTAGACTACTCTCTCTAATATGAAAACTTGTTAATCCATGTGCATGCAACATGAAAACGTGTGAGAATCTCACCCATCATGGCTACTTTTGTAGTTCTACCTCGTTTAGCGAAGAAGACACTATCAAACTCATGCTCCATCAATTTTTTAGTGGCTTAGAACGTCGTACTGATAACGTGTTGTAAAACAAAGAATCTAAAGAAGAAAATATTAGGAAGGGGAGATATGTATTTTCTTTTCTTGTGTCTACAAATGTGTACAATAACCCCCTATATATAAGATAATGAGGTAGTAAAGGTTACAACCAAATAAATGGAATTACATCATATTAATAAGAGTAAAAATCTACTTGAATGGTGAGGGTTAAGGAATGTGAATCATCCATAAGGCATTTGGATTTCATAACAATTATCCATTTCTCTTTAATTTGTTTCTTTCAGTTGTAATCCATACGTTCGTTGGATGAAATTTGCAATTGAAACCATTCGAATTCGAGAAAAATTCCGAAACGAAGACTGAAACGATATCTAATAAGTCCAACCCGATTTGACCCAAATGTTTTTTTCAATTTTGAATTTTGCTCCTTTGCTCTCGGCAACACATGCTACCATTTATATTTTCTTCTAAGGACTAAACAAGATAAAGGTTCATTTGTGAAATTTGAAAAGTTGTGCTTGAGTCTCATTGAAAAACCCAAACGTGCGTTTTTGTCCAAATGAGTTTTTCGGCGTTTGATAACTCATGATTGAACCAGACATCACTACACATTTTTTTGTTTTGTTTGAAAATCCATTCGCATACAAATTTTCGCCATTCTCACCGACGACGTGATAAAAGTAATATCATGAGTTTAAAAAATTCGTGAATGGAGTTAATTTTTAAATAAAGTTCAAATTAATTAGCTTTTATAAAATAAGTTTTTAATATAAATTAGTGTGTTATAGTCCCATTATCTGCAACGATATGTTTATGTGATTTTATATTGAATTTTAGAAAAACAAAATTAGTACGTATAATTACTCAGCTTTACATGAACAACATCAATATAAATTTGGAATTAAATTAAGAAAGTTGTTTTATATTTCAGTAGGAAAATAAAAGGTTATAAATGAAAATGTTGTAGTTAGCCATATATATAACATTAAAATATACAATCTCTTTTTCTATAAGTTGAGATGCCAAATGCAAAAAATAGTCTCAAATAACTTACACTAATGATCTACTATCCCTCTCAAAAAATGCAAACCGAAAAGGTAGTGTCCTAAGTAAAAAATTGTTAGTCTACAAACATTCTTGATATTTCATCTGCACAAAAACTTTCTCCGTATCTAATGCAATTTTTGAGAATCTCAAACTTAAAAGTTGAGTGTTGTAAGTGAACCCAGAGACGCAGGCATGACCGGCCGCATGAGTTGTGGGTTTCATTCTTATGGGCTCAGAACATTAATGTTATACGTTTTGCAAAACACTTTGAAATTGTCGATCCCTACTTGTTGTCCTTTATATTTTAAATCCAATTATATCCGACTTGCCTAGACCTAGTTTTGATTTTTATTTTCAATTTCAATTACCTTATGTCCTTACCATCATCTTTTCAGTATTTTGCACAATTTACTACTTCACTAAATTGCTTTAATGTTCCTAATACAATTGTATTCTCAATTTAATTGTGACTACTGATAAAAAGGATTCTCAACCGTAATCTGTTAATTAAATTTAAAACACGTTCAAATGTTCAATCCAAACGAACTACCTAACATCTTGGAGTTAAGTTAATTAAACCATCATAACCTATGTGGTCAACAGCAAAAACAAAACAATCCTAATATCTCCCGTCAAAGGAACAACCAAATTTATCGGAATGTAATTTAATCAAACGGTCTTATACAATTATTATACTATATATCCTGGTCGATTTTTTTCTAAAATGAATAACTACTTGCTGATTACGTAACTTATAACGTTGAATTGCCTCACTCCTTTGCCTATATATATCCATAAACTCTTCATTTAACAATACATTAAGATTGATATTCTTCCTTAGTCCTTCCAAGTTTCGGTGACAACAAGACCAAAGAGATGGAGTTTCCCAACATGCGAACGGAGTTCCAAACGTTGATGAGTAAATCCATGCGGAGACGCCAAGCCACGCAAGCCGGAGGGAGATCTCTCCTCCGTGATTTCGAGACGGCTGCGGTGGAGGAAAGGATAAATCGTGTTGCTTTCGTACCACGACGTGGGATTCGAGAAGGCAGGCGAGTGGGAGCTGTGAGTAATGGTGGCTGTGCATTGCTAATGTGGGTGATGATGATGGCGTTGATCATTGTTGCTCCTCTAGCTAAATGTACTTACACTTGATTGTAATCGTTGATGTTATGTTCTTTGTGTGTGATTCATGTAATAATATAATACTATTACTCAATTCAAAGAAATATATCGGATATTGACGAACGTATTCGTTGCTCAACGTTACCTCTTTTGGGTAAAATATTTCGGGACATGTTTTTTTTTTGCTTGAAAATATTGTGGTGTTGGTCAAATGGATTGTTAAAGTACGTCACGTTCTTGCATTTTGACATTTACTCATTCACTGTAATGTTTGAATGTTTCTTATATAACTGTCTTTATTTTAAAGTAGTGTAACTGTAACTGCTGATAAAGAGGGTTCTCTTACTGAAATCTGTAATTAAATTTGAAAGACATTCCAACAAAACAAACTCCCTAACATTTCAGAGTTAAATTGATTAAACCATCGTAACCTATATATTCCAAGTTCCAACAGCAAAAATAAACCAAATCTAATATCACCATTCAAACTTACCACCAAAATTATCGGAGTGTAATTTAATTAAACGGTCATATCTTATATATCTGGGTTGATGACTTGTTTCTAGAATGTCTATTGACTTGCCTACTACGGAACTAATTAACGTTGAATTACCCCCACATTCTTTTGACATATATATATATATATATATATATATATAGGGTGGTATTAGAATGAGACCAGGTCTCAATTTAATATAATGAGACCCCAAACATACACCATCAAGATCTAATCTAACGGTGAAAAAGAAAAAGGGTAGTTTCGTAATCAACATCGTCTTCCTTTTACCTCCTCTCCCATACGCACCCACCACATCCATTTTCCTCCCTCCAATCGTATACAATCTCCTCCTCCATCTCGCCTACTCCTACGAAGCCATCCGCGTCTACTCCCGCTGCCTACTCTCTCCTCACACTCCCACCCTCTCGTCTTCTGCTCCTCGCATGTTCTTTGGCGGAGGACTCACGGCTCGATCGCATCTGACGTTCTGTTTCTTCTGATAAGTAGGCATTTTCTTCGTTTAAAAGCTTAGATCAAACATCTAGTTCTGCATTCTTGATCTAACATCTGGACCAAAGAAGCTGTGGTGTTTTTTCAAAAAAAAAATTAATTATTTCTTTGGATGTGATTTCTTGTTCTTACATTTTGGCTAGCATGTTTAGTAGTTTTGTGGAGGATTCGTACGACATTTTTAATTTTTAATCTAAATGCAATAACAGGAATACAATAGATGTTTTACCAAGTAGGCATTTTCTTCGTTTAAAAGCTTAGATCAAACATCTAGTTCAGCATTCTTGATCTAACATCTGGACCAAAGAAGCTGTGGTGTTTTTTCAAAAAAAAAAAAAAATTCTTTGGATGTGATTTCTTGTTCTTACATTTTGGCTAGCATGTTTGGTAAATTTGTGGAGGATCCGTACGTCATTTTTAATTTTTAATCTAAATGTAATAACAGGAATACAATAGATTAATACACAAACGTAACTATTACAATACATAATTACACTAGTTAAATAGACAGTTGTCCTAGTACAATACATAACTATACTATTTCAATACCTAACTACATTATTTAAATACCTGACTATTATTATTTCCATAGGTTAAAATGAACTCAACGAGTAAAAAATATTGTTGTTCAAAACACATTTCCTATTACAACTATTTTAAGTATTCTTTTTCAGATATTTTATAATCTGGTTTAGTTGTTTAATATAGTTATGTTGTGACTGTTATTATTTATATAGGTGGAAACAACATCAATGGAAAACCATTTCTTTGTTCAAACAAATGGTTTAATACACAAACGTAACTATTACAATACATAACTACGCCAGTTCAATAGACAGTTGTCCTAGTATAATACCTAACTACATAATTTAAATACCTTACTATTATATTTCCATAGGTTTAAATGAACTCAACGAGAAAACATATTGTTGTTCAAAAAACATTTCCTATTACACCTATTCTAAGTATTATTTTTCAGATATTTTATAATATGATTTAGTTGTTTAATATAGTAATGTTGTGACTGTTATTGTTTATATAGGTGGAAACAACATCAATGGAAAACTATTTGTTTGTTCAACCAACATCTCAAGTGACACCTATTGTAAGTATTATTCTAGTTACCTTTTATTTAAAGTAATATACTGTCATAATTGTTCAACATATTGGTTTACTTCTTTAATTTACTAAAACTATCCTTTAGTAGAATAAGGCAGAAATGATTTTGTTGCTTGACAGATTCTTAGGAAGGAGTTGTTGAACTTGTGTAATAAAATGATATCATTGTGTATTGAAATGATATGTTAGTGTATTAAAGGTGTACTATTGTGTATTAAAACTATATGTTGGTGTATTAAACGTATACTATTGAATATTTATTTAAGAAAGTTATGCAAATTTGTAGAGTGTGCATGTCATTTCAAACTCCAACATCTCTCTAACCTCTCTCTCTATTTTTCCTATAGCAAAACACATGCAACACATCTCCCTATTTCTCTCTCTTTCATATAGAAAAACATGCAATGCATTTCTGCTACAATTTTTTCTTGTTTGATAAACTATTGTTAATTAGTATAAACTACTTTTGCATACTAATTGTTTTGTCTACTCCAGGTAATAAACAATGATAGTTCTCAATGCTTCATTCCCAATGTTCATTCCACAATCAAACCAGAAATTGGAAAAGAATTTCAGACATTGGAAAATGCATATATTTTCTACAAAATATATGCTGGTGAGAGTGGATTTAATATCAGGAAATCAACTTCAAGTCTTTCAGTAAATTTACATTGGTAAATTATTTTGTAATACAAAATAATGCTTAAGTGGGGATGTCCACAAGTTCTCTAAGTTGATTTCAATTAATGGTTTATATGTCTGATCACAAAAATATACAAAATCAAACTTATGTTGTGTATTGAACGTATCTCTTTTAGAATCATATGTTGCTCACTTCTTCTTCTCCGATGACAACTAACTGTATTTGTGTATTAAACGGGTTCTGTTGTGTATTGAACGCATATAGATGTCTATTCACTGGAAGTTTTATTTACGAAAGTGATGCGATTGTGTAGTTTAATGATGTAATTGTATATTAAACTTTTATAGTTGTGTATATTAAACTTATAATGCAATTGTGTATTTTAATAATGATTTTTCTAAAATTTTCTCTAACCAAAATATTCAATAGACAAGTTAAACCATATTAAACAACATTATATTCAACTTATAATGCAATTGTGTATTTTAATAATAATTTTTATGAGTTAAAGAATTCTTGAACTTGTGTAATAAAATGATACGGTTGTGTATTGAAATGATAAGTTATGTATTAAACTTATAATATTGTGTATTGAATGCATATATATTATATGCTTCACTCAAAGCATATGATATACTAAAGGAACTACGAACAAACCAAATATTTGGTCTTATTTCTTGGAAATAAAAGTTACTAACACAAACTTCTCGACATCAAAACTACCAAAAATAGGTATCGTAACCTGTTGGATTAACATGTCAAATGTGTTAAGTGAGTACATAGTTGTACATAGTTGTAACTCCTACTATATACAAAATGTAGCCATATTTGTTGCAAGTATATAACAACAACAAAAAAGATGATATCTACTAAAATCCTACTTAACTCAGATATCATCACTACTTTCTGGTCACTACTTCCACAACTTCCACAAATTAAGTCAGATATATATCATCAATACTTCCACAACCACCATGACAATCCTAACAAGGAACTCCAGTAGACACTATTACTACTTTCACAGAAGGCAAAACTCCTGACAACAAAGGCAGAAACTCCAGATGTCCAAAGAAGGCAGAAACTCCAGATGTCCAAACAAAGCATAAACTCTAGAACACCGTCAAGAATAATCAACCTGTAATATGAGTCTCAGTTCAAACTTTTAGGACGCATGGATCTCTTTGTTGAAGATCTGATAAAATATCATTTTAAATTAGGCACCAAACAATATTAGTTTATTTTTGGAAGTGAATAATTTAATTTTGGAAGTGAAGATCTACTGAATATTACTTTATAATAATACAACATTAAATAACAACTACTAAGGATCTAGACATGTAATCTAATATCATACACAATAGGTTAACTTATGACTTGTAGACAATCACATTGGACTGTTCAAAAATTTAAAAAAGAAGTTCAAATACTGGGATGCAGATGTGCATATTTAATAGGTTGAGATGCAGCATTCAAAAGTCCAGAAAGCAAAAATACAGAATATTTAATGCAAATGTAGAAATCTTTGGGATTTACACTTCATGTTCGGTGGAATACATAACTATACAAGTTCAATACACAACCACATTACTATAATACATAACTACAAGAGTTCAATACTAACCATTAAGCAGACAGTGCATCTATTGATATATGTTGAGACATTGTTCTTTAATCCCTTTCTCTTTTCTTTAATCTCTTCAGAAATCTTCAAAAATGAAATTGGCTCGATTTGCACTACAAAGAGGATAAGATAACCTTATCATTTAAAACCCTGATTAGGATGAAAAGACATTAAAATCAAATAAGTGTGAGATGTAATAATCCTTGAATGATAGTTGTGGTTTCATGGAAAATGGTCACTCCAAATAGGTTCATCCTGCATAACAGGGACTCGAAGCAAAAATCATATCACAGTACCTTGAATGCTATGAACCATCATCAGATTAATACATTCCAAACAAAATAAAAACAAATCATGAAAACAATTTTCCAAATATTACATCTCAAAGAAAATTATTTCATTAAATTAGTGGCTCAGACTTGAAACCAGCTTCTTCGATCATGAATTATCTGAAGCAGAACTGACATTTATACATTGATGTATCAACTAAATATTTCATATGATATCTTCTTTACTTAGAAATTTATTATATATGTAGATTTGTATGATTTGATAATGACAGATTGCTTGATAGATTTTTAAAAATATTTTTGTTACTTGACAGATTTTGTGAATGAGTTTTTATGAAGGAGTTGTTGAACTTATGTAATAAAATGATACCAGTGTGTATTGTAATGATGTATTGGTGTATTAAACATATACTATTGTGTATTGAACGCATATATGTGTATTCACTGCAAGTTTTATTTAAGAAAGTTGTGCAGTTTTGTAGAGTGCTCCATGTCATTTCTATTTCCAATATCTCTCTTTCCTATACAAAAATATGTCGTACTATAGTAATTTAGTCTTATGTACAAAATATACAAAATCAAACATTTCCCCTCTTCCCATCATGTCCTCCTTCCTCCCCTCCTTCCCAGTCGCACCCAACCATGCGTGACGCCTCCAGCAACCTTCCAAAAGATGTCGGAGTTGGCACGTCTCCTTCCGATCTCCAGTCTCGTTGTCTTTTTTCCAAATCTAAATTTAATTTTCGTAATATTCTTTTTCCCACTTACAGATTATTATTCTTTCTCGCATTCCCTCCAATATGGACTCCAAATTCCATTGGGTTCTTCTTTAACCTCGGGTCTTTTATTACACGAAATGTCATTGCAAAAGTCTTTTTTATCCCCAAGAATATTAACAATTCCACGGCACGTTCCAAAAAAGGCAAAAAACTAACCTCCTCCTCATCCAACATCCAAACACCCACTCCGCAAAAACCAAACCCCCTCATGCAACACTGATTTTCCAGGAAAATTTGGATTCTCAATAATGCAATGCCTTTAAATGCAACACCCAAGTGAATAACAAAAACGAATAATAGAACGTTAATTACCAAATCGTTTTTTAGTTCCATATGATACTTAAATTAACTTGACATGAAACACTCGACCCCAATTTCAATCCAGGCTGACGTGCGCAAATAAGATTCCTTTAGCAGACTTGTCTTCTACTTGAATCGAGATGTGGATAAGATTTTCATGTGAACACACCATCATGACATACCAAGCATTATTGCTAGCAATTGACTACAGATCACACAAAGAACTATAACATTTTAACACGCTAGTAAAGTTTGCTAATCAATAAACCTGTCAAACCAGAACTAAGATGTATTGCAATATGTATGAAAACATTGTTCCAAGACAATCATAAAAGATTTATTTGATCAGATTCAAAATTATTTATCAGGGTTGGAGATTCACAAAGACAACTAGATTATACATTCCCATGTACTCATCTTTACACAAGGATGAGAAGAAAAGCACGAAAAATGGAACCAGCACAGAAACCACAATTTCATTGTCGATAAAATGTAACATTTAGTCTTGTAAGTAGGAAACTGGTGACCACAGCAACAGCAAGAAGAAGAGATCAGCATTAAAGTAGCGCTGCTCGAGCAAGAGCATACTAGATAAATGAGTATCCGGTTGTTCAGCAAATTTCCACCCTTGGGGTAAGGATCCAGTCATCATCGACACTAATAGGCTTTTCAAGGTCAGGTCTTTGATCCAACGCCTTTATTGTTGAACTTTCGGGAAATGCATCAGGATAGGTTTCTGAAAGTTCGGCCTTCATGCTCCTGTTAATCATCGTAATGGAAGTATATTATATCAGTTGCATGTGTGTGACGATAAAAAGATGCAACAGGAAACCAATTCCTGAGAAAGGTCTTTCAATCTTGTTCTTTATCATTGATGTAGTTGGAAATATCTGATTCCAAATACTGCCTCGGAGAAAGAACTAAATATTGATTCTGAGAAACAAGTCTTGTGGAACAGTAGAACCATCATCACCGAACAGAATGTCGTGTCCAATTCTACGAGCAAATATTAGATTGCCTATAAAAGTTCATTAAATGTATAGTGCCATGAACACTAAAGTATCAAACTTCATGCTAAACCATAAATCATAATTAGTAGATATCATCTGTGAGAACATTTGACTAAAATCACTCTTAAGTGTTGCAGGCATTGTCAGATAATGTGATTTTCCAAAATAAAGTTGTATCTGAAACTTGCTTGGTAGTTGAGCCAAGTAATCAGTAAAAAAACATCATGCTAACTATATCTAGAGCACCAAATATATGAAAATCCCTGGATTGGAAGGAAGCAAACTGCTATTCAGCATTGGCTGACCTGAGCTTCAAAAATATGTAATCTAAATCTGACTTCATGGACTTCAAAAGTTTTGTATTTTTTGAGAAATCATCGGACACTTCCGCAAAGCATCGCTCTGAGTACTCGTTGGAATGCGACAAAACAGCATTGCTATCCTGTAGCCTTCCCAAGCTGAGACAAAAAATGACCAGAAAGGTAATCAACCATATGTATCAAGTACAAAATTGCTATCCTGTACCAGAAATTAATGAAAGTGTTTTTTGGATCAATAATCCATGGAAGTGTTAATAATTGTCAGGTGCCAATATCTTCTTACTAGACCTAACCCACAAACTGGTCTACTAAATAGAAGATGCCAAGACATCTTGATACTTGGTCTTGCAGTCCATAAGATTAAAGGATACGTGTAGAAATCCAATTTCACAGAACATTTGCCATTTCCATACATTTAGGCATTGAGATCAGTAATAGAATAGAAGATTTTCATCATATGCCCTAGAAAGGCTTCCTGCCCATCTGCCCCATCAACAACCAAAAAAATTCAATGGACCATGTAAAGGTCTTCCCAGCTCTACACTCTCATCACAAGCTTACAATCATGGGTAGACAGGGTGCGCATGCAGTTTATGGGTATGTCAGGCACATATATGTAGTAACCTAGAAACATAACCAACAAATAAATTCTAGATCCTGCAATTCCAGTTCAATTGTCCAGAAACCAAAGAAGAATGGCATATAGTGATAGAACTTTCTCCTTACATGAGATGTTGCAGTTGCTGCAGGGATTGGATTTCCTTGTCATCAATTAGGGATTTAAGCTGACTAGAAACCTAATTAATTATACTTAATTCTTCTCTTGCCAAGAATTGTTTACTGAAATTAATTTCAATATATAGAGTTGAAAGAACCACTACAATATCTGAAGAGGACTGGAAAGAAGAGTGTTAAAGTTGGAAAGAGGATGACATGACCACTCCAAACCATAACATCTTACTTCAAATACTTTGGTTCTCTCAGTACTACACCACATTACTCCCCATATCCCTCGATGTCATCACGAACTCCACTATGGAGAACAGCAACAAGGCTCCCAAAATCCCTACTAGGAACACCCCACGAATCCTCACGAACGAGCTGCCAAACAACCAACCCCAACGCCATCGTCCCAATCCCCAATAACATCACCGACGCCCCGCTCCGTCCCCCGAACCGGTACTACCTGGCCAACCTCCCCACGTCGTGGCACACCAGCATCGTCCTGAACCAGCACCCGACGAGGTTCATCACCCCGAAGAAGGACATGAGCCCGGTGGCGCCGAGGAGGAAGAGGACGACGACGGTAGAGAGGTCGGAGGCCATGATCTAAGGAATGTTGAGGTGTGTCGCACTCGGTGATGGCGACGGTAGCGAGGGAATGGACTTCATCGGCTGGACCGGAAACGAAGACGGATGGTAGGAGAAAAAGACGAAATATGAAGAATATTGTGGTGTGTTTCGGTGATTACCATATTACCCTTTGATTGTGTAAATTGTATGTTGGATAAATCAACCATTGGATCTAGATCTAAGGGAGGAAAGATGTGATCTCATTTTATTATAATGAGACCTGGTCTCATTGTAATATTTCTGTATATATATATATATATATCTGTGTGTGTGTGTGTGTAAATTTTGCTATGAGGTATAACTCACCTAATGTCAAATGATATACAAATATCATCAACCATAAGATCTTTTGTAACTTGCATCCAATGGTTGTTTCTAACCAACATCTCTCTCAGGTATAAAATTCATCTCCTTCATAAATTCCACCTCTCCTACCTTCCCCAAATCCCCCAAAGATTCCATCTTTCCCCCTCTCCGCCGTCTCCACTCCCCTTTTCTCTCACCCCTATGGCGGCCTTAGGACCGGATCCGCCCTTCGACCTCGGTTCGGCCCTTCCTGATTTTGAGGTAATCCCAATTCGAGCCTTTCGTTGCTGGATTTGGGGTTTGGGGTTTTCTACCCCTTTTCATTCAGAATAAGATCGAAATTTCACTTCTTTGTGTGATTCTGTTGCTTTCATGTGATTGATTAGTCGTGTTCAGAGTTTCAAACTTCCATTCTTTCTGAAAATGGTGTGGGTCATGTCAGTTTTCATACTAGTAGATTATCCATTATCGGATAGAGACATATCTTTTTATGAGAAATTTGATGATCCTAGATAATTCCAACTGGTTGTAGATTTTTTGTCGTAATAAATTTGAAGATCGTACAATGATGACGGCTGGAAATTAGAGATTCATGAGAATGAGCGTGAAAAGAAGTCATGTGCTTGCTACTCTAGTTAATTGTCAACAAAAAGAGGATTATTGTATGATATTTTTCAGATAAATTTCCATAATTACCTTCGCCATATAACTTTCATTTCATCAGCTTTAACTTCTATTCTTTTAGTTTTTGCATGTTAATTTTTAGGTGTTTTTACTTATGTCATGCAATTATAACTATGTTTGATGTACATATACTGAAATTTGAAGTTTTTATTGCTTTTATTGTTGTTGTTGTACATATACACCATTTCAATTTAAGTTTATGACATTGTGTTGTTCTTTATGTTCTTTAGGCATCCAAACAATATCATGTTCGAAGAATTAGAAGGCTTGATGGATTTCAAAAAATTAGATGTGCCCCGGATAAGTTTAATCCTCAATGCAATTGCAATTTGATGCAGTTTTTAGGTATTCCGTGTTGTCAGATTCTGACGTTCTTTAATCCAAGATGGTCCAAGAAAGTTAAAGATGGAAATAAGGTTGTCGTCCATAGCGTACCAAACAAGAATGGAAAACTATAGAAGTATGTAGAGTTTATGAAACTATGTAATGATGTGATCAATGATGACCTAACTAGCGATGAATTTTTTGAATTTGTCAAAGGCAAGTTGATTGGATTATTTGAAGAAATTTAGTTGAAGAAAACACTTGTTTCAGTTGTCTCTAAAGAATAAATTAACAGCATAAGTTCAATAACAGAAACATCGAGAAAAATGATAGATTAGCCAACACTTTTAAATTCACGTCAAGCAAAGACGAAAGGCAGTGGAAAAGAAGAAAGGAAGCCAAAAGGTGACAATAAAAGAATCAAACCAGATAGAGAAAAATGGGCTGAAAATGGTAGACAATGTAAGTCTTGCCTCCAGTATGGTGTTGGTCTTGACTCACGTACATGTCCATTCAGGAATTGTACTTGTGACGTTCAAACTGCATATATGATGGAGTTAGAATAATTTTCAGAATAGCAAACAAAGCAGTCCTGATCTTTTTATATTTCTTCATGTGACTTGTAATAGTTTTATGACAATTATAGAAAAAAATTATGGTTTTGGTTTACTTTATGTTTGTATATTTTAAGAATGCAAACATAGTATAGGAAGTTAACATATTTTATGATGATTGGTGCTTATTCCTTGGTTCAAATTGTATGGTTCCTATGTGATGACGTACATAAAATACTCAATACCATTTTTAAAATGCAAACAATCATAGCTAAAATACACAAACGCATTCTAAAAACACACAAAACGATATTCTAAATACAGTAATTAATGTTTAAAATACACAAATATTTTCTAAAAACACACAAAACGATGTTAAAAATACATCAATCCATGTTTAAAATACACACCTATGAGGCAACATTATCCACAATCACCTAAATGCATCAAATGAAACCCTACCAAAATTACAACAATTGCTATTTCAAAATGTAAATATTTCTTTCATTTCATTTGATCAAAATCCAAACAAGTTTACGTTTTTGAACATAACAAAGTAGATCTTGTCACACATGAAAACCTATGACTGAAATGTTTGCTCATGTCTTATTTTGAAGAAATGTGACTTCAATGATTCTTGTTGTCATCTCCTCTCTAGTACGACCAATGTCTTTTTTTATGTTTATGCTCATGTTCATAGCTAGCAATTCAATAGTCTTGGCCACAAAAATTCCACAATCGACATTTGATGGGTCTTATTGTGGATAGTCATTAACTGAAACAACATTCCAGCTGTTACAATCAATCTGTTGATGACAATTGTTGAAGAACACTTTCACCCAATCAACTTATAAATATTATTCATTGTTACGATTAGAGCACAATCAAATATGAAAATAGACCTATCATTATGTTACCAATATGGTTTTGATGTATGCATACCATCATGTTTACCCCAACTATGAAATCTTTAAGTTTGCTTCCTCGTGATTTTCCCAATGAGTTGTATGTCTTAAATTGTTTGAGCTGAAAATCAACCTCCAAAAGATGCCAATGGAAGTTGTCATGTAATGGAATTAGGATATTGCTGACACAATTGAAGTGTCGATTCTTGACTCTCAAAATAGTTTCCGGTTTATCCATCTCAGATTTGGTTGCTTGCTTCGAGTTTCTCTTCAATAATCTGTGCAATATATGATAGTAACAATAAACAATGGAACATTTGAGATTACAATAAATCAAAATTTTCAACTTACGAATGCAAACGACGATGAAATTATGGTGCTCTCAACCCCTTTGTTTCTCAAGTCATTCCTGACAATTTCTGAATACACCTTCTCTCTATCAACATGACCTTCCTCATAGGATAATGTCATCGCATGGCAGTGCTAACAAGGGAAAAGTAGAAATAACATCAAGAATAAATAAATTTACACGAATTATTGTTATAATTACATCATTTACAACTATAGTTCCACGTAACAGTCAAACTACAAAATAGTCAATATATTTAACAAAAATAGTCAACATACTTGACAAAAACATCTTTTTAACTGCATCATTTGATGTTTTAGTTACAACAAATACAAATTAAAGTACATTAACTAAGGAAACTTACTAGTTGTCATAATTTTCCAAGAAATTCTCGATGATACTCCTTTCTGTTTTGCTAACATGTAGAACGTTAAGGATTTCTTTTTACATCTACTTGTCCTTGTCTGAACTAGTTTGCCCACTACGGCACCACCTCTCTGAAGTTGAAATATGATTGTATGAACTTATGTGGGGGATATAAGAACCAACTCCATTTATTTTACTCTTGATATTTGAATAACATCCACTATATTTTCAACAAAGAACTAATTAATTGTTCCTTTTTAATTTGTTATGTTAAAAATAGAAAATAATCAAATGAATGACTAGTAGATGACCAATACAACTCTACATAATCTTTTAAAAAATACTAATAGCTAAAGGCTAACAAGATAAAATAGGATATCCATCACAAAATATAGTTTCATAACATATATATCATCTACAGGTTTAGAACTTCAAAAGCAATACAGAAAATAATTAGTAAAAACAATTAATAATATATGTCCAACTAAAAACTAAGCTAGTTATGGCAGTGTAACTATTAGAAAAGAAATGACAGAAAACAAAAAAAATAATAATAATAGTTCGTAATATCTATCCAACTAAAAACTAAGCTAGTTATGGCAGTATAATTATTAGAAAAAAATGCAAGAACACAAAAGGTACAAAAGAGTAACAAAAAAAGAAAAATGCACATGAAACCAATTAACATGAAGTACCTCCAAAACCCTAGCTGGTAAATCTCGTCTTTTCCTTTGACATTTCTCAAAATAACCCAAACAACCAAATTTCAACCTTAAATTTAAAAAAAATGATAGTAAATAGAGCCCCTAAAACAAAAACCCTAAATCAAATTTCAACCCTAAATTTCTCAACAAAAAAAAACTAAATCAACTAGTACTATTCCGAAGGAGAACCATCTAAATCACACAAAAATACTAAACAGACTAATGGAATCTTACTTTGATGATGCAATCTAGGAGAAGTACTGCTCTTCATCGTTGGATACAATCTAGGAGAAGTTCTACTCTTCACTGTTCCTTGATTAAGGTATTCGTCTTTTGGAAGTGTAAAGGAAGGGGCTCTTGGTCCTCAATAGTAGAGGTCTAAAAGACAATGGTTTACATAAATCAAAAGTAATTCAAAATCATGGTAACTAACATTTAACATTAATTACCGAGTTAGGATTGTCGTGTTGGTAAAGAGAGATATTGTAGCTCTACAAATATTTAACAATATGAGTATATGAAATAGAAAATGTTTCTTTTATATATTGAATTGACCTAACAAATGAAACATTATGGAATTGTGTTTGTGTCATTAATGTTTCATTGTGTCTTTGAATCCTAAGATATGAGACTTATATCTTTTCACATGAGTGTATGATTTCATTATTATCAAATAGTATCAATGCGTATAGTGATAAAAGTATTAGTTGGATATACATAACTTGTGATGGAAAACATGATATGTCAAAAGATTCTCATTTCCCATCTTGACTTGAGTGTTGATATTGTTGGGCCCCTTGATAAAACAAAATTATAATGTGCACAATGTAACTTGTGTATAATTACATATTTATAATTAACTTGAGAGATCAAGAAATAAATATATATTACAAAGATGACATTATTTCTACCTTGTATAATATTCTCAATGTCATGAGGCAATAGATAGACACAAGTGATCTTTCATATCACTAAATGGATCGTGTTTAGTTCGAGTGAGCAAAACATCTTTGGTGTTTTGGTAAATATAATTGTAGCTAGATACCGCTTGTAATTTATGATATAAAGTGTTTTATATCATTACCAACATAACTTAGATCCTCCTATAAGTCACACCACAGAACTCGGAAACAAGAAATTCGATTTTACATTTTATATGATGTATTAAAATAAATTTGGTCAAATATTAAAATCAAATGTGTCGTGATTACGACATGGTTATAATAATCAATTAATTTATATGAGATGTAAATATATTATGGGGTATAATATTTGACATTATATATGATAATATGTTGCATATTATAATGTAGTTTGTATCATTATAAAATATGTAAATTTGCTAAACCCTGAAGACTAAATTTTGTTGGATATTGATCCAAAATTCGGTAAAAGGCAAAAAACAATGCAAAACAGTTGAACGTTTCTTGCAAAACGGTCAACCGATGAACACTAATTTTTGGGTTTTTTTGAAAACACTTTTGCACGGTTTTGCATAAATTAATAAGAATTTTTTTTAATCATGGGTTGGATTTGTTCCAATTCGATTAGAGAAGGTGAAGGCATGAATACGTGTCGAAATATGATTGGATTAGAGGAGCTATTAACAACGAATCATGTGCAAGTGTGTTGCACATGAATAGGTTTTGAGGAAGTCCTATAAATATGAACCTCCTCTCCTCATTTTTAATATAAATGCAAAATTCTCCTCTCCATATTTCTCCACTAAATCCATTCAAAAATTCTCTTGTTAGTTGAGTCTTTTAGAAATTAAATTCTCAAGAGCATCAAAGGGTTAATTATCTAGATTCTAGCCTTGAATTAGAAATTGATTGGCTAGCTCTTTCTCTCTAAAATTCTCGAAAATGTTTTAGAGAGCATTTTGGGTACAATTTTCTTCTAAAAAATTTAATATTTACGTAGGATACATATATTAAAATGTAGAGACTATGTTTTGTACATGAAAATTATTGAAAATATGAAAATTGATCGTAAATGCATGTTAAAATGTTAAAAATTATACACAAGTATAGGGCACGAAATCCTACAAACTCTGCTACATGTCTTGCACACCTTTGGTCGGTGTGGTCCACCTCCTTCACTATGAGGCCTCTTGCCCGGATTCCCTGTGAAACGACCAACTGCACGACCCCCAAGATTCCATGTGAAATGGCCAACTGCATGGCTCCTCGTAGTTCTCCTGATAGTCCTTGTCTAGGATAGTTGCACACTTTACGACATCCGCCAGGGTTTGTTGCATGCTAGTGAGTACACGGGTCCTAGGCTGCTTACGAAGTCCCGGCGTGAACTTCATCGTCATCTACTCCTTGGTGACATAGATCTTTGGGCAGTAGTGCTCCAAGGTGTTGAACTTGTTGACGTAGCCCTCTAGCGTCAACTCCTTCTGCCTCAGGGCTAGGAATCTCTCTCGTTTGGCGTCCTTGACGTGTTGTGGAAAATACTTCTGATTGAACTCCTCCCAACTCACATCTTCCTGGTCGTTGAATATTACGATGGATGTGGCCATCCACCAGCTTGACGCCGAACCACCCAGCACATATGTGGCCAGATCCACCTTCATCCCCGGAAATCATCCAATCACCCGGAAGATCCTCTGGACCTTGAAAATCCAGTCTTCAGCTGCCTCCAGATCAACTCTGCCCTCGAAGAAAGGCAGATGCTGGCGCATGAACCTCTCCTGCAATGTGCCCACTTCCACTTGCTCAGTACGCATTGGTTGGTGCTCTAAAAACTTGATGAGCCTCTCGACAGTCCTGTAGAGCATCCATCATTTTTACTCCCATGTTACGCCACTCGTCACCTCGCTGGGCTACACTCGCACGGTACGGGTGTCACACATATCAGAGTCATGACAACCAAGCACAATGAGTCAAATCAGCTATGCATGCATGATCAACTGAAAAATGTGCAAAAAATTGTTCACACTACTCCTAAGGGTGGTTTCTTTGGATGAGTACACCAAAACCGAACTGCTCTGATACCAAGTTGTAACGTCCCTGAAAAGTAAAAAATTAAATGAAATCTCAAGACAACATAAGACCAGAAAGAGCGGGGAAATTACTCATAAATACTCAACCAAGGTGCACCATTACAAAAGATTGGAAGTTCGATCACATCAAGGACAAGAAAAGGACGTAATAAAGTAAAGACAAAACCTAGAGATAAGAATGGAGGATCGGTCTGCGTGTATACTCGTCCTTTGTCACCACCCACTCAGAACCTAACGAGACTCTGAAATGCAACGTGATAAAATGCCTGAGTTTTCATAACAAAAACTTTGTGTACCAATTCCATCTATATATATATAAATGTACGGTATAATGAACCTATCATACTAGTATCACATGGCATAATAGTACAAACAAGGAAACATTCCCCAACAGGGCATAATTGACAACGGTCCCACCAACCACATCAGGTTACCCACAGCAGGCACACACGGTCTTATGGAGAGTACGCGACCCACCCCCACTCGCAACTATACTAACATGAGGGTTCGGTGAAAGTCGCACGCACTTCTGAGTCGTAGATATAGATATGATTTTGTGGTCCGCAGGCCACAACATCCGCCAGAGTCGTCACTCTAGTCGGTCATAGCCCCACCACAGTCTGGACGGTCATCTCTGCAGAAACGAGTCCGGACGGTCATCTCCGCCGACGCAAGGGTCAGACGGTCATCTTGCTCCGTGAAGCTATGTAACAATACATTGAGATCCGTTATCCCTTAGGTGTACTACATATGGTGACTCAATGAGATGCAATATGTCATACTAAATCTTATCCACACAAGGTGGCACATGTACCAAGCAAACGCAGTTGTTGCACGTACCGTCACCTTCCGACTCACTTACGAAACAAGGACATGAGTTTCCGAGGAAATAGTTCGACACAATGCTACACTCTCTCACTCGGTGGTCCTTGGGTAGGCACGATCATCGCACCTACAATTACCTTATGGCTCACGAACGAAGCGAGAACATGGGTTTCCAAGGAAATAGTTCTATACAAAGCTTTCGCTTCAATGATGCCCCTTCGCCCACCATACGTCTGCTAGTGCCTCACCCACACTCTCACACTTGTGCCTCGCCTCTATGTCAAAGTTCTCGTGTCTCGCCCTCACCCACGTGCTCACGTATCACCCACGCGCCTTGCTTCCATGCCCACATGCTCGTGTCTCTCCCGTGCCCACGCGCTCGTGACTCACCTCTGAGCGCTCAAGCGTCCACGCGTGCATGCCCTGTTGTGCCGGGCAACGCCTGGGCAGCGCGACGCCACGGCTGGGTCTTGCCTCGCTGTGCCGGCTGGTGCCTTGTCCTCCAACCGCCCATCGTCACCAACAAGGTCTCCCACCGACGAGCCAACTCTCTCACATGTCTTGTGTGAGCAAAAGAAATGTAACTAGCATACCTATTTGGGTTCGTCGGATCTCCGATCGTCTCTGCCAGCCACTCCCCTCGCAGTCGTACGTGCACCTCCTGCAGCCACCTCCTTGTGTCGAGCACCACGCCAGCCATGCCTCCAAGTCACATGTTCACCCCGGCCACGCCTTAGCCGCGATCCTCCTTGTGTCGCCTCATCATCGATGCCCAGCACCTCCATCATACCTCTACTCATTCCTCCACAGAGAGAAGAGAATGAGTTGGGGGTGGAGTGAATGTTTTGTGTTTTTTTCTCCAAGTAAAACTCACACATAAACCAACGAACATAATCTACCATGCCTCCACAAACCTACCCATACCTCTACCCATACCCACCATACCTCAACCATACCTCAACCCATACCCCCATATGCCTCCCACATGTCCACTATGTTTCCCACAAATCAAAGCAAACATTAGCACTAACCAAACCCACTAAACATGCTTAAGCCACCCAAATCCAAACCAATAATCCACCTTTCTTGAATTCCTCCCAAAACATAATGATTAACCTCTAAGGAAGGATTATGACGTAACAGTTGGTCAAATGGATTGTTGATGATCTCACGTTGTTGCATTTTAATTTTGGGTTTGGATTAGGAAATTTGGAATGCATGGATTATATATATATATATTCATATATATATATATACAGGAATTCTCAAGTGAGCTCAGGGCTTAATTTAGAAAAATTAAGCATAGGGTCAAGCTCTAGTGAGTCCAGGGCTCATCAAATTTAGTTTAAACCCCTACAATCTCACCATTAGATCTTATTTACAGTTAATCTCACCATTCATTAGCATAACCATTTTTTTCTTAATCTACCTTACAATTTGAAATAAGTTGTGGATATTGTGGAGGCTTAATTTAGAAAAATTAAGTCCGATGCTCACTAGAAAATTCTTGTATATATATAATATTATGCTATGTTTTGATAGGAACTAATGTAGAAGAAAAGAGAAACGAAAAATGAAGAAAAATGCGATCCTCATTCATTGTTTGGATAAATGTTAACCCTGATGTCAAACCCGTAACATTGAGTTGGGATTCGCTATTTATGTAGATATATATCCTTAAGTTGGAGCAGATATTACAAAGTCACTTATCATCCAATCCAGTCCCAATATATATCCTTAATCCGGATATTTGTATTAAAAGTAGATTGATTTTACTTGCAAAAAAATAAGTAGATTGATTTCATTTTTCTATTAAATAACCAACAAGTTATGTAACACATTCTAGCTAGCTTTTTATATATAATTCGGTTTAACTAGGAACGTTCGAACTAATTAATCAAACAAGAAACTTGACGACTCAGCATTACTATTTTTACTTTGTTTTTCCTTAAGTTGAAAGAATCAAGATCCACAGTTCCATATACATATATGTACGTGCAACATGTACGAATAAATTTTAACCAAGAACCACATATATATCCATATCAACGGATTCTACCATTCCTTCTGACTCCTCTTCCAATGTGTTAAATTTCAACCTAGGAACGGAGGTGGAAGACGAGAGAAAGGGTAAGATGAGTTTTGGGCAAACCTCCTAAGATCTGTTTCATCGATTCAGCCTAAACTTGGGAGGGAAAAACCCTTTTATATCATCTCCAGTTGTAATCTGGTCGGCCCCCTGTAATTGGGAAATAGCCGAAAGGGGAACCCAGCTAGTTTGCTTGTTACAATGCTTATTCAAGACTCGCACATAATGTTAATCAAGTTGTAAATGGAAAGGAGTTAACAAAACAATAACTTACAAAACAATGATTTAACCTTTTCTGTTTTCGGTGACTAAAAAACCTTCAAAAAATCAAGGTTTTTTTTTACAAAATAAAGTGAAAACCATAAAATTGATTTTATGACGTCCTTGTATCACTATATCCGGTGTGACCACTACAAAGTCATATATTTGCACTTAACTAAATTCTTATTTATTTCCATTTAATTTTTCAAACTGTGCAACTTCAAGAACTTTACGACTAACACTGTTAATATAGAATTAATTTTAAATTGTAATTTTTGCAAAATTGACTCTTAACAATCCAACAACTAGAAAACACATACACAATCAATCCTTTTTTTCTTCTTATTCTCCTTCTCCACTTATGTTCTCCTCTCTCGTCTTTATTTTCTCTCTCTATCACTCTCTTTTTCTTAATTTTCTCTCACTATCTTTTTGTCTCTCTCTCTTCACATCTCTTCCTTTTCTCTTCTCTCAACTCTCTCTCATTCTGTCTCTTCCCCATTTCTCTCTATTCTCTCCCTAACTTCTCTCTTACCTACAAACGTATAAATTTTTGAATTGGATTTTAAATTTTGCAAGGGAGAGAAAAGAGAGAAGTGGGGAATAGACGAGACAAGAGAGATAAGTGGGATAGAAGAAATGTGAAGAGAGAGAAGAGACATGAACATGAACATGAGCAACGAGAGAAGATATGATGAAGAGAGAGAAAGTGAGAAAATGATAAAAAATAGAAGTGAATGATTTTTTTAGATTGTTGAGGGGATATTTTGTAAATTTGTAATTCAATATTAATTACTAAGAAACTTTTGTCTAATTGTTGAATTGCTAAGGGACAATTTTGCAAAGTTTATTAAAAATTAATTAATGTTATCTAAGTTAGTTGTAAAGGTAATGGAATGATATTTAAATACTATATATATTTCATAATGACATCCATGGCAAATAAGCTTTTTATGGTGGTTCATGATAAAGTGGTGGTAGAAAGTCAATTTGGTAGTTTTTTAGTGGCACACAAACAAAAAACCCTAAAATCAAATCATCAAATACAATAGAAGAAAAATCTTTGTGAGAGAATGAGACATTCAGACAGATTGCTATTGCTACTTCATCGCGTCATAAAAATACTGAATTGTTAAACATCGTCCCAAAATTACTTAAATCGTCCCTTGAAATTACCAAATTGTCCTTCCTCCTATTCTTGCTTATATATCTCACCATTTCACTCTTTTCTCACAACTTTCTCTTCTTATACCTACTACAGAAGATCACGAATGTCTCGGAGGCCAGACAAGCAGCCAGCAGATCCCCCGGGGTACCCGTATACGATAACATTACGTATTTTATTTGTTTTCAAAAAAATTAAAAAAATTTGTGGGCGTCCGCGGGAGACGTCCCCCGCATGGGGCGAGCGTCCGAGTCAGCAGCTCCCCCCATGGGACGGGCGTCCGAGTCAGCAGCTCTCCCCGATGGAGGGGACGTCTGCGGCAGACGTCTCCCCGAAGGAAGAGACGTCTCCGACAGACGCCTTCACCATGCGGGAGGCGTCTATCGCAGACGCCTCCACATTTTTTATTTTTTTTAATTATTAAATCTGATAATTACTTTAATAAATTGTGATAAATCTGATAATTTAATTTAACAAATTGTTATTAAGTTTAACAATTGTGATATTTAAGTTTAACAAATTTTGATTTAGTTTAACAATTGTTTTAATTTAGTTTAACAAATTGTGATTTAGTTTAACAATTGTGATAATTTAATTTAACAAATTTTGATTTACTTTAACAATTGTGATAAATATGATAATTTAGTTTAACAAATTTAACAAATTTGTATTTAAAATTTCAATTAATAGTAATCGGGTCACAGTGGAGGGAAAGGCAAGTCGATACCATTACACGCCTTCCGTTCTTTAGATGATGATTCAGCACCGTGTCATCCACGTAGACGGGGATATCTGCTTTGGTCGGGAGGGAGAGAGAGGCATTACGTCGTCGTGAGGAGGAGGATGATTCCTTCGATGATGAGCATGTGGACAGTCCCGACGACGAGAGCGACGATGATGGCCCGTATGAGTTAGAGCGCCCGGAGGTGGAGAGGCAGGGGGAGTATAGCAGAGGACGTTGTCGAGCGGGTACTTCTACTTCCGCCGGATGGATGGTGCGGAAGGGTAGTGGTGGGACGTTTACGACCGGAGATTCGAGCTCGTGCACTATATATCCCCGCGTTCAGAAGAAGAAGAGGGTCCAGGACGATTCTTGGATCGTGAGCAGTATGACGCCCGGTGGTCCTTTAGATGAGAGCGTCATTCCTAGTTTCTGGGGTCACATCGCTAGATGGATCTTGGACGGAGCGGATCGGAAGGTTCTGAAGTGTCATAATCGGCACAGAGCCTGTACATCACTACAGGGTTGGCGGTCTACACTGAGTGCTGATATCAGAGGGGAGATTAGTGCGACGCATTTGGGGCACTTACAACATGTTCCCTTATCTCGACATGCCTTTGATTTCTGCGTTTGTGGAGCGGTGGCAGCCTGACACCAACACTTTTCACATGCCTTTCGGAGAGATGACGATCATGCTTCACGATGTTTTCCAGATCCTGCGCATTCCTGTGGATGGTCGTATGGTTAGTGCTCAGGGGTCGACGTCTGAGCTGAGGTGTTATGTGGCAGAGTTGCTGGGTGTCACACTTGATGGTCTGGCGAGAGATACAACTTTATGGAGTGGTGGTGGTGTCGGCATCGACGCCCTTGAGGACCTATGCAGACGGGCACGACCTCCGCGGGCCGATGATACACAGTTGATCGCGTACCTGTTCTTGATGCTCGGAGCCGTCTTGTTTGTCGACAAGAGTGGTTGCCGGATCAGACCACGCGATCTATTGGAGGCTAGGGAGCCGGACACCGTTCGTCAGTACTCGTGGGGCTCAGCGACGTTGGCATACTTGTACCGTCAGCTTGGGATAGCTAGCCATGCGGATTGTTCTGGGATTGCAGGTTGTCTTACGCTGCTGCAGGCGTGGATATATGAGTACTTTCCCACATTCCGCCCACATCGTGAGCGGAAGATGATCGAGGAGGGCCATCCACGTTCGGGTACGTGGGCCGTCCGGAGCGAGGACAAGAGCGAGGGACGATTATGTTCAATCCGCGCACGGATAGATCGGATAACTGCATCAGAGGTATAAAACTTTGCACCATTTACATTTATTTATTTAATTTTGATTTGTATTATTATTATTGTGTTAAAGTTTAGGTGGAGTGGTTACCCTATGGTCCTGGCCCAGCAGCGGAGGTCCCGAGGACTTTATTGATGGGCCTTATTCGTTATCGGGATATCATAGAGCCTTATATGCCCGATCGTGTCTTGCGTTAGTTAGGATATGTTCAGGTGATCCCAGTTGACATCCCGACCCCAGAGCATGTGGTGCGGTCTGCGACTGCAGCGACGTACGACGTTAGGTTCCCCGCTTCGACAGCAGAATCGACTTGGCGGACATTTCCGAGATCATGCCGACTGTTCCTTGGCGACTTCAGACGTAGTCGCGACCCCTCCTAGTGTGATGCACGTTATCTTGATTGGTTCGGTAGTTACTCACATCCTGTCATCGTCCGTGGTGCCTCCCGGAGAGCAGATCGACCACCAGATAGGACGTGTGGCGATCTGGTAAATTTTTCATTTTATTTATATTTATTTCTACTGTATATTTTGTTAATGTACGCTAATGTTAATGTTATGTGCAGTGGATGGGTAAGATGATACGGGCTGTGCAGCCATTCCTGCAGAGGAGGGATGAGCTGCCGGACGAGGACACGAGAGCTGCATGCGGAGATTTGGATGACTTGATACAGTCGTTGCATACTCAGTTAGGCATCTCCGACCATGATTCGGATGATGAGTAGGCTGATCTGTTGTACCGTACTCTTAGTATTTGCATTTCTATTTGCTTATCTGTCGTACGCTTATTATTTGTATTTGTGTTTGTGTTTGCTAACCTGTCGTACGCTTATTATTTGTGTTTGTGTTTGCTTATCTGTCGTATGCTTATTATTTGTATTTGTGTTTGCTAACCTGTCGTACTCTTATATATAATGCAAATAAAGCAAACATATCAAAACATATTACATAATAAAGCAACACTATATAAAGCAACACTATATAATTGTACAAACATATTACATAATAAAGCAACACTATATAAAGCAACACTACATAATTGTACAAACATATCAAAACATATTACATAATTGTTGCCAATATGCTATCCTATTTTGGTACTCCAGCTCCCATCCAATAACACTCTCATCTCGTATTTGAAACCACAGAGTCGCTATAGGAGGTACGGGGAATCCCTGAGTCAATTCCAAACAAATGTAATGAGCGTAACCCCCTAAATGAGCAATAATCAACTATCTGCATGGTCTCGTCACGGTAGGCGGGCTCTCCCAAGGAAGAACTGTAAGACATTGGTACAACGAACCATCATTTCCAAGAGAGAAGAACATAACTGCACACTTGTAAAAATTTGCAATGGGGAACAAGTCCGTCCACGTCTCCATGTAGTGATTCTCGCCACAAGGTCCCCCGCCCCAATTAATCCGGTGACGAGCCTGCGTCAAACCGTCGTAGTATACGTGCTCATAAATTGATGGGTTCGCAGCTATCTCATTTGAAATCGAACGACGGGCGAGTTGCCAATTGTCTTCACCACCGTGGAAGACATCGGCGACACATCGAAATCCACAGTTTCCATCAGGACGTACATCATTCCACCGCTCTAGGAATGTCATAATGATTCCTGGAACTCTATCAACATATGGGAAGTCGTCTACGTCAATCCGTCCAGTCACTACAACATAAACAAAAAATGCAGTTACATATAATAACAGAAGATACATATTTACTGAAATAAATAACAAAATTATAATAACAATAAATATATGGTATACCTGATCCTCTCCTCATGTTTACAGACAAAGAACCAGAAGATCGACCACGACCTTTGCTTCCACTACCGGAAGATCGACCACGACCTTTGCTTCCACTACCTGAAGATCGACCACGACCTCGCTCAGCATACTCAAACGCACTAGGGTCCCGTCGTGTCGACTTTCCCCTTGGTCGACCCCGTAGCTTTGTTTTTTCTGCAGGCTCTCTCAAATTCGAATGTTCGGGGTGTAGCTGCTCGAATAAAACCCGAGAGGCAGATCGAATTTCGGTATGGTCACTTCCTGCAATCTCATCAACCAGGCTGCGAAAATGTTCGGCGTCTTGAGCTGCCTGAGACACAAACTCTGGGTTCCCGGCTCCTTCCCCAATGACAAGTGTCCTCCAGAACGGATGAATCTGCTCTAAGTAAATTCCATTGTCTGATTCAAGACATCCGCGGATGGTACATGCGCAAGGTATCCCATGAGAAGTCAGAAAAGCGCACTCACAACGATATTCAACTTCATCATCTCACTGTTGCATTCTCTTCACCTCCTCACTCAGCAATTGCAAGCAGTGATGCGAAACTCGACCATTTATGTGACGATATAGAGGATGTCCGAAATTAGTCAAATTTTGCCGTCTCGAGTCCTCAAGAAAGTTTCGAATATTCGTCAGCTGCATTTCAATAGCCGCGTTGACGCGCTCGAAAAGAGTGTCCAGAGCTGCAGTCAATGTAGAAATCCACTCTTTTAGAGCCGAATGAGCACTTTCGACCCTACAATTCGTGGTGTTCCCAAAATGAAGGACTTTGTTTGTCCAATTCAGCACAAACTTTTCTTTATGCACCAACCACGTGGTGTCCAGATACTCCGTGATAGCCGGCCACGATCTATACAAATCTTTCAGAGCATACAAAGCTCTATCATACTCGGCTTCTGAAGTAGAAAGCATGATTTTCCTCCATCTTCCACGCCTCAAAAGTCTCTCCCATCTGCTTATTCTTGCCGAATACGTGTGTTGAACGTTTTATTTTAAACCGCAAGTGCACGGCCGCGATGAAGCGGTGGCAAGTACGGGTCGTCCTCAGGGAGGTGAGCTTGCTCTTGCTTATCAGAAATCAAGTGGCAAAGAAAGATGGAAGAAAGTTGTTTATGCTAACCTAAACTATGCTAACACGAAGAAGCAAATGCGAAGGAAACAAAACAAACGAATACTTCAACTAAGCTAGAGAAACTAGATATTATGGAGAAATCAGTAAGAGAGAGAGACCCCTTAGGGGGTGGAGTGACTACACATACACAATAAGGAGGCAAGAATATCTTCCTATAGGCACAAGTGTAGGTAGTGTTTGCATGTATGGGAGGTGTCTACTTATCATGGCAAACCCCATCAATTAAATCACTAACCTATTTTTGATTAACATTCATAAACACAAGCTGGTTATTTAAGAAACTAAACAAGTATGGGAGGTGTCTACTTATCATGGCAAAACCCATCTAGTGAAGTGTTCTATTCTAACAAGCAAGTATGCATTCATATTAATCAACACATTTCAAAATAAACATCCTTCCTTCCTTAATTGTATATATGATAATCATCTCCACCCCCCAAAAGGGGAGTGGTTTTACTCACTACACATTACACTAACTATTACACTAAAATAAGAAGGCATATTAACTAAGCTAGATTTAATAAAAGACAATTAAACTAAAGCATGCACCAATAATAAAAGAAGCACAAAACAAAGAAAATTTTATTAATTGAAGACTCACAAGACCAGTAGCATCTCCCTATTGAGTTTCTTGCTTCAAGGCTTCCACTTCAATTAGGGAGAATGGCCACAAGCATGGAGTAATTACAATGGAAGGTGAAGAGTTCTATTTATAGCCATGAAAAAAGCTAAACCGGGACAATCCCCCGATGTGGGACTAAACAAATACCATAAATAGAATAAGAACGTTCTAATACACACACCAGAAAAAACTAAACGGATTCGGATCCACCTGGACCGCCAATTAGCGGTTCCAGACCGCCAATTGGCGGTCTACAGGGTCCGGATTCGTCTGGGCTTTCTTGGAGGCTTTCCTGGATGGTATTGTTGGTCTTGGATGCTGTTACTTGACTTGTTGGAGCTCCGACCCGAATCGAATTGGTAAAATACTCCCCATGATGGTGTGGAGTATTCTGTTTTGCTCTTAGGTCCTTCTGTCTTGCAATCAGGTCCTTTTTCCTTGCATCTTGGTCCCCAGATCTCACAATTCAGTCCTTTTTCACAGCTTTTGGGTCCTTTTATGCTTCATCTCTTCAAACCTATTTATTCCTGAAAACTAAACATAAAACTCGTGACATAGCATTGTTTAGGTGAAAGATAATGGATATAAGATACAAATATGAGCATGAAATGATGTCAATCAACGTGGTATGCGTAGTTGAATACGTCTTTGTTGATGTGCCATGTGCAGAGTAAATGAGCAGAGTCAGGAAAAACCTCTCTCATCGGTCACATAAGGCCTAACTCCCGGTCTGTTACTATTGCAGTCCGGCTGACAGTCCCCAATAACAGATCTCGCAACTTCTCCATCACCCACAGGTAACTGGAGTAAGATTCATCCATCAAAATCGCATATCCGATAAGGAAATTCATGTTTGTTGGTGTGACCCCAATCATTTCGAACAAAGGCATCTTATACTTGTTCGTCTTGTAAGTCGAATCCATACAGATAACGAAAGGATATGTCCGCAACAACTGGACTGACGTCGGATGTGCCAAAAAAACGTGAGTGACGACATTAGTTTCTGGATCTGTCATAATCCAATGTAAGTACTCACACTGCACTGCTTGATAGAGAAACTGCTGGGCGGGATTCCGGTCTTGAGATTTTGTCGTCCTCATGTAATCTCTGAAATTATAAATATGCCTTTGATTTGGATTGTCCTCCGGGAATTTTTCTTTTACTGCCTTCAAGATGTTCCGTGGTTTTGCTTGTGCCTCAGTCATATCAGGAACAATCTTCTTCGCCGCAGGACTTAGACCACTAATTTGACGATGACCATCTGGATAAATTGTCGGTCTGTGGTTGTGACGTCTGTGACCACTACTAAAAACCACAACCCATCCACCACGATCCCGTCGCTCCACCACTTTTATTAAGAAATGGCAACTGCAACCCTTTCTTTTGGTGTTTCTTCGAAGTGCAGTATCCATATCCCGAGACTCCATTTGATTTCGCCGGTCGCATCTCAAATAACAATCCATCCGACTATCTGATCTTGTTTTGTACCACGACACGACCAAAAAAACCCAGCTCCGATAGCTACTTGTTTGGCCCATTTACTTGCTTCATCGATTGTTTTAAAGATTTGTGCAGTTTGAAATAACTCACTGTAATCCACTCCATCACCACCGAAATCTTCCGACGGAACCTACAAAAATAAAATTCACATTAAAAAAATCAAAATATTCCAGGCGTCTGGATAAGCCGTCTGCCCCATGGGTGGGGCGTCTGTGTTAAACGCCCTCCCTAAGGGTGAGGCGTCTGCGTAGTACTTATGTTGATATTAAGTATTTAATGCATGTTGACGTACTTATGTTGATATTAAGATGGTTAGTTGCTAAGTACTTAATACATAAGTACGTCAACATGCATTAAGTACTTAGCAACTAACCATCTTAATATCTTCTCCCCTTAGTGCTTGATTATTTTGTTCCTCTTCGACCGACCCGGACGTTGACCACATTGCCGGTCCATGCACACTGAAGTACCCACGAGAGTTGACCAGAGCGACGGCATGAGCAGACTTGACATTGTTGCTCCACACCTTGTCGTAGGTAATCCCGTCGGTTATCGGGAGGCCGCAGAAATTCCCAACCTCGAGTAACAATGGTTTCCGTTTCCGGCCGTGTTCGATTGCCTACCCCCTCTAGAGGACAAGGTTGCTATCCCTCTGCATCAATAGGTGTAGATCCACCCTTAAGGTCCCCATCTTTGTACAACACTTTCCCAGAGAAAGTACATCAGGTTATCCACCATTTCCATGTTGTTATTCTCTATTGGAAAAGATAACCACACATTGCTAAGAACAAATATATATTGTTGGACTATTGAATATTGGGTTAGACCCAAGTAATATTCAATTGGAAATTCAATGTTGAGTTGTAAAGTTGGACGTGAGATTCTCTCCCTTACTTTTGTCCCAGGTTGGGGAATTTAGGAAGTGAAAAAAAGGTTTATATACTTAAACTTCCTATAACCATTTGAGGGGTAACGACAGGTTGAGGATGAAAGAATGGAGCACACACACATATATATCCAATTACCCTACTATTTGAGATAAGAATACAACAATCATCTCCTTTCTCTCCATTATTCTCAAGTGATCGTCATGCGAGTCTCAATCTATTCTCATGGTTCGTCTAGAGTCGAAGTGACCCGACAAGACATTGTGATCACTCTATCCTGGGAGAAAGGCAAACTATGTTGAGGATACATTTTGCTGGCTATGTCTAACGTGCTCTTTGATGTTTACAGTTCGTCTTCATCTACCACTGCAAAAGATTTATGGGATGAAGTTGATAAGAAATATAATACTGAGGACTTAAGTCATGAGAAGTATTATGTCCGAAACTTCTTAAAGTTCCGAATAGTTGAGGGAAAGTCAGTGACTGAATAGGCCCACCAGTTCATTATTCTGATTCATGGCTTGAAATTAAGAGGCTGACATGAAACTTGTTGAGATTTTAGGTGATCTCCATCATTGAGAAGTTTCCTTACTCTTAGGAAGACTTCGGTATGTCTCTTAAGCACATGAAAGGAATATTGATTATGGATTATCTTATGATTGTCGTCGCAATCAAGGACGAATATCGGGGTGAAAAACCTGCAGGCTAGTTGAGTTTCAACCAAAAGAAAACATGTTAGGTGGACCATATATGCCAAATTATATAGGAAAATCACATCAACCCAACAAAGTAAAACCTAAGGCCAAAATCCAATAAAAGTCAAAGAACAATCCATGTTGGAATTGTAGATAGGTTGGGCATTAGACTAAGGATTGTTCTTCAAAGAAAGTCAAATACCAACAAGGTGTCACTGATTTGACTCCACAGGTCAATATTTTGATTGTTGTGGGAAAGACCAACAATAAGTTTATTTTTGTTAATCCTCAAGTCTTTTCCATTTATGAACATATGAGTGGTTGGTTGACACTAGGATTAATGTACATATATGTTCTGATAAGTCTATGTTGTCTCTTACAGGCTTCTTGATGGAAAGATTATGGCGAATGGAAATATTATGATGGTGTTTGGTGTTGGACGTGTCGATCTGAAGTTAGCTTCATAGCGAGTTCTTTCACTGCTGATGATGCATCATGTGTCTATCATTCATTGTAATATTCTTAGTGGTCCATGTTTGGTAGTTGAGGTTATGAAGTAACTTTTAAGCTGTAATAACTTGTTTTTGTACTTTTATAGGCAAGGGGTGTTTGTTTGGTAGTAGTTTTCTACTTTATGTTGAACCTGCATTTGATAATCGTAATGCTATTTGAGAGCATGATGAACATTCTTCTCGGGTTTTTTGTGATGAGTCTTGTGATGTATGACATGGACGTTTAGGACATGTGAACTAACAATGTTTGAAAAGAATGATGAATTTAGTGTGTGTACAGGCTAAGCAATCTAAGAAACATTTTCATCTGAATAAACAAACTGATATTTTAGAGTTGTTACATACTGATACTTGTGAATTTAATGACATGTTAACTAAGGATCATAAGAAATATTTGTCACATTCATTGACGAGAGTTCAAAATATTTTACGTATAACTTCTGAAAGTTAGAATGTGAAGCATTGTCTAAATTTCTTATTTTTAAGAGTGAAGTAAGGACTCAAACTGGAAAGAAACTCAAGATGTTGAGATCCGATAGAGGTGGTGAATATACATCAAACCTTTTTAAACAAGTTTCTCAGAGTTCTGGCATAGTTCATGAGGTAACGACACCATATTGTCCACAATCTAATGGGACTATTGAATAGAAAAAAATAGAATATTACCCGATATGATTAATTCATTATTGGAGAGTTCAAGATTACCCATATATATGTGGGGGGAGCTTTAAATATGTCTTCCCTTATACTGAATAAAGCTCTCAAAAAACATAAAGATGCTAGTCCTTTAGAATTTTTGCATGGTCGAAAACCAAGTCTTAGATATCTTAGAGTTTGGGGTTGTCTTGCAAAAGTATTAATCCTTGAAATTACATAAAAGGAAAAAACTTGGTCCCAAGACTGTTGATCCAATATTTCTTGGATACCTCATTAACAACTATGTGTACATATTCTTAGTAACCAAGTCCTAGATATTTGGCACAAATGTTAACACTATTGTTGAACGTCATGATGCAACATTCTTTGATGATGTATTTTCCATGAAATCTGGAGTTCCTCGACTAGTTTCACTTGTGGGTGATCCCTCTATGTATGGTTCCATCCATGAACATGTGGAAAAGATGACAAATGTGAAGGCAGATTTGTCCGACAATGAACATGACTTTTCACAACCTTGAAGGAGCAATCAATCTACAATTGCCAAGAACTTGGAAGGTGATTTTATCACGTACCATATTGATGGTGATGCTAATACGTTTAAGAATGACATGGATTCTTCTGAAGCAAAGCATTGGAAGGAATCAATCAAGACCGAAATGGACTCACTGTCTCTAACGGGACATGAGAGTTGGTTAATCTTCCTTCGGGTTGTTCAACAATCGGTTGTAAATGGATATTTAAGAAGAAATTGAAACCAGAAGGATCCATTGATACGTACAAAACAAGAATAGTTGTCAAAGGCTTAATTTAAACAAAAGGATGGAAAAGATTATTTTGATACATATTCCACAACATCTCGCATGACTATTATCCGAGTGCTTTTAGCATTCACCTCCATATATGATTTTGCAATCCATTAAATGGACATTTAAACTGATTTTCTTTATGGTGATATTCAAGAAGAAATTTATATGGATCAGCTTGAGGGATTTGTAGCTTCTGGAAGCATGAGGAAATTTTGTAAACTTGTAAAGTCACTTTATGGACTCAAACAAACTCCTAAAGCATGACATGAAAAATTTGACAATCATATTACGATTTGGGTTCCAGGTCATTGATTCTGACAAGTGTATCTACTGCAAAAGGTTAAACGTGATGTCTGCATTGCATTGTGTTTATATGTCGATGACATATTACTGTTTGGCTCAAACCTTGATATAATACATGAAACAAAGTCATTTTGTACTAAGTTTTAAATGAAGAATATGCGTGTTGCAAATGTGATCTTGAGCCTCAAACTGACTAGGTCAGTTGACAGTATTTTCATATCTCAATCTCAATGCTGAGAAGGTTCTTAAGAGATTTTGGTATACAAATTGTAGGTCTGTGAAAATCCTATAAGATTTTTTAAAACCTTTGTACAAGAACAAACACTAGTGTATGTATAGACTTCGGTCACTGATTGACATCATTTCATGCTTACATTTGCATCTTATATCCATTATCTTTCACCTAACAATGCTACGTGACGAGTTTTATGTTTGAATTTCAGAAATAAATAGGTTTGAAGAGAGGAAGCATAAAAGGACCCAAAAGCAGGGAAAAATGACTAAATTGTGATACATGGGGACTAAGATGCAAGGGAGAAGGACCTGAACGCAAGACCGAAGGACCAAAGACCAAAACAGAAAACTCCACACCTTCTTGGGGAGTATTTTGGCAATTAGATTCAGGTCAGAGCTCCAATAAACAAAGTAGATGCATCAAAGACCGACAAAGAAAACCAGAAAAGCCCACAACGAATCCCAACCAGATCCAGATCTTATGGACCGCCAATTGGCGGTCTGGATCTCTCTGGATCCGCTCAAACTTCGCAGGCACATGTATTAGAGGGTGTTTATTCTATTTCTGGATTTGTTTAGTCCCACATCGGGGGATTGTCCCGGATTGCCTTTTTCTTTGACTATAAATAGAACTCTTCACCTTCCATTGTAATCACTTCACATTTTGAGTGGCTATTCTTCCTACTAGAAGTGAGGCCTTGAAGCACACACTAAAGTAGGAGGATGCTACTTGAATTTTGAGTCATTTTAATAAAAGTTTCTTTATTATGTTATTTGTTTCATGTTGCTTGCTTTACTTTGTTTAATTTCATTTCATTAGTTTTAGTAGCGTAGTTAATATGCTTTCCTTGCTTAGTTTAATCATTAGTCTAATGTGTAGTGAGTAGTTCCATCCCGTTTGGGGGTGGAGTAGATATTCATACATGCAAATGAGAATGGAATTAATACTTTATTTACAATGTGTTGATAAAACATGAATGTATGCTTGCTTGTTTAGGATAGAATTTATAACTTGATGAGTTTTGTCAAAATGATTAGACACCTCTCATGCATGTTTAGGTTCTGAAATAAACAACTTGTATATGTAAATGTTAATCAACTAGGTTGGTGAATGGATTGATAGGTTTTGCCATAACATTTAGACACTTCCTTTGCATGATAACACCACCTTTATTTGTGCTTAAATAATGTGTTCAACACCCACCTCTTTGCATGTGTGCACTCACTCCACCCCTTAGGGGTTTTCTATTTCTGAATTCCAGCATTTATTTAGTTCTTAGTTTAGTTTGGTAGTTCATCGTTTATTGCTTTCGTTCGCATTTCGTACTTCGTAGTGTAGTGTAGTGTAGTGTAGCGTAGAGTAGGATGTTGAACGTTTTAATTTAAACCACAAGTGCACGGCCGCGATGAAGCGGTGGCAAGTACGGGTCGTCCTCAGGGAGGTGAGTAGCCTCTTGCTTGTACGAAATCAAGTGGCAAAAATAGGGGGAGAAAGATGTTTATGCTACTCTACTCTATACTACGCTAAGAAGTAGGAAATGCGAAAGGAAAAACCAAACAATGAAATAATAACTAAGCTAAGAACAAAGGAAGAATGCTGGAATACAGAAATGGGAAAACCCCTAAGGGGTGGAGTGAGTGCACACATGCAAAGAGGTGGGTGTAGAATACATTCTTTAAGCACATGAAGGTGGTGTTTATCAAGCATAGGAAGTGTCTAAATGTTATGGCAAAACTTATCAATATATTCACCAACTTAGTTGATTAACATTTACATATGCAAGTTGTTTATTTCAGAACCTAAACAAGCATGAGAGGTGTCTAATCATTTTGTCAAACTCATCAAGTTATAAATTCTATCCTAAAAAAGCAAGCATACATTCATGTTTTATCAACACATCAAAAATAAAGCATTCATCTCATTCTCTAATGCATGTATGTACATCCACTCCACCCCCCAAAGGGGATGGAACTACTCACTAAACATTACACTAATTATTAAACTAAGCAAAGAAAGCATATTAAAACTAAGCTAGAAATAAAAGACGATTAAACTAAAACATGCACAAACATTAAAAGAAGCATAAACAAACAATGAAAGAAACACAAAACCTTATTGATAAAATGACTCACATTTCAAGTAGCATCCTCCTACTTTAGTGTGTGCTTCAAGACCTCACTTCTAGTAGGAAGAATAGCCACTTAAAATATGGAGTGATTACAATGGAAGATGAAGAGTTCTATTTATAGCCATGGAAAATGGCAAACCGGGACAATCCCCCAATGTGGGACTAAACAGATACCAAAAATAGCCTAAACATCCTCTAATACATGTGCTGGAGAAATGTTAGCGGATTTGGGCCACAATGGACCGCCAATTGGCGGTCTAAAAAGTCCGGATCCATCTGGAATTTGTTCTGGGCTTTGCTTAGTGTATTTGGTGGTCTTGGATGCATCTACTTCGTTTATTTGAGCTCCGACCCGAATAGAATTGCCAAAATACTCCCCATGATGGTGTGGAGTTTTCTGTTTTGCTCTTAGATCCTTTTGTCTTGCGTTCAGGTCATTCTCCCTTGCATCTTGGTCCCCAGATCTCACAGTTCAGTCCTTTTTCCCAGCTTTTGAGTCCTTTTATGCTTCATCTCTTCAAACCTATTTATTCTTGAAAACTAAACATAAAACTCGTAACACAACATTGTTTAGGTGAAAGATAATGGATATAAGATACAAATATAAGCATGAAATGATGTCAATCAAATACCCCCACACCTAACTTTTGCTAGTCCCGAGCAAAACAAAGAAAGAGAAAAGCATACGAGAAACAAGAAACCTAACTCACTTTCGTAGGAATCACGGTTGCACTTAGCACGTGCAACAAGCCGTTAAACCTCCTTGTCGCCAAGGAGGAGGAGTGTTGTCTTCTGAGGGTTTTCAGCGGATATACCCACAAAATCCGAACAAGATGCATTAATCAATCTAGCTTCATGACTCGTTGGACTCATATGTCGATCATGGGACGCGGTAATACTACTGGTCGACTCTATATATGTAATCGGTCCACACACCTAGCCTAATGAGTTATTCGTGAGAGTTAGTTAAGGACTTAAGTGAAAGACATGGGCAACCTTAACTTCTGAATGTGATACAATGTGTAAAGTCCATTTTTGTTCTTATTTGACTCTTTTTTTTCTTTTTCTTTTTTCTTTAGAGCATTTTATTGGTTGGTGTTTGATTCTCCCAGGGTCAGGTTTCGTGCATCATTGCCTATGAGGACTTACACTGTCACGTACACCTTCCCCCAAATCTCTACATAGGGCGATCCCTACCACCCGTGTAACGGGTGTTCGGTCGGTGCATCCCAAGTCAGATGACTCGAAAGCACCAGGCACAAAGGCCCCTCAGACCTACTTTCCCGAGTGATAGGGGTCGTGCGAGAAGAGAGAACACGACTTATTTATTTATCTACATGGGAACCAAAATCCCTACACTTAAGTTTCACAAAAAGAGATTAAGGGCCCTTGACCACGACTGTAACATCCTCAAAGCAGCGGAAAATTTAAAATTTATAAACACTCAATCAACAGAGGATATTACGCAAATAAAGGAACACAGGTGCACCAACATATATATATATATATATATATATATATCCGAACATCAGAGTTTACAAAAGTTGTGATTACATCAAAAACATAAACAAAGGAAACAGTAATCACACGACCTCAACCGAGAGAAAGCTGGATCCGATAGCAGCGCTCCTCTCCTCGGTCACCACCCCCTAACGCCGATCACGACCTGAAAGTAAACATGCAACAATGCCTGAGTTTCCAGAAGGAAACCCCGTATGCCAAACTCTAAATGCATGAAATGAAAAGGCACCCTAGCATGCAATTCTACTAAACAAGAAAAGCATCTCAACAAAACGGCTGGCTCCAGGGCTCTCTCACCCAACCACAGCACACACCGCAGGTACGGGGCTCAAGGTCTAATCTCAAGCAACCGCCGCACCCACCACAGTCACGGAGCTCCAGGTCTAATCTCAACCAACCGCCGCGACACACACTCGTCGCCAAGCTGGGCTCCAGGTCTAATCTCAACCAACCGCAGCTACCACGACACGACCAAGGGCTCCAGGTCTTTTTCAACCAACCCAAACGTCTAAGGGCTCCAGGTCTTTTTCAACCAACCCCTACACGCGGTCCCTGCTCAGGCTCCAGGCCTTTTTCAGCCAACCTGAACGCACTACGGAGCTCCAGGTCTTTTTCAACCAACCCCGCACAGACTAGTTGGGCTCCAGGTCTTTTTCAACCAACCGCAGCTCTCACACAGTCACGGGGCTCCAGGTCTCTTTCAACCAACCGCCGCAACACCACAATTCTAAGCTGGGCCTCAGGCCTTTTTCAGCCAATCCCAAGCTCACACACGATTACGGGGCTCCAGGTCTAATCTCAACCAACCACCGCAACCCTCGTGCACCTAGCACACTTGCCGGAATAACATCGGCACCACAACTCGCCCCACACGGACGACCACGACAACATCACCTCCATAGTGCAAAACAGGACACAAACGGTCGACCGAACCAAAAGTCTCGGTCGACCGAATCAAGCAAACACAGGGCAATCCACCTCGACCGGCACTCCATCGGTCGACCGATTCCCAAAACCACACTCGTTCGGTCGAACCAAAATCACGGGACGGTCGACCGTTTAGATGGTCAACTCCCGGTTCAACGAACAAAACGACCAGTCGGTCGACCGGAAAAGGGGGCCCGGTCGACCGAAAGTCGCCAGGGAAAAATCTCTCAAATCCACAACGAATTCGGTCAAACCCCGAGCACTCCTCGGTCGACTGAATCTGTCCAGGGAATAATCCTTCACTCGCACCACGAATTCGGGGGAACGCCGAGCACATCTCGGTCGACCGAATTCCTCGAGAGCGTTCCCCACGCTTAGCGCACAAGTCCGGTCGACCGAAACCACATTCGTTCGAACCGACCACAATACTCACTTAAGTCACGGTCGGACGAAAATCAACGAGCGGTCGACCGTTTAGATCGTCTACACCCCCAACCGACTTAAGACAGTGCACACGGTCGACCGGCAAAGGGGCCCCGATCGACCGAAACTCTCCAGACTTGCCTCCTATGCACGATCGGTCGACCGCCCCCAAGGGCATCGTTCGACCGATGTGAGGCAGAGCCCGAATTCTCATCACGAATGGTCGACCGTTTGCACAAACCGGTCGACCGATCAGGCAGTGAAATCTGCTGCACATTTACTCGCGACGAGCTGAAAGGCCTACCGTCGACTTCCAACTACTCACGATAATTAAGTGAGTGAGCTTGACATACCGGAAGGTCTGAAGAGACCTTTGAAGAACCGCGAAGACGCCTCCACGAGCACGTCTCCCCAAATCACGATCCGTCGACGAACCTCGCGTCCAAACGACGATCAATCGTCTCCTCGACGATCCACAGCACCACACTACCTCCGGCAACCTCCACAAGCCAACCACAACCACCGAAACTCGGGTGAGGTCAAGAGATTGAAACCAAAACAAGCCGGAAACGAACCGAGAGAGTAACACTCACCTCAAACCACCAACGCCCTTAATCTCGCCGAAGCCCCGCGCCTCCACGCCGGCGATCACCAACTGAGGGGAGAGAGAGAGAGACGTGAGAGAAGAGGGGGAGAGACGTGAGAGAAGAGCGGGAGAGAACTCACCCACCATAAATATCTCCTCCTCCTCCAATCTCAACCCTCCAATCCCAACCAACCATCTCCACCACTCATCTCATCTCCACTCCATCACAACCCTCCATCCAACCATCTTCAATCCAAGCCATCCATCTTCATCTCCCTCTAAGCACCACCTAAAACATGATTAAGGCACAATTAGGATTAGGATCCTACAACGACAAACTTCCTTATACTAAAAGACACGAATTATTTGACTCACTAGGTTCAGGGTGGACTTCTCTAAATGTTTGAGTGCTGAAACCCTACGATTACACGCCCCCAAGGGAAAACCGGGGTGCATCCTAACGACTCGATAAGACCTAAAGCCAGGTAAACTAGAAATCCTAATGCATCAAGTTCAAGACAATTTTGGGAGCTTTCTTTTTACTTTGCCTCTCAACGGTTTTGCACATGCTAAACACACGTAAAACTACAAAAACATTTTCTTTCGCAAACACATGAAGATTTTGAAAGAAATGTGGAAATTTTAAAGCACTCGGCAAGCAAAAGAAGACAAGTCACCCAAGGATCATGGCAAGTATATATATCAATGTTAATTGCGGCACACTAACATGACCCTAGCAGTACACAAAAAAGAAAACAAAACCAAAGGAAAAAGACTCGAATATATACACACGTAAAACACCCCCCCACACCTACCTCATGCATTGTCCTCAATGAATGCGAGCAAGATACTACATGGATATATGCATGAAAAAGGAGAGATCTCACCAACATGAAGTACAAAGGGAAGTTCAAGGTCATGTTGATGGACACGAACCCGAATTCCTTCAAAACCTGTGAGATGCTGAAGAAGGGAGATAAATACGTGAGGAAATGGGGCCCTAGTACTCAAGCGTTGGAGCCCACAACAATCGATGCTCACTGAATGAGTCATTTATTACACTTTTTTTGTTTTTTTTTTCATATGTATAGCAACAACGATATTCTCATAATCATTTGGTCAAGGAACATCAAATGAGAACATCAAGTCATGAGGACCAGAGACTTGTCGAGCTGGGCAAACTTCACTGGTACTCTGAGGTGTCATGAGGGGTGAAAGGTCAAAGCTGAAAGGCTCTAACCCCTCATGATATTGGTCGGGTGTAGGCAACATGAAAGAGTGAAGATGTGTTGCCTCACTAGGGTCTAGTTGCTCATCGAACAAAACCCTCCAACCAATAGGCGGGTGCATCGGAATGAGTTCCTCAAGCTCCTTCGATGGATGCAGCAGACCTGCATCACTAAAAATGGGGCTTCTCCCCAAGTCATCCAACATGGACCTCCCACCATCATTTATATCATCAAGCATAAGCTCGGTCAAATGTGGATCCTTGTTGGAGTCAATATGAAGCTCAAATGGCTCAATGGCCATGGGACATGAGGTATAGACACCTTCTGGTATAGGCATATGATGAGGTATCTCACTCTCACTAGTACTCTCAACTGACTCATGCAACGAACACTCCCTTCGGACATTCATGTTTGAGGCCAGCTCACTCTGTTGCATTGCAAAGACAGGCAATGAGTCTTCGCTGAGCCCATAAACATTCTCAACGGGTTGCCTTGGTGTTAGCGGTGTTTGTTGATTTTGCGGTGCTTTCTCTAATTGGCGGATGAGATTTAGATTTAAAGGTTCATCCATGGGTTCTTGTTGCTTACCAGAGTTGAACACATGAAACTCGGCACTCATGTTACCGAACGAGAGCTTCATGAGACCATTTCTACAATTAATCAAGGCATTGGAGGTTGCCAGAAATGGTCTACCCAAAATCCAAGGTATTTGAGAGTGGGTGTTCGCAACAGGATTGGTATCGAGGACAACAAAATCAACTGCAAATATAAAATCTCAAACTTTGATAAGCACATCCTCGATAATCCCCATGGGAATACGAATGGATTTATCCGCCAATTGGAGGGTGATCTTCGTTGGTTTCAATTCTCCCAAGTTCAACTGTTTATAAACAGAGAATAGGAGGAGGTTGACCGCTGATCCCAAATCAAGCAAAACATTGCTCATTCTAGTGTTCCCTATCGTACACTGAATAGTAGGACACCCAGGGTCCTTGTATTTTGTGTAGGTAGGATTGGACAAAAGTGAGCTGATATTTGCAGCCAAGAATGCTTTCTTAGGAACATTGGTCTTCCTCTTGGTTGTGCAGAGATCCTTCAACACTTTGGCATATTGAGGTATTTGTTGGATGACATCCAACAAGGGGTTGTTAACCTTTACTTGCTTAAACACCTCTAATATCTTGTCCATGTTGTCACTCTGCTTTTTGGTTAACCTACTTGGATAGGGAGCTTTTGGCAGGTAGGTTTTCAGCGGTGCCTGAGAAGGAAGCCTTGGTGTATTACCCTCACCCTCAGCTTCTTCTTCACCACCATTCCCACTGAGGGGCTGCATAGATGGTGGTGGGTGTGGCAAGGAAATGTGATTGTCAACCTTTTTCCATTTCTTAAGGTAACAATGGCATTGACATGGTGAACAGGTTCCCCCACATGGTTAACTTGCCTCCCCCGAGGTACCACATTCTCATTTTGCATGTGTTGTTGCTGGTACACACGGGGGTTAGCCTCAGGCTGGCTAGGAAAAGACCCTCTCTCTCTTTCATGTACAGACTGAGCCAATGGGTCCATCTGAAGCTCTAGAGATTTGATGGTCTGCTGATTTGAAGTGAGAACTTGACTCGTGGTTGACATAAAATTTTTCATTGTGTTTTCAAGTCCACGAGTCAAGGTCTCAAGCGAATTGAGTCGGGTTTCCATATTGTTGGAATTTGGAAAACCCGATTGATTAGTGGTTTGCGCTTGGGGTGGCTGATAGGATTGTGCATGCATGGGAGGTTGGTGTGATTTGTAAGGTGGTCTAGAGGAGTTTGAAGGACCACCGTGGGCATTAGTTTGGTTCCATGAAAAATTGGGGTGGTTCCTCCATCCAGGATTATAAGATGATGAGTATGGGTCATTCCTAGCTCTGTCATAGATGGCGTTGACACGCTCCATCTCAGGAGGAATAGACACACACTCGCTTTCTACATGACCTATCCTACCACATGAATGACAGGGAACTGGGCTAGATGTCGACATGTGAGGTGCACCCTGTTGGTTTTGGAGCTCAATAGAATCCATACGGCGCATTAAGGCCGCCATGCGCGCCTCGGTGGTCGTAGTGGTATCGACAACAAATGCGGCACCCGATCTAGTGGAATTTGCATTCGCGATCCTTGCTCCTATACTAGATGATGCAGGTTGCTCCCTCACACTCTCCCATTGCATGGTTTTCTCAGCGAGGTCTTCTAGGAAAGCCCATGCCTCCCTTTCATCCTTTCCCAAGAACCCTCCTTGACACATGGACTCAAGGAGCGTTCTTGACGGGATGTTAAGACCTTCGTAAACAATCTGACAAAGGCACCACAACTCAATGCCATGGTGAGGGCATGAGGATAGTAGCTCATTGAACCTCTCTAAGTATGCATGTAATGGTTCGGTCTCATGTTGATAGAACGAATTGATTTCGTTCCTCAATTTTTGAGTCTGATGATTTGGAAAGTACTTCTTGAGGAATGCATATTGAAACTCGTCCCAAGTCTTAAAGGCATTCGCCTGGTTGCTGTACAACCACTTCTTGGCGTCATCCTTTAGTGCAAGAGGAACGAGCCTAAGATGGATGGAGTCTGTGCTAAGTTGTTGCAGCTTGAACATAGCACAGACCTCCTCAAATTCCCTAAGAAAGATATAGGGGTCAGCCTTCCCAGTGAAGCGAGGGAGCATGGAAATAAAGTGAGGCTTAACCTCAAAATGGTTCCCATTAGCCTCTGGTAATACGATGCATGAGGGTAGAGCTGTACGGCTCGGGTAGCATCGATCATGTAGAGGTATGGGAACGACAACAGGACGCTCAGGTGGGTCCAGCAACTGCTCCTCCTCGCGGAAATTAGTAGCCATTGAACCCGAACTATGTGCGACACGAGAGGAGGAAGGTGTTGAGAAATCGATGACCGAAGCCGGATTGGCAACGCTCCTCGTCAAACGACCACTCTTGTCTCGTGTCCACGAAAGCATGCACAAAGGTGCACACACACCAAAAAAAATTATTTTATTTTAACAAAGAATGTACGTAGAGGAGAAGACGGGGGGACACAGGAGAGATAGAATGACTCAGGAGAGAAAGGAAAAAGTTCTTATGCTACAGCGGATGGGTACAAGTAGAAGCACACAAGCAAACAAGGCTCAAGTAATCCTAAGGTCGCTATAGGTCCTTACAGCTAGACGACGCCTAACTACGAGGTCACAAGGCCTCAACACGCCTCACCTCCCTACAACGAGGACCACAAAGCCCTGCAAGTGAGTCAAGATCCGGAGATCTCATCTCTCCTACTATTGACAAAGTAGGCAACGCCAATCAGGTTATGACGGTCGGGACCGGATCACTCTCCTAATGCGTCCGAATTCCTTAAGGCCAATGTCTACTTGATTTTAGAAATAAGACTCTTGATTAGTGTGGTTTTTGGGGCGAAGGAAAGGGTGATGAAATCCCCCACCTTATCTTTTACGGGACAACCCCTCCTTAGTAGCGTTTTGGAGTCTTAATCTAACAATCAACTCTCCAAACAAAACGCTCAACTCACACTTGTTGCAATGCACTTCCTACTAACTAATGCATGTTCATACGAAATGCATGAATGAGAGTAGAAGGTATGTACCTCACGTCAGCTCTCAGCAACAGAAAATAAAGCTAAGATAAAAGACAATCTAAATGCCTAAGTCACATACATGATACGTGAGCTAAACAAAAAAAAGCCTAATCTTTTGCTTTGAGTTTTAGGGTCCAAGTTGCTTAAGGGAAGTTGATTATTAATCTGGGAACAATCTAAGAGTCAGAACATGCAAAATTGAGTCCCAGATTACACGATCAATTATGGGAACACGACAAAGAAATAAGAAGGCAAAAGCAGCTCACCAGACCGCTGATTGGCGGTCCAAACTGCCCAGCTTTCCTTCAAATTTTTCCAGATGCCTCTCCTTTCGACTCCAAGTCTCCTGAAACAAAGAAAAACTACAAAACAAAAATTAAATCCACTTGAATCGTCCAAACAAGAGTCTGGACTTGCACCTCCCCGGCAACGGCGCCAAAAACTTGTTGAACGTTTTAATTTAAACCGCAAGTGCACGGCCGCGATGAAGCGGTGGCAAGTATGGGTCGTCCTCAGGGAGGTGAGTAACCTCTTGCTTGTACGAAATCAAGTGGCAAAAATAGGGGGAGAAAGATGTTTATGCTACTCTACTCTATACTACGCTAAGAAGTAGGAAATACGAAAGGAAGAACTAAACAATGAAATAATAACTAAGCTAAGAACAAAGGAAGAATGTTAGAATACAGAAATGGGAAAACCCCTAAGGGGTGGAGTGAGTGCACACATGCAAAGAGGTGGGTGTAGAATACATTCTTTAAGCACATGAAGGTGGTGTTTATCAAGCATAGGAAGTGTCTAAATGTTATGGCAAAACCTATCAATCTATTCACCAACTTAGTTGATTAACATTTACATATGCAAGTTGTTTATTTCAGAACCTAAACAAGCATGAGAGATGTCTAATCATTTTGGCAAAACTCATCAAGTTATAAATTCTATCCTAAAAAAGCAAGCATACATTCATGTTTTATCAACACATCAAAAATAAAGCATTCATCTCATTCTCTAATGCATGTATGTACATCTACTCCACCCCCCAAAGGGGATGGAACTACTCACTAAACATTAGACTAATTATTAAACTAAGCAAAGAAAGCATATTAAAACTAAGCTAGAAATAAAAGACGATTAAACTAAAACATGCACAAACAATAAAAGAAGCATAAACATACAATGAACGAAACACAAAACCTTATTGATAAAATGACTCACATTTCAAGTAGCATCCTCCTACTTTAGTGTGTGCTTCAAGGCCTCACTTCTAGTAGGAAGAATAGCCACTTAAAATATGGAGTGATTACAATGGAAGGTGAAGAGTTCTATTTATAGCCATGGAAAATGGCAAACCGGGACAATCCCCCAATGTGGGACTAAACAGATACCAAAAATAGCCTAAACATCCTCTAATACATGTGCTGGAGAAATTTTAGCGGATTTGGGCCACAATGGACCGCCAATTGGCGGTCTAAAAAGTCTTGGATGCATCTACTTCGTTTATTTGAGCTCCGACACGAATAGAATTGCCAAAATACTCCCCATGATGGTGTGGAGTTTTCTGTTTTTCTCTTAGGTCCTTCTGTCTTGCGTTCAGGTCATTCTCCCTTGCATCTTGGTCCCCAGATCTCACAGTTCAGTCCTTTTTCCCAGATTTTGAGTCCTTTTATGCTTCATCTCTTCAAACCTATTTATTCCTGAAAACTAAACATAAAACTCGTAACACAACATTGTTTAGGTGAAAGATAATGGATATAAGATACAAATATAAGCATGAAATGATGTCAATCATAGGATAATCAAACTCTCTTCTCCATTTTTCGCCACTTGATTTCTGATAAACAAGAGGCTGCTCACCTCCTTGTGGATGACCCGTATTTGCCACGTCTTCACTGATACTGTGCACTTGCGGTTTAATTAAAACGTTCAACAAGTTTTTGGCGTCGTTGCCGGGGAGGTGCTAGTCCATACTCTTGTTTGGACGATTCGAGTGGATTTAATTTGTGTTTTGTAGTTTTTCTTTGTTTCAGGAGACTTGGAGTCGCAAGAGGAGGTAGCAGGAGAAGTTGGAGGCCAACCTGGACACGTTGGACCGCCAATCAGCGGTCTGAGACCGCCAATTGGTAGTTTGGTGAGCCTTGTTTCCCTTCTCGTTTCTTCAGCTTGTTTACATAATTATTTAGTGATCCTGGACTTGATTTGGCATGTTTTGACTTATAATTTGTTCCCAGATCAATAATCAAACCTCCTTTAAGCAACTTGGACCTTAAAACCCAAAGCAAAAGATTAGGCATTCTCTCTTGTTTAGGTCATGCATCATGTATGTGACGTAGGCACGTAGATTATCTTTTATTTTAGCTTTATTTTCAGTTGCTGAGTGTTGGCGTGAGGTACGCACCTTCTACTCTCATTCATGCATTTCGTATGAACATGCATTAGTTAGTAGGAAGTGCATTGAAACAAGTGTAAGTTGAGCGTTTGTTTGGAGAGTTGATTGTTAGATTAAGACTCCAAAACGCTACTAAGGAGGGGTTGTCCCATATAAGATAAGGTGGGGGATTTCAACACCCTTTCCTTCACCCCAAAAACCACACTAATCAAAAGCCTAATTTTAAAATCAAGTAGGCATTGGCCCTAAGGATCTCGGACGCATTAGGAGAGTGATCTGGTCCCGACCGTCATGACTTGATCGGCGTTGCCCACTCTGTCGATAGTAGGAGAGACGAGATCTCCCGATCTTGGCTCACTTGCTGGGCTTTGTGGTCCTCGTCGTAGGGAGGTGAGGCGTGTTGAGGCCGTGTGACCTCGCAGTTAGGCGTCGTCTAGCTGTAAGGACCTATAGCGACCTTAGGATTGCTTGAGCCTTGTTTGCTTGTGTGCTTCTACCAGTACCCATCCGCCGTAGCATAAGGATTTCTTCCCTTCTCTCCGGTGTCATTCTTTCTCTCCTGTGTTCCCCCATCTTCTCCTCTAGGCACATTCTTTGTTAAAAAAAGTTTTGGTTTGTGTGTGTGCACCTTTGTGCATGCTTTCGTGGGCACGAGACGAGAGTGGTCGTTTGACGAGGCGCGTTGTCAACCCTGCTTTGGTAGTCGATTTCTCGATTCCTTCCTCCTCTCGTGTCACACTCAGTCCGGGTTCAATGACTGCTCATTTCCGTGAGGAGGAGCAGTTGCTGGACCCACTTGTTCCACCTGTGCTTCTACGTGATCGATGCTACCCGAACCGTACCGCTCTACCCTCATGCATCGTATTGCCAGAGGCAAATGGGAACCATTTTGAGGTTAAGCCTCACTTTATTTCAATGCTCCCTCACTTCACTAGGAAGGGTGACCCCTATATCTTTATCAGGGAATTTGAGGAGGTTTGTGTTATGTTCAAGCTGCAACAACTTAGCACAGACTACATCCATCTTAGGCTTGTCCCCTTTGCGCTGAAGGATGATGCCAAGAAGTGGTTGTATAGAAACCAGGCGAATGCCTTTAGGACTTGGGATGAGTTTCAATCTGCATTCCTCAAGAAGTACTTTCCAAATCATCAGATTCAAAAATTGAGGAACGAAATCAATTCGTTCTATCAACCTGAGACTGAGACATTTCATGCATATCTAGAGAGGTTCAAGGAGCTACTATCCTCATGCCCTCACCATGGCATTGAGTTGTGGCATCTTTGTCAGATTGTTTACGATGGTCTTCACATCCTGTCCCGAACGCTCCTCGAGTCCATGTGTCAAGGAGAATTCTTAGGAACGGATGAAAGGGAGGAATGGGCTTTCCTAGAAGACCTCTCTGAGAAAACCATGCAATGGGAGAGTGTAAGGGAACCACCTGCATCATCCAGCATAGGAGCGAGGATCGTGAATGCAAAGTCGACTAGATCAGGTGCCGCATTTGCTGTCGATACCACTACGGCCACAGAAGCGCGCATGGCGGCCTTAATGCGCCATGTGGATTCGATTGAGCTCCAAAACCAACAAGGTGAACCTCACATGTCCACATCTGAGCGAGTTCCCTGTCATTCATGTGGTAGGATAGGTCATGTAGAAAGAGAGTGTGCGTCCATTCCTCCTGATATGGAACATGTCAACGTCATCTATGACAGAGCTAGGAATGACCCATACTCATCATCTTATAATCCTGGATGGAGGAACCACCCTAATTTTTCATGGAACCAAAATAATGCCCCGGGTGGTCCTTCAAACTCCTCTAGACCACCTAACCAACCACACCAACCTCCCATGCATGCACAATCTTATCATCCACCCCAAGCTCAAATCACCAATCAATCGGGTTTCCCAAATTCCAATAATATGGAAACCCGATTGAATTCGCTTGAGACCTTTACTCGTGGACTTGAAAACTCAGTGAAAAATTTTATGTCATCCACAAGTCAAGTTCTCACTTCAAATCAGCAGATCATCAAATCTCTAGAGCTTCAGATGGGCCAATTGGCTCAGTCTGTACATGAAAGAGAGAGAGGGTCTTTGCCTAGCCAGCCTGAGGCTAACCCCCGCATGTACCAACAACAACACATGAAAAATGAGAATGTGGTACCTCGGGGGTGGCAATTGAACCATGTGGAGGAACCTGTTCACCTTGTCAATTCCATTGTGACCTTAAGGAATGGAAAACAGGTTGACAATCACATTTCCTTGCCACCACCACCATCTATGTAGCCCCTCAGTGGGAATGGTGGTGAAGAAGAGGTTGAGGGTGAGGGTAATACATCAACGCCTCCTTCTCAAGCACCGCAGAAAGCCTACCTGCCAAAAGCTTCATATCCAAGTAGGTTAACCAAAAAGCAGAGTGACACAATGGATAAGATATTAAAGGTGTTTAAGCAAGTGAAGGTTAACATCCCCTTGTTGGATGTCATCCAACAAATACCTCAATATGCCAAAGTGTTGAAGGATCTCTACACAACCAAGAGAAAGACCAATGTTCCTAAGAAAGCATTCTTGGTTGCAAATGTAAGCTCACTTTTGTCCAATCCCGCCTACACAAAATACAATGACCCTGGGTGTCCTACTATTCAGTGTACGATAGGGGACACTAGCATGAGTAATGTATTGCTTGATTTAGGATCGACGGTCAACCTTCTCCCATTTTCTGTTTATCAACATATGAATTTGGGAGAATTGAAACTAACTAAGATCACCCTCCAATTGGCGGATAAATCCATTCGTATTCCAAAGGGGATTATCGAGGACGTTCTTATCAAAGTTGGAGATTTTATATTTCAAGTCGATTTTCTTGTCCTCGATACCAATCCTGTGGCGAACACCCACTCTCAAATACCTTTGATTTTGGGTAGACCATTTCTGGCAACCTCCAATGCCTTAATTAATTGTAGAAATGGTCTCATGAAGCTCTCATTCAGTAACATGAGTGACGAGTTTCATGTGTTCAACTCTGGTAGGCAACAGGAGTCCATGGACCAACCTTTAAATCTCAATCTCATCCGCCAATTAGAGAAAGCACCACAAAATCAACGAACACCGCTAACACCAATGAATGTCCAAAGGGAGTGTTCGTTGCATGATTCAGTTGAGATTACTAGTGAGAGTGAGACACCTCATCATATGCCTATACCAGAAGGTGTCTCTATCTCACATCCCTTGGACATTGAACCATTTGAGCTTCATCTTAACCCCAACAAGGACCCACCTACGACCGAGCTTATGCTTGATGATATAAATGATGGTGGGAGGTCCTTCTTGGATGACTTGGGGAGAAGCCTCATTCTTAGTGATGCAGGTCTGCTGCATCCATCGAACGAGCTTGAGGAACTCATTCCGATGCACCCACCTACTGGTTGGAGGGTTTTGTTCGATGAGCAACTAAACCCTAGAGAGGCGACACAACTTCATTCATTCATGTTGCCTACACCCAACCAATATCATGAGGGGTTCGAGCCTTTCAGCTTTGACCTTTCACCCCTCATGACACCTCAGAGTACCAGTGAAGTTTGCCCATCTCGGCAAGTCCTTGGTCCTCATAACTCGATATTATCATTTGATGTTCCTTGACCAAACAATTATGAGAATATCTTTGTTGATGTATATTCCTTGTAAAAAATGTACAATAAAAGACTCCATGAGTGAGCATTGATTGTTGTGGGCCCCAACCCTTGTGTACTTGGGCCCCATTTCTTCACGTATTTGTGTCCCTTCTTCAGTATCTCACATGTTTTGAGGGAATTCAGGTTTGTGTCCATCAACATAACCACGAAATTCCATTTGCGCTTTATGTTGGTGAGATTTTTTATTTTTCATGCATAAATCCATGTAGTATCTTGCTCACATTCATTGAGGACAATGCATGAAGTAGGTGTGGGGGTGTTTTCACGTTTGTACATAGTTTGTGCATTTTTTGGTTTTTATTTCGTTTTCTTTTGGTTGTACTGCTAGGGTCATGTTAGTGTGTTGCATTTAACATTGATATATCTGCTTTCCATGATCCTTGGGCGACTTGTCTTCTTTTGCTTGCCTAGTGCTTTAAAATTTTCACATTTCTTTCAAAATCTTCATGTGTTTGCGAAAGAAAATGTTTTTTGTGGGTTTTGCGTGTGTTTAGCATGTGCAAAACCGTTGAGAGGCAAAGTAAAAAAGAAAGCTCCCAAAATTGTCTCGAATTTGATGCATTAGGATTTCTAGTTTACTGGCTTTAGGTCTTATCGAGTCGTTAGGATACACCTCGGTTTTCCTTCGGGGGCGTGTAATCATAGGGTTTCAGTACTCAAACATTTAAAGAAGTCCACCCTGAACCTAGTGAGTCAATAATTTGTGTGTGTTAGTATAAGGAAGTTTGTCGTTGTCAAGGGTCATTAAACTCTTTTTGTAAAACTGTAAGTGTAGGGGTTTTGGTTCCCATGTAGATAAGTGAATAAGTTGTGTTCTCTCTTCTCGCACGACTCCTATCACTCGGGAAAGTAGGTCTGAGGGGACTTTATGTCTGGTGCTCTCGAGTCATCTGACTTAGGATGCACCGACCGAACTCCCGTTACACGGGTGGTAGGGATCACCCTTTGTGGAGATTGGGGGGAAGGTGTACGTGATAGTGTAAGTCCTCATATGTAATGTTGCACGAAACCTGGCCCTGGGAGAATCAAACACCAACCAATAAAATGCTCCAAAGAAAGAAAAAAAGAAAAAAAGAGTCAAATAAGAGCCTTAATGGACTTTACACATTGTATCACATTCAGAAGTTAGGGTTGCCCATGTCTTTCACTTAAGCCCTTAACTAACTTTCACGAATAATTCATTAGGCTAGGTGTGTGGACCGATTACATATATAGAGTCGACCCGTAGTATTACCGTGTCCCATGATCGACAAAATAAGTCCAACGAGTCGTGTAGCTAGATTGAATAATGCATCTTTGTTCGGATTTTGTGGGTGTATCCGCTGAAAACCATTAGGAGACAACACTCCTCCTCCTTGGCGACAAGGAGGTTTAACGGCTTGTTGCACGTGCTAAGTGCAACCGTGATTGCTACGAAAGTGAGTTAGGATTTCTTGTTTCTCGTATGCTTTTCTCTTTCTTTGTTTTGCTCGGGACTAGCAAAAGTTAGGTGTGAGGGTATTTGATTGACATCATTTCATGCTTACATTTGCATCTTATATCCATTATCTTTCACCTAAACAATGCTACGTGACGAGTTTTATGTTTGAATTTCAGAAATAAATAGGTTTGAAGAGAGGAAGCATAAAAGGACCCAAAAGTAGGGAAAATGACTGAATTGTGATACATGGGGACTAAGATGCAAGGGAGAAGGACCTAAACGCAAAGACCGAAGGACCAAAGACCAAAACAGAAAACTCCACACCTTCTTGGGGAGTATTTTGGCAATTAGATTCGGGTCAGAGCTCCAATAAACAAAGTAGATGCATCAAAGACCGACAAAGAAAACCAGAAAAGCCCACAACGAATCCCAACCAGATCCAGATCTTATGGACCGCCAATTGGCGGTCTGGGACCGCTAATTGGCGGTCTGGATCTCTCTGGATCCGCTCAAACTTCGCGAGCACATGTATTAGAGGGTGTTTATTCTATTTCTGGATTTGTTTAGTCCCACATCGGGGGATTATCCCAGATTGCCTTTTTCTTTGGCTATAAATAGAACTCTTCACCTTCCATTGTAATCACTTCACATTTTGAGTGGCTATTCTTCCTACTAAAAGTGAGGCCTTGAAGCATACACTAAAATAGGAGGATGCTACTTGAATTGTGAGTCATTTTAATAAAAGTTTCTTTATTATGTTATTTGTTTCATGTTGCTTGTTTTACGTTGTTTAATTTCATTTCATTAGTTTTAGTAGCGTAGTTAATATGCTTTCCTTGCTTAGTTTAATCATTAGTCTAATGTGTAGTGAGTAGTTCCATCTCGTTTGGGGGTGGAGTAGATGTTCATACATGCAAATGAGAATGGAATTAATGCTTTATTTACAATGTGTTGATAAAACATGAATGTATGCTTGCTTGTTTAGGATAGAATTTATAACTTGATGAGTTTTGCCAAAATGATTAGACACCTCTCATGCTTGTTTAGGTTCTGAAATAAACAACTTGTATATGTAAATGTTAATCAACTAGGTTGGTGAATGGATTGATAGGTTTTGCCATAACATTTAGACACTTCCTTTGGATGATAACACCACCATTATTTGTGCTTAAAGAATGTGTTCAACACCCACCTCTTTGCATGTGTGCACTCACTCCACCCCTTAGGGGTTTTCTATTTCTGAATTCCAGCACTTATTTAGTTCTTAGTTTAGTTTGGTAGTTCATCGTTTATTGCTTTCATTCGCATTTCGTACTTCGTAGTGTAGTGTAGCGTAGAGTAGGATAATCAAACTCTCTTCTCCATTTTTCGCCACTTGATTTCTGATAAACAAGAGGCTGCTCACCTCCCTGTGGACGACCCGTATTTGTCACGTCTTCACAGACCTCATGCACTTGCGGTTTAATTAAAACGTTCAACAGTCACCCTATATATCTGACGTCTATATGGCATAACAATTTAGTCCTACATTGGAGAATTTATTTTTGTTGGTGTGGTTGATGTATTCCACCACTCCTTTACTACTAAATGCGAACGAGTTGGGGCACCTGGGCATGTTGGGCTTGATGCTCGTTGTTATTAGTCAAAATATTGGCACTTGGGGTACTTGGGCAGTTTGGGCTTGATTAATGTGAGGGTTGAATGTCTGATATAGGCTGTAATGTATTTTTTGGTTAATTAAACATATAATAGACGTCAGTCGTATATATACGACACCTACACATTAATTGTATAAACGTCGGTCGTATATAGCCAACGTTTATACAATAGGGCATAGGCAACGGGGAATTATACGTCGGGTACTTGGACCGCCGAAATCCGACGTCTATACCCCTGTATATCCGACGTATATGGTTTTTTCTGCACTAGTGAAAAGTGGTGTACCAGTTTCACAGTTGAGATATTCTCAAAGCATATGTAGCTTGATGTCTCTTGCAAATTACACATGACTAGATATTTCTTTGAGCAAGCCAAATAGATATACAAGCTGTCATGATCATACTCATTTAGAGGCTTTGTAAAGAGTACTTAAGTACTTGAAGGGTACGTCTACCATTGGGCTACATTATGGGAAGTTCCAAGTTGTTCTAGAAGGGTATAGTGATGCAAACTAGATACCCAAAAAACTCCAGGAGTAACGGTGTTACAGAATATGTTTTTATTCTATGTAAAGGTACAATCTCGAGAAGGTCTACCAAATAGACCATGTTGTCTCGATTTACGCTTAAGGTTGAAAACTGAATGGGTAAAAGATTACTTTCTGAATTTTCAGTGACTAGCAAACAAATATGTGTGATATATTTGCATTATGATATATGACTACCACTGCAAACCTGAGAAGTTCAAAGTATAATGAAAAGCAAAGACATTAAACAAGTAGGAGTAAGGGTCCTTTTATAGTCTCCCAAAACATCCTTATCAAGAGTTATTCTTTAGTCATGATCCCTTGTTTATTCTCTCCTAAAATTAATCTCTAATTTCCACATAAGCACCCACAAAAAACGTTTTAATTAAATCTGGAATTAATCCACCCATGATTTAATTAATCTCTTAATAATTCAGGCAGAATCGTTCTTGTTCGGTGGACCGAGTATAACTCGGTCAACCGAACCGTTCGGTTATAACACGTGTTCGGTGCACCGTGAGCTAGACGGTCGACCGAATCCGTATGAGAAAAATTCCCTGGAAGAATTCGGACGAACCACGTCTTTTACTCGGTCTACCGTTGACCCGCCACATTTTTTCCAATACAATTCATGCTCAACCAACTATTGTCTTTATCACTACACTCATTGATAGCTTTTGATAATAATCAAATTAAGCACTTCTTGAGTGAAAAGATATGTCTCATATCTTAGGATCCAAGACACAGTAAAAACATTAATGACACGAAACACAATTCCATAATGTTTTACTGTTAGGTCTATTCAATATATAAAAGTAATCTTTTCCTCTTTTATATACTCGTGTCGTCAATTATTTGTAGAGTTACAACAATCGATGACCAACACGACAATCTTATCTCGGTAATTAATGTTCCATGTTAATTACCATGATTGTGAATAACTCTTGATTTATGTAAACCATTATCTTTTGGAGCTCTACGGTTAAGGATCAAGCGCATCTTCCTTAACACTTCCAAAAGACGAATATCATAATCAAGGAACAAAATGTTTGCACATTCAATTCATAATAATTGACATATAAAAGTATAACTTTTAGAACACATTCCTTTCATATTTGACCACACGTCCGAGTCCGTGAGCAACGCTCCAACACCTACTCGTTACAACATGGGTGAACAACTGATTCCGAGAACCTCTCAAAATCTCACAAGGCAAGGGTAACCTCAATTTACCCCAAACTTACAGGTCACACGACCCCGACAAAACATAACATAAATCTCGTTAAAGCATCCATAATTTATAGAGCAATAAACATAAACCCAGGGAAAACCCGTAAATTACCCAACTAATGAATTTACCACAAATATCTAAAAGTACAGGGCAAAAGAGTAATTCTCCTTAAATTAATTCATTTCATACAATTCAACAAGGTCCAAGGTTATTCCAGTAAATATTCTAATTATTAGTTAATTAAATAATTACAATTTATTCTAGGGTTTTCAAAGTAATTAATCCAGTTGTTCAAGTTTAATCAAATACTATTATATCATGGGGTTTATTATGCAAATAGCCCAAATTAACTTATTCAACCAAATACCCAACAACTCCAAGGTTTTTCATGCAAAAATATCCAATTAACTTATTGATTAATCAAATACATTAAATTCAGGGTACAATTTGAAATTATCCAACCATTAAACAATTAACCAAATACAACTAAAATCCAAGGGGGTACAATGCAAAACACCCAAACCCCATCCACCCTCGCCAAACCAAAACCCCCAGCACCCACTCCACGCCGCCGCCGGCCCATGACCAACTGGCCAGCAGCCTCACGACTCCGCGTGGCCTCCACCGTGGCTCTTCCACGCTCCCTTACGCAACCATCTACTATTCTTTCCCGACCACGCCTCCGGACGACTCCCGCCGCACTCCGGCTGCACCTTCTTCCAACACCTCCCACAAACACCTTTGACCCAAGAAACCTAACAACTAAAGGGGTGGGTGGCGTACCTTGACTCAAATCGAGTCGAGAAGAACTCGCCGGAGAAGAGGATGCCTTGCCTCCACGCACACGCGTGGACGTCAAAGCGCCTTGCCGTCGTCGTCCTCAGAGTGCGGAAGAAGGGAGAGGAGGATGGAGGGAGCTGGGTTTGGGTTTTTGGATTTTGGGGAGATAGAGAGGGGTTAACATAAATGTTTGCCTATTACTATTGGTATTGACCGAAGTCTCGGGAACGTTAAAATAAAATCTTAAGGAAAACAATCTAGTATTGTAAATATCTAAACTACCTATACTTTTTCTATTTTTTTGAAATAATATCAAAATTGGATTTTTATAAAAATTGTGAAAATATTTGGTAGAGTATATGAATGAAAAACGTATCACATCTATCGTTTTCAAAAAGAAAATAATTTATTGATTCCTTTTAACACGTCTTTTATGACCCTTCTAACGTGGATGGACATGATTTCGTCAAGTTGCATACACGTTGAGCCTTTATCAACTTTTTAATTTGATGGCGTGATAATCTAGGTATCTGTTGTTTCCCAATGCATGTGATCATTGACATTCCAAGTTGCATAGATGTGTGTCCCACGTGGGGTTGGATTGTGTCCCACAGGGACGTGCGTGTACCCCATGCGAGATTGGTGTGTATCCCACATGGGACTAGAAACCAACAGACCATTGATGACGTAATACTCTAGGTGTCCATTGGTTTTCTAATGCACGTGACCATTGACATTCCAAGATGCATAGACATGTGTCCCGCACGGAACTGGTGTGTCCCACGTGGCACAGATGTGGGTCTCTTGTTTGCATTTAAAGTTTTTACTAATGAGAAAATCAACCGTCTCTTATTTTTTTGGAAATCGTATTTTTAAACAGAAAAAATATAAAACGCAAATGATAACATTGATGGTGACGTGGAGCGCGTCTGTGTCAGGACTTTGTTTCAAAAAGTAAAAAATGTAACTCAAGTATTTTTTTTATTCATAATCCTTATTTTTGGAAATCAACCAACATTCAATAATAATAATAATAATAATAATAATCCAAAGATTCATTTTAACACGATGAGGTAATTTTTTGGACATTTTCATACCATATTCAGGTTTTGTTTTACTTCTTTTTCATCAATTCAATTACAATATTGTTTACGACTTTGTCAATTTGGAAATCATTCTTTTCTCGACTGCAAATTATACATTTTATCAGAATTGTAGGAAAGTAGTACTTATATTTAAAATAAATAAGAAAAAATTCAACATGTGTTCAAAATTTATAAAAAAACTCAATTCTCGTGTCAAAACTAAATCAATTTTCTTTTATTTTTTAATCACTAAAAAAGTAAGAGTAGCATATTCCGATTTTGAAAACCCAAAACAAATAGATTCGAAATTAAAGAAAATTCAACCCATAATTATAAAATTTTCTATCCAACTGGGTTTGAGAATTTTAGATTAAGACATATTTATATAAGGCACACATCTACTTCAAGAATATAAACTTAATTCATGAATATAAATATTGGAATTCTTCTTCTCTTTGCGCTACTACATATACATCTACAAAAACTCTTCAAAAGTGTCTTTTTTGTGAAGACCTAAGAAGAAGACACTTGGTCAGGTATTTTCTTTCATAATATGCTCAAGTGCCTTTTTGATATTATCCTTAAGACAAAAATGGTTTTTAACAAAAGCCTCCTCTGAAAGGGTGCTTTTAAAAGTATTCATGACTTAAAGTGGGTTAATACAAATATATAACTCACATGCCCTCATTCACTTCAAAATCCAGACTAATCAAAAAATAAGAAATCTAACAACTAGCCTAATCCGGATTAGCGAGCACATCAACACTTAATTAATTAATTAGCAATCACAATAACATATTTACCAAAGCAATTGTTAGGAAAAAAACAACAAAAAACGTAACCACAACACTTGTTTTTCATGAAAAACTCTTCACCACAACTATCATTTGCTATCTAATCTACCATATCTTTAAATGTTACATCGAAGATAAGAAAGACATGATATTTATATGAAACCCTAGAAATTATAAATGGATCCCAACAACAATTCACCGATCAGATCGAACACATAATAGCAATTTCAATCTGAAATAAACGGATCCCAAGCTCCGAATAGATCCTCTTCCGTGAGTCAAAACCAATTATTAGTTGGGCAATAGCATACAGCGGCCGACATGGCTCCGCCTCGTGTGGCGTCCCCGCACCGAAAGGCGTTCCCGTCACCGCCTCCAAAGCATTCTCGCTTTCCAACACCTACGGATGTACTCCAAATCCTAAACAACTCCACTGATCCATTCAAACACAACCCCACTCCCCATCAACATCTAGGCTTCTTAAACTATAATAACTCAACTACATGATTAGTGGATAATATTGACCCTAATATCATTCAACTTCAGCTACGCAAATTAAGAGAATTAGGTCCACTACTTTCTTTTTCTTAAATATTTTATATTTTGTGGAATTTAAATAGGATTAATATTCGTCGTCGGAAAATTACGTAAATGGTTTCAAAAATTATAATTTTACCTTTAACAAATCAATTAATACACATTTCGTCTCGTGTCTTTAAACAATGTGTTTGACTCAGTTTTACTCACATTCCTAGTATCAACACCACGAAAATGTCAAACGAAACACCTGGATCTAGCGAGGTAATGAGCCAGGATTTTTTTCCCCCTCGGCGTCTGGCTAAGACGCCTCCACCTAGGTGGGGGCGTCTGGATACGACGTCTCCACAATGTGGAGAAGTCTTATCGAGGCGTCTCCATTAGTGGAGGCGTTTTGGGTAGACGCCCGAGTTTTTTTTAATTTTTTTAATTTTCTAAAATAACATAATTTTTCAACCTGCTCTCTTATCCACATGATTTGGAGGTATATTCTGGAAACTATTTTAAAAACATTTTAAAAAACTTAAAAATAATAACAATTAGAAGACTTATTTTCAAAAACAAATATAATAAAAAACAGATTAAAAATAAATTTTAAAATATCAAAAACAGAAATCAAAAACAATAAAAGAAAATAAAAAAAGACACCAATTTTAGTTGTAGTGTTTTATGTTTTGATTTTTTTTAAATCATTTTTAATTTTTTTTAGTATATTTGTTTTCAAAATATGTTTTGTAATTGTTATTATTTTTTAAAAAATTTAATTGTGTTTTTTACCTTTTTGCTGTATCAACCTCCAAAAATGTTGGTAATGTGTGTACACCCTACGAATTTTTGACAACGTTAGCAAATTTTTGATTTAATTAGTTTTAGTGTTTGTTTAATATTCAGTTGTAAATAATTTATTATTCTGTCTAAAAACAATATTTTTTTATTGTATAAAATAACCTAACATTTCACTACACCAAGTTATCCACGTGATTTGGAGATCGATTTTTGAAAAAATTAAAAACAAATTTAAAAAATAATATAATTAGAAAACATATTTTGAAAAAAAAGATTTAAAAAAAGATAAAAAATAAAACAGAAATAAAAAATAAAACTAAAACTAAAACAGAAAACATAAAAATAAAAAAAATCCACGAATCACGGTTCACACCCGCGATCCGTGAAATTTTCTTTTAATTTTTTTTTTTAAATTTCCACGGATCGCGAATGTGAACCGCGATCCATGGAAAAATAAATTTAAAAAATTTGACGGATCGCGGTTTACACCCGCGATCCGTGAAAAAAAAAATTGAATGGGACGGATCGCGGGTGTGAACCGCGATCCGCGATCCGACTACTTTTCGAATTTATTTTTTTCCTAGTTTTAAAATTTTTATGTAAATTTTATTATATTAAAAAATTACGTCCAAAAAAATCCAAAAATTTATAACTCTGAAGTTTTCCCAGAAATCCATAAATGTAGGATATTCTGTAACACAACTACCATTACATACCGCATATGTATCATGAGTAAAGTAACATAGTTTATACGAAAGTGATTATCGATTAATCAAATCTAATTAACTAGCTTGAAACAAACATCAACAACAAAACCACACTAAAACATCACCACCCCTCCATGTAACTAGTCTAAACTAAAAACTATTTGACATCCCTCCCTCCTTAACAACTACCATGCTCCACTTCCCTTCTCTCCTCCCTTTCCTCCTCCTCTTCTCCTCCAACGCCACCGCGAACCACCGCCCGCCCTCCCTCCATTGCTCGGAGCGCTGCGGCCGCCATTCCATACCCTATCCCTTCTACCTCAACTCCTCCTGCGGCCTCTCCTCCGTCTCCGCCTTCCACCTATCATGCAACCACAACTCCACTCTCTCATTAACCACCAATGCCTCCACCCTCCATGTTCTTGACTTCTTCCCTTCCACTTCTACCCTTCTTGTCGACTTCTCCACTCATAGCTCTCAATCGTACTTCCACTTCCATGACCCCGATGTTCTACGTAAGAACCCGTACTTCGGGGTGTCTAGTAGGAATGTGGTTAGGCTTTATGATTGTGAGGATTCGTCGGTTTGCGAGGTGGAGTGCGAGGGTAATGTGGGATCTAGTGGGTGTTGTTATGCGCTTTCCGGTGGGAACGTGTGGAAGTATGGGGATGATTTTTCGGTCTTCTTGGAGTTCGGGTGTCGCGGGTTCTCGAGTTGGGTCGTGCGGGACTCCGGCGACGATAGCCATCAAAAGGTGGGACTACATTATGTGTTTATATCGCACGTACGTACACTTAAGGAATTACATACATGTAACATTTAAGACTATATATTTTTTCAACACGTTTGTATGAGACATCACATATAAGTCACGGATTTAAAAGGGAAACTACTATGTTTTCATTGCAAGATATATAATTTTGGATGATATAACAAACACAAGTGGAAACCAAAATATTGACTAGCTATGAAAGCACCAACAATATTGCTCTAGATTTTATTCCTAAATGCGAGCCTAGGAGTAATAATTGGAGCCTTGGAGGTACACCTTAGTGACAAATTGAGCTAACTCAAGTTGACTTTTAACTATGGCCCCTGATAGAAAGATTATTTGCCTAAAAAATCATATTTCCAAATTTTAACAATATGCGCTTTTTCTTATTGATTTTGTGTTCGCAGGTGATCAAGCAAGGGCTAGAGATAGAGTGGGCTGTTCCCCGGAAAACTAGCAAAAACCTCTCGGCATGTGTCGAGGAGGCAAATGTCGTGAACGCCACGGCGGTCGAAGGAGGGGTGAGGTGCGTGTGCACTGGGGCTTTCACAGGTGATGGCTTTGCGGACGGAGACGGGTGTTCCAAATGTGAGGATCGGCAATTCTCATCTTCAGATCAACTCAACTTATTGCATTGGAAGAGTAGTTTTTTATTAGAACTTGCAGTAATGGTGCTTTTATAACAAATTAATGTTGCTTGCTTCATTTCTTACAATGTAATTGCAGCTTGTGGAATAAACGGGAATTTGGATTATGCTGATCATGAATGTTGTACCTCCAAAATTTGCCAAACCAAAGCAACTATCCTTATAGGTATGTATGTTCAAGTATCCAAACCTTGTTTACTTTTCAAAATTTTCTAACTAAACCCCAACACCACAACTGCTTTATTGGGTATATATAATGACATTTAGTATAGGATATTCTGAAGCACAATATCTTCAATTGGTTATTTACTTTTTTTGGACAATAATTATTACATAATCGGCTATCAATCTGTATATATTGTTTCTACTTGTAGTGTCCTATACTTTCTCAAACGTTGCACTTCCCAACTGGTACAGGAATATTGGTAGCAGTTCTTTCCCTTGCAGCATTTGCCATGTTGTGTGCAATAATAAGGTGGCAGCTCTTCAAATCAAGAGATGAAGTTAATTGGAATAAGGACACATATTGCACATCCAACATCAGCACAAGTGGTAGCACGGCTCGACTTTTCACTTACCGCGAGATTAGTAAAGCCACTGGTGGTTTCAACGACGAAGACGACAACAACAAGAACAACCGAGATGTCGATCAATCAATACTCTGCACAGGACAACTAGAAGATGGTACTCTAGTGTTTATACAAAGATTCCGATGCGACAACGAAGAAATTTTCGTGGGTATCCCCGAGAAATTGGCATTGCTCTCACAAATTGCGCAAAAAAACCTAGTCCGGATCATAGGCTGGTGCGTGGATTCGACTAACACATTGTTCCTGGTGCACCAATTTGTGCAATCCAATGGAAGCCTACAACAGCAGGTAGGTCTCAATTGGTCCACAAGATTGAGCCTGGTTGTGGAAGTGGCCAATCTCTTGGTTCATCTCCAATTTGAAACCAGCCCACCAATCTATCCAAACGATCTAAAGTCGACCGATATTATTATTGATACAGAATACTCAGCGAAAATCACTGCTTCCAAGCTATTGATGAGCAACAATAGCACCACCACCAACGTCATGTTCGACTTCGGACACATTTTATTGGAGATAGTAGTGGGAAGAGAGTACTTAGATAGAATTGGTGACGATGTTATGATACAAAAATTAAGGTGTGGGGAGTTGGAAGAGGTTGTGGATCCATTGCTTGGATACACAACCAATCTCACATCTAAGGAGAGAAAGCAAGTGAAGAGAGTTAGAGGTGTTGCAACACAATGTTTGTTGTTTTGTGAAGGTGGTGTGGATTTTTGCATGGTTGATGTGATGAGAGAGCTCAACTTCATCATGAAGTTCGCTGAGAGCAGTTCTAGTAGAGGTCCTTCTTTGGAGGTCACTTTTTCAAACTCTAGTCTTCTTCAGATGATCTCCATGTCCCCTGATCAGTCCAAGTAGACTTTTTTGGTGGTCATATATACTTTTGGTTTGTGAGGAGATTTTGGTTGTACTTAAATTTTGAATCTTACATGTGCAGGTGTTAAAATGTTTTGGAACCAAACATTGTGGCTATGATATATCTATGTCGTGTATTGAATAATGTATTTGGTAGATTGGAATGTTTTTTTATGGAGTACAACAACTCATTGATATTTGTTACATTGTAACTAATGTGGTAAATGGTCGTCAATAACACAGAGAAACCTCCCTTCCTCTAAGTCAGCAAATGTACGAAGGTTAAACCATAGCCGGCCTGGATAGCATAAGAAAGAATTGTAGGTCTTTTGGCTACCTATGTAATCCGAATTAATTATGGGCATGTCCATAAGAACTCGATCGGCTGGAGAATCGTCATGAGTGTGGCATAAGGGACATTGTATTAGGGGCGAAGAAGAGGTTCTCTGAGTGAGGATCCATGAAAGATATTAGCCAGGGTAGACCATTATGTATCCATTTCCAAAAGAAACCATGCTCTTGGAATTATGACACCAGAGTTCTTCAACCACTTTGAGCAGGTGATGAGATGATGATGAGGTGGTTGTAGGTGTTATGCCCTGATGTAAGGAGTGTGTATAGGTCGCTTTAAAGGTATATACATACGAGCGTTGGTAGAAAAATTAGTCGGTCTGATTGGCTTATAGGTGAAGGTCTGAGCGTTGGAAGTGTAAGTATTCTATTGATCTGACAGTTGGGGGGTCATATAATACTTGAAGTTTGCACAGATACCATTGATTGGAGGATGATAATAATTGACTGGGATGTAGGAATTAGGATAGTGGATGCCAAACAGAATTTAGTTGTGAGGTAAAATTTGGGATCCAATTTTCTCGCCATATATTAATTAATTGTGCGACCATCATGCAATTACCATCTGACTATATTGAAGAAATTCGTCTTTAATTTTAAGAAGTTATTTCTTGTGTGAGAATAATACGTGGAGCACTCCTGATTCCAGAAATCCTTGTACTTGAAATATTTAAGGTTAAATACCTTGGATAGAAGAGAGGTGTCAAAAGTCATAATCTTACATAGTGATTTTAAGAAGAGAGCTTTGTTGAAGAGATCAAGTCTTCTAAAATTAAGTCCCCAATATTTTTGTGGTAGTTGCAGTTGTCTCCAAGCAATTGGGCAATTGGGACGTTGTTTGCTAACCTTTATGTGGTTTTACATCAGTATAAATTTAGAGGCATTGACCTCCCTCGCGATTTTAAGGGAAACGAAATAATGTTATTTACGAGATAATTGTGGATATTACTAAATATACGAAACTTTTAATGTGAATGTTACTATATATACGATATTGCAAAAAATTATTTGAATAACTTATTACTGTTTTTTACCTATCCACTCTCTCTTACTTTACATTCTCTCACATTTGTCTTCTCTCTCCTCTCTCATTTCTCACTGTCTCTCTCTATTTCTCTTTTCTTTCACTAATGTTAAGGGTTTTCAATGTTAAACTATTCGAATATGATAGTTCTAGAATATAAAATCAATAAATTTCTATTATAATTTAAATATATATATATATATATATTTAACTATTTTTTAAGAATAATTTTATGATTGTTTTGAAAATATTTACATTTTTAATTTACTTAAAAATTATCAGATATTTTAATAAATATATTTAAAACATTCTTGAACATAAAATAAATACTAATAATAATTATTTTAAACAAAATTTAAAAAAAATGATTTTTTAGAAAATACTTGTAGAAAATATAAATTTTAATGTCTGGGTTACTGAAGTAATGAAATCCGATAAATTTTTTATTTTAAAATTACAAAAATATTAATTTTATAAAAAAATAATATTTTTGTAATTTTAAAATAAAAAATTTATCGGATTTCATTACTTTAGTAACCCAGTCATTAAGTTTAGTTGGAGGGAAAAAAGATGAGAGAGAGCGAGAAGTGTGACAGAATAGATAGGTAAAAACAGTAAATAAGTTATTTAGGTATTTGTTTGCAAAATTTACAACACACCGTTGAGATTTATGAATTCTAAGTTTATAGAACAGTGATTTTACAAAATTTCCGTTAAATATTAATATAACTAACAAAAATCAACAAAACATAAATAGAATGAGACCAAAAAAAGTAATTATTGTCGTGAGAGCAATTGTTGGTGTTTGTTTTGGCATTAGACCAAATAATTATTTTCAGATAGCATATCTCAAATTTTGTAAGTTAGCATGCAAGCAAATCACCATATTTATTATGAATTAAAATCTAATTTCTGAAATGTGGAGAATGTTTTTGTAAATTTCAAAGATTAATATTTTAATACTCATCATGCAAGAGTTAACATTAGTTTGGTGTTTAAACAATGATTTTTTTATCATATTTATTCTAATGTTTATTTATTTTTCGTAAAACAAATATAGTAGATTTGATAGTTTTTTTTCATAAATAAATTATTTTCACATGTAACCAATACTTGGTTTTATGGTTCGCAAAAAAATATAGCAGAAGTTAAACCATGATGGCAAATTGGCAATCAAAGTTTACAAATAAACGTTTTAAGAAAGAAAAAAAAGAAATAATTAGTTGGTAAATAAAATAGAAATCAATATGCTCATATTGACACATGGTTAAATGTTTTGGATATTTTACCACAACAAAATCATCGATGTGTTGTCACGTGCATCGGTTCTCATGACTCGCAAATTTGACTTATTGACAATGTATTTAAATGTATATATTAGCAAGTATTTAATTTGTATGTGTAATAATTAAATTTCTATTTGTGTTTGCAGGATAATTAGATATAGGAAAGCAATTTGTAGGGTTTAAAAAAAAAACTAGATATCAACAACAACTAAGCCAAAATAAAGTTTCAGTTTGTTAAGAATACATATATAACTATAAGCCTGGTTATAGGCGAAAAAACATAAATAAAATATTTTTATACTCAACCTTTTTTATTTCAAACTCTATGCAGTTAAAGCAAATAAGATATAAACTAATTACACTAATCAAGTTCATAATATTTTTTTGGGAGAATAAATTAAAAACCAAAGTGGGGAAACCAAATGTTCAACAAGACCAATCACAATGATAATTCTTTTGAAGGCCAAAAATTTAATATTTTTAATTTATTTTCAATTTTATCCCCAAAATACCTATACCACTTCCAAAAACATTACAACACTACACCATCCTCACATCCCAAACAAAACCACAAAATCTCACACATTCCAACACCAAATCTTCCACATTCCAACACTACAACACCGCCCCCTCCCCTCGGTCCACCGCCCCTGGCGCTCCCGCATCACCCTCCCCCAAGTCATGTCGCCCCCAACGTCCCAACGAGGGACCCTCCGCGCGTAACTGGTGCGTCCCAACTTATTTCTTGGAAAAAATTACTCAGCTCGTTGGTGGAAAAATCGACCCAGCTCGGTTTTTGCTCCCTCAAATTAGCAGACTTCCACGCTCTTTATAAGGCCATTCAATTTCTAATTTGGAAATATGTGAACTGTCAAAGTTTTGCTTCTTGAAATCTTCTTTGTAACGAGTCTTGAATCGACTTAGTTGGATAACGGATGAGAGAGTTATAGACAAATTATTGATGACCTATCGATTGTCCAATTTCCAAATACGGTCTGTCTTGACACACATTTTTCACCCTCGTATCATCGAAATTTGGCAAGTCGTAAGAGAACCGAATATATTCTCATTTCAATTGTCTTCCCAACAGATCTAGAATCATCAAATTCTGTATTTGTATGTGGATGTTATGAACAAAATATTGGTGCATCCAACGCAAGGACTGGTGCGTCTTCCACGCCCTTTATGAGGCCATTAAGTTACTAATTTGGAAATATGCAAAATAAGAAAGTTTTGCTTCTCAAAATATTCTTTGTAATCAGCCTTGAATTGTCTTATTTGGATATTGGATGAGAGAGATGCACAAATTATTGATGATTTGTCGATTGTCCAGTTTCCAAATACAGTTTGTCTTGACACACCTTTTCAACCTCGTAGCATCGAAATTAAAACGAATATGTGTACATTTCAATTGTCTTTCCAACGGATCTAGAATCATCAAAATCTGTATTTGTATATGGAAGTTATAAATAAAACAAGTGGTGTGTCTCGTGCGAGACTGGAACATCTTCCATGCCCTTTATGAGCCTATTAGGTTCCCAATTTGGAAATATGTAAAATATGAAAGTTTTACTTCTCAAAGCATTCTTTGTACGAGTCTTGAATTATTTTATTTGGATATCGGAAGAGAAAGTTATGAACAATCTATTGATGATCTATTGATTGCCCAGTTTCCAAATACGATCTGTCTTAACACACATTGTTCACCCTCGTATCATCGGAATTTCGCAGGTTGTAAGAGAAACGAATATGTGCTCCTTTCAATATATCTTTCTAGCGGATCTAGAATCATCAAATTCTGTATTTAGATGTGGATGTTATGAATAAAACAATAGGTTTAGGGACGGGACTGTCCCGCGGAGGGACAAGTGCGTCTCATGTGGGACTGGTGCGTCCCAACTCATTTAGTGGCAAAAACGACTCAACTCGTTTGTTGGGGGAAAAATCGTTTGCTAAAACAACCCAGCTTGTTTGGGGAAAACAATCCATGTCGTTTGGTCAAACGACCCAGTTCGTTTGTTGAAAACAAGTCAGCTTGTTTGGTAAAACGACTCAGCTTGTTTGGTGATTTTTACAACTCGTTTATCTTGATTCAATGTGTCTATGTAACAAGTCATTTTGTCCATTCTCAATGCTCATGTGCGTACAAGTTAACTTGTTAAAAGTTGTTTTGTGATGTTTTCAACTCGTTTGTCTTGATTTAATTTGAATCTAGCAACAATGTCATAAAGTTGTTTCAAAACATATGATTTCTCATAACAACACAAATAATTCAAAAAATTGTACATCAAACTTCACTCAAGAAATTAAATTGTACGCATATTAATGTTCTAGCACTCAAAGACAATCATCTGTAATTGTATATGTTATTAATTAAGTTGTCTCATGTAAAATAAATTGTTTCATGTCTTAGAGAAAAGTGTATATATATATATATATATATATATATATTAAAACGAGTCAGGTTATTAATTAAGTTGCAACGACCCAGCTCGTTTTGACCGAACGACGTAGCTCGTTTAGTGAAAACTAAGTCAGTTCGTTTGGTGAAAACAAAGCATATCGTTTGGTGAACATGACCTAGCTCGTTTAGTGAAAACGACACAGATCGTCGCTGCGTCCCGCACGAGACTAGTGTGTCGCAGCACGGAACTAGTGCGAAAAACGACTCAGCTTGCTTGGTGGAAAAAACAACCTAGCTCGTTTTCTGTTCTCTCAAATCAGCAGTCTTCCACACCCTTTATGAGCCCATTGGGTTCCTAAATTCGAAATTTTACTTCTCGAAAGCTTCTTTGTAACGAGTCTTGAATCGTCTTATTTGGATATCGGAGGAGAGAGTTATGCATAAAGTATTGTTGTTATGTCGATTGTCTAGTTTCCATATATGGTCTGTCTTGATACACCCTTTGCACCCTTGTATCATCGGAATTTGGCAAGTTACAAGAGAAACAAATTGTGTTCTTTTCAATTGTCTTTCCAACGGATCTAGAATCATCAAATTATGTATCTGGATGTGGATGTTATTCATAAAATAAGTGGTGCATCCTGCACGGTACTGTTGCGTCCCGCGAAGAACTGGTGTGTCTTCTACACCATTTATGAGCTCATTAGGTTCTTAATTTAGAAATATGTAAAATACTAAAGTTTTTTCTCGAAATTGTCTTTGTAACGAGTCTTGAATCGTCTTATTTGGTTATCAAAGGAGAGAATTGTAGACAAATTATTGATGATCGGTCGATTGTCCAGTTTCCAAATACGGTCTGTCTTGACACATGTTTTTCACTCACGTATCATCGGAATTTGGCAAGTCGTAAGAGAAATGAATATGTGTTCATTTTAATTGTCTTTCCTCCGCGGGACAGTCCCGCCCCTGCCTGGAACAGTCTCTTCCCTGCCAGGGACAATCCTTGCTCTGTAACGCAAAATAAATCACGAATTAGTTTAAACATGAAGAGATAAAATAAAAAAGACCAAAATAAAGCTTACATGATGAAAATTGATCTTAATACTATGTTGGGTGCTCGAAAGCCTTCGGTGGGGGTACAAAATAGTCATGGAGTAGGTGGAATATGTGTAGATTGTACCGTCGAAGGTGGTTGCCAAAGTGGGATGGATCATCAGAGTTGGTCGACCATGTAGGACAGATCGTCGGAGTTGGTCGGCGAAAAGGTCATGACCGGTGTAGGTAGGATGGTTGGAGTGAGGTTCTAAGATTGATGACAAAAATATGTTGGGAGAGAGAGTTAGGAAAAATATGGATGTTGGGAAGGAGAATTGCATGATTTGTAATTATGACAAAAATAACAAGGGTAAATGTGACATTTGGTATTCTTTTTAAAACCAGAAAAGTCAATAATCCTCAAATAAATAGATTCTTATTCTTTGACCTTATAAAATATTTCTAGTATTTGTTGTGTTAAATTTTAATAATATGTTTGTTGAATAGGTGGGACAAATAACACCGTCTGCAGATAATTTGCGCGGTTTAAGAGAATTATAAGAAACTGAAGTTTAATGATAGGTAAAAAAAATTACAGTTTATTCTCTTTATGATGTTTCAAAGTTATATATGTGACTTTAAAAAGTTAACAAGGTAATTATTAGTTAAGTAATTTTTATTTTAATGAATTTCATATCTGAGATCATAGATGACTACACCACAAAATGGACTTGCTATTATCACACTTCACACCACTCATGCTTGTGTTGGAGAGAGTTTTATTTAAAGCAGAGGATGAAAGGTTGTGGAAAGGTGGGGTGAGTAAATGAGTTGGTGGATAGTGAAGTTATTAGATTGGTTGGTTGGTCGGTTGAAGAATGTAGAAGATATCTGGAGGAAATGTGTAGAAGGTAGTTGGTGCTTGAGCTTTATAAGAATGTGGAAAAATATGATTGGACTATTGGGTTGGTGTTGGATTTCATTTCAAATAATACTGTACGCATCATGATTGATCCTCCGTAGAAACTTTATAAGTTTATTAATAGATGCATTGGGAAGTTTCTTTCACAGGGCAATAGAAAGATTTGATGCCTGCTACTCACTGTTCTTTGTGAAAAATGATGAAGCAACGCAACAATTCGTTTTAAAGCAATCCTATTTGAATTATAATTTCTATAGCTAGGGGCAAAAACAACGGCAATCTATACATTGCGGTGGAGGATAAGATTGGCGTCAAAGAAACCAAACGTAGAATGATGACGTTGTCTTTTACACAATCAAATTAAAGAAGTGCGAGGTTGATGTCAGATTCCTTCTTTATATTTAGAGCTAGAAACAACATTTTAAACACGTGTGAAAAAAGGGAACATGGAGGTTTGAAGGAATAATTAACTCCTCGCGGATGTATAATAGCTTGGCATGGGAATTTCAAACAAGATATGTATTTAGAATTGCTACACAATTAATTAATGGGTTGGATATGGATTACATGGCTAATAAACATCAAACATAGATTAAAACGATTACACCATAGGAAAACACTTTAGACAATATTACTAGGTGTATATTTGGGTACAAGAGTACTATTATTACACGTTTAATACATTGATATACTTAAATAAATTTAAATTCATTATGTATTTTTATGAGTTTATACTTATAATTATATACACACAAAATAGAAGGCCAAAATAAAAAAACCACCGAAATACCAAATTACTTTGAACATTGAAGTTTAAATTATCTTGTTAATTAGTTGTTATTTTCTCTTATTTGGTTTCTTATTGCGCTTGAATTTGACGTTGTTGTGGTAAAAACGTTGTAAGACTAATGATAAACTAAATGGTTTATATAATGGTAGTGATTGTTATTGGACAGTTAATAGGTGCTAAGCATGTGGTAAAATAAATGAGTACATGCACGTCTATTAACCCAGTTAGGGGGGTGGATATGGAATCATAGATGCATGTTTGTTGTTACAAATAAGACAAAAAATTAACATTGAAAGTGTACCTTTTCACTTTTGATACAATAAAATGGAAACAATCATAAATATAGGTACGTGCGGTATCTTTTCACTTGATACTCAAAGTTCAAACCACTGAGATTTGATTTAAAATCGTGTTTCTTAATTACGATACTATGAGTATCATTATATAACAACCAAGTACGCAAACAACGTTACAATTAGGAGCGTAAATGAGCCTAAACAAATTAAACCCAACTTATTTGAACTCGATTTGTTATTAAACGAACCAAGCTTGAGCCTCATATCCTGCTTGAACTCGACTTGTTTAAAGCTCACGAGCAGCTCGATTTGTTTGCTTGTTTACAAGGTCATTCAACAAGTTGTTCGGCTCGTTCAGTTCGCTAAAGCTTGTTTAAGTCTTAATTATTATGTTATAAAACTTAGTATTTATTATATTTTGTAAATTATACTTATTATAAATGACAAAAAATTATAAATTATATCGTGTAATTTTAGTTTATTGGATTATAGTTAAGAATATGTATATATGTGATATACAAGTGTATAAAATTTAAACGAGTTTTTATCAAGCTAAACGAGATACGTATATCATCGGTGAAATCATGTTCTACGGTAGCGAAACAGAGACAACGATGTTGAAGTTTTGGTAAAAAAAATCTTGTTAGTGTAGTGCTGGATTTATGCTCTCAAAGAGAACGAGAGCTGTCCGGTCTTATGTTTGGATGAAAGGACTAAAGTTCACACAAAAAGATGAAAAATATGTAAATAACAAAATAAGTTGGGATGGAAGGGCAACATAATCTTTTAGGTCAGGAATCTAGCTACAGTCCTCCAGAATTTACTTTCTTTCTGACAAAAGGGAAGAGAGTGAGTTGCCAGAGCTGAAACCTGGATGACAAATTGATTTTTCAAAATCAATTTTCAGCAAGCAAAAACACTGTTTGGTAACCTCCGACAGATTCCTGTAATAAATTTTCTGAATTGTTATTTATCGTCGAAAAATTATTTAAATCGTTTGTGTGAATTATCATTTTGTCCTTCTCTCATTTCTAATTATATAACTTTTTATTTCATTTTCCTACCACCACTATCTCTTCATCTTCCTCTCATAATCATCAAGAAGAATGTCTCGAAGGTCAGGAAATGAGCCAACGGACGCCTTTGTAGGATTTCATGTTTAATTATACATATATATTTTCGAAATTTTTATGTATAATAAGGATCAATTACAATTTTCTTTGATTTATTTCATGCATGCATCGGTTTGTTTTAACATCTAGTTTCAAAACTCTATTAAAACAAACAAGGGCTCCGAAATTCATACCTAGAAGTTCTCCAAAACTTCTTGAAGCTTCGGAGACGTTGGGGATGCTCCTCGCTACGCCGGATGCCTCCGAGTATTCACCAAACTCTAAACAAGATCGGAGAGAGGGAAGCTAGTCTCTCAATCTCCGATAGGGTTTAGAATCCAATTACTAACCCCTCTTTAATTCCCTTGAGAAGATGATCTCTTAAGAACTAAACTAAACTAAGAATTTGTGGAATTTTCGTGGAGAATTAAGGAGAGAGATTTTGCATGAAAAGCAATATTAATTAAGATGTAGGAAGGCAATGAGATAACCTCTATTTATAGGTTCTCTCCAAATTACCTATTCATATGCAACCTCTTGCCCATGATTTCATGCAAAATTTCATCTAACCATCCATTATTTATTAATAAATAATATTAGCCACGAATTAAATCAATTATGGACCAATTCCATGCATGATCTAATTAATTCTTAAATTAATTCTGCATAAACCGTCTGGACCGGTCGACCGTTTTTGGAGGTTCGGTCGACCGCTCGAACCAGTTTCGGTCGACCGTTCAATAGCTCGGTCGACCGTTCGTAACAGGAACTATTCCATCGCAATGTTCGGTCGACCGACCGATCACTTTCGGTCAACCGTTCGAACAGATGAAAATTCCCTGTTATCGGTCGAGACATGTCCGGTCGACCGTGCCCTACCGGTCGACCGTTTACTGCTAACCGGTCGACCATTTGAGCATTGTTTTGCAGACTTGTCAAATTTCGGTTTAACCCCTACAAAATTTGACATTTCGGGATTAGTAGTAAATCCACAACTTATGTAACATATTATCCTATGTAATGATCAATCATTACACCCCATAATATTTACATCACATATGAATTTAATTTAGATTCTAATTATGTTATTAATCACAACATAATTTTGATTTTGCTTGTTCACCCCATGTGTCATATTTTCTACATGAAACCCGACACATCTTATGAACTCAAAATCCCCATTTCTTGTTTCCCAGTTTTGTGGTGTGACCTATGGGAGGATCTAAACTAAGTTGACAGTGATATTAAAGGTTTAATATCACAAGCTATAAGCGGTATCTAGCTACACATTATAGCTCCCAATTAGTTAGATGTCTTAATTCCACTCGAACCAAAACCCGATCCATTTAGTGATGGCGTGCACCACTTGTGTCCGTCCCTTGCCTCATGATATTAAGAATACACACAAAGTAGTGTTGTGTCATCTTTGTCTTAGCATTCATTTCTTGATCTCTTTAAGCTAGTTATAAATATGTGACTTAACTCAAATCACATTGCGCACATTATAACTTTGCTTTATCAAGGGGCCCACTAATATCATCACTCAATTAAGAGGGGCAATGATAATCTTTTGACTAACTATCTTCTCCAACGAAAGTTATACTTAACCAACCAATGCCTTTACACTACACTGATCGATAGTTCAAGACACTGATCTAATTAAGTATTCCTTAAGTGATTAGATATAAGTCTCATATCAAAGGACCAAAGACACAGTAAAATATTAATGACACAGAAACACATTTCTATAATATTTTACTTATTAGGTCTATTCAATATACAAAAGTAATATTTTCCTCTTTTGCATACCCGTGTTGTCACTCACTTGTAGAGCTACAATGATCTATGACCAACACGACAATCTTAACTCGGTAATTAATGTTCCATGTTAATTACCATGATTGCGAATATCTTTTGTTTTATGTAAACCAATATCTTTTAGAGCTCTACGGTTAAGGACCAAGAGTCTCTTCCTTAACACTTCTAAAAGACGAATAACATAATCAAGGAACAAAATGATTTCTCATTCAATTCATAATAATTGACATTTAAAATGATTCCCTTCAATCTCCCACTTGTTATTAAAGTTTTCTTTCTCATACATACTTAATGCATAAAACAATAATAACTAGGGTAAACCCCATTACATATCAATCATCAAGCCAATCTACATGGTTCCTCAATCCCATGGACTCGAAATGCATTTCGCCCTTGGCTTGGGATAAGGGTTTTGTGAATGGATCAGCTGTGTTGCTGTTGGTGTCCACCCATAACAGATTTATTTTGCCTTCGTCGATGAGGTCACGCGTCACGAAGTACTTACGATCCATGTACTTCACTTTGTGGTGTGATTTGGGATCCTTGATTTGCGAGATAGATGCACTATTGTCGCAAAATAGCTCTATTGGTCCCTCGCTCGAGGGAACTACTCCAAGCTCTTCAAGGAACTTCTTAATCCACACTCCTTCCTTGCTCGCTTCAGCGACAGCCATCACTTCGGAAGCAGTGGTTGAGTCGGCAGTAGTGCTTTGCTTCCAACTACGCCAACTCACAGCTCCACCATTCAGAAGGAAGACATATCCTGATTGCGACCTTCTATCGTCTGGATCACTCATGAAACTCGCATATGAGTAACCTTCAGCTATCAATTCCCTTTGTCCTCCATAAACAAGAATCTTATCCTTAGTCCGGTTAAGGTACTTCAGGATATTCTTGACCGCAGTCCAATGCTCAGGACCTGCGTTGGATTGGTGACGACTTGTCACGCTTAGAGCATACGAGACATCTGGTCTTGTGCAAGTCATCGCGTACATGATCGACCCAATTGCCGAAGCATAAGGGACATCCTTCATGTACTCTAAGTCCTTACGTGATTGCGCACGTTGAGACTTCTTGAGTTGCACACCCATACTCATTGGCACATTGCCCTTTTTGGAGTTGTTCATCTTGAACCTTTCCAAGACCTTGTCAATGTATGCACGTTGACTGAGGCCAATGAGTCTACGGGGTCTATCTGGATATATCTTGATTCCCAAGATGTATTGAGCCTCACCCATGTCTTTCATCGAAAATGCAGATTTCAATGAACTTCTCGTTTGCTCAAGCAAAGGAATATGATTGCCCGTAAGCAATATGTCATCGACATATAAGATTAGGAATACTACATGGCTCCCACTAACCTTCTTGTATACACAAGGTTCTTCCTTACTTTGAATGAAGTGAAGCTTCTTCACTTCCTCGTCAAAGTGTTTGTTCCAACTCCTTGATGCCTGCTTCAATCCATAGATGGATCTTTGAAGCTTGCATACCTTCTCGCTATTCTTTGGATCTTCAAAACCTTGAGGTTGTACCATGTACACATCCTCCTCCAAGTTCCCATTCAGGAACGCTGTTTTGACATCCATTTGCCATATTTCATAATCGTGAAATGCGGCAATAGCGAGCATGATCCGAATAGACTTGAACATGGCAACCAGTGAAAAAGTTTCATCATAGTCAATTCCTTGAACTTGAGTGAAACCCTTTGCTACAAGCCTCGCTTTGTAGGTTGTCAAGTTCCCATCCATGTCCATCTTCCTCTTAAAAACCCATTTATTATGAATGACCTTTTTCCCTTGAGGAAGGTCAACCAAGTCCCATACTTGATTATCATACATGGATTCTATTTCGGATTCCATGGCCTTAAGCCATAGTTTGGAGTCTTCCCTTTCCATTGCCTCTTGGAAGGTTAAGGGATCATTGGTATCTAGTACCATGATTTCATGAAGTCCCAGATACAAATTGGGTTTCTTCCTTTCCCTTGTTGACCTTCTAAGTTCTTTTGGTTCTTCTCGTGTCTCTCGAACTTATTCCACAATCTCTTGAGGAGTGGGTTCACGTTCAACTCTTGAACGTACACTTGGTGGGGATGATTGAGATTCTCTCACAATTTCTTGTGATGGTCTCTCGCTCACGCTCCCACTAACCAAAGGAATCTCGGTTGGGCCTTCATGATCTTGAATGTCATCATTCATGTCATGATCTTGTAGAGTATCTTGAGTTTCCTCAAGCACAACCCTACTCCCACTACTTTTTACTCTTTCTAGAAATTCCTTTTCCAGAAATGTGGCATCCCTCTCTACAATCACTCGATTGGATGTGATATGCCAAAAGTAGTATCCTCTTGTCTCACGAGGATAACCAATAAAGAAGCACTTATCCGCTTTTGGTTGAAGTTTGGTCGACATCAATCTCTTGACGTAAGCCTCACAACCCCAAATCTTGAGAAAACTGAGCTTAGGTGTTTTACCACTCCATAGCTCATAAGGAGTTTTCTCCACGGATTTGGATGGAACATTATTTAGTGTGTAAACCGCAGTTTGTAGTGCATAACTCCAAAAGTAAAGAGGTAATTCCGCATGACTCATCATTGACCGAACCATATCGAGCAATGTCCTATTCCTCCTTTCGGATACCCCACTCCACTGAGGTGTACTGGGAGGGGTGAGTTGAGGTACAATACCAAACTCCTTTAGGTATGAGTCAAATTCGGCACTTAAGTACTCACCTCCACGATCCGTTCGTAGAGACTTGATTTTCTTGTCGAGTTGGTTCTCTACTTCATTCTTGAATTCTTTGAACTTGTCAAAGGATTTACTTTTGTTTCTCATTAGATAAACATAGCCATAACGACTATAATCATCTGTGAACGTAATGAAGTACCTGAAACCACCTCGTGCACTAGTACTCATTGGACCACATACATCGGAATGTATCAAATCCAACAAGCCACTCGCCCTTGGACCTTTCTTCTTGAAAGGCTTTTTGGTCATTTTTCCCATTAGACATGGTTGGCACGTCTCCAATGATTTAAAATCAAGTAGACCAAGAAGGTTAGTTTCTTGCAATTTCTTGATGCACTTTCATTTATGTGACCAAGACGATAGTGCCACAAGAGAGTATCATTCTCGTAAGTGGTCTTAAGTATTTTGTTATTGATATTAAAGATTTGTTTATTATCCAATTCAAGCAAATAGAGTCCATTCCTTATGAATGCATTTGCATAGAACACACCATTCTTCGATATAGACAAACAAGAATTTGAAATATTTATATTAAAATTATCCATATCCAGACATGATACAGAAATAATATTCTTGCTAATCGAAGGTACATAATAAACATTCTTTAGACATAAATTTAAACCACTACACAATTGAAGCACCACAGAACCTTGTGCAACCGCAGACACGTTCGCACCATTTCCGACCTTCAATTCTACGTCGTTCCTTACGAGTTCCTTCCTATCCATGAGTAGTTGCACATTAGAAACTATGTGAGCACAAGATCCGGTATCAATTACCCAATCCTGGACAGAGGTGGCTAAATTTATTTCAATAACAAATATACCTTTGGCCTTTTTGGGGCGCCGACGTTCAATCACTTCGTTGTCAAGGTCTTCCTTGTACTTGAGGCAATTTGGCCGGATGTGTCCTTTTTCACCGCAGTGAAAGCACTCCGTACTGGGAGTTGGAGATTTCTGAGATTTCCCCCTCGAGGCACTTGCACGAGCACCTCCTACTCCCTTGCTCTTGATTGAACCACTTTTGGTAGATTTGCCCTTTCCTTTACCAATCTTATGGCCCCTCCCATGGACGGCAAGGACTTGCTTGTCCCTACCCTTGCCCATGTCAACATCAGCAGTTTTGAGAGCGTTGTGAAGCTCCTCAAGACTCACCACTTTTTCACGCACGTGATAGTGCATCACAAAGTCCTTAAAGGACGGGGCTAGAGAGCCAAGAATCATATCTTCAGCAATGTCCTCGGGCATTGGTGAAGAGAGCTTTGCCAACTTCTCAAGGTATCCTTGCATCGTGAGAAAATGCATAGATACCGATGTTCCCTCCGCCATATGGCACCTTGTGAGTGCGATGGTGGTCTTATAGCGCTCCTTTCGGGCACTATCCATGAACATCTTTGATAAAGCCTCCATGGTCTTCTTGGGTTTTGAATCCAAGTATTTCGCTTGAAGCGAGTCACCCATGGATGCTAGCATAAGACCGTGAACTTGGTTCTCTTGGTCTTCCCACTTGGCTTTAGCCTCTTTCTCTTCATCGGTTATTCTCTCATTCCACTTTGGGATTGGACCTTCCAAAATGTGAGATAGTTTCTCAAACTTTAACACGATGTTGAGTTTGAGTTGCCAACTAATGAAGTTTGAGCCATCATTCGCTAAAGGTTGTTTTTCTATCATGGATCGTACGATAGGTTGGATGTTCGACATTTTTCTACAAAATAAATCATATAGGTTTTAATGTCAATTTTATGTTTTAATACACATGCATACATATATCGAATATATAAATGTAAATGTTGCAAATTAAAATCTTGCCCATAAATGCAACAATCCAAGATCCTATTAATTGTAATATAGACTAGCTAAGGGCTATCGAATACATTACAATATCAAGGTAAGAAATCATTTTCTAATCACAACCTTTTTGAATTTTAGCAACATTTAGCATCTTCAAACTCTTGTGACTCTTGTCGTTTTAATTATGAGGGAATACGACCTATCCTCGTAAGAAAAACTTTTTCCCAAAACCGAGCGAGGGCTCTAGGTAATGTTAAGAAAACTTATTTTCATTTGATACGAGATACGTTTATCTATTGTATTCACAACTAAACATACTTGGGGTTCACTAGGGTGAAACATACCTCATATATTTAATTGTGGCACAACAACAGACAACCTTTATATCTCCCACTATTTCCAAAGATAGAGGGAGCTATCTCCCGCTAAGGGCGAGCAGAGTATCCCTCGATCAATGGCTGCTAGTGGATGAAATAAGAAGGAAAACTATTCTTAATTTTTGTTGGACAATTTTAACATGTGATTTAGAATTTTAGGTTATCATGCATATTAATATTCATACACATCCTAACATTCACCACATTCATCACATGCATAGCAGAAATTAAAAAACAGAAATTAAACATTCACACAATCCACATCGTGTGAGTTTATATGTTCCCTTCGATCCTCGATCCTCGATCCCTGATCTTCGATCCTCGATCGATGCGCTACAGAGGCGACTTCCTCTTGCACCGGAGATGTAGATTTTACAGAAAATAAACATGCTCCTCATATTCGATAAAACCGACTAGTGCAAGTCCTATGTAAAAACCTCTCATATGCAAATGCAACTATCTAAAAGACGGAAATAGAGAGAATTTTGGCTTTTACATACACAAGCCCCTGTATAATAATAATTACATACATTTGTAGTGTCTGATTTGGAACATATAAACTCACAATCCTGCAAGGCAACTCAAGCATCCATGCACGCAATTGCTATAAACTAGAAAATCTAATTTATCAATCATCCAGAATTCTCAACAATTCTTTGAAAAATATTTTGAAATCCATTAAAAACATTTTTCATGCATCCATAATTCAAAAATTAATTATGAACCGCTGTCCATCCAATTTCCAATGGAAAGATGAATCGCAATTTTTCGGTTTTGTTGATTCTCTTTCAAAATAATCGTTTATACTTAAAACGAAATTATTGCAAGTTAGACTTATGTCTAAATCATAATTCTAATAATTACATGACATGTTTTAAACATTCAAAACATTTAAAACGAATTATTATAAAGAATTATTTCAACAAACATTTAAAGACCGAAAAACCGGTAAAACGAATTGTTTAAATCCTAGATGGTAAACTAAATTTGTTTACAGCCATAAATCATGAGAAAATTGAACCCTATGCTCTGATACCACTGTAGGATTTCATGTTTAATTATACATATATATTTTCGAAATTTTTATGTATAATAAGGATCAATTACAATTTTCTTTGATTTATTTCATGCATACATCAGTTTGTTTTAACATCTAGTTTCAAAACTCTATTAAAACAAACAAGGGCTCCAAAATTCATACCTAGAAGTTCTCCAAAACTTCTTGAAGATTTGGAGACGTTGGGGATGCTCCTCGCTGCGCCGGATGCCTCCGAGTATTCACCAAACTCTAAACAAGATCGGAGAGAGGGAAGCTAGTCTCTCAATCTCCGATAGGGTTTAGAATCCAATTACTAACCCCTCTTTAATTCCCTTGAGAAGATGATCTCTTAAGAACTAAACTAAACTTAAGAATTTGTGGAATTTTCGTGGAGAATTAAGGAGAGAGATTTTGCATGAAAAGCAATATTAATTAAGATGTAGGAAGGCAATGAGATAACCTTTATTTATAGGTTCTCTCCAAATTACCTATTCATGTGCAACCTCTTGCCCATGATTTCATGCAAAATTCCATCTAACCATCCATTATTTATTAATAAATAATATTAGCCACGAATTAAATCAATTATGGACCAATTCCATGCATGATCTAATTAATTCTTAAATTAATTCTGCATAAACCGTCTGGACCGGTCGACCGTTTTTGGAGGTTCGGTCGACCGCTCGAACCAGTTTTGGTCGACCGTTCAATAGCTCGGTCGACCGTTCGTAACAGGAACTATTCCATCGCAATGTTCGGTCGACCGACCGATCACTTTCGGTCAACCGTTCGAACAGATGAAAATTCCCTGTTATCGGTCGAGACATGTCCGGTCGACCGTGCCCTACCGGTCGACCGTTTACTGCTAACCGGTCGACCATTTGAGCATTGTTTTGCAGACTTGTCAAATTTCGGTTTAACCCCTACAAAATTTGACATTTCGGGATTAGTAGTAAATCCACAACTTATGTAACATATTATCCTATGTAATGATCAATCATTACACCCCATAATATTTACATCACATATGAATTTAATTTAGATTCTAATTATGTTATTAATCACAACATAATTTTGATTTTGCTTGTTCACCCCATGTGTCATATTTTCTACATGAAACCCGACACATCTTATGAACTCAAAATCCCCATTTCTTGTTTCCCAGTTTTGTGGTGTGACCTATGGGAGGATCTAAACTAAGTTGGCAGTGATATTAAAGGTTTAATATCACAAGCTATAAGCGGTATCTAGCTACACATTATAGCTCCCAATTAGTTAGATGTCTTAATTCCACTCGAACCTAAACTCGATCCATTTAGTGATGGCGTGCAACACTTGTGTCCGTCCCTTGCCTCATGATATTAAGAATACACACAAAGTAGTGTTGTGTCATCTTTGTCTTAGCATTCATTTCTTGATCTCTTTAAGCTAGTTATAAATATGTGACTTAACTCAAATCACATTGCGCACATTATAACTTTGCTTTATCAAGGGGCCCACTAATATCATCACTCAATTAAGAGGGGCAATGATAATCTTTTGACTAACTATCTTCTCCAACGAAAGTTATACTTAACCAACCAATGCCTTTACACTACACTGATCGATAGTTCAAGACACTGATTTAATTAAGTATTCCTTAAGTGATTAGATATAAGTCTCATATCAAAGGACCAAAGACACAGTAAAATATTAATGACACAGACACACATTTCTATAATATTTTACTTATTAGGTCTATTCAATATACAAAAGTAATATTTTCCTCTTTTGCATACCCGTGTTGTCACTCACTTGTAGAGCTACAATGATCTATGACCAACACGACAATCTTAACTCGGTAATTAATGTTCCATGTTAATTACCATGATTGCGAATATCTTTTGTTTTATGTAAACCAATATCTTTTAGAGCTCTACGGTTAAGGACCAAGAGTCTCTTCCTTAACACTTCTAAAAGACGAATAACATAATCAAGGAACAAAATGATTTCTCATTCAATTCATAATAATTGACATTTAAAAGTAAAACTTTTAGAACACATTCCCTTCAGCCTTCACGTAGTCGAATCTAGTAAAATGTCTCATTTATTTTAAAAAAAAAATTGGGTGGGCGTCCGTCGCAGACACCCTTTTTTTAATTAGAAATAATTAGTATTAATTGATAATTAGTTTAAAACAATTAATAAATTTGTTAATTTAGATGCTTAAATCCATTTAACAACATTTTATTCCTAAAATTTAATTACCGTGGAGGTATAGGAAAATTTTATACCTCTACGCACTATACATTAGGGGTGAGCATCGATCCAGACCCGGATGCTCTCCGGGGTCTGGACCGAAGACCGGACCAGTCAGGTTCGGTTCGGATCAGACCGGATTTTTAAGGGAAAAAATAGATTTTGGTCCGGGTTCGGACCGGACCGGACCGGACCAAAAGCCGAACTTTGTCCCGGGGTCCGGACCGAAACCCAAACCATCGAATTCAGTCTAGACCGAAAGTTGCACAACCCTACTATACATGCTTACGAAGAGGATTCAACACATCGTCATCCACGTAGACGAGGTATAGGTGCTTCAGTTAGGAGGGATATGGATATTTTATGTTGTCGTCAGACACGTGAGGATTCTTTCGACGACGAGGAGGATTCGTATAAGGTGGAGAGTGACAACGAGAGTAACGAGGGGGTCAGTATGGCTTGGATCCGCAGGAGGAGGCAAGGTAGCAGTATGGTAGAGGACGGGGGCGACATGGTAGTTCTTCTTCTTCTGCGGAGTGGGTCATTCGGAAGGGTAGAGGTGGTAGGTTTGTGACCGGTGATTCGAGTTCGTGCACTGCAGACGCCCGAGCTCAGAAGAAGAAGATGGTTGAGGAGGATTCTTGGATTGTGACTGATGTAATGCCCGGTGGTCCTTTAGATGACAGCGTCATTACGAGTTTCGGATGTCACATTGCCAGACGCATTTGGGAGGGCCAATAGCGCAAGGTTCTCAAGTGTCATAATTAGCACAGAGCTTGTACTTTATTGCAGGCTTGGCGTTCAGGGATGATATGACGGGAACAATTACTGATAGCGGATTGGGTCAGTTGCCTTACAGCATGTTCCCCTGCCTTGACATGTTGTTGATTTCTGCATTTGTGGAACGGTGGCAGCCTAACACCAACTCTTTCCACTTGCCTTTCGGAGAGATGACAATCATGTTGCATGATGTCTTCCAGATTCTGCGTATTCCTGTTGAGGGTCGTATAGTCAGTGTTTAGGCATCGACGCCTGAGCTGAAGAGTTATGTATCAGAGTTGCTCAGGGTCAGCGTTGATGGTCTTGGGAGGGATAACTCATTTTGGAGTGGCGATGGTGTTAGCATCGACGTTGTGGATGACTGTTGCAGACGGGGACAACCACCACGGACTGAGGATATGCAGTTGACTGCCTCCCTCTTCTTATTGATCGGATGCGTCTTGTTTGTCGACAAGAGCGGTTGCAGAGTCAGACCACGCGACCTATTGGAGGCTAGGGACCCAGATATCATTGGTCAGTACTCATGGGGGTTGGTTTGTGAAGCAGAAAGCATGTCTTTCCTCCACTTTCCACACTTCAAATTATCTGCAAGCTGCTTGTTCTTGTCGAATACGTGGTATCCGTAGTTGTACACGTCTTTGTTGATATTCCAGGTGCAAAGTAAATGAGCAGACTCGGAAAAAATCTCTCTCACTGGTCGCATAAGCCCTAACTGCCGGTTTGTTATTATTGCAGTCGGGCTAACAATGCCCAATAACAGATCTCGCAACTTCTCCAACACCCACCGATAACTAGACTCGGTCTCATTTTTCATAATCGCGTAGCCAACAAGGAAGTTCATGTTTGTTGGTGTTAGACCAACCATCTTGAACAAAGCCATCTTATACTTGTTTGTTTTGTACGTCGAATCCATACAGATTACGAAAGGGTATGTGCGTAACAAGTGAGCTGACGTCGGATGTGCCAAAAATGCGTGAGTGAGGACATTAGTTTCTTCATCTGTCATAATCCAATGTAAGTACTTTACTGTACTGCCTGATGCGGAAATTGTTGAGCGGGATTCCTGTTACGTGGTTTCGCTTGTGCCTCAGTCATATCACGAACAATTTTCTTGGCACAGGACTAAGACCGCTGATCTGTCGGTGACCCTCTGGATAAACTGCAAGTCCGTGGTGGTGTTGTCCATGAGTACTATTAGAAACTACGACTCAACCATTACGCTCCTGTCGCTCGACCACCTTTAATCAAAAAACGACAACCGCAACCATTTCTTTCTGTGTTCTTCCATATTAAAATATCCATATCACGAGAACTCATTTCATTTCTAGGATCATATCTCAGATAACAATCCATCCAATTATTTGCTTTTGATTTGTATGATGATATTACCAAAAAAAACGGCTCCGATGGCAACTTGTTTCATCCATTTACTCACGGTCTCGATTGTTGAAAACACCTGTGTACCTAAAAAAAGCACACTGTAATCTAATCCACCACCACCAAAATCTTGCAACAGAACCTGAAATAATTTAAAATTACAAAACTTAAATAAAATTAAAAAAAATTTGGGGCGTCTCGCAAGGACGCCCCCTCCAAGGACCTCCTTGGAGGGGGCGTCCTAGCCAGACGCCCCACCCTTGGGTAGGTGGCCTACACAGGCGCCTGGCCCACGACCTAGGCATCTGTCTACGCCGCCTACCCTAAGGTGGAGGCGTTTGTCTAGGACGCCCCCACATTGGGGTAGGCGACTTAGACAGACGTCTGGGACGGGAAAAAAATTCTCAGTTAACCTCGCTGGATTCAGCTGCTTCGCCAAACATTTTCGTGGTGTTGGTACTGGTAAAGTGAGGAAAACTGAGGCATAAGCCTTAGTTTAAGAGACGTGACGAAATGCGTATTAAATGTATTGTAAAGGGCAAAATGGTAATTGTTGAGCGATTTAAGTAGTTTTGGGACGACAAATAGTAATTCTCTAAATTTTTAATAGATTTTCAAGAATCAAAACTAGAAACCCAAACGGACCGAATGGATGATTTTATTAGCAGAGGGGTGCAATTTTTATTAGTGTGATTTTGTTTTTTTGTAGATGCATATTCATAATGTTTTATTAGTGTAATTTTTATTAATGTGTTTTTAATATGCATTTAGTGAAAAAGGTAAAAACACGTATGGTATCTAATTAATGTTCTTAAAGGAATTTTATTTCCGTTGGTGGATTTGGAAAACAATCACCAAACTAGGACTGAGCAAAACCCGGACCGATCCGGATTTTTGGACCGGACCAGTCGGTCCGGGTTCGGTCCGGAAAGTTTTGTTTCGGTCTGGAGAATTTTAAAATTTCGGTCCGGTCTGGACTAGTCTTTTTTGTTTTTTATTTAAAAAAAATCGGTTTTTGACCGGACCGGACCGATTCGGTCCGGTCTGGTCCGGTCTTCGGTCCTTAGGAATTCGATCTGGTCCGGTCTTCGGTCCGGACCCCGGACAAAAATTCGATCCGGTCCGGTCCGGACGAATGCTCACCCCTACCCCAAATATCTCGTTAGATCCTAATTTAGTAGGCTAATAATGAGTAGCTGATTGAACTTGATTTAATAGTAAGCTAGTGTTATTTTTGTATTTTTTTGTGAAAATGGAAGATTAGTTATGATATTTGAAACAATTTACTGATACATTAATTGACTTTACATCTCATCTTCTCATATATAGCCAATGCAACATATCCATTGGATTAAAATTAAACCGTTCCTGTCATGCAACCTCGTTTAAGTCCAAATGAGATTGAGACCTGGAAAATTCACCTGCATAAATATATGAATATTTTAATATTTTTGAATTTTGTTGCTAGAGGCCTGTGTGAATCCATTATCTTCTACAATTTTGCAACTGCCATATAAGAATTAATGTTTGTGCCAAATTGTAATAAATATGATATAAAACACAATCCACATTCCATTCAAAAGAGAGTAGATAAGATCTAACCATTGGACTTTAGGGTTGAAAATGGGACGGATAATACCCGCCGACCTGACCCGACCCGTTTAGTTCGGATATCGGATGAATTTTTCCACCTGATTATCCGTCAACACGATTAGCCGCTTACCCAACTATTAAACGGGACGGGTAGCAGTTATAGTTCCTACCTGCGCCGTTCATCCATTTACCCGTATATTAATAAATTAAATTATTAATAATCTAATATATTAAATATATATACCTAAACCCGGTTGAATGAATGTTTATGTTTCTAGTTATTTTGTTCTTTTGTGTTATTGGTGATTGGTCTTGACTGATTGATTGGTGTTAGAAATTCAGATTAGAATATATTGTTGGTGATTTTGTGTTATCGGTGATTACCAGGTATTGTTTTGTACAATATTTTTGGTGGCAAATGCGTAGAAATAAAAAATACATGTTTTATCTATTTATCTGTTTATCCACCCCGCCCCACCCTGAATATCCGTTTATCCGACCTTAAACGGATCGGGTAGCGAATGAATATTTTTTACTCGACCCGTCCCGCCCCGATTATCCATTTATTTTAGGCAGGTCGGGTAGCGGTTGGGCAAAAACCCAATCTGACCCGTTTACATGCCTATTGGACTCCTCCGATTCTTAGCCAATGGGAAGCATCGGGATCCATATTATGACATCCATTAGGGCAGAGCAAAACCCGGACCGGTCTGGGGTTTTGGACCGGTCCGGGAAGATTTGGTCCGGCCCGGTCCGGTCCGGGTTTTGGTCCAACAAAATTTTAAAATTTCGGTCCGGTCCGAACCACTCTTTTATTTTCTTTTTATTTAAAAAATCGGTTTTTGACCGGACCGAACCGATTCGGTCCGTTCTTCGGTCCGTGGGCATCCGGTCCGGACCCCGGATAAAAATCCGGTCGGGACCGGATGCTCACCCCTAACATCCATAATGAATATCAGTAATAATTTGACTGAGGCACATCATGCCTAATTCGTTTAGGGAACTACTATTCGTCACCGGAAAACTACTTAAATCGCCACAAAAATGACATTTTTGCCCTTAACAAATCAATTAATACTGATTTCGTCTCATGTCTTTAAACAAGGTGTTTGACTCAGTTTTACTCACATTCCTAGTACCAACACCACGAAAATGTCTGGCGAAGCACCTGAATCCGGCGAGGTAACGGGGGCGGAATTTTTTTCCCGACTCGGGCGTCTGGCTAAACCGCCTCCACCAAGGTGGAGGCGCCTGCCTAACACGCCTCCACATAGGTGGAGGCTAGCCAGACCCCCGTTTTTTTTTAATTTTCTGTTAAATTCAAATTTTTCAGGTTCCGTTGCAAGATTTCGGTGGTGATGGAGTAGATTACAGTGAGCTTTTTGACAGTAAAGAAATATTTACAACAATCGAGGAAGGTTGTAAATGGGCGAAACAAGTTGCAATAGGAGCCGTATTTTTTTTGGTTATATCATCATACAAACCAAAAGCAGATAACCGGATGGATTGTTACCTCAGATGTGATCGCAGACGTGAGATGAGTTCTTGTAACGTCCCGAAACAGCGGAAGATTTAAAATTTCAAAATAACCAACATAACAGACAACTCACGCGGGAACGTCACTAATATATAAATTTATAAATCCGGGTGCACCCAAAATACTAGGAGTTTTCCAAAAGAAGTACAACTACAATACTGATACAATGGAATAGAATACAAGTAGTCGTACCGTCTAGCAACTGCCGAAGAGGATCCGACTCCAAAGCGCTCCGTCCTCGGTCACCACCCACCCGGACCTACTGCGATCCTAAAAAAGATGCAACAACAATGCCTGAGTTTCCAGAAGGAAACCCCGTATGCCAACTCACCTATATGCATGCATCACATAATGAACCTATCATACTAGTAGCATGTCATGGCATCAACAGAAATGGAAAACAGTTCCCCCGAAGGGTAAAACAGGACATCAGTCCGACAATCAATCATCGGGTCTCCCGAAGAGACCTACTGCAGGCACATGCAGTCTAGCAGCCCGCGACATCGCACCCCCCACACGCGGCTACACTACACAAGGGTTCGGCAGGGAGCCTCTGTCACGTCTACGCGCCGATAGAAACAGATTTGTAAATCTCAGTGGTCGGGGCCACAGGGACCAACGGGGCCGTCGCCCGGAAGGTATAACAACATCATCTCGGTAGGTGCCCAGCCGAGGAAAACAACATAGCCGGCACAGCCTCGGCCCAACAATCATCATCGCCGGCACAACCTCGGCGGCATCACCGGCACAGCATCGGTGGTCCATCACAACGTCCGGCACAGCATCGGACGGGTCCAGACCGAAGTCTGCCAGGTCATCGGGCTCCTCGAGCCGCGAACACCAACCGCGCCGCTATAAAAGCAGGGCAGCGACCTCCGTAGCCCGTGGGCCGGTAGTCACCTCACCCAACGCCAGTTGCGTGCCCGCACAACATCAACACTGGGATCCGCGATCCCTCAGGCCTGCTATACTACAAAGTGCCAACAATCATCTCAAAAGTCACGGTCCATACATGGAGGTGACGCGTCCCGAACACCCACACTCTTCCCAACGGCGGTCCCTGGGCAGGCACGCATCACGCGCCCACCGTCACCTCCCGGCTAACGCACAAGGCGAGGACACAGGTTTCCGTGGACAAAGTTGGCGTTCAAAAAGGGAACCAGGAATTCTGTCCTGGGCCCAAACGGTCGACCGGAAGAGGTGATTCGGTCGACCGGTTTCAGAAAGGAATCGGTCGACCGTACTCCTAAAACGGTCTACCGCTGCGCTCAAAACAGAACCCCCCAACGGTCGAACAAAGGTCTAAAACCGGTCGACCGAACGAGGTCAAAATCCGGAGTCTGGTCAACATTAAATTCAACTCTATCGGTCTACCGACTCAGGGGTCTCGGTCGACCGAAAACAAACAGGGTCAACCTATTATTCTAAGTCATATAATCGGTCGAACGCAAACCTCCAACGGTCGAACAACAAACGATCGGTCGAACGTCACATGAAATCGGTCGAACAAATCATGCAAAACTAACAGGTACACTTAAGTTCCGGTCGAACACAACAAGGACCGGTCGACCGACAACAGGTAGAAAAATCCCAACTCACCAGCAATAATGCACTACCGGTCGACCGCCCCAAGGCATCGTTCGACCGGTGAATGTTAAAGTCGGGCAAACAGTGCTAAAACGGTCGACCGCCCGAAGGATCTGGTCGACCGTTGGTCGTCTTCAACCTCACGCCAGCCGAGGTTTTACGAAGAAACGCGTCGCCGGAGAGGTCTCCGACCTCCCCCGACTTGACCAACGCATCCCTCACATGAGGGTCAACAAACAAACCACACTAAGGAGCGGCATACCTCAAATGAAGACGACGAAACGCCGGAGCAAGCTCACGCCTCCGTCCTCCTCACGCGCGACGACCTCCTCACGCCGGAACCTCCGAGCCTTCTTCCTCCTCTGGTCGCCGGACAGAAAATGGAGAGGGAGTGAGAGAGTGCAAGTAAGAAAAAGAGAGAGAGAGAGAGAGAGATACTTAAATAACCCTACACCCCATCACCTCACCCTCACCCTACACCATCACCCTACACCCCAACCCATACTTCCCATCACATCCACCACTCCTTCCTCCATCCCTATGCAAACCCCTCTTCTAACCCAAATTAACCCTAATCCGGGTTTAGGGACATAACAATCCACCCAACTTAAAAGGATTTCGTCCCGAAATCAAAGCAACTACTCACCGAAAAGCTCTGGATACTGCCTTCTGACATCCTCCTCAATCTCCCAAGTGGCCTCGCGCTCGCTGTGATGCTGCCACCTGACCTTCACCATCGGAATGGTCCTCCTCCTGAGCTGATGATCCATGCGATCAACAATCTCGACCGGCCTCTCCTCGAGCGACAAGTCCTGCTGAATCTCTGGAACTGCAATCTCAATGACATGCGACGGATCTGCCACATACTTCCTCAGCATCGATACATGGAAGACATTATGCAGACCCGAAAACTGTGGCGGCAATGCAATCCGGTAGGCAACCTCTCCAACTCGGTCGAGGATCTCGAACGACCCAACATACCTCGGACTGAGCTTCCCCTTCTTCCCAAACCTCATTACACCTCGAGCAGGGGAAATCTTCAGAAATACATGGTCGCCCACCTCGAAACTCAGCACTCGTTTGCGCCGATCTGCATAACTCTTCTGCCTGCTCTGTGCTGTGGCCAGCCTCCTCCTGATCACATCAACCTTCTCTGAGTACATCTGCACAATCTCTGGCCCCACTAACTGCCTCTCGCCCACATCACTCCAGCATACCGGTGATCTGCAAGGTCTCCCGTACAATGCCTCGTACGGTGCCATCCCAATACTCGAATGGTAGCTGTTGTTGTAGGCGAACTCTATCAGCGGCAAGTGCTCATCCCAGTGCCCTGCCCAGTCCAGTGTGCATGCTCTCAGCATATCCTCCAAGGTCTGAATCGTCCTCTCTGACTGACCATCCGTCTGCGGGTGGAACGCTGTACTGAATCTCAAACGCGTCCCCAAAGCCTGCTGCAGACTCCCCCAAAATCTGGAAGTGAAGCGAGGATCTCGATCGGAGATGATGCTCACTGGCACTCCATGCAACCTGACTATCTCCTCCACGTACAACTTAGCCAGACCCTCCAAAGGTAACGTGGTCCTGATCGCTAAGAAATGCGCCGACTTGGTCAGTCGATCGACTATCACCCAAATCGCGTCGTGGAATCTCCTCGTCTTCGGCAAACCCGTGACAAAATCCATCGTCACGTGCTCCCACTTCCACTCAGGAAGCTCAATACACTGCATCGGTCCTGCTGGCCTCTGATGCTCAATCTTCACCTGCTGGCAGACCAAGCATCGCTCCACAAACTCTGCAATATCCTTCTTCATGCCCTTCCACCAGAAGTTCCGCTGCAGGTCCTTATACATCTTCGTGCTCCCCGGATGAATGGTGTATCTAGCTCTGTGTGCCTCCTCCATGATGTCATCTCTCAGCCCATCAACCTTCGGCACCCAAATCCGACTCCTGAACCTCAGACCACCATCAACCCCCACACTGAAATCTGATCCATCTCTGGAAGCCAACTGTAGCAGACCAGCTAACTCATCATCCCCCTGCTGAGCCTGAACCAACCGTGAGAGGGTCTGTGGCTCCACCCGAAGCCCAGCAATCACTGCTCCCTCTGAGCCCTCTGTGAACGGTCTCCACTCTGACAGAGCCTCGAGTAGCCTCCACTGCCACTCGGTAGCGTCAGAATAGGTGCTGTCGTCAATCGCCTCTTCAGCTTCTGAAAGCTGTCCTCGAAATTCTGGGACCAAACGAACTTGACGCCCTTCTGCGTCAATGCTGTCAGCGGCGATGCAAGTCTGGAGAAATCCTGGATAAACCGCCTGTAATACCCTGCCAGACCTATGAAGCTCCTGATCTCCGTCACGCTCGTCGGGGCTCTCCACTGAGTCACTGCCTCGACCTTCGCCGGATCCACTGAAATCCCATCTGCTGACACAATATGCCCCAGAAAAGCCACCTGATCCAACCAAAACTCACACTTGGTGTACTTGGCATAAAGCTGCTGATCCCTCAAGATGCCAAGCACAATCCTCAGGTGCTCTCGATGCTGCTCCCTGTCAGGCGAGTATACCAAGATGTCGTCTACGAATACAACGACAAATCTGTCAAGGTACGGCTGGAAGGTCCTATTCATCAGATCCATGAATGCTGCAGGTGCATTCGTCAGTCCAAATGGCATCACCAAGAACTCGTAGTGGCCGTACCGCGTCCTGAAGGCTGTCTTCTGAACATCTGCCTCCCTGATTCGCAACTGGTGATAACCCGAACGCAGATCGATCTTCGAGAACACTCTCGCCGTCTGCAACTGATCAAACAAATCATCAATCCTGGGCAAAGGGTACCGGTTCCGAACGGTAACCTTATTCAGCATCCTGTAGTCAATGCACATCCGCAACGATCCATCCTTCTTCTTCACGAAGAGCACAGGCGCTCCCCATGGAGAAACACTCGGTCGAATGAACCCGGACTCCATCAACTCCTGCAACTGCTTCTTCAACTCTGTCAACTCAGCAGGTGCCATCCGATAAGGTGCCTTCGACTGAGGTGTCGTACCCGCAACCAACTCGATGCTGAACTCGACCTCTCGGTGCGGCGGTAACGTTGGAATCTCTGCTGGAAACACATCCGGAAATTCCTGCACGATCTCTATGTCCTCCAGCCTCCTCGTCTCAGGATCAGGAACTACCAGCGTGGCCACAAACGCTCTGCATCCCTGCTGTATCAGTCTCTGTGCCTTAACCGCAGACACAATCAGACGACCCCCTCTGCTCCTCGCACCTCTGATCAGAACATCTGGCATGCCCTCCATCGGAATCAGAATCTTTTTCTCACGGCAAAAGACCCGCACGTCGTACTGTGACAGCCAGTCCATCCCCAGTATGACGTCGAAGTCCACCATCGGTAACAAGACCAGATCTGCCGGAAAATCGTGGTCTCCCGAAGCAACTGTGGTGCCGGGGAAAAAGCTCCCCACAGTGCCCACCTCACCCATGGGCGTGTTGACCTCCAAAACATCAGTCAGCAGCACAGGGGTCCGACCCAACTCGCCAGCAAACTTCTCCGAAATGAAGGAGTGAGTGGCGTCGCAATCAAACAACACACGTGCTACCGAACCAGAAACTGAAAGCGTACCTTCCACGACGGTGTTGGAGTCCCTCGCCTCCTCAGCCTGGATAGTGAAGACTCGCCCGGTCCTCCTGCTCTGGCTCGGTGGGACAACTGACCGGCTGCCTCCGCCTCTACCTACTGCTGGTGGTCCTGGCCTCCTGCTCGGCTCTCCCTGCCTCTGAGGACAATCACGGACAAAATGTCCCATCTGGCCGCAACCCATACATGCTCCAGTCCGACGGGGACACTCCTGCCCTGGGTGGAACCTCCCGCAGTAAGTGCATGCTCCAGACTGGCGTGCTCCTACTCCATCAAACCTGGGCCTCTTGCCCGGGTTTCCTGCCCCACGACCGGCTACTCTGCTAATGGCGCTCACTGGCGCCTTCCGCGCCTCCTGATTACACTCTCTCTGGTCCTGCTCAATGATCGTAGCATGCTTCACCACATCTGCAAGGGTCCGCGGCATGCTGTTGATCACCCGAGATCGAAGCGGCTGTCTCAGTCCCTTCACGAACTTCCTCGCCCGCTGCTCTGGGGTCACACAAATCTCAGGGCAGTAACGCTCCAAAGCGTTGAACCTGCTGATGTAGCTCGTCAGTGTCATGTCCTTGTGCTCCAGCGACATGAACTCCTCCCTCTTCTGATCCCTGACATGCTGGGGGAAGTACTGCTCATGAAACACCTCCAAGAACTCCTCCCAGCTCACATCCACACGATCATCAAACAACACCGTAGACGTAGATCTCCACCAGTTGGCGGCCTCGCCATCGAACACGTAGGTGGCCAGCTCCACCATCCTCTCAGGTGCTACACCAATAGCGCGGAAGATCTTCTCCATCCTGAAGACCCAGTCCTCTGCAACCTCTGGGGCCCTCCTGCCATCGAAAGTCGGCGGGTGCTGACGCATGAACCGATCGTGCTCAGCTCCCACTCCACCCTGGGCGCTCTGACCTGCCTGACGCTCCAGAAACTCGCCCAACCTGTCCCACTGAGCACCTGAAGTGTCGTCACTGGGATCACGATCGCGTGGAGAACTCCTCACGCGCCTAGGTGCCATCTGTCACCACAACAATCAACAGATAAGCAACAATGCATGCATGAGCTACGGAACTAATGCACGCCTCTAGCACTACTCCTAAGGGTGGTTCTTTAGACGAAGACACAGGAATCGACCGCTCTGATACCAAGTTGTAACGTCCCGAAACAGCGGAAGATTTAAAATTTCAAAATAACCAACATAACAGACAACTCACGCGGGAACGTCACTAATATATAAATATATAAATCCGGGTGCACCCAAAATACTAGGAGTTTTCCAAAAGAAGTACAACTACAATACTGATACAATGGAATAGAATACAAGTAGTCGTACCGTCTAGCAACTGCCGAAGAGGATCCGACTCCAAAGCGCTCCGTCCTCGGTCACCACCCACCCGGACCTACTGCGATCCTAAAAAAGATGCAACAACAATGCCTGAGTTTCCAGAAGGAAACCCCGTATGCCAACTCACCTTTATGCATGCATCACATAATGAACCTATCATACTAGTAGCATGTCATGGCATCAACAGAAATGGAAAACAGTTCCCCCGAAGGGTAAAACAGGACATCAGTCCGACAATCAATCATCGGGTCTCCCGAAGAGACCTACTGCAGGCACATGCAGTCTAGCAGCCCGCGACATCGCACCCCCCACATGCGGCTACACTACACAAGGGTTCGGCAGGGAGCCTCTGTCACGTCTACGCACCGATAGAAACAGATCTGTAAATCTCAGTGGTCGGGGCCACAGGGACCAACGGGGCCGTCGCCCGGAAGGTATAACAACATCATCTCGGTAGGTGCCCAGCCGAGGAAAACAACATAGCCGGCACAGCCTCGGCCCAACAATCATCATCGCCGGCACAACCTCGGCGGCATCACCGGCACAGCATCGGTGGTCCATCACAACGTCCGGCACAACATCGGACGGGTCCAGACCGAAGTCTGCCAGGTCATGGGGCTCCTCGAGCCGCGAACACCAACCGCGCCGCTATAAAAGCAGGGCAGCGACCTCCGTAGCCCGTGGGCCGGTAGTCACCTCACCCAACGCCAGTTGCGTGCCCGCACAACATCAACACTGGGATCCGCGATCCCTCAGGCCTGCTATACTACAAAGTGCCAACAATCATCTCAAAAGTCACGGTCCATACATGGAGGTGACGCGTCCCGAACACCCACACTCTTCCCAACGGCGGTCCCTAGGCAGGCACGCATCACGCGCCCACCGTCACCTCCCGGCTCACGCACAAGGCGAGGACACGGGTTTCCGTGGACAAAGTTGGCGTTCAAAAAGGGAACCAGGAATTCTGTCCTGGGCCCAAACGGTCGACCGGAAGAGGTGATTCGGTCGACCGGTTCCAGAAAGGAATCGGTCGACCGTACTCCTAAAACGGTCTACCGCTGCGCTCAAAACAGAACCCCCCAACGGTCGAACAAAGGTCTAAAACCGGTCAACCGAACGAGGTCAAAATCCGGAGTCTGGTCAACATTAAATTCAACTCTATCGGTCGACCGACTCAGGGGTCTCGGTCGACCGAAAACAGACAGGGTCAACCTATTATTCTAAGTCATATAATCGGTCGAACGCAAACCTCCAACGGTCGAACAACAAACGATCGGTCGAACGTCACATGAAATCGGTCGAACAAATCATGCAAAACTAACAGGTACACTTAAGTTCCGGTCGAACACAACAAGGACCGGTCGACCGACAACAGGTAGAAAAATCCCAACTCACCAGCAATAATGCACTACCGGTCGACCGCCCCAAGGCATCGTTCGACCGGTGAAGGTTAAAGTCGGGCAAACAGTGCTAAAACGGTCGACCGCCCGAAGGATCCGGTCGACCGTTGGTCGTCTTCAACCTCGCGCCAGCCGAGGTTTTACGAAGAAACGCGTCGCCGGAGAGGTCTCCGACCTCCCCCGACTCGACCAACGCATCCCTCACATGAGGGTCAACAAACAAACCACACTAAGGAGCGGCATACCTCAAATGAAGACGACGAAACGCGGGAGCAAGCTCACGCCTCCGTCCTCCTCACGCGCGACGACCTCCTCACGCCGGAACCTCCGAGCCTTCTTCCTCCTCTGGTCGCCGGACAGAAAATGGAGAGGGAGTGAGAGAGTGCAAGTAAGGGAAAGAGAGAGAGAGAGAGAGAGAGAGAGAGAGAGAGATACTTAAATAACCCTACACCCCATCACCTCACCCTAACCCTACACCATCACCCTACACCCCAACCCATACTTCCCATCACATCCACCACTCCTTCCTCCATCCCTATGCAAACCCCTCTTCTAACCCAAATTAACCATAATCCGGGTTTAGGGACATAACAGTTCTCGTGATACAAGTATTGCACTGCGAAAGAATACGAAAAGAAAAGGTTGCGGTTGTCGGTTTTTGGTAAAAGTGGTGGAGCGACGAGATCGTGATGGATGGGTTATTGTTTCTAGTAGCATCTATGGGCAGCACAACCACCCATTGGCAGTTTATTCAGAGGGTCACCGACAGGTCAGCGGACTTAGTGCTGGGGCAAAGCAAATTGTTCGGGATATGACAGAGGCACAAGCAAGACTCCGTAACATTTTGTTGGCGGTAAAGAAGAAATTTCCGGACGATAATCCGAATCAAAGACACATTTACAACTTCAGAGAGTACATGAGGAGGACGAAATCTGAAGACAGGAATCCCGCGCAGCAGTTTCTCAGGGAGACAGTGCAGCATAAGTATTTGCATTGGATTGTACCAGATGAGGAAACTAATGTCTTGACTCACGCATTTTTAGCACATCCGACTTCAGTTCAGTTGTTGCGTACATACCCATTCGTAATCTGTATGGATTCGACGTATAAGACGAACAAGTACAAGATGCCTTTGTTTGAGATGGTTGGGGTTACTCCAACAAATATGAATTTTCTCGTCGGATATGCGATTTTGCAGGATGAGACCGAGTCTAGTTATCGGTGGGTGTTGGAGAGGTTGCGAGATCTGTTATTGGATATTGTTAGCCCGACAGCAATAATTACGGACCGGGAGATGGGTCTGATGCGACCAGTGGCAGAGGTTTTTCCTGAGTCAGCTCATTTACTATGCACCTGGCATATCAACAAAGATGTGTACAACTACGCATACCACGTATTCGGCAAGGAGAAGCAGCTTGCAGAGAGTTTTAGGCGTTGAAGGTGGAGGAGAGTCATGCTTTCTAATTCACAGACGGATTATGATAGAGTAGTCCGTAATCTGAAGGATTCTTACAGTTCCTGGCCAGTGCTGACGAAGTATGTGGAAGACACGTGGTTGGTGCATAAGGAAAAATTCGTGTTGAATTGGACGAATCAAGTTTTTCATTTCGGCAACACTACGAACTGCAGGGTGCAAAGTGCACATTCGGCTCTGAAAGAGTGGATCACTACATCGACTGCCGCTCTCGACACTCTTTTCGACCGCGTGAACTCGTCTATTGAAATGCAGCTGACGAATATTCGGAACTTTCTTGAAGATTCGAGACGTCGAAATTTGGCACAGTACATAGGTCCTCTACAGTGCACGAACTCGAATCACCGGTCACAAATCGGCCACCTCGATCCTTCCTAATGACCCACTCTGCTGAAGGACCACCGTGTCGCCCCCCCTCGACCGGACTAATGTACCGCCTCCTCCTGTGGCCCCAAGTCGTATCGGCCCCCATCGTCACTGTCGCCGTGACTCCTCACCTCATCTGAATCATCATCGTCGTCGAAAGACTCTCCAGGTGTCTGACGACGACGTAACATATCTCTCTCTCTCCTAACTGAAGCAGAAATACCACGTGTACGTGGATGACGAGGACTGGACTAATGGTAGGCGTCTGCCGGAGACTTCTACCCTACGTGGGAGACGTCTCCCGCAGACGTCTGTTCCTTGGGTCGGGCGGCTCCCGCAGACGCCCGACTCAAAAATGTTTTTTTAAATTAATTGAAATAAACAAGGTAATTTACCAGATGTGAGTAGTCAGGGGTCTCCGCTGGTTCTTTTCCTGGCCTCCGAGACATTTTATGTGGTGAATAGAAGAGTGTTATTTAGAGAAAGTTGTGTTACAAGAGTGAAATGAGGAGTTATATTAGTAGAAAGGGTAGAGGGGCAAAATGGTAATCTTACGGGCGATTTAAGTAGTTTTACGGCGACGAATAGCAGTTCAGTTCGTTTAATTGACTAATCGAGAGCATTTGAACTTTTATTGCATTTCGCACATTTTTTCCATGTAATTTTTTTATATGATAATTTGTAGCATGTATTTCGGGCCCACATTCCAAAAATACAATCGACATATTTTGGTTATGCAATAACTAATTCTCATAAATTTTCCACCAAAAATAATATATTTATTTAGTCAAAATGCTTATAGTTTTTTGCCTTGTACAAGTCTATCACAGAACGGTAAGAAGTCAATACAATACCCCAATATTACGAAAGCTAAACAATAATATAGTTTAAAAAATTAGAATATTAGATATAACAAATAAATATATTCTTGCAATGTAAGAATAATAAATGTTACCGAAAAAACCCCTTGTTAAAGGGAGTTTTTTTTTGTCGTGTCTCCATTTTCTAACGGTCTATCAATAAATAATCAACCTACTTCGTTTCTAACCGTATAATAAACTTACTCTACATAAATAACACGAATAAGCCCTTGTTTAGGCAAGTCGTACATGGAAGTACAAGAGGAAAAAGAGAAGAGCACAATGCCGAACCTCTTCAAACTTTTTGGGAAAGCAGGATATGTTTCTAAGATCAATGATGAAATACGACGCCAACAGAAGATAGAATTAGAAGAAGTACAAAAAAGGTTGAAGTAGAAGTCGAGGATGGGGAGATAATAGAAGTTGAAGAAGATCCAGCATTATTTGTAAAATCGAAAGCAGGAACGGAAGTCCAAACACGAGAAGAAGAAGAAGAAGAAGAAAAAGTAATAGAAAACGAAAAAGTACCAATCGGAACACAAGAAGAAGTACAAGAGGAAGAGGAAGAAGGAGAAGGAGAAGGAGGAGGATTATTAGAAGAAGAAGAAGAAGTACTAGAAGGAGAGGGAGGAGAAGAAGAAGTACTAGAAGAAGGAGTATTAGGAGGATTAGAAGAAGAAGAGGAAGAATTAGAAGAAGTACTAGAAGAAGGAGGAGGAGAAGAAAAATTATTATTAGAAGAAGTACTAGAAGAAGAAGGAGGAGAAGAAGAAGAAGAATTATTAGAAGAAGAAGTACTAGAAGAAGAAGAAGAAGAAGAATTATTAGAAGAAGGAGAAGTACTAGAAGAAGAAGAAGAAAGAGAACTATTTGAAGAAGAAGATGATGAATTAGAAGAAGACGAAGGAGAATTATTAGTAGGAGAAGTACTAGAAGAACCAAAACAACAAGAAGGTAAGAAAGAGAAGGAATTTAAAGAAGGTACAAAGCGTAACATGGAATCGGAAAAAGAAGAAATGCACGAACATCGGGTCACCAAGCTCATTAGGCTTTTTGGATACGATATTGTTGTTGTTATTGATGGAAACGAACAACAACAATCACCACCACTATAAACACAAGAAGGACAAGAAGAAAGCAAGAAAGAAGCAACAGCGATCGTTATGTAATCTTTATTGGCCTAAGACCGTATACGTTTGGACTAATGTTATATGTATAATTTATTTTTTAAACTAATGTTTATCTCATCAGTACATTTGCAAATGGAATTTATGATTATTTTCTTCTCATTTCTTTTGTTTTTTTTATATATTTTGAGCAAAGAACGTAAACCAATGGTAAACATTGATGTTTAGGTATTTGTTTTTACCCAAACGAATAAATTAAATATTTTTGCTGGATTTCAATGTAACTTTATTTTACAGATACGTCTGTACATTGTCACACATTTAAACACAAACTCACAATTTGGTAAAAGGTAAGCCAAACACATGACTATCAAGAAAGCAAAAGATCGAAGGTTTATTTTGTTTATCATCTATTTCCCAACTCTAACCATGAGGCAAACTTATTCCATAAATTGTTTCATTTTGTTCTTGTTCCTGTTAACGATGATCAAACGCTTACATTAATTGGGTCCCATCGATGGCTTGGTGACCAGATTTGTCGTAAATGCTCCGCTCCGGGCCACGAGATCGTGATCAGAAGGGGATTTGGGATCATGATTCCAAAAACTAGATATTTTGATGTGTTATGAAAATTGTATACATTGGATGATTCATCTTCCAAAATGACTCATCTTCCAACAAATCTATTGTAACTTTGCTATTAAAACGTGTTGTAATGTATATTGTATTTACATCCTTATTTAGTGTAAACTATGTAACTTCCACACTTCTATGTATATATATATATATGAGGTTGTGCTATATATTGAGAATATACAACAAAAGATATCAATCTTCTTTCCCCTCAACATATTTCTCTTGTCTTGTTGTTCTTGCGTTTCCAAGGATCTTCCACATATTTTATAACACGTTATCAGCACGATTTCGCTCGTTGTGATCTACTTAAACATTAGTTGTTAATTGTTTGATTAAGGTAGTCTGCAACATGATGTTGTATTCATCTTGAGGTAGTCATTTATAATTTATAACATCATTATTTTATTTACTTGTTGAATAAACTTATCTATTCTTAAATGTGATGATATATGTCTAGAAATTATTATTGCAAAATCTTGATTTGAAATATCTATATTTTTAGAGATAGACTAATATTATAGTAAAATTTAAATCATGCACATGACAAATTTAAATGCATAAGGGTATGTTATTTGATAAATATGCATTAATACATGTTTATAAGGATTTTGTTTTGCAAAAATTGATCATATATTTGGAAGATCATTACACGACTTGACATTCCAATGACAATGACAATGACATAATTTATTTGTGCATATATCAAATCTAAGCATGTTGTTTTGTGAGAAACTATAAGTGTTTCTTTTTATCTGATTTATTTTGTGTAATCTTTTATATGATATTGATCATCTTGATTTTTTACGAAAGTTAAATATATGACTTGTCACGTTTTGGATGTTGAAATCCAACTTGATGCTCGGGGAAATACAAATGAAAATAAAATATTGCTTGACATAGTTAGATATCTTTTTGGAATAATGAAAACATGCAAAAAGTATATTTTTTCTTATAAAAGTCTACTCGTGAAACAATACAAGTATGTGATTATTGCTTTTAACTTGTGCACTGAAAAGAAAAAAAATGCTCGGATATTATATCATATTATTCTTGTGATGAAATATTAGTTTCAATCATATTTGATGCATCTTTTTTTTGCAAAGCTAATATTTGATGCATCTCATTAGGTTATCATATCATGCCACATAAAATTTTGATGTTATTTTGTTGCATCACATCTGGAAATATTATGGTTATTCATTCGAGCATATATGATTTATTTATGCAATTATATATATAATATAATGTGGTATATTGCAACAAAATTTGGGTTTCCATATTATGAAAGTAATTATTTACCATATGTCATGTTATCATTGAAAAAGAAGCATTTTAGCCCTGAAGGCAAAAAATGTAATTTTCATGGTGTGCAAGTATATAATGATATCAAGATTGTATAGTCATGTGAAGAAGGTTATGAAAATGTATAGCAATGCCTGAATGATTCTTATGAGCATCAAAATGATGTGCAAAGGCCAAAGTTTCATAAACCCATCAAACTCATTCCCTAAATCTAGCTCTATGCGTGGCCAGAAGACCATAAAGAGTTGAGATAGGAAAATCTTCTATCCATTTCACAAGTTAATGACCTGATACTCCAGTAGTAGTACGGGAACAAAAAAAATCAAGATAAGACGAAAGTTTTGTTTTTCCTTCGCAATCATTTTTCAAGAAAATGACTTCCCAAATATCATGATCTATTCTCGTGCCCGAGTATGAAATCACGGAATCCGTCCAATTCATTTGCTTCATTCCCTGAAATGAATGTATGAGTGCGTGAAAATTCTTACAAAAGCCCAGTATAATCATGCGACCATGATTGTAGACGTGAATGTGGATGAGATAAACGACAAAATAATTGATGTCCTTATGGTATATAAATTCGACAATCAAAATAAGTTTATTTGTAGTTATGTGTGTTTTATTTGATAAGTAACATATACTCTATCTAGTAGATATACATGACCATATGTTGGAATATCAATATGATAAATGTCATTATATACCATGATACAAATATTTTGTTTAGTATTTTTGAGGTTCATTCGATAATCATATTTTCATAATTATTATCTTTAAGATTTTGATTTAGCTGCTATTTCTGTTGAAACTATATATTTTATATTGGTTAGTGCTCTCATTATTCTAATTTCCATGCTTGTGATTTTTATTCACTCACGATAAGATTCTTCTAGATGTTAATAATACACATGCATATGTTGCTAGCATATCGATATTCAACATTTTTATGTTTGTCATGACTATTTATGCATATCATTATAATATGTCTTTTAAAGATCAATAGTAAAAATAGTATTTGCACTATCGTCTTAAAAGGGCAAAGTACACATGCATATGGTAATATGTTGGCATGCATAATTTCTATCTAAAAGACTTATACCAAGTTACGTTGAAATTAATTGACATTGATATGATCTAATGCATGATTCTTATTTTGATTATATTTTGTCATTGGAAGAACCTTTCATTTATTTTGTAATAGTTGCATAAATAATTTATTTGCAACAAATATTTTATTTGGCTTGAAATGAAGGGTATGGATACTTTCCGGTCTCCTATTTGATTTAAGATCAAAAAAGATGATTAATGCATCATGTTTAGTGTTCTCATGCACAATATATTAAGAGATAAGTTTTTATCTAATTTGATATGAGAAAAACCAAAGCCACTAACGTACATGGTTGTACGAGATTAGTAGAAAGCTCCTGAAGAGTCATATCACTGTTACATGTGGAATTATCTTGGCTTCAAATGATGCATTTTATTTATTAGGTCTCAAGAAACTTATTGAGTTTCAAATCGCCAAAATGGCTTGTATTGAGACTATAGTTGAAGTAAAGAAGATGTTTTTTATTAGGTCTCAGGAAAAATGATATTGAGAAAATTACCTGACTTTTGAATGATATATCATTGCACACATAATGGCTTGGTCAAAAGACTTGTACTTCTTAATCAAATGAATATTGATTCTAATAACATATGGTATGACCGATTGTGTCAATGGGATCAGATATGATGACAAATGTTGCTGAAATTTCATATGATCATTCACTGAAGAATGAGAAGATTCTTCAACTAAGTGGGTATCCACAGACTCTATCTTTTGTGGAATATGATTACTTGTGTTTTGCATTACTCGTGAATAAAAGTCATAAGCATAATCACAACATGTGCTTTCGTATTTTTGATCATGTGCCTGAAGCACATGTTACAAAGTCTCGTGAAAGAAAAGAGCATACGCGATGGAAAAATAAATTGTGCAAATATGAAGTAATAAGAGATTCAAATGACTCACAAATTAGTTACCTAGAGATATCAGCCCAAAAGTGCCGAAATGAAGTTATCATTTGTATTCATTATGAGTATCGACAGTGATCTTGTATTTTGATAACTTACTTTACATTTACTAGTTAAACAAAAATGAGGTTCCCTTTGTCGGCAGATTTGCACAATAAAATGAGAGTCTCTTTGTTGATAAAATCTCACTTAAGATGGATAATGTTGGGTTCATATCTACCAATATTTTTTTAGATCATGATCATATTATAAATACTCCCCTATTTTATATACCTGTACGATAATGAATAAAATGTTTTCCATCTACGATTTCTTTTACATTACCACATCCACAATTTAATGATCTCAAATTGACTTGAACATTTCAGCATGATTCATATTCCTGATAATATTAAATTTTTTGAAGCCCCTGAAGAGTGATGTATTTTATTGTCCAGTCCAACAATTATATATAGAGGCATTTTTTGGCATTAAGGGGAGAAAGTCAGAAGCTTAAAAATGCCAAGAAAATGTACTATTTTGAACCTGGAGTTCATAAGAGAATATGCGTACAAGTTGTAGGTTCGTTATGGGTCGGTAATCAAATCACTTTTAAACTTAATTAAACTCTACTTGCTTAACAATCAAAGATGCGGCGAAAATGATAACAAAGCAAGCAAGTAAAGAATACAAGGCAAACCACAATGATGACACTGAATTTTTATAGAGGTTCGGCCTCCCGCCCACTTCCTCTCTTGCAAGCTCCGCTCGGTCTCCCTCGAGCTCCGCTCACATTTTCACTATTAACCTCGTTGTGGACTGAGATTAAGTCTTTACAACACAAGCTCCGCGAACAACCCTCGCTAGCTTGATTCTTCCTCTCACAATCCGAGAGGGAACACTTTGGGCTTTCACCGAAATCCTTGCTTCTTTGAACAAACAACTGAGTGGGACACACTCTCTGAGCACACTTTGATTAGGATATGGAAATGATCTAATGTGTGGAAGTGTAAGCTTGTGAGTGTAGGATTGTAGAGTTGAAGCTTGAGAGTTTCTCTTAGGTGTATATGACAAATAGAAGTGTAAGAATTTTGTAAATGTGTCATAGCAACACCTATTTATAAGCTCTAAGTGAGTTATAGCCGTTGGGATTAAATGGGTAAGTGATTGTGTAAGAAACACAAAACAGTGAAGTGCATGTCACATTTTAGAACAGAAACGGTCGACCGAATTGGGTATACCGGTTGGTCAAATCTGGCTATAACATAAGTTCACTTAAGTGAACGGTCGAACTAAATATGGGGATCAGGCGACCATTCTAGGGGTTTTGGTCTGGTAAAAATGTAGGATTTCATGTTTAATTGTGCATATATTTTTTTCAAAATTTTATGCATTATAAGGATCAATTACAATTTTCTACGATTTATTTCATGCATGCATCGGTTTGTTTTAATAACTAGTTTCAAAAACTTATTAAAACAAACACAAGGGACTCCGAAATTCATACCCAGAAGTTCTCTAAAACTTCTTGATGTTCCAGAGACGTTGAGGAAGACGATCGTCACTTCTCGTTGCGTCGGATGCCTCCGAGTGTTCACCGAAACCCTAAACAAGGTTGAAGAGAAAGGAGCTAGCCAATCGATCTCCAAACTAGCTTAGAATCTAGCTACAAACCCTTTTCCTTAGTCTTTGAGATTTCTCCTTCCAAAGACTTAGGATTTAAGAGAATTTTCGTGGCCTTTTGTGGTGAATTAGGAGAGAAAAGAATTAGCAAAACTTATGTCTTAATTAGGGAGAATAAGGACCTATTTATAGGCTCCAATCTTAATCTCAATCATGGCTATTCTTAAGCCATGTTTTCTTGACATTTTCTCTCACAAACTAAGTCCATAATGCATTACATGCATCCACAAAACGTTTGACCAAGTTTGGAGCTAATCCAACCATTGATCAAATTAATCTCTTAATTATCAAAGGCAGAAAATCGATCGCGGTTCGGTTTACCGAGTCACACTCGATTAACCGAATATGTCACGATTGTTTTACCGAGTATTAGACGAATGACCGATTCTTAAGGAGAAACATTCTCCTTAACCGATCGGACCAATTCTTGTCTATAACCGAATGCCTTTCGGTTAACCGAAAATATCGGAACTGGACATTGTTTGGTCGACCGTTTCTGGTTCGGAATACCGATCCAGAATTTCAGGCACTTTGGTCAAGTTCGGTCAATCAACTATGACTATCCGTTCCACGTTCGGTTGACCGATCCACATATCCTTCGGTCGACCGAACCATAACGGATTACCGAACTTTTACCCGATTTTGCCTTTTCAAATTTTGGATTTATTTCCAACAAAATTTGAAGTTTTGGGGTTTTAGCAAATTCAAAAGTTATGCAATATATTATCCTATGCAATAATAAATTATTGCACCCCATAATATATGCATCTCATATGAATTTATCATGATTCTAATTATGTTATATGAAACATAATTGATTTTACTCGTTCACCACATGAGTCATATTTTCTATAGGAAACCCGACTCATCATATGAACCAAAAATCAAGCTTCTTGTTTCCCGGTTTTTGCGGTGTGACCTATGGGAGGATCTAGACTAAGTTGGTAGTGATATTAACAACAAAATGATTTCTCATTCAATTCATAATAATTGACATTTAAAAGTAAAACTTTTAGAACACATTCCCTTCAATCTCCCACTTGTTATTAAAGTTTTCTTTCACATACATACTTAATGTATAAAACAATAATAACTAGGGTAAACCCCATTACATATCAATCATCAAGCCAATCTACATGGTTCCTCAATCCCATGGACTCGAAATGCAATTCGCCCTTGGCTTGGGATAAGGGTTTTGTGAATGGATCAGCTGTGTTGCTGTTGGTGTCCACCCATAAAAGATTTATTTTGCCTTCGTCGATGAGGTCACGTGTCACGAAGTACTTACGATCCATGTACTTCACTTTGTGGTGTGATTTAGGATCCTTGATTTGCGAGATAGATGCACTATTATCACAAAATAGCTCAATGGGTCCCTCGCTCGTGGGAACTACTCCAAGCTCTTCAAGGAACTTCTTGATCCACACTCCTTCCTTGCTCGCTTCAGCGACAACCATTACTTCGGAAGCAGTGGTTGAGTCGGCCGTAGTGCTTTGCTTCCAACTATGCCAACTCACAGCTCCACCATTCAGAAGAAAGACGTATCCTGATTGCGACCTTCTATCGTCTGGATCACTCATGAAACTCGCATCCGAGTACCCTTCGGCTATCAACTCCCTTTGTCCTCCATAAACAAGAATCTTATCCTTAGTCTGGTTAAGGTATTTCAGGATATTCTTGACCGCAGTCCAATGCTCAGGACCTGCGTTGGATTGGTGACGACTTGTCACGCTTAGAGCATACGATACATCGGGTCTTGTGCAAGTCATCGCGTACATGATCGATCCAATTTCCGAAGCATAAGGGACATCCGTCATGTACTCTAAGTCCTTACGTGATTGCGCACGTTGAGACTTCTTGAGTTGCATACCCATACTCATTGACACACTGCCCTTTTTGGAGTTGTTCATCTTGAACCTTTCCAAGACCTTGTCAATGTATGTACGTTGACTGAGGTCAATGAGTCTACGGGATCTATCTCTATATATCTTGATTCCCAAGATGTATTGAGCATCACCCATATCTTTCATTGAAAATGCAGATTTCAATGAACTTCTCGTTTGCTCAAGCAAAGGAATATGATTACCCATGAGCAATATGTCATCGACATATAAGATTAGGAATACTACATGGCTCCCACTAACCTTCTTGTATATACAAGGTTCTTCCTTACTTTGAATGAAGTGAAGCTTCTTCACTTCCTCGTTAAAGTGTTTGTTCCAACTCCTTGATGCTTGCTTCAATCCATAAATGGATCTTTGAAGCTTGCATACCTTCTCGCTATTCTTTGGATCTTCAAAACCTTGAGGCTGTACCATGTACACATCCTCCTCCAAGTTCCCATTAAGGAATGCCATTTTGACATCCATTTGCCATATTTCATAATCATGAAATGCAGCTATAGCGAGCATTATCCGAATAGACTTGAACATCGCAACTGGTGAAAAAGTTTCATCATAGTCAATTCCTTGAACTTGAGTGAAACCCTTCGCTACAAGCCTCGCTTTGTAGGTTGTCAAGTTTCCATCCATGTCCATCTTCCTCTTGAAAAACTTATTTATTTTGAATGACCTTTTTCGCTTGAGGAAGGTCAACCAAGTTCCACACTTGATTATCATACATGGATTCTATTTCGGATTCCATGGCCTTAAGCCATAGTTTGGAGTCTTCCCTTTCCATTGCTTCTTGGAAGGTCAAGGGATCATTGGTATCAAGTACCATGATTTCATGAAGTCCCAGATACAAGTCGGGTTTCTTCCTTTCCCTCGTTGACCTTCTTAGTTCTTTTGGTTCTTCTTGTGTCTCTCGAACTTCTTCCACAATTTCTTGAGGAGTGGGTTCACGTTCAACTCTTGAACGTACACTAGGTGGGGATGATTGAGATTCTTGATAGACATCATTTCATGCTTATATTTGTATCTTATATCCATTATCTTTCACCTAAACAATGCTATGTCACGAGTTTTATGTTTAGTTTTCAGGAATAAATAGGTTTGAAGAGATGAAGGATAAAAGGACCCAAAAGCTGGGAAAAAGGACTGAATTGTGAGATCTGGGGACCAAGATGCAAAGAAGAAGGACCTGATTGCAAGACCGAAGGACCTAAGAGCAAAGCAGAATACTCCACACCATCATGGGGAGTATTTTACCAATTCGATTCGGGTCGGAGCTCCAACAAGTCAAGTAACCGCATCAAAGACAAACAATACTAGAATTAAAAGCCCACAACAAAAATGAGAAGGATCTGAACCATATAGACCGCCAATTGGCGGTCCAAGACCGATAATTGGCGGTCCATTTTGGCACAAATCCGCTCAAATTTCTCCAGCACATGTATTAGAGGATGTTTAGGCTATGTTTGGTATCTGTTTAGTCCCACATCGGGGGATTGTCCCGGATTAGCTTTTTCCATGCCTATAAATAGAACTCTTCACCTCCTATTGTAATCACTCCATATTTTAAGTGGCTATTCTTCCTACTAGAAGTGAGGCCTTGAAGCACACACTAAAGTAGGAGGATGCTACTTTTAATGTGAGTCATTTTATCAATAAAGTTTGGTGTTTCTTTCATTGTTTGTTTTATGCTTCTTTTATTGTTTGTGCATGTTTTAGTTTAATCGTCTTTTAATTCTAGCTTAGTTTTAATATGCTTTCTTTGCTTAGTTTAATAATTAGTGTAATGTTTAGTGAGTAGTTCCATCCCCTTTGGGGGGTGGAGTAGATGTACATACATGAATTAGAGAATGGGATGAATGCTTTAATTTCAATGTGTTGATTAAACATGAATGTATGCTTGCTTGTTTAGGATAGAATTTACAACTTGATGAGTTTTGCCAAAATGATTAGACACCTCTCATGCTTGTTTAGGTTCTGAAATAAACACCTTGCATATGTAAATGTTAATCAACCAAGTTGGTGAATAGATTGATAGGTTTTGCCATAACATTTAGACACTTCCTATGCTTGATAAACACCACCTTAATTTGTGCTTAAAGAATGTATTCTACACCCACCTCTTTGCATGTGTGCACTCACTCCACCCCTTAGGGGTTTTACCATTTCTGTATTCCAGCATTCTCCTTTTATTCTTAGCTTAGTTGTTATTTCATTGTTTGCTTCTTCCTTTCGCATTTCCTACTTCTTAGCGTAGTATAGAGTAAAGTAGCATAAACAATCTTTCTCCCCCTATTTTTGCCACTTGATTTCGTACAAACAAAAGGCTACTCACCTCCCTGAGGACGACCCGTACTTGCCACCGCTTCATCGCGGCCGTGCACTTGCGGTAGAAATATAAAACGTTCAACAAGTTTTTGGCGACGTTGCCGGGGAGGTGCCAGTCCAGACTCTTGTTTGGACGATTCGAGTGGATTTAATTTGTTTTTTGTAGTTTGTCTTTGTTTCAGGAGATTGGGAATAGCAAGTGGAGGCTACTGGAGAAATTTCAAGACGATCTGAGCACTTCAGTCCGCCAATCAGCGGTCGGAGACCGCCAATCAGCGGTCTGGTGAGCTCTTCTCATCTTCTAATTTCTTTGTGTTGTTGCTCTAATTGATCTAGTAATCTGGGACTCAATTTGGCATGTTTTGACTTATAGTTCGTTCCCAGATCAATAATCAAACCTCCTTTAAGCAACTTGGACCCTAAAACTCAAAGCAAAAGATTAGGCATTCTTTTTGTTTAGGCCATGCATCATGTATGTGACTTAGGCACTTAGATTGTCTTTTATCTTAGCTTTATTTTCGGTTGCTGAGAGTTGGCGTGAGGTACGCACCTTCTACTCTCATTCATGCATTTCGTATGAACATGCATTAGTTAGTAGGAAGTGCATTGCAACAAGTGTGAGGTGAGCGTTGTTTGGAGTGTTGATTGCTAGATTTAGGACTCCAAAACGCTACTAAGGAGGGGCTGTCCCGTAAAAGATAAGGTGGGGGATTTCATCACCCTTTCCTTCGTCCCAAAAACCACACTAATCAAGAGCCTAATTTTAAAATCAAGTAGACATTGGCCCTAAGGATCTTGGACGCATTAGGAGAGTGATCCGGTCCCGACCGTCATGACCTGATCGGCGTTGCCCACTTTGTCGATAGTAGGAGAGACGAGATCCCCGGATCTTGGCTCACTTGCTGGGCTTTGTGGTCCTCGTTGTAGGGAGGTGAGGCGTGTTGAGGCCGTGTGACCTCGCAGTTAGGCGTCGTCTAGCTGTAAGGACCTATAGCGACCTTAGGATTGCTTCAGCCTTGTTTGCTTGTGTGCTTCTACCTGTACCCATCCGTCGTAGCTTAAGGACTTCTTCCTTTCTCTCCTGAGTCATTCTTTCTCTCCTGTGTTCCCCCGTCTTCTCCCCTACGTACATTCTTTGTTTTTAAAAAAAAAGGGTTTGTGTGTGTGCACCGTTGTACATGCTTTCGTGGACACGAGACGAGAGTGGTCGTTTGACGAGGAGCGTTGTCAATCCGGCTTCGGTCATCGATTTCTCGACACCTTCCTCCTCTCGTGTCGTACGTAGTTCGGGTCCAATGGCTGCTAATTTCCGTGAGGAGGAGCAGTTGCTGGACCCACCTGCTCCACCAGTGCTTCCAGTTGTCGTTCCCATACCTCTTCGTGATCGATGCTACCCGAGCCGTACAGCTCTACCCTCATGCATCGTATTACCAGAGGCTAATGGGAACCATTTTGAGGTTAAGCCTCAATTCATTTCCATGCTCCCTCATTTCACTGGGAAAGGTGACCCCTATATCTTTCTCAGGGAGTTTGAGGAGGTCTGTGCTATGTTCAAGCTGCAACAACTTAGCACAGACTTCATCCATCTTAGGCTCGTTCCTTTTGCACTAAAGGATGACGCCAAGAAGTGGTTGTACAGGAACCAGGCGAATTCCTTTAGGACTTGGGATGAGTTTCAATCTGCATTCCTCAAGAAGTACTTTCCTAATCATTGGACTCAAAAATTGAGGAACGAAATCAATTCGTTCTATCAACATGAGACCGAACCATTTCATGCATATCTTGAGAGGTTCAAAGAGCTACTATCCTCGTGCCCTCACCATGGCATTGAGTTGTGGCATCTTTGTCAGATTGTGTATGAGGGTCTTCACATCCCGTCCAGAACGCTCCTTGAGTCCATGTGTCAAGGAGAGTTCTTGGGAAAGGATGAAAGGGAGTTATGGGCCTTCCTAGAAGACCTCGCTGAGAAAACCTTGCAATGGGAGAGTGTGAGGGAACCACCTGCATCATCTAGTATAGAAGCGAGGATCGCGAATGCAAACTCAACTAGATCGGGTTCCGCATTTGCTATCGATACCACTACGGCCACCGAGGCACGCATGGCGGCCTTAATGCGCCGTATGGATTCGATTGAGCTCCAAAACCAACAAAGTGCACCTCACATGTCCACATCTGGTCCAGTTCCCTGTCATTCATGTGGTAGGATAGGTCATGTAGAAAGCGAGTGTGAGTCCATTCCTCCTGAGATAGAGCGTGTCAACGTCGTCTATGATAGAGCCAGGAATGACCCATACTCATCATCTTATAATCCTGGATGGAGGAACCACCCCAATTTTTCATGGAACCAAACTAATGCCCCAGGTGGTCCTTCCAACTCCTCTAGACCACATTACCAATCACACCAACCTCCCATGCATGCACATTCCTATCAGCCACCCCAAGCGCAAACCACCAATCCATCGGGTTTCCCAAATTCCAATAATTTGGAAACCCGATTCAATTCGCTTGAGACCTTGACTCGTGGACTTGAAAACTCAATGAAAAATTTATGTCAACCACGAGTCAAGTTCTCACTTCAAATAGCAGACCATGAAATCTCTAGAGCTTCAGATGGGACAATTGGCTCAGTCTGTACATGAGAGAGAGAGGGTCTTTTCCTAGCCAGCCTGAGGCTAACCCCCGTGTGTACCAGCAACAACACATGCAAAATGAGAATGTGGTCCCTCGGGGGAGGCAAGTGAACCATGTGGAGGAACCTGTTCACCATGTCAATTCAATTGTGACCTTAAGGAATGGAAAACAGGTTGACAATCACATTTCCTTGCCACACCCACCACCATCTATGCAACCCCTCAGTGGGAATGGTGGTGAAGAAGAAGCTGAGGGTGAGGGTAATACACCAAAGCTTTCTTCTCAGGCACAGCAGAAAACCTACCTGCCAAAAGCTCCCTATCCAAGTAGGTTAAACAAAAAGCAGAGTGACAACATGGACAAGATATTAGAGGTGTTTAAGCAAGTGAATGTTAACATCCCCTTGTTGGATGTCATCCAACAAATACCTCAATATGCCAAAGTGTTGAAGGATCTCTGCACAACCAAGAGGAAGACCAATGTTCCTAAGAAAGCATTCTTGGCTGCAAATATCAGCTCACTTTTGTCCAATCCCACCTACACAAAATACAATGACCCTGGGTGTCCTACTATTCAGTGTACGATAGGGGATACTAGATTGAGCAATGTTTTGCTTGATTTAGGATCAGCGGTCAACCTCCTCCCATTCTCTGTTTATCAACAGTTGAACTTGGGAGAATTGAAACCAACTAAGATCACCCTCCAATTGGCGGATAGATCCATTCGTATTCCCATGGGGATTATCGAGGACGTGCTTATCAAAGTTGGAGATTTTATATTTCCAGTCGATTTTGTTGTCCTCGATACCAATCCTGTTGCGAACACCCACTCTCAAATACCTTTGATTTTGGGTAGACCATTTCTAGCAACCTCCAATGCCTTGATTAATTGTAGAAATGGTCTCATGAAGCTCTCATTCGGTAACATGAGTGTCGAGTTTCATGTGTTCAACTCTGGTAGGCAACAGGAACCCATGGATGAACCTTTAAATCTAAATCTCATCCGCCAATTGGAGAAAGCACCACAGAATCAACGAACACCCCTAACCCCAATGCAATCCGTTGAGAATGATCGTGGGCCCAGCGAAAACTCATTGCCTGTCTTCGCAATGCAACAGAGTGAGCTGGCCTCGAACATGAATGTCCAAAGGGAGTGTTCGTTGCATGATTCAGTTGAGAGTACTAGTGAGAGTGAGACACCTCATCATATGCCTATACCAGAAGGTGTCTCTACCTCATGTCCCATGGCCATTGAGCCATTTGAGCTTCATATTGACTCCAACAAGGACCCACCTATGACCGAGCTTATGCTTGATGATCTAAACGATGGTGGGAGGTCCTTGTTGGATGACTTGGGGAGAAGCCCCATTCTTAGTGATGCAAGTCTGCTGCATCCATCGAATGAGCCTGAGGAACTCATTCCGATGCACCCGCCTATTGGTTGGAGGGTTTTCTTCGATGAGCAATTAAACCCTAGTGAGGCAACACAACTTCATTCTTTGTTGCCCACACCCAACCAATATCATGAGGGGTTCGAGCCTTTCAGCTTTGACCTTTCACCCCGCATGACACATCAGAGTACCAGTGGAGTTTGCCCATCTCGGCAAGTCTCTGGTCCTCAAAACATGATGTTCTCATTTGATGTTCCTTGACCAAATGATTATGAGAATATCTTGCTTGATGTATATATCTTGTAAAAAAAAGAAAACAAAAAGAAAACAAAAAGAAAAAAAGAAGAAGAAGAAGAAGAAATAATAATAATAAAAGACTCCTTCAGTGAGCATCGATTGTTGTGGGCCCCAACCCTTGTGTACTTGGGCCCCAATTTCTTCACGTATTTATCTCCCTTCTTCAGCTTCTCACAGGTTTTGAGGGAATTTGGGTTTGTGTCCATCAACATGACCCTGAACGTCCCTTTGTACTTCATGTTGGTGAGATCTTTCCTTTTTCATGCATGTATCCATGTAGTATCTTGTTCACATTCATTGAGGACAGTGCATGAAGTAGGTGTGGGGGGGTGTTTTACGTGTGTACATATTCGAGTCTTTTTCCTTTGGTTTTCTTTTCTTTTGTGTGTACTGCTAGGGTCATGCTAGTGTGTCGCATTTAACATTGATATATCTGCTTGCCATGATCCTTGAGTGACTTGTCTTCTTTTGCTTGCCTAGTGCTTTAAAATTTTCACATTTCTTTCAAAATCTTCATGTGTTTGTGAAAGAAAATGTTTTTGTGGGTTTTGCGTGTGTTTAGCATGTGCAAAACCGTTGAGAGGCAAAGTAAAAAGAAAGCTCCCAAAATTGTCTTGAACTTGATGCATTAGGATTTCTAGTTTACTGGTTTTAGGTCTTATCGAGTCGTTAGGATGCACCCCGGTTTTCCCTCGGGGGGCGTGTAATCATAGGGTTTCAGTACTCAAACATTTAAAGAAGTCCACCCTGAACCTAGTGAGTCAAATAATTCGTGTCTGTTAGTGTAAGGAAGTTTGTCGTAGTCAATGGCCCTTAATCTCTTTTTGTGAAACTTAAGTGTAGGGGTTTTGGTTCCCATGTAGATAAATAAGTGGTGTTCTCTCTTCTCGCACGGCTCCTATCACTCGGGAAAGTAGGTCTGAGGGGACTTTGTGCCTGGTGCTTTCGAGTCATCTGACTTGGGATGCACCGACCGAACTCCCGTTACACGGGTGGTAGGGATCGCCCTATGTGGAGATTTGGGGGAAGGTGTACGTGATAGTGTAAGTCCTCATAGGCAATGATGCACGAAACCTGACCCTGGGAGAATCAAACACCAACCAATAAAATGCTCCAATGAAAAAAAATGAAAAAAAGAAAAAAAGAGTCAAATAAGAACCAAAATGGACTTTACACATTGTATCACATTCAGAAGTTAAGGTTGCCTATCTCTTTCACTCAAGTCCTTAACTAACTTTCACGAATAACTCATTAGGCTAGGTGTGTGGACCGATTACATTCATAGAGTCGACTCGTAGTATTACCGCGTCCCATGATCGACAAAATGAGTCCAACGAGTCGTGTAGCTAGATTGATTAATGCATCTTGTTCGGATTTTGTGGGTATATCCGCTGAAAACCCTCAAGAGACAACACTCCTCCTCCTTGGCGACAAGGAGGTTTAACGGCTTGTTGCACGTGCTAAGTGCAACCGTGATTCCTACGAAAGTGAGTTAGGATTTCTTGTTTTTTCGTATGCTTTTCTCTTTCTTTGTTTTGCTCGGGACTAGCAAAAGTTAGGTGTGGGGGTATTTGATTGACATCATTTCATGCTTATATTTGTATCTTATATCCATTATCTTTCACCTAAACAATGTTATGTCACGAGTTTTATGTTTAGTTTTCAGGAATAAATAGGTTTGAAGATATGAAGGATAAAAGGACCCAAAAGCTGGGAAAAAGGACTGAATTGTGAGATCTGGGGACCAAGATGCAAGGAAGAAGGACCTGATTGCAAGACAGAAGGACCTAAGAGCAAAACAGAATACTCCACACCATCATGGGGAGTATTTTACCAATTCGATTCGGGTCGGAGCTCCAACAAGTCAAGTAACCGCATCAAAGACCAACAATACTAGAATTAAAAGCCCACAACAAAAATGAGCAGGATCTGAACCATATAGACCGCCAATTGGCGGTCCAAGACCGATAATTGGCGGTCCATTTTGGCACAAATCCGCTCAAATTTCTCCAGCACATGTATTAGAGGATGTTTAGGCTATGTTTGGTATCTGTTTAGTCCCACATCGGGGGATTGTCCCGGATTAGCTTTTTCCATGCCTATAAATAGAACTCTTCACCTCCTATTGTAATCACTCCATATTTTAAGTGGTTATTCTTCCTACTAGAAGTGAGGCCTTGAAGCACACACTAAAGTAGGAGGATGCTACTTTTAATGTGAGTCATTTTATCAATAAAGTTTGGTGTTTCTTTCATTGTTTGTTTTATGCTTCTTTTATTGTTTGTGCATGTTTTAGTTTAATCGTCTTTTAATTCTAGCTTAGTTTTAATATGCTTTCTTTGCTTAGTTTAATAATTAGTGTAATGTTTAGTGAGTAGTTCCATCCCCTTTGGGGGTGGAGTAGATGTACATACATGAATTAGAGAATGAGATGAATGCTTTAATTTCAATGTGTTGATTAAACATGAATGTATGCTTGCTTGTTTAGGATAGAATTTACAACTTGATGAGTTTTGCCAAAATGATTAGACACCTCTCATGCTTGTTTAGGTTCTGAAATAAACACCTTGCATATGTAAATGTTAATCAACCAAGTTGGTGAATAGATTGATAGGTTTTGCCATAACATTTAGACACTTCCTATGCTTGATAAACACCACCTTAATTTGTGCTTAAAGAATGTATTCTATACCCACCTCTTTGCATGTGTGCACTCACTCCACCCCTTAGGGGTTTTACCATTTCTGTATTCCAGCATTCTCCTTTTATTCTTAGCTTAGTTGTTATTTCATTGTTTGCTTCTTCCTTTCGCATTTCCTACTTCTTAGCGTAATATAGAGTAGAGTAGCATAAACAATCTTTCTCCCCCTATTTTTGCCACTTGATTTCGTACAAACAAGAGGCTACTCATCTCCCTGAGGACGACCCGTACTTGCCACCGCTTCATCGCGGCCGTGCACTTGCGGTAGAAATATAAAACGTTCAACAATTCTCTCACAATTTCTTGCGAGGGTCTCTCACTCACGCTCCCACTAACCAAAGGAATCTCGGTTGGGCCTTCACGTTCTTGAATGTCATCATTCATGTCATGATCTTGTAGAGTATCTTGAGTTTCCAAATATTGTTTGATCGGTCGTCCACTAGGTAAGTTTCGGTCGTCCGAAAGTTTGGTAAAATAGGGGTTTTGGGAAATCCGACCGTTGTAGAATACGACAAGTCTAACAATCATTTGACATGTGTAAACGGTCGAACAAAAGAGCTCTAAACGGTCGACTAGTTTAACACTTAGACTAACAATAATAACAAACCCAATCGGTCAACCGATTTGGACCTGACAGTTCAAGTTTGGTTTAAGTGTTTTCCGGTTCTTGTTTGGCTGATCTATTGAAGTCCAAATGTTGTGAAATTTTGTGTGTGACTTCTATAGGGAACCTAGTGTGTTTGAGTTGATTTTAGCTCAAGTATGACACAATGTTCCTAAGACTCAAAATAAATCAAGATTACATGTCTTCAAATGAGCTTTAATACATGTCTTGACTTGATTTCCTTCTTTCTTTAGTCTTGATCACCTGTAGAGGTTAGCACAATACAATATATATGCTATGCAATATGTGTGTTATTCTACATTAATTATAATTAATATTAAGTTGATTAAATCATCAAAATATAGATTAAGGCCAAAAAACCAACACAAGTATTGTTGAACCTGAAGTTCATAAAATCATTAACTTGAAATATCTAGCAAGTAATTGTCATACATTTTTATTGATCACAAAAGAGTGACTAAATCTTGTATTACTAGATATAAAGCGCATAATATAAAGGGGAGATCTCCACATGATAAAATATATTTGAGCTCAACCAACGCCAGAAGTGTGGACTATAACATATATTATTTGTGGAAATGAAAATAAAAATTAGTCACTCATTACACCTCCCGAAGAGGTTATTCCTGAAGAATATAAACCCGGTAAAATAAAAACAACTGTCGACAAATGTATAAATTCCGGGAATACATAACGGTCAAATCCTAATGTTTTAGGAAACAATGAGGATTTGATTATTATAAAAGTTGCAATCAACTATGTTGATACGAGAGAGAAACATAAAAAGATTAACGTCGACGAGTAATCCGTCTTCTTAGAGCATGCTAATTCAAGAGAAAATCTGGATTCAGAACCTATAATATTACAAGATTGCCAGAAACATTCGTATTTGAAATGAATAAAAGAATGCGAACAATGTAGAACTAGACTCGCTTAATAAACATATTGGTTGGACCTGTAGTCTTGATTTCTGAACAATGTGAATAGAAATCACATTACAATAGCATGGTGATATATTATAAAGCGAGTAGTGACACAAGAGTTTTTCGCATGACCCAACATCCATTATGATGTTACACATTATCTCGAAATGTATAATATTACGTTACGTTACTTGATCAGTATGACAAAAATATAGATAAACGTTTAAGATATGTTGTGACTGCATTTTTCTATAAGTCACTTGATATTGCTATATATAAGAGTCCCTACTGCACTAAATTGCCCAAGGCAAATTATAATGAAGAGATGCGGTATAATTTATTAAAAGATCACCATATGAACAAAACAAAAAGCATGTGCATATCATCTCGAAGAATGGTATGAAAGGAACTCCTGAAGAGATTAAACACATGAAATATTTGAATGATAATTTTTGAAATAAATGACTGGAGAAAAGTTAACTATTTTTCGACCTATAGTTCGAACATTCTCCAGAAAAGAATTGTTACAATGATTCAAATATATAGAGAGATATTATACAAAGAAGTTTACCGGGAAAACACATCAATGACATATTGTCTGTAGTGTGTAAACAAAGATCCAATTATATATATAACAAAAGAGGTTGGATTAGGATCTGAAGTCCATTTCCTAGAATGTCATAAAATATAGGTAAATGTTTAGTAGCCGCTCTCCGGGACGCTGTGGCTGGACGCTGCTGAGTTGGACAATTCCAGCTCAGCCAAAGTTTTAATATTTTTGGCGGGCAGAGGGGGCAGCCGCATTTAATGCATCTCAAATCAGACGTGCTCCAAATCATATCATTCCTTTTGGCGCTCCCACCTGCTCCATACCTATTTTTGACGAAGATGCAAGGAATGGCCACTGTCACTTTTTCCTTTCTTCTTCATTTTCGTTCATTTCTCTTCGTTTTGAGAGAAATCTTCACTCAAAAGGAAATGTCGTTAAACGTTCCTAAGGAGAAGATGATTTTTCCCTCTTTCGAAGGAGCAAGAGCCTTTTACGAAGACTATGCTGATGGTTGTGGTTTTGGTGTTAAGCTACGACATACTCATTACGACACTGGTGTTGTTACCCGGGCTACTCTTACTTGTTCCAAGGAGGGTAAGGCACCAACAGACCAAGGTCAAGGCATACTGAAGCTGCGTTTATCTAGTAGAGTTCAGTGTACGGCTCGCATCAGGGTTTCTGGAAACCCAGCAAGGGGATACCAGATTAACTTTGTCGATCTCAATCATAACCATGAAATGTTGTAGGAGCACCAGATGCATTTTCTAAGACAGAAACGATTTGTACCTGAGGCCGCCATAGCACGAATAGCGTGCAATGATGCTTCTGGGATCTCTGCTGCTAAGACCATGCAATCGTTTGTTGTGGAGGCTGGGGGCATGACAAACTTACTTTTAACGATAGAGACCTAAGGTTTGAAGACTTTTGTACGTTATTTTGTTTGTAGAAATCTGCGGCCTTAATATTTTTTATGTGTGCAGGAATGTTATAACCGAAGTAAGGAATTTGAAAATGGGACCCGGCGATGCACAAGCTCTTCAGAACTATTTCATTAAGATGCAGAAGATTGATGTAATGTTTTTCTATGTCGTGGATATGGATGACGAGGGAAGACTAAGAAACGTTTTCTGGGCCGACTGCCGTTCCAGGGCTGCCTATTCATACTTTGGGGATGCTATATGTTTCGACACTACGTACCGCACAAACAAATACGACATGCCCTTTGCACCATTTGTGGGAGTTAATCACCATTTCGAGTCTCTGTTGCTCGGTTGCGCTTTGCTGTCTTCCGAGACAACTGAAAACTACATATGGCTCTTTCAGACGTGGCTTTCGTGTATGGGAGGTACGTATGTAGAGTTCGTACTCGCTTTGATTGGGTTGTCCTTTATGATTGTTGATTTATTGGTTTTCCTTTTTAAGTGATGTGTGTTCCTTTTTAAGTGTTGTGTGTTCCTTTTTTAGTTGTGTCTGTTCATTTTCAACTTCTTTCTAAAACCTTTTGAGTGACTATGTGTTCCTTTTTAACTTATGTCTGTTCCTTCTTAAGTGAAGTATGTTTCTTTTTTAACTGATGTTTGTTTTTTTAGTGTTGTCTGTTCCTTGTTAAGTGATGTCTGTCCCTTTTTAAGTGAAGTCTGTTCCTTTTTAAGTGATTTGTGTTCCTTCTTAAGTGAAGTCGGTTCCTTTTTAGTGTTGTCTGTTCCTTTTTAAGTGATGTCTGTCCCTTTTTAAGTGAAGTTTGTTCCTTTTTCAGTGTTGTTTATTCCTTTTTAAGTAATGTATGTTCCTTTTTAAGTGATGTATGTTCCTTTTTAAGTGATGTTTGTTCCTTTTTAAGAGATGTATGTTCCTTTTTAAGTGATGTCTGTTCCTTTTTAAGTGAAGTCTGTTCCTTTTTAAGTGATTTTTGTTCCTTCTTAAGTGAAGTTTGTTCCTTTTTAGTGTTGTTTGTTCCTTTTTAAGTGATGTCTGCCCCTTTTTAAGTGATGTTTGTCCCTTTTTAAGTGAAGTCTGTTCCTTTTTAAGTGATTTATGTTCCTTCTTGAGTGAAGTTTGTTCCTTTTTAAGTGATGTCTGACCCTTTTTAACTGATTTCTGTTCCTTTTTAAGTGATGTATGTTCCTTTTTAAGTGATGTATGTTCCTTTTTAAGTGAAGTCTGTTCCTTTTTAAGTGTAGTCTGTTCCTTTTTAAGTGATGTATGTTCCTTTTTAAGTGATGTCTGTTCCTTTTTAAGAGATGTATGTTCCTTTTTAAGTGATTTCTGTTCCTTCTTAAGTGAAGTCTGTTCTTTTTTCATTGATGTCAGTTCCTTTTAAGTGACATCGTTTCCTTTATAGCGATTTTTCTTTTTCCTTGCAGATATCCCTCCACCAGCTATCATAACGGACCAGTGTGGGGCTATTACTTCTGATGTAAGGAATGTCTTCCCAAATGCCAGACATCGATTTTGCATTTGGCACATAATGAACAAAGCTCCCGTGAAGTTACCAACGAAGTATCGACAACACATGTTATTTGATCTAAATTTGATTGTCTATGACTCAAAGAACTCAGCTGAATTTGAGCGGAATTGACACGGTTTCCTGTTGATTTTGACCTTCAAGAACATAGTTGGCTCCAAACAATTTACGGTATCCGTGAGTCTTGGGTACCTGCTTACTTGTGTGATTGTTTTTTCGCTGGAATGGCTTCTACCCAACGAAGCGAAAGTATGAACTCCTTCTTCGACAAGTACTTATCTTCTAGAACCACCCTTAAGCAGTTCGTTCAACAATACGAACTTGCTCTACGTCACAAGTACGAGAAGGAAGCTCAATCGGATTTCGATTGCCTGCATAAGAAACCCCAAATGGTTTCAATATATCCCTTCGAGAGTCAAATGAGCGAGTTGTATACCGTAGGGGTTTTCAAGAAAGTACAATTACAAATTGGTAAGATGATGAACTGCGATCTAACCGAGGAGTTGCAATCAGCCGACGCGTTTCATTACAAGGTGACTGAACGTGTACGGGTCGGTGAGAAACTATTATCGAAATGTTTCCTTGTACAGAGGACAGGTCTGAACTTGACATGCGATTGTAAACTGTTTAAGCGTGTTGGTATTCTTTGCTGTCACCTCTTGGTCGTATTTGCACGGCTAGATCCTAATGCATTACTCCCGCCGTCTTACATCACAGATCGATGGCGGAAGGATATTCGTCGGAGCTATGGAGACAAGATGTACCAAGCCGATGGCGTATTGGAGAAGGATGCGCTGAGTCGTCACGCCGACATAATGAGTCACGCTCTTTGGATTGCACAGGAAGCATTCATTTCTCATGAAATGTATCTTAAGGCCGTGAAGTGTATGGAGTGGCTCAGGTCTCGTATTAACATTCCCCACGCCCCTCCCATAGTTGATGAAGTTGTGGCCGGCGGTACCTCTTTGCACAATCCAGACAAAGTAACCCGTCCAGGAAGACCGCCTACTAGACGTCAGGTCTCCTTAGCCGAGAGAATTCTTCAAAGAAGCCAAAAAAAGGGCCTCACAGCAGAAAAGAGCAAGTATCGAAGGAAGGGCAAATCACCTATGCATCAGGTCGCACCTAGACCAGGGGATCCAGATTTTGACGATTGGGACATGAAGTTGTATTACGACCAAATTGCTACTTAATTATGCCCCAAGGCTTGGTCTTTGAATTTTGTACTTTTTTGTAAGACAACAGTTATTCTTAAGTGTAAAGTTCCCTTTTAATTGTGAGTGTAAAGTTCCCTTTTAAGTTTACGGTTCTCCTTTATAACTCTGACTTGTATCTTTTTAAGTGATATTTGTTCTTTTTTATGAATTGCTTGTACCTTTATAACTTAGCGGTTCTCCTTTTTAACTGTGAGTTGTAGTATGTTCCTTTTTAAGTGTGTTTACCTTTTTAAGTGTAAAGTTTTCCTTTCTTGTTTTTTTGGTTCCTTTTTAAGTGTTGTTTGTTCCTTTTTAAGTGAAGTCTGTTGATTTTTTGTGTTGTCTGTTCCTACTTAAGTGTTGCGAAACTTCCTTTTTAAGTGAAGTATGTTCCTTTTTAACTGATGTATGTTCCTTTTTAACTGATGTTTGTTCCTTTTTATGTTATTTATGTTCCTTTTTAAGCGATGTCTGTCCCTTTTTAAGTGAAATATGTTCCTTTTTAAGTGAAGTATGTTCTTTCTTAAGTGAAGTCTGTTTCTTTTTAATCGATGTTTATCCCTTTTTAAGTGAAATCTGTGCCTTTTTTAGTGTTGTCTGTTCATTTTTTAGTGTTGTCTGTTCCTTTTTTAGTGATGTATGTTCCTTTTTAAGTGATGTATGTTCCTTGTTAAGTGATGTATGTTCCTTGTTAAGTGATGTCTGTTCCTTTTTAAGAGACGTTTGTTCCTTTTTAAATGATTTTTGTTCCTTCTTAAGTGAAGTCTGTTCCTTTTTAAGTTACCTCGTTTCCTTCTTAAGTGAAGTTTGTTCCTTTTTAACTGATGTATGTTCCTTTTTATGTTATGAATGTTCCTTTTTAAGTGTAGTCTGTCTCTTTTTAAGTAAAGTTTGTCCCTTTTTAAGTGAAGTCTGTTCCTTCTTAAGTGAAGTCTGTTCCTTTTTAAGCGATGTCTGTCCCTTTTTAAGTGAAGTCTGTCCCATTTTTATGTGAAGTCGGTTCCTTTTTAAGTGACCTCGTTTCCTTTTTAAGCGAAGTCTGTTCCTTCTTAAGTGAAGTCTGTTCCTTTTTAACTGATGTTTGTTCCTTTTTATGTTATGTTTGTTCCTTTTTAAGTGATGTATGTCTCTTTTTAAGTGAAGTCTGTTCTTTTTTAAGTGAAGTATGTTCCTTCTTAAGTGAAGTCTGTTCTTTTTTAAGCGATGTCTGTCCCTTTTTAAGTGAAATCTGTTCCTTTTTAAGTGATTTCTGTTCCTTTTTACATGAAGTCGGGTCCTTTTTAAGTGACCTCGTTTCCTTTTTAAGTTAAGTCTGTTCCTTTTTAACTGATGTATGTTCCTTTTTATGTTATGTCTGTTCCTTTTTATGTTATGTCTACCTTAAATGTTGGAGTTATTACTTTGGTATGGAAAAGTTTTAATTACAACAACTATAAAATGTATTTGTTTCCTGTTTTAATTTACAACTATGCACTACTTCAATTCGACACAGCAGCGGGAGTCCCTCAATAAAGTAATGGCCATTTCACCCCTGATGGAGTGAAGTGTCTTGGGGTTTTTTGTTTCCGTTGGGTTGACCTTTCGCATGAGACATTTGATCCAGTAGTATAGAAAAACACCGCAGTCGTTGCTTCCCGGCATTTGTCTTTGGCACGTTTCCCTCAGGTATCTCAATGGTCAGTTCACCTTAAGACGGTTTCTCCAGAATTCACCCACATCTTTGGCCAAACATTCATGTACCCCTACCGCATTGTCAGGATCCTCATCTGGGACCAGCTCCCTACTGCAACTGTTGTAATGCAGGATCTCCTTGTCTAAGCCATTAACAACTACAAGGGTCCAGTGTTCTGACACCAGCAATGGTTGTGCAATGACGAGGCTTCCCGTTTCCTGGCCTTGTAATTTGGGCGTCAGCCACTCTTCAATCATGGTATTCCCTTCATCGATCATAATTCTTTCCGAATAGAAACTTGGAATACAAATTACCTCTTGGGCGTAGTTTTCTGTTTTTTGGCGCTCTTCAAGTACACAAAGCATATTGTCTATCGCCTCGTTGGTCAAATCCATCCCCTTCGTCATTAGCTCCTTGAGGTCGGAACGTGTGAAGAAACAGGAATCACCTCTCCAGATCACCTCCCGTTGGTTATGTGTAGGTGCGGTCATCTTCAGTACAATGTTCAGCTCATCGGAGCTCAATGTGGCCAATGCATCCATGTCAACGTCTGGCCTATTCTCTCTCCCGTGATGAGCCAACTTGAAATCGTCATTCCCTTCCCGCTTTGTTTTTTTGTTCATGCTCCTCTGCAGCCTTCTTTCTCCCCTTTTCCGCTCCTCTTCTTTTTTCTTCCTTTCTTTCACCTCATCTTCTTGTTTTTTGGCCGTTGAGCGTGATCCTTTGGCCCCCCAGTCTGCCATGAGGGGTTTTTCCTTTCCCTCATCCTCCTTTTTCTCCTTCTGCTTATCCCCCTCTCTTCTCTCCTCTGTTCGTTTCTCATCTTTCTCCCTCTCCTTCTCTTTCTCATTTTCCTCCCTCAACCTCTTCTTTGAAGCTTCGGCCTCCCTCCTTTTATCATCGGTTTTCCTCTTCTCTCTTCTCTCCCTGTCTCTCTTCTCGTCTTCTTTCCTCTCTCTTTCCTCTTCCTCCCTCCTCTTTTCCTCTTCTATTCTCTTCTGCTCTTTCTCCCTCTTTTTCTCCTCCTCTTCTCTTCTCTTTCCCTCTCCTCTCTCCTTTTCTCCTCCTCTTTCCTCTTCTCTTCTCTTTCCCTATCCTCTCTCCTTTTCTCCTCCTCTTTTCTCTTCTCTTCTCTTTCCCTCTCCTCTCTCCTTTTCTCCTCCTCTTTCCTCTTCTCTTCTCTTTCCCTCACCTCTCTCCTTTTCTCCTCCTCTTTCTCTTCTCTTCTCTTTCCCTCTCCTCTCTCCTTTTCTCCTCCTCTTTCCTCTTCTCTTCTCTTTCCCTCACCTCTCTCCTTTTCTCCTCCTCTTTCCTCTTCTCTTCTCTTTCCCTCTCCTCTCTCCTTTTCTCCTCCTCTCTCCTCTTCTCTTCTCTTTCCCTCTCCTCTCTCCTTTTCTCCTCCTCTTTCCTCTTCTCTTCTCTTTCCCTATCCTCTCTCCTTTTCTTCTCTCTCCTGCTCTCTTCTTTTTCTCTTTCTCTTTCTCTTTCCCTCTCAATCTCATTCTCTATTTCCCTCCTATTCTCCTCCTTTCTTTCCTGCTCTTCATCCCTCCTTTCATCCTCTCTTCCTTCTTGTCCACCTTCTATACATTATCCTCGAAGAGATGCAATCTCTTCCCTTAGGGTCTCATTTTCCTCCCTGGACTTCCTAAGTTTCTCATTCAGCCTCTTAACCTCTTCATTTGCCTCATTTAGTGCAACTTCTACTTGAAGCCATTTTGTCTTCAACATTGCAAACTCCAATTCTTCCCGTAGTGGGTCCTGAGGGATGCTGCAGTCCCTCAATTGCAGCCTAGGTTCGCTGCTTGTTGACAGGCAATCACTATTGGTTCGTAGGGTTGGCTGAGTTTTTTCAGCCTGACCAATGATTTCCCTCTCTTTCTGAGTCAGGGTCGTCGACTGAGTCTGATTGAAGTCTCCCTCGTAAATTTTTGAAAGGGTGATGCCCCTTTCCTCCCATTTCTTCAGGATGAGCCGTTTTCCAAACATGCTCGACCAACGATTCCACCTAGGATGACCTCTCATTTTAGGCTCTGCCAGGTTGAACTTCTCGCACAGCCATACCTAATAAGGAGATGCCGATTAATTCAAAAAAAATATAAAAAGGAACAAGTATGACATAAAAAGGAAGAAGCATAACTTAAAAAGGAACAACTTTAACATAAAAAGGAACAACTTCAACTTCAAAAGAAACAAGCGAAACTTAAAAAGGAACAAACATAACTTAAAAAGGGACAAACGAATCTCAAAAAGGAACAAGCATAACATAAAAAGGAACAAACGACACTTAAAAAGGAACGAGCGAAACTTAAAAAGGAACAACTTGAACATTAAAAGGAACAACTTCAACATAAAAATGAACAAACATAACTTAAAAAGGAACAAACGACACTTAAAAAGGAACAAGCATAACATAAAAATGGACGAACGACACTTAAAAAGAAACAAGCGAAACTTAAAAAAGGAATAACTGGAACATAACAAGAAACAAATGAAACTTAAAAAGGAACAAGCGAAACTAAAAAAGAAAGAACTTTAACATAAAAAGGAACAACTTCAACATAAAAAGGAACAAGCGAAACTTAAAAAGGAACAACTTCAACATAAAAAGGAACAAGCGAAACTTAAAAAGGAACAACTTCAACATAAAAATGAACAAGCGAAACTTAAAAAGAAACAAATTGAACATAAAAAGGAATAACTTCAACATAAAAAGGAACAAACGAAACTTAAAAAGGAACATGCATAACATAAAAAAGAACCAACGTTACCTAAATACGAACAAACAGAAACTTAAAAAGGAACAAACGAAACTAAAAAAGGAACAACTTTAACATAAAAAGGAACAACTTTAACATAAAAAGGAACAAGCGAAACTTAAAAAGGAACAACTTTAACATAAAAAGGAACAACTTCAACATAAAAAGGAACAAACGAAACTAAAAAAGAAAGAACTTTAACATAAAAAGAAACCACTTCAACATAAAAATGAACAAGCAAAACTTAAAAAGGAACAACTTCAACATAAAAAGGAACAATCGAAACTTAAAAATGAACAACTTCAACATAAAAATGAACAAGCGAAACTTAAAAAGGAACAAGTTGAACATAAAAAGGAATAACTTCAACATAAAAAAGAACAAACGAAACTTAAAAAGGAACATGCGTAACATAAAAAGGAACCAACGTTACCTAAATACGAACAAACAGAAACTTAAAAAGGAACAACTTTAACATAAAAAGGAACAAGCGAAACTTAAAAAGGAACAACTTTTACATAAAAAGGAACAACTTCAACATAAAAAGGAATAACTTCAACATAAAAAAGAACAAACGAAACTTAAAAAGGAACATGCATAACATAAAAAGGAACCAACGTTACCTAAATACGAACAAACAAAAACTTAAAAATGAACAAACGAAACTTAAAAATGAACAACTTTAACATAAAAAGGAACAAGTTGAACATTAAAAGAAACAGCTTCAACATAAAAAGGAACAATCATAACTTAAAAAGGAAGAAGATTAACTTAAAAAGGAACAACCGAAAACCTTACAAGGGAAGAACCATTACCTGTAGTACAGCAACACACCCCTCGACGTATCCCCTTCTTAAAATAGAAGAACCGGTAGATCTCCTATCGCGTAGATCCCGGTTTGCCTTCTCCAGGCCCGTCACAAGTGCCTCATGAACAACCTCGGCCCACGCGTACTTGTGTAGCCTAGTGAAGTCGGCCAAGTGGTCGAGGAACCAAATTTTGGTTCGATGGGTGCCATCGCAGAACAAAAAATGGCTGAATACGTAACAAATGAGTAACCGGACGTACTCCTCCTCCTCATCAACCAAATATCTCGTAGCCATCATCTAGGCAGATAGTTGGGTGTTGTTCAGAATCTCCCCCTGTCGGGTTGCGACTTCCTTCGGATGCATTCTGACAGCCTTCCCATGTAATCTGAGCCCCAAAATTAGGGCAACGTCTTCGGTAGTGAAGTGTACTACCCACGAGCCAATCCTCAACCCCACCTCCTCGGGGTCATAATGTTCCATGAACCAGTCGATAATGTCATTATCGACAGGAACGTTGAAGAGGTTGATGAAGTGACCGAAGGGGGTAGCCCGGAAGGCATCTTTATATGCGTCCCTCAACTTCCCAAAGACCTTCTCTATTGGGGTCCACGAACATTTGGAGGGCTGGAAGTAATGCGTAGAAGCCTAAGAAGACATCAACCGTATGAGAACATTCCTTTTTAGAGTATCGCAATTCAATGTTACGGTAAAAACGACAAACCTGGTGCATCACAACCCCTGAAATAGAAGCTTGAAGTGTAGAATCCATTTGGTCGACGGATATCTAGGGTTACGGTGAAGAACTAGGGTGATGAATCGGAGAAAAGTTGAGAAAGGGAATGTGAGAAAGATCAGAAACGTTTTTGGTTTTTTTTCGCAACTCGGGATGTGAACAGGCGCGTCTGATGTCCCTTCCTGGTCTTATCAATACGTCAGAGAGGGAACCGTCGCACGAAAGCCGCAGTTGTTTTTCCATTTTTCGAAAAAACACGTGCTTTACTTTTCGCTTATTGGGCAGCTGACTGGACGCGCGCGGCTGTGTATAAGGACTCTAAAATATATTGCATATAAAACTAGACCTAATACATTCATAATGATTGTTTATGTAGGAATATATTTCTTCGAAAACATCCAAATGACGTTCAACATATTTTTCGTTACCTCTTTACGGATCTATCAATATTTACTTACTATATTCATGTGATAAAGATTTTACTTCAGTGATGATTCTTCTATGTCTAATCCACAACAACAACAACAAAAACACAAATTATTTTGTGTTATTGTGAAGATGTTGCAAGTCGGTGTACTACGTATCAAGGTGAGTAAATTTCTAATTATCATCCCTAAAGTGTGATCATCCCTGAAGTATAATGCGCAGAAAGCCTATAACTATACTCTTTTTTCCTTTTTCATGTTTTTACCCCCATAGGATTTTACTTGACAATGTTTTTAACGAGATAGCTTGCGTAATTGTGTTAATGTATGTCATACACTCTTTTTCCCTTAACTATTTTCCCACTGGGTTTTTGTAGCAAAAGTTTTAACGAGAAATGAACATAACACTATTCTCCAACATAGTGTATAAATATATGTTGAAATGAGGTGGGAATCATATGCTCTGCACTCTTTTTTCTTTCACCAAATTTTTGTCCCACAATGTTTTGCTTGACAAATTTTTTTAACGAGTCAGCCCGAAAAATGTTATCATCCAAGAGGGTGTTATGAAAATTGTATATAGTGAATGACTCACCTTCCAAGATTATTAATCTTCCAACCAATCCATTATAACTTCTCTATTAAAATTTGTTGTAATGTGCATTGTATTTACATCCTTATTTAGTGTAGACTATGTAACTTCTACATCTCGGTTATGTATTGAGAATATACAACAAAATGTATTTATCTTCCTCACCCTCCACATATTTCTCTTGTCTTATTGTTCTTGTGTTTCCAAGATTTTCAACATATTTCACAACAGGATGCACCTTGATGGGTGGTGTCCTTTTTGCAAGCTTTATTTTTTTTATCTTTATGTTATTTAGTATTGTAGTAGCGTTGACTACTTGTATCTATAAATAGTCTTTACATTGGTTAACATTAATGAATATTGGAGGGTCAACTTCAATTTTGATTGCCAAAAAAAGGATGATCAAACACAACACAATGTAGTTATGATTTTTCCCCTAGAAATAAAATGTCAACAATCCTCGAAAAACCGGGGAGGTAACCGGTATTATAGTTACGGTTTTGAAATTTTAGCCTAGAAAGTTGTCTATTTATCATGCTAGTCATTTATTTTAACGACTCTCAACTCTCAAGTAATCAAGGGATGCATTTTATAGATTCGATTTTTTTCTGTGTGTTTTTTGACTTTTTCAATCCAATGAAATAAGATATCTGACACCAACAGTCGTGGAAATTATAAAACACGTTATATATATATACATATATATACATATATACATATATATATACATATATATATACACATGAATTCTCTAGTGAGCCCAGGGCTCAACTTTTCTAAATTAAACTCCCACAATATCCACCACTCATTATATATATATATATATATATATATATATATATATATAATGGGTTCCACGAAAGTTATTTACTTTAAAAGAAATAGGTTTTTTAAGGTTTGATGGCGTGAACGTTAAAAAACAAAATGAAAATCACTTAAACATTAAAATAAAAGGGAACTACTATTCGTCGTCGGAAAACTACTTAAATCGCCCCAAAAATGACCTTTTTGCCCCTAACAAATCAATTAATACCGATTTCGTCCCGTGTCTTTAAACTTGGTGTTTGACTCAGTTTTACTCACATTCCCAGTACAAACACCACGAAAATGTCCGGCGAAGCACCAGAATCCGGCGAGGTAACGGGGGTGGAATTTTTTTTCCGACTCGGGCGTCTGGCTAGGCCGCCTCCACATAGGTGGAGGCGTCTGGCTAAGCCGCCTCCACCTAAGTGGAGGCGGCTTAGCCAGACGCCTCCACCTAGCTGGAGGCGGCTTAGATGCACGCCTCCACCTAAATGGGGTTGAATATATTATCTCCTAATTTTGTTGTTTTAATGAATTGTTATTTACCTATCTTACAGTGTCCGGACGGGTTGACGTGGACAACTTCCCATATAATGATAGACTGCCAGGAATCATTTTGCCATTTCTGCATAGGTGGAATGACGTACGTGCTGATGGCAACTGTGGATTTCGATGTGTTGCCGATGTCTTTCATGGTGGTCAGGAGAACTGGTCGTACGCCCGTCGTGCGATTTCTAATGAGATAGGTGCACATCCTATTTATGAGACAGTCTATTTCAGCCATGTGAGAGAGGCTCGTCAACGAATTGATTGGGGCGGGGGAGGTTGTGGCGAGGATCATTATATGGAGGTTTGGTCCGACTTGTTTCCTATTGCGAATTTTTACAAGTGTGCAGTCATGTATTTCGCAGTGGGAACGGATGGTTCGTTGTTCCCGTGTCTTACTGTTCTACCCTGGGAGTGTCCCTCTACCATGACGAGGCCTGTCAGAGAGTTGGTCATTGCTCATTTAGGGAGTTACGCTCATTTTATTCGTTTGGAATTACTTGATGATTTCCCAGTACCTCCTATAGCGACCTTATGGTATCAAATGCGAGATGAGAGTGTTGTTGGATGGGAGGATCAGTACCAAAGTAGGATGGAGTATTGGAACCGGTTACGTTGATTGTAATTTGTAATGTTTTGTAATGTATAATATATCGTGTATTTCTACTTATATCGTGTTGTTTTTTTACCGTATTTTAAATTTAAATATTATTTCATATCTAAAGAAATAAGTTGAAAATCTTTTCGTGAAAAATAAATATTAAACAATACGATAGTCAAAGAAATATGTAGAAGATATGTTCGTCAGAAATAAATAATAAGAGTGCACAAATAAACATAAGCATATACCAACAAATGTACTAACAGTGCAACAAAACGAAAGTAAAAGCAAGACAACTACAGCTCAGCATCTGAATCATGGTCTGCAATGCCCAACTGGCTGTTCCAATCCTCGATCAGGCGATCCCAATCTATACATGCAAGTCTCGTCGCCTCACTCGGCATGACGTCTCTCTCTCGCAAGAACGGCTGCGTACACCGTATCGCCCTACTCATCCACTGTATGTAAAATAAAAATTAGCGTACAATAACAAAATATACTTTACAATTAAATATAAAATTAGATAAACTTACCGCATCGGCACATGTCCTATCCAGTGCTCTCTCCGGTCTCGGAATGATACCGCGTACGAGTAGTGGATGTGAGCACCTACCGAACCACTGCAAATAATCTGGAGCACAAGTGGAGGGGTCGCGGCTACGACTCAGATCGGCCAGGTGTAGTCGTCCTAGTCTCGGAAATGTCCTCCAAACCGATTCCGCAGACGAAACGTTGTGCCTGACGTCGTACATCATGGCAGTCGTAGACCGTACTGCATGCTCGGGCGTCGGAATGTCAACCGGGATCACCTGAACGTAGCCTAACTGACGTAACACGCGATCAGGTATATAAGGCTCTGTGATATCCCTATAACGAATAATGCCGGCAAATGTAGTCCTCGGCACAGCTACAGCAGGATCGGGACCGTACGGTAACCACTCCACCTAAACGTTTATACGTTAATAATAATAAAATTAAATTTAAATAAACGTGAATGATATATACATCATATACCTGCGATGCAGTCATCTGATCTAGCCGTCTACGAATAGAAAGAAGTCGACTCTCGCTCTTATCCTCCGCCCGGACAGCCCACATACGCGAACGAGGATGGCCACGCTCAACAATCTTCCGCTCACGATGGGGGCGGAAAGCAGGAAAATACTCATATATCCAAGCCTGCAGCAGTGTAAGACAACCCGTAATCTGACCACAATCAGCGCGACTGGATATGCCCAGCTGGCGATACAGATATGCCAACGTCGCCGACCCCCATGAGTAATCAGCAATGGTATCTGGGTCCCTCGCCTCCAATAAGTCGCGTGGTCTCAGTCTGGAACCGCTCTTGTCGAGAAACAATACGCAGCCTAGCAGTAAGAAGAAATAATCAGTCATCTGCGTATCCTCAGTCCGTGGTGGTCGCCCCCGTCTGCAACACTCGTCCACAGCGTCGATACTAACACCACCGCCACTCCAGAATGAGCTATCCCGCCCAAGACCCTCCAGGCTGACACCCAGCAACTCAGATACATATAACTTCAGCTCAGATGTCGGCGCCTGCGCACTGACCATGGGACCCTCAACAGGAATGTGAAGAATCTGAAAGACGTCATGCAACATGATCGTCATCTCTCCGAACGGCAAGTGGAAAGTGTTGGTGTCAGGCTGCCACCGCTCCACGAATGCCGAAATCAACGGTATGTCGATGCAGGAAAACATGTTGTACGGCAAGTGACCCAATCCACTGTCGACCACGGTCGCCGTCATATCCTCAGTCATCACTGAGCGCCATGCCTGCAATGTCGTACAAGCTCTGTGCCGATTATGGCACTTCAAAACATTCCGCTCCTCGCCATCCCAGATGCGTCTGGCGACGTGGCCTCCGAAACTCGGAATGACGCTGCCATCTACAGGACCACCGGGAATAATATCCGTGACGATCCAAGACTCGTCATCACCCCTCTTCTTCTTCTGAGCTCGGGCGTCTGCAGTGCACGAACTCGAATCACCGGTCACAAACCGGCCACCTCGATCCTTCCTAATGACCCACTCAGCTGAAGGACCACCGTGTCGCCCCCGTCCTCGACCGGACTGATGTACCGCCTCCTCCTGTGGCCCCAAGTCGTATCGGCCCCCATCGTCACTGTCGTCGTGACTCCTCGCCTCATCTGAATCATCCTCGTCGTCCTCCACGGTAACCCGATGACTATTAATTCAATTTAAAAATACAAATTTATTAATGATTTTACTATAATAATTAAACTAATTATTAACTTAATAATCGATTTATTTAGCAATTATCACAATTAATCAATAATCCGTTACTAAAATCGTACACAACTAATTACTAACGTAATAATCAATTTATTTATTAATTAACACATTTTATAATTAATAAACGATTTACTAAACTAATTTAACTCATTATTAACATAATATTCAATTTATTTAAATTTTATCACAATTTATAATCAATTTAAAAACAAATTTAAAAAAATCCAGGCGTCTGCGGGAGACGCCTACCCTACGTGGTAGGCGTCTGCCGGAGACGCCTGCCCTACGTGGGAGACGTCTCCCGCAGACGTCTGTGCCATGGGTCGGGCGACCGCGGGAGCCGCACGACCCAACGTTCGGGCGGTCGCGGGAACCGCCTCCCCCTCAAATTTTTTTTTTTTAAATTAATTGAAATAAACAAGGTGATTTACCAGATGTGAGTAGTCCGGGGTGTCCGCTGGCTCTTTCCCTGGCCTCCGAGACATCGTATTTGGTGAATAAAAGTGTGATACGAAGAGAAAGTTGTGTTAAAAGAGTGAAATGAGGAGTTATATTAGTAGAAAGTGTAGAGGGGCAAAATGGTAATCTTACGGGCGATTTAAGTAGTTTTACGGCGACGAATAGCAGTAAATCTCCTTTTTCTAAGGTTTCTCTCTCATCTTGTTTTTCCTCTACTTCTCTCTCCTCTTTCTAGTTTCTTCTATACATATAAACCACACAAAATATTAATTTTTATTAAAACTTAAGAGAATTTTGTAATAAACTTAAGAGAAAGTTTAGATGTGACATTTCGGAATGACACGACGAGAATATACATATATATATATGTATGTATATACATGTCGACTGTTTCCAAATGACACAATTGCTTCTCATGATCCAACATTCGTACGAAAAGTCCTACATTCAATATTATCTACGATCTAGTCCAATGATTTACAAGATCACCCAAAAAGCAAGTGGATTGGCTCACAAGTTTTGATGGTTCGACATTTGACTCAGGGTGTTCGATTTTTACACAAGAATCGAAAAGCTACCTAGTTAGGATGGGAATGGAATAAAAAATGGAATGCTGATCCAATTCGATTTCCAATTCCAACGTACGAAACGCAACCTTAAGATACCAAGGTGGTGTTTCTGCACAACAAACACCTGGAAAGTGGCTCACAGGCTAAAAGGAAAATAATGAAAAATAGAATCCAGTTGAATTTAGATTTTGTTTGACTAAATTCTGTTATTTGTACTTATAACTAGAATATGTTGGAATTCAAATTCTATTATTTGTGCATATCACTAAAATTTACCATAAAATGTTAAAATAATGTATGTTTGTTATTGGTATTTACAAATAATGAAGGAGATAAAAGAATATTAAGTCAAACCAAATAGAAATAAATAATATAAGAATACAAACATAAATAATTAATGATAATGTATTAATCCAGTCAAATGTAACAAAAATTAAAAATACAATTCAATAATGTCAACAAACAATATGTCCTGAACACTCAATCAAGCCACATGGAATTGACCAAATCACCAAACACATGGAACACTCAATCAAGCCCATTTTATCTGCAACTTTTGTTGTTATTGTTGAGATAATCCAACTTGAGTTTCTTCTTCGTATACATCTTCTTCAAATTGAAAACTTGAAGTATCATCTTCATTGTGATCTAACTTATCATCAAAATCTTCAAGGAAATCACCATTATCGTCTTTATCAATGAAATTATGTAACAAAAAAATATGCCAAAACGTATTTTACTTTAGTTTCCGAGAGGCATTAATGTATCAAGAAAAGGCTTATATCATCTTAAAATGGCAAATCAATGCTTCACAATTCCAAAAGTTCGCTCTGTCACATTTCTCAATTGAGAATGACGATAATTAAAATTCTCAATAGCATTGGAATATAACTAATCACCATCATATTCACTTAAATGATACCTCATACCTCTATAAGGACAAATAAATTGAGGTATATTTGGATAGCGTACATCAAATCCTCAAACCGTTTCATGGATTTAAAAATGTCACGTTAATAAATTCCTGGAAGTGAAAGTAGAATTCCAGATAACTCCGAAAATACTTCTTTGTCATTGTTTTTTTTTTCTCTAGAGCAACCATTCGTTTCATTTTTTATCGCTTAATTGCAACCATTTCTTCCATTTTTTGTTGCTCCATGGCAACAAATTCTTTCATTGCTTTGAGTCTTTTTTTCACTTAGCATCATCTTCTTTTTCAACATACACTTGATGCAGTTGCCACGTCAACTAGTGTAAATGGGCATCGCCTCTTGAGACTTAGCGTGAGGACATGCTTTTTTTCCTAGTTTTCTTGAAGTTGGTGTAGTTGAGTGCGTTCCAACGGATTCAATACCGTCAAATTCAAAATCCGCACTTTGAATCCCTTCAAACTCTACTAAATTATTCGGATTAAACCAAATAAACTCATATGCACATAAACCAAATAAATCCAACCCATATAAACCAAATAAACAAAGTACAGTTTTGACTCATTCTTCGTTGTCTTTGGTAACAATAGCACCAAAAAACATATAAAACTACGAGAAGCATGCGGCTTTAAAAACAATGAACAAGATAATTATATATTAAATGAAACAAATGGACAAAAAGAGATTTCTTGATTTCGAATCATACATGAAATCACAAGTTTGATCCACCGAATAGAATTTTATTATAAAATACTCTCTTTTATAAAGTTATAGACAAACAATAGTTTATACCAACCATGAGGAAGATTGAACTGCAAAAGATGTCACACTAGTTGGTCGAAGAAGAGGAGATGTCACTGGAGGTGGCCAGAGGAGAGGAAGTGTCGCCGGAAGTGGTCGAAGAGGGTGAGTGGCATCACCAGAGAGGACTGGAAAGAGTGAAGGGCATCGCTGGAGAGGGCCGCCTCGTCGATGGTGGCCAGAGAGAGGAGGGTCGTCGAAGTTTGGGTTAGGTTTGGAAAGGATAACTAAGGGCAGGGTGCCCTTGTAAATGTTGACGTTGGGTTGACATTTACATCGACCCCTCTCAATGGTCGTCGATCGACCGCTAGGTCGTGGAACTTGGCGGTCGATGGGTGGAGGCCACCATTGGATTTTTTGTTTTAATTAGTTTTTGTTTTATATTTTGTTGGAAATAATTTTCTTAAATTTTGTTAAATTCTTTGGTTGAGTATTATATTTTATAGAAATAGTTACAAAAAATAATTATTACACACAATTCAACTAAATTAAAATTACCAGAAGTAGACCAAAAAATACATTAGTAATTCTAATATGGTACAAAAATACTAATATATTCTCAAGCCCAAAAAATACATTGTGTTGTTAATAATTAGTTTTTGTTTTATATTTAGTTGTAAATAATTTATTATGTTGGAAATATATATATATTAGTATTATTGAAAAATGTGTGAAAATTACTTGTTTAATCAATAATGGAATGTGTGATTGTGTCATTGATGCTAAGATGTGGAAATTTAAGCTTGGAGAGTAGGATTTGGGGAATGAGAGACTTGAGAGTTTCTCTTAGGTGTATTTGACAAATGGAAGTGTAAGAGATGTCTGATTGTGTCAAAGGAACACATATTTATAAGCTCCTAAGGTATTATATTCGTTGGGGTTAAGTTGGGTAAGAATTGTGTAAAATACACAACAGAAACTGACAGGACCCAATTCTGAGTAAGTTCGGTCAACCGGATCAGGTTGTTCGGTCGACTGTTTGGCAATTAAGATTAAGGTTCAGTTGACCGATTAAGGAATGGTCGAATGCCAAAGGCTAAGACTCGGGTACACTTAAGTGATCGTTCAAACACCGAGATAGGTTCGGTCGACCGATTTACACCAGACACTTTGGGGTTGACAAACAAGACCATGTTCGGTTGACCGAAACAAGGAATACGGTCGACTGAAAACCGACATGCACTTTTGGTTTGTCGAGTCTTCTAAGTTCGGTCGACCGAACAAGGTCCTCGGTCGACCGATACACAAAATGTATTTGGGGTATTTGGAGATAATACGAATACGATCGTTGGGTATATACGACAAAACAAACGGTCGGAAATTTGTTGAAACTCGGTCGACCGAAAAGGTCTGGACGGTCGACCGAACTTGGCAGTTAAACACTAACAGAATATATGATCACTCGGTCGACCGAACAGTCTGTTTCGATCGACCGAATGTGGGCAGACTGTTCAGGTTTTGGTTTAGTGTTTTCCGGTCTAAGTTTGAGTGATCTATTGAAGTCCAAATTATATAAAATTTCGTGTGTGACTTCTATAGGGAACCTAGTGTGTGTTTGAGTAGTTTTTAACTCAAGTATGCTCAATTACACAAAGTTCCTAAGACTCAAAGAAATACAAAATACATATCGTCAAATGAGCTTGATTACATGTATTGACTTGATTTCCTTTCTTCCTTGAGTCTTGATCACCTGTAGAGGTTAGCACAAAGCAATATATATGCAATGCAACATGTGTGCTATTCTACATGATCACAATTAAGATTAGGTTGATTAAATCATCAAAACATAGATTAAGGCAAAAAAAACCAACACATATTTCACGGTCCGACATTTGGGTTTGTTTCACAAACCAGGTCGTACGGGTTCTTGATTATCCTCCACTGTTGATTGTGTTTCTTGTTGGTGCTCACAACAACATCGCAACTAATGGAAATGGAGGATATGAGGCCTCTTCTTCGTATATTGCCCAAGGCATTTTCGCTGCAGCGTTTTGTTTTCAAACTTCCACTTGAATAAAAGACTTGGACAATAGAGATCAAGTTCAAGACCATGTTAAACATTGGTTACTTAAAAAAAACTTGATGGAGAACATCTGGCAACGCTACGGATAGGGGTGCACATGGGTCGGGTTGAACCTGAAAACCAACCCGAACCCGACTGGTCGGGTCGGGTTGGGAAGGAGTTCGGGTTGGGGTGGAAAATTCTGAAAACCGAATTTTCGGGTCGAGTTCGGGTTGACCCAACGCAACCCAAACCCGAAGAATATTTTATATATATATTTCCCTTATTTATCATGATCGTTCCCTCGTGCCCTTAACCGATCTGCACCTCACGTTTTCCCAACACTAACACACCAAATCCCTCGCTCCCTCAGCACTCGAACTCCTCACCACGTTCCCTCACGACCTTGTCGTCACCGTCATCCCTCACGTTCCCTCCCTCAGTAACTGATCTCCTCACGACCTCACCCTCAACCGACCTCGCCGTCTTCGCGTCAGCCCTCACTCTGTCGCTCTTAGCCCTTACGTTCCCTCACTCCCAAAAATTTTCTTTCTGCTGGGGTGTGGTTTATAATACTGTTGAGGCCATGTAGGCATTAAGTGTGTTTGTGTTAGGTTGTGGAGGACATGTTGGTGGAGATGTGATGAGATGGAAGTGGTGGGAGTTTTGATTGAGTGTAGGAGGTGGTGGTCCGATGACCTCGAGGACGAGGAGTACTTCGACGACGATGAGGAGGAGGAAGATGGTTGGTGGGACTAATTCTTGATCACAACTTCTACTTTTAGTTTTTTTTGTTGTAAAAAAACTTTTTTTCTGGCAAAGAAGTGTGTTCTGGATGTTTAGTTAGAGTTTGACGAGGTTCTATTAATGCTGAAACATAAACTTAATACCGGTAGTCATGCTTGTATTTCCTCGTAACATCAATAAAACCCCAACTGACAATTGAGGTTAGCTCATTTTGGAGATATCATGGTGGAGTTTTCAGAGGAGGGGAAATGAGAGGGGGATAGGTTGGTTGGTTGGTTCTGTTTGACTTTGATGATGCATGCTTCTTACTTTTTGTTGTTGGAGGATAATGATATAAATCTAATTTATTTTGTTTATATGTTTAGTTGCTTTTTTTTGGTAAATGGTAATTGTTTCCAGAGATTTTTTTCCTGAACTTTTGCTTTTGGAGTTGAAGTCTTTTTTGTTGTTTAAATTCTATTTCTTCTGGAATTTTTTAAAAGTTCAGGATTTGAGTTTCTGTTTATTTGTTTTTGCGATTTCAACTGATGATTTGAGTTCGATGTCATACCGTTTCTATTCCTTTTGGATTTCTCATGCGTTTGTTTTGTTTTGATTGTGGATTTGTGTTTTTATTTGTCTTTTAAACGGAGTTCTTGTTTTTTTATGAGATCATTTGTGGTCTTGGATTTGGATTTATGTTTGTGTTTTTTTGCTTAGCAATTTTATGTGTCAATTTTGATTATGCTTAATTGATTCGGGTTGATTGATTCGGGTCCAACCCGAATCGACCCAACCTAACCCGAAAATTTTGGCTCGGGTTAGGTTGAACCCAAATCGGTTTGGGTTTTTCAAAAACCCGAATTGTCCGGGTTGAGTCGGGTTATGGTCCAAACCCAACCCGAGTCATGTGCACCCCTAGCTACGGACATCATGAGAAATAAGAAGTCTAGTTATTAATTGTGTTTTATTTTAATTTTGAAGTATTGTTGTAACACACCATTAATATTTAATAAAATTTATTTGAGTTATCCGTAAATATTCGTATTTAATTATAATAAGTTATGATAAAATAAATTATGTGATAGAATTAGTTGGAATGATGGAAAATAAAAAATGAGGGAAAATAAATAAGGTGGAAGTGAGAGAGTGTTGATGTGACTAAGTTGATATTTATGAATGGATTGTAATTGAGGGGTGAATAGTAGAAAGAGAAAAAAAATGTATTACTAATATGACGAAAAAAGAAAATACTGATTTGATTAGGTTGACGTTTAGATAAATGTCATGGTCGAGAATGACCTAAGGTTGTAAGGATTTTCCTTTGGTTTCCAAGAAGAGACGTGAGATTTTTTTTGAAGAAATCCTTTTATATTAAGAAATTGAAAGATTATTTTTTATTTTCCAAAAAAAATATACGGAATATACGAAAAATGATTGATAAACGAAAAATGTTTTCTTTCCCGTTAAATTCCATTTACACAAAACACCTACAAATCGTAACTGAACTGCTAAACATCGCCCTAAAATTACTTAAATCGCCCCTTGAAATTACCAAATTGCCCTTCATCCTATTTTTGCTTATATATCTCACAATTTCACTCTTTTTTCAAAACTTTCTCTTCCTATACCTACTACAGAAGATTAGGAATGTCTCGGAGGCCAGGCAAGCAGCCAGCAGTTCCCCCGGTGTACCCGTATACGGTAACCTTACTTTATTTATTTGTTTTTAAAAATAAAAAAAAATTAAAAAAAGTGGGGGGCGTCCGAGGGAGACGCCCCCCGCATGGGGCGGGCGTCCGAGGAAGCCATTCCCCCCATGGGGGGAGCGGCTTCCTCGGACGCCCGACCCATGCGGGGGGCGTCTCCCTCGGACGTCGGCCACTAGCGGGAGACGTCTGGGGAAGACGTCTTCCCGATGGAGGAGACGTCTTCGAGAGACGTCTCCCCCAAAGAGGAGGCGTCTCCGACAGACGCCTCCTGATGCATTGCATACATTGCATCATATGTCTTTCATTTAGATTACTTTTATATCAATAAATGCTACTAAGGTATGTGTTTAGTCGTATTTACAGAATACAGGGACCTGAATGCAAATTACCCACATTCCGAGCGTAAACGCGTGCAAAAGATTCATTTCTATCATAAAGACCGAGTTCAAGTTTATCGGGTTCCAAATGGAAATGCATCCAAGCAGAAAAGCATTCAAGGAAGCTAATTACAAAAAAAGGTCAAAGACTTAATTGCAAAATGCCAAGGACCTGATTGCAAAATAAAAGGACCAAGTTATTGTGTGGAGAAAGTCAAAAGAAAAATCAAATATAAATCTCCAACAATGGAAGGAATTAATCCGGAGCTCAAGACAATGGAAAGAATCAATCCAGACGCGCAAAGGAGGATCAAATCATACCATAAACGCGTGACAAAAATCCTGATTAAATCCGACCAACGTGTGAGGCGAATCCGCCGCACAATACACATGATGTGCGGCGATTCCGCCGCCCATTGGTCGATCTGTGTGTCCCAATTTCGTCCAGTCGTGTATGGACACGTGTACTATCCAATTCTATACCTAAGTCCCTTGTAGCAACTATAAATAGACCCGAGAACGATGTAAATAGGGTCCTTGGTGGTTGTTCTTAATTGTGTACCTTAGTTTTATTAATAAAATTCTGTTCTTTTAAATTCTTGTTTTAGTTTTCTTTTAATGTCTCTAGGATCCCTTCTTCTTCCTCCCTCCATGAGTTTCTAACTCTTTCCGAAGGGTGGAGGTGACGGATTTAGGGTTAGAGAAGATGAATGAATGTTATTATTCTAAGTTCGTGATTAGTATTTTGATTACTTGAGTTTATGTTAAATCATTTATCTTGTAATGCTTCATAACTAAACATGATTTATTATAAGTTTCTAAGTTCTCTAATCTAAACCTTAAATCTAAACCTCCACCAAACGGAATTCTCTTCTTATTTCTTGTTTTAGTTTTAATTGCTTTTGTTTCGTACTTTAGATAATTAATCAAAAATACCAAAAACCCAACTTAATTCTTCTCTCCTTTCTCTCCCACAATCGAAATAACAAAAATAACGAAATCTCTCCCTCCTTGTGTTCGACCCGTACTTGCCACGTCTTCATTGACGCCGTGCACTTGCGGTATAAATTTAATTCTCAACACCTCCACCATAGGGGAGGCGTCTCTCGCAGACGCCTCCACAAATTTTTTTTTAAATTATTAAATCTGATAATTACTTTAATAAATTGTGATAAATCTGAAAATTTAATTTAACAAATTCGTATTAAGTTTAACATTTGTGATATTTAGTTTTAACAATTTTTGATTTAGTTTAACAATTGTTTTAATTTAGTTTAACAAATTTTGATTTAGTTTAACAATTGTGATAATTTAGTTTAACAAATTTTGATTTAGTTTAACAATTGTGATAAATATGATAATTTAGTTTAACAAATTTAACAAATTTGTAATTAAAATTTCAATTAATAGTCATCGGGTCACAGTGGAGGGAAAGGCAAGTCGATACCATTACACGCCTTCCGTTCTTTAGAGGATGATTCAGCACCGCGTCATCCACGTAGACGGGGGATATCTGCTTCGGTCAGGAGGGAGAGAGAGGCATTACGTCGTCGTGAGGAGGATGATGATTCCTTCGATGATGAGCATGTGGACAGTCCCGACGACGGGAGCGACGATGATGACCCGTATGAGTTAGAGCTCCCGGAGGTGGAGAGGCAGGGGGAGTATAGCAGAGGACGTGGTCGAGCGGGTAGTTCTACTTCCGTCGGATGGATGGTGCGGAAGGGTAGGGGTGGGAGGTTTACGACCGGGGATTCGAGCTCGTGCACTGTTGATCCCCGCGCTCAGAAGAAGAAGAGGGTCCAGGACGATTCTTGGATCGTGAGCAGTATGACGCCTGGTGGTCCTTTAGATGGGAGCGTCATTCCTAGTTTCTGGGGTCACATCGCTAGACAGATCTGGGACGGAGAGGATCGGAAAGTTTTGAAGTGCCATAATCGGCACAGAGCCTGTACAGCACTACAGGGTTGGCGGTCTACACTGAGTGCTGATATCAGAGAGGAGATTAGTGCCACGCATTTGGGGCACTTACCGTACAACATGTTCCCTTATCTCGACATGCCTTTGATTTCTGCGTTTGTGGAGCGGTGGCAGCCTGACACCAACACTTTCCACATGCCTTTCGGAGAGATGACGATCATGCTTCACGATGTTTTCCAGATCCTGCGCATTCCTGTGGATGGTCGTCTGGTTAGTGCTCAGGGGTCGACGTCTGAGCTGAGGTGTTATGTGGCAGAGTTGCTTGGTGTCACACCTGATGGTCTGGCAAGAGATACAGCTTTATGGAGTGGTGGTGGTGTCGGCATCGACTCCCTTGAGGACCTATGCAGACGGGCACGACCTCCGCGGGCCGATGATACACAGTTGACGGCGTACCTATTCTTGATGCTCGGAGCCGTCTTATTTGTCGACAAGAGTGGTTGTCGGATCAGACCACGCGATCTACTGGAGGCTAGGGACCCGGACACCGTTCGTGAGTACTCGTGGGGGTCAGTGACGTTGACATACCTGTACCGGCAGCTTGGGATAGCTAGCCGTGCGGATTGTTCTGGGATTGCAGGTTGTCTTACGCTGCTGCAGGCGTGGATATACGAGTACTTTCCTGCATTCCGCCCGCATCGTGAGCGGAAGATTATCGACGAGGGTCATCCACGTTCGGGTATGTGGGCCGTCCGGAGCGAGGACAAGAGCGATGGACGATTGCGTTCCATCCGCGCACGGCTAGATCAGATGACTGCATCAGAGGTATCAAACTTTACACCATTTATTTAATTTTAAGATGTATTATTATTAATGTGTTAAACTTTACACCCTATGGTCCTGACCCAGCAGCGGATGTCCCGAGGACTTTATTGATGGGTCTTATTCGTTATCGGGATATCATAGAGCCTTATATGCCCGATCGGGTCTTGCGTCAGTTAGGATATGTTCAGGTGATCCCGGTTGACATCCCGACACCAGAGCATGCGGTGCGGTCTGCGACAGCAGCGACGTACGACGTCAGGTTCCCCGCTTCTACAGCGGAATCGACTTGGCGGACATTTCCGAGATCATGCAGATTGTTCCTTGGCGACTTCAGACGTAGTCGCGACCCCTCCGAGTGTGATGCACGTTATCTTGATTGGTTCGGTAGTTACTCACATCCTATCATCGTCCGTGATGCCTCCCGGAGAGCAGATCGACCACCAGATAGGACGTGTGGCGATCTGGTAATTTTTTCATTTTATCTATATTTATTTGTACCGTATAATTTGTTAATGTACGCTAATGTTATTGTTATGTGCAGTGGATGGGTAAGATGATACGGGCTGTAGACCCAATCTTGCAGATGAGGGATGAGCTGCCAGACGATGCCAGAGCTGCATGCGGAGATTTGGATGAGATCATACACTCGTGGCATACTCAGTTAGGCATCTCCGACCATGATTCGGATGATGAGTAGGCTGATCTGTTGTACCGTACTCTTAGTATTTGCATTTATATTTGTTTATCTGTCGTACGCTTATTATTTGTATTTGTGTTTGTGTTTGCTAACATATCGTACGCTTATTATTTGTATTTGTGTTTGCTTATTTGTCATACGCTTATTATTTTTATTTGTGTTTGCTAACGTATCGTACTATTATATATAATGCAAATAAAGCAAACATATCAAAACATATTACATAATAAAGCAACAATATATAGTGTACAAACATATCAAAACATATTACATAATTGGTACAAACATATCAAAACATATTACATAATTGTTGCCAAGATGCTATCCTATTTTGGTACTCAAGCTCCCATCCAATAACACTCTCATCTCGTACTTGAAACCACAGAGTCGCTATAGGAGGTACGGGGAATCCCTCATTCAAATCCAAACGAATGTAATGAGCGTAACTCCCTAAATGAGCAATAATCAACTCTCTGCACGGTCTCGTCACGGTAGGTGGACTCTCCCAAGGTAGAACTGTAAGACATGGGTACAACGAACCATCATTTCCGAGAGAGAAGAACATAACTGCACACTTGTAAAAATTTGCAATGATTCCTGGAATCCTATCCGCATATGGAAAGTCGTCTACGTCAGCCCGCCCAGTCACTACAATATAAACAAAAAATACAGTTACATATAATAACAAAAGATACATATTTATTGAAATAAATAACAAAATTATAATAACAATAAATATAGGGATGGTATACCTGATCCTCCCCTCACAGACGAAGAACCAGAAGATCGACCACGACCTTTGCTTCCACTACCGGAAGAACGACCACGACCTCTACTCCCACTACCTGAAGATCGACCACTACCTCGCTCTGCATACTCAAACGCACTAGGGTCCCGTCGTGTCGACTTTCCCCTTGGTCGACCTCGTAGCTTTGTTTTTTCTGCAGGCTCTCTCAAATTCGCATGTTCGGGGTGTAGCTGCTCGAATAAAACCCGAGAGGCAGATCGAATTACGGTGGGGTCACTTCCTGCAATCTCATCAACTAGGCTGCGAAAATGTTCGGCGTCTTGAGCTGCCTGAGACACAAACTCTGCGTTCCCGGCTCCTTCCCCAATGACAAGTGTCCTCCAGAACGAATGAATCTGCTCTAAGTAAATTCCGTTGTCTGATTCAAGACATCCGCGGATGGTACATGCGCAAGGTATCCCATGAGAAGTCAGAAAAGCGCACTCACAACGATATTCAACTTCATCATCTAACTCTTGCATTCTTTTCACCTCCTGACTCAGCAATTGCAAGCAGTGATGCGAAACTCAACCATTTATGTGACGATATAGAGCATGTCCGAAATTAGTCAAATTTCGCCGTCTCGAGTCTTCAAGAGCGTTTCGAATATTCGTCAGCTGCATTTCAATAGCCGCGTTGACGCGCTCGAAAAGAGTGTCCAGAGCTGCAGTCGATGTAGAAATCCACTCTTTTAGAGCCGAATGAGCACTTTCGACCCTACAATTCGTGGTGTTCCCAAAATGAAGGACTTTGTTCGTCCAATTCAGCACAAACTTTTCTTTATGCACCAACCACGTGGTGTCCAGATACTCCGTGATAGCCGGCCACGATCTATACAAATCTTTCAGAGCATACACAACTCTATCATACTCGGCTTCTGAAGTAGAAAGCATGATTTTCCTCCATCTTCCACGCCTCAAAGTCTCTGCCATCTGCTTACTTTTCCCGAATACGTGGTATGCGTAGTTCAATACGTCTTTGTTGATGTGCCATGTGCAGAGTAAATGAGCAGAGTCAGGAAATACCTCTCTCACTGGTCGCATAAGGCCTAACTCCCGGTCTGTTATTATTGCAGTCGGGCTGACAATCCCCAATAACAGATCTCGCAACTTCTCCATCACCCACAGATAACTGGAGTAAGTTTCATCCATCAAAATCGCATATCCAATAAGGAAATTCATGTTTGTTGGTGTGACCCCAATCATTTCGAACAAAGGCATCTTATACTTGTTCGTCTTGTAAGTCGAATCCATGCAGATAACGAAAGGATATGTCCGCAACAACTGGACTGACGTCGGATGTGCCAAAAAAGCGTGAGTGACGACATCAGTTTCTGGATCCGCCATAATCCAATGTAAGTACTCACACTGCACTGCTTGATAGAGAAACTGCTGGACGGGATTCCGGTCTTCAGATTTTGTCCTCCTCATGTAATCTCTGAAATTATAAATATGCCTTTGATTTGGATTGTCCTCCGGGAATTTTTCTTTTACTGCCTTCAAGATGTTCCGTGGTTTTGCTTGCGCCTCAGTCATATCACGAACAATCTTCTTCGCCCCAGAACTTAGACCACTAATTTGACGATGACCCTCTGGATAAACTGTCAGTCTGTGGTTGTGATGTCCGTGAGCACTACTAAAAACCACAACCCATCCATCACGATCTCGTCGCTCCACCACTTTTATTAAGAAACGGCAACCGCAACTCTTTCTTTTGGTGTTTCTTCGAAGTGCAGTATCCATATCCCGAGACTCCATTTGATTTCGCCGGTCGCATCTCAAATAACAATCCATCCGACTATCTGATCTTGTTTTGTACGACGACACGACCAAAAAAAACCCAGCTCCGATAGCTACTTGTTTGGCCCATTTACATGCTTCATCGATTGTTTCAAAGATTTGTGTAGTTTGAAATAACTCACTGTAATCCACTCCATCACCACCGAAATCTTCCAACGGAACCTACAAAAATAAAATCGAAATTAAAAAAATCAAAAAAAATTCGGGCGTCTGTATTAAACGCCTACCCCATGGGAGGGGTGTCTGAGTTAAACGCCCTTCCCAAGGGTGAGGCGTCTGCGTAGGACGCCTGACCCTAGGGAAGAGCGTCTACTACAGACGCCTTACCCCAGGAGAGGACGTCTACGTACGACGCCTCTCCCATTGCGTAGGCGTCTGCGTTAGACGCCTCGGCCAAGGGGAGGACGTCCTACGCAGACGCCCTCACCTTGGGGGAGGCGTCTAATGCAGACGCCCGACCCAAAATTTGCCCCGCGCCAGGCTTACCTCACCGGATGCATCACCCTCGCCAGACATTTTCGTGGTGTTTTTACTGATAAATTATGAATATACAAGACCGTAAGCTTAATTTATAGACACGGGATGATATGGGTATTAAATATATTGTTAAGGGCACTTTGGTAATTTCAAGTAACGATTTAAGTAGTTTTGGGGCGACGTTTAGTAGTTTACCATCGTAATTGACACGAGAGGTGGAAAACAAACAAATTTGGCGGATTGATTAATTTAATCAATCAATCAATCAATCAAACAAAGCAGCAGAGGAAATTCATTTGGTCCCGTCTCCCCAATCCCTCGAACCGAAGGGAAGAAGCGATGGATCCGGCGGCGACGGGGAAGAAGACCAACGGGGGTTTGGTGAAGGAGGAGGAGGAGTCGAGGGAGGAGGACCCAAAGAGGAAGGGGCCCCGGCAGGTGGTGTCGTCTGTGGAGAAGACCCTCGGCATCCTCCACCAGCTCCACCTCACCGTCTCCTCCTTCTCCCCCGCCTCCCACCTCCCTCTCCTCCACCGCCTGTATGTTTGAAACCCCTCTTCTTTCGTCTTCGAATTCGTGTTTCTGCGAAAAATTATGTGAAAGTGGAATTGGGATTGTAGTATGTTGTAGCTTCCGAAGAAAATTGTAGGTGAATTGACATTCGTTGTAGTTATATGTGACCTTAGTTCAGGCGTGTTGTGTGTCTGGTGAACTACCCGAGGTGATTTTAGTCTACGACTTAGTTTTCTCAGTGAAGAAGATGTCGTTTGATGGTGAATGGTTTTCTAGTTTTAGCAGGATTAAGCTTATGATGTGATTATTTGTATTGGAAAAAAATCACGTTCCATGTGAAAAAGTGAATTGACATTCGTGGTAGTTTAAGTGGAAGTTTCTCTTATGGAGTAAATTCATGCGAACATTTGCTTCTTTGAAAGAAAATTCTGGGTGAATTTTCATTCGTAGTATTTGAAATACTGAGTACGACCTTTAGGGTTCAGACGCATTGTGTGTCAGTGAACTACCTGAATGTGTTTTTAGTTTACCACGACAGTTTTTCCGTGAAGATGTTTGATTGTGAATAGTTTCTAGTTTTGGCACGCTTAAGCTTATGTTGTGATTTATTAGTATTGAAAAATCATGTTGTCGTGAAAGAGGCACGTGATCCTTTGTGGTGGAAATATGAGACCATAGTTGCAGCTTCCAAAAACAATTATGGGTAAATTGCCATTCATAACAGTTAGGAAAGCGCATTGTATCTCAATGAACTACGTGTTTTCGGTTTGTGACCAGATATTTTACGTAAAGAAAATGTCATTTTATTGTGGATGGTTTTCTAGTTTAAGTATGTTTAAGCTTATATTGTGATTTATTAGTCTAGACTCTAGAATATCATGTTATGGAGTCTAAAAGCAAAAACATCTCTATTTGATGGAAAATTTGAAGTTCCTCAAGTATGTTGCCTCCTTGAGATTTTTGAGTAGGATCAATTGGGTATATGGTAATGATAAAGTAAAGTAAATTTGATGAAAGAGTTCATTTGAGATGTATTTTCATTTGCCTAAACCCTTTTGGCAAGCTCCATCATGTTATGGTCCAAATTAAAATGCTCTCAGTCTCCCACATCACTCATATAGGGAATCAGTGGGGATTGATATATGTAGGCTCCCTTACTGCATCTGGTTTTTGTGGTCAAAGGTCCAATCCTCCAAGGTCCTTAATATGATTCCTCTTAAAACTGCATCTTTTTCTAAAAAGTAACTTGTTCAAACTTCCATTTTGTATTGTGTTAGGAACGCGTTGGTGACAGAGCTGGACACTATGCAGAAGCTTGCAGATAGCTGCAACATCCAGGTTCCAATGGAGGTCCTCAAGTGAGTTCGTTAGAAATGAGAAGTGCAGTTTGTTTGGTGTTGTTATTTATACGCGTTGGTGTTGTTTGGTGTTCAGCTTGATTGATGATGGGAAGAACCCAGACGAGTTCACCAAGGATGTTATCAATAGCTGCATCACTAAGAATCAGATCACAAAGGGCAAAGCAGATTCATTCAAGGTAAGGATTTTCTTTTGACTTGTTCTTTTATCTGTTAAGCAATTTTATGCTTTTTCAGTCTGAAATATGTTGATATTTTAGGATTTAATTGCATAGGCTTTATGAGATTATTAGGCATATAATATTTTTTCCTTAATTTTCATTTCAGTCCTGTTTGACATAATACGTTCATAGGCAAGGTTGTGAATCATAAGTGGATAAAATAACTGTTGCTGGTCATTAAATTATTCACGTTCATTGTATTTGTAATCTCAAATATTTATAAATCAGGATGCCATGGATTTTTTTTTTTTGCATATTCTATGTTTGTCTGGATAAAATGCTCATTAATTCCATATATCTTAATAATCTTTTTAGCCTAGAAATGGTCTATTTCTGTTTTTGAATGAGTTCTAGCCATACTCATTTGCTATCTGGTTTTAAAGACTGAGCCTTTGAGGGAAATATGAGATTTGACTTTACTACTATTATGATCTTGTCTTTTTTTTTAAATCTTTTCTATGTCTCCTGTTTGCTAGAATTTTATTCTACAAACGAGATTCAGTGTCATCTTTTAACTGCTGGATCCTATAGATAGGCTTGGTGATATTCCATTGTTTTATCTTAAATCTTTTCAGGACTTCGTTTTGATTGTTTGATCACCTTTCGAATTACTTTGCTTCTTAAGATAAATTTGCCTCTGATGTCTTATGCCACTGATATTATATTGTCCTGGTAATTTTTATGCCATAAAATGTGTATTTTAAGGCTTTGTTTTAGCATATAAATAATCTAGGCCATTGATATGTCCGCAGAGCCTAAGAAAACATCTTCTAGAGGAGCTGGAAGGGACATTCCCAGATGAAGTAGATGCCTACAGGGAGATTCGTGCGGCATCTGCAGCTGTAAGTGTCACCAATGTGCCTGGATTGTTTTTTTCTATGTGACTAGTTGCAAATGACGCTGTATAGATACTTAAATAAGTAGATACGTGCCTATAACAGTGAAAAGTAAGAACGTATAGTGATATAGAAGACTTTGACAGTGGAGTAGGCCTTTTTTTCATACATTGTTAATGATCATTGTAAACATAAATTCAAATCGTTGGGAAGTTAATCAATGAAGTCATTTCTTCCAGCATCACTTTTTTAAGTCTCTAGGCTAACATTCTTACTGGTATGGAACTTAGAGATTTACATGAAAATTTGCTTCATATTGCTTGCATTTTCCTCTCTCGTGCCTTTTTGTTCTTCTCAATGATGCTTTTTTTTGTTCTTGATTCATGATCGTATTAATGTGGCAAACCTATTGTCAAGCCTCCATATCATCTTCTAACTTTGAAACTATTGATTGCTGATGATCAACGTCTGCAGTTTTGATCACTCCGATGAGCCTTTAAGGCTTATGATCGTAGCAATGATTTCATTGGTTAGAAAATGCAACCCCATTTATTGTTATCTGGATGGGCAGCCTGTATAATGTTACTTCAGAATAAATAAACACTAAGGTTATGTCTGTCTATCTGGACCGAGAATTTTAGTAAGCTATTTGAGGAATTACATGTTTACTTAAATTGCCTAATCCCTAGTTTGTTATCCTAAAGTTGTGTTTTTTACCATCTAGGAAGCTTAAAAAATATTATTATCCTTAAAATTCTCAAATGTCAAATTGATTATTTGCTCATAATGTGTTGTGCATATGAAAATTGTGCTTTCTATTCAAAATTTCTTCTATGCTGATGTTTCAAAGGTATATCTACTGATCTACCCAAGGTTTTTAAACCTGGATTAAACATCGAACTGATCAATGCACTGGGTCAATCGGTCTGGTTCAACCCGTGGGTTGTTGAACCATGACATGATCATGACATAAGTTAATCAACTAGAGTTTGATTGGACTTCATAGATAGAATTTATTGGTATGTGGATCCCACTCGACTCAATTAAAACTAGTTTTGCAATTCAATCTGAGTCAACCAGTTTGAACCTGCCAAACAAGCGATCAAACCTGTTCAACTGGTGGTTCAGGGAATCAACTCATTTAGGTAGGCTTTGTGGGTATTACAATGTAATGTACATATTACAATGTTGAACGAATGGATGATTTATATGATATGGTGGAGAAGGCCTGAAAGAACTTGAATGCATATCTAGAATTCTCGACGGTGAGAGTTGTAGGGCGTTGTCTTGACTGAAATGCGAAAGTATTCTTAAATTTTAGTTCAATAGTGAATGTGTGAACAATTGGTTCTAACACATTTTTTATTTCTTGAACATGCAGGAAACCAGACGTCTTGCTCGGTCGCAGAATTCTTTAGCCAATGGAGATGCCAAAGTGAAAATGGAGCACTAGATGAAATTGTGTATGGTAGACAAAGCTTCAACTTTTGTTCGTAGTTCTGGGTTGGAGGTAGAATTAGGCATTGCCTTCGAATGGATGCAGTTTTCATCTTCTTATTTATCGTATCCATCCTATTACAGTCCATATCATTTACATCCTGGAAGAACAAATGTCTGTTCATCTATGTGGGCTGCTTACTAGCATATGTTTCTTACTGAATTCGTTACTTAATCGTGTTGTTCAATAATATATATTAGTTTAGTAGACAAGTTGAGTTCCCGACTTAACTCAATTGATCACTTATTTCTAAGAGTATCCTTAACTAAAGCATGTAGGAAGGAATTTGTGAAATTTGGTTCGTCCACTACCTCAACAAAACTTAAACACTTGGTAAAGAACAAAACTTAAGCACTTAAGTGAATGATAATTGATTAAATTCTATTATAAAGTGTTGCACGTATCTTATGTTTAACAATGTAAGATTAATTGCTCAATAGAATCATGATAGCAGGTTTGAAACTTCTTTTTCTCTTAACTCTCTCTCCTCTCTCTCATCCTTCTTTCCCACACATTCTCTCTCCACCTTTTCACTCTCTCTCTCTCATCCCTTTCACACATACTCTCTCTCATCCTTCTTTCACTCTCTCATCCATTCTCCCTCTCCACTCTCTTCCACTCTCTCTCATTCCCTCATTTTTCTCTCATTCTTTTTTTCTCTCTCTAAAACCTCTCTCTAGAGAGAGATTCTTGAGATTCTAGAGAGCTAGAGAAAAAATTTAGAGAGAGAAAAAAAGAATGAGAGAAAAATGAGGGAAGGAGAGGGAGTCAAAGAGTGGAGAGGGAGAAAGAGAAAGATGGATGAGAGAGATTGAAAGAAGGATGAGAAAGTGTGAAAGAAGGATGAGAGAATGTGTGAAAAGGTGGACAGAGAGAAAGAGGAGAGAGATAAAAGAGAAAAAGAAGTTTCAAAATGAATTAAAAGATTATACAAGGTGAGGTTTATAAATTTTATAATTTAATTTAATTTTTTATTCCACAAATGACGACGGAAAAGATGACATCATCAATGGAAAAGAAGAGAACATCAACGAAAAAGATGACGTCATCAACAGAAATCGTCACGGTAGTGACCATTGAGAATTGTAGTCTTTTGTAATGACATTTAGGACTTAACGTTGGTTTTTTGATGACATATAAGTAAATAGGTGTACAGTTGTGGTTTTTGGGAATTATAGTGTTTTGTAATGACATACAAACAATTAACCCTATATTGTTTCTTTTTGCAATTATATTTAAATTTTCGCAATATGTAATTAACAAAATAAAAATGTAATTTTTTTCATTTTTCTATCATTGATATGATTGAATTTCTTTGTAATTTTTACGTATTTAGACATATTAAAATAGATTGTGATTTTGTCTCTTCTCAACATATTCTATTCATGTTAAAATTATAAAATACTATATTATTGCATTATACTTCTACCGGAAAATTCTTTTGTCGTGGCAGTATGGGTTGAATGTTTTGAGAATTGATTTGACGATAACTTAAATTTATAGGAATTATGATCTGTAAACTATTCAGATATCATTGTAAGAACTAATGAAATACATAAGCTACACTAATTTTGTGTGGTTTGTAATTTATGTCACGTATTGCTAAATACTGAATTTTACGTGAGGACATTGGAACGTAGGAATACATACAGTTGTAATTCAGCATTTCAATTAATAAAAGTACATATACTTGACGAACACTTACATAAATTGGCAATATCATAGTGATATGATATTAACGGACCGAGGAAGATCACTTGTTGCGGACTAAGGCCTACTTTGGGTGCAACTCTCAAATGTCAACTTCTGATGAGAAAATAACTTCTGGGAATGTGGATCAAGCAGTAGATTTTCTTGAAGGTTTAGAGTTGTTTGGATAGACAGAACTTCTGCTAATTGGTGGTTTTGTCAAAAGAAATTCCTAAATTGTCCACAGACTTTGATTAAATAAAAATTCAGTATAAATTCGTTTGAAATGTTTTTTTTCAAAAACAATATCTGAAAATATGTTTTTTATTTGTTTAAATTTTTTACAAATTTTTTAATTTTTAATTTTTTATCATGAATTGTTCTCCAAATGATGTGGGGGTAAATTGGTCCAAAGAAAACCAAAAATACGAAGTAGCTAAGAAACTCCTCCATCCCAGCTTCTCCAAGGCAGTGTAAATGCTGCCTTGTTTGCGTGCCAGAATACCAGATTCTTGGGATCAGCTTATTGTTTGGATGTCCATATGCAATGTAACAATGTCAGCCAACATGTGGGAGCTGGATTTCTGACATCCAAACGGGATCTAAGGTTATAGACATTTGAGGTCGGTATGGGCGGATCCAGAATATGTTTTGGTAGGGCAGATTGTTTGCAGATTGGTCGATTTTTTTTGGAGGACCTACAAATTTAAGATGATACTTTAAATTAATTAATTACAAATTAAAAAATTGAAAATATCTTTCCGATTTTTAACATTTTCCCAAACCTAAATACATTAAAATTCAAACATCCAAAAGAAATTTTTACAACCATAAAACACGACACATTAGTTAAATTGAATTTATTCTTACAACTCAAATTCCAATATCCAAACACAAAACATGTACAATTTGGGAAGATTTATTGGCTATGTTTGTTCTTAAGTTTAAAATTGAAAAAATCTAGACAAACAGATATAGTAAAATAGTGCACAAGTATAACCTAAAATTATAGTAAAAGAATTTTGTAATAATTGTTACCATTTATGCTCATTGTTATTTTCGTTCCTGGAATTGCAGGTTTTAGATTTATTATTCATTCTGCGACTCTTATGTATAGAATGACCTTGATGAATAAATTTTCTATAAATGCTAGTTTATTTTAAGCTTTCATTTCATTTTCAGCCAACAAACGAACTCGACAGTATCAAAGTGAGATATAAAATGTCAATAAGCATAAAACCATCAATAATCATGTCCAGACTACCCTTGGGCGCCCTAGTTTCTTTCTCTGCCACGTCAGCTTCTCTCTCTGTCACGTCATACCAGCCCACCCACTCACCCCCAAATTTTCCTTAACCATACCCTAAAACCCTCCCAAACATCATACATTCTCTTTCCTCCACATCATTTGGAGGTCGATCATTTGTAAAATAAAAATAATTTTTTTTCTAAAAAATCCTAAAAAAGTAAAACAAATAAAAAACATATTTGAGAAAACAAGATTTTAAAAAAAAATAAAATGAATATATTAACATTTTTAGTAATTTTATAAAAAAACAACGGGGGGACACATGACCCTCCACCTGATCGAGCCCTGAGCTCTTGCCTCGGGGACGCCCCCTCGCTTGGGGGGGGGGGGGGGGGGGGGGGGGGTCTCTCGAGCACCTGGGAAACAAGTCCTGTTAAGGATGTTCTAACTGTACTAGGAGAGTAAGATTTCACATCATAATAAAAAAAGTCAAATCTCAAACATCCATAACAACTAACTAAAATTTATGCAATGTTCATTTTTCAACTAAAAAATTATCAAACTTACACAACAATGCAAGTCCAAATGATTATAGCTTATCTTCCAAATACGATTGTTTAAAAGAGCTCCAAAGTCCCCAATCGGAATCAAATAGACTCTAAAATCAATTGTTGTCATCATATTATCTTAGTTCCTCTTAAATCCCAAATTAAACCATAGTTAAATAATTATACCACCAACTTCAAGATACTACACTTAAATCTATGAGATTGAATATTAAAAAAAAGATTTTTTTTGGTAAATCTGGGTGGGCAGGTGCCCCACCTCTCCTGTACGTGGCCCCGCCATTGGTGGTCGGTCAATCTTGGAATTACCTCAGCCAAATATACTAATTCATATTCCAATAGCTGTTACTACTGCCAATCTGCCATTATGCTGTGGAGTGTGGACCACATCTAGAAGTCAGGACATCATTGGGTTGGATTATGTTACATGCATGAAAAAAATGTAGAATTGGATTCACCTTTTTGTTTGGTTGCACCTCGCAGATGTTCTAATTCATGATATGCACTCAAGTTTTTATTATTGCCGGATGTGCACATGTAAGCCAAACATACTTGATTGTATGCACCTCTTCCGTTAGTATGGTTCACTCGTCATCGTTCCACTTAATCGTTGTTACTTAATTTGCAAATTAAACATCATAAAATTACAAATATTTTTAATATTAAAAACAAAATAAAAAAGTTAAAAAAAAACAAAAAAAACCCCAAAGTCTCTCACCCCTCTTCCTCTTCCTCCTCCCCCTCACCCACTCCCGACCCAGCACAACCCTCCCCACCCCACCCACAGTAAAATAACATGTCATCCATTTCACAATCAACCACCCTCCACCCATCTCCGACCAATCCCAACCCGACCTTTGTAGGATCGTGTGGGTCGGCTATGCTAATCACTTTTATCCCTAATTATCCACTTGTTTAAACAATCAAGATAAGTGCAGCGGAATTTAAACAAACAAGCGAGTATGGAAGGAATATGCAAACCACAATGGACACGGGGGTTTTACAGAGGTTCGACCACCGCCTACGTCCTCTCTTGCAAGCTCCGCTCGACACTTCGAGCTCCGCTTGCGTCTTCACTATCCACTCCCCGTTCCGGGCCGGGAGAGAACGCCTTTTACAAAACAAGCTCCACGAACACCCTCGTGAACTTGACTTTCTTCTCTCACAATCCGAGAGGAACACTTCAGGCTTTCACCGAAGTGCTTGCTTCTTTTACAACTAAGAACTTGAGTGAAATACACTCTCTAACTTGAGCACACTTGAGTAGGAATAAAGAATTGATCACAAGTGTGGAAATTGGAGGCTTGGAGTGTTTGGGATTCTCTCTAATGTTTTGAACAAGTTTGTAGTGGGAGAGTTTTGTTAAAATGTGTTTTACAACTCTTTATATAGGCATTAGACAGAATAGAGCCATTGAGATTGATTGAGTGTGAGTTGATGTGTGATACACAAAACAGAAATCTGCAGGACCCAAATCTGAGTAAATTCGGTCGACCGAATCGGGACGAACGGTCGACCGTTTGGCAGTTTTGAACCAAGTTCGGTCGACCGGTTAGGTAACGGTCGACCGCCCAACGGTACGACTTAGGTACACTTAAGTGATCGGTCGAACTCCACAAAGGAATCGGTCGACCGATTTGTACCAGACACTTTGGGGTAGACAAACAATAATCGATTCGGTCGACCGAGCTAAGGTATAGCGGTCGACCGATTTCCTCCAGTAGGTTTGGGTTTGTCAAGAGACAGTCATTTGGTCGACCGATCAAGGTCCTCGGTCGATCGATACATGAAATGTATTTGGGGGTATAATTTGTTTAATACGAATACGACCGTTGGGTATATACGACAAAACTAACGGTCGGAAAAAATAAGTTTCACACGGTCGACCGAAAGTCAAAACACGGTCGACCGAAACTAGGCAGTGAAAACACAAACAGGACAATTGATCACTCGGTCGACCGAACGGCATGTTACGGTCGACCGAATGTGGGCAGATAGTTAGGGTTCAGGTTTAATGTTTTCCGGTCTAAGTTTGGGTGATCTATCGAAGTCCAAATTATGTGAAATTTCGTGTGTGACTCCTATAAGGAATCTAGTGTGTGTATAAGTTGATTTTAGCTCAAGTATGCTCAATTTACACAAGTTCCTAAGACTCAAAGAAAATACAAAATACATGTCTTCAAAAGAGCTTGATTACATGTCTTGACTTGATTTTCCCTTCTTCCTTGAATCTTGATCACCTGTAGAGGTTAGCACAAAGCAATATATATGCAATGCAATATGTGTGCTACTCTACATGAACATAATTAAGATTAGGTTAATTAAATCATCAAAACATAGATTAAGGCCAAAAAACCAACAACCTTCACGACCTCAACCACCCTCCACCCATTTTCCACCACCTCCCCGACCACCATGGCCGCATTATACCCAACCAACCCCACCACTTGCACCGCCACGAACACCAGGGGCAAGATAGTGGTGCCTTCTCGATGCGAGAAAGGGACGTCGTGATCCGAAGAGAAGAAGGAGAAGAAACACGAGGATTTGGAGGAGCCCAAAGTCGTCGTGGAGGAGACGGAGTGGACAGAGGAGGATGTGGATTTGCTCAACAAAACCATCGCCAAACACCCCGTCAGGATGCCGTGCTGGTGGGAGGCGGCTGAGGTTTTCGAGGGATGCCACAATGTCGAGAGCGTCGTCCAGTTGGCCAAGGGGTGGGGGAGAGACGACTCGGGAAGGATGTGGTGTTCACAACGTTCTTGAAGCAGAGGAAGACGGTGAATGAGAGAGTCATGGAGGCTATCGTAGATTTTAATGGTGGTCCTAAGGTGAGTCGGAGTGGTGATCGTAAGGATGGAGGAAGTTGGAGTTCTGGAGAGGACATTGCGTTTCTCAATGCGCTCAAGGCATTCCTCAAGGATATGCCGATGAGGAGGGAGAAGATTGAGGTTGTTGCTCCGGGGAAATCCAAGGCTAGTTGCATGAAGGGGGTTGCTGTTCTGAAGAAGGTTTTTTATGTTTTTAATTTTTTTATGTTTTTAATTTGCAAATTGTTTAACAGTGTTTGACGTAAATAGGACAAGTATGAAGTGTACCAAAGCAAAACCGTAACATCCTCAACAGCGGAAGAAATTTAAAATTTTCAATATAACACAAACACGATGATATCACTGAAGAAAACATGCAACTGATGCACCAACATATATACAATATATATATCTGAGAGTTTCAAGAGTGTGATTACAACAAAAGATAAAGGAAAATGTACATGTAATCACTAGGACCTCAAAAACAGGAAAAACAGGATGTGGCTCCGAACACGCTCCTCCTCGGTCACCACCTCCGAGTGTCGCTTATGGCCTGAAATAAAACATGACTATGCCTGAGTTTCCCATAAGGAAACCCCGTATGCCAAACTCCTATCACAATAAATGGACTAGACACCTATAAGCATGTATGTTATGAAATGCAGTAAACAAACATCGTCTCACTGGGCCTCCGAGAACTCTCTCCCTACACAGTAGACACAAAACAGTAACGAGTCTCGTGGGTCCTCTAGCCCAACCCTCACACGTGCCCCAGGCACCCAGCTGGAACATCCTCAGCTACAACACAACGTTGGATCACTATCAGGCCGACAATGTCCGTACTGTTGCCCCTCCAGGGTCGGGGACCCGTTGCCCTTGAGCTAGCTCCACAACACCAACGAACTACTCTCAGGCCGACAATGTCTGTACCGTTGCCCCAAAAAGGCCGGAGACTCATTGTCGTTGAGCTGGCTCCACAACACCAACGAACCACTCTCAGGCCGACAATGTTTGTACTGTTGCCCCCAAAAGGCCGGAGACTCGTTGCCCCAAAAAGGCCGGAGACCCGTTGCCCTTGAGCTGACTCCACAACACCAAAATAACACAAAATTGCACCAAAACGGTCGAACGAAACCCCCAAACTGGTCGACCGAATCCCTCTCCACAGGACTGACCCAACCAAAAAAACTTGCCAACCGGTCGAACGGCAAAAGGGACCCATTCGACCGAATTCCACCAGTAAAAAACATTTGCCGCATAAAAAGCACAAACGGTCGAACAACACAGGATTGACGGTCGACCGAAAACGAGCAGTAAAATCCAATTCATAACAAAGTACACTGGTCGACCAAACCATCAAACGGTCGGACGAACATTAAGTTATTTTAAGTTGTCGGTCGAACGAGGTCTTAAGGCGGTCGACCGTTTTGTGGTCTACACCCCCAACCGACTTAAAATAGTGTTTCGGTCGAACGGCAAAAGGGTCTCGTTCGACCGAAAGCCACCAATAGCACCCTCTCTTCGCGTAACATGTACCACCGGTCGACCACCTAAGTGTATCATTCGACCGGTGCGAGAGATACGCCAAAATTACACTACAACTGGTCGACCGAACCAAGCTACCAGTCGACCGTTACAGTGCGAGAGATAACTGCTGCACAGGTCCGACGAGCCATCCGGCCTACCGTCGACCACTCCAACACTCACGAAAGCATAAGTGGGTATCAAAGTAAAGCTTGACATACCTTGAAGGCTTGAAGAAGCCTTTGAAGAACCACCGCGAGCGTCCCTTCGAGAAAACTCTTATCTTCCGACAACTCTTCGAGCCTGGTCACCTCTTCCGATCAAACCACCACGATCCCCTCACTTCGCACCAACAGAGTTGGGAGGGAGTGAGATGAGAGTGAGAAACGCACGCACGAGAGAGAGAGAAAGCGAGAAAGAAACAAGTGAGCGAGGGAGAAAGAGAAATAAACCCAACCTTTATACATTTCTCCCCTCCATCTCCACCACCCAACCCAATCTTCTCCAACTCAATCCTAGCCCTCCATCCAAAACCTCCAATTAGCCACCTAAAAGGCTATTAACCCAATTAATAAGGGTTTAGGATATTACAAAAAACCCCTTAACCTTTACATATATATCATATCTGCCCTGCGTGGGGCAACATATGACCATCCCTTCCCCACCAACCAATACAATTTCACTTTACCTCCAAAACCAAAGAAAAGAAATCAATCACTCCTCTCCTATCCACCGATCACTCTTCCCTCCTCTTATCTCGTCTCCTCTGAAACATAACCAAAACTCAACACACAGCAGTTCAGACAACAACATGGCCATGGCAACAACAACAACAGCTACACTGGGCAGCATCTTAAACCTCCTTCCCACCAAATCCCAGAAACAGACTCAACATATCTCACAACCCATCCCCAGAAACCAACTTGCAGTTACAACCAACAATCAGAAGACAGGTTTTCTCCAGCTGAAATGCCTTGAGTCTTTCCCCTTGCTGGCTTCCTCCTCCTCTGCTCCTGCTGCTGCTGCACTGGCTCTCCCACTCATCTTCCTCAATCCTAAAGTAAGTGGAATTGGCTCTTGTGTGTTTGTTATAGTGATATTTTTTAGCCTTAATGATGGGGGTTTTTTGTTATATTTTTTTGTTAAGATGGTTTATTCTAAATTTTGTATTATAAATTAGTGTTGTTAAATGATTTGGGTCAGCATGTAAAACTGGTCGGATTCGAGGTGGGTCTGGATGGACAGTGTCTGGACCTGTTTTCACAATTTGGGTGGTAATGTAGATTTCTAATTAGAGAGTTGCAAATGTAATTGGGTTGAATTTTATCTTGGATCGATGTGAGTCTACATATCATGAAATGGTTCGACCCAATTCAAACTATAAGTCAATTTAAATCTTTCGACACAAACTTGAAATTTCTACTGGGGTTCAGTTGGTCTCTGATAATATCGGTCTTCGTTCCCATCCATACCCGTGAATGAATTTGCAGTAGCCATATATATATCCACATCATTTTGTTCTTTAAATCACAGCATATGCTTTGTAATTTTGAAAATTGATTTTCAGCTGCAATTTTTGAAACCAGCACGTTCAATTTAAGCTATTTAAAGCCATAGTGTATTGTTTGCCAATAACTTCAGGAATTTGTTTACTATATCTAATTAGTTGTTTGAAATCACATGCCAACTACATCTACAAGTCTTTCTTATCCATGAGATGATTGCTTATGTTACTTTTAGGATGCATTGGCAGTAGGAGGTCAGTTTGGAATACTCGAAGGAAGAACATTTGCTCTGATCCACCCGATTGCCATGGGAAGCCTCTTCTTGTACACTTTGTGGGTGGGGTATTTGGGCTGGCAATGGCGTCGGGTCAGGACCACACAGAACGAGATTAACGAGCTCAAAAGCCAACTCAAACTGGCCTCCACCACTGCGGTCACCGTTCCTCCTTCTGACGATCCATCCCCCACTCCTGCTGCTCCACCGTCGCCCGTTGAGTCAAAAATCGCAGAGCTTACTGATGTAAATAGTACTTAGCTTGTATATACTGGATTAGAAATGGAGCAATCTCAGATTCTCAATTACAAATTTACATCTATCTTGATTATCGTACTATTACAATATCATTATGCCATTAGCCCGATGCCGTCTTATAATTGTTGTTATGTTAGAACCGTAGTTTGTGTTTCATTTGGAACCAGGCTTAAGATTGTCATCTCTCTTGCAACTAACATGCCTTAATTAAACATAAGTGAAGGTCAGAAAGCTATACATAAGTGAATGTGCTGCGTCTGTAACTGGACGGTCTGGATCTTTAGACTATGTCAGCAAATTAAAACTTGTAGTTCAATTATAAACCACTTGATGTTTGTAGAGATTCAGCACTGAATTCTTTAAAATGTTGTTCCTTTAAATCTTATACAGCACTCTGTTGTGTTTTGTAGGAGAGGAAGAAATTGATCAAAGGCTCGTTCCGGGAGAGACATTTTGATGGAGGATCCATATTGCTTGCGTTTGGTGTGTTTGAGGCTGTTGGTGGATGTTTCAACACCTGGAGCCGCACTGGAAAGCTCTTCCCTGGGCCACATTTGTTCGCCGGAGCCGGTAGTACTTCTACACCTCTTCATTCTTGCATTGTCTAATCTAATACATATTTCATTCTCACCAAAGCACTAGTACCTATTGGAATGATCCTACACTGGAAAAACTATAGATATCCTCAGTTCCTCACATTATGAGTTATAAACGGTCACCACTAAACACAGATTGGTTTTGAGATGAAAAACCCACACTTCAGTTATTGTAATCACCATTTGCAAATTGTTAATTGTTTTGCGTTCAGATGCAACAAATGTAGTCTAGTCTACTTCACTGGTCGTGCTTATCTAGGAGTTCTTGAACTGACTAATCAAATAATTCCATTCTTAATAATAATCAAATACAATTCGTGACAGGTATAACAGTGTTGTGGGCGGCAGCAGCAGCGCTCGTTCCAGCCATGCAGAAAGGCAATGAAACTGCAAGAAATCTCCACATTGCTCTCAATGCTTTGAATGTCTTGTTGTTCATATGGCAGATCCCCACCGGGTTCGATATTGTCCTAAAGGTGTTCGAGTTCACCAAGTGGCCTTAGATCCTCACTAACCCTCCTCCTTTCATACCTGTTTCTCTTTTTCTCTTTGAAGTTTTGCTTGCTGTGGTACATAATGGTGGTACTAAACTATGAGTGATGAATATTAACTGATGGACATGTAAAACAGAACCGTGCAGAATTTCTTACTTTCGGCTTCGGTCTGTATAAATAAAATAAAATGTAGGTGCTTAAACTTTGCTTCAAAAGTGTTCTTGGCTTTGTTTGTTGGTTTCCTTGGTTTATATGGACAACAATCAGTTGCCAAACTAGGAATTTTGTTTAGGAAGACGAAAATATAAAGAAAAAATATTAATATATATTTAATATTCCTAGAAAAATTACACTTGGTTTCGATGAGTTTTCATATTTGAAATAATACACGATTGCCTCGTAGTAACTTTACCAAGTAAATCATTTTTAATATAAGTCACCAAATTGTTATTCAACTAATGTTCTTCAATTCGATTGCGTAAAGATTCTTAAAATATTTATTACAAAAAATGGTCGTTCAACAATTGCAATTATAATCATTTTCTCTATTAAAACATAAATTTCTTCTAAGTTACAAAAGTCATCTGAACTATGCACGTCAAATATATATATGTATATGTATATATGTATATGGGTATTAGAATGACCAGATATCAATTTAATATAATGAGACCACAAACATGCAACATCAAGATCAAATCTAACAATGAAAGATGAAAATGGTAATTTCGTAATCACTCCGTCCCCCTTATACCTCCCCTCTCATTCCTTCCCATACGCACCCACCCCGTCCTTTTTCCTCCCTCCTTCGTTTCTTCTCAATCACACTCATCCCGTCCTCCTTCCTCCTCTCCTTCGATCCTTCCTAATCGCACCCAACTGCACGTGGCGCGTCCAGCAACCATCCAAAAGACGATGGAAGATCGACCTCCACTCTCCTCTCCTCCTTCCCCATCTCACCAAACCATCGACAATCACGAGGGACGTTCAGATTTACAACGAGATCTGCTTTGTTTGTTAAATTCGCGATGCAAGTTGAATCCTACAACAACGTGCAATATAATTTTTCTGGATGATTAGTGTTTTTTTTACGAAATTAGGTTTGTTCTTCTGTTCTGAGATAATTAATTCGAGTGTTTTTGATATTGTGTAGGTTTGTTTTTGTGAAATTCGATTTAATTCTTCTGTGACGAGTGAATAGTGTGTTTAGATAATGTATAGTTTTTGCTTTTGGGAGTTCAAGTTGTTATTTGATTTGAAGTTGTTTTTGAAGGATTTGTTGTGTTTTGGAATATATATTTTTGTTTTGGTTTGGAAGGTTTTGAAATATGGGAGTCTGCTTACTTTTTGGCTCACTTGCCTTTTGCAAATCTTTGCTTTTTTGTCAATATTATTTCTATTATTCTTCATTTGTGGAATCATAACTACACTAGTTCAATACATTACTATATTAGTTCTATAGGTTAAATTGAACTCAACGGTAAACCATATTGTTGTTCAACAAACATTTCCTGTTATACTTATTCTAAGTATTCTTTTTGAAATGTTTTATAATCTAGTGTAGTTGTTTAATATAATAATGTTGTGACTGTTATTCATTATATAGGTGGAAACAACATCAATGGAAAATCATTTGTTTGTTCAACCAACATCTCAAGTGACACATATTGTAAGTATTATTCTTGTTAAGTTATATTTAAAGTAATATACTATCATAGTTGTTCAACAGTTTGGTTTAGTTCTTTAATTTATTAAAACTATTGTTTAGTAAAATAAGTTAGTTGTGTAATAAAATGACAAACATTTGTACTACACTAGAAAATTGTTTGATAAACTATTGTTAATTAGTTTAAACTACTTTTACAAACTAATTGTCTTGTCTACTCCATGTAGGTAATTAACAATGATAGTTCTCAATGTTTCATTCCCAATGTTCACTCCACAATCAAACATAAATAGGAAAAGAATTTTAGACATTGGAAGAAACATATAGTTTCTACAAGATATATGCTGGTGAGAGTGGATTTAATATCAGGAAATCAACTTCAAGGCTTTCGGTTAGTGAAGATCCAACAAAAAGAACCATGTCGTTAAAATCATTTGTTTGCTCGAAGCAATGATTTCGTTCAAAGACAAAGAACATAGATATTCAAGAAAAACAAATAAGAAAAAGAAAAGTACTTTTATCAAGAACTGGTTGTATGGTCAAATTAAAGATGAAGTTCAACAACCAATCTGGAAATTGGTATGTACAAAACTTCATCGAAACTCATAATCATCACTTTGCAACTCCAAATAAGAGACATTACTTCAGAAACAATAGGAGCATTAGCCTTGAAAAAGCTTCTTTATTGGAGAAAATAATGAGTGTCAATATTCCAACAGTTAACCAAGCAGTCTATCTTGAAAAAAAAAGTGGAGGGTATAATAAGATGTATTGTATAGTTCAAGATATACGAAATAGGAAGTCAATCCAGAGGAAAGACAATGATGGCTATGATGTGGACATGATATTGGAGCATTATGTTTAAAGGAAAGAGTTTGATAAAAATTTCTTCTATTCTTATAGAACGGATGAAAATGACAGCTTGACTCACTTGTTTTGGGCAGACCGAACAACAAAGCAGAACTATACCAATTGTTTGGTGAAGCCATCCTGACGTGATTCATTTTAAATACCGCAAGTGCACGACATCAATGAAAATGTGGAAAATACGGATCGAGTCCATAGGGAGATGTGTCAACTCTGGTTCTTTCGAAGTCAAGTGGAAAATGACGGGAGAAGAAGTTTGATTACACTAACTACACTAAACTATGAAATATGGGGAACCCCTAAGGGGTGGTGTGTGAACATATATGAGGTGAGAGAAGTGATGAATGTCACATGTAAGCCTGTGTGTGTGTGTCATGTGTGTGTCTTCATGCATAAGAAGTGTTTAAAGATGTGACAAAACCTATCAATCCATTCACACAACATATTAACAATTATAACTTGATTATCATAAGGCGAGGCTCAACATGAGAAGTGTGTAAAATTATGACAAAACTCATCAAAAACCAAGAACTCCTGTGAAGAACAAAGCTAAGCATGAGAGGTGTCATTGGGGATCGACCCCAACATCCACCGTCTGAATGTCTTTTCTTGTTTTTCGGCCGACTTCAACGAGTCGAGCACTAAAGTTTCTTCAACTTGGTCCGAAGGCCACAACTTCTTGGTCTGGTTGGTGTTTGTTGGATCGTGTGGGTTATGGGCCCACTAATCACTTTTAAACTAATTGCCTACTCGTTTTATCGATCGAGTTATATGCAGCGGAATTTAAACAACAAAACGAGCAAGTAAGAAATAAGCAAACCACAATAGACACCATGGGTTTTTACAGAGGTTCGGTCACCGCCTACGTCCTCTCTTGCAAGCTCCGCTCGACACTTCGAGCTCCGCTCGCGTCTTCACTATCCACTCCCCGTTCCGGGGCGGGAGAGAACGCCTTTTACAAAACAAACTCCGCAAACAACCTCGCGAGCTTGACTTTCTTCTCTCACAATCCGAGAGGGACACTTCGGGCTTTCACCGAAGTCCTTGCTTCCTTTGACACACAATTTGAGTGGAGCAACACTCTCTAATTCTTGAGCACACTTGAGTAGGATTGGAATTAAGACTAAAGTGTGGAAGTTGGAGGCTTTGAGTGTTTGGGATTCTCTCTAATGTTTGGGACAAGTTTGTAGTGGGAGAGTTGTTTTAAAATGTGTTTTACAACTCCTTATATAGGCATTAGAGAGAATAGAGTCGTTGGGATTGATTGGGTAAGAGTTGATGTGTGATTACACAAAACAGAACCTGCAGGACCCAATTCTGGCTAAAATCGGTCGACCGGATCGGGACGAACGGTCGACCGTTAGGCAGTTTTGCACTAAGTTCGGTCGACCGCCCAACGCTACGACTTAGGTACACTTAAATTATCGGTCGAACACCTAAGGGGAAACGGTCGACCGATTTGTACCAGGCACTTTGGGGTTGACAAACAAATAGATTTTGGTCGACCGAAACATGTTTAGCGGTCGACCGTTTTTCAACAGGAGATTCGGGTTTGTCAAGAGATGGACAAACGGTCGACCGATCATGGTCCTCGGTCGACCGATACAAGAAATGTATTTGGGGTATTTTTGGTTTAATACGAATACGACCGTTGGGTATATACGACAAAAGTAACGGTCGGAAAATTAAGTTCAAACGGTCGACCGAAAGAGATGGTGCGGTCGACCGAAACTGGACAGGGAAACACAAACTGGATTACTTGATCATCCGGTCGACCAAACGGCATGTTGCGGTCGACCGTTTTGGTTCAGACAGCTAAAGTTCAGGTTTGGTGTTTTCCGGTCTAAGTTTGGGTGATCTATGAAAGTCCAAATAATGTGAATTTTTGTGTGTGACTTCTATAGGGAACCTAGTGTGTGTTTAAGTTGATTTTATCTCAAGTATGCTCAAAATACACAAGTTCCTAAAGACACAAAGAAATACAAAATACATGTCTTCAAATGAGCTTGATTACATGTCTTGACTTGTTTTCCTTTCTTCCTTGAGTCTTGATCACCTGTAGAGGTTAGCACAAAGCAATATATATGCAATGCAATATGTGTGCTACTCTACATGATCATAATTAAGATTAGGTTAATTAAATCATCAAAACATAGATTAAGGCCAAAAAACCAACAATGTTGATATTGTGAAGATGTTTTGGGGGATGCCTCTTCCCCAGCCAGGGTTGGGGCGACTGGCTGGGATGAGGTTGCGGCTCTGGTAGAGGTGGGAATAGTTGTTTTCTCCTTTAAGGCATCATCTGCAAAAATGTCCACCTCCTTGGCAGCCTTAGCCAATCTCTCGGCATCCTCATCGTCATTCTCATCAACATCCTCCTCGAGCCCGGTGGAAGGGGGTCATCACCTTCTGTGAGGTTGTTGTAATATTCAACCTCCGATGTACAGGGCAACAAAAATGTGTACACAGTCAACTGCGAGGAATATAAAACATGATGTTAGGTTCAGAAACTATCAACAAATCTAAACTATCGAGGTCTATGGTGTTCCTATCGAGCCGATCGAGCCCCCTAAATAATACGGTAACTAACTAAAGTATCGAGGTCTATCGAATGCATATCAATCCTATCGAGCGAGCAATGTCATCGGGTAAATAAAAACAAAGCAATTAATATCGAGTTCCTATCGACCCCATCGACCAAACTAAGCAATCCATAAAATAAAAACAAACTTAAACTAACAAGTTGATATCAAACTCCTATCAAACCCATCGAGACAACTAAATACTCCAGTAACTAACAACAAAATTTAACTACCGAGGTATCGAACTCCTATTGAGGTTATCGAGCAAAACAAAAAAAACATGATTTAATAACAGTGAAGGCGATCTTACGTTTCTTTTTATAGAAAACATGCGTGCAACCTCAGTCTTCTGTGGGGTGTGTTTTCGTTGCTCGTCCAACTGAGCATTAGGGGGAACCAGTGTCCATGGTTTACAACATACTGGGAGGCGAACTACTGAAGGGACTCGTACGCCCAATACAATAACGCAGGGGCGTAACCGTATATAATGTATTTGGCCTCTTTTTGTTGCTCCCTTATTTCCTTATTCTTCTCATACAATTCTTTCTGCTTAATCATGAAAAGTCGAAGAAGAAGTCCAGGTCCTTGACCATATCCGTCTATATGGATAGCTTGCCCTCTCGGGCATATAGAGCACCTTCAATCAGGAGACATAATCCCAACGACGGTGTCAGCATACAATTTTTGAATGCCGTCTCAAACGTGAATATTTGAATTTTGGGTTGTCCATTGAAGTAATCCCTGATTAGTCGGTCACTCGTATAGTGCTTGTGCAACTCATCCTCTGACGGTACAATATTGAAGTTCAAATAAGTGATTAGGGCAAACTCATATTTACTGAATCTGCAGGTCTTAGGGCCCAAGAAAAAATGAACCTCGTCATCTCTCCTATTGGGGATCTTGTGTAATAGCAATTGATGGGAGAGAACACCGGAGAACTGTAATTCGCCTGCGTCGAAAAATTGTCTGAACGAGGATTTCTTTGCCATTTCCATCAACCCATAATTGTGAAACTTCTCTTTTATGTCATTCATAGGCGTAGTACCCCTATATGTCACACCCCTGGGGAAATGATCCTTGGTTGGAACTATTAACTTCAGCATCTGAAAACAAACAAACAAGAAAAACAACAACCAGTTAAAAAGCATGGGGAAATGGAATCGAGCTCATATTGAGCTCATTGACTCGGAAGTTCTTCATAGTCAAACCGATCCAATCGAGCTCACAATATCGAACCTATCTAACTCAAAGGAAAACAATTCGACTTCCATCAAGCACATCTATCAAACCAATCGAGGTGAAAAGAAAAACGGTCCGATTTACATTGTTCGCATATATCGACTACCTATCGAACTACAATCAAACCTATCGAGCCTCGTCGGAAACATAGAATGGTTCCACTTCCAACTCAGGCGACAAAACTCAGATGAATACCAATAAGCGGATGAAATCAACTACATTTTTGATAGAAATAATAACAGAACCTTATAAAACTATATCAAGAAGTAAAAAGAAACATATACAAATTGTGTCCTAAGACCGACCTTCGTCGTCGACTTCAAAGTAGGAGATGTTTGGTAGGGTACGCCGCTGAGCTCGAAAGACGGATCGTGTGCGAGAGCGAAGAGATGTGCAAACGAGAGAGAGAAGACAAAACGGATGCGTGAGACCAGTTTGCAACTGTTCGAAAGAAAGAGACATAGATGATGATTTGCTTATTTTAAAGGAAAATGAGAGATAGGTGAATGGTTGATTTAGGCGGGGGTATTTTGGGGAGAAGTAGAAATATAAGCATATTTTTCAGAGGATGTCAAAGTGGAGACTTTTTTTCAGAAGTTGAGACACTTTAGGCATAAAAGGTCAAATTTTCCTTGTAAGTTAATTCATTGAAACAGTTATTTCATTCTTGAAGTTTGTATTTATGATAAATAAAACAACACTTCACGATGATTATAAAAAAGAGGTGATTTCTTGACCCGTTAGCGTGTCGTTATCAAGTATAAATTATTTCCATAATATGAATCACAATTTCATACCAGACACAAAATAAGTGCACTTCCTTTAGTAGGTCATCCAAGCTTGTCTTTATCTTACAATTTCGACTCAATCTTTATTTCAAAATTAAGAAAAAGATGGGACACCAACTTCCCATCATATTGCTTCAACTCTTAGAAAAATGCATATATTAAAGCTAAGAAAGAATTAATCAAAGTAGAGAAACATTAAGAAAAATAAAGAACTTTTTAAAGGAAAATATTAAGAAAAATGTTGTATGTTAATGATACCTTAAAATTTTCAAAATTAAAAAAGAAAGACGATCACCGCCATGATTTTTTGTTATATCTTTTGAAAAATATTGTATATTATTTTCTGAAATAATTCTAAAGTTTTAGGAAGACGACTAAAACCATGATATTTTGTTATACCATTTGTAAAATATCGTGTGCTACTAAAAAAATTCAAAATTTCATGGGGTGATTGCCCCCATGCCGCCTTGGTTTCAAAATTACGAGTGACCCAAACAACTCGTTAGTTCTCAACGAGACGGGCTTGAGCATGATTTGCAGGTCGACTCGAGTTCCAAGCGAATTTTGAGCCATAATATTTTCTCAACCAGCCGAGTCGAACTGAAACCTTTTACTTGTAATAATTAAACCTCCAAAACCACCAATTCAAACTCAGAAAATCAAAATCAAAATCAAACTCAAAACCACAATACAAACGATCTCGCCGGAATGTCGTCTGACTCGATCACCACCGCCACCCACCGCCTGGAACTCCGCTCCGCCGTCCGGCACCTCTCCGACCGCTGCCTCTACACCGCCTCCAAATGGTAATCCCCCCCCCCCCCCCCCCCCCCCCCCCCCCCCGAAAAAACCCCAAACTCACAATCACCCAAACAAACCCCTAACCCTCTCTTCGCAGGGTCGCCGAGCTCCTCGTCGGGCTCGATCCGGAGCCGAATCTCACCCACCCATCCCGTCATCACCACCACCACCACACCCCGCCCATTTCCGTCACCTCTTCCCGCCGCCGCTCCGGCTCCACGCTCCTCCGCCGCGTCCTCCGGTCCACCTCCTCCGAGACCTCGCGTTCGTCGTCGCTCAGCACGCCGCCGGGAGGCGTGTCGTACGTCAGCACGCCCGTCGTGAAGGACGTCGAGGTCGAGGATGAGGACTGGTTTATGGTCGCGAAGGGGTATTTCGACTGTAGGGAGTATCGACGGGCGGCGTATGCGTTGAGGAATTTGGGGGACTGTAAGTCGGTGTTTCTCAGGTGCTACGCGCTCTACCTGGTATGTTTTTGGTGTAGTTGGTTGGATTGATACGGTGAGATGGTATCAACTATCAACTTCGATTTTGACACTATGTTCTGATCTTTAAGTGCGTTATCATTGGTTAAATTACATATGATATGTGAAATTTAACATCTTGTAAAAATATAAAGTTACGAGATAACAGTGGAAAACATCCTTGGATTAGGATTATAATGGATTTTGTGATCTCCCAAGGTAAAACTTCCACGTTGTTCACTGACAGTACCACACTAGCACTAAAGATTTTTTTTGAAGGTTGCGTTTTTTCTTCTTCAAGGAGTTAGCCTTGTTGCTTCATCAGTAATCATTAAGCATAGTTATATTAAGTTGGAAACATACTGTATGTGTTAAAGGAATCCATGGCCAGACATATCAACTGTAACATATTTGTTTCACAAATAAATGTTATCAGTTTTAAGAAAAGAAACACATCTCTTTGTCTATACTATCAGTTTTAAGAATAGAAACACATCTCTTTGTACAATATAAATGTGCTCTTGGTACTTATTTAAAGAACACCTATGCACCTCTTCTACCTCAATTTTCTCCTTCAGCACTCAAGTAAATTCTTAAGACATATTCATCACCCTTCTTGCATTTCTGTTTCTATATTTTTCCCTTGCATTCAATGAAATATATCTTTATATGATTACTATACTAGAAACAGAAATGCAAGAAAATTGAGTGCAAGAATTCTTAAGACGTATTCATCACCCTTCAAACTATTGTAATTATATTTTTCTGTTTCTATATTCTTGCACTCAATGAAATATATCTTTATATGCTTTTTTAGGATAGTAATTGGAGAATGATACTGTGCTTGTTTATGATAATTCTTGATGTTACCTTTTTCTCTGGAGGTTATGGTGTAGTGCACATATCTTCCTTTCCTACTTAATCTCTACGTCATGTCTTGAAGGCTGGGGAAAAACGCAAAGATGAAGTGATGATGGAACTCGATGGACCCTTAGGAAAAAATGACATCACCAACAGCGAGTTGGTTGCCCTGGAAAGGGAGCTGTCAGGGCTTCGTCGAAATGGTGGAATCGATTCTTTTGGACTTTACCTTTACGGCATTGTATTGAAAGATAAAGGTTGTGAATCCCTTGCAAGAACAGTTCTTGTGGAATCTGTAAATAGCTATCCTTGGAATTGGAGTGCTTGGATGGAGCTTCAAACATTGTGCACAAGTAGAGATATTTTGAATAGCTTGAAGCTCAAGAACCACTGGATGAAAGATTTTTTTCTGGCTAACGTATATCAAGAACTTAAACTGTATGCTGAAGCTTTACCTATGTATGAGCGCCTACTTCCCATGTTCAAATTCAGTGATTACATTCATGCCCAGATTGCAACTGTGCAATATAACTTACGAGAGTTCGATGATGCTGAGGTCATATTTCAAGAGTTACTCAAAGCTGATCCTTACCGTGTGGACTTCATGGACACGTACTCAAATTTACTTTATGCAAAAGAAAGTCTTCCAGCTTTGAGTTTCCTAGCACACCAAGTGTTTTTAACTGATAAGTATAGACCTGAGTCATGCTGCATAATTGCAAACTACTATAGTTTGAAGGGGCAGCATGAGAAATCTGTTATTTATTTCAGAAGAGCTTTAAGACTTAACCGGAAGTACTTAGCCGCGTGGACTCTTATGGGTCATGAATACGTTGAGATGAAGAACACTCCAGCTGCAATTGATGCATATAGGAGAGCAGTCGAAATAAATCCCCGGGACTACCGTGCCTGGTATGGCTTAGGCCAGGCCTATGAAATGATGAACATGCATTTCTATGGCCTCTATTACTATAAAAATGCTGTATTTTTGCAGCCTAATGATGCACGATTATTGATTGCCTTGGCACATTGTTATGAAAGTCCACCATTGTCAATGTTTGATGAAGCTATCAAATTCTATACCAGGGCTGCAAATAGTAATGACGAAGAAGGGATAGCTCTTCACCAATTGGCAAAGTTGAATGAGAGTCTTGGGCATACGGAAGAGGCCGTCTTTTACTATAAAAAAGATTTAGAGAAAATGGATGCCGCTGAGAGGCAGGGCCCTAATATGATTGAGGCTTTGATGTTTCTTGCCAAGTATTGTCAAGAAGAGAATAAGTTGGAAGAAGCAGAAATGTATTGCAATCGGCTTTTGGATTACACCGGTCCGGTATGTTTATTGTGAACTGCCTTGAAGTTTACCTTTTGTATCTAACATTTCTGCTTGACCTTCAAAGATTTAGCACTTTGCTTTTGCTGCTATCAATTGCTGAATTTTGTTAATTGCAATGTAGGAGAGAGAGGCAGCAAAGAGCCTCCTTCGTGGGCTAAACAGAGACCAGCATGGTTTCCCTTCAATGGACATTGACCATTTTTCTCTCTGAAGCAGATGGGTGTTTCTAAGAGACGCTGTTAGGCGGCTGTTCACGAGGTGAAACTGATCTCAACATTGAGGTGAGGTCTGGCAAGTGAAGTTATATTTTCTTATAACGAGTACATCATTACATCTCTCGGTTGATTTGAATTTCACTGTAATGATTTAATTAATTTTAACAAGTTGTTTTGTTGTCTAGCATTTTCACCACTAATCTATGTCATCACAGCTAAACCACCAAATCATTCTTCGCAAAGTCCCACTTACTGACCAAAAGATCATGTTAATTTTAGAAACCTGAAAGGAGAATTCTAATGTCTTGAATCTTGCGATAATGAAATCAGTGGAATTCTACTTACTGTTTAAAATTTTATAAATTGTCACATGAGCTTGTTCTCAGTCTTGCTAGGAAGCTGCAACATACTCATCTGGTCCGGTCATGTGCTATGCTCAGTCAACAAGAACAAGGCCTTTAATCCCAAATTAATTGGGATAGGCTTGAAACGGAACTCATTTGTACTGCTCAGTCGCTTGGTCGAATTTCGTTGCTGAAATTGAAATGTGAAGGGTGTTTGAGATTCAATTCTTAATTATCTTTTGGTCCAACTTTATCAGTGTTGGTTCGGAAATACAAATTTTAGTCGGATGGAACCTCAGGAGGTTCCCTCAGGTTTGTTACTCTACGATGAGTCCATCAATCCAATCACATTAAGTCACGATCCATACACGGAGGTAACACATCCCAAATACCCACACTCTTCTACACGACGGTCTTTGGGCAGACATGCATAACTCGCCCACTGTCACCTTGGTTTACGCATTAGGCGAGGACACGAGTTTTCATGGACAGAGTTGACATTATACAAGGATTGATAATTCAATTCTGCGCCCAAACGATCGACCGAAAGAGGTAATCCGGTTGACCGTTCCAATGTGGTCCGGTCGACCGAAAGTCTGCAATGGTCGAACTCTCTGCCCAAAAGTGAAGTCCCAACGGTCGAACAAGAGTCTAAAACCGGTCGACCGATACGTGGTCAAAATTCGGAGTCTGGTCAAAATCAATCAATACTAACGGTCGACCGACTCAGGGGTCCCGGTCGACCGAATACTACCACGGGCATCCTTGTAGTCTAAGTCATCAATCGGTCGAACATAGCATAAAAACGGTCGAACCATACATAATACAACTTAAGTTCTGATCGAACCAACCAAGGAAATGGTCGACGAAATCCAACAGGCAAACCCCCGACCCACCAGCACATGCACTATCGGTCGACCGTCACAAAGCATTGTTCGAGCGGTGTTGGTTAAAGTCGAGCAAAATACATTACATCGGTCGACCCCCCGAATGAACCGGTCGGCCGTTGGTCGTCTGCAACCTTGCACCAGTCAAGGATTTACGCTGTAATCGTCGCCGATGAGGTCTCCGACCTCCCGCGACCGACCACTAAATCACCCCAACGCGGGTGAGCAATAAAATCACACTAAAGAACCGACATACCTTTCAAACACGACGAAACCGCCGGAGCCTCGCTCACGCAACGCCGCCTCCGGAAACCTCCTCGCGCGACTACCTCCTCGCAACGACCTCTGCATGCCTCACGCTGGACCAGCTTGCTCGCTCACCGGAGTCACCGCCTCCGCTGCTGCTTGCTAGAAAAGAGAGAAGAAGGTGAGGAATGTGGTGGAAGAAATGGAATGGGGAACAAGAAGAGGATGTATGTTGGTTTCATTCCTTAAAAACCCAACCCATCAACCCAAACCATACCCAACACCATCACCAGCACACCACACCACACCATCCCTCCCCTCACCCTGTCACAGCCATACCCCTCCACGCAGCCATCCTGTCACCACCTCTCTCCACTTAACCTTAAATGCACTCTAATGGGGTTTAGGGATATTACATACATGGTCTTGAATTTCAAATGGAATAAAACCAACAAATGCCGTTATGGTTTGCTGTACTGTTTGATAAACATGGGTCCGTTCCAATTAACCGTCGGGGGACGTTTGGGTCTTGATTTTAACAAAACAAAACCAACGCAAAAAAAAACTGCCAATCGACGCTCTGTTGTTGGTCTCTGAGCTCTCAAAAGTATTGTAAATAGGCGTGAAATGGCGTCGAAAAAGAGAAAACCCGCACCTGCTTCACCAAAACTAGTGCGTTCCACAACATTTATGATACTACTCCAATGCCGGTATTTCAACAAAAAGAGAAAAAATGACGAGATGCAACTTTTGAATCCTCACTGCAAACGTTGGTGTGGAAAAAGTACCAATGTATTGTGGATTAAAATCATTGCTACTGATGAGTGACGACACTCCAATTCTTCAAGTTAGAAAGGCGGTCAGTTGCAGACAATCTGAGTGAATCAGTGTTTGGTATGGTTGGTAGGACTGGGTGTAGCTACAGCTCTGCTGCCATGGCTGCTGTCACCACCTTGAGGTCGAGGATGCCCGAGGGTGCGCCATACCGGGCTGGGTTCGTGAGCTTGGAGCATCACAAGGAACCAAGAAGCACACAAGGCGAGCCAAACGCGAGCGCATGAGGTAAGCAACGGGGGTAACCCAAGTCCTCCCCTGGGTTTGCAGGGCAAGCGCCAAGGAGATTCGAGATGCGCGGGCATGCGCACACGCAAGGCGAAGCGTGGAGGAGGAATCGAGTGGCAGGCAGTTGCAAAGCGCGTGCAAGAAGGCAAGTAGTCGAGGCTACGGACATGGAGCGAAAAGCCTAGTCCGAGGATGTGCGAGTAGCACGGGCGCGAGGAGGCTATGCTGAGGCAACATGCGCGCGGGGCGCGAGCATGAGCAAGCTAGGCAAAGACGTGGATGTTCTAAAGCCTATAGCACGATTGGTAGCTTGGAGCGCGAGGCGCGTGGAAAAGCATCAAGCCTTGGAGTCCGGGGACACCCAAGCAAAGGTTAGAAGGCATCAACAAGTGAGGCGCATGCATAGCACTTGGGAAGTGCGAGAGCATGCCCGGGCAACACTTAGGCGCGCCATGGAGGCGGGCATAAGCAGGCAATGCTTAGGAAGGAGGCGCAAGAGCTTGGGAGGCTAAAGACCAGGAGTCAACACCAAGTCAACACAAGGAGACCAAGTGAGGATCGTAGTCAACACGAGTCAACACCGGTCAACTGGTGGTGGATGGTGCGGGCCGACGAGGACTACCCATGGGAGAAGCAAGGACCGAGATAGGTGACCAGGCAAGGCGTGGGCAGCCCAACAAAGGCGTGGAGACCAAGTCAAAGGAGGGAGGCTACATTCGTGGAGAAGGAGACGGTTATGGACTTGGTCCACCAACCGAATGGAGAGGGAAGCGTGGGTTGAATGAGTCAGCCCCAATACGCACATGTCTTCCTTACATGTAGGTATTCAGTTTGGAAGGAGTAGAAATCGTGGTGCATGCATTCCTTGAAAATAGGAACCGAAGATGCACTTCCTTAAAAGTAGGATTCAGTTATGGAATGGGTCCATAACTGAACGGGAGATGTGCAAGAGATTTGAACGGGTCAAACCCCACTTGCGCAACTTCCTATTCTTGGGGGGACGGTTTTGAAGAAGTTATTCCAACAAAATACATCATGATTCCCACGTTTCCAGCCAACCTAAACCGAAGGGTTCGGTTAAAAGACAAAGTGGCGCCTATTTGTGGGAATTAATCTATGATAAAGGAGGAGTTTGGGAATGATTCCTAAGGATTAATTCAGTCACGATTATTATTAAGTTATGAGGGAGAATAGAGAGCTATTCTCTTGCAACCGAAGGATGGTGGGTTGGGTGACATCCAACCGTGCTACAAAGTAGGACTTTGAAGCACTATAAAAGGGGACGCCTCCCATAAGTTCGAGAACCAATCGAATCAGGATCATCATCCAGGATCAGATAGGATTCCCATCATAGTTTGAGTTTAGATTTGGGCGTGAGAGAGTTTCTGTGAGAGAGACTTGTGAGCGAGAAATCTATTGTAATCCCTTTGGGACGTTTCTTATACATATAATAAAAGAGATTGTTCCGCCATCATCTTTCAGTGTTCTTGTGTGGGGAACTTGGGACGTTTGGGGGCTTGGCATTTTGTGAGGGTTGTGCAACCTTAGTTTCCGCGTGTGCTTGTTCTGGGGGCTATTCCGCTAGTTCCATACTCTGAGGGTAACCGAAGAGTTGTGCGATTGTGTTGGTGTTTCCGGCTATTCCTTGCGAGGATAGAGCGTTTGGTTGGACCAAAGCTCGAAAAAGTTGGAATTTGAGAGTCTCTAAAGGACTCCTAACATAACCGGTGACAAGCTGGTATCAGAGCTACGTTCAAGGGACGTACGCACATCCACAAAACAAGCAATGTCCAATTCCGAAAGAATCAACGGGTTGGAGGCTCGTATGAGAGATGTGGAGACGTGGATCTCAGGCCGTGGTGAGGACGGAGAGGTCACGTCTGGAGAGGTCGAAGAGGAACTACGTAAGGAGGTTCAGGAGACGAAGGATTATCTCCTAGAACGCGTGGAGGACCTCAAGGGTGAAATAACCAAACTACGCGAGGAGTCGGGTGAAGGGAAGCTTGGAGCGCGAAGGCTGCGCGTGCCCGAGCCAAAGGCCTTCACAGGCACCCGAGATGCGAAGGAGGTGGAGAACTTCCTCTGGGACATGGAGGAATTCTTCAAGGCCACGACTACAACACCGGAAGATTGAGTTGCCTTGGGGGCAATGTTCATAGCTGGCGATGCCAAGTTATGGTGGAGGAGTCGGGCTACCGACGAAGCGTTAGAGGAGCTAACAACTTGGGAAGATATGGCCAAGGAGTTGCGCGGGCAATTCCTTCCCACCAACACCGCGTGGATGGCACGCGAGGCCTTGAGAAAACTAAAGCATACAGGGACGATTCGGGAGTACGTTAAGAACTTCCAATCTCTGATGCTAGACGTGAAGGGCATGTCCGAGGAGGACAAGCTATTCAACTTCACGGCAGGTCTCCAAGGGTGGGCTCAGGTGGAGCTCAGGCGCTTGAAGGTGAGAGACCTGCAGGCAACACTGATTGCTACGGATGCTTTGGTAGACTACCGCACCAAGGAGGGCGTGGGAGAACCAAGCAAGGGAGGCAACCGAAAGAAGGGACATGGTAGGAGGGGGACTAGCAGTGAACCGACGGGTCAAGCCAGGGGTGGCAAAGACAAGAAGACGCCGGGTGGATGCTTCATCTGCAAAGGACCGCACATGGCCCGAGAATGCCCCAAAAGGGAGAGATTGGGGGCTCTAGTTGCCGAGGAAGGCGAAGGATCTGGAGAAGAGGCGTACACGGGCTCTCTCAGACTCCTGAACGCCATCCGATCTAAGAAAGGTTCGGGGAGCCTTCTCTATGTGGAGGTTGTGATCAATGGGCGTAAGCTACGCGCCATGCTGGATTCAGGGGCCACACACAACCTCATAGCTGAAGCAGAGGCCAAAGCTATTGGCTTGGAGCTGACCAAGGATGTGTCTAAGATTATGGCCGTCAACCCAGTGGCTCGTAGCGTGGCAGGAGTTGAACGCACGCGAGTAGATGTGGGAGATTGGAACGGCACATGCACGTTTATGGTAGTGCCTCTCGACGATTTCAAGGCAATCCTAGGTATGGATTTTCTCGTTCAAGCCAAGGTATCGATAACAGCTCATCTAAGGGGGATCTTTATCGCCGAAGGTCCAATACCATGCTTTGTGAAGTGCACGGGAGATGAGGTTGTACCACAAGAGGCGCAAGTCTGCCACCTTGCAGCCTTAAGCCAGGAGACACGGGGGACCCTAGGGATGGAGCTAGGCCATGGGGAGGCGGGGCCCCTCGAGCTCAACAAGGATATTAGGGAACCCGTAGGTTTGTGGAGCCTGGAGGAGTTTGAGGAAGAGGGCGTGTGGAGCCCTATTGTGTTCAGGGAGGTGGACACAGAGATAGTCGAGAATCTCTTGGGACATCCAGCTAGCGGATGTGGAGATATGCTACCAGACCACGAGGAGGACGAAGGGGTCGTCCACGAGGCAACAAAATTGTTGCGACCCGAAGGTTCCAAGGAGGAGAACCTGGGCAGCGCGGGGTTAAGGAGGAACCCAGTGAGGCAGGCGCGCCCTCATCACTCGTTCAAGGGAACATGCACCAAGGTGCTGAATCGGAGGAAGAGCCGTATAAGGGTAAGGTGCAACCTGAAAACGGTGGCCGAGGTGTGTATCCTCACAAGGCACCGAAGATACCAAGGGGCAACGAGGGAGGACATCATCCAAATCAGGAAAGAATTCTTGGAGGAGTTCAAGAGGGGAGGTCCTCAAGCCCTACATAGTTGCGGGGAGACGCAACAAGACCTTTGTAGGACAAAGTCTGTCGCCAATCGATTCGAGAGGTTAATCTCCACAATCTATTCTTCGTCGAGGACGACGAATGCGTTGGGTGGGGGAGATTTGTCACCACCTTGAGGTCGAGGATGCCCGATGGTGCGCCATACCGGGCTGGGTTCGTGAGCTTGGAGCATCACAAGGAACCAAGAAGCACACAAGGCGAGCCAAACGCGAGCGCGTGAGGTAAGCAACGGGGGTAGCCCAAGTACTCCCCTGGGTTTGCAGGGCAAGCGCCAAGGAGATTCGAGATGCGCGGACATGCGCACACGCAAGGCGAAGCGTGGAGGAGGAATCGAGTGGCAGGCAGCGACAAAGCGCGTGCAAGAAGGCAAGTAGTCGAGGCTACGGACATGGAGCGAAAAGCCTAGTCCGAGGACGTGCGCGTAGCACGGGCGCGAGGAGGCTATGCTGAGGTAACATGCGCGCGTGCGGGGCGCGAGCATGAGCAAGCGAGGCAAAGGCGTTGATGTTCTAAAGCCTATAGCACGATTGATAGCTTGGAGCGCGAGGCGCGTGGAAAAACATCAAGGCTTGGAGTCCGGGGACACCCAAGCAAAGGTTAGAAGGCATCAACAAGTGAAGCGCATGCATAGCACTTGGGAAGTGCGAGAGCATGCCCGGGCAGCACTTAGGCGCGCCATGGAGGCGGGCATAAGCGGGCAATGCTTAGGAAGGAGGCGCAGGAGCTTGGGAGGCTAAAGACCAGGAGTCAACACCAAGTCAACACAAGGAGACCAAGTGAGGATCGTAGTCAACACGAGTCAACACCGGTCAACTGGTGGTGGATGGTGCGGGCCGACGAGGACTACCCATGGGCGAAGCAAGGACCGAGATAGGTGACCAGGCAAGGCGTGGGCAGCCCAACAAAGACGTGGAGACCAAGTCAAAGGAGGGAGGCTACATTCGTGGAGAAGGAGACGGTTATGGACTTGGTCCACCAACCGAAGGGAGAGGGAAGCGTGGGCTGAACGAGTCAGCCCCAATACGCACATGTCTTCCTTACATGTAGGTATTCGGTTTGGAAGGAGTAGAAATCGTGGTGCATGCATTCCTTGAAAATAGGAACCGAAGATGCACTTCCTTAAAAGTAGGAATCAGTTATGGAACGTGTCCATAACTGAACGGGAGATGTGCAAGGGATTTGAACGGGTCAAACCCCACTTACGCAACTTCCTATTCTTGGGGGGACGGTTTTGAAGAAGTTATTCCAGCAAAATACATCATGATTCCCACGTTTCCAGCCAACCTAAACCGAAGGGTTCGGTTAAGACAAAGTGGCGCCTATTTGTGGGAATTAATCTATGATAAAGGAGGAGTTTGGGAATGATTCCTAAGGATTAATTCAGCCACAATTATTATCAAGTTATGGGGGAGAATAGAGAGCTATTCTCTTGCAACCGAAGGAAGGTGGGTTGGGTGACATCCAACCGTGCTACAAAGTAGGACTTTGAAGCACTATAAAAGGGGACGCCTCCCATAAGTTCGAGAACCAATCGAATCAGGATCATCATCCAGATCAGATAGGATTCCCATCATAGTTTGAGTTTAGATTTGGGCGTGAGAGAGTTTCTGTGAGAGAGACTTATGAGCGAGAAATCTATTGTAATCCTTTTGGGACGTTTCTTATACATATAATAAAAGAGATTGTTCCGCCATCATCTTTTAGTGTTCTTGTGTGGGGAACTTGAGACGTTTGGGCGCTTGGCATTTTGTTAGGGTTGTGCAACCTTAGTTTCCGCGTGTGCTTGTTCTGGGGGCTATTCCGCTAGTTCCATACTCTGAGGGTAACCGAAGAGTTGTGCGGTTGTGTTGGTGTTTCCGGTTATTCCTTGCGAGGATAGAGCGTTTGGCTGGATCAAAGCTCGAAAAAGTTGGAATTTGAGAGTCTCTAAAAGACTCCTAGCATAACCGGTGACAACTGCTAAGTAGAGTAGTCTGGTGGCTATAGAAGTCATTCATTCTCCTCGTTACCTCCATATCCATAGCCATCTCCTATTAAAAAAGCACAAGCACCAACACTGTTGGAAGAGATTTCATTTACAATTTTTTGAAAATATTGGTGATTTGTAGAGGATTCTAATTTATCATTATTTTCCAAGTTCTAGATTTCTTTGATAACTCCCTTGAAACTAATTTCTTATCATTTAAGACTTTGATGTTAATTTCATTTGATCAACCGTGAGCAAAAGGTTTGATAGATCTTTGAAATTAAGCCTCAAAGATGTGATCTTGCATCCTTATTATGGACCTTCCTTAGGAGAATTTTTCAACTCTAGCTATTATAGTTATTTCGCAAGATGCAACCTGCTTTATGGGGGTTCGTTTCTCGGTCTTTGCTGACTAATGATCAACTAACTGAGGGGAGAATTTCTCTGACCAATATGAAAGATACAAATTGTTCAAACAACCAAAAAAGTAGAATTTCTCTGACCTGTGGCTGAGGTGCCCACTGGTAAGCAAAGGCATTAGGAGGAGGAAGGAAACTAGTTACAGGAAAATGTTGAACCAATTGTGAAGAAGAGAAAGGTGTCATGGTGGCCTGAGGCAGAGGTGTTGGTGTTGCCATCATCATCTGCTGTTGATTCAGGGAGAACATTGGCATCATTTGTTGTTGTGGTGCAAATGCTTGTGAGAACATGTTTGCATCAGCAATGCTCATCTGTGGCACATAGCTGTTGATCACATTGCTATTGCTCCTTCTCGTCCCTTTGTCTTGCTGCTTTTGAAGCTCCTTTATGTGCTCTATGGCTTTGTCTATCAACAATGCCTTATCATCACTCTGCATTTCAAATGTGCATATATATTAGTCAACTATTGAATTTTGACTTAGAATTGTAGGATATTAATACATATATTTAAGGTTAGTCAAGTTGTTGAACTTTGACTTATACTGGTCGGATATTTATTTTTAAATATATATTTTGTATTCAACTACTCTTTTTAATTTGCTTCAATAGGGAAGCGGAAGTTAATGAAGAATTATCTTGCGAGAGGTTGGGAGGAGATTGGCAAGTGCTTTCATCTTTTGATTCTATCTTTTCTCTCCTCTTCTGCAGCAACAACAACCAATGAGCTGATGCTAATAGATATATTTTATAAGTAAACGTAAAATGCATGTAATGTGACTAGGATTAAGGGCCATTTGAATTAATTGAAGAGTCAAGTTCATGCAAAAACTTTTATGAGGTAAAGGTTTTATATTTGATTAACTTGGCCATCAAATCAAAGATGATAATGCTTTTATGTAGTGATATTTTAATGATGGATGGTTACTCTTTCATAGATGGTAGCTTTGGCCTTCTTGGATGTAGAATCACAACGATCCGTCGATGTGATACCCTTTCTCTTTATGTGATTTCTTTCCTTCTTTTGTGCTCCTCTAGTTGTATTTGTTTGTGGTCATTCGTTTCTTCTTCTTCTAGCTTCCTTCTCGTTCATCTTATGGATGCTGCTACTAGTATCAGTACCCTTCTCCTGAGACTGCTCAAACACGATGCATTCGACAAATCAACGACCAATAATGTTGTTTGAACCACATCGGGCCGAATTTTTCTAAATTTCGTGGCGCAAAAATCACAAATCCGAATTGATGACCATCTTGATAGAAATACAAAATCACGTTCACAAATGTAAATTGATAATTAATGTAGTGTTTTACAATGATTTAGGATAAATGTGATGCTTGAAGTTGAAAACAATCCAAAATCGATTCCCAAACGCAGCTGAACTCTAACAAATGTGACATAGCAAATATGTATATCCATTACATGCGAAGTATATGATAGTTGATCCTTGAGCTGAATCTCAATAACCATTTAGGAGTCTAAAAATTCATGATTCAATTTCAATTAATTAATAAAAATAAGCTCCCACGAACTATCCAGAAAGAACATATGCATGTGTAACAACAATATGCATCATAGTTGATTCTTAATCTAAATCTTAAGAACCACCTTAAACTCCAAAAACTCGTGGTTAATTTTCTACTAGTTAACAAAATCAGCCCCTATCAACTATCATAATTAAACAATATACATGTGTTACCTGTACTTCATCTGTAGGCCGAACGAGGTCGTTGCGACTGACCAAAGTTAGGGAGTGTGAGCTTCCACTTGCACTAGCAATGTCACAATCCTGTTGTGGTGGTGTTAATAGGGGATGTACACTACACGAGGCAGTGCAATTAGTGCCCAAAGACTGGTCGGTCAGCCATGTCAATAGCTGATCAGTGTCATCAAGTGTGCAAGTCGTTGGTAACTCTGGCGTTGGCGCCAGTAACAAGTCCGTAACCTCGTCCAACAAAGACTTTACACCAACACAACTACCAGCATTGGTGCAACAATTGCAAATGGAATTGTAGTGATTTTGTTCATGAAGCATCGTGTTGTCTAGTTCGTTTCTTTGGACGTGCACTTCTCTCTTCTGGAATTGGACTTCTATGATGTTGTCGTCGTCGTCTTTCGTTAGAGACACATAGGTGTTGTTGTTGTGAGGAGGACAAGGGCCCATGGTTGGGCATATATAGGATTGATGTGTGACCTACTTACATAAGTAGGAAATGGACCAGATGTGGTAAGTTGGTAGTCAACTAATGTGGAAGTCCATAAATATTGGTGGGATTATGATAGAAGAAGCAATGTTTCTACCTTCTTGAAGTACTTTGGGTGCAAATAAAAGGTGCAAATGCAAGGGAGAATGTAGATGTAGATGGTATTGGGTTGGATGGTTTGCTCCTAGGAGGTAACGGCTATTCTCATATATATATATATATATATATATATATATATATATATATATATATATATATATATATATATATATATATGGTAGTGGTTTTTTATATATGTGTGGTATTTTATTTTGATTGACTACTTCCCGAGTGGTAAGATAGATATAAGCTAGCCATCCCTTATAACATGTAACCACACATCCCAATGGTAAAGAGGGGTACGTTACGTGTCCACAGCAATCAAGCATATTTATATTTGAAGGTACACACCAAACTGTTGGATTATTTTGTTTCAACACACACCTCTATCGAATTTTGAGCCCAAGACTTATTGTAAATATTAATATAAGTGGGTACAAGCATAAGAGTTACAATAGACAAACTGAATATATATTTGATGTAACTCAACTTTATAAGTTTCTCTTAAGATAACTAGAGATATGCGATTTGGTAAAAGCACTTTTGTTGCGTGAAACACGGGTACATCGTCGATTGGTGTAGTGGGAGATGGATCTGACACGTGGGAATATTTAGAATGAGATGATGCATGCGAAGAACAACAGGAATTATGTAAGGTCTTACCGGCCACAACCATACAAGATGTGGTGAAAACCAAGACATCGACGAAGAGGAGCAGGACGATTACGACTCGGACCAAGAACCAAAACAACTTGCTAGATCTCCACCGAGATATAAAATTAATAATACAAACGAACAACAAAAGGAACTTAAGATCTAACACCAACAACAAAAGAAACTTAAGATCTAACACCAAAACAACAACCAATAAAACAACTAACAACAAAATGAAACAATTACATCCAAGTTACAAAACAACTAAGGGGCGCACGCTGGGGTTTCACATCGGTCTAGGGGAGAAGTGGAGGTGGAGGTCGGTGGAGGAATGGACAGAGGATGGTGGAATTCATGAAAGTTGCAAAAGTAGAGGTCGGTTATGAAAACGGATTGTTAGGGAGGAAGGAGCAGGTGATCAGTTCTTGAATTATATTTTAAAAACATGTATGGATTCAAGTTCTACTTCTCACGGTCTAGGAGCACTTGCCACGTTGGTGAAAGTAATTGAAAGTAGACTTAACAATCTATCAAAGTTGTTATCCTCAGTGGATGGAACCTTCTTCTGACATCTAATGTCGAACTGCTAACAATTTTTGATGCTCTTCGGGATAACAGAAGCTGCCTATAAAACGTAGACGACTCGTAGGACAAATTGTTGTAGTTTACTTTTGAATATGTGATTAAAGTATTTGTGGGAGAAAACAGATGTTCAGTCGAACGAAAGGAGTTGGTCGACCGGACGTGTCCATCCAGGAAAAATCTAGGTATTTGAGATTTATTTTATTTCCTAACACAAACCACGTTGGCTTCTTTCACAGTAAAATCCTTCTACTGATTCCTGACCTTCGGAGGTATTAAATTCCGACCTGGGTAGCTGATATGGAAAATCATGTGCCCATTTCGAGGATCTTCGTTTGGCTTGTCAGCAACAATAAAATTTTGACAATATAACGAAAAGACAAGCCTAAGGTTCAAACATTACTGCACTCTGTAAAACGGAAACCTAAGGATTCCTAGCTGGATTAGATTCCTAACCATAAACTTGTATAGAAGGAAGAAGTTGAAATTTTGTAACTTCTTGCAAGAAATAAACTTTTAGAGTGATATTTACCATATTATCCTCAATTGTATTTAACATAATACCATCATATTTTTATGATAAATTTCTAATTAGAAACTAATATTTTACAATATTTATTAGATATATATTATATTTTATGATAATTTTTAGTATTAGAAACTAATAGTTGTCAATGACATTGAAACATAATATTCTACCTTGGTAAAAAAATTCATACCATATCTTACAATAGTAATCTAACAATATAAATTTAAATCTATGGGCGTATTGGTCATTTAACATTTAGAATTATGAGTAAGAATTCATTCCATCCAAATAAATTTTAATTCTTACGTTTCCATTTAGAATCATGTTTCTCACAAGAATCCTATCTATGAATATGTTGTCAAACGGACCCCTAGTCTATTAAACATGTCTTTTTAGACTGCATTATTACTTCACCCCCTTGATAAACACTATCCTTAGTCCGACCAATGCTATCTCAACATCTTGCGAACCATACAACCTCCTATATGCTCATGGATAGGTTCATCGAAGATTGAGACAACATACTTGGTTGGCCCTCCTCATGTCATACTTCTGGACGGTGTGGAGAACTAGGAATGATTACATCTTAACGATAGTTTCCCATTGTCGCTCCAAATCGATCGCTCGATCAACATAGCTTTTGAGGATATTTTGGCCTAGATCGGGAGCTCCGTCGGATTCTAAGATTGTCATACTTTACTATTTTCAATACTCTATATATTTCCTTGTAACCTAGTTCCTTTTTTGAAATAAATATCTTAGGTTGTAACTCGGGCTCATGTGTAAACACAAGCCTATTTGATAAATAAAAATTTATATGCTTTCAAGTTTCAAACAAAAGACTAGCACGTAAGATTGAAAGTACATAGAAAATTTACTGAACTGCTATTCATCGTCGGAAAACTACTTAAATCGCCCGTACAGATTACCATTTTACCCTTCTACCCTTTCTACTTATATAACTCTTCATTTCACTCTCCTAACACCATTCTCTTTTCATATTACTCTTATATTCACCAGAAAGAATGTCTCGGACGCCGGGAAAAGAACCATCGGATGCCCCGGATTACTCAAATCTGGTAAATTATCTTGTTTGGTTATTAAAAAAACAAAAAAACAAATTTGGGTCGTTCGTTCGCGGGAGACGCCCGACCCAACGGTTGGGCGTCCGCCGGAGCCACCTCCCCAAAGTGGAGGCGGCTCCAGTAGACACCTCTCCCCGATGGATGGGGCGTCTCCGGTAGATGCCCCAATTTTTTTAATTATTTAAATTGATTATAAATTGTGATAATTGCAAAATAAATTGAATATTATGTTAATAATTAATTAAATTAGTTTAGTAAATCATTTATTGATTATAAATTGTGATAATTACTAAATAAATTGACTATTAAGTTAATAATTAGTTTAATTATTTTAGTAAAGAATTATTGATTATAAATTGTGATAATTGCTAAATAAATTGATTATTAAGTTAATAATTAATTTAATTATTTTAGTAAATCCATTAACAAAATTTTATTTTTAAAATTGAATTAATAGTCATCGGGTTACCGTGGAGGTGCAGTACGTAGTATAACAGATGAGTCAGGTCGTCGTCATCCACGTAGACGGGGTATTTCTGCTTTAGTTAGGAGTGAGAGATCTTTTACATTGTCGTCAGACACCTGAGGATTCTTTCGACGACAAGGATGATTCAGATGAGTTGAGGAGTCACGACGAGAGTGACGGTGGGCCGGTATGGCTTGGAGCAACAGGAGGAGGCGATACATCAATATGGTCGAGGATGGGGGCGACATTGTAATCTTTCGGCTGAGTGGGTCATTAGGAAGGATCGAGGTGGCCGGTTTGTGACTGGTGATTCAAGTTCGTGCACTGCAGACGCCCTAGCTCAGAAGAAGAAGATGGGTGAGGACGAGTCTTTGATCGTGATGGATATGATGCCCGGTGGTCCTCTAGATGGCAGCGTCATTACGAGTTTCGGAGGTCACATCGCCAGACACATCTGGGATGGCAAGGATCGGAAGGTTTTGAAGTGCCATAATCGGCACAGAGCATGTATTACATTGCAGACTTGGTGTTCAGCGATGACTTATGATATGACGGCGACCGTTAGACAGTGGATTTGGTCACTTGCCGTAGAACATGCTTTCCTGCATTGACATGCCGTTGATTTCGGCTTTCGTGGAGCGGTGGCAGCCTGACACCAACACTTTCCACTTTCCGTTCGGAGAGATGACGATCATGTTGCATGACGTCTTTCAGATTCTGTACATTCCTGTTGAGGGTCGTATGATCAGTGCGCAGACGCCGACGTCTGAGCTGAAGTTATTTGTATCAGATTTGCTGGGTGTCAACCTCGATGGTCTTGGGCGGGATAACTCATTTTGGAGTGGCGGTGTTGTTCGTATCGAGGTTGTGGACGACTGTTGCAGACGGGGGCGACCACCACGGACTGAGGATACGCAGATGACTGCCTTCCTCTTCTTAGTGCTAGGCTGCGTCTTGTTTGTCGACAAGACCGGTTGCAGAGTCAGACCACGTGACCTATTGGAGGTGAGGGAGCCAGATACCATTGGTCAGTACTCATGGGGGTCAGCGACGTTGACATATCTGTATCGTCAGCTGGGTATATCGAGTCGTGCTGATTGTTCTGGCATTACGGGTTGTCTAACACTATTTCATGCTTGGATATATGAGTATTTTCTTGCTTTCCGCCCACATCGGGAGCGGAAGATTATTGAGCGTTGTCATCCTCGTTTGCGTATGTGGGCTGTCCTGGCCGAGGATAAGAGCGAGGGACGACTCCTTTCTATTCGTAGACGGCTAAATCAGATGACTGCATCGTAGGTATATAATGTATATATCATTCATGTTTATTTAAATTTCAACTTTATTATAATTAACGTATAAACGTTTAGGTGGAGTGGTTGTCATATGGTCTTGAGCCTATTGTAGCTGTGCCGATGACTACATTTATGGGCGTTATTCGTTATAGGGATATCACAGAGACTTATTTACCTGATCGTGTGTTACGTCAGTTAGGTTACGTTCAGGTGATCCCGGTTGACATCCCGACGCCCGAGCATGCAGTACGGTCTGCGATTGCGACGACGTACGATGTCAGGCATAAAATTTCGTTCGCGGAATCAGTTTGGAGGACATTTACGAGAGTAGGACGACTTCACCTGGACGATCTGAGTCGTAGCCGCGACCCCTCCACTTGTGATGCAGATTATTTGCAGTGGTTCGGTAGGTGCTCACATCCACTTATCGTACACGGTATCATTCCGAGACCGGAGAGACCACTGGATAGGAAATAAGCCGATGCGGTAAGTTTATCTAATTTAATTTGTAATTGTATTGTATATTTTGTTTACCGGAGAGACCACTAAAGAGATACGGTATAAGCAGTCGTTCTTGCGACAGAGAGACAGGATACCGACTGAGGATACGAGACTTGCATGTACAAATTGGGATCGCCTCATCGAGGATTGGAGCAACCAGTTGCTCATTTCAGACCATGATTCGGATGTTGAGCTCTAGTTGACTTGCTCTTACTTTCGTTTTTTATATGTTGCACTATTACTACATTTGTTGGTATTTCTTTATGCTTATCTGTGTACTCTTATTATTTATTTCTTACGAACATATCTTCTACTTATTTCTTTAACTATTGTATTTTTAATACTTCTTTCTCACGAACATATCTTCTACTTCTTTCTTTAGATATCGTATTTTTAATACTTAAATTTAAAATCTTGTAAAAGAACAACACGATATAGTACAAATACACGATATATTATACATTACCAATGCGTTACAAATTACAATCAAAATGTACTACGTAACCGGTTCCAATACGTCATCCTACTTTCGTACTGATCCTCCCTTCCAACAACACTCTCATCTCGCATTTGATACCACAAGTTCGCTAGAGGTATTGGGAAATCATCAGCTAATTCCAAATGAATAAAATATCTGTAACTCCCTAAATGAGCAATGACCAACTCTCTGACAGGCCTCGTCATGGCAGACAGACTCTCCCAAGGTAGCACAGTAAGACACGGGAACAACAAACCATCCGTTCCCATTGAGAAATACATGAGCGCACACTTGTAAAAATTAGCAATCAGGAACAAGTCGGCCCAAACCTCTATATAATGATCCTCGTCACAAACTCCCCTACCCCAATCAATTTGTTGACGAGGCTGTACCACATTGCCGAAATAGACACTCTCATAAATAGGATGTACACCTATCTCATTAGAAATCGCACGACGGGCATATGACCAGTTGTCTTGACCACCATGGAAGACATCGGCAACACATCGAAATCCACAGTTGCCATCAGCACGTACGTCATTCCACCTCTCCGGAAATGGTAAAATGATTCCTGGCAGTCTATCAACATATGGGAAAGTTATCCACGTCAGTCCGTCCGGACATTGTAAGATAGAGAAATATCAATTCATTAAAACAATAAAATTAGGAGATAATTTATTCAACACTATCTAGATTAGTGATATATATTAAATAACAAAAAATATATCGTCATACCAGATCATGTGCCTGTGTTCACGGATGATCGAGACGAATTGGAAGACCGACCACGACCCTTGCTCCCACTACTGGCAGACCGACCACGATCTCGCTCAGCATAATCTAAGGCACTCGGGTCCCGACGTGTCGACTTTCCCCTAGGTCGACCTCGTACCTTAGTATTTTCCGCGGGTTCTCCATAGTTCGACTGATCGGGGTATAACTGTTCGTATAAAATACGTGAGACACTACGAATTACTGCAGGGTCACTCTCCGAAATCTCATCAACGAGCTTCCGAAAATGCTCGACGTCTTATGTTGACTGATCCACAAACTCTGACATCTGGACTCCTTCTCCAATGACAATTGTTTTCCAGAATGGATGAATCTGCTCTAAATAAATTCCATCACCTGACGCAAAACACTCGTACATGGTACAGGCACAAGGAATCCCATGTGATGACAGAAAAGCACACCCGCAACGATATTCTACTTCATTACTTAAGTGTTGCATTCTCTTCATAATCCGTGAGCACTGGCAAGGACTTGAAAGAATCTTTCAGATTACAGACTGATCTATCATAATCCGTTTGTGAATCAGAAACCATAACTCTCCTCCACTTTCCACGCCTAAAACTCTCTGCAACCTGCTTGCTCTTGCCGAATGCGTGGTATGCGTAGTTGTACACCTCTTTGTTGATATGTCAGGTGCAAAGTAAATGAGCAGACTCAGGAAAAACCTCTGCCACTGGTCGCATCAGACCCATCTCCAGGTCCGTTATTATTGCAGTCAGGTTAATAATATTCAATAACAGATCTCGCAACCTCTCCAACACCCACCGGTAACTAGACTCGGTGTCATCCTTCAAAATCACATATCTGATGAGGAAATTCATGTTTGTTGGAGTGACTCCAACCATCTCAAACAAATGCATCTTGTACTTGTTCGTGTTATACGTCGAATCCATGCATATAACGAAAGGGTATGTACGCAACAACTGAACTGAAGTCGGATGAGCCAAAAATGTGTGAGTGAGGACATTAGTTTCTTCATCTGCCACAATCCAATGCAAATAGTTATACTGCAACGCCTGACTGAGAAACTGCTGAGCCGGATTCCAGTCTTCAGATTTTGTCCTCCTCATGTACTCTCTGAAGTTATAAATGTGTCTTTGATTAGGATTATCCTCCGGGAATTTGTCCTTTACTACCAACAAAATGTTACGTGCTCTTGCTTGTGCCTCAATCATATCACGAACAATTTGCTTAGACCCCAACACTAAGTCCGCTGACCTGTCGGTGACCCTCTGAATAAACTGTAAGTGTGTGGTTGTGCTGCCCATAGGTGCTATTAGAAACAACGACCCATCCATCACGATCCCGTCGCTCGACTACTTTTACCAAAAAACGATAACCGCAACCTTTTTTGTGTGTTCTTTCATAGTGCAATACTGGTATCACGAGAAATCATTTAATATCTGCGATCACATCTCAGGTAACAATCCATCAGGTTATCTGCTTTTGGTTTGTATGATGATATAACCAAAAAATCTGGCTCCTATTGCAACTTGTTTTGCCCATTTACAAGCTTACTCGATTGTTGTAAATATTTGTTTACCATCAAAAATCTCACTGCAATCTATTCCATCACCACCGAAATCTTGCAACGGAACCTGAAAAAATTAATTTAACTGAAAATTAAAAAAAAACTAAAAAAATGGGGCGTCTTAGCCAGACGCCCGAGTCGGAAAAAAATCCACCTCCGTTACCTCGCCAGATCTAGGTGTTTCGCCAAACATTTTCGTGGTGTTGATATTAGGAATGTGAGTAAAACTGAGTCAAAAACCTTGTTTAAAAACACAAGACGAAATGAGTATTAATTGTTTTGTTAAGCACAAAAAGATAATTTTTTGGACTATTTAAGTAATTTTTTGAAGAATAGTTGCCCCCAAAATTTATCGTACAAGCAAAAGTTACTTGCTTTTAATATTGATTGATAGCCTACTCGATATTAAAAAAAACATCCACGCCACTAATAAGCATCTATTTAATGCTTATGTCATTGTTGAAGCCATATTTATTTTTATTTCACTGGGAAACCTCTTTACTTATTTATATATATGTCATTACGAAACGCTTTTGCCTGTGTCTTCTGATAAGTGGAGACCGAATTGTTTTTGTAACCTACTTGTAAATTGTATCCCCAAACATTCGCCTTAATGAAATAATCTAAACCCTTTCTCTGGTCTTCTCAAAGTCTAGGTCTGATCTTGCTTGGAACAATTGGGTTGGGTCGTTGCCGAAGTTTACAGTGGATGTATAAAACATAGACCAATCGCTACACCAGACCGTTATTAGCGGCTGGGTTAGTCCATATACGATTCAGTTTTAACAGGCAAGGTAAATCTTAATTACCCCTGCGTGAGGTGCACCCAGGTCCGTTGTATCATGTACAACATGAGAAGGGAGCTGCGTTGCCAAAAAGGATTTGGATTATTGCATTTGAGGAGTTTTGTGATTTCAACTTTCTATATTGCAACTGAGTTGCTCTGCGTTTGCAGATCAAGCATTCCCGCTGTCAATTATGTTTGGAAGTGTCACAGTTAGGTTCTTTCTACTTATTTTCCTTTATTTAGGTGTCTAACACTAAGATATATGTAACGCATCGAAATAGCGGAAAAATTAAAACTTTAGAACAGATAAGAATCAACACAGGGGTCGTCACCAAACCACGAGTATATATATAATATAAGGTGGTAAACTGTACAATACAAGAGTCAAAGATGATTACAACCCAACACAAAAGATATACAACGCATGTACAAGGGAAAATCATCCACCTCGAAGAACAAAAAGACAGGATCTGGTCTGGGTGCTCCTGTCCGCAGTCACCACCTCCTACTGACGTGCACGACCTGACATAAAATATGAATATGCCTGAGTTTCCCGAGAGGAAACCCCGTATGCCAAACCCCTAAAATATGAACATAATATGCATATATGAAACATGAAATGAAAATGCAGTGAAAGCTAACAATCTCCTGTGCACACAAGGCACCGCCGGAAAACATCGGCCACCACATCACACGTGCACACAGGGCACCGCCGGAAAATCATCGGTCACTGGTCTCAAGGGTCCTCTCACCCCAACCCCACAATCACACGTGCACACAAGGCACCCGCTCCGTAGAGCCACAACGACGTGCACACAAGGCACCCGCTCCGTAGAGCCACAACAACGATCCTCCTCTCAGGCCGGCAATGTCTGTACCGTCGCCCCAAAAAAGGTCAGAGACCCGTTGCCCTCGAGGCAGATCCAACCACACACGACACAAGCATCCATATGCAAACTGTGCCCAAACGGTCGAACGGAAGACCCCAAACGGTCGACCGAACACCACAACTATTCCGCAGAAAAACCGAAATAACGTCCAACCGGTCGAACGGCAAAGGGGCCCCGTTCGACCGAAATCCAACAGGGAAAAATCCTCTCTTGCTCAAAAAACATCAACGGTCGAACGACCTAGAAATCACGGTCGACCGATTCCCACCAGTAAAACTCACCAACAATCCGCACTACATGGTCGACCGAAACCACAGTCCCAGTCGACCGGCCAATAAGTTAACTTAAGTTCCGGTCGGACGAAGTCAATGAGCGGTCGCCCGTTTAGATGGTCAACGCCCCCAACCGACTTAGAACAGTGCTTTCGGTTGACCGACAAAGGGGACCCGTTCGACCGAAAACACCCAGAGCCTTTTTTCCTTGTAAAAACGTACCACCGGTCGACCACTCGAAGAGTATCGTTCGACCGGTGCAAGGGTTTTCGCCTGAATCACACTACGACCGGTCGACCGCGCCAACCCGCCGGTCGACCGTTGCAGAGCAGAAAAGCTGCTGCACGGTTCTCGACGAGCCTTCCGGCCTACCGTCGGCCACTCCACTCCTCGCAAAGGCTAAAAGGAGGACTAAACTAAAGCTTGGCATTCCTTTAAGGCTTGAAGAAGCCTTCGAAGAACCCACGAAGGTCGATTCCACGATCGCTCTTTTCTTCATTCGGCGAACCCAAACGTGCAACCGATCTACACGATCCGTGCGCACTCCACCGAGTCCGTCTTCCTCACCAATCCACACCGCCGCGTCCCAGTAGCTGAGAGGGAGAGAGAGAGAGTCGCACCAGTGAGAGATGGGAAAGAGTGAGGGAGAGAGAGAGAGAGAGATCCAACCTTTTATACTCTTCTCCCAACCAATCTCAGCCGTCCATCTCAACCTCTGCTAATCCTCCACCTAAACACAATAAACCCAAATTAGCCAGGGATTAGGATGTAACAATATACGTACCCGAGTAGCACCGATACAAATAATAATAAAATAACTATATATAGCATAGATATTATGTAACATCCCGAAACAGTGGAAAATTAAAAATTTAAACAACCAAAAAATCACCAGATAAAATTCATCAACAGGAATGTTACTCATACAAATCAACAGTCGGTGCACCAAAATACAATAGAGTTTGTCAAAAGACATGATTACAACAATACAACGAAAGATAGGTACAAGTAATCATGACGACCTCGAAGAGTCCGAAGAGGATCCTAACCCCAAAATGTGTGTGCCCGCTGTCACCACATGACAGAACCTACTGTGGTCCTGAAACATGAATCAAATAACAATGCCTGAGTTTCCCATTAGGAAACCCCGTATGCCAAGCTCGCCTATATGAATGCAACAGTACGGTAAATGAACATATCATACTAGTAGCATGTCATATCAACATCTGCATTGCATCAAATCCCTCCAAGGGTAAACGAGACCTCAATCCAATAACACAAGTACCTTCAAAGGGTCAACAAGGACATCAGTTCAGCACCAACAATGAATCTCCATCGGAAACCTACCGTAGGCACATACGGTCTTACGGACAGTACGCGACGCACCCCCACACGCGACTACTCGAGACAAAGGGATCGGTGAGGAGTGTCCGCACTTCCGCGCAAGGTAAGCACGTGGTCTACACCACCCCAACAGAGCCGTAGCCCGGTCGGTCAACATCCCAAGATAGGTGCACAATCGAGGATCATCCCTGATGCATTGCATACATTGCATCATATGTCTTTCATTTAGACTATTTTTATATAAATAAATGCTACTAAGGTATTGTTTTGAGCAATTGTGCAGAATTCAGGAGTGACAATGCAATTTACCAGCAATAGAGCTAAAACACGTGCAATGGACTCAGATGGATCACAAAGACCAATTAGCTAGAGATTCAAGCTCAAGTTGAAGTCCAATTGATTGCATAAAAAGCCAGGGACCTGATCGCAAATTAGAAGGACTAAAAAGTTATTTTGGAGGAGTATTCAAGAAGAAATCAAATTCGGATCTCCAAAGATATGCAATAATTGATTTAGACGTGTGGAGGCCATCTAACACATACCAAAAACACACCCACAAAATCACAAATTGATCTGGACCATCCAGGCGGCGATTCCGCCGCATCTAACGGTCAATATGCGGCGGAAACGCCGCCTGGGTTGCGACCCGTGTCTCTAAATTTCGTCTAGTCGTGTAATGCCACGTCTCCTTCCTTATTCATACCTAGGGTTCCTTGTATCGGCTATAAATAGCCACGAAATTGTGTTGCAAGGGGAACTTTTTTGTATTACATTCTATGCAATAAAATTCTGCCCATTAATTTCTCCATTGCCTTTTTCTTTTGTAAGCTTAGTTTTAGATTAATATTTCATGTTCTTAATTCCAGTAGAGTAAAGTAATTTAGTTGTTCTTTATTCTTCTCTTAGAATAATTTGTTGCGTACTTAGAATAATTGCATTTGTTTTCGTAGATCATAGTTTAGTATAATATTTCTTTTCTTTTTTTGCGTAGTCTCTCGATGATCTCCATGACCCCTTCTCCTCATCTCCTCCCCATGGGTTTCTAAAACCTTCCAAAGGGTGGGGGTGACGGATTTAGGGTTAGAGAAGAGAGATCGTTTTTATTTTAATTTCTTGTTAGTGTTTTGATCATATGAGTTTTTGTTAAATCAATTATCATATGATGCTTAATATCTCACTTGATTTATAATAATTTTCGTGATTTCTAATCTAACTCGAAGATTCATAACTCCCACCCGCTGGACTCTCATCCATAGTTGTTTCTTCTTAGTTTTTGTTTTTGTTGATTCTTGCTTTAGAAAAATTAAAACAAATCCAAAAATCTCAAACCATCCCTATTTCTCTTTTCCTTTCCTTAATCAAAGAAAATCACAAAAATATAAGAATCTCTCCCTCCTTGTGTTCGACCCGTACTTGCCGCGTCTTCATCGACGCCGTGCACTTGCGGTATAAATAAAAATATCATCAATCACCGTAACAACATCGACGACATCGTTGACACAACATCAGCGGTACAACATACGTCTGGCATAACATCGGACGACACAAACACAAGACAGAACATCGTCGGCACCATCATCGCCGGCATAACCTCGGCGGTACAACATCGGACGGGTCCAGACCGAAGTCTGCAGAGTCATCATGCTCCACGAGCCATGCATCAACATGCATTGGGATCCGTGATCCCTCAGGTTTGCTACTCTACAGAGAGTCAAGCAACACACGTCACACAACTGTCCATCAACGGAGGTGGCGCGACCCAAGTGTCCACACTCTTCCACACGGCGGTCCATGGGCAGGCACGATCACGTACCCGTCGTCACCTCCCGGTTCACGCTCTAAGTGAGGACATGGGTTTCCGTGGACAGAGTTGACACAACACAAGGACCAAGAATTCAGTTCTGCGCACAAACGGTTGACCGAAAAAGCCTAACCGGTCGACCGTTCCCAATAGGTTCGGTCGACTGAAAGTCTGCAACGGTCGAACTCTCTGCGCATCACTTAAATCCAAACGGTCAAGCAACAATCTAAAACCGGTCGACCGAATACGAGGTCAAAATCCGGAGTTGGTCAAAATCATACAAGTCTATTCGGTCGACTGACTCAGGGGTCTCGGTCGACCGAAAACTAGCAGGGTCAACCTAATAGTCTAAGTCATATAACGGTCAAACAATATATCAAAATCAGTCTAACAGCATGCATAATAATGGAATTACCTGAAGGGCAACCTTTAGGCATTTTTTCCCATGTACGCAAGAAAGCAAATGACAAGGTAAATAGTGAATTATATACACATCCACTAAAAGCTTATAGGAACAGGAAACTAATATGGGGTATTGTGTTAGGATAGTTCTCTCTTCGAGAGAGAGAGAACCACCAAAAATATACTGCTCGAAATGTTGTCGGTAGAAGTATTGTCAAGATCATAAAAAAGCCAAATCCATTGATTGTTAGAGAATATAATTCGACGTACTATTGGTCACGAATTTCAGAGGAATGTACAATATATAATATTATTATCACGAATCGGGTAATTAATGTGATTAATTATTTCTTTTCTTGAAATACTCTTCTACTTTGATTTATTCAAATTCAAATATGTTAATACTCTTCCACTTTCATTAATATAATTCAAAGATGTTACTTGCTACGCTTGGAATCCATAACCCGTCGTGTCTTTTCTAATATCAGAGACATATCAACTATATATGCTAACTGAATCTCTCGGGAGATGCACGTTCGGAGTTGGGGTTGATTCTCCGGCTAAGACCATGACGTAGGCGCCAAGCATTGAGGGCCACCATTGCAACGAATGCGTCCAATAAGGCGTGCACCGTGACTCGTACCCTATCTGTCTAACAGCTGCCTCGTGTATATATTCTTAATATCATGAGGCAATGGATAGACACAAGTGGTGCACTTACATCACTAAATGGATTGTGTTTTAGTTCAAGAGGAACAAAGACATCTATGCTAATTGGGTAACTATAATGTGTAGCTAGATACCGTTTACATTTTGGGATATTAAATGTTTAATATCGTTGCCAATTTGACTTAAATTCTCCTATAGGTCACACCACAAAACTGGGAAACAATAAGCTTGATTTTGAGTTCATATGATGTGTCGGGTTTCATGTGAAGAAGGCCAACATGTGGTGAATGAATAAAATCAATATGTCATGAGAATTGACATAATTAGAATCATAATAAATTCATATGAGGTGTATATATTATGAGGTGTAATAATTTAATATTACATAGGATAATATATTACATAAGAAATGAATTTGTTAAAACCCCCAAAAGATCAAATTTTGTTGGAAATAAATCTAAAATTTGACAAAGACAAAATCAGGGTCAAACACGACAAACCGTTTAGGGTTCGGTCGACCTAGGTGTCTTCGGAACGGTCAACCGAACGGGGAACGAGTAAACACAATTGGTTGACCAAAATTGTCTGGAGTGTCTGGACAATTGGGTTCGTTCAACTTAGCGTGAACGGTCAACCGAGAGAAATTATCCAGGAGATATCTTGGGATATTTTCGGTAGACCGAAGGTGAAACGGTCGTCCGATGAATATTCGTCAGGCAAAATTTTGGTGGGTCAACGGTCGACCGGAGGAAGACGCGGATCGTTTGAATTTTTCCAGAGAATTTTTCTCATGCATATTCAGTCGACCGTCTAGCTCATGGTCCACCGAACATGTGTTAAAACCGAATGGTTCGGTTAACCGAGAAGAATTCTCGGTCAACCGAACAACACGATTTTTGCTTGAATTGTTAAGAGAATAATTAGATCATGGGTTTGATTAATTTCAGATTTAATCAAACGTTTTTTAGGATGCTTATGTGGCAATTTGAGATTAATTTTAGGAGAGAATAAGCAAGAGATCACGACTAAAGAATAGTTCTGTATAAGGATGTTTTGGGAGCCTATAAAAGGACTCCTCATCCTACTTATTTATGTTAATGCATAAATTATCTCTCTCATTAATCTCTCCCTTAATCACCACGAAAATCTCTTAATAGTTTTAAGTTTTGGAGATAGAAATCTCAGGAGTTTAAAGATGGGTTATTAGCTAGATTCTAAGCTTAATTAGAGATTGATTGACTAGCTCCTTTTTCTCTAATCTTGTTTAGAGTTTTGTAAACACTTGAAGGCGAATTTATTGACATCATTTCATGCTTATATTTGTATCTTATATCCATTATCTTACACCTAAGCAATGCTACGTGACGAGTTTTATGTTTAGTTTTCAGGAATAAATAGGTTTGAAGAGATGAAGCATAAAAGAACCCAAAAACTGGGAAGAATGACTGAATTGTGAGATCTGGGGACTAAGATGCAAGGGAGAAGGACCTGAATGTAAGACAGAAGCACCTAAGAGCAAAACAGAATACTCCACACCATCATGGGGAGTATTTTAGCAATTCGATTCGGGTCGGAGCTCCAACAATCCAAGTAAATGCATCGAAGACCAGAAAATATACAAAGAAAAGCCCACAACAAATTCCAACTCGATCCAAAGTTTATGGAACGCCAATTGGCGGTCCATATCACTCTGGATCCGCCCAAATTTCTCCAGCACATGTATTAGAGGATGTTTAGGCTATTTTTGGTATCTGTTTAGTCCCACATCGGGGGATTGTCCCGGATTGTCTTTTTCTTTGGCTATAAATAGAACTCTTCACCTTCCATTGTACAAATCTCCCTCTTTGGTGGCTATCTTCCCTACTAAGAGTGAAGCCTTGAAGCAAAACTCTGGTGGAGGAAGTGCTGCTTGTATTGAGTGAGTTAATAATAGATGTGCATGTTTCATTTCCTTTCATATGCATGCTTGCTTGTTTGTTTTGTTTTATACTTCTTTAATATTTCTTGCTTGATTAGTGTAGTTTCATTTCAGTATTATGTTTCAATTTGTTAATGTAGTTAGTGTAATGAGTAGTGAGTAGATCCATCCCCATTTGGGGGGTGGAGAAATATGTGATATAATCATGTAGTGTATTAAGTGTGTTATCTTAATCCCTTGAGCTTTATATGATTTCCATAACCATCTAATGAGTTTCCACTCTTATCTTTGATATGCTAATGCTCTTGAATGAATCTTAGCTTATGCTTTGATTAGTGGACCTATTTTATGGGGAATGATAATGTTAGGATATGGATGGAATTAATATTGGAAACACAAGTTGTAGTGTATGTACTTTTGTTGCCTTTACCTTGGTTAATGTCTTGTATGTTTTAATGATATAGTCTTATCTTAATTCATGTGGAGGCATAGTAAGGTCTAGTCTTTATACATGGGTTCATTTAGCATCATTCCAATTATTGTTTTGTATGTTTTAATGATGTGATCTAATCTTAATTCATGTGGAGGCAAAATTGGATTTAGTTTTATGATTTCGTGCACTACATATTGTGAGGAGCTTAATTGAACACACACACATACATCTTTCTATTCACATTATTTCTCTACCCCCTATGGGGTTTAGTTTTATTGCTTCTCTTCCTTTCCTTTTTGCATTCTAGTGTAGTTAGTGTAATCAATTTTTCTCTCTATTTTTTACCACTCGCCTTCGTACAAACCAAACGTCGACACACCTCCCAGTGGACGACCCGTATTTTCCACCGCTTCAACGCGGCCGTGCACTTGCGGTTTAAATAAAACGACCAATCAAGTTTTTGGCGCCGTTGTCGGGGATGTGCTCTGTCCAGACCTTGGTTTTGACGATTCGAGTGGTTTTAATTTTTAGTTTGTAGTTTTTCTTTGTTTCAGGGACACTAGAGCTCAAGGGAGGCTACTGGAGAAATCGGAGGCATAGAAGCACCAAACATACCGCAAATTAGCTGTCGGGGACCGCCAATTGGCGGCCTGGTGAGCGTTTCTTGTTCTCTGTTTTGTTCTGGTAGTTGTCTGGCTTATTGTAGTTATCTGGGAGCCCTATTTTGCATGCTATGACCTCTAGTTTGCTCCTAGATCATTAAACAAATCCCCATTAATCAACTTGGCCTTAAAATCCAAAGCAAAAGATTAGACATTCTTATTTGTTTAGGTCACGCATCATGAACTTGACTTAGGCATATAGTTGTCTTTTCTTTTAGCTTTATTTTCAGTTGTTGAGCGCTGGCGTGAGGTACGCATTTCCTACACTCATTCATGCATCTTGTATGCCCATGCATTAGTTAGTTGGAATTGCATCGGGACAAGAGTGAGTTGAGCGTTTGATTGGAGTGATTGATTGCTAGATTTAGGATCAAAACGCTACTAAGGAGGGGTTGTCCCATAAAAGATAAGGTGGGGGATTTCATCACCCTTTCCTTAGCCCCCAAAATCACTCTTAATCAAGCCTTAACTAAAAGCAAGTAGACATTGGCCCTAAGGATTGCGGACGCACTAGGAGAGTAATCTAGTTGAGACAATCATGACCTGATCGTCGTTGCCTACCTTGTCGATAGTAGGAGGTACTGGATCTCCGGATCTGGTATCACTTGCTGGGCATTGTGGTTCTCGTTGTAGGGAGGTGAGACGTGTCGAGGCTAGTGACCTCGAAGTTAGGCGTCGTCTAACCTAAAGACCCATAGTCTTAAGTTGTTTGAGCCGTGCTTGCTAGTTAGGCTTCTACCTGATCCCACTACCCACGTTAGATCTAAGGATTCTTCCCTCCTCATCTGAGTCCTCTCCTCATCTATTCTCTACGTTTAGTCTCCTCCTCTGAGTACACCTTCTGTTGTGTGTTGTTTAGAGTCGAGTCGATTATTTTTATGCGAGGTTGGGCTCGTTCTGGTGAGAGCGCTCGACTAGAGAGTGTGCATATTTCTGAGATGGACGGTCTTGGTGATCGATCATCTCCGCCTCATGCTCCTTTGGAGCAAGAGGCAGAGTTGTCTCGTGGTGGCGAGGGAGACCGGGTTCCATACATGGATTACCTCGGTCCGCTCCCACCACCATGTAGACCTCCTTGTCCTCCTCCTCTGACTCAAGAGGAAGGGAGATTCGGTCAGGATCGAGTTCTTGGTGCACAACCACCTTTAGCTCGACCGGATAGACCGATGACTTTGTGGGAGCGGACCCATCCTGTTCGGGCCGCGCAGCCTTCTTGCATAGTTCTTCCCCTGCTCGCGGGAACAACTATGAGCTGAAACCTCAATATGTGAGCATGCTTCCAACCTTTACTGCCAATAAGGAGGATCCGTATATTTTTATACGCGAATTCGAGGAAGTATGCTCCATGTTCAAGTTTCAACAGCTTGACGAGGATTCAGTCCGGTTGAGGATGATTTCTTTCGCGTTGAAGGATAACGTAAAGAAATGGATGTACAGCCTCCCGGCGAGCTCTATTCGGTCTTGGGATGACTTCGTGACCGTATTTCTGAAGAGATTTTTCCCTCAAAGGAAAACTCAACATATTCGGCACCAGATACATCAAATGTATCAGACTGAGACCGAATCTTTTCATGGTTTCTTTGAGAGGTTCAAGGACCTTCTCCAACAGTGCCCTTATCATGGATTTGAGCTATGGTAGCTGTGCCAAATTGTTAATGAGGGTCTCAACTACAACACCCGCACATTGTTGGAGTCGATGTGTCAGGGTGACTTCCAAATGAAACCCATCGATGAGGCATGGGACACTTTTGAGTTAATGGCTGAACGCACTTTTGAGTGGGACACCATGAGAGAGCCACCCGCTGTCAGGTCTTTTGGTTGAGCTGGATCTTATCAAGTTGAGTCATTGATCGCGTCTGAGGCAAAAATGGTTGCTCTCATGCGTAGGATTGAGAGTTTAGAGTTGGACCGAGCTCTTGTAGCTCAGGTCGCTACTCCCGGGTGTGGTAGGTGTGGACTTACGGGCCGTGATGACTTGGAATGTTCTTACGCTCCAAGGGATACTGTGTATGCAAATGCGATTTATCAACAAAGGCCCCGTAACGACCCGTACAGTCACTCCTACAACCCGAGATGACGTAACCATCCTAACTTCGCTTGGGGGCCTAGTGGGGGTAACAGTCAGAGCTCGCACGCTCAACCTCAACCTCCACCGTATCAACCTCCACGCCCATCGGCGACCTACCAACCTCCACATCAAAGGTCTCAGAACCATAATTACCAACCTCCTCATGCCTCATCGTCGGGTTATTCCAACCAGACTCCACCACCCCAGTGGGTTGACCCCAAGGACCCTTCTTGTGATCCGACCCTTCAAGCGTTGCAAAGTACAGTCAAGGCTTTGGAAATGCAAGTTAGCCAATTGGCTCATCAATTCCATGAACGCGAGAATGGTCAGTTCCCAAGTCAACCTGAGGTGAATCCTCGGGGTACCCATTCTCAAGGAAGGCCACCTGTACCTCATGCTACCTCTGAACCGACCCATCACATTAATGTGATTCATACTTTGAGGTCTGGTAAGGAGGTGGATAACCACATTGGCGTGTCTTCCTTGTCATCACCATCTCTTGGTGTCACCAGACCTGCGGTGATACCTGCATCTCCGAGGGAGCCGGATCTTGAGGTTCCCTCCACCAATACTTCCAGGAAGGATCCTGATCCTGAGGTTCCTTCTACATTTCCTTCGACAATGGGGCCGAACCCTGAGGTCCCCTTGTCTCCTGTTGTGTCGAAGGAATCAGATTCTGAGGTCCCCACTCATGCTTCTTTGGACCAGAATTCTGAGGTTCCTTCGCACCTATATGCCCCAAAGGTGCCATTCCCTGAGCGCCTTAAAAAGAAAACCTCTGATCAGCATGACAAGATGCTTGAGATGTTTCGGCAAGTTAAGGTGAACATCCCTCTCTTGGAGGTGATTCAGCAAATGCCACATTATGCCAAGGTTCTCAAGGACTTATGCACCAAGAAGAGAAAAACTCATGTTCCAAAGAAAGCTTTTCTTACGGCTAACGTGAGTTCTTTGTTGGCACAACCCATGCAAGTCAAGTACAAGGACCCTGGCTGTCCTACTATCTCTTGTGTGATTGGTGATGTGTCCATACATCGATCCTTATTGGACTTTGATGCATCTGTTAATCTTCTGCCATATTTTATCTACGTCCACCTCGATCTTGGAGACCTGAAACAAACAAAGAGCACTTTTAAATTGGCTGATAGGTCTATGAAGAAACCGAGGGGTGTGGTGGAAGATGTGCTGATCAAAGTGGGAGAGTTCATTTATCCAGTCCACTTCTTTGTCTTGGATACTGAACCTGTGCCAACCCCACTTGGACAAATTCCAGTCATTCTGGGACGACCATTCCTTGCGACTTCCAATGCATTGATCAATTGTTGCAATGGTCTGATGCGCTTGACTCATGGTAGTCAATGCGCTGATTTCAACATCTTCACCATCGGCAAGAAGCCAGGTGCCTTCAATGACCCTGTTTGGGTCAACCTTACCCAGGGTTTGGATGAAATTGAAGTTGATGGCACCTTCAAGTACTTCAGAGAATTGTTCGATGGAAATCCTGAAGGTGGTGAAGATGTTTCACATGGGCTGGCATAAGAAGGTGCCTTATGTGTTGATCACGTGGTCTCAGTGCCACCTCCTTTTGATCTTGTGGCCCTTGAGCCACATTCTTTTGATCTCGTGGCCCTTGAGCCACATTCTTCTGATCATGTGGCCCTTGAGCCACTTCTTTTTGATCATGTGGCCCTTGAGCCACATCCTTTTGATCACGTGGCTTTTGAGCCACAAGATACTATTTTTATGGCCTCTGGGCCACATGCTCTTCAATCTGTATCTGCTGAGGACCCCATGTGGGTTAAGAATCAACCACCTGATACCCTTCAACCTGATAGAGGTTCACCTCTAATTCATGTCTCCTCTTTTGCTAACTCTCAAGAGGCATCAAACGACCACAATATATATAAGGTTGTCAGGTGGTCAAACAATTATGTGTTGTATGTTGCGAGCCCATGCATGTGTATTTATGGCTCGAGAGATGGTAGGTTCCCATTTGATGTCCCTTGACATATGAAGATGGAAGCCTATTGTTGTACATAGTTTAAAAAAAAGAAAAAAGAAGAAGAAGACTCCATGAGCGAGCATTGATTGTTGTGGGCTCCAACCCTTGAGTATTTGGGTCTCCTTTCTTTCACGTATTTGGTCTCCCTTTTTAAGTATCTCACAGGTTTTGAGGGGAATTCGGGTTTGTGTCCATCAACATGACCTTGAACTTCCCTTTGTACTTCATGTTGGTGAGATCTCTCCTTTTTCATGCAAAAAGCCATGTAGTATCTTGCTCATATTCATTGAGGACAATGCATGAAGTAGGTGTGGGGGGTGTTTTACGTGTGTACATAGTTGAGTCTTTTTCCTTTGATTTTATTTTCTTTTGTGTGCATTATTAGGGTCATGTTAGTGTGCTGCATTTAATATCGATATATCTGCTTGCAATGATCCTTGGGTGACTTGTCTTCTTTTGTTTGCCTAGTGCTTCGAAATTTTCACATTTCTTACAAAATCTTCATGTGTTTGCGAAAGAAAATGTTTTGTGGATTTTGTGTGTGTTTAGCATATGCAAAACCGTTGAGAGGCAAAGTAAAAAGAAAGCTCCCAAAATTGTCTTGAACTTGATGCATTAGGATATCTAGTACAGTGGCTTTAGGATTTATCGAGTCGTTAGGATGCACCCCAGTTTTCCTTTGGGGGTGCGTAATCATAGGGTTTCAGTGCTCAAACATTTAAAGAAGTCCACCCTGAACCTAGTGAGTCAATAATTCGTGTCTGTTAACTTAAGGAAGTTTGTTGTAGTCAAGGACCCTCTAAATCTTGTTGTGAGACATAAGTGTAGGGGTTTTGGTTCATGTGTAGATAAGAAATAAGTGAGTAGGTGTTCTCTCTTCTCGCACGGCTCCTATCACTCGGGAAAGTAGGTCTGAGGGGACTTTGTGCCTGGTGCTTTCGAGTCATCTGACTTGGGATGCGCCGACCGAACTCCCGTTACACGGGTGGTAGGGATTGCCCTATGTGGAGATTTAGGGAAAGGTGTACGTGATAGTGTAAGTCCTCATGGGCAATGATACACGAAACCTGACCCTGGGAGAATGAAGCTCCAACTAATAAATAGAAAAAGAAAAAAATAAGAAAAGAAACAAAAAGAAAAAAAATGGTAATGCAAATAAGAACCTTAATGGACCTTACACTTTGTAGCACCTGAGGATGTTGAGGTTGTCTATGTCTTTCACTTAATTCCTTATTTAACTTGCACGAATGGTTTATTAGGCTAGGTGGGGACTGATTACCTATATAGAGTCGGCCCGTAGGATTACCGCGTCCATTGATCGACAAAATATTTCCAACGAGTCGAGGTCTAGATTGAATAATGCATCTTGTTCGGATTTTGTGGGTATATCCGCTGAAAAACCTCAGGAGACAACACTCCTCCTCCTTGACAACAAGGAGGTTTAACGGCTTGTTGCACGTGCTAAGTGCAACCGTGATTCCTACGAAAGTGAGTTAGGATTTCTTGTTTTTCGTATGCTTTTTCCTTTCTTTGTTTTGCTCGAGACTAGCAAAAACTTAGGTGTGGGGGTATTTGATTGGCATCATTTCATGTTTATATTTGTATCTTATATCCATTATCTTTCACCTAAACAAAGCTATGTTAAGAGTTTTATGTTTAGTTTTCAGGAATAAATAGGTTTGAAGAGAAGAGCCATGAAAGGACCCAAAAGCAGGAAAAAAGGACTTAATTGTGAGACCTAGGGACTGAGATGCAATGGAGAAAGACCTGATCGTAAGACCGAAGGACCTAAGAGCAAAACAGGAAACTCCACACCATCATGGGGAGTATTTTGGCAATTCGATTCGGGTCGGAGCTCCAACATACCGAGTAGATGCATCCAAGACCAAGACACACTTCAAGAAAAGCCCACAAACAAATCCAGACGGATCTAGATCCTATAGGCCGCCAATTGGCGGTCTGGATCATTCCAGATCCGATAAGTCTTCTCCTGGACGTGTATTATGGTTTGTTTAGGCTATTATTGGTATTGGTTTAGTCCCACATCGGGGGATTGTCCCGGATTAGCTTTTTCCATGCTTATAAATAGAACTCTTCACCTCCCATTGTATCCATCTCTCTCTTTGGTGGCATCTTCCCTTCTAAGAGTGAAGCCTTGAAGCAAAACTCTGGTGGAGGAAGAGCTGCTTATAATTTGAGTGAGTTAATAATAGATGTTTTGTTTAGATTGTTCATTCTTGCTTAATTGATTTCCTTTTATGTGTTTGCTTTGTTGCTTCTTTTATTTTATGCTTCTTTAATATTTCTTGCTTGATTAGTATAGTTTCATTTCAGTATTATGCTTGCTTTTGTTAATATAGTTAGTGTAATGAGTAGTGAGTAGTTTCATCCCCATTTGGGGGGTGGAGAAATATGTGATATAATCATGTAGTGTATTAAGTGTGTGTTATCTTAATCCCTTGAGCTTTAAATGATTTCCATAACCACCTAATGGGTCTCCACTCTTATCTTTGATATGCTAATGCTCTTGAATGAAGCTTAGTTTATGCTTTGATTAGTGGATCTATTTTATGGGGAATGATAAGGTTAGGATATGGATAGGAATTAATATTGGAAACACAAGTTGTAGTGTATGAACTCTTGTTGCCTTTACCTTAGCTAATGTCTTGTATGTTTTAATGATGTAGTCTTATCTTAATTCATGTGGAGGCATAGTAGGGTCTAGTCTTTATACTTGAGTTCATTTAGCTTCATTCAAATTATTGTCTTGTATGTTTTAATGATGTAGTGAAATCTTAATTCATGTGGAGGCAAAGTTGGATGTAGTTTTATGATTTCATGCACTACATGTTGTGAGATGCTTAATAAACACACACACACACACACTTTTTTATGTTCACATTATTTCTCTACCCCCTTTGGGGTTTAGTTTTCTTGCTTTTCTTCCATTTCCATTTGCACCTTAGTGTAGTTTAGTGTAACCAACCTTTCTCTTCCTTTTCTTCACCTCTCGCCTTCGAACAAACCAAGTGTCGACACACCTCCCAGTGGACGACCCGTATTTGCCACCGCTTCAACGCGGCCGTGCACTTGCGGTTAAATATAAAACGATCAATCAAAGAGTTCTATTTATATGCACGAAAAAGGAAACTGGGGACAATCCCCTAATGTGAGAGAAAGGGACCGCTAATTGGCGGTCTTGGGCTGCCAATTGGCGGTCACTTTTTGTCAGATCGGACCCATTTTCGTATATCTTCTTTAGTGCTTCAATTCTTCACGTGGGGTATAATCGGATCGGTTATTGGAGTCTGGGCCTGAATCTAATTTCCAAAATACTCCTCACCAGTGCTAGTCACGGGAGACCAAAACTAAAAACAAAAGATTAAATCTTCTTGAATTGTCCAAACCAGAGTCTGAACAGAGCACCTCCCCGGCAACAACACCAAAAACTTGGTATCAATTAAGTATTAACCGCAAGTGCATGGCCATCGGTGAAGACGGGGCAAGTACATGTTATTTGTTATTTGGTCCATTCAGGCTTACGTCCAGGTCCTACTCTCTTGCAAATTGGTTATTGTGTTCGACTGAGAGGTCTAATTTGCTTCATTTAAGTCCTTTCTTCTTATGTTTCAGACATTTTTCTATTCCCTTCTCTTCTTTTACCTAATACCTTAAATATAACAACATACACTCGAGTAACACAATATTTGGGTAAAATTAAGGATATATAGCATGCATATGATTCATGATATCCTGCTAATCATGGAAGAAGAAGTGACTAAATTGCATTGCGATAGCCAAAGTGCACTTTATCTAGTCAAAGATCAGATGTTCCACTCAAGGGCCAAACATATTGAAGTAAGGTACCATAAGATCCGTGAATGGATCGAGGAAGGCCCGGTTATTCTCCAGAAGATCGATACGAGTGAGAATCCAGTGGATATAATGACCCAGGTAGTTAGTCGGGAGAAGTTCAAGTTGTGCTCGAAGCTTCTCAATATCCTCAAAAACTGAGAAAGAGGAGCGCTCCGTGGGGCAACGTCAACGGTGCTTCATGGAAGCACGGAGGAAGCAAGTAAGAAGACAACTCAGGTTACAAATTCAAACCAAGGTGGAGATTGTTAGAAATTGGTTTAATTTTGTTAAGGCAGAAACAAGATAAACATGGTTGAACAATGGAGAAGTTCAGTCGACCAAAATTATCAATAACGCTCAGAGGCGACGAACGGTCGACTGGTGTTGGACACCGTTCGACCAAAAATAACAGAGACTTTTTTGGAGTCAGGAACGGTCGACCGATGGTGATTCTGGTTGGGGGTGAGCTTCAGTTCGGGACCGGACCAGATCGGACCGAATAAATTCGGTTCGGTCCGGTTCAGTTGAAAGGAATGTGTTCAAAAGTTTTACTTTTATATCTCAATTATTATGAATTGGATGTGCAAACATTTTGTTCCTTGATTATAGTATTCGTCTTTTGCAAGTGTTAAGGAAGAGACGCTTGGTCATTAACCGTAGAGCTCTAAAAGATAATAGTTTACATAAATCAAAAGTTATTCACAATCATGGTAATTAACATGGAACATTAATCACCGAGATAGATTGTCGTGTTGGTTATCGATTGTTGTAGCTCTACAAATAATTGACGACACGAGTATATAAAAGAGGAAAAGATTACTTTTATATATTTAATAGACCTAACAAGTAAAACATTATGGAATTCTGTTTTGTGTCATTAATGTTTTACTGTGTCTTGGATCCTAAGATATGAGACTTATATATTTTCACTCAAGAAGTGCTTAATTTGATTATTGTCAAAAACTATCATTGAGTATAGTGATAAAGACAATAGTTGGTTGAACATGACTTGTTCTGGAAAAGATAGCTAGTCAAACGATTATCGTTTCCCCTCTTAATTGAGTGATGATATTAGTGGGCCACTTGATAAAACAAAATTATAATGTGCACAATGTAACTTGATTTAAGTTACATAGTTATAATTAGCTTAAAGAGATCAAGAAAAGAATATAATACAAAGGTGACACATTTCTACTTTGTATATATTCTTAATATCATGAGGCAAGGGACGAACATAAGTGGTGCACTTACATCACTAAATGGATCATGTTTTAGTTCTAGTGGAACAAAGACATCTATGCTAATTGGGTAACTATAATGTGTAGCTAGATACCGCTTATAGTTTGAGATATTAATTGTTTAATATCGCTGCCAATTTGGCTTAGATCCTCCTATAGGTCACACCACAAAACTGGGAAACAAGAAGCTTGATTTTAAGTTCATATGATGTGTCGGGTTTCATGTGAAAAATGGACACATGTGATGAACGAATAAAATCAATATGTCATGAGAATTGACATAATTAGAATCATAATAAATTCATATGAGGTGTGTATATTATGGGGTGTAATAATTTAATATTACATAAGATAATATATTACATAAGATGTGAATTTGCTAAAACCCCCAAAAGATCAAATTTTGTTGGAAATAAATCTAAAATTTGACAAAGGCAAAATCAGGGTGAAACACAGTGAACCGTTCACGGTTCGGTCGACCGGGGTATCTTCGAATCGGTTAACCGAATGGGGAACGGGTAAGCACAATTTGTTGACCGAAATTGTCTAGAGTGCCTGGACAATTAGGTTCGGTTAACCGAGTGTGAACGATCAACCGTGAAAAAGTATTTTCGGCAGACCGAAGGTGACACAGTCATCCGATGACTATGCTCCAGGAGAAATTTTGGTGAGTCAACGGTCGACCGAAGAGAAGATGTGGTTCGTCCAAATTTTTCAGAGAATTTTCTCATAAGGAATCGGTCGACCGTCGAGCTCACGGTTCACCAAACACGTATTTTCCTTTGGGGGTGAGTAATCATAGGGTTTCAGTGCTCAAACATTTAAAGAAGTCCAACCTGAACCTAGTGAGTCAATAATTTGTGTCTGTTAATTTAAGGAAGTTTGTTGTAGTCAAGGACTCTTGAAATCTTGTTGTGAGACATTAAGTGTAGGGGTTTTGGTTCATGTGTAGATAAGAAATAAGTGAGTAGGTGTTCTCTCTTCTCGTACGGCTCCTATCACTCGGGAAAGTAGGTCTGAGGGGACTTTGTGCCTGGTGCTTTCGAGTCATCTGACTTGGGATGCGCCGACCGAACTCTTGTTACACGGGTGGTAGGGATTGCCCTATGTGGAGATTTGGGGAAAGGTGTACGTGATAGTGTAAGTCCTCATGGGCAATGATGCACGAAACCTGACCCTGGGAAAATGAAGCTCAAACTAATAAAAAGAAAAGAAAAAAAAATAAAAATAAAAACATTAATGGACCAATATGTAATCATGTAGTGTATTAAGTGTGTGTTATCTTAATCCCTTGAGCTTTATATGATTTCCATAACCATCTAATGGGTTTCCACTCTTATCTTTGATATGCTAATGCTCTTGAATGAAGCTTAGCCTATGCTTTGATTAGTGAACCTATTTTATGGGGAATGATAAGGTTAGGATATGGATGAAATTAATATTGGAAACACAAGTTGTAGTGTATGTACTCTTGTTGCCTTTACCTTGGTTAATGTCTTGTATGTTTTAATGATATAGTCTTATCTTAATTCATGTGTGTTGGCTTTTTAGCCTTAATCTTTATTTAGTTTTGATGATTAAGTAATCTAATCTTAATCTATATTTAATCAATCAACCTAGACAATCAAAGTAAGCAAACATGAATACATGCATTGCATATATATTCGTGTACTTGCGATATTCTTAATAGGTTGATGAAGAATCAAGCTAAGGAGCTTGGGGACAAGAAGATAAAGACTCAAGACATGTAATCAAGCTTTGGACCAATATGTAATGTAGTATAATTTGAGTCCTAAGGATTAATGTAAACTTGAGCACATTAGGATTCTGTCCCGTATCCCCACGGTTAACCGACCCCTTCTCGGTAAACCGAATCTTGTAGAGTTCGGTCCACCGAACACCTTGCGGTCAACCGTGTAGAATCCTTTAGGTGTTCCCTGGAATAACCACCTCGGTATACCAAACCGCCTTTGGTAGACCGAATTAGCCTGGACCGGTTTTGGACTTTGCTCCAACGGTCGTATTTAAATCTTGACCTAAAGCCAAATTGACTTATCCATATTCGGTACACCGAACTTCATTCGGTCAACCAAATCATATTGCTTTAGGAGACCAACGGCTATTTAACTTGACCGTTATTGGTAAACCAATCTCCCACGCTTTGTCAGCGCAATTCCCGCGCTACTTCGGTCTACCGAAGTATACACGGTCAACCGAACTTGAGTAGATCAGAGCCCAATCAATTCTACTGTCCACCTTGGAACGGTGAACCGAATGGACTTCGGTGAACCGAATTTAATTAGGGCTAAATAGATAAAAGCTACTGGAGGTTGGTGAACGGTGATCCGATACATAATCGGTCAACCGAGTTCTTTGTTCAGACCAATGTTTCGGACTACCGTGTGGATAACGGTCGACCAAATCTGTCTCGATTTCTGGCCGAGCTTAAGTCACATCTTGCTTTCTCATTGGTCCATTCCCCACCAACTCCCAAACGGCTAGATGAGCTTGAAGGCTTATAAATAGGACCTCATTTGGTTGCTTTGGAGATCTTGAACACTTCCTATCTATCCAATACTCAAAGCCAAATCCTCTCCATCTTCAAGCTCTCAATCCACAACACTCAAGCCTAAACTTCACCACTTGCATATCCAATTCCATATCATATCCAAGTGTGCTCAAGTATAGAGTGTTAGTTAGATTGTGATTCCAATTCCTTATTCAAGAATCACCAAGTTGTAAAGCTTCGAGGAAGCTCCCTCTCGGGTTGTGAGAGGAGACACGAGTGAGGCGAGGTTGTTCGCGAGGCTCGGTGTTGTAAACGGCGTTGGTCTCGGCCCGGAACGGAGATCGGTTAGTGGAACCGTAAGCGAGGCTCGGGGGATCGAGCGAGGCTTGCGAGGAGGACTAGGACCCGGGTGTGGGTGCCGAACCTCTCTAAACTCTGGTGTCGACGAATTTGTGGTTTGCAATTGTCTCTTCCTTAATCCTTCGGTTAGTATTTTTAATTCCGCATTTTTCTATTGATTAGAGGGCCATAGATCCTAACAATTGGTATCAGAGCATTAGGTTGCTAATTTCATTTACTTAATCGTAATTTAGCATGACATATACTTCTAATCATTGTGAAGGATTATCCACATCTAAGCCACCTTTGTTTAATGGGTTAAATTATGACTATTGGAAGAAAAGAATGAGAATATATTTGCAATCAAATGATTTGAAATATTGGACATTCATATTAAACTCATATACACCTCCTAATGATGATGAAATTGTATCCTTAACAAAACCCAAAATTAAGGAAGCGGAGATGAATTCCCGCATTATGAATATCTTGTATTGTGGGTTAAATGAAGGGGAATACAATAGGGTAAGAGGTTGTGAAAGTGCTTATGATATTTGGCATACATTAGAAATGCATCATGAGGGTTCAAATAGATTGAAAGAAACTAGGATTAATTTGCTCATGCATAAATATGAATTATTTCGTATGCAATCCGGTGAAAACATAAGTGAGATGCACACTCGCTTCACCGAGATAATTAACTCTCTTAAAGCACTTGGCAAGGATTTTAGCAAGGGAGAGATTACTCGAAAGATTCTCCGATCACTCACCGACGATTGGGAGGAGAAGACGACCGCCATCGAAGAAGCACAAGATCTCACAAAATTATCGGTCGAAGAGCTAATGGGTAGTCTCATGACATATGAGATACAAATGAAAGACCGCATTGAGAAGAGAGTCAAGAAATCCTTAGGGCTACACGCCGTCGCCAATTCGATAAAAGGAGATAGTGATATCGAGGAACAATTGGCGACACAACAATTTAAGGAATTTCTCAAAGAAGAGAAAGAAAGAAGAAAAGAGAAGAAGAAGAGCAAGAGAAAAGAGAAGAAGAAGAAGAAAGCTCTTAAAGCTACTTGGGACACTTCATCATCTTCATCAATTGAAGGCGAATTCGCCTCAATGTGCTTCATGGCAATAGAAGACGATGATAGTGAGGTATCTTCTTGCTAGTCATGATAAAATTGCATTAGAGAACACTCAATTAATTGATGAAATTGCAACTCTAAATGCAAAACCTTCGTGTAGTGTTGATATTCAAGATCTAATTGCTAAGAATGTTCTATTACAAAAAGATCTTGAAAAATTCACAAGTGGAAAGAAAATGCTTGAAATGCTTATTGGTAGTCAAAGACAATCACTAGATAAACATGGTATAGGTTTTTATGCTAATAACTTTAAGAACCATGTTATTCACACTACTTTGAATGGAAAGCATTTTGTAGTGAATAAAACTTCCTCAAGTATTTGGGCACCTAAAACCAAAATGGTTTGGGTTCCAAAAACTAACATGATTGGACCCAAGAAAAAATGGGTACCAAAATCTTCAATTGTAGGCACTTGAAGGAGAAAATCGGTGGTGACCGGATGAGCTTCAAAGAAAAATTTAAAGCCGGTTGCATCACCGAATACGGGTTGAGTCAATTCAAAGCGCCACGACGGTATAAATTTTGATTGATTCTAATCTAAATTTTAGAGCTTAATAGACATATCTTATGATATAATTCATTGCATATCTTATACCCTATTCATTACATATCGTATAACAACATCCATAATCATAAATGTAAAATTGTAAAATGGATGTTAAATAGGCTAAGAGGGAGAATAGAAATGCACTTAATTGTTAATACTCATTGTTGCTATTTAGCCTAATTGATAGGGGGAGCCTTAAAGTACAAAATCATATAATTAAGGGGGAGAGTTAGATATCTCTTACCTTTGCATCAAATGCTTAATGTTTGCTTTTTGATTGATGTCAAAGGGGGAGAAGAATTAAGATGAGCTTCAATTTTAAATAAACTATGCATGTTGTTAGGGGGAGAAATCTTGTAAATGCATATATTACATATATGTTAAGAAACAAAACATATAGAAAGGGGAAAAATACAATTGAACTCAAAATATTAAGATATAGATTTGCCATCATCAAAAAGGGGGAGATTGTTTGTTTTTTAGCCTTAATCTTTATTTAGTTTTGATTATTAAGTAATCTAATCTTAATCTATATTTAATCAATCAACCTAGACAATCAAAGTAAGCAAACATGAATACATGCATTGCATATATATTCGTGTACTTGCGATATTCTTAATAGGTTGACGAAGAATCAAGCTAAGGAGCTTGGGGACAAGAAGATAAAGACTCAAAACATGTAATCAAGCTTTGGACCAATATGTAATGTAGTATAATTTGAGTCCTAAGGATTAATGTAAACTTGAGCACATTAGGATTCTGTCCCGTATCCCCACGGTTAACCGACCCCTTCTCGTTAAGCCGAATCTTGTAGAGTTCGGTCCACCGAACACTGATGCATTGCATACATTGCATCATATGTCTTTCATTTAGATTACTTTTATATCAATAAATGCTATTAAGGTATGTGTTTAGTCGTATTTACAGAATACAGGGACATGGATGCAAATTACCCACATTCCGAGCATAAACGTGTGCAAAAGATTCATTTCTATCATAAAGACCGAATTCAAGTTTATCGGGTTTCAAATGGAAATGCATCCAAGCATAAAAGCATTCAAGGAGCTAATTACAAAAAGGTCAAGGGCTTAATTGCAAAATACCAAGGACCTGATTGCAAAAGAAAAGGATCAAGTTATTTTGTTGGAAAAGTCAAAAGAAAAGTCAAATATAAATCTCCAACAATGGAAGGAATTAATCCGGAGTTTAAAAGAATGGAAAGAATCCATCCAGACGCGCAAATAAAGATCAAATCATGCCATAAACGCACCACAGAAATCCGGGGGCGAAATCCTTGACTTGGGCGGCGATTCCGCCGCATCTCCCATGCATTGTGCGGCGATTTCGCCGCACCAGTGAGGATCTGTGTGCTCCAATTTTGTCCAGTGTTGGGTTGACACGTGTACTATCCTTTTATGTATTGTTATCCCCTGTATCGGCTATAAATAGCCCTGTAGGACGAATGTAACACATCTTTGAACCTTTGGTCTTGGATCATTAGTAATAAATTTCTGTTTTATTTTGTTTTGTTTTTATTTTCTTTTAATGTCTCTAGGATCCTTTCTTCTTCCTCCCTCCATGAGTTTCTAACTCTTTCCAAAGGGTGGAGGTGATGGAATTAGGGGTAGAGAAGATGAATGCATGTTATTGTTTTAAGTTCGTGATTAGTATATTTTGATTACTTGAGTTTATGTTAAATCATTTATCTTGTAATGCTTCATAACTAACATGATTTATTTCAAGTTTCTCCATTCTCCAATCTAAACCTAAGTCTAGACCTCCACCCGACGGAATTCTCTTCTTTGTTCTTGTTTTAATTTTAATTGCTTTTGTTTCGTACTTTAGTTAATTAAACCAAAAACCCCAAAAACCCTAATTGATTCTTCTCTACTTCTTTCCCATCAATCGAAACAACAAAAATAACGAAATCTCTCCCTCCTTGTGTTCGACCCGTACTTGCCACCGCTTCATCGTGGCCGTGCACTTGCGGTATAAATTTAAATCTTCATCAAGTTTTTGGCGCCGTTGCCGGGGAGGCGACGCAGATTTTGTTGTTTTTGTGTTTTCGATTTTATCCTGTTTATCTTGTGCGCAATCTAAGTATTTGGATTTGTGTTTCAGGGGACAACAGAGTGCGCGGAGAAATCCGGGCACATTTGGAGCTAAACGAGCGGCGAAATCGCCGCACCTGAAGAACAACTTGCGGCGAATTCGCCGCACCAGTAAGGCTTCTGGGCGTCATTTTTCTCTGGGGTCGTCTACATCGTGGATTGGTCGCATTGAGCTACTGGAAATTCCGAGAGCAGGCGGCGAACCTGTCTGAGCATTGCGGAGGTAACTTTTCTTGCCTTTCTCGTATAATCTGAATTTTCGAAAAGTTTCCTTTCGTAGAATTGCACGTGTTAGGGTCAAAAATTCCATAATTAGCAATAACTCAACTCTGACCTAAAAATTGGCAAAATTAGAAAGACCTTAGTGCATGCATCATATAATGTTTTGTTTGCATTATTCTTGCTAAATTATTGCAAATTATTTTTGTTGAAGAGTGCTGGAGACAAGGTACGTATCGCGGTTTTTAACGACTGCATTTAAGTATATAATTTAATTTGCATACAACCTTGCAATTGCCCCCATTAAAAAGACCATTGTTTGACTATCTTTGTTAGATCTAAGTTAAACTATCTTAAGGGCAACTCCATAGGAAAAGATACGGTGGGGATTTCATCACCCTTCCGTGGCCCACAAATCACAATCCTCAAGTGTCACCCAAGCCTAAAATTAAAATCAATTAGACATTGGCCCCTAAGGACTCGGACTCAATTAAGGAGGAGATTGGTTTGACTTGCTATGACCTGAAGCTAATTGAATTCAAATTGGTGTCTAGAAAGTGTTTTTGTGTCGACGAAAGTCTTCCAAGCGACGTGGTTGTCTAATTGGCACCGACTCTGTCGGAAGCGCCCCCACTAGCTATACACTAACTGGCCAACTTGGTTTGATTGGTGAGGGAGGTGAATCAAGCAAATCAATTCGACTCAACCAGTTAGGAGTCGTCTAGATCTAAGTGACACTAGGTCTAGGATTGTTTTGACCGTGCTTGTTCAGGAAATTTCTGACCAACCCTAATTTTTATCCTTTAGAGTTAAGTTTCCCTTCTCGTCTGAGTCTTCTTTCAATTCTCATCCTTACCTTTCTATTGTTTGTTTCCTTTAAAATAAAAAAAAATATTTTTTTTTTAAAATTCAAAAGAAAAAAGAAAAAAAAAGAGTAATTGATTCTTGGAATTGAATTTGAAATTTAAATTTCGAATTCAAATTCAAAAATTAATTCAAACCGGTGCACTCAGATTTGGGTGCGGGATTTAAGCAATCGACTCTCACGAGTTCATCTGGATTCCAGTCTAGAGCTTAACCCCAACCCATCTGTTGCACCACCTCACCCGGATCTAATGGGTGAGAATGTTGTGAACCCGCCTATAACTCTGAGGGATCGGTGCTACCCAACAATGGCTGCTCAGCCATCGTGCATCGTCATGCCCACCATACCGGGTCGCGACTTCGAACTTAAGGCACAATACATGAGTATGCTGCCTAAGTTCACCTCTAGGGAAGATCCATATCTCTTCCTTAGAGAATTTGAGGAAATCTGCTCTCTTATGCAATACCAGCATATCCCTGAAGAGGCAGTGCGTCTGAAATTCGTGCCTCTAGCACTGAAAGACGACGCTAAGAAATGGCTATATAGTCTAGCCGAAAGATCTATTAGAAGTTGGGCCGAATTTGTTCAAGTTTTCTTAAAAAAATATTTCCCCAACCATAAGACTATGAAGATTAGGAATGAAATTGTTGCATTCGTTCAGTCTGAGAGCGAGCCGTTCTATTCCTATCTTGAGAGATTTAAGAGTGTCTTAACCCAATGCCCTCATCACGGAATACCGAAGTGGCAATTATGCCAAATTATTTATGAGGGATTGACACCCACATCTAGGGTTATGCTAGAATCTGTGAGCCAAGGGAATTTCATGTCCAAAAATGAAAATGATGCCTGGACTTTTCTTGAGGATTTAGCTGAAAATAGTATGCAATGGGACAATGCTAGAACACCCATCAACCCGAGTGTTGGATCTAGAATAGCGAGTCAACCCCGACCAGGTGTCTTAGCTGTAGACTCCAACATAGCGGCTGAGGCAAAACTAGCTACCCTAATGCGTAGAATGGAAAGTCTAGAGCTACAAAATCAACCCCGAATGAATCAACCCGTGTCTATCCCCTGCTCTAGATGTGGTCAGACTGGTCATTTAATGGAGGACTGTGTGGACCTGGAACATGTTAATGCCACATTTAACAATTCTAGAAATGATCCTTACGCATCAACCTATAACCCAGGTTGGCGTAATCATCCCAATTTTTCGTGGACCCAACAAGGACAACCTCCTAGACAACAACAAACCCCATATAACCAAAATAATACATCATCTGGGGGTAATAACAATGGAAATCATGAGGTTAGGTTGACAAAATTAGAAACTTTAATGACAACTTTTATACAAACAACCAACCAATCATTCCAAAGGCTAGAGACACAGGTCAGCCAATTAGCACAGATAATAGGTGAAAGAGAAAAGGGCCAATTTCCAAGTCAACCTGAGGTGAACCCAAGAACTAATAATCAATATCAATCTTATCAACCACCTGCAGGAAATAACAACCCTAGACCGGTTCAAATGGTTAATGAGGAAGGACCGTTCCAACAAATCAATGCTGTAGTATCATTACGGTCCGGAAGACAAATTGACAATAATGTGGTAAACCCTAGAATGACTAATCAATCTAGCCATCAAGCACCCACATATGACTTGACCATTGAACCCGACGTCCAAATTGAAAAGCCCAATCCACCTACCCAACCTGAACCTGTAGCTCAACCTGAACCTGAGCGAGTCTATGTGCCTAAAGCCCCATTTCCCAATAGACTCAAAAAGAACTCTAGTGCACAAATAGAGAAAATCTTGGAAGTATTTAAGCAAGTTAAGGTAAACATTCCACTCTTAGACATGATTCAACAAATACCTGCTTATGCTAAATTCTTAAAAGATTTGTGCACTAAGAAGAGAAAAACGAATGTACCAAAGAAGACATTCTTAACTGCAAACATATGCTCAATTCTTTCCAACACATCTCCTATAAAATATAAGGACCCGGGGTGTCCCACAATTTCATGTTCAATAGGAGATACATTTATCAATAAAGCCCTTCTAGACCTTGGTGCAAGCGTTAACTTGCTCCCATTTTCTGTCTACGAGCAACTCAACCTTGGTCCGCTGAAACCCTCTAGGACAACCCTCCAATTCGCTGATTGTTCTGTTAAGAAACCGAGAGGTGTAGTAGAGGACGTTTTGATTAAGGTTGGTGACTTCATTTATCCAGTGGATTTTGTCGTACTTGATACTGAACCTGTTGTAAATCCTAATCGACAAATCCCTGTAATTCTAGGTAGACCCTTTTTAGCCACTTCGGAAGCATTAATAAACTGTCGAAATGGGCTCATGCAATTATCTTTCGGGAACTTAAAAGCAGAATTTAATATCTTCCATATTGATAATGAGCCAGAAATAATATGCAACCCAAGTGATGTTGTGATGAGAGCACGTATTTATCAGAATTCTGAATCAAATAAATCATCACATAAGCAAAAAGGAAGTAAGAAAAAAGGGAGTAATTCATTTACTCAACCACCATCACTCGAGCAAATAAGCGAACCAATTCAAGTGAGAAGAGTGGAATCTTTTCCTCAAGTCAACATGGGGAACAATTCAACTGGATACATGCACCAACATGGTGTCATTCAATCCAGTTCTGATTATGGTTGACTTTGAGCAAACTCAACCCCTCTACCGCAAGCCGACGCAGGTAATCAGTGCATTTATTTTATCTATGCATACATTGAGGACAATGCATGATTTAGGTGTGGGGGGTGTTTATATATGTACATATCTATCTATTTGATTTTCTGTTCTGCTTTATTTAAAAAAAAAAAATTAATAAAAAAAAATCAATATTCTATGACATAGCTTAAGATTAAACTGCCAAAACCCGTGTACAAATTGCATCAAGTTTTTGTTCCTTATTATATAGTTCTGCTTGTAGAAATTATGACATAAATCTAAGTTCCAAAGAAATAACCCATGGCCCTTGTAAGACATGTATGCACTTAAATTGGATGAATCAAATCTTTGAAGTGGTTGATAAAAAGCAGAGGTTGAGGAAAATATACCGGGAAGTGTGGACTTCTAATAGCAATTAAGCCTTGAGGAAAATAAAAGTAAAATAAAATAAAAATAAAGTGAGGAAAACACATTTTGCAAAATGATTACAAAAGCCCAAGCCTTCGAGTCACTGGTCCGTAGGGGTATCTTGAAACCCGGTAACTTGAGTCTGCCAGCTCGGGATTATCGACCAAACTCGCTACACGAATGCAAAAAGGGTATAAGTGTTAAAAAGAAAAGCAAATGTGTTGAATCACGGAAAAAGAAAATAAATAAATAAATAAATACTTTAAGATACTCAAGGCCCAAAGCTAAAGGAATGATCCATGCCATGGTTGATCCAAATGATACTTCACCACCAGAGGAGGCGTGCAAAATAATTTAAGTAATAACATGTTTAGAAGGGTTAGTGGTGTGAATGTTGGAGGAGTAAAGACCAAGTCATATTTTTAATGAGTTAGATTTATATAATGAGCATGCAAGAATTTTCAGTAAGATGTATAAGGTTGAGGTAGGGATATTGAGAACTATTAATGAAATGTTGATAGGATTTTGTGGGTATATCCGCTGAAAACCCTCACGAGACAAAACTCGTCCTCCTTGGCAACAAAGAGGTTTAAAGGCTTGTTGCACATGCTAAGTGCAACCGTGATTCCTACGAAAGTGAGTTAGGATTTCCCTGTTTTCATTTTCTTATATTTTGTTTTGCTAGGGACTAGCAAAATCTAGGTGTGGGGGTATTTGATGCATTGCATACATTGCATCATATGTCTTTCATTTAGATTACTTTTATATCAATAAATGCTATTAAGGTATGTGTTTAGTCGTATTTACAGAATACAGGGACATGGATGCAAATTACCCACATTCCGAGCATAAACGTGTGCAAAAGATTCATTTCTATCATAAAGACCGAATTCAAGTTTATCGGGTTTCAAATGGAAATGCATCCAAGCATAAAAGCATTCAAGGAGCTAATTACAAAAAGGTCAAGGGCTTAATTGCAAAATACCAAGGACCTGATTGCAAAAGAAAAGGATCAAGTTATTTTGTTGGAAAAGTCAAAAGAAAAGTCAAATATAAATCTCCAACAATGGAAGGAATTAATCCGGAGTTTAAAAGAATGGAAAGAATCCATCCAGACGCGCAAATAAAGATCAAATCATGCCATAAACGCACCACAGAAATCGGGGGCGAAATCCTTGACTTGGGCGGCGATTCCGCCGCATCTCCCATGCATTGTGCGGCGATTTCGCCGCACCAGTGAGGATCTGTGTGCTCCAATTTTGTCCAGTGTTGGGTTGACGCGTGTACTATCCTTTTATGTATTGTTATCCCCTGTATCGGCTATAAATAGCCCTGTAGGACGAATGTAACACGTCTTTGAACCTTTGGTCTTGGATCATTAGTAATAAATTTCTGTTTTATTTTGTTTTGTTTTTATTTTCTTTTAATGTCTCTAGGATCCTTTCTTCTTCCTCCCTCCATGAGTTTCTAACTCTTTCCAAAGGGTGGAGGTGATGGAATTAGGGGTAGAGAAGATGAATGCATGTTATTGTTTTAAGTTCGTGATTAGTATATTTTGATTACTTGAGTTTATGTTAAATCATTTATCTTGTAATGCTTCATAACTAACATGATTTATTTCAAGTTTCTCCATTCTCCAATCTAAACCTAAGTCTAGACCTCCACCCGACGGAATTCTCTTCTTTGTTCTTGTTTTAATTTTAATTGCTTTTGTTTCGTACTTTAGTTAATTAAACCAAAAACCCCAAAAACCCTAATTGATTCTTCTCTACTTCTTTCCCATCAATCGAAACAACAAAAATAACGAAATCTCTCCCTCATTGTGTTCGACCCGTACTTGCCACCGCTTCATCGCGGCCGTGCACTTGCGGTATAAATTTAAATCTTCATCAAACACCTTGCGGTCAACCGTGTAGAATCCTTTAGGTGTTCCCTGGAATAACCACCTCGGTATACCGAACCGCCTTCGGTAGACCGAATTAGCCTAGACCGGTTTTGGACTTTGCTCCAACGGTCGTATTTAAATCTTGACCTAAAGCCAAATTGACTTATCCATATTCGGTACACCGAACTTCATTCGGTCAACCGAATCATATTGCTTTAGGAGACCAACGACTATTTAACTTGACCGTTATTGGTAAACCAATCTCCCACGCTTTGTCAGCGCAATTCCCGCGCTACTTCGGTCTACCGAAGTATACACGGTCAACCGAACTTGAGTAGATCAGAGCCCAATCAATTCTACTGTCCACCTTGGAACGGTGAACCGAATGGACTTCGGTGAACCGAATTTAATTAGGGCTAAATAGATAAAAGCTACTGGAGGTTGGTGAACGGTGATCCGATACATAATCGGTCAACCGAGTTCTTTGTTCAGACCAATGTTTCGGACTACCGTGTGGATAACGGTCGACCAAATCAGTCTCGATTTCTGGCCGAGCTTAAGTCACATCTTGCTTTCTCATTGGTCCATTCCCCACCAACTCCCAAACGGCTAGATGAGCTTGAAGGCTTATAAATAGGACCTCATTTGGTTGCTTTGGAGATCTTGAACACTTCCTATCTATCCAATACTCAAAGCCAAATCCTCTCCATCTTCAAGCTCTCAATCCACAACACTCAAGCCTAAACTTCACCACTTGCATATCCAATTCCATATCATATCCAAGTGTGCTCAAGTATAGAGTGTTAGTTAGATTGTGATTCCAATTCCTTATTCAAGAATCACCAAGTTGTAAAGCTTCGAGGAAGCTCCCTCTCGGGTTGTGAGAGGAGACACGAGCGAGGCGAGGTTGTTCGCGAGGCTCGGTGTTGTAAACGGCGTTGGTCTCGGCCCGGAACGGAGATCGGTTAGTGGAACCGTAAGCGAGGCTCGGGGGATCGAGCGAGGCTTGCGAGGAGGACTAGGACCCGGGTGTGGGTGCCGAACCTCTCTAAACTCCGGTGTCGACGAATTTGTGGTTTGCAATTGTCTCTTCCTTAATCCTTCGATTAGTATTTTTTAATTCCGCATTTTTCTATCGATTAGAGGGCCATAGATCCTAACAATGTGGAGGCATAGTAAGCTCTAGTCTTTATACATGAGTTCATTTAGCTTCATTCCAATTATTGTCTTGTATGTTTTAATGATGTGATCTAATCTTAATTCATGTGGAGGCACAGTTGGATTTAGTTTTATGATTTCATGCACTACATATTGTGAGGAGCTTAATTGAACACACACACACATATTTCTATTCACATTATTTCTCTACCCCATATGGGGTTTAGTTTTATTGCTTCTCTTCCTTTTCTTTTTGCATTCTAGTGTAGTTAGTGTAATCAATCAGTGGGCGATTCGACGAGCAACGGAACTCGGGATATTCTGAAAGGTTTTAGAGAACCTTTGGGTATGATCCTTTATCCTTTGTTTATTTTAATATGTGTAGGAATGCATGATATTAGAATAAACAAATACATGTACGTAAAATCAATGAAAACATGAAATCGATCTTGTATGTTTGTATTAAATTTTTAAAAATATATACATACATGGGGACACGAAATCCTACAGACTTTGGGTGTGCCACCATTGTATTATAGACTGTGGCGTAGCTTAGAGTTTGCATTGACTCCTTTTTAAGTAGTAGAGTCGAGGGATCACGGATCCCAGTGCACGATGTTGCACGGCTCTATGGAGCAGGATGACCATACGGACTTCGGTCTGGATGAGTCGATCGAGCGGCCTGCAGGCTACCAATACGATCGATTAGCTTTAAGGGAGATGATGTGACCAACATGACCTTGATGGCGGTGGTGTTGGTAGCCTGTGCTGAGAGATAGCTAGGTGAGGATTCATCCGGACGACCGAGTGGTGATGGAGAGGACCGCGCGACCTTGATGGCGGCGGTGACTGTCCCCCAATGTTTTCCGACAGGTAGCTTGGCTGTGGCATAGCCAGCTGAGTTGTCCGACCTGAGCGACGGCTCCCTCGGTATGGTGTTGACCTTAAGATTCAGCTGATTCTAGTGACGTGGAAGTGCGGGCCCTCCTTTACCGAACCTGATCATTAGTGTAGTCGCGTGTGGGGTGCGTTGCGTACTCTCCGTAGAACCGTATGTGCCTACGGTAGGTCTCTGTGGGAGACTCGTTGATGGATTGTGGGACAGATGTCCTCTATTACCCTTGGAGGGAAATGTTTACTGATTGAATTATATCTTATCATGTTATACTAGTACGATATGTTCATTTCTTTATACTTTAGCATGCATGTGGGCGAGCTTGGTATATGGGATTTCCTTATGGAAACTCAGGCATTGTTGTTTTATTTGCAATTCAGGACCGCAGTAGGTTCTGACGTATGGCGACCGAGGACGATGACACTCTGGGATCATATCCTCCTATCGTATTTTCCTTGGTTGTATGACTGTTTGTATTTACACTTTCTTGCACTCTGATGTAGCCATACCTTTTGACAATTCTGATGTGGTACGATGCACCTTTTGAATATTTTATGAGTAATGTCTTTGCTCCCTTGGTTCTTAATCTCTGTGGAGCTTGTGTTTTAAATTTTAAATTGTTTGCTGTTTCGGGGATGTTACAATTTACCCACACAAATTCACATCTTTTTTCCACTTGAATTTGGTCGGTCATCTCGATAAAACTTAAGCATCTTTTGGAGTTGTTGGACAATTTACCGTTTATTAAGTACTACAAATTAATATTTATTTTTTAGAAACATAAGACTATCTTTCTAACAATGTCATTTAGCATTGTTAAGTCCATAAAGTTATGACTTTGGTTTAGTCAAAATTAAAATCCCTTGCCAATGACCTGCATTCTGCATCTTACTCAAAGTAGTGTGCATGAACTTAAGAATTAAATTCTTGGGGGGAAAATTGTTTGTGAAAATTTGCTACCTACTGTAAGTAACCCAACAATGCAAATCAATTCTAGAAAGCGATCTATACCTTATTTGTCTTCGGTATGCTTTCTTGGTGGTTTCTAATAAAAAGGAGTCGTTGCAATTGGTGGTTGTTGTGACACTTGTGATACCAATAATGATCTAGGCGTGGTGATAAAAGTGTTAGAAATTGGTTTAATTTTGTATAGGTAGAAACAAGATAAAACGGTCGACCGATTGAGAAGACCGGTTGACCAAAATTTTCAGTAACGCTCAGAGATGAAGAATGGTCGACCGGTGTTGGACACCGTTCGATCGAAAATAACATGCATTTTTCGGATGTGAAGGTAACCGGTGTTGGACATCGTTCGACCGAAAATAACATGAACTTTTTGGAGTCAGGAAAGATCGACCGATGATGATTCAGGTCGACCGGAAAGTGGTTCGGAGTTGACGATAACCATATAGCGGTCGACCGTTGTACACGTTTTCTGTACGGTTTTGAGTCGTCTATTTAAAGGCTTTTGAGCCCTAACTTGTATACAATGCATTATTCTTATTTTCTTCATTTGAGTATTGAGAAATTATGTCTAGAAAGATATCTAGAGTGCTTTTTTGGATGACATATTGCATCCATAAACTTGTAATCTCGGTTGTTTCTCTTGTTGGAGAAGCGGAAAAAGGAAAGGAAATCCGGAGGAGACCCTCCCCCCCAAACTCTTGATGCATTATTCGTTTATTGCTTCTTTTTTTAATCTTTGCGTGTGTTTTGTTGCGTTTAAAGTTTGGGAGAAAGTAAGTTAGATTTTCTACATATCAATATTCGTTTTCATATTCCGTTGTGCATCTTAATCCATGCAAAGGGGTAGAAGTTGATTAAGAACGATAAGTGGTTGATGGAATAGATAAAGAATGAATGCAACGTGTACCTGTAGACTATGATGTCTGCTTTTACGACCCAAATCTTAAATGCGGAACTCAGTAGTTTGTATATTCGTTCTCGGTTGTCATTCTTGGTCCACAGTAAAATTATATGGATTAAATTATATACATACTTGACTTGTCATGATACCATACGTCGATCGTGAATTTACATCAAGGATTTTATCCGATTGGTTCCATCATCGTACTCCGTAGATGAGCTTCTGATTACCTTGTCATCTGAAGCTTCACTATTGAGGTGAAATTAATGCTTGTGATGGGTCGATTTTGAAAAGTTATTTGGTTTGACTTGGGTTGAAAGTGGATATTCAAAATCTGATCACGTATACACTCAGAAATTAAAATTTTATCCATGAAAGAAATGGTTGCTAATTGTATTTGTATCCAGATTCAACATTTATGAACTCACGATGCGGATATAAAAATTGAAACATCCGATCTAAATAATATTCATTTCGAAAATGAGTATCATTATTAATATTTGCATATTTATGATCATTATATGGTATTATATTAGAACACTTATGTACATGTTACTATATTACTTATACTTTATTTCCATTATTTATAATAGTTTTTTCCAATTCATACATATTTACCATTACATTTTATAATACCATAAATGTCATATGATAATGTCACGTATACACAAAATACAATTTCTTTTCATACATGTAGCTATTAGTAGAAACAAGTTGTTAAGTGGGGAAAAATATTGGCTCAAATATATCACTGGAGATGGGCATTTATCCATATTCACTTCGGATTCGTCAAATATCTCTTTGGATTTTATTTCTCATATTTGTGAACAATACGTATCTGTAATCGTATTTATATTATTTTTTTATGTATGAAAATATGGGTATGCTTATACTCTCCATGCCCGTTCCATTTTGAACTCTATGTAAAGCAACTAATTTTCATTTCTTCTTCTTCCCTAGAACCATCTTTTTCCAATAATGCCTTTCTAAACTAGAACCATCTTCCTCTTCTTTATACCATTATTAAAGGAAGTAGTTCGACATTATATATCTTTGATGCGAGGTTGAAATTACCTGAAGAGCAATCTTTAGGCATTTTTTCCATGTTTGCAAGAAAGCAAATGATACGGTAAATAGTGAATTATACACACATCCACTAAAAGCTTATAGGACTAGGAAACAAATATGGGGTATTGCCCCTAGGGTTAGGAATGAACATAAACCCGTTTGTTTGGTCCAAACCGAATCAACCTAACAAAGTTCGATTCCGTTACCGGTTCCAATTTTTTTCCGATTTCGGTCCGGTGTACCTTTAAATAGATTTTTATTTTTAATGTTTTATATTAATTTGTTTAATGTTTTACTAATTTCATAAAGCAACTAGAAAATCATCATTTCACAGAGATGATTTATGGTATTCGTCAAACCACCAAAAATATACAGCTCGAAATCTTGTCGGTAGAAGTATTGCCAAGATCATAAAAAAGGCAAATCCATTGATTGTTAAGAAAATAGAATTCGACGTACTATTAGTTGTGCTACTAAAATTTCAGAAGAATATACAATTTATAATCTTATTATCACGAATCGGCTAATTAATGTGATTAATTATTTCTTTTATTGAAATACTCTTCTACTGTGATTTAATCAATTCGAATATGTACTTGCTACACTTGGAATCCATTACGGTGGTGTATTTTCCAAGATTAGGGACATATCAACTATGCTAACTGAATCTCTTGGGAGATGCACGTTCGGAGTTGTGGTTGATTCTCCGGCTAAGACCATGACGGAGGCGCCAAGCATTGAGGGCCGCATCCGGCGGCCAAGAAGCAAGCCACCATTGCAACGAATGCGTCCAATAAGGCGTGCACCGTGACTCGTACCCTATCCGTCTAACAGCCGCCTTGGCGAATCGGTCGGGCGAGGGTGTGAAGAAGCTGGACCCTGACTTGAACGGGACCATCTTGGTGGCCACATACATAGGGATCTGACATTGTACGTCTATGCCTTGGTGTTTATATTCCACATGAAGACTTCGCGTGAAGCTTTCGACATACCTGCATTGCCATTAATTGATACCTCTGCTATTAGCACTATGGCAGTATATATGACTATATGTGCATGATCGAACGCTTGATAACATGGAATCACTACCAGCATGGTCCACATTATCACTGTAGAGCTTTTATTTTCACAAAGAACTGTTCACTCCCGATTCATCGTTTTGTTCCAAAGCATTATGTTGTTCTAGTTAAACCTCTATGTGACTCACACGTTAGGTAGCGATTTTGGGTTTTCACTAATCTAAAATTAGAAATTTACCAACTGAACTAGCCTAATTTAGTCACCAATAGGTCGCATCCATCATTTTAGGACATGAAATTACAAACATTAACTAGCTTAGTTTATAGATCTGTTAGAAAATAGTGTCACATCGGTTAAAATGTGGATTTTCTCTCAAATTATAAATTACAGGATTCTACTTATTATCAATTAGTTTTGAGTTTAATACTCATACTTCAATAAGATCTCTTGTCTTGTATTAGCTAGGATTATTTAAAAAATTCCATTACCTTACCAAGTAAGGTAACATATAGTTAGTTGAAGAAACACCTCACGATTAAGTCAAAAAATATGGGAAAATTGTTTTCATGACAATTTTACCCAAAAAAAACAACTAGAAAAAAGTTAAATCTCTCAGTAACTCACATGTTGCGTAGTGATTTTGGGTATTGGCTAATCTGAAATTAGAAATCTACCAACTAACTCAGTTGGTCACCCGTAGGCCTCGTACATCCATCATTTTAGGACACTAAAATTACAAATAGTAACTTGGCAATCTTAGTTTATAGATCTTTTGTCTTGGATTAGCTCACTAGTGCAGAAAATCTCATATACGTCAAATATACAAGGGTATATACGACGGATTTTAGTGGTCTCAATGACCGTCGCATATGTCCCCAACGCTTATGCCCTAGTTTATTGCATCAACTATATACGATATACGTCTATTATACCTTTAAATCACCCCAAAAAATAATTTACCATCTATAAGCAGACACTCAACTTGTACAGTAATCAAGTGCCTCAAGTGACAATCTTTTGAACATAACCAAGTATAACAAGCCTAAGATGCCCAAGTGCCCTAACTCGATCACATTCAACAGTAAAGGAGTGGTGGAGTTCATTAACCACACCAATAAATTTTCCCCCCGATGTGGGACTAAACTACGACCAGTACAATAAGCATCAGCTATATAGGGTGACCGACGTCTATATATACATTACAACCTATAGACGTCAGTTACCCTATAAAACCAACGTCTATACCTTTATATAAGCCAAAAATAATAATACATTGTAACCATAGCTCAAGTCGACCAAAGTGCCAATCTTTTTAACATTAAATATGTCTCACTTGCCTATTGTAGTATGATACATAACTCCCATTTATAAGTAAAGGAGTGGTGAAATACATCAACCCTACCAACAAAAACATTTCTCCAATGTGAGACTAAACTTGAACACATGTGGGATAGTTACATTGATGCATATGTAACTATTTTTAAATCACTCCAAATAATTCAACTTATTTTCTACGGAGTACAAAATTACATAATCTCCTCACATCAATAGTAATTCATCCCAAAATTGAAGAAAACTATAAATCCACATAAATTCATATACGAAATAAATCGCAAAAAATAAACAAAAACAATTTTCTTATTAAGGAGGTATAGACGTCAGTTATACTATAATACCCGATGTCTATACTATTAGACGTCGGTCGTTTAGGCATCTGACGTATATCGTGACGTGTATTCCCTATTCTGCACTAGTGGCTAGGATTATATATAAAATTTCATTACTTGACTACCTAAGTTACATGTTAAAATTTAATTAAATTTGGAAATGCTTTATTAGAAAAGGCAATACAATAAGAAATGCACGATAATTGATAAACCCCCACCATAATCGAATACTGGGTAATTTTTAGATACAATCTCGAGACATGTAGTGCAAATGTATTGTGTCTAACCACCGAAAAATATTCATGTCTGTCTCATCAACATGGGTAAGACGCTACTGGTTTCCATCTTGACAGTCGTGTGAAATTAAATTGATCACAATTTTTGGAACTAAACTTGAAAAACCCAGTACACTTTTTTGATTTTATCACCATGCTTTTTTATGTTTTAAGATGTGATAAAAAAATTACAATCTTATAAACGTTTAACCCTACAAAAAAACGTTAGGATAAGAATGCATCTGATTTTATGAACAGAAGTATCACATGCCTTTTATTACTACATCAGAACGTTGATCCTTTTGATACGTGAGTTGTACTTGCAGACAAAAAAATATGCTGTTCATACATTTGTTTCTTAGTAGACCGTACATCAACCAAATAATTAATTTTGTTCGACAACTACTATTAGCCTTTGTTAACAAGTCTAACCTCGTCTTGAACTAAAACAAACTCAAATCAACTAACAAAAAAAAATCAAATCAAATCTCGTCTTAACATGTTACTCCCTGATTACGTTTTGGGGTAACGGATAGTTAGTTGAAGTAACACCTCATGATTAAAATATGGGAAAATTGTTTTCATAACAAAATTGCCAAAAACACAAAAAACCAACCCACCCAGAAAAAGTTACATGTGATCTTACGCTTTGGTGGCGGCATAGACGGCGAAAAGCGGGTGAGAAGGAATCGCCGACGACGCGCCCGACCCAATATTAACAATAGCTCCTCTATTCCTCTTCAACATGCCTGGAAGCACAGCTTTAGTAACCATACTTAACCCTTCAAGATTAACCTTAATAACATCCCTCCACAGCTGCTCATCCACCTCATGGAAGTACATGGCACTCGGGTAGGTCATTCCGGCGTTGTTAATCAGAATCCCCACATCGAGCCCGGTTATCGCCTTCCTTAGCCTCCCAACCCCGTCCTTGAGGTCCCCAGAGAAATCCAAGACAAGGGTTTTAATGTCGGTTTGCGGTGAAGTGGAGTGGATTTGGTTGGTGACTTGTTTTAGTTTTTCGGGGTTCCTACCGACAAGGAGGAGGTGGTGGCCTTCTTTGGCGAGGCAGAATGCGAGGGCCTTACCGATACCATCGGTTGAACCGGTGATTATGGCCCATGAGCCGTAGGTGGTGAGGAGATTCTTGGGGGTTCTTAGGAAGTATGTGTAGAACCAGTTGAGGAAGGAAACGATGTGTTTGAGGAGTGAGAGGAAACCTAATGAGGAAATGGTGAAGATCAACAAAGGCCACATAGTGGTATGCTAGTTTGTTGCATGGAGCTCTCAGTGTCTTTCCTATTTATCATAATATTTAAGTTCCCTTCACCTGCCAAAATGACTTCGCTTACGCAACTAAAGGTTGTAGGTTTAAATCTCAAGTGAAATCGTCAACAGTGGTTATATCTTCCACATGCGTTTACATAGCCAACTATCATCCATCCTTTTCTCTTTCTCCTGACTTTTCAAAACAAATTGTGAACGAATTGTTTTGTTTTTACTAGTGTAGTCAGTCTGGCTAATTAAGCTCCCTTGATCAATTTAATTAGCTAAGTATTTCGAGCTCAATTGACATCCCTAGCAAATAGCTAATTATTAATTGCTAAGTTTGTTCATCAATTATCAATTTATATCTCATGTATATAAGAAGATGGTAATTAAATACCTCGATCGATCTACATAGAGTGTTCCGTATTTTAATCTTGTAAGCAACGTGAGACTATATTCCTAATATCTTCTGCTTGCGTTACTTGAATTATTGCCCGGATGGAGTTTACGCTCACGAATTCACCATCTTTTTTCCACTTGAATTTCGTTGGTCGTCTCTCTAAAACTTGAGCATCTTTTGGAGTTGTAGGAGGATTTACCGATTATTAAGTACTACAAATTAGCTTTTATTTTTTGGCAACATAAGACTATCTTTCTAACAATGTCATTAGCGTTGTTAAGTCCATAAAGTTATGACTTTCGTTTAGTCAAAATCAAGATCCCATAAATGACCAGCATTCTGTATGTTACTCAAAGCAGTGTGCAAGAACTTAAGAATTAAATTCTAGGAAAACATAATTGTTTGTGAAAGTTTGCTACCTACTATAAGTAATCCAACATAAATGCAAATCACTTCTAGAAAGCAATATTTTACCGTATTTGTCTTCGGGATGCTTTCTTGGTGGTTCGTTGCAATTGATGATTGTTGTGACACTTGTGATACTGATAATGATCTTGGCGTGGTGATAAAAGTGGGAGAAGTTGGTTAAGAACAATAAGTGGTTAATGGAATAAGTAAAGATTGAATGCAAAATGTTCCTGTTGACTAAAATGTCTGCTTTTGCAACCCAAATCTTAAATGCTAAACACAGTAAATTCGAGGGTGTCAACGGATCGGATATGGATCAGATATAGGTATATTCATATTCGTATCCGCATAAAATTTATGGATTCGGATTCGGATACAGATTGATTGCGGATATGAAAAGTCTATATCCGTTCGGAAATTTGACGGATTTGGAGTGGATACGTATAATATCCGCATCCGTAAACATAATTCCTCATTTTATAACATTTTTCATTTTCACTTAGACAAATTCTTATACATAATCACATTTATAATTTTATTTGGTTTCAAATATTAATTTACTTTATCTTAACTTCCAACTCCATATTCCAAAAATGATAACAATATTCATTGCTTGAATAAATGTGATCAGTAGATGTATTTTTATTTGAATAAATAAATTTAAACTATATATTCAAAATATAATCACACAAGGTTGAAATATGAATACTTCTATGTATAATATTGTATTGCATAAGTATATGATACAATATGGATACAAATATTGGAATACAGATATGTAGTTCCGAAGCGGATATTATTCGGATCGGATACAACAATATTCATATTCACCCTCTCAAATTAACCGATATTCCATCCTGGATACAAACACGGATTTCGGATATAATTTTTTTCAGATTAAATTACAATTAATTACCAACTATATACAATTTATAAAATTTTAATAAATATATGCATACATATATGGATTGGATACGAATTTTATAATTCAGATATTCAATCTCGGATCAGATGTTATTCGGATCGGATGTATCCATATTCGCTCCACGAGTTTCTGGATATTATGTTTCCGATACGAATACGGTTTTACGGATGACGGATTCTTGGATAAAACGAATACGGATGCAGACGGATACTCGGATTTCGGACATCCACTGACACCCCTAGTATATTCGTTCTCAGTTGTCATTATAGGTCCACAGTAAAATTATATGGCTTAAATTATATACATACTTGAGTTATCATGATATAAGTACCATACGATCTTGAATTTACGTCAAGGATTTGATCCAATTGGTTCCATCATCGTACTCATAGATGAGCTTTTGATTATCTTGTCATCAGAAGTTGACTATTGATGTAACATCCCGAACAGTGGAAAATTTAAACTTTTAAAATTAAAAGAACCACAAGGAAAAAGACCATCAAGAGTGTTGACATTACTCAAACAAATACTCAAATATATCTGGTGCATCATATTACATAAGAGTTTGCCAAAAAATTGATTACATCGCAATACGAAATGCATAAAACATGTAATCACAACAACCTAATATAGGCAGACAACATGATCTGGTCCCAAAGTACAATCTCCCTCGGTCACCACCCGCTGGAACCTACCGCGGTCCTGAAAATAAACATCACAACAATACCTGAGTTTCATAAGGAAACCCCGTATGACAAGCACACATATATGCCTTATCGACATCAAACAACGCAATAAAAAACATTCCCTCCAAGGGTAAAACCGGACATCCGTCCCACAATCGTCTCCACTACCACACAGGTCGTGCGGTCCACAATCGCCACCGCCGCCACACAGACTGCACGGTCTACAACAACACCGCCGCCACACAGGCCACACGGTCCACAAACACTGTCGCCACATAGGTCACACAGTCCACAACAACGGGTCTCCGTGGAGACCTACCATTGGCACATACGGTCTAACAGACAGTATGCAACACGTCCCCACACGCGGCTACACAAGCCAAAGGGATCGGTAAGGATGTGTTCGCACTTCCGTGCAGGTAGAAACAGATCTTAAAACATCTTGGTCCACCACCACACCGACGGAGCCGTCGCTCAGGTCGGTCCATCACCTTTGCTACACAGACAGCACTGTATCTCACTCGATAGGTGCCCAATCGAGCTACCTGCCGGAAACATCATCGGCAGTCCATCGCCGCTACCACACAGGTCACGCGCGATCCTCCCTGCCGCCACACAGGCCGCACTAGGGCCCTTTCGACTCCACACAGGTTGCACGGGCTCATGCAATCACTGTCTATCAAGGCCAGTCGAACCTATCCGCCACACAGAGGGCCAAACAATCGATAGATTTGAACCGAAGTCCGCGGGGTCATCGAGCTCCACGTGCCAACACCAACTCCTCCGCTATAAAAGCAAGACAACGACCTCTATAGCCATCTAGGACGGTAGTCACTTCACCCAATGGTAGTTGCGTGCCCGCTGAAAGAAATGGGATCCGCGATCCCTCAAGCTACTACCCTAAAAAGAGTCAAAGCATAAATTACGTCACACTCTATAATACAGAGGTGACACGTCCCAAGTATCCACACTCTTCCACACGACGGTCCCTGGGTAGGCACGAGCAACGTACCCACCGTCACCTCCCGGCACACGCTCTATGCGAGGATACGGGTTTAGGTGGACAGAGTTGACACTCCACTAGGACCAGGATGCAGTTTTGGGCCAAACGGTCGACCGAAAAAGGTATACCGGTCGACCGAACGCCTACAACGGTCGAACTCTGGGCTCATGACTTAGTCCCCAATGGTCGAACAAGATCCACCGACGGTTGACCGTTTAGAGGGTCAAGGCCTGACCAAAACTAAGGCATACATGGAAAATCGGACGACCGACTCAGGGGCTAGTCGACCGAACACTAACAGGGTTAGCCTAAAGCATCTAGTCATAACAGTCGAACAAGAGGTATATACTGGTCGACCGATACGTGGTCAAAACAAAGATTATGTCTAAGTCAACATTAGGTCACCGGTCCAACGGCTCAGGGGCCCCGTTCGACCGAACGAAAACAGGGTCCTTCCTACAATCATGGAGTCTCAAACGGTCAACTGAACCAAAGAGAACTTAAGTTACCGGTTGGACAAAAGTCACGAGCGGTCGACCATTTGGATGGTCAACGCTCGGTCCAACCTAGTAAACAAGGCAACGGTCGAACGGCTCAGAGGCCCCGTTCGACCAAAAGCTAAATGTAACTTTCCAACCCAACAAAATACGCTCAACCGGTCGACCACCGCAAGGCATCGTTCGACCAGTACTGGTTGAAAACGGAGATTTACACTACGATAGGTCGACCGCCCAAAGGCACCAATCGACCGTTGGTCGACAGTAACCTTGTGCCAGCCAAGGATTTTACACTGTTCTCGCTGCCGGTGAGGTCTCCGACAACCACTCCACCCCAACCTGAGTGGACCAAAACAACTAATGTAAGAACTGGGCATACCTTCTTCTTGAAGAACGACGTTTGTCGGAGCTCTGCAACCAACGCCGGTCCACACACATCGCGCCTCCTCCTCGCGCCTTCTTCCAACCACGTCTTTGCCTCGCGCACACCTTGCTCGAACCACCACGTTGCCTGAGCTTGCCACCCACGAACACCGGAGGAGGGAGAGAAAGAGAGATGCGAGGGAGTGGAAGAAGAAGAAGAAGAAGAAGAATGAGAGAAGAGAGGGAGAGATGTGAGTTGAGTGTTTTTCTCCAACAAACACACCCTACAACACTCCCACTGATGCCTCCAATCACATCACCCATGCCTCCACCATCACTCCTCCTATTCCCCATGCAAACCACCACCACTAAACACCATTAGACTCTTAAGCAAAGTTAGGGTCTTTACAATTGAGGTGAAATTAATGCTTGTGATGGGTCAATTTGGAAAGGTTATTTGGTTTAACTTGGGTTGATTTAGTTTTCTCATGAATAATATTGATAATGATATGTTTGGATAGGAGAGGGAAGTTAGATTTACCTTGTTTTGATAGAATTTTTCAGGAGAGAAATGATCAGAAATACTCTTATACAAATTAAAGTCCCAACTATATTTGTGTTAAATGTGAAGAACAAAAAAACAAGAATTAATATTAGATTTGTAAACTAACCTTTGCAATTAAACTTAATAACTTGTATCAAATTCTTTCCTTTACCTTCAAGGTTAGTTTGTTAGTTTCACTCTAATCTATTTCTTTTATTTTCCCTTCATGTTATCATCAAAACTAGAGAAACTTATTTAACCAAGCAAGAGAAACTAATTTAACATTCTCTTCTCTTTTTCTTTCCAACATTTCTTTCCAAACACACGGTAATAGGGAAGTAAGAGGATATGATTCTCACATGCAATTTTTATGGCATGGATTCTCGAGCACACACCCCACTTTGAGATAAGTGGGCTGCAATCTAAATCTGAAGTGGTTCTATAAATTCCCTAACCCTAGCTTAGGGCTAATGGGAGATTAGGTGGGGTTAATGGTTGCTTTGACTTGGTGGCTTGAGAGGTAAGGGCTGAGGTGATGGTGGATGTGATGGGAGATAAGGGAAAGCCGTGATGGAGGGTATGGGTTGAGAGAGGGAGGTATGGGTTGGATGTTTGTGGAGTGTTACAAGAAAGGAAGCAACCCTCTTTTCTTCTTCTTCTTGTTCTTCTTCATATTCTTCTTCTATCTTCACCATTTCCCCTTCTCATTTATTCGGCGACTAGAGGTGCTGTCGGAGGCGTCAAAGGTAGAGTTTGCCTCAACGGCACGAAGAGCAAGATGGGGTGTGGAGAACGTGACGAACGAGAAGGCGACACGAGGAGGCAATCGAACTCTGGCAGAGGCGTGATCAAGGTATGCTAAGTTCTTGCATTGGAGGCTTAACCACACTTATGAGTGTGGCGTTTTACTCGATGCCAGAGGTTGGAGACCTCGCCGACGACGAGGGGGCAACAATGGTACGTGGCTAGGTCAGGTAGTTGCAGGTGATCGGTCAACCAGTTCTTGTTGTGGTCGACCGGTCTTAGTGTAATTCCCAATCTTAACCAACACGGGTCAAACGAAACTTTAGGGTTTAAAAAAACTAACGTAAAAATAACATTTCACGTCGGTTTTTGTATAAACGAACGTGAAAATGTACATATCATGTCGGTTTTACAAAAACCGACGTGACAATGTTACATATCACGTCGGGTTTACAAAAACCGACGTGATATGTTTATCTTATCATGTCGGTTTTTGTATAAACCGACGTGTTTTGTTTTTTTTAAAAAAAATTACCACACCCCTATCTCTCACTCCCTCACTCTCATCACAACACAGACCTCCACCCAAACCCACACTGATACCACCTATACCAAATCCATGCCGCCGCCACCACCTTAGACCTCTCATAGCCTGACTCCTCCGGCCACCCTACCCCGACAAGGAACATGACTTCTCCATCCTGATCACGACCCGGAACCCTAGTTTTGATTTTGCCATAGACTTTTCTTCTCAGATGGCGTTGTTCGCGGAGGCTCCTGCAAGGAATCTTTCCACCGGAGCCAAGATCTTCAAGGCCAAATGGGCCCAATGCCACACCATCGAGAAGGGGGTGGGACACAATCAACATCTTCCTCCGATCTGATCATTTTGCGATTGGCCTTTTGATCTGTTGTTGTGGTTCTGTTTTTAGAATTGACTTGTTTCCAGGAACTGGTATGTCTTTTTTTCTTTCTCAATTTCTAATCAAATTTGCTTGGATACAAAATATTATTTTATTTACCAAACTCTCTTTCTCCCTAGAGATTGACTAACGTTTCTCTCACTCTTCGGTCTTCATCCATTACCTATTAGAATTGTTAATACTCATTATTTGTCCACGTAATACCTCAAGGATGAAGTTTCAATAGACAGCGCAAGAGCAGTGGATAGGTGTGGCATGTGTTAGGAATTTTGTGGGATGTATAATGATGTTGTAGTTGTTTAGTTACATTTCATTATGTTTGTTTGCACTTCTACATTTACTTTTGTATTCAAATTCATTCTTTTAAACCTTTTGGGTTCTAGAATGGAATTTCATTCTTTTCACGATTATGTTAGGACTATTAACAAACATATCGTCGCATCAACAAACCTCATTCAACCATTCTCACTTAAAGAGAAAAAGGATGTTGTCTTTAACCTGGCCTCAAACAAATCCCCTGGACTAGGTGGATTCAGAATAAACTTCTTCTGACCTTTTTGAATTAGCAAAAGACCATTCAAAGAGTATCGTTGTGTGTCTCCACACCGAATAAATTGTTGGTAGATGTTCTAACAATGCTATACACGACAACCAGTTAAGAAACACAAATGGAACAAGAATATTGAAGGCGGAATAACAAAAACTCAGTCTCTCCCAAACATTATGGCAACAAAATACACACAAGACAAAAAAACGACAAATGGACACCTGAAATAACCACGACACACGTGTTTTACAATGTTTCGCAACGTGCCAACGTCCATGAGGGGTCTCCTATAGGTTTCATTTCCTTCTTCTGCTTCTGCTTCTCCAACAAGGGAAGCAACCGAGATTACAAGTTGATGGAGACAATATGTCCTCCAAAGAACTCTAGATCTGGCTCTAGCCCTAATCTTGAAAGAAATGTGTTTTAAAAGTATTCTTTTATATGTCAATTATTATGAATTGAATGTGCAAACATTTTGTTCCTTGATTAATGTATTCGTCTTTTAGAAGTGTTAAGGAATAGACTATTGGTCCTTAACCGTAGAGCTCTAAAAGATAATGGTTTACATAAATCAAAAGTTATTCACAATCAAGTTAATTGACATGGAACATTAATTACCGAGATAAGATTGTTGTGTTGGTTAAAGAGTATTGTAGCTCTACAAATATTTAACGACACAAGTATATAAAAGAGAAAAATAGTTACTTTTATATATTGAATAGACCTAGCAACTGAAACATTATGGAATTGTGTTATGTGTCATTAATGTTTCATTGTGTCTTGAATCCTAAGATATGAGACTTATGTCTTTTCACATAGGAAGTGCTAATTTGATTATTGTCGAAAACTGTCAATGAGTATAGTGAAACAACACGTGGGCACCTCGTACGCTCAAGTGGTCAGTATTACACCTCCAAATTCCCTACTACCTTAGCTAACAACAACCAACGTCAATTCTCTTAAATGGCATGTGGTTGATTAATCATGACTTATGCTGGAAAAAGATAGTTCGTCAAAAGATTATCATTGCCCATCTTTACCTTAGTGATGATATTAGTGGCACTGCTGGAAAAAAGGGTTATCGCGTTGGATATTAAGGAGGTACAACGTCAGGTTGACCGACTTAGTTGCCTGACGTGGTAGGTGGGAGACGTTATACGGGGGTACTCTTTTACGTCGGTCTAAAAGCCGACCGTGGGGGGGGGGGGGGGGGGGGGGGGGTCTACCACGTCGGTTATCTTGATAACCGACGTGGTAGGCCCCTTAATAATAATAAAAAATTATTTTTCGGTTTTTATACCCTACAACGTCGATTTTCTAAAAACCCGACATTATAGGATTTTATTTTTTATTTTTGTACCCTACAATGTCGGTTTTATAGAAAACCGACGTTGTAGGGTATTTTTTCATTTTTGTATTTTTTATTTTTAAATTTAACGTCTGTAATTCACACTCAATCCCTGCAACATTGATATTAAATTCAGCAACTTTCAAATTCACATACATTTCTTGCCGCATTCATTCAAACAATACACAAAGAGATACATTTAATAAGGCAACAAATAAAAAAATCTTCTTATATATGGATCCGTTTTTTTAAGTCAATCTACAAAAAACAAAGAATGAATGTTTCCTTTCCCTCAAGAGATCAACCATGCTGATCCACAACTTGTATACTACCATGACACTGCAAGGAAAGTAATAAAGGAAGAATTTCAGATAATATATGTGGTGTACTTGGGTGGTCTTGGATTCCATCGATCACATGATCTCCATAAATAAACATCTCAATCCATGTCTTCTCCAACCATGCCACCACCTCTTCTCCTTGAGGATACATGCATTCCGGATCGGTCTTTAAGGTCTCAATTTTGGAGGTGCATAGTGGATTCCAACGAGGGTGGGACGTTGGAGTCGTGGAACGTGAGGTCGGAGGCGGATAGGAAGTGGAGAAGGAAATTGATCTCTCACACATCTCTACTTCTGGATGGGAAGGTCAATGTGGTTGGGGGAGAGGTAGGCGGCTAGGGTTTATGTTTATTGATTTTCAGATTGGCACGATTTCAATTTGATTTAAGCTGCTATACCAAACAAAAAATTCAACCCTTCCACGTCGGACTATTTATTGACCAACGTGGAATACCCCCTATTAAAAAGAGACCCTGCCATGTCGGATTTAGGAAATCCGACGTGGTAGGGTTTTAAGTGAAAATAAAATTTTAAAAAAACACCCTACCACGTCGGATTTCCTAAATCCGACGTGGTAGGGTCTTAATTTTAAAAAATAATAATAATGGTAGAGTTGGATGTGAAGCAACAATAGTGGTAGTTTCATAGAGAGGAAGTAATAATGGCTAGTATTGTTATATAATCACTCGTTTCAGATCTCTACTCCCTTTTGTCCACTCGCTGAGAAAGCTGTGAGGAAGTTCCCTCCAACTTGCTTTACTCCTAGTAATTATCAGCTTCGGACCAAGCACGGTGGTGCTCTTATTAAGGCATCTTCGGTGACACCTCACCGGAGGTCCGGTAACTATCCGGTCAACTTGTGGAAACATGACTACGTCCAGACTTTGCATAACAATCACATGGTAAAAACATTTGACCTCTAATCTTAATGAAACGGTATGCTGTTGATTTTGTTTAATATACTACGTAAATAGATGTGAATTGAGGTTTCATTTCTGAAAGCATGAGTGTTGTTTACAAATGCAACAGACATTATTCCTTCTAAAAAGGTCTTCCACACATAAGTCCCCAAAGACTTATTGTCCCCAACAGACATTATATATAGTTTTGAAAATTATAATTGTAACCTCCTATATTCCTACTCTTATTGTCCCAATATGCAGTGGCAGATTCCGGAGAAAAGTTCGAGGTGGGCACAATTGGCTTAATGTCATTTTGAAGACCAAAGTAATATATGAAACATACTAATTTAAAAATTAAAATCAACCGTGGGTCGTCTCATTTGTACTTCCATTCTATTCTTTCCATTAGGGATTGGGTTATGATTTATTGTTGTTGACATTTTTTAATTTGCATTTTCTTGTGGAAAAACAGTATCTTGTGGGAATTAAATTATGGTGCAAAATGTACACAAGAACTTAAGAGTCACCATCACTATTCATTGCTAACCAATTTAAAATTCAAAACTATTCCATTAAATGCAAAATAAGAAGTAACATTGCTGGGAATTGAAGCATGGTTTTAAATGTCACAAGAACTTAAAAACTATCGCATACCATCACACCAAGTTTCATCGAAAAGATATAGTTGAAGTTATATAAAAAAAATTAAAAAAAAACCCTATCACGTCGCCGACGTGGTAGCGTTTTAATTTAAAATGAAAACTTTAAAAAACAGCCTACCACGTCGGATTTCCTAAATCCGACGTGGTAGGATCTTAATTTAAAAAATAAAACACATATCTGACTTTTCATTTTCTTATTAGCTTTTTTCGATCATTATTGACATTTGTATATTTCTATATTTCTTCCTAATTGTATTTGAGAAATCATTATTTCGAGATCAAAAGACAATATGTTATGATTTTTCATATTAAATCATTCCAATGATTTTTCAGACTGGCAGATTTCAATTTGCAACCTCCGTTGAATACGGAGATTCAGAATATAAAGTGACTTCAATCCTCCAATACATGATGGAATTGGACCACTCAACTTGTTTTTAGATAGATCAAGTACTTGAAGATTGGTAGAATTGTAAATTGATAGCAGCAGGCTTCCAATAATATTATTGTTGGATAATGAAAATAAAATTGTGAAACTAAGACGAGCAGAAATATTTGGTGGGATTAACAAAGATTTTTTGTTTAAAAACATGCTACCACGTCGGTTTTCCAAAATCCGACGTGGTAGGGTCTTAATTTTAAAAAATATTTAAAAAAACACCCTACCACGTCAGACTTGCTAAATCCGACGTGGTAGGAGGTCTTCCACGTCGGTTTGTAATTAACCAACGTGGTAGAGGCGATGTGGTAGACTTACTTTCCAGCAGAGTGGGCCTCTTGATAAAGCAAAAGTATAATGTGCACAATGTGATTTGTGTTAAGTTACATATTTATGATTACCTTAAGAGATCAAGACATGAATATATAATACAAAAGTGACACATTTCTACTTTGTATAATATTCTTAATAACATGAGGCAAGGGATAGACACTTACATCACTAAATGGATCATGTTTAGTTCGAGTGAACAATACATATTTGTTATTTGGGCAACTATAATGTGTAACTAGATACCGCTTATAATTTATGATATTAAATATTTAATGTCATTCTCACCATAACTTAAATCTCCCAACATGTCACACCACAAAATTGGAAAACAAGAAATGTGATTTTATATTTTATATGATGCACTAAGTTCATGCGTTATGAAATAATATACATGCGGTAAATAATAAAATCAACATGTCGTAAAAACAACATGGTCAGAATAACAAATAAATTCGTATGAGATGTATATATATTATGGGTAGAATATTTTGACATTATATATGATAATATATTACATGATAAAATGTGATCGCAACATTATAGCATGTGAATTTACTAAACCCTAAATCCAAATTTTTTTGGATATTAATCCAAAATTTGGTAAAGTCAAAAATAATGAAAAATGCTCAAACTGTTTGACCACATTTTTGCATATATTAATAAGAGAATTTTTATTGATAAATGACTGGATTTAATTTACATTGGTCAAAGGTAATTATGAGATAATTATGTGACAAAATAAACATGAGATCATGTGCAAAGTAGTTTGCACATGTTGTAGTTCATAGGAGAAATAAACATGAGATCATGTGCAAAGTGATTTGCACATGATGTGGTTTAGTGGAGAGATTAACAAGAGATCATGTGTAAGTGGTTTGCACAAGATGTGGGTTAGAGGAAATCCTATAAGTAAGTCTCTCACCCATTCCTTGAAAATACTAATGCAAACAATTCTCTATTCTCCTTTTTCTCCATCATTCCATCTGAAAATTATCTTTAATTAATTATTCAAGATTTCAGAGATTAAATTCTCAGGAGCTTTAGAGGGGTTATTAGCTAGATTCTAACCTTTAATTAAAGATCAATTGGCTAGCTCCTTTCTCTTTAATATTGTTTAGAGTTTGGTGAACACTTGGAGGCGAATAGGTGTATGATTCAACGCGCAACGCAACTCCGGATCTTCATAAAGGTTTAGAGAAAATTTGGGAATGATCTCCATCAATTTATTTTAATATATATGTAGCTTACATTATATTAAAATAATATACATGATAATGTACATAAAATCATCGAAAATTGGATAACGATCGTGTATGCATGTATAAAATTTTAAAACTATTTACAAATATAGGGCACGAAATCCTTCGAATCTTTCAATACTCAATGAAGGAAATAATAATAATACATTGTTCATAAATTAGGGCAAAGGAACCCTCAAATAGACGACTCAAACAACATGCAAAAATGTGTAGGAAACATGGGCAATGGTCGACCGGAGTTCTCCGTCGATCGACCAAAGCAGTTACCAGGAATGATTCTTGTTAGACACTTTTTGGTCTATCAACCGAAAATAATCAACCGACTCCACAACCTGGTCGATCGCTCCACAGTTGCACCAGCTCTGCAGCCACTTTTTTGTCGACCGGCATCACCCTCGGTCAACCGTTCTTGACTCAAAAAAAATCTCTATTATTTTCGGTTGAACAATGTCCAACACCGATCGACTGAACTTCACATCCGAAAAGTGGTTGTTATTTTCGATCGACCGATGTCTAACATTGGTCGACCGGACTCCACCTCTGAAGAGCTCCTGTTAAAATCGGTCGACCAAACTTCTCCGTCGGTCGACCAAGAAATATACATTCCTTGGATTTCTAATCTAGTTTCAATTGTTGTGTCTCATCGACCAACGCATAAGTTTTACATCCAAATATTCTCAGGCTTGAATAATCAAATGGCTCACCCGTCCACACTTCCTGAGGCATCTTTAAATTAAGTGTCGATGATGGTGAGACATTTTCCAGATAATACGCAAGATCAACTGCCTCTGCCCAGAAATCATTCGACAGATCCGCATTAAGCCTCATACTTCTTGCCTGTTCACAAAGCATCTTGTTCATCCTTTCAGCTATGCCGTTCTACTCCAGGCTTCGTGGTGTAGTGAAATGACTCGTGATGCCTTCTTTCTCACAGAATGTTGTGAACTCTTTAGAGGTGTATTCAACTCCATTATCTATCCTCAAGTACTTAATAGATTTTCCAGTACTTTTCTCCACCTCAGCCTTCCATACTTTAAACTTATCAAACACATTCGATTTATTCTTCGAAAAATAAACCCATACCTTCCTTGAGAAGTCATCAACAAATGTGACGAAATATTCGGCTCCACCCTTTGACTGAACCTATGCTTTTCCCCTGATGTTGAAGTGCACATACTCCAAGATCCTTTTCGGCTTGTGGATAGTCGTCTTGAAAAGAATCTTATGGTATTTCCCAAAGACACAATATTTGCAAAATCAAATTTGCAACTCTTGATACCCTTCAACAGACCTTGTTTGTGTAACTCACACAAACCCTTTTCTGACATATGACCAAGTCCCATATGCCAAAGGACGGTGTCGGCTTCATCGTCTTAAGCAACACTTTCTGCACACTTTCCTGCTACTGCATTTCTGTGCATCCAATACAAATCCCACATTGATTCCTTTATCACTGTCATAGATCCATGAGTGACCTTGGCCATTCCGTCTGCACAGGACCGTCTCGACCCGAGAGTATCCAACTCCATTAGAGATATCAAATTCTTCTTCAACTCCAAAACATGACACACACCCATCAATATTCGAGTGCATCCATCGGACATTTGAAATTGTATGGAACCAATCCCGATGGTAGTGCATGGTGCAGCGTTGCCCATAACAACGATTCCTCCTTTCAGTGGTTCGTAGGATGTAAACCACTCTCTGACTGGGCACACGTAATAAGATGCTCTTGTATCCAAACTCCATCTTGCCGATGATTTGTCGATACTTGCAGTGCAAACTGTCAGGACGTCTATCTCGTCCCGTTCCTCCACCACACTGGCGGAGTCATACCCGGCTTTCCCTTTCTACTGTGCCTCATTCAAGGGTCTACAGTCATGCTTCATGTGACCCGTCTTCTTACAGAAAAAAACATTCAAAGAATCTTCCCTTTGATTTTGATTGGCCCCTCGTGTTTCCACTTTCTTTGTTGCTTGTCCTACCCTTTCCATTCAGTGACACGACCAGTCATTCACCCTTATCCGAAGAGCTACTATCCAAATTCTTCCTTGCATAAAAAGATATCAATGTGACATTGACCTCCTTTAATACCAGCGAATCCTTCCCATATATGATCGTCTTGGCCGAATTCTCAAATGAGTCTGGCAGAGACGTTAGCAACAACATTGTTTTGTCCTTATCTTCAAACTTGACACCCAGCTACATCAAATCAACGACAAGCTTGTTGAACACCGATAAGTGATCAACCAATGATTTGTTCTCCCTCATCCAAAGCGTGTACAACTGACGCTTCAAATTTAATTTGTTGTTGAGGCTTTTCTTTATAAACCTCTCCTCCATAAGTTTTACTATTCCACCGCTGTTGTTACCGATTTTTCAAAGAGAATATCATCAGATAAGCACAATTCGATGATCCCTATTGCCCGGAGATTCAACATCTCCCACTTCTCATCGGTCATCTTCACCAGCCTCTTTTTTTCACCGCCCAAAGTATTCAGCAGCCCATCCATTTGCAATAACAACGCACGAACCCTCCTTTGTCAGGTGGAAAAGTTCCCTTTTCCGATGAATTTCTTCTCACGGAAGTTTCTCGCATCCTCCGTCGTCGATAGACGCAACCAAAGTTCTGATTCCACTCTCGGAGAGGTTCTAATGATGCTCTACACGACGATGGGTTGAGAAGCACAAGCAAAACAAGAATATTAAAGGCGTAATAACAAAACCTTGGTCTTTCCAAAGCTTTATGGCAAGAAAACACATACAATAGGAAATAAACAAGAAAACGACAAATACACACCTAAAACAACCACGACACGTGTGTTTTACAAGGTTCAACAACGTGCCCATGTCCTTGGGGGGTCTCCTGCGGGTTTCCTTTCCTTTTTCCTCTTCTCCAACAAGAGAAGCAACCGAAATTACAAGTTGATGGAAGCAATATGTCCTCCAAAGCACTCTAGATCTCTTTCTAGCGTCTACAAGATTGTGGCTAAAATCCTCATAATTCGACAGTCGTGCGTCCTCAATGAGCCCATTCTTTTGACTCAAAATGCCTTCTTAAAAGGAAGACAAATTATCGACATTGTCATTGTGGCTCACGAAGTGGTACAATCCCTTAACAAGCATAAATAACATGGACATCCTAAAACTTGATTTTGAAGAGGCTTTTGACAAGATAGATTGGAACTTTCTTCTCGCCAACCTCAAAGCCATCGAATGCCCTTAAGGATGGTGTCGTTGGATAGAACTTTGCATTACAACTTCATGTGCCTCAATTATCATTAAAAACTCCTTTAAAGATTATTTATGTTCTTCTAATAGCCTACACAAGGGTAACCCTCTCTCCCTTGCTTTTCCTGATCGTAGACAACTACTTAGGCCACATGTTAATGGCAAGGAAACGAGAATGGTTTGGTAGTAGGAGTTCCTCTAGGCAAGGGATGAACCAATGTTGAGTCTCTTCCCTTTATCACAATCTGCATTGTATGTCGTAGGGGTGCAAAAACCGGTCCAATCTGGGTTTTTGGACCGGACCGGTCGGTCTGGGTTTCGGTCTAGTCTTTGGTCCGGGGTCCGGGGTCTGGAGCCAATCTGGTTCCAGTCTGGTCCGGACCGGTCTGGGTTTTTTAATAAAAAAATTAAGGTAAAAAAACTGGTTCTGGACCTGACCGGACCAAACTGTCAGGTCTTTGGTCCGGGGTCCGGAGCCTATCCGGTTCTGGTCTGGTCTGGTCCGGTCCGAGTCAGACCGGTTTCTCACCCTTAGTATGTCGAATTGATCCATTAGTTCCATTTTGTAACTACTAAATTTTCAATACTATATATGGTAATTTGTGTTAAGAAAATGAGTGATCCTAAGGAAACAAATAAATATTGGATAGATTTTACATTCATATGTTGTGGTACGTGAAATCGTATATTGTCTTACTTATTGATATTTTTAAAATTTTAATAACTATTTTTGCACTTTACAAATGAAGGTTATCAAACACCGAAGTTGACTGAGGCAAAGCTCATTCCATATATCTTGAGACTTGAATTCTCTTCACTTACTTGGGCAGGGCATTGGGATGAGCACTTGTCGTTGATCGAGTTCGCCTACAACAACAGCTACCATGCGAGTATTGGGATGGCGTCGTACGAGGCTTTGTACGGGAGACCTTGCAGGTCACCGGTATGCTGGAGTGAGGTAGGTGAAAGACAGTTAGTCGGGCCTGAGATTGTGCAGATGTATGCTGAGAAAGTTGACGTGATGGGGCAGAGACTAGCGATAGCTCAGAACATTTATAGTGTATTTTAGGCAATATCCCTCGCACCGATCGAACGATACCTTTGGGGTGGTTGACCGGTCGTGCATTTTGAGCGAGAGATGGAGGCTCTGGGTACTTTCGGTCGGACGGAAGCCCTTTGCCGGTCAACCGAAAGTACTGTCGTAGGTCGGTTGGGGCGTTGCCCATCCAAACGGTCGACCGCCTGTTTGACTCGTCTGACCGACGACTTAAGTTAACTTAATGGCCGGTCAACCGGGAGTGTTGTTTCGGTCGACCGTGTAGTGTGTATTGTTAGTGAGTTTTACTGGTGGATTTCGGTCGACCGGAAGTGTTGGGTCGTCCGACCGTTCAAACCTCGTTTGCGAAAAGTTTTCTTACTGGTACTTTTCGGTCGAACGGGTCTCCTTTGACGTTCGACCGATTGGCGGATTTTTCGGTTGGGCATGTCCTCTAGGTGAGGATTCGGTCGACCGGAGAGCTACTTTTCGTTCGACCATTTTTACACAGTTTTGGTGTTCTACTTGTGGTTGTTGATCGGCTAGAAGGCAATGGGTTGACCGGCCCTTTTGGGGCAACGGATGAACAAGCTGGCCCTATAGCGATCATTGGGGGTCTTTGAGCATGTTGTGATTATTGCCATGGCTCCAGTAACATTGAGGCAAACTGTGGCTCCGGTAAATGAGGAAAAGTCGTGGCTCCGGCGAATGAGGCAAAACCGTGGCTCCGGTAAATGAGGCAAAGTCGTGGCTCCGGCGAATGAGGCAAAACCGTGGCTCCGGTATATGAGGCAAAATCGTGGCTCCGGTGAATGAGGCAATCGTTGGTGGTTTACAGTGTTTAAGCTTGTGTCTTGTTATGGTTTTTCGGATTCATTGTTCATTCATGTGTTAGGGTTTTGCATACGGGATTTCCTTATGGAAACTCAGGCATAGTCATGTTGCTTTTCAGGCCGAGGGCGGCGTTAGGAGGGTGGTGATTGCGGAGGAGGTGCTCGGGACCAGATCATGTTTTCCTTCTTTTTGAGGTGGTTGTGATTACATATGTATATTTCTTGTTCATGAGCTTTTGATGTAATCACATTTCTTTTGTAAACTCGGTCATATATATATATATATATTATATGTTGGTGCACCTGTGTGTGTATCTCTCTTCGTAATGTCCTCAATTGACTGTATGTTTAAATTTTAAATTTTTCCACTGTTCTGAGGACGTTACAACTTGGTATCAGAGCGGTCAGTTTCAGTGTCTTCGTCCAAAGAATCCACCCTTAGAGTTGTGTCGAGCATGCATGCATTGTTTGATTCATGTTTTGTGTCTCTTGTGTAGATGGCACCGAGACGCGTGAGAAATTCTCCACGAGACCATAGCACCAGTGATGAGGTGGGTGAGAGGAGCAGGGAGGAGGAGTGGAAGACGCTCCAGGGCACGCTGGGTAGACTGGGCGAGTTTCTAGAGCGCCAATCTACCCAGGCAGAGCAGGTGCGGTACTGGATCGGTTCATGCGTCAGCATCCCCCATCCTTCGATGGTCGTGGCGACCCTGAGGCAGCAGAGGACTGGGTCTTTACGATCCAGAAGATTTTCCGTGCGATAGGATGTGCTCCGGAGAGGAAGGTGGATCTGGCCACCTACGTGCTAGACGGCGGTGCAACCAACTAGTGGAGGTCTACTTCTGTTGTGGTTTTCGAGGACAGTAAGGAGTTGAGCTGGGAGGATTTCCTTGCAGAATTCAAACAACAATATTTCCCATAGCACGCCCGTGACAGGAAGAGGGAGGAGTTCCTAGCTTTAGAGCAGAGGGACATGACTCTGGCGCCCTACATCAGCAAATTTCACGCTTTAGAGTGGTATTGTCTAGAGATCTACGTGACATAGGAGCAAAGGACGCGGAAGTTTGTGCGCGGTTTGAGGCCACAGTTCAGGGCCCGTGTCACCACGAGCATGCCACAGACTCTAGTGGACGCTGTGAAGTTTGCGACCATCATGGATCAGGATAGCCAGGAGATCGAGGAGGCTAGGAGGTCGCAGGTTAAGGTCGAAGTGCGTCCGGGGAGTCAGTTGTCAGGGAATCCGGGCAAGAGGCTCGAATTGACGGAGGTCATGGCTCCGGCCGCAGGCTAGGCAGTGCAGGCAGTGTGGTGAAGTTCATCCGGTACCCGGTTGCGGGCCCCATTCTGGTGCTTGTCATGGTTGTGGCCAGCTGGGTCACTTTATTTGTTCTTGCCCGAGTAGGCCTGGTGGGCCTATTATTCGACCGGGATCACCCACAGCTGGTGGAGCTGGACCGAGTCTTTTTGCAGCACAGACACGTGTTCACCATCCAGACAGAGGAGGCTAGAGATGCCAACACGATGGTGGAAGGTACGCTACTCGTTGATGATTTGGTAGCTAGGGTGTTGTTCGACTCTAGGGCCACACACTCGTTTATCTGTGAGCAGTTTGAGAGCATGTTAGGTTGTACCGATGTTGACTGCCACTTTGGAAGTCAGCACACCTTGGGTTTGGTGGGTATTGTAGGGAGATTTCTTCCTGGCACCACGATTGCTTCGGGAGACCAGGAATTTCCGGCTGACCTGGTCTTGCTACCGATGGTAGACTTTGATATTATATTTGGGATGGATTGGTGGTCCCAGTACGATGTTCGAGTCTTATGCCGGGATAAGAAGATTTTGATTCCGAGGCAGGGTCTACCTGATCTGTTGATCAGTGGGACGAATGTCAGAGGAGGTCAGTTGGTAGTTTCTACAGTTAGAGCTCAGAAGTTGATTCAGCAGGGTTGCAGAGCTTTTGTGGCCACTCTATTAGTTTCAGATCCTGAGGTGAGCAGTTTAGAGGACATCGAGGTGGTCCGGGATTTTCCAGAGGTCTTTTTAGAGATTACTGCTTTGCTGCATTGCAGGGAGATAAAGTTTGGCATAGAGTTGGTAGTTGGGACCACACCGCAGTCGAAGGCTCCGTACAGGATGACACCTGTAGAGTTGGCTAAGCTGAAGAAGCAGTTGCTCTGATGGGTACTGGGTTTATCCGACCTAGTGTCTCACCTTGGGGTGCGCCGATACTTGTCGTGAAGACGAATGATGGCTCGTTGCGGATGTGTATAGATTACCGGATGTTGAATAAGGTTACCGTGAGGAATCAGTATCCTTTGCCCAGGATCGAGGACCTGTTTGACCAGTTGCAGTCAGCGAATGTGTTCTCGAAGATTGATCTGCGATCCGGGTACCATCAGTTGAGGATCAGAGAGGCAGATGTCCAGAAGACAGCTTTCCGGACGGGGTACAGGCACTTTGAGTTTCTAGTGATGCCGTTAAGGTTGACGAAAGCGCCTACAGCTTTCATGGATCTGATGAATAGGACATTCAGTCAGTACCTCGACCATTTCGTGATTGTCTTCGTGGACGATATCTTGGTCTATTCACCAGATATAGAGCAGCACCGGGAGCACCTGAGGATTGTACTTGGCATTCTGAGAGATCAGCAGTTGTACGACAAGTTTTCGAAGTGCGAGTTTTGGCTTCACAGTGTGGCATTTTTGGGGCACATAGTATTGGGAGCTGGGATATCAGTGGATCCAGCGAAGGTCGAGGCAGTGACACAGTGGAGAGCCCCGACGAGTGTGACTGAGATTAGGAGTTTTGTTGGATTGGTGGGTTATTACCGTCGGTTCATCAAAGACTTCTCGAGACTTACTTCACCTCTGACAGCGCTGACGCGGAAAGGAGTGAAGTTTGTTTGGTCCCAGAAGTGCGAGGATAGCTTCCAGGAACTGAAGAGTCGGTTGACGACTGTTACAGTACTGACTCTTCCCAGTGGCAACAGAGGTTTCGTGATTTACAACGACGCTTCAGGCATTGGTTTGGGATGTGTACTGATGTAGCACGGGCAGGTAGTGACATATGTTTCGAGGCAGCTGAAGGTGCACGAGAAGAATTACCCCACTCATGATTTAGAGTTGGCGGTCGTCGTTCATGCTCTAAAGATCTTGCGTCACTATTTGTATGGTGAGCAGTTTGAAGTCTTCACTGATCATCAATGTCTGAAGTACATGTTTTCGCAGAAGGAGATGAATATGAGACAGCGCAGATGGCTCGAGCTGATTAAGGATTTTGATTTCACCATCTCCTATCATCCGGGGAAGGCGGAATTTATTGCAGACGCACTGAGCAGGAAAGTAGAGGTGTCAGATGGGAGTTTATGCATTCGGGAGTGGAGGCTACTCGAGACGTTGTCAGAGTGGAGGTCGTTCACAGAGAGCTCGGAGGGGGCAGTGATTGTGGGGCTTCGAGTGGAGTCGCAAACTGTCAGTCAAGTTGTTCAGGCTCAGCACGGTGATGAAGAGTTTACTAGTCTGCTACAGTTAGCTGCCAGGGATGGATCAGACTTCACTATGGGAGTGGATGGAGGTCTAAGGTTCAGGAGTCGGATCATGGTGCCGAAGGTCGATGAGCTGAGAGAGGACATCATAGAGGACACACACCGAGCAAGATAGTCCATTCACCCAGGGAGTATGAAGATGTATAAAGATCTGCAGCGGAACTTCTGGTGGAGAGGGATGAAGTGTGATGTGGTTGATTTTGTGGCTAGGTGCTTGGTTTGCCAGCAGGTTAAGATCGAGCACCAGAGACCAGCGGGACCGATGCAGAGTATAGAGCTACCTGAGTGTAAATGGGAGTATGTGACGATGGATTTCATCACCGGGTTGCCGAAGACAAAGAGCTTCCGTGACGCGATTTGGGTTATAGTCGATCGACTGACCAAGTCGGCACATTTTCTGGCTATCCGGACTACTCTACCTTTGGAGGGTCTGGCAAGGTTGTATATCGAGGAGATTGTCAGACTGCATGGGGTACTAGTGAGTATCATTTCGGATCGAGATCCGAGGTTTACTTCCAGATTCTGGGGGAGTTTGCAGCAGACTTTGGGAACTTGACTGAAGTTCAATACAACTTTTCATCCACAGACAGACGGGCAATTCGAGAGGACTATTCAGACGTTAGAGGACATGCTGAGAGCTTGCACTCTAGATTGGGCAGGGCATTGGGATGAGCATTTGTCGTTGATCGAGTTTGCCTACAACAACAGCTACCATACGAGTATTGGGATGGCGTCGTACGAGGCTTTGTACGGGAGACCTTGAAGGTCACCGGTATGCTGGAGTGAGGTAGGTGAAAGGCAGTTAGTCGGGCCTGAGATTGTGCAGATGTATGCTGAGAAAGTTGACGTGATCAGGCAGAGACTAGCGACAGCTCAGAGCAGGCAGAAGAGCTACGCATATCGGTGTAGGTGTGTGCTGATTTTTGAGGTTGGCAATCATGTCTTTCTGAAGATCTCACCGTCGCGTTGGGTGATGAGATTCGGGAAGAAGTGGAAACTCAGTCCGAGGTATAGTGGGCCGTTTGAGATATTAGACCAAGTTGGAGAGGTCGCCTACCGGATTGCGCTGCCGCCACAGTTTTTGGGTCTTCACAACGTCTTACACGTTTCGATGCTGAGGAAGTACGTAGCAGATCCTTCTCTTGTAATCCAGATTGAGGTTCCAGAGATCCAGCAGGATTTGTCTCTTGAGGAGAGACCGATAGAGATTGTGGATCGGATGGCGCACCAGCTCAGGAGGAGGACTATTCCGATGGTCAAGGTCAGGTGGCAGCATCACTCTCAGCGAGAGGCTACATGGGAGGTTGAGGAAGACGTCCGGAAGTTGTATCCGGAGATTTTGGTAAGCTCTGGATTTAATTTTGTGGGCGAAATTCTTATAAGGATGGTGGATTGTTATATCCTAAACTTTGTTAATGTTTTAATTGTGATTAGGTGGAGGACTTGAGATGGTTTGAGATGACCGACTGAGATCGGTTGAGAAAAGGAGTATATAAAGGTGATTCTCTCTCTCTTTTCTCTCACTCTCTCTCACCCGTGCTTATCTCTCTCTCTCCCGCACATTTCTTTCTCCTTTAGGCAAGCCGGACACTCTGGTTTGGCGTGGCTGTAGTCGTGTTACCGGAGTGAGGCGATCACGTTTGAGGATTTCACCGGAGAAGAAGAGGTTTTGCGAGGAAGCGCTCGCCGTGATTCTTCAAAGGCTTCTTCAAGCCTTAAGGTATGTCAAGCTTGCTTTTGCGCTCACCTACTATTAGTGTGGGGGTGGGAGCGGTCGACGGTAGGCCAAAAGGCTCGTTTGACCTGCACAACTGTTTTTCTGCACTATAAAGGTCGACTGGTGTTTTGGGTTCGGTCGACCATTTATAGTGTATTTTGGGCAATATCCCTCGCACCGGTCGAACGATACCTTTGGGGTGGTCGACCGGTCGTGAATTTTGAGCGAGAGATGGAGGCTCTGGGTACTTTCGGTCGGACGGGACCCCTTTGCCGGTCAACCGAAAGTACTCTCATAGGTTGGTTGCGGCGTTGACCATCCAAACGGTCGACCGCCTGTTTGACTCGTCCGACCGACGACATAAGTTAACTTACCGGTCGACCGGAAGTGTTGTTTCGGTCGACCGTGTAGTGTGGATTGTTGGTGAGTTTTACTGGTGGATTTCGGTCGACCGGAAGTGTTGGGTCGTCCGACCGTTCAATCTTTGTTTGCGAAAAGTTTTCTTAATGGTACTTTTTGGTCGAACGGGTCCCCTTTGTCGTTCGACTGATTGGCGGGTTTTTCAGTTGGGCCTGTCCTCTAGGTGAGGATTCGGTCGACCGGAGAGTTGCTTTTCGATCGACCGTTTTTACACAATTTTGGTGTTCTACTTGTGGTTGTGGATAGGCTAGAAGGCAACGGGTTCACCGGCCCTTTTGGGGCAACGGACGAACAAGTCGGCCCTATAACGATCATTGGGGGCTCTTTGAGCATGTTGTGATTATTGTCGTGGCTCCGACGAATGACGCAAAGCCGTGGCTCCGGCGAGTGATGCAAAACCGTGGCTCCGGTAACATTGAGGCAAACTGTGGCTCCGGTAAATGACGCAAAGTCGTGGCTCCGGCGAATGAGGCAAAACCGTGGCTCCGGTATATGAGGCAAAATCGTGGCTCCGGTGAATGAGGCAATCGGTGGTGTTTTACAGTGTTTGAGCTTGTGTCTTGTTATGGTTTTTCGGATTCATTTTTCGTTCATGTGTTAGGGTTTGGAATACGGGGTTTCCTTATGGAAACTCAGGCATAATCATGTTGCTTTTCAGGCCGGGGGCGGCGTTAGGAGGGTGGTGACTGCGAAGCAGGTGCTCGGGACCAGATCATGCTTTCCTTCTTTTTGAGGTGGTTGTGATTACATATGTATATTTCTTGTTCATGAGCTTTTGATGTAATCACATTTCTTTTGTAAACTCGGTCATATATATATATATTATATTATATGTTGGTGCATCTGTGTGTGTATGTCTCTTCGTAATGTCCTCAATTGAATGTATGTTTAAATTTTAAATTTTTTCCGCTGTTCTGAGGACGTTATACCAAGTGCATTCATTATAATCCAAATTTTCAATATAATATAAAATACGTATTATTGATCTCGATCTCAATATATGATGTTAATAATCTATGCACATCAAAAATCATAAATTTGAAGTTATTTCATATAACTTACGAATGTAGTACTTTCATTTTTTTCCATCTTTTAATCTTATTCAAAACATATAGCAAGAGATATAATTTTGGGTGAATTGCTTTGGTGCAACGAATTAACATAGAAATTGGCTTTATGCCATCTAAAAGTAATTATTTGACTTAATGTCATAGAAAAACCAACATATTAGTCGTGATGTTATTAACTTTTTTCGAGTGTCATTCTGTTTGCAAACTGTTAACTTCTCCGTTAACATCCGTTAAGTATATTAATAGTTAATGAAAATTTTGACAAATCACCCTCAATAAACTCAGAATTCATAAAATTCATTATATGTGTTGTACAAATTACAAAAAAATACTCAAATAATTTATCTACACTCTTTCTCATCTCTATATTTCATATCTCATCTCTTCTTTTTCTCGCACGAAACTTAATGACTCGGCTACTAAACTAAAGAAATCCGATGATTTTATATTTACAACATAAAAATAATTATTTATTTTTGATAAAAATACATTTTCTAAATATATTTAAAAATCATGAATTTTAAATCACATGAATAAAAATAATAGAATTTTAAAAAAATAAGTTTTATGAAAAATAAATATTTTTTAGAACATGTATTTTTTATCAAAAATAATTAATTATTTTGTATTTTGAAAAAAATACAAAAATCATCAGGTTTCATTGATCTTGTAACCGAGTCATTAAGTTTAGTGAGAGAAAAAGAAGAGATGAATGATAAAAGATTGAGATGAGAAAGAGTGTAGATAAATTATTTGAGTGTGTTTTTGCAATTTTTACAACACATATAATGATTTTTTATGAATTTTAAGTTTATTCATGGTGATTCTGTAAAATTTCTATTAAATATTAATATACTTAACGGACGTTAACGAAGAAGTTAACGATTTTGCCAACGGTAATGTAATGGAAAAAAAATTAATGGCATTAAAACAAGTATTTTGATTTTTCTATGACATGAAGTCAAATAGTTATTTTCAGATGGTATAAAGTCAATTTCATTGTTTGCTAGTGGCACCTAAGCAATTCACCCTATAGTTTTAATTGTGCATGGAATACTGGATAGATTGATATTTGGTTTGAATTTAACTATTATGAAAATCCAATCACACCAGTGTACGCCTTTACGGTTAGACTAATTTCCAACTAACTCTTATGCATCTCAACCATAACTCTTTTCATTTCTCAAGGATGAATTTTCGGAGCACGGTTTGGGAGGTATTTGTCACCAAGTATCCGAGAATGATAGAATCGCAAAAGTAAATACTTTTCCAAAATTAAAGTAAAAAAAATAAATGAATTATTTTTTAAAGTCAATACGAATAAAAACATTCTGTCACCTTCTTTAGTGGACAACTAAAAGAGCGGTTGGATTTTAAGACGATGACATGCTGACATTAACCGTTCATTTCGTTGGGAAGTGATGGGCAGCGTAGAGAACGGGTAAAAGCTGGAAAAAGCTGGAAATCTTAATTGAAAGCTAGATGTGGTTTTTCTGTCGTAGCATTGAAAGCTGAAAACGTTAATTAATGGGTTGGACCGATCCGTGTATGGGTGCAAGCAAAGCGGGAATACATGTGAATTGCCTATGATGCATGTGACCTCATCACAATAGGACAATAACTCTAAAGGACGATAAGTTTAAAAGTACCCAGTCATAGGGGTGAAATTTTATGTCCCAAAATAAAAGGTTTGATTGTATATTTATATTCGTATATTGTAATGACCCTAACCTTGATTAGGGTTTAATGGGTGTTTAGGTGGAGTGACGATGGCCTTGCATGGGGAGTTGAAGAGGGAATAGTGGAGGTGAGGGTGGAGTGACGTGAAGGAGGTGGGCTATGGTGTAGGAAGATGGTGGGGGCATGGGTTGAGGGAGGGAAGTGCTGTTGTGGTTGTTGTTGGTGATGGGGTTGAAGAAGGAGATGCACATCTCTCTCTCTCTCTCTCTCTCTCTCTCTCTCTCACGTTTTCCCTTCTTTCTTCTTTTCTTCTTCTTCTCCTCTCCATCCATTCCTTCCTCTCCCTCTGAAGCTCGGGCGGCGTAGTGGTGCGAGCAAGGCGCGCGTGAGGCAAGGAGTGCTGGGCGTGGTGCGGTGCGAGGTGGTGAGCGTCGGAGGCAAGCAAGGCGATGATCTCCGGTGTTCTTCGTCGTTCTTCAAAGAGAGGTATGTCAAGTTCTTGCATTAGAGGCCTTTAGTGATCACCCACGTTGGGGTGATGTTGTGGTTGGTCGCGAAAGGTCGGAGACCTCGCCGGCGACGAGGTTCAGCGTCAAAACCTCGGCTGGCGCGAGGTTGAAGACGACTGTCGGTCGACCGGGTCCCTCGGACGGTCGACCGAACGTAGTGTATTTCGTCTGTCTGTGGTGTTTCGGTCGACCGGGACTTAAGTGTACCAGACCTTTAGTGTGGTTTGCGGTCGACTGTTATATGACGTAGAAATAATAGTTTGACCCTGTTAGTTTTCGGTCGACCGAGACCCCTGACTCGGTCGACTGATAGTTTTGAATTTAATGTTGACCAGACTTCGGATTTTGACCTCGTTCGGTCGACCGGTTTTAGACCTTCGGTAGACCGTTGGGACTTATGTTTTGCGCAAATAGTTCGACCATGGCAGACGCTTCGGTCGACTGATTCCCTTGTGGAAGCGGTCGACCGAGTTGTCACTTTTGGTCGATCGATTCCCTTGTGGAAGCGGTCGACCGGATGTCACCTTCGGTCGACCGATTCCCTTGAGGAAACGGTCGACCGAGTTGTCTCTTTCGGTCGACCGTTTTGCACAAGACATAATTCCTGGTTCCACTTAGGATGCCAACTCTGTCCACGGAAACCCGTGTCCTCGCCTGGTGCGTGAGCCGGGAGGTGACGGTGGACGCGTTATGCGTGCCTGCCCAGGGACCGCCGTGTGGAAGAGTGTGGGTGTCCGGAACGCGTCACCTCCATGTATGGATCGTGACAAATATGACGGATTGATAGAACTCATTGTAGAGTAGCAGCCTGAAGGATTGCGGATCCCATTGCTTCAGCGGGCACGCAACTGTCGTTGGGTGAAGTGACTACCGGCCTGAGGGGCTACGGAGGCCGCTGCCTTGCTTTTATAGTGGCGGAGTTGGTGTCTGTACGTGGAGCTCGTTGACCATGCGGACTTCGGTTCGAATCTGTCGATTGTCTGGCCCTTTGTGTGGCGGATATGTTCGACTGGCCTTGATAGGTAGTGATTGTATGTGCCCGTGCGGCCTGTGTGGCTACGGGAGGGCCCCTATGCGGCCTGTGTGGCGGCAGGGAGGATCGCGCGTAGCCTGTGTGGTTGCGGCGATGGACTGCCGATGATGTGTTCCGGCATGTAGCTCGACTGGGCACCTATCGAGTGAGGTACCGTGCGGCCTGTGTGGTGTCGGTGATGGACCGACCTGAGCGACGGCTCCGTTGGTGTGGTGGTGGACCACGATGTTTTCAGATCTGATTCTACCTGCGCGGATATGCAAACGCCTCCTCACCGATCCCTTGGCTTGTGTAGTCGCGTGTGGGGATGTGTTGCGTACTGTCCGTTAGACCATATGTGCCTACGGTAGGTCTCTACGGGGACCCGATGTTGGACCGTGCGACCTGTGTGACGGCGGTGATGTCGACCGTGTGGCATGTGTGGTACCGGTGGTTGTTGGACCGTGCGGCCTGTGTGGCGACGGCAATGTTGCAGACCGCGGAGCCTGTGTGGCAGCGGTGGCGATTGTGGACCGCGGGGCCTGTGTGGCAGCGAGAATGATTGCAGGACGGATGTCCGATTTTGCCCTTGTAAGAATGTTGTTTACTGCTTTGTATTTCATGTCATGCTATACTAATATGTTAGGGCATATAGGTGAGCTTGTCATACGGGTTTCCTTATGGAAACTCATGGATTGTTGTTGCATCTTTTTCAGGACCGCGTTAGGTTCCGACGGGTGGTGACTGAGGGAGATTGCACTTTGGGACTGAATCCTGTCGTCTACCAAATTTAGGTTGTCGTGATTGCGTGTTTTATGTATTATGTATTCTGATGTAATCACTCTTTTGACAAACTCTTATGTATTATGGTGCACCAGTTGTATTTGAGTATTTCTTTCAGTAATGTCCCCACTCTTGATGGTTTTATCCTCGTGTTTCTCTTGATTTTAAAAGTTTAAATTTTCCGTTGTTCGGGGATGTTACATATATAAACTACAGATTTATTTTAAAAAAATACATTCTAAGTGTAAACAATATATGTGAGAATACACAAAACCATATGGTCATTAACATATTTGATTCAAATAATATTTGCTCCAAAAATGATTTTTAGTTATAAATTTAAATATATGTATTTTTCTCTTTGTAAGTGAATTTTGAGATGAGGTTCAAAGCCTCGAACCAATTGGGGGTAGCTAAGAGCCTAAGACCATAGCTTGAATCTCAAAAGTCATGTTCACATATTTGGGATGTTGAAATTAGTGTAAACAAAATATATAAAAAAAGAGGTTCATCTCATTAGATTATTATTATTATTTATTTTTTGTGTTAGGACCTTATTAGGTGTTATTAAGGTTATCCAATAAAAGAGTCTTGGGTTTCGATTGTACGGTTCAAAAACACCCACTTTAATAATGACAAATACGGAATGGTTTTTATGTAGGTAATGTGATTATTAATGAAATGAATTGATTCTATACAAACGGGATATCTCCCCAATTGTTATAGGATAATGATGCATTATGATCAATTTAGGTTAAGGCTAATGTATGGTTACCAGAAGTTCCTAAAATGTCACCTCAGTAGTGGTGGATCTTAAAAGAATGATGCAACCAAATGTCCAAGTGGTTTTGTTCTAACATCCGGACATTAGTGTAAAAGTATTCGAAACATTTCATATAGATTCACATATATTTCTTTGTATGGCAATACAGGCTCATTAGTCTAAGGCCCATTGGGGTTGATTACTTGTAACAAACTTAATGAGTAACAACAAGTATATAAGCTGGTATCGTCCCTCATTCTTCAATTAATGAGCAATAACCAAAAGTTCCTCCTCCATCGTCTCCCTCTCATTCAGATCTACGTGGTATCAAAGCAAAGATCCAATAGTTTCCACGTAAAACCCTAAAAGCTCCAGAAGAATAGTGTCTAAAACAAGAAACAAGACTTCGAACGTCACCAACGAGCTCGATAACCGATACCATATCCAATCCTTAGATAATCCAGGAATTGTTCTGGTCTCTTCAAAGCTCACCAGAGAGAACTACTTAACATGGTGGCGATCACTGTGGATTACGATCAATGCCAAGAACAAGTTGGGATTTATCGATGGAATCTTGCCACGATCGTCTCAGCAGACTCGCCTAAAGACTATGTTGTTTGGGGAAGATGCAACGACCTTGTTCTTTCTTGGATCATGAATGTCATTAGCCAAGAGATTGTTGGAAGCGTCATATATCTAAGAAAGCGTAAGATGTTTGGCAATATCTCCAAGAGAGGTACTCCCAACAGAACGCTCCAAGAATTTTTTAGATTAAGGCTTCGATTCATAACCTGTGGCAAAATTTCAATAATGTTACAACATATTATACAATGCTCAAAGAATTATGGGATAAATTGGCCACTTACTTAACTCTTGCATCTTGCAATTGTGGGGGAAATTGCGGTGTGCTGAAAAACATGATAAAGATGGAGCAAGAAGATCATATGATACAGTTTCTGATAGGGCTCAATGAATATCATTCACTCATTAGGGGTCAGATCTTACTAATACACCCACTTCCCAATGTTAGAAAGGCTCTTGCCTTAATTCTACAAGAAGAAAGGCAAAGGCCTATTGGAGGAAGTGAAGTAGCACATGCAGAAGCATCAGCATTGTTAGTAACACATGGACAGAATTCAAAGAAGAATGGAGGAGCTGGTCAGTTCAACAAATCCAATTGATGTTGCTTCTGAGAGGTAATAATACTAAGGCCTTAGTAGTTGCTAGGACCAATCTTGTTGGTAAGATTTATTGCTATTTTGTCAATGAATCTGGCGCTTGGATCATTGATTCAGGTGCTTCATATCACATGTGCTCCACTTTCAAACTATTCATTAAGCCCACCAAAATTGAACCACCTATATTTTTCACTCTACCCACAAATGATACGGTCATAGTCAACACCATAGGTTCTGTTAGAATTACACCCAAAATTCTACTTCATAATGTCATGTATGTTCCTAATTTAAATGTCAACCTTATTTTGTACATAGATTGGCCAATGACCTTAGATGTGGTGTCACCTTCTTCCCTGATTCTTGTGTTTTGCGAGACCTTGCCTTGACGAAGATGACTGGGTTGGGTAGCACGTTAAGTGGACTTTACACTTCCCACAAAAATACAGACCAGAACCCCTCAAAGCCATGACTGTCTCTTCTGATCCCAACCTTTGGCATAGACGTTTGGGACACATATCTCTTCCAAAACTTAAGTACTATCAAAATTAGTACATGATGTTACTATTAGCCTAATTTCTTTTGTGAACATTGTCCACTTGCCAAACAAACCAGATTACCATTCAATAAAAGTAGCATGCATTCTGTTCATCCTTTTGAGCTTTTACATTGTGATATTTAGAGTAAATATGCTACACCTACTTATAATGGTTATCATTTCTTTTTAACCATTGTAGATTATTACAGTCGAGCAACGTAATGGGTATTTTTGATGAAAAAACAAATCTGATACCCAGTTCACTCTCAAAAAATTTATCTTGTCCTACTTAGTATATCACACTTGTGTTAACCAAACCAGAACCGACAATGGTACTGAATTTGTATCATCTGAATTGAAGTCTTTTCTCTTTGGACATGGTATTTTCCATCAATTATCTTGTCCTTACAGACCCCCAACAAAATTGGGTAGTGGAAAGGAAACACATACATCTTTTAGAGGTTGCACGAGCCCTCAAGTTTCATTCCAATGTTCCTATTAGGTTTTGGGAGCTTGTGTGCTAAGTAAGAACAACACATATCAACAAAATTCCTAGTAAAGTCATGGGCAATAAAACTCCCTTTGAGCTCCTATTCTCTAAGATATCATCCTATCATAATCTTAAATCGTTTGGGTGTCTTTCCTTTACTTCTAACCTCCTTCATTAAGACAAGTTGAGTCCTAGAGTCATAAAGGGTATCTTTCTTGGATATCCACTTGGTCAAAAAGACTTTAAGATTTATGATGTTGAGAACCATAAAATTCTCATTAGTAGAGATGTTGTCTTTTATGAGTTTTTTTCTTCTTTTAACAATGGCACCAATCAACATCATAACCTTATTGTCATTCCTGAACCTACATATATGTGATTACAATGTTCCCACTGATCCTCTCAATCATGTTCAAACCATCCGTGAAAATCCCGACCAGACCATTCAAAACACAACCAATGACACCAACTTCGAATTAGAAACAAACCAGAATCCTGACCGAATTCCTGCCATTAGAAGATCTAGTAGAGCACACCAACCACCACCTATCCTTAGAGATTTAATCTACCCCACTTCGAGTGTGTCTACTACCTATTGAGCATCCAAGTCAAGAAAGGACCATGCAAATAACAAAGTCAAGTACCTTATTCAGTCTTGTTTTTCATACAACTCTCTTTCTCATTCTTATTCCACCTCACTTCACAATCACAACTCTCTTATTGAACCTTCCTGTTATAAACAAGCTTGTCCTAACCCACATTGCCAAGATGCAATGAGACTTGAACTAGCAGCATTGGAAAGCAATAGAACGTGGGACTTAGTGGAGTTACCACAAGGAAAGAAGGCAATCGATTGCATGTGGGTGTACAAAATAAAACTCAAGTCAGATGGTTCAATAGAACTCTACAAGGCTAGGTTGGTCGCCAAAGGATTCAGTTAAGTTAAAGCATTGGATTATAAGGAGACATTTGCCCCCGTTACAAAAATGGTAACAGTGAGAACTACACTTGCATTAGTTATAGCAAAGGGATGGAGTTTGTATCAAAAATGGTAACAGTGAGAACTACACTTGCATTAGTTGTAGCATGGGCATTTCAATGAAGACGTATATATGCAGTTACTCTGGATATGGACGAGAATGGGAAACTAGAGTTTGTCAACTACACAAATCTCTCTATGGTTTGAAACAAGCCTCACGGGTATGGTTTGAAAAATTCTCTCAGTTCTTGTTGTCACATAACTACACACAGTTAAGGTCAGATTACTCCCTATTTTTGTTGAAAGAAAAGGGAGCCATGATCGTGGTGTTAGTATATGTGGATGACATCCTAATAACAGGAAATAATGAAGCAAAGATTAAAGAATTGAAGTTGTTGCTACAATCTGAATTCCACACGAAGGACCTAAGAAGTTTGAAATTCTTCCTTGGGCTTGAGATAGCTAGGTCTAGAAAGGGCATATACTTGTCATAAAGAAAGTATGCACTTGAAATCTTACAGGATATAGGTATGCTTGGCAGCAAGCCATCAGACATACCTATGGAGTCTACTATCAAAATAAAGTGCTTCAAGAGGATGGACTGTCAGACCCTACAAGATACGAACGTTTAGTTGGGAAATTGCTCTACTTAACGGTCACAAGACTAGATATCATGTTTTCTGTAAACCAGTTAAGTCAAGATATGGCCAAACCTTGTAAATCTCATTATGAAGTAGCAATGAAAGTCGTCAGATACATTAAACAGACACCAAGGCAGGGGCTCTTGTTTCCAGCAACGTCAGATCTCTCGTTCAATGCTTACAGTGATTCTGATTGGGTAAGTTGCACAATCACTAGGAGGTCGATAACTGGGTATGCACTCTTTCTCAGTGATCCATCAGTGTCATGGAAGACGAAGAAACAAAATATTGTTTCTATATCCGAGGCTGAGGCCAAATGTATATCTATGGCTGCCACCACATGTGAGATAATTTGGATGAGGTCGGTCCCTTCTGTAAGTAGATAGATCACTAATCTAGAGGGGGTGAATAGATTATATCCCAAGTTTCTTAAATAATTACACGATTAAAATAGTATGAGAAAGATTGTAAACCAAAAGATGACTCCGGAAATTTATAGAGATTCGATCACACCACTGTGATCTAGTCCTCTCCTGAAGTTCTGATCTCTCCTCCGATCCCTACTTCAGAATTCACTATTATCTTCGTTTCGGGTAAAAGATAAATCATCTTACAATCGGAGTATTGCGAACACCCTCGCCTTGCTCGGATCTCCTCTCACAACCTGAGAGGGTGCTCCCTTGAAATTTTACAACACCATGGAAATTGAAAAAAGTCGTCGAACTCTAACTTGAATGCATTCAAGGAATGGAATTGAGCTTGGAGTGAATTTAATTGAAGTTTGAGAGTTGGTGGCGCTTTGCAGGCTTGGAGATTGAGAGCACAAGAGTATAAATGATTTTTTGGCAAGTAGAGAGTTGAATGTGTCTCTTAAATGAAGCTTATATAGCCTTCAAAACAAATAGAGCTGTTATGGTGAGTTGGTGAAGTTTGGACCAATAAGAAATAAGAAATGACTTAAAGTTGGTGCAGATCAGAGTCTATTCAGTCGACCAGGAAACCAACGGTCGTCCAACAAGATGCGAGTGTATTCAGAGCCTATTCGGTTGACCGACTATTTGTCGAATAACCGTTTACCAACTTCCAGTAATTTTTTTTCTATTATCGACCACTTATATTTTGTTCCCCAAGACCACTTCAGTTCACCATTCCAATATGGACAGTAAAGAATTGATGTGCTTTGGTGATCATGTTCGGTAGACTGAGGAATGTTCGATAGGCCGATGTAAGTGTGGATTTTCCGCTGTCATTGGATAATAAGTTGGTTTACGAATAATGGTTGAAAACTTACGTGGAAAAGAGTCGTTACGTTATGATTAGCAACAAGGCTTCGGTAAACCGAAGAGGACTTGGTAAACCGATTAGGGATATTTCAAAGGGTGTTGTTAAATGACAAAAGATAAGTTGGTTAAAGAAGGTTTGCCACATGGCCTAATAGGATGTAGTTGTTACGATAAAAGACCTATATCAAGTTCGGATGACTAATACCTCTTCGGTAGATCGAATTGAGATATCCAGAGATGGTCTGAAGCTACTGAGATGAATGGAATGGTTGACCGTTTAGCCTTCGGTAATCCAAACCAAGGATTTCAGGCAAGATCAAGTGGCTACTGACTCTAAGGATTCGGTTCACCGAGGATAACTCGTTCGTCCATTTGGGACATGTTCGGTAGACCGAGAAACAAACGGTCGACCGACAGAAATGGATTTATCCTTTTGTGCATCAAGTGTACATTTGATCCTATAACTCAAATAAATAGAAAATTACATGTGAAGTCATTGATTTTTTATTACAAGTCTTGAGCCTTGATCTTGAAGTTTATTAGTCCATTAGTTTGAGCACTTACAATGTTAGGAATACACAATATCTATTCAATTTGACAAAAAATGATGTGTGTGATGTGCTAATTGGAGTTATGCATAATATTAGTTTGTTAATCATCAAAATTTAGATTAAAGAGGCCAGAAAGCCAACAATCTCCCCTTTTTTTATGATGACAAACTAATGTTAAATTGTGTAAGTGCTCCCCTATCAATATGCATAAGATATGATAACTCCCCCTTACTAAGTGCATGAATTCCACATATTCATTGAAGCGTGTTATGTCCATTTTTCTCCCCATGTTGACATCTATCAAAAACGATTAATCAATCAAAGTTTGAGACAAAAAACACACAATATGGAAAGAAATTGCATTGCTAAAAGGGAAGATAAGGCATAAAGCCGAAACAAAAGCAAACAAACCAAAGCAAATGACAAACTAAACAAACGCGACAAACAAACAATAAGCAAACAAGCAATAATAATAGTCTAGTTGTCCGACTTGTTCATGCTTCGAAGAAGATCCATAATTTCATTTTGGGAGTCGAGAAAGGCTTCGCGAGAATCTCCAACCACACAAATTTGGTTGTTGAGTGAGTTCGACGTCGCCAACTGAAAAGATTGGAAGTTGGAAGTGAGTTCTTGAATGCCTTGGTAGTTTTTATTCACTAAACTCGGAACTTCATGGATCTCGTCGCAATTTCGGTCCACGAGCTTCTCGTGACGATATGCCTAAGCCGGTTGGTTCCATTGAGCATCAGCACTGGATGGCCATTCGAGACGAGTGTAGCGCCAAGGACCACGAGTTACGCTAGGATCCCAATTGGTGTTTACCTTGGCATTGGATGGAGGAGGAGACCAATGTGGAGCTTTGGTTGATATTTCATCATCTTCATTTTCATAGGAATCATCTTCAGCTTCTTCAATTGATTGCTTGCCGGAACGCATCCGTTTAAGTGTGTATTTGTCGATGGCCGTCTTTGAAGATTTGAAAAGATCGTGGTCGAGTTGGATGTTGAAGTGAGCTAAGACGACGAGATGATCTTAGGAAATGGGAGAAAGTTACACTTCTTCCGAGTGATGTAGCACATGTGGTTGATGATGAATAAAGACCAATTTGTGCGAGTACAGGTGGAGAGATTAAATAGACATTTCATCATTTGGTGGCCAAGTTTGTCGTTGTGTCCTTTGTGCACAAAGAGATTGGTGGATATGAAATGACAAAAATGTGGCCAAGAATCGGAAGATAAGGAATGGCAAGCTTGCAATCTTGAGGAATTTCCGGTCGAGTCACCTCCAAAAATTGACTCATCGAACCACAAACCTCTTCCTAAGAGAAGTTGTAAATATCATCATCAGCACTAGGAAGTCCGGTGATCTCCTAGAGAATGGATGTGGTGACAGTGAACGAGACACTAACGATTTGAGTGTAAACGCCACTTAAGTGCCATCAAGTGCAGTAGTCTCCCAGAGATTTGGAAAAAATTGATGACAAACTTCCATGGAGAAAGGGACCGGAAGTTTGTCATGAAAGAAATCTCCAAGGTGATCAACAACGAGATATGTGGAAATACCAATCGACTCGAAATCGTTGATTATAATCCTCTTCTCTGGAATTGAATTTGCACCACTAATAGTGTAGTATTGCTCCTCTGCCTTTACATTGTAGAAGATGTCATTGTTGAAGGGGCAAAGATATTCGTCGACGGGTTTTTTCCCAGATTTGTAGAAGAAGAAGGTATGTCTGGGTTGAGTCTTGTCTTCTTTGCCGGAGGAACAAGTTTCATTCCTTTCTTGGTTATTGGTTGTTTTGTTAGTTATTTTATTGGTTCCGCCATCTTCTTAGATGCACGAATTTTCCTTGGACCCGTGGGGGGAGAAAGAAGATTTAAAGGAGAGATGAAAGGTTTGTGATGTGAGAAAGGGGAGCACGCAAGAATTTGGTTTGGGGATGATAGGAGTGAAAGGGAGGACCCAAATATATAGGAGTTAGAAGTGTTTGAACATGAAAACGTGTGTCCAACAGTTGTCCATAATTGTCTTGGAGGACCACTGGACCAACTCCAATGGCTAGAAAAATTATAACTCGGTCGACCGACACGAATATGGTGTACCGAGAAAGGTGAACAGTAAGCGGAGAAAGAGTTACTAGATCTTGACAACGGATGACCGGACCGGTCACGGTCGTCTGTACTCCAATAAACAGGAAAGTTCAAAACTGCCACAATAGTCATCCGATTCAAAATTGGATACCCAATAAAGATGAAAAGATATGTTAAAAATGGTCAACAAAGAATGCAAATAATTTCCCAAACACTTTGGTCGTTGGAACGGGAACAAGGAAGTTTCCTACTTTAACTAATGAAAAGATTCGATCAACCGTATATACAATGGAGAACCGTGTAGGGCGAGTCCTGACCAAGTCCAGATCCCTGTCCAGACACCCTTTGGTTAACCGAACAATGTCTGGTTATCCGTCAGGCTCGAACAAACATCAAAAGCAATTAGGTCAAGCAATAACTCAAAGTTTATTTAAACAAGGCATTTGAATTATGATATTTCTTAGCACTACACATGCCTAGTTCTTGTCTAATTTTATCCAATTGATCAACATTTAATGGTTTTGTAAATATATCCCTTAATTGATCATTAGTTGAAATGAATTTCAATTCAATATCACCTTTAAGAGCATGATCTCTAAGAAAATGATGACGAACATCTATATTCTTGGTTCTTGAATGAAGAATTGGATTTTTAGATAAGTTTATAGCACTTGTATTATCACAAAAGATTGGTATAGTTTGAAACTCAAGTCTCAGATCCTTGAGGGTTTGCCTCGTCCAAATGATTTGTGCACAACAACATCCAGCAGCCACATACTCGGTTTCGGTTGTTGAGAGTGAAACACTATTTTGTTTCTTACTAAACCAAGAAATCAAAGATTTACCCAAGAATTGACATGTCCCACAAGTGCTTTTTCGATCGGATTTTCATCCAGCACAATCGGCATCACTATAGGCAATGAGATCAAAAGATCGAGTCTTGGGATAAAAAATCCACAATCACAAGTAGTTTTCAAATATCAAAAAATCCTTTTCAAGGCATGCATATGAGATTCTTTAGGTCAAGATTGAAAATGAGAACGAATGCAAACACTAAACATGATATCGGGTCTACTAGTGATTAAATAAAGAAGTGAATCAATCATACCTCGATACTTTTTAATGTCAACTTCTTTGCCTTCTTCATCTTTATCCAATTTCAAGCTTGTGCTCATAGGAGTATTGTGAGGTTTGCTATCATCATATCCAAATATTTTGAATAGTTCCCTTGTGTTTTTGGTTTGGTTGATGAAGTTCCCTTCGAAGTTTGCTTGATTTGGAGTCCAAGAAAGAAGTTGAGTTCACCCATCAAGCTCATCACAAATTCACATTGCATAGAGTTTGAAAATTCTTGGCATAGACAATCATTAGTAGCACCAAATATAATGTCATCAACATATATTTGTACGATTAACAAATCTTTATCTTTAGTCTTAGTAAATAATGTGGTGTCAATTTTCCCCATTGTGAATCCATTTTCAAGAAAGGTATCAACCTTTCATACCAAGCTTTAGGATCTTGCTTAAGCCCAAAAAGAGCCTTCTTAAGCTTAAATACATGATCTGGGTGTGTTTCATTCACAAAGTCAGGTGGTTGTTTAACATAAACCTCCTCCATGATAAAACCATTCAAAAATGTACTTTTAACATTCATTTGAAAGAGTTTAAAATCAATGTATGATGCATAGGCTAATAACATTCTAATTGCTTCTAATCAAGCTACCGGAGCATAGGTTTCATCAAAGTCAATGCCTTCCTCTTGGTTATAACCTTGAGTGACAAATCGAGCTTTATTTCTAACCACTTGCCCGGATTCATCAAGTTTGTTTTGAAAAGCCCACTTGGTGCCAATTCCCATTTGATCTTCAGGTCTCGGAAAAAGCTCTCAAACATCATTGCGAATGAATTGGTTCAACTCTTCATGCATAGCTATTAACCAAAATTCATCATCACATGCTTCTTCTATTTTCTTAGGTTCAAGTTGAGATATAAACATAAGAGTCACATACAACAAGAGCATTAGACCTAGTAACAATTCTCTTTGATACATCGCCAATTACAATGTCTTTAGGATGATCCTTCTTATATCGCCAATCCTTTGGAAGCTCTTGTCTTTCTTGTGATGTCTCATTGGGTTGTTCTTGAGATGTTACATTTCGAATGTGATCAATAAGTTCATCATCAAGGTTAGAACTATCCTTACATGGTTCTTCTTGAAAGTGAACATGCATGGATTCTTCTACACAATTAGTTCTCTTGTTATAAACTCGATATGTTTTACTCCTACTTGAATATCCCAAAAAAATGGCTTCATCGGATTTAGCATCAAACTTGTCTAAATTATCCTAGGTATTGAGAACAAAACATTTAGAACCAAAAGCTTTGAAATATGAAATCTTCGGTGGTTTGCAGAACCAAAGTTCAAAACGAGTTTTGTTTAAATTTGGTTGAACCAAACACGATTAAGAATGTAACAAGCCATGTTAACCGCTTCACACCAAAAAATATTTTGGTAAATCATTTTCACAAAGCATTGTTCTCGACATTTCTTGAAGAGTTATATTCTTCCTTTCAACTACCCCATTTTGTTGAGGAGTTCTTGGGAAAGAAAATGTATGTTCAATACCATAAGAATAACAAAATTCTTCAAAACCTTCATTTTCAAATTCACCACCATGATCACTATGAATTTTCAAATTCAAATACCATTTTTTTCCCTTTGAATTCATTTTGCAAATTTTTCAAATTCCTTGAAAGCTTCATTCTTGTTAACAAGAAACAAAACCCAAGTAAATCGAGTGAAATCGTCAATGATGAAAAATGCATATCTCTTGCCACCTAGACTAAAGATTCTAGATGGACCAAAGAGATCCATATGCAAGAGTTCCAAAGGTTTTGAATAGAGACCATGTTAATTGATTTGAAATAACTTTTAAATTATTTTCCAAATTCACAAGCATCGCAAAAATTATCTTTCTTGAAATCCAATTTTGGCAATCCTCTTACCAAGTCAAATTAACAAGTTTGTGAAGTTGACTCATACTAATGTGGCCTAACCTCTTATGCCATAACCAAGATTCGTCATTTGAAGCAACTAAGCATGTTTCCTTAGAGAATGGGTCAATGCTATCAACATGCACAACATAAACATTTCCATATCTATAGCCTTTAAAAGTGGTTTCAAAACTAGTTTTAGAGATAATGTATACAATAGGTTGATCAAAGAGCACTAAGAATCTATTATAGGTTAATTGACTCACACTAAACTAATTATGTTTTAAACCATTCACAAGAAGCACATTTTGTATTTGGGTATTAGAATCATTACCAACATCATCGATGCCAATAATGTGACGTTTAGCATTATCCCCAAATGTGACGGTTCCACCCTTCTTTGATTTCAATGTCTTGAACATAGAGTGGTCTCCCATCATGTACCTCGAACATCCGTTATCCACGATCCACTTCCCCTTCCTTTTTCACTTACATCCAAAGAAGAAAAAGATAATTTTGGTACCCATATTTGTTTGGATCCTTTCAGGTTAGCTTTAGGTACCCAAACTTGTTTGGTCCTAGGTACCCAAACATTTGAAGAATATTTTTTTCACTACACCATTTGAAGCATGCACAAAATAACTCTCAGAGTTTTTGTTTTCATTCATGTATCCTAAACCATGTTTTTCTAATGATTGAATTTGTCTACCAAGTAACTTGTCTAGCATCTTCTTTCCTATTGTGAATTTCTCAAGATCAATTCTCAATTGCTTATTGCATTCTCTAAGATCATGTATTTTTTTAGGATGAGATTCATCATTAAGTGATTTTAAGCTAATATTTTCCAAAACAAGTTTATCAACTACATTTGATAATGATTCATTTAAACATGCTAGATTGTGATTAGCTTTCCTAGATAGTTTACTCTTACGCCTTAATAGTTCACTTTTTCAAGCAATTCATGAAAGGTATCAAACAATTCATCATATGAGTTTGAATCATGAGTTGAGAGTAGCTTTTTTTCTCCATCTTTGGCGACAATACAAGTGTTAGTCTCGTTTTGCTTGCTTGATGAAGATGTACCACCCAATTCCCCATCCATTATTATGAATTGGATGCGCAAACAATTTGTTAGTTGATTAATGTATTCGTCTTTTGGAAGTGTTAAGGAAGAGACTCTTGGTCCTTAACCGTAGAGCTATAAAAGATAATGGTTACATAAATCAAAAGTTATTCACAATCAGGGTAATTGATATGGAACATTAATTACCGAGATAATATTGTCGTGTAGGTTATCGATTATTGTAGCTCTACAAATATTTGACGATACGAGTATATAAATGAGGAAAATGATTACTTTTATATATTGAATAGACCTAGCAAGTGAAACATTATAGATTTGTGTTATGTTTCATTAATATTTTCACTGTGTCTTGAATCCTAAGATATGAGACATGTCTTTTCACTTGACAAGTGATCAATTTGGTTATTGTCAAAAGCTATCAATAAGCATAGTTATAAAGACAAGAGTTGGTTGAGCTCGACTTATGCTGGAGAATATAGCTAGTCAAAAGATTATCATTACCTATCTTAATTTGAGTGATCATATTGGTGGGCTCCTTGATAAAGCAAAATTATAATGTGTGTTTAAACGTTTTAAATACCGCAAGTGTACGGCGTCGGTGAAGACGTGGCAAGTACGGGTCGATCCGCAGGGAGGTGAGTAGCCTCTGGTTTATCCGAAATCAAGTGGGAAAAAAGGGAAAGTGATTTGATTATGCTAAGACAAATTACACTACACTAGTAAGTAAGAAATGCGAAAGAAATCAACTAAAGATTGGAAATCAAGAAGAGAAAACCCTAAGGGATGGAGTGTGTGCACACATGAAGTGAAATAAGTGATGAATGATGCATGTAAGCATGTATGTGTGTTTTGTGTGTGTGTTTTCATGCATAGGAAGTGTCTAAAGATGTGGCAATACATATCAATCCATTCACACAACGTATCGGCAATTACTACTTAATTATCATAAGACTAGGCTTTGCATGAGAAGTGTCTAAAGATATGGTAAGACTCATCAAAAATCATAAACTCATGTGAAGAACAAAGCTAAGCATGGGAGGTGTCTAAATCTTATGGTGAAACCCATCAAAACAAAGTTTCTTCAATCAATCAATCAAGCAACCAAAAATACAAACACTTAACTAACATGTAGCATATTCAATAGGAAATTTCAGTCAATAAACATGAGGAAACTAGGCATGTAAAGTGTCTAAATCTTATGGAAAAACTCATCAAATATCCTCCAACATGTAGATGATTAAAATACCCCCAATGAACATACAAACATGCAAGTTTACACAATCCAAAATTTATCAAACATCACAAATTTATCATTTCCACCCTCCAAAGGGGGATGAAACTACTCACTAATCATTAACCTAACTATTATGTTAAGAGAGGAAAACATATTAACTATGTCTATTAAGATTAATGAAACGAAATTAAGCTAAACATGCAAGAAGATAAAAGAGACAACATTAAACTAAAAAAATATATTAAATGACTCACATTACAAGCAGCATCTCCCTACTGGAGTTTTTCCTTCAATGCTTGACTCTTAGTAGAGGGATTTGGGACAATCCCCGGGTATGGGACTAATGGGGCATACTAAATATAGCATAAAACACCTTAATACACATTCGAGAGAAGACAGGTCAGATCAGTTGCCAAATGGAGTGCCAATTGGCGATCTGGATCTCTTGGATCCGACCCAATTTCTTATGACTTCTTAGTAGCTTTATTTCTTATCCTGAAGTCTACCCTAATCAGTTATGTGAGTTGTGACCTGAATCCAATTGCAAAAATAGTCCTCATGATGGTGTGGAGTGCTTGATTTTTCTAATTGGTCCTTTTGGCTTGCATCTCAGTCATTCCCTCTTGTATATCGGTCCATAAGTCTCACCATTCAATCTTTTTTCTTGCGTTCAGGTCTTTTTTGTGTCTCTTCTTCTCAATTTTGTTTATTCCTGAAATTAAAACATAAAACTCGTTACATAGGATTGAATAGATTCAAAATAGAGGATATAATACACGAATATATGCATGGCATGATGTCAATCAATGTGCACAATGTGACTTGAGTTGAGTTACATATTTATAATTAGCTTAAGAGATCAAGAAATAAATATATAATACAAAGGTGACACATTTCAACTTTGTATTCTCAATATCATGAGGCAAGGGATAGACACGAGTGATGTCCTTACATCACAGAATGGATCGTGTTTAATTCGAGTGAGCAAGACATTTATGCTAATTGGATAACTATAATGTGTACCTAGATACTGTTTATAGTTTATGATATTAGGTATTTAATATCATTACCAATTTAGCATAGATCCTCCTACCGGTCACACCACAAAATAAGAAAACAAGAAGTTAGATTTTATGTTCATATGATTTATCGGGTTTCATGTGAAATATGATATATGTGGTGAATCGATAAAATCAATGTGTTGTAGAAATGACATATTTAGAATCATGGATAAATTCACATGAGATGTATGTGTTATGGGGTGTAATAGTTTGACATTTGACATGTGACATTACATGGGATAATATATTACATGATATGTGGATTTACTAAAAACCCTAAAAATCAAATTTTGTGGGATGAAAATCCAAAATTTAACAAAGGCAAATTCGGGACAATATGGTAGACTATTTGGCATCAATCGACCAGGTTCTTTGGAAAGATCGACCAGACAGAGATCGGATACGCATGGGTCGACCAAAAAGTACTAGGACGAGTCTTGATAATAGGATCGATCGATTGGGCGTAGTACACGGTCGACCGGAGTGAGACGTGGTTCGACCAAAATTTCCAGGGAATTGTTCTCATGAATATTCGGTCGACCGTCTAGTTCATGGTCAAACCAAACCTGTCAAACCAAGTGGTGAGTTCGGTCGACCGTTATACACGATTCTGCCTTGAATTATTAAGATATTAATGTTGATCATGGGTTGAATTGATTCCAATTATGATCAAACGTTTTTAGGATGATTATGTGTCAATTTGTGATTGTTTAAGGGAGAGAAAAGTAAGAGATCATGGGTTAATGGGTAGCCCATGATGTGGGTGTTGTGACAGCCTATAAATAGGTCCCCTCTCCTTGTTTAAAATTAATGCAAAAATATTCTCTCTCTCTAACCTCCCCCCTAATCCATCCGAATTTCTCTTAATTTTTTGAAGCTTTTAGAGATAAAATCTCAAGGAGCTTTAGAGGGGTTGTTAGCTAGATTCTAAACTTAATTAGAGATTGATTGGCTAGCTCATTTCTCTATAATCTTGTTTAGAGTTTGGTGAACACAAAGGTGAATCAACGGTCGATTCGACGGGCAACGCAACTCCGGATCTTCATAAAGGTTTTAGAGAACCTTTCAGTATGATCCTCTTATATTTGTTTTAATATATATATGTAGATTATATGATATTAGAATAAATATAAAACAATGTATATGAAATTGTTGAAAATATGGAAATCGATCTTATATGCATGTATAAGTTTTTAAAAATATACACATACATAAGGGTACAAAATACTATGCTAGTATCAGAGCCAGGTTCATATTTTCAATTATTAGACTATATAACTAATTTTAGTTTGTCATCTTCAATCGAAACAATTCATGTTTAACGTCTCTTTCGAGTTTTCCGATAGTTTTGTTTATTTAATTCTAATCGATTCTTTTGATAGTTTTAAAACACATCATATGAATGTTAGAATTAAGATTTAGACTTATGTCTAATATATAAAATTTTCATTTTATATTAAATGATTATTTTATAAGAAATCAACAAAACGAAAGAGACATAAGTTTATATTTCATTAAAAAAATTCTTTTGGTAATTTGGATGAACTGCGGTTCAAATGTTTTATAATTTTGAGTTATGGATGTATAAAATCATTTTTAATGGATTTTAAATGATTTTGGAATTATTTAATTTAGAGATGAAGGATAAACTAAATCATGTAATATATAGTATATGTACATGTGTTGCACTAGTTCTATTTTGCTTGAACAAGTGAGTTTGTATGTTCCAAAGAAACCATGTGTGAATGAATAATGTGAATGTTATTGTTATTATTATTCGATCACAAGGTCTTATGTATATGTAACAACCAAATATCTATGTATATGCATGCATATGAGAGACTTTTTACATAGGACTTGCACTAGACAATTTTCAAATTTGTGAGATGCATGTTTATATTTTGCAATATCTACATCCATGGTGCAAGAGGAAGTCGCGGAGAAGGCGTAAAGGTCAAGGACGCGGGAATATATAAACCCACACCAATGTGTGTGAATGGATCTAATTTATGTTTGTGTGCTTGACTTGTTTGTGATTGCATGAATGAATGTTAGGATGTGTATAGATATAAATATGTATGATCACCAAAATTCTAAAATCACATATAAATATTTAATTGTCCAACCAAAAATTAAAAGTATTTTTCTTTCTTATTTCATCTACTAGCAGTCATCGATCGAGAGATATTTTGTTCGCCCTTAGCGGGAGACAACTTCCTCCATCTTTGGGAATAGTGGGAGATATAATGTTATCTATTGTTGTGCCATAAGTAGATGAACGAGGTGAGATTCACCCTTAGTGGACATCGAGTGTATTTATTTGTGAATACAATGGATAAACGTATATCATATCAAATGAAATAAGTTTTCTTAACATGACCCGGAGTCCTAGCTCAGTTTTGAGAAAAAGGTTTTCCTTAGGAGGATTTGTCAAATTCCATCTTAATTAAAACGACAAGAGTCATAAGAGTTTGATAATGAAAAAGTTTGCAAACTTTTCGAATGGTTATGATTAGAAAATGTTTTATTACCTTGATTCATAATATATCGGATAGTCCTAAGCTAGTTTATATTATAATTGATGTGATCTTGAATTGTTGTATTTATGGACATGTTTATATATTTGCAATATTGATTTTCAAACATAAAATGACATTAAATCTCATATAATTTATTTTGTAGAAATGTCAAATATTCAACTTATTGTGCGATCTATGATTGAAAAACATCCTTTCGCAAATGATGGCTCCAGCAACTCAAGCTCAACAATGTGTTAAAGTTTGAGAAAGTGTCTCATATTTTGGATGGTGAAATCCCAAAATTAAATGAGAAGACAACCGATAATGAGAAATATGATAAAGCCAACTGGGAACACCAAGAGAACCAAGTTCACCGTCTAATGTTGGCCTCCATTGGTGACTCTCCTCAAGCAAAATACTTGGATTCAAAACCCAAGAAGACCATGAAAGCTTTAACATATATGTTCATGGATAGTACTAGAAAAGAGCGTTATAAGACCACAATAGCACTCACAAAGTACCACATGGCGGAGGAAACATCGGTGTTCATGCATTTTCTCACTATGCAAGGTTACATTGAGAAGTTGGCAAAGCTCTCTTCCCCGATGCCCGATGACATTGCAGAAGATTTGATTCTTGGCTCTCTAGCCGTCGTACTACAATCACTTCGTTATGCACTATTATGTGCATGAGAAATGGGTGATTCTTAAGGAGCTTCACAACACTCTCAAAATGGCTGAAGTTGACATGAGCAATGGTCAGGACAAGAACATCTTATCCGTCCATGGTGGGAGCAGGAAGATCAGCAAAGGTAAAGGCAAAAACAAATTGGCCAAAAAGGCATTAAAGGGAAGTGGAGTAGGAGGGACTCATGCAAGTACCTTGAGGGGAATTCTTCGAAATCACCGACTCTTAACACAGAGTGTTACCACTGCGGTGGAAAAAGCACATCCGCCTGAAATGCCCCAAGTACAAGGAGGATCTTGACAACAGGGTAATTGAGCAAAAACGCCCCCAAAAGGCTAAAGGTATATTTGTTATTGAGATAAATTTAGCCACCTTTATCCTTAATTGGGTAATTGATACCGGATCTTGTGCTCACATAATTTCTAATGTGCAACTACTAAAGGATAGGAAGGAACTCGTGAAGAACGAGATGATTTTGAATGTTGGAAATGGTGCAAGCGTTGCTGCGATTGCACAAGGTTCCGTGGAGCTTCAATTATGTAGTGGTTTAAATTTTATTTAAAGAACGTCTCTTATGTGCCTTCGATTAGCAAGAATATTATTTCTATGTCATGTTTGGACATGGATAATTTTAATATTAATATTTCAAACTCTTGCTTGTCTATATCGAAGAATGGAATTTTCTATGCAAATACATTCATAAGGAATGGTCTTTATTTGCTTGAATTAAATAATAGATAAATTTTAAACATCAATTACAAAAGGCTTAAAACTACTCACGTGAATGAAACACTCTTATGGAACTATCATTTTGGTCACATAAATGAAAAACACATCAAGAAATTGCAAGAAGCTAACCTTCTTGGTCAAATTATTTTTAAACCATTGGAGACATGCGAACCTTGCCTAATGAACAAAATGACAAAGAGGCCTTTCAAGAAGAAAGGTACAAGAGAGAATAACTTGTTGGATTTGATACATTCTAATGTATATGGTCCAATGAGTATAAGTGCAAGAGACGGTTTTAGGTACTTCATTACGTTCATGGATGACTATAGTCGTTAAGGATATATTTATCTAATGAGAAATAAAAGTGATCCTTAAACAAGTTCAAAGAATTCAAGAATGAGGTAGAGAACCAACTCAACAAGAAAATCAAGTCTCTACGAACCGATTGTGGAGGTGAGTACTTAAGTACAGAATTTGATTTGTTCCTAAAGGAGTGTGGTATTGTACCGCAACTCACTCCGCCTGACACACCTCAATGGAATGGGGGATCCGAAAGGAGAAATAGGACATTGCTCGACATGGTTCGATCAATGATGGGTCAAGCTGAATTGTCGTTTTACTTTTGGAGTTATGCACTAGAAGTTACGACTTACACACTAAATATTGTATCATCCAAATCCGTAGAGAAAACTAAAAGGAATGTGTTCTAAAAGTTTTACTTTTATATGTCAATTATTATCAATTGGATGTGCAAACATTTTGTTCTTTGATTATTGTATTCGTCTTTTGGAAGTGTTAAGGAAGAGGCATTTGGTCCTTAACCGTAGAGCTCTAAAAGATCATGGTTTACATAAACCAAAAGTTATTCACAATCATGGTAATTAACATGGAACATTAATTACTGAGATAAGATTGTCATGTTGGTCATCGATTGTTGTAGCTCTACAAATAATTGACGACACGAGTATATAAAAGAGGAAAATTGTTACTTTTATATGTTGAATAGACCTAAGTAAAACATTATGGAATTGTGTTTCGTGTCATTAATGTTTTATTGTGTCTTGGATCCTAAGATATGAGACTTATAACTTTTCACTCAAGAAATGTTTGATTTGATTATTGTCAAAAGATATCAATAAGTATAGTGATAAATGCAATAGTTTATTGAACATGACTTGTGCTGGAAAAGATAGCTAGTCAAACGATTATCGTTTCCCCTCTTAATTGAGTGATGATATTGGTGGGCCCCTTGATAGAGCAAAATTGTAATGTGCACAATGTAACTTGAGTTAAGTTACATAGTTATAATTAGCTTAGAGAGATCAACAAATGAATATAATACAAAGGTGACACATTTCTACTTTGTATATATTCTTAATATCATGAGGCAATGGACGGACACAAGTGGTGCACTTACATCACTCAATGGATCGTGTTTAGTTCGAGTGGAACAAAGATATCTATGTCAATTGGGTAACTATAATGTGTAGCTAGATACCGCTTATAGTTTGAGATATTAAGTGTTTAATATCGTTGTCAATTTAGCTTAGATCCTCCTATAGGTCACACCACAAAACTGGGAAACAAGAAGCTTGATTTTGAGTTCATATGATGTGTCGGGTTTCATGTGAAAAAGGGACACGTGGTGAATCAATAAAATCAATATGTCGCGAAAGTTGACGTAATTAGAATCATTGATAAATTCGTACGAGGTGTATATATTATGGGGTGTAATAATTTAATAATACATAGGATAATATATTACATAAGATATGAGTTTTCTAAAAAACCCAAAAGATCAAATTTTGTTGGATATAAATCCAAAATTTGACAAAGGCAAAATCAGGGTCAAAACGGTCAACCATTTTGGGTTCGGTCGACCGGGTTTGTTAGAAACGGTCAACCAGACGAAGATCGGATACGCGAGTGGTCAACCGAAATTGTCTGGAGTGCTTGGACAATAGGAATCAGTCAACCGGACGTAAACGGTTGACCGGACTAAAATATCCAGGAGTTGTCTTGGGATATGACGGTCGATCGATAGAGACACGGTCGTCCGAAGAGATTTACCAGGTGAAATTTTGGTAGGTCAACGGTCGACCGGAGCGAGACGTGGTTCGACCGAATATTCGGTCGACCGTTTAGCTCATGGTCGTCCGAACTTGCGTAAAACTGAATGGTTCGGTCGACCGTGTAACACGATTTCTGCCTGAATTATTAAGAGAATAATTAGATTATGGGTTGGATTAATTCCAAATTTGATCAAACGTTATAGATTCTCAATATCAATATCCATATCCATATTTGAATAGACTTATCAAGTGAAACATTATAGATTTGTGTTATGTGTCTTGAATCCTAAGATATGAGACTTATGTCTTTTGACATGAGAAGTGATCAATTTGGTTATTGTCAAAAGCTATTAATAAGCATAGTGATAAAGTCAATAGTTGGTTGAGCTCGACTTATGATGGAGAAGATAGCTAGTTAAAAGATTATTTATGCCCCTCTTAATTTGAGTGATGATATTTGTGGGCCATTTGATAAAGCAAAATTATAATGTGCACAATGTGACTTGAGTTAAATTAGATATTTATAATTAGCTTAAGAGATCAAGAAATGAATATATAATACAAAGGTGACACATTTTGACTTTGTATATATTCTCAATATCATGAGGCAATGAATAGACACAAGTGATGTCCTTATATCACTGAATGGATCGTCTTTAATTCGAGTGAAGAAGACATCTATGTTAATTGGATAATAATATGTAGCTAGATACCGCTTATAGTTTATGATATTAAGCACTTAATATCATTCCCAATTTAGCTTAGATCCTCCTACATGTCACACCACAAAACTGGGAAACAAGAACCTAGATTTTATGTTCATATCATGTACCGGGTTTCATGTGAAATATGATAGATGTGGTGAATCTATAAAATCAATGTATCGTGGAAATGACATATTTAGAATCATGAATAAATTCATATGAGAAATTTTGGTAACTGAACGGTCAACCGGAGTGAGACGTGGTTCGACCGAAATTTTCAAGGGATTTTTTCTCTTGAATAGTCGGTCGACCGTCTAACTCACGGTCCGACCAAACTTGTGAAAGTTAGAATCGTTCGGTCTACCGAGTAGTGAGTTCGGTCAACCGTTATGCACGATTCTGCCTTGAATTATTAAGAGATTGGTGTTGATCATGGGTTGGATTTATTCCAATTATGGTCAAACGATTTTTAGGATGATTATGTGTCAATTTGTGATTGGTTTAATGGGTATCTCAAGATGTGGGTGTTGGGAGAGCGTATAAATTGGTCCCCTCGCCCTACTTGTTCAAAATTAATGCAAAAATATTCTCTCTCCTTAACCTCCCCACTAATCCATCCGAATTTCTTTTAATTATTTGAAGCTTTTGGAGATAAAATCGCAGGGAGCTTTAGAGATGTTATTAGCTAGATTCTAAGCTTAATTAGAGATTGATTGGCTACATCTTTTGTCTTTAATCTTATTTAGAGTTTGGTGAACATTAAGAGGCGAATAGGCGGCCGATTCAACGGGCAACGCAACTCCGGATCTTCATAAAGGTTTTAGAGAACGTTTGGGTATGATCCTCTTTTTTTTAATATATGTATATATATTAATGATGAACCAGAGGATGAATCGGATGATCCATCCCAAGTTGCCTTGAGGGCTTTTTTCTTCTACTTATCCCTCTTTTCTCTTCTTTTGAACCTCCTTTCTTTCTCCTCTTTTTCTCTTCTCTTTTCTTTCCTGGGATTGGATTAAGGGACAATCTTTCTTTATGTGCCCAACTTTATCACATCCGTAACAAATAGGATCTTTTGATCTCTCTCCATCATCCCTTCTTTTTGTTTCAAATTTCTCTTTCACCTTACGCTTCTTGAATCTCTTAACCATCATTGCATGCTCTTCGTCACCCTCCTCGTCGTATAACTTTTTGGATTCAAAGCTAGCCTTGAGGACAATAGTTTTTTCTTTCTTTTTCGTTCTCTCCATGTCTTTTCTCTCGTTCATTTGAATCTCATAAGCCATAAGACTTCCAATGAGGTCCTCCATTGACAAAGTGTTGAGATCTTAAGCCTCCTCAATGCCAGTTGTCTTTTTCTCCCAATAGTTTGAGTTATCAAAGAATCTTCCGCAATTTGTCACCTTCATTCACTTTCATACCAAGATTTTCAAAATTATTAGTAATCTCGGTGAAGCGAGTGTTCATCTCGTTTATACTTTCATCGGGTTGCATAGAGAATAATTCATATTTGCGCACGAATATATCAACCTTAGTTTCTTTAATTCTAGATGATCCTTCATTATGAGATTCAAGTAATTTCCATATTTCATAAGCATTCTCACATCCACTAATCCTACCATATTCTTGAGTGTCCACTCCACAAGAAAATATATTCATGAGTTTAGCATTCATCTCGGCATTGGCAATTATTCCATCAAACAATGTTGCTAGTTGTTCACTAGTGGGTGGAACATATTTACTACCAAGAAAGATCCACATTTTTAAGGAAATTGATTGGATGTAGATCCTCATTCTATTCTTCCAATGTGCATAATTATTCTCGGTAAGCAATGGGGGTTTAGAAGTAGATAACCCTTCTCGAAGTTGATTAATGTTACTCTCTATGGCTAAATGGATTAGATAAGTAAAACTATGTTCTGATACCAAATGTAAGTAAATCAATCACTAATCTAGAGGGGTGAATAGATTATATCCCAAGTTTCTTAAATGATTACACAATTAAAATAGTAAAAGAAAGATCACAAACAAAAAGATGACTCTTGAGATTTATAGAGGTTCGATCACACCACCGTGATCTAGTTCTCTCCTGAAGTTCTGATCGCTCTTCTGATCCCTACTTGAGAATTAACTATTATCTTCATTCCGGGTCAAAGATGAACCATCTTACAATCGGAGTCTTGCGAACACCCTCGCCTTGCTCAGATCTCCTCTCACAACCTGAGACGGTGCTCTCTTGAAGTTTTACAACACAATGGAAATTGAAATAAGTTGTTGAACTCTAACTTTAATGCACTCAAGAAATGGAATTGAGTTTGGAGTGAATTTAATTGAAGTGAGAGAGTTGGTGGAGCTTTGAATGCTTGGAGATTGAGAGCACAAGAGTATGAATATTTTTTGGCAAGTAGAGAGTTGAATGTGTCTCTTAAATGAAGCTTATATAGCCTTCAAAACAAATAGGGCAGTTATGGTGAGTTGGTGAAGCTTGGACCAATAAGAAACAAGAAATGACTTAAGCTCGTGCAGAATTCAGAGCCTATTCAGTCGACCGGGAAACCAACGATTGTCCGACAAGATGTGGGTGTATTGGTTAGAATGCACAACTCGGTTGACCGACTATTTGTCGGATAACCGTTCACCAACTTCTAGTAACTTTTTTCTATTATCGACCAATTAAATTTGGTTCACCGTTCCAATATGGATAGTAAAGAATTGTTGTGCTTTGGTGATCATGTTCGGTAGACCATGGTATGGTTGGTAGACCAATTTAAGCGTGGGTGTTCCGCTGACATTGGTTAAGAAGTTGGTTTACGAATAACGGTCAAAAACTTACGTGGAAAAGAGTCATTACGTTTTGATTAGCAACAAGGCTTCAATAAACCAAAGAGGACTCGGTAGACCGATTAGGGACATTTCAAAGGGTGTTTCTAAACGACAAAAGATAAGTCGGTTAAAGAACTTTTGCCACGTGGGCCAATAGGATGTAGTCGTTAGGATAAAAGACGCATGTCAAGTTCGGATGACTGATACCTCTTCGGTAGACCGAATTGAGATATCCAGAGATGGTCCAAAGCTACTAAGATGAATGGAACGGTTGACCGTTTAGCCTACGGTAATCCGAACCAAGGATTCCAGGAAAGATCAAGTGGCTACTGACTCTAAGAAGACGGTTCACCGAGGATAACTCGGTTGTTCGTTTGGGAGATGTTCGGTAACCAAAAAGTAAACGGTCGATCGACAGAAACGAATTTATCCTTTTGTGCATCAAGTGTACATTTGATCATTGAACTTTGATTACAAGTCTTGAGCCTTGATATTGAAGTTGATTAGTCCCTTAGTTTGAGCACCTATAATGTTAGGGATACACAATATTTATGTAATTTGACAATATGATGTGTGTGATGTGCTATTTGGAGTTGTGTATAATATTAGTTTGTTAATCATCAAAATTAAGATTAAAGATGTCAAAATGCCAACACCTTCTAACAGATCTTGATCTCCAACAAAACCACTCGACCAACCTATATTGTGACAACAAAGCACCACAACACATTGCAGCCAATTCCATTTTCCACAAGAGAACCAAACACATTGAGTTGGATTGCCACCTCGTCTGTGATAAAGTTCAAGAAGAACTTGTTAAGACAAAGCATGTCTCCTCGAACAATCAAATTGCTGACATCGTCACCAAAGCCCTGCCTAAAGTTCAGTTCAAATACTTATGCTCCAAGTTGGGAACACAAAACTTTTCTCCAACTTGACGGGGAGTGTAAAAGTATTTGAAACATTTCATATAGATTCACATATATTTCTTTGTATAGCAATACAGATCCATTAGTGTAAGGCCTATTGGGCCTTATTACTTGTAACAAACTTAATGTTATCAGCACGTATATAAGTTGGTATCGTCCCTCATTCTTCAATTAATGAGCAATTGACCAAAGTCCCTCGTCCATCGTCTCCCTCTCCTTCAGATCTATGAACATTAGAACTTCCTTCAATTGCCAAGTTGAATGATTTTCAATTTGGTCGTGGTGGATCTTGAAAGAACCATCTAATCAATTTTATTCGGACATTTCAAGATCCACTTAGGTTGGGTTTGGACGTAGTATTTATGAGTTCATATAATTTACAACTGACCGGAATTTTATAAATGACGAGATACTTATTTACTATGATTGGACTAGCAGATTATTTTATGATGATAACAAAAAATTATAAGATATTTTATTAGTTTCTCAATTTGAAATTGAATCCAAACAATACAAACCACATAGTAATATGCATAAAATTATGTTTGGAACATAACATTTATATTTTGTTATTTTAAATGGTTAAAGCTAAAGAAATTTATGTGAAATTTCAAAATTCCACCTCTCAGCATGGAATTGGTTTTAGCGAAATAGAGATGGAATTTCAAATTGTCAAAAGAATTCGCAAATTCCACCACTATTTGAACCAGGGGAGAGCAGAAACCGGTCCGGTCCGGTTTTTTGGACCGGTCCGGGTTCCGGTCCGGACCCAGTTGAAAATTCAGTCTCGGTCCGGTCCGGACCGGTCTGGTTTCTTTTTTTTAATGAGGTAAAAATTCGGTTTTGGACCGGACCCCGGAACCAATTTGTTCGACCGATAGCTTAAGTTAACTTAAAATCTATTCAACCGGTGCCTACCTTGTTCAATCGGTTGTGGACTTAGAAAACGTAGGAAGTTCATGTTATTTTTGGTCGACCGGGTCCCCTTTGCCATTCAACGGTTGGGACAATTATTTTAATGTTAATTGCGGCGTAGACCTTCCAAACGGTCGACTGCCTTTGACCACATGTTCGACCGATTGGTCGTTATGTTAGTTGAACTCGGGAGTTGACCATCCAAACAGTCGACCACCCATGACTTTTGGTTTGACCGATTGTATGTTGGACTTCGTTCGACCGGCTAGGTGACGGTTGAACCATGCATATTTCTAGAGGGAGTCGGTCGACCATTGTTGCCATGTTTTGTGTTTGTTGTGTGTGTGTGATCAGTTTTGAGGGCAACGGGTCCACCGGTCTTTTTGGGGCAACGAAAAGGACAAGCGGCCTGATAGCAATCAGTGGCGAGTGGTGGCTCTATGGAGCGAGTTGTTGCTCTTTTGTGGGAGCGACTATCATTGTGAGGCGGAGTTTTTGGCCGACAATGTTACGGTTGGTGCCTTATGTGCACGAGTGATGTGAGGGTTGGGTGAGAGGACCCTAGAGCCATGTTTGTGAATCGTGTTTGTTGTGGTTGGGAGAGAGGTCCCTGGAGCCTAGTATTTACGACAATGTTTTACAATTGATGCATTGTGCCATGTTTTTCCTATTGTTGTTTGGTTCATGTATGTATTAGGAGTTTGACATACATGGTTTAATGGAAACTCAGGCATAGTTGCATATTTACATGGTTTAACGAGATCATGTTTGTCCCTCATTTTGAAGGTTGTCGTGATTACTTGTACGTTTATGTTGTAATCTTTTGATGTAATCACACTTTTGAAAATTCAAATATTATATATATATTGGTGCACCTTATGTTTGTGTTCTCTGTTAGATTCTCGTGTATTGTGTTTTGACTCTATTGATTGTATTTCAAAAGTTTTAAATTTTTGCTCTTTCGAGGATGTTACAATATTTACGTTACTAATTGTGCAAAACATTAAAAGTGGGAGAGAAACCACTTTTTTAGTCAGACATGATGATGCACATGGAGGTGGAGTTAGCAATTTATTTAGATTTCATATTGAAAAAATAACACAATAAGGGGGAAAAAAGATATATTAGTGATTGAAATAACTTAGAGAGCAATAATGCAAGTCATTGTCCTCAAAACTTATTTACTTCTTTATACGGGCAAGTTCCACTAGAATATATTCTAAGATAGGACTTTCCAAGTATATCTGATATCGGCTTAAGATGCTAGAGTCGAATGCAACCTACAACTTCGTTGCTCCGTGCGATGATAATGCAAATGTGGAGATACATTACGCCAATGTTGTAAACTTGTAATTAACGTGTCTAAGAATGATAATTTATGATGTATGTAGAATGATAATTTGACTGACTTTTAAAGTATAATTGTATGTAATTTTCTTTCAAAATGTGAATCTCTATAGTTATGTTTATGTATATATATACGCGTCTATGATCGTGTCTTTTATGTGAATATACATTTTACCTTTTGAATTTGATTACACCTCAATTACACCGCCAACTTACTCCGATGAAGTCTAACCAACTGCAATCATTTCAATTTTGGAATTAGTAGGCACTATTTTCTCTATTTGAAACAGTCAACAAATAAATTTAAATGTAATTAGGATTAATATATCCACGTATATAACCACCACCCACTTCCTCCACTTTTCCCATCACGTTACCATAACCAACCCTGCACGTACTCTACTTAAACCCTTAATTCACCTCTCTTTCCTCTCTCCACAACTCAAGTTCACGACTGCCCAAAGAAACCAAATATTGCTCCAAACATTCTGAGAGGTCGACCAAACAAGAAATGGGGGTGCAACAGGTTGCCATCATGTTGCCTACCAAAACACTTCTCATCTTATGTATTGTTTTACTTTTCTCTCATTGTAGTGGTCTAGAGTTCGACGTTGGTGGAGAACATGGCTGGGTAGTCCCTAAGGAAGACCATCATGTCTACAATCATTGGGCCTCCAAGAACCGATTCACCATCGGCGACACCCTCAGTACGTGCATATCATCTCATGTTTTTCGCTCATCCTACTTTTAAGAATCATATTCGTCTACAAACATGATAAATTCATTTAATGGAACATGTCTATTAATATACGCTTAGTACGAACATATACTATATATTTAAGAAACATGTTCCACATATTGTCTAATGAATTTCACTCATCCATGTGTTCAGGGTTCAAATACAAGAAGGACTCGGTGATGGTGGTGTTGACGGAGAAGGAGTACGACGAATGCAAGTCCACTCACCCTCTCTACTTCTCAAACACCGGCGACACAACATACAACCTCACCCACTGTGGTACCTTCTACTTCATAAGTGGAGTTGCCGGCCACTGCCACCTCGGCCAGCGGATCATTGTCAAGGTCCTTAATCAACCCATCAACCCCTCGCCGGCCAACACCAGTGATGAGTACGATTTAAATGGTGGTGGCGATCGATCGGTGTCGCTTCGGAAGAGCATTTCAGTGGTTGGAGTGTTGTTTGTGTTCTTGTTTTGCTTGTAGTATGTGTATGTTATGTGTTTTGAGTTTGAGAACTACTTGTGTGTTTGTATAATTGTTGTGGATTGTGTACCCATATATGTGTGTTGGTGTAGCTAAATTAGAGAAACAAACTCTTTATTATACATTTAGCATTTTATGTTGGTGGACCTGTACTGAGCAGCATACATACCATGACATGCATGTTCTCCAATATAGGTCGACTAACCTTAATTTGGTTTCAAAGACATGTATAAAGAAATTAAGAAAGAAGAAATTTGCTTCGTACGTGAGCTTTTATGTTATTACTCGAAAGTTAAATTTCTTTTGTTTTCTGGGATAGATTTTTGTAAAACAATATGATCCATATAAGTGTATGTGATGCTTAATTATGTCATTGGTGACTTTCTCGAATTTGAGTCCACGATTATAGTTGCATGTTCGTCGTGTGATCGATAAAATATTCATTAATCAACGTCCACTTCCTTGCTGGAGTTATGTTTAAGTTGAAGTACAAGCTTTATTTTTCCCTTTCTTTTTGAGCGACATTAACATTTATACAAGTCCTATTTCAGGGAAGTTAAATCTTATCCAATTTGTTAATTGATTTTTTTTGTGGCACGTGAATCCAATATAAATAAATCTTGAATGGTTCCCCCATCTTGAATATTGACTAAATGCCAAATTCCAATCAGAGTCAATTCAACTTTGAATTCTTGTGTTAATCATCATTTTAAAACCACAGGTATATATTCTGAAAAAACAAATTTGTCGATTGTCACCAACATTCCAATATCAAGCTAGTTTAGTAACACTAAAACGGTCATTGTAAAATAGGTGTCCCTCTTTAAACCTATGGTTCTGCGTAAAATTTGAGTAACACTAGTAAAATGTCCTCCTCAAACAAGCATCTTGGGGCACGTGGTGTTCTCCCTCAAGACAGCACCTGTTTCTCACCAGATCACGTGGGGTTCCCTGTAAAAATAATTCAACGTGAAGACAGAAGATGGGTTTCCCTCTACCGGAAGAGGAGATGCCTTAAATCTTTTATATCAAGTGAGAAAGCAGTTTTTTTTTGTTTTTTTCATGACAGAATTCTTCAATATCCAACTTCATATTAAATAAGTGTCCTGTGAGTATAATTTGCGGTGATCTAACGTCATTTTCACCGTGACGCTTGTGAGGTTCGAACCGGTTGCCTTAGCCGGTTGAACCACTGTCATCAGGGGCTAAAGCATAGTTTGTTATAAAGAATAAGGTGGAAGTTTCCAGAATAACCATGATGCATGAGTTTGGATGGTCAAAATTTTGGTCAAATTTCTCACAAATATGACTTTTCTCTCTCTTACATCCAAACGAGCACTAGGGTTGTGCATTTTTGGGTTCGGTCTGATTTTTTGGATCGGACTGATCGGTCCAGGTTCCTATCCGGACTCTGGGACAAGTTCAATTTTCGATCCGGTCCGGTCCGAACTTAGTCGAAAATTCGATTTTTTCCTCAAAACACCGAACCGGACCAATCGGTCCGGGTTCGGTTCGGACCTTGGAGAGCATCCGGGTCTTGTCTGGGTCCGGACCGATGCTCACCCCTGATGAGCACAATGGTAGAGACTTTTCCAGAAAACTGAGAAGATCAAAAATGAGTTTATTCAGTTTTTTTGAAGTGATGCATTTTTATCATTGTTGGAGACGAATATTTACAATATTTTTCTACTTATAAGAAGATTTGAGAAGGATAAAATTGACTTTTCCCGTGAAAAGTCAAAAAGCTTGGTTGGAGACAAGTTTTTTTTGGTCTTGTCTAAGGTTTTAGGAACAAGAAATCATTTTTTTACATTATGTCAAATCATATTTTTAAAGCTAAAAATTTCTTAATTTCCAGGACATTTAAACGCAACCGATAAGATAAAAAGTCCCTAATGTAAGCATCTAAATAATTTAGTGGGCTCAATTATGAATACCTAATGGATTACTTGCTGATTATAGGACAACTAAGATTCTCATGGGCAACCAATAAAATGACATCAGGGTGAGGGGTAGGCCCAACAAATTAATAGATGCATAGTTGAGTTGGATACAGCTAGGGCGTACTTGCTGACATGCATTTGAGTTTACAGGTACAATTAGGATGTGGTATGTGAAGGCTGTGTTGTGCACCCCGCAATGGGGGTGCAAAACCAGGCGTCCAACACCTGGTCCTGCGACCAAGTGCTGGGTTGCCTGGTTTGGTGACATGGGAGGAGGTGACGTGGTTTCTGTCCATTGGTAGTTTTTTTTTTTTTTTTGTTGTTTAGTTTTAATTTTAAAATGTGTTTTATTGATAAATAATATTAATTTGTTTCTTAAAATAATATTAATTTGTTTATTAAATTGATTAGTTTAATTAAAATTAAATTGTAATGCGGTGGAGGCCTCCACCCACCCATCCGTTCTTTTTTTATTTTTAATTATTTTACATAAAATCTTTAAAAAACAACAACCAAACATGTCATTTGATATACAACACACAAGACAAACTAAATTAAAATCACCACAAGTAGACCAGCAATAACTTTAATAAAATTTATTTAACCGACACATGAGAAGTACATAATTGTCGTACTAGCAATGGAATGAAATATTAAGTCTAATACTAGATTACTAGCCTTAGTCATCGTTGAGCTCGTCGGCCAATTTTTTCTTTAGTTTCTTCTCCTCCTCGGTCAACGATGGATTTCCCCCACAGACTTTTAAGTCATTTAAACTTCATTTTGCGCTCCTTTATTTCTAATTTCTCTCGAAGAAATTCAATTTTTTGCTTCTCCACCAGACACTTTTGGAACGAACTATAGTGAATGCTCTTGCTCAGAGTGTTAACGTCATCAGAGGATTCCTGAACAACTTTCCTTTTTTTGCTTTCTTGACACCCTCCGGTCGGATATAAGGTGAAGGGTCACTGTAGTCCACATGTACCATATGTACGGCCGTACGGGTGGTGTTGGGAAGTCACCAGTTGTTGCTCTCTTACCACTACTACTGGATTCCAGGCTTGGTGCGGTGGGGGAAAACATCTTCGGCGGCCACGTTCAACGTTCAAGCACGAATATGACATCATTGGTTGCCAGTTTGGATACCTGCACAACATGACCCAAGCATGATGGAAATAAAATTTGGTATGATGCATTCGCTCATGAATGGGGTGAGATTCCCTTATGACGTCCTCGTCGTTCATGTCATTGCAACAACGTGCAACCGCCTCGTTGTAGCAGCTCGTCCACTTGGAAATTGCTGCCATGATTCTTCGCCAACGTGTTGGCTTTTTTGTCTTAATCTATGTTTTAATGATTTAATCAACGTTTACGTAGGCGACCGCCTAGGCGTTAGGCGGTCGCCTAGGCGGTCGCCGGTGGCGGTGGTCGCCTGGGCGACCACCGCCTTTCGCCCAGCAGAGCTGGGCGAAATAGGCGATCGCCTAGGCGATCATTTCGCCTAGGCGATCGCCTAGGCGAGAGCCGTTGGAGGCTCTCCAACGGCTCTCTCCTTTTAATTTTTTTATTATTTTTTTTTCAAAAATTACAACTTTGCCACTAGCCCCAAATCCTATATAAACCCCTCCAAACCTCTTCATTTTTCACACATCTCTCATTCTCTTCTTCTTCATAATCCTATTCTCATCATCAACCTTCCTAATCATCAAGTTTTGCGATTAAGTCTCCGGTCTGGTGCTTAGTTTTGAAGTTGGAAAGTGAAATCTCCGATCCGTTTCTTCATTCTTCAACCGTCAAAATCAAGTGCACTCTTTCTAACTTCTCTTTAGAATTAAATTAATTAGTATTTTATTTTCATATTAGTCTAAATTTTATATTAGTCTAGTTTTAAGATATGGCTTACGTACCCGGCACTAGTCTACCTATGCATCACGAGAGTTACGATGACCTAAGACCTACCCGTACAAATGACCCCGGTTGGAATACTGCCCATTACATTAGCGCTAATGATAAAAATTGTATTGTCTGTGAGTTATGTGGTAAGGAAACTAGAGGTGGTATAGCCCGTCACAAACAACATCTTGCACACACACCCGGTAGCAATGCTAGACCTTGTGATAAAGTTCCTGACTCTATTAAACAAGACATAACTGCATACATGATTAGAAACAGTAGGACATTACAAAACGAAAATGTATGTCTTGATGATTATGTAGACCGAGAAAACATAGAATTTGATCTAGAAACCGGGTCGGGTTCCGGTTCTGCTCCGACCCCAACCTCCCGTTCTCGCCCCGTTCCTGGTCGAAAGAGACAAAAACAACGTTTGTGGGCACCATTTTGCGGACGTGGGAAGGACGTGGTTTCCGGCCCCCAACAAACAACCATCGAAAGAACCTTTAGAAAAGAAGATAGGAAAACAATTAATCAAAAATGGGCTAGGTTTTTCTATAGATGTGGTATATCATTCAACACTGTAAGGACGCCTGAGTGGAAGGAAGCAATATCCGCTACTAGTACTTACGGACCCGGACTTAAACCCATGACGTATCATGAAGTTAGTGACTCGTGCCTTAAACAAGAAATTGACTACACTAGAGGTATACTAGAATCGTACAGACAAGATTGGGCAACATACGGGTGCACGTTGATGACAGATGGGTGGACTGATAGGTCCGGTAGGAGTATAATCAATTTTCTAGTAAATTGTCCGACAGGTACCATGTTCATGAGGTCTGTAGATGCTTCCGGTCACTCTCACACCGCAGACTACCTGTACAAGCTGATGGACAAGGTAGTTGGCGAGATTGGCGAAGAACACGTTGTTCAGGTGGTCACCGACAACGCCGCCGCGTACGTACTTGCCGGTAGGATGTTGCAACAAAAAAGAAGGAGATTGTTTTGGACTCCCTGTGCAGCGCATTGCATCGATCTCATCTTGGAGGATATTGGCAAGTTGTTTTTGAAGACTATTGCTTTAGCTCGGAAGATCATCAAACATTTCAACAGCTCTGCCATGTTGTTGAAGAGGATGCGAATTGCCATTGAAGGGAACCTGCTACGCCCTGCTGTCACGAGATTTGCCACCGCATTTCTGAGTTTGCAAAGGTTATTTCTGAAGAAAGACAAACTCCGAGCCTTTGTTGTTTCCCCGGGGTACAACGATCCTAATGCAAGTTGGATAAAGAACAAGAAAAAGAAGGAGATCTCTACTGAAGTTGCCGAGACCATTCTACAAAGTGGTTTCTGGACCAACGTCGTAAAGGCACTGAAGGCCTCACAACCTATGGTTCAGGTTCTTAGACTTGTTGACGGCGATGAGAAACCAGCGATGGGATATCTGTGTGACGCAATGGAGAAAGCCAAAGAACAAATCATGAGGAACTTTGACGGAAACCCGAGGTTGTACAAGCAAGTCATCGACCTCATCGATCCATGTCCACTGCATCTGACCCGCGGTGTTCTACTGCATCTGACGCGCCATTATTAGGTCGTGGCATGGATGATGCCATCGTTCACATCAGTTCTAGAGATCCAGGTGCATCGAGTTCTCAACCACCGATGGACATCGACGAGCAATATGTCCAAACCGACGATGAAGAAACTGAAGAAGATGATGTCTACGTCGACAATCCGAATGAGAACGACTCCGACGACTCTGATGGTGGTGGAGGATATGATATGGTTCCCAGTTGGACATTAGATCAATGTGTCCAATGGAATTAGTTAGTTAGCTTGTAATTCTACTTTCTCTTTTATCTACTATTGTATGAACTCTGAGTTACTTTGTAATCGTACTACTGAGCAATAAATTGTATACCTAAGTGTTTAGGTGGGTAGAGGGGGTGCCTAGTGAGGCCTTGGTCGAGGAACTAGGTGTCTTTTCGAAGCCTAAACATGTATGGTAGTTTTAGAAAATATTTGTGTATTTTTTTCTATTTTTCCCGATTTTTCCTGATTTTTTTATCTATTTTATGAAAATTAATTGAATTTAAAAAAAAAAAATTTACCGCCCAGCCCTGGGCGGTCGCACAACCGCCTAGGCGATCGCCCAGGCGACCGGACGCCGCCGGCCGCCTAGGCTCGCCTAGGCGGTGCCTGAACGTTGGATTTAATCCACCTAATCTTAATTACAATCAATGTAGATTAGCACACATATTGTATTGTGCTAACTTCTACAGGTGATCATGACTCAAGGAAGAAAGGAAATCAAGTCAAGACATGTAATAAAGCTCATTTGAAGACATGTAATCTTGATTTATTTTGAGTCTAATGAACTATGTGTACTTGAGCATACATGAACTAAAAACTAATCAAACACACACTAGGTTCTCTATAGAAGTCACACACAAAATTTCACATCAATTAGAGTTCAATAGATCACCCAAACTACGACCGGAAAACACTTAACTTGGTCTGCCAGTGCCAAATCGATCGACCGGAACGAGTTCTTCGTTCGACCAATTGGGTCTGTTAATATTGTTAGCCTAAGTGTAGAACCGGTCGACCATTGCAAGCCTTTTGTTAGACCGTCTACACAAGTCAAGTGACTGTTAGACTTGTCGTATTCTACAACGGTCGAATTTCCCAAAACCCAAAATTTACCAGACTTTCGGTCGACCGATATTTACCTACCGGTCGACCGATCAAACAATCTTTGGTCACCCTGAACACTCTGGAAGTTTCCGGTCGAACATACATTTTCCTTAGTTCGACCGTTTATCCTTTTACCGGACCAAAACCCCCTGAACGGTCGATCGATCCCCAATTTAGTTCAACCGTTCACTTAAGTGAACTTTAGTTATAGCCAGATGTGACGACCGGTCGACCGGTATGCTCGATTGTTTTGTGTTTCTTACACAACAACTTATCATACTTGTCCCAAAGGCTATAACCCACTTAGAGCTTATAAATATAGTTGCCCAAACCTTGTTTAGACAACTCTCCCACTACAATTTGTTCCATACACTAGAGAGAAACTTCCTAGCTTTGAAATCCTCATTCCTACACTCTAAGCCTAAATTCCACACCTTTGATCATAGCCAAATCATACTCAAAGTGTGCTCAAGTTTTTAGAGTGTTGTTCCACTCTAATTGTATGTCAAGTAGTAAGGATTTCGGTGAAAGCCCGAAGTGTTCCCTCTCGGATTGTGAGAGGGAGGGTTGTTCGCGGAGCTTGAGTTGTAAAAGGTTTAATCTTGGCCCGGAACGAGATTGATAGTGAAGACGTAGGCAGAGCTCGAGGGAGATCGAGCGGAGCTTGCAAGAGAGGAAGTAGGCAGGAGGCCGAGCCTCTGTAAAACCCTTCGGGTCCATTGTCTGGTTTGCATATTCTTCTTTACTTGCTTGCTTTGTTTTAAATTTCATTGTGCATCTTTGATTGTTAAGCAAGTAGGTTATTAACCTTAAAAGTGATTAGAACTAAGACCATACATCGATCCTACACAACGGCCCTTCAGTGAATCCGTATTTCGCGGTCTGACGTTCGGGTTTGTTTCAGAAACCAAGTCGTACGCGTCCTTGATTTTTCTCCACAGATAACCGCTCTTCTGGTTGGTGCTCACGACAACATCGCAACTAACAGTCATGAAGGAGGATATGAGGGCCTCATCTTCGTCTATTGCCCAAGGCATTTTCGTTGCACTAGTTTTTTGCAAACTTCCACGTGACTTTGGAGGTAATCGGTGTTGTGAGAGATTTGTCGGGCATAGGTCCTCCTCGTCACCTCCACCCACCATCTTTCTTCCATGTTCTCCTCAACCAATTGTCGTACACACTACTACCTTCCCCATGGACGTATTGGGAGTACATATTGTATGTCTGAAAGGGGTTTGAGGGAGCAATAGTGGAAATAGAGATTGGTAGTGTTTGTAGTTCGGGTAGTCTGATGGTTCTTCGGAATGCGGAGGGGAAGATGGATGTCCATACAGATGTTGGTGCGCAGCTGCACTTGGAAACAACTGATGTTGGTTGTTTCCACGACGAAGGTCGATATTGTGGCCAAGTGAAGACATTCTCACAAGTTACGAGTGATGTGGTTAGAGGAAGACTTATATAACGTGGGATAGTAAATCTCGAGGGCGAATATGTGCAACTTTAATTCAAATCACGTTAGCTTTAAATTAAATCAGTTCAGCTTTAAATCAAATCAGATCCTTCATGTCAGATAGCGAATCTGTGCAGCTTTAATTCCAATCGTGTAAGCTTTAAATCAAATTGGTTCAACTTTAAATCAAATCGAGTCCTTCATGTTGGATAGCAAATCTCAAGGGCAAATCTGTGCAGCTTTAATTCAACTCACGTAAGCTTTAAATCAAATTAGTTCAGCTTTAAATTAAATTGGGTCCTTCATGTCGGATAGCGAATCTCGATGGTGAATCTGTACGATTTTGTGCCCCTATGTATGTATGTATGTGTATATATATATATATATATATATATATATATATATATATATATATATATTAAGGTACTCTAGATGCACTATCGTCGCAAAATAACTCTATTGGTCACTCACTCGAGGGAACTACTCCAAGCTCTTCAAGGAACTTCTTAATCCACACTCCTTCCTTGCTCGCTTCAGGAACAACCACTACGGAAGCGATGGTTGAGTCGGCTGTAGTGGTTTGCTTCCAACTACGCCAGCTCACGGCTACACCATTCAGAAGAAAGACATATCCTAATTGCGATCTCCTATCGTCGTGACAAGTCATCCAAATAGCCCTCAGCTATTAGCTCTCTTTGTCCTCCATAAACAAGAAACTTATTTTTGGTCTGATTAATGTACCTTAGAATATTCTTGACCGCAGTCCAATGCTCAGGACCTGCGTTGGATTGGTGATGACTTGTCACGCTTAAAGCATACGAGACATCGGTTTTGTGCAAGTCTTTGTAGGATTTCTAGTTTAATTGCACATATATATTTTCAAAATTGTTATGCACAATAAGGATCAATTACAATTTTTCTATGATTTATTTCATGCATGCATCGGTTTGTTTCAATAAATAGTTTCAAAACATTATTAAAACAAACATGGGCTCCGAATTTCATACCTAGAAGTTCTCTAAAACTTCTTGATGATCCAAAGATGTTGAGGAAGACGATCGTCGCTTCCCGTTGCGCCGGATGCCTCCGAGTGTTCACCGAAACCCTAAACAAGGTTGGAGAGAAAGGAGCTAGCCAATCAATCTCCAAACTAGCTTAGAATCTAGCTACAAACTCATTCCTTAATCTCTGAGATTTCTCCTTCCAAAGACTTAGAAAACTAAGAGAATTTTCGTGGCTTTTGTGGTGAATTAGGAGAGAAAATAATTAGAAAAACATCTGACATAATTAAGGAGAATAAGGACCTATTTATAGGCTCCAATCTTACTCTCAATCATGACTATTCTTAAGCCATATTCTCTTGACATTTTCTCTCACAAACTAATTCCATAATGCATTACATGCATCCACAAAACGTTTGACCAAGTTTAGAGCTAATCCAACCATCGATCAAATTAATCTCTTAACTATCAAAGGCAGAAAATCGATCGGGGTTCGGCTTACCGAGTCACACTCGGTTAACCGAATATGTCACGTTTGGTTTACCGTGCATTAGACGGACGACCGATTCTTAAGGAGAAAAAATCTCCTTAACCGATCGGACGAACCCACGTCTAAAACCGAATGTCATTCGGTTAACCGAAAATATCGGAACTGGACATTGTTCGGTCGACCGTTTCTGGTTCGGTATACCGTACCAGAACTCCATGCACTTTAGTCAAGTTCGGTCAATTAACTCTGACCATCTGTTCCACGTTCGGTTGACCAATCCATAGAACCTTCGGTCGACCGAACCATAAACGGATTACCGAACTTTTACCCGATTTTGCCTTTTCAAATTTTGGATTTATTTCCAACAAAAATTGAACTTTAGGGGGTTTTAGCAAATTCACAACTTATACAATATATTATCCTATGCAACAATAAATTATTGCACCCCATAATATATGCATCTCATATGAATTTATCATGATTCTAATTATGTTATATACAACATAATTGATTTTACTTGTTCACCACATGTGTCATATTTTCTTTAAGAAACCCGACACATCATATGAACCAAAAATCAAGCTTCTTGTTTCCCGGTTTTTGCGGTGTGACCTATAGGAGGATCTAGATTAAGTTGACAGTGATATTAAGAGCTTAATATCACAAGCTATAAGAGGTATCTAGCTACACATTATATCTCCCAATTAGTTAGATGTCTTAATTCCACTCGAACCAAAACCCGATCCATTTAGTGATGGAGTGCACCACTTGTGTCCGTCCCTTGCCACATGATATTAAGAATACACACAAAGTAGTATTGTGTCATCTTTGTATTAGTATTCATTTCTTGATCTCTTTAAGCCAGTTATAAATATGTGACTTAACTCAAATCACATTGTGCACATTATAACTTTGCTTTATCAAGGGGCCCACTAATATCATCACTCAATTAAGAGGAGCAATGATAATCTTTTGACTAACTATTTTCTCCAACGAAAGTCATACTTAACCAACTAATGCCTTTAAACTACACTCATCGATAGCTCAAGACACTAGTCTAATCAAGCAATTCTCAAGTGATCGGATAAAAGTCTTATATCAAAGGACCAATGACACATTAAAATATTAATGACACAGAAACACATTTCTATAATATTTTACTTATTAGGTCTATTCAGTATACAAAAGTAATATTTTCCTCTTTTGTGTACCCGTGTTGTCACTCTCTTGTAGAGCTACAATGATCTATGACCAACACAACAATCTTAACTCGGTAATTAATGTCCCATGTTAATTACCATGACTGCGAATATCTTTTGTTTTATGTAAACCAATATCTTTTAGAGCTCTACGGTTAAGGACCAAGAGCCTCTTCCTTAACATTTCTAAAAGACGAATAACATAAACAAGGAACAAAATGATTTCTCATTCAATTCATAATAATTGACATTTAAAAGTAAAACTTTTAGAACACATTCCCTTCAGTCTTGGTGTTACATGATTGATCATATTGCCAAAGCATAAGGAATATCTTTCATGTACTCCAAGTCTTTACATGTTTCAGCATGTTGAAACTTCTTAAGTTGTACACCCATACTCATTGGCACATTGCCCTTTTTGGAATTGTTCATGTTGAACCTTTCCAAGACATTGTCAATGTACGCACACTGACTTAGGCCAAAGAGTCTACGAGTTCTATCTCTATATATCTTGATTCCCAAGATGTATTGAGTCTCACCTATGTCTTTCATTGAAAATGCAGATTTCAATGAACTTCTTGTTTGCTCAAGCAAATGTATATGATTTCCAAAGAGGAGTAGGTCATCGACATATAAGATCAAAAACACTATGTGTCTCCCAATAACCTTCTTGTATATACAAGGCTCTTCCTAACTTTGGACAAAGTGAATCTTTTTTTCCTCGTCAAAGCGTTTGTTCCAACTCCTTGATGTTTGTTTCAATCCATAAATGGAACTTTGAAGCTTGCATACTTTCTCGTTATTCTTTGGATCTTCAAAACCTTACGGTTGTACCATGTACACATATTTATAAGATAACCTATAAAGAATTCTTCTCGGTCAACCGAACCATTCAGTTTTAACACATGTTTGGATGACTGTGAGCTAGACGGTCGACCAATTATACATGAGAAAAATTCCCCAGAAAAATTCTGACAATCCGCGTCTCGCTTCGGTCGACAGTTGAGCCATCAAAATTTCCCCTAGCAAATTTCTTCGGACGACCGTGTCACGTTCGGTCTACTGAACATATCCCAAGATAGCTTTTGGATATTTTCTCTCGGTTGACCGTTCAAGCCTAGTTGACCGATCCCAATTGTCCACGCACTCCAGACAATTTCGGTCAACCAAATGTGTTATCCGTTCCCCGTTCGGTTGACCATTCCGAAGACACCTCAGTCGACCGAACCCTAAACGGTTACCGTGCTAACCCTGATTTTGCCTTTGTCAAATTTTGGATTTATATCCAATAAAATTTGATCTTTTGGGGTTTTAACAAATTCATATCTTATGTCATATATTATCCTATGTAATATTAAATTATTACACCCCATAATATATACACCTCATATGAATTTATCCATGATTCTAATTATGTCAATTCTCATGACATATTGATTTTATTGATTCACCACATGTGTCCATTTTCACATGAAACCCGACACATCTTATGAACTCAGAATCAAGCTTCTTGTTTCCCAGTTTTATAGTGTGACCTATAGGAAGATCTAAGCTAAATTGGTAGCAAATTTAAACACTTAATATCGCAAACTATACGCAGTATCTAGCTACACATTATAATTACCCAATTAGCATAAGTGTCTTTATTCCACTCGAACTAAACACGATCCATTTAGTGATGTAAGTGCACCACTTGTGTCCGTCCCTTGCCTCATGATATTAAGAATATATAAAAAATAAAAATGTGTCACCTTTGTATTATATTCATTTCTTGATCTCTTTAAGCAAATTATAATTATGTAACTTAACTCAAGTTACATTGTGCACATTATAATTTTGCTTTATCAAGGGCCCCACTAATATCATCACTCAATCAAGAGGGGCAATGATAATCGTTTGACTAGATATCTCTTTCAGCACAAGTCATGTTCAACCAACTATTGCATTTATCACTATACTCATTGATAGCTTTTGACAATAATCAAATCAAGCACTTCTTGAGTGAAAAGATATAAGTCTCACATCTTAGGATCCAAGACACAGTAAAATATTAATGATACGAAACACAATTCCATAATGTTTTACTTGCTAGGTTTATTCAATATATAAAAATAACAATTTTCCTCTTTCATATACTCGTGTCGTCAATTATTTGTAGAGCTACAACAATCGATCACCAACACGACAATCGTATCTCGGTACTTAATGTTCCATGTTAATTACCATGATTGTGAATAACTTTTAATTTATGTAAACTATTATCTTTTAGAGCTCTACGGTTAAGGACCAAGCGCCTCCTCCTTAACACTTCCAAAAGACGAATACAATAATCAAGGAACAAAATGTTTGCACATCTAATTCGTAATAATTTACATATAAAAGTAAAATTTTAGAACACATTCCTTTCACTTCATCCATCTTAGGTTTGTCCCCTTTGCACTAAAGGATGATGCCAAGAAGTGGCCGTACAGCAACCAGACGAATGCCTTTAGGACTTAGGATGATTTTCATCTGCTTTCCTCAAGAAGTACTTCACAAATCATCAGACTCCAAAATTGAGGATCGAAATCAATTCGTTCTATCAACATGAGACTGAATCATTTCATGCATACTTAGAGAGGTTCAAGGAGCTACTATACTCATGCCCTCACCATGTCATCAAGTTGTAGCACATTTGTCAGATTGTCGACGATGGTCTTCACATCCCATCCCGAACGCTCATTGAGTCCATGTGTCAAGGAGAGTTCATAGGAAAGGATGAAAGGGAGGCATGAGCTTTCCTAGAAGACTGTGCTGAGAAGACCATGCAGTGGGAGAGTGTGAGGGAACCATCACCATCATCTACAATAGGAGCGAGGATCGCAAACGCAAAGTCGACTAGATCAGGTGCTGCATTTGTTGTTTGTACCATTACGGCTATCGAGGCACGCATGGCGGCCTTAATGCGCCACATGGATTTGATTGAGCTCCAAAATCATCAAGGTGTGTCACATAGGTCTGCATCTGGTCCAGTTCCCTGTCATCTCTGTGGTAGGATAGGTCATGTAGGAGGTGAGTGTGCATCCATTCCTCCTGAGATGGAAGAGGTTAATGTCATCTATATAGATCCAGGAATGAACCATATTCATCATCATATAATCCTGGATGGAGGAACCACCCTAACTTTTCATAGAACCAAAACAATGCCCAGGGTGGTCCTTCAAACTTCGCTTGATCAACTAACCAACCATACCAACCTCCCATGCACGCACAATCTTATCAGTCACCTCAAGCTCAGATCACCAATCAATCAGGTTTCCCAAATTCCAACAATATGGAAACTCAATTCAATTCTCTTGAGACCTTGACTCGTGGACTTGAAAACTCAATGAAAAACTTTATGTCATCCACAAGTCAAGTTCCCACTTCAAATCAGCAGACCATCAAATCTCTAGAGCTTCAGATGGGCCAATTGGCTCAGTCTGTACATGAGAGAGAGGGGGGGGGGGACTCTGCCAAGTCAGCCTGAGAATAACCCTTGCATGTACCAGCAACCACACTTGCAAAATGAGATTTTGGTACCACGGTGGCGGTGATTGACATCATTTCATGCTTATATTTGTATCTATATCCATTATCTTACACCTAAGCAATGCTATGTGACGAATTTTATGTTTGAATTTCAGAAATAAATAGGTTTGAAGAGATGAAGCATGAAAGGACCCAAAAGCAGGGAAAATGACTTAATTGTGAGACGGGGACTAAGATGCAAGGGAGAAGGACCTGAACGTAAGATTGAAGAACCAAAGAGCAAAACAGAAAACTCCACATCATCATGGGGAGTATTTTGGCAATTCTATTCGGGTCGGAGCTCCAACAAGTGAAGTAGATGCATCAAAGACCAACAAAGACATCCAGAAAAGCCCAGAATAAAATCCAGCGTGATCCGGACCATATAGACCGTTAATTGGCGGTCCAAGACCGCTAATTGGCAGTCTGTTTTGGCCAAAATCCGCTAAGATTTTGGTGAGTCGCGTGTTAGTGTGTATTTAGTCCATTTCTGGTATTTGTTTACTCCCACATCGGGGGATTGTCCCGGATTGTCTTTTTCTTTGGCTATAAATAGAACTCTTCACCTTCTATTGTAAACTACTCATTGCTTGGTGGCATTCTCTCTACTAAGGAGTAAGCCTTGAAGCAAAACTCAAGGTGGAGAAGAATGCTACCTTCAATGTGAGTTATTGTTAATAAAATAATTGTTTTAGTTTTTTTTTAATCTTGTCTTTTAATTCTTGTATGTTTCTTTATTTTATGTTTCTTTCAATTAGCTTCTTTAATGTTCCTTTCTTGCTTCGTTGAATTTCTTTTCAGTAATATGTTTCATTTTGTTAATGTAGTTAGTGTAATGAGTAGTGAGTAGTTTCATCCCCATTTGGGGGTGGAGAAATATGTGATATGATAATGTAGTGTATTAGGTGTGTGTTATCTTAATCCCTTGAGTCTTATATGATTTCCATAACCATCTAATGGGATTTCACTCTTATCTTTGATATGCTAATCCTCTTGAATGAAGCTTAGTTTATGCTTAGATTAGTGGACCTATTTTATGGGGAATGATAAGGTGAGGATATGGATGGAATTAATATAGGAAACATGACTTGTAGTGTATGTGCTCTTGTTGCCTTGGCCTTGGTTAATGTCTTCTATGTTTTAATGATATAGTCTTATCTTAATTCATGTGGAGGCATAGTAGAGTCTAGTCTTTATACATGAGTTCATTTAGCTTCATTCCAATTATTGTCTTGTATGTTTTAATGATGTAGTCTTATCTTATTTCATGTGGAGGCAAAGTTGGATTTAGTTTTATGATTTCATGCACTACATGTTGTGAGGAGCTTAATTAAACACACACACACACACATCTTTTATATTCACATTATTTCTCTACCCCCTTTGGGGTTGAGTTTCAATGCTTATCTTTCATTTCCTTTTGCATTCTAGTGTAAATTTAGTGTAATCAATCTTTCTCTCCTTTCTTTACCACTCGCCTTCGCACAAACCAAACGTCGACACACCTCCCAGTGGACGACCTGTATTTGTCACCGCTTCAACGCGGTCGTGCATTTGCGGTTAATATAAAACGAATCAATCGGGCGGCAAGTGAACCATGTTGATGAACTTGTTCACAATGTTAATGTGATTGTAACATTAAGGAATGGAAAGCAGGTCAACAATCACATTTGCTTGCCACCACCACCATTTGTGCAGCCCCTCAGTGGGAATGATGGTGAAGAAGAGGCTGAGGGTGAGGGTAATTGATGCATTGCATACATTGCATCATATGTCTTTCATTTAGATTAATTTTATATCAATAAATGCTACTAAGGTATGTGTTTAGTCTTATTTACAGAATACAGGGACTTGAATGCAAATTACCCATATCCCGAGCATAAACGCGTGCAAGAGATACATTTCAATCATAAAGACCAAGTTCAAGATTATCGGAGTTCAAATTGAAGTCCATCCAAGCATAAAAGCATTCAAAGACCTAATTACAAAAAGGCCAAGGACTTAAGCACAAAAGTAGTCAGGGACTTAATTGCAAAAAGCCGAGGACCCGACTGCAAATTACGAGTACCAAAATATTATTTTGGAGAAGTTCTAAAGAAAAATCAATTTGGATCTCCAAATATATGAAAAAATTAATTCGGAGCTCAAAAGAAAGGAAAGAAAACAATCCGGACGCTCAAAGGACAGCTAAAACATACCATAAATACACATGAAAAATCCGGATCGATTCTGAGGCAGAAAGGTGGCGATTCCGCCGCACCACATGTACAAAATGCGGCGGATTAGCCGCACATGTACAAAATGAGGCAGAAAAATCAATTTCTACCAATGCTGTATTGACGCGTGTACTTTCCTTTTATGTATTGGGATCCCCGGTTGAGACTATAAATAAGGCCGAATCATGTATTGAAGAAGGCTCCTCCCCTCCCCTTCCCTTTAGCAATAAAATTTTGTTCGTTTATTTCGTTTTTTTAGTTTTCTTTCGTAGTTTCACTAGTACCCCTTCTCCTTTCCTTCATCCATGAGTTTCTAACCCTCTCGAAAGGGTGGTGGTGATGGATTTAGGGTGATGAGAAGAAGAATTATGTTATTATTTTAATTTCGTGTTAGTATATTTTGATTACTTGAGTTTATGTCGAGTCATTTATCATGTAATGCTTTATAACTAATGTGATTTATTATAAGTTTCAGATTACTCTAAACAAAACCCGATATCTAAACCCCCACCCGCTGGACTATCATCCATATTTGATTTCTTCTTAGTGTTTTTTTGTTGTTCTTGCTTTAGAAAATTGAAAATTCAAAAATCTCAAACCAACCATATTTCTCTCTCTTTCTTTCCTTAATCGAAAATCATAAAAATATAAATATCTGTCCCTCCTTGTGTTCGACCCGCACTTGTCACGTCTTCATCGACGACGTGCACTTGCGGTATAAATAAAATTTTCATCAGAAATACACCAACGCCTCCTTCTCAGGCATCGTAGAAAACCTACCTGCCAAAAGCTCCTTATTCAAGTAGGTTAACCAAAAAACAGAGTGACACAATGGATAAGATATTATAGGTTTTAAGCAAGTGAATGTTAACATCTCATTGTTGGATATCATCCAACAAATACCTCAATATGCCAAAGTGTTGAAGGATCTCTGCACAACAAAGAGGAAGACCAATGTTCCTAAGAAAACATTCTTAGCTGCGAGTGTAAGCTCACTTTTGTCCAATCCCACATACACAAAATACAAGGACCCTGGGTGTCCTACAATTCAATGTACGATAGGGGACACTAGCATGAGTAATGTATTGCTTGATTTAGGATCAACGGTCAACCTCCTCCCATTTTCTATTTATCAATAGTTGAATTTGGGAGAATCGAAACCAACTAAGATCACCCTCCAATTGGCGGATAGATCCATTTGTGTCCCAAAGGGGCTTATCGAGGACGTGCTCATCAAAGTTGGAGATTTTATATTTCTGGTATATTTTGTCGTCCTTGATACCAACCCTGTTGCGAACACCCACTCTCAAATACCTTTGATTTTGGGTAGACCATTTCTGGCAACCTCTGACGCCTTAATTAATTGTAGAAATGGTCTCATGAAGCTCTCATTCGGTAACATGAGTGTCGAGTTTCATGTGTTCAACTCGGGTAGGCAACATGAACCCTTGGACGAACCTTTAAATCTCAACATCATCCGCCAATTAGAGAAAGCACCGCCAAATCAACAAACACACCAATGCAACCCGTTGAGAATGTTTGTTTGCCCTGCAAAAGCTCATTGCCTGTCTTTACAATGCAACAAAGTGAGTTGACATCAAACATGAATTTACAAAGGAAGTGTTTGTTGGACAATTCAGTTGAGACTACTAGTGAGGGGGACAAAACTCATCATATGCCCACACCAGAAGGTGTCTCTAACCCATGTGCCATGGCTATTGAGCCATTTGACCTTCATCTTGACTCCAACAAGGACTCACCTACGACCGAGCTTATGCTTGATCACATAAAGGAGTTTGGGTGGTCCTTGTTGGATGACTTGGGGAGAAGCATCATTCTTAGTGAAACTGGGGTGCCGCATCCCTCGAATGAGTCTGAGGAACTCATTTCAATCCACCCACCTATTGGTTGGAGGGTTTTGTTCGATGAGGAACTAAACCCTACTGAGGCAACACAACACCACTCATTCTTGTTGCCTACGCCCAACCAATATCATGAGGGGTTCGAGCCTTTCACTTTTAACCTTTCACCCTTCATGACACCTCGAAGTACCAATGAAGCGGCCCATCTTGACAAATTTCTGGTCTGCCCTGGCTCGATGTTCTCATTTGATGTTCCTTGACCAAATGATTTTGAGAATATCTTCGTTGATGTATATATCTTGTTTATAACAAAAAAACAAAGAAAGAAAGAAAGCAATAAAAGGCTCCACCACTTAGCACTGATTGTTGTGGGCTCCAACCCTTGTGTATTTGGGTGTCAATTCTTTCACGTATTTGTATCCCTTCTTTAGTATTTCACAGGTTTTGAGGAAAATTCGGGTTGTGTCCATCAACATAACCATGAACTTCCCTTTATGCTTTACGTTGGTGAGATATTTTCTTTTTCATGCATAAATCCATGTAGTATCGTACACACATTCATTGAAGACAATGCATGAAGTAAGTGTGGGGGTGCTTTACGTTTGTATATATGTGGAGTCGAGTCTTTTTCATTTTGTTTCTCATTTTCTTTTGTTTGTATTGTTAGGGTCATGAAAGTGTGTTGCATTTATTATTGATATATATGTCTACCATGATCCTTGGGTGACTTGTCTTCTTTTGCTTACCTGGTGCTTTAAACAAATTCACATTTCTTCCAAAATCTTCATGTGTTTACGAAAAAAAATGTTTTGTGGGTTTTGCGTGTGTTTAGCATGTGCAAAACCGTTGAGAGGCAAAGTAAAAGGAAAGCTCCCAAAATTGTCTTGAACATGATGCATTAGGATATCTAGTTTACTGGCTTTAGGTCTTATCGAGTCGTAAGGATGCACCCCGGTCTTCCCTCGGGGGGCGTGTCCTCGGGGGGGCGTGTAATCATAGGGTTTCAGTACTCAAACAAATAAAGAAGTCCACCCTGAACCTAGTGAGTCAAATAGTTTGTGTCTGTCAGTATAAGGAAGTTTGTCGTAGTCAGGGACCCTTAAACTCTTTTTGTGAAACCTTAAGTGTAGAGGTTTTGGTTCCTATGTAGATAACAAATAAGTGGTGTTCTCTCTTCCCGCACGGATCTTATCACTCGGGAAATTAGGTCTGAGGGTACTTAGTGCCTGGTACTTTCGAGTCATCTGACTTGGGATTCACCGACCGAATTCCTGTTACACGGGTGGTAGGGATTGCCCTATGTGGAGATGTGGGGAAAGGTGTACGTGATAGTGTAAGTCCTCATAGGAAATGATGCACGAAACCTAACCCTGGGAGAATTACACACCAACTAGAAGAAGAAAAAAAATGGTAATCCAAATAACAACCTTAACGGATTTTACATTTTCTATCACTTGATGATGTTAATGTTGCCCATGTCTTTCACTTTAAGTCGTTAATTAACTTTCATGAATTATTCATTAGGCTAGGTGTATGGACTGATTACATATATATAGTCGGCATGTAGAATTACCGCGTCCAATGATCGATAAAAATGAGATTGTCGAGTCATATTGCTAGATTGAATATTGCATCTAAGTTCTAATTTTATAGGTGTATCTGATAAAACCCTCATGAGACAACACTCCTCCTCCTTGGCGATAGGGGGTTTCACGGTTTGTTGCACATCTTAAGTGCAATCGTGATTCCTACGAAAGTGAGTTAGGATTTCCCTGTTTTACGTTTTTCCCCCTTCTTTTATTTTTCTCTTTCTTTGTTTTGCTCGAGACAAGCAAAAGTTAGGTGAGGGGGTATTTGATTGGCATCATATCATGCACACATTTGTGTCTTATATTCATTATCTTTAACCTAAATAATGCTACATAACGAGTTTTATGTTTAAGTTTCAGGAATAAACAGGTTTGACGAGAAGATGCAGAAAAATGACCTAAAAGCAAGAAAAAGTATTGAGTTGTAAGACTTATGGACTGAGATGCAACAGAAAATGACCCGGATGTAAACCAAAAGCACCAATAAGCAAATCAAGAAACTCCACACAATCATGAGGAGTATTTTGGCAATTAGATCTGGGCCTAAACTCCAATAACCGATCTGAGTGCACCCCGTGTGAAGAATTGAAGAAATAAAGATGATATCCGAAAATTGGTCGGATCAGGGAAAAAGTGATCGCCAATTAGCAGTCCATTTATCTCAGGAGCCGACCCGGTTTCGCCCGGATATAGGTTATGTTTTATGTCTATTCTGAGAATGTTTCATTAGTCCCTGATGCATTGCATACATTGCATCATATGTCTTTCATTTAGATCACTTTTACATCAATAAATGCTACTAAGGTATGTGTTTAGTCTTATTTACAGAAGACAGGGACCTGAATGCAATTTACCCACATCCCGAGCATAAACGCGTGCAAAAGACTCATTCCCATCATAAAGACCAAGATCAAGATTATCGGGTTTCAAATGGAAATGTATCCAAGCATAAAAGCATTCAAGACCTAATTACAAAAAGAACAAGGACTTGAGCACAAAAGTAGCCGGGGACTTAATTGCAAAAAAGACAAGGACCTAATTGCAAATCACGAGTAGCTTTTATTATCTAGGAGAAAATATAAAGAAAAATCAATGTGGATCTCCAAATATATGAAGGAATTAATCCGGAGCTCAAAAGAATGGAAAGAATCATTCCAGACGCGCAAAGGAGGATCAAATCATACCATAAACACACAGGAAAAATCCGGATCGAATCCGAGCCAAAAAGGTGGCGATTCCGCCGCACCTCATGTACAAATTGCGGCGATTTAGCCGCACAAAAGTCGATCCGTGTGCTCAAATTTTTACCAATGTTGTATTGACGCGTGTACGTTCCATTTATATATTGGGATCCCTTGTATCGGCTATAAATAGCCCCGAGAACGATGTTAAAAGGGTCCTTGGTCCTTAACCTTAGTTTTTATTTTTAGTCTTAGTTTTGTATTGTTCTTCTTAGTAATAAAATTCTGTCTTTTGTTTCTCGTTTTTAATTTTCTTTTGTAATGCCTCTAAGATCCTTTCTTCCTCCCTCCATGAGTTTCTAACTCTTTCCAAAGGGTGGAGGTGACGGATTTAGGGTGATGAGAAGAGAATAAAGTTATTATTTTAATTTCGTATTAGTATGTTTTGATTACTTGAGTTTATGTTAAATCATTTATCATGTAATGCTTTATAACTAATGTGATTTCAGAATTCTCTAATCTAAACCCTAAATCTAAACCTCCACCCGACGGAATTCACCTCTTTGTTCTTGTTTTAGTTTTAATTGTTCTTGTTCTTGCTTTAGATAATTAAAACCCAAAAATCTCAAAACCCAATTATTTCTTCTCTTCTTCTTCCCTTTAATCGAAAATCACACTAATAACAAAATCTCTCCCTCCTTGTGTTCGACCCGTATTTGCCACGTCTCCATTGATGTCGTGCACTTGCGGTATAAATTTAATTCTCATCAGTCCTACATCGGGGGATTGTCCCCAATTACATTTTTCTATGACTATAAATAGAACTCTTCCTCCTCCCTTGTAATACTACTCATTGCTTGAAGGCATTCTCTCTACTTGGAGTAAAGTCTTGAAGCAAAACTCAAGTGGAGAAGAAAACTACTTCTAATGTGAGTCATGTAAATAAAATATTTTTTCATAGTTTGTTTTTAATGTTGTCGCCTTTTAATGCTTGCATCTTTAACTTAGTTTTGATTTCTTAATCTTAGTATAACTAGTTAGAATGTCTTTCTTCTTTAGTTTAATTGCTAGCTAATGTGTAGTGAGTAGTTCCACCCCCTTGAGGGTGGAGATGATGTACATATATGTTGTGAAGTTTGGATGTTTGATGAATTTTTGATTATGTAGACTTGCATGTTTGTATGTTCATTGGGGGTGTTTTAATCATCTACATGGTGGGGGATTTTTGTTGGGTTTTGCCACAACAATTAGACACTTCCATGCTTAGTTTCCTCATGTTTATTGACTGAAATTTCATGTTGAATATGCTACATGTTATGTATGTGTTTGTATTTGTGGTTATTTGATTGATTGAAGAAACTTTGTTTTGATGAGTTTTGTCATAAGATTTAGACACCTCTCATGCTTAGCTTTGTTCTTCACATGAGTTTGTGGTTTTTGATGAGTCTTGCCATATCTTTAGATACTTCTCATTCTTAACCTAATTTTATGATAATCAAGTAGTAATTGTTGATACTTTGTGTGAATAGATTGATAGGTTTTGCCAAATCTTTAGACACTTCCTATGCATGAAGACACACACACGACACACACATACATGCTTACATGCATCATTCATCACTTATTTTACTTCATATGTGCACACACTCCACCCCTTAGGGGTTTTCCTTACTGAGTTCCATCTTCCTTTTGTTAGTTGTTTATCTTAGTTTTAGTAGTCTTGTGCATTCATATTTCTCCTTTGTTAGTTTCTAGTTTAGTGTATCTTAGGTTAGCATAATCACATCTCTTCTCCCTTATTTGCCACTTGATTTCTGAAGAACCAGAGTCGACACACCTCCCTGTGGATTGACCCGTATTTGCCACATCGTCACTGACGTCGTGCACTTACGGTATTGAAAACGTTTAAACAAAAGTCATCTTCGGTCATTTTGAGCATTAGGCAAGGTTCGCATGTCTCCAATGATTTAAAATCAAGTTGACCAAGAATGTTAGCCTCTTGCAATTTCTTGATGCGTTTTTCATTTACGTGACGAAGACGATAGTACCACAAGAGTGTATCTTTCATGTGAGTAGTTTTAAGCCTTTTGTTATTGATGTTTAAAATTTGTCTATTATTTAATTCAACCAGATAAAGTTCATTTCTTATGAAAGCATTGGCATAGAAAATTCCACTCTTCGATATAAACAAGCAAGAGTTTGAAATATTCATATTAAAATTATCCATATCCAAACATGATACAGAAATAATATTATTGCTAATCGAAGACACATAATAGACGTTCTTTAAACATAAATTTAAACCACTAGACAAATTGAAGCTTCACGGAACCTTGTGCAATTGCAGCAACGCTTGCACCATTTCCTACCTACAAAATATCTCGTTTTTCACGAGTTCCTTCCTATCCTTTAGTAGATGCACATTAGAAATTATATAAGCACCATATCCGGTATCAATTACTCAATCATGGATAGAGGTGGCTAATTTTTTTTCAATAATCAAATATAACTTTAGCCTTTTGGGTGCGTTTTCGCTCAATTATTACCCCGTTGTCAAGATCCTCCTTATACTTTGGGCAATTTGGGCAGATGTATCTTTTTCCACCGCAGTAGTAACACTTCGTATTAGGAGTCAGATATTTTGAAGAATTCCCCCTCCAGGTACTCACATGAGCCCTCCTACTCCACTTCCCTTCAACGCCTTTTTGGCTAATTTATTTTTGTCTTTACCTTTGGCGATCTTCCTGCTCCAACTATGGACAGCTAGAACGTTCTTGTCCGGACCCTTGCCCATGTCAACTTCAGCCGTTTTGAGAGCGTTGTGAAGCTCCTTAAGACTCACCACTTTCTCACGCACATGATAGTGCATAACAAAGTCCTTGTACGACGGGACTAGAGAACCAAGAATCAAATCTTCCGCAATGTCATCGGGCATCGGGGAAGAAAGCTTCGCTAACTTTTCAAGGTATCCTTGCATAGTGAGAAAATGCATGGATACCGATGTTCCCTCCGCCATATGGCACCTTGTGAGTGCTTTGGTGGTCTTATAGCGTTCTTTTCTATCACTATCCATGAACATCTTTGTTAAAGCTTCCATGGTCTTCTTGGGTTTTGAATCCAAGTATTTTGCTTGAAGTGAGTCATTCATGAATGTAACCATTAGACCGTGAACTTGGTTCTCTTGGTCTTCCCACTTGGCTTTAGCCTCCTTCTCATTTGCGGTTGCCTTCTCATTTAATTTTGGGATTTCATCATCCAAAATATGAGATATTTCTCAAACTTCAACACGATATTGAGCTTGAGTTGCCAGCTTATGAAGTTTGAGTCATCATTTGCCAAAGGATGTTTTTTCAATCATAGATTGCACAATAGGTTGAATATTCGACATTTCTACAAAATATATTTATATGGATTTAATGTCAATTTCATGTTTGAAAATCAATACCGCAAATAAATAAATATGTCCATAAATGCAGCAATTCAAGATCCTATCAATTATAATATAAACTAGCTAAGGCTTATCAGATATATTATGAAATCAAGGTACGAAAATATTTTCTTATCATAACCATTTTGCAATTTTTGCATTTTCAAACTCTTATGACTGTTGTCGTTTTAATTAAGAGAGAATTTGACCAATCATCCTAAGCAAAACACTTTTTCTCAAAACTGAGCGAGGGCACCGGGTCTTGTTAAGAAAACTTATTTCATTTGATACGAGATACGTTCATCCATTTATTCACAAATAAATATACTCGGTGTCCACTAAGGGTGAATCGCACATTGTACATCTATTCATTGCACAACAATAGACAATCTTATATATCCCACTATTCCAAAAGATGGAGGAAGCTATCTCCTGCTAAGGGCGAACAAAATATCTCTCGATCGGTGGCTGCTAGTGGATGAAATAAGAAAGAAAAATACTCTTAATTTTTGGTTGGACAATTAAACAATTATATGTGATTTTAGAATTTAGATGATCATGCATATTTATATCTATGCACATCCTAACACTCATTCATACAATCACATACATATCAAGCACACACACATTGGTGTAGATATTGCAAAATATAAACATGCATATTACAATTCCGAAAATTATCTAGTGCAAGTCCTATGTGAAAATTCTCACATATGCATGCATATACATAGATAATGGCTTTTACATATACATAAGCCCATTTGATTGAACAATAATAATAATAATAATAATAATAACATACACATCATTCATTCACACATGACTTCGATGGAACATACAAACTCACATATCCCTGCAAAAGAGAACTACAGCCACGCATGTACATATACTATATATTACTCGATTTAGTTTATCCTTCATCTCTAAATGAAACAATTCCAAAACCATTTGAAATCCATTAAAAATGATTTTATACATCCATAGTTCAAAATATAAAACATTTGAACAGCTGTTTATCCAAATTTCCAAAAGAAAAAAAACTTTAAGGAAAGATAAACATCATTTTGTCGATTTCTTATAAAATAATCATTTAATATAAAACGAAAATTTTATATATTAGACATAAGTTTAAATATAAATTCTAACAATCACATGATGTGTTTTAAAATATTTAAAACTATCAAAACAATCAGTTAGAATTAAATCAACAAAACTGTCGGAATACTCGAAAAAGACATCAAACATGAATTGTTTCAATTGGAGATGGTAAACTAAAATTAATTATATAGTCTAATAAATGAAAATATGAACTAAATGCTCTGATACCATTGTAGGATTTAGTGCCCCTATGTATGTTTTTTTTTTAAATTATACATGCATACAAGATCGATTTCCATATTTTCGACGATTTCATGTACATTATTTTATATTTATTCTAATATAATGTAATCTACATATATATTAAAATAAATAGAATATGATCATACCCAAAGGTTCTCTAAAATCTTTATGAAGATCCGGAGTTGCGTTGCCTGTTGAATTGTTTGTCAATTCGCCTCCAAGTGTTCATCAAACTCTAAACAAGATTCGAGAAAAAAAGCTAGCAAATCAATCTCTAAATCAAGGTTAGAATCAGTGTATCGGTAGGCGACCGCCTAGGCGGTAGGCGGTCGCCCCTCGCAGTGGTCGCCTGGGTGACCACCGCTTTTCGCCCAGCAGAGCTGGGTGATCGCCTAGGCGAGAGCCGTTGGAGGCTCTCCAACGGAGCCTCCAACGGCTCTCAACTTTTTTATTTATTTATTTTCAAAAATTACAAGTTTGCCACTACCCCCAAATCCTCTATAAACCCCTACAAACCTCTTCATTTTTCACACATCTCTCATTCTCTTCTTCTTCATAATTCTATTCTCATCATCAAGTTTCCTAATCACCAAGTTTTTGCGATTAAGTCTCCGATCTGGTGCTTAGTTTTGAAGTTGGAAAGTGAAGTCTCCGATCCGGTTCTTCATTCTTCAACTGCCAAAATCAAGTGCACTCTTTCTAACTTCTCTTTAGAATTAAATTAATTAGTATTTTATTTTCATATTAGTCTAAATTTTTATATTAGTCTAGTTTTAAGATATGGCTTACGTACCCGGCACTAGTCTCCCTATACATCACGAGAGTTACGATGACCTAAGAGCTACCCGTACAAATGACCCCGGTTGGAATACTACCCATTACATTAGTGTTAATGATAAAAACTGCATTGTCTGTGAGTTGTGTGGTAAGGAAACTAGAGGTGGTATAACCCGTCACAAACAACATCTTGCACACACCCGGTAGCAATGCTAGACCTTGTGATAAAGTTCCTGACTCTATTAAACAAGACATAACTGCATACATGATTAGAAACAGTAGGACATTACAAAACGAAAATGTATGTCTTGATGATTATGTAGACCGAGAAAACATAGAATTTGATCTGGAAACCGGGTCGGGTTCCGGTTCTGCTCGGACCCCAACCTCCCGTTCTCGCCCCGTTCCTGGTCGAAAGAGACAAAAACAACGTTTGTGGGCACCATTTTGCGGACGTGGGAAGGACGTGGTTTCCGGCCCCCCAACAAACAACCATCGAAAGAACCTTTAAAAAAGAAGATAGGAAAACAATTAATCAAAAATGGTCTAGGCTTTTCTATAGATGTGGTATATCATTCAACACTGGAAGGACGCCTGAGTGGAAGGAAGCAATATCCGCCACTTGTACTTACGGACCCGGACTTAAACCCATGACGTATCATGAAGTTAGTGACTCGTGCCTTAAACAGGAAATTGACTACACTAGAGGTATACTAGAGTCGTACAGACAAGATTGGGCAACATACGGGTGCACGTTGATGACAGATGGCTGGACTGATAGGTCATGTAGGAATATAATCAATTTTCTAGTAAATTGTCCGACAGGTACCATGTTCATGAGGTCTGTAGATGCTTCCGGTCACTCTCACGCCGCAGACTACCTGTACAAGAAGATGGACAAGGTAGTTGGCGGGATTGGCGAAGAACACGTTGTTCAGGTGGTCACCGACAACGCCGTCGCGTACGTACTTGTCGGTAGGATGTTGCAGCAAAAAAAAGGAGATTGTTTTGGACTCCCTGTGCAGCACATTGCATCGATCTCATCTTGGAGGATATTGGCAAGCTGTTTTTGAAGACTATTGCTTTAGCTCGTAAGATCATCAAACATTTCAACAGCTCTGCCATGTTGTTGAAGAGGATGTGAATTTCCATTGAAGGGAACCTGCTACGCCCTGCTGTCACGAGATTTGTCACTGCCTTTCTGAGTTTGCAAAGGTTGTTTATGAAGAAAGACAAACTCCGAGCCTTTGTTGTTTCCCTGGAGTACAACGATCCTAATGCAAGTTGGATAAAGAACAAGAAAAAGAAGGAGATCTCTACTGAAGTTGCCGAGACCATTCTACAAAGTGGTTTTTGGACCAACGTCGTGAAGGCACTGAAGGCCTCACAACCTATGGTCCAGGTTCTTAGACTTGTTGACGGCGATGAGAAACCACCGATGGGATATTTGTGTGACGTAATGGAGAAAGTCAAAGAACAAATCATGAGGAACTTTGACGGAAACCCGAGGTTGTACAAGCAAGTCATCGACACCAGGTGGGGTCCAGGGAAGATGATGTCCTCACCGCTACACTCAACTGGTTTCTTACTCAACCCTGGTACCTTCTTCTCCGTCCCGCCTCAGGATCGAAATGTAGCTTTCAATGAGCATATGCCTGGATTCATGGATGTCGTAGAGCGGCTCGTTCCCACTCCTGCAGAACAAGACAAGATTTGCGGTCTACTTGATCGTTACAAGAACTCCCTCGGAATATTCTCGAGGGATATGGTCGTCAGACAAAGGTCGGAAAGAAGACCTATAGATTGGTAGCAATCGTATGGCGCAGACATGGGAGAGACCGCATTACAGAGGTTGGCCCTGAGGGTGTTGGGATTGACATGCTCGGCATCAGGTTGTGAGCGGAATTGGAGTGTCTTCGAGCACTTGCACTCAACGAGAAGCAACAGGTTGGCTGTGGAGAAGATGAATGACTTGGTGTATGTGAACTACAACCAAAAGTTAAGGCAAAGGTTTCAGCAAAGGATGGAGAAGCCTGGATTTTATGACCCCATCAGTGTGGACTACGATCTCTTCGACGAGCATCCATGGTTGGTAGAAACTGAAGATCCGATCTTCGCTGGAGAGGAGCTTACATGGGCCAATGCCGAGGAAGCAGCTTTGGGACATTCTTCTTCACGAAGATGCTTTGCTCGATCCATGTCCACTGCATCTGACGCGCGGTGTTCTACTGCATCTGACACGCCATTATTAGGTCGTGGCATGGATGATGCCATCGTTCACATCAGTTCTAGAGATCCAGGTGCATCGAGTTCTCAACCACCGATGGACATCGACGAGCAATATGTCCAATCCGACGATGAAGAAACTGAAGAAGATGATGTCTACGTCGACAATCCGAACGAGAATGACTCTGACGACTCTGATGGTGGTGGAGGATATGATATGGTTCCCAGTTGGACATTAGATCAATGTGTCCAATGGAATTAGTTAGTTAGCTTGTAATTCTAATTTCTCTCTTATCTGCTATTGTATGAACTCTGAGTTACCTTTGTAATCGTACTACTAAGCAATAAATTATATACCTAAGTGTTTAGATGGGTAGAGGGGGTGCCTAGTGAGGCCTTGGGCGAGGAACTAGGTGTCTTTTCGAAGCCTAAACATGTATGGTATTTTTAGGAAACTTTTGTGCATTTTTTCCTATTTTCCCGATTTTTCCTGATTTTTTATCTATTTTATAAAAATTAATTGAATTGAAAAAAAATTATCGCCCATACCTGGGCGGTCGCACAACCGCCTAGGCGAATGCCCAGGCGACCAGACGCCTCCGGTCGCCTCGGTGGTACCTGAACATTGGTTAGAATCTAGGTAATAACCCCTCCAAAGATCCTGAGAATATAATCTCCAAAAAGTTGAATAACTAAGAGAAGTTTTGGATGGATTAATGGGGGTGGTTAGAGAGAGAGAATTTTTGCATTAGTATTAACAAAGAAAGGATGATGGACCGATTTATAGGATTTCCTGTGACCCACATCATGTGCAAAACACTTACACATGATCCCTTATTAATCTCTCCACCAAATTACATCTTGTGAAAACCACTTACACATGATCTCTTGTTTACATCTCCACTAAACCACATCATGTGCAAATCACTTTGCACGTGATCTCTTGTTTATTTTGCCACATTATCATCTCATAACAACCTTTAATCAATGTGGATTAAATCCAGCAATTAATCAGTAAAAATTCTCTTATTAATTTATGCAAAACGTAGTCAAACGGTTGACCCATTTTTCATTGTTTTTGACTCCACCAAAATTTGGATTAATATCCAACAAAATTTGGAATTTGAGGTTTTAACAAATTCATATGTTATAATGTTGTAGATCACATTATATCATGTAATATATTATCATATATAATGTCAAAATATTATACCTCATAATATATACAAATCTCATACAACTTATTATTATTCTAACCATGTCGTTTTCACGACATATTGATTTTATTATTTTACCACATCTATATTATTTCATAACACATGAAACTTAATACATCATATAAAATATAAATTATATTTCTTGTTTCCCAATTTTGTGGTGTGACCTAAAGAAGGATCTAAGTTATGTTGACAATGAGATAAAACACATTATATCATAAACTATAAGCGGTATCTAGCTACACATTATAGTTACTCAAATAACAAAGATGTTTTGCTCACTCGAACTAAACCCGATACACTTAGTGATATGTAAAATATCACTTGTGTCTATCCCTTGCCTCATGATATTAAGAATATTATAAAAATTAGAAATGTGTCAATTTTGTATTATATATTCAATTCTTGATCTCTTAAGCTAATTATAAATATGTAACTTAACACAAGTCACATTGTGCACATTATAATTTTGCTTTATCAAGGAGCTCACTAATATCATTACTCAAGTAAAGATGGACAATGATAAACATTTGATGAACTATCTTTTCCAACATAAGTCATACTTAACAAACTATTGCATTTATCACTATATTCAATGACAGATTTTGACAATAATCAAATTAAACACTTTATATGTGAAAAGACATAAGTCTCATATCATAGGATTCAAGAACCAGTGAAAACATTAATAACACATAACACAATTCCATAATGTTTCACTTGCTAGGTTTATTCAATATATAAAAGTAATCATTTTCCTCTTTTATATACTTGTGTCGTCAAATATTTGTAGAGCTACAATAATCGATGACCAACACGACAATCTTATCTCGGTAATTAATGTTTCATGTCAATTACCATGATTGTGAATAACTTTTGATTTATGTAAATCATTATCTTTTAGAGATCTACAGTTGATTGACATCATTTCATGCTTACATTTGTATCTTATATCCATTATATTTCACCTAAACAATGCTACGTGACGCGTTTTATGTTTGAATTTCAAAAATAAATAGGTTTGAAGAGAAGAGACATAAAAGGACCTAAAAGCATGAATAAGGACTGAGTTGAGAGATTCAAGGACTAAGATGCAAGATCGAAGGACCAATGAGCAAACAAGAATACTCCACACCATCATGGGGAGCATTTTCGCAATTCTATTCGGGTCAGAGCTCTAGCAAGCGAAGTAGATGCATCAAAGACAAACAAAGACATCAAGAAAAGCCCAGAAGAAAGCCCAAAGCGATCCAAACTTTGTAGACCGCCAATTAGCTGTGGTGTGGTAACAAACCGGATAATGTTTTGACTGTTGCGGGTAGATAGAATCTAGTGACCAACTTCCACAGGGAAGCTGAGGTATACTACAAGTGAGACCAACACAAGAATCATTGGGAAAATACGAAGAGAGAGTATGCAACTTGAAAATGGTTGCAACTTCAGACAGGGAAAGGATGGGATGACGAGAGGCGCACTATACAAATGGAAGATTGAGTGGTGGAAACAAAATCAAGTGGACTATGGTTGGCAGAGGAACTTTCGCATCTGAACGTTCGTTAGGGTGTGGACTATTTGTTTTGGTTACGAACTTGTTTTGTGTGTAACATTTTTAGGAACGAATCATGTATTACTTATGGTTGGATTGTTTTGTTTAAGTACTTTGCATGATGATTGACTTAAGTTTCCACGACACTAACATGTTCGTGTTGTAGTGAGCAAGACATTTATTTCAGTACGTATGCAATACGATGCCTGATGATCACCTATTTGTCTACCACGATCATGTTTCAGTTAAAATGGATATTTTCAAAAAAATGCAGCATCACGTGTTGGGAGTCAGCATATGTGAACATGTTAACAACATTTTCAGATCATGCATTTAGCAGACTCAAAGCAAAGTGAAATGGAGAAAATATTTAGGAATGTTAACAACATAAATCGTTTGGATACTTAACCGTTACAAGTGTTTGCTGATATGATAACAAAATACAAAAACAAGGTATTTTGTTTCTTCCCCTTAAATTACAAACTCTGTTACTTAATTGCTGATATGTTTGTTCACAAAAAAACTACGCAACACTCCTTCCCTAACAATACCCTTGGTACTCCTCGTCGTTCCTGGAAGACCAGCCGCGGTAGAAGTACGTTGTGTCAAGCATGTCGTCCTCGTCTAAGCCACTACTAGCCGAATCAATGTAGCTTAAATTCTCCCGTTAACAAACTACTGTCATCTGCAAACCAAAAATTGATAAATGTCAAATGCAATTACAAAATCACTAACCCAATACACTTCAAAATCACTAACCCAAGCATGTCTCTATTATCCAAGTATTCGCTAATATCCACAATACGATCGGAGTACTTCGTTGGATGTTGTCGTTCTTCTTTCGTGTTGATGTTGTTCTTCGACAAATTTGGTTGTATCTACATGCATGGTCATAAGAGTTTCGTTCATTCTCCACTATCATATTGTGCCTTATGATACATGCAGTCATTATTTTGTTTAGTAAATATGAATTCCATGCAAGAGACGGGTTCCTAACAATTGCAAATCTTGATTGAAGCACTCCAAATGCCCGTTCTACATCCTTATGGGGTTGCCTCTTGTCGTTGGTAAAATAATCTATCCTTTGGAGTTTGCGGAAGAATAATTGACTAGATGAATGCCGCCCACTGTGAATAGATATCATCTGGTAGATAGTGTGTCATATTGTACTCATGGCTGTTCAACACAAAATTTATGAGTATTTCTGAATACGATGAATGCCTAACCCCAAATACAGAAACCCCCCTCACTCGTCCTGAAGATGTGAAAAAGGCAAAAGCTAGAGGAAAAGGAAAGGTTTCCAGGCAACCCAATGAACGTCTCTATACTACTAGTTTCCAACTATAATATTCATCGTAGGTAAAAGAAAATCTTCTCGTAATGGAGAAGGAAAAGCTTGAATATCAGAAATTAAAATTGCGACACAAAGAAAATAAAGACAAGAAAGACTTGTTGATGATGTTGCTGAATAAGGAAGACTTGTTGATGATCTATGCAAAAAATTGTATAACTTGAATTTATTTATTAATTATGCATTATGTATTGTTGTTTAAACGTTTAGTTGGTCTTAAAAATATTATGAATTTTAATTACTTATGTTGTTCATTTATTTTTAATTTATTTTTTTAATTTCAGAAAAATTGGTTGAATAATAAATTAAATTAGATTAAACAATATTTAAATGATTTGAGACAATTATTGAAAAATTTAACAGAATAAAAAAATCACTAATAACATTTAATTAACAAAATAAAAATAATAATAAACTAATGGGGTGAGACTCACTCACATGGAATCACCACCCATTGTTCCCGCATGACAAACTGTGCAGGAACAGTACCCGTACACCCCATGCCAGTGGCACGCAGGTATGGATCCCCCGTTGAGGTGATCCAACTGGATCGTGCAGTGGTGCACGATCCGGTAGGGCACCCCATTGAGGGTGCCCTAAGTATGTCTGTCGGAGTTTGCGTACATACAAATGATTTTGTGGACCTAAAAGTCAATCAATGCTTATTTGTTTTGGAAATTGCAATTGGAACGTGTCTTTCAGTTACATCACTAAGCATGGGAGAGTGGTCTTCGTCCCGTATGTCGAGGATCAAGATTAGGTTAGAGAGTGATATGTAATTTGCTTTTTTTAATCTACTCTACTATATTTTATCACTCTATTTTAAATATTAATCTTCAAAACACTAGAATAAGATTGTTGGAATTTAATCACTGAATTTTACTGTATCAAGACTAGAGATCTCTTAATTGAACTTACCTCAATTAGTGTGATCAGTAATTTGTAAGTAATTATAATTATTCTCTCATAACAAATAGAAGGTGTGTGGCAAAATTAGCATTCACTAACCACGATGCAATGTCTATTGTCTAATGTAGATTACCAATATTTGAAGGCTGAAATCTTAATTTACCAAATAATTTATAAAAAATGATGGGAACACACACTGACACTGAAATACTGGAATACGTTACATGGAAGAGACACAGAGACATGCTTGTGATTTGTAATAATTTATATATAATAATTACCGTTTCCTTATCTAACCTTTTATAATAGGAAAGCTATTATTCTCTATAACTACTTTAGTGATTTTTTGTTTAAAAATATCCAAACCACAAAAAACCTCTTCAATTTTCTTGAAATAACTTGCATAGGTTGCATTGATCAATACTAACCGGGGAAAACTAAATATATTCCCTTCTTAGAAATTGTATTGGTGTTTAGTTCACGTTCTTCTCCCGTGACATTTTGATACAATAATTAATGATACAAGCATTTCCTAATTTCCTAATCTGCTGATGGATTATGCAATATTCAATCAAGTCGTACGATATTCTTTACAATTCATTGTTGATTTATTTCCTAATTGTTTTTAATTTAAATTGTCATGTTGACATCAATTTATAAAGATACCCATGAGATAGTTTCGTTATTTCCTTTTCTTGATTATTTCTATTTTATAGTCAATCTGTTCCTATATAAATGGTGTAATATTTTAGTTCAAACAAACAAAAATAAATCAAGTTTACCAAAGTTTAATTTTCATCTTTCTCATCTTACCACTCTATGGAACTACTCCGTCCATAGAAGAAATTATCCTAACACTTAAAGTGCAATTGAAATGAGTTTAAAATAATCAAATTTGCATACCTTTGGTGGAAAAGGAAACATATGTTAATCTCTGTTAGAAGACATTATGGTCCTTAATTGATTTGTTGTAACATTTTTCTTATAACAAATTTTCTGAAATTTTCTCCAATCTCTACCATGAGTTCATGGGCTTCGCCTGGCATAACTGCCCAGTATCGTAATAGCATGTTCATCTCTAAACCTAAAGATGAGATTAGTAATGTTTTTGTAGAAGGGATGGAATGGATTAGGGGTGAGCATCCGGTCCGGTCCGGACCGGACCGGACAGGATTTTTATCCGGGGTCCGGATCGAAGACCGGACCGGACCGGATGCCCGCGGACCGAAGACCGGACCGAATCGGTCCGGTCAAAAACCGATTTTTTTTAAATAAAAAATAAAAAAAAGACCGGACCGGACCATACCGGACCGAAATTTTAAAATCTTTCGGACCGGACCGGACCAAATCACAACTTCCCGGACCGACTGGTCCGGGTTTTGCTATGCCCTAGATTGGATAATGTGAAACACTAAAATACTCCTGAAAAACTTGAAGCAGTGTGCTGTGTGCACTGTGCAACAACCCATGTCTTGCATGACCATCGGTATTAACTATTACGAAATTGCAACCAATTTGTAAGATTTCCCTTCCCTTATCATATATTTCACAAATGGTCAATTATTTCAATTAATTTGGTTCTAGTACATTAATCATCATATAATCAAATCCATTCAATAGAATTTAATACAATACGATTAGTCCCCCCTAGGTGGGTGTAGGGCATATTATAAAAAATATAAATGTAGATTTAGCGATCCAGATGACATTTAAGAGACAATTGATCTGGTAGTATTGAGATTTGTGAGACAATTCGATGCTCCTCACTTCATGCTTCACTTCCATGTATGGTGGGCAATTCACAAGCTTAACACTAGGCGTGCATCAAATGCTCATTTGTTGATCCAAGAAATCAAAACACTCCCAACTAGGACACAGTAGACGAGTCAGCTCGAAGATCTTTTGATTTAATCAATTGTATCCTAACTTTCAATTTTAAATCTCGAATATTCCACACATACCAATGCAACTTTTGGGATTCAATCTCTACTCTTTACTGTATCATTTTGATTTGAAGATTCGACTCGAGATTTGTATCATTACATCTATATTTACTTTCGTGTATTAAGCAACATAATACATTAACATTCGATGCTCGAAACTTTAACTCAACTTAACTCGTTTGCACCCATACACACTCGATGTAAATTTGTGAACGCCAAAGAGTGACTTAGGCATTGTTTGGTTGCAACACATGCGTTGCTTTGGGTGGAAGGAAAGAAAAACTTCTCAATGCAGGTAGTGGGAAATGAACTGAAAAACACTTCCAACGCCTCAACTCTGCCCTCTTCGAGGTTCTACTCCACCGCATTTTACATAGGTTTTTTTCCACTACCCATTACCCAAGGCAAACTTCAAAAAAATAAAATTGATGACCCAAAATTCCCAGACACCTACACCATTTTGGACAAGTGGGTTGCGAGTATAAACTGAGGGTGACTCAACACCATTTTCACCAGGACGTTTGTGGGGTTTGAACCAGCGACCTAAGGCTATGAAATCATTATCTTGGCCGGTTGAACCATACACTGGGACGCAAACACTTCAATTTGTTGTTTGTGTGAATTTTTTTGGTATTTTACAAAAAATGTATTTTTTCCCACCACCAGCATACTTGCACCTAATGTTCCTTGGGAGTTGGGACGTAGCTGAGTTGGTTGAGGTGAGTGTTTAATTATCTTCCGAACGTACCGATAAGGCATGTCAAATGTTCTATTGAAAATGATGTTGGATCATCCTTAATTTAACAATGGTAACCCGCCTATCCCAGTTGAGAACGGTTGCCTAGAAATTCTGGGTCAAGGAACAAAAAAATACTTACACCTAAAGGTACTTTGGCATCAAAGAATAAGAGAAAGCAAACCCAAATCCACCCAAACACAAGGTTTTCATTGGAAGAAAAAAGAAACCCACCGATCCCACTCACTGATTCAAGAACAAGAACGAAGTGGAAGCAGCAGACTTTTTCCACTTCGCTTTCCGAAACCACCAAACAACAGTGACGAAACCATCCAAACCCTCTTCCGACATCTCTGGATTTTCCGTCTCCTCCCAAAGTAAGACTTCTAACTTCTCTGGATTTTTATTTTATTTTGTCTCAAATATGGAAACGAAGGAGTTATAACCGACAAACAACACCACCAATCCAACAACGCTACCTAGGGTTAGGGTTAGGGTTTTCGGATCGCGATGGTTGGTTACAATTCTGAGGGAGTAGAGAGGATGGGGGAGAAAGATGGAGTCTTGGAAGAGGAAGCGTTCGATGGGAAAAGGAGTGGAATTTTGGGAAATGTTAATAAAGTGTTGGGTGATAGTGTGGAAGAGGAGAGGGTGGTGGATGTGAGTGGGAAGGAGAGGGGAAGAATGGAGGAGAAAGAGGAGGGTGTGATGGTGGAACAGAAAAACTATGGTGATGTAGAAAATGGGGAGTGTAGTAATGGTTACGGTCGAGAGAAGGGCGATGGTGTCGGAATGGAGGGGAAGGTGTTGAGGGATGGCCAAGAGAAGGGTGATAGTGTGGAAGTGGAGAAGAAAGGTTTTGAAGAGGAGTGCAATGGTGTGGTGGGGAATGGGGGGAGTTATGATGATGATGAAGAAGGGAAGGATGATGATGGTGTGGAAGAGGAGGATTGTGCCAAGGAATATGGGAATGAGGAGGATAGGAGGGAGAAGGAATGGGGAAGTGTGAGGAAAGAAGACGGCGATAGATTTGTGGGAATTGAGGGGAATAAGGACACCGAGAAGGTTGAGGAGGAAAATCATGACAAAGACACGGAGAACGTGTTGAGGGAAGGTGGAGTTAGGGAAGACAAGGAGAAAGAGGCGGACGTAGCTGAGAACTTGGAAGAGGGGCAGCGAAAGGAGAGGAGTATAGTAGTAGAGGAGTATGAAGAAGAGAACAACATTGGAGGGGTTGGAAGTGGGGGGAATGATATTGATGTTCAAAAAGAGAAAGATGGTAGTGTGGAAGAGGAGGACGACAACAGAAAATATTGGCATTGGGAAGAGGAGAGGAGGGTAACAGGTTGGGCAAATGTGGGAGAAGCGGACACTAGAATTTTGGAATTTAAGGAGAATAAGGATACTATTAAAGTCGAGGAGGAAAATAGGGAGAAAGAAGCCAAAAACGTGTTTTGGGAGGGTGCAGCAAGGGGAGACAAGGAGAATGACGTAAATGTGGGGGAGAGGGAGAACTATGAAGCCGTAGAGAATGTTGAGGAGGGACAACGAGAGGAGAAGAAATATTTGAGTTGTTTTCCACAGAGACCCACAGAACCAGACTGTGCCTTCTACATCAGGTATGGGAGTTGCGGGTATGGCCTTAATTGCAAGTTCAATCATCCACTGGAGAGGATCACCAACAAGGTACAACTTCTTTGGTTGATTCTTGTCTTAACGATCTGATGGTCAATGTGGCCTATAGTCGTGTTGCTACTCTGAAGTCATCACTCATTGCACCTTTCATTTGTTCCTTAATCTATATTTATTGGCCATTTTTTTATTTTGAATTAGTCTCCGTTATTTGCATGTGTTCTTACTGATAGTTTGTTTTGTTGCTATAGATGGAATCTTCCAATTCGTTTCAGTCAGGTCAGGTGAGTCTCGCTGATGAATTATATTTTTTACTAAAAAATCACCACTTTTATTGTAAAAGTGGAGTGCTCTGGCTATATTCTTCGATTTGCATATTTTTCAATCATATTTGTTATAAATACTCCTTTTTTGCTAAGCAAAAGGGAGGCGAGCCTCCAAGACGGTCCTTGTTAAAACAAAGCATTGCGATGATACCTTTTGTCCTTTTTTTTTCTTTCTTGCTAAGAATTACATAGGGATTTATACAATCTTAGATGTTAATTCTCTTAAGGCTTTAAGTTTGTTTCAATTGTGCTACATAGGTCAATAAGATAGGATGGGAGGTACTTTCTCATTTGGTCCTAGTATTCTTATTTTACCAGCAATCTTGGAAGTTGTTGCAGCTTCATTTTTATTATGTGTTCATCATTTCCTTTACACCTGTGTGGTCCGTATAGATGTCAGTTTTGAGTTTTTTTACTAGTTTTTTCTTCAAAGTATTTCTTTACTAGCATTTTCCAAAACCTTATTTTCGACAAGAAATTTCTTACATGTTGGTTGATGCGGTGTGATAGCTAACTAGATACTTTTTTTCAGCTTCTATTTTGTCAGTACAAACTCTTTTTTGTCACTTTTGTTTCTATGTTGTTTGTTATCAAAATACTAAATGCAGGACTACATAGTCTGTCTGCCAATATTTGGTTACATATTTCTATTGTATTGAATACTCCTTTCTTGTAGAAATCACCGAAATATGCTACAGGAGATTTTGGAGGTGAAGCGGTCAAGTGGTTGCAGTGCAAGGTAATTTATTTTTAAAATTTTCTCTGTCAAACCCTTTGGTTGTATAGTGTTTCTGTTATCTTGGAAGAAATCAACTGCTCTAGTTTTGCCTTGCAATTTACTTTTAGATTTTTGTCCGTAACCTAATTAATATTTTGATTTTTTTAGTTTTTACTGAGCTATTATATAATGATGTATCTTAGATGGTTAAAATATCTTTTGTTATGCATCTCACCATAAGTAGCATGGCATTTCAATTATGATTGTTTTTTTGTGTGCAATGATTATATCTTAGCAAGTAAAGTTACCTTCATTTGCAAAATGAAAACCTCCTACAACAGTGCCAATTTTAAGAGTTACACTTCACTCTCTCTATGGCGGAGTGATCTTCCATATTTGGGCTCTTCTGGTCTCTTTGCAGTTACATTCTCTCTTGTGAATCAAATATGGTTTTTTCACAAAGGAATTTCTCACGGGATTGTCATCAAATTTCACTTCAATTTGCTGTAATAGAACATTAAGAAGATTTTCGGAGGGAAACTTAACTTGGGGTAAGAAAATTGTCGGACCTTGATATTATTGCAAGTACCTTAATTTCAAAGAGTATAAATGAGTAACATTTCATACTGCTATAGCGAATGGGATAGATGGTTTCATATGGACACATGAAAAAAATAATTACAGTTGTGGTCTTCCTTACCTAAAAGAAACCCTTGCCTAGTCTCTAACTTAGTGAAATGGCATGAATTTAAGTTTAACAAAGTTGGGTTTGTGGCGTACTGTCAAGTTCCACTGCTAATAATCAGCAATCCTCTCTCATAATCAGGTACTTGTATATATATATATATATCTGTTGCCCTATGATAATTTTTTATGGGTCATTCATTATCTGGTAATTTATGTGGCCTTCTCGAGATTTGAGTGACATTGGATCACTGCTAACTATTTGGATGTTGGATGACGGGATGGTGTTAAATTTTCTTTGGGCTTAATCAACATTAGGTAGTTCTCATAATAAAAGTGACTAAATATGCTGGAATTTGGTGTCATTAATTTGTTTGCCATTCCTTGTCTTTGCATCTGGCTCACGTCATTTGCTTGAAGATTTGTTATGAAATATTTATCATGCAAATATATTTACCATGTAGCTTCTTCAGAAAGATCTTTTATGTTAATTCATGTGCAATTTTGCATGTATATCTACCTGCTCCAATTTGCTGTCACATAAAGCTTGTTGGTCTTAATGACAAAGACGGTTTTTTCCTTCTGATTTTCCATTGTAATTTTTTTATGTTGTAAAATCTGTCATGATCATTTTATGATGATTATTTGCAGTATTACCTCTCCCCAGGAGGGTGTAAGTCCGGGAGTGCTTGTAGATTCGCTCATAATCAAGAAGGAACTGCAACTGAGCCTGTCAAGCTGAACTTCATGGGTCTTCCTATACGACATGTAAGACTGCCATTTTGTAGGTTATGGTTTATCTAGAACACGTTACAAGATTTGAACTTAAAAAAATACCATCTACTCTATTGATAATAAATGAATGAATCAATTGTTAAAGTATCACTTCTGCCTCAGGGTGAGAAAGAATGCCCCTTCTACATGCGAACAGGTTCTTGCAAATTCTCAACCAACTGTAGGTTTCACCATCCTGATCCCTCTGAGGGTCATGGAAGTGGTTTGTTTGATCAACCTCCTACCGAGCCATGTCCGTCTTCAGGGTTGTGGAACTTCAATAAAACACCAAATATTTCCACCTCTTCTCTGAATGCACCACAATCATTCAGGCCTGACCGCTCAAATCAAAGTTGGAATGGCTATCAGGTAGTCTACATTCACATAGTCATTTGCATGATGTGTAACATCACCATCTTACATGCATCTCTTGCAACATCCATAAATCAGATTTTTCTCTCTCCATTTTATTGGTTTATAATGTAAAATGGGAGCACGAAATCATCGAAATCTATATGGATGAGTTTGTATTCTCAGCTAATTGCTGACTAGTTTAGGTCAGTGTTGCATTTTGATGACACTTCCTTGTGGATATGGGTGCTCTAATCCAGAGTTATTCTAATGTTTGTTTCGGATGTGCATAGCATCCAGGAAACTCATTATCTAGGCCAGGGATGAGAAGTGGTCCTCCAAGTGGGTCCGGTCCTACAGACAATAGATATCAGCAGCATGCTCAGAGTGGAGAATTTTCTCAGAGGCCTGGGCAACCACTCTGCTCATATTACATGAAGACCGGATACTGCAAATTTAAATCAGCATGCAAATTCGACCATCCTAAAAATCGTGATCTGAATTCTACATGTCTCTTAAGTCCATTGGGGCTTCCATTAAGACCTGTAAGTCCACTTCTTTTACATATTGAGCTCCCTCATAACATACATTGCTTTCTTAGTTTCCATCCTTGTTTCCTACTAGCTCTGCGTTTAGTGATTGTATTTGAATTTTCTGATGATTAGTTTAGAAGGTTTGTCAAATCGAAATTATCACCTCGATTATCTTGAATGAACCATGGCTTGTCTTGTGTGCAATGTAAGCAATATTTGCTCTCTATTATCTTACTATTGCTTGTTTGTGTGAAACAGGGTCAATTAGTTTGCACTCACTATAGCCGTCATGGAATTTGCAAGTTTGGACCGACTTGTACATATGACCATCCTATGCAACAGTTTCCTTCTCAAGTTTGGCCCCAGATGACATTACCATGAGACATTATGAAAAGATATTCAGGACTTTGTTTTGGTCTTATGCGTATTTGTCTGAAAACCCATAAGATGTTATACAAGTACACCTTAGTAATGTTATATATCTAGGGTTCATGCTTTGTGCTTCATGGTAGAAGTGCGTTACACCTAACGAACATGTTAACATAGTATGCTTTCTTGTTTTTAGTTATGTTATCTTTTGACATTCTCTACAATATCTTGGTATTAATGGTAATGTTTGTGATGTCCCGAGAAAGTGGCTTGAAAAAAATTTAATTTTATTTTAGACTTTAGTTGTCGAAATCCATTGATCTTGAGTTTATCGTTAATTTAGAGTTACGTTAGGAGCAATCTAGTGTTAAAAATTAACCAGCAATATAGCATGACATACAAAAGTACAGTCAAATGGATTTTTTCGGAATCAAAAGTCATTTCTTTAGCCACCGTCTCTCCTCGCTCCTCTAATCATAGCTTCTTGCGATGAGCTCGAAAAAGCTCTGCTGTGGAGGTGGCGATGTGGTGTCTCCGCTTCTTAAGAAATGTCACTTCGATCCAAAATACGATTTTGCACTCCACCCGAATAGCTAAATCTGCATGGAATCCTAGTGGCATCTTCATTCGCTCAAACCATATTCGTTGCCACCATCTGCGGCTTGAAGTTTGTGTTGGTGCCTTCTCGTTTGACGACCATGGTGGGTATCAGACGTGGGCCTAATGGCTCGATCCGGCAATCACATTGTTTTTGCCACCAGCGAAGGTTTGGTCGTTCCAAAGGCAAGGGAGGCCAAATCGGAGACAACTCGAGTGCAGAAGGACCTGGTAAGTAAAAGAGTTTGTGGTGGTTTCTATCGGCCTTCTTGTGCTTCCTAGTGTTTCAGTTCTAGATCGGTCTTATTTTATTTTTGTCCTTGTTTTTGTTTTGGAAGGGTTTCAGTTTTTAGATTGGTCGTTTTTTGTCCTTATTTTTTTAGGGGTTTTTGCTAAAGTACACCTTTCAGGTGTCCAAATTTGTAATATGCACCCGATTTTTTTGATATTGCATCATATAAACCTACGATTTGAATTAATTACACATATACACATCTGTCATTACTACCTCTCACTCCGTTACCGTTAAAGTCTAACGGTGCTAGACAATTTGCAAATTAAACCTCGTAAAATAGAATTGTCCTTAATTGTAGACACAAATAACCCCACAAAAAATCAAATTGTCTAACAATCTCCACTCTTTCACACTCTCTCTCTTTCATCCATTTTTTTCTCTCTCTCCCTTGAATCTCTCCCTCTCTCCTTTCTCCCTCTCTCTCTTTCATCCCTTTCTCTCTCTCCATTCTCTCTCCACTATTTCACACTCTCTCGCTCTCTCCTCCATCTCTATTGAATCTCTCATCCCTCTCTTTCTCTCTCTTGAATCTCTCTATCCACTCTTGTATTTCTCTCTCTCATCCCTCATCTCTCTCTCCTTTCTCCCTCTCCACTATTTCACTCTCTTTAGAATCTCTCTCTTTCTCTCATTTCTCCCAATCCACTCTTTCAGTTTCTCTCTCCTTTCTCCCTCTGCAATCTTTTACTCTCTCTCATCCCTCTTTCTTTGTTTCTTTCTTTCTCAACTTTTTCACTCTCTCTCATCCCTCTTTCACACACTCTTGAATCTCTCTCTCTTTTCCCTCTCCACTCTTTCACTCTCTCTTTCTCACTCTCTCTCCTTCCTTTCTCTCCTCTTTCTCTCATCCATCTTTCTCTCTCTCCTCCATCTTTCTCTTTCTTGAATCTTTCTCTCTCTCATCCCTCTTTCTTTCTCCACTCATTCACTCTTTCTTTCTCTCCTCCCTCTTTCTTTCTCTCCTCCTTTTCTTTCTCTCTCACTCTCTCACCCCTCTTTCTCTCTCTCCTCCCTCTTTTTCTCTCTCCTCCCTCTTTCTCTCTCTTGAATCTCTCTTGATCGTCTCTGGATCGTTGCTTGAATCTTTCTCTCTCTCCTCCCTCTCTTATCCTCTTTCTATCTCTCCTCCATCTTTCTTTCCTTTCTCCACTCATTCACTCTTTCTTTCTATCCTCCCTCTTTCTCTCTCTCCTCCCTTTCTTTCTTTCTCTCTCATCCCTCTTTCTCTCTCTTTCTCTTTCTCTCTCTCTCATCTCTCATCTCTCTTTCTCTCTCTCCTCCCTCTTTCTCTCTCTTGAATCACTCTGGATTAACTTTGGATAGAGTATGGTGCACCTCTGGATTCTTTCTCTACCTCTCTTGAATCTTTCTCTCTCTTTTTCTACCTCCACTCTCTCTCTCTCATTTCTCCCTCTCCTCTCTCTCATCCCACTTTCTCTCTCTCTCTTGAATCTCTCTCCGTTCTTTCACTCTCTCTCTCTCTCATCTCGCTCTTTTTTTGAATCTCTCTCTCCTTTCTCCCTCTCCACTCTCTTGAATCTCTCTTTCTCTCCTTTCTCCCTCTCCTTTCTCTCTCTCCAATCTTTTACTCTCTCTCCACTCTATCACCCTCTCTCATCCTTTTTTCTCTCTCCCTTTCTCCTTTCTCCATCTCCACTCTTTTACTCTCTCTACTTCTCCCTCTCCAATCTTTCACTCTCTCATTTCTCATTCTCCACTCTTTCACTCTCTCTCTCTCATCCCTCTCTTTTCTCCCTTTTTAATCTCACTCTCTCTAGAGAGAGGAAAAAAAGGGTGAGAGAGTGTGTGAATGATTGGAGAGGGAGAAAGGAGAGAGAGAGCATGGTGTGTAACCCTTGTCTCGATCTTGAATGTCCATAGATTATCTCTGGTTTAACCCTGGAGTCCTTTCTGGACTAACTCTGGATAGGTTATGGTTCCACTCTGGATACTCAGTGTGTCCTTAGTACATCCTGTAATCACTCAGGATAGAGTATGGTGCACCTCTGGATTCTTTGTGTACCCTTCGTGCATCCTGGAATCACTCTGAATCGACTCTGAATCGTTGCTTGATTGAATCTGGAATCTCTGGATCGACTCTGGAATCATCTGGATCGACTCTGGATTCACTCTGGATTGACTCAGAGTTAGTCCAGAGTCGATCCAGAGTTAGTCCAGAGTCGATCCAGAGTGATTTCAGAGTCGATCCAGAGATTCCAAATTCAATCAAGCAACAACCCAGAGTCGATCCGAAGTGATTCCAGGATGTACAAAGGGTACGTGGAGAATCCAGAAGTGCATCATACTCTATCTACAGTTAATCGAGAGTGATTACAGGATGCACTAATGATACACTGAGTATCCAGAGTGGAACCATAATCTATCCAGAGTTAGTCCAGAAAGGACTCCAGGGTTAAACTAGAGATAATCCATAGACATTCAAGATCAAGACAAGGGTTACGCACTATAATCTCTCTCCTTTCTCTCTCTCCAATCTTGCACTCTCTTTCCTTTCTCCCTCTCCAATATTTCACACACTCTCTCATTTCTCCCTCTCCAATCATTCATTCTCTCTCATCCCTCTTTTCTCTCTCTCTCTCTCTCTCTCTCTCTCTCTCTCTCCAAAGAGAGAGAGAGAGTAAAAGATTAAAAAGGGAGAAAAGAGAGGGAAGAAAGGGAGTATCCAGAGTCAAACCATAATCTATCCAAAGATGATCCAATAATTCTGTGTTCAATCAAGCAACGATCCAGAGTCGATCCAAAGTAATTCCAGGATGCACGAAGGGTACACAGAGAATCCAGAGGTGCATCATACTCTATCCAGAGTTAATCCAGAGTGATTCAAGAGAGAGAAAAAGAGAGAGGGAGGAGAGAGAAAGAAAAAGAGAGAAAGAAGGATGAGAGTGAGAGTAAGAGAGAGAAAGATGGAGGAGAGAGAGAGAGAGAGAGAGAGAAAGGGAGGAGAGAGAGAGAAAGAGGGAGGAGAGAAAGAAAGAGTGAATGAGTGGAGAAAGGAGAGAAAGAGGGAGGAGAGAGAGAAAGAGGGATGAGAGAGAGACTCAAGAGAGAGAAAGAGGGAGGAGAGAGAAAGAGGGATGAGAGAGAGAAATAGAAATAGAAAGATTCAAGAAAGAGAAAGATGGAGGAGAGAGAGTGAGAAAGAGAGAGTGAAAGAGTGGAGTGAGAAAAATGAGAGAGATTGAAGAGAGAGAGTGTGAAAGAGGGATGAGAGAGTGAAAGAGTTGAGAGATAGAGAAAGAAAGAAAGAGGGATGAGCGAGGGTGAAAGATTGCAGAAGGAGAAAGGAGAGAGAAACTGAAAGAGAGGAGAGAGAGAGAGAGTGAGAGATTCTAGAGAGAGTGAAATAGTGGAGAGGGATAAAGGAGAGAGATGAGGGATGAGAGAGAGAAATACAAGAGTGGATAGAGAGATTCAAGATAGAGAAAGAGAGGGATGAGAGAGATTCAATAAAGAGGGAGGAGAGAGCGAGAGAGTGTGAAATAGTGGAGAGAGAGAAAGAGAAGGGAGAGAGATTCAAGAGAGAAAGAGAAAACAGGATGAAAGAGAGAGAGGGAGAAAGGAGAGAGAGAGAAAAAAAAAGATGAAAGAGAGAGAGTGAGTGAAAGAGTGGAGACTGTTAGACAATTTGATTTTTTTGTGGGGTTATTTGTGTCTACAATTAAGGACAGTTCTATTTTACGAGGTTTAATTTGCAAATTGTCTAACACTGTTAGACTTTAACGGTAACGGAGTGAGAGGCAATATCGGCATAAGTGTATATGTATAATTAATTCAAATCACATGTGTATATGAGTCAATATCAAAAAACTGGGTGCATGTTACCAATAGGTGTATTGTAGCAAAAACACTTTTTTATGTTTGTCATTGTTTTGTTTTGGTAGGGTTTCAGTTTTAGATCGGTCGTTTTTTTGTCCTTATCTTTCTTGATTTTTTGTCCTTGTTTTTGTTTTGGTAGGGTTCGAGCTTCTTGTTCCTGTTTTTCTAACTCTTTTTTTCCCCAAGCTTACTGACGATTTTGGTGCTCTACCATCCTCCTAATTTATCCTGGAGGAGCACGCCACCCACTGCCTCTAGTCGTTGTTCGGGCACATCGAATTGTTTTGCCTTGTTAAAAGTATTACCCTAAAGACATGAAAAGAACGCAGAAGTTGGCATAGCAATTGACAACAAACCCCCATGATATACTTCATAAGCAAAAAAAAAACACAACATACGCGAAAATGAACAACAAACCACCCAGCAAACCAGCTACCCTTGCACTCTTCATGTTGGTAACCGATGTTGAGAAGTTCACAATAAAACATAAGCTCGTGTTGGGTAAAATTAGGATCTACAAAGAAAGAAAAAAGACAAATAAAATAAAATCACATTCCTCAAACCACAACAAAACATAATTAATCATGAAAGTACAATTAGGAGCTGAGATGGAAGAAAAAACAAAAATCACAATAAAACATACATAATCTTGAACTGAGCAAATGAAAATATGAGAATAAAAAACATATGAAGAGAACAAATATACCAAATCAAACAACAGAAATTGATATTCTTCAACCAAATCGAACAACAAACATAAAAATGAACCAACAAAGAAGAGACTTAGAGGGGAAACCCACACTTGGATCTCTTGGAATTCCGCCTGGAACCCGACGATATCGGTGAGAGTTCCGACAGCGTAGAGGGCACCGATCTCGGCGATGACGAAGGAGGCAGTGGAGCCGGTGCCGGTGCCGAGGACCATGCTGCTCTTGATATTCTCGACGACCTTGGAGGCGGGGAGCTTCTTGAGGCCGTCCTGAGTGAGGACGGTGGAGAGGGCGTTAACGGAGAAGCAATGGTGGAGAGGGGCGTGGGAGGAGGGGTGGAGGAGGGAGGCGGAGGAGATGGTGGGGATTGGGGTTGTGGGTTGGTGCTTGGTGGGGATGAGGAGAGGGTGGAGAGGACGGGGACTTGAGGGTAATGGCTGAATGATTATTCAGGGATTTAGTATTTATTATTGAAAAAAATCGGGTTCGGTTTGAGGGGTCGGGTTGACCCAACCCAAACCTGAAAAGTTCGGTTTTCAGATTTTTCCAACCCGAACCCCTCTCAACCCGACCCGACCAGTCGAGTTCAAGTCGGTTTTCAGGTTCAACTCAACCCGTGTTCACTCTTAGTGTTTAATGGTAATATACGCGACAGAATATTGATTTTAGTTGAAATATAAGACCTCGAAAAGTGTTCTAAGCTGCCAACTCAGATTTTGGGCCCACTGAAAGATGCAAAAAACTGCTACAAACTGTTGGGTTTTTGCTAATACTCTTTAATCTTTTTTTGATGATTAATTAACATATCAATAAATCCATGTGTATCTTTTTCTACCTCATATGTACATGCAGATATATTTGGTTTTACTAACCATTTCAGGAGACAAGTGTTGATACAAAAAATTGGTTTTACTAACCATTTCAGGAGACGAGTGTTGATACAAAACAAGGAATGAAAGTTAAAGAATAGTATAGGATTTATGTTTCTTGTACTTAAGATGCAAATGTAACTTGGGTATTTGAACTCTTATTGATTTGCATTGCATGGTTCATAGAAAACATATAAAAGTCACTTGCAAAATTGCATATCAAACCGACTCTCTTAAGTGTCCGAACACACGCAGGAAGTCCCCTTGGAATAGAGTTTCTGCTACAGTCGATCGACCGGTACAATATCTTGTTCGATCGAATTTAACAGACTCTTGCTCCTTCCCAAAACGGTTGACTGATCTTTTATCCATGTTCGATGGTTAGCCTTTGTTAACCGAATATATATGTGTTTGTTCTGACCGTTTGACACATCGTATTGTCTTAAATATGACCGTTTTATTTCTTCAATTGTCGTATACACATACTTCACCTAGCCCCTAATTTGTTTTTGGCCACCTGTCGAATGACACCATGACGGTGGTCGACCGGATGTAGATGAACATGTTCTTCAAAAGTCTCTATTACATGATTCCTTTTGTGTCCGACCGTTAATTCATTTGTTTATTATTATCCTGGTCAAAACCTTCATAACGATCGAATGCCCCTAGACTTGGTTAGACCGTTCACTTAAATTACTAGTCTTAGTGTCCATCCATCTTGTACTTCAGTTTAAACGTTTTCTTATTTATAAGAAAATAGTCTTTCTTATTTATAAGAAAACGGTCGACCGCTTTGTTCGTACTTGTCTACCGTTGGTGTCCATATCTGAGTTCTTACAATTTTTGTTTTGTGTCTTACACAAATCTTTACCAAATAAATTCCAACAGTTAAATTAAGTTTAAAGCCTATATATAGTGCTTGGAACAAATTTACAAAGTCACAAATCCTTTCTCAAAAACTCTCATACTCAAATTACTTCATGTTGACACCCAAAAATTGTAATATTGAAAATTATGTAAAGTTGAGTTATGCAACATGAAACTACTGAATCCAGTCTGAGAATTAATAAAGACATCTACTAAATAAATAAACAAGTGGTTCAAACTATGCAACATGTGCCTTGTGGTTATATCACGTTGCTAATTTGCTTTAACTTCAAATTTAGTGTAACATCCCGAAACAGCGGAAATTTTAAAAAAAAATAAACAATCAAGAGATTATCAGAATAACTCGTCAACGGGAATGTTACTCAAATAAATCAACAGTCGGTGCACCAAAATACAACAGAGTTTGTCAAAAGACATGATTACATCAATACAATGAAAAGACATGTACAAGCAATCACAACGACCTCGAAGAGTCTGAAGAGGATCCTGGCCCCAAAATGTGTGTGCCCGCTGTCACCACCCGGCAGAACCTACTGTGGTCCTGAAACATGAATCAAACAACGATGCCTGAGTTTCCCATTAGGAAACCCCATATGCCAAGCTCGCCTATATGCATGCAATAGTACGGTAAATGAACCTATCATACTAGTAGCATGTCATATCACATCTGCAATGCATCAAATCCCTCCAAGGGTAAACAGGACCTCAGTCCAACCACAACAACGACCCTTAACAGGGTCCATGAGGACATCAGTCCAGCGGCAACAACGGGTCTCCCTCGGAAACCTACCGTAGGCACATACAGTCTTACGGACAGTACGCGACGCATTCCCCCACACGCGACTACTCGAGCCAAAGGGATCGGTGAGGAGCGTCCGCACTTCCACGCAAAGAACCACGTGGTCTACACCACCTTTGACGGAGTCGTAACCCGGTCGGTCAACATCCCAAGATAGGTGCCCAATCGGAGATCATCACCGGAACAACATCGGCGGCATCGCCAACACAACATCGGCGGTACAACATACGTCCGGCACAACATCGGACGACACAACCATAAGCCGGAACATCGTCGGCACCATCATCGTTGGCAAAACCTCGGCGGCATCGCCGGCACAACATCGGCTGTACAACATACGTCTGGCACAACATCGGACAGGTCCAGACCGTAGTCTGCAGGGTCATCATGCTCCAAGAGCCAAACGTCAACACGCATTGGGATCCGCGATCCCTCAGGTGTGCTACTCATCATAGAGTAAGGCAACAACACGTCACACCACGTCCAACACGGAGGTGGTGCGACCCAAGTGTCCACACTCTTCCACACGGCGGTCCCTAGGTAGGCACGAGCACGTACCCGCCGTCACCTCCCGTCTCACGCTCTAAGCGAGGACACGGGTTTCCGTGGACAGAGTTGACACAATCACAAGACCAGGAATTCAGTTCTGCACACAAACGGTCGACCGAAAAAGTCTAACCGGTCAACCGTCTCCAATAGGTTCGGTCGACCGAAAGTCTACAACGGTCGAACTATTCTGCGCGTCACTTAAGTCCAAACGGTCAAACAGCAGTCTAAAACCGGTCGACCGAATAGAGGTCAAAATCCGGAGTTTGTCAAAATCACATAAGACTATTTGGTCGACCGACTCAGGGGTCCTGGTCGACCGAAAACTATCAGGGTCATCCTAATAGTCTACGTCATATAATAGTCGAACAATATATAAATCGGTCGAACATCATGCATAATCATCAGGTACACTTGAGTTCTGGTCGACCCAAAAACAGGGAACGGGAAAACTAACAGGAAGCCCCCAACTCACCAGAACACAAGCAACTGGTCGACAACCACAATGGCATCGTTCGACCGGTGTTGGTTAAAGTTGGGAAAAACACTAAACCGGTCGACCGCCCGAAGGCACCGGTCGACCGTTGGTCGACAGTAACCCCGCACCAGCCGAGAATTTTGCGTTGTTTCTCGTCGTCGGCAAGGCCTCCGACCTCCCACGACCGACCACAACTTCCCACCAACGTGGGGAACAACAAAACCATACTAGAAGCCGACATACCTCAAGAAGAAGACGGAGCGCGTCGGGGATCCACTCAACGTCAACGCTCGACAGCAACCCTCGCACCCACGCCTCGCGCTCGCACCTCCGTGACCCCGAACTCACCTCCACACGCCGGAGTCGCCTCGTCCACCTCTGGAACGCCGGACAAGGAAGAAGAAAGGGTGAGAGAGGTTTTAGTGAAGAAGAAGAGAGGAAATGAAGAGATGATGGTTTTCTCCTCAAAACCAACACCCCAACAGTAGTCGCCCCCTACACCCATCACCATCACTATTCCACCTCCTCTTCCCATGCTAATCCCCCACTAAACCCGGGATCAGCCCAAAAACAAGGTTAGGGTCTAACATTTAGTCAGTGGGCTCATATTGGATTAGCAATGTCTTGAGGGGGCAGAGTGAAAATATAAGTCAATCAAATGAAAATAATAATAATCAAGAAACATACATACATATGAATTTGTCCTGCATGGGAATTAATCCAGACCATCCTTATCCCATCTCACGTCAAACTAAACCAATCTTCACGACCACTTACACGTCAACCCCATCTCCTTCTTAAGCCCATCTCCACCTCAACCACTTACCCTCACGATCACACATAACCACCCATGATGCTTTATTGACATCATTTCATGCTTATATTTGTATCTTATATCCATTATCTTACACCTAAGCAATGCTACGTGACGTGTTTTATATCCATTATCTTACACCTAAGCAATGCTTGATTGACATCATTTCATGCTTATATTTGTATCTTATATCCATTATCTTCCACCTAAGCAATGCTACGTTAAATCATAACAACCAATGTTGAATTCGTTCCACATGATTGCATATGATCACCTTATATCGTGGTGCATAGTGTTTTACCATAAATAAATAAATGTTTGATGCCTTAAAGTTGATCTGGATTGGTCTTGAGTCACGTATATGACAAAGACATCTTGAATCCTAATAATGCACTACGTATCAGAGATGACAATTAAGTTCTACGTGTGTGTACGTGCATAACCATGAACAAATAGGGATCATGAAATGAAATTAAAATTGAAAGTGAATTAAGAACGGTAGTTACTTATGTCATGAACTGAGAATGTTCTTGAGACCAATAGACTTTATATTTACCAATCTAAAAGACCAACAGGACTGCGTGTCTCTGATTCTTATCATTATCCGATCATATAAGATTTACACATAATGACACTTGAATCTAATACTTGTGCATATCTTGTACGTGCATGGGTTTGCACGAAAGTGCGGATTTCCTACATTTTCATTCATAAAAATTCAAAGGAGCTCAATTCTCCTTCTTATACGTAAATGTGCATGGAGCCATGGATCTTGCCATACAAGTGGGGTCCTTTTGCACATTAGGTCCAAATTATATCCAATTATAACGCAAGTCTCCATGTAAGACTTAATCTAAAGAAGAAGAAAAAAGGACAACACCACAATAACACAATGGTGAATTTACAAATTAGTCCCCTTAAAAGGACGAATCACGAACCCACCCCTAAACATGGATAAAATGCAACAATATATAAGTTGTACCAATTGATTTACGAATCAATCTTAAAATCCAAATAGTCCCCTCAAATTGATAAATTACAAATCCACCCCTCAGTGTGGATAAGTTGCAAATAAAACCCTTTAAAATTGTAAAACATGTCAACCAACTTTAAAATATGAAAACAAATTTAAAATACAAATGTTGGCTACTTTAATAGTAAGTGAGGATGCACACCAAACTTGATATTGTGTTCCCTCTCTCTTATCGTTAGAGTGGTCAAAAACTAAAATACGGATCACCTTAGTCGTAAGCGAGGATGCAAACCAAGCATGATCTTGGGTTCCCCCTCCCTTACTGGCGACAAAGTCTTTATTTAACAAACCAAACAAATAAATATAAATACATATATACAAAATACATCCTAGATTATGAGGTTAAACTAATCTAACATTTGGTATATATATATAAATTTCCTCCTTGTTACGAGGCTAAACTAACTAAAATCCGACAGTCTTCATTATAAAGACGAAGTCGACACAAAACAAAACATATACATAATGTTCTCCCAAACAAGAGAATAAATTGTTTACAATATTCTCCTAAATGAGAGAATAAATTGTTTATAACATCTCCTAAATACGACTAAACATATATATATATATATATACATATCCTCCTTGTGATGAGGTTAAGCTCACTAATATCAGGTTTTCATGATAAAGTTGAAGTACAAAAAATATACAAAATACATCCTAGGTTACGAGGCTAAACTGAGTGTTTGTACGATATTCTAAAATAAGAATTATCGTTGATAAGTCAAATAGATATACAACCTATCCTAGTTATGAGGCTAAACCAACTATTTGGTGATATTGTAATATAAGAATCATCATCTCCATAACCAAGTATGTACATATTTCTCTCCTTCGTTACGAGGCTAAACTAATGTTTTGTTCGATGATCTCTCATAGTGAGAAACTCGAACAATTACATACAAACTTAAAATTACTCTAATACATAAGGGTAAATTGCAACGATACGACGATCCATTTCTATATTTAAAGGAACAAATCATCAAATCCCATATGAAACTCAACATATAAAATCCATCCTAGGTAACGAACTAAACTAACCGTTCGACGATATTACAACAAAAGAATTATCGTCAGCATAACAACATATGCATAAATTTCCTCCATGTTATGAGGCTAAACTGACTAAATCTCGGTGATCATAATAACCAACCTAAATCTAAGTAGACAAACTAAATTGCTATACGCGACCGTCCCTTTCAAATAAATAAGGGAATGAATCATCAAACCACAAATAGAAATATACATGCCAAATGATTGTCATGGTTATGAGATTAAAGTTAACCATATTTTGATAATGTCTCCTTATCAGAGATAAACCTGTTGGATGATGAAACATATGCTTGAATCTCTCTTTGGGAAAGAAACTAAATTATCATAGCAAAATGGTTCCTCATATCAAAAGGAGCAAACCATCAAACCCCGAAAACTCGAAACCCAAATTGTCACAACAATATGGTTCCTTAAAATATAAGAAGGAATAAGTTGTCAAACCCCAACTCCGAACGAGACTCTATACAAATGTATCATCTCTGGCATAAGCTCAACTCTCATGTTCTTCAAGTTATTTGATATATGATAATAGTTTATGAAATATGTATCATGTATCCATCTTTTGTACACTATATAAATGTGTCAAAGTTCATGTATTCATATATCCAATGAAATGGAATATTGAATTTATATCATTTTTTGTTATTTGCATTTTCTTTACTTAGCGTTATAAATGGTGGCATTATCATGACAATAACCAGACATTCTCTTCTACACGAAGTTGTAAGGTGCGGAACTCCATTATGAATTCTTGAGAGGTCTTCACAACACCAATATAATACAAAAGAACAAAAAAAACCACGTTAAACACTTTCTTGTGCTCTCAAACTTCTAATTGTGCTAAATCTTTCCACTTGAATCATTCATTAGTTTCATGAATCATTCAAGTGCTTTGAGATTAGAAGTGATTACTGGAATCTTCAGCAAAGTGTTGTAATAGCTTCCACAGTAAAGCTATTCTCGGATTGTGAGAAGGTGGTCCAAACTTGGCGAGAGTGTTCGCAAGCTTGAAGTGTAAATGCAAGATCTCCTGGCCTAGAACAGGGAGACATATTAATGGATTACACGAAGTTGCTCAAGGATGAGAAATTCGTAATAGATGACTAGGATCCGGTTGGTGGATACATCGGTCTTGTGGTTTGTATTTCTCTCTCTTTCATTATATTGTTACTGTTTTATTGGTCACTTGCTTAATTGTTTTAGAGTGCATTTAGTCTATTCATCCCCCCTTTAGACTAATTCTAGAGCTAATTAGATCCTATACAAAGTACATCCAAACGGGCCCTTAAGATTGTGTTGATATAAATTTGCTTCTTTTCAAAGGATTCATAGACTCAGTTACACCAAACATCGAGAGATAAAATTTCGAATAGAAGAAGATGAAGACATGTAGCCATACACAAACCTAACAAGTTGATACCAGAATATGCCAAGGTTGGGATCGCCAAATAGAGATATGTGTCACAGGATGAAAACATCACCACATCAACAACTGTCTTCATCAATTGTCATGCATGGCAGGAGATGACATGTTAGAAGCATGAACAAACTTTATGTAAGCGCTGAATCGTGAAACGAAAGTTGAGTCAAGAAGATGTTGTCGAAGAGCTTGAAAGTCATTGCAATAAGTAAATATCTGTAGGATTTCTAGTTTAATTGCACATATTTATTTTCGAAATTTTTATGCACAATAAGGATCAATTACAATTTTTCTATGATTTGTTTCATGCATGCATCGATTTGTTTCAATAACTAGTTTCAAAACTTTATTAAAACAAACATGGGCTCCGAAATTCATACCTAGAAGTTCTCTAAAACTTCTTGATGATCCGGAGACGTTGAGGATACTTGTCGTTGCGCCGGATGCCTCCGAGTATTCACCAAACTCTAAACAAGATTGGAGAGAGAAGAGCTAGCCTCTCAATCTCCAATAGAGTTTAGAATCCAATTACTAACCCCTCTTTAGTTCCATTGAGAAGAAGATCTCTGAAAAACTAAAACTAACTCAAGAATTAAGGTGAAATTCGTGGAGAATTATGGAGAGAGAAGTTTGCACAAGAATATAATGAATTAATTAATGAGGTAATGAGATAAACTTGTATTTATAAGTTCTCTCCAAATTACCTATTCATGTGCAACCTCTTGCCCATGATCTCATGCAAACTTCCATCTAACCATCCATTATTTGCTAACAAATAATCTTAGCCACGAATTAAATCAATTATGGACCAATTCCATTCATGATCTAATTAATTCTTAAATTAATTCAACAGAAACTGTCTGGACCGGTCGACCGTTCGAACCAAGTTTCGGTCGACCGTTCGCAACAATAAAATATTTCATCGCAATGTTCGGTCGACCGACCGATAGATTCGGTCGACCGTTCCGAACAGACGAAAATTCCCTGTTATCGGTCGAGACGTGTCTGGTCGACCGTGCACCTACCGGTGGACCGTTTACTGTTAACCAGTCGACCGTTTGTGCACAGTTCTGCTGATTGGTCAAATTTCGGTTTTACTCCTACAAATTTTGACATTTCGGGATTAGTAGTAAATTCACAACTTATGTAACATATTATCCTATGTAATGATAAATCATTACACCCCATAATATTTACATCACATATGAATTTAATTTAGATTCTAATTATGTTATTAATCACAACATAATTTTGATTTTGTTTGTTCACCCAATGTGTCATATTTTCTACATGAAACCCGACACATCTTATGAACTCAAAATCCCATTTCTTGTTTCCTAGTTTTGTGGTGTGACCTATGGGAGGATCTAAACTAAGTTGGCAGTGATATTAAGAGCTTAATATCACAAGCTATAAACGATATCTAGCTACACATTATAGCTCTCAATTAGTTAGATGTCTTAATTCCACTCGAACCAAAACCCGATCCATTTAGTGATGTAATGCACCACTTGTGTCCGTCCATTGCCTCATGATATTAAGAATACACACAAAGTAGTATTGTGTCATCTTTGTATCAATATTCATTTCTTGATCTCTTTAAGCTAGTTATAAATATGTGACAACTCAAATCACATTGTGCACATCATAACTTTGTTTTATCAAGGGGCCCACTAATATCATCACTCAATTAAGAGGGACAATGATAATCTTTTGACTAACTATCTTCTCCAACAAAAGTCATACTTAACCAACTAATGCATTTGCAACTAATACTAGTCTAATTAAGCACTCCCTAAGCGATCGGATATAAGTTTCATATCAAAGGACCAATGACACAGTAAAATATTAATGACACAGAAACACATTTCTATAATATTTTACTTGTTAGGTCAATTTGGTATACAAAAGTAATATTTTTCTCTTTTGTGTACCCGTGTTGTCACTCACTTGTAGAGCTACAATGATCTATAACCAACACGACAATCTTAACTCGGTAATAAATGTCCCATGTTTATTACCATGATTGCGAATATTTTTTGCTTTATGTAAACCAATATCTTTTAGAGCCCTACGGTTAAGGACCAAGAATCTCTTCCTTAACACTTCTAAAAGACGAATAACATAAACAAGGAACAAAATGATTTCTCATTCAATTCATAATAATTGACATTTAAAAGTAAAACTTTTAGAACACATTCCCTTCAATATCCCCATACAACAAGCAAACACACGAGTACTACTACAACACATAGCATATACAAACACATAAATAACACCCATTTAGAGCACATACACACCCATTTGGGGAACATACACTAAGAAGCGACACAAATATGTCGCATTGTGGGCAGTTATTTTTTCACCTTTGTTTGATACTTCATATTATGTAAAAAAAATCTCGTGTTTATAATCGAGTGTGCATAAAAGATGTACTTACACATTTCGAAAGCCAAAAATGTTATAATATATGTGGATTTTAAGAGAAAAATTACGAAGAACACAAAATATATACGAATAAAAGATTACACACGTTAGGAATTTTAATTGGGTGGAGTATAACGAAATCTCGTCCCACCAACATTCATAACAATAAATAGTCACTGAGAAACATATATCATATGAAACACCCCTTCCACAAATTGAGTCAACTTAGTTAGAAAATCTTTGATCTTGAGATAGTAACAAGTTATGATTAGGGATCAAATCTCATGCAAGTAACATGTGATTTAAAACCATAAGTATATTATATTAGATAAAATAAATAAAAAAGCACCAGCTATACTCACGTTTCTATAATTAAAAATTAACCACAAACTTAGAATAAATAAAAAATAAAAAGCATCCAATAAGTGAGTCTTACGCTAACGCCCATTTGACCATCCATCCAACCTGCGTCAAGCAACGCATCCGCCCCACTATATAAGCCCTCACTCCACTCACTCTATCACTCTCACAGCTGCCGTCATCTCCTTCCATTCCTCTCCGGTCTCGATGTCCTCCTCCGATCCCCCCGCCGGCGACCAAATCCCGGCAATCCCGATGGTCTACGTCATGGAGAGCTCCTCCCACGCCCACTTCAGCGGCCTCCACCTCTCCGACTCCGTCCTCCCTTCCTCGTCCCCCACTGCCGCCGCCTCCGATCCCGTCGCCCCTCACCGCCAGCCCTTCCTCATCGGTACGGTAACCGTTCATTCTCTTGAATCCGTAGATGTTGTGTTGTTTGATGGGGTTAGGGTTTTGTAGGGGTCTCCGGAGGGACGGCGTCCGGGAAGACCACCGTTTGTGATCTTATTGTCCAGCAGCTTCATGATCACCGCGTTGTGCTCGTTAATCAGGTAAAGTGTGTCGGTGCTATTCGCTTTCGTTCGTGCCGTCCCGTGCGGTTTTTGAATTCGTTGATTGGAATGTTGGGGTTTATGGACCGTAAGTAGGGATTGGTGTGGTCTGCAATCCTATTGTGCTGCAGCTGCACGATCTTGAGTTATTAGAGTGTTGGAATGTCGGGGATTAAGAGTGGCTGTGCCTTTTGGTTTCTTTGTTGTGATCCTGAGTTGGTTGGAGTGTTGGAGTTTATGAACAGTTGATTGGATTTTGTTATGGTGTTTTTAGATGGAATCTAGTAACACACATTTGAGTTACTTCATTGGATGTTATCATGTTCTCAGTATCACTGCGCTGTTCTTGTTGATTGGGTGATGAGTACCGACACATTTCGGTTTCGTTCTTGTTGTCGTGAGTTTGGTTGGTTGGAGGGTTGAGGGTGGTTGTGTGTTGTCATGTAAATTTGATGTTGCATATGTGTGTACTTCATTGTTATTTGTGATGTTTTGAGTGAGGGGTTGCAAATCTGTTGGAATATTGGATAATTTGCTCGCTTTCTTGCGTGCATTTGGTGCATTGGTTATATCCTTGAGTTCTTGTTAATCAGCTATGTTGTACCAAGTGCCAACACATTTTACTTTCTTTCTTGCAATCGAGTTAGTTGGTTACTTGATCAGAAGTTGAAAGTGTTGGTTTATGGACTATATGGCATTGAAAGCAAGGATTGTTATTATGTATTGACATGAAAATCCACCAATGCATTTAACGCTTTAAGCTACTTTATTTTAATCCGTTAATATTTTGAGTGAGCTTGGAAAGTTGTTTTTTGGATATGTAATAATTTGCTTTTTTCTTTCTTGTAAATAATCCGTTTATTATGGTAACCAGGAAATTTCCCGATTCATTTTCACACTAGTTTGTGGCATTGTGAGGAATGATAGATGTGCAAACTTAGAGAGATAAATAAATCTTACAATCACCTATCTTTTACAACAAAAATATTGTGCTTCTTGGTTGAGCATGTAATTTTTGCTCCACAAATCCCAGATTCAAGCATCAAACTTTTTAAAGATAGGTAATTGAGTGATTTGTTTATCTTTACGGTTATGTAAGAAATTTCTTACAATGCTACAAACTGATGTGAATATGAGTTGGAAGATTTTCCAGTTATGGTATGATTGGTGGTTAGGACTTGGAGGAGAATCCTAGCCGCCTAGGACTCCATTTTCATGACTTTCCTTGAGTTCAAAGTGGAAGTAGGAGAACTCACTAACTCATAGAAATGTAGTTGAAACTCAAGTTTTAGGATTTTAAAGTCTTTTTGTCTACTACTAATCAATCGAAATTTATTTAAAAAATTCAATTATTCACTTACTTAAAGTTTTCATGCTTGCTAATCACATTCTTATCGGAAAAATGATGATTAGTTGGTTTATTGATGTCTTGGATCATACAATTATGTGTAAGATTGTGTTATCATTAGAGCATCCTTACTGGTCGGGCGGATTAACCAACCGCCCGACACATCACCATTTTAATGTTAAAAAAATTGCAAACCCATCTCCCGGGCTGAAATTCGGGTGCCCATCCGCCCGGATTTCCGCCTGGGCGGATGGCTGGGTGGGTGGGGGGCACGTGCCCCCCCCCCCCCATTGGTTACTTTTTTTTGAGTTTTTGTGTTTAGAAAATATTTTAATAATTATTTAAAATCGTTTTTATAAATATTTTTGTATGAAAATATGTTTTTTATTTGTTTATATTTTCATGAATTTTTTGATATTTTTTGTGTTTTGCCTAGAATTGATCCCGAAATGACGTGTAGGGGAGAGAATGTAGGGCGTTTGAGTTGTTTTTGGGTGTGGTTAAGAAAAATTTAGGGGGTTGGTTTGAGCTGACGTAGCGGAGAGAGAAGCTGACGTGGCTGAGAGAGAAACCGGGCGCCCGGGAACTGCCTGGGCGCCGTTAATGGTGCTCTTATAACAATTAGTATGAATTTGCTCATATTGTGAAGGTCTTGCTTCCTCAACTTGTGCAAACTACCTGTTTTGATCTTGTCTCTTCGTAAGGTGTTAATGTTCATTTAAGTCATTATGTTAGCCCATATGGCCTCAAAAGCATGTATTACTTATGTATTGACATGAAAATTCACCACGACCTGCATCTTCTGTCTAACAGTTGTACAACCACATCGTTCTTGCTAATTAGATGCGAGTGCCGATGCTATTCGATTTCCTTCTTGCTATCCTGTGTGGTCAGAAGTAGGTTTTTGAGGGGTTCCTGTGTTGTTGAGGTACCTATCCTGTGTGGTCTGAAGTAGGTTTCTGGGAGGTTCCTGTGTTGTTGAGTTGCTTGGTTGGAAATTAGAAATTTATGAACGGTAACTAGGGATTGTTATGGTGTGTTTAGATGGAATCTACTATGACACATTTGAGTTAATTCGTTTGATATTATCATGTTATCACTATGTCATTCTTGTTAATCGGGTGATGAGTATCAAGAGGACATTTTAGTTTCGTTCTTGGGATCCTGAGTTGGTTGGATGGAGTGTTGGAGTTTATGACTTTGTACAAGGAATGTTGCGTATTGTCATGGAAAGTCATCGTGACATTTGTGTTACTTCATTGTGATCTCTTAATGTTTTGAGTGTGAGCTTCGAAATTTGTAAGAATATCGGATAATTTGCTTATTTCCTTGCATGCAGCTATTTAAGTTGGTTTCTTGGAAAATATTCATATTTTCGAGTTGGTTGGATCAAATAATGAGTTTGTGAGCCACAAGTAGGGATGTATATCATGTATTTACATAGAATCTTCCAATACAAATTTCAATTATTTTGTTTGATGTATCATGTTATCACAATGTCGTTCTTGTTAATAAGGTACTTTGTACCACATTACTCTAGTCCTTATGTACGAGTTGGTTGGAAGTTTTGGATTTTGTAACATGTGTGACACTGCAAGTAGGGATTGTTATTGTGTATTGTTTTGGAAATTCACCAACCAACATTTGAGCTCCATTGTGATCTTTATTTCATTGTTTGAGCATGAACTCAGAAGTTTTTTAGGATATGAGATAATTTCCCTACCTTTTCTTGCAATTATTTAGTGTATGTTTTGTAATTAGAGAATCTTTCGATCCATCATTGCACTAATTTGTAGCAAGAACGATAGATGTGCAAACCAAGAGAGATAGACAAACCCTACAATCACCTATTCATCAACAAAATGAGTTAGTCTATGGTTCCTACTGAGGATGTAGATTTTCCCCAGGGCACCTAATTTGAGCCTTAACCTTCCTAAAGATAGGTGATTGTGTGATTTGTCTATTTTCATAGTTCTTGTACTATCGCATTTCCTTATAATTCTGCAAACTGGTGTGAGGATGAGTCGAAAGATTTTTCAGTTATAAAAAATTATTGCTAAGTTGGATTATTGAAGTGTTGGGAGTACATGATCATGTATAGGGTTGCAAGATCATTGTATTAACACCGAAAGTTTGATTTTTTTTCATATTTTGTAGGTTTTGAAGTACTCAAATTGTGTAAGCTACTCATTTTGTTCCCTGTCCACGAGTAGTTGTGAAGCTCTTGATGTTATCTCAGTCATTCTGTTAATTGTATAATTTTTTTGACATGACAGCAGTGTGAAATGCTTGTATTATTTTACTATTACCTTTTGCAAGGATGGTTGCCTTCTCTGGTGGATTTGTTTTGTAAATCTTCATCCAAATTGATTGATGTTTTACAGGACTCATTTTACCGTGGTTTAACGGCTGAGGAATCAGAGCATGTTCATGAGTACAATTTTGATCACCCTGGTAACTGATGGATTATTTTCTCATACCTTGTGGTTTATGACACATGGCTGTATATATTTTGTCTGTTTTGGATTCCTTCTGTGCGGGGTTTGAGTTCATTTGCAATAACGTTTTTTAATATTTCAATGTAGTTTCTGTTCTACATGATTCAGGAGAAATTTAAACATTGAGTTGTATGCTTTAATATAGATGCCTTTGACACGGATCAACTTCTGGAATGTCTGGATAAGCTCATGGGTGGTCAGTCTGTTAATATTCCTATTTATGACTTCAAGAATCACCGGCGATGTTCAGAAAAATATAGGAAGGTGAGGCTTGGTTTGAAATTCCAGTACCATTTTCTCCATTTGTTTGTGTAATTTGCCGTAGTCTGCCACTAAACAAGCTCTGTCCAGGCTTGTTCTGATCCTGCATGGATATTTTTTAGGTCAATGCCTCTGATGTCATCATTTTGGAGGGAATTTTGATCTTCCATGATGCTAGGGTTCGTAATTTGATGGACATGAAAATTTTTGTTGACACAGGTTGGTTTTTTTTAGTCATAATTTATGTTCCACAAAATTTAGACGGCAGCACATCGCCACATCACAATGCTGTATGCATACTGCATAGTGTTTCTCTGTAATTTCTGTAGGCATGTCATTGTCTGAAGTTCCGAAGACTGTTCAGCTTGGATAACTATTTTGGTTTAACTGTTTAAGCTTTACTTGCCATTGCTTGTTTCAAAAGTCAGAAGAGACGATAACTTGAGAAGGCATCATAGATTTGGCAAACTCAACAACTGTTATGCTTATTTTCAAAGTACGAACTAGAATCTCGAATTTGCAGTTTTGTCGTAATTGGTCCATACAAGTGCAGCCATTAATTTAACCTATACTTTGCTATCATTCTAGAAACATGATATGAGAAACAAAGGTTAGGGGGCATGTTTTGGTGGGAAGTCGTGAATGCCCGATGGAGGTATAAAAGTAAAAGTTAGATGAAAATTTTGAAGGCTTAAAAAGGAGTTGCTTTATTTAATTATTTCTTAGAATTGAAAAGAGGTTTTACTTTCATGTCACTGTTAACTGTGACATGTTTGTTGGAAAATAATACAAAAGTACGAAAGTAGGACGTCTTACAAAGCTAAAATGTGTGATTGGTTTGTCGGAAGTTGTGGAACTAAGTTTTTTTATTCGAAGTTTATACATGAGATTCCCTCTTACAACTAAAACCATGACAAGCCATGAAAGCTCCAAAATGATAGAAAAACTAGGTTAGTACCCTCACTTATAACTTTGTCATCAATTACCAAAATGTTAAGCGCGTGTTTGAACATACATTGATGAGCTTCCTTTAAACTAATCACACCCTTCACTAATTTGAGTCATCATTTTTCAATTAAGTTATTGTTGTCCTTTTATTGATGTAGTATTAATTTAAAACTTTGTTTGTTTACCCAGATGATGATATAAGGCTTGCTAGAAGAATAATGCGTGATACTGTTGAAAGGGGTAGGGATATAAATTCTGTTCTCGAACAGGTTAAAATTTCAACCATTGTTGACCTCTCTTGTTTATGCAAAATGTCACTTCTTTTAATTTAGTAGACGAGTTGTTCTTATGAGTTGTTTAAAAGTTTAAAGTTAATGTCCATTCCTCACTCATATACGCTTTTAATTTTTTTGAAGCCCTATGCTTCTGCGGTGGGATATTTTTAACTGGTTAAACATTTAATTATCTGCAGTATTCAAAATTTGTCAAGCCTGCATTTGATGACTTTGTTCTACCGTCAAAGAAATTTGCCGACGTGATTATACCACGAGGGGGTGGTAATCATGTTGCTATTGATTTGATTGTGCAACATATACGGACTAAACTTGGTCAGCATGACCTTTGCCAGATATATCCTAATGTTTATATCATCAATTCCACATTCCAGGTGCAAGCCTTTTTTTGTTCCATTCTGAATGGTTATGCAAGACATACTTCACAATTGTTATATTTCATTTCTGCTGGAAACTGGGAACACCCTCTAAGCCCCATTCTTAAACAGATACGAGGAATGCATACGCTTATCCGTGACAAAGAGATTGCAACACCTGACTTTGTCTTCTACTCGGATCGACTTATTCGTTTGGTATCCTAGAATTTGGAGTTCTATACTATTTGCGTGATTCGTGACATGCTCTGTGCATGGCTTACCAGTAATGGTTCTTGCTGGTTATTAGGTTGTCGAGCATGGTCTTGGTCATTTACCATTCACTGAGAAGCAGGTGGTCACCCCTACAGGTGCTTTACAAGTCATTATCTTTTCAAACCAAGATTAAGATAGCAAATGGGAAAGAACTTATCATAACCTCCATTAATCATATAATATTCATTGATAAGTTATTGTACAACAACAACAACAAAGCCTTTAATCCCAAACTAGTTGGGGTATATAAGTTATTGTACAATGTCAAATATTTAAATTGCCTTTTGGATGGTATGCGACATGTTGAGATGATTTTGAAATCTTTATATTCATACATAACCTAAAAACAATGTAATAAATCTATGACTCTGGTTGCATATTGGCTTAGGGTCCTAATAAAGTCTGGATGGTCCATCTCTGAGTTTCAGCATCTTAACATAGTGATTTGTGGATTCACTTCTGGCATGGTCTCTTCAGGTTTTGGTGGATCTTGATTAAGAGATTTAAAACTACAGTGGTCATTGGAATCTGGTCATTTTGTAGAGTTACATACCATCGCAATAGGTGAATTCATTTCATGAGTCCACAATTTCTCATATATTTTTTGTTATTTGAGCTTGAACACCAACAACATAAGTATAAGTGCTTATCAATGCTTCCTATTGCGTTTCTTTTCATTATGTTCTCCATATGAACTCCGAAGTGGATTTGTTTCTTAGAGTCTCACATTGGGGTCTAATTTGATCATGTTATACATTGAGTTGTAGGGTTACCTTTTGGAAGTCTAGTTTATGGTTGGTCTAAGTGAAATGGGTTGTAGAGTAGATTTGCTAGTCTATACATTCGGCTTTAGGATAAAAAAATAAAAGAGAGATGCTTATATTCAAGGTTTCTATCTTCTTTTTGTAAAAGAAATGTATTTTCATTTTGTAAATCAATTTTATCTGGTTTAAAAAGTTGTAACTCAATTTTCGTTTTTGCATTAGCATTTGACTTCTTTAACCTTTTGATAGTAATCGCTCTATTGAGTTAAATCTCATACATATTCCAACTATAGATTCCACAATCCATTTACAGGGTCAGTGTATACTGGAGTTGACTTCTGTAAGAAGCTTTGTGGGATATCTATTATACGCAGGTGAGCTTAAGTCGGGTATATAATAACTTTTCCTGTCTTTTTAAAAAACTTTTTATTTTTATTTTGCTTAAAACTTGTTATCATTACATCTAAGGGTTTATGTTAGGCCAGGTAAGGTAGAACTGAAGGGTACCGATAAAGAGAGGGTTGAACTGAAGGCTGACCTAATATTGACTGATTTTGTAACTATCCTGATCTAGATGGTCTGCCTGGACGTTTTGATGGTCGAATAGTCTAATACCTGTAAAAAAACACGACATGAAAATACACGAAACAACACGATTGCCATGCCCACATATGATACATATGAAATCATAACTATATGTAAAGACATCAATAATGAAGTAATAATTTCTTTTACCGTGAAGATTGGCTGCTTCCGGGACATTCTAATTTGTATCTTGGAATCTGTTACCGTTAATGTTTCAAAAGACTACAAGTAACAAATGTGAACAATACAGTAATGCATTTATGCATCTAGATCAAATAGATGACCTTCATACCACCACAATAATGTTAACAATAATAACATGATGTTAAAATTTATCAACTAGCATGAACTTGCTTAGGCCTTCATATGTTGAAGCTTTGGAAAACCAATTGCTATCTTCCCGCTAGCGACTGTTTTATTTATTTCCTCTTCTTTAGATGTTTTCATCTCTCACTCTCTATTAGACCGTCAATAATGGTCTAAACAGATATCTTGAAAAAGATCTTAACACAAGCACCTGAGCAATGGGGTTAAAGAAACGGTCCATTTCATGTCCTCACCCGCGACCGTTTGTGGAGACGTGAAGGTCATGAGATGTGGGTGGGATGTAGGGGAGACACATGTCTTTCCCACCTTTTTTGTGTGTTTTTATTTATGTGTAAAAAACAAATAAGAGAGAGAAAATGAGAGAAAATAAAAAGGTTCATTATTCTCAATAGAGATATAGAAAATACAAATAGTTACGTTATCAGATTTCAGATTTTCAACAGTTTCATTCTCAACATTCAAAGATTTTATTCTCAACTTTCACTTCTCTAGTTATTTTCTATCCTTCAAAGATTAAAAATAAAAACATCAATAGCAAATTTTATTAATAATTCTCTCTGCCATATCATATGTTTCACTACACTACATTTAACCAGAAACTTTTTCTCTTGCATCTTCTCAATCATAATATTATGTAAAAAGATCTTGATGCCAAATCAACTTTTCTCTTTTCTCTAACTCATCATTTCATCATCTATCTCATTTATATATTAATTATTAATAAAATTTGATACTGATGTTCTTTTTAAATCTTCAAATGATAAATCTCCGACAAAGTGAATGTTGAGGATAAAATTTTTGAAGGTCGAGAATGTAGTTGTTGAAAAAGTGGAGGTTGAAAATATATCCATTTTAAACTTGGTAGTTATCCTCTTGAGTTAACCACAGAAAATATAGTAATTTGAAATTACAATATTTATATAGAAATATGAGTGTATCCGTAAAACATGAAAAGATAAACTTTCGTTGATTTTTTTAAAATTTATCATTTTCATTTTCTAAGATATCTCTGTTGAAAACAATGGACTTTTTATAGTCTCTCTCTCATTTTTTCTCTTCTTTGTTTTTTTAACAAATTCTGAGTGGACACCACCTCAATAAGAAAAGGTGGGGGACATCCCACGCTCATCTCACAATGTGCGCCTCCACGCACGATCATGGGTTGGAGTGTGAAATAAACCATTGAGGTGATGTGTTTAAGATCTTTTTTTATCATTGCCAACAATCTAAAAAAGATCAATAACCTTTTGTGCTGTTGTGGGAGTCCCGAGTACAATATTCTTTGAATTTTAAATTGGATGAAACCAAACAAAATACACTCTTATGATCGAATAACTCTTTAAAATGTGAAAGGTTAAGGGTGTATGTTCAAGATTACACTCTAAATACTCTATTTGGTGGAGAGCAGTTTGTTTTTATGAGGCAGCAATTTCTTATGTTCCAGAAATAATTCAATTAAAAATGCAAAACATGGTGCTCCATTTCACAGCTAAAATGTTCTTTGGATTTTTAGTGGTGAAAGCATGGAGAATGCACTTCGTGCATGTTGCAAAGGGATTAAAATTGGGAAAATTCTGATTCATCGTGATGGAGACAATGGACAACAAGTGGGTTCTCTTTTGTTTTAGATGAATTTAAATCTTGGTAACAGATGTTCTTACAATCTTACTGTAATCTGGCCATGCAGCTTGTATATGAAAAGCTCCCAACAGATATTTCTGAGAGACACATCTTGCTTCTTGACCCTGTTCTTGCCACAGGTCTGTGCATTTAACCATAATGTCATTATGTTAGTCGTAGCTACGTTTCGTAATATATACCCAATTTCTGAAAGATGTTTTTTTCTGGGACCCCCCTGAGTCTCCTCGTATATGTTAGTTCCATGTCATTTTATATACATATATGAGAATTGTAGAATGACTTTGGGCTTGATTTGTAAAATTTGGCCTCGTTATCGGACCATTTATTTAGATATTAATTGTACAACCTGAAAGTGAACTTAGTCAGCTAAATTATTATGTCATTAAATGAACACGTTGCTTTATTTCGTGAATGAAATTGAAAGGCGCATCACACTCGCCAGCATCTCTCGCTTGAAAATGATTAATGATTTGTTTTATATGGTATCTTGAAATAATTAGTTTTTCTATCATCTCACTTAGAACAAGTATATATATATCCGTTGAATGTTTTAGCTTCTTGTTGACCATATTACAGCAAAATATGATAGTCTGCTGCATTTAAGAGGATAAAGATCGTTTATACTTTAAATTACATTTTTGGTAATCAAAGTTTTAAGTATTCTACAACCGTAGAAAGTAGTACAACCTGAAGGTATGATACTTGAGAAGAAACACTAAAAAACAAGTTTGGCATTCTTTCCTTGAAGTTTTGACTTGTTGATAATCAAACCGTGCTTCCAAAATTTAAGTGTAAGAATTTTGGAGACGAAACAACTCAGTTTTGTTGAACTTGAAGATAGATATGCATGCATGGGATGACCCTTTTTACAATATAGTTGAAGACCAACGTGCATCTTGTCTTGCTCAAACTGTTTGATTATAATGGACTTCCCTTTCAACCAACTGCTTCATCTGTAACTGTGGCTTTACAATAACGTCATGAGAAAAATAAACTGTAGCTCTGAATAATTGAATTTTCCTCGTGTGAACACACCTTTTACCCATCAGATGACATTATTTTCTGATGATTTGATTCTGTATGAAATTGAAGGTAATTCCGCAAACCAGGCCATAGAACTTCTGGTGCAAAAGGGTGTTCCAGAGAGGCATATAATTTTCCTCAACCTTATATCTGTAAGCACAATCTTTAAGTTGTCACAATACTAATGATTCAAGTTGAGATTTCTCTTGTTTCTAACAGGCAGTTGCTGTCTCTTGTGTTTTCAGGCTCCTGAGGGAATTCACTGTGTTTGCAAACGATTTCCATCCTTGAAGATCGTAACTTCTGAAATAGATGCTTCCCTGAATGAGGATTACCGTGTTATTCCAGGGTTAGGGGAGTTTGGAGACCGCTATTTTGGCACCGAGTAAACAAGAACATAGCACCAGTGAATTTTCTAAGTTTTGGCAGGGTGTTGTCGTTTCAGTCCAAACTGGAACAGTCTGCTTTTTTAACATAGGAGAATTAACAGGTGCTTGAGACCATGGATGCAAGAAGTGTTGTCGCGATTCCATTTTTTACATTCAATTGTTGCTTACTTTTTCATTTTTCTTCTCTTTGGACGCCATTAATTGCAAATATTTTCACATATCTATGCATGTTGGATCGTCCGACTGGGTTCTTCGCGGAGGAATTGTGTACAACTACTAAAAGTGCACTTGCAGTTCTCTCTTCGTTGGTTACATCGCTCTGTTTCGTGATGTCTGATGTTTGTAAATGTCTTGTCAAGATTCAATGACTGAGTGGAGCTTCCGATTCCAGTTTGATCCAGTCAAATGTGTAGTTGTGGCCCTTGTGAATGGATTGTACTGGGCTTTCTTTAATAACGGTAGTGCATTCATTAATAAAAATTGATGTTATGGGCCACAACAATCAAAGTACAAAAAATACCATATTGTCTAAAATAACAGGAGCAAGTCTCTCAAAATGTATGGGAATAATATACGAAATACAACGATAGGAAGGCATGATTTTCGCTAATTCTCGTGTGAAGTGGTCTAATAAGTTTGTTAGGGTATGCTACCCTAACAAACTTATTAGACCACGTTGGTCTAATAAACGTAGACTACCCTAATAAGTTTATTAGACGTAGTTCCTAGCTCCCACTGTCGCTAGTCTCTCTCGGGCTTCCTCTTCTAAGTCAGTCAGTCGTTGAATTTCCTGGCTCTCGCTCTTCTGAGAGTATGTCATCCGTCCCTGTTCCAATCGTGCCTAAGTAATCACGGGGAGTGGTGGTTTAGTGATTGTCGTTGCCTGACGAGATTCTGCTGGAGTGAATGTGAGACATGTTATTTTTTGAATGGAATGTTGTAATGTCTTATCGCTTCTTTTGAGCGAATTTGTCCATATTTTAAAAAGATCAAAGTAATGGTTGAACATATTACTGAAAGAGTTTGCCTCCTTCCAAAATATCCTATTGTTGTATTCTAACCATAAACACCAAAAAATGCACTAACTAAACAATTTCAGCTCTCTTTGTTGAAAATGAGTTGGTTTCGGACCAGATGCCGGAATTTCATATTATTAGATGGTATTAAATTCAGATTAAGTTGAGTGCTTATGTCCCAGAAACGCAATGCAAAATTACAAGAGAAGAAAAGATGGTCCTTGGTTTCCTGAACGTACTCGCACAATGGGCAGGTGGGGTTAATCGGGATACCTTTTCATATTAGCATGTATCTTCTCACTGAGCAACAAGATTTCCAAATTTCGTTAACCAACGGGTGTCTGGTTCTACCGTCAGTTAAGATCTTATATAAGCTTTTCGTGCTTATTTTGTCATTTTTTGTTAGTTTCCAAGTTCTTGAGTCAACCGTGCGGGAATGGGAGAAAATGTGAAACACCAAGTAAAGTCTCCATCATCGTTCCTCCTCTAATGGACCCTTGAATCACTTCCGGATCCAAATAGGGGTTAAGGGTGTTGGGCCCCAAACGTTGGCCACAGAAGCCCAATCATGTTTGCATTTTGCGAAGATATCATGTCATTCTAGACTTAGTGTTTTATTATTGCTCCACTCGTCAAACCAAAAGAGTATATGTTTTCTAGAGTATATGTCTCCCATCAATATATTACTATAATTGCTTAATATCGGAAGATATTAGGAAAGGTGAAAGCTTGTTTGCCATTTTCTAGAGCAGACCGATCTTGGAGGTTGTGTTATGGTATTTGTATTTTATGATCTCCGAAGCTTGGCCTTAGTTCCCAACATCCCAGAGTTTTTTGAGATTGAGACTAACAATGTGGTTATTTAGATTTAGTATACCAATTCCACCCCAATTTTTGAGTCTGCACACTTTCTTCCGATTGCCAAGATTCTTGACGTTCGAGTTGTCATTGCTATTATTTCCAAAGGAAGTTTTTCATTGGTCACTACTTTAGGCTTTCATTTGGTTACGACGGTAATCATATACTTAAGCTCGCCCTTGGTGTTTGATGTCGCAACAGTAGGAAGAAGTTTTTGAGGGTAGGACGTAAACTTGAGACATATGAGTTGTATAACTTGTTTTGGCATGTGTTGTAATCCGAACTTCTTTTGATTATCCCAGTTACATTATTGATTGAGATAAGTTAAAAAACTCATAATCCCCATCTACTCCAGCGATGCTCTCATATGCAATCCTCTCTCTCATCTCTATCACTTATCTGTGGGTTATCTTTTGCTTCTACTATCTTTACAACTCCATGATTCCTAAGTAGATACCATTCTTTATTTGATAAAAGGTGGTTTAAAGTTGATACCATTCTCGACCTTGCATTCGTTCACAAGACACCAATACCAACTAATGGTCTGGCATTACTGGTCTGGAAGATGCCAAACCAGGCCATGTGTAGGCTTGAGCTTTGTTCAGAGCATACTTTGGAACTCATAAACCATATTTTACAAGCCATGTTAGCAAGTTACCAAGAATCAATATCTTTCTCGTGATTATTGTTCAAAATATAATATACATAGATGTAATAGAATAATTATTCCCTAGCCTCTTAGTGCTTTGCAACAAAATTACCAAGAACAAGATGCAGAACATCATCCAGTAAGAACAAAACCACACAACAGCTAAAGCAAGAACACCAACATCAAGTTGATATAGCATAACAACAATATTAACTTCTTGATCCCCACTAAGGAAATTAAAATGGTAGATAGCTTCTTTCCCAATGTACCCATAAAAGGTGGCAAAAAAATCATATTTAAGTGTAGTTCTACTTTTCAAGGGACAAATCTACAATCCCAAATCATTTGATTGATTTCTTCCCCAGTAAATACATTAGTGCAGTTGGACGAGACCGGAAATCAACAAAAAAACATATATATTCACGCTGAATGAAGTTTTCCCATGAGATAATAAATACCTAAGAAATACATTCTTCGCCTTGAAAAATCGAAGGATACATGGATGCACCAATCAGACCAGTAATTTACTTGCAAGGTCCGTTCTCTAACAGCTGCCGAAACATTAATTTGGCTTCACAATTTCGTACATTTGGTACAGTTACTGTCCAGTGGTTATGCTAGAGGATGACCAGGCCTTTAAAAATTCAGAACCGATAGGATAGGATGTGAGCATGCCGGATAAATGAGAGCTTATACTATCACACGGAGGTGTTCAGCTAGACGGAGCATGACCAGCAGGAAGTTTCTGAATCGGCGTAGTGTCACTATTTGTAGATTTTGAGGCAGCAATTTCTTCTAGGCGCTTCCATGTTATCTCACGTTTTGCTCGAATCTCCTTGTCCTTGTCTTCATCCTCGTGGAATTTTTTCAGGCACTCCTCAAACAGCTCAGGGTCCTGATCGGAGAAAATCTTGCGTACATTTAGTGTCAAGCTCTGCACAGCTTGGTTCCAATGGTATCTTGTGTTCCTCTCCAAGGTGGGAAGAATAATAGGCAGTATTACTTTACGATTTTGTTTAATCAAATTTTCAATGTGATCATTGTTCCATAGAAACAATGCCCTCTCAGCCACCTGCAAGGAAAAACAACTTTTAGAGAATACAACTTGAAAATATTCAAACATTTCAATGAATCCTGGAAATTTCCAAAAAGATCACTATCGAAAAATAGTAAAAATTACGACCCAATCTTATATTCAATCTGAAGGAACGCCATTCCTAACTTTTCAACTTCTGGTTCCTCTATGCGCAACCAACCGAATAGATTCATAAATCATAATACCCAAAAAGAAAATCTTCCCCTCTTCTTCCTATCCAACCTGCCAAGAAAGTCCAGCATCCTAGTGTAAGAGCCTTATAGGTGAAGATCATTTCCTAACTTCTACTCAGAATTAAGCCTTAAAGATGATGTTTTCACTAAAATGGATGTCAAGGTAAATTGGTCGTAAATATTTTTGATGAAGTTTTGTTTTTTGAGAAATTGATTTGTAAATATTGCTAGGTTGTATTTTATCAGAAAGATTAACCGATAAAGAAGGAAGGGGATGGCAACCTACAGTTGCGCAAGGAAAGAGAGTTGCCAGTTTGCCACAATCTGAATGAGAAAAAGGGTTTGACTTAACTTCAACGGCAGAACAGTGAAGAATGTTTATCCCTCTTTTCGATAAAGGAGTGGATAGGGTCACGAAGATTTCGGTGCTGGCCTACATGCCACCACAACTGATTTCTCAATTTTAATTTAGAATTACATAGTAAAGTTATACACTGACGAGTGGATATGGTTTGGAACATGGAGAAAGTAAATAATATTAGACATGAAATAGTAAACTTCAAGTTATACAGGTTCACCACCAAAAAATATTTCAATACCAAGTTGTTCGAAAACACAAAAGAACAAAACTAAGCTTTCAGTCTTCTGATAAATTCATCTTTTTAACATGCATCCTTTCTATTTACTAACTGTTACAGCAACAAAAATAAACAACAAATAGTTGTGACCTTTTTTTGCCTAGTAGAGATGCAAATGCATCTTCTAGTGTAAAGGAGCCCCTTGTCTGCATGTAACTATGTAAGGATTCTAAACAAGTGCAAATTGAATACAACATGCCCATTTGTATGATTCAATGAAGACATATCTTCATGGACTATTATTCTATTTTATGTCAATTTTTTAGGATGCAAATTATTCTTTTAGTACGATGAAGCACAAATGTTGAAACCCAACCCAACACAAACACACTGATTGGTGAGGAAGTTCAAACTTAACCAATAGCAAACTCACTGGATCAGATATTTGTGACAACAATGGCCACTGTATTCCACTAGTATGGAGATGCATTAAAATGGTTACAAGCTCAACAAGTTAAAGTTATATTCAAAAGCTATGATATGTCTAATGCATTCATGAGTGAATTAACCGCAATTTATAATAAAATATGAATAATGACTATTGCTTGGAGTATTTGACCATCATTTTTTATAAGGACCGTCATCATGAATAAAGCCAATAATTTGAAGGGAAAACAAAATTGATTGGCACCAATTTCAAGCACTCATGTACTGGACATGGTAAATAAGAGACATTAAACTATCATTTATGCAATTCTATGCAATCTGAAAGTAATGAAGGAAGCTAAATCAGATTTCTAGGCTTAAAAAGTTCAAATATTGAGTTTTATTAAGCAGCATGTTAGAGCCAAAAAAGCAGAATAGCAGATAACACATTAATTAACCCTTTTTTTTTAAAAGCAAAGAAGGATTAGATTCATATTGCTTCTACACTTAATCCTAAAATCATGATTACTGGCAATGCGGTCAGGATTAAAGATCACTGGAATATTTTCAGCATGTAAAAAATTGCATCTGACTATATACAATTACATACTACCAATATTGCAAATCTACCAAGCTCTCGTGCTGCATACCTGGAAATGAGAACTACTTAAGCATCGGGAGATCTGGCGAAAAAGTGGCACCATACAACGCTGGAATTCTGCAGGCTGGGTTGCCTCCAGAACTTCTTCCAGCTCTCCCAGAAACATCACTTCTTTTGAACTATTTGTAACCGGCCAGTACTTGAGCAATCCTCTTATAACAGTGTCAGCAAGTTTACAATCTTTCTCCACAAACTGCGCGATGCAATAAGTCAACTGTTGATGATACATGGGCAGGCACTTAGGCTTGTGAAGTGGGATCAGTGCCCTAACCAGGAAGAGCTTATGTTCTTCTTTCAGGGGCAACGCAAACCCGTTTATTATACTGCCCAAAATTTCCAACAGCTCGGCTATCCCATTGTGCTTCTCCGTTTCGAAAATAAACTGATAGAAGATGTTGTTGATTGCTTTCCTTATGAACGGGCGGTGCACCATAAATTTACCATAGATACGGTGAAGTATCGTCTTCAAGTACTCCCTCTCTCTTGGATCCTCGGAATCAAAGAGATCTAACAGCCTTAGAACAAATGCATGGTCGATGTACCTCTTAGCCAATTTCGCATCAGTCTCAGGAGACGCAATGAACCTTAAAAATAATTCGTACACTATCTGCAAGTGCGACCACGCTGGATCCATCAGAGGCTCATCCTCCTCTACATCATAAGCTTCCACGATCTTCTCTCGGGACGGAGAAGTGAGCGTCCTGAAAAGGTTGAGAGACACCATCCTAGTGATCTCTTGCATGACATTTTCAGGGAACTTACTACTTGCAGATGTGACATAATCCACAAGCTCCAAAAGCGTCTGTCTCTTTACATCCTTCTCCTTCAAGTTCTTGGTCGGATCTGAGAAGTCAAACAACACGCAGCACATACTCAACTTCCTAAGGAACAAAGTCTGCTTCTCAGAGCTCAGAACATCCTTGAAAACAGGCAACGGCTCGTAAGCCGGAGGGATCAAATTCCCATTCTGCAGCTTATCGTAAATAGCCGGCCATTGCTTATTTCCGAAGCCCACGGGCGGATTAGACCCAGCTGAGTTGCCCGTGTTAGCGGGCCGGGTGTTCGATGTATTACCAGTTCTCATACTCGTCGAGACATTCGACGACGGATTACCACCGATTCCCCCAACACCGTATTCAGTTCTATCCCCAGCCTTCGACGGCTTTTTGGGCAACCGTCCCAATATCTGCTTGATCATAGTCACTGAACTCCAAAACTAACCCGAACCGCACCGAAATCAAACAATCCTCCAAAACCACAATTGCAGAGACCAAATCAACTTACCGATCTCGACTTCCCCCAAATCAAAGACCACTGATCTCAACCAAAAATTCAGATAACCCCCAAATCTAGGGTTTCAGAAACCAAACAACCCTTAAACTCCAACACCCACAAAAACCCAAAATTCAGGTCAGATTCCAACACCACCTTTCCGCTTCCAATCCAACCGAAACCCTAAAAAGACAAACTTTTCCGGATCAAATACCTGCGAAAGAACATAATTTCAGCCGATCCGAGCTGAGTCAACCCACCTACAAGAAGCAAGACGAGATTTTTGAGAGAAAGTTGGAAACTTTAGGGGACGAGATCGAAAACCCAGAACGGAAAAAGATGGGATTTTGGGGTGTTTTCTCTCACCGGTCGGTCGAGTCGGAGGAAAGAGGAAAGAAAATGGGCTTTTTTTATCCCTTTGTTTGCAGTCTTGGCGAAGAACACAACAATTATTCTTTTTTTATTTTATTTTTATTTTTTGCTTTTATGTCACTGAGTAACATTTAATTTATTCTAATGCCACTATATACTTAATAGGAATTTATCTTAATGTCATTACAAAACTCCATTATTTAGGTTTATGCCAGTAAAACACGTGGGGACCACATCTGCCATTCACTGGATGTTAGTTTAAAGCCATTAATCTCATTTTAACTCTAAATATTTTTTTACTAAAAACTTTTCGCGTCCTCCACATTTAATCAAGAATCATATATTTCTGAGCATGTCGACGAGCTTCTTGCTCACGTCTTCAATTCTGATTCTACAGGGATTTCTTTCGGGAAAAAAAAATCATACTATGAGCACACACCATCGAATAAATAAAATGAAATCAAGAAATACACAAAACATACCTTATGAAAAAGAAACTTGCTTTGTTGATCACAAACAACTGCAGGTCTAAAGCACTACTAATTCAATCCAATCCAATCACGTCGAGAACATCTAATTCTTGTGGTACAGATTTAAACTCCAAAGCAAAAACAAATCCAATCCAATCACGTCATTTGACCAATTTTCTTTATAAAAATCGAAACTTTGTGGATTTGGATTTGACATTCCAGTTTGTGGCGTGGAAATGCTTAAGTTTTAGGCAGGGCAGAATTCGACAAAGAGTTCTATGGAGGAAGAGATCGGAGATGAGATTGGTGGGAGATCAGATTTTGATGTTAAGGTTCCCAAGGTTTTGGAGTTAGGACGAGGATGATGTTGTTTTAAGTTGGAAATGAGGGAACTGGTTGGGTCTAAAATATTTAACGTTAAAATGGGATTATTGGTTTTAAACTAACGTGGGTTAACGATATATATATGTTGTCTCCACGTGTTTGAGTGGTACAACCCTAAATAATGGGGTTTTGTATTGATATTTCGACAAATACCAAGTATATAGTGGTATTAGAATAAATCAGGTGTTTTTCAGTAGTATAGAAACAAAAACACCTTTTTTGTTTTGGTTTGAAAATTGGATTTGGGTTTTTTTTTAATTTTAATTTGGTGATGGGAAGTTAATTGGGGGTGGGAATGAGATTATGAGATAGGCAGGTGGAGACATTGTTGAAAGGATTAATTTGGACACCAAATCTCTACTGTATATATTATGTATTTCTTTTCATCTTCCTCTTCTGCTTCACTACTTGTGTATACTTTTAAATTAATATTCATCTTTGTTTCTAAGTGGAACAATTTTTTTGGAGGCAACGTTACGCCTAGTTGTGCCTAGACGATGGCACACCCAAACGTACCTTAATAGTGATATGGTCATATATATATATGTTTGTCAAACATACTTTTAATATATTTTTACAAATTAAATTAAAGGTCAAATTTACTTAAATTTGGTTCAAGTTTGGTACAACTAATATGTGACTCTAGGGGCTCTCATATATATATATATATATGAGAGCCCCTAGAGTCACATATTAGTTGTACCAAACTTGAACCAAATTTAAGTAAATTTGACCTTTAATTTAATTTGTAAAAATATATTAAAAGTATGTTTGACAAACAAATAAAACAAATGGAAAACAATGATGAATATGTTAAAACATAATATTTTTTGATGAGATTGTAGTCTAAGTATTACACAAATTAAAGTTTATAGGTTGTGATCGTGTGAGTGTGACGTTATAAAGTTCAAATGATCAAAATGTTATATAACCATAATCGAGAGAAAAATTGTAATTAATCATGGAAATTAAACCCACGATATAATTGGTTTAGACTACAATAAGTAGTAACCTGACTAAGTGAAGTTGGACATGATGTTTGTCGTGTCAGCCAATGTATTTTATTTATTACTGTTGGTAGATGTTGCTACAATTTAAAAATGTTAATTGTTGGTTAGAGTGTACGAAGTTCGAAATGTAACCTTTAAGTAACTGAGAACAAACAATTAAAATGATAGATAATTACATGATTTACTTTCAGTTGAATCTAGTGGTCTCCTCCAACTAGTTGAATTGAACCTAGAATGAGTTAACAATCTAGGCACGATGTGTCTTTGTGATTTTCTGCTTGTCTTTTTTTAGAATGTATATAATATAGGCCTAAAGTCTAAACATTTAGGGACATGTGTATTTTTTTTGTTTTTGTGATCGTTTAAGGATGTCTGCAATTTTCTTTGAAGTCAAGATTTTGCAGCGTGAAAGACGGAAAGTAAAGTCAGAGAAAAGTGTATATCCATGTGTTTCTTGACTTTTGTTTGAATGGAGCTCCCGATGTGAGACTTTCGTGGGAAGTCAATTTTTGAAATTTTGGATCTAGAAGTTACTTCTTTGCGGTCAAAATCGAAAGCATTTGGATATCGAGAAGTTTTCTGTATTCCTAACCGTCTTGTCCAACTAAACCCCTAAAGTGTTTTCCAATGAAGTAAAATATCTTACTCAAAATTGTAGGATCATGTATCATATTTCATATTTTTTTGAAGATTAATCCGTTAAATAACTTTGTGAATATTGTTCAATTATTTTGCCTGACTATCTTTTACACAACAAAACAAAAGAAAAATATTAGTAATAAAAAAATGGGCTACTATTCGTCGTCGGAAAACTACTTAAATCGCCCAAAAAATTACCTTTTTGCCATTAACAAATCAATTAATACTCATTTCGTCCCATGTCTTTAAACAATGTTTTTAACTCAGTTTTACTCACATTCCTAGTACCAACACCACGAAAATGTCTGGCGAAGCACTTGGATCCGGCGAGGTAACGGGGGCGGATTTTTTTTCCCGACTCGGGCGTCTGGATAATCCAGACACCACCACCAAGGTGGGGGCGTCTTAGCCATACGCCTCCATCAATGTGGAGGCGTCTTACCGAGGCGCCTCCACTAACGTGGAAGCGTCTCGCTAAGACGCCCATTTTTTTTAGTTTTTTTAATTTTCTGTTTAATTTTTTTCAGGTTATGTTGCAAGATTTCGGTAGTGATGGAGTAGATTACAGTGAGCTTTTTGATAGTAAAGAAATATTTACAACAATCGAGGAAGCTTGTAAATGGGCGAAACAAGTTGCAATAGGACCCGAATTTTTTTGATTATATCATCATACAAACCAAAAGCAGATAACCGGATGGATTGGTACCTGAGATGTGATCGCAGACGTGAAATGAGTTCTCATGATACGAGTATTGCACTGCAAAAGAACACAAAAATAAAAGGTTGCGGTTGTCGTTTTTTGGTAAAAGTGGCCGAGCGACGGGATCGTGATGGATGAGTCGTTGTTTCTAGTAGCACCTATGGGCATCACAACCACGCACTTGCAGTTTATTCAGAGGGTCACCGACAGGTCAGCTGACTTAGTGCTGGGGCCAAACAAATTGTTCATGATATGACAAAGGCACAAGCAAGGTCACGTAACATTTTGTTGGCAGTAAAGGAGAAATTCTTGGACGATAATCTCAATCAAAGACACATTTATAACTTCAGAGAGTACATGAGGAGGACGAAATCTGAAGACAGGAATCCCGCGAAGCAGTTTCTCAGTCATGCAGTGCAGCATAACTATTTGCATTGGATTGTGGCAGATGAAGAAACTAATGTCCTTACTCACACATTTTTGGCACATCCGACTTCAGTTCAGTTGTTGCGTACATACCCATTCGTAATCTGCATGGATTCGACGTATAAAACGAACAAGTACAAGATATCTTTGTTTGAGATGGTTGGGGTTACTCCAACAAACATGAATTTTCTCGTCGGATATGCGATTTGGAAGGATGAGACCGGGTCTAGTTACCGGTGGGTGTTGGAGAGGTTGCGAGATTAGTTATTGGATATTGTTAGCCCGACTGCAATAATAACGGACCAGGAGTTGGGTCTGATGCGACCAGTGGCAGAGGTTTTTCCTGAGTTTGCTCATTTACTATGCACCTGACATATCAACAAAGACGTGTACAACTATGCATACCACGTTTTCGGCAAGGACAAGCAGTCTGCAGAGATTTTCAGGCGCGGAAAGTGGAGGAAAGTCATGCTTTCTGATTCACAGATGGATTATGGTAGAGCAGTCCATAATCTGAAAAATTCTTACAAGTCATGGCCAGTGCTGACGTAGTATGTGCATGACACGTGGTTGGTGCATAAATACAAGTTTATGTTGAATTGGACGAATAAAGTTCTTCATTTCGGCAACACTACGAACGGCATGGTGGAAAGTGTACATTCAGATCTGAAAGAGTGGATCACTACATCGACTGTCGCTCTCGACACTCTTTTCGACCGCGTGAACTCAGCTATTGAAATGTAGCTGACGAATATTCAGAACTTTCTTGAAGATTCAAGACGTCGAGTTGTGGCAAATAGGGGTGAGCAAAATTCGGTCCGGTCCGGGCACCCGGACCAAACCGAATTTTTCGGTCCGGACCGAACCGGACCGAATTTTTTCGGTCCGGTCTTCGGTCCACAAAATTTTGGAAATTCGGTCTTCGGTCCGGACCGGACCGAAAATTTAAGGGGAAAATTCGGGTTTTGGACCGACCCGGACCGGACCGAACCGAACCTATTCGGTCCGGTCTTCGGTCCGGACTTCCCGAAAATTCGGGTTTCGGTCCGGTCCGGTCCTGGACCGAAGCTCACCCCTAGTGGCAAACTACATAGGTCATTTGTTTCAGCATATAAATGGCTGAGTTTCGCATCGTTGTTTGTCGTTATTGACTCAGGAGTTGAAAAGAATGCAGGACTTAAGTAATGAAGTTGAATATTGTTGTGGGTGTGCTTTTCAGACATCACATGAGATTCCTTGTGCATGTACCATGTACGAGTGTTTTGCGTCAGGTGATAGGATTTATTTAGAGCAGATTCATCTATTCTGGAAAACACTTGTCATTGGAAAAGGAGTCCAGATGTCAGAGTTTGTGGATCAGTCAGCACAAGACGTCGAGCATTTTTGGAAGCTCGTTGATGAGATTTCAGAGAGCGACCCTGCAGTAATTCGTAGTGCCTCTCATATTTTATACGAATAGTTACACCCCGATCAGTCGAACTATGGAGAACCCGCAGAAAATATTAAGGTACGAGGTCGACCTATGGGAAAGTCAACACGTCGGGACCCGAGTGCCTTCGAGTATGCTGAGCGAGGTCGTGGTCGGTCTGGCAGTAGTGGGAGCAGGGGTCGTGGTCGGTCTTCTAATTCATCTCGATTGTCCGTGAACACGGGCACATGATCTGGTATGACGATATCTTTGTTGTTATTTAATATATATCCCTAATCTAGATAGGGTTGAATATATTATCTTCTAATTTTGTTGTTTTAATGAATTTCTATTTATCTATCTTACAGTGTCCGAACGGATTGACGTGGATAATTTCTTATATGTTGATAGACTGCCAGGAATCATTTTACCATTTCTGGAGAGGTGGAATGACGTACGTGCTGATGGCAACTGTGGATTTCGATGTGTTGCCGATGTCTTCCATGGTGGTCAAGACAACTGTCGTACGCCTGTCGTGCGATTTCTAATGAGATAAGTGCACATCCTATTTATGAGAGTGTCTATTTCGACAATGTGGTAGAGGCTCGTCAACGAATTGATTGGGGGCGGGGGAGCTTGTGACGAGGATCATTATATGGAGGTTTGGGCCGACTTGTTTGCGATTGCTAATTTTTACAAGTGTGTGGTCATGTATTTATCAATGGGAATGGATGGTTCGTTGTTCCCGTGTCTTACTGTGCTACCTTGGGAGAGTCTGTCTGTCATGACGAGGTCTGTCAGAGAATTGGTCATTGCTCATTTAGGGAGTTACAAACATTTTATTCGTTTGGAATTAGCTGATGATTTTCGAGTACCGCCTATAACGACCTTGTGGTATCAAATGCGAGATGAGAGTGTTGTTGGATGGGAGGATCAGTACGAAAGTAGGATGACGTATTGGAACCGGTTACGAAGTACATTTTGATTGTAATTTGTAATGCATTTGTAATGTATAATATATCGTGTATTTGTACTTATATCGTGTTGTTCTTTTACCGTATTTTAAATTTAAGTATGTCAACGTCACTGACCCCCATGAGTATTGACCAATGGTATCTGGCTCTCTCGCCTCCAATAGGTCGCGTGGTGGAACCGCTCTTGTCGACAAACAAGACGCAACCTAGCAGTAAGAAGAGGTAAGCAGTCATCTGCGTATCCTCAGTCCGTGGTGGTCGCCCCCGTCTACAACACTCATCCACAACATCGATACTGACACCACCGCCACTCCAAAATGAGCTATCCCTCCCAAGACCCTCCAGGCTGACACCCAGCAACTCAGATACAAATAACTTCAGCTCAGATGTCGGTGCCTGCGCACTGACCATAGTGTAGGATCGTGTGGGTTTATGGGTCCACAATTAAGGCTAATCACCTAATTACCTACTTGTTTAGACAATCAAGTAAAAACAACGAAATTTAAACTAAAACAAGCAAGTAAAAGAAAATAAACAGTACGAGTGTTTTGCGTCAGGTGATAGGATTTATTTAGAGCAGATTCATCCATTCTGGAAAACACTTGTCATTGGAAAAGGAGTCCAGATGTCAGAGTTTGTGGATCAGTCAGCACAAGACGTCGAGCATTTTTGGAAGCTCGTTGATGAGATTTCGGAGAGCGACCCTGCAGTAATTCGTAGTGCCTCTCGTATTTTATACGAATAGTTACACCCCGATCAGTCAAACTATGGAGAACCCGCAGAAAATATTAAGGTACGAGGTCGACCTAGGGGAAAGTCAACACGTCGGGACCGGAGTGCCTTCGAGTATGCTGAGCGAGGTCGTGGTCGGTCTGGCAGTAGTGGGAGCAGTGGTCGTGGTCGGTCTTCTAATTCATCTCGATCGTCCGTGAACACGGGCACATGATCTGGTATGACGATATCTTTGTTGTTATTTAATATATATCCCTAATCTAGATAGGGTTGAATATATTATCTTCTAATTTTGTTGTTTTAATGAATTTCTATTTATCTATCTTACAGTGTCGGAACGGATTGACGTGGATAATTTCTTATATGTTGATAGACTGCTAGGAATCATTTTACCATTTCTGGAGAGGTGGAATGACGTACGTGCTGATGGCAACTGTGGATTTCGATGTGTTGCCGATGTATTCCATGGTGGTCAAGACAACTGTCGTACGCCTGTCGTGTGATTTCTAATGAGATAAGTGCACATCCTATTTATGAGAGTGTCTATTTCGACAATGTGGTAGAGGCTCATCAACGAATTGATTGGGGCGCGGGAGCTTGTGACGAGGATCATTACATGGAGGTTTGGGCCGACTTGTTTGCGATTTCTAATTTTTACAAGTGTGTGGTCATGTATTTATCAATGGGAATGGATGGTTCGTTGTTCCCGTGTCTTACTGTGCTACCTTGGGAGAGTCTGTCTGTCATGACGAGGTCTGTCAGAGAGTTGGTCATTGCTCATTTAGGGAGTTACAAACATTTTATTCGTTTGGAATTAGCTGATGATTTCCCAGTACCTCCTATAACGACCTTGTGGTATCAAATGCGAGATGAGAGTGTTGTTGGATGGGAGGATCAGTACGAAAGTAGGATGACGTATTGGAACCGGTTACGAAGTACATTGTTGAGGAATTAAATTTATACCGCAAGTGCACGGCGTCTATGAAGACGTGGCAAATACGGGTCAAACACAAGGAGGGAGAGATTTCGTTGTTAGTGTGATTTCGATTTAGGGGAAGAAGGGAGAAGAAATAAGTTGGGTTTTTGGTATTTTTGATTTAATTATCTAAAGTACGAAACAAAAGCAATTAGAACTAAAACAAGAAATAAGAAGAGAAATCCGTTGGGTGGAGGTTTAGATTTGGGTTTAGATCAGAGAATTACTGAAACTTATTGTAAATCATGTTAGTTATGAAGCATTACAAGATAAATGACTTAACATAAACTCAAGTAATCAAAATAAACTAATCATGAACTTAAAATAATAACATGCAATTCATCTTCTCTAACCCTCATTCCATCACCTCCACCCTTTGGAAAGAGTTAGAAACTCATGGAGGGAGGAAGAAGAAGGGATCCTAGAGACATTAAAAGAAAACTAAAACAAGAATTAAAAGAACAGAATTTTATTAATAAAACTAAGATACACAAATAAGAACAATCACCAAGGACCCTATTTACATCGTTCTCGGGTCTATTTATAGTTGCTACAAGGGACTTAGGTATAGAATTGGATAGTACACGTGTCCATACACGACTGGACGAAATTGGGACACACAGATCGACCAATGGGCGGCGGAATCGCCGCACATCATGTGTATTGTGCGGCGGATTCGCCTCACACGTTGGTCGGATTTAATCAGGTTTTTTGTCACGCGTTTATGGTATGATTTGATCCTCCTTTGCGTGTCTGGATGATTTCTTTCCATTGTCTTGAGCTCCGGATTAATTCCTTCCATTGTTGGAGATTTATATTTGATTTTTCTTTTGACTTTCTCCACACAATAACTTGGTCCTTTTATTTTGCAATTAAGTCCTTGACCTTTTTTGTAATTAGCTTCCTTGAATGCTTTTATGCTTAGATGCATTTCCATTTGGAACCCGATAAACTTGAACTCGGTCTTTATGATAGAAATGAATCTTTTGCACGCGTTTATGCTCGGAATGTGGGTAATTTGCATTCAGGTCCCTGTATTCTGTAAATACGACTAAACACATACCTTAGTAGCATTTATTGATATAAAAGTAATCTAAATGAAAGACATATGATGCAATGTATGCAATGCATCAAATACCCCCACACCTAGATTTTGCTAGTCCCTAGCAAAGCAGAATATAAGAAAATGAAAGCAGGGAAATCCTAACTCACTTTCGTAGGAATCACGGTTGCACTTAGCATGTGCAACAAGCCTTTAAACCTCCAGGTTGCCTTAGAGGACGAGTTTTGTCTCGTGAGGGTTTTCAGTTGACACACCCACAAAGTCTTAATTCAACATTCCATTAATAGCTCTTAATATTTCTGCCTTAACCTTATACATCTCACTTGAAGTTCTCGCATGCTCATTATACAGTTCTAACTTATAAAAAGTTTGACTTGGTCTTTATTCCTCCAACATTCACACCACTAACCCCTCTACACATGTTACCACATAAATTATTTTGCACGCCTCCTCTGGTGGTGAAGTATCATTTGGATCAACTATGGCATGGATCATTCCTTTAGCTTTGGGCCTTGAGTATCTTAAAGTATTTATTTATTTTTATCCTTTTTCCGTGATTCAACACATTTGCTTTTCTTTTTGACACTTATACCCTTTTTGCATTCGTGTAGCGAGTTTGGTCGATAATCCCGAGCTGGCAGACTCAAGTTACCGGGTTTCAAGATACCCCTACGGACCAGTGACTCGAAGGCTTGGGCTTTTGTAATCATTTTGCAAAATGTGTTTTCCTCACTTTATTTTTATTTTATTTTACTTTTATTTTCCTCAAGGCTTAATTGCTATTAGAAGTCCACACTTCCCGGTATATTTTCCTCAACCTCTGCTTTTTATCAACCACTTCAAAGATTTGATTCATCCAATTTAAGTGCATACATGTCTTACAAGGGTCATGGGTTATTTCTTTGGAACTTAGATTTATGTCATAATTTCTACAAGCAGAACTATATAATAAGGAACAAAAACTTAATGCAATTTGTACACGGGTTTTGGCAGTTCAATCTTAAGCTATGTCATAGAATATTGAATTTTTTTTATAAATAAAGCAGAACAGAAAATCAAATAGATAGATATGTACATATATAAACACCCCCCCACACCTAAATCATGCATTGTCCTCAATGTATGCACAGATACAATAAATGCACTTATTACCTGCGTCGGCTTGCGGTAGAGGGGTTGAGTTTGCTCAAAGTCAACCATAATCAGAACTGGATTGAATGACACCATGTTGGTGCATGTATCCAGTTGAATTGTTCCCCATGTTGACTTGAGGAAAAGATTCCACTCTTCTCACTTGAATTGGTTCGCTTGTTTGCTCGAGTGATGGTGGTTGGGTAAATGAATTACTCCCTTTTTTCTTACATCCTTTTTGCTTATGTGATGATTTATTTGATTCAGAAATCTGATAAATACGTGCTCTCATCACAACATCACTTGGGTTGCATATTATTTCTGGCTCATTATCAATATGGAAGATATTAAATTCTGCTTTTAAGTTCCCGAAAGATAATTGCATGAGCCCATTTCGACAGTTTATTAATGCTTCCGAAGTGGCTAAAAAGGGTCTTCCTAAAATTACAGGGATTTGTCGATTAGGATTTACAACAGGTTCAGTATCAAGTACGACAAAATTCACTGGATAAATGAAGTCACCAACCTTAATCAAAACGTCCTCTACTATACCTCTCGGTTTCTTAACAGAACAATCAGCGAATTGGAGGGTTGTCCTAGAGGGTTTCAGTGGACCAAGGTTGAGTTGCTCGTAGACAGAAAATGGGAGCAAGTTCACGCTTGCACCAAGGTCTAGAAGGGCTTTATTGATAAACGTATCTCCTATTGAACATGAAATTGTGGGACACCCAGGGTCCTTATATTTTATAGGAGATGTGTTGGAAAGAATAGAGCATATGTTCGCAGTTAGGAATGCCTTCTTTGGTACATTCGTTTTTCTCTTTTTAGTGCACAAATCTTTTAAGAATTTAGCATAAGCAGGTATTTGTTGAATCATGTCTAGGAGTGGAATGTTCACCTTAACTTGCTTAAATACTTCCAAGATTTTCTCTATTTGTGCACTTGAGTTCTTTTTGAGTCTATTGGGGAATGGGGCTTTAGGAACATAGACTCGCTCAGGTTCAGGTTGAGCTACAGGTTCATGTTGAGTAGGCGGGTTGGGTGTTTCATAATGGACGTTAGGTTCAGTGGTCAGGTCATATGTGGTTGCTTGATGGTTAGATTGATTAGAAGTTCTAGGATTTACCACATTATTATCAATTTGTCTTCCGGACCGTAATGACACTACTGCATTAATTTGTTGGAACGGTCCTTCCTCATTAACCATTTGAACCGGTCTAGGGTTGTTATTTCCTGAAGGTGGTTGATATTGATTATTAGATCTTGGGTTCACCTCAGGTTGACTTGGAAACCGACCCTTTTCTCTTTCGCCTACTATTTGTGCTAGTTGGCTGACTTGTGTCTCTAGCCTTTGGAAGGTCTGGTTGGTTGTTTGTATAAAAGTTTTCATCAAATTTTCCAAGCTTGTCAACCTAACCTTATGATCGTTATTGTTACTAAACCCAGATGATGTATTATTTTGGTTATACGGGTTTGGTTGTTGTCTAGGAGGTTGACCATGTTGGTTCCACGAAAAATTGGGATGATTACGCCAACCCGGGTTGTAGGTTGATGCATAAGGATCATTTCTAGAATGATTAAACGTGGCATTAACATGTTCTAAGTCTACACAGTCCTCCATTAAATGACCAGTCTGACCACATCTAGAGCAAGGGGTAGGGGATGCTTGTCGGGTTTGGTTTTGCAGCTCTAAACTTTCCATTCTACGCATAAGGGTGGCTAGTTTTGCCTCAGCCGCTATGTTGGAGTCTATAGCTAAGACACCTGGTCGGGGTTGACTCGCTATTCTAGATCCAATACTCGGGTTGATGGGTGTTCTAGCATTGTCCCATTGCATACTATTTTCAGCTAAATCCTCAAGAAAAGTCCAGGCATCATTTTCATTTTTGGACATAAAGTTCCCTTGGCTCACAGATTCTAGCATAACCCTAGATGTGGGTGTCAATCCCTCATAAATAATTTGGCATAATTGCCACTTCGGAATTCCGTGATGAGGGCATTGGGTCAAGACACTCTTAAATCTCTCAAGATAGGAATAGAACGGCTCGCTCTCAGACTGAACGAATGCAACAATTTCATTCCTAATCTTCATAGTCTTATGGTTGGGGAAATATTTTTTTAGGAAAACTTGAACAAATTCGGCCCAACTTCTAATAGATCTTTCGGCTAGACTATATAGCCATTTCTTAGCGTCGTCCTTCAGTGCTAGAGGCACGAATTTCAGACGCACTGCCTCTTCCGGGATATGCTGGTATTGCATAAGAGAGCAGATTTCTTCAAATTCTCTAAGGAAGAGATATGGGTCTTCCCTAGAGGTGAACTTAGGCAGCATACTCATGTATTGTGCCTTAAGTTCGAAGTCGCGACCCGGTATGGTGGGCATGACGATGCACGATGGCTGAGCAGCCATCGTTGGGTAGCACCGATCCCTCAAAGTTATAGGTTGCGCAACAGGCGGGTCCACTACGTTCTCACCCATTAGATCCGGGTGAGGTGGTGCAACAGATGGGTTGGGGTTAAGCTCTAGACTGGAATCCAGATGAACTCGTGAGAGTCGATTGCTTAAATCCCGCACCCAAATCTGAGTGCACCGGTTTGAATTAATTTTTGAATTTGAATTTGAATTTGAAATTTAAATTTCAAATTCAATTCCAAGAATCAATTACTCTTTTTTTTTTGAATTTTAAATTTTTATTTTTTTTTATTTTTTAAAGGAAACAAACAATAGAAAGGTAAGGATGAGAAGGGAAAGAAGACTCAGACGAGAAGGGAAACTTAACTCTAAAGGATAAAAATTAGGGTTGGTCAGAACTTTCATGAACAAGCACGGTCAAAACAATCCTAGACCTAGTGTCACTTAGATCTAGACGACTCCTAACTGGTTGAGTCGAATTGATTTGCTTGATTCACCTCCCTCACCAATCAAACCAAGTTGGCCAGTTAGTGTATAGCTAGTGGGGGCGCTTCCGACAGAGTCGGTGCCAATTAGACAACCACGTCGCTTGGAAGACTTTCGTCGACACAAAAACACTTTCTAGACACCAAATTGAATTCAATTAGCTTCAGGTCATAGCAAGTCAAACCAATCTCCTCCTTAATTGAGTCCGAGTCCTTAGGGGCCAATGTCTAATTGATTTTAAATTTTAGGCTTAGGCGACACTTCAGGATTGTGGTTTGTGGGCTACGGGAGGGTGATGAAATCCCCACCGTATCTTTTCCTACGGAGTTGCCCTTAAGATAGTTTAACTTAAATCTAGCAAAGATAGTCAAACAATGGTCCTTTTGATGGGGGCAATTGCAAGGTTGTATGCAACTAAATTATATGCTCTAATGCAATCGATAAAAACCTTGATACGTACCTTGCCTCCAGCAATCTTCAACAAGTATTAATTTGCAAGAATTTAGCAAGAATAATGCAAGCAAAACATTATATGATGCATGCACTAAGGTCTTTCTAATTTTGCCAATTTTAGGTCAGAGTTGAATTATTGCCAATTATGGAATTGTAACCCTAGCACGTGCAATTCTACGAAAGGAAACTTTTCAACTATTCAGATTTTACGAGAAAGGCAAGAAAAGTTACCTCCGCAATGCTCAGTCGGGTTCGCCGCCCGCTCTCGGAGATTCCAGTAGCTCAATGCGACCACCCAGAGATGCCGACGACGCCCTCAAAATTTGAAGACCGGAAGACCAACCTGTGCGGCGATTTCGCCGCAAATGCTTCTTATGGGGCGGCGGATTCGCCGCTTTTTAAGCTCAGAATGCGCTCGTATTTCGCCGCGCGCTCTGTTGTCTCCTGAAACACAAATCCAAATACTTAGATCGCGCACAAGATAAACAGGAAAAATCGAAAACACAAAAACAACAAAAATCTGCGTCGCCTCCCCGGCAACGGCGCCAAAAACTTGTTGAGGAATTAAATTTATACCGCAAGTGCACGGCGTCTATGAAGACGTGGCAAATGCGGGTCGAACACAAGGAGGGAGAGATTTCGTTGTTAGTGTGATTTCGATTTAGGGGAAGAAGGGAGAAGAAATAAGTTGGGTTTTTGGTATTTTTGATTTAATTATCTAAAGTACGAAACAAAAGCAATTAGAACTAAAACAAGAAATAAGAAGAGAAATCCGTTGGGTAGAGGTTTAGATTTGGGTTTAGATCAGAGAATTACTGAAACTTATTGTAAATCATGTTAGTTATGAAGCATTACAAGATAAATGACTTAACATAAACTCAAGTAATCAAAATAAACTAATCATGAACTTAAAATAATAACATGCAATTCATCTTCTCTAACCCTCATTCCATCACCTCCACCCTTTGGAAAGAGTTAGAAACTCATGGAGGGAGGAAGAAGAAGGGATCCTAGAGACATTAAAAGAAAACTAAAACAAGAATTAAAAGAACAGAATTTTATTAATAAAACTAAGGTACACAAATAAGAACAATCACCAAGGACCCTATTTACATCGTTCTCGGGTCTATTTATAGTTGCTACAAGGGACTTAGGTATAGAATTGGATAGTACACGTGTCCATACACGACTGGACGAAATTGGGACACACAGATCGACCAATGGGCGGCGGAATCGCCGCACATCATGTGTATTGTGCGGCGGATTCGCCTCACACGTTGGTCGGATTTAATCAGGATTTTTGTCACGCGTTTATGGTATGATTTGATCCTCCTTTGCGCGTCTGGATGATTTCTTTCCATTGTCTTGAGCTCCGGATTAATTCCTTCCATTGTTGGAGATTTATATTTGATTTTTCTTTTGACTTTCTCCACACAATAACTTGGTCCTTTTATTTTGCAATTAAGTCCTTGACCTTTTTTGTAATTAGCTTCCTTGAATGCTTTTATGCTTGGATGCATTTCCATTTGGAACCCGATAAACTTGAACTCGGTCTTTATGATAGAAATGAATCTTTTGCACGCGTTTATGCTCGGAATGTGGGTAATTTGCATTCAGGTCCCTGTATTCTGTAAATACGACTAAACACATACCTTAGTAGCATTTATTGATATAAAAGTAATCTAAATGAAAGACATATGATGCAATGTATGCAATGCATCAAATACCCCCACACCTAGATTTTGCTAGTCCCTAGCAAAACAGAATATAAGAAAATGGAAGCAGGGAAATCCTAACTCACTTTCGTAGGAATCACGGTTGCACTTAGCATGTGCAACAAGCCTTTAAACCTCCAGGTTGCCTTAGAGGACGAGTTTTGTCTCGTGAGGGTTTTCAGTTGACACACCCACAAAGTCTTAATTCAACATTCCATTAATAGCTCTTAATATTTCTGCCTTAACCTTATACATCTCACTTGAAGTTCTCGCATGCTCATTATACAGTTCTAACTTATAAAAAGTTTGACTTGGTCTTTATTCCTCCAACATTCACACCACTAACCCCTCTACACATGTTATCACATAAATTATTTTGCACGCCTCCTCTGGTGGTGAAGTATCATTTGGATCAACTATGGCATGGATCATTCCTTTAGCTTTGGGCCTTGAGTATCTTAAAGTATTTATTTATTTTTATCCTTTTTCCGTGATTCAACACATTTGCTTTTCTTTTTGACACTTATACCCTTTTTGCATTCGTGTAGCGAGTTTGGTCGATAATCCCGAGCTGGCAGACTCAAGTTACCGGGTTTCAAGATACCCCTACGGACCAGTGACTCGAAGGCTTGGGCTTTTGTAATCATTTTGCAAAATGTGTTTTCCTCACTTTATTTTTATTTTATTTTACTTTTATTTTCCTCAAGGCTTAATTGCTATTAGAAGTCCACACTTCCCGGTATATTTTCCTCAACCTCTGCTTTTTATCAACCACTTCAAAGATTTGATTCATCCAATTTAAGTGCATACATGTCTTACAAGGGTCATGGGTTATTTCTTTGGAACTTAGATTTATGTCATAATTTCTACAAGCAGAACTATATAATAAGGAACAAAAACTTAATGCAATTTGTACATGGGTTTTGGCAGTTCAATCTTAAGCTATGTCATAGAATATTGAATTTTTTTTTAAATAAAGCAGAACAGAAAATCAAATAGATAGATATGTACATATATAAACACCCCCCACACCTAAATCATGCATTGTCCTCAATGTATGCACAGATACAATAAATGCACTTATTACCTGCGTCGGCTTGCGGTAGAGGGGTTGAGTTTGCTCAAAGTCAACCATAATCAGAACTGGATTGAATGACACCATGTTGGTGCATGTATCCAGTTGAATTGTTCCCCATGTTGACTTGAGGAAAAGATTCCACTCTTCTCACTTGAATTGGTTCGCTTGTTTGCTCGAGTGATGGTGGTTGGGTAAATGAATTACTCCCTTTTTTCTTACATCCTTTTTGCTTATGTGATGATTTATTTGATTCAGAAATCTGATAAATACGTGCTCTCATCACAACATCACTTGGGTTGCATATTATTTCTGGCTCATTATCAATATGGAAGATATTAAATTCTGCTTTTAAGTTCCCGAAAGATAATTGCATGAGCCCATTTCGACAGTTTATTAATGCTTCCGAAGTGGCTAAAAAGGGTCTTCCTAAAATTACAGGGATTTGTCGATTAGGATTTACAACAGGTTCAGTATCAAGTACGACAAAATTCACTGGATAAATGAAGTCACCAACCTTAATCAAAACGTCCTCTACTATACCTCTCGGTTTCTTAACAGAACAATCAGCGAATTGGAGGGTTGTCCTAGAGGGTTTCAGTGGACCAAGGTTGAGTTGCTCGTAGACAGAAAATGGGAGCAAGTTCACGCTTGCACCAAGGTCTAGAAGGGCTTTATTGATAAACGTATCTCCTATTGAACATGAAATTGTGGGACACCCAGGGTCCTTATATTTTATAGGAGATGTGTTGGAAAGAATAGAGCATATGTTCGCAGTTAGGAATGCCTTCTTTGGTACATTCGTTTTTCTCTTTTTAGTGCACAAATCTTTTAAGAATTTAGCATAAGCAGGTATTTGTTGAATCATGTCTAGGAGTGGAATGTTCACCTTAACTTGCTTAAATACTTCCAAGATTTTCTCTATTTGTGCACTTGAGTTCTTTTTGAGTCTATTGGGGAATGGGGCTTTAGGAACATAGACTCGCTCAGGTTCAGGTTGAGCTACAGGTTCATGTTGAGTAGGCGGGTTGGGTGTTTCATAATGGACGTTAGGTTCAGTGGTCAGGTCATATGTGGTTGCTTGATGGTTAGATTGATTAGAAGTTCTAGGATTTACCACATTATTATCAATTTGTCTTCCGGACCGTAATGACACTACTGCATTAATTTGTTGGAACGGTCCTTCCTCATTAACCATTTGAACCGGTCTAGGGTTGTTATTTCCTGAAGGTGGTTGATATTGATTATTAGATCTTGGGTTCACCTCAGGTTGACTTGGAAACCGACCCTTTTCTCTTTCGCCTACTATTTGTGCTAGTTGGCTGACTTGTGTCTCTAGCCTTTGGAAGGTCTGGTTGGTTGTTTGTATAAAAGTTTTCATCAAATTTTCCAAGCTTGTCAACCTAACCTTATGATCGTTATTGTTACTAAACCCAGATGATGTATTATTTTGGTTATACGGGTTTGGTTGTTGTCTAGGAGGTTGACCATGTTGGTTCCACGAAAAATTGGGATGATTACGCCAACCCGGGTTGTAGGTTGATGCATAAGGATCATTTCTAGAATGATTAAACGTGGCATTAACATGTTCTAAGTCTACACAGTCCTCCATTAAATGACCAGTCTGACCACATCTAGAGCAAGGGGTAGGGGATGCTTGTCGGGTTTGGTTTTGCAGCTCTAAACTTTCCATTCTACGCATAAGGGTGGCTAGTTTTGCCTCAGCCGCTATGTTGGAGTCTATAGCTAAGACACCTGGTCGGGGTTGACTCGCTATTCTAGATCCAATACTCGGGTTGATGGGTGTTCTAGCATTGTCCCATTGCATACTATTTTCAGCTAAATCCTCAAGAAAAGTCCAGGCATCATTTTCATTTTTGGACATAAAGTTCCCTTGGCTCACAGATTCTAGCATAACCCTAGATGTGGGTGTCAATCCCTCATAAATAATTTGGCATAATTGCCACTTCGGAATTCCGTGATGAGGGCATTGGGTCAAGACACTCTTAAATCTCTCAAGATAGGAATAGAACGGCTCGCTCTCAGACTGAACGAATGCAACAATTTCATTCCTAATCTTCATAGTCTTATGGTTGGGGAAATATTTTTTTAGGAAAACTTGAACAAATTCGGCCCAACTTCTAATAGATCTTTCGGCTAGACTATATAGCCATTTCTTAGCGTCGTCCTTCAGTGCTAGAGGCACGAATTTCAGACGCACTGCCTCTTCCGGGATATGCTGGTATTGCATAAGAGAGCAGATTTCTTCAAATTCTCTAAGGAAGAGATATGGGTCTTCCCTAGAGGTGAACTTAGGCAGCATACTCATGTATTGTGCCTTAAGTTCGAAGTCGCGACCCGGTATGGTGGGCATGACGATGCACGATGGCTGAGCAGCCATCGTTGGGTAGCACCGATCCCTCAAAGTTATAGGTTGCGCAACAGGCGGGTCCACTACGTTCTCACCCATTAGATCCGGGTGAGGTGGTGCAACAGATGGGTTGGGGTTAAGCTCTAGACTGGAATCCAGATGAACTCGTGAGAGTCGATTGCTTAAATCCCGCACCCAAATCTGAGTGCACCGGTTTGAATTAATTTTTGAATTTGAATTTGAATTTGAAATTTAAATTTCAAATTCAATTCCAAGAATCAATTACTCTTTTTTTTTTGAATTTTAAATTTTTATTTTTTTTTATTTTTTAAAGGAAACAAACAATAGAAAGGTAAGGATGAGAAGGGAAAGAAGACTCAGACGAGAAGGGAAACTTAACTCTAAAGGATAAAAATTAGGGTTGGTCAGAACTTTCATGAACAAGCACGGTCAAAACAATCCTAGACCTAGTGTCACTTAGATCTAGACGACTCCTAACTGGTTGAGTCGAATTGATTTGCTTGATTCACCTCCCTCACCAATCAAACCAAGTTGGCCAGTTAGTGTATAGCTAGTGGGGGCGCTTCCGACAGAGTCGGTGCCAATTAGACAACCACGTCGCTTGGAAGACTTTCGTCGACACAAAAACACTTTCTAGACACCAAATTGAATTCAATTAGCTTCAGGTCATAGCAAGTCAAACCAATCTCCTCCTTAATTGAGTCCGAGTCCTTAGGGGCCAATGTCTAATTGATTTTAAATTTTAGGCTTAGGCGACACTTCAGGATTGTGGTTTGTGGGCTACGGGAGGGTGATGAAATCCCCACCGTATCTTTTCCTACGGAGTTGCCCTTAAGATAGTTTAACTTAAATCTAGCAAAGATAGTCAAACAATGGTCCTTTTGATGGGGGCAATTGCAAGGTTGTATGCAACTAAATTATATGCTCTAATGCAATCGATAAAAACCTTGATACGTACCTTGCCTCCAGCAATCTTCAACAAGTATTAATTTGCAAGAATTTAGCAAGAATAATGCAAGCAAAACATTATATGATGCATGCACTAAGGTCTTTCTAATTTTGCCAATTTTAGGTCAGAGTTGAATTATTGCCAATTATGGAATTGTAACCCTAGCACGTGCAATTCTACGAAAGGAAACTTTTCAACTATTTAGATTTTACGAGAAAGGCAAGAAAAGTTACCTCCGCAATGCTCAGTCGGGTTCGCCGCCCGCTCTCGGAGATTCCAGTAGCTCAATGCGACCACCCAGAGATGCCGACGACGCCCTCAAAATTTGAAGACCGGAAGACCAACCTGTGCGGCGATTTCGCCGCAAATGCTTCTTATGGGGCGGCGGATTCGCCGCTCTTTAAGCTCAGAATGCGCTCGTATTTCGCCGCGCGCTCTGTTGTCTCCTGAAACACAAATCCAAATACTTAGATCGCGCACAAGATAAACAGGAAAAATCGAAAACACAAAAACAACAAAAATCTGCGTCGCCTCCCCGGCAACGGCGCCAAAAACTTGTTGAGGAATTAAATTTATACCGCAAGTGCACGGCGTCTATGAAGACGTGGCAAATACGGGTCGAACACAAGGAGGGAGAGATTTCGTTGTTAGTGTGATTTCGATTTAGGGGAAGAAGGGAGAAGAAATAAGTTGGGTTTTTGGTATTTTTGATTTAATTATCTAAAGTACGAAACAAAAGCAATTAGAACTAAAACAAGAAATAAGAAGAGAAATCCGTTGGGTGGAGGTTTAGATTTGGGTTTAGATCAGAGAATTACTGAAACTTATTGTAAATCATGTTAGTTATGAAGCATTACAAGATAAATGACTTAACATAAACTCAAGTAATCAAAATAAACTAATCATGAACTTAAAATAATAACATGCAATTCATCTTCTCTAACCCTCATTCCATCACCTCCACCCTTTGGAAAGAGTTAGAAACTCATGGAGGGAGGAAGAAGAAGGGATCCTAGAGACATTAAAAGAAAACTAAAACAAGAATTAAAAGAACAGAATTTTATTAATAAAACTAAGGTACACAAATAAGAACAATCACCAAGGACCCTATTTACATCGTTCTCGGGTCTATTTATAGTTGCTACAAGGGACTTAGGTATAGAATTGGATAGTACACGTGTCCATACACGACTGGACGAAATTGGGACACACAGATCGACCAATGGGCGGCGGAATCGCCGCACATCATGTGTATTGTGCGGCGGATTCGCCTCACACGTTGGTCGGATTTAATCAGGATTTTTGTCACGCGTTTATGGTATGATTTGATCCTCCTTTGCGCGTCTGGATGATTTCTTTCCATTGTCTTGAGCTCCGGATTAATTCCTTCCATTGTTGGAGATTTATATTTGATTTTTCTTTTGACTTTCTCCACACAATAACTTGGTCCTTTTATTTTGCAATTAAGTCCTTGACCTTTTTTGTAATTAGCTTCCTTGAATGCTTTTATGCTTGGATGCATTTCCATTTGGAACCCGATAAACTTGAACTCGGTCTTTATGATAGAAATGAATCTTTTGCACGCGTTTATGCTCGGAATGTGGGTAATTTGCATTCAGGTCCCTGTATTCTGTAAATACGACTAAACACATACCTTAGTAGCATTTATTGATATAAAAGTAATCTAAATGAAAGACATATGATGCAATGTATGCAATGCATCATACATTTTGATTGTAATTTGTAATGCATTTGTAATGTATAATATATCGTGTATTTGTACTTATATCGTGTTGTTCTTTTACCGTATTTTAAATTTAAGTATGTCAACGTCACTGACCCCCATGAGTATTGACCAATGGTATCTGGCTCTCTTGACTCCAATAGGTCGCGTGGTGGAACCGCTCTTGTCGACAAACAAGACGCAACCTAGCAGTAAGAAGAGGTAAGCAGTCATCTGTGTATCCTCAGTCCGTGGTGGTCGCCCCCGTCTACAACACTCATCCACAACATCGATACTAACACCACCGCCACTCCAAAATGAGCTATCCCTCCCAAGACCCTCCAGGCTGACACCCAGCAACTCAGATACAAATAACTTCAGCTCAGATGTCGGTGCCTGCGCACTGACCATAGTGTAGGATCGTGTGGGTTTATGGGTCCACAATTAAGGCTAATCACCTAATTACCTACTTGTTTAGACAATCAAGTAAATGCAGCGGAATTTAAACTAAAACAAGCAAGTAAAAGAAAATATTGCAAACCACAAGAAGTCGGGGGATTTTTATAGAGGTTCGGCACCCCACCCGGATCCTAGTCCTCTCTTGCAAGCTCTGCTCGGATCACCGAGCTCCGCCTACGACTTCACTAACCACTCCCCGTTCCGGGCCGGGAGAGAACGCCTTTACAACCGTCAAACTCGCGAACAACCCTCGCCGAGCTTGGAATCTTCTTCTCACAATCCGAGAAGGATGCTTCGGGCTTTCACTAGAGCCTTTACTCTTTTGACAACAAATGAGAACTTGAGTGGAGCAACACTCTCTAAATCTTGAGCACACTTGAGTAGGATTAAGAAATGATCACTAAGTGTGGAAGGTTTGTAGCTTTGAGTGTTTGGGATTCTCTCTAAAGTTTGGGACAAGTTTGTAGTGGGAGAGTTGTGTTAAAATGTGTTTTACAACTCCTTATATAGGCATTAGAGAGAATAGAGCCGTTGGGATTGATTGGGTATGAGTTGAAGTGTCATTACACAAAACAGAAAAGACAGGACCCAATTTTGGTTGTAATCGGTCGACCGAATCGGGACGCACGGTCGACCGTTTGGCAGTTTTGCACAAGATTCGGTCGACCGGTTAAGCAACGGTCGACCGCCCAACTCTACGACTTAAGAAAACTTAAGTCATCGGTCGAACACAAGAAAGGGTTCGTTCGACCGATTTCGACCAGGCACTTTGGGGGTGACAAACAAATGTGTGAACGGTCGACCGAAACAAGTTTGGCGATCGACCGACTATGGACATGCACTTTGGGTTTGTCAAGAGATGGACAAACGGTCGACCGATCGTGGTCCTCGGTCGACCGATACATGAAATACATTTGGGGTATTTTTGGTTTAATACGAATACGACCGTTGGGTATATACGACAAAAGTAACGGTCGGGAAAATATGATCTGACGGTCGACCGAAAGGTAAAACACGGTCGACCGAATAAGGGCAGTGAAAACACAAACAAGAGATTTGATCATTCGGTCGACCGAACGGCATGTTGCGGTCGACCGAATGTGGGCAGACTTTTGCAGTTCAGGTTTGGTGTTTTCCAGTCTAAGTTTGGGTGATCTATTGAAGTCCAAATTATGTGAAATTTCGTGTGTGACTTCTATAGGGAACCTAGTGTGTGATTAAGTTGATTTTAGCTCAAGTATGCTCAATTACACTTTGTTCCTAAGACTCAAAAGAAATCAAGATTACATGTCTTCGATTTAGCTTTAATTACATGTCTTGACTTCATTTCCATCTTTCTTGAGTCTTGATCACCTGTAGAGGTTAGCACAATACAATATATATGAAATGCATAATGTGTGCTACTCTAATTAAGATTCGGTTGATTAAATCATCAAAACATAAGATTAAGGCAAAAAAGCCAACAATCTCCCCCTTTTTGATGATGGCAACCGATATCTTAATACTTGAAAATTGTATATGTAAACTATGCATATAAATGCTCCCCTATGGATGTGCATAGTTTTTGTTCAAATTTTATCAAGTTTTTCAAGTAACCCCCTTAATTATCTCTCCCCATTTGACATCCATCAAAAATATTGATAATTATATAAGTTAAAAGGATGTCATCGTAATGAAGTGGCTACCCCTATAATTTAGCACTTCATTACTCTAATAAAAGATATATCATTTAAGCTCCCCCTATCAATAAGGCTAAATGGAAAAAGTGAGTATGATTCAAGTTAAGTTCATTTAAGTTTCAACTTAAGCCTTATTCTAACATCCATTTAAAATTTGACATTTAAAATCAATGGATGTGATATATTATTTGCAATGAACGGGGTGAATGATTTTCAATGAATTGAAACTATATGATATGTCAATTAAGCATATGAAGCTAGATTAGAGCTAATTTAACATGAATTGTATAGATAGGAATTTTATACCAATGTTGAATTCGAATTTAGCTCCAATCTCATTTGGTGATGCAACCAGATTTGAATTTGACTCTTTAGCTCACCCGGTCACCACCAATCACCTCCTCCAGCTCCTACAAGAGTAGATTTAGGTACCCAAACAACTTTGGGTCCTTGAATGTTAGTGATTGACATCATTTCATGCTTATATTTGTATCTTATATCCATTATCTTTCACATAAACAATGTTATGTCACGAGTTTTATGTTTAGTTTTTAGGAATAAATAGGTTTGAAGAGATGTAGCATAAAAGGACCCAAAAGCTGGGAAAAATGACTGAATTGGGAGATCTGGGGACAAAGATGCAAGGAAGAAGGACCTGATTGCAAGACAGAAGGACCTAAGAGCAAAACAGAATACTCCACACCATCATGGGGAGTATTTTGCCAATTCGATTCGGGTCGGAGCTCCAACAAACCAACCAGATGCATCCAAGACCAAGACACACTTCAAGGAAAGCCCACCAGAAGACCCAGACGGATCTGGGCTTTATAGGCCGCCAATTGGCGGTCTGGAACCGCCAATTGGCGGTCTGGATCATGCCAGATCCGCCCCAACTTCTCCTGGACTTGTATTAATGTTCGTTTAGGCTATTTTTGGTATTGGTTTAGTCCCACATCGGGGGATTGTCCCGGATTAGCTTTTTCCATGCTTATAAATAGAACTCTTCACCTCCCATTGTATCCATCTCTCTCTTTGGTGGCCACCTTCCCTACTAAGAGTGAAGCCTTGAAGCAAAACTCTGGTGGACGAAGAGCTACTTGTAATTGAGTGAGTTAATAATAGAAGTTTTCTTTTAATTGTGTTGTTTCTCTCTTAGTTTAATTTCCTTCCATATGCATGTGGTCTTGTTTGTTTTGTTTTATGCTTCTTTAATATTTCTTGCTTGATTAGTATAAATTTCATTTTAGTATTATGCTTGCTTTTGTTAATATAGTTAGTGTAATGAGTAGTGAGTAGTTATATCCCCATTTGGGGGGGTGGAGAAATATGTGATATAATCATGTAGTGTATTAAGTGTGTGTTATTTTTATCCCTTGAGCTTTAAATGATTTCCATAACCATCTAATGGGTCTCCACTTTTATCTTTGATATGCTAATGCTCTTGAATGAAGCTTAGCTTATGCTTTGATTAGTGGATCTATTTTATGGGGAATGATAAGGTTAGGATGTGGATAGGAATTAGTATTGGAAACACAATTTGTAGTGTGTGAACTCTTGTTGCCCTTACCTTAGCTAATTTCTTGTATGTTTTAATGATGTAGTCTTATCTTAATTCATGTGGAGGCATAGTAGGGTCTAGTCTTTATACTTGAGTTCATTTAGCTTCATTCCAATTATTGTCTTGTATGTTTTAATGATGTAGTAAAATCTTAATTCATGTAGAGGCAAAGTTGGATGTAGTTTTATGATTTCATGCACTACATGTTGTGAGGAGCTTAATTACACACACACATCACACACACATCTTTATGTTCACATCATCTCTCTACCCCCTTTGGGGCTTAGTTTATTGCTTATCTCCATTTCCATTTGCATCTTAGTGTAGTTTAGTGTAACCAACCTTTCTTCCATTTCTTTACCTATCGCCTTCGCACAAACCAAGTGTCGACACACCTCCCAGTGGACGACCCGTATTTTCCACCGCTTCAACGCGGTCGTGCACTTGCGGTTAAATATAAAACGATCAATCAAGTTTTTGGCACCGTTGCCGGGGAGGTGCTCTGTCCAGACGTTGGTTTGGACGATTCGAGGGGTTTTTAATTTTGTGTTTTCAGTTTTTCTTTGTTGCAGGGAACCACAAGATCACGGGGAGACTATTGGCAAAGTTGGAGGAAGAGAAACCCTAAGCAGACCGCCAATCAGCGGTTGAAGACCGCCAATTGGCGGCCTGGTGAGAGTTACTTGCCTTGTAATTTTTTCTGGTAGTTAGTGTTCAAATTTGTGTTATCTGGGAGCCCAATTTTGCATGCTATGACTTCTGGTTTGCTCCCAGATCATTAATCACTCCCCCTTTAATCAACTTGGACCATAAAACTCAAAGCAAAAGATTAGACTTCTTGCCATCTAGGTCATGCACCATTGGTAGACCTTGCATGCATTTGTCTTTTCTTTGCTTTACATTTTGTCGTTGATTGCTGGCGTGAGGTACGTGCACCCACATCCCTCATTCATGCATGTTTATTTCATGCATTAGTTAGTAAGGTGCATCGGGACAAGAGTGAGAGAGTGTTTGATTGGAGCGATATATTGCCAGATCTAGGATCAAATCGCTACTAAGGAGGGGCTGTCCCATAAAAGATAAGGTGGGGGATTTCATCACCCTTTCCTTGGCCCCAAAAACCACTCTTAATAAAGCCTTAACTAAAAGCAAGTAGACATTGGCCCTAAGGAATTCGGATGCACTAGGAGAGTAATCTAGTCGAGACCGTCATGACCTGATCGGCGTTGCCTACCTTGTCGATAGTAGGAGATACTGGATCTCCAGATCTGGTATCACTTGCTGGGCATTGTGGTCCTCGTTGTAGGGAGGTGAGGCGTGTCGAGGCTAGTGACCTCGAAGTTAGGCGTCGTCTAGCTTAAGGACCCATTGCCTTACATTGTTTGAGTCGTGCTTGCTAGTTAGGCTTCTTCCTGATCCCACTACCCACGCTTGCTCTAGGGATTCTTCCCTCCTCACCTGAGTCCTCTCCTCATCTATTCTCTACGTTTAGTCTCCTCCTCTAGTACACCTTCTGTTGTGTGTTTGTTAGAGTCGAGTCGAGCATTTTTATGCGAGGTTGGGCTCGTTCTGGTGAGAGTGCTCGACTCGAGAGAGTGCTTATTTATGAGATGGAAGATCTTGGTGATCGACCATCTCCGCCTCTTGCTCCTTTGGAGCAAGAGGCCAAGTCGTCTCGTGGTGGCGAGGGAGACCGGGTTCCATACATGGACTACCTCGGTCCATTCCCACCACCACGTAGACCTCCTTCTCCTCCTCCTCTGACTCGAGAGGAAGGGAGATTCGGTCAGGATCGAGTTCTAGGTGCACCACCACCTTTAGCTCGACAGGATAGGCCGATGACGTTGTGGGAGCGGACCCATCCTGTTCGGGCCGCGCAGCCTTCTTGCATAGTTGTTCCCCCTGCTCGCGGGAACAACTATGAGCTGAAACCTCAGTATGTGAGCATGCTTCCAACCTTTACTGCCAATAAGGAGGATCCGTATATTTTTATACGCGAATTCGAGGAAGTATGCTCCATGTTCAAGCTTCAACAGCTTGACGAGGATTCTGTCCGGTTGAGGATGATTTCGTTCGCATTGAAGGATAATGCGAAGAAATGGATGTATAGCCTCCCGGCGAGCTCGATTCGGTCTTGGGATGACTTTGTGACCGTCTTTCTGAAGAGATTTTTCCCTCAAAGGAAAACTCAACAGATACGGCACCAGATACATCAAATGTATTAGACCGAGACCGAATCTTTTCATGGTTTTTTGAGAGGTTCAAGGACCTTCTCCAGCAATGCCCTCATCATGGACTTGAGCTATGGCAGTTGTGCCAGATTGTTTATGAGGGCATCAACTATAACACCCACACATTGTTGGAGTCGATGTGTTAGGGTGACTTCCAAATGAAACCCATCGAGGAGGCATGGGACACTTTTGAGTCCATGGCTGAGCGCACCTTCGAGTGGGACACCATGAGAGAGCCACCAGCCGCCAGGTCTTCTGGTCGAGCTGGATCATATCATGTTGAGTCGACTATCGCGTCTGAGGCGAAAATGGCTGCTCTCATGAGGATAGAGAGTTTGGAGATGGACCAAGCTCCTGTAGCTCAGGTCGCTACTCCCGGGTGTACTAGGTGTGGACTGTCGGGACATGATGACTTGGAGTGCGCTTACGCTCCAAGGGATACTGAGCATGCAAATGCGATGTATCAACAAAGGCCCCGAAACGACCCGTACAGTCATTCCTATAACCCGGGATGGCGTAACCATCCTAACTTCTCTTGGGGGTCTAGTGGAGGACACGGTCAGAGCTCGCACGCTCAACCTCAACCTCCACCTTATCAACCTCCACGCCCATCGGCGACCTACCAACCCCCACATCAAAGGTCTCAGCACCAAAATTACCAACCTGGTCAGGCCTCTTCGTCGGGTTATTCTAACCAGACTCCACCACCCCAGCGGGTTGACCCTAAGGACTCTACCATTGAACAAACCCTTTAAGCATTCATGCAGAGCACTCAATCCATGCTTGCGGCCAACAATAATACGGTCAAAGCATTGGAAATGCAAGTAAGCCAGTTGGCTCATCAGCTCCATGAACGCGAGAGGGGTCAATTCCCGAGTCAACCTGTGGTAAATCCCAGGGGTCAGCCTGCTAATACCAGGCAGAATGTACACAATGTTGAAAGTGACCCTTCCCAACATGCTAATGTTATTCATACCTTGAGATCGGGAAGGGTCGTTGACAACAATGTGAAAATGCCGGAAGCCAACCCTGTTGGCGAGACTTCCGAGGAGAGTCTTGAGCCTGTCAAGGAACCTAATTCTGAGACTCCTCCTCGTGATTCTTATGTCCCCAAGGCACCATTCCCTCATCGGTTGACTAAAAAACGTGATGAGCATTGGGATAAGATCGTTGAGGTACTTAGGCAAGTAAAGGTGAACATCCCGTTGTTGGACGTTGTTCAACAAATGCCACCGTATGCCAAGTTCCTCAAGGACCTTTGCACCACCAAGAGAAAAACAAATGTGCCCAAAAAGGCCTTCTTGGCCGCCAATGTGAGCTCCATATTGACACAACCCATGAATGTCAAGTACAAGGACCCTGGTTGTCCAACTGTCTCTTGCATGATTGGGAATGTGACCATCTCTCAAGCTCTATTGGATTTGGGGGCATCTGTGAATCTCCTGCCTTACTCAGTCTATGTCAACCTTGGGATAGGCGATCTTAAACCAACGAGGACAACCCTCCAGTTGGCTGATAGATCCGTCAAAATCCCACGAGGGAGTGCAGAGGATGTCGTTATCAAAGTGGGTGAGTTCGTATTTCCAGTTGATTTCATCATCTTGGATACCGAACCCGTGTCCAACCCACAAGGACAGATTCCTGTGATCCTTGGGAGGCCATTTCTTGCGACATCTAATGCTTTGATCAATTGTTGCAATGGCTTGATGAGGTTGTCTTTTGGAAACCTCACGACGGATTTCAACATCTTCACTCTTGGTAAGCAACCTGGGCTCTTCGACGACACTGTCGGAGCCAACTTCATCCAGGACACGGATGAGCCTGACTCATTAGGCATGTTCGACTCACATCGACATATTATTGAGGTGCCTAATGATCAGGTTGCGAGTGAAGAAGATCTTGAGGAATCCGCCAGCATATCTCTGGATGAGGAGGCACATCTGGGTGCTTGCTCCTCTTACCCCGTGGCCCTTGTGCCACTTGAAAGTAACTCTGAATCCGACAAGGACCCACCTCTGGTCGAGCTTAAACCGCTCCCCGATAACCTAAAGTACATCTTTTTAGGGGATAATGAGACCTTGCCACTCATTATTGCTTCTGATCTTGAAAAAGATCAAGAGGTTGCCCTCAAAAGAGTACTCTTTGAAAACAAAGAGGCGATCGGGTGGTCCTTGAAGGATATCAAGGGAATTAGCCCTGGTATTGTTCAGCATCGGATCCACATGGAAGAGGATTCTCGGCCCCGCAGGGACCCACAACGGAGATTGAATCATGTACTGAAGGAAGCCGTTCGAAAGGAGGTTCTTAAGTGCTTGGATCATGGCATAATCTATCCTATCTCTGATAGTTCGTGGGTGAGTCCTGTCCATGTGGTTCCCAAGAAGTCAGGCGTGACGGTTGTGGAGAATGAGCATAATGAGTTTATCCCGACACGCCTGCAAACTGGCTGGCGAGTTTGCGTTGATTATCGCAAGCTCAATGCGGCAACGCAGAAAGATCATTTCCCGTTGCCATTCATTGATCAGATGTTGGAAAGGTTGGCCGGACATGAGTACTATTGTTTTCTTGATGGATACTCCGGTTACAACCAAATTCCCATCGCCCCCGAGGACCAAGAGAAAACCACATTCACTTGTCCCTTTGGCACGTTTGCCTACCGTCGCATGCCCTTTGGGTTATGCAATGCGCCGGCAACGTTTCAGAGGTGTATGATCAGCATCTTCTCCGATATGGTTTAGCGTTTCCTTGAGATCTTCATGGACGACTTTTCCATATTTGGCGCTTCCTTTGATGAGTGCCTTCATCACTTGAGCCTTGTCCTCAAGCGATGCCGTGAGAAGAACCTCGCTCTCAATTGGGAGAAATGTCACTTCATGGTGAAGCGAGGGATTGTACTTGGACATGTGGTCTCAAGTAGGGGAATTGAGGTCGATCCCGCCAAAGTGGGTATCATTGCTAATCTCCCAAAGCCACATAATGTGAAGGATATCCGTGCCTTTTTGGGGCATGCTGGATTCTATCGGCGGTTCATTCGGGATTTTAGCAAAATTGCTCGACCTCTCACCGCCTTGTTGGCTAAGGATGCCATTTTTGAGTTCACACCGGATTGCCACCATGCCTTTTTGACCTTGAAGAAAGAGTTGACTTCAGCTCCCATTATTAAGGCACCAGTGTGGACTGAACCCTTTGAGTTAATGTGTGATGCATCTGACTTCCCTGTGGGAGCAGTGCTTGGGCAACGATTGGACAAATTGCCTCATGTGATCTACTATGCCAGTAGAACACTCAATGATGCCCAATTGAACTACACTGTGACCGAGAAGGAATTCTTAGCGATCATATTTGCTTTGGAGAAATTCCGGTCGTACTTGATTGGCTCCCACGTGATTATCTATTCTGATCACACAGTCATCAAGCACCTCATGGCGAAGAAAGATGCAAAATCCCGACTCTTGAGATGGATCTTGTTGTTACAAGAATTCGATCTCGAGATTCGGGACAAAAAGGGTGTGAAAACGTTGTAGCTGACCACTTGTCTCGTCTAGAGACGACCAACCCACAGGACCAAACCATTAACGACAAATTTCCTGACGAGCAGTTGTTCACGATCGAAGATAACCCTTGGTTTGCCGACATCGTGAACTACCTCGTGACTGAGCAATTTCCTGTGGGTTGGTCAAAATCTGACCAATCCAAATTTAGATCGTATGTCAGATTCTTTCACTGGGACGACCCCTACCTATTCAAATACTGCTCTGACCAAATTTTCAGGCGGTGCGTCCCAGATTCCGAGTTCCAAAGTGTACTCCACTTCTGCCATTCTAAGGCATGTGGAGGACACTTTGGAGCAAAGAAAACTGCTGCCAAGGTGCTCCAATCTGGATTCTACTGGCCCACTCTTTTCAAGGATGCTTACAACTTTTGTAAGCAATGTGATAGGTGCCAGCGCCTTGGCAGGATTGGTCGACGTGACATGATGCCTTTGCAAAATGTCCTTGTTGTCGACATCTTCGATGTGTGGGGCATCAATTTCATGGGTCCCTTCCCGAACTCGTTCGGGAATGTTTACATTCTGGTGGCCGTTGACTATGTGTCTAAGTGGGTTGAGGCTATACCCACAAAGACCAATGACAACAAGGTGGTCACCAAATTCTTGAGGGACATTTTTGCGCGATTTGGTACTCCTCGTACCATAATCAGCGATAGGGGTACCCACTTCTGTAATCGCTCCTTTGAAGCGCTTATGAGGAAATATTCGATCACCCACAAGCTTGCGACCCCATACCATCCGCAAACTAGTGGGCATGTCAAAATCTCTAACCGTCAATTAAAGCAAATTCTTGAGAAGACGGTTAGTTCCTCGAGGAAGGATTGGTCTACCAAGTTGAATGACGCGTTGTGGGCTTTCCGCACCGCGTACAAGACCAATTTGGGTATGTCCCCATATCGGGTAGTGTACGGCAAGGCTTGCCACCTACCCGTCGAGCTTGAGCATCGTGCTTTCTAGGCGATCAAGAACCTGAATATGGATCTTGATCAAGCAGGAGTACAACGTAAGCTCGACATTGTGGAATTAGAAGAGCTACGCAATGATGCGTACGAGAATGCCAAAATTCATAAGTCCCGAGCCAAGATGTTTCACGATCGCATGATTATGCGAAAGGTGTTTACGGCCGGGCAGAAAGTGTTGCTCTACAATTCCCAGCTTCATCTGTTTGCGGGTAAGCTCCGCAGTCGCTGGTCTGGCCTGTTTATTGTCCAAACCGTTTATCCTCATGGAGCGGTTGAGATCTTGAACCCAGGGAATGGGGATGTGTGCAAAGTTAATGGACAACGCCTCAAACTCTACTTGGAGGGGGCACCAGCCGAAGTCGAGGAGGTCATGTTCCTTCATGAACCTCCCTCGCACTCAACCATTCATGCTCCTACATGAGTGGTTGAGCTTTCATGTGTATATATGTTAAAAAAAAGAAAAAAAAACAAAAAAAACAAAAAGAAAAAAAAAGACTCCTTTAGTGAGCATCGATTGTTGTGGGCCCCAACCCTTGAGTATTTGGGCCCTATTTCTTTCACGTATTTGTATACCTTCTTTAGCATCTCACAGGTTTTGAGGGAAGTTGGGTTGTGTCCATCAACATAGCCATGAACTTCCTTGTGTACTTCACGTTGGTGAGATCTCTTCTGTTTCATGCATACGTCCATGTAGTATTTTGCTCACATTCATTGAGGACAATGCATGAAGTAGGTGTGTGTGGGGGGGGGTTTACGTGTGTACATAGTCGAGTTTTTTCTTTCGATTTTGTTTTCTTTTGTTTGCATTTAGGGTCATGTTAGTGTGCTGCATTTAATATCGATATATTTGCTTGCCATGATCCTTGGGTGACTTGTCTTCTTTTGCTTGCCTAGTGCTTTAAAATTTCCACATTTCTTTCAAAATCTTCATGTGTTTTCGAAAGAAAATGTTTTGTGGGTTTTGCGTGTGTTTAGCATGTGCAAAACCGTTGAGAGGCAAAGTAAAAAGATAGCTCCCAAAATTGTCTTGAACTTGATGCATTAGGATATCTAGTACGTGGCTTTATGATTTATCGAGTCGTTAGGATGCACCCCGGTTTTCCCTCGGGGGGCGTGTAATCCTAGGGTTTCAGTACTCAAACATTTAAAGAAGTCCACCCTGAACCTAGTGAGTCAAATAATTCGTGTCTGTTAGTATAAGGAAGTTTGTCGTAGTCAAGGGCCTTAATCTCTTTTTGTGAAACTTTAGTGTAGGGGTTTTGGTTCCCATGTAGATAAATAAATAAGTGGTGTTCTCTCTTCTCGCACGGCTCCTATCACTCGGGAAAGTAGGTCTGAGGGGACTTTGTGCCTGGTGCTTTCGAGTCATCTGACTTGGGATGCACCGACCGAACTCCCGTTACACGGGTGGTAGGGATCGCCCTATGTGGAGATTTGGGGGAAGGTGTACGTGATAGTGTAAGTCCTCATAGGCAATGATGCACGAAACCTGACCCTGGGAGAATCAAACACCAACCAATAAATGCTCCAAAGAAAAAGAAAAAAAAAGAATAAGAAAAAAAAAGAAAAAGAAAAGAAGAGTCAAATAAGAACCAAAATGGACTTTACACGTTGTATCACATTCAAAAGTTAAGGTTGCCCATGTCTTTCACTTAATTCCTTAGTTAACTCTCACGAATAACTCATTAGGCTAGGTGTGTGGACTGATTACATATATAGAGTCGACCCGTAGTATTACCGCATTCCATGATCGACAAAATAAGTCCAACGAGTCGTGTAGCTAGATTGATTAATGCATCTTGTTCGGATTTTGTGGGTATATCCGCTGAAAACCCTCAGGAGACAACACTCCTCCTCCTTGGCAACAAGGAGGTTTAACGGCTTGTTGCACGTGCTAAGTGCAACCGTGATTCCTACGAAAGTGAGTTAGGATTTCTTGTTTTTTCATATGCTTTTCTCTTTCTTTGTTTTGCTCGGGACTAGCAAAAGTTAGGTGTGGGGGTATTTGATTGACATCATTTCATGCTTATATTCGTATCTTATATCCATTATCTTTCACCTAAACAATGCTATGTCACGAGTTTTATGTTTAGTTTTCAGGAATAAATAGGTTTGAAGAGATGTAGCATAAAAGGACCCAAAAGCTGGGAAAAGGACTGAATTGTGAGATCTGGGGACCAAGATGCAAGGAAGAAGGACCTGATTGCAAGACAGAAGGACCTAAGAGCAAAACAGAATACTCCACACCATCATGGGGAGTATTTTGCCAATTCGATTCGGGTCAGAGCTCCAACAAACCAACCATATGCATCCAAGACCAAGACACACTTCAAGGAAAGCCCACCAGAAGACCCAGACGGATCTGGGCTTTATAGGCCGCCAATTGGCGGTCTGGAACCGCCAATTGGCGGTCTGGATCATGCCAGATCCGCCCCAACTTCTCCTGGACTTGTATTAATGTTCGTTTAGGCTATTTTTGGTATTGGTTTAGTCCCACATCGGGGGATTGTCCCGGATTAGTTTTTTCCATGCTTATAAATAGAACTCTTCACCTCCCATTGTATCAATCTCTCTCTTTGGTGGCCACCTTCCCTACTAAGAGTGAAGCCTTGAAGCAAAACTCTGGTGGAGGAAGAGCTACTTGTAATTGAGTGAGTTAATAATAGAAGTTTTCTTTTAATTGTGTTGTTTCTCTCTTAGTTTAATTTCCTTCCATATGCATGTGGTCTTGTTTGTTTTGTTTTATGCTTCTTTAATATTTCTTGCTTGATTAGTATAAATTTCATTTCAGTATTATGCTTGCTTTTGTTAATATAGTTAGTGTAATGAGTAGTGAGTAGTTACATCCCCATTTGGGGGGGTGGAGAAATATGTGATATAATCATGTAGTGTATTAAGTGTGTGTTATTTTTATCCCTTGAGCTTTAAATGATTTCCATAACCATCTAATGGGTCTCCACTCTTATCTTTGATATGCTAATGCTCTTGAATGAAGCTTAACTTATGCTTTGATTAGTGGATCTATTTTATAGGGAATGATAAGGTTAGGATATGGATAGGAATTAGTATTGGAAACACAATTTGTAGTGTGTGAACTCTTGTTGCCTTTACCTTAGCTAATGTCTTGTATGTTTTAATGATGTAGTCTTATCTTAATTCATGTGGAGGCATAGTAGGGTCTAGTCTTTATACTTGAGTTCATTTAGCTTCATTCCAATTATTGTCTTGTATGTTTTAATGATGTAGTAAAATCTTAATTCATGTAGAGGCAAAGTTGGATGTAGTTTTATGATTTCATGCACTACATGTTGTGAGGAGCTTAATTACACACACACATCACACACACATTTTTATGTTCACATCATCTCTCTACCCCCTTTGGGGCTTAGTTTATTGCTTATTTCCATTTCCATTTGCATCTTAGTGTAGTTTAGTGTAACCAACCTTTCTTCACTTTCTTTACCTCTCGCCTTCGCACAAACCAAGTGTCGACACACCTCCCAGTGGACGACCCGTATTTGCCACCGCTTCAACGCGGCCGTGCACTTGCGGTTAAATATAAAACGATCAATCAGTTAGCTTTGGGAACCCAAACCATTTTGGTTTTGGGAGCCCACACACTTGAGGAACTATGGTTTACAACTAAGTGCTTTCCATTTAGAGTAGTGTGAGATACATGGTTTTTCAATTTAGAGTTGTATCCTAAACCATGTTTTTGCAAAGATTGTCTTTGACTACCTAATAACATGTTAAGCATATGAGTTCCATTTGTGAATCTTTCTAAATCTTTTCTTAATTGCAAATTACAAGCTTGAAGATTTAGTTGATCACAATCTATAGGTGTTGCTCTTAATTTATCAAAATTTGATGCATACTTTTCAAATTTAGCAATCACCTCATTCTTCTCATTCATGCATATTTCAATTTGGCTTTGGAGATCTTTGATTAACTTTCTAGCATTCTTGTTTTTATCACAAATGATCTCATATTGTTTAACTAAGTCATGGAATGCATTTTGAAGCTCATCATGTGTATAAGTTTCTTCATTAACACTAGAATGTGAGCTATCACTATAATAAGACTTAGTTGAGCATGAATTACTAGAACAAGAGTTAGAATCTACCTCACTTTGATCTTCAATAGCCATGAAGCATGAGTGAGCCACTTCTCTTCTACTTTGCAAGGAAGAAGACGATGATGATGGTGATGAAGAATCATCCCATGTAGCCTTGTGTGCTTCCTCCTTCCTTTCTCTTCTCTTGCTCTTCTCCTTTTCTTTTCTCCTCTCCCTTCTCTCCTTTTTCTTCTCCCCTTCTCTTCTCTCATTTTCACTCTCCTCCCTCTCTTTTTCTTTTTCTCTTTTCTCACTTCTTCTACCTCTTCTTTCATTCTTTTCTCCCTTATCCCTCTTGAGGTATTTGAAGAAGTCTTTGGCTAGGACTTCTATGCCCTCATCTTCTACACTCCTCCTTGGTTCATCTAAATTTGCATGTAATGTCAAGGTGGATTTCTTCTTGGTGGCTTCCTTCTCCTTCCGATGATTGATTTGAAGTTCATAAGCCATCAAGTTTCCAATGAGCTCCTCCATCTTTAATTTTGAGAGATCATGCGCCTCTTCAATTGCGACGACTTTATCTTCCCAATCGATGCTAAGTGACCGGAGGAACTTTCTTGTCATCTCTCCTTCATTGATTTTTCTTCCAAGAACCAAAAGAGAGTTAGTGATATCGGTGAAGCGAGTGTTCATTTCGCTTATGTTTTCACCGATTTGCATAGAAACAATCTCATATTTATGCATGAGGAGACTAATGCGGGTTTCCTTAGTTTTGCTATCCCCCTCATGATGCATTTGAAGTCTATGCAATATCTCCTGTGCACTTTGACATCCCCTAATCCTATTATATTCACCCTCATTAAGGCCACAATACAAGATGTTCATAATTTTCGAATTCATTTCGATTTCTTTCATTTTCGGTCTTGTAAGTGAATCTAATTCATCCTCTTTAGGGGGTGTGTATGGATTTTGGAGAAACATCCAATACTTAAGGTCATTAGAAATTAGGAAAATCTTCATCCTATTCTTCCAATAATCATAATTTGACCCATTAAGTAAAGAAGGTCTAGTGGTGCATAATCCTTCAATGTGATTAGATGATGTAGAAGCCATGCTAAAAAATACGATTAAGTATGAGAATTTAGCTAACAAGGCTCTGATACCAAATGTATGATCGTGTGTGTTTATGGGTCCACAATTAAGGCTAATCACCTAATTACCTACTTGTTTAGACAATCAAGTAAATGCAGCGGAATTTAAACTAAAACAAGCAAGTAAAAGAAAATAATGCAAACCACAAGAAGTCGGGGTTCGGCACCCCACCCGAGTCCTAGTCCTCTCTTGCAAGCTCCGCTCGGATCACCGAGCTCCGCCTACGACTTCACTAACCACTCCCCGTTCCGGGCCGGGAGAGAACGCCTTTACAACCGTCAAACTCGCGAACAACCCTCGCCGAGCTTGGAATCTTCTTCTCACAATCCGAGAAGGATGCTTCGGGCTTTCACTAGAGCCTTTACTCTTTTGACAACAAATGAGAACTTGAGTGGAGCAACACTCTCTAAATCTTGAGCACACTTGAGTAGGATTAAGAAATGATCACTAAGTGTGGAAGGTTTGTAGCTTTGAGTGTTTGGGATTCTCTCTAAAGTTTGGGACAAGTTTGTAGTGGGAGAGTTGTGTTAAAATGTGTTTTACAACTCCTTATATAGGCATTAGAGAGAATAGAGCCGTTGGGATTGATTGGGTATGAGTTGAAGTGTCATTACACAAAATAGAAAAGACAGGACCCAATTCTGGTTGTAATCGGTCGACCGAATCGGGACGCACGGTCGACCGTTTGGCAGTTTTGCACAAGATTCGGTCGACCGGTTAAGCAACGGTCGACCGCCCAACTCTACGACTTAAGAAAACTTAAGTCATCGGTCGAACACAAGAAAACGTTCGTTCGACCGATTTCGACCAGGCACTTTGGGGGTGACAAACAAATGTGTGAACGGTCGACCGAAACAAGTTTGGCGATCGACCGACTATGGACAGGCACTTTGGGTTTGTCAAGAGATGGACAAACGGTCGACCGATCGTGGTCCTCGGTCGACCGATACATGAAATACATTTTGGGTATTTTTGGTTTAATACGAATACAACCGTTGGGTATATACGACAAAAGTAACGGTCGGGAAAATATGATCTGACGGTCGACCGAAAGGTAAAACACGGTCGACCGAATAAGGGCAGTGAAAACACAAACAAGAGATTTGATCATTCGGTCGACCGAACGGCATGTTGCGGTCGACCGAATGTGGGCAGACTTTTGCAGTTCAGGTTTGGTGTTTTCCGGTCTAAGTTTGGGTGATCTATTGAAGTCCAAATTATGTGAAATTTCGTGTGTGACTTCTATAGGGAACCTAGTGTGTGATTAAGTTGATTTTAGCTCAAGTATGCTCAATTACACTTTGTTCCTAAGACTCAAAAGAAATCAAGATTACATGTCTTCGATTTAGCTTTAATTACATGTCTTGACTTCATTTCCATCTTTCTTGAGTCTTGATCACCTGTAGAGGTTAGCACAATACAATATATATGCAATGCATAGTGTGTGCTACTCTAATTAAGATTCGGTTGATTAAATCATCAAAACATAAGAAAGGCCAAAAAGCCAACACATATGACCCTCAACAGGAATGTGGAGAATCTGAAAGACGTCATGCAACATGATCATCATCTCTCCGAACGTCAAGTGGAAAGTGTTGGTGTCAGGCTGCCACCGCTCCACGAAAGCCAAAATCAACAGCATGTTAATGCAGGAAAACATGTTGTACGGCAAGTGACCCAATCCATTGTCACTAACGGTCGCCGTCATATCATCAGTCATCACTGAACGCCAAGCCTACAATGTCGTACAGGCTCTGTGCAGATTATGGCACTTCAAAACCTTCCGATCCTCGTCATCCCAGATGCGTCTGGCGATGTGGCCTCCGAAACTCGGAATGACGCTGCCATCTAGAGGACCACCGGACATCATATCCGTGACGATCCAAGACTCGTCATCACCCCTTTTCTTCTTCTGAGCTTGGGCGTCTTTAAGTGCACGAACTCGAATCACTGGTCACAAACCGGTCACCTCGACCCTTCCTAATGACTTACTCAGCCGAAGGACTACAATCTCGCCCCCGTCATCGACTGTATTGATGTATCGCCTCCTCCTGTGGCCCCAAGCCATACCGACCCCCATCGTCACTCTCGTCGTGACTCCTCAACTCATCTGAATCATCCTCGTCGTCGAAAAAATCCTCAGGTGTCTGACGACGACGTAAAATATATCTCTCTCCTAAATGAAGCAGAAATACCCCGTTTACGTGGATGACGAGGACCTGACTCATCTGCTACACTACGTATCGTGCATAAGGGAATTGATTCCCCTTTTCCTCCACGGTAACCCGATGACTATTAATTCAATTTCAAAATAAAATTTTATTAACGGATTTACTAAAATAATTAAACTAATTATTAACTTAGTAATCGATTTATTTAGCAATTATCACAATTAATCAATAATCCTTTACTAAAATCGTACACAACTAATTATTAACTTAATAATCAATTTATTTAGCTATTATCACAACTTTTAATCAATAATTCCTTACTAAAATAATTAAACTAATTATTAACTTAATAGTCGATTTATTTAGCAATTATCACAATTTATAATCAATAAAGGATTTACTAAACTAATTTAATTCATTATTAACATAATATTCAATTTATTTTAAATTTATCACAAATTATAATCAATTTAAATAAATTAAAAAAAATTGGGGCATCTACCGGAGACGCCCCAACGTTCGGGAAGGCTTCTGCGGGAGCCGCCTCCCAGCTTGCCCTATATTCGGGCGTCTCCTGCGGACGCCTCACCCAAAAAAAAAGTTAAAATAAATAAGGCAATTTACCAGATTTGAGTAATCTGAGGCGTTCGTTGGTTCTTTTCTTGGCCTCCGAGACATTGTATCTGCTGAATAAAAGAGTAATATGAAGAGAGAGTGGTGTTAGAAGAGTGAAATGAAGAGTTATATAAGTAGAAATGGTAGAAGGACAACATGGTAATTTGTACGGGAGATAGGGGTGTAATGGATTATACACTTAGATCAAACAAAACCAAGTAAATTGCTAATAATGTTGTCCTAACAAGTAAATTATAAGATTACTTGAATTGCTAATAATGTTGTCCTAACAAGTAAATTATAAGATTACTTAAGACAAATATAATACTAGTTACTAACATAATTTTAAAATTAACACCTAAAATAAAACACAATCTTATAAATTATATGACAACATCAACATCTTATAAGTAAGATTATACACTTAGATCAAACAAAACCAACACAATCTTAAAATCAAACACAATCTCTTAAATTATAGGACAACTCACAACATCAACATCTTATAAATAAGATAATCCACTTGACCCAAACCTTAATTTATTTGAACTTTTGGCGTAGAAAAGAATGAGAAAAAGAAAAGAAATAATAATAATGGAAAATGAAAAGTTTAAGACTAATAAGGTTTTGATTCTTATGAGTATTTTGGTTTGGTTTGTTAAATGGATTGTTGGGTTTGGTAAATTAGTTTATTAAATGAGTTTAACACTTAACCGATTGGGTAATTGGATAGAATATTCATGTTAATCAAATAATTGGATATAGTAATCAGGTTTGGACCGATAATTGAGCGAGCACCGAGCGAGTATCGAGCGAGCGGGGTCTGCTCGGGCTCGGCTCGTTACTAACCGATCCGAGCAACTTCGAGCGAAATCGGAGCAAAATCGAGCGAACATCGAGCGATCTATCGATCCCGAGCAGAGCATGACAACCCTAACAGGAGATTTAAGTAGTTTTACGGTGACGAATAGCCGTTCAGAAAAAAATTGAAGTACTACCTGAGGTTTTTAACAAAATTAAGTGCAGATTTTTAATTAAAAAATTGATGACATCAAACTTTTGAACGATGAATTACAAAATCAAATCTAATTTCCTCAATTCAGTAAGAACATGATGATCCAAATTTTTGGGCTACCAGGAAAAGCTCAACAATACAAACAATGACATCGAGATGCGCGTAGGGAGCTCAGATTCTGGCTCCCCCAAAAGTATTTGGATGACCTCCAATTACTGTAGCATATGCTTGGGTGTAGAAGAGCTGAAATCATCCCACCCAAACGCACCCTTAGATTTCTTTTTGTTGACTTTATGCATATTATCCTCTCATTTCATGAACTTCAAGTCTAACAAAAATCTAGTGTTGACATAAGAAATAATTAGAGCCTATACATTTATCAACTCATTTAAAACATGTAAGTTGACCAAACGACGGACTTAATTATTTGAAGTCCATGAAATAACGATGGGTATGTACGTGTAGATGACATGTGCCCCCAATGCTCGGCCTCCACACAGGAGTAGATCCAGAAAAAAATTGCGTGTGAGGGCCCAGTTTTGAAGAATGAAAGACAAAGTACACAAAACTAACTTTAAATTTAAGTACTAAATACACATTACTTCAGAGGCAAGAAGGGCCTCCAAGTTGAAAAGATTCGTAGAAATCTGACCCAATCGTGGCCACGATGGGTTGAGAGATGGAAGCTCCAAAGGAAGGAGAAGAAGTTGGTTATTTCTGTTGTGATTTTATTTCTTAAAAGTAATTAGTTAATTACATGAAATTTTTTTATATAATAAAAAAAAAATTAAAATTTCGAAATTTAGGAAGAAAAAAAAATTCTTCGAAAACTAGGTGGATCGCGAGTGGGAACCGCGATCCGTGGGAACCGCGATCCATGGGAACCGCGGTCCATGGGAATCGCGGTTCCCACCCACGATCCGTGCTTCCCGCCAAAAAAATAAAATTTAAATTTTTTTAAAACTTTTCTGTTTTATTTTCTTTATTTCTGTTTTTATTTTTTATTATATTTATTTTTAATCTTTTTTGAAATATTTTTTTTTCAAAATATGTTTTCTAATTTATATTATTTTTTAAAAATTTTAAAAATTGTTTTTAATTTTTTCAAAAATCGACCTCCAAATAACGTCGATAACCCGGCGTATTGAATTGTTAGGGTATTTTATACAATAAAAAAACAAAATTTCTTTATCAGAATAATAAATTATTTACAACTAAATATTAAACAAATACTAAAATTAATTAAAACAAAAAATTGGAAACATTGTCAAAAATTCGTAGGGTGTACACACATTACAAACATGTTTGGAGGTCGATACAGCAAAAAATTTAAAACACAATTAAATTTTTTTAAAAAATATTAAAAATTACAAAACATATTTTGAAACAAATATGATAAAAAACATAGTTAAAACGATTTTAAAAAAATCAAAACATCAAATACTACAACTAAAATCCGTGACTTTTTTTATTTTCTTTTATTGTTTTTGATTTTATGTTTAATTTTTTTACAAATCATTTTAACTATGTTTTTTATTATATTTGATTTCAAAATATATTTTGTAATTTTTAATATTTTTTAAAAAAATTTAATTGTGTTTTTAATTTTTTGCTGTATGGACCTCCAAAATGTTTGTAATGTGTGTACACCCTACGAATTTTTGACAACGTTACCAATTTTTTGTTTAATTAGTTTTATGGTTTGTTTAATATTCAGTTGTAAATAATTTATTATTCTGACTAAGAAATTTTGTTTTTATATTGTATAAAATACCCAAATAATTCAATACACGTCGAGTTATCGGCAGGATTTGGAGGTCGTTTCTTGAAAAAATTAAAAAAAATATTAAATTTTTTTAATAAATAATATCAATTAGAAAAACATATTTAAAAAAAAAGATTTTAAAAAAGATTACAAATAATTAAAATAAAAAAGAAAAAACAGAAGGAAAAAAACTAAAACAGAAAACCGAAAAAAACAAAAACAGAAGAAAATAAAAAAAGTCCCGGATTTTAGTCGTAGTGTTTTGATGTTTTGATTTTTTTAAAATCGTTTTAACTATGTTTTTTATCATATTTGCTTTCAAAATATGTTTTGTAATTTTTAATATTTTTAAAAAAAAATTAATTGTGTTTTAAATTTTTTGCTGTATCGACCTCCAAACATGTTTGTAATGTGTGTACATCCTACGAATTTTTGACAACGTTTCCAATTTTTTGTTTTAATTAATTTTAGTATTTGTTTAATATTTAGTTGTAAATAATTTATTATTCTGATAAAGAAATTTTGTTTTTTATTGTATAAAATACCCTAACAATTCAATACGCCGGGTTATCGACGTGATTTGGAGGTCGATTTTTTAAAAAATAAAAAACAATTTTTAAAATTTTTAAAAAATAATATAAATTAGAAAACATATTTTGAAAAAAAAATATTTCAAAAAAGATTAAAAATAAGTATAATAAAAAATAAAAACAGAAATAAAGAAAATAAAACAGAAAAGTTTTAAAAAAAATTAAAAAAAAAAAAAATTTGGCGGGAAGCATGGGGATCGCGGGTGGGAACCGCGATCCGTGCTCCACGGATCGCGGTTCCCACCCGCGATCCGTGCCCCACGGATCGCGGTTACCACCCGCGATCCACCTAGTTTTCGAAAAAAAAAAAAATCCTAAATTTCGAAATTTTAATTTTTTTTTATTATATAAAAAAATACGGTTCCCATGTGGGTCATTTTCAGCATTGACATTTTCATAAATGTCATTCTTATCACATCAGTATTATCTCTCTTTACAAATTTTTTCCCCTCTCTTAGGAGCATAAATAATCATGTCTGAGCTTCTCCGGACGTCATACTTTCTCTCTGTTAGGTCAACTTCTCTCTCTACCATGTCATTTCACCCCATCCACTCCCAAATTTTCCTTAATCGTGCCCTAACGAAACAAATAAAATTCTACGTACATTCTCTCACCTCCACGTCATTTGGAGATCAATTATGGGTAAAATATTTGAAAAAACGGAACAAATAAAAAACATATTTTCAGAAGAAAAAAATTGAAATGATTTTAAATTGAATATTTTAACATTTTTATCAAATAACAAAATTTAAAAAAAATCAGCCAATGGGGAGGGGCACGTGCCCCCCACCCAACGGGCGCCTGGGTGTGAAATCAGTCGCCCACCGCCAGATTTCATGTCTAGACGGGCACCCGGGAAAAACTCACCGCTAACCATGCTCTAACAACCTTATCCTCTAACCACGACCTAGAGATAAATGTCAAACTTGTCAAATCAACATTTTTTCTTCAACATTATTTATTTTCCCCTCGTTTACGATTTTCAACAATAACCAGTTAATTAACTTATTGTATTACAATAATTTTTTATAAGTAAATATAAATAGTAGGAAATAAAATTCAGAAAAATATTATTAAATATTAAAACGTCATTACACTAATTAATTGTTGGAATAAAAAATACAAAATTAAGAAAACACTCTTATTCATCATTAAGAAAATTATTCAGCAAAAAATAAATTTAATTAAAATTATCATCAAAGTAATTAACAATATAAATTTAATTAAAAATACTAAATAATTTACAAATAAAAGTAATTTTAAAATAAAAAAATACAAAAAAAACCAATAGGTCGAGGCCACCAACACAAACGACCAGGCGTCGACCTCCTGGTCGTGGCACCCCCACTGAGGCATTGAGGGTACCTTTATATATGGAAAATGATTTGTTCACGCTGCGTCCCGGATGTTGTCTGACGTGGTCAGTCCAATCAGCAGTCTAATAAGAAAAGATTAATAAAATCACATATTATTTATTTATTTCGGGTCACATCACACACACGCGTAACTATGCGACCTTTGGTTTCCACCATACATATCTCCTCAAAACTTTTCATTATTCCCCAAAACGTTTCATTCTCCATCATTTTCTCCCAGTGGAAGGCGAGATCGGTAAGAAGGATGCCGAGGGAGACGAACGCAGGAGTGAGTGTTGAGGGAGGTGCGGACGTCGATGACGTTGGTTAGGACGTCGTGGTGAAGGTTGTCGGCGAGGAGTGGGAGGAAGTAGTCGGCGTTGGAGCCCGTCCCGATGCGAGGAGGATGAGGAATGTGGTTCTTTGTAGCTGAATTGAGTTTTTTATGTGGTGTTTTTGAGGAACTTTAGTTTTTTGTGGCTGATTTGAAGTTTCGGTTTTTATTCTGTGATGGATCAGACTTGATTTTTGGAAATGTGTTTCTTTGTAGCTGATTTGAGTTTTTTGTGCAGAGTTTTTGGAGAAAATTTTGGTTCTTTGTGGCTGATTTGAAGTTTTTCGTTTTTTCTATGATGGATCGATCTTGGTTTTTTGATGTTATTTTGAAAAGTTTGTTTCATTGTAGGTTTTGTTCTTTGTAGTTGTTTTGAGTTTTACGTGGTGTTGTCGGGGAAAGTTTGAAAAGACAAACACAGGTGTTAAAAATGACAAACAACTACTTAAAAATGACAATTCATTACTTAAAAAGGACAAAACCTCGACATATAAATGACAACTCACTAATATAAGAAAGATCAACCCAACTGTTGAAAATGACAAAATCATACTTAAAAATGACAAACCTACACTAAAAAGGACAAAATCATACTTGAAAAGTACAAACTGATACTTAAAAAGGATAAACTCATACTTAAAAATGACAAACCATCACTTAAAATGACAAAATCTCGACATAGAAAGGACAACCCACCAATATAAGAAGGACCGACCCAATTGTTAAAATAGACATCATACTTAAAAAGGACAAACCTACACTAAAAAAGACAAAACCATACTTAAAAAGTACAAACCGGTACTTTAAAAGGATAAACACATATTAAAAAAGACAAACTCGTATGTTAAAAAGGACAAACGTAGATGTTAAAAAGGACAAACTTATATGTTTAAAAGGATAAAACATGAACTCTTCATTTTACCTTTGTATCCAAAGGTTGTATGGGGAAACCAAATGTTGCGTTGGAAAAAATAGAAGTTGCATGAGAAAATCAAACGTTGCAGTGAGAAAGTAATGTTGCATTGTGAAACTAAGGATTGCATGTGACACAACATGTTATTAAATTAATTTCTCTACTGACTAGACTGCTGACTGGACTGACCACGTCAGGTGCGTTCCGGACGCCCCCGTCTGTGTATCACGGTCCTTTGTATATAGATGGACACACATAAATGGTTAACGGAGCTGCTAAAATAACTTCAGATCTCCTTCCCTTAATACATATGATTCTGAACACTAATCAACCACATTTATCTTTACAAGATTTACAAACTTTATCTCTCAAGCTAGCTGGATAATCCATTACACCAGAACTTAGCCCTAGATCATAGGGAATATCGCGCGTTAGGAATTGACATTATTTGAAACATTATTATTTCTCCTTAACTCTTTTTCCAAGTTCTCAAAACTACGTTCTTGGACCACAGTTAAGTACTCGCCATCTTAAATTCTTATATAAATGAAATAACACAAAAAGGCAATCAAATATACAAAGTTAGCAATGAAAAACACAAATCAAACCAATGGAAAGGAATCAAACAATATAGGAACGAAGCGAAGAATGACAGAAAATTGAGCTCTCAAGGATACTACTGAATTTTACAAATGAGTGTGAAAAGGGTAGAAAGTTGTGTGTAAACTTTTATTTATACAAAATCATGTACTTTAAACAATACATTAAGTATTTCCTGGTAAAACCATCGGTTTCTCGGGTGCAAGTGTGCAACCCTTTCCTTTCAAAATAAGCACTTATTCCCTAACTTTTACTGTTTGGCATGTTGCCCCCTCTACAAACAACTTTTTCTCAAATTATCATTTATCCACCATAATAAAAAAAACTTTCATTCTATCTTTCATGTCCTTCTTCTTTTATTACTCCATATTTTGAGCACCAAATTCCAATCTTCATCCCACAATGTTTTCTTATGTTTTGTGATAACCATAACTAGAGATGACAATCGTGTCGTTCGTGTGCTTTTATGTTGTGTAATTTTGTGTGTATTAGACGGTTTTGATGGACACGAACACTCATGGTTTGATTTCGTGTCTTCCTTCGGGGACACGAAAACGACACGATTTTAATTGGGTGTACACGAAACAACACGGTTTGTACACGAAATTTTTTCGTGTACATATCCGACGACACGGCATGATATACGATTATATATGAATTAACACGAAGCTACATGATTGTACACGAAATACACGATTTCCCTGAAAAATACTTCATTTCAAAATTCAAAAGAGACTAATTAAACAAACTCAACTTTTAATTGTTAATTGGATAATTCTTAATTAGGTATTTGGGTAATTGGATAGCTTGGTATTTGGGTAAATGGATACTTGGGTAATCGGATAATTTGGTAATATGTATGTCTTGTACTTTCATGTACCCGACAATGTGAGACAAAAACGACGCAATTTTTTTTGTACCGCCTGCACGACACGAACATGACATGAAATACGAAATCGATAAACCCAGATAGTTTTTTCGTGTCATGTTATCGTGTTCTGTGTCAAATTGTCAGGTCTAACCATAACAATATCACAAAGATGGCCATATATATCACAAATAACAACAACTCATAATCATATCACGTACAAGGATGAACAAAATCATAAGCTTCAAATAACAAGTACTTGACATCAAAAATGATCCATGGGGTTTGTATAAACAAGAGAAGAAGATGAGGAAACCTTGTCAGTATCAAAAGGTTAGAGGGTAAGTGTTAGTGTGAGAACCCAAACTCTTTTATTGTACTTTTTTTCTTTTTTTTTTGAATATAACTATGTACAAACATAAGTTCCCATCTTCATTTGTCAAAAGACATCAAATGGGAATCTCAAGAGTGGGTCAATGCACTTGGAAAGGGAACATGACACCACGCGGGGCCAGAATACGCATGCATGGGCCCCCTTCACAAAGAGCACCAGATGAAATGAGAGGTTCATGAATTGGACGCAAAGGCGTCTCATCCAAAGGATCAAACTGAAAGAGTTTGAACATCTCAAGAGTTTGGGAAATGAGGGGCAACGGAAGAAGTGTTTCTCCCATTACGCTGCTGAAGTTATGATCGTCAATCCAAACTCTCCAACCAACAGGCTGGTGCGTCGGAACGAGGTCAAGAACCTCGTTAGGCATGTCTGACACACCAGGTGAACAAAAAATGGGTCTCATACCCAAGGTATCCTCCAAGGAACTCCTAATACCCTCATTAGTAATGTAGTTGTTTGATGTTCCATCATTTCCAAGATGATCAGGAACAATAGTGAGAGGCAAACTCTCATCAGGTAGTTTGAAATTAAGGGGACTAGGGAGCTCTTGCTCCACCAGAGGTGAGTCCTTTGGAGGTACAACAATAAGATCATGTGGATCAAGGGCCACGGGACAAAAAGATAAGGCACAATCCTGTGCCGGCTCATAATGAAGCTGGTCCAAGTTATTCTCAATTTGAATCGAATCCTCCACTAAGTGATCGTGAATTGAAACCCCAAGTCCCTCAGACTGACTAGGAGTTTGACTTTGAAAGGTTGTGTTTTGAATTTGTGGATGTGGTGGTGGTTCGATTTCAAAAGATGAATCCTCATGTTGACAAGAAAAGTTACTCTCCTCACGTTCACGTAATTGCTGCGACATTTGACTCACTTGCAGTGCCATATTTTGTATGGACTGTTGAGTGGTTTCCATGAACGTAAGGAAAGTTTGTTTCAAGGAATCAGGTATGCGGTCAACTATGAGGTCCAAGTCAGGGCTTGGGAAATTTTGGGGTTGGGTGTTGATTGGCTGAGAATGAGTCCAATGATTTGGAGTAGGGTGCTGGTAGAATTCTGGGTATTCGGGAGGAGGATACTGGGGTGGAAATGATGTATAAGAATTTGGATATGAATTGTCTCCCCATGAATCCATCACTCTCGGATTGTACGCGGATGCGTAATGGTCATAATGAGCATTTTGGGAAAATGTTTGCTCATACTCAGGCTCTGGGGGAACATAAGGACATTCCCTAGAGACATGACCACTCAACCCACAACAGTCGCATGGTACAGCTACTGGAGCCACCGGTACAAACATGTCGTCTGCCGCACGCATGAAAGAGGCCAAAGTTTCTTGCAATGTCTCAGTTTGATGACCAGTGTATGATCCGACGAAACTAGATTGTGGTCTAGCAGTCGGTGCCTCTCTCATGTTACCCCAATATGAAGATTGTTCAGTCACACAATTGTGATCATCCCAACCATATGGGGTGTTAGTATGAGCCACCCCAGGTTGCATGGGTCCGGAATACCAGGGAGAATCATCCTGGTCCCAACAATGATATGGATGGTCGCCCATGTAACCATCCATCTCAACAGAGAACTCTAGAGTCGACCACTCTCACCACCACGAGGCTAAACTCGCAAAAAGTGCTCGACTCGACCCTAAAAATGCTACAAAGAGTGTAAAGGGGAGGAGACTACAAGAAGGTGAGAAGAAGATGACTCAGAGGAGAAGGGAAGAATCCCTAAAGCTAGCGTGGGTAACGGGATCAGGAAGAAGCCTAACTAGCAAGCACGGCTCAAACAATGTAAGGCAATGGGTCCTTAAGCTAGACGACGCCTAACTTCGAGGTCACTAGCCTCGACACGCCTCACCTCCCTACAACGAGGACCACAATGCCCAGCAAGTGATACCAGATCCGGAGATCCAGTACCTCCTACTATCGACAAGGTAGGCAACGCCGATCATGTCATGACGGTCTCGACTAGATTACTCTCCTAGTGCGTCCGAATTCCTTAGGGCCAATGTCTACTTGCTTTTAGTTAAGGCTTTATTACGAGTGATTTTTGGGGCCAAGGAAAGGGTAATGAAATCCCCCACCTTATCTTTTATGGGACAACCCCTCCTTAGTAGCGATTTAATCCTAGATCTAGCAATCAAACGCTCTCTCACTCTTGTCCCGATGCACCTTACTAACTAATGCATGAACGAAACATGCATGAATGAGGGATGTGGGTGCACGTACCTCACGCCAGCAATCAACGACAAAATGTAAAGCAAAGAAAAGACAAATGCATGCAAGGTCTACCAATGGTGCATGACCTAGATAGCAAGAAGTCTAATTTTTGCTTTGAGTTTTATGGTCCAAGTTGATTAAAGGGGATTGAAATTAAATCTGGGAGCAAACTGAAGATCACAGCATGCAAAATTGGGCTCCAGATAACTAAAGTAAAGCAATAAACCACCAGAAGAAATTTGAGAGTAGGAAGCCCTTACCAGGCCGCCAATTGGCGGTCTCCAACCGCTGATTGGTGGTCTCTTTGTGGCTTCTGTTGCTCAAACTTTCCCAGTAGCCTCCCCTTGATGTTCTGGTTCCCTGAAACTAATAAACACTGGAAACAAAAAATTAAAAACTCCTCGAATCGTTCAAACCAACGTCTGGACAGAGCACCACCGGCCGCAACGGCGCCAAAAACTTGATTGATCATTTTATATTTAACCGCAAGTGCACGATCGCGTTGAAGCGGTGGCAAATACGGGTCGTCCACTGGGAGGTGTGTCGACACTTGGTTTGTGCGAAGGCGAGAGGTAAAGAAAGGAAAAAAAGGTTGGTTACACTAAACTACACTAAGACGCAAATGGAAATGGAAAAGAAGCAAGAAAACTAAACCCCAAAGGGGGTAGAGAAATAATGTGAACATAAAGAAGTGTGTGTGTGTGTGTTCATTAAGCTCCTCACAACATGTAGTGCATGAAATCATAAAACTACATCCAACTTTGCCTCCACATGAATTAAGATAAGACTACATCATTAAAACATACAAGACAATAATTGGAATGAAGCTACATGAACTCAAGTATAAAGACTATACCCTACTATGCCTCCATATGAATTAAGATTTCACTACATCATTAAAACATACAAGACATTAGCTAAGGTAAAGGCAACAAGAGCACATACACTACAAATTGTGTTTCCAATATTAACTTCATCCATATCCTAACCTTATCATTCCCCATAAAATAAGTCCACTAATCAAAGCATAAGCTAAGCTTCATTCAAGAGCATTAGCATATCAAAGATAAGAGTGAAAACTCATTAGATGGTTATGGAAATCATATAAAGCTCAAGGGATAAAGATAACACAAACTTAATACACTACATGATTATATCACATATTTCTCCACCCCCCAAATGGGGATGGAACTACTCACTACTCATTACACTAACTATATTAGCAAAAGAAAGCATAATACTGAAATGAAAGTTAACTAAGAAGGCAAGAAGCATTAAAGAAACATAAAAGGAAAGGAAAGACTAAACAAACATGCACAAATTAAAAGACAAGATTAAAAGAAACTAGAAGAATTATTTTATTAACAAATGACTCACATTGAAGGTAGCATTCTTCCCCACCTTGAGTTTTTGCTTCAAGGTTCACTCCTTAGTAGAGAGAATGCCACCAAGCAATGGGTACTTACAATGGAAGGTGAAGAGTTCTATTTATAAGCATGGAAAAAGCTAATCGGGGACAATCCCCCGATGTGGGACTAAACCAATACCAAAAATAGCCTACACGAACATTAATACAAGTCCAGGAGAAATTTGGGCGGATCCTGAGTAATATGGACCGCCAATTAGCGGTCCAAACTCTTCGGATCGCGTTGGAATTTATTGTGGCCTTTTCTTTCTGGTATTGTTGGTCTTTGATGCGATTACTTGACTTGTTGGAGCTTCGACCCGAATGGAATTGGTAAAATACTCCCCATGATGGTGTGGAGTATTCTGTTTTCCTCTTAGGTCCTTTGGTCTTACGATCAGGTCCTTCTCCATTGCATCTCAGTCCCTAGGTCTCACAATTAAGTCCTTTTTTCCTGCTTTTGGGTCCTTTCATGGCTCTTCTCTTCAAACCTATTTATTCCTGAAAACTAAACATAAAACTCGTAACATAGCATTGTTTAGGTGAAAGATAATGGATATAAGATACAAATATAAACATGAAATGATGCCAATCAGAGCTAATCCCCAAACTTTAGTTAGGAGCTAATCAAGTTTAAGGTAGGCTAATTGGTTTTGATGACTTAGGTGAAAGGATGAGGTGATGGTTGGGGGTGAGGTGTTCGGTTGAGAAGGATTTGGAAGTTGTTGAGGTGTTGAAGTGAAGAGTACAAATACTCTTTTCTTTTCTTTTCTTCTCACTTTCTCACATCTCTCTCTACTCACCTCTCTCTCTCTCTCTTGCAAGTTGAAAGAAGAAAAAGAAGGAGAAGTGGAGTTGAGGAAGAGTTGATGTTTGTTGTTAAGAATAGGAGTTTGTTAAGATGAAGAAGAGTGAAAGTGTGAGAAGAAAAGAAGTGAGAGTTTTCTTTGAGTGTTGATTTGGGAGAGAATCGTGTTGGGTGGGAGTCGAGAAGAAGTAGAGGAGAAGGAAGAGAAGGTGGAAGAAGATTCGAGTTCACCGTTTCGTTAGAGAAAGCTTGTTGGTGTGGAGGTGATCGTCGTGGATCTTGAGAGGCTTCTTCAGGCCTTATAGCTACAAGTTCAATTAGATGTTCACACGAGATGTGTGAGTTGGGCAGAGGCATTGTCGGAGGTCGGAGGTCTCGTCGATGCTAGGGTGCAGTAAGGTTGCTGCACTGGAACGGTCGACGGATTGTGGTATTGGTCAATCGGTCGTAGTGTAAATATGATGTTTTAACCCGCACCGGTCGAACGATGACTTTCGGCGGTCGACCGGTTATGCTTGATTTTGAGGGAAGAAGATGATTTTTCCTAGTTTCGGTCGAACAAGACCTCTTGTCATTCGATCGATTGGAACTCAGTAAGTCGGTTGGGGCATAGAGCTTCTAAACGATCGACCGCCTTGTGATCAGTTTGACCAATTGTAACTGTAGTAAGTCGATCGGGGCCTAGACCATCTAAATGGTCGACCGCTCATTGATTTGGTTCGACCGATTATTTATGAGAACTTAAGTTTTGTTCGACCGGTTGCTATTTAGTTCAACCGGAGTTGAGTTAGAGAAAACATAGGAAGTCCCTGATATTTTTGGTCGACTGGGTCTCTTTTGCCGTTCGACCGTTGGGATGATTATTTTAAAGATATTTGTGACATAGACCTTCCAAACGGTCGACCACCTGTAGACTTTTGTTTGACCATTTTTGATGTTGTTTGGTTCAACCAATGGATTGTGGTTCGAACCAATTATCGGTATTACCGACCAACCGGTTGACCGTATGACCTGTTTCGGTCGACCGTTGGTGCCTAGAATTGTATGTTTGTTTATGAGTACGTTGTCTCGTGAGTTACTTTTATAATTTTATGTTTGCATGATATATGCATTGCATGGTACCCAACTCTATCGAGTTGGATGTTCGCCCGGGCTCTGGCCAGTGGAAGGGGTACTACAGCTTGTGTGAGCAACTCTTATCTTCAACTTTGAGTACGCAACAATAGTACTGCTTGTGTGAGTAGTCGTTGCCGTTTGAGTGAATATAGGTATTACAGTTTGTGTGAGCAACCAATGTTTACAGCTGGTGTGTGCAGTCCTTGTTCCAGTCTGCGTGGCGGTAGGTGAGGTTTGTGGACCGTGCGGCCTGTGTGGCGCATGTGTTTCTATGACGTGGAAGTACGCACGATCCTCACTGAACCCTCATAATAGTACAGTTGTGCGTGGGGATGTGTCACATACTCTCCGTAAGACCGTGTGTGCCTGCGGTAGGTCTCTAGGCGAACGCGTTATTATTGTTGGTTGGACAAATGTCATGTGGTACCCTGTACATGGAAGATTTACATTGCACTATTGCATGCCATGATATACTAGTATGATAGGATCATTTCATATTACATAGTATGTGAAAGGAATGTGTTCTAGAAATTTTACTTTTATATGTCAATTATTATGAATTGAATGTGCAAACATTTTGCTCCTTTATTATGGTATTCGTCTTTTAGAAGTGTTAAGAAATATGTGCTTGGTCCTTAACCGTAGAGCTCTAAAAGATAATGGTTTACATAAAATCAAAAGGTATTCACAATCATGGTAATTAACATAGAACATTAATTACCGAGATAAGATTGTTGTGTTGGTCATCGATTGTTGTAGCTCTACAAATAATTGACGACACGAGTATATAAAAAAGGAAAAAATTACTTTTATATATTGAATAGACCTAACAAGTAAAACATTATGGAATTGTGTTTCGTGTCATTAATGTTTTTACTGTGTCTTTGATCCTAAGATATGAGACTTATATCTTTTCATTCAAGAAGTGTTTAATTTGATTATTGTCAAAAGCTATCAATGAGAGTAGTGATAAAGACAATAGTTGGTTGAGCATGACTTGTGCTAGAAAAGATAGTTAGTCAAACGATTATCATTGCCCCTCTTAATTGAGTGATGATATTAGTCGGCCCTTGATAAAGCAAAATTATAATGTGCACAATGTAACTTGAGTTAAGTTACATAGTTATAATTAATTTAGAGAGATCAAGAAATGAATATAATACAAAGATGACACACTTCTACTTTGTATATATTCTTAATATTATGAGGCAAGGGACGGACAAAAGTGGTGCACTTACATCACTAAATGGATCGTGTTTTGGTTCGGGTGGAACAAAGACATCTATGCTAATTGGGTAACTATAATGTGTAGCTAGATTTAGTTTGAGATATTAAGTATTTAATATCGCTGCCAATTTGACTTAGATCCTCCTATAGGTCACACCACAAAACTGGGAAACAAGAGGGTTGATTTTAAGTTCATATGATGTGTCGGGTTTCATGTGAAAATAGGACACATGTGGTAAATGAATAAAATCAATATGTCATGAGAATTGACATAATTAGAATCATAATAAATTCATATGAGGTGTATATATTATGAGGTGTAATAATTTAATATTACATAGGATAATATATTACATAATATGTGAATTTGCTAAAAAACCCCAAAAGATCAAATTTTGTTGGAAATAAATCCAAAATTTGACAAACGCAAAATCGGGGTCAAATACGGTGAATCGTTCATGGTTCGGTCGACCGGGGTATCTTTGGATCGGTTAACCGAATAGGGAACGGGTAAGCGCAATTGGTTGACCGAAATTGTCTGGAGTGCCTGGACAATCGAGTTCGGTTAACCGAGTGTGCACGGTCAACCGAGAAGTAGTATTTTCGGTAGACCGAATGTGACACGGTCATCCGATGACTATGTCCCAGGAGCGATTCTAGTGGGTCAACGGTCGACCGAGTAAAAGACGTGGTTCGTCCGAATTCTTCCAGGGAATTTTCTCATACGGATTCGGTCGACCGTCTAGCTCACGGTGCACCGAACACGTGTTATAACCGAACGGTTCGGTTGACCGAGTTATACTCAGTCCACCGAACAAGAACGATTCTGCCTGAATTATTAAGAGATTAATTAAATCATGGGTGGATTAATTCCAGATTTAATTAAAATGTTTTTGTGGGTGCTTATGTGGAAATTAGAGATTAATTTTATGAGAAAATAAGCAAGAGATCATGACTAAAGAATAGCTCTTGATAAGGATATTTTGGGAGACTATAAAAGGACCCCTACTCCTACTTGTTTAACACTAATGCAAAAATGTTTCTCTCATTAATTTATTCCTAATCACCACGAAAATCTCTTAGTAAATTTAAGTTTTAGAGATAAGAATCTCAGGAGCTTAAAGAGGGGTTATTAGCTAGATTCTAAACCTTGTTAGAGATTGATTGAGTAGCTCATTTCTCTCTAATCTTGTTTAGAGTTTGGTGAACACTCGGAGGTAAATCCGTGGACGATTCAACGGGCAACGCAAATCCGGATCTTCAAAAACGTTTTAGAGAACCTTTAGGTATGATTCTACCTTTGTGGTTTATTTTAATAAATGTAGGGTTGCATGTTATTAGAATAAACATAAAGCAACGTACATAAAATTGTTGAAAATATGAAAATCGATCTTGTATGTTGTACTAAATTTTTTAAAATATATACATACATAGGGACACCAAATCCTATGTAGTATGCATGTAGGTGGACTTGGTATACGGGATTTCCTTATGGAAACTCAGGTATCGTCGCACGTTGTTTTTCAGGCCAGAGCGGTTTGAGTGGGTGGTGACTGATGGCGACTGCACCTGGAGCCGGATCCTCTAGTCTTTTTGAGGTTTTTATGATTACATGTATTTTTGATGTATTTTGATATAATCATACATTTGACAACTCTTGTATACGGTGCACATTTGATGTATATTATCAGTAGTGTTCCTTGTGATCTGATGTTGATGTCTTTTGAATATCTTTTAAAATTTTAAATTTCCGCTGCTTCGGGGATGTTACAATTAGTTTCCGTAGTTATAGGGATTTAAAGTGTTCAGGACCAAAAGTAAGGAAGTGAGTATTTCAATTTAAATTACTTACGTGTAACTTATTTTTCGAAAAAGATGTATTATCATCATTATATCGATATGGATTGCAGAAACTTCAAACAAATAGTTTTCACAAGATAACTCAAGCTTTGTTTTTGTAAACGATGATATTGCCATTGACAAAATTGAGATAAAAGAAGATTCAAACTTCAAATTGAAAATCCAGATTATAGATTTTTATCTACATCATAAGTAAATTAAGGATGTCTAAAATCATAAATTTGGTAGTTGTTTCATATTTAGATCTAGAATTCAGTTTTTTTAAAACAAATGTAGTGGCGTTTATTTTTACATATTTTAAATATTACGTAAAATATATTCTAAATTTTATGATTTTCGATATCTTTAATTTACTCATGTTGTAGATTAAGATCTACAATTTATTTGGATTTTCAATATTAAATTTAAATTTATTGTCAAATGTAACCAGCTGACAATAAGTTTGCCGACTTTTTGTTTTGAAGTTTCCTGTGGTGAGCTGACAATAAGTTACCTGAATTGCTAAACATCGTCCCAAAATTACTTAAATCGCCCCTTGAAATTACCATTTTGCCCTTCTCTCATTTCTACTGCTATAACGCGACATTTTACCCTCCTATCACACATCTCTCTTCATATTCCTCTTATAATCATAAAAAATAATGTTTTGGAGGTCAGTAATGAACCAACGGACGCCCCAGTGTACTCGAATCTGGTAAAACATCTAACATCTTTTTAATAAAACAATAATAAAAAATAATAAAAAATTACGGGCGTCTGACGGAGCCGCCCCCACGTAGGAGGGGGCGTCTGGCTAAGACGCCTTCCCCATGGGGGCGGCGTTTTACCCAGACGCCTTACCCATCGGGGAGGCGTTTTACCCAGACGCTCCGCCCATGGGACAGGCGTCTATGTAAGACGCCTCCTCCATGGGGGAGGCGTCTTAGCCAGACGCCCCCTCCTACGTGGGGGCGGCTCCGTCAGACGCCCGTAATTTTTTATTATTTTTTAAAAAGATAATTGATTATAAATTTAGATAATTGTTAAATTAATTAATAAGTTAATAATTACTATATTCGGATGACCGATACCTCTTCGCTGCCCCCTTGCCACCCCCGCCACCTCACCGGCGAGGTGGAATGCCGCTCGCTCACCGGGGAGCGAGACCCCCGAACGACCTGTCGAGGTGGTATTTGTAAGTCATGATGTTTTACCACCGAGGGATTTGGAACTTAAAAAATGTTGGATCTGGAATTTTTTTGAATCTTTATCACTTGCAAAAAAACTCATTGTAATCCGACCGGTTACCACCGAAAACTTGCAAAGAAACGTCAAATAATTTGAGATAACACACCGTATAATTTTAATTTGACAAAAAAAATTAAAAAAAAGGGACGTCTGGCTAAGACGCCTGTACCATCGTGGAGGCGTCTGGCTAAGACGCCTCCACCATGGTCGAGGCGTCTTAACCAGACGCCTAGACAATGGTAGAGGCGTCTGGCTAAGACGCTTGTACCATCGTGGAGGCGTCTGGCTAAGACGCCTCAACGATGGTGGAGGCGTCTGGTACAGGCGTCTTAGCCAGACGCTCGTGTCGGAAAAAAAAATCTGCCTCCGTTACTTCGTCTGGTCTAGGTGTTTCGCTAGACATTTTCGTGGTGTTGGTACTAGGAATGTTAGTAAAACTGAGTCAATAACCTTGTTTAAAGACACGGGACGATATGGGTATTAAATATATTGTTAAGGGCAATTTGGTAATTTCAAGGGGCGATTTAAGTAGTTTTGGGGCGACGTTTAGTAGTTCCCTAAGTTACAGTCCAAACAATAATCATGAGTTTTTTGATCTTTTCGAAATTCACCGTAGCAATGTGAAGACAATTTCCACTTAGCGTGAGTAAATGAAAGTCAAGATTTTAATTCTAAAATTTTAGTTTCCAAAATTTCGATTCCAAGTGATTGGGTTACAAATATTATTTTTTTACTTTGAAGTAGGAAAACCATTTCTTTGTGCTATAATGACAAGATAACTTAGTGTTAGCCCCTTTTCGAAGAAGGGGAACCTCCAGCAGGATGAAAGAGACGAGAAGACGACACAAGATTTTTTGGCGGAAGATTTTTCATACTCTTCCTACTCTTTCATTCATTTATATAGTGAAATAATATCTTAGACAACAAGCTTAAGAACAAACTCGATAAGGAGATAAAACAGAATTGGAAACAACAACCTAAATATCGATATCAATCATTGCTTAATTTAAGTAAGCTAACTCGACTCATTCCTATTGGGAATAATAAAACATAAAAGGAAACACTTATAAAACTAGCATCTTTGCATGATCCGTGCAAAGGTTACTCAACGTAATCATCTAGATATTTTGGTTTGCAAAGTTGTCTCTTTCCAATCTTGTAATGCACTTGATTGGAAGTTGACGTTGGAGCTCCATACTTGCCAATAGAAGTACATGTATCACTTAGTCTTCCTTTGGAGTTTGTGTGAAAATGAGCAGAGAGCTCAGCTGAAGTACCAACTCTGGGAGTTGCAGAACTTCAATTACAAAATTTGTAAGTTATTTTGCAAATTAATCACAAAGAAGTCATCTTAAAATTCAAAATTTTCCCATTTCTGAATAATTTCCTGCAAACCTATCATTTTTTGACCATTTCATGGGAAAATCTACTCAAGTTTCCATACCCGATAACAACTCTTGACATCAAGCGCATCTCGACAAATCATTTTTGTAATTCCCAAAATCAATAAATCCAACATCAAGTGGGGCTCTTAGTTGTTAATTGCGGAGATGATGTCTGTCGTAAAAAAACAAAACTAACGAGATGACATGGTAGCGCAAATCAGTGAATTATAGTATAGTTCCCGTCTAAAGAAAATTTTGACGGATGAATGTAAATTTTGAATCTTTGTAAGAAGAAGATGAACAATAACTATGATTGGTCGAGAGTGAAGAAGAAGTGGGAGTTTCATAGTTGACGAGGACAAACTGAAATTTTACTTATTATCTGAGAGGATAAATTCGTAATTTTTAAAAAAATGTAACTTTCTAGGTGAGGTATAGCTTGCAAAAAATAATTACCAACGCATATTTCTTAATCTTTTTCAAAATATTGATTAGGATGTTCATGTAAGATCGAGCGGCAAAGAAAGCATTTCCAAATCCAGCTGCTGCGTGTCTTTTGCCTTCCTGTTTAGCCAACCAAAATAAATACTAATTAAACATATGATTAGTGTCCATCTTCCAAGCATATTCGTACAATCGAAATAGTCTAAATCTTTCAAAGCTAAATGTGTTAGAATATTCTATCGCTTTCACTGACTGACAATAAATTTATAACACTTGTTCTTTTTTATGATATTCAGTTTTCTTTATTTCCCATCCGATTAAAATTATACTTTAATAGTGATGATTACTATGGAAAGGGACTTATGACCCTGACTTTGCACAAATCCTTGAAGGATGGTTTTTTGTCCATGAATTGTTCCTACACCAACATCATCTATCCTACTTAGGCTCTGACCAATTAATGCCAAATTAATAATTGAAGCACTACCCAATAGGATGGTTTCCTTGAGAGTTAATATCTTAGGACTACATGACCTCCACTTGAGGGCAACAATGAAAACCTTTCCGTATATAAGAAAAACCCTAAAATATATTGTCTTTAGCCAATCTAAAACTAATCATGCAATCATTTGATTATCATGTTTAAAATGGACTTTTAACACCAAGGACAACAGTTGATATCTTATAACTCACTACAATGTCTCTTGGTTTCTCCAATCTACAACTATTTACGTGAAGTCAGAGACATTAATTCAAGCTTTCAAGCAAAATCCTTTGTATGATTGTATAAAAATCTTCATATCTGAATTTGCTTAGAGCCTTCAAGCAAAATGCTTTGTATCAGAAATCCCTGAACTCGTTTTCATATTTAGTCAATTTGAACTCATTTTCTTAATGCAACTAATTTTCCAATAAGATCAATATACATCGCAAAATGAACTTGGGCTTTTTATCTCAGGAGTTACAAAATATGATTTGATTCTCCAGTGTATGATTATTAGTAACATATATTTACATGGCAAAATCCCTATACATCACAGTTTTTCCATTTCAAACCACTGAAAAATTAATCTTAGGGAAGATTGAGTAACCTGTTGGAGATGTCATTGACATGAATAGTAGACATTCAACATGAATGAATGAATTATGAGATAGAGGTAGTAACTTGCATAGAAAGAGACTCAATTAAGTATGACCCACGAACAACTCCACTATCCTTATTCAAGAAGAAAGTAAGTACTCCAATCAGGGAGCAAAACCAATACCTCTCATACATTTGTTCTTCCCTATGTGAGGATGATTCTTGGTAGTGCCATGTAGGCCCCCTAGTCAACTTTGGTGGTACAATTGTCTAAATCTTATTCATTTTCCTTGATGCATGGCCTACAAGCTACAACCCCACAATTTGGAAGACTTCAAAAATCAACTAGACATTGCGGTTGTTGGAATTCATTAAACTATACAGTAGTCATTGGCTTCACTTTGTTCCTCATGTATATGTATGTTCATTAGTGCATGGTGGTGGTGTTGAAACTTCACCAACTTTTTTCTTGACTCGCCTCCGCAATTGATAATTCAACCATATCCAATGGTACTATGTTGACCACTTCGGTGTTCTTTGGTTGATGTTGGATTTTCTTTTCTGAGAAAAGGACATCGGATGTATTTGAGTTTTTGACCAATAGCAGAAGCCTGCAATTTGTGCAAATGATATTAGTGCAAGTGGAAGGAAAATTTCTTGTAAAGGGCATTTTGACTTGAGATCTTCTTTGTTTCCGCCCCACCGATATGATTTTCAACTCATTAATCCCAAACCATCAACCCGTTTATAATATTAACCGGAACAGGTGCGGTTGGACACTAACCTGTCTTGCCAACCCGCCTAATATATAATGACAATATAATTTATATAATTAGGAGAATTTTAAAATTATATCAAAATATAAAATTGTTATTTTATATTTGTTAGTTGTTATGCCTTTTTAAATCACATATTAGGATTCTTCTTATTTTCCCTTTTAATTTAATTACCATATTATTGTAGTTTTATTGAATTGGATAGATTTGTACTTAAGAGATTTCAATTTTCTACAAAAAAAGAGATTTCAATTTTCTAAAAATGCAAAGCCTCACAACGTGCTACTTTGCTTTTCTGATCAAAGTCAGAATTCTTACACTTTAGTTTTTAAAAAATAATTGAAACTCTTACAAATTTGATTATTTTTTTTCGTTTCTTGGTATTAGTTTTTTAAAAAAAACCTGTGAAGGTTACTTAATATATAAGTTATACCTACTATACATCTAATTTATCTAACTGGACTAATAAACTAAAGATCATAGCTCGAATCACATATTGTAATTGTATTATTTTCTGTAGTATATTGTGATTGCATCAACCACCTTCACTGTGATTTTATCAAATCATATATCGGTTTCAATTAATTAACATTTGATAATAAACAATGCATCTATCAACCCACCAACCAGTATATCAAATCATTAAACTCACAAAATAAATAACTATATTTTAACCAACTTGCCGGCCCAAAATTTGTCTAATCCGTTGCGGGCAAGAAATTTTAACCCACCTCATAGGCATTGTGTTGCGATTGGGAGTCAAAACCCACCTCGCCTCATTTAGAGCATCCTTAACCAGTAAATATAAACCGGCCCCCAACAAAAACAGTGGCCACGTCACCGTTAAACCATCCACGTATTCTGCTCTTGGTTGGTTTTTATATATTTTTTATTATATAAAATGTTTTAAAATATGTTAACAAATGTTTTAAAAATTATTTTAAATCATTTTTTCAAAACTTTTTTTTATGAAAATATGTTTTTTATTTTTTTATATTTTTTTAAAAAATTGATATATTTTTGTGTTTTACCCATAATTAATCCCCAAATGACGTGGAGGGTAGAGAATGTAGGACGTTTGGGTTGTTTTGGGGTGTGATTAAGAAAAATTTGGAGGGTTGGTTTATGCTGACGTGACAGAAAGAAAAGTTGATGTGGCTGAAAGAGTAAACATGACGCCCGAGAAGTGTCCGACGCTGGTAAAGATGGTCTTAGGCCTCGAGAGGGCGCCAACTTTCCCTCCCTTAATTGCGGGGCCGCCCAGTTTTCCAAGGGGGCAATGGGGGAGGACAGTGGCCCAGTTTTTTTTTAAATTTGTTTAAACATTTAAAAAAATCATTTTTCAATTTTTTTTTCTTTTGAAAATATGTTTTATTTGTTTAATTTTTACACATGATTGATTTCCAAATGACGTGGAGATGATAAAATGTAAGACATCCACACTGTTTCTGGGCATGATTAAGAGAAATTTGGGGTGAATAAACGGTTATGACGTAACATAGATAGAAAACCAGCAAACGAGAAGTGCCCGACGCTGGTGACTTACATGTCTAATCTCATTCCACCCAATAGGGGAGAGCAAAACCCGGGTTGACCCGGTCAACCGGACCGGACCGGTCGGTCCGGGTTCGGTCCGGAAAATTTCGAAAAAATCCTTTCCGGTCCGGTCCGGTCCAATTTCTTTTTAATGTAAAAAATTTGGTTTTTGATCGGACCGGACCGGACCGGACCGAATCGGTCCGGTCCGGTCTTCGGTCCGGACCCCGGATAAAAATCCGGTTCGGTCCGGTCCGGTCCGGTCCGGACCGGATGAACAGCCCTACCACCCAAAGTTGGAATAATTGCAAAAGTTTCCATTCAAATTAGGGTACTTGTATACATTTCTTCGTGTTCAGATATTATTTTAAACCTTCCAAATTTACTAAATTTCTCCTCACTTCAATGTATTTGCTATAGTTTTCAAACTAAATGACCAATAGATCCACTACATTGACATCCACAGTAAGTACAACCAACTTGAAACGACAGGATTGAGAAACATCTTGTTTGTGATTCAAATTGACTATCTTCTTTTTTTCAAAAAATCTAGACAATTGATAGGCTACTAGTTTACACAATTTTCTTTGAAAAAATACTAAAACAAACACCACATAAATCAAAAGCTTGAAGATAGACAATTCAACCTCCCCCATCCAAATGTCTGAATAAATCACCCTGCAAAATACAATCCACCACTTTAATTTGCCAAACATAGCAGCCCCCCTCACCATTCTTTCCCCACAATGCATATCTCTTATAAATACCACGTAAAAAACTCCCTACAAAATTGATCAAAAACTTGTACCATTAACCACACCATCATAGAAAATCCAAATCTCCATAGGAATAATTGGAAGAAGTACACCTCAATCAATCCAAATGGGAATGAACAAGTCAGTGCTGGTTGTGTTCTTGGTGGTGATGTTCATGTCAATGGGCTCAGTTGAGATGATCACATACAATGAGTGCATGGGCATATGCCTCAGGGAGTGCCTGAAAGTCAGAGGCACGACTGGGCCGTACTGCGTCGAAACGGCTTGTCCTCCTGCCTGCAGCAGAGGGCCTGAGGATTGATTCAGACATTCCTTACATGTACAATGTCATCTAGTCTTGTTTTCTTTTGTCCAATTTTGGTTGGATTTGTTTGTGAAGGTGTTTGTGTACATGTATATTTGTTGGGATTTCTTGTTGAGACTTGCAATGATGAATTCAATGAGTGTGTTTTAAGTTCTTTCTGCCTTTTTGTTATTGCTTTCAGTTCAGAAATTATGTTGCTTTTAACTTCAGGATTACTCATGACCAAGTAATTCAATCAAAGAGTATTTTTAGGAATGTCAAAGGTTCATCCAACCATTCTTTCAGAGTATGTAACTAAATATTTTCCTTGGAGCCAATTGGAATTTAGGTTGAATTTTTTTAACCAAATATAACTTTTGTAAAGTGTTTGGTGCACCATACTGAGATACTAATAAATCAGTTCCCCAAATGGTGAAGATTCAAATTGCAATGGGCATACTAATTAAAGCAATATAACATGTGATTGATGATATACTATTTTTTTATTGAATCTTCTGTTTGTCAGATAACATAGAGAATAACATAATGCTTTTAAGATGTCGTTTGTTTCTTCTTCTTATTCTTCTTTTTCTTAGAGATGGGATTGCAATATGATCTCTTTCTCTCAAACAACATCTACAATTCCCTTCAGTATTTGTTTATTAGGAATGTATTTTTAAATTTTTACTGCTAATTGGATTCCTTGAACTAGCAATTCTAATTACTACAACTTCATTTCTGCGTGTTATTATGCGAATTTCTTAACTCCTAGAAATATATAAGTTAGTATGAAAAATGTGAACAACAATCACACACACATTCAAGACAAACACACAAAGATTTTACGTGGGAAAACCCTCATGGGGCAGAAAAACCCACGGCACCACCACAAGCCATCCACTATGTTGAAACTCGGTTACAACGTTCAACCCCATTCTTCGATTTCTACAGGGGAGGTTTGAGCCATGAGGCTTGAGACTTAAAAGCCCAGGAATGTACATAATGTACCTACAATCATCTGAGTTGCGTCTGCTCGAACAATTGTGACATACTTAATTAGCCTCTGTGGTGATTTTCCTTAACGCCAAGGAAACTAACCATCTTCATGAATCCAATGCCGAATAACGAGAATTGCAGAATATGTCCTAAAAGATGGCTCACTTTGAGTGGTGGTGCTTGAATACTTCTGCTTGTGGTGGTGCTTGAGTACTTTCTTCTATGATGAAGTGGAAGCCATGACGTGAGATACCAAAGCCCGGGAACCTAAGGTACAAACATCTTAGGTGCAGCCGCTTCAGCAAGTCACGACATATATTGGCCCCGATGTTGGATATTGGCGCTATCTTTCGGAACTTCAAGACCAAGGTGGATCTAGTGAATGCCACTGCCACAAGACTGTCTACGAAACGACCATCTTTAATCTTGTTGCAGCAGCTAGAGCAAAACTTCGTCTGATTTGGATTCAGCGTCAGTTTCGAATCTGTAACAAAATAGAGATGTTAATTAACTTCTTTTTATCCAACCACAAAAAAATTGGATGTAAAATCAATTAGCAGTAATTAGCACAAACCGCTAGAGGATGAAGTGGTAGTGCTTGAACAAGTGCTACAGCTGCTGCTGGATGAGTCGTTGTCACTGTCGTTACTGCTTGGCTCATCTCTATCGCTACTGCTAGATTGGTGGATGACAATCTCTACGCTGCTGGATTCACGTCTGTCGCTTTAACTGCTGCTGGATTCACCACCGTCGCTTGTAACGCTTATAGATTGCTCCCGGTCAGTTATCGATCATAGACTCATGTCCTCCAATATTTATGTCTTCCACGGGCGAAGTAACTACTTGATTATGATGATATATAATAGATACTAATCTCTTCAGCTCCATTGTAAATCATCATCCAAATGAAATTATTCTACAATCTTCTCAGACTCTTCTTTCTTGCATCTATTTTCCTCTTGTCTCCCTGAACTTTTGTGTTGACGTCTCCTACGCCTTTCTTCTGAATTGTTACGACACCTACTTGCGATAAGGTCACCTTTTTGGGCACTGCATTCGTGTTCTCATTTTGCCCATCATTCTCTAACAGTTCTGTTGATGTGTGGCCGAACACCGGGATTGCATTGGGCACTTTCGGAGTCGAAGATGATTTCAAATTATTGATGTTCAGAGCCTTTGGGGATTCAGAGATGGATGATGGCTCCTTGTTGAGCTTTGACTTTGGCTTAAGAGCGTGGATGCTGGTGTACAGCCTATGACAAAAACATTTTAATTAGAATCATTACAAAGAAAGACAAAAATAATCTTCTAATTTCTTATCGGTTTCATGGTTTGAGCATTAACCTTGCAAGTCTTGCGTACTCATCGTAGTTTTCGAGCAGAATTTTTCCGGCTTGCTCGTTCAATGCAGATTCAGGGTACGGTTCAATTAGCAGGCATCGGATTACCTGCAATGCAAGCAAAGGAAATTATTAGAGGGTAATATGGAATGTTGGACAAAATCGAGGCACGATGTCATTAGAGGAAAAAAGGACAATTTAACTAACTAAAGACATGATGACCATTTAAGACAACTAAAACGAGACACAATCACCTTACTCATTAGTTTGATAATATTGAAAAGATAATAAAGTGGATGTGACCAATTTTGGACAGAAATTGAGTGTAAGAATAAAACTGCGGTGACAACTTGGTTTAGCGGGAAAAAAACTCTACAAGAAACAAACACTAGATAGCCAAAAGTATGAAACACAATATGACTCATTGATAAGTTTTATTAGCTTAACACATTTGATATCTTCTAACAGTTGTAGTTTATGTCAACATCTATATAAGTTCCTCTTTAAGATACACATGAAACATATTATATAATGTTGTATTGTGGTAGTTCGCGTTATGAAAATAAATACGATCATATACAGAAATGTTTACTCTACAAGAAAGATCGTCTCAAGAATGTCATAAGTAAAATGATAAGCCACTAAGAGAATAATAATAATAATTACATACAGCTAAAACATGTTGGAACCCAAGATTTGGATTCCAATCCTTCTTGAGCGTGTTTACGCAAATCTCGCCATTCGACGAAATATTGGGATGAAAAATTTTCGTAAGAAAGTACCCTGCAAGAGCCACCAACATCTAAATATTAAACACATTACGGTTTTTATTGAAAGAGAGGATAAGTAAGCTAGAAATATGCCATACCCTTTGGAGGGGTATGAGGGAAATCTGGAGACAACAGGAGCTTCATCCGGAAAAGTCCATTTTCATATGGAGTTCCAGCTGCATATAACAGAAAAAACGGTCAGCAACAAACTTTAAAATAAAAACAAAGAACAAGAAAATAGTTCATTTCTATGGTTACTAACTTGGACCATCGATATCGGCAAATATCATCGAAAAATCATCATCATTGATTATGACTTTGATTCCTTCTTGAGGGGACTCGTTGAGGTTCTTCAACTCCCTCGCGAGTCGCTTGACGACATTAGGTGGAAGATTCTCGTTAGTTGCCTGCATAGAAAATTCATCAAAGGAAATCGTAAAAATCGATGATTGTTAACATTTAGATCGATGAAACGCATAAAGCATGAGTGAAAAATTGACAGTATTTTCTTACCATTGGAACCTTTTTCTGACAATAAATGGCTGCTTAATTTGAAATGGATTCTCTCTTCCACCTGCAAAAATATTAGAATGAGACAATTAAGAAGTGAAGGTTTACATCATATTCAATCCCAACACAAAAATAAAAAACAGAAGAGGAGTCTCTTCGATATTATTATTACTATTATTATTATTATTTGATCGGGTCTTCGATATTATTTTTAGTGGGTGAACTTAGTCAATATTGTTTTGGAAGGAACTTGGTCCATATTAATTGTTGGTAAAATCATTGGGAAAAACAATCCAAAAGGATAAGAAAAAATGTAAAACTTTTTTTTGGTTTTGCTAATTTCATTTATATATCACTAATTACGAATCATGGCGAGACTCTCTTCTAGTGGTCAATACTAAGAATTGTTATATAACTATATAATTAATTGAATTGAATGTAAATAATGTAACTACTTAAATTACAAAACAAAAATTTAGGAAACAGAGAGTAAAAAATCGAAGTACATCTTTTGGAAACCCTCAAAAAATTAAGGCGAATGGAAAGAAAATCAAGTCTAAGCCTATCAAACGTGTAAATTTCATGCTCTTATTAAAATTGATAGTTATATTCATAATCCTACACGCCAATTAAAATAAGCCATGTCAAATAACTTACACGTAATCAAGGGTTTCAAGTGATGAGCTTATTTGAAATTTAGTGATCGAAGAAAAAGAATGACGAAGAAAATCGGATCGAATTGGGAACGAAATGAATAATAGAGTAAGCATTACAAGTTCTCTACTTTATTTATAACACGAGTACCAGACGTGGAAATCGCCCCAGCGATGTGGGACTAATCCTACTGCCAAAAAATACAATTACACAGGCGATGTGGGACTAATCCCATAAAATACACACAATAGTATATTAGTCTGTGCTGAGAATCAAAATTGTTTTCACAATGTAATGTACGCATTCGATGTTTGTGATAAATTTATGTGATCTTATTTAATCTAATGACAATATGTTGGTGTAATCTGATTGTGTATAATCTAATGACTATAGGTTTTGTGTTATGGGATCGTTTAATCTAACATATAGTGTGATATTATTTCTTTTGGTACAAGGACAATTTATGTTATAAAATAATATCGTGACATAATAATATTGATCTTTAATGTAATATTATTGTATAATAGTACATATTTTCTAGTAGGTTCATCCTCCTGGATAAACTTAGCCATTTTTCTTAAATAACCTCAAATGAGAGGGTTTCCCCCTTCTAAATTACACATTGTGTTTTTATGCTAAAATATGCTAAAATAGGCAAAACACTCTTCGTGGATTTTCCCTTAATATGCTAAAATATCTTTCAAAAAAATCGCGGTTTAGCGATAACTCTTAGTAACTGCAATAAATCTATTAATCAATTTAGAAATTTAATTTTGATAATTTTTGGAACTAGGATAATAAAAAATACTATAGTTTATGAAGTATGTGTTTTGTTAGATCATCAGTAACTATGAACCAGACGACTTGATCATGAACTTTTTTTTCTTCTTCCAAATCAATTTTTTCTCTAACCAATTTACTTTCTTCTATTTTCTACATTATTCACTTTTTAACCACAACTTATCTCTCCCTTCCACATCAATTCGGGGTCTATTTTGAAGAAGAAAAAAAATTAAAAAAATCAAAACAATTAGAAAATGCATTTTCAAAAAAAATCAAACAAATTTTAAAAAAATCAAAGCAAAAACGACAACTCCCCCCCGTTGGTGCTCTTATGCGTGGAAACTCCATTATCCGTTTCTGTTTCTTGAAAATCCTAGAAAGAAAGCTCCTAATCACCCCCATTGCCGACCATATGCCCTATAATATTTGATTAAATAGGCCAATTGTACAGTGAAACTCAACTTTTGTGTATTCTGAACACTTTCCCTTTTTTTGACATAATAGGTTGATTGTATTAAGAAAGCTCCTAATCACCCCATTGCCGACCATATGCTCCTTCCTCTCCGCTCTAGGGCCTTCTTCGGCTGATCTTGGCGTCTTTTCTCCTTCTTCTCACGTTTTCTCCTTCTCTTACTAATAGATGTATTTTTCCTCTCTACTCCGACTTCATGTTCGATTCTTTTTTTCGGTTTCTTGATGAACACACTTTGATCTCAAGTAGTATCTTCTAATTTTTTTCTGCTACAAAAAAAACATTTGCGATAATTTTTAGATATGCTTACTTTCTTCTGTGCTTGCTTAAATCTACACTTATGTGATAACAACTGATCTTTTAATTTATTTATTTTAGTTCAGTAAGATCTGTATTTCTCCGGGTTTTCTTCTCCGATTAGTTTATTCTTTTGGATCTCAGTTTGTAGTCTACATGCATGCTTTGATCCAATACTTCTTTTATGACATTTGTTCTTCTATATAGAAGTAAATCTCTATTTTAATCTACTTTTGTGCATGTTCCCTTTTTAATCTACGTTGTTTTTTGGCTTAATAATCGTTAATCCGTTTTGATAATTAACTAACATATCAACGTGACAATTTAATTATTAGGATTAATTCTTATGTGGCAAATTATGATTAATTCTTTTGTGGCAATTTTAGTCATCAAAGTGAGGTAGACTCTAGCTCTTGTTCTACTAGATCACGCTCAACTAAGTCTAATTATAGTGATAACTCAAATTCTAGTGCTAATGATGAAACATATACACATGATGAGCTTCAAAATGCATTAAATAACTTAGTTAAACAATATGAGATCATTTGTGAAAACAACAAAAGTGATAGAAAATTGATAAATGATCTCCAAAGTCAAATTGAATCAATTATGCATGAAAAGACTGAGGTGCTTGCTAGACTTGAAACTAATGCATTAACTCTTGATAATTTAAAAGCAACACCTATAGATGTTGAACAATTAGATCTTCATGCTTGCGATGTGCAATTAAGAAAAGATCTAGAAAAGTTCACAAATGAAACTAAGATGCTTAACATGCTTTTAGGAAGTCAAATGCAATCTTTGCAAAAACATGGTTTAAGATATAATGATTCATATGTTAAAAATCATGTAATTCATACATTAAATGGAAGTAAGTTAGTTGTAAAGCATAACTCTTCAAGTGCGTGGACTCCTAAAATTAAAATGGTTTGGGTTCCTAAAGTTAATGTTCAAGGACCTAAAGTTGTTTGGGTACCTAAATCTACACTTCTATGTGCTTGAAGAGGAGATTGATGGTGACCGGGTAAGCTTAAGAATCGAACTCAAAGCCGGTTGAAGCACCGAATGGGGATTGGAACCAACTCAAAGGATCAAAAATTGGATATAACTTTCTATCCTTTTAAGTTTTGAATAAATTGATTCTAATCTAGGTAAAAATATGCTTCATTGACATATCTTAATCATTATTCATTGCATATCTTAAATTTGAAAAAAACATCCATTGCTTAAGTATCATAATTGTAGATGGATGTCAAAGAGGATAAAACATCACATGCCTAATTGATATATGTTGCTTGATGTTAAAAAGTGGAGAATAGAAATGAACTTAATTGATATATCATATTCACATTGATAGGGGGGCTTAATGAATATCATTTAACTAGAGTAATGAAGTGTAAAATTTAGGGGGGGCAACTTCATTACAAGACATCCAAATTTCATGTTTAATCTCATGTTTTTTGATGGATATCAAAGGGGGAGAGATAATTAAGGGGGTAACTTGAAATTTGAGATTATAATTGAACAAAAACTATGCACATCCATAGGGGGAGCATTTAGATGCATAGTTTACCTATAGAAATTTCAAGTATTAAGATAGAGGTTGTCATCATCAAAAAATGAAGATTGTTTGCTTTTTAGCCTTAATCTATGTTTTGACGATTTAATCATTCTAATCTTAATTATAATCAATGTAGAGTAGCACACACATTGCATAACATATATATATATTGTATTGTGCTAACTTGTACATGTGATCAAGACTCAAGGAAAAGAGGAAATCAAGTTAAGACATGTAATAAAGCTCATTTGAAGACATGTAATCTTGATTTATTTTGAGTCTTAGGAACTAAGTGTAATTGAGCATACTTAAGCTAAAAACCACTCACATACACACTAGGTTCTCTATAAAAGTCACACACAAAATTTCACATTATCTGGAGTTCAATAGATCACCCAAACTAGAATCGGAAAATACTTAAACCTTACTTGAACTGTCAGGACCAAATCGGTCAACCGGAACGAGTTCTTCGTTCGACCAATTGGGTTGCTAACTCTATTACAGGATTTAGTGTTTAAACTAGTCGACCGTTTAGAGCATTTTCTCGACCGTCTACACGTATCACATGACCGTTAGACTTGTCGTATTCTACAACGGTCGGATTTCCCAAAACCCCAATTTGACCAAACATCCGGTCGACCGTAACTTTTCCAATGGTCGACCGATCCAACACTTCTTGGTTGCCCTGAACACTCTGGAAGTTTCCGGTTGAACGTCTCCTAAACCTTGGTCGACCGTAACTCAATTTCTTCTTGAACCTAAGAGTGCCTGGAAGTTCCCGGTCGAACCGATCATTTGCCTAGTTTGACATATCCATTCTTAACAGACAAAAACCCCTAGAATGGTAGACCAATCCACTTAGTTAGTTCGACCATGCACTTAAATGAACTTAACTTGTAACCAAAATTGACCAATCAGTCGACCGACATACCCGATTCGGTCGACCGATTTTGTGCTGAATTGTGTCCTACACTTCACTACCTTGTGTTTCTCACACAAACTTTTACCCAATTAATCCCAATGGCTATAACTTACTTGGATATTATAAATAGAGTTGTCTAACACATTTTTACACAACTCTCTCACTCCATATTGTCTACTACCTTAGAGAGAAAGCTCCAAACACTTAAAAACTCAAACATTCCACACTTAGTAATCAATTCCATATCTTACTCAAGTGTACTCAGATTTAGAGAGTGTTGTCCCACTCACATTATTGTTCAAAGAAGCAAAGACTTCGGTGAAAGCTCAAAGTGTCCATCTCGGATTGTGAGAGGAAGAAAGTCAAGCTAGCGGGGGTGTTCGCGAGGCTTGTGGTGTAAAGGTGTTCTCTCCCGGCCCGGAATGAAGAGTGATTAGTGAAGACGTAGGCGAAGCTCAGTGGTTCGAGCGGATCTTACGAAAGAGGACTAGGACTCAGGTGTGGGTGCTGAACCTCTATAAAAATCTCCGTCTTCGATTGTGGTTTGCATTATTCTCTCTTTGCTTGCTTGTTAGTTTTTAATTCCGCCATATTTTTGTTTGATAAACTAGTAAAGTTTGTTTAGGGTTAAAAGTGATTAGAACTATGCTGCTTTTACGATCCTACATTGATAACACTAGAAAGATGATTGACATCATTTCATGCTTATATTTGTACCTTATATCCATTATCTTACACCTAAGCAATGCTATGTGACGAGTTTTATGTTTAGTTTTCAGAAATAAAGAGGTTTGAAGAGAAGAGCCATGAAAGGACCCAAAAGCAGGAAAAAAAGGACCTAATTGTGAGACCTGGGGACCAAGATGCAAGGGGGAAGGACCTGATCGTAAGACAGAAGGACCTAAGAGCAAAACAGGAAACTCCACACCATCATGAGGAGTATTTTGTCAATTCGATTCGGGTCGGAGCTCCACTAAACCAACCAGATGCATCTAAGACCAAGAAACACTTCAAGAAAAGCCCACAAAGAAAACCAGACGGATCTAAACCTTATAGACCGCCAATTGGCGGTCTGGAACCGCTAATTGGCGGTCCATTTAGCCCAGAATCCATCTAGTTTTCTGTAGCACGTGTATTAGTGTATTCTTAGTGTATTTTTGGTATTGGTTTAGTCCCACATCGGGGGATTGTCCCGGATTAGCTTTTTTCATGCTTATAAATAGAACTCTTCACCTTCCATTGTAATTACCCATTGTTTGGTGGCATTCTCTCTACTAAGGAGTGAGCCTTGAAGCAATAACTCAAGGTGGAGAAGAGTGCTACCTTCAATGTGAGTCATTGTTAATAAAAGTTTATTTGTTTCTTTTAATCTTGTCTTGTTATGTTGTTTGTTTTGTGTGGTTTGTTTTACTTTGCTTAATTTCTTGTTTAGTAATTTCAGTATCTTAGTTAAATGTTTTCTTTGCTTAGTCTAATCAGTAGTATAATGAGTAGTGAGTAGTTCCATCCCCATTTGGGGGGTGGAGAAATATGTGATATAATCATGTAGTGTATTAAGTGTGTGTTATTTTTATCCCTTGAGCTTTATATGATTTCCATAACCATCTAATGGGTCTCCACTCTTATCTTTGATATGCTAATGCTCTTGAATGAAGCTTAGCTTATGCTTTGATTAGTGGACCTATTTTATGGGGAATGATAAGGTTAGGATATGGATGAAGTTAATATTGGAAACACAATTTGTAGTGTATGTACTCTTGTTGCCTTTTCCTTAGCTAATGTCTTGTATGTTTTAATGATGTAGTCATCTTAATTCATGTGGAGGCATAGTAGGGTCTAGTCTTTATACTTGAGTTCATGTAGCTTCATTCCAATTATTGTCTTGTATGTTTTAATGATGTAGTCTTATCTTAATTCATGTAGAGGCAAAGTTGGATGTAGTTTTATGATTTCATGTACTACATGTTGTGAGGAGCTTAATGAACACACACACACACTTCTTTATGTTCACATTATTTCTCTACCCCCTTTGGGGCTTAGTTTATTGCTTATCTTCATTTCCTTTTGCATTTCATTTCAGCTTTGTAGTTTAGATTAGTGTAATACATCTTGCTCCCTTCTTTTTACCTCTCGCCTTCGAATAAACCAAGTGTCGACACACCTCCCAGTGGACGACCCGTATTTGCCACCGCTTCAACGCGGCCGTGCACTTGCGGTTAAATATAAAACGATCAATCAAAAGACCAAAAACTTTCCTAGTTTTCAGACCTTTTCTGCCACGAAACATCCTTTAGCCCCTTCTTCTCTTCAAGGCACTGAGCCAACTTGTTTCTCCCAAGCCTGTAAGGATTCCAACCAGAGAAAACCAATGGATGATGAGTATAATGCCCTAATTCTGAATAACACTTGGACTCTAGTTCCTAAAACACGAGCTACAAATCTAATAGGCTGTAAATGGGTTTTTCAATTAAAAAGGAATCCAGATGGTTCTATAAATAGATATAAGGCACGTCTTGTGGCCAAAGGGTTTCATCAAGAAGAAGGCATTGACTACACTGACACTTTTAGTCCTTTAATTAAACATGTAACTATAAGAGTCATTCTTACCATTTCTGTTTCCAAAATTGGTCCATTAAACAACTTGATGTTAACAATGCCTTCTTAAATGGTGAACTTCATGAGCATGTCTACATGGCTCAACCCGTGGCTTTACGAATCCCAATTATCCAGATCATGTTTGTTATCTACGCAAGGCAATCTATGGTCTCAAATATGCACCACGTGCATGGTTTACCAAACTGGCGATAAAGTGATTTCATTAGGGTTATCTCCTACAAAATCTGATACTTATTTGCGTTGCACAAAGATAATCATGTATTATTTATCTTAGTATATGTGAATGATATCATCATTACAGGTAATTCTGATCTTCTCATCCATCACGTTGTCTCTAATCTTAGTTCTACATTTCCTTAAAAGATCTAGGAGTACATTATTTTTTAGGCTTAGAAGCCTCTTTTAATCCTACTGGTTTATTTCTTAGCCAACAAAAATATATTCAAGACCTACTCATTAAAACAAATATGCACAACGCCAAATCAATTTCTTATCCTGCATGTCCCACAATCAAATTTTCAAACAATAGTGGTTCTCTCATGACAGATCCCTTATTATACAGAAGTATTGTTGGTGCCCTCCAATACTTAACTTTTACAAGACGTGAAATATCATTTTCTGTAAACAAAGTATGTCAGTTCATGCATAGACCCACTGAGGATCATTGGACTGTCGTCAAACAAATTCTAAGATATCTTAAGTAAACAATTGACTTTCGACTACATATAAATAAAACCTCTTCAACACACCTAAGCGCGTTTCATGCCTTTTCAGATGCTGATTGGGTTGGAGATCAAGATGATCGGCGATCAACAACTGGATACTACATTTCTATGGGTAAAGATCTCATCGCATGGAGATCTAAGAAGCAACCTACAGTCGCAAAATCATCCACTGAAGCAGAATATCGAGGCATCTCTCAAGCCACTTATGAGGTATTATGGATACGAAATCTCATCCAAAAGTTGGGGCTCTCCCTATCAAACATACCCACACTCAGGTGTGATAATCTAGGAGCAACGTACTTGGCTTCCAATCCAGTTTTTCATGCACGCATGAAACATATAGCAATTGATTTTCACTTTGTTCGGGAGCAAGTTTCATACGAACATCTCCAAGTCCGTTTCATTTCCAACACTGATCAACTCGTTGATTTTCTGACTAAACCATTGAGCACCCGTCGGTTCCAGTTTTTACGACCCAAGCTCTCAGTGGGTAGTCCCCCTATTCGCTTGAGTGAGGGTGTTAGAGAACAATGACTGATCCAAGCCCAAAGCCCAGCTCAAAGCCCATAAAGTGTCCAAGCCCAATCACTTTAATATCTCCTTGTATTATAAGTCCATATAGATTATATTAGAGATTTCTCAAACATTCCAGAATATTCATCTCTATTGTCTAGGTTCAAATGTATCTTGTAAACTTATATCTATAAATACCATATATATATACATATATCTTATGATCATGAAGAGAAATACTTCATTACATTCCTTCAAGTCATTCCATCTCAACACTTTCCAACCAAATGCTACAAGCCTACAAGGCACAACCTTGAACAATATATTCCAAACTGAGTGAGGAAGGTTAAGCTTGTTACTACCTCTTGACAAGAAGTCATGGTTATTGCCAATTTATAAATTAAAATCTATATTGGTCGTGATTCGCCAAAAAATCTTATATTCAGACATTTAAAAAACAAATGATCTACATCTTCATCAACATCATTGCACATAGGGCAAAAAATTGCAGTGGAAATGCCTTTCCTGTTTAATGGGTCTCTCGTTAATAACTTATTTTGAGTAACCCAAAAAATACTTTTGTAAAATTCCTAAATCCATCTTAGGGTTTTAATGGTGTTTGGTGGTAATTTGATGTGAGAGGGTATGAAGGGGTGGTGGTGACGTGATGGGGTAGGGTGATGGGAGGGGGTATGGTGGAGGTTGATGTTGGTGTAGGTTTTGTTTAAAAACCAACCCATCTCCTCCATTTCTCTTCTTCTTCACTCTCTTCGCTTCTCTTCTCACAAGCACTCTTCTCCCTCTCCCTCAGTTGCTCGATCACCGGTGGAAGAGGTTTCTCCAGCTGAGGCGTGTGGAGGCCGGTGCGCAATGAGGTGGTTGTGTAAGTGGCTGCGGACCAGAGGCGGCGTAGCGCGAGAGAGGCTCCAACGAGTTCGTCATCTTGGAAAGGTATGACAGTTTAATAGCTTGGTTTTGTTTCTCACCACGATGGTGGGGAGTTGTGGTCGATCGCGGGAGGTCGGAGACCTCACTGGCGCGGGTTGCTGTCGACCAACAGTCGACCAGTTTAGTGTATTTTGCCCGACTTTAACCAACACCGGTCGAATGATACCATGTCGCGGTCGACCGGTTGTTGAAAGGAATGGGTTCTAAAAGTTTTACTTTTATATGTAAATTATTATGAATTAGATGTGCAAACATTTTGTTCCTTGATTATGGTATTCTTTTGGAAGTGTTAAGGAATAGGCATTTGGTCCTTAACCGTAGAGTTCTAAAAGATAATGATTTACATAAATCAAAAGTTATTCACAATCATGGTAATTAACATGGAACATTAATCACCGAGATAAGATTGTCGTGTTGGTCATCGATTGTTGTAGCTCTACAAATAATTGACGACACGAGTATATAAAAAAGAAAAAGATTATTTTTATATATTGAATAGACCTAACAAGTAAAACATTATGGAATTGTGTTCCGTGTCATTAATATTTACTGTGTCTTGGATCATAAGATATAAGACTTATATCTTTTCACTCAAGAAGTGCTTAATTTAATTATTGTCAAAAGTTATCAAGGAGTATAGTGATAAAGGCAGTAGTTGGTTGAACATGACTTGTGCTGGAAAAGATAGCTAGTCAAACGATTATCGTTGTCCCTCTTAATTGAGTGATGATATTAGTTGACCCCTTGATAAAGCAAAATTATAATGTGCACAATGTAACTTGAGTTAAGTTACATAGTTGTAATTAGCTTAGAGAGATCAAGAAATGAATATAATACAAATGTGACACATTTCTACTTTGTATATATTCTTAATATCATGAGGCAAGGGACGGACACAAGTAGTGCACTTACATCACTAAATGGATCGTGTTTAGTTCGAGTGGAACAAAGACATCTATGCTAATTGGGTAACTATAATGTGTAGCTAGATACCGCTTATAGTTTGAGATATTAAGTGTTTAATGTCGCTACCAATTTGGCTTAGATCCTCGTATAGGTCACACCACAAAACTGGGAAACAAGAAGCTTGATTTTGAGTTCATATGATGTGTCGGGTTTCATGTGAAAAAAAGACACATGTGGTGAATGAATAAAATCAATATGTCATGAGAATTTACATAATTAGAATCATAATAAATTCATATGAGGTGTATATATTATGGGGTGTAATAATTTAATATTACATAGGATAATATATTACATAAGATATGAATTTGCTAAAAAACCCAAAAGATCAGATTTTGTTGGAAATAAATCCAAAATTTGACAAAGGCAAAATCGGGGTCAAACACGGTGAATCGTTTAGGGTTCGGTCGACCGAGGCGTCTTCGAAATGGTCAACCGAACGGGGAACGGATAAACACAATTGGTTGACCGAAATTGTCTGGAGTGTCTGGACAATTGGGTTTGGTCAACCGAGCGTGAACGGTTAACCGAGAGAGAATATCTTGGGATATTTTTGGTAGACCGAAGGTGACACGGTCGTCCGATGAATGTTCGCCAAGACAAATTTTGGTGGGTCAACGGTCGACCGGAGCAAGGCGCGGATCGTCCGAATTTTTCCAGAAAATTTTCTCATGCATATTCGGTCGACTGTCTAGCTCACGGTCCACCGAACATGTGTTAAAACCGAATGGTTCGGTTAACCGAGAAGAATTCTCGGTCAACCAAATAGTACGACTTTGCCTGAATTATTAAGAGAATAATTAGATCATGGGTTAGATTAATTCCAGATTTAATCAAACGTTTTTTTAGGATGCTTATGTGGCAATTTGAGATTAATTTTAGGAGAGAATAAGCAAGAGATCATAACTAAAGAATAGTTCTTGATAAGGATGTTATTGGAGCCTATAAAAGGATCCATCATCCTACTTGTTTATGTTAATGAAAAAACAAATCTCTCATTAATCTCTCCCTTAATCACCACGAAAATCTCTTAATTGTTTTAAGTTTTGGAGATAGAAATCTCAGGAGCTTAAAGATGGGTTATTAGCTAGATTGTAAGCCTAATTAGATATGGATTGGCTACCTCCTTTCTCTCTAATCTTGTTTAGAGTTTGGTGAACACTTGGAGGTGAATCGGCGGGCGATTCGACGAGCAACGGAACTCCGGATCTTCTGAAAGGTTTTAGAGAACCTTTCGGTATAATCCTCTATCCTATGTTTATTTTAATATGTGTAGGAATGCATGATCTTAAAATAAACAAATACATGTACGTAAAATCAATGAAAATATGAAAACGATCTTGTATGTTGTATTAAAATTTTAAAATACATACATACATAAGGACACGAAATCCTACAGTTGTGCCTATGCTAGTGGGTCGGAGGATTGCCTGGTAGTTTTCGGTCGACCGTTCCATACCTTTGGTCGGACCGAAACTTAAGTGAACTTAATTATATTGCATGTTGTTCGACCGATGGTATATCTTGACCTAGACTACTAGGATGCCCCTGGTATTATTCGGTCGACTGGGACCCCTGAGTCAGTCGATCGATAAGACTTGTATGATTTTGACCAAACTCCAGATTTTGACCACGTATCGGTCGACCAGTTTTAGACTCTTGTTCGACCGTTGGGAGTTAGGTTAGCGCAGAGAGTTCGACCGTTACAGACTTTTGGTCGACTAGATTGCCTCTTTCGGTCGACCGTTTGTGCGCAGAACTGCATTCCCGGTCCTAGTTGAGTGTCAACTCTGTCCACGGAAACCCATGTTTTCGCCAAGTGTGTGAGCCGGGAGGTGACAGTAGGTGCGTTACGCGTGCCTGCCCAGGGACCGCCGTGTGGAAGAGTGTGGGTATTTGGGACGTGTCACCTCCGTGTATGGATCGTGGCTTAACGTGATGATTTTATGGACTCATAGTAGAGTAGCAGACCTGAGGGATCGTGGATCCCAATGTATGATGATGTGCGGCTCGTGGAGCCTAATGACCTGGCGGACTTCGGTCCGGAATCGTCCGATGTTGTGTCAGACGTATGTTGGACCACCGATGTTGTGTCGGTGATGCCGCCGATGTTGTTTCGGCGATGATGTTGCCGATGTTATTCCAGTTATGATGTTGCTGATGTTGTTCCGGCTATGATTTCCTCAGTTGGGCACCTACTGAGATGATTGATGGACTGACCGAGCGACGACTCCGTTGGTGTGGTTTGACCACTATAGATACAAATCTGTTTCTCACGACTCGGACCTTGCGGGCGCCCCTTACCGAACCCCATGATTAGTATAGCTGCGTGTGGGGGGCGTCGCGGGTTATTCCGTAAGATCGTATGTGCCTACGGTAGGTCTCCGAGGGAGACCCGATGATGGTTGTTGGACTGATGTCCTGTTTTACCCTTCGGGGGAACTATTTTCCTTACTGTTTATGACATGACATGCTACTAGTATGATATGTTCATTTATACTACTGCATTCATATAAGTGATCTTGGCATACGGGGTTTCCTTATGGAAACTCAGGCATTATTGTTGCATGTTTAATTTCAGGACTGCAGTAGGTTCAATTAGGTGGTGATTGCGGGCGCGCTCATTTTGGGATTGAGATCCTCTCATTCGGACCATTGAGGTCGTCATGATTACTTGTATTGTCTTTTGTTTAATCCAATGTAATCATGTAGTTTTGACAAACTCTAATGTAATATGGTGTACCGTTTGGATGTTTTATTAGAGTAACAGTCTCGCCTTTTGATGATCTGTCTCTTATGTCGTTGATTATCAATTTTAAATTTTCCGTTGTTTTTACAACTTTAACCTCGGACGGACATGGGTTTAGCCATGTATTTTATACAAAGGATGTATAACACCTCTATCAATCAAAAGCTTATAAAAAATTGGATGAAAACTGACCAGATTTGTTTAATACCCAAGTTCTTTTATCATTTGCATCTGCCACTGGGTTTAACTAAGGATAAGGCTTGATATAGCTTATATAGTTGAGCATCATTTAAGGTCTGTTTAAAATGTCGAAGGCAGGAAGTTATATACTGTAAGTCTGAAGGGAACATATCTGCAATTGTTGCATACATGTTATATGCTAGTTTAAACATATCTTTCCAGGATTCAGCAAGAATTTGGTTATCAAACCAAAACAATGTATGTTGTCCGTTACCTAATTTAACACGACTAAAACTACATAAAGTAGGGATGGAAAATAAGATACCCTTAAATTAGGAGTATTGAGATGATGATGACGATGATGAAACAAGTATATACTCCTTTACTGAGGTTGTATTTTGCATTGGTGATTCTGGTCCAAAGATTTGAGTGACGTGATAAGAGATTCCAGAGTTTCCTCATCCGAAGACTAAGATTGTGGTATTCAAGATTAAGGATTCCTAACCCTGATGTTTTCGGGAAGACATGTTGTATCACAATTTACTAGATTTTTACATTTGGAAGTTGGAACCTTTGGAGGAGTTATTCCATAAAAAGTTTCTTCTAACGGTGTCTAATTTTTTGACAACCTTCTTTTTTTTACAACAGATGGAACGATTTTTTATTCATGTTTGACTTGGCTTCAATATTTTACATACCATGGTCAATATTTGTTTGCATATTGTTTCTAAGAATTGTGAATTCTTTTATTCTATTAACAGATTTTTCAAATTTATAATATTTTCAAACCAATCATTTGTGTGTGAAGCTTAGACTCTCACCGATCCAATTCTAACTGAATCATGCTAAGGAATTTAACACACATCTTATAACTCGGTAGAGTAACTTATACCAAGAAGTAGGAGTATTATTCATTTTATATTTAAAATTGGTAGGATATGGATAGCAAAATTTTATATCTATTGGATATGTAAATGGATATGGATATTGATTTTTTTAAAAATTTCCGGATAGGACTAAGTGTTATATCCTAAACCCACTTAGGGTGCTAATCTTAGATAGGTGGGGTTTGACTTGGGTGGAGGTGAGGGGAGGATGGGTGAAGTGACGGGAAGTATGGGTGGGAGTAGGGGAGGTATGGGTGGTTGGTGTGGGTTTTGTTTATAAGGAGAAACACCCAACCCTTTCCTTCTTTTCTCCACTCCATCACCTCTTCTCCTTCAACCTTCTCCCTATCTTTCCCTTCACGATCGGCGATGAGGATGCAAAAGCTTCGGCATGTGGTGGGTGGCAGCAACACAAAGAGAAGCGAGTGGCTTGAAGGTGTGAGACCGACATTGAGCGACTCGGACGAACGTGAAGAAAGGTATGCCAAGTTTCATTAAATGTTCACACAAGGTGTGTGAAGAGTTGTGATCATCACTGGAGGCCTGAGTAGTCGCCGGCGACGAGGGACATGCATGTGTCTGTCGTGAAACTGTCGCTTGTCGTTGTGGTTTGACCAGATTATAATGTAAAATACCAAAATTTGCCCCCACACCGGTTGAACGATGCATGTCGGCGGTCGATCGGTTGCTCATATTGGTGGGGAAGAAGAAGACTCTATTAATATCGGTCGAATGTGCAAGTCGTTGCGTTCGACTGGTAGTTTCGTGATTTAGATTTCTTGGGCATAGACCATCCACACGGTCGACCGCCCAAACTTTGTGTTCGACCATTAACTTAAGTGTACCATGTTAGTGTTTGACCGGCTGAGTCTTGGTTTGACTCGTTGTGGTTCTGTGAACGTAGGAATGCCCCTGTTATTCGATCGAACGAGCCTTTTTGTCGTTCGACCGTTGCACTATTTGATTTAGTGTTAGTCTGGCCTAGACTATTTAAACGGTCGACTGCCCATGATCTCTTGTTGGACCGTTGTGACTTAAGTAATGTGCTCAGAGTTCGACCAGATTAAGTACCTATTCGAACGTCTCCCTGTTCATTGGGAACGGTCGACCCGTTTGCCTTTTTCAGTCAACCGTTTGTGCCCAGATTTGAGTCCTTGCCTTGTGTAGTGTCAACTCTGCCCACAGAAGCTCGTGTCCTCGCTTTGTGTGTGAGTCGAGAGGTGACGACAGGTCCAATGATTGCGCCTTCACACAAACAACTGAGTGGAAAAGTGTTGATACTTGGGGCACGTGCCACCTCTGTATTATAGATTGTGGCATAGCATAGAGCATTTGTTGACTATTGCTAGAGTAGTAGACCTGAGGGATCACAGATCTCAATGTATGGTGTTGCACAACTCCATGGAGCAAGATGACCCCGCGAACTTTGGTCTGGATGGATCGATCGGCCGACCTTATGGGCGACAGATACGATCGACCGGCCTTGATGGCAATGATGTGACCGTGCGACCTTGATGGCGGTAGGAAGGACCGCACGATTGAGTGGCGATGGTGTTTCCTGTTCGACGATGTATTCTAATAGGTAGCTTGGCTGCGGCACAACCAGGCGAGTTGACCAACCTAAGCGACAACTCTGTCGGGGTGGTGTTGACCATGAGTTTCAGATCTGATTCTTTGTCGCGGATGTGCGGGCGCCCGTCACCGAACCCCCTGTTTAGAGTACCCCTTGTAAGACCCCATGTGTCTACGTTAGGTTCTCGTGGGGGGAGCCAATGATGGTTGTAGGGTCGTTGTCCCTTATTACCCCTGGATGGGAAAGATTTTAATTGTTGCATTCTATTATACCATGCTATACTAGTATGATAGACTCATTGTATTGTACTTTCGTATGCATGTAGGTTGGCTTGGTATACGGGGTTTCCTTATGGAAACTCAAGCATTGTTATTTCATATGTATTTCAGGACCGCAGTAGGTGTTGGGTGGGTGGCGACTGAGGACGAGCACACTATGGTATCAGATCCTCCAGTCTTACTTTCCTAGGTTATATGATTACATGTATTTATATTTTCACGTACTATAATGTAGTCATATCTTTTGTAAACTCTTATGTAGACTTGTAAACAAGTCAGGTACGGGGCGGGTATGCCCTCACTCGTACTTGGACACGCCCAAATTAACTGGTACGGGTATATACCTGTATCCAATATTGGACTACTCGTACCCATCCCATACCAGTTTTGTTAGAATATACGGGTCAGGTAAACGGGTAACGTATTCAAGATATCTTGTAAAAGTCAAAGAAATTAAAAATCACTCAAACACGTAACAAATGTCTTAACAAACAAAAACAATGTCTAACAAACACTAACAAATATCTAACAATCACAAATAAATGTCTAGCAAACCCACACAAAGTTAACAAATGTCTAACAAACATTAGTAGAAGTTTGAATTCTTCTATTACAAGTTTTAAAATAGTGGACTAACTTCATCCTCCTCAACATCATCATCGTTAATTGATATTGAATCAGCCTCAAGTTCTCCGTCATTTGTGTCCTTAATTGTGCCCAAAGTTGCTTTACCAAGTGCTTTATCTAAGAAAAATGGAAAAAAGAAGTTAATAAAAATAAAATGACATGTCACATAAATAGATACACATGTAAGTTACAAAATAATTTACCACTAAAAGTCTTCCTTATCCAAATCTTGGGAGCATATAAGAGCTTCAACAATATTTGCATGCATGGAGCTTCTTGATGGATTAATCACTCTACCGCCAGTGCTAAAAGTAGACTCTAATGCAACTGTTGATATCGGAATAGCCAAAAAATCACGTGACATACGACTAACTAAAGGATACTTGGGATCATTCATCTTCCACCATCCAAGTATGTCATCTTTCAACTATACGATGCACTCCTTCATCCAAGTACATGTCCAAATCACACTTGAATGGTTGAATTGCTAATTTATTTGCAAGAAACTCCTTCAACTCACTTAGTCCACTGACTAGTTTAAAAGTTTCTTTGTCAAACATTGTACCTCCACTCAAAGAAGTTCCACTACTACTTCCACTGTATAAGCTGCCTACTTCACTCTCACAACTGTAGACACTTACATCCATTCCTCCAAACTTGAGACAATACTCATTGTAAATCTCTTGGAAACTACTTTTGATATTGTCTACCTTCTCCTTTCCAACTTTGTCACCATAAATCTTGTTCATGTAAATTGAACTATTTCAACTTTGTATTGAGGATCTAAGAACGAGGCCATACACAAAACTATTTTACAACTTTCCCAATACTTGTCAAACTTTTCCATCATTTTACTCCCCATTTCACACACAAAAGCAACATCTACTACACATATTCATCAATTTAATCTTCATTGCACATACATGGGGTAAAAAATAATTTGCCGATGGATACATGGTAGTAGAAAAGGCATTAGTAACTTCATGAAAGAACTGTAGGCAGTCACATACAACCTTTGCATTTTCTCACTCTTGTTCAGAAGGTTCTTGAGTGTAAGAACTATCAATACAACTCATACAACTGAAAGCATTTTTAAACTGCAAAGTAGTTTGAAGCATATGGAAAGCAGAGTTCCACCTGGTTGGCAAATCTAACACTAGTGACCTATTCGGAGCTTTTACTTGATTTGCTGCTCCTAAAAAAGTTTCCCTTCTAACTGTAGATGACTTCACATATTTGACACTACCACGGACCTTTACTATTACTCATGCAATGATTTCAATCTCATCTTGGAAAACCAGGTTAACGATATGGGTTGAACATGTGACATGAAATAACAACCCATTTTGAAGAAGATCACCTAAACCAAACTTTGGAACCAGATCTCTTACAAGAGCATCATTTGTTGCACAATTATCTAAGACAAGACACATTACTTTCTTGTCGATGTTCCACTTGTACAACTTCTCTAAAATACACTTAGAGAGAGCAACCGTTGTATGTTTGCCTTTAACTACGGCAAAATTCAGTATCCACACAATCTTTCTTTATTGTTGTACGACAAACCATTCAGAATTCAGGTCGAAGATGACTAACAAACTTTCGAAAGCCTACATGATCCACAATTGAGAATGGATACACATGCAACATAATCATTAGGACAAGATCCTTCATACTAGTCATATGATCAAACTTGTGATACTTAACATCTAGAGATCCATCTAAGCTCTTTTCCCCACATTCAATACCAATTGTCCACTTCCAATACAACCCTTACCCTTGGTAAGGTGTTGTTTTCTTAGATGAGTCCACAAATGTGTTGTTCCATCATTATTTTTGGTAGTCAAGGTTTTAGAACAATGATTAAACTTGGCTCTTTTATTTCCATTTTCATTATTATAACTACTGAAATCTTTCCAAATTTCAGAATTGGAACGTCTTGTTCTTTTTTCTGAATTTGAAGCTACTGGTGTTCCATTTTCATCCATTCCTACAGTTTCAGACATTACCTACTACAAGATAAAATTAAATGTATTAACTAAAGTAAAAACTCACATTTGCATAAAAACCTGAAAATAAACAAACCAAGAACCGAAAAGAGGATCCTATAAAACAAAAATCTAAGCAAACAAACTCAAAAACAAAACACAAAACTGAAAATCACACTCTCTCCAGAACACATTGAACAATCAAAATCCCAACCAAGCATGTTAGGACCACAACTTATTCATCATGTTAGGAATCAAATTATCAAACATATCAGCATCATTTTGGATATATGTCTCAAAATTACGACGATGATTTTGGTTTTAGGAAGAAAATAAGAATTGAGATATCACATTAACTATACAGACATTTTTTTCCCACAAATACACACTACAAATTTATAATGAAAATGCAACAACAAGGATTTTTCCTATTTAAATACATCTCCAAACTTTAACTTATTCATCGTGTTAGGACCACAAGTTTGACAAATAAAATAAAATGCAGCAAACGATGGAGCTCACCAGCCAAACTCCCAAGTCCCAACTTTCACAAACCAGCAAACAAGGGAGGGAAAAGAGCTTAGATCCAAATCAAAACAAAATTCCAAATCAAAACCAACAATCACAAAATCCAAATCAAAACGAAAAAAGAAAAGATGGAGCTCACCAACCAGGAAGGGAAGCATAGACTAGGGAGTGGTTGCTTGGTGGTGGAAGATGCGACGAGACTCAGGAGGCGAGGTTGAGTCGGTAAGGAGGCAAGGAGGGGACACAGGCGGCGGGACTCCAGTGGAAGAGGTTTCAGAGGCGGAGGGTAAGGGACATAGGGTTAGATTTGGGCTTTCTAATTTCTCTTTTGCATATTTAGTTATTAAGTCTTTAATGTATATATAATATAATATATATTGTTAATGAGTATACGGGTATGGGTGATGCACATACTCGTACCCGATCTGTTTCTCCAGCGGGTAAACAGGTACAAAATTTTGTACTCTTACCAGTACTGGTCGGGTAGCGCGGGTATACGGGTACTACCCACCCCATTTACAGCCATACTCTTATGTAATGGTGCACCTTCTGAGTATTTTATGAGTAGTGTTCTCGTTCTTTCAGGTTTTATTACTTGTGGTATTTGTTTTAATTTTTCTCTCTTTTAAGGATGTTACAACTTGGTATTAGAACGGTTGATTCATGTGTTCTCATCCAAAGAAACCACCCTTAGGGGTAAAGTGAATAGATTTATGCATCTTTCATTTTTATCATGCACACATAATTGATTGTTTTTGGTTGATGTTCCAGATGCCTCTCAGACGCGTGAGACCCACACCACGTGAGCGTAGTGTCATGTTATACTAGTATGATAAACTCATTTTACTGTACTTTCGTATGCATGTAGGTTGATTTGGTATACAAGATTTTCTTATGGAAACTCAGATATTGTTATTTCATTTGCATTTCAGGATCGCAGTAGGTACTGGGTGGGTGACGACTGAGGACGAGTGCACTCTGGGATCGGATCCTCTAGTCTTACTTTCCTAGGTTGTATGATTACGTGTATTTATACTTTTGCGTACTCTGATGTAGCATATCTTTTGAAAACTCTCATGTAATGGTGCACATTTTAAGTATTTTACGAGTAATGTTTCCGCTCTTTCTGGTCTTATTCCTTGTGGTATTTGTTTAAATTTTTCGTTATTTTCAGGACGTTACACTAAGTCAAAGACAACGACACCTAACTTAAGCTATATCAGGGAAGACTAAATCTCTGAACCTTCTAAACTCAAGATAAAAATAAAAATAAAAAATCCAAAGAAGTGAGCAGTGAAGGACCAAACCAAACTAAACCACCAAAACGATTCAAACCAACCTAACGACCATGAACCAAAGCCAGCGAGGGATCAAATTATTCCCTCTTTATAATAACCCAAACCAAACCAAACCAAACCAAAACCATTAATCCAACCAACATAACTACCATGAACCACTTCCTGACTTCCCTCTCCAAATGCTCGACTCTCTCCCACCACAAACAACTCCAAGCCCATATTGCCATTGTGGGCCACACTCTCTCGACTGATGCTCGTATATGGAAGATGGGTTTCGATGTCTCTAGCATGGTTACGACTGCTTGATGCCTTGATGTCTCGATGTGGGGACATAACATTATGACTGCGTGCATTCGTTTTGCGTATATGCCACCATTGGGAATGCTATGCCCGTTTGAGGAAATGCCCGTGAGAGCTATATCTTCTTGGAATGCAATGCTAGTGGGTTGTCGGCAGAATGGATATTTCTCGGAAGGATTCGAGTTCTTTCATATAACGGTTATTGATGGATCTTCATTATGTTTCTATGTAGGAACTTGATCACTTGGAATTCAATGGTGTAATATCCTTAATCCTTCTTAAGACTAATCATGTTTTGGCTTTGATTAGGGGCTTAATTGGGTGGTTTATGATGGAGGGCTGAGATTGGTTTGGTTGGGATGAGATGAGATGAAGGGTGGAGATTTGGGGAGAAGGGTTTAAGTGGTGAGTGTTGACTCTCTCTCTCTCTCTCTCTCTCTCTCTCGCGTTCTCTCTCTCACCACTCAAACTCTCTCTCTCTCTCTCTGATCAGACCTCCGGCGTGGGGAGGAGCTCGAGGAGTGGTTCTCGGAAGGCGAGGTGAAGCTCGGACGTTCGCCGGTGAGGGTAGATCGTTGATCGGTTGGTTTTCGCCGGAGGAGGTGTTTTGCGAGGAAAAGCTCGCCGTCGAGTCTTCGAAGGCTTCTTCAAGTCTTCAAGGTATGTCAAGCTTTACTTTGATGATTACTTGTGCTTTGGTGGGTGTTGGGGTGGTCGACGGTAGGCCGGAGGGCTCGTCGGACCCGTGCAGCTGCGTTCTGCACTATAACCGGTCGACCGGTGGCATGGTTCGGTCGACCGGTTGTAGAGAAATTTGGGTGAAATCCCTTGTACCGGTCGAACGATACCATGATGGTGGTCGACCGGTAGTGCATTTTGAGCAAGGGGTGGAGACTCTGTGTGTTTTCGGTCGAACGGGACCCCTTTGCCGGTCGACCGAAAGCATTGTTGTAAGTCGGTTGGGGGCGTTGACCATCCAAACGGTCGACCGCCTTGTTGACTCGTTCGACCGGTGATTAAAAATAACTTAAGTTGGTTCGACCGTGAGATGTTCCGGTCGACCGGTGCACTATGCGGATTTTGGGGTTTGGTACTGGTCGTTTTCGGTCGACCGGTGAGTTTGGGTCGTTCGACCGTTGGTGCATATTACTGTGGCACGAGTTTTTACTGGTCGTTTTCGGTCGACCGGTGAGTTTGGGTCGTTCGACCGTTGGTGCATATTACCGTGCCACGAGTTTTTACTGGTCGAATTCGGTCGAACGGGACCCCTTTGCCGTTCGACCGATTGACAGTTTTGTTGGTTGGGCCAGTCCTGCTGAGAGGATTCGGTCGACCGGTTGGGAGATTTCGTTCGACCGTTTGGTACGGTTTTTGTGTGTTCTTGTGTTGTGAAGCCAACTCGAGATGGCAACGGATCTCCGGCCCTAGTGGGGTGACCGGTGCCGGCCTGAGAGTGGTTCACGGGTGTTGTCGGGCCAGCCCAAGAAGGCAACGGATCTCCGGCCCTAGTGGGGTGACCGGTGCCGGCCTGAGAGTGGTCTTCTGGACAGCTCAAGATGGCAGCGGTACAGAGGATACCGACCTGAGAGTAATCCGGCGGTGCCTGGGGCACATGTGTGTGTTGACCGAGGATATTTCCGGTCGTGGTGCCTGGGGCACGTGTGTTGTCGCCGAGGGAGTTTCCGGCTGAGGTGCCTGGGGCACGTGTGTGAGGGTTGGGCTAGAGGACCCGTGGGACCCGTCACTGTTTGGTGTCTACTGTGGTAGGGAGAGAGTTCCCGAGGACCCAGTAAGACGTTGTTGGTCTATCGCATTTCATATCATACATGCTTTAGATATCTAGTCATTTATTGTTATAGAGGTTTGGCATACGGGGTTTCCTCTCGGGAAACTCAGGCATATTCATGTTTTATGTCAGGTCATAGGCAGCATTAGGAGGTGGTGACAGCGGAGGAGCGCCTTCGGGACCAGATCCTGCTTTCCCTGTTTTGGAGGTCCGAGTGATTACATGTATATTTTTCCTTAGCTTTTGTTGTAATCACACTTTTGTAAACTCTCAGATATATATATTGTATGTGTATTGGTGCACTAGTTGGCCTTTTTCGTTGGTAATATCCTCGTGTTGTGTTTTATTAAAAATTTAATTTCTTCCGCTTTTGAGGATGTTACAAATTGGTATCAGAGCAGTCTATTCCGACGCACTTGTCCAAAGGAGCCACCTTAGATGTCTTTTAGATAGTCGCATGTTAGAGCATACATCCATAATCATCTGATTTCCAGTTTTGTTGTCTCGTGTGTAGATGCCTCCGAGACGCAAGAGACTTCCCCCACGTGGTCCGAGTACCAGTGAGGAGACTGGCGCCATGGATTGGGCGGAGGAGCGCCGGATGCTCTTCGACACTGTGCAGAGGCTGGGCGTTCTTTTAGATCGTCAGTCTGGCAGAGAGGAGACGACAGGGGTAGGGGCGGTGCACGACCGGTTTATGCGCCAGCACCCACCTACATTTGATGGCAGAGGAGATGTTGAGGCTGCCGAGGACTGGGTTTTTAAGATCCAGGAGATCTTCCAGGCGATTGGGAGTCCACCAGAGAGGATGGTGGGGTTGGCTACGTACGTGTTGGGCGGTGAGGCGTCCAACTGGTGGAGAACCACGGCTGCAGTGGTGTTTCCGGGCAGGACAGATGTCAGCTGGGATGAGTTCCTCGGGGAATTCAATGAGCAGTACTTCCCAGAGCATGTCAGGGACGGGAAGAGAGAGGAGTTCATGAGCCTCGAGCAGGGTGAGATGACACTGGCGGATTACGTCCGGAAGTTCAACGTTTTGGAGCGTTATTGTCCGGAGTTCTGTGTGACCCCGATTCAGAGGGCGAGGAAGTTTATACGGGGGCTTCGGAAGCAGCTCCGTACCCGCGTGACTTACAGCATGCCTCAGACCTTAGCGGATGCTGTGAAGTTCGCGACTCTCATTGACCAGGACTATCAGGAAAACTATGCAGAGTCCAGGAGGCCTCAGGGGAAGAGTAGTGGACGTCCAGGAGCGCCACTGGCAGGAAATCCAGGCAACAGGCCCCGGATTGAGGGGAGTGGTGCACGCCAGCCTGAGTCGTACCGGAAGTGTGGCAGAACCCACCCAGGTCGCGAGTGTGGGAGCCGTCCTGGAGTTTGTTTCAGTTGTGGCCAGCCAAGCCATTATGCCAGAGACTGCAGGAGTGGACCAGGCGAGTCCAGTTCTCGAGTGAGACCTCCGGTAGCAGGTAGAGGCGGAGGCCGTCATCCTTTTTCACCACCTCAGCAGGGACAGAGGACCGGACGGGTATTCACCATTCAGGCAGAGGAGGCGAAGGACGCCAGCATTGTGGTGGAAGGTACACTCTTGGTTTCTGGGTTGGTAGCCAGAGTGTTGTTTGGTTGTGGGGCCACGCATTCGTTCATTTCTGAGAGATTTGCGAGTGTGTTGGTCCGTACCCCTGCGATGTTGACTGCCACGTTGGAAGTCAGCACACCCTCGGGTTTGGTGGGCACTGTGGGGAGCTTCCTCCCCGGCGCCACGATTGTTTCGGAAGATCAGGAGTTTCCTGTTGACCTGATCTTGTTGCTGATGGAGGATTTCGATGTTATACTGGGGATGGATTGGCTATCCCAGTATGATGTTCGAGTGTTGTGCCAGGAGAAGAAGATTCTGATCCCGAGGAATGGGCTACCTGATTTGCTAATCAGGGGAAGGAAGGACTGTGGTGGTCGGGTCGTAGTGTCAGTAGAGAGGGCACGGAAGCTGCTTGAGCAGGGCTGCAGAGCTTTCGTGGCTACCTTGGTTGTTCCAGATCCAGAGATGAGATCGTTGGAGGACATAGAGATTGTCCAGGAGTTTGCTGATGTGTTTTCAGATGTTTTTGGGTTGCCGCCTCACAGAGAGTTGGAGTTCGGTATTGATTTGGTGGCTAGGACCACTCCACAGTCGAAGGCTCCTTATAGGATGGCACCGGCTGAGTTAGCTGAGCTGAAGAAGCAGCTGCAGGGTTTGTTAGATACTGGGTTTATCCACCCCAGTGTCTCGCCTTAGGGAGCTCCGATACTCTTTGTGAAGAAGAAAGATGGCTCATTGAGGATGTGCATCGACTACAGGATGCTGAACAAGGTTACTGTGAGGAATCAGTACCCTTTACCCAGGATCGAGGACCTGTTTGACCAGCTGCAGTCAGCGAAGATATTTTCGAAGATTGATCTGCGATCCGGGTATCATCAGTTGAGGATCAGAGAGGCAGATGTTCAGAAGACAGGTTTTCGGACGAGGTACGTGCACTTTGAGTTTCTGGTGATGTCGTTCGGGTTGATGAACGCGCCTGCAGCTTTCATGGATCTGATGAACAGGACGTTCAGTCAGTACCTCGACCAATTCGTGGTGGTCTTTGTAGACGACATCCTGATTTATTCACCGGACATAGAGCAGCACAGGGAGCACTTACGGATCGTGCTTGGCATTCTGAGAGATCATCAGCTGTTCGCCAAGTTTTCGAAGTGCGAGTTCTGGTTGGACAGTGTCGCTTTTCTTGGTCACATTGTATCTGGGGCTGGGATATCAGTGGATCCAGCGAAGGTGGAGGCAGTGACTCAGTGGAGAGCACCGACGAGTGTGACGGAGATCAGGAGCTTTGTTGGATTGGCAGGTTATTATCGTCGATTCATCAAGGACTTCTCGAGGCTTGCTTCACCTTTGACGACACTGACGCAGAAGGGAGTGAAGTTTGTTTGGTCCCAGAAGTGCGAGGACAGTTTTCAGGAACTGAAGAGTCGGTTGACGACTGCTCCAGTTCTGACTCTTCCCAGTGGCAGTGGAGGTTTTGTGATTTATAGTGACGCATCTGGTGTGGGGTTGGGTTGTGTACTGATGCAGCACGGTCAGGTGATTGCTTATACTTCGAGGCAGTTGAAAGTACACGAGAGGAACTACCCCACTCACGATTTGGAGTTGGCTGCAGTGGTTCACGCACTGAAGACCTGGCGTCATTATCTGTACGGGGAGAAGTTCGAGGTTTTCACTGACCATCAGAGTCTGAAGTATCTGTTTTCGCAGAAGGAGCTAAATATGAGGCAGCGCAGGTGGCTTGAGCTGATTAAGGACTATGATTTCACTATCTCCTACCATCCGGGCAAGGCGAATACAGTCGCAGATGCTTTGAGTAGGAAAGTGGAAATTTCAGCTGCTGGTTTGTGTGTTCAGGAGTGGAAGCTGCTCGAGTCTTTGTCAGAGTGGAAGCCATTCTCCACGGACTCTGAGGGCGCAGTGATAGCTGGACTGAGAGTGGAGCCTCAGATGGTCACGAGTATTGTCCAGGCTCAGAGGGCTGACGAAGATTTAGCTGGGTTGTTGCAGTTGGTTGCCAGAGACGGATCATATTTCAGTATAGGGGTTGACGGAGGTCTGAGATTCAGAGGCCGAGTCTGGGTACCCAATGGGGGAGAACTGAAGAAGGAAATCTTGGAGGAGGCACACAGGTCCCGTTATTCCATCCACCCGGGTAGCACGAAGATGTACAAGGACCTTCAGAGGAATTTCTGGTGGAAGGGGATGAAAACTGAGATAGCGGAGTTTGTTGGCAGATGTCTGGTTTGTCAGCAGGTGAAGATTGAGCACCAGAGACCCGCGGGACCGATGCAGAGGATAGATTTGCCAGAGTGGAAATGGGAGCACGTGACGATGGATTTCGTCACCGGGTTGCCGAGGACGAAGAGATCTCATGACGCGATTTGGGTGATAGTTGATCGACTGACCAAGTCGTCGCATTTCCTGGAAATCCGGACCACTTTACCCTTGGAGGACCTGGCTAGGCTGTACATTGATGAGATAGTTCGTTTGCATGGAGTGCCAGTCAGTATTATATCTGATCGAGACACCAGGTTTACTTCCAGATTTTGGGGAAGTCTGCAGCAGGCTCTGGGGACACAGTTGAAGTTTAGTACAACATTCCACCCGCAGACAAACGGGCAGTCAGAGAGGACGATCCAGACTCTAGAGGATATGCTGAGAGCTTGTGCGCTGGATTGGGCAGGGCACTGGGATGAGCATCTACCGCTGATAGAGTTCGCCTACAAAAACAGTTACCAGTCGAGTATCGGAATGGCACCGTACGAGGCTTTGTACGGGAGACCTTGTAGATCGCCAGTGTGCTGGAGCGATGTAGGCGAGAGACAACTGATCGGGCCTGAGATTGTGCAGATGTATGCCGAGAAAGTTGATGTGATCAGACAGAGATTAGCGACAACGCAAAGCAGGCAGAAGAGCTACGCGGATCGGCGTAGGCGAGTGTTGATGTTTGAGGTAGGCGATCACGTTTTCCTGAAGATTTCACCATCTCGAGGAGTGATGAGGTTCGGGAAGAAAGGGAAGCTCAGTCCGAGGTACGTCGGGCCGTTTGAGATTCTCGATCGGATCGGAGAGGTTGCCTACAGGATTGCGTTGCCGCCGCAGTTTTCAGGTCTTCACGACGTCTTCCATGTGTCTATGTTGAGGAAGTACGTGGCGGATCCTTCTCACGTGATTCAGTTAGAGGTTCCGGAGATCCGTCAGGATTTGTCTCTCGAGGAGAGACCGGTGGAGATCGTGGATCGGATGGACCACCAGCTCAGGAGGAGGACCATTCCGATGGTGAAGGTCAGGTGGCAGCACCATAGTGAGCGAGAGGCTACTTGGGAAGTTGAGGAAGAGGTCCGGAAGGAGTTCCCGGAATTGTTTGGTGAGTTTCGGTCCTAATTTCGTAGACGAAATTCTTTTAAGGATGGTGGATTGTAATATCCTTAATCCTTCTTAAGACTAATCATGTTTTGGCTTTGATTAGGGGCTTAATTGGGTGGTTTATGATGGAGGGCTGAGATTGGTTTGGTTGGGATGAGATGAGATGAAGGGTGGAGATTTGGGGAGAAGGGTTTAAGTGGTGAGTGTTGACTCTCTCTCTCTCTCTCTCTCTCGTGTTCTCTCTCTCTCACCGCTCAAACTCTTTCTCTCTCTCTGATCAGACCTCCGGCGTGGGGAGGAGCTCGAGGAGTGGTTCTCGGAAGGCGAGGTGAAGCTCGGACGTTCGCCGGTGAGGGTAGATCGTTGATCGGTTGGTTTTCGCCGGAGGAGGTGTTTTGCGAGGAAAAGCTCGCCGTCGAGTCTTCGAAGGCTTCTTCAAGTCTTCAAGGTATGTCAAGCTTTACTTTGATGATTACTTGTGCTTTGGTGGGTGTTGGGGTGGTCGACGGTAGGCCGGAGGGCTCGTCGGACCCGTGCAGCTGCGTTCTGCACTATAACCGGTCGACCGGTGGCATGGTTCGGTCGACCGGTTGTAGAGAAATTTGGGTGAAATCCCTTGTACCGGTCGAACGATACCATGATGGTGGTCGACCGGTAGTGCATTTTGAGCAAGGGGTGGAGACTCTGTGTGTTTTCGGTCGAACGGGACCCCTTTGCCGGTCGACCGAAAGCATTGTTGTAAGTCGGTTGGGGGCGTTGACCATCCAAACGGTCGACCGCCTTGTTGACTCGTTCGACCGGTGATTAAAAATAACTTAAGTTGGTTCGACCGTGAGATGTTCCGGTCGACCGGTGCACTATGCGGATTTTGGGGTTTGGTACTGGTCGTTTTCGGTCGACCGGTGAGTTTGGGTCGTTCGACCGTTGGTGCATATTACTGTGGCACGAGTTTTTACTGGTCGTTTTCGGTCGACCGGTGAGTTTGGGTCGTTCGACCGTTGGTGCATATTACCGTGCCACGAGTTTTTACTGGTCGAATTCGGTCGAACGGGACCCCTTTGCCGTTCGACCGATTGACAGTTTTGTTGGTTGGGCCAGTCCTGCTGAGAGGATTCGGTCGACCGGTTGGGAGATTTCGTTCGACCGTTTGGTACGGTTTTTGTGTGTTCTTGTGTTGTGAAGCCAACTCGAGATGGCAACGGATCTCCGGCCCTAGTGGGGTGACCGGTGCCGGCCTGAGAGTGGTTCACGGGTGTTGTCGGGCCAGCCCAAGAAGGCAACGGATCTCCGGCCCTAGTGGGGTGACCGGTGCCGGCCTGAGGGTGGTTCGCGTGTGGGGCCAGCTCAAGATGGCAACGGATCTCCGGCCCTAGAGGGGTGACGGTGCCGGCCTGAGAGTGGTCTTCTGGACAGCTCAAGATGGCAGCGGTACAGAGGATACCGACCTGAGAGTAATCCGGCGGTGCCTGGGGCACATGTGTGTGTTGACCGAGGATATTTCCGGTCGTGGTGCCTGGGGCACGTGTGTTGTCGCCGAGGGAGTTTCCGGTTGAGGTGCCTGGGGCACGTGTGTGAGGGTTGGGCTAGAGGACCCGTGGGACCTGTCACTGTCTGGTGTCTACTGTGGTAGGGAGAGAGTTCCCGAAGACCCAGTGAGACGTTGTTGGTCTATCGCATTTCATATCATACATGCTTTAGATATCTAGTCATTTATTGTTATAGAGGTTTGGCATACGGGGTTTCCTCTCGGGAAACTCAGGCATATTCATGTTTTATGTCAGGTCATAGGCAGCATTAGGAGGTGGTGACAGCGGAGGAGCGCCTTCGGGACCAGATCCTGCTTTCCCTGTTTTGGAGGTCCGAGTGATTACATGTATATTTTTCCTTAGCTTTTGTTGTAATCACACTTTTGTAAACTCTCAGATATATATATTGTATGTGTGTTGGTGCACCAGTTGGCCTTTTTTTGTTGGTAATATCCTCATGTTGTGTTTTATTAAAAATTTAATTTCTTCCGCTTTTGAGGATGTTACAAATGGTAATGTGCCTGGCAGTTTATGGGGTAAGCAGAAAGACAGTTGCAATGTTCAAGAGAATGCGGGTGGAGAGTTTTCAGTAGAACAGGAGGGTACTCAATATAAGCACCAGAACCAAGTTAATAGGAATAGGATGCGACGTAATTGCTATCTATACAACTGACATGAGAACCAGTAGAGAAACTGAATCATTACAGGTTGCAGAGACAAGAGCACTATAAGGACCACATGTTCAGCCAATGGTTGTTGCGACAGCGAAATCCCATCGGGGATCCAATACCTCAATTTCTAAAGGGGCGCTTGAAACCAAAATGAAACATGGGAAATTAGCCCTTGCAGTTTAGCATTCCTAGGTGATCATCAGTGTTTCGAGTTCCATGTCGACGATCTTTTAAATCTCTACAAGAGAAAGACATTTCCTTTGGCGCTTGATTGGAATGTTGGAGAGGAGACATGCCGGGCGGCAACATCTGCCATGCATTATGTTTGTGGAGAAAATAGTCGTTGTGTCAACTCTATCGAAGGCGTTGGGTGTCGTTGCATTTGTGACGATGGTTACGAAGGAAATCCTTAACTTTTTGATTGTCGCCAAGGTACATTAAATTTGATCGTTGTTCAAGAGATTGCAGTAGGAGGGTGTTCAGTATATTGAATTTGCAATTGCAAAGTAGATCCGGATGAAGTAACGCTTGTGCCCATGAGGGTTTGGTGGATGAAGGGTACACTTATTTTGAGTCTATGACTCAGAATTATGGATTTAAACCCAAGATTTCACATGATGGTTGCATAATTGACCTTCTCTCGCGGGCTGGGAGGTTCAAGGAGGTCTTGGAGACAATTAAATATATGAAGAAAGATGCTGATGAGGATTTTGGGGATTTTAACACAGAATTGGCATTGCTAGGATTATCAAGGTGTGTTGGCTAATTTGTATAAAGAATGTTGTGAGTGGGAAGAGGTGAGGAAGGTAAGTAGGCATATGGACGACACAAGAAAAAAGAAGCTACCAGGATGCAGTTGGATTGATATAGATGGTGAAGTTTGACAATTTTATTCAGGCGATAAGACACATCCTCTGGCTGTGGAAATTAGTGAGGTATTGGAAGGATTGGGTTGAGTACTTCGAAGTTGTGGGAGCAACTTACTCATGTTCGAGCTCTTATTTGAGTCACCCCCACCCTTTGGAGAAAGTTAGAAACTCATGGATGGAGGGAAGGAGAATGGGTCCTAGAGAAACTACAAAAGAAAACTAAAAAATACAAAATAAAAGAACAGAATTTTATTGCTAAAGAGAAGAACTATTTTACAACATAATTTCGGGGTTATTTATAGCTGATACAAGGGACCCAAGTATAAAATAAGAACTTACACGCGTCAAGACACGACTGGACAAAATCCGAGGCCACATATCGCAAGGGGTGCGGCGTTTCCGCCGCATTTTACATGTAAGGTGCGGCGATTTCGCCGCAATCTGTGCTCTGATTGGATCTGAATTTTTCTTATGTGTTTATAGTATGATTTAAATGTCTTTTGCGCGTCTGGATTGATTTCTTTCTTTTCTTTTGAGCTCCCAATTTATTTCTTCATATATTTGGAGATCCAAATTGATTTTTCTTTAGAACTTCTCCAAAATATTTTGGTACTTTAATTTGCAGTCGGGTCCTCGGCTTTTTGCAATTAAGTCCCTGACTACTTTTGTGCTTAAATCCTTGGCCTTTTTGTAATTAGGTATTTGAATGCTTTTATGCTTGGATGGACTTCCATTTGAATCCCGATAATATTGACTTGGTCTTTATGATAGAAATGAGTCTCTTGCACGTGTTTATGCTCGGGATATGGGTAATTTGCATTCAGGTTCCTGTATTCTGTAAATAAGACTAAACACATACCTTAGTAGCATTTATTGATATAAAATTAATCTAAATGAAAGACATATGATGCAATGTATGCAATGCATCACATCCGCTCTTTGCAGCTTCTCCTCTTCCTGCGAAGGGGACATTAGGATTGAGAGAATATTTATGTTTGTGTTTGATTTGTGGGAGGGTTTGATTGGGTTGGGTTTTTTATATGGAAAATGTTTAATGGCCGCTCTCCGGGACGCGGTCGGGAGGCGCTGCTTAGTTTGATAAATCCAGCTCAGCCAAAGTTTTAATTTTAAGCAGAGGGGGCAACCGCATTTAATGCATCTCAAATCAGACGTGCTCCAAATCATATCATTCGTTTTGGCGCTCCCACATGCTCCACACCTCTTTTTGACGAACATGCACGGAATGACCATCGCCACTTCTTCCTTTCTTTTTCGCTCATTTCTCTTTGATTTGAGAGAAATGTTCACTCAAATGGAAATTGTAAAGATGTCTACCCGGTCAGAAATGACGTTAAACGTTCCTAAGGAGAAGATGATTTTCCCCTCTTTCGAAGGACCAAGAGTCTTTTACAACGACTATGCTGATACTTGTGATTTTGGTTTTGGGTTAAGCTACGACATACTCATTACGACGGTGGTGTTGTTACCCGGGCTACTCTTACTTGTTCCAAGGAGGGTAAGGCACCAACAGACCAAGGTCAAGGCATAATGAAGTCACGTTTATCGAGTAGAGTTCAGTGCACGACTCGCATCAGGGTTTCTGGAACCCAGCAAGGGGTTACCAGATTAACTTTGTCGATCTCAATCATAACCATGAAATTCTTCAGGAGCACCAGATGCGTTTTCTAAGACATAAACAATTTGTACCTGAGGCCGCCATAGCACGAATAGCATGCAATGATGCTTCTGGGATCTCTGCTGCTAAGACCATGCAATCGTTTGTTGTCGATGCTGGGGGGCATGACAAACTTACTTTTAACGATAGAGATCTAAGGTTTGAAATTTTTGTACGTTATTTTGTTTGTAGAAATTTGCGGTCTTAATATTTTTTCTGTGCGCAGGAATGTTATAACCGAAATAAGGAATTTGAAAATGGGACCCGGCGATGCACAAGCTCTTCATAACTATTTCATTAGGATGCAGAAGATTGATGCAATGTTTTTCTATGTCATGGATATGGATGACGAGGGACGACTAAGGAATATTTTCTGAGCCGACTGCCGTTCCAGGGCTGCCTATTCATACTTTGGGAATGCTATATGTTTCGACACTACGTACCTCACAAACAAATACGACATGCCCTTTGCACCATTTGTGGGAGTTAATCACCATTTCGAGTCTGTGTTGCTCGGTTGCGCTTTGTTGTCTTCCTAGACCACTAAAAAACTACATATGGCTCTTTCAGACGTGGCTTTCGTGTATAGGAGGTACGTTTATAGAGTTCATACTCGTATTGATTGGGTTGTCCTTTATGAAATTTGAGTTACTTTTTTTTCCTTTTTAAGTGATGTCTTTTCTTTTTTAAGTTTTGTTTGTTCCTTTTTAACTTATTCTAAAACCTTTTGAGTTACTGTTTTTTCGTTTTTAAGTGTTGTCTATTCCTTTTTTAGTGATGTCTGTCCCTTTTTAAGTTTTGTAGGTTCATTTTTAACTTCTTCTAAAACCTTTTGAGGTACTGTTTTTCCTTTTTAAGTGATGTATGTTCCTTTTTAATTGATGTCTGTTCCTTTTTAACTTCTTCTAAAACCTTTTGAGTTATTGTTTTTCATTTTTAAGTGATGTTTGTTCCTTTTTAAGTGATGTATGTTCCTCTTTAAGTTTTATTTCTTCCTTTTTAACTTCTTCTAAAACTTGTTGAGTGATATCTGTTCCTTTTTAAGTGATGTCTGTTCCTTTGTAACTTCTTCTAAAACCTTTTGAGTTATTGTTTTTTTTCTTTTTAAGTGATGATTGTTCCTTTTAAGTGATGTTTGTTCCTCTTTAAGTTTTGTTTCTTCCTTTTTAACTTCTTCTAAAACCTGTTGAGTGATCGTTTATCCTTTTTAAGTGATGTCTGATCCTTTTTAAGTGATGTATGTTCCTTTTTAACTTCTTCTAAAACCTTTTGAATTACTGGTTTTCCTTTTTAAGTAATGTATGTTCCTCTTTAAGTTTTGTTTCTTCCTTTTTAACTTCTTCTAAAACCTTTTGAGTTAATGTTTCTTCTTTTTAAGTGACGTCTGTTCCTTTTTAAGTGATGTATGTTCATTTTTAAGTGATGTTTGTTCCTTTTTTAGTGATGTCTGTTCCTTTTTAACTTCTTCTAAAACCTTTTGAGTTATTGTTTTTAAGTTACCTTTTGACCCTTTTTAAGTGCAATTTTCCTTTTTAAGTTTGATTTCATCCTTTTTAATTTACGAATTTTCCTTTTTAAGTACTTTCCATCATTTTTAAGTTTCTTTTTCCTTCTTAAGTTACATCGTCTCCTTTATAGTGATTTTTCTTTTATTGTGTAATATCGGTGCTGTTGTAGATATCCCTCCACCAGCTATCATAACGGACCAATGTGGGGTCATTACTACTGCTATAAGGAATGTCTTCCCAAATGCCAGACACGGATTTTGCATTTTGCATTCGTCAGCACATATTATTTGATCTAAATATGATTGTCTACGACTCAAAAAACCCAGCTGAATTTGAGCGAAATTGGCACGGTTTCCTGGTTGATTTCGACCTTCAAGACTATAGTTGGCTCCAAACAATTTACGGTATTTGTGAGTCTTTGGTACATGCTTACTTGTGTGATTATTTTTTCGATGGACTGACTTCTACCCAAAGAGGCGAAAGTATGAACTCCTTCTTCGAAAAGTACTTATCTTCTAGAACCACCCTTAAGCAGTTCGTTCAACAATACGAACTTGCTCTCCGTCACAAGTACGAGAAGGAAGCTCAATCGGATTTCGAATGCTTGCATAAGAAACCCCAAATGGTTTCAATATATCCTTTCAAGAGTCAAATGAGTGAGTTGTATACCATAGGGGTTTTCAAGAAAGTACAATTACAAATTGGTAAGATGATGAAATGCGACCTAACCGAGGAGTTGCAATCAGCCGACGCGTTGTATTACAAGGTGACTGAACGTGTACGGGTCGGTCAGCAATTATTATCGAAACGTTTCCTTGTACAGAGGACATGTCTGAACTTGACATGAGATTGTAAACTGTTTAAGCGTGTTGGTATTCTTTGATGTCACCTCCTGGTCGTATTTGCACGGCTAGATCCTAATGCATTACTCTTGCCGTCTTACATCATAGATCGATGGCGGAAGGATGTTCGTTGGAGCTATGGAGACAAGATGTACCAAGACGATGGCGTATTGGAGAAGGATGCGCTGAGTTGTCACGCCAACATAATGGGTCGCGCTCTTTGGATTGCACAGGAAGCATTCATTTCTCATGAAAGGTATCTTAAGGGCATGAAGTGTATGGAGTGGCTCAGGTCACGTATTAACATTCCCCACGCCCCTCCCATAGTTGATGTAATTGTGCCCGTGGTACCTATTTGTGCAATCCAGACAAAGTAACCCGTCCAGGAAGACCGCCTACTAGACGTTGGGTTTCCTTAGCCGAGAAAATTCTTCAAAGAAGCCAAAAAAGGGTCTCACAACAGAAAAGAGCAAATATCGAAGGAATGACAAATCACCTATGCATGAGGTCGCACCTAGACCAGGAGATCCAGATTTTGACGATTGAGACATGAAGTTGTATTACGACCAACTTACTCCTTAGTTATGTATCAAGGCTTAGTCTTTGAAGTTTGTACACTTTTGTAAGACAACAATTTATTCTTAAGTGTAAAGTTGTTCCCTTTTAATTGTGAGTTGTAGTTTGTTCCTTTTAAGCTTGCGGTTCTCATTTTTAAGTGTGAGTTGTACCTTTTTATGTTTGTGTTTCTCCTTAAACTGTGAAGTTGTTCCTTTTTAATAGTAGTTTGTTCCTTTTAAGTGTAGTATGTTCCTTTTTAAGAGTAGTTTGTTCCTTTTTATGTTTGCGTTTCTCCTTTAAGTGTGAAGTTGTTCCTTTTTAAGAGTACTTTTTTCCTTTTTAAGTGAGTACCTTTTCAAGTGTGAAGTTTTCCTTTTTAGTGTTTTTTGTTCCTTTTTAAGTTTGTGGTTCTCCTTTTTAACTCTGAGTTGTACATTTTTAAGTGTAGTTAGTTCCTTTTTAAGAGTTGTTTGTTCCTTTTTATGTTTGCGGCTCTCTTTTTTAACTGTGAGTTGTACCTTTTTAAGTGCAGTTGGTTCCTTTTTAAGATTTGTTCCTTTTTATGTTTGCGGTTATCCTTTTTAAATGTGAGTTGTACCTTTTTAAGTGTAGTTTGTTCCTTTTTAAGTGAGTGTACATTTTAAGTGTGAAGTTTTCCTTTTTATGTTTGTGGTTCTCATTTTTAACTGTGAGTTGTACCATTTTAAATGTAGTTTGTTCCATTTTAAGAGTTGTTTGTTCCTTTTTATGTTTGCGGTTCTCCTTTTTAAATGTGAGTTGAACATTTTAAGTGTAGTTTGTTCCTTTTTAAGTAGTAGCTTGTTCCTTTTTAAGTTTGCGGGAATCTTTTTTAATTTTGAGTTGTACCATTTTAAGTGTGAAGTTCTACCTTAAATGTTGGAGCTATTACTTTGGAGTATGGAAAAGTTTTAATTACAACAACGATAAAATGTATTTGTTAATTTACAAACCACTACTTTAATTCGACATAGTAGCGGGAGTCCCTCAATAAAGTAATGGCCATTTCACCCCTGATCGAGTGAAGTGTCTTGAGGTCTTTCGGTTCCGTTGGGTTGACCTTTCGCATGAGACATTTCATCAAGTAGTATAGAAAAACACCGCAGTCGTTGCTTCCCGGCATTTGTCTCTGGCACGTTTCCCTCAGGTATCTCACTGGTCAGCTCACCTTAAGACGCTTTCTCCAGAATTCACCCACATCTTTGGCCGAACATTCATGTACCCCTGCCACATTGTCAGGATCCTCATTTAGGACCAGCTCCCTAGAGCAACTGTTGTAATGCAGGATTTCCACGTTTAAGCCATTAACAACAACCAAGGTCCTGTGTTCTGACAACAACAATGGTTGTGCAATGACGATGCTTCCCGGTTCATGACCTTGTAGTCTTGGCGCCAGTCACTCTTCAATCATGGTATTCCCTTGATCAATCAAAATTCTTTCCGAATAGAAGCTTGGAATACAAATTACCTTTTGGGGGTAGTTTTCTGTTTTTTGGCGTTCTTCAAGTACACAAAGCATATTGTCGATCGCCTCGCTGGTCAAATTCATCCCCTTCATCAATAGCTCCTTGGGGTCGGAACGTGTGAAAAACAAGAATCACCTCTCCAGATCACTTCCCTTTGGTTATGTGTAGGTGCGATCACCTTCAGTACAATTTTCAGCTCATCGGGGCTCAACGTGGCCAATGCATCCATGTCAACGTATGGCCTAGCCTCTCTCCCGTGATGAACCAACCTGAATTCGTCATTCCCATCCCACTTTCTTTTTTTGTTCATGCTCCTCTGGAGCCTTCTTTCTCCTCTTTTCCGTTCCTCTTCTTTTTTCTTCCTTTCTTTCACATCATCTTCTTGTTTTTTTGGTCGTTGAGCGTGATCCTTTGCCCCCTAGTCTGCCCTCCTAAGTTTTTCCTTTCCATCATCCTCCTGTTTCTCCTTCTGCTTATCCCCCTCTCTTCTCTCCTCTATTCGTTTCTCTTCTTTCTCCCTCTCATTCTCTTTCTCATTTTCCTCCTTTACCCTCTTTCTTTCTACCCCTTCCCTCAACCTCTTCTTTGAAGCTTCGGCCTCCCTCCGTTTATCATCGGCTTTCCTCTTCTCTCTTCTCTCCCTGTCTCTTTTCTCGTCTTCTTTCCTCTCTCTTTCCTCTTCCTCCCTCCTCTTTTCCTCTTCTATCCTCTTCTGTTCTCTCTCCCTCTGTTTCTCTTTTTCCTCCTCTTGCCTCTTCTCTTTCCCTCTCCTCTCTCTTTTTCTCCCCCTCTATCCCCTTCTCTTCTCTTTCCTTCTCCCTCTCTTTCTCGTTTTCCTCCTCTTTCCTTTTCTCTTCTCTTTCCCTCTCCTCTCTTATTTTCTCCTCCTCTTGCCTCTTCTGTTCTCTCTCCCTCTCTTTTTCCTCCTCTTTCCTCTTCTCTTCTTTTTCCCTCTCCTCTCTCTTTTTCTCCTCCTCTCTTCTTTTTCTCTTTCTCTTTCCCTCTCAATCTCATTCTCTCTTTCCCTCCTATTCTCCTCCTCTCTTTCCTGCTCTTCATCCCTCCTTTCCTCCCCTCTCCCTTCTTGTCCACCTTCTATCCTATATCCTCGAAGAGATGCAAACTCTTCCGTTAGGTTCTCATTTTCCTCCCGGTACTTCCTCAGTTCCTCATTCAGCCTCTTAACCTCTTCATTTGCCTCATTCAGGGCAACTTCTGCTTCAAGTCATTTTGTCTTCAACCCTGAAAACTTCAATTCTTGCCGTAGTGGGTTTCGAGGGATGCTGCAGTCGCTCAATTGCAGCCTTGGTTCGGTGCTTGTTGACTGGCAATCACTATTGGTTCGTAGGGTTGCTGAGTTTTTTCAGCCATACCAATGATTTCCCTCTCTTTCTGCGTAAGGGTCGTCGACTGAGTCTGATTGAATTCGCTCTTGTAAATTTTTGAAAGGGTGATGCCTCATTCCTCCCATTTCTTCAGGATAAACCATTTTCCAAACATGCTCGACCAACGATTCCACCTAGGATGGCCACCCATTTTAGGCTCTCTCAGGTTAAACTTCTCGCACAACCATACCTAAGAAGGAGAAACCGAATAATTCAAAAACTATTAATTAAAAAGGAACAAGTATAACATAAAAAGGTACAAGTACAACATAAAAAGGAACAAGTCTAACATAAAAAGGAACAAACATCAACTTAAAAAGGAACAAACATCAACTTAAAAAGGAACAAACGTAACTTAAAAAGGAACAAGTATAACATAAAAAGGAACAAACAAAACTTAAAAAGAAACAAGTATAACATAAAAAGGAACAAACGAAAATTAAAAAGGAACAAACAACAACTTAAAAAGGAACAAACGTAACTTAAAAAAGAACATGTATAACATAAAAAAGAATAAACAAAACTTAAAAAGGAACAACTAAAACTTAAAAAGGAACAAACGAAACTTAAAAAAGAACAATTATAATATAAAAAGGAACAAACCTAACATAAAAAGGAACAAACCTAACTTAAAAAAGAATAAGTATAACATAAAAAGGAACAAACGATAACAGTAACTTAAAAAAGAACAAACAAACTAAAAAAAGAACAAGTATAACATAAAAAGAAAGAAACATAAATTAAAAATGAACAAGTATAACATAAAAAGAAACAAACGATACTTAAAAGGGACAAACAGTAACTTAAAAAGGAACAAACAAACTTAAAAAGGAATAAGTATAACATAAAAAGGAAAAGGCATAAATTAAAAATGAACAAGTATAACATAAAAAAGAACAAACGATACTTAAAAAGGACAAACAATAACTTAAAAAGGAACAAACAAACTTAAAAATGAACAAGTATAACATAAAAAGGAAGAAACATAAATTAAAAAGGAACAAGTATAACATAAAAAGAAACAAACGATACTTAAAAAGGAACAAGTATAACATAAAAAGGAACAAATAACAACTTAAAAATGGAAGAACCATTACCTGCAGTACAACAACACACCCTCGACGTATCCTCTTCTTAAAATAGAAGAACCGGTAAATCTCCTAGCACTTCCTGGACGCGCGGCCGTGTACGAGGACTCTTTTTATATACTTGGTGGTGGTTTTGGGGATGCCAACACCACTGGTTTTCTGTATCTATGGGCGTTTGGGAGTTTGGACCCACCATACTTATTAATTTTACTCATAATTTCTTGAATTAATGGAAATCACCGCAAAATGGTGGGATTAAACGGTGGAATAGCAAAAGGCAACTATGTTTATCATTGAGTTGTGATCCAATCGACTGTTTTATAATTGTATTTTGTGTTTTGTATTTTTTCCCTATATTTTCTTATATGTTTATATTATTCTGGAATATATATATATATATATATATATATATATTTAATTATTAATACGTGACTGGTTCAACCGGTTCGACCTCGGTTCAAACTCTGAACTTTTAAAAATTCTGGTTCGACGTCCGGTTCGATTCCGAAAATCATGATAAAAACACACATTCAAGACACACACAAAGATTTTACATGGAAAATCCTCATGGGTAGAAAAACATACGACACCACCAAGCAATCTTGAAACTCGGTTACAACGTCCTTCGATTTCCAAGGGAGGTTTGAGCCATGAGACGTGAGATTCACAAGGTCGGGAATGTACATAATGTACCTACAATCATCTGAGTTGCGGCTGCTCTAACAATTGCGAGATATTTAATTAGCCTCTATACTCTATAGTGAATTTCCTTAACGCCAAGGCAACTAGCTAGATATCTTCATGAATCCAATGCCGGATAACTTCATTGAGGTTTGCAGAATATGTCCCAAGAGATTACTCACTCTGAGTGGTGGTGCTTGAAAACTTTCTTCTTGTGGTGGTGCTTGAGTAATTTCTTCTACGATGAAGTTGAAGCCATAAGGCGAGATACCAAAGCCTGGGAACCTAAGGTACAAACATCTTAGGTGCAGCCGCTTTAGCAACTTATGATATATATATTAGCCCCTATAGTGGATGTTGGCGTTATCTTTCAGAACCTCAAGTCCAAGGTGAATCGAGTAAAAGCCACTGCAGCAAGACTTTCTAGGAAGCAATGAACTTTAATATTGTTGTAACACCTGAAGGAAAAAAAACTCGGTTAGTGTATAAAAATCTCTATATCTTACATGAATAGGTGATTTCACTTAAGCATGGGTACTAGAAATCAATGTTGTTGGAGGAACATACATTAGGAATGCAAATGAATTGATGTTGGTAGCGCTTCCATCGGAACGATGAGATTGAGCTGAGTGGGACTCTCAAAATAGAGTCGTCTTGTCTAAAAATATTCGCCCGCAGCTGCACTTAGAAGATTATTTATAGCTTCTGTATTTGTCGTGTTTGCTGAACTTTCATGAAATCAGGCATTGGCAGATCCCCAGACATCTGAAGCAAGGTGACATGATCCTTGGAGAAGTTGTTCCTTTTATGGATACTAAATAATGGCTCGGTGCAGTGCTAAATTCCATTAGCGTCATTGACTTGGTTCTTTCGAAGACTGAAGGTGGGGATTGGGGATGTCGGAGCATACCATCCATCCTTGCTCCAACACTAGTAAGCAAGTTGGCAAAACAGCACTTGATTTCTCCTTCCTCCAACTTTCTTCATTTACATGGCGATCATGATTATCAGCTCCCATTTTGGATCTTCTGAGCAACCGTGAGAAACAAAAAACTAGTGAGTAAAGATGAGAGTGATACAATTTTCCGAATTATCAGCCATGGTAAGACAAACACTTAAATATATATTAATACACACACTAATTCACCTCAATGGCATTGGAGTTGGAGGCCATTTTTTAATCTTCTTCCTGTTTGGATTCAGCGTCACAATCCGAATCTGTAACAAAAGAGAGATGTTGATTAACCCTCACTATATCCAACTACACAAGTTTGTATCAAAGATAAATTAGAGCCAATTAGCACAAACCACCAGATGATGAAGTGCTAGTGCTGTTGTCAGATTGGCTTTCACTACTGCTAGATTGCTTGCTAGAACAGGGACTAGTGCTGTTGTAGGATTCATCATTGTTGTTGTCGCTACTGAAAGAGCTGGATTCCTCATTGTCGTTGCCGCTAGATTCGTCGTTGTTGATGTCACTACTCGAGCAGCTGGATTCCTCGCTCTCGCTGTCACTGCTACAACTGCTGGATTCCTCATTGTCGTTGCTGCTACATATATCCCGGCCAATTATCACTCGACGGTTGTCACTCGATTGGTGTTTCTGTAACATCCCGAAACAGTGGAAATTTAAAAATTATCATTAAGACAACATAGATCAATAATCAAAGACGGGACTGTTACTTCTCATAAAACATATAAGCGGTGCACCAAATTACATCAGAGTTTGTCAAAAGATACATGATTACATCAGATAAAACAAAGGAGATATAAGTAATCATGTCGACCTAAGTGGTCCGAACGAGATGGTCCGATCCCAAAATGCGTGCATCCGCTGATCACCACCCAACTGGACCTACTGCGGTCCTGAAATAAAACATGCAACAACAATGCTTGAGTTTTCATAAGGAAATCTAGTATGCCCAGCTCACCTATATGCATGCAGTAATACAAATGAACTTATCATACTAGTAGCATGTCATGTCATCAACAGTAAGGAAAACAGTTCCCTCGAATGGTAACACAGGACATCAATCCGACAATCATCATCGGGTCTCCCAAGGAGACCTACCGTAGGCACATACGGTCTAACGGAACATGACGTGACACATACCACACGCGGAAACACTAATCATGGGGTTCGGCAAGGAGCATCCGCCAAGTCCGCATCATAAGAAACAGATCTGTAACTTCGTAGTCGAAACCACACCAACGGAATCGTCGCTCAGTCGGTCCATCAATCATCATCTCAGTAGGTGCCCATCTGAGGAACATAGCCGGAACAACATCGGCCCATCAATCATCATCGCCGGAAAAGCATCGGCGGCATCACCGACACAGCATCGATGGTCCATCAATACGTCCGGCACAGCATCGGACGGGTCCAGACCGAAGTCTGCCAGGTCATCAGGCTCCACGATCCGCAAACACCAACCGCGCCGCTATAAAAGCAGGGCTGCGACCTCCGTAGCCATCCAGGCGGCAGTCACCTCACCCAACGACAGTTGCGTGCTCGCACAAACATCATACATTGGGATCCACGATCCCTCAGGCCTGCTACTCTACAATGAGTCCAATCAATCCATCACATCAAGTCACAATCCATACACGGAGGTGACACGTCCCGAACACCCACACTCTTCCACACGGCGGTCCCTGGGCAGACACACGTATGCGCCCACCGTCACTTCCCGGCTCGCGCACAAGGCGAGGACACGGGTTTCTGTGGACAGAGTTGGCATCCTAAAAGGACTGGGAATTCAATTCTGTGCACAAACGGTCGACCGAAAATAGGCGACCCGGTCGACCGCTTCCTCAAGGGGATCAGTCGACCAAAAGTCTGCAACAGTCGAACTCTCTGCGCAAAACCTAAGTCCCAACGGTCGAACAAAGATCTAAAACCGGTCGACCGATACGAGGTCAAAATCCGGAGTCTGGTCAACATCAATTCAATACTACCGGTTGACCGACTCAGGGGTCTCGGTCGACTGAAAACTACCAGGGCATCCTAACAATTCTAAGTCATAAACGGTCGAATGCATATAAACAATCAGTCGAACTGTCATGCATCTCTATTCAGTACACTTAAGTTCCGGTCGAACGAACCAAAGGAACCGGTCGACCGAAACACAACAGGCAATGACAACCCACTAGCACAATTCACTACCGGTCGACTGCCACAAGGCATCGTTCGACCGGTGAAGGTTGAAGTCGGGCAAAATACACTACATCGGTCGACCGCTCGAAGGAATCTGGTCGACCGTTGGTCGACTGCAACCTTGCGCCGGCCAAGGATTTACGTCGTTCTCGTCGCCAGGGAGGTCTCCGACCTCCCCCGATCGACCAACACATCCCTCCCTCGAGGGTGAATGAACAAATCACACTAAAAGTCGGCGTACCTCTTCGCGAAGAATGACGAAGAACACCGGAGCTCCAACGACCACGTCTCGGTTCGCACCTCACGCACGACCTCCTCCTCGCGTCAAGCTCTGGCCAGCGCACCTCCACTCACAAGCACACCACCCGCTACCGGAGTTCCCGCGACCTCCTCTGATCCACCGGAACAAAAGGGAGAGAAGATGAGTGCTTGGAGTGAGAAGGGAAAGAAATGAAGAAAAAGAAAAAGAAGAGAGGAAGGAAACGTGAGAGAGAGAGAGGTGTGCTTCTCCTCACCAACAGCAACTCTACTCCTCTCACCTCAACCCAACACATCACCACTCCACACCATCACCTACCCCAACTGCCACTGTTCATCCATGCCTCCCCCATCACGTCCACCACTCTTTCCTCCATTCCCATGCAAACACCATCATCAACTACACTTAAACATCATTAGCCTCTAAGTGGGTTTAGGGATATAACAGTTCCTTTATGTTTTCTGTTTAAATAATTTTGATGGCTCTCGGTTGGTCCTGCGTGGCATCAAATCATCGTGCTTTCTCTTACGTGCCAGAGAAACAACCTTGTTGTCTTTGCTTGGAAGAAGAATAGTCTCTTGTTCGCGAGAAACTGATGATCTCTGAAATTGATTAGTTGTGGTAGCCTGGTCTGTGTCAGACGCCAGCAAAGATGTAGAGCTCTGGGTTGGCTCATAAGCTGATGCTGAAGCCGTTGGTTTCCGAGAAACGGAAGAGCTCTCTTTTGGTTCGATCATTGGCAGCTGATGTCGTAATTCCCATATATTCTTGTAACCTTTCTTCTTCATTCCTGCGAATTCCATTTCTATATCTTTACGACCCATCGCGACACTGTTTCAGCTGTGAAGACTGAATTTAGTTTGTTACTTCGTAGTAACTGACTTGTTGATATGACCGTTAACAGTTTCATGTTGAATGAGTAAATTCATAGGAGACAAATTAATTAGAAGAACAAATATGATTCTTTTATTATTTCGATACAAGAAATTGGACGAATCATTGAGATCGATCGATCGAAGGCAAACAAGTTTATTAGAGATGTTATAGGGATCCGCATAAAAGTCGATATTGAGTATCATGAATTTTCTTGGGCATGTATCAAAATAATATACAAATTATATTCTTGTATTTAAGATTAATTAGTGTAGAAGTGGAATCATGCAATGTCAAACATGTGCCACAAACCAAATCCGAAAATTCTCATTAATATGGAATAAAAGAAGGGAAAAAGTTCAATATTTTTTGGTTAACAATTTTATTAAGACGCGGTCAAATATTAATTTTTGATGGTTAAACTTGACTTAATTTAGTATTTTCTGTTCCGTATAATGTGAGAATTGTCAAAACTATCATAAATCCGGGATTCAATGTAAGAAACAATGAATGTCGATAGACAATAGTCATACTCAAGTACAACGTAGTTAAATATTTTCGAAAAAAAAGCAAAACTTCAATAACAAGTAAACCACAGGAAATAGCTTCTAAATCACATGCAAACATGCTCATTGATTAGTTTATTCGAAGATACGGATATAGAATTTAACTTAAATAGAAAGGTTGGAATATTATAGGCTACGTAAAAATTGTAAGGGTGAATGAGTGAACTTGGTCAATATTGTTGGATTATTCAAACAATATTGTTTGAATGAGTGATCATAAAAATGAACGAAGCCAGATATCTTGACATAATTGGCTGCAACGGTGTCATCAAACTATTAAGAATGAATATAAGTAAGTGTATTATGTTTAGGGAAGTGTATTATGTTTTATATTTATATTTTTTTTTGTCATGTAATTGTTCTAACTTCTGATACAAAATGAATATATGATGTTTTCTTGCTTCATTTTTATTTTTGTATTTTTATAATTGATAATTGTATGGGTCTTGTCAGAATACAAAATGTCTTTTGTGAAGATTGTATTTTTAAAATTGTTATATTTTTTTTCGAAATTCTATGATTGAAAATTGTGTTCTTAAGTAATTGCATTATTGGAATTACAATTTTTACATATTTTAATATTTTCTTAATATAATTATTTTCTTAATACATTTTTAATTAATTGCATTAATTATTGAATTTTGTAATTTTCTTATTTTGGATAATTACGCATTTATATAATTATTTTAACGTACTGGTATTGTTATATATATATTTAATTAAGTATGCATTTTTTGATTTCACTAAAGTTTTTATTTTTTGATAAAGTAATTTTAGATTCCTTTGATATTACAATGCATATCTCATGTTCCTATCATTTTTTTTGAATTGATACAACATTCATGGTAAAATGCTCATATTTATGAAAGTCAATGATGAAATAATAAAGAATGTTTTTTCACGTGTGGGAGACATTTTTGACTTTTTAATTTCTTGAGAATCTTGCAAATTAAAGACAATACTTTTCTGGTTTTGAATTAAATTCAATTGTTTGTCACGTTAAATCACTTTCAAATTAGACTGCCACAAGAAATTCATTGAATTAAAATATGACGGTTCCTACTAGGCAACCTCATATAGCCTCAAATGAGATTGACTCACATATGTCTTGCATGGAACACACACCAATCCCGCATTCGGACACACATTTGTCCTACGTGGGACACACATATGTCTCGTGGGACACACATCTATGCATCTTGGAATATCAATGATCATATGTATTGTGAAATTTGTTGGCTTTTTGACCTTAATCTATATTAATTTTGATGATTAATTAAATTAATCTTAATCAATCAACCTAATCAATCAAAATAACCAAACATGATTACATGCATTACATACATATTTGTATACTTGCAATCATCTTAATAGGTTGATCAAGATAATCAACAAAATGAGCATTGAGACAAAGACATCAAGACTCAAGACTTGTAATCAAAGCTTTGGAAAAAGACATGTAATTTTGTATTTATCGAGTCCATAGGGTTTAATGTAAACTTGAGCATTAGGATTCTGTCCCATCAGGATTCGGTAAACCGAACCCCAGACGGTCCACCGAAGCCTTATAGTTCGGTCCACCGAGCACCTATCGGTAACCCAAATTCCTCCCACCAGTAAAACTTAGGTGTTATCTGAAATTGCCCCGACGGAAGACCGAACCACCTTCGGTTGACCGAATAGCCCTGGATCGGTTTTGGATTTTGCTTCAATGGTCATTTTTTAACCAAATCCCTAGAGCCCCATTGATTTGTCCTAATTCGGACGACTGAATGTCTATCGGTCAACCGAGTCCTTCTTGACTTTAGGTGCCCAACGACCATTTACATGTGACACTTGACTGTTGTACCCAACGACTATTTGAGCTATAACTGTCAGCGTAAAACCCGCGATAACTTCGGTCTACTGAAGTGTACACGGTCAACTGAACTTGAGTAGATCAGAGTCCAACCAATCCTATTGTCCACCTTGGAACAGTGAACCGAATGGAATTTGGTTAACTGAACTTAATTAGGGCTAAATTGTTAAAAGCTACTGGAAGTTGGTGAACGGTGATCCGAGCCCTATTCGGTTAACCGTATGCCTAAATCAGACCAATTTTTCGGACTACTGTTCTGTTAACGGTCGACCGAATTGCATAGAAATTTGCCCGAGCTTAAGTCACATCTTGCTTTCATTGGTTCATTTCCCCACCAACTCCCAAACGGCTAGTAGAGCTTGAAGGCTTATAAATAAGACATCATTTGATGGTTTTGTGACTCTTGAACACTCTCTATCAATCTCATACTCAAAGCCAAATCATCTTCATCTTATCAATCATCAACACTCAAGCTTAAACTTCACCACTTGCTTATCCAATTCAATATCCATATCCAAGTGTGCTCAAGTATATAGTGTTAGTTAGATTGTGATTCCATCTCCATATTCAAAGAATCACCAAGTTGTAAAGCTTCGAGGAAGCTCCCTCTCGGGTTATGAGAGGAGACACGAGCGATGCGAGGTTGTTCGTGAGGCTTGGTGGTTGTAAACGGTGTTGATCTCGGCCTGAAACGGAGATCGGTTAGTGGAACCGTAAGCGAGGCTTGCGAGGACGACTATGACCGGGTGCGGTGCCGAACCTCTCTAACTCCGGTATCGTCGATTTTGTGGTTTGCATTGTCTCTTTCCTTAATCTTTCGATTATTATTTTTAATTTCGCATTTATCTAGCGACTAGAGTGTCATGTCATAGATCCTAACAAAATCAACGTACGTTAGATTAATATCATGTCAACAAATTTGAAAATAAATCAAATAGTTGACAAAAAAGTCACGTGCATGTAAGTGCAATGAATCACGTCCTTCAACGTCAGTAAAGAACTTGTTAAAAGGAATACATAAATCATTTTCCTATCATATATACGAGTCCAAAATAAACTATCCAGCGCAATAATCAACCGTCCGACTAGTCCAACTAACAGTCAAGTAGATCCTGGTAATTAATTAGTTCTTTGTTGCAATCAACAATAAATGTAAGGAAAATTTTTCAAAATAATATTTTTTTTTTAAAAAATTCTCAAAATAAACCTCAAACAAAAGTATTTCTCAAACTAGACCCGCTGCCACCACGTGGTGACATGTGGCGCCGGCGGGTTTTGTTTTTTTGCGCATAGATAAATCAGCATCACCAGTGCCGAGTTCTCCCAGAGAGAACTCGGCACTGGTGATGCCGAGTTCTCCCAGAGAGAACTCGGCACGGGTGATACTGAGTTCTCTTTGGAAGAACTCGGCACTGGTGATGCCGAGTTCGATTTGATTTTTTATTGCCCAACACTTCAAATTCCAGTCGAATTGAGTTGCCAGGAGAATAGTGATTCAGATAGAACTCAGCATTGGGGATGCCGAGTTCTATTTGGTCCTGTTCTCCTGGCACTCAAATCTTGTGTGAAAATGGGTGACGGCCAGGTGGCCCAGGTCTACAATAGAACTCGGCATTCTAGATGCCGAGTTTCATAGGCAGAAGTCCAATTCAATAGGCTTAAGTAGGCAAATTTGCGGTCCTAAAAAATACATTACATTCATTCGTCTTACAATTATCGTCTTACAATTAATCAACTCTTAAAAAGGATTTAAGTCGTACATTCATTCAAGTCATAACAAAATACATTACAAATACATTACAAGTCTTACAATTAATCAACTCTTACATTCATTCGTCTCACTAAATAGTTACATACAAAATATTTTGCTATATAGGTTCCTTGCATCACTTTCGGTTATGCCATATACCGCCGCATCTCCCACACCTTACCTTTCTTCCAGAGTGTTCGTCCATCTCGTTTCGGATTCGCGTTGATTTAGGCCGACCGGGAGGTCTTTTGGTTTGGGGAGGCTTCATTGTGATGGTGCCTCGATCTGGCCAATACCTCACATCAGGAATTGGGATAAATATCGGTTTGTACGCCTCCTTGTACATTTGAACCTCATAATACGGGGACACCAAATGTGAAGTGTTGACATTTGCATGTCTGCCACTTCAAACTGCTAGTACATGTGAACATGGGACGTGCATTGCAATTATGTATCCACAAGTGCAAGTAATAACTTCTTCTTCAAATTTCACGAGGTATTTTTTCTGGTCATTGGCTTCAACCTGGTACATCAGCTGGTGGTACCGAGTTACTGTATGTGTTCTGGCCAGATTGCTGTTTGCCATCACCACGGTGTGGACTGTCGCTACATATGTTTCATTCCACGACTCGGCGACGTCCCTTCTTTTAACAAAGAATTTGTTCAAGCGGAGAAAGGTCATCAAAATCATGGTTGTAATTGGCATACCGCGTGCCCATCGTAAGACATTGTTGAAGCTTTCTGACATGTTAGTTGTCATACATCCGAAACGTCGACCCCCGTCGTGACAACAAGTCCATCTTTCCAAAGGACCTTGATGTTGAATCCACTCGTATATCGGCTTATGTTCCTCTGCAATAGCCTTCATTAACTCTTCAAATTTCATAAATGAATGAGTTTTACCCGCTTCATAAAACTTGATTTGTCCCAATCTTTCCTTGCAATTTCGATGTTTAGCAAGATTTGCTTTCATGTGTCGAAGACAGAATCGATGTACATGGCCCTCCGAAGGTGGAAATGCGGCTCGCACACAAGCATTTATTCCCAAAAATCTGTCGGTGATAATACACAAATCGGGTCGCCTTGTAACTCTACTTGCCAGCAAATGAAGGAACCACGTCCACGACTCTGTATTCTCGCTCTCTACAACAGCAAATGCCAAAGGAAAAATTCCGTTGTTTGCATCTGTGCCCACAGCAATTAGCAATAAACCTCTATATTTGCTATAGAGGTGCGTTCCATCCACACTGACAACGGGTCTACAATAATGAAACCCACTAATTGAAGGCCCGAACACCCAAAATACACGCTTAAACATCTCCTCGTCTGAATTTATCTGGACAGACTCTATTTCGACAACAGATCCTTCATTGTTCTGACAGAGAACTGTGACGAACCTTCGCAAATCTTTAAAACTGTCTTCTTCGGCACCATATATTCGGTTCAACGTTTTTTGCCTAGCATGTCATGCTTTAGCGTAACCGATTTCAAGTGAGTATTTGGTCTTCACCCTTTCCATTATTTCAGCAGGAGTAATTGTGAACTTAGTTCTAACAGATGGCATTATCAAGTCGCATACAAAATTAGCACTGCATTGTTTGTTGTCGTTTAACAATATCGGATTGGAACAAGTGTGCTCGACGTCGTATGTTTTAACTTGAAAATATCTGCAGCCTTTTGGAACAGACGCATGTAGACGCCATTTGCAGTTATCTTCATCACGACGAATACAATGAACAGTATACCGTTTCGTTGAAGAAACCACAACTGAATACTGAACAAACTTTTTAATGTGCCACGATTGCAGAGCATGAACCAAATCATCTTTGGTTGGGAAAATTCGTTTATCCCAGAAAGAACGACCATCTTCCGTATGCCAATCACTCTGTTCAAAATTGTTCGCAGCATCAAAGAATGAGTGTTCAATTACCGAATTCTCTATTCAGTTGTCGTCCTCGAAGATATCGGGAAGTTCATTAAGAGTTGGAATCATATCGTTGTTAGCAACTGCATCATCAACAACGTCGTCGTCTTCACGGTTTATGGATTGACCCATCGCATATATGACATCCTGCGTCTCCGGAACGACTTCATTAGCAGAAACACCTTCAGGTTCATCTTCTACAGCGAAAGGTGTGTTGTAATCCCCTAATTCCTCAGTGTCATCGTCTTCAACGCTATGCATCTGTTCCCGGCCTTCTGGTCGACTAAAATGAATTGGTTCAACAGGTGACAAACCAAGCCCAAGGTAAGGATATGAGGTAGATGGTCCAGCCCCTCCAGCAAACTCATCATGACTGTAATGTGAAGGTTCAAATTGCGACAGACCAGGATAAGGATTTGCACTGCTAGAAGGAATGTCACACGCATTTTCTGACCATTCGTTGCCTGTTTGAAAGTTATGCGATTGGAAAAATGGAATTTGCTGGTATGCTGGAACTTCGGCTGTAGGATTTAGACTTATATTCAAATCTATTCCACAGTCCCAACCGGTCGACCTTACTGTACCATACTCCGGCGAATGAGTGTTCGTTGTCAGCGTAGGGTCGGGCACTTTATTGGCTTTACTGTCAGACGTATTGTGAAATTTGTTGGCTTTTTGACCTTAATCTATATTAATTTTGATGATTAATTAAACTAATCTTAATCAATCAACCTAATCAATCAAAATAACCAAACATGATTACATGCATTACATACATATTTGTATACTTGCAATCATCTTAATAGGTTGATCAAGATAATCAACAAAATGAGCATTGAGACAAAGACATCAAGACTCAAGACTTGTAATCAAAGCTTTGGAAAAAGACATGTAATTTTGTATTTATCGAGTCCATAGGGTTTAATGTAAACTTGAGCATTAGGATTCTGTCCCATCAGGATTCGGTAAACCGAACCCCAGACGGTCCACCGAAGCCTTATAGTTCGGTCCACCGAGCACCTATCGGTAATCCAAATTCTTCCCACCAGTAAAACTTAGGTGTTATCTGAAATTGCCCCGACGGAAGACCGAACCACCTTCGGTTGACCGAATAGCCCTGGACCGGTTTTGGACTTTGCTTCAATGGTCATTTTTTAACCAAATCCCTAGAGCCCCATTGATTTGTCCTAATTCGGACGACTGAATGTCTATCGGTCAACCGAGTCCTTCTTGACTTTAGGTGCCCAACGACCATTTACACGTGACACTTGACCGTTGTACCCAACGACTATTTGAGCTATAACTGTCAGCGTAAAGCCCGCGATAACTTCGGTCTACTGAAGTGTACACGGTCAACCGAACTTGAGTAGATCAGAGTCCAACCAATCATATTGTCCACCTTGGAACAGTGAACCGAATGGAATTTGGTTAACTGAACTTAATTAGGGCTAAATTGTTAAAAGCTACTGGAAGTTGGTGAACGGTGATCCGAGCCCTATTCGGTTAACCGTATGCCTAAATCAGACCAATTTTTCGGACTACTGTTCTGTTAACGGTCGACCGAATTGCATAGAAATTTGCCCGAGCTTAAGTCACATCTTGCTTTCATTGGTTCATTTCCCCACCAACTCCCAAACGGCTAGTAGAGCTTGAAGGCTTATAAATAAGACATCATTTGATGGTTTTGTGACTCTTGAACACTCTCTATCAATCTCATACTCAAAGCCAAATCATCTTCATCTTATCAATCATCAACACTCAAGCTTAAACTTCACCACTTGCTTATCCAATTCAATATCCATATCCAAGTGTGCTCAAGTATATAGTGTTAGTTAGATTGTGATTCCATCTCCATATTCAAAGAATCACCAAGTTGTAAAGCTTCGAGGAAGCTCCCTCTCGGGTTATGAGAGGAGACACGAGCGATGCGAGGTTGTTCGTGAGGCTTGGTGGTTGTAAACGGTGTTGATCTCGGCCCGAAACGGAGATCGGTTAGTGGAACCGTAAGCGAGGCTTGCGAGGACGACTATGACCGGGTGCGGTCCCGAACCTCTCTAACTCCGGTATCGTCGATTTTGTGGTTTGCATTGTCTCTTTCCTTAATCTTTCGATTATTATTTTTAATTTCGCATTTATCTAGCGACTAGAGTGTCATGTCATAGATCCTAACAAAATCAACGTACGTTAGATTAATATCATGTCAACAAATTTGAAAATAAATCAAATAGTTGACAAAAAAGTCACGTGCATGTAAGTGCAATGAATCACGTCCTTCAACGTCAGTAAAGAACTTGTTAAAAGGAATACATAAATCATTTTCCTATCGTATATACGAGTCCAAAATAAACTATCCAGCGCAATAATCAACCGTCCGACTAGTCCAACTAACAGTCAAGTAGATCCTGCTAATTAATTAGTTCTTTGTTGCAATCTCACTCACTCTCTCTTGAATCTCTCTCTCCACTCTTTCACTCTCACTCACTCTCATCCCTCCTTCCCTCTCTCTCTTGAATCTATCTTTCTCTCTCTCTTGAATCTTTCTTTCTCTCTCTGGACAAAAGTCTGAACGAATTCTGTAACAATTCTGGACGAATTCTGGACAATTCTGGAACAACTTTGGACGAATTCTGGAATTCTGGAACAACTCTGGACGAATTCTGAACAATTCCGGACAAATTTTGGACAAATTTTGGAACAATTCTGGACGAATTCTCAACAATTCTGGAACAATTCTGGACGAATTCTGGAATTCCAGAATTGTTCCACTCTTTCACTCTCTCTCTCTTTCATCCATTTTTTTTTCTCTCCCTTGAATCTCTCACTCTCTCCTTTTTCCCTCTCCACTCTATCACTCTCTCTTTCTCACTCTCACTCCTCCCTTTCTCTCCTCTTTCTCTCTCTCCTCCATCTTTCTCTTTCTTGAATCTTTCTCTTTCTCTCTCTCTCTCATCCCTCTTTCTCTCTCTCCTCATTCTTTCTCTTTCTCTCTCCTCCATCTTTCTCTCTCTCCTTTCTCGTTCTCTCTCTCTTTCTCTCTGTCGTCCCTCTTTCTTTCTCTCCTCCCTCTCTTTCTCCTCTCTCTCTCATCCCTCTTTCTCTCTTTCCTCCATCTTTCTCTTTCTTGAATCTTTCTCTTTCTCTCTCTCCTTTCTCGCTCTCCAATCTTTCACTCTCTCTCTCTCATCCCACTTTCTCTCTCTCCACTCAATCACTCTCTCATCCTTCTCTCTCTCTCTCATCCCGCTCTCTCTTTTGATTCTCTCTCATCTCTCTCTCCACGAAACACAATCCCTCTCTCTCTCTCTCATCCCTCTTTCTCTCTCTCTTGAATATTCTCTCTCCTTTCTCTCTCTCTTGAATCTTTCTTTCTCATTTCTACCTCCACTCTTTCACACTCTCTTCCCTTTCTCCATCTCCAAACTTTCACTCTCTCTCATCCCTCTTTCTCTCTCACATTCCCCTCTCTCTATCTTGAATCTCTCTCTCCACAAAATGCAACATCTTTCTCTCTCTCTTTACTTTCTCCATCTCCACTCTCTCACTCTCTCTTGAATCTCTCTTTCTCTCCTTTCTCCCTCTCCACTCCTTCACTCTCCATCTTTCTCTCTCTCTCGAAAAGAGAGAAAAAAAGGAGGGATGAGAGAGAATGAATGATTGGAGAGGGAGAAAGGAGAGAGAGAGAGAGAGAAGGATGAGAGAGAGAGTAAAAGAGTGGAGAGGGAGAGAGAGAGAAAGAAGGATGACAGAGAGTGATTGAGTGGAGAGAGAGAGAAAGTGGAATGAGAGAGAGAGAGAGTGAAAGATTGGAGAGCAAGAAAGAAGAGAGAGAGAAAGATGGAAGAGAGAGATAGAGAAAGAAAGAGAAAGATTCAAGAAAGAGAAAGATTCAAGAAAGAGAAAGATGGATGAGAGAGAAAGGAGAGAGAGAGAGGGATGAGAGAGAGTGAAAGATTGGAGAGAGATGAAAGAGAGAGAGAGTGAAAGAGTGGAGACTGTTAGACAATTTGATCGACTTGTAGGTGTCAAAATTGGAACAATTCCAGAATTCATCCAGAATTGTTCCAAAATTGTTCTAGAATTCCAGAATTGTCCAGACTTTGTCCAGAATTCCAGAATTCGTTCAGAGTTACAGAATTCCAGAATTGTTCCAGAATTCGTCCAGAATTGTTCAGTATTCGTCCAGAATTGTTTCAGAATTCGTCCAGAATTGTTTCAGAATTTGTCCAGAATTCATCCAGAATTCTAGAATTCGTCCAGAATTGTTCCAGAATTGTCCAGAATTCATCTAGAATTCCAGAATTCGTCCAGAGTTGTTCTATAATTCCAGAATTCGTCGAGAGTTGTTCTATAATTGCCCAGAATTCGTCCAGAATTGTTCCAGAATTGTCCAGACTTTTGTCCAGAGAGAGAAAGAAAGTTTCAAGAGAGAGAAAGAGAGAGTGAAAGTTAAAGAGCGGAGAGTGTTAGACAATTTGATTTTTCATGGGGTTTTTTATTTTTACAATTAAGGACATTTGTATTTTACGAGGTCTAATTTGCAACTTGTGTAACACCGTTGGACGGTAAAGGTGACAGAGTGGGGTCCACTAACGGCAGAGGTGCATATGTGCTAATATGTCGACTTGTAGGTGTATATGCGGCAATACCGAAAAAGCAGGTGCATATGACCAATTTGGACACTTACGAGGTGTACTGTAGCAAATTCCCCATAATAATATCGAATGTAAACCGAAGTTTATTTGATGCAAACCAAATTAATTTGTTTTTCTTTAACTAGTTTTATTTGGACTTAGTAACCTTTTTAAGAAAATATCTATTTACCAATCCTCTTCTTGCAAATATAAAAGGCAAAATAAAACGTGTTCCTAAAGTTACTAGCTAGTCATAGTATTCATCAAAAGGAAATGGCTTAGGATATTGCATATCATCAGAGGGATATTGTAAATATCTTTTGAAATTTGGACTCCCGAATTCAAGATTTGACTACGTAACGCAAGTAATGATATTTAAAGGGGGTTTGCTTGGTACACTTCGAAATCATCATATTTGGATCTTTGCCCTTTTGTTTTCTAATTTTACTTGATAACACCTCTTAACCACATGTATTTACTCGCATACACATTTCTTGTTACTATTTCGATGAAGTTACTTGTCCACTACGTTTTTTAAGCCCGTTCGTACAATTACAAATAAAAAATGATCCATGAGTTTGCAATATTTAGATACTTTTGAGTAAAAAAACATTTTTTACATATTATATAATATTCATAATATTTATTAAATATTATCCTAAGAGCCTAAAATTTCTTAAATAATTTTTATTTTATTTTAAATTATTACAATTAATATAAGTTTGTAAATATTTTCCATTTGTAAATATACGTTAAGGGTGCTCTGAGGTCAAAGGAATGGCATTATCCTGTGGATGTTTGAGCATGGTTAATATTAGATAAAATACTAGTGTTTAATAATATTATTTAGTGTTCCAACTGTTTTTGATTCACCTTTCTCCGTCAGCAGAACGGATCAGGTACAGCAATGCTCCGACTTTGTCAACTAAACATATCTCAAAGTTCAAATACTTGTTCAACCAGGCAACCATATCTCATAAGTTTGACAATAGATTTTCTGAATTGCTAAACATCGCCCCAAAATTACTTAAATCGCTCCTTGAAATTACCATTTTCCCTTCTCTCATTTTTACTGCTATAACGTGACATTTTACCCTCCTATCACACATCTCTCTTCATCTTTCTCTTATAATCATAAAAAATAATGTTTTGGAGGTCAGTAATGAGCCAACGGACGCCCCAGTGTACTCGAATCTGGTAAAATATCTAACATCTTTTTAATAAAAAAATAATAAAAAATTACGGGCGTCCGAAGGAGCCGCCCCCACGTAGGAGGGGGCGTCTGGGTAAGACGCCTCCCCCATAGGGGAGGCGTTTTACCCAGACGCCCCGCCCATGGGGGATGCGTTTTACCCAGACGCCTCGCCCATGGGACATGCGTCTACGTGGGGGCGGCTCATTCGGACGCCCGTAATTTTTTATTATTTTTTTAAAAAGATAATTGATTATAAATTTAGATAATTGTTAAATTAATTAATTAATAAGTTAATAATTACTATATTCGGATGACCAATACCCCTTCGGTACACCGAAAATTCAAAAATTTCCAGATCCAACAATTTCAAAATCAAAAAAATTACTATATTCGGATGACCGCTGCCCCCTTGCCACCCCCGCCACCTCACCGGCGAGGTGGAATGCCGCTCGCTCACCGGGGAGCGAGACCCCCGAACGACCTGTCGAGGTGGTATTTGTAAGTCAGGATGTTTTACCACCGGGGGATTTTGGATCTTAAAAAATGTTGGATCTGGAATTTTTTTGAATCTTCATCACTTGCAAAAAACACATTGTAATCCGACCGGTTACCACCGAAAACTTGCAAAGAAACGTCAAATAATTTGAGATAACACACCGTATAATTTTAATTTGACAAAAAAAAATAAAAAAAATGGGACGTCTGGATAAGACGCATGTACCATCGTGGAGGCGTCTGGCTAAGACGCCTCCACCATGGTCGAGGCGTCTTAACCAGACGCCTAGACAATGGTATAGGCGTCTGGCTAAGACGCCTGTACCATCGTGGAGGCGTCTGGATAAGACGCCTCGACCATGGTGGAGGCGTCTTAGCCAGACGCCTCCACGATGGTACAGGCGTCTTAGCCAGACGCCCGTGTCGGAAAAAAAATCCGCCTCCGTTACTTCGCCTGATCTAGGTGTTTCGCCAGACATTTTCATGGTGTTGGTACTAGGAATGTTAGTAAAACTGAGTCAATAACCTTGTTTAAAGATACGAGACGATATGGGTATTAAATATATTGTTAAGGGCAATTTGGTAATTTCAAGGGGCGATTTAAGTAGTTTTGGGGCGACGTTTAGTAGTTCCCTAGATTTTTATAGTATTTATTTAAGAGACAACACATATCTCACGAAGGAGGTACATTAATCAAGGTGATTGAATATATATTTGAAATGAATTTTAATCCGATTACATTAAGGGTCGTGACATTTAACTAGAAATCAATTACGATCTACGTGTCAACCGTTGTGTGTTACTAATACAATCGGGTCCTACAAAGGGTTAAACACATTGATCCAATGGACTAGACAGATGGATGGCTAAAGAGGTCCATTAAGATAACTTACCTAATGAGATTATGGTTAGTTTTGGAGAGACTTATAAATAAGAGGAGAAAAAGATGCAAACCTAGTTTTTTCTCCTAACCCTAGCCGTCACCCTCCCTTTGGTCGTCCCCTCTCTTTACCAAAGAAGAAAGTTGTTCTTCCACTTCTCTCGTTCTAGCTAACGTGTTGGTGGAGTTTAGTTTATGATTCGTGTGTCCCAAGAAAATGAATCACACCTGGGATTCTCCGTACCTCCTCCGTGAGCAAAAGAAAAACACGCATCAAAGGTATAAATCGTTGTACGTTAGTTTTCCTTATTATTATCATGTGCATGGATCTTGAGTGGTTGATGAATTTAGAAATCGTTTATATGTTATTTTTCTGTTGCGTTGCATCGTAACCCAACAGTGGTACCAGAGTCTCGTGCATATGATTTTAATGGTTAGAACGAAAAGAAACATGTGTTTTTTCCTGATTTGATGCATTTCCGAAATTAAAAATAAAAAAATGTTTTTTTCTCTCTTGCTTTGATGCGTTTTGTATATATGTAGCACCGATTTTTTTTGGGTGGAGAGGCATGTTGCATGTGTTGGCCTTTTGGCCTTAATCTATATTAATTTTGATGATTAATTAAACTAATCTTAATCAGTCAACCTAATCAATCAATGTGAGCAAACACGATTACATGCATTGCATATATGTTTGTATACTTGCAATCATCTTAATAGGTTGATCAAGACAATCAAGGAAATGAGCATTGGAACAAAGACATCAAGACTCAAGACTTGTAATCAAAGCTTTGGACCAAGACATGTAACTTTTATATTTATTGAGTCCATAAGCATTGTTCTCCACTCGCTCCATGATGAGTTTAACCAATTTAGGTTGAACTTCAACATGCAAGGTTTGGATAAGAGTTTGGAAGAATTGCATGGCATGTTGAAAATTGCTGAGCAAAATATTGGGATCATAGAATCTAAAAGGGAAGTTTTGATGATTAAAAACGGGAAGGGGTTTAAGAAGTCGGGTGGTGGAAAGAAGGAGCAATGGACTTCAGTTGTAGAATCAGCAACAATGCTTTGCTTTGAACTTTTCCAGCTCATTGCTCCTCTATTCAGACGAAAGATGTATCTGGACTGAGATTGGAAATCGTCTCTGTCAGTTTGGAAGTTTGCATCAACACAACCTTCGATAATAGGCTCACTTTCTCCTCCAAACACCCATAAGCTTCACATCCTCAGACTTTCAGAAAGACAACTTTGGAACTTTTCCAGCCCATATCTCATATAGAGTCTTTTCCACGGCTTTTAACATAGTTCTATTTCGTGTAAAAGCAGATGTTTCAAGAACATATCCCAGAACAAGACTGAAAGACTCACAAAACTTATTATAGACCGAACAATGTTTTGAATCATCCGACTTCTTAAACCCCTTCCCCTTTTGAATCATCAAAACTTCCCTTTTAGATTCTATGGTCCCAATGTTTTGCTTAGCAGTTTTCAACATGCCATTACTCACTACATCAAACTCCATTAATGAAACCCGAGCTAGGAACATCATACGACGCATTGATGACATTTTTCCAAACTCTTATCCAAACCTTGCATGTTGAAGTTCAACCTAAATTGGTTAAATCCATCATGGAGTGAGTGGAGAACAATGTCTGTGGCCAACTCTTGACCGTAGGGAAACCCAAGTCGGGTCATGTTCTAAAAAAACCGATCATTTTGAAAACATGGGGCCTATCAGGTTTGTCCTTCTCGAGACGACTCTCAAGAATAGCCTTTGAGGTCTCATACCTCTCCATCCGGACTGCATCTGGAACATGTTCCTTAGTTGTTGGATGATAGTATATGCATCCATGTCCACAAACCTCTTTTGGAGGTTAATGTCCATAGTTGCCAACATTAGGCAGGTGACAGTGACAGACTTATTGCGAATACTACACTCAGCAGTTCGCTCCTCAACAGTTGAGGTGGAAGTTAACTTTGGGATAGGAGTTGTAAGGACATCATCTTTGTTTTCTGACCTGAGCACAATTCTCGGATTCCTTCCCCAATCAAGGAAATTATTTCCGTTGAGCTTGTCATTCTCAAGGATAGAACAAAGATTGGAAGCGATATTACTATTTCCGGCCATTAATCTACATTTGAAAGAAAAGAATTACAAGTTTATTACGTTTGTCATAAATAACTCAAAACATTTAAACAATTTAAATAGTTTAAGCTAAAACACACCATTCAATTTTGAATTTTGTCCCTTATTGAACTAGTGATTCTAAGACCCCATTACTATCCCAAGAGAAAAAGTGACGCCTTGCATTGGCATAACCTATCACCAATTTTCGAGGGCTTCACATGCGTTAATTTAGAAAGGCATGTAAACTCATTTTTCTTTTAGGGACTTATGTTTATTACGTTTGTTTATAATGTGAACTCGAAACATAAACATCCAACATACATAAAGCATGGAAAAATAAATCGTGATCCTAATATGACCCATACTATTAAAAGACTAATCTTCATAGGAACACCGTCTTGAACACCTTGGATCTCCATCCTTGATTTGATTCAATCAAGCTCACAAGACTAAAAAATATATAATCCTAATTACTATTACAATAATACACCACGATCAACATTATCATATTGAAAATATGGGACGGAAATTAGGGCCTAAAAATAAGTTTGCATCATTTTCTCCTCTTATTTATAAATCTCTCCAAAGCTAACCCTAATCTCAATAGATAAGTTAGCTTAATGAGCCCGATCAATGTGTGTAACCCTTTTTAGGATCCTATTGTATTAGTAACATGCAACGATTGACACGTAGATCGTAATTTATTTCTATCTAAACGTTACGACCCCTAATATAATTGAGTTAACATTCCTTTCAACTTTTTTTCCCATTGCCATCTTGATTAATGGACACCTATTTCAAAGACCACGATCGCAACATCAAATTAAGAATGTGATTGATTGACATTATATCATACATATATTTGTGTATTATATACTTTATTCTTAGACTAAGCAATGCTACGTAACGAGTTTTATGTTTAAGTTTCAGGAATAAACATGTTTGAGAAGAAGAGACTAAAAAAGGACTTAAAAGCAAGAAAAAGACTAAGTAGTAAGACTTATGGACTGAGATGAAAGAGAGAGGGACCCGAATGTAAAACCAAAAGGACCAATGAGCAAATGAAGAAACTCCACACTATCACAAGGAGTATTTTGGCAATTGGATTCGGATCGCAACCTACACAACTGATTAGGGTGCATAAGACATGAAGAAATCAAGCCAGACACGCACACTACAAATCCAGACCGGATCCAGACTATATAGACCGCCTATTGGCGGTATGTTTGTCTCCGGATCTGATAAGATTTAGGCGGGTCATATATTAGAGTGTTTTATGTCTAATTTTAGTAGTGCATTAGTCCCACACCGGGGATTGTTCTCGATTGCCTTTTTCTATGACTATAAATAGAACTCTTCATTCTCCTTTGTATTTTCCCATTGCTTGGTGGCATTCTCTCTGCTTAGAGTAAGCCTTGGAGCAAAAACTCACGGTGGAGAAGAACGCTACTTGTAATGTGAGTCATGTAAATAAAATAATTTTCTTTGTTAGTTTTAGATTGTCTTTTTTCAATTCATGCATGCTTAGTTTAATTTCATTTTTCTTTATGAGTAGCGAGTAGTTCCATCCCTATATGGGGTGGAGGTAATATAAAGTTTGTGATAGTGATGAGTTCTTTTATTTGTGTCATTTCATATGCTTAATATAAATCTATACTTAGCATGCTTAAACTTGTATTATATGGGATAATGTCCACACTAGGTACTTATCTCATGCTAGCGTTAGAGTTTATCTTGTTGCTTGTTATGATTTGATGAGAATGACTTGCTATGTATGGATCAATGTTTGGTGTCATTACATGAATGATTTAGGTTGTATATATGATTGATTGATGATCTAATTGTCACACTAGGTACTTATTGCATGCTTGAGAATCTAAAACCAACCTCAATTTTATGTGAGATATGCATGTTCATGGTTTGCCATGTAGTGTTGTGTATCCTACACTTAGATTCTACACTAGCTTCTACTTGTATGTCACACAAACTACACTTGTTCCTAATTGAAAAGAAGACTCACACACACATACCTACACACCTCCACTCCATGAGGTTTAGTTTTATTAATTGTTCATTCTTAGTTCAGTGTAGTGTAATCAAACTCCTTCTCCCATCTTGTTTTCCACTCGCCTTAGAACTAACCAAAGTCGACACACCTCCCTGTGGATCGACCCGTATTTGTCACCGCTTCAACGCGACCACACACTTGTGGTTATTTAAAACGTTCAATCAGTGACAGTATTACGTACACATAAAGTATATCACATTTAGTTCTTTAGTTGGTTCTGAAGAACACTTGGATGTTCGGACACACATTTCCGTTTATCTGTTTAAATGAATTGAGTCGAGCCAACTTTTCGAGTATTGCATATTATTGTTAAATACAAAAAATATAAATTTAACAATAAAATCTCGAGTTGAGTGATTGAGTTGAACTCGAGCTATTTCAAGTTCAAGCATGCTCGTTTACCAATCTGAGCTTGATGAATTTTTAATTTTCCACTAAACTTCTTTATTTTCAAGTTAAACCAAAATCGAGACAATTTCAAGTTGTGGTTAAAGTTTGAGTCAGAGTTTACAAAATTGGATCCCAACAGTATGTGGTGTTTGAAAAATTAGAAGTTTATCTGTGTCATGAAATCATATATTACAAAGGGGGATGTCGATTGTCGAGCGACCTCCTAAAATTTTTATCTCTTTGGATTTTGATCCTAATTTTTTGGTATTTTGTCTATGTTTTGAAGACCTTATGTAATTTTTTGGTATTTTGACTATGTTTTGGACTGTGGCATTGTTTGTATTAATTTTTTTTATTCCAACAATTATATTGTTAATATTTTGGATTCCAACTCCTCTGGATCTTAACTTTTTTGAATTTCAACCTTCTAAACTTTTTTCTTACCAATAATTAAATACATAGATAAATTTCTGACAAGTTAGAATATCACCGCAAATTCTCTATCACCACTAGGGTTGTGCATTCAGTCCAGATCGGACCAGACCGGATTTCTTTCCGACATCCGGACCGAAGACCGGACTGAACTGGTCTGGACCGGAAACCGGACCGGTTGGATTCGGTTCGGTCCGGTTCAGGACCGGTTTTTAACCTTAAATTAAAAAAAAACCCGGACCGGTCCGAAACCGAATTTCCAAAATTATCCGGACCGGAACCTGAACCGGTTAGTTCCGGTCTGGTCCGAACCCGGACCGACTGGTCCGGTTGACCGGATTAACCCGGTTTCTGCTCAGCCCTAATCACCACCAACCGTAAACCAGCGACACAGTAATTTTTTTATACTAAAAATATAATAAAACTAAAAAAAAACTAAAAAGTCAATATTCTTGTGTAAAAATCCACGCCGAACTTAGACCCCAATTAATACCCACAGTTTCATATCCACAGACCCGATCAATATATCTTTGACTTATCTCCAACCCAGAACGTGCATAATTACCAAGCGACCCCAATGACACCCCCGTAATAAACCCGAAAACGTAGGGTTAATATCCACTCCAGAAGCTGGACGCTGCAGTGGAGACCGAAAGAAGAAGAAAAGGAACTCCAACGGAAGCTTCTCCTCCTTCGACATCTTTTTCTTCTCCTCTCGAGTTTTTCTCTCGTTTATGACTCGAAAAGGTCCAACGCTTCCTTAGGGTTTGGATTGTTCGTTGAAATTTCTGTTTGGGAGGTTTATTTAGGGCCGAAAACTAGGTTTTGAGGGAGATTTTGTGGGGATCTTCGTCTCAGGTAAGAAAGATGTGTCATTTTTGGGTTTCGAGATTTGGGTTTTTCGAATTTGGTGGTTTGGGATTGGGGATGGTTGGGGTTTGGAGTGTTTTTGGTGTTTTGTTGTGAAAAAGTGCGCTTGCGGCTTGATTTTTTAGGATTTTTTTTTCTCCGAATTTTGTAAATTAGGGTTTTGGGTTTGTTGGATGGTTTGAGTGTGTTGTGTTTTTGTTCTTTCTTTTGTAAAAAGAGATTTTTTTCTTCTTCTATTTTTTAGGGGTTTTGGTTCGATTTTTTTAATTTTTTTTGAGTTTGAGGATTGGGGTTCGGTGTGTGTCTGTTTTCTTTATTTTGTAAAAAAGCACATTTTTCTATTTTTTGAATTTCTTTGTCAAGTTATTTTGTTTGAGTTTTGAGAATTATAGTTTTGGTTGGTGGAGTTGGCTGGAAAATGGTGGAGTGGTGTTGAAGGTGTTTCCTGAATTGGCGTCTGTAAAACAAAACAGTACTTGATTGGTTTGTTTAGTCGTGATTCGGAGTTGTATTTGGCTGTAGGAAAGAAGAGTTTTCTTTCTTATTCTTTGGTATTCTCAGGTTTGTATTGTTGTTTTATATATTGAGAAGTAGGGTTATTGAAGTGTGGGTATCAAACTCAAAACCAATGAGCAAAACCAATGAGCTATGAGTGGAGGGACCCTAGAACTTATGACCCACGAGTTCCACGAGGTGGGACCATTCTCTAACAAGGGTTGGGGTTTGGTTGAATTGGTTTTGGTGGTTGTGCAGTGCTTTTTTTCTTGGTGGTTTCTATTTTTGGTCAAGGTCTTTGGCTTGATGGCATCCTTTAAGGAATATTTTTTTCTTCCATTCGTTATGCTTGTTCAGTCCAATTCTTGCTTCAATTTCGTATACGTTGCTCAATTTTGTGTTCTCTTGCTTATTAAGATGTGGAGCTTTGTTCTAGTTGATTGAGGTTGTGATTGTGTTGTGAATGTGGTGGTGCTTGGTCTAGATGGTCTGTTTTGCTGAGAAAGGTTTTTATCTTCCTAGCATTTATGATACCTAATTCTTTATTTTGCCTTTATATTTGAGATGTAAGCTAGACTTGTGCTTGTCGAGTTGTTGGCTTACAAGTTTTTATTTTTGGTGTTGTTTTACTAGGTAAAAGGATCACTTTCAAAACTATGCGTGCACCATCGATCATTTCCCAGTGCTTGCCAGGCCTCTTGCCTCATGATAAGACTAATACGGATAGCTCAATAATAATTGAAAGAGACGTACGCCTCCCTTCACCTGCCGTTGAGATACTCCCGTCAAAGGTACTTTGTCGCTGAGTTTCATTGTTGTTGCTGATCGAAAAATTTGAAAGTATTGAAACTAATTTGCTACACCAAGTCCAAGTTCATTGCCCATATGTGCAACTTTTAAGGCAAAGATATAGAATGACTGTTGTTGGCTACCAAATGGGATCACCCATATTTTTGTTTTGCAGTTGTTAGTACTCCTTGTATAAATATCTATGACTAAATTCTCTATCTGGAATACTCATATATACTGCTGATTTAATATTGACAACAGCAGTTTTGTAATAAAAGGTTGTAGTTCAGAAAGTACGTTTCATAACAACATACGACACTTTGGTTCAGTGTCCCATGGTCATCCTTAGCCAACCCCGCACTCAAGTTCTGTCTTATCAAAGAGTCATTGAAAGCTTCTTGAGAGTCTACATTTTGAACATATTAGTAGACTTATAAGAATCACAAATCCCATACGAGTCATCCTTAGAAAGCTGTCAATCTGCGTTTTTATGAAATAATGAACGCAAGAATCAATTACATGAGTATTTTTTTCTCAAATTTATTTCAGGACGCCCATCCCTACAAATATGCTGGAGAAAATGTTGAGGTTCAAGGGCTCAGTATTTTCAAGGTTTGAGCTATTTTCTCAAGTTGCTTTCCTTTCTTGTAAGCACATATTAAGTTTGAGGTCATACTTCAGTACATGTGAAAATAATGTAAAAGCATTAGGTGGTTTTGTTGCTTTACATCATTACATGTGTTTGCATTCACTCTTTTGAGACTTCTTGGTTCTTATTGAGATGTCAATCATCGATTCCTGAAGCTACTTCACATGATCTGTTTATTTGACACGCTTTCCACTGCTAATTAAGAAATGTAACATTTTATTTGACGTTGGGACAGGGGAAAGTCAGTGTCGCTGATGTAATTAAACTTACGAGAAGCCCAGAATCGATAACATCAAAATCTGATGGTGAGTTTATAACAAGTTAGGACCAATGATGACTCCATCCCAATAAATATATGATCCGCTAAAAACTATATCTCTAGCCATTCACTTAAAACCATTGATGTTACATTAAACCACACAATTCTGACAAGTGTGGCTAATCTATCTCCTCTTGTTTAGGTTGTAAATCATGTGAAAGTTCCTTTGATCTTGTGAGTATTCTCAAGCATGAAATTCGCGATGGGCAATTGAGCTTTAGAGGAAAGCGTGTTCTTGAGGTAATTTATTACTCCAAGTTATCTTATTTGCAGAAATTATTTTCATTAGTTTCCCTATGAATATGATGATGCCGGTGGTAATCATATGGTGGTGTAAAACAACAATATGGTTGTGTACTTGCTTTCATAGTTGTGTTGATCGCATGCCCCTTAGTGGTGACTGGTGACAATTTGCCAAATAATTCTCTCCTATTAATTTTCTCCGGTCAGTGTTTCTAAAATAAAAAGTCTTTCTAAATGTGCTATTTGAAATTTTAAGAACTGGCTTATTTCTAGTATTTGCTCTGCAATTGAATTTACAAAATACTTATGTTCTTTGTGTAGTTGACGTATATGGCAGATTGTTTTGTTGATTTTGGTAGCTAATTTTTCTCTCCTGATTCATTTTGCAGCTCAATTGTGGATATGGACTTTCTGGGACTTTTGCTTGTTTAAAGGTACAATATTTAATTGAATTACTATTTGTCGTCGGAAAACTACTTAAATCGTCCGTGCAAATTACCATTTTGCCATTTTCTCATTTCTACACATATATCTCGACATTTAACTCTCCTACCACCCATCTCTCTTCATCTTTCTCTCGTAATCATAAAAAAATATGTTTCGGAGGTCAGGAAATGAGCCAACGGACACTCCATCAAACTTCTTTTTATTAAAAAAATAAAAAATAAAAAAAATTAGGGGGCGTCCGCCGGAACCGCCTCCCCCATGGGGGACGTTTTATCCAGACGTCTGACCTAATTTTTTTTGTTGGGCTTACTTCACCGAATTCAGGTGTTTCGTCAGACAATTTCGTGATGTTTGTACTGGGAAAATGAGGAAAACGTAGGCAGAAATCTTATTTTAAGAGATGTGATGAAATGAGTATTAAATGAATTGTGAATGACAAAATGATAATTGTTGGGACGATTTAAGTAATTTTCCAGCGATGAATAGTAGTTCTCATATTTAACCTTTAATATTTTATAAATATTTAATTTTGAAATTAGTAGTGAACAATCCCACATGATGTAGAACAAAATTAAAGGCACGAAATAAATGTTTTGGATATTTCGCTAGTAGATCTTGTTAAACCTTTCCAGTCTGATTTGAAAGTTCTCACTGTTGCAGGGTGCTTCCGTAGTTCATTTTCAGGATCTAAATGCTGAAACAGTAAGATGCACAACCATACCCAATGTTCTGGCCAACATTGAGCAGGCCCGCGAGAGACAGAGTCGCCAACCAGAGGGCTCTCTCACTCCCTCCCGCCAATCATTTGCTACCAACGTTCATTTTTACGTGGGTGACTATGAAGAGCTTCATACCATCTTATCAGTTATTAAAAATGATGGATCTGAGCCGACACACAGACCAAATCTGAGTTTCACTGAGGAAGACTTCTTCGATGGCTGTAGTAGTCAGGATGGAAGTGTTTTGGGGAATGAGTCATCTTCGAGGCGATCACGAAAACTCTCCGGCAGTCGTGCTTGGGAGAGAGCAAGCGAGGCTGCTGCAGCAGAGGGTGGCTATGATATCATTCTAATGGTCGAGATTCCCTATTCTGTCAACTCCTTGAAGAAGCTATATGCACTTGTAAACAAGGTCAGTGCATTGTTTCATGTCCTCATTTAATTAATTTAAGCTTAAGCTACTCCATTTCGTGTCTCTGCCTTTTGCATTCAGAAAGTGATAATCCAGTTTTCGCCGTAGACGTTTGAATGATAGGCATTGACAGCTTATTGAATCCTAAGAACTTAATTTTGTTTCCGTACCTGCGATTCTTACATTGTTTCTTTTGTGTCTGCAGTGCCTGAGGCCGCCATATGGAGTTCTCTATTTGACTGCTAAGAAGAGTTACATCGGTTCCAACAACGCAGCAAAACAGCTAAGAGGTATTGTAGACGAAGATGGTGTTTTCGGTGGTCATATGCTCACTGAGATTGCTGACAGGGAGATATGGAAGTTCTTTCACAAATGAATTCCATAGAAGAGATGAATTTGTCCCAAGAATTTATCCACTCTGCTGCTGCGTTTGTAGCCTTGTAAAGTATTTTTTATAATGGTGTTGTGATTTGTTTAGTTTTTTGTTGAAAATTTGTTTGTTTTTTGAATGGTTAAAACAATCCGTATTTTGTATCTTTTGTTCTTTCAATATACATAAAGAATGTATTGTGTTTTCGAGTTAAAGACTAGTACTTAACAATCACAATGTTCAAAATAAACATGTGAAAGACTTCTTTGCAGTTTAGGAGGTGCAATTTTATTACGAAAATTCATTTCAAACGACTCGCAACAGATTTCATGTTGGAGATCCAGACCAGATTTGCGATGCACGTGGGCACCATATTCAATCGAGCTCATGACTCTGCTTAACTATGGTCTGAGCTCGACTCGAATCCAAACTAGCCGAACCATGAGTCCCATCATTGTCTTTATAAAATAATCCAACATGCTCGATTAAGCTTGATGAGAGTTTAATTTGTAAAATAATTATAAATCTATTTTATTTACGTAAGATTTTAATTCATGATAAAAAAGAGCATTTATCTGATTTCCGATCCAAATTTTACCATGAAATCACGATATAAAGTATAATCGACAAAACACAGAAAAAACACGAGGGCCGTGTAAAAATCGGTCCGGTCTGATTTTTTGGACCAGACAGATCGGTCTGGACCCTGGAGACGGACTGGATTTCTGTCCGGTCCGAACCCAATCTATTTCCTAAAATTTAATATAAAAACCCAATCCGAGTTCGGACTAATACTCACTCTGACCAAAACAATAAAAAATAGAATTTCATATATATATTCTTCAAATAAGTTTCAATTTCATCAATACCTTTCAATTAGATAGTCTTCTATGTATACCCTTCAATTAAAAATATTCTTTTGCCTATACTATTCTATCAAGTTTGCAAAAACTTGGGTTAACTTAATTTTTAGTAAAGTGAATTCCAAGCTTGTCCTTGTTTCTTCAATTTTAATCTTAAATATATGTTTAATCTTAGAGGAAAATAAGAGAGAAGAAATTTTGTATGGGTCTTATTGTTAGTGTTTATCAAAGATTCAAAGTTGAATTCATTGTTTTTCCCCCACATCTTTTTTACCATTTCAATATTTATATTTATATTTGAAGTTTATAAGAAAAAACATGGGTAAAACGTAATTTCAAGCATTATGAGTTATCTTAACTCAAGTTTATGTTAAAAGACACGATAAAAATGCATATGTGAATGAAGATTTAGATTAAAAAGTTGAATTTGAAGGGTACAGGTGACAGCGTCTTTAATTTGAGAATATTAAGCATATTTAGAGAGTATGCAATTGTGCATTAAATAATAATATTAAAAAGCGAAAAAAACGACGTCAACTTGTTAAAAATGACAAAATTCTGTGATTGTCTACTGTGTCAGAGTTTCACAAATCAAAATTTCAGGAAAGATCCCAAAGCCGAAAGTCACCCTCGTCTCTCTCTCTCTCTCTCTCTCTCTTCCCAGTCCGAATGTCGTCTTCGTCGGAGCAACCTAGGGTTCGGATCAGCTGCCGGCCGGAATGGTCGGACGTGGTCCCTCTTCCGCAGGACGACGGTCCAGTTCCAATCGTCTCGATCGGCTACCGAGAGGAGTTCCGCGAGACCATGGACTACTTCCGCGCCGTCTACTCCGCCGATGAGAGGAACCCTCGCGCCCTCGCCCTCACCGCCGAGGTCATCTCCATGAACCCCGGCAACTACACCGTGAGCCCCCTAAACCCTAGAAAGATTTCTCCTTTCCTGTTAAGATCCAGTGGCATTAATACCACATGGGGTTATTTGGGGTTCCCAAGTTGCGGATTCGACGTTCGCATAAATTATAATATAGATATATATAATATAAATATATTAATTATAAATTATATACATTAAATTAAAAATTAGGTGAAATTTTCTACCATCAATAATTTCTACCATCGATAATTCAATATTAAACAAATTAGAGTAAAAAAAACAAAACAAACAAACAAAACGAGTGTTTTGAGTTTCGCCACGCAGCCGCATCACCCACATATTCGGGCAAGGATGAGCTCTCCTAACATTTCCGGATCTGGATGTGGTGTTGATTAGGGTTTTCGGTTTTTATGAGTTTGGAGGAATGTGGTCAAATAAGTTAGTTGGCATTTATAGGTTTTGAGAATGGATAAAATTTCATGCTCACATTGACCTTATAAATTCTTTTATTCATGAGGTCATTGCTCCTCAACAACCTTATGGTGACCACTACAAATGAGTAGTTGGAATGCTTAAGGTGATGTATTTAAAGCATGTATGTGCTATTACGGCAACTTACGTGTGTATTATTACAACAACTTCGAGCTTAAGCATTTTAGTAGCTCATTTGTAGTCGTTGTCGAGGTTGTTGCGGGACAGTAGACTTGTGGTACTAGGCTCAGTCTACATTTGGGGGTTTCATTATGTAATTGGCTAAACTTGATCATCTTAGTTTCAAGAGGAAAATAGCAACTGTGATTCGTTAGTAAGGGCAAGTGAGTGATTGGCCATGTAGAATCATTAAATGTGCCACACGTAGATGGGGTTCGACAAACTCCCTTATTTTTTTGGAAATGCACGAGTAGTTTCTTGGTGAATCATTTTTTAACTAGTGTCCAAGGAGGTAATTGAAAATGAGTTGTATGTATTTAACCAAAATAGTTGAATTTGCCAAACGAGTCTCATCTTCATCACATGGCAAGCCAGAATCAAACCTGCATCTCGAAAGCCGGCCCTTGTTCAACAGCCAGCCAAGCCAGTATTGAATCCTTTCCTGTGAGCCGTGTGAAGCTCCACCACCTCTATTCTTCGGGTTTCTTGCCAACAGAAGAGTCTGATGTGGATGTGTCTTCTTCCGGGAAAAGCAGATCAGATCGCTTATGGGCTGTCAGTTCATCTGTTGTGATCATAACAAACAGCTACCGAGCACTTCACTTCGGGGTGGTTCGACCAGATAAGATACACCCGCCTTCGCTTCTTCCTCCGCGACCAAGTGGTGATTCTAATTGGTCAATTGGCTAAATCCAAATTCATCCGGAACCGATTCAAAGCAAAAATCCAAGAAAATGGCATGATAATGGTGGGCCTTGCCTTCTTTATCGATCAGCAACTTAACGGGAAGGTGCTAGTGAGATGCTCAATCACTTCATTAAGAAAATGCGTTCCTCAATCACAAGCTCTAAAGGGCAACCAAATCAAATCACCACATCCTTATACAAGAACTTCGCCACCTTTCTGGCCATACCTCACCGCCCTTGCTTCGACCCATTTTTCTCAGCAGTATTCGGTAGCGGTGACGACAACACCCACGAGACGCGCTCTGCGTGTCAAGGAACCTACGAAATGGATGCCCCAGCTCCCTTGCTTGACCTTAAAACGCGGCGTCAAGGGCATATAGACTTAAGGGATAGCTGTTAATGAGTTGCGCGTGTAGGCATTAGCCGATCGATTCCCTTGTTTGTTCACGGACGAGGACGAGAGGAGGCGTTAGCCGAAGAACGAGCTACGGTGACAGTCAGAGTGTAGGTCACGAAGGCCAGAGTCTTTATGAGACCTTATGCTGACCCACCCATAAAAGTCTGTAGTAGAAAGATGAAAGAATTAGATGCACATACGCTTTTGCCCACCACCACATGATTGATCGTTGTTAGAAGCCAGCCGACACCTTCTCCAGGTCCGAAGGGATCCAGTGCCCCACCCCGACTCCTTCTGGAATTTTTTCCTCGGAGCCGAGCCAGGAATGGGGCGGCTAGGAAGCTGGAGTCGTTGCGGTTGTATGCCACGAGGTCCCTATGGACAAGGGGACAAAGTTCATCATCGTTTTTGGGCGCAGGCAACCCTCCAATTGATTCATGATCTCCAGCGAGTTACGGCGATAGCCGGAAAAAAGAGCGAGTTACTTCAATTGGAAACACAGATAATTTTGTTCTTGATCGTAGTCATGCTGGAATTGGCTCATATCAGCCGTATGGGAATCCGGGGTAGGGTTGAGCAGAAGCCGGTCCGAACCGAAATTTCGGACTGATCGGTCTGTTCTGGATTGAGATTTGGTCAGGTCCTGGGTGCGGGTTTTTTCCCCGAATTCGGGTTCGGTCCAGTCTGGTCCTGGTTTGGACCGAATATATTTATATATATTACTTAATATGTTGCATTTAGTTAAGATTTATACTATAAATTTCTTAAATTTCAACCAATCTAGTTATTATATGCAATAACACCATTTAGGACAATAGTATATCATAATTTTTGATTATTCAAGCAAAAAACATACTAATTAATGTCTTTTTAGTAAATAAAATTTAATAAAAATAACTCTCGTTCCGATTCAGTCTGGACTCAGCCCGAGCTATTTGCTTCGGATCAAATTCGGTTCAGTTTTCGGTCTGTGGGTTTCTTAGTTTCGAGTTTCAGTCCAGTCCGGCAGCCCCAATCAGGGGTTTGGGCTTCGTAGCGTTTGGTGTATGTAAGTATGTGATCTGGGTCCATGTAATGAGTTAATGGAAATTAGCTGAATGCTAACAATTTAATTTGGTAAGGGTATTGTGGTACATGCGGTTTTACTCCACCCTAGTAGCTAGAAAGGAAGTAGCCGAGAGCATCTATCTCTTGCTTACGCTCTCCAAGTAGCCTGATGCAAGTGGATTCCCATGTGAGTCAATTGGCCATTCGTAGATTTTGGGCTAAATTGTACAGGATGCTCCATGATTCATGTAACAGAGGGACAATGGTGGATGATCAATTGTTGACATTTCTGTGTTAGATCAGTGAGGTTGTGAGATTGTCTTAAGAGGAAAAAGACTACTACTGATTTTTTCCTTTTGTTGCAAAACGTTGAGTTTCTTTTAGAAAGATTCTATAAATCAAGATGAGGGGCTAATACCACCTTTAGTTTCTAAGTTTTAGTCGATACATTTTCCATATGCTCCTAAGATCAATTTTCCTATTGATCAAATATTAAAATGTGTCTCCTATGTATACGCAGTTGCATATGACTTTGGCGATTATTGTTCTGATCTCAATAATTTCTGTTTGTTATTATTTTCTATATATTGCTTCCCAGAAACTACATCATGTTTCAGCCTTGATGTTGATGTTTTCGTTTCTCTTGTTGGGTCCATCCTTGTGTGGAACCTAATCCGTTAATTGTGTTAATATGGTTGAACAACTTATATTTCTTAAATCAGCTTATTTCATCTAATAGCATGTTGTGTCATAGATTAAAAATGCTTTCCATGTCCTATTAGTGTTAAAATGCTGACAGGACTAAAATTTTCAGGTCTTGCTTTACCAAGCACCCTTTTGTGTACTTTTTCCTGCTAATTTCATCCGGTAGAGATCCATGATAGATTCATTCAATTGCATACCATCTATTGCCTAAAGACTAAAGACTTTGTAGAGTTAATAGGAGTTTACCATCTTATTAATTAATGATCGCCGTTCTCACTATTTCTTGCATAAATTTCTTGTATTCACAACCTTGCTTTTCTTGAGCAATCTAAAGATAGAGCTACCATTTCTTCATTCATAATTTTATACAGGTTTTGTTTCTTTTAGGTACAATATGAACATTATACGATAAAGAATAAACTATGGAATAGATACCAATATCAAAAACTGAGAAATATGTTGTGGTGTGACTCCGAGTGTTACTGATATCTTCCAAAGGGGTTTTAATTGATTGAGCTTTGATAGTAGCTACGCTGAATTGTATTCAAGTGCATGAAAGTGTTGACTGAAATTGCCGACAGATTAGGTTATGATACATGCATTTTCTGCTTTTTGGTAGACTATTTTGAACCTTATGATAGAATCACTATGTTGTAAATAAATTTTGTGCCATGGCCCATGATTACGTTTCAACAACTAAGCAGTACTAAATATCATTGTATGCCCTTTTGAAATTTAATAATTGTATATTATTGTGTCATCTTGAATCATAGGTATGGCATTTCCGACGCCTTATTCTTGAGGCGTTAAACATTGAACTGTGGAACGAGCTATGTTTCGTAGATGATGTCGCTACAAGCAATTCCAAAAACTACCAGATTTGGTAAAATGTACTTCCTTACTAGTCAGTTGTCTTTCCGGAAAGCAGCTAGGGATTCACAGTCTTTAAACCTCTCTTTAATTTGATACATTCTTACTGTATTTGGGCATAGCATTATTCAACAAGTTAGCATCCTCACATGATTCCTTTACTTGACCAGAATACAATGTCTTTACTTATAATTTTTTATTGAATATATCATTCCTGTTATCTTTAATGAATAAGTTGAGTAGTTGCTGTATCTTGTTGCGGTCTAAAATTTCTAAAAAGAATCCCATCATTACAGTTTAACATGCCATGCAAAATTCCCGGAGAACAATTAAATCCTCAATTTTCTGGATACCCCCAAGCCTAAACTTATAAGAAAGTCTGGAAAAAAATATTAAAAATCCGCTTTAAGAACTTGTGATGTAGCTTACATTTGTTGGGATTTCTGCTAGAATCTTGACCGTAGGAGAAATCCTACACCCAAAAGTCCAAACAACACAACCAAAAGTTGTGTTTGACCAAGAATGCATGTGGCTCATAATCTTATACTTTCTGTATACATTTTCCAAAAGGATCAATATTATTGTTGATGCATGAGTATATTTCATTAAAATTACATGATGATCAGGATCTGAGCTGTTATGCAGGCATCATAGGCGGTGGCTTGCTGAAAAGTTGGGAAGTGAAGCAGCACATGTGGAGCTTGAATTTACTAAGAAGATATTTGAAGGAGATGCTAAAAATTATCATGCATGGTCTCACAGGCAGGTATTGATTTTCTTCTGTGTCCGTTTTTTCTGGTTCCCCTGAGCAGTTACCAGCATTATCAGCATCTTGCAACTTTCTTGATCCTCTCTGTCAAGGATCAACAGTGGTGACTTATGTGGATACATCAACATAACCCCAATGCCTCAGAAGAGACTCCCGCCTAAGTGAGGTAAGGAGGGGTCGGATGTACGCAACCCTACCACTGTAAAACAGTGAGGTTTCCAATTGACCCAAATGATGCAAATGCAACTGACCATTTGCGATTCCACAATAAAAGAAATGCAGTTCGTTTAAATAGCCCTTTGATATAGTCTATGATGCTCCAAATGTCAAAAAACAACTTATTCTTTGACACAGTGGAAATGGACTTACGTGGATCATTAAAAATGTTTTTTGAGAATATCTTGACTATGATTGATAGGTTCTACTTATCATCTTGGGAGATCTTTAAAAAAAATCGTCCTGCACATCTTTGCTCTATGCCAACAACAACAAAGCCTTTGATTCCAAACTAGTTGGGGTAGTCATGTTTGCTCTATACCCTTTCTTAGAAATAAATATTTAGATTTTGATGAAGTGTTGATCTCCTTTATTTTAACCTAAAGCCACTCATGAAAGTAAATACCTAGCCATTTTTATCTCAAAGTGTTTTATATTTAAATTTCTATTTCTCTGATGTTATAAGAGTGAAATGTTTTCTCTGTAGTGGGTTCTTCAAGCTTTGGGTGGTTGGGAGAATGAACTAGAATACTGTCAGTGCCTACTGCAGGAAGATGTATTCAACAATTCGGCCTGGAATCAGGTATCTGTTTTCATTATTGCACCCCTTATGAAATTGGGAGCAATTTTTGCAACTGCGTTACACATTTTCTATGCTTTATCCTTCATTGTTATAACGTTAAAAGTTTGCAAATATTTATCGTATGTGTGCTATTGCTCTCGGATGTTCCTATTGCGTAAAATTTTCTGAAATCATTTCCTTGAAAGTCCTTCACAAGAAACATATGAATCTTCACTTATCATGATGTCTGATCTACTAAAACAACAAACCCATTAATGAAACTCAGGTGGCGAAACAACAGTATTCTAACACTTGATTTCTTTTGTAACAGCGGTACTTTGTTGTTACACGATCTCCTCATTTAGGTGGGCTGGATGCCATGAGAGAACCTGAAGCATTATACACTAGTGAAGCTATATCATCAAATCCTTACAACGAGAGTCCCTGGAGGTATCTTCGGGGTCTATACAAAGGTAACCATGACTTGTTAATTAGTGATGGTTTTGTCACTGACCTATGCCTCGAGGTTTTAAGAGTCCATCCAAGTTGTGTGTTAGCCTGGAGCATGTTTCTGGATCTTCTTTGTTACGGCTATCAACCATGTCAAGAGTTTGAAACTATCATCGCGAATCTGAGAAATAACGAACAGGGATCCTCTGCTTCCAGTTTGGCAGGAGATGTTTGTGCAATTTTAGAGAGTACTGACGTCATGCGGTCAAACTACTGGGCTTGGCGAAGAACCAAACTTCCAGAACAAATTTGCTGATCCAACATTTTAATCATACATTTCGGAAAAATGCCATTGAAAGGGTTGCCTTGCCTTTTTATTTCTGAATACCCACCGCTGTGTAGAGATCTACTTGTGTCGTATTTATTGTTTATGAGCCGAACGGTAGTAGTCTCTGTATTTTAATATTTATTTAAGTTATAATTATTTGGTTTGGAATTTGGCATTGCATCTTTTCATTCTGTGTTTGTAGCTGTTGCTTAGTGTATTTATAAGAGCTTGAATTTTAACTAGTTTTTAGAAATAGGGGCTGATATTTTGGACATTGGTCATAAAACTAGTTTTAAAGGGGAAATTTCATTAGTTATATTTTCAGTTTTCTGTCTTTACATACTTTTAGAGGTGATGTATTTGCACGAAAATATTGTTAAGACTTTTTAGTCGGCTAGACCTGAGTAACAGGCTGGACCAGACCAGCCCGGTTGTGTTGGGCCAGGGCCCCGACACGTTAGGCAGGGTTTGGGCCCGTGGGTTTGGGTTTTTTAAATTTATTTTAGGTAATTTTTAAGATTTTTGAGGGTATGTTTAAAAACTATTTTAAAAAAAATTAAAGTCTCGGTCAGATAGGTAGGCTTAGGGGTGAGCTTCGGTCCAGGACCGAACCGGACCGGACCGAAACCTGAATTTTCGGGAAGTCCGGACCGAATGGGTCCGGTCCGGGTCGGTCTAAAACTCGGATTTTCCCCTTAAATTTTCGGTCCGGACCGAAGACCGAATTTCCAAAATTTTGTGGACCGAAGATCGGACCGAAAAAAATTCGGTCCGGACCGAAAAAATTCGGTTCGGTCCGGGTGCCCGGACCGAATTTTGCTCACCCCTAGGTAGGCTCATGACGTTAAGGTCTGACCCGTTTGGTCGAGATTAGGCTCGGTCCGACTCCCAGGTCTACTTAGTCTTTATACAAACTTTTATTTGATTTGTACTTCAGAAGTTTTAGAAATAAACTCCAAAATTAAATTTTGTTTCTGAAGTATTCATCTCCCCACTCCATGTAGTTTTCAGAAGTAGAACCCCTTTGACTTCCTTTTAAACAAAAGAATAGGCAGATCTAGAAGATTTTACTTCTAGGGGCCAAGTTATAAATAATGAAGAAGTAGAGAAAACTAACATTAAGTTTGGATTTAAATATTAAATACTATAGTACAAAATCAAGTCATAAGAAAACTTACAAATTAACTTTATGGCTTTTCGTATTCTGAACTCGTGGCATTGTAGTATAGAAATATCCATATGCATACATCTACCGAGAAGAGCGGTTGAGTGACAACCCTTGGATTTTGAAATCTCCTTTAACTGTAGGGACGATTTCAGATTCTTTCGTAAACCAATAGCAAGATATGTTGATAAAAAATTATGCAATTGGTCTAGTTCAAGACTACCGACATACATATTAAATTGTGGGTAAAATACCTAATAAAACCTCAAAACAAACCAACATTTCAACCAATTCCAGACAAAGAAGCAAGCAATGCCAATTAGTTCTTTAATGTATTATTTTTAACAAAGCACTGTTGATATTGAATATTTTTACTATATGAAAGTTCACGAAAGAAAGCCCTTATAGCTCAGTGGTAGAGCGTCAGTCTTGTAAACTGAAGGTCCGTAGTTCGATCCTGCGTGAGGGCATCTTTTTTTCAATTTCAACCTCAAGTAATCATCAATCTCTACACAACATACTTTCCTAACGTGTTTATGGTTGAAAATAAAATAATGAATTTTGACTTAAATCATCAACATTAGCTACATGCATGTTCAAACTTTAAATTCCAAAACCCACAAATTAAAAATTAATATCCTCTGCCCTACTGATATTGTTGTACTCAATCAATCGACGCCTGGTATGGGTTCATGTATCGTCTTTTCTGTTGAGGATTCTGTCGATTTCCGTTGGTGATCTGAGACGTATTTCTGCTTCGATCCATCGGGTATGGGTTCGTTACCGTTGCTTGCAGATTGTAAACTAAACCACGATGGTGAGGATTCTAGAAGAATATCATATCCCTTAGTAACTATTTTCGTTTGGGATTTTGAAGGCAAAATACATATGAATATTCTTAGTGTTTGGGATAAGATTTGTGATATTTGTCCTGAATTTTGTCGACTAAGGAATCATTGATCATATTTGTATGTTTAGTGTTTTGGGATCTCATTAAGATTTGTAACTTTAATGTTTAAAAAACTCACTGAGATATGTGATTTTAGTGTTTTCATTTGAGATTTCTTACTAAATTTATTCCATTGACCTACAATATTCATGGCTAACATTATGTGATGTTTATAACCAGAACCTTGCCTTTTATCTGTAAATAAGGTGCCAAAATCCAAAAAGCAATTTTCCCAACGCCTGCTTTTATGTTCCATGATTTCATTAAAATTCTGGATCGTATGTCAGATTTTCCCCCCATTTGGTTCTTCTATTGTGAATTCCATGGACTAAGAGAAGTTACGAGGAGGACTTCATGCGACATGCTGGACGAGGAATCGAGGGGTGCAAACTCATGTTGAAGATTATCTTCCTTATGCGTATCATTGTTATATCTTGTAATCTAACTTGGTTTTCTATGTAAACAATCATTGAAATAGATGTTACAACTTATGTCCGTTGAAGAACCACTTTTACTCCTATTTTATTCTTCTTATGCCATTAGGTCTTTAACTGTTTGGGTCTAAGGTTCAATGTACATTGTGTTTGTTTCAACCATCTGCAAGGGCTAAGTCAATAATCACTTTGAGGTAAGTACAAAAACTTGAAGGTATTCCAACCTACTAATCGATGTGGGTATTTTTTAAACAATGAAACTGTTTGTAAAAAGAATTTTGACTTGGTGCAATAGGTTGGAATACTTTGGTCAAAAAATAATGCTAAATGCCATCAACTGTCTTACTTTGCGTTTTGGTTAACCTACTTGGATAAGGAGCTTTTGTCAGATAGATTTTCTGCGGTGCCTGAGAAGGAGGCGTTGGTGTATTACTCTCACCCTCAATCTCTTCTTCACCACCATTCCCACTGAGGGGCTGCATAGTGGGTGGTGGGTGTGGCAAGGAAATGTGATTGTCAACATGTTTTCCATTCCTTAAGGTTACAATGGAATTGACATGGTGAACAAGTTCCTCTACATGGTTCACTTGCCGCCCCCGAGGTACCACATTCTCATTTTGCATGTGTTGTTGCTGGTACATACGGGGGTTAGCTTTAGGCTGGCTAGGCAAAAACCCTCTCTCTCTTTCATGTACAGACTGAGCCAATTGACCCATCTGAAGCTCTAGAGATTTGATGGTCTGCTGATTTGAAGTGAGAACTTGACTTGTGGTTGACATAAATTTTTTTATTGAGTTTTCAAGTCCACGAGTCAAGGTCTTAAGCGAAGTGAATCGGGTTTCCATATTATTGGAATTTGGGAAACCCGATTGATTGGTGATTGGAGGTTGGGGTGGCTGATAAGATTGTGCATGTATGGGATGTTGGTATGATTAGTTAGGTGGTCTAGAGGAGTTTGAAGGACCACCCGGGGCATTATTTTGGTTCCATGAAAAATTGGGGTAGTTCCTCCATCCAGGATTATAAGATGATGAGTATGTGTCATTCCTAGCTCTGTCATAGATGGCGTTGACATGTTACATCTCAGGAGGAATGGACGCACACTCGCTCTCTACATGACCTATCCTACTACATGAATGACAGGGAACTCGACCAGATGTGAACATGTGAGGTGCACCTTGTTGGTTTTGGAGTTCAATCGAATCCATACGACGCATTAAAGCCGCCATACGGGCCTCGGTGGCCGTAGTGGGATCGACAGCAAATGCGACACCTGATCTAGTCGAGTTTGCATTTGTGTTCCTCGCTCCTATGCTAGATGATGCAGGTGGTTCCCTCACACTCTCCCATTGCATTGTTTTCTCAGCAAGGTCTTCTAGGAAAGCCCATGTATCCCTTTCATCACTTCCTAAGAACTCTCCTTGACACATGGACTTAAGGAGCGTTCGGGACGGGATGTGAAGATCCTCGTAAACAATCTGACAAAGATGCCACAACTCAATGCCATGGTGAGGGCATGAGGATAGTAGCTCCTTGAACCTCTCTAGATATGCATGAAATGTTTCGGTCTCAAGTTGATAGAACGAATTGATTTCGTTACTCAATTTTAGAGTCCGATGATTTGGGAAGTACTTCTTGAGGAATGTAGATTGAAACTCATCCCAAGTCCTAAAGACATTCGTCTGGTTGCTGTACAACCACTTTTTGGCATCATCCTTCCACGCAAAAGGGACAAGCCTAAGATGGATGGAGTCTGTGCTAAGTTGTTGCAGCTTGAACATAGCACAGACCTCATCCAATTCCCTGAGAAAGATATAGGGGTCACCTTTCTCAGTGAAGTGAGGGAGCATGAAAATAAACTGAGGCTTAAAAATACGATGCATGAGGGTAGAGCGGTACGGCTCGGGTAACATCGATCACGTAGAGGTATGAGAGCCACAACAGGAAGCACAGGTGGAACAGGTGGGTCCAGCAACTGCTCCTCCTCACGGAAATGAGCAGCCATTGAACCCAGCCTGAGTGCGACACGAGAGGAGGAAGGCGTCGAGAAATCGACTACCGAAGCAGGGTTGACGACACGCCTCGTCAAATGGCCACTCTCGTCTCATGCCCACGAAAGCATGCACAAAGGTGCACACACACAAACCAAAACTTTTTTTTATAACAAAGAATGTGCGTAGAGGAGAAGACGGGGGAACACAGGAGAGAAAGAACGACTCAGGAGAGAAGGGAAGAAGTCCTTATGCTACGACGGATGGGTACAGGTAGAAGCACACAAGCAAACAAGGCTCAAGCAATCCTAAGGTCGTTATAGGTCCTTACAGCTAGACGACGCCTAACTGCGATGTCACACAGCCTCAACACGCCTCACCTCCCTACGAAGAGGACCATAAAGCCCAACAAGTGAGCCAAGATCTGGAGATCTCGTCTCTTCTACTATCGACAGAGTGGGCAATGCCGATCAGGTCTTGACGGTCGGGACCAGATCACTCTCCTAATGTGCCCGAAATCCTTAGGGCCAATGTCTACTTGATTTTAAAAATTAGGCTCTTGATTAGTGTGGTTTGTAGGGCGAAGGAAAGAGTGATGAAATCCTCCACCTTATCTTTTATGGGACAACCCCTCCTTAGTAGTGTTTTGGAGTCTTAATCTAACAATCAACTCTCCAAACAAACGCTCAACTCACACTTGTTGCAACGCACTTCCTACTAACTAATGCATGTTCATACGAAATGCATGAATGAGAGTAGAAGGTGCGTACCTCACGCCAGCACTCAGCAACTGAAAATAAAGCTAAAATAAAAGACAATCTACATGCCTAAGTCACATACATGATGCATGACCTAAACAAGAAAGAATGCCTAATCTTTTGCTTTGGGTTTTAGGGTCCAAGTTGCTTAAAGGAGGTTTGATTATTGATCTGGGAACAAACTATAAGTCAAAACATGCCAAATCAAGTCCCAGATCACTACATCAATTATGGAAACAAAATGAAGAAAACAGAAGGGAAACAAGGCTCACTAGACCGCTAATTGGCGGTCCAAAGTGTCCAGGTTTCCTCCCAATTTCTCTAGCTACCTCTCCTGGCGACTCCAAGTCTCCTGAAACAAAGAAAAACTACAAAACACAAATTAAATCCACTTGAATCGTCCAAACAAGAGTCTGGACTGACACCTCCCCGGCAATGACGCCAAAAACTTGTTGAACGTTTTAACTAAATCGCAAGTGCACAACGTCGGTGAAGACGTGGCAAATACGGGTCGTCCACAGGGAGGTGAGCAGCCTCTTGTTTATCAGAAATCAAGTGGCGAAAAATGGAGAAGAGAGTTTGATTATCCTACTCTACGCTACACTACACTACGAAGTACGAAATGCGAACGAAAGCAATAAACGATGAACTACCAAACTAAACTAAGAACTAAATAAGTGCTGGAATTCAGAAATAGAAAAACCTTAAGTGGTGGAGTGAGTGCACAAATGCAAAGAGGTGGGTGTTGTACACATTCTTTAAGCACAAATAAAAGTGGTGTTATCATGCATAGGAAGTGTCTAAATGTTATGGCAAAACCTATCAATCCATTCACCAACCTAAACAAGCATGAGAGGTGTCTAATCATTTTGGTAAAACTCATCAAGTTATAAATTCTATCCTAAACAAGCAAGCATATATTCATGTTTTATCAACACATTGTAAATAAAGCGTTCATTCCATTCTCATTTGCATGTATGAACATCTACTCCACCCCCAAAGGGGATGGAACTACTCACTACACATTAGACTAATGATTAAACTAAGCAAGGAAAGCATATTAACTAAGCTACTAAAACTAATGAAAATGAAATTAAACAACGTAAAAGAAGCAACATGAAACAAACAATATAATAAAGAAACTTTTATTAAAATGACTCACAATTCAAGTAGCATCCTCCTACTTTTGGTGTGTGCTTCAAGACCTCAATTCTAGTAGGAAGAATGACCACTCAAAATGTGAAGTGATTACAATAGAAGGTGAAGAGTTCTATTTATAGCCAAAGAAAAAGGCAATCCGGGACAATCCCCCGATGTGGGACTAAACCAATACCAGAAATGGACTAAATACACACTAATACGCGACCCACCAAATCTGAGCGGATTTGGGCCAAAACAGACCACCAATTAGCGGTCCCAGATCGCCAATTGGCGGTCCATAAGATCTGGATCTTGTTGGGATTCGTTGTGGGTTTTTCTGGATTTCTCTGTCGGTCTTTGATGCATCTACTTTGTTTATTGGAGCTCCGACTCGAATCTAATTGCCAAAATACTCCCCAAGATGGTGTGGAGTTTTCTGTTTTTCTCTTTGGTCCTTCGGTCTTACGTTGACGTCCTTCTCCCTTGCATCTTAGTCCCTAGGTCTCACAATTCAGTCATTTTTCACTGCTTTTGGGTCCTTTTATGCTTCATCTCTTCAAACCTATTAATTTCTGAAATTCAAACATAAAACTCGTCACGTAGCATTGTTTAGGTGAAAGATAATGGATATAAGATACAAATATAAACATGAAATGATGTTAATCATTAATCTGTTAACCAATAGTGTTAAACCAGTCGACCGTTTTGTGCCTTTTGTTCGACTGTCTACACGTGTCAAATGACCGTTATACTTGTCTTATTCTCCAACTGTTAGATTTCCAAAAAACCAAGAATACAAGTGACCACCGGTCTTCTGCGGACCTCGTTTCGGTCGACCGAAAAAAATATGTTGACAACCTCATAAAGCCTGCTAGTTTTCGGTCGACCAAACAAACCTTTTGTTCAACTGTTAACTTAAGTGAGTTTAAGTTATAGTAAATTTTTTGTGCGACCGATCCATGCTCGGTCAATCGTTTCATTTTTGGACTATGCTGGACTCATTTCTGGACAACCATCCGGTCGACCATTTGACCCATTTCGGTTGACCGAACTTGTCCAGAATTGTGCCTTGTACTTTTCTATTTTGTGTTTCTTACACAATTGATTAGTAACATATCATTCATCATATTCATGATATATATTCTTTATTTTACCCCAATATTGTGCTACTCGAGTTGTTGTTTGTAGTGTTTCAGAAGTTAGGTAATAAAGAAGAGGAATTGAGAAAAAAGACCTAAATGTAACAAGTATGGACTGATTTGGAAGGTTATGGACCTATTTGTAATGCACAAGGACTGGATCGCAAATCAGGAAGGACCCAAGTGCAAACCCAGAGGGACCTGATTGTGAAGTGCAAATCATGGTGACACGACTTGAATTAGATCAATATTTCGCCAATTAAACTCAAAGTGATTCGAGCCAGCAGACCAGAGCTTCACCTCACGTGCCAAATGAAGAAATGAAGTAGGACACAAAATTTCAGACCGATCAGATCCATTTGATCCGCCACAGGCGGATCAAAATGGTCCAAATGGGCTGAAATTTTGGTCGTGGTTTTGGTTGTCGGGTCAGAGCATTTCTGGACTATCAGATTTGAATTACAACCGGCGGATTTCTCGCAGATCCATCCAAATCCTTATTTCTTCTATAAATCAGATTTGAATTACAACCGGCGGATTTCTCGCAGATCCATCCAAATCCTTATTTCTTCTATAAAAACCATTGTAAACCCTTCTCTCCACCTCTTCTTCCTCCTTCCCCATTAGAGTAGGTTTAGTTTCCTGGTTTAGTGGTAATAAGGGGGTTGGAGAGGAGCAAACTTTGTATTTTTTTTAATCTACTTTAGTTCTTGTTCTATATGTTGATGTTTTCCATTTTATGCAATTTCCTTGGTGTTTGATGCTTGTTTAATCTAGTGTTCTACATTTCTTTCATGGGTTTATGTTCTTTCCATGCTTTCTTTAGTGTAGAGATGAGTAGAGAGTAGTCCATCCCCATGGGGGGGGGGGGGAGGTGATTTGATCATGTGATGGATTAATATGTGTGTGCTAATCTTAATCCTTTGAGCCTTACATGATTTCCATAACCATCTAATGAGATGTCACTCTTATCTTTAATGTGCTAATACTCTTTAATGAAGTTTAGCACATGCTTAGTTTAATGAGTCTACTTTATGGGGAATGATGATGTTAGGATAATGATGGAGTGGAGGAGGGGAACAAGACACGTGCATCCATGTGTTCATGTTGTCTTTATCCAAATTAATGTCTTGTATGTTTAATGATTGTGATAAATCTTATTTCATGTGGAGACATAGTTGGATTTGAGTCATTATGCATGTGAACATATTTGCTTCATTTCAATTATTGTCTTGTATGTTTTAATGATAATGTTTTATCTTATTTCATGTGAAGGCAAAGTTGGAATTGAGTTTTATGGATTTCATGTATGACATGTTTGATGAGCACATTTGAACACACACAACACACATTTTCGTATTCGCTTTCTCTCTCCACCCCTGAGGGGTTTAGTTTTCATTGATCGTTTTTACGATTTCCCATGTATAGTAGTTTAATTTTGATCACATCTCTATATTCTTCTCCCTCACTCGAGTATCGTGAATCCGACTCACACGTGCTCCCTGTGGACTAAAGTGTCACCGCTTCAACGTGGCCGTGCACTTGCAGTTATTTAAATTGATTCAATCAACAATCTTTTACCTTACTAATTCAAACGGTTATAACTCCTTAGGAGCTTATAAATAGATATTATCAAGACACAATTTAACAACTCTTACACTCAAAATTGTTTAATATATCTAAGAGAAACTCTCAAGCTTCCAATTCCCCAAACTTATACTCTCCAAGCCTAACTTCACACTCTACTTATCAATTCCTTATTCACTCAAAGTGTGCTCAACTTAGAGAGTGTGTTCCACTTACATTGTTGTTCAAAGAAGCAAAGATTTCGGTAAAAACCCGAAGTGTTCACTCTTGGGTTGTGAGATGAAGAAAATCAAGCTAGCGAGGATTGTTCGCGGAGCTTGCTGTGTAAAAGACTTAATCTTAGCTCGGAATGAGATTGATAGTAAAGATGTAGGCGGCGCTCGAGGGAGATCAAGTGAAGCTTGCAAGAGAGAAAGTAGACGAGAGGCCGAACCTCTATAAAATCTTCCGGTGTCATTGTGGTTTGCAATATTTTCTTTGTTTGTTTTTGTTTGTTTGTTCCGCTGCATCTTTGATCAAGCAAGTAGAGAATTAGTTTAATATTGATTAGAATTAATGCCACGTACATGCTTCGGTAGAATATTATGCTACGGTAGAATATTAACTCAAATAGATGAATATTATGTTCGGGGTCCTTTGTAACGATTTGGGTAACATATTATGATACGGTCGACACTTTGGCAAATGTCAACATAACTTTTTTTTGGGTGATTTTCCTTTTCTTGACGAATATTTGTGCACATGGTACTTTGGTACTCCACGCATGTTATTATGATACAGTTGGTAGTTTAGCAACTCTTACTGTTTTAAGGTTTTTCCCATTGTTTTGTTGAATATTATGCTCTTTGCACTTCACTAAAAAATTTAGATCTACAAAACCTAAAATCGGTCTTGTTTAGATTTATGAAAAGTGTTTTTGAAGGGGATATGTTCTAAAAAATTACTTTTATATGTCAATTATTATGAATTCAGCGTGCAAACATTTTGTTTTCCTTGATTATTGTATATGTCTTTGAGAAGTGTTAAGGGAGATGCTCTTGGTATTTAACTGTAGAGCTCTACAAGATAATCGTTTACATAAATCAAAAGTTATTCACAATCATGGTAATTAACATGGAACATTAATTACTGAGATATGATTGTCATGTTAGTCATCAATTATTGTAGCTCTACAAATATTTGACACACAAGTATGTAAAAGAGGAAAATGATTACTTTTATATATTGAATAGACCTAACAAGTGAAACATTATAGATTTGTGTTATGTGTCATTAAATGTTTTACTGTGTCTTAAATATTTAAGATATGAGACTTATATTTTTTCACATAAGAAATGTTTAATTTAATTTTTGTCAAAAACTATCAATGAGTATAGTGATAAACACAATGGTTGGTTGAACATGACTTATGCTGGAAAAGATAGTTAGTCAAAAGATTATCATTGTCCCTCTTAATTGAGTGATGATATTAGTGGTCAATTGATAAAGTGAAATTATAATGTGCATAATGTGACTTGAGTTAAGTTACATATTTATAATTACCTTCAGAGATCAAGAAATGAGTATATACTACAAAGGTGACACAATTCTACTTTCTATATACTCTTAATATCAAGAGACAAGGGATAGACACAAGTGATGCACTTACATCACTAAATGGATCGTGTTTAGTTCGTGGAACAAGACATCTATGCTAATTGAGTAACTATAATGTGTAGCTAGATACCGCTTATAGTTTATGGTATTAAGTGTTTAATATCATTACCAATCTAACTTAGATTATCCTATATGTCACATCACAAAACTGGAAAACAAGAAGCTTGATTTTATGTTCATATGATGTATCAGGTTTCATGTGAAAAATGATACATGTGGTGAATCGATAAAAACAATGTCACGAAAATTGACATAATTAGAATCAAGAATAAATTCATATAAGATGTATGTATTATGGGGTGTAATAGTTTAACATTACATAGGATACTATACTACATGATATATGAATTTGCTAAAAACCCGAAGGATCAAATTTTGTTGGAAGTAAATCCAAAATTTGACAAAGGAAAAATCAGAGTCAAAATGTTAGACCGTTTTGAGTTTTGTCGATCGGGTCCACAAGGACAGTCGACCGAGTCCTTACGGACGGTCGACCGGACTAAGATCAGATACGCGGGTGGTTGACCGAAATTACCTGGACATGTATTGATAATAGGATCGGTCGACTAAGCGTAGTAAACGGTCGACCAAAAATCTCCAGGTGTTATCTTGGTGATATAACGGTCGACCGGTAGAGTGACACGGTCGATCGAACTATACCGGGAGAAATTTTGGTAACTAAATGGTCGATCGGAGTGAGACGTGGTTCGACCAAAATTTTCCAAAGAATTTTTCTCATGAATGTTCGGTCGACCGTCCAGCTCAAGTTCCGACCGAACTTGTTAAAGTCAGAACCGTTCGGTCGACCGTTCGACATGATTTGTTCCAGAATTATTAAGAGAATAATGTTGATCATGAGCTGGATTATTTCCAATTATGGTCAAACGTGCGTGAGGATGATTATGTGGCAGATTGTGATTGGTTTAAGGGAGAGAAAAGCAAGAGATCATGAGTTAATGTGTAGCTCATGATGTGGGTGTTTGGAGAGCCTATAAATAGGACTATCTCCCTACTTGTTTAAAGTTAATGCAAAAATTCTTTCTCTCCCTAACCTCCCCACTAATTCATCCAAATTTCTCTTAATTAGTTAGAGCTTTTAAAGATTTATTCCCGTGGAGCTTTAGAGAGGTTATTAGCTAGATTCTAAGATTGATTTAGAGATGAAATTGACTAGCTTCTTTCTCTATAATCTTGTTTAGAGTTTGGTGAAAACTTGGAGGTGGATCGGTGAACGATTCGACGAGTAGCGCAACTCTGGATCTTCGTAAAGGTTTTAGAGAACCTTTGAGTATGATATTCTTCTTTGTTTATTTTAATATATTAGATTTGCATGATATTAGAATAAACACAAAATAATGTACATGAAATCACTAAAAATATGAATTTTGATCTTGTATGCATGTATAATTTTTTAAAAATATACACATACATAGGAACACAAAATCTTACAATTTTCAGCAAACTATGTATAACCAAGTTGGTATTTTCAGACATTATAATGAGTATTCTATGTCCTATAGGATGTACCGCTTCGAAAACATTATAGTTGATGATGGTATTCTCACATACCGGTGTGGGTATATTTAAAACAATGCATCTTCATTTAACCAAAATAAGAAAAGAAGTTACAATACCTATGCTGAGCAACTTTTGCAAGACGTTGAGGTAGTTTTCACGCTGGACAAACGAGGACAAATTTTGTTGCGTAAAAATTAGGTTTTTTTTGTTGAGGTGTCACTTTAAAACACTAGAATTCTAATTATGTTAGGCGTCTGTAACTATTTCTATCTATGTCACCCAAAAATTACTACTCGTTCACAAATAACATTATGTTTCCCAAACTATCACTCTATTAACATTTTTCGTTAATGTCATCAAATTCTGATTAGATGTGAACAATACTAATATTTAATTATAAAATTTGTAAATTTCCTCCTAACTAATAAATAAATAACACTCACCAATTTTTCCTCTCTTCTCTTTCTTTCTCTCTATTACTATTTTTTCGTATCTGAAATAAAAAATTAAATTTAAGGATTTTTTTGAAATAATGGTTAAAAAAGAAAATCGGAAGAATATAACGCAACAAAACTTATTTGACAAAGTATGGTTATTGAAAACGGCAACTGTACTGCCATTTTTATTAAGAGAAACGACACTAACAATGCCGTTTCCACTAGAAGTAAAAAAACGACATCCGAGATGTCATTTTCACCTAGAGCATAAATAGGGCAACCAACCACCATCTTCCCCCTCTCACCTCCAAATCACTCCTCCCTCCCCAATACTCCCTCTACCCCGACCCAAGCAAAGTTCAGGTTGCTTTTCAATTTTTTTGGTTTTTTTGATTTCGATATGAAATATAATGCATGTATAGTTAATGTATGATTGTTACTTTGAAATGTAGATTTTGTACACCCGATGTAATGAGTTCCGATACCATATTGATTATGATTTTTGTCGTTGGAATTATTACTTTTGTAGATGGCATTCCAGAATTGAAGGTGGTTATAGAGGAATGATGAATGTTAATACTGAAATGTGATATGATGATCTTTGTAAAATGGTTTGTCGAGTTTGTGGTTTTTGAGAACAGAGTTTGATCTGACTTTAACCAGCAAGTGACCACCTTTTGAAAAGTATACTTACACTGATGTGTTTGATGATCAGATCACGACAACGATGTTATCTTTATTTATCATTGTGAATACAATTGTATTGTTGTTCAGAAATAACCCAAGCATTATACTATAGTGCACCGAAGTCAGTTGACTGAGGATTATCAAGCAATAACACAAACATGTAGCCAATATGAAGCAGGTCCATCGTCGGTAGTTTCTCAGTCTATGTTTGAACCATATAAGCGCACACCAATGAATATTAGTAATTATGAAACAAACGTAGTTCAGTTACAGTCTCAAGAAAGACGAGTTGAAGATGCAAATAGAGACAGACATTGGTGTGACAGATGATCAGATGGATGATGAGGAGATATACATTCTTGATGTAGATTCAACACCACTTCCAGAGTTGTAGCATATGTTTCGTAATATGGCAGACACAGTGAATCGAGAACCTGATGGCAATGTACATGAAACCGTCGTTAGTTATGAATTGCCACCATTGCCAGTTTTCCCAGATTTGAGGCACTTGTCGGGCATAGATCCTGACGAGAATTGGATCGAAGATTCGATCATTGGAAATGCCGATTGGCGTATTGCTGCATACAATGAGTATGATAACTTAGAAGATAGACATAGTTATTGGTTGCATAGAACTTTCACCACAAAAGAAGATTTATTGCAACAGTTGAAGGAATGACATTTTGCGAAAAGTGTTCAATTCAAAGTATTAACGTCTACGCCAAAAGTATTTACAACTTGTTGTTTGAAGAAAAAGTGTGAATGGAGGATACATGTCTCTTACGGTCGAAGTAAATAATGTTTTCAAGTGAATAGAAACATGTCTAAACACAACTGTAGTAATGAGGGCCTTTTGTAAGACCATGTGCAATGTGATGCTAGATTAATTTCTGGTGAAGATTTAAATTTATACCGCAAGTGCACGGCGTCTATGAAGACGTGGCAAGTACGGGTCGAACACAAGGAGGGAGAGATTTCGTTGTTAATGTTATTTTCGATTAAGGGGAAGAAGGGAGAAGAAATAATTTGGATTTTTGGTATTTTTGATTTAATTATCTAAAGTACGAAACAAAAGCAATTAGAATTAAAACAAGAAATAAGAAGAGAAATCCGTTGGGTGGAGGTTTAGATTTAGGTGTAGATTGGAGAATGGAGAAACTTGAAATAAATCATGTTAGTTATGAAGCATTACAAGATAAATGATTTAACATAAACTCAAGTAATCAAAATATACTAATCACGAACTTAAAACAATAACATGCATTCATCTTCTCTACCCCTAAATCCATCACCTCCACCCTTTGGAAAGAGTTAGAAACTCATGGAGGGAGGAAGAAGAAGAGGTCCTTGAGACATTAAAAGAAAACTAAAACAAGAATTAAAAGAACAGAATTTTATTAATAAAACTAAGGTACACAAATAAGAACAACAACCAAGGACCCTATTTACATCGTTCTCGGGTCTATTTATAGTTGCTACAAGGGACTTAGGTATAGAATTGGATAGTACACGTGTCCATACACGAGTGGACGAAATTGGGACACACGGATCAACCAATGGGCGGCGGAATCGCCGCACATCATGTGTATTGTGCGGCGGATTCGCCTCCCACGTTGGTCAGATTTAATCAGGATTTTTGTCACGCGTTTATGGTATGATTTGATCTTTATTTGCGTGTCTGGATGATTTCTTTCCATTGTCTTGAGCTCCGGATTAATTCCTTCCATTGTTGGAGATTTATAGTTGATTTTTCTTTTGACTTTTCCAACAAAATATCTTGATCCTTTTCTTTTGCAATTAGGTCCTTGGCATTTTTGCAATTAAGCCCTTGACCTTTTTGTGATTAGCTCCTTGAATGCTTTTATGCTTGGATGCATTTCCAATTGAAACCCGATAAACTTGAATTCGGTCTTTATGATAGAAATGAATCTTTTGCACACGTTTATGCTCGGAATGTGGGTAAATTGCATTCAGGTCCCTGTATTCTGTAAATAAGACTAAACACATACCTTAGTAGCATTTATTGATGTAAAAGTAATCTAAATGAAAGACATATGATGCAATGTATGCAATGCATCAAATACCCCCACACCTAGATTTTGCTAGTCCCTAGCAAAGCAGAGTATAAGAAAATGAAAGCAGGGAAATCCTAACTCACTTTCGTAGGAATCACGGTTGCACTTAGCATGTGCAACAAGCCGTTAAACCTCCAAGTTTCCTAGGAGGAGGAGTGTTGTCTCCTGAGGGTTTTCAGCGGATATACCCACAAAATCCTGAATCAACATTTCATTAATAGCTCTCAATATCCCTACCTCAACTTTATACATCTCACTAAGAATTTTTGCATGCTCATTATATAAATCTAACTCATTAAAAATATGACTTGGTCTTTGTTCCTCCAACATTCACACCACTAACCCTTCTACACATGTTTATCACTTGAATTATTTTGCACGCCTCCTTTAGTGGTGAAGTATCATTCGGATCAACCATGGCATGGATCATTCTTTTAGCTTTGGGCCTTGAGTATTATTTTTTTCTTTTTTTTTTCGTGATTCAACACATTTGCTTTTTGACACTTTTACCCTTTTGCATTCGTGTAGCGAGTTTGGTCGATAATCCCGAGCTGGTAGACTCAAGTTACCGGGTTTCAAGATACCCCTACGGACCAGTGACTCAAAGGCTTGGGCTTTTGTAATCATTTTGCAGAATGTGTTTTCCTCACTTTATTCCTTTTATTTTTATTTTTATTTTCCTCAAGGCTTAATTGCTATTAGAAGTCCACACTTCCCGGTATATTTTCCTCAACCTCTGCTTTTTATCAACCACTTCAAAGATTTGATTCATCCAATTTAAGTGCATACATGTCTTAAAGGGCAATGGGTTATTTCTTTGGAACTTAGATTTATGTCACAATTTCTACAAGCAGAACTACATAATAAGGAACAAAAACTCAATGCAATTTGTACACGAGTTTTAGCAGTTCAATCTTAAGCTATGTCATGAAACATTGATTTTTTTTTTTTTTTTTAAAGAAGAAAACAAGCAAATAGATATATACATAGTTAAACGCCCCCCCACACCTAAATCATGCATTGTCCTCAATGTATGCATAGATAAAATAAATGCACTTATTACCTGAGTCGGCTTGCAGTAGAGGGGTTGAGTTTGCTCAGAGTCAACCGTAATCAGAACTGGATTGAATGACACCATATTGGTGCATGTATCCAGTTGAATTGTTCCCCATGTTGACTTGAGGAAAAGATTCCACTCTTCTCACTTGAATTGGTTCGCTTATTTGCTCGAGTGATGGTGGTTGAGTAAATGAATCACTCCCTTTTTTCTTACTTCCTTTTTGCTTATGTGATGATTTATTTGATTCAGAATTCTGATAAATACGTGCTCTCATCACAACATCACTTGGGTTGCATATTATTTCTGGCTCATTATCAATATGGAAGATATTAAATTCTGCTTTTAAGTTCCCGAAAGATAATTGCATGAGCCCGTTTCGACAGTTTATTAATGCTTCCGAAGTGGCTAAAAAGGGTCTACCTAGAATTACAGGGATTTGTCGATTAGGATTTACAACAGGTTCAGTATCAAGTACGACAAAATCCACTGGATAAATGAAATCACCAACCTTAATCAAAACGTCCTCTACTATACCTCTCGGTCTCTTAACAGAACAATCAGCGAATTGGAGGGTTGTCCTAGAGGGTTTCAGTGGACCAAGGTTGAGTTGCTCGTAGACAGAAAATGGGAGTAAGTTAACGCTTGCACCAAGGTCTAGAAGGGCTTTATTGATAAACGTATCTCCTATTGAACATGAAATTGTGGGACACCCCGGGTCCTTATATTTTATAGGAGAAGTGTTGGAAAGAATTGAGCATATGTTTGCAGTTAAGAATGCCTTCTTTGGTACATTCGTTTTTCTCTTCTTAGTGCACAAATCTTTTAAGAATTTAGCATAAGCAGGTATTTGTTGAATCATGTCTAAGAGTGGAATGTTTACCTTAACTTGCTTAAATACTTCCAAGATTTTCTCTATTTGTGCACTAGAGTTCTTTTTGAGTCTATTGGGAAATGGGGCTTTAGGCACATAGACTCGCTCAGGTTCAGGCTGAGCTACAGGTTCAGGTTGGGTAGGTGGATTGGGCTTTTCAATTTGGACGTCGGGTTCAGTGGTCAAGTCATATGTGGGTGCTTGATGGCTGGATTGATTAGTCATTCTAGGGTTTACCACATTATTGTCAATTTGTCTTCCGGACCGTAATGATACTACAACATTGATTTGTTGGAACGGTCCTTCCTCATTAACCATTTGAACCGGTCTAGGGTTGTTATTTCCTGAAGGTGGTTGATAAGATTGATATTGATTATTAGTTCTGGGGTTCACCTCAGGTTGACTTGGAAATTGGCCCTTTTCTCTTTCACCTATTATCTGTGCTAATTGGCTGACCTGTGTCTCTAGCCTTTGGAATGATTGGTTGGTTGTTTGTATAAAAGTTGTCATTAAAGTTTCTAATTTAGTCAACCTAACCTCATGATTTCCATTATTACCCCCAGATGATGTATTATTTTGATTATATGGGGTTGGTTGTTGTCTAGGAGGTTGTCCTTGTTGGTTCCACGAAAAATTGGGATGATTACGCCAACCTGGGTTATAAGTTGATGCGTAAGGATCATTTCTAGAATTGTTATATGTGGCATTGACATGTTCCAGGTTCACACAGTCCTCCATTAAATGACCAGTCTGACCACATCTAGAGCAAGGGGTAGGGGATGCTTGTCGGGTTTGGTTTTGCAGTTCTAGACTTTCCATTCTACGCATTAGGGTAGCTAGTTTTGCCTCGGCCGCTATGTTGGAGTCTATAGCTAAGACACCTGGTCGGGGTTGACTCGCTATTCTAGATCCAATACTCGGGTTGATGGGTGTTCTAGCATTGTCCCATTGCATACTATTTTCAGCTAAATCCTCAAGAAAAGTCCAGGCATCATTTTCATTTTTGGACATAAAATTCCCTTGGCTCACAGATTCTAGCATAACCCTAGATGTGGGTGTCAATCCCTCATAAATAATTTGGCATAATTGCCACTTCGGAATTCCGTGATGAGGGCATTGGGTCAAGACACTCTTAAATCTCTCAAGATAGGAATAGAACGGCTCGCTCTCAGACTGAACGAATGCAACAATTTCATTCCTAATCTTCATAGTCTTATGGTTGGGAAAATATTTTTTTAAGAAAACTTGAACAAATTCAGCCCAACTTCTAATAGATCTTTCGGCTAGACTATATAGCCATTTCTTAGCGTCGTCCTTAAGTGCTAGAGGCACAAATTTCAGACGCACTGCCTCTTCAGGAATATGCTGGTATTGCATAAGAGAGCAGATTTCCTCAAATTCTCTAAGGAAGAGATATGGATCTTCCCTAGAGGTGAACTTAGGCAACATACTCATGTATTGTGCCTTAAGTTCGAAGTCGCGATCCGGTATGGTGGGCATAACGATGCACGATGGCTGAGCAGCCATCGTTGGGTAGCACCGATCCCTCAGAGTTATAGGTTGCGCAATAGGCGGGTCCACTACGTGCTCACCCATTAGATCCGGGTGAGGTGGTGCAACAGGTGGATTGGGGTTAAGTTCCAGACTGGAATCTAGATGAACTCGTGAGAGTCGATTACTCAAGTCCCGAATCCAAATCTGAGTGCACCGGGTTGAATCAATTTTTGAATTCAAATTCGAAATTTAAATTCCAAATTTAATTTCAAGAATTAATTACTCTTTTTTTTTCGAATTTTTTTTTTTTTTTTTTTTTTTGAATTTTAATTTTTTTTTTTTTTTTTATAAAGGAAACAAACAATAGACAGGTAAGGATGAGAAGGGAAAGAAGACTCAGACGAGAAGGGAAACTTAACTCTAAAGGGTAAAAATTAGGGTTGGTTAGAAATTTCCTGAACAAGCACGGTCAAAACAATCCTAGACCTAGTGTCACTTAGATCTAGACGACTCCTAACTGGTTGAGTCGAATTGATTTGCTTGATTCACCTCCCTCACCAATCAAACCAAGTTGGCCAGTTAGTGTATAGCTAGTGGGGGCGCTTCCGACAGAGTCGGTGCCAATTAGACAACCACGTCGCTTGGAAGACTTTCGTCGACACAAAAACACTTTCTAGACACCAAATTGAATTCAATTAGCTTCAGGTCATAGCAAGTCAAACCAATCTCCTCCTTAATTGAGTCCGAGTCCTTAGGGGCCAATGTCTAATTGATTTTAAATTTTAGGCTTAGGCGACACTTCAGGATTGTGGTTTGTGGGCTACGGGAGGGTGATGAATTCCCCACCGTATCTTTTCCTACGGAGTTGCCCTTAAGATAGTTTAACTTAAATCTAGCAAAGATAGTCAAACAATGGTCCTTTTAATGGGGGCAATTGCAAGGTTGTATGCAACTAAATTATATGCTCTAATGCAATCGATAAAAACCTCGATACGTACCTTGCCTCCAGCAATCTTCAACAAGTATTAATTTGCAAGAATTTAGCAAGAATAATGCAAGCAAAACATTATATGATGCATGCACTAAGGTCTTTCTAATTTTGCCAATTTTAGGTCAGAGTTGAATTATTGCCAATTATGGAATTGTAACCCTAACACGTGCAATTCTACGAAAGGAAACTTTTCAACTAGTCAGATTTTACGAGAAAGGCAAGAAAAGTTACCTCCGCAATGCTCAGTCGGGTTCGCCGCCCGCTCTCGGAGATTTCAGTAGCTCCACGCGTCCACCCAGAGATGGTGCTAACCCCAGAAAAATTTGAAGCCCAGATGCTTCAATTGTGCGGCGATTCCGCCGCAGGTTCCTCTTGATGTGCGGCGATTCCGCCGCTCGTTAAGCTCAGAAGGTGCCCGGATTTCGCCGTGCACTCTGTTGTCTCCTGAAACACAAATCCAAATATTTAGATCGCGCACAAGATAAACAGAATAAAATCGAAAACACAAAAATAAACAAAATCTGCGTCGCCTCCCCGGCAACGGCGCCAAAAACTTGGTGAAGATTTAAATTTATACCGCAAGTGCACGGCGTCTATGAAGACGTGGCAAGTACGGGTCGAACACAAGGAGGGAGAGATTTCGTTGTTAATGTTATTTTCGATTAAGGGGAAGAAGGGAGAAGAAATAATTTGGATTTTTGGTATTTTTGATTTAATTATCTAAAGTACGAAACAAAAGCAATTAGAATTAAAACAAGAAATAAGAAGAGAAATCCGTTGGGTGGAGGTTTAGATTTAGGTGTAGATTGGAGAATGGAGAAACTTGAAATAAATCATGTTAGTTATGAAGCATTACAAGATAAATGATTTAACATAAACTCAAGTAATCAAAATATACTAATCACGAACTTAAAACAATAACATGCATTCATCTTCTCTACCCCTAAATCCATCACCTCCACCCTTTGGAAAGAGTTAGAAACTCATGGAGGGAGGAAGAAGAAGAGGTCCTTGAGACATTAAAAGAAAACTAAAACAAGAATTAAAAGAACAGAATTTTATTAATAAAACTAAGGTACACAAATAAGAACAACAACCAAGGACCCTATTTACATCGTTCTCGGGTCTATTTATAGTTGCTACAAGGGACTTAGGTATAGAATTGGATAGTACACGTGTCCATACACGAGTGGACGAAATTGGGACACACGGATCAACCAATGGGCGGCGGAATCGCCGCACATCATGTGTATTGTGCGGCGGATTCGCCTCCCACGTTGGTCAGATTTAATCAGGATTTTTGTCACGCGTTTATGGTATGATTTGATCTTTATTTGCGTGTCTGGATGATTTCTTTCCATTGTCTTGAGCTCCGGATTAATTCCTTCCATTGTTGGAGATTTATAGTTGATTTTTCTTTTGACTTTTCCAACAAAATATCTTGATCCTTTTCTTTTGCAATTAGGTCCTTGGCATTTTTGCAATTAAGCCCTTGACCTTTTTGTGATTAGCTCCTTGAATGCTTTTATGCTTGGATGCATTTCCAATTGAAACCCGATAAACTTGAATTCGGTCTTTATGATAGAAATGAATCTTTTGCACACGTTTATGCTCGGAATGTGGGTAAATTGCATTCAGGTCCCTGTATTCTGTAAATAAGACTAAACACATACCTTAGTAGCATTTATTGATGTAAAAGTAATCTAAATGAAAGACATATGATGCAATGTATGCAATGCATCAATTTCGAACATGATTTTTGATACAATTCGAACAAACATTACTATCACTTCTGCAAAAATTCAAGCTCTAGTGAAGACTCATTAGTTCATAGACATCAAGTATGATAAAACTTGGTATGCTCGGAAGAAAGTGAAAGGAATGTGTTCTAAAAGTTTTACTTTTATATGTCAATTATTATGAATTGGATGTGCAAAAATTTTGTTCCTTGATTATGATATTCGTCTTTTGGAAGTGTTAAGAAATAGGCACTTGGTCCTTAACTGTAGAGCTCTAAAAGATAATGGTTTACATAAATCAAAAGTTATTCACAATCATGGTAATTAACATGGAACATTAATCACCGAGATAAGATTGTCGTGTTGGTCAACGATTATTGTAGCTCTACAAATAATTGACGACACAAGTATATAAAAGAGGAAAAGATTACTTTTATATATTAAATAGACCTAACAAGTAAAACATTATGAAATTGTGTTTCGTGTCATTAATGTTTTTACTGTGTCTTGGATCCTAAGATATCAGACTTATATCTTTTCACTCAAAAAGTGCTTAATTTGATTATTGTCAAAAGTTTTCAATGAGTGTAGTGATAAAGACAATAGTTGGTTGAACATGATTTGTGCTGGAAAAGATAGTTAGTCAAACGATTATCATTGCCCCTCTAAATTGAGTGATGATATTAGTGGGCCCCTTGATAAAACAAAATTATAATTAGCTTAGGTTTTCATTATAAAACATACAAGATCGTTTTCATATTTTCAACAATTTTTATGTACATTGCTTTGTGTTTATTCTAATAACATGCAACCCTACAATTATTAAAATAAACCACAAAGGTAGAATCATACCTAAAGGTTCTCTAAAACCTTTTGAAGATCCGGAGTCACGTTGCCCGTTCAATCGTCCACGGATTTGCCTCCGAGCGTTCACCAAACTCTAAACAAGATTAGAGAGAAATGAACTAGTTTATCAATCTCTAATAGGGCTTAGAATCTAGCTAATAACCCATCTTTGAGCTCCTGAGATTTCTATCTCCAAAACTCAAAATTACTAAGAGAATTTCGTCGTGATTAGAGGAGAGATTAATGAGGGAAATAATTTTTGCACTAGTATTAAACAAGTAGCAGGAGGTGACCTTTTATAGGCTACCAAAACATCCTTATCAAAAGCTATTTTAGCCACGATCCCTTGTTTATTCTCTTCTAAAATTAATCTCTAATTTCCACATAAGCACCCACAAAAACATTTTAATTAAATCAGGAATTAATCCACCCATGATTTAATTAATCTCTTAATAATTCAGGCAGAATCGTTCTGTTCGGTCGACCGAGAACTATTCGGTCAACCGACCCATTCGGTTATAACATGTGTCCGGTGCACCGTGAGCTAGACGGTCGACCGATTCCGCTTGAGAAAAATTCCCTGGAAAAATTCGGACGAACCACGTCTTTAACTCGGTCTGTCGTTGACCTACCAGAATTTCTCCTGGGACATAGTCTTCGGATGACCGCGTCACCTCGGTCTACCAAAAATACCTCTTTTCGGTTGATCCTTTCCAATCGGTTAACCGAACCCGATTGTCCAGGCACTCTAGACAATCTCGGTCAATCAATTGTGTTTACCCGTTCCCCATTCGGTTAACCGATCAGATGATACCCATGTCGTCGGAACCATGAACGGTTCACCGTGTTTGACCCCGATTTTGCCTTTGTCAAATTTTGGATTTATTTCCAACAAAATTTGATCTTTTGGAGTTTTTAGCAAATTCACATCTTATGTAATATATTATCATATGTAATATTAAATTATTACACCTCATAATATATACACCTCATATGAATTTATTATGATTCTAATTATGTCAATTCTCATGACATATTGATTTTATTCATTCACCACATGTGTCCTATTTTCACATGAAACCCGACACATCATATGAACTTAAAATCAAGTCTCTTGTTTCCCAGTTTTGTGGTGTGACTTATAGGAGGATCTATGTCAAATTGACAGAGATATTAGACACTTAATATCTCAAACTATAAGCGGTATCTAGCTACACATTATAGTTACCCAATTAGCATAGATGTCTTTTTTCCACCCGAACCAAAACACGATCCATTTAGTGATGTAAGTGCACCACTTGTGTCCGTCCATTGCCTCATGATATTAAGAATATATACAAAGTAGAAATGTGTCATCTTTGTATTATATTCATTTCTTGATCTCTCTACGCTAATTATAACTATGTAACTTAACTCAAGTTACATTGTGCACATTATAATTTTATTTTATCAAGGGGCCCACTAATATCATCACTCAATTAAGAAGGGCAATGATAATCGTTTGACTAGCTATCTTTTCCAGCACAAGTCATGTTCAACCAACTATTGCCTTTATCACTATACTCATTGATAGTTTTTGACAACAATCAAATTAAGTACTTCTTGAGTGAAAAGATATAGGTCTCATATCTTAGGATCCAAGACACAGTAAAAACATTAATGACATGAAACACAATTCCATAATGTTTTACTTGTTAGGTCTATTCAATATATAAAAGTAATTTTTTCCTCTTTTATATACTCGTGTCGTCAATTATTTGTAGAGCTACAACAATCGATGACCAATACGACAATCTTATATCAGTGATTAATGTTCTATGTTAATTATCATGATTGTGAATAACTTTTGATTTATGTAAACCATTATCTTTTAGAGCTCTACGGTTAAGGACCAAACACCTCTTACTTAACACTTCCAAAAGACGAATACCATAATTAAGGAACAAAATGCTTGCACATTCAATTCATAATAATTGACATATAAAAGTAAAACTTTTAGAACACATTCTTTTCAGTTTCATATTGGGCATTAAGTCATGATTGCAGACACTGTTTTAGTATAATGACTACAAATTTGTCAGAAAGCTTCAACAATGTGTTAAAGTGTGTATGACTTACCACTTTGTACTCTTATCATGATGACTTATCTATGGCTAAATAAATATTTCGTAACTAGAAGAGATGTAGGGGAAATTATGATATTGGCATATCCTAAAAAAGTCAACGGTGAAGTCTCAAACCAACGACAATTGGTTGCACAACTTTGGGTGACAAGGTTTAGTCATAACATATTCAGTTTCGAGAGCAACTAATCTCGTAGCTATCGGGTTATTTTGATGGAGACAGACCCAACATGCACGTATGAGTTCACAAATGCATACCACATTCCATGTTCACATGTGTTGGCCGTCTGCAGTAATCGTCACCCGAACATTCATACTTCGTGAATCGTCTTGGAATTCCTAACCACCCAAGCATACAAGAGAGTTTGTTGGATTTGGTTTGGGGTGACGGTCCTTGTGGTTGTTTTGTTTACAATGTTTTGGTTTGTGAGAGTATGATGATGGGTTTGTGATGAGAATTTTATTTATACCGCAAGTGCACGGCGTCTATGAAGACGTGGCAAGTACGGGTCGAACACAAGGAGGGAGAGATTTCGTTGTTAATGTTAATTTCGATTAAGAGGAAGAAGGAGAGAAGAATAAATTGGGTTTTTGAGATTTTTGGTTTTTATTATCTAAAGCAAGAAACAAAAGCAATTAAAATTAAAACAAGAACAAAGAAGAGAATTCCGTCGGGTGGAGGTCTAGACTTAGGTTTAGATTGGAGAATGGAGAAACTTGAAATAAATCATGTTAGTTATGAAGCATTACAAGATAAATGATTTAACATAAACTCAAGTAATCAAAATATACTAATCACGAACTTAAAACAATAACATGCATTCATCTTCTCTACCCCTAATTCCATCACCTCCACCCTTTGGAAAGAGTTAGAAACTCATGGAGGGAGGAAGAAGAGGGGATCCTAGAGACATTAAAATAAAATAAAAACAAGAACAGAATTTTATTACTAATGATCCAAGACCAAAGGTTCAAAGATGTGTTACATTCGTCCTACAGGGCTATTTATAGCCGATACAGGGGATACCAATACATAAAAGGATAGTACACGCGTCGACCCGACACTGGACAAAAATCGGGCACACAGATCAATGACTGGGCGGCGGAAACGCCGCATATTGAAGGTGTTGTGCGGCGAAAACGCCGCACAATCAGGTCTGCTCGGGTCCGGATTTTGGTCATGTGTTTATGGTATGATTTGATCTTTATTTACGCGTCTGGATGATTCTTTCCATTGTCTTGAACTCCGGATTATTCCTTCCATTGTTGGGGATTTATTTTTGACTTTTCTTTTGACTTTTCCAACAAAATAACTTGATCCTTTTCTTTTGCAATCAGGTCCTTGGCATTTTGCAATTAAGCCCTTGACCTTTTTGTGATTAGCTCATTGAATGCTTTTATGCTTGGATGCATTTCCATTTGGAACCCGATAAACTTGAACTCGGTCTTTATGATAGAAATGAATCTTTTGCACGCGTTTATGCTCGGAATGTGGGTAATTTGCATCCAGGTCCCTGTATTCTGTAAATACGACTAAACACATACCTTAGTAGCATTTATTGATATAAAAGTAATCTAAATGAAAGACATATGATGCAATGTATGCAATGCATCAAATACCCCCACACCTAGATTTTGCTAGTCCCTAGCAAAGCAAAATATAAGAAAATGAAAACAGGGAAATCCTAACTCACTTTCGTAGGAATCACGGTTGCACTTAGCATGTGCAACAAGCCGTTAAACCTCTTTGTTGCCAAGGAGGAGGAGTGTTGTCTCCTGAGGGTTTTCAGCGGATATACCCACAAAATCCTGAATCAACATTTCATTAATAGCTCTCAATATCCCTACCTCAACTTTATACATCTCACTAAGAATTTTTGCATGCTCATTATATAAATCTAACTCATTAAAAATATGACTTGGTCTTTGTTCCTCCAACATTCACACCACTAACCCTTCTACACATGTTTATCACTTGAATTATTTTGCACGCCTCCTCTGGTGGTGAAGTATCATTTGGATCAACCATGGCATGGATCATTCCTTTAGCTTTGGGCCTTGAGTATTTTAAAGTATTTATTTATTTCCGTGATTCAACACATTTGCTTTTCTTTTTGACACTTATACCCTTTTTGCATTCGTGTAGCGAGTTTGGTCGATAATCCCGAGCTGGCAGACTCAAGTTACCGGGTTTCAAGATACCCCTACGGACCAGTGACTCGAAGGCTTGGGCTTTTGTAATCATTTTGCAAAATGTGTTTTCCTCACTTTATTTTTATTTTACTTTTATTTTCCTCAAGGCTTAATTGCTATTAGAAGTCCACACTTCCCGGTATATTTTCCTCAACCTCTGCTTTTTATCAACCACTTCAAAGATTTGATTCATCCAATTTAAGTGCATACATGTCTTACAAGGGTCATGGGTTATTTCTTTGGAACTTAGATTTATGTCACAATTTCTACAAGCAGAACTATATAATAAGGAACAAAAACTTAATGCAATTTGTACACGGGTTTTGGCAGTTCAATCTTAAGCTATGTCATAGAATATTGATTTTTTTTTCTTTTCTTTTTTTTTTTTTTTAAATAAAGCAGAACAGAAAGTCAAATAGATAGATATGTACATATATAAACACCCCCCCACACCTAAATCATGCATTGTCCTCAATGTATACACAGATACAATAAATGCACTTATTACCTGCGTCGGTTTGCGGTAGAGGGGTTGAGTTTGCTCAAAGTCAACCATAATCAGAACTGGATTGAATGACACCATGTTGGTGCATGTATCCAGTTGAATTGTTCCCCATGTTGACTTGAGGAAAAGATTCCACTCTTCTCACTTGAATTGGTTCGCTTGTTTGCTCGAGTGATGGTGGTTGAGTAAATGAATCACTCCCTTTTTTCTTACTTCCTTTTTGCTTATGTGATGATTTATTTGATTCAGAATTCTGATAAATACGTGCTCTCATCACAACATCACTTGGGTTGCATATTATTTCTGGCTCATTATCAATATGGAAGATATTAAATTCTGCTTTTAAGTTCCCGAAAGATAATTGCATGAGCCCATTTCGACAGTTTATTAATGCTTCCGAAGTGGCTAAAAAGGGTCTACCTAGAATTACAGGGATTTGTCGATTAGGATTTACAACAGGTTCAGTATCAAGTACGACAAAATCCACTGGATAAATGAAGTCACCAACCTTAATCAAAACGTCCTCTACTATACCTCTCGGTTTCTTAACAGAACAATCAGCGAATTGGAGGGTTGTCCTAGAGGGTTTCAGTGGACCAAGGTTGAGTTGCTCGTAGACAGAAAATGGGAGCAAGTTAACGCTTGCACCAAGGTCTAGAAGGACTTTATTGATAAACGTATCTCCTATTGAACATGAAATTGTGGGACACCCCGGGTCCTTATATTTTATAGGAGATGTGTTGGAAAGAATTGAGCATATGTTTGCAGTTAAGAATGCCTTCTTTGGTACATTTGTTTTTCTCTTTTTAGTGCACAAATCTTTCAAGAATTTAGCATAAGCAGGTATTTGTTGAATCATATCTAAGAGTGGAATATTCACCTTAACTTGCTTAAATACTTCCAGGATTTTCTCTATTTGTGCACTAGAGTTCTTTTTGAGTCTATTGGGAAATGGGGCTTTAGGCACATAGACTCGCTCAGGTTCAGGTTGAGCTACAGGTTCAGGTTGGGTAGGTGGATTGGGCTTTTCAATTTGGACCTCGGGTTCAATGGTCAAGTCATATGTGGGTGCTTGATGGCTAGATTGATTAGTCATTCTAGGGTTTACCACATTATTGTCAATTTGTCTTCCGGACCGTAATGATACTACAGCATTGATTTGTTGGAACGGTCCTTCCTCATTAACCATTTGAACCGGTCTAGGGTTGTTATTTCCTGAAGGTGATTGATAAGGTTGATATTGATTATTAGTTCTGGGGTTCACCTCAGGTTGGCTTGGAAATTGGCCCTTTTCTCTTTCACCTATTATCTGTGCTAATTGGCTGACCTGTGTCTCTAGCCTTTGGAATGATTGGTTGGTTGTTTGTATAAAAGTTGTCATTAAAGTTTCTAATTTTGTCAACCTAACCTCATGATTTCCATTGTTATTACCCCCAGATGATGTATTATTTTGGTTATATGGGGTTTGTTGTTGTCTAGGAGGTTGTCCTTGTTGGGTCCACGAAAAATTGGGATGATTACGCCAACCTGGGTTATAGGTCGATGCGTAAGGATCATTTCTAGAGTTGTTGTATGTGGCATTAACATGTTCCAGGTTCACACACTCCTCCATTAAATGACCAGTCTGACCACATCTAGAGCAAGGGGTAGGGGATGCTTGTCGGGTTTGGTTTTGCAGTTCTAGACTTTCCATTCTACGCATTAGGGTAGCTAGTTTTGCCTCGGCCGCTATGTTGGAGTCTATGGCTAAGACACCTGGTCGGGTTTGACTCGCTATTCTAGATCCAATACTCGGGTTGATGGGTGTTCTAGCATTGTCCCATTGCATACTATTTTCAGCTAAATCCTCAAGAAAAGTCCAGGCATCATTTTCATTTTTGGACATAAAGTTCCCTTGGCTCACAGATTCTAGCATAACCCTAGATGTGGGTGTCAATCCCTCATAAATAATTTGGCATAATTGCCACTTCGGAATTCCGTGATGAGGGCATTGGGTCAAGACACTCTTAAATCTCTCAAGATAGGAATAGAACGGCTCGCTCTCAGATTGAACGAATGCAACAATTTCATTCCTAATCTTCATAGTCTTATGGTTGGGGAAATATTTTTTTAGGAAAACTTGAACAAATTCGGCCCAACTTCTAATAGATCTTTCGGCTAGACTATATAGCCATTTCTTAGCGTCGTCTTTCAGTGCTAGAGGCACGAATTTCAGACGCACTGCCTCTTCAGGGATATGCTGGTATTGCATAAGAGAGCAGATTTCCTCAAATTCTCTAAGGAAGAGATATGGATCTTCCCTAGAGGTGAACTTAGGCAGCATACTCATGTATTGTGCCTTAAGTTCGAAGTCGCGACCCGGTATGGTGGGCATAACGATGCACGATGGCTGAGCAGCCATCGTTGGGTAGCACCGATCCCTCAGAGTTATAGGTTGCGCAACAGGCGGGTCAACTACGTTCTCACCCATTAGATCCGGGTGAGGTGGTGCAACAGGTGGATTGGGGTTAAGTTCCAGACTGGAATCTAGATGAACTCGTGAGAGTCGATTACTCAAGTCCCGAATCCAAATCTGAGTGCACCGGGCTGAATCAATTTTTGAATTCAAATTCGAAATTTAAATTCCAAATTTAATTTCAAGAATTAATTAAGGTTTTTTTTTTTTTTTTATGAAAATGGAAACAAACAATAGAAAGGTAAAGATGAGAAGGGAAAGAAGACTCAGACGAGAAGGGAAACTTAACTTTAAAGGATAAAAATTAGGGTTGGTCAGAAATTTCCTGAACAAGCACGGTCAAAACAATCCTAGACCTAGTGTCACTTAGATCTAGACGACTCCTAACTGGTTGAGTCGAATTGATTCGCTTGATTCACCTCCCTCACTAATCAAACCAAATTGGCCAGGTAGTGTATAGCTAGTGGGGGCGCTTCCGACAGAGTCGGTGCCAATTAGACAACCACTTCGCTTGGAAGACTTTCGTCAACACAAAAACACTTCCTAGACACCAAATTGAATTCGATCGGCTTCAGGTCATAGCAAGTCAAACCAATTCTTCTCCTTAATTGAGTCCGAGTCCTTAGGGGCCAATGTCTAATTGATTTTAAATTTTAAGGCTTGGGTGACACTTTATGATTGTGATTTGTGGGCCACGGAAGGGTGATGAAATCCCCACCGTATCTTTTCCTACGGAGTTGCCCTTAAGATAGTTTAACTTAGATCTAACAAAGATAGTCAAACAATGGTCTTTTTAATGGGGGCAATTGCAAGGTTGTATGCAAATTAAATTATATGCTTAAATGCAATCGTTAAAAACCGCGATACGTACCTTGCCTCCAGCACTCTTCAACAGAAATTGATTTGCAAGAATTTAGCAAGAATAATGCAAACAAAACATTATATGATGCATGCACTAAGGTCTTTCTAATTTTGCGAATTTTAGGTCAGAGTTGAAATATTGCCAATTATGGAATTTAAGCTTAACACGTGCAATTCTAATAAAAGGAAATTTTCTGAAACTAGAAATTACGAGGAAAAAGGCAACGAAGGTTACCTACGCAATGCTCAGTCGGGTTCGCCGCCCGCTCTCGAAATTTCAGTAGCTTTACGCGTCCACCCAGAGATGATTCGCGTCCCAGAAAAAGTTGAAGCCCAGAAGCTCCAAGTGTGCGGCGGATTCGCCGCAAGTTGTTCTTCAGGTGCGGCGATTTCGCCGCTCGGTTAGCTCAAATGGTGCTCGGATTTCGCCGTTCACTCTGTTGTCTCCTGAAACACAAATCCAAATACTTAGATCGCGTACAAGATAAACAGGATAAAATCGAAATACAAAAACAACAAAATCTGCGTCGCCTCCCCGGCAACGGCGCCAAAAACTTGATGAGAATTTTATTTATACCGCAAGTGCACGGCGTCTATGAAGACGTGGCAAGTACGGGTCGAACACAAGGAGGGAGAGATTTCGTTGTTAATGTTAATTTCGATTAAGAGGAAGAAGGAGAGAAGAATAAATTGGGTTTTTGAGATTTTTGGTTTTTATTATCTAAAGCAAGAAACAAAAACAATTAAAATTAAAACAAGAACAAAGAAGAGAATTCCGTCGGGTGGAGGTCTAGACTTAGGTTTAGATTGGAGAATGGAGAAACTTGAAATAAATCATGTTAGTTATGAAGCATTACAAGATAAATGATTTAACATAAACTCAAGTAATCAAAATATACTAATCACGAACTTAAAACAATAACATGCATTCATCTTCTCTACCCCTAATTCCATCACCTCCACCCTTTGGAAAGAGTTAGAAACTCATGGAGGGAGGAAGAAGAGGGGATCCTAGAGACATTAAAATAAAATAAAAACAAGAACAGAATTTTATTACTAATGATCCAAGACCAAAGGTTCAAAGATGTGTTACATTCGTCCTACAGGGCTATTTATAGCTGATACAGGGGATACCAATACATAAAAGGATAGTACACGCGTCGACCCGACACTGGACAAAAATCGGGCACACAGATCAATGACTGGGCGGCGGAAACGCCGCATATTGAAGGTGTTGTGCGGCGAAAACGCCGCACAATCAGGTCTGCTCGGGTCCGGATTTTGGTCATGTGTTTATGGTATGATTTGATCTTTATTTACGCGTCTGGATGATTCTTTCCATTGTCTTGAACTCCGGATTATTCCTTCCATTGTTGGGGATTTATTTTTGACTTTTCTTTTGACTTTTCCAACAAAATAACTTGATCCTTTTCTTTTGCAATCAGGTCCTTGGCATTTTGTAATTAAGCCCTTGACCTTTTTGTGATTAGCTCCTTGAATGCTTTTATGCTTGGATGCATTTCCATTTGGAACCCGATAAACTTGAACTCGGTCTTTATGATAGAAATGAATCTTTTGCACGCGTTTATGCTCGGAATGTGGGTAATTTGCATCCAGGTCCCTGTATTCTGTAAATACGACTAAACACATACCTTAGTAGCATTTATTGATATAAAAGTAATCTAAATGAAAGACATATGATGCAATGTATGCAATGCATCAGTTTGTAGTTGGATTTGGTTTGTGGTGACTGGATTTGGTATGTCGTTTAGGATTGAATTTGGTTTGTGGTTTGTTTTGGATTGGATTTGGTACGTAATTTGGGTTCAAATTTGGTTTCTTAATTGCTTTGGATTGGAGTTGGGTTTGAGTTTGGTGAAGGAGAGGTGAGAGAATAGAGGTAGAGAGGAGAGAGAGAATGGTGACAAGAGAGAAGAGAGGGAAAATAAGTGAGTGTTATTTATTAGTCTTGAGAAATTTACAAATTTTATAATTAAATATTAATATTGTTAACATCGTTAATCAAAAGTTACAGGGTTAATGGAAAATGTTAACAGAGTTGATGTTTGGAAAATGTAATGGAATTTAAGAACGAGTAGTTGTTTTTGGATGACAGGAATAGAAATAGTTGTAGAGTGATGACAAAATTAGAATTATAGTGTTTCAAAGTGACACCCAAGCAAAAAAAAACCTAAATTTTAACTACCGTAGAGATTTTTCAGGTTTCTAAAATAATGAGAAGGAAGTTACGATTTCCTAAAGGGAACTACTATTCGTCGCCAGAAAACTAATTAAATCGCCCCAAAAATGACCTTTTTGCCCTTAACAAATCAATTAATACCGATTTCGTCCCGTGTCTTTAAACAAGGTGTTTGACTCAGTTTTACTCACATTCCCAGTACCAACACCACGAAAATGTCTGGCGAAACACCAGAATCTGGCGAGGTAACGGGGGCGGAATTTTTTTCCCGACTCGGGCGTCTGCCTAAGCCGCCTCCACCCAGGTGGAGGCGTCTGGATAGGCCGCCTCCACATAGGTGGAGGCGGTTTAGCCAAACGCCTCCACCTAGATGGAGGCGGCTTAGATGCACGCCTCCACAAAGGTGGAGGCGTCTGTCTAACACGCCTCCACGTATGTGGAGGCGTGTTTGGCAGACGCCCGTTTTTTTGTTTTTTTTAATTTTTTGTTAAATTCAAAATTTTCAGGTTCCGTTGCAAGATTTCAGTGGTGATGGAGTAGATTACAGTGAGCTTTTTGACAGTAAAGAAATATTTACAACAATCGAGGAAGGTTGTAAATGGACGAAACAAATTGCAATAGGAGCCAGATTTTTTTGGTTATATCATCGTACAAAACAAAAGCAGATAACCGGATGGATTGTTACATCAGATGTGATCGCAGACGTGAGATGAGTTCTCGTGATACGAGTATTGCACTGCGAAAGAATACGAAAAGAAAAGGTTGCGGTTGTCGGTTTTTGGTAAAAGTGGTGGAGCGACGAGATCGTGATGGATGAGTTATTGTTTCTAGTAGCATGTATGGGCAGCACAACCACCCATTGACAGTTTATTCAGAGGGTCACCGACAGGTCAGCGGACTTAGTGCTGGGGCAAAGCAAATTGTTCGTGATATGACAGAGGCACAAGCAAGACCCCGTAACATTTTGTTGGCGGTAAAGAAGAAATTTCCGGACGATAATCCGAATCAAAGACACATTTACAACTTCAGAGAGTACATGAGGAGGACGAAATCTGAAGACAGGAATCCCGCGCAGCAGTTTCTCAGAGAGGCAGTGCAGCATAAGTATTTGCATTGGATTGTGGCAGATGAAGAAACTAATGTCTTGACTCACGCATTTTTGGCACATCCGACTTCAGTTCAGTTGTTGCGTACATACCCATTCGTAATCTGTATGGATTCGACGTATAAGACGAACAAGTACAAGATGCCTTTGTTTGAGATGGTTGGAGTTACTCCAACAAACATGAATTTCCTCGTCGGATATGCGATTTTGCAGGATGAGACCGAGTCTAGTTACCGGTGGGTGTTGGAGAGGTTGCGAGATCTGTTATTGGATATTGTTAGCCCGACATCAATAATTACGAACCGGGAGATGGGTTTGATGCGACCAGTGGCAGAGGTTTTTCCAGAGTCAGCTCATTTACTATGCACCTGACATATCAACAAAGACGTGTACAACTACGCATACCACGTATTCGGCAAGGACAAGCAGTATGCAGAGATTTTCAGGCGTGGAAAGTGGAGGAGAGTCATGCTTTCTGATTCACAGACGGATTATGACAGAGCAGTCCGTAATCTGAAAGATTCTTTCAAGTCTTGGCTAGTGGTCACGGAGTATGTGGACGACACGTGGTTGGTGCATAAAGAAAAGTTTGTGTTGAATTGGACGAATAAAGTTCTTCATTTCCGCAACACTACGAACTGAAGGGTGAAAAGTGCACATTCGGCTCTGAAAGAGTGGATCACTACATCGACTGCCGCTCTCGACACTCTTTTCGACCGCGTGAACTTGGCTATTGAAATGCAGCTGACGAATATTCAGAACTTTCTTGAAGATTTGAGACGTCGAAATTTGGCAAACTACATAGGTCCTTTGTTTCAACATATAAATGGTCGAGTTTCGCATCGCTGCTTGTCGTTATTGACTCAGGAGTTGAAGAGAATGCAGGACTTTAAGTGATGAAATTGAATATCGTTGTGGGTGTGCTTTCCTGACAACACATGGGATTCCTTGTGCCTGTACCATGTACGAGTGTTTGGCGTCAGGTGATGGAATTTATTTAGAGCAGATTCATCCATTCTGGAAAACACTTGTTATCGGAGAAGGAGTCCAGATGTCAGAGTTTGTTGATCGGTCAGCACAAGACGCCGAGCATTTTCGGAAGCTAGTGGATGAGATCTCGGAGAGCGACCCTGCAGTAATTCGTAGTGCCTCTTGTATTTTATACGAACAGTTACACCCCGATCAGTCGAATTATGGAGAACCCGAAGAAAATACTAAGGTACGAGGTCGACCTAGGGGAAATTCGACACGTCGGGACCCGAGTGCCTTCGAGTATGTTGAGCGAGGTCGTGGTCGGTCTGGCAGTAGTGGGAGCAGGGGTCGTCGGTCTAATTCGTCTCGATCGTCCGTGAATACGGGCACAGGATCTTCTGGTATGTCGATATCTTTGTTGTTATGTTATTTGATATATTTCAGTAATCTAAATGAGGTTGAATATATTATCTCCTAATTTTGTTGTTTTAATTAATTGTTATTTACCTATCTTACAGTGTCCGGACGGGTTGACGTCATGCAACATGATCGTCATCTCTCCGAACGGCAAGTGGAAAGTGTTGGTGTCAGGCTGCCACCTCTCCACGAATGCCGAAATCAACGGCATGTCGATGCAGGAAAACATGTTGTACGACAAGTGACCCAATCCACTGTCAACCACGGTCGCCGTCATATCCTCAGTCATCACTGAACGCCATGCCTGCAATGTCGTACTGGCTCTGTGCCGATTATGGCACTTCCAAATCTTCCGCTCCTCGCCATGCCAGATGTGTCTGGCGACGTGGCCTCCGAAACTCGGAATGACGCTGCCATCTACAGGACCACCGGGAATAATATCCGTGACGATACAAAACTCGTCATCACCCCTCTTCTTCTTCTGAGCTCGAGCGTCTGCAGTGCACAAACTCGATTCACCGGTCACAAACCGGCCACCTCGATCCTTCCTAATGACCCACTCAGCTGAAGGACCACCGTGTCGCCCCCGTCCTCGACCGGACTGATGTACCACCTCCTCCTGTGGCCCCAAGTCGTATCGGGCCCCATCGTCACTGTCGTCGTGACTCCTCGCCTCATCCCAATCATCCTCGTCGTCGAAAGACTCTCCAGGTGTCTGACGACGACGTAACAAATCTCTCTCTCTCCTAACTGAAGCAGAAATACCACGTGTACGTGGATGACGAGGACCTGACTCGTCTGCTATACTACGTACCGCGCGTAAGGGAATTGATTTCCCTTTTCCTCCACGGTAACCCGATGACTATTAATTCAATTTAAAAATACAAATTTATTAATGATTTTACTAAAATAATTAAACTAATTAGTAACTTAATAATCAATTTATTTAGCAATTATCACAATTATTCAATAATCCTTTACTAAAATCATACACAACTAATTACTAACATAATAATCAATTTATTTATTAATTATCACATTTTATAATTAATAAACGATTTACTAAACTAATTTAACTCATTATTAACATAATATTCAATTTATTTCAATTTTATCACAATTTATAATCAATTTTAACAAACAAAAAAAAACCCCGGGCGTCTGCGGGAGACGCCTACCCTACGTGGTAGGCGTCTGCCGGAGACGCCTACCCTACGTGGGAGACGTCTCCCGTTAACGTCGGTTCCTTGGGTCGGGCGTCCTCGGGAGACGCTCGACTCAAAAATGTTTTTTTAAATTAATTGAAATAAACAAGGTAATTTACCAGATGCGAGTAGTCAGGGGTCTCCGCTAGTTCTTTTCCTGGCCTCCGAGACATCTTATGTGGTGAATAGAAGAGTGATATGAAGAGAAAGTTGTGTTAAAAGAGTGAAATGAGGAGTTATATTAGTAGAAAGTGTAGATGGGCAAAATTGTAATCTTACGGGCGATTTAAGTAGTTTTACGGCGACGAATAGCAGTTCAGTTTCCTAAATTGCACTTTAACTTGATAGCCGGTATTTTCAAGTAACTAATTTGGTAAATGAGCAATGTTCTGTTATTAAAGATTCAATTAGATGGTTGAATAACTAAAAATGAGAATAAGTTAATTGCGTGTTTTTATCTTGATGGTTGGGTATTTTTGTGTAACTTATTGGGTACATGTGGATAAAATTGCGTTACTTAACATTTAAAGGTCACATATTTTCCCCAACGTCTCTAAAAAAAACTACAGAACAAATGAAACTACTTAGACGTTCTAACTAAAATACTCATATAAGTCCATAGAAATCCGTATGTTTGTTTTAGAAAAGTTCCATATAGCTAATATTAAAGATTTCAAAGAAAATTCAAGAGGTGGAACGCCAGTCGCTCACCGGGGAGCGAGACCCCCGACCGACCCATTTCTAGTTCAACATGTATTAAATAAAAACGATATCTCGAAACCAAGAAAAAAATTGCCCAAGTAAAAACGGCATCACTGATGCCGTTTTCATTAAGGGTAAAAACGGCATCTACAGTGTCGTTTTTACTTAATGAAAACGGCACCTGTGGTGCCGTTTTTCAATGTGCATACGTTGTCAATTAAGTTTCTGAAGTGCATATTTTTCCAATTTTTTTATTTTTTTTGATTATTTTAAATTTTTTTCCTTTTAAAAGTGTTACTTGGATTAAGTATTTTAGATAAAAGTGTGATTGCACATGTTTAGACCAATTACACGGATGTCAAACATGTTAAAACTAAATAGAATTTCATCACATCACTCCACTTGCTAAAGGCGTATCATTTTTGCTAAAATGCTAAGCTTCACCCGTTTCTTTGTCAGGGTACATTATTTTATAATGTTAAGATATGAAAAAAATAGATATGAGGGTAAATGACAATTAGATGATGAAGATATAATGGAGTTGAAAAGGAAAGTAGAATCTTGATTACTTCCTCTTCTTTGGATGGACATGTAAGTAAATGAGCTGGAAAAAAATAAATATATGCATACTATATCAAGAAATTATTAGATTATGGCACAAATGGTAGTTACAAAAGGGTTATTTGCATGGCCATCACTACGAAAAATCATTATTTCTACCCGTGCCACTCCAAAATCCTTGTATATCTTTTACTATCATTAAATTGATACAATGAGGGGATTCAGGGCAAAAGTGATGGAGCGATTTGTGCAGCTAAATCGAAGGAGATCGGATGAGTTTAGATACTTTGAGGCACGAAAGGATTTTTACCATGTCTTTCCTCATTGTTCTCTTAAAATAGACTTCGGCGATTGGTGTGCACTTAGGGGGTATTTGTGCACACAGCACCACTAGAAAATGGATTTTGTGGTTAAAAGGAAAGCAACGGAACATACAAACCATAGAAAATTAGTTTCCATTTGGCCAAAAATTTGATTGTTTGTGCAAGTCACTGGAATCCATTAGAAAATAAAAAATACTGAATTCATTAATTGTTATTTTTGAAAATTGATATTATCTGTAAATATTGTATATATAATGTATACTTTTATTGTGAAGAGTGAGTTATATGTTAATATTTAAATAGATATTGCACATTTTAGTATAAGTTAACTCAAAAAATGTGATGTGTGAATTATATACATATACCTATTGTTGAAGAGTGAGTTAATTAATATATAAGATTATTGTAGTCATGCACTTTTCAACGATACACTAAATTAAATTTTGAATAATATTTTATTTTAGAATTTTGTTTTAATTAGATAATATGAAGTTCAAGATGTATTCTTAATCTTTATTAATATCTAGTTTATGGTATAATTTTGTAACACATTATCATGATTTTTTTAAGATAATCATATTGATTAAGTTTTTGTAGTTAAATTTTATGTAATATAAATATTGTTAAATAAGTTTAATAGACGTGTACTTTTTTTTACAACTTTGCTGCATTTTCTGTTGGTTTATTGTGAAGGAAACTACGAGAAAAGATTTCGGTAACTTCCGGATTGTAAAGGGAAACAGAGGAAAGATATTTTTGTTTTCCAAAACAGACACAAACACTAGGAAACTTTTTGATTAAAGGAAAACTATTTTCTTGTCCCTATGTTTCCGAGTGCAGAAACACCCTTTGATATCAAAAATGATTTTGTTTCTTTAATGACCAGAAATTGCCGATTTCGTTTTCTTATGTTAACGACGATTGAAACTTCAGCATCTTGAAATATAAAATCATTGAATTTCCAATTACTGAAACTTAAAAATATGTAAGATAATGACTACAAGCAGATTGGGTAATACATAACCTTTGATGGAATGGCATTTTTGTCGGTAAGATAGATGATAGGCAAACTATGCTAAAAAAAGTACCCAAAAGCGTGGTGTTACGGTTTTAAGAAATTTCAATATTTTAAAATTGTCTTCAAAGTGTCAATTCACATGAGATGAGAGTTGCAGGAGCTTGCGATAGCTCGACACACCGTTAAGATTAACTGAATGTGCATCTTACAAATTAAAGTAATAAAAGCTGTACCGAAATATCCTACATCCTAGAAGAAAAAAGATATTATTCCAATAGTAGCTTTGAGTTTGACTTTCTTTCCAGGGCCAATAAATATGGGTTTAACGTTTAGTGAAAATTATTCAAGTTAGGGTGCACTAAAGATGGAATTCGCATAATAGCATCCAGTTTTCTTCGCAACACAGACTTGCAAATGTAAGAACAAAAATCTTCTCTGTATTCATATTTTTTCCATTTCAAAAGCTTCACTTTTCACTCTTTAACTTCTTACAAGAAAAAATATTAATATTGAGGATTTCAAATGATAAATTTTCGAACACTATGGTGAAACTTTTCATATTAGTAACGTCTATATTCATTTCGTAGCGCTCTATTTTATTGTCATCCCTATAAACTGCTTGGTGATATGAAAGAATATGGGGAAGTTAAAAATATAACTTGTAGGAAAAATTGTGCTCAACGTTTACTATCATACTTTTAATTTTCAACTGGAGTCTTGGAGACAAGTTGAGACAACTCCTAAATAAACATATCAAACTAGAATTCGACAACATAACAAAATCAAGCAACATAGATTTGGGATCACTTCTTCCTCCTTTTGTTGCCTTTGACACCTCCTTGATTGAAGCCCTTCAGGTCATTAGTGGTTTCAGCAGTGTTTTGTTTCTTAATACCCTTACTACCTCCATGACCAAACTTCGAATTCCTGTTTTCTCTCTTCTTACCGGCTTTACCATGCCCTCTGCCAAACTTCCCGCCAGACCTATCACCGGGAGCCACCAAAGGCTTTCGCTTGTTAGACCCGTTGGAAGTTTTTTTCTCCTCCAACATAGACTCGATGTCATCATCCTTTCCCTGAGCAAAGCCACTCTGCTGCCTTTGCTTCCTCCATTTCTTAACCGACTCAATTTCTTCCTTCTTCTCCTTTACCCTTTCTCTTTGTTTCTGAGCCTGCATTTGCTTTGAGATTTTCTTCGCCTCTCTGGTCTTCTTCCGCTCCTCGGCCTCCTCGATTTTCTGCTTCTGCACCAACAACTTGCTCTTCACCTTCAACATGTGAGAGTCTGTCTTGACCATCTCTGCATAATAATCGGCAGGCCTGAAGAATGGGATTCCCATTCCATCAAGCTTTGCATATGCCTGGCGGACACCATCTAATGCCTGAGAGTAAAATGCCAGCTCACGTACAATGTCATCGTTCACATCGACAGTTTGTTCCTGGTTATGATCAATAGTAAGCTTGTGAATCCATTCAACATCAGTAGGCCAGCTTATATCCTCAAGTTTTTCAAGAAGGCCCTCCTTGTTAAATATGGCCTTTTTTGAGGGTTCATGCAGTGGAATTTCTTCACCTTCTGACTCAAAGCTGGACTGAGACTCAGAATCACTCTCATTCACGCTCATCTTGGCCCCTTCTACCACACAAAAAAAATTGACCCCTTCAATTATAGCTTCAGATACCAAAATTCAAACTTATAAATATTTGTCAATAGTAACATCAAGAAGCAAAAGGAACAAGAAAATTGAAACATAGATCCCTATAAAAAATTGACATGTCTCACCCCAAGTGAAAACTAACCCACAATATGCACCACACCACCAAAATTGGAAGTTGTATATGATAAAAAATCGAACCATGCCAAATTACTGCATATACACAAATTAAATGAAACACACATGGGAGTTTAGATCACCCACCAGTAGTTAGCCAAATAGTCATGAAACAAAATACTCCTCAAAAGCTCATGACATCAACAGGAAAATTAGAGGTAGATTAGCAGGGATCGTGAGTCTTGACCTTTACAATTTTTTTCAAAAAAATAGAAATCCTATTGAACATTAAAAGTTGGCTCCTACAAATAAATGTAAGTAGAAGGCCTAGCAAATAGGACTTGCCAATTACAGAAGTTCCAAAATAAGGTGGCATAAAACTCGCAACTTCGGCAAAACCACAGCTCAGAAAAAAAGTATTGCGAATACCCATTGAAAGCTAAATTAATTAGATGATTTTGAACTTCAAGATACTACAGTAACTCTCCATCCCAATTGAGAGTACTAAATTAGTCAATTTAATATTTGAGGGTAGCAAAATAAATTTTACAATTCGGTAAAAAAAATTGTGGATGCTAAATCAATGAGTTTCATAATCAGAGTAGTAGTGTAAGAAGTTGAAATTTATAGTAGTAGTGTAAGAAGTTAAAATTTAAGACGTACTATTGAGAAATTTAACTATTACAGACAATCTAAAGTACATTTTATGTTAAGAGTAAAAGAAACTCACTTAGTATTTGTTATATAATTAGCTCATTCAGTAAAAGAAATTACTTTTAGAGCTTGTGAAACTTAAGTTGCAAACTATTACCAAACAAATCATCTAAAAACTTAGTTAGTGGACTTTCAGTTAAGTTCCCTAATTCCCCAATTATTTCAACTAATTATTTGCGTGAGTTGTGATTGGAATTGGATTCAGAAAGGAAGAGCACATGAACATCTCAATCATGCTTTACACCATTTGGAGCAGTCAAAACAAACAAAAAATACAATCCTAAATATCCAAAACCAAAATCAGCAAAAGGAAAACATGAAGATCCGAGAAAAACAGAGAAAAAACCGCAAAAAGGTCAAAAATCGGATTTTTATCCGGACAACGCAATCTGGGAAGGGAAGAAGCGAAGTAGAAGAACTGACAACTGCACAAGGAATAGGAATAGATGTCCCTCACCTTTGAATAGAGGGATTCCGCAACCAACCGATCCGGGAGTGGTTCGGGAGATCGAGTTTTTAGGGTTAGGGTTAGGGTTTAAACTTTAAGGGGGCGGAAGGGAAGAGGGGTTTAAGCGACATTCATCCTAAATCAATTGGGACCGTTGGATGTGACCGGTTTTTATTTTTATTTTTTTAGGGCACGCTTGATAGTTGGATGCATGATTCTTGTGATTTTTTAGATCTTACTATTTTGTCATTATTTCATTTTTACTTATTTATGCTCCTAATAAACTCTTCTCTTTTCATACTACAACAAAAAATAAACATGGAAAAATAAAATCAGAGTAACAATGTGGGGGTGGCAGCCCTTACGGGGATGCTAGTCCCCCCAAAGCGTGCTCCCTCTGCTCGCGCTTTGCGGATGTTTTTGTTTCGACACCCTATTATTGTACTACATATATTGATTCGTTTACCCGTTTTTTTACGTTTGTGTTTTTTTCCATCTTATCACCACCGAAATATTGCAATAAAATCTGAAATAATTTGAAATAACATACTGTATAAATTCAAAATTTTAAATAAAAAAACCCAGGACGTATGCCTTAGACGCCCCCATGGTACTGTAATCGGACGATTTATTTTCTTTTATTAAGGTATAATTGATTAATTTAGTTATAGTAATAACAAAACACAAATAGTTCGAGGTACGGTTTGGGAGAATTTTTTTTTGGGGGGGGGGGGACGGGGGTTCTAGAAGTTCTCAATTCCAATGGAGATCGAGAAGCATTTATGTTCAGGCTTTGGTGGTACTTGTTCTTCACATTCGTGCATAACTTTCTCTCATAGTTAGTAGAAAAGCATGCATGTAATATATGATTCGAAAAAGATGAGAATGAGGTTGTATGGAGTTTGTGGCCGTCACTTCGGATATGTTTTCTTATGAAAATTTGTGGGTGAAATATGTCGTATATGAGAAACATGTACAATTATCATACCAAATGAACCACTATGCACTTTAAACCAAACATTTCGATAATCAATAAATTTCAGTCATTCAAATATAACTAGTTTAGTAGGTCAATGGTAATTTAATTCGGCTCAACCTAAAATTTTAGTATGTAATAACGTAAGTGAAAAGAATATATGTGATTCAGTTTGACTAAACAAAATGGACTTAAAATTGGCTAAAAGCCTCCTGTACCCACATTTTTCATTAAATAAGACCCGAACCAAGTTTGTATTGATTTTTTAATCATATTTTACAAATTACAAGACTCCATACCCGAAACTGTCTCTCAAAATGGAAATGTCAACTTGGATATCCAAGCAGTATTTATGGTATACAACAATGATTGCATTTGTAGTTTTGTAGTCGACTGATGGCTAAATAGATTAGCCCCTTGAACTCTAGGACTAAACATTATGCCAATTATCTTAAGAAAATTTTATCAAAAACTTTCCTTGTAGAAACTATCTGGAGTAAAAACTTTGCTCCTTAGCCATATATGTCGTGGTTTTAGTTTGGTTGGCTCCACCAAATAAAAATAAAAATTAGACCTGTGAGTCAGGCTTCGAGTCGCCTTATCATGCCCAACCTGTCTATTTTTTTTATATTTTTAAGTACCTCTAAAAATCTACAAAAATACCTACCTATCACTTTTTAAGTTGACGTGACATTTTCCCTTACTTGGTTTGTTCTTTACATTTGCTTCTATTTCCTACCACAATTATTTTCGAACTCTAAACTCATACTATTTAGTAATGTAAGACAACAACTGATGGTGCATTTGGATTCACTGAGTTTTGAGGTTTGAATGGGTTTTGCATACCTCAACAAGTCAACTTGTCATCCAAACATTTTTTTTCATAGTTTTTAGTTGTCTTTTAAGCTTAAAAGTAGAATTTTGCATAACATATACTTAGACAGTGTTTTGCAAAATTCAAAAATTTATTCCTAAATTGTCCTAATTAAGTTCCTTATTTCCACTCCATGTTCTGAATTTTCATTCGAACATGTCCCAAAAGTGTTTTGCTCACTTTTAGTTTCATATTTTATTTTCTATAGTTCTTACAAATCATGTTAGTTATTCACGTTAAGGTAATATATATACGACTTAGGTGCTTGTATTAATGTGATTACTTTCATTTACTTGTGGATATTACTTTACTAAATTTTGGTTAATTTTTTTGTATGAATATTATTTGTTTACTTCAATTTGCTTATTTGTAAAAATAACTACATATATCTAATGAGTACAACACTTATGAGATGAATGAAAGTTCTTCCTTAGATGAACAAGAGTATTTGTTGATCCAAAATGCAATATCCAATTTTCAGCGTACTAAACATGAGTTTTTAAGTTTAAATTTTCAGAAGGGGTATCAAAACTATAGAAACATGAGGTTTGAGTATAAAACTGAATCTGTCTTCTTTCTAGGTGATAAAATCCATGTGAAACACTCAAAGCCACAGTATAATCTTCAAATAAATTCCAGCAAGCATTCATGAACTCTATGCTCTGATCAGAAACTGTGAGCTCTACCAAATGCCTTCAGAACTTCAATCCAAGATCATCTACGCTTATGAGTATTCCATTTCGTTCCACTACCTATAATTAAGATTCTCCCTTTAAGGGATGTCTAGGGAATTGCGAAGTTAATCAAATAACTTAAAATCTAAATTCAAATAAAATGTTTAAGCGAGTCAAAAACCCAAACACCTTCCTCTGTTTCTACCTTAGAATTCCATGACTCTGAAAACACAAACCAGGGCTGCATTCTTCATCATAGAGAAGGAAACCTTCTCACTCAGAAGTGCATACCTTCAGAAGAACAAGCAAATTGCAAGCTCCATGCACTGGTCGGCATATATGAGCTTCAGACATTTTGCGAGCTCCCAATAATCCAACGAATCCATCTTCTCTGTTTACTGGGGAAGATCTCTGCAGAGAACGGACGAATTGTTAAGCTGCAACCACAATAATGGAAAGCATATAGACAATACATTGAACAGCAGAGAATAAAAAAACATCTAAGAATATGATCGTAATTCTTGATCACAAACTGCAACACAGCATCTATTGTATGATGTATAAGCATGTACACAGAATTCATCTGAAATTGACAGAAAATGCACAAGTGAATTTACAGTAACGTAAGCAACCAAGTTGACAAGATAATCATGTAGGGATGGTTCCCTAGTTGAGCATACGCTGCATCTTACTTAAAAGTCCTGAGATCATATCTCATTGGGGCTGATTGTCTAGAAATTGGCCATCGACCACATTATGTGTCTTTATCTACTGTCATAATGCCACGAACTGATGCCTGAATGAGTCGGTGGAGTAACCGAGCCACAAGAAACGACGATAGAATTCACCAAACCGCTACAGGTGAAATGACAAGCATATTGTTTCTAAACAACCTTCCACATAAACAAGGTCATTCATATCAGAATCTAAAACCCGTACATGCGCATTGTTTACACCAACAACAAATATTACAATTACTCTGTTAATCCAGTCTACAGACGCTGCAAGCAAGCAGTTCCAAATCCTACTTTGACAACAATGAAAAATGCAGAATCAGAAACTATACTTATCACAACCAATAAACAACACAACATACACAAACAAAGTCAGCCAATCAAGAGTCAACGACCAAAAAAACAGAAGATGACTCAGAACAATCAATCGTCCTTTGATTTGTTCCAAACCAAAGAACACTTTGGTGAGAATCAAAAGTTGTGCTGCAAAAACAAGTCTTCCTGAGGCGAGGCTGGCCCGATCTCCTCCTCCAAACAACTCAAACCGTCCACCATCGCCGCATCACCTTCGCCATCTGACATTGATGATCTTCTCCTTTGAGACGAGGTCACGCTTGGGAACGTTATCCATGAAGGAGCCCTGAATTCAAACCTCGGGTCTTCTGATTCGGTTGCGTCGATTTCGGAGTAAGTACAGGTGGATGACCGTTGGGATGACTTCTTATGCAGCCTACGGCTCCCTAAGACAACCTCCGTTGGCAAAATCGGTTGGTCAGCGGACGGGCTACCCATCAATTCGACCAAGGCACGCTCCAACGCGGTCGTCACTTGGTCCATTGAAGGGCGTTCCTTCCCACGCATCCGTACGCATTTACATGCGACATTTGCAATTCTTCGGAGGACTTCAACATTCGGGGGGACCTTCAGGCAAGGATCTAAAATTGACAAAATGACCCTCGATTTAATTAAGGGTACAGCCCACTCGACAATGTTGTTGCCTTCGTCAAATTGCATGTCTATGGCTTTGCGGCCACTTAGGATTTCCAGAAGTAGCACACCAAAGCTGTATACGTCAGACTTAGTTGTGAGGTAGTGGAGCCTGTAATACTCAGGATCTAAATACCCGAATGTGCCTGCTGGTGGCTCCGATATTGCTGAGCTGCCATCCACAGGCCCAAGCAACGAGAGCCCAAAATCCGAGACGCGAGCATTGTGCTCCTCGTCTATGAGTATATTAGAGGACTTGATGTCTCTATGAATTACAGGAGGGCAAGCATAACCATGCAAATATTCAATACCTCGTGCAGCCTGGACCGCAATTCTGACCCTTTTTACCCAATCCAATTGCTCCTTCAACTTGGGGTTCTTTCCATGAAGGTGTTGGTGCAATGATCCATGCGCCATGAACTCGTAAACAAGAAGTCTCTCACCCCTTTCCTCACAAAAACCAAGCAAATTCAGCAGATGAGCGTGATTCAGCCTCGAAAGTAGGTCGAGTTCTGTGTGGAATTCTCTCGAATTTCTAACGTTGGAAGGCAAGATTGGGCGTTTCACCGCAACCAATGTTCCATCTCTCAAAATCCCCTTGAACACGCGCGAGAAGCTCCCCTTACCAACTTGTGATTCCTCTTTGAACCCTTTGGTCGCCCTCTCCAACTCCACATAAGAGAACTGTCGCGCCCTTTGGAGTTTCAAATCTTCAAAATCAGGTTGAACTTTCGACGGTTCTTTGCGAAACGAAAGTGATACTGTGCCATTTTTTGACTCCTCGGAGTCGCAATTCCTGCATTTCCTCAACCGATAACGAAGGCATAGAAAAACAACAAAGACAACAGAGCTCACCAATACAACAGCAAAAACCAACTCGGCCACAAAAACATGGATCTGAATTGCACCCAACCGCTTACTCTTCTCGAGCGAATTACAATGTGAAATGCACTCCGACGAAGAGCATTTCATGCAATCAAACACGCAACTCCGATCCGAACTCGAGCTACATCCCGCGACCTTATATGTCCCATCTGGACACCCATCGCTGCACCTCAAACACACCCTCGAATCAGGTGACCTACACAACCTCCCTTCCACATCCCTACGGCTGAACTCGAAAAACCCCGGCCCACACGGGTTCGATATGCAGACCCCAGGCGAAACGGCCATAGGTATCGAGGTCGGGAAACCGGTCCCCCAACACAAAGGCCTAAGAGACTCCTCAGCCAGCACAGCACAAGTAAAATAATCCCCGGCAGCAATCTCATAAACTCTAACACGATGTGGAGGCGGTACGCCACTCGAAAGCCGGAATCCCCAACAAACCACCTCCCGATTATCCGCCCGGACACCGCAAGCATGAAACCGACCCCCCACCACCGAGATGATATGCCCCTTGGGAGCCAATTCCACATCACCATCCCCCACATTGGCCTCCCCAACCGCCAAACTCCTCCCCCAGCAATGCACAATCCCACTCCTATCCACTCCACAAACATGAAACCCTCCGGCCCCGATCGACTTAAACGACACCCCACCCGGCACCGACGATATAACCTGACTCCCCGTCTCGTCCCCCCAGCAAACAGCACTCCCATTCCGGCCTAAAAGCGCGCAGTTAAAATCCGACCCGGCGGTTAGAGACCCGACGGAATCGCCAAACTCGCGAGTCAAAGTCATGTTATACCCCCAGCAGTCTACGGCGGGCCTGTCCCGCCGGAGAGCGCAGAGGTGGTGGTCTCCGGCGCTGAGGTCGGAGTACTCGGCGCCGGCAGGTAGGGGCTGGGGGGCGCCGATGGGAACAAAAGGGTTGTCCCCCCAGCAGTAGGGCTGGTGGGAGTCGGAGCGGAGGCCGCATACGAAGCCATCGCCGGCGGAAAGGCCGGCGAAGGGGAGGTGGGCTGGGGCGGCGTAGACTACAGAAGCGTCGGCGCCATAGCAAGTGACAGCGGAGGAAGGGGTGGAGTCGACGGAGATTCCGCAGAAGACGGGGCCGTTCTCGCCGTAGGACACGGCGATCGACGACATCGAGCCGAGGCAAGAGACTTTCGGTAACAATATAAGAAAAATAAATGTTAGAGGAGTCATGTTGTTGTTTGGAGTTGGTGTTGGAGTTGGAGTTTTTTGGACATTGTGTGGTGGTGTTTGGGTGTCACGGGTTGGGCGTGACGCCGCAAGAGTGGATTCCGTTCATGGTTTTGAGTTGTGGGATTGGAGTAGAGTTTGGAAAGACACACAACAGTCAGTCAGGGTATTGAATTGAATTGAATTGAATGGGGGCACTAAGTGGGAAGTAGAAAATTAGACGGGTGTAGTGTAGTAGTGTAGGTGGAGAACTGAATGAAGGAGTAAATGATGCCCATCCAACCCACCTTCTTTTTTTAATCTTGGAAAAAAATCGGTTAATTTGGATTCTAGTATCGTTTCTGTAAGTATAAGTTTAGAATTCTCGGATTTTTCTGATAAAGGAAATGCTTTTAGATTCAAGTTTGGTGTTGCGGAAATAGTGACTTTTAGGAAGCAAAATTGAGATTAGATGATAACAGAAGTATTGTACGTGTCGAAATACGTCACAATAGAGTTCCAATGGTCTTTTGTTCTAATTTTGTTCTATTTCGGAGTTGTCCCCGATATCCATGACATATATTGTCTACTTTGATTAATTTTGCATGGTTGTAGCTTGCGGTTAATCAGATACCTAGTTGGGTGTTTCTTATCCATATATATCAAGTGCATACGATGCATCGACTTTATATATTTAAATAAGATTTGTAGTCACTCAAAACAAGTAATCGATAAAGTATTTTTCTTAGTTGTTGCTAAGGATCTAGGTGTTTCTTGTCGTTATATATCAAGCATAGAAGGTTTATGTCACCTTTATTTGTTGTAAAGGATTCATGTTCACTTAAAGCATATAAATGTCGACATATTTTGCCTAGTTGGCATATCACCTGATCATCATTTCGAGTAAATACAAAGTCAATCTGACTGTTGCTGGCCATTGTAGAATGTGACCAAATGAGATTCATTTTTCTTAAAGAAAGTATTAACTAACACGATATCATATTTTACAACAAAATTTAGAAAATATTTTCCTTCTTGGTTCCTAATACCAAACACAAATCCTCCATGAATACGTTCAAACCCTCCGTTATCTTTACCAAAAGAATTGAGTTCCCAACGCCAGTATTGTACTTGAACAGTAGGATTCTTTTGTGTTGCTTTACCTTCCACGTCCATAGGGCTATGAAAAGGAAGACAAAGCGGGGTAGTTTAGTAAATGCAAACTAATATGCAACAACTGAACACATGCCAAAAGGAAATAAAAATGACAAGCAGAGAAGGTTTTTACATTTGACGATCACATTAAAATGCTCTGAATCAGAAAAGTGGAGCAATTTGTCAACATAGATTTGCAGAATGTTCTTTCTTCAAATAGTTTCTAAAGCACAATAATTGAAATAACCATGTAAGAGAACATATTTACATAAACATGCTACCAATAACTTGATCTTTTTTAAACTTAGAAGTAAAGGATGCTCCAGCTACGACACGCAAAAACACGGGTTTGAGTGATCATAAAATCCAACCAATATTTTTGTCCCTGCAGTAATAAGCCATAGGCAATTGAACACTTGCTCCATCAATCTTCAAGGACTGAGCTAAATGGCCAAATTAGTTTTGCTTTTACATGGAGTGTTAAGATTCTTCGATTACAGGGTCTGAAATTTTCATCCCTATTTCATTAATTAGAGGAAGGACACAAAAAAGATTAGTTGCAACGGAAAATAAGATTATAGATAACTTGAAAGTTTGCTTTGTTTAGAAATAAACAGTATGTCAAACCTAGCGAAGAAGGGCAGTGGACCATGATTAAGACATTACTCGCTTACATCACTTTCATAGTTCTGGCACAATGACATGAGTCCAGTGCTAACACCATTGGATTTGGAAGCTACAGATTGTTGTTCTTCACCTTTCTCCTTCAATTTGGAATCAATAGACGCACATTTCTCCTTTTCTTCAATATGGTTGCCTTCTGGTACCGCAATTTGGTGTTTCTTAACGACAGAAACTGTTGCAGACGAAGACTTCAGTAGTATTTTGACACCAGAAGATAAATTCCCATATTGGGTTCCTAAAAACCAACCACGCGGAACCAAATTAGTAGAGTTTCAGTTCACAAATGAGAAGATTGTATAGTAGGAAGCTTTAATGTCACAAAAGCTGTCCGCTCTTGCACCAGCAACAAAAACAATAATAATAGCACTACCACTACGACAACAAAGGCTTCAATCCCAAACTTGGAGGTGTGGGCTAATAACAATAGTGGTTTTTATAACACGTGGTTTTATAACACAAATTAGAACGCACCAAGAAGTCCCCTACCATTAAGCATAGATAATTCTAGTGTTGTTGCAAAAATGCATTATTACAAATTTGAAGTTGTACCTTGTATGCAAAATTCGTCAGTTATATGACTAACTGACATCTTATACACTACATTTGTGTGTTAATGTAAATAGATAAAGGTATATGTGTATGTTTGTATATCTAGTGCGTATACAGGTTTTTAGTTGATTTCAAGAGGAAACACTAATGGAGTTCATTATTGGGTAGCCAATAGAAAATGTATGTAAATATATTCAAATGCAACGAACAAAGAGCCTCAACAGTCAACAGAATATTGCTTATTAAAATAACACAAATGAGATAAATCTAACGGATGACCAAACAACATAAGTTAAATAATTCCTGAAAGTGGCCAAGAAATATGCAGAGTTGTAAAATGCTAGAAAAAATCTACATTAACAAGATGGATATCAACAATGCACAAGATCTAAAATGCTAGAGTAAATATACATTAACAAGAAGGATATCATTGCACCATTGTAGACTGTCAAGGAAAAAAAATCTACCACTACAGTACCTTCAGCTTTGGGTCCATTGAATAAGCTAGTCTTTGCCAGAGAATCGGTCGGATTTCCTATCTACATAGGTTCTTGAGTTGTTTTAGCAATCTACAGCATATATTAAAAAAGAGTTACAGACTAAACTCAAACTGTGGCATGGTGGGGGGGAAATGATTTCCTAGTTTGCTGGTCAGAAACGTACAACCATGAACCATCAATGCATAAGTAAGCAATGATCACAAACAAAAAAATTATCAACACGTAAGCACAGTATCAGTTTCATTTTTTTGGCAGATTAAAAAACACTTAAATGGGCAAGCAACTTGTATATAATGGAAGCAAACTAAATAAATGTACTATATAATGGATTTATGGACATTGTACTGCTACCACTGGAATTAGTTAATTCTTTTTAAATCTTTAGTTTCAGTTAGATTTCTTATTTTATTTTTTAAAAGTATGTATCATCAACATGTATTTAAACATCATCTTTTGAATAAGCACGTTACGTATTAGTAACTTATGGAACTACATTATGCATTTTTTTGGTATTATATATAGGTTATACATATAGATTTCATTATTTTGTAGAACTGGGTAGATTTGCAAATACACTCTTGAACAGGCAAAAGTGTAAAACCAAAGTGCAAGAATATGACGTTGTGACCGAACTGGAGTTTTAGGGATTATGAAATAGGAATTAGGGAGACTGATAAAATATTCAGAAAAGTCGAAGCAAAATTTGACCAATCTCAGTTCGATTATGAGTACAGCAATTAAGATGGTTTTTTATACGCTGAACCACGTGAAGATTACAAGATACAAGGGTCATGAAATTTTGATATCATTAGGGGTAATTATGTTTATTCACCACGTAAAGGACATTATATTTATTTGCAAATAGAACCACAAGATACTAAAACCAAAAACTTAAATTGCACAGCGGGACTACCTTTTTTTGTCCAACCTTCTGGTTTTCATCTTCAACATCATCATTGTTGTCGTGGTCGTCATCACTTTCGTCGTCAATCCGACGAATAAATTCCTTTTGGCCCTACATCACAAGCCAGTTAGGATTCAGATAAGGAAGAAAAGCATTTAAAAGTCATTGTCGATGGATTATCAACAACAAAACAAATAGTATAATTGTGAACTTACATGAAAAATCTCCTTAATGAGGGCTTGATCCTCCTTATTTATCCTCTCTTCCTGAGAAAATTTGTTACCTTTAGAATAAAAATGACATCATCACTGAAAGCATAGCAAAACTATCAAGGAAACACCTTGACAAGCAAACCCAGAAGCTACGTACCTCTTCTGCCGCTGATCGCTTTAAAGCCTCAAGCATTAGTTCTGAACTAACTGTTGCATGTCTGGACTGGAAAGCAGGGGGGAACAATGCAATCAGATAAAAATTAAAGATTCGATGTTTTTTTCTTAATAATAATGCTTTATGATAAATCAGCAGATGTTAAATACAGCTCCGCAAGTGAGGCCGCAACATACCTTCATAGATCTCGTTTCTTCTAATGCTGCAAGTATGTCCATATCTTGTTTAGAATCCAATGCTCTGTTCTCTAAAGATTTCATTGCATCACCCATTTCTTCTGCTTTTCTTTTCCTAGCTTCATTGTCTGATTCCTTCCAAACAAGATAATGTTAACTACAATATCTACAGAAACAATAACCATGACAGAGACAAAAATAATTGGATTTCTAAGTAAAAAGGGCAGCACAATTCTTACCTCTTCTTCATTGCGCCATGGCTCAAAATTACGGGTTGCTCCCGACTCAACCACATAATCTGAATTTTGAGGATCTGTCTTCATAGTTAGTTCAGCAGAACATCTGGTGCATTTGAAGTAGAACCGGAATATTTGAATGCCCAAATATGTCTGCAGCATTGATTTAATTAATATCTCGATTACGCAAAAGAGGAAAAATACTCGGCAAATATAAAAAAGCAAGTGGAATGCTAACAAAATTAGAGGGACAAGTGCACTTATTTACTCAAGAATGCAATCACATGATGCATAATACATCTTTATCAAGAAGGTGTCTACCAAGTTGTCTAGACTCTACATTATCCATCTTTTGACAAAATCAATGACCACGATAATTTTGAGACACTAGTAATTTTAGATTTCTTCCCAAAAAATAAATTCCCAAAGACTTGATAGCAGAACAGAAGGAAGAACCTAATAAAATTTGTAATCGTGAAGAAAAAATCAGCAAAGCCACAGAACAAATATAATTTTGATATTCTAGGTACCTAAGATGATCTTGATTTTTGCTGTAAAGATGGTTTGTGTTATGTTAGAGTTATTAGTCGTGGTGTAATTGGGTTTGTTGTTATTGGGTTGTGGATATCCATTTAATGGAGTCCAACCAATATATAGAATTTGTACTCCTTGTTTACCCTAATGAGAAACACTTTTACCCTAATCTCATATGGTACCGGAGCTTAGGTTTTAACCCTAGCCACCACCACCCTTTCCAGGCGGTTCTCTCCATGTATGCCCACCACTGGGCGACCGCCCAAACGCCTAGGTGTTACCTGAGCATTGCCTCCCACTTTGGAACCTACATTCACCCTAGTCTTACATTACACCCCTCCTACAATCACCTTTTCAACACCAAAAACTAAGAAAATCTTCAACTCTAGTTCCAGGATTTTAATTATTCCTCAACTCTACATACTGATTTTTTGTTTTGATTACGGGGAATTTTTGATGTGAACTACTCTCGCCGTTGGCAACTAGATTTTTTTCTTGTCTGAGTACAGTTCCTCATTAGGTTCCTTTTGTTTGTTTGTTTGTTTGTTTATCTTTTCTTTTTCTGCCCCCTCGTATCCCTTTTTGCGCTATCTATTTATGACAAAAAAGGTTTTCCCTACAATTGATCATCTTTAAGTCATATCAGAAGCTGAGTCCCTTACTCAAACATTTGCTACAAATCCAACCACACCATCACGAACCACTTCCATTACCTCCAAGTGACTTCACAACCTACCCTCACCCCACTCTTACACTCCAACGCTCCTACCATCACCTCCACGCCATCACAAACCATTTCCGTTCAACACCTAGATTAATAAAATCTCATACCGAACACATTCACCCCAATCACATCATCACGATTTACAAACAAATTTTCTTATTCAACACCTCAAATCAAGCAAATTCTCGAATCGAACACGAACCAGAACACGGAAACAACGATTACCTCCCCCATGACGTCCTCCTTGCGGGAGTTGAACTTGGTCCCCTTGTAGATGTAGTTCCCGCACGTGTTACACCTAATGCTCATCGGAAGCATCATCCGGATCTTCATCTGCTGATTCTTCGGCTGCCGCCGCCGCGGGATCTTCGCCGGATCGAAGTCCGGCGGGTAATACTTGTTCAAAACCTTCCTTTCTCCCATCTTCGCCGCCTGATTCGGTCACGCCGAAAACCTAATCGAGGTCGGGAATTTAGTTTCGGGAAGAAGAGAAGAAACCTAATCTGGTTTTCGAGAAGAAACCTAATTTGGTTTCGGGAAGAAGAGAAGAAACCCAAATTTATCGTTTTTCAAGAAACAACCCCCAAATAATTAGTATTTGTAGATTTCTTATATTAATTAATTAATATGTCCGACTCTATCTAAATCATCCGAAGACTAGAATTTTGAAAAGACTCCGACTAGGGACTGATGTGTTTGTTTTGAATACCACAAATGCACGGCGTCGGTGAATATGTGACAAATACGGGTTGATCCACAGGGAGGTGTGTCGACTCTGGTTCTTCAGAAATCAAGTGACAAATAAGAGAGAAGAGATGTGATTATGCTAACCTAAGCTACACTAAATTAGAAACTAACAAAGGAGAAAGATGAATGCACAAGACTACTAAAACTAAGATAAGCAACTAACAAAAGGGAGATGAAATTCAGTAAGGAAAACTCTAAGGGGTGGAGTGTGTGCACATATGAAGTAAAATAAGTGATGAATGACGCATGTAAGCATGTATGTGTGTGTGTCGTGTGTGTCTTCATGCATAGGAAGTGTCTAAAGATTAAACCTATCAATCCATTCACACAACGTATCGGAAATTACTACTTGATTATCATAAGATTAGGCTAAGCATGAGAAATGTCTAAAGATATGACAAGACTCATCAAAAACCATGAACTCATGTGAAGAACAAAGCTAAACATGGGAGGTGTCTAAATCTTATGGCAAATCCCATCAAAACAAAGTTTCTTCAATCAATCAATTAAGCAACCACAAATACAAACACATAACTAACATGTAGCATATTCACCATGAAGTTTCAGTCAATAAACATGAGGAAACTAAACATGGGAAGTGTCTAATTGTTGTGGCAAAACCCATCAAAAATCCCTCAACATGTAGATGATTAAAACACCCCAATGAACATACAAACATGCAATTCTACACAATCAAAAATTCATCAAACATACAAACTTCACAACATATATGTACATTATCTCCACCCTCAAAAGGGGATGAAACTACTCACTACTCATTAAGAAAACAAAACAAAACAAAATTAAACTAAGCATGCAAGAATTAAAAGAAAAGACAATATTAAAACAAACTAAGAATTTCTTTTATTTACATGACTCACATTACAAGTAACATTCTTCTCCACTTGAGTTTTGCTTCAAGGCTTTACTCCAAGTAGAGAGAATGTAACCAAGCAATGAGTAGTATTACAAGGGAGGATGAAGAATTCTATTTATAGTCATAGAAAAATATAATCGGGGACAATCTCCTGATGTGGGACTAATGAAACATTCCCAGAATAGACATAAACACATAACCCATATCCGGGTGAAATCGGGTCGGATTCTGAGAAAAATCGAACCTATAATTGGTTGTCACTTTTTCCCGGATCTGACCCATTTTCGGATATCGTCTTTATTTCGTCAATTCTTCACATGTGGTGCACTCAGATCGGTTATTGAAGTTTAGGCCCGAATCTAATTGACAAAATACTCCTCATGATGGTGTGAAGTTTCTTGATTTACTTATTGGTCCTTTTGGTTTATATCTGAATTCTTCTCTCTTGCATCTCAATCCATAAATCTTACAACTCAATCTTTTTTCTGCATCTTCTCCTCAAACATGTTTATTCCTGAAACTTAAACATAAAACTCGTTACGTAGCATTGTTTAGGTTAAAGATAATGGATATAAGACACAAATGTATGCATGATATAATGCAATCAATGGACCAAACTAGGAAAAATATTGTCCTATCTAAGTTTTGATCGGATTAAGTATCTTTTTTAAATAATTTTTATAAGAAAATGTTGTTATTTAAGGCTACTTTATAATTATAACTTTATAATGTAAGCTTGGTCATTTGCCCATTAATTTATTATTAGATTAGAACTAATTTGGAGTTGATTTAGTATTAAATATATATATATATTAAAATACAATAAAACATATAAGGGAAACTCTTCAGATTATATTGGGGATCTGATTGGATTCATTCTAGTTTAGAAATCACCGTTGGTTGTGTCACATAGAATGTTTGGGTGGTTTTACTTTGTATCTAAACTACATTATCTCATGTGTTTCACTTATCTCTTGCTTAATGAATAATTTTCTGGAAATTTGTTTGAAATATTAAAATAAAAATAAGAAATTTCCATAACACAAACCATTTGAAAGTTTTAATTAAAGTATGAATGTTCCATTTAGAACATGACATGCGGTGGTGGTTGGGTTTGAATTTTTTTCTCTCCCAAAACTTGGTACATGAAGTGTCCAGTTCTTAGGACTAAAAAAACCTTGAGGGGGGGGGGGGGGGGACCAGGAGAGAGGGTTGTCAGTTTAGAGCTTCTCAAAACTCGATACTTCAAGTACCGCGTTCTGGATGCCTCGAGCATCAACTATGTGTTGCGTCCTGTTGAACTCGGTGTATAAACTACTGAGTTCAGTTCTCAGAACTTGGTACTTAAAATGCCTAGTTCTGATCAAGAAGCTTTTAAACTAGCAATCCCCTCTCCAGGTCCCCCATTACGGGTAAAATTTCTAAGTGCCAAGAACTCGACACTTCAAATACTGAGTTCTGGGAGGAAAAATTCACAATCCAATCGTCACTGTGTGTCACGTTCTAAGCGGGACATTCATGCTTTGATAAAATACTTTCAAATGATTTATAATCTGGAAATTTCTTTTTCTTATTTATAATATTTCAAAAAAAAGATCTAGTTTATGCCAAGGGATGCTTCATATGTTGAAATGAATACTAGTTAGGTAAGGTTTAAACTCATACTCTTTTTTTTTCTTTTTTTTTTAATATTTCTCTCTTTCTCTCATTTATGCTCACATCTGGGGCGAGGTGGTTGTGATTATGAATGCACACGGGTTGTGTTGAACCCGAAAATCGATCCGAACTGGATTGGTCGGGACGGGTAGGGGTTCGGATCAGGTAGGGTTGGAAAAGCTGAAAACCGATTCTCTGGCCGGGGTCGGGTTAGGTCAACCTGAACCCGATTTTTTTAATAAATAAAGCCCTGAATAATCTGGGTCGTCCGTCCTATCCTAACCCTAAACGAAACCCATTCCCCAAATCCCCGCCCCCTCTCCTCGCGGCCTCGGCGCCACGCCTCCTCTCCGTCAATCCCTTTGTCGATCCCTCCTTCGCCACTCCTCCCCAAGCAATACCGATCGGAGCTTCCGATGACCGCTGTCGTCGGAGAGTACACGCCCAACGGCCTCAATATCTTGGAGATTGCCGCCGCCGCCAAACCTAATCTCGTTCTCTAGGACGCGACGACGAACCGGGACAATGGATTTTAGAAGCTTGTTCCTCCACGGAGAATGGCGATGCGAGATCGAATTTCACTATAAGGGAGTTGTTGAACGAGATCGGAGACGACGAGGTAGGTGCCAACGGGAGATCTGAGGTCTTGGAGGGGAAGTATAAAGGTAATCGGAAAGCTACCGGTTCAGCAGTCTATGATGTGAATCAGTTAAAATTACCGTAAGTGCACGACCGTATTGAAACGGTGGCAAGTACTGGTCGGTCCACACAGAGCGCGTGTTAGTCGGATTCACGATACTTGAGTGTGGGAGAAGAAGAGTGAGATGTGATCGAAATTACACTACAATGCAAAAGAAATCGGAAAATAAGCAATAAAACTAAACCCCTTAGGGGGCAGAGAAAGAATGTGAATACAAAAATGTGTGTTGTGTGTGTGTTCAAATATGCTCATCAAAACATGTCATACATGAAATTCTTAAAACTGAATTCCAATTTTGCCTCCACATGAAATAAGATAAAACATACAAGACAATAATTGAAACGAAGCTAATATGTTCACATGCAAAATGACTCAAATCCAACTATGTCTCCACATGAAATAAGATTTATCACAATCATTAAAACATACAAAACATTAATTTAGGTAAAGCCAACATGAGCACATGCATGCACATGTCTTGTTTCCTTCTTCCACTTCATCCTTATTCTAACCTCATCATTCCCCATAAAAATAGGCTCATTAATCTAAGCATGTGCTAAACTTCATTCAAGAGCATTAACACATCAAAGATAAGAGTGTAATCCCATTAGATGGTTATGAAAATCATGTAAGGCTCAAAGGATTAAGAATAACACACGCACACTAATTCATCACATTATCAAATCACTTTATTCTCCACCCCCATGGGGATGGACTACTCTCTACTCGTCTCTACACTAAAGAAAACATAAAAATAACATGAACCCATGAAAGAAATATAGAAGACTAGATTAAACAAACAATAACATAAAAGATATTGCATCAAAGTAAAACATCGACATAATAAAAAAGAACTAAACTAGATTAAGAAAATAAAAGACAGTTTGCTCCTCTCCAACCCCCTTATTACACTACTAAAACAGGAAATTAAAACCTACCCTAATGGGGGAAGGAGTAAGAAGAGGTGGAAAGGAGGGATTACGATGGTTAGATGGTATATATAGACTAATACATAGTTAGGATTAATCTGCAAATAATCGGACGACTCTAAATCACATCTAATAATCCAGGAATGCTCTGACCCGACAACCCGAACTGCAACCAAAATTTGAGACCATTTGGATCTACCAGCGGCAGATCAAATGGATCCGATCGTGCTGAAATTTTGTATCTTGCTTTATGGCTTCATTTGGCACAGGGGGGTGAAGTCATGGTCTGCTGTCTCAAATCACTTTGAGTTTAATTGGCGAAATACTGATCTGATTCAAGTCATGTGTCATGTCGAAATGGGCTCATGCAATTATCTTTTGGGAACTTAAAAGCTGAATTTAATATCTTTCATATTGATAGTGAGCCAGAAATAACATGCAATCAAAGTGATGTTGTGATGAAATCGCGTATCTATAATATTTCTGAATCATCACAAAATCAAAAAGGAAGTAAGAAAAATGGGAGGAATTCATCTACACACCCACCGTCACTCGAGCAAATAAGAGAACCAATTTATGTGAGGGGTGTGGAACCTGTAACTCAGGATGCTCATTGCAACATGAGGAACAATTCAACTGGATACATGCACCAATATGGTGTCATTCAATCCAGTTCAGACTATGGTTGACTTTGAGCAAATTCCATCCGTCCACCGCAGTTCATCAAGGTAATAAGTGCATTTGCTTTATAATTGCATACATTGAGGACAATGCATGATTTAGGTGTGGGGGGGGTGTTTATGTATATATTTATCTATAGATCTGTCTTTTATTTCAAAAAAAAGAAAAAAAAAGAAAAAAAAATCAATGTTTCATGACATAGCTTAAGATTGAACTGTCAAAACCCGTGTACAAATTGCATTGAGTTTTTGTTCCTTATTATATAGTTCTGCTTGTAGAAATTATGACATAAATCTAAGTTCCAAAGAAATAACTCATTGCCCTTTAAGACATGTATGCACTTAAATTGGATGAATCAAATCTTTGAAGTGGTTGATAAAAAGCAGAGGTTGAGGAAAATATACCGGGAAGTGTGGACTTCTAATAGCAATTAAGCCTTGAGGAAAATAAAAATAAAAATAAAGGAATAAAGTGAAGAAAACACATTTTGCAAAATGATTACAAAAGCCCAAGCCTTTGAGTCACTGGTCCGTAGGGGTATCTTGAAACCCGGTAACTTGAGTCTACCAGCTCGGGATTATCGACCAAACTCGCTACACGAATGCAAAAGGGTAAAAGTGTCAAAAAGCAAATGTGTTGAATCACGGAAGAAAAGAAAAGAAAAGAAAAAAATAATAATACTCAAGGCCCAAAGCTAAAAGAATGATCCATGCCATGGTTGATCCGAATGATACTTCACCACCAGAGGAGGCGTGCAAAATAATTCAAGTGATAAACATGTGTAGAAGGGTTAGTGGTGTGAATGTTGGCGGAATAAAGACCAAGTCATATTTTTAATGAGTTAGATTCATATAATGAGCATACAAGAATTCTAGGTGAGATGTATAAGGTTAAGGTGGAGATATTAAGAGCTATTAATGGAATGTTGATTTAAGACTTTGTGGGTGTGTCAACTGAAAACCCTTACGAGACAAAACTCGTCCTCTAAGGAAACTTGGAGGTTTAAAGGCTTGTTGCACATGCTAAGTGCAACCGTGATTCCTACGAAAGTGAGTTAGGATTTGATGCATTGCATACATTGCATCATATGTCTTTCATTTAGATTACTTTTACATCAATAAATGCTACTAAGGTATGTGTTTAGTCTTATTTACAGATTACAGGGACCTGAATGCAATTTACCCACATCCCGAGCATAAACGCGTGCAAAAGACTCATTTCTATCATAAAGACCAAGTTCAAGATTATCGGGTTACAAATGGAAATGTATCCAAGCATAAAAGCATTCAAGCCCTAATTGCAAAAAGAACAAGGACTTAAGCACAAAAGTAACCGGGGACTTAACTGCAAAAAGTCAAGGACCTAATTGCAAATCACGAGTAGCTTTTATTCTCTTGGAGAAAATATATAGAAAAATCAATGTATATCTCCAAATATGTGAAGGAATTAATCCGGAGTTCAAAAGAATGGAAATAATCAATCCAGACGCGCAAAGAAGGATCAAATCATACCATAAACATTCAACCAAAATCCGGACAAAATCAGGCCAGATTGTGCGGCGTTTCCGCCGCACCACACACACAATGTGCGGCGTTTCCGCCGCCCAAGCTTCGATCCGTGTGCTCCAATTTCGTCCAGTCGTGTCTGGACACGTGTACTTTCCAATATTATACCTAGATCCCTTGTAGCAACTATAAATAGACCCGAGAACGATGTTAGAAGGGTCCTTAGTCTTTGGTTGTAATTTTTATTCTTAATCTTAGTTTTGTATTCTTCTTTTCATTAATAAAATTCTGTCTTTTATTGCTTACTTTTAGTTTTCTTTTGTAATGTCTCAAGGATCCCTTCTTCCTCCCTTCATGAGTTTCTAACTCCTTCCAAAGGGTGGAGGTGGCAGATTAGGGTGAAGAGAAGATGAATGAATGTTATTATTTTAATTTCGTGTTAGTATATTTTGATTACTTGAGTTTATGTTAAATCATTTATCATGTAATGCTTTATAACTAATATGATTTATTGTAAGTTTCTAAATTCTCTAATCTAAACCTTAAATCTAAACCTCCACCCGATGGAATTCACATCTTTGTTCTTGTTTTAGTTTTAATTGTTCTTGTTTCTTGCTTTAGATAATTAAAATCCAAAAATCTCAAAACCCAATTATTTCTTCTCTCCTTCTTTCCCCCAATCGAAATCACACTAATAACAAAATCTCTCCCTCCTTGTGTTCGACCCGTATTTGCCATGTCTTCATTGACACCGTGCACTTGCGGTATAAATTTAAATCTCATCAGGATTTCCCTGTTTTTAATTTTCGTATCTTCTGTTTTGCTAGGGACTAGCAAAATCTAGGTGTGGGGGTATTTGATGCATTGCATACATTGCATCATATGTCTTTCATTTAGATTACTTTTACATCAATAAATGCTACTAAGGTATGTGTTTAGTCTTATTTACAGATTACAGGGACCTGAATGCAATTTACCCACATCCCGAGCATAAACGCGTGCAAAAGACTCATTTCTATCATAAAGACCAAGTTCAAGATTATCGGGTTACAAATGGAAATGTATCCAAGCATAAAAGCATTCAAGTCCTAATTGCAAAAAGAACAAGGACTTAAGCACAAAAGTAACCGGGGACTTAACTGCAAAAAGTGAAGGACCTAATTGCAAATCACGAGTAGCTTTTATTCTCTTGGAGAAAATATATAGAAAAATCAATGTATATCTCCAAATATGTGAAGGAATTAATCCGGAGTTCAAAAGAATGGAAATAATCAATCCAGACGCGCAAAGAAGGATCAAATCATACCATAAACATTCAACCAAAATCCGGACAAAATCAGGCCAGATTGTGCGGCGTTTCCGCCGCACCACACACACAATGTGCGGCGTTTCCGCCGCCCAAGCTTCGATCCGTGTGCTCCAATTTCGTCCAGTCGTGTCTGGACACGTGTACTTTCCAATATTATACCTAGATCCCTTGTAGCAACTATAAATAGACCCGAGAACGATGTTAGAAGGGTCCTTAGTCTTTGGTTGTAATTTTTATTCTTAATCTTAGTTTTGTATTCTTCTTTTCATTAATAAAATTCTGTCTTTTATTGCTTACTTTTAGTTTTCTTTTGTAATGTCTCAAGGATCCCTTCTTCCTCCCTTCATGAGTTTCTAACTCCTTCCAAAGGGTGGAGGTGGCAGATTAGGGTGAAGAGAAGATGAATGAATGTTATTATTTTAATTTCGTGTTAGTATATTTTGATTACTTGAGTTTATGTTAAATCATTTATCATGTAATGCTTTATAACTAATATGATTTATTGTAAGTTTCTAAATTCTCTAATCTAAACCTTAAATCTAAACCTCCACCCGATGGAATTCACATCTTTGTTCTTGTTTTAGTTTTAATTGTTCTTGTTTCTTGCTTTAGATAATTAAAATCCAAAAATCTCAAAACCCAATTATTTCTTCTCTCCTTCTTTCCCCCAATCGAAATCACACTAATAACAAAATCTCTCCCTCCTTGTGTTCGACCCGTATTTGCCATGTCTTCATTGACACCGTGCACTTGCGGTATAAATTTAAATCTCATCAGGATTTCCCTGTTTTTATTTTTCGTATCTTCTGTTTTGCTAGGGACTAGCAAAATCTAGGTGTGGGGGTATTTGATGCATTGCATACATTGCATCATATGTCTTTCATTTAGATTACTTTTACATCAATAAATGCTACTAAGGTATGTGTTTAGTCTTATTTACAGATTACAGGGACCTGAATGCAATTTACCCACATCCCGAGCATAAACGCGTGCAAAAGACTCATTTCTATCATAAAGACCAAGTTCAAGATTATCGGGTTACAAATGGAAATGTATCCAAGCATAAAAGCATTCAAGTCCTAATTGCAAAAAGAACAAGGACTTAAGCAGAAAAGTAACCGGGGACTTAACTGCAAAAAGTGAAGGACCTAATTGCAAATCACGAGTAGCTTTTATTCTCTTGGAGAAAATATATAGAAAAATCAATGTATATCTCCAAATATGTGAAGGAATTAATCCGGAGTTCAAAAGAATGGAAATAATCAATCCAGACGCGCAAAGAAGGATCAAATCATACCATAAACATTCAACCAAAATCCGGACAAAATCAGGCCAGATTGTGCGGCGTTTCCGCCGCACCACACACACAATGTGCGGCGTTTCCGCCGCCCAAGCTTCGATCCGTGTGCTCCAATTTCGTCCAGTCGTGTCTGGACACGTGTACTTTCCAATATTATACCTAGATCCCTTGTAGCAACTATAAATAGACCCGAGAACGATGTTAGAAGGGTCCTTAGTCTTTGGTTGTAATTTTTATTCTTAATCTTAGTTTTGTATTCTTCTTTTCATTAATAAAATTCTGTCTTTTATTGCTTACTTTTAGTTTTCTTTTGTAATGTCTCAAGGATCCCTTCTTCCTCCCTTCATGAGTTTCTAACTCCTTCCAAAGGGTGGAGGTGGCAGATTAGGGTGAAGAGAAGATGAATGAATGTTATTATTTTAATTTCGTGTTAGTATATTTTGATTACTTGAGTTTATGTTAAATCATTTATCATGTAATGCTTTATAACTAATATGATTTATTGTAAGTTTCTAAATTCTCTAATCTAAACCTTAAATCTAAACCTCCACCCGATGGAATTCACATCTTTGTTCTTGTTTTAGTTTTAATTGTTCTTGTTTCTTGCTTTAGATAATTAAAATCCAAAAATCTCAAAACCCAATTATTTCTTCTCTCCTTCTTTCCCCCAATCGAAATCACACTAATAACAAAATCTCTCCCTCCTTGTGTTCGACCCGTATTTGCCATGTCTTCATTGACACCGTGCACTTGCGGTATAAATTTAAATCTCATCAGGATTTCCCTGTTTTTATTTTTCGTATCTTCTGTTTTGCTAGGGACTAGCAAAATCTAGGTGTGGGGGTATTTGATGCATTGCATACATTGCATCATATGTCTTTCATTTAGATTACTTTTACATCAATAAATGCTACTAAGGTATGTGTTTAGTCTTATTTACAGATTACAGGGACCTGAATGCAATTTACCCACATCCCGAGCATAAACGCGTGCAAAAGACTCATTTCTATCATAAAGACCAAGTTCAAGATTATCGGGTTACAAATGGAAATGTATCCAAGCATAAAAGCATTCAAGTCCTAATTGCAAAAAGAACAAGGACTTAAGCACAAAAGTAACCGGGGACTTAACTGCAAAAAGTGAAGGACCTAATTGCAAATCACGAGTAGCTTTTATTCTCTTGGAGAAAATATATAGAAAAATCAATGTATATCTCCAAATATGTGAAGGAATTAATCCGGAGTTCAAAAGAATGGAAATAATCAATCCAGACGCGCAAAGAAGGATCAAATCATACCATAAACATTCAACCAAAATCCGGACAAAATCAGGCCAGATTGTGCGGCGTTTCCGCCGCACCACACACACAATGTGCGGCGTTTCCGCCGCCCAAGCTTCGATCCGTGTGCTCCAATTTCGTCCAGTCGTGTCTGGACACGTGTACTTTCCAATATTATACCTAGATCCCTTGTAGCAACTATAAATAGACCCGAGAACGATGTTAGAAGGGTCCTTAGTCTTTGGTTGTAATTTTTATTCTTAATCTTAGTTTTGTATTCTTCTTTTCATTAATAAAATTCTGTCTTTTATTGCTTACTTTTAGTTTTCTTTTGTAATGTCTCAAGGATCCCTTCTTCCTCCCTTCATGAGTTTCTAACTCCTTCCAAAGGGTGGAGGTGGCAGATTAGGGTGAAGAGAAGATGAATGAATGTTATTATTTTAATTTCGTGTTAGTATATTTTGATTACTTGAGTTTATGTTAAATCATTTATCATGTAATGCTTTATAACTAATATGATTTATTGTAAGTTTCTAAATTCTCTAATCTAAACCTTAAATCTAAACCTCCACCCGATGGAATTCACATCTTTGTTCTTGTTTTAGTTTTAATTGTTCTTGTTTCTTGCTTTAGATAATTAAAATCCAAAAATCTCAAAACCCAATTATTTCTTCTCTCCTTCTTTCCCCCAATCGAAATCACACTAATAACAAAATCTCTCCCTCCTTGTGTTCGACCCGTATTTGCCATGTCTTCATTGACACCGTGCACTTGCGGTATAAATTTAAATCTCATCAGGATTTCCCTTTTTTATTTTTCGTATCTTCTGTTTTGCTAGGGACTAGCAAAATCTAGGTGTGGGGGTATTTGATGCATTGCATACATTGCATCATATGTCTTTCATTTAGATTACTTTTACATCAATAAATGCTACTAAGGTATGTGTTTAGTCTTATTTACAGATTACAGGGACCTGAATGCAATTTACCCACATCCCGAGCATAAACGCATGCAAAAGACTCATTTCTATCATAAAGACCAAGTTCAAGATTATCGGGTTACGAATGGAAATGCATCCCAAGCATAAAAGCATTCAAGTCCTAATTGCAAAAAGAACAAGGACTTAAGCACAAAAGTAGCCGGGGACTTAACTGCAAAAAGTCAAGGACCTAATTGCAAATCACGAGTAGCTTTTATTCTCTTGGAGAAAATATAGAAAAATCAATGTATATCTCCAAATATGTGAAGGAATTAATCCGGAGCTCAAAAGAATGGAAAGAATCAATCCAGACGCGTAAAGAAGGATCAAATCATACCATAAACATTCAACCAAAATCTGGACCAAATCAGAGCATGATGTGCGGCGATTCCGCCGCAGATCACACACACCATGCGGCGATTCCGCCGCCCCCTAGTCGATCCGTGTGCTCCAATTTCGTCCAGTTGTGTCTGGACACATGTACTCTCCAATTCTATACTTAGGTCTCTTGTAACAACTATAAATAGACCCGAGAACGATGTTAGAAGAGTCCTTAGTCTTTGGTGGTAGTTTTTATTCTTAATCTTAGTTTTGTATTCTTCTTTTCATTAATAAAATTCTGTCTTTTATTTCTTACTTTTAGTTTTCTTTTGTAATGTCTCAAGGACCCCTTCTTCCTCCCTCCATGAGTTTCTAACTCTTTCCAAAGGGTGGAGGTGACAGATTTAGGGTGAAGAGAAGACGAATAAATGTTATTATTTTAAGTTCGTATTAGTCTATTTTGATTACTTGAGTTTATGTTAAATCATTTATCATGTAATGCTTCATAACTAATATGATTTATTATAAGTTTCTGAATTCTCTAATCTAAACCTTAAATCTAAACCTCCACCCGACGGAATTCATCTCTTTGTTCTTGTTTTAGTTTTATTTGTTCTTGTTTCTTGCTTTAAATAATTAAAACCCAAAAATCTCAAAACCAACTTAATTCTTCTCTCCTTCTTTTCTACAATCGAAATCACACTAAAAACAGAATCTCTCCCTCCTTGTGTTTGACCCGTATTTGCCACGTCTTCATTGACGCCGTGCACTTGCGGTATAAATTTTAATTCTCATCAAGTTTTTGCACTTCACGATTTGCACTCCAGTCCTTGTGCATTACAAATAGGTCCAAAACCTTCCAAATCACTCCATACTTGCTACATTTAGGTCATTTTTGCTCCCTTCATCTTTTTTATTACCTAATTCCTGAAACACTGCCACCAACAACTCGAGTAGCACAATATTGAGGTTAAATAAATGATTTTTAACTCTCCATTTTCTCACCACCCCTTTGAGAAACTGAGGGAAAATCTTAATCTTGTAACTCTAGCCAATTTCCACTTCTCCAGCAACGCCCCTTACCCTATCCGACCACCTCGAGCGACATCCGCTCCGGCCACCCTTTTTCGGGCCACCCCTGATGACATCCCCTCCAGTTACATCCGTCCAGCCTTTTTCCGGCCACATTCGAAGGCACCCCCTCCGGTGTTCATGCACAAGAAGTAAGTGGTCGAAGGGGGTGTCACCGGAGGTGGTCGAAGGGAATGTCGCCGAAGGTGGCCGGAAAAGGTGTCGCCAGAGGTGGTTGGAAAAGTTGTCGCACGACGGTCTTGTCCCTCTGAGGGACATGTTCCGTCCCTCTGCGGGACAGACCCATCCCGAACTTTGCTAACATGCACAAACAACATAATTTTAATTCCATCATATTCCAGTTACAAACACAAACAACAAAATTTGGTCAAGCATAATTTTAATTCGGCGGGATTCTATTTTCCATTTTTTTCCATTTGACTCCCAAAATTCACTTTCCACCTGCTTCTTGTGAATAAACACCCCATAAGTGTTAAATATATAAGAATACATTAAAATATAATAAAACATATAAGGGAAACTCTTCAAATTGTATCGGGGATCTGATTGGATTCATTCTGGTTTAGAAATCACTATTGGTTGCATCTCATAGAATGTTTGGGTGGTTTTACTTTGTATCTAATCTACATTATATCATTTTTCACTTATCTCTCACTTAATGAATAAAATTTAGGAAATTTGTTGAAATATTAAAATAAAAATTAGAAATTTTCGGAATATAAACCATTTGAATTTTTTATTAAAAGTATGAATGTTCCATTCAGAACATGACACGTGGCGGTTGAGTTTGGATTTTTTTTGTAGAACTTGACACTTGAAGTGTCGAGTTCTTAGGACTAATTTTTTTTTACCGGTGGACGTCTCCTGCAGACTGACACCAACTCTTGCAAAAGGCTGGAAAAAGACATCTCCCGCAGATGCCCCTCCCATTTTTTATAAGTAATATTTAGTAATAATTGATAATTAGTTAAAAATAATTAATAAATTTGTTAATTTAGATGCTTAAATCCATCTAACAAAATTTTATTTCTAAAATTTAGTTAATAGTCATCGGGTTATCGTGGAGAAAGATGAAAATCCATACCTTTATGCGTTGTACATGCTTACGAAGAGGATTCAACACCTCACCATTAACATAGACGGTGTATATCTGCTTCGGTTAGGAGGGAGATGAATAGTTTACGTCGTCGTCAGACGCGTGATGATTCTTTCGGCGACGAGGAGGATTCGGATGAGGTGGACAATGACGACGAGAGTGACGATTGGGGTCAGTATGGTTGGAGTTGGAGAGGCAACAATATGGTAGAGGACGGGGGCGACATGGTAGTTCTACTTCTGCTAAGTAGGTAATTCCGAAGGGTAGAGGTGGTAGGTTTGTGACCGATGATTCGAGTTCGTGCACTGCAGATGCCTGAGATCAGAAGAAGAAGAAGAAGGTTGAGGACGATTCTTGGATCGTGACTGGTGTGATGCCCGGTGGTCCTTTAGATAGCAACGTCATTCCGAGTTTTGGGGGCCACATCGCCAGACGCATTTGGGAGGGCGATAATCGGAAGGTTCTGATGTATCATAATCGGCACATAGCTTGAACTACATTGCAGGGTTGGTGCTCAGTTTTGAGTAATGATATCACGGGGGCCATTACTGAGAGCGAATTGGGTCACTTGTCTTACAACATGGTCCACTGCCTTGACATGCCGTTGATTTTTGCGTTTGTGGAGCGGTGGCAGCCTAACACCAACTCTTTCCACTTGCCTTTCAGAGAGATGACGGTCATGTTGCATGACGTCTTCCAGATTCTGCGCATTCCTGTTGAGGGTTGTATGGTTAGTTCTCAAGCATCGACATCTGAGCTGAAGAGTTATGTATCAGAGTTGCTCGGGGTGAGCATCAACGGTCTTGGTAGGGATTGCCCCTTTTGGAGTGGCGGTGGTGTTAGCATCGACGTTGTTGACGACTTTTGCAGACGGGGACAACCACCACGGATTGAGGATACGCAGTTCACTGCCTACCTATTCTTAGTGCTCGAATGCGTCTTATTTGTCGACAATAGTGGTTGCAGAGTCAGACCACACGACCTATTGGAGGCTAGGGACCCCTATACGATTGTTCAGTACTCATGGAGGTAGGCGACGTTGGCATACCTGTATCGCCAGTTGGGGATAGTTGGCCATGTTGATTGTTCAGGTATTGCGGGTTGTCTTGCGCTTCTGCAAGCTTGGTGATGAGAATTAAATTTATACCACAAGTGCACGACATCAATGAAGACGTGGCAAGTACGGGTCTAACACAATGATGGAGAGATATTGTTATTTTTGTGATTTTCGATTAGGGAAAGAAAGAGAGAAATAAGTTTGGTTTGAGATTTTTGGTTTTTAATTAATTTCTAAAGCAAGAACAACAAAAACAAATTAAAAATAAAGCAAAGATGGATGAGAGTCCAGCGGGTGGAGGTTTAGATGTCGGGTTTTGTTTAGAGAAATCTGAAACTTAAATCACATTAGTTATAAAGCATTACATGATAAATGATTCAACATAAACTCAAGTAATCAAAATATACTAACACGAAATTAAAATAATAACATCATTCTTCTTCTCATCACCCTAAATCCGTCACCCCCACCCTTTGGAGAGAGTTAGAAACTCATGGATGGAGGGAAGGAGAATGGGTCCTAGAGAAACTACAAAAAAAACTAAAAAAACACAAAATAAAAGAACAGAATTTTATTGCTAAAGAGAAGAACCAAAAAACAAGACCCTTCACAACATCGTTTCAGGGCTATTTATAGCCGATACAAGGGACCCAAGTATAAAATAGGAAAGCACACACGTCAATACACGACTGGACAAAATCCGGGGCCACGGATCGCAAGGGGTGCGGCGTTTCCGCCGCATATTACATGTAAGGCGCGGCAATTTTGCCGCAATTTGTGCTCTGATTGGATCCGAATTTTTCCTGTGTGTTTTTGGTATGATTTAAATGTCCCTTACGCGTCTGGATTGATTTCTTTCCTTTCTTTTGAGCTCCGACTTAATTTCTTCATATATTTGGAGATCCAAATTGATTTTTCTTTAAAACTTCTCCAAAATAATATTTTGGTACTTTAATTTGCAGTCGGGTCCTCGGCTTTTTGCAATTAAGTCCCTGACTACTTTTGTGCTTAAGTCATTGACCTTTTTGTAATTAGGTCTTTGAATGTTTTTATGCTTGGATGAGCTTCAATTTGAATCCCGATAATCTTGACTTGATCTTTATGATAGAAATGAGTCTTTTGCACGTGTTTATGCTCGGGATATGGGTAATTTGCATTCAGGTCCTTGTATTCTGTAAATAAGACTAAACACATACCTTGGTAACATTTATTGATATAAAATTAATCTAAATGAAAGACAAATGATGCAATGTATGCAATGCATCAAATACCCCCACACCTAAATTTTGCTAGTCCCTAGCAAAACAGAATATAAGAAAAATGAAAACAGGGAAATCGTAACTCACTTTCGTAGGAATCACGGTTGCACTTAGCATGTGCAACAAGCCGTTAAACCCCTAAGTTTCCTTAGAGGACGAGTTTTGTCTCGTGAGGGTTTTCAGTTGACACACCCACAAAGTCTTAATTCAACATTTCATTAATAACTCTCAATATTTCCACCTTAACCTTATACATCTCACTTAGAATTCTTGCATGCTCATTATAAAAATCTAACTTATAAAAAGTCTGACTTGGTCTTTGTTCCTCCAACATTCACACCACTAACCCTTCTACATATATTATCACTTAAATTATTTTGCACGCCTCCTCTGGTGGTGAAGTATCATTCGGATCAACCATGGCATGGATCATCCTTTTAACTTTGAGCCTTGAGTATCTTAAAGTATATATATATTCCCCGTGATTCAACACATTTGCTTTTTCTGACACTTTTACCCCTTTTGCATTCGTGTAGCGAGTTTGGTCGATAATCCCGAGCTGGTAGACTCAAGTTACCGGGTTTTAAGATACCCCTACGGACCAGTGACTCGAAGGCTTGGGCTTTTCTAATCATTTTGCAAGATGTGCTTTCCTCACTTTTATTCTCCTTTTATTTTCCTCAAGGCTTAATTGATATTAGAAGTCCACACTTCCCGGTATATTTTCCTCAACTTCTGCTTTTTATCAACCACTTCAAAGATTTGATTCATCCAATTTAAGTGCATACATGTCTTAAAGGGTAATGGGTTATTTCTTTGGAACTTAGATTTATGTCATAGTTTCTACAAGCAGAACTATATAATAAAGAACAAAAACTCAATGCAATTTGTACACGGGTTTGTGCAGTTCAATCTTAAGCTATGTCATGGAATATTGAATTTTTTTTAAACAAACAGAATATATAGATAGATAAATAAACAAACACCCCCCACACCTAAATCATGCATTGTCCTCAATGAATGTAAGCAAGATACTACATGGATTTATGCATGAAAAAGGAAAGATCTCACCAACGTGAAGTACAAAGGAAAGTTCATGGCTATGTTGAAAACCCCGAATTTCCTTAAAACCCGTGAGATGCTAAAGAAGGGATACAAATACGTGAAAGATATGGGGCCCAAATATTCAAGGGTTGGAGCCCACACAAACGATGCTCACTGAAGGAGTCTTTTATTGTACTTTTCTTTTTCTTTTTTTCTTTTTTTTAAGTATAATTATGTACAAACATAAGTTCTCATCTTCATTTGCCAAAGGACATCAAATGAGAACCTCAAAAGTGGGTCAATGCACTTGGAAAGGGAACATGACACCACACGGGGCCAGAATACGCATGCGTGGGCCCCCTTCACAAAGAGCATATGATGAAATGAGAGGTTCATGAATTGGACGCAAAGACATCTTAATCAAAGGATCAAACTGAAAGAGCTTGAACCTTTCGAGAGTTTGGGAAATAAGGGGCAACAGAAGAAGAGTTTCTCCTGTTGCAGTGTTGAAGTTATGATCGTCAATCCAAACTCTCCAACCAACTGGCTGGTGCGTCGGAGCGAGGTCAAGAGCCTTGTTAGGCAAGTCCGACTCACCAGGCGAACAAAAAATGGGTCTCATACTCAAGGTATCCTCCAAGGAACTCCTAATACCCTCATGAGCAATGTAGTTGTTTGATGTTCCATCATTTCCAAGATGATCAGGAACAGTAGTGAGAAGCAAACTCTCATCAGGTTGTTTGAAAGTGAGGGTACTAGGGAGCTTTTGCTCCACCAGAGGTGAGTCCTTAAGAGGCACAACATGAAGATCATGTGGCTCAAGGGCCACGGGACAAGAAGATAAGGCACAATCTTGTGCCGACTCATGATGAAATTGGTCCATATTATTCTCAATGTGAATCGAATCCTCCACTAAGTGATCGTGAATTGAAACCCCAAGTCCCTCAGACTGACTAAGAGTTTGACTTTGAAAGATTGTGCTTTGAATTTGTGGATGTGGTGGTGGTTCGATATCAGAAGATGCATCCTCATGTTGACAAGAAAAGTTACTCTCCTCACGTTTACGTAATTGCTGCGACATTTGACTCAATTGTAGTACCATATTTTGCGTGGACTGTTGAGTTGTTTTCATGAAGGTAAGGAAAGTTTGTTCCAAGGAGTCAGGTATGCGGTCAACTATGAGGTTCAAGTCAGCGTTTGGGAAATTTTGAGGTTGGGTGTTGGTGGGATGAGAATAAGTCCAATGATTTGAAGTGGGGTGTTGGTAGAATTCTGGGTATTCGGGAGGAGGATACTGGGGTGAAAATGAAGTATAAGAATTTGGATATGAATTGTCTTCCCACGAATCCATCACTCTCGGGTTGTACGCGGATGCGTAATGGTCATATTGAGCATTTTGGGAAAAGGTATGCTCATACTCAGGCTCTGGGGGAACATAAGGGCATTCCCTGATAACATGACCACTCAACCCACAACAGTCGCATGGTACGGCTACTAGAGCCACCGGTGCACTCATGTTGTCTGCCTTACGCATGAAGGAGGCCAAAGTTTGTTGTAATGTCTCAGTTTGTTGACCAGCATATGATCCAACATAACTAGATTGTGGTCTAGCAGTTGGTGCCTCTCTCATGTTACCCCAATATGAAGATTGCTCAATCACACAATTAGGATTGTGCCAACTATAAGGGGTGTTAGTCTGAGCCACCCCAGGTTGTATGGGTCCAGAATACCAGGACGAATTGTCTTGGTCCCAACAATGATATGGATGGTTGCCCATGTAACCATTCATCTTCACAAAGAACTCTAGAGTCGACCACTCTCACCACCACGAGGTTAAACTCGTAAAAAGTGCTCGATTCGACCCTAAAAACGCTACCAGAGAGTGTAAAGGGGAGGAGACTATAACGTAGAAGAAGGTGAGAAGAAGATGACTTAGAGGAGAAGGGAAACTTAACTCTAAAAGATAGATGAGAGGGTTGGTCAGAAGTTTCCTAAACAAGCATGGTTCAAACAATCGTAGACCTAATGTCGCTTAAATCTAGACGACTCCTAACTGGTTGAGTCGAATTGATTCACTTGATTCACCTCCCTCACTAATCAAACCAACTTGGCCAGGCAGTGTATAGATAGGGGGCGCTTCCGACAGAGTCGGTGCCAATTAGACAACCACTTCGCTTGGAAGACTTATGTCAACACAAAAACACTTTCTAGACACCAAATTAAATTCAATCAGCTTCAGGTCATAGCAAGTCAAACCAATCTTCTCCTTAATTGAGTCTGAATCCTTAGGGGCCAATGTCTAATTGATTTTAATTTAAGGCTTGGGTGACACTTTAGGATTGTGATTTGTGGGCCACGGAAGGGTGATGAAATCCCCACCGTATCTTTACCTACGGAGTTGCCTTTAAGATAGTTTAACTTAAATCTAGCAAAGATAGCCAAACATTGGTCTTTTTAGTGGGGGCAATTGCAAGGTTGTATGCAAACTAGATTATATGCTTAAATGCAATCGATAAAAAAAACCGCGCACATACCTTACCTCCAGCACTCTTCAACAAGAATTAATTTGCAAGAATTTAGCAAGAATAATGCAAACAAAACACTATATGATGCATGCACTAAGTCCTTCTAATTTTGCCAATTTTTAGGTCAGAGTTGAATTATTGTCAATTATGGAATTTTTCCCTAACACGTGCAATTCTACTAAAAAGGATATTTTCCAAAACAAGAAATTACGAGGAAAAAGGCAACAAAGGTTACCTACACACGCTCAGTCGGGTTCACCGCCCGCTCTCGAAAATTTCCAGTTGCTCTACGCGTCCACCCAGAGATGGCGACGATCCCAGAAAATTTTGAAGCCCAGATGCTCCAAACGTGCGGCGAATCCGCCGCAAGTTCTTCTTGGTGTGCGGGGATTCCGCCGCCCTTCTTGCTCCAACTGTGCCCGGATTTCGCCGCGCACTCTGTTGTCTCCTGAAATGCAAACCCAAATAGTTAGATCGCGCACACGATAAACAGGATAGAATCGAAATCACAAAAAATAAACAAAATCTTTGTCGCCTCCCTGGCAACAGTGCCAAAAACTTGATGAGAATTAAATTTATACCGCAAGTGCAGGCGTCAATGAAGACGTGGCAAGTACGGGTCGAACACAAGGAGGGAGAGATATTGTTATTTTTGTGATTTTCGATTAGGGAAAGAAAGAGAGAAATAAGTTTGGTGTGAGATTTTTGGTTTTTAATTAATTTCTAAAGCAGGAACAACAAAAACAAATTAAAAATAAAGCAAAGATGGATGAGAGTCCATCGGGTGGAGGTTTAGATGTCGGGTTTTCTTTAGAGAAATCTGAAACTTAAATCACATTAGTTATAAAGCATTACATGATAAATGATTCAACATAAACTCAAGTAATCAAAATATACTAACACGAAATTAAAATAATAACATCATTCTTCTTCTCATCACCCTAAATCCGTCACCCCCACCCTTTGGAGAGAGTTAGAAACTCATGGATGGAGGGAAGGAGAAGGGGTCCTAGAGAAACTACAAAAGAAAACTAAAAAAACACAAAATAAAAGAACAAAATTTTATTGCTAAAGAGAAGAACCAAAAAACAAGACCCTTCACAACATCGTTTCGGGGCTATTTATAGCCGATACAAGGGACCCAAGTATAAAATAGGAAAGCACACGCGTCAATACACGACTTGACAAAATCCGGGGCCACAAATCGCAAGGGGTGCGACGTTTCCGCCGCATATTACATGTAAGGTGCGGCAATTTTGCCGCAATTTGTGCTCTGATTGGATCTGGTTTTTTCCTGTGTGTTTATGGTATGATTTAAATGTCCTTTACGCGTCTGGATTGATTTCTTTCCTTTCTTTTGAGCTCCGACTTAATTTCTTCATATATTTGGAGATCCAAATTGATTTTTCTTAAGAACTTCTACAAAATAATATTTTGGTACTTTAATTTGCAGTCGGGTCCTCGTCGTTTTGCAATTAAGTCCTTGACTAGTTTTGTGCTTAAGTCCTTGGCCTTTAGTCAATTAGGTCTTTGAATGCTTTTATGCTTGGATGGACTTCCATTTGAATCCCGATAATCGTACTTGGTCTTTATGATAGAAATGAGTCTTTTGCACGTGTTTATGCTCGGGATTTGGGTAATTTGCATTCAGGTCCATGTATTCTGTAAATAAGACTAAACACATACCTTAGTAGCATTTATTGATATAAAATTAATCTAAATGAAAGAGATACGATGCAATGTATGCAATGCATCACTTGGATATATGAGTATTTTCCTTCTTTCTGCCCGCATCGGGAGCGAAAAATTATTGAGTCGGGCTATCCTCGTTCGCATATGTGGGTTGTCCAGAGCAAGGATAAGAGTGAGGGGCGACGACATTCCATTCGTAGACGGCTAGATCAGATGACCGCATCGCATGTATAAAACTCTATATCATTCACATTTATTTAAATTTTATTTTTATTTTTATTAACGTGTAAATGTTGAGGTGGAGTGGTTGCCCTATGGCCCTAAGCCTGTTGCGGTTGTGATCGCGTCTTAGGTCAGTTAGGATACGTTCAGGTTATCCCGATTGACATCCCGACGCAAGAGCATGCAGTGCGGTCTGCGATTGCGACGACGTACGACGTCAGGTACAACGCTTCGATGGCGGAATCGATTTGGAGGACATTTCTGAGAGGAGTCCGACTTCACCTTGGCGATCTCACACGTAGTCGCGACCCCTCCACTTGTCATGCAAATTATTTGGATTGGTTCTGTAGGTACCAACGTATTGGGACCGCATAGGTGAGCCTAGGCGACCGGGGGCATCCGGTCACCTAGGCGGTTGTGCGACCGCCCAAGTCTGGGCGGTTTTTCTTTAATTCAATTAAATTTTATAAAAAAGATAAAAAATCAGGAAAATCGGGAAAAATAGGAAAAAATGCACCAATATTATCTAAAAATTCCATACATGTTTAGGATTCGAAAAGACACCTAGTTCCTCGACCAAGGCCTCACTAGGCACCCCCTCTACCCACCTAAACACTTAGGTATACAATTTATTGCTTAGTAGTATGATTACAAAGGTAACTCAGAGTTCATACAATACGAGATAAGAGAGAAAATTGGATTTGGGGGTAGTGGCGAACTTGTAATTTGTGAAAAAAATAAAAAAATAAAAAAGGAGATAGTCGTTGAAGTACCTCCAACGGCTCTCGCCTAGGCGATCGCCTATTTCGCCCAGCTTGGCTGGGCGTAAGGCGGTGGTCGTCCAGGCGACCACAGCGACAGGCGGTCGCCTACCGCCTAGGCGACTGCCTACTAGAACGTTGGTAGGTACTCACATCCATCTCTTGTGCGTTGTACCGCCCTGAGACCCGAGAGACCACTAGATAGGACATGTGGCAATGTGGTAAGTTTTTGTAAATTATTTTTTATTTGTAATGTATATTTTGTTTTTCTTGTTAATAAACACTAATTTTGATGTTATATACAGTGGATGAGTAGGGCGATACGGCTTGCACAGTCGTTTATGGATTATAGGGACCAAATGCCGAACGAGGAGATGAGATCTGCATGTGTAGGTTGTGATGACTTCATACAGACGTGGAACAGTCAGTTGGGCATTTCCGACCACGATTCAGATGATGAGTTGTAGTCAGCTTGTACATTATTTACTTTATTATCTGTTGAACTATTATTATTTGTATTTGTATTTGCTTACTTGTTATGCTCTTATTATTTATTTCTGACAAACATATCTTCTCCGTATTTTCTATATTTGATGCATTTTAAATTTGTAATCTGATAAAAACAACATGATAAGAAAGCAACACGAACAGATTACACATTAAAAGCATAGTAGTTTAACCAAAACATTACAAATTACAATCGAAATCTACTACGTAACTGGTCACAATATGCTCTCCTACTTTCGTATTCCACTTCCCATCAAGAGACACTCTCGTCTCGCATTTGAAACCACAGAGTCGCAATAGGAGGTACTGGAAATCCCTCAGTTAATTCTAAGAGAATATAATATCTGTAGCTCCCTAAATGAGCAATAATCAACTCTCTGCTTGGCTTCATCATGGTAGACGGACTCTCCCAAGGTAGCACAGTAATACACGGGTGCAACGAACCATCCGTTCCCCCTAAGAAAGACATAACTGCATACTTGTAAAAATTGGCAATCGGGAACAAGTCGCACCAAATCTCCATATAGTGATCATCACCACAAGGTCCTCCGCCCCAATCAATTCGCTGACGAGCTTGTACCACACCGTCATAATAAAACATGCTCATAAATTGGATGCGCCCCAATCTCATTAGAAATCGCACGACGGGCGTAAAACCAATTGTCTTGACCACCATGGAAAACATCGGCAACACATCGAAATCCACAGTTACCATCAGCACGTATATCATTCCACCTCTCACGAAATGGTAAGATGATTCCTAGAAGTATATCAACATATGGGTAGTTATCGACGTCAATCCGTCCGGACACTACAGGATGAAAAAATTGCAAAGTTATATATAATAACTAGAAGAACATGTTTACTAAAAAAACAACAACGAAGTAATAATAATAACAACAAACATGTCGTCATACCAGATCATGTACTCATGTTTACGGACGATCGAGACGAACAAAAAGATCGACCTTGACCCCAGCTCCGACTACTAGAAGATCAACCACAACTTCACTCAGCATACTCAAAGGCACTCGGGTCCTGACGTGTCAACATTCCCTTTGGTCGACCTCGTATCTTAGTATTTTCTGTGGGCTCTAGATAGTTCTACTGATTGGGTTGTAACTGCGTGTATAAAATACGAGAGGCACTGCGAATTACTGCGTGGTCACTCCTCAAAATCTCATCAACGAAGTTCCGAAAATGCTCGACGTCTTGTGATGACTGATCCACAAACTCTGGTATCTCGACTCCTTCTCCAATGACAAAGTGTTTTCCAGAATGGATGAATCTGCTCTAAATAAATTTCTTCGCCTGACTCAATACAACTGTGCATGGTATATGCACAAGGAATCCTATGTGATGTCAGAAAAGTGCACATACAGTGATATTCTACTTGATTGCTTAAGCCCTGCATTCTCTTCAACTCGTCACTCAATAACGACAAGTAGTGATGCGAAATTCGACCATTTATATCCTAATACAAAGCATTTATGTAGTTAGTCGAATTTTGACGTCTTGACTCTTCAGGAAGTTTCGAATATTTGTCAACTGTGTTTCAATAGCCACGTTCACGGGGTCGAAAAGAGTGTCCAGAGCTGCAGTTGATGTAGTGATCCACTCTTTCATAGCCGAATGAGCACTTTCAACCCTACAATCCGTAGTGTTGCCGAAATGAAGGACTTTGTTCGTCCAATTCAACCCAAACTTTTCTTTATGCACTAACCACGTGTCTTCCAAATACTCCGTGATAACTGGCCAAGACTTAAGATAATCTTTCATATTACGGATAACTCTATCATACTCGGATTCTGAAGTAGAAAGCATGATTTTCCTCGACTTTCCACACTTCAAAGTCTCTGCAAACTGTTTGTTTTTGCTGAATGCGTGGTATGCGTAGTTGTATACGTCTTTGTTGATATGTCGGGTGCAAAGTAAATGAGCAGAGTCAGGAAAAACCTCTCTCACTGGTCGCATAAACCCTAACTCCAGGTCCGTTATTATTACAGTCGGGCTGACAGTACCCAATAACAGATTTCACAACTTCTCCAACACCCATCGGTAACTAGCCTCGGTCTCATCCTTCATAATCGCATAGCCGACAAGGACGTTCATGTTTGTTGGTGTCACCCCAACCATCTCGGACAAAGGCATCTTGTACTTGTTCGTTTTGTACGTCGAATCCATGCAGATTACGAAAGGGTATGTACGCAACAACTGAACTGACGTCAGATGTGCCAAAAATGCGTGAGTGACGACATTAGTTTCTTTCATCTGCCATAATCCAATGCAAGTATTGATACTGCACTGCCTGATGCAGAAACTACTGAGCGGGATTCTTGTCTTCAGATTTCATCCTCCTCGTGTACTCTCTAGAGTTATAAATGTGTGTCTGATTGGGATTTTCCTTCGGGAATTTCTGCTTTACCGCCATAAGATGTTACGTGGTTTCACTTGTGCCTCAGTCATATCACGAACAATTTTCTTGGCTCTAAGACTAAGACTACTGATCTGTCAGTGACCCTCTGGATAAACTATAAGTCTGTGGTTGTGCTGACCATTAGTACTATTAGAAACTACAACCCATCCATCACGCTCTCGTCGCTCGACAACCTTTATCAAGAAACGACAACCGCGACCCTTTCTTTTCGTGTTCTTCTGTACTGCAATATCCATATCCCGAGAATCCATTCCATTTCTGTGATTGCATCTCAGATAACAGTTTATTCGATTATCTCATTGTGATTTATCAAATGATATTACCAAAAAAATCCAGCTCCGATAGCAACTTGTTTTGCCCATTTATTCGCGTCATTGATTGTTGGAAATACTTGTGGACTTACAAAAAAAATCATTGTAATCTATTCAATCACCACCGAAATCTTACAACGGAACGTGAAATAATTTAAAATAACACAACATAAAAAATAATATTTTTTGGACGTCTGGCTAGGAGCCCCCTTTGACGCCACTGCCATGGGGAGGCGCCCTACCCAGACGCATTGTCCTTTGGGGAGGTGTTTGTCTAGGCACCCCCAAGGGGGCACGTCCTAGTCAAATGCCCCCACCATGGGGGCAGCGGTTTAGACAAATGCCCGGGACAAAAAAAATTGTTGGGCTTACTTCAATGGATCCAGACGTTTTGTCAAACATTTTCGTGGTGTTGGTACTGGTAAAGTGAGGAAAACTTAGACAGAAGCCTTAGTTTAAGAGACAAGACGAAATGTGTATTAAATGGATTGTGAAGGGCAAATAGTAATTAGACAGTCGATTTAAGTAAAAACCGGGCGACGAATAGTAATTCCTAATTTTAATCATCATCTCTATTTGAAATTTCTAGTTATCTTACTTTGGAATTGCTTTTTTAGTTTTTACCATGGGCTGCCATTTTGGTTTAGAGAGGAAGGGAAGAGAAGAGAGAGGATTTGAGAGAGAGGGATGAGAGAGAAAGGAAAGAAGAGAGAGAGGACTTGAGACAGAAGGATGAGAGAGGACTATTATAAGGATATTTGTTATTTTATAAGGATATGTCTTATAGAAAATATTATTAGCAAAATTTACAAGGTGTAATGTGCAAAATTTCCAACCAAACCCAACTTAACACCCATATTAATGGCAAAAAGGGTGGTGAGGTGCATGAGCTCAATAAATGGAAACACATGTGCACACGCTCAATTTGGACTTTAAGGAGGTACACCAACTCAATTAACCCTATATTTTATTATCATTGTTTAAGAGCCTTAAAAAATAAAGAATCATATGTTAGGATCGATGATCCTCTAATTTCAAACTAAATGTGTTATTAAAAAGTAAAATAAGAGATAAAACAATCAAACCACAAAGTGGACTATAACACCTCAAACACTTTAGTCCCATATTGGCTAATGAAAAATTAGCATTGTGGGATATATTGATGACATGAGTCTACTACTACATCATCCAACAAGCTTAAGTTTTTTTGTGCCAATAATTCAGGGAGGGTGTTGTGGGCCAATGGACTCATGGCTGACAGATCGAACTCAGACTCAGTGCGGCTCGAGGACGGGACATTACAGAATGGTATCAGAGCCTGAAATAGCCGGAATTGTTGGAACTAAGTATTACACCAGGAAGGTGGGAGTCACCTCTAGAATCCCACAATGCCTGGTGACTGACTTGCTTGACCCTGATGGGACGTCAGGTGTTCAAGTAGGGTACGTTATAACACCCCATACACTTTAGTCCCACATCAACTAATGAAAAAATAATAGTGTGAGATATATTGATGACATGGGTTTACTACTACACCACCCAATTGACTTGAGCTTTTGTGGTAATAATTCAGGGAGGGTGTTGTAGGCTAGTGGACTTATGGGTGATGGACCGGGACTCGGGCTTGGTGCGGGCTCGGGGATGGGAGAATACATCGACGTTGGAGATTTTTATAGAGGTTTGATCACAACCACTGTGATCTAGTTCTCTCCTTGAGTTCTGATCGATCCCCCGATCTTTACTCGAATATTCACTATCTGATCTCCGTTCTGGGCCGAGATCAATGTCTTTACACTACGAGCCTTTGCGCGCTCACCTTACTCAATTTTCTCCTCTCACAACCCGAGAGGGAGTTTCCTTGAAGCTTTACAACTTTTGTGATTGATGGATATGGAATTGGAATCACTAGGTGACACTATAATATTTGAGCACACTTGGATATGATATGGAATGAATACACAAGTTGTGAAGTTTGGCTTTGAGTGTAGGAAAATGAGAAGATGTAGAAATTTTGGCATTAAGGTACAAGTTAATATGTATAGAATATACATTTCATTGTGCTAACATCTACAAGTAATCAAGACTCAAAGAAGAATGGAATCAAGTCAAAACATGTAATCAAAGCTATTTGAAGACATGTAATTTTATATTTAATTGAGTCTTAGGAATCTATGTGAACATGAGCAGACAAGAGCTGGAATCTATTCATATACACACTAACTTTTTTGTAGAACTCACACACCAAATTTCACATCATTTGGACTTTAATAGATCACCCAAACCATAGTCGGAAAATCACTCAAACTTAACCTAAATCGTTTGTGCTAAATGGTTGACCGAAACCAGTTTTAGTTCGATCGTTTCTATCAGTTAAAATCGTTATCCTATAGTGACTGTTTCCGGTACAACCAATCAACCTCTTTTGATCTTTCGGTCGACCGTTTCTAGTATTTTCATATGACCGTTATACTTGTCGTATTCTCCAACGGTCGTTTTCGTATACATTCACCTAACCCCTAATTTGTTCTTGGCCACCAGTCGAACGTTGTAAAACAACCGATCGACTGGATGTAGACTTTCTTGTGCGCCAAAAGTGCTTGTTATTTTCGGTCGAACGCACGTCCTGTTGAGTTTGACCGTTAACACTTTTATCCTGGCCAAAACCCTCTAAACAATCAACCACCCCTAGATTTAGTTCGACCGTTAACTTAAGTTATAGCCATTTGGTTTGACCATCTTTCCAGTTGGCTTAAAGGTTTTCTTATTTCCGTGGAAACGGTCGACCGTTCATCCCTTACCGGTATTGAACATATTTGCTGAACTATTTTCTGTTTTGTGTATCTTACACAAATCATTACCAAATCTTCCCCAATGGCTATAAACTTTAGGAGCTTATAAATAGAGATTCACACCTTTTTTACAAAACTCTCATAGTTCCATTTGCCTCCTATATTAGAGAGAATATTCCACATACTCAAAAGCTTAAACCTCCACACTTTAGATCCCAAATCTTATCCTACTCAAGGTTTGCTCAAGTTAGAGTGTTTGTCACTCATTTTCCTTCTGAAGAAAATGTTGTAAAGGTTTTAGTAAAAGCCTAAAGCATCCCTCTTGGGTTGTGAGTGGAGGATCCGAGCTTGGCGAGGGTTGTTCGTGAGTTCGTAGTGTAAATGCTTGATCTCCGCCCAGAACGAGATCAGATTAGTGAAAACGTAGGAGGAGCTCATGAAATCAAATGGAGCTTGCAAGAGAGGAAGTAGGCGGGTGCCAAACCTCTATAAAATTGTCGTCTTCATTGTGGTTTACTTGCCCTTTCTCTACTTGTCTTTATTGTTAGTTTCCGTTGCTTAATTTGTAGAGATTAGGAATTTGATTAGATTAATTAGAGTTAAAACATTCCTACAATTTGGACCAATGAGAGATAATATTCCACTCAAGTTCGGGCGGAAATCTACACAAATTCGGTCGACCATTTGAAGAACGGTTTTCTGAAATAAAGAGTTGACATGGTTAAAATTAAGCTTTCAGTTGACCGAGTAAAGTCCGGATAACCGATCACCAACTTCCAGTAACTCTTCCCAATTTCGACCAATTAAGGGTCGATTCTAAGGTGGACAGTAAGAATTGGTCGGGCTCTGATCAATTGAGTTCAGTCGTCCAGGACAAAATACAAGTCTGAGCTTTGGAATAAAATCCAAAACCGGTCCAAGAGGATTCGGTCGACCGAATGACAATCGGTCGTCCGAGTGGACAATTCCAGAGAGGATTTTAACGACTACTAATAAGATGATTTTAGTCATCCATTAGGTGTTCGACTGACCAAACAAGACCAGGGCAAAATCCTAGTGTTGAAGTTTATGTATGATCCTATGTACTCAATAAATAGAAAATTACAAATTGTGGTCCAAATCTTTGTTATAATCTTGAGTCTTTGTCTCAATGCTCATTTTCTTGATGATCTTGATCAAGCTATTAAGATGATTTGCAATTATACAAGTATATATGCAATCCATGGATAATGTTTGACCAATTTGATTGACTAATTTGATTCATTATCAAAATTAATATAGATTAATTAAGACCTAAAAGGCAACATCATATCTGATAAAATCACACTATGCAACATATAAGTATTAGTCTAGTGTGTTGATATTTACATTCTACGAAACGTGTTAAACAACCACTTTCAAGTTTTAAAAAAATTTGATTTGACAATAAAAAGGTAAATGTTTTCGTTTCATGTTATCCTTCAACAATGTGTGCATAATTGTGTCAGATTGAGTCAATAAGAGATGATCACAAATCGATACTGAAACATATGGCATTTACGAAAAATCCTAAATATTGATTTGACATTGAGGGTGGAAAACTTGTGTGAGGGAGCTGGTCAAGTTGTATGAATCCACTCAGCATGGTTTAAAATGTCGAACTATAGTTGTACAATTTTAACAAGACAAAAGGTGACAATAGAGATGACAATGGATATCCGGAATTGGTCGAATCGATCTGAATCAGGTGGTATCAAACTGGGGTAAAATGGATATAGGTCAGATATGGTTCCCCAATTTCGGAATCGACCCGGTTCCGGTTTGATTTTAGTTCTAACTGAAGGGAATGTGTTCTAAAAGTTTTACCTTTAAATGTCTTTTATTTTGAATGAATGTATTGAACATTTTTTCCTTGATTAATGTATTCGTCTTTTGGAAGTGTTAAGGAAGCGTCTCTTGGTCCTTAACCGTAGAACTCTAAAAGATAATGGTTTACATAAATCAAAAGTAATTCACAATCATAGTGATTAACATTGGACATTGATTACCGGGTTAAGATTGCCGTGTTAGTTAAAAGATATATTATAACTCTACAGATATTTAACAACATGAGTATATGAAATAGAAAATATTTCTTTCATATATTGAATTAACCTAACGAATAAAACATTATGGAATTGTGTTTGTGTTATTAATGTTTCATTGTGTCTTTGAATCCTTAGATATTTGTCTTATATCTTTTCACAAAAGGAATGTATGATTTGATCATGATTATGAAAAACGATCAATACGTATAGTGAAATGTATTAGTTGGTTATACACAACTTGTGCTAAAAAATGTGATATGTCAAAAGATTATCATTATCCCTCTTGTCTTGAGTGATGATATTATTAGGTCCTTGATAAAGCAAAATTATAATGTGCACATTGTAACTTGTGTATAGTTACATATTTATATTGGCTTAAGAGATCAAAAAAAAAGAATATACAATACCAAGATGACACATTTCTACTTTGTATAATATTCTCGATATCATGAGGCAAGAGATAGGCACAAATGATGTAAAATATCACTGAATGGATCGTGTTCAGTTAGAGTGAGCAAAATATCTTTGTTATTTGGGTAACTATAATGTGTATCTAGATACTGCTTATAGTTTATGATATAAAGTTATATCGTTGCCAACATAACTTAGATCTTTCTATAGATCACACCACAGAACTGAGAAATAATGAATTTGATTTTACATTTTATATGATGTTTTGAAATACATGTGGTAAAATATTAAAATCAATGTGTCGTGATTACAACATGGTTAGAATAATCAATAAATTCGTATGAGATGTGTACCTATGATGTGATATAATGTTTGACATTATATAGGATAATATATTACATAATATAATGTAATCCGCAAAATTATAACGTACAAGTTTGCTAAAACCCCAAAGGTCAAATTTTTATTGGATATTAATCTAAAATTTGACAAAGGCAAAAATACAGTGCAAAACGGTCGACAGTTTGAATGCGCAGTTCAACCGAAAATAACATGAACTTTTCTTGTTGTGAAACGGTTGACCGGTGGGGCATTCTGTTCGACCAAAATTATCATGAACTTTTCTAGATAACCAAACAGTCGACCAGTTGGCCGATTCGTTCGACGGTTTGCCTAGGATTTTGCCAGAATAAATAAGTGAATTTCTCTGATCATGCATTGGAATTGTTCCAATTTGGTCAAAGGAGGTTATTCGATGATTACGTGTCAAAATATGATTGGTTTAGAGGAACTAAAAACAAGAGATCATGTGTAAATGGGTTACACATGATGTGGGATGGAGGAAGTCCTATAAATAGGTCCCTTCTCTCCTCCTTGTTTAAATGAATGCAAAATTATGCTCTCAATATTTCTCCACCAAATCCATCCAAAAATTTCCTTGTTAGTTGAGTGTTTGAGAGATAAAATTCTCAGGAGCTTTAAATGGGTCATTAGCTAGATTCTAGCCTTGATTTAGAGATTGATTAACTAGCTCCGATCTTTCTAATCTTGCTTAGAGTAGTCTGAACACTTAGAGGAATTCCGAGGCGATCCGGCGTGCAACAAATCTTCCTATTGGTGAAAGGGATTCGATAATCCCCGAGGTATGATCCAATCTATGTATTTCAATATTAAATAGTTTATTATGTATATTGAAATACAATTAGAAATTTTGTACGTAAAATTATTAGAAAATATGAAAATCGATCTTAAATCATTGTTAAAAAATATACACAAGTATAGGACACGAAATCCTACATTAACTATTGGAACCGGGTCTGGATCCGGAAACGGGTATTACTATAAATAAATAAATAAACCTAAAAAGTTATTGTAACAAATGAAAAAAAGAGTTTGTACACATACAAATTCAAAAATTTACAGGTTTTTGAGCGGAACCGGTTCTGGGTACCCGTGATTCACCGGATCCAGTTCTAGGTACCCAAGTTGGAAACCGATTGAGACCCAATACGATTCTAGATACTAAAAAAAAGATCTGATTTTGATTATCTTCGTACCCGAACCGGAATGGATTGATTGTTGAGATGCTATCGGAAGACCGTATCATTTAACTAGGTAGTTCAACTAAAGGTTTACAATATGGTGCTTATACACGGACGTAGGCATTTGTGACGCCGCCTACGTGTCGTTTGTTACTCACTAGTCAGTATTCAGTCATCTTGCCATGCCAACTACCCACAACGTGCCATTTTTTCAATTTTTTTGCTGATTTCTTGCATGCGACGTTTCTTTTTCCGCCAGAGGGATAAGACAACAGACAAACATCAAACCGACGACGGTTTGGAATCCGAGGAAGGAAATAAATCGGCAGGGCCAAAAGCAGAACACATCTTCCCCCTTTGCACTACCTTCGTTTTCCTTTCAGAATCTGGCGCCGGTTGAAGACTATTTTCTCTTACATTTCTTTCCCTAAAATTGCCCAATGGATTCTCCACATTGTGCTTCCTCAATCAAAGTGATTGGGCAACAGGTTTGTCGATGTCACTGTTTTTTGTTCTTTTTTCTTCCTTGGTTTGATTTACGAACATGGGTTCTTATTTCATTTGTCTTAGGAGTCTACCCACTACTTCCTATCTTCGAAGTGCGCCTGGATTCCTATAGAAAAACAGTTTGCTCTCATGAAGAATGTTGAGAAGGACGTATTCCGGTGGACCCCTTCGGTCACTTCCTAAACCTTCGTAACGTCCTGACCGATTATGAAATTGTGGGTTGGTTCGTCGAACACTATGACGCGAAGGAGGTGGGCCTGAGGATCAGATCTGAGGAAGTCCCCTTTAAAGTTGAAGACGTACGTGGCCTTAATTTTGGGCCTAAGAATGCATAGGAAGACTGTACAAATGCAACAAACATGCATACAGAGGCGAGACGGAGAGAACCTATACAACAATCAGTTGCTCGATCATATGACTGCTACCAGTCTCATGCGGGATACAAAGGATTACGTTCGTCTCCACATTTGTTAAATTTTCAACAAGTTTTTGTTAAGTGATGGAACATTACGAACAAAATGATGGTTCATGGACCATTTGGCTGAAATTAAACACATCCAGAAGTACGCATGGGCTCTTGCAGTTCACGCATATCTGGTGCAGGGGCTTGAGAAAGAAGGCAAGGAACTTCAAGAAAGGAGATCAGCCAGAAACTACGTCTTGAAGCAGGGGAAAATCGATGAATGGGTTGTCATACTCCAAGTAAGGGTTTGTCCATTTTAACCTTTTGATCTACCCTATTTAATATAAGTGTTTGTCCTTTTTAATGAATGGAGTTGTCCTTTTTAAGGTGTGGGCTTGCCCTTTTTAAGACATGTGTTTGCCAATTTTAACCTTTGATTTGCCTTTTTTATTATAATTGTTTGTCCTTTATAAATGGTGTTGTCCTTTTTAAGGTGTGGGTTTACCCTTTTTAAGGTGTGGGATGACCCATTTTAAGATATGAGTTTGTCCATTTTAACCTATTGATCTGCCCCTTTTAATATAAGTGTTTGTCCTTTCTAATGAATAGAGTTGACCTTTTTAAGGTGTGGGTTTGACCCTTTTAAGGTATGGGTTTGCCTTTTTTACTATTTTGATCTGCCCGTTTTAGCATAAGTTCTTGTCCTTTTCAAGATATGAGTTTGCCCTTTTTAATGAATGGAGTTGTCCTTTTTAAGGTGCGAGTTTGCCATTTTTAACGTGTTGGTTTGCCATTTTAATATACTGGTTTGTCCTTTTTAATGTGTTGCTCTGCCCTTTTTAAGATTTTGGTTTACACATTATAACCTACTAGGTGTGGCTTTGTGAGAAGTTCATCTTGGGGGAGCCCAGAAGGGTGCCTTTCCGCGGATGAACAACTGGTCTGGAATCTTTGGCAAACGGATAATTCTGAAGAAATAGGAGGAACACAGAATCATCGTCCTTAAAATTTACAACGACGAATTTGCCCTGAGGGAGCCTCCGACACTCTCTATGAAGGAGCAGGAACTCATTAGTTCAGCTCCAATTCCTGTTCCAACCCGTATCCCAGAACCTGAGTATGCTTCAACAAGCACGGAAGCTAGGCTGCAATTGAGAGACTGTAGCATCCTTAGGGACCCACTGCTACAAAAGTTGGACCTGAGTGAGGTGAAGATGAAATGACTGCAAGCCGAAGTTGCTACGAAACAGGAAACTGAAGAGGTTAACAGCCTAAAAGAAGAACTGAGAAAGTCCCGAGAGGAGTGTGGGATGTTGAGGGAAGAGATTGTATATCTTCGAGTAGAGAGTGCAGGTCCGAAGAACTATGGGGAGGAGGAAGATAGAGAGGAGAAGATGAGGGAGGAGGAGAAAGAAGAAGAGAGGAAGAGAGAGGAGTATGAGAAGATGAGGGAGGAGGAGAAGGAAAAAGAGAGGAGGAGAGAGGAAGAAGAGAGAGAAGGAGAAGATGAGGGAGGAAGAGAGAGGAGGAGAAGATGAGGGAGGATGAGAGGAAAAGAAAAGAGAGAAGATAGGAAGAAAGAGGAGGAGAAGATGAGAGATGAAGAGAAGGAAAAAAGAGGAAAGAGGAAGAAAGCAAGAAGAAGAATTCGAAGGACAAAGAAAAGAAGAAGGCGAGGAGGTCAACATGGATCCTACACTAACTACTGGGCATGGATGCATTGACCACATTGACCAATGATGAGGTCAACATATTATTGAACTTGACCGCAGCCACCAACGATCACGGAGAGGTGATCTGGAGAGATGATCTGTGCAATCTCACACGTACCGACCTGAACGAGCTAATAATGTCCGGGTAGATATGACCAACCAAATGTTCGATGCTATGATGTCGGTACTGGAAGAATGCCACCACCACCAAAATTTTATCTGTATGTCAACCTTCTGTTCCGGCTGAATTGTGAGTGGCCAAGGCAAGGACGTTGAAGAGTTTATCACCCCTAAACTAAAAGACGTCGATCCGAAAAAGACTATAATCACACAACCATTATGGAATAGAGGTCATTGAACGCTGGTAGTTGTTCACGCTCCGTCTGAGGAGATCTTGCAGTTCAACAGTATCTATACGGAGTTAGTTGAAGGCGAACATCCCAACCAGACGGTATGCGAACATGAATGCTCCGTACTGGATGTTGGTCAATTCTTGAGGGATCTACTTAAGGTGGCTGGCCAGTGAAAATTCCTAAGGGATACGTGCCACCAACAAACGCCGGAGAGCAACTATTGTGGTGCGTATGTATTATACTGGATAAGGTGCCACATGCAAAAGGTTACGCCGACGAAGAAGAACAATCCCAAGATAATTCACTGTATCATGGGGGAATTCATAATGTATTTACTTAGGGACTCCCGGGCTTGTGTTCAAATTTGAAGGACAATTTATGGACTTGTGTTCTTTATACATGTATAATTTACATAATTAGTTTTTAATCTTTGAACTAGCTCAAAAAAGGGCAAACACACACCTTATAAAGGTCAAATCAGTATAAGTGGCAAACCCACAAGTAAAAAAGGACAACTTCATTCATTAAAAAAGGCAAACCCATAACTTAAAACGGGCAAATCAAAAACTTAAACTGGACAAACCCATAACTTAAAAAGGGCAAACTCACACCTTAAAAAGGACAACCAAGTAAGTTAGAATGGACAACTACATTCATTAAAAAGGGCAAACCCACACCTTAAAAAAGTCATAACAGTATGTTAAAAAGGACAAAAACTATATCTTAAAAAGGGCAAACCCATATCTTAAAACGAGCAGATCAAAAGGTTAAACTGCACAAACCCATAACTTAAAAATGGCAAACTCATTTCTTAAAAAGTATAACCTAGTCGGTTATAATGGACAACTACATTCATTATAAATAAAAAAACCATACCTTAAAGAGGTCAGAACAATATGTTAAAATGGACAAACTCATACCTTAAAACGAACAAACCGACATCTAAAAAGAATAAATCCATAAATTAAAAAGGACAGCACTTGTAATAAAACGGTCAGATCAAAATGTTAAAATGGATAAACTCATATCTTAAAAGTAATAAACCAATAAGTTAGAATGGACAACTACATTCATTAAAAAGGGCAAACACATACCTTAAAAAAGTCAGAATAATATGTTAAAATGGACAAACCCATATCTTAAAACGAGCAAACCTACACCTTAAAAAGTATAAAATCATTCATTAAAAAGGACAAACACTTATATTAAAACAGAAAGATCAAAATGTTAAACTGGACAAACTCATTGCTTAAAAAAGGAATACCCATAACTTAAAAAGGGTAAAATAGACTATAGTACGTTAAAATGGAACTTAAGGTTTCTTCGTTTTACATGAACTGTTCAAAGTGAACAATGCAAACTTAGGGAGGTTGTTCCTAGTAATACAACTTCATGTCTCAATCACAGAAATCAGGATCCCCTGGTTTCTGTGCGATCTGGTGCAGCGGTGATTTACCCTTCCTCCTGAACTTACTCTTCTCTTTTGTGGCGTACTTTTTGTGGCTTTTTAAAATTATCTTCTCAGCTAAAGAAAATGACGTGTGGTCAGCGGTATTCCTGGACGAGTGACTTTATCTGGATTGCGCATAGATGTACCCACGGTCCCAGGTTCCTCAAATTGAGTAGGGACCTGGGTAGTGTTCATACGTGACTTAAGCCACTCCATACACTTCAATGCCTGAAGATACCTTTCGTGGGAAAGGAATGCTTCCTATGCGATCCAAACGGCACGACCCAAGATGTCATCGTGATGACGCAACACATCCTTCTCCATTATGCCATTGTCTTGGTACATCTTATCTCGATAGCTCTGACGAATATCCTTTTGCCATCGATTAATGATGTAAGATGGCGGGAGCAATGCATTAGGATCAAGGTGACCAAGTACAACAAAAACGTGGCAACACAGAAGACCAACGTGCTGAAACATTCTACAATCACATGCGAAGCTCATACGTTTGTGTTGTATCAGGAAACATTTCGACAATAGATGCTCACCAGCCCATACACGTTCAGTTACCTTGTAATGCAAACCGTCATTCATTTGAAACTCCTCAGTTATATCGTTGTATATCATCTTCCCAATTTCTAACTGAACTTTCTTGAAAACCCCTACCGTATACAACTCGATGATGTGCCTCTCGAATGGATAGATTGAAACCAATTAGGGGTTCTTATGAAGACAATCAAAATCTGATTGAGCTTCCTTCTCATACTTTTGGCGGAGTGCGAGTTCATATTGTTGAACGAACTGCTTAAGGGGGGTGTTCTTCGAAGTAAGGTACTTGTCGAAGAAGGTGTTCATACTCTCGCTTATTTGGGTAGAAGTTATTCCCGCGAAAATATAATCACCAACAAAAGCAGGTACCCATAACTCATGGATTGCATAAATGGATTGAAGTCATCTATGCTTCTGCAACTCAAATCACCAAGGAAACTTCACTTAAGTTGTGTTCATTATGTGTCATATGCAATATCTATACCTTGCATTTGGGAAGACATTCCTTACAATAGCAGTAATGGTGCCACATTGGTCCGTTATGATCGCTGAGGGATGGATATATGCACAATATGTTAAAAAGGACAAAGTCATAAGTTAAAAAGAGCAAACCCATTGGTTTAAAAGGATAAAGACATAAGTTAAAAAGGGCAAAACCATATCTTAAAAAAGGCTGATTAGTAGCATATCATGCATCATATTCATGTTATACATCTTTTACTTTACCCCAATATTGTGCTACTTGAGTTGTTGTTGTTGTGGTTTCAGGTGTTAGGTAATAAAGAAGAGAAAATGGAACAAAAAGGACCTGAATGCAACAAGAATGGACTGAATTGAAGACTTCTGGACTCATTTGTAATGCACAAGGACTGGATCGCAAATCAAGAAGGACCCAAGTAAAAATCCAGAGGGACCTGATTGTGAAATGTAAAGTATCGTGACACATGACTTGAACAAGATCAGTATTTCGCCAATTAAATTCAAATCGGTTAAAGACAGTTGACCAAGGCTTCACCCAACGTGCAAAATATTACATTGAAGCTGCTGGAAGAAATAGGGACCGATCGGGCACAAATGATCCACCAGTGACGGATCATTTTACTCCAATTGATCTCCAATTTCTCCACCAGAGTATAGAGAAAGTTATGACAGTCATCAGATTGCTCCCATATCCATCCAAACCCTTATTTCTTCTATAAATATCATTGTAATCCCTCTTCTCCACCTCTTCTTCCTCCTTCGCCCATTAGAGTAGGTTTTAGTTTCCTGTTTTAGTAGTGTAATAAGGGGGTTGGAGAGGAGCAAATTTTGCCTTTTATTTTCTTAATCAAGTTTAGTTTTTGTTTATTGTCTCTCTTAAGGACTTACCTCTGGTGGAGCAAGAGCTCCCTAATACCCTTAATTTCAAACGACCTGATGAGAATTTGCCTCTCACTATTGTTCTTGATCAACTTGAAAATGATGGGACATCAAACAACTACATTGCCAAAGAGGGTATTGGGAGTTCCTTAGAGGATACATTGGGTAAGAGACCCACTTTTTGTTCGCCTGGTGGGTCAAACATGCATAACGAGGTTCTTGACCTTGTTCCGACCCACCGGCTTGTTGGTTGGAGATTTTGGATTGACGATCATAACTTCAGTACCGCAACGGGAGAAACTCTTCTTCCGTTGCACAATATTTCCCAAACTCTTGAGAGGTTTGAGCTCTTTCAGTTTGATCCTTTGAATTAGACGCTTTGGCGTCCAATTCATGAACCTCTCCTTTCATCTTGTGCTCTTTGTGAGGGGGGCACACATGAGTATTTTTGGCCCGCGTGGTGTCATGTTCCCATTCCAAGTGCATTGACCCACTTTTGAGGTTCTCATTTGATATCATTTGACAATGAAGATGGGAACTTATTTTGTACATAGTTATATTTCAAAAAAAAGCAAAAAAGAAAGAAAAAGGACACCATGAGTGAGCACAGCTTGTTGTGGGCTCCAACCCCTGTGTATTTGGGCTTCATTTCTTTCACGTATTTGTAGCCCTTCTTGAGCATCTCACAGGTTTTGAGGGAAATTTGGGTTTGTGTCCATCAACATGACCATGAAAACTTCATTATGCTTCACGTTGGTGAGATCTTGTCTTTTAAAAGCATATATCCATGTAGAATCATGCTCACATTCATTGAGGACAATGCATGAAGTGTGGGGGTGTTTTACGTGTGTACATAGTCGAGTCTTTCTCCTTTTATTTTGTTTTCGTTTGTATGTATTGTTTAGGGTCATGTTAGCTTATGATTGATAATATAAAGGAGCTTGGGTGGTCCTTGTTGGATGACTTGGTGAGAAGCCCCATTCTTAGTGAAACTGGTGTGTCACATCCTTCGAATGAGCCTTCGAAACTCATTTTGATGCACCCGCCTATTGGTTGGAGGGTTTTGTTTGATGATCAACTAAACCCTAGTGAGGAAACACAACTCCACTCATTCATGTTGTCGATGCTCAACCAATATCATGATGGGTTTGAGCCTTTCAGTTTTGACCTTTCACCCTCATGACACCTCAGAATACCAATGAAGCGGACCCATCTTGGCAAATCTCTGGTCCGCATGACTCGATGTTCTCGTTTGATTTTCCTTGACTAAATGATTATGAGAATATCCTTGTTGATGTATATATCATTGTTTAGGTAAGTGTGGGGGTATTTGATTAGTAGCATATCATGCATCCTATTCATGCTATATATCTTTTATTTTACCCCAATATTATGTTACTCGAGTTGTTGTTGTTGTAGTGTTTCAGGTGTTAGGTAAATAAGAAGAGAAAAGGGAACAAAAAGGACCTGATTGCAACAAGAATGAACTGAATTGAAGACTTTTGGACCCATTTGTAATGCACAAGGACTGAATCGGAAATCAAGAAGGACCCAAGTGAAAATCCGGAGGGACCTGATTGTGAAATGTAAAGTATTGTGACACATGACTTGAACAATAACAGTATTTCACCAATTAAACTCAAATAGGTTAAAAACAGTGGACTAGGGTTTCACCCAACTTGCAAAATATAACATTGAAGCTCTTGGAAGAAATAGGGATTGAACGGGCACAAACGATCTGCCAGTAGCGGATCATTTTGCTCCAATTGATCTCCAATTTCTCTCGTGGCTCGGACTTGATTAATTGGGTCCACCATAGTATAGAGAAAGTTATGACAGTCATCAGATTGCTCCCAGATCCATCCAAACCCTTATTTCTTCTATAAATACCATTGTAATACCTCCTCTCCACCTCTTCTTCCTCCTTCGCCCATTAGAGTAAGTTTTAGTTTCCTGTTTTAGTAATGTAATAAGGGGGTTGGAGAGGAGCAAACTTTGTCTTTTATTTTTTTAATCTAGTTTAGTTTTTGTTTATTGTGTTGATATTTTCCTTTGATGCAATTTTTTTATGTTGTTGTTTGTTTAATCTAGTCTTCTATATTTCTTTCATGGGTTTTTGTTATTTCTATGTTTTTTTAGTGTAGAGACGAGTAGAGAGTAGTCCATCCCCATTGGGGTGGAGAAGAAAGTGATTTGATCATGTGATGGATTAGTGTGTGTTAATCTTAATCCTGTGAGCATTACATGATTTCCATAACCATCTAATGAGATTCCACTCTTTTCTTTGATATGGTAATGCTCTTGAATGAAGTTTAGCATATGCTTAGATTAGTGGGCCTATTTATGGAGAATGATGAGATTAGGATAATGATGGAGTGGAAGAAGGAAACAAGACATGTGCATGCATGTGCTCATGTTGGCTTTATCTAAATTAATGTCTTGTATGTTTTAATGATTGTGATAAATCTTATTTCATGTGGAGAGATAGTTGGATTTGAGTCATTTTGCATGTGAACATATTAGATTCGTTTCAATTATTGTCTTGTATGTTTTAATGATATAATTTTATCTTATTCATGTGGAGGCAAAATTGGAATTGAGTTTTATGGATTTCATGTATGTCATGTTTTGATGAGCATTTTTGAACACACACAACACACATTTTTGTATTCACATTCTTTTTCTACCCTCTAAGGGGTTTAGTTTGATTGCTTATTTTCCAATTCCTTTTGCATTGTAGTGTAGTTTCGTTCACATCTCTCTCTTCTTCTCCCCCACTCGAGTATCGTGAATCCGACTTACACGCGCTCCCTGTGGATCGACCCGTACTTGTCACCGCTTCAATGCGGTCGTGCACTTATGGTAATTTTAACTGAGTCAATCAAGGATAAAGACACAAGTTAAAAAGGACAAAGTCATATCTTAAAAAAGACAATCTTGTATGTTAAGAATAACAAACTCATAAGTTAAAATGGAAAAGACATAAGTTAAAAATGACAAACCCGTAAGTTAAAAAGAGCAAAGTCATATCTTAAAAATGACAAACTCATATGTTAAAACGGACAAACCCATAAAATAAGAAAGGAAACCCCATAAGTTAAAAATGACAAAATCATTCATTAAAAAGGGCAAACCCATAACTTAAAACGGACAAAACTGTATATTAGAAAGGGCAAATCCATATATTACAAAGGGTAAAACCATATCTTAAAAAAGGACAAACTCATATCTTAAAAAGGACAAAATCATGTATTAAAAAGGACAACCCCAGAGGTCAAAAATGGCAAAACCTTATATTAAAAAAGACAATTCCATGTGTTAAAAAGAACAATCTCCTTTTCTAAAAAGGACAACCTCAAAACCTTTTTACAGTAATCCTTTTATACATATCGCATATGCAAGACAACCACGTTTGGAACAACCAAATGTAATTTTCAGTGGTGTCATAGGACAACAAAAAAGCAACCGAGCAACACCGACTCAAAATGGTGATTAACTCGTACAAATGGTGCGGAAGGCATATCGTATTTGTTGGTCAGGTAGGTAGTGTCAAAACATATAGCGTCTTTGAAGTACGAATATGCAGCTCTAGAGTGTCCGTCCGCCCAGAAAACGTTCATTAGTCTTCCTTCGTCATCCATATCCATGACATAAAAGACATTGAATCAATCTTCTGCATCTTAATAAAATACTTCTGAAAAGCTTGTGCATCGCCAGGTCCCATTTTCAAATTTCCGGCTTCGGTTATAACGTTATTGCAAACAAAGAGTTATGAACGTCGGAGATCTCTTCTAACACAAATAGGTTTGTGATCTGATGAAACAACACAAATCTTAGGTTCATATCGTTAAAAGTCAATTTTTCATTCCCTCCAGCCTCGATGACAAACGATTACATGGTCTAGCAGCCGAGATCCCAGCAACATCATTAGACGATATGTGTACTATGGCCGCCTAAGGGAATAGTTTGCTTCTGTCCAAGAAAACATATCTACTCCTCTTCAAGCAAATGGTGGTTATGTTTAAGATCAGCAAATTTAATCTGGTACCCCCTTGTTGGGTTTCCAGAGATCCTGATCTGAGCCGTGCAGTCGACTCTACTGGATAAACGAGGCTTCAATATTCATTGTCCTTGTTTTGTTGGTGTCCTGCCCTCCTTTGAACAAGTAAGTGTGACCCAGATAACAACACTTTGATCGTAATGAGATTGTATTAACTTAACACCAAAACCACAAGAATCGATAAAGGCAACATAATTTCTTTTGACTTCTTTGAAAGAACGAAATCACATTCTTGTGGGGAACGTTTAACGACTGCTCCTCTTGGGATGACATAGGTACAATTTCCATTGCAGTTGAGAGCAGAGAAGAAAACCCTATACTAAAAAGGAAGAAAGAAAATACGAAGGAGAAAAGAAGACAAAAGGTTGTTATTTTGGGGAAGATGAAACGTTCGGAGACGAGACATAGCGCCAAAAAGAATGATTTGAGATGTTTTAAATGAAAAGTTTTAAACTAGATACTCATTGGGCAAAGTTTTAAATGAGATACTCATTGGGAAAATAAAAAATCCCATAATTTGTGGATTAACTGGACTTGTACACGTAGGTAGCGACACGATAGAACGTCCGAAAGAGCAGCACAAACCATTTTCCTTTACCGTACTCAAAGCAATCACAAGTCAATCAAGATGTTCAAGTAGGTTCGTCAATCATGCTGTTATGTACTTTTCATGCAGAAAGTCGTGTACATCTTTTGTATATTATATTTACTGCAATTTGAAAGAGTTAATTAATGCATAACATTTGCATCCCCACGTGTCAATAGGCAACAGTACTATATTTTAATATATTTTTCTTCCCCACTCGTGTGAGAGAGGGGGAGAGTAGGCATATATGTTAATATTATCCGATCTAATATATGTTAATATTATCTATATACTATGGAACGTGTTAAACAACCGCTTCAAAAAACATTTGATTTGACACTAAAAAATGTAATTGCTATCGTTTCATGTTATCATTCAAAAAAACCAAAAACTATTATAAGACTATTGACTCGAGGTCTATTTATTTAAGGGTCATTGACTTTTTATGGTCTTAAAAATGTATCAAAGGTCACATTTATACTTGTTTTTGTCCTCAATACAAATCATATCATTCTTTTTCCCAACATCCACATTTCTCTCAACTCTTTTTCCCAACATATTTCTCTCCTAAATTCATTAACCTCGCTCCAACCATCATACCTAATACACCAAAGTATTAAGATCGATTTCCATTATGTAAGCTTTATTTTGGTATTTTTTTGGTTTTAACACAAAAGGGACCAAACGAGCTGACTTGTTTTTTACAAACGAGCTGAACGAGCAGAGTCGTTTTCACCGAACGAGCTGGGTCGTTTTATTCATAACATCCACATCCAAAAATAGAATGTGATGATTCCAGATCTGTTGGAAAGACAATTAAAAGACACTTTTTTTATGACTTGTCAAATTCTGATGATACGAGGGTGAAAAACATGTCTAAAGACATATCGTATTTGGAAATTAGACAATAGACAGATCTTGAATAATTTGTGCATAACTCTCTTCTCTGACATCCAAATAAGGTGATTCAAGACACGTTACAAAGAAGATTTTGAGAAGAAAAACTTTGATATTTTATGTATATTCATATTAGGAACCGAATGAGCCCATAAAGGGGGGGGGGAGGGGGGGGGGAGGACTGCTGGTTTGAGAGAACATAAAACAAGCTGGATCATTTTTTCCAAACGAGCTGGGTCACTCGACCAAACGAGCTGAGTTGTTTTATTCATAACATCCACATTCACATATAAAATTTGATGATTTTAGATCCGTTTGAAAGACAATTGAAAGGAGAACATATTCGTTTTTCTTACAATGAGCCAAATTCTGACGATACAAGGGTGAAAACGTGAGTCAAGACAAACCGTATTTGTCAACTTGACAATCAACAGATCATCAATAATGTGTGTATTACGCTCTCATACGATATCCAAATAAGGTGATTCAAGACTCATTACAAAGAAGATTTCAAGAAGCAAAACTTTCAAATGTTACATATTTTCAAATTCGGAACCTAATGGGCTCATAAATGGCGTGGACGAAGAACTAGTGTCATCCCTCCGTCCAACAGTCCAATCCCTCCGTCCACCAATCGTGACCCTCAGTCCAGCAGTCCAGTCCCTCCGTCCAGCAATCACGTCCCTCCGTCCAGCGGTTCAGTCCTTCCATCCCGCAATGTTGTACCCCTGTCCAGCAGTCCAGTCTCGCAGTCCAGCAATCGCGTCCCTCAATCTAGCAGTCCACTCTCTCCATGCAACAGTCCAGACCCTTAGTCAAGAAGTCCAGTCCAGCAATCCAATCCCCCCATCCAACAATCCACGCCCTTTGTAACGAGTTGGGTCGTTTGGTTGAAATGAGATGGGTCATTGCAACTTAATTAATAATCTGACTCGTTTTAACAAAAAAAATACTTCTCTCTAAGAATGAAACAATTTGTTCTACATGACACAACCTAATTAACAATGTATACAATTATGGATGGTTGGTTTTGAGTGTTAGAACATTAATATGGGTACAATTTTATTTTTTTAAGTGAACTTATTATGTTCAATTTCTGAATAATATTGTTGTTATGAAAAATCATAAGTTTTGAAACAACTTTATGACACCGTTTATAGATTCAAATTCAATCAAGACAAAAGATTTGAAAACATCACAAACCAACTTGTTACAAGTTAACTGATTGATCTCGTTTTATATTTAACCGCAAGTGCACGACCGCGTTGAAGCGGTGGCAAATACGGGTCGTCCACTGGGAGATGTGTCGATACTTGGTTTGTGCGAAGGCGAGAGGTAAAGAAATGGAAGAAAGGTTGGTTTGATTACACTAAACTAAACTAAGATGCAAATGGAAATGGAAAAGAAGCAAGAAAAACTAAACCCCAAATGGGGTAGAGAAATGATGTGAATATAAAGATATGTGTGTGGTGTGTGTGTGTAATTAAGCTCCTCACAATATGTAGTGCATGAAATCATAAAACTACATCCAACTTTGCCTCCACATGAATTAAGATTTCACTACATCATTAAAACATACAAGACAATAATTGGAATGAAGCTAAATGAACTCAAGTATAAGGACTAGACCCTACTATGCCTCCACATGAATTATGATAAGACTACATCGTTAAAACATACAAAACATTAACCAAGGTAAAGGCAACAAGAGTTCATATACTACAACTTGTGTTTCCAATATTAATTTCTATCCATATCCTAACCATATCATTCCCCATAAAATAGATCACTAATCAAAGCATAAGCTAAGCTTCATTCAAGAGCATTAGCATATCAAAGATAAGAGTGGAGACCCATTAGATGGTTATGGAAATCATATAAAGCTCAAGGGATAAAGATAACACACACTTAATACACTACATGATTATATCACATATTTCTCCACCCCCAAATGGGGATGGAACTACTCACACATATTTAAACTAACTACTCTAATAAAATGAAGCATTATACTGAAATGAAACTATACTAATCAAGCAAGAAATATTAAAGAAGCATAAAACAAAACAAGCAACAAAGCAAACACATAAAAGGAAATCAACTAAGCAAGAATTAACAAGCTAAAGAAAACATATATTATTAACTCACTCAAATTACAAGCAGCTCTTCCTCCACCAGAGTTTTGCTTCAAGGCTTCACTCTTAGTAGGGAAGATGCCACCAAAGAGAGAGATGGATACAATGGGAGGTGAATAGTTCTATTTATAAGCATGGAAAAAGCTAATCCGGGACAATCCCCCGATGTGGGACTAAACCAATACCAAAAATAGCCTAAACACATAATAATACAAGTCCAGGAGAAAGCTTAGCAGATCTGGGGCCATATGGACCGCTAATTAGCGGTCCAAGACCGCCAATTGGCGGTCTATAAACTTCAGATCGTGTTGGTTTTTGTTGTGGGCTTTGCTTGGAGTGTTTCTTGGTCTTGGATGCATCTACTTGGTTTAGTGGAGCTCCGACCCGAATCGAATTGAAAAAATACTCCCCATGATGGTGTGGAGTTTCCTGTTTTGCTCTTAGGTCCTCCTGTCTTACGTTCAGGTCCTTCTCCCTTGCATCTTGGTCCCCAGGTCTCACAATTAAGTCATTTTTCTTGCTTTTGGGTCCTTTCATGGCTCTTCTCTTCAAACCTCTTTATTTCTGAAAAGCAAACATAAAACTCATCACGTAGCATTGCTTAGGTGTAAGATAATGGATATAACGTACAAATATAAGCATGAAATGATGTCAATCAAATACCCCCACACCTAAGTTTTTGCTAGTCCCGAGCAAAACAAAGAAAGAGAAAAGCAAACGAAATACAAGAAATCCTAACTCACTTTCGTAGGAATCACGGTTGCACTTAGCACGTGCAACAAGCCGTTAATCCTCCTTGTCGCCAAGGAGGAGGAGTGTTGTCTCCTGAGGGTTTTCAGCGGATATACCCACAAAATCCGAACAAGATGCATTATTCAATCTAGACAATCGACTCGTTGGAAATATTTTGTCGATCATTGGACGCGGTAATCCAACGGGCTGATTCTATATAGGTAATCAGTCCACACACCTAACCTAATGAACCATTCGTGCAAGTTAAATAAGGAATTGAGTGAAAGATATGGACAACCTCAACATCCTCAAGTGCTACAAAGTGTAAAGTCCATTAAGGTTCTTATTTGCATTACCATTTTTTTTCTTTTTGTTTCTTTTCTCATTTTTTTTCTTTTTCTATTTATTAGTTGGAGCTTCATTTTCCCAGGGTCAGGTTTCGTGCATCATTGCCCATGAGGACTTACACTATCACTTACACCTTTCCCCAAATCTCCACATAGGGCAATCCCTACCACCCGTGTAACGAGAGTTCGGTCGGCGCATCCCAAGTCAGATGACTCAAAAGCACCAGGCACAAAGTCCCTTCAGACCTACTTTCCCGAGTGATAGGAGCCGTGCAAGAAGAGAGAACACCTACTCACTTATTTCTTATCTACACATGAACCAAAATCCCTACACTTATGTCTCACAACAAGATTTAGAGGGTCCTTGACTACAACAAACTTCCTTAAGTTAACAGACACGAATTATTGAGTCACTAGGTTTATGATGGACTTCTTTAAATGTTTGAGCACTGAAACCCTATGATTACTCTCCCCCAAAGGAAAACTGGAGTGCATCCTAACAAGTCGATAAATCCTAAAGCCACATTACTAGATATTCTAATGCATCAAGTTCAAGACAATTTTGGGAGCTTTCTTTTTACTTTGCCTCTCAACGGTTTTGCACATGCTAAACACACGCAAAACCCACAAAACATTTCCTTTCACAAACACATGAATATTTTGAAAGAAATGTGAAAATTTTGAAGCACTCGGCAAGCAAAAGAAGACAAGTCACCCAAGGATCATGGCAAGCAGATATATCGATATTAAATGCAGCACACTAACATGGCCCTAACAATGCACACAAAAGAAAACAAAAACAAAGGAAAATACTCGACTATGTACACACGTAAAACACCCCCACACCTAATTCATGCATTGTCCTCAATAAATGTGAGCAAAATACTACATGGATGTGTGTATGAAACAGAATAGATCTCACCAACGTGAAGTACACAAGGAAGTTCATGGCTATGTTGATGGACACAACCCAACTTCCCTCAAAACCTGTGAGATGCTAAAGAAGGGATACAAATACATGAAAGAAATGGGGCCCAAATACTCAAGGGTTGGGGCCCACTACAATCGATGCTCACCGAAGGAGTTTTTTTTTAAACATATATACACATGAACGCTCAACCGCTCATGTAGGAGCATGAATGGTTGAGTGTGAGGGAGGTTCATGAAGGAACATGACCTCCTCGACTTCGACTGGTGCCCCCTCCAAGTAGGGTTTGAGGCGTTGTCCATTAACTTTGAACACGTCCCCATTCCCTGGGTTCAAGATCTCAACCGCTCCATGAGGATAGACGGTTTGGACAATAAACGGGTCAGACCAGTGACTGCGGAGCTTACCCGCAAACAGATGAAGCCGGGAATTGTAGAGCAACACCTTCTGCCTGGCCGTAAATACCTTTCGCATAATCATGCGATCATGAAACATCTTGGCTCGGGACTTATGAATTTTGGCATTCTCGTACGCATCATTGCGTAGCTCTTCCAATTCCACAATGTCGAGCTTACGTTGTACTCCCGCTTGATCAAGATCCATATTCAGGTTCTTGATGGCCCAGAAAGCACGATGCTCAAGCTCGACGGGTAGGTGGCAAGCCTTGTCGTACACTACCCGATATGGGGACATACCCAAATTGGTCTTGTACGCGGTGCGGAAAGCCCACAACGCGTCATTCAACTTGGTAGACCAATCCTTCCTCAAGGAACTAACCGTCTTCTCAAGAATTTGCTTTAATTGACGGTTAGAGATTTTGACCTGCCCACTAGTTTGCGGATGGTATGGGGTCGCAAGCTTGTGGGTGATCGAATATTTCCTCATAAGCGCTTCAAAGGAGCGATTACAGAAGTGGGTACCCCTATCGCTGATTATGGTACGAGGAGTACCAAATCGCGCAAAAATGTCCCTCAAGAATTTGGTGACCACCTTGTTGTCATTGGTCTTTGTGGGTATAGCCTCAACCCACTTAGACACATAGTCAACGGCCACCAGAATGTAAACATTCCTGAACGAGTTCGGGAAGGGACCCATGAAATCGATGCCCCACACATCGAAGATGTCGACAACAAGGACATTTTGCAAAGGCATCATGTCACGTCGACCAATCCTGCCAAGGCGCTGACACCTATCACATTGCTTACAAAAGTCGTAAGCATCCTTGAAAAGAGAGGGTCAGTAGAATCCAGATTGGAGCACCTTGGCAGCAGTTTTCCTTGCTCCAAAGTGTCCTCCACATGCCTTGGAATGGCAGAAGTGGAGTACACTTTGGAACTCGGTATCTAGGACGCACCGCCTGAAAATTTGGTCAGAGCAGTATTTGAATAGGTAGGGGTCATCCCAGTGGAAGAATCTGACATAAGATCTAAATTTGGATTGGTCAGATTTTGACCAACCCACAGGAAGTTGCTCGGTCACGAGATAGTTCACGATGTCGGCAAACCAAGGGTTATCTTCGATCGTGAACAACTGCTCGTCAGGAAATTTGTCATCAATGATTTGGTCCTGTGGGTTGGTCGTCTCTAGACGAGACAAGTGGTCAGCTACAACATTTTCACACCCTTTTTTGTCCCGAATCTCGAGATCGAATTCTTGTAACAACAAGATCCATCTCAAGAGTCGGGATTTTGCATCTTTCTTCGCCATGAGATGCTTGATGGCTGTGTGATCAGAATAGATAATCACGTGGGAGCCAATCAAGTACGACCGGAATTTCTCCAAAGCAAATATGATTGCTAAGAATTCCTTCTCGGTCACAGTGTAGTTCAATTGGGCATCATTGAGTGTTCTACTGGCATAGTAGATCACATGAGGCAATTTGTCCAATCGTTGCCCAAGCACTGCTCCCACAGCGAAGTCAGATGCATCACACATTAACTCAAAGGGTTCAGTCCACACCGATGCCTTAATAATGGGAGCTGAAGTCAACTCTTTCTTCAAGGTCAAAAAGGCATGGTGGCAATCCGGTGTGAACTCAAAAATAGCATCCTTAGTCAACAAGGCGGTGAGAGGTCGAGCAATTTTGCTAAAATCCTGAATGAACCGCCGATAGAATCCAGCATGCCCCAAAAAGGCGCAGATATCCTTCACATTACGTGGCGGTGGGAGATTAGCAATGATACCCACTTTGATGGGATCGACCTCAATTCCCCTACTTGAGACCACATGTCCAAGTACAATCCCTCGCTTCACCATGAAGTGACATTTCTCCCAATTGAGAGCGAGGTTCTTCTCACGACATCGCTTGAGGACAAGGCTCAAGTGATGAAGGCACTCATCAAAGGAAGCGCCAAATATGGAAAAGTCATCCATGAAGATCTCAAGGAAACACTCAACCATATTTGATTGACATCATTTCATGCTTATATTTGTATCTTATATCCATTATCTTACACCTAAGCAATGCTACGTGACGAGTTTTATGTTTAGTTTTCAGAAATAAAGAGGTTTGAAGAGAAGAGCCATGAAAGGACCCAAAAGCAGGAAAAAGGACTTAATTGTGAGACCTGGGGACTAAGATGCAAGGGAGAAGGACCTGATCGTAAGACCGAAGGACCTAAGAGCAAAACAGAATACTCCACACCATCATGGGGAGTATTTTACCAATTCGAGTCGGGTCGGAGCTCCAACAAGTCAAGTAACCGCATCAAAGACCAACAATACCAGAAAGAAAAGCCCACAACAAATTCCAACACGATCCGAAGATTTTGGACCGCCAATTGGCGGTCTTGGACCGCTAATTGGCGGTCCATATTGCTCAGGATCCGTCGAAATTTCTCCTGGACTTGTATTAATGTTCGTTTAGGCTATTTTTGGTATTGGTTTAGTCCCACATCGGGGGATTGTCCCCGATTAGTTTTTTCCATGCTTATAAATAGAACTCTTCACCTTCCATTGTAATTACCCATTGCTTGGTGGCATTCTCTCTACTAAGGAGTGAGCCTTGAAGCAAAAACTCAAGGTGGAGATGAATGCTACCTTCAATGTGAGTCATTTGTTAATAAAATAATTCTTCTAGTTTCTTTCAATCTTGTCTTTTAATTTGTGCATGTTTGTTTAGTCTTTCCTTTTCTTTTATGTTTCTTTAATGCTTCTTGCCTTCTTAGTTAACTTTCATTTCAGTATTATGCTTTCTTTTGCTAATATAGTTACTGTAATGAGTAGTGAGTAGTTCCATCCCCATTTGGGGGGTGGAGAAATATGTGATATAATCATGTAGTGTATTAAGTGTGTGTTATCTTTATCCCTTGAGCTTTATATGATTTCCATAACCATCTAATGGGTTTTCACTCTTATCTTTGATATGCTAATGCTCTTGAATGAAGCTTAGCTTATGCTTTGATCAGTGGACATATTTTATGGGGAATGATAAGGTTAGGATATGGATGAAGTTAATATTGGAAACACAATTTGTAGTGTATGTGCTCTTGTTGCCTTTACCTTAGCTAATGTCTTGTATGTTTTAATGATGTAGTGAAATCTTAATTCATGTAGAGGCATAGTAGGGTATAGTCTTTATACTTGAGTTCATGTAGCTTCATTCCAATTATTGTCTTGTATGTTTTAATGATGTAGTCTTATCTTAATTCATGTAGAGGCAAAGTTGGATGTAGTTTTATGATTTCATGCACTACATGTTGTGAGGAGCTTAATGAACACACACACACTTCTTTATGTTCACATTATTTCTCTACCCCCTTTGGGGCTTAGTTTATTGCTTATCTTCATTTCCTTTTTGCATCTTAGTGTAGTTTAGTGTAACCGACCCTTCTCTTCCCTTTCTTTACCTCTCGCCTTCGCACAAACCAAGTGTCAACACACCTCCCAGTGGACGACCCGTATTTGCCACCGCTTCAACGCGGCCGTGCACTTGCGGTTAAATATAAAACGATCAATCAAGTTTTTGGCGCTGTTGCCGGGGAGGTGCTATGTCCAGACATTGGTTTGGACAATTCGAGGGGTTTTTAATTTTTTGTTTCCTATGTTTCTTAGTTTCAGGGAACCAACACATCAAGGGGAGGCTACTGAAGAAGTTTGAGGAAGAGAAACCACAAAAGGACCGCCAATCAGCGGTTGGAGACCGCCAATTGGCGGCCTGGTAAGGGTGTCCTGCTTCTAAATTTTTTGTGGTAGTTATTTCTGTAATTGGTGTTATCTGGGAGTCCAATTGTGCATGCTGAGACTTTGTGTTTGCTCCCAGATCATTAATCACTCCCCCTTTAATCAACTTGGACCATAAAACTCAAAGCAAAAGATTAGACTCTTTGTCATCTAGGTCATGCATCATATGTAGACCTTGCATGCATCTTTCTTTTCTTTGCTTTACATTTTGTCGTTGATTGCTGGAGCGAGGTACGCATTCCTTATCACTCATTCACGCATTAGGACATTCATTAGTGAGTAAGGTTTGCATCGAAACAAGAATGAGGTGAGTGCTTGTTTGGTGAGTTGCTTGCTAGCCTAAGATTTCAAAACATCTTTAAGGGGCATCACCTATAGTCTTCAAAGATAAGGTGGGGGATTTCATCACCCCTCCCTTAGCCCCAAAAAGCACACTCAAGTAAAGCCTTAACTAAAAGCAAGTAGACATTGGCCCTAGGATTGCGGGCGCACTAGGAGAGTAATCTAGTTGAGACCGTCATGACCTGATCGGCGTTGCCTACCTTGTCGATAGTAGGAGGTACTGGATCTCCGGATCTGGTATCACTTGATGGGCATTGTGGTCCTCGTTGTAGGGAGGTGAGACGTGTCGAGGCTAGTGACCTCGAAGTTAGGCGTCGTCTAGCCTAAGGACCCATTGCCTTACATTGTTTGAGCCGTGCTTGCTAGTTAGGCTTCTACCTTCACCCTGTACCCTCGCTAGCTCTAGGGATTCTTCCCTTCTCCTCTGAGTCATCTTCTTCTCACCTTCTTCTACGTTATAGTCTCCTCCCCTTTACACTCTCTGGTAGCGTTTTAGGGTCGAGTCGAGCACTTTTTGCGAGCTTAGTCTCGTGGTGGTGAGAGTGGTCGACTCGAGAGTTGTTTGTTGAGATGGATGGTTACATGGGCGAGCATTCATATCATTGTTGGGACCAGGATGATTCTCCCTGGTATTCCGGACCCATGCAACCTGGGGTGGCTCAGACGAACACCCCGTACGGTTGGGATGATCTTCATTATGTGACTGAGCAATCTTCATATTGGGGTAACATGAGAGAGGCACCGACTGCTAGACCACCATCTAGTTACGTCGGATCATATGTTGGTCATCAAACTGAGACATTACAAGAACCTTTGGCCTCTTTCATGCATGTGGTAGATGACATGGGTGCACCGGTGGCTCCAGTAGCCGTACCGTGTCACTATTGTGGGTTGAGTGGTCATGATTTCGGGGAATGTCCTTATGTTCCCCCAGAGCCTGAGTATGAGCATACATTTTCCCAAAATGCTCATTATGACCATTACGCATCCGCGTACAATCCGAGAGTGATGGATTCGTGGGGAGACAATTCGTATTCAAATTCTTATACTTCATTTCCACCACAGTATCCTCCTCCCGAATACCCAGAATTCTACCAGCACCCCACTCCAAATCATTGGACTCATTCTCAGCCCATCAACACCCAACCCCAAAATTTCCCAAGCTCTGACTTGGACCCCATCGTTGACCGCATACCTGATTCCTTGAAACAAACTCTCCAAACATTCATGGAAACCACACAAAATTTATTGAAGTCCAACTTGAATTCCTTGCAAACCATGGAAATGCAAGTGAGCCAGATGACACAACAATTCCATGAACGTGAGGAGGGTAACTTTTCTTGTCAACATGAGGATTCATCTTTTGATATCGAACCACCACCACATCCACAAATTCAAAGCACAACCTTTCAAAGTCAAACTCCTAGTCAGTCTGAGGGACTTGGGGTTTCAATTCACGATCACTTAGTGGAGGATTCGATTCAAATTGAGAATAACTTGGACCAGCCTCATTATGAGTCGGCACAGGATTGTGCCTTATCTTTTTGTCCCGTGGCCCTTGAGCCACATGATCTTCATATTGTGCCTCTTAAGGATTCACCTCTGGTGGAGCAAGAGCTCCCTAGTACCCTCAATTTCAAACAACCTGATGAGAGTTTGCCTCTCACTATTGTTCCTGATCATCTTGGAAATGATGGAACATCAAATAACTACATTGCTCATGAGGGTATTAGGAGTTCCTTGGAGGATACTTTGGGTATGAGACCCACTTCCTGTTCTCCTGGTGAGTTGGACATGCATAACGAGGTGCTTGACCTCGTTCCGACCCACCAGCCTGTTGGTTGGAGAGTTTGGATTGATGATCATAACTTCAGTTCCGCAACGGGAGATATTTTTCTTCCGTTGCCCCTTATTTCCCAAACTCTCGAGAGGTTCAAGCTCTTTCAGTTTGATCCTTTGAATGAGATGCCTTTGCGTCCAATTCATGAACCTCTCATTTCATCTGGTGCTCTTTGTGAAGGGGGGCCACGCATGCGTATTCTGGCCCCGCGTGGTGTCATGTTCCCTTTCCAAGTGCATTGACCCACTCTTGAGGTTCCCATTTGATGTCTTTTGATAAATGAAGATGGGAACTTATGTTTGTACATAGTTATATAAAAATAAAAAAAAATAAAAAAAATAAAAAAGAAAAAAAAGTACAATAAAAGACTCCTTCCGTGAGCATCGATTGTTGTGAGCCCCAACCCTTGTGTATTTGGGCTCCATTTCTTTCACGTATTTGTATCCCTTCTTTAGCATCTCACAGGTTTTGAGGGAATTCGGGTTATGTCCATCAACATGACCTTGCACTTCCCTTTGTACTTCATGTTGGTGAGATCTCTCCTTTTTATGCATCAATCCATGTAGTATCTTGCTTACATTCATTGAGGACAATGCTTGAAGTAGGTGTGGGGGGGTGTTTTACGTGTGTACATAGTCGAGTCTTTTCTTTTGATTTTGTTTTCTTGTGTTTGCATTTTTAGGGTCATGTTAGTGTGCTGCATTTAATATCGATATATCTGCTTGCCATGATCCTTGGGTGACTTGTCTTCTTTTGCTTGCCTAGTGCTTCAAAATTTTCACATTTCTTTCAAAATCTTCATGTGTTTTCGAAAGAAAATGTTTTGTGGGTTTTGCGTGTGTTTAGCATGTGCAAAACCGTTGAGAGGCAAAGTAAAAAGAAAGCTCCCAAAATTGTCTTGAACTTGATGCATTAGGATATCTAGTACGTGGATTTAGGATTTATCGAGTCGTTAGGATGTACCCCAGTTTTCCTTTGGGGTGAGTAATTGATGCATTGCATACATTGCATCATATGTCTTTCATTTAGATTACTTTTATATCAATAAATGCTACTAAGGTATGTGTTTAGTCGTATTTACAGAATACAGGGACCTGAATGCAAATTACCCACATTTCGAGCATAAACGCGTGCAAAAGATTCATTTCTATCATAAAGACCGAGTTCAAGTTTATCGGGTTTTAATTGGAAATGCGTCCAAGCATAAAAGCATTCAAGGAGCTAATCACAAAAAGGTCAAGGGCTTAATTGCAAAATGTCAAGGACCTGACTACAAAATAAAAGGGCCAAGTTATTGTGTTGGAGAAGTCAAAAGAAAAATCAAAAATAAAATCCCAACAATGGAAGGAATTAATCCGGAGCCCAAGACAATGGAAAGAATCAATCCAGACGCGCAAAGGGGGATCAAATCATACCATAAACGCACAGCCAAAATCCGGACCCGATCAGACCAGATTGTGCGGCGTTTCCGCCGCACAATACCTACAATCTGCGGCGTTTCCGCCGCACCCCTGTCGATCCGCGTCCCCAAATTTTGTCCAGTCCTGTGTCGCCACGCGTAATTCCCTTTCATATACTGGTATCCCTTGTATCGGCTATAAATAGCCTCGTAGCACGAATGTAACACATCTTTGAACCTTTGGTCTTGGATCATTAGTAATAAAATTCTGTTCTTTTAATTCTTGTTTTTAGTTTTCTTTTAAATGTCTCTAGGATCCCTTCTTCTTCCTCCCTCCATGAGTTTCTAACTCTTTCCAAAGGGTGGAGGTGATGGAATTAGGGTTAGAGAAGATGAATGCATGTTATTGTTTTAAGTTCGTGATTAGTATATTTTGATTACTTGAGTTTATGTTAAATCATTTATCTTGTAATGCTTCATAACTAACATGATTTATTTCAAGTTTCTCCATTCTCCAATCTAAACCTAAGTCTAGACCTCCACCCGACGGAATTCTCCATCTTTATTCTTGTTTTTAGTTTTAATTGTTCTTGTTTCTTGCTCTAAATAACTAAAACCCAAAAATCTCAAAACCCATTTATTTCTTCTCTCTCTCTTCCTCTTAATCGAAAATAACATCAACTACGAAATCTCTCCCTCCTTGTGTTCGACCCGTACTTGCCACGTCTTCATAGACGCCGTGCACTTGCGGTATAAATTTAATTCTTCATCAAGTTTTTGGCGCCGTTGCCGGGGAGGCGACGCAGATTTTGTGTTTTTGTGTTTTCGATTTTTTCCTGTCTACGTTGTGCGCGATCTAAGTATTTGAATTTGTGTAGCAGGAGACAACAGAGCGCGCGGCGAAATCCGGGAGCGTTCTGAGACACTTGGGCGGCGGAATCGCCGCATCTACAAGGTGACTTGCGGCGGAATCGCCGCACCAGTGTGGGTTCCGGTCTTCAAATTTCTGGGGCATCGTCGGCATCTCTGGGTGGTCGCATTGAGCTACTGGAATCTCCGAGAGCGAGCGGCGAACCCGACTGAGCATTGCGGAGGTAACTTTTCTTGCCTTTCTCGTAAAATCTGAATAGTTGAAAAGTTTCCTTTCGTAGAATTGCACGTGTTAGGGTTACAATTCCATAATTGGCAATAATTCAACTCTGACCTAAAATTGGCAAAGTTAGAAAGACCTTAGTGCATGCATCATATAATGTTTTGCTTGCATTATTCTTGCTAAATTCTTGCAAATTAATACTTGTTGAAGATTGCTGGAGGCAAGGTACGTATCGAGGTTTTTATCGATTGCATTCGAGCATATAATTTAGTTGCATACAACCTTGCAATTGCCCCCATTAAAAGGACCATTGTTTGACTATCTTTGCTAGATTTAAGTTAAACTATCTTAAGGGCAACTCCGTAGGAAAAGATACGGTGGGGATTTCATCACCTTCCCGTAGCCCACAAACCACAATCCTGAAGTGTCGCCTAAGCCTAAAATTTAAAATCAATTAGACATTGACCCCTAAGGACTCGGACTCAATTAAGGAGGAGATTGGTTTGACTTGCTATGACCTGAAGCTAATTGAATTCAATTTGGTGTCTAGAAAGTGTTTTTGTGTCGACGAAAGTCTTCCAAGCGACGTGGTTGTCTAATTGGCACTGACTCTGTCGGAAGCGCCCCCACTAGCTATACACTAACTGGCCAACTTGGTTTGATTGGTGAGGGAGGTGAATCAAGCAAATCAATTCGACTCAACCAGTTAGGAGTCGTCTAGATCTAAGTGACACTAGGTCTAGGATTGTTTTGACCGTGCTTGTTCAGGAAATTTCTGACCAACCCTAATTTTTATCCTTTAGAGTTAAGTTTCCCTTCTCGTCTGAGTCTTCTTTCCCTTCTCATCCTTACCTTTCTATTGTTTGTTTCCTTTTAAAAAAAAAATTAAAATTCAAAAATTTAAAAAAAAAAATTGTAATTAATTCTTGAAATTAAATTTGGAATTTAAATTTCGAATTTGAATTCAAAAATTGATTCAACCCGGTGCACTCAGATTTGGATTCGGGACTTGAGTAATCGACTCTCACGAGTTCATCTAGATTACAGTCTGGAACTTAACCCCAATCCACCTGTTGCACCACCTCACCCGGATCCAATGGGTGAGAACGTAGTGGACCCGCCTGTTGCACAACCTATAACTTTGAGGGATCGATGCTATCCAGCGATGGCTGCTGAGCCATCGTGCATCGTTATGCCCACCATATTGGGTCGCGACTTCGAACTTAAGGCACAATACATGAGTATGTTGCCTAAGTTCACCTCTAGGGAAGATCCATATCTCTTCCTTAGAGAATTTGAAGAAATCTGCTCTCTTATGCAATACCAGCATGTCCCTGAAGAGGCAGTGCGTCTGAAATTCGTGCCTCTAGCACTGAAGGACGACGCTAAGAAATGGCTATATAGTCTAGCCGAAAGATCTATTAGAAGTTGGGCCGAATTTGTTCAAGTTTTCCTAAAAAAATATTTCCCCAACCATAAGACTATGAAGATTAGGAATGAAATTGTTGCATTCCTTCAGTCTGAGAGCGAGCCGTTCTATTCCTATCTTGAGAGATTTAAGAGTGTCTTGACCCAATGCCCTCATCACGGAATTCCGAAGTGGCAATTATGCCAAATTATTTATGAGGGATTGACACCCACATCTAGGGTTATGCTAGAATCTGTGAGCCAAGGGAACTTTATGTCCAAAAATGAAAATGATGCCTGGACTTTTCTTGAGGATTTAGCTGAAAATAGTATGCAATGGGACAATGCTAGAACACCCATCAACCCGAGTATTGGATCTAGAATAGCGAGTCAACTCCGACCAGGTGTCTTAGCTATAGACTCCAACATAGCGGCTGAGGCAAAACTAGCTACCCTAATGCGTAGAATGGAAAGTCTAGAGCTACAAAATCAATCCCGAATGAATCAACCCTTGTCTATCCCCTGCTCTAGATGTGGTCAGACTGGTCATTTAATGGAGGACTGTGTGGACCTGGAACATGTTAATGCCACATTTAACAATTCTAGAAATGATCCTTACGCATCAACCTATAACCCAGGTTGGCGTAATCATCCCAATTTTTCGTGGACCCAACAAGGACAACCTCCTAGACAACAACCAACCCCATATAACCAAAATAATACATCATCTGGGGGTAATAACAATGGAAATCATGAGGTTAGGTTGACAAAATTAGAAAATTTAATGACAACGTTTGTACAAACAACCAACCAATCATTCCAAAGGCTAGAGACACAGGTCAGCCAATTAGCACAGATAATAGGTGAAAGAGAAAAGGGTCAATTTCCAAGCCAACCTGAGGTGAACCCCAGAACTAATAATCAATATCAATCTTATCAACCACCTTCAGGAAATAACAACCCTAGACCGGTTCAAATGGTTAATGAGGAAGGATCATTCCAACAAATCAATGCTGTAGTATCATTACGGTCCGGAAGACAAATTGACAATAATGTGGTAAACCCTAGAATGACTAATCAATCTAGCCATCAAGCACCCACATATGACTTGACCATTGAACCCGACGTCCAAATTGAAAAGCCCAATCCACCTACCCAACCTGAACCTGTAGCTCAACCTGAACCTGAGCGAGTCTATGTGCCTAAAGCCCCATTTCCCAATAGACTCAAAAAGAACTCTAGTGCACAAATAGAGAAAATCTTGGAAGTATTTAAGCAAGTTAAGGTAAATATTCCACTCTTAGATATGATTCAACAAATACCTGCTTATGCTAAATTCTTGAAAGATTTGTGCACTAAAAAGAGAAAAACGAATGTACCAAAGAAGGCATTCTTAACTGCAAACATATGCTCAATTCTTTCCAACACATCTCCTATAAAATATAAGGACCCGGGGTGTCCCACAATTTCATGTTTCAATAGGAGATACGTTTATCAATAAAGCCCTTCTAGACCTTGGTGCAAGCGTTAACTTGCTCCCATTTTCTGTCTACGAGCAACTCAACCTTGGTCCACTGAAACCCTCTAGGACAACCCTCCAATTCGCTGATTGTTCTGTTAAGAAACCGAGAGGTATAGTAGAGGACGTTTTGATTAAGGTTGGTGACTTCATTTATCCAGTGGATTTTGTCGTACTTGATACTGAACCTGTTGTAAATCCTAATCGACAAATCCCTGTAATTCTAGGTAGACCCTTTTTAGCCACTTCGGAAGCATTAATAAACTGTCGAAATGGGCTCATGCAATTATCTTTCGGGAACTTAAAAGCAGAATTTAATATCTTCCATATTGATAATGAGCCAGAACTAATATGCAACCCAAGTGATGTTGTGATGAGAGCACGTATTTATCAGAATTCTGAATCAAATAAATCATCACATAAGCAAAAAGGAAGTAAGAAAAAAGGGAGTAATTCATTTACCCAACCACCATCACTCGAGCAAACAAGCGAACCAATTCAAGTGAGAAGAGTGGAATCTTTTCCTCAAGTCAACATGGGGAACAATTCAACTGGATACATGCACCAACATGGTGTCATTCAATCCAGTTCTGATTATGGTTGACTTTGAGCAAACTCAACCCCTCTACCGCAAGCCGACGCAGGTAATAAGTGCATTTATTGTATCTGTGCATACATTGAGGATAATGCATGATTTAGGTGTGGGGGGTGTTTATATATGTACATATCTATCTATTTGATTTTCTGTTCTGCTTTATTTTTAAAAAAAATAATATTCAATATTCTATGACATAGCTTAAGATTGAACTGCCAAAACCCGTGTACAATTGCATTAAGTTTTTGTTCCTTATTATATAGTTCTGCTTGTAGAAATTATGACATAAATCCAAGTTCCAAAGAAATAACTCATGACCCTTGTAAGACATGTATGCACTTAAATTGGATGAATCAAATCTTTGAAGTGGTTGATAAAAAGCAGAGGTTGAGGAAAATATACCGGGAAGTGTGGACTTCTAATAGCACTTAAGCCTTGAGGAAAATAAAAGTAAAATAAAATAAAAATAAAGTGAGGAAAACACATTTTGCAAAATGATTACAAAAGCTCATGCCTTCGAGTCACTGGTCCGTAGGGGTATCTTGAAACCCGGTAACTTGAGTCTACCAGCTCGGGATTATCGACCAAACTCGCTACACGAATGCAAAAAGGGTATAAGTGTCAAAAAGAAAAGCAAATGTGTTGAATCACGGAAAAAGGATAAAAATAAATAAATACTTTAAGATACTCAAGGGCCAAAGCTAAAGGAATGATCCATGCCATGGTTGATCCGAATGATACTTCACCACCAGAGGAGGCGTGCAAAATAATTCAAGTGATAAACATGTGTAAAAGGGTTAGTGGTGTGAATATTGAAGGAACAAAGACCAAGTCATATTTTTAATGAGTTAGATTTATATAATGAGCATGCGAGAACTTTAAGTGAGATGTATAAGGTTAAGGCAGAAAGATTAAGAGCTATTAATGGAATGTTGAATTAAGACTTTGTGGGTGTGTCAGCTGAAAACCCTCACGAGACAAAACTCGTCCTCTAAGGCAACTTGGAGGTTTAAAGGCTTGTTGCACATGCTAAGTGCAACCGTGATTCCTACGAAAGTGAGTTAGGATTTCCCTGCTTTCATTTTCTTATATTCTGCTTTGCTAGGGACTAGCAAAATCTAGGTGTGGGGGTATTTGATGCATTGCATACATTGCATCATATGTCTTTCATTTAGATTACTTTTATATCAATAAATGCTACTAAGGTATGTGTTTAGTCGTATTTACAGAATACAGGGACCTGAATGCAAATTACCCACATTTCGAGCATAAACGCGTGCAAAAGATTCATTTCTATCATAAAGACCGAGTTCAAGTTTATCGGGTTTTAATTGGAAATGCGTCCAAGCATAAAAGCATTCAAGGAGCTAATCACAAAAAGGTCAAGGGCTTAATTGCAAAATGTCAAGGACCTGACTACAAAATAAAAGGGCCAAGTTATTGTGTTGGAGAAGTCAAAAGAAAAATCAAAAATAAAATCCCAACAATGGAAGGAATTAATCCGGAGCCCAAGACAATGGAAAGAATCAATCCAGACGCGCAAAGGGGGATCAAATCATACCATAAACGCACAGCCAAAATCCGGACCCGATCAGACCAGATTGTGCGGCGTTTCCGCCGCACAATACCTACAATCTGCGGCGTTTCCGCCGCACCCCTGTCGATCCGCGTCCCCAAATTTTGTCCAGTCCTGTGTCGCCACGCGTAATTCCCTTTCATATACTGGTATCCCTTGTATCGGCTATAAATAGCCTCGTAGCACGAATGTAACACATCTTTGAACCTTTGGTCTTGGATCATTAGTAATAAAATTCTGTTCTTTTAATTCTTGTTTTTAGTTTTCTTTTAAATGTCTCTAGGATCCCTTCTTCTTCCTCCCTCCATGAGTTTCTAACTCTTTCCAAAGGGTGGAGGTGATGGAATTAGGGTTAGAGAAGATGAATGCATGTTATTGTTTTAAGTTCGTGATTAGTATATTTTGATTACTTGAGTTTATGTTAAATCATTTATCTTGTAATGCTTCATAACTAACATGATTTATTTCAAGTTTCTCCATTCTCCAATCTAAACCTAAGTCTAGACCTCCACCCGACGGAATTCTCCATCTTTATTCTTGTTTTTAGTTTTAATTGTTCTTGTTTCTTGCTCTAAATAACTAAAACCCAAAAATCTCAAAACCCATTTATTTCTTCTCTCTCTCTTCCTCTTAATCGAAAATAACATCAACTACGAAATCTCTCCCTCCTTGTGTTCGACCCGTACTTGCCACGTCTTCATAGACGCCGTGCACTTGCGGTATAAATTTAATTCTTCATCAGTAATCATAGGGTTTCAGTGCTCAAACATTCAAAGAAGTCCACCCTGAACCTAGTGAGTCAATAATTCGTGTTTGTTAATTTAGGAAGTTTGTTGTAGTCAAGGACCCTCTTAATCTTGTTGTGAGACATTAGTGTAGGGGTTTTGGTTCATGTGTAGATAAGAAATAAGTGAGTAGATGTTCTCTCTTCTCGCACGGCTCCTATCACTCGGGAAAGTAGGTCTGAGGGGACTTTGTGCCTGGTGCTTTCGAGTCATCTGACTTGGGATGCGCCAACCGAACTCCCGTTACACGGGTGGTAGGGATTGCCCTATGTGGAGATTTGGGGAAAGGTGTACGTGATAGTGTAAGTCCTCATGGGCAATGATGCACGAAACCTGACCCTGGGAGAATGAAGCTCCAACTAATAAAAAGAAAAAAAATGTGTGAAAAGAAAAAAAAAGAAAAAAAATGGTAATGCAAATAAGAACCTTAATGGATCTTACACTTTGTATCACTTGAGGATCTTGAGGTTGTCCATGTCTTTTACTTAATTCCTTATTTAACTTGCACGAATGGTTTATTAGGCTAGGCGTGGACTGATTACCTATATAGAGTCGGCCCGTAGGATTACCGCGTCCATTGATCGACAAAATATTTCCAACGAGTCGAGGTCTAGATTGAATAATGCATCTTGTTCGGATTTTGTGGGTATATCCGCTGAAAACCCTCAGGAGACAACACTCCTCCTCCTTGGCAACAAAGAGGTTTAACGGCTTGTTGCACGTGCTAAGTGCAACCGTGATTCCTACGAAAGTGAGTTAGGATTTCTTGTTTCTCGTTTGCTTTTCTCTTTCTTTGTTTTGCTCGGGACTAGCAAAAACTTAGGTGTGGGGGTATTTGATTGACATCATTTCATGCTTATATTTGTATCTTATATCCATTATCTTACACCTAAGCAATGCTACGTGACGAGTTTTATGTTTAGTTTTCAGAAATAAAGAGGTTTGAAGAGAAGAGCCATGAAAGGACCCAAAAGCAGGAAAAAGGACTTAATTGTGAGACCTAGGGACTAAGATGCAAGGGAGAAGGACCTGATCGTAAGACCGAAGGACCTAAGAGCAAAACAGAATACTCCACACCATCATGGGGAGTATTTTACCAATTCGAGTCGGGTCGGAGCTCCAACAAGTCAAGTAACCGCATCAAAGACCAACAATACCAGAAAGAAAAGCCCACAACAAATTCCAACACGATCCGAAGATTTTGGACCGCCAATTGGCGGTCTTGGACCGCTAATTGGCGGTCCATATTGCTCAGGATCCGTCGAAATTTCTCCTGGACTTGTATTAATGTTCGTTTAGGCTATTTTTGGTATTGGTTTAGTCCCACATCGGGGGATTGTCCCCGATTAGCTTTTTCCATGCTTATAAATAGAACTCTTCACCTTCCATTGTAATTACCCATTGCTTGGTGGCATTCTCTCTACTAAGGAGTGAGCCTTGAAGCAAAAACTCAAGGTGGAGATGAATGCTACCTTCAATGTGAGTCATTTGTTAATAAAATAATTCTTCTAGTTTCTTTCAATCTTGTCTTTTAATTTGTGCATGTTTGTTTAGTCTTTCCTTTCCTTTTATGTTTCTTTAATGCTTCTTGCCTTCTTAGTTAACTTTCATTTCAGTATTATGCTTTCTTTTGCTAATATAGTTACTGTAATGAGTAGTGAGTAGTTCCATCCCCATTTGGGGGGTGGAGAAATATGTGATATAATCATGTAGTGTATTAAGTGTGTGTTATCTTTATCCCTTGAGCTTTATATGATTTCCATAACCATTTAATGGGTTTTCACTCTTATCTTTGATATGCTAATGCTCTTGAATGAAGCTTAGCTTATGCTTTGATTAGTGGACCTATTTTATGGGGAATGATAAGGTTAGGATATGGATGAAGTTAATATTGGAAACACAATTTGTAGTGTATGTGATCTTGTTGCCTTTACCTTAGCTAATGTCTTGTATGTTTTAATGATGTAGTGAAATCTTAATTCATGTAGAGGCATAGTAGGGTATAGTCTTTATACTTGAGTTCATGTAGCTTCATTCCAATTATTGTCTTGTATGTTTTAATGATGTAGTCTTATCTTAATTCATGTAGAGGCAAAGTTGGATGTAGTTTTATGATTTCATGCACTACATGTTGTGAGGAGCTTAATGAACACACACACACTTCTTTATGTTCACATTATTTCTCTACCCCCTTTGGGGCTTAGTTTATTGCTTATCTTCATTTCCTTTTTGCATCTTAGTGTAGTTTAGTGTAACCGACCCTTCTCTTCCCTTTCTTTACCTCTCGCCTTCGCACAAACCAAGTGTCAACACACCTCCCAGTGGACGACCCGTATTTGCCACCGCTTCAACGTGGCCGTGCACTTGCGGTTAAATATAAAACGAGATCAATCAGGCGCAGATATCCTTCACATTACGTGGCGGTGGGAGATTAGCAATGATACCCACTTTGATGGGATCGACCTCAATTCCCCTACTTGAGACCACATGTCCAAGTACAATCCCTCGCTTCACCATGAAGTGACATTTCTCCCAATTGAGAGCGAGGTTCTTCTCACGACATCGCTTGAGGACAAGGCTCAAGTGATGAAGGCACTCATCAAAGGAAGCGCCAAATATGGAAAAGTCATTCATGAAGATCTCAAGGAAACACTCAACCATATCGGAGAAGATGCTGATCATACACCTTTGAAACGTTGCCGGCGCATTACATAACCCAAAGGGCATGCGACGGTAGGCAAACGTGCCAAAGGGACAAGTAAATGTGGTTTTCTATTGATCCTCGGGGGCGATGAGAATTTGGTTGTAACCAGAGTATCCATCAAGAAAACAATAATACTCATGTCCGACCAACCTTTCCAACATCTGATCAATGAATGGCGACGGGAAATGATATTTCCGCGTTGCCGCATTGAGCTTGCGATAATCAACGCAAACTCGCCAGCCAGTCTGCAGGCGTGTCGAGATAAGCTCTTCATGCTCATTCTCCACAACCGTCACGCCTGACTTCTTGGGAACCACATGGACAGGACTCACCCACGAACTATCAGAGATAGGATAGATTATGCCATGATCCAAGCACTTAAGAACCTCCTTTCGGACGACTTCTTTCAGTACAGGATTCAATCTCCGTTGTGGGTCCCTACGGGGCCTAGAATCCTCTTCCATGTGGATCCGATGCTGAACAATACCAGGGCTAATTCCCTTGATATCCTTCAAGGACCACCCTATCGCCTCTTTGTTTTCAAAGAGTACTCTTTTGAGGGCAACCTCTTGATCTTTTTCAAGATCAGAAGCAATAATGAGTGGCAATGTCTCATTATCCCCTAAAAAGATGTACTTCAGGTTATCGGGGAGCGGTTTAAGCTCGACCAGAGGTGGGTCCTTGTCGGATTCAGAGTTACTTTCAAGTGGCTCAAGGGCCACGGGGTAAGAAGAGCAAGCACCCAGATGTGCCTCCTCGTCCAGAGATATGCTGGCGGATTCCTCAAGATCTTCTTCACTCGCAACCTGATCATTAGGCACCTCAATAATATGTCGATGTGAGTCGAACATGCCTAATGAATCAGGGTCATCCGTGTCCTGGATGAAATTGGCTCTGATAGTGTCGTCGAAGAGCCCGGGTTGCTTACCAAGAGTGAAGATGTTGAAATCCGCCGTGAGGTTTCCAAAAGACAACCTCATCAAGCCATTGCGACAATTGATCGAAGCATTAGATGTCGCAAGAAATGGCCTCCCAAGGATCACAAGAATCTGTCCTTGTGGGTTGGACACGGGTTCGGTATCCAAGATGATGAAATCAACTGGAAATACGAACTCACCCACTTTGATAAGGACATCCTCCACACTCCCTCGTGGAATTTTGACGGATCTATCAGCCAACTGGAGGGTTGTCCTCGTTGGTTTAAGATCGCCAATTCCAAGGTTGACATAGATTGAGTAAGGAAGGAGATTCACAGATGCCCCCAAATCCAATAAAGCTTGAGAGATTGTCACATTCCCAATCATGCAAGAGACAGTTGGACAACCTGGGTCCTTGTATTTGACTTGCATGGGTTGTGTCAATATGGAGCTCACATTGGCGGCCAAAAAGGCCTTTTTGGGCACATTTGTTTTTCTCTTGGTGGTGCAAAGGTCCTTGAGGAACTTGGCATACGGTGGCATTTGTTGAACAACGTCCAACAACGGGATGTTCACCTTTACTTGCCTGAGTACCTCAACGATCTTGTCCCAATGCTCATCACGTTTTTTCGTCAACCGGTGAGGGAATGGTGCCTTGGGGACATAAGAATCACGAGGAGGAGTCTCAGAATTAGGTTCCTTAACAGGCTCAAGACTCTCCTCGGAAATCTCGCCAACACGGTTGGCTTCAGGCATTTCCACATTGTTGTCAACGACCCTTCCCGATCTCAAGGTATGAACAACATTGGCATGTTGGGAAGGGTCACTTTCAACACTGTGTACATTTTGCCTGGTATGAGCAGGCTGACCCCTGGGATTAACCACAGGTTGACTCGGTAACTGACCATTCTCACGTTCATGGAGCTGATGAGCCAACTGGCTAACTTGCATTTCCAATGCTTTGATCGAATTATTGCTGGCCGCAAACATGGATTGAGTGCTCTGCATGAACGTTTGAAGGGTTTGTTCAAGGGTAGAGTCCTTAGGGTCAACCCGCTGGGGTGGTGGAGTCTGGTTAGAATAACCCGACAAAGAGGCCTGACCAGGTTGGTAATTATGGTGCTGAGACCTTTGATGTGGGGGTTGGTAGGTCGCCGATGGGCGTGGAGGTTGATAAGGTGGAGGTTGAGGTTGAGCGTGCGAGCTCTGACCGTGGCCTCCACTAGACCCCCAAGAGAAGTTAGGATGGTTACGTCATCCCGGGTTGTAGGAATGACTGTATGGGTCGTTTCGGGGCTTTTGTTGATACATCGCATTTGCATGCTCAGTATCCCTTGGAACGTAAGCGCACTCCAAGTCATCATGTCCCGACAGTCCACACATAGTACACCCGGGAGTAGCGACCTGAGCTACAGGAGCTCGGTCCATCTCCAAACTCTCTATCCTACGCATGAGAGCAGCTATTTTCGCCTCAGACGCGATAGTCGACTCAACATGATATGATCCAGCTCAACCAGAAGACCTGGCGGCTGGTGGCTCTCTCATGGTGTCCCACTCGAAGGTACGCTCAGCCATAGACTCAAAAGTGTCCCATGCCTCCTCGATGGGTTTCATTTGGAAGTCACCCTGACACATCGAATCCAACAATGTGCGGGTGTTGTAGTTGATGCCCTCATAAACAATCTGGCACAGCTGTCATAGCTCAAGTCCATGATGAGGGCATTGCTGGAGAAGGTCCTTGAACCTCTCAAAGAAACCATGAAAAGATTCGGTCTCGGTCTGATACATTTGATGTATCTGGTGCCGTATCTGTTGAGTTTTCCTTGGAGGGAAAAATCTCTTCAGAAAGACGGTCACAAAGTCATCCCAAGACCGAACCGAGCTCGTCAGGAGGCTATACATCCATTTCTTCACATTATCCTTCAATGCGAAAGAAATCATCCTCAACCAGACTGAATCCTCGTCAAGCTGTTGAAGCTTGAACATGAAGCATACTTCCTCGAATTAGCGTATAACGATATACGGATCCTCCTTATTGGCAGTAAAGGTTGGAAGCATGCTCACATATTGAGGTTTCAGCTCATAGTTGTTCCCGCGAGCATGGGGAACAACTATGCAAGAAGGTTGCACGGCCCGAACAGGATGGGTCCGCTCCCACAAAGTCATCGGTCTATCATGTCGAGCTAAAGGTGGTGGTGCACCAAGAACTCGATCCTGACCGAATCTCCCTTCCTCTCGAGACAGAGGAGGAGGAGAAGGAGGTCTACGTGGTGGTGGGAGTGGACCGAGGTACTCCATGTAGGGAACCCAGTCTCCCTTGCCACCACGAGACGACTCGGCCTCTTGCTCCAAAGGAGCACGAGGCAGAGATGGTCGATCACCAAGACCGTCCATCTCAGAAGAATGCACTCTCTCAAGTCGAGTGCTCTCACCAAAACGAGCCCAACCTCGCATAAAATGCTCGACTCGACTCTAACAAACACTCAACAGAAGGTGTACTAGAGGAGGAGACTATACGTAGAGAATAGATGAGGAGAGGACTCAGGTGAGGAGGGAAGAATCCCTAGAGCTAGCGTGGGTAGAGGGATCAGGAAGAAGCCTAACTACCAAGCACGGCTCAAACAATGTAAGGCAATGGGTCCTTAGGCTAGACGACGCCTAACTTCGAGCTCACTAGCCTCGACACGTCTCACCTCCCTACAACGAGGACCACAATGCCCAGCAAGTGATACCAGATCCGGAGATCCAGTACCTCCTACTATCGACAAGGTAGGCAACGCCGATCAGGTCATGACGGTCTCAACTAGATTACTCTCCTAGTGCGCCCGCAATCCTAGGGCCAATGTCTACTTGCTTTTAGTTAAGGCTTTATTAAAAGTGATTTTTGGGGCCAAGGAAAGGGTGATGAAATCCCCCACCTTATCTTTTATGGGACAACCCCTCCTTAGTAGTGTTTTGATCCTAGATCTAGCAATCAATCGCTCCAATCAAACGATCTCTCACTCTTGTCCCGATGCACCTTACTAACTAATGCATGATCGAAACATGCATGAATGAGAGATTTGGGTGCACGTACCTCACGTCAGCAATCAACAACAAAATGTAAAGAAAAGAAAAGACAAATGCATGCAAGGTCTACACATGATGCATGACCTAGATGGCAATGAGTCTAATCTTTTGCTTTGAGTTTTATGGTCCAAGTTGATTAATGGGGGAGTGATTAATGATCTGGGAGCAAAAGTGAAATCACAACATGCAAAATAGGGCTCCCAGATAACACAAATTACAGCACTAACTACCAGAAAAAATTTGGAAGTAGCAAGCCCTTACCAACCTCCAATTGGCGGTCTCCAACCGCGGATTGGCGGTCCTTTTGAAGCTTCTGGTCCTCCAACTTGTCCAGTAGCCTCCCCTTGATCCGATGGTTCCCTGAAACTAAGAAAACTGGAAACAAAAAATCAAAAACCCCTCGAATCGTCCAAACCAAGGTCTGGACAGAGCACCTCCCCGGCAACGGCGCCAAAAACTTGATTGATCTCGTTTTATATTTAACCGCAAGTGCACGGCCGCGTTGAAGCGGTGGCAAATACGGGTCGCCCACTGGGAGGTGAGTCGACACTTGGTTTGTGCGAAGGCGAGAGGTAAAGAAAGGGAAGAAAGGTTGGTTTGATTACACTAAACTACACTAAGATGCAAATGGAAATGGAAAAGAAGCAAGAAAAACTAAACCCGAAAGGGGTAGAGAAATGATGTGAATATAAAGATGTGTGTGTGGTGTGTGTGTGTAATTAAGCTCCTCACAACATTTAGTGCATGAAATCATAAAACTACATCCAGCTTTGCTCCACATGAATTAAGATTTCACTACATCATTAAAACATACAAGACTATAATTGGAATGAAGCTAAATGAACTCAAGTATAAGGAGTAGACCCTACTATGCCTCCACATGAATTAAGATAAGACTACATCGCTAAAACATACAAGACATTAACCAAGGTAAATGCAACAAGAGTTCATATACTACAACTTGTGTTTCCAATATTAATTCCTATCCATATCCTAACCTTATCATTCCCCATAAAATAGATCCACTAATCAAAGCATAAGCTAAGCTTCATTCAAGAGCATTAGCATATCAAAGATAAGAGTGGAGACCCATTAGATGGTTATGGAAATCATATAAAGCTCAAGGGATAAAGATAACACACACTTAATACACTACATGATTATATCACATATTTCTCCACCCCCAAATGGGGATGGAACTACTCACACATATTTAAACTAACTACTCTGATAAAATGAAACTATACTAATCAAGCAAGAAATATTAAAGAAGCATAAAACAAAACAAGCAACAAAGCAAACACATAAAAGGAAATCAACTAAGCAAGAATTAACAAGCTAAAGAAAACATATATTATTAACTCACTCAAATTACAAGCAGCTCTTCCTCCACCAGAGTTTTGCTTCAAGGCTTCACTCTTAGTAGGGAAGATGCCACCAAAGAGAGAGATGGATACAATGGGAGGTGAATAGTTCTATTTATAAGCATGGAAAAATCTAATCCGAGACAATCCCCCGATGTGGGACTAAACCAATACCAACAATAGCCTAAACACATAATAATACAAGTCCAGGAGAAAGCTTAGCGGATCTGGGGCCATATGGACCGCCAATTCGCGGTCCAAGACCGCCAATTGGCGGTCTATAAACTTCAGATCGTGTTGGTTTTTGTTGTGGGCTTTGCTTGGAGTGTTTCTTGGTCTTGGATGCATCTACTTGGTTTAGTGGAGCTCCGACCCGAATGGAATTGAAAAAATACTCCCCATGATGGTGTGGAGTTTCCTGTTTTGCTCTTAGGTCCTCCTGTCTTACGTTCAGGTCATTCTCCCTTGCATCTTGGTCCCCAGGTCTCACAATTAAGTCTTTTTTCCTGCTTTTGGGTCCTTTCATGGCTCTTCTCTTCAAACTTCTTTATTTCTGAAAATCAAACATAAAACTCCTCACGTAGTATTGCTTAGGTGTAAGATAATGGATATAAGGTACAAATATAAGCATGAAATGATGTCAATCATTAACTTATAAGGACATGAACATTGAGACGAGAAAAACTCACTTGTTACATGAACACATTGAATCAAGATAAATGGGTTGTAAAAATCACCAAACAAGATAGGTCATTCTATCAAACTAGCTGGCTTGTTTTCAACAAACGAGTCGAACGACCTGGGTCGTTTTCACCAAACAATTAAGTTGGGTTGTTTTTCCCGTAAACGAGTTGGGACGCACCAACTAGATGAGTCGTTTCACCAAACAAGATGGGTCGTTGCAACATAATTAAAAAGATGGCTCGTTTACCATTGTTATTTTTGTCCTAATAACAAATCATACCATTGTTCTTCCCAACATCCATATTTCTCCCAACTCTCTCTCCCAACATATTCCTCCCCAAAATGGTATACCTCACTCCAACTGATTAGTATTATATCATACATCGTACTCATGCTATATATCATTTATTTTACCCCAATTTGGTACTACTCGAGTGTTTGTTGTTATATTTCAAGTATTAGGTAATAAAGAAGAGAATGGAAGAGAAAAAGAACTGAAACGTAAGAATAAAGAGCTGAAATGAAGCAAAACTGACATGTCTGTCATACATAAGGACTCATTAGCAAGAGGGAAGGACCAAGACGTAAACCCGGAGGGACCAAATAGCAAACTAAGAAACTCCACACCATCAGGAGGAGTGTTTTGGCAATTAGATTTGGGCCTAAACTCAAATAACCGACCAGGGTGCACCCCCACGAGAAGAATTGAAGAGTTTAAGAAGTCAGCCAAACACGGTTCTCATTAGACAAAAATGGACCTCCAATTGGTGGTCCATTTTAGTCCAAAGCGAACCTTATTTTGTGTGGTTATGGTTTATGTGTTTATGTCTATTTTGGGATGTTTCATTAGTCCCACAATGGTGGATTAGACCCAGTTGTCTTTTTCATGTCTATAAATAGAAGTCTTGTTCTTCCTTGGTAACCATTCATTGCTTGGTGGTCATTTTCTCTACTTGAAGTAAGCATTTGGAGCAAAACTCAAGTGGAGAGAATGCTACTTGTAATGTGAGTCAATAATAAAATAATTTTTTATAGTTTGTTTTAATGTTGTCCCATTTATGCTTGCATGTTTTAACTTAGTTTTATTTTCTTAATCTTAGCATAATTAGTTAGAATATCTTCTTTCTAAATTTAATTGTTAGCTTAATGTGTAGTCAGTAGTAACATCCCCCTTTGGGGTGGAGATGATGTTTATAGATGTATTGAACAATGGGAATGAATGTTATCTTGTGCAATATGTGATAAATGTGAGTGTATGCTTGTTTGTTTAAATGAGAATACTTAACTTGATGGATTTTGCCAAAACTTTTAGACCCTTGCCATGTTTGTTTAGGTTCTTAATAACCAACTTGGGTATGCTTATGTTAATCAACTAGGTTAGTGATTGGATTGATAGGTCTTGCCATAACCATTAGACACTTCCTTTGCATGAAAACACAATCTATATTTGTGTCATATCGAATGCATTCTTCACCATCTTATTACATGTGTATACACACTCCACCCCTTAGGGATTTTCTTTACTGAATTTAATCTTGCTTTGTTAGTTGCTAGTTTAGTTTTAGTTAATCTTGAGTTGTTATCTTTCTCATTTGTTAGTTGCTAGTTTAGTGTAACCAAACTTCATCTCCCCTTATTTGTCACTTGATTTCTGAAAAATTCAGAGTTGACACACCTCCTTGTGGATTCGACCTGTACCTGTCACCGCTTCATCATGTTCACTGTCGTGTACTTGCGGTTTAAGCTTAATTGAAACACCAACCATCCTACCTAATACACCAGAGTATTAAGATCGATTTCCATTATGTAAACTTTATTTTGGTATCTTTTTTTGATTTTACCACAAAATGGACTAAACGAGCCGACGTCTCCCTTATTTTACTCATAAAATCGACATTTAAATATAGAATTTGATGATTCCAGATCCATTGGAAAGATAATAAAAAGGAGCACATATTAGTCTCTTACAACTTGCTAAATTCAAATGATACGGGGGTAAAAAACGTGTGTCAAGATAGACCATTTTTGGAAACTAGAAATCGACATATCATCAATATTTTGTACATAATTCTCTCCTCCCATATTTTAAAAAGGTGCTTCAAGACTCCTTACAAAGAAGATTTCAAGACGCAAAACCTTCCTATTTAACATATCTCCAAATTCAGAACCTAATGGGCGCATACATCATGTGGAAGATGCACCAGTCCCACTCAGGACGCACTCGTCCCGCACAAGACAAACCAAGGCAGCTCGCGACGCACTCGTCCCGCACGTGACGCATCACTTGTTTTACGCATAAAACCCACATCCAAATATAGAATTTGATGATTCCAGATCTGTTGGAAAAATAATTAAAAAGAGCACATAGTAGTCTCGCTTAGGACTTGCCAATATCAAATGATACGGGGTGAAAAAGTGTGTCAAGACAGATCGTATTTGGAAACCGGAAAATTGACTGATCATCAACATTTTGTGCATAACTCTCCCATCTCATATCCAAATAAAGCAATTCAAGACTCGTTACAAATAAAATTTCAAGACGTAAAACTATTCTTTTTAACATATTTCCAAATTCGGCACCTAATTTGCTCAAGTTATTCTCGAGCAGTCCTGAGTTGTCCCGAGCAGTCCCTACTAGGGTTGTAAACGAGGGGGGTTAATACCCATGTACCCAACCCGTATGGGTACAAAATTCCATTCCCGTTGAAATTTTTGTACTCGTGAACCCGTACCCGTTTATCCGCCGGATAAACGGGTACGGGTTTGTGCATTACCCGTTATCAAAAGATCCATGTTCGCCACCATGGCCACCGTCTACGTCGCCGGGAGGTGTTGTTTCCAGGTTTTGGGTGGGTTTCGGTTTGGAAATTGGGGTTGATCGGGGTTTTTAGTGGGCAGGTTGTGGCAGGACGCGAAGAATAAGGTTTATATGATCAAGGAACTTGATTGTAGGATAAGGCTGGTGTGGATTAGTGTTTCATTTTGCTTCAATTGTGTAGATTTGGAGGAAAGTTTCAATTTTTACTTGTTTCTTGTATTTTTTAACGGCAATTTGTTGTTGGGAGTAATAAGCTACTAAGTGTTTTGGGGTTTTGGGTCAACATATATTTGGAATCAAATTAAACTTTAAGAGTTCAAAACATAGTCAATGTGGGTGTTACAGTGTAAGTTTTTTTGAGGGATGAGTTGGTTGTCTTTGCACTAGATGCAGTTTAGTGATCTGGAAGAAAAGATTGAATGTTTACTTTACTTGTTCTAAGTGCTCCCATTCGGAATTTTTAGTTGGGAGTAGTTTTGGGGTTCAGAATTAAGTCGTCTCGGTATATGAAAAGTCATCTGGTTATGCAAAAAGATTCATTTTTTACCCGTTTACCCACCCTGTACTGGCAAACCAAGCGGGTAAGAGGCGCGTACAGGAAGACCAATATTGGGTATGGGTATATTCCCGTACCTGTTAATTTGGGAAGGTACGGGTGAAGGCATATCTGACCTATTTACAGGCCTAGTCCCTACCCATTCCCGAGCCTTGTCCCGAGTAGTTGTTTAAAAGTTTTATTTATTACCGCAAGTGCACAGCCGCGATGAGAAGCCTCTCGTTTGTCAGAAATCAAGTTGCGAAAAAGGGGAAAGAGATTTGGTTACGCTAAGCTAAAAAGCAACGAAAGATTGGAAATCAAGTAGAGAAACCCCTAAGGGGTGGAGTGTGTGCACATATGAATTAAAATTAGTGATGAATGATGCATGTATGTGTGTGTGTTGTCATGCATAGGAGGTGTCTAATGATGTGGCAAAACCTATCAATCCATTCGCACAATGTATCAGCAATTACTACTTGATTATCATAAGATTAGGCTCAACATGAGAAGTGTCTAAAGATATGGCAAGACTCATCAAAAACCATAAACTCATGTGAAGAACAAAGTTAAGCACGAGAGGTGTCTAAATCTTTTGGCAAGACCCATCAAAACAAAGTTTCTTCAATCAATCAAGCAAGCAACCACAAATACAAACACTTAACTAACTTGTAGCATATTTAACAGAAAATTTCAGTCAATAAACATGAGAAAACTAAGCATGAGAAGTGTCTAAATCTTATGGAAAACCCCATCAAAATCCCCAACATGTAGATGATTAAAATACCCCCAATGAACATACAAACATGCAAGTCTACACAATCAAGAATTCATCAAATATCCAAATTTCACAACATATATGTACATCATCTCCACCCCAAAGGGGGATGAAACTACTCACTAATCATTAAGAAAAGAAAACAAAACGAAATTAAACTAACCATGCAAGAAAAAGAGACAACATGAGAACAAACCTATGGAAAAAAACTATTTTACTAAATGACTCACATTACAAGTAGCATTTTTCTCCACTTGAGTTTTGCTTCAAGGTTTTACTCCAACTAGAGAGAATGCCTCCAAGCAATGGGTCAATACAAAAGGTGAGGAAGAGTTCTATTTATAGGCATGGGAAAATGTAATCTGAGACAATCCCCCGGTATGGGACTAATTTCATACTATAAATGGACATAAAACAACATAATACACCACCCGACCAAAGCATCTCGCATTTGTCCACATTTGGACCGCTGATTGGTGGTCTATATGTGTCTGATCGAGTTTGGATTTTGGTGGCTCGGTTCTGGCTTGATTTCTTGGTGTTTGATGAACCCGATTTGGTTGTTGATGGTTGGGCCCAGATTTAATTGCCAAAATACTCCTCATTAAAGTGTGGAGCTTCTTCATTTGCTCATTGATCCTTTTGGTTTTACATCCGGGTCCTTCCCTCTTTCATCTAGTCCATAAGTCTTGCAACTTAGTCATTTTCCTTGCTTTTTACTCCATTTCGAATCTCTTCTTTTCACTTGTTTTATTCCTGAAACTTAAACATAAAACTCGTTACGTAGCATTGTTTAGGCTAAAAATAAAGGATATAAGACACAAATATATGCATGATATTATGTCAATCAAATACCCCCATACCTAACTTTTGCTAGTCCAGAGCAAAACAAAGAAAGAGAAAAATGAAAGAAAGGAAAAATCATTCGTAAAATAAGGAAATCCTAACTCACTTTCGTAGGAATCACGGTTGCACTTAGTATGTGCAACAAGCCGTTAAACCTACATATCTCCAAGGAGGAGGAATGTTGTCTCCTGAGGGTTTTCAGCGGATACACCAAAAAAATCCGAACAAAGATGCATTATTCAACCTAGCAACACGACTCGATGGGCTTATTTTCGTCGATCATTGGACACGGTAATTCTACGGGCCGACTCTATATATGTTATTAATCCACACACCTAGGATAATGAACCATTCGTGCAAGTTAGTTAAGGACTTAAGTGATAGACATGGGCAGCCTAAACATCCTCAAGTTATACAAAGTGTAAAGTCCATTAAGGTTCTTATTTGTCTTTCTTTTTTTTTCTTTTTTTCATTCATTTTTTCTTCTTCTTTTAAGAGCATAAGGATTACACTAGTTGTTGTTTGCTTCTCCCAGGGTCGGGTTTCATGCATCATTGCCTATGAGGACTTACACTATCACGTACACCTTCTCCCAAATCTCCACATAGGGTGATCCCTACCACCCGTGTAACGGGAGTTCGGTCGGTGCATCCCAAGTCAGATGACTCAAAAGCACCAGGCACTAAGTCCCTTAAGACCTAATTTCCCGAGTGGTAGGAGCCATGCGAGAAGAGAGAAGACTACTTATTTATTCCTGAAATTTGTTCCTGAAAGTGGTTGGGCCCGGATTTAATTGCCAAAATACTCCTCATTAAAGTGTGGAGCTTCTTCATTGTATCAGGTAACTTTCATTTGCTCATTGATCCTTTTGGTTTATATCCGGGTCATTCTCTCTTTCATCTAGTCCATAAGTCTTGCAACTTAGTCATTTGCCTTCAAGTATGCAACCCTACTGCAACAACTTTTGTGCCCTCAATGTTGATACAACTACTCTACCTCCTTTGTCTTTCGTCCCCCTGATCAGCACATCAGGTAGACCCTTCCTCGGGATCAAAATCTTCTTCTCCTGGCACAAAACTCGCACATCGTACTTGGATAGCCAATCCATCCCCAGTATGACGTCGAAGTCCTCCATCAGCAACAAGATCAGGTCAGCCGGAAACTCCTGATCTTCCGAAACAATCGTGGCGTTGGGGAGGAAGCTCCCCACAATGCCCACCAGACCCAAGGGTGTGACCCAACACACTCGCAAATCGCTCCGAAATGAACATGTGTGGCCCCACAGTCAAATAGCACTCTCACACTCAACCCAGCAACAAAGAGCGTACCTTCCACCACCGTGCTGGCGTCTCTCGCCTCATCCGCCTGGATGGTAAAGACTCGTCCAGTCCTCTGACCCTGCTGTGGCGGTGCAAAAGGACAGAGACCTCCGCCTCTGCCTGCCGTTGGCGGCCCTGAATGCCTGCTCCACCTTTCTGGCCCACTCCGACAGTCTCGCACAAAATGGCCTGGCTTGCCACACCCGTGACAAACTCCAAGGCCCCAACACTCACCGGAGTGAACTCGGCCACAACCTCTGCACGCCTCGGGCTGGCGTGATCCACCTCTTCCAATCTGGGGCCTCTTGCCCGGACTCCCTGCTAGCGGAGCACCCGGACGTCGACTAATCTTCCCCGGTACTCTCCTGGCCTCAGCATAATTCTGCTGATAATCCGGATCAATGATCGTGGCAAACCTCACCGCATCGGTCAGCGTCTGCGGCATACTATATGTCACTTGAGTACGGAGGTGCTTCCTGAGCCCCCCGTATGAACTTCCTCGCCCTCTGCAGCGGTGTCACACAAATCTCCAGACAGTAACGCTCCAGCGCGTTGAACCTCCGGGTATACTTAGCCAGGGTCGCATCTCCCTGCTCGAGGGTCATAAACTCCTCTCTCCTCCCATCTCTGACATGCTCTCGAAAATACTGCTCATTGAACTCCCCTAGGAAGTCTCCCAGCTGATATCAGTCCTGCCCTCAAACACCACCGCAGACGTGGTCCTCCAAGAGTTGAACGCGTCTCCGCCCAACACATATCTGGCATGCATGCCTGCCTCTCAGGAGGGCACTCAATCGCCTGAAAGATCGCATGAAAGATCTCCTGAATCTTCAGGACCGAGTCCATCGAAGGTAGGCGGGTGATGTCTCATAAAGTGGTCGAGCATCGCTCCTGCCGCTGCTGGCTCTCCTCTGCCTGACTGGCGATCCAACATCGCACCCAGTCGCCCCACCATGTCATAGAGCATCCGCCGCTCCTCTGCCCAGTCTGTGCCCCCAGTATCACCGTTGGTGCTACGGTCCCGTGGGGAGGTCCCACGCGTCTCGGAGGCATCTATACACAAAGAAAACAGCACACATCAAAACCATGAATGCATGAACTAATGTAGACTCTAAAACTCTAAGGGTGGTTAATTTGGATAAGGGCACTGGAACCGACCGCTCTGATACCAAGTTGTAACATCCTCGAACAACAGAAGAATTTAAAATTTTAATAACACACAACAACAAAGGATATTACTCAAATAAGGGAAACAGGTGCACCAACTCGCCACTTGCCGGAAGAACATCGGCACCACAACTCGCCCCACACGGACGACCACAACAACCGCACCTCCATAGTGCAAAACGGGACACAAACGGTCGACCGACCAAAAGTCTCGGTCGATTGAATCGCGAAAATACAGGGCAATCGCCTCGACCGGCACTCCCTCGGTCGAACGATTCCCACCAACTGCACTCGTTCGGTCGAACCCAAAATCAAGGGACGGTTGACCATTTAGATGGTCAACTCCCAGGTTCAACGAACAAAATGACCAATCTGTCGAACGAGAAAGGGGCCCCGTTCGACCGAAAGTCGCCAGGAACAATTCCCTCAAACTCCACAACGAATCCGGTCGAACCCCTGAGCACTCTCAGTCGACCGAATTCTACCAGGGAATTCCCCCAACTCTCACCACGAATCCGGTCGACCGAATTCCACCAGAGAATTTCCCCACGCTCCACATCAAGCCCGGTCGACTGAAACCACATTCAGTCGAACCGACCACTATTCCAACTTAAGTCACGGTCGGATGACGTCAATGAACGGTCGACCGTTTGGATGGTCAACGCCCCCAACCGACGACCTATGACAGTGCACACGGTCGAATGGCAAAGGGGTCTCGTTCGACCGAAACCAACCAGGCTTGCCTCCTATGCACAATCGGTCGACCGCCCCAAGGGCATCGTTCGACCGATGAAAGGCAGAACCTGAATTCTCATTAAGAACGGTCGACTGTTTGCACCAACTGGTCGACCGATCAGACAGTGAAATCTGTTGCATGTTTACTTGCGACGAGCCGGAAGGCCTACCGTCGACTTTCAAATACCCACACTACTAAAGTGAGCTACGACTACAAGTTTGACATACCGGAAGGTTTGAAGAAACCTTTGAAGAACCCCGACGGTGCCTCCACGGGCACGCCTCCCGAAATCACGATCCGTCGACGAACATTGCGTCCAAACCACGATCAACACGTCCTCAACGATCCACGCTCACGATTCCACCTATGTCAACCTCCACCGCCCAACCACGACCACAGCACACGAGTGAGGTTGAGAGAGAGAATCAAGGCAAAAGGGACGGCTAGCAAAACCATCACCTCCAACTACCACCTTCGCTGCTCCTCACATCGCCGGAGATCACAAAACTCGCCGGAGCTCGAACCTCTCGCCGGAGCTCAAAACTAGGAGAGAGAGAGACGTGAGTGAGAGAGTAAATGAGAGAGAGAAAATTACCAAATAAATATCTCAGCCTGATGAGAATTTAATTTATACCGCAAGTGCACGGCGTCAATGAAGACGTGGCAAGTACGGGTCGAACACAAGGAGGGAGAGATATTGTTATTTTTGTGATTTTCGATTAAGGAAAGAAAGAGAGAAATAAGGTTGGTTTGAGATTTTTGGATTTTTTAATTTCTAAAGCAAGAACAACAAAAACAAATTAAAAATAAAGCAAAGATGGATGAGAGTCCAGTGGGTGGAGGTTTAGATGTCGGGTTTTGTTTAGAGAAATTTGAAACTTATAATAAATCACATTACTTATAAAGCATTACATGATAAATGATTCAACATAAACTCAAGTAATCAAAATATACTAATACGAAATTAAAATAATAACATCATTCTTCTTCTCATCACCCTAAATCTGTCACCCCCACCCTTTGGAGAGAGTTAGAAACTCATGGATGGAGGGAATGAGAAGGGGTCCTAGAGAAACTACAAAAGAAAACTAAAAACACAAAATAAACCAACAGAATTTATTACTAAAGCATGGAATAAAAACTAGTTTCTTTCACAACATCGTTTCGGGGCTATTTATAGCCGACACAAGGGACCCAAGTATGAAATAGGAAAGTACACGCGTCATGACACGACTGGACAAAATCCGGGGCCAAGGATCGAAAGGGGTGCGGCATTTTCGCCACAAGTTGTATGTGATGTGCGACGGAATCGCCGCAATTTTAGCTCTGATTGGATCCGGATTTTTCCTGTGTGTTTATGGTATGATTTAGTTGTCCTTTCCGCGTCCGGATTGATTTCTTTCCTTTCTTTTGAGATCCGAAATTATTTCTTCGTATATTTGGAGATCCAAATTGATTTTTCTTTAGAACTTCTCCAAAATAATATTTTGGTACTTGTAATTTGCAGTCGGGTCCTCGTATTCTTGCAATGAAGTCCCTGGTTACTTTTGAGCTTAGGTCCTTGGCCTTTTGTAATTAGGTCTTTGAATGCTTTTATGCTTGGATGGACTTCAATTTGAACCCCGATAATCTTGAACTTGGTCTTCATGACAGAAATGAGTCTCTTGCACGTGTTTATGCTCGGAATATGGGTAATTTGCATTCATGTCCCTGTATTCTGTAAATAAGACTAAACACATACCTTAGTAGCATTTATTGATATAAAATTAATCTAAATGAAAGACATATGATGCAATGTATGCAATGCATCACACCCCAACTCCATCCTCACCATCCATTCCATCTTCAATCCATCTCCACCACTCATCTCATCTCCAATACATCTCAACCTCTCATCCACCAACACTCCATCCCAGCCGCCCATCTCATCTCCTCCTAATCTCCACCTAAAACATCAATAAAACCCAATTAGGACTAGGATTAGGATGAGGATCCCACATTAATGTCCATCACCTTAGATAAAAATGAAAGATAAACCTACCCAACATCTAATTTCATTTATTAATATTGTAGGTGGCAATTTAGAAGTGTGTGTTTTGTAATTTGTGTAGTCGGTATCCAAGGTTGTGGATTCTTGATGTCTTTAAACCTACACCTCTCATGTATGTGATGTGCACCATGTGAGCCTTTTTCTTCCCCCCACTTTTCCACAAATAAGGACCACAAAGGCAATGGAAATTAGGCTTGTCTTCTTTGTATCCATTCGTAAATGTATTGTTCCACTGGATGTACGTTGGTCGCATTGCTTGGTCACTTTTGGTAATAATGAAGTTTAGAGAAAGATCAAACGTGTGATTGGATAAGGATGTCTTGAAAGATAAAAGGGTAATCTACCAAAAGGAAAAAGATGAAGGGTGGCTTTTAGAAGTTTAATTTGATTAAAAAAGGGGCTTTTGCAACCTTATCTATTGTTTTGATGCATTTTGATGTGTAATCCCAAATTTCGAAAATTGTCATATTTATGTTCTATATAGATATTCGAAAAATATATTATTGAAATTGATACGGATTTTGTATTATATTTTCTTGAGTAATTGTGTTACAGATGGGTGTTTATATATGAGTTTACATAGAGACGTTGAGGGGAATGATATGTTGTCTATTACAAAATATATGCATGAAAGGAATGAAATCTTGATTGTGTTTCCTTTTCATGAATATAGTCATTGTATGATTTCCTTGGCTGTGATGACCGTTGAGAGTCTGAGCCACCAATTATTTTAACACTCCCCCTCAAGTTGAGTCTGAAAGAGATTGAAGGAACCCAACTTGTGAAGAATATTGTGAAATTGTTTCTGGTCGAGTGACTTGGTGAAGATATCTACGAGTTGGTCTTTGCTCTGGACATAAGGAACATCAATTTCTTTGGCTTGAATTTTTCTCTCTAATGAAATGACAATCTACTTCTATGTGCTTGGCCCATTCATGAAAAACAGGGTTGGAGGCGATATGTCGAGCGGCATGGTTGTCACAATGCATTAGCATAGGCTCCGTGTAGGGAACTTTCATTTCTCTGAGGAATTGTTTGAGCCAGATTAACTCACTAGTAGTGGATGCCATGACCCGATATTCAGCTTCAGCACTAGATCTTGCGATAAGGTTTTGTTTTTTGCTTCTCCATGTGACCAAGTTTCCACCCACAAAGGTACAGAACCCTGTTGTGGACTTTCTATCAAAGTTGTCGGCCCAATCTGCATCGGAATAACCAACTATTGAGTTAGAGTTGTTTCTTTTCATCCATATCCATTTTCCTGGTGTTTTCTTTAAATATCTAAGGATCTTGTCTATGATGTCAAGGTGATGAGTGTGAGGAGCATGCATGAACTGACTTATTATGGTAACGACATAAGTTATGTCGGGTCTGGTAATAGTGAGATAGATGAGTTTTCCTACTAGTCGTTGGTATTGTCCTATGTCATGAAGAGGTTCCTCATCGGTGGGTCCAACCTTTCGATTGGTCTCAATAGGAGTATGAGCAGTTTAGCCCCTAACTTACCAGTTTCTTTAAGTAGATCTAGAACATATTTTCTTTGAGATAGAAATACGCCTTTCTTAGAATGGGCAATTTCAATGCCTAAAAATACTTTAAGATTCCTAGATCTTTGATGTCAAACTTGGTTTTTAGGTAAGATTTTACATAGTTAATCTCAACGTTGTTATTTCCAGTGATTATGATGTCATCTACATAAACTAGGACAATTAGTGATAAATGTGTTAGAATGCTTGATAAACATGGATGCATCAGCGAAACATTTGGTAAAACCAAAATGGAGAAGAGAGTGACTGAGTTTCGCATACCATGCTCTGGGAGACTGTTTCAATCCGTAAATAGATTTGAGTTTGCATACTTGATTTTGAGACGAGTTGTACCCTGAAGGGGGAGTCATGTTGACTTCCTCTTCCGAACAACCTTGGAGAAAGGCATTTCGTACATCCATTTTATAGAGGTCTCATCCATAATTAACGTCAATAGAAAGAAGGACTCTTACGGTGTTCATTTTAGCTACGGAGGCAAAGGTCTCTAGGTAATCAAGTCCATAGGTTTGGGTATAGCCTTTAGCAACTAGTCTAACCTTATATCGGTCAATGGAGTCGTTACTATTGTACTTGATTTTGTATATCCATTTACATCCTGCAGTTTTGATTCCAGGTTTAGAGGGGACCATAGTCCAAGTTTGGTTTTTTTAGTAAAACTTCTAGTTTGTTTTTCATGGCTTTTACCAAATTTGGGTTTCTAAGGGCTTCGTGGTAGGAGGTAGGTTCATTATTTTTATCAATTACATTAAAAAAGGAACAATAAGAGGGTGTTATGGTACTGTAGGAGATATAATCCCGGATATGGTAAGTGGTGTTGTAAGTGATAAAATCTTCCAGGTGAGAAGGAGTCTGAGTAGGTCGTGTAGATCTTCTAGTGAGAGCCCTATCTTGATCTTCATTTTGCACATATTCGGTACATGTAACCTGTTCGTCGCCCCCGGCTTGAGGAAGAAGATTTTCCTCAAGAGAAGGAGACAAATCAACCATGCCAATGGTAGGGAGAGGAGATGTCTCGCCTAGAGGATTAAAGTTATAAAATTTAAAGTACGATTCATTCACGAAAAAGGAGAAATCACGGTAAAGTTTGCAAGTGACCGGGTCATAGCATTTGTACCCTTTCTTGTGAAAGGAGTACCCAAAAAATAGTTTTGACAGAAAGAGAATCCAATTTATCACTTCGTTTTTGTGAACATAACAAGTGCAACAAAAAAATTTAAGATGATCAATGCTCATGCGTCTATTATTAAGAATTTCTAGAGGTTGTTTATTTTGTATAACAGGACTAGGGAGACGATTAATCAGGTAAACCACAGTTACGATAGCTTCAGACCAAAAAATCTTGGGTACCTGATTTTGAAATAGAAAGGCTCGAGTAACATTCAACAGATGGCGGTTTTTTTCTTTCAGAAATACCATTTTGTTCGGGTGTGTTAATCAGGTGGTTTGATACAAAATTCCTTTGTCTTTTAAAAAAATTGAAATATGTTATTGGTGTATTTAGATCCGTTGTCAGATTAAAGAATTTTAATCCTAGCATCATACATATTTTCTACGAAAGAGACATACTCACAAAAAATAGAAAAAACATCAGATTTAGATTTTAGCAAGTATAACCAAGTGGTGCGAGAAAAATCATTGATAAAGATAACAAAATACTTGAAGCCATTATAATATTCGACTAGGACAGGTCCCCATATGTCAGAGTAGACCATTTCCAGAGGCTTCTTTGTCCGGGTCGTAGACAAATGGAAGGGCAATCTGGTATGTTTTGCTAGGCGACATGTCTCACAACATAGATCAATATTTAAATTTAAATTCGGCAGTAATTGTTTTAAAACTGGGTATGATGGGTGCCCCATGTGTTTATGCCAGATATTGGGCATTTGAGAAAGCACATTATTAGAAATTAAACAAATATTTGAGTCTAAAAAATATAAGCCATTAGCAAGCGAGCCTCTACCAATCATCTTCCCTGACGTTCGGTCCTGAAATAGCACATTAAATGGTGTAAAAATCACGTTGCAATTTAAATTTCGAGTGATCCGTGATACAGATAAAAGGTTGGACGTGAATTCTGGGACATAAAACTTTGTCAGTGGTTTTGTTTAGCAATTGTGATTCTCCTATTCCATTAATTTTGACTTGATTCCCATTTATAACGGTGACAAATTTATTTATGTTTGGATCATAATAAATATTACTTAGCAGATTTTTATTTCTGGTCATGTGATATGTAGCTCCGGTGTCTATAATCCATGAATTTATGAAATTAGCAAGATTTGCAATAGGGTGAAGGGGATTAATACCTGAGTTATTACCTGATTGACCAGAGATCTGAAGGAGGTTGTTGAGGTGAGATAATACATGACTCAGTTCCTGTTGAGCCGACCCAGAGATCTATTTACGCATGCACTCCTGTATTTGCATGTGGACTCGGATCTAAAGCAGACCATCCGCTTGCGTGGTTTCGGATCCCGGATGTTGGGTGATCCGCGTAAGGCTCGGAGATAAAACCATGAATCCCTGTCTGTGACCCGATCTGCCCCCATTTGTGTTGTTCTCCGCCAAAGCTAGGGTTAGGGTTCTGGTCTGGATTTTCGCTTGGTTTTCTTTTTCTGTGTTGTGGTTCATGCTTTGCCTTCGGGTTTCTTCTCTTTGTACCATTGCTATGATCTGGCTGAGAGGCGGAAGCTCCGATGATGATAGGATTTGTGAGCGTAGGGTCTCGTAGCTATGGTCGAGTCCCACAAGAAAGTGGCAGATGCGACCTTGCTCGACCCTTTCTTGGATGATTTTGGGATCCGTACTTGGGGCTCGTAGATCCCGATCTCATCCCACCGGCTTTTGAGGGCACCGAGGTATTCGGTGATGGTCTGTTGCCCTTGTTTTGTTTGCGCCAGTTCTTGCTTGATTTTGAAAATGTGGGCAAAGTTTTGTTGCTTCCCGTACAAGCTGTGGGTCTCATCCCACAGCTCCTTGGCTGAGTTTGAGTAGTTGAACAGGTCGGCGATTTGTGATTGCATGGAGTTTAAAACCCATGTCATCACTAGATGGTCTGCGGTTTGTCACTCGGTGATTTTGGTCCCATCTGCGGTCGGTTTTTTGGTATCTCCAGTGATGTGGCCTAATCTACCCTTGACACTGAGGGACAAGGTGATTGATCTAGCCCATGAGAGATAGTTCGTCCCGTTGAGCAACTGGGTTGTGAGTCTTTGAGGTGATACGCCTTCTGAGGCCATGGTGTGGGTTGGACGTCACCTTGTGCGTCAGCCCCCGCTCCTAGGCCGGTGATGAGTTTGGTGTTTTTTATGGATTTTGGGTGGATGGATCGGAGATGAGGGTTTTTTCTGAGGTGGTGACCAGAGGGTTTGTCGTCGGTGATGTTCCCCGTTTTTGAGGTCCGATCAATGCTTTGATACCATATTGAAATTGATACGGATTTTGTAATATATTTTTTTGAGTAATTGTGTTACAAATGAGTGTTTATATATGAGTTTACATAGAGACATTGGGGGAATTATATGTTGCCTATTACAAAATATATGCATGAAAGGAATGAAATCTTGATTGTGTTTCCTTTTGATGAATGTAGTCGTTGTATGATTTCCTTGGTTGTGATGACCGTTGAGAGTCTAAGCCACCAATTATTTTAACATATATCCCACCTTTTTTCTCGAGAAGAGTTGTGAAACATGCTTAGATTTAATTGAATGGTTGCCAAGAACAAGTAGGTAGAATAGTCGCATAAGGGGAAAAATAAGAATTGATTATGAGCCAGAGACCTTTGGCAGTCTCGTCGACTTGGCCTAACTGTTTGATCGAAATTGAGACTAAATTATTAAACGTGATTTATGGTCAACTGGACTATAATGACATATTTTTAACCTCTTTTACGTATGGATGAATGCTAATAAACTTTTGCAAGAAAAGAATAATTGATGAAATGTAAGAAATATTCACCAGTGTCATTTTTGACATATTTGGAGCATTTTGATTGTTTTGGACATTTGAATCAACTTTGAATTTTGTTTTCTAAATATTTTACCATATAAATTCGTATATACTTGAAAAACTTATTTGAGATTCTTTTCTTGGAATAAGTTCAAATATGCACAATTACTCAGTGGGGTAGGTGTTGATAAAAAATTAGAGTGGTGGATATATAGATACTTATGAATCAAAGGGTTTTAAAATTAAGTATTACTAAAATTGAATCTATATGAGATGCAGTTTTAGTGACACGAATATAGAGGAAGGAGAGTGAGAATGTGTGCTCAGGTAGAGCGCAGGAATGATTTCTTTAGATATATAGGGTCAATACTCCAAAAAGATGGTAAAATTGAAAAATTTCACACATACGAAAAGAGCAAGGTGGATGAAACAAACACAATCATAAAAGGTGTCTTGTGCGATATGAAGATCCCACTGAAGCTAAAATGTAAATTTTATAAGACAGATATATGACATGCTATGTTGTATGGAGTTGAATGTTGTGTTAGAAAAAGCATCCGTGAAAAATGAGTGTTGAAGAAATGAGGATGTTATTGTGGATGTACGAGCACACGCGTATATATGGACCGAATCAGAAATGAAAATATTCAAGAAAGAGTTAGAGTAGCTCCAATAGAAGAGAAGCTTATACAATGTTGCTTAAGATGACTTGGACATAGCCAACGGAGACCTATGGAGGCATGTTTCAATAAAGCTTAACCGCAAGTGCACGACTGTCGATGAAGACGGGGCAAGTACGGGTCGATCCATAGGGAGGTGTGTCAACTCTGATTCTTCGGAATCAAGTGGAAAATAAAGGGGAGAAGAAGTAGATTAAACTAAACTAAGGTACACTAAACTAGCAAGCAACAAACAATGAGATGAAAGCACGAGGTGAATTGAGACTAAATTAAGCGCTATCAAAGTAAGATCAAATTCAAGAATAAAACCCCCCAACGGGTAGAGTGTGTGTACACATGAAATAAAGTGGTGAAGAATGAATTCAATAGGGCACAAGTGTAGGTTGTGTTTTTATGCATATGAAGTGCCTAATGGTTGTGACAAGTCCTATCATCCAAATCACTAACCTAGTTTATTAACATGAGCATAAACAAGTTGGTTATTAAGAACCTAAAAAAGCATGGGAACTACCTAATGATTATGGCAGAATCCATCAAGTTAAGTATTCTCTTTCAAACAAACAAGCATACACTCACATTCATCACATATTGTAAAAGATAGCATTCATCTCATTCTTCATTACATGTATAAACATCAACTCCACCCCCAAAGGTGGATGAAACTACTCACTACTCATTAAGCTAACATTTATATTAAGAAAAGAAACATTCTAATTAATTCTACTAAGACAAAACAAAATTTAGCTAAGCATGCAAGACAACAAAATTTAACTAATCAAAAATTTCTTTTATTCATGACTCACAATACAAGTAGCATATCTCTACTAGAGTGTTGCTCCAAGGCTTTACTCTTAGTAGAGGGGATGGCCACCAAGCAAGGAGTGTATTACAAAGGAGGAAAGGAGTCCTATCTATAGTCATGAAAAAGGTTAATTGGGAACAATATCCCGATGTGGGACTAATGGAACATACTAGATATAGACTAAAACAGCCTAATACACAACCGAGACAAGACGGGTCGGATCCGAAGTAGAAGCCACCGTTAATTGACAGTCTAGAGCCGCCAATTGGCGCTCTGGATGGCTCGGATCCGACCCATTTTCAGATGACTTGTTAGTTGCTTCATTTCATCACGTGGAGTGCACCATAATCGGTTGTGGGAGTCCAGGCCTGAATCCAATTGCCAAAATATTCATCATGATGGTGTGGAGTTCTCTATTTGTTAATTGGTCCTTTTGGCTTGCATCCAGTCCTTCCCTCCTGCAGATAGGTCCACAAGTCTAACCGACCAGTCTATTTTTCTCACATTTTGGTCCTTTTGTGTCATCTTCTTCTTGAACATGTTTATTCCTGAAAATAAACATAAAACTCGTTACTTAACATTGCTTAGGCTCAAAATAGAGAGTATAAGACATGAATATATGCGTGATATGATATTAATTGGTCCTTTTGGCTTGCATCCAGTCCCGAGCAAAACAACGAAAAGAAAAACAAAGAAGGAAAAAACGGAAAACAAGATAAGTCCTAACTCACTTTCGTAGAAATCACGGTTGACTTGGCACGTGCAACAAGTCGTTAAACCTCCTTGTCACCAAGGATGATGAGTGGTCTCCTAAGGGTTTTCAGTGGATATACCCACAAAATCCGAATATTGATGCATTATTCAACCTAGCAACTTGACTCGATGGACCTATTTTTGTCGATCATTGGACACGGTAATCCTACAGGTCGACTCTCTATATGTATCCAGTCCATACACCTAGCTTAATGAATCATTCGTGCAAGTTAATTAAGGACTTAAGTGAAAAACAAAGGCAACCTTAACATCCTCAAGTGATACGTTGTGTAAAGTCCATTAAGGTCCTTATTTGTATTACCATTTTTTATTTTTTATTTTTATTTTATTTATTTATTTTACTAATTGGTGGTTAATTCTCTCAGGGTCATTTCATGCATTATTCCCTATGAGGACTTACACTATCACGTACACCTTCCCCCACACCTCCACATAGGGTGATCCCTACCACCCGTGTAACGAGAGTTTGGTCGGTGCATCCCAAATCAGATGACTCGAAAACACCAGACACTAAATCCTCTCAGACCTAATTTCTCGAGTGATAGGAGCCGTGAGAGAAGAGAGAACACCTACTAACTTATTTCTTATCTACACATGAACCAAAATCCCTACACATATGGTTTCACAACAAGAGTTTAAGGGTCCCTCACTACGACAAACATCCTTATACTAACAAACACAAATTATTTGACTCACTAGGTTCAGGGTGGACTTCTTTGTTTATTTGAATATTGAAACCCTATGATTACTCCTCCCCCGAGGGAAAATTGGGTGCATCCTTACGACTAGATAAGACCTAAAGTCGATGTACTAGATATCCTAATGCATCAAGTTCAAGTCAATTTTGGGAGCTTCATTTTACTTTGTCTCTCAACGATTTTGTACATGCCAAATGATTGAATCAGTTATAATAACCGCAAATGCACGTCTGCGTTGAAGTGATGGCAAATACGGGTCGATCCACAGGGAGGTGTGTCGACTTTGGTTAGTTCGAAGGCGAGTGGGAAACAAAAGGGAGAAGAGATTGATTAAACTAACTACACTAACTATGCTAGTAAGCGGCAAAGAAGGAAATGAAGCACGAGAGGAACTAAAACTAAACTAAGCAACTACTAATAAGAAAGATGAAATTCAGGAATGGAAATCCCTAAGGGGTGGAGTGTGTGTACACATGAAATAAGAGATGATGAATGCATTCAATAAGCACAAGTGTAGGTAGTGTTTGCTATGCATAAGAAGTACCTCATGGCAAGACCTATCATTCAAATCACTAACCCAAGTGATTAATATGAGCATGACAAATTTGTTATTAAGAATCTAAACAAGCATGGAATGTACCTAAAGATTATGGTAGAAATCATCAAGTTAAGTATTCTCTTTAATTCAAACAAGCATACTTACATTTCTCACATACAACAGCATATAACATTCATTCAATACTACATGACATGTATAAACATCAATTCCACCCCCAAAGGGGGATGGAACTACTCACTACTCATTAAAAGAAGACAAAACAAAATTAAGGTAATTAAGATAGAAAAGGGAGACATGTTAATTACTTCTACTAAGATCAATACAAACAAAACAAGCAAGCATTAAAACAAAGACAACATTAAAACAAACTATGAAGAATTATTTTATTTACATGACTCACATTACAAGTGACATTCTTCTCCACCTTGAGTTTTGCTCCAAGGCTTACTCCAAGTAGAGAGAATGTCACCAAGCAATGGGTGAATACAAAAGGAGAGGAAGAGTTCTATTTATAGGCATGGAAAAAGGTAATCCAGGACAATCCCCCGGTATCGGACTAAACACATACTATAAATGGACATAAAACAACATAATACACGACCTGAATCAACTGTGAACAATTTGGACACATTTGGACCACTGATTTGCGGTCTATATGTGTCTGATCGAGTCTGGATTTTGGTGGCTCGGTTCTGGCTTGATTTCTTGATGTTTGATGAACCCGATTTGGTTTTCGATGGTTAGGCCCGGATCTAATTGCCAAAATACTCCTCATTATGGTGTGGAGTGCTTGATTTTTCTACTTAGTCATTTTGGGTTTACATTTGGGTCCTTCTCTCTTGCATCTTCGTCCATAAGTATTGCAACTTAGTCATTTTCCTTGCTTTTATATACTTTTTGAGTCTCTTCTTCCCAAACATATTTATTCCTAAAACATAAACATAAAACTTGTTACGTAGCATTGCTTAAGCTAAAATAAAGGATATAAGACACAAATATATGCATGATATGATGTCAATCACCAAACACACGCCCTCAAAACATTTCTTTCGCAAACACATGAAGATTTTGAAAGAAATGAAAAAAATTAAAGCACCAGGCAAGCAAACGAAGAGAAGTCACCCAAGGATGATAGCAAACAGATATATTGATATTAAATGTAGCACAATAACTGTAGAATTTTGTGCCCCTATGTATGTATATATTTTAAAAAAATTATACATGCATGCAAGATCAATTTCCATATTTTTGACGATTTCATGTACGTTATTTTATATTTATTCTAATATCATATAATCTACATATATATTAAAATAAATAGAAGAGGATCATACCCAAAGGTTCTCTAAAACATTTATGAAGATCCGGAGTTGTGTTGCCCATTAAATCATCCGCCGATTCGCCTCCAAGTGTTCACCAAACTCTAAACAAGATTAGAGAGAAATGAGCTAGCTAGTCAATCTCTAAATCAACGTTAGAATATAACTAATAACCCTTCTAAAGCTCCTGAGAATTTAATCTCCAAAAACTTGAATAATTAAGAGAATTGTCTAATGGATTTAATGGGGTGGTTAGGGAGAGAGAGAATTTTTACATTAGTATTAACAAGGAATGGAGGATGTACATATTTATAGGATTTCCTATAACCCACATCATGTGCAAATCACTTACACATGATCCTTATTAATCTCCACTAAATCATATCATGTGCAAACAACTTACACATGATCTCTTGTTTACATCTCCACTAAACCACATCATGTGCAAACCACTTTGCACATAATCTCTTGTTTATTTTGTCACATCATCATCCCATAACTACCTTTGATCAAGGTGGATTAAATCCAGCAATTAATCAGTACAAATTATCTTATTAATATATGCAAAATGTGGTCAAACGGTTGGACCATTTTTCACTGTTTTTGACTACCAAATTTTCGATTAATATCCAACAAAATTTGGAATTTAGGGATTTAGCAAATTCATATGTAATAATGTTGTAGATCACATTATATCTTGTAATATATTATCATATATAATGTCAAAACATTATACCCCATAATATATATACATCTCATACAAATTTATTTATTATTCTAACCATGTCGTTTTCACGACATATTGATTTTATTATTTTATCACATGTATATTATTTCATAACACATGAAACTTAATACATCATATAACATATAAAATTATATTTCTTGTTTTCCAGTTTTGTGGTGTGACCTATAGGAGGATATAAGTTATGTTGGTAATGATATAAAACACATTATATCATAAACTATAAGTGGTATCTAGCTACACATTATATTTACCCAAATAACAAAGATGTTTTGCCCACTCGAACTAAACACGATCCACTTAGTAATATGTAAAATATCACTTGTGTCTATCCCTTGCCTCATGATATTAAAAATATTATACAAAGTAGAAATGTGTCACATTTGTATTATATATTCATTTCTTGATCTCTTAAGCTAATTATAAATATGTAACTTAACACAAGTCACATTGTGCACATTATAATTTCACTTTATCAAAGGCCAACTAATATCATTAGTCAAGTAAAGATGGACAATGATAATCTTTTGCCGAACTATTTGTTCCAGCATAAGTCATACTTAACCAACTAATTCCTTTATCACTATACTCAATGACAACTTTTGACAATAATCAAATTAAATACTTCCTATGTGAAAAAACATATGTCTCATATCTTAGGATTCAAGACAGTGAAAACATTAATGACACATAACACAAATCTATAATGTTTCACTTGCTAGGTGTATTCAATATATAAAAGTAACCATTTTCCCCTTCTATATACTCGTGTCGTTAAATATTTGTAGAATTACAATACTCTTTAACCAACATGACAATCTTATCTCGGTAATTAATGTTCCATGTCAATTACCATGATTGTGAATAACTTTTGATTTATGTAAACTATTATCTTGTACAACTCTACAGTTAAGGACCAAGAGTACCTTCCTTAACACTTCTACAAGATGAATACAATAATCAATGAACAAAATGTTTGCACATTCAATTCATAACAATTGACATATAAAAGTAAAACTTTTAGAACACATTCCTTTCACTAACATGAACCTAACAATGCACACAAAAAAACAAAAAAAAACACAAAAACTATGTACACACGTGAAAACACCCCCCCCCTCCCACAGACACACTTGATCCATGCATTGTCCTCAATGTATGACAGAATGACTCAAATGCATGGATACGGTGCACCGGACTAATGACGGCGGTCAGAGGTGCAAGAAGATGAACCTAACTCAAAAGTCGACAAAATAGTAATTGTATTGCCACTAAATAGTAACTGTATTTGCTTGCATGCCACTAAATAGTAACTGTATTGTCCAAATGCCATCGACCTTTAACTATTTATTTGTATGCCATCACAAAGTTTTAAAGGTTGTCCAAATGTCATTGAAAAGTTTTGGTATGTCATTTGACCGTTAAGTTGGACAGCTTCTGTTTATTTTAGTATTTTTTTTGCTAATAATTCATTAATTAATAGCAACTAGGCAACAGTTCAAACTATGACTCCTCAAACCCCCAGATTTTTCTCATAGCTAGTTCTCTTCCTTTCCAAACCCTATGATAAGGTAGGGATAAGCTATGAAGTTCTGACAATCTATTCCTTATGTCTTTTACCCTCAATGTTTGGTCAATTGTTAACCACTTCAAACACTGATCGGCTATCCAAAATTTTGTGGCCATTTTTATGCTCTCATGTTAGCAGTACAACAATGATTACCTTTAATAGTCCTAACCTCAAAGACCATACTATCTCTCAATTTACATGCCAAAATTCTCCAACTACAACCTTCCCCATCACAACAAGTTATCACTCGATTAGGATCACTTTTATAAAACTTAACAGCAAATTCCTCCTTAATGTAGTAATGTTGCAACGCTAATTTAAAATGATGAGCGTTACGAAATTTCTTAGCCACAGACAAAACTACATCCATGACATCACACTCTACAGGTGTTGGACCATCTCTAAGGCATGCTCGTCCAATTCATCTTCGTCATCCATGGAGCTATCATCTAGCTCTGAGGTGTCACGCCCCTCCTCTTCAACATAATCCTCATCATCTTCGGTGGAGTAGTGGTAGGAGGTGGGTGGTGGACTGGTGGTTAGTGGACTGGAGGTTTGTGGAGTAGTGGGTGGTGGATTGGAGGTTGGTGGACTGGTGGGTGGTGGACTAGAGGTTGTTGGTGGATTATGGGTGGACTCTTTGGAGACGTGGATCTGGTTATGGGATTGTTGTGGGGTTGCATTCTAGTCAAATTTTCACCTTGAACGACCTCCGCACAAATGTAAAGGTCTAGTTCTCCCTGGGGATTAGGAAGACCTAAAGCTTCATCAACATGCTCTTGTATCTTGAATGGCTTGTAATCAAGTTGACGTTTTTGTCCCGACATCTTTTACATGATTCTCAATGTGTCACAAGGCCACCACTTCAGAGTGGTAACTACTGAATCAAAGATGTTGTCCAATGTCATGTCATCAAGCACCAAAACTTCGCCCACCATTTTGAACTCCATGGCGAAATTCCTCCCCTTCCTATTCACCCAACAACCTCCTCGAAATATTTGAAGAGTCATGTTGGAAGGTCTTTTGTAAATATCGAGATGTAAACAGAAAATAGAACAAAACACAATCAAGTTCAAGATTTCAACGAAACAAACATAACAAGGTTTAGACAAAAAACACAAACATTGTTGCCTAAACCCACATTCTACTCATCCACTGAACCCGAAACCCCAAACAGACCACCAAAACCGAAAACAGAACACCAAAACTCAACATGCAAAAAAACACATCTGAAAACACCACCAAAATCCAACATGCAAAAAAACACGTCTAAAACCCGAACTCATATTCCGACAGCAAGAATCATGCAAACTACAAAAATTCCATACAAAAAAACACAACAAAAGGTCGACTCGAAATTGGGGCAAAATTAGGGCAAACTTTACCAAACTTTCAAATCATGAAACCATGCACAAAATCAATGGTAATACAAGCAAGAATCATTGATTCCACGTCTGAAAACAATATACTACAACAAATCATCGATTACACCACAAAATAATTCGAAGAAAACTTACTTGGACTTCGATCGGAGGATTCTAAGTCGGGTGTGCGGCATATCTTCACCAAGGGGGAAACCGAGGGGGGATGGGAGCAAAGGTGGTCGAACGCTAGGGAGAAAGGGAGAATCAGTGGGGGAGAAATCGGGAAGAAGGTGGATGTAGGATTTCAGGAAGAATGGAAAAGGGTGGAGATAGGGTTTCGGGTAAATGGGTGAGTAATCGGAAATCCGATTATTTTTTCCTTACTTAGTCACTAATGATGATCACTTAGATAATAATCAGGATTAAGGATATTTTTAGTAAGGACGAATCAGAAAATTTAATGTGTGATGTAACGGACAAAATCTAACGGAATGTCATTTGGACAACCTTTAAAACTTTGTGATGACATACAGATAAATAGTTAAAGGTCAATGACATTTGGACAATACAATTACTATTTAATGACAGTTAAGCAAATCACCCTAATAAAAAACAAATTACAAACTAATACCCCTGTTAAACTTGTCCCTGTCCCACACGACAAACTTCCTTGTCCTAGGTTTAGTATTTGATCATGTTAAAGAAAGTATGTTTATTATTTAATCACCATGGAGGAGCTAATCAGCTACGTGTAGGTAAAATTCATATCTTAAAATATTTGAACTTCACTGCCTGCATCATGTGCTGCACATTCGTGGGACAAATTGCACATTACCCATTGACAACTTTATACTTTATTTTGTTTATATATTTGTTGTGGTAGTTGTAACCATAGACTCCTGTTGACGACACACATCTCATCTCCCAACGACATTTCACCTAATTAAAGTTAAAGCATACGATAGGGTTTAATTTGGATGGTGATTCTCGTGAGCCGAATTATTACTTTCGGATATGTGATAACATCAAAAAGATATGTCTTGAGTTCTTTTTACTCATGCTCTTTTTTAATATAGAATTATTGTATCTTGATTACATAGAAAGTCATCTAGCTCTTAACCTACTTACATCTAATAAGTTCATGGGTAAACAAACGCTTAGTTATACAAGCTCAAAGAATTTCATCTTACCATAATGAGATTACTACAAAGAACCTCGAAAATGTGATCTAAATGTGATTTACTCAATTCTTGGAGATTTGGAAAGAGAATTTCGATTTAACAATTCATTTTTTGACATTTGTGATGGATATTATTAAGGTTAATTACCTTCCAAAATCTGTCAAATGCATTTAAACAATAATAATAAAAAACTGGATTCCTAGTTAATTAAGAATTTAACGGTGTATCCATGGACATCCTCTGTCCCGCTACCCCTATGAAGCTTGTTAAACCATTAGGGAGTCATTGACCTAATTATTTGAACACCAGAAAATATAAGCCAGCATGCACGTCTAAGATGGAAGTACATATGAAAATTCGACTTTGCCCTGTTAGACAAAAGTTGCAAGTTCAAACCTCTTCTACTCCTTGAGCTTATGTATGATACATTTACTCCCTTATATCACTAAAAATTTGTAAAATGTTCAGAAATAACATGGCACAAGATGTGTCACCACTAGGGATGCAAACGATATGGATGTCCTACCCAAATTCGTATCCATTTTTGAAATCCAAATATGGTTCTTGAATTCTTGATCGTAACATATATAAAAAATAATATTCATATCATTACAAAACTGATAAAGACACGGTCCGGATACAGACTGTTCGGAAGAAGACAAATTCGAACACATATCAGACTTATATATATATATATATATATATATATATATATATATATATATATATATATATATATATATATATATATATATATATATATATATATATATATATATATATATATATATATATATATATATATATATATATAATATCGTACACGACATTACATTATTCCTTCGGAAATTATCATATTAAAAAATTGAATGAATGTCATGTATGCTAGAAATAAATGTATTCAATTTAGCAATAACAGAAAAAAGCCAAGAAACCCTTTAAGAGAGGTTTTAATTTGCCAGGGTTACGAGCATTGAATTATGAAAAAAATGTTTGATTTTTTTTGTTGTTTAAACTAGCTTTGGAATATTATACTTTTTAAAGTTAGAAATGTTTTTATGGTAGATAAAAAAGAAACATATAAAGTAAAATTTGAGAAAATAAAAGCCTAAGTGGTATAGTAATTTTAAATTTATGATTTTATAAAATTAATTTAAGTATCCATTTCCACCCGTAGGTACCTAAGTAACCCACACAAGAACCGAGTCATCTACTAATTACGGCCTCTAAACTTACAACAGATTAGACGTTAATGTATTAGTATAGTCTCATAGGGGTAATCACATACAATGAAATTGTTAAATAAAAGTTTACAGTTTAAAGGCAAAATCAATCTCCGGCCAAATTTTTCTACAAGTTTAAAAATAAGGCTGTTGCAGCATCTGTTGCAAACAACACAGAATTCAAGCCTTCAGCTCCAAAAAATTGGATTGGAAACAACAAATGAAAGTTGAATTTGCATTAACAAAAGAAAATGACAACACAAGAAACAAAACATCAACCGCAATGAATCTTTAAAAGTGAGATCAGATAGGGCTGGTAAGATGGAAATCACACCACCAACTTCATAACTATGCAATCAATATAAGCAAGGATTTTACTAACCAGCTCCAGTCAAAGACAAGAATGCTGGCAGACTAAAAACATGCTCCTGAAAACTACAGCTATTCGTTCGACATTGAGATATATGGCATAACAATAAACCCAAACATATTGGTGGTTGTCAATTATGATATGATGGAAACATGAAAAACTAAGCATTCATTAGATTTTAAGTCCAACAACCCAGGCTATTTATGAGCTGCAATCAAAATTGGATCTGGATGCACATACTACGGTCGAGAGCAATGATTTGTAGGGATGAATTATTACAGTGACAATGATGGTCAGATTAAATCACATAAGCCTTTGATGGTAAGAGAACCAACTTTTCATATTTATGCATTACTTATATGTACTCTGGGTATAAATATTTATACAACAAAATGATTCTTCTTGGAAGAATCTTCAACCTTATATCAAGATTTCTTAACTCTATCGCTTGTTTCACATTTCTCCTAATAATATAATCACAGGTCAGGGTTTAATTCAGATTGAATCCTGCCATGTACAGGCTTTCCAGGAATACCCAATTTTAAGTAGATGATGTAGATCTCAAGTCACCGAGCAAATTCTACAATATAGAGAAACTACCAAAAAAGGAGAAAAACCATCTAGAAGATCAAGAGCTGAAACTTCCACATGAACTTCCACACGAGATGTTCTACTACTCGTACATAATAGTAGTAGACCTCCATTTATCCAAGTAAAACTTAAGGCCACCCTTAACAAGGGAGTTTTGCACGGGCGCCTGCCCCCCAGGGCTCCCGCCTGGGCAAGATTTTGGACCCTGCCCGAGCACACCTGGCGGATTGTCGTGGTTTTTTATTGTTAAGAGGGTCGATTTCATCCTCGTCGTGGGCATCTTGTGTAGTGTCTGCTACATTCACACTACTTTCTCCGCTTAAATACTAGTTGTACATTTGATATCGGTTTTAGTTTTGTTGGTCTTGTGGTTGGAATGGCCGGTATGGTTGGAATCCTTGGTATTGGTCGAATGGTGCGTATTGGGGAAATGGATATCCTCGGGGTTGGGGAAAGAGTAGACGTGGATTGGCTTGTGGACGACGTAGAGAACGATTGTGATCTAGAGAAGACATTATAATGTTGTTGATGAGAGAAGAAGTAAGATTAGATTTTGGGTGAGAGAAGTAAGATGGTAGAGTTTTATGTAAAGTAGAAGTAAGATTCATTTCTGTGTAGTCACACGGGTTCTGTGTAGTCACGTGTGTTCTGTAGAATCACGAGGTTACTGTAAACTCACAAAATATCTTCGATCTAAGATTCATTTCTATTTCATTGTGCTCTGTGTAGTCACGTGTGTTCTGTAGCATCACGGGGTTACTATAAACCAATGAAATATGTTCGGTCCAAAATTCATTTATACCTCCTTGTGCTTTATGTATTCACGTGTCACGTGTGTTCTGTAACATCACGTTTCTATCTTCTCCCAACTACAAATGAGTGAACATTGTTGGTTTTACCACATCTCCTTATCTCTGATTACGTCTTGTCCTAATGGTTTCCTTTGATATATCTTCCAACTCAAAGTCCACATCATCCGATGATGACAACTACCGTGACACATACGTCGTATTGGACCATGTAACGCAAATGCTTGGTCAAATGATGACTCAACTGACTACACACCCTAAGAGACGTAGAATGCGAACTATGAACCTGAATAAAGGTCGTGAGCTTGCTTACAAACGCCTTATTGTCAATTGTTTTTCTAACAACCCTGTGTATTCTGATACTATTTTCAGGAGAAAATTTCAAATGCGAAAGCATGTCTTTTTTCGCATTGCTAATGTCATTGAGGCATATGATGTCTTCTTTCAACGAGTATCGGACACCACTGGTAGGATGAACATCTTGAGCTTACAAAAAGTAGGGTGACACTATGAATGCTAGCCTACGACGTAGCGATCAATGAGTATTTGCATATGAGTGAAGCAACAACCAGAAAATCCCTCCAAAAATTCTGTGAATGTGTCATTAACAACTTCAGCAGTGAGTATCTACGAAGACCTACTACAACTAACTTAACACGACTACTTCACATTGATGAGCAACGTGGGTTCCCAAGCATGATGTGGAGTATCAATTGTATACACTAATAGTCGAAAAATTGTCATGTTGCTTGGAATGGATAACATCAAGGGTGTAATGGGAAGACAACACTTGTCCTTGTGGAGGTTGCATCGACTAACTTATGGATCTGACACTCCTTTTTTGGAATACCGGGTTCGTGCAATGACTTAAACGTCTTGCATCGATCTCCCATTTTCAATGACATACTAAAATAACAAGCTTCACTTGTAACTTATGAGGTTAATAGTGCTCGATATGATATGTGATACTATTTTACATATGAAATTTATCCAAAATAGGTTGGATTCATTCAATCCGTCATTCTTCCTCAGACACCGAAGGACATGTTATTTGCTCAACAGGAGACAACACAGAAAGATGAAGAACATGCATTTGGAGCGGTTCGCGATCGTCAAAAAACCATCTCTTGCATAGAATAGGGATGTACTTAACAAAATAATGACAGTTTGCATCATAATGCATAATATGATAGTGGAGGATGAACGCGACTGTTACGCTAATTTTGGACATTCAAACGAATTTATTGGAGATCAGCGTTGAAGTTCTGTAGAGGAATTGTTTCAATATTCCACTAATCGTATTGTGGGTATTAATATTTATTTGGACAATAGAGATCGAGTGTGTGACAAACATAAATATTTGAGTCTCAAATCCTATTTAATCGGGAATATATGACAACGTTATGGAGGAAATGTGTATTGACAATGTCTTCTTGTATTTTTTAATTTAATATTTTGAATCCCAAGTAATGTAATATGTAGTGTGGTTTCTTAATTTTAAATAATATTTGTGTGGCTTAATAATAACTATTTTCAAGTTAATTAATGAAATATAGTAATTACAATAACAATTATTTAATGTAATATAGTAATTACAATAACAATTATTTAATGTAATTTGTTGATTGTTGTGAAAGGAAAAAATGATGTGGAGAAAAAAATGTAAGATGTTTAAGGGGTTTCAGGGCATGGTTAAGGGAAATTTAGGGGGGAGGGGTGTATGATGTGGCAGAGAGAGAAACTGACGTGACAGTGAGAGAAACTGACGTGACAGAGAGAAAAATTAGAGCACCCAAAGGTTAGCTGGGATGGTTAAAAGATTGGTAAATGGGTTTCTAGGGACTTGATGGCTAAATGGTAAGGCTCCTACATAAAGTACTAACAAAAATGTGCATACAGAAAACTGATAAACTAGATTTACTAAAGCAAAATATTCTTTTCCTGTGATTGACTGTGTCAAGGGCCCACTATCATTACAATCACAAGAATTTGTTTGTACTGTCTGCTTTCAGTTTGGCACAATGGAGAATGAGAAAAAGAAATATCCACTTAACCTGACGTTTACCTTTTTAGTTGTAGCTGAAGGTTGTGGACCTCTGGCCTTTTCAGACCTGATTCAAGAAGAAGAATTGTCAAGATCAGCAGAATCTCATACTTAGACCCTGGTGTAGAGTAGAATTACTTGCCAGATTTGATTGGATGGTTAAAGGTGGAACTAACTCACTAAGAAATCCATACACTTACACAAAGAAATGTGGTTTTTATGGCGGCATTATTCTGTTTCACAATAATAATAATAATAATAATAATAATAATAATAATAATAATAATAATAAGTTTAAAACTAATAAACATTTTATACTCTATCTAAGCTATTTTACATGGTACAAGGGCTTGATAGCCTAAACACATGCGCAAGACAGACAAACAGACGTGAATGGTTGACCTGTAGGCTCACAACTGCAGTGTTGAGCATACTTTTGTATACTTTTGTCTTCTACTTTGAAAATTGCTCCAACATAATCAGATGATCTGCACGAGTCAATGACACAAGAGCATCATAGTATTCCGCGTCTCCAGATCATTTTAGTATGCACTTCTACATACGGGAAAAGCCAAGCTTGATGATTTAAGTGAGATATATCGCAGATGAATTTCATGAAAACTGAACCCTGAAAACATGCCAATCAAATCATATTTATGGATGTGTAAAATGCATGTCTTTAGGAGCATAACATGAAAATATTAGAATGAAAATTGACTTTTTTTTATCTAGAAAAAAAGTTTGCACTTACAGTGTAGAACATTCGTACATAATGATCTTCAGATTCAGATAGCACTAAGTATCTATGCATATTGCATATAACTACGTAGGCAAGTCAGCAACTCAGCATGGAATGTTGTGCTCTCAAAAATCATTGTCATTCTGAAAGAGCACCTATGAGGTTATCACATCCTTGTATTAACTAACATTTACTAGTACCCAAACCAAGCAGCTCAAGAAATACATGACTTTCACGGTGCGAATAGACCAGCAGTCTAGCCATTACAAATTTGAAGGCATTGGTTAGGAAAATAAAATTATATGTGGTTTTACATATTTTTTGCAAATACCAAGGAATTGTTACACCTAGGAATTGAAAATGAGACCATTGCTACAGGAAAGACCTTGTGCGCCAATGAACTACCCAAAGCTGTTTAACTATAGATGATCTTGCTAGTAAGATCATTTATTTAGTTGTTATCCTATGACTCTCTTAAGATTCATAAATTTTTATACTACATTTCTTTATCATTAATAAATTTCTAAAATTACTATTCACAACAAAAATCTAATTGCCCAGTAACAGCTCTTCTAGCAATTTCGTTTGAAGAAAATATATCTTTCCGTGTCCTATAAAAGCTTTCTATTGTGCCCTAGAACATGATTTCCATTGATCGGTTTCTTTTCATATCTCATAAATTTAAAGCAGAGTTCAGAACTTAAAAACCACAGACATAAAAGAGGTGCTCTTTTCACGCTTATTTGTCGTAAGGATAATGACAGAGCCTGAATCTCAACTAGCCATTCCTACAGAGAATAGACATTGGAGGAATTCATCCATCAAATAGCATGTAGATCATTGATGGGTACATCTTCCAATCCTAAACAAAGATGGATAGTGTATGAAGGGGAAGGTACAGTAAAAAATATTAAAGTTAAACCCTTCAAGACAGAGAGGATTGATTTCTAGCAGAAATCATGTAATGCCAGATGTCTAACTACTTGCCATTTCCCTTAAAATGAACTCATGCACTTTCATCTTCAAAATAGTTTTCACTTATACTGGGAGTCTTCATGTTACAAGAATAATCTGCAGAAAGTGTACAAGTTTCAAAGCTGCAGAAACATGGAAGGCATAGTATATATACATATTTGGGTAACAAAGAACTAAAGAAGTAAGGTCCTAAGAATAAAAGGATACTGCATGTTGAGAAAAAAACTTACCTTCACTGTTCTTTCAATTGGATGAGGACATTGGCTCATCTACAAAGGGGTGCAAACCTTTCTCTCCTGTATCATGCTTAAAAGAGAATTTGAGAAGCAAAAAAGACATTCATCAGCTGTATCAAAATTATTGAGAAGCAAAGGAAGTGCCTGCAAGCTAAGGATTTTCCAATTAGGCACTTTTATTTACATAAGGCATGTCCAAATATGCAAGAAATTTCGATCACTGAGTTTATGGAAACTTTCGAGAGAACATTAAAACATTGGCCCTACATCCACATTTCCATCAGTTGTATTATGTGTTCGCCTACATGTTATAGAGAATATGAAATAGCAGCTAAAAGGAAACAATTTTCTAATGATTACAAGCCTCTTCACTTAGTTCACTAGGTAGGTGCTAAAACCTTGTGTAATTCTTGATACCAAATATTGTAAGGAATATTTTAGTAACTGTTAGCAAAAAAAGAAAAGGGGGTTTTGTAGTAACATAAAGATATACATTCTATGCTGTGCCTATTATTTATGATAAATAAGCAAGTAACACAATTCATCTTTAATTTACAAATGCACGAATGAATTTACAACCCATGTAGGTAAACAAATTGAAAGTGTACAATAACAAAAATGCAGTAATACATAATCTTCTCTCAAAGGCAATATCTCATCCCCAACAATAGAACTCGTCCGGCCACACCAAAGGCGTTTTCAAAATATATGCAAACATAAGACTGCAAAAATCCAACATTAAGCTGCTTCGGATGTCCATTCACCAAAACTAATTGGCATGCTCTACTCGAAATCATATGCATGTAACATAATCCGTTATTTATTTCTTATGGACAAGAAAATCCTCATATGGAACAGAATAGCCTAGCAAAGCTCATTTGACATTCAAAGAAAAGAACTCTGAGGCTAAACTCTGAAAGAATTGTAACTTCTGCATCTGTGCTTAAACTGAACACCTGCATTGCTGAAAATTTTGTTTTAGCGATCATCATGCATCAGTGTTGCTTGTTTTTACCATGGAAGAGGTGTCTGTTGGGTTCTGAAGTGATGCTTCCACATGTACATGAGGAAACACATAGCCAGGATCAGAGCAATTGTGTAGATTGGAATGAGTTGTGCAGGAAGCTGAAACCATTTGATGTTCCTTATGGAGACACTCATTGAGGTCAGCCGACATGGATCCTGAAGCTGGCGCAAGTGATCTTATATTACCATTTTGCTCTTCAATATTATTTGCATCCCTATTCCAACAAGATGAATTCAAAATTTCCTTGGCAGTTCTCACATCTCCGGTCGTATCAGACACAGTCCCAGTATTTTGTGGCTGTTGTTTCTGATAGATGCAAACCTCGTTCTTCATGTGATTTATCCAGTCTGACGGCCTAGTGTTGAAATCTACAAATAAATTGATGCCCTCTTCAGACCTCACAAAAAATTGGAAAGAGGTAGATGCTTCTGCTTGTGCCTCATTTGAGGATGCCAGGTCACTTTCACTACAAAACTCTCCAGACATCAGATTTTTGCCCTTTGCACAATTCAAAGTTGCTGTGCTGTTCTTGGTGTTGGTGGGATTAAGAAAGTTTTGACTTGATATGTCCATCTCAGATGACTTCCGGATACCAGGACATTGTTGATTCGGTCGTTGCAAAATTTCCTTATTTTGGATAGTACCACAAATAAAAGGTTGAGCACCCATGAGTCCAGAACCATTGGTAATAATATGCAAAGCCTGCATTCAAGCATGTGTTAGATTTTGAGAACACAAAAAATTATGATCTAATTGAATTGAAAACAAACTAATATGCCCATTGCCTCGTTCATTTTACAATTTACATGGATATATTGGCACTACTACGTCCCAACTCCCATACATACCTGGTTGGGAACCTGGGTTCCCTTGCAACCAACTTTTTCCTTTGAAGCCGATGTACATTTCTTTGAAGTATCCACTGTCCTCCTAGATGCTCCTCCAGGACCTTGAAATAAGAATAAAAAGCATACATCAATTAATGCTCCTATAACTGTTAAATTCAGGGAGGCATCAAAAAATGGATAACCATGAACAAAAAACACCACCCTCTAACAACAATGGGTTGATCATGCTACAGTCTCAAGGGTAGATGAATTACCGAGCTTAGAAGAGCCAGCAGCACGTCTGGTTGCCTTTCCCTTGGCAGCTGCTTTTTTCCTCTGCAAGTTTTTTTAATAAAGAAAGAAAGATACACACCAATGAGAACTTCTCGAAAACATAGTTTCTAGCATACTAGATCAAAATAATTAGCCAAATTCAAGAAAGGAGCCAACACAGCAAAAATTCATCAAGTCTGTGAAATGAGAACATAGATATATTGGCACGCAATTAGCATAAAGTAATCTGCAAATGTCCACCAATTCAACAAAAAAAGCATAAGCCCTAAACATTTGCCAAATCCATCCAACATGAAAAAAGCATGAACTCCTATTCAAAATCAATTTAAACAATAATATACCACAATGGGACTTCTCCAAATTCATCCACAACACTAAAACTTTACAAATCACATTAACCACTAACACACCCTTGACATAAAACAAAATCAAAATGCACCAAATCAAGCCCCAAACTTCACAAGAGGAGACGAAATTACCGTAAAATGAGCGACGAGCATCCTGGCCAGATCAGTCTTGCCTCCGCTACAAGAAATACCGTGTTTCCTGCACAATCCCTGGAGCTCCTTCCGCGAAAGAGCGAGATACAACTCCTCGTTCTCCGGATATCCCATAACTCCAATCTCACAGCCTCATCAACCACCCTATTCCAACAAAACCAACCAAAAACACAAGTTCATAAATAAATAAACACTTTCAACCCTAGAAATCCACATGTAAAAAAACCTAAAGATTAATCAGAAATTTTCTTAAGGAAATCCAAACAACTAAAAGCTATAATCATATCATTCGCTTTAGAAGAAAAACCTATAAATTCATCAAAAACCTCAATCCTAACCGAAAGCAACGATTTTTTTACCGGAAAAGATCGTAATAGGGCTCCGCGCCCGAGGGAAGGAATTGAATCGGGAGAAACGCCGGAAAGGGAGCGTTCGTGAGCACCGGATTCGGGATCGAGGGTTCGAGTCGATCGAGGAGGAGAGATTGGGACTTCGAACCCAAACCTTGGCGAGGAGAGAGTGGAGAGGGACGAGCTCAAGCTCCCCCAGAGGCCATCATAGCAATAGGAAAGGGAAGGTCATTTTGCAGATTAGACCTTTAGGAATGTTCTTTCTGTGTGTTTAGTGCTTTTGTCTTTGTGATTGTCACGAGGTTGTGTTGTGCTTAGTCGGTTCGGATGTGGTAGGGGTGCACACGGGTCGGGTTGAACCCGAAAACTGACCCGAACCCGTCTGGTTGGGTCGGGTTGGGTCGGGTTCGGGTTGAGGGATCGGGTTCACCCAACCCAACCCGAACCCGAAGATTTTTTTTAAATAAATTAATTCCCAAATAATCTTTGCCATCCTCTAAACACAAATACATCCTAACCCTAAATCCCCGCCGCATATCCCAAATCCTCAACCCTTCTCCTCGCGGAACCTTAGCCGCACATCCCAAATCCCCGCCCCCTCTCCTCGCAGCCTTGACACCTCGCCTCCTCTCCGTCGATCCCTCCTCACGCACTCCTCAGTCTTCTCCGTTGATCCCTCGCGCATGTGGGCAATCTTTGGCCCGGGCATCGTCGACGTTGATGGAGATGTTGGTAGAGTTGTGTTGGTGGAGTCATCTTCGACGTCGGAGCCATACTTCAAAAGTTGAAGAATTGTTATTAATACTTATTAGCCTTTTCCTGGTTATGGTGGGAGTTTTGATTGTTGGTGGAGTTGTGGAGGACATGTTCATGGAGATGTGTTGAGATGGAAATGGTGTGAGTTTTGATTGTGTGGGTGGAAATGGTGGGAGTTTATGTTAATGTTTTTTGTTCATTCTTACTTTGATTTTGATGGAACGGAAGAGAAGTGGTTGGTTGGTTCTGTTTGACTTTGATGATGCATGCTTCTTACTTTTTGTTGTTGGAGGATAATGACTTTGATGATTATGATTCTTACTTTTCTAGTAAATGGTAATTGTTTCTGGAGTTTTTTTCCTGATTTTTTTCTTTTGGAGCTGAAGTCTTTTTTGTTGCTTAAATTCTTCTATTTCTTCTGGATTTTTTTAAAAGTTCTGGATTTGAGTTTCTGTTTGTCTATTTTTGCGATTTGAACCGATGATTTGAGTTCGATGCTGAACAATATCTATTCCTTTTGGATTTCTCATGCGTTTGTTTTGTTTTGATTGTGGATTTGTGTTTATCTGTTTAGCAATTTTATGTGTCAGTTTTGATTATGCTTAATTAATTCGGTCCAACCCGAACCGACTCAACTCAACCCGACCATTTTGGGTCAGGTTGAGTTGAACCCGAATCGGTTTGGGTTCGGGTTCGGGTTCGGGTTGGGTTTTTCAAAAACCCGAATTTTTCGGATTGGGTCATAACCCGACCCAACCCGACCCATGTGCACCCGTAGGATGTGGTGTGTTATATTGTTATTTATAATTGATTCGTGATAGACAACGAATAATTACTTAGGGAATTCAGCCGGCGTATCTTTTGCTTTTTAAAAAAAAATTGTGTAAGATTTTCTTTTAAGTTTGATAAAATGGCGACAACATTTTTTTCTTACCACTTGTGAATAGATGCTATAAAATCTTTTTTTGTTACTTTTTAGTTTATTTGTAACGATTTTGGGGTGTCGGGTAGATTATTCTTTTTGATTTAGAGAATCTTTCGAGCTTTCCTAGCACCATTTTCCAACATTATCAAGGTGAGCAGATATACAAATCCTAGAATGATGGATTAAGCTCTAATAAATAGCCATTAGATTTCATGATTTTAGGGACAAAGAATAGTAAGATGTCAAACCTGACCATCAAATCATGCTTTAATGTAAGCCTATAATTGAAGAGTTATTTTTGTTTCAAAGAACACATATGTGCAGTTTTTTTTTCGATTTCCGGAAAAGTTACCGACATTTATGGAATAAGGAGTGAGTTACGTTTGTTGTCAGAAAAAAAGTGTTATAAATTATAATCTTACATGATATAACGTCGCCTAGATAAATGTTCCTTTTCCTTCTTGTTGTTTTGAGCATTCTATATTTCTATCACGTCGGAGGTCGGATGGTATTAACTTTTTTTTGTATTTTTCAATGTTTTGATGAATTGGGATTTATGTAGATGAAATTTCTAAGGATTTTCAGTGGGCATGAACATGGCTTTAGGATCTCGCTGACTTATGGAGAATGTTCAAGAAGTAGAATTAAAGTGATTAAATTAAAATATTTAAGGTAAGAGGAGTTATGTCACATATGAAAAGTTTGTACGTAAAATATCTAAAATTCTAAATATGCCGAGCACATGACTAAAAAAGCCTATTTTCCTTATCATACCGACACAACTTAATCCAATACAAATTTCTAATAGGTTTGTTAAAAAATTAATTATTAACCAATTTATTTATTCCGCAAGCATAATTGACCAAGATTACTCATTCACTATTCACCATTTATGACACCTTAAATCCTAAGTCCTCAAGCACATTTTTTTCTCTCTTTATCACTGGTCTATGTCCTCCGCGGACGTACAAGCTCATTTGTCACTGATATAGAGATGATTTCATTTGTGCTCACGAAATGTGTACATCATCATCATCGATAAATAAAAGAGGGGATATCTTTGCAAATGAAAAAAATGAAAGAAGCAAAAATAATATTTGGAGAGTTTACGATGTTTTCTTGGTCGAGTGCTTACGAAAGATTCGCGGGGATGTGTTCTTTGTGTTTTTTTTTCTTTCTTTTTTTCACATTTTTAATGAAAACGTTATTTGCATTAACTATATAATAAAATAGAGAAAAATTGGACTTTCAAACAGTAAGAGTTACTTTAAATCAAGTTACGTTGAGTGAATTAAGAGGTATAAGTTAAAGAAAATTTAAATTTGAAGGATACAATTTAAAAAAGATTTGAAAGTGAAGGACTTAAGGGAAACTTCTTTAATTAAAGGACATTGCTGAAATAGAAGTTCATTGAAGGGTAGACATGAAATATCCCCTTGATAGAATGTAATATATAATATACAAGACATTTAATGATTAATTGGAATTCAAAACATAAATTAAATTCTATGGAGGATTTGGGGGAGGGAATCTTGGTGGAGAATTATGTGATCTTTCCAAATCATTGTTATCCTTCAACTCTCAAAACTGACGACCATCAAAGAGAAACTTCTAATCTAATCTTAAGAAGTTATAACCTTTGTTGAAATTCTGATTATGATTTTTAAATACCAACTAAGCTTGAGAGTTTTTTGTTAAAATAATTCAGCTTGATCATTCGTAGTTAATGAAGATGCATGCAGACAAGTGCCTACGCATGAGGCCTCGAGTGGGAACATGGGCGGATCCAAGATTTTTTGAGTGGGATTGCGGGAAGAGGGTTAGGGTTTGGCTACTGGGGTGGTGTATTAGGATGAGTTAATAGTTTATTGGACGATGAATAAACATAACTCTCCTCTTTCCCAAATCCCCGAGTTCTCCCACATTGTGGAAATCCTAACTCGACTCCTTCCCAAATCCCCGGGGTTTCTCACCGTCTAGAAACCATAACTCGCATCCTTTCCAAATTCCCGTGTAATCGTCCCCATTTTCCTACTTTGCACAAATTGGAGGGCGACCACACTGACCAGTGGATCGGGCAGAGGTAGCGAAGACCACACGACAGCGTGGAAGATGGTACACACAAGAAGCGCACTGATTGGGAAGCGAAGACGGTTAGTGATTTTTTTCTGATTTGAGATATGCAAAATTACATGTTTTGTTTAGGTTTGAATGTTTTGATTTCAGTTTTCGGGTCGGCTTTAATTCATATCTGTCAATTTAATTTGTTTTCCTTATGTTTCAGTCACTGGTTCCAGAGTGGATCCAGAGTGATTCCAGAGCGGATTCGTAGTGATTCCAGAGCCGATCCAGATTGTCCAGAGTCGATCCAGATTGATTGCAGAGACGGTCCAGAACGATTCCAAAGTCGATGCAGAGCGATTCCATAGACGATCCAGAGTCGATCCAGATTGTCCAGAGTCGATTCAGATTGATTCCAGAAATGATCCAGACTGATTCCAGAGACGATCCAGAACGATTCCAGAGACGATCCAGACTGATTCCAGAGTCGATACAGAGTGATTCCATAGACGATCTAGAGTGATGCCAGAGTCAATCCAGAGTGATTCGATGTAGAGTGATTCCAGCACTGTAATGGTTTCGTCATGGTCTTAGATTAGTCTTAGTAAAATTTATTTGGCTATAGTCAATCCCAAATCACACGTCCTACCAAATGGATCACGAACCGATTCAGACAGTCGTTAACGTCCCATTCACGTCGTCTCTCTGGCGTGGGGCCCACGAACGGCCCAGGTGCATTTGCGCAAATAGGATGCTCACCAGATGCATATGCGGCAATACCGAAAAAGCAGATGCATATGACCAATTTGGACACTTACGGGGTGAATTGTAGCAAATTTTCCTAATTTTAATCTGCAAATGGTTCCTGCTAGCTCGAAACTGTCTGTCCAATCTGATTTGATCAAAAATGGTTTTTTAACCTTTAAGGGACTGGACTAGATTTTGTTAATCAAAAATTGGTAGATTTTGTTAATCAAACATTGGTAGATTTTGTTAGGATCTATGACCTTCTAATTAAGAACCAAATGTGGAATTAAAACACTAAGTAAAAGATTAAGAGATAAAAACGTGCAAACCACAAAATCGATGACATCGGAGTTAGAGAGGCTCGACACCTCACCCGGTCCCAGTCCTCATCGCAAGCCTCACTCGATCATTTGAGCATTACTTACGGTTCCACTAACTGATCTCCATTCCAGGTCGAGATCAGCGTCGTTTACAACCACCGAGCCTCGCGAACAACCTCGTCTCGCTCGTGTCTCCTCTCACAACCCGAGAGGAAGCTTCATCAAAGCTTTACAACTTGGTGTTCTTTGATGTCGAAGTTGAATCACAATCTAACACTCTTTACTTGAACACACTTGGATATTGATATGAAATGAATATGCAAGTGGTGAAGATGAAGCTGAGTGTATTTGGAGCTTTGAAGGTTTGGGAAATGAGAGCACAAAGAGTATAGATGAATTGAGAGTTAAGAGTTATCATTTGTGTCTCTTAAATGATGCTTATATAGACTCCAAAGCTAATAGAGTCGTTGGGGGAGTTGATGGAGTTATGAACTAATAAGAAGCAAGAGTTTGCTTGAAGCTCGGGTAGAATTCTGGGATAATTTGGTCGACCGAAGTCCATTCGGATGACCGTTTGGTTACTTCAGAATATGACTCCAATTTCAACCAATGGATATTTCGGTTTATCGAAAGGAGTTCGGTGCACCGTTCTATGGTGGCCAGGAAAGATTAGTTGTTTTCAAATTTAGGTTAATTCGGTCGACCATTGTCTATTCAGATGACCAAGGAGTCAAAATTCAAATGTGACAGTTGGAGTAAAATCCAAAACTGGTCCAAGGTAGTTCGGTCGACCGTTTGACATTCAGTCAACCTACTCGACAATTCCAGAGAGTAAACTCCAAAACTAATCCAAGGCAGTTTGGTCGACCGTTGGCCATTCGGTCGACCTAACTTGGCTGAGACAGAATCCTAATGCTTAAGTTTACATATTTTCCTATGGACTCAATAAATGAAAAATTACAAGTCTTGGTCCAAAGCTTTGATTACATGTCTTGAGTCTTGATGTCTTTGTCTCAATTCTCATTCTCTTTGATAATCTTGATCAACCTATTAAGATGATTACAAGTATACAAGTATGTATGCAATTGCATGTAATCCTGTTTGCTCACTTTGGTTGATTAGTTTGATAAATCATCAAAATTAATATAGATTAAGGCCTAAAAGCCAACATATTTTACTAAGCAAAACATGTTCAAACATATTTCCCACCTTGGATTTTTTGATTTAGCATTACCAAGCCTGAGGTTTTGAGTATGAAGAGCTAGTCACTTCTACATTTAAAATTGGTAGAGTTTACTGAGCAATAGGCGAGATGACGACACGAAAAAACTATAAGACTAGAAGAATTGAAGAAATTGGGGTCCACAATTTAGCCCTCCAACTTCAAGTGTCAAAACCTCCAATTCCCCCATTCCACACCAAATTGTTGCAATTCACTACTTGGAGCTTGAGAATGAGAGTCGGAATATTTGGAATGAAGCAGGAAGGTTAAAGATTGGAAGATGTGTTGTGGGGGTAAATGGGGAAGGTAGGTTGTTGGACTTCTATACGCCAACTATGTGCCACACAGATGACATTGGCCTAACAACTAGTTTCCTAGTCGTTGGTCGCACACCCACAACTGTGCTTTGTCCATACGGTGAATGCACGGTGCGAGGTGACACATGCGACTTAATATGCATTTGTCGCCTACGAAACAGGTGCGACGCACATCTGAACATTGCCCATTTGTCCCAAAATGACGTTAGAGCATAAATAACCATACCCGGGTTACCTCGGGCGCCTTGCTTTATCTCTCTACCACGTTAACTTCTCTATTTGTCACGTCAACTTCTCTCTCTGCCACGTTAGCTTACCCGAACCCACCAAAAAAACTCATTAGACCATAAATAACCATGCTCGAGCTACCTCGGGCACTCTATTTTCCGTCTCTTCCACGTCAATTTCTCTCTCTGCCACGTTAGTTCACCTAACCCACCTAAAAATAACCCTTAACTACGCCTAGCTACCCCCAACCACCATACTTTCTCTCCCCTCCACGTCATTTCAAAATCAATCCTGAGTAAAATATTAAAAAAATCACAAAAAATCTACAAAATCAAAACAAATAAAAAACATATTTTCAGATTTTTTTGAAAAAACAATTTAAAATAAATTTATAAACATTTTTAACAATTTAACAAAAAAATAAAATAAAATTTGTTTTGGACTAATGGGGGCAGACGCGTGCACCCGGCGTTCGATCGGGACGCCCAACGCCCGGGAGGGCGTCCCGGGCGGTCACCCGGAGGTCGCCCGACCCGTTAACAGGCATTCACCCGGGCGCCCAAGTTGGGTGCCCGGGCGACTGAGTCCAGTTAACGATGGTCTTAACCACGCCCAAAAACACCTCAAACACCCTACATTCTCTATCATCCACGTCATTTGTGGATAAATCCTAGGTATAAAAAAATCACAAAAAAATGTACAAAATCAAAACAAATCAAAACATATTTTTAGAAAAAATAATAATAATTTAAAACGAATTTATAAATATTTTTAACAAATAACAAAATTAATTCAACGAATGGGTGTGGGATACATGGCCTCACCCAAAACACCCAAACATCTCACCTGGGCACGGGATTGTGTCTCCCACCGCACGATCCGACGCTCGGGTGGGGGGGACGTGGCCAGCGATCTGAATTTTTTTGCAGTTGTGGAGAGCGAGCTGGTTCATCCGTCCGAACTTTTTTTTTGCCGTTGATTGTGCTCTTAGTAGGAAAGAATTCTGAGTCATCAAACAAAATGAAAGTACGTTCAAACTAAATACACAAAAACTCGAGGGTTGAAACAAAACAAAAGCACGTTTTCATCATCAACCCCCAAAAGAAAGAAAACACTCGATTCCCCGACGAGTCGAGATCTGGAGAGACCAAACCCTAACCCTAGCAATGTCGATGGCAGCGACGACCCTCCGAACCACCTCCCTCTTCCGCACCTTCCTGACCCGCTCCACCACAACCACCACTGCCCCCTCCATCCGCCCCTCCGCCAAGGTCTCGGATCGCATCGTCCACCTCTTCGCGATCGACCCGACCGGACACAAGCGGGAGGTCGTCGGCCTGACGGGGCAGACCCTCCTGAAGGCGCTGGCGAACGCCGGGCTCATCGACCCGGCGTCGCACCGGCTGGAGGACATCGACGCGTGCTCCGCCGAGTGCGAGGTCAGCATCGCGGAGGAGTGGCTTGAGAAGATGCCGCCGAGGTCGTACGACGAGACGTATGTCTTGAGGAGGAACTCGCGGGCGAGGATTCTGAACACGCATTCCAGGTTGGGGTGCCAGGTGGTTCTGACGCCGGAGCTGCAGGGGATGGTTGTGGCCGTGCCGGAGGCCAAGCCATGGGACACTCCGTAAGCTGACGAGGTGAGTTTTTTTTTTTTTTTGAATTTTAGTTCGGATGCGAACTGTTTTTTTCTGCTGACGTGTTTTAGTGTGATAATAATCACCAATGGTGTTAGGAATTCAGGTGGGGGGGGGGGGGGGGGTTGGAATTGTAAGAATAATTGTAGGGAGTCGAAATTTAAAGGGATTGCAAATCTAGGGTGTCAGAATCCTCAGGGGTCCTTGGGAATTAGTCTAAATCCCGAAATCTAGGTGTTCGGAATCCCTGAAGGTCCTTGCAAAATTGGCGAAATCCAAAATCTGGAGGGGGTCACCCATACCCTCTCGCTACATTTGGCACCAGCCCTAATGATAATGATGTGTAGGTCCTTAGGTGAAGCATGGAGTATTAATTTGAACTGTTAAGGTGCCGAGGTTATGAAAATTGTGGATTGTTTGTGCCAATCAGGACTCTTGGCTTTTGTTATGCTTATGTTTATTGGAATTGGCTGAATTAGTATTTGCAACTTGATAGATTACTATGAGTAGTGCATTAATGTGAGATCGATCATGTCTACATTTAATCCCTTTTTGAACAGCATTAACTGTAAATCTATTTTGTATTATTTAATCATCCATTGAGTGGAATAAAATGACATCAAAAACCAATTCCACAATGAATGTCAGGAATTCAATGGAAAACGCTTCTTGCCAACCTAATCCTTAATGAAATTAGAGGTCTGTGTGTAAGAATTCAGTTTTAGAGGTGAACCCTCTTGCTAGAGAGAAGGTTCTAGTAAATAATATTTATTTTATTTCCCATCTTCGCGAAGTTGATCTTATTTTTGTCTTTTTTGCTTCTTTACAAATTTTATTCAAATTGTTAATCTTTTGAGATCTATGCTTTCAAACTTCATGCTACATCCCGTGTGATCAGGAATAATGTTCCCGAAACCTTAACTTACAAGGCATGCTAACTATATAATTATGAACCAACAATTAGACTAGAGAATTCAATAACCCATAATTGTCTCATTCTACATGCCACATGTCCACCATTTAAATGTTTTGGTAACAAGCCAGTGTCTTATGAAGTTCAATAATACGTTTCGAACTGAAGTGAGATTTTAATCGTTTGATTATCCTATTTATTTTAGTGCTCTACCTTGTTCAGTGTATCCATATTTACCCATATCCTTGGGCAAGGTGGATTTTTTTCCGTTGTATTATGCTTGCTAAAGTCTTATGCGCACACCCACTTTCAAGATTATAATTACCCAGTAGTTGAATTTTGTAGTGTATATTTTTTTAGTTCAGATAGGAACTCTTGTACTTTTACTAGAAGATCTAGCTCTAGTGTTTTTCTCGATCAACTTCTTGGAAGTTGCTGAATTTTTAAATTAATTTTTAACTTACTAGTGAAAATGAATGTATGATTTGTAGTGTCAAAGCTTTTCATTAAATATTTCTTGTTTGTTGTTTCATTACAGTATAAAAAAGGAATAGATGGGTTAAGTTAAGACAAAAATCGAATAGTTTTAGTGTTCATGCTTGCAAATGATACATTAATTTTTTACTATCATGTGGAATCATCTTAAAGTGCCTCTAAAGTTTTTAGAAAAGTGGGCTTCATTTTGTGACAATATATGTTTTTATGAATGTTGATAATAAAGGATTTGAAAAATGCTTGCCATTTTTCATGCATCATTGCACTAATGGTTTGAGGTTGACGATAACTTATATAGACCAACATAGGGTCAACAACTTCATATCGAGTTGGAGAGATATGACATAGTTAGAGCCTTAGAAATTGTGAAACCTCAAGCTAAGAAGCCATACAATTAGACATTAACTTAATAAAAGGATCCCTTGGGGTCATCCAGAAAAAGCATCACTGTGAAACTCTGATATATTCTTCCATAATCTCAACAAAACATAATTTAATGATGTTCATTTTTTTTATATGTACAAGTTTCTTCTTCATGGTTTTTGAACTCGAGTCAGCCTTTCCAGTTGAACAACATGACCTTATACTTGGTTAGGCAATCTGTCTAAGTTGACCCGGAGAACTTAGTTCAAGGTCACGCACTCCATAAAAGCTGTTGAGCTCATTGTTCTACTTTAACCGATATCCAATTACGAATATGTTAATAATAACTCTAAAAGTAGAAAAAAGAGAAGTAACCCTAAAATCTCTCACCCTCTTCTGCCATTGCTCTCACCGTTTCTTATATTTTCCCTCACTTGCCCAACACTATTGTCACACACTGCTGATTGCCCTCCATTGTTGCTCCCTTCAAATTTACCTTCTTCCACCTTTCTTCTTGTTCTTGAATTCCTCTTCCTCATGCTATTGAACAGATGCCGCCTCCTCACTTCACCTTTTTTGACTCGGTTATTTATTTTGTAATTTTAGTATTTTATACATAATATGCTGCAGCTGAGATGACAAGCAACTTGTTATCTTACCTTTCAATATTTTCTCATGTACCTTTTTAATGGAACAAATGACGGTTTCCATTTACAATCTTATCCCCTTCAGCATCATTGATATAATACCTTCCACTTTATAAATACCAAAGCTACCATCCAAGTTGATTAAGTGATTTGGATTGCATTATAATTTTTATAACATCAAAGTTACCCTGATTTGTTTAACTTCATCCATCTATATATACATCAACCTTAAGATGGTTAAATTCACTTAGTATTGTCAATTTAGTAGGTGGTGTGAAAAATTTGACCCCATTGCAACCTGCCTGTCCCATATTTTAGGTAGTTTGAAACTTTGGACCGCTGCCCTCCTGAAGGACCTAAATGGGGCGTGACGGCAGGTTTATGATACATATGTTTACACTTTAACAAATTTTTACTTACTGCTGTGTGGGAGTCAATTTCTCATTTGTAAAAGCAAAAAATAAATAAAAAATCAAGTTCAAAAGTAGATTATTGACTATCAATCAAAATAAAATAAATAAAGAAACCAAATTTAAATTGGTCAGTATAATTAAAATAAGATGTGGGGGTGGCTGGTTAAAAAAAAGGAAAATGTAGATAGAAAAAAGGAGAATTAAATTTATTATTCCTATTATCCTATATCACCATTTGCAATCCCTATTTGGCTGCATATATCAATGCTTTCAGCATTTGTATGGGTCTCAGTGTTCAGGCGGGAGGCGACCACCCGCCTACCGCCCAGTAGTCTGGGCAACCAGGCGAGTAACCTGATCGTCTCGCCTAGGCGACCCTTTTTAATATTTTTTTGATTTTTTTTTTACTTTTTAATTTTTTTTAACCTTTCCCCCACTACTTATTCCTATAAATACACCTTCCCACTCATTTTATGAACCCGAAACATGTAAGATTTGTTTTTTTTGTTTTTTATACATTTTTTCTGTTTTTTTCTAATTTTTTCAATTAAAACAAAATTAATTTTTTTTCTGGGCGACCGCCCAAACACCTAGGGTCGCCTAGGCGCATCCTGAACTTTGATGGGTCTAACATCAGTATGCCTGCACATCTCGTTTCGGCTGCAAGGATTGTCAGATTGTGTGAAGACTAGGTATTGTTTGTGAGTGATATTTCAGTTTAGCTATTGAGCAATATGTAGTTATAACAAAACCTGTTTCCGATTACTTTCTTGTGTCTACTTGAATGACAATTAAGGGTATTGCAATATCTATGTCAGTCCCTCGCCCAATTGTATAAGCTTTGTTATGATGAATCCCTATATATGCAAACAATTGAGGAGGCAAGGAGATTTGTAATTGTAGTGGCACACTTGGTTTTGCTTTTGCTCAGTTTTATTTAGTTATGTATGATCTTCAGGGACACTGTAACTGAATAAGAAGTGACAATTGAGTTTTGTAAAAGTTCACTTTGTTGGCAAGTCCAAAGTAGAGCTTAAGGTTTCTCTTGTTGCCATTGAGTTGATGTATATTCTATAGATCTTTGAATGTGTGTTCAGTATAGACATCTTGGAGAGGCAATCTGAGAAAGAAAATGCTTCTATACTCTGGCAGGTTCTTGCTGAGATGGTGCTGAAGCTATGGAAAGCATGTTCTTCGAAATTTCCCGAGCACCAGAGTTTTCTTCTGTGAATCACTGAATCTCAAGGACATTCCTGTATAGAACTTTTCCTCAAATTATTACCAATAATTTTATCAGCCCTTTCTTGGAGATTGATTATTAACTTCAATTATGTTAGGTGTTTTTCCTGCTCATAAGGGTCGGGAACTCCTTACTCATGGCCACAAGATGTGTATTTCTATTTTGAGAGTTTCGTTTGTGAGTTATACCATGTAACATCCATGACAGTTGTGTTTTTTTCCAATATCTTCGATTTGTTAGATGTTCTATGCTGCACCTATGAGCCAATATCTTGTCTTTTATCGTTATTCTGAATTCTTTGATTGTGTCTTTTTGACAAAATGGAGATGTTCGAAGACATTAGCGAGACACATCAGGAGTTGAGATTTTTTTATTGGTATTAGTTTTGTAAGAGGCCCTACAGAAGATGCGATGTAATGGTTTTGAATCAAATTATCTGGTTTGCACGCGCACATGTATTTCTACAGTATTAGCAAATCTCAAAATTTTAAATTTGTTAAAAGTTGAACCAATGATGTAGTGGATTTTGAGGAAGCCCTTAATCTCAGAGTTTCGGTTTCAATGACTTGATAGTTATTGATATTAGTTGGTTTCAAACCAACCTTTTAAGTAGAGGTGGCAATAAGTGTTACTATTTTTCATGTTGGGTTCGTATTGAGTTATGGTGTCATACTGTCTTGACTTAAATTGTTGCTCATTTTTAAGCATTCAAAGATGCGTTATTCAAAACATTCAAAGTCAAAGTATTTCTTATATATCATTTCCTTCAAAGCTAATATTGAACTCTAATTTCCTATTTTCCGAAGATAGTCACATGCTTGTAACTTCATCCCTGTAAGCGGCACTCGTAATAATCGAAATAAAGCCGAATAAATTACACCATTGTGGCAACCATTCTGTTTGAAGACATGAATTTGTGGTAGAATTTAGAAACACAACAGCATTCTTTCTGGGCTCTCAATCCCATGACTCATATGAGGCATCAGAACAAATAATGATTAAGGCCTACGGGCTCCGGTCCGGCCTCACCGGTGACGAGTGGCATTTTGGGTATTTCAAACCAAACCCTAATACTCACACCTCCCTATATAAACCAAACCCTCGCCCCACATCTTCCACCTAACCCTAATCGAAATCCTCACGCTCGATACAGCATTGTTTGTCTTTTTATTTTTAATTTTATTTTTATTTTCATGTGATTGATTAGTGGCAAGTTTCAGCTTCGTGTCTGGATCTGGTCTCACTCACCCACCCAGACATATTCGGATAATTTCCAGCTTGCCATACTAAACCCAGCAGTTTCACTCGCCTGGATCCGATCCCGTCCCGTGATCTTTCCCGGCCCTTGTAAACTGCCACATCTCCATTTTTCGAATCTAATCGAATCGCAAACGCACTCTGTCCCGAGACCTTTCCCATGTTTTGAGGCAATTTCTTCGTTTGCGAAAGTAACGAACGCCTTTCCGACACTAATTGTCCGGGTCTGTTTATACCATATTGTCCTGGACGCATATGGTCGGAACACATTGTTTTGGTCTTGATATTGCAAAATTTCGATTATTTTATACCATTTTTTTGCGAGGTGGAATTTTAATGGGTTTTTGAATATGATCCAGAAATTTTATAGGTGATACAGATACTTTAGTTATTTTGGTTCCGGACGGAATTGGATCGGATTGAAGACCAAAAATAAGACCATCTGGGTCGGAACAGGGGATTTAGGATCTGGTTTATTTTTTTACTAAAAACTTACGTTAATGAGGTGTTTTATTTTTTTTACTAAAAACTTACGTTACTAAAAACAATGTGATTTATGATTGAATCTTAATGAGGTGTTTTATTATTTTTTAATGAAAATCCCGATTAATGTGCTTATAAGAAAATGAAAATCCTAAGTATGTTATTAACTTATTATCTATAATAATATTGGTTTCATATTTTCAAAGATAAAAGATAAAATACAAATAGAAAAGATAAAACAAACACTAACATAATAACATATAATTCAAAGATTTAAAACGCAGATTCAAAGTTGCAACCTTTTAGTACAAAAATTTAATAACGTGGTGTGATTTAAATTTTAACCAAGATAATTTAAAACGCAGATTCAAAGTTCCAACTTGGTTTGCCTTCTGATATCTCATTCCTCATTTCTTACGGGAACTACTATTCGTCGTCGGAAAACTACTTAAATCGCCTCAAAAATTACCTTTTTGCCCTTAACAAATCAATTAATACCGATTTCGTCCCGTGTCTTTAAATAAGGTGTTTGACTCAGTTTTACTCACATTCCTAGTACCAACACCACGAAAATGTCTGGCGAAGCACCTGAATCCGGCGAGGTAACTGGGGCCGAATTTTTTTCACGACTCGGGCGTCTGGCTAAACCGCCTCCACCAAGGTGGAGGCGTCTGCCTAACACGCCTCCACATAGGTGGAGGCGGTTTAGACAGACGCCTCTACCTTGGTGGAGGCGGTTTAGCCAGACGCCCGTTTTTTTGTTTTTTTTTAATTTTTTGTTAAATTCAAATTTTTCAGGTTCCGTTTCAAGATTTCTGTGGTGATGGAGTAGATTACAGTGAGTTTTTTGACAGTAAAGAAATATTTACAACAATCGAGGAATGTTGTAAATGGGCGAAACAAGTTGCAATAGGAGTCGGATTTTTTTTGGTTATATCATCATACAAACCGAAAGCAGATAACCGGATGGATTGTTACCTCAGATGTGATCGCAGACGTGAGATGAGTTCTCGTGATACGAGTATTGCACTGTGAAAGAATACGAAAAGAAAATGTTGCGGTTGTCGGTTTTTGGTAAAAGTGGTGGAGCGACGAGATCGTGATGGATGGGTTATTGTTTCTATTAGCATGTTTGGGCAGCACAACCACCCATTGACAGTTTATTTAGAGGGTCACCGACAGGTCAGCGGACTTAGTGCTGGGGCAAAGCAAATTGTTCGGGATATGACAGAGGCACAAGCAAGGCCCCGTAACATTTTGTTGGCGGTAAAGAAGAAATTTCCGGACGATAATCCTAATCAAAGGCACATTTACAACTTCAGAGAGTACATGAGGAGGACGAAATCTGAAGACAGGAATCCCGCGCAGCAGTTTCTCAGAGAGGCAGTGCAGCATAAGTATTTGCATTGGATTGTGGCAGATGAAGAAACTAATGTCTTGACTCATGCATTTTTGGCACATCCGACTTCAGTTCAATTGTTGCGTACATACCCATTCGTGATCTGTATGGATTCGACGTATAAGACGAACAAGTACAAGATGCCTTTGTTTGAGATGGTTGGGGTTACTCCAACAAATATGAATTTCCTCGTCGGATATGCGATTTTGCAGGATGAGACCGAGTCTAGTTACCGGTGGGTGTTGGAGAGGTTGCGAGATCTGTTATTGGATATTGTTAGCCCGACAACAATAATTACGGACCGGGAGATGGGTCTGATGCGACCAGTGGCAGAGGTTTTTCCTGAGTCAGCTCATTTACTATGCACCTGACATATCAACAAAGACGTGTACAACTACGCATACCACGTATTCGGCAAGGACAAGCAGTCTGCAGAGATTTTCAGGCGTGGAAGGTGGAGGAAAGTCATGATTTCTGATTTACAGACGGATTATGATAGAGCAGTCCGTAATCTGAAAGATTCTTTCAAGTCCTGGTCAGTGCTCACGGAGTATGTGGAAGACACGTGGTTGGTGCATAAGGAAAAATTCGTGTTGAATTGGACGAATCAAGTTCTTCATTTCGGAAACACTACGAACTGCAGGGTGAAAAGTGCACATTCGGCTCTGAAAGAGTGGATCACTACATCGACTGCCGCTCTCGACACTCTTTTCGACCGCGTGAACTCGTCTATTGAAATGCAGCTGACGAATATTCGGAACTTTCTTGAAGATTCGAGACGTCGAAATTTGGCACAGTACATAGGTCCTCTATTTCAGCATATAAATGGCCGAGTTTCGCATCATTGCTTGTCGTTAATGACTCAGGAGTTGAAGAGAATGCAGGACTTAAGTGATGAAATTGAATATCGTTGTGGGTGTGCTTTCCTGACAACACATGGGATTCCTTGTGCCTGTACCATGTACGAGTGTTTCGCGTCAGGTGATGGAATTTATTTAGAGCAGATTCATCCATTCTGGAAAACATTTGTTATCGGAGAAGGAGTCCAGATGTCAGAGTTTGTTGATCAGTCATCACAAGACACCGAGCATTTTCGGAAGCTAGTGGATGAGATCTCGCAGAGCGATCCTACAGTAATTCGTAGTGCCTCTCGTATTTTATACGAACAGTTACACCCCGATCAGTCGAACTATGGAGAACCCGAAGAAAATACTAAGGTACGAGGTCGACCTAGGGGAAAGTCGACACGTCGGGACCCGAGTGCCTTCGAGTATGCTGAGCGAGGTCGTGGTCGGTCTGGCAGTAGTGGGAGCAGGGGTCGTGGTCGGTCTGCCAGTAGTGGGAGCAAGGGTCGTCGGTCTAATTCGTCTCGATCGTCCTTGAATACGGGCACAGGATCTTCTGGTATGTCGATATCTTTGTTGTTATGTTATTTAATATATATTAGTAATCTAAATGGGGTTGAATATATTATCTCCTAATTTTGTTGTTTTAATGAATTGTTATTTACCTATCTTACAGTGTCCGGACGGGTTGACGTGGACAACTTCCCATATAATGATAGACTGCCAGGAATCATTTTGCCATTTCTGCAAAGGTGGAATGACGTACGTGCTGATGGCAACTGTGGATTTCGATGTGTTGCCGATGTCTTTCATGGTGGTCAGGAGAACTGGTCGTACGCCCGTCGTGCGATTTCTAATGAGATAGGTGCACATCCTATTTATGAGACAGTCTATTTCGGCCATGTGAGAGAGGCTCGTCAACGAATTGATTGGGGCGGGGGAGGTTGTGGCGAGGATCATTATATGGAGGTTTGGTCCGACTTGTTTCCTATTGCGAATTTTTACAAGTGTGCGGTCATGTATTTCGCAGTGGGAACGGATGGTTCGTTGTTCCCGTGTCTTACTGTTCTACCCTGGGAGTGTCCCTCTACCATGACGAGGCCTGTCAGAGAGTTGGTCATTGCTCATTTAGGGAGTTACGCTCATTTTATTCGTTTGGAATTACTTGATGATTTCCCAGTACCTCCTATAGCGACCTTATGGTATCAAATGCGAGATGAGAGTGTTGTTGGATGGGAGGATCAGTACCAAAGTAGGATGGAGTATTGGAACCGGTTACGTTGATTGTAATTTGTAATGTTTTGTAATGTATAATATATCGTGTATTTCTACTTATATCGTGTTGTTTTTTTACCGTATTTTAAATTTAAATATTATTTCATATCTAAAGAAATAAGTTGAAAATCTTTTCGTGAAAAATAAATATTAAAAAATACGATAGTCAAAGAAATATGTAGAAGATATGTTCGTCAGAAATAAATAATAAGAGTACACAAATAAACATAAGCATATACCAACAAATGTACTAACAGTGCAACAAAACGAAAGTAAAAGCAAGACAACTACAGCTCAGCATCTGAATCATGGTCCGAAATGCCCAACTAGCTGTTCCAATCCTCGATCAGGCGATCCCAATCTGTACATGCAAGTCTCGTCGCCTCACTCGGCATGACATCTCTCTCTCGCAAGAACGGCTGCGTACACCGTGTCGCCCTACTCATCCACTGTATGTAAAATAGAAATTAGCGTACAATAACAAAATATACTTTACAATTAAATATAAAATTAGATAAACTTACCGCATCGGCACATGTCCTATCCAGTGGTCTCTCCGGTCTCGGAATGATACCGCGTACGAGCAGTGGATGTGAGCACCTACCGAACTACTGCAAATAATCTGGAGCACAGGTGGAGGGGTCGCGGCTACGACTCAGATCGGCTAGGTGTAGTCGTCCTACTCTCGGAAATGTCCTCCAAACCGATTCCGCAGACGAAACGCTGTGCCTGACGTCGTACACAACTAATTACTAACATAATAATCAATTTATTTAGCAATTTATTTATTAATTATCATAATTTATAATCAATAAACGATTTACTAAACTAATTTAACTCATTATTAACATAATATTCAATTTATTTAAAATTTATCACAATTTATAATAAAATTAAAAAAAAAACCGGGCGTCTGCGGGAGATGCCTACCCTACGTGGTAGGCGTCTGCCGGAGACGCCTACCGTACGTGGGAGACGTCTCCCGCAGACGTCTGTTCATTGGGTCGGGCGGTCGCGGGAGACGCCTGACCCAACGATCGGGCGGTCGCACGAACCGCCTCCCCCTTGGGTCAGGCGTCTCCCGCGACCGCCCGACTCAAATTTTTTTTTTTAAAAATTAATTGAAATAAATAAGGTAATTTACCAGATGTGAGTAGTCAGGGGTCTCCGCTGGCTCTTTCCCTGGCCTCCGAGACATTCTATTTGGTGAATAAAAGTGTGATATGAAGAGAAAGTTGTGTTAAAAGAGTGAAATGAGGAGTTATATTAGTAGAAAGGGCAGAGAGGCAAAATGGTAATCTTACGGGCGATTTAAGTAGTTTTACGACGACGAATAACAGTTCAGTTTCTTACAGGTTAGATTGTTGTGGGTGCATGGTGACTAAAAAATAAAGGTGCAGAATGGTCTAAGTGGAATAGAAAAATGACATTTGAATTGATTAGGTGGGTTGTTGCAAGTTGCATTTCAAATTTTAAAACATTTGCTTGGTTAAGCTCTAAATTTTTTAGAACCGATAAGTTTGGGTCAAGTCAAGCTCTAGGTTGATCATATAAAACCAAATGATTTTCCTCGTGTATTTCTTCTACGGTAGCTATAGGAAATTGTTGAAGAAATGATGAAACAAAGTATCACACCCATATGTAGAACTGGGTAACGGGTCGTGCCAGTGGGCCGTGCCGTCAGCTTAAATGGGGACAGACTCTGCTTGCTGTGCCGTGCCGGCACGATACGTCAAGACACGATCTGTGCCGGCGGGTCGTGCCGATATTAGTATTTTTGGGGCAATATGGTTTAGTTTATCACATTTAAGGAATTTTACCCCATACAATCGATTTATATAATTTGAAAACTTCAGGAAACATGTCATGTGAATTTCAATGCAATTCAAATATTCATCAGTAGTCTAGTAACTATGTTAAATGTCTGATGAGGTGGTCTACCATAGCTCAGAAAAACTTCGCAGATGGCTGAGAACATGTTTCATCAACAAAGTAGACTTCAATGACATTCGTAAAATTGAAATGAGTTTATTTCATTGTGGTATAATCAAATGACTAACTTTCAAGAAAATAATACAATTATATTGAAAGTGTATATTGAATTGCCTTTGTAATTTGAAAATAAAGTGATTAAAACCTCCAACCTTCTCAACCAAGCAACTAATTCAAATTGTAATCAAATCACACCATTAGATTTTTCCTTTATTACAGTCCCTAGAAATTTTCAACGGTAGCTGCATCAATATTAGTATATTACGCAGTGTAGAAGTACTGTAGGTGTCATATCTACTTCGATTTACGACAAAATCCTCATCGTACTCGCAAGCATAATGTCCACCAAGGCATAACCATGCTTCATACTTCATAGGATCAAATTGATCAACTTTTCAGTATTCTCTATGGTTGTAATTTGTTAGCAACTTCAGCCTTCAGGAGAAATGAAGAGGATTAAAATTGCCACAAACACTCTGGACTCTTGACAGGTAAAATTACACGTTGCCCATGAGCATATAATGACTATTACCACAACATATGCTATTCAATCGTTGTGATTGCTATAATCAAGATGTGGTATTTTTTTCTTCTTCTATGACCAATCACCTGATGAGATAAGGAGCTCTGGATTGACACTTGTATCTTGGTTTATTGGGCTTGGGGAGGTTCAACAACCCATTTTTTATAATCATTGTTAGTTCAGTTCTCTGCAAAACTTGCTTGGAGAGGCAATTATTGGTGATAATAATTTTTGTGGGTTTTCTGAACCGACCAAAAATGGTCGTCCTATACCCAAACAGTCCTCCTATTTCAACAGAACATACTCGAGTTAGATGACCGTTTGGATAACAATCGACTCTTTCTGGGCCGACATGACTTTTTATGACTATTTTTGGTATTTTTACTCCACCTTTTGTGTTCCCTAAAACTCTAGTATAAATGTCCCTTTACGCTCTACGGGTTGGGGTGTGTAGTCCATTATCTTGAGCAACCAAATGTGGTTGAAGTCATGGTCTCTTCTCTAAAGAGCCACCTAGTGAATTCTTATCTCTTCGAGGAGCCAGTTGAGGATAATTCAGAGGTTGAAGGTCTCAGAGGTTATGACTCATTCCTTTTACTCAGCATCCATGATCTCCATTATTGCTTGAGGATTAGAGATTTGAGAAGGAGGAGATTTAATGTTTACCAGTGCTACTTGCAGGTTGTATTTTTCTTAAAGCTCTCATATTATTTGATTACTAGTTGATGCTCACATTTATGTATCCTCTATAATGAAGATAAGGTTAGCCACATTGTAACGCTTAGATTCGTGGTTGCTGAAATACTTTTTCTGCTAACTAAAATCGGTAGGTAACTTTAGTTTGTTTCGGTGTTGGTATTATTTATGTTATTTAGTGGATTGTAATGTTGCTCAAATATATTCCAACTTGTAATTTGGTTATGTATGTTTTCATATTGCTTTATTTAGTTTGTTTATTGTTTGGTGTTGGCAATGTGTTACACACTTACTCTTGCAAGGTTGGTGATGTGTTAAACACTGGCACTCACAAGGTTTAGTTACTTTCATTCTATATCCTACATGATGGGCTTGGTGGAATAGAATTTGCTTAGTACCATTTTGTTCGTTATTTTCCTGTGTGAGTCATTTGCATTATTTGGACGTTATTCTGAATAACTAATTGGATGCAGGTGAGGGTCGATATGGGTCAGCATGTGCTTAAAATGGCTGATGTTCCGATGAACCTACCAGGCAACAAGGACAGAGTTGTTGTTGCATCTGGGTTAATAGTTGTAGACAATGTGATCTGTGAAGGATAATTTACATTTGCAAATAACTGTTGAATGTATTTAACTCTGTTCAGAAGCTTAATCAATATAGAAAATAGGCCTTCCATAAACAAGTAACATGAAGGTGAATCCACATTACAACATAATCTTCAAACATAAATATAACATGAAGTAACTTGTTCTTAACTGCTGTAGTTTAGTTTTGTAATTACATAGGATTAGTGGCAGTGGAAGTGTGAGGACTACAAAAACAACTAACTGTTTGGAACCATCAACACCAAAACATCTCCTGCATATACGACCAAACTATCTACAATGGTTGATAGATAACCAGGAAAGCTAATTTGTCAACCCACAACTGCGACCAAAATGCGAGAGGGCATCTAACATAATACGAGAACCACTCTATAATGTGGTTAATTTAGTTGACCCTCTACAAGCACCCAAAAATAGCTTCCCACCATGTCCACTTGGCACTATATGCCACTTCCTTCGTCGGACGCTTGGGTATTGTACGAGAGCACGACTCACAGAGGCTTGACATTGTGGATTGGCCCAGGCATGCCAACAGAGTAGTTGTTCCTAGATCGTTCCACTTGTTCAACGATGCGGATGCTCCCACACTTGATGCATACATGCTCTTTGAAGCCCATTTTCCTCTTGCACTTCTTCATTGTGGGTCGACCTATGAATGTATATTCCGAACATACTGGATAAAGCAACAAATGTATCACATCTGACTACTATTGTCACTTCTTGGTTAATAAAGAAAGATAAACATACAATAATGTGCATGATGACCAACATATTAAGGTAGATAAATGTTGTAGTCAACATTTTAACTACCAGGCCAGTTTAACTACCGGGCCAGGATGGCCTAGCCTGGCCTGGTAGCCAAGTCTATTTAAATCCATGCAAAAGCACCTAACTGATTTCAATTGATAACAAGTTAGTTAGAGTATGTGGACATTATTTTCAGCGATGATGTGTTGACAGTAGATTTTTTGCGTAGTTGACTTGATAGTTGAGATGGTCCGGTTATGGGCATCACAAATTCGTGTGGGTCAGAAAAGCTAAAATTCGATAATGTTGTCATTTTTTTGCTTGATGAGGATTCACGTAGGAGGAATAGTTCATCAAGAGGGAGTGCTCTAAATGTGGAAGAATGAGGTAGATCTCGTAGAAGTAAGTCTAGAGCTGTCCAAAGTGACATGTTGGAACTGTGCAATAAGAAGGGTCATTTAAATGTGACTACATATCACCAAAAAGCAACAAATCAGACAACGAAGATAAAATCAGGAGTTTGATAAATGTATCTCATAGTTCTGATTCTGTAGCTTTGAATTTTGTGTTGTGATGGAAGAGTTGATTACTTGATTATGTGTGGATGTTAATTCCAGAGCATTGTTCCATGCAACTCCAAATAGGGAGTGTTTTCTGAATTATGAACATTGGAATTTTGACAATGTGTATCTTGATGATGATGAACTCTGTGACATAGCTGGCAAAGGAGATTTCTAGATTGTGATGCGAGACGTAACTCAACTGCAATTGTATGCGGTAAGGCATGTATTAAAACTGACATAAAATTTGATCTCGCTGAATCAATTGGTAAATGATGCAGGACTTGAAACATAACAACTTAGAAGGTCCTTAAAGATCATCATGGGTGTTGTGGTGGTAGAAAAAGTTCCGAAAGAAGCTGGAAGGCTTTGCAAGGTTTTGATTGAAAGTCGCATTGACGTGGCTTCATCAAAAGTCAATTTAGAAAGATGACATCAATGTTTTGGGCACATGAGCTAGAGGAACGAAAGTTATGACGTCGAAAGGGAGGCTTGATGGGTTGTCACAAATGGATTTATACCTTTGTGAAGGTTGTGTACTAGGGAAGTAGATGTTAGTTTTTTGAGAATGGGCAGAAATTTGAAAGCATAGAAGTTGGAACTGGTACAAAATGATGTTTGGGGCCCTTCAAAGGTGCCTTCTATTAACGACATATACTATTATGTGACCTTTAATGATGACTCTACGTGGAAGCTATGAATTTATTTTAAGAAAAATAAATATGAAGTGTTTGATACTTCAAAAAAGTGAAAAGACGTTGTTGAGAATGAAACAAGTCTAAAGTTAAAGTGTTGAGTTCAGATATGGAGGTGAATATTGCAGCAGGGAGTTTGATGAGTTCTTTGCCGTGAATAGAATCAAAAGAGAGAAGTTTGTTCCAAAGACACCGTAGCCAAACGACATGGCTGAGCGCATGAATATGATTATTGTAGAGTGGGCTGGGGCCAGATCCATGTTCCTGAATGTTAGTTTACCAAAGCAATTTTGGCTGAAGTGGTGAACATTGCCGCATATCTGATTAACAGAGGACCATCCATAGCTATCGATTGCAAACTATTTTGGAAAGGTGTGAAGGAGATAACAAGCTAAAAACACAAAGTCAAGAAGAGTATGTGTTGTGTTTCAATGATTTTGAGAAGAAGAAAAATCTCATACCAAAAGTAGAAAGTGCAACCTCACAATACTCTTAAGACACCATTGGATTTCAATTCTCATTATAGATTTGTGAGGACCGATTTTGGTAGAGATCTAATCTAGCAGGAAACGATGGAATCTGTTTGATCATAGAAATCCATCCTACCGCTAAAGCGCCTGTTGAGATATGTTTCTTGGAATTTATGGCTTTTAAACTATAGTTTATTCTACGAACAAGCTCGGCCCCTTGTGGGGAACAAGCGTGCGAGTTCCCCCGCGAACGAGTGCATACCAGTTCATTATGAAATTTGATTTTGGAGATCCAAATATGCATTATGTAGTTGTGTTTAACGTTTATCTTTAATTTGATGTATGATGCAGACCGCACAAGGTTTATGGTTATGGTAGGGTTTCATATAAATACTCGTGCCTCCATTCCCTTTTGACGTAACATTTGAAGATATAGTGGATTAGACAACGCATCAAGTGGTAGTTTTTCCAAATAAAATTGTCTTGTGGTTGTGTTTGTTTCGTATGGTTGCTTCTACGTGGCTGAATTCTTAACAAAAGGGGTTCAACTAGATGCCAAAATGAGTTGATATAAGGTTTACGTGGTTGACAAAGGTAGAGTTTTATGCTTGATTTTTATTCTTTAGTTCTAGTACAAAGTTTGATTGAATAAATAAAAAATTAATTACAAATTAGTTCTAGTGTAGAAATATCCTTTTGAATAAATTCAAATTGGTAATTTTTTTGATAGACATATCGCGTTGTACGTATGCAAAGGGTACATTTGACAAATGATTTTAGGATATGGCTTTAAGGTTCTTTTGCAAAGAGTTTTGTTGTATGCGAGGTTTGTGTGATTAAATGTAACGTATTCGAACAGTGGAAAATTTAAAATTTTAAAAGATACAATCAACGGAGGACATCACCAAATAGACACAAGATGCACCAGGTATATATATAAATATACAGATCTGAGTTTACAACAAGAGGTGATTACATCAAAAGCTATAAGGTGAAATATACAAAGTAATCACAACAACCTCAAAAAGAGGGGGAAGTAGGATCTGGTCCCAGAAGCTCTCATCCGCATGCACCACCCTCTACCGCTGCTCACGACCTGAAAGCATACATAAAATGCATGAGTTTCCAGAAGGAAACCCAGTATGCCAAACCCTAACACATATATGGACAATAATGAAAATGCAATGAATAATGAATAACACAATCCAATACAACCATGTCTCAAGGGTCCTCTCACCCCAACACACCACACCCGTGCACACAAGGCACCGCCGGCACAAACACGGCCCCACAACCGGGTCTCAAGGGTCCTCTCACCCCAACCCCACAACACACGTGCACACACGGCACCGCCGGAAAATCATTGGTCACGGGTCTCAAGGGTCCTCTCACCCCAACCTCACAACTCACGTGCACTCACGGCACCGCCGGTACAGTCACGACCACACCACCGGGTCTCAAGGGTCCTCTCACCCCAACCCCACAACACTCGTACAACCATCGGGCGACAGTCCGTGCCGTTTCCCAAGAGGCCGGAGAGACGAGCCGCTTTCAAGCGTACAAGCACACCACTATCGGGCGCCAATCCGTGCCGTTGCCCCCCGTGAGGCCGGAGAGACGAGGCGCCGCCAAGTGTACTCATAAAACCACGAATCCACCAAAAACGACAGAAACGGTCGAACGAAAACTGTTTAACAGTCGACCGATCCTCACCTAGAGAACTGACCCAACCGAAAAACCCGCCAATCGGTCGACCGAAAAGCCCCAGTAAGAAAACATTTTCGCAAACCAAACTCCAACGGTCGAACAACCGAATACTATCGGTCGACCGAAAACCTCCAGTACAAAACTTCCAACAAAACACATTACACGGTCGAACCACAAAACACTATTGGTCGACCGAAATCCACCAGTGCAATTCCTTCGAGAAATCATTCTACACGGTCGACCGAATCCTCACTTCGGGTCGACCGAACATTAAGTTACTTAAGTCATCGGTCGGACGAGTCAAACGGGCGATCGACCGTTTGGATGGTCAACCCCCCAACCGACCTACAACTGTACTTTCGGTCGACCGGCAAAAGGGGTCCCGTTCGACCAAAAATACCCAGAGCCTCAATCTCTCGATAGAATTGTACCACCGGTCGACCACCACGAAGGTATCGTTCGACCGGTGCGAGGGATTTTGCCCAAAATACACTATAACCGGTCGACCGAACCCATACACCGGTCGACCGTTTACAGTTCAGAAACTGTTGTGCAGGTCCGACGAGCCAATCGGTCTACCGTCGACCGCTCCCACTCCCACACTAATAATACGTGAGCTTGAAAGGAAGCTTGACATACCTTAAGGCTTGAAGAAGCCCTTGAAGAAACAACGGCGAGCTCTTCCTCGCGAAACCTCCCGCAACAACGATCTTCGCTCCTCCGACGACTCCAACAGCAACTCTCGTGCTCTCCGATCGTCACACAACGCCGACCTTCCACTTGTTGTCGAGAGAGACGAGTGTAGAGAGAGAGAGAGAGAGTGAGTGAGAGAGATGAGATCGTGAGAGAGAGAGAGTAAAAATCCAAACCTTATATACTTTTCTCCCACTCGATCTCAGTCGTCCTTCTCAATCCATCACTAATCCTCCCCTAAACACAATTAGCACAATAAGGAAGGGTTAGGATATTACAATCCACCCTCCTTAAAAGAATTTCGCCCACGAAATTAAATCCGGCACTTACCAAACAGCTCCGGATACGACTTCCGGACTTCCTCTTGAACCTCCCAAGTAGCCTCTCGCTCAGAGTGATGCTGCCACCTGACCTTGACCATCGGAATGGTCCTCCTCCTGAGCTGGTGTTCCATCCGATCCAAAATCTCTACCGGTCTCTCCTCAAGAGACAAATTCTGCTGGATCTCTGGAACCTCAATCTAAATCATATGAGAAGGATCTGATACGTACTTCCTCAGCATCGAAACGTGGAAGACGTTATGAAGACCAGAAAACTATGGCGGCAACGCAATCCGGTAGGCGACCTCTCCAACTCGGTCTAAAATCTCGAATGGCCCAATATACCTCGGGCTGAGCTTCCCCTTCTTTCCGAATCTCATCACCCCACGCGACGGTGAGATCTTCAGAAAGACATGATCGCCAACCTCAAAAATCAGCACACACCTACACCGATCCTCGTAGCGCTTCTGCCTACTCTGAGCTGTCGCTAGTCGCTGCCTGATCACATCAACCTTCTCAGCATACATCTGTATAATCTTAGGCCCGACTAACTGTCTCTCGCCTACCTCACTCCAGCATACCGGTGATCTGCAGGGTCTCCCGTACAAAGCCTCGTACGACGCCATCCCAATACTCGCATGGTAGCTGTTGTTGTAGGCGAACTCAATCAACGACATGTGCTCATCCCAGTGCCCTGCACAATCCAGAGTGTACGCTCTCAGCATGTCCTCTAACGTCTGAATAGTCCTCTTGGACTGACCGTCTGTCTGCGGATGAAATGTTGTACTGAACTTCAGACGAGTTCCCAGAGCCTGCTGCAAACTCCCCCAGAATCTGGAAGTGAACCTCGGATCTCGATCTGAAATGATACTCACTGGCACCCCATGTAGTCTGACGATCTCCTCAACATACAACCTCGTCAGACCCTCCAAAGGTAAAGTAGTTCGGATAGCCAGAAAGTGTGCCGACTTGGTCAGTCGATCGACTATAACCCAAATCGCGTCGTGATATCTCCTCGTCTTCGGCAAACCGGTGACGAAGTCCATCGTCACATGCTCCCATTTCCACTCAGGTAGCTCTATACTCTGCATCGGTCCCGTTGGTCTCTGGTGCTCGATCTTCACCCGCTGGCAAACCAAGCACCTAGTCACAAAATCAGCCACATCACGCTTCATCCTTCTCCACCAGAAGTTCCTCTATAGATCCTTATACATCTTCGTACTCCCCGGGTGAATGGAATACTTCGCTCTGTGTGCCTCCTCCATGATGTCATCTCTCAACCCATCGACCCTCGGCACCCAGATCCGACTCCTGAACCTCAGACCTCCATCCACTGCCACAGTGAAGTCTGATCCATCCCTGGCAGCTGACCGTAGCAGACTAGTCAACTCCTCATCACTGTGCTGAGCTTGAACAACTCGACTGACTGTCTGTGGCTCCACTCGAAGTCTCGCAATCACTGCCCCCTCCGAGCTCTCCGTGAATGGCCTCCACTCAGACAATGTCTCGAGTAGCCTCCACTCCCGAATGCACAAACTCGCAGCTGACACCTCCACTTTCCTGCTCAGCACGTCTGCAACTGAATTCGCCTTCCCCGGATGATAGGAGATGGTGAAATCAAAATCCTTAATTAGCTCGAGCCATCTGCGCTGTCTCATATTTAGCTCCTTCTGTGAAAACCGATACTTCAAACTCTGATGATCAGTGAAGACGTCGAACCGCTCACCATACAAACAGTGACGCCAAATCTTCAGAGCATGAACCACGACTGCCAACTCTAAATCGTGAGTGGGGTAATTCTTCTCGTGCACCTTCAGCTGCCTCGAAGCATACGCCACTACCTGCCCGTGCTGCATCAGTACACAACCCAAACCAACACCTGAGGCGTCACTGTAAATCACAAATCCTCCGCTACCACTGGGAAGGGTCAGAACTGGAGCAGTCGTCAACCGACTCTTCAGTTCCTCAAAACTGTCTTCACATTTCTGGGACCAAACAAACTTCACTCCTTTCTTTGTCAGCGCTGTCAGGGGTGAAGCAAGTCTCAAGAAGTCTTTGATGAACCGACGGTAATATCCCGCCAATCCAACAAAACTCCTAATCTCAGTCACACTCGTCGGGGCTCTCCACTGTGTCACTGCCTCGACCTTCGCTGGATCCACTGATATCCCAGCTCCCGATACTATGTGCCCCAAAAATGCTAGACTGCGAAGCCAGAATTCGTACTTCGAAAACTTGGCATACAACTACTGATCTCTCAGAATGCCAAGTACAATCCTCAGATGCTCCCGATGCTGCTCCATATCTGATGAATAGACCAAGATATCGTCCACGAAGACAATCACAAAACGGTCGAGATACTGAGTGAATGTCCTATTCATCAGATCCATAAATGTTGCAGGCGCGTTCGTCAACCCGAACGGCATAACCAGAAATTCAAAGTGTCCGTACCTCGTCCGAAAAGCTGTCTTCTGAACATCTACCTCTCTGATCCTCAACTGATGATACCCGGATCGCAGATCAATCTTCGAGAACACCTTCGCTGACTGCAACTGGTCAAACAGGTCCTCGATCCTGGGCAAAGGATACCGATTCCTCACGGTAACCTTATTCAGCATCCGATAATCTATACACATCCGCAACGAGCCGTCCTTCTTCACGAAAAGAATCGGCGCACCCCACGGCGAGACACTAGGTCAGATAAACCCAGTATCCATCAGATCCTGCAACTGCTTCTTCAGCTCCGCCAACTCTGCAGGCGCCATCCTGTACGGAGCCTTCGACTGCGGTGTAGTCCCAGCTACCAGATCAATGCCGAACTCTATCTCTCTGTGAGGTGGTAGACCGGAGACATCATCAGCAAACACCTCAGGAAAATCCTGAACAATCTCGATGTCCTCCAGCCTCCTCAACTCCGGATCTGGAACTACCAAGGTGGCTACAAAAGCCCTGCAACCCTGCTGAATCAACTTCCGAGCTCTAACTGAAGAAACAATCAACCGACCTCCGCGGTCCTTCAATCCTCTGATCAGAAGATCAGGCAAACCCTGCCTCGGAATCAAAATCTTCTTATCACGACAAAAGACTCAAACGTCATACTGGGACAACCAATCCATCCCAAGTATAACATCGAAGTCCACCATCGGTAGCAAGACTAGGGCAGCCGGAAATTCCTATTCTCCCGAAGCAATCGTGGCGCCGGGGATAAATCTCCCCACAGTGCCCACCAAACCCAGGGGTGTGCTGATCTCCAAAGTGGTAGTCAACATCGCAGGGGTACGGCCCAACACGCTCACAAACTGCTCAGAGATAAACGAGTGTGTGACCCCAGAGTCGAACAACACCCTAGCTACCAAATCATCAACTAGCAACGTACCTTCCACTACCGTGCTGGCATCCCTAGCCTCATCAGCCTTGATAGTGAAGACTCTCCCGACTCTCCTTCCCTGCTGAGGTGGTGCTGCAGGTCTGCTCGGTCCCGCTCCACCAGACGTGGAAGATCCCGGTCGTCCGCTAGGCCCACCTGACGCGCTCGGAAAAGAACGGACGAAGTGTCCCATCTGACCACAACTGTGACAAGCGCCGGGGCGGTGTCCACACCCCCGTCCCGGATGAACTCTGCCACACTGCCTACACGGCCCACTCTGCTGTGCTCCACCTCCGTCAATCCGGGGCCTCTTGCCTAGATTCCCCTGTAACTGTCCTCCTGGACGTCCTGCAGGCTTCACCTGCAACCTCCTAGCTTCCTCCAGGATCTCCTGACTATCCTGGTCCATGATGGTCGCAAACTTCACAACATCAGCTAAAGTTTGCGGTATACTGGTGGTGACACGAGCCCTGAACTGCGGCCTCAGACCCCGCACAAACTTCCGAGCCCTCTGCTCCTGGGTCACATAAATCTCCGGGCAGTATCGTTCCAAAGCATGGAACCTGCTGATATACGCAGCCAAAGTCATATCCCTCTGCTCAAGGGCCAGAAACTGGTCTCTCTTCCGATCACGAAGGTGCTGCGGAAAGTACTGTTGGTTGAACTCCGCAAGGAAGTCCTCCCAACTCACATATCACTGTCGTCGAACACGACTGCCAACGTGGTCCTCCACCAATTGGACGCCTCCCCGTCCAAAACATAGGTGGCCAGGCCCACCATCCTCTATGGTGTCACTCCAATAGCCCGAAAGATCTTCTGGATCCTGAAGACCCAGTCCTCTGCTGCCTCAGGGTCGCCTCTGCCACTGAAAACAGTCGGATGCTGACGCATAAAGCGATCGTGCATAACGCCAGTCTGGTCGGCGCGGCTCTCCAAAAGCTCGCCCAACATCTTCAGTGTCACTGGCTCAGACGACCTCTCCTCTGCCTCAGCAGCTCTACCAGACTCCTCAGTGGGACTGCGATGGCGCGTAGGAGGTCTTACCCGTCTCAGAGCCATCTGCAGAAACAAGAGCTCGACTCAGCAATGATAATGCATGCATGATCTACTAAAATGCAGACTCAACTCCTAAGGGTGGTTTCTTTGGACAAAGACTCAGGAACCGACCGCTCTGATACCAAATTGTAACGTCCTCGAACAGCGGAAAATTTAAAATTTGAAAAGACACAATCAACGGAGGACATCACCAAATAGACACAAGGTGCACCAGGTATATATATAAATATACAGATCTGAGTTTACAAAAAGAGGTGATTACATTAAAAGCTATAAGGTGAAATATACAAAGTAATCACAACAACCTCAAAAAGAGGGGGAAGCAGGATCTGGTCCCAGAAGCTCTCATCCGCATGCACCACCCTCTACCGCTGCTCACGACCTGAAAGCATACATAAAATGCCTGAGTTTCCAGAAGGAAACCCAGTATGCCAAACCCTAACACATATATGGACAATAATGAAAATGCAATGAATAATGAATAGCACAATCCAATACAACCATGTCTCAAGGGTCCTCTCACCCCAACACACCACACCCGTGCACACAAGGCACCGCCAGCACAAACACGGCCACACAACCAGGTCTCAAGGGTCCTCTCACCCCAACCCCACAACACACGTGCACACACGGCACTGCCGGAAAATCATCGGTCACGGGTCTCAAGGGTCCTCTCACCCCAACCCCACAACACACGTGCACACACGGCACCGCCGGAAAATCATCGGCCACGGGTCTCAAGGGTCCTCTCACCCCAACCCCACAACTCACGTGCACTCACGGCACCGCCGGTACAGTCACGGCCACACCACCGGGTCTCAAGGGTCCTCTCACCCCAACCCCACAACACTCGTACAACCATCGGGCGACAGTCCGTGTCGTTGCCCAAGAGGCCGGAGAGACGAGCCGCTTTCAAGCGTACAAGCACACCACTATCAGGCGCCAGTCCGTGCCGTTGCCCCCCGTGAGGCCGAAGAGACGAGGCGCCGTCAAGTGTACTCATAAAACCACGAATCCACAAAAAACGGCAGAAACGGTCGAACGAAAACTGTTTAACAGTCGACCGATCCTCACCTAGAGAACTGACCCAACCGAAAAACCCGCCAATCGGTCGACCGAAAAGCCCCAGTAAGAAAACATTTTCGCAAACCAAACTCCAACGGTCGAACAACCGAATACTATCGGTCGACCGAAAACATCCAGTAGAAAACTTCCAACAAAACACATTACACGGTCGAACCACAAAACACTATCGGTCGACCGAAATCCACCAGTGCAATTCCTTCGACAAATCATTCTACACTGTCGACCGAATCCTCACTTCGGGTTGACCGGACATTAAGTTACTCAAGTCATCGGTCGGACGAGTCAAACGGGCGATCGACCGCTTGGATGGTCAACCCGCCAACCGATCTACAACAGTACTTTCGGTCGACCGGCAAAAGGGGTCCCGTTCGACCGAAAATACCCAGAGCCTCAATCTCTCGATAGAATTGTACCACCGGTCGACCACCACGAAGGTATCGTTCGACCAGTGCGAGGGATTTTGCCCAAAATACACTATAACCGGTCGACCGAACCCATACACCGGTCGACCGTTTACAGTTCAGAAACTGCTGTGCAGGTCCGACGAGCCAATCGGCCTACCGTCGACCGCTCCCACTGCCACACTAATAATACGTGAGCTTGAAAGCAAGCTTGACATACCTTAAGGCTTGAAGAAGCCCTTGAAGAAACAACGGTGAGCTCTTCCTCGCGAAACCTCCCGCAACAACGATCCTCGCTCCTCCGACGACTCCAACAGCAACTCTCGTGCTCTCCCATCGTCACACAACGCCGACCTTCCACTTGCTGTCGAGAGAGACGAGTGTAGAGAGAGAGAGAGTGAGTGAGAGAGATGAGATCGTGAGAGAGAGAGAGTAAAAACCCAAACCTTATATACTTTTCTCCCACTCGATCTCACCCGTCCATCTCAATCCATCACTAATCCTCCCCTAAACACAATTAGCACAATAAGGAAGGGTTAGGATATTACATTGAAGATTTTCAAACTTCAACATTAAAAATATATTTTTAATAGTTGCAATTCAATTTAAATCATGTCATTTGAAAACACCTTTTTTATGCATTATAATGTTTAGTCATAATTGCATTCAGCCCTTCTGATTTTTGACTTGGTTGAACTTTACTCCTAATCCGTTGGAAATTAGCACTTGGCGCCTCTGATTTTGATTATTTTTGCAATTGCCTCCCTCTTTGTCTTTGACTTCTATTTCCCAATTTTTCATTTAGTTTTATAAGATTTCCTCTTACTCTCGAAAATGATGAAGATCGAGGTAAAGAAGATGTTTCATAAAGAAAAGGGAACGAAAATATATAAATATGATAAACAATGAGTCATTATCTTATATCGACGAAATCACAGAGGAGAAGACATGCAAAAAATTTACTATTTCGAAAGTTGTAGTTCTACTATGAGGTGAGGGAGAAAGAATAGACAGCACATTTTAGAAGCTCACATTTTTTTATAAACCTATGTTCAGAAGAAAAAAAAACACCGATTCATATAATATTAAGGTGATGAAAAGGTACCATATGTTCAAGTAATAAAAAGTTTCTTAAATCCCATGTGATTCTAGACATTTCAAATAATTCTTAAGTTACTGTAGTTAGCAAAATAACCCTTTTTTATCTTGATCTTCAAACCTAACTTTCCTGTACAAAAGTGATGAATTGGAAAAGAAAACACATGTTACTTATAATTAAATTGATATATGCATTAGTTAGACTTTTCAAAATTTTGGAAGAACCTTAAGAGTATAATTTATTGAGTACGTAACTGAACTATAGTTCTAGATTTTTCGTGCAACCAATTACAAAACAATCATTACAAAAGTTTAATTTTTCACTTCCTAGAAATGTCACACCTCAAAGTAGAATTGAGATAAGTTAGATTGGCAACTTGCAATGTTTGAATTGGATAGCGACCACATGGCTAATTAGTTTATTATTGCAGAATATTATAGGTATTACATCCGGCAACCAGGCCCTCCGAAACTGAAGCCATTAACATCCTTCTTGAAATCTCCAACATTATAACAATTGGGAGAAGTTACCAAAGTACTTATTTGTTGAGACGTAAAATTGTAGAAAACGTTATCTTCTTTAACGTAAAACTGAACATCTTCGAAGAAACAGGCGTTGAATTTTGTTGGAGAGTCTTCAGAAGGAAAATGTCCATTCCCCATAGGAGGACACATTTCTCCTGGATAGCAACCGGCAGACCCACCATAATACATCGATTTGGCATGATAAAATTTCTTGAAAAGTTCACTTGGCCAGTAACCTATGGTATTGCCAAGAGCTCCAACAGCAACCCACCAGTTATTCGTACCACTATCCTGTAGTGATCATAACAATTTTTGCCAAATTTTGTGACTTATAAGATCTCATCCAGTGGGCAGGGACATTAACTCTAAAATAATAACTATGCGAATTATTAAACAAGACAGATAAAAATTAAAAAGTGGTTAGCACTATTGTTAGATATATGACTATGAAATAACAAAACTAGGGATATAAAAATTAGTCATACTTACGACGATCAGATACATTCTCAAACCATATTGTTGTCCCCCATATGTTGAAAGTGGTTGTAATGGAGCACCTAACATAAATGAGCTGTGAACTAGTACAAATCCTGGACAAAGAGCATTGTAACACAATTTCATTCCATCGTTCTGGTCAAAGATCAAACAAGAAAATATTACTGATGGATAATAAATAACAATAATGATATTCTTAAAATTAAATATTAATCAACTTACCATGTGTGCGACAAAAGACCTTGTTTTACCGTCACCTAGAATTTCAGGATATGCCTGTCATATTGAATCACATAAAAAAAAATTAAATTTAGTTATGTCAAATAGTTTGTTAGGATGTGAAGGCCCAGTTTTATTAAAAAATGATTAATTTGTGAGAAATTGGGCACACGCACTAACGAAAATGAATTTATGTCTCATTTTATTTTTTTACGATCCAATATTTCCAAACACCGAATATGAATGTTCTATCTAAATAGGAGGTAATCCAATACCATTTCTACCGGGGTGTATCCGTGACCACAAGGTTGAATAATTGACTTAATGTATAATTTGTGAGAGTGAATGAAAACAAATAAACCTCAAAAGAAGGAGAAGGAGAAAATACTAGTTACTTTGGTGGAAAATATTAAAATGTAACCCATGAAATTCTCTCTACTGTCTACTCAAAGAAGTGATACCAATATTAATTTCTAAAAATAAAATGTGTGATCACAAGTATGTGAAACCACATCCCTGAAAGACCACTTCGATCTCAACCAGTTAGACTACAAGATGTACACTTGATGTATGTTCTACTATTTCCGTCTAAATGTTTATATGTGACGCGATGCAAACCCCCCAAAAAGAAGAAAAAGAAACAAGACTTACTGTCCATCCAGCTAAAACTCCAGCTCCTAAATTCGAGTCTTGTGCGAAAATGTAAGCTGCGGAGAGTTGGTCTCTTCCAACGTTTGGTACACCATAAACATTCATAGATGCTGTTCCTCCATACCAAGTTCCCGCTTTGGTTTTTGTCAATGCAAACTAAAATGGTTGTTGAGATAAAATTAAGTTATGTACTTATATAAGCATTATTAATGTTTATATGTTCTGGTAATAGTACATAAAATATGCTAGCTAGGGAGCAATGGGTCACGAGAGAGGTTAGGGTCACTAATTCAGATCAATTACTTTTAATTTTCAATTCAACTTGAATCATATTTATCTATTTTATGTGTTAAACAACCGAACCAATTAAGACAATATTCTAGTGAACAAGCCAACTTGCCATCATGGCAATGTTTTATAGGCTATTCAACATTTCTCTTAAATTCAAAAGGTAAAAGTAATAATTTATTAAAAAGTGATGTACAGCAGAATTTAACGGAACGAATGAAAAATTGAAAACACATAAGCCTCAAAAGCAGGAAAAAGAAAAAAATACAAATTACTTTAGTGAACGACCGCAATGTGACGAATTGAATTCTTTTTACTTCTCTGCTAAAAAAAAGTAATACTAATTCTTTAAAAAATGTGGATTTCCCTATATACAAAATCCGTCAAGACAATGAACATGAAATAAGCATAACCAAAGAGAGTACCATTCCCCTGGAAACAATTGGGTTGTTATGATTGGGTGCTAGTTTTCCTTCGTGACCCATAAAAGCTTTTGATATGTTACTCGAAACCCTAAGGATTGCGACCGATCCATCTGGACATCCTTCGCCTCCTATTGTCACACTTGGAAATGTATTTTCTGAAAAGTCTTCGATTGGTAACCCTTCTGGGTACCAAGTGGGTCTCATCTGCACATTTGTTATCAAGTTCAAATCCATTATTTATAACATAACAATAACATGAGTAGCTATTAAAATTGCACAACACCTGTAATTTGTGATCTTTAAGCAATGGATGAGAAAATGCGGGTTGCTTGTAAATATCGACACAGTCAAATATGTCACCATCATGAGTCTGTGGAAGTGGAACACATACGAAATTTTCCAACAAGTGACTAAATAAAAAGTTAGATATAATCTTTTCTTATATAACAAATGGTATGGTATTTACCATTATTGTCTTGATAATATCCTTCGGCTTAGGTAGGTGTGTATGTTCTGAAGCTGTAACTGCACATACTAAACACAAAAAAACCAAAAACAACTTTGGAAACATTATCTCATGTGTTTGAGAAGAAACCATTTTGACTGAATGTGATTTTACTTGGGATACCCCTTAAACATTCCAACTATTTATAGGCAATTTTTCTTTTCTTGGAAAGGAATTATTTTGGTCTTATCTACATGCACCTACTTATTTATATTTTTTTCTTTCTAAGGTAACCAAATTAACATATTGACTAGGAAGATATGAACAAAATAAATATAAAGCATGCCACTCTCGATTAGGAACGCCAAATTAAGATGTTCTATTTGCGCGTGTAATGCATTGATTATTACCTAAAAATTAGAGGTGTAGACTAGTATTGGGAGAATAAAAAATTGAATTCAAAATTGATTAGGTTGGGTCTTGTTGAGTCGTGTTGCATTTGTTTCAAGTAATTTGTTAGATCATGTCCTAAAATCTTTAGGAGTGATGAATTTGAGTCAAGTTGGGTTCTATCCAGATCGTTTGACTAAAGAAAAGAAGAAATATCTGGCTATCTGGGCCATATAACTAAAGAAGGAAATAAGTAAGTTTTTTTGCTACCGTAGATCTCGCAGTTCACCTAATTGGCAATATGCACATGTATTTTTAGTTTTGCTGAATTATGCGCCCGTAAGTCGAACATATTTGCTCATATGCACATTTGTCGTTAGTGGATCCTACCCCGTCACCATTTCCGTTTAACGACATTAGATAATGTGCAAATTAAACATCATAAAATCCAAATATCCTTAATATTAAAAACAAAAACCAAAAAAATAAAAATAAAAAACATAAAAAATCAAATATATATATATATATATATATATATATATATATCTCTCTCTCTCTCTCTCTTCTCTCCTTATCCCGACCAACCCACCAACCAATTGTACAACAAACCCCTCTCTTACTCCCTCTCTCCTCTCCTCCTTCCTCTGATCCCCACCTCGCCGACTCTCTCCTCCGCGACGAACTCCTTTTCGAGCCAGAACGCCTTTGAAAGAACACTCGTGTCCCCAAGAGGGTTTGACCTGCATAAGGTGGCATGATCTGAATCACACTGGGAAATTGGCTACTCGAGCTAGAGAGAGACACGACAGGGGTGTCGACGTTCATTTGGAAGTAAATTTGTCTGAATGGGAAGATTATACCATCACCATTGTTAAGAATTTTAGCAAAAAGCCAACTCACAAACCCGGAGTAGAGGCAACCCTCGAGCGCGATTAGGACCTCAATTGCTCGGGGGTGGGCGTGGGGCGGGCTGAGCCCACCGTGAGGAGCGTAGGTGATACGGGTCAGGGAGATTCCAAGCGTGTTCATGCCTAAGAAGTTTGAGGACGTTCACGTTGGAGCCGAGTCGGGTTGCAGTGTTGGCTGGCATTCTGATATTGACGAACACAAAATCATCTACCGTTACGTCACCCGACTTCCCGTAGGAGGAGTCACGGAGGAGAGGGTCGGCGAGGTGGGGGTCAGAGGAGGAGGAAGAGAGGTAGGAGGTAAGGAGAGAGGGGTTTGTTGTACAATTGGTTGGTGGGATGGTTAGGAGGAGTGGAGAGAGAGATTTGGTCTTTTATGTTTTTAATATTAAAGGATATTTTGATTTTACGATGTTTAATCTGCAAATTGTCTAAAGCCGTTGGACGGAAACGGTGACGGAGTGGGGCCCACAGATGTGCATATGAGAAAATATGTTTGACTTATAGGTGCATATCCGACAATACCAAAAATCCAAGTGCATATTGTCAATTAGGTCACCTGCGATGTGTACAGTAGCAAAAAACCCAAAGAAATATGTGAATTTAGGTTTGGATGTTAAATGTAGTAGAGGATAGAAGATAAGAGATAACAAAAAATAGGGAAAAGAGAAAAGTGTTTGGATAGTACTGTAGGAGAGGATAGAAGAAAAGAGGAAAAAAAAGGGAAAAGAGAAAATACATATTTCTCTTTTCTCTATTTTTCCCCTCTTGTGTTCGATTGTTCGGAGATAAACAAGTGATGAGATAAAAGAAAATAAATGGGTTATATCATATTAGAAAATATCAATGCTTATTTCACAATTTTCTTGATAGTTTGGGATATTCTAAGAATAAAATCAACTTTCTCTTAATTATCTCCAAATTAGAGAAACGTTCAAGACAAGATGTGGTGCCCGTAATTTTTCCGCCAAGGGTTGTGTGTCTCGTGGTTGTGTATGTTTGTCATTTTCTTTATATGATCATTTCTACATAATCAAATTCCTAACAAAAAGGGGTTTGCCAAAATGAGTCCGTATGAGACTTATGTTGTTAACAAAAGTAGAGTTTTATGCTGGATTGTTTTGTTATGGTACGAAGTTCTATTGAATAAAAAAAAATTATTACAAATTGTTGTGGAACAAAGTCAATAATTTCAAATTGGTGATTGTTTTGACGGACAAAATTGCGTTGTATGCAAAGGGTTCAATGACAAATGATTTTAGGACTTGTTTTTATGGTTCGTTTGGCAACTTGCAATGTTTGAATTGGGTAGAGACCACATGGATTAAGTAAATTAGTGTATTTATTTATTTGTTTATTATTGCAGAATATTATAGCTATTACATCGGGCAACCAGACCCTCCGAAACTGAAGCCACTAACATATCCTTCTTGAAGTCTCCAACAATTATGAGTGTTCATCGGTCCGAACCCGGACCGGAACCCAGACCGGACCAGAACTGGATCCATCACCATGGTGCAAACCGTAGACCGGACCTGTCGAATCTGGGTTTGGACCGGTACAATCACGATTGTACCGGATCGGTCGGGTTGGTCCCGGACCAGACCTGTTTGTATTGAAAACCTAAAAACAATGTCCATCGGTCCAAACTCGGACCAGAACCCGATCCGTCGTCACAACGCGGACTGATGACTGGACCGATCAGATCCCCTTTGGACCGAAACCCGAACTGAACCGAACTTTGCTTTCCTTTGTCAAACATTATAACAATTTGGAGAAGTTACCAAAGTAGTTATTTCTTGAGATGTAAAATTGTAGAAAACGTTATCTTCTTTAACGTAAAACTGAACCTCTTCGAGAAACACGTGTTGAATTTCGCTCAAGACTCCTCAGAAGGAAAATGTTCATTCGCCATAGGACACATTTCTCTTGGATAACAACCAACAGACCCACCATGTAATACATCATATTGTCATGATAAAATTCATGGGAAAGTTCACTTGGCCAATAACGGTATTTTTTTTTTTGAAATTTTGCTATGTGTTGTTGGGAGATAAAACATTGTTTGGCTTTGGTTCACAGCCAAACTAGCAATCCAAAATGCACAAATGCATAAAGAGTTTGTAACTGAGTTTCCCTATTACAAAACATGATCCAAATGAAGCAACATTCATAGGTCCTATATGCCAAGTCTGTAATGTCTAACTTTCATATGATAGTGATGGTGTGCCAAGTTTGTAACGTCTAGCTTCCATACTCCCCGAACTCCCCAATTCTATTCGCATGCTGGCACTCCTCTTAGAGTAGCTCATCTCTTTCCTTCTCTTCTGCTATGATCTTGTCCGCCTCTTGAATGCGTTGGATTTCACTAGAAGTTGGGGAGCCATGTCCAGCTTCAGCGATGCAAGCTCGAACTGTGACAAAGGAGTTGGAAGATGGCGGGCGTGCATTGTAAACCAGTGGGTCGAGCTGCATTGACGATAACCTATTGTTTGTTGTTGCCATTGCTTCGGCCTAAGTGTGGACCCTTTTCATGCTATGGACATGTCTGAGTGGTTGTCCCGATCTTTTAAGGGTACCTAATCACAATTCTATTAGGACAAAAATGTTATTGAGCAATAGAATATGAGACGAAGCAATTCCGCAAAAAAATTCGGTTGTTTCGTTCACACCAGTGTCCAAAAATAACATTTATTAAGACATTCCATTTCTTGGTTTCTAAATCAAGGCGGTTCTGAACACCAATTATGAATGAAAAATTATTGTCACGAAACAAATTTATATCAATCGTGGTAGTGCTATCCCAAAACAAGTTTGCAAATTTGCATTCATAAAAAAATACTTTATTGATTCTGGTTGTAATCCACACATAGGGCAAATAGGATCATTATAAACTCCCTTTTTAATTAGTCTATCTCTTGTTAGGATTTTATTTTCGTTAAGTACCTAGTTAAATGCCTTGATCTTCAGAGGGCATGTTGTCCTCCATATTGCATTAAGCATTGGGTATCGCTCCCCTGTCAACCAAAAAGGTGTAAAAGCTTTTGGCGGTAAACTTGTCATTAGCTTTTGGTTTCCACAACCTTAAATCCTCACCGTTAGTAGGCGTGAATGCAAGATATGCCTGATATAATCCTTTGATATAGTCAAAACTTGGGTTTCCCTTAAATCTTTCTTTTACTCAAGGTGACTCAAAGGGTCTACCTTCAAAAAAGGTTGCTATAGTGATAAATTGCTCTTTACATAGATCAAATAGGATTGCCCATTGTTGGATGAAAACTCGGTCTTCGAGCCATACATCATGCCAGAAAGGGTGTTTGCTTCATTATGTAATTTAATTTGAATGAATATGCATAGGGTGGGAATCCAGTCAATTAGATCTTTAAGGAAGGGGGAAGCTCGTCTTGTACAATGTAGCAGTATGCCAAGATGTGAATTATTTTTGTATTTGTTACTCATTATGTCCTTACATATATTATTGGAGGTCGTAAGACTTGTCCAAATGTGTTTCGTAAACTGAGTGTGTGGTATTTGATGTTTAAGATTTCTAGTCCACCTGATCTCTTTAGTCGACACACGTTCTTCCATTTGATGAGATTTTTTACTTTGGAATTTTAAATGGAGTTATTCCAAAGAAAGTTTCGCTTGATTTCATCAATTTCTTTGATTGTTCTTGCAGAAGGGTTCCTAAAACTTAGTTGATACGATGCCAGTGGTGTTAAAACAACATTAGTCAACGTTATACGTCCTCCCATTGAGAGATTTTTGGTTTTCCAGGTTCCAATTTTATTTTTTCCACCACCTTGTTCCAGGAGCCCTTGTTGCCTTGTCTGTTGGATAACGGGATTCCCAAATAATCAAAAGGTAGCGTATTCAATTTGCACCCTAGCAAATTTTGAAAGTGGGTTAAATCAGTCGGGTTAATGAGCGTACCACTCAAGCATGATTTTTCGTAGTTTATCTTTAATTCTGGGAGGTCTTCAAAGATTACCAAAATTTGTTTTATGTTTATTAGATTTTCTGCCGAGGGTTTCAGGAATAGGATTGTATCATCCGCGAATTGAAGATTAATTACTTCCATTCCTTCCTCACTGAATTTTACTCCTAATATCAGTCGGTTTTGACATCCCAAGCGAATCATGTGACCCAAAAAGTTTGCTACTACAATGAATAGAAGCGGTGACAATGGATCCCCTTGTCTTAGTCCATTTGTTGATGTAAAATAACCTTCCGGGTTACCATTGATAGTACCGAGGTGGTGGAGGTGGAAATGCATAAGTGTATCCCGTTACACCATTTTGGTGGACAACCTAGTGCTTTTAGGTTAGCCAAGAGAAAGACCTAGTTTATCTTGTTTAATTTTTATGTAATGTATCGCAAGCATCTACCAACACTTTCATTCCTTATGGACCACCACCACTTCTGAATTACCACCAATTTTGATTCTATCCAATCTAGCAAATCAAGGATTTTGCTGACAATTTGTCCATGTGAATCTAAAGTTGGATGGTTTAGTGTCAATTAGTGCATGGTTATCGATAAATTTTCTATACATCTGAGCACTTGGGTTGCCATTTTGGCTAGGGTGGGATCTATTGAGGATATCCCTCGTTAAATTGAAATCCCCAGTGATGACCCAGACTTTTCAATTTGGAGGTTTGCAATTCATGATTTTCGAGAGTCTTTTTTAAGGTTTGAATTACAGAATCCGTATACTGTGGTTAATTCCCACTTGATGTCTCCCAGGACAAGGGAGGTTGATAAACAAAATCTTGGTTGTTTTGTTGCCTCTCTTAACACAATGTTTGTGTTAATACCAATTGAAATTCCACTAGATGCCCCGTTAGATGGCATAATTATCTACTCTGTTATGTGGGCACCACTCTTGGTAACTCTCTCATCTAAAAAGATCATGTTGTGGTTTAGACTCCATAGACTCATTGCTCATAGTAGAGGTATTAGAGTTATCACTTGTTGTTGAGGTTGTGATGTCTCTCATCATATTTTGATTACTAAGAATACTATCATTTGACACATTACTACCACATGTACTTAGAGAAACTATGTTGTTTGTTCCTAGGTAAGTAGCATTATTTGTGGTTTGCGTACCTCTTGATGATTCTGCAATTTCGTGACCATCGAGGTTAAAGCTCTGCTCCGTAGGGGTTAGATGCTTGGTTCCTCCTCCCCTCCCAAAGCGACCGTCGCCTTGCCCACGTCAGCAACTGGGGTCCTTACCACTCTCCCTTTGGTCGGGGATGTTTTAGTTGGTGTTTCCTTCTCCGCTGTGGCTGTCACCACCGGTGGAGGCACTGGTTCCGTTTGCTCGCCCAATCTTGATGTTGGTTGCCTTGGATTTTGAAATTGCAGTGATCACCCAAAGTTTCCTTGCAGCTTGTTGGCTGGATATTGTTGTACCAAGGTATGATGATCATGTGAGGTCCAAAACCCATGGGTCCGCAGATGGGATATGGAGGGTAATAAGGGGTGCCTCCAAATGGGCCCAGAACACCTTGTGTGTGAGGGGCAAGGCCTTGATTCATGTTGGGGTTGGTTACCGGGGGCATGCAGTGATGGCACAAAGTTTTCCTGCGGCTGGTTTGGTTAGATATTGTTGTACCAAGGTATGGTGCCAATAACGGTATTGCAAAGAGCTTAGGGGTGTAAGCTTGGAGGATCAAAATAAAAAAATCGCTACTCGTCCCGCATAAGGCTAGACTAGGCGGTGCGGGGTGGGTTTGACGAGTTTTTTTTCTAACTTTTTAGATTTTTCTTAAGAAAAAAAAAATAGAATACAAAACTTGAGAAATAATTATCACTTACCACATTTTTTCCTAATAACATTCGTTATAAAACATTAAAAATACAAACTAAATAATAATAACAAATTCTAACATCAAATATTCATTATAAGTTTATAAAAATAACACTCATTATATATAACAAACTTCAACATATAACAATAACACTCGTTATAACATAACAAACTCCAACATAAAACAATAAAATATTAAAAATATTTATTATAACATAACAAACTCCAACTTCAAATAATGAAATATTGAAAACATTTAAGTTAGGCGGGTTGCAGGTTATGCAGGACGGGTTGCGAGACAACTGCAACCCGCCCCGCTTAGTAGGCGTGTTATGCGGGTGACAGGTAGACGAGTAAGGTTTTTTTTACCGCTACCCGCATTAGACGGGACGTGACGGATTTGCGGGTAAAACTCGTCCCATTTACGACCCTCAAAGAGCTTTAACAACAACCCACGAGTTTGCACTAGTGATCATAGCAAGTTAAGACCTTGTTTAACCATGCCCGGGCTACCCCCGGACGCCCTGCTCCCTCTCTCCGCCATGTCAGCTTCTCTCTCCGCCACGTCAGCTCACCCAACCCACCCAAAAAAACCCTTACCCATGCCCGGGCTATCCCACCTACCCTACACTCTCTTTCCTCCACATCATTTATTAATTAAACAATTTTAATTCTTACACCACATTTTATCAATTTACATTTGTATTAATTGAAATTACTACATTATCAATTAATACCCAGTACATTATCAAATAACCTTAACCATGTGTTTTAGACCATGAATTAATCATCTTAAACCATACTATTAACTTACATCGACAGGTTGTTCGGGGTCTCGCTCCCCGGTGAGCGAGCGGCATTCCACCGCGCCGGTGGGGTGGCAAGGGGACAGCGCCCCTGGAAAGTTTTTGGATTTAAATTTTTTTGGATTTGAATCACTTGCAAAAAAACTTATTGTAATCCAACCAGTTACCACAATAATAAAAATTTATCACCCTACATTACTAAAAAACACCCAATACATTATCAATTAACTATAATAACAAAACCTCCACTAAAATATATAAAAAAACAAAAACAATTCGACGAACGGGGGGGGGGGGGGGGGGGGGGGGGGAACACGTGCCCCCCGCCAGATGGGCGCTCGGGCGCCAATTAGGGTGCTCTGGCACCCGATTGCCAGCCCGGACGGGCGCCCGCCCGACAGGCGCCTGGGTCGGGCGCGAGGGTGCGCCCGACCCGTTAAGGGTGGTCTAAGGTTGGTGTCAGAGGTAGCTTTGTGACTTATAAGATGGAAAATGATACACGGCTGCTCTTGAGGATGCTACTTGAGGACGCGACTTAGTTGACACTCTCTATGTCAGCAGAGAAAAGAGTTTTTTATTTATTTTATCCCTCAATTCTTTGCTTGCCCGTACAAATGTCCTGAGCAATCACTCCATCTCTCCATCCCTCCCTCCATCCCTCATTAATGCGTCTCAAAGCACTCCATTCCTTCCTCATTTTGGCGCTCCTACATTGCAGAAGACTTTTCATCTTCATCTCAAGATGCGTCTTCCTTTTTCTTCCCTTCTCTTATGTGGTCCTTCCTCTGTACTCCAATGTAAATCGTTAATGTGTCTTCCCATGTGGAGCAGCCGACAAATGTTCCTATGGAGGAGATGTTTTTTCCTTCTTTCGAAGAAGTCAAAACATTTTACGTGTCCTATGCCGATTCTTGTGGTTTTGGTGTTAAGATAAGACAATCTCATTACGATCGTGGTGTTTTTATACGGGCCACGCTGACTTGCTCCAAGGAGGGCACGATACCAGCAAACCAAGGGCAAGGGAAATTTAAGCCTAGGTTATTCAGTAGAGTCAAATGCACTGCTCGGATAAGGGTCTTCGGAACCCAGCAAGGGGTTACCACATTAATTTTGTGGATCTTAAACATAACCACGCCATGCTTGAACAGGAGCAAATGCGTTTTCTCAGACAAAAACAAACCGTCCATGAGACCGCCAAAGCACGCATATCGTGCAATGATACTGCTGGGATATTGGCTGCTAAGACCATGCAATCTTTTGTGGTCGAGGCTGAAGGTCATGACAAATTGACTTTCAACGAAAGGGATTTAAGGTTTGTGTTCTTTCTGCCTAACATAATTGAAGTTCAACATTTTGCGCCTGATCTTAGTGGTTTCTGTGTGCAGGAATGTTGTAAACGAAGTCAGAAATTTAAAGATGGGACCTGGTGATGCACAAGCTCTTCAGAACTATTTCATTAGGATGTAGAAGATTGATTCCATGTTTTTCTATGTAATGGATGTGGATGACAAAGGAAGACTACGAAACGTGTTTTGGGCTGACTGTCGTTCTAGAACTGCATATTCATATTTTGGAGACGTAATATGTTTCGACACCACCTACATTACAAACAAATACGACATGCTCTTTGCCCCATTTGTAGGAGTTAATCACCATTTCGAGTCAGTTTTGCTCAGTTGCGCTTTGCTGTCTTCTGAGACCACTGAAAATTACATATGGTTGTTCCAAACATGGTTGTCGTGCATGAACGGGAAGGTGTGGCTATGTCCAGTTAAAGGTCTGTGAGTGTTCAGTTTAAGGTGTGTATGTGTTTAGTTTAAGTGGTGGAACTGTTCGGTTTAAGTGGTGTGACTGTTCGGTTTAAGAATTGGATCCGTTCGGTTTATGTTTTGTGCCTGTTCGGTTTAAGGTGTGGATCTGTTCGGATTAAATTGTGTGTCCATTCGGTTTATGGTGTGCATCTGTTCGGTTTAAGTTGTGTGACTGTTCGGTTTAAGGTATGCATCTGTTCGGTTTAAGTTGTGTGTATGTTCGGTTTAAGTTGTGGATCTGTTCGGTTCAAGTTGTGTATCTGTTCGGTTTAAGATTTGGATCCGTTCGGTTTAAGGTGTGGATCTGTTCGGTTTAAGGTGTGTGACTCTTCCATTTAAGGTGTGGATCTGTTCGGATTAAGTTGTGTGACTGTTCGGTTAAAGTTTTCAAAGTAGGATTTTGTACCTTTCAATATATGACTCACTCCTTTTAAATTGCCCCCATTATGCAGATATAACTCCCCCAACCATCATAACAGATCAATGTGGCACCGTTGCTGCTGCTGTAAGGAATGTCTTCCCAGATTCAAGACACATATTCTGTATATGTCACATAATGAACAAAGCTCCCGTGAAGTTGCTGACGCAGTATCGGAAGCACATGTTATTTGATCTGAAATTTATTGTATATGATTCCAAAACCCCAACAGAATTTGATCGTAATTGGCAGGGTTTCCTTCTTGATTTTGACCTGCAGAACCATAGCTGACTCAAATCAATTTATGCAATCCGAGAGTCTTGGATACCTGCATTTTTTGGTGCTAGTTTTTTCGCGGGAATGACATCTACTCAGAGAAGCGAGAGTATGAACGCTTTTTCGACAAGTATCTTACTTCGAAGACCACCCTTAAGCATTTTGTTCAACAATACGAACTTGCATTCCGCCATAAGTACGAGAAGGAAGCTCAATCAGATTTTGATTGTCTTCATAAGAGACCCCAATTGGTTTCAATGTATCCCTTTGAGAGATAGATGAGCGAGTTGTATACGGTAGGGGTCTTCAAGAAAGTGCAGTTAGAAATTGGGAAGATGATATACTGCGATATAACGGAGGAGTTCAATACAAATGACACATTTCATTACAAGGTATCTGAACGTGTTTTGGCTGGTGAGCAGCTACTGTCGAAACGTTTCCTAGTACAAAACATATCTATGAACTTCACATGTGATTGTAGAATGTTTCTGCACGTTGGCCTTCTATGCTGCTACATTTTTGTTGTACTTGGACGCTTAAATCTTAATGCATTGCTCCCAGACTCTTACATCGTTAATCGATGGCGGAAGGATATTCGAAGGAGCTATCGAGATAAGATGTACGCAGACGATGGCGTAATGGAGAAGGATGTGCTTCGTCGTCACGACGACATCATGGGTCGTGCCATTTGGATCGCACAGGAAGCTTTCATTTCCCACGAAAGGTATCTTGAGGCCGTAAAGTGTATTGAATTGCTTAAGGCATGTATGCACACTACCCAGTTTTGGTTCGACTTGATGAACATGAGTCTGCGGGTACATCAGTTCTTAATCCAGATAAGGTCAGACGTATAGGAAGACCGCCGACTAGACGTCGGGTGTCTTTAGCTGAGAAGATAATTAAAAAAATCCATAAAAAGCACGTCCAACAAGAGAAGAGAAAGTTCAAGATAAAGGTTACATCGTCGCTGCACGAAGTCGCACCGAAACCCAGGGATCCTGATTTCTCTGATTGGGACATGAATTTGTATTACGAGGAACTTCCTCCTTAATTTAATATTTCTTGTTATTTTTAGTTCTTGTAAAACCAAGAAACTTCTAAATGTTGATCTGTTTGGATCTGTAATGGTTGTTATATACGGTCAGTTCGGTTTAAGTTGTGTGATTGTTCGGTTTAAGTTGTGTGACTGTTCGGTTTAACGAGTGTATCTGTTCGGTTTAAGTTGTGTGACTGTTCGGGTTAAGGTGTGCATCTGTTCGGTTAAGTTGTGTATATGTTCGGTTTAAGTTGTGTGTCTGTTCGGTTTAAGGTGTGCATCTGTTCGGTTTAAGTTGTGTGGTTGTTCGGTTTAAGTTGTGTGTATGTTTGGTTTATGGTGTGCATCTGTTCGGTTTAAGTTGGATAACTGTTCGGTTTAAGGTGTGGATCTGTTCCGTTTAAGTTGTGTGACTGTTCGGTTTAAGTTGTGTGACTGTTCGGTTTAAGTTGTGTGTATGTTCGGTTTATGGTGTGGATCTGTTAGCTTTAAGTTTTATAACTGTTCTGTTTAAGGTGTGGATCTGTTCGGTTAAAGTTGTGTGACTGTTCGGTTTAAGGTGTGGATCTGTTCGGTTTAAGGTGTGGGACTCTTCAGATTAATGTGTGGATCTGTTCGGATTAAGTTGTGTGTCTGTTCGGTTTAAGTTGTGGATCTATTCGGTTTAAGGTGTGTGACTCTTCAGATTAAGGTGTGGATCTGTTCGGATTAAGTTGTGTGTCTGTTCGGTTTAAGTTGTGGATCTGTTCGGTTTAAGTTGTGTTTCTGTTCGGTTTAAGGTGTGCATCTGTTCGGTTTAAGTTGTGTGACTGTTCGGTTTAAGGTGTGGATCTGTTCGGTTTAAGTTGTATGTCTGTTTGATTTAAGATGTGGATCTCTTGAAAACGAAAGGAAAGAGTTTGAAATTTGTACATTTAAAAAACACAACACTAAAAAAATAACGGAAAAAAGAGTTTGTAATTTGTACATGTATAAAAATAAACACTAAAAAAATTGGACTTCTGATCTGCACACACGATAGGCGGTCCCTAAGTAACATGACTGCCAATTCACCCCTGATACAGTGGATGTTCTTGGGGTCTTTCTCCTTCGTCGGGTTAAGTTTTAGCATTAGGTGTAGGATTTTGTGTCCCTATGTATGTATATATTTAAAAAAAATTAATACAACATACAAGATCGATTTCACAAATCAATCTTGTAGAATGTAGAATCATACCTAAAGGAAGGTTCTCTAAAACCTTTTGAAGATCCGGAGTCGCGTTGCCCGTTGATTCGTCCACGGATTTGCCTCCGAGTGTTCACCAAACTCTAAACAAGATTAGACAGAAAGGAGCTAGCCAATCAATCTCTAATAAGGTTTAGAATTTAGCTAATAACCCCTCTTTGAGCACCTGAGATTTCTATCTCCTAAACTCAAAATTACTAAGAGAATTTCGTGGTGATTAGAGGAGAGATTAATGAGAGAAAGAATTTTGCATTAGTATTAAACAAGTAGGAGTAGGTGCCTTTTTATAGGCTACCAAAACATCCTTATCAAGAGTTATTCTTTAGCCATGATCCTTTGTTTATTCTCTCCTAAAATTAATCTATAATTTCCACATAAGTACCCTAAAAACATTTTAATTAAATCTGGAATTAATCCACCCATGATTTAATTAATCTCTTAATAATTCAGGCAGAATCGTTCTGTTCGGTGCACCGAGTATTACTCGGTCAATCGAACCGTTCGGTTTTAACACGTGTTCGGTGCACCGTGAGCGAGACGGTCGACCGATCCCTCATGAGAAAAATTCCCTGGAAATATTCGAACGAACCACGTCTTTTACTCGGTCTATCGTTGACCTACCAGAATTTCTCCTGCGACATAGTCATCGGACCGCGTCACCTTCGGTCTACCGAAAATACTACTTCCCGGTTGACCGTGCACACTCGGTTAACCGAACCCGATTGTACATGCACTCCAGACAATTGCAGTCAGTCAATTGTGCTTACCCGCTCCTCATTCGGTTAACCGATCCGAAGATACCCCGGTCGACCGAACCATGAACGGTTCACCGTGTTTGAGCCCGATTTTGCCTTTGTCAAATTTTGGATTTATTTCCAACAAAATTTATTCTTTTGGGGTTTTTAGCAAATTCACATCTTATATAATATATTATCATATGTAATATTAAATTATTTCACTCCATAATATATATACCTCATATGAATTTATTATGATTCTAATTATGTCAATTCTCATGAGATATTGATTTTATTCATTCACCACACAATTCTCATGAGAAATGTGTCTTATTTTCACATGAAACCCGACACATCATATGAACTTAAAATCAACCATCTTGTTTCCCAGTTTGTGGTGTGACCTATAGGAGTATCTAAGCCAAATTGGCAGAGATATTAAACACTTAATATCTCAAACTATAAGCGGTATCTAGCTACACATTATAGTTACCCAATTAGCATAAATGTCTTTGTTCCACCCGAACCAAAACACGATCCAAATAGTGATGTAAGAGCACCACTTGTGTCCGTCCCTTGCCTCATGATATTAAGAATAAATACAAAGTAGAAATGTGTCATCTTTGTATTATATTCATTTCTTGATCTCTCTAAGCTAATTATAACTATGTAACTTAACTCAAGTTACATTGTGCACATTATAATTTTGCTTTATCAAGGGGCCCATTAATATCATTACTCAATTAAGAGGAGCAATGATAATCATTTGAATAGTTATCTTTTCCAGCACAAGTCATGCTCAACCAACTATTGTCTTTATCACTACACTCATTTATAACTTTTGACAATAATCAAATTAAGCACTTCTTGAGTGAAAAGATATAAGTCTCATATCTTACGATCCAAGACACAGTAAAAACATTAATGATACGAAACACAATTCCATAATGTTTTACTTGTTAGGTCTATTCAATATATAAAAGTAATCTTTTCCTTTTTTATATACTCGTGTCGTCAATTATTTGTAGAGCTACAACAATCGATGACCAACACGATAATCTTATCTCGGTGATTAATGTTCCATGTTAATTACTATGATTGTGAATAACTTTTGATTTATGTAAATCATTATCTTTTAGAGCTCTACGGTTAATGACCAAGCGCCTCTTCCTTAACACTTCTAAAAGACTAATACCATAATCAAGGAACAAAATGTTTGCACATCCAATTCATAATAATTGACATATAAAAGTAAAACTTTTAGAACACATTCCTTTCATTAGGCACCTTATCTAGTATAAAACATAGGTTCCGCAATCGTTGCTCCCCGGTTGTTGTCGTTGGCTGTTTTTCCTGAGGATTCTCAAGGGCCAGTCCATCTTTAGTAGATCCCTTCAGTATTCAGCCACATCCGCTGCTGCGCATTCATGTACGCCTATGGTCTGCTCTGGATCTTCACCTCGCTCTAGCTCCCTAGAGATACTGTTGAACGCCAAGATCTCCTTGGACGGGCCGTGGACAACTACCAGAGTCCAATGACCTGCAGACCAGCATGGTTGTGCGATTACGGTCTTTGTTGGAGACACACCTTTTATTTTAGGGAGGATAAAATCATCAATTGCTCTGCCTTGGCCACCCACAATTTGCCCTGACTCGAATGTTGATATGCATATAACTTTTTGTGGTGGGCGTCTTTCTTCGAGAACCGAAAGCGTAGCTTTGATAGTTTGGTCGGTCATATCCATCCCATGCGTTATAAGTTCCTTCAGGTCGGTGCGTGTTAAACTACACATATCGCCTCTCCAGATCACCTCTCTATTGTCCTTGTTGGCTACGGTCAAGTTCAATATCATGTTGACCTCATCAGCTAACAACGTTCCCAATGCAGCCATGTCAACATCAGGCCTTGTCCCTCCTAAGTGGACAACCAACCTATAATTCTCCTATCTTTTTTTCCCTTTTTTCTTTAGGCTCCTTTGAGCTGCTCTGTCTTTTCTCTTTTGCTCTTCTTCCACCTTCTTCTTCTTGCCCCGCTCTTCATCTGCTGCTCCACGATGGCCGTTGAGCGTTGTCTTTTCACGTCCCAGTTTGGTTTCCTTGCCTTGCTCTCTTGTTCCTTTTCATCTTCTTTATTCTTCTCTTCCTTCTTCCTCCCCTCCTCCCTCTTCTTCTCTTCCTCCTCCTCCACTCTCTTTCTCTCTTCTTCCTTCTTCCTCTCCTCCCTCTTCTTCTCTTCCTCCTTCTCCACTCTCTTTCTCTCTTCTTCCTTCTTCCTCTCCTCCTCCCTCTTCTTCTCTTCCTCCTCCACTCTCTTTCTCTCTTCTTCCTTCTTCCTCTCTTCCTCCCTCTTTCTCTCTTCTTCTTCTTCCTCCTCCTCCTCCTCTCTCTTTCTCTCTTCTTCCTTCTCCTCCTCTCTCTTTCTCTCTTCTTCCTTCTCATCCTCCCTCTTCCTCTCTTCTTCTTCCTTGTCCTGTCTCCTCCTCTCTTCTTTCTTCTTCTCATCCCTCTTCCTTTCTTGTTCCTTCTCCTCCTCTTTATTTAGATCTTCGTCTTTCTCCCCACAAGTATTTTCACCTGTCCCTGTCCCTCGAAGATATACAATTTCTTCCCTCAACCTCCCACACTCTTCTTGGGACATCCTCAGTTCTTCATTTAGGCCGTTAACCTCTTCTGTCGCCTTCTTAATGGGAGCTTCGACTTGCAGCCATTTCGTCTTCACCTCACTCAGCTCCAACTCGTGGAGCAGCAGGTCACATGGAATGTTGCAGTCTGTCAGTTGGAGTCTTGACAAACTGCATGTTGAAGCTGAGCCCTTTCGAACAAGAATTCGAACAGAACTAATAAGTTCCAGCTCCCTTTCACTCAGTGATGAAGCCCCCTTCAGATCGAACTTGCCGTTGTAAATCTGAGGTAAGGTAATTCCACGTTCCTCTCATTTCCTCAGGGTTAAACGTTTCCCAAACATTTCCGTCCAACTTTTCATTCGTGGAAATGCTCCAGTTCTGAGCTCCCCCAATCTGAATTGCTCACAAAGCCACACCTTCAAATAGAAAAGTTCAACTGTTTAGAATGGCTGAACAGACATACGTTCATATTCTAAACAGACACACAACATATTCCGAACAGACAAACAATTTAATCCGAACATACACACAACTTATTCCGAACAGACACACAATTTTATTTGTGTGTGTATTTAATCTTAATCTTGGAACTTCATATGATTTTGATAGTCATTTTGATGAATTTTAACTCTTGCCTTTGATGTGTTAATGGTCCTAATGAATTCTTAGCACAAGCTTTGGTTAGTGAGTCTACTTAATGGGGGAATGATGAGGTGATGATAGATTTGAGTGGATAAAGATAAGATTGACATGTGGTTATTTTTGGCCTTTACTTGAGTAGTTTTTTGTCTATTTTAATGATGGTGACAAATTTTAATCCAAGTAGAGACACTTAGGGGCGTTTGGATGCATGAGTTTCTAGCTCCCAGCATGGGAGCTGCTACAGTGTTTAAATGCAATCTAAACCTGTTAAGGCACAACCATAAGCTTAGGGTTGTCAATTCGTGTCACGACACGAAATTCGAACCCGAACACGACATGAAATTTCGGGTTCGGGTTGACATATTTCGGGTTCGTGTCGAATTCTGGTCGACACGAACAACACGAATTGTAATTCGGGTCGGGTTCAGGTTGATATATTTTGGGTTTCGTATAATTCGTGTTGACACGAATTACCCGAATTCAAATAAAAAACTAAAAAACCCTAAATTCCTAACCCTAACTCAAGTCTAAAACAAACATCATCTCCACTCCTCCAGCTGCCTCCAATAGAGAAACCCCCGCTGTCCTCGTCATCGTCCTCACCATCACTTCTCCCCGTCCTCGTCATCTCCTCTCTCCATCATCGTAGTCCTCGCGGTCTCCTGTTTCCGTCTTTGTCGGCCTCACCCTCTCCCCTCGCCTCCCTTGCCGCCGGCGTCCTCTCCTCTTGTCGTCCTCACAATATACTCTCGCTCACTCTCGTGTCCCTTTCAGGTTCGAACTACACCACCAACTAACCTCTTAAATGCATGCTCGGATTTGGTGAAGGTTGTTGAAAAATGTATGTTGTTTTTGAAAATGATTTGTCATATATATATATATATATATATATATATATATATATATATAGTGTAAGTGCTCTGCAACCCAAAGCCTATCTACCACCTCTCATCTTCTCCCAGATATCACCAGATCTTTGGTTTTTGGTCTCTTTGGTCTGTCTGATCTTGTCTTGTGCAACTCCAAGCCATGTCTGTCTGATCTTTGGTTTTAGTGGTTTTTGTTGGAATCTGAAACATGGGTTTTATAGTTCTGAGTTTGACATGTTGGTGTTGGTCCATTTGGTGGTGCTTAGATTTCTTGGTGTTTTTTTATGGAAACTTTCGATTTGGTGGTTGTTTTCTAGATGCCTTCTTTTTTTAATGGTGCAAAATCTGATCTTGAAGTGGTTTTGTTTATGTTGGTGTTTAGATTTCATGATCTTATTTTTGTTGGATGTTGGTGAAATAAGGAAGAGTTGGTGTGGTAGATCTTCTGTAGATATTTATGTAAAAAGTTGGTATCTTTTTATGTGTTTATTTTTGTAAAAAATTACTGATTTAGGAAGTCAATAATTTATGTTGCCTGATGCAACTTTGATCATTTGGATCCTTAGATTTCAGTGGATTATTTTTTGCTTGTTGATTTATTTTTATAAAAGTTCCAGATGGGTGTTTGTTATTATGTCAATACTTTTTTTCTAGTTTTATTTTGGGAAGTAAATTCTTCAGGACTTTTGTTCACGTGGGCGTTTGAATTTCATTTGTTACTATTACTCTGACTTGCATATTAGTTGACTAGTTTCAGTTATATTTTTATTCATTAATGGGATATTTACTGAGATTTAAATTGCAGTGGCCCTTCCATTTCTAATATGAATGTCGATGAAAATGACCTAGTGGACTGTAATGTGGAACAAGTACCCCCAAGGAGATACAAGTAATAGAAGTTCAAACACCACAAAAAATAGAAACGAAAATTTTCTAAGAGATCACATGTTTGGAATTTTTTTGAGGACCTACCTAACCAGCCCGACAAAGTAGAAAGGTCTAAATGCAAAGCTTGCGGGGCGACTTACATTAGCAGTGGTAAATTTGGGACTGGAAACATGACTCGTCATATTAAAGTTTGTCCTAGGATGAGTTCTCGTGACTATGGGCAAATGTTGTTGGCCGATACCGGTAGTAGTGATTCAAAGTCATTGGGGATACATAACAGTAAATTTGATTCTGAAAAATTCACTGAGTTGCTTGTGTCAGCCATTGTGATGCATGATTTGCCATTCCAGTTTGTTGAATATGAGGGAATTAGGGCAATTTTCCGATACTTGAGGCCTGAAATACATGTTATTAGTAGAAATACTGCAAAATCTAATTGCATGAAAATGTATAAGCGAGAAAAGGTTAGAATCCAGACTCTGTTACATGCAACTCCTGGTCGAATAAGTTTGACTTCAGATTTATGGAGTTCTCTGACATCCGATGGATATATGTCTTTGACTGCACATTTTATTGATGCTGGTTGGAAGTTGCAGAAAAGGATCTTAAACTTTTCATACCTCCCACCTCCTCACTCTGGTGTTGTACTATGTGATGCCATTTCTAATTTGTTGCTTGAATGGGGTATTGAGAAAAAAATATTTGGCATTACTTTAGACAATGCAAGTGCTAATAATGTATCGGTGGCTGAGTTGAGAGAGGACTTGAATTCGAAAGGACTACTTCTGTCTGGGGGTAATTTTTTTCATCTACGATGTTGCGCTCATTTACTGAATCTAATTGTGCAAGATGGTTTGAAGGGAATCGACTCCTCGGTTGACAAAGTAAGGGAGAGTGTGAAGTATGTAAAAGGTTCTCAAGTTAGAAAGCTGAAGTTTCTTGAATGTGTCAGATTAGTCTCCATCGATGGTAAAAGAGGTTTGTGTCAAGATGTGACAACTAGATGGAATTCTACATATCTTATGCTTGATAGTGCTTTATTTTACCGTCGTGTATTTCAACATTTGGCATTGATTGATTCAAACTACAGTAAATGTCCATCAAGTGAGGAGTGGGAGAGAATTGAAAGTGTGCACCAGTTCTTGAAGGTTTTTTATGAAGCCACTGTGACATTTTCTGGAACTGAGTATCCAACTTCTTCATTGTACTTTCCTGTCATTATATATTGTTATTCTGCATTGAAAAATGCAATGGAAAGTAGAGATGAGTATATGTCTTCCATGGCAACCAAGATGTGGGAGAAATTTCAGAAATATTGGGCTGAATTTAGTGATACATTAGCTATTGCTTCAATATTTGATCCTCGTTACAAGTTGGAATTTGTAGACTTCATCTACAAGAAACTTTATGGCTCAGATTCTGTTGGCAAACTACATGAGAAGATAAATTGCCTTTACTCAGACTACTCCGCAACTTTTGATGGTGGTATGCCTTCTTCAAGCAAAGATAAAGATCCTAACCCGAAAAGGACCAAGTTACTGTATGAAGGTTTTGACGTTAATTTCTCCCTTTTTAAGGTAACTTTTCTACTTCTAAGAGTAATAATTTGTCATGATTAAATGTTATGTTTTGCTAATCTTATGACTTTAATCTCTTGATTGTAGGAATTTGACAATGCTTTTGTAGAAAACTCAAATTTCTTGAAGTCACAACTTGATCTTTATCTAGAGGAGCCACGGATGAGTAGACAAGATAATGTGGATGTCCTTGCATTTTGGAATTCAAATAAAAATCGTTATCCAATTGTTGCTACTATGGCTCGTGATATCCTAGCAATTCCGGTCTCAACGGTTGCTTCAGAAGTTGCCTTCAGTGTTGGTGGTCGTGTTTTGGATCAGTTTCGTAGCTCTCTTAAGCCAGAAACAGTTGAAGCAATCATTTGCACTCGAGATTGGCTATTTGGAGATAAAGGTCATCCCAATATACTACTATTTTTCATGTTATTTTTTGGTGACTTTTGGTCGAATTTGCATATTCATACTTGTTTTAACTTGGAATGACTATCAACTAGGTGATCCAAAAATTGACGAAGATATCGACAAACTCACACAAAATGTAGTGGTCCTTCAAACGAGTGACGAAGAAATTGTTCATGTTGATAACTCATTGGAAGAAGTAATGAATTCTCAAGCAGCTTTGTGGATATTCAAATCCTTTTATTTAATATAAAATATATTTATTACTATATTTTTTGATAACTCTACTCATCATCCCACGGGTTGATAACAAGGAATGTGGAGAGTCTGGCGACATGATTGCAAGGAAGTTCAATGTTAACTCATGAAGTTTATGAAAGTTTTTATCTTTTTGGTCAAGAAGGTTTATGAATTGTCTATGGAAGTTTGATTGTTTGTGATGAAGTTGTTGTCTTTTGGATAAAGTTTATATTGATGTTGAATGTTTATGGATGTTAGGATTTCTCATTGTATTAGACTATTAGTCTATATTTTAAAAGAGTTAGTGATGATGAAATATGAAGTTTATTTTGTTTTTAGGTTGTGAGTTGACACAAATAAAGAATTCGTGTCAATTCGTGTTGACACGAACACGATCCGAAACACGAATTAGACAAACACGAAAAGAAATTCGTGTCATTTCGGGTCGTGTTCGGGTTACTAATTTCGTGTTCGTGTTTAGGTGTATAATTTCGTGTTCGGGTCGTTTTTTAAAAAAAAATTCGTGTTCGTGTTCGGGTTGACGGAAAAAGAATTCGTGTCAAGTCGTGTCGACACGAACACGACCCGAAACACGAATTTGACAGCCCTACTGATCCCAACACGCTTACCAATGGATCTTTTTTCCTTTGAAACAAGAAGCTCGTCGCATGAACTTCTCGTAGCTCCTCTCCAGAATGAGATGATGGCATATATTCTTTGACGTGTTTTGCCTCCTGCTAATTGTTAAAATGTTTGTGGATGTCGATGTGTTGGGTAATGTAGGAATTGATATTAGTGTGTTGGATCAATGACAAATAGGTAGGGTTTTGAATACCTTAACGAATGATATTAATTTTAATGTGAAGTCTTTGAACGTGTAAAGCAAATTCTATTGTTATACAACTTTCGTTAATGGGAATGTATTATTCTCTGTTGTGATTTATGTTCTATTGGTCTGAATTTTTGGAAAATTATATCCTCTGTTAATACAAGTGTCTATGTTGTGCAGTTACTTCTATCTTTAAAGATTGAAGTTATAATGTTAGACTATGTTTTTCTTTCTTTTCTTCTTCAAATAAATCTCTCGAATATCAGTCCACTATATTTCTCAACTTTCATGGAATTTACTAAGCATTGAAAAAAGATGGAAATATGGGTGCTTCCATGAAAATGAAGGGAATGTATTCTAAAAGTTTTACTTTTATATGTCAAATACTATGAATTGGATGTGCAAACATTTTGTCCCTTAATTAATGTATTCTTCTTTTAGAAGTGTTGAGAAGAGTCTCTTAGTTCTTAATTGTAGAGTTCTAAAAGATAATGATTTACATAAATCAAAAGTTATTCACAATCATGGTAATTGACATGGAACATTAATTACCGAGATAATATTGTCGTGTTGGTTAAAGAGTATTGTAACTCTACAAATATTTAACGACACGAGTATATAGAAGGGAAAAATGATACTTTTATATATTTTATAGACCTAGCAAATGAAATAATATAGATTTGTGTTATGTGTCATTAATGTTTTCACTGTGTCATGAATCCTAAGATATGAGACTTATGTCTTTTCACATAGGAAGTGTTTAATTTGATTATTGTCAAAAGATGTCAATGAGTATAGTGATAAAGACAATAGTTGGTTAAGTATGACTTATGCTGGAAAAGATAGTTCGTCAAAGGATTATCATTGTCCATCTTTACTTGAGTAATGATATTAGTGGGCTCATTGATAAAGCAAAATTATAATGTGCATAATGTGACTTATGTTAAGTTAAATATTTATAATTAACTTAAGAGATCAAGAAATGAATATATAATACAAATGTAACAAATTTCTACTTTGTATAATATTCTTAATATCATGAGGTAAGAGATAGACACAAGTGATATTATACATATCACTAAATGGATCGTGTTTAGTTCGAGTGAGCAAAACATCTTTGTAATTTGGATAACTATAATGTGTAGCTAGATACCACTTATAATTTATGATATAAAATGATTTATATCATTGTCAACAAAACTTAGATCCTCCTATAGGTCACACCACAAAACTGGGAAACAAGAAATATAATTTTATATGTTATATGATGTATTAAGTTTCATGTGTTATAAAATAATATACATGTGGTAAAATACAAAAATCAATATGTTGCGAAAATGACATAATTAGAATAATAAATAAATTTGTATGAGATGTATATATATTATGGGGTATAATATTTCAACATTATATATGATAATATATTACATGATATAATGTGATCTACAACATTATAACATACGAATTTACTAAAACCCCAAATTCCAAAGTTTGTTGGATATTAATAAAAAAATTGTGAAGTCAAAAATAGTGAAAATGATCAAACCGTTTGCCCACATTTTTGTATATATTAATAAGAGATTTTTTGTTGTTGATTAATGACTAAATTTAATCCACCTTGGTCAAAGGTAGTTAAGAGATGATGATGTGGCAAAATAAACAAGAGATCATGTGCAAAGTGGTTTGCACATGATCTAGTTTATAAGAGAAATAAACATGAGATCATGTGCAAAGTGGTTTGCACATGATGTGGTTTAGTGGAGAGATTAACAAGGGACATGTGTAAGTGGTTTGCACATGATGTGGGTGAGAGAAAATCCTATAAATTGGTCCCTCCTCCATTCCTTGTTAAGACTAATGCAAATATTCTCTTCTCTCCTTTTATCCATCATTACATCCGAAAATTCTCTTTAATTAATTGTTGGAGATTAAATTCTTGGAGAAAAATGGATTATTAGCTACATTCTAACTTAGTATTAGAGATTGATTGACTAGCTTCAATATCTCTTATCTTGTTTAGAGTTTGGTGAACACTTGGAGGTGAATCGATGGACGATTCAACGAGCAATGTAACTCCGGATCTTCATAAAGGTTTTAAAGAATCTTTGGGTATAATCATCTTCTATTTATTTTAATACATATGTGCATTACATTGTATTAAAATAAAACATATGATAATGTATATGAAATCGCCCCCTTTGTATGCATGTATAAAAATTTCTAAAAATATATACAAGTATAGGGCACAAAATCCAACAGGTTCGGCACCCACAACCTAGGTCCTACTTCCTCTATTGCAAGCTCTGCTTGATCTCACGAGCTCCGATCACGTCTTCACTATCCTCTCCCCGTTTCGGGCCCGGAGATAACGTATTTACAAAGCAAGCTCGCAAACACCCTTGTTGAGCTTGGTTTCTTCCTCTCACAACCCGAGATGGATGATCACCGTTACGGGCCGAGATCAAGCCTTACACTTTGACAACAACGACCAAGAGTATCTAGACTCTTACTTTGAGTACACTTTGAGTAGGATATGCTTTGTGATCTAAAGTGTGGAAGTAAGTTTTTGAGTGTGTGGAATGTGATTCTTCATATGGAAGGATTCTCTCTAATGTAGGAGGCAAATAGAAGTTGGAGAGTTAACTAAATAAGGTGTGTGAACATCTATTTATAAGCTCCTAAAGTGTTATAGCCGTTAGGGAAGATTTGGTTGAGATTTTTTCAAGATACACAAAATATAAAATTAAGTTTAGCAAATTTGTCCTATACCGGTCGACTGACACGATCCAACGGTCGATCGTTTCCATGAAAGTAAGGAAATGTTCGAACCAACTTAAAATACCGTCAAACCAGACAACTACAACTTAAGTTAACGGTCAAACTAAAACTAGGAGTGATCGACTGTTTAGAAGGTTTTGACGAGGTTAATGTTTAGCGGTCGAACGCAACAAGGAAGTTCGTCCCATCGAAAATAACAGGGACTTTGGGCACGCAAATTTGTCTACATCTGGTTCACCACCGTTAAGGCATCGTTCGACCAGTTGACAAAAACATTGTAGTTAGGTGAAAAATACAAATACAACAAATAACGGTCATCCTGAAAATACAGGTGAACCGGTCGACCGATAGATCACAATGGGTCGACCGATGGAACTGGGTAAAATCACTATAGAGAATCTGTTGACTGTTAAAAACGGTAGAATAAACATTCCTAAGGCTAAAATAAAGGTAAAATTAATGTCTTCAATTAGCTTGATTACATGTCTTGACTTCATTTCATTCTTCCTTGAGTCTTGATCACCTGTAAATGTTAGCACAATACAATATGTATTCTATGTAGAATGTGTGCTACACTACATTAGATTGTGATTAAGATTAGAATAGTTAAATCATCAAAACATGGATTAAGGCAAAAAACCAACAGAGATATCACGTCGGCCAATAATCTGATGTGGATGTAGGTATACCATGTCGGTATTTAGCAATAGCATCAACGTCATATTTTGTACCGCACCTAGACGACCGACGTAGTGTGTTCCATTATTAAAACAAGAAATTCGAAAAAAATCCAATAATAGGTCATACCATGTCAGTTTGTGTGCAAATGACCGACGTGGTCTGTAGACACACCACGTCGGTTGAAACGGAAGGCGGACGTGGTCTGTCGACCTATTATAAAAAAATTTGAAAAAATCAATTAATAGTATATAGCACGTCGGTTAGTTGGCAAACGATAACAAACATTGTATGTCCTTCTCATTAAAATAATAGTTCTAGTCCACGTCGGTTCCAACAAAATAACATATGTGTTTTGTCCTTTATTGATTTTTTGTGAAATTCCACGTCGGTTTCAACGAAATAACCGACGTCCTATGTCCTTAATTTAATTTTTTTGTTAAATTATATTTTTATTTTGAATTTCATATAAAAATGTCGGCAATTGAAACAGAAATACACAACATAAAATTCCCTCCAATTGAACCATGAATACACCACAACATTCTGATCATCACATATAAATATGATTGTGTTCTGCCAATGTATATTTCAAAAATGTCATATATATATTTATATATATATATATCAGTTTACACTATAATCCTTGAAATATATATACCAAAAATGATATATATATATATGTCATTTTTCTTATGAGGTATACCTCATCTAATGATATATGAGGTACAAAAATCCTAACCTTGGATCTATTCCTGAATCCATCTAATGGTTCACCCCCAAAATCCATAACCCTTCTCTTCTCTCTAACGTATCAAACCCAACATCCTCTTCTTTCACAACCACCCCCAACCCACTATTTTTTACTGTCTCTCTCTCTCCCTCTCTGATTTTGGGAAATCCATCACTTGTTCATCTCCGGCGTTGTGATTTGGGGCAAGATCTTCCGGCGTCTTGGTTTGTTAATCTTTGTCAACGTGATTTGGGGAGAGATTCCGGCAAATCATTTGCGTCCTCTCCAGCACCAATTTCTTCAATCTTGGGTTAATTTCTATTTTGTTGTTTATTTATATGTTAATTGGTTGATTATATAGTTTTGTATGATGTATTTTTGCTTTCATTTTATTTCTCTTTTTCGTTATTTGTCACTTAACTTTAGTTATGTATGATGTATTTTTAGTGTCATTCTTATGGAACATTGATGATTAACTTTGTGTTCTTTAATTTTTAGGGCATCTCATCATGTCTATAGATTCTAATTAAATTATGGATGAACCAAGTGAAAATATAGCTGACAATTTTATTGAAATTAGGGTCGAATCAAATGAAATTATGAATGTTGATTCTAATGAAATTAGAGCTGAAACAAGTGAAAATATGGTTTTCATTTCATGTTTTGAAGAGGTGGAGTCTAATAAACCTCATCTTTATCAAACATTTGATACTCTTGAAGAGGCGGAGATGTTTTATTTGTTATATGATGGAAAGAAAGGATTTTCGGTTCGTAGAGGTTCGACACATTATAAGTACAGTTCATATGGTAGAACTTTAGGTTGGAAATTTTTTGTTTGCTCAAGACAATGGACTTATATACCTAAAACCGATTCATCAAGAAAGAAGAAACAGAAAGTTGGATATGTAAGAATAGGTTGCAAAGCTTGTATGAATGTTAAACTGGATAAAGTTTCCTACAAGTGGAAGATTGTTTCTTTTGTAGAAGAACACAATCATGAGATGACGTCCCCAACAAAACGTCATTTCCTAAAAAACAATCGTAAGATCACAGAAGCCAAGAAAATGTTTTTTGATGCAATGAACACAACAAACATTCCAGTTTCAAAGTAGGCCTCACTTTTGGCAACTTTGTGTGGAGGGTATGATAAAGTTGGGTGTTTGCCATCTGATATTTACAACCTTAGGCAAGATGATAGGATTGTCAGTAAGGTATTTGATGCAGAGCATATTGTGCATCACATTAAAAATTGGAAGGAATTGAATCCTAATTTATTTTATGCATATCGTCAAGATGAAAATGGGCGTTTAAGTCATTGTTTATGGGTTGATCCATCTTCCATTCAGGACTTTGAGTTATTTGGTGATTGTGTTACCTTCGATACAATTTATCAAACAAATATGTATTCTATGATATTTGGTGCTTTCTGCGGCGTTAATCATCACTATAGCACAATTCTTTTTTCATCTACTTTTATAATAGATGAGTCCACAGAATCATTTTCTTTAGTATTTTCACAATTTCAAGAGTGCATGGGTCGTGCACCACCAACCATCATAACATACCAGATCCAGCTATGAATGTTGCTATTGCTAAAGTGTATCCTAACATTGTTCATCGATTTTGTATTTGGCATATCACATCAAAGCTTCCAGTCAAGCTTGGTTATGTTGCAAAATGTGAGCTCGTAATGAGAGATTTTCATTCACTTTTATGGAGTGCTAATGATGGTAAATTTGAGACTAGTTGTATCAAGTGGATCCAATCGAACAAGCTCTCAAAAAATGAATGGCTCCGAAACATATACAATTTGCATTCTAAGTGGGTTCCAGTGTTTCTCCAAGGTGTTTTTTTGCTGGCATGAATAGTACTCAGTGCAGCGAGTCTTTAAATCATATGTTGAAGGAATCAGTTCATGAGAGAAACACTTTATTAGACTTTATCGTTCGTCTCGATTGTATTTTACTAAAAGCAAGATAGGCAAAAAATTGAAGGATCATGTTGATACCTATCGTATCCTACCGTTGTGCAGCCAACTAATATTTGAGAAGCAAATGTCTTATTTTTTGACTCGAGAAATGTTCTCTAAATTTCAAGATCAAGTTAAGGAATGTCTACATTATACCATCAAGCGAGTGACAGATGAACCTTCTGTACGATCTAATTGCCCTAAATATTAGTCTTAAGGGGGGGTTTATAGACTAATTACTCACTACTAACTATTTGTGCAATAACAAGATAACCAATGAAAATAGTGAGATGAAAAGGCAAACCAAACACCGGATGTATAGAGGTTTGGATCCAACCACCGGATCCTAGTCCTCTCTTACGAATTGCTCTTCCTTGAGCAACTTCGCGATCTTCACTAATTTGATCTTCTTTCCGGGCAAAGATCGAGCCTTTACAATTCAAGCTTGCGAACACCCTCGCCAAGCTTGGACCTCCTTCTCACAACCCGAGAAGAGCTTCACTCCGGAAGCTTGTACAACTCCTTTGTAGTAGACTTTGTGTAACCTACTCTTGATCACTTGAATTGATGATGAATGCAATTGAATGATTGATCAAGAGAGTGGTTGGGAGCAATAAAGAGAGTAAGATCACTTGAAAGTTTTTTTAGCACAATGAGAGCTTAGAGAATGGATTCGTGACCTTGTAAAGATGGTCTAAGCTCTGTATATAAGCCTCTTAAGTTTTCTAGCCGTTTGAGAAAGATTTGATTGGGTTTTGTGCAAGATACACAAACCAGAGATTCAGGAAGCAATTCTGTCAAAGTTCGGTCGACCGGTAAGAATGAAACGGTCGACCGGTTACATGAATAGTAGTCAAACGGTCAGACAAACAAGGAACGGTCGAACTAACTGGGATGGAACTTAAGTGTACCGGTCGAATGAAACAAGGAAACGGTCGACCGATGTGTAAGGTTCGGTAGATACAAAGTGTGACCGGTCGAACCAAGGTGGTATCGACCGATAACAGGAAGAATGCTACGAACGATCAATGGTCAAACGGTCGACCGGTAAATAAGATTTGTTCGACCGGTTAAGCTATGTATTTGGGGGTATGGTGAAAGTATGTGTATACGACCGTTGTATAATACGACAAGTATAACGGTCACAAAAGAAGACAAAAATAGAAATCAACCGGTCGAACAGAAAAGGACTTTCGGTAGACCGGTTTGCACTAAGGCACGTGTCTTCCAGCACGTATGAACAGTTGATCGGTCGACCAAAATACTTTACGTTACTCTAATGAAACGGTCGAACCAGAACACCGTTCGGTCGACCGAAAGGGTTCAGAAAAACAGTTTTAGATTAAACGGTCGAACCAGATGGTCGACCGGTCGACCGGTTGAGTGCAGAATTCCTAGATATAGTTTGATTGATTTCTAAAGAAGTTTTGTATGGAATTTGAAGGTTTAGTTCTACTTCTATGAAATCCTAAAGAGTCATGATATGCAATGCATCAAGATTTAAGTGCTCAAGTTACATTTAAATCCTAATGACAATAATGTAAACCTATCTACTCTTCAACTTCATTTCTCGTTAAACTTGTCACCTGAAATGTTAGTACAAAGCGATATATGTGTATTGTGCAAGAGTGATATGAATGAATTACATGTGTTTAAGTTATATGTTGATTAATCATCAAAACGGATAAGCAATCATTAGCCAAAAAGCCAACACCTTCCTCTTCAAAGGTAATTTTCAGATAAATCTCCACGATTACCTTCATCATATAACCTTCATTTCACATGGATGAGTTTGTATCATACTAGTTGTCTTTGTATTTTCTCGAATTCTTTTTGCAGCTAGCCTATTGATTCTTATAGATAACACAAACATATTTCGTATGATAATTTTTAGGTGTTCTTACTTATGTCATATGTAATTGTAACTACGTTTGATGTACATATACTGGAATTTGAAGTTTTTTTTATTGCTCTTATTGTTGTTTCTGTACATATAAACCATTTAAATTTATGACATTATGTTGTTTTTTATGTTGTGTACGCATCCAAACAACATCATGTTCGAAGAATTGGAAAGCTTGATGGGTTTCAAAAAATTAGATGTGACCCGCACAAGTTCAATCCTCAATGCAGTTGCAATTTGATGCAATTTTTGGGTATTCCGTGTTGTCACATTCAGGTATTCTTTAATCACATACTTATATTGAGGTTGCCCGATCACTTTTTATTGCAAAGATGGTCCAAGAAAGTTAAAGATGGAATTAAGGTTGTCGTCCATAGCGTACAAAACAAGAATGGAAAACCAGAGAAATATTTAAAGCTTATGAAAATATGTAATGTTGTGATCAATGATGGTCTAACCAGTGATGAATTTTTTGAATTGTCAAAGGCAAGTTGATTGGATTATTTGAAGAAATTCAGTTGAAGAAAACACTTGTTTCAGTTGTCTCTGAAGAAGAAATTAACAATAGAAGTTCAATAACAGAAACATCGAGAAAAGTGACAGATCAACCAACTCTTTTAAATCCACGTCAAGCAAAAGACGAAAGGCAGTGGAAAAGGAGGAAGGAAGCCAAAAGGTGACAATAAAAGAATCAAACCAGCTAGAGAAAAATGGGCTGAAAATGGTAGACCATGTAAGTCTTGCCTCAAGTATGGTGTTGGTCATGACTCACGTACATGTCCATTGAGGAAGCGTAGCTGTGACGTTCAAAATGCAGATCAGATGGAGCTAGAAGAAATTTCATAATAGCAAGCAAAGCTATTTTTTATTTTATTTTTCTTTATGTGATTTGTAATAGTTTTGTAACAATTATAGAAAAAGATTTATGGTTTTGTTTTACTTTATGGCTGGTAGCAGAGAATCATTTTTTATCAAAGAATTATATTGACCTTCCACGGTTGTTGTGATAAAAGTGTTTTGTAGGATGTAGTGAGCAATATATTGTCCACTGTTGTTTCTTAACCTCTCAACAAGCTTTTTAACAACATTTTAATTACTATACAAGGTTAATTAATTAGTAGCAGTTCTAAATCATGCTTCTTGTTGTTGAGTTGAGGGTGTAAATTAATATTATGTAAGATTAGTTTCTGAATAAATGTGTACCCTTTGTTTTTTATGTAGACAATAATGTCAGACTTGTGTCTTAATTTGATGTTCTCACAAGTGGATTTGTTCAAATTGGTTTTCTTCCTATGTTGTCTCCATGGTTTTCAACGTATTCAATTCATCTTATAATAGCACATCCTACTGCAAATGAAATATTTAATTTTCACTTTGGGCTTGTCCATGTTCATGATTTCCCATGCACCAAAGTATATATCTTGCTTTTAACTGTTTCATGGTTATGCAAACATTAATTTGTAATTCGCACGAGCGATTTAAGTAGTTTCCGGCGATGAATTGAAATTCAGTATAAATAACCTACTACTTATTGTTACTATATAAATAACATCAAGAAAAGATAAATTTACACGGATTATTGTTATCATTACATCATTTACAGCTACAGTTACATTCCACATAATAGTCCAACTACAAAATATTCAATATATTTAATAAAAATAGACAACATACTTGACAAAACATCATTTTAACTACATCATTCAAAGTTTTAGTTACAACAAATACAAATTAAAGCACATTAACTAAGGAAACTTACTAGTTGTCATAATTTTCCAAGAACTTCTCGATGATACTCCTTTCTATTTTGCTAATGCAATACTGGCCTGCATATCTTTTCCTTTTTTATGTCACCTACAAAGAAAAAAAATAAATATTAGTATAAGATCACCAAAATTTGATTGGGTTGCTTGTGCAATACATTGTGATTTACCATTTTAGGGTTCGTTTTGTTGCTGGAAACTTTTCGAGCTTCTTTTCTTTTCCTTTTTTAACTTCCTTAACCAAAGAATTGGGTGAATTTCTCATCTTCCCTTTGTTTTTCTCTCTTTCTGCTTCTTCCTCGCCTTCTTTCTCCTCATCTTCTGGTTTCTTATCTTCTTTTCCACAAATGGAAAATACCTTTTCCATTTCTACGTGCACCGGAACATCTTTGTTTTGCCCAGTTTCTATTTGCTCAAATGGCTCCGATGTGCTTGCTTTCTTGAGTTTATTTGCCAAACTTCAATATGACATTTCAATCTTGAAATTTCAGCCTCAAACTCTTTCTTAGTTTCAATAAGCTAAGAGTGTAGCTTGTTGTTGTGCACTTGAAGTTTATTATTTGATAATGTTGCATTCTTCAATCTTTCTTCTAGTTTGAGGTTTTCTTCAAGCAAATTACTATTCTCAGATTTTTCTTGCTTTTCCTGTGAGAATAGAATTGTTATAGTACCTTGATGTGTATTATACAAAGATCAAATCATCCCAAAAAAAAGATTATCTGGTGAGTTTTTTAGTTGTTCTTTTTACTTGAACACTTTTTCTCACTCTCACTGGCGGTAGCATTCTTTACATCCTACAAATAAAGAAAATAACATTACACCAAGTTAGAACAAACGTTATATTACTAATATACCAAAAGAACAACAAACCGTGATAAACTTACACCAAGTTAAATCATACTAAATATTAATAAATTCACACAAGGAAGTAAAATTAATACATAGAAAATTGATGAAATTACATCAAAATGAGCATTGCAATATAAACTATGTTGACCATCCAACAAAACAAACAATCTATGAAATGAAATAAGTTTGTTCTTAGCTCTACGTCAAAAGATTTTACTTTGTACCTGATTTTGTTCCAATCTTGCCAACCGTCTTTCCTTGTAAACGAGAGAATTCTTCCATCGTTTAAATTGTGGTTGTACGTTAGGGAATTGTGGCATACACATTGTTGTTTTCTCATATACCCAAATCTAAAATTAAAAACAAATAAACAATTCAACATCTTATGCAATCTGAAACTATAAAGTCGGTAACAATTTAGATTTTTAACTTAGATTAATGACCATTGCACCCCCATTACATATGCCCCCGCTTTTATACTCTTTCTTTTATCTCGGTTCTTGCTAAACCGAGTATGTATGTGCTCAAACTAACCATTAAGAAGGATTTCCTTGAGTATGTACATGAGGCTACAACACCAAAGACGGCGACGACTTCAAGTTTTGGAGAATGAGTTGATGTCCAGCAAATAAGAAGGTATGTCCATCAATCAATACTTTACAATAGTGAAGACACTCTACCGTGACATATCTCAACTAGATCTGGAGTCTAAAATTAGTGAGCCCAGAATGAAGAGGATTATTATTCATGGGCTTAGGCCAAAGTATATTGCTTTTATAATTGTAGTACAAGGTTGACCAACTCCACCAACCATTTGAGAGTTCAAGAATTTGCTTATCAATCAAGAAAGTCTCACAATTCAAATGAGAGAAGTTTATGCAAAAGAGTGAAGATCAAACCCTCTTTAGTGGGAGGCAAAAGTATGGATAGAGAAACCAAATAAGGAGTTCACAACAAGGGGGATGTGAAAAACCTTGGTAGTAGGAGAAAACAAAGAGAAATATCAGATGCTACAACTGTAGTACGAAATGTTGTATCACAAGAGACTATTGGGTCAAGGAAAAATTTGTAGAGGGAAACGTTATGATGAAATTTAATCACAAGAAGAATCCTAGTGAAGAAGAATGTGACACTCTAGCAACATTTGCGTCCATAAAACACTGGTCCTGATAGGTATCTCAATATACCAAAGAACATGATGATGATATAGAATGGATGTCTGATGCAAGTTGTTTCAACGAAGAGGTGGACAAGTCTTAAGATGAAGTTAGAGAAGAAGAAGAAGAGACGATGAGTTGTTTGCCAGTCCAATATAACTCAACAAGTTTCAAGCCAAGAACCCATGTTTGAAGAGTCATTGCCGATGTTGAGTGAGAAGAAGATCAAGAAAACATAAGCAACCATTGAGACACAAATGAGGTACGTAATGAGATCTTATATGTTAAAATGATCCCTCGTAGAAGAGAAACAAGATCTTACGGATCATGAAAGTGATATCCAAGTGAGAAATGGATGAAGTTATGATCCAGTCAGGGCATGAAGCAAGGCTTCCAGGGATGTGATCTTTGATGAAGTTGCATCTATGTGACCCCGTGATGAGGTAAAGCTTCCAGACTCATGAAATTTAGAAAATGGAATTAAAAAGAAGCAATGAGAGAAATATTCAAATGGTGAAAATGTTGAAGTTATCTTACCAGATAAGTCTAGGTATCTATGAGATATATTGAAGACAAGGTTATGTAAAGAGAGATCAAGAAATTAGAAGACGACGGAAGAGGTTCAACCAATCTAGGTGGAGGTTGAAAAAGAATCAACAAGTAACTTGTGACAATTCTCCTGGCAATGGAAACCAAATTCAAAGTATGCAAGTCAAGCAACAAAATGGGAAATCGAGGAGGATATCACGGATGATGAAGCATGCAATGGATCATAAGCAGAAGGTTTGGTGTTGAGAGTGAGTGTTAAGAATCTAACACCAATTCAAGCCCAACAAAGAAATATTATCTACGGTAATTAGTATGCTCAATCCAAGGGGAATTCTCAATCTAGAATTCTCTCCGTAGAATTCTCTTTATTCTCAATCGCTTGGAGAACTCTAAAATGTTCAAACACTAGAAGCTTCCAAACTTTCTATAACATTCCATATGCTCCTATAATAGTGGTGTCAATCACCATCTCATGCATCCCAAGTTAGAGTTAAAATCCACCAATTACAAAGAGCGAGTCTTGTAGTTGAGTGTCAAGGAACGAGTCTTGTAGTAAGGGAAGTTTTGTATAAGAGTGAGTATATATAGTAGTATAAAGATTATTGGAATTGTCTTACGTAGAAGATAATTTGTGAGTTGTATTGTAATAGTTATCAATACAAGTTATACATTCTGTATATCTTCAGAGTCTTCTACTCAATAATATCTGGCTATTTGGTCATTTAACTAAAGAAAGTAAAGAAATATCTCGCTTTATGTTTGGATAGTAATGTAGGAGAGGATTGAAGATAAGAGAAAATGTGTATTTTTTATTGTTTGGATATAAATAAGTTTTTAATATAAAAAAATGGGTTGTTTGATAAATATCCATGCTCGTTTCACCATTTTTTCGTATTTTGGGAAATTCAAAGAAGAAATCAATTTTCTCTCAATTTATCACCGAATTAGAGAAACGTTAAAGACCATTTTGTATGCTAGTGTTTCTCGTCTCTTATTACCTGGTTATTCAAATGAAAAATAACCTAACTTCTAATTCTTTTTGAGCGTTTTGCCTGTATGTCACTCGAAATTACATTAATTAGATTTATGTCATCACTTTTCGAAAAATTATAGTCGTGTTAATTGGAATTTCGATTGTTTATGTTGATGTCATTATTTATTTAACCCTACCACTCCATTAACTTTTCCATCATACTCCGTTAGCTCAATGAATGTTAAATTAGGAATTTTGCGGAACAACTCATGGACAATCAAATAACTTCAAAGATTTGCAAAAATCACCCCAGCTTATTTAGAAATGATATTTATGTCGTTACTCTCTCTCTCTCCATTCTCTTTCTTCATTTCCTTTGCTCTTTCTACCGCTCTCATCTCTCTCTTACTTATCTAAATTTATACATTTTCTCTCCTCTTTCTCCCTCTCCTTTCTCTTTCTTTCTTTCTTTCTCTCTCTCCTCTTTCTCATCATTTTTTTCTCAGTCTATACTTCTTTCTCTCTCTTCTTTTTCTTTTTTTTGTTCTCTATCTTGTCCATCTCTTTCTCACACCCTTCTTTCTGTCACACTTTTCTCTACTATAATTTTCAATTATTCATAATTTTTTAGTTTTTTATATTTATTTTATTTATTGTACTTTAAATATATAACTATTTTTTATTTTGATTTTTATTTTATTTATAAATTAAAATAAATTAAAAGAATTTGAACTTAGGATAAATGGAGGATTAGAGTGGTAGAAAGAGGATAGTGGAAAAGAAAGAGAGAATATAAAGAGGAGAGAAAAGCGAGAGAGAAGGGAAAAATGATGTAAATATTATTTCTTAAATAAGCTAGGATTTTTTTGCAAAACTTTGAATTTCTTAGATTGTCTAGGGGTTGTTTTGCAATTAAAATTCTCAATTTAATATTCATTAGGTTAACGGAGTACGAATGAATAGTTAACTGAGTGACATAATTCAGAAACATAATTACATTAACGTAAACAATCGAAATTCAAATGGCACGGTCAGTTTTTTTACGAAAAACCAAGGTATATCTAAGTATGATATTTTTGAAGTAAGCAAAAACCTATACTTTTTTCTACATTTTTCTTCTTTAGTTGTTATCAAAGCAATATGGAATTCTTTTTTCCTTGTTTGTTAAAACCTACCTACCTTAGTTGTATGTAAACTGGTGACAAAGTCTTACAGTTGTGTCAGATTTTTATGTTAATGCACATGTGCTTTGCTCAGAGTAAATTGTTGACTAAGTGTCAGAGTTGTGTGAGATATATTTTTTGTAATGTCGTACTCTGGTTTTGGTTTATTACATTTCAAATTTAATTCCGTACAATCGATCAAGATTGTTTGTTATAGTCACTGTTCTGGGACCGCCGAGGGGGGCGTTCGGTCGTCTAGGCGATCGCCTAGGCGGTTGTGCGACCGCCCAAGTCTAGGCGGTCTTTTATTTAATTTAATTAAATTTTATAAAAAAGATAAAAAATCAGGAAAAATCGGGAAAAATAGGAAAAATGCACAAATATTATCTAAAAATATCATACATGTTTAAGCTTCGAAAAGACACGTAGTTCCTCGACCAAGGTCTCACTAGGCACCCCCACTACCCACCTAAACACTTAGGCTTAGGGGTCATAAAATTCGGGCTTCTCCATCTTTTGCTGAAACATTTGCCTTAACTTTTGGTTGTAGTTCACATACACCAAGTCATTCATCTTCTTCACAGCCAACTTGTTCCTTCTCGTTGAGTGCAACTGCTCGAAGACACTCCAATTCCGCTCACAACCTGATGCCGAACATGTCAATCCCAACACCATCAGGGCCAACCTCTGTAATGCGGTCTCTCCCATGTCTGCGCCATAAGATTGCCACCAATCTATAGGTCTTCTTTCCGACCTTTGTCTGACGACCATATCCCTCGAGAATATTCCGAGGGAGTTATTGTAACGATCAAGTAGACCGCAAATCTTGTCTTGTTCTGCAGGAGTGGGGACGAGCCGCTCTACGACATCCATGAATCCAGTCATATGCTCATTGAAAACTACATTTCAATCCTGAGGTGGGACGGAGAAGAAGGTTTAATCGCAAAAACTAAGCACCAGACCGGAGACTTAATCGCAAAAACTTGGTGATTAGGAAACTTGATGATGAGAATAGAATTATGAAGAAGAAGAGAATGAGAGATGTGTGAAAAATGAAGAGGTTTGGAGGGGTTTATATAGGATTTGGGGTAGTGGCAAACTTGTAATTTTTGAAAATAAAAATAATAATAAAATAAAAAGTGGAGAGCCGTTGCAAAGCCTCCAACGGCTCTCGCAGCGGTGGTCGCCCAGGCGACCGCCTACCAGAACATGGGTTATAGTATTATCAATCTTTAATTTCACAACCATAAAGTCTCACAGTTGTGTGAGATTTTTTTTTTAAATTTCATAGTTGTTTGTTAATGTGCCATGATGGTTTTAGTTTATTACAATTCAAATTTAATTCAGTACATTCGATCAACATTGTTTGTTATAGTGTTAGCAATCTTTAATTTTCACAACCATAATTCATAAAGGAGCAACGTGCTATCCTTTATGGACTACACAAGTTGATAGTACTCATGTTCATTTCGTGATTGCAGTGGGGAATTAAGTTGTGTACCAATATATATGCTCGGGATGGGAAGAGAACAAATCAAAACGTGTTAGGAGTTCGTGATCTCAATATACACTACACCTTTCTATTTGTTGGTTGTGAAGGTAGCACCCAGGATAACATGGTTCTTAACGATTATTTTTTTGAACCAAGACACAACTTACTAATGCCACCTGATGGAACTCCAACTTCAAAATTTTACAAAATTTAAATCCCTAGTTTACAAATCTAGTTCATATCTTGATTCATACGGTCTTACGTACACACAAGTTTCCCTGGATCTCGATTGGTTAAATAATGAGTTTTTGAAGTTCAAGGGGGCAAAATGTTACAAAATTAAAGTTCAGGGGAGGTAACTGTTAACTTTGAAACTTCAAGGGGGTAAAGTGATACCAAGGCATAATTCAGGGAGGCAAACTGTAATTAACCCTTTTTTTGACAAAATCCATATAGACTTCCTCTAGAACTAAGGAGAGGAGCAATCAAACGATAGGCAATGTAGTTAACTGGGGTCGGGTTTACAAGATCGACTATTGGTTGGTCTTTTACAATCGTATCCTTACTATAGAAAATCCAAGGTTCAGAAATACGAGATGTGGCGAGGCACCGCATCTTGCATATGCGGGATGTGGATGCAATGCGAGTGTATATGTAGTTTGCGATTTAATAATTAAATAATAATATATATTTATATATTAATTATAAATTATATATATGTAACTAAAAAATTAGGAAAATTTTGAATAAGTTATAACATCAATAATTCCATATTAAACAAATTAGAGTAAAAAACAAAAAAAGAGTTGAAACAATGTTGTTTTGAAATGTGTCGCATGTGTGGCCGCATCGACCGTATATGCGGATAACGATATGGACCGCCTCAAGACCTTGAATCCACATATGGGGTTGTATCTTTCTGCTTTTCTGAAGAGAGAAAATCTATTGTGCAGTGGCTGGGTTGGAACCTCTTTGGGGGTGTTTGTGCACAACAAATCATGCGAACATGGATTCTGTGGTCAAAGGGAAACCAATGAAAAGTGGAAACCAAAGGAAATCAGTTTCCCTTTGATCAAGATTCAGTTGTTTGTGCAAGCCTTTGAAATCCACTAGAAAATTAAAAACTGAATTAATTAACAATCATTTATGGAAATTGATATTATTAGTAAATGTTGTATATATAAATGTATAATTTTATTATGAAAAAATGTTGTACGTTAAAATTTAAATAGGCATTGCACATTTTAGTTTAATTTACCTCAAAATGATTAGTGATGTGTGAATTATATATTATATACATATACCTTGTTGAATATCAAATTAATTAATAAGATTGTTGTAGTCAAACACTTTTAAACAATACACTAAATTAAATTTTCAATAATATTTTATTTTTTGAATTTTATTTTAACAAGACGATATGAAGTTCAAAATGTATTTTTATGGTTAATCTTTATTATCTAGTTTTATGGTATAATTTTGTAACATATTGTCATTATGCTTTTTAAAGATTATCATATTGTTTAATTTTTAAAATGAATTTAATGTTTTTGTAGTTAAGTTTTTATGTAATAAAAATAAATATTAAATAAGTTAGATGTACATGTACATTTTTTACAACTTTACTGCACTTTCTATTGGTTTCTGTAGGAGAATATGAGAAACGTAGGGAAAAGATTTCAGTACATTCTGGATGGTATATGAAAACCAAGGGAAAATATTTTCCTTTCCAAGACTGACACAAACACGAAGAAAAAAATTGGTTAAAGGAAAACTGTTTTATTTTCCCTCTGTTTCTAGGTCCACAAACACTCCCTTTGTGTGTTTTCTTTCGAAGTGACCTTGAATGTCCGGAGCACCTATTGTTTTCATGTCCTTGGTCTTCAGACTTCCTTCGGTCTATTTGGAGAGCACTAGTGCAAAATAGTCTTTACTCGTCACCCAATAGACGTCGGCTATTATAAAGGCTGACGTCTATTTGGTCGAAGAGGGAATAGACGTCGGTCAAAAAAACAACCGACGTCTATGGTGTCCTATAGACGTCGCTTGCTGGAATACCCACTGAAACTGACGTTTATACCCCAACGTTTATCCATCAAGCTTATAGACGTCGTACGTTTCTTACAACGATGTATATACCCCCATGCATATAGACGTCGGGGTATAGACGTCGGGTGTAATAAATGCCCGACGTCTATAGGTCTTATAGTAATCAAACAGTTACGTTTTTTCCATTTATTCTAGACAAAAATCCCAACCGAATCCTAGTTGCAAATCCAACCTCCTCCACGACCGATCTTTGACCGAGCCTCCGCATTGTCCGCAGCGTCCTCCGGCACCACAAAGACCTCCTCAGGCATCGCAGCGACGTCCTTCGCTACCACAACAGCGATGTCCTCCGCTACCACAACCGCGACGTCCTCTGCTACCACAACCGTCACCGCACCTCCTCCGCGACGTCTTCCGGCACCACAAATACCTCCTCCGGCATTGTGAATTTCCCCTCCTCCTCTGGTTCGTGCTTAACCACCTGTAGAAAAATTAACAGGAGTTCGATGATACTCGCGACCGATGGACTCACTATTTTATCAGAACATATTGATGAACTAAGAGGTTCTCATGTCACTAATTTTTTTTGTAATTTAGTTAACAAGTTCACTTGTATTACAAACATACAATTTATGTCTTAATATAATCGCCTCACTTTTAGAATGAATGTCAAGTGTTTATGTATGAATTAATGTCAAGTGTGTTGAGTGATTGTGTATGCTTGTATGTATGTATGTATATATGTGTTTGTGCATGTATGTATATGTGGATGAAAATGTGTATGTATTTGTGAACGAATTTGGTGTAGGATGAATGTGTTTGCTATGATTGTTTTTTTTGTCCAGGTTTAGGAATAGACGTCGGATGTTTGTATTAGTCGATGTCTATTCCTCTGAAAAAAGGTATAGATGTCGGCTGTTATTTAACTCTGACGTCTATACGTTAGGTATAGACGTCAGATTTTAAGCGACCGACGTCTATGTATAGACGACATACACATAGACGTCGGATCTGAGAATGCCTATATCCGATGCATATATCCCCATACATCCGACGTATATTCTCTTTTCTGCAGTAGTAGAGAAAGAAAGAAATGTATCGATCTTTGAAATAAAATGACTCATTCTAATATTCTTATTCAAGATTGTTTTGATTTGCCTTTGGGAAAGCTTCCAAAAAAACTTTTGAAGAGGGTGAAAGGCGAAGTCTGTGCTAGGCTTAACATTACTAAGCTCAATTTTGATCTAGATACCAATAATTTACTGCAGGAGAAAACGAAGATGCTACTACCGTGGTCAACCATAGTCAATATGGGTCACGAAACAGATGATCTCGTTAACTTGTTGTAAACTGTTGAAAGTCGAAAGCGATGGTTGCTGGAAGTTGTGGATTTGGATTTCGTGTATGATTTAGCCATAACTAACAGGTCGATAACGGGAAAGTGGAATAGTATAACGGACTGGTAGGGGCAAAAAAATGTTTAGAACTAGATTTCCTTGATTTGCCTATCTTGTATTTCAAGTGGTGGCGGAAGAATTTGTTGTGATGACAAATCAGTCGTGATTGGGTTGTAAAATAATAATAAAGTCATGCAATCCAATCACCGAATTTCTTCAAAAGTTTGATTTCTCATCTTTCCCAAAATTCAACATCACCGCAAGAAAAAGTGTATGGCTAATTCCTTGAAATTAAATGGAGATTTACTTTTTATTTGATTGAAGCCATAGTTGTCGTAAACATAGAAACTTTAAAGGGAGCAATTATAGTCAACACAATTATTCTTGCATACTAACGCTCCAACACAAAATATTATATTTTTGTCAATAGTTAAATAATCCCAAATGCAACACACCTCATGAACTGCACTCCACAGAGGGTCCGGTAAACTCAAAATAGAAAAACAGGAAAAGTGGCCAAAAGGATATATCATATAGAGGCCGATAAATAAATAGCTATGTCAGTTCTTCAAATCTGTAAACTATCATTTCTGCTCTCCTTTGCATCACTGAATATATTTTTTCCATTTATATTATACAGTAACATTCTTATATACTCGTTCTACACTACGTGCTTAGCACAATACAACAGTACACCTAAAGAAAAACATAGAATATGATCCATATATATATAGTCAAACCTCATTATTGGTTTATATATATATATATATATATATATATACAAGAATTCTCTAGTGAGCCTAGGGCTCAACTTTTCTAAATTAAGCCCTCACAATATCCACCACTCATTTCAATTTGTAAGGTAGATTAAGAAAAAAACGGTTATGCTAATGAATGGTGAGATTAACTGTAAATAAGATCCAATGGTGAGATTATAGGGGACTTAAACTAAATTTGATGAGCCCTGGGCTCACTAGAGCTTGACCCTATATATATATATATATATATATATATATATATATATATATATATATATATATATATATATAAAGAAGCCTTGACGACGTGAATCAACCGGTTAGGGTATACTATGAAAAAAGTCTGATTGATTTCATTTTGATTCTTACATCTGATAAGAGTCGATAATTTCTAATATGACACTAAAAAGTAAAATGACATGAATTAAGTAAGCGGATATAAATTAGCTAGGGAATTGTTACACGATTAAAAAAGGGGCCTAATTAGATTGTATCTAAGATTCCAAATGTTAAAGGAATCAACTATAAAATTATGGGATGGACCCGATTAACACGATAACACAAGATTGCAATTAATAACAATTTGTTATTGTTGTTGTTGTAATTTACGTGGGCGGAGTGATTTAGATTATGTTATTATTGTTGCATCTGTTGTTATATAGTTTACACATAATGACATGTTTATTGATTGTGTTAAACAAATTATATATTTACACGATCGTAAATGGGTCGAATATGGATAAAAGTCTAACAACACAATTAACGGAGTAAAATGTGGATCAGTATATATAAGACCATACATATAAGTGCCCATAACAAGACTAGTTCACAACACGACAAGATGATCATGGTCCTACTTTGATGGAGAAAAAAATGATTGCCAGTTTTATTTTTTTCTTTTAATTGAAATTAGCTCATTGAGACCCTACACACATTCCCAGGTAAGGATCCACAATTACTGGTACCGTAAGTGAAAGTATGACCGACGATATTGAAGATACCAAAAAATACATATAAATAAAAAACAAAAAGAAGTCAAATTTCTAAAAGTAGTATGTTGTAAGGTTATGTGATAGATTGTCCCTCCTATTAGAAGAAAAGGTACCACCAACTGCCCCCACAACCGCTAGTTGTTTGTTATTGTAGTTATGCTCCACCACAAACTCCAAACCAACACATCAATTGCCAACCATTCCCTTCTTTAGATGTCCCACACTTTGTTCTCTCTCTAACTCCCCTCCAACCCTCCTCCTTCACAACTCCCTCACAACTCCCCTAGCCCGAGGCCTCACCGCCGTCGCGTCTCGGCCATGGACCCACAAGAATTGAAACGGGTTTTCCAAATGTTCGACCGCAACGGTGATGGACGCATTACTAAGAAGGAGCTTAGTGAGTCCCTGGGCAACCTCGGGATATATATTCCCGACAACGACTTGGTCACAATGATAGAGAAAATCGATGTTAACGGGGATGGATTCGTCGATATAGACGAATTCGGGGCTCTTTACCAGACAATAATGGAAGAGAACGACGAGGAGGAGGACATAAGGCAGGCGTTCAATGTGTTTGACCAAAACGGGGACGGGTTCATTACCGTGGAGGAGCTGCGGTCGGTTTTGGCATCGCTTGGGCTTAAACAAGGGAGGACGATCGAGGATTGCCGGAACATGATAAGGAAGGTGGATGTGGATGGAGATGGGATGGTTAACTACAAGGAGTTCAAGCAAATGATGAGAGGTGGGGGATTTGCTGCTTTGAGTTGATCTACATTAATCACTTGTGCTAATTAAATTATGTTGTTGCTTATTTGCATGTTTTGATGTGAGTTAATGTGATGATGGGACGAGGGGTTTCACTCATTTCACATTGATTTGTGCATGTAAATACTCTATTTTTGAATGAGGGAGAGGAGGAGATGGCTTTGTGATTGTGGATGTTGAAGTGGTGTTGGTGTCATTTGTTTCACACTGCTTGTTTGGTTTTGTTTAAGAGAAGAATTAAGGGCTCCATGGATGGTTAATCCGTTTTCATCTTTATTGTCTTATTATGTACCGTGCGTATGATTTTCGGAATAATTAAGCACAAGTGAAATTCTAAAAATTAGAGGAAATGGAAGTGAGTAAAATTCATATCCTAAAGCTGATCTGCAGGATCAGATATTCAGATCGGGTCATTAGATTTAGACGATCTATCTCTCTTGTACTAATCATGTCATGGACATTCCTATTTATAGTTTTAGTTGTTTTTGTTTTCGCTCACATTTCAGTTTTTGTCTTAATTTCAATCATTTTAACATAATGTGTATTATTTCTTAACCTTCTAAAGATCAAATCCAAATAATTCCTCTTACAACAATCTTATGGCAGGTATCATTTAGTTCCCCACAACAAGTTCAGATTGTAACTGAGAAAACAAGCATAAACGTATAATCCTAAGGGAGCATAACAAACAAGACAGATCTAAATTATGCAATTAATCACTTGTAAAGGATCAAGATAAACTTCACAAAGTGTGATACTACAAATCACAATTTATAAATCTATAATTTATAATGACGTTTCGACATAAACACCATGACACCTAACCATGTGAATTTTAACAATCTATAAACGATATACAAGTACAAGATACAAACCACCAAAACATAGAACTACAAATTGGAGGGAGAAACACTAAGCAATACTTCTAATATCACTGGTATGTAAATCTGATGCCGGTAGGGATAAAATAGTCTTCCTTGTCTACAATACTAGTCTCATCTTCACCATACAAAGCACAGGATCAACATCGCAACAGGCACACTGGGTTGCAGTCTAATCTGTTGCATCTTCGTGGTACAAGTACAATCCAAGACCAAAACGTGCGCAAGCTCTGCAAAATGCAATTTCTTCAGCTGCAGAAACTGGATCCCCAATATTGCCATCTTTCGTGTACACTGTTCCAGTTGACTCGCGATGTGCCTGCGTGACACAAAGTCAGAGTATATAAATGTCATGAAGTACATAGATGTGGCATAAACAACAAAAGCAAGAGGAAATTTTCTTTCCACTGCGTTAATGAAATGCAATCAAGCTTACTGTAGGTTCATAAGTCAACTCATGATACAGGAAAATTTGGGAGTTACTAAAATGAAAATGCACCTCTGACTTGTCTGATAGAGTTACAGACAAAGTGTTAACAGAACATTAGTATCATAAACATTTAGCACGAAAAGTAAATGGCCAAACACCTAGATTTGTCACTTCAAAGTAAAACACTAATGTGGAAAACATATGCACTAAAAATAACCACAAGGCAAAACTAACACATAAATAGTACCTCTCCATCAGTGCCCCTTATAGTTACACGATAGACGACAGTCACATTTCCATCTTCAGAAAACATAACATCACGTATTTCTCCACACCAACCTAAAAAACATCAATAATGTGGCAATGGTTAGTGGAACAACAATCATCATGTCTATTGGCACTAAAGACAACAACAATGGGGCATCTGTTGCCGAAGGAAAATACCTAAAGTACTTTTGTACCTTGATAGGGTGCTACTACAAGTCAATACAATATTAGGAATTAATTATGACTATGCTTTGATTATGCTACCAAGAGAAGAACCATCCAACAATAACAAAACTAGGGGGTATGTCTTCAAATTAATAAACTATTTTATCCTAGGAGAAAGAGAGATGCTTCTGTGAAAAATAACAAACACAGAAAGTCATGTCCATATAAAGTCTTTAGACCCTGCTATTTTGTGGACTCCAGAGAAATTGGAATATAGCCCACAAATTGTTAAAATTAAGATTAAGCCAATTTTCAAACCGTATGCAAGGTCCACCACGATTTGTCACGATTACAAACTCATGGCACAAGACAAAGAAAGCCCACATAGATAAATAAACACAGTTTAAAGATATGAGAATGAGACATTCAGGTTAAAAGTATTCAATTAGTTGTTTTTATTCTGATTAGTATATAATTCAACGAACATTGAGCTATTCACATATTTTGGCATCTTTGTCAATATCATACTTATATTACACACTTGGTTATCTTCACATGCGATTCAAGTTGGTCAGACTAGTTGGCATGTACCTGATTAAAATCTGTCCAATTGATCAACAGAAAATAAATGGGTAATTTGTCAATTCATACCCAATTAAGAATGTGATTACCCTTGTATTTTTTTAAAAAACCTTTGTTATTTAACCAACCACAACTCCGACCCCCTTTAAAAGGAAGTAGCCGGCCAACCCAACTCCTACCACTCCAAGTGACTTCAGCCAATTGGCGACGAAATTGAATGGTGGAAGAGAATATTGAATAATTTGAATGAATTCTTTATCTTCAAGACATTTGAAATTGACTTGTATCTTAAAAAAACTAATTTTTAATTGTTACACAAAGTCCTAGCCTCAAGCCTCTCGAATAAGAATTTTATTGAAACAATATTGCTTTTATGCCAATTTATCTCTTCTCATTTAATGCTTTTACTTGCTTTAAGCCTTTAACATTCAATTAGGTTTTCATGACAAAAATCTCAAAATTTGAAAACTGAACACTACTTCGCCATGCATTGAATTGAAGCCCATTGGTGTCTAAGTAATTGACTTGAAATCCTTAATCCACACTTGATCAGATTCAAGCCATCTCAAGAGGAGCAAATAATTTCCCCATTTCATGCTAATGAAACAATTTTTTATAAGGAAGTCTCTCCAAATTTATCAGTACACGATCTTATTTACTGATTTGATCCATGCTTCATTGCTTCATAAAATGAAGTCTTACTCGAAAACCTAATTAAGGATAAAAGAGGTACCAAAAGGGCTTCACCGGTACAAAACATGTTAAGCAATTTGCCCAACATGTATACACAAATTAAGAAACTTGGCAATTCTCCGGCCGGCTACTTCCTTTTCGTGGGGGTTGAAGTTCTAAATTTGCGTTATACCGACTTAGTGGAAGACCTAGCGGACCAGCTTAGGAATCTGGAAGTGAGGTTCATAAACGAATTGAAATTCGAAAATGGAGTTCTACGAGCTCAAACTTTTCGAAAGTATCAACTCACATGTTATATGAATTCAATCCCTGGTCAGACTAATCCAAGACTATTGATCCACCAACTGAGCTAACCCCAATTCGGTTCTACGATCACAAACTTGAGATCCAACGAATCACACAACTACACCAATTTCACTTTCAGACGCTGAAAAAAAAGTTTAACATCACAACAAAAAACATCAAAAATCCACTTTCACAACTAAAATCTGTTTTAATGTGTGATTGATTAGCAAAAAGTGGTGAAATTTTCCGAACTCAGTTCCATGACTTCCCAAGAAATTGCAAGGAAAGTGAGAGGAGTCATTTAACATGCAATTTTATAAGGATTTGGAATTCATAAAACTTAGTTCTCAGAATTATTTTAAGTTTTCTGCAAATCAATCACCAGACTAATTTCTGGCAAACCAATCACACCTTAAAGCTAAAATTCACTTCGAAGCACTTTCAAACGGAACTAACCTGGGGCGTAGAAGCTCAATAATCGGTTGGCATGATACCTACAAAGGAAACCCAAAATCATCAAAATCAAACTCACACCAAAAGATGAAGAAAACACCCCGAAAACGCACCAGGAGATGGAGGTCTTCTCCCCAGGCTTGATGATCTTATCGGGGACGCGCTTGTTGAGGTCGCGGAGGATCTCGACGAGGGGGCGGGTGAGGCAGTTGGGGACGGGCTTGTCGAGCGGGACGACGTAGTTGACGCCGCCAACGGAGGGCTTGGCGGCGGCACGGGGGAGGAAGCGGAGGTTGAGGGAGGTTGGAGGAGGTGCGGAGAATGGACGGCGGGGGAGGTAGGGGTGGGGTAGGGTTTGGGGTTTGGTGGGGGTTGTTGTGGCCATCATAGATAGAGAGAGAGAGAGATATGGTGCCCGGTGGGATGGGGAGAAGTGGTGTTTTGGTGACGATGAATTAGTAAGTGTATTTTGGACTGGAAAGTCAAATTTAAACTTCGACGTTGGTTAGTTTTTTTTTAGGAAAATGATAGCCGTTCTTTAGATGCTTCTTGAGGGACACGACTTAGTTGACACTCTTCATATCAGCACAGAAAAAAGTTTTTTTTATTTTATTTCTCGATTATTTGGTTATCCGCACAAATGTCTACATCTCTTCATCCCTCCCTACATCCCTCATTAATGCGTCTCAAATCAATCCCTTCATCATTTTGGCGCTCATACACAACAGAAGACTTGTTATTCATCTTAAGATGCGTCTTCATTTTTCTTCCCTTCTCTTCTGTGGTCATTCCTCTGTACTCCAATGGAAATCGTTAATGTGTCTTCCCAAGTGGAGCAGCCAACAAACGTTCCTAAGGAGGAGATGTTTTTTCCTTCTTTCGAAGAAGCCAAAACATTTTACGTGGCCTATGCCGATTCTTGTGGTTTTGGTGTTAAGACAAGGCAATCTCAATACGATCGTGGTGTTGTTATACGGGTCACGCTGACTTGCTCCAAGGAGGGCACGACACCAACAAACCAAGGGCAAGGAAAAATGAAGCCTATGTTATCCAGTAGACTCCAATGCACTGCTCGGATATGGGTCTCTGGAAACCCAACAAGGGGTTACCACATTAACTTTGTGGATCTTAAACATAACCACGACATGCTTGAACAGGAGCAAATGCGTTTTCTCAGACAAAAACGAACCGTCCCTGAGGCCGCCAAAGCACGCATATCGTGCAATGATACTGCTGGGATATCGGCTGCTAAGACCATGCAATCTTTTGTGGTCGAGGCTGGAGGTCATGACAAATTGACTTTCAACGAAAGGGATTTAAGGTTTGTGTTTTTTCTGCCTAACATAATTGAAGTTCAACATTTTGCGCCTGGTCTTAGTGGTTTCTGTGTGCAGGAATGTAGTAAACGAAGTCAGAAAATTAAAGATGGTACCTGGTGATGCACAAGCTCTTCAAAACTATTTCATTAGAAGCAGAAGATTGATTCCATGTTTTTCTATGTAATGGATATGGATGACGAAGGAAGACTACGGAACGTGTTTTGGGTTGATTGTCGTTCTAGAGCTGCATATTCATACTTTGGAGATGCAATATGTTTCGACACCACCTACATTACAAACAAATACGACATGCCTTTTGCCCCATTTGTAGGAGTTAATCACCATTTCGAGTCAGTTTTGCTCGGTTGCGCTTTGTTGTCTTTTGAGACCACTGAAAATTACATTCCAAACATGGTTATCGTGCATGAACGGTAAGGTGTGGTTATGTCCAGTTAAAGGTCTGTGACTGTTCAGTTTAAGCTGTGTATGTGTTTGGTTTAAGTGGTGGAACTGTTCGGTTTAAGTGGTGGAACTGTTCGGTTTAAGGTGTGAATCCGTTCGGTTTAATGTGTGAATCCGTTCAGTTTAAGTGGTGTGATTGTTCGGTTTAAGTGGTGTGACTGTTCGGTTTATGTGGTGGAACGGTTCGGTTTAAGTGGTGTGACTGTTCGGTTTAAGGTGTGTATGTGTTCGGTTTAAGTGGTGGAATTGTTCGGTTTAAGTGGTGTGACTGTTCGGTTTAAGGTGTGAATCCGTTCAGTTTAAGTCGTGTGCATGTTCGGTTTAAGGTGTGAATCCGTTCGGTTTAAGTTGTATGTCTGTTCGGATTAAGTTGTCTGTCTGTTCGGAATAAGCTGTCTGTCTGTTCGGAATATGTTGTGTGTCTGTTCGGAATAAATTGTCTGTCTATTCGGAATAAGTTGTGGGTCTGTTCGGATTAAGTTGTATGTCTGTTCGGATTAAGTTGTCTGTCTGTTCGGAATAAGTTGTCTGTCTGTTCGGAATAAGTTGTGGGTCTGTTCGGATTAAGTTGTTTGTCTGTTGCGATTAAGTTGTCGGTCTGTTCGGATTAAGTTGTGGGTCTGTTCGGATTAAGTTGTGTGATTGTTCGATTTAAGGTGTGAATCCGTTCGGTTTAAGTTGTGTGTCTGTTCGGATTAAGTTGTGTGTCTGTTCGGATTAAGTTATCGGTCTGTTCGGATTAAGTTGTGGGTATGTTCGGATTAAGTTGTGTGACTGTTCGGTTTAAGGTGTGAATCCGTTCGGTTTAAGTTGTGTGTCTGTTTGGTTTTAGGTGTGTGACTGTTCTATTAAAGTTTTCAAAGTAGGATTTTGTACCTTTCAATATATGACTCACTCCTTTTAAATTGCCCCCTTATGCAAATATAACCGCCCCAACAACAATAACAGATCAATGTGGTGTCATTACTGCTGTTGTAAGGAATGTCTTTCCAGATTCAAGACACAGATTCTGTATATGGCACATAATGAACAAAGCTCCCGTGAAGTTGCCGACACAATATCGGAAGCACATGTTATTTGATCTGAAATTGATTGTATATGATTCCAAAACCCCAGCAGAATTTGATCGTAATTGGCAGAGTTTCCTTCTTCATTTTGACCTACAGAACCATAGCTGACTCAAATCGATTTATGCAATCCGAGATTCGTGGATACCTGCATTTGTTGGTGATATTTTTGTCGCGGGAATGGCATCTACTCAGAGAAGTGAGAGTATGAACGCCTTTTTCGACAAGTATCTTACTTCGAAGACCACCCTTAAGCAGTTTGTTCAATGATTGATCGTTTTATATTTAACCGCAAGTGCACGGCCGCGTTGAAGCGGTGGCAAATACGGGTCGTCCACTGGGAGGTGTGTCAACACTTGGTTTGTGCGAAGGCGAGAGGTAAAGAAAGGGAAGAAAGGTTGGTTACACTAAACTACACTACAATGCTAAACTAGAATGCAAAAGGAAATGAAGATAAGCAATAAAACTAAACCCCAAAGGGGGTAGAGAAATAATGTGAACATAAAGAAGTGTGTGTGTGTTCATTAAGCTCCTCACAACATGTAGTGCATGAAATCATAAAACTACATCCAACTTTGCCTCTACATGAATTAAGATAAGACTACATCATTAAAACATACAAGACAATAATTAGAATGAAGCTACATGAACTCAAGTATAAAGACTAAACCCTACTATGCCTCTACATGAATTAAGATTTCACTACATCATTAAAACATACAAGACATTAGCTAAGGTAAAGGCAACAAGAGCACATACATTACAAATTGTGTTTCCAATATTAACATCATCCATATCCTAACATTATCATTCCCCATAAAATAGGTCCACTAATCAAAGCATAAGCTAAGCTTCATTCAAGAGCATTAGCATATCAAAGATAAGAGTGGAGACCCATTAGATGGTTATGGAAATCATATAAAGCTCAATGGATAAAAATAACACACACTTAATACACTACATAATTATATCACATATTTCTCCACCCCCCCCCCAAATGGGGATGGAACTACTCACTACTCATTACACTACTGATTAGACTAAGTAAAGAAAACATTTAACTAAGATACTAAAATTACTAAGCAAGAAATTAAACAAAGTAAAGCAACCCACACAAAACAAACAACATAACAAAACAAGATTAAAAGAAACAAATAAACTTTTATTAACAATGACTCACATTGAAGGTAGCATCCTTCTCCACCTTGAGTTATTACTTCAAGGCTCACTCCTTAGTAGAGAGAATGCCACCAAACAATGGGTCATTACAATGGAAGGTGAAGAGTTCTATTTATAAGCATGGAAAAAGCTAATCGGGGACAATCCCCCGATGTGGGACTAAACCAATACCAAAAATAGCCTAAACGAACATTAATACAAGTCCAGGAGAAATTTGGGCGGATCCTGAGTAATATGGACTGCCAATTAGCGGTCCAAGACCGCCAATTGGCGGTCCAAACTCTTCGGATCGCGTTGGAATTTGTTGTGGCCTTTTCTTTCTGGTATTGTTGGTCTTTGATGCGGTTACTTGACTTGTTGGAGCTCCGACCCGAATGGAATTGGTAAAATACTCCCCATGATGGTGTGGAGTATTCTGTTTTGCTCTTAGGTCCTTTGGTCTTACGATCAGGTCCTTCTCCATTGCATCTCAGTCCCTAGGTCTCACAATTAAGTCTTTTTTTCCTGCTTTTGGGTCCTTTCATGACTCTTCTCTTCAAACCTATTTATTCCTGAAAACTAAACATAAAACTCGTAACATAGCATTGTTTAGGTGAAAGATAATGGATATAAGATACAAATATAAACTCGAAATGATGTCAATCAAATACCCCCACACCTAAGTTTTTGCTAGTCTCGAGCAAAACAAAGAAAGGAAAAAGCATACGAAAAACAAGAAATCCTAACTCACTTTCGTAGGAATCACGGTTGCACTTAGCACGTGCAACAAGCCGTTAAACCTCCTTGTTGCCAAGGAGGAGGAGTATTGTCTCCTGAGGGTTTTCAACGGATATACCCACAAAATCCGAACAAGATGCATTATTCAATCTAGACCTCGACTCGTTGGAAATATTTTGTCGATCAATGGACGCGGTAATGCTACGGGCCGACTCTATATAGGTGATCAGTCCACACCTCTACCCTAATGAACCATTCGTGCAAGTTAAATAAGGAATTATGTGAAAGACATGAACAACCTCAACATCCTCAAATGCTACAAAGTGTAAAGTCCATTAAGGTTCTTATTTGCATTATCATATATATTTTTTTTTCTTTTTGTTTCTTTTCACATTTTTTTTCTTCTTTTTATTAGTTGGACCTTCATTCTCCCAGGGTCAGGTTCCGTGCATCATTGCCCATGAGGACTTACACTATCACGTACACCTTTCCCCACATCTCCACATAGGGCAATCCCTACCACCCGTGTAACGGGAGTTCAGTCGGCGCATCCCAAGTCAGATGACTCGAAAGCACCAGGCACAAAGTCCCCTCAGACCTACTTTCCCGAGTGATAGGAGCCGTGCGAGAAGAGAGAACACCTACTCACTTATTTCTTATCTACACATGAACCAAAACCCCTACACTAATGTCTCACAACATGATTTAGAGGGTCCTTGACTACAACAAACTTCCTTAAGTTAACAGACACGAATTATTGACTCACTAGGTTCAGGGTGGACTTCATTAAATGTTTGAGCACTGAAACCCTATGATTACTCACCCCCAAGGGAAAACTGGGGTGCATCCTAACGACTCGATAAATCCTAAAGTTACTGTACTAGATATCCTAATGCATCAAGTTCAAGACAATTTTGGGAGCTTTCTTTTTACTTTGCCTCTCAACGGTTTTGCACATGCTAAACACACGCAAAACCCACAAAACATTTTCTTTCGCAAACACATGAAGATTTTGAAAGAAATGTGGAAATTTTAAAGCACTAGGCAAGCAAAAGAAGACAAGTCACCCAAGGATCATGGCAAGCAGATATATCGATATTAAATGCAGCACACTAACATGACCCTAACAATGCAAACAAAAGAAAACAAAATCGAAAGAAAAAAACTCGACTATGTACACACGTAAAACACCCCCCCACACCTAGTTCATGCATTGTCCTCAATGAATGTGAGCAAGATACTACATGGATTTATGCATGAAAAAGGAGAGATCTCACCAACATGAAGTATAAAGGGAAGTGTATGGCTATGTTGATGGACACAACCCAAATTCCCTCAAAACCTGTGAGATGCTAAAGAAAGGGTACAAATACGTGAAAGAAATGGAGCCCAAATACACAAGGGTTGGGGCTCACAACAATCGATGCTCACTGAAGGAATCTTTTATTGAATTTTTTTTTTCTTTGTTCTTTTTTTTTTATATAACTATGTACAAACATAAGTTCCCATCTTCATTTGTCAAAAGACATCAAATGGGAACCTCAAGAGTGGGTCAATGCACTTGGAAAGGGAACATGACACCACGCGGGGCCAGAATACGCATGTGTGGGCCCCCTTCACAAAGAGCACCAGATGAAATGAGAGGTTCATGAATTGGACGCAAAGGCGTCTCACTCAAAGGATCAAACTGAAAGAACTTGAACCTCTCGAGAGTTTGGGAAATAAGGGGCAACAGAAGAAAAATATCTCCTGTTGCGGAACTGAAGTTATGATCATCAATCCAAACTCTCCAACCAACAGGCTGGTGGGTCGGAACGAGGTCAAGCACCTCGTTATGCATGTCCAACTCACCAGGAGAACAGGAAGTGGGTCTCATACCCAAAGTATCCTCCAAGGAACTCCTAATACCCTCATGAGCAATGTAGTTGTTTGATGTTCCATCACTTCCAAGATGATCAGGAACAATAGTGAGAGGCAAACTCTCATCAGGTTGTTTGAAATTGAGGGTACTAGGGAGCTCTTGCTCCACCAGAGGTGAGTCCTTAAGAGGCACAATATGAAGATCATGTGGCTCAAGGGCCACGGGACAAAAAGATAAGGCACAATCCTGTGCCGACTCATAATGAAGCTGGTCCAAGTTATTCTTAATTTGAATCGAATCCTCCACTAAGTGATCGTGAATTGAAACCCCAAGTCCCTCAGACTGATAAGGAGTTTGACTTTGAAAGGTTGTGCTTTGAATTTGTGGATGTGGTGGTGGTTCGATATCAAAAGAAGAATCCTCATGTTGACAAGAAAGGTTACTCTCCTCACATTCACGTAATTTCTGCGACATTTGACTCACTTGCAGTGTCATATTTTGTATGGACTGTTGAGTGGTTTCCATGAACGTAAGGAAAGTTTGTTTCAAGGAATCAGGTATGCGGTCAACGATGAGGTCCAAGTCAGAGCTTGGGAAATTTTGAGGTTGGGTGTTGATTGGCTGAGAATGAGTCCAATGATTTGGAGTGGGGTGTTGGTAGAATTCTGGGTATTCGGGAGGAGGATACTGGGGTGAACATGAAGTATAAGAATTTGAATAAGAATTGTCTCCCCATGAATCCATCACTCTCGGGTTGTACGCGGATGCGTAATGGTCACATTGAGCATTTTGGGAAAAGGTATGCTCATACTCAGGCTCAGAGGGAACATAAGGACATTCCCCGATAACATGACCACTCAACCCACAACAGTCGCACGGTACGGCTACTGGAGCCGCCGGTGCACTCATGTCGTCTGCCATACGCATGAAAGAGGCCAAAGTTTGTTGTAATGTCTCAGTTTGTTGACCAGCATATGATCCGACATAACTAGATTGTGGTCTAGCAGTCGGTGCCTCTCTCATGTTACCCCAATATGAAGACTGCTCAGTCACAAAATTGCGATCGTCCCAACCATACAGGGTGTTAGTCTGAGCCCCCCCAGGTTGCATGGGTCCGGAGTACCAGGGAGAATCGTCCTGGTCCCAACAATGATATGGATGGTCGCCCATGTAACCATCCATCTCAACAAAGAACTCTCGAGTCGATCACTCTCACCACCACGAGGCCAAGCTCGCAAAACGTGCTCGACTCGACCCTAAAACGCTACCAGAGAGTGTAAAGGGGAGGAGACTATAACGTAGAAGAAGGTGAGAAGAAGATGACTCAGAGGAGAAGGGAAGAATCCCTAAAGCTAGCGTGGGTAGAGGGATCAGGAAGAAGCCTAACTAGCAAGCACGGCTCAAACAATGAAAGGCAATGGGTCCTTAGGCTAGACGACGCCTAACTTCGAGGTCACTAGCCTCGACACGTCTCACCTCCCTACAACGAGGACCACAATGCCCAGCAAGTGATACCAGATCCGGAGATCCAGTACCTCCTACTATCGACAAGGTAGGCAACGCCGATCAGGTCATGACGGTCTCAACTAGATTACTCTACTAGTGCGCCCGCAATCCTAGGGCCAATGTCTACTTGCTTTTAGTTAAGGCTTTATTAAGAGTGATTTTTGGGGCCAAGGAAAGGGTGATGAAATCCCCCACCTTATCTTTTATGGGACAGCCCCTCCTTAGTAGCGATTTAATCCTAGATCTAGCAATCAATCGCTCCATTCAAACGCTCTCTCACTCTTGTCCCGATGCACCTTACTAACTAATGCATGAACGAAACATGCATGAATGAGGGATGTGGGTGCACGTACCTCACGCCAGCAATCAACGACAAAATGTAAAGCAAAGAAAAGACAAATGCATGCAAGGTCTACCAATGGTGCATGACCTAGATGGCAAGAAGTCTAATCTTTTGCTTTGAGTTTTATGGTCCAAGTTGATTAAAGGGGATTGAAATTAAATCTGGGAGCAAACTAAAGATCACAGCATGCAAAATTGGGCTCCCAGATAACTAAAGTAAAGTAATAAACCACCAGAAGAAATTTGAGAGCAGGAAGCCCTTACCAGGCCGCCAATTGGCGGTCTCCAACCGCTGATTGGCGGTCTCTTTGTGGCTTCTGTTGCTCAAACTTTCCCAGTAGCCTCCCCTTGATGTTCTGGTTCCCTGAAACTAAACAAAACTGGAAACAAAAAATCAAAAACCCCTCGAATCGTCCAAACCAAGGTATGGACAGATCACCTCCCCGGCAACGGCGCCAAAAACTTGATTGATCTCGTTTTATATTTAACCGCAAGTGCACGGCCGCGTTGAAGCGGTGGCAAATACGGGTCGTCCACTGGGAGGTGTGTCGACACTTGGTTCGTGCGAAGGCAAGGGGTAAAGAAAGGAGAAAAAGATTGGTTACACTAAACTACACTACAATGCTAAACTAGAATGCAAAAGGAAATGAAGATAAGCAATAAAACTAAACCCCAAAGGGGGTAGAGAAATAATGTGAACATAAAGAAGTGTGTGTGTGTTCATTAAGCTCCTCACAACATGTAGTGCATGAAATCATAAAACTACATCCAACTTTGCCTCTACATGAATTAAGATAAGACTACATCATTAAAACATACAAGACAATAATTGGAATGAAGCTACATGAACTCAAGTATAAAGACTATACCCTACTATGCCTCTACATGAATTAAGATTTCACTACATCATTAAAACATACAAGACATTAGCTAAGGTAAAGGCAACAAGAGCACATACATTACAAATTGTGTTTCCAATATTAACATCATCCATATCCTAACCTTATCATTCCCCATAAAATAGGTCCACTAATCAAAGCATAAGCTAAGCTTCATTCAAGAGCATTAGCATATCAAAGATAAGAGTGGAGACCCATTAGATGGTTATGGAAATCATATAAAGCTCAATGGATAAAAATAACACACACTTAATACACTACATAATTATATCACATATTTCTCCACCCCCCCCCAAATGGGGATGGAACTACTCACTACTCATTACACTACTGATTAGACTAAGTAAAGAAAACATTTAACTAAGATACTAAAATTACTAAGCAAGAAATTAAACAAAGTAAAGCAACCCACACAAAACAAACAACATAACAAAACAAGATTAAAAGAAACAAATAAACTTTTATTAACAATGACTCACATTGAAGGTAGCATCCTTCTCCACCTTGAGTTATTGCTTCAAGGCTCACTCCTTAGTAGAGAGAATGCCACCAAACAATGGGTCATTACAATGGAAGGTGAAGAGTTCTATTTATAAGCATGGAAAAAGCTAATCGGGGACAATCCCCCGATGTGGGACTAAACCAATACAAAAAATAGCCTAAACGAACATTAATACAAGTCCAGGAGAAATTTGGGCGGATCCTGAGTAATATGGACTGCCAATTAGCGGTCCAAGACCGCCAATTGGCGGTCCAAACTCTTCGGATCGCGTTGGAATTTGTTGTGGCCTTTTCTTTCTGGTATTGTTGGTCTTTGATGCGGTTACTTGACTTGTTGGAGCTCCGACCCGAATGGAATTGGTAAAATACTCCCCATGATGGTGTGGAGTATTCTATTTTGCTCTTAGGTCCTTTGGTCTTACGATCAGGTCCTTCTCCATTGCATCTCAGTCCCTAGGTCTCACAATTAAGTCCTTTTTCCTGCTTTTGGGTCCTTTCATGGCTCTTCTCTTCAAACCTATTTATTCCTGAAAACTAAACATAAAACTCGTAACATAGCATTGTTTAGGTGAAAGATAATGGATATAAGATACAAATATAAACTCGAAATGATGCCAATCATTCAACAATACGAACTTACGCTCCGCCATAAGTACGAGAAGGAAGCTCAATCAGATTTTGATTGTCTTCATAAGAGACCCTAGTTGGTTTCAATTTATCCATTCGAGAGACAGATGAGCGAATTGTATACGGTAGGGGTCTTCAAGAAAGTGCAGTTAGAAATTGGGAAGATGATATACTGCGATATAATGTAGGAGTTCAATACGAATGACACATGTCATTACAAGGTATCTGAACGTGTTTTGGCTGGTGAACAGCTACTGTCGAAACGTTTCCTAGTACAAAACATATCTATGAACTTCACATGTGATTGTAGAATGTTTCAGCACGTTGGCCTTCTATGCTGCTACGTTTTTGTTGTACTTGGACGCTTAAATCCTAACGCATTGCTCCCAGACTCTTACATCGTTAATCGATGCCGGAAGGATATTCGAAGGAGCTATCGAGATAAGATGTACCCAGACGATGGCGTAATGGAGAAGGATGTGCTTCGTCGTCACGACGACATCATGGGTCGTGTCGTTTGGATCGCACAGGAAGCCTCCATTTCCCACGAAAGGTATCTTGAGGCCGTAAAGTGTATTGAATTTCTTAAGGCGCGTATGCACACTACCCAGTTCTTGGTTCGACTTGATGAACCTGAGTCTACAGGTACATCGGTTCTTAATCCAAATAAGGTCAGACGTATAGGAAGACCGCCGACTAGACGTCAGGTGTCTTTAGCTGAGAAGATAATTAAAAAAAGTCATAAAAAGCACGTCCAACAAGAGAAGAGAAAGTTCAAGATGAAGGTTACATTGTCGCTGCACGAAGTCGCACCGAAACCCGGGGATCCTGATTTCTCTGATTGGGACATGAATTTGTATTACGAGGAACTTCCTCCTTAATTTAATATTTCTTGTTATTTTTAGTTCTTGTAAAACCATGAAACTTCTAATTGTTGATCTGTTTGGATCTGTAAATGGTTGTTATACACGTTCAGTTCGTATTAAACTGTGTCCTTGTTCGGTTTAAGATTTGTGATTGTTCGGTTTTAAGTTGTGGATTTGTTCTATTTAAATATGTGTTTGTTCGGTTTATGGTGTGCATCTGTTCGGTTTAAGATGTGTTACTGTTCTGTTTAAGTTGTGTGTCTGTTTGGAATATGTTGTGTTACTATTCTTTTTAAGTTGTGTGTCTGTTCGGAATATGTTGTGTGTATGTTCGGAATATGTTGTGGGTCCGTTCGGAATAAGTTGTGTGTCTGTTCGGATTAAGTTGTGTGTCTGTTCGGAATAAGTTGTCTGCTTGTCCGGTTTAAGTTGTGTGACTGTTCGGTTTATGTTGTGTGACTGTTCGGATTAAGGTGTGGATCTCTTAAAGTTGTCAGGGAAGAGTTTGTAATTTGTACATTTAAAAATTGACTGTTCTGTTTAAGGTGTGCGTCTGTCCGGTTTAAGTTGTGTGACAGTTTGGTTTAAGTTGTTTGACTGTTCGGTTTAAGGTGTCAATCTGTTTGGTTTAAGTTGTGTGTCTGTTCGGTTTAAGTTGTGTGTCTGTTCGGTTTATGGTGTGCATCTGTTTGGTTTAAGTTGTGTGACTGTTCGGTTTAAGGTGTGCATCTGTCCGGTTTAAGTTGTGTGTCTGTTCGGTTTATGGTGTGCATCTGTTTGGTTTAAGTTGTGTGACTGTTCTGTTTAAGGTGTGCATCTGTCCGGTTTAAGTTGTGTGACAGTTCGGTTTAAGTTGTTTGCCTGTTCTGTTTAAGGTGTCAATTTGTTCGGTTTAAGTTGTGTGACTGTTCAGTTTAAGTTGTGTGTCTGTTCCGTTTATGGTAAGCATCTGTTCGGTTTAAGTTGTGTGATTGTTCGGTTTAAGGTGTGCATCTGTCCGGTTTAAGTTGCGTGTTTGTTCGGTTTATGGTGTGTGTCTGTTCGGTTTAAGTTGTGTGACTGTTTTGTTTAAGGTGTGCATCTGTCCGGTTTAAGTTGTGTGACAGTTCGGTTTAAGTTGTTTGACTGTTCGGTTTAAGGAGTCAATCTGTTCGGTTTAAGTTGTGTGTCTGTTCGGTTTAAGTTGTGTGTCTGTTCGGTTTATGGTGTGCATCTGTTCGGTTTAAGTTGTGTGACTGTTCGGTTTAAGTTGTGTGTCTGTTCGGATTAAGTTATCTGTCTGTTCGGAATAAGCTATCTGTTTGTTCGGAATATGTTGTGGGTCTGTTCGGAATATGTTGTGGGTCTGTTCGGAATAAGTTGTGTGTCTGTTCGGATTAAGGTGTGGATCTCTTGAAGTTGTCAGGGAAGAGTTTGTAATTTGTACATTTAAAAATTGATTGTTCTTGTTTAAGGTGTGCATCTGTCCGGTTTAAGTTGTGTGACAGTTCAGTTTAAGTTGTTTGACTGTTCGGTTTAAGGTGTCAATTTGTTCGGTTTATGTTGTCTGTCTGTTTGGTTTAAGTTGTGTGTATGTTCGGTTTATGTTGTGCATCTGTGCGGTTTAAGTTGTGTGACTGTTCGGTTAAGGTGTGCATCTGTCCGGTTTAAGTTGTGCGTTTGTTCGATTTATGGTGTGCATCTGTTCGGTTTAAGTCGTGTGTCTGTTCTGTTTAAGGTGTGCATTTGTCCGGTTTAAGTTGTGTGACAGTTCGGTTTAAGTTGTTTGACTGTTCGGTTTAATGTGTGCATCTATCCTGTTTAAGTTGTGTGACTGTTCGGTTTAAGTTGTGTGTCTGTTCGGATTAAGTTGTCTGTCTGTTTGGAATAAGCTATCTGTCTGTTCGGAATTTCTTGTCTGTCTGTTCGGAATAAGCTATCTGTCTGTTCGGAATTTGTTGTGTGTCTGTTCGGAATATGTTTTGGGTCTGTTCGGAATAAGTTGTGTGTCTGTTCGGATTAAGTTGTGTGACTGTTCGGTTTAAGTTGTATGTCTGTTCGGATTTAGTTGTGTGACTGTTCGGTTTAAGTTGTATGTCTGTTCGGATTAAAAAACACAACACTAAAAAAATAACCAAAAAAGAGAGTTGGTAATTTGTACATGTAAAAAAATAAACACTAGAAAAATTGGACTTCAGATCTGCACACACGATTGACGGTCCCTAAGTAACATGACCGCCAATTCACCCTTGATACAGTGGATGTTATTGGGGTCCTCCTTCGTCGGGTCAAGTTTTAGCATTAGGCACCTTATCCAGTATAAAACATAGGCGCCGCAATCGTTGCTCCCCGGTGGTTGTCGTTGGCTATTTTTCCTGAGGATTCTCAAGGGTCAATCGACCTTTAGTAGATCCCTCCAGTATTCAGCCACATCCGCTGCTGCGCATTCATGTACGTCTATGGTCTGCTCTGGATCTTCACCTTGCTCTAGCTCCCTAGAGATACTGTTGAACGCCAAAATCTCCTTGGACGGGCCGTGGACAACCACCATAGTCCAATGACCTGCAGACCAACATGGTTGTGCGATTACGGACTCTGTTGGAGACACACCTTCTATTTTAGGGAGGATAAAATCATCAATTACTTTGCCTTGGCCACCCACAATTCGCCCTGACTCGAATGTTGATATGCATATAACTTTTTGTGTTGGCCGTCTTTCTTCGAGAACCGAAAGCATAGCATCGATAGTTTGGTCGGTAATATCCATCCCAAGCGTTTTAAGTTCCTTCAGGTCGGTGCGTGTTAAACTGCACATATCGCCTCTCCAGATGACCTCTCTATTGTCCTTGTTGGTTGCGGTCAAGTTCAATATCATGTTGACCTCATCAGCTGACAACGTTCCCATTGTAGTCATGTCAACATCAGGCCTTGTCCCTCCTAAGTGGACAGCCAACCTAGAATTCTCCTTTCTTTTTTTCCTTTTTTTTCTTTAGGCTACTTTGAGCCGCTCTGTCTTTTCTCTTTTGCTCTTCTTCCACCTTCTTCTTCTTACCCCGCTGTTCATCTTCCTTCATCTGCTGCTCCACGATGGCCGTCGAGCGTTGTCTTTTCACGCCCCAGTTTGGTTTCTGGGCCTTGCTCTCTTGTTACTTTTCCTCTTCTTTCTTCTTCTCTTCCTTCTTCCTCCCTCTTCTTCTCTTCCTCCTTGTCCACGCTCTTTCTATCTTATTCCATCTTCCTCTCGTCCTCCATCTTCTTCTCCTCTTCTGTCTTCTTCTCTTCCTCCTTCTCCAGTCTCTTTCTCTCTTCTTCCTTCTTCCTCTTCTTCTCTTCCTCCTTCTCCACTCTCTTTCTCTCTTCTTCCTTCTTCCTCTCCTCCTCCCTCTTCTTCTCTTCCTCCTTCTCCACTCTCTTTCTCTCTTTTTCCTTCTCCTCTTCTTCCTTCTTCCTCTCCTCCTCCCTCTTTCTCTCTTCCTCCTTCTCCTTCTCCTCCTCTCTCTTTCTCTCTTCTTCCTTGTCCTCCTCTCTCTTTCTCTCTTCTTCCATCTCCTCCTCCCTCTTCCTCTCTTCTTCTTCCTTCTCCTCCTCTTTATTTAGATCTTCGTCTTTCTCCCCACCAGTATTTTCACCTGTCCATGTCCCTCGAAGTTATATAATTTCTTCCCTCAGCCTCCCACACTCTTCCTAGGTCATCCTCAGTTCTTCCTTAAGATCGTTAACCTCTTCTGTCGCCTTCTTAAGGGCAGCTTCGGCCCTCAGCTTTTTCGTCTTCACCTCACTCAGCTCCAACTCCTGGAGCAGCGGGTCACATGGAATGTTGCAGTCTGTCAGTTGGAGCCTTGGCAAACTGCATGTTGAAGCTAGTCCTTTTCGAAAAGGAGTTCGAACAGAACTAATAAGTTCCAGCTCCCTTTCACTCATTGATGGAGCCCCCATCAGGTCGAACTTGCCGTTGTAAATCTGAGGTAAGGTAATTCCATGTTCCTCCCATTTCCTCAGGGTTAAACGTTTCCCAAACATTTCCGTCCAACTTTTCATTCGTGGAAATGCTCCAGTTCTGGGCTCCCCCAATTTAAATTTCTCACAAAGCCACTCCTTCAAATGGAAAAGTTCAACTGTTTAGAACGACTCAACAGACATACGTTCATATTCTAAACAGACACAACTTAATCCAAACAGACAGACAACTTCATCCGAACAGACACACAACTTAATCCGAACAGACCCACAACTTATTCTGAATAGTCAGACAACTTATTCCGAACAGACACACAACATATTTCGAACAGACAGACAGCTTATTTCGAACAGACACACAACATAATCCGAACAGACAGACAACTTATTCCGAACAGACAGACAACTTAATCCGAACAGACTCACAACTGATTCCGAACAGACAGACAACTTAATCCGAACAGACACACAACTTATTCCGAATAGACCCACAACTTATTCGGAACAGACACACAATAATCCGAACAGACACACAACTTATTCCGAACAGACCCACAACTTATTCTGAACAGTCAGACAACTTATTCCGAGCAGACACACAACATATTCCGAAGAGACACACAACATATTCCGAACAGACAGACAACTTATTCCGAACAGACACACAACATATTCCGAACAGACACACAACTTAATCCGAACAGACAGACAACTGATTCCGAACAGACACACAACTTATTCCGAACAGACACACAACTTATTCTGAACAGACAGACAACTTAATCCGAACAGACACACAACTTAATCCGAACAGACAGACAACTTAATCCGAACAGTCAGACAACTTAATCCGAACAGACACACACCTTATTCCGAACAGACACACAACATATTCCGAACAGACACACAACATATTCCGAACAGACACACAACATATTCCGAATAGACAGACAACTTATTCCGATGAGACAGACAACTTATTCCGAACAGACACAACTTAATCTGAACAGCCAGACAACTTAATCCGAACAGACACACAACATATTCCGAACAGACAAACAACTTATTCCGAACATACAAATAACTTAATCCGAACAGACACACAACTTAATCCGAACAGACACAAAAAAAGAATGCAAAAACACTTACTTGTAGTATTTCCACACAACCGTCGACGTTCCCCTGCCTCATAATGAGGTTCCCTGCCTTTCTCCTCTCCTGTGGTTCTAAGCTGGCTTTCTCCAGCCCCCAACCAGGGCTCCGTGAACTGCACGTACCCATGCGTATCTGTATATGCGTCTGATGTTCCGCAAATGGTGCATGAACCATTGCTTCAGTCGAAGTGTTCCATCATAGAACAAAAAATGGTTGAAGATGAAAGAAATCAGGAGACGAACATACTCCTCCATGTCGCCCATGACACTGCTTGCCATCAGATGACCTAAAAGTTGTGTGTTGTCAAGGTTCACCCCTTTTCGCCTTTGTACACCCAATGGTTCCATCACCACGGTCTTCCCATGCATACGTAAGCCCAAAATTAGGGCAACGTCTTCCGGTGTAAGGGGAACTACCCATGATCCTATTCTCAGCCCCACCTCCTACGCATCGTAGTGTTCGACGAACCAACCGACTATTTCGTTGTCCGTAGTAATGTTAGGAAGGTCCAGGAAGTGACCGAAGGGGGTGCTCCGGAAAACCTCCTTCTCAACCTTCTTCATCCTGTCAAACTGCTTTCGGATGGCCGTCCAAGAGCACCGGGATTCCCGGAAGTAGTAGGTGGTTCCCTAAAACAAAAAATTGAAGAAACGAAAGTTCATAAAAAAAATAACGACCAAGGGAAAAAAAATATAGACCCACCGGTTCTGGGACAGGTTCGTTATCGACAGCAGGAGTCGAAGAATTCATTATCGTTTAGAGGGGAAGAAAGAAAGCCGGAATAGGTTCACAAGTACGCTTCCTTCGTTCACAGGTAATCCAACAAGAAAGAAAGCGAAACTCTCCCTTTCGGTCTGGATATTTTTAATCTTCCTCGGTATCCGAACCGTAGTTCGTAGGGTGTCTGCCGCTGTCTTATCTGGAAAGCAACCGTCGTTCTTCAAAAAACGTCAAAATTTAAAAATCAATTTAAGGCGCGTTTGGAAAGGGTGACGTGGCAATCCGACTAGACGCTTACTCGCCAACTTTTGGGTGTCACATAGGGCGCGTCACGGACGCCCGCGTCCCTGTATAACGACCCTTTTTTAACTGAATTGTTATTCATTGCCGAAAAACAACTTAAATCGTCTGTACAGATTACCATTTTGCCCTTCTACCATTTTTACTTATATAACTCTTCATTTCACTTTTTTAACACAACTTTCTCTTCATAATACTCTTCTATTCACCAGATATAATGTCTCGGCCAGGAAAAGAACCATCGGACACCCAAGACTACTCACATCTCGTAATTGCCTTGTTTATTTTAAATTTTTTTTTTGGGTCGGGCATCTCCTGCGGATGCCCGAACAATGCCCTAGACGTCTGCGGGAGACGCTTCCCACGTAGGGCAGGCGTCTCCGGTAGACGCCTCCCACTACGGCAGGCGTCTATGCGTGCATCGTCTATACATAGACGTCGAACGTCCAATATCCGACGTCTATTCCTTAGGAATAGACGTCGGCTTCTACATACGGCCGACGTCTATTCTTTAGGAATAGATGTCGGCCTTTACATCTAACCGACGTCTATTCTTCAAGAATAGACGTCGGATTAAAAACCGACATTTATTCTTTTCTTCATAGGAATAGACGTCGGCTAGTATAAATATCCGACGTCTATTCCTAAACCTGGACAAAAATAAATAAATAGCATCCTGCAAACTTGTTTTTAGTCATCATATTACGAAATAAAATTCCACTTTGAATTACAAAGTTTACCTCTCATGATAAGGGAGCAGATAATATCTTTTGTCTTCTTCTTTATAGAATGTCCCAAGCTGACCCGATTTATCGTCATTCCCGTATATATATGTAGATGGACTGATAAATCCAAATACTTTTATAACTTTCTTTTAAGATCATCGAAACTCCTAAGAAATTGGGGATAATAATCGACAGACTAGACACCCTTACATTTAACTTAAATCATGCATACATTAATTTTGTCTCAATTCGTGACAATGTTCAAATTGGAACAAATTGATATAATTTTACATGACCACACTCACAAAAGTTAATGAATAGATTGGACATGAAACCAAATGATCATGTAAATTAAAAGGGTTGGTGAAGGCAAAACTTCACGTATTCTTTACATTGGTCCTAATTTCTCTCCTTAGTTGTTATAAACATGTCTTTTTCATTTCTTTAATTCATTAGCAAAAGTAAGAGACTTCATTTCTATCATTCATTAGCAAAAGTAAGAGACTTCATTGGTCCTCATTTCTCTCCTTAGTTGTCCTAATTTACAATGTCTAGTAAATTACGAGTCCAAAAGATTTCGATCAAAGCTTAACTAGTTCAAGCTAGCAAGAGACTTCATTTCTTTCAAGAACATACAAAATATCAAAAAACTTAAGCATAAACCACGAAAATACGAATATATTCAAGATTAAAACCAAAAATTGAAATGTTGCATTCACCAACAATAAGAGACACGAGAAGTATACTAACATAGAAAATAATCATTACTACAAGAAAAATCCGAAAATAAACCAACAAAAACGAACTTAACACTTACATTGGTAGAATGTGGAGAGACGTAGGAAGACGGAGGAAGAAGGAGAAGAGGGCCGGAGAAGGGGAGGAGAGGTTGGGAAGTCGCTGTTGTGCCGGAGACGGTGCAGATCGGTCGGAGAACGGTCACGGAGGAGGATTCGGTCGCAGGACGGCTAGGGTTTGGGTGGGTTTTCGTCTGAAATGAATGACAGAAAATGTGTTTGTTCGTTTTCTTTAAGACCTATAGACGTCGGATATTATAAATGTCCTACGTCTATACCCCAACGTCTATATGCAGGGATTATAGACGTCGGATATTTATAATATCCGACGTCTATAGGTCGACGTCTGATTGATTCGTTTTATATTAACCGCAAGTGCACGACTGCGTTGAAGCGGTGGAAAATACGGGTCGATCCATAGGGAGGTGTGTCGACTTTGGGTTTGTGCGAAGGCGAGTGGGAAAGAAAGGAGAGAAAGATTGATTACACTAAACTACACTAATCTAAACTATGAAACTAGAAAGCATGAAATTAAATGACAAAACAAACTAAACTAAGCAACTAATGAAAGGAGATAAAACTCAGGAATGGAAAATCCCTAGGGGGTGGAGTGTGTGTGTGCATGATTGATCTCGTTTTATATCTAACCGCAAGTGCACGGCCGCGTTGAAGCGGTGGCAAATACGGGTCGTCCACTGGGAGGTGTGTCGACACTTGGTTTGTTCGAAGGCGAGAGGTAAAGAAAGGGAAGAAAGGTTGGTTACACTAAACTACACTACAATGCTAAACTAGAATGCAAAAGGAAATGAAGATAAGCAATAAAACTAAACCCCAAAGGGGGTAGAGAAATGATGTGAACATAAAGATGTGTGTGTGTGTGTGTTCAATTAAGCTCTTCACAACATGTAGTGCATGAAATCATAAAACTACATCCAATCTTGCCTCTACATGAATTAAGATAAGACTACATCATTAAAACATACAAGACAATGAGTGGAATGAAGCTACATGAACTCAAGTATAAAGACTAGACCCTACTATGCCTCCACATGAATTAAGATGACTACATCATTAAAACATACAAGACATTAGCTAAGGAAAAGGCAACAAGAGTACATACACTACAAATTGTGTTTCCAACATTAACTTCATCCATATCCTAACCTTATCATTCCCCATAAAATAGGTCCACTAATCAAAGCATAAGCTAAGCTTCATTCAAGAGCATTAGCATATCAAAGATAAGAGTGGAGACCCATTAGATGGTTATGGAAATCATATAAAGCTCAATGGATAAAAATAACACACACTTAATACACTACATCATTATATCACATATTTCTCCACCCCCCAAATGGGGATGGAACTACTCACTACTCATTACACTACTGATTAGACTAAGTAAAGAAAACATTTAACTAAGATACTAAAATTACTAAACAAGAAATTAAACAAAGTAAAGCAACCCACACAAAACAAACAACATAACAAAACAAGATTAAAAGAAACAAATAAACTTTTATTAACAATGACTCACATTGAAGGTAGCATCCTTCTCCACCTTGAGTTATTGCTTCAAGGCTCACTCCTTAGTAGAGAGAATGCCACCAAACAATGGGTAATTACAATGGAAGGTGAAGAGTTCTATTTATAAGCATGGAAAAAGCTAATCCGGGACAATCCCCCGATGTGGGACTAAACCAATACCACAAATACACTAAGAATACACTAATACACGTGCTACAGAAAATTGGACGGATCCTGGGCTAAATGGACCGCCAATTAGCGGTTCCAGACCGCCAATTGGCGGCCTATAAAGCTTGGATCCGTCTGGTTTTCTTTGTGGGCTTTTCTTGAAGTGTTTCTTGGTCTTAGATGCATCTGGTTGGTTTAGTGCAGCTCCGACCCGAATCGAATTGACAAAATACTCCTCATGATGGTGAGGAGTTTCCTGTTTTGCTCTTAGGTCCTTCTGTCTTACGATCAGGTCCTTCCCCCTTGCATCTTGGTCCCCAGGTCTCACAATTAGGTCCTTTTTTCCTGCTTTTGGGTCCTTTCATGGCTCTTCTCTTCAAACCTCTTTATTTCTGAAAACTAAACATAAAACTCGTCACGTAGCATTGCTTAGGTGTAAGATAATGGATATAAGGTACAAATATAAGCATGAAATGATGTCAATCAAATACCCCCACACCTAAGTTTTTGCTAGTCTCGAGCAAAACAAAGAAAGGAAAAAGCATACGAAAAACAAGAAATCCTAACTCACTTTCGTAGGAATCACGGTTGCACTTAGCACGTGCAACAAGCCGTTAAACCTCCTTGTTGCCAAGGAGGAGGAGTGGTGTCTCCTGAGGGTTTTCAGCGGATATACCCACAAAATCCGAACAAGATGCATTAATCAATCTAGCTACACGACTCGTTGGACTTATTTTGTCGATCATGGAATGCGGTAATACTACGGGTCGACTCTATATATGTAATCAGTCCACACACCTAGCCTAATGAGTTATTCGTGAGAGTTAACTAAGGAATTAAGTGAAAGACATGGGCAACCTTAACTTCTGAATGTGAAACAAAGTGTAAAGTCCATTTTGGTTCTTATTTGACTCTTCTTTTCTTTTCTTTTTTTTTTCCTTTTTCTTTTCTTTTTTTTTTCTTTTTCTTTGGAGCATTTATTGGTTGGTGTTTGTTTCTCCCAGGGTCAGGTTTCGTGCATCATTGCCTATGAGGACTTACACTATCACGTACACCTTCCCCCAAATCTCCACATAGGGCGATCCCTACCACCCGTGTAACGGGAGTTCGGTCGGTGCATCCCAAGTCAGATGACTCGAAAGCACCAGGCACAAAGTCCCCTCAGACCTACTTTCCCGAGTGATAGGAGCCGTGCGAGAAGAGAGAACACCACTTATTTATTCATTTATCTACATGGGAACCAAAACCCCTACACTTAAGTTTCACAAAAAGATATTAAGGGCCCTTGACTACAACAAACTTCCTAAATTAACAAACACGAATTATTTGACTCACTAGGTTCAGGGTGGACTTCTTTAAATGTTTGAGTACTGAAACCCACTGATTACTCACCCCCAAGGGAAAACTGGGGTGCATCCTAACGACTCGATAAATCCTAAAGCCACGTACTAGATATCCTAATGCATCAAGTTCAAGACAATTTTGGGAGCTTTCTTTTTACTTTGCCTCTCAACGGTTTTGCACATGCTAAACACACGCAAAACCCACAAAACATTTTCTTTCGAAAACACATGAAGATTTTGAAAGAAATGTGAAAATTTGAAGCACTAGGCAAGCAAAAGAAGACAAGTCACCCAAGGATCATGGCAAGCAGATATATCGATATTAAATGCAGCACACTATCATGACCCTAACAATGCAAACAAAAGAAAACAAAATCAAAGGAAAAAGACTCAACTATGTACACACGTAAAACACCCCCCCACACCTACTTCATGCATTGTCCTCAATGAAAGTGATCAAGATACTACATGGATTTATGCATGAAAAAGGAGAGATCTCACCAACATGAAGTACAAAGGGAAGTTCAAGGTCATGTTGATGGACACAAACCCGAATTCCCTCAAAGCCTGTGAGATGCTAAAGAAGGGATACAAATACGTAAAAGAAATGGAGCCCAAATACACAAGGGTTGGGGCTCACAACAATCAATGCTCACTGAAGGAGTCTTTTATTGTACTTCTTTTTTTTTCCTTTTTTTTCCTTTTTTTTTTTTTTAATAACTATGTAGAAACATAAGTTCCCATCTTCATTTGTCAAAAGACATCAAATGGGAACCTCAAGAGTGGGTCAATGCACTTGGAAAGGGAACATGACACCACGCGGGGCCAGAATACGCATGCGTGGGCCCCCTTCACAAAGAGCACCAGATGAAATGAGAGGTTCATGAATTGAACGCAAAGGCGTCTCATTCAAAGGATCAAACTGAAAGAGCTTGAACCTCTCAAGAGTTTGGGAAATAAGGGGCAACGGAAGAAAAATATCTCCCGTTGCGGAACTGAAGTTATGATCATCAATCCAAACTCTCCAACCAACAGGCTGGTGGGTCGGAACGAGGTCAAGCACCTCGTTATGCATGTCCAACTCACCAGGAGAACAGGAAGTGGGTCTCATACCCAAAGTATCCTCCAAGGAACTCCTAATACCCTTATGAGCAATGTAGTTGTTTGATGTTCCATCATTTCCAAGATGATCAGGAACAATAGTGAGAGGCAAACTCTCATCAGGTTGTTTGAAATTGAGGGTACTAGGGAGCTCTTGCTCCACCAGAGGTGGGTCCTTAAGAGGATCAAAATGAAGATCATGTGGCTCAAGGGCCACGGGACAAAAAGGTAAGGCACAATCCTGTGCCGACTCATAATAGAACTGGTCCAAGTTATTCTCAATTTGAATCGAATCCTCCACTAAGTGATCGTGAATTGAAACCCCAAGTCCCTCAGGCTGACTAGGAGTTTGACTTTGAAAGGTTGTGCTTTGAATTTGTGGATGTGGTGGTGGTTCGATATCAAAAGATGAATCCTCATGTTGACAAGAAAGGTGACCCTCCTCGCGTTCATGGAATTGTTGTGTCATTTGACTCACTTGCAATTCCATATTTTGCAAGGAATTCAAGTTGGACTTCAATAAAGTTTGAGTGGTTTCCATGAATGTTTGGAGGGTTTGTTTTAAGGAATCAAATTTGGGGTCAACAGTGAGGTCCAAGTCAGAGCTTGGGAAATTTTGGGGTTGGGTGTTGATGGGCTGAGAATGAGTCCAATGATTTGAAGTGGGGTGTTGGTAGAATTCTGAGTATTCGGGAGGAGGATACGGGGGTGAAAATGAGGTATAAGAATTTGGATAAGATTTGTCTCCCCATGAATCCATCACTCTCGGGTTGTACGCGGATGCGTAATGGTCATAATGAGCATTTTGGGAAAATGTGTGCTCATACTCAGGCTCAGGGGGAACATAAGGACATTCCCCGATAACATGACCACTCAACCCACAACAGTCGCACGGTACGGCTACTGGAGCCACCGGGGAACTCATGTCGTCTGCCATACGCATGAAAGAGGCCAAAGTTTGTTGTAATGTCTCAGTTTGTTGACCAGCATATGATCCGGCATAACTAGATTGTGGTCTAGCAGTCGGTGCCTCTCTCATGTTACCCCAATATGAAGACTGCTCAGTCACAAAATTGCGATCATCCCAACCATACGGGGTGTTAGTCTGAGCCACCCCAGGTTGCATGGGTCCGGAGTACCAGGGAGAATCGTCCTGGTCCCAACAATGATATGGATGGTCGCCCATGTAACCATCCATCTCAAGAAAAACTCTCGAGTCGATCACTCTCACCACCACGAGGCTAAGCTCGCAAAAAGTGCTCGACTCGACCCTAAAACGCTAACAGAGAGTGTAAAGGGGAGGAGACTATAACATAGAAGAAGGTGAGAAGAAGATGACTCAGAGGAGAAGGGAAGAATCCCTAGAGCTAGCGAGGGTACAGGGTGAAGGTAGAAGCCTAACTAGCAAGCACGGCTCAAACAAAGTAAGGCAACGGGTCCTTAAGCTAGACGACGCCTAACTTCGAGGTCACTAGCCTCGACACGCCTCACCTCCCTACAACGAGGACCACAATGCCCAGCAAGTGATACCAGATCCGGAGATCCAGTACCTCCTACTATCGACAAGGTAGGCAACGCCGATCAGGTCATGACGGTCTCGACTAGATTACTCTCCTAGTGCGTCCGAATTCCTTAGGGCCAATGTCTACTTGCTTTTAGTTAAGGCTTTATTAAGAGTGGTTTTTGGGGCCAAGGAAAGGGTGATGAAATCCCCCACCTTATCTTTTATGGGACAACCCCTCCTTAGTAGCGATTTGATCCTAGATCTAGCAATCAATCGCTCCAATCAAACGCTCTCTCACTCTTGTCCTGATGCAAATCCTACTAACTAATGCATGGGCATACGAGATGCGTGAATGAGTGTAGGAAATGCGTACCTTACGCCAGCACTCAACAACTGAAATTAAAGCTAAAAGAAAAGACAACTATATGCTCAAGTCAATACATGATGCGTGACCTAAACAAATAAGAACGTCTAGTCTTTTGCTTTGGATTTTAGGGCCAAGTTGATTAATGGGGGAGTGATTAATGATCTGGGAGCAAACCAGAGGTCAAAGCATGCAAAATTGGGCTCCCAGATAACACAAATTTCAAGCCTAACTACCAACAAAAATTTCAAGGAAATCACCGCTCACCAGGCCGCCAATTGGCGGTCTTCCACCGCTGATTGGCGGTCTGTTTAGGTCGGCGCTTCCTCAAACTTCTCCAGTAGGCTCCCCTTGACCTTGTGGTTCCCTGAAACTAAGAAAAACTAAAAACAAAAAATTAAAAACCCCTCGAATCGTCCAAACCAAGATCTGGACAGAGCACCTCCCCGGCAACGGCGCCAAAAACTTGATTGATCTCGTTTTATATCTAACCGCAAGTGCACGGCCGCGTTGAAGCGGTGGCAAATACGGGTCGTCCACTGGGAGGTGTGTCGACACTTGGTTTGTTCGAAGGCGAGAGGTAAAGAAAGGGAAGAAAGGTTGGTTACACTAAACTACACTACAATGCTAAACTAGAATGCAAAAGGAAATGAAGATAAGCAATAAAACTAAACCCCAAAGGGGGTAGAGAAATGATGTGAACATAAAGATGTGTGTGTGTGTGTGTTCAATTAAGCTCTTCACAACATGTAGTGCATGAAATCATAAAACTACATCCAATCTTGCCTCTACATGAATTAAGATAAGACTACATCATTAAAACATACAAGACAATGAGTGGAATGAAGCTACATGAACTCAAGTATAAAGACTAGACCCTACTATGCCTCCACATGAATTAAGATGACTACATCATTAAAACATACAAGACATTAGCTAAGGAAAAGGCAACAAGAGTACATACACTACAAATTGTGTTTCCAACATTAACTTCATCCATATCCTAACCTTATCATTCCCCATAAAATAGGTCCACTAATCAAAGCATAAGCTAAGCTTCATTCAAGAGCATTAGCATATCAAAGATAAGAGTGGAGACCCATTAGATGGTTATGGAAATCATATAAAGCTCAATGGATAAAAATAACACACACTTAATACACTACATCATTATATCACATATTTCTCCACCCCCCAAATGGGGATGGAACTACTCACTACTCATTACACTACTGATTAGACTAAGTAAAGAAAACATTTAACTAAGATACTAAAATTACTAAACAAGAAATTAAACAAAGTAAAGCAACCCACACAAAACAAACAACATAACAAAACAAGATTAAAAGAAACAAATAAACTTTTATTAACAATGACTCACATTGAAGGTAGCATCCTTCTCCACCTTGAGTTATTGCTTCAAGGCTCACTCCTTAGTAGAGAGAATGCCACCAAACAATGGGTAATTACAATGGAAGGTGAAGAGTTCTATTTATAAGCATGGAAAAAGCTAATCCGGGACAATCCCCCGATGTGGGACTAAACCAATACCACAAATACACTAAGAATACACTAATACACGTGCTACAGAAAATTGGACGGATCCTGGGCTAAATGGACCGCCAATTAGCGGTTCCAGACCGCCAATTGGCGGCCTATAAAGCTTGGATCCGTCTGGTTTTCTTTGTGGGCTTTTCTTGAAGTGTTTCTTGGTCTTAGATGCATCTGGTTGGTTTAGTGCAGCTCCGACCCGAATCGAATTGACAAAATACTCCTCATGATGGTGAGGAGTTTCCTGTTTTGCTCTTAGGTCCTTCTGTCTTACGATCAGGTCCTTCCCCCTTGCATCTTGGTCCCCAGGTCTCACAATTAGGTCCTTTTTTCCTGCTTTTGGGTCCTTTCATGGCTCTTCTCTTCAAACCTCTTTATTTCTGAAAACTAAACATAAAACTCGTCACGTAGCATTGCTTAGGTGTAAGATAATGGATATAAGGTACAAATATAAGCATGAAATGATGTCAATCAGTGCACATGAAATAAGTGTGGTGAATGCATACAATAAGCTCAAGTGTGGTTAGTGTTTGTTAATGCATAAGAAGTACCTCATGGCAAGACCTATCATTTACAACACTAACCTAGGTGATTAATATGAGCAATGCAAGGTTGTTATTAAGAACATAACGAGCATGGAGTGTACCTAACTATGGCAGAAACCATCAAGTAAAGTTCTTATTAATTCAAGCAAGCATGATAATATATCTCACAACAATAATATCTAGCATCCATACCACCTACATAACATGTACATACCTCTACTCCACCCCCAAAGGGGATGAAACTACTCACTCATAATTAAACTAACTACATTAACAATATGAAACATTATACTGAAAAGAAATTCAACTAAGCAAGAAAGGAACATTAAAGAAGCTAATTGAAAGAAACATAAACTAAAGAAACATAAACTAAAGAAACATGCAAGAATTAAAAGACAAGATTAAAAGAAACTAAGAACAATTATTTTATTAACAATGACTCACATTGAAGGTAGCATTCTTCTCCACCTTGAGTTTTGCTTCATGGCTTACTCCTTAGTAGAGAGAATGCCACCAAGCAATGAGTAGTTTGTAATAGAAGGTGAAAAGTTCTATTTATAGCCAAAGAAAAAGGCAATCCGGGACAATCCCCCGATATGGGACTAAACAAATACTAGAAATGGACTAAATACACACTAATACGCGAGCCACCAAAATCTTAGCCGATTTGGGCCAAACCAGACCGCCAATTAGCGGTCTTGGACCGCCAATTGGTGGTCTATATGGTCCAGATCACGCTAGATTTTATTTTGGGTTTTTCTGGATGTCTTTGTTGGTCTTTGATGCATCTACTTCACTTGTTAGAGCTCCGACCCGAATAGAATTGCCAAAATACTCATCATGATGGTGTGAAGTTTTCTGTTTTGCTCTTGGTCCTTCGGTCTTACGTTCAGGTCCTTCTCCCTTGCATCTTAGTCCCCAAGTCTCACAATTAAGTCCTTTTTCCCTGCTTTTGGGTCCTTTCATGCTTAATCTCTTCAAACCTATTTATTTCTGAAATTCAAACATAAAACTCGTCACGTAGCATTACTTAGGTGTAAGATAATGGATATAAGATACACATATAAGCATGAAATGATGTCAATCAACGTCTATACCCTATAGACGTCGGCTGCACAGGGTATTCAAATACCCAACGTCTATTGGTCGACGTTATACCCCATAGACGTCGGATAAATGCGGTAATACAATAGCCGACGTCTATATTACCACATAAACGTCGGTCGTAGTAACGACCGACGTCTATTCTATGCTCTCCCTTCTAGACGTCGACTGTTATAACGGCCGACGTCTATTGGGCGACGAGTAAAGCCTATTCTGCACTAGTGTAAAATGGAGCACCACGAGGCTATTCTTTCAAACTTGAGCCCAAACCTCCCACATCCACACCACTCCCCACAATCCCCTCGATCCACTCACTACTATCTCTGAGCTCACTACTGCCCCGCTCTCCTTCTCTCTTTCCTCCAACATCCATCACCATCTACAACAACTATGACTCCTGAAGACTCCCTCTCGAGTTTGATGTCGGCCTCTACAGGACGCTCGTATTCGCTTGGAGGTGCCCCTGCTTTGGAGACTCCTTCCGTGCAGGAATATAGAAGAGGAATATGATGGTTTGGGGAGAGGGAAGAAGGATGACAGATGATAGATTAAAAGTATTTAAAACTACATTTGGAATGGAACCAGCGCATTGATAGTCAGGTTAGCCACACGTACGAGAAATCATAAAATAAATGTTGATAAGTTCCACATGATCAGTCACGTCAACAACCAAATGGGTCGTCTGTGACGCACGCGCAGGGGAGGACCCAGGATGATATTGAGGGGTGGCACCCTTTAAAAATATATCAATTCAAAATAATATAATATTTAAAAAAAATTATATTAACTTCCAATATGTTTGTTACAAGGTAATTCATACGAGGTTTCATTCTTTGAAAGTTTTTCATTACAACTTCAACCACTGATCGTATCATTGACCAATTCGTCTCACATCCGGTTCCACAATCTGTTTTTCACGACATTCATGGCTGAAAACACTCTCTCAACTATTGCAGTTGCAACTGGAAAGACCAATGCCAAGGTAATCAACAAGAAAATCAACAGAAAAGTTAAAATTTTCCTCTTTTGAACCATCTTCTCTGCGAGTTCTATTAAACTTTTCAAATCCCCAAATTCTGGATTGGATCTGACATCACGAACATAAGTCTCCAATTGACTCTCAAGAACAATGAGATCAAAATCAAAAAAATCGTGGGATAAAATTTGGTCATTTGAAACAATTTTGTCTTGTCAAACTAAGAGAAAGAATTTTTAGGACTTAAACATGATACACACGTCAGTAACTCTGTGCTTCCCCTCTGTGAATCGGTTGTTCAACTCCTCAAGTTGCATATCAATTACTGTGTGGAATATTTCAACACGATAATGATGCACATTAGAAATTTCTCTACTCTTCGACGAGAACACCCTCAAGGCCAATACAATTCAGGCATTATAGGAACCATAATATCATGTTTTGTGCAGAACTGGGTAGTTTGCTTTAATATAGAATCTCATCCTTCTTCTCTCATTTCTTATAGACTTTGTTTTACCACTACCACTAAATCCAACTCATTAATAATGTCTTGGTCTTTTCTTTGTAATGCCACTGAGAGATCATTAGTCAGTCCTAAGATATTTCTCATCAAATGTAAACAAAAGACAAATTCAAAGTCTTGCAAGTATTCGAGTAGAATGATGGCTTCTCCTTTTTCCCCAGAATTTGAAGTTTCTTCTATAATCTCAAGTACATCAACAATAGAACCAAACATGAGACTCAAATTTATCAAAGCACTGTAATGAGAACCCCAACGCGTACCACTTGGCCTTTTCAGTGTAGTCTCTTGATGCAATCCTCTCCCACTTTCAACCTCTCCCATTTCAAGTGCTTCTGCAATTTTTCCAAATTGTCTTTCACGAAGTATATCAAGTCTTTTGCATGAAACTCCAATGACATTTGACAGACTTGAAACCACATGAAAAAACAAGTCTACTTGGCCATCATTTTGAGCAACAACTACCAAGGCCAACTATAATTGATGTGCAAAGCAATGGATGTAATACGTTGTGCTTCTTTGGGTTTTTATCATAAACTTATCCATTCCTGAAAATGAAAAACAAAAATTGAATGGAGTTGTGATCAAACTCCATACTCTAAAATAAACACAATGATCAAATTTTTCAAAAGCAAACACTAAATCGAAGGAGCTATTTTATTCTTCAATCAAAATTCGTAATCAAACACTAAATTAAGCAGAAGATGCAATTCAAGAAAAAAGATAGATCTTACACATAGGAACCCCCAAGGATCAAAAGCGAGACTAGAGAGCAAGCTCTCTCTGTTCCACACACCTTCAATCTCTGTTGTCGGGATGAGTATCGTCTCACACACCAACAGAAGGGGGCACGAAAGATTATGAATTAAAAAAAAATACATCCAAACATGTTCATCACGAAAACATACCCATATCGAGTGAAGTTCGAGTAGGATTTTTAGTAGAGCTAAAGATAGACAACCCTACTTCTCGTCGTTTGAGAAAAAATGAAACAAACCAAAATAGCCATAAGTCGTCATCTCCATCAAACTTCCTTTACATATTTAGGTTCGTCTCAGAACCCCAAAAGACTTTCAAAGGTGCGACTTTTACTGGTTTTCTGCAATCCGGAAGAGGATTGGGTTTTGTTGGAATTTGGGTATTCGTTTTTCCTTCGAATTTGGGGCTAAATTATCAAAATGGTGTACGAATCGCCCAATTCTAGAGCATTTCCTCTCGTACGAATAAAACTTCGATATTTACTGGTTTGCTAAACTAAAGTAATAAGAAAAGCAAAATAATCTAAAGTACCTAACCTCTAGGCGGGTCCGCAGGTGGATTGAGGTCGGTGAAGTCGTGAAGGCGTCCGCGTGCGCATGGCTTGTGGAGGTGGAGAAGCATGTCAGAGGTGGAGCAGGGGAGGGCGGGTGGACTGGATCCCGGAGTTGGAGAGGTGGGTGGAACTGTCACCCGTGGAGTCGTGGAGTTGGAGAGGTGGAGGCGGTGGATGGGGCATGGGGGGAAGCGGGGAGGTAAGGAGGGAATTAGGGATTTTGGGTGGACGTGGATTTGGGGGGGGGGGGGGGATTGAGTTTTTAGGGATTAAGGAGATGATGTAATTATGTAATGTAAATATAATATATGGTTTTTGATTTTGTATCACATTTCGGAATAATCTCACATCGGAAATCACTAATGATTTGATGATGTTTATAACTTTTTACCTCTCTAATCTATTGCGAGTTGATCACACACTCATAAGTCATACTGGACTTGATTGACAACGTGGGCACACATTGATTTTGCTTAATATCTTACATCAATTTCAAAATTCTGGCAAGTGCCCACGCATGCCCATGCCTAGGTCTGCCCTAGCACGCGCGTCCATTAATCATTTCTCATAAGTATTTTGTCTTTTTCGAAATAATTTGATTTACGTCGGACACCACTTTCCTCTCTCTTCCCACTTCCTTCTCCCCGCATTTTCTGACAACTGAAGGCACCCCTCGGACTTGCTTGGTCCTAGTGGTGGAGAACCCCTCAGATCTCGTAGGTTCGAGGGGTGCAGAACCCCTCGAATACCATATTTTTATAATTTTGTTTTAATTTATTTTAGTTTTTGTTTTATTTTTTTAATTCATTTTTAAAATATTTTTAATATATATTTTTTAAAAGTATTTTTAATTATTTTTATTTTTATTTTATTTTTATTTTAATTGTTTTTATTTTTTATTTAATTTTTTCGTGATCAACTTCCAAATGACGTTGGAGTGTGTTGAAAAGTTGAGTAATCCAGCATAATAAAAAACTAAATATTAAATTATGTTATCCAATAAAAAATCAATTCTCTTTATCCAACACAATAAATTATTTACAACTAAATATTAAACAAAAACAAAAACTAATTCAAATAAAAAAGGGTATACAGACAAATCATCCAAAAAAAGAGTGTACACCCCATGGACTTGACAGCCACCACCCATTTTTTGTTTTAAATAGTTTTTGTTTTTGTTTAATAATTAGTTGTAAATAATTTGTTATGTTGGATAAAGACAATTGATTTTTTTATTGGATAAAATAACTTTTCAACACGCTCTCTCCTCCACGTCATTTAAGTCGATCATTGGGTCCAAAAATATTTTCAGTCCAAAAATTTAAAAAAATTAAAACACAAAACAATCAGAAAACATATTTAAAAATATTTAATAAATAGATTGCAAGAATGGTTTGAATCTCGTATAATGGACATTGATTCTTTCATCTATTTTGTCAAAAAAAAGTGGTAACATATGATTTTAAAAAAACCAAAAACATAAAACAAAAGCCAAAACTACTTAAAATAAAAATAAAAAAATAAAAATGTGACGAAAAAACAATAATAATTAGTTTCGGTTTTTGTTTATGTTTTGTTTTTTTTAAATCATTTTTAATATGTTTTTTAAATCTCTTTTAAAAATATTTTTTATAATTGTTTCTATTTTTTAAAATTTTGTATTTGTGTTTTAATTTCTCGTGAGGTGGAAAATAGAGCCCCACGGAGTTGACTGTGCCCAACTATTTTTGTTTTAAGTAGTTTTATTTTTTTGTTTAATATTTAAGTGTAAATAATTTATTATGTTATATAAAGAGACTTGGTTTTTTATGGTATAAAATAAATCTACTTTTCAACACGCTCTCCTATCCATATCATTTGGATGTCGATTTTGGAAAAATTAAAATAAATAAATAAATAAAGTTCAAATATAAAAACAATTATAAAACTTTTTTTAAAAATTTAGAAAGTATATTAAAAATGATTTAGAAAACCAAAAAAATTAAAACAAAAAATAAAAAAGAACACCCCTCAGGCCCGCGAGATTGGAGGGGTTCTTTTTTTTAATATGTAATATTACATATTACATATTTAATATTACATATTACATATTTAATATTTAATCATTTTTGTTGTGTTAATCATTTTTGCAGCAAAAATTCATATCCAACCCATTTAATAATCGTGTTGTCATATCCTACTCATTTATTAATCGTGTTCAAACTTCAAATCAATATCCGCTAAGTTTGTGTCGAGTAATCGTGTTTCGTGTAAATTTGACAGTCCAAGTCATTTTTCTTCTTATATGTTCTTCTTTTACGAGGGTAGGTGAATTAAATACAAGACATAACCCACAATGATAAGTTATTTTAGATATTTTTATGTAATTAAACAAAATTAACCAACATCGCCGACTATACTTATCTGTTAATACTTTTTAATTAATAAAAAATTTAGGAAATTAAATTTTTAGGAAATAAAACATTACATATTACGTTACAACATTAGAAAAATATGTAATATTAAATATTACGAAAAAACATTACATGTTACATAAACAAGATTTCTAAATAGAACATTACAAATTACGTTAAACCCATGTTCAAACCGCTCCTCGTCTGTAGCGTTGTCATATATGCTCGATTAAATCGTCTTTCAGATCCAAATGTTGATTCCTATCACGCACCCGATCTTGATTGGCAAAAAATTCATGAATAACCATTATACGAATTGTCGAATATCGTGTTTCCTCAGCATTAGTTCCAACTTGATCTTCCATAAATTCGCGAATACCCAATACATTATCAATTAACCCTAACTATGTGTTTAGCCATGGGTTAACCATCTTAGACCATACTATTAAATCACCTCGACAGGTCGTTCGGGGGTCTCGCCCACCGGTGAGCGAGCGACCGCGATAGGTCGTTCGGGGGTGGAAAGGGGGTAGCGTCCCGTGGATTTTTTTTGAAAATAAGTAATATTAAATAAGTAATATTTAATATTTAGGAAATTAATATTCGAGGGGTCCGACCTGGCCGAGGGGTGGACGCTAATTGTTTTTTAAATCTCTTTTAATTTTTTTTATAATTGTTTCTATTTTTTAAAATTTTGTATTTGTGTTTTAATTTCTCATGACGTGGAAAAGAGAGTGTGTTGAAAAGTTGAATTATTTTATCCAATAAAAAAATTCTTTTTATCCATCATAAGAAATTATTTACCACTAAATATTAAAGTCAAATTAAAACTAATTAAAATAAAAAAGCGTATAAGACCCATCTCCCATAAAATAATGAGTGTACAATACACCCCCACGGAGTTGATTGTCCCACCTTTTTTGTTTTAAGTAGTTTTTTTTAATATTTAAGTGTAAATAATTTATTATGTTATATAAAGAGACTTGGTTTTTTATTGTATAAAATAAATCTACTTTTCAACACGCTCTCGTATCCACATCATTTGATGTCGATTTTGGAAAAATTAAAATAAATAAATAAATAAATTTAAAATATAAAAACAATTATAAAACTTTTTTAAAAATTTAGAAAGCATATTCAAAATGATTTAAAAAACAAAAAAAATTAAAACAAAAAATTAAAAAGAACACCCTTCAGGCCTGCGAGATTCGAGGGGTTCTCCACCCCTCGGCCAGGTCGGACCCCTCGAATATTAATTTCCTAAATATTAAATATGTAATATTACATATTACATCATTTTGAATGTTGTAACGTAATATGTGTTGTTCTATTTCCTAAAAAATTAATTTCCTATTATTTTTTTATTAATTAAAAAAGTATTAACAAATAAGTACAGTCGGTGATGTTGGTTAATTTTGTGTAATTACATCAAAAAATCTAAAATAACCTATCATTGTGGGTTATGTCTTGTATTTAATTTACCTGCCCTCGTAAAAGAAGAACATATAAGAAGAAAAATGACTTGGACTGTCAATTTTACACGAAACACGATTACTCGACACAAACTTAGCAGATATTGATTTGAAGTTTGAACACGATTAATAAATGAGTAGGATATGACAACACGATTATTAAATGGGTTGGATATGAATTTCTGCTGCAAAAATGATTAACACGATTAAGACACGATAAAACACGATAAGTAATCAGGTAATTAGGTACACAATTACAAATATTATACGATTAATACACGACTGATACCGAAAAGTCTACAAGTAATATATAAGTTATAAATTATAATGAACGGGTGACGTGCAATCATGCAATTCGGTATTCGTGTAATAAACAGAACTAATTGTGTATAAATTATTATTTAATTTATAAGACCGGCTTATGTACTATAAGACCACGTCTATCCATTTCCGGGCTACCCCCGGGTGCTCTGCTCCCTCTCTCCGTCACGTCAGCTCACCCCATCCACCCAAAAAACTCATTAACCATGCCCGGACTACCCCCACCCACCCTACACTCTATTTCCTCCACATTATTATTAATTAAACAATTTTAATTCTTACATCACATTTAACAAATTACATTTTACATAATATTAATTGAAATTACTACTTCAAATTACTTTAACTCGAAAATATTTAACTCGAACTATTAAATCACGAAATTATTATTAAATATTACGAAACAACATTACATAATACATAAACAGGATTTCGAAATAGAACATTACAAATTACGTTAAACCCATGTTCAAACCGCTTCTCGTCCGTAGCGTTATCATATATGCTCGATTAAATCGTCTTTCAGATCCAAATGTTGATTCCTGTCATGCACCCGATCTTGATTGGCAAAAAACTCATGAATAACCGTTATACGATCGGTCGAATATCGTGTTTCCTCAGCAGAAGTTCCAACTTGATCTTCCATAAATTCGCGAATACCCAATACATTATCAACTAACCCTAACTATGTGTTTAGACCATGGGTTAACCATCTTAGACCATACTATTCAATCACCTCAATAGGTCGTTCGGGGGTCTCGCCCACCGGTGAGCGAGCGACCTCGACAGGTCGTTCGGGGGTGTGGAAAGGGGGTGGGTAGCGTCCCGTGGAATTTTTTTGGATCTCGAAATTGTTTGATCTGGAAATTTTTGAATCTTCATCACTTGCAAACAACTCATTGTAATCCAACCCGTTACCACAATAATACAAATTTATCACCCCACATTACTAAAAAATACCCAATACATTATCAATTAACTTTAATAACAAAACCTCCACTAAAATATAAAAAACAAAATAAAATCGACAAACGGGAGACAACACGTGCCCCCACCCGATGGACACCCAGGTGGGCGCCCCGGGCGCCCGCCCGGCAGGTGCCCTCCCCTTTAAGGGGAGGTCACCCTGCACGGGGGCGCCCCCATACCGTTAACCCTGCTCTAAAACCAAAAAATGACTACATTTGTTTTCGTATCTATTAGGCAAATATGATTGTCCAAATGTTGATATTCCTCCCCTTTTGTCAGAACTCGATGATTGCATCGCCACGCAAGTTAAAGGAATTTGGTCTTGATTATTTCGATAGATTTTCGTTCATTAATTACTCCCTCTTACGTGGTATTGGAGCTCCCAACTACTTTACTAACGACACTCTTCTTCTTGGACACTCATAATTTTTGAAAGCTTATTACCTAACATTCATTCATCTAAAACCCTATAAAAACAGGTTAATTTTGTAGCTAGAGAGTTATTTTGACTGGCCAAGATTGCAAATATGTTTAATATAACAAGACTCATAGTGTGGAAAACAATTTAAAAAAGTACAAGTTGTAACATCTTGGTATAATTTGAAGTTTAAATTTGATTTTATGATCAATAAGTAACTTTGTGTCAACAAAATTTAAACATAACAGATCTCTTCTTTTCTTATAATAAAAGAAGATTTTTCCAGTCACCACGGAGGTTACACGATATATATTTGAAAGATATTTATGTGTTGTTTAATAATCGTGCATTTGGGCTGAAAAATCACATGAGAAGCGGTGAATTGTGTACAAACTACGTCAAGTTTGTGTTAATTTTCCCTCACCGACTCCTCGGTCAACTTTGGTTTATCATCATTATTTGTTTATGTGATGGACATGAATCCAACATACATACATTTCTGGACCATTTTATGATTTATCAACGCCACCAACCATTCACCAACCCATGCAGTGGTGTGGAGGCGTGTACCAATCAAACCATGCGATGCGACTGGTTTCTTCTGGAGAACTAAATGATGGATTAGTATGACTATAAATAAACGATACATAGATGGATTAGTAAGGCTGATGTTAGGAGAATAAATATTACCATTTTTATGAACAGATGCACATATCTTTAAAGACGTTAAAATTTAACCGGTTGTTTCAGTTAAATATTTAATTTGTTCAGCTAAACATAGTCAGAGGGATAATTATACCAAAAACAATTGCGGTCCTCTTTAGAAGAGCTACGGGGGCTGATTGGACCTCAATGCCCCCATTGAGCCACAATCTCGCGTTGCGAAGTTCGGCAGCGATTGCATATTTGCCCTCACTATAAAGAACAATATATTATTTTAAGTATATCCTATAGACCAGGGAGCCATGCCGCCGCTGGATGCCGTGCCGCCACGGCAGCCGGTTCCCCCGGCCCGGCACAAGCCCGAATCCGGAACGGGTTGGGTTGATTTTTTTCTTTGTCCGGTTGAGTGTTGAGTTAAGTATACAATCAAAATTTAGTTAAATAAATACAAACACAATTTATTTTTCCTCAAACTAACCAATTATTTATTAGAAATGGTTAACTCAATTCGAGAAACAATATATTAGTTACATATAAAAAAACCTAAAGGCTAACTAAACCTAAGGAGTAATGAAAAAACCTAAGGGGTATTAGGAAAAAATTACTTCTTAAATAAAGTAATTTAGTTAATTTTTCCTTCAATCTTCGCCGTCATCGTCGTTGTCGTGAATAACCACATTCTGCATTCTATCCGCATCGCCGAGCCAATCCTTCAGACATACGCTCATCTCGATGGACTTGTCGGACAAGTTTTGTCTCTTGTTAGACAAGACCCACTTACTTGCACTAAAAATAGCATCTGACGCCACAATTGACGTCGTAGGACATAATAAGTCTCGCGCCATCAAAGAAATTAGTGGAAACCTACATGAGTTTTTTCTCCACCAGTCTAAAACATTAAAACATTTTAACTTAGCAATACTTAAGTAAATTTCAGTATTTAGAGACACAGTTAATTCATTTTGGGTCTCAGTTCGCACAAATTTATCTTTTTTTTTCTTAACCAATTCCATTGCGAGTCGTTATCATCTGAATCCACTGCAGCTGGAGGTGATTGTGATGGTGAACTAGCAACATTTGAACCCATTTGTTTATTTAATCTTTGATATTCTTGAAAATAATCATTTAACGAAGACCTACATTTATCTACATGGTTTTGAAAATTTTCGTAATTCATATTTTCGTAAATTTATTCCAAATAAACTTGTAAACAGTAATTTTAAATCTAGGATCCATAATAAAAGCTAAACAAAAGCTAATTGGAGGAAGATTCCAATATTTATTAAACTTAGCATCCATTACGGTTAAAATCTCATCAAAATCAGGGTTTCCCCTATATTTTGCAAATACTTTTATAATTGGACGTATTTCGTAAATAAATATGTTAGAGATCATATAATATTGTTCATTTAATCTTTTCGTAAAGGTGAAAAAAGGTTTTGAAAAAGCTAACATAAATTACAATTTGTCAATCTTCGTCGGTTAAAAATATTTCTTTTGTTTTTCATTATAAAAAGTTTGGATTGCAAAATGATGATCAACACAAAATTTTAACATTTCATAGGTAGAATTTCATCTATGGGGACATCTAATTTAAATTTTCTAAGTTTAACATTATTATATACACAAAAATTCTCTAAATTCCTAATATCTAGATGTACTACTACAACCTACAAATGCAATTGCATTCCTAACATTTCTTAGGTATGATTTAATTAATTGAAGTTCATCTTGTACTACCAAGTTCAAAGTATGACAAACACATTTGATATGAAAAATTGAACTATATAGAGGTGGCTTACAATAACTTATAAGCATTCTTATTACTGCACTGTTATTAGTAGCATTATCAAATGCAATTGCACAAATTTTATTTTCAAAAGAATTAGCTACGATGACATCTTTAATGTGATAAAAAACATTGGTAGTGTGTTGATGCAAAATAGGTAAAAAAGAAATAATTTTTTTATTTAACAACCATAAATCATCTAGATAATGAGCAGTTACGGAAAAATTAGGATAATTATTTGGACTGGTCCAAATATTACTAGTTAATGTTACCTAATTGTTCATTTCAAAAAAATAACTAATCATGATTGTTCGTTTTTTTTGAATTATGAAATGCAACATTTTTAAGAGTTCTTTTAGAAAATGGTTTAAATTGGGATTTTGATAGAGAATTGCTGCCCTTGGGGATTCAAATTCACATGTACTAAATGATAATTCATCTCTAATTATGAAATCAACAATTATTTCTCTCCCTTTAATTGGGCAATATTTCCAAAAAAATAAATTTACACTATCTGTGTCTAAAACAGATTGACGTGAATCCATTACTGGCTCAGGATTGTTCTTAACTTTATATACTTTCGAATGTTTACCTAAATGACCGGTTCTCTCACTTGACTTACCTGAATATACATTACCATAATGTTTACAAGTAGCAATTACTTTATCTTTTGATCTCCACCTTCTTGAAAATATTTCCATATTGAATTTTTTATTCTAAAACCGGTAGTAGTTATTTGAGGTGGTAGATTAGGAAGGGTTGTATAGTATCATTATCTACATAATCTGATTTTGAAGTCATGCAAATTACTAAATATGCAAAGAAAAATTTAATTTTTTCCATAAAAGATAACGTCATGATAACTAAAAAGATTAGAAAAGTCTGGAAAATGAAGAGCGGAGTCGCGAAATCAGCGGTGTGCTTTTAATTTTACGCTTCACGTTTTAGCCCAAACTCGACCTGTATCCACCAAAATCAAAACAATTAGAGAAAGATTAGAGAATATAAGATAAGATTGGAAGAGAGTTGTGTAAAAAAAAAGAGGGGTTAGGAGGTTTATATAGGATATAGGAGGGGTAGTTTAAGATTAATAAAAAAAACAACGACTCTTAGAACCGTTGGAACAGTCGTGCCGAGCACAACACGGCCCGTGCTGGGCCACCCCGGTCCGACACATACCGGCCTTTCATGGCGTGCCTGCCCCGGCACCCAAGTCTAATATCCTAATCTTGGATTAGTCTCAAACAAATATCAAATCTTGACACGATGAGTTACATATTGGTATTTAATTGAAATCCTATTACTTATGCAAATCCCTTTTTATCGTGGTATTAACTAAGTTTAGTTTAATGGGTAGATATCTAGTATTGTATTGACCTCAATGGCACGAATTCCGGCATGTAAGTTGTTTGTTGACAATTAAATAATAAACATAGAATTAATGCTTTTTGAAAAAAGAAGTTTCTTTGAGGAAATAAATGGGTTTCAAGTGTAAATCTCTCTGCTTTGGCTTAATTTCATAACAAAAATTATTCTCGTACATTGGCAGAGAAAAATTTAGACAAGCTCAATTCCACTATTTTAATGCAATACATACGCAATGTAAGTTAACTTATTAATAAGAAAAAGGACCTGGTGGCTATATTTGCTTTTGCACATCATATTTAAACTTGCAATAATATTTCTTTAGACTGGGATGTAATGAAATACAAAGGTTACTCTGGATTTGCTGTCATGGTTAAAAACCATGCATATATGGCTGCTTCTTGTTTTAGGGATTTCATGTTGGGAGGAAGAAGATGTGAAAATAGGTAAACTTTCATATTTCTTCATGCAAGTGAGAAGCCTATGGAAAAAAGTTGTCTTTCCATAAGATGATAAGAATACAAAGAGATAATGTCATTAGAGTTTAATTACAAGAAAAACAAATTTGAATAGAAGTAGTTATGTAAAGACGTGGGACGTGAGAGAGAGAGGGGAGGTATGGGGTAGTGGTTAGGGTGTAAGGGTATGGAGGGAGGTATGGTGAGGAGTTTGGGTTAGGTATTAGGTTTTGTTTTAAAAACCAAAAACTAACCATTTTGCTCCTTTGGTTGCCCATTTTGTTTTCCACCCAACACTCGCCCAATCTTTCTTGCATCCCGACGACCAGAGGACGAGGGAGGACACCGGCGACGTGGTGAAGTCGACGCATGCGAAGAAGGAACGCCGGGAACGGAGGAAAGAAGGAGAAGGAGCTAGAAGCGACGCCAAAGGAGGAGGAGCTTGCCGCACACGTCTTCTCCACGGTGAAAGGTATGCCAAGTCTTCATAGTAACTCCCCAAGAGGTGTGGGAGTGTAGGGGGCGGCGTTGGTGTCGTTTCCCCGGCGAAAACCCGACTGGACGGAGGTTGAAGACGCTCTGTTCGGTCGACCGATTGGTTGTTCGGTCGACCGAACGACGTCTAAATGATGCCTGTCCAGAGGGGAAATGTGTAGTTCGATCGACCGGTAGTGGGGTCGGTCGACCGATATTTATAAATATTAACTTACTGCCCGAAAACGGTCGAACGACGTCTGTGTGACGGTCGACCGTTTATGCCAAATTTTAGCGGGAATCTAAGGGTTATATTAGCCGGTCGACCGGTGGTTTTTCGGTCGACCGAATCCCAGTAGATATGTTAGACAGACCTTCGGCCGACCGAGTGTGTGTCTCGGTCGACCGAACTGCACAAAGTCGGTCAAGAGCGTTGACCATCTAAACGGTCGACCGCTCTGGATCCGGTCGACCGACCATGTGCAGTTTTCCTGTAGTGAAGTGTCTACTGATCCGGTCAACCGAAAGAGTTCCGGTCGACCGAATACAGGGGGCAGGATTCATGCAGTTTTCCTTAGCGGTTGAACGGACCATGGTTCGACCGACAGGATATATATGTATATAAAATGTATAGCGTAGACCTTCCAAACGGTCGACCGCTAGATTTGACCTTGTTCGACTGGTGGGTCGAACTATTTTCCTTGGTGGATTTATCCACACGCGAGACGTCGAGCATAGGCAACTACCGGCTGCCGAGCCCACGGTCGATCACCGGACCTCGGAGCTACGGATTTCACCTACGACGAGAGCGTATTTCAGTTGGACCCCTTGAGCCTGTGCGGCAGAGGGATGCCTTCCATGCCTGTGCGGGTGGTAGATTCCTTCTTCCTTGTGTAGGGAGGGGTTGCACTTTCCGTGTGTCGGAAAGCGAGGTCACTTGTGCCTGTGCGGCCGAGAGACGCCTTCTTCCTTGTGTAGGGAGGGGATGCACTTTCCTTGTGTTGGAGAGCGGAGGCAGTCAGTGGGCCCGAGGCAGATTTGCATTGCATGAGCATTATTTGGCATTTTCGTCTGTATTTCTGTTTATGATAGGAGATGTTGGCATACGGGGTTCCTTGCGGGAACTCAGGCAGATTTTGTGTTTCATTTTCAGGGAGCAGGTAGTCGTAGGTTGGTGGTGACCGAGGGGAATACCTCCGGGATCGGGTCATGTCTTCTTAGCTTTTGTAGAGGTAGTGATTTCAGTAGTTATGTATTAGACATGTAATCGCTCTTTTGACACTCCGTATTATGACTTCCACTTGGAGATATTTTATATATATGTATTCAGTTGACTTTTCCAGTAACGTGCCCTTGTTGACCGTTGACGGTCGTATGTTTATGTCTTAAATTTGAAAAATTTCTTCCGTTGTTTTGGGACGTTACAACTTGGTATTAGAGCTTTGATTTCGGCGTACTTTCCCAAGAAAACCACCATCGAGTTAGGATTAGAGTCTAGAGGTCCATGGCATGCATTCATTGGCCTTTCTGATGTGAACTTTTTGTCTTGTAGAGTGCTGCCTCCGAGACGGGTCGTGCCTGTGGTTGAGACTCGCGATTCGAGTGAGTCAGCGAGAGAGGAGGCCCGGGAGGCAGAGCGCAGGGTCCTGTTCGATACCGTGGAGCGGTTGAGCAGGATGTTGGAGCGCCAGGCAGCGCAGAGTGCGCAGGCGGGGGTCGGTGCGATGCACGACCGGTTCATGAGGCAGCACCCTCCAACTTTTACTGGGCAGATGGATGCAGAGGCAGCCGAGGAGTGGATCCTCACTATGGACACGATCTTCAGGGCTATCGACTGTACTCCGGAGAAGAAGGTGGACCTGGCCACCTATGTGCTGAGAGGAGCTGCAGCGAACTGGTGGAGGTCGACTTCAGCAGTTGTGTTCACCGGTCGAGAGGATGTGTCGTGGGAGGAGTTCGTTGAGGAGTTCAACGAACAGTACTTTCCGGAGCACGTGCGAGACAGGAAGAGGGAGAAGTTCTTGGCCCTGGAGCAGAGGAGCATGACACTGGAGGAGTACATCGGGAAATTTAACGCTCTTGAGCGTTACTGTCCAGAGATCTTCCCCACCCACGCGCAGAGGTCGATGAAGTTTGTGAGGGGACTCCGGAAGCAGCTGAGGACCCGAGTGCTGTCGAGCATGCCGCGCACCTTGGCGGATGCTGTGAGGAGTGCCACGATTATGGAGAGAGACTACCGGGAGAACTACCAGGAGGAGAGGGGACCAGTCGGGAGATCCTCAGGGAGGCCAGGAGGGCAGAGTTTGGGAAATGAGGGCAAGAGGCCCCGGATCGAGGCAGCGGGGGCGCCGCAGCCAGAGGCGTGCAAGAGCTGTGGCAGAGTGCACACTGGGCGTTGCTTCGGGCCGAGTGCTTGTCATGGTTGTGGTCAGCTGGGCCACTTCGTCAGGAATTGCCCTAGCAAGGGTGCTGGACCGAGCAGACCTCCAGGACTTCCGGTGGCCAGCGGAGGCGGAGCTAGGAGACCTGCAGCACCTCAGCAGGGTTAGCGCACTGGACGAGTCTTCACTATCCAGGCGGAGGAGGCGAGGGACGCCAACACTGTCGTGGAAGGTACACTTCTTGTGGCAGGTTTAGAGGCTAGGGTGCTTTTTGACTATGGCGCGACACACTCGTTCATCTCGAAGCGATTTGCGGGAGTGTTGGGCTGTACCCTTGCGATGTTGACTGCCACTTTGGAGGTCAGCACACTCCTGGGTTTGGTGGGCACTGTGGGGAGCTTCGTCCCCGACGCCACGATTGTTTCGGGAGACCAAGATTTTCCGGCAGATCTGGTCTTGCTACCGATGGAGGACTTCGACGTTATTCTTGGGATGGACTGGCTGTCCCAGCATGACGTGCGTGTCCTTTGCCGTGAGAAGAAGATTTTGATTCCGAGGATGGGGTTGCCTGATATCGTGATTAGAGGAGTCAGGAACAGAGGAGGCCGCATTGTGGTGTCAGCTTTGAGGGCTCAGAGGTTGATACAGCAGGGTTGCAGAGTATTCCTAGCGACGCTGGTTGTTCCAGAGGCTGAGTCGTCGAGGTTGGACGAGATAGATGTGGTGCGGGAGTTTACAGAAGTGTTTCCAGATGATATTCCAGGACTACCACCTCCGCGAGAGTTGGAGTTTTGCATTGAGCTGGCAGAAGACACCTCACCACAGTCGAAAGCCCCGTACAGGATGGCGCCCGCAATGTTGGTAGAGTTGAAGAAGCAGCTGCAGGAGCTGATGGAGGCTGGTTTCATCAGACCGAGTGTCTCACCTTGGGGCGCGCCAGTGTTGTTTGTGAAGAAGAAGGACGGGTCATTGCGGATGTGCATTGGCTATAGGATGCTGAACAAGGTCACCATCAAGAATAGGTATCCCCTACCTAGGATTGAGGACCTGTTCGATCAGTTGCAGTCAACAAAGGTCTTCTCTAAGATAGACCTACGTTCAGGGTACCATCAGGACCAGATATGGGCACTATTAGTTCTTGGTGATGCCTTTTGGGTTGACGAACGCTCCGGCAGCTTTTATGGATCTGATGAACCGGACGTTCAGGCAGTACTTGGATAGTTGTGTCGTTGTCTTTGTGGATGATATCCTGATCTACTCACCCGATGTGGAGCAGCACAGAGAGCACCTACGGATTGTACTTAGCATTTTGAGAGACCAAAGGTTGTATGCTAAGCTCTCGAAGTGCGAATTCTGGTTGGACAGAGTCGCATTTATTTGTCACATTGTTTCTGCGGAGGGTATTTCGGTGGATCCGGCGAAGGTAGAGGCAGTGACTGAGTGGAGAGCCCCTACGAGCGTGACGGAGATCAGAAGCTTTGTTGGATTGGCGGGTTACTACCGTCGCTTCATCAAAGACTTCTCCAGGTTAGCTGCACCACTGACTGCCCTGACGCAGAAGGGAGTCACTTTTGTTTGGTCCCAGAAGTGCGAGGACAGCTTTCAGGAGCTGAAGAGACGACTGACGACAGCTCCAGTTTTGACTCTACCGAGCGGCACAGGAGGTTTTGTGGTCTACAGTGACGCGTCTGGCGTTGGTTTGGGTTGCGTGTTGATGTAGCACGGGAGGGTGATTGCATACGCTTCGAGGCAGCTGAAGACTCATGAGAAGAATTACCCGACGCATGACTTGGAGTTGGCAGCCGTTGTGCACGCACTGAAGACATGGATACACTACCTGTATGGCGAGCAGTTCGAGGTATTCACCGATCACCAGAGTCTGAAGTACCTCTTCTCCCAGAAGGAGTTGAATATAATACAATGCCGTTGGTTGGAGTTCATTAAGGACTACGATTTCACCATCTCCTACCACCCGGGGAAGGCGAATTCAGTTGCAGACGCCTTGAGTAGGAGAGTGGAGGTATCAGTTGCAGGTTTGTGCCTTCAGGAGTGGAGGCTGCTTGAGTCATTGGCAGAGTGGAGGCCGTTCACGGGGGACTCTGAGGGAGCAGTGTTAGCTGGGTTGCGGGTAGAGCCACAAACAGTCTCACAGGTAGTACAGGCGCAACATGAGGATGAGGAGTTGGCCAGGTTGCTGGAGTTGACTGTCAGAGAGGGGTCAGATTTCAGTGTTGGGGTCAATGGAGGTCTAAGATTCAGAGGGCGGATCTGGGTGCCGAGGGTTGATGGGATGAGAGATGACATCATGGAGGAGGCACACAGAGAGAAGTACACCATCCATCCAGGGAGCACGAAGATGTATAAGGATCTATAGCAGAACTTCTGGTGGAGAGGCATGAAGAAGGACATTGCAGAGTTTGTGAGTCAGTGTTTGGTTTGTCAGCAGGTGAAGATTGAGCACCAGAGGCCAGCTGGGCCTATGCAGAGTATCGAGCTTCCAGAGTGGAAGTGGGAGCACGTGACGATGGACTTCGTTAGGAGGCTACCGAAGACGAGGCGGTTCCATGATGCGATTTGGGTGATAGTCGATAGACTGACCAAGTCGGCGCACTTTCTGGCCATTAGGACCATTTTACCTTTGGAGAGTCTGGCGAAGCTGTATGTAGAGGAGATCGTCAGATTGCACGGAGTACCGGTGAGCATAATCTCTGACAGAGATCCAAGGCTCACATCCATATTTTGGGGGAGTCTGCAGCAGGCACTGAGGACACGTCTGAGGTTCAGTATAGCTTTCCACCCGCAGACAGACGGTCAGTCAGAGAGGACTATCCAGACTTTGGAGGATATGCTGAGGGCTTGCACGCTGGACTGGGCTGGACACTGGGATGAGCATCTACCACTGATCGAGTTCGCCTACAACAACAGCTACCATGCTAGTATTGGGATGGCACCATATAAGGCGTTGTACGGGAGGTCATGCAGATCACCGGTATGCTGGAGTGACGTAGGCGAGAGGCAGTTAGTGGGTCTGGAGCTTGTACAGATGTACATAGAGAAGGTTGACCTGATCAGGAGGAGGTTGACTACAGCACAGAGCAGACAGAAGAGTTATGCTGACCGACGCCGACAGACTTTGAGCTTCGAGGTTGGAGATCACGTCTTCCTGAAGATTTCACCAGCTCGGGGAGTGATGAGGTTCGGGTAGAAGGGGAAGCTCAGTCCGAGGTATGTCGGACCTTTTGAGATCTTGGACCGTGTCGGGGAGGTCGCCTACAGAGTTGCTTTGCCACCACAGTTCTCTGGCCTTCACAACGTCTTCCACGTTTCTATGTTGAGGAAGTACGTTGCAGACCTGACACATGTGATAGAGATTGCAGTACCTGAGATCCGACAGGACTTGTCACTTGAGGAGAGGCCAGTTGAGATCATCGATCAGATGGACCATCAGCTCAGGAGGAGGACCATTCCGATGGTTAAGTTCAGATGATAGCATCACAGTGAGCGCGAGGCCACCTGGGAGATCGAGGATGAAGTTCGGAAGCAGTATCCAGAGCTTTTCGGTATGTTACTTTTCTGATTTCGGGGCGAAATCCTTTTAAGGAGGGTGGATTGTAAAGACGTGGGACGTGAGAGAGAGAGGGGAGGTATGGGGTAGTGGTTAGGGTGTAAGGGTATGGAGGGAGGTATGGTGAGGAGTTTGGGTTAGGTATTAGGTTTTGTTTTAAAAACCAAAAACTAACCATTTTGCTCCTTTGGTTGCCCATTTCGTTTTCCACCCAACACTCACCCAATCTTTCTTGCATCCCGACCACCAGAGGACGAGGGAGGACACCGGCGATGTGGTGAAGTCGACGCATGCAAAGAAGGAGCGCCGGGAACGGAGGAAAGAAGGAGAAGGAGCTAGAAGGAACACCGAAGGAGGAGGAGCTCGCCGCACACGTCTTCTCCACGGTGAAAGGTATGCCAAGTCTTCATAGTAACTCCCCAAGAGGTGTGGGAGTGTAGGGGGCGGCGTTGGTGTCGTTTCCCCGGCGAAAACCCGACTGGACGGAGGTTGAAGACGCTCTGTTCGGTCGACCGATTGGTTGTTCGGTCGACCGAACGACGTCTAAATGACGCCTGTCCAGAGGGGAAATGTGTAGTTCGGTCGACCGGTAGTGGGGTCGGTCGACCGATATTTATGAATATTAACTTACTGCCCGAAAACGGTCGAACGACGTCTGTGTGACGGTCGACCGTTTATGCCAAATTTTAGCAGGAATCTAAGGGTTATATTAGTCGGTCGACCGGTGGTTTTTCGGTCGACCGAATCCTAGTAGATATGTTAGACAGACCTTCGGCCGACCGAGTGTGTGTCTCGGTCGACCGAACTGCACAAAGTCGGTCAAGAGTGTTGACCATCTAAACGGTCGACCGCTCTGGATCCGGTCGACCGACCATGTGCAGTTTTCCTGTAGTGAAGTGTCTACTGATCCGGTCAACCGAAAGAGTTCCGGTCGACCGAATACAGGGGGCAGGATTCATGCAGTTTTCCTTAGCGGTTGAACGGACCTTGGTTCGACCGACAGGATATATATGTATATAAAATGTATAGCGTAGACCTTCCAAACGGTCGACCGCTAGATTTGACCTTGTTCGACTGGTGGGTCGAACTATTTTCCTTGGTGGATTTATCCACACGCGAGACGTCGAGCATAGGCGACTACCGGCTGCCGAGCCAACGGTCGATCACCGGACCTCGGAGCTACGGATTTCACCTACGACGAGAGTGTATTTCAGTTGGACCCCTTGAGCCTGTGCGGCAGAGGGATGCCTTCCATGCATGTGCGGGTGGTAGATGCCTCTTCCTTGTGTAGGGAGGGGTTGCACTTTCCGTGTGTCGGAGAGCGAGGTCACTTGTGCCTGTGCGGTCGAGAGACACCTTCTTCCTTGTGTAGGGAGGGGATGCACTTTCCTTGTGTTGGAGAGCGGAGGCAGTCAGTGGGCCCGAGGCGGATTTGCATTGCATGAGCATTATTTGGCATTTTCGTCTGTATTTCTGTTTATGATAGGAGATGTTGGCATACGGGGTTCCTTGCGGGAACTCAGGCAGATTTTGTGTTTCATTTTCAGGGAGCATGCAGTCGTAGCTTGGTGGTGACCGAGGGGAGTACCTCCGGGATCGGGTCCTGTCTTCTTAGCTTTTGTAGAGGTAGTGATTACAGTAGTTATGTATTAGACATATAATCGCTCTTTTGACACTCCGTATTATGACTTCCACGTGGAGATATTTTATATATATGTACTCAGTTGACTTTTCCAGTAATGGGCCCTTGTTGACCGTTGACGGTCGTATGTTTATGTCTTAAATTTGAAAAATTTCTTCCGTTGTTTCAGGACGTTACAAGTTATGACTTAATAGCAAAACGCGACAACGACCCAAAACAAAAACATTAGTATTAGAGAGAACGATGTTTTGCATGTGGTAATGATCTGGAAAACAAAAAATAATGCAAATGAGTAAAAATAATGGAGGTCAGGGGCTAAATGCAAGGGTTTACTGGAAAACCCTAAATTTATAAAAATGACCTACATGTCGATCATTTTGCATGGTCAAATACAGAATTGCTATTTGTCGCCCCAAAACCACTTAAATCGCATGTGCGAATTACCATTGTGTCATTCTCTCATTCCTACTTATATATCTCTTCATTTCACTCTCCTACCACTACTCTCTCTTCGTACCACTCTCATAATTTTCAAAAATAATGTTTCGGATGTCAGGAAAGGAAACAGTGTACGCCTCCGTGCACTTGAATCTGATAAAATGTCCAACTTCTTTTTACTAAAAAAAACAAAAAACAAAGAAAATTAGGAACGTCCATCGGAGTTTGCCCCCCCCCCCATGGGGGTGACATCTGGCTAAGACGCTTCCCCATGGGGGAGGCGTCTGGCTTAGACGTCCTTTTTTTATTAATAAAAAATCTTAAAATTATACGGTGTGTTATCTAAAGTTATTTCAAGTTCCGTTCCAAGATTTTCATATTAATGAGGTGGATTATAGTGAGTTTTTTGTTTTAAATAAAAATTAACATTTTAAACAGATTAGCCGCCAGCTGGCCTCTCAACCTGCAATAAAATTAAGGTTAATTACAGTTTGCCCCCTGAATTTTACCTTAATATCACTTTGCACATTTGAACTTTAAAAGTGATAGTTACCTCCCCTGAACTTTCGTTTTCTAACATTTACCCCCCTCATCTTTAAAAATCCATTATTTAAACACACATTCGTAGTTTTTTTTGCAATTGTTTGCATTGTATCCTTAATGCATTCATAAATCTAGTTTTACGTGAAAATTCAGATCGAAGCGGATGTCAGATATTGTTGAAATTTGAGTCGAATTGCTTTGGGTCGGATTGGTACTGAATTCGATCCAAAATTTGACAATATCTGACATCCAATTCAATCCAAAATTTCACGTAAAACTAGGTTTATGAGTGTATTAGGGATATACACAATTTACAAACACAACTACGAATGTGTGTTTAAATAATGAATTTTTAAAGTTCAGGAGGTCAAAGTGTTACAAAATGAAAGTTTAATGGGGGCTAACTATTACATTTTAAAGTTCAGAACTGCAAAATGATATCAAAGCATAGTTCAGGAGGGCAAACTGTAATTAACCTATAAGACTAATGAACACTTGTATATATAAGTATTATATGTTAATTCGTATCCACCTAATTTTATAATCGTGTTGCCAAACTCTTACCAATATTCAACCTATTTATAATTGGGTAGACATGATAAACTCGTTTATACACGGTAGCTAATTAATCTAAACGTGGCATGTGGAATACATGTTTAATCCTCATTATGATTACACGACCATTACCTATTTGGGTTTCTTGCTAGCGTACCGATTAAAACATCGTTAATTGCCGAAATACATATGGTTCGGAGAAAATTGGCCCCGTACGTATAAAAAACAATGTAATTAGCCCCATACCCATCCGTTATGGTGGGACCCACATTCGTTAACCTTTTTCTATAACGTCCCGTGATTTAAAAACAGAGTTTTTGCTTCTGTACCGATCAAAACATTGTTAATTGGTGACATACCCATGGTTTAGGGAAAATTGACCATGTACGTATCAAAACAATGTAATTGGCCTCATACCTATTGTTTATGGTGGGCCCCACATTCGTCTGACATTGCTTACATTTACATGCCGTCCCGTGATATCTCAACCTTTACCTCTTATCAACACCTTAAAACTCTAATTAGTATCCCAACCTGACCTTAATTTCAACATAAAATCCTGACCCAATGTTACACCCAACTTGATCCCAATTACAACTTCAAATCCTGACCCAGTGGTGCAACCAATCTGACCTCAATTCTCCCGCCAAATTCCTAGCCCCCTTTCCCAACTTGAAGAATCTAGTTATGGGGTTGGTCGGTCGGGCACCATAACAGCATTCACCATTATAGGGTGGGGCGCACCACCGGGTCGAGATTCTCTAAGTGAGGAAAGGGGACTACGAATTTGGTTAGAGAATTGGGATCAGGTTGGGTGCACCACCGGGTCAGGATTTTAAGTTGTAATTGGGATCGGGTCGGGATACTAATTAGAGTTTTAAGGTGTTGATAGGAGACAAAAGTTGATAAATCACAGGATGCCACTGAACACGGAAACGGTGCTAGACGAATGTGGGCCCCACCATAATGGATGTTTATGAGGACAATTATATTATTTTTTTATACTTACATGGTCAATTTTCTCCAAACCATGGGTACGTCGCGAATTAACAATGTTTTGATCCGTACGGAAGCAAAAAACTCGTTAATAAATCACGGGACGTTAAAGAAAACGTTCATGAATATGGGCCTCACCGTAACAGATGGGTATGAGGCCAATTATATTGTTTTTGATACGTACGAGGCCAATTTTCTCCGAACCATGGGTATGTCGCCAATTAACGATGTTTTAATCGGTACAGAAGAAAAAAACCCTTACCTATTTAGTACAAAAACATTGCATGTTTACTACAAGATTACATAACATCTACAAGTTTAATATGTGAATATTACTTTTTTATAACCACAACGATAATGGTAAAGAACAAAATTAATTAAGCACAATACCACAGTAACATAACTACACAAGGTTTTAGTGTTGAATCACATTAAACAACGACAATATTTATCATTGGAACGATCCATTATATATATATATATATATATATATATATATATATATATATTGAGCTCACTTTTGTTAAAATGAGCCTCCAATGATCTAACCATTGATCTCAATCTGAAGGGTTGTGAGTCATTTACTTTAGGTGGGGGTATTCTAATAATTATACAAGTCTCTCCAACTCACATTGTTCTCCATTTTGTTCCACGAAACCCAATTTTCCCTTCTTCTCAAACCTCCACTCTTCCACCTTCCAGCTCTGACGTCGCCTTCCTCCTCTCCGTCCCCACCCTCTACGTCGACCTCCCCTCCCCCTCTGACTCCTCCAACACCCTGCACTACGTCGCCTCAGTTGGGGACTCCACCTCCCTCAAACTCCTTCTGTCCACCAGCGTCGAACCTTCCGTCCCCAACTCCTCCGGCCTACTCCCCCTCCACTACTATCCTCATGCATCCAAACTGTAACAGCTCAAATCAGATTCTTGGAGAGACAAATACAACATATTGTGCCTCAAATTCAATTTCTTGAATATGTGAGGATTTGTCCCATTTTTTACACATAAAGTACACATGAGAATTTATCAATTTCTGAGGTGATATTTTGAAATTCTTTGTTGTTTTTGAATTTAGAATAATATGTGATATTAGTATCTGGAACTCTTTTTGAACCTATCCAAATGAAAGAAAAAATAAGTAGTAACATGTATCGATGTTCGTAACCGTAATATGATGTTGCTAGCCATAATATGATGTTGTTAGCTGTAATATAATGTAATTATTTTTAATAACATTCCTCGTATAATAGTGGATGACTCCAACATGTGTAACTTGTATGAACTCATCATTTGATTCTTCAAATCAACTCTTCGTTGACGACATCGAAGTTGCAACCGTGGAAATCCAAAGTATGATGGGAAAACATAGATCATGAACGACACATATCCAAAGTTTGATGGTGGTTGATCACATCAAACCCTCGAAATCCCAAATCTGATCTCAGAATCCACAGATCCAACCTATGACGGTGGTTGATTGACATCATTTCATGCTTACATTTGTATCTTATATCTATTATCTTTGACCTAAACAATTCTACGTAACGGGTTTTATGTTTGAATTTCAGAAATAAATAGGTTTGAGCAGAAGAGGCAAAAAAGGACCTAAAAGCAGGAAAAAATACGGAGTTGAGAGACTCGAGGACTAAGATGCAAGATCGAAGGACCTGAATGTAAGATCGAAGGACCAATGAGAAAACTAGAATACTCCACACCATCATGGGGAGTATTTTGGCAATTCTATTCGGATCGGAGCTCCAACAAGCGAAGTAGATGCATCAAAGACAAACAAAGCCATCCAGAAAAGCCCAGAAGAAAGCCCAACGCGATCCAAACCATGTGACCACCAATGAGCGGTCTGGGACCGCTGATTGGCGGTCCGGGTTGCCCCGGATCCGCTAAGATTTCTTTGGGTCATGTTTTAGAATGTATTTAGTTTATTTCTGGTATATGTTTAGTCTCATACCGGGGGATTGTCCTTGATTGTCTTTTTCTATGGCTATAAATAGAACTCTTCACCTTCTATTGTAATCACTCATTGCTTAGTGACATTCTCTCTACTTGGAAGGAGCCTTGGAGTAAAAACTCAAGGTGGAGAAGAATGCTGCTAGTAATGTGAGTCACTTAATACAATAATTTTTTCACTGTTTTGTTCTCATGTTGTTTCTTTATGCATGCTTAGCTTAGTCTTATTTCTTTGATCTTATGCTAAATTAGTTAGAATGTCTCCTTTCTTCTTTAGTTTAATTGTTAGAATAATGTGTAGTGAGTAGATCTATCCCCCTTTGGGGGTGGAGATGATGTTCATGCATGCATTATAGATTGGAAATGAATGCTTTATTTTGGAATGTGTTGATAAATGTGAATGTATGCTTGCTTGTTAGAGTAGAATACTACACTTGATGAGTTTTGCCACAAATCTTAGACACCTCCCATGCTTGTTTAGGTTTTGAAATAACCAGCTTGTGTATATATTAATCAACTAGGTTAGTGAATGGATTGCTGGGTTTTACCATAACCTTTAGACACTCCCTATACATGAAAACACTACCTACATTTGTGCCTATAGAATGTTTTCTTCACCATTTTTTTACATGTGTGCACACACTCCACCCCTTAGGGGTCTCTCTCTTCCTTATTCCAACTTAGTATTAAATTCTTTTAGTTTTGTTCGAAGTAATCATTACTCGCTTTCCCTTGCACATTCTTCTTAGTAGTTTAGTGTAGCGTAGATTAGCATAAACAAAACTCTTCTCCCTTTTTGTTGCCACTTGACTTCGTGCAAACCAGAGATTGCTCTCCTCCCCGTGGATCGACCCGTATTTGCCACGTCTTCACCGACGCTGTGCACTTGCGGTATTTTAAACGATTAAACAATGGTAGAATGTTGATGTTGTTAGCCGTAATATAATTTAATTATTTTAATAATATTCCTCAAATAATGGTTGATGACACAACATGTGTAACATGTATCGATGTTCGTATCAAAATTAATATTACGTTCACAACCGTAATGTAAAGTTGTTAGCCGTAATACGATGTTGTTAGCCGTAATATAATATAATTAGTTTTAATAGCATTCCTCAAATAATGGTGGATGACTGCAACATGTGTTACATGTATCGATGTTCGTATCAAAATTAATATTACGTTCACAACCATAACATAATGTTGTTAGTTGTAATATGATGTTGTTAGTCGTAATATAATATAATTATTTTTAATAACATTCCTGAAATAATCGTGGATGACAGTAACATGTGTGACTTTTTGCTAACTATATTTTGAAACGATCAATTCAAAACATATGGAAAAAATGTAACAATATAAACACATCAGTAATATAATCATATTTTGATCATAAAAGCATTCTACTGTGTTCAACACATCCATACACTTTGTAACTTGTCAATGTGATAAAAAACTATACTACACATCTGCTAAATTTGACAGATAAAACTGTTGATCTACAATATCAGTCTCTTCCACGGAAACTTCAGTTGTGGTGTTCCTTCTAACAGTATTATCTGTTGGCTTTTTGGCCTTAATCTTATGTTTTGATGATTTAATCAACCGAATCTTAATTAGAGTAGCACACAATATGCATTGCATATATATTGTATTGTGCTAACCTCTACAGGTGATCAAGACTCAAGAAAGATGGAAATGAAGTCAAGACATGTAATTAAAGCTAAATCGAAGACATGTAATCTTAATTTCTTTTGAGTCTTAGGAACAAAGTGTAATTGAGCATACTTGATCTAAAATCAACTTAATCACACACTAGGTTCCCTATAGAAGTCACACAAAAAATTTCACATTATTTGGACTTCAATAGAACACCCAAACTTAGACCGGAAAACACCAAAACCTGAATTGCAAAAGTCTGCCCACATTCGGTCGACCGCAACGTGCCGTTCGGTCGACCGGATGATCAATTAATCCTGTTTGTGTTTCCCTGTCTAGTTTCGGTCGACCGCACCATATCTTTCGGTCGACCGTCAGATCATATTTTCTCGACCGTTACTTTTGTCGTATATACCCAACGGTCGTATTCGTATTAAACCAAAAATACCCCAAATGTATTTCATGTATCGGTCGACCGAGGACCACGATCGGTCGACCGTTGGTTCATCTCTTGACAAACCCAAAGTGCCTGTCCATAATCGATCGACCGCCAAAACCAGTTTCGGTCGACCGTTTAACCTTGTCAAAATCCCCTGCTATCGGTCAACACAATTTCGTTCGACCGATCCATTTTTCCCTCTACCGAAACGCTTGTTCGGTCGACCGGTAATCTTGTTCTTTGCACAATATCCAACCAAATCTTGTCCCAACGGATCTATTCTCTCTAATGCTTATAAATAGAGTTGTAAAACACATTTTAACACAACTCTCCCACTACAAACTTGTCCCAAACTTTAGAGAGAATTCCATACACTCCAAACCTCAAATCTCCACACTTAATCATATTTCAAATCTCATTCAAGTGTGCTCAAAGTTTAGAGAGTGTGTTCCACTCAAGTTACATTTGCTGTCAAGAAAGTAAAGGCTCCGGTGAAAGCCCGAAGCATCCTTCTCGGATTGTGAGAAGAGGATTCCAAGCTCGACGAGAGTTGTTCGCGAGTTTGACGGTTGTAAGGCGTTGTCTCCCGGCCCGGAACGGGGAGCGGATAGTGAAGTCGTAGGCGGAGCTCGGTGATCCGAGCGGAGCTTGCAAGAGAGGATTAGGACCCGGGTGGGGTGCCGAACCTCTATAAAAATCGACCCGACTTCTTGTGGTTTGCATATTTCCTACACTTGCTTGTTTTGTTTTAAATTTCCGCTGCGCATATCGATTGCCTAAACAAGTAGGTGATTAGATTAAAAGGTGATTAGTGAACCCATAACCCACACGATCCTATATTTGGTATCAGAGCCTTGTTAGCTAAATTCTAAACTTAATCGTATTTTTAACATGGCTAGCACATCTAATCATGTAGAGGGATTATGCACCACTAGACCTCCTTTGCTTAATGGGTCAAATTATGATTATTGGAAAAATAGGATGAAAATCTTTTTAATATCAAATGACCTTAAGTATTGGATGTTTCTCCAAAATCCATACACACCCCCTAAAGAAGATGAATTAGATTCACTTACAAGACCGAAAATGAAAGAAATCGAAATGAATTCGAAAATTATGAACATCTTGTATTGTGGCCTTAATGAGGGTGAATATAATAGGATTAGGGGATGTGAAAGTGCACACGAGATATGGCATAGACTACAAATGCACCATGAGGGGGATAGTAAAACTAAGGAAACACGCATTAGTCTCCTCATGCATAAATATGAGATTTTTTCTATGCAAATCGGTGAAAACATAAGCGAAATGAACACTCGCTTCACCGATATCACTAACTCTCTTTTGGTTCTTGGAAGAAAAATCAATGAAGGAGAGATGACAAGGAAGTTCCTCCGGTCACTTAGTATCGATTGGGAAGATAAAGTCGTCGCAATTGAAGAGGCGCATGATCTCTCAAAATTAAAGATGGAGGAGCTCATTGGAAACTTGATGGCTTATGAACTTCAAATCAACCATCGGAAGGAGAAGGAAGCCACCAAGAACAAATTCACCTTGGGATTACATGCAAATATCGACCAACCAAGGAGGAATGTAGAAGATGAGGACATTGAAGTCCTAGCAAAAGACTTCTTCAAATACCTCAAGAAGGACAAAGAAGAAAAGAATGAAAGAAGAGGTAGAAGAAGTGAGAAAAGAGAAAAAGAAAAAGAGAGGTAGGAGAGTGGAAATGAGAGAAGAGAAGGGGAGAAGAAAAAGGAGAGAAGGGAGAGGAGAAAAGAAAAGGAGAAGAGCAAGAGAAAAGAAAGGAAGGAGGAAGCACACAAGGCTACATGGGATGATTCTTCATCACCATCTTCATCGTCGTCTTCCTTGCAAAGTAGAAGAGAAGTGGCTCACTCATGCTTCATGAATATTGAAGATCAAAGTGAGGTAGATTCTAACTCTTGTTCTAGTAATTCATGCTCAACTAAGTCATCTTATAGTGATAGCTCACATTCTAGTGTTAATGAAGAAACTTATACACATGATGAGCTTCAAAATGCATTTCATGACTTAGTTAAACAATATGAGATCATTTGTGATAAAAACAAAAATGCTAGAAAGTTAATCAAAGATCTCCAAAGCCAAATTGAAACATGCATGCATGAGAAGAATGAGGTGATTGCTAAATTTGAAAAGAATGCATCAAATTTTGATAAATTAAAAGCAACACCTATAGATTGTGAAAAATTAGATCTTCAAGCTTGCAATGTGCAATTAAGAAAAGATCTAGAAAATATTCACACATGGAACTAAGATGCTTAACATGCTATTAGGTCGTCAAAGACAATCTTTGCAAAAACATGGGTTAGGATACAATGCAAAATTGAAAAACCATGTATCTCACACTACTCTAAATGGAAAGCACTTAGTTGTAAACCATAGTTCCTCAAGTGTGTGGGCTCCCAAAACCAAAATGGTTTGGGTTCCCAAAGCTAACATTCAAGGACCCAAAGTTGTTTGGGTACCCAAATCTACTCTTGTAGGAGCTTGAGGAGGAGATTGGTGGTGACCGGGTGAGCTCAAGAGTCAAATTCAAATCCGGTTGCATCACCAAATGAGATTGGAGCTAAATTCGAATTCAACATTGGTATAAATTCTTATCTATACAATTCATGTTAAATTAGCTCTAATCTAGCTTCATATGCTTAATTGACATATCATAGAGTTTAATTCATTGCAAATCATATACCCTATTCATTGCAAATCAATTACCACATTCATTGATTTTAAATGTCAAATTTTTTAAATGGATGTTAGAATAAGGCTTAAGTTGAAACTTAAATGAACTTAATTTCATCATACTCATTGTTTCCATTTAGCCTTATTGATAGGGGGAGCTTAAATGATATATCTTTTATTAGAGTAATGAAGTGCTAAACTTAGGGGGAGCTACTTCATTACAAGACATCCAAACTCTATGCTTAAAGTCTTAATTAATTGTTGTTTTTGATGGATGTCAAAGGGGGAGAGATAATTAAGGGGGTAACTTGAAAAACTTGATAAAATTTGAACAAAAACTATGCACATCCATAGGGGGAGCATTTATATGCAAAGTTTACATATACAATTTTCAAGTATTAAGATATCGGTTGCCATCATCAAAAAGGGGGAGATTGTTGGCTTTTTGGCCTTAATCTTATGTTTTGATGATTTAATCAACCGAATCTTAATTAGAGTAGCACACACTATGCATTGCATATATATTGTATTGTGCTAACCTCTACAGGTGATCAAGACTCAAGAAAGATGGAAATGAAGTCAAGACATGTAATTAAAGCTAAATCGAAGACATGTAATCTTAATTTCTTTTGAGTCTTAGGAACAAAGTGTAACTGAGCATACTTGATCTAAAATCAACTTAATCACACACTAGGTTCCCTATAGAAGTCACACACAAAATTTCACATTATTTGGACTTCAATAGATCACCCAAACTTAGACCGGAAAACACCAAAACCTGAATTGCAAAAGTCTGCCCACATTCGGTCGACCGCAACGTGCCGTTCGGTCGACCGGATGATCAATTAATCCTGTTTGTGTTTCCCTGTCTAGTTTCGGTCGACCGCACCATATCTTTCGGTCGACCGTCAGATCATATTTTCTCGACCGTTACTTTTGTCGTATATACCCAATGGTCGTATTCGTATTAAACCAAAAATACCCCAAATGTATTTCATGTATCGGTCGACCGAGGACCACGATCGGTCAACCGTTGGTTCATCTCTTGACAAACCCAAAGTGCCTGTCCATAATCGGTCGACCGCCAAAACCAGTTTCGGTCGACCGTTTAACCTTGTCAAAATCCCCTGCTATCGGTCAACACAATTTCGTTCGACCGATCCATTTTTCCCTCTACCGAAACGCTTGTTCGGTCGACCGTTTTCTTAATTGACTTAAGTGTTCAGTCGACCGATTCATATTTCGGTCGACCGTATCCCTATCGAACCCAAGCGTTCGGTCGACCGTTGCACCTTTTCGGTCGACCGTTTCTAGACAGATTTGCAGCCCGATTTTCTGCTTTGTGTTCTTTGCACAATATCCAACCAAATCTTGTCCCAACGGATCTATTCTCTCTAATGCTTATAAATAGAGTTGTAAAACACATTTTAACACAACTCTCCCACTACAAACTTGTCCCAAACTTTAGAGAGAATTCCATACACTCCAAACCTCAAATCTCCACACTTAATCATATTTCAAATCTCATTCAAGTGTGCTCAAAGTTTAGAGAGTGTGTTCCACTCAAGTTACATTTGCTGTCAAGAAAGTAAAGGCTCCGGTGAAAGCCCGAAGCATCCTTCTCGGATTGTGAGAAGAGGATTCCAAGCTCGACGAGAGTTGTTCGCGAGTTTGACGGTTGTAAGGCGTTGTCTCCCGGCCCGGAACGGGGAGCGGATAGTGAAGTCGTAGGCGGAGCTCGGTGATCCGAGCGGAGCTTGCAAGAGAGGATTAGGACCCGGGTGGGGTGCCGAACCTCTATAAAAATCGACCCGACTTCTTGTGGTTTGCATATTTCCTACACTTGCTTGTTTTGTTTTAAATTTCCGCTGCGCATATCGATTGCCTAAACAAGTAGGTGATTAGATTAAAAGGTGATTAGTGAACCCATAACCCACACGATCCTATATTTGGTATCAGAGCCTTGTTAGCTAAATTCTATACTTAATCGTATTTTTAACATGGCTAGCACATCTAATCATGTAGAGGGATTATGCACCACTAGACCTCCTTTGCTTAATGGGTCAAATTATGATTATTGGAAAAATAGGATGAAAATCTTTTTAATATCAAATGACCTTAAGTATTGGATGTTTCTCCAAAATCCATACACACCCCCTAAAGAAGATGAATTAGATTCACTTACAAGACCGAAAATGAAAGAAATCGAAATGAATTCGAAAATTATGAACATCTTGTATTGTGGCCTTAATGAGGGTGAATATAATAGGATTAGGGGATGTGAAAGTGCACACGAGATATGGCATAGACTACAAATGCACCATGAGGGGGATAGTAAAACTAAGGAAACACGCATTAGTCTCCTCATGCATAAATATGAGATTTTTTCTATGCAAATCGGTGAAAACATAAGCGAAATGAACACTCGCTTCACCGATATCACTAACTCTCTTTTGGTTCTTGGAAGAAAAATCAATGAAGGAGAGATGACAAGGAAGTTCCTCCGGTCACTTAGCATCGATTGGGAAGATAAAGTCGTCGCAATTGAAGAGGCGCATGATCTCTCAAAATTAAAGATGGAGGAGCTCATTGGAAACTTGATGGCTTATGAACTTCAAATCAACCATCGGAAGGAGAAGGAAGCCACCAAGAACAAATTCACCTTGGGATTACATGCAAATATCGACCAACCAAGGAGGAATGTAGAAGATGAGGACATTGAAGTCCTAGCAAAAGACTTCTTCAAATACCTCAAGAAGGACAAAGAAGAAAAGAATGAAAGAAGAGGTAGAAGAAGTGAGAAAAGAGAAAAAGAAAAAGAGAGGGAGGAGAGTGGAAATGAGAGAAGAGAAGGGGAGAAGAAAAAGGAGAGAAGGGAGAGGAGAAAAGAAAAGGAGAAGAGCAAGAGAAAAGAAAGGAAGGAGGAAGCACACAAGGCTACATGGGATGATTCTTCATCACCATCTTCATCGTCGTCTTCCTTGCAAAGTAGAAGAGAAGTGGCTCACTCATGCTTCATGGATATTGAAGATCAAAGTGAGGTAGATTCTAACTCTTGTTCTAGTAATTCATGCTCAACTAAGTCATCTTATAGTGATAGCTCACATTCTAGTGTTAATGAAGAAACTTATACACATGATGAGCTTCAAAATGCATTTCATGACTTAGTTAAACAATATGAGATCATTTGTGATAAAAACAAAAATGCTAGAAAGTTAATCAAAGATCTCCAAAGCCAAATTGAAACATGCATGAATGAGAAGAATGAGGTGATTGCTAAATTTGAAAAGAATGCATCAAATTTTGATAAATTAAAAGCAACACCTATAGATTGTGAAAAATTAGATCTTCAAGCTTGCAATGTGCAATTAAGAAAAGATCTAGAAAATATTCACACATGGAACTAAGATGCTTAACATGCTATTAGGTCGTCAAAGACAATCTTTGCAAAAACATGGGTTAGGATACAATGCAAAATTGAAAAACCATGTATCTCACACTACTCTAAATGGAAAGCACTTAGTTGTAAACCATAGTTCCTCAAGTGTGTGGGCTCCCAAAACCAAAATGGTTTGGGTTCCCAAAGCTAACATTCAAGGACCCAAAGTTGTTTGGGTACCCAAATCTACTCTTGTAGGAGCTTGAGGAGGAGATTGGTGGTGACCGGGTGAGCTCAAGAGTCAAATTCAAATCCGGTTGCATCACCAAATGAGATTGGAGCTAAATTCGAATTCAACATTGGTATAAATTCTTATCTATACAATTCATGTTAAATTAGCTCTAATCTAGCTTCATATGCTTAATTGACATATCATAGAGTTTAATTCATTGCAAATCATATACCCTATTCATTGCAAATCAATTACCACATTCATTGATTTTAAATGTCAAATTTTTTAAATGGATGTTAGAATAAGGCTTAAGTTGAAACTTAAATGAACTTAATTTCATCATACTTATTGTTTCCATTTAGCCTTATTGATAGGGGGAGCTTAAATGATATATCTTTTATTAGAGTAATGAAGTGCTAAACTTAGGGGGAGCTACTTCATTACAAGACATCCAAACTCTATGCTTAAAGTCTTAATTAATTGTTGTTTTTGATGGATGTCAAAGGGGGAGAGATAATTAAGGGGGTAACTTGAAAAACTTGATAAAATTTGAACAAAAACTATGCACATCCATAGGGGGAGCATTTATATGCAAAGTTTACATATACAATTTTCAAGTATTAAGATATCGGTTGCCATCATCAAAAAGGGGGAGATTGTTGGCTTTTCGGCCTTAATCTTATGTTTTGATGATTTAATCAACCGAATCTTAATTAGAGTAGCACACACTATGCATTGCATATATATTGTATTGTGCTAACCTCTACAGGTGATCAAGACTCAAGAAAGATGGAAATGAAGTCAAGACATGTAATTAAAGCTAAATCGAAGACATGTAATCTTAATTTCTTTTGAGTCTTAGGAACAAAGTGTAACTGAGCATACTTGATCTAAAATCAACTTAATCACACACTAGGTTCCCTATAGAAGTCACACACAAAATTTCACATTATTTGGACTTCAATAGATCACCCAAACTTAGACCGGAAAACACCAAAACCTGAATTGCAAAAGTCTGCCCACATTCGGTCGACCGCAACGTGCCGTTCGGTCGACCGGATGATCAATTAATCCTGTTTGTGTTTCCCTGTCTAGTTTCGGTCGACCGCACCATATCTTTCGGTCGACCGTCAGATCATATTTTCTCGACCGTTACTTTTGTCGTATATACCCAATGGTCGTATTCGTATTAAACCAAAAATACCCCAAATGTATTTCATGTATCGGTCGACCGAGGACCACGATCGGTCAACCGTTGGTTCATCTCTTGACAAACCCAAAGTGCCTGTCCATAATCGGTCGACCGCCAAAACCAGTTTCGGTCGACCGTTTAACCTTGTCAAAATCCCCTGCTATCGGTCAACACAATTTCGTTCGACCGATCCATTTTTCCCTCTACCGAAACGCTTGTTCGGTCGACCGTTTTCTTAATTGACTTAAGTGTTCAGTCGACCGATTCATATTTCGGTCGACCGTATCCCTATCGAACCCAAGCGTTCGGTCGACCGTTGCACCTTTTCGGTCGACCGTTTCTAGACAGATTTGCAGCCCGATTTTCTGCTTTGTGTTCTTTGCACAATATCCAACCAAATCTTGTCCCAACGGATCTATTCTCTCTAATGCTTATAAATAGAGTTGTAAAACACATTTTAACACAACTCTCCCACTACAAACTTGTCCCAAACTTTAGAGAGAATTCCATACACTCCAAACCTCAAATCTCCACACTTAATCATATTTCAAATCTCATTCAAGTGTGCTCAAAGTTTAGAGAGTGTGTTCCACTCAAGTTACATTTGCTGTCAAGAAAGTAAAGGCTCCGGTGAAAGCCCGAAGCATCCTTCTCGGATTGTGAGAAGAGGATTCCAAGCTCGACGAGAGTTGTTCGCGAGTTTGACGGTTGTAAGGCGTTGTCTCCCGGCCCGGAACGGGGAGCGGATAGTGAAGTCGTAGGCGGAGCTCGGTGATCCGAGCGGAGCTTGCAAGAGAGGATTAGGACCCGGGTGGGGTGCCGAACCTCTATAAAAATCGACCCGACTTCTTGTGGTTTGCATATTTCCTACACTTGCTTGTTTTGTTTTAAATTTCCGCTGCGCATATCGATTGCCTAAACAAGTAGGTGATTAGATTAAAAGGTGATTAGTGAACCCATAACCCACACGATCCTATATTTGGTATCAGAGCCTTGTTAGCTAAATTCTATACTTAATCGTATTTTTAACATGGCTAGCACATCTAATCATGTAGAGGGATTATGCACCACTAGACCTCCTTTGCTTAATGGGTCAAATTATGATTATTGGAAAAATAGGATGAAAATCTTTTTAATATCAAATGACCTTAAGTATTGGATGTTTCTCCAAAATCCATACACACCCCCTAAAGAAGATGAATTAGATTCACTTACAAGACCGAAAATGAAAGAAATCGAAATGAATTCGAAAATTATGAACATCTTGTATTGTGGCCTTAATGAGGGTGAATATAATAGGATTAGGGGATGTGAAAGTGCACACGAGATATGGCATAGACTACAAATGCACCATGAGGGGGATAGTAAAACTAAGGAAACACGCATTAGTCTCCTCATGCATAAATATGAGATTTTTTCTATGCAAATCGGTGAAAACATAAGCGAAATGAACACTCGCTTCACCGATATCACTAACTCTCTTTTGGTTCTTGGAAGAAAAATCAATGAAGGAGAGATGACAAGGAAGTTCCTCCGGTCACTTAGCATCGATTGGGAAGATAAAGTCGTCGCAATTGAAGAGGCGCATGATCTCTCAAAATTAAAGATGGAGGAGCTCATTGGAAACTTGATGGCTTATGAACTTCAAATCAACCATCGGAAGGAGAAGGAAGCCACCAAGAACAAATTCACCTTGGGATTACATGCAAATATCGACCAACCAAGGAGGAATGTAGAAGATGAGGACATTGAAGTCCTAGCAAAAGACTTCTTCAAATACCTCAAGAAGGACAAAGAAGAAAAGAATGAAAGAAGAGGTAGAAGAAGTGAGAAAAGAGAAAAAGAAAAAGAGAGGGAGGAGAGTGGAAATGAGAGAAGAGAAGGGGAGAAGAAAAAGGAGAGAAGGGAGAGGAGAAAAGAAAAGGAGAAGAGCAAGAGAAAAGAAAGGAAGGAGGAAGCACACAAGGCTACATGGGATGATTCTTCATCACCATCTTCATCGTCGTCTTCCTTGCAAAGTAGAAGAGAAGTGGCTCACTCATGCTTCATGGATATTGAAGATCAAAGTGAGGTAGATTCTAACTCTTGTTCTAGTAATTCATGCTCAACTAAGTCATCTTATAGTGATAGCTCACATTCTAGTGTTAATGAAGAAACTTATACACATGATGAGCTTCAAAATGCATTTCATGACTTAGTTAAACAATATGAGATCATTTGTGATAAAAACAAAAATGCTAGAAAGTTAATCAAAGATCTCCAAAGCCAAATTGAAACATGCATGAATGAGAAGAATGAGGTGATTGCTAAATTTGAAAAGAATGCATCAAATTTTGATAAATTAAAAGCAACACCTATAGATTGTGAAAAATTAGATCTTCAAGCTTGCAATGTGCAATTAAGAAAAGATCTAGAAAATATTCACACATGGAACTAAGATGCTTAACATGCTATTAGGTCGTCAAAGACAATCTTTGCAAAAACATGGGTTAGGATACAATGCAAAATTGAAAAACCATGTATCTCACACTACTCTAAATGGAAAGCACTTAGTTGTAAACCATAGTTCCTCAAGTGTGTGGGCTCCCAAAACCAAAATGGTTTGGGTTCCCAAAGCTAACATTCAAGGACCCAAAGTTGTTTGGGTACCCAAATCTACTCTTGTAGGAGCTTGAGGAGGAGATTGGTGGTGACCGGGTGAGCTCAAGAGTCAAATTCAAATCCGGTTGCATCACCAAATGAGATTGGAGCTAAATTCGAATTCAACATTGGTATAAATTCTTATCTATACAATTCATGTTAAATTAGCTCTAATCTAGCTTCATATGCTTAATTGACATATCATAGAGTTTAATTCATTGCAAATCATATACCCTATTCATTGCAAATCAATTACCACATTCATTGATTTTAAATGTCAAATTTTTTAAATGGATGTTAGAATAAGGCTTAAGTTGAAACTTAAATGAACTTAATTTCATCATACTTATTGTTTCCATTTAGCCTTATTGATAGGGGGAGCTTAAATGATATATCTTTTATTAGAGTAATGAAGTGCTAAACTTAGGGGGAGCTACTTCATTACAAGACATCCAAACTCTATGCTTAAAGTCTTAATTAATTGTTGTTTTTGATGGATGTCAAAGGGGGAGAGATAATTAAGGGGGTAACTTGAAAAACTTGATAAAATTTGAACAAAAACTATGCACATCCATAGGGGGAGCATTTATATGCAAAGTTTACATATACAATTTTCAAGTATTAAGATATCGGTTGCCATCATCAAAAAGGGGGAGATTGTTGGCTTTTCGGCCTTAATCTTATGTTTTGATGATTTAATCAACCGAATCTTAATTAGAGTAGCACACACTATGCATTGCATATATATTGTATTGTGCTAACCTCTACAGGTGATCAAGACTCAAGAAAGATGGAAATGAAGTCAAGACATGTAATTAAAGCTAAATCGAAGACATGTAATCTTAATTTCTTTTGAGTCTTAGGAACAAAGTGTAACTGAGCATACTTGATCTAAAATCAACTTAATCACACACTAGGTTCCCTATAGAAGTCACACACAAAATTTCACATTATTTGGACTTCAATAGATCACCCAAACTTAGACCGGAAAACACCAAAACCTGAATTGCAAAAGTCTGCCCACATTCGGTCGACCGCAACGTGCCGTTCGGTCGACCGGATGATCAATTAATCCTGTTTGTGTTTCCCTGTCTAGTTTCGGTCGACCGCACCATATCTTTCGGTCGACCGTCAGATCATATTTTCTCGACCGTTACTTTTGTCGTATATACCCAATGGTCGTATTCGTATTAAACCAAAAATACCCCAAATGTATTTCATGTATCGGTCGACCGAGGACCACGATCGGTCAACCGTTGGTTCATCTCTTGACAAACCCAAAGTGCCTGTCCATAATCGGTCGACCGCCAAAACCAGTTTCGGTCGACCGTTTAACCTTGTCAAAATCCCCTGCTATCGGTCAACACAATTTCGTTCGACCGATCCATTTTTCCCTCTACCGAAACGCTTGTTCGGTCGACCGTTTTCTTAATTGACTTAAGTGTTCAGTCGACCGATTCATATTTCGGTCGACCGTATCCCTATCGAACCCAAGCGTTCGGTCGACCGTTGCACCTTTTCGGTCGACCGTTTCTAGACAGATTTGCAGCCCGATTTTCTGCTTTGTGTTCTTTGCACAATATCCAACCAAATCTTGTCCCAACGGATCTATTCTCTCTAATGCTTATAAATAGAGTTGTAAAACACATTTTAACACAACTCTCCCACTACAAACTTGTCCCAAACTTTAGAGAGAATTCCATACACTCCAAACCTCAAATCTCCACACTTAATCATATTTCAAATCTCATTCAAGTGTGCTCAAAGTTTAGAGAGTGTGTTCCACTCAAGTTACATTTGCTGTCAAGAAAGTAAAGGCTCCGGTGAAAGCCCGAAGCATCCTTCTCGGATTGTGAGAAGAGGATTCCAAGCTCGACGAGAGTTGTTCGCGAGTTTGACGGTTGTAAGGCGTTGTCTCCCGGCCCGGAACGGGGAGCGGATAGTGAAGTCGTAGGCGGAGCTCGGTGATCCGAGCGGAGCTTGCAAGAGAGGATTAGGACCCGGGTGGGGTGCCGAACCTCTATAAAAATCGACCCGACTTCTTGTGGTTTGCATATTTCCTACACTTGCTTGTTTTGTTTTAAATTTCCGCTGCGCATATCGATTGCCTAAACAAGTAGGTGATTAGATTAAAAGGTGATTAGTGAACCCATAACCCACACGATCCTATATTTGGTATCAGAGCCTTGTTAGCTAAATTCTATACTTAATCGTATTTTTAACATGGCTAGCACATCTAATCATGTAGAGGGATTATGCACCACTAGACCTCCCTTGCTTAATGGGTCAAATTATGATTATTGGAAAAATAGGATGAAAATCTTTTTAATATCAAATGACCTTAAGTATTTCTCCAAAATCCATACACACCCCCTAAAGAAGATGAATTAGATTCACTTACAAGACCGAAAATGAAAGAAATCGAAATGAATTCGAAAATTATGAACATCTTGTATTGTGGCCTTAATGAGGGTGAATATAATAGGATTAGGGGATGTGAAAGTGCACACGAGATATGGCATAGACTACAAATGCACCATGAGGGGGATAGTAAAACTAAGGAAACACGCATTAGTCTCCTCATGCATAAATATGAGATTTTTTCTATGCAAATCGGTGAAAACATAAGCGAAATGAACACTCGCTTCACCGATATCACTAACTCTCTTTTGGTTCTTGGAAGAAAAATCAATGAAGGAGAGATGACAAGGAAGTTCCTCCGGTCACTTAGCATCGATTGGGAAGATAAAGTCGTCGCAATTGAAGAGGCGCATGATCTCTCAAAATTAAAGATGGAGGAGCTCATTGGAAACTTGATGGCTTATGAACTTCAAATCAACCATCGGAAGGAGAAGGAAGCCACCAAGAACAAATTCACCTTGGGATTACATGCAAATATCGACCAACCAAGGAGGAATGTAGAAGATGAGGACATTGAAGTCCTAGCAAAAGACTTCTTCAAATACCTCAAGAAGGACAAAGAAGAAAAGAATGAAAGAAGAGGTAGAAGAAGTGAGAAAAGAGAAAAAGAAAAAGAGAGGGAGGAGAGTGGAAATGAGAGAAGAGAAGGGGAGAAGAAAAAGGAGAGAAGGGAGAGGAGAAAAGAAAAGGAGAAGAGCAAGAGAAAAGAAAGGAAGGAGGAAGCACACAAGGCTACATGGGATGATTCTTCATCACCATCTTCATCGTCGTCTTCCTTGCAAAGTAGAAGAGAAGTGGCTCACTCATGCTTCATGGATATTGAAGATCAAAGTGAGGTAGATTCTAACTCTTGTTCTAGTAATTCATGCTCAACTAAGTCATCTTATAGTGATAGCTCACATTCTAGTGTTAATGAAGAAACTTATACACATGATGAGCTTCAAAATGCATTTCATGACTTAGTTAAACAATATGAGATCATTTGTGATAAAAACAAAAATGCTAGAAAGTTAATCAAAGATCTCCAAAGCCAAATTGAAACATGCATGAATGAGAAGAATGAGGTGATTGCTAAATTTGAAAAGAATGCATCAAATTTTGATAAATTAAAAGCAACACCTATAGATTGTGAAAAATTAGATCTTCAAGCTTGCAATGTGCAATTAAGAAAAGATCTAGAAAATATTCACACATGGAACTAAGATGCTTAACATGCTATTAGGTCGTCAAAGACAATCTTTGCAAAAACATGGGTTAGGATACAATGCAAAATTGAAAAACCATGTATCTCACACTACTCTAAATGGAAAGCACTTAGTTGTAAACCATAGTTCCTCAAGTGTGTGGGCTCCCAAAACCAAAATGGTTTGGGTTCCCAAAGCTAACATTCAAGGACCCAAAGTTGTTTGGGTACCCAAATCTACTCTTGTAGGAGCTTGAGGAGGAGATTGGTGGTGACCGGGTGAGCTCAAGAGTCAAATTCAAATCCGGTTGCATCACCAAATGAGATTGGAGCTAAATTCGAATTCAACATTGGTATAAATTCTTATCTATACAATTCATGTTAAATTAGCTCTAATCTAGCTTCATATGCTTAATTGACATATCATAGAGTTTAATTCATTGCAAATCATATACCCTATTCATTGCAAATCAATTACCACATTCATTGATTTTAAATGTCAAATTTTTTAAATGGATGTTAGAATAAGGCTTAAGTTGAAACTTAAATGAACTTAATTTCATCATACTCATTGTTTCCATTTAGCCTTATTGATAGGGGGAGCTTAAATGATATATCTTTTATTAGAGTAATGAAGTGCTAAACTTAGGGGGAGCTACTTCATTACAAGACATCCAAACTCTATGCTTAAAGTCTTAATTAATTGTTGTTTTTGATGGATGTCAAAGGGGGAGAGATAATTAAGGGGGTAACTTGAAAAACTTGATAAAATTTGAACAAAAACTATGCACATCCATAGGGGGAGCATTTATATGCAAAGTTTACATATACAATTTTCAAGTATTAAGATATCGGTTGCCATCATCAAAAAGGGGGAGATTGTTGGCTTTTTGGCCTTAATCTTATGTTTTGATGATTTAATCAACCGAATCTTAATTAGAGTAGCACACACTATGCATTGCATATATATTGTATTGTGCTAACCTCTACAGGTGATCAAGACTCAAGAAAGATGGAAATGAAGTCAAGACATGTAATTAAAGCTAAATCGAAGACATGTAATCTTAATTTCTTTTGAGTCTTAGGAACAAAGTGTAACTGAGCATACTTGATCTAAAATCAACTTAATCACACACTAGGTTCCCTATAGAAGTCACACACAAAATTTCACATTATTTGGACTTCAATAGATCACCCAAACTTAGACCGGAAAACACCAAAACCTGAATTGCAAAAGTCTGCCCACATTCGGTCGACCGCAACGTGCCGTTCGGTCGACCGGATGATCAATTAATCCTGTTTGTGTTTCCCTGTCTAGTTTCGGTCGACCGCACCATATCTTTCGGTCGACCGTCAGATCATATTTTCTCGACCGTTACTTTTGTCGTATATACCCAATGGTCGTATTCGTATTAAACCAAAAATACCCCAAATGTATTTCATGTATCGGTCGACCGAGGACCACGATCGGTCAACCGTTGGTTCATCTCTTGACAAACCCAAAGTGCCTGTCCATAATCGGTCGACCGCCAAAACCAGTTTCGGTCGACCGTTTAACCTTGTCAAAATCCCCTGCTATCGGTCAACACAATTTCGTTCGACCGATCCATTTTTCCCTCTACCGAAACGCTTGTTCGGTCGACCGTTTTCTTAATTGACTTAAGTGTTCAGTCGACCGATTCATATTTCGGTCGACCGTATCCCTATCGAACCCAAGCGTTCGGTCGGCCGTTGCACCTTTTCGGTCGACCGTTTCTAGACAGATTTGCAGCCCGATTTTCTGCTTTGTGTTCTTTGCACAATATCCAACCAAATCTTGTCCCAACGGATCTATTCTCTCTAATGCTTATAAATAGAGTTGTAAAACACATTTTAACACAACTCTCCCACTACAAACTTGTCCCAAACTTTAGAGAGAATTCCATACACTCCAAACCTCAAATCTCCACACTTAATCATATTTCAAATCTCATTCAAGTGTGCTCAAAGTTTAGAGAGTGTGTTCCACTCAAGTTACATTTGCTGTCAAGAAAGTAAAGGCTCCGGTGAAAGCCCGAAGCATCCTTCTCGGATTGTGAGAAGAGGATTCCAAGCTCGACGAGAGTTGTTCGCGAGTTTGACGGTTGTAAGGCGTTGTCTCCCGGCCCGGAACGGGGAGCGGATAGTGAAGTCGTAGGCGGAGCTCGGTGATCCGAGCGGAGCTTGCAAGAGAGGATTAGGACCCGGGTGGGGTGCCGAACCTCTATAAAAATCGACCCGACTTCTTGTGGTTTGCATATTTCCTACACTTGCTTGTTTTGTTTTAAATTTCCGCTGCGCATATCGATTGCCTAAACAAGTAGGTGATTAGATTAAAAGGTGATTAGTGAACCCATAACCCACACGATCCTATATTTGGTATCAGAGCCTTGTTAGCTAAATTCTATACTTAATCGTATTTTTAACATGGCTAGCACATCTAATCATGTAGAGGGATTATGCACCACTAGACCTCCCTTGCTTAATGGGTCAAATTATGATTATTGGAAAAATAGGATGAAAATCTTTTTAATATCAAATGACCTTAAGTATTTCTCCAAAATCCATACACACCCCCTAAAGAAGATGAATTAGATTCACTTACAAGACCGAAAATGAAAGAAATCGAAATGAATTCGAAAATTATGAACATCTTGTATTGTGGCCTTAATGAGGGTGAATATAATAGGATTAGGGGATGTGAAAGTGCACACGAGATATGGCATAGACTACAAATGCACCATGAGGGGGATAGTAAAACTAAGGAAACACGCATTAGTCTCCTCATGCATAAATATGAGATTTTTTCTATGCAAATCGGTGAAAACATAAGCGAAATGAACACTCGCTTCACCGATATCACTAACTCTCTTTTGGTTCTTGGAAGAAAAATCAATGAAGGAGAGATGACAAGGAAGTTCCTCCGGTCACTTAGCATCGATTGGGAAGATAAAGTCGTCGCAATTGAAGAGGCGCATGATCTCTCAAAATTAAAGATGGAGGAGCTCATTGGAAACTTGATGGCTTATGAACTTCAAATCAACCATCGGAAGGAGAAGGAAGCCACCAAGAACAAATTCACCTTGGGATTACATGCAAATATCGACCAACCAAGGAGGAATGTAGAAGATGAGGACATTGAAGTCCTAGCAAAAGACTTCTTCAAATACCTCAAGAAGGACAAAGAAGAAAAGAATGAAAGAAGAGGTAGAAGAAGTGAGAAAAGAGAAAAAGAAAAAGAGAGGGAGGAGAGTGGAAATGAGAGAAGAGAAGGGGAGAAGAAAAAGGAGAGAAGGGAGAGGAGAAAAGAAAAGGAGAAGAGCAAGAGAAAAGAAAGGAAGGAGGAAGCACACAAGGCTACATGGGATGATTCTTCATCACCATCTTCATCGTCGTCTTCCTTGCAAAGTAGAAGAGAAGTGGCTCACTCATGCTTCATGGATATTGAAGATCAAAGTGAGGTAGATTCTAACTCTTGTTCTAGTAATTCATGCTCAACTAAGTCATCTTATAGTGATAGCTCACATTCTAGTGTTAATGAAGAAACTTATACACATGATGAGCTTCAAAATGCATTTCATGACTTAGTTAAACAATATGAGATCATTTGTGATAAAAACAAAAATGCTAGAAAGTTAATCAAAGATCTCCAAAGCCAAATTGAAACATGCATGAATGAGAAGAATGAGGTGATTGCTAAATTTGAAAAGAATGCATCAAATTTTGATAAATTAAAAGCAACACCTATAGATTGTGAAAAATTAGATCTTCAAGCTTGCAATGTGCAATTAAGAAAAGATCTAGAAAATATTCACACATGGAACTAAGATGCTTAACATGCTATTAGGTCGTCAAAGACAATCTTTGCAAAAACATGGGTTAGGATACAATGCAAAATTGAAAAACCATGTATCTCACACTACTCTAAATGGAAAGCACTTAGTTGTAAACCATAGTTCCTCAAGTGTGTGGGCTCCCAAAACCAAAATGGTTTGGGTTCCCAAAGCTAACATTCAAGGACCCAAAGTTGTTTGGGTACCCAAATCTACTCTTGTAGGAGCTTGAGGAGGAGATTGGTGGTGACCGGGTGAGCTCAAGAGTCAAATTCAAATCCGGTTGCATCACCAAATGAGATTGGAGCTAAATTCGAATTCAACATTGGTATAAATTCTTATCTATACAATTCATGTTAAATTAGCTCTAATCTAGCTTCATATGCTTAATTGACATATCATAGAGTTTAATTCATTGCAAATCATATACCCTATTCATTGCAAATCAATTACCACATTCATTGATTTTAAATGTCAAATTTTTTAAATGGATGTTAGAATAAGGCTTAAGTTGAAACTTAAATGAACTTAATTTCATCATACTCATTGTTTCCATTTAGCCTTATTGATAGGGGGAGCTTAAATGATATATCTTTTATTAGAGTAATGAAGTGCTAAACTTAGGGGGAGCTACTTCATTACAAGACATCCAAACTCTATGCTTAAAGTCTTAATTAATTGTTGTTTTTGATGGATGTCAAAGGGGGAGAGATAATTAAGGGGGTAACTTGAAAAACTTGATAAAATTTGAACAAAAACTATGCACATCCATAGGGGGAGCATTTATATGCAAAGTTTACATATACAATTTTCAAGTATTAAGATATCGGTTGCCATCATCAAAAAGGGGGAGATTGTTGGCTTTTTGGCCTTAATCTTATGTTTTGATGATTTAATCAACCGAATCTTAATTAGAGTAGCACACACTATGCATTGCATATATATTGTATTGTGCTAACCTCTACAGGTGATCAAGACTCAAGAAAGATGGAAATGAAGTCAAGACATGTAATTAAAGCTAAATCGAAGACATGTAATCTTAATTTCTTTTGAGTCTTAGGAACAAAGTGTAACTGAGCATACTTGATCTAAAATCAACTTAATCACACACTAGGTTCCCTATAGAAGTCACACACAAAATTTCACATTATTTGGACTTCAATAGATCACCCAAACTTAGACCGGAAAACACCAAAACCTGAATTGCAAAAGTCTGCCCACATTCGGTCGACCGCAACGTGCCGTTCGGTCGACCGGATGATCAATTAATCCTGTTTGTGTTTCCCTGTCTAGTTTCGGTCGACCGCACCATATCTTTCGGTCGACCGTCAGATCATATTTTCTCGACCGTTACTTTTGTCGTATATACCCAATGGTCGTATTCGTATTAAACCAAAAATACCCCAAATGTATTTCATGTATCGGTCGACCGAGGACCACGATCGGTCAACCGTTGGTTCATCTCTTGACAAACCCAAAGTGCCTGTCCATAATCGGTCGACCGCCAAAACCAGTTTCGGTCGACCGTTTAACCTTGTCAAAATCCCCTGCTATCGGTCAACACAATTTCGTTCGACCGATCCATTTTTCCCTCTACCGAAACGCTTGTTCGGTCGACCGTTTTCTTAATTGACTTAAGTGTTCAGTCGACCGATTCATATTTCGGTCGACCGTATCCCTATCGAACCCAAGCGTTCGGTCGACCGTTGCACCTTTTCGGTCGACCGTTTCTAGACAGATTTGCAGCCCGATTTTCTGCTTTGTGTTCTTTGCACAATATCCAACCAAATCTTGTCCCAACGGATCTATTCTCTCTAATGCTTATAAATAGAGTTGTAAAACACATTTTAACACAACTCTCCCACTACAAACTTGTCCCAAACTTTAGAGAGAATTCCATACACTCCAAACCTCAAATCTCCACACTTAATCATATTTCAAATCTCATTCAAGTGTGCTCAAAGTTTAGAGAGTGTGTTCCACTCAAGTTACATTTGCTGTCAAGAAAGTAAAGGCTCCGGTGAAAGCCCGAAGCATCCTTCTCGGATTGTGAGAAGAGGATTCCAAGCTCGACGAGAGTTGTTCGCGAGTTTGACGGTTGTAAGGCGTTGTCTCCCGGCCCGGAACGGGGAGCGGATAGTGAAGTCGTAGGCGGAGCTCGGTGATCCGAGCGGAGCTTGCAAGAGAGGATTAGGACCCGGGTGGGGTGCCGAACCTCTATAAAAATCGACCCGACTTCTTGTGGTTTGCATATTTCCTACACTTGCTTGTTTTGTTTTAAATTTCCGCTGCGCATATCGATTGCCTAAACAAGTAGGTGATTAGATTAAAAGGTGATTAGTGAACCCATAACCCACACGATCCTATATTTGGTATCAGAGCCTTGTTAGCTAAATTCTATACTTAATCGTATTTTTAACATGGCTAGCACATCTAATCATGTAGAGGGATTATGCACCACTAGACCTCCCTTGCTTAATGGGTCAAATTATGATTATTGGAAAAATAGGATGAAAATCTTTTTAATATCAAATGACCTTAAGTATTGGATGTTTCTCCAAAATCCATACACACCCCCTAAAGAAGATGAATTAGATTCACTTACAAGACCGAAAATGAAAGAAATCGAAATGAATTCGAAAATTATGAACATCTTGTATTGTGGCCTTAATGAGGGTGAATATAATAGGATTAGGGGATGTGAAAGTGCACACGAGATATGGCATAGACTACAAATGCACCATGAGGGGGATAGTAAAACTAAGGAAACACGCATTAGTCTCCTCATGCATAAATATGAGATTTTTTCTATGCAAATCGGTGAAAACATAAGCGAAATGAACACTCGCTTCACCGATATCACTAACTCTCTTTTGGTTCTTGGAAGAAAAATCAATGAAGGAGAGATGACAAGGAAGTTCCTCCGGTCATTTAGCATCGATTGGGAAGATAAAGTCGTCGCAATTGAAGAGGCGCATGATCTCTCAAAATTAAAGATGGAGGAGCTCATTGGAAACTTGATGGCTTATGAACTTCAAATCAACCATCGGAAGGAGAAGGAAGCCACCAAGAACAAATTCACCTTGGGATTACATGCAAATATCGACCAACCAAGGAGGAATGTAGAAGATGAGGACATTGAAGTCCTAGCAAAAGACTTCTTCAAATACCTCAAGAAGGACAAAGAAGAAAAGAATGAAAGAAGAGGTAGAAGAAGTGAGAAAAGAGAAAAAGAAAAAGAGAGGGAGGAGAGTGGAAATGAGAGAAGAGAAGGGGAGAAGAAAAAGGAGAGAAGGGAGAGGAGAAAAGAAAAGGAGAAGAGCAAGAGAAAAGAAAGGAAGGAGGAAGCACACAAGGCTACATGGGATGATTCTTCATCACCATCTTCATCGTCGTCTTCCTTGCAAAGTAGAAGAGAAGTGGCTCACTCATGCTTCATGGATATTGAAGATCAAAGTGAGGTAGATTCTAACTCTTGTTCTAGTAATTCATGCTCAACTAAGTCATCTTATAGTGATAGCTCACATTCTAGTGTTAATGAAGAAACTTATACACATGATGAGCTTCAAAATGCATTTCATGACTTAGTTAAACAATATGAGATCATTTGTGATAAAAACAAAAATGCTAGAAAGTTAATCAAAGATCTCCAAAGCCAAATTGAAACATGCATGAATGAGAAGAATGAGGTGATTGCTAAATTTGAAAAGAATGCATCAAATTTTGATAAATTAAAAGCAACACCTATAGATTGTGAAAAATTAGATCTTCAAGCTTGCAATGTGCAATTAAGAAAAGATCTAGAAAATATTCACACATGGAACTAAGATGCTTAACATGCTATTAGGTCGTCAAAGACAATCTTTGCAAAAACATGGGTTAGGATACAATGCAAAATTGAAAAACCATGTATCTCACACTACTCTAAATGGAAAGCACTTAGTTGTAAACCATAGTTCCTCAAGTGTGTGGGCTCCCAAAACCAAAATGGTTTGGGTTCCCAAAGCTAACATTCAAGGACCCAAAGTTGTTTGGGTACCCAAATCTACTCTTGTAGGAGCTTGAGGAGGAGATTGGTGGTGACCGGGTGAGCTCAAGAGTCAAATTCAAATCCGGTTGCATCACCAAATGAGATTGGAGCTAAATTCGAATTCAACATTGGTATAAATTCTTATCTATACAATTCATGTTAAATTAGCTCTAATCTAGCTTCATATGCTTAATTGACATATCATAGAGTTTAATTCATTGCAAATCATATACCCTATTCATTGCAAATCAATTACCACATTCATTGATTTTAAATGTCAAATTTTTTAAATGGATGTTAGAATAAGGCTTAAGTTGAAACTTAAATGAACTTAATTTCATCATACTCATTGTTTCCATTTAGCCTTATTGATAGGGGGAGCTTAAATGATATATCTTTTATTAGAGTAATGAAGTGCTAAACTTAGGGGGAGCTACTTCATTACAAGACATCCAAACTCTATGCTTAAAGTCTTAATTAATTGTTGTTTTTGATGGATGTCAAAGGGGGAGAGATAATTAAGGGGGTAACTTGAAAAACTTGATAAAATTTGAACAAAAACTATGCACATCCATAGGGGGAGCATTTATATGCAAAGTTTACATATACAATTTTCAAGTATTAAGATATCGGTTGCCATCATCAAAAAGGGGGAGATTGTTGGCTTTTTGGCCTTAATCTTATGTTTTGATGATTTAATCAACCGAATCTTAATTAGAGTAGCACACACTATGCATTGCATATATATTGTATTGTGCTAACCTCTACAGGTGATCAAGACTCAAGAAAGATGGAAATGAAGTCAAGACATGTAATTAAAGCTAAATCGAAGACATGTAATCTTAATTTCTTTTGAGTCTTAGGAACAAAGTGTAACTGAGCATACTTGATCTAAAATCAACTTAATCACACACTAGGTTCCCTATAGAAGTCACACACAAAATTTCACATTATTTGGACTTCAATAGATCACCCAAACTTAGACCGGAAAACACCAAAACCTGAATTGCAAAAGTCTGCCCACATTCGGTCGACCGCAACGTGCCGTTCGGTCGACCGGATGATCAATTAATCCTGTTTGTGTTTCCCTGTCTAGTTTCGGTCGACCGCACCATATCTTTCGGTCGACCGTCAGATCATATTTTCTCGACCGTTACTTTTGTCGTATATACCCAATGGTCGTATTCGTATTAAACCAAAAATACCCCAAATGTATTTCATGTATCGGTCGACCGAGGACCACGATCGGTCAACCGTTGGTTCATCTCTTGACAAACCCAAAGTGCCTGTCCATAATCGGTCGACCGCCAAAACCAGTTTCGGTCGACCGTTTAACCTTGTCAAAATCCCCTGCTATCGGTCAACACAATTTCGTTCGACCGATCCATTTTTCCCTCTACCGAAACGCTTGTTCGGTCGACCGTTTTCTTAATTGACTTAAGTGTTCAGTCGACCGATTCATATTTCGGTCGACCGTATCCCTATCGAACCCAAGCGTTCGGTCGACCGTTGCACCTTTTCGGTCGACCGTTTCTAGACAGATTTACAGCCCGATTTTCTGCTTTGTGTTCTTTGCACAATATCCAACCAAATCTTGTCCCAACGGATCTATTCTCTCTAATGCTTATAAATAGAGTTGTAAAACACATTTTAACACAACTCTCCCACTACAAACTTGTCCCAAACTTTAGAGAGAATTCCATACACTCCAAACCTCAAATCTCCACACTTAATCATATTTCAAATCTCATTCAAGTGTGCTCAAAGTTTAGAGAGTGTGTTCCACTCAAGTTACATTTGCTGTCAAGAAAGTAAAGGCTCCGGTGAAAGCCCGAAGCATCCTTCTCGGATTGTGAGAAGAGGATTCCAAGCTCGGCGAGAGTTGTTCGCGAGTTTGACGGTTGTAAGGCGTTGTCGCCCGGCCCGGAACGGGGAGCGGATAGTGAAGTCGTAGGCGGAGCTCGGTGATCCGAGCGGAGCTTGCAAGAGAGGATTAGGACCCGGGTGGGGTGCCGAACCTCTATAAAAATCGACCCGACTTCTTGTGGTTTGCATATTTCCTACACTTGCTTGTTTTGTTTTAAATTTCCGCTGCGCATATCGATTGCCTAAACAAGTAGGTGATTAGATTAAAAGGTGATTAGTGAACCCATAACCCACACGATCCTACATTATCTTGTGACATTTGAGCAAGGCCCAAGCTAAAAGTTGGAATATGCGACTTTGGGTTTTTGGATTTCTTCTTTAAACTAGAGAGCTCGACTTCCAAACCAACAACTCTATCTTGTCGTAACATTCATAGGAGGTAAATTTTGCTCGTTAGGGAGAAGCTTGAAGATATCATTTTCATCCACAGAGATGTTATAGAGAATATGCAAAGGAAAAAAGTTTGATTGTTCAAAATTTGGATACTCGTAATAGGTATTTAGAAGATATAATTTAAAATCAACATACCATATCATCAACCACTTCAAATAGGTACTTCAGCTTTGGTCCACAAGAGACACCCACTTTCTAATCCTTGGCTTAAGTTCAGGAAATATTGGTTTAAACATAGTGATGTGCTCATATAACCATACTTGTAATATATTTAACAAAAATAAGTTAGTTGTAACAAAATAAATCATGCATGTACCAAAAAACATGAAATTGTAATGAAATAAAAGTGTCACACATTGTGTATACATGACAAACCCAGTAAGACTATAGAAATAAAAATAATATAATCAAATTCTACTCCCAAAATTATTCACTGAAACAACACTAGATGACTATACTAAAATGTTATAATATTATGTAAATAACATTAACAAAACATTGTTTGTCGTAATATAATCATATTATGTTCAAAATAAAAAACCATGAAAATCAACAAATTGATAACTACACCATATATAAAGACTTGTAACAATATTTAAATTATAGTAACATAACGTCGTTAAGCGACCGCCGTCTATGTATATATGACCTATACACACTACTGGAATGTCAGCCTACCATGTCGCCTCTGCCACGTCGGTTAATTACAAACCGACGTGGAAGACTCCCTACCACGCCGGGTTTAGTTAACAGACGGGGAATACACCCTACCTCGTCGGTTTTATCAACACCGATGTGGTAGGGTGTTTTTAATATATTTATTATAAAATTAAAATCCTACCACAACGATTTTTGGGAACTGATGTGGTATGGTGCATTTTTAATTTAAAAAAAATTAAGACCCTACCACGTCAGTTTTAGGAAATCCGACGTGGTAGGGTTTTTTTAAAATTTTGGAAAATGCATTACTAAAGTGTTTGAATAAAAATGTGATTTTTATAAAATCATAGGTTATCAAGAGATGAGGATTAATGTGTCCTACTATTAAGCAATCAAATGGGTGATGAAGAAAGTCGCTCTGACACGGACATCACATGCATTATCTGATTCTATGATCTTGTACATGTTTGTGTATTTTTCAATGAAGTATGTAAATAAAGTTGATTAATTGAAGAAATAAATAAATGATGTGATATGAGTCATACGACTCTCATTGGCTAAATCACTTAAATTTACACTAGACCAACTTACATAAGTGGTAGGTTTAGGAAAAAAAACCTAATTTGATAATGATAATCTATAAGCTCATTCCTAGTTTTATCATGTGAATACATCTATATTTGGTTTGAGTTCCTCTTATTTGGATAAGCATATCATTTTTAATTTTTTTAAAATTAAAACCCTGCCACGTCGATTTTAAGAAATCTGACGTGGTAGGGGATCTTCCACGTTGGCGAACACATAAGCCGACGTGGTACAGGATCTGTACCCGATTTTCTGGATGCTAGACTGGATTTGGACTAAAGTGGTCTACCACGTCGAATTTTAATTAATCCGACGTGGTAGGGGGTATTCCACGTCATCCGTTAAATAGTCTGACGTGGAAGGTTTGAATTTTTTGTTTGGTACAGTCGCGTAAACCAAATTGAAAACCCACCAAACTAGAAATCAACAAACATAAACCCTTTCGCCTACCTCTCCCCAACCACATAGACCTTCCCATCCAGAAGTAGAGTTGAGTGAGAGTTCCTTTCCGTCTTCGCATTCGACCTCACGATCCCATGTTCTCCACTCCTCCGCCTCCAAACCCCGGCCTTGTAGTCCCTTCTCCACCGACCGAACGAGCGGGAGTCGAGAAAATGGAGACCTTAAAGATTGATCCAGCGTAGTCGAATCCGTACATCCAGGTGGGGGTTTGATTTTGATTTTTTGGCTGTGGAATTCAATTTGGAAGAAATTTTGACGTTTTTATTTTGTGTGATTAGTTACGATGGTTGGTCTTTGATCTAGTGTTTATGTGGTAGATCTGGGAGGAACTAATTTCCTGTCTTGCGCATTCAACTTGGAGGGAATGAAGGTCGTGTTCTAAAGAAAGACTTTGAGGAGATGTCCATTCCACCACAATTGATGGTTGACTCCTCAAATGTAAGTCCATTGATGTCAATATTTGATTCAGAAATTTGCTCCTCAAATGGTTGTCGGAATGCATGTATCCTCAAGGAGCAGAGGTGGTGACGTGGTTGGAGAAGACAAGGATTGAGATGTTTGTTTATGAAGATTACGTGATGGGAATCCAAGGCTACCCCGAGTACACCACAAATATTCTCTCACATTCTTCTTTTTATTACTTTCCATGCAGTTTCATGGTAGTATACAAGTTGTGGATCAACGTGGTTGATCTCTTCAGGGAAAGGAAACATTCATTCATTTATTTTTGTAGATTGACTTAAAAAACATATCCATATATATGAAGGTTTTTTTATTTGTTGCCTTATTAGATGAATCTTTTGTGTATTGTTTGAACGAATGCTGCAACAAATGTATGTGAATTTGAAAGTTGTTGAATTGAATATGAATGTTGCAGGGATTGAGTGGGAATTACAGACATTAAATTTAAAAAGAAAATAAAAATAAAACGAAAAATACCCTACAACGTCGGTTTTCTATAAAACCGACGTTGTAGGGTACAAAAACCAAAAATAAAAAATACCCTACTACGTCGGTTTTCTAGAAAACTGACGTGGTAGGGTATAAAAACTGAAAAATCAAAAATCGACGTGGTAGACCCCCACTACCACGTCATATTTTAGACTGACATGAAAGAAAACCCCTGTATAACGTCTGTTGGATCGTGTGGGTTATGGGTCCACTAATCACTTTTACGCTAATCACCTACTCGTTTTATCGATCGAGTTATATGCAGCGGAATTTAAACAACAAAACGAGCAAGTAAGAAATAAGCAAACCACAATGGACACCGGGGGTTTTTACAGAGGTTCGGCTACCGCCTACGTCCTCTCTTGCAAGATCCGCTCGACACTTCGAGCTCCACTCGCGTCTTCACTATCCACTCCTCGTTCTGGGCCGGGAGAGAACGCCTTTACACCACAAGCACCGCGAACAACCTCGCTTGCTTGAATTCTTCCTCTCACAATCCGAGAGGGACACTTCGGGCTTTCACCAAAGTCCTTGCTTCCTTTGACAAACAATTGAGTGGAGCAACACTCTCTAATTCTTGAGCACACTTGAGTAGGATTGGAATTAAGACTAAAGTGTGGAAGGTTTGAAGCTTTGAGTGTTTGGGATTCTCTCTAATGTATTGGACAAGTTTGTAGTGGGAGAGTTGTGTTAAAATGTGTTTTACAACTCCTTATATAGGCATTAGAGAGAATAACGTCGTTGGGATTGATTGGGTATGAGTTGATGTGTGATTACACAAAACAGAACCTGCAGGACCCAATTCTGGATGAAATCGGTCGACCGGATCGGGATGAACGGTCGACTGTTAGCCAGTTTTGCACTAAGTTTGATCGACCGGTTAAGCAACGGTCGACCACCCAACGCTACGACTTAGGTAGACTTAAGTTATCGGTCGAACACCTAAGGGGAAACGGTCGACCGATTTGTACCAGGCACTTTGGGGTTGACAAACAAATAAATATTCGATCGACCGAAACAGCTCTAGCGGTCGACCGTTTTTCAACAGGAGATTCGAGTTTGTCAAGAGATGGACAAACGGTCGACCAATCATGGTCCTCGGTCGATCGATACAAGAAATGTATTTGGGGTATTTTGGTTTAATACGAATATGACCGTTGGGTATATACGACAAAAGTAACGGTCGGAAAATTAAGTTCAAACGGTCGACCGAAAGAGATGGTGCGGTCGACCGAAAATAGACAGGGAAACACAAAACAGAATACTTGATCATCCGGTCGACCGAACGGCATGTTGCGGTCGACCGTTTTGGTTGAGACAGCTAAGGTTCAGGTTTGGTGTTTTCCGGTCTAAGTTTGGGTGATCTATTGAAGTCCAAATTATGTGAAATTTCGTGTGTGACTTCTATGAGGAACCTAGTGTGTGTTTAAGTTGATTTTAGCTCAAGTATGCTCAAAATACACAAGTTCCTAAAGACTCAAAGAAATACAAAATACATGTCTTCAAATGAGCTTGATTACATGTCTTGACTTGTTTTCCTTTCTTCCTTGAGTCTTGATCACCTGTAGAGGTTAGCACAAAGCAATATATATGCAATGCAATATGTGTGCTACTCTACATGATCATAATTAAGATTAGGTTAATAAAATCATCAAAACATAGATTAAGGCCAAAAAGCCAACAACGTCTTCTACCTACCACGTCGGTCAACTAAGCCGGTCAACCCGACGTTGTACCCCTTTAATATCCGACATTGTACCCCTTTAATATCCGACGTTATACTCGTTTTTCCAGCGGTGACATAGACGTCGGGTCTGGGGAGCCTTATATCCGACATATATTTCTTTTCTACAGTAATGTCACAATGGAGAAATATGAAGGATTGTGCTGGTTAGCTATTTGTCACTATAATTTACAAGCAACAAAATACTAGGTGAGCAGAAAATTATCATACAACTTTTGGTTACGACGTTGGCGTAAAAGTGCCAAAGTAAAGTATTAATACAAAGAAAAAACCAAATCACGCAACAAAAATAAAATAAAAAATAAAAAAGATCACACCTTTCTCATTCCAACACAAACAAAACCACGTAAAAACGAACAAAAAACAAAAAAAAAACAAATCACAAACTGACACTCTCACGAATAACAACACCACAATGTTAGGAGGGAGAACGAAACTCAATGTAGGACTAAACCTCAATGTAGGACTAAACCTCAATCGAACACACAACGCAACTAAAGTACTAATCCAGTCAAAAACCAAATAACACAAGAATATTTTTCAAGAAAAAAAACACATTTCCAACTTTCCCATTCCAACACAAAACCCCCCAATCATATCCCCAATCCCACATAACAAAGCCTCCGGCAAATACCAGGACACCAATCGAAAGGGGAAGGACTCACGAATCCGAAATTAGGGTTTACGAGATCTGGAAAGATAGGGAAAGTCGTCGATTTGGTGGCAAGAGTGGATTTGGTTTGAGAGTGAAGTTGTTGAAATGTGGGATATGGGAGAGAAAATGTGTAAAAATGAGTAAATGATATTTTCAATTTTACCTTTTTGTGAGAAAAAAATGAAAAGATCTCATATCCACTTTTGGATTTGTTTAGATAGTGAATGTTTAGGGGACTCACTTAAGCTAACGGAGCACAATTCTCACTTTATAATTTCTGTATATATATATATATATATATATATATATATATATATATATATATATATATATATATATATATATATATATATATATATATATATATATATATATATATATATATCCGAATAAGTGACGACGTCTGGAGATTGGTTTGCGGAGTGCTTTGAGGAAATGAGGTAGAATAGGTTGGTTTCAAAGGTGTTGGCGATGGTTTGGAAAGCTTTGCATTTGTTTGAGAATCGTTGAGTTTTTCGAGACTCGAGAGCTGTCTGTTCCTGTTCGAGATGGCAAGCAAACAAATGGTGGTCTCAAGTCTAAACAACTGAGATGATCCAAATAGGAAAATGTTGGTTTCTTCTGATCGGATGGCTACAAACAATCCATTACGTGCTATCATATATTTGTTTTAGAAGAGAGGAAATGAACATAACATATTAGGTTGGCAAAGAAATAAATGGTGACCCGAATGATATTTTAAAATCCAAAAGAAAAAAGTTGGCAAAAAATGGTGATACGAATGACAGTTCCAAAAAAAGAAGGTAATGCAATAATAAACATTTAGATTAGTGAATTAGTTTTAGTAAGGAAATTAATTAATAATTATAAAGTTTAAATTTGAGACGACATCTAATAATCAATGGCAAATTTGACTCTCTATGCTCCAAGTGGCCCAACATCTCGAAAAAACTCACACTTTGACTCTCTCTGAAAAATATGTTTATCTTTCCACTTCTCCTCAAAATACCCCTGCCCAATTCGTGGGTGAACTCCCTTTGGTACAACTCTCTCTCTCTCTCTCTCTCTCTCTCTCTCTCTCTCTCTCTCTTTCAGGCGCATCTAACTCAGATTTTTCAGTTGGCAGTGAAGATCAGATCCAGCACACAATAGCCAATATCGAGCTGAGATCGTTCCCCACTGAGTCCATCAGACCCCCACTGGAATGCACAAGTTGTTTTATTGTTCCTTGATTGATTCATTTTATATTAAACCGCAAGTGCACGACCGCGTTGAAGCGGTGGCAAATACGGGTCGTCCACTGGGAGGTGTGTCGACGTTTGGTTTGTTCGAAGGCGAGTGGTAAAGAAAGGAGAGAAATGTTGGTTATACTAAACTACACTAAGGTGCAAGTGGAAATGGAAAAAAAGCAAGAAAACTAAACCCCAAAGGGGGTAGAGAAATAATGTGAACATAAAGAAGTGTGTGTGTGTTCATTAAGCTCCTCACAATATGTAGTGCATGAAATCATAAAACTAAATCCAACTTTGCCTCCACATGAATTAAGATTAGATTACATCATTAAAACATACAAGACAATAAGTGGAATGAAGCTAAATGAACTCAAGTATAAAGACTAGACTCTACTATGCCTCCACATGAATTAAGATAAGACTATATCATTAAAACATACAATACATTAACCAAGGTAAAGGCAACAAGAGTACATACACTACAACTTGTGTTTCCAATATTAATTCCATCCATATCCTAACCTTATCATTCCCCATAAAATAGGTTCACTAATCAAAGCATAGGCTAACCTTCATTCAAGAGCATTAGCATATCAAAGATAAGAGTGGAGACCCATTAGATGGTTATGGAAATCATATAAAGCTCAAGGGATTAAGATAACACACACTTAATACACTACATGATTATATCACATATTTCTCCACCCCAAATGGGGATGGATCTACTCACTACTCATTACACTAACTATATTAACAAGATGAAGCGTTATACTGAAATGAAATTACCCTAAGAAAGCAAGAAATATTAAAGAAGCTTAAAAGGAAAGGAAAGACTAAACAAGCATGTACAAATTAAAAGACAAGATTAAAAGAAACTAGAAGAATTATTTTATTAACAAATGACTCACATTGAAGGTAGCATTCTTCTCCACCTTGAGTTTTGCTTCAAGGCTTACTCCTTAGTAGAGAGAATGCCACCAAGCAATGAGTAATTACAATGTAAGGTGAAGAGTTCTATTTATAGGCATGGAAAAAGCTAATCCGGGACAATCCCCCGATGTGGGACTAAACAAATACCAAAAATAGACTAAGAATACACTAATACACGTGCTCCACAAATCTTAGCGGATCCAGAGCTATCTGGACCGCCAATTAGAGGTCTATAAGCTCCAGATCCATTTGGATTTCGTGATAGGCTTTGTTTGAAGTATTTCTTGGTCTTGGATGCATCTACTTTGTTTATTGGAGCCCCGACCCGAATCAAATTGCCAAAATAATCGCCATGATGGTGTGGAGTTTTCTGTTTTGCTCTTAGGTCCTTCGGTCTTACGTTCAGGTCCTTCTCCCTCGCATCTCAGTCCCCAGGTCTCACAATTAAGTTTTTTTTCCTGCTTTTGGGTCCTTTCATGGCTATTCTCTTCAAACCTCTTTATTTCTGAAATTCAAACATAAAACTCGTCACGTAGCATTGCTTAGGTGTAAGATAATGGATATAAGATACAAATATAAGCATGAAATGATGTCAATCATTCCTCACGGTCAACACAGAGAATGGGTAAGTGAAATTGCTAAAAGTAGATGTGGGAGTGAAATCACAACTCTTGGACATATTTCATGAATAAATTGAAGGAAGTCATTGGGGACGTCGAGAACCTAACTTTTATATAGGACAAGCATGCTAGCATTATTCATGCTTTGGAGACGGTATTTGCAGATGCCCATCATGGTGCATTCTCGATACGGCTCGATGGACGCTCGATATAGCTCAATGTTCATTATTGTAACAACGTTGAATTCATTATCTCCTGTATTGTTTGTGTACTCGATCGAGTGTGTTGGCTGCTCGACGGTTCTTGATAAGAGGGGATGTAAAGTTAGACTATAAAACTACTAGTTCTATTTTCATGATGTGCTCGATACGGCTCGATGGACACTCGATATAGCTTGATGTTCATTATTGTAACAACGTTGAGTTCGTTATCTTCTGTTTTGGTGGTGTACTCGATCGAGCACGATGGTAGCTCGACGGTCCTCGATATAGACAAGTCATACCCTCGCAATGCGTCTTTTTTGAAAATTAATTTAATATTGTTTATGTTGTGTTGACGATTCCTTTTCCACCATACAAGAGATATCGAAAAGACATCAACGGAGGTTTAGAATCCGAGGATAGCAAAAAGTCAAGACTCCACTACCCCTCCTTCCGATGTATTTTTTGTTTCCTTCCAGCGTTCCAAAAAGCAGAAGACTCTTTTTCTTCAACCTTTTTCCGTCAACAAATGGATTCTGCATCTGCTGCTTCCTCACGACAAGTGGTGGTTTATCAGGTTTTTCGATGTAACTGTGGTTTCTTCCTTTCTTTAATGTCCATTAACTACTTCCAACTGTCGAAATTCTCCTGGACACCGATAAAGAAGGAGTTGAACAAAATGTACGACAAGCAGAATGACATATTCTTGGGGACCCCTTTTGTTCACTTCATCATGCTGAATTACGTCTCAGTAGACAACGACATTGTCGATTGGTTCGTCGACCACTATGATGTCAAGAAGGAAGGTGAGGATCTGGTCTGGGGTAGTCCCCCTCACCAAAGGCAACGTTGCCCTAATTTTGGGCCCAAGCCTGCGTGGCCAAACAGTCTACATGAACTCAGCCCATGTTGAAAGGCTACATAACGAGTCCCTTTTCGACCATCTGCTCCAGGCTCAGATGATAGTTGTTAGGGAAATAGGGGAGTATGAGGAGTACGTTCGTCTCCTTCTTTGTTACATCATCAACCATTTCTTGTTCTGTGATGACACACATCGCACTAAGGTTTGGTACATGAGGTACTTGGCAAACCTCAGACGTCTTCACAAGTACGCATGGGGAAAGGTTGTTCACCAAGTCTTTGTGCGGGGACTGGAGAAAGCAAGAGGGGAACTCCAGGAAAGGAGATCCTCCGACAACTATGCTCCCAAGAAAGGGAATGTAGATGATTCTGTTGCCATACTATAGGTGAATGTATACTTACGGTCAATCCTTTTTAAACAACGGTTTTTCTCCTTTTCAACCATCGAGTGTACCATGTTTGGGGGTGCATTTTTATACATATGATCTTTATAACAGTCGTCTTGCATATACATGTGTGGCTTTGTGAGAAGTTTATGTTGGGGGAGCCTAGAAGGGGTGTCTACCCGAGGTTCAACCGCTGGTCTGTTATGTTTGGCAGACCGAAAACTCTGAAGAGATGGGAGAATCGAGGCATCACCCTCTGAAAAAGTTACTCCACAAAATTTGGTTTGAGGCATCCTATAGTGAGGACAACGCTGGAGAATGAACTGATTTGTTTGGCTCAACTTCCTGATCCAACCCATTGCCAAACTGATTGTGCTTCATCAAGCGCAACATCCCAAGGGACTTACTCCTTTAAGAGTTGGAACTCACTGTGCAGAAGACCAAATGGCTGAAAGCCGAGAAGGCCCTGAAGGAGGCTACTGATGAGGTTTTGAAGCTCAGGGAAAAGCTTAAAAATGTAAAGCTTTAGCAATGGAGGCGGAGAATAAGCTGGTGGTCTCTCAGGATGAACTGAGGAAGTCTCAGAAGGATACTGGGATGCTGAGGGAAGAGCTTGCATCTCTTCGAAGAGAAAGTGCAACACAACAAACCTATAGGGAGGACGAAGAACAAAGAATGGAGGAAGAGAGGGAGAGAGAAGATGAGAAGAGAGAGGAGGAGGAGGAGAAGATGGGGGAGGAAGAAATAAGGAAGAATGAGGAGAATAAGATGAGGGACGAAGAGAATGAGGACGAAGAGAAGATGAAGAAGAAAGAAGGAGTAATCCAAAGGAGCCTAAAACAAGAGGAAGATGGTATATGATGATTTCAGGATGACTCGTCACTCAGACGAGACAAGACCAGACATAGACATGAATGCATTGGCCACGTTGACCAGTGATGAGGTCAACATATTATTGAACTTGACCGCAGCCACCCACAATCCCAAAGAGGTGATCTGAAGAGGTGATGTTGGTAGTTTTATATGTTCTGACCTGAAGGAGCTCATCACGAAGGGGATGGATATGACGAATGAGATGGTCGACAATTTTCTTTGTATCTTGGAAGAATGACAGAAAATAGAAGCTGCAGGAGGTACTTTGTCTTTCAAGCTTTTGTTCGGAGGGCATTGTCAACCGCCAAAATGAGTATTGAAAGGTGTCTCGACCCTCGACTACAAGCGTGGTCCCTAGAAGGACCATCATCGCACAACCAATGCTATGGACCAAACATTGGACTTTGTTGGTTGTTAACGGTCAGTCTGAGGATATCCTGCATTTGAACAATTGCTCTAGGATGCTAGTTCCTGATGAAGATCCCAACATCCCAATTGGAATACATGAATGCACGACCAATGAAGTTGGTAAATACTGGAGGGATCAACTGAAGGTGGACTGGCCAGTGAGATACCTCAGGGATACGTGGCAACTTCAAATTCCTGGGAGAAACGATTACGGTGCTTATGTCTTGTACTGGGTAAGGTGTCTCATGCAAAGGGTTCCGTCGACGAGTGAGAAGGACCCCAAATATCTACACTTCGTTAGGAGTGAGTTGGCAATGTATTTACTTAGGGACACTCGTGCCTATGTTATGTTTTGATATATGTCCTATTTATACGCATTATTTGTCCTTTATAGATGTATAATTTATACTCAGTTATGTATGCCCTTTTTGAACAACTCACGTGTTCTTTTTACGTGTGTCCAGTTATTAGTTGTTTAACATCAATCCTTTTTAAATGTATCACGTGTCCTTTTTACATAGTATCGAACTCATCGATCAGAACAGTCGAGTTTCTATCGTACAAGTATCAAACCTATCAATCACAACCATCGAGTTCCTATTGTAGTAGTATCGAACCTATCAAACCGAGCCTATCGAAATTGACATATTTCAATACATAATTGTTGTATAAAATAAAAAATGTATAAAACTAATTGTTGTATAAAACTAACTTTAATACATGTAAGAAGTATTTCAACATCATAATTTTTGTATAAAATAAAAATATTCCAATACAAAAAAGTTCCACACTCTGATAAAATACAAAATGAAAGGCTTGACGGTTTCTCGACGAAGATGATGGTTCTATTACATCTTTGATGTTCATTCGAATTTGTCTTGTCCTTCTACCTCGATAGCTCTCAAAGGTAGCTCGATGATGATTTACGCTGCCTTGCGAGTTTACGGACATTGTTAAGGTTGAATTCTTTAATATTGTTCTCGATTAGATTCGACGGTTGCTCGACATGGGTCGATGGTTCTATTACATCTTTGATGTTCGTTCAAATCTGTCATGTCCCTCTACCTCGATAGTGCTTGATGGTAGCTCGACGATGATTTACGATGTCTTGCAAGTTTACAGATATTTTTAAGGTTGAATTCTTTAATATTGTTCTTGATTAGATTTGACGATTGCTCGATATGGGTCGATGGTTCTATTACATCTTTGATGTTCGTTCGAATATGTCTTGTCCTTCTACCTCGATAACGCTCGATGGTAGCTCAACAATTTACGGTGCCTTGCGAGTTTACGGACTTTGTTAAGGTTGAGTTTTTAATATTGTTCTTCATAGGTTCGACGGCTGCTCGACATGGGTCGATGGTTGTTCTATTACTTCTTTGACTACGTCGTTTGCACAAAGAAGATTGAAACAATCACACCATTCAAAACATTTGAATATTAACAAAAAAACAAAGTAAACAACATATCTGCTTATATTTACTACACATTAATAAACAAACAAGGTTTTCAAAGTTGGCAACTAACACATACACAAACAGAAACCAAAAAAAATCATTGACTAAAATATTAACTAAAATAACTTCGTCATTTTCCTAGTCCACCCAGTGTGTTCTTCCAAGCCAGGAGGCACCTTAGGTAGTGGGGAGGGCGTGTGGTCAGGGGTGAGTGTCTTGGCGAGGCAGGTTGCCCTGTAGTTGGGGCAAGTGTGCTCTAGGAAGGGGGATGTTGGGGTTGGTGTTGTCAGGGTGGAAACTATGCAAACCAAATAATAGAATATCAGTGGAATTTAAGTTATAACCACAGGTAACTGAAAAAATAAAGAAAGAGACGATTAAAACCTACCACTATCGATGAGGAGGTCTATCACCGTGTCTTGTACTGCGGCCAAACGATGTTCCACGATGGTGATCATGTGGTTGAGTTCCACCAGGGTCTGCTTGACCTCCTCCAGATGTTCCGGGGGCGGTCGTACCGAAGACATGACGACATGCACGTAAAAGGTGCATCTCTGGCCTCGAGGGGCCCCACAACGCCAGGTCACTTGGATCGGCTCAGTTGAGGACCCGACACACACATGTCGTGCGGACTAACCGCACAAGCAGAGGATGTCATCGATGGGTGAGACCTCGGTGATGTTGTCATTGCGCATCATTTTGGGACTGGAATGTGGTTAGGGAAAGTAGGCGTTGGCAAGAGAAGTGTAATGGTGTAAGGCCGAAAGAAGGGATTGATGTTTTATACTATCCTGATGACTAAGGGTGGCAATAGATATCCGAAACCGATCAAACCGAACCGAATCCGGTGGTACTGAACTGGAACCGAACCGGGATATAACTGATATGAGTTGGATATTGATATTAAATTTCAAAACCGATCCTGTTCGGTTCGAACACAGTTCTCACGGCTGCAAAAAAATAACCCTACGCCTACGCCTACACTAATTACCCATTGCCAACAGGCAACAACCCACTCCCTAATTACCACGAAAAATCCCCATCTACCTCCCTCTTCCTCTTCCTCTTCCTCTTCCTCTTCCTCTTCCGCTGCCACCTCCACTCGCTCTTCCATCGCTTGATCTTTCGACCCCTCCACTCCCTCTCCCACTGTCTCCCTCACTCCCACTCCCTCTCACTCTCAGGTTCTCCACGCGGTCGCTTCGATCTTCTCCACGCCCCTCCAGTTTCTCCACGCGTCTTCGATCATCGAGATCTCAGAAAAGCTTTGGTTAGGAAGGTTTGATTTCTGGTAAGGAACAACAAAACTTACCCTCTGATTCCTTACAAATGTTTTGTTTCCTTCTCCACAGTATTTTTCTCTGCTTTTCCTCTTGTATATATTTTGTTTGGTGCGTTGAGTTTTTTGGAAGGAAATCTTCATTGTTTCCTCTTCGTTGGATTTACTCTATGATTTACGTGAATATAAATTTGTCTGCAATTCTAAGATGTGTTCTTGTTCCCTTGGTCCATTCTCGGGTATATTCTGTGATGTTTGGAGTAGTCTAGGATGCATGGATGGGTGAACTATTTGATTTTTTTAACCTATACACCCATGTTCTAATCAAAACACCTAAAATACTGTCCACGTTCAAATTTCTTACTTAATATTATCAAAAGAGAAATGTTACCTACTACTATTACAGAAGTAGATATTTGTTCGTATTTGGGGTTAGTTATTGATCACATCCCTTTTTGAACAGTAATACCAAAGAGGTTCTTCATTCTTTGTAGACTTGTAGCACTAGAAGTTTACTCAATTTAATTGATTTCTTTCTTTTGTGTGCTTCAATGTCATGTTAACATCGAGAATACATCTTCCAAATTTAGATGGATTAGTTCGATTCCTGACCAGGAAGTTGTACTTTCTAGTTATGACATTCAGTTAGATGCTAGTTGCCACAAGAATATATTAAGGAATAAAACTTTAAATTTTCTTCTTCATAGTGCTAATATTTTGAGAACATTATGTAGCGGTCAAAATAGAGTGAATTTGTCCAACTTTGGCGCTTCTTGATCCTATCAAAATATATTGTGTATAACATTATTTATAGGAATAAATCATCGAATGATTTCAAATGATTGTAATTCATCATATGTTTTTGCAGTTAATATGGCATCCAATGATTTAACTCCTACAGTGCTCTGCCTATGGACGATGGTAGTAGTGTTCCGTCTACACCGTTAGTAGAGGAATCAACAAATCCATCCATTGAGTGCACTGAAACTGCAGCTACACCACATGCTAGGCCGCCTCTAATAGATTCTAGTAGTGTCCATACTAAGAAGTTGACATCCAATGTTTGGCTTGAATTTGATATTAAAAAATCGATGGCAAAGACAAAGCAACTTGTAGGAGTTGTAAAAGGATTTTGAATGTGTGTAGTGCAAATCAGACAAGCAATTTACGTAAGCATTTGTGGAGTTGTCCTAGACGGAGTAATAGAGATCCTCGACAGATTTTTTGGATAAGGCAAAAAAGTGTTCAGATGGTTAGTCAACACTTGGGACTTACAATTTTGATACTGTAGCATCACGAACTGATCTTGCTAATATGATAGTATTGCACGAGTACCCGATGTCCATAGTTGATCATGTTGGTTTTAGGACATATTCACAAGGCCTTCCAGCTCTCTTTAAAGTACCCACTCAGAATACTATTAAGATACAGTTGAAGCTTTAGCATGTTCTCAAAGTTGGTTATCGTCCGAGATTCAAGGTATATTAGATATAGTTATGCGATTTATGTTATTATTCTCTTATTATCTGTTTTAATTTGTTTCTTATTTGTTTTTGGCATTGAAGTAGGGTTTTCAGAGTCAAACATGCTTAAGTATGCAACAACCATCCATGATATGGATGTTGACATCCCAGAGGTGTCTGAAGATAGTCAAGAAACTGAGGTTTAATTTTCTTAATGTACTCTTGCATAAAATTTAGTATGATGTATATCATTCAAATTCGTTTTTGTTGAATTTTTACAAGTTCGAAGACCAGGAGAACATGGGGTGACCAGCTCCTCATGGCAATTGGCATGACTTAAAGTTGCTGTTTAGTTATGTTTTTTGTGTGTTTTGAGACCAACTGAAGCTATGTTTTTTCTTTTAATTATGGTTCAAAAATCTCTTTCAACATGTATTTGGTTGTATAAATTGAAGATGCATGAAGTAGGTTCTAGGTGTGTTGATTATAAACTTGTTAAAGATGCATGAAGTAGGTTCTAGGTTTGTTGATTATAAACTTGTTGAAGATGTATTCAGGGAAGATATTATTTTCGTCTATGCATTGATTTATTGCAATGGTAATGCAGGTGTATACAACTACTTGATTATTATTTGCATGTACAACCTATTGGAGTGGTAAAGTTGCTATGGAGGTGAAATGTACATACATGTAAATTTAGGAAGAAAAAAACCCAGATTTTGCATACTGGAACCGAATCCAGTTATGGGTACCCATGAACCAACCGGATCTGGTTCTGTGTACCCAAGTTGGGAACCGACCCGGAACCGGTTCGGTTTTGGGTCATGATTGACATCATTTCATGCTCATATTTGTATCTTATATCCATTATATTACACCTAAGCAATGCTATGTGATGAGTTTTATGTTTAGTTTTCAGGAATAAAGAGGTTTGAAGAGAAGAGCTATGAAAGGATCCAAAAGCAGGAAAAAAGACTTAATTGTGAGACCTGGGGACTAAGATGCAAGGGAAAGGACCTGATCGTAAGACCGAAGGACCTAAGAGAACAAACAGAATACTCCACACCATCATTGGGAGTATTTTACCAATTCGAGTCGGGTCGGAGCTCCAACAAGTCAAGTAACCGCATCAAAGACCAACAATACCAGAAAGAAAAGCCCACAACAAATTCCAACACGATCCGAAGATTTTGGACCGCCAATTGGCGGTCTTGGACCGCTAATTGGCGGTCTTGGACCGCTAATTGGCGGTCCATATTGCTCAGGATCCGTCGAAATTTCTCCTGGACTTGTATTAATGTTCGTTTAGGCTATTTTTGGTATTGGTTTAGTCCCACATCGGGGGATTGTCCCCGATTAGCTTTTTCCATGCTTATAAATAGAATTATTCACCTTCCATTGTAATTACCCATTGCTTGGTGGTATTCTCTCTACTAAGGAGTGAGCCTTGAAGCAAAAACTCAAGGTGGAGATGAATGTTACCTTCAATGTGAGTCATTTGTTAATAAAATAATTCTTCTAGTTTCTTTCAATATTGTCTTTTAATTTGTGCATGTTTGTTTAGTATTTCCTTTCCTTTTATGTTTCTTTAATGTTTCTTGCCTTCTTAGTTAACTTTCATTTCAGTATTATGCTTTCTTTTGCTAATATAGTTAGTGTAATGAGTAGTGAGTAGTTCCATCCCCATTTGGGGGTGGAGAAATATGTGATATAATTATGTAGTGTATTAAGTGTGTGTTATCTTTATCCCTTGAGCTTTATATGATTTCCATAACCATCTAATGGGTTTTCACTCTTATCTTTGATATGCTAATGTTCTTGAATGAAGCTTAGCTTATGCTTTGATTAGTGGACCTATTTTATGGGGAATGATAAGGTTAGGATATTAATGAAGTTAATATTGGAAACACAATTTGTAGTGTATGAGCTCTTGTTGAGCTAATGTCTTGTATGTTTTAATGATGTAGTGAAATCTTAATTCATGTGGAGGCATAGTAGGGTATAGTCTTTATACTTGATTTCATGTAGCTTCATTCCAATTATTGTCTTGTATGTTTTAATGATGTAGTCTTATCTTAATTCATGTAGAGGCAAAGTTGGATGTAGTTTTATGATTTCATGCACTACATGTTGTGAGGAGCTTAATGAACACACACTTCTTTATGTTCATATTATTTCTCTACCCCCTTTGGGGTTTAGTTTTCTTGCTTTTCTTCCATTTCCATTTGCACCTTAGTGTAGTTTAGTGTAACCAACCTTTCTTCCCTTTCTTTACCTCTCGCCTTCGCACAAATCAAGTGTCGACACACCTCCCAGTGGACGACCCGTATTTGCCACCGCTTCAACGCGGCCGTGCACTTGCGGTTAAATATAAAACGAGATCAATCAGGTCACAATTTATAATATGGATCCGATTCTGGTTTTACTAATACCCTAACTAAAACTGATTCGTTGTGACCCCTACTGATGACATACACGATGTTTGGAGATAAGGTGTCCGAATCGTGAAAATGCCCTCGATTATCGTGTGTTTCAGTCGCGTAACCTATCGATCTCTTATCAAGTTAATATTGAGCTAATCGATCCCAACATAGAGAACTCTCTTTCTTCATTATATCCTGCGCACATCGAGACTCATGTTGGTACGATTTTTCACATTTCGCCCATAACCAATGTGACGTTTCGACAGAATGAAACTGAACCGACAAAAACACCCTAAAACGTGCCATTGATAGTCACGTAAACTATCGAGCTTATATCGAATACATATCAAGCTCATTGATCCCAACATAGTGCTCTTGTTGAGGTCACATTGAACCGCACATTTGTATTTCTCTCTTAATTGTTGAGTTGACGTTTGATGATAGGGTAAGTAGACCGTCAAAAACGTCCGCAATAACCGTGTCATTGAGAGTAGAGTGCACCATCGAGCTCATATCGGTGATCCTATCTATGTTTGGAGGAAAGGGAAGGAACAATTGCATCTTTCAAAAAATCTCCGTTGTTGTCGTCGGCTTCAATGTAGGAGTTGTTCGACAAGGTATGCCACGTAGCTCGAATGACGGGTCAAGTGCGAGAGAGAAGGGATGTGCAAACGTGATACACATAAAGAGAAGACACAATGAATGTGTATGGGAGAGAGAGATATTTACAAATGTCTAAAGAATGAGACAAAGAAAATGATTTCTTATTTAAAGAGAAAGAGAAAGAAAGAGAGGAACGGTCGCACGAATTGGTAGGGGTATTTTTGGAAAAGTGGAAAAATAAACATATTTTTCAAAGAGAGTCAAAATGTGGATTTTTTCCAGAGGTTGAGCCACTTGGAGTATAGATAGTCAAATTTTCCTAATCAGTTAGTATGTTAAATGAGGTTGTAAATAAATTAATAATTTGGCGCATGTTTGGTCAAAGTCAAGAGACTCCAAAAAAATTAATCTGAAAAAGACAAAAATAAAATAAAATTTTGAATCTTTATACTTAAAGTGACTTAATAATTGATTTTTTTTCATATTTTGAAATCATCGTAGAAATATGCTTATCTTTCTTCTGCTACCTAAAATATCTCTTGCATAAATCATTCCCTTTCTCGATGGAAGTCGATGGAGCTCGATGATACTCAATGGAGCTCGATGGTACTTGATGGGTTTGATAAGTTTTCAATGTGAATTTGATAGTACGCTCGATATAGCTCAATGAATGATCATTTCTTATGGTTGAAGACGCATTTTGATTGTGCTCGATTGTTATACTCGACATGAGTTCGATAGAAACTCTATAGAGCTCGATAGCTTGTGAATTTTAAATTGAATTCCACCTTTTGACAAATTTGTTTTTGTCGTATCAGTTTCGACTGTAACGTATTGGCTGCATACAATGGTGTTTGGGACGGTTAATGTATCGATTGTTAACTTTTTTGTCATTCATATATTTACTGCCCTATATGTCACACGATCGGGAAAAAGATCCTTAAGTGGAAGTATTAACTTGGCATCTGCAAAACCAAAACAGGAAAAAACTACAACCAATTAAAAAATATGGAAAAATTACCAAAAAATAGAAGTCTTATATCGAGCACTTATCGAACCCATCAAGCATATCGAGTTCATTTCGAAAACTTATCGAACTCATCGATAATGCTTATGTTAACAATTTGAGTCTTTGTGCCTATCTTATCAAACCCACCGAGCTTCATCGAATACCATCGAGTACCATCCCTGGTGCATCGAGCTTCATCGAGAAAGGAAATGATTTATGCAATGAGTATTTTAGGTAGCATTGGAAAAATAAATACATTTCTACAATGATGTTAAAGTGTGAACTTTTTTTCAATTATTAAGTCACTTTAAACATAAACTTAAAGGACTCACATTTCCCAAATAAAATTATTTTTACAAAAAGTGGCAATCCGATTGAAGAGACTTAGGCGAATTTATGTCAATATGCATATAAGATGCTTTCGCTGACCATTTTATTTCACATGGCTATCTGACGGGGCTGGAATTTGATTAACATAAAGTTTAATTGATTTTTAAGTAGTAACTCTAAGACATACATTTCTCTTAATTACTTCGGTAAAATATATACATATCTATCAATTGGACAAAATTGAGTATGGGCTAACAAATTAGGTTTATGGATTCTAACACAATAGATAGAATCGAAGACACCTTATCTTCCCATGAATTACTCAGTGTTCATGTTTTAGTTTATTTGTATCACTTTTATTTTTCGTCGACTGGATGGATTTGCTTTCTTTGTCGCAGAATAGACCTTATATCATTAAGTTTAAAAATTACATAAACTGCTTGAGTTTCTTCAAATTGACACCATTAAAAAACTTTGATGAAGCCTCAATGGTGACGTTGGAGTTGCCGACTTGAATGAAAGGTAGGTCTTTTATTATTATTATTATTATTATTATTATTATTATTATTATTATGAAAGTGGTGTAATACAACTTTTTTTTAACAATTTGACACATCCATTTAGAGGTGTAATCCAATTAGATTGAAGTAAAGGAAGCTCCGCTCGTTTAAAGAGAATCGCACGTTCATTTACAAATTATTGAGTGCAATTTTTGCGCTGATACTCCTCTCACTACGAGGAAGGTCAAGGTACGAGCCAAGTTGAGCATAAGCATAAGTCGACTTGTTAGAGAAGAAAATGTGGATTTAGTTATAAGGTACTCTCTAAGGTTTATGGAAATAGATAAAAAAACGATAATTGAATATTCACGTATGTCTTAAGTTCTACGATTTTAAGACATTTTAAATCTGAACACATTATTTTATACTGAGCAACTGACCCAAACAAACAAAATGAGTTTCAAGCGAGCAAGTTCTACTTGCACTCGACACATTTAAATTCCCATGTACAAATTTATATCCACGTTCATTCGTTACAAGACGAGCCAAGCCACGAGCCTAACAAAATCAAACAAATTCTGGTCCTTATCACATTAAAGCGAAATCGAAGTTTTGACACACCCATGACGAGTAATAATACCTCTATTAGCTCTATTCGTCGCGTGTTTGTCAACTTATAATACCCACGTTCGCTCCTTATCGTCGACAAACCCCACACTTGCATATTAATTTCGGACGTTTGAGATTTAAAATTGGGGTTTATGCTTGGGTGCACCTCCAAAAGGCGTTTATTGGGCATTTGCACACGTGTAAGTTTGTATTGCCCTAGAATGCCCGCAAATCAACTTAATTGCTTGGGTGCACCTTCGTTTAACCACGTTAACCCGGACCTTCACCTTGTTACACGCACCCGTTACGTCCTGTTACTCCCCTAATCAGACCGCCAACCAACTAAATCGACTCTAACCTACCTACGAACTCGGATTTTTAAAAACCGATTGGACCTAATTGAAATAAGAAACCATGACTGATTAAACCTCCCACCCCAATCCGTCTCCCCCCCCCCAAATTGTCTTATCCTCCCCCATCAAATCCCCAATTTCCTAACCCGCACAGAAGATTGCAGCTGACGACCACCCACATTCTCCCCTTCTCCCCGTCGGCGTCGCTACTCCGGCCGGGTTCTCTCATCGACACATCGACTCACCCACTCTGTCGACAATGTCGAGCTCCACCGAAGAAGTGTGGCCATTGTCGGGCATTGGCGACATACCAATGTGCAAATGTGAGTTACCGGTGAGGATCCACACGTTGAACAACCCTTTGTCGTTTGGTTGACGATTTTGGGTTTGCCCCCGTTATTATCGAGTATGTTTTTCTCCTTTGTTTGTTTTATTTCTTGTTTTGTTAACCACTTCTGTTAGAGCAATTATCACGAATATTGTAGATCAAACATTATAATGTAATTAAACATGTTCAATTACAAGAAAATTTACATTAAATAACAATGATGTTTTTGAAAATTGAAAACTGGGTTGATTGTGGTATGATATTTCTTCTTAATAGTTTGTCCTCTTCTTATCAGGTTGCATGTGAATGAGTTAATTACATCGGTCTTTTACATGATTGCATTTTTATTCCATCGTATTTTACTGACAGCATATGATAGCATCGTATTCCATCATAATTACATCGTATAAGAATGATAGCATTGTTATCAGTTATTGGAAATATTAGTTTAGGATGAAAGAATCAAATCTGGTCTCAAGAGTAACCCATAATTAAAAATGAAGTTCCAACAAGGCCTACATAACCTTTACTTAGAAAAATTCAAACTCAACATTTAATCGAATTAATATGATATTTTCTCTCCTCCCTAGATACTTTTGTTAACAAAAATTTATGTTTATTAATCACAAGAAGACACTAATAAATGATCTACATTTCTGGGCACCGAATTTGTTGATTTAGTTCGGCTTTAAAATTGGTTTATTTTGTAGACTGCTGAGCATTGTGATTTCTTCCAATGGTACGAGGGTGAGCAGGATTACTCCATTACTGACATTCCCACCAATATGGACGAGCTTCGTAAAGCGGTGTTGGAAAATTTTGCCCGCCATGAACAAAAGTTGGAGTACTGTTTGGATCGTCTTGTAGACCTTTTGGTTCATTCAGTTGAAATTTATGAGATGGTAAAAGAGCTTAAGAAGGTTGCGGATGACCTGAAGACGATTGTGGAGAAGGCTGAGATATTGATGATTGTTGTATCTGTGGTGTTTAACACAGTGTTCTTGAAGTTGTTGTTTTAGTCTTCTTTTGATGTTTACGTTTGTGGTGATGTGTATGATAGTGACAAGGCTTAAATAGAGGTTATGTTTAAGTACGTGTTCATGTTTATTGTGGAACTTTTAAATTATTTTTGCAATATATGTTGTCATGTTATTTCTTGTGGAACACATTATGTTCGCAGTGTTCTTGAAATTGGGCAGAAGATGTAGTAAAGAACAAAGTAAAAAGGCACACAATCATGACACAAATTTAACTTCAAATTAACATCACAAGAGCATCAACCTAATGAATTTGAATACATAGAAGCTTCAACCTATAAATTACTTAAAATTTCAAACTTCAAACTTCAACTTTCGAATCTAAACCACAATAGTAAATTCAACTTCAACCTATAAATTACTTAAAATTTCAAACTTCAACTTTCGAACCTGAACCACAATTGTAAATTCAACCTATAACCACAAAATTTAAATAACAACATTCAAACTTCAACCTGTAACCACAAGATTTAAATAACATTCAACATACTACTTGTTACAGCACACATGTTCGACCACATAATTATAATACTTCTAACATTCAACCTAATAAATAACATAATACTTCTAACATTCAACATAATACTTGTTCCAACATATAAATGTAAATACATCAAATCAAACTTGTGGCATTGGAGACTTGTCCCAACAAGTTCATCATTGGCCCCCAATATTGCGAATTTAATTTGTGAAATTTGTTGGCATTGTTGATTCAGCAGTGTTGATTCAGCATCAGTTCTTGATTCAGCAGTGGTTGTTATGGATGAGGAGGGTCGGTTGACTCTTCTGTCATTGCCTCGCATGCTAGTCCTTACAGAACTGTAGTCAAATAACACAAAGCATACAAACTACATGTTAGAAGAACATACCAATAAGAAAATTATTTCAAATAAATAAGATGATGGAGTGGATATATGCAGACCATAAACTAAAGACATAAAACGTTGCTGACTTGTACCTTTGTGAGTTTTGTTGTGGTGTACTACGGTTGTTTACTGCTTCCCTACATTTTCTTGCTTGGTGCCCCAACATACCACAATTCTTGCATTTATGCCTCTTTTGTATGTTCATCGGCTCATCAGCAACCTTCTTTCTTTTTAGACTTGGGCGACCTGCTTTTCTTTTGGTTTTTGGAGGGTCCACTTTCAACTGTTTGCCTACTGAAATCCAAGATCTTTTGTCGGGCATTGGGCTGATGTTTTTAGCATATGCTCTTTTGTAATTGGCAACAAAATAACAATTCAAAACATAGTCACTAAGAGAACCAATTAGTGCACATGCATGCTTGCATGAAAGGACAACGATGTCCCAAACACTACATGCACAACACTTTTGACCCAAGTCCACTACACACCGCTCTGTACGAGATGTAACTTCAGCAACATGGTCTGTTGATCGAACTACCGTGTACCCACCAAGCTCTCTAGTCATGCTTCCCAACCATTTCTTAGCAAATGGCACCAAGTTGCCCATCCATTCTCTTGACTTCGTCTGCCTTGACCCATAATCCCTAAAATCAAGCAAATTGGGATATTACGAAGCTACCTAAGTCGACGGCCGGCCACTACGTGTATGCATCGTCGTCCAGATGATTTCAACAGTGAGAGATGTCACGTGTCGATGTGTCGACGGAGCAGGCGAGTCGATTTGTCGACGGAGCGGGCGAGTCGATGTGTCGATGAGAGAACCCGGCCCGAGTGGTGACACCGACGGGGAGAAAGGGAGAATGTGGGTGGTCGTCGGCTGCAATCCGACGCCTCCGTGCGGGTTAGGAAATTAGGTATTTGATGGGGAGGATAAGACGATTTGGGGGGGGGGGGGGGGGGGGGGGGGGAGGACGGATTGGGGTGGGAGGGTTTAATCAGTCATGGTTTTTATTTCAATTAGGTCCAATTGGTTTTAAAAATCTGGGTTCGTAGGTGGGTTAGAGTCGATTTAATTGGTTGGGGTCTGATTATGGGAGTAACGAGACGTAATGGGTGTGTGTAATGGGGTGAAGGTCCGGGTTAATGTGGTTAAACGAAGGCGCCCCCAAGCAATTAAGTTGATTTGCAGGTATTCTGGGGCAATATAAACTTGTACGTGTGCAAAGACCCAATAAACACCTTTTGGAGGTGAACCTAAACTAAAACCTCATTTAAAATTAGAGTAGGATAGAGAACAAATCACATAATGTTTGTTTTTTTGTTGGTTAATTAGTCGAGGTGTCAAATGGAGGCAAAACAAGAAGAGAACAATGTCTGGTTTATTCTTTGCTTCTCTCTCTTCCCTCCAAAAATGGCAAAACCAACGCTCCACCTCCCATCTCCTTCTTTACTGCAACACCCAATTCCAATTCCCATCCTTTGCACCCATTCCTTTTCTTTCCTTTCTTTACCCTGAAGGTGTCAAGCGCGCTTCCGAAGAAGACGACCCACAACTTATTTCCAATCTTTGCACTTTCGATACTACCCGGACGGCCTCCGGTAATGCTTTGGGACATTGTTTTATCGCATTTCTATCGAATATACTTTGGGTTTTCTGGAAATTATTTTTTTAACTGAAAATTATATTCATTTTCGTTGGGTTTTTAATGATAAAGTTTGGTTTTTTTTGGTTTTATCGATGTTAAGTGCTATCGTTGTTTTCGAAAGAAGATGGATTTTCTATATACTAGTTAGTCCATTTTTGCATTTTCCATGTCTTTTAGGGAACATCTTCTGTTGTTTCCAAATGCTACGGGGTGCATAATTTTGTTGCTGAAATGTGAACAAGGATTTGTCCCGTGTGAATTGATGTCTAATTATGTAATTGTCAACAAGGATAGTCTTGCTTAAGTTAATTGTCAATATTTCAGCTGCAACTTAATTTTGTTCTCATTTCACAAGCAACCTTTTTATAGACATTTTGTTGGTTGGTTTAATGTTATTTCAGAGTTTTAGGTTGCATTCATTGTTTTTTGTTCAATGTGATATTGGTAGTCCCCAACTAGTTTGAGATTAAAAGTTTTGTTGTCGTTGTAATGTAATATTGATAGCAAATTCTGATTTGGTTTTAATTCTCATATTTCAGGGGAATCCGCATTTCCTAGATAGAGTGCGGAAACCACATATGGACCCCTTAAATGGCAGTAACAATGATGAACAAAAGGCACCGAATCACGGAACAACAACAGATATAAGCGAAGAACACGTCCAAACTAATCATGAGCAAAACCCTGAACTCCTCCATTCTGCAACATCGAGCTCGTCGTCTTCTTCTGAGTCGTCCGAAGAAGATTTTTTTCAAATAGATAGCAATCAACTTGCTAACTCTGTAGCCAACTCCGGAAATGCACGGATTATCATTTCCGATAAGAGCAATACACAAGGCGGGGTCAGTGCTCAATTGTCTTCCGAACCGGACGTACAAACTGAAGGGCTTGGAGGTACCAATAATTCAGGTACTTACCAGGGAATGACAAGTTAGGAAACAAACATGATACTGATATTTCTGTTTAAAGAAACAAAAAAATTATCCTCATTAATTGTAAGAGACGGTTAATTTCCCAATTAGTAGTCACTTTCAATGCAAAGAAGAAACACAACTATTCTGCGCGGGACACATCAGTCCCGCAAAGAAACACACACAAGTCCCCTAAGACACACACCATTCACACAAGGGACACACCAATTCCACGATAACGACACGTTTATATATGCATCTTGGAATGTCAATAGTCATGTGTATTGAAAAACTAATAGACGTCTAGATTATCACATCATCAATTTTGGAAACAAATTAGATAGTTGATAAAAAGCTCAACGTGCATGCAGTTTGAGGGAATTGTGTTCATTCACGTCAGCAGCGTCGTAAAGAACACATTAAAATGAATCCATAAATCATTTTACCTCGTGTGTGTGTATTCTAGAAAGATGTTGCTCATGTTGGGAAACCTGCATGGTGTTAGGTGACATTGATTTGGTTGGACCAACACAGACTCCTCTAGTCCAGGAGATGCTACGATCCGATGTCCCTGATCCCTACAGAATACCACCTTCGGTCTTCGAAAGGACCAAATCAACAACACCAATGGAATGGAGCGTTGCGTCGAACGAGTCGTTGTTTAGTATCCACATGGGAAACAACAGCTTCTCCAAGGACCATGCCATCCTGCTTGAGATGTCTGGGGATCTGCCAATGCCCGATTTCATGAAGGATCATCGGCAACCTTATGCGACACCGGCAACGAATGCAGAAGCCATGAATGATCTTTTAAGTGCATCTGCGAACGAACATTCGGATAAAAAGGCCCCTCTGGAGAGTCCCAGCACACCTCAATCACGTCGTTCCGATGGCAGTGCTACAAGCATCAATTCATTTGCATTTCCAATGTATGTTTCTCCAACAACATTACCTTGGTTATATTATTTGTTCAGGATTCAGAGACTTTTAATACCAAGAGATTGTAGGTTATGCCTGAGTTTTTATTACAAGTCTCATGTAACGTGTGATTGAAAACTCTAAATTAACCACCATTTTTCATCATACAATTTGTGTCTGTACTTTCTTATAGAGCAAAAACATATATAATGACATTGCAATTTCTAGAACAAACAAAATTGAATTTTTGTGTCACCGTCCTTACTAGCCATGCAACAACTTCTTTTTTGAGTTTTTAGTTGATTTTAATTTTTTTTATATCAATTAAGATGGTAATCTGAATATGAGGACCATTCGGTTCATCCTTCTTGTTGCAATGGGAAGCATTGCGTTCTATTTCATATTCTTTAGTTCTTGTGCTTTACCATGTTCATCATATTCATATCAGATCTATTGAAATTTAGAACCAGAAAAATAATATTAAAAGTTTGAAACGGCTCTGACCATATATCTACTGTGTGAAAGATGATGACTACATCTTGGTCCGTTTCCCACAACCCCGATAAGCCTACTACCCCATGACACTCACTTATTGTCCCAAAACTTAAATTGGTTAGGTGTTATACTAATAGACTTGTGTCATCATATCCCACATTAATAATCTTCTTGTTAGCCGATGTGCGACTAAACTTTGGGGTGTTATAAAACCCGTGAGAGGTGCTGCTAGTTTCCAGTTTTGGATTTGCCTGTAATATGCAGATTGACAGAAGGGCGAATCGGGTCCATGAAAGCTGAACCGGAAAAGGCGTGTCAACCCCAAGGGGAAGAAGCAGAAAAAAGAGAATCAGCAAAATCTAACGCAGCTCCTTCGCCTGCGCAGAAGTCATGGTTTTCTTTCTTTTCATGCTCCAGTTGTTGTTAACAGAGTAAGCAAACCAAATTTCTTTTATTCATACCTATTGTTGCACTAAAACATAGTTTTTCTTCTTCATGTCTTACCGTGCTATATATTACATTTGATGTTCTCCTCCAGGTGCTACAACAAGATTAAAGTTCATCATTTGCCTGAAAGTCTTTCGAAGTGGCATTCGACTATTTATCCATAAGTAATTGGTTGGACTCCTGATGCCCTCTTTGATTAGAAGGAGCGAAGCATCACGGCAAGAGACATACTTATGCTAGATTGAAGAAGTTCCATTCCAAACTCTTACATGATGTACTAGGTGTTGGTAGTAGGAATTGCTTTCAACTCCAAGTAGACATGTTTCTACTGATACTATGAGTTGAGAATCTGTAAATCACTCAGTTATTACGCCAATAGATATAGAATTTGTGCCCATCATGCTATTAGAATCATGTATTCACTTTCATAGTTCCATAGACTTGAAAGTTTGTGCATCTAATTAGAAGCATATCATATGCAGTAGATGTAACGCCCCGAGCCCGGACAACTGCTCACCCGCCTGAACCCGGTGCGTTAAGATACGATCCACGATCCTGACCGCTGCGCACTCTGATATTTAAATCCATCTGATAGGCTCATAATTAATCTGAAAAATATAATCAACAAATTGTGAGCTCGACAGCCCGCAAGTTCCAACCGTCAATCAATCAGAATCATAATCATGTGGAAAATAATACAGAATATGACATTCAGTCAATAAGCACAATCAAGAGACATGCATTACAAATAAAATGCATGCATAACAATCTGGAACCCCCATTCGGATTCGACCACATCCTGTGCTTCTGAAATCTATCAATCAGTCAGACGCACACCTGGTAGCTCCACACTAACGACAGACAGCCCTTTCCTCTCTCGGGTGGCTCCACGTTGTCCGCTAGGCAGCTCTTTCCTAAGTGGATCAGCCAGAAATATACATACAGCCACAGGACATGTCAACCGAAACACCACCATGCAATCATATGCATATCAATGAAATCAACATCGATACTCAGCATGCATGCAACTACGAATATCAAGAGAGACAGACATGATATGAAACTGAAGAATAACGAATCAGTACTTGCCTCAAAATCTCCATCTTTTTCTTCTCTATATTCTTCTCAAAATTCCATCTTCTCCTAAAACCACACAATCATCCAACAATCTTAATTAGTCCATTAAGATATTTGATTATTACCTCAACTAAAAAATTCAGGATATTACAGTAGAACTTGTTATAAATTCACAGTTTTAAAGTACACAAGCAACTATTTTTATTTCTCTGAGGCTATAAAACGTTCTTTGGCATGTTCCAACTCACAGCTTCAATTGAATTGAGCTTACTGAATGACATGATGTCAGGACCTAACCTTATATGTTAGTTGGCTAATCAAATGGTTGTGGCGTAGGCTACTTGGTTATGGTGTTGGTTAAAGGCTTAATCCTTCTTTGACATGAGAAGCGTGGGTTGCTTGTCTTGAGTGGAGGGGTGGGTATGGCTGGAGTGGTGGGAGTTGGAGGTATGACAAGTCATACCTTGGTTGGGGTGTATGTTTTGTGTTGAGAGAAACACACACACAACTCCTTCCCTCTCTCCCATTTTCTTTTTCCCGACCACATCTCCTAAGTGTTGCCGGATTTAGAGGTGGCCGGAGCTCAGGTAGGCTGCGGAGGAGACGACTCAAGGTGGGCGAGTGGAGCAAAGGTGTGCATAGTCAGAGTGGAGCGAGGTGCATGGAGGTGACTGGTGTTGCTTGATTGTTGGAGGTGCAAGGAAACTTGGGTGGTGGCTGCCGGTGTTGAGCTATCTCCGGCACTCGTGTTTAAGTTATGTCAAGTTCTTAGGTTGCTCACACAAGGTGTGTGAGGGGTTTTCGAACTCGTCACGGGAGGTCTCGAGGCCAGAGACCGGGCGCCGACCGGCATAGCAAGGCAACACTTAGGCATTGCCTGGCTTTGCGCAGGCACTAGTCGACCGATGTCTTCGGGCGGTCGACTAGATATAGTTAGATGCGGGACTTGTGAAGTTCCTGTTATTTTTGGTCGAATGAGATCATTTTGTTGTCCGACCGTTGCATCGCATGTTTAGTTTATTTATGGTCGATACCTTCTAAATGGTTGACCGCCATAAACCTTAGTTCGACCGATGGCTTAAGTTAGCTCCAGGGTTCGACCAGCTTTGGCATTTGTTCGAACGTTTTCCTATTTATAGGGAAACGGTCGACCGTTGGTGCCCATTTTTGGATTTTTGCCTTTTTGTTATGTGTCGTTTTGTTTCCTTGGAAATATATGTCATCGCCTCGAGCGTGAGCCGGGAGATGATATTAGGTGCAATGATCGCGCCTGCCCAGGGATTGTCAAGCGATAGAGAGGGGATGATTGGCACACGTGCCACCATTGTGTCTTATGTTTGCACCATGTTGCATTCCACACCCTACATAGTAGACCTAGGGGACCACATATCCCAATGCATGGCTTTGTTACTCAGCTCCACGGAGCGAGATGACCGTCCGACCTGTGTGGCGGCAGAGACGACCACACGACCTTGATGGCGACAGGGATGATTGACCGACGATTTATTCCAGCTGGTAGCCCGCCCATGGTACAGCCAGGCGAGTTGACCATCCAACGAGCGACGACTCTGGCGGTGTGGCGTTGGCCGCGAGAACAAGTCTGTATCTATGACACAGAACTGTGTGCGACCCTCACTGAACCCTCATGATTAGTATAGTTGCGAGGGGTGCGTGACGTACTCTCCGTAAGGCCACATGTATTTGTGGTAGGTCCCCTTAGGAGACTAGATGTTGTTGGTGGGGCCGTTGTCCCTATTGTCCATTGATGGGGACGATTTTACTTTGCATTCTTAGTGTCATGATATACTTGTATGATATGGTCATTGTAAGTTTATTCATACATGTTAGGGGGACTTGGTATACGACATTTTCATTGTGAAAACTCAAGCATTTTATCATATTTGCATTTCAGGGCATCCTTAGGTGTTGAGTGGGTGACGGCCGAAGACGAGTAGACCGCGGACCGGATCCTCCAGTTTCATCTCCTAGGTTGTTAGTGTTTTCTTTATATGTACTCCTTGCTTTTATGTAATCTCATTTTAAAACTTCATGTAATGGTGTAACACATTTTGAGTATTTTATGAATAATTTTCATGTTTCACTCTCGTCTTATCTTTGATAATTTATTTTAATTTTTTCACTTTTCGGGTACGTTACACATGAATCCTCCAAAACATTAATCTCAGCTTGAGACGGCTGAGCCTAACCAAGGTAACTTGAATTTAACCTACTCCAAACTGAACCAGGACTCTGAAAATGTACGCAAGTAACTCTTAAATATAAACTTCATTAATACATTACCATCGAAAGGAAGATAATGTAAAGTTCACCAAATTTCATAGGTTTTATCCTCTCCATTGTACTCTCTCCCCCCCCCCCCTACTACAGTTTGAAATGTTTCTAAATCAAGCCAATCTCGTATTAACCGGCACATTAGATAATAGTACAAATTAAATAAATTTCTACTAATAAATTTATATTTTATTTTTGTATGTAAATCCGTGGTATATGTAATATTTTGTTGTAATTAAGATGCTAAAATTTCCACAAAAGGAAAAACCGGTTGCTTCAAAATCTGAACTTACACAATATTTACTTATATACAAGGTCTTCTAACATGACTAAGAAGAAGGGAAGAAACTTTTAAGTGATTTAGATAGCACCTTTCAAGGTGTATGAGGTCTCACATGTGTATTTGTAAAATCAAAATGACCAATATGTATGTGATTATCTGAAAGGTTAGTTTGTCTAATAAACTTAGCACTAGTAAATAAATAGACAATAGGAAGGATTTTTGTATTTAATTGCTACCATGTTAAATAATAAATAGTTGGATTACATTGTAATATCTTCTTAAATACAATGTTGGAATACAATGCTACCATGTTAAACTTACCATTGTAATACATTGTAATACAATGTATTTAATATCATATTAATTTTTTTTAGAATTACAATGTAATCACATTACAATTACATAAGTGCCACCAAAAAGGCACAACGAGAAAGGTAAATTTGCGACAGGCGAGAAGGTGAAACTTGTAGAAGTAATGGGAAACTTCTAAAAATAGCTTGTTGAGACATAAGTTTGGTTATAAGTTGAGTAAGCTTTTGGTGTATTAAGTTTGAGACAAAGTTTTGGGCAGAAGTTTAGTTCGAAACTATTACGAGATGATATAGGAGTTCGTATTAGGGATTGCTCTTAACTCCAAGGAGACATGTTTCTACTCATATCACGAGTTGAGGATCTGTAAATCACTCAGTTATTGTGCCACTAGATATAGAAGTTGTACCCATCATGCTATTAGAAACATGTATTCACTTTGTGAGTTCCTAAGATTTGTCATGATATGATTATTTAAAAGTTTCCATATGATCCTGCTTTGAGACTTTGTGCACTCAGAAGCACATTTTTCTATAGCATATGCAGCAGAACTTGTTTTTCCATATCAAAATGCTTTGGCATATAAGTTTTCTAAAGTTCAACTTAACCTCGACCACAGCCAGATTTTTAGGTAGAATTTGATTGGCTCTGAACCGGACAAAGTTCGAACTCACAGCTTCCATTGAATTGAGCTTACTGAATGACATTAATGAAATAACTCTGATAATAACAACTTCTTTCTATATTAGAACGAAATGTTAAGTTCAAATCTATTGGAGTGGTAATTTCGTTGAGATAAAATATTTGAACCAATTTTGTTTTCATGATGTGGGACTACGCGTTGGAATGAATAACGACTATGCAGAAATAAAAGCAAATTATTAATCGATATATCAATAATAAGTTAGTATGTTGCAGCAACAGATCCTCCTTTTAAGGATCTTCGACATTTAGGAGAATATATATATGGTAATGTCCTGATTCCGTAGTACAATGATGTGCAATGTGTTCGGCTTGTAGAGATTTTTACACGGCCTTTTTCATTATATTTAATTTTTCCAACAGTTTTGATTACGTATTTATGTTAGCTAGTTCAATTCAATTTATATGGAAGGAATTTATATTGCTTTTCTTAGATCAAGATGTTCAAATTTGTAGCAAATATGTATGTTAAGTTATTAACCACAAAATAATTTGGAAATTTTTTCAAAATAATCAAACAAAAATAAAAAATATGCATCGCAAAAACTTATTTAGTAAAATATGCAGATTAAAAACGACACCTTCAGTGCCATTTTCATTAAGTGAAAAATGACATCTTAGGTATCGTTTTTATCTTCAATTGATAACGGCACCAAGGTTGACATTTACTCCAATTCTTTCAAATCCGGTTTTTTATTTCTCCCCCCCCCTATTTCCGGCGATTTCAGGAATTTTTAGACTTTTTTTGTTAAGATTTTTCTTTATTAGTTTATATTTATGTGCATTGATTGGTTTAGTTTGGATTTGTGTGGATTTGTTTGGTTTGAATTTGTTTGATTTAGATTGGGTTGATTGGTATTTGGTTGTTGAGATTACTTTATTTTGATTAATTAATCTAGTGTGGATGATGTTATATTGTTATGATTAATTAATCTTGTGTGGATTTGATGGGTTGATTAATTGATCAATTAATCTCCAAATTCTCAATTTACTGAGTTTACATTGTCTGGATGAGTTTTACATTGTGTGGATTTGTGTTAAACCAATTAAAGTTAATGATTAATGTTGTAGTTGTTGAATGAAACAATTCAACTAACATAGAATAATTGTAGGTGTTGATATTTGGTTGATTGTGAATAATGTATGAAATTTGTTTGGATTGTGTTATTTAAACCGAATAATATGTTTTTTATTGTGTTATTTAAACCGAATAATACGTAATTTGATTGTTAATTATGTTTCAACATCTTCCAAAATGTCAGCCTCACATGATTGTCACGGTCATGTTGACCCTTCAGTGTTAGTACTACAAAAAAAAATCATCGATCATCTTTGATTCTAGAAAATGTAAGTGTTTTGATTTTTAATTTCAAAATTTTGTGTATTAGACCTGATGTAATTAATTTTCTTTTTCAGGAACCTTTGACTGATATTAAATGCGTCGAGCATGCCATTCAGTTCATTACATGGAATGTGCAAGATGAAAGGGTGTGGGATTTGTTAGTGATTGCGGGATTTGGCACCATGTCTCGATTGCAACGACTGCAACTGGATTGAAATTTGATATGTGCTATTGTGGAGAGGTGGAGGCCTGTGACACACACCTTCTATTCTAGATACGGGGAGATGACTGTCACGCTACAAGACGTAGCTATGCTTAGTGGTCTTCGTGTTGACGGTGTGTGCAACCTTAGATCATGATTGGACTCAGGTTTGCATAAATATGTTGGGTGTTGAAGAAGAAGCGACAATTGCAGTGAAAGGTGGATACATGTCATTGCAGTTGTTATCAAGTTGTCGAGGCAGATGCAACAGATGAGCATGTTATGCAGCACAAGAGAACCTACATTTTGTTTCAGTTAGGCTCCGGGATAATAGGCGATAAGAGTGGAAACAAAGTTCACCTTAGATATTTATTGTTGTTGGAGAACATATTTGAATGTGGAAACTACAGTTGGGGAGCTGCATCATTAGTTGTTTTGTACTACTATATGGATTGGGCCTATCAGAAAAAAGGAAAACAATTAGTTGGTTTCCTTACATTGTTACAGATATGGTGTTGGGAACATCTTCATGTCATACTTGATATCTATGAAGTAATGAGTTTTCACTAAAGCTTGAATTTTTACAGGAGTAATGATTATGTTTGTTCGAATGATGGCAAGAATCATGTTAGAAATTAAACCGGAATGACATTGCACGTGGTCATGCAAAAGACCCTCGTTACTACAGGTGTGTTTAGATTTGTATAACTTGAAAACATTTTTACTTTGACTGTAAGAGGCATGTATCCTCCATTCACACTCTTTTTTCAAACAACCAGATGTAAATCTTTTTGGCTCAGACGTTAATACTTTGAATTTGACACTTTTTCGCAAATGTCATTCATTCAACTCATGCAACAAATCTTTTTCTATTGAGAAAGTTCTATGCAACTAATAACTTCGTCCATCTTCTAAGTTATCGTATTCAGTGTACGCAACAATACGTCCATCGACATTTCCAATGACTGAATCTTCAATCTAGTTCTCATCAGGCTCTATGTTTGCCAAGTGCCTCAAATTTGGTAGTACTGGCAATGACGAAAATTCATTACTAACGATGGGTTCATGTACGTTGTTATCAAGTTCTCGATTCACTACGTCTGCCATATGATGAAACATGTTCTGTAGCTCTGGAAGTGTGGTTGAATCTACGTTAACAATGTTTATCTTCTCACCATCCATCTGACCATCTGCCTCATCACCATCTGTCTCATCACTCTGCATCTTCAACCAGTCTTCCTTGAGAATGTAATTGAATTACGTCTGCTTCATAATTACTAATATCCATTGGTGTGTGCTCATACAGTTCAAAATATGACTGAAGAACAGCCGACGACGGACCTGCTTCATATTGACTATATGTTTGTGTCATTTGTTGATAATCCTCAGTCAACTAACTTTGGTGTACAATAGTATTGTACTTGGGTTGTTTCTGAACAAACAATATAACCGTGTTCATGAAGTTAAATAAAGATAGCATCGTAGCCATGCTCTGATCATCAAAAACTTCAGCATATGTATACTTTTCATACGGTGGTCATTTGCAGGTTAACTTCAGATCAAACTCTCATTCTCGGAAGTCACTAACTCGATAAATTGTTCACAAAAATCATCATATCGCCTTGCAATATTAACATTAAGCATGCACCTGTAACCGCCTTCATATTCTGGTACTTCATCTACGAATGTAACAATTCCATATAAAACCCATAACCAATCCAGTAGTGGAGCTCATTACTTCGAGTGTAGAAAATCTACATTTCATACATGAACATAACAACGGTCGCAAGAGAGAGAGAGAGAGTAATGGGGAGTGGGGGAAATTTGGGTATGGGAGAAGTAAGATGGTAGCTGAAATGAGGTGTCGTCTCATTCTCGGATGTCGTTTTTCTCTTGGTTAAAAATGACACCACATGTGTCGTTTTCAATTAGAGATAAACGACACATGAGGTGTCGTTTTCACTTAATGAAAACGGCAATGGATGTGTCCTTTCAATGTGCATATTTTGTCAAATAAGTTTCTACGGTGTATATTTTAAAAAAAATGATTATTTTGAAAAAAAATCGTAATTTGAGGTGTTCTTGCCTTTCAAATTTTTGTATTAGGAAAATGAGGTGTTCTTGCCTTTTTGGTTGTTATCTTCATGCAATTCGAGGACTACAATTTGAGATTGCTGAAATTTTCTTTACTGCTTAATTATCATTAGCATAAGCAAAAATGTTACTCTTAAGAATTGTAACATATTTGAGATCTATGAGCATTTCGGTGAGAATAAAAAAATTCCATTGGGAAAATTAAATCATGGAGTCAATGATTCCTTCGGTGAAAATCGAATCACATAATTTACGATGACTGCAAATAAAGAAACATTATAATATGTTTAATATTAGTACATGTAAACATGCTAAAATACAAGGTTCCTAAATCAAAATTACATTAATTGTTTTTCTTGTAAGCATCCATATTTTAAAAGCAATTTAAAATACCATCAATAACTAATTATAGAAAATACACCCGAACATCAAATTAAGTTTTTTTCTTAGAAGTAAATTGAGTAGCAATCCTTTGTTCGATTTCGGATATTAAGTTTGAGGTATGACTTTAAGAAAAAGTTGTTCACAATTTTAAGTTTGAAATGCAACAAAAGAATGGGAAGAAGACTCTTTAGGTCTTTATAGCGCATTTGACACAAGTACCTACTTCGTTTTATTATTATTATTATAATAATACTTTGTTTTGTTTGATAATTAGTACCATTGAGCTTCAATATTAATTTGTTACGGACTTTGCGGTCAAGACACTAAAGAGTAGTTAGAGAAGTACAATATTCCCATCACCTTCTCATGCATGGAGTTGGTAGCTCTGCCAAATCCAAGGGCCAGAAATTTTCGAGATTTTATAGATCAAAGGCTTTGATGAATCGACGCTCTTCCCAATTGTTCATGTTCGAACAAACCATCTTTTTTCCAACAACTACAATGTCTATATGTAAGATAAGAATGCGTGAAGAAATACAGCACCAGACATCCACCACCTCCTCTTCACGATGCTAATTGAGCATCAAATGATTTACATGTTTCAAAGACCAGCAACCATAGCTCAATCTTTTTCTTTTTCTTTTTGTAAAAAGTGCATTTCAAAGAAGAAGGTCGGATAGTATTGCCTTTTTTTCTTCTAATAAACTTGTTATTATGTTGATTTGGTATCTCAGATTTTTTTTTTGGCACATCAACAGATACTAAAAACTGTGGAGATATATGAAAACATGAAGGTTCGTATCTTTACATAGGGTCTGTTTAGAATACATTTCATTTATGGCAGAGAAAATCCGCATTTAATTGAAATTGTCAACTAATAAATATTCATATTACTCACTTGTATCTATTTGCATTTGACTAATTGTTTCATTTATTAAATTCAGATGGAAGTGAAATCAAGCGTTGGCCATATATATAATTTCTCTCCGGAGGGCAAGGTGATGAGTCATAGATGTCTTTTTGGTTTGTTACTTATTCACTGTTATAACTGAGTTAGAAAACTTTTACAACTATATTAAGGATATATAAAGCTTTAATCATAATGTGGTCCTCATGCGAGCTTGTTATCACCAATTAACAGTCAAAACTCAAAACTGTGAAGATATAATTGTGTAATTGTCTTACGCAAGCCAATTTCAGAGAACATCATGGAATTTCTAAAAAAACTAATACTTTAGTCATTTTTAATTTCAGGGTACGACAGACAAATATTACTTATGCCCCAACATATTTTATTATTATTTTACTTATGCCTTTTAGTTTTAATCTTCACATATTTCACATATTGGTAAATTCTGTTCCAGAAAATGGACAAAATGGACAACATACCAACGCAAATTGGTTGCTAAGATTACATTTGCGTTGATTAAATAATTGTTTTTGTTGTGCAATTTATAGGTCAAGCATGCAGCAGGCCTATGCGACAATATTGAAGGCTACATTGAACCTCAACGCCTGTGCAACAACTCGACATTGTCAACCACCTCGACGACCTCAATTCGTCCACAAAAACATGGATGAAGGTAATCACATATGACATTAGAGAATTTTATTTTCAGTTAGCTGATGATGTGAATGTTGCTTATTTTGCGTATTTACTAACGTATTTGGGTTCTGTGGACAACCAGAAATCAAGGCCGCTAATGTCGTTAAGGATTCTGGAGAAGAAAAAAGCAAGCGACAACTTCAACGTGAGGCAGCCCGTTAAGCTCTTGCAAAGGTAAAGAATCTGTTATCGATCAGTATAGCACTTTTTACAATCTTCACACAATACAACCAAGAAAACTTAGAAGGTATAAAGTTTTTCTTGAAGTAGAATTTCTTATGATCTTATCATATCATTTAAGCTCTTTCTGTATTAAATCTTAACATATTTCACATTTAAGAAATTCTGTTTTAGTAATGAAAAATATGCCAACGCAGATTGGTTTCCGCGATTAATTCTGTATCAAGTAATGCATTTCAGAGTCGATGAAACAGTATTTTCTTTGTGTATTTTATAGGTCAAGAACACTGCAAGCCCATGCCACACTATCGAAAACTACCACGATTTTCTGCGTATAATTCATTCTGAAGAAGGCGAAAACAATAGAGATAATTCTGCCGAGACGTTGATCTACCCAACAAACAATCCGCCAAAACGTAATTCTCTTTACCAAAACAATACATGCTTTTATAAATTATTTAGATTCTCACATAAGAAGCCAATTTTTTCAGCGACCCTATAGAATATCCCGAGGAAGACGTGGACAGAGGTGGAGATGAGCCTATAATCGTCTACTTGCAGGTGATAATTGACCGGGATAAATGTAGCAGCAGCAACAACGAGGAATCCAGCAGTTGTAACAGTGAGAGTGAGGAATCTAGCTATGCCAGCAGTAACATCAACAACGACGAATCTAGCAGCAGCGACAGCGAGGAATCCAGCTTCTGCAGTAGTGACAGCAACAACGATGAATTCAGCCGCACCGAAAGTGACCGAAAGCAATCCAGCAGTAGCGAAAGTGGCAGCAAGCAATCCAGCAGTAGCTACAGCCAATCTGACAGCAGCACTACCACTTCATCATCTAGTGGTTTGTGCTAATTTGCTGTAATTTATCTTTGGTATAAACTTGTGTAGTTGGATGTAGTGAGTGTTAATTAACATCTCTCGTTTGTTACAGATTCGGACTCTGTCGCTGAATCCAAACAGGAAGAAGATTACAAAATGGCCTCCAACTCCAATGCCATTGAGTTGAATTAGTGTGTGTATGTGTCTTACCATGGCTGATATTTCGGAAAATTGTATCACTCACATCTTTAGTTGCCTTTTATTTCTCACAGTTGCTCGGAAGATCCAAAATTGTGAGTGTTATTTTGCCAACTTGCTTACTAGTGTTGGGGCTGGAAATTTAATTTGCTTGGAGCACCAGACTACCCCAGTTCAGGGGATGGATCGTACATTCCGACATTCCCAATCCCCACCAAATACCACCTTCAGTCCTCCAAATGGGCATTTACTCACGATTCACCTTGGCCTTGAAGTTCTGAAAGATGACGCCAACATCCACTATAGCCTATAAGGGCTAATATATATGTCGTAAGTTGCTGAAGCGGCTGCTCCTAAGATGTTTGTACCTTAGGTTCCCAGGCTTTGGTGTCTCGCCTTATGGCTTCAACTTCATCGTATAAGAAATTACTCAAGCACCACCACAAGAAGAAAGTTTTTAAGCACTACCACTCAGAGTGAGCCATCTCATAAGCAATATTCTGCTAATCTCGATGATGTTGGACATTATCAGTTATCGACATTCTCCAGAAAAGTAGAGGCCCTGATGAAGTTCCCAGCATTGGATGCGTGAAGATGGTTAGTTAGTTGCTTTGGCGTTAAGGAAGGCCTCTACAAAGGCTAATTAAATATGTCGCAATTGCTTGAGCGGCCACACCTCAGATGATTGTACGTTCCCGGGCTTGTGTATCTCACTCTTCATGGCTCAAACATCCCCTGTAGAAATCGAAGAAAAGGGGTCGAACGTTGTAATCGAGTTTTAACATAGTGGATTGCTTGTGGTGGTGCCGTGGGTTTTTCTGCCCCATGAGGGTTTTCCCACGTAAAATCTTTGTGTGTTTGATTGTTGCCTATATTTCTATTACTAACTAATATTTTTTTGGAGTAGGAGAATTATTAAAAAAAATCCTCATAACAACCCACAGGAGAAAACATAGAATTGCTAGTTCCAGGAATTCATTTATGGTTACCAACAATTACTACTTCAAACAACTTCTTAGCAAACAAATGCTCAAATAAATTGTACAACAATGATTTTTCAAGGGATATAGATGCAATGGCGCTCCCATCTTCATGAAGAAGAAGAAAAAGAAAAAGACGACATCTTGCCTGAATTATCTTAGACTCATGTCATCTGATAAGAAAATTATTCAGTACATTTTTTCAGTATATATCATTAATCGCACTTGTTATATTAGTTTAACCGATATGCACATTGCAAGTTGGAATTTCACCATTTAGGAAACTTATCATCAGTATTTTATATATATATGGTGCACCGAACAATTAACAAAGGTCATATTTGGTTGAATAATTTTACCCAAATTCGAGTTGGCTCCAACCGAATTATACGATTGTATACTTTTAAAGCTTGAACAAGAAAGCATGATGAACCAAATTCCCTAACAATTATGCATGTACACCAACATCTTCACAACAAACAAATCCAAGTACACAAGTTTCTACTCATATTATGAGGCGATAATCTTTAAATCAATCGCTTGTTGTGCCAAAAGATAAAATTGGTACCCATCTTGCTATTAGAGACATTTGTTCACTTTCTTAGTTGCTTAGCCTGTCATGATATGATTATGTTATGCTTTCAAGAGTTTTTGCACTTAGAAGCAAATTCCTCTGTAGCATATGAAGTGGCACTTGAGTCTTCATTCACAGATTCAAAGGACAAAAGCACGTGTTTTACTTTTCTGAGGCTATCAAAAGCGTTTTGGTATGTTACGTACATCCTCAACACAGCGGAAAATTTAAAATTTTGATAACACACAATCAACAGAGGATATTACGCGAATATTGAACACAGGTGCACCAATATATATAATATATATATACGAACATCAGAGTAACACAAAAGTGGTGATTACATCAAAAGACTATACGAATGGAAGCAGTAATCACCCGACCTCAACTGAGAGAAAGCTGGATCCGGTAGCGGTGCTCCTCTCCTCAGTCACCACCCCCTATCGCCGGTCACGGCCTGAAAGTAAACATGCAACAATGCCTGAGTTTCCAGAAGGAAACCCCGTATGCCAAACTCTAAATACATGAACTGAAATACACCCTAGCATGCAATTCTACTGAACAAGAAAAGCATCGCAACCGGCTGGGCTCCAGGGCTCTCTCACCCAACCACAGCACACACCACAGGTACGGGGCTCCAGGTCTAATCTCAACCAACCACCGCACACACCACAGTCACGGGGCTCCAGGTCTAATCTCAACCAACCGCCGCGACTCACACTCGTCGCCAAGCTGGGCTCCAGGTCTTTTTCAACCAACCACAGCTACCACGACACGACCAAGGGCTCCAGGTCTATTTTCAACCAACCCCTACACGCGGTCCCTGCTCAGGCTCCAGGTCTATTTTCAACCAACCCGAACGCACTACGGAGCTCCAGGTCTTTTTCAACCAACTCCGTACAGACTAGCTGGGCTCCAGGTCTATTTTCAACCAACCACAGCTCTCACACAGTTACGGGGCTCCAGGTCTATTTTCAACCAACCACCGCAACACTCGTGCACCTAGCACACTCGCCGGAAGAACATCGGCACCACAACTCGCCCCACACGGACGACCACCACCACAGCACCTCCATAGTGCAAAACAGGACACAAACGGTCGACCGAACCAAAAGTCCCGGTCGACCGAATCAAGCAAATACAGGGCAATCCACCTCGACCGGCACTCCATCGGTCGACCGATTCCCACCAACAGTACTCGTTCGGTCGAACCCAAATCAAGGGACGGTCGACCGTTTAGATGGTCAACTCCCGGTTCAACGAACAAAATGACTAATCGGTCGACCGACAAAGGGGTCCCGGTCGACCGAAAGTCACTAGGGAAAAATCCCTCAACACCACAACGAATTCGGTCGGACGCCGAGCACATCTCGGTCGACCGAATCTGTCCAGGGAATAATCCCTCACTCGCGCCAGGAATTCGGTCGAACGCCGAGCACATCTCGGTCGACCGAACCTCTCCAGAGCGTTTCCCACGCTCAGCGCACAAGTCCGGTCGACCGAACCCTCATTCGGTCGAACCGACCACTATTCTCACTTAAGTCACGGTCGTCCGAAATCAACGAGCGGTCGACCGTTTAGATGGTCTAAGCCCCCAACCGACTTAAGACAGTGCACACAGTCGACCGGCAAAGGGGACCCGGTCGACCGAAACTCACCAGGAATGCCTCCAATGCACAATCGGTCGACCGCCCCACAGGCATCGTTCGACCGATTTGAGGCAGAAACCGAATTTCTTCACGAACGGTCGACCGTTTGCACCAACCGGTCGACCGATCAGGCAGTGAAATCTGCTGCACATTTACTCGCGACGAGCCGAACGGCATACCGTCGACTTCCAAATACTCACGGTAATTAAGTGAGTGAGCTTGACATACCGGAAGGTCTGAAGAGACCTTAGAAGAACCACGACAACGCCTCCACGAGCACGCCTCCCCAAATCACGATCCGTCGACGAACCTCGCGTCCAAACGACGATCCACTACTCCTGGACGATCCACAACAACCACACCACCTCCAGCAACCTTCAACACCCAACCACGACCCCAGAGCACGGGTTAGGTAGAGGGAGAGAGAACCAACACAAAGGAGCGAGTAAAACCAATAACTCACCTCCAACAACCACCTACGCCGGGGATCACCAACTCGCCGGAGCACAACCCTCTCGCCGGAGCTCACCACAGCAGATGAGGGAGAGAATCGCGAGTGAGAGAGAGAGAGCAACGAGAGAGAGAGAGAGTGAGAGAGAGCTTCCCCCCAAATACTCCTCCAATCAAATCCTCACCATCCAATCCAATCCAATCCATCTCCACCACTCATCTCATCCCCTCTCCATCTCAACCCTCCATCCATCCATCTTCAATCCAAGCCATCCATTCCATCTCCCCCTAAACACCACCTAAACAACCACAAAGCACAATTAGGATTAGGGTTAGGATTAGGATCCTACATGTTAGCTTTCTAAAGTTCAACTTGGCCTCGACCACAATGTTTAAACTCACAGTTTTTCTTGAATTGAGCTTACTATATTGACACGAATCCTTCTAAGGTTCATCTCGGCACAGGATGACTGAGCTGAGATAAGCTAACTTTAGTTTAGCCTGTTCAAAAACTTGCATTATCTCCAATAGCAGATTAAACGTGAACGGCTGAACCATGACTCCGGAAATATGCACAAGTTGCAAATACCGATACAAATGTTGTGAAAAAGTGAGATCATTAGCATCTTTGTGATATATGAGGAGTGAGATATTACAACCTTGGAGAATTTCAGTCGTTTAAGCTCATTTGCTCACACGGATATGAAGTGAGATAACAAATCCTTTCTTATAGGTAAAATACCTCCAAAGAATCATCTGAATATGAATTGAGTTTGTGACATTGCAGATTAATACACCCAAAAAATTAGTACTAAATAAAATGGTAGTTCACATGGCTAATAATTGTTAAAACTCATTTACTCACATGGCTATCGTTGAGGAACTAATTTCTTGTTGGTAAAACTTGTGAAATTACAGAAGTAATACACCCAAAAAAACTAATGGTGAAATAAAATATTTTGGAACCTTGACTCTTCCAACCGCCAAGCAGTAGTTACCTTCTTTTGACAGTGCACATGTTCTTTCTGAATTCGGATCGTTTCTAGACTTCTGTGTGTAATCTTTGTGATGGCATCATGCTGATATTCTCTATGCCATTCCAAATAACTTGCATCAACGTCCACATTATGCTATTTTTATTTCTCTGGAACAACTATAGAGTATAAGAGAGATCCAATCTATTCACTTAACACTTGCGACTTTTAACTTCAAACCGAAGTTTCAATATTACAAAATCGCTCCTACAAGTATTAAGTTATATGTTTGTCATCATAAAAAATAAGAGATTGTTGACTTTTAGACCTTAATATATGTTAATTTTGATGATTAATCAATCAACGTAGTCAATCAAAGTGGACAAACATGATTACATGCATTGTATATATACTTGTATATGTGCAAATCATCTTAATAGGTTGATCAAGATTATCAAGAGAAAAAACATTGAGACAAAAACTTAAGATTGTAACAAAGTATTGAACCAAGACTTGTAAATTTCCATTTATTGAGTCCACAAGATCAAATGTAAACTTAAGCACTAGGATTTTGTTCACGTCTAGTTCGAACGATCGATGCCCTAATGGACGACTGAACTGATCATATCGGTAGCCCTTAGCTTCTTACTAGATTTCTCTACTCGGACGACCGAACCCTTGGACCGATTTTGGATTTTATTCCAATGGTCATAGCCTTTTGTTCTAGGAGCCAATTTGCCTTGTCCATTTTGGAAGACCGATTTGCTATCGGTCAACCATATATATCTTGGCTTCTAGCACGCAACGACTCTTCCCACGTGTCAATATAGCCGCTAGACTCACAACAATATTTGATTTCCAACTGTTGACGCTAAAACACAAACTCTTGATCCGGACGACCGAAATTCTTGTGACATAGTCGATTGTATCTTTACGGCCAATCAAATAAAATTTGGTCAACCAAAATTAAATTAGAGAAAATTCGACAAAAGTTGTTGATAGAGTCGATTGAATCCTTACGACCAATCAAATCAAATTCGGTTAACCAAAATTAAATCAGAAGAAATTCGGCCAACCCGCCACCCGCACAACCCGCCTAACAAGCAGGGCGGGTTGCGGTTTTCTTGCAACCCGCCCGGCATAACCCAATAACTCATACCCATGTTTGCCTTGTATTTAGCTTTGATTGTTTTTGTATTTAGCTTTGATTTTTTTTCTCTACCTTTAAAAACATACATCCTTTGATATATTTTTTCTTGATTTTTGTATCTAGCTTTAATCAAAATGGAAAATGTTAAGGCAAAATTGTTTGATTTTTTATATTTAGCTTTGATCAAAGAATAAACCGAAAAACTTGCCCCGCCCGGCCTAGTCCACCCTTAGGCTACACAGGTAGTGGTTTTTTTATTTTGGCCTCGTCTCCCCCGCTTACTCACTTAACATAGGTGGAGTGGGTAGCGGTGGTGCAAAATCTCGCCCCACTCTGCTTACAACGCTACAAACGGTCGACCAAATCTGTGCATATTTCTGCTTGAGCTGAAGTCACATTATCTCTTTTTGGTCCAAATCTCACCAACTCACCCACAGGGCTAGTAGAGCTTGAAGCCCTATAAATAGGAGTTCATACAGGAGTTCATACATGAAGCCCTATACAAAAAGAAACATCTCTATACTTCTATTCTTTGTGTCCAAACATAAAACACTTTCACACTCTCATTTCTTATACTTAAGTCAAATTTCACCACTTATGTATCAATTCCTATCATATCCAAGTGTGCTTAAGTATAGTGTTAGTTAATTATTCCAATTCCATATCTAAGAAAAACCAAAGTTGTAAAGCTTCGAGGAAGTCCCCTCTCGGGTTGTGAGAGGCGAAATCGTGTAAGGCTCGTGGTGTAAAGGTTGACATCTTGGACGGAATGGAGATCGAATAGTGGAAACTCAAGCAGGACTAGGAGGATCAAGTGTCGCTTGAAAGAGCCAGAGAACTAGATCACGATGGTTGTGATCAAACCTCTATAAAAATTTGGTGTTCATTGATTAAGTGTTTTAATGTACCGCAAGTGCACAACGTCGGTGAAGACGTGGTAAGTACGGGTTGTACCACAAGGAGTTATGCACGTTGTTGTTATCACCATACACGAATGGGAAGAGAAATAGATGGAGAGATTAGGCTAAGCTAACTAAACTAAGATAGAAGAAAACAATCTAACTAAACCCCTTTGGAGTGGAGGTGCAATAGTAAGGTGTGTGTGCACGAGGGTGTCCACCCATTAAGCATATGTGTAAGAGTGTATGTTACAAGTAGAAGCTAGTGTGGAATATAAGTGTGAAACACATACAATTACATGGTATACAAGACTTGGATAAGTTAGCATGAAGTTAAAATCAATTTTGTGAATTCTCAAGTATGCAATAAGCACCTAGTGTGATCATTAAAGCATCAATCAATCCTAAGCATAACCTTAGTTCATTCAGGCAACATAAACCAAATCAAGCAACCATTCATTTCAAGTCAATTCCATCATCAAATAGAACTCATCACAAGCAACATGTCAAACATAAATCTAGCATGAAATAAGTACCTAGTGTGACCATTATCTCATCTAAAACAAGATTAACATGCTCCAAGTTTTAGATCTAACGTTAAGCACATGGAAATGACACAAACTTAGGACCCCATCATACACTTCACCACCAACTACATTGCCTCCACCCCCAAATAGGGTGAATCTACTCACTAATCATCAATACAAACTTGGAAATGAAGAAATTAAGACTAAACTGAAGGGAATGTGTTCTGAAAGTTTTACTTTTAAATGTAAATTATTATGAATTGAATGAGAAATCGTTTTGTTCCTTGTTTATGTTATTCGTCTTTTAGAAGTGTTAAGGAAGAGGCTCTTGGTCCTTAACCGTAGAGTTCTAAAAGATATTGGTTTACATAAAACAAAAGATATTCGCGATCATGGTAATAAACATGGGACATCTACTACCGAGTTAAGATTGTCGTGTCAGTCATAGATCATTGTAGCTCTACAAGTGAGTGACTACACGGGTACACAAAAGAGGAAAATATTACTTTTGTATACTGAATATACCTAATAAGTAAAACATTATAGAATTGTGTTTTCTGTGTCATTAATGTTTTACTGTGTCCTTGGTTCTTTGATATGAGACTTATATCAGATCACTTAAGGAATGCTTGATTAGGCTAGTGTCTTGAGTTATCGATAAGTGTAGTGCAAAGACATTGGTTGGTTAAGTATGACTTTTGTTGGAGAAGATAATTAGTCAAAAGATTATCATTGTCCCTCTTAATTGAGTAATGATATTAGTGGGCCCCTTGATAAAGCAAAGTTATAATGTGCACAATGTGATTTGAGTTAAGTCACATATTTATAACTAGCTTAAAGAGATCAAGAAATGAATATTAATACAAAGATGACACAATACTACTTTGTGTGTATTCTTAATATCATGAGGAAAGGGACGGACACAAGTGGTGCACTCCATCACTAATTGGATCGGGTTTTGGTTCGAGCTGAATTAAGACATCTAGCTAATTGGGAACTATAATGTGTAGCTAGATATACCTCTTATAGTTTGTGATGTTAAGCTATTAATATCACTGCCAATTTAGTTTATATCCTCTCATAGGTCACACCATAAAACTGGGAAACAAGAAGGTGATTTTATGTTCATATGATGTATCGAGTTTCGTATACATGTGGTGAATCGATAAAATCATTATGTCATGAAAATGACATATTTACAATCATGAATTTATATATGAGATGTAAATAAAAATATATCATGGGGTGTGATTGTTTGATATTACATATAATGATATATTGCATAAGATATATAAATTAGTTATAACCCCAAAGATCGAATTTGTTGGGAATTAATCCAAAATTCGATAAGGCAAATTAATTAATTAATTAAATTTGCTAAAACCCCAAATTCGAATTTTGTTGGGAATTAAACCAAAATTCGATAAAGGCAAATTAATTAAATTTCCTAAAACAAAAAAACGAATTTTGTTGGGAATTAATCCAAAATTCGATAAAGGCAAATTAATTAAGGAATTATTGATCATGGTTTTGACTTGGTCAATTATGATTAAATTTGGATGTGGATTAATAAATTTAATATTGGGAATTGGTCTAAAGAGAGAAAAACATGGAAGAATTGGTCAATGCATAGCCCATGATGTAGAAATTAAAGGAGCCTATAAATAGGCTTAATTTCCTTCATTAAAAATAAGTGTATGCAAAACTCTCTCTCTTTCTAACCGCCCCAATTAATCCATCCGAAATTCCTTAGTTAATTTGAGTTTTTGGAGAGTAAAATCTCAGGAAAGAAAAGGGGGGTTATTAGCTAGATTCTAAACCCTATTGGAGATTGAGAGGCTAGTTCTTCTCTCTCCAATCTTGTTTAGAGTTTGGTGAACACTCGGAGGCAATCCACCGGGCGATTCGACCGGCAACGCGACTCCGGATCTTCAAGAGGTTTTAGAGAACCTCTAGGTATGATCCTCTTTGCAATTGTTTGTTTGTTCTAATGCATGTTAAATAATTAGGACAAACAAATGCATGTCTATATGAAAATCGAAGAAAATATGAATGTTTCGATCCTATATGTTTATAAAATTTCGAAAAAATATATACATATAATAGGGCACGAAATCCTACAGTGGTATCAGAGCTTTTGATTCATATTATCTTTGGTTTAGACTATAAAATCAATTTAGGCTACCATTTAGAATGAAAACAATTCGGTTTATGTCTTTTTTGAGTTTTTCGATGTTTTGTTGATTAAATTCTAATAAATTCGTTTTGATGATTTTATATGTTTTGAAACATCACATGATTGTTAGAATTGAAATTTAGACATTTGTCTAATTTATAGAATTTTCGTTTTATTTTAAATGATTATTTTAGAAAAGAATCAACAAAACTGAAAAAGACTAATGTTCATCTTTCCTTTTGGAAATTGGATGAACGGCGGTTCAAAATAATTAATTTTGAACTATGAATGCATGAAAATCATTTTAATGGATTTCAAATGATTTTTCTAGAATTATTTGATTTTAGATGCTTGATAATCTAGATTAAATAGTTTATATTGGACATGCGTGCATGGATGCTCGAGTTGTATTTGCAGGAATTGTGAGTTTATATGTTCCAAATCAGCAACTATGAATGTATGTAATTATTATTATACAGGGGCTTATTCATATGTAAAAGTCAAATTCTCTATTTCTATCTTTAGATAATTGCATTGCATTTGAGAGGTTTTACATAGGACTTGCACTACTCGGTTTTTATCGAATGTGAGGAGCATGTTTATTTTCTGTAAAATCTACATCTCCGGTGCAAGAAGAAGTCACCGCTGTAGCGCATCGATCGAGGATCGAAGATCAGGGATCGAGGATCAAGGATCGAAGGGAACATATAAACTCACACGATGTGGATTGTGTGAATGGTTTAATTTCTGTTTTTATAATTTTTGCTATGCATGTGATTGAATGTTAGGATGTGTATGAATGATAATATGCATGATAACCTAAAATTCCATATCACATGTTAATATATGAAATTGTCCAACAAAATTAAGAGTAATTTTCCTTCTTATTTCATCCACTAGCAGCCATCGATCGAGGGATACTCTGCTCGCCCTTAGCGGGAGATAACTCCCTCCATCTTTGGGAATAGTGGGAGATATAATGGTTGTCTATTGTTGTGCCACGATTAAATATATGAGGTGCGTTTCACCCTAGTGAACCCCAAGTATGTTTAGTTGTGAATACAATGGACAAACGTATCTCGTATCAAATGAAAATAAGTTTTCTTAACATTACCTAGAGCCCTCGCTCGGTTTTGGGAAAAAGTTTTTCTTACGAGGATAGGTCATATTCCCTCATAATTAAAACGACAAGAATCACAAGAGTTTGAAGATGCTAATGTTGCTAAAATTCAAAAAGGTTGTGATTAGAAAGAGTTTTTCTTACCTTGATATTGTGATGTATTCGAAAGCCCTTAGCTAGTCTATATTGCAATTGATAGGATCTTGGATTGCTGCAATTATGGGTAAAAAATTTTATTTGCAGTATTTACATTTATATTCGATATATATGTATGTGTTTTAAAACATAAAATTGGCATTAAAATCCTGTATGATTTATTTTGTAGAAAAATGTCGAACATCCAACCTATCGTACGATCCATGATAGAAAAACACCCTTTAGCAAATGATGGCTCAAACTTCATTAGTTGGCAACTCAAACTCAACATCGTGTTAAAGTTTGAGAAACTGTCTCACATTTTGGAAGGTCCAATCCGAAAATGGAATGAGAAATTAACCGATGAAGAGAAAGAGGCTAAAGCCAAGTGGGAAGACCAAGAGAACCAAGTTCACGGTCTCATGCTAGCATCCATGGGTGACTCGCTTCAAGCGAAATACTTGGATTCAAAACCCAAGAAGACCATGGAGGCTCTGTCTAAGATGTTCATGGATAGTGCCCGAAAGGAGCGCTATAAGACCACCATCGCACTAACAATGTGCCACATGGTGGAGGGAACATCGGTATCCATGCATTTTCTCACGATGCAAGGGTACCTTGAGAAGTTGGCAAAGCTCTCTTCACCAATGCCCGAGGACATTGCTGAAGATATGATTCTTGGCTCTCTAGCCCCGTCCTTTAAAGACTTTGTGATGCACTATCACGTGCGTGAAAAAGGGGTGAGTCTTGAGGAGCTGCACAACGCTCTCAAAACTGCTGAAGTTGACATGGTCAAGGGTAGGGACAAGCATGTCCTTGCCGTCCATGGAAGGAGCCAAAAGATTGGTAAAGGAAAGGGCAAATCTACCAAAAGTGGTTCAATCATGAGCAAGGGAGTAGGAGGTGCTCGTGCAAGTGCCTGAAGGGGGAAATCTTTGAAATCTCCAACTCCCAACACGGAGTGCTTTCACTGCGGTGAAAAAGGACACATCTGGCCAAATTGCCCCAAGTACAAGGCAGACATTGACAACGGAGTTATTGAACGAAGGTGCCCCAAAAAGGCCAAAGGTATATTTGTTATTGAAATGAATTTAGTCACCTCTGTCCAGGATTGGGTAATTGATACTGGATCTTGTGCTCACATAGTTTCTAATGTGCAGCTACTCATGGATAGGAAGGAACTCGTAAGGAACGAGGTAGAATTGAAAGTCGGAAATGGTGCGAACGGTTCTGCGGTTACACAAGGTTCTGTAGTGCTTCAATTGTGTAGTGGTTTAAATTTATGTCTAAAGAATGTTTATTATGTGCCTTCGATTAGCAAGAACATTATTTCTGTATCATGTCTAGATATGGATGATTTCAATATAAATATTTCAAATTCTTGCTTGTCTATATTGAAGAATGGTGTTTTCTATGCAAATGTGTTCATAAGGAATGGTCTCTATTTGCTTGAATTAAATAATAAACAAATCTTTAATATCAATAACAAAAGACTTAAGACCACTCACGAGAATGATACTCTCTTGTGGCACTATCGTCTTGGTCACATAAATGAAAAACGCATCAAGAAATTGCAAGAAGCTAACCTTCTTGGTCTACTTGATTTTAAATCATTGGAGACATGCCAACCATGTTTAATGGGAAAAATGACCAAAACGCCTTTCAAGAAGAAATGTCCAAGGGCGAGTGGCTTGTTGGATTTGATACATTCCGATGTATGTGGTCCAATGAGTACTAGTGCACGAGATGGTTTCAGGTACTTCATTACGTTCACGGATGATTATAGTCGTTATGGCTATGTTTATCTAATGAGAAACAAAAGTGAATCCTTTGACAAGTTCAAAGAATTCAAGAATGAAGTAGAGAACCAACTCGACAAGAAAATCAAGTCTCTACGAACGGATCGTGGAGGTGAGTACTTAAGTGCCGAATTTGACTCATACCTAAAGGAGTTTGGTATTGTACCTCAACTCACCCCTCCCGGTACACCTCAGTGGAATGGGGTATCCGAAAGGAGGAATAGGACATTGCTCGATATGGTTCGGTCAATGATGAGCCATGCGGAATTACCTCTTTACTTTTGGAGTTATGCACTACAAACTGCAGGTTACACACTAAATAACGTTCCATCCAAATCCGTAGAGAAAACGTCTTATGAGCTATGGAGTGGTAAAACACCCAAGCTCAATTTTCTCAAGATTTGGGGTTGTGAGGCATACGTCAAGAGATTGATGTCGACCAAACTTCAACCAAAAGCGGATAAGTGCTTCTTTATAGGTTATCCTCGTGAGACAAAAGGATACTACTTTTGGCATATCACCTCCAATCGAGTGATTGTAGAGAGGGATGCCACATTTCTGGAAAAGGAATTTCTGGAAAGAGTAAAAAGTAGTGGGAGTAGGGTTGTGCTTAAGGAAACTCAAGATACTCTACAAGATCATGACATGAATGATGACATTCAAGATCATGAAGGCCCAACCGAGGTTCCTTTGGTTAGTGGGAGCGTGAGCGAGAGACCCTCGCAAGAAATTGTGAGAGAATCTCAAACATCCTTACTTAGTGTACGTTCAAGAGTTGAACGTGAACCGACTCCTCAAGAAATTGTGGAAGAAGTTCAAGAGACACGAGAAGAACCAAAAGAACTAAGAAGGTCAACGAGGAAAAGGAAGAAACCCGACTTATATCTGGGACTTCATGAAATCATGGTACTAGATACCAATGATCCCTTGACCTTCCAAGAAGCAATGGAAAGGGAAGACTCCAAACTATGGCTTAAGGCCATGGAATCCGAAATAGAATCCATGTATGATAACCAAGTATGGAGCTTGGTTGACCTTCCTCAAGGGAAAAAGATCATTCAAAATAAATGGGTTTTCAAGAGGAAGATGGACATGGATGGGAACTTGACAACCTACAAAGCAAGGCTTGTAGCGAAGGGTTTCACTCAAGTTCAAGGAATTGACTATGATGAAACTTTTTCACCGGTTGCCATGTTCAAGTCTATTCGGATTATGCTCGCTATTGCTGCATTTCATGATTATGAAATATGGCAAATGGATGTCAAAACGGCGTTCCTTAATGGGAACTTGGAAGAGGATGTGTACATGGTACAACCTCAAGGTTTTGAAGATCCAAAGAATATAGAGAAGGTATGCAAGCTTCAAATATCCATTTATGGATTGAAGCAAGCATCAAGGAGTTGGAACAAACACTTTGACGAGGAGGTGAAGAAGCTTCACTTCATTCAAAGCAAGGAAGAACCTTGTATATACAAGAAGGTTAGTGGGAGTCATGTAGTATTCCCAATCTTGTATGTCGATGACATATTGCTCATGGGTAATCACATGTCTTTGCTTGAGCAAACGAGAAGTTCATTGAAATCTGCATTTTTAATGAAAGATATGGGTGAGGCTCAATACATCTTGGGAATCAAGATATATCGAGATAGATCCCGGAGACTCATTGGCCTCAGTCAACGTGCATACATTGACAAGGTCTTGGAAAGGTTCAAGATGAACAACTCCAAAAAGGGCAGTGTGCCAATGAGTATGGGTGTGCAACTCAAGAAGTCTCAACGTGTGCAATCACGTAAAGACTTAGAGTACATGAAGGATGTTCCTTATGCTTCGGCAATTGGGTCAATCATGTACGCGATGACTTGCACTAGACCCGATGTCTCGTATGCTCTAAGCGTGACAAGTCATCACCAATCCAACGTAGGTCCTGAGCATTGGACTGCGGTCAAGAATATCCTGAAGTACCTTAACCGGACTAAGGATAAGATTCTTGTTTATGGAGGACAAAGAGAATTGATAGCTGAAGGTTACTCGGATGCGAGTTTCATGAGTGATCCAGACGATAGAAGGTCGCAATCAGGGTATGTCTTTCTTCTGAATGGTGGAGCTGTGAGGTGGCGTAGTTGGAAGCAAAGCACTACGGCCGACTCAACCACTGCTTCCGAAGTAATGGCTGTCGCTGAAGCGAGCAAGGAAGGAGTGTGGATTAAGAAGTTCCTTGAAGAGCTTGGAGTAGTTCCCTCGAGCGAGGGACCCATTGAGCTATTTTGCGATAATAGTGCATCTATCTTGCAAATCAAGGATCCTAGATCACACCACAAAGTGAAGTACATGGATCGTAAGTACTTCGTGACACGTGACCTCATCGACGAAGGCAAAATAAATCTTTTATGGGTGGACACCAACAACAACGCAGTTGATCCATTCACAAAACCCTTATCCCAAGCCAAGGGCGAAATACATTTCGAGTCCATGGGATTCAGGAACCATGTAGATTGGCTTGATGATTGATATGTAATGGGGTTTACCCTAGTTATCATTGTTTTATACATTGAGAATGTATGTGAAAGAAAACTTTAATAACAAGTGGGAGATTGAAGGGAATGTGTGCTGAAAGTTTTACTTTTAAATGTCAATTATTATGAATTGAATGAGAAATCGTTTTGTTCCTTGTTTATGTTATTCGTCTTTTAGAAGTGTTAAGGAAGAGGCTCTTGGTCCTTAACCGTAGAGCTCTAAAAGATATTGGTTTACATAAAACAAAAGATATTCGCGATCATGGTAATAAACATGGGACATCTATTACCGAGTTAAGATTGTCGTGTTAGTCATAGATCAGTGTAGCTCTACAAGTGAGTGACTGCACGTGTACACAAAAGAGGAAAATATTACTTTTGTATACTGAATAGACCTAATAAGTAAAACATTATAGAATTGTGTTTTCTGTGTCATTAATGTTTTACTGTGTCCTTGGTTCTTTGATATGAGACTTATATCAGATCACTTAAGGAATGCTTGATTAGGCTAGTGTCTTGAGCTATCGATAAGTGTAGTGCAAAGACATTTGTTGGTTAAGTATGACTTTTGTTGGAGAAGATAATTAGTCAAAAGATTATCATTGTCCCTCTTAATTGAGTAATGATATTAGTGGGCCCCTTGATAAAGCAAAGTTATAATGTGCACAATGTGATTTGAGTTAAGTCACATATTTATAACTAGCTTAAAGAGATCAAGAAATGAATATTAATACAAAGATGACACAATACTACTTTGTGTGTATTCTTAATATCATGACGCAAGGGACGGACACAAGTGGTGCACTCCATCACTAATTGGATCGGGTTTTGGTTCGAGCTGAATTAAGACATCTAGCTAATTGGGAACTATAATGTGTAGCTAGATACGTCTTATAATTTGTGATGTTAAGCTATTAATATCACTGCCAATTTAGTTTAGATCCTCCCATAGGTCACACCATAAAACTGGGAAACAAGAAGGTGATTTTATGTTCATATGATGTATCGAGTTTCGTATACATGTGGTGAATCGATAAAATCATTATGTCATGAAACTGACATATTTAGAATCATGAATTTATATATGAGATGTAAATAAAAATATATCATGGGGTGTGATTGTTTGATATTACATATGATGATATATTGCATAAGATATATAAATTAGTTATAACCCCAAAGATCGAATTTTGTTGGGAATTAATCCAAAATTCGATAAGGAAAATTAATTAATTAATTAAATTTGTTAAAACCCCAAATTCGAATTTTGTTGGGAATTAAACCAAAATTCGATAAAGGCAAATTAATTAAATTTCCTAAAACAAAAAAACGAATTTTGTTGGGAATTAATCCAAAATTCGATAAAGGCAAATTAATTAAGGAATTATTGATCATGGTTTTGACTTGGTCAATTATGATTAGATTTGGATGTGCATTAATAAATTTAATAATGGGAATTGGTCTTAAGAGAGGAAAACATGGAAGAATTGGTCAATGCATAGCCCATGATGTAGAAATTAAAGGAGCCTATAAATAGGCTTAATTTCCTTCATTAAAAATAAGTGTATGCAAAATTCTCTCGCTCTCTAACCGCCCCAATTAATCCATCCGAAATTCCTTAGTTAATTTGAGTTTTTGGAGAGTAAAATCTCAGGAAAGAAAAGGGGGGTTATTAGCTAGATTCTAAACCCTATTGGAGATTGAGAGGCTAGCTCTTCTCTCTCCAATCTTGTTTAGAGTTTGGTGAACACTCGGAGGCAATCCACCGGGCGATTCGACCGGCAACGCGACTCCGGATCTTCAAGAGGTTTTAGAGAACCTCTAGGTATGATCCTCTTTGCAATTGTTTGTTTGTTCTAATGCATGTTAAATAATTAGGACAAACAAATGCATGTCTATATGAAAATCGAAGAAAATATGAATGTTTCGATCCTATATGTTTATAAAATTTCGAAAAAATATATAGATATAATAGGGCACGAAATACTACATGACATAAAACTCTAACTAGAAAACTAACCAACAAAATCAAAAACTAATTGGATAGAAAGAAAGTTAACGACAAGAGGAACATGAATCCAACCTTATATTAAAGAAAATGTGAAAATTAAGCACACACACAAATATATATATATATATATAATTATATATATATCTCAGTTTACACTATAATCCTTGAAATATATATACCAAAAATGGCACACACACACACACACATATATGTCATTTTTACTATGAGGTATACCTCATCTAATGTTATATGAGGTACAAAAATCCTAACCGTTGGATCTATTCCTGAATCCATCTAATGGTTCACCCTCAAAATCCATTACCCTTCTCTTCTCTCTGACGTATCAAACCCAACATCCTCTTCTTTCACAACCACCCCCAACCCAACATTTTTTACTCTGTCTCTCTCTCCCTCTTTGATATCAGGAAATCCATCACTTGTTCATCTCCGACGGTGTGATTTGGGGCGAGATCTTCAGGCGGCTTGATTTGTTCATCTTTGTCGACATGATTTGGGGAGAGATTCCAACAAATCTTTTGCGTCCTCTCCATCACCAATTTCTTCAATCTTGGGTTAATTTCTATTTTGTTGGTTATTTATAAGTTAATTGGTTGATTATATAGTTTTGTATGATGTATTTTTGCTTTCATTTTATTTCTCTTTTTTGTTATTGTTCCCTTAACTTTTGTTATGTATGATGTATTTTTAGTGTCATTCTTATGGAACATTGATAATTAAATTTGTGTTCTTTAATTTTTAGGGCATCTCATCATGCCTATTGATTCTAATCAGATTATGGATGAACCAAGTGAAAATATAACAGACAATTCTATTGAAATTAGGGTTGAATCAAGTGAAATCATGAATATTCTTTCTAATGAAATTAGAGCTGAAAAGGGTGAAAATATGGTTGTCATTTCATGTTTTGAAGAGGTGGAGTCTAATAAACCTCATCTTTATCAAACATTTGATACTCTTGAAGAGGCGTAGATGTTTTATTTGTTATATGCTGGAAAGAAAGGATTTTCGGTTCAACACATTATAAGTACAATTCAAATGGTAGAACTTTAGGTTGGAAATTTTTGTTTGCTCAAGACAAAGGACTTATATACCTAAAACCGATTCATCAAAAAAGAAGAAACGGAAAGTTGGTTATGTAAGAATAGGTTGCAAAGCTTATATGAATGTTAAACTGGAGAAAGTTTCCTACAAGTGGAAGATTGTTTCTTTTGTAGAAGAACACAATCATGAGATGACATCCCCAACAAAACGTCATTTCCTAAAAAACAATCGTAAGATCACAGAAGCCAAGAAAATGTTTTTTGATGCAATGAACACAACGAACATTCCAGTTTCGAAGTAGGCTTCACTTTTGGCAACTTTGTGCGGAGGGTATGATAAAGTTGGGTGTTTGCCATCTGATATTTACAACATTAGGCGAGATGATAGGATTGTCAGTAAGGGATTTGATGCAGAGCATATTGTGCATCACTTTAAAAATTGGAAGGAATTGAATCCTAATTTATTTTATGCATATCGTCAAGATGAAAAGGGGCGTTTAAGTCATTGTTTATGTGTTGATCCATCTTCCATTCAGGACTTTGAGTTATTTGGTGATTGTGTTACCTTCGATACAACTTATCAAACAAATATGTATTCTATGATATTTGGTGCTTTCTGCGGCGCTAATCATCATTATAGCACAATTCTTTTTTCATCTACTTTTATAATAGATGAGTCTGCAGAATCATTTTCTTTGGTGTTTTCACAATTTCAAGAGTGCATGGGTCGTGCACCACCAACCATCATAACAGACCAGATCCAGTTATGAATGTTGCTATTGTTAAAGTGTATCCTGACACTGTTCATCGATTTTGTATTTGGCATATCACATCAAAGTTTCCAGACAAGCTTGGTTATGTTGCAACACGTGAGCTCGTAATGAGAGATTTCCATTCACTTTTATGGGGTGCTAATGATGGTAAATTTGAGACTAGTTGTATCAAGTGGATCGAATCGAACAAGCTCTCAAAAAATGAATGGATCCGAAACATATACAATCTGCGTTCTAAGTGGGTTCCAATGTTTCTCAAAGGTGTTTTTTTGCTGGCATGAATAGTACTCAGCGCAGCGAGTCTTTAAACCATATGTTCAAGGAATCAGTCCATGAGAGAAACACTTTATTAGACTTTATCGTTCGTCTCGATTGTATTTTACTAAAAGCAAGAGAGACAGAAAACTTAAAGGATCATGTTGATACCTATCGTATCCCACAGTTGTGTAGCCAACTAATATTTGAGAAGCAAATGTCTTATTTTTTGACTCGAGAAATGTTCTCTAAATTTCAAGATCAAGTTAAGGAATGTCTACATTATACCATCAAGCGAGTGACAGATGAACCTTCCTCTTCAAAGGTATTTTTCAGATAAATCTCCACGATTACCTTCATCATATAACTTTCATTTCACATGGATGAGTTTGTATCATACTAGTTGTCTTTGTATTTTCTTGAAATCTTTTTGCAGCTAGCCTATTGATTCTTATAGATAACACAAACATATTTTCGTATGATAATTTTTAGGTGTTCTTACTTATGTCACATGTAATTGTAACTACGTTTGATGTACATATACTGGAATTTGAAGTTTTTTATTGCTCTTATTGTTGTTTCTGTACATATAAACCATTTAAATTTATGACATTATGTTGTTTTTTATGTTGTTTAGGCATGCAAACAATATCATGTTCGAAGAATTGGAAAGCTTGATGGGTTTCAAAAAATTAGATGTGACCCGGACAAGTTCAATCATCAATGCAGTTGTAATTTGATGCAGTTTTTGGTATTCCGTGTTGCAATTTGAACAGGGTTACCGGTCGACCGAACTTACGTTTCGGTAGAGGGAAATTTGGATCGGTTGAACGAAATAGTATCGACCGATAGCAGGTAATTTTGACAAGATAAAATGGTCGACCGGACAGGGTAGATGGTTCGACCGTTTGGAAAAGTATATGGGGTGTATTTTGTTTTAATACGAATACGACCGTTGGGTATATACGACAAAAATAATGGTCGGAAAAGTGAGTTCAAACGGTCGACCGAAAGAGATGTTGCGGTCGACCGAAACTAGACAGGGAAACAAAACAGAATACTTTGATCATCTGGTTGACCGAACGACCTGCTGCGGTCGACCGAATGTGGGCAGACAGTTAGGGTTCAGGTTTAGTGTTTTCCGGTCTAAGTTTGGGTGATCTATTGAAGTCCAAATTATGTGAAATTTCTTGTGTGACTTCTATAAGGAACCTAGTGTGTAAGTGATAAGTTTTTAGCTCTTGTATGCTCAATTTACACATATTCCTAAGACTCAAAATAAAAACAAGATTACAAGTCTTCATATAGCTTTATTACAAATCTTGACTTGATTTCCTTCCTTCCATGAGTCTTGATCACCTGTAGAGGTTAGCACATGCAATATATATGCAATGCAATATGTGTGCTACTCTACATTACCTATGATTAAGATTAGGTTGATTAAATCATCAAAACAAGGATTAAGACCAAAAAACCAACAATCTCCCCCTTTTTGATGATGGCAACCTATATCTTAATACTTGAAAGTTTTAAATGTAAACTATGCATATAAATGCTCCCCCTAAGGATGTGCATAGTTTTTGTTCAATAAAAACCAATTTTCAAGTAACCCCCTTTAATTATCTTTCCCCCTTTGACATCCATCAAAAACAAAAATAATATGATTTTAAGCATAGAATTTGGATGTCTTGTAATAAAGTTGCTCCCCCTAAATTTTGCACTTCATTACTCTAATAAAAGATATAACATTTAAGCTCCCCCTATCAATAAGGCTAGATGGAAACTATGAGTATGATTCAATTTAAGTTCAATTTCGTTTCAATTTTAAGCCTTATTCTAACATCCATTTAAAATTTGACATTTATAATCAATGGATGTGATATATGATTTGCAATGAATAGGGTTAATGATTTGCATTGAATTAAACTTCTAAAGATATGACAATTAAGCATGTTGACTAGATTAGATCTAAATTTTCAGAAATTTCAAAGATAGAAATTTATACCAAACTTGAATATTGATTAGCTCAAATCTTGACTTGGTGATGCAACTGGATTCGAATTCGACGCTTTGGCTCACCCGGTCACCACCAATCTCCTCCTCAAGCTCCTACAAGTGTAGACTTTGGTACCCATTTTTGCTTGGGTCCAACTTTTGGTACCCAAATCCAAGTTGATTTTGGTACCTCTACACTTACTTTCTTTTTCATGGCAAAATTATGTTTAACATTAATTTGAATAGGAAAGTTTTTAACATAATAATTACTTGTGTTGCCATGTGTGAACTTATGCAATTTATTTGACAAATTTTCATTTAAGGCATTAAGTTCACTGTTTTTAGTTGCTAGAGATTCATTTAAGCAATTTAGATTTTTAATCATAGAAATATGCTTTTCATTCATGTTAAGCATGTGAATCTCTAAATTTGAAACCTTTTTATTCATGCAATTCAAGTCATGTAATAATTTCTTTCTTTCTAAATGAGATTTATCAAGTTTAATAAGCAAGTCATTAGTATCAATTTCTAGCATATGACTATCGATTGCATGAGATGAGGTATTTTTAACATTTAAATTTTCTTCCTTCAAGCATGCATTATCTAAAGTTGGAACTTCAATTTTAGCAAGCAAATCAACTTTATCATCTAAGATAGATGCATTTTGACAATTAAGATCATGGATTTGCTCATTTGCTACTTGATTAGTCTTGTGAAGTTCTTTATATTTTTCAAATAATCTTTGAAATGCATTTTGTAGTTCATTAAAATTATGGGCATTATCTTTTAAACTACTACTTGAAGAAGAGCTTGAAGATACCTCATCTTCACTTTCTCCATCGGATGAGCTTGCTGATGATGAAGATGTTGAGTTAATCTCCATTTTCTTTGCTTGAGCTACATCCTTCGGATTTGCTTCTCCCTTCTTCCCGGTTGGTGAATCTCCTTCACCAAAATTCTTTTCTAATGTTTGCCATATTGAATAAGCACTATCACATAAGCAAACAACATTAAAAAGTTCATCTCCTAATGCACAAAATATAACATTCATAGCCTTAGCATTTAGGGATGCATTTTTCTCATCTTCTAAACTCCATTTACTAATATGACATCTAGGTGATTCATAAGGAGTTTGAATCATAAACCACATGTTAATGTTCATGGATTTAATAAATGATATCATTTTACTTTTCCATGAAACAAAATTATTTCCATCAAAATATAATGGTTTACATGATTCTAAAGGTGTGGATGCATTAAGAGTCATGTTAATTTATCGGTTAAGAACAAAATTAACGAACGAGGCTCTGATACCAAAAGTGGGATCGTGTGGGTCTATGGGTCCACAATTAAGGCTAATTATCACAATTAATCCTAAACAAACTCTACTTGCAAGCCAAAAGATGATGCAGCGGAATTTAAAACAAATACAAGCAAGTAGGGAAGAAATGAGCAAACCACAATCACACGGGGATTTTATAGAGGTTCGGCACCCCACCCGGGTCCTAGTCCTCTCTTGTAAGCTCCACTCGACTCCGCGAGCTCCGCCTACGTATTCACTAACCACTCCCCGTTCTGGGTCGGGAGAGAACGCCTTTACACCACAAGCACCGCGAACAACCTCGCTTGCTTGAATTCTTCCTCTCACAATCCGAGAGGGACACTTCGGGCTTTCACCGAAGTCCTTGCTTCTTTTGACAACAACTCTAACTGAGTGGGATTCACTCTCTAATTGACCACACTTTGAGTAGGATGAGTAATTGATCAAGTGTGTATAGTTTAGGCTTATGGAGTGTAGAAATGGGAGCTTTGAGGATTGAGGTTTCTCTCTAATGTATTGGGACAATTGGAGTTGGAGAGGTGTCTTACCAACAAGTCTTGATCCTCTATTTATAAGCTCCTAAAGATTTCTAGCCATTTGGACAAGATTTGATTGGGTTTTGTGCAAGATACACAAAGCAGAAAATCGGGCTGCAAATCTGTCCAGAACCGGTCGACCGAAAGGTGCAACGGTCGACCGAACTCTTAGGTTCGTTAAAGACACAGTCGACCGAAATATGGAATGGTCGACTGAACACTTAAGTCTATTAAACAATCGGTCGACCGAACAGGGTTACCAGTCGACCGAACTTACGTTTCGGTAGAGGGAAATTTGGATCGGTTGAACGAAATAGTATCGACTGATAGCAGGTAATTTTGACAAGATAAAACGGTCGACCGGACAGGGTAGATGGTTCGACCGTTTGGAAAAGTATATGGGGGTGTATTTTGTTTTAATACGAATACGGCCTTTGGGTATATACGACAAAAATAACAGTCGGAAAAGTGAGTTCAAACGGTCAACCGAAAGAGATGGTGTGGTCGACCGAAACTAGACAGGGAAACAAAAACAGAATACTTTGATCATCCGGTCGACCGAATGGCCTGTTGTGGTCGACCGAATGTGGGCAGACAGTTAGGGTTCAGGTTTAGTGTTTTCCGGTCTAAGTTTGGGTGATCTATTGAAGTCCAAATTATGTGAAATTTCGTGTGTGACTTCTATAAGGAACCTAGTGTGTAAGTGATAAGTTTTTAGCTCTTGTATGCTCAATTTACACATGTTCCTAAGACTCAAAATAAAATCAAGATTACAAGTCTTCATATAGCTTTATTACAAATCTTGACTTGATTTCCTTCCTTCCATGAGTCTTGATCACCTGTAGAGGTTAGCACATGCAATATATATATATATGAAATGCAATATGTGTGCTACTCTACATTACTTATGATTAAGATTAGGTTGATTAAATCATCAAAACAAGGATTAAGGCAAAAAAGCCAACAGTTGTGACGTTCAAAATGCATATCAGATGGAGTTAGAAGAAATTTCAGAATAGCAAGCAAAGCAATTCTTATTTTTTTATTTTTCTTTATGTGATTTGTTATAGTTTTATGACAATTATAGAAAAAGATTTATGGTTTTGTTTTACTTTATGGCTGCTAGCAGAGAATCATTTTTTATCAAAGAATTATATTGACCTTCCACAATTGAAGTTGTGATAAAAGTATTTTGTACGATGTAGTGAGCAATATATTGTCCACTATTATTTCTTAACCTCTCAAAAGCGTTTTAACAACATTTAATTACTATACAAGGTTAATTAATTAGTAGCAATTCTAAATCATGCTTCATGTTGTTGAGTTGAGGGTGTAAATTAATATTATGTAAGATTAGTTTCTGAATAAATGTGTACCCTTTGTTTTTTATGTAGACAACAATGTCTAGTCTTGTGTCTTAATTTGATGTTCTTACAAGTGGATTTGTTCAAATTGGTTTTCTTCTTATGTTGTCTCAGTGGTTTTCAACGTATTCAATTCATCTTATAATAGCACATCCTGCTGCAAATGAAATATTTAATTTTCAGTTTGGCTTGTCCATGTTCATGATTTCCCATGCACCAAACTATATATCTTGCTTTTAATTGTTTCATGGTTATGCAAACATTAATTTGTATTAACAACTTGAAGCATGCATGAATTTTCACTGTTATATATGAAGCAAGTATTGTATCATCATAATCTCAAATTAATTAAGGAATGCTTCCAATTAAAGTCTCTGCGCATGGAGGCATGGATTTGTTGAGCAAATGCTTCCAAACATTTTGTAGCTGTAATATTGAGGATAGTTTGTGGTGGTTTATGTTGTTTTTCAGGTTGGTGGTACGGAGTCATTGGTCATCAAATACTTTCTAAAAACACACAAAATGATATTCTAAATACATCAATCCATGTTTAAAATACACAAACGCATTCTAAAAACACACAAAACGATATTCCAAATATATCAATCCATGTTTACCTAAAAACACACTCTATGAGGCAACATTATCCACAATCATCTAAATCCAACAAGTTTATGTTTTTGAACAAAACAAAGTAGATCCTGTCACACATGAAAACCTATGACTGAAATGTTTGTTCATATCTTATTATGAAGAAATGTGACTTCAATGATTCTTGCTGCCATCTCCCCTCTAATACGATCAATGCCATTTTTTTGAAGTTTATGCTCAAGTTCATAGCTAGCAATTCAATAGTCTTGTCCATGAAAATTTCACAATCAACAGTTGATGGGTCTTGTTGTGAATAGTCATCAACTGAAATAACATTCCAGCTGCTACAATCAATCTCTTGATGACAATTCTTGAAGAACACTTTCACCCAATCAACCTATAAAAGTTATTAGTTGCTACGATTAGAGCACAATCAAATATGAAAATAAAGTCATATTATTATCCTATCATGTTACCAATATGGTTTTGATGTATGCAGACCATCGTGTTTATCGTAGTTTTGAAATCTTTAAGTTTGCTTTCTCGTGATTTTGCCAATGAGTTGTATGTCTTAAATTATTTGAGCCGAAAATCAACTTCCAAAAGATGTCAATGAAAATTGTCATGCAATAGAATTAGGATATTGTTGACACAATTGAAGTCTCGATCCTTGGCTCTCAAAATAGTTTCCGGTTTATCCATCTCAGATTCCGTTGTTTTCTTCACGTTTCCCTTGAATAATCTCTACAATATATGATAGTAAAAATAAACAATGGAACATTTGAGATTACAATAAATCAAAAATTCCAACTTACAGATGCAAATGACGATGCAATTATGGTGCTCTTGACCCCTTTGTTTCACAAGTCATTCTTGACAATTTCTAAATACACCTCAATAACCTACACAAATTAATGCAAATTAATAGTTAGCATCACAAGTGATTCTTAAATAAATTAAAATATAATCTTTTACAAATTAGACAACTACACATATCAATTGAGAGATAATAGTCTTGACACTTACATAGTCATACAATGTGTCATTTTGAAGTATTTTCAACACTCTCTCCATCAACATGTCCTTCCCCATAAGATAACAACAAAATGATAGGAAAAGTAAAAATAACATCAAGTTACAATCATGTTGAAATAACATCAAGTTGCATTTGCTAGAAACCCAAACCTAATTAGTTCATGTGAATCCCAAGTAAAGTAGTGATTTCTTACCGTCGAGGAAAACTATCGTGAGTTTAGTTCTCTTTAATTTGTACTTCTGTTTGTCCACCACCGTAAAAGAGTTCTTTAATTGGTAAATGAGTTTAGTTATTTGTCAACGGTTCGAATTGTGTGCAAGATCCACTTAATTATCACTTACGTAGACAACTCTTATCTCTATATATTTCATTTCAAACCATATAGAATCCACCATTCATTATTTCAATATTATCAAACAAACTACAACCTTCCTCCAAGTAAAGTAGTAAACCACATGGTGGCAGTGTTCAACAAGGAGCTCCTAAGCTGGTACCTCATAACCCACAAACTCGGGGAAATTGTCGAAAGCGGCCTACCGAAGTCCAACCCAGCCAGCCAACAAAGTCACCTGTTTGCATATATGACTTTGCAGAGGTGTTCTTATCTTCTATATGTTGTCCTAGAAATAGGGAACTACTATTCGTCGTCCCAAAACTACTTAAATCGTCCCAAAGAATTACTATTTTACTATTCACAATCCAGTTAATACTCATTTCGTCACATCTCTTAAACTAATGCTTATGTCTAAGTTTTCCTCATTTTACCAGTACCAACACCACGAAAATGTCTGGCGACACATCTCGATCATGCGAATTTCAAAAAAAAAATTGGGTCGAGTGTCAGGTAAAACACTCTCCCCATGGGGGAGGCGTCTTAGCAAGCCGCCTCTTCCATGGGGGGGACGTTTTACCCCCCCCCCCCCCTGGGGGAGGCGTTTTACCCAGACGCCTCCCCCTGGGGGGGGGGGGGGGGGGTCTGGCTAAGACGCCCGTCCAAAAAAAATCTTAAATTTATACGATGTATTATCTCAAATTATTTGAGGTTCCTTTGCAAGATTTGGGTACTACCAGGTTGGATTACAATGAGTTTTTTTGCAAGTGATGAAGATCCAAAAATTTCAAGATCCAACCATTTCAAGATCCAAAAAAACTTCCCACCGGCCTGTTGAGGTGGTATTTGGTAAAAACTACGTGACTTACAAAAAAACTCGCTATAATCCACCCCATTAATACCGAAAATATTGGAACGGAACATGAAATAACACACCGTATAATTTTAAGATTTTTTATTAAAAAAGGGACGTCTAAGCGAGACGCCCCCTAATTTTTTTTATTTTTTATTACTAAAAAGAAGTTTGGTATTTTACCAGATCGAGTGCATTGGGGCGTCCGATGACTCCTTTCCTGACATCCGAAAAATTGTTTTTGATGATTATGAGAGTGGTATGAAGAGAGAGTGGTGGTAGGAGAGTGAAATGAAGAGATATATAAGTAGAAATGAGAGAATGACAAAACGGTAATTTGCACGGGCGATTTAAGTAGTTTCCGACGATCAATAGCAATTCAGTAGAAATAACCTACTACTTATTGTTACTATAGAAATAACATCAAGAAAAGATAAATTTACACGAATTATTGTTGTCATTACATCATTTACGACTATAGTTACATTCCACATAATAGTCAAACTACAAAATAGTCAATATATTTAATAAAAATAGTCAACATACTTGACAAAACATCATTTTAACTGCATCATTCGAAGTTTTAGTTACAATAATACAAATTAAAGTACATTAACAAAGGAAACTTACTAGTTGTCATAATTTTCCAAGAACTTCTCGATGATGCTCCTTTCTGTTTTGCTAATGCAATACTGGCCTGCATATCTTTTCCTTTTTTATGTCACCTACAAAGACAAAAATAAATATTAGTATAAGATCACCAAAATTTGATTGGGTTGCTTGTGCAATTCATCGTGATTTACCATTTTAGGGTTCTTTTTGTTGCTGGGAACTTTTCGAGTTTCTTTTCTTTTCCTTTTTTTAAACTTCCTTAACCAAAGAATTGAGTGAATTTTTCATCTTTCCTTTGTTTTTCTCTCTTTCTGCTTCTTCCTCGCCTTCTTTCTCCCCATCTTCTAGTTTCTTATCTTCTTTTCCACAAACGTAAAATACCTTTTCCACTTCTACGTGAACCGGAACATCTTTGTTTTGTCCAGTTTCTATTTGCTCAAATGGCTCCGATGTGCTTGCTTTCTTGAGTTTATTTGCCAAACTTCAATATGACATTTCAATCTTGAGATTTCAGCCTCAAACTCTTTCTTAGTTTCAATAAGCTAAGAGTGTTGCTCGTTGTTGTGCACTTGAAGTTTATTATTTGATAATGTTGCATTCTTCAACCTTTCTTTTAGTTTGAGGTTTTCTTCAAGCAAATTACTATTCTCAGATTTTTCTTCCTTTTCCTGTGAGAATAGAATTTTTATAGTACATTGACGTGTATTATACAAAGATCTAACCATCCCAATAAAAAAGATTACCTGCTGATTTTTTTAGTTGTTCTTTTTTACTTGAACACTTTTTCTCACTCCCACTTGCGGAAACATTCTTTACATCCTACAAATAAAGAAAATAATATTACACTAAGTTACAACAAACGTTATATTACTAATATACCAAAAGAACAACAAACCGTGATAAACTTACACTAAGTTAAATCATACTAAATATTAATAAATTCACACAAGGAAGTAAAATTAATACGAACAAAATTGATGAAATTACATCAAAATGAGCATTACAATATAAACTATGTTGACCATCCAACAAAACAAACCATCAATGAAATGAAATAAGTTTGTTCTTAGCTCTACGTCAAAAGATTTTACTTTGTACCTGATTTTGTTCCAATCTTGCCAACTGGCTTTCCTTGTAAATGAGAGAATTCTTCCATCGTTTAAATTGCGGTTGTGCGTTAAGGAATTGTGGCATACACATTGTTGTTTTCTCATATACCCAAATTTAAAATTAAAAACAAATAAAAAATTCAACATCTTATGCAATCAGAAATTATAAAGTCTATAACAATTTAGATTTTTAACTTACATTAATGGCCATTGCACAACCCACTACATATGCCCCCGTTTATCTACTCTTTCTTTTATCTCGGTTCTTGATGACTTCGTGACATCTACTTGCATTCTTCATGATTAATTTATGGATGAAACCAGCCCAGTTGTAAGATGCCAATGAACTCAAATCATTAATGAACCATAATATGTATTTCGGCACAGTTTCATTGGACTGTGGACACAAAAATTTAGTCATCACTACAAGCAGCCACAACTTCACCACAAGATCAATTTCAGAATCATCATGTCTCTTAACCGTTTGTTCAAACAATGTTCCAACTTTTTCCCTCGAGACATCTGCATCAGTTACGAACAGAGTCTGTGCAATGTTAGTTTCTCTTGCCAAGTCTCTTACTTCTAACATGTCAATGCCTCCATCCGGGACACCTAAAATGTTTGCAACAGCTTGAACGTCAAACTTTAACTTCTCGCCAAGTACCAAAATGTGTTTCAACCAATGTAGTTTCGGAATAGATCGTCGATCACGTATTTATCTACAATGAAATGGTCCATCTCCAAAAATTGATTGAAACATGTAGAAGAAATGGCTAGTATTTGTTTTTCATCAAGCTCAACATTATCCATTATTTTCTTGTATGCAGCCACACTACATCTATGTTGAATTTTGGTTTGAGCTGTAATGAAATATTCAGAAATCACAACTATTTGCTTCTCAAAAAATAAGTAAATAGTTTTACAATTAAGAATATATTTTCACCTCCTCCTTCTCCTGGCATTCTTCTTTGCATTTGTACTTTAACTTTCTTTTATTTTTTCTTCAGTGTAGATGTGGCACATACTTCCATTTCCGAGACAAATCTATTTGGAGTTAATTCGAATGATAATGGACTTGAATCCTCAACCTCCAACTCACTCAATCCCAAACTAAATGATGGAATAGGAACTGCATGCAACATGATTCAAAAATAATTAAAATTCATAAACAATACCAATAGATTATAAAAGCATGACTAACTTTAAAGTTGCATAAACTAACACTGAAAATACATAAACAATCAATAAAAATACATTACAAAAGGATAAACTTACAATACAAATAGTCATTATGAAGTGATTCAAAAAACTGATAAACTAACAGTAAATGTTGATAAATTTACACAAAAAATCGATCGACATACATTTTAAAAAATGCACAAACTTATGTTAAAAATAGAACTGCAAAAAGAATTTGTACCATGTGTTATTGGAGAACGATGAAGAGAAGGTGATGAATTGTGAGCATTAGTATGTGGTGGAGGACCAATTTCATGTGAAACACCTAACATAAATTAGGAATTAAAATAAAAACATTTTAAAAAAATCAACACAAGAATGACTGAAATACATAGAAATACAGGCCTTTCTTTTTTGCTTTCATTTTATTTCTCTTTTTTGTTATTGTTCCCTTGACTTTGGTTTCATTTACTTTCTCTGCTTCATTTACTTCGGTTTCCTTTACTTTAATCCCCTCTACGTCTGCAATTCTCTGACTTTTCCTTGGATTTGGAGTTCTCAAAGATTCAATCTGACTCAATCCTAAACTAAATGATGGCAGAGGTACTGCAAAAGAAATAGATTTTTCATTAAGAGAACAAATTTAACCGCAAGTATGAAATGGCACTAATATCTAGACAAACTGATACCATAAATGTTCCGGGTCAAGTAAAAAACAAATTGATCGTTCAAATGCCACATTAGTTACAAAAAGTGGTTTCTACTTCTGAATTGCTAGAATTGGGTAGAATGGGAGGGGAAAAGGTCATTTCGATCTCTTTTACTTTTGGACATAAGAAAAGGAAAGATAATAGTATGCCAAAAAACAAATCATTCTCTTAATTTCATTTAATTCTCCAAGAAGAAGAACAACTCATAAATTAACCCCAAATTCCAATCTCATACATCCACGCACACCCTCAGTCGATGTTTTCATGCCTGGAAAATTAAAATCTTCTATAAGCACAGCGTGCCATATGCAACTATAGTACATTCCAAGAATGGTATATGAAACATACATGCATACAAACCATGTGTACACAATACTAAACAAAGAGATGGAATCTTACTTCGATGATGCAATCTCGGAGAAGTTCTACTCTTCAGTCTAGGAGAAGATCTAGTCTCCATTGCCGGAAACGTTGTTGTCGCCGGAAATGAAGGGAAGATCTAGGGTTTGAAGGTTTTGGAGTGGAAGAGATGAACTTCGTGGGTTTAGGGATTTTGGGTTTTGGAGTGGAAGAGAAGGGTTTCGTGGGTTTAGGGATTTGGGGTTTTTGAGTGGAAGAGAAGGGTTTCGTGGGTTTAGGGATTTTGGGTTGGGTTTTGTGGGTTTAGGGATTTGAGAGTGGTATTTGAAAGGGTTTGGAATGCATGTAACGGTCAAAAACAATGTTTCTTAATCTGACAGTCATAAGAATTTGTACCTCATATTTATTTATTTGAGGTATACTTAAATGAGGTATACCTCATAGGAAAACTTTTATATATATATATATATATATATATATCAGTTAATCTATTACACATAATCTCGAAAATTTTAATATGTACATCCAACAGAAATAGACATACACTTGCAAAACAAGTGAACTGATCGTCATTTACATAGCTCTACAATTTATTATCAAACTTAACATATCAAAACCCAAGTGAACTTTACACCACATATAGTAATTTATTCAAGTGCTAAACAAAAAAGGGGGCCAAAATAGATTCCCATATAGATACCATCAATACTAAATCCAAACAACCAGTCGAGAAATTCAATTTTAAAAATCTTCGAAGGAATCCATTTACAACCAAGTAACCTAAACACCTAAATTTCTTCCATACAAGCACTGGAACTACAACTTTGATTTCTGAGACAAAATTTCACCAAAGCAGTCGAGCAATGAGTATTTGTAAATACTAAGCATGCAATATGCTAGAGTACAAAACACGATGAGATCCAAAATCACAATTTCGTGGGGGAACTTACTCTCCAATGCTGACGAACTGCTCGCTGCCTCGATCAACCAGAGCTCGTTGGCATCCGGGGGAGACGGTGGAAAGCCACCTGGAGGAAAGCCGATTTCAGGGATCAGAGGGAGGAGACAGTGGGGGCGGAGGAGAAGCTTAAGGGATTATTTCGTTGGGAGGGGAGGAGCTTCGCGTGGAGTTGTCGGAGGTCTAACATGGCGTGTGGGTCGGGTTGTGTGGGAGAGGGCTTCTAGGGTTGTGTTTGGGTCGTGATCATTTTGGGTTGTGGTAGGTTATTAAGTTGGGAAAACACATCGGGCTATAAAATACCGACGTGAAAATTGTTATATCACGTCAGTTAACGAAAATCGACGTGCCATTGTAGACAAAACACGTCAGATTGCCAAACCAGAAGTGACATTGTAGCCAAACACGTCGGATTACCAAACCGACGTGACATTATAGCCATCTCACGTCGGTTTTTTTGTAATCCAACATGTTTTATTTACAAATGACGTTGGTTTCTTATAAACCGGCGTAACATAGTGGAGTGTCACATCAGTTTATGTTAAACCGATGTGAGATGTACTTGTCACGTCGGGTTCTCAATACCCGACGTGACATGTCGACGTCGTAGCCTGTTTTTCCAGCAATGTACATGGAATGTGTTTGAGTCTTCTTGCTCACTAGATGAAGAGGTGCAACAAAGGAGTACATCAATTTCTTCTTTTGTAAAGAGGCCTACGTGAGCTTTCTTTTTCTTAAACTCCTTGGTGATCCGCAACATGACTCAAATGAGTCATCCCAATAGCATTGAAGACTTTCTTTTTTCTTTACACGTGTTCTCTCATCTTTTGAATATCTTCTTATCCTCCTTTTCTCTTCTCTTGTATTTCTCCTTTTTGTTGATTTCTTTTATCTTAGTTAAAGGGCACTAAGGATCTAAACTAATCTAGAGTGCTGGTGAATAGATTATACTCTTAATCTCAACTAAAAACGTGGAATTAAAAAACAACAATAAAGAAAAAAACATTAGCCACAAAGAGACATCGAATTTATAGAGATTTGACACCCTGAACCAGGTCTTAATCCTCTTTTACAAGTCACACTTAACCACCGAGCCCGGTTGTGTACACCACTAAATTGATCTTTGTTTTGGGCCAAGAACAAGCCTCGTAAAACACAACCTTACTGAACAAATATCGCCTTGCTTGATCCATCTTTCACAACATGAGATGGAGATTCCCCAGAAGATTTACAATTTTTTAATGGAATGAGTTGTCGAAACTCTATCTCGAATGCTCTCAAAAGATTTTGACTTTTTTTCTCTAGAGTGTATTGAATGATGTGTATGTTGGGTTACGATGAAAAACACAGCAGAAAAATAACATAGAAACAATTTCTAAATTCATCAACCACCCAAGATCCATGCACATGAAAATAATGAGGAAAACTAATGTACAACCATTAATACCTTTGATGCGTGCCTTTCTTTTTCTCACGGAGGAGGTGCGGAGAATCCCTAGTATGATTCCTCTACTCGGGACACACGAACACAGACTAAACTCTACCAACACGTTAGTTAGAACGAGAGGGATGGAAGAACAAACTTCTTCCTTGATGGTGGAAAGGAGGGGACGGCTAGGGTTTCTAGGAGAGAAATAGTTTGCTTCCTTTTTTCTCTTCTTTTCCATATATTTATAGACATCTCTTAAGCTAACCCTAATCTCATTAGGTAAGTGAGCTTAATGGGCCCTTAGCAATCCATTTGTTTAGCCCATAGATTCCAATGTGTGTAACCCTTATAGGATCCGATTATATTAGTAACGCACACAATAATTGACACGTAGATTGTAATTGGTTTCTAGCTAAACATTACGACCCCTAATATAATCAGATTAATTTTCCTTTAAACTGTTTTTTCATTGTCATCTTGATTAAAGGACACCTCCTTCAATCTCCCACATGTCTTTAACAAGTGTACAATAATAAATTCATTTGTCTCTTATTGTCTTGATCTCAACATCATGTGAGATAGTATGTCATCCCATTCCGTTCAGACCATTTCTTGAAATACGAGTTCAAACTGCTGAAACAAATGATTAACTTTTAATCCATTTGAGCACGGTCATGCATTTCAGTTTTCAGTCTTCAAGAGGCCCAAAGACAACCATCCTATTAAATAGGAGGACAATTCAATCTTGCACCTCCACAATTCTCTATATGATTCATGTCAATTATGACCTCCTTTTACGGCACGGCGTTTGACGGAGTCAAGAATATACCAATTCTCATATAAGTAAAGTGATGCACTCATGTTTAATAGTCAATGAGAAATCTTATGACATTCCAAATGTCTTAAAGATTCTCATAGCGGGCTAGTCCAATATATGTTCTCCAACATATATCCATGTAATTGACTAGACATCAAATGTCTTTATAGCCCATGAAACAGTGCTATCAATCAACTTACAAACTAGTATTTACAAGTCATTGACGTCCAACTCAATGACCTAGACCAGGGACAACAATAAAAAATACATTCAAGTTCACATTATAGGGATTCATTTATCAAATCACGTATTTGGAAAACCTATTTGAATTTATAATTTATTTGGACAATTATTTAATTCTAAACCATAATTAAATAAATACTGAAATTTATTTCATTTGACAAACGTAAACAATACCAATATTCATGAACTACTTCATAACACTAGATATTACATAATCAAAGCCATTCTGCAATGTGATTTATTCCTATGGCCCTAGTATGACTCTCATGCTTAGGTTGAGGCAATGGTTTAGTTGACGGATCGGCCACATTGTTGTACGTATGAACCTTGCAAATCTTTTCATCTTTCCTTTCAGTGATATCTCCTGTTACATAAAACTTCCTGAGAATATGTTTGGATTTCTGGTGAGATCTAGGTTCCTTCGCTTGAGCAATGACACCATTATTATCACAATAAAGGTCCACTCCTCTATCAATGCTGGGAACTACACCAAGCTCAGTAATGAACTTTTCAATCCAAACCCCTTCCTTTGCAACTTCTGAAGCTGCAAGGTATTCTGCTTCAGTTGTAGAATCAGCGACAGTGCTTTGCTTTGAACTTTTCCAGCTCATTGCTCCTCCATTCAGACGAAAAATGTATCCGGATTGAGATCAGAAATCATCTCTGTTAGTTTGGAAG